>OX030933.1:2820741-12820741 GCA_943735885.1 Stelis phaeoptera
AATCGCCGCTTTTGCTCCGTTTTGGCAAGAAACGTGCGATTCGTGCACCGAATCGCTGCTTTTGCACAGTTTTGACGCTAAACGTGCGTTTCGTGCACCAAACGCCGCTTTTGCAGGGAAACGTGCGTTTCGCGCACCCAATCGCCGCTTTTGCAGGGAAACGTGCGTTTCGCGCACCGAATCGCCGCTTTTGCTCCGTTTTGGCAAGAAACGTGCGTTTCGTGCACCAAATCGCTGCCTTTGCACAGTTTTGGACGCTAACCGTGCGTTTCGTGCACCGAAACGCCGCTTTTGCAGCGAAACGTGCGATTCGCGCACCGAATCGGCGCTTTTGCTCCGTTTTGGCAAGAAACGTGCGTTTCGTGCACCAAATCGCTGCTTTTGCACAGGTTTTGACGCTAACCGTGCGTTTCGTGCACCAAAACGCCGCTTTGCAACGAAACGTGCGTTTCGCGAACCGAATCGCCGTTTTTGTAGCGAAACGTGCGTTTCGCGCACCGAATCGCTGCTTTAGCACAGTTTTGTCGCTAAACGTGCGTTTCGTGCAGCAAAATGCCGCGTTTGCAGCGAAACGTGCGTTTCGCGCAACGAATCGCTGCTTTTGCACAGTTTTGTCGCTAAACCTGCGTTTCGTGCACCAGAACGCTGCTTTTGCACCGCTTTGGCAAGAAACGTGCGTTTCGTGCACCAAAACGCCGCTTTTGCAGCGAAACGTGCGTTTCGCGCACCGAGTCGCCGCATTTGCTCCGTTTTTGGCAAGAAACGTGCGTTTCGTGCACCAAATCGCTGCTTTTGCACAGTTTTGACGCTAAACGTGCGTTTCGTGCACCAAAACGCCGCGTTTGCAGCGATACGTGCGTTTCGTCCACCGAATCGCCGCTTTTGCTCCGTTTTGGAAAAAAACGTGCGTTTCGTGAACCAAAACGCCGCTTTTGCAGCGAAACGTGCGTTTCGCGCACCGAATCGGCGGTTCTGCTGCGTTTTGGCAAGAAACGTGCGTTTGGTGACCAAATCGCAGCTCTTGAACAGTTTTGACGCTAAACGTGCGTTTCGTGCACCAAAACGCCGCTTTTGCAGCGAAACGTGCGTTTCGCGCACCGAATTGCTGCTTTTGCACAGTTTTGACGCTAAACGTGCGTTTCGTGCACCAAAACGCTGCTTTTGCACCGCTTTTGCAAGAAACGTGCGTTTCGTGCACCAAAACGCCGCTTTTGCAGCGAAACGTGCGTTTCGCGCACAGAATCGCCGCATTTGCTCCGTTTTGGCAAGAAACGTGCGTTTCGATCGCCAAATCGCTGCTTTTGCACAGTTTTGACGCATAACGTGCGTTTCGTGCCCCAAAATGCCGCTTTTGCAGCGAAACATGCGTTTCACGCACCGAATCACCGCTTTTGCTCCGTTTTGGCGAGAAACGTGCGTTTCGTGCACCAAATCGCTGCCTTTGCACAGTTCGGCGCTAAACGTGCGTTTCGTGCACCAAAACGCTGCTTTTGCAGCGAAACGTGCGTTTCGGGCACCGAATCGCCGATTTTGCTCCGTTTTGGCAAGAAACGTGCGTTTCGTGCACCAAATCGCTGCTTTTGCACAGTTTTGACGCTAAACGTGCGTTTCGTGCACGAAAACGCCGCTTTTGCAGCGAAACGTGCGTTTCGTGCACCAAAACGCCGCTTTTGCTCCGTTTTGTACCGAAACGTGCGGTTCGTGCACGAAAACGCCGCTTTTGCAGCGAAACGTGCGTTTCGTGCACCAAAACGCCGCTTTTGCAGCGAAACGTGCGTTTCGCGAACCGAATCACCGCTTTTGTAGCGAAACGTGCGTTTCGCGCACCAAAACGCCGCTTTTGCAGCGAAACGTGCGTTTCGGACACCGAATCGCCGCTTTTGCTCCGTTTTGACAAGAAACTTGCGTTTCGTGCACCAAAACGCCGCTTTTGCAGCGAAACGTGCGTTTCGTGCACCGAATCGCTGCTTTTGCACAGTTTTGTCGCCAAACGTGCGTTTCCTGCACCAAAACGCCGCTTTTGCTCCGCTTTGGCAAGAAACGTGCGTTTCGTGCACCAAAACGCCGCTTTTGCAGCGAAACGTGCGTTTCGCGCATCGAATCGGCGCTTTTGCTCCGTTTTGGCAAGAAACGTGCGATTCGTGCACCGAATCGCTGCTTTTGCACAGTTTTGACGCTAAACGTGCGTTTCGTGCACCAAAACGCCGCTTTTGCAGCGAAACGTGCGTTTCGCGCACCGAATCGCCGCATTTGCTCCGTTTTGGCAAGAAACGTTCGTTTCGTGCACCAAATCGCCGCTTTTGCAGCGAAACGTGCGTTTCGTGCAGCAGAACGCCGCTTTTGCAGCGAAACGTGCGTTTCGCGCACCGAATCGCTGCTTTTGCACAGTTTTGTCGCTAAACCTGCGTTTCGTGCACCAAAACGCTGCTTTTGCTCCGTTTCGGAAAGAAACGTGCGCTTCGTGCGCCAAAACGCCGCTTTTGCAGCGAAACGTGCGTTTCGCGCACCGAATCGCTGCTTTTGCGCAGTTTTGACGCTAACCGTGCGTTTCGTGCACCAAAAGGCCGCTTTTGCCGCGAAACGTGCGATTCGCGCACCGAATCGGCGGTTTTGCTGCGTTCTGGCAAGAAACGTGCGTGTCGTGAATCAAATCGCTGCTTTTGCACAGTTTTGACGCTAACCGTGCGTTTCGTGCACCAAAACGCCGCTTTGCAACGAAACGTGCGTTTCGCGAACCGAATCGCCGTTTTTGTAGCGAAACGTGCGTTTCGCGCACCGAATCGCTGCTTTAGCACAGTTTTGTCGCTAAGCGTGCGTTTCGTGCAGCAAAATGCCGCGTTTGCAGCGAAACGTGCGTTTCGCGCACCGAATCGCTGCTTTTGCACAGTTTTGTCGCTAAACCTGCGTTTCGTACACCAGAACGCTGCTTTTGCACCGCTTTGGCAGGAAACGTGCGTTTCGTGCACCAAAACGCCGCTTTTGCAGCGAAACGTGCGTTTCGCGCACCGAATCGCCGCATTTGCTCCGTTTTGGCAAGAAACGTTCGTTTCGTGCACCAAATCGCCGCTTTTGCAGCGAAACGTGCGTTTCGTGCACCAAAACGCCGCTTTTGCAACGAAACGTGCGTTTCGCGAACCGTATCGCCGGTTTTGTAGCAAAACGTGCGATTCGCGCACCGAATCGGCGCTTTTGCTCCGTTTTGGCAAGAAACGTTCGTTTCGTGCACCAAATCGCCGCTTTTGCAGCGAAACGTGCGTTTCGTGCAGCAGAACGCCGCTTTTGCAGCGAAACGTGCGTTTCGCGCACCGAATCGCTGCTTTTGCACAGTTTTGTCGCTAAACCTGCGTTTCGTGCACCAAAACGCTGCTTTTGCTCCGTTTCGGAAAGAAACGTGCGCTTCGTGCGCCAAAACGCCGCTTTTGCAGCGAAACGTGCGTTTCGCGCACCGAATCGCCGCTTTTGCTCCGTTTTGGCAAGAAACGTGCGTTTCGTGAATCAAATCGCTGCTTTTGCACAGTTTTGACGCTAAACGTGCGTTTCGTGCACCAAAACGCCGCGTTTGCAGCGATACGTGCGTTTCGTCCACCGAATCGCCGCTTTTGCTCCGTTTTGGAAAGAAACGTGCGTTTCGTGAACCAAAACGCCGCTTTTGCACAGTTTTGACGCTAAACGTGCGTTTCGCGCACCGAATCGCCGTTTTTGCTCCGTTTTGACAAGAAAATTGCGTTTCGTGCACCAATTCGCTGCTTTTGCATAGTTTTGACGCTAAACGTGCGTTTCGTGCACCAAAACGCCGCTTTTGCAGGGAAACGTGCGTTTCGCGCACCGAATCGCCGCTTTTGCTCCGCTTTGGCAAGAAACGGGCGTTTCGCACACCAAATCGCTGCTTTTGCACAGTTTTGACGCATAACGTGCGTTTCGTGCGCCAAAACGCCGCTTTTGCTCTGTTTTGGCAAGAAACGTGCGTTTCGTGCACCAAAACGCCGCTTTTGCAGCGAAACGTGCGTTTCGGGCACCGAATCGCCGATTTTGCTCCGTTTTGGCAAGAAACGTGCGTTTCGTGCACCAAATCTCTGCTTTTGCACAGTTTTGACGCTAACCGTGCGTTTCGTGCACCAAAACGCCGCTTTTGCAGCGAAACGTGCGATTCGCGCACCGAATCGGCGCTTTTGCTCCGTTTTGGCAAGAAACGTTCGTTTCGTGCACCAAATCGCCGCTTTTGCAGCGAAACGTGCGTTTCGTGCAGCAGAACGCCGCTTTTGCAGCGAAACGTGCGTTTCGCGCACCGAATCGTTGCTTTTGCACAGTTTTGTCGCTAAACCTGCGTTTCGTGCACCAAAACGCTGCATTTGCTCCGTTTCGGAAAGAAACGTGCGCTTCGTGCGCCAAAACGCCGCTTTTGCAGCGAAACGTGCGTTTCGCGCACCGAATCGCCGCTTTTGCTCCGTTTTGGCAAGAAACGTGCGTTTCGTGAATCAAATCGCTGCTTTTGCACAGTTTTGACGCTAAACGTGCGTTTCGTGCACCAAAACGCCGCGTTTGCAGCGATACGTGCGTTTCGTCCACCGAATCGCCGCTTTTGCTCCGTTTTGGAAAGAAACGTGCGTTTCGTGAACCAAAACGCCGCTTTTGCACAGTTTTGACGCTAAACGTGCGTTTCGCGCACCGAATCGCCGTTTTTGCTCCGTTTTGACAAGAAACTTGCGTTTCGTGCACCAATTCGCTGCTTTTGCATAGTTTTGACGCTAAACGTGCGTTTCGTGCACCAAAACGCCGCTTTTGCAGGGAAACGTGCGTTTCGCGCACCGAATCGCCGCTTTTGCTCCGCTTTGGCAAGAAACGGGCGTTTCGCACACCAAATCGCTGCTTTTGCACAGTTTTGACGCATAACGTGCGTTTCGTGCGCCAAAACGCCGCTTTTGCTCTGTTTTGGCAAGAAACGTGCGTTTCGTGCACCAAAACGCCGCTTTTGCAGCGAAACGTGCGTTTCGGGCACCGAATCGCCGATTTTGCTCCGTTTTGGCAAGAAACGTGCGTTTCGTGCACCAAATCGCTGCTTTTGCACAGTTTTGACGCTAAACGTGCGTTTCGCGCACCGAATCGTCGTTTTTGCTCCGTTTTGACAAGAAACTTGGGTTTCGTGCACCACTTCGCTGCTTTTGCATAGTTTTGACGCTAAACGTGCGTTTCGTGCACCAAAACGCCGCTTTTGCAGCGAAACGTGCGATTCGCGCTCCGAATCGCCGCTTTTGCTCCGTTTTGGCAAGAAACGTTCGTTTCGTGCACCAAATCGCCGCTTTTGCAGCGAAACGTGCGTTTCGTGCACCAAAACGCCGCTTTTGCAACGAAACGTGCGTTTCGCGAACCGAATCGCCGCTTTTGTAGCAAAACGTGCGATTCGCGCACCGAATCGGCGCTTTTGCTCCGTTTTGGCAAGAAACGTTCGTTTCGTTCACCAAATCGCCGCTTTTGCAGCGAAACGTGCGTTTCGTGCAGCAGAACGCCGCTTTTGCAGCGAAACGTGCGTTTCGCGCACCGAATCGCTGCTTTTGCACAGTTTTGTCGCTAAACCTGCGTTTCGTGCACCAAAACGCTGCTTTTGCTCCGTTTCGGAAAGAAACGTGCGTTTCGTGCGCCAAAACGCCGCTTTTGCAGCGAAACGTGCGTTTCGCGCACCGAATCGCCGCTTTTGCTCCGTTTTGGCAAGAAACGTGCGTTTCGTGAATCAAATCGCTGCTTTTGCACAGTTTTGACGCTAAACGTGCGTTTCGTGCACCAAAACGCCGCGTTTGCAGCGATACGTGCGTTTCGTCCACCGAATCGCCGCTTTTGCTCCGTTTTGGAAAGAAACGTGCGTTTCGTGAACCAAAACGCCGCTTTTGCACAGTTTTGACGCTAAACGTGCGTTTCGCGCACCGAATCGCCGTTTTTGCTCCGTTTTGACAAGAAACTTGCGTTTCGTGCACGAATTCGCTGCTTTTGCATAGTTTTGACGCTAAACGTGCGTTTCGTGCACCAAAACGCCGCTTTTGCAGGGAAACGTGCGTTTCGCGCACCGAATCGCCGCTTTTGCTCCGCTTTGGCAAGAAACGGGCGTTTCGCACACCAAATCGCTGCTTTTGCACAGTTTTGACGCATAACGTGCGTTTCGTGCGCCAAAACGCCGCTTTTGCTCTGTTTTGGCAAGAAACGTGCGTTTCGTGCACCAAAACGCCGCTTTTGCAGCGAAACGTGCGTTTCGGGCACCGAATCGCCGATTTTGCTCCGTTTTGGCAAGAAACGTGCGTTTCGTGCACCAAATCTCTGCTTTTGCACAGTTTTGACGCTAACCGTGCGTTTCGTGCACCAAAACGCCGCTTTTGCAGCGAAACGTGCGATTCGCGCACCGAATCGGCGCTTTTGCTCCGTTTTGGCAAGAAACGTTCGTTTCGTGCACCAAATCGCCGCTTTTGCAGCGAAACGTGCGTTTCGTGCACCAAAACGCCGCTTTTGCAACGAAACGTGCGTTTCGCGAACCGAATCGCCGCTTTTGTAGCGAAACGTGCGATTCGCGCACCGAATCGGCGCTTTTGCTCCGTTTTGGCAAGAAACGTTCGTTTCGTGCACCAAATCGCCGCTTTTGCAGCGAAACGTGCGTTTCGTGCACCAAAACGCCGCTTTTGCAGCGAAACGTGCGTTTCGGGCACCGAATCGCCGATTTTGCTCCGTTTTGGCAAGAAACGTGCGTTTCGTGCACCAAATCGCTGCTTTTGCACAGTTTTGACGCTAAACGTGCGTTTCGCGCACCGAATCGTCGTTTTTGCTCCGTTTTGACAAGAAACTTGGGTTTCGTGCACCACTTCGCTGCTTTTGCATAGTTTTGACGCTAAACGTGCGTTTCGTGCACCAAAACGCCGCTTTTGCAGCGAAACGTGCGATTCGCGCTCCGAATCGCCGCTTTTGCTCCGTTTTGGCAAGAAACGTGCGTTTCGTCAACCAAAACGCCGCTTTTGCAGCGAAACGTGCGTTTCGCGCACCGAATCGCTGCTTTTTGCTCCGTTTTGGCAAGAAACGTGCGTTTCGTGCACCAAATCGCAGCTCTTGAACAGTTTTGACGCTAACCGTGCGTTTCGTGCACTAATACGCCGCTTTTGCAGCGAAACGTGCGATTCGCGCACCGAATCGGCGCTTGTGCTCCGTTTTGGCAAAAAACGTGCGTTTCGTGCACCAAATCGCTGCTTTTGCACAGTTTTGACGCTAAACGTGCGTTTCGCGCACCGTATCGTCGTTTTTGCTCCGTTTTGACAAGAAACTTGGGTTTCGTGCACCACTTCGCTGCTTTTGCATAGTTTTGACGCTAAACGTGCGTTTCGTGCACCAAAACGCCGCTTTTGCAGCGAAACGTGCGATTCGCGCTCCGAATCGCCGCTTTTGCTCCGTTTTGGCAAGAAACGTGCGTTTCGTGCAAAAGATCGCTGCTTTTGCGCAGTTTTGACGCTAACCGTGCGTTTCGTGCACCAAGAGGCGCCTTTTGCCGCGAAACGTGCGATTCGCGCACCGAATCGGCGGTTTTGGTGCGTTTTGGCAAGAAACGTGCGTTTCGTGCACCAAATCGCAGCTCTTGAACAGTTTTGACGCTAAACGTGCGTTTCGTGCACCAAAACGCCGCTTTTGCAGCGAAACGTGCGTTTCGCGCACCGAATTGCTGCTTTTGCACAGTTTTGACGCTAAAAGTGCGTTTCGAGCACCAAAACGCTGCTTTTGCACCGCTTTGGCAAGAAACGTGCGTTTCGTGCACCAAAACGCCGCTTTTGCAGCGAAACGTGCGTTTCGGGAACCGGTTCGCCGCTTTTGCAGCGAAACGTGCGTTTCGCGCACCGAATCGCCGCTTTTGCTCCGTTTTGGCAAGAAACGTCCGGTTCGTGCACCAAAACGCTGCTTTGCACAGTTTTGACGCTAAACGTGCGTTACGTGCACCAAAACGCCGCTTTTGCAGCGAAACGTGCGTTTCGTGCACCGAATCGCCGCTTTTGCAGTGAAACGTGCGTTTTGTGCACCGAATCGCCGCTTTTGCTCCGTTTTGGCAAGAAGCGTGCGTTTCGTGCACCAAATCGCTGCTTTTGCACAGTTTTGACGCTAAACGTGCGTTTCGTGCACCAAAACGCCGCTTTTGCAGCGAAACGTGCGTTTCGGACACCGAATCGCCGCTTTTGCTCCGTTTTGACAAGAAACTTGCGTTTCGTGCACCAAAACGCCGCTTTTGCAGCGAAACGTGCGTTTCGCGCACCGAATCGCTGCTTTTGCACAGTTTTGTCGCCAAACGTGCGTTTCCTGCACCAAAACGCCGCTTTTGCTCCGCTTTGGCAAGAAACGTGCGTTTCGTGCACCAAAACGCCGCTTTTGCAGCGAAACGTGCGTTTCGCGCATCGAATCGGCGCTTTTGCTCCGTTTTTGCAAGAAACGTGCGATTCGTGCACCGAATCGCTGCTTTTGCACAGTTTTGACGCTAAACGTGCTTTTCGTGCACCAAAACGCCGCTTTTGCAGCGAAACGTGCGATTCGCGCACCGAATCGGCGCTTTTGCTCCGTTTTGGCAAGAAACGTGCGTTTCGTGCACCAAATCGCTGCTTTTGCGCAGTTTTGACGCTAACCGTGCGTTTCGTGCACCAAAAGGCCGCTTTTGCCGCGAAACGTGCGATTCGCGCACCGAATCGGCGGTTTTGCTGCGTTCTGGCAAGAAACGTGCGTGTCGTGAATCAAATCGCTGCTTTTGCACAGTTTTGACGCTAACCGTGCATTTCGTGCACCAAAACGCCGCTTTGCAACGAAACGTGCGTTTCGCGAACCGAATCGCCGTTTTTGTAGCGAAACGTGCGTTTCGCGCACCGAATCGCTGCTTTAGCACAGTTTTGTCGCTAAGCGTGCGTTTCGTGAACCAAAACGCCGCTTTCGCAGCGAAACGTGCGTTTCGCGCACCGAATCGGCGGTTCTGCTGCGTTTTGGCAAGAAACGTGCGTTTCGTGCACCAAATCGCAGCGCTTGAACAGTTTTGACGCTAAACGTGCGTTTCGTGCACCAAAACGCCGCTTTTGCAGCGAAACGTGCGTTTCGCGCACCGAATTGCTGCTTTTGCACAGTTTTGACGCTAAACGTGCGTTTCGTGCACCAAAACGCTGCTTTTGCACCGCTTTTGCAAGAAACGTGCGTTTCGTACACCAAAACGCCGCTTTTGCAGCGAAACGTGCGTTTCGCGCACCGAATCGCCGCATTTGCTCTGTTTTGGCAAGAAACGTGCGTTTCGATCGCCAAATCGCTGCTTTTGCACAGTTTTGACGCATAACGTGCGTTTCGTGCCCCAAAATGCCGCTTTTGCAGCGAAACATGCGTTTCACGCACCGAATCACCCGCTTTTGCTCCGTTTTGGCGAGAAACGTGCGTTTCGTGCACCAAATCGCTGCTTTTGCACAGTTTTGACGCTAAAACGTGCGTTTCGTGCACCAAAACGCCGCTTTTGCTCTGTTTTGGCAAGAAACGTGCGTTTCGGGCACCAAAACGCCGCTTTTGCAGCGAAACGTGCGTTTCGGGCACCGAATCGCCGATTTTGCTCCGTTTTGGCAAGAAACGTGCGTTTCGTGCACCAAATCGCTGCTTTTGCACAGTTTTGACGCTAAACGTGCGTTTCGTGCACGAAAACGCCGCTTTTGCAGCGAAACGTGCGTTTCGTGCACCAAAACGCCGCTTTTGCTCCGTTTTGTACCGAAACGTGCGGTTCGTGCACGAAAACGCCGCTTTTGCAGCGAAACGTGCGTTTCGTGCACCAAAACGCCGCTTTTGCAGCGAAACGTGCGTTTCGCGAACCGAATCACCGCTTTTGTAGCGAAACGTGCGTTTCGCGCACCGAATCGCTGCTTTAGCACAGTTTTGTCGCTAAACGTGCGTTTCGTGCAGCAAAACGACGCTTTTGCAGCGAAACGTGCGTTTCGCGCACCGAATCGCCGCTTTTGTAGCGAAATGTACGTTTCGCGCACCGAATCGGCGCTTTTGCTCCGTTTTGGCAAGAAACGTGCGTTTCGTGCACCAAATCGCTGCTTTTGCACAGTTTTGACGCTAACCGTGCGTTTCGTGCACCAAAACGCCGCTTTTGCAACGAAACGTGCGTTTCGCGCACCGAATCGCTGCTTTTGCACAGTTTTGTCGCTAAACCTGCGTTTCGTGCACCAAAACGCTGCTTTTGCACCGCTTTGGCAAGAAACGTGCGTTTCGTGCACCAAAACGCCGCTTTTGCAGCGAAACGTGCGTTTCGTGCACCAAAACGCCGCTTTTGTAGCGAAACGTGCGTTTCGCGCAACGAATCGCCGCTTTTGCTCCGTTTTGACAAGAAACGGGCGTTTCGCACACCAAATCGCTGTTTTTGCACAGTTTTTGACGCATAACGTGCGTTTCGTGAACCAAAACGCCGCTTTTGCAGCGAAACGTGCGTTTCGCGCACCGAATCGCCGCTTTTTGCTCCGTTTTGGCAAGAAACGTGCGTTTCGTGCACCAAATCGCAGCTCTTGAACAGTTTTGACGCTAAACGTGCGTTTCGTGCAGCAAAACGCCGCTTTTGCTCTGGTTTGGTAAGAAACGTGCGTTTCGCGCAACGAATCGCCGCTTTTGCTCCGTTTTGGCAAGAAACGTGCGTTTCGTGCACCAAAACGCCGTTTTTGCAGTGAAACCTGCGTTTCACGCAACGAATCCCCGCTTTTGCTGCATTTGGCAAGAAACGTGCGTTTCGTGCACCAGAGGGCTGCTTTTGCACAGATTTGAAGCTAAACGTGCGTTTCGTGCACCAAAACGCCGCTTTTGCTCCGTTTTGGCAAGAAACGTGCGTTTCGTGCACCAAAACGCCGCCTTTGCTCCGTTTTGGCAAGAAACGTGCGTTTCGCGCACCGAATCGCCGCTTTTGCTCCGTTTTGGCAAGAAACGTGCGTTTCGTGAATCAAATCGCTACTTTTGCACAGTTTTGACGCTAAACGTGCGTTTCGAGCACCAAAACGCCGCTTTTGCAGCGAAACGTGCGTTTCGCGCACCGAATTGCTGCTTTTGCACAGTTTTGACGCTAAACGTGCGTTTCGTGCACCAAAACGCTGCTTTTGCACCGCTTTGGCAAGAAACGTGCGTTTCGTGCACCAAAACGCCGCTTTTGCAGCGAAACGTGCGTTTCGCGCACCGAATCGCCGCATTTGCTCCGTTTTGGCAAGAAACGTGCGTTTCGATCACCAAATCGCTGCTTTTGCACAGTTTTGACGCTAACCGTGCGTTCCGTGCACCAAGACGCCGCTTTTGCAGCGAAACGTGCGATTCGCGCACCGAATCGGCGCTTTTGCTCCGTTTTGGCAAGAAACGTGCGTTTCGTGCACCAAATCTCTGCTTTTGCACAGTTTTGACGCTAACCGTGCGTTTCGTGCACCAAAACGCTGCTTTTGCTCCGTTTCGGAAAGAAACGTGCGCTTCGTGCGCCAAAACGCCGCTTTTGCAGCGAAACGTGCGTTTCGCGCACCGAATCGCCGCTTTTGCTCCGTTTTGGCAAGAAACGTGCGTTTCGTGAATCAAATCGCTGCTTTTGCACAGTTTTGACGCTAAACGTGCGTTTCGTGCACCAAAACGCCGCGTTTGCAGCGATACGTGCGTTTCGTCCACCGAATCGCCGCTCTTGCTCCGTTTTGGAAAGAAACGTGCGTTTCGTGAACCAAAACGCCGCTTTTGCACAGTTTTGACGCTAAACGTGCGTTTCGCGCACCGAATCGCCGTTTTTGCTCCGTTTTGGCAAGAAACGTGCGTTTCGTGCACCAAAACGCCGCTTTTGCAGCGAAACGTGCGTTTCGGGCACCGAATCGCCGATTTTGCTCCGTTTTGGCAAGAAACGTGCGTTTCGTGCACCAAATCTCTGCTTTTGCACAGTTTTGACGATAACCGTGCGTTTCGTGCACCAAAACGCCGCTTTTGCAGCGAAACGTGCGATTCGCGCACCGAATCGGCGCTTTTGCTCCGTTTTGGCAAGAAACGTTCGTTTCGTGCACCAAATCGCCGCTTTTGCAGCGAAACGTGCGTTTCGTGCACCAAAACGCCGCTTTTGCAACGAAACGTGCGTTTCGCGAACCGAATCGCCGCTTTTGTAGCGAAACGTGCGATTCGCGCACCGAATCGGCGCTTTTGCTCCGTTTTGGCAAGAAACGTTCGTTTCGTGCACCAAATCGCCGCTTTTGCAGCGAAACGTGCGTTTCGTGCACCAAAACGCCGCTTTTGCAGCGAAACGTGCGTTTCGGGCACCGAATCGCCGATTTTGCTCCGTTTTGGCAAGAAACGTGCGTTTCGTGCACCAAATCGCTGCTTTTGCACAGTTTTGACGCTAAACGTGCGTTTCGCGCACCGAATCGTCGTTTTTGCTCCGTTTTGACAAGAAACTTGGGTTTCGTGCACCACTTCGCTGCTTTTGCATAGTTTTGACGCTAAACGTGCGTTTCGTGCACCAAAACGCCGCTTTTGCAGCGAAACGTGCGATTCGCGCTCCGAATCGCCGCTTTTGCTCCGTTTTGGCAAGAAACGTGCGTTTCGTGCAAAAGATCGCTGCTTTTGCGCAGTTTTGACGCTAACCGTGCGTTTCGTGCACCAAGAGGCGCCTTTTGCCGCGAAACGTGCGATTCGCGCACCGAATCGGCGGTTTTGCTGCGTTTTGGCAAGAAACGTGCGTTTCGTGCACCAAATCGCAGCTCTTGAACAGTTTTGACGCTAAACGTGCGTTTCGTGCACCAAAACGCCGCTTTTGCAGCGAAACGTGCGTTTCGCGCACCGAATTGCTGCTTTTGCACAGTTTTGACGCTAAAAGTGCGTTTCGAGCACCAAAACGCTGCTTTTGCACCGCTTTGGCAAGAAACGTGCGTTTCGTGCACCAAAACGCCGCTTTTGCAGCGAAACGTGCGTTTCGGGAACCGAATCGCCGATTTTGCTCCGTTTTGGCAAGAAACGTGCGTTTCGTGCACCAAATCGCTGCTTTTGCGCAGTTTTGACGCTAACCGTGCGTTTCGTGCACCAAAAGGCCGCTTTTGCCGCGAAACGTGCGATTCGCGCACCGAACCGGCGGTTTTGCTGCGTTTTGGCATTCGTGCGTGTCGTGAATCAAACCGCTGCTTTTGCACAGTTTCGACGCTAAACGTGCGTTTCGTGCACCAAAACGCCGCGCTTGCAGCGACACGTGCGTCTCGCCCACCGAATCGCCGCTTTTGCTCCGTTTTGGAAAGAAACGTGCGTTTCGTGTACCAAAACGCCGCTTTTGCAGCGAAACGTGTGTTTCGCGCACCGAATCGCCGCTTTTTGCTCCGTTTTTGGCAAGAAACGTGCGTTTCGTGCTCCAAATCGCTGCTCTTGAATAGTTTTGACGCTAAGCGTGCGTTTCGTGCACCAAAACGCCGCTTTTGCAGCGAAACGTGCGTTTCGCGCACCGAATCGCCGCATTTGCTCCGTTTTGGCAAGAAACGTGCGTTTCGATCGCCAAATCGCTGCTTTTGCACAGTTTTGACGCTAATCGTGCGTTTCGTGCACCAAGACGCCGCTTTGTCGCTAAACCTGCGTTTCGTGCACCAAAACGCTGCTTTTGCACCGCTTTGGCAAGAAACGTGCGTTTCGTGCACCAAAACGCCGCTTTTGCAGCGAAACGTGCGTTTCGTGCACCAAAACGCCGCTTTTGTAGCGAAACGTGCGTTTCGCGCACCGAATCGCCGCTTTTGTAGCGAAACGTACGTTTCGCGCACCGAATCGCCGCTTTCGCTCCGTTTTGGCAAGGAACAGGCGTTTCGTGCACCAAAACGCCGCTTTTGCTCCGTTCTGGCAAGAAACGTGTGTTTCGTGAACCAAAACGCCGTTTTTGCAGCGAAACCTGCGTTTCACGCACCGAATCGCCGCTTTTGCTCTGGTTTGGCATGAAACGTGCGTTTCATGCATCAAATCGCTGCTTTTGCAGCGAAACGTGCGTTTCGTGCACCAAAACGCCGCTTTTGTAGCGAAACGTGCGTTTCGCGCACCGAATCGCCGCTTTTGTAGCGAAACGTACGTTTCGCGCACCGAATCGCCGCTTTCGCTCCGTTTTGGCAAGGAACAGGCGTTTCGTGCACCAAAACGCCGCTTTTGCTCCGTTTTGGCAAGAAACGGGCGTTTCGTGCACCAAAACGCCGCTTTTGCAGCGAAACCTGCGTTTCACGCACCGAATCGCCGCTTTTGCTCGGTTTTGGCAAGAAACGTGCGTTTCATGCATCAAATCGCTGCTTTTGCACAGTTTTGACGCTAAACGTGCGTTTCGTGCACCAAAACGCCGCTTTTGCAGCGAAACATGCGTTTCGCGAACCGAATCGCCGCTTTTGCAGTGAAACGTGCGTTTTGTGCACCGAATCGCCGCTTTTGCTCCGTTTTGGCAAGAAGCGTGCGTTTCGTGCACCAAATCGCTGCTTTTGCACAGTTTTGACGCTAAACGTGCGTTTCGTGCACCAAAACGCCGCTTTTGCAGCGAAACGTGCGTTTCGGACACCGAATCGCCGCTTTTGCTCCGTTTTGACAAGAAACTTGCGTTTCGTGCACCAAAACGCCGCTTTTGCAGCGAAACGTGCGTTTCGCGCACCGAATCGCTGCTTTTGCACAGTTTTGTCGCCAAACGTGCGTTTCCTGCACCAAAACGCCGCTTTTGCTCCGCTTTGGCAAGAAACGTGCGTTTCGTGCACCAAAACGCCGCTTTTGCAGCGAAACGTGCGTTTCGCGCATCGAATCGGCGCTTTTGCTCCGTTTTGGCAAGAAACGTGCGATTCGTGCACCGAATCGCTGCTTTTGCACAGTTTTGACGCTAAACGTGCGTTTCGTGCACCAAAACGCCGCTTTTGCAGCCAAACGTGCGTTTCGCGCCCCGATTCGCCGCTTTTGCAGCGAAACGTGCGTTTCGCGCACCGAATCGCCGCTTTTGCTCCGTTTTGGCAAGAAACGTCCGGTTCGTGCACCAAAACGCTGCTTTGCACAGTTTTGACGCTAAACGTGCGTTACGTGCACCAAAACGCCGCTTTTGCAGCGAAACGTGCGTTTCGTGCACCGAATCGCCGCTTTTGCTCCGTTTTGGCAAGAAACGTGCGTTTCATGCACCAAATCGCTGCTTTTGCACAGTTTTGACGCTAAACGTGCGTTTCGTGCACCAAAACGCCGCTTTTGCAGCGAAACATGCGTTTCGCGAACCGAATCGCCG
Organism: Stelis phaeoptera; assembly: GCA_943735885.1. NCBI lineage: Eukaryota > Metazoa > Arthropoda > Insecta > Hymenoptera > Megachilidae > Stelis > Stelis phaeoptera. The sequence goes on from OX030933.1 coordinate 2,835,977, forward strand.
CTTTTGCAGTGAAACGTGCGTTTTGTGCACCGAATCGCCGCTTTTGCTCCGTTTTGGCAAGAAGCGTGCGTTTCGTGCACCAAATCGCTGCTTTTGCACAGTTTTGACGCTAAACGTGCGTTTCGTGCACCAAAACGCCGCTTTTGCAGCGAAACGTGCGTTTCGGACACCGAATCGCCGCTTTTGCTCCGTTTTGACAAGAAACTTGCGTTTCGTGCACCAAAACGCCGCTTTTGCAGCCAAACGTGCGTTTCGCGCACCGAATCGCTGCTTTTGCACAGTTTTGTCGCCAAACGTGCGTTTCCTGCACCAAAACGCCGCTTTTGCTCCGCTTTGGCAAGAAACGTGCGTTTCGTGCACCAAAACGCCGCTTTTGCAGCGAAACGTGCGTTTCGCGCATCGAATCGGCGCTTTTGCTCCGTTTTGGCAAGAAACGTGCGATTCGTGCACCGAATCGCTGCTTTTGCACAGTTTTGACGCTAAACGTGCGTTTCGTGCACCAAAACGCCGCTTTTGCAGCCAAACGTGCGTTTCGCGCCCCGATTCGCCGCTTTTGCAGCGAAACGTGCGTTTCGCGCACCGAATCGCCGCTTTTGCTCCGTTTTGGCAAGAAACGTCCGGTTCGTGCACCAAAACGCTGCTTTGCACAGTTTTGACGCTAAACGTGCGTTACGTGCACCAAAACGCCGCTTTTGCAGCGAAACGTGCGTTTCGTGCACCGAATCGCCGCTTTTGCTCCGTTTTGGCAAGAAACGTGCGTTTCATGCACCAAATCGCTGCTTTTGCACAGTTTTGACGCTAAACGTGCGATTCGTGCACCGAATCGCTGCTTTTGCACAGTTTTGACGCTAAACGTGCGTTTCGTGCACCAAAACGCCGCTTTTGCAGCGAAACGTGCGATTCGCGCACCGAATCGGCGCTTTTGCTCCGTTTTGGCAAGAAACGTGCGTTTCGTGCACCAAATCGCTGCTTTTGCGCAGTTTTGACGCTAACCGTGCGTTTCGTGCACCAAAAGGCCGCTTTTGCCGCGAAACGTGCGATTCGCGCACCGAATCGGCGGTTTTGCTGCGTTCTGGCAAGAAACGTGCGTGTCGTGAATCAAATCGCTGCTTTTGCACAGTTTTGACGCTAAACGTGCGTTTCGCGCACCGAATCGTCGTTTTTGCTCCGTTTTGACAAGAAACTTGGGTTTCGTGCACCACTTCGCTGCTTTTGCATAGTTTTGACGCTAAACGTGCGTTTCGTGCACCAAAACGCCGCTTTTGCAGCGAAACGTGCGATTCGCGCTCCGAATCGCCGCTTTTGCTCCGTTTTGGCAAGAAACGTGCGTTTCGTGCAAAAGATCGCTGCTTTTGCGCAGTTTTGACGCTAACCGTGCGTTTCGTGCACCAAGAGGCGCCTTTTGCCGCGAAACGTGCGATTCGCGCACCGAATCGGCGGTTTTGCTGCGTTTTGGCAAGAAACGTGCGTTTCGTGCACCAAATCGCAGCTCTTGAACAGTTTTGACGCTAAACGTGCGTTTCGTGCACCAAAACGCCGCTTTTGCAGCGAAACGTGCGTTTCGCGCACCGAATTGCTGCTTTTGCACAGTTTTGACGCTAAAAGTGCGTTTCGAGCACCAAAACGCTGCTTTTGCACCGCTTTGGCAAGAAACGTGCGTTTCGTGCACCAAAACGCCGCTTTTGCAGCGAAACGTGCGTTTCGGGAACCGAATCGCCGATTTTGCTCCGTTTTGGCAAGAAACGTGCGTTTCGTGCACCAAATCGCTGCTTTTGCGCAGTTTTGACGCTAACCGTGCGTTTCGTGCACCAAAAGGCCGCTTTTGCCGCGAAACGTGCGATTCGCGCACCGAACCGGCGGTTTTGCTGCGTTTTGGCATTCGTGCGTGTCGTGAATCAAACCGCTGCTTTTGCACAGTTTCGACGCTAAACGTGCGTTTCGTGCACCAAAACGCCGCGCTTGCAGCGACACGTGCGTCTCGCCCACCGAATCGCCGCTTTTGCTCCGTTTTGGAAAGAAACGTGCGTTTCGTGTACCAAAACGCCGCTTTTGCAGCGAAACGTGTGTTTCGCGCACCGAATCGCCGCTTTTTGCTCCGTTTTTGGCAAGAAACGTGCGTTTCGTGCTCCAAATCGCTGCTCTTGAATAGTTTTGACGCTAAGCGTGCGTTTCGTGCACCAAAACGCCGCTTTTGCAGCGAAACGTGCGTTTCGCGCACCGAATCGCCGCATTTGCTCCGTTTTGGCAAGAAACGTGCGTTTCGATCGCCAAATCGCTGCTTTTGCACAGTTTTGACGCTAATCGTGCGTTTCGTGCACCAAGACGCCGCTTTGTCGCTAAACCTGCGTTTCGTGCACCAAAACGCTGCTTTTGCACCGCTTTGGCAAGAAACGTGCGTTTCGTGCACCAAAACGCCGCTTTTGCAGCGAAACGTGCGTTTCGTGCACCAAAACGCCGCTTTTGTAGCGAAACGTGCGTTTCGCGCACCGAATCGCCGCTTTTGTAGCGAAACGTACGTTTCGCGCACCGAATCGCCGCTTTCGCTCCGTTTTGGCAAGGAACAGGCGTTTCGTGCACCAAAACGCCGCTTTTGCTCCGTTCTGGCAAGAAACGTGTGTTTCGTGAACCAAAACGCCGTTTTTGCAGCGAAACCTGCGTTTCACGCACCGAATCGCCGCTTTTGCTCTGGTTTGGCATGAAACGTGCGTTTCGCGCAACGAATCGCCGCTTTTGCTCCGTTTTGACAAGAAACGGGCGTTTCGCACACCAAATCGCTGCTTTTGCACAGTTTTGACGCATAACGTGCGTTTCGTGCGCCAAAATGCCGCTTTTGCAGCGAAACATGCGTTTCACGCACCGAATCACCGCTTTTGCTCCGTTTTGGCGAGAAACGTGCGTTTCGTGCACCAAAACGCTGCTTTTGCACAGTTTTGACGCTAAACGTGCGTTTCGTGCACCAAAACGCCGCTTTTGCTCTGTTTTGGCAAGAAACGTGCGTTTCGGGCACCAAAACGCCGCTTTTGCAGCGAAACGTGCGTTTCGGGCACCGAATCGCCGATTTTGCTCCGTTTTGGCAAGAAACGTGCGTTTCGTGCACCAAATCGCTGCTTTTGCACAGTTTTGACGCTAAACGTGCGTTTCGTGCACGAAAACGCCGCTTTTGCAGCGAAACGTGCGCTTCGTGCACCAAAACGCCGCTTTTGCTCCGTTTTGTACCGAAACGTGCGGTTCGTGCACGAAAACGCCGCTTTTGCAGCGAAACGTGCGTTTCGTGCACCAAAACGCCGCTTTTGCAGCGAAACGTGCGTTTCGCGAACCGAATCACCGCTTTTGTAGCGAAACGTGCGTTTCGCGCACCAAAACGCCGCTTTTGCAGCGAAACGTGCGTTTCGGACACCGAATCGCCGCTTTTGCTCCGTTTTGACAAGAAACTTGCGTTTCGTGCACCAAAACGCCGCTTTTGCAGCGAAACGTGCGTTTCGTGCACCGAATCGCTGCTTTTGCACAGTTTTGTCGCCAAACGTGCGTTTCCTGCACCAAAACGCCGCTTTTGCTCCGCTTTGGCAAGAAACGTGCGTTTCGTGCACCAAAACGCCGCTTTTGCAGCGAAACGTGCGTTTCGCGCATCGAATCGGCGCTTTTGCTCCGTTTTGGCAAGAAACGTGCGATTCGTGCACCGAATCGCTGCTTTTGCACAGTTTTGACGCTAAACGTGCGTTTCGTGCACCAAAACGCCGCTTTTGCAGCGAAACGTGCGTTTCGCGCACCGAATCGCCGCATTTGCTCCGTTTTGGCAAGAAACGTTCGTTTCGTGCACCAAATCGCCGCTTTTGCAGCGAAACGTGCGTTTCGTGCAGCAGAACGCCGCTTTTGCAGCGAAACGTGCGTTTCGCGCACCGAATCGCTGCTTTTGCACAGTTTTGTCGCTAAACCTGCGTTTCGTGCACCAAAACGCTGCTTTTGCTCCGTTTCGGAAAGAAACGTGCGCTTCGTGCGCCAAAACGCCGCTTTTGCAGCGAAACGTGCGTTTCGCGCACCGAATCGCTGCTTTTGCGCAGTTTTGACGCTAACCGTGCGTTTCGTGCACCAAAAGGCCGCTTTTGCCGCGAAACGTGCGATTCGCGCACCGAATCGGCGGTTTTGCTGCGTTCTGGCAAGAAACGTGCGTGTCGTGAATCAAATCGCTGCTTTTGCACAGTTTTGACGCTAACCGTGCGTTTCGTGCACCAAAACGCCGCTTTGCAACGAAACGTGCGTTTCGCGAAACAAATCGCCGTTTTTGTAGCGAAACGTGCGTTTCGCGCACCGAATCGCTGCTTTAGCACAGTTTTGTCGCTAAGCGTGCGTTTCGTGCAGCAAAATGCCGCGTTTGCAGCGAAACGTGCGTTTCGCGCACCGAATCGCTGCTTTTGCACAGTTTTGTCGCTAAACCTGCGTTTCGTACACCAGAACGCTGCTTTTGCACCGCTTTGGCAGGAAACGTGCGTTTCGTGCACCAAAACGCCGCTTTTGCAGCGAAACGTGCGTTTCGCGCACCGAATCGCCGCATTTGCTCCGTTTTGGCAAGAAACGTGCGTTTCGATCACCAAATCGCTGCTTTTGCACAGTTTTGACGCTAACCGTGCGTTCCGTGCACCAAGACGCCGCTTTTGCAGCGAAACGTGCGTTTCGCGCACCGAATCGGCGCTTTTGCTCCGTTTTGGCAAGAAACGTGCGTTTCGTGCACCAAATCTCTGCTTTTGCACAGTTTTGACGCTAACCGTGCGTTTCGTGCACCAAAACGCCGCTTTTGCAGCGAAACGTGCGATTCGCGCACCGAATCGGCGCTTTTGCTCCGTTTTGGCAAGAAACGTTCGTTTCGTGCACCAAATCGCCGCTTTTGCAGCGAAACGTGCGTTTCGTGCACCAAAACGCCGCTTTTGCAACGAAACGTGCGTTTCGCGAACCGAATCGCCGGTTTTGTAGCAAAACGTGCGATTCGCGCACCGAATCGGCGCTTTTGCTCCGTTTTGGCAAGAAACGTTCGTTTCGTGCACCAAATCGCCGCTTTTGCAGCGAAACGTGCGTTTCGTGCAGCAGAACGCCGCTTTTGCAGCGAAACGTGCGTTTCGCGCACCGAATCGCTGCTTTTGCACAGTTTTGTCGCTAAACCTGCGTTTCGTGCACCAAAACGCTGCTTTTGCTCCGTTTCGGAAAGAAACGTGCGCTTCGTGCGCCAAACGCCGCTTTTGCAGCGAAACGTGCGTTTCGCGCACCGAATCGCCGCTTTTGCTCCGTTTTGGCAAGAAACGTGCGTTTCGTGAATCAAATCGCTGCTTTTGCACAGTTTTGACGCTAAACGTGCGTTTCGTGCACCAAAACGCCGCGTTTGCAGCGATACGTGCGTTTCGTCCACCGAATCGCCGCTTTTGCTCCGTTTTGGAAAGAAACGTGCGTTTCGTGAACCAAAACGCCGCTTTTGCACAGTTTTGACGCTAAACGTGCGTTTCGCGCACCGAATCGCCGTTTTTGCTCCGTTTTGACAAGAAACTTGCGTTTCGTGCACCAATTCGCTGCTTTTGCATAGTTTTGACGCTAATCGTGCGTTTCGTGCACCAAAACGCCGCTTTTGCAGGGAAACGTGCGTTTCGCGCAACGAATCGCCGCTTTTGCTCCGCTTTGGCAAGAAACGGGCGTTTCGCACACCAAATCGCTGCTTTTGCACAGTTTTGACGCATAACGTGCGTTTCGTGCGCCAAAACGCCGCTTTTGCTCTGTTTTGGCAAGAAACGTGCGTTTCGTGCACCAAAACGCCGCTTTTGCAGCGAAACGTGCGTTTCGGGCACCGAATCGCCGATTTTGCTCCGTTTTGGCAAGAAACGTGCGTTTCGTGCACCAAATCTCTGCTTTTGCACAGTTTTGACGCTAACCGTGCGTTTCGTGCACCAAAACGCCGCTTTTGCAGCGAAACGTGCGATTCGCGCACCGAATCGGCGCTTTTGCTCCGTTTTGGCAAGAAACGTTCGTTTCGTGCACCAAATCGCCGCTTTTGCAGCGAAACGTGCGTTTCGTGCACCAAAACGTCGCTTTTGCAACGAAACGTGCGTTTCGCGAACCGAATCGCCGCTTTTGTAGCGAAACGTGCGATTCGCGCACCGAATCGGCGCTTTTGCTCCGTTTTGGCAAGAAACGTTCGTTTCGTGCACCAAATCGCCGCTTTTGCAGCGAAACGTGCGTTTCGTGCAGCAGAACGCCGCTTTTGCAGCGAAACGTGCGTTTCGCGCACCGAATCGCTGCTTTTGCACAGTTTTGTCGCTAAACCTGCGTTTCGTGCACCAAAACGCTGCTTTTGCTCCGTTTCGGAAAGAAACGTGCGCTTCGTGCGCCAAAACGCCGCTTTTGCAGCGAAACGTGCGTTTCGCGCACCGAATCGCCGCTTTTGCTCCGTTTTGGCAAGAAACGTGCGTTTCGTGAATCAAATCGCTGCTTTTGCACAGTTTTGACGCTAAACGTGCGTTTCGTGCACCAAAACGCCGCGTTTGCAGCGATACGTGCGTTTCGTCCACCGAATCGCCGCTTTTGCTCCGTTTTGGAAAGAAACGTGCGTTTCGTGAACCAAAACGCCGCTTTTGCACAGTTTTGACGCTAAACGTGCGTTTCGCGCACCGAATCGCCGTTTTTGCTCCGTTTTGACAAGAAACTTGCGTTTCGTGCACCAATTCGCTGCTTTTGCATAGTTTTGACGCTAAACGTGCGTTTCGTGCACCAAAACGCCGCTTTTGCAGGGAAACGTGCGTTTCGCGCACCGAATCGCCGCTTTTGCTCCGCTTTGGCAAGAAACGGGCGTTTCGCACACCAAATCGCTGCTTTTGCACAGTTTTGACGCATAACGTGCGTTTCGTGCGCCAAAACGCCGCTTTTGCTCTGTTTTGGCAAGAAACGTGCGTTTCGTGCACCAAAACGCCGCTTTTGCAGGGAAACGTGCGTTTCGCGCACCGAATCGCCGCTTTTGCTCCGTTTTGGCAAGAAACGTGCGTTTCGTGCACCAAAACGCCGCCTTTGCTCCGTTTTGGCAAGAAACGTGCGTTTCGGGAACCGAATCGCCGTTTTTGCTCCGTTTTGGCAAGAAACGTGCGTTTCGTGCACCAATTCGCTGCTTTTGCATAGTTTTGACGCTATACGTGCGTTTCGTGCACCAAAACGCCGCTTTTGCAGGGAAACGTGCGTTTCGCGCACCGAATCGCCGCTTTTGCTCCGTTTTGACGCTAACCGTGTGTTTCGTGCACCAAAACGCCGCTTTTGCAGCGAAACGTGCGTTTCGCGCACCGAATTGCTGCTTTTGCACAGTTTTGACGCTAAACGTGCGTTTCGTGCACCAAAACGCTGCTTTTGCACCGCTTTGGCAAGAAACGTGCGTTTCGTGCACCAAAACGCCGCTTTTGCAGCGAAACGTGCGTTTCGCGCACCGAATCGCCGCATTTGCTCCGTTTTGGCAAGAAACGTGCGTTTCGATCACCAAATCGCTGCTTTTGCACAGTTTTGACGCTAACCGTGCGTTCCGTGCACCAAGACGCCGCTTTTGCAGCGAAACGTGCGATTCGCGCACCGAATCGGCGCTTTTGCTCCGTTTTGGCAAGAAACGTGCGTTTCGTGCACGAAATCTCTGCTTTTGCACAGTTTTGACGCTAACCGTGCGTTTCGTGCACCAAAACGCTGCTTTTGCTCCGTTTCGGAAAGAAACGTGCGCTTCGTGCGCCAAAACGCCGCTTTTGCAGCGAAACGTGCGTTTCGCGCACCGAATCGCCGCTTTTGCTCCGTTTTGGCAAGAAACGTGCGTTTCGTGAATCAAATCGCTGCTTTTGCACAGTTTTGACGCTAAACGTGCGTTTCGTGCACCAAAACGCCGCGTTTGCAGCGATACGTGCGTTTCGTCCACCGAATCGCCGCTCTTGCTCCGTTTTGGAAAGAAACGTGCGTTTCGTGAACCAAAACGCCGCTTTTGCACAGTTTTGACGCTAAACGTGCGTTTCGCGCACCGAATCGCCGTTTTTGCTCCGTTTTGGCAAGAAACGTGCGTTTCGTGCACCAAAACGCCGCTTTTGCAGCGAAACGTGCGTTTCGGGCACCGAATCGCCGATTTTGCTCCGTTTTGGCAAGAAACGTGCGTTTCGTGCACCAAATCTCTGCTTTTGCACAGTTTTGACGCTAACCGTGCGTTTCGTGCACCAAAACGCCGCTTTTGCAGCGAAACGTGCGATTCGCGCACCGAATCGGCGCTTTTGCTCCGTTTTGGCAAGAAACGTTCGTTTCGTGCACCAAATCGCCGCTTTTGCAGCGAAACGTGCGTTTCGTGCACCAAAACGCCGCTTTTGCAACGAAACGTGCGTTTCGCGAACCGAATCGCCGCTTTTGTAGCGAAACGTGCGATTCGCGCACCGAATCGGCGCTTTTGCTCCGTTTTGGCAAGAAACGTTCGTTTCGTGCACCAAATCGCCGCTTTTGCAGCGAAACGTGCGTTTCGTGCACCAAAACGCCGCTTTTGCAGCGAAACGTGCGTTTCGGGCACCGAATCGCCGATTTTGCTCCGTTTTGGCAAGAAACGTGCGTTTCGTGCACCAAATCGCTGCTTTTGCACAGTTTTGACGCTAAACGTGCGTTTCGCGCACCGAATCGTCGTTTTTGCTCCGTTTTGACAAGAAACTTGGGTTTCGTGCACCACTTCGCTGCTTTTGCATAGTTTTGACGCTAAACGTGCGTTTCGTGCACCAAAACGCCGCTTTTGCAGCGAAACGTGCGATTCGCGCTCCGAATCGCCGCTTTTGCTCCGTTTTGGCAAGAAACGTGCGTTTCGTGCAAAAGATCGCTGCTTTTGCGCAGTTTTGACGCTAACCGTGCGTTTCGTGCACCAAGAGGCGCCTTTTGCCGCGAAACGTGCGATTCGCGCACCGAATCGGCGGTTTTGCTGCGTTTTGGCAAGAAACGTGCGTTTCGTGCACCAAATCGCAGCTCTTGAACAGTTTTGACGCTAAACGTGCGTTTCGTGCACCAAAACGCCGCTTTTGCAGCGAAACGTGCGTTTCGCGCACCGAATTGCTGCTTTTGCACAGTTTTGACGCTAAAAGTGCGTTTCGAGCACCAAAACGCTGCTTTTGCACCGCTTTGGCAAGAAACGTGCGTTTCGTGCACCAAAACGCCGCTTTTGCAGCGAAACGTGCGTTTCGGGAACCGAATCGCCGATTTTGCTCCGTTTTGGCAAGAAACGTGCGTTTCGTGCACCAAATCGCTGCTTTTGCGCAGTTTTGACGCTAACCGTGCGTTTCGTGCACCAAAAGGCCGCTTTTGCCGCGAAACGTGCGATTCGCGCACCGAACCGGCGGTTTTGCTGCGTTTTGGCATTCGTGCGTGTCGTGAATCAAACCGCTGCTTTTGCACAGTTTCGACGCTAAACGTGCGTTTCGTGCACCAAAACGCCGCGCTTGCAGCGACACGTGCGTCTCGCCCACCGAATCGCCGCTTTTGCTCCGTTTTGGAAAGAAACGTGCGTTTCGTGTACCAAAACGCCGCTTTTGCAGCGAAACGTGTGTTTCGCGCACCGAATCGCCGCTTTTTGCTCCGTTTTTGGCAAGAAACGTGCGTTTCGTGCTCCAAATCGCTGCTCTTGAATAGTTTTGACGCTAAGCGTGCGTTTCGTGCACCAAAACGCCGCTTTTGCAGCGAAACGTGCGTTTCGCGCACCGAATCGCCGCATTTGCTCCGTTTTGGCAAGAAACGTGCGTTTCGATCGCCAAATCGCTGCTTTTGCACAGTTTTGACGCTAATCGTGCGTTTCGTGCACCAAGACGCCGCTTTGTCGCTAAACCTGCGTTTCGTGCACCAAAACGCTGCTTTTGCACCGCTTTGGCAAGAAACGTGCGTTTCGTGCACCAAAACGCCGCTTTTGCAGCGAAACGTGCGTTTCGTGCACCAAAACGCCGCTTTTGTAGCGAAACGTGCGTTTCGCGCACCGAATCGACGCTTTTGTAGCGAAACGTACGTTTCGCGCACCGAATCGCCGCTTTCGCTCCGTTTTGGCAAGGAACAGGCGTTTCGTGCACCAAAACGCCGCTTTTGCTCCGTTCTGGCAAGAAACGTGTGTTTCGTGAACCAAAACGCCGTTTTTGCAGCGAAACCTGCGTTTCACGCACCGAATCGCCGCTTTTGCTCTGGTTTGGCATGAAACGTGCGTTTCATGCATCAAATCGCTGCTTTTGCAGCGAAACGTGCGTTTCGTGCACCAAAACGCCGCTTTTGTAGCGAAACGTGCGTTTCGCGCACCGAATCGCCGCTTTTGTAGCGAAACGTACGTTTCGCGCACCGAATCGCCGCTTTCGCTCCGTTTTGGCAAGGAACAGGCGTTTCGTGCACCAAAACGCCGCTTTTGCTCCGTTTTGGCAAGAAACGGGCGTTTCGTGCACCAAAACGCCGCTTTTGCAGCGAAACCTGCGTTTCACGCACCGAATCGCCGCTTTTGCTCGGTTTTGGCAAGAAACGTGCGTTTCATGCATCAAATCGCTGCTTTTGCACAGTTTTGACGCTAAACGTGCGTTTCGTGCACCAAAACGCCGCTTTTGCAGCGAAACATGCGTTTCGCGAACCGAATCGCCGCTTTTGCAGTGAAACGTGCGTTTTGTGCACCGAATCGCCGCTTTTGCTCCGTTTTGGCAAGAAGCGTGCGTTTCGTGCACCAAATCGCTGCTTTTGCACAGTTTTGACGCTAAACGTGCGTTTCGTGCACCAAAACGCCGCTTTTGCAGCGAAACGTGCGTTTCGGACACCGAATCGCCGCTTTTGCTCCGTTTTGACAAGAAACTTGCGTTTCGTGCACCAAAACGCCGCTTTTGCAGCGAAACGTGCGTTTCGCGCACCGAATCGCTGCTTTTGCACAGTTTTGTCGCCAAACGTGCGTTTCCTGCACCAAAACGCCGCTTTTGCTCCGCTTTGGCAAGAAACGTGCGTTTCGTGCACCAAAACGCCGCTTTTGCAGCGAAACGTGCGTTTCGCGCATCGAATCGGCGCTTTTGCTCCGTTTTGGCAAGAAACGTGCGATTCGTGCACCGAATCGCTGCTTTTGCACAGTTTTGACGCTAAACGTGCGTTTCGTGCACCAAAACGCCGCTTTTGCAGCCAAACGTGCGTTTCGCGCCCCGATTCGCCGCTTTTGCAGCGAAACGTGCGTTTCGCGCACCGAATCGCCGCTTTTGCTCCGTTTTGGCAAGAAACGTCCGGTTCGTGCACCAAAACGCTGCTTTGCACAGTTTTGACGCTAAACGTGCGTTACGTGCACCAAAACGCCGCTTTTGCAGCGAAACGTGCGTTTCGTGCACCGAATCGCCGCTTTTGCTCCGTTTTGGCAAGAAACGTGCGTTTCATGCACCAAATCGCTGCTTTTGCACAGTTTTGACGCTAAACGTGCGTTTCGTGCACCAAAACGCCGCTTTTGCAGCGAAACATGCGTTTCGCGAACCGAATCGCCGCTTTTGCAGTGAAACGTGCGTTTTGTGCACCGAATCGCCGCTTTTGCTCCGTTTTGGCAAGAAGCGTGCGTTTCGTGCACCAAATCGCTGCTTTTGCACAGTTTTGACGCTAAACGTGCGTTTCGTGCACCAAAACGCCGCTTTTGCAGCGAAACGTGCGTTTCGGACACCGAATCGCCGCTTTTGCTCCGTTTTGACAAGAAACTTGCGTTTCGTGCACCAAAACGCCGCTTTTGCAGCGAAACGTGCGTTTCGCGCACCGAATCGCTGCTTTTGCACAGTTTTGTCGCCAAACGTGCGTTTCCTGCACCAAAACGCCGCTTTTGCTCCGCTTTGGCAAGAAACGTGCGTTTCGTGCACCAAAACGCCGCTTTTGCAGCGAAACGTGCGTTTCGCGCATCGAATCGGCGCTTTTGCTCCGTTTTGGCAAGAAACGTGCGATTCGTGCACCGAATCGCTGCTTTTGCACAGTTTTGACGCTAAACGTGCGTTTCGTGCACCAAAACGCCGCTTTTGCAGCGAAACGTGCGATTCGCGCACCGAATCGGCGCTTTTGCTCCGTTTTGGCAAGAAACGTGCGTTTCGTGCACCAAATCGCTGCTTTTGCGCAGTTTTGACGCTAACCGTGCGTTTCGTGCACCAAAAGGCCGCTTTTGCCGCGAAACGTGCGATTCGCGCACCGAATCGGCGGTTTTGCTGCGTTCTGGCAAGAAACGTGCGTGTCGTGAATCAAATCGCTGCTTTTGCACAGTTTTGACGCTAAACGTGCGTTTCGCGCACCGAATCGTCGTTTTTGCTCCGTTTTGACAAGAAACTTGGGTTTCGTGCACCACTTCGCTGCTTTTGCATAGTTTTGACGCTAAACGTGCGTTTCGTGCACCAAAACGCCGCTTTTGCAGCGAAACGTGCGATTCGCGCTCCGAATCGCCGCTTTTGCTCCGTTTTGGCAAGAAACGTGCGTTTCGTCAACCAAAACGCCGCTTTTGCAGCGAAACGTGCGTTTCGCGCACCGAATCGCTGCTTTTTGCTCCGTTTTGGCAAGAAACGTGCGTTTCGTGCACCAAATCGCAGCTCTTGAACAGTTTTGACGCTAACCGTGCGTTTCGTGCACTAGTACGCCGCTTTTGCAGCGAAACGTGCGATTCGCGCACCGAATCGGCGCTTGTGCTCCGTTTTGGCAAAAAACGTGCGTTTCGTGCACCAAATCGCTGCTTTTGCACAGTTTTGACGCTAAACGTGCGTTTCGCGCACCGAATCGTCGTTTTTGCTCCGTTTTGACAAGAAACTTGGGTTTCGTGCACCACTTCGCTGCTTTTGCATAGTTTTGACGCTAAACGTGCGTTTCGTGCACCAAAACGCCGCTTTTGCAGCGAAACGTGCGATTCGCGCTCCGAATCGCCGCTTTTGCTCCGTTTTGGCAAGAAACGTGCGTTTCGTGCAAAAGATCGCTGCTTTTGCGCAGTTTTGACGCTAACCGTGCGTTTCGTGCACCAAGAGGCGCCTTTTGCCGCGAAACGTGCGATTCGCGCACCGAATCGGCGGTTTTGCTGCGTTTTGGCAAGAAACGTGCGTTTCGTGCACCAAATCGCAGCTCTTGAACAGTTTTGACGCTAAACGTGCGTTTCGTGCACCAAAACGCCGCTTTTGCAGCGAAACGTGCGTTTCGCGCACCGAATTGCTGCTTTTGCACAGTTTTGACGCTAAAAGTGCGTTTCGAGCACCAAAACGCTGCTTTTGCACCGCTTTGGCAAGAAACGTGCGTTTCGTGTACCAAAACGCCGCTTTTGCAGCGAAACGTGCGTTTCGGGAACCGAATCGCCGATTTTGCTCCGTTTTGGCAAGAAACGTGCGTTTCGTGCACCAAATCGCTGCTTTTGCGCAGTTTTGACGCTAACCGTGCGTTTCGTGCACCAAAAGGCCGCTTTTGCCGCGAAACGTGCGATTCGCGCACCGAACCGGCGGTTTTGCTGCGTTTTGGCATTCGTGCGTGTCGTGAATCAAACCGCTGCTTTTGCACAGTTTCGACGCTAAACGTGCGTTTCGTGCACCAAAACGCCGCGCTTGCAGCGACACGTGCGTCTCGCCCACCGAATCGCCGCTTTTGCTCCGTTTTGGAAAGAAACGTGCGTTTCGTGTACCAAAACGCCGCTTTTGCAGCGAAACGTGTGTTTCGCGCACCGAATCGCCGCTTTTTGCTCCGTTTTTGGCAAGAAACGTGCGTTTCGATCGCCAAATCGCTGCTTTTGCACAGTTTTGACGCTAATCGTGCGTTTCGTGCACCAAGACGCCGCTTTTGCAGCGATACGTGCGATTCGCGCACCGAATCACCGCTTTTGCTCCGTTTTGGCGAGAAACGTGCGTTTCGTGCACCAAAACGCTGCTTTTGCACAGTTTTGACGCTAAACGTGCGTTTCGTGCAGCAAAACGCCGCTTTTGCTCTGGTTTGGTAAGAAACGTGCGTTTCGCGCAACGAATCGCCGCTTTTGCTCCGTTTTGACAAGAAACTTGCGTTTCGTGCACCAATTCGCTGCTTTTGCATAGTTTTGACGCTATACGTGCGTTTCGTGCACCAAAACGCCGCTTTTGCAGGGAAACGTGCGTTTCGCGCACCGAATCGCCGCTTTTGCTCCGTTTTGACGCTAACCGTGTGTTTCGTGCACCAAAACGCCGCTTTTGCAGCGAAACGTGCGTTTCGCGCACCGAATTGCTGCTTTTGCACAGTTTTGACGCTAAACGTGCGTTTCGTGCACCAAAACGCTGCTTTTGCACCGCTTTGGCAAGAAACGTGCGTTTCGTGCACCAAAACGCCGCTTTTGCAGCGAAACGTGCGTTTCGCGCACCGAATCGCCGCATTTGCTCCGTTTTGGCAAGAAACGTGCGTTTCGATCACCAAATCGCTGCTTTTGCACAGTTTTGACGCTAACCGTGCGTTCCGTGCACCAAGACGCCGCTTTTGCAGCGAAACGTGCGATTCGCGCACCGAATCGGCGCTTTTGCTCCGTTTTGGCAAGAAACGTGCGTTTCGTGCACCAAATCTCTGCTTTTGCACAGTTTTGACGCTAACCGTGCGTTTCGTGCACCAAAACGCCGCTTTTGCAGCGAAACGTGCGATTCGCGCACCGAATCGGCGCTTTTGCTCCGTTTTGGCAAGAAACGTTCGTTTCGTGCACCAAATCGCCGCTTTTGCAGCGAAACGTGCGTTTCGTGCACCAAAACGCCGCTTTTGCAACGAAACGTGCGTTTCGCGAACCGAATCGCCGCTTTTGTAGCAAAACGTGCGATTCGCGCACCGAATCGGCGCTTTTGCTCCGTTTTGGCAAGAAACGTTCGTTTCGTGCACCAAATCGCCGCTTTTGCAGCGAAACGTGCGTTTCGTGCAGCAGAACGCCGCTTTTGCAGCGAAACGTGCGTTTCGCGCACCGAATCGCTGCTTTTGCACAGTTTTGTCGCTAAACCTGCGTTTCGTGCACCAAAACGCTGCTTTTGCTCCGTTTCGGAAAGAAACGTGCGTTTCGTGCGCCAAAACGCCGCTTTTGCAGCGAAACGTGCGTTTCGCGCACCGAATCGCCGCTTTTGCTCCGTTTTGGCAAGAAACGTGCGTTTCGTGAATCAAATCGCTGCTTTTGCACAGTTTTGACGCTAAACGTGCGTTTCGTGCACCAAAACGCCGCGTTTGCAGCGATACGTGCGTTTCGTCCACCGAATCGCCGCTTTTGCTCCGTTTTGGAAAGAAACGTGCGTTTCGTGAACCAAAACGCCGCTTTTGCACAGTTTTGACGCTAAACGTGCGTTTCGCGCACCGAATCGCCGTTTTTGCTCCGTTTTGACAAGAAACTTGCGTTTCGTGCACGAATTCGCTGCTTTTGCATAGTTTTGACGCTAAACGTGCGTTTCGTGCACCAAAACGCCGCTTTTGCAGGGAAACGTGCGTTTCGCGCACCGAATCGCCGCTTTTGCTCCGCTTTGGCAAGAAACGGGCGTTTCGCACACCAAATCGCTGCTTTTGCACAGTTTTGACGCATAACGTGCGTTTCGTGCGCCAAAACGCCGCTTTTGCTCTGTTTTGGCAAGAAACGTGCGTTTCGTGCACCAAAACGCCGCTTTTGCAGCGAAACGTGCGTTTCGGGCACCGAATCGCCGATTTTGCTCCGTTTTGGCAAGAAACGTGCGTTTCGTGCACCAAATCTCTGCTTTTGCACAGTTTTGACGCTAACCGTGCGTTTCGTGCACCAAAACGCCGCTTTTGCAGCGAAACGTGCGATTCGCGCACCGAATCGGCGCTTTTGCTCCGTTTTGGCAAGAAACGTTCGTTTCGTGCACCAAATCGCCGCTTTTGCAGCGAAACGTGCGTTTCGTGCACCAAAACGCCGCTTTTGCAACGAAACGTGCGTTTCGCGAACCGAATCGCCGCTTTTGTAGCGAAACGTGCGATTCGCGCACCGAATCGGCGCTTTTGCTCCGTTTTGGCAAGAAACGTTCGTTTCGTGCACCAAATCGCCGCTTTTGCAGCGAAACGTGCGTTTCGTGCACCAAAACGCCGCTTTTGCAGCGAAACGTGCGTTTCGGGCACCGAATCGTCGTTTTTGCTCCGTTTTGACAAGAAACTTGGGTTTCGTGCACCACTTCGCTGCTTTTGCATAGTTTTGACGCTAAACGTGCGTTTCGTGCACCAAAACGCCGCTTTTGCAGCGAAACGTGCGATTCGCGCTCCGAATCGCCGCTTTTGCTCCGTTTTGGCAAGAAACGTGCGTTTCGTCAACCAAAACGCCGCTTTTGCAGCGAAACGTGCGTTTCGCGCACCGAATCGCTGCTTTTTGCTCCGTTTTGGCAAGAAACGTGCGTTTCGTGCACCAAATCGCAGCTCTTGAACAGTTTTGACGCTAACCGTGCGTTTCGTGCACTAATACGCCGCTTTTGCAGCGAAACGTGCGATTCGCGCACCGAATCGGCGCTTGTGCTCCGTTTTGGCAAAAAACGTGCGTTTCGTGCACCAAATCGCTGCTTTTGCACAGTTTTGACGCTAAACGTGCGTTTCGCGCACCGAATCGTCGTTTTTGCTCCGTTTTGACAAGAAACTTGGGTTTCGTGCACCACTTCGCTGCTTTTGCATAGTTTTGACGCTAAACGTGCGTTTCGTGCACCAAAACGCCGCTTTTGCAGCGAAACGTGCGATTCGCGCTCCGAATCGCCGCTTTTGCTCCGTTTTGGCAAGAAACGTGCGTTTCGTGCAAAAGATCGCTGCTTTTGCGCAGTATTGACGCTAACCGTGCGTTTCGTGCACCAAGAGGCGCCTTTTGCCGCGAAACGTGCGATTCGCGCACCGAATCGGCGGTTTTGGTGCGTTTTGGCAAGAAACGTGCGTTTCGTGCACCAAATCGCAGCTCTTGAACAGTTTTGACGCTAAACGTGCGTTTCGTGCACCAAAACGCCGCTTTTGCAGCGAAACGTGCGTTTCGCGCACCGAATTGCTGCTTTTGCACAGTTTTGACGCTAAAAGTGCGTTTCGAGCACCAAAACGCTGCTTTTGCACCGCTTTGGCAAGAAACGTGCGTTTCGTGCACCAAAACGCCGCTTTTGCAGCGAAACGTGCGTTTCGTGCACCAAAACGCCGCTTTTGCAGCGAAACGTGCGTTTCGGACACCGAATCGCCGCTTTTGCTCCGTTTTGACAAGAAACTTGCGTTTCGTGCACCAAAACGCCGCTTTTGCAGCGAAACGTGCGTTTCGCGCACCGAATCGCTGCTTTTGCACAGTTTTGTCGCCAAACGTGCGTTTCCTGCACCAAAACGCCGCTTTTGCTCCGCTTTGGCAAGAAACGTGCGTTTCGTGCACCAAAACGCCGCTTTTGCAGCGAAACCTGCGTTTCGCGCATCGAATCGGCGCTTTTGCTCCGTTTTTGCAAGAAACGTGCGATTCGTGCACCGAATCGCTGCTTTTGCACAGTTTTGACGCTAAACGTGCTTTTCGTGCACCAAAACGCCGCTTTTGCAGCGAAACGTGCGATTCGCGCACCGAATCGGCGCTTTTGCTCCGTTTTGGCAAGAAACGTGCGTTTCGTGCACCAAATCGCTGCTTTTGCGCAGTTTTGACGCTAACCGTGCGTTTCGTGCACCAAAAGGCCGCTTTTGCCGCGAAACGTGCGATTCGCGCACCGAATCGGCGGTTTTGCTGCGTTCTGGCAAGAAACGTGCGTGTCGTGAATCAAATCGCTGCTTTTGCACAGTTTTGACGCTAACCGTGCGTTTCGTGCACCAAAACGCCGCTTTGCAACGAAACGTGCGTTTCGCGAACCGAATCGCCGTTTTTGTAGCGAAACGTGCGTTTCGCGCACCGAATCGCTGCTTTAGCACAGTTTTGTCGCTAAGCGTGCGTTTCGTGCAGCAAAATGCCGCGTTTGCAGCGAAACGTGCGTTTCGCGCACCGAATCGCTGCTTTTGCACAGTTTTGTCGCTAAACCTGCGTTTCGTACACCAGAACGCTGCTTTTGCACCGCTTTGGCAAGAAACGTGCGTTTCGTGCACCAAAACGCCGCTTTTGCAGCGAAACGTGCGTTTCGCGCACCGAATCGCCGCATTTGCTCCGTTTTGGCAAGAAACGTGCGTTTCGTGCACCAAATCGCTGCTTTTGCACAGTTTTGACGCTAAACGTGCGTTTCGTGCACCAAAACGCCGCGTTTGCAGCGATACGTGCGTTTCGTCCACCGAATCGCCGCTTTTGCTCCGTTTTGGAAAGAAACGTGCGTTTCGTGAACCAAAACGCCGCTTTTGCAGCGAAACGTGCGTTTCGCGCACCGAATCGGCGGTTCTGCTGCGTTTTGGCAAGAAACGTGCGTTTCGTGCACCAAATCGCAGCGCTTGAACAGTTTTGACGCTAAACGTGCGTTTCGTGCACCAAAACGCCGCTTTTGCAGCGAAACGTGCGTTTCGCGCACCGAATTGCTGCTTTTGCACAGTTTTGACGCTAAACGTGCGTTTCGTGCACCAAAACGCTGCTTTTGCACCGCTTTTGCAAGAAACGTGCGTTTCGTGCACCAAAACGCCGCTTTTGCAGCGAAACGTGCGTTTCGCGCACCGAATCGCCGCATTTGCTCTGTTTTGGCAAGAAACGTGCGTTTCGATCGCCAAATCGCTGCTTTTGCACAGTTTTGACGCATAACGTGCGTTTCGTGCCCCAAAATGCCGCTTTTGCAGCGAAACATGCGTTTCACGCACCGAATCACCGCTTTTGCTCCGTTTTGGCGAGAAACGTGCGTTTCGTGCACCAAATCGCTGCTTTTGCACAGTTTTGACGCTAAACGTGCGTTTCGTGCACCAAAACGCCGCTTTTGCTCTGTTTTGGCAAGAAACGTGCGTTTCGGGCACCAAAACGCCGCTTTTGCAGCGAAACGTGCGTTTCGGGCACCGAATCGCCGATTTTGCTCCGTTTTGGCAAGAAACGTGCGTTTCGTGCACCAAATCGCTGCTTTTGCACAGTTTTGACGCTAAACGTGCGTTTCGTGCACGAAAACGCCGCTTTTGCAGCGAAACGTGCGTTTCGTGCACCAAAACGCCGCTTTTGCTCCGTTTTGTACCGAAACGTGCGGTTCGTGCACGAAAACGCCGCTTTTGCAGCGAAACGTGCATTTCGTGCACCAAAACGCCGCTTTTGCAGCGAAACGTGCGTTTCGCGAACCGAATCACCGCTTTTGTAGCGAAACGTGCGTTTCGCGCACCGAATCGCTGCTTTAGCACAGTTTTGTCGCTAAACGTGCGTTTCGTGCAGCAAAACGACGCTTTTGCAGCGAAACGTGCGTTTCGCGCACCGAATCGCCGCTTTTGTAGCGAGATGTACGTTTCGCGCACCGAATCGGCGCTTTTGCTCCGTTTTGGCAAGAAACGTGCGTTTCGTGCACCAAATCGCTGCTTTTGCACAGTTTTGACGCTAACCGTGCGTTTCGTGCACCAAAACGCCGCTTTTGCAACGAAACGTGCGTTTCGCGCACCGAATCGCTGCTTTTGCACAGTTTTGTCGCTAAACCTGCGTTTCGTGCACCAAAACGCTGCTTTTGCACCGCTTTAGCAAGAAACGTGCGTTTCGTGCACCAAAACGCCGCTTTTGCAGCGAAACGTGCGTTTCGTGCACCAAAACGCCGCTTTTGTAGCGAAACGTGCGTTTCGCGCAACGAATCGCCGCTTTTGCTCCGTTTTGACAAGAAACGGGCGTTTCGCACACCAAATCGCTGTTTTTGCACAGTTTTGACGCATAACGTGCGTTTCGTGAACCAAAACGCCGCTTTTGCAGCGAAACGTGCGTTTCGCGCACCGAATCGCCGCTTTTTGCTCCGTTTTGGCAAGAAACGTGCGTTTCGTGCACCAAATCGCAGCTCTTGAACAGTTTTGACGCTAAACGTGCGTTTCGTGCAGCAAAACGCCGCTTTTGCTCTGGTTTGGTAAGAAACGTGCGTTTCGCGCAACGAATCGCCGCTTTTGCTCCGTTTTGGCAAGAAACGTGCGTTTCGTGCACCAAAACGCCGTTTTTGCAGTGAAACCTGCGTTTCACGCAACGAATCCCCGCTTTTGCTGCATTTGGCAAGAAACGTGCGTTTCGTGCACCAGAGGGCTGCTTTTGCACAGATTTGAAGCTAAACGTGCGTTTCGTGCACCAAAACGCCGCTTTTGCTCCGTTTTGGCAAGAAACGTGCGTTTCGTCCACCAAAACGCCGCCTTTGCTCCGTTTTGGCAAGAAACGTGCGTTTCGCGCACCGAATCGCCGCTTTTGCTCCGTTTTGGCAAGAAACGTGCGTTTCGTGAATCAAATCGCTGCTTTTGCACAGTTTTGACGCTAAACGTGCGTTTCGTGCACCAAAACGCCGCGTTTGCAGCGATACGTGCGTTTCGTCCACCGAATCGCCGCTTTTGCTCCGTTTTGGAAAGAAACGTGCGTTTCGTGAACCAAAACGCCGCTTTTGCACAGTTTTGACGCTAAACGTGCGTTTCGCGCACCGAATCGCCGTTTTTGCTCCGTTTTGACAAGAAACTTGCGTTTCGTGCACCAATTCGCTGCTTTTGCATAGTTTTGACGCTAAACGTGCGTTTCGTGCACCAAAACGCCGCTTTTGCAGGGAAACGTGCGTTTCGCGCACCGAATCGCCGCTTTTGCTCCGCTTTGGCAAGAAACGGGCGTTTCGCACACCAAATCGCTGCTTTTGCACAGTTTTGACGCATAACGTGCGTTTCGTGCGCCAAAACGCCGTTTTTGCTCTGTTTTGGCAAGAAACGTGCGTTTCGTGCACCAAAACGCCGCTTTTGCAGGGAAACGTGCGTTTCGCGCACCGAATCGCCGCTTTTGCTCCGTTTTGTCAAGAATCGTGCGTTTCGTGCACCAAAACGCCGCCTTTGCTCCGTTTTGGCAAGAAACGTGCGTTTCGGGAACCGAATCGCCGTTTTTGCTCCGTTTTGGCAAGAAACGTGCGTTTCGTGCACCAATTCGCTGCTTTTGCATAGTTTTGACGCTATACGTGCGTTTCGTGCACCAAAACGCCGCTTTTGCAGGGAAACGTGCGTTTCGCGCACCGAATCGCCGCTTTTGCTCCGTTTTGACGCTAACCGTGTGTTTCGTGCACCAAAACGCCGCTTTTGCAGCGAAACGTGCGTTTCGCGCACCGAATTGCTGCTTTTGCACAGTTTTGACGCTAAACGTGCGTTTCGTGCACCAAAACGCTGCTTTTGCACCGCTTTGGCAAGAAACGTGCGTTTCGTGCACCAAAACGCCGCTTTTGCAGCGAAACGTGCGTTTCGCGCACCGAATCGCCGCATTTGCTCCGTTTTGGCAAGAAACGTGCGTTTCGATCACCAAATCGCTGCTTTTGCACAGTTTTGACGCTAACCGTGCGTTCCGTGCACCAAGACGCCGCTTTTGCAGCGAAACGTGCGATTCGCGCACCGAATCGGCGCTTTTGCTCCGTTTTGGCAAGAAACGTGCGTTTCGTGCACCAAATCTCTGCTTTTGCACAGTTTTGACGCTAACCGTGCGTTTCGTGCACCAAAACGCTGCTTTTGCTCCGTTTCGGAAAGGAACGTGCGCTTCGTGCGCCAAAACGCCGCTTTTGCAGCGAAACGTGCGTTTCGCGCACCGAATCGCCGCTTTTGCTCCGTTTTGGCAAGAAACGTGCGTTTCGTGAATCAAATCGCTGCTTTTGCACAGTTTTGACGCTAAACGTGCGTTTCGTGCACCAAAACGCCGCGTTTGCAGCGATACGTGCGTTTCGTCCACCGAATCGCCGCTTTTGCTCCGTTTTGGAAAGAAACGTGCGTTTCGTGAACCAAAACGCCGCTTTTGCACAGTTTTGACGCTAAACGTGCGTTTCGCGCACCGAATCGCCGTTTTTGCTCCGTTTTGGCAAGAAACGTGCGTTTCGTGCACCAAAACGCCGCTTTTGCAGCGAAACGTGCGTTTCGGGCACCGAATCGCCGATTTTGCTCCGTTTTGGCAAGAAACGTGCGTTTCGTGCACCAAATCTCTGCTTTTGCACAGTTTTGACGCTAACCGTGCGTTTCGTGCACCAAAACGCCGCTTTTGCAGCGAAACGTGCGATTCGCGCTCCGAATCGCCGCTTTTGCTCCGTTTTGGCAAGAAACGTGCGTTTCGTCAACCAAAACGCCGCTTTTGCAGCGAAACGTGCGTTTCGCGCACCGAATCGCTGCTTTTTGCTCCGTTTTGGCAAGAAACGTGCGTTTCGTGCACCAAATCGCAGCTCTTGAACAGTTTTGACGCTAACCGTGCGTTTCGTGCACTAATACGCCGCTTTTGCAGCGAAACGTGCGATTCGCGCACCGAATCGGCGCTTGTGCTCCGTTTTGGCAAAAAACGTGCGTTTCGTGCACCAAATCGCTGCTTTTGCACAGTTTTCACGCTAAACGTGCGTTTCGCGCACCGAATCGTCGTTTTTGCTCCGTTTTGACAAGAAACTTGGGTTTCGTGCACCACTTCGCTGCTTTTGCATAGTTTTGACGCTAAACGTGCGTTTCGTGCACCAAAACGCCGCTTTTGCAGCGAAACGTGCGATTCGCGCTCCGAATCGCCGCTTTTGCTCCGTTTTGGCAAGAAACGTGCGTTTCGTGCAAAAGATCGCTGCTTTTGCGCAGTTTTGACGCTAACCGTGCGTTTCGTGCACCAAGAGGCGCCTTTTGCCGCGAAACGTGCGATTCGCGCACCGAATCGGCGGTTTTGCTGCGTTTTGGCAAGAAACGTGCGTTTCGTGCACCAAATCGCAGCTCTTGAACAGTTTTGACGCTAAACGTGCGTTTCGTGCACCAAAACGCCGCTTTTGCAGCGAAACGTGCGCTTCTTGCACCAAAACGCCGCTTTTGCTCCGTTTTGTACCGAAACGTGCGGTTCGTGCACGAAAACGCCGCTTTTGCAGCGAAACATGCGTTTCGCGAACCGAATCGCCGCTTTTGCAGTGAAACGTGCGTTTTGTGCACCGAATCGCCGCTTTTGCTCGGTTTTGGCAAGAAACGTGCGTTTCATGCACCAAATCGCTGCTTTTGCACAGTTTTGACGCTAAACGTGCGTTTCGTGCACCAAAACGCCGCTTTTGCAGCGAAACATGCGTTTCGCGAACCGAATCGCCGCTTTTGCAGTGAAACGTGCGTTTTGTGCACCGAATCGCCGCTTTTGCTCCGCTTTGGCAAGAAACGTGCGTTTCGTGCACCAAAACGCCGCTTTTGCAGCGAATCGTGCGTTTCGCGCATCGAATCGGCGCTTTTGCTCCGTTTTGGCAAGAAACGTGCGATTCGTGCACCGAATCGCTGCTTTTGCACAGTTTTGACGCTAAACGTGCGTTTCGTGCACCAAAACGCCGCTTTTGCAGCCAAACGTGCGTTTCGCGCCCCGATTCGCCGCTTTTGCAGCGAAACGTGCGTTTCGTGCACCAAAACGCCGCTTTTGCAGCGAAACGTGCGCTTCGTGCACCAAAACGCCGCTTTTGCTCCGTTTTGTACCGAAACGTGCGGTTCGTGCACGAAAACGCCGCTTTTGCAGCGAAACATGCGTTTCGCGAACCGAATCGCCGCTTTTGCAGTGAAACGTGCGTTTTGTGCACCGAATCGCCGCTTTTGCTCGGTTTTGGCAAGAAACGTGCGTTTCATGCACCAAATCGCTGCTTTTGCACAGTTTTGACGCTAAACGTGCGTTTCGTGCACCAAAACGCCGCTTTTGCAGCGAAACATGCGTTTCGCGAACCGAATCGCCGCTTTTGCAGTGAAACGTGCGTTTTGTGCACCGAGTCGCCGCTTTTGCTCCGCTTTGGCAAGAAACGTGCGTTTCGTGCACCAAAACGCCGCTTTTGCAGCGAATCGTGCGTTTCGCGCATCGAATCGGCGCTTTTGCTCCGTTTTGGCAAGAAACGTGCGATTCGTGCACCGAATCGCTGCTTTTGCACAGTTTTGACGCTAAACGTGCGTTTCGTGCACCAAAACGCCGCTTTTGCAGCCAAACGTGCGTTTCGCGCCCCGATTCGCCGCTTTTGCAGCGAAACGTGCGTTTCGCGCACCGAATCGCCGCTTTTGCTCCGTTTTGGCAAGAAACGTCCGGTTCGTGCACCAAAACGCTGCTTTGCACAGTTTTGACGCTAAACGTGCGTTACGTGCACCAAAACGCCGCTTTTGCAGCGAAACGTGCGTTTCGTGCACCGAATCGCCGCTTTTGCTCCGTTTTGGCAAGAAACGTGCGTTTCATGCACCAAATCGCTGCTTTTGCACAGTTTTGACGCTAAACGTGCGTTTCGTGCACCAAAACGCCGCTTTTGCAGCGAAACATGCGTTTCGCGAACCGAATCGCCGCTTTTGCAGTGAAACGTGCGTTTTGTGCACCGAATCGCCGCTTTTGCTCCGTTTTGGCAAGAAGCGTGCGTTTCGTGCACCAAATCGCTGCTTTTGCACAGTTTTGACGCTAAACGTGCGTTTCGTGCACCAAAACGCCGCTTTTGCAGCGAAACGTGCGTTTCGGACACCGAATCGCCGCTTTTGCTCCGTTTTGACAAGAAACTTGCGTTTCGTGCACCAAAACGCCGCTTTTGCAGCGAAACGTGCGTTTCGCGCACCGAATCGCTGCTTTTGCACAGTTTTGTCGCCAAACGTGCGTTTCCTGCACCAAAACGCCGCTTTTGCTCCGCTTTGGCAAGAAACGTGCGTTTCGTGCACCAAAAGGCCGCTTTTGCAGCGAAACGTGCGTTTCGCGCATCGAATCGGCGCTTTTGCTCCGTTTTGGCAAGAAACGTGCGATTCGTGCACCGAATCGCTGCTTTTGCACAGTTTTGACGCTAAACGTGCGTTTCGTGCACCAGAACGCTGCTTTTGCACCGCTTTGGCAAGAAACGTGCGTTTCGTGCACCAAAACGCCGCTTTTGCAGCGAAACGTGCGTTTCGCGCACCGAATCGCCGCATTTGCCCCGTTTTGGCAAGAAACGTGCGTTTCGTGCACCAAATCGCTGCTTTTGCACAGTTTTGACGCTAAACGTGCGTTTCGTGCACCAAAACGCCGCGTTTGCAGCGATACGTGCGTTTCGTCCACCGAATCGCCGCTTTTGCTCCGTTTTGGAAAGAAACGTGCGTTTCGTGAACCAAAACGCTGCTTTTGCAGCGAAACGTGCGTTTCGCGCAACGAATCGGCGGTTCTGCTGCGTTTTGGCAAGAAACGTGCGTTTCGTTCACCAAATCGCAGCTCTTGAACAGTTTTGACGCTAAACGTGCGTTTCGTGCACCAAAACGCCGCTTTTGCAGCGAAACGTGCGTTTCGCGCACCGAATTGCTGCTTTTGCTCCGTTTTGACAAGAAACTTGCGTTTCGTGCACCAATTCGCTGCTTTTGCATAGTTTTGACGCTAAACGTGCGTTTCGTGCACCAAAACGCCGCTTTTGCAGGGAAACGTGCGTTTCGCGCACCGAATCGCCGCTTTTGCTCCGCTTTGGCAAGAAACGGGCGTTTCGCACACCAAATCGCTGCTTTTGCACAGTTTTGACGCATAACGTGCGTTTCGTGCGCCAAAACGCCGTTTTTGCTCTGTTTTGGCAAGAAACGTGCGTTTCGTGCACCAAAACGCCGCTTTTGCAGGGAAACGTGCGTTTCGCGCACCGAATCGCCGCTTTTGCTCCGTTTTGTCAAGAATCGTGCGTTTCGTGCACCAAAACGCCGCCTTTGCTCCGTTTTGGCAAGAAACGTGCGTTTCGGGAACCGAATCGCCGTTTTTGCTCCGTTTTGGCAAGAAACGTGCGTTTCGTGCACCAATTCGCTGCTTTTGCATAGTTTTGACGCTATACGTGCGTTTCGTGCACCAAAACGCCGCTTTTGCAGGGAAACGTGCGTTTCGCGCACCGAATCGCCGCTTTTGCTCCGTTTTGACGCTAACCGTGTGTTTCGTGCACCAAAACGCCGCTTTTGCAGCGAAACGTGCGTTTCGCGCACCGAATTGCTGCTTTTGCACAGTTTTGACGCTAAACGTGCGTTTCGTGCACCAAAACGCTGCTTTTGCACCGCTTTGGCAAGAAACGTGCGTTTCGTGCACCAAAACGCCGCTTTTGCAGCGAAACGTGCGTTTCGCGCACCGAATCGCCGCATTTGCTCCGTTTTGGCAAGAAACGTGCGTTTCGATCACCAAATCGCTGCTTTTGCACAGTTTTGACGCTAACCGTGCGTTCCGTGCACCAAGACGCCGCTTTTGCAGCGAAACGTGCGATTCGCGCACCGAATCGGCGCTTTTGCTCCGTTTTGGCAAGAAACGTGCGTTTCGTGCACCAAATCTCTGCTTTTGCACAGTTTTGACGCTAACCGTGCGTTTCGTGCACCAAAACGCTGCTTTTGCTCCGTTTCGGAAAGGAACGTGCGCTTCGTGCGCCAAAACGCCGCTTTTGCAGCGAAACGTGCGTTTCGCGCACCGAATCGCCGCTTTTGCTCCGTTTTGGCAAGAAACGTGCGTTTCGTGAATCAAATCGCTGCTTTTGCACAGTTTTGACGCTAAACGTGCGTTTCGTGCACCAAAACGCCGCGTTTGCAGCGATACGTGCGTTTCGTCCACCGAATCGCCGCTTTTGCTCCGTTTTGGAAAGAAACGTGCGTTTCGTGAACCAAAACGCCGCTTTTGCACAGTTTTGACGCTAAACGTGCGTTTCGCGCACCGAATCGCCGTTTTTGCTCCGTTTTGGCAAGAAACGTGCGTTTCGTGCACCAAAACGCCGCTTTTGCAGCGAAACGTGCGTTTCGGGCACCGAATCGCCGATTTTGCTCCGTTTTGGCAAGAAACGTGCGTTTCGTGCACCAAATCTCTGCTTTTGCACAGTTTTGACGCTAACCGTGCGTTTCGTGCACCAAAACGCCGCTTTTGCAGCGAAACGTGCGATTCGCGCTCCGAATCGCCGCTTTTGCTCCGTTTTGGCAAGAAACGTGCGTTTCGTCAACCAAAACGCCGCTTTTGCAGCGAAACGTGCGTTTCGCGCACCGAATCGCTGCTTTTTGCTCCGTTTTGGCAAGAAACGTGCGTTTCGTGCACCAAATCGCAGCTCTTGAACAGTTTTGACGCTAACCGTGCGTTTCGTGCACTAATACGCCGCTTTTGCAGCGAAACGTGCGATTCGCGCACCGAATCGGCGCTTGTGCTCCGTTTTGGCAAAAAACGTGCGTTTCGTGCACCAAATCGCTGCTTTTGCACAGTTTTCACGCTAAACGTGCGTTTCGCGCACCGAATCGTCGTTTTTGCTCCGTTTTGACAAGAAACTTGGGTTTCGTGCACCACTTCGCTGCTTTTGCATAGTTTTGACGCTAAACGTGCGTTTCGTGCACCAAAACGCCGCTTTTGCAGCGAAACGTGCGATTCGCGCTCCGAATCGCCGCTTTTGCTCCGTTTTGGCAAGAAACGTGCGTTTCGTGCAAAAGATCGCTGCTTTTGCGCAGTTTTGACGCTAACCGTGCGTTTCGTGCACCAAGAGGCGCCTTTTGCCGCGAAACGTGCGATTCGCGCACCGAATCGGCGGTTTTGCTGCGTTTTGGCAAGAAACGTGCGTTTCGTGCACCAAATCGCAGCTCTTGAACAGTTTTGACGCTAAACGTGCGTTTCGTGCACCAAAACGCCGCTTTTGCAGCGAAACGTGCGCTTCTTGCACCAAAACGCCGCTTTTGCTCCGTTTTGTACCGAAACGTGCGGTTCGTGCACGAAAACGCCGCTTTTGCAGCGAAACATGCGTTTCGCGAACCGAATCGCCGCTTTTGCAGTGAAACGTGCGTTTTGTGCACCGAATCGCCGCTTTTGCTCGGTTTTGGCAAGAAACGTGCGTTTCATGCACCAAATCGCTGCTTTTGCACAGTTTTGACGCTAAACGTGCGTTTCGTGCACCAAAACGCCGCTTTTGCAGCGAAACATGCGTTTCGCGAACCGAATCGCCGCTTTTGCAGTGAAACGTGCGTTTTGTGCACCGAATCGCCGCTTTTGCTCCGCTTTGGCAAGAAACGTGCGTTTCGTGCACCAAAACGCCGCTTTTGCAGCGAATCGTGCGTTTCGCGCATCGAATCGGCGCTTTTGCTCCGTTTTGGCAAGAAACGTGCGATTCGTGCACCGAATCGCTGCTTTTGCACAGTTTTGACGCTAAACGTGCGTTTCGTGCACCAAAACGCCGCTTTTGCAGCCAAACGTGCGTTTCGCGCCCCGATTCGCCGCTTTTGCAGCGAAACGTGCGTTTCGTGCACCAAAACGCCGCTTTTGCAGCGAAACGTGCGCTTCGTGCACCAAAACGCCGCTTTTGCTCCGTTTTGTACCGAAACGTGCGGTTCGTGCACGAAAACGCCGCTTTTGCAGCGAAACATGCGTTTCGCGAACCGAATCGCCGCTTTTGCAGTGAAACGTGCGTTTTGTGCACCGAATCGCCGCTTTTGCTCGGTTTTGGCAAGAAACGTGCGTTTCATGCACCAAATCGCTGCTTTTGCACAGTTTTGACGCTAAACGTGCGTTTCGTGCACCAAAACGCCGCTTTTGCAGCGAAACATGCGTTTCGCGAACCGAATCGCCGCTTTTGCAGTGAAACGTGCGTTTTGTGCACCGAGTCGCCGCTTTTGCTCCGCTTTGGCAAGAAACGTGCGTTTCGTGCACCAAAACGCCGCTTTTGCAGCGAATCGTGCGTTTCGCGCATCGAATCGGCGCTTTTGCTCCGTTTTGGCAAGAAACGTGCGATTCGTGCACCGAATCGCTGCTTTTGCACAGTTTTGACGCTAAACGTGCGTTTCGTGCACCAAAACGCCGCTTTTGCAGCCAAACGTGCGTTTCGCGCCCCGATTCGCCGCTTTTGCAGCGAAACGTGCGTTTCGCGCACCGAATCGCCGCTTTTGCTCCGTTTTGGCAAGAAACGTCCGGTTCGTGCACCAAAACGCTGCTTTGCACAGTTTTGACGCTAAACGTGCGTTACGTGCACCAAAACGCCGCTTTTGCAGCGAAACGTGCGTTTCGTGCACCGAATCGCCGCTTTTGCTCCGTTTTGGCAAGAAACGTGCGTTTCATGCACCAAATCGCTGCTTTTGCACAGTTTTGACGCTAAACGTGCGTTTCGTGCACCAAAACGCCGCTTTTGCAGCGAAACATGCGTTTCGCGAACCGAATCGCCGCTTTTGCAGTGAAACGTGCGTTTTGTGCACCGAATCGCCGCTTTTGCTCCGTTTTGGCAAGAAGCGTGCGTTTCGTGCACCAAATCGCTGCTTTTGCACAGTTTTGACGCTAAACGTGCGTTTCGTGCACCAAAACGCCGCTTTTGCAGCGAAACGTGCGTTTCGGACACCGAATCGCCGCTTTTGCTCCGTTTTGACAAGAAACTTGCGTTTCGTGCACCAAAACGCCGCTTTTGCAGCGAAACGTGCGTTTCGCGCACCGAATCGCTGCTTTTGCACAGTTTTGTCGCCAAACGTGCGTTTCCTGCACCAAAACGCCGCTTTTGCTCCGCTTTGGCAAGAAACGTGCGTTTCGTGCACCAAAAGGCCGCTTTTGCAGCGAAACGTGCGTTTCGCGCATCGAATCGGCGCTTTTGCTCCGTTTTGGCAAGAAACGTGCGATTCGTGCACCGAATCGCTGCTTTTGCACAGTTTTGACGCTAAACGTGCGTTTCGTGCACCAGAACGCTGCTTTTGCACCGCTTTGGCAAGAAACGTGCGTTTCGTGCACCAAAACGCCGCTTTTGCAGCGAAACGTGCGTTTCGCGCACCGAATCGCCGCATTTGCCCCGTTTTGGCAAGAAACGTGCGTTTCGTGCACCAAATCGCTGCTTTTGCACAGTTTTGACGCTAAACGTGCGTTTCGTGCACCAAAACGCCGCGTTTGCAGCGATACGTGCGTTTCGTCCACCGAATCGCCGCTTTTGCTCCGTTTTGGAAAGAAACGTGCGTTTCGTGAACCAAAACGCTGCTTTTGCAGCGAAACGTGCGTTTCGCGCAACGAATCGGCGGTTCTGCTGCGTTTTGGCAAGAAACGTGCGTTTCGTTCACCAAATCGCAGCTCTTGAACAGTTTTGACGCTAAACGTGCGTTTCGTGCACCAAAACGCCGCTTTTGCAGCGAAACGTGCGTTTCGCGCACCGAATTGCTGCTTTTGCACAGTTTTGACGCTAAACGTGCGTTTCGTGCACCAAAACGCTGCTTTTGCACCGCTTTTGCAAGAAACGTGCGTTTCGTGCACCAAAACGCCGCTTTTGCAGCGAAACGTGCGTTTCGCGCACCGAATCGCCGCATTTGCTCCGTTTTGGCAAGAAACGTGCGTTTCGATCGCCAAATCGCTGCTTTTGCACAGTTTTGACGCATAACGTGCGTTTCGTGCCCCAAAATGCCGCTTTTGCAGCGAAACATGCGTTTCACGCACCGAATCACCGCTTTTGCTCCGTTTTGGCGAGAAACGTGCGTTTCGTGCACCAAATCGCTGCTTTTGCACAGTTTGGCGCTAAACGTGCGTTTCGTGCACCAAAACGCCGCTTTTGCTCTGTTTTGGCAAGAAACGTGCGTTTCGTGCAGCAAAACGCCGCTTTTGCAGCGAAACGTGCGTTTCGGGCACCGAATCGCCGATTTTGCTCCGTTTTGGCAAGAAACGTGCGTTTCGTGCACCAAATCGCTGCTTTTGCACAGTTTTGACGCTAAACGAGCGTTTCGAGCACGAAAACGCCGCTTTTGCAGCGAAACGTGCGTTTCGTGCACCAAAACGCCGCTTTTGCTCCGTTTTGTACCGAAACGTGCGGTTCGTGCACGAAAACGCCGCTTTTGCAGCGAAACGTGCGTTTCGTGCACCAAAACGCCGCTTTTGCAGCGAAACGTGCGTTTCACGAACCGAATCACCGCTTTTGTAGCGAAACGTGCGTTTCGCGCACCGAATCGCTGCTTTAGCATAGTTTTGTCGCTAAACGTGCTTTTCGTGCAGCAAAACGCCGCTTTTGCAGCCAAACGTGCGTTTCGCGCCCCGATTCGCCGCTTTTGCAGCGAAACGTGCGTTTCGCGCACCGAATCGCCGCTTTTGCTCCGTTTTGGCAAGAAACGTCCGGTTCGTGCACCAAATCGCTTCTTTTGCACAGTTTTGACGCTAAACGTGCGTTTCGTGCACCAAAACGCCGCTTTTGCTCCGTTTTGGCAAGAAACGGGCGTTTCGTGCACCAAAACGCCGCTTTTGCAGCGAAACGTGCGTTTCGCGCATCGAATCGGCGCTTTTGCTCCGTTTTGGCAAGAAACGTGCGATTCGTGCACCGAATCGCTGCTTTTGCACAGTTTTGACGCTAAACGTGCGTTTCGTGCACCAAAACGCCGCTTTTGCAGCGAAACGTGCGATTCGCGCACCGAATCGGCGCTTTTGCTCCGTTTTGGCAAGAAACGTGCGTTTCGTGCACCAAATCGCTGCTTTTGCGCAGTTTTGACGCTAACCGTGCGTTTCGTGCACCAAAAGGCCGCTTTTGCCGCGAAACGTGCGATTCGCGCACCGAATCGGCGGTTTTGCTGCGTTCTGGCAAGAAACGTGCGTGTCGTGAATCAAATCGCTGCTTTTGCACAGTTTTGACGCTAAACGTGCGTTTCGCGCACCGAATCGTCGTTTTTGCTCCGTTTTGACAAGAAACTTGGGTTTCGTGCACCACTTCGCTGCTTTTGCATAGTTTTGACGCTAAACGTGCGTTTCGTGCACCAAAACGCCGCTTTTGCAGCGAAACGTGCGATTCGCGCTCCGAATCGCCGCTTTTGCTCCGTTTTGGCAAGAAACGTGCGTTTCGTGCAAAAGATCGCTGCTTTTGCGCAGTTTTGACGCTAACCGTGCGTTTCGTGCACCAAGAGGCGCCTTTTGCCGCGAAACGTGCGATTCGCGCACCGAATCGGCGGTTTTGGTGCGTTTTGGCAAGAAACGTGCGTTTCGTGCACCAAATCGCAGCTCTTGAACAGTTTTGACGCTAAACGTGCGTTTCGTGCACCAAAACGCCGCTTTTGCAGCGAAACGTGCGTTTCGCGCACCGAATTGCTGCTTTTGCACAGTTTTGACGCTAAAAGTGCGTTTCGAGCACCAAAACGCTGCTTTTGCACCGCTTTGGCAAGAAACGTGCGTTTCGTGCACCAAAACGCCGCTTTTGCAGCGAAACGTGCGTTTCGGGAACCGGTTCGCCGCTTTTGCAGCGAAACGTGCGTTTCGCGCACCGAATCGCCGCTTTTGCTCCGTTTTGGCAAGAAACGTCCGGTTCGTGCACCAAAACGCTGCTTTGCACAGTTTTGACGCTAAACGTGCGTTACGTGCACCAAAACGCCGCTTTTGCAGCGAAACGTGCGTTTCGTGCACCGAATCGCCGCTTTTGCAGTGAAACGTGCGTTTTGTGCACCGAATCGCCGCTTTTGCTCCGTTTTGGCAAGAAGCGTGCGTTTCGTGCACCAAATCGCTGCTTTTGCACAGTTTTGACGCTAAACGTGCGTTTCGTGCACCAAAACGCCGCTTTTGCAGCGAAACGTGCGTTTCGGACACCGAATCGCCGCTTTTGCTCCGTTTTGACAAGAAACTTGCGTTTCGTGCACCAAAACGCCGCTTTTGCAGCGAAACGTGCGTTTCGCGCACCGAATCGCTGCTTTTGCACAGTTTTGTCGCCAAACGTGCGTTTCCTGCACCAAAACGCCGCTTTTGCTCCGCTTTGGCAAGAAACGTGCGTTTCGTGCACCAAATCGCTGCTTTTGCGCAGTTTTGACGCTAACCGTGCGTTTCGTGCACCAAAAGGCCGCTTTTGCCGCGAAACGTGCGATTCGCGCACCGAATCGGCGGTTTTGCTGCGTTCTGGCAAGAAACGTGCGTGTCGTGAATCAAATCGCTGCTTTTGCACAGTTTTGACGCTAACCGTGCGTTTCGTGCACCAAAACGCCGCTTTGCAACGAAACGTGCGTTTCGCGAACCGAATCGCCGTTTTTGTAGCGAAACGTGCGTTTCGCGCACCGAATCGCTGCTTTAGCACAGTTTTGTCGCTAAGCGTGCGTTTCGTGCAGCAAAATGCCGCGTTTGCAGCGAAACGTGCGTTTCGCGCACCGAATCGCTGCTTTTGCACAGTTTTGTCGCTAAACCTGCGTTTCGTACACCAGAACGCTGCTTTTGCACCGCTTTGGCAAGAAACGTGCGTTTCGTGCACCAAAACGCCGCTTTTGCAGCGAAACGTGCGTTTCGCGCACCGAATCGCCGCATTTGCTCCGTTTTGGCAAGAAACGTGCGTTTCGTGCACCAAATCGCTGCTTTTGCACAGTTTTGACGCTAAACGTGCGTTTCGTGCACCAAAACGCCGCGTTTGCAGCGATACGTGCGTTTCGTCCACCGAATCGCCGCTTTTGCTCCGTTTTGGAAAGAAACGTGCGTTTCGTGAACCAAAACGCCGCTTTTGCAGCGAAACGTGCGTTTCGCGCACCGAATCGGCGGTTCTGCTGCGTTTTGGCAAGAAACGTGCGTTTCGTGCACCAAATCGCAGCGCTTGAACAGTTTTGACGCTAAACGTGCGTTTCGTGCACCAAAACGCCGCTTTTGCAGCGAAACGTGCGTTTCGCGCACCGAATTGCTGCTTTTGCACAGTTTTGACGCTAAACGTGCGTTTCGTGCACCAAAACGCTGCTTTTGCACCGCTTTTGCAAGAAACGTGCGTTTCGTGCACCAAAACGCCGCTTTTGCAGCGAAACGTGCGTTTCGCGCACCGAATCGCCGCATTTGCTCTGTTTTGGCAAGAAACGTGCGTTTCGATCGCCAAATCGCTGCTTTTGCACAGTTTTGACGCATAACGTGCGTTTCGTGCCCCAAAATGCCGCTTTTGCAGCGAAACATGCGTTTCACGCACCGAATCACCGCTTTTGCTCCGTTTTGGCGAGAAACGTGCGTTTCGTGCACCAAATCGCTGCTTTTGCACAGTTTTGACGCTAAACGTGCGTTTCGTGCACCAAAACGCCGCTTTTGCTCTGTTTTGGCAAGAAACGTGCGTTTCGGGCACCAAAACGCCGCTTTTGCAGCGAAACGTGCGTTTCGGGCACCGAATCGCCGATTTTGCTCCGTTTTGGCAAGAAACGTGCGTTTCGTGCACCAAATCGCTGCTTTTGCACAGTTTTGACGCTAAACGTGCGTTTCGTGCACGAAAACGCCGCTTTTGCAGCGAAACGTGCGTTTCGTGCACCAAAACGCCGCTTTTGCTCCGTTTTGTACCGAAACGTGCGGTTCGTGCACGAAAACGCCGCTTTTGCAGCGAAACGTGCGTTTCGTGCACCAAAACGCCGCTTTTGCAGCGAAACGTGCGTTTCGCGAACCGAATCACCGCTTTTGTAGCGAAACGTGCGTTTCGCGCACCGAATCGCTGCTTTAGCACAGTTTTGTCGCTAAACGTGCGTTTCGTGCAGCAAAACGACGCTTTTGCAGCGAAACGTGCGTTTCGCGCACCGAATCGCCGCTTTTGTAGCAAAACGTGCGATTCGCGCACCGAATCGGCGCTTTTGCTCCGTTTTGGCAAGAAACGTTCCTTTCGTGCACCAAATCGCCGCTTTTGCAGCGAAACGTGCGTTTCGTGCAGCAGAACGCCGCTTTTGCAGCGAAACGTGCGTTTCGCGCACCGAATCGCTGCTTTTGCACAGTTTTGTCGCTAAACCTGCGTTTCGTGCACCAAAACGCTGCTTTTGCTCCGTTTCGGAAAGAAACGTGCGTTTCGTGCGCCAAAACGCCGCTTTTGCAGCGAAACGTGCGTTTCGCGCACCGAATCGCCGCTTTTGCTCCGTTTTGGCAAGAAACGTGCGTTTCGTGAATCAAATCGCTGCTTTTGCACAGTTTTGACGCTAAACGTGCGTTTCGTGCACCAAAACGCCGCGTTTGCAGCGATACGTGCGTTTCGTCCACCGAATCGCCGCTTTTGCTCCGTTTTGGAAAGAAACGTGCGTTTCGTGAACCAAAACGCCGCTTTTGCACAGTTTTGACGCTAAACGTGCGTTTCGCGCACCGAATCGCCGTTTTTGCTCCGTTTTGACAAGAAACTTGCGTTTCGTGCACGAATTCGCTGCTTTTGCATAGTTTTGACGCTAAACGTGCGTTTCGTGCACCAAAACGCCGCTTTTGCAGGGAAACGTGCGTTTCGCGCACCGAATCGCCGCTTTTGCTCCGCTTTGGCAAGAAACGGGCGTTTCGCACACCAAATCGCTGCTTTTGCACAGTTTTGACGCATAACGTGCGTTTCGTGCGCCAAAACGCCGCTTTTGCTCTGTTTTGGCAAGAAACGTGCGTTTCGTGCACCAAAACGCCGCTTTTGCAGCGAAACGTGCGTTTCGGGCACCGAATCGCCGATTTTGCTCCGTTTTGGCAAGAAACGTGCGTTTCGTGCACCAAATCTCTGCTTTTGCACAGTTTTGACGCTAACCATGCGTTTCGTGCACCAAAACGCCGCTTTTGCAGCGAAACGTGCGATTCGCGCACCGAATCGGCGCTTTTGCTCCGTTTTGGCAAGAAACGTTCGTTTCGTGCACCAAATCGCCGCTTTTGCAGCGAAACGTGCGTTTCGTGCACCAAAACGCCGCTTTTGCAACGAAACGTGCGTTTCGCGAACCGAATCGCCGCTTTTGTAGCGAAACGTGCGATTCGCGCACCGAATCGGCGCTTTTGCTCCGTTTTGGCAAGAAACGTTCGTTTCGTGCACCAAATCGCCGCTTTTGCAGCGAAACGTGCGTTTCGTGCACCAAAACGCCGCTTTTGCAGCGAAACGTGCGTTTCGGGCACCGAATCGCCGATTTTGCTCCGTTTTGGCAAGAAACGTGCGTTTCGTGCACCAAATCGCTGCTTTTGCACAGTTTTGACGCTAAACGTGCGTTTCGCGCACCGAATCGTCGTTTTTGCTCCGTTTTGACAAGAAACTTGGGTTTCGTGCACCACTTCGCTGCTTTTGCATAGTTTTGACGCTAAACGTGCGTTTCGTGCACCAAAACGCCGCTTTTGCAGCGAAACGTGCGATTCGCGCTCCGAATCGCCGCTTTTGCTCCGTTTTGGCAAGAAACGTGCGTTTCGTCAACCAAAACGCCGCTTTTGCAGCGAAACGTGCGTTTCGCGCACCGAATCGCTGCTTTTTGCTCCGTTTTGGCAAGAAACGTGCGTTTCGTGCACCAAATCGCAGCTCTTGAACAGTTTTGACGCTAACCGTGCGTTTCGTGCACTAATACGCCGCTTTTGCAGCGAAACGTGCGATTCGCGCACCGAATCGGCGCTTGTGCTCCGTTTTGGCAAAAAACGTGCGTTTCGTGCACCAAATCGCTGCTTTTGCACAGTTTTGACGCTAAACGTGCGTTTCGCGCACCGAATCGTCGTTTTTGCTCCGTTTTGACAAGAAACTTGGGTTTCGTGCACCACTTCGCTGCTTTTGCATAGTTTTGACGCTAAACGTGCGTTTCGTGCACCAAAACGCCGCTTTTGCAGCGAAACGTGCGATTCGCGCTCCGAATCGCCGCTTTTGCTCCGTTTTGGCAAGAAACGTGCGTTTCGTGCAAAAGATCGCTGCTTTTGCGCAGTTTTGACGCTAACCGTGCGTTTCGTGCACCAAGAGGCGCCTTTTGCCGCGAAACGTGCGATTCGCGCACCGAATCGGCGGTTTTGGTGCGTTTTGGCAAGAAACGTGCGTTTCGTGCACCAAATCGCAGCTCTTGAACAGTTTTGACGCTAAACGTGCGTTTCGTGCACCAAAACGCCGCTTTTGCAGCGAAACGTGCGTTTCGCGCACCGAATTGCTGCTTTTGCACAGTTTTGACGCTAAAAGTGCGTTTCGAGCACCAAAACGCTGCTTTTGCACCGCTTTGGCAAGAAACGTGCGTTTCGTGCACCAAAACGCCGCTTTTGCAGCGAAACGTGCGTTTCGGGAACCGGTTCGCCGCTTTTGCAGCGAAACGTGCGTTTCGCGCACCGAATCGCCGCTTTTGCTCCGTTTTGGCAAGAAACGTCCGGTTCGTGCACCAAAACGCTGCTTTGCACAGTTTTGACGCTAAACGTGCGTTACGTGCACCAAAACGCCGCTTTTGCAGCGAAACGTGCGTTTCGTGCACCGAATCGCCGCTTTTGCAGTGAAACGTGCGTTTTGTGCACCGAATCGCCGCTTTTGCTCCGTTTTGGCAAGAAGCGTGCGTTTCGTGCACCAAATCGCTGCTTTTGCACAGTTTTGACGCTAAACGTGCGTTTCGTGCACCAAAACGCCGCTTTTGCAGCGAAACGTGCGTTTCGGACACCGAATCGCCGCTTTTGCTCCGTTTTGACAAGAAACTTGCGTTTCGTGCACCAAAACGCCGCTTTTGCAGCGAAACGTGCGTTTCGCGCACCGAATCGCTGCTTTTGCACAGTTTTGTCGCCAAACGTGCGTTTCCTGCACCAAAACGCCGCTTTTGCTCCGCTTTGGCAAGAAACGTGCGTTTCGTGCACCAAAACGCCGCTTTTGCAGCGAAACGTGCGTTTCGCGCATCGAATCGGCGCTTTTGCTCCGTTTTTGCAAGAAACGTGCGATTCGTGCACCGAATCGCTGCTTTTGCACAGTTTTGACGCTAAACGTGCTTTTCGTGCACCAAAACGCCGCTGTTGCAGCGAAACGTGCGATTCGCGCACCGAATCGGCGCTTTTGCTCCGTTTTGGCAAGAAACGTGCGTTTCGTGCACCAAATCGCTGCTTTTGCGCAGTTTTGACGCTAACCGTGCGTTTCGTGCACCAAAAGGCCGCTTTTGCCGCGAAACGTGCGATTCGCGCACCGAATCGGCGGTTTTGCTGCGTTCTGGCAAGAAACGTGCGTGTCGTGAATCAAATCGCTGCTTTTGCACAGTTTTGACGCTAACCGTGCGTTTCGTGCACCAAAACGCCGCTTTGCAACGAAACGTGCGTTTCGCGAACCGAATCGCCGTTTTTGTAGCGAAACGTGCGTTTCGCGCACCGAATCGCTGCTTTAGCACAGTTTTGTCGCTAAGCGTGCGTTTCGTGCAGCAAAATGCCGCGTTTGCAGCGAAACGTGCGTTTCGCGCACCGAATCGCTGCTTTTGCACAGTTTTGTCGCTAAACCTGCGTTTCGTACACCAGAACGCTGCTTTTGCACCGCTTTGGCAAGAAACGTGCGTTTCGTGCACCAAAACGCCGCTTTTGCAGCGAAACGTGCGTTTCGCGCACCGAATCGCCGCATTTGCTCCGTTTTGGCAAGAAACGTGCGTTTCGTGCACCAAATCGCTGCTTTTGCACAGTTTTGACGCTAAACGTGCGTTTCGTGCACCAAAACGCCGCGTTTGCAGCGATACGTGCGTTTCGTCCACCGAATCGCCGCTTTTGCTCCGTTTTGGAAAGAAACGTGCGTTTCGTGAACCAAAACGCCGCTTTTGCAGCGAAACGTGCGTTTCGCGCACCGAATCGCTGCTTTTTGCTCCGTTTTGGCAAGAAACGTGCGTTTCGTGCACCAAATCGCAGCTCTTGAACAGTTTTGACGCTAACCGTGCGTTTCGTGCACTAATACGCCGCTTTTGCAGCGAAACGTGCGATTCGCGCACCGAATCGGCGCTTGTGCTCCGTTTTGGCAAAAAACGTGCGTTTCGTGCACCAAATCGCTGCTTTTGCACAGTTTTGACGCTAAACGTGCGTTTCGCGCACCGAATCGTCGTTTTTGCTCCGTTTTGACAAGAAACTTGGGTTTCGTGCACCACTTCGCTGCTTTTGCATAGTTTTGACGCTAAACGTGCGTTTCGTGCACCAAAACGCCGCTTTTGCAGCGAAACGTGCGATTCGCGCTCCGAATCGCCGCTTTTGCTCCGTTTTGGCAAGAAACGTGCGTTTCGTGCAAAAGATCGCTGCTTTTGCGCAGTTTTGACGCTAACCGTGCGTTTCGTGCACCAAGAGGCGCCTTTTGCCGCGAAACGTGCGATTCGCGCACCGAATCGGCGGTTTTGGTGCGTTTTGGCAAGAAACGTGCGTTTCGTGCACCAAATCGCAGCTCTTGAACAGTTTTGACGCTAAACGTGCGTTTCGTGCACCAAAACGCCGCTTTTGCAGCGAAACGTGCGTTTCGCGCACCGAATTGCTGCTTTTGCACAGTTTTGACGCTAAAAGTGCGTTTCGAGCACCAAAACGCTGCTTTTGCACCGCTTTGGCAAGAAACGTGCGTTTCGTGCACCAAAACGCCGCTTTTGCAGCGAAACGTGCGTTTCGGGAACCGGTTCGCCGCTTTTGCAGCGAAACGTGCGTTTCGCGCACCGAATCGCCGCTTTTGCTCCGTTTTGGCAAGAAACGTCCGGTTCGTGCACCAAAACGCTGCTTTGCACAGTTTTGACGCTAAACGTGCGTTACGTGCACCAAAACGCCGCTTTTGCAGCGAAACGTGCGTTTCGTGCACCGAATCGCCGCTTTTGCAGTGAAACGTGCGTTTTGTGCACCGAATCGCCGCTTTTGCTCCGTTTTGGCAAGAAG
This sequence comes from Stelis phaeoptera, assembly GCA_943735885.1. Lineage (NCBI taxonomy): Eukaryota > Metazoa > Arthropoda > Insecta > Hymenoptera > Megachilidae > Stelis > Stelis phaeoptera. Next base: position 2,875,389 of record OX030933.1, read on the forward strand.
CGTGCGTTTCGTGCACCAAATCGCTGCTTTTGCACAGTTTTGACGCTAAACGTGCGTTTCGTGCACCAAAACGCCGCTTTTGCAGCGAAACGTGCGTTTCGGACACCGAATCGCCGCTTTTGCTCCGTTTTGACAAGAAACTTGCGTTTCGTGCACCAAAACGCCGCTTTTGCAGCGAAACGTGCGTTTCGCGCACCGAATCGCTGCTTTTGCACAGTTTTGTCGCCAAACGTGCGTTTCCTGCACCAAAACGCCGCTTTTGCTCCGCTTTGGCAAGAAACGTGCGTTTCGTGCACCAAAACGCCGCTTTTGCAGCGAAACGTGCGTTTCGCGCATCGAATCGGCGCTTTTGCTCCGTTTTTGCAAGAAACGTGCGATTCGTGCACCGAATCGCTGCTTTTGCACAGTTTTGACGCTAAACGTGCTTTTCGTGCACCAAAACGCCGCTTTTGCAGCGAAACGTGCGATTCGCGCACCGAATCGGCGCTTTTGCTCCGTTTTGGCAAGAAACGTGCGTTTCGTGCACCAAATCGCTGCTTTTGCGCAGTTTTGACGCTAACCGTGCGTTTCGTGCACCAAAAGGCCGCTTTTGCCGCGAAACGTGCGATTCGCGCACCGAATCGGCGGTTTTGCTGCGTTCTGGCAAGAAACGTGCGTGTCGTGAATCAAATCGCTGCTTTTGCACAGTTTTGACGCTAACCGTGAGTTTCGTGCACCAAAACGCCGCTTTGCAACGAAACGTGCGTTTCGCGAACCGAATCGCCGTTTTTGTAGCGAAACGTGCGTTTCGCGCACCGAATCGCTGCTTTAGCACAGTTTTGTCGCTAAGCGTGCGTTTCGTGCAGCAAAATGCCGCGTTTGCAGCGAAACGTGCGTTTCGCGCACCGAATCGCTGCTTTTGCACAGTTTTGTCGCTAAACCTGCGTTTCGTACACCAGAACGCTGCTTTTGCACCGCTTTGGCAAGAAACGTGCGTTTCGTGCACCAAAACGCCGCTTTTGCAGCGAAACGTGCGTTTCGCGCACCGAATCGCCGCATTTGCTCCGTTTTGGCAAGAAACGTGCGTTTCGTGCACCAAATCGCTGCTTTTGCACAGTTTTGACGCTAAACGTGCGTTTCGTGCACCAAAACGCCGCGTTTGCAGCGATACGTGCGTTTCGTCCACCGAATCGCCGCTTTTGCTCCGTTTTGGAAAGAAACGTGCGTTTCGTGAACCAAAACGCCGCTTTTGCAGCGAAACGTGCGTTTCGCGCACCGAATCGGCGGTTCTGCTGCGTTTTGGCAAGAAACGTGCGTTTCGTGCACCAAATCGCAGCGCTTGAACAGTTTTGACGCTAAACGTGCGTTTCGTGCACCAAAACGCCGCTTTTGCAGCGAAACGTGCGTTTCGCGCACCGAATTGCTGCTTTTGCACAGTTTTGACGCTAAACGTGCGTTTCGTGCACCAAAACGCTGCTTTTGCACCGCTTTTGCAAGAAACGTGCGTTTCGTGCACCAAAACGCCGCTTTTGCAGCGAAACGTGCGTTTCGCGCACCGAATCGCCGCATTTGCTCTGTTTTGGCAAGAAACGTGCGTTTCGATCGCCAAATCGCTGCTTTTGCACAGTTTTGACGCATAACGTGCGTTTCGTGCCCCAAAATGCCGCTTTTGCAGCGAAACATGCGTTTCACGCACCGAATCACCGCTTTTGCTCCGTTTTGGCGAGAAACGTGCGTTTCGTGCACCAAATCGCTGCTTTTGCACAGTTTTGACGCTAAACGTGCGTTTCGTGCACCAAAACGCCGCTTTTGCTCTGTTTTGGCAAGAAACGTGCGTTTCGGGCACCAAAACGCCGCTTTTGCAGCGAAACGTGCGTTTCGGGCACCGAATCGCCGATTTTGCAGCGAAACGTGCGTTTCGCGAACCGAATCACCGCTTTTGTAGCGAAACGTGCGTTTCGCGCACCGAATCGCTGCTTTAGCACAGTTTTGTCGCTAAACGTGCGTTTCGTGCAGCAAAACGACGCTTTTGCAGCGAAACGTGCGTTTCGCGCACCGAATCGCCGCTTTTGTAGCGAAATGTACGTTTCGCGCACCGAATCGGCGCTTTTGCTCCGTTTTGGCAAGAAACGTGCGTTTCGTGCACCAAATCGCTGCTTTTGCACAGTTTTGACGCTAACCGTGCGTTTCGTGCACCAAAACGCCGCTTTTGCAACGAAACGTGCGTTTCGCGCACCGAATCGCTGCTTTTGCACAGTTTTGTCGCTAAACCTGCGTTTCGTGCACCAAAACGCTGCTTTTGCACCGCTTTGGCAAGAAACGTGCGTTTCGTGCACCAAAACGCCGCTTTTGCAGCGAAACGTGCGTTTCGTGCACCAAAACGCCGCTTTTGTAGCGAAACGTGCGTTTCGCGCAACGAATCGCCGCTTTTGCTCCGTTTTGACAAGAAACGGGCGTTTCGCACACCAAATCGCTGTTTTTGCACAGTTTTGACGCATAACGTGCGTTTCGTGAACCAAAACGCCGCTTTTGCAGCGAAACGTGCGTTTCGCGCACCGAATCGCCGCTTTTTGCTCCGTTTTGGCAAGAAACGTGCGTTTCGTGCACCAAATCGCAGCTCTTGAACAGTTTTGACGCTAAACGTGCGTTTCGTGCAGCAAAACGCCGCTTTTGCTCTGGTTTGGTAAGAAACGTGCGTTTCGCGCAACGAATCGCCGCTTTTGCTCCGTTTTGGCAAGAAACGTGCGTTTCGTGCACCAAAACGCCGTTTTTGCAGTGAAACCTGCGTTTCACGCAACGAATCCCCGCTTTTGCTGCATTTGGCAAGAAACGTGCGTTTCGTGCACCAGAGGGCTGCTTTTGCACAGATTTGAAGCTAAACGTGCGTTTCGTGCACCAAAACGCCGCTTTTGCTCCGTTTTGGCAAGAAACGTGCGTTTCGTGCACCAAAACGCCGCCTTTGCTCCGTTTTGGCAAGAAACGTGCGTTTCGCGCACCGAATCGCCGCTTTTGCTCCGTTTTGGCAAGAAACGTGCGTTTCGTGAATCAAATCGCTGCTTTTGCACAGTTTTGACGCTAAACGTGCGTTTCGTGCACCAAAACGCCGCGTTTGCAGCGATACGTGCGTTTCGTCCACCGAATCGCCGCTTTTGCTCCGTTTTGGAAAGAAACGTGCGTTTCGTGAACCAAAACGCCGCTTTTGCACAGTTTTGACGCTAAACGTGCGTTTCGCGCACCGAATCGCCGTTTTTGCTCCGTTTTGACAAGAAACTTGCGTTTCGTGCACCAATTCGCTGCTTTTGCATAGTTTTGACGCTAAACGTGCGTTTCGTGCACCAAAACGCCGCTTTTGCAGGGAAACGTGCGTTTCGCGCACCGAATCGCTGCTTTTGCACAGTTTTGTCGCCAAACGTGCGTTTCCTGCACCAAAACGCCGCTTTTGCTCCGCTTTGGCAAGAAACGTGCGTTTCGTGCACCAAAACGCCGCTTTTGCAGCGAAACGTGCGTTTCGCGCATCGAATCGGCGCTTTTGCTCCGTTTTTGCAAGAAACGTGCGATTCGTGCACCGAATCGCTGCTTTTGCACAGTTTTGACGCTAAACGTGCTTTTCGTGCACCAAAACGCCGCTTTTGCAGCGAAACGTGCGATTCGCGCACCGAATCGGCGCTTTTGCTCCGTTTTGGCAAGAAACGTGCGTTTCGTGCACCAAATCGCTGCTTTTGCGCAGTTTTGACGCTAACCGTGCGTTTCGTGCACCAAAAGGCCGCTTTTGCCGCGAAACGTGCGATTCGCGCACCGAATCGGCGGTTTTGCTGCGTTCTGGCAAGAAACGTGCGTGTCGTGAATCAAATCGCTGCTTTTGCACAGTTTTGACGCTAACCGTGCGTTTCGTGCACCAAAACGCCGCTTTGCAACGAAACGTGCGTTTCGCGAACCGAATCGCCGTTTTTGTAGCGAAACGTGCGTTTCGCGCACCGAATCGCTGCTTTAGCACAGTTTTGTCGCTAAGCGTGCGTTTCGTGCAGCAAAATGCCGCGTTTGCAGCGAAACGTGCGTTTCGCGCACCGAATCGCTGCTTTTGCACAGTTTTGTCGCTAAACCTGCGTTTCGTACACCAGAACGCTGCTTTTGCACCGCTTTGGCAAGAAACGTGCGTTTCGTGCACCAAAACGCCGCTTTTGCAGCGAAACGTGCGTTTCGCGCACCGAATCGCCGCATTTGCTCCGTTTTGGCAAGAAACGTGCGTTTCGTGCACCAAATCGCTGCTTTTGCACAGTTTTGACGCTAAACGTGCGTTTCGTGCACCAAAACGCCGCGTTTGCAGCGATACGTGCGTTTCGTCCACCGAATCGCCGCTTTTGCTCCGTTTTGGAAAGAAACGTGCGTTTCGTGAACCAAAACGCCGCTTTTGCAGCGAAACGTGCGTTTCGCGCACCGAATCGGCGGTTCTGCTGCGTTTTGGCAAGAAACGTGCGTTTCGTGCACCAAATCGCAGCGCTTGAACAGTTTTGACGCTAAACGTGCGTTTCGTGCACCAAAACGCCGCTTTTGCAGCGAAACGTGCGTTTCGCGCACCGAATTGCTGCTTTTGCACAGTTTTGACGCTAAACGTGCGTTTCGTGCACCAAAACGCTGCTTTTGCACCGCTTTTGCAAGAAACGTGCGTTTCGTGCACCAAAACGCCGCTTTTGCAGCGAAACGTGCGTTTCGCGCACCGAATCGCCGCATTTGCTCTGTTTTGGCAAGAAACGTGCGTTTCGATCGCCAAATCGCTGCTTTTGCACAGTTTTGACGCATAACGTGCGTTTCGTGCCCCAAAATGCCGCTTTTGCAGCGAAACATGCGTTTCACGCACCGAATCACCGCTTTTGCTCCGTTTTGGCGAGAAACGTGCGTTTCGTGCACCAAATCGCTGCTTTTGCACAGTTTTGACGCTAAACGTGCGTTTCGTGCACCAAAACGCCGCTTTTGCTCTGTTTTGGCAAGAAACGTGCGTTTCGGGCACCAAAACGCCGCTTTTGCAGCGAAACGTGCGTTTCGGGCACCGAATCGCCGATTTTGCTCCGTTTTGGCAAGAAACGTGCGTTTCGTGCACCAAATCGCTGCTTTTGCACAGTTTTGACGCTAAACGTGCGTTTCGTGCACGAAAACGCCGCTTTTGCAGCGAAACGTGCGTTTCGTGCACCAAAACGCCGCTTTTGCTCCGTTTTGTACCGAAACGTGCGGTTCGTGCACGAAAACGCCGCTTTTGCAGCGAAACGTGCGTTTCGTGCACCAAAACGCCGCTTTTGCAGCGAAACGTGCGTTTCGCGAACCGAATCACCGCTTTTGTAGCGAAACGTGCGTTTCGCGCACCGAATCGCTGCTTTAGCACAGTTTTGTCGCTAAACGTGCGTTTCGTGCAGCAAAACGACGCTTTTGCAGCGAAACGTGCGTTTCGCGCACCGAATCGCCGCTTTTGTAGCGAAATGTACGTTTCGCGCACCGAATCGGCGCTTTTGCTCCGTTTTGGCAAGAAACGTGCGTTTCGTGCACCAAATCGCTGCTTTTGCACAGTTTTGACGCTAACCGTGCGTTTCGTGCACCAAAACGCCGCTTTTGCAACGAAACGTGCGTTTCGCGCACCGAATCGCTGCTTTTGCACAGTTTTGTCGCTAAACCTGCGTTTCGTGCACCAAAACGCTGCTTTTGCACCGCTTTGGCAAGAAACGTGCGTTTCGTGCACCAAAACGCCGCTTTTGCAGCGAAACGTGCGTTTCGTGCACCAAAACGCCGCTTTTGTAGCGAAACGTGCGTTTCGCGCAACGAATCGCCGCTTTTGCTCCGTTTTGACAAGAAACGGGCGTTTCGCACACCAAATCGCTGTTTTTGCACAGTTTTGACGCATAACGTGCGTTTCGTGAACCAAAACGCCGCTTTTGCAGCGAAACGTGCGTTTCGCGCACCGAATCGCCGCTTTTTGCTCCGTTTTGGCAAGAAACGTGCGTTTCGTGCACCAAATCGCAGCTCTTGAACAGTTTTGACGCTAAACGTGCGTTTCGTGCAGCAAAACGCCGCTTTTGCTCTGGTTTGGTAAGAAACGTGCGTTTCGCGCAACGAATCGCCGCTTTTGCTCCGTTTTGGCAAGAAACGTGCGTTTCGTGCACCAAAACGCCGTTTTTGCAGTGAAACCTGCGTTTCACGCAACGAATCCCCGCTTTTGCTGCATTTGGCAAGAAACGTGCGTTTCGTGCACCAGAGGGCTGCTTTTGCACAGATTTGAAGCTAAACGTGCGTTTCGTGCACCAAAACGCCGCTTTTGCTCCGTTTTGGCAAGAAACGTGCGTTTCGTGCACCAAAACGCCGCCTTTGCTCCGTTTTGGCAAGAAACGTGCGTTTCGCGCACCGAATCGCCGCTTTTGCTCCGTTTTGGCAAGAAACGTGCGTTTCGTGAATCAAATCGCTGCTTTTGCACAGTTTTGACGCTAAACGTGCGTTTCGTGCACCAAAACGCCGCGTTTGCAGCGATACGTGCGTTTCGTCCACCGAATCGCCGCTTTTGCTCCGTTTTGGAAAGAAACGTGCGTTTCGTGAACCAAAACGCCGCTTTTGCACAGTTTTGACGCTAAACGTGCGTTTCGCGCACCGAATCGCCGTTTTTGCTCCGTTTTGACAAGAAACTTGCGTTTCGTGCACCAATTCGCTGCTTTTGCATAGTTTTGACGCTAAACGTGCGTTTCGTGCACCAAAACGCCGCTTTTGCAGGGAAACGTGCGTTTCGCGCACCGAATCGCCGCTTTTGCTCCGCTTTGGCAAGAAACGGGCGTTTCGCACACCAAATCGCTGCTTTTGCACAGTTTTGACGCATAACGTGCGTTTCGTGCGCCAAAACGCCGCTTTTGCTCTGTTTTGGCAAGAAACGTGCGTTTCGTGCACCAAAACGCCGCTTTTGCAGGGAAACGTGCGTTTCGCGCAACGAATCGCCGCTTTTGCTTCGTTTTGGCAAGAAACGTGCGTTTCGTGCACCAAAACGCCGCCTTTGCTCCGTTTTGGCAAGAAACGTGCGTTTCGGGAACCGAATCGCCGTTTTTGCTCCGTTTTGGCAAGAAACGTGCGTTTCGTGCACCAATTCGCTGCCTTTGCATAGTTTTGACGCTATACGTGCGTTTCGTGCACCAAAACGCCGCTTTTGCAGGGAAACGTGCGTTTCGCGCACCGAATCGCCGCTTTTGCTCCGTTTTGACGCTAACCGTGTGTTTCGTGCACCAAAACGCCGCTTTTGCAGCGAAACGTGCGTTTCGCGCACCGAATTGCTGCTTTTGCACAGTTTTGACGCTAAACGTGCGTTTCGTGCACCAAAACGCTGCTTTTGCACCGCTTTGGCAAGAAACGTGCGTTTCGTGCACCAAAACGCCGCTTTTGCAGCGAAACGTGCGTTTCGCGCACCGAATCGCCGCATTTGCTCCGTTTTGGCAAGAAACGTGCGTTTCGATCACCAAATCGCTGCTTTTGCACAGTTTTGACGCTAACCGTGCGTTCCGTGCACCAAGACGCCGCTTTTGCAGCGAAACGTGCGATTCGCGCACCGAATCGGCGCTTTTGCTCCGTTTTGGCAAGAAACGTGCGTTTCGTGCACCAAATCTCTGCTTTTGCACAGTTTTGACGCTAACCGTGCGTTTCGTGCACCAAAACGCTGCTTTTGCTCCGTTTCGGAAAGAAACGTGCGCTTCGTGCGCCAAAACGCCGCTTTTGCAGCGAAACGTGCGTTTCGCGCACCGAATCGCCGCTTTTGCTCCGTTTTGGCAAGAAACGTGCGTTTCGTGAATCAAATCGCTGCTTTTGCACAGTTTTGACGCTAAACGTGCGTTTCGTGCACCAAAACGCCGCGTTTGCAGCGATACGTGCGTTTCGTCCACCGAATCGCCGCTTTTGCTCCGTTTTGGAAAGAAACGTGCGTTTCGTGAACCAAAACGCCGCTTTTGCACAGTTTTGACGCTAAACGTGCGTTTCGCGCACCGAATCGCCGTTTTTGCTCCGTTTTGGCAAGAAACGTGCGTTTCGTGCACCAAAACGCCGCTTTTGCAGCGAAACGTGCGTTTCGGGCACCGAATCGCCGATTTTGCTCCGTTTTGGCAAGAAACGTGCGTTTCGTGCACCAAATCTCTGCTTTTGCACAGTTTTGACGCTAACCGTGCGTTTCGTGCACCAAAACGCCGCTTTTGCAGCGAAACGTGCGATTCGCGCACCGAATCGGCGCTTTTGCTCCGTTTTGGCAAGAAACGTTCGTTTCGTGCACCAAATCGCCGCTTTTGCAGCGAAACGTGCGTTTCGTGCACCAAAACGCCGCTTTTGCAACGAAACGTGCGTTTCGCGAACCGAATCGCCGCTTTTGTAGCGAAACGTGCGATTCGCGCACCGAATCGGCGCTTTTGCTCCGTTTTGGCAAGAAACGTTCGTTTCGTGCACCAAATCGCCGCTTTTGCAGCGAAACGTGCGTTTCGTGCACCAAAACGCCGCTTTTGCAGCGAAACGTGCGTTTCGGGCACCGAATCGCCGATTTTGCTCCGTTTTGGCAAGAAACGTGCGTTTCGTGCACCAAATCGCTGCTTTTGCACAGTTTTGACGCTAAACGTGCGTTTCGCGCACCGAATCGTCGTTTTTGCTCCGTTTTGACAAGAAACTTGGGTTTCGTGCACCACTTCGCTGCTTTTGCATAGTTTTGACGCTAAACGTGCGTTTCGTGCACCAAAACGCCGCTTTTGCAGCGAAACGTGCGATTCGCGCTCCGAATCGCCGCTTTTGCTCCGTTTTGGCAAGAAACGTGCGTTTCGTCAACCAAAACGCCGCTTTTGCAGCGAAACGTGCGTTTCGCGCACCGAATCGCTGCTTTTTGCTCCGTTTTGGCAAGAAACGTGCGTTTCGTGCACCAAATCGCAGCTCTTGAACAGTTTTGACGCTAACCGTGCGTTTCGTGCACTAATACGCCGCTTTTGCAGCGAAACGTGCGATTCGCGCACCGAATCGGCGCTTGTGCTCCGTTTTGGCAAAAAACGTGCGTTTCGTGCACCAAATCGCTGCTTTTGCACAGTTTTGACGCTAAACGTGCGTTTCGCGCACCGAATCGTCGTTTTTGCTCCGTTTTGACAAGAAACTTGGGTTTCGTGCACCACTTCGCTGCTTTTGCATAGTTTTGACGCTAAACGTGCGTTTCGTGCACCAAAACGCCGCTTTTGCAGCGAAACGTGCGATTCGCGCTCCGAATCGCCGCTTTTGCTCCGTTTTGGCAAGAAACGTGCGTTTCGTGCACCAAAACGCCGCTTTTGCACAGTTTTGACGCTAAACGTGCGTTTCGTGCACCAAAACGCCGCTTTTGCAGCGAAACATGCGTTTCGCGAACCGAATCGCCGCTTTTGCAGCGAAACGTGCGTTTTGTGCACCGAATCGCCGCTTTTGCTCCGCTTTGGCAAGAAACGTGCGTTTCGTGCACCAAAACGCCGCTTTTGCAGCGAATCGTGCGTTTCGCGCATCGAATCGGCGCTTTTGCTCCGTTTTGGCAAGAAACGTGCGATTCGTGCACCGAATCGCTGCTTTTGCACAGTTTTGACGCTAAACGTGCGTTTCGTGCACCAAAACGCCGCTTTTGCAGCCAAACGTGCGTTTCGCGCCCCGATTCGCCGCTTTTGCAGCGAAACGTGCGTTTCGTGCACCAAAACGCCGCTTTTGCAGCGAAACGTGCGCTTCGTGCACCAAAACGCCGCTTTTGCTCCGTTTTGTACCGAAACGTGCGGTTCGTGCACGAAAACGCCGCTTTTGCAGCGAAACATGCGTTTCGCGAACCGAATCGCCGCTTTTGCAGTGAAACGTGCGTTTTGTGCACCGAATCGCCGCTTTTGCTCGGTATTGGCAAGAAACGTGCGTTTCATGCACCAAATCGCTGCTTTTGCACAGTTTTGACGCTAAACGTGCGTTTCGTGCACCAAAACGCCGCTTTTGCAGCGAAACATGCGTTTCGCGAACCGAATCGCCGCTTTTGCAGTGAAACGTGCGTTTTGTGCACCGAATCGCCGCTTTTGCTCCGCTTTGGCAAGAAACGTGCGTTTCGTGCACCAAAACGCCGCTTTTGCAGCGAATCGTGCGTTTCGCGCATCGAATCGGCGCTTTTGCTCCGTTTTGGCAAGAAACGTGCGATTCGTGCACCGAATCGCTGCTTTTGCACAGTTTTGACGCTAAACGTGCGTTTCGTGCACCAAAACGCCGCTTTTGCAGCCAAACGTGCGTTTCGCGCCCCGATTCGCCGCTTTTGCAGCGAAACGTGCGTTTCGCGCACCGAATCGCCGCTTTTGCTCCGTTTTGGCAAGAAACGTCCGGTTCGTGCACCAAAACGCTGCTTTGCACAGTTTTGACGCTAAACGTGCGTTACGTGCACCAAAACGCCGCTTTTGCAGCGAAACGTGCGTTTCGTGCACCGAATCGCCGCTTTTGCTCCGTTTTGGCAAGAAACGTGCGTTTCATGCACCAAATCGCTGCTTTTGCACAGTTTTGACGCTAAACGTGCGTTTCGTGCACCAAAACGCCGCTTTTGCAGCGAAACATGCGTTTCACGAACCGAATCGCCGCTTTTGCAGTGAAACGTGCGTTTTGTGCACCGAATCGCCGCTTTTGCTCCGTTTTGGCAAGAAGCGTGCGTTTCGTGCACCAAATCGCTGCTTTTGCACAGTTTTGACGCTAAACGTGCGTTTCGTGCACCAAAACGCCGCTTTTGCAGCGAAACGTGCGTTTCGGACACCGAATCGCCGCTTTTGCTCCGTTTTGACAAGAAACTTGCGTTTCGTGCACCAAAACGCCGCTTTTGCAGCGAAACGTGCGTTTCGCGCACCGAATCGCTGCTTTTGCACAGTTTTGTCGCCAAACGTGCGTTTCCTGCACCAAAACGCCGCTTTTGCTCCGCTTTGGCAAGAAACGTGCGTTTCGTGCACCAAAACGCCGCTTTTGCAGCGAAACGTGCGTTTCGCGCATCGAATCGGCGCTTTTGCTCCGTTTTGGCAAGAAACGTGCGATTCGTGCACCGAATCGCTGCTTTTGCACAGTTTTGACGCTAAACGTGCGTTTCGTGCACCAGAACGCTGCTTTTGCACCGCTTTGGCAAGAAACGTGCGTTTCGTGCACCAAAACGCCGCTTTTGCAGCGAAACGTGCGTTTCGCGCACCGAATCGCCGCATTTGCCCCGTTTTGGCAAGAAACGTGCGTTTCGTGCACCAAATCGCTGCTTTTGCACAGTTTTGACGCTAAACGTGCGTTTCGTGCACCAAAACGCCGCTTTTGCAGCGAAACATGCGTTTCGCGAACCGAATCGCCGCTTTTGCAGTGAAACGTGCGTTTTGTGCACCGAATCGCCGCTTTTGCTCCGCTTTGGCAAGAAACGTGCGTTTCGTGCACCAAAACGCCGCTTTTGCAGCGAATCGTGCGTTTCGCGCATCGAATCGGCGCTTTTGCTCCGTTTTGGCAAGAAACGTGCGATTCGTGCACCGAATCGCTGCTTTTGCACAGTTTTGACGCTAAACGTGCGTTTCGTGCACCAAAACGCCGCTTTTGCAGCCAAACGTGCGTTTCGCGCCCCGATTCGCCGCTTTTGCAGCGAAACGTGCGTTTCGTGCACCAAAACGCCGCTTTTGCAGCGAAACGTGCGCTTCGTGCACCAAAACGCCGCTTTTGCTCCGTTTTGTACCGAAACGTGCGGTTCGTGCACGAAAACGCCGCTTTTGCAGCGAAACATGCGTTTCGCGAACCGAATCGCCGCTTTTGCAGTGAAACGTGCGTTTTGTGCACCGAATCGCCGCTTTTGCTCGGTATTGGCAAGAAACGTGCGTTTCATGCACCAAATCGCTGCTTTTGCACAGTTTTGACGCTAAACGTGCGTTTCGTGCACCAAAACGCCGCTTTTGCAGCGAAACATGCGTTTCGCGAACCGAATCGCCGCTTTTGCAGTGAAACGTGCGTTTTGTGCACCGAATCGCCGCTTTTGCTCCGCTTTGGCAAGAAACGTGCGTTTCGTGCACCAAAACGCCGCTTTTGCAGCGAATCGTGCGTTTCGCGCATCGAATCGGCGCTTTTGCTCCGTTTTGGCAAGAAACGTGCGATTCGTGCACCGAATCGCTGCTTTTGCACAGTTTTGACGCTAAACGTGCGTTTCGTGCACCAAAACGCCGCTTTTGCAGCCAAACGTGCGTTTCGCGCCCCGATTCGCCGCTTTTGCAGCGAAACGTGCGTTTCGCGCACCGAATCGCCGCTTTTGCTCCGTTTTGGCAAGAAACGTCCGGTTCGTGCACCAAAACGCTGCTTTGCACAGTTTTGACGCTAAACGTGCGTTACGTGCACCAAAACGCCGCTTTTGCAGCGAAACGTGCGTTTCGTGCACCGAATCGCCGCTTTTGCTCCGTTTTGGCAAGAAACGTGCGTTTCATGCACCAAATCGCTGCTTTTGCACAGTTTTGACGCTAAACGTGCGTTTCGTGCACCAAAACGCCGCTTTTGCAGCGAAACATGCGTTTCGCGAACCGAATCGCCGCTTTTGCAGTGAAACGTGCGTTTTGTGCACCGAATCGCCGCTTTTGCTCCGTTTTGGCAAGAAGCGTGCGTTTCGTGCACCAAATCGCTGCTTTTGCACAGTTTTGACGCTAAACGTGCGTTTCGTGCACCAAAACGCCGCTTTTGCAGCGAAACGTGCGTTTCGGACACCGAATCGCCGCTTTTGCTCCGTTTTGACAAGAAACTTGCGTTTCGTGCACCAAAACGCCGCTTTTGCAGCGAAACGTGCGTTTCGCGCACCGAATCGCTGCTTTTGCACAGTTTTGTCGCCAAACGTGCGTTTCCTGCACCAAAACGCCGCTTTTGCTCCGCTTTGGCAAGAAACGTGCGTTTCGTGCACCAAAACGCCGCTTTTGCAGCGAAACGTGCGTTTCGCGCATCGAATCGGCGCTTTTGCTCCGTTTTGGCAAGAAACGTGCGATTCGTGCACCGAATCGCTGCTTTTGCACAGTTTTGACGCTAAACGTGCGTTTCGTGCACCAGAACGCTGCTTTTGCACCGCTTTGGCAAGAAACGTGCGTTTCGTGCACCAAAACGCCGCTTTTGCAGCGAAACGTGCGTTTCGCGCACCGAATCGCCGCATTTGCCCCGTTTTGGCAAGAAACGTGCGTTTCGTGCACCAAATCGCTGCTTTTGCACAGTTTTGACGCTAAACGTGCGTTTCGTGCACCAAAACGCCGCTTTTGCAGCGAAACATGCGTTTCGCGAACCGAATCGCCGCTTTTGCAGTGAAACGTGCGTTTTGTGCACCGAATCGCCGCTTTTGCTCCGCTTTGGCAAGAAACGTGCGTTTCGTGCACCAAAACGCCGCTTTTGCAGCGAATCGTGCGTTTCGCGCATCGAATCGGCGCTTTTGCTCCGTTTTGGCAAGAAACGTGCGATTCGTGCACCGAATCGCTGCTTTTGCACAGTTTTGACGCTAAACGTGCGTTTCGTGCACCAAAACGCCGCTTTTGCAGCCAAACGTGCGTTTCGCGCCCCGATTCGCCGCTTTTGCAGCGAAACGTGCGTTTCGTGCACCAAAACGCCGCTTTTGCAGCGAAACGTGCGCTTCGTGCACCAAAACGCCGCTTTTGCTCCGTTTTGTACCGAAACGTGCGGTTCGTGCACGAAAACGCCGCTTTTGCAGCGAAACATGCGTTTCGCGAACCGAATCGCCGCTTTTGCAGTGAAACGTGCGTTTTGTGCACCGAATCGCCGCTTTTGCTCGGTATTGGCAAGAAACGTGCGTTTCATGCACCAAATCGCTGCTTTTGCACAGTTTTGACGCTAAACGTGCGTTTCGTGCACCAAAACGCCGCTTTTGCAGCGAAACATGCGTTTCGCGAACCGAATCGCCGCTTTTGCAGTGAAACGTGCGTTTTGTGCACCGAATCGCCGCTTTTGCTCCGCTTTGGCAAGAAACGTGCGTTTCGTGCACCAAAACGCCGCTTTTGCAGCGAATCGTGCGTTTCGCGCATCGAATCGGCGCTTTTGCTCCGTTTTGGCAAGAAACGTGCGATTCGTGCACCGAATCGCTGCTTTTGCACAGTTTTGACGCTAAACGTGCGTTTCGTGCACCAAAACGCCGCTTTTGCAGCCAAACGTGCGTTTCGCGCCCCGATTCGCCGCTTTTGCAGCGAAACGTGCGTTTCGCGCACCGAATCGCCGCTTTTGCTCCGTTTTGGCAAGAAACGTCCGGTTCGTGCACCAAAACGCTGCTTTGCACAGTTTTGACGCTAAACGTGCGTTACGTGCACCAAAACGCCGCTTTTGCAGCGAAACGTGCGTTTCGTGCACCGAATCGCCGCTTTTGCTCCGTTTTGGCAAGAAACGTGCGTTTCATGCACCAAATCGCTGCTTTTGCACAGTTTTGACGCTAAACGTGCGTTTCGTGCACCAAAACGCCGCTTTTGCAGCGAAACATGCGTTTCGCGAACCGAATCGCCGCTTTTGCAGTGAAACGTGCGTTTTGTGCACCGAATCGCCGCTTTTGCTCCGTTTTGGCAAGAAGCGTGCGTTTCGTGCACCAAATCGCTGCTTTTGCACAGTTTTGACGCTAAACGTGCGTTTCGTGCACCAAAACGCCGCTTTTGCAGCGAAACGTGCGTTTCGGACACCGAATCGCCGCTTTTGCTCCGTTTTGACAAGAAACTTGCGTTTCGTGCACCAAAACGCCGCTTTTGCAGCGAAACGTGCGTTTCGCGCACCGAATCGCTGCTTTTGCACAGTTTTGTCGCCAAACGTGCGTTTCCTGCACCAAAACGCCGCTTTTGCTCCGCTTTGGCAAGAAACGTGCGTTTCGTGCACCAAAACGCCGCTTTTGCAGCGAAACGTGCGTTTCGCGCATCGAATCGGCGCTTTTGCTCCGTTTTGGCAAGAAACGTGCGATTCGTGCACCGAATCGCTGCTTTTGCACAGTTTTGACGCTAAACGTGCGTTTCGTGCACCAGAACGCTGCTTTTGCACCGCTTTGGCAAGAAACGTGCGTTTCGTGCACCAAAACGCCGCTTTTGCAGCGAAACGTGCGTTTCGCGCACCGAATCGCCGCATTTGCCCCGTTTTGGCAAGAAACGTGCGTTTCGTGCACCAAATCGCTGCTTTTGCACAGTTTTGACGCTAAACGTGCGTTTCGTGCACCAAAACGCCGCGTTTGCAGCGATACGTGCGTTTCGTCCACCGAATCGCCGCTTTTGCTCCGTTTTGGAAAGAAACGTGCGTTTCGTGAACCAAAACGCTGCTTTTGCAGCGAAACGTGCGTTTCGCGCAACGAATCGGCGGTTCTGCTGCGTTTTGGCAAGAAACGTGCGTTTCGTTCACCAAATCGCAGCTCTTGAACAGTTTTGACGCTAAACGTGCGTTTCGTGCACCAAAACGCCGCTTTTGCAGCGAAACGTGCGTTTCGCGCACCGAATTGCTGCTTTTGCACAGTTTTGACGCTAAACGTGCGTTTCGTGCACCAAAACGCTGCTTTTGCACCGCTTTTGCAGCGAAACGTGCGTTTCGGGCACCGAATCGCCGATTTTGCTCCGTTTTGGCAAGAAACGTGCGTTTCGTGCACCAAATCGCTGCTTTTGCACAGTTTTGACGCTAAACGAGCGTTTCGTGCACGAAAACGCCGCTTTTGCAGCGAAACGTGCGTTTCGTGCACCAAAACGCCGCTTTTGCTCCGTTTTGTACCGAAACGTGCGGTTCGTGCACGAAAACGCCGCTTTTGCAGCGAAACGTGCGTTTCGTGCACCAAAACGCCGCTTTTGCAGCGAAACGTGCGTTTCACGAACCGAATCACCGCTTTTGTAGCGAAACGTGCGTTTCGCGCACCGAATCGCTGCTTTAGCATAGTTTTGTCGCTAAACGTGCTTTTCGTGCAGCAAAACGACGCTTTTGCAGCGAAACGTGCGTTTCGCGCACCGAATCGCCGCTTTTGTAGCGAAATGTACGTTTCGCGCACCGAATCGCCGCTTTTGCTCCGTTTTGGCAAGAAACGGGCGTTTCGCACACCAAATCGCTGCTTTTGCACAGTTTTGACGCTAAACGTGCGTTTCGTGCACCAAAACGCCGCTTTTGCTCCGTTTTGGCAAGAAACGGGCGTTTCGTGCACCAAAACGCCGCTTTTGCAGCGAAACCTGCGTTTCACGCACCGAATCGCCGCTTTTGCTCCGTTTTGGCAAGAAACTTGCGTTTCGTGCACCAATTCGCTGCTTCTGCACAGTTTTGACGCTAAACGTGCGTTTCGTGCACCAAAACGCCGCTTTTGCAGCCAAACGTGCGTTTCGCGCCCCGATTCGCCGCTTTTGCAGCGAAACGTGCGTTTCGCGCACCGAATCGCCGCTTTTGCTCCGTTTTGGCAAGAAACGTCCGGTTCGTGCACCAAATCGCTGCTTTTGCACAGTTTTGACGCTAAACGTGCGTTTCGTGCACCAAAACGCCGCTTTTGCTCCGTTTTGGCAAGAAACGGGCGTTTCGTGCACCAAAACGCCGCTTTTGCAGCGAAACCTGCGTTTCACGCACCGAATCGCCGCTTTTGCTCGGTTTTGGCAAGAAACGTGCGTTTCATGCATCAAATCGCTGCTTTTGCACAGTTTTGACGCTAAACGTGCGTTTCGTGCACCAAAACGCCGCTTTTGCAGCGAAACATGCGTTTCGCGAACCGAATCGCCGCTTTTGCAGTGAAACGTGCGTTTTGTGCACCGAATCGCCGCTTTTGCTCCGTTTTGGCAAGAAGCGTGCGTTTCGTGCACCAAATCGCTGCTTTTGCACAGTTTTGACGCTAAACGTGCGTTTCGTGCACCAAAACGCCGCTTTTGCAGCGAAACGTGCGTTTCGGACACCGAATCGCCGCTTTTGCTCCGTTTTGACAAGAAACTTGCGTTTCGTGCACCAAAACGCCGCTTTTGCAGCGAAACGTGCGTTTCGCGCACCGAGTCGCTGCTTTTGCACAGTTTTGTCGCCAAACGTGCGTTTCCTGCACCAAAACGCCGCTTTTGCTCCGCTTTGGCAAGAAACGTGCGTTTCGTGCACCAAAACGCCGCTTTTGCAGCGAAACGTGCGTTTCGCGCATCGAATCGGCGCTTTTGCTCCGTTTTGGCAAGAAACGTGCGATTCGTGCACCGAATCGCTGCTTTTGCACAGTTTTGACGCTAAACGTGCGTTTCGTGCACCAGAACGCTGCTTTTGCACCGCTTTGGCAAGAAACGTGCGTTTCGTGCACCAAAACGCCGCTTTTGCAGCGAAACGTGCGTTTCGCGCACCGAATCGCCGCATTTGCCCCGTTTTGGCAAGAAACGTGCGTTTCGTGCACCAAATCGCTGCTTTTGCACAGTTTTGACGCTAAACGTGCGTTTCGTGCACCAAAACGCCGCGTTTGCAGCGATACGTGCGTTTCGTCCACCGAATCGCCGCTTTTGCTCCGTTTTGGAAAGAAACGTGCGTTTCGTGAACCAAAACGCTGCTTTTGCAGCGAAACGTGCGTTTCGCGCAACGAATCGGCGGTTCTGCTGCGTTTTGGCAAGAAACGTGCGTTTCGTTCACCAAATCGCAGCTCTTGAACAGTTTTGACGCTAAACGTGCGTTTCGTGCACCAAAACGCCGCTTTTGCAGCGAAACGTGCGTTTCGCGCACCGAATTGCTGCTTTTGCACAGTTTTGACGCTAAACGTGCGTTTCGTGCACCAAAACGCTGCTTTTGCACCGCTTTTGCAAGAAACGTGCGTTTCGTGCACCAAAACGCCGCTTTTGCAGCGAAACGTGCGTTTCGCGCACCGAATCGCCGCATTTGCTCCGTTTTGGCAAGAAACGTGCGTTTCGATCGCCAAATCGCTGCTTTTGCACAGTTTTGACGCATAACGTGCGTTTCGTGCCCCAAAATGCCGCTTTTGCAGCGAAACATGCGTTTCACGCACCGAATCACCGCTTTTGCTCCGTTTTGGCGAGAAACGTGCGTTTCGTGCACCAAATCGCTGCTTTTGCACAGTTTGGCGCTAAACGTGCGTTTCGTGCACCAAAACGCCGCTTTTGCTCTGTTTTGGCAAGAAACGTGCGTTTCGTGCACCAAAACGCCGCTTTTGCAGCGAAACGTGCGTTTCGGGCACCGAATCGCCGCTTTTGCTCGGTTTTGGCAAGAAACGTGCGTTTCATGCATCAAATCGCTGCTTTTGCACAGTTTTGACGCTAAACGAGCGTTTCGTGCACGAAAACGCCGCTTTTGCAGCGAAACGTGCGTTTCGTGCACCAAAACGCCGCTTTTGCTCCGTTTTGTACCGAAACGTGCGGTTCGTGCACGAAAACGCCGCTTTTGCAGCGAAACGTGCGTTTCGTGCACCAAAACGCCGCTTTTGCAGCGAAACGTGCGTTTCACGAACCGAATCACCGCTTTTGTAGCGAAACGTGCGTTTCGCGCACCGAATCGCTGCTTTAGCATAGTTTTGTCGCTAAACGTGCTTTTCGTGCAGCAAAACGACGCTTTTGCAGCGAAACGTGCGTTTCGCGCACCGAATCGCCGCTTTTGTAGCGAAATGTACGTTTCGCGCACCGAATCGCCGCTTTTGCTCCGTTTTGGCAAGAAACGGGCGTTTCGCACACCAAATCGCTGCTTTTGCACAGTTTTGACGCTAAACGTGCGTTTCGTGCACCAAAACGCCGCTTTTGCTCCGTTTTGGCAAGAAACGGGCGTTTCGTGCACCAAAACGCCGCTTTTGCAGCGAAACCTGCGTTTCACGCACCGAATCGCCGCTTTTGCTCCGTTTTGGCAAGAAACTTGCGTTTCGTGCACCAATTCGCTGCTTCTGCACAGTTTTGACGCTAAACGTGCGTTTCGTGCACCAAAACGCCGCTTTTGCAGCCAAACGTGCGTTTCGCGCCCCGATTCGCCGCTTTTGCAGCGAAACGTGCGTTTCGCGCACCGAATCGCCGCTTTTGCTCCGTTTTGGCAAGAAACGTCCGGTTCGTGCACCAAATCGCTGCTTTTGCACAGTTTTGACGCTAAACGTGCGTTTCGTGCACCAAAACGCCGCGTTTGCAGCGATACGTGCGTTTCGTCCACCGAATCGCCGCTTTTGCTCCGTTTTGGAAAGAAACGTGCGTTTCGTGAACCAAAACGCTGCTTTTGCAGCGAAACGTGCGTTTCGCGCAACGAATCGGCGGTTCTGCTGCGTTTTGGCAAGAAACGTGCGTTTCGTTCACCAAATCGCAGCTCTTGAACAGTTTTGACGCTAAACGTGCGTTTCGTGCACCAAAACGCCGCTTTTGCAGCGAAACGTGCGTTTCGCGCACCGAATTGCTGCTTTTGCACAGTTTTGACGCTAAACGTGCGTTTCGTGCACCAAAACGCTGCTTTTGCACCGCTTTTGCAAGAAACGTGCGTTTCGTGCACCAAAACGCCGCTTTTGCAGCGAAACGTGCGTTTCGCGCACCGAATCGCCGCATTTGCTCCGTTTTGGCAAGAAACGTGCGTTTCGATCGCCAAATCGCTGCTTTTGCACAGTTTTGACGCATAACGTGCGTTTCGTGCCCCAAAATGCCGCTTTTGCAGCGAAACATGCGTTTCACGCACCGAATCACCGCTTTTGCTCCGTTTTGGCGAGAAACGTGCGTTTCGTGCACCAAATCGCTGCTTTTGCACAGTTTGGCGCTAAACGTGCGTTTCGTGCACCAAAACGCCGCTTTTGCTCTGTTTTGGCAAGAAACGTGCGTTTCGTGCACCAAAACGCCGCTTTTGCAGCGAAACGTGCGTTTCGGGCACCGAATCGCCGATTTTGCTCCGTTTTGGCAAGAAACGTGCGTTTCGTGCACCAAATCGCTGCTTTTGCACAGTTTTGACGCTAAACGAGCGTTTCGTGCACGAAAACGCCGCTTTTGCAGCGAAACGTGCGTTTCGTGCACCAAAACGCCGCTTTTGCTCCGTTTTGTACCGAAACGTGCGGTTCGTGCACGAAAACGCCGCTTTTGCAGCGAAACGTGCGTTTCGTGCACCAAAACGCCGCTTTTGCAGCGAAACGTGCGTTTCACGAACCGAATCACCGCTTTTGTAGCGAAACGTGCGTTTCGCGCACCGAATCGCTGCTTTAGCATAGTTTTGTCGCTAAACGTGCTTTTCGTGCAGCAAAACGACGCTTTTGCAGCGAAACGTGCGTTTCGCGCACCGAATCGCCGCTTTTGTAGCGAAATGTACGTTTCGCGCACCGAATCGCCGCTTTTGCTCCGTTTTGGCAAGAAACGGGCGTTTCGCACACCAAATCGCTGCTTTTGCACAGTTTTGACGCTAAACGTGCGTTTCGTGCACCAAAACGCCGCTTTTGCTCCGTTTTGGCAAGAAACGGGCGTTTCGTGCACCAAAACGCCGCTTTTGCAGCGAAACCTGCGTTTCACGCACCGAATCGCCGCTTTTGCTCCGTTTTGGCAAGAAACTTGCGTTTCGTGCACCAATTCGCTGCTTCTGCACAGTTTTGACGCTAAACGTGCGTTTCGTGCACCAAAACGCCGCTTTTGCAGCCAAACGTGCGTTTCGCGCCCCGATTCGCCGCTTTTGCAGCGAAACGTGCGTTTCGCGCACCGAATCGCCGCTTTTGCTCCGTTTTGGCAAGAAACGTCCGGTTCGTGCACCAAATCGCTGCTTTTGCACAGTTTTGACGCTAAACGTGCGTTTCGTGCACCAAAACGCCGCTTTTGCTCCGTTTTGGCAAGAAACGGGCGTTTCGTGCACCAAAACGCCGCTTTTGCAGCGAAACCTGCGTTTCACGCACCGAATCGCCGCTTTTGCTCGGTTTTGGCAAGAAACGTGCGTTTCATGCATCAAATCGCTGCTTTTGCACAGTTTTGACGCTAAACGTGCGTTTCGTGCACCAAAACGCCGCTTTTGCAGCGAAACATGCGTTTCGCGAACCGAATCGCCGCTTTTGCAGTGAAACGTGCGTTTTGTGCACCGAATCGCCGCTTTTGCTCCGTTTTGGCAAGAAGCGTGCGTTTCGTGCACCAAATCGCTGCTTTTGCACAGTTTTGACGCTAAACGTGCGTTTCGTGCACCAAAACGCCGCTTTTGCAGCGAAACGTGCGTTTCGGACACCGAATCGCCGCTTTTGCTCCGTTTTGACAAGAAACTTGCGTTTCGTGCACCAAAACGCCGCTTTTGCAGCGAAACGTGCGTTTCGCGCACCGAGTCGCTGCTTTTGCACAGTTTTGTCGCCAAACGTGCGTTTCCTGCACCAAAACGCCGCTTTTGCTCCGCTTTGGCAAGAAACGTGCGTTTCGTGCACCAAAACGCCGCTTTTGCAGCGAAACGTGCGTTTCGCGCATCGAATCGGCGCTTTTGCTCCGTTTTGGCAAGAAACGTGCGATTCGTGCACCGAATCGCTGCTTTTGCACAGTTTTGACGCTAAACGTGCGTTTCGTGCACCAAAACGCCGCTTTTGCAGCCAAACGTGCGTTTCGCGCCCCGATTCGCCGCTTTTGCAGCGAAACGTGCGTTTCGCGCACCGAATCGCCGCTTTTGCTCCGTTTTGGCAAGAAACGTCCGGTTCGTGCACCAAAACGCTGCTTTGCACAGTTTTGACGCTAAACGTGCGTTACGTGCACCAAAACGCCGCTTTTGCAGCGAAACGTGCGTTTCGTGCACCGAATCGCCGCTTTTGCTCCGTTTTGGCAAGAAACGTGCGTTTCATGCACCAAATCGCTGCTTTTGCACAGTTTTGACGCTAAACGTGCGTTTCGTGCACCAAAACGCCGCTTTTGCAGCGAAACATGCGTTTCGCGAACCGAATCGCCGCTTTTGCAGTGAAACGTGCGTTTTGTGCACCGAATCGCCGCTTTTGCTCCGTTTTGGCAAGAAGCGTGCGTTTCGTGCACCAAACGCTGCTTTTGCACAGTTTTGACGCTAAACGTGCGTTTCGTGCACCAAAACACCGCTTTTGCAGCGAAACGTGCGTTTCGGACACCGAATCGCCGCTTTTGCTCCGTTTTGACAAGAAACTTGCGTTTCGTGCACCAAAACGCCGCTTTTGCAGCGAAACGTGCGTTTCGCGCACCGAATCGCTGCTTTTGCACAGTTTTGTCGCCAAACGTGCGTTTCCTGCACCAAAACGCCGCTTTTGCTCCGCTTTGGCAAGAAACGTGCGTTTCGTGCACCAAAACGCCGCTTTTGCAGCGAAACGTGCGTTTCGCGCATCGAATCGGCGCTTTTGCTCCGTTTTGGCAAGAAACGTGCGATTCGTGCACCGAATCGCTGCTTTTGCACAGTTTTGACGCTAAACGTGCGTTTCGTGCACCAGAACGCTGCTTTTGCACCGCTTTGGCAAGAAACGTGCGTTTCGTGCACCAAAACGCCGCTTTTGCAGCGAAACGTGCGTTTCGCGCACCGAATCGCCGCATTTGCCCCGTTTTGGCAAGAAACGTGCGTTTCGTGCACCAAATCGCTGCTTTTGCACAGTTTTGACGCTAAACGTGCGTTTCGTGCACCAAAACGCCGCGTTTGCAGCGATACGTGCGTTTCGTCCACCGAATCGCCGCTTTTGCTCCGTTTTGGAAAGAAACGTGCGTTTCGTGAACCAAAACGCTGCTTTTGCAGCGAAACGTGCGTTTCGCGCAACGAATCGGCGGTTCTGCTGCGTTTTGGCAAGAAACGTGCGTTTCGTTCACCAAATCGCAGCTCTTGAACAGTTTTGACGCTAAACGTGCGTTTCGTGCACCAAAACGCCGCTTTTGCAGCGAAACGTGCGTTTCGCGCACCGAATTGCTGCTTTTGCACAGTTTTGACGCTAAACGTGCGTTTCGTGCACCAAAACGCTGCTTTTGCACCGCTTTTGCAAGAAACGTGCGTTTCGTGCACCAAAACGCCGCTTTTGCAGCGAAACGTGCGTTTCGCGCACCGAATCGCCGCATTTGCTCCGTTTTGGCAAGAAACGTGCGTTTCGATCGCCAAATCGCTGCTTTTGCACAGTTTTGACGCATAACGTGCGTTTCGTGCCCCAAAATGCCGCTTTTGCAGCGAAACATGCGTTTCACGCACCGAATCACCGCTTTTGCTCCGTTTTGGCGAGAAACGTGCGTTTCGTGCACCAAATCGCTGCTTTTGCACAGTTTGGCGCTAAACGTGCGTTTCGTGCACCAAAACGCCGCTTTTGCTCTGTTTTGGCAAGAAACGTGCGTTTCGTGCACCAAAACGCCGCTTTTGCAGCGAAACGTGCGTTTCGGGCACCGAATCGCCGATTTTGCTCCGTTTTGGCAAGAAACGTGCGTTTCGTGCACCAAATCGCTGCTTTTGCACAGTTTTGACGCTAAACGAGCGTTTCGTGCACGAAAACGCCGCTTTTGCAGCGAAACGTGCGTTTCGTGCACCAAAACGCCGCTTTTGCTCCGTTTTGTACCGAAACGTGCGGTTCGTGCACGAAAACGCCGCTTTTGCAGCGAAACGTGCGTTTCGTGCACCAAAACGCCGCTTTTGCAGCGAAACGTGCGTTTCACGAACCGAATCACCGCTTTTGTAGCGAAACGTGCGTTTCGCGCACCGAATCGCTGCTTTAGCATAGTTTTGTCGCTAAACGTGCTTTTCGTGCAGCAAAACGACGCTTTTGCAGCGAAACGTGCGTTTCGCGCACCGAATCGCCGCTTTTGTAGCGAAATGTACGTTTCGCGCACCGAATCGCCGCTTTTGCTCCGTTTTGGCAAGAAACGGGCGTTTCGCACACCAAATCGCTGCTTTTGCACAGTTTTGACGCTAAACGTGCGATTCGTGCACCAAAACGCCGCTTTTGCTCCGTTTTGGCAAGAAACGGGCGTTTCGTGCACCAAAACGCCGCTTTTGCAGCGAAACCTGCGTTTCACGCACCGAATCGCCGCTTTTGCTCCGTTTTGGCAAGAAACTTGCGTTTCGTGCACCAATTCGCTGCTTCTGCACAGTTTTGACGCTAAACGTGCGTTTCGTGCACCAAAACGCCGCTTTTGCAGCCAAACGTGCGTTTCGCGCCCCGATTCGCCGCTTTTGCAGCGAAACGTGCGTTTCGCGCACCGAATCGCCGCTTTTGCTCCGTTTTGGCAAGAAACGTCCGGTTCGTGCACCAAATCGCTGCTTTTGCACAGTTTTGACGCTAAACGTGCGTTTCGTGCACCAAAACGCCGCTTTTGCTCCGTTTTGGCAAGAAACGGGCGTTTCGTGCACCAAAACGCCGCTTTTGCAGCGAAACCTGCGTTTCACGCACCGAATCGCCGCTTTTGCTCGGTTTTGGCAAGAAACGTGCGTTTCATGCATCAAATCGCTGCTTTTGCACAGTTTTGACGCTAAACGTGCGTTTCGTGCACCAAAACGCCGCTTTTGCAGCGAAACATGCGTTTCGCGCACCGAATTGCTGCTTTTGCACAGTTTTGACGCTAAACGTGCGTTTCGTGCACCAAAACGCTGCTTTTGCACCGCTTTTGCAAGAAACGTGCGTTTCGTGCACCAAAACGCCGCTTTTGCAGCGAAACGTGCGTTTCGCGCACCGAATCGCCGCATTTGCTCCGTTTTGGCAAGAAACGTGCGTTTCGATCGCCAAATCGCTGCTTTTGCACAGTTTTGACGCATAACGTGCGTTTCGTGCCCCAAAATGCCGCTTTTGCAGCGAAACATGCGTTTCACGCACCGAATCACCGCTTTTGCTCCGTTTTGGCGAGAAACGTGCGTTTCGTGCACCAAATCGCTGCTTTTGCACAGTTTGGCGCTAAACGTGCGTTTCGTGCACCAAAACGCCGCTTTTGCTCTGTTTTGGCAAGAAACGTGCGTTTCGTGCACCAAAACGCCGCTTTTGCAGCGAAACGTGCGTTTCGGGCACCGAATCGCCGATTTTGCTCCGTTTTGGCAAGAAACGTGCGTTTCGTGCACCAAATCGCTGCTTTTGCACAGTTTTGACGCTAAACGAGCGTTTCGTGCACGAAAACGCCGCTTTTGCAGCGAAACGTGCGTTTCGTGCACCAAAACGCCGCTTTTGCTCCGTTTTGTACCGAAACGTGCGGTTCGTGCACGAAAACGCCGCTTTTGCAGCGAAACGTGCGTTTCGTGCACCAAAACGCCGCTTTTGCAGCGAAACGTGCGTTTCACGAACCGAATCACCGCTTTTGTAGCGAAACGTGCGTTTCGCGCACCGAATCGCTGCTTTAGCATAGTTTTGTCGCTAAACGTGCTTTTCGTGCAGCAAAACGACGCTTTTGCAGCGAAACGTGCGTTTCGCGCACCGAATCGCCGCTTTTGTAGCGAAATGTACGTTTCGCGCACCGAATCGCCGCTTTTGCTCCGTTTTGGCAAGAAACGGGCGTTTCGCACACCAAATCGCTGCTTTTGCACAGTTTTGACGCTAAACGTGCGATTCGTGCACCAAAACGCCGCTTTTGCTCCGTTTTGGCAAGAAACGGGCGTTTCGTGCACCAAAACGCCGCTTTTGCAGCGAAACCTGCGTTTCACGCACCGAATCGCCGCTTTTGCTCCGTTTTGGCAAGAAACTTGCGTTTCGTGCACCAATTCGCTGCTTCTGCACAGTTTTGACGCTAAACGTGCGTTTCGTGCACCAAAACGCCGCTTTTGCAGCCAAACGTGCGTTTCGCGCCCCGATTCGCCGCTTTTGCAGCGAAACGTGCGTTTCGCGCACCGAATCGCCGCTTTTGCTCCGTTTTGGCAAGAAACGTCCGGTTCGTGCACCAAATCGCTGCTTTTGCACAGTTTTGACGCTAAACGTGCGTTTCGTGCACCAAAACGCCGCTTTTGCTCCGTTTTGGCAAGAAACGGGCGTTTCGTGCACCAAAACGCCGCTTTTGCAGCGAAACCTGCGTTTCACGCACCGAATCGCCGCTTTTGCTCGGTTTTGGCAAGAAACGTGCGTTTCATGCATCAAATCGCTGCTTTTGCACAGTTTTGACGCTAAACGTGCGTTTCGTGCACCAAAACGCCGCTTTTGCAGCGAAACATGCGTTTCGCGAACCGAATCGCCGCTTTTGCAGTGAAACGTGCGTTTTGTGCACCGAATCGCCGCTTTTGCTCCGTTTTGGCAAGAAGCGTGCGTTTCGTGCACCAAATCGCTGCTTTTGCACAGTTTTGACGCTAAACGTGCGTTTCGTGCACCAAAACGCCGCTTTTGCAGCGAAACGTGCGTTTCGGACACCGAATCGCCGCTTTTGCTCCGTTTTGACAAGAAACTTGCGTTTCGTGCACCAAAACGCCGCTTTTGCAGCGAAACGTGCGTTTCGCGCACCGAATCGCTGCTTTTGCACAGTTTTGTCGCCAAACGTGCGTTTCCTGCACCAAAACGCCGCTTTTGCTCCGCTTTGGCAAGAAACGTGCGTTTCGTGCACCAAAACGCCGCTTTTGCAGCGAAACGTGCGTTTCGCGCATCGAATCGGCGCTTTTGCTCCGTTTTGGCAAGAAACGTGCGATTCGTGCACCGAATCGCTGCTTTTGCACAGTTTTGACGCTAAACGTGCGTTTCGTGCACCAAAACGCCGCTTTTGCAGCCAAACGTGCGTTTCGCGCCCCGATTCGCCGCTTTTGCAGCGAAACGTGCGTTTCGCGCACCGAATCGCCGCTTTTGCTCCGTTTTGGCAAGAAACGTCCGGTTCGTGCACCAAAACGCTGCTTTGCACAGTTTTGACGCTAAACGTGCGTTACGTGCACCAAAACGCCGCTTTTGCAGCGAAACGTGCGTTTCGTGCACCGAATCGCCGCTTTTGCTCCGTTTTGGCAAGAAACGTGCGTTTCATGCACCAAATCGCTGCTTTTGCACAGTTTTGACGCTAAACGTGCGTTTCGTGCACCAAAACGCCGCTTTTGCAGCGAAACATGCGTTTCGCGAACCGAATCGCCGCTTTTGCAGTGAAACGTGCGTTTTGTGCACCGAATCGCCGCTTTTGCTCCGTTTTGGCAAGAAGCGTGCGTTTCGTGCACCAAACGCTGCTTTTGCACAGTTTTGACGCTAAACGTGCGTTTCGTGCACCAAAACACCGCTTTTGCAGCGAAACGTGCGTTTCGGACACCGAATCGCCGCTTTTGCTCCGTTTTGACAAGAAACTTGCGTTTCGTGCACCAAAACGCCGCTTTTGCAGCGAAACGTGCGTTTCGCGCACCGAATCGCTGCTTTTGCACAGTTTTGTCGCCAAACGTGCGTTTCCTGCACCAAAACGCCGCTTTTGCTCCGCTTTGGCAAGAAACGTGCGTTTCGTGCACCAAAACGCCGCTTTTGCAGCGAAACGTGCGTTTCGCGCATCGAATCGGCGCTTTTGCTCCGTTTTGGCAAGAAACGTGCGATTCGTGCACCGAATCGCTGCTTTTGCACAGTTTTGACGCTAAACGTGCGTTTCGTGCACCAAAACGCCGCTTTTGCAGCGAAACGTGCGATTCGCGCACCGAATCGGCGCTTTTGCTCCGTTTTGGCAAGAAACGTGCGTTTCGTGCACCAAATCGCTGCTTTTGCGCAGTTTTGACGCTAACCGTGCGTTTCGTGCACCAAAAGGCCGCTTTTGCCGCGAAACGTGCGATTCGCGCACCGAATCGGCGGTTTTGCTGCGTTCTGGCAAGAAACGTGCGTGTCGTGAATCAAATCGCTGCTTTAGCACAGTTTTGTCGCTAAGCGTGCGTTTCGTGCAGCAAAATGCCGCGTTTGCAGCGAAACGTGCGTTTCGCGCACCGAATCGCTGCTTTTGCACAGTTTTGTCGCTAAACCTGCGTTTCGTACACCAGAACGCTGCTTTTGCACCGCTTTGGCAAGAAACGTGCGTTTCGTGCACCAAAACGCCGCTTTTGCAGCGAAACGTGCGTTTCGCGCACCGAATCGCCGCATTTGCTCCGTTTTGGCAAGAAACGTGCGTTTCGTGCACCAAATCGCAGCGCTTGAACAGTTTTGACGCTAAACGTGCGTTTCGTGCACCAAAACGCCGCTTTTGCAGCGAAACGTGCGTTTCGCGCACCGAATTGCTGCTTTTGCACAGTTTTGACGCTAAACGTGCGTTTCGTGCACCAAAACGCTGCTTTTGCACCGCTTTTGCAAGAAACGTGCGTTTCGTGCACCAAAACGCCGCTTTTGCAGCGAAACGTGCGTTTCGCGCACCGAATCGCCGCATTTGCTCCGTTTTGGCAAGAAACGTGCGTTTCGATCGCCAAATCGCTGCTTTTGCACAGTTTTGACGCATAACGTGCGTTTCGTGCCCCAAAATGCCGCTTCTGCAGCGAAACATGCGTTTCACGCACCGAATCACCGCTTTTGCTCCGTTTTGGCGAGAAACGTGCGTTTCGTGCACCAAATCGCTGCTTTTGCACAGTTTTGACGCTAAACGTGCGTTTCGTGCACCAAAACGCCGCTTTTGCTCTGTTTTGGCAAGAAACGTGCGTTTCGGGCACCAAAACGCCGCTTTTGCAGCGAAACGTGCGTTTCGGGCACCGAATCGCCGATTTTGCTCCGTTTTGGCAAGAAACGTGCGTTTCGTGCACCAAATCGCTGCTTTTGCACAGTTTTGACGCTAAACGTGCGTTTCGCGCACCGAATCGCCGTTTTTGCTCCGTTTTGGCAAGAAACGTGCGTTTCGTGCACCAAAACGCCGCTTTTGCAGCGAAACGTGCGTTTCGCGCATCGAATCGCCGCTTTTGCTCCGTTTTGGCAAGAAACGTGCGATTCGTGCACCGAATCGCTGCTTTTGCACAGTTTTGACGCTAAACGTGCGTTTCGTGCACCAAAACGCCGCTTTTGCAGGGAAACGTGCGTTTCGCGCACCCAATCGCCGCTTTTGCAGGGAAACGTGCGTTTCGCGCACCGAATCGCCGCTTTTGCTCCGTTTTGGCAAGAAACGTGCGTTTCGTGCACCAAATCGCTGCCTTTGCACAGTTTTGACGCTAACCGTGCGTTTCGTGCACCAAAACGCCGCTTTTGCAGGGAAACGTGCGTTTCGCGCACCCAATCGCCGCTTTTGCAGGGAAACGTGCGTTTCGCGCACCGAATCGCTGCTTTAGCACAGTTTTGTCGCTAAACGTGCGTTTCGTGCAGCAAAACGCCGCTTTTGCAGCGAAACGTGCGTTTCGGGCACCGAATCGCCGCTTTTGCAGCGAAACGTGCGTTTCGCGCATCGAATCGCCGCTTTTGCTCCGTTTTGGCAAGAAACGTGCGTTTCGATCGCCAAATCGCTGCTTTTGCACAGTTTTGACGCTAACCGTGCGTTTCGTGCACCAAAACGCCGCTTTTGCAGCGAAACGTGCGATTCGCGCACCGAATCGGCGCTTTTGCTCCGTTTTGGCAAGAAACGTGCGTTTCGTGCACCAAATCGCTGCTTTTGCACAGTCTTGACGCTAACCATGCGTTTCGTGAACCAAAACGCCGCTTTTGCAACGAAACGTGCGTTTCGTGCACCAAAACGCCGCTTTTGCAGCGAAACGTGCGTTTCGCGCACCGAATTGCTGCTCTTGCACAGTTTTGACGCTAAACGTGCGTTTCGTGTACCAAAACGCCGCTTTTGCAGCGAAACGTGTGTTTCGCGAACCGAATCGCCGCTTTTGTAGCGAAACGTGCGTTTCGCGCACCGAATCGCTGCTTTAGCACAGTTTTGTCGCTAAACGTGCGTTTCGTGCAGCAAAACGCCGCTTTTGCAGCGAAACGTGCGTTTCGGGCACCGAATCGCCGATTTTGCTCCGTTTTGGCAAGAAACGTGCGTTTCGTGCACCAAATCGCTGCTTTTGCACAGTTTTGACGCTAAACGTGCGTTTCGCGCACCGAATCGCCGTTTTTGCTCCGTTTTGACAAGAAACTTGCGTTTCGTGCACCAATTCGCTGCTTTTGCATAGTTTTGACGCTAAACGTGCGTTTCGTGCACCAAAACGCCGCATTTGCAGCGAAACGTGCGTTTCGCGCACCGAATCGCTGCTTTTGCACAGTTTTGTCGCCAAACGTGCGTTTCCTGCACCAAAACGCCGCTTTTGCTCCGCTTTGGCAAGAAACGTGCGTTTCGTGCACCAAAACGCCGCTTTTGCAGCGAAACGTGCGTTTCGCGCATCGAATCGCCGCTTTTGCTCCGTTTTGGCAAGAAACGTGCGATTCGTGCACCGAATCGCTGCTTTTGCACAGTTTTGACGCTAAACGTGCGTTTCGTGCACCAAAACGCCGCTTTTGCAGGGAAACGTGCGTTTCGCGCACCGAATCGCCGCTTTTGCAGGGAAACGTGCGTTTCGCGCACCGAATCGCCGCTTTTGCTCCGTTTTGGCAAGAAACGTGCGTTTCGTGCACCAAATCGCTGCCTTTGCACAGTTTTGACGCTAACCGTGCGTTTTGTGCACCAAAACGCCGCTTTTGCAGCGAAACGTGCGATTCGCGCACCGAATCGGCGGTTTTGCTCCGTTTTGGCAAGAAACGTGCGTTTCGTGCACCAAATCGCCGCTTTTGCAGCGAAACGTGCGTTTCATTCACCGAATCGCTGCTTTTGCACAGTTTTGTCGCTAAACCTGCGTTTCGTGCACCAGAACGCTGCTTTTGCACCGCTTTGGCAAGAAACGTGCGTTTCGTGCACCAAAACGCCGCTTTTGCAGCGAAACGTGCGTTTCGCGCACCGAATTGCTGCTTTTGCACAGTTTTGACGCTAAACGTGCGTTTCGTGTACCAAAACGCCGCTTTTGCAGCGAAACGTGTGTTTCGCGAACCGAATCGCCGCTTTTCTAGCGAAACGTGCGTTTCGCGCACCGAATCGCTGCTTTAGCACAGTTTTGTCGCTAAACGTGCGTTTCGTGCAGCAAAACGCCGCTTTTGCAGCGAAACGTGCGTTTCGTGCATCGAATCGCCGCTTTTGCTCCGTTTTGGCAAGAAACGTGCGATTCGTGCACCGAATCGCTGCTTTTGCGCAGTTTTGACGCTAACCGTGCGTTTCGTGCACCAAAAGGCCGCTTTTGCGGGGAAACGTGCGATTCGCGCACCGAATCGGCGGTTTTGCTGCGTTTTGGCAAGAAACGTGCGTGTCGTGAATCAAATCGCTGCTTTTGCACAGTTTCGACGCTAAACGTGCGTTTCGTGCACCAAAACGCCGCGCTTGCAGCGATACGTGCGTTTCGCCCACCGAATCGCCGCTTTTGCTCCGTTTTGGAAAGAAACGTGCGTTTCGTGTACCAAAACGCCGCTTTTGCAGCGAAACGTGTGTTTCGCGCACCGAATCGCCGCTTTTTGCTCCGTTTTGGCAAGAAACGTGCGTTTCGTGCACCAAATCGCCGCTTTTGCAGCGAAACGTGCGTTTCGTGCACCAAAACGCCGCTTTTGCAGCGAAACGTGCGTTTCGCGCACAGAATCGCCGCATTTGCTCCGTTTTGGCAAGAAACGTGCGTTTCGATCGCCAAATCGCTGCTTTTGCACAGTTTTGACGCATAACGTGCGTTTCGTGCCCCAAAATGCCGCTTTTGCAGCGAAACATGCGTTTCACGCACCGAATCACCGCTTTTGCTCCGTTTTGGCGAGAAACGTGCGTTTCGTGCACCAAATCGCTGCCTTTGCACAGTTTGGCGCTAAACGTGCGTTTCGTGCACCAAAACGCCGCTTTTGCTCTGTTTTGGCAAGAAACGTGCGTTTCGTGCACCAAAACGCCGCTTTTGCAGCGAAACGTGCGTTTCGGGCACCGAATCGCCGATTTTGCTCCGTTTTGGCAAGAAACGTGCGTTTCGTGCACCAAATCGCTGCTTTTGCACAGTTTTGACGCTAAACGTGCGTTTCGTGCAGCAAAACGACGCTTTTGCAGCGAAACGTGCGTTTCGCGCACCGAATCGCCGCTTTTGTAGCGAAATGTACGTTTCGCGCACCGTTTCGCCGCTTTTGCTCCGTTTTGGCAAGAAATGGGCGTTTCGCACACCAAATCGCTGCTTTTGCACAGTTTTGACGCTAAACGTGCGTTTCGTGCACCAAAACGCCGCTTTTGCTCTGTTTTGGCAAGAAACGGGCGTTTCGTGCACCAAAACGCCGCTTTTGCAGCGAAACCTGCGTTTCACGCACCGAATCGCCGCTTTTGCTCCGTTTTGGCAAGAAACTTGCGTTTCGTGCACCAATTCGCTGCTTCTGCACAGTTTTGACGCTAAACGTGCGTTTCGTGCACCAAAACGCCGCTTTTGCAGCCAAACGTGCGTTTCGCGCCCCGATTCGCCGCTTTTGCAGCGAAACGTGCGTTTCGCGCACCGAATCGCCGCTTTTGCTCCGTTTTGGCAAGAAACGTCCGGTTCGTGCACCAAAACGCTGCTTTGCACAGTTTTGACGCTAAACGTGCGTTACGTGCACCAAAACGCCGCTTTTGCAGCGAAACGTGCGTTTCGTGCACCGAATCGCCGCTTTTGCTCCGTTTTGGCAAGAAACGTGCGTTTCATGCACCAAATCGCTGCTTTTGCACAGTTTTGACGCTAACCGTGCGTTTCGTGCACCAAAACGCCGCTTTGCAACGAAACGTGCGTTTCGCGAACCGAATCGCCGTTTTTGTAGCGAAACGTGCGTTTCGCGCACCGAATCGCTGCTTTAGCACAGTTTTGTCGCTAAACGTGCGTTTCGTGCAGCAAAATGCCGCGTTTGCAGCGAAACGTGCGTTTCGCGCACCGAATCGCTGCTTTTGCACAGTTTTGTCGCCAAACGTGCGTTTCCTGCACCAAAACGCCGCTTTTGCTCCGCTTTGGCAAGAAACGTGCGTTTCGTGCACCAAAACGCCGCTTTTGCAGCGAAACGTGCGTTTCGCGCACCCAATCGCCGCTTTTGCAGGGAAACGTGCGGTTCGCGCACCGAATCGCCGCTTTTGCTCCGTTTTGGCAAGAAACGTGCGTTTCGTGCACCAAATCGCTGCCATTGCACAGTTTTGACGCTAACCGTGCGTTTCGTGCACCAAAACGCCGCTTTTGCAGCGAAACGTGCGATTCGCGCACCGAATCGGCGGTTTTGCTCCGTTTTGGCAAGAAACGTGCGTTTCGTGCACCAAATCGCCGCTTTTGCAGCGAAACGTGCGTTTCATGCACCGAATCGCTGCTTTTGCACAGTTTTGTCGCTAAACCTGCGCTTCGTGCACCAGAACGCTGCTTTTGCACCGCTTTGGCAAGAAACGTGCGTTTCGTGCACCAAAACGCCGCTTTTGCAGCGAAACGTGCGTTTCGCGCACCGAATCGCCGCATTTGCTTCGTTTTGGCAAGAAACGTGCGTTTCGTGCACCAAATCGCTGCTTTTGCACAGTTTTGACGCTAAACGTGCGTTTCGTGCACCAAAACGCCGCGTTTGCAGCGATACGTGCGTTTCGTCCACCGAATCGCCGCTTTTGCTCCGTTTTGGAAAGAAACGTGCGTTTCGTGAACCAAAACGCCGCTTTTGCAGCGAAACGTGCGTTTCGCGCACCGAATCGGCGGTTCTGCTGCGTTTTGGCAAGAAACGTGCGTTTCGTGCACCAAATCGCAGCTCTTGAACAGTTTTGACGCTAAACGTGCGTTTCGTGCACCAAAACGCCGCTTTTGCAGCGAAACGTGCGTTTCGCGCACCGAATTGCTGCTTTTGCACAGTTTTGACGCTAAACGTGCGTTTCGTGCACCAAAACGCTGCTTTTGCACCGCTTTTGCAAGAAACGTGCGTTTCGTGCACCAAAACGCCGCTTTTGCAGCGAAACGTGCGTTTCGCGCACCGAATCGCCGCATTTGCTCCGTTTTGGCAAGAAACGTGCGTTTCGATCGCCAAATCGCTGCTTTTGCACAGTTTTGACGCTAACCGTGCGTTTCGTGCACCAAAACGCCGCTTTTGCAGCGAAACGTGCGATTCGCGCACCGAATCGGCGCTTTTGCTCCGTTTTGGCAAGAAACGTGCGTTTCGTGCACCAAATCGCTGCTTTTGCACAGTTTTGACGCTAACCATGCGTTTCGTGAACCAAAACGCCGCTTTTGCAACGAAACGTGCGTTTCGTGCACCAATACGCCGCTTTTGCAGCGAAACGTGCGTTTCGCGCACCGAATTGCTGCTCTTGCACAGTTTTGACGCTAAACGTGCGTTTCGTGTACCAAAACGCCGCTTTTGCAGCGAAACGTGTGTTTCGCGAACCGAATCGCCGCTTTTGTAGCGAAACGTGCGTTTCGCGCACCGAATCGCTGCTTTAGCACAGTTTTGTCGCTAAACGTGCGTTTCGTGCAGCAAAACGCCGCTTTTGCAGCGAAACGTGCGTTTCGGGCACCGAATCGCCGATTTTGCTCCGTTTTGGCAAGAAACGTGCGTTTCGTGCACCAAATCGCTGCTTTTGCACAGTTTTGACGCTAAACGTGCGTTTCGCGCACCGAATCGCCGTTTTTGCTCCGTTTTGACAAGAAACTTGCGTTTCGTGCACCAATTCGCTGCTTTTGCATAGTTTTGACGCTAAACGTGCGTTTCGTGCACCAAAACGCCGCATTTGCAGCGAAACGTGCGTTTCGCGCACCGAATCGCTGCTTTTGCACAGTTTTGTCGCCAAACGTGCGTTTCCTGCACCAAAACGCCGCTTTTGCTCCGCTTTGGCAAGAAACGTGCGTTTCGTGCACCAAAACGCCGCTTTTGCAGCGAAACGTGCGTTTCGCGCATCGAATCGCCGCTTTTGCTCCGTTTTGGCAAGAAACGTGCGATTCGTGCACCGAATCGCTGCTTTTGCACAGTTTTGACGCTAAACGTGCGTTTCGTGCACCAAAACGCCGCTTTTGCAGGGAAACGTGCGTTTCGCGCACCCAATCGCCGCTTTTGCAGGGAAACGTGCGTTTCGCGCACCGAATCGCCGCTTTTGCTCCGTTTTGGCAAGAAACGTGCGTTTCGTGCACCAAATCGCTGCCTTTGCACAGTTTTGACGCTAACCGTGCGTTTCGTGCACCAAAACGCCGCTTTTGCAGCGAAACGTGCGATTCGCTCACCGAATCGGCGCTTTTGCTCCGTTTTGGCAAGAAACGTGCGTTTCGTGCACCAAATCGCTGCTTTTGCACAGTTTTGACGCTAACCGTGCGTTTCGTGCACCAAAACGCCGCTTTGCAACGAAACGTGCGTTTCGCGAACCGAATCGCCGTTTTTGTAGCGAAACGTGCGTTTCGCGCACCGAATCGCTGCTTTAGCACAGTTTTGTCGCTAAACGTGCGTTTCGTGCAGCAAAATGCCGCGTTTGCAGCGAAACGTGCGTTTCGCGCACCGAATCGCTGCTTTTGCACAGTTTTGTCGCTAAACCTGCGTTTCGTGCACCAGAACGCTGCTTTTGCACCGCTTTGGCAAGAAACGTGCGTTTCGTGCACCAAAACGCCGCTTTTGCAGCGAAACGTGCGTTTCGCGCACCGAATCGCCGCATTTGCTCCGTTTTGGCAAGAAACGTGCGTTTCGTGCACCAAATCGCTGCTTTTGCACAGTTTTGACGCTAAACGTGCGTTTCGTGCACCAAAACGCCGCGTTTGCAGCGATACGTGCGTTTCGTCCACCGAATCGCCGCTTTTGCTCCGTTTTGGAAAGAAACGTGCGTTTCGTGAACCAAAACGCCGCTTTTGCAGCGAAACGTGCGTTTCGCGCACCGAATCGGCGGTTCTGCTGCGTTTTGGCAAGAAACGTGCGTTTCGTGCACCAAATCGCAGCTCTTGAACAGTTTTGACGCTAAACGTGCGTTTCGTGCACCAAAACGCCGCTTTTGCAGCGAAACGTGCGTTTCGCGCACCGAATTGCTGCTTTTGCACAGTTTTGACGCTAAACGTGCGTTTCGTGCACCAAAACGCTGCTTTTGCACCGCTTTTGCAAGAAACGTGCGTTTCGTGCACCAAAACGCCGCTTTTGCAGCGAAACGTGCGTTTCGCGCACCGAATCGCCGCATTTGCTCCGTTTTGGCAAGAAACGTGCGTTTCGATCGCCAAATCGCTGCTTTTTCACAGTTTTGACGCTAACCGTGCGTGTCGTGCACCATAACGCCGCTTTTGCAGCGAAACGTGCGATTCGCGCACCGAATCGGCGCTTTTGCTCCGTTTTGGCAAGAAACGTGCGTTTCGTGCACCAAATCGCTGCTTTTGCACAGTTTTGACGCTAACCATGCGTTTCGTGAACCAAAACGCCGCTTTTGCAACGAAACGTGCGTTTCGTGCACCAAAACGCCGCTTTTGCAGCGAAACGTGCGTTTCGCGCACCGAATTGCTGCTCTTGCACAGTTTTGACGCTAAACGTGCGTTTCGTGTACCAAAACGCCGCTTTTGCAGCGAAACGTGTGTTTCGCGAACCGAATCGCCGCTTTTGTAGCGAAACGTGCGTTTCGCGCACCGAATCGCTGCTTTAGCACAGTTTTGTCGCTAAACGTGCGTTTCGTGCAGCAAAACGCCGCTTTTGCAGCGAAACGTGCGTTTCGGGCACCGAATCGCCGATTTTGCTCCGTTTTGGCAAGAAACGTGCGTTTCGTGCACCAAATCGCTGCTTTTGCACAGTTTTGACGCTAAACGTGCGTTTCGCGCACCGAATCGCCGTTTTTGCTCCGTTTTGACAAGAAACTTGCGTTTCGTGCACCAATTCGCTGCTTTTGCATAGTTTTGACGCTAAACGTGCGTTTCGTGCACCAAAACGCCGCATTTGCAGCGAAACGTGCGTTTCGCGCACCGAATCGCTGCTTTTGCACAGTTTTGTCGCCAAACGTGCGTTTCCTGCACCAAAACGCCGCTTTTGCTCCGCTTTGGCAAGAAACGTGCGTTTCGTGCACCAAAACGCCGCTTTTGCAGCGAAACGTGCGTTTCGCGCATCGAATCGCCGCTTTTGCTCCGTTTTGGCGAGAAACGTGCGATTCGTGCACCGAATCGCTGCTTTTGCACAGTTTTGACGCTAAACGTGCGTTTCGTGCACCAAAACGCCGCTTTTGCAGGGAAACGTGCGTTTCGCGCACCCAATCGCCGCTTTTGCAGGGAAACGTGCGTTTCGCGCACCGAATCGCCGCTTTTGCTCCGTTTTGGCAAGAAACGTGCGTTTCGTGCACCAAATCGCTGCCTTTGCACAGTTTTGACGCTAAACGTGCGTTTCGTGCACCAAAACGCCGCTTTTGCAGCGAAACGTGCGTTTCGCGCATCGAATCGCCGCTTTTGCTCCGTTTTGGCAAGAAACGTGCGATTCGTGCACCGAATCGCTGCTTTTGCACAGTTTTGACGCTAAACGTGCGTTTCGTGCACCAAAACGCCGCTTTTGCAGGGAAACGTGCGTTTCGCGCACCCAATCGCCGCTTTTGCAGGGAAACGTGCGTTTCGCGCACCGAATCGCCGCTTTTGCTCCGTTTTGGCAAGACGCGTGCGTTTCGTGCACCAAATCGCTGCCTTTGCACAGTTTTGACGCTAAACGTGCGCTTCGTGCACCAAAACGCCGCTTTTGCAGCGAACCGTGCGATTCGCGCACCGAATCGGCGCTTTTGCTCCGTTTTGGCAAGAAACGTGCGTTTCGTGCACCAAATCGCTGCTTTTGCACAGTTTTGACGCTAACCGTGCGTTTCGTGCACCAAAACGCCGCTTTGCAACGAAACGTGCGTTTCGCGAACCGAATCGCCGTTTTTGTAGCGAAACGTGCGTTTCGCGCACCGAATCGCTGCTTTAGCACAGTTTTGTCGCTAAACGTGCGTTTCGTGCAGCAAAATGCCGCGTTTGCAGCGAAACGTGCGTTTCGCGCACTGAATCGCTGCTTTTGCACAGTTTTGTCGCTAAACCTGCGTTTCGTGCACCAGAACGCTGCTTTTGCACCGCTTTGGCAAGAAACGTGCGTTTCGTGCACCAAAACGCCGCTTTTGCAGCGAAACGTGCGTTTCGCGCACCGAATCGCCGCATTTGCTCCGTTTTGGCAAGAAACGTGCGTTTCGTGCACCAAATCGCTGCTTTTGCACAGTTTTGACGCTAAACGTGCGTTTCGTGCACCAAAACGCCGCGTTTGCAGCGATACGTGCGTTTCGTCCACCGAATCGCCGCTTTTGCTCCGTTTTGGAAAGAAACGTGCGTTTCGTGAACCAAAACGCCGCTTTTGCAGCGAAACGTGCGTTTCGCGCACCGAATCGGCGGTTCTGCTGCGTTTTGGCAAGAAACGTGCGTTTCGTGCACCAAATCGCAGCTCTTGAACAGTTTTGACGCTAAACGTGCGTTTCGTGCACCAAAACGCCGCTTTTGCAGCGAAACGTGCGTTTCGCGCACCGAATTGCTGCTTTTGCACAGTTTTGACGCTAAACGTGCGTTTCGTGCACCAAAACGCTGCTTTTGCACCGCTTTTGCAAGAAACGTGCGTTTCGTGCACCAAAACGCCGCTTTTGCAGCGAAACGTGCGTTTCGCGCACCGAATCGCCGCATTTGCTCCGTTTTGGCAAGAAACGTGCGTTTCGATCGCCAAATCGCTGCTTTTGCACAGTTTTGACGCTAACCGTGCGTTTCGTGCACCAAAACGCCGCTTTTGCAGCGAAACGTGCGATTCGCGCACCGAATCGGCGCTTTTGCTCCGTTTTGGCAAGAAACGTGCGTTTCGTGCACCAAATCGCTGCTTTTGCACAGTTTTGACGCTAACCATGCGTTTCGTGAACCAAAACGCCGCTTTTGCAACGAAACGTGCGTTTCGTGCACCAAAACGCCGCTTTTGCAGCGAAACGTGCGTTTCGCGCACCGAATTGCTGCTCTTGCACAGTTTTGACGCTAAACGTGCGTTTCGTGTACCAAAACGCCGCTTTTGCAGCGAAACGTGTGTTTCGCGAACCGAATCGCCGCTTTTGTAGCGAAACGTGCGTTTCGCGCACCGAATCGCTGCTTTAGCACAGTTTTGTCGCTAAACGTGCGTTTCGTGCAGCAAAACGCCGCTTTTGCAGCGAAACGTGCGTTTCGGGCACCGAATCGCCGATTTTGCTCCGTTTTGGCAAGAAACGTGCGTTTCGTGCACCAAATCGCTGCTTTTGCACAGTTTTGACGCTAAACGTGCGTTTCGCGCACCGAATCGGCGGTTCTGCTGCGTTTTGGCAAGAAACGTGCGTTTCGTGCACCAAATCGCAGCTCTTGAACAGTTTTGACGCTAAACGTGCGTTTCGTGCACCAAAACGCCGCTTTTGCAGCGAAACGTGCGTTTCGCGCACCGAATTGCTGCTTTTGCACAGTTTTGACGCTAAACGTGCGTTTCGTGCACCAAAACGCTGCTTTCGCACCGCTTTTGCAAGAAACGTGCGTTTCGTGCACCAAAACGCCGCTTTTGCAGCGAAACGTGCGTTTCGCGCACCGAATCGCCGCATTTGCTCCGTTTTGGCAAGAAACGTGCGTTTCGATCGCCAAATCGCTGCTTTTTCACAGTTTTGACGCTAACCGTGCGTTTCGTGCACCAAAACGCCGCTTTTGCAGCGAAACGTGCGATTCGCGCACCGAATCGGCGCTTTTGCTCCGTTTTGGCAAGAAACGTGCGTTTCGTGCACCAAATCGCTGCTTTTGCACAGTTTTGACGCTAACCATGCGTTTCGTGAACCAAAACGCCGCTTTTGCAACGAAACGTGCGTTTCGTGCACCAAAACGCCGCTTTTGCAGCGAAACGTGCGTTTCGCGCACCGAATTGCTGCTCTTGCACAGTTTTGACGCTAAACGTGCGTTTCGTGTACCAAAACGCCGCTTTTGCAGCGAAACGTGTGCTTCGCGAACCGAATCGCCGCTTTTGTAGCGAAACGTGCGTTTCGCGCACCGAATCGCTGCTTTAGCACAGTTTTGTCGCTAAACGTGCGTTTCGTGCAGCAAAACGCCGCTTTTGCAGCGAAACGTGCGTTTCGGGCACCGAATCGCCGATTTTGCTCCGTTTTGGCAAGAAACGTGCGTTTCGTGCACCAAATCGCTGCTTTTGCACAGTTTTGACGCTAAACGTGCGTTTCGCGCACCGAATCGCCGTTTTTGCTCCGTTTTGACAAGAAACTTGCGTTTCGTGCACCAATTCGCTGCTTTTGCATAGTTTTGACGCTAAACGTGCGTTTCGTGCACCAAAACGCCGCATTTGCAGCGAAACGTGCGTTTCGCGCACCGAATCGCTGCTTTTGCACAGTTTTGTCGCCAAACGTGCGTTTCCTGCACCAAAACGCCGCTTTTGCAGGGAAACGTGCGTTTCGCGCACCCAATCGCCGCTTTTGCTCCGTTTTGGCGAGAAACGTGCGATTCGTGCACCGAATCGCTGCTTTTGCACAGTTTTGACGCTAAACGTGCGTTTCGTGCACCAAAACGCCGCTTTTGCAGGGAAACGTGCGTTTCGCGCACCCAATCGCCGCTTTTGCAGGGAAACGTGCGTTTCGCGCACCGAATCGCCGCTTTTGCTCCGTTTTGGCAAGAAACGTGCGTTTCGTGCACCAAATCGCTGCCTTTGCACAGTTTTGACGCTAAACGTGCGTTTCGTGCACCAAAACGCCGCTTTTGCAGCGAAACGTGCGTTTCGCGCATCGAATCGCCGCTTTTGCTCCGTTTTGGCAAGAAACGTGCGATTCGTGCACCGAATCGCTGCTTTTGCACAGTTTTGACGCTAAACGTGCGTTTCGTGCACCAAAACGCCGCTTTTGCAGGGAAACGTGCGTTTCGCGCACCCAATCGCCGCTTTTGCAGGGAAACGTGCGTTTCGCGCACCGAATCGCCGCTTTTGCTCCGTTTTGGCAAGAAACGTGCGTTTCGTGCACCAAATCGCTGCCTTTGCACAGTTTTGACGCTAAACGTGCGTTTCGTGCACCAAAACGCCGCTTTTGCAGCGAAACGTGCGATTCGCGCACCGAATCGGCGCTTTTGCTCCGTTTTGGCAAGAAACGTGCGTTTCGTGCACCAAATCGCTGCTTTTGCACAGTTTTGACGCTAACCGTGCGTTTCGTGCACCAAAACGCCGCTTTGCAACGAAACGTGCGTTTCGCGAACCGAATCGCCGTTTTTGTAGCGAAACGTGCGTTTCGCGCACCGAATCGCTGCTTTAGCACAGTTTTGTCGCTAAACGTGCGTTTCGTGCAGCAAAATGCCGCGTTTGCAGCGAAACGTGCGTTTCGCGCACCGAATCGCTGCTTTTGCACAGTTTTGTCGCTAAACCTGCGTTTCGTGCACCAGAACGCTGCTTTTGCACCGCTTTGGCAAGAAACGTGCGTTTCGTGCACCAAAACGCCGCTTTTGCAGCGAAACGTGCGTTTCGCGCACCGAATCGCCGCATTTGCTCCGTTTTGGGAAGAAACGTGCGTTTCGTGCACCAAATCGCTGCTTTTGCACAGTTTTGACGCTAAACGTGCGTTTCGCGCACCGAATCGCCGTTTTTGCTCCGTTTTGACAAGAAACTTGCGTTTCGTGCACCAATTCGCTGCTTTTGCATAGTTTTGACGCTAAACGTGCGTTTCGTGCACCAAAACGCCGCATTTGCAGCGAAACGTGCGTTTCGCGCACCGAATCGCTGCTTTTGCACAGTTTTGTCGCCAAACGTGCGTTTCCTGCACCAAAACGCCGCTTTTGCTCCGCTTTGGCAAGAAACGTGCGTTTCGTGCACCAAAACGCCGCTTTTGCAGCGAAACGTGCGTTTCGCGCACCCAATCGCCGCTTTTGCAGGGAAACGTGCGTTTCGCGCACCGAATCGCCGCTTTTGCTCCGTTTTGGCAAGAAACGTGCGTTTCGTGCACCAAATCGCTGCCTTTGCACAGTTTTGACGCTAACCGTGCGTTTCGTGCACCAAAACGCCGCTTTTGCAGCGAAACGTGCGATTCGCGCACCGAATCGGCGGTTTTGCTCCGTTTTGGCAAGAAACGTGCGTTTCGTGCACCAAATCGCCGCTTTTGCAGCGAAACGTGCGTTTCATGCACCGAATCGCTGCTTTTGCACAGTTTTGTCGCTAAACCTGCGTTTCGTGCACCAGAACGCTGCTTTTGCACCGCTTTGGCAAGAAACGTGCGTTTCGTGCACCAAAACGCCGCTTTTGCAGCGAAACGTGCGTTTCGCGCACCGAATCGCCGCATTTGCTCCGTTTTGGCAAGAAACGTGCGTTTCGTGCACCAAATCGCTGCTTTTGCACAGTTTTGACGCTAAACGTGCGTTTCGTGCACCAAAACGCCGCGTTTGCAGCGATACGTGCGTTTCGTCCACCGAATCGCCGCTTTTGCTCCGTTTTGGAAAGAAACGTGCGTTTCGTGAACCAAAACGCCGCTTTTGCAGCGAAACGTGCGTTTCGCGCACCGAATCGGCGGTTCTGCTGCGTTTTGGCAAGAAACGTGCGTTTCGTGCACCAAATCGCAGCTCTTGAACAGTTTTGACGCTAAACGTGCGTTTCGTGCACCAAAACGCCGCTTTTGCAGCGAAACGTGCGTTTCGCGCACCGAATTGCTGCTTTTGCACAGTTTTGACGCTAAACGTGCGTTTCGTGCACCAAAACGCTGCTTTTGCACCGCTTTTGCAAGAAACGTGCGTTTCGTGCACCAAAACGCCGCTTTTGCAGCGAAACGTGCGTTTCGCGCACCGAATCGCCGCATTTGCTCCGTTTTGGCAAGAAACGTGCGTTTCGATCGCCAAATCGCTGCTTTTGCACAGTTTTGACGCTAACCGTGCGTTTCGTGCACCAAAACGCCGCTTTTGCAGCGAAACGTACGATTCGCGCACCGAATCGGCGCTTTTGCTCCGTTTTGGCAAGAAACGTGCGTTTCGTGCACCAAATCGCTGCTTTTGCACAGTTTTGACGCTAACCATGCGTTTCGTGAACCAAAACGCCGCTTTTGCAACGAAACGTGCGTTTCGTGCACCAAAACGCCGCTTTTGCAGCGAAACGTGCGTTTCGCGCACCGAATTGCTGCTCTTGCACAGTTTTGTCGCCAAACGTGCGTTTCCTGCACCAAAACGCCGCTTTTGCTCCGCTTTGGCAAGAAACGTGCGTTTCGTGCACCAAAACGCCGCTTTTGCAGCGAAACGTGCGTTTCGCGCATCGAATCGCCGCTTTTGCTCCGTTTTGGCGAGAAACGTGCGATTCGTGCACCGAATCGCTGCTTTTGCACAGTTTTGACGCTAAACGTGCGTTTCGTGCACCAAAACGCCGCTTTTGCAGGGAAACGTGCGTTTCGCGCACCCAATCGCCGCTTTTGCAGGGAAACGTGCGTTTCGCGCACCGAATCGCCGCTTTTGCTCCGTTTTGGCAAGAAACGTGCGTTTCGTGCACCAAATCGCTGCCTTTGCACAGTTTTGACGCTAAACGTGCGTTTCGTGCACCAAAACGCCGCTTTTGCAGCGAAACGTGCGTTTCGCGCATCGAATCGCCGCTTTTGCTCCGTTTTGGCAAGAAACGTGCGATTCGTGCACCGAATCGCTGCTTTTGCACAGTTTTGACGCTAAACGTGCGTTTCGTGCACCAAAACGCCGCTTTTGCAGGGAAACGTGCGTTTCGCGCACCCAATCGCCGCTTTTGCAGGGAAACGTGCGTTTCGCGCACCGAATCGCCGCTTTTGCTCCGTTTTGGCAAGAAACGTGCGTTTCGTGCACCAAATCGCTGCCTTTGCACAGTTTTGACGCTAAACGTGCGTTTCGTGCACCAAAACGCCGCTTTTGCAGCGAAACGTGCGATTCGCGCACCGAATCGGCGCTTTTGCTCCGTTTTGGTAAGAAACGTGCGTTTCGTGCACCAAATCGCTGCTTTTGCACAGTTTTGACGCTAACCGTGCGTTTCGTGCACCAAAACGCCGCTTTGCAACGAAACGTGCGTTTCGCGAACCGAATCGCCGTTTTTGTAGCGAAACGTGCGTTTCGCGCACCGAATCGCTGCTTTAGCACAGTTTTGTCGCTAAACGTGCGTTTCGTGCAGCAAAATGCCGCGTTTGCAGCGAAACGTGCGTTTCGCGCACCGAATCGCTGCTTTTGCACAGTTTTGTCGCTAAACCTGCGTTTCGTGCACCAGAACGCTGCTTTTGCACCGCTTTGGCAAGAAACGTGCGTTTCGTGCACCAAAACGCCGCTTTTGCAGCGAAACGTGCGTTTCGCGCACCGAATCGCCGCATTTGCTCCGTTTTGGGAAGAAACGTGCGTTTCGTGCACCAAATCGCTGCTTTTGCACAGTTTTGACGCTAAACGTGCGTTTCGCGCACCGAATCGCCGTTTTTGCTCCGTTTTGACAAGAAACTTGCGTTTCGTGCACCAATTCGCTGCTTTTGCATAGTTTTGACGCTAAACGTGCGTTTCGTGCACCAAAACGCCGCATTTGCAGCGAAACGTGCGTTTCGCGCACCGAATCGCTGCTTTTGCACAGTTTTGTCGCCAAACGTGCGTTTCCTGCACCAAAACGCCGCTTTTGCTCCGCTTTGGCAAGAAACGTGCGTTTCGTGCACCAAAACGCCGCTTTTGCAGCGAAACGTGCGTTTCGCG
Source organism: Stelis phaeoptera (assembly GCA_943735885.1). NCBI lineage: Eukaryota > Metazoa > Arthropoda > Insecta > Hymenoptera > Megachilidae > Stelis > Stelis phaeoptera. The sequence goes on from OX030933.1 coordinate 2,919,675, forward strand.
CACCCAATCGCCGCTTTTGCAGGGAAACGTGCGTTTCGCGCACCGAATCGCCGCTTTTGCTCCGTTTTGGCAAGAAACGTGCGTTTCGTGCACCAAATCGCTGCCTTTGCACAGTTTTGACGCTAACCGTGCGTTTCGTGCACCAAAACGCCGCTTTTGCAGCGAAACGTGCGATTCGCGCACCGAATCGGCGGTTTTGCTCCGTTTTGGCAAGAAACGTGCGTTTCGTGCACCAAATCGCCGCTTTTGCAGCGAAACGTGCGTTTCATGCACCGAATCGCTGCTTTTGCACAGTTTTGTCGCTAAACCTGCGTTTCGTGCACCAGAACGCTGCTTTTGCACCGCTTTGGCAAGAAACGTGCGTTTCGTGCACCAAAACGCCGCTTTTGCAGCGAAACGTGCGTTTCGCGCACCGAATCGCCGCATTTGCTCCGTTTTGGCAAGAAACGTGCGTTTCGTGCACCAAATCGCTGCTTTTGCACAGTTTTGACGCTAAACGTGCGTTTCGTGCACCAAAACGCCGCGTTTGCAGCGATACGTGCGTTTCGTCCACCGAATCGCCGCTTTTGCTCCGTTATGGAAAGAAACGTGCGTTTCGTGAACCAAAACGCCGCTTTTGCAGCGAAACGTGCGTTTCGCGCACCGAATCGGCGGTTCTGCTGCGTTTTGGCAAGAAACGTGCGTTTCGTGCACCAAATCGCAGCTCATGAACAGTTTTGACGCTAAACGTGCGTTTCGTGCACCAAAACGCCGCTTTTGCAGCGAAACGTGCGTTTCGCGCACCGAATTGCTGCTTTTGCACAGTTTTGACGCTAAACGTGCGTTTCGTGCACCAAAACGCTGCTTTTGCACCGCTTTTGCAAGAAACGTGCGTTTCGTGCACCAAAACGCCGCTTTTGCAGCGAAACCTGCGTTTCACGCACCGAATCGCCGCTTTTGCTCCGTTTTGGCAAGAAACTTGCGTTTCGTGCACCAATTCGCTGCTTCTGCACAGTTTTGACGCTAAACGTGCGTTTCGTGCACCAAAACGCCGCTTTTGCAGCGAAACGTGCGTTTCGGACACCGAATCGCCGCTTTTGCTCCGTTTTGACAAGAAACTTGCGTTTCGTGCACCAAAACGCCGCTTTTGCAGCGAAACGTGCGTTTCGCGCACCGAATCGCTGCTTTTGCACAGTTTTGTCGCCAAACGTGCGTTTCCTGCACCAAAACGCCGCTTTTGCTCCGCTTTGGCAAGAAACGTGCGTTTCGTGCACCAAAACGCCGCTTTTGCAGCGAAACGTGCGATTCGCGCACCGAATCGGCGCTTTTGCTCCGTTTTGGCAAGAAACGTGCGTTTCGTGCACCAAATCGCTGCTTTTGCGCAGTTTCGACGCTAACCGTGCGTTTCGTGCACCAAAACGCCGCTTTGCAACGAAACGTGCGTTTCGCGAACCGAATCGCCGTTTTTGTAGCGAAACGTGCGTTTCGCGCACCGAATCGCTGCTTTAGCACAGTTTTGTCGCTAAACGTGCGTTTCGTGCAGCAAAATGCCGCGTTTGCAGCGAAACGTGCGTTTCGCGCACCGAATCGCTGCTTTTGCACAGTTTTGTCGCTAAACCTGCGTTTCGTGCACCAGAACGCTGCTTTTGCACCGCTTTGGCAAGATACGTGCGTTTCGTCCACCGAATCGCCGCTTTTGCTCCGTTTTGGAAAGAAACGTGCGTTTCGTGAACCAAAACGCCGCTTTTGCAGCGAAACGTGCGTTTCGCGCACCGAATCGGCGGTTCTGCTGCGTTTTGGCAAGAAACGTGCGTTTCGTGCACCAAATCGCAGCTCTTGAACAGTTTTGACGCTAAACGTGCGTTTCGTGCACCAAAACGCCGCTTTTGCAGCGGAACGTGCGTTTCGCGCACCGAATTGCTGCTTTTGCACAGTTTTGACGCTAAACGTGCGTTTCGTGCACCAAAACGCTGCTTTTGCACCGCTTTTGCAAGAAACGTGCGTTTCGTGCACCAAAACGCCGCTTTTGCAGCGAAACGTGCGTTTCGCGCACCGAATCGCCGCATTTGCTCCGTTTTGGCAAGAAACGTGCGTTTCGGTCGCCAAATCGCTGCTTTTGCACAGTTTTGACGCTAACCGTGCGTTTCGTGCACCAAAACGCCGCTTTTGCAGCGAAACGTGCGATTCGCGCACCGAATCGGCGCTTTTGCTCCGTTTTGGCAAGAAACGTGCGTTTCGTGCACCAAATCGCTGCTTTTGCACAGTTTTGACGCTAACCATGCGTTTCGTGAACCAAAACGCCGCTTTTGCAACGAAACGTGCGTTTCGTGCACCAAAACGCCGCTTTTGCAGCGAAACGTGCGTTTCGCGCACCGAATTGCTGCTCTTGCACAGTTTTGACGCTAAACGTGCGTTTCGTGTACCAAAACGCCGCTTTTGCAGCGAAACGTGTGTTTCGCGAACCGAATCGCCGCTTTTGTAGCGAAACGTGCGTTTCGCGCACCGAATCGCTGCTTTAGCACAGTTTTGTCGCTAAACGTGCGTTTCGTGCAGCAAAACGCCGCTTTTGCAGCGAAACGTGCGTTTCGGGCACCGAATCGCCGATTTTGCTCCGTTTTGGCAAGAAACGTGCGTTTCGTGCACCAAATCGCTGCTTTTGCACAGTTTTGACGCTAAACGTGCGTTTCGTGCACCAAATCGCCGCTTTTGCAGCGAAACGTGCGTTTCATGCACCGAATCGCTGCTTTTGCACAGTTTTGTCGCTAAACCTGCGTTTCGTGCACCAGAACGCTGCTTTTGCACCGCTTTGGCAAGAAACGTGCGTTTCGTGCACCAAAACGCCGCTTTTGCAGCGAAACGTGCGTTTCGCGCACCGAATCGCCGCATTTGCTCCGTTTTGGCAAGAAACGTGCGTTTCGTGCACCAAATCGCTGCTTTTGCACAGTTTTGACGCTAAACGTGCGTTTCGTGCACCAAAACGCCGCGTTTGCAGCGATACGTGCGTTTCGTCCACCGAATCGCCGCTTTTGCTCCGTTTTGGAAAGAAACGTGCGTTTCATGCACCAAATCGCTGCTTTTGCACAGTTTTGACGCTAAACATGCGTTTCGTGCACCAAAACGCCGCTTTTGCAGCGAAACATGCGTTTCGCGAACCGAATCGCCGCTTTTGCAGTGAAACGTGCGTTTTGTGCACCGAATCGCCGCTTTTGCTCCGTTTTGGCAAGAAGCGTGCGTTTCGTGCACCAAATCGCTGCTTTTGCACAGTTTTGACGCTAAACGTGCGTTTCGTGCACCAAAACGCCGCTTTTGCAGGGAAACGTGCGTTTCGCGCACCCAATCGCCGCTTTTGCAGGGAAACGTGCGTTTCGCGCACCGAATCGCCGCTTTTGCTCCGTTTTGGCAAGAAACGTGCGTTTCGTGCACCAAATCGCTGCCTTTGCACAGTTTTGACGCTAACCGTGCGTTTCGTGCACCAAAACGCCGCTTTTGCAGCGAAACGTGCGATTCGCGCACCGAATCGGCGGTTTTGCTCCGTTTTGGCAAGAAACGTGCGTTTCGTGCACCAAATCGCCGCTTTTGCAGCGAAGCGTGCGTTTCATGCACCGAATCGCTGCTTTTGCACAGTTTTGTCGCTAAACCTGCGTTTCGTGCACCAGAACGCTGCTTTTGCACCGCTTTGGCAAGAAACGTGCGTTTCGTGCACCAAAACGCCGCTTTTGCAGCGAAACGTGCGTTTCGCGCACCGAATCGCCGCATTTGCTCCGTTTTGGCAAGAAACGTGCGTTTCGTGCACCAAATCGCTGCTTTTGCACAGTTTTGACGCTAAACGTGCGTTTCGTGCACCAAAACGCCGCGTTTGCAGCGATACGTGCGTTTCGTCCACCGAATCGCCGCTTTTGCTCCGTTATGGAAAGAAACGTGCGTTTCGTGAACCAAAACGCCGCTTTTGCAGCGAAACGTGCGTTTCGCGCACCGAATCGGCGGTTCTGCTGCGTTTTGGCAAGAAACGTGCGTTTCGTGCACCAAATCGCAGCTCATGAACAGTTTTGACGCTAAACGTGCGTTTCGTGCACCAAAACGCCGCTTTTGCAGCGAAACGTGCGTTTCGCGCACCGAATTGCTGCTTTTGCACAGTTTTGACGCTAAACGTGCGTTTCGTGCACCAAAACGCTGCTTTTGCACCGCTTTTGCAAGAAACGTGCGTTTCGTGCACCAAAACGCCGCTTTTGCAGCGAAACCTGCGTTTCACGCACCGAATCGCCGCTTTTGCTCCGTTTTGGCAAGAAACTTGCGTTTCGTGCACCAATTCGCTGCTTCTGCACAGTTTTGACGCTAAACGTGCGTTTCGTGCACCAAAACGCCGCTTTTGCAGCGAAACGTGCGTTTCGGACACCGAATCGCCGCTTTTGCTCCGTTTTGACAAGATACTTGCGTTTCGTGCACCAAAACGCCGCTTTTGCAGCGAAACGTGCGTTTCGCGCACCGAATCGCTGCTTTTGCACAGTTTTGTCGCCAAACGTGCGTTTCCTGCACCAAAACGCCGCTTTTGCTCCGCTTTGGCAAGAAACGTGCGTTTCGTGCACCAAAACGCCGCTTTTGCAGCGAAACGTGCGATTCGCGCACCGAATCGGCGCTTTTGCTCCGTTTTGGCAAGAAACGTGCGTTTCGTGCACCAAATCGCTGCTTTTGCGCAGTTTCGACGCTAACCGTGCGTTTCGTGCACCAAAACGCCGCTTTGCAACGAAACGTGCGTTTCGCGAACCGAATCGCCGTTTTTGTAGCGAAACGTGCGTTTCGCGCACCGAATCGCTGCTTTAGCACAGTTTTGTCGCTAAACGTGCGTTTCGTGCAGCAAAATGCCGCGTTTGCAGCGAAACGTGCGTTTCGCGCACCGAATCGCTGCTTTTGCACAGTTTTGTCGCTAAACCTGCGTTTCGTGCACCAGAACGCTGCTTTTGCACCGCTTTGGCAAGATACGTGCGTTTCGTCCACCGAATCGCCGCTTTTGCTCCGTTTTGGAAAGAAACGTGCGTTTCGTGAACCAAAACGCCGCTTTTGCAGCGAAACGTGCGTTTCGCGCACCGAATCGGCGGTTCTGCTGCGTTTTGGCAAGAAACGTGCGTTTCGTGCACCAAATCGCAGCTCTTGAACAGTTTTGACGCTAAACGTGCGTTTCGTGCACCAAAACGCCGCTTTTGCAGCGGAACGTGCGTTTCGCGCACCGAATTGCTGCTTTTGCACAGTTTTGACGCTAAACGTGCGTTTCGTGCACCAAAACGCTGCTTTTGCACCGCTTTTGCAAGAAACGTGCGTTTCGTGCACCAAAACGCCGCTTTTGCAGCGAAACGTGCGTTTCGCGCACCGAATCGCCGCATTTGCTCCGTTTTGGCAAGAAACGTGCGTTTCGGTCGCCAAATCGCTGCTTTTGCACAGTTTTGACGCTAACCGTGCGTTTCGTGCACCAAAACGCCGCTTTTGCAGCGAAACGTGCGATTCGCGCACCGAATCGGCGCTTTTGCTCCGTTTTGGCAAGAAACGTGCGTTTCGCGCACCGAATTGCTGCTTTTGCACAGTTTTGACGCTAAACGTGCGTTTCGTGTACCAAAACGCCGCTTTTGCAGCGAAACGTGTGTTTCGCGAACCGAATCGCCGCTTTTCTAGCGAAACGTGCGTTTCGCGCACCGAATCGCTGCTTTAGCACAGTTTTGTCGCTAAACGTGCGTTTCGTGCAGCAAAACGCCGCTTTTGCAGCGAAACGTGCGTTTCGGGCACCGAATCGCCGATTTTGCAGCGAAACGTACGTTTCGGGCACCGAATCGCCGATTTTGCTCCGTTTTGGCAAGAAACGTGCGTTTCGTGCACCAAATCGCTGCTTTTGCACAGTTTTGACGCTAAACGTGCGTTTCGCGCACCGAATCGCCGTTTTTGCTCCGTTTTGACAAGAAACTTGCGTTTCGTGCACCAATTCGCTGCTTTTGCATAGTTTTGACGCTAAACGTGCGTTTCGTGCACCAAAACGCCGCATTTGCAGCGAAACGTGCGTTTCGCGCACCGAATCGCTGCTTTTGCACAGTTTTGTCGCCAAACGTGCGTTTCCTGCACCAAAACGCCGCTTTTGCTCCGCTTTGGCAAGAAACGTGCGATTCGTGCACCAAAACGCCGCTTTTGCAGCGAAACGTGCGTTTCGCGCATCGAATCGCCGCTTTTGCTCCGTTTTGGCAAGAAACGTGCGATTCGTGCACCGAATCGCTGCTTTTGCACAGTTTTGACGCTAAACGTGCGTTTCGTGCACCAAAACGCCGCTCTTGCAGGGAAACGTGCGTTTCGCGCACCGAATCGCCGCTTTTGCAGGGAAACGTGCGTTTCGCGCACCGAATCGCCGCTTTTGCTCCGTTTTGGCAAGAAACGTGCGTTTCGTGCACCAAATCGCTGCCTTTGCACAGTTTTGACGCTAACCGTGCGTTTCGTGCACCAAAACGCCGCTTTTACAGCGAAACGTGCGATTCGCGCACCGAATCGGCGGTTTTGCTCCGTTTTGGCAAGAAACGTGCGTTTCGTGCACCAAATCGCTGCTTTTGCAGCGAAACGTGCGTTTCATGCACCAAATCGCTGCTTTTGCAGCGAAACGTGCGTTTCGTGCATCGAATCGCCGCTTTTGCTTCGTTTTGGCAAGAAACGTGAGATTCGTGCACCGAATCGCTGCTTTTGCACAGTTTTGACGCTTAACGTGCGTTTCGTGCACCAAAACGCCGCTTTTGCAGGGAAACGTGCGTTTCGCGCACCGAATCGCCGCTTTTGCTCCGTTTTGGCAAGAAACGTGCGTTTCGTGCACCGAATTGCTGCTTTTGCACAGTTTTGACGCTAAACGTGCGTTTCGTGCGCCAAAACGCCGCTTTTGCAGCGAAACGTGCGTTTCGCGCACCGAATCGCAGCTTTTGCTCCGTTTTGGCAAGGAACGTGCGTTTCGTGCACCAAATCGCTGCTTTTGCGCAGTTTTGACGCTAACCGTGCGTTTCGTGCACCAAAACGCCGCTTTTGCAGCCAAACGTGCGTTTCGCGCCCCGATTCGCCGCTTTTGCAGCGAAACGTGCGTTTCGCGCACCGAATCGCCGCTTTTGCTCCGTTTTGGCAAGAAACGTCCGGTTCGTGCACCAAAACGCTGCTTTGAACAGTTTTGACGCTAAACGTGCGTTACGTGCACCAAAACGCCGCTTTTGCAGCGAAACGTGCGTGTCGTGCACCGAATCGCCGCTTTTGCTCCGTTTTGGCAAGAAACGTGCGTTTCATGCACCAAATCGCTGCTTTTGCACAGTTTTGACGCTAAACGTGCGTTTCGTGCACCAAAACGCCGCTTTTGCTCCGTTTTGGCAAGAAACGGGCGTTTCGTGCACCAATTCGCTGCATTTGCATAGTTTTGACGCTAAACGTGCGTTTCGTGCACCAAAACGCCGCATTTGCAGCGAAACGTGCGTTTCGCGCACCGAATCGCTGCTTTTGCACAGTTTTGTCGCCAAACGTGCGTTTCCTGCACCAAAACGCCGCTTTTGCTCCGCTTTGGCAAGAAACGTGCGTTTCGTGCACCAAAACGCCGCTTTTGCAGCGAAACGTGCGTTTCGCGCATCGAATCGCCGCTTTTGCTCCGTTTTGGCAAGAAACGTGCGATTCGTGCACCGAATCGCTGCTTTTGCACAGTTTTGACGCTAAACGTGCGTTTCGTGCACCAAAACGCCGCTTTTGCAGGGAAACGTGCGTTTCGCGCACCGAATCGCCGCTTTTGCAGGGAAACGTGCGTTTCGCGCACCGAATCGCCGCTTTTGCTCCGTTTTGGCAAGAAACGTGCGTTTCGTGCACCAAATCGCTGCCTTTGCACAGTTTTGACGCTAACCGTGCGTTTTGTGCACCAAAACGCCGCTTTTGCAGCGAAACGTGCGATTTGCGCACCGAATCGGCGGTTTTGCTCCGTTTTGGCAAGAAACGTGCGTTTCGTGCACCAAATCGCCGCTTTTGCAGCGAAACGTGCGTTTCATTCACCGAATCGCTGCTTTTGCACAGTTTTGTCGCTAAACCTCCGTTTCGTGCACCAGAACGCTGCTTTTGCACCGCTTTGGCAAGAAACGTGCGTTTCGTGCACCAAAACGCCGCTTTTGCAGCGAAACGTGCGTTTCGCGCACCGAATCGCCGCATTTGCTCCGTTTTGGCAAGAAACGTGCGTTTCGTGCACCAAATCGCTGCTTTTGCACAGTTTTGACGCTAAACGTGCGTTTCGTGCATCAAAACGCCGCGTTTGCAGCGATACGTGCGTTTCGTCCACCGAATCGCCGCTTTTGCTCCGTTTTGGAAAGAAACGTGCGTTTCGTGAACCAAAACGCCGCTTTTGCAGCGAAACGTGCGTTTCGCGCACCGAATCGGCGGTTCTGCTGCGTTTTGGCAAGAAACGTGCGTTTCGAGCACCAAATCGCAGCTCTTGAACAGTTTTGACGCTAAACGTGCGTTTCGTGCACCAAAACGCCGCTTTTGCCTCGAAACGTGCGTTTCGCGCACCGAATTGCTGCTTTTGCACAGTTTTGACGCTAAACGTGCGTTTCGTGCACCAAAACGCTGCTTTTGCACCGCTTTTGCAAGAAACGTGCGTTTCGTGCACCAAAACGCCGCTTTTGCAGCGAAGCGTGCGTTTCGCGCACCGAATCGCCGCATTTGCTCCGTTTTGGCAAGAAACGTGCGTTTCGGTCGCCAAATCGCTGCTTTTGCACAGTTTTGACGCTAACCGTGCGTTTCGTGCACCAAAACGCCGCATTTGCAGCGAAACGTGCGTTTCGCGCACCGAATCGCTGCTTTTGCACAGTTTTGTCGCCAAACGTGCGTTTCCTGCACCAAAACGCCGCTTTTGCTCCGCTTTGGCAAGAAACGTGCGTTTCGTGCACCAAAACGCCGCTTTTGCAGCGAAACGTGCGTTTCGCGCATCGAATCGCCGCTTTTGCTCCGTTTTGGCAAGAAACGTGCGATTCGTGCACCGAATCGCTGCTTTTGCACAGTTTTGACGCTAAACGTGCGTTTCGTGCACCAAAACGCCGCTTTTGCAGGGAAACGTGCGTTTCGCGCACCCAATCGCCGCTTTTGCAGGGAAACGTGCGTTTCGCGCACCGAATCGCCGCTTTTGCTCCGTTTTGGCAAGAAACGTGCGTTTCGTGCACCAAATCGCTGCCTTTGCACAGTTTTGACGCTAACCGTGCGTTTCGTGCACCAAAACGCCGCTTTTGCAGCGAAACGTGCGATTCGCGCACCGAATCGGCGGTTTTGCTCCGTTTTGGCAAGAAACGTGCGTTTCGTGCACCAAATCGCCGCTTTTGCAGCGAAACGTGCGTTTCATGCACCGAATCGCTGCTTTTGCACAGTTTTGTCGCTAAACCTGCGTTTCGTGCACCAGAACGCTGCCTTTGCACCGCTTTGGCAAGAAACGTGCGTGTCGTGCACCAAAACGCCGCTTTTGCAGCGAAACGTGCGTTTCGCGCACCGAATCGCCGCATTTGCTCCGTTTTGGCAAGAAACGTGCGTTTCGTGCACCAAATCGCTGCTTTTGCACAGTTTTGACGCTAAACGTGCGTTTCGTGCACCAAAACGCCGCGTTCGCAGCGATACGTGCGTTTCGTCCACCGAATCGCCGCTTTTGCTCCGTTTTGGAAAGAAACGTGCGTTTCATGCACAAAATCGCTGCTTTTGCACAGTTTTGACGCTAAACATGCGTTTCGTGCACCAAAACGCCGCTTTTGCAGCGAAACATGCGTTTCGCGAACCGAATCGCCGCTTTTGCAGTGAAACGTGCGTTTTGTGCACCGAATCGCCGCTTTTGCTCCGTTTTGGCAAGAAGCGTGCGTTTCGTGCACCAAATCGCTGCTTTTGCACAGTTTTGACGCTAAACGTGCGTTTCGTGCACCAAAACGCCGCTTTTGCAGCGAAACGTGCGTTTCGGACACCGAATCGCCGCTTTTGCTCCGTTTTGACAAGAAACTTGCGTTTCGTGCACCAAAACGCCGCTTTTGCAGCGAAACGTGCGTTTCGCGCACCGAATCGCTGCTTTTGCACAGTTTTGTCGCCAAACGTGCGTTTCCTGCACCAAAACGCCGCTTTTGCTCCGCTTTGGCAAGAAACGTGCGTTTCGTGCACCAAAACGCCGCTTTTGCAGCGAAACGTGCGATTCGCGCACCGAATCGGCGCTTTTGCTCCGTATTGGCAAGAAACGTGCGTTTCGTGCACCAAATCGCTGCTTTTGCGCAGTTTCGGCGCTAACCGTGCGTTTCGTGCACCAAAACGCCGCTTTGCAACGAAACGTGCGTTTCGCGAACCGAATCGCCGTTTTTGTAGCGAAACGTGCGTTTCGCGCACCGAATCGCTGCTTTAGCACAGTTTTGTCGCTAAGCGTGCGTTTCGTGCAGCAAAATGCCGCGTTTGCAGCGAAACGTGCGTTTCGCGCACCGAATCGCTGCTTTTGCACAGTTTTGTCGCTAAACCTGCGTTTCGTGCACCAGAACGCTGCTTTTGCACCGCTTTGGCAAGAAACGTGCGTTTCGTGCACCAAAACGCCGCTTTTGCAGCGAAACGTGCGTTTCGCGCACCGAATCGCCGCATTTGCTCCGTTTTGGCAAGAAACGTGCGTTTCGTGCACCAAATCGCTGCTTTTGCACAGTTTTGACGCTAAACGTGCGTTTCGTGCACCAAAACGCCGCGTTTGCAGCGATACGTGCGTTTCGTCCACCGAATCGCCGCTTTTGCTCCGTTTTGGAAAGAAACGTGCGTTTCGTGAACCAAAACGCCGCTTTTGCAGCGAAACGTGCGTTTCGCGCACCGAATCGGCGGTTCTGCTGCGTTTTGGCAAGAAACGTGCGTTTCGTGCACCAAATCGCAGCTCATGAACAGTTTTGACGCTAAACGTGCGTTTCGTGCACCAAAACGCCGCTTTTGCAGCGAAACGTGCGTTTCGCGCACCGAATTGCTGCTTTTGCACAGTTTTGACGCTAAACGTGCGTTTCGTGCACCAAAACGCTGCTTTTGCACCGCTTTTGCAAGAAACGTGCGTTTCGTGCACCAAAACGCCGCTTTTGCAGCGAAACCTGCGTTTCACGCACCGAATCGCCGCTTTTGCTGCGTTTTGGCAAGAAACTTGCGTTTCGTGCACCAATTCGCTGCTTCTGCACAGTTTTGACGCTAAACGTGCGTTTCGTGCACCAAAACGCCGCTTTTGCAGCGAAACGTGCGTTTCGGACACCGAATCGCCGCTTTTGCTCCGTTTTGACAAGAAACTTGCGTTTCGTGCACCAAAACGCCGCTTTTGCAGCGAAACGTGCGTTTCGCGCACCGAATCGCTGCTTTTGCACAGTTTTGTCGCCAAACGTGCGTTTCCTGCACCAAAACGCCGCTTTTGCTCCGTTTTGGCAAGAAACTTGCGTTTCGTGCACCAATTCGCTGCTTCTGCATAGTTTTGACGCTAAACGTGCGTTTCGTGCACCAAAACGCCGCATTTGCAGCGAAACGTGCGTTTCGCGCACCGAATCGCTGCTTTTGCACAGTTTTGTCGCCAAACGTGCGTTTCCTGCACCAAAACGCCGCTTTTGCTCCGCTTTGGCAAGAAACGTGCGTTTCGTGCACCAAAACGCCGCTTTTGCAGCGAAACGTGCGATTCGCGCACCGAATCGGCGCTTTTGCTCCGTTTTGGCAAGAAACGTGCGTTTCGTGCACCAAATCGCTGCTTTTGCGCAGTTTCGACGCTAACCGTGCGTTTCGTGCACCAAAACGCCGCTTTGCAACGAAACGTGCGTTTCGCGAACCGAATCGCCGTTTTTGTAGCGAAACGTGCGTTTCGCGCACCGAATCGCTGCTTTAGCACAGTTTTGTCGCTAAACGTGCGTTTCGTGCAGCAAAATGCCGCGTTTGCAGCGAAACGTGCGTTTCGCGCACCGAATGCTGCTTTTGCACAGTTTTGTCGCTAAACCTGCGTTTCGTGCACCAGAACGCTGCTTTTGCACCGCTTTGGCAAGAAACGTGCGTTTCGTGCACCAAAACGCCGCTTTTGCAGCGATACGTGCGTTTCGTCCACCGAATCGCCGCTTTTGCTCCGTTTTGGAAAGAAACGTGCGTTTCGTGAACCAAAACGCCGCTTTTGCAGCGAAACGTGCGTTTCGCGCACCGAATCGGCGGTTCTGCTGCGTTTTGGCAAGAAACGTGCGTTTCGTGCACCAAATCGCAGCTCATGAACAGTTTTGACGCTAAACGTGCGTTTCGTGCACCAAAACGCCGCTTTTGCAGCGAAACGTGCGTTTCGCGCACCGAATTGCTGCTTTTGCACAGTTTTGACGCTAAACGTGCGTTTCGTGCACCAAAACGCTGCTTTTGCACCGCTTTTGCAAGAAACGTGCGTTTCGTGCACCAAAACGCCGCTTTTGCAGCGAAACCTGCGTTTCACGCACCGAATCGCCGCTTTTGCTCCGTTTTGGCAAGAAACTTGCGTTTCGTGCACCAATTCGCTGCTTCTGCACAGTTTTGACGCTAAACGTGCGTTTCGTGCACCAAAACGCCGCTTTTGCAGCCAAACGTGCGTTTCGCGCCCCGATTCGCCGCTTTTGCAGCGAAACGTGCGTTTCGCGCACCGAATCGCCGCTTTTGCTCCGTTTTGGCAAGAAACGTCCGGTTCGTGCACCAAAACGCTGCTTTGAACAGTTTTGACGCTAAACGTGCGTTACGTGCACCAAAACGCCGCTTTTGCAGCGAAACGTGCGTTTCGTGCACCGAATCGCCGCTTTTGCTCCGTTTTGGCAAGAAACGTGCGTTTCATGCACCAAATCGCTGCTTTTGCACAGTTTTGACGCTAAACGTGCGTTTCGTGCACCAAAACGCCGCTTTTGCTCCGTTTTGGCAAGAAACGGGCGTTTCGTGCACCAATTCGCTGCTTTTGCATAGTTTTGACGCTAAACGTGCGTTTCGTGCACCAAAACGCCGCATTTGCAGCGAAACGTGCGTTTCGCGCACCGAATCGCTGCTTTTGCACAGTTTTGTCGCCAAACGTGCGTTTCCTGCACCAAAACGCCGCTTTTGCTCCGCTTTGGCAAGAAACGTGCGTTTCGTGCACCAAAACGGCGCTTTTGCAGCGAAACGTGCGTTTCGCGCATCGAATCGCCGCTTTTGCTCCGTTTTGGCAAGAAACGTGCGATTCGTGCACCGAATCGCTGCTTTTGCACAGTTTTGACGCTAAACGTGCGTTTCGTGCACCAAAACGCCGCTTTTGCAGGGAAACGTGCGTTTCGCGCACCGAATCGCCGCTTTTGCAGGGAAACGTGCGTTTCGCGCACCGAATCGCCGCTTTTGCTCCGTTTAGGCAAGAAACGTGCGTTTCGTGAACCAAATCGCTGCCTTTGCACAGTTTTGACGCTAACCGTGCGTTTCGTGCAGCAAAATGCCGCGTTTGCAGCGAAACGTGCGTTTCGCGCACCGAATCGCTGCTTTTGCACAGTTTTGTCGCTAAACCTGCGTTTCGTGCACCAGAACGCTACTTTTGCACCGCTTTGGCAAGTAACGTGCGTTTCGTGCACCAAAACGCCGCTTTTGCAGCGAAACGTGCGTTTCGCGCACCGAATCGCCGCATTTGCTCCGTTTTGGCAAGAAACGTGCGTTTCGTGCACCAAATCGCTGCTTTTGCACAGTTTTGACGCTAAACGTGCGTTTCGTGCACCAAAACGCCGCGTTTGCAGCGATACGTGCGTTTCGTCCACCGAATCGCCGCTTTTGCTCCGTTTTGGAAAGAAACGTGCGTTTCGTGAACCAAAACGCCGCTTTTGCAGCGAAACGTGCGTTTCGCGCACCGAATCGGCGGTTCTGCTGCGTTTTGGCAAGATACGTGCGTTTCGTGCACCAAATCGCAGCTCATGAACAGTTTTGACGCTAAACGTGCGTTTCGTGCACCAAAACGCCGCTTTTGCAGCGAAACGTGCGTTTCGCGCACCGAATTGCTGCTTTTGCACAGTTTTGACGCTAAACGTGCGTTTCGTGCACCAAAACGCCGCTTTTGCAGGGAAACGTGCGTTTCGCGCACCGAATCGCCGCTTTTGCAGGGAAACGTGCGTTTCGCGCACCGAATCGCCGCTTTTGCTCCGTTTTGGCAAGAAACGTGCGTTTCGTGCACCAAATCGCTGCCTTTGCACAGTTTTGACGCTAACCGTGCGTTTTGTGCACCAAAACGCCGCTTTTGCAGCGAAACGTGCGATTCGCGCACCGAATCGGCGGTTTTGCTCCGTTTTGGCAAGAAACGTGCGTTTCGTGCACCAAATCGCCGCTTTTGCAGCGAAACGTGCGTTTCATTCACCGAATCGCTGCTTTTGCACAGTTTTGTCGCTAAACCTGCGTTTCGTGCACCAGAACGCTGCTTTTGCACCGCTTTGGCAAGAAACGTGCGTTTCGTGCACCAAAACGCCGCTTTTGCAGCGAAACGTGCGTTTCGCGCACCGAATCGCCGCATTTGCTCCGTTTTGGCAAGAAACGTGCGTTTCGTGCACCAAGTCGCTGCTTTTGCACAGTTTTGACGCTAAACGTGCGTTTCGTGCACCAAAACGCCGCGTTTGCAGCGATACGTGCGTTTCGTCCACCGAATCGCCGCTTTTGCTCCGTTTTGGAAAGAAACGTGCGTTTCGTGAACCAAAACGCCGCTTTTGCAGCGAAACGTGCGTTTCGCGCACCGAATCGGCGGTTCTGCTGCGTTTTGGCAAGAAACGTGCGTTTCGTGCACCAAATCGCAGCTCTTGAACAGTTTTGACGCTAAACGTGCGTTTCGTGCACCAAAACGCCGCTTTTGCAGCGGAACGTGCGTTTCGCGCACCGAATTGCTGCTTTTGCACAGTTTTGACGCTAAACGTGCGTTTCGTGCACCAAAACGCTGCTTTTGCACCGCTTTTGCAAGAAACGTGCGTTTCGTGCACCAAAACGCCGCTTTTGCAGCGAAACGTGCGTTTCGTGCACCAAAACGCCGCTTTTGCTCCGTTTTGGCAAGAAACGTGCGTTTCGTGCACCAAATCGCTGCTTTTGCGCAGTTTTGACGCTAACCGTGCGTTTCGTGCACCAAAAGGCCGCTTTTGCCGCGAAACGTGCGATTCGCGCACCGAATCGCCGTTTTTGCTCCGTTTTGACAAGAAACTTGCGTTTCGTGCACCAATTCGCTGCTTTTGCATAGTTTTGACGCTAAACGTGCGTTTCGTGCACCAAAACGCCGCATTTGCAGCGAAACGTGCGTTTCGCGCACCGAATCGCTGCTTTTGCACACTTTTGTCGCCAAACGTGCGTTTCCTGCACCAAAACGCCGCTTTTGCTCCGCTTTGGCAAGAAACGTGCGTTTCGTGCACCAAAACGCCGCTTTTGCAGCGAAACGTGCGTTTCGCGCATCGAATCGCCGCTCTTGCTCCGTTTTGGCAAGAAACGTGCGATTCGTGCACCGAATCGCTGCTTTTGCACAGTTTTGACGCTAAACGTGCGTTTCGTGCGCCAAAACGCCGCTTTTGCAGCGAAACGTGCGTTTCGCGCACCGAATCGCAGCTTTTGCTCCGTTTTGGCAAGGAACGTGCGTTTCGTGCACCAAATCGCTGCTTTTGCGCAGTTTTGACGCTAACCGTGCGTTTCGTGCACCAAAACGCCGCTTTTGCAGCCAAACGTGCGTTTCGCGCCCCGATTCGCCGCTTTTGCAGCGAAACGTGCGTTTCGCGCACCGAATCGCCGCTTTTGCTCCGTTTTGGCAAGAAACGTCCGGTTCGTGCACCAAAACGCTGCTTTGAACAGTTTTGACGCTAAACGTGCGTTACGTGCACCAAAACGCCGCTTTTGCAGCGAAACGTGCATGTCGTGCACCGAATCGCCGCTTTTGCTCCGTTTTGGCAAGAAACGTGCGTTTCATGCACCAAATCGCTGCTTTTGCACAGTTTTGACGCTAAACGTGCGTTTCGTGCACCAAAACGCCGCTTTTGCTCCGTTTTGGCAAGAAACGGGCGTTTCGTGCACCAATTCGCTGCATTTGCATAGTTTTGACGCTAAACGTGCGTTTCGTGCACCAAAACGCCGCATTTGCAGCGAAACGTGCGTTTCGCGCACCGAATCGCTGCTTTTGCACAGTTTTGTCGCCAAACGTGCGTTTCCTGCACCAAAACGCCGCTTTTGCTCCGCTTTGGCAAGAAACGTGCGTTTCGTGCACCAAAACGCCGCTTTTGCAGCGAAACGTGCGTTTCGCGCATCGAATCGCCGCTTTTGCTCCGTTTTGGCAAGAAACGTGCGACTCGTGCACCGAATCGCTGCTTTTGCACAGTTTTGACGCTAAACGTGCGTTTCGTGCACCAAAACGCCGCTTTTGCAGGGAAACGTGCGTTTCGCGCACCGAATCGCCGCTTTTGCAGGGAAACGTGCGTTTCGCGCACCGAATCGCCGCTTTTGCTCCGTTTTGGCAAGAAACGTGCGTTTCGTGCACCAAATCGCTGCCTTTGCACAGTTTTGACGCTAACCGTGCGTTTTGTGCACCAAAACGCCGCTTTTGCAGCGAAACGTGCGATTCGCGCACCGAATCGGCGGTTTTGCTCCGTTTTGGCAAGAAACGTGCGTTTCGTGCACCAAATCGCCGCTTTTGCAGCGAAACGTGCGTTTCATTCACCGAATCGCTGCTTTTGCACAGTTTTGTCGCTAAACCTCCGTTTCGTGCACCAGAACGCTGCTTTTGCACCGCTTTGGCAAGAAACGTGCGTTTCGTGCACCAAAACGCCGCTTTTGCAGCGAAACGTGCGTTTCGCGCACCGAATCGCCGCATTTGCTCCGTTTTGGCAAGAAACGTGCGTTTCGTGCACCAAATCGCTGCTTTTGCACAGTTTTGACGCTAAACGTGCGTTTCGTGCATCAAAACGCCGCGTTTGCAGCGATACGTGCGTTTCGTCCACCGAATCGCCGCTTTTGCTCCGTTTTGGAAAGAAACGTGCGTTTCGTGAACCAAAACGCCGCTTTTGCAGCGAAACGTGCGTTTCGCGCACCGAATTGCTGCTTTTGCACAGTTTTGACGCTAAACGTGCGTTTCGTGCACCAAAACGCTGCTTTTGCACCGCTTTTGCAAGAAACGTGCGTTTCGTGCACCAAAACGCCGCTTTTGCAGCGAAGCGTGCGTTTCGCGCACCGAATCGCCGCATTTGCTCCGTTTTGGCAAGAAACGTGCGTTTCGGTCGCCAAATCGCTGCTTTTGCACAGTTTTGACGCTAACCGTGCGTTTCGTGCACCAAAACGCCGCTTTTGCAGCGAAACGTGCGATTCGCGCACCGGATCGGCGCTTTTGCTCCGTTTTGGCAAGAAACGTGCGTTTCGCGCACCGAATTGCTGCTTTTGCACAGTTTTGACGCTAAACGTGCGTTTCGTGTACCAAAACGCCGCTTTTGCAGCGAAACGTGTGTTTCGCGAACCGAATCGCCGCTTTTCTAGCGAAACGTGCGTTTCGCGCACCGAATCGCTGCTTTAGCACAGTTTTGTCGCTAAACGTGCGTTTCGTGCAGCAAAACGCCGCTTTTGCAGCGAAACGTGCGTTTCGGGCACCGAATCGCCGATTTTGCAGCGAAACGTACGTTTCGGGCACCGAATCGCCGATTTTGCTCCGTTTTGGCAAGAAACGTGCGTTTCGTGCACCAAATCGCTGCTTTTGCACAGTTTTGACGCTAAACGTGCGTTTCGCGCACCGAATCGCCGTTTTTGCTCCGTTTTGACAAGAAACTTGCGTTTCGTGCACCAATTCGCTGCTTTTGCATAGTTTTGACGCTAAACGTGCGTTTCGTGCACCAAAACGCCGCATTTGCAGCGAAACGTGCGTTTCGCGCACCGAATCGCTGCTTTTGCACAGTTTTGTCGCCAAACGTGCGTTTCCTGCACCAAAACGCCGCTTTTGCTCCGCTTTGGCAAGAAACGTGCGTTTCGTGCACCAAAACGCCGCTTTTGCAGCGAAACGTGCGTTTCGCGCATCGAATCGCCGCTTTTGCTCCGTTTTGGCAAGAAACGTGCGATTCGTGCACCGAATCGCTGCTTTTGCACAGTTTTGACGCTAAACGTGCGTTTCGTGCACCAAAACGCCGCTTTTGCAGGGAAACGTGCGTTTCGCGCACCCAATCGCCGCTTTTGCAGGGAAACGTGCGTTTCGCGCACCGAATCGCCGCTTTTGCTCCGTTTTGGCAAGAAACGTGCGTTTCGTGCACCAAATCGCTGCCTTTGCACAGTTTTGACGCTAACCGTGCGTTTCGTGCACCAAAACGCCGCTTTTGCAGCGAAACGTGCGATTCGCGCACCGAATCGGCGGTTTTGCTCCGTTTTGGCAAGAAACGTGCGTTTCGTGCACCAAATCGCCGCTTTTGCAGCGAAACGTGCGTTTCATGCACCGAATCGCTGCTTTTGCACAGTTTTGTCGCTAAACCTGCGTCTCGTGCACCAGAACGCTGCTTTTGCACCGCTTTGGCAAGAAACGTGCGTTTCGTGCACCAAAACGCCGCTTTTGCAGCGAAACGTGCGTTTCGCGCACCGAATCGCCGCATTTGCTCCGTTTTGGCAAGAAACGTGCGTTTCGTGCACCAAATCGCTGCTTTTGCACAGTTTTGACGCTAAACGTGCGTTTCGTGCACCAAAACGCCGCGTTTGCAGCGATACGTGCGTTTCGTCCACCGAATCGCCGCTTTTGCTCCGTTTTGGAAAGAAACGTGCGTTTCATGCACCAAATCGCTGCTTTTGCACAGTTTTGACGCTAAACATGCGTTTCGTGCACCAAAACGCCGCTTTTGCAGCGAAACATGCGTTTCGCGAACCGAATCGCCGCTTTTGCAGTGAAACGTGCGTTTTGTGCACCGAATCGCCGCTTTTGCTCCGTTTTGGCAAGAAGCGTGCGTTTCGTGCACCAAATCGCTGCTTTTGCACAGTTTTGACGCTAAACGTGCGTTTCGTGCACCAAAACGCCGCTTTTGCAGCGAAACGTGCGTTTCGGACACCGAATCGCCGCTTTTGCTCCGTTTTGACAAGAAACTTGCGTTTCGTGCACCAAAACGCCGCTTTTGCAGCGAAACGTGCGTTTCGCGCACCGAATCGCTGCTTTTGCACAGTTTTGTCGCCAAACGTGCGTTTCCTGCACCAAAACGCCGCTTTTGCTCCGCTTTGGCAAGAAACGTGCGTTTCGTGCACCAAAACGCCGCTTTTGCAGCGAAACGTGCGATTCGCGCACCGAATCGGCGCTTTTGCTCCGTTTTGGCAAGAAACGTGCGTTTCGTGCACCAAATCGCTGCTTTTGCGCAGTTTCGGCGCTAACCGTGCGTTTCGTGCACCAAAACGCCGCTTTGCAACGAAACGTGCGTTTCGCGACCCGAATCGCCGTTTTTGTAGCGAAACGTGCGTTTCGCGCACCGAATCGCTGCTTTAGCACAGTTTTGTCGCTAAGCGTGCGTTTCGTGCAGCAAAATGCCGCGTTTGCAGCGAAACGTGCGTTTCGCGCACCGAATCGCTGCTTTTGCACAGTTTTGTCGCTAAACCTGCGTTTCGTGCACCAGAACGCTGCTTTTGCACCGCTTTGGCAAGAAACGTGCGTTTCGTGCACCAAAACGCCGCTTTTGCAGCGAAACGTGCGTTTCGCGCACCGAATCGCCGCATTTGCTCCGTTTTGACAAGAAACTTGCGTTTCGTGCACCAAAACGCCGCTTTTGCAGCGAAACGTGCGTTTCGCGCACCGAATCGCTGCTTTTGCACAGTTTTGTCGCCAAACGTGCGTTTCCTGCACCAAAACGCCGCTTTTGCTCCGCTTTGGCAAGAAACGTGCGTTTCGTGCACCAAAACGCCGCTTTTGCAGCGAAACGTTCGATTCGCGCACCGAATCGGCGCTTTTGCTCCGTTTTGGCAAGAAACGTGCGTTTCGTGCACCAAATCGCTGCTTTTGCGCAGTTTCGACGCTAACCGTGCGTTTCGTGCACCAAAACGCCGCTTTGCAACGAAACGTGCGTTTCGCGAACCGAATCGCCGTTTTTGTAGCGAAACGTGCGTTTCGCGCACCGAATCGCTGCTTTAGCACAGTTTTGTCGCTAAACGTGCGTTTCGTGCAGCAAAATGCCGCGTTTGCAGCGAAACGTGCGTTTCGCGCACCGAATCGCTGCTTTTGCACAGTTTTGTCGCTAAACCTGCGTTTCGTGCACCAGAACGCTGCTTTTGCACCGCTTTGGCAAGAAACGTGCGTTTCGTGCACCAAAACGCCGCTTTTGCAGCGATACCTGCGTTTCGTCCACCGAATCGCCGCTTTTGCTCCGTTTTGGAAAGAAACGTGCGTTTCGTGAACCAAAACGCCGCTTTTGCAGCGAAACGTGCGTTTCGCGCACCGAATCGGCGGTTCTGCTGCGTTTTGGCAAGAAACGTGCGTTTCGTGCACCAAATCGCAGCTCATGAACAGTTTTGACGCTAAACGTGCGTTTCGTGCACCAAAACGCCGCTTTTGCAGCGAAACGTGCGTTTCGCGCACCGAATTGCTGCTTTTGCACAGTTTTGACGCTAAACGTGCGTTTCGTGCACCAAAACGCTGCTTTTGCACCGCTTTTGCAAGAAACGTGCGTTTCGTGCACCAAAACGCCGCTTTTGCAGCGAAACCTGCGTTTCACGCACCGAATCGCCGCTTTTGCTCCGTTTTGGCAAGAAACTTGCGTTTCGTGCACCAATTCGCTGCTTCTGCACAGTTTTGACGCTAAACGTGCGTTTCGTGCACCAAAACGCCGCTTTTGCAGGGAAACGTGCGTTTCGCGCACCGAATCGCCGCTTTTGCAGGGAAACGTGCGTTTCGCGCACCGAATCGCCGCTTTTGGTCCGTTTTTAACCGACTTCGAAAAGGAGGAGGTTACTCAATTCGATCAGTATATTTTTTTTTTTTTTTTTTTTTTTTTTTTTTTTTATGTATGTCCGCCGATTACGCCGAGATGGCTGGACCAATCGGGATGAAACCTTTTACATCTTGTAGGGTATGACTCCCAGTTGGTCCCGTAAGAAAAACATTTTGCATTTTTTCATTCTTTACCCCTTTTTTATTGCAAAAACACAGTTTTGTACATGCTAGGTTTGGTCACCGATTACGCCGAGATGGATGGACCAATCCGAACAAAACCTTTTTCATCTTGTAGGCTATGACCCCCACTAGAAACGGGATAAAATACATTTTTTATTTTTACATTGGTTACCCTGTTTTATCATGTTTTATTATAAATTACTACAAATCAAAGAGTACCATTTCGTCCGCGTCATGTATGTCCGGCGATTTCTCCGAGATGGATCGACCAATCGGAACGAAATTTTTCGTATCTAGTAGGGTGTGCCCCCCAGTTGGCCCCGTATAAAAAACATTTTGCATTTTATCATCGTGTACCCCTTTTTTATTGCATAGAAGCGTACTGTTTCGTCCGCGTCATGTATGGTCACCGATTACTCCATGATGAATTGACCAATCCGGATCGAAACTTGTTGGATCTTGTAGGGTATGACTTCCAGTTGGTCTAGCAACAAACATATTATGCATTTTTTCGTCTTTTCCCACGTTTATTGCAAAAACCGTACTATTTCGCGCATAATCGGCTTAATATCGATGAAGCCTAGTATTACATTTTGCGACCGGAGATGTTTACACGATGTTCCCATTTGCAACATTCCCTCCACTTTCCTACACTTCCCTTCGCACCCCAGCACCTCCCTTCGCTTCCCTGCACTTCCCTGCACTTCCTTATCTTTCCCTTCCAAAGCCAACTCGCCCTGCCCCTTCCTTTCCTCCCCTCGCTCCCCTTCCCTTTCATATCAATCCCTTTCCTTCCCTTCTCTACCTACCGCTGCTGTTCCGTCCATTACTAATTACTACTCTTATTGCAATAATTATGTTTCTAGCGTGACGGCCACATGGCAAGTGGGAAGTGCGAATCAAGCAATATCCTACTTTCCTATATGTTACATCAGACACAGTAAATCCCAGTTGTTACGTGAGATTTGAAAGAATTATGTATAATTTCGTAAATTTTGTGTGGTTTTACGTATTTTATATAATTGCTTACTATTTATTCCAATACAATATGATTATTAAGGATTTCAGTAGAGGAGTTAGGTATATTGCAGCATTAGTATCCATGTTCATGTCTGAAACAAAAGTACATACATGTTTCTGTAGTATAATCGTAGTGAAAAGAAAAAAAAACACTCGCAAGGACGCACGGAACACACGCCCGCATGACCGACCGCGGGTTGTGTGGTTTTACGTATTTTATATACGTACCTCCACCTGCGTGCGGGCGCGCGGGCGGGCGGGCGTGCGGGCTGGCGGGCGCGCGGGCGTGCGGGCGGGCGTGCGTGCGGGCGGGCGGGCGGGCGTGCGGGCGGGCGTGCGTGCGTGCGGGCGTGCGGGCGCGCGGGCGGGCGGGTCGGCGTGCGTGCGGGCGGGCGTGCGGGCGGGCGTGCGTGCGTGCGCGCGGGCGGGCGGGTCGGCGCGCGTGCGTGCGGGCGTGCTGGCGCGCGGGCGGGCGGGTCGGCGTGCGGGCGGGCGGGCGTGCGGGCGGCCGTGCGTGCGTGCGGGCGTGCGGGCGCGCGGGCGGGCGGGTCGGCGCGCGGGCGTGCGGGC
This sequence comes from Stelis phaeoptera, assembly GCA_943735885.1. Taxonomy (NCBI): domain Eukaryota; kingdom Metazoa; phylum Arthropoda; class Insecta; order Hymenoptera; family Megachilidae; genus Stelis; species Stelis phaeoptera. Next base: position 2,942,302 of record OX030933.1, read on the forward strand.
GGGCGTGCGGGCGCGTGGGCGGGCGGGCGTGCGTGCGTGCGGGCGGGCGCGCGGGCGTGCGGGCGTGCGTGCGGGCGGGCTGGCGGGCGTACGCGCGGGCGGGCGGGCGTGCGTGCGGGCGGGCGTGCGTGCGGGCGGGCGGTCGGGCGTGCGCGCGGGCGTGCGGGCGTGTGTGTGTTTTTTATCTTTTTACTACGATGATACTACAGAGACATGTATGTACTTTTGTTTCAGAAATGAACATGAATACTTCCGCTGACAATCGTACGTATACCTTGATTTCATAACGATGAGATATAATATATGAAGAGAGGAACACCGTTATACAGTATGTGGCTATTACTTCACAGAGAATGCAAAGATCGCCACTAAAAAGAGTGAAATAAAATAATTTTTGGAAAAAAAATATAACCGACTTCGAAATGCACTAAAAAGAATAAAATAATATTTAATTCTCTTCGTGGGTTTCTCTCCAGCTATGTATAACATTTATGACAATATTACATTACATGTTAGATAAAATGCATATTTTTCGGAGGCGGGGCAGGATCAAAAATGCATTTTCTGTTTCGGACCGTTCAGTGCCATGTCCACCTTCAATCAAATCATAATCAGCAACATCTGTCATATAGAAAGTTTTGATTGAAAAACATTTTGTACGCCGAAACTGACCACTATACAGTTTCATTCTTCCACGTTGTCACGTATCAATGAGTTTTTCTTGACGCTCATCTGTTATCAAGCCCGCCATACCCCAAACAAATTGCAATCAGCAACATGTTTCGTTTAGACAGTTTTCAATTAAACATTTCCTGTACTGAAAGTTACGAAAATTGTTTGATTCTGAGAAAATTTTTGACCCTGCCCGCCTCCGAAAAATATGCATTTTATCTAACATGTAATGTAATATTGTCATAAATGTTATACATAGCTGGAGAGAAACCCACGAAGAGAATTAAATATTATTTTATTCTTTTTAGTGCATTTCGAAGTCGGTTATATTTTTTTTCCAAAAATTATTTTTGGCAAGAAACGTGCGTTTCGTGCACCAAATCGCTGCCTTTGCACAGTTTTGACGCTAACCGTGCGTTTTGTGCACCAAAACGCCGCTTTTGCAGCGAAACGTGCGATTCGCGCACCGAATCGGCGGTTTTGCTCCGTTTTGGCAAGAAACGTGCGTTTCGTGCACCAAATCGCCGCTTTTGCAGCGAAACGTGCGTTTCATTCACCGAATCGCTGCTTTTGCACAGTTTTGTCGCTAAACCTGCGTTTCGTGCACCAGAACGCTGCTTTTGCACCGCTTTGGCAAGAAACGTGCGTTTCGTGCACCAAAACGCCGCTTTTGCAGCGAAACGTGCGTTTCGCGCACCGAATCGCCGCATTTGCTCCGTTTTGGCAAGAAACGTGCGTTTCGTGCACCAAGTCGCTGCTTTTGCACAGTTTTGACGCTAAACGTGCGTTTCGTGCACCAAAACGCCGCGTTTGCAGCGATACGTGCGTTTCGTCCACCGAATCGCCGCTTTTGCTCCGTTTTGGAAAGAAACGTGCGTTTCGTGAACCAAAACGCCGCTTTTGCAGCGAAACGTGCGTTTCGCGCACCGAATCGGCGGTTCTGCTGCGTTTTGGCAAGAAACGTGCGTTTCGTGCACCAAATCGCAGCTCTTGAACAGTTTTGACGCTAAACGTGCGTTTCGTGCACCAAAACGCCGCTTTTGCAGCGGAACGTGCGTTTCGCGCACCGAATTGCTGCTTTTGCACAGTTTTGACGCTAAACGTGCGTTTCGTGCACCAAAACGCTGCTTTTGCACCGCTTTTGCAAGAAACGTGCGTTTCGTGCACCAAAACGCCGCTTTTGCAGCGAAACGTGCGTTTCGCGCACCGAATCGCCGCATTTGCTCCGTTTTGGCAAGAAACGTGCGTTTCGTGCACCAAATCGCTGCCTTTGCACAGTTTTGACGCTAACCGTGCGTTTCGTGCACCAAAACGCCGCTTTTGCAGCGAAACGTGCGATTCGCGCACCGAATCGGCGGTTTTGCTCCGTTTTGGCAAGAAACGTGCGTTTCGTGCACCGAATTGCTGCTTTTGCACAGTTTTGACGCTAAACGTGCGTTTCGTGCGCCAAAACGCCGCTTTTGCAGCGAAACGTGCGTTTCGCGCACCGAATCGCAGCTTTTGCTCCGTTTTGGCAAGAAACGTGCGTTTCGTGCACCAAATCGCTGCTTTTGCGCAGTTTTGACGCTAACCGTGCGTTTCGTGCACCAAAACGCCGCTTTTGCAGCGAAACGTGCGTTTCGCGCACCGAATCGCCGCATTTGCTCCGTTTTGGCAAGAAACGTGCGTTTCGTGCACCAAATCGCTGCCTTTGCACAGTTTTGACGCTAACCGTGCGTTTCGTGCACCAAAACGCCGCATTTGCAGCGAAACGTGCGTTTCGCGCACCGAATCGCTGCTTTTGCACAGTTTTGTCGCCAAACGTGCGTTTCCTGCACCAAAACGCCGCTTTTGCTCCGCTTTGGCAAGAAACGTGCGTTTCGTGCACCAAAACGCCGCTTTTGCAGCGAAACGTGCGTTTCGCGCATCGAATCGCCGCTTTTGCTCCGTTTTGGCAAGAAACGTGCGATTCGTGCACCGAATCGCTGCTTTTGCACAGTTTTGACGCTAAACGTGCGTTTCGTGCACCAAAACGCCGCTTTTGCAGGGAAACGTGCGTTTCGCGCACCGAATCGCCGCTTTTGCAGGGAAACGTGCGTTTCGCGCACCGAATCGCCGCTTTTGCTCCGTTTTGGCAAGAAACGTGCGTTTCGTGCACCAAATCGCTGCCTTTGCACAGTTTTGACGCTAACCGTGCGTTTCGTGCAGCAAAATGCCGCGTTTGCAGCGAAACGTGCGTTTCGCGCACCGAATCGCTGCTTTTGCACAGTTTTGTCGCTAAACCTGCGTTTCGTGCACCAGAACGCTACTTTTGCACCGCTTTGGCAAGAAACGTGCGTTTCGTGCACCAAAACGCCGCTTTTGCAGCGAAACGTGCGTTTCGCGCACCGAATCGCCGCATTTGCTCCGTTTTGGCAAGAAACGTGCGTTTCGTGCACCAAATCGCTGCTTTTGCACAGTTTTGACGCTAAACGTGCGTTTCGTGCACCAAAACGCCGCGTTTGCAGCGATACGTGCGTTTCGTCCACCGAATCGCCGCTTTTGCTCCGTTTTGGAAAGAAACGTGCGTTTCGTGAACCAAAACGCCGCTTTTGCAGCGAAACGTGCGTTTCGCGCACCGAATCGGCGGTTCTGCTGCGTTTTGGCAAGAAACGTGCGTTTCGTGCACCAAATCGCAGCTCATGAACAGTTTTGACGCTAAACGTGCGTTTCGTGCACCAAAACGCCGCTTTTGCAGCGAAACGTGCGTTTCGCGCACCGAATTGCTGCTTTTGCACAGTTTTGACGCTAAACGTGCGTTTCGTGCACCAAAACGCTGCTTTTGCACCGCTTTTGCAAGAAACGTGCGTTTCGTGCACCAAAACGCCGCTTTTGCAGCGAAACCTGCGTTTCACGCACCGAATCGCCGCTTTTGCTCCGTTTTGGCAAGAAACGGGCGTTTCGTGCACCAATTCGCTGCTTTTGCATAGTTTTGACGCTAAACGTGCGTTTCGTGCACCAAAACGCCGCATTTGCAGCGAAACGTGCGTTTCGCGCACCGAATCGCTGCTTTTGCACAGTTTTGTCGCCAAACGTGCGTTTCCTGCACCAAAACGCCGCTTTTGCTCCGCTTTGGCAAGAAACGTGCGTTTCGTGCACCAAAACGCCGCTTTTGCAGCGAAACGTGCGTTTCGCGCATCGAATCGCCGCTTTTGCTCCGTTTTGGCAAGAAACGTGCGATTCGTGAACCGAATCGCTGCTTTTGCACAGTTTTGACGCTAAACGTGCGTTTCGTGCACCAAAACGCCGCTTTTGCAGGGAAACGTGCGTTTCGCGCACCGAATCGCCGCTTTTGCAGGGAAACGTGCGTTTCGCGCACCGAATCGCCGCTTTTGGTCCGTTTTGGCAAGAAACGTGCGTTTCGTGCACCAAATCGCTGCCTTTGCACAGTTTTGACGCTAACCGTGCGTTTTGTGCACCAAAACGCCGCTTTTGCAGCGAAACGTGCGATTCGCGCACCGAATCGGCGGTTTTGCTCCGTTTTGGCAAGAAACGTGCGTTTCGTGCACCAAATCGCCGCTTTTGCAGCGAAACGTGCGTTTCATTCACCGAATCGCTGCTTTTGCACAGTTTTGTCGCTAAACCTGCGTTTCGTGCACCAGAACGCTGCTTTTGCACCGCTTTGGCAAGAAACGTGCGTTTCGTGCACCAAAACGCCGCTTTTGCAGCGAAACGTGCGTTTCGCGCACCGAATCGCCGCATTTGCTCCGTTTTGGCAAGAAACGTGCGTTTCGTGCACCAAGTCGCTGCTTTTGCACAGTTTTGACGCTAAACGTGCGTTTCGTGCACCAAAACGCCGCGTTTGCAGCGATACGTGCGTTTCGTCCACCGAATCGCCGCTTTTGCTCCGTTTTGGAAAGAAACGTGCGTTTCGTGAACCAAAACGCCGCTTTTGCAGCGAAACGTGCGTTTCGCGCACCGAATCGGCGGTTCTGCTGCGTTTTGGCAAGAAACGTGCGTTTCGTGCACCAAATCGCAGCTCTTGAACAGTTTTGACGCTAAACGTGCGTTTCGTGCACCAAAACGCCGCTTTTGCAGCGGAACGTGCGTTTCGCGCACCGAATTACTGCTTTTGCACAGTTTTGACGCTAAACGTGCGTTTCGTGCACCAAAACGCCGCTTTTGCAGGGAAACGTGCGTTTCGCGCACCGAATCGCCGCTTTTGCAGGGAAACGTGCGTTTCGCGCACCGAATCGCCGCTTTTGCTCCGTTTTGGCAAGAAACGTGCGTTTCGTGCACCAAATCGCTGCCTTTGCACAGTTTTGACGCTAACCGTGCGTTTTGTGCACCAAAACGCCGCTTTTGCAGCGAAACGTGCGATTCGCGCACCGAATCGGCGGTTTTGCTCCGTTTTGGCAAGAAACGTGCGTTTCGTGCACCAAATCGCCGCTTTTGCAGCGAAACGTGCGTTTCATTCACCGAATCGCTGCTTTTGCACAGTTTTGTCGCTAAACCTCCGTTTCGTGCACCAGAACGCTGCTTTTGCACCGCTTTGGCAAGAAACGTGCGTTTCGTGCACCAAAACGCCGCTTTTGCAGCGAAACGTGCGTTTCGCGCACCGAATCGCCGCATTTGCTCCGTTTTGGCAAGAAACGTGCGTTTCGTGCACCAAATCGCTGCTTTTGCACAGTTTTGACGCTAAACGTGCGTTTCGTGCATCAAAACGCCGCGTTTGCAGCGATACGTGCGTTTCGTCCACCGAATCGCCGCTTTTGCTCCGTTTTGGAAAGAAACGTGCGTTTCGTGAACCAAAACGCCGCTTTTGCAGCGAAACGTGCGTTTCGCGCACCGAATCGGCGGTTCTGCTGCGTTTTGGCAAGAAACGTGCGTTTCGAGCACCAAATCGCAGCTCTTGAACAGTTTTGACGCTAAACGTGCGTTTCGTGCACCAAAACGCCGCTTTTGCCTCGAAACGTGCGTTTCGCGCACCGAATTGCTGCTTTTGCACAGTTTTGACGCTAAACGTGCGTTTCGTGCACCAAAACGCTGCTTTTGCACCGCTTTTGCAAGAAACGTGCGTTTCGTGCACCAAAACGCCGCTTTTGCAGCGAAGCGTGCGTTTCGCGCACCGAATCGCCGCATTTGCTCCGTTTTGGCAAGAAACGTGCGTTTCGGTCGCCAAATCGCTGCTTTTGCACAGTTTTGACGCTAACCGTGCGTTTCGTGCACCAAAACGCCGCTTTTGCAGCGAAACGTGCGATTCGCGCACCGGATCGGCGCTTTTGCTCCGTTTTGGCAAGAAACGTGCGTTTCGCGCACCGAATTGCTGCTTTTGCACAGTTTTGACGCTAAACGTGCGTTTCGTGTACCAAAACGCCGCTTTTGCAGCGAAACGTGTGTTTCGCGAACCGAATCGCCGCTTTTCTAGCGAAACGTGCGTTTCGCGCACCGAATCGCTGCTTTAGCACAGTTTTGTCGCTAAACGAGCGTTTCGTGCAGCAAAACGCCGCTTTTGCAGCGAAACGTGCGTTTCGGGCACCGAATCGCCGATTTTGCAGCGAAACGTACGTTTCGGGCACCGAATCGCCGATTTTGCTCCGTTTTGGCAAGAAACGTGCGTTTCGTGCACCAAATCGCTGCTTTTGCACAGTTTTGACGCTAAACGTGCGTTTCGCGCACCGAATCGCCGTTTTTGCTCCGTTTTGACAAGAAACTTGCGTTTCGTGCACCAATTCGCTGCTTTTGCATAGTTTTGACGCTAAACGTGCGTTTCGTGCACCAAAACGCCGCATTTGCAGCGAAACGTGCGTTTCGCGCACCGAATCGCTGCTTTTGCACAGTTTTGTCGCCAAACGTGCGTTTCCTGCACCAAAACGCCGCTTTTGCTCCGCTTTGGCAAGAAACGTGCGTTTCGTGCACCAAAACGCCGCTTTTGCAGCGAAACGTGCGTTTCGCGCATCGAATCGCCGCTTTTGCTCCGTTTTGGCAAGAAACGTGCGATTCGTGCACCGAATCGCTGCTTTTGCACAGTTTTGACGCTAAACGTGCGTTTCGTGCACCAAAACGCCGCTTTTGCAGGGAAACGTGCGTTTCGCGCACCCAATCGCCGCTTTTGCAGGGAAACGTGCGTTTCGCGCACCGAATCGCCGCTTTTGCTCCGTTTTGGCAAGAAACGTGCGTTTCGTGCACCAAATCGCTGCCTTTGCACAGTTTTGACGCTAACCGTGCGTTTCGTGCACCAAAACGCCGCTTTTGCAGCGAAACGTGCGATTCGCGCACCGAATCGGCGGTTTTGCTCCGTTTTGGCAAGAAACGTGCGTTTCGTGCACCAAATCGCCGCTTTTGCAGCGAAACGTGCGTTTCATGCACCGAATCGCTGCTTTTGCACAGTTTTGTCGCTAAACCTGCGTCTCGTGCACCAGAACGCTGCTTTTGCACCGCTTTGGCAAGAAACGTGCGTTTCGTGCACCAAAACGCCGCTTTTGCAGCGAAACGTGCGTTTCGCGCACCGAATCGCCGCATTTGCTCCGTTTTGGCAAGAAACGTGCGTTTCGTGCACCAAATCGCTGCTTTTGCACAGTTTTGACGCTAAACGTGCGTTTCGTGCACCAAAACGCCGCGTTTGCAGCGATACGTGCGTTTCGTCCACCGAATCGCCGCTTTTGCTCCGTTTTGGAAAGAAACGTGCGTTTCATGCACCAAATCGCTGCTTTTGCACAGTTTTGACGCTAAACATGCGTTTCGTGCACCAAAACGCCGCTTTTGCAGCGAAACATGCGTTTCGCGAACCGAATCGCCGCTTTTGCAGTGAAACGTGCGTTTTGTGCACCGAATCGCCGCTTTTGCTCCGTTTTGGCAAGAAGCGTGCGTTTCGTGCACCAAATCGCTGCTTTTGCACAGTTTTGACGCTAAACGTGCGTTTCGTGCACCAAAACGCCGCTTTTGCAGCGAAACGTGCGTTTCGGACACCGAATCGCCGCTTTTGCTCCGTTTTGACAAGAAACTTGCGTTTCGTGCACCAAAACGCCGCTTTTGCAGCGAAACGTGCGTTTCGCGCACCGAATCGCTGCTTTTGCACAGTTTTGTCGCCAAACGTGCGTTTCCTGCACCAAAACGCCGCTTTTGCTCCGCTTTGGCAAGAAACGTGCGTTTCGTGCACCAAAACGCCGCTTTTGCAGCGAAACGTGCGATTCGCGCACCGAATCGGCGCTTTTGCTCCGTTTTGGCAAGAAACGTGCGTTTCGTGCACCAAATCGCTGCTTTTGCGCAGTTTCGGCGCTAACCGTGCGTTTCGTGCACCAAAACGCCGCTTTGCAACGAAACGTGCGTTTCGCGAACCGAATCGCCGTTTTTGTAGCGAAACGTGCGTTTCGCGCACCGAATCGCTGCTTTAGCACAGTTTTGTCGCTAAGCGTGCGTTTCGTGCAGCAAAATGCCGCGTTTGCAGCGAAACGTGCGTTTCGCGCACCGAATCGCTGCTTTTGCACAGTTTTGTCGCTAAACCTGCGTTTCGTGCACCAGAACGCTGCTTTTGCACCGCTTTGGCAAGAAACGTGCGTTTCGTGCACCAAAACGCCGCTTTTGCAGCGAAACGTGCGATTCGCGCACCGAATCGGCGCTTTTGCTCCGTTTTGCAAGAAACGTGCGTTTCGTGCACCAAATCGCTGCTTTTGCGCAGTTTCGACGCTAACCGTGCGTTTCGTGCACCAAAACGCCGCTTTGCAACGAAACGTGCGTTTCGCGAACCGAATCGCCGTTTTTGTAGCGAAACGTGCGTTTCGCGCACCGAATCGCTGCTTTAGCACAGTTTTGTCGCTAAACGTGCGTTTCGTGCAGCAAAATGCCGCGTTTGCAGCGAAACGTGCGTTTCGCGCACCGAATCTCTGCTTTTGCACAGTTTTGTCGCTAAACCTGCGTTTCGTGCACCAGAACGCTGCTTTTGCACCGCTTTGGCAAGAAACGTGCGTTTCGTGCACCAAAACGCCGCTTTTGCAGCGATACCTGCGTTTCGTCCACCGAATCGCCGCTTTTGCTCCGTTTTGGAAAGAAACGTGCGTTTCGTGAACCAAAACGCCGCTTTTGCAGCGAAACGTGCGTTTCGCGCACCGAATCGGCGGTTCTGCTGCGTTTTGGCAAGAAACGTGCGTTTCGTGCACCAAATCGCAGCTCATGAACAGTTTTGACGCTAAACGTGCGTTTCGTGCACCAAAACGCCGCTTTTGCAGCGAAACGTGCGTTTCGCGCACCGAATTGCTGCTTTTGCACAGTTTTGACGCTAAACGTGCGTTTCGTGCACCAAAACGCTGCTTTTGCACCGCTTTTGCAAGAAACGTGCGTTTCGTGCACCAAAACGCCGCATTTGCAGCGAAACGTGCGTTTCGCGCACCGAATCGCTGCTTTTGCACAGTTTTGTCGCCAACCGTGCGTTTCCTGCACCAAAACGCCGCTTTTGCTCCGCTTTGGCAAGAAACGTGCGTTTCGTGCACCAAAACGCCGCTTTTGCAGCGAAACGTGCGTTTCGCGCATCGAATCGCCGCTTTTGCTCCGTTTTGGCAAGAAACGTGCGTTTCGTGCACCAAATCGCTGCTTTTGCGCAGTTTTGACGCTAACCGTGCGTTTCGTGCACCAAAAGGCCGCTTTTGCGGGGAAACGTGCGATTCGCGCACCGAATCGGCGGTTTTGCTGCGTTTTGGCAAGAAACGTGAGTGTCGTGAATCAAATCGCTGCTTTTGCACAGTTTCGACGCTAAACGTGCGTTTCGTGCACCAAAACGCCGCGCTTGCAGCGATACGTGCGTTTCGCCCACCGAATCGCCGCTTTTGCTCCGTTTTGGAAAGAAACGTGCGTTTCGTGTACCAAAACGCCGCTTTTGCAGCGAAACGTGTGTTTCGCGCACCGAATCGCCGCTTTTTGCTCCGTTTTGGCAAGAAACGTGCGTTTCGTGCACCAAATCGCCGCTTTTGCAGCGAAACGTGCGTTTCGTGCACCAAAACGCCGCTTTTGCTCCGTTTTGGCAAGAAACGTGCGTTTCGTGCACCAAATCGCTGCTTTTGCGCAGTTTTGACGCTAACCGTGCGTTTCGTGCACCAAAAGGCCGCTTTTGCCGCGAAACGTGCGATTCGCGCACCGAATCGCCGTTTTTGCTCCGTTTTGACAAGAAACTTGCGTTTCGTGCACCAATTCGCTGCTTTTGCATAGTTTTGACGCTAAACGTGCGTTTCGTGCACCAAAACGCCGCATTTGCAGCGAAACGTGCGTTTCGCGCACCGAATCGCTGCTTTTGCACACTTTTGTCGCCAAACGTGCGTTTCCTGCACCAAAACGCCGCTTTTGCTCCGCTTTGGCAAGAAACGTGCGTTTCGTGCACCAAAACGCCGCTTTTGCAGCGAAACGTGCGTTTCGCGCATCGAATCGCCGCTCTTGCTCCGTTTTGGCAAGAAACGTGCGATTCGTGCACCGAATCGCTGCTTTTGCACAGTTTTGACGCTAAACGTGCGTTTCGTGCGCCAAAACGCCGCTTTTGCAGCGAAACGTGCGTTTCGCGCACCGAATCGCAGCTTTTGCTCCGTTTTGGCAAGAAACGTGCGTTTCGTGCACCAAATCGCTGCTTTTGCGCAGTTTTGACGCTAACCGTGCGTTTCGTGCACCAAAACGCCGCTTTTGCAGCGAAACGTGCGTTTCGCGCACCGAATCGCCGCTTTTGCTCCGTTTTGGCAAGAAACGTGCGAATCGTGCACCGAATCGCTGCTTTTGCACAGTTTTGACGCTAAACGTGCGTTTCGTGCACCAAAACGCCGCTTTTGCAGGGAAACGTGCGTTTCGCGCACCGAATCGCCGCTTTTGCAGGGAAACGTGCGTTTCGCGCACCGAATCGCCGCTTTTGCTCCGTTTTGGCAAGAAACGTGCGTTTCGTGCACCAAATCGCTGCCTTTGCACAGTTTTGACGCTAACCGTGCGTTTCGTGCACCAAAACGCCGCTTTTGCAGCGAAACGTGCGATTCGCGCACCGAATCGGCGGTTTTGCTCCGTTTTGGCAAGAAACGTGCGTTTCGTGCACCGAATTGCTGCTTTTGCACAGTTTTGACGCTAAACGTGCGTTTCGTGCGCCAAAACGCCGCTTTTGCAGCGAAACGTGCGTTTCGCGCACCGAATCGCAGCTTTTGCTCCGTTTTGGCAAGAAACGTGCGTGTCGTGAATCAAATCGCTGCTTTTGCACAGTTTCGACGCTAAACGTGCGTTTCGTGCACCAAAACGCCGCGCTTGCAGCGATACGTGCGTTTCGCCCACCGAATCGCCGCTTTTGCTCCGTTTTGGAAAGAAACGTGCGTTTCGTGCACCAAAAGGCCGCTTTTGCCGCGAAACGTGCGATTCGCGCACCGAATCGCCGCTTTTGCTCCGCTTTGGCAAGAAACGTGCGTTTCGTGCACCAAAACGCCGCTTTTGCAGCGAAACGTGCGTTTCGCGCATCGAATCGCCGCTCTTGCTCCGTTTTGGCAAGAAACGTGCGATTCGTGCACCGAATCGCTGCTTTTGCACAGTTTTGACGCTAAACGTGCGTTTCGTGCGCCAAAACGCCGCTTTTGCAGCGAAACGTGCGTTTCGCGCACCGAATCGCAGCTTTTGCTCCGTTTTGGCAAGGAACGTGCGTTTCGTGCACCAAATCGCTGCTTTTGCGCAGTTTTGACGCTAACCGTGCGTTTCGTGCACCAAAACGCCGCTTTTGCAGCCAAACGTGCGTTTCGCGCCCCGATTCGCCGCTTTTGCAGCGAAACGTGCGTTTCGCGCACCGAATCGCCGCTTTTGCTCCGTTTTGGCAAGAAACGTCCGGTTCGTGCACCAAAACGCTGCTTTGAACAGTTTTGACGCTAAACGTGCGTTACGTGCACCAAAACGCCGCTTTTGCAGCGAAACGTGCGTGTCGTGCACCGAATCGCCGCTTTTGCTCCGTTTTGGCAAGAATCGTGCGTTTCATGCACCAAATCGCTGCTTTTGCACAGTTTTGACGCTAAACGTGCGTTTCGTGCACCAAAACGCCGCTTTTGCTCCGTTTTGGCAAGAAACGGGCGTTTCGTGCACCAATTCGCTGCTTTTGCATAGTTTTGACGCTAAACGTGCGTTTCGTGCACCAAAACGCCGCATTTGCAGCGAAACGTGCGTTTCGCGCACCGAATCGCTGCTTTTGCACAGTTTTGTCGCCAACCGTGCGTTTCCTGCACCAAAACGCCGCTTTTGCTCCGCTTTGGCAAGAAACGTGCGTTTCGTGCACCAAAACGCCGCTTTTTCAGCGAAACGTGCGTTTCGCGCATCGAATCGCCGCTTTTGCTCCGTTTTGGCAAGAAACGTGCGTTTCGTGCACCAAATCGCTGCTTTTGCGCAGTTTTGACGCTAACCGTGCGTTTCGTGCACCAAAAGGCCGCTTTTGCGGGGAAACGTGCGATTCGCGCACCGAATCGGCGGTTTTGCTGCGTTTTGGCAAGAAACGTGAGTGTCGTGAATCAAATCGCTGCTTTTGCACAGTTTCGACGCTAAACGTGCGTTTCGTGCACCAAAACGCCGCGCTTGCAGCGATACGTGCGTTTCGCCCACCGAATCGCCGCTTTTGCTCCGTTTTGGAAAGAAACGTGCGTTTCGTGCACCAAAAGGCCGCTTTTGCCGCGAAACGTGCGATTCGCGCACCGAATCGCCGCTTTTGCTCCGCTTTGGCAAGAAACGTGCGTTTCGTGCACCAAAACGCCGCTTTTGCAGCGAAACGTGCGTTTCGCGCATCGAATCGCCGCTCTTGCTCCGTTTTGGCAAGAAACGTGCGATTCGTGCACCGAATCGCTGCTTTTGCACAGTTTTGACGCTAAACGTGCGTTTCGTGCGCCAAAACGCCGCTTTTGCAGCGAAACGTGCGTTTCGCGCACCGAATCGCAGCTTTTGCTCCGTTTTGGCAAGGAACGTGCGTTTCGTGCACCAAATCGCTGCTTTTGCGCAGTTTTGACGCTAACCGTGCGTTTCGTGCACCAAAACGCCGCTTTTGCAGCCAAACGTGCGTTTCGCGCCCCGATTCGCCGCTTTTGCAGCGAAACGTGCGTTTCGCGCACCGAATCGCCGCTTTTGCTCCGTTTTGGCAAGAAACGTCCGGTTCGTGCACCAAAACGCTGCTTTGAACAGTTTTGACGCTAAACGTGCGTTACGTGCACCAAAACGCCGCTTTTGCAGCGAAACGTGCGTGTCGTGCACCGAATCGCCGCTTTTGCTCCGTTTTGGCAAGAATCGTGCGTTTCATGCACCAAATCGCTGCTTTTGCACAGTTTTGACGCTAAACGTGCGTTTCGTGCACCAAAACGCCGCTTTTGCTCCGTTTTGGCAAGAAACGGGCGTTTCGTGCACCAATTCGCTGCTTTTGCATAGTTTTGACGCTAAACGTGCGTTTCGTGCACCAAAACGCCGCATTTGCAGCGAAACGTGCGTTTCGCGCACCGAATCGCTGCTTTTGCACAGTTTTGTCGCCAACCGTGCGTTTCCTGCACCAAAACGCCGCTTTTGCTCCGCTTTGGCAAGAAACGTGCGTTTCGTGCACCAAAACGCCGCTTTTGCAGCGAATAGTGCGTTTCGCGCATCGAATCGCCGCTTTTGCTCCGTTTTGGCAAGAAACGTGCGTTTCGTGCACCAAATCGCTGCTTTTGCGCAGTTTTGACGCTAACCGTGCGTTTCGTGCACCAAAAGGCCGCTTTTGCGGGGAAACGTGCGATTCGCGCACCGAATCGGCGGTTTTGCTGCGTTTTGGCAAGAAACGTGAGTGTCGTGAATCAAATCGCTGCTTTTGCACAGTTTCGACGCTAAACGTGCGTTTCGTGCACCAAAACGCCGCGCTTGCAGCGATACGTGCGTTTCGCCCACCGAATCGCCGCTTTTGCTCCGTTTTGGAAAGAAACGTGCGTTTCGTGTACCAAAACGCCGCTTTTGCAGCGAAACGTGTGTTTCGCGCACCGAATCGCCGCTTTTTGCTCCGTTTTGGCAAGAAACGTGCGTTTCGTGCACCAAATCGCCGCTTTTGCAGCGAAACGTGCGTTTCGTGCACCAAAACGCCGCTTTTGCTCCGTTTTGGCAGGAAACGTGCGTTTCGTGCACCAAATCGCTGCTTTTGCGCAGTTTTGACGCTAACCGTGCGTTTCGTGCACCAAAAGGCCGCTTTTGCCGCGAAACGTGCGATTCGCGCACCGAATCGCCGTTTTTGCTCCGTTTTGACAAGAAACTTGCGTTTCGTGCACCAATTCGCTGCTTTTGCATAGTTTTGACGCTAAACGTGCGTTTCGTGCACCAAAACGCCGCATTTGCAGCGAAACGTGCGTTTCGCGCACCGAATCGCTGCTTTTGCACACTTTTGTCGCCAAACGTGCGTTTCCTGCACCAAAACGCCGCTTTTGCTCCGCTTTGGCAAGAAACGTGCGTTTCGTGCACCAAAACGCCGCTTTTGCAGCGAAACGTGCGTTTCGCGCATCGAATCGCCGCTCTTGCTCCGTTTTGGCAAGAAACGTGCGATTCGTGCACCGAATCGCTGCTTTTGCACAGTTTTGACGCTAAACGTGCGTTTCGTGCGCCAAAACGCCGCTTTTGCAGCGAAACGTGCGTTTCGCGCACCGAATCGCAGCTTTTGCTCCGTTTTGGCAAGAAACGTGCGTTTCGTGCACCAAATCGCTGCTTTTGCGCAGTTTTGACGCTAACCGTGCGTTTCGTGCACCAAAACGCCGCTTTTGCAGCGGAACGTGCGTTTCGCGCACCGAATCGCCGCTTTTGCTCCGTTTTGGCAAGAAACGTCCGGTTCGTGCACCAAAACGCTGCTTTGAACAGTTTTGACGCTAAACGTGCGTTACGTGCACCAAAACGCCGCTTTTGCAGCGAAACGTGCGTGTCGTGCACCGAATCGCCGCTTTTGCTCCGTTTTGGCAAGAAACGTGCGTTTCATGCACCAAATCGCTGCTTTTGCACAGTTTTGACGCTAAACGTGCGTTTCGTGCACCAAAACGCCGCTTTTGCTCCGTTCTGGCAAGAAACGGGCGTTTCGTGCACCAATTCGCTGCATTTGCATAGTTTTGACGCTAAACGTGCGTTTCGTGCACCAAAACGCCGCATTTGCAGCGAAACGTGCGTTTCGCGCACCGAATCGCTGCTTTTGCACAGTTTTGTCGCCAAACGTGCGTTTCCTGCACCAAAACGCCGCTTTTGCTCCGCTTTGGCAAGAAACGTGCGTTTCGTGCACCAAAACGCCGCTTTTGCAGCGAAACGTGCGTTTCGCGCATCGAATCGCCGCCTTTGCTCCGTTTTGGCAAGAAACGTGCGATTCGTGCACCGAATCGCTGCTTTTGCACAGTTTTGACGCTAAACGTGCGTTTCGTGCACCAAAACGCCGCTTTTGCAGGGAAACGTGCGTTTCGCGCACCGAATCGCCGCTTTTGCAGGGAAACGTGCGTTTCGCGCACCGAATCGCCGCTTTTGCTCCGTTTTGGCAAGAAACGTGCGTTTCGTGCACCAAATCGCTGCCTTTGCACAGTTTTGACGCTAACCGTGCGTTTTGTGCACCAAAACGCCGCTTTTGCAGCGAAACGTGCGATTCGCGCACCGAATCGGCGGTTTTGCTCCGTTTTGGCACGAAACGTGCGTTTCGTGCACCAAATCGCCGCTTTTGCAGCGAAACGTGCGTTTCATTCACCGAATCGCTGCTTTTGCACAGTTTTGACGCTAAACGTGCGTTTCGTGCACCAAAACGCCGCGTTTGCAGCGATACGTGCGTTTCGTCCACCGAATCGCCGCTTTTGCTCCGTTTTGGAAAGAAACGTGCGTTTCGTGAACCAAAACGCCGCTTTTGCAGCGAAACGTGCGTTTCGCGCACCGAATCGGCGGTTCTGCTGCGTTTTGGCAAGAAACGTGCGTTTCGTGCACCAAATCGCAGCTCTTGAACAGTTTTGACGCTAAACGTGCGTTTCGTGCACCAAAACGCCGCTTTTGCAGCGGAACGTGCGTTTCGCGCACCGAATTGCTGCTTTTGCACAGTTTTGACGCTAAACGTGCGTTTCGTGCACCAAAACGCTGCTTTTGCACCGCTTTTGCAAGAAACGTGCGTTTCGTGCACCAAAACGCCGCTTTTGCAGCGAAACGTGCGTTTCGCGCACCGAATCGCCGCATTTGCTCCGTTTTGGCAAGAAACGTGCGTTTCGGTCGCCAAATCGCTGCTTTTGCACAGTTTTGACGCTAACCGTGCGTTTCGTGCACCAAAACGCCGCTTTTGCAGCGAAACGTGCGATTCGCGCACCGAATCGGCGCTTTTGCTCCGTTTTGGCAAGAAACGTGCGTTTCGCGCACCGAATTGCTGCTTTTGCACAGTTTTGACGCTAAACGTGCGTTTCGTGTACCAAAACGCCGCTTTTGCAGCGAAACGTGTGTTTCGCGAACCGAATCGCCGCTTTTCTAGCGAAACGTGCGTTTCGCGCACCGAATCGCTGCTTTAGCACAGTTTTGTCGCTAAACGTGCGTTTCGTGCAGCAAAACGCCGCTTTTGCAGCGAAACGTGCGTTTCGGGCACCGAATCGCCGATTTTGCAGCGAAACGTACGTTTCGGGCACCGAATCGCCGATTTTGCTCCGTTTTGGCAAGAAACGTGCGTTTCGTGCACCAAATCGCTGCTTTTGCACAGTTTTGACGCTAAACGTGCGTTTCGCGCACCGAATCGCCGTTTTTGCTCCGTTTTGACAAGAAACTTGCGTTTCGTGCACCAATTCGCTGCTTTTGCATAGTTTTGACGCTAAACGTGCGTTTCGTGCACCAAAACGCCGCATTTGCAGCGAAACGTGCGTTTCGCGCACCGAATCGCTGCTTTTGCACAGTTTTGTCGCCAAACGTGCGTTTCCTGCACCAAAACGCCGCTTTTGCTCCGCTTTGGCAAGAAACGTGCGATTCGTGCACCAAAACGCCGCTTTTGCAGCGAAACGTGCGTTTCGCGCGTCGAATCGCCGCTTTTGCTCCGTTTTGGCAAGAAACGTGCGAATCGTGCACCGAATCGCTGCTTTTGCACAGTTTTGACGCTAAACGTGCGTTTCGTGCACCAAAACGCCGCTTTTGCAGGGAAACGTGCGTTTCGCGCACCGAATCGCCGCTTTTGCAGGGAAACGTGCGTTTCGCGCACCGAATCGCCGCTTTTGCTCCGTTTTGGCAAGAAACGTGCGTTTCGTGCACCAAATCGCTGCCTTTGCACAGTTTTGACGCTAACCGTGCGTTTCGTGCACCAAAACGCCGCTTTTGCAGCGAAACGTGCGATTCGCGCACCGAATCGGCGGTTTTGCTCCGTTTTGGCAAGAAACGTGCGTTTCGTGCACCGAATTGCTGCTTTTGCACAGTTTTGACGCTAAACGTGCGTTTCGTGCGCCAAAACGCCGCTTTTGCAGCGAAACGTGCGCTTCGCGCACCGAATCGCAGCTTTTGCTCCGTTTTGGCAAGAAACGTGCGTTTCGTGCACCAAATCGCTGCTTTTGCGCAGTTTTGACGCTAACCGTGCGTTTCGTGCACCAAAAGGCCGCTTTTGCGGGGAAACGTGCGATTCGCGCACCGAATCGCCGCTTTTGCTCCGTTTTGGAAAGAAACGTGCGTTTCGTGTACCAAAACGCCGCTTTTGCAGCGAAACGTGTGTTTCGCGCACCGAATCGCCGCTTTTTGCTCCGTTTTGGCAAGAAACGTGCGTTTCGAGCACCAAATCGCCGCTTTTGCAGCGAAACGTGCGTTTCGTGCACCAAAACGCCGCTTTTGCTCCGTTTTGGCAAGAAACGTGCGTTTCGTGCACCAAATCGCTGCTTTTGCGCAGTTTTGACGCTAACCGTGCGTTTCGTGCACCAAAAGGCCGCTTTTGCCGCGAAACGTGCGATTCGCGCACCGAATCGCCGTTTTTGCTCCGTTTTGACAAGAAACTTGCGTTTCGTGCACCAATTCGCTGCTTTTGCATAGTTTTGACGCTAAACGTGCGTTTCGTGCACCAAAACGCCGCATTTGCAGCGAAACGTGCGTTTCGCGCACCGAAACGCTGCTTTTGCACACTTTTGTCGCCAAACGTGCGTTTCCTGCACCAAAACGCCGCTTTTGCTCCGCTTTGGCAAGAAACGTGCGTTTCGTGCACCAAAACGCCGCTTTTGCAGCGAAACGTGCGTTTCGCGCACCGAATCGCCGCATTTGCTCCGTTTTGGCAAGAAACGTGCGTTTCGGTCGCCAAATCGCTGCTTTTGCACAGTTTTGACGCTAACCGTGCGTTTCGTGCACCAAAACGCCGCTTTTGCAGCGAAACGTGCGATTCGCGCACCGAATCGGCGCTTTTGCTCCGTTTTGGCAAGAAACGTGCGTTTCGCGCACCGAATTGCTGCTTTTGCACAGTTTTGACGCTAAACGTGCGTTTCGTGTACCAAAACGCCGCTTTTGCAGCGAAACGTGTGTTTCGCGAACCGAATCGCCGCTTTTCTAGCGAAACGTGCGTTTCGCGCACCGAATCGCTGCTTTAGCACAGTTTTGTCGCTAAACGTGCGTTTCGTGCAGCAAAACGCCGCTTTTGCAGCGAAACGTGCGTTTCGGGCACCGAATCGCCGATTTTGCAGCGAAACGTACGTTTCGGGCACCGAATCGCCGATTTTGCTCCGTTTTGGCAAGAAACGTGCGTTTCGTGCACCAAATCGCTGCTTTTGCACAGTTTTGACGCTAAACGTGCGTTTCGCGCACCGAATCGCCGTTTTTGCTCCGTTTTGACAAGAAACTTGCGTTTCGTGCACCAATTCGCTGCTTTTGCATAGTTTTGACGCTAAACGTGCGTTTCGTGCACCAAAACGCCGCATTTGCAGCGAAACGTGCGTTTCGCGCACCGAATCGCTGCTTTTGCACAGTTTTGTCGCCAAACGTGCGTTTCCTGCACCAAAACGCCGCTTTTGCTCCGCTTTGGCAAGAAACGTGCGATTCGTGCACCAAAACGCCGCTTTTGCAGCGAAACGTGCGTTTCGCGCACCGAATCGCCGCATTTGCTCCGTTTTGGCAAGAAACGTGCGTTTCGGTCGCCAAATCGCTGCTTTTGCACAGTTTTGACGCTAACCGTGCGTTTCGTGCACCAAAACGCCGCTTTTGCAGCGAAACGTGCGATTCGCGCACCGAATCGGCGCTTTTGCTCCGTTTTGGCAAGAAACGTGCGTTTCGCGCACCGAATTGCTGCTTTTGCACAGTTTTGACGATAAACGTGCGTTTCGTGTACCAAAACGCCGCTTTTGCAGCGAAACGTGTGTTTCGCGAACCGAATCGCCGCTTTTCTAGCGAAACGTGCGTTTCGCGCACCGAATCGCTGCTTTAGCACAGTTTTGTCGCTAAACGTGCGTTTCGTGCAGCAAAACGCCGCTTTTGCAGCGAAACGTGCGTTTCGGGCACCGAACCGCCGATTTTGCAGCGAAACGTACGTTTCGGGCACCGAATCGCCGATTTTGCTCCGTTTTGGCAAGAAGCGTGCGTTTCGTGCACCAAATCGCTGCTTTTGCACAGTTTTGACGCTAAACGTGCGTTTCGCGCACCAAAACGCCGCATTTGCAGCGAAACGTGCGTTTCGCGCACCGAATCGCTGCTTTTGCACAGTTTTGTCGCCAAACGTGCGTTTCCTGCACCAAAACGCCGCTTTTGCTCCGCTTTGGCAAGAAACGTGCGATTCGTGCACCAAAACGCCGCTTTTGCAGCGAAACGTGCGTTTCGCGCACCGAATCGCAGCTTTTGCTCCGTTTTGGCAAGAAACGTGCGTTTCGTGCACCAAATCGCTGCTTTTGCGCAGTTTTGACGCTAACCGTGCGTTTCGTGCACCAAAAGGCCGCTTTTGCGGGGAAACGTGCGATTCGCGCACCGAATCGGCGGTTTTGCTGCGTTTTGGCAAGAAACGTGCGTGTCGTGAATCAAATCGCTGCTTTTGCACAGTTTCAAAGCTAAACGTGCGTTTCGTGCACCAAAACGCCGCGCTTGCAGCGATACGTGCGTTTCGCCCACCGAATCGCCGCTTTTGCTCCGTTTTGGAAAGAAACGTGCGTTTCGTGTACCAAAACGCCGCTTTTGCAGCGAAACGTGTGTTTCGCGCACCGAATCGCCGCTTTTTGCTCCGTTTTGGCAAGAAACGTGCGTTTCGTGCACCAAATCGCCGCTTTTGCAGCGAAACGTGCGTTTCGTGCACCAAAACGCCGCTTTTGCTCCGTTTTGGCAAGAAACGTGCGTTTCGTGCACCAAATCGCTGCTTTTGCGCAGTTTTGACGCTAACCGTGCGTTTCGTGCACCAAAAGGCCGCTTTTGCCGCGAAACGTGCGATTCGCGCACCGAATCGCCGTTTTTGCTCCGTTTTGACAAGAAACTTGCGTTTCGTGCACCAATTCGCTGCTTTTGCATAGTTTTGACGCTAAACGTGCGTTTCGTGCACCAAAACGCCGCATTTGCAGCGAAACGTGCGTTTCGCGCACCGAATCGCTGCTTTTGCACACTTTTGTCGCCAAACGTGCGTTTCCTGCACCAAAACGCCGCTTTTGCTCCGCTTTGGCAAGAAATGTGCGTTTCGTGCACCAAAACGCCGCTTTTGCAGCGAAACGTGCGTTTCG
Source organism: Stelis phaeoptera (assembly GCA_943735885.1). NCBI lineage: Eukaryota > Metazoa > Arthropoda > Insecta > Hymenoptera > Megachilidae > Stelis > Stelis phaeoptera. The sequence continues at coordinate 2,962,554 of OX030933.1, forward strand.
CGCATCGAATCGCCGCTCTTGCTCCGTTTTGGCAAGAAACGTGCGATTCGTGCACCGAATCGCTGCTTTTGCACAGTTTTGACGCTAAACGTGCGTTTCGTGCGCCAAAACGCCGCTTTTGCAGCGAAACGTGCGTTTCGCGCACCGAATCGCAGCTTTTGCTCCGTTTTGGCAAGGAACGTGCGTTTCGTGCACCAAATCGCTGCTTTTGCGCAGTTTTGACGCTAACCGTGCGTTTCGTGCACCAAAACGCCGCTTTTGCAGCGAAACGTGCGATTCGCGCACCGAATCGGCGGTTTTGCTCCGTTTTGGCAAGAAACGTGCGTTTCGTGCACCGAATTGCTGCTTTTGCACAGTTTTGACGCTAAACGTGCGTTTCGTGCGCCAAAACGCCGCTTTTGCAGCGAAACGTGCGTTTCGCGCACCGAATCGCAGCTTTTGCTCCGTTTTGGCAAGAAACGTGCGTTTCGTGCACCAAATCGCTGCTTTTGCGCAGTTTTGACGCTAACCGTGCGTTTCGTGCACCAAAAGGCCGCTTTTGCGGGGAAACGTGCGATTCGCGCACCGAATCGGCGGTTTTGCTGCGTTTTGGCAAGAAACGTGCGTGTCGTGAATCAAATCGCTGCTTTTGCACAGTTTCGACGCTAAACGTGCGTTTCGTGCACCAAAACGCCGCGCTTGCAGCGATACGTGCGTTTCGCCCACCGAATCGCCGCTTTTGCTCCGTTTTGGAAAGAAACGTGCGTTTCGTGCACCAAAAGGCCGCTTTTGCCGCGAAACGTGCGATTCGCGCACCGAATCGCCGCTTTTGCTCCGCTTTGGCAAGAAACGTGCGTTTCGTGCACCAAAACGCCGCTTTTGCAGCGAAACGTGCGTTTCGCGCATCGAATCGCCGCCCTTGCTCCGTTTTGGCAAGAAACGTGCGATTCGTGCACCGAATCGCTGCTTCTGCACAGTTTTGACGCTAAACGTGCGTTTCGTGCGCCAAAACGCCGCTTTTGCAGCGAAACGTGCGTTTCGCGCACCGAATCGCAGCTTTTGCTCCGTTTTGGCAAGGAACGTGCGTTTCGTGCACCAAATCGCTGCTTTTGCGCAGTTTTGACGCTAACCGTGCGTTTCGTGCACCAAAACGCCGCTTTTGCAGCCAAACGTGCGTTTCGCGCCCCGATTCGCCGCTTTTGCAGCGAAACGTGCGTTTCGCGCACCGAATCGCCGCTTTTGCTCCGTTTTGGCAAGAAACGTCCGGTTCGTGCACCAAAACGCTGCTTTGAACAGTTTTGACGCTAAACGTGCGTTACGTGCACCAAAACGCCGCTTTTGCAGCGAAACGTGCGTGTCGTGCACCGAATCGCCGCTTTTGCTCCGTTTTGGCAAGAATCGTGCGTTTCATGCACCAAATCGCTGCTTTTGCACAGTTTTGACGCTAAACGTGCGTTTCGTGCACCAAAACGCCGCTTTTGCTCCGTTTTGGCAAGAAACGGGCGTTTCGTGCACCAATTCGCTGCTTTTGCATAGTTTTGACGCTAAACGTGCGTTTCGTGCACCAAAACGCCGCATTTGCAGCGAAACGTGCGTTTCGCGCACCGAATCGCTGCTTTTGCACAGTTTTGTCGCCAACCGTGCGTTTCCTGCACCAAAACGCCGCTTTTGCTCCGCTTTGGCAAGAAACGTGCGTTTCGTGCACCAAAACGCCGCTTTTGCAGCGAAACGTGCGTTTCGCGCATCGAATCGCCGCTTTTGCTCCGTTTTGGCAAGAAACGTGCGTTTCGTGCACCAAATCGCTGCTTTTGCGCAGTTTTGACGCTAACCGTGCGTTTCGTGCACCAAAAGGCCGGTTTTGCGGGGAAACGTGCGATTCGCGCACCGAATCGGCGGTTTTGCTGCGTTTTGGCAAGAAACGTGAGTGTCGTGAATCAAATCGCTGCTTTTGCACAGTTTCGACGCTAAACGTGCGTTTCGTGCACCAAAACGCCGCGCTTGCAGCGATACGTGCGTTTCGCCCACCGAATCGCCGCTTTTGCTCCGTTTTGGAAAGAAACGTGCGTTTCGTGCACCAAAAGGCCGCTTTTGCCGCGAAACGTGCGATTCGCGCACCGAATCGCCGCTTTTGCTCCGCTTTGGCAAGAAACGTGCGTTTCGTGCACCAAAACGCCGCTTTTGCAGCGAAACGTGCGTTTCGCGCATCGAATCGCCGCTCTTGCTCCGTTTTGGCAAGAAACGTGCGATTCGTGCACCGAATCGCTGCTTTTGCACAGTTTTGACGCTAAACGTGCGTTTCGTGCGCCAAAACGCCGCTTTTGCAGCGAAACGTGCGTTTCGCGCACCGAATCGCAGCTTTTGCTCCGTTTTGGCAAGGAACGTGCGTTTCGTGCACCAAATCGCTGCTTTTGCGCAGTTTTGACGCTAACCGTGCGTTTCGTGCACCAAAACGCCGCTTTTGCAGCCAAACGTGCGTTTCGCGCCCCGATTCGCCGCTTTTGCAGCGAAACGTGCGTTTCGCGCACCGAATCGCCGCTTTTGCTCCGTTTTGGCAAGAAACGTCCGGTTCGTGCACCAAAACGCTGCTTTGAACAGTTTTGACGCTAAACGTGCGTTACGTGCACCAAAACGCCGCTTTTGCAGCGAAACGTGCGTGTCGTGCACCGAATCGCCGCTTTTGCTCCGTTTTGGCAAGAATCGTGCGTTTCATGCACCAAATCGCTGCTTTTGCACAGTTTTGACGCTAAACGTGCGTTTCGTGCACCAAAACGCCGCTTTTGCTCCGTTTTGGCAAGAAACGGGCGTTTCGTGCACCAATTCGCTGCTTTTGCATAGTTTTGACGCTAAACGTGCGTTTCGTGCACCAAAACGCCGCATTTGCAGCGAAACGTGCGTTTCGCGCACCGAATCGCTGCTTTTGCACAGTTTTGTCGCCAACCGTGCGTTTCCTGCACCAAAACGCCGCTTTTGCTCCGCTTTGGCAAGAAACGTGCGTTTCGTGCACCAAAACGCCGCTTTTGCAGCGAATAGTGCGTTTCGCGCATCGAATCGCCGCTTTTGCTCCGTTTTGGCAAGAAACGTGCGTTTCGTGCACCAAATCGCTGCTTTTGCGCAGTTTTGACGCTAACCGTGCGTTTCGTGCACCAAAAGGCCGCTTTTGCGGGGAAACGTGCGATTCGCGCACCGAATCGGCGGTTTTGCTGCGTTTTGGCAAGAAACGTGAGTGTCGTGAATCAAATCGCTGCTTTTGCACAGTTTCGACGCTAAACGTGCGTTTCGTGCACCAAAACGCCGCGCTTGCAGCGATACGTGCGTTTCGCCCACCGAATCGCCGCTTTTGCTCCGTTTTGGAAAGAAACGTGCGTTTCGTGTACCAAAACGCCGCTTTTGCAGCGAAACGTGTGTTTCGCGCACCGAATCGCCGCTTTTTGCTCCGTTTTGGCAAGAAACGTGCGTTTCGTGCACCAAATCGCCGCTTTTGCAGCGAAACGTGCGTTTCGTGCACCAAAACGCCGCTTTTGCTCCGTTTTGGCAGGAAACGTGCGTTTCGTGCACCAAATCGCTGCTTTTGCGCAGTTTTGACGCTAACCGTGCGTTTCGTGCACCAAAAGGCCGCTTTTGCCGCGAAACGTGCGATTCGCGCACCGAATCGCCGTTTTTGCTCCGTTTTGACAAGAAACTTGCGTTTCGTGCACCAATTCGCTGCTTTTGCATAGTTTTGACGCTAAACGTGCGTTTCGTGCACCAAAACGCCGCATTTGCAGCGAAACGTGCGTTTCGCGCACCGAATCGCTGCTTTTGCACACTTTTGTCGCCAAACGTGCGTTTCCTGCACCAAAACGCCGCTTTTGCTCCGCTTTGGCAAGAAACGTGCGTTTCGTGCACCAAAACGCCGCTTTTGCAGCGAAACGTGCGTTTCGCGCATCGAATCGCCGCTCTTGCTCCGTTTTGGCAAGAAACGTGCGATTCGTGCACCGAATCGCTGCTTTTGCACAGTTTTGACGCTAAACGTGCGTTTCGTGCGCCAAAACGCCGCTTTTGCAGCGAAACGTGCGTTTCGCGCACCGAATCGCAGCTTTTGCTCCGTTTTGGCAAGAAACGTGCGTTTCGTGCACCAAATCGCTGCTTTTGCGCAGTTTTGACGCTAACCGTGCGTTTCGTGCACCAAAACGCCGCTTTTGCAGCGAAACGTGCGTTTCGCGCACCGAATCGCCGCTTTTGCTCCGTTTTGGCAAGAAACGTCCGGTTCGTGCACCAAAACGCTGCTTTGAACAGTTTTGACGCTAAACGTGCGTTACGTGCACCAAAACGCCGCTTTTGCAGCGAAACGTGCGTGTCGTGCACCGAATCGCCGCTTTTGCTCCGTTTTGGCAAGAAACGTGCGTTTCATGCACCAAATCGCTGCTTTTGCACAGTTTTGACGCTAAACGTGCGTTTCGTGCACCAAAACGCCGCTTTTGCTCCGTTCTGGCAAGAAACGGGCGTTTCGTGCACCAATTCGCTGCATTTGCATAGTTTTGACGCTAAACGTGCGTTTCGTGCACCAAAACGCCGCATTTGCAGCGAAACGTGCGTTTCGCGCACCGAATCGCTGCTTTTGCACAGTTTTGTCGCCAAACGTGCGTTTCCTGCACCAAAACGCCGCTTTTGCTCCGCTTTGGCAAGAAACGTGCGTTTCGTGCACCAAAACGCCGCTTTTGCAGCGAAACGTGCGTTTCGCGCATCGAATCGCCGCCTTTGCTCCGTTTTGGCAAGAAACGTGCGATTCGTGCACCGAATCGCTGCTTTTGCACAGTTTTGACGCTAAACGTGCGTTTCGTGCACCAAAACGCCGCTTTTGCAGGGAAACGTGCGTTTCGCGCACCGAATCGCCGCTTTTGCAGGGAAACGTGCGTTTCGCGCACCGAATCGCCGCTTTTGCTCCGTTTTGGCAAGAAACGTGCGTTTCGTGCACCAAATCGCTGCCTTTGCACAGTTTTGACGCTAACCGTGCGTTTTGTGCACCAAAACGCCGCTTTTGCAGCGAAACGTGCGATTCGCGCACCGAATCGGCGGTTTTGCTCCGTTTTGGCACGAAACGTGCGTTTCGTGCACCAAATCGCCGCTTTTGCAGCGAAACGTGCGTTTCATTCACCGAATCGCTGCTTTTGCACAGTTTTGACGCTAAACGTGCGTTTCGTGCACCAAAACGCCGCGTTTGCAGCGATACGTGCGTTTCGTCCACCGAATCGCCGCTTTTGCTCCGTTTTGGAAAGAAACGTGCGTTTCGTGAACCAAAACGCCGCTTTTGCAGCGAAACGTGCGTTTCGCGCACCGAATCGGCGGTTCTGCTGCGTTTTGGCAAGAAACGTGCGTTTCGTGCACCAAATCGCAGCTCTTGAACAGTTTTGACGCTAAACGTGCGTTTCGTGCACCAAAACGCCGCTTTTGCAGCGGAACGTGCGTTTCGCGCACCGAATTGCTGCTTTTGCACAGTTTTGACGCTAAACGTGCGTTTCGTGCACCAAAACGCTGCTTTTGCACCGCTTTTGCAAGAAACGTGCGTTTCGTGCACCAAAACGCCGCTTTTGCAGCGAAACGTGCGTTTCGCGCACCGAATCGCCGCATTTGCTCCGTTTTGGCAAGAAACGTGCGTTTCGGTCGCCAAATCGCTGCTTTTGCACAGTTTTGACGCTAACCGTGCGTTTCGTGCACCAAAACGCCGCTTTTGCAGCGAAACGTGCGATTCGCGCACCGAATCGGCGCTTTTGCTCCGTTTTGGCAAGAAACGTGCGTTTCGCGCACCGAATTGCTGCTTTTGCACAGTTTTGACGCTAAACGTGCGTTTCGTGTACCAAAACGCCGCTTTTGCAGCGAAACGTGTGTTTCGCGAACCGAATCGCCGCTTTTCTAGCGAAACGTGCGTTTCGCGCACCGAATCGCTGCTTTAGCACAGTTTTGTCGCTAAACGTGCGTTTCGTGCAGCAAAACGCCGCTTTTGCAGCGAAACGTGCGTTTCGGGCACCGAATCGCCGATTTTGCAGCGAAACGTACGTTTCGGGCACCGAATCGCCGATTTTGCTCCGTTTTGGCAAGAAACGTGCGTTTCGTGCACCAAATCGCTGCTTTTGCACAGTTTTGACGCTAAACGTGCGTTTCGCGCACCGAATCGCCGTTTTTGCTCCGTTTTGACAAGAAACTTGCGTTTCGTGCACCAATTCGCTGCTTTTGCATAGTTTTGACGCTAAACGTGCGTTTCGTGCACCAAAACGCCGCATTTGCAGCGAAACGTGCGTTTCGCGCACCGAATCGCTGCTTTTGCACAGTTTTGTCGCCAAACGTGCGTTTCCTGCACCAAAACGCCGCTTTTGCTCCGCTTTGGCAAGAAACGTGCGATTCGTGCACCAAAACGCCGCTTTTGCAGCGAAACGTGCGTTTCGCGCGTCGAATCGCCGCTTTTGCTCCGTTTTGGCAAGAAACGTGCGAATCGTGCACCGAATCGCTGCTTTTGCACAGTTTTGACGCTAAACGTGCGTTTCGTGCACCAAAACGCCGCTTTTGCAGGGAAACGTGCGTTTCGCGCACCGAATCGCCGCTTTTGCAGGGAAACGTGCGTTTCGCGCACCGAATCGCCGCTTTTGCTCCGTTTTGGCAAGAAACGTGCGTTTCGTGCACCAAATCGCTGCCTTTGCACAGTTTTGACGCTAACCGTGCGTTTCGTGCACCAAAACGCCGCTTTTGCAGCGAAACGTGCGATTCGCGCACCGAATCGGCGGTTTTGCTCCGTTTTGGCAAGAAACGTGCGTTTCGTGCACCGAATTGCTGCTTTTGCACAGTTTTGACGCTAAACGTGCGTTTCGTGCGCCAAAACGCCGCTTTTGCAGCGAAACGTGCGTTTCGCGCACCGAATCGCAGCTTTTGCTCCGTTTTGGCAAGAAACGTGCGTTTCGTGCACCAAATCGCTGCTTTTGCGCAGTTTTGACGCTAACCGTGCGTTTCGTGCACCAAAAGGCCGCTTTTGCGGGGAAACGTGCGATTCGCGCACCGAATCGCCGCTTTTGCTCCGTTTTGGAAAGAAACGTGCGTTTCGTGTACCAAAACGCCGCTTTTGCAGCGAAACGTGTGTTTCGCGCACCGAATCGCCGCTTTTTGCTCCGTTTTGGCAAGAAACGTGCGTTTCGAGCACCAAATCGCCGCTTTTGCAGCGAAACGTGCGTTTCGTGCACCAAAACGCCGCTTTTGCTCCGTTTTGGCAAGAAACGTGCGTTTCGTGCACCAAATCGCTGCTTTTGCGCAGTTTTGACGCTAACCGTGCGTTTCGTGCACCAAAAGGCCGCTTTTGCCGCGAAACGTGCGATTCGCGCACCGAATCGCCGTTTTTGCTCCGTTTTGACAAGAAACTTGCGTTTCGTGCACCAATTCGCTGCTTTTGCATAGTTTTGACGCTAAACGTGCGTTTCGTGCACCAAAACGCCGCATTTGCAGCGAAACGTGCGTTTCGCGCACCGAATCGCTGCTTTTGCACAGTTTTGTCGCCAAACGTGCGTTTCCTGCACCAAAACGCCGCTTTTGCTCCGCTTTGGCAAGAAACGTGCGATTCGTGCACCAAAACGCCGCTTTTGCAGCGAAACGTGCGTTTCGCGCACCGAATCGCCGCATTTGCTCCGTTTTGGCAAGAAACGTGCGTTTCGGTCGCCAAATCGCTGCTTTTGCACAGTTTTGACGCTAACCGTGCGTTTCGTGCACCAAAACGCCGCTTTTGCAGCGAAACGTGCGATTCGCGCACCGAATCGGCGCTTTTGCTCCGTTTTGGCAAGAAACGTGCGTTTCGCGCACCGAATTGCTGCTTTTGCACAGTTTTGACGATAAACGTGCGTTTCGTGTACCAAAACGCCGCTTTTGCAGCGAAACGTGTGTTTCGCGAACCGAATCGCCGCTTTTCTAGCGAAACGTGCGTTTCGCGCACCGAATCGCTGCTTTAGCACAGTTTTGTCGCTAAACGTGCGTTTCGTGCAGCAAAACGCCGCTTTTGCAGCGAAACGTGCGTTTCGGGCACCGAATCGCCGATTTTGCAGCGAAACGTACGTTTCGGGCACCGAATCGCCGATTTTGCTCCGTTTTGGCAAGAAACGTGCGTTTCGTGCACCAAATCGCTGCTTTTGCACAGTTTTGACGCTAAACGTGCGTTTCGTGCACCAAAACGCCGCATTTGCAGCGAAACGTGCGTTTCGCGCACCGAATCGCTGCTTTTGCACACTTTTGTCGCCAAACGTGCGTTTCCTGCACCAAAACGCCGCTTTTGCTCCGCTTTGGCAAGAAATGTGCGTTTCGTGCACCAAAACGCCGCTTTTGCAGCGAAACGTGCGTTTCGCGCATCGAATCGCCGCTCTTGCTCCGTTTTGGCAAGAAACGTGCGATTCGTGCACCGAATCGCTGCTTTTGCACAGTTTTGACGCTAAACGTGCGTTTCGTGCGCCAAAACGCCGCTTTTGCAGCGAAACGTGCGTTTCGCGCACCGAATCGCAGCTTTTGCTCCGTTTTGGCAAGGAACGTGCGTTTCGTGCACCAAATCGCTGCTTTTGCGCAGTTTTGACGCTAACCGTGCGTTTCGTGCACCAAAACGCCGCTTTTGCAGCCAAACGTGCGTTTCGCGCCCCGATTCGCCGCTTTTGCAGCGAAACGTGCGTTTCGCGCACCGAATCGCCGCTTTTGCTCCGTTTTGGCAAGAAACGTCCGGTTCGTGCACCAAAACGCTGCTTTGAACAGTTTTGACGCTAAACGTGCGTTACGTGCACCAAAACGCCGCTTTTGCAGCGAAACGTGCGTGTCGTGCACCGAATCGCCGCTTTTGCTCCGTTTTGGCAAGAATCGTGCGTTTCATGCACCAAATCGCTGCTTTTGCACAGTTTTGACGCTAAACGTGCGTTTCGTGCACCAAAACGCCGCTTTTGCTCCGTTTTGGCAAGAAACGGGCGTTTCGTGCACCAATTCGCTGCTTTTGCATAGTTTTGACGCTAAACGTGCGTTTCGTGCACCAAAACGCCGCATTTGCAGCGAAACGTGCGTTTCGCGCACCGAATCGCTGCTTTTGCACAGTTTTGTCGCCAAACGTGCGTTTCCTGCACCAAAACGCCGCTTTTGCTCCGCTTTGGCAAGAAACGTGCGTTTCGTGCACCAAAACGCCGCTTTTGCAGCGAAACGTGCGTTTCGCGCATCGAATCGCCGCTTTTGCTCCGTTTTGGCAAGAAACGTGCGTTTCGTGCACCAAATCGCTGCTTTTGCGCAGTTTTGACGCTAACCGTGCGTTTCGTGCACCAAAAGGCCGCTTTTGCGGGGAAACGTGCGATTCGCGCACCGAATCGGCGGTTTTGCTCCGTTTTGGCAAGAAACGTGCGTTTCGTGCACCGAATTGCTGCTTTTGCACAGTTTTGACGCTAAACGTGCGTTTCGTGCGCCAAAACGCCGCTTTTGCAGCGAAACGTGCGTTTCGCGCACCGAATCGCAGCTTTTGCTCCGTTTTGGCAAGAAACGTGCGTTTCGTGCACCAAATCGCTGCTTTTGCGCAGTTTTGACGCTAACCGTGCGTTTCGTGCACCAAAAGGCCGCTTTTGCGGGGAAACGTGCGATTCGCGCACCGAATCGGCGGTTTTGCTGCGTTTTGGCAAGAAACGTGCGTGTCGTGAATCAAATCGCTGCTTTTGCACAGTTTCGACGCTAAACGTGCGTTTCGTGCACCAAAACGCCGCGCTTGCAGCGATACGTGCGTTTCGCCCACCGAATCGCCGCTTTTGCTCCGTTTTGGAAAGAAACGTGCGTTTCGTGCACCAAAAGGCCGCTTTTGCCGCGAAACGTGCGATTCGCGCACCGAATCGCCGCTTTTGCTCCGCTTTGGCAAGAAACGTGCGTTTCGTGCACCAAAACGCCGCTTTTGCAGCGAAACGTGCGTTTCGCGCATCGAATCGCCGCCCTTGCTCCGTTTTGGCAAGAAACGTGCGATTCGTGCACCGAATCGCTGCTTTTGCACAGTTTTGACGCTAAACGTGCGTTTCGTGCGCCAAAACGCCGCTTTTGCAGCGAAACGTGCGTTTCGCGCACCGAATCGCAGCTTTTGCTCCGTTTTGGCAAGGAACGTGCGTTTCGTGCACCAAATCGCTGCTTTTGCGCAGTTTTGACGCTAACCGTGCGTTTCGTGCACCAAAACGCCGCTTTTGCAGCCAAACGTGCGTTTCGCGCCCCGATTCGCCGCTTTTGCAGCGAAACGTGCGTTTCGCGCACCGAATCGCCGCTTTTGCTCCGTTTTGGCAAGAAACGTCCGGTTCGTGCACCAAAACGCTGCTTTGAACAGTTTTGACGCTAAACGTGCGTTACGTGCACCAAAACGCCGCTTTTGCAGCGAAACGTGCGTGTCGTGCACCGAATCGCCGCTTTTGCTCCGTTTTGGCAAGAATCGTGCGTTTCATGCACCAAATCGCTGCTTTTGCACAGTTTTGACGCTAAACGTGCGTTTCGTGCACCAAAACGCCGCTTTTGCTCCGTTTTGGCAAGAAACGGGCGTTTCGTGCACCAATTCGCTGCTTTTGCATAGTTTTGACGCTAAACGTGCGTTTCGTGCACCAAAACGCCGCATTTGCAGCGAAACGTGCGTTTCGCGCACCGAATCGCTGCTTTTGCACAGTTTTGTCGCCAACCGTGCGTTTCCTGCACCAAAACGCCGCTTTTGCTCCGCTTTGGCAAGAAACGTGCGTTTCGTGCACCAAAACGCCGCTTTTGCAGCGAAACGTGCGTTTCGCGCATCGAATCGCCGCTTTTGCTCCGTTTTGGCAAGAAACGTGCGTTTCGTGCACCAAATCGCTGCTTTTGCGCAGTTTTGACGCTAACCGTGCGTTTCGTGCACCAAAAGGCCGGTTTTGCGGGGAAACGTGCGATTCGCGCACCGAATCGGCGGTTTTGCTGCGTTTTGGCAAGAAACGTGAGTGTCGTGAATCAAATCGCTGCTTTTGCACAGTTTCGACGCTAAACGTGCGTTTCGTGCACCAAAACGCCGCGCTTGCAGCGATACGTGCGTTTCGCCCACCGAATCGCCGCTTTTGCTCCGTTTTGGAAAGAAACGTGCGTTTCGTGCACCAAAAGGCCGCTTTTGCCGCGAAACGTGCGATTCGCGCACCGAATCGCCGCTTTTGCTCCGCTTTGGCAAGAAACGTGCGTTTCGTGCACCAAAACGCCGCTTTTGCAGCGAAACGTGCGTTTCGCGCATCGAATCGCCGCTCTTGCTCCGTTTTGGCAAGAAACGTGCGATTCGTGCACCGAATCGCTGCTTTTGCACAGTTTTGACGCTAAACGTGCGTTTCGTGCGCCAAAACGCCGCTTTTGCAGCGAAACGTGCGTTTCGCGCACCGAATCGCAGCTTTTGCTCCGTTTTGGCAAGGAACGTGCGTTTCGTGCACCAAATCGCTGCTTTTGCGCAGTTTTGACGCTAACCGTGCGTTTCGTGCACCAAAACGCCGCTTTTGCAGCCAAACGTGCGTTTCGCGCCCCGATTCGCCGCTTTTGCAGCGAAACGTGCGTTTCGCGCACCGAATCGCCGCTTTTGCTCCGTTTTGGCAAGAAACGTCCGGTTCGTGCACCAAAACGCTGCTTTGAACAGTTTTGACGCTAAACGTGCGTTACGTGCACCAAAACGCCGCTTTTGCAGCGAAACGTGCGTGTCGTGCACCGAATCGCCGCTTTTGCTCCGTTTTGGCAAGAATCGTGCGTTTCATGCACCAAATCGCTGCTTTTGCACAGTTTTGACGCTAAACGTGCGTTTCGTGCACCAAAACGCCGCTTTTGCTCCGTTTTGGCAAGAAACGGGCGTTTCGTGCACCAATTCGCTGCTTTTGCATAGTTTTGACGCTAAACGTGCGTTTCGTGCACCAAAACGCCGCATTTGCAGCGAAACGTGCGTTTCGCGCACCGAATCGCTGCTTTTGCACAGTTTTGTCGCCAACCGTGCGTTTCCTGCACCAAAACGCCGCTTTTGCTCCGCTTTGGCAAGAAACGTGCGTTTCGTGCACCAAAACGCCGCTTTTGCAGCGAATAGTGCGTTTCGCGCATCGAATCGCCGCTTTTGCTCCGTTTTGGCAAGAAACGTGCGTTTCGTGCACCAAATCGCTGCTTTTGCGCAGTTTTGACGCTAACCGTGCGTTTCGTGCACCAAAAGGCCGCTTTTGCGGGGAAACGTGCGATTCGCGCACCGAATCGGCGGTTTTGCTGCGTTTTGGCAAGAAACGTGAGTGTCGTGAATCAAATCGCTGCTTTTGCACAGTTTCGACGCTAAACGTGCGTTTCGTGCACCAAAACGCCGCGCTTGCAGCGATACGTGCGTTTCGCCCACCGAATCGCCGCTTTTGCTCCGTTTTGGAAAGAAACGTGCGTTTCGTGTACCAAAACGCCGCTTTTGCAGCGAAACGTGTGTTTCGCGCACCGAATCGCCGCTTTTTGCTCCGTTTTGGCAAGAAACGTGCGTTTCGTGCACCAAATCGCCGCTTTTGCAGCGAAACGTGCGTTTCGTGCACCAAAACGCCGCTTTTGCTCCGTTTTGGCAGGAAACGTGCGTTTCGTGCACCAAATCGCTGCTTTTGCGCAGTTTTGACGCTAACCGTGCGTTTCGTGCACCAAAAGGCCGCTTTTGCCGCGAAACGTGCGATTCGCGCACCGAATCGCCGTTTTTGCTCCGTTTTGACAAGAAACTTGCGTTTCGTGCACCAATTCGCTGCTTTTGCATAGTTTTGACGCTAAACGTGCGTTTCGTGCACCAAAACGCCGCATTTGCAGCGAAACGTGCGTTTCGCGCACCGAATCGCTGCTTTTGCACACTTTTGTCGCCAAACGTGCGTTTCCTGCACCAAAACGCCGCTTTTGCTCCGCTTTGGCAAGAAACGTGCGTTTCGTGCACCAAAACGCCGCTTTTGCAGCGAAACGTGCGTTTCGCGCATCGAATCGCCGCTCTTGCTCCGTTTTGGCAAGAAACGTGCGATTCGTGCACCGAATCGCTGCTTTTGCACAGTTTTGACGCTAAACGTGCGTTTCGTGCGCCAAAACGCCGCTTTTGCAGCGAAACGTGCGTTTCGCGCACCGAATCGCAGCTTTTGCTCCGTTTTGGCAAGAAACGTGCGTTTCGTGCACCAAATCGCTGCTTTTGCGCAGTTTTGACGCTAACCGTGCGTTTCGTGCACCAAAACGCCGCTTTTGCAGCGAAACGTGCGTTTCGCGCACCGAATCGCCGCTTTTGCTCCGTTTTGGCAAGAAACGTCCGGTTCGTGCACCAAAACGCTGCTTTGAACAGTTTTGACGCTAAACGTGCGTTACGTGCACCAAAACGCCGCTTTTGCAGCGAAACGTGCGTGTCGTGCACCGAATCGCCGCTTTTGCTCCGTTTTGGCAAGAAACGTGCGTTTCATGCACCAAATCGCTGCTTTTGCACAGTTTTGACGCTAAACGTGCGTTTCGTGCACCAAAACGCCGCTTTTGCTCCGTTCTGGCAAGAAACGGGCGTTTCGTGCACCAATTCGCTGCATTTGCATAGTTTTGACGCTAAACGTGCGTTTCGTGCACCAAAACGCCGCATTTGCAGCGAAACGTGCGTTTCGCGCACCGAATCGCTGCTTTTGCACAGTTTTGTCGCCAAACGTGCGTTTCCTGCACCAAAACGCCGCTTTTGCTCCGCTTTGGCAAGAAACGTGCGTTTCGTGCACCAAAACGCCGCTTTTGCAGCGAAACGTGCGTTTCGCGCATCGAATCGCCGCCTTTGCTCCGTTTTGGCAAGAAACGTGCGATTCGTGCACCGAATCGCTGCTTTTGCACAGTTTTGACGCTAAACGTGCGTTTCGTGCACCAAAACGCCGCTTTTGCAGGGAAACGTGCGTTTCGCGCACCGAATCGCCGCTTTTGCAGGGAAACGTGCGTTTCGCGCACCGAATCGCCGCTTTTGCTCCGTTTTGGCAAGAAACGTGCGTTTCGTGCACCAAATCGCTGCCTTTGCACAGTTTTGACGCTAACCGTGCGTTTTGTGCACCAAAACGCCGCTTTTGCAGCGAAACGTGCGATTCGCGCACCGAATCGGCGGTTTTGCTCCGTTTTGGCACGAAACGTGCGTTTCGTGCACCAAATCGCCGCTTTTGCAGCGAAACGTGCGTTTCATTCACCGAATCGCTGCTTTTGCACAGTTTTGACGCTAAACGTGCGTTTCGTGCACCAAAACGCCGCGTTTGCAGCGATACGTGCGTTTCGTCCACCGAATCGCCGCTTTTGCTCCGTTTTGGAAAGAAACGTGCGTTTCGTGAACCAAAACGCCGCTTTTGCAGCGAAACGTGCGTTTCGCGCACCGAATCGGCGGTTCTGCTGCGTTTTGGCAAGAAACGTGCGTTTCGTGCACCAAATCGCAGCTCTTGAACAGTTTTGACGCTAAACGTGCGTTTCGTGCACCAAAACGCCGCTTTTGCAGCGGAACGTGCGTTTCGCGCACCGAATTGCTGCTTTTGCACAGTTTTGACGCTAAACGTGCGTTTCGTGCACCAAAACGCTGCTTTTGCACCGCTTTTGCAAGAAACGTGCGTTTCGTGCACCAAAACGCCGCTTTTGCAGCGAAACGTGCGTTTCGCGCACCGAATCGCCGCATTTGCTCCGTTTTGGCAAGAAACGTGCGTTTCGGTCGCCAAATCGCTGCTTTTGCACAGTTTTGACGCTAACCGTGCGTTTCGTGCACCAAAACGCCGCTTTTGCAGCGAAACGTGCGATTCGCGCACCGAATCGGCGCTTTTGCTCCGTTTTGGCAAGAAACGTGCGTTTCGCGCACCGAATTGCTGCTTTTGCACAGTTTTGACGCTAAACGTGCGTTTCGTGTACCAAAACGCCGCTTTTGCAGCGAAACGTGTGTTTCGCGAACCGAATCGCCGCTTTTCTAGCGAAACGTGCGTTTCGCGCACCGAATCGCTGCTTTAGCACAGTTTTGTCGCTAAACGTGCGTTTCGTGCAGCAAAACGCCGCTTTTGCAGCGAAACGTGCGTTTCGGGCACCGAATCGCCGATTTTGCAGCGAAACGTACGTTTCGGGCACCGAATCGCCGATTTTGCTCCGTTTTGGCAAGAAACGTGCGTTTCGTGCACCAAATCGCTGCTTTTGCACAGTTTTGACGCTAAACGTGCGTTTCGCGCACCGAATCGCCGTTTTTGCTCCGTTTTGACAAGAAACTTGCGTTTCGTGCACCAATTCGCTGCTTTTGCATAGTTTTGACGCTAAACGTGCGTTTCGTGCACCAAAACGCCGCATTTGCAGCGAAACGTGCGTTTCGCGCACCGAATCGCTGCTTTTGCACAGTTTTGTCGCCAAACGTGCGTTTCCTGCACCAAAACGCCGCTTTTGCTCCGCTTTGGCAAGAAACGTGCGATTCGTGCACCAAAACGCCGCTTTTGCAGCGAAACGTGCGTTTCGCGCGTCGAATCGCCGCTTTTGCTCCGTTTTGGCAAGAAACGTGCGAATCGTGCACCGAATCGCTGCTTTTGCACAGTTTTGACGCTAAACGTGCGTTTCGTGCACCAAAACGCCGCTTTTGCAGGGAAACGTGCGTTTCGCGCACCGAATCGCCGCTTTTGCAGGGAAACGTGCGTTTCGCGCACCGAATCGCCGCTTTTGCTCCGTTTTGGCAAGAAACGTGCGTTTCGTGCACCAAATCGCTGCCTTTGCACAGTTTTGACGCTAACCGTGCGTTTCGTGCACCAAAACGCCGCTTTTGCAGCGAAACGTGCGATTCGCGCACCGAATCGGCGGTTTTGCTCCGTTTTGGCAAGAAACGTGCGTTTCGTGCACCGAATTGCTGCTTTTGCACAGTTTTGACGCTAAACGTGCGTTTCGTGCGCCAAAACGCCGCTTTTGCAGCGAAACGTGCGTTTCGCGCACCGAATCGCAGCTTTTGCTCCGTTTTGGCAAGAAACGTGCGTTTCGTGCACCAAATCGCTGCTTTTGCGCAGTTTTGACGCTAACCGTGCGTTTCGTGCACCAAAAGGCCGCTTTTGCGGGGAAACGTGCGATTCGCGCACCGAATCGCCGCTTTTGCTCCGTTTTGGAAAGAAACGTGCGTTTCGTGTACCAAAACGCCGCTTTTGCAGCGAAACGTGTGTTTCGCGCACCGAATCGCCGCTTTTTGCTCCGTTTTGGCAAGAAACGTGCGTTTCGAGCACCAAATCGCCGCTTTTGCAGCGAAACGTGCGTTTCGTGCACCAAAACGCCGCTTTTGCTCCGTTTTGGCAAGAAACGTGCGTTTCGTGCACCAAATCGCTGCTTTTGCGCAGTTTTGACGCTAACCGTGCGTTTCGTGCACCAAAAGGCCGCTTTTGCCGCGAAACGTGCGATTCGCGCACCGAATCGCCGTTTTTGCTCCGTTTTGACAAGAAACTTGCGTTTCGTGCACCAATTCGCTGCTTTTGCATAGTTTTGACGCTAAACGTGCGTTTCGTGCACCAAAACGCCGCATTTGCAGCGAAACGTGCGTTTCGCGCACCGAAACGCTGCTTTTGCACACTTTTGTCGCCAAACGTGCGTTTCCTGCACCAAAACGCCGCTTTTGCTCCGCTTTGGCAAGAAACGTGCGTTTCGTGCACCAAAACGCCGCTTTTGCAGCGAAACGTGCGTTTCGCGCACCGAATCGCCGCATTTGCTCCGTTTTGGCAAGAAACGTGCGTTTCGGTCGCCAAATCGCTGCTTTTGCACAGTTTTGACGCTAACCGTGCGTTTCGTGCACCAAAACGCCGCTTTTGCAGCGAAACGTGCGATTCGCGCACCGAATCGGCGCTTTTGCTCCGTTTTGGCAAGAAACGTGCGTTTCGCGCACCGAATTGCTGCTTTTGCACAGTTTTGACGCTAAACGTGCGTTTCGTGTACCAAAACGCCGCTTTTGCAGCGAAACGTGTGTTTCGCGAACCGAATCGCCGCTTTTCTAGCGAAACGTGCGTTTCGCGCACCGAATCGCTGCTTTAGCACAGTTTTGTCGCTAAACGTGCGTTTCGTGCAGCAAAACGCCGCTTTTGCAGCGAAACGTGCGTTTCGGGCACCGAATCGCCGATTTTGCAGCGAAACGTACGTTTCGGGCACCGAATCGCCGATTTTGCTCCGTTTTGGCAAGAAACGTGCGTTTCGTGCACCAAATCGCTGCTTTTGCACAGTTTTGACGCTAAACGTGCGTTTCGCGCACCGAATCGCCGTTTTTGCTCCGTTTTGACAAGAAACTTGCGTTTCGTGCACCAATTCGCTGCTTTTGCATAGTTTTGACGCTAAACGTGCGTTTCGTGCACCAAAACGCCGCATTTGCAGCGAAACGTGCGTTTCGCGCACCGAATCGCTGCTTTTGCACAGTTTTGTCGCCAAACGTGCGTTTCCTGCACCAAAACGCCGCTTTTGCTCCGCTTTGGCAAGAAACGTGCGATTCGTGCACCAAAACGCCGCTTTTGCAGCGAAACGTGCGTTTCGCGCACCGAATCGCCGCATTTGCTCCGTTTTGGCAAGAAACGTGCGTTTCGGTCGCCAAATCGCTGCTTTTGCACAGTTTTGACGCTAACCGTGCGTTTCGTGCACCAAAACGCCGCTTTTGCAGCGAAACGTGCGATTCGCGCACCGAATCGGCGCTTTTGCTCCGTTTTGGCAAGAAACGTGCGTTTCGCGCACCGAATTGCTGCTTTTGCACAGTTTTGACGATAAACGTGCGTTTCGTGTACCAAAACGCCGCTTTTGCAGCGAAACGTGTGTTTCGCGAACCGAATCGCCGCTTTTCTAGCGAAACGTGCGTTTCGCGCACCGAATCGCTGCTTTAGCACAGTTTTGCCGCTAAACGTGCGTTTCGTGCAGCAAAACGCCGCTTTTGCAGCGAAACGTGCGTTTCGGGCACCGAATCGCCGATTTTGCAGCGAAACGTACGTTTCGGGCACCGAATCGCCGATTTTGCTCCGTTTTGGCAAGAAACGTGCGTTTCGTGCACCAAATCGCTGCTTTTGCACAGTTTTGACGCTAAACGTGCGTTTCGCGCACCGAATCGCCGTTTTTGCTCCGTTTTGACAAGAAACTTGCGTTTCGTGCACCAATTCGCTGCTTTTGCATAGTTTTGACGCTAAACGTGCGTTTCGTGCACCAAAACGCCGCATTTGCAGCGAAACGTGCGTTTCGCGCACCGAATCGCTGCTTTTGCACAGTTTTGTCGCCAAACGTGCGTTTCCTGCACCAAAACGCCGCTTTTGCTCCGCTTTGGCAAGAAACGTGCGATTCGTGCACCAAAACGCCGCTTTTGCAGCGAAACGTGCGTTTCGCGCACCGAATCGCCGCATTTGCTCCGTTTTGGCAAGAAACGTGCGTTTCGGTCGCCAAATCGCTGCTTTTGCACAGTTTTGACGCTAACCGTGCGTTTCGTGCACCAAAACGCCGCTTTTGCAGCGAAACGTGCGATTCGCGCACCGAATCGGCGCTTTTGCTCCGTTTTGGCAAGAAACGTGCGTTTCGCGCACCGAATTGCTGCTTTTGCACAGTTTTGACGATAAACGTGCGTTTCGTGTACCAAAACGCCGCTTTTGCAGCGAAACGTGTGTTTCGCGAACCGAATCGCCGCTTTTCTAGCGAAACGTGCGTTTCGCGCACCGAATCGCTGCTTTAGCACAGTTTTGTCGCTAAACGTGCGTTTCGTGCAGCAAAACGCCGCTTTTGCAGCGAAACGTGCGTTTCGGGCACCGAATCGCCGATTTTGCAGCGAAACGTACGTTTCGGGCACCGAATCGCCGATTTTGCTCCGTTTTGGCAAGAAACGTGCGTTTCGTGCACCAAATCGCTGCTTTTGCACAGTTTTGACGCTAAACGTGCGTTTCGTGCACCAAAACGCCGCATTTGCAGCGAAACGTGCGTTTCGCGCACCGAATCGCTGCTTTTGCACACTTTTGTCGCCAAACGTGCGTTTCCTGCACCAAAACGCCGCTTTTGCTCCGCTTTGGCAAGAAATGTGCGTTTCGTGCACCAAAACGCCGCTTTTGCAGCGAAACGTGCGTTTCGCGCATCGAATCGCCGCTCTTGCTCCGTTTTGGCAAGAAACGTGCGATTCGTGCACCGAATCGCTGCTTTTGCACAGTTTTGACGCTAAACGTGCGTTTCGTGCGCCAAAACGCCGCTTTTGCAGCGAAACGTGCGTTTCGCGCACCGAATCGCAGCTTTTGCTCCGTTTTGGCAAGGAACGTGCGTTTCGTGCACCAAATCGCTGCTTTTGCGCAGTTTTGACGCTAACCGTGCGTTTCGTGCACCAAAACGCCGCTTTTGCAGCCAAACGTGCGTTTCGCGCCCCGATTCGCCGCTTTTGCAGCGAAACGTGCGTTTCGCGCACCGAATCGCCGCTTTTGCTCCGTTTTGGCAAGAAACGTCCGGTTCGTGCACCAAAACGCTGCTTTGAACAGTTTTGACGCTAAACGTGCGTTACGTGCACCAAAACGCCGCTTTTGCAGCGAAACGTGCGTGTCGTGCACCGAATCGCCGCTTTTGCTCCGTTTTGGCAAGAATCGTGCGTTTCATGCACCAAATCGCTGCTTTTGCACAGTTTTGACGCTAAACGTGCGTTTCGTGCACCAAAACGCCGCTTTTGCTCCGTTTTGGCAAGAAACGGGCGTTTCGTGCACCAATTCGCTGCTTTTGCATAGTTTTGACGCTAAACGTGCGTTTCGTGCACCAAAACGCCGCATTTGCAGCGAAACGTGCGTTTCGCGCACCGAATCGCTGCTTTTGCACAGTTTTGTCGCCAAACGTGCGTTTCCTGCACCAAAACGCCGCTTTTGCTCCGCTTTGGCAAGAAACGTGCGTTTCGTGCACCAAAACGCCGCTTTTGCAGCGAAACGTGCGTTTCGCGCATCGAATCGCCGCTTTTGCTCCGTTTTGGCAAGAAACGTGCGTTTCGTGCACCAAATCGCTGCTTTTGCGCAGTTTTGACGCTAACCGTGCGTTTCGTGCACCAAAAGGCCGCTTTTGCGGGGAAACGTGCGATTCGCGCACCGAATCGGCGGTTTTGCTGCGTTTTGGCAAGAAACGTGAGTGTCGTGAATCAAATCGCTGCTTTTGCACAGTTTCGACGCTAAACGTGCGTTTCGTGCACCAAAACGCCGCGCTTGCAGCGATACGTGCGTTTCGCCCACCGAATCGCCGCTTTTGCTCCGTTTTGGAAAGAAACGTGCGTTTCGTGTACCAAAACGCCGCTTTTGCAGCGAAACGTGTGTTTCGCGCACCGAATCGCCGCTTCTTGCTCCGTTTTGGCAAGAAACGTGCGTTTCGTGCACCAAATCGCCGCTTTTGCAGCGAAACGTGCGTTTCGTGCACCAAAACGCCGCTTTTGCTCCGTTTTGGCAAGAAACGTGCGTTTCGTGCACCAAATCGCTGCTTTTGCGCAGTTTTGACGCTAACCGTGCGTTTCGTGCACCAAAAGGCCGCTTTTGCCGCGAAACGTGCGATTCGCGCACCGAATCGCCGTTTTTGCTCCGTTTTGTCAAGAAACTTGCGTTTCGTGCACCAATTCGCTGCTTTTGCATAGTTTTGACGCTAAACGTGCGTTTCGTGCACCAAAACGCCGCATTTGCAGCGAAACGTGCGTTTCGCGCACCGAATCGCTGCTTTTGCACACTTTTGTCGCCAAACGTGCGTTTCCTGCACCAAAACGCCGCTTTTGCTCCGCTTTGGCAAGAAACGTGCGATTCGTGCACCAAAACGCCGCTTTTGCAGCGAAACGTGCGTTTCGCGCACCGAATCGCAGCTTTTGCTCCGTTTTGGCAAGAAACGTGCGTTTCGTGCACCAAATCGCTGCTTTTGCGCAGTTTTGACGCTAACCGTGCGTTTCGTGCACCAAAAGGCCGCTTTTGCGGGGAAACGTGCGATTCGCGCACCGAATCGGCGGTTTTGCTGCGTTTTGGCAAGAAACGTGCGTGTCGTGAATCAAATCGCTGCTTTTGCACAGTTTCAAAGCTAAACGTGCGTTTCGTGCACCAAAACGCCGCGCTTGCAGCGATACGTGCGTTTCGCCCACCGAATCGCCGCTTTTGCTCCGTTTTGGAAAGAAACGTGCGTTTCGTGTACCAAAACGCCGCTTTTGCAGCGAAACGTGTGTTTCGCGCACCGAATCGCCGCTTTTTGCTCCGTTTTGGCAAGAAACGTGCGTTTCGTGCACCAAATCGCCGCTTTTGCAGCGAAACGTGCGTTTCGTGCACCAAAACGCCGCTTTTGCTCCGTTTTGGCAAGAAACGTGCGTTTCGTGCACCAAATCGCTGCTTTTGCGCAGTTTTGACGCTAACCGTGCGTTTCGTGCACCAAAAGGCCGCTTTTGCCGCGAAACGTGCGATTCGCGCACCGAATCGCCGTTTTTGCTCCGTTTTGACAAGAAACTTGCGTTTCGTGCACCAATTCGCTGCTTTTGCATAGTTTTGACGCTAAACGTGCGTTTCGTGCACCAAAACGCCGCATTTGCAGCGAAACGTGCGTTTCGCGCACCGAATCGCTGCTTTTGCACACTTTTGTCGCCAAACGTGCGTTTCCTGCACCAAAACGCCGCTTTTGCTCCGCTTTGGCAAGAAATGTGCGTTTCGTGCACCAAAACGCCGCTTTTGCAGCGAAACGTGCGTTTCGCGCATCGAATCGCCGCTCTTGCTCCGTTTTGGCAAGAAACGTGCGATTCGTGCACCGAATCGCTGCTTTTGCACAGTTTTGACGCTAAACGTGCGTTTCGTGCGCCAAAACGCCGCTTTTGCAGCGAAACGTGCGTTTCGCGCACCGAATCGCAGCTTTTGCTCCGTTTTGGCAAGGAACGTGCGTTTCGTGCACCAAATCGCTGCTTTTGCGCAGTTTTGACGCTAACCGTGCGTTTCGTGCACCAAAACGCCGCTTTTGCAGCCAAACGTGCGTTTCGCGCCCCGATTCGCCGCTTTTGCAGCGAAACGTGCGTTTCGCGCACCGAATCGCCGCTTTTGCTCCGTTTTGGCAAGAAACGTCCGGTTCGTGCACCAAAACGCTGCTTTGAACAGTTTTGACGCTAAACGTGCGTTACGTGCACCAAAACGCCGCTTTTGCAGCGAAACGTGCGTGTCGTGCACCGAATCGCCGCTTTTGCTCCGTTTTGGCAAGAATCGTGCGTTTCATGCACCAAATCGCTGCTTTTGCACAGTTTTGACGCTAAACGTGCGTTTCGTGCACCAAAACGCCGCTTTTGCTCCGTTTTGGCAAGAAACGGGCGTTTCGTGCACCAATTCGCTGCTTTTGCATAGTTTTGACGCTAAACGTGCGTTTCGTGCACCAAAACGCCGCATTTGCAGCGAAACGTGCGTTTCGCGCACCGAATCGCTGCTTTTGCACAGTTTTGTCGCCAAACGTGCGTTTCCTGCACCAAAACGCCGCTTTTGCTCCGTTTTGGCAAGAAACGTGCGTTTCATGCACCGAATCGCTGCTTTTGCACAGTTTTGACGCTAAACGTGCGTTTCGTGCACCAAAACGCCGCGTTTGCAGCGATACGTGCGTTTCGTCCACCGAATCGCCGCTTTTGCTCCGTTTTGGAAAGAAACGTGCGTTTCGTGAACCAAAACGCCGCTTTTGCAGCGAAACGTGCGTTTCGCGCACCGAATCGGCGGTTCTGCTGCGTTTTGGCAAGAAACGTGCGTTTCGTGCACCAAATCGCTGCTTTTGCACAGTTTTGACGCTAACCGTGCGTTTCGTGCACCAAAACGCCGCTTTTGCAACGAAACGTGCGTTTCGCGCACCGAGTCGCTGCTTTTGCACAGTTTTGTGGCTAAACCTGCGTTTCGTGCACCAAAACGCTGCTTTTGCACCGCTTTGGCAAGAAACGTGCGTTTCGTGCACCAAAACACCGCTTTTGCAGCGAAACGTGCGTTTCGCGCACCGAATCGCCGCATTTGCTCCATTTTGGCAAGAAACGTGCGTTTCGTGCACCAAATCGCTGCTTTTGCACAGTTTTGACGCTAAACGTGCGTTTCGTGCAGCAAAACGCCGCTTTTGCAGCGAAACGTGCGTATCGGGCACCGAATCGCCGATTTTGTTCCGTTTTGGCAAAAAACGTGCGTTTCGTGCACCAAATCGCTGCTTTTGCACAGTTTTGACGCTAAACGTGCGATTCGCGCACCGAATCGCCGTTTTTGCTCCGTTTTGACAAGAAACTTGCGTTTCGTGCACCAATTCGCTGCTTTTGCATAGTTTTGACGCTAAACATGCGTTTCGTGCACCAAAACGCCGCTTTTGCAGCGAAACGTGCGTTTCGCGCACCGAATTGCTGCTTTTGCACAGTTTTGACGCTAAACGTGCGTTTCGTGCACCAAAACGCTGCTTTTGCACCGCTTTGGCAAGAAACGTGCGTTTCGTGCACCAAAACGCCGCTTTTGCAGCGAAACGTGCGTTTCGCGCACCGAATCGCCGTTTTTGCTCCGTTTTGACAAGAAACTTGCGTTTCGTGCACCAAAACGCCGCTTTTGCAGCGAAACGTGCGTTTCGCGCACCGAATCGCCGCTTTTGCTCCGTTTTGGCAAGAAACGTGCGTTTCGTGCAACAAATCGCACCTCTTGAACAGTTTTGACGCTAAACGTGCATTTCGTGCACCAAAACGCCGCTTTTGCAGCGAAACGTGCGTTTCGCGCACCGGATCGCCGTTTTTGCTCCGTTTTGACAAGAAACTTGCGTTTCGTGCATCAAATCGCCGCTTTTGCAGCGAAACGTGCGTTTCATGCACCAAATCGCTGCTTTTGCTCCGTTTTGGCAAGAAACGTGCGTTTCGTGCACCAAATCGCTGCCTTTGCACAGTTTTAACGCTAACCGTGCGTTTCGTGCACCAAAACGCCGCTTTTGCAGCGAAACGTGCGATTCGCGCTCCGAATCGGCGCTTTTGCTCCGTTTTGGCAAGAAACGTGCGTTTCGTGCACCAAATCGCCGCTATTGCAGCGAAACGTGCGTTTCATGCACCAAATCGCTGCTTTTGCATCGAAACGTGCGTTTCGTGCACCGAATCGCCGCTTTTGCTCCGTTTTGGCAAGAAACGTGCGTTTCATGCACCAAATCGCTGCTTTTGCACAGTTTTGACGCTAAACGTGCGTTTCGTGCACCAAAACGCCGCTTTTGCAGCGAAACGTGCGTTTCGTGCACCAAAACGCCGCTTTTGCAGCGAAACGTGCGTTTCGCGCACTGAATCGCTGCTTTTGCATCGAAACGTGCGTTTCGTGCACCGAATCGCCGCTTTTGCTCCGTTTTGGCAAGAAACGTGCGTTTCATGCACCAAATCGCTGCTTTTGCACAGTTTTGACGCTAAACGTGCGTTTCGTGCACCAAAACGCCGCTTTTGCAGCGAAACGTGCGTTTCGTGCACCAAAACGCCGCTTTTGCAGCGAAACGTGCGTTTCGCGCACTGAATCGCCGCTTTTGCAGGGAAACCTGCGTTTCGCGCACCGAATCGCCGGTTTTGCTCCGTTTTGGCAAGAAACGTGCGTTTCGTGCACCAAATCGCTGCCTTTGCACAGTTTTGACGCTAACCGTGCGTTTCGTGCACCAAAACGCCGCTTTTGCAGCGAAACGTGCGATTCGCGCACCGAATCGGCGCTTTTGCTCCGTTTTGGCAAGAAACGTGCGTTTCGTGCACCAAATCGCCGCTTTTGCAGCGAAACGTGCGTTTCATGCACCAAATCGCTGCTTTTGCAGCGAAACCTGCGTTTCGTGCATCGAATCGCCGCTTTTGCTCCGTTTTGGCAAGAAACGTGCGATTCGTGCACCGAATCGCTGCTTTTGCACAGTTTTGACGCTAAACGTGCGTTTCGTGCACCAAAACGCCGCTTTTGCAGCGAAACGTGCGTTTCGCGCACCGAATCGCTGCTTTTGCACACTTTTGTCGCCAAACGTGCGTTTCCTGCACCAAAACGCCGCTTTTGCTCCGCTTTGGCAAGAAACGTGCGTTTCGTGCACCAAAACGCCGCTTTTGCAGCGAAACGTGCGTTTCGCGCATCGAATCGCCGCTTTTGCTCCGTTTTGGCAAGAATCGTGCGATTCGTGCACCGAATCGCTGCTTTTGCACAGTTTTGACGCTAAACGTGCGTTTCGTGCACCAAAACGCCGCTTTTGCTGCGAAACGTGCGATTCGCGCACCGAAACGGCGCTTTTGCTCCGTTTTGGCAAGAAACGTGCGTTTCGTGCACCGAATTGCTGCTTTTGCACAGTTTTGACGCTAAACGTGCGTTTCGTGCGCCAAAATGCCGCTTTTGCAGCGAAACGTGCGTTTCGCGCACCGAATCGCCGCTTTTGCTCCGTTTTGGCAAGAAACGTGCGTTTCGTGCACCAAATCGCTGCTTTTGCGCAGTTTTGACGCTAACCGTGCGTTTCGTGCACCGAAAGGCCGCTTTTGCCGCGAAACGTGCGATTCGCGCACCGAATCGTCGCTTCTGCCCCGTTTTGGCAAGAAACGTGCGTTTGGTGCACCAAATCGTTGCTTTTGCACAGTTTTGACGCTAACCGTGCGTTTCGTGCACCAAAACGCCGCTTTTGCAACGAAACGTGCGTTTCGCTCACCGAATTGCTGCTTTTGCACAGTTTTGACGCTAAACGTGCGTTTCGTGCAGCAAAACGCCGCTTTTGCAGCGAAACGTGCGTATCGGGCACCGAATCGCCGATTTTGTTCCGTTTTGGCAAAAAACGTGCGTTTCGTGCACCAAATCGCTGCTTTTGCACAGTTTTGACGCTAAACGTGTGATTCGCGCACCGAATCGCCGTTTTTGCTCCGTTTTGACAAGAAACTTGCGTTTCGTGCACCAATTCGCTGCTTTTGCATAGTTTTGACGCTAAACATGCGTTTCGTGCACCAAAACGCCGCTTTTGCAGCGAAACGTGCGTTTCGCGCACCGAATTGCTGCTTTTGCACAGTTTTGACGCTAAACGTGCGTTTCGTGCACCAAAACGCTGCTTTTGCACCGCTTTGGCAAGAAACGTGCGTTTCGTGCACCAAAACGCCGCTTTTGCAGCGAAACGTGCGTTTCGCGCACCGAATCGCCGTTTTTGCTCCGTTTTGACAAGAAACTTGCGTTTCGTGCACCAAAACGCCGCTTTTGCAGCGAAACGTGCGTTTCGCGCACCGAATCGCCGCTTTTGCTCCGTTTTGGCAAGAAACGTGCGTTTCGTGCAACAAATCGCAGCTCTTGAACAGTTTTGACGCTAAACGTGCATTTCGTGCACCAAAACGCCGCTTTTGCAGCGAAACGTGCGTTTCGCGCACCGGATCGCCGTTTTTGCTCCGTTTTGACAAGAAACTTGCGTTTCGTGCATCAAATCGCCGCTTTTGCAGCGAAACGTGCGTTTCATGCACCAAATCGCTGCTTTTGCTCCGTTTTGGCAAGAAACGTGCGTTTCGTGCACCAAATCGCTGCCTTTGCACAGTTTTAACGCTAACCGTGCGTTTCGTGCACCAAAACGCCGCTTTTGCAGCGAAACGTGCGTTTCGCGCACTGAATCGCCGCTTTTGCAGGGAAACGTGCGTTTCGCGCACCGAATCGCCGCTTTTGCTCCGTTTTGGCAAGAAACGTGCGTTTCATGCACCAAATCGCTGCTTTTGCACAGTTTTGACGCTAAACGTGCGTTTCGTGCACCAAAACGCCGCTTTTGCAGCGAAACGTGCGTTTCGTGCACCAAAACGCCGCTTTTGCAGCGAAACGTGCGTTTCGCGCACTGAATCGCCGCTTTTGCAGGGAAACGTGCGTTTCGCGCACCGAATCGCCGCTTTTGCTCCGTTTTGGCAAGAAACGTGCGTTTCGTGCACCAAATCGCTGCCTTTGCACAGTTTTGACGCTAACCGTGCGTTTCGTGCACCAAAACGCCGCTTTTGCAGCGAAACCTGCGTTTCACGCACCGAATCGCCGCTTTTGCTCTGTTTTGGCAAGAAACGTGCGTTTCCCGCAACGAATCGCCGATTTGCTCCGTTTTGGCAAGAATCGGGCGTTTCGTACACCAAATCGCAGCTTTTGCACAGTTTTGACGCTAAACGTGCGCTTCGTGCTCCAAATCGCTGCTTTTGCTCAGTTTTGATGCAAAACGTGCGTTTCGTGCACCAAAACGCCGCTTTTGCTTCGTTTTGGCAAGAAACGTGCGTTTCGTGCACCAAAACGCCGCTTTTGCAGCGGAACGTGTGTTTCGCGAACCGAATCGCCGTTTTTGTAGCGAAACGTGCGTTTCGCGCACCGAATCGCCGCTTTTGCTCTGTTTTGGCAAGAAACGTGCGTTTCGTGCACCGAATCGCCGCTTTTGCTCCGCTTTGGCAAGAAACGTGCGTTTCGTGCACCAAAACGACGCTTTTGCAGCGAAACGTGCGTTTCGCGCATCGAATCGGCGCTTTTGCTCCGTTTTGGCAAGAAACGAGCGATTCGTGCACCGAATCGCTGCTTTTGCACAGTTTTGACGCTAAACGTGCGTTTTGTGCACCAAAACGCCGCTTTTGCTGCGAAACGTGCGATTCGCGCACCGAATCGGCGCTTTTGCTCCGTTTTGACAAGAAACTTGCGTTTCGTGCACCAATTCGCTGCTTTTGCACAGTTTTGACGCTAAACGTGCGTTTCGTGCACCAAAACGCCGCTTTTGCAGCGAAACGTGCGTTTCGCGCACCGAATCGCCGCTTTTGCTCCGTTTTGGCAAGAAACGTGCGTTTCGTGCAACAAATCGCTGCTTTTGCGCAACTTTGACGCTAACCGTGCGTTTCGTGCACCAAGAGGCCGCTTTTGCCGCGAAACGTGCGATTCGCGCACCGAATCGGCGGTTTTGCTGCGTTTTGGCAAGAAACGTGCGTTTCGTGCACCAAATCGCAGCTCTTGAACAGTTTTGACGCTAAACGTGCGTTTCGTGCACCAAAACGCGGCTTTTGCAGCGAAACGTGCGTTTCGCGCACCGAATCGCCGTTTTTGCTCCGTTTTGACAAGAAACTTGCGTTTCGTGCACCAATTCGCTGCTTTTGCATAGTTTTGACGCTAAACGTGCGTTTCGTGCACCAATACGTCGCTTTTGCAACGAAACGTGTGTTTCGCGCACCGAATCGCCGCTTTTGCTCCGTTTTGGCAAGAAACGTGCGTTTCGTGCACCAAATCGCTGCTTTTGCGCAGTTTTGACGCTAACCGTGCGTTTCGTGCACCAAATCGCTGCTTTTGCGCAACTTTGATGCTAACCGTGCGTTTCGTGCTCCAAAACGCCGCTTTTGCAGCGAAACGTGCGTTTCGCGCATCGAATCGGCGCTTTTGCTGCGTTTTGGCAAGAAACGTGCGATTCGTGCACCGAATCGCAGCTCTTGAACAGTTTTGACGCTAAACGTGCGTTTCGTGCACCAAAACGCCGCTTTTGCTGCGAAACGTGCGATTCGCGCACCGAATCGGCGCTTTTGCTCCGTTTTGGCAAGCAACGTGCGTTTCGTGCACCAATTCGCTGCTTTTGCATAGTTTTGACGCTAAACGTGCGTTTCGTGCGCCAAAACGCCGCTTTTGCAACGAAACGTGCGTTTCGCGCACCGAATCGCCGCTTTTGCTCCGTTTTGGCAAGAAACGTGCGTTTCGTGCACCAAATCGCTGCTTTTGCGCAGTTTTGACGCTAAACGTGCGTTTCGTGCACCAAAACGCCGCTTTTGCTGCGAAACGTGCGATTCGCGCACCGAATCGGCGCTTTTGCTCCGTTTTGGCAAGAAACGTGCGTTTCGTGCACCAAATCGCCGCTTTTGCAGCGAAACGTGCGTTTCATGCACCAAATCGCTGCTTTTGCAGCGAAACCTGCGTTTCGTGCATCGAATCGCCGCTTTTGCTCCGTTGTGGCAAGAAACGTGCGATTCGTGCACCGAATCGCTGCTTTTGCACAGTTTTGACGCTAAACGTGCGTTTCGTGCACCAAAACGCCGCTTTTGCAGCGAAACGTGCGATTCGCGCTCCGAATCGGCGCTTTTGCTCCGTTTTGGCAAGAAACGTGCGTTTCGTGCACCAAATCGCCGCTTTTGCAGCGAAACGTGCGTTTCATGCACCAAATCGCTGCTTTTGCTCCGTTTTGGCAGGAAACGTGCGTTTCGTGCACCAAATCGCTGCCTTTGCACAGTTTTGACGCTAACCGTGCGTTTCGTGCACCAAAACGCCGCTTTTGCTGCGAAACGTGCGATTCGCGCACCGAATCGGCGCTTTTGCTCCGTTTTGGCAAGCAACGTGCGTTTCGTGCACCAATTCGCTGCTTTTGCATAGTTTTGACGCTAAACGTGCGTTTCGTGCGCCAAAACGCCGCTTTTGCAACGAAACGTGCGTTTCGCGCACCGAATCGCCGCTTTTGCTCCGTTTTGGCAAGAAACGTGCGTTTCGTGCAACAAATCGCTGCTTTTGCGCAACTTTGACGCTAACCGTGCGTTTCGTGCACCAAGAGGCCGCTCTTGCCGCGAAACGTGCGATTCGCGCACCGAATCGGCGGTTTTGCTGCGTTTTGGCAAGAAACGTGCGTTTCGTGCACCAAATCGCAGCTCTTGAACAGTTTTGACGCTAAACGTGCGTTTCGTGCACCAAATCGCCGCTTTTGCAGCGAAACGTGCGTTTCGCGCACCGAAACGCCGTTTTTGCTCCGTTTTGACAAGAAACTTGCGTTTCGTGCACCAATTCGCTGCTTTTGCATAGTTTTGACGCTAAACGTGCGTTTCGTGCACCAAAACGCCGCATTTGCAGCGAAACGTGTGTTTCGCGCACCGAATCGCTGCTTTTGCACAGTTTTGTCGCCAAACGTGCGTTTCCTGCACCAAAACGCCGCTTTTGCTCCGCTTTGGCAAGAAACGTGCGTTTCGTGCACCAAAACGCCGCTTTTGCAGCGAAACGTGCGTTTCGCGCATCGAATCGCCGCTTTTGCTCCGTTTTGGCAAGAAACGTGCGATTCGTGCACCGAATCGCTGCTTTTGCACAGTTTTGACGCTAAACGTGCGTTTCGTGCACCAAAACGCCGCTTTTGCAGGGAAACGTGCGTTTCGCGCACCGAATCGCCGCTTTTGCAGGGAAATGTGCGTTTCGCGCACCGAATCGCCGCTTTTGCTCCGTTTTGGCAAGAAACGTGCGTTTCGTGCACCAAATCGCTGCCTTTGCACAGTTTTGACGCTAACCGTGCGTTTCGTGCACCAAAACGCCGCTTTTGCAGCGAAACGTGCGATTCGCGCACCGAATCGGCGGTTTTGCTCCGTTTTGGCAAGAAACGTGCGTTTCGTGCACCAAATCGCTGCTTTTGCAGCGAAACGTGCGTTTCATGCATCAAATCGCTGCTTTTGCAGCGAAACGTGCGTTTCGGGCATCGAATCGCCGCTTTTGCTCCGTTTTGGCAAGAAACGTGCGATTCGTGCACCGAATCGCTGCTTTTGCACAGTTTTTACGCTTAACGTGCGTTTCGTGCACCAAAACGCCGCTTTTGCAGGGAAACGTGCGTTTCGCGCACCGAATCGCCGCTTTTGCTCCGTTTTGGCAAGAAACGTGCGTTTCGTGCACCGAATTGCTGCTTTTGCACAGTTTTGACGCTAAACGTGCGTTTCGTGCGCCAAAACGCCGCTTTTGCAGCGAAACGTGCGTTTCGCGCACCGAATCGCAGCTTTTGCTCCGTTTTGGCAGGAAACGTGCGTTTCGTGCACCAAGTCGCTGCTTTTGCGCAGTTTTGACGCTAACCGTGCGTTTCGTGCACCAAAAGGCCGCTTTTGCGGGGAAACGTGCGATTCGCGCACCGAATCGGCGGTTTTGCTGCGTTTTGGCAAGAAACGTGCGTGTCGTGAATCAAATCGCTGCTTTTGCACAGTTTCGACGCTAAACGTGCGTTTCGTGCACCAAAACGCCGCGCTTGCAGCGATACGTGCGTTTCGCCCACCGAATCGCCGCTTTTGCTCCGTTTTGGAAAGAAACGTGCGTTTCGTGTACCAAAACGCCGCTTTTGCAGCGAAACGTGTGTTTCGCGCACCGAATCGCCGCTTTTTGCTCCGTTTTGGCAAGAAACGTGCGTTTCGTGCACCAAATCGCCGCTTTTGCAGCGAAACGTGCGTTTCGTGCACCAAAACGCCGCTTTTGCTCCGTTTTGGCAAGAAACGTGCGTTTCGTGCACCAAATCGCTGCTTTTGCGCAGTTTTGACGCTAACCGTGCGTTTCGTGCACCAAAAGGCCGCTTTTGCCGCGAAACGTGCGATTCGCGCACCGAATCGCCGTTTTTGCTCCGTTTTGACAAGAAACTTGCGTTTCGTGCACCAATTCGCTGCTTTTGCATAGTTTTGACGCTAAACGTGCGTTTCGTGCACCAAAACGCCGCATTTGCAGCGAAACGTGCGTTTCGCGCACCGAATCGCTGCTTTTGCACACTTTTGTCGCCAAACGTGCGTTTCCTGCACCAAAACGCCGCTTTTGCTCCGCTTTGGCAAGAAACGTGCGTTTCGTGCACCAAAACGCCGCTTTTGCAGCGAAACGTGCGTTTCGCGCATCGAATCGCCGCTGTTGCTCCGTTTTGGCAAGAAACGTGCGATTCGTGCACCGAATCGCTGCTTTTGCACAGTTTTGACGCTAAACGTGCGTTTCGTGCACCAAAACGCCGCTTTTGCTGCGAAACGTGCGATTCGCGCACCGAATCGGCGCTTTTGCTCCGTTTTGGCAAGAAACGTGCGTTTCGTGCACCGAA
Organism: Stelis phaeoptera; assembly: GCA_943735885.1. NCBI lineage: Eukaryota > Metazoa > Arthropoda > Insecta > Hymenoptera > Megachilidae > Stelis > Stelis phaeoptera. The sequence goes on from OX030933.1 coordinate 2,994,210, forward strand.
TTGCTGCTTTTGCACAGTTTTGACGCTAAACGTGCGTTTCGTGCGCCAAAACGCCGCTTTTGCAGCGAAACGTGCGTTTCGCGCACCGAATCGCCGCTTTTGCTCCGTTTTGGCAAGAAACGTGCGTTTCGTGCACCAAATCGCTGCTTTTGCGCAGTTTTGACGCTAACCGTGCGTTTCGTGCACCGAAAGGCCGCTTTTGCCGCGAAACGTGCGATTCGCGCACCGAATCGGCGCTTCTGCCCCGTTTTGGCAAGAATCGTGCGTTTCGTGCACCAAATCGCTGCTTTTGCACAGTTTTGACGCTAACCGTGCGTTTCGTGCACCAAAACGCCGCTTTTGCAACGAACCGTGCGTTTCGCGCACCGAATCGCTGCTTTTGCACAGTTTTGTGGCTAAACCTGCGTTTCGTGCACCAAAACGCCGCATTTGCTCCGTTTTGGCAAGAAACGTGCGTTTCGTGCACCAAATCGCTGCTTTTGCACAGTTTTGACGCTAAACGTGCGTTTCGTGCACCAAAACGCCGCGTTTGCAGCGATACGTGCGTTTCGTCCACCGAATCGCCGCTTTTGCTCCGTTTTGGAAAGAAACTTGCGTTTCGTGAACCAAAACGCCGCTTTTGCAGCGAAACGTGCGTTTCGCGCACCGAATCGGCGGTTCTGCTGCGTTTTGGCAAGAAACGTGCGTTTCGTGCACCAAATCGCAGCTCTTGAACAGTTTTGACGCTAAACGTGCGTTTCGTGCACCAAAACGCCGCTTTTGCAGCGAAACGTGCGTTTCGCGCACCGAATCGCCGCATTTGCTCCGTTTTGGCAAGAAACGTGCGTTTCGGTCGCCAAATCGCTGCTTTTGCACAGTTTTGACGCTAACCGTGCGTTTCGTGCACCAAAACGCCGCTTTTGCAGCGAAACGTGCGATTCGCGCACCGAATCGGCGCTTTTGCTCCGTTTTGGCAAGAAACGTGCGTTTCGCGCACCGAATTGCTGCTTTTGCACAGTTTTGACGCTAAACGTGCGTTTCGTGTACCAAAACGCCGCTTTTGCAGCGAAACGTGTGTTTCGCGAACCGAATCGCCGCTTTTCTAGCGAAACGTGCGTTTCGCGCACCGAATCGCTGCTTTAGCACAGTTTTGTCGCTAAACGTGCGTTTCGTGCAGCAAAACGCCGCTTTTGCAGCGAAACGTGCGTTTCGGGCACCGAATCGCCGATTTTGCAGCGAAACGTACGTTTCGGGCACCGAATCGCCGATTTTGCTCCGTTTTGGCAAGAAACGTGCGTTTCGTGCACCAAATCGCTGCTTTTGCACAGTTTTGACGCTAAACGTGCGTTTCGCGCACCGAATCGCCGTTTTTGCTCCGTTTTGACAAGAAACTTGCGTTTCGTGCACCAATTCGCTGCTTTTGCATAGTTTTGACGCTAAACGTGCGTTTCGTGCACCAAAACGCCGCATTTGCAGCGAAACGTGCGTTTCGCGCACCGGATCGCTGCTTTTGCACAGTTTTGTCGCCAAACGTGCGTTTCCCGCACCAAAACGCCGCTTTTGCTCCGCTTTGGCAAGAAACGTGCGTTTCGTGCACCAAAACGCCGCTTTTGCAGCGAAACGTGCGTTTCGCGCATCGAATCGCCGCTTTTGCTCCGTTTTGGCAAGAAACGTGCGATTCGTGCACCGAATCGCTGCTTTTGCACAGTTTTGACGCTAAACGTGCGTTTCGTGCACCAAAACGCCGCTTTTGCAGGGAAACGTGCGTTTCGCGCACCGAATCGCCGCTTTTGCAGGGAAACGTGCGTTTCGCGCACCGAATCGCCGCTTTTGCTCCGTTTTGGCAAGAAACGTGCGTTTCGTGCACCAAATCGCTGCCTTTGCACAGTTTTGACGCTAACCGTGCGTTTCGTGCACCAAAACGCCGCTTCTGCAGCGAAACGTGCGATTCGCGCACCGAATCGGCGGTTTTGCTCCGTTTTGGCAAGAAACGTGCGTTTCGTGCACCAAATCGCTGCTTTTGCAGCGAAACGTGCGTTTCATGCACCAAATCGCTGCTTTTGCAGCGAAACGTGCGTTTCGTGCATCGAATCGCCGCTTTTGCTCCGTTTTGGCAAGAAACGTGCGATTCGTGCACCGAATCGCTGCTTTTGCACAGTTTTGACGCTTAACGTGCGTTTCGTGCACCAAAACGCCGCTTTTGCAGGGAAACGTGCGTTTCGCGCACCGAATCGCCGCTTTTGCTCCGTTTTGGCAAAAAACGTGCGTTTCGTGCACCGAATTGCTGCTTTTGCACAGTTTTGACGCTAAACGTGCGTTTCGTGCGCCAAAACGCCGCTTTTGCAGCGAAACGTGCGTTTCGCGCACCGAATCGCAGCTTTTGCTCCGTTTTGGCAAGAAACGTGCGTTTCGTGCACCAAATCGCTGCTTTTGCGCAGTTTTGACGCTAACCGTGCGTTTCGTGCACCAAAAGGCCGCTTTTGCGGGGAAACGTGCGATTCGCGCACCGAATCGGCGGTTTTGCTGCGTTTTGGCAAGAAACGTGCGTGTCGTGAATCAAATCGCTGCTTTTGCACAGTTTCGACGCTAAACGTGCGTTTCGTGCACCAAAACGCCGCGCTTGCAGCGATACGTGCGTTTCGCCCACCGAATCGCCGCTTCTGCTCCGTTTTGGAAAGAAACGTGCGTTTCGTGTACCAAAACGCCGCTTTTGCAGCGAAACGTGTGTTTCGCGCACCGAATCGCCGCTTTTTGCTCCGTTTTGGCAAGAAACGTGCGTTTCGTGCACCAAATCGCCGCTTTTGCAGCGAAACGTGCGTTTCGTGCACCAAAACGCCGCTTTTGCTCCGTTTTGGCAAGAAACGTGCGTTTCGTGCACCAAATCGCTGCTTTTGCGCAGTTTTGACGCTAACCGTGCGTTTCGTGCACCAAAAGGCCGCTTTTGCCGCGAAACGTGCGATTCGCGCACCGAATCGCCGTTTTTGCTCCGTTTTGACAAGAAACTTGCGCTTCGTGCACCAATTCGCTGCTTTTGCATAGTTTTGATGCTAAACGTGCGGTTCGTGCACCAAAACGCCGCATTTGCAGCGAAACGTGCGTTTCGCGCACCGAATCGCTGCTTTTGCACACTTTTGTCGCCAAACGTGCGTTTCCTGCACCAAAACGCCGCTTTTGCTCCGCTTTGGCAAGAAACGTGCGTTTCGTGCACCAAAACGCCGCTTTTGCAGCGAAACGTGCGTTTCGCGCATCGAATCGCCGCTTTTGCTCCGTTTTGGCAAGAAACGTGCGTTTCGCGCACCGAATTGCTGCTTTTGCACAGTTTTGACGCTAAACGTGCGTTTCGTGTACCAAAACGCCGCTTTTGCAGCGAAACGTGTGTTTCGCGAACCGAATCGCCGCTTTTCTAGCGAAACGTGCGTTTCGCGCACCGAATCGCTGCTTTAGCACAGTTTTGTCGCTAAACGTGCGTTTCGTGCAGCAAAACGCCGCTTTTGCAGCGAAACGTGCGTTTCGGGCACCGAATCGCCGATTTTGCAGCGAAACGTACGTTTCGGGCACCGAATCGCCGATTTTGCTCCGTTTTGGCAAGAAACGTGCGTTTCGTGCACCAAATCGCTGCTTTTGCACAGTTTTGACGCTAAACGTGCGTTTCGCGCACCGAATCGCCGTTTTTGCTCCGTTTTGACAAGAAACTTGCGTTTCGTGCACCAATTCGCTGCTTTTGCATAGTTTTGACGCTAAACGTGCGTTTCGTGCACCAAAACGCCGCATTTGCAGCGAAACGTGCGTTTCGCGCACCGAATCGCTGCTTTTGCACTGTTTTGTCGCCAAACGTGCGTTTCCTGCACCAAAACGCCGCTTTTGCTCCGCTTTGGCAAGAAACGTGCGTTTCGTGCACCAAAACGCCGCTTTTGCAGCGAAACGTGCGTTTCGCGCATCGAATCGCCGCTTTTGCTCCGTTTTGGCAAGAAACGTGCGATTCGTGCACCGAATCGCTGCTTTTGCACAGTTTTGACGCTAAACGTGCGTTTCGTGCACCAAAACGCCGCTTTTGCAGGGAAACGTGCGTTTCGCGCACCGAATCGCCGCTTTTGCAGGGAAACGTGCGTTTCGCGCACCGAATCGCCGCTTTTGCTCCGTTTTGGCAAGAAACGTGCGTTTCGTGCACCAAATCGCTGCCTTTGCACAGTTTTGACGCTAACCGTGCGTTTCGTGCACCAAAACGCCGCTTCTGCAGCGAAACGTGCGATTCGCGCACCGAATCGGCGGTTTTGCTCCGTTTTGGCAAGAAACGTGCGTTTCGTGCACCAAATCGCTGCTTTTGCAGCGAAACGTGCGTTTCATGCACCAAATCGCTGCTTTTGCAGCGAAAGGTGCGTTTCGTGCATCGAATCGCCGCTTTTGCTCCGTTTTGGCAAGAAACGTGCGTTTCGTGCACCGAATTGCTGCTTTTGCACAGTTTTGACGCTAAACGTGCGTTTCGTGCGCCAAAACGCCGCTTTTGCAGCGAAACGTGCGTTTCGCGCACCGAATCGCAGCTTTTGCTCCGTTTTGGCAAGAAACGTGCGTTTCGTGCACCAAATCGCTGCTTTTGCGCAGTTTTGACGCTAACCGTTCGTTTCGTGCACCAAAAGGCCGCTTTTGCGGGGAAACGTGCGATTCGCGCACCGAATCGGCGGTTTTGCTGCGTTTTGGCAAGAAACGTGCGTGTCGTGAATCAAATCGCTGCTTTTGCACAGTTTCGACGCTAAACGTGCGTTTCGTGCACCAAAACGCCGCGCTTGCAGCGATACGTGCGTTTCGCCCACCGAATCGCCGCTTTTTGCTCCGTTTTGGCAAGAAACGTGCGTTTCGTGCACCAAATCGCCGCTTTTGCAGCGAAACGTGCGTTTCGTGCACCAAAACGCCGCTTTTGCTCCGTTTTGGCAAGAAACGTGCGTTTCGTGCACCAAATCGCTGCTTTTGCGCAGTTTTGACGCTAACCGTGCGTTTCGTGCACCAAAAGGCCGCTTTTGCCGCGAAACGTGCGATTCGCGCACCGAATCGCCGTTTTTGCTCCGTTTTGACAAGAAACTTGCGCTTCGTGCACCAATTCGCTGCTTTTGCATAGTTTTGACGCTAAACGTGCGTTTCGTGCACCAAAACGCCGCATTTGCAGCGAAACGTGCGTTTCGCGCACCGAATCGCTGCTTTTGCACACTTTTGTCGCCAAACGTGCGTTTCCTACACCAAAACGCCGCTTTTGCTCCGCTTTGGCAAGAAACGTGCGTTTCGTGCACCAAAACGCCGCTTTTGCAGCGAAACGTGCGTTTCGCGCATCGAATCGCCGCTTTTGCTCCGTTTTGGCAAGAATCGTGCGATTCGTGCACCGAATCGCTGCTTTTGCACAGTTTTGACGCTAAACGTGCGTTTCGTGCACCAAAACGCCGCTTTTGCTGCGAAACGTGCGATTCGCGCACCGAATCGGCGCTTTTGCTCCGTTTTGGCAAGAAACGTGCGTTTCGTGCACCGAATTGCTGCTTTTGCACAGTTTTGACGCTAAACGTGCGTTTCGTGCGCCAAAACGCCGCTTGTGCAGCGAAACGTGCGTTTCGCGCACCGAATCGCCGTTTTTGCTCCGTTTTGACAAGAAACTTGCGCTTCGTGCACCAATTCGCTGCTTTTGCATAGTTTTGACGCTAAACGTGCGTTTCGTGCGCCAAAACGCCGCTTGTGCAGCGAAACGTGCGTTTCGCGCACCGAATCGCCGCTTTTGCTCCGTTTTGGCAAGAAACGTGCGTTTCGTGCACCAAATCGCTGCTTTTGCGCAGTTTTGACGCTAACCGTGCGTTACGTGCACCGAAAGGCCGCTTTTGCAACGAACCGTGCGTTTCGCGCACCGAATCGCTGCTTTTGCACAGTTTTGTGGCTAAACCTGCGTTTCGTGCACCAAAACGCTGCTTTTGCACCGCTTTGGCAAGAAACGTGCGTTTCGTGCACCAAAACACCGCTCTTGCAGCGAAACGTGCGTTTCGCGCACCGAATCGCCGCATTTGCTTCATTTTGTCAAGAAACGTGCGTTTCGCGCACCGAATCGCTGCTTTAGCACAGTTTTGTCGCTAAACGTGCGTTTCGTGCAGCAAAATGCCGCGTTTGCAGCGAAACGTGCGTTTCGCGCACCGAATCGCTGCTTTTGCACAGTTTTGTCGCTAAACCTGCGTTTCGTGCACCAGAACGCTGCTTTTGCACCGCTTTGGCAAGAAACGTGCGTTTCGTGCACCAAAACGCCGCTTTTGCAGCGAAACGTGCGTTTCGCGCACCGAATCGCCGCATTTGCTCCGTTTTGGCAAGAAACGTGCGTTTCGTGCACCAAATCGCTGCTTTTGCACAGTTTTGACGCTAAACGTGCGTTTCGTGCGCCAAAACGCCGCGTTTGCAGCGATACGTGCGTTTCGTCCACCGAATCGCCGCTTTTGCTCCGTTTTGGAAAGAAACGTGCGTTTCGTGAACCAAAACGCCGCTTTTGCAGCGAAACGTGCGTTTCGCGCACCGAATCGGCGGTTCTGCTGCGTTTTGGCAAGAAACGTGCGTTTCGTGCACCAAATCGCAGCTCTTGAACAGTTTTGACGCTAAACGTGCGTTTCGTGCACCAAAACGCCGCTTTTGCAGCGAAACGTGCGTTTCGCGCACCGAATTGCTGCTTTTGCACAGTTTTGACGCTAAACGTGCGTTTCGTGCACCAAAGCGCTGCTTTTGCACCGCTTTTGCAAGAAACGTGCGTTTCGTGCACCAAAACGCCGCTTTTGCAGCGAAACGTGCGTTTCGCGCACCGAATCGCCGCATCTGCTCCGTTTTGGCAAGAAACGTGCGTTTCGGTCGCCAAATCGCTGCTTTTGCACAGTTTTGACGCTAACCGTGCGTTTCGTGCACCAAAACGCCGCTTTTGCAGCGAAACGTGCGATTCGCGCACCGAATCGGCGCTTTTGCTCCGTTTTGGCAAGAAACGTGCGTTTCGCGCACCGAATTGCTGCTTTTGCACAGTTTTGACGCTAAACGTGCGTTTCGTGTACCAAAACGCCGCTTTTGCAGCGAAACGTGTGTTTCGCGAACCGAATCGCCGCTTTTCTAGCGAAACGTGCGTTTCGCGCACCGAATCGCTGCTTTAGCACAGTTTTGTCGCTAAACGTGCGTTTCGTGCAGCAAAACGCCGCTTTTGCAGCGAAACGTGCGTTTCGGGCACCGAATCGCCGATTTTGCAGCGAAACGTACGTTTCGGGCACCGAATCGCCGATTTTGCTCCGTTTTGGCAAGAAACGTGCGTTTCGTGCACCAAATCGCTGCTTTTGCACAGTTTTGACGCTAAACGTGCGTTTCGCGCACCGAATCGCCGTTTTTGCTCCGTTTTGACAAGAAACTTGCGTTTCGTGCACCAAATCGCTGCTTTTGCGCAGTTTTGACGCTAACCGTGCGTTTCGTGCACCAAAAGGCCGCTTTTGCGGGGAAACGTACGATTCGCGCACCGAATCGGCGGTTTTGCTGCGTTTTGGCAAGAAACGTGCGTGTCGTGAATCAAATCGCTGCTTTTGCACAGTTTCGACGCTAAACGTGCGTTTCGTGCACCAAAACGCCGTTTTTGCTCCGTTTTGACAAGAAACTTGCGTTTCGTGCACCAAATCGCTGCTTTTGCGCAGTTTTGACGCTAACCGTGCGTTTCGTGCACCAAAAGGCCGCTTTTGCGGGGAAACGTACGTTTCGCCCACCGAATCGCCGCTTTTGCTCCGTTTTGGAAAGAAACGTGCGTTTCGTGTACCAAAACGCCGCTTTTGCAGCGAAACGTGTGTTTCGCGCACCGAATCGCCGCTTTTTGCTCCGTTTTGGCAAGAAACGTGCGTTTCGTGCACCAAATCGCCGCTTTTGCAGCGAAACGTGCGTTTCGTGCACCAAAACGCCGCTTTTGCTCCGTTTTGGCAAGAAACGTGCGTTTCGTGCACCAAATCGCTGCTTTTGCGCAGTTTTGACGCTAACCGTGCGTTTCGTGCACCGAAAGGCCGCTTTTGCCGCGAAACGTGCGATTCGCGCACCGAATCGGCGCTTCTGCCCCGTTTTGGCAAGAAACGTGCGTTTCGTGCACCAAATCGCTGCTTTTGCACAGTTTTGACGCTAACCGTGCGTTTCGTGCACCAAAACGCCGCTTTTGCAACGAACCGTGCGTTTCGCGCACCGAATCGCTGCTTTTGCACAGTTTTGTGGCTAAACCTGCGTTTCGTGCACCAAAACGCTGCTTTTGCACCGCTTTGGCAAGAAACGTGCGTTTCGTGCACCAAAACACCGCTCTTGCAGCGAAACGTGCGTTTCGCGCACCGAATCGCCGCATTTGCTCCATTTTGGCAAGAAACGTGCGTTTCGCGCACCGAATCGCTGCTTTAGCACAGTTTTGTCGCTAAACGTGCGTTTCGTGCAGCAAAACGCCGCTTTTGCAGCGAAACGTGCGTTTCGGGCACCGAATCGCCGATTTTGCAGCGAAACGTACGTTTCGGGCACCGAATCGCCGATTTTGCTCCGTTTTGGCAAGAAACGTGCGTTTCGTGCACCAAATCGCTGCTTTTGCACAGTTTTGACGCTAAACGTGCGTTTCGCGCACCGAATCGCCGTTTTTGCTCCGTTTTGACAAGAAACTTGCGTTTCGTGCACCAATTCGCTGCTTTTGCATAGTTTTGACGCTAAACGTGCGTTTCGTGCACCAAAACGCCGCATTTGCAGCGAAACGTGCGTTTCGCGCACCGAATCGCTGCTTTTGCACAGTTTTGTCGCCAAACGTGCGTTTCGTGCACCAAAACGCCGCTTTTGCAGGGAAACGTGCGTTTCGCGCACCGAATCGCCGCTTTTGCAGGGAAACGTGCGTTTCGCGCACCGAATCGCCGCTTTTGCTCCGTTTTGGCAAGAAACGTGCGTTTCGTGCACCAAATCGCTGCCTTTGCACAGTTTTGACGCTAACCGTGCGTTTCGTGCACCAAAACGCCGCTTCTGCAGCGAAACGTGCGATTCGCGCACCGAATCGGCGGTTTTGCTCCGTTTTGGCAAGAAACGTGCGTTTCGTGCACCATATCGCTGCTTTTGCAGCGAAACGTGCGTTTCATGCACCAAATCGCTGCTTTTGCAGCGAAACGTGCGTTTCGTGCATCGAATCGCCGCTTTTGCTCCGTTTTGGCAAGAAACGTGCGATTCGTGCACCGAATCGCTGCTTTTGCACAGTTTTGACGCTTAACGTGCGTTTCGTGCACCAAAACGCCGCTTTTGCAGGGAAACGTGCGTTTCGCGCACCGAATCGCCGTTTTTGCTCCGTTTTGACAAGAAACTTGCGTTTCGTGCACCAAATCGCTGCTTTTGCACAGTTTTGACGCTAAACGTGCGTTTCGTGCGCCAAAACGCCGCTTTTGCAGCGAAACGTGTGTTTCGCGCACCGAATCGCCGCTTTTTGCTCCGTTTTGGCAATAAACGTGCGTTTCGTGCACCAAATCGCAGCTCTAGAACAGTTTTGACGCTAACCGTGCGTTTCGTGCACGAAAACGCCGCTTTTGCAGCGAAACGTGCGTTTCGCGCACCGAATCGCCGCTTTTGCTCCGTTTTGGCAAGAAACGTGCGATTCGTGCACCGAATCGCTGCTTTTGCACAGTTTTGACGCTAAACATGCGTTTCGCGCACCGAATCGCCGTTTTTGCTCCGTTTTGACAAGAAACTTGCGTTTCGTGCACCAAATCGCTGCTTTTGCGCAGTTTTGACGCTAACCGTGCGTTTCGTGCACCAAAAGGCCGCTTTTGCGGGGAAACGTACGATTCGCGCACCGAATCGGCGGTTTTGCTGCGTTTTGGCAAGAAACGTGCGTGTCGTGAATCAAATCGCTGCTTTTGCACAGTTTCGACGCTAAACGTGCGTTTCGTGCACCAAAACGCCGTTTTTGCTCCGTTTTGACAAGAAACTTGCGTTTCGTGCACCAAATCGCTGCTTTTGCGCAGTTTTGACGCTAACCGTGCGTTTCGTGCACCAAAAGGCCGCTTTTGCGGGGAAACGTACGTTTCGCCCACCGAATCGCCGCTTTTGCTCCGTTTTGGAAAGAAACGTGCGTTTCGTGTACCAAAACGCCGCTTTTGCAGCGAAACGTGTGTTTCGCGCACCGAATCGCCGCTTTTTGCTCCGTTTTGGCAAGAAACGTGCGTTTCGTGCACCAAATCGCCGCTTTTGCAGCGAAACGTGCGTTTCGTGCACCAAAACGCCGCTTTTGCTCCGTTTTGGCAAGAAACGTGCGTTTCGTGCACCAAATCGCTGCTTTTGCGCAGTTTTGACGCTAACCGTGCGTTTCGTGCACCGAAAGGCCGCTTTTGCCGCGAAACGTGCGATTCGCGCACCGAATCGGCGCTTCTGCCCCGTTTTGGCAAGAAACGTGCGTTTCGTGCACCAAATCGCTGCTTTTGCACAGTTTTGACGCTAACCGTGCGTTTCGTGCACCAAAACGCCGCTTTTGCAACGAACCGTGCGTTTCGCGCACCGAATCGCTGCTTTTGCACAGTTTTGTGGCTAAACCTGCGTTTCGTGCACCAAAACGCTGCTTTTGCACCGCTTTGGCAAGAAACGTGCGTTTCGTGCACCAAAACACCGCTCTTGCAGCGAAACGTGCGTTTCGCGCACCGAATCGCCGCATTTGCTCCATTTTGGCAAGAAACGTGCGTTTCGCGCACCGAATCGCTGCTTTAGCACAGTTTTGTCGCTAAACGTGCGTTTCGTGCAGCAAAACGCCGCTTTTGCAGCGAAACGTGCGTTTCGGGCACCGAATCGCCGATTTTGCAGCGAAACGTACGTTTCGGGCACCGAATCGCCGATTTTGCTCCGTTTTGGCAAGAAACGTGCGTTTCGTGCACCAAATCGCTGCTTTTGCACAGTTTTGACGCTAAACGTGCGTTTCGCGCACCGAATCGCCGTTTTTGCTCCGTTTTGACAAGAAACTTGCGTTTCGTGCACCAATTCGCTGCTTTTGCATAGTTTTGACGCTAAACGTGCGTTTCGTGCACCAAAACGCCGCATTTGCAGCGAAACGTGCGTTTCGCGCACCGAATCGCTGCTTTTGCACAGTTTTGTCGCCAAACGTGCGTTTCGTGCACCAAAACGCCGCTTTTGCAGGGAAACGTGCGTTTCGCGCACCGAATCGCCGCTTTTGCAGGGAAACGTGCGTTTCGCGCACCGAATCGCCGCTTTTGCTCCGTTTTGGCAAGAAACGTGCGTTTCGTGCACCAAATCGCTGCCTTTGCACAGTTTTGACGCTAACCGTGCGTTTCGTGCACCAAAACGCCGCTTCTGCAGCGAAACGTGCGATTCGCGCACCGAATCGGCGGTTTTGCTCCGTTTTGGCAAGAAACGTGCGTTTCGTGCACCATATCGCTGCTTTTGCAGCGAAACGTGCGTTTCATGCACCAAATCGCTGCTTTTGCAGCGAAACGTGCGTTTCGTGCATCGAATCGCCGCTTTTGCTCCGTTTTGGCAAGAAACGTGCGATTCGTGCACCGAATCGCTGCTTTTGCACAGTTTTGACGCTTAACGTGCGTTTCGTGCACCAAAACGCCGCTTTTGCAGGGAAACGTGCGTTTCGCGCACCGAATCGCCGTTTTTGCTCCGTTTTGACAAGAAACTTGCGTTTCGTGCACCAAATCGCTGCTTTTGCACAGTTTTGACGCTAAACGTGCGTTTCGTGCGCCAAAACGCCGCTTTTGCAGCGAAACGTGTGTTTCGCGCACCGAATCGCCGCTTTTTGCTCCGTTTTGGCAATAAACGTGCGTTTCGTGCACCAAATCGCAGCTCTAGAACAGTTTTGACGCTAACCGTGCGTTTCGTGCACGAAAACGCCGCTTTTGCAGCGAAACGTGCGTTTCGCGCACCGAATCGCCGCTTTTGCTCCGTTTTGGCAAGAAACGTGCGATTCGTGCACCGAATCGCTGCTTTTGCACAGTTTTGACGCTAAACATGCGTTTCGTGCACCAAAACGCCGCTTTTGCAGCGAAACGTGCGATTCGCGCTCCGAATCGGCGCTTTTGCTCCGTTTTGGCAAGAAACGTGCGTTTCGTGCACCAAATCGCCGCTTTTGCAGCGAAACGTGCGTTTCATGCACCAAATCGCTGCTTTTGCTCCGTTTTGGCAAGAAACGTGCGTTTCGTGCACCAAATCGCTGCCTTTGCACAGTTTTGACGCTAAACGTGCGTTTCGTGCACCAAAACGCCGCTTTTGCAACGAAACGTGAGTTTCGTGCACCAAATTGCCGCTTTTGCAGCGAAAAGTGCGTTTCGCGCACCGAATCGCCGCTTTTGCTCCGTTTTGGCAAGAAACGTGCGTTTCGTGCACCAAATCGCTGCTTTTGCGCAGTTTTGACGCTAACCGTGCGTTTCGTGCACCAAAAGGCCGCTTTTGCCGCGAAACGTGCGATCCGCGCACCGAATCGCCGTTTTTGCTCCGTTTTGACAAGAAACTTGCGTTTCGTGCACCAATTCGCTGCTTTTGCATATTTTTGACGCTAAACGTGCGTTTCGTGCACCAAAACGCCGCATTTGCAGCGAAACGTGCGTTTCGCGAACCGAATCGCTGCTTTTGCACACTTTTGTCGCCAAACGTGCGTTTCCTGCACCAAAACGCCGCTTTTGCTCCGCTTTGGCAAGAAACGTGCGTTTCGTGCACCAAAACGCCGCTTTTGCAGCGAAACGTGCGATTCGCGCACCGAATCGGCGCTTTTGCTCCGTTTTGGCAAGAAACGTGCGTTTCGTGCACCAAATCGCCGCTTTTGCAGCGAAACGTGCGTTTCATGCACCAAATCGCTGCTTTTGCAGCGAAACCTGCGTTTCGTGCATCGAATCGCCGCTTTTGCTCCGTTTTGGCAAGAAACGTGCGATTCGTGCACCGAATCGCTGCTTTTGCACAGTTTTGACGCTAAACGTGCGTTTCGTGCACCAAAACGCCGCTTTTGCAGCGAAACGTGCGATTCGCGCTCCGAATCGGCGCTTTTGCTCCGTTTTGGCAAGAAACGTGCGTTTCGTGCACCAAATCGCCGCTTTTGCAGCGAAACGTGCGTTTCATGCACCAAATCGCTGCTTTTGCTCCGTTTTGGCAAGAAACGTGCGTTTCGTGCACCAAATCGCTGCCTTTGCACAGTTTTAACGCTAACCGTGCGTTTCGTGCACCAAAACGCCGCTTTTGCAGCGAAACGTGCGATTCGCGCTTCGAATCGGCGCTTTTGCTCCGTTTTGGCAAGAAACGTGCGTTTCGTGCACCAAAACGCCACTTTTGCAGCGAAACGGGCGTTTCGCACACCAAATCGCTGCTTTTGCACAGTTTTGACGCTAATCGTGCGTTTCGTGCACCAAAACGCCGCTTTTGCTCCGTTTTGGCAAGAAACGGGCGTTTCGTGCACCAAAACGCCGCTTTTGCAGCGAAACCTGCGTTTCACGCACCGAATCGCCGCTTTTGCTCTGTTTTGGCAAGAAACGTGCGTTTCCCGCAACGAATCGCCGATTTCCTCTGTATCGTCGAAACCTCTCCAACATGGAGAAATTCCGTTTTTCAAATTGACGTTAGGAATTGGTTTAGGAGCAAGGTAGCTTAATAAATAAATTAAATTGATTTGAGCCGAAAGAATAATAACATTTATTGGCTCGAACAATACGATTAGGGGAAAAAGCCTCGCGGCATAAAAAACCCCTGAAGATGACAATTGTTTTATAATGTAATACGGACGTAAGGTGCGAGCGATCGCAAATATCGTGTGTTTGTTTAATTAGAGCGTGATTCGGTGTTGAGTGAATGTGGTGTTTGACCAGGGTGGTTACCGTTGTAACCAACCCTACGAGTCGTCGTTACGACTGCATATAATGTGTTTGGTATAAAACCAGTATGAATGTAGTGTAATCAGGGCAGTTACCGTTGTAACTAACCCTACGAGTCGTCGTTACGACTGCATGTTTGTATAGTCAGGATGATTACTGTTGTAATCAATCCCATGGGTCGTCGTTACGACCGCGTGTAATGTGTAGTCAAGATGTGTAGTGGATGTGTAGTCAGGATGGTTACCGTTGTAACCATCCTACGTGTTGTCGGTTCGATCGCGTTGTACGAAAAACTCGAAAAAAGATCCGGCTCCTGCACTCGCGGACAAACCATCTCGTCGATCGCGATCCGCACTGTAGCAATTCTCCCGACAGACTCTCTAATACGCGTTGATCGCCGAAAACCCCTGCACGAGAGGGGTTATGTTTTTAGAAACAACTTTACCTTTTTCGTTACTCGTTGTGCAAGGAAAGCAGAACGGTTAGTTATTTTATGACATGCACGTGTTTACGTTAAAACCGACTCGAGAGAACGAATAGACAAAAGGGCCCGTCCTGACTCGAACTTCGAGGCCCCAGGCCAATCACGGTGGTCTACGCGCTGAACCACTTGAGGTTGTAAAATCCCTTCGGTCGCGACAAAAGTAACCGTCGGGGCCGAACATGCTCCGTTTTGGCAAGAATCGGGCGTTTCGTACACCAAATCGCTGCTTTTGCACAGTTTTGACGCTAAACGTGCGCTTCGTGCTCCAAATCGCTGCTTTTGCTCAGTTTTGATGCAAAACGTGCGTTTCGTGCACCAAAACGCCGCTTTTGCTCCGTTTTGGCAAGAAACGTGCGTTTCGTGCACCAAAACGCCGCTTTTGCAGCGAAACGTGTGTTTCGCGAACCGAATCGCCGTTTTTGTAGCGAAACGTGCGTTTCGCGCACCGAATCGCCGCTTTTGCTCTGTTTTGGCAAGAAACATGCGTTTCGCGCAACGAATCGCCGCTTTTGCTCCGTTTTGGCAAGAAACGTGCGTTTCGTGCACCAAATCGCCGCTTTTGCAGGGAAACGTGCGTTTCATGCACCAAATCGCCGCTTTTGCAGCGAAACGTGCGTTTCGCGCATCGAATCGGCGCTTTTGCTCCACTTTGGCAAGAAACGTGCGATTCGTGCACCGAATCGCTGCTTTTGCACAGTTTTGACGCTAAACGTGCGTTTCGTGCACCAAAACGCCGCTTTTGCTGCGAAACGTGCGATTCGCGCACCGAATCGGCGCTTTTGCTCCGTTTTGGCAAGAAACGTGCGTTTCGTGCACCGAATTGCTGCTTTTGCACAGTTTTGACGCTAAACGTGCGTTTCGTGCGCCAAAACGCCGCTTTTGCAGCGAAACGTGTGTTTCGCGCACCGAATCGCCGCTTTTTGCTCCGTTTTGGCAATAAACGTGCGTTTCGTGCACCAAATCGCAGCTCTAGAACAGTTTTGACGCTAAACGTGCGTTTCGTCCACCAAAACGCCGCTTTTGCAGCGAAACGTGCGTTTCGCGCACCGAATCGCTGCTTTTGCACAGTTTTGTCGCTAATCCTGCGTTTCGTGCACCAAAACGCTGCTTTTGCACCGCTTTGGCAAGAAACGTGCGTTTCGTGCACCAAATCGCTGCTTTTGCGCAGTTTTGACGCTAACCGTGCGTTTCGTGCACCAAAAGGCCGCTTTTGCAACGAAACGTGAGTTTCGTGCACCAAATTGCCGCTTTTGCAGCGAAAAGTGCGTTTCGCGCACCGAATCGCCGCTTTTGCTCCGTTTTGGCAAGAAACGTGCGTTTCGTGCACCAAATCGCTGCTTTTGCGCAGTTTTGACGCTAACCGTGCGTTTCGTGCACCAAAAGGCCGCTTTTGCCGCGAACGTGCGATTCGCGCACCGAATCGCCGCTTTTGCTCCGTTTTGGCAAGAAACGTGCGTTTCGTGCACCAAAACGCCGCCTTTGCACAGTTTTGACGCTAACCGTGCGTTTCGTGCACGAAAACGCCGCTTTTGCAGCGAAACGTGCGATTCGCGCACCGAATCGGCGCTTTTGCTCCGTTTTGGCAAGAAACGTGCGATTCGTGCACCGAATCGCTGCTTTTGCACAGTTTTGACGCTACACGTGCGTTTCGTGCACCAAAACGCCGCTTTTGCAGGGAAACGTGCGTTTCGCGCACCGAATCGCCGCTTTTGCAGGGAAACGTGCGTTTCGCGCACCGAATCGCCGCTTTTGCAGGGAAACGTGCGTTTCGCGCACCGAATCGCCGCTTTTGCTCCGTTTTGGCAAGAAACGTGCGATTCGTGCACCGAATCGCTGCTTTTGCACAGTTTTGACGCTAAACACGCGTTTCGTGCACCAAAACGCCGCTTTTGCAGCGAAACGTGCGATTCGCGCACCGAATCGCCGCTTTTGCAGGGAAACGTGCGTTTCGCGCACCGAATCGCCGCTTTTGCTCCGTTTTGGCAAGAAACGTGCGTTTCGTGCACCAAATCGCGGCCTTTGCACAGTTTTGACGCTAACCGTGCGTTTCGTGCACCAAAACGCCGCTTTTGCAGCGAAACGTGCGATTCGCGCACCGAATCGGCGCTTTTGCTCCGTTTTGGCAAGAAACGTGCGATTCGTGCACCGAATCGCTGCTTTTGCACAGTTTTGACGCTAAACGTGCGTTTCGTGCACCAAAACGCCGCTTTTGCAGGGAAACGTGCGTTTCGCGCACCGAATCGCCGCTTTTGCAGGGAAACGTGCGTTTCGCGCACCGAATCGCCGCTTTTGCTCCGTTTTGGCAAGAAACGTGCGATTCGTGCACCGAATCGCTGCTTTTGCACAGTTTTGACGCTAAACGTGCGTTTCGTGCACCAAAACGCCGCTTTTGCAGCGAAACGTGCGATTCGCGCTCCGAATCGGCGCTTTTGCTCCGTTTTGGCAAGAAACGTGCGTTTCGTGCACCAAATCGCCGCTTCTGCAGCGAAACGAGCGTTTCATGCACCAAATCGCTGCTTTTGCTCCGTTTTGGCAAGAAACGTGCGTTTCGTGCACCAAATCGCTGCCTTTGCACAGTTTTGACGCTAACCCCTGCATTTCGTGCACCAAAACGCCGCTTTTGCAGCGAAACGTGCGATTCGCGCTCCGAATCGGCGCTTTTGCTCCGTTTTGGCAAGAAACGTGCGTTTCGTGCACCGAATCGCCGCTTTTGCTCCGTTTTGGCAAGAAACGTGCGTTTCATGCACCAAATCGCTGCTTTTGCACAGTTTTGACGCTAAACGTGCGTTTCGTGCACCAAAACGCCGCTTTTGCAGCGAAACGTGCGTTTCGTGCACCAAAACGCCGCTTTTGCAGCGAAACGTGCGTTTCGCGCACTGAATCGCCGCTTTTGCTTCGTTTTGGCAAGAAACGGGCGTTTCGCACACCAAAACGCCGCTTTTGCTCCGTTTTGGCAAGAAACGTGCGTTTCGTGCACCAAATCGCTGCTTTTGCGCAGTTTTGACGCTAACCGTGCGTTTCGTGCACCAAATCGCTGCTTTTGCGCAGTTTTGACGCTAACCGTGCGTTTCGTGCACCGAAAGGCCGCTTTTGCCGCAAAACGTGCGATTCGCGCACCGAATCGGCGCTTCTGCTCCGTTTTGGCAAGAAACGTGCGTTTCGTGCACCAAATCGCTGCTTTTGCACAGTTTTGACGCTAACCGTGCGTTTCGTGCGCCAAAACGCCGCTTTTGCAGCGAAACGTGTGTTTCGCGCACCGAATCGCCGCTTTTTGCTCCGTTTTGGTAATAAACGTGCGTTTCGTGCACCAAATCGCAGCTCTTGAACAGTTTTGACGCTAAACGTGCGTTTCGTCCACCAAAACGCCGCTTTTGCAGCGAAACGTGCGTTTCGCGCACCGAATCGCTGCTTTTGCACAGTTTTGTCGCTAATCCTGCGTTTCGTGCACCAAAACGCTGCTTTTGCACCGCTTTGGCAAGAAACGTGCGTTTCGTGCACCAAAACGCCGCTTTTGCAGCGAAACGTGCGATTCGCGCACCGAATCGGCGCTTTTGCTCCGTTTTGGCAAGAAACGTGCGTTTCGTGCACCAAATCGCCGCTTTTGCAGCGAAACGTGCGTTTCGTGCACCAAAACGCCGCTTTTGCAACGAAACGTGAGTTTCGTGCACCAAATTGCCGCTTTTGCAGCGAAAAGTGCGTTTCGCGCACCGAATCGCCGCTTTTGCTCCGTTTTGGCAAGAAACGTGCGTTTCGTGCACCAAATCGCTGCTTTTGCGCAGTTTTGACGCTAACCGTGCGTTTCGTGCACCAAAAGGCCGCTTTTGCCGCGAAACGTGCGATTCGCGCACCGAATCGCCGTTTTTGCTCCGTTTTGACAAGAAACTTGCGTTTCGTGCACCAATTCGCTGCTTTTGCATAGTTTTGACGCTAAACGTGCGTTTCGTGCACCAAAACGCCGCATTTGCAGCGAAACGTGCGTTTCGCGCACCGAATCGCTGCTTTTGCACACTTTTGTCGCCAAACGTGCGTTTCCTGCACCAAAACGCCGCTTTTGCACCGCTTTGGCAAGAAACGTGCGTTTCGTGCACCAAAACGCCGCTTTTGCAGTGAAACGTGCGATTCGCGCACCGAATCGGCGCTTTTGCTCCGTTTTGGCAAGAAACGTGCGTTTCGTGCACCAGATCGCCGCTTTTGCAGCGAAACGTGCGTTTCGTGCACCAAAACGCCGCTTTTGCAACGAAACGTGAGTTTCGTGCACCAATTTTCCGCTTTTGCAGCGAAAAGTGCGTTTCGCGCACCGAATCGCCGCTTTTGCTCCGTTTTGGCAAGAAACGTGCGTTTCGTGCACCAAATCGCTGCTTTTGCGCAGTTTTGACGCTAACCGTGCGTTTCGTGCACCAAAAGGCCGCTTTTGACGCGAAACGTGCGATTCGCGCACCGAATCGCCGTTTTTGCTCCGTTTTGACAAGAAACTTGCGTTTCGTGCACCAATTCGCTGCTTTTGCATAGTTTTGACGCTAAACGTGCGTTTCGTGCACCAAAACGCCGCATTTGCAGCGAAACGTGCGTTTCGCGCACCGAATCACTGCTTTTGCACACTTTTGTCGCCAAACGTGCGTTTCCTGCACCAAAACGCCGCTTTTGCTCCGCTTTGGCAAGAAACGTGCGTTTCGTGCACCAAAACGCCGCTTTTGCAGCGAAACGTGCGTTTCGCGCATCGAATCGCCGCTTTTGCTCCGTTTTGGCAAGAAACGTGCGATTCGTGCACCGAATCGCTGCTTTTGCACAGTTTTGACGCTAAACGTGCGTTTCGTGCACCAAAACGCCGCTTTTGCAGGGAAACGTGCGTTTCGCGCACCGAATCGCCGCTTTTGCTCCGTTTTGGCAAGAAACGTGCGTTTCGTGCACCAAATCGCTGCCTTTGCACAGTTTTGACGCTAACCGTGCGTTTCGTGCACCAAAACGCCGCTTTTGCAGCGAAACGTGCGATTCGCGCACCGAATCGGCGCTTTTGCTCCGTTTTGGCAAGAAACGTGCGATTCGTGCACCGAATCGCTGCTTTTGCACAGTTTTGACGCTAAACGTGCGTTTCGTGCACCAAAACGCCGCTTTTGCAGGGAAACGTGCGTTTCGCGCACCGAATCGCCGCTTTTGCAGGGAAACGTGCGTTTCGCGCACCGAATCGCCGCTTTTGCTCCGTTTTGGCAAGAAACGTGCGATTCGTGCACCGAATCGCTGCTTTTGCACAGTTTTGACGCTAAACGTGCGTTTCGTGCACCAAAACGCCGCTTTTGCAGCGAAACGTGCGATTCGCGCTCCGAATCGGCGCTTTTGCTCCGTTTTGGCAAGAAACGTGCGTTTCGTGCACCAAATCGCCGCTTTTGCAGCGAAACGTGCGTTTCATGCACCAAATCGCTGCTTTTGCTCCGTTTTGGCAAGAAACGTGCGTTTCGTGCACCAAATCGCTGCCTTTGCACAGTTTTGACGCTAACCCCTGCATTTCGTGCACCAAAACGCCGCTTTTGCAGCGAAACGTGCGATTCGCGCTCCGAATCGGCGCTTTTGCTCCGTTTTGGCAAGAAACGTGCGTTTCGTGCACCAAATCGCCGCTTTTGCAGCGAAAGGTGCGTTTCATGCACCAAATCGCTGCTTTTGCATCGAAACGTGCGTTTCGTGCACCGAATCGCCGCTTTTGCTCCGTTTTGGCAAGAAACGTGCGTTTCATGCACCAAATCGCTGCTTTTGCACAGTTTTGACGCTAAACGTGCGTTTCGTGCACCAAAACGCCGCTTTTGCAGCGAAACGTGCGTTTCGTGCACCAAAACGCCGCTTTTGCAGCGAAACGTGCGCTTCGCGCACTGAATCGCCGCTTTTGCTTCGTTTTGGCAGGAAACGGGCGTTTCGCACACCAAAACGCCGCTTTTGCAGCGAAACCTGCGTTTCACGCACCGAATCGCCGCTTTTGCTCTGTTTTGGCAAGAAACGTGCGTTTCCCGCAACGAATGGCCGGTTTTGCTCCGTTTTGGCAAGAAACGTGCGTTTCGTACACCAAAACGCCGCTTTTGCAGTGAAACCTGCGTTTCACGCAACGAATCGCCGCTTTTGCTCCATTTCGCAAGAAACGTGCGTTTCGTGCACCAAAGCGCTGCTTTTGCACAGATTTGACGCTAAACGTGCGTTTCGTGCACGAAAACGCAGCTTTTGCAGCGAAACGTGCGTTTCGGGCCCCAAAAAGCCGCTTTTGTAGCGAAACCTGCGTTTCACGTACCGAATCGCCACTTTTGCTCTGTTTTGGCAAGAAACGTGCGTTTCGTGCACCAAATCGCCGCTTTTGCAGCGAAACGTGCGTTTCGCGCACCGAATCGCCGTTTTTGCAGCCAAACGTGCGTTTCGCGCACCGAATCGCTGCTTTTGCACAGTTTTGTCGCTAAACCTGCGTTTCGTGCACCAAAACGCCGCTTTTGCACCGCTTTGGCAAGAAACGTGCGTTTCGTGCACCAAAACGCCGCTTTTGCAGCGAAATGTGTGTTTCGCGCACCGAATCGCCACTTTTGCTCCGTTTTAGCAAGAATCGTGCGTTTCGTGCACCAACTCGCTGCTTTTGCACAGTTTTGACGCTAAACGTGCGTTTCGTTCTCCAAATCGCCGCTTTTGCAGCGAAACGTGCGATTCGCGCTCCGAATCGGCGCTTTTGCTCCGTTTTGGCAAGAAACGTGCGTTTCGTGCACCAAATCGCCGCTTTTGCAGCGAAAGGTGCGTTTCATGCACCAAATCGCTGCTTTTGCATCGAAACGTGCGTTTCGTGCACCAAATCGCCGCTTTTGCAGCGAAAGGTGCGTTTCATGCACCAAATCGCTGCTTTTGCATCGAAACGTGCGTTTCGTGCACCGAATCGCCGCTTTTGCTCCGTTTTGGCAAGAAACGTGCGTTTCATGCACCAAATCGCTGCTTTTGCACAGTTTTGACGCTAAACGTGCGTTTCGTGCACCAAAACGCCGCTTTTGCAGCGAAACGTGCGTTTCGTGCACCAAAACGCCGCTTTTGCAGCGAAACGTGCGTTTCGCGCACTGAATCGCCGCTTTTGCTTCGTTTTGGCAAGAAACGGGCGTTTCGCACACCAAAACGCCGCTTTTGCTCCGTTTTGGCAAGAAACGTGCGTTTCGTGCACCAAATCGCTGCTTTTGCGCAGTTTTGACGCTAACCGTGCGTTTCGTGCACCGAAAGGCCGCTTTTGCCGCGAAACGTGCGATTCGCGCACCGAATCGGCGCTTCTGCTCCGTTTTGGCAAGAAACGTGCGTTTCGTGCACCAAATCGCTGCTTTTGCACAGTTTTGACGCTAACCGTGCGTTTCGTGCGCCAAAACGCCGCTTTTGCAGCGAAACGTGTGTTTCGCGCACCGAATCGCCGCTTTTTGCTCCGTTTTGGCAATAAACGTGCGTTTCGTGCACCAAATCGCAGCTCTTGAACAGTTTTGACGCTAAACGTGCGTTTCGTCCACCAAAACGCCGCTTTTGCAGCGAAACGTGCGTTTCGCGCACCGAATCGCCTCTTTTGCACAGTTTTGTCGCTAATCCTGCGTTTCGTGCACCAAAACGCTGCTTTTGCACCGCTTTGGCAAGAAACGTGCGTTTCGTGCACCAAAACGCCGCTTTTGCAGCGAAACGTGCGATTCGCGCACCGAATCGGCGCTTTTGCTCCGTTTTGGCAAGAAACGTGCGTTTCGTGCACCAAATCGCCGCTTTTGCAGCGAAACGTGCGTTTCGTGCACCAAAACGCCGCTTTTGCAACGAAACGTGAGTTTCGTGCACCAAATTGCCGCTTTTGCAGCGAAAAGTGCGTTTCGCGCACCGAATCGCCGCTTTTGCTCCGTTTTGGCAAGAAACGTGCGTTTCGTGCACCAAATCGCTGCTTTTGCGCAGTTTTGACGCTAACCGTGCGTTTCGTGCACCAAAAGGCCGCTTTTGCCGCGAAACGTGCGATTCGCGCACCGAATCGCCGTTTTTGCTCCGTTTTGACAAGAAACTTGCGTTTCGTGCACCAATTCGCTGCTTTTGCATAGTTTTGACGCTAAACGTGCGTTTCGTGCACCAAAACGCCGCATTTGCAGCGAAACGTGCGTTTCGCGCACCGAATCGCTGCTTTTGCACACTTTTGTCGCCAAACGTGCGTTTCCTGCACCAAAACGCCGCTTTTGCTCCGCTTTGGCAAGAAACGTGCGTTTCGTGCACCAAAACGCCGCTTTTGCAGCGAAACGTGCGTTTCGCGCATCGAATCGCCGCTTTTGCAGGGAAACGTGCGTTTCGCGCACCGAATCGCCGCTTTTGCTCCGTTTTGGCAAGAAACGTGCGATTCGTGCACCGAATCGCTGCTTTTGCACAGTTTTGACGCTAAACGTGCGTTTCGTGCACCAAAACGCCGCTTTTGCAGCGAAACGTGCGATTCGCGCTCCGAATCGGCGCTTTTGCTCCGTTTTGGCAAGAAACGTGCGTTTCGTGCACCAAATCGCCGCTTTTGCAGCGAAACGTGCGTTTCATGCACCAAATCGCTGCTTTTGCTCCGTTTTGGCAAGAAACGTGCGTTTCGTGCACCAAATCGCTGCCTTTGCACAGTTTTGACGCTAACCCCTGCATTTCGTGCACCAGAACGCCGCTTTTGCAGCGAAACGTGCGATTCGCGCTCCGAATCGGCGCTTTTGCTCCGTTTTGGCAAGAAACGTGCGTTTCGTGCACCAAATCGCCGCTTTTGCAGCGAAAGGTGCGTTTCATGCACCAAATCGCTGCTTTTGCATCGAAACGTGCGTTTCGTGCACCGAATCGCCGCTTTTGCTCCGTTTTGGCAAGAAACGTGCGTTTCATGCACCAAATCGCTGCTTTTGCACAGTTTTGACGCTAAACGTGCGTTTCGTGCACCAAAACGCCGCTTTTGCAGCGAAACGTGCGTTTCGTGCACCAAAACGCCGCTTTTGCAGCGAAACGTGCGTTTCGCGCACTGAATCGCCGCTTTTGCTTCGTTTTGGCAAGAAACGGGCGTTTCGCACACCAAAACGCCGCTTTTGCAGCGAAACCTGCGTTTCACGCACCGAATCGCCGCTTTTGCTCTGTTTTGGCAAGAAACGTGCGTTTCCCGCAACGAATGGCCGGTTTGCTCCGTTTTGGCAAGAATCGGGCGTTTCGTACACCAAATCGCTGCTTTTGCACAGTTTTGACGCTAAACGTGCGCTTCGTGCTCCAAATCGCTGCTTTTGCACAGTTTTGACGCTAAACGTGCGTTTCGTGCACCAAAACGCCGCTTTTGCTCCGTTTTGGCAAGGAACGTGCGTTTCGTGCACCAAAACGCCGCTTTTGCAGCGAAACGTGTGTTTTGCGAACCGAATCGCCGTTTTTGTAGCGAAACGTGCGTTTCGCGCACCAAATCGCCGCTTTTGCTCTGTTTTGGCAAGAAACGTGCGTTTCGCGCAACGAATCGCCGCTTTTGCTCCGTTTTGGCAAGAAACGTGCGTTTCGTGCACCAAATCGCCGCTTTTGCAGCGAAACGTGCGTTTCATGCACCAAATCGCTGCTTTTGCAGCGAAACGTGCGTTTCGTGCACCGAATCGCCGCTTTTGCTCCGCTTTGGCAAGAAACGTGAGTTTCGTGCACCAAAACGCCGCTTTTGCAGCGAAACGTGCGTTTCGCGCATCGAATCGGCGCTTTTGCTCCGTTTGGGCAAGAAACGTGCGTTTCGTGCACCAAATCGCTGCCTTTGCACAGTTTTGACGCTAACCCCTGCATTTCGTGCACCAAAACGCCGCTTTTGCAGCGAAACGTGCGATTCGCGCTCCGAATCGGCGCTTTTGCTCCGTTTTGGCAAGAAACGTGCGTTTCGTGCACCAAATCGCCGCTTTTGCAGCGAAAGGTGCGTTTCATGCACCAAATCGCTGCTTTTGCATCGAAACGTGCGTTTCGTGCACCGAATCGCCGCTTTTGCTCCGTTTTGGCAAGAAACGTGCGTTTCATGCACCAAATCGCTGCTTTTGCACAGTTTTGTCGCTAATCCTGCGTTTCGTGCACCAAAACGCTGCTTTTGCACCGCTTTGGCGAGAAACGTGCGTTTCGTGCACCAAAACGCCGCTTTTGCAGCGAAACGTGCGATTCGCGCACCGAATCGGCGCTTTTGCTCCGTTTTGGCAAGAAACGTGCGTTTCGTGCACCAAATCGCCGCTTTTGCAGCGAAACGTGCGTTTCGTGCACCAAAACGCCGCTTTTGCAACGAAACGTGAGTTTCGTGCACCAAATTGCCGCTTTTGCAGCGAAAAGTGCGTTTCGCGCACCGAATCGCCGCTTTTGCTCCGTTTTGGCAAGAAACGTGCGTTTCGTGCACCAAATCGCTGCTTTTGCGCAGTTTTGACGCTAACCGTGCGTTTCGTGCACCAAAAGGCCGCTTTTGCCGCGAAACGTGCGATTCGCGCACCGAATCGCCGTTTTTGCTCCGTTTTGACAAGAAACTTGCGTTTCGTGCACCAATTCGCTGCTTTTGCATAGTTTTGACGCTAAACGTGCGTTTCGTGCACCAAAACGCCGCATTTGCAGCGAAACGTGCGTTTCGCGCACCGAATCGCTGCTTTTGCAGCGAAACGTGCGTTTCGCGCACCGAATCGCTGCTTTTGCACACTTTTGTCGCCAAACGTGCGTTTCCTGCACCAAAACGCCGCTTTTGCACCGCTTTGGCAAGAAACGTGCGTTTCGTGCACCAAAACGCCGCTTTTGCAGCGAAACGTGCGATTCGCGCACCGAATCGGCGCTTTTGCTCCGTTTTGGCAAGAAACGTGCGTTTCGTGCACCAAATCGCCGCTTTTTCAGCGAAACGTGCGTTTCGTGCACCAAAACGCCGCTTTTGCAACGAAACGTGAGTTTCGTGCACCAAATTGCCGCTTTTGCAGCGAAAAGTGCGTTTCGCGCACCGAATCGCCGCTTTTGCTCCGTTTTGGCAAGAAACGTGCGTTTCGTGCACCAAATCGCTGCTTTTGCGCAGTTTTGACGCTAACCGTGCGTTTCGTGCACCAAAAGGCCGCTTTTGCCGCGAAACGTGCGATTCGCGCACCGAATCGCCGTTTTTGCTCCGTTTTGACAAGAAACTTGCGTTTCGTGCACCAATTCGCTGCTTTTGCATAGTTTTGACGCTAAACGTGCGTTTCGTGCACCAAAACGCCGCATTTGCAGCGAAACGTGCGTTTCGCGCACCGAATCGCTGCTTTTGCACACTTTTGTCGCCAAACGTGCGTTTCCTGCACCAAAACGCCGCTTTTGCTCCGCTTTGGCAAGAAACGTGCGTTTCGTGCACCAAAACGCCGCTTTTGCAGCGAAACGTGCGTTTCGCGCACCGAATCGCCGCTTTTGCAGGGAAACGTGCGTTTCGCGCACCGAATCGCCGCTTTTGCTCCGTTTTGGCAAGAAACGTGCGCTTCGTGCACCAAATCGCTGCCTTTGCACAGTTTTGACGCTAACCGTGCGTTTCGTGCACCAAAACGCCGCTTTTGCAGCGAAACGTGCGATTCGCGCACCGAATCGGCGCTTTTGCTCCGTTTTGGCAAGAAACGTGCGATTCGTGCACCGAATCGCTGCTTTTGCACAGTTTTGACGCTAAACGTGCGTTTCGTGCACCAAAACGCCGCTTTTGCAGGGAAACGTGCGTTTCGCGCACCGAATCGCCGCTTTTGCTCCGTTTTGGCAAGAAACGTGCGATTCGTGCACCGAATCGCTGCTTTTGCACAGTTTTGACGCTAAACGTGCGTTTCGTGCACCAAAACGCCGCTTTTGCAGCGAAACGTGCGATTCGCGCTCCGAATCGGCGCTTTTGCTCCGTTTTGGCAAGAAACGTGCGTTTCGTGCACCAAATCGCTGCCTTTGCACAGTTTTGACGCTAACCCCTGCATTTCGTGCACCAAAACGCCGCTTTTGCAGCGAAACGTGCGATTCGCGCTCCGAATCGGCGCTTTTGCTCCGTTTTGGCAAGAAACGTGCGTTTCGTGCACCAAATCGCCGCTTTTGCAGCGAAAGGTGCGTTTCATGCACCAAATCGCTGCTTTTGCATCGAAACGTGCGTTTCGTGCACCGAATCGCCGCTTTTGCTCCGTTTTGGCAAGAAACGTGCGTTTCATGCACCAAATCGCTGCTTTTGCACAGTTTTGACGCTAAACGTGCGTTTCGTGCACCAAAACGCCGCTTTTGCAGCGAAACGTGCGTTTCGTGCACCAAAACGCCGCTTTTGCAGCGAAACGTGCGTTTCGCGCAGTGAATCGCCGCTTTTGCTTCGTTTTGGCAAGAAACGGGCGTTTCGCACACCAAAACGCCGCTTTTGCAGCGAAACCTGCGTTTCACGCACCGAATCGCCGCTTTTGCTCTGTTTTGGCAAGAAACGTGCGTTTCCCGCAACGAATGGCCGGTTTGCTCCGTTTTGGCAAGAATCGGGCGTTTCGTACACCAAATCGCTGCTTTTGCACAGTTTTGACGCTAAACGTGCGCTTCGTGCTCCAAATCGCTGCTTTTGCACACTTTTGACGCTAAACGTGCGTTTCGTGCACCAAAACGCCGCTTTTGCAGGGAAACGTGCGTTTCGCGCACCGAATCGCCGCTTTTGCAGGGAAACGTGCGTTTCGCGCACCGAATCGCCGCTTTTGCTCCGTTTTGGCAAGAAACGTGCGATTCGTGCACCGAATCGCTGCTTTTGCACAGTTTTGACGCTAAACGTGCGTTTCGTGCACCAAAACGCCGCTTTTGCAGCGAAACGTGCGATTCGCGCTCCGAATCGGCGCTTTTGCTCCGTTTTGGCAAGAAACGTGCGTTTCGTGCACCAAATCGCCGCTTTTGCAGCGAAACGTGCGTTTCATGCACCAAATCGCTGCTTTTGCTCCGTTTTGGCAAGAAACGTGCGTTTCGTGCACCAAATCGCTGCCTTTGCACAGTTTTGACGCTAACCCCTGCATTTCGTGCACCAAAACGCCGCTTTTGCAGCGAAACGTGCGATTCGCGCTCCGAATCGGCGCTTTTGCTCCGTTTTGGCAAGAAACGTGCGTTTCGTGCACCAAATCGCCGCTTTTGCAGCGAAAGGTGCGTTTCATGCACCAAATCGCTGCTTTTGCATCGAAACGTGCGTTTCGTGCACCGAATCGCCGCTTTTGCTCCGTTTTGGCAAGAAACGTGCGTTTCATGCACCAAATCGCTGCTTTTGCACAGTTTTGACGCTAAACGTGCGTTTCGTGCACCAAAACGCCGCTTTTGCAGCGAAACGTGCGTTTCGTGCACCAAAACGCCGCTTTTGCAGCGAAACGTGCGTTTCGTGCACCAAAACGCCGCTTTTGCAGCGAAACTTGCGTTTCGCGCACTGAATCGCCGCTTTTGCTTTGTTTTGGCAAGAAACGGGCGTTTCGCACACCAAAACGCCGCTTTTGCAGCGAAACCTGCGTTTCACGCACCGAATCGCCGCTTTTGCTCTGTTTTGGCAAGAAACGTGCGTTTCCCGCAACGAATGGCCGGTTTGCTCCGTTTTGGCAAGAATCGGGCGTTTCGTACACCAAATCGCTGCTTTTGCACAGTTTTGACGCTAAACGTGCGCTTCGTGCTCCAAATCGCTGCTTTTGCACAGTTTTGACGCTAAACGTGCGTTTCGTGCACCAAAACGCCGCTTTTGCTCCGTTTTGGCAAGAAACGTGCGTTTCGTGCACCAAAACGCCGCTTTTGCAGCGAAACGTGTGTTTCGCGAACCGAATCGCCGTTTTTGTAGCGAAACGTGCGTTTCGCGCACCGAATCGCCGCTTTTGCTCTGTTTTGGCAAGAAACGTGCGTTTCGCGCAACGAATCGCCGCTTTTGCTCCGTTTTGGCAAGAAACGTGCGTTTCGTGCACCAAATCGCCGCTTTTGCAGCGAAACGTGCGTTTCATGCACCAAATCGCTGCTTTTGCAGCGAAACGTGCGTTTCGTGCACCGAATCGCCGCTTTTGCTCCGCTTTGGCAAGAAACGTGAGTTTCGTGCACCAAAACGCCGCTTTTGCAGCGAAACGTGCGTTTCGCGCATCGAATCGGCGCTTTTGCTCCGTTTTGGCAAGAAACGTGCGTTTCGTGCACCAAATCGCTGCCTTTGCACAGTTTTGACGCTAACCCCTGCATTTCGTGCACCAAAACGCCGCTTTTGCAGCGAAACGTGCGATTCGCGCTCCGAATCGGCGCTTTTGCTCCGTTTTGGCAAGAAACGTGCGTTTCGTGCACCAAATCGCCGCTTTTGCAGCGAAAGGTGCGTTTCATGCACCAAATCGCTGCTTTTGCATCGAAACGTGCGTTTCGTGCACCGAATCGCCGCTTTTGCTCCGTTTTGGCAAGAAACGTGCGTTTCATGCACCAAATCGCTGCTTTTGCACAGTTTTGTCGCTAATCCTGCGTTTCGTGCACCAAAACGCTGCTTTTGCACCGCTTTGGCGAGAAACGTGCGTTTCGTGCACCAAAACGCCGCTTTTGCAGCGAAACGTGCGATTCGCGCACCGAATCGGCGCTTTTGCTCCGTTTTGGCAAGAAACGTGCGTTTCGTGCACCAAATCGCCGCTTTTGCAGCGAAACGTGCGTTTCGTGCACCAAAACGCCGCTTTTGCAACGAAACGTGAGTTTCGTGCACC
Source organism: Stelis phaeoptera (assembly GCA_943735885.1). NCBI lineage: Eukaryota > Metazoa > Arthropoda > Insecta > Hymenoptera > Megachilidae > Stelis > Stelis phaeoptera. The sequence continues at coordinate 3,023,150 of OX030933.1, forward strand.
AAATTGCCGCTTTTGCAGCGAAAAGTGCGTTTCGCGCACCGAATCGCCGCTTTTGCTCCGTTTTGGCAAGAAACGTGCGTTTCGTGCACCAAATCGCTGCTTTTGCGCAGTTTTGACGCTAACCGTGCGTTTCGTGCACCAAAAGGCCGCTTTTGCCGCGAAACGTGCGATTCGCGCACCGAATCGCCGTTTTTGCTCCGTTTTGACAAGAAACTTGCGTTTCGTGCACCAATTCGCTGCTTTTGCATAGTTTTGACGCTAAACGTGCGTTTCGTGCACCAAAACGCCGCATTTGCAGCGAAACGTGCGTTTCGCGCACCGAATCGCTGCTTTTGCACACTTTTGTCGCCAAACGTGCGTTTCCTGCACCAAAACGCCGCTTTTGCACCGCTTTGGCAAGAAACGTGCGTTTCGTGCACCAAAACGCCGCTTTTGCAGCGAAACGTGCGATTCGCGCACCGAATCGGCGCTTTTGCTCCGTTTTGGCAAGAAACGTGCGTTTCGTGCACCAAATCGCCGCTTTTGCAGCGAAACGTGCGTTTCGTGCACCAAAACGCCGCTTTTGCAACGAAACGTGAGTTTCGTGCACCAAATTGCCGCTTTTGCAGCGAAAAGTGCGTTTCGCGCACCGAATCGCCGCTTTTGCTCCGTTTTGGCAAGAAACGTGCGTTTCGTGCACCAAATCGCTGCTTTTGCGCAGTTTTGACGCTAACCGTGCGTTTCGTGCACCAAAAGGCCGCTTTTGCCGCGAAACGTGCGATTCGCGCACCGAATCGCCGTTTTTGCTCCGTTTTGACAAGAAACTTGCGTTTCGTGCGCCAATTCGCTGCTTTTGCATAGTTTTGACGCTAAACGTGCGTTTCGTGCACCAAAACGCCGCATTTGCAGCGAAACGTGCGTTTCGCGCACCGAATCGCTGCTTTTGCACACTTTTGTCGCCAAACGTGCGTTTCCTGCACCAAAACGCCGCTTTTGCACCGCTTTGGCAAGAAACGTGCGTTTCGTGCACCAAAACGCCGCTTTTGCAGCGAAACGTGCGATTCGCGCACCGAATCGGCGCTTTTGCTCCGTTTTGGCAAGAAACGTGCGTTTCGTGCACCAAATCGCCGCTTTTTCAGCGAAACGTGCGTTTCGTGCACCAAAACGCCGCTTTTGCAACGAAACGTGAGTTTCGTGCACCAAATTGCCGCTTTTGCAGCGAAAAGTGCGTTTCGCGCACCGAATCGCCGCTTTTGCTCCGTTTTGGCAAGAAACGTGCGTTTCGTGCACCAAATCGCTGCTTTTGCGCAGTTTTGACGCTAACCGTGCGTTTCGTGCACCAAAAGGCCGCTTTTGCCGCGAAACGTGCGATTCGCGCACCGAATCGCCGTTTTTGCTCCGTTTTGACAAGAAACTTGCGTTTCGTGCACCAATTCGCTGCTTTTGCATAGTTTTGACGCTAAACGTGCGTTTCGTGCACCAAAACGCCGCATTTGCAGCGAAACGTGCGTTTCGCGCACCGAATCGCTGCTTTTGCACACTTTTGTCGCCAAACGTGCGTTTCCTGCACCAAAACGCCGCTTTTGCTCCGCTTTGGCAAGAAACGTGCGTTTCGTGCACCAAAACGCCGCTTTTGCAGCGAAACGTGCGTTTCGCGCATCGAATCGGCGCTTTTCCTCCGTTTTGGCAAGAAACGTGCGTTTCGTGCACCAAATCGCTGCCTTTGCACAGTTTTGACGCTAACCCCTGCATTTCGTGCACCAAAACGCCGCTTTTGCAGCGAAACGTGCGATTCGCGCTCCGAATCGGCGCTTTTGCTCCGTTTTGGCAAGAAACGTGCGTTTCGTGCACCAAATCGCCGCTTTTGCAGCGAAAGGTGCGTTTCATGCACCAAATCGCTGCTTTTGCATCGAAACGTGCGTTTCGTGCACCGAATCGCCGCTTTTGCTCCGTTTTGGCAAGAAACGTGCGTTTCATGCACCAAATCGCTGCTTTTGCACAGTTTTGTCGCTAATCCTGCGTTTCGTGCACCAAAACGCTGCTTTTGCACCGCTTTGGCGAGAAACGTGCGTTTCGTGCACCAAAACGCCGCTTTTGCAGCGAAACGTGCGATTCGCGCACCGAATCGGCGCTTTTGCTCCGTTTTGGCAAGAAACGTGCGTTTCGTGCACCAAATCGCCGCTTTTGCAGCGAAACGTGCGTTTCGTGCACCAAAACGCCGCTTTTGCAACGAAACGTGAGTTTCGTGCACCAAATTGCCGCTTTTGCAGCGAAAAGTGCGTTTCGCGCACCGAATCGCCGCTTTTGCTCCGTTTTGGCAAGAAACGTGCGTTTCGTGCACCAAATCGCTGCTTTTGCGCAGTTTTGACGCTAACCGTGCGTTTCGTGCACCAAAAGGCCGCTTTTGCAGCGAAACGTGCGTTTCGTGCACCGAATCGCCGCTTTTGCTCCGCTTTGGCAAGAAACGTGAGTTTCGTGCACCAAAACGCCGCTTTTGCAGCGAAACGTGCGTTTCGCGCATCGAATCGGCGCTTTTGCTCCGTTTTGGCAAGAAACGTGCGTTTCGTGCACCAAATCGCTGCCTTTGCACAGTTTTGACGCTAACCCCTGCATTTCGTGCACCAAAACGCCGCTTTTGCAGCGAAACGTGCGATTCGCGCTCCGAATCGGCGCTTTTGCTCCGTTTTGGCAAGAAACGTGCGTTTCGTGCACCAAATCGCCGCTTTTGCAGCGAAAGGTGCGTTTCATGCACCAAATCGCTGCTTTTGCATCGAAACGTGCGTTTCGTGCACCGAATCGCCGCTTTTGCTCCGTTTTGGCAAGAAACGTGCGTTTCATGCACCAAATCGCTGCTTTTGCACAGTTTTGTCGCTAATCCTGCGTTTCGTGCACCAAAACGCTGCTTTTGCACCGCTTTGGCGAGAAACGTGCGTTTCGTGCACCAAAACGCCGCTTTTGCAGCGAAACGTGCGATTCGCGCACCGAATCGGCGCTTTTGCTCCGTTTTGGCAAGAAACGTGCGTTTCGTGCACCAAATCGCCGCTTTTGCAGCGAAACGTGCGTTTCGTGCACCAAAACGCCGCTTTTGCAACGAAACGTGAGTTTCGTGCACCAAATTGCCGCTTTTGCAGCGAAAAGTGCGTTTCGCGCACCGAATCGCCGCTTTTGCTCCGTTTTGGCAAGAAACGTGCGTTTCGTGCACCAAATCGCTGCTTTTGCGCAGTTTTGACGCTAACCGTGCGTTTCGTGCACCAAAAGGCCGCTTTTGCCGCGAAACGTGCGATTCGCGCACCGAATCGCCGTTTTTGCTCCGTTTTGACAAGAAACTTGCGTTTCGTGCACCAATTCGCTGCTTTTGCATAGTTTTGACGCTAAACGTGCGTTTCGTGCACCAAAACGCCGCATTTGCAGCGAAACGTGCGTTTCGCGCACCGAATCGCTGCTTTTGCACACTTTTGTCGCCAAACGTGCGTTTCCTGCACCAAAACGCCGCTTTTGCACCGCTTTGGCAAGAAACGTGCGTTTCGTGCACCAAAACGCCGCTTTTGCAGCGAAACGTGCGATTCGCGCACCGAATCGGCGCTTTTGCTCCGTTTTGGCAAGAAACGTGCGTTTCGTGCACCAAATCGCCGCTTTTGCAGCGAAACGTGCGTTTCGTGCACCAAAACGCCGCTTTTGCAACGAAACGTGAGTTTCGTGCACCAAATTGCCGCTTTTGCAGCGAAAAGTGCGTTTCGCGCACCGAATCGCCGCTTTTGCTCCGTTTTGGCAAGAAACGTGCGTTTCGTGCACCAAATCGCTGCTTTTGCGCAGTTTTGACGCTAACCGTGCGTTTCGTGCACCAAAAGGCCGCTTTTGCCGCGAAACGTGCGATTCGCGCACCGAATCGCCGTTTTTGCTCCGTTTTGACAAGAAACTTGCGTTTCGTGCGCCAATTCGCTGCTTTTGCATAGTTTTGACGCTAAACGTGCGTTTCGTGCACCAAAACGCCGCATTTGCAGCGAAACGTGCGTTTCGCGCACCGAATCGCTGCTTTTGCACACTTTTGTCGCCAAACGTGCGTTTCCTGCACCAAAACGCCGCTTTTGCACCGCTTTGGCAAGAAACGTGCGTTTCGCGCACCGAATCGCCGCTTTTGCTCCGTTTTGGCAAGAAACGTGCGTTTCGTGCACCAAATCGCTGCTTTTGCGCAGTTTTGACGCTAACCGTGCGTTTCGTGCACCAAAAGGCCGCTTTTGCCGCGAAACGTGCGATTCGCGCACCGAATCGCCGTTTTTGCTCCGTTTTGACAAGAAACTTGCGTTTCGTGCACCAATTCGCTGCTTTTGCATAGTTTTGACGCTAAACGTGCGTTTCGTGCACCAAAACGCCGCATTTGCAGCGAAACGTGCGTTTCGCGCACCGAATCGCTGCTTTTGCACACTTTTGTCGCCAAACGTGCGTTTCCTGCACCAAAACGCCGCTTTTGCTCCGCTTTGGCAAGAAACGTGCGTTTCGTGCACCAAAACGCCGCTTTTGCAGCGAAACGTGCGTTTCGCGCATCGAATCGGCGCTTTTCCTCCGTTTTGGCAAGAAACGTGCGTTTCGTGCACCAAATCGCTGCCTTTGCACAGTTTTGACGCTAACCCCTGCATTTCGTGCACCAAAACGCCGCTTTTGCAGCGAAACGTGCGTTTCGTGCACCAAAACGCCGCTTTTGCAGCGAAACTTGCGTTTCGCGCACTGAATCGCCGCTTTTGCTTTGTTTTGGCAAGAAACGGGCGTTTCGCACACCAAAACGCCGCTTTTGCAGCGAAACCTGCGTTTCACGCACCGAATCGCCGCTTTTGCTCTGTTTTGGCAAGAAACGTGCGTTTCCCGCAACGAATGGCCGGTTTGCTCCGTTTTGGCAAGAATCGGGCGTTTCGTACACCAAATCGCTGCTTTTGCACAGTTTTGACGCTAAACGTGCGCTTCGTGCTCCAAATCGCTGCTTTTGCACAGTTTTGACGCTAAACGTGCGTTTCGTGCACCAAAACGCCGCTTTTGCTCCGTTTTGGCAAGAAACGTGCGTTTCGTGCACCAAAACGCCGCTTTTGCAGCGAAACGTGTGTTTCGCGAACCGAATCGCCGTTTTTGTAGCGAAACGTGCGTTTCGCGCACCGAATCGCCGCTTTTGCTCTGTTTTGGCAAGAAACGTGCGTTTCGCGCAACGAATCGCCGCTTTTGCTCCGTTTTGGCAAGAAACGTGCGTTTCGTGCACCAAATCGCCGCTTTTGCAGCGAAACGTGCGTTTCATGCACCAAATCGCTGCTTTTGCAGCGAAACGTGCGTTTCGTGCACCGAATCGCCGCTTTTGCTCCGCTTTGGCAAGAAACGTGAGTTTCGTGCACCAAAACGCCGCTTTTGCAGCGAAACGTGCGTTTCGCGCATCGAATCGGCGCTTTTGCTCCGTTTTGGCAAGAAACGTGCGTTTCGTGCACCAAATCGCTGCCTTTGCACAGTTTTGACGCTAACCCCTGCATTTCGTGCACCAAAACGCCGCTTTTGCAGCGAAACGTGCGATTCGCGCTCCGAATCGGCGCTTTTGCTCCGTTTTGGCAAGAAACGTGCGTTTCGTGCACCAAATCGCCGCTTTTGCAGCGAAAGGTGCGTTTCATGCACCAAATCGCTGCTTTTGCATCGAAACGTGCGTTTCGTGCACCGAATCGCCGCTTTTGCTCCGTTTTGGCAAGAAACGTGCGTTTCATGCACCAAATCGCTGCTTTTGCACAGTTTTGTCGCTAATCCTGCGTTTCGTGCACCAAAACGCTGCTTTTGCACCGCTTTGGCGAGAAACGTGCGTTTCGTGCACCAAAACGCCGCTTTTGCAGCGAAACGTGCGATTCGCGCACCGAATCGGCGCTTTTGCTCCGTTTTGGCAAGAAACGTGCGTTTCGTGCACCAAATCGCCGCTTTTGCAGCGAAACGTGCGTTTCGTGCACCAAAACGCCGCTTTTGCAACGAAACGTGAGTTTCGTGCACCAAATTGCCGCTTTTGCAGCGAAAAGTGCGTTTCGCGCACCGAATCGCCGCTTTTGCTCCGTTTTGGCAAGAAACGTGCGTTTCGTGCACCAAATCGCTGCTTTTGCGCAGTTTTGACGCTAACCGTGCGTTTCGTGCACCAAAAGGCCGCTTTTGCCGCGAAACGTGCGATTCGCGCACCGAATCGCCGTTTTTGCTCCGTTTTGACAAGAAACTTGCGTTTCGTGCACCAATTCGCTGCTTTTGCATAGTTTTGACGCTAAACGTGCGTTTCGTGCACCAAAACGCCGCATTTGCAGCGAAACGTGCGTTTCGCGCACCGAATCGCTGCTTTTGCACACTTTTGTCGCCAAACGTGCGTTTCCTGCACCAAAACGCCGCTTTTGCACCGCTTTGGCAAGAAACGTGCGTTTCGTGCACCAAAACGCCGCTTTTGCAGCGAAACGTGCGATTCGCGCACCGAATCGGCGCTTTTGCTCCGTTTTGGCAAGAAACGTGCGTTTCGTGCACCAAATCGCCGCTTTTGCAGCGAAACGTGCGTTTCGTGCACCAAAACGCCGCTTTTGCAACGAAACGTGAGTTTCGTGCACCAAATTGCCGCTTTTGCAGCGAAAAGTGCGTTTCGCGCACCGAATCGCCGCTTTTGCTCCGTTTTGGCAAGAAACGTGCGTTTCGTGCACCAAATCGCTGCTTTTGCGCAGTTTTGACGCTAACCGTGCGTTTCGTGCACCAAAAGGCCGCTTTTGCCGCGAAACGTGCGATTCGCGCACCGAATCGCCGTTTTTGCTCCGTTTTGACAAGAAACTTGCGTTTCGTGCGCCAATTCGCTGCTTTTGCATAGTTTTGACGCTAAACGTGCGTTTCGTGCACCAAAACGCCGCATTTGCAGCGAAACGTGCGTTTCGCGCACCGAATCGCTGCTTTTGCACACTTTTGTCGCCAAACGTGCGTTTCCTGCACCAAAACGCCGCTTTTGCACCGCTTTGGCAAGAAACGTGCGTTTCGTGCACCAAAACGCCGCTTTTGCAGCGAAACGTGCGATTCGCGCACCGAATCGGCGCTTTTGCTCCGTTTTGGCAAGAAACGTGCGTTTCGTGCACCAAATCGCCGCTTTTTCAGCGAAACGTGCGTTTCGTGCACCAAAACGCCGCTTTTGCAACGAAACGTGAGTTTCGTGCACCAAATTGCCGCTTTTGCAGCGAAAAGTGCGTTTCGCGCACCGAATCGCCGCTTTTGCTCCGTTTTGGCAAGAAACGTGCGTTTCGTGCACCAAATCGCTGCTTTTGCGCAGTTTTGACGCTAACCGTGCGTTTCGTGCACCAAAAGGCCGCTTTTGCCGCGAAACGTGCGATTCGCGCACCGAATCGCCGTTTTTGCTCCGTTTTGACAAGAAACTTGCGTTTCGTGCACCAATTCGCTGCTTTTGCATAGTTTTGACGCTAAACGTGCGTTTCGTGCACCAAAACGCCGCATTTGCAGCGAATCGTGCGTTTCGCGCACCGAATCGCTGCTTTTGCACACTTTTGTCGCCAAACGTGCGTTTCCTGCACCAAAACGCCGCTTTTGCACCGCTTTGGCAAGAAACGTGCGTTTCGTGCACCAAAACGCCGCTTTTGCAGCGAAACGTGCGATTCGCGCACCGAATCGGCGCTTTTGCTCCGTTTTGGCAAGAAACGTGCGTTTCGTGCACCAAATCGCCGCTTTTGCAGCGAAACGTGCGTTTCGTGCACCAAAACGCCGCTTTTGCAACGAAACGTGAGTTTCGTGCACCAAATTGCCGCTTTTGCAGCGAAAAGTGCGTTTCGCGCACCGAATCGCCGCTTTTGCTCCGTTTTGGCAAGAAACGTGCGTTTCGTGCACCAAATCGCTGCTTTTGCGCAGTTTTGACGCTAACCGTGCGTTTCGTGCACCAAAAGGCCGCTTTTGCCGCGAAACGTGCGATTCGCGCACCGAATCGCCGTTTTTGCTCCGTTTTGACAAGAAACTTGCGTTTCGTGCACCAATTCGCTGCTTTTGCATAGTTTTGACGCTAAACGTGCGTTTCGTGCACCAAAACGCCGCATTTGCAGCGAAACGTGCGTTTCGCGCACCGAATCGCTGCTTTTGCACACTTTTGTCGCCAAACGTGCGTTTCCTGCACCAAAACGCCGCTTTTGCACCGCTTTGGCAAGAAACGTGCGATTCGCGCACCGAATCGGCGCTTTTGCTCCGTTTTGGCAAGAAACGTGCGTTTCGTGCACCAAATCGCCGCTTTTGCAGCGAAACGTGCGTTTCGTGCACCAAAACGCCGCTTTTGCAACGAAACGTGAGTTTCGTGCACCAAATTGCCGCTTTTGCAGCGAAAAGTGCGTTTCGCGCACCGAATCGCCGCTTTTGCTCCGTTTTGGCAAGAAACGTGCGTTTCGTGCACCAAATCGCTGCTTTTGCGCAGTTTTGACGCTAACCGTGCGTTTCGTGCACCAAAAGGCCGCTTTTGCCGCGAAACGTGCGATTCGCGCACCGAATCGCCGTTTTTGCTCCGTTTTGACAAGAAACTTGCGTTTCGTGCGCCAATTCGCTGCTTTTGCATAGTTTTGACGCTAAACGTGCGTTTCGTGCACCAAAACGCCGCATTTGCAGCGAAACGTGCGTTTCGCGCACCGAATCGCTGCTTTTGCACACTTTTGTCGCCAAACGTGCGTTTCCTGCACCAAAACGCCGCTTTTGCACCGCTTTGGCAAGAAACGTGCGTTTCGTGCACCAAAACGCCGCTTTTGCAGCGAAACGTGCGATTCGCGCACCGAATCGGCGCTTTTGCTCCGTTTTGGCAAGAAACGTGCGTTTCGTGCACCAAATCGCCGCTTTTTCAGCGAAACGTGCGTTTCGTGCACCAAAACGCCGCTTTTGCAACGAAACGTGAGTTTCGTGCACCAAATTGCCGCTTTTGCAGCGAAAAGTGCGTTTCGCGCACCGAATCGCCGCTTTTGCTCCGTTTTGGCAAGAAACGTGCGTTTCGTGCACCAAATCGCTGCTTTTGCGCAGTTTTGACGCTAACCGTGCGTTTCGTGCACCAAAAGGCCGCTTTTGCCGCGAAACGTGCGATTCGCGCATCGAATCGCCGTTTTTGCTCCGTTTTGACAAGAAACTTGCGTTTCGTGCACCAATTCGCTGCTTTTGCATAGTTTTGACGCTAAACGTGCGTTTCGTGCACCAAAACGCCGCATTTGCAGCGAAACGTGCGTTTCGCGCACCGAATCGCTGCTTTTGCACACTTTTGTCGCCAAACGTGCGTTTCCTGCACCAAAACGCCGCTTTTGCTCCGCTTTGGCAAGAAACGTGCGTTTAGTGCACCAAAACGCCGCTTTTGCAGCGAAACGTGCGTTTCGCGCATCGAATCGCCGCTTTTGCTCCGTTTTGGCAAGAAACGTGCGATTCGTGCACCGAATCGCTGCTTTTGCACAGTTTTGACGCTAAACGTGCGTTTCGTGCACCAAAACGCCGCTTTTGCAGGGAAACGTGCGTTTCGCGCACCGAATCGCCGCTTTTGCAGGGAAACGTGCGTTTCGCGCACCGAATCGCCGCTTTTGCTCCGTTTTGGCAAGAAACGTGCGTTTCGTGCACCAAATCGCTGCCTTTGCACAGTTTTGACGCTAACCGTGCGTTTCGTGCACCAAAACGCCGCTTTTGCAGCGAAACGTGCGATTCGCGCACCGAATCGGCGCTTTTGCTCCGTTTTGGCAAGAAACGTACGATTCGTGCACCGAATCGCTGCTTTTGCACAGTTTTGACGCTAAACGTGCGTTTCGTGCACCAAAACGCCGCTTTTGCAGGGAAACGTGCGTTTCGCGCACCGAATCGCCGCTTTTGCTCCGTTTTGGCAAGAAACGTGCGATTCGTGCACCGAATCGCTGCTTTTGCACAGTTTTGACGCTAAACGTGCGTTTCGTGCACCAAAACGCCGCTTTTGCAGCGAAACGTGCGATTCGCGCTCCGAATCGGCGCTTTTGCTCCGTTTTGGCAAGAAACGTGCGTTTCCCGCAACGAATGGCCGGTTTGCTCCGTTTTGGCAAGAATCGGGCGTTTCGTGCACCGAATCGCTGCTTTTGCACAGTTTTGACGCTAAACGTGCGTTTCGTGCACCAAAACGCCGCTTTTGCAGCGAAACGTGCGATTCGCGCTCCGAATCGGCGCTTTTGCTCCGTTTTGGCAAGAAACGTGCGTTTCGTGCACCAAATCGCCGCTTTTGCAGCGAAACGTGCGTTTCATGCACCAAATCGCTGCTTTTGCTCCGTTTTGGCAAGAAACGTGCGTTTCGTGCACCAAATCGCTGCCTTTGCACAGTTTTGACGCTAACCCCTGCATTTCGTGCACCAAAACGCCGCTTTTGCAGCGAAACGTGCGATTCGCGCTCCGAATCGGCGCTTTTGCTCCGTTTTGGCAAGAAACGTGCGTTTCGTGCACCAAATCGCCGCTTTTGCAGCGAAAGGTGCGTTTCATGCACCAAATCGCTGCTTTTGCATCGAAACGTGCGTTTCGTGCACCGAATCGCCGCTTTTGCTCCGTTTTGGCAAGAAACGTGCGTTTCATGCACCAAATCGCTGCTTTTGCACAGTTTTGACGCTAAACGTGCGTTTCGTGCACCAAAACGCCGCTTTTGCAGCGAAACGTGCGTTTCGCGCACTGAATCGCCGCTTTTGCTTCGTTTTGGCAAGAAACGGGCGTTTCGCACACCAAAACGCCGCTTTTGCAGCGAAACCTGCGTTTCACGCACCGAATCGCCGCTTTTGCTCTGTTTTGGCAAGAAACGTGCGTTTCCCGCAACGAATGGCCGGTTTGCTCCGTTTTGGCAAGAATCGGGCGTTTCGTACACCAAATCGCTGCTTTTGCACAGTTTTGACGCTAAACGTGCGCTTCGTGCTCCAAATCGCTGCTTTTGCACAGTTTTGACGCTAAACGTGCGTTTCGTGCACCAAAACGCCGCTTTTGCTCTGTTTTGGCAAGAAACGTGCGTTTCGCGCAACGAATCGCCGCTTTTGCTCCGTTTTGGCAAGAAACGTGCGTTTCGTGCACCAAATCGCCGCTTTTGCAGCGAAACGTGCGTTTCATGCACCAAATCGCTGCTTTTGCAGCGAAACGTGCGTTTCGTGCACCGAATCGCCGCTTTTGCTCCGCTTTGGCAAGAAACGTGAGTTTCGTGCACCAAAACGCCGCTTTTGCAGCGAAACGTGCGTTTCGCGCATCGAATCGGCGCTTTTGCTCCGTTTTGGCAAGAAACGTGCGATTCGTGCACCGAATCGCTGCTTTTGCACAGTTTTGACGCTAAACGTGCGTTTCGTGCGCCAAAACGCCGCTTTTGCAGCGAAACGTGCGTTTCGCGCACCGAATCGCCGCTTTTGCTCCGTTTTGGCAAGAAACGTGCGTTTCGTGCACCAAACCGCTGCTTTTGCGCAGTTTTGACGCTAACCGTGCGTTTCGTGCACCGAAAGGCCGCTTTTGCCGCGAAACGTGCGATTCGCGCACCGAATCGGCGCTTCTGCTCCGTTTTGGCAAGAAACGTGCGTTTCGTGCACCAAATCGCTGCTTTTGCACAGTTTTGACGCTAACTGTGCGTTTCGTGCACCCAAACGCCGCCTTTGCAACGAAACGTGCGTTTCGCGCACCGAATCGCTGCTTTTGCACAGTTTTGTGGCTAAACCTGCGTTTCGTGCACCAAAACGCTGCTTTTGCACCGCTTTGGCAAGAAACGTGCGTTTCGTGCACCAAAACACCGCTTTTGCAGCGAAACGTGCGTTTCGGGCACCGAATCGCCGATTTTGCTCCGTTTTGGCAAAAAACGTGCGTTTCGTGCTCCAAATCGCTGCTTTTGCACAGTTTTGACGCTAAACGTGCGATTCGCGCACCGAATCGCCGTTTTTGCTCCGTTTTGACAAGAAACTTGCGTTTCGTGCACCAATTCGCTGCTTTTGCATAGTTTTGACGCTAAACATGCGTTTCGTGCACCAAAACGCCGCTTTTGCAGCGAAACGTGCGTTTCGCGCACCGAATTGCTGCTTTTGCACAGTTTTGACGCTAAACGTGCGTTTCGTGCACCAAAACGCTGCTTTTGCACCGCTTTGGCAAGAAACGTGCGTTTCGTGCACCAAAACGCCGCTTTTGCAGCGAAACGTGCGTTTCGCGCACCGAATCGCCGCTTTTGCTCCGTTTTGGCAAGAAACGTGCGTTTCGTGCAACAAATCGCTGCTTTTGCGCAACTTTGAGGCTAACCGTGCGTTTCGTGCACCAAGAGGCCGCTTTTGCCGCGAAACGTGCGATTCGCGCACCGAATCGGCGGTTTTGCTGCGTTTTGGCAAGAAACGTGCGTTTCGTGCACCAAATCGCAGCTCTTGAACAGTTTTGACGCTAAACGTGCGTTTCGTGCACCAAAACGTCGCTTTTGCAGCGAAACGTGCGTTTCGCGCACCGAATCGCCGTTTTTGCTCCGTTTTGACAAGAAACTTGCGTTTCGTGCACCAATTCGCTGCTTTTGCATAGTTTTGACGCTAAACGTGCGTTTCGTGCACCAATACGTCGCTTTTGCAACGAAACGTGCGTTTCGCCAACCGAATCGCCGCTTTTGTAGCGAAACGTGCGTTTCGCGCACCGAATCGCTGCTTTAGCACAGTTTTGTCGCTAAACGTGCGTTTCGTGCACCAAAACGCCGCTTTTGCAGGGAAACGTGCGTTTCGTGCACCGAATTGCTGCTTTTGCACAGTTTTGACGCTAAACGTGCGTTTCGTGCGCCAAAACGCCGCTTTTGCAGCGAAACGTGCGTTTCGCGCACCGAATCGCCGTTCTTGCTCCGTTTTGACAGGAAACTTGCGTTTCGTGCACCAATTCGCTGCTTTTGTATAGTTTTGACACTAAACGTGCGTTTCGTGCACCAAAACGCCGCTTTTGCAGCGAAACGTGCGTTTCGCGCACCGAATTGCTGCTTTTGCACAGTTTTGACGCTAAACGTGCGTTTCGTGCACCAAAACGCTGCTTTTGCACCGCTTTGGCAAGAAACGTGCGTTTCGTGCACCAAAACGCCGCTTTTGCAGCGAAACGTGCGTTTCGCGCACCGAATCGCCGCATTTGCTCCGTTTTGGCAAGAAACGTGCGTTTCGATCGCCAAATCGCTGCTTTTGCACAGTTTTGACTCTAACCGTGCGTTTCGTGCACCAAAACGCCGCTTTTGCTCCGTTTTGACAAGAAACTTGCGTTTCGTGCACCAATTCGCTGCTTTTGCATAGTTTTGACGCTAAACGTGCGTTTCATGCACCAAAACGCCGCTTTTGCAGTGAAACCTGCGTTTCACGCAACGAATCGCCGCTTTTGCTCCATTTGGCAAGAAACGTGCGTTTCGTGCACCAAAGCGCTGCTTTTGCACAGATTTGACGCTAAACGTGCGTTTCGTGCACGAAAACGCCGCTTTTGCAGCGAAACGTGCGTTTCGGGCCCCAAAAAGCCGCTTTTGTAGCGAAACCTGCGTTTCACGTACCGAATCGCCACTTTTGCTCTGTTTTGGCAAGAAACGTGCGTTTCGTGCACCAAATCGCCGCTTTTGCAGCGAAACGTGCGTTTCGTGCACCAAAACGCCGCTTTTGCAGCGAAACGTGCGTTTCGCGGACCGAATTGCCGCTTTTGTAGCGAAACGTGCGTTTCGCGCACCGAATCGCCGCTTTTGCTCCGTTTTGGCAAGAAACGTGCGTTTCGCGCACCGAATCGCCGTTTTTGCAGCCAAACGTGCGTTTCGCGCACCGAATCGCTGCTTTTGCACAGTTTTGTCGCTAAACCTGCGTTTCGTGCACCAAAACGCCGCTTTTGCACCGCTTTGGCAAGAAACGTGCGTTTCGTGCACCAAAACGCCGCTTTTGCAGCGAAATGTGTGTTTCGCGCACCGAATCGCCACTTTTGCTCCGTTTTAGCAAGAATCGTGCGTTTCGTGCACCAAATCGCTGCTTTTGCACAGTTTTGACGCTAACCGTGCGTTTCGTGCACCAAAACGCCGCTTTTGCTCCGTTTTGGCAAGAAACGTGCGTTTCATGCACCAAAACGCCGCTTTTGCAGTGAAACCTGCGTTTCACGCAACGAATCGCCGCTTTTGCTCCATTTGGCAAGAAACGTGCGTTTCGTGCACCAAAGCGCTGCTTTTGCACAGATTTGACGCTAAACGTGCGTTTCGTGCACGAAAACGCCGCTTTTGCAGCGAAACGTGCGTTTCGGGCCCCAAAAAGCCGCTTTTGTAGCGAAACCTGCGTTTCACGTACCGAATCGCCACTTTTGCTCTGTTTTGGCAAGAAACGTGCGTTTCGTGCACCAAATCGCCGCTTTTGCAGCGAAACGTGCGTTTCGTGCACCAAAACGCCGCTTTTGCAACGAAACGTGAGTTTCGTGCACCAAATTGCCGCTTTTGCAGCGAAAAGTGCGTTTCGCGCACCGAATCGCCGCTTTTGCTCCGTTTTGGCAAGAAACGTGCGTTTCGTGCACCAAATCGCTGCTTTTGCGCAGTTTTGACGCTAACCGTGCGTTTCGTGCACCAAAAGGCCGCTTTTGCCGCGAAACGTGCGATTCGCGCATCGAATCGCCGTTTTTGCTCCGTTTTGACAAGAAACTTGCGTTTCGTGCACCAATTCGCTGCTTTTGCATAGTTTTGACGCTAAACGTGCGTTTCGTGCACCAAAACGCCGCATTTGCAGCGAAACGTGCGTTTCGCGCACCGAATCGCTGCTTTTGCACACTTTTGTCGCCAAACGTGCGTTTCCTGCACCAAAACGCCGCTTTTGCTCCGCTTTGGCAAGAAACGTGCGTTTAGTGCACCAAAACGCCGCTTTTGCAGCGAAACGTGCGTTTCGCGCATCGAATCGCCGCTTTTGCTCCGTTTTGGCAAGAAACGTGCGATTCGTGCACCGAATCGCTGCTTTTGCACAGTTTTGACGCTAAACGTGCGTTTCGTGCACCAAAACGCCGCTTTTGCAGGGAAACGTGCGTTTCGCGCACCGAATCGCCGCTTTTGCAGGGAAACGTGCGTTTCGCGCACCGAATCGCCGCTTTTGCTCCGTTTTGGCAAGAAACGTGCGTTTCGTGCACCAAATCGCTGCCTTTGCACAGTTTTGACGCTAACCGTGCGTTTCGTGCACCAAAACGCCGCTTTTGCAGCGAAACGTGCGATTCGCGCACCGAATCGGCGCTTTTGCTCCGTTTTGGCAAGAAACGTGCGATTCGTGCACCGAATCGCTGCTTTTGCACAGTTTTGACGCTAAACGTGCGTTTCGTGCACCAAAACGCCGCTTTTGCAGGGAAACGTGCGTTTCGCGCACCGAATCGCCGCTTTTGCTCCGTTTTGGCAAGAAACGTGCGATTCGTGCACCGAATCGCTGCTTTTGCACAGTTTTGACGCTAAACGTGCGTTTCGTGCACCAAAACGCCGCTTTTGCAGCGAAACGTGCGATTCGCGCTCCGAATCGGCGCTTTTGCTCCGTTTTGGCAAGAAACGTGCGTTTCGTGCACCAAATCGCTGCCTTTGCACAGTTTTGACGCTAACCCCTGCATTTCGTGCACCAAAACGCCGCTTTTGCAGCGAAACGTGCGATTCGTGCTCCGAATCGGCGCTTTTGCTCCGTTTTGGCAAGAAACGTGCGTTTCGTGCACCAAATCGCCGCTTTTGCAGCGAAAGGTGCGTTTCATGCACCAAATCGCTGCTTTTGCATCGAAACGTGCGTTTCGTGCACCGAATCGCCGCTTTTGCTCCGTTTTGGCAAGAAACGTGCGTTTCATGCACCAAATCGCTGCTTTTGCACAGTTTTGACGCTAAACGTGCGTTTCGTGCACCAAAACGCCGCTTTTGCAGCGAAACGTGCGTTTCGTGCACCAAAACGCCGCTTTTGCAGCGAAACGTGCGTTTCGCGCACTGAATCGCCGCTTTTGCTTCGTTTTGGCAAGAAACGGGCGTTTCGCACACCAAAACGCCGCTTTTGCAGCGAAACCTGCGTTTCACGCACCGAATCGCCGCTTTTGCTCTGTTTTGGCAAGAAACGTGCGTTTCCCGCAACGAATGGCCGGTTTGCTCCATTTTGGCAAGAATCGGGCGTTTCGTACACCAAATCGCTGCTTTTGCACAGTTTTGACGCTAAACGTGCGCTTCGTGCTCCAAATCGCTGCTTTTGCACACTTTTGACGCTAAACGTGCGTTTCGTGCACCAAAACGCCGCTTTTGCAGGGAAACGTGCGTTTCGCGCACCGAATCGCCGCTTTTGCAGGGAAACGTGCGTTTCGCGCACCGAATCGCCGCTTTTGCTCCGTTTTGGCAAGAAACGTGCGATTCGTGCACCGAATCGCTGCTTTTGCACAGTTTTGACGCTAAACGTGCGTTTCGTGCACCAAAACGCCGCTTTTGCAGCGAAACGTGCGATTCGCGCTCCGAATCGGCGCTTTTGCTCCGTTTTGGCAAGAAACGTGCGTTTCGTGCACCAAATCGCCGCTTTTGCAGCGAAACGTGCGTTTCATGCACCAAATCGCTGCTTTTGCTCCGTTTTGGCAAGAAACGTGCGTTTCGTGCACCAAATCGCTGCCTTTGCACAGTTTTGACGCTAACCCCTGCATTTCGTGCACCAAAACGCCGCTTTTGCAGCGAAACGTGCGATTCGCGCTCCGAATCGGCGCTTTTGCTCCGTTTTGGCAAGAAACGTGCGTTTCGTGCACCAAATCGCCGCTTTTGCAGCGAAAGGTGCGTTTCATGCACCAAATCGCTGCTTTTGCATCGAAACGTGCGTTTCGTGCACCGAATCGCCGCTTTTGCTCCGTTTTGGCAAGAAACGTGCGTTTCATGCACCAAATCGCTGCTTTTGCACAGTTTTGACGCTAAACGTGCGTTTCGTGCACCAAAACGCCGCTTTTGCAGCGAAACGTGCGTTTCGTGCACCAAAACGCCGCTTTTGCAGCGAAACGTGCGTTTCGCGCACTGAATCGCCGCTTTTGCTTCGTTTTGGCAAGAAACGGGCGTTTCGCACACCAAAACGCCGCTTTTGCAGCGAAACCTGCGTTTCACGCACCGAATCGCCGCTTTTGCTCTGTTTTGGCAAGAAACGTGCGTTTCCCGCAACGAATGGCCGGTTTGCTCCGTTTTGGCAAGAATCGGGCGTTTCGTACACCAAATCGCTGCTTTTGCACAGTTTTGACGCTAAACGTGCGCTTCGTGCTCCAAATCGCTGCTTTTGCACAGTTTTGACGCTAAACGTGCGTTTCGTGCACCAAAACGCCGCTTTTGCTCTGTTTTGGCAAGAAACGTGCGTTTCGCGCAACGAATCGCCGCTTTTGCTCCGTTTTGGCAAGAAACGTGCGTTTCGTGCACCAAATCGCCGCTTTTGCAGCGAAACGTGCGTTTCATGCACCAAATCGCTGCTTTTGCAGCGAAACGTGCGTTTCGTGCACCGAATCGCCGCTTTTGCTCCGCTTTGGCAAGAAACGTGAGTTTCGTGCACCAAAACGCCGCTTTTGCAGCGAAACGTGCGTTTCGCGCATCGAATCGGCGCTTTTGCTCCGTTTTGGCAAGAAACGTGCGATTCGTGCACCGAATCGCTGCTTTTGCACAGTTTTGACGCTAAACGTGCGTTTCGTGCGCCAAAACGCCGCTTTTGCAGCGAAACGTGCGTTTCGCGCACCGAATCGCCGCTTTTGCTCCGTTTTGGCAAGAAACGTGCGTTTCGTGCACCAAACCGCTGCTTTTGCGCAGTTTTGACGCTAACCGTGCGTTTCGTGCACCGAAAGGCCGCTTTTGCCGCGAAACGTGCGATTCGCGCACCGAATCGGCGCTTCTGCTCCGTTTTGGCAAGAAACGTGCGTTTCGTGCACCAAATCGCTGCTTTTGCACAGTTTTGACGCTAACTGTGCGTTTCGTGCACCCAAACGCCGCCTTTGCAACGAAACGTGCGTTTCGCGCACCGAATCGCTGCTTTTGCACAGTTTTGTGGCTAAACCTGCGTTTCGTGCACCAAAACGCTGCTTTTGCACCGCTTTGGCAAGAAACGTGCGTTTCGTGCACCAAAACACCGCTTTTGCAGCGAAACGTGCGTTTCGGGCACCGAATCGCCGATTTTGCTCCGTTTTGGCAAAAAACGTGCGTTTCGTGCACCAAATCGCTGCTTTTGCACAGTTTTGACGCTAAACGTGCGATTCGCGCACCGAATCGCCGTTTTTGCTCCGTTTTGACAAGAAACTTGCGTTTCGTGCACCAATTCGCTGCTTTTGCATAGTTTTGACGCTAAACGTGCGTTTCGTGCACCAAAACGCCGCATTTGCAGCGAAACGTGCGTTTCGCGCACCGAATCGCTGCTTTTGCACACTTTTGTCGCCAAACGTGCGTTTCCTGCACCAAAACGCCGCTTTTGCACCGCTTTGGCAAGAAACGTGCGTTTCGTGCACCAAAACGCCGCTTTTGCAGCGAAACGTGCGATTCGCGCACCGAATCGCTGCTTTTGCACACTTTTGTCGCCAAACGTGCGTTTCTTGCACCAAAACGCCGCTTTTGCACCGCTTTTGTAGCGAAACGTGCGTTTCGCGCACCGAATCGCCGCTTTTGCTCCGTTTTGGCAAGAAACGTGCGTTTCGCGCACCGAATCGCCGTTTTTGCAGCCAAACGTGCGTTTCGCGCACCGAATCGCTGCTTTTGCACAGTTTTGTCGCTAAACCTGCGTTTCGTGCACCAAAACGCCGCTTTTGCACCGCTTTGGCAAGAAACGTGCGTTTCGTGCACCAAAACGCCGCTTTTGCAGCGAAATGTGTGTTTCGTGCACCAAAACGCCGCTTTTGCAGCGAAACGTGCGTTTCGCGAACCGAATTACCGCTTTTGTAGCGAAACGTGCGTTTCGCGCACCGAATCGCCGCTTTTGCTCCGTTTTGGCAAGAAACGTGCGTTTCGCGCACCGAATCGCCGTTTTTGCAGCCAAACGTGCGTTTCGCGCACCGAATCGCTGCTTTTGCACAGTTTTGTCGCTAAACCTGCGTTTCGTGCACCAAAACGCCGCTTTTGCACCGCTTTGGCAAGAAACGTGCGTTTCGTGCACCAAAACGCCGCTTTTGCAGCGAAATGTGTGTTTCGCGCACCGAATCGCCACTTTTGCTCCGTTTTAGCAAGAATCGTGCGTTTCGTGCACCAAATCGCTGCTTTTGCACAGTTTTGACGCTAACCGTGCGTTTCGTGCACCAAAACGCCGCTTTTGCTCCGTTTTGGCAAGAAACGTGCGTTTCATGCACCAAAACGCCGCTTTTGCAGTGAAACCTGCGTTTCACGCAACGAATCGCCGCTTTTGCTCCATTTCGCAAGAAACGTGCGTTTCGTGCACCAAAGCGCTGCTTTTGCACAGATTTGACGCTAAACGTGCGTTTCGTGCACGAAAACGCCGCTTTTGCAGCGAAACGTGCGTTTCGGGCCCCAAAAAGCCGCTTTTGTAGCGAAACCTGCGTTTCACGTACCGAATCGCCACTTTTGCTCTGTTTTGGCAAGAAACGTGCGTTTCGTGCACCAAATCGCCGCTTTTGCAGCGAAACGTGCGTTTCGTGCACCAAAACGCCGCTTTTGCAGCGAAACGTGCGTTTCGCGGACCGAATTGCCGCTTTTGTAGCGAAACGTGCGTTTCGCGCACCGAATCGCCGCTTTTGCTCCGTTTTGGCAAGAAACGTGCGTTTCGCGCACCGAATCGCCGTTTTTGCAGCCAAACGTGCGTTTCGCGCACCGAATCGCTGCTTTTGCACAGTTTTGTCGCTAAACCTGCGTTTCGTGCACCAAAACGCCGCTTTTGCACCGCTTTGGCAAGAAACGTGCGTTTCGTGCACCAAAACGCCGCTTTTGCAGCGAAATGTGTGTTTCGCGCACCGAATCGCCACTTTTGCTCCGTTTTAGCAAGAATCGTGCGTTTCGTGCACCAAATCGCTGCTTTTGCACAGTTTTGACGCTAACCGTGCGTTTCGTGCACCAAAACGCCGCTTTTGCTCCGTTTTGGCAAGAAACGTGCGTTTCATGCACCAAAACGCCGCTTTTGCAGTGAAACCTGCGTTTCACGCAACGAATCGCCGCTTTTGCTCCATTTGGCAAGAAACGTGCGTTTCGTGCACCAAAGCGCTGCTTTTGCACAGATTTGACGCTAAACGTGCGTTTCGTGCACGAAAACGCCGCTTTTGCAGCGAAACGTGCGTTTCGGGCCCCAAAAAGCCGCTTTTGTAGCGAAACCTGCGTTTCACGTACCGAATCGCCACTTTTGCTCTGTTTTGGCAAGAAACGTGCGTTTCGTGCACCAAATCGCCGCTTTTGCAGCGAAACGTGCGTTTCGTGCACCAAAACGCCGCTTTTGCAGCGAAACGTGCGTTTCGCGAACCGAATTGCCGCTTTTGTAGCGAAACGTGCGTTTCGCGCACCGAATCGCCGCTTTTGCTCCGTTTTGGCAAGAAACGTGCGTTTCGCGCACCGAATCGCCGTTTTTGCAGCCAAACGTGCGTTTCGCGCACCGAATCGCTGGTTTTGCACAGTTTTGTCGCTAAACCTGCGTTTCGTGCACCAAAACGCCGCTTTTGCACCGCTTTGGCAGGAAACGTGCGTTTCGTGCACCAAAACGCCGCTTTTGCAGCGAAATGTGTGTTTCGCGCACCGAATCGCCACTTTTGCTCCGTTTTAGCAAGAATCGTGCGTTTCGTGCACCAAATCGCTGCTTTTGCACAGTTTTGACGCTAACCGTGCGTTTCGTGCACCAAAACGCCGCTTTTGCTCCGTTTTGGCAAGAAACGTGCGTTTCATGCACCAAAACGCCGCTTTTGCAGTGAAACCTGCGTTTCACGCAACGAATCGCCGCTTTTGCTCCATTTCGCAAGAAACGTGCGTTTCGTGCACCAAAGCGCTGCTTTTGCACAGATTTGACGCTAAACGTGCGTTTCGTGCACGAAAACGCCGCTTTTGCAGCGAAACGTGCGTTTCGGGCCCCAAAAAGCCGCTTTTGTAGCGAAACCTGCGTTTCACGTACCGAATCGCCACTTTTGCTCTGTTTTGGCAAGAAACGTGCGTTTCGTGCACCAAATCGCCGCTTTTGCAGCGAAACGTGCGTTTCGTGCACCAAAACGCCGCTTTTGCAGCGAAACGTGCGTTTCGCGGACCGAATTGCCGCTTTTGTAGCGAAACGTGCGTTTCGCGCACCGAATCGCCGCTTTTGCTCCGTTTTGGCAAGAAACGTGCGTTTCGCGCACCGAATCGCCGTTTTTGCAGCCAAACGTGCGTTTCGCGCACCGAATCGCTGCTTTTGCACAGTTTTGTCGCTAAACCTGCGTTTCGTGCACCAAAACGCCGCTTTTGCACCGCTTTGGCAAGAAACGTGCGTTTCGTGCACCAAAACGCCGCTTTTGCAGCGAAATGTGTGTTTCGCGCACCGAATCGCCACTTTTGCTCCGTTTTAGCAAGAATCGTGCGTTTCGTGCACCAAATCGCTGCTTTTGCACAGTTTTGACGCTAACCGTGCGTTTCGTGCACCAAAACGCCGCTTTTGCTCCGTTTTGGCAAGAAACGTGCGTTTCATGCACCAAAACGCCGCTTTTGCAGTGAAACCTGCGTTTCACGCAACGAATCGCCGCTTTTGCTCCATTTGGCAAGAAACGTGCGTTTCGTGCACCAAAGCGCTGCTTTTGCACAGATTTGACGCTAAACGTGCGTTTCGTGCACGAAAACGCCGCTTTTGCAGCGAAACGTGCGTTTCGGGCCCCAAAAAGCCGCTTTTGTAGCGAAACCTGCGTTTCACGTACCGAATCGCCACTTTTGCTCTGTTTTGGCAAGAAACGTGCGTTTCGTGCACCAAATCGCCGCTTTTGCAGCGAAACGTGCGTTTCGTGCACCAAAACGCCGCTTTTGCAGCGAAACGTGCGTTTCGCGAACCGAATTGCCGCTTTTGTAGCGAAACGTGCGTTTCGCGCACCGAATCGCCGCTTTTGCTCCGTTTTGGCAAGAAACGTGCGTTTCGCGCACCGAATCGCCGTTTTTGCAGCCAAACGTGCGTTTCGCGCACCGAATCGCTGGTTTTGCACAGTTTTGTCGCTAAACCTGCGTTTCGTGCACCAAAACGCCGCTTTTGCACCGCTTTGGCAGGAAACGTGCGTTTCGTGCACCAAAACGCCGCTTTTGCAGCGAAATGTGTGTTTCGCGCACCGAATCGCCACTTTTGCTCCGTTTTAGCAAGAATCGTGCGTTTCGTGCACCAAATCGCTGCTTTTGCACAGTTTTGACGCTAACCGTGCGTTTCGTGCACCAAAACGCCGCTTTTGCTCCGTTTTGGCAAGAAACGTGCGTTTCATGCACCAAAACGCCGCTTTTGCAGTGAAACCTGCGTTTCACGCAATGAATCGCCGCTTTTGCTCCATTTCGCAAGAAACGTGCGTTTCGTGCACCAAAGCGCTGCTTTTGCACAGATTTGACGCTAAACGTGCGTTTCGTGCACGAAAACGCCGCTTTTGCAGCGAAACGTGCGTTTCGGGCCCCAAAAAGCCGCTTTTGTAGCGAAACCTGCGTTTCACGTACCGAATCGCCACTTTTGCTCTGTTTTGGCAAGAAACGTGCGTTTCGTGCACCAAATCGCCGCTTTTGCAGCGAAACGTGCGTTTCGAGCACCAAAACGCCGCTTTTGCAGCGAAACGTGCGTTTCGCGAACCGAATTACCGCTTTTGTAGCGAAACGTGCGTTTCGCGCACCGAATCGCCGCTTTTGCTCCGTTTTGGCAAGAAACGTGCGTTTCGCGCACCGAATCGCCGTTTTTGCAGCCAAACGTGCGTTTCGCGCACCGAATCGCTGCTTTTGCACAGTTTTGTCGCTAAACCTGCGTTTCGTGCACCAAAACGCCGCTTTTGCACCGCTTTGGCAAGAAACGTGCGTTTCGTGCACCAAAACGCCGCTTTTGCAGCGAAATGTGTGTTTCGCGCACCGAATCGCCACTTTTGCTCCGTTTTAGCAAGAATCGTGCGTTTCGTGCACCAAATCGCTGCTTTTGCACAGTTTTGACGCTAACCGTGCGTTTCGTGCACCAAAACGCAGCTTTTGCTCCGTTTTGGCAAGAAACGTGCGTTTCATGCACCAAAACGCCGCTTTTGCAGTGAAACCTGCGTTTCACGCAACGAATCGCCGCTTTTGCTCCATTTCGCAAGAAACGTGCGTTTCGTGCACCAAAGCGCTGCTTTTGCACAGATTTGACGCTAAACGTGCGTTTCGTGCACGAAAACGCCGCTTTTGCAGCGAAACGTGCGTTTCGGGCCCCAAAAAGCCGCTTTTGTAGCGAAACCTGCGTTTCACGTACCGAATCGCCACTTTTGCTCTGTTTTGGCAAGAAACGTGCGTTTCGTGCACCAAATCGCCGCTTTTGCAGCGAAACGTGCGTTTCGTGCACCAAAACGCCGCTTTTGCAGCGAAACGTGCGTTTCGCGAACCGAATTGCCGCTTTTGTAGCGAAACGTGCGTTTCGCGCACCGAATCGCCGCTTTTGCTCCGTTTTGGCAAGAAACGTGCGTTTCGCGCACCGAATCGCCGTTTTTGCAGCCAAACGTGCGTTTCGCGCACCGAATCGCTGCTTTTGCACAGTTTTGTCGCTAAACCTGCGTTTCGTGCACCAAAACGCCGCTTTTGCACCGCTTTGGCAAGAAACGTGCGTTTCGTGCACCAAAACGCCGCTTTTGCAGCGAAATGTGTGTTTCGCGCACCGAATCACCACTTTTGCTCCGTTTTAGCAAGAATCGTGCGTTTCGTGCACCAAATCGCTGCTTTTGCACAGTTTCGACGCTAACCGTGCGTTTCGTGCACCAAAACGCCGCTTTTGCTCCGTTTTGGCAAGAAACGTGCGTTTCATGCACCAAAACGCCGCTTTTGCAGTGAAACCTGCGTTTCACGCAACGAATCGCCGCTTTTGCTCCATTTCGCAAGAAACGTGCGTTTCGTGCACCAAAGCGCTGCTTTTGCACAGATTTGACGCTAAACGTGCGTTTCGTGCACGAAAACGCCGCTTTTGCAGCGAAACGTGCGTTTCGGGCCCCAAAAAGCCGCTTTTGTAGCGAAACCTGCGTTTCACGTACCGAATCGCCACTTTTGCTCTGTTTTGGCAAGAAACGTGCGTTTCGTGCACCAAATCGCCGCTTTTGCAGCGAAACGTGCGTTTCGTGCACCAAAACGCCGCTTTTGCAGCGAAACGGGCGTTTCGCGAACCGAATTACCGCTTTTGTAGCGAAACGTGCGTTTCGCGCACCGAATCGCCGCTTTTGCTCCGTTTTGGCAAGAAACGTGCGTTTCGCGCACCGAATCGCCGTTTTTGCAGCCAAACGTGCGTTTCGCGCACCGAATCGCTGCTTTTGCACAGTTTTGTCGCTAAACCTGCGTTTCGTGCACCAAAACGCCGCTTTTGCACCGCTTTGGCAAGAAACGTGCGTTTCGTGCACCAAAACGCCGCTTTTGCAGCGAAATGTGTGTTTCGCGCACCGAATCGCCACTTTTGCTCCGTTTTAGCAAGAATCGTGCGTTTCGTGCACCAAATCGCTGCTTTTGCACAGTTTTGACGCTAACCGTGCGTTTCGTGCACCAAAACGCCGCTTTTGCTCCGTTTTGGCAAGAAACGTGCGTTTCATGCACCAAAACGCCGCTTTTGCAGTGAAACCTGCGTTTCACGCAACGAATCGCCGCTTTTGCTCCATTTCGCAAGAAACGTGCGTTTCGTGCACCAAAGCGCTGCTTTTGCACAGATTTGACGCTAAACGTGCGTTTCGTGCACGAAAATGCCGCTTTTGCAGCGAAACGTGCGTTTCGGGCCCCAAAAAGCCGCTTTTGTAGCGAAACCTGCGTTTCACGTACCGAATCGCCACTTTTGCTCTGTTTTGGCAAGAAACGTGCGTTTCGTGCACCAAATCGCCGCTTTTGCAGCGAAACGTGCGTTTCGTGCACCAAAACGCCGCTTTTGCAGCGAAACGTGCGTTTCGCGAACCGAATTGCCGCTTTTGTAGCGAAACGTGCGTTTCGCGCACCGAATCGCCGCTTTTGCTCCGTTTTGGCAAGAAACGTGCGTTTCGCGCACCGAATCGCCGTTTTTGCAGCCAAACGTGCGTTTCGCGCACCGAATCGCTGCTTTTGCACAGTTTTGTCGCTAAACCTGCGTTTCGTGCACCAAAACGCCGCTTTTGCACCGCTTTGGCAAGAAACGTGCGTTTCGTGCACCAAAACGCCGCTTTTGCAGCGAAATGTGTGTTTCGCGCACCGAATCGCCACTTTTGCTCCGTTTTAGCAAGAATCGTGTGTTTCGTGCACCAAATCGCTGCTTTTGCACAGTTTTGACGCTAACCGTGCGTTTCGTGCACCAAAACGCCGCTTTTGCTCCGTTTTGGCAAGAAACGTGCGTTTCATGCACCAAAACGCCGCTTTTGCAGTGAAACCTGCGTTTCACGCAACGAATCGCCGCTTTTGCTCCATTTCGCAAGAAACGTGCGTTTCGTGCACCAAAGCGCTGCTTTTGCACAGATTTGACGCTAAACGTGCGTTTCGTGCACGAAAACGCCGCTTTTGCAGCGAAACGTGCGTTTCGGGCCCCAAAAAGCCGCTTTTGTAGCGAAACCTGCGTTTCACGTACCGAATCGCCACTTTTGCTCTGTTTTGGCAAGAAACGTGCGTTTCGTGCACCAAATCGCCGCTTTTGCAGCGAAACGTGCGTTTCGTGCACCAAAACGCCGCTTTTGCAGCGAAACGTGCGTTTCGCGAACCGAATTGCCGCTTTTGTAGCGAAACGTGCGTTTCGCGCACCGAATCGCCGCTTTTGCTCCGTTTTGGCAAGAAACGTGCGTTTCGCGCACCGAATCGCCGTTTTTGCAGCCAAACGTGCGTTTCGCGCACCGAATCGCTGCTTTTGCACAGTTTTGTCGCTAAACCTGCGTTTCGTGCACCAAAACGCCGCTTTTGCACCGCTTTGGCAAGAAACGTGCGTTTCGTGCACCAAAACGCCGCTTTTGCAGCGAAATGTGTGTTTCGCGCACCGAATCGCCACTTTTGCTCCGTTTTAGCAAGAATCGTGCGTTTCGTGCACCAAATCGCTGCTTTTGCACAGTTTTGACGCTAACCGTGCGTTTCGTGCACCAAAACGCCGCTTTTGCTCCGTTTTGGCAAGAAACGTGCGTTTCATGCACCAAAACGCCGCTTTGGCAGTGAAACCTGCGTTTCACGCAACGAATCGCCGCTTTTGCTCCATTTCGCAAGAAACGTGCGTTTCGTGCACCAAAGCGCTGCTTTTGCACAGATTTGACGCTAAACGTGCGTTTCGTGCACGAAAACGCCGCTTTTGCAGCGAAACGTGCGTTTCGGGCCCCAAAAAGCCGCTTTTGTAGCGAAACCTGCGTTTCACGTACCGAATCGCCACTTTTGCTCTGTTTTGGCAAGAAACGTGCGTTTCGTGCACCAAATCGCCGCTTTTGCAGCGAAACGTGCGTTTCGTGCACCAAAACGCCGCTTTTGCAGCGAAACGTGCGTTTCGCGAACCGAATTGCCGCTTTTGTAGCGAACCGTGCGTTTCGCGCACCGAATCGCCGCTTTTGCTCCGTTTTGGCAAGAAACGTGCGTTTCGTGCACGAAAACGCCGCTTGTGCAGCGAAACGTGCGTTTCGGGCCCCAAAAAGCCGCTTTTGTAGCGAAACCTGCGTTTCACGTACCGAATCGCCACTTTTGCTCTGTTTTGGCAAGAAACGTGCGTTTCGTGCACCAAATCGCTGCTTTTGCACAGTTTTGACGCTAAACGTGCGCTTCGTGCACCAAAACGCCGCTTTTGCAGCGAAACGTGCGTTTCGCACACCGAATCGCCGCTTTTGCTCCGTTTTGGCAAGAAACGTCCGCTTCGTGCACCTTAACGCTGCTTTTGCACAGTTTTGACGATAAACGTGCGTTTCGTGCACCGAATCGCCGCTTTTACTCCGTTTTGGCAAGAAACGTGCGTTTCGTGCACCAAATCGCTGCTTTTGCGCAGTTTTGACGCTAACCGTGCGTTTCGTGCACCAAAAGGCCGCTTTTGCCGCGAAACGTGCGATTCGCGCACCGAATCGGCGGTTTTGCTGCGTTTTGGCAAGAAACGTGCGTGTCGTGAATCAAATCGCTGCTTTTGCACAGTTTCGACGCTAAACGTGCGTTTCGTGCACCAAAACGCCGCGCTTGCAGCGATACGTGCGTTTCGCCCACCGAACCGCCGCTTTTGCTCCGTTTTGGAAAGAAACGTGCGTTTCGTGTACCAAAACGCCGCTTTTGCAGCGAAACGTGTGTTTCGCGCACCGAATCGCCGCTTTTTGCTCCGTTTTGGCAATAAACGTGCGTTTCGTGCACCAAATCGCAGCTCTTGAACAGTTTTGACGCTAAACGTGCGTTTCGTCCACCAAAACGCCGCTTTTGCAGCGAAACGTGCGTTTCGCGCACCGAATCGCTGCTTTTGCACAGTTTTGTCGCTAATCCTGCGTTTCGTGCACCAAAACGCTGCTTTTGCACCGCTTTGGCAAGAAAGGTGCGTCTCGTGCACCAAAACGCCGCTTTTGCAGCGAAACGTGCGTTTCGCGCACCGAATCGCCGTTTTTGCTCCGTTTTGACAAGAAACTTGCGTTTCGTGCACCAATTCGCTGCTTTTGCATAGTTTTGACGCTAAACGTGCGTTTCGTGCACCAAAGCGCTGCTTTTGCACAGATTTGACGCTAAACGTGCGTTTCGTGCACGAAAACGCCGCTTTTGCAGCGAAACGTGCGTTTCGGGCCCCAAAAAGCCGCTTTTGTAGCGAAACCTGCGTTTCACGTACCGAATCGCCACTTTTGCTCTGTTTTGGCAAGAAACGTGCGTTTCGTGCACCAAATCGCCGCTTTTGCAGCGAAACGTGCGTTTCGTGCACCAAAACGCCGCTTTTGCAGCGAAACGTGCGTTTCGCGAACCGAATTGCCGCTTTTGTAGCGAAACGTGCGTTTCGCGCACCGAATCGCCGCTTTTGCTCCGTTTTGGCAAGAAACGTGCGTTTCGCGCACCGAATCGCCGTTTTTGCAGCCAAACGTGCGTTTCGCGCACCGAATCGCTGCTTTTGCACAGTTTTGTCGCTAAACCTGCGTTTCGTGCACCAAAACGCCGCTTTTGCACCGCTTTGGCAAGAAACGTGCGTTTCGTGCACCAAAACGCCGCTTTTGCAGCGAAATGTGTGTTTCGCGCACCGAATCGCCACTTTTGCTCCGTTTTAGCAAGAATCGTGCGTTTCGTGCACCAAATCGCTGCTTTTGCACAGTTTTGACGCTAACCGTGCGTTTCGTGCACCAAAACGCCGCTTTTGCTCCGTTTTGGCAAGAAACGTGCGTTTCATGCACCAAAACGCCGCTTTTGCAGTGAAACCTGCGTTTCACGCAACGAATCGCCGCTTTTGCTCCATTTCGCAAGAAACGTGCGTTTCGTGCACCAAAGCGCTGCTTTTGCACAGATTTGACGCTAAACGTGCGTTTCGTGCACGAAAACGCCGCTTTTGCAGCGAAACGTGCGTTTCGGGCCCCAAAAAGCCGCTTTTGTAGCGAAACCTGCGTTTCACGTACCGAATCGCCACTTTTGCTCTGTTTTGGCAAGAAACGTGCGTTTCGTGCACCAGTTCGCCGCTTTTGCAGCGAAACGTGCGTTTCGTGCACCAAAACGCCGCTTTTGCAGCGAAACGTGCGTTTCGCGAACCGAATTGCCGCTTTTGTAGCGAAACGTGCGTTTCGCGCACCGAATCGCCGCTTTTGTTCCGTTTTGGCAAGAAACGTGCGTTTCGCGGACCGAATCGCCGTTTTTGCAGCCAAACGTGCGTTTCGCGCACCGAATCGCTGCTTTTGCACAGTTTTGTCGCTAAACCTGCGTTTCGTGCACCAAAACGCCGCTTTTGCACCGCTTTGGCAAGAAACGTGCGTTTCGTGCACCAAAACGCCGCTTTTGCAGCGAAATGTGTGTTTCGCGCACCGAATCGCCACTTTTGCTCCGTTTTAGCAAGAATCGTGCGTTTCGTGCACCAACTCGCTGCTTTTGCACAGTTTTGACGCTAAACGTGCGTTTCGTGCACCAAAACGCCGCTTTTGCAGCGAAACGTGCGTTTCGCACACCGAATCGCCGCTTTTGCTCCGTTTTGGCAAGAAACGTCCGCTTCGTGCACCTTAACGCTGCTTTTGCACAGTTTTGACGATAAACGTGCGTTTCGTGCACCGAATCGCCGCTTTTACTCCGTTTTGGCAAGAAACGTGCGTTTCGTGCACCAATTCGCTGCTTTTGCACAGTTTTGAAGCGAAACGTGCGTTTCGTGCACCAAAACGCCGCTTTTGCAGCGAAACGTGCGTTTCGGGCACCGAATCGCCGATTTTGCTCCGTTTTAGCAAGAAACGTGCGTTTCGTGCACCAAGTCGCCGCTTTTGCAGCGAAACGTGCGTTTCGTGCACCAAAACGCCGCTTTTGCTCCGTTTTGTACCGAAACGTGCGTTTCGTTCTCCAAATCGCCGCTTTTGCTACGAAACGTGCGTTTCGCGCACCGGATCGTTGCTTTTGCTCCGTTTTGACGCAAAGCGTGCGTCCCCTGGGGGGGATGAGCCGGGAGGGCCTTCTTCTTCTGGTGTCCTGCGGCTCCCTTCCCGTCCTGCTTCTTCTTGGCCCCTGCCTTGGCCGGGGCCTTTTTACCCGCCTGTTCCTGGCGGGTAGGGGCTGTGGCGGCGACAGTTGCTGCAGCCGCGGTCCGCCGCCGCTCCATACGATCCACCACCTTGGCCCACTCTTCCGCCGGTGGCGGTCGCGGTGCTGCCGCCTTTAATGGCTGGGGTGCAGCCTTGGCCTCCTTCGCCGCATTGCCCGACGTCCTGCTTGAGTCGGCACGTTGGGCGCGCTCGCCCTCCTCTTTCTTCTGTCGTTTCCTTGTCGGTTGTTTGGTCGGCACGCGGGAAGCGGCGGCGGTCGTCTCCTGCTGTGCTGGGCCCGCCAGCGGCCCGAGCTACCTCCTGAACGACGCCAGCTTGGCGTCGATCAGGGAGCTGATCTACTGAAGCAGATCGTTGGCCGCTGGCGCTGGCCGCGAGTGCTCCACCGGCGAGGGAGCTGGGGCCGTCCTCTGTTGCGGCACCGAGCGCCGCGTGGGCATCGGCGGCGTCGGTGGTCGTCGACCGGCGACGGCTGGTGCGGCGGGAGAGGCGGTCGTGGCGGCGGCGGCATCAGTGCCCGGTCGCTGTCCATCTCCTGGCGTAGGCGGGCCTGCTCGGCCCGCATTTCCGCCAGTTGTCCGCGGAGGAGGTTGTTTTCCTCCTCCAGTTTCCGCGTGGCGGCACTGGCCGAGCTGGTGCCCAGCTCCGTGACCGCCGCGCTGGTGTTTAAAGCGGCCAACCGCAGAGCACGGGCTAAATTGCCCTTTAGGCCCTTTGAAATACCGGCCACCTTCTCCACGTCGGCCTGGGCCTCCAGGACGGCAGCCGCTACGTCCGCCGTCGGGCGCTGGCGTAGTTCTCGCACCACCACCGTTTCATCAGGTAAGGGGATTGCCCCCTTACTCGGTCTGCGCGGCCGGGCGGACGGGTCAAGAATGTTCTCCACCTCCCGCGTCTCCCCCTCCAAGCGGCACGCCTCGACGTACTTTAATTTGGCTTCGGCGAGGCCAACGTAAGCACCCGTTTTCGGCGGCCGTCCCCTTCGCTTGCTCGATGCGGTCGATGTTGACGCTATTCTTAGCGTCTGTTACGTCCCGCGTTGCGGGACCGCGGGCTTCTTCTAATATTTTACAAACACGGCGCGGGTACTGCCGGGTCGAAGCGCTAAAGCGCACCTTGACCTACCTTGCGCTATTGGGTTGCGTTGTAGGATGGCGAGGAGTAGGGTTCGGTGTAATACAAACTCTGATATCTGCGGTATACTTATATTCTTTGATAAACATGCGTTTTACATACCCAACCGTTGCGTCTCAGGCTGCGGGTCGCTTTCTCGGCGTTTCTCTCGCTCCCGTTTATGACACTCACACACGTCTCACTCGCGGTTCGCTTTCGTTCGTATACTCGTTCGTAAATCGCGTCGCGGCTGGCGTCTCGGCCCTTCGGGAACTTCGGCGTCCGTGGTGGTGCTGCACGGCGGCGTGTGCACTCCTGGAGGATATCCAATTATGGGTCAGCTCTGTCTGACCGCGGCGTTACACACGCCGTGAACCGTCGTCCGAGCACAAACGTCCGGGTTCCTTCGGGTACGCGATCGCGGGCGCGGATACGCGCGTTCCGTATCGTCGACTCACAAAAGATCGTAAATTCAACTCCGTGCGGGGCACGTTGTCCAAGCTTTTATATTCGCGGCTGTGCCCAATTGCTGGTGTAGTTTTGCTGGATAGCATTTTCGTAATCTAGGTTTTGGGTCATGGTGTTGCGCCACGCTGTTACCGTAGCCTGAGCGGTAACCGTGCAGAAGTGCTGTTCTGCACATTCTTAGCTTGCTTGGGCAACGCGACCCGTTTCCGAAAAGCGGAGCAGCGAAGGACAAACCTAGGCCGGATGTAACACGTCGACTGCACCGATTCAAAGAAGGCGTCCGAATCCACGCCATCATCCTCGTCATCTTCTGATGCTGGCGCGCATCGCTTCCCGTTGCGCACGACGCCGAGTCATAGATTCCTCCGACGGGCCAGTCTGCACGTCGCCGGTGTCGGCGGCAAGACGGGAGAGGAAGGGAGCCCCTGTCCTCTCCGCGCCATATGCGCGCCGAACCGGAAACCGTTCGCGGTCTCCGCTCGCATCGCGCGACCGAGGCCGTGACCTCGGAGCGGCGATGCGCCCGAGACGGACGGTGGGGGTACCAACCGTCACGCCCTCACTTGTAGCAAGAGATGCTACACAGGCCAAACGGTCCACCTGTGTAGCACTGCAGTCGTAAGATAACGACGTCCCACAGTGGGACGAAATCGTAAAAACGCGGAAAAAAATCAAATTTCCCACTTCGTTCAAAATCAATGAATTTTAAGGTATACGTTCCTAAATGTTCGGACTACATTTAAGCATAAAGATAAGTTATGATAAGTTACCCAGAATCTTTTGAGAGAGCTTTGAATACAGAGAAAAATGTATACCTTATAACAGTCATTGTCATTTTTTTTCTAAAATTATTCAACTTTGCCCCATTATATCTTTTTAACCGACTTCGAAAAAGAAGGAGGTTACTCAATTCGACATGTATATTTATTTATTTTTTTATTTTATTTTTTTTTTATGTATGTTCCCCGATTGCGCCGAGATGAATGGACCAATCGGATCGAAATCTTTTGCATCTTGTAGGATATGACTCCCAGTTGGTCCCGTATAAAAAACATTTTCCATTTTGTCTTTCTTTGCACCCTTTTTATTGCAAAAACACAGATTTTTACATGCTAGGTTTGGTCACCGATTACGCCGAGATGGATGGACCAATCCGAACAAAAAAAATTTTTGTAAAAAAATACAACCGACTTCGGGATGCACTAAAAAGGACGAAATAATTTTAATTTATATTTCGGAGACGGCGCTAAATTAAAAATTGTCTACATTGGAAATTGTCCAAATTCTTTAATCCTTTGACATATTTTTACATTAGCAACATCTTTCATTAATACAATTTTTAATTTTGCGCCGTCTCCGAAATATAAATTAAAATTATTTCGTCCTTTTTAGTGCATTCCGAAGTCGGTTGTATTTTTTTACAAAAATTTTTTTCATAGATAACAACTTAGTCAAAACTAATTACATAGTGTTGAAGAGCATTCTTTCAGCTATAAGTATGTGCAACAAGGATATTATGTGCATGTTTTAACCTTTCGAAGAATGCGCTTTCGGAAATGCCTATTTTCTCGCTATTTTTGGGATTTAGCGATATTTCCAAAGCGGAATTCACGAGACGTTATGATGAAATTTTCATAGGAGTATTCGTTGAAACATACTTAAAATGGGTACATAAACATTTCTTGCCAATACTTGCCTATTCGAAAGTTATATCACTAAATGTGTAGTTAACACATCAACGTCTGTCGACATCATGTAGATTTGAGAGCTTCGGTAGGCGCGTATGGGTCTCATAACGTGAGACGAAAAGTATAATTGAGAAATGTTAAGATAGCGAAGATATAATACAAGCATTTTTGCTTGTTTATGTCTTCACTCACAGCAAGGCGATGTGCGATAGTTTATATGTAGATTGCCTGAGCGATAGAATTTTTGTGCGAAACGAGCGGTTGAGGGCCGAGTGAATGTTTATCCTAGGATATCAGTAACAAACGATGAGTGGTTCGTCGAATGTGCTATTTGAATCTTCGAAAGTTTGATACGAGTGAAGCGGATCAGTCGTGTTTGAATCCTTACATAGTTAAGACGGAAAAGTTAGGTGAATATTTTTGAAGTGTTAGACAATGGCAGAGAAGAAAATTATGCGACTTATGTTGCATGATTTGATAATGCAATCATCAAATCGATCGTTAGAGGAAGAAAAGGAACATGTGTTTAACTTTTTAATAGAAATGTTCTCTGCAATGAGATCATTATTGCAAACATCTGTACACTTACAGTAACGAACTCTAATAATGCTAAGGAATAATTAAGGACCATAATACCAGTAGAACTACATATTCCAAATGAAATATAATCTTATTATGTAATACAATATAAAAAGAACCGTGTTAGGGGGTTAATTAATCGATTAATTAAAAATGGATAATCTACATAAAAATGATTATCAGAATCGGATTCTACGACCCAAAAAACCCATAAGACCATTTTTTTCATACCAAATAAGGCATAAATAACAATGCAATGAATTTTTTCCGCGTTTTGACGGTTTCGTCGTCCGGGGGCCTGCTTGCGCACCCACAGCGGACGCCGGTACTGGGGTTCCGAGCCCCTGCACCGTAGTCGGTACTTCTGATGTCACACTATCCATAATTGGTTTGAAACCAGGGTTCCTTCCCCTAGTCCATTTGATCCGCGACTGCTTATTCGTAACCCCGAAGGATGCTTATTTCGCAGCTAACCAACATATCTGTTGGCCGTTCCCCTATCCACCACCTGGGGACGCGCCGGGTTGCGGTGGACGACCGCGCCCGGTCCTCCTTTATTCTCTATTAACTTCAACGGTATATTAACTTCGGTGACAACTGGAATATCCACGGTGCTTCTTGACGACGACCAAGTGTTTACTTTATTATTATTATTCAACGTTCATATTCGCCAGTATTGCAAGACCTCGTCCTCGTTCTTTTAGCTGCGTAAACCAGGGAAGCGAGCACAAAAGGGACGCTCTCGAGACAGTTCTCCACTGTAACTCTACGAGTTTGACAGTACCATCAGGGAAGCGATCACAAAAGAGACGCTCTCGTAACAGGATGAACGGGAAACAGGTATGTAAACTGGCTTTTCTTTAAGATTACCATTATTTCTATCAAGAGTGTACAATCACTTCCCACTTGGTCTGACAGTCAACATCGCACTCTGGACGCACCAGAGTTAAGCGTCCAAACCGCAAGACACGACGTCGCGGTACCAAGCACCGCGCACGGCTAGCCTTTCGACAGCGCCTGCGCGAACTGCAAGCGGAACTAGCCGAGCAACTGCCTAGTTCCTCCGACAATCTAGGCGAGCCATCCTACTCTCCTCTTTCCGAGGCATCTACTGTCATCCTAGACAACGACCTAGACGTCGAAGTGATCAACATATTACGATTGCCATCACCGCCTCCTATTGCTCGCGCCCCGTCGCCGCCGTCTCTTATTCGTATACCGTCTCCGATTCCTATTGGACGCGAATCATCGCCACCTTTCTTTTCTCGTTCCCCCTCACCCGATTACGACCTCCGTACTCCGTCACCGCTGGAAGAGATAGATACGGACGAAGCAGTCAAGGTTACAAACCACGAGGAGATACCAACCGACCTCTTAAATATCTTTATTAATAATACGGAGAATATACAGAAAAACTTCATTCCTGCCCCTCTCTACAATTGGTGCTCCCTATTGTACGACATCTACAACCAATCAGAATAAAAATTTGATTTTCATTTACGTCACTCTTCATTTTCTACTT
Source organism: Stelis phaeoptera (assembly GCA_943735885.1). Taxonomy (NCBI): domain Eukaryota; kingdom Metazoa; phylum Arthropoda; class Insecta; order Hymenoptera; family Megachilidae; genus Stelis; species Stelis phaeoptera. Next base: position 3,058,199 of record OX030933.1, read on the forward strand.
ACCGCTCATATCCTAGCCCTAACTGGATCTCGAAGTCTGCAGGCGCGTGTAAGCGTGCGCCAGACCCCTCGCTGACCCGGCGGACCCACCTAAAACAAAAGAATCATACATTAGTAATATTACCATCTCAGCTTACCATCAGCCGGTCACTTATTCACCGTCGGTAAAACAGTAATCTCGGTTTACCATTCGTCAGTCACTTACCTACCGCCGGTAAAACACAAGGTTACCGACCACCGGTAATACCGACAGTCCATAATCTCTTCGCCGATAAAGTAGAATTCGGCCAAATTCTCGAAATACTCCCTCCTTTCCCCGGACCGTTCCACCGAGCCGCTCCGGTGACCGGTTCGTAACACGTTTCGTTGCAAAAGCGGCGATTTGGTGCACGACACGAACGTTTCGTTGCAAAAGCGACGATTTGGTGCGCGAAACGCACGTTTCGTTGCAAAAGCGACGATTTGGTGCAAGAAACGCACGTTTGGTGCCAAAACGGAGAAAAAGCGGCGACTTGGTGCACAAAACGCCCGTTTAGCGTCAAAACGGTGCAAAAGCAGCGATTAGGTGCGCGAAACGCACGTTTCGTTGCAAAAGCTGTGATTTGGTGCACGAAACGCACGTTTAGCGTCAAAACGGAGCAAAAGCAGCGATTCGGTGCGCGAAACGCACGTTTCGTTGCAAAAGCGGCGATTTGGTGCACGAAACGCACGTTTCGTTGCAAACGCGGCGATTCGGTGCACGAAACGCACGTTTAGCGTCAAAACGGTGCAAAAGCAGCGATTCGGAGCGCGAAACGCACGTTTCGTTGCAAAAGCGGCGATTTGGGGGGGAAGGTGTCTTATGCGGAGGCGATGGCGACCGCCAGGTCGAAGATAAACCTGGCGGAAGTTGGCATCGCCTCCTTAAAGCCGAGGAGGGCGGTGACCGGCGGCCTCGTCCTGGAGGTTGCCGGCCCAGAAGGTGCCGCGAAGGCTGACGCACTGGCGGCCAAGATGGCGGAGGCATTGGAAGGCACCGGGGTGAAAGTGGCCAGGCCGACTAAAACGGCGCAATTGGGGATTCGCGGCCTGGTCGACGGCTCCACCCCGGAGGATGTCGCGGCAACCGTCGCTACGGAAGGAGGGTGTCGGAAGGAGGAGGTTCAGACTGCCTAGAACTGGGTCATACCAGGCAGCGGTGCACAAATGAGGTGGACCGCACGGGTCGCTGCTACGTCTGCGGCGACCCGGGCTACGCGGCGAGCGCCTGTACGGCCTCCCCTAAATGTCCGGACTGTGCGGACCAGGGGAGGCCCTCGGCGCACCGACTCGGGGGTCGGGCGTGCCCGCCGGCGCTGCCAAGGCGGCCGGCAAAAACGAGAAGGGCGGGAAGAGCAAGGGTGTAGGGGCCAAGGCAGCAGCCCCTGCCCGAGCGGCGGTGGCGGGCGCGACAGCCCCTACCGCAACAACGGTTGGTGGGCCAGATAAGGCCCCAACGGCCGCCGCTACGGCGGCGGCCATGGAGGTTGTCCCAGAGATGGAGTGATGGGGCCCGCTGACCCCATACTCCAGGTCAACCTAAACTGCTCGACCAGGGCGCAAGATCTGCTAATGCAGATCATGGCCGAGCAGGGGGCCGGGTTGGCCGTGGTGTCGGAGCCATATAGAGTCCCCAAACATCCAAGCTGGATTGGGGACTCTGCGGACTCCGTCGCCACTCTCTGGGGAGGGAGGCAAGGTGCCCCGCCGTGCACGCTGCTGGAACGTGTGTGGGGCTACCTGGTGGCAGAGTGGGTGGGCTTAGCGGTGGTGGCGGTATACACACCTACGAGCTGGCCCCTCGAGCAGTTTGAAGAGTACTTGGACGGGTTTGGGAGATGCGTCTCCCGCTGCCATCCCCGTCCGGTACTCGTCCTGGGAGACTTTAACGCCAAGGCCACCGCCTGGTCGTCTCCCAGGACAGACTCCAGGGGCAGGGAGGTGCTCGACTGGGCGGCGGGACTGGAGCTCCGTTTGCTAAACACGGGCTCCGTCCACACGTGCGTGCGGTACAACGCGGGGTGTATCGTTGACCTTTCATGGGCAACGCCCCCCGCCGCGCGCCGTGTTTCGGGGTGGAGGGTGGCGGTAGAGGTCGAATCGTTATCGGATCATCGAAACATCGTGATCGACCTCTCCGCTGCCCACCAAGCGACACCCCGACGTCGCCCGGGAGGACAGCAGCCACCACCGCGATGGGCGCTACGGCGCCTGGCCCGGGACGCGCTGATGGCGGCAGCCCAAGTCGTGGCCTGGCCCGAACATCCGGCCGGGCCTGTCGACGGGCGGGTGGAAGCCCGATGGTTCCGGGGTGCTATGACGTCCATCTGTGACGTCGCTATGCCCCGGGCCAGAGACCACCCGAGGAAGGCGGTGTACTGGTGGTCGAGCGAAATCGCGGAGCTGCGCACGCAGTGCGTCCGCGCGCGGCGCCAGTACACCCGCTCGACGTCAGTACACCCGCGCCCGTCGACGAAGGCGACGTGAGGAACATCGGGCTTCCCAGCTGTACGGGGACTACAGGGAGAAGGTAGTCGCCCTGCAGCTGGCCATCAAGCGAGCGAAAGCCCAGGCATGGAAGGATCTCCTCGGCTCTCTGAACAAAGATCCGTGGGGGCGCCCTTATAAGATGGTGATGGGACGTTTACGACCCTGGGCGCCTCCCATTTCAGAGAGCCTGGACCCCCAGTTTCTCGGGAGGGTCGTGGACACGTTATTCCCCCCTGGTGGGGAATTGTCCCGACCCCGACCCGAGACGGAGGCACGTTACACATCCTTCAATGTGAGGGTCACCGAGGAGGAGATGGTCGGCGTCATCCGCTGGCTCCGGGGCAAGAACACCGCCCCGGGGCCCGATGGGATACCCGGCCGAGCCTGGGCGCTCGCATTGCGCGTCCTGGGGGGGCGAATGAAAGCCCTCTTCGAGGGATGTCTGAGGTCGGGCGTGTTCCCCGACCTCTGGAAGGGAAGTAGGATGGCCCTCCTGAGAAAGGAGGGTAGGCCTGCGGATTCTCCCTCCGCGTACCGGCCCATTTGTCTGCTGGATGAGGCCGGCAAGATGTTTGAACGCATCATTGCCGCCCGCCTCACCAGCCATCTGTCCCGCGTTGGCCCCGATCTGGCTGACAGCCAGTTTGGATTCCGAGAGGGACGATCGACCGTAGATGCGGTCGATCGCGTCAAATCCCTCTCGGACAATGCTGTCAGCAGGGGCGGGGTGTGTTTGGCGGTGTCGCTTGACATCGTCAACGCCTTCAACACCCTGCCATGGCCCGCCATAAGGGAGGCACTGGTACGTCACCGAGTGCCTCCCTATCTTCAGGCGGTGATCGTGGACTACCTGCGGGACAGGGGGATAGAATTCCCGGGCCGGGACGGGATGATGCGGAGGGAAGTGGACCGTGGAGACCCACAGGGATCCGTTTTGGGCCCGCTTCTGTGGGACCTCGGATATGACGCGGTCCTGCAGGCCTCGCTTCCCGACGGCGCCACCTTAGTCTGTTATGCGGACGACACGCTGGTGGTGACCGTCGGGAGCACGTTCGGGACGACCATCCGAAGAGCGGAGGTTGTGAGGGCAGCCGTCGTCCGAAGGATCCACGACCTGGGGCTGAAAATAGCCCCGGAGAAGACCGAGGCCATATGGTTTCATGGCCGGCCTCGGTCCATGCCTCCGGTGCGGTCGTGGATCCAGGTAGGTGGAGCCAGTGTCGAGGTGGGTTTCCGGATGAAGTATCTGGGCCTCATCCTCGACAGCCACTGGAGTTTCGAGGCTCATTTCGACCGCCTCGTCCCCCGAGTTGAAAAGGCAGCGGCCTCTATGGGCCGCCTGCTGCTTAATCTCGGGGGACCTGGGGATTGGGTGCGCCGCCTATACTTAGGCGTGGTACGGTCCATTGCCTTGTATGGTGCCCCTATATGGGCATCGGCCGGGATGGCAAGCCGGCGCAACAAGCAACTGTTGCGTGGGCTGCAGCGGACGATGGCCATTCGCCTCGTCCGCGGGTACCGTACCTCGTCCACTGTGGCGGTGCTGGCGCCGGCTGGGGAACTACCCTTGGAGCTGCTCGCGGAGGTACAATAGCATTTGCCTCAGCGCAAGGGGGCCCCGCTGGAGCCTGAGGCGGTCCAGGAGCTGGAACTCCAGGCCCGGGGGCGCATGTGGGAGGTTTGGCGAAGGGAGCTATCCTCCCACGCCAGCGAACGCGTCCCCGGGGCCCTCCTGCCACACCTGCAAAGGTGGCAGAAGCGGCGGCACGGTAGGCTCACCTACCGTCTGACACAGGTTTTCACCGGACACGGCTGTTTCGGTGTCTACCTGTGTCGGATGGGACGGGAGGCGACGGCGGTTTGCCACCACTGTGGGGAGGAGGAGGACTCGGCGCAGCACACGCTGGAGGAATGCCCCGCCTTTTCAGCGCTGCGTCGAGTCCTACGATGTGAGATTGGAGGAGACCTCTCGCTCCCAGCAGTAGTTGGGGCTATGCTGGAGAGCGAGAGGAATTGGAAGCAGGTGGCCTCCTTCTGCGAAGAGGTGATGAGGCAGAAGGAGGCCGCCGAGCGGGATCGGGAGACTGCCGATCCCGCTCGAAGAACCCGGGGGCGGCGGCGGGGGCGGCCGGCCAGGGGCCGCGTCATAGGGCCCCCGTGATAAGGAGGGTAGCTGACGGCGGGGGGCGGATCTCTTTTGGGGTCCCCTTGTTCCCCCGCCGTCAGCTGATCGAGATGTAGTGTTTCGACGGGAGCGGGGGGACGGCAAGTTTAGCGCCTTCCCCCCGGGCGGCCGTGTTACCCAGGGCGGGGGGCCTGGGTAGCTAAAGGCGGTCGCCGGGAAGGAGCGGTGCGGGGCGCGGCGTCCCTGCACTGCGGAAACAGAAGTCATAGCAGGGGGAGGATTAAACTCCCCCTCCTCGGGACGCGGCCGGTCAGCAAAGGCTAGCTGACCGGCCATGGCGAGGGGGAATCGCGGTGGTGTTCTCCGAGAGTTCCCGTGACTACCCCGAATCCGCCAGAGGAGGAATAGCGTCCGAAGGTCGCCGTGGAGGTTTTAGTGGGTCGAACCCCACACTACCCCTCTGTCGCTCCCCCGAGCGGCAGGGGGGTGTCTGCCGTTCAGATTTCCTCCACGTTAAAAAAAAAGGGGGGGGGGGGGAATTGGGCCAGCGGGCCCCATCACTCCACCACTGGGACAACCTCCATGGCCACCGCCGGGGCGGCGGCCGTTGGGGCCTTATCCGGCCCGCCTTCCTTTGGGGCGGTGGGGGCTGATGCGCCCGCCTCTGCCTCTGGAGCGGGGGCCGCTGCCTTGGCCCCCGCACCCTTTTTTCTCCCACCCTTCTTTTTGCCAGCCGCCTTGGCGGCGCCGGCGGGGCACACCCGACCCCCGAGGCGGTGCGCCGAGGGCCTCTCCTGGTCCGCACAGACAGTGTTGTGATATGGGACGGGTTTTCTCGCGCATGCGCGGCGATTTTGGCATCAGTACAGTACAAGTTTCAATAAAATGGGGTACCTTAATCACCCTGCATAATTTTGCAAAAATTGTTATGATCCGATTGTAAAAAATGAATGCATAACATATTCGTAGCGTTATACATAATGTATAACACATTAATAGCATACCAAAACTACGTAGTCCGTCCGTCTCGTGATGAATGTTTACGCTTTTTCCCGCTAGGAACACTACGCCCCCAAGTTGCTCTTGCGCCACCACCAGATACGTATAGATACGTCTCTGTAAAAGTCGCGCATGCGCGAGAAAACCCGTCCCATATCACAACACTGCGCACAGACCGGACATTTTGGGGAGGCCTTGCATGCGCTCGCCGCGTGACCCGCGTCGCCGCAGACGTAGCAGCGACCCGTGCGGTCCGCCTCGTTTGTGCACCGCTGTCTGGTGTGTCCCATTTCGAGACAGCGGTAACACTGTAGGGGTCGGACCTGGAGGGCCTCGACCGTCGCCTCGGTCCACCCAATGGTAACCTTACCGGCCACCGCCAATTTCCTGGCGGCGGCAGCCGGTCACCGGACCCATAGGGTGCCGAGATCGGAGGCAGAGGACCGGATTTCTCCGGTCTGTACATCCTCCTTCCGGCACCCTCCCGCTGCTGCGACGGTCGCAGCAACTTCCTCCGGGGTCGTTGCGTCGACCAGGCCGCGAAAACGGAGTTCTGCCTTCTTCATTGGCCTGGCCACCTTGACCCCGGTTCCCTCCAGGGCCTCCGCCTTCTTGGCTCCTTCCGGACCGGCGACCTCCAGAACGAGGCCGCCGGTCACCGCCCTCCTCGGCTTCAGGGAGGCGCTGCCCACGTCCGCCAAGTTGATCTTGGAGCTGGCGGTCGCCATCGCCTCCGCGTAGCTGATGTCCCCCCCCCCCCTGAGGGACCGCCAGTGTGACGGCTGCTGTCCGGGGGGGGGGGGGGACGAGCCGGGAGGGCCTTCTTTTGTGTGGGCTGCGTGGCCGCCCCCTTCCCATTCCTGTTTTTAGCCCCGGGCTTGGTTGGGGCCTTTTTTCCCGCCTGCTCCGAGTGGGTGGGGCCTGCATTTGCGGCACCCGTTGCGTCCGTTGCCCGCCGTCGCTCCTTTCGACCCACCACCTTGTATCATTCGTCCGTTGGTGGGGGTCGAGGAGCTGCCGCCTTTGACGGCTATGAGTGCCACACGTGCTGGGCCCGCCAGCGGCCCAAGCTCCCTCCTGAACGACGCCAGCTTGGCGTCGATCAGGCAGCTGATCTGCTGGAGCAGATCGTTGGCCGCTGGCACTGGTCGCGAGGGGCCCACCGTTGGAGCAGCCGGTGTGGCCGCTTTCGCCAGCGCGACTTGACGCGGAGGCATCGGCGGACTTGTTGGCGTTGGTGGCTTGGGTAGCGGCGGCATCAGAGCGCAACCGCCCTCAACTCCCTGGCGGAGGCAGGTCACTTCGGCCCGCAGCTCCACCAGGTGCCCGCGGAGGAGGAGATTCTCCTCCTGCAGTCTCTTTGTGGCGGCGCTGGCTGACCTGGTGGCCAGCTCAGACACCGCCACGCGGGTGTTGAGGGCAGCCACCCTCAGGGCCCGGGCAAGATTGCCTTTCAGGCCCTTCGAAACCCCCGCCACTCTCTCAATATCCGCCTGCGCCTCCAGGACAGCGTCTGCCACGTCCGCTGTCGGGCGCTGACGAAGCTCCGGCGCCACTGCAACCTCGTCGGGGAACGGGATGCTCCCCTTGCTTGGTTTGCGCGGGGGAGCCGTAGGGTCGAGGGGATCTTCCGCAGCCCTTGTCTCCGCATCCAACTGGCGCGCCTCCGCGTACTCCAGCACCGCTTCCGCGCGGCGCACATACTGTCCGGTCGTTAATGGCCGGCCCCTCCTCTTCGACGAGGCAATCGACGACGAAGCTCTGCTTGTCGTCGACCGCACAGATTCGAACGAGGCGTCCGAGTCCGCATCCTCCTCATGGTTATCGGAGGCAGGTGCGCAGCGCTTGCCGCTGCGCATTACGCGGCACTCCTCCGACGGTCCGTCCACCGCCACTCCGGGTCCGGCGGCAAGACGGGAGAGGAAGGAAGCCCCTATCCTCTCCGCGCCATCTACGCGCCGAACCGGAGACCGATCCTGGTTCTGACTCGTATCGCGCGACCGAGGCCGTGGCCTCGGAACGGCGATACGCTCCAAACGAACGGTGGGTGTCCCCACCATCACGTCCTCACTTGTAGCATTGAATGCTACACAGGCCAAGCGGTCCACCTGTGTAGCACTGCAGTCGTTGGATAACGACGTCCGGGGGCCTGCTTGCGCACCCACAACGAACGCCGGTACTGGGGTTCCGTGCCCCTGCACCGTAGTCGACACTCCTGAAGATACTCGATCCATAGTTGGTTTCAGATCGAGGTTCCTTCCCCTAGTCCATTTGGTCTGCGACTGCTTATTCGTCACCCCGAAGGATGCTTATTTCGCAGCTAACCAACATATCTGTTGGCCGTTCCCCTATCCGCAACCTGGGGACGCCCCGGGTTGCGGTGGACGACCGCGTCCGGCTTGGGACTCACCCTTGAGTCAACATGCCCAAGGTACGAGGAGGAAGACGAAACTCTCCTCCATGTACTGCTACGATGTAGAGAGCTAGGGGCCCTAAGGGAGTCAATACTGGGGACCCCGCAGCCCACATGGTTGAGAATCTCGACTGACTCAGCAATGATGCTTCTACGCTATGCAATAGAGGCACAAATGACGAGACTCAGCCAGTAAGGACGCTGCCTCACAGGCCCGGGTACGATGGTCCATCGTGATTGAGTGCCCGGTTAATCTCAAAACTACGAATGAATGAATGAATGGATAATATACTATAGTGTCCGAATATTAATAAGAGTCACTGTAATTAAGATTTGATCGCGGTATGGTGGAAAGAGAAAATACATTTACATGTGAAAATATGTTGAAAGATTAAAAAATTTTGACAATTTCTATTGCAGACAATTTTTAATTTCGCGCCGTCTTCGAAAGATAAATTAAAATTATTTCATTCTTTTTAAAAATCGGTTGTATTTTTTTTTTTTCAAAAAATTTTTTTATTTCACATTTATTAGTAGCGATCCGTGCATTCCTTGCGGAGAAACATCAAAGAATAGGAATTCTGCAATAAGACTAGTTATTAGCAAGAAAGGGATGGTTAGGAAAGGGTGGGGAGGGAAGAGAGTGGATGGGAAAGGTGGGGTATGAAAGGGAATGAAAGGGAACGGAAGGGTGAGCGCATAGAAGGGCAGGGAATGCCAGGAGATCGAAGGGAAGGGCAGAAAAGCGATGGAAAGGGCGGGGAAGGGAACGAGGGCAAAGGGAAGGGTGGGGAGCGAAGGAAAGTGAAGGGAATGTTGCAAATGGGATCATCGTGAGAATATCCCCGGCTGCAAAATGTAATACTAGGTTTCATCGATATCAGGCCGAGTAAACGTGAAATACCACGTTTTTTGCGATAAAAGCGGGAAAACATGAAAAAATCCTAAATGGTTTTTTATGGGACCAACTGTTGATCATACTCTACAAGATGCAAAAGGTTTCGTTCAGATTGGTCAATCCATCTTGGAGTAATCGATGACGAAACTCGTACGCTTTTTTGCAATAAAAAAGGGGCAAGCGGTGATGAAATGCGAAATTTTTTTTTACCGGACCAACTGGAGGTCATGCCCTACAAGATGCAAACGGTTTGGTTCCGATTAGTCCATCCATCTCGGCATAATCGGCGATCCTCCTTTTCAAAGTAGGTTAAAAATTATTGTGGGATTGATTGGTCGTGGTCGTTGGTAAAAGCGACTATTCACTTTTTAGTTCACAAACGTTTTATTATATACTATCGCCTCTCGTTATAATTTGCTCTATCTCTCTCTCTCTGTCTCTCTGTGTGCACTCTCGTAACGCTCCTCGTTGACTCTGCTCTGCTTCCGTGGTTTACATAATATATATTGTTGTTCACTCACACTCTCGCTCACACCTACATCTCGCGGTTACCGAACTTCTCATTCTCTCTCTCGCACGCACTCTCTATCTCTCATTCCCTGGGTTGTTCACCCATCAGCTGTCCGTTGTGTATTTACTCTTTTTCCGCCGCTAACCGTCTTCGTTTGGGCCGAGCAGCCGTTGACTTGCTGCTCGACAAAAACTCGTGCCGTTTTTCGGTCGCTCGGTTAATAACGGCTCGATTCCCTACATTATATTATAACATGTTCTAATTTATATTATGGATTTTCACCGAAAGATAAAACGATTAGCTCATCAGTTGGCTATGAAATATAATAAAAAATTCTCAGAGACATGGCATGAAAATCAGCAGGCTGGCAAGGAATGGTTAGGAGGATTTTTAAAAAGACATCCATCTCTATCGATATCGGTCTCCTCAAGCGACATGCTTAGCTCGTGCTATAAGCGTTAATCAAAATAATTTAAATAGATTTTTTGATAATCTGGCCGAAGCATTGGATCGCTATAAGTTTGAACCCAAAGATGTATGGAATATGGATGAAACAGGTGTGACCACTGTACAAAAGCCCGATAAAATTGTAGCAAAACTTGGAACAAAACAAGTAGGAGGACTGACATCGGCTGAACGTGAAAGGTTAGTGACTATATCTGTGGCTATTAATGCTCAAGGAGACCATATACCGCCATTTTTCGTCTTTCCACTTAAACGATATCAGGATCATATTATTCGAGATGGCCCAATTGGATCCACAGGTGCAGGAAATGGTAGTAGTCGGATGCAAGAAGCAGAATTTTTGCTATTTTTGCAACATTTCAAGAAACAACCAAAACCGACGCTTGAACAGAAATGTTTACATTTATTAGATAATCATGAGTCGCACTTATCAATTCAATCTCTCGATATTTGTAAAAATAGTGGGATTGTCCTGTTATCGTTCCCTCCGCAGTGCATACATAAATTACAACTCCTTGATCGTGTGGGATTCAGACCATTTGAAAAAATGATTAACACTGCTTGTGATAATTGGATGCGTACTAATCCCGGTAAAACGAAGACGCATCACGTTCCTAGCATTGTAAAGGAAGCCTTTCCCCTCGCCATTACTGACATTGATGCTATAGCGGGATTCAGATGTACCGGAATAAGTTCATTTAACAGAAATGTATTTACATTAGTCGACTTCGCACCATCTACTGGTACTGATCGACCAATCCCACCTTGTGTCGATACCAGGGTTGTCCAAAATTCAACCCATCTTGAAAAAGAAAGTGCTCTTCAAAACAAAGAAACAGAATTTGAAAGTCTGAATTCCGAATCAGTTATTAGCGAGATATATGTACAAGAGAGTACAGAAGATGCTATATATCAGGCGATGCTGAACCAGGACCTAGCACCACACAAGCACAGGTTTTTTAACCCGAAGATATTAGACCTTTGCCACAAGCTGGTCCGAGGCTCCAAACCAACAGAGGACGTAAGAAGCGGAACACTGCAATTCTAACTGATATACCAGAAAAGATGGCAATAGAAAAGGAATATGAGAATAGAAAGAAAGTAAAAAAAGCAATTTTAATATCTGCAAAATACAAGAGTAAAGGCAGAAAAAAAACAACAAGAAAAAAGTCATGCAAAACAGCATACAAGATAGTTCTTCAGATGACAATGATTGTTTATGTCTGGTTTGTTTGGAATCTTTCAGTGAAAGCTGTTCGAGAGAGAAGTGGGTCTAATGTTCAGATTGTAAGGGCTGGTCCCACACAAACTGTACCGCGAATGATGCATATTACATATGTCATAATTGTAATTTGGAATAAATAAACAAACATGCAATACCAAAGAAATGTTCGAAGCTAATTATACGTTCCACTTTTCATTATTTTAAATATAGTTATGGTTTCTATAGTTACTTAAAACATTAGTATGTTTAAAAATGTTTTAAATCTTTCATTCTATCGTTTCTAATGGTGGTGAAGAATAGTTAGGGGGGGAATAAGGTTAATTCGGTGAAAAAAAGCATATCTTTAACACTTTGCGGGCCGCGCATTTATCGAAGCGCCGTTACGCTGCCGCCGGCGAGATTCACGCAGGTTCTACTGCTCGCCAACGGTGATATTTACGCAATTTTTCGATACATAAGTAGTTGGTACATAATTACTATTAAAGAAGGCACTAAAATAACTGTTACACTATTTTTATTCCATTTTATTTCAATTATATTTTTTAATTAGTACTAAAACGTTTTATTTAAAAAATTTAACTCTTAGGATCCATAGTTCTTTTTAGTATGATGACTTTGAAAACATTTTCCAACATGCGGAGGAACGTTGCAAGAAGAACACATGTATGCAGTGGAACTTCTTTTCTTGGCGGCACTGCAAACTTTACAAGCCCTTCGCGGGTTTTGAATTCTCCCATTACCACTAATACATCTTATTCTATGTTTTCTCATGTCCGTAGTAAGTCTGCCTAGTGGATCAAACCTCGGCGATCTTTTATTACATTGAGCAGCCGATCTTGATTGTTGCTCCTCTTCATTCCCATTAATCCATGCTAGTGCAAGGCTTAGTAAAAATTGTTTGAATCTAATAGGATTTTCAGAATTTTTTATGTATATCTGGAACGCGTTGAGTAATGCACAGTTTATGAGATATAAAACCGTTTTTTTTTGTCAATTTTTCGTTTTGCGAAGTATGAAATAACACGATAGGTATTGATCGGCGTGATCAACACCTTTCATAAATTTGTTATACTCTCGTATGCAAATTGGTTTAATATACTTCTTTTTGGTTCTTTTACTTGCACATTCGACCATGTCTGCTGAATGTATCGTAGAAATCATCGTTATCAATTGTTTGCCCGAATTCCATTTTTGTACCAAAATTTTCCCTTATCTACGAAATTCCATTGACTTATTTTTCAATGTAGCAGATTTTAAACAATTTGGCACTCCTCTGTTTACTCTAATTGTGCCACAGATGTTTGTTTTATGCTTTAGTAACTCCTCTGCAACCTTTACGCTATTGTAATAGTTATTCATATATACATCGTGCCATAAATTTAAATATGGCGATAGCACGGACAATATTGTCGCAATTAGCAATTTTTCTTGCGCGCAATATATTTCTAAATTGCATATATAACCAGATGTCGCCTCACACGCCATACGGACTAAAATTCCATATTTTATAATTTTCGCAGGATTATATGTACGAAAAGATAGCCTGCCCCTCCATGGAATGATACCTTCATCCAGCGATAATTCTTTCTCGGGTTTATAAATTTTTTGAAACTTTTCTACCAGGTAGGAGTAGACTGGTTTTATTTTATCAAGCCTTTCTTAGCAATACTCATTATTACTGAAGTGCCAATACTTCCATAACTGCCGAAATCGGTTCCTTGGCATAGTATTCCCAAAAATAGGTGTATGTAATCCAGGGTGAGTAGACCAATAATCGTCTTGTTCTGGTTTTTTTACTATTCCCATTAGGATAACAAGCCCCAAAACTTTTTTCATTTCTACAACATTTGTATCAACCCAATCTTTATTCTTTGTTGATGCATTATTGTTATCATTATTCTGCTGATTATGATATAAGTTTGTTTGTGTGGCAAACAAATTAAATAAATCGTCCCCAATGAACAATTCCACAGCTGATAATATATCTGGTGTGCATGGTACCTGTAACCCAAACCGTTCCAGGCAAGCATGAAAGTCAGGTTGAAAATCAACTTCTGACCAATCATTTGCCACTGAATTCTCTCCATCACTTTCAGATTCACTAATTATTGGTCTTCCCTTATTTTTGAATCGTCTCACAATTATATCGCTCCCACTGTCCGAATCACTTTCACTATCACAGCAATTATCCTCTTCTGATAACAGATCAGCATATATTTCCTCATCGAAAAGCATTTTGAAGGATATCTAACGTAAGTTTCCTATATTTGAAGGCAGCGAAAGACAGTCTCAAACTAACAAAACAAGTGTCCGCGAAAAAAGATTTCAATAATAGACTCTGGTGAATTGGGAGAGGAAAACAGTTGAAACCAATGTTTCCTGATCGTCAAATGTTTTGCTATAGTATGTCTATCTATACAAACGTCGATGTGAAGCGTCATCGTTGGCGAAAATAAGTCACGCCAGCGTGACAGCGGCCGATAACCGTTGGCGAGCAAAAGTCACGCCAGCGTGACAGCGGCCGATAACCGTTGACGAGCAAAAGTCACGTCAGCGTGACAGCGGCCCGCAAAGTATTAAGAATTTTTTTAAACGCTACAGATAATGAAAATTTATTTAATTAATTGTAATATAATAAAACAACATTTGAACTATATTTTCCTAAATTTTCAAAACAAAATATGTATAAATAAGCCATTGGCAGCAAATCTTTGCAGGCGCCTCGAAAAGAAGTTATCCTGCGGTGAACTTTATAACTCATCACTGGATCATCTGAAATAAAAAAATCAAACTGATTTTATTAGCTAATAAGTTTCTCAAGGTAACGCCGTCGAGTTTTTTCTTTTTTTATAATTATTAGTGTTACGAGAAGTGCCGAAAAAACGAGATTTCCGTCTGGTGCTCGAGACGGTGAGCGCCGATCGCGTTGAAGGTACAAAAAGAGAGCGTGGCGGAGACGGTCCTTTTCTTACTCTAATTTATTATGCTACGTCTTACAATCTATGCACTGAGTGTCTTTTCTTAAAGAACTAGCTTAACCTTAACTACACTATGAACAATGTCCGAGAAAAACCGATTATTAACGCGGCGAGGAGGTCCACGAGTGCTTCTTAGAGCAGAGAAAACGAGAAGGGCGCAAAATGGCGGTCAATGGCTTGAACACGAGCGATGCTTCGTTCTTCAGACAGCACGACGTAATGGCCGACGCCGTCTTACCGGTTCGAGCGCGTGGCCGTGCCGGTTGCAAGATGGCGACGCGCAGGCGCATCGCGTTCGGGTCTGATCAGAAACGCGGCGATCCGTCGAGCCGCCGAGACGATCCGACAGATGACCCCCTTGTCGTCGGGAGGCCGATTCCCGAACAATTAGTTATTTTACAGTAATAAATTTGCCGATTTTCTTAGCAAAAATCGATGTTTTGACTTCCAAGTGTTACCAAAAATTCAAAAATCAATAAAAAAAAGAAAACTCGACAGCGTTACCTTGAGAAACTTATTAGCTAATAAAATCAGTTTGATTTTTTTATTTCAGATGATCCAGTGATGAGTTATAAAGTTCACCGCAGGATAACTTTTTCTCGAGGCGCTTGCGAAAATTTGCTGCCAATGGCTTATTTATACATATTTTGTTTTGAAAATTTAGGAAAATATAGTTCAAATGTTGTTTTATTATATTACAATTAATTAAATAAATTTTCATTATCTGTAGCGTTTAAAAAAATTTTTAAAGATATGCTATTTTCTCACCGAATTAACCTTACCCCCCCCCCCCCCCCCCCCTAACAGATTCTTTCACGTTAATGCTCAATTTATTTTAACAAACTAACAAATAACAGTTCGGTTAGTCACAAAAGACGTGTATGCGCAACGATTGCCTACAAGACTGTGTGTCGCGGATCTCTGGTTTTTGCTTTTAAAAGGGTCTTCCGAAAAGGATAGAAATAGAAATAGAAG
The DNA here is from genome assembly GCA_943735885.1 of Stelis phaeoptera. Lineage (NCBI taxonomy): Eukaryota > Metazoa > Arthropoda > Insecta > Hymenoptera > Megachilidae > Stelis > Stelis phaeoptera. The sequence continues at coordinate 3,073,295 of OX030933.1, forward strand.
GAGAAAAAGAAGTGAAGAGTGGAAAGTCGGAAAAACCAGAGATAGAAGAGAAAGTGATCGAGAGTTTAAGGGCTCGCGCGGGTCTGGTCGCCAAATGTGCAAGTTGACGTTGACCAGGCCCGAACGAGCCTCGAGAAAAACATAGAAATGAAAATGAAAAGGAAACAAACTTTTTAAAAAAAGAGAAAGTTGAAAGAGAAAGAATTTGTAGGTTTCGACAAGGACGTGGTGACAGTAGCGTAACTGCCACACTAATAATTGAATATCTTATTTTGCGTTAAAAAAAAAATGTTTTCACTTAATTCTCCTCAAAATGATTAGTGTTACTTTCGTCCCAAAGATATGTTACTTTCGTCCTGACCATCCATGACGAAAGTAACAAGGACACTACTTGCGGAAAGCTACCGTAGCACTTTGAGTACTTATTGTGTGAGGCTACATTTGGGTCAAATGATAGACCAGTAATCATACTTCCTTAAGGCGTAATTGTTTCTTCTATATTTTCAAAAGGTAATTGGCAACTAGGCCAGATGTGAGAAATGTTACTTTTGTCCCCGCTCTCCCCTACATGTTTCTGTGTTTGTGGATGTTGGTGGTTCTGAAGAAGTTGCAAGAGAAGAGAATGGCGTGATTGGTGTGATCGGTTGAGAGTGAGAAGTGTATGTGTATGATTGAATGGGTGGAAATTAATTGGCTGAACTAGTCAGTTTTTCCAGAGCTTCAGATTTAGTATTATATAAATATGATGTTAATAATATGCTACACCATTATTTGTGCATGGGTAGTAGGAAATTGCCTCACTTTATGGCGATTTGTTCTCCGAGTAGGGTATACTCATCTCTCGGGCTCCTATTGCAATACATCTCCTTCATTATATGTATAGTAAGCTTCCTTCACCTCTTTATCAGCTTACTTCTTTCTGGTCGATATTTTATGTCGAGATACAAAATGTTTTTCGTTTTCAGTTGTTTGATCTGAAGACTGTTCTTCCACAACGAAAACTGCAGAAGTGCTGGATTCTTCTTCAAAAACAACATTGCAAATTTTCTCCTCCGAACTATTGTTAATTTGAAAGTGAATCAATGTTTCATAATTCCTTTTTTCAGATACCTCAGAATGAAGACGAATAGAAAATTTTAGCGAAAGATTACAACGAGAAATGGAATTTTCCATATTGCGTGAGAGCAATGGACAGGAAGCACGTGCCTATACAAGCACCACTAAATACTGGTACAGAGTTTTGCAAGTATAAAGGATTTTTCAGCATAGCGCTGTTTGGAGTAGTTGATGTAAATTACAATTTTATTTATTGCAACGTGGGATGTCAAGGGCGAATTTCTGATGGACGAGTATTGAAAAACTCAAAATTTAATGAATTACTTTCAAATATAAAAATGAAACTCCCCGTGGACACGTGAAAATCCGTTTGTGTTCCTAGGGGATGATACTTTTCCACTAACACGAAATATCATGAAACCATATCCGGGGGTTCATGCAAAATTATAAAAAAATAGAATTTTTAATTATCGATTGAGCAGAGCACGAAGAATTTCTGAGAACGTTTCTGGCATAATATCCTCTGTATTTAGAGTGTTCAGAAAGCCATTGTTGTTAGAGCCAGATCCAGCAACCAAAGTGGTACTAGCAGCTGCATATTTACACAATTTTTTGAGGCGAAGTCCATCAAAGAATATTTATAATCCCTTAGGAACATTCGACAATGAATGTTCGAACGACAGACATTTTATTCCTGCTGCTTGGAGAGCAGAAGTAACAGAAACAGTTCTGTCAAGTTATTCGACAGTAGCACGTAAAAATTCGACAGATGCTGTGATCGAAGGGGTATGGGGGGAGAATCAAACGATTCCCTGCGGTGGAGGACCGTCGGGGAAAGCGGGGCTCAGCGCACCCCTGCACACAAATCCACGGCCGATTTATTTTTCGGGGCGCCAGTTCCGTAGCACTCGTCCAGAAACCTCGCCCTTCCGGCTGCTCAGAAGGGGAGCGGGGCTTAGCGGATGTTAAAGAAAATTGGACCCACGAGCGTGTACGATTATTTGATTTAATCTGGCTGAAATGGGCCGTACCAAAGAATAGAAAATTAGGGAATTCCGCAGTACATTTTCGACGAGAAGGAAAAGGGTACGCTGCCGCCAAGTGCGGCAAGAGGAATCGCAACGCAGAAATTCCCAATACACAAAGAATGTGTCCGAACGCAACGGACTGGTCAATAAGGGCCGAATACAAAGTGTTGGTACTCCTAGATTTCCAAAATAAAAGCGAAAAAGAAAGATTAGTCGGGAATGCGGGCGCGGGTTCTGGGGTATCCGTTCGCGATTTAAATCGGAGGCTCGGTGACCTCTACGAAACCGACAACGATACGCTTCGCGTGGATTCGCGGAACGAGGATGACCTTCGTTCAAAGGCGGGGGACGAAGCCGACGGTTAGCGCGGCGCGAACCGTTACGATTCCAATTTCGAGTCGCCGAAACTAGAAGTTGGCGCAATGCGGGGCAGCGATTCGAGGGGACAAAGGGTTGACCTCGAGGGTCCTCCAGTGCTCAGTAGTTTTCGGCCGGGTCCTGGGGTGTTCTCTGTGGGTCGGTGGGGGAGGCGGCTTGGTTGTTTCCCCAGGCCTGGCAATTTCGAAGTCCGGTTGCCGGTCGCTCCCGGGGAGACTGCCGGGGCGGAGGTGGCGACCGGTCAGCCGGGTCATCCAGCGGTGGAGCGGACCCGTCCAGCCCTCCTTCGCCCGGGTGTAGGGCGACCGCGGCCGGCGGCGGGCAATCGTCGCGGATGCAGAGAGCAAAATTAGATCCTACCCCATTCACTCTCGGGAGGGGGGGGGGGGGGGGGTACAAAGTTCCCGTGGTGCAGGACGGCGCGGGTGAGGTGGAGACTCGCCAGGATGGAGGGAACGGGCGGACCTTCTGCCTATTCGTGGCGAGGCAAGTTTTGCCTCGTCACAATGCACAAGAAGTAAGGAAGGAGTTCAAAGAATACTTTTCGACAATAGAAGCAACCGTACCTTGGTAATATGATAAAAAAATTTTTGGAAAAAAAATACAACCGACTTCGGAATGCACTAAGAAGGACGAAATAATTTAAATCTATATTTCGGAGACGGCGCAAAATTAAAAATTGTGTAAATGAAGGATGTTGTTAATGTGAAAATATGTAAAAGTATTAAAGAATTTTGACAATTTCCAATGTAGAAAATTTTTAATTTTGCGCCGTCTCCGAAATATAGATTTAAATTATTTCGTCCTTTTTAGTGCATTCCGAAGTCGGTTGTATTTTTTTTTCCAAAAATTTTTTTATTTCACATTTTTTAGTGGCGATTGGAGCATTCCTTGAAAAGTTCAACAAAGGGATAGGAATGGAAGGGCAGGGAAGAGCAGGGTAGTGAAGGGAAGGGCAGGGAATGTTGCAAATGGGATCATCGTGGAAACAACTTCGGCCGCAAAATGTAATACTAGGCTTCATCGATATCAGGCCGAATATACGTGAAATAGCACGTTTTTTGCGATAAAAGCGGAAAAAATGTAGAAATCCGAACCGGGTTTTTTTACGGGACCAACTGTTGGTCATACTCTATAAGATGCTAAAGGTTTCGTTCCGATTGGTCCATCCATCTTGGAGTAATCGATGACCATACACAACGCGGACGAAATCGTACGCTTTTTTGCAATAAAAAGGTGGCAAGCGGTGGTGAAATGCAAAATTTTTTTTGACGAACTGGGAGTCATACCCTACAAGATGCAACAGGTTTCGTTCCGATTGGTCCATCCATCTCGGCGTAATCGGGGCACATACATAAAAAAAAAATATATATATATATACATGTCGAATTGTGTGCGCGAGTCGACGAAACACGGTTCCAATCGTACTCCCACGCACGAGCGGATGAGGACGTATAGCGTGATGGTAGGAATACTCCGGAGTCAGGCGACGTAGAAAAAAGCGACAAAAGCGACAGATATGAGACTTGGTTTATTTCGATACGATTACTTGCACGAATGAGCGATGTAGCGATTACAACGGTAGCGATTCGAATGTAGAACGGGCTGATGCCGCAAACGGTTCGACCCGAAAACCGTTAATCTTCTAACGATGGTCGGGAGCGGGGGGTACCGAGGCCGAACCTCGACGCGCGAGACAAAGGCCCGATGATAAACACGGCCGACTTTCGCGTGTTTCAAGCCTTTGACTGTTGGAGCGATTACAGTTCCGAAACAAATTGAGTAACCTCCTTTTTAACCGACTTCGAAAAGGAGGAGGTTACTCAATTCGACATGTATGTTCATTTTTTTTTTTTTTTAATGTATGTTCGCCGATTACGCCGAGATGGATGGACCAATTGGAACCAAACCTTTTCCATCTTGTAGGGTATGACTCCCAGTTGGTCCCGTAAAAAAAATTCTGCATTTCACCACCCCTTGCCCCTTTTTTATTGCAAAAAGGCGTACGATTTCGTCTGCGTTGTGTATGGTCATCGATTACTCCAAGATGGATGGACCAATCGGAACGTAACCTTTTGCATCTTGTAGAGTATGACCAACAGTTGGTCCCGTAAAGAAACCATTTTGGATTTCTTCATTTTTTCCGCTGTTATCGCAAAAAACGTGCTATTTCGCGTGTACTCGGTCTGATATCGATGAAACCTAGTATTACATTTTGCGGCCGGAGATGTTTCCACGATGATCCCATTTGCAACATTCTCTTCACTTTCCTGCACTTCCCCTCGCATCCCTGCACTTCCCTTCGCTTCCTTATCTTTCCCTTCCAAACCCAACTCCCCCTGCACCTTCCTTTCCTCCCCTCCCTCCCCTTCCCTTTCACTTCAATCCCTTTCCCTCCCTTCTCTACCCGCCCCTGCTGTTCCCTCCATTGCTAATTACTACTCGTATTGCAATAATTATGTTTCTAGCGTGACGGCGACATGGCAAATGGTAAGTGCGAATCAAGCAATATCCTACTTTGTTATATGTTACATCAGACACAGTAAATCCCAGTTGTTACGTGAGATTTGAATGAATTATGTACAATTTCGTAAATTTTGTGTGGTTTTACGTATTTAATATATTTGATTACTATTTATTCCAATACAATATGATTATTAAGAATTTCAGTAGAGGAGTTAGGTATATTGCAGCGTTAGTATCCATGTTCATGTCTGATACAAAAGTACATATATGTTTCTGTAGTATAATCGTAGTGAAAAGAAAAAAAAACACTCCCACGCACGCACGCCCGCATGCCCGACCGCGGGTTGTGTGGTTTTACGTATTGTATATACGTACCTCCACCCGCGTGCGGGCTTTCGGGCGGGCGCGCGCGCGGGCGGGCGGGCGTGCTCACGTGCGTGCGGGCGTGCGTGCGTGCGGGCGGGCGTGCGTGCGGTCGGGCGGGCGTGCGGCCGGGCGTGCGTGCGGGCGCGCGGGCGGGCGTGCGGTCGGGCGGGCGTGCGGTCGGGCGGGCGTGCGGGCGGGCGGTCGGTAGGTCGGGCGTGCGTGCGTGCGGGCGTGTGTGTGTTTTTTATCTTTTTACTTTGATTATACTACAGAGACATGTATGTACTTTTGTTTCGGACATGAACATGGATACTACCGCTGACAATCGTATGTATACCTTGATTTCATAACGAAGAGATATAATATATGAAGAACGGAACACCGTTATACAGTATGTGGCTATTATTTCGCAGGGAATGCAAAGATCGCCACTAAAAAGTGTGAAATAAAATAATTTTTGGAAAAAAAATATAACCAACTTCGAAATGCACTCAAAAGGATGAAATAATATTGAATTCTTTTCGTGGGTTTCTCTCCAGCTATGTATAACATTGATGACAGTATTACATTACATGTTAGATAAAATGCATATTTTTCGGAGGCGGGGCAGGGTAAAAAATTTTCTCAGAATCAAACCATTTTCGTAACTTTCAGTACAGGAAATGTTTAATTGAAAACTGTCTAAACGAAACATGTTGCTGATTGCAATTTGTTTGGGGTATGGCGGGCTTGATAACAGAATGAAACTGTATAGTGGTCAGTTTCGGCGTACAAAATGTTTTTCAATCAATACTTTCTATATGACTGATGTTGCTGATTATGGTTTGATTGAAGGTGGACTTGGTACTGAACGGTCCGAAACAGAAAATGCATTTTTGATCCTGCCCCGCCTCCGAAAAATATGCATTTTATCTAACATGTAATGTAATACTGTCATCAATGTTATACATAGCTGGAGAGAAACCCACGAAAAGAATTAAATATTATTTCATCCTTTTGAGTGCATTTCGAAGTCGGTTATATTTTTTTTCCAAAAATTATTTTATCCTTGTTCTATTTTTGTCCTTCAAAAACTGCATATTTTTTAAGGCAAACCAGTTGGACTTATACACTTCATCGGTGCCAGCACCAGACTTCAAGCTTTTTTGTTGCTTTTTCAATTCCCTTGAAAAATGGCATAATAGATTCTTAATTGTCCTATCTATTTCCTATTTCGATTGTCCGAAAGACGCCGCTATTTCCGTTAATGCATCATGCCTTTTATTCCTGCCTTTATACCTTTTATCGCGATAGTCCCATAAGTTGGAACGATTGCGATACATTTCTACCATCTCTAAAACTTTTCTTGTGTCCATTCCGTCATTTTTACGTATTTCCTAATCAACGTCTACCAGAGAACGGTCGATCTCGCAGTTTCAGTTCTGGTTTCGGCACGATTTTTTTTTTATCTTTATCGACATTAGTAGACCAATGCCGTGCGGCCCAAGCCGAAGCGCATGTCTACACTTGCTCGGCATTGCCAAGCGGCTTTGCCGATCGGTAAATATCGATTCAGTGGGAACGCGGCTTAACGCTGCAAATAATTGTTTCAGACGCAACACATTTTACTTTTCCTAATATATATTGCATTTTAATATACATTTTAGCGTTTCATCAATAAGCCTCAACACGCGTTAGAACTGTTAAATGTAGTTTTAGCAGAAGGATATAAGATTCTTTCAAATTCTTCCGAACAACCTGTTGCACCAAGTTTAGAGGTTGTTTAGGCGATGCGCCGGTACGTCGGACTGCTGCGTTACCGACATACCTCTCGCTGAGCCGTGGGGGGTTTGGGGACGTCTCCCCACCCCGCGGCCCTGGTTGATATAGCATACGAGGACGAGCCGAACCGTAGAATTTCGTTAGATTTCGTAGCACAAAATTACCAGATTTGCGTTAAAGCGTTCATACACGATCCGACGACCGTCCAGAGTCTCGTGACCAGCGTACTTGATCATTGTAACCGCGTATTTCATTCAGAGGTGTATTCTCTCGCTGATTAAAAGGCGTTTAAACTAATTATTCAGTGGTTCAAACGGACGCCCACCCGACCTACGTTTTCCACATCATCCGTCAATTCCGCACCTTTCCTTCGTCAAACGAGAATCCCCATCGTCGCGTAAACATTAAATGGTCCTTCGAGCCGGATTTACCGGAGTTCAGGGAGTTCTCGGACAATCCAGTGCGGGTGTGAGCGAACCTGATAAACCGTTTCCAGTTCGAATTCAAACGTGCTCGTGCGTGACCTGTGTGACCTGTTCGTTTCACGTGGACAAAAGCCAAGACTATGTCGACCGCGAGTGCGTTGATCGAGCGCCAAAACGAGCGCTTTTCATCGATCGGGCGTACAATCGTTAATTTGAAAAAAAAGGGTGATGCTAACATCACCAAGGCGTACGTTAACGCCCGCATCGAAGCCCTTCAAGCGAAGTGGGATACGTTTCAACGCAACCATGAGCAAATCACGGAGCTCAAAACGGAGGAGCTTCGAAAATCGGCTTATTTTCTCACCGATCTGTGGTCAGAGTGCGAGGAGATGGTCATCGATCACCAAGCGACGCTGCACGAATATCTGGAGAGGCTATCTCGGACCACGTCAAGCCAGGCAGAGGATTCTCGTTCCTCCAACGTCTCCGACAAGGCGAATGCACCGACGAAAACGCTTCCACCCATTGGACTACCCAAGTTCTCCGGGCTCTACAAGGAGTGGACTTCGTTTCGAGATCTATTTCAATCTATGGTAGTCGCCAACGCATCGATTCCCGAGGTAGAAAAATTTCATTATCTTAAAATGAGCGTCAGCGGTGAAGCTGCCCAGCTTATATGCCATATGGCCGTTACTCGCGATAATTTCAAACTCGCATGGCAACTCCTCTCGGACCGTTATGAAAACCGCCGCGTCCTTGTTGACACGCAATTTGACATGTTGTTCTCGCTCAAGCGGGCACCTCGGGAATCCGCGATCGAACTAAAACGGTTATACGGCACAACAAATGAGGTCGTCGCTGCCCTCAACGGCCTTCGGTGCGAAACAAAACATTGGCATCCGATTATTGTCTACTGGGTGTCTCGGAAATTTGATCCTGACACTTTTCGGTCGTGGGAACTTCACCTTGCGGATTCCACGGATCTTCCATCGCTGACGCAACTGAATGACTTCTTGTTGATGCATATCCGCGCGCTGGAATCCATGGAGCGATTATCCGGACCACCGTCGTCGATTCCGCGTCACCGGGAGCCACGAGTCCAGTCGCATCAAGTGTCGGCACCTCAACAGAGACCTTGCGTAGCCTGCAATGCGTCACATTCTCTTGCGTCGTGTCCGTCGTACCTCGCACGCTCCGTGGATCAACGCAAGATTTTTGTTGCAGAACAACGCCTATGCTTCAATTGTCTAGGCTCACATCATCGAAAGCTGTGTCCGTCGAAGCGCAGATGTCTTACGTGCAAGGCCCGCCATCATTCGTCTCTCCACGGCTCATCCATCGTCGCGGAGGCGTCCTCAGCAACGGCTTCTCCTGCGGAACCTCCTGCACGCGATCAGCCGTCCACCTCCACCGCTGCCGTTCATCTCACTTAGATGCAAGTCGTTCCGCCGATCCGGAGCCGTCGGATGTTGCTGGCCACTGCCTTGGTGAAGGTCACGTCTCCTCTCGGACGGAGTAGCGTGGTGAGAGCGCTCCTCGATCAGGGATCCGAGATCTCCTTCGTCACAGAATCCTTGGTCCAAGCCCTTAGACTTCCACGTCGAGCGATATGCCTGCCGGTTTCCGGCATCGGAGCAAGAAAGTCAGCGGTCGCACGAGGCTCCTCCATCTTTACAATCTCCTCCCTAACGAGCACGGAGTTTAGCTGCAAGGTAAACGCCTTCGTTCTTCCAAAGCTCACGGAATACGTTACAGACTGTCCAGGCAAACTCAGCGAGCTGTCTCATCTCCGAGGCCTTGAACTCGCCGACCCCGAGTTCGCACGAGCCCGTCGCATCGACCTGGTCATCGGGGTTGAGGTGTACTCGAACATTCTGCTGGCAGAGGTCATCCGGGGTCCCCCTCAAACGCCGGTGGCGCAACGCACAAGACTGGGATGGATCGTGTCCGGTCCGATGGCCACTCAGGAGGGCTCTTCGTATCCCGCCAGCCGGACGAGCCTTCAATGCTGCGTGGACCGGGAGCTCATCCACCTGCTGCAGCGATTCTGGACACAGGAGGAATATGCATCAATTCGTGAGCCAAATCTTTCCGAAGCCGATGCGGCATGCGAGTCGCATTTCGTTCGTACGCATTCTCGCGATTGTGACGGGCGCTACATCGTCCGACTTCCGCTTTCTCGCGACGTCGCATTGCTCGGGAACTCTCGATCATCCGCGTTCAAGATGTTGTCCAGCTTGGAATCGCGTTTAAAAGGAAATAACAAACTTCGTCAAGCGTACAATCACTTTCTCGCCGAATACGAACAACTTGGGCACATGCGACGAGCCACCCTCCGAGACGAAAACACGTCGCGAGCGTTTTATCTTCCGCATCACGGAGTCCTTCGCGAATCGAGCTCGACAACAAAAATGCGCGTGGTTTTTAACGGCTCGCAAAAAACTTCGTCTGGGCTTTCGTTGAACGATTGCTTGCATTCCGGTCCGAAACTACAGAACGATCTCGCCGACATCCTGCTGCGGTGGCGTCGATTCGCATACGCTTTTTCAGCAGACATCGCGAAAATGTACCGTCAGATTCGTGTTCACGCGGACGATCAAACTCTTCAGAGAATCCTGTGACGAAGCGATAATTCGAACACCGTGCAGGAGTATTTACTAACAACCGTCACCTACGGGCTTGCGTGTGCTCCATTTCTTGCGCTTCGATGCTTACGTCAACTCGTGCATGACGCCGGGGATGCCTTGCCGTTAGCAGCAACCGCGATTCTCAGTGAAACGTACGTTGACGACGTTCTTTCAGGAGCGCACAGTCTTTTGGAAGGTCGAGAAAAAATCGGTCAGCTCCGCGACCTTCTAAAGTCCGGAGGATTCGAACTGCACAAATGGGTCGCGAATGAAAGGTCGCTTCTCGACTCAATGCCGTCATGCAAAATTGACGCGGGCACCGAACGATCGCTGAGTGACGAATCATCCTCCCGCGCGTTGGGGCTCGCATGGAATGTTGACCGCGACGCATTCGTATTCAACTTCGCCAATAAAGGTCAGTCAGTCGCGTCTAAACGCAGCGTGTTGTCAACTATCTCGCAATTGTTCGACCCCTTAGGCTGGATCGCACCGGTCATCGTCCAGGGGAAGGTGATGATGCAAGAATTGTGGGCACTAAAATTAGGATGGGACGACCCCCTCCCCCCGGAGTTCGTCAAACAATGGGAGGGATACAAGGCAAACCTTCCGGAAGTAAACGCTCTCGATTCCGAGGTGGATGGGACTCGCGCCCTCGAATCTCGCCACGGAGATTCACGGATTCGCGGACGCGTCCTCTGTAGCGCTTGGAGTCGCCGTTTACCTCCGTACTATGAACGCAGACGGCAATATATCCACGGTGCTAGCCGCAGCAAAAACACGAGTCGCACCCATCAAACGCGTCACGATCCCGCGACTCGAATTGTGCGCAGCGGTGCTACTCACGCGTACCGTAACTCGAATACGACAAGTCCTCAATATCGAAAACGCCCCAGTGCATCTGTGGACTGACTCCACCGTTGCACTGGCCTGGATTCGTAGCCACCCGTCGCGCTGGAAGGACTACGTACACAACCGCGTCGCCGAAATTCAGTTGTCGTTACCTGATGCCACGTGGCGTCACGTTCCGGGCGCGGAAAACCCTGCTGATCTCGCGTCACGCGGAGCGACTCCTCAGCATCTCGCCAACGCCACGTTGTGGTGGGATGGACCGCCGTGGCTTCAAAAATCGTCTCCCGCATGGCCATCCGAACGACTCCTTCCAGACGATCGCATCGAAACTGAAAGACGGAAGAGTTCTCAAATTCCGGTAACACTGACGGCAGGCATTGAGCCGACGTTTGACTTACCCACGCGATACTCGTCACTTTCAAAACTCTGCCGCGTTACTGCATGGTGTTTTCGTGCGATACGTCAGTTTCGATGCCGGTCAAACGAAAACACTCTCGCTGTTCCGGTGAGCGCCGAAGAACTCGAACGCGCGCGTCGATACTGGGTTAAATTTACACAACACGAACATTTTTCGAAGGAAATCCACGCGATTAAATCGTCTCTGTCATTGCCGAAAGGCCAAATCGATAAATTAACGCCGTACTTAGACGTAGAAGGGCTTCTTCGAGTAGGGGGTCGACTGCAACATTCGCTGCTGCATCCGGATCAGAAGCACCCGCTAATCCTCCCGCGAAACGCACCACTAACCACTCTCGTCATCGATAATGCGCACAAGAAAACTTTTCACGCCGGTGCTCAATTAACACTCGCACCAATTCGGCAATCGTACTGGATCGTCGGCGGTCGTTGCCCGGTTCGGTTATTTATCAACAAATGCGTCGTCTGCACTCGGCAACGGGCACGCACGTGCGAACAGCTGATGGGACAGCTCCCCGCTCGCCGCGTCACCCCATCTAAGGCGTTCTCACATTCCGGAGTGGATTACGCGGGGCCGTTCAGCGTCAAAACAATGCGGGGTCGAGGGGGAAAGACTTACAAAGGATATATTGCTCTCTTTGTCTGCTTCGCTACCGGCGCGGTCCATCTAGAACTCGTATCCGACTACACCTCCGATGCATTCATTGCAGCGTATAAACGTTTTAGCGGTCGTCGCGGAATTCCCGCCACGATTACCAGCGATTGCGGGACTACGTTGGTCGGCGCGGATCGAGAACTCCGACGAATGTTTACGAACACCTCTCGCGAATCGCGTCACATAGCGAATTACCTTGCCAATGACCGCACGACTTGGAAATTCAACCCTCCAGCAACCCCTCACTTCGGCGGAAAATGGGAAGCTGCCGTGAAATCAGTGAAATTCCACTTGCGGCGCGTAGTGGGAAACACCCCCCTCACGTTTGAGGAGTTCTCAACAGTTCTCGCACAACTCGAAGCGATATTAAACTCGCGACCGCTATGCGCCCTCAGCGACGACCCGTCCGATTTGTCCGCACTGACCCCGGGTCACTTTCTTGTCGGAGAAGCCTTGAACGTCGTTCCCGAACCGGAACTGTCGTGCGTCGCAACGTCTCGTCTCTCGCGATGGCAGCTTCTTCGACAATTCGTCGATCACATTTGGGCACGATGGTCGCGCGAGTACTTAACTTCGCTTCAATCCGCAACAAAATGGCGGACCCGTCGCGAGGCAGTTCCGGTCGGGTCCCTCGTGCTCGTCAAGGACGAGCTCACTCCGCCTTCGAAATGGCCATTGGCCCGCGTCACACACGTTCATCCCGGCACAGACGGTCTTATACGCGTTGTGACCGTGCGTACGCCAACGAGCTCTCTAAAGAGACCTATCACGAAGATTTGCCCGCTTCCGGTTGACACGTCGGATTGCGATCCGACCGTACGCACACACGCGAACCACGATCAGACAACCACGGACACAACTACGCATGGCGGCAGCTGAATGAAAATTGCCAACACATACAGCGTCGGCAAGGCGGGGAGAATGTTTAGGCGATGCGCCGGTACGTCGGACTGCTGCGTTACCGACATACCTCTCGCTGAGCCGTGGGGGGTTTGGGGACGTCTCTCCACCCCGCGGCCCTGGTTGATATAGCATGCGAGGACGAGCCGAACCGTAGAATTTCGTTAGATTTCGTAGCACAAAATTACCAGATTTGCGTTAAAGCGTTCATACACGATCCGACGACCGTCCAGAGTCTCGTGACCAGCGTACTTGATCATTGTAACCGCGTATTTCATTCAGAGGTGTATTCTCTCGCTGATTAAAAGGCGTTTAAACTAATTATTCAGTGGTTCAAACGGACGCCCACCCGACCTACGCTTTCCACATCATCCGTCAATTGCGCACCTTTCCTTCGTCAAACGAGAATCCCCATCGTCGCGTAAACAGAGGTATATAAAAATATTAGTAATGTTTTTGAAAATGTAACTGGGAAAAAGCTGTCACCATAGTATGATACATGTATACCATTTTAAAAGGAAACAGATATGATCTTTGGGATAAATTTCTTAAATATCATGGTATTAAAATGTATTCCATTTTTGTATTAGATATTTCGGAAAGTACTTTAGATGAGTCTCACAATGATCAGAAAATCGAATTACAATTGATCTTGTCATTCAAAACATGGCTATCAATGGGTTTTGAGGAAGTAGAGTATAAAGATAAAGTACGGTAAAAAGAATCTTATAATGTATTGTTCCGAAAAATTAGGCCTGACGTTTTATTCGAACAATTGTGGGAGCAAATATGTATGCCATGTGCTTTATCGTTCAAACGATGCAAAATGTCCGAGTCTGGAATTGTTTCAAAGATATGTGCTGCTTGTTCGAAATATAATTGTATCTTTTCGGGAATGATTGCAAATAAATCGATATCGGGACACGATGTTATCATGGAATGCACCAACGAAAATTTGTGTGCTTCCATAAAATATAACAAAAAGCGACATTTAAACGGAAATCGAAGAATAGAAATTTCAACAACATTCGGTCAAAGACCGTGGTAGCGAACGGACGTATGTATTAACACTGTGCGTGCTGTGAACGCGAGTCGTACACCGAGATTATACATAGTGAATGCACAGTAAACCAGTAGTCAAATTGAAATAACTCAAACCCCAAATTAAGGATACGCCTACTTTCGGTGCAATCTATTCACCGAAATGGCCTCTAACCAAGGAAACCTCGAACCCCAACCCGAAAATAATAGCTTCAACGCTCACCAACGGCGAAGTTATACAAAGGTAGTCCAAAGCGACTGTTTCCCCAAAAAGGATCAGGCAATAATAATCGAAGCCAAAGATGGAATACAGTTAAAAGACTACGCACAGGCACTAGGCAAAATCATAAACCCTACTAATATCAGATTTATATCAAGGATATCAAACAACAGAATATGTGCCTTCCTAGCAAGCAAGGAAATCGCAGACAATTTCACTGATAAACCTAAATAGATCAGAGTCAACGATTCTATTCTATCCTTGAGACCGCTAATCAGCAAAGCTCAACGTATTATACTGTCAAATGTTTCCCCAACAATACCACATTCAACAATCGAAGAAATTTTTGATAAAATAGTTGTTAAATAATTAAAAGAGAGTCAGCTGTCACCTTCATAAAAGCGGGTATGAGAGAAGAAGGCTTCACACATATTTGTAGCTTTCGTCGCCAATAATATAAGTGCACCCAGATGACAAGCACAAAATTCCGGACACTTTAAAAACTGAGCATGATCAAACCACTTTTGGCCATGTGCCCCTCCGACCGTAGCCTTAAGTTCTCGAGCGGTCCCGGAGAGGACAGAACGCGACAAGACGCCGAAAAAGCAACACCGAGGAGAGAAGAACCATCATGGAGCAGAGAACCAGCAGAGAGAAGAAGACCCCCGAAACACCGAAGGGAGCGAGAGGAAGGCGCCCGGGGACGCCTGTTCCACAAGACTGAGCCGGAGCCAGCCAACGTGGCACGCCGCCCGCCACAAAACCACCTGATGGCGACACCGGCAAGCTGCCCGGCTTACCAGGCGACAGCGACACCGCCTGGCGAGAGAGCCCCGAGACCGTCAGTCTCGCCAGACACCGAACCGGCTAGGCCTGTCGCTACCACCGACAGAGGGAGCTGGAGGCAACCCGTCTCCTACCAGCTACTAGACCACCATCCGGCAACCTACAAGGAGGGATAAAAGCCGCCAGAACCAGCCAGCCAGGATCATTCATTTGGCCACCGCCGAGCGATCCAGACCGAGCCGAACCAGAAGTAGCCGAAAGCGAAACAAACCGAGAAGAAGCAAGGCGAATCAGACGCTTCGCCTGGCCTCCACCGAACCAGCCCGAAGCAGCCGAGTACGCTCGCAGCGATATCCTGAAGAGGATAAAGGCGGCCACCATCAGCCTGCCAAGAGCATTCGGCAAGCAACCAGCGGCCAGACAGGAGCTCGCACCAGAAGAGCGAGGAGCAACGAGACCGGGGATGATGCCCGGAATAGGATGGGTCTACCGGCTACCGAAGCTAGAGATCATCCTCGAGCTGGAGAGACTCCAACAATCGACCCAAGGAACCTGCGATTATGAGGAGTTCCACGAAGAGATCGCGCGGGAGTGGCAGCAGAATACCCAGGCTGCCGCAGCCGGAGTCGGCAACACGTCCACTCCAGTCCGGGCCACCGAGGACACTCCGCGGGACGTCGCCGCGCCACCACCTGCCGCCGAACCCGCCGGTCCATCGTGCTCGATGGACCAGCGACCCCGGCTCGTGGATCTCATCAGGCGATGGAACTGCCAGTTCGATGGCAGCGACGTCCTGACATTCCTGGAGTGGGCCACCGAGCTCTAGAGAGCATACCACCGGACTGGCGAGCAGTTGCAGCAAGGCTTCTCCAAACTGCTACGCGGGGAAGCCCAGCTGTGGTACCGCGACGTAGAGCACCAGATCACGTCGTGGGAAGACCTCCAGCGCCGAATACGTAGCTTTTTCCTGCCGGCCGGAGAGGGGAAGCGACTGGAGCTCCAGATCGTCAAGCACCGCCAGACATCGAGCGAACCCCTCCGTAGCTACGTTACCGCGATCACCACCCTGATACGGCGAAGAGGGGGTTACACAGAAGAGGAGACACTAGACGCCGTATATGACAACATGAGCGAAGACCTACGCCTCTACGTCGCCCGCTCCACGGTCAACAGCATCGACGACCTAGTAGCCCACGCCGACGCAGTGGCAAACATCCTAGCCACTAAAGCCACCCGCAACGTCCGAAGGGAGGAGCCCCCTCCCCGCGTCTGTCAGCCCACCGAGCCGGCCAGGCCCCGCATCACCACCGACTACCACCGGGACACCCACTGTTGGCGCTGCGGACAACTTGGACACGACATTACTGTCATTACTGTCACACCACAGGACGAGACAACCGCCAGCGCCGCCGTGACGACCGCCGCCGCCGGATAGCCGCCGACCGAGGCCCGCGACGCTGCCTGCCGTGGGGCATCGGTTAAACGTGTTATAACCGATCCGACGCGTCTCGTCATTCACCCACGATCCGACACCTTCCTACCGCGACCGGCCTCCTCGCGGGAACCCTGGTGACTGCAGCGTCCAGCATCAGGAGGCCCTCGAGCGACACCACGTCACGCAGACGACCGGCGTGACGAGGCGGCTCCGTTACATGGCGGTCAGTTAAATTCGGACCAAGGAATGGAACCTATGGACACAGACGAACCAACCAAGTCACTAAAACGCACCAGATCTGAAATAACGGATGATTCAATTTACACCACAGAAACAGCAGACGACTTAAGGCCCGCAGCAGAACAGCCAGTCAGCCTTCAGGAAATCCTAACCAATGAACCTAAACACGAACAACTAAAGAAAAAGGCGAACACTATAACAACCAGTAAGAAAAGAATAGAGGACATGCTACAACTAATTAAACATATACTTGAAACACCCGGGAAAATGTTAAACTTCTACCAGTTCAAAAGCTTCATTGAAAACGATGAGATCCTCCAACACCAAAGAAATTGCAGCAGAGTACTTAGAAGATGCCGAGGCCTTAGCGACTTTCATGAAAGAACTGTACCCTCTCATCTTACTGATCGTTCCATTAAAAATCGATTCACAAGAATTACCAAAAAACTAGTCAAATCTCACAAGACTGACCTTCCAACACATTCCCCAGCTCCTTCGGAATGCTCTGATACTCCCTACTGTTCCGAAGACGAGTACACCTACTAAACACAAATACGCGTTTAATACTTCTTGTTGAAATGGATACCCCAGTCGCAGGTCACAGATCCTTTGTGGCTGTTTCAACGGGCAGTGTCAAAACTTGTGGCACTTGCCGCTTTACTGGGACCACCCGGGGTACACCCTGCTCGAACCGAACCTTTTCCTTAAAAAATTAGTAAACTTGTAAACGCTATATCTTGAAAACTAACAAAAGTCGGGTGTATACATTTAAGGTCAATGAATTTGTTTGTAAAAGTACTATCAAATGACCCAAACAAAAATGTACAGTTCCATTTAAAAAACAAGACTTGATCCTCATATCTCTTAAAATAATAATGTTAAAAAGAATCCGTGCACACAGAAACATTCTTCCTATTTTACCATGCAATTTCCATATAACCAATTCTTTCTGACATGAATAGTTATTACGTAATGGGACCGTATCACTTAAGCGCGGACACACTGTATAAGGACAAAAAAGGAAAAATCCCGACTGCATTCTCACAGACGAGTTTTGCCATATTGTTGATAATACAGTGCAAGTCACGTGACAAATTTGTTTCAGGTAGTGGATACGAGATGGCGCCTACTCAGAATGACTTGTGGGTGCTAGGCACCATGGTCGAATCAATCGATGACGCAGGACCCACCAATACTCTCCCCAGGAGGGTGAAATGACGGAAGTCTTGTTATTAGTAACAAAGAACTTTATTTCTCACAGAAACCTTGTTCGAACGGTTCGACTTGAACGTAGGGACACTTCTCTCTTTGTTTGCGCGAACTTCACGCTTCTCGCTCCCCACTCTCGCTGAGTGGTTCGTGCAACGGTCGATCCCCACATACTCCCCCCAAGTGTCAACGAGTTTTTCCTTGTACATTTGAGAGGATTGTAACATTTTGTCGACTTTATGGACTAACGCAATGAATTATGATATTTCGTTAATCTTAACATCTAGTAAATCAGAATGTAATCTTACATAGGTAGTTATCTAGTACTATTTACAATAATGAGAAATTGCGATAAGTTTATAAACTATATTCGGTATGAATTATATTTGGTATAAATTATATTTGGTATACTTTGTTTATTGCCACGTTAATTGTCGCTGTCTTTCGCACATAAATCTTCAGCGCAGGGCGTTGCTCTGAACCTGCTTGACCTACCAATGTTTCTCCTGCGGTTTCTGTCGCGAGATCTTCAGGGATGAAATATGCCGGTTTCAGTAGCTCTGTGTTAACTACACGCGGTATACCATTGAAATCGATTTTATAGTTTTGCTCGTTGATTCTTTCTAATATGTTATGTGGACCAGTATAAGATCGTTCTAGGGTTTTTTTTATCATTCCTGCTTTTAAAAATACGTTAAGCATGTGTACAATCCCTTTATAAAAGAATGCACGCTTGTTATGTTTGTGTGTTACTGGAACCGGCTTCATATTAAGCATGTGCTTGCGGAATTCCTCCACAAAAGTTTGAGGATTTGGCATGTGCCTATCCGAAAGACAAAATTCGCCGGGAATTCTAAGTGTCGTGTCGTAAACATATTCCGCTGGCGAAGCGCTTGTATCTAACCGTACCTGTGTTCGCAATCCTAGTAAGACTGTAGATAATTGTCCTACCCAGTTTTTGTCCAAGTGACACATTAACGCTGTTTTTAGGGTACGGTGCCAGCGCTCTATTAACCCATTTGCAGACGGGTAATATGCCGTAGCAGTTCTAACACGCTTACATCTCGTTAGTGATAGTGATGCGTTAAATAGCTGGGATTCAAATTGGACCCCTTGATCTGTGGTTAGCGTTTCTGGTGCTCCAAAACGCGAGATCCACCCATCGAAAAATGCACGCGCGATTGTCTGAGCTGAAGTTTCTTTTAAAGGCACTGCCTCGGCCCATCGCGAAAATCTATCTATAAGTGTGAGACAGTATCGATAGTCCTCACAGTTAGGTAAGAGATCAATTAAATCCACGTGGGCGTGTTTAAATCGTCCATCTGACGGAACAAATTGTTCCGGGTGATTCTTAACGTGCCGAGTTTTCGATAGTTGGCAATCAAGGCATTCTTTGCACCATTTTGTGATATCACGGTGCATGTTTGGCCATACATACCGTTTTCTGATTACTTGGCCCGTTATCTTGGCACTAGCATGGGCAGGATGATGGAACATGTGAAAAACTCGTCTGCAAAGCGGTGCAGGAATAAACGGACGTAAAGTTTCTCCCGTTAGATCACAATATATGCGATGGTGACCCGGTCCCCATTCTATACTTTTTAATACTAGGGAATGTTCTGATGATTCTATCAGTGTTTTTAATTCCGGATCGACTTTCTGAAACTCCGACACCTACTAGGTCAAATTCTAGCGGTAAGCGAACGGACTCGATTCGGGATAACGAATCAGCTACTACGTTTTGGGAGCCTAGTACGTGTTTAATACAAGTGATAAATTGTGAGATAAACGATAGTTGTCGTCGCTGTCGCGGGGACGCTTTATCCGCACGCTGACGAAAAGCTTAAGTTAAAGGTTTGTGGTTAGTCGCGATCTTGAATTCTCTGCCTTTTAAGAAATGTTTAAAGTATTTGATCGCTTCGTATATCGCCGTTAACTCACTTTACTCACGTTAACTGAGGTTAATAAGTCACCCACGGAAAAGATACCCGTGGAGGAATCTGTTACGAGTTTTTAACCAACTTCGAAAAGGAGGAGGTTACTCAATTCGATCAGTATATATATATACAGGGTGTCCCAGAACTAGTGTAACTCCCGGAAATGGGGGGTAGCTGGGGTGCATCTGAACAACTTTTTCCTTTACCAAAATGTTGTTTGAAGCTTCGTTATCGAGTTATTAACGAAAAACACCGGCCAATGAGAGCGCGCGTAGAGCGCGGGCTCAGCCACGAGAACGTTAGTGGCTCTCAATCGCGCGCGGACGTGGCCGTGAACGAATGCCTCTTTGCATCGGAGATATCGAGAGAATCGCACGGCAAATGTTACATTGTATTAAATTAAAAATAATGTAGAATTATTTATGAGTAACAAATTAATGAATATGTCGTTTCATAACTATGTTTGACACTTTTTAACGTTATCCGAAAGGGACAAAGTGTTGTAGAAGTTATGAAAATAATTTTTTTTTTAATACCACATCAACAGTTGGATAATTTATGTTTAAAGAAAAACGATTTCGAAAGCTAATGTTAGAAAAAGCTGGTTTAATTTACCCATTCGTCCCCGAATGAACCTGTCACGATTGAAGTGGGTCGTTGAAACTGGGTCACTGTGCCGATTCTGGCCCTTTTTCGAAACCTTCAACAGCTGATGTCATGGTCGGGTCAGCGAACTCACTGCACTGCACGGTCACTTGTATTGTACGATCACTTTTATTGCGCGGTCACTGTCACTCGTCACTGGGAAATGTGGGAATATTTAAACACGATTTATTCTTCCTACGTGTAACCAAATCGGTCACTCAGTGGCGAATGAATGCAGTACTGCGTAAGGCAAATTTGATCTCACGTCGAAATCAGTGAATTGAATTTTCATTCTGTAGTCCAGGGTGCCATAAAGTAGTACCGTAAGCAAGGGAAGGTTCGGCTATTTTACGACGAATTTAGTGACAACGGAAGCACGTGTGCACGAGACAAACGGACTCAGGACTTTACAGGCAGAGATGTCCGAATGGCACTGCAGTTCACCCTCCCCCACCCGCACAAGCAGGCCCACGGTTCAAGGATTGTTAGAAATGAATGGAGGACGAACGAAATTTCTCCGGAAAAAGACTAGCCTTGTTTAGCTACGGTGTAGCCTTTTTCCGGAGAAATTTCGTTCGTCCTCCATTCATTTCTAACAACCCTTGAACCGTGGGCCTGCTTGTGCTGGTGGGAGAGGGTGAACTGCAGTGCCATTCGGACATCTCTGCCTGTAAAGTCCTCAGTCCGTTTGTCTCGTGCACACGTGCTGCTGTCGTCACTAAATTCGTCATAAAATAGCCGAACTTTCCCTTGCTTACAGTACTACTTTGTGGTACCCTGCACCACAGTATGAAAATTCAATTCATTGATTCGGGCGTGAGATCAAATTTTCCTTACGCAGTACTGTATTCATTCGTCACTGAGTAACCGACTTGGTTTCACGAAGGAATAATAAATTGTGTTTAAATATCCCCACATTTCTCAGTGACCGCGCAATAAAAGTAACCGCACAATAAATGTGACCGTGCAGTGCAGTGAGTTCGCCGACCCGGCCGTAACATCAGCTGTTGAGGGTTTCGAAAAAGGATCAAGATCGGCACAGTGACCCAGTTTCAACGACCCACTTCAGCCGTGACAGGTTCATTCGAGGACAAATGGGTAAGTTAGTCCAGCTTTTTCAAACATTAGCTTTCAAAATCATTTTTCTTTAAACATAAATTATCCAACTGTTGATGTGGTATTAAAAAAAAATTTATTTACATAACTTCTACAACACTTTGTTCCCTTCGGATAACGTTAAAAAGTGTCAAAAATAGTTATTAAACGACATATTCATTAATTTGTTACTCATAAATAATTCTACATTATTTTTAATTTAATACAATGTAACATTTGCCGTGTGATTCTCTCGATATCTCCGATGCAAAGAGGCATTCGTTCACGGCCACGTCCGCGCGCGATTGAGAACCACTAACGTTCTCGTGGCTGAGCCCGCGCTCTACGCGCGCTCTCATTGGCCGGTGTTTTTCGTTAATAACTCGATAACGAAGCTTCAAACAACATTTTGGTAAAGGAAAAAGTTGTTCAGATGCACCCCAGCTACCCCCCATTTCCGGGAGTTACACTAGTTCTGGGACACCCTGTATATATATACATATATATATATATATATATATATATATATATATATATATATATATATATATATATATATATATATATATATATATATATCTTAACATTTTCATTTTTAAAATGCAAAAACATTTTGCATTTTTTCATTCTTTACCCCTTTTTTATTGCAAAAACGCAGTTTCGTAGTAGCTACGTTTGGTCACCAATTACGCCGAGATGGATGGACCAATCCGAACGAAACCTTTTCCATCTTGTAGGTTATGACTCCCACTAGAATCGGGATAAAACGGTTTTACTCCGTTTTGTAAAAAATTGTTTCGAAACAAAGATTGCTTTTTCGTCCACGTCATGTATATCCGCCAATTACTCCGAAATGTATTGACCAATCGGAACTGCAAGGACTGCTTCGATGGCCACTAAAAAATGTGAAATTAAAAAATTTTGGAAAAAAAATACAACCGACTTCGAAATGTACTAAAAAGGACGAAATAATTTTAACTTACATTTCGGAGACGGCATAAAATTAAAAATTTTCTAGATTGGTAATTGTCAAAATTCTTTAATCCTTTTACATATTTTCACATTAGCAACATCTTTCATTTACACAATTTTTAATGTTGCGCCATCTCCGAAATATAAATTAAAATTATTTCGTCCTTTTTACTGCATTGCGAAGTCGGTTCTGTTTTTTTTTTCATAAATTTTTTTATCGATAGAACACGTTTTTGTGTAAACAGCTGTTACTGTCGATCTGGATGCAAGGATGATACACGTGTCAGGGTCGTTGCACCATGAGGCTTCGACGTACTTTCGAGGACCTAAGTCTGTCATCGAACGAAGGATCGGTGGTAACCGATAGCTAGGACCGCGACGAGTTCTAAGAGTCGCGGATGTTATTATTAAAGTCCGATATCCTTCTTCTGAGGATCGCCGAACGAACCGTGCCTCGTGGCTGATGACCCGACGTCATTGCGCTGCGTAGCGCGTGCAGGACGATAAGGGTGTTCTCGAAGGATCTGGCCACGGAGTGGGGAAGGTGACGTACCTTCTGGTAAGAGGACCATGTTGAACCTCCTGGCACTTACCCCAGAACCGTCAGAGTGATCGAATCTTAGAATTTCTAACACAGCTATATCGTCTGCAAATTAAGAAATGCTGATGTTTTTTGGTACATTGTTAGCAATCTTGGAAACATAAAGAGTATACAGGAGAAGGCTAAGAACGACACCCTGGGAGACTCCTCTAAAGGTGAGGCGTACTAGATCTCTAGTGAAGTCAGTGCTAACGTTTCTCTCATACATTAAGAACCTAACAAAACAGATGAGTTTCTGAGAGCATCCAATTGTGACGAGGGTCTTTAACAGAATATCGCATAACACATTATCAAAGGCACCTTGGACATCGAGAAAAACCGCCAGTGTATCTTTGTGACTTTTAAAACCTCCCTCGACGAATAACATGAGATTAGTTGCATTGTCAATGCAAGATTATCCTTTGCGAAACCCTGTTGGACTTTGGGGTAAGAGGTTGTTATGTTCGCACCACCATTAGAGGCGATTTTTGATTAAGGTTTCAAACATTTTAGATATGCACGAGGTGAGAGTGACTAGGCGAAAGTTTACATCAGCTTTTTTAATGAAATGGATAAACGAGCATTTCCAAGCAACTGGGAATTCATTAGATTGATACATCTCGTTGAAAAGGTCTAATAGAATTAGTTTATATTTTAAAGGCAGCCTCCTTGTTATAAAGTAGTCTAAACCGCCTGGACCGGCTGCAGATTTTATATTTTTCCCTTCTAGCGCTATATTAAATTCCATTAAACTGAATGGGGTATCAAAAAAGTCATTCCTTTCACATTGAGGTATGTAAACGGGGTCAGTAGGTACCCAAGGAGGGCTGATTTTATCTAAGGTATCACTTAGTGCCTTACCATTTTGAAGATTTTCGGTTAAGCTTAGCGGTTCAGCTATAGCCCATTTGTTTTTTAATATTTTGCACCTTTTCCAACTGTATTTAGTGCTGGTCCGAATATTAATTGATTGAGCAAAATCTCTAAAATTAGCTTTTTTACTTTTTTTTTTTTTAAGTTTTTTTAGCATTGCGACTGATCGTTTATAATTCACAAGATCTTCTAAGTTGCCCGAACGATTCCACTTATTATAATTCGCCTTCCTTTGTCTTTTTAATTGATTACACTCACCATCCCACCAAGGGACTGGATCCTGTGCTTATCCGGTGGAAAAATACGTTTTTTCGGAGTACATTCTATAATACTATTTTTTATAATATCGACAATTTGTTGTACTTATTTTCCACTGCAGCTTCTTCATAATCACGCGAGTAACAAAAGTCCAGTTTTTTTTCTAAGAGATCGAACACTTCCGTCCACTTAGTCCTTACTGAATAAATTTTAAATGATTTTTTATTATAAATTTGTTTTTCCATAATAATTTTAATAAGAACTGGGAAATGGTCAGACCCCCAGGTGTCATCTTGGACAGTAACATCTAATTTATCTGCAATATTACTACTCGAAAAAATGAGGTCAATATTTGATTTTTTATTCCTGTATAAGTCAATATGTGTATGTGTTCGGGAATTGGCCTCCCGACGACAAGGGGGTCATCTATGGGATCGTCTCGGCGGCTCGACGGATCGCCGCGTTTCTGATCAACCCGGACGATCTTGCAACCGGCACGGCCACGCGCTCGAACCGGCAAGACAGCGTCGGCCATTACCTCGTGGATTGTCTCGCAATTAGCACGTGAATCGCTTTTGTAATCAATTCGGCGGCGGCCATTTGGCCTTCTCTTCCACGACTCGTGTAACGGATTTTCTCGGGACTTTTCTCACGCCAGACGGAACGTGTGCGATCTGGAAGTGTTCGGTTGTTTCTCGCGATAATTATAAGGACAAGTTTCGGATATTAGAATAAGCTAGTTTCGTTGGAATTAAGTGTTAGCCGGTAGGATAGTTCTTAGACATTTTCTCGTTAACTTTTCCGTCTTGGCTCGTCTCTATTCCGCTCAGTATCGCGTTCGGACCGACTCAAGTGCGTTTTGTTCCTATTGTAAATTTAATTAGCGTTTAAAATTTAAGTGAAGTCGCGTAATAAAACGTCTTTTGCTAATCAAAACCCAGGTTATCTCGTTTTCACCACCCCTCCGCTTCTCCCACAAAACTCCGTAAACGAGAAGAACGTGAACTCAAACGGCACTTCTCGTAACAGTATGAGTGTCTGTATCGTCGAAATCTCTCCAACATGGAGAAATCTCGTGGTTCAGGATATTGACAATGATATGATTGAGGAGGAGGAGAATTTGATAAATAAATTGAATTAATTTGAGCCGAAAGAATTATAACGTTTATTGGCTCGAACAATACGATTAGGGGAAAAAGCCTCTCGGCATAAAAAACCCCTGAAGATTACAATTGATTTACAATGAACGGTGAAAGTGCGAGCGATTGTATGCGTGTGTTGCGTGTGATCGTAATGGTTTCATGCAAGGAGTGCAGTGACTCCTCACGACGTTGTACTATACGATATTACGAGTTCATGCAAGGAGTGTGATATCTCCTCACGACGTTTTATACGTTATTGTGATTTCATGCAAGGAGTGCAGTGACTCCTCACGACGTTTATACGTTATTGTAATTTCATGCAAGGAGTGCAGTGACTCCTCACGACGTTTATACGTTATTGTGATTTCATGCAAGGAGTGCACTGACTCCTCACGACGTTTATACGTTATCACGATGGGCCTGCCCGAGGCCACGACCGGCTACGAGGAGCGCAAGTCTCCTCGCACGTTTTGTATGATTTATGGCCCGATGGGAGATTTGTGGTCTCCGTTGGATTCCGAACACCGAAGTGCGAATCCTGCGACTCTAATTGATAGAGTCGGGCTGAACGAGGAGCACAGGGTCTCACTCGCAGAGGTTGTAGTGGGCCGTGTGGATAGTGTTGGGTGTGATTCGCGGATCGCGGGTGCGCGGTGGCGTTTCGACGCGACGCTATTCGCGCTCTATACCGTCGCGGTCTTACGAAAAGAACGATCCGATAAATGCGATAGTCTGATAGACGATTGTATTATACTAAATCTCGGACACGACTCTTTTCCACGATCCGTTCCGTAGCAGATTCACGACTCGACTGCTCATTCGATAAGCAACAATCTCTTGAGAACCCCGACGAGAGGGGTGATGTTTAAAAAATATCCCTTCCTTTCATTCGCTACGGAATACGATGCGAGACCGTTGGAATGTTTATGGGAACCACGTCTTTACGTCGGACCGCTCCGCTCGAGAATTGCCAGACAATAGGTCCTGCGTTGACCCGAATTTCTAGGTATCGACTATTCATGGTGGTCTCTGCGCCGAGCCACTTGAGTTTCGAAAAATTCCTTCAGTCGCGACAAAAGTCTATGTTCGCAGCTGAACAGTGTCCAGGTTATGCAAGAATAGGTCAGAACTGTCAACAGCG
The DNA here is from genome assembly GCA_943735885.1 of Stelis phaeoptera. Taxonomy (NCBI): domain Eukaryota; kingdom Metazoa; phylum Arthropoda; class Insecta; order Hymenoptera; family Megachilidae; genus Stelis; species Stelis phaeoptera. The sequence goes on from OX030933.1 coordinate 3,099,797, forward strand.
TTATATAGTCTTTCTCCATTTGTATCATTATGGTCGCAATACCAAATTGTGTGATGCGCGTTAAAATCGCCCACTAAAATACATCCCTTATATGGTTGCTGCACGCTATTGACAATTTCAACCCACTGATCCTGAGTCAGAGTATGACAAGGGGTCCGATAACAAGCGGGTGACGATTTCACTACGGGGTGACGAATAAGCAGTCGCGGACCAAATGGACTAAGGGAAGGAACCCTGAACAATAAACCAGCCATGGACTCAGTTTCATCAGGTGTTTCGACTACGGTGCAGGGGCTCGGAACCCCAGTACCGGCGTCCGCTGTGGGTGCGAAAGCAGGCCCCCGGACGTCGTTATCCAACGACTGCAGTGCTACGCAGGTGGACCACTTGGCCTGCGTAGCATTAAATGCTACAAGCGAAGACGTGACGGTTGGGACCCCCACCGTCCTTTTGGAGCGCATCGCCGTTCCGAGGCCACGGCCTGGAACGCGCGATGTGAGCGGGGACCGCGATCGGTCGCCTGTGCGGCGCGTAGATGGCGAGGAGAGGACAGGGGCTACCTTCCTCCCCCGTCACGCTGCTGACACGGTTGACATGGAGGCTGGCCCGTCGGAGGAGGGCCGAGTTATGCGCAGCGGGAAGCGCTGCGCACCTGCCTCCGACAACGACGAGGAGGAGGAAGTGGACTCGGACGCATCGTTCGAGTCCGTGCGGTCGACGACGAGCAGGGTGTCGTCGGTCGCGTCAAACAAAAGGAGGGGACGGCCGCCAACGACTGGCGCATATGTTGGCCTCGCAGAGGCCAAGCTCAAACATGTGGCGGCGGAGACGCGGGAGGCGGAGGACCTCCTCGACCCGTCCGCCACCCCGCGCAGACCGAGCAAGGGGGCAATCCCCCTGCCGGACGAGACAGAGGTGGCACGCGACCTTCGTCACCGCCCGACGGCAGACGTGGCGGCTGCCGTCCTGGAAGCCCAAGCCGATGTGGAGAAGGTGGCGGGCGTGTCCAAGGGCCTAAAGGGCAACCTCGCCCGGGCCCTGCGGGTGGCCGCCTTAAATACTCGTGCGGCTGTCACGGAGCTGGCCACCAGGTCGGCCAGCGCCGCTACGCGAAAGCTGGAGGAGGAAAACAACCTCCTCCGCGGACAGCTGGCCGAACTGCGGGCCGAGATGGCCCGCCTACGGCAAGAGATGGGGAGCGGCCGGGCGCTAATGCCCCCGCCACCCCGACCACCTACGCCACCGCGGCAGCCGTCGCCGCCCCGACGGCCACCGACGCTGGCAACGCCCACGCGCCGGCTGTGCAACAGGGGAGGATGGCACCGGCTCCCCCATCGATGCAGCCTCAGCGGCCCGTGCCAGCGGCCGCTGACACACTGCTGGAGCAGATAAGCTCCCTCATCGACGCCAAACTGGCGTCGTTTAAGAGGGAGCTGGGGCCGCTGGCGGGCAAATCGTATGCTGCGGCCGCCGCAGCAGCCTCCTCGTCGGCGAAACAGCCGGCAACCAAAAAGAAGAAGAAGGAGGCGGCTGGCCCAGCGCCGCAACCGCGGCAGCCAAAAGCTCCGGGCCCGGCGTCGACGAAGGAGGCCAATGCGGCCTCCAAGCTGCCCAGGGCGACGGCTCCTCGGCCCACACCAGCGGACGAATGGTCCAAGGTGGTGGGCCGAAAGGAGCGGCAAAAAACGCGGCTGCGGCGGCGGCTGCTACCGCCGCACCCAATCGCCCCAAGCAGGCGAACAAAAACGCCCCAACTGGGGCTAAAAAACAGGGTAAGTGGGCTGCGACGCAGCCCACAAAGAAGAGGGCCCTCCCGGCTCGCCCCCCCCCCCCCCCCCGGACTGCGGCCATCACATTGACGGTTCCACAGGGGGGGGGGGGGGAATCAGCTACGCGGAGGCGATGGCGACGGCCAGGTCGAATATAAACCTGGCGGACGTTGGCATCGCCTCCCTGAAGCCGAGGAGGGCGGTGACCGGCGGTCTCGTTCTAGAGGTCGCCGGATCGGAGGGGGCAGCCAAGGCAGATGCCTTGGCGGCAAAGATGGCGGAGGCCCTGGAGGGAACCGGGGTGAAGGTGGCCAGGCCAACAAAAACGGCGGAGCTGAGAATCCGTGGCCTGGTTGATGGCATTACCCCGGAGGAAGTTGCGGAGACCGTCGCCGCGACTGGAGGGTGCCGGAAGCAGGACGTACAAACCGGAGAAATCCGGTCCTCTGCCTCCGGTCTTGGCACCCTTTGGGTCCGCTGCCCGGCTGCTGCCGCCAGGAAACTGGCAGTGCCCGGCAAGGTCACGGTCGGGTGGACCCGGGCGACGGTCGAGGCCCTTCAGGCCCGACCCCTACAGTGTTACCGCTGTCTGGAAATGGGACACACCAGACAGCGGTGCACAAACGAGGCGGACCGCACGGGTCGCTGCTACGTCTGCGGCGACCCGGGCCACGCGGCGAGCGCCTGCAAGGCCTCCCCGAAATGTCCGGTGTGTGCGGACCAGGGGAGGCCCTCGGCGCACCGCCTCGGGGATCGGGCGTGCCCCGCCGGCGCCGCCAAGGCGGCCGGCAAAAAGAAGACCGGGAAGAAGAAGAGTGCGGGGGCCAGGGCAGCGGCCCCCACTACAACGGCAGTGGCGGGCGTATCAGCCCCCACCACCCCAATGGAAGGCGGTCCGTATAAGGCCCCAACGGCCGCCGCTCCGACGGTGGCCATGGAGGTTGTTTCAGAGGTGGAGTGATGGGGCCCGCTGGCCCCGTACTCCTTTTTTTTTTTTTTTTTTTAACGTGGAGGAAATCTGATCGGCAGACACCCCCCTGCCGCTCGGGGGAGCGACAGAGGGGTAGTGTGGGGTTCGACCCACTAAAGCCTCCACGGCGACCTTCGGACGCTCTTCCGCATCTGGCGGATTCGGGGGAGTCACGGGAACTCTCGGAGAACACAACCGCGACTCCCCCTCGCCATGGCCGGTCATCTATCGTTTGATGACCGGCCGCGTCCCGAGGAGGGGGAGTTTAATCCTCCGCCTCCTATGACCTCTGTTTCCGCAGTGCAGGGAGGCCGCGCCCCGCACCGCTCCATCCCGGCGGCCGTTTATCCACTACCCAGGGCCCCCGCCCTGGGTAACACGGCCGCCCGGGGGACGGCGTTAAACATGCCATCCCCCCGCTCCCGTCGACTCAACATCACGATCTGCTGACGGCGGAGGAACAAGGGGACCCCAAGAGAGATCCACCCCCCGCCGTCAGCAACCCTCCTCATTCCGGGGGCCCTATTGCGCGGCCTCTAGCTGGCCGCACACGCCGGCGCCCCCGGGTTCTTCGAGCGGGATCGGCAGATTCCCGATCCCGCTCGGCGGCCTCCTTCTGCTTTATTATTTCCTCGCAGAAGGAGGCCACCTGCTTCCAGTTCCTCTCGCTCTCCAGCATTGCCCCAACTACTGCTGGGAGCGAGAGGTCTCCTCCAATCTCACATCGGAGGACTCGACGCAGCGCTGAAAAGGCGGGGCATTCATCCAGCGTGTGCTGCGCCGAGTCCTCCTCCTCCCCACACTGGTGGCAAACCGCCGTCTCCTCCCGTCCTATCCGACACAGGTAGACACCGAAACAGCCGTGTCCGGTGAACACCTGTGTCAGACGGTAGGTGAGCCTACCGTGCCGCCGCTCCCGCCACCTTTGCAGGTGTGGCAGGAGGGCCCCGGGGACGCGTTCGCTGGCGTGGGAGGACAACTCCCTACGCCAAACCTCCCACATGCGCCCCCGGGCCTGGAGTTCCAGCTCCTGGACCGCCTCAGGCTCCAGCGGGGCCCCCTTGCGCTGAGGCAAATGCTATTGTACCGCCGCGAGCAGCTCGAAGGGTAGTTCCCCAGCCGGCGCCAGCACCGCCACAGTGGACGAGGTACGGTACCCGCGGACGAGGCGAATGGCCATCGTCCGCTGCAGCCGACGTAACAGTTGCGTGTTGCGCCGGCTTGCCATCCCGGCCGGTGCCCATATAGGGGCACCATACAAGGCCATGGACCGTACCACGCCTAAGTATAGGCGGCGCACCCAATCCCCAGGTCCCCCGAGATTCGGCAGCAGACGGCCCATGGAGGCCGCTGCCTTTTCAACTCGGGGGACGAGGCGGTCGAAATGAGCCTCGAAACTCCAGTGGCTGTCGAGGATGAGTCCCAGATACTTCATCCGGGAACCCACCTCGACACTGGCTCCACCTACCAGGATCCACGACCGCACCGGAGGCTTGGACCGAGGCCGGCCGTGAAACCATATGGCCTCGGTCTTCTCCGGGGCTATTCTCAGCCCCAGGTCGTGGATCCTCCGGACGACGGCTGCCACCGCAACCTCCGCTCTTCGGATGGTCCTCCCGAACGTGCTTCCGACGGTCACCACCAGCGTGTCGTCCGCGTAGCAGACTAGGGTGGAGCCGTCGGGAAGCGAGGCCTGCAGGACCGTGTTATACCCGAGATCCCACAGAAGCGGGCCCAAAACGGACCCCTGTGGGACCCCACGGTCCACCTCCCTCCGCATCGTCCCGTCCCGGCCCGGGAATTCTATCCCCCTGTCCCGCAGGTAGTCCCCGATCACCGCCTGAAGGTAGGGAGGCACTTGGTGGTAGTGGTGGATACCAGTGCCTCCCTTATGGCGGGCCAGGGCAGGGTGTTGAAAGCGTTGACGGTATCAAGAGATACCGCCAAACACACCCCACCCCGGTTGAAAGCATTGTCCGAGAGGGACTTGACGCGATCAACCGCGTCTACGGTCGATCGTCCCTCCCGGAAAGCAAACTGGCTGTCAGCCAGATCGGGGCCAACGCGGGACAGATGGCTGGTGAGGCGGGCGGCAATGATGCGTTCAAACATCTTTCCCGCCTCATCCAGCAGACATATGGGCCGGTACGCGGGGGGAGAATCCGCAGGCCTCCCCTCCTTTCTCAGGAGGACCATCCTACTCCCCTTCCAGAGGTCGGGGAACACCCCCGACCTCAGACCCTCTTTAAAGAGGGCCTTCATCCGCCCCCCCCCCCCCCAGGGCGCGCAAAGCGAGCGCCCAGGCTCGGCCGGGTATCCGGGGGCGGTGTTCTTGCCCCGGAGCCAGCGGATGACGCCGACCATCTCCTCCTCGGTGACCCCCACATCGGAGGACGTGTAACGTGCCTCCGTCTCGGGTCGGGGTCGGGACAATCCCCCACCAGGAGGGAATAACGTGTCCACGACCCTCCCGAGAAACTGGGGGTCGAGGCTCTCTGAAATGGGAGGCGCCCATGGACGTAAACGTCCCATCACCATCTTGTAAGGGCGCCCCCGCGGATCTTTGTTCAGAGAGCCGAGGAGATCCTTCCATGCCTGGGCTTTCGCTCGCTTGATGGCCAGCTGCAGGGCGACTACCTTCTCCCTGTAGTCCCCGTACAGCTGGGAAGCCCGATGTTCCTCACGTCGCCTTCGTCGACGGGCACGGGTGTACTGGCGTCGCGCGCGGACGCACTGCGTGCGTAGTTCCGCGATTTCGCTCGACCACCAGTACACCGCCTTCCTCGGGTGGACCCTGGCCCGGGGCATAGCGACGTCACAGATGGACGTCATAGCACCCCGGAACCATCGGGCTTCCACCCGCCCGTCGACAGGCCCGGCCGGATGTTCGGGCCAGGCCACGACTTGGGCTGCCGCCATCAGCGCGTCCCGGTCCAGGCGCCGTAGCGCCCATCGCGGTGGTGGCTGCTGTCCCCCCGGGCGACGTCGGGGTGTCGCTTGGGGGGCAGCGGAGAGGTCGAGCACGATGTATCGATGGTCTGATAACGACTCGACCTCTACCGCCACCCTCCACCCCGAAACACGGCGCGAGGCGGGGGGCGTTGCCCATGAAAGGTCAACGATAGACCCCCCGTTGTACCGCACGCATGTGTGGACGGAGCCCGTGTTTAGCAGACGGAGCTCCAGTCCCGCCGCTCAGTCGAGCACCTCCATGCCCCTCGAGTCTGTCCTGGGAGACGACCAGGCCGTGGCCTTGGCGTTAAAGTCTCCCAGGACGAGTACCGGACGGGGATGGCAGCGAGAGACGCATCTCCCCAACCCGTCCAGGTACTCTTCAAACTGCTCGAGGGGCCAACTCGGAGGTGCATATACCGCCACCACCGCGAATCCCTCCCATTCTACCGCCAGGTAGCCCCGCCCACGCTCCAGCAGCGTACACGGCGGGGCACCTGGCCTCCCTCCCCAGAGGGTGGCGACGGAGCCAGCGGAGTCTCCCATCCAGCTTGGATGGTTGGGGACTCTATATGGCTCCGCCACCACGGCCAACCCGGCCCCCTGCTCGGCCATGGTCTGCATCAGCAGATCCTGAGCTCTGGCCGAGCAGTTCAGGTTGACCTGGAGTACGGGGCCAGCGGGCCCCATCACTCCACCTCTGGAACAACCTCCATGGCCACCGCCGGAGCGGCGGCCGTTGGGGCCTTAACCGGCCCGCCTTCCTTTCGGGCGGTGGGGGCTGATGTGCCCACCACTGCCGCTGGAGCGGGGGCCGCTGCCTTGGCTCCCGCACCCTTTCTTTTCCCGCCCTTCTTCTTTTTGCCGGCCGCCTTGGCGGCGCCGGCGGGGCACGACCGACCCCCGAGACGGTGCGCCGAGGGCCTCCCCTGGTCCGCACAGACCGGACACTTCGGGGAGGCCTTGCAGGCGCTCGCCGCGTGGCCCGGGTCGCCGCAGACATAGCAGCGACCCGTGCGGTCCGCCTCATTTGTGCACAGCTGTCTGGTGTGTCCCATTTCCAGGCAGCGGTAACACTGCAGGGGCCGGGCCTGGAGGGCCTCAACCGTCGCCAGAGTCCACCCAATCGTGACCTTGTCTGCCACCGCCAATTTCCTGGCGGCGGCAGCTGGGCACCGGACCCATAGGGTGCCGAGGCCGGAGGCAGAAGACCGGATTTCTCCAGGTCTGAACCTCCGCCTGTTGGCACCCTCCTACCGCAGCGACGGTCGCCGCCACCTCTTCGGGGGTGATGCCGTCTACTAGGCCCCGGAGTCGGAGCTCCGACTTTTTCATGGGCCTAGCGACTTTCACCCCCGTACCTTCCAGGGCCACCACCATCTTCGCCGCCAGCTGCTCGTCCTTCGCCGCTCCGTCCGGACCAGCGACCTCCAGTACAAGGCCGCCGGTCACCGCCCTCCTCGGTTTTAGGGAGGCGATGCCCACGTCCGCCAGGTTTACTTTTGACCTGACGGTCGCCATCGCCTCCGCGTAGGATACCATCCCCCCCTGCGGGATCGTCAAAGTGACGGCCGCTGTACGGGGGGGACGGGCTGGGAGGGCCTTCTGTTCCGGGGGCTGTATAGCAGCCCCCTTCCGCTGCTTCTTCGCCCCAGCTGGGGCGCTTTTCGCCCCCTGCTTGGGGCGTGCAGGCGTAGCGACGGCAGTTACTGCAGCCGCAGTCCGCTGCCGCTCCTTCCGACCCACCACCTTGGACCACTCGTCCGTTGGTGGGGGTCGAGGAGCTGCTGCGTTTGGCGGCTGGGGTGCCGCCTTGGCCTCCTTCACGGCAGGGCCCGGAGGTTTCGGCTGCCGCGGTTGCGGCGCCGGGCCCTCCGCCTCCTTCTTCTTCTTCGCCGGCGGTTTCGCCGACGAGGAAGCCTCTGCTGCGGTGGCCGCCGCATACGACGACGAGCCCGCCAGCGGCCCCAGCTCCCTCCTGAATGACGCCAATTTGGCGTCAATGAGGGAGCTGATCTGCTCCAGCAGATCAGCGGCAGCTGGTGCAGACCGCTGGGGCTCTGCCGCTGGGGGAGCCGGTGCCGTCCTCCCCTGAGGCACGGCGCCATGCGTAGACGTCGGAGGCGTTGGTTGTCGCCGGGGCGGCGATGGCGGGCGCGGCGGCGGGGGCATTAGTGCCCGGCCACTCTCCACCTCCTGCCGTAGCCGGGCCAATTCGGCCCGCAGCTCCGCCATCTGTCCGCGGAGGAGGTTATTTTCCTCCTCCAGCTTCCGCGTAGCGGCGCTGGCTGACCTAGTGGCCAGCTCAGACACCGCCGCGCGGGTGTTAATTGCCGCCAGTCTTAGGGCCCGGGCCAGGTTACCCTTGAGCCCTTTCGAGACCCCTCCTCTTGGACGAGGCGATCGACGACGCCCTGCTCGTCGTCGATCTCACGGACTCGAGCGAGGCGTCCGAGTCCGCATCGCTGTCCTCTTCTCCATCGGTGGGAGGTGCGCAACGTTTACCGCTGCGCATTGTGCGGCCCTCCCCCGATGTCCCCTCCTTCGCCTCTCCATGTTCGGCGGCAAGACGGGAGAGGGAGGAAGCCCCTACCCTCTCCGCGCCATCTGCTCGCCGGACCGGAGACCGATCCCGGTCTCCACTCGCATCGCGCGACCGAGGCCGTGACCTCGGAACGGCGATGCGCTCCAAACGGACGGTGGGAGTCCCAACCGTCGCGTCTTCGCTTGTAGCATGAGATGCTACGCAGGCCAAGTGGTCCACCTGCGTAGCACTGCAGTCGTAGGATAACGACGTCCGGGGGCCTGCTTTCGCACCCACAACGGACGCCGGTACTGGGGTTCCGAGCCCCTGCACCGTAGTCAATACTTCTGATCCTGAATTCTCCATGGTTGGTTTATTGTTCAGGGTTCCTTCCCTTAGTCCATTTGGTCCGCGACTGCTTATTCGTCACCTCGGAGGATGCTTATTTCGCAGCTAACCAACATATCTGCTGGCCGTTCCCCTATCCGCCACCTGGGGACGCGCCGGGTTGCGGTGGACATCCGCGCCCGGTGGCCCCGTACTCCAGGTCAACCTGAACTGCTCGGTCAGAGCTCAGGATCTGCTGATGCAGACCATGGCCGAGCAGGGGGCCGGGTTGGCCGTGGTGGCGGAGCCATATAGAGTCCCCAACCTTCCAAGCTGGATGGGAGACTCCGCGGGCTCCATCGCCACCCTCTGGGGAGGGAGGCCAGGTGCCCCGCCGTGTACGCTGCTGGAGCGTGGGCGGGGCTACCTGGCGGTGGAGTGGGAGGGATTCGCGGTGGTGGCGGTATATGCACCTCCGAGTTGGCCCCTCGAGCAGTTTGAAGAGTTCCTGGACGGGTTGGGGAGATGCGTCTCTCGCTGCCATCCCCGTCCGGTACTCGTCCTGGGAGACTTTAACGCCAAGGCCACGGCCTGGTCGTCTCCCAGGACAGACTGGAGGGGCATGGAGGTGCTCGACTGGGCGGCGGGACTGGAGCTCCGTTTGCTAAACACGGGCTCCGTCCACACGTGCGTGCGGTACAACGGGGGGTCTATCGTTGACCTTTCATGGGCAACGCCCCCCGCCGCGCGCCGTGTTTCGGGGTGGAGGGTGGCGGTAGAGGTCGAGTCGTTATCAGACCATCGATACGTCGTGCTCCACCTCTCCGCTGCCCCCCAAGCGACACCCCGACGTCGCCCGGGAGGACAGCAGCCACCACCGCGATGGGCGCTACGGCGCCTGGACCGGGACGCGCTGATGGCGGCAGCCCAAGTCGTGGCCTGGCCCGAACATCCGGCCGGGCCTGTCGACGGGCGGGTGGAAGCCCGATGGTTCCGGGGTGCTATGACGTCCATCTGTGACGTCGCTATGCCCCGGGCCAGGGTCCACCCGAGGAAGGCGGTGTACTGGTGGTCGAGCGACATCGCGGAGCTGCGCACGCAGTGCGTCCGCGCGCGGCGCCAGTACACCCGCGCCCGTCGACGAAGGCGACGTGACGAACATCGGGCTTCCCAGCTGTACGGGGACTACAGGGAGAAGGTAGTCGCCCTGCAGCTGGCCTTCAAGCGAGCGAAAGCCCAGGCATGGAAGAATCTCCTCGGCTCTCTGAACAAAGATCCGTGGGGGCGCCCTTACAAGATGGTGATGGAACGTTTACGTCCCTGGGCGCCTCCCATTTCAGAGAGCCTCGACCCCCAGTTTCTCGGGAGGGTCGTGGACACGGTATTCCCCCCTGGTGGGGAATTGTCCCGACCCCGACCCGAGACGGAGGCACGTTACACGTCCTCCGATGTGGGGGTCACCGAGGAGGAGATGGTCGGCGTCATCCGCTGGCTCCGGGACAAGAACACCGCCCCGGGGACCGATGGGATACCCGGCCGAGCCTGGGCGCTCGCTTTGCGCGTCCTGGGGGGGGCGGATGAAGGCCCTCTTTGAGGAATGTCTGAGGTCGGGGTTGTTCCCCGACCTCTGGAAGGGGAGTAGGATGGTCCTCCTGAGAATGGAGGGGAGGCCTGCGGATTCTCCCTCCGCGTACCGGCCCATATGTCTGCTGGATGAGGCGAGCAAGATGTTTGAACGCATCATTGCCGCCCGCCTCACCAGCCATCTGTCCCGCGTTGGCCCCGATCTGGCTGACAGCCAGTTTGGATTCCGGGAGGGACGATCGACCGTAGACGCGGTTGAACGCGTCAAGTCCCTCTCGGACAATGCTGTCAGCCGGGGTGGGGTGTGTTTGGCGGTATCTCTTGATATCGTCAACGCTTTCAACACCCTGCCCTGGCCCGCCATAAGGGAGGCATTGGTACGTCACCAAGTGCCTCCCGACCTTCAGGCGGTGATCGGGGATTACTTGCGGGACAGGGGGATAGAATTCCCGGGCCGGGACGGGACGATGCGGAGGGAAGTGGACCGTGGGGTCCCACAGGGGTCCGTTCTGGGCCCTCTTCTGTGGGACCTCGGATACAACACGGTCCTGCAGGCCTCGCTTCTCGACGGCGCCACCTTAGTCTGCTACGCGGACGACACGCTGGTGGTGACCGTCGGGAGCACGTTCGGGAGGACCATCCGAAGAGCGGAGTTCGCGGTGGCAGCCGTCGTCCGGAGGATCCACGACCTGGGGCTGAGGATAGCCCCGGAGAAGACCGAGGCCATATGGTTTCATGGCCGGCCTCGGTCCAAGCCTCCGGCGCGATCGTGGATCCAGGTAGGTGGAGCCAGTGTCGAGGTGGGTTCCCGGATGAAGTATCTGGGACTCATCCTCGACAGCCGCTGGAGTTTCGAGGCTCATTTCGACCGCCTCGTCCCCCGAGTTGGAAGGGCAGCGGCCTCGATGGGCCGTTTGCTGCCTAATCTCGGGGGACATGGGGATTGGGTGCGCCGCCTATACTTAGGCGTGGTACGGTCCATGGCCTTGTATGGTGCCCCTATATGGGCACCGGCCGGGATGGCAAGCCGGCGCAACACGCAACTGTTGCGTCGGCTGCAGCGGACGATAGCTATTCGCCTCGTCCGCGGGTACCGTACCACGTCCACTATGGCGGCGCTGGCTCTAGCTGGGGAACTACCCTTCGAGCTGCTCGCGGTGGTGCGCGCCTATATTTATAGGCGCAATAGCATTTGCCGCAGCGCTTGGGGGGCCCCGCTGGAGCCCGAGGCGGTCCTGGAGCTGGAACTCCAGGCCCGGGGGCGCATGTGGGAGGTCTGGCGAAGGGAGTTATCCTACCACGCCAGCGAACGCGTCCCCGGGGCCCTCCTGCCACACCTGCAAAGGTGACGGGAGCGGCGGCACGGTAGGCTCACCTACCGTCTGACACAGGTATTCACCGGACACGGCTGTTTCGGTGTCTACCTGTGTCGGATAGGACGGGAGGAGACGGCGGTTTGCCACCACTGTGGGGAGGAGGAGGACTCGGCGCAGCATACGCTGGAGGAATGCCCCGCCTTTTCAGCGCTGCGTCGAGTCCTCCGATGTGAGATAGGAGGAGACCTCTCGCTCCCAGCAGTAGTTGTGGCAATGCTGGAGAGCGAGAGGAACTGGAAGCAGGTGGCCTTCTTCTGCGAGGAAGTAATAAAGCAGAAGGAGGCCGCCGAGCGGGATCGGGAACGATCCGATCCCGCTCGAAGAACCCGGGGGCGGCGGCGTGTGCGGCCTGTGAGAGGCCGCGCCGTGGGGCCCCCGGACTAAGGAGGGTAGCTGACGGCGGGGGGTGGATCACATCTGGGGTCCCCCTTGTTCCCCCGCCGTCAGCAGATCGAGACGTAGTAGTCGACGGGAGCGGGGGGACGGCATGTTTAACGCCGTCACCCCGGGCGGCCGTGTTACCCAGGGCGGGGGCCCTGGGTAGTGGATAAACGGCCGCCGGGATGGAGCGGTGCGGGGCGCGGCCTCCCTGCACTGCGGAACCAGAGGTCATTGGAGGGGGAGGATTAAACTCCCCCTCCTCGGGACGCGGCCGGTCATCAAAGGATAGATGACCGGCCATGGCGAGGGGGAGTCGCGGTTGTGTTCTCCGAGAGTTCCCGTGACTCCCCCGAATCCGCCAGATGCGGTACAGCGTCCGAAGGTCGCCGTGGAGGTTTTAGTGGGTCGAACCCCACACTACCCCTCTGTCGCTCCCCCGAGCGGCAGGGGGGTGTCTGCCGTTCAGATTTCCTCCACGTAAAAAAAAAAAAAAAAAAACGGGTGTCACAGGAAAGGTGAAGACGTGGAGACTCGCCTACGTATGACTAACGTAGGGTGCTCCAGGAGAGTGATATGTGAACTAGCCGACGTATGGCTAACGCCGGGAGTCACAGGAAATGTTAGTATTAGGTCCCGTAACTAGATATTGACGGTAATACCTCGAGCGGCTAAGGTATACCGACGGATGGGTTCCCTTGGACTTTCGTGATAGTTAATTAATGCAAAAGTTATGTATATAAATGATAATATATTCTTCCAAACCGGGTTTAGAAGTGTTGAAGTGTACTTGCCGGTTTAAGAAAATTGACTCTAGTTTTACAAGAGTTTAATTGTTTTAAGAAAATGAATTATGTATACAACTTATATTTAAATTTGTTTCGATTCCGACGGAGCGAGAATCTAATCCTTCTCAGTTTTAACGGAAACGAGAAAACGGAGGCCCGAGAGCAATGTTAAATGAAAAGGTAATGCTTAACAGAAGACTACGTACTGTATGGTTTGCTTGACTCGACTGGAACTTTGATATCCGACCTCGTAAAAATTACAAAAACTCTTGATTTGAACTTTAAACTGACGTTACTCGGTCTAGATGTAAAGAACAACTGGGCCCGCGACATCCTCATCATAACTCTTTTTATACCCTTTTATATCCGGTGGGGACTGCGCGGGAAAAGCCAACGCGACATTTTCGTGGAAAAGACTCTCCTTCGCGTTGGTCCTGAGTTGCTCGAAATTTCTAACTCGAACCATATAAGGAGTTGAAAATTGGTGGGAAAGGCTAAATTCTTGCTTCGCGGAGGTCTCGAACCACGCCCGAACGACCAGCCCCAAAATTAGAAAAAACGAAAAACGTACAGCGTACGTAACAGAGAACTCCGTGGCGGCCATTATCGCCTTTACCGTGCAACGAACATCTCGCCTTTCTCGTTGAACGGCAGTTATATACCGCCGTATATACAAAATTTTCTTGATTACACTGGTCACTGTCACTTTTCACTGGGTCATTTAAATCACTGGATCGAGAAACTGTCGTACAGCCTCCTGCGTGTTATCTGAGCACTACGAAAACATGTTGTAATACCCGGCGTTGGAGCAAAACATGTCGCCAATGTGCGAGATATTGGACGCGTACAGAAAGATTCACGTTCCTCGTTACTGTCAAAAGATAATATCCCTGTGTCCCATTCTGTGTTTAATTCGCGTTCTTCGTTACTGACAAAAACACGTTGGAGAATATCGCTGTATCTCACTCTGTCCTAATTTGTATGATTGGCATTCTTTGTTATAACATGTTTTTCATCTTCGCGCAGTGTCAAGGCAACGCGAAGAAGACTACGTTCGAGGTATCGCAATCGGACCTATTCGGGGAAACCTCCTTTACATCCTTTCACAATTTTCCGATTCCATTGATTTAAATGACCCAGTGAAAAGTGACAGTAACCGATGTGATCAAGAAAATTTTTTAAAGTAACGCGAGTTCGTTAACCTGGCCGTCTTATCAGCTGGTTCAGCGCTGCAGGTCAAGTTGCGAGTTAAATGGTGAGTCTAATTTTAATAATTCTGTCCGCACTTTCTAATAGTTAACGTATGTAATTCTTGAAATTTTCTTCCTTTTCAACAACGAAAAGTGTCATACAACTTCGATTTATTTGTTCTATCTGGATATTGAGTGATTTCAATATTTTCGTCAATTCACACAGCGAAAAATATTACGCAACATCGATTAATTCGTTCTATCGAGGAAAAAGGTTATATTCCTTATTCTAGAGGTACTTTTCAATTCATATTGTTCTAAATTTTTTTATTTCTTATTTGATATATTATTTGTGATATTATTTCCTGCTGTATCGACGGGGGTTTTCGGCCGCGCTCGGACCAGGCGATCCGGGCCATAGTCACGCCGCTAAGCGCGCAAAATGCGCGCGCTGTGAATGGTCAGTGTTTTTCCTTAATAATTCAAGAACGAAGCTCCATCCGAAATGTTTATAAAAGAAATTGTTGTTCAGAATCGTCTCACCTACCCTCTATTTCTGGTTCTTACACCAATAATGGGACACCCTGTATAGCAACAAAATCGTAAGTGAGTCAAATTGACTCGTTCCGACAATTTAGTATTAAAAATAAGTAAATATTTTAGTATTTTTAATTTTGGAAACAAAAAGTCACTTTCCAGACCTCCTAGCATACACCGTTACCACGATTTTCCAGACATTTCCAATGGTCTTGAAGAGGCTAGCTCGCACAACAAAAGGTAACGATTAGCGTGCAACGGCTAGCATGGTTTGTGACAAGCAAACCATGTCATAAACCATGATTTTCTACGGGCTAATAGGCAAGGACAAGCGACCCGCAGCGCGGCGGATTACGATACGAGACCTGGACTCGGAGGAAACTTTTCCAACAAAACTTGACAACTATTCACTTTTTTACAAATCCCAATATAAAAAATAAAAAAAACTTTTACTTTAATAATAGAGGCCACCTCGATTTTTTAAACGTAACATATATTTTTGACTTCATAACATTTCAGCTGCTTCATAACACTAGATGTAGTGTTGAAACAACGCTTTATGATGTCGAATAATGTAAATAAATTCTGTTTTTCCGTTTTTTTCTATGACGCGTCGCAGTGATTTACATTTTGACAATAATATGGTCATATTCCCTAAAGTTCCCCCCTCATTAACCCTTTCGCTACTACGGACCACTATAGTGGCCTTCCATAAGATGCCACTGAGATACTACGGGCCACTATAGTGGCCCTCCATAAGATGCCACTGAGGTACTACGGGCCACTATAGTAGCCCTCCATAAGATGTCACTGAGGTATTGCAGGCGACTAGCCGTTCTACATAAGTATCTCACTCTAGACATACATTGATAGTATTTTATTTTGACTTTTTTACCGCACGATCGGCGTCGCGTAGCGTGCAATAATGTCGCGGCGCGTCGCAGCGCTCCGTTCAGTGGAAGTACCGCGACGGAGAATCCGCCGGTAGCGAAAGGGTTAATGGTCCCTTCTGTAGAAGGAAAAAGAAAACTAATACATAGAAGACGTGCCGAAACGGTCGCGACACGTTAAGGTCCGTCTAAATCGGCAACTATGAAAACGGATATGCGTCGTAAAACCGACCGGTGCGTGTGAAGCGCGTCGGCCGCCAGTTGGTTGTAGTTCGTCATTGGCGATTCGTCGAGAAAGATTAATTTTGCGTATTAAAGAATACATACTTAATTAAGAGGTATTCGTTGTGATTGATTTATAGGCTGCCCTCCCATACTTCAGAAGGACGGAGAATTGAAAATTGACGTCAGAATGAGCTGGCAAAGGACGCGCTGTACGCCCGTTACAGGTAGACGAGTCGTGCGCTCCGCTATTCTGATCGGTTGTCTATACCGCTGGTATCGAACCAAAACCAGCAGACCTCGAATACGACTAAATGACCATACTTATATCCCGAGAACTACATTTTTAACATCTATAAATGAAGTTATGATTAAAAAGGTGTCCTTGGCCAAGAGTGGTTAGTAAAATACTTTTGCGAAAACGGGACCTAGGAATCGCGTCATATTATAATATATAAAAAATAATTTTTGGAAAAAAAAATACAACCGACTTCGGAATGTACTAAAAAGGACGAAATAATTTTAATTTATATTTCGGAGACGGCGCAAAATTAAAAATTGTGTAAATGAAAGATGTTGCTAATGTGAAAATATGTAAAAGGATTAAAGAATTTAGACAATTTCCAATGTAGAAAATATTTAATTTTGCGCCGTCCCCGAAATATAAATTAAAATTATTTCGTCCTTTTTAGTGCATTTCGAAGTCGGTTGTATTTTTTCTACAAAAATTATTTTATTTCACATTTTTTAGTGGCGATCGGAGCATTCCTTCCAGGGTAGCATCAACGAATAGGAATTTTGCAATGGAAATAGTAGTTAGCAAAAAAGGGATGGGAAGGGCAGTGAGGGGAAGTGCAGGGAAGTGAAGGGAATGTTGCAAATGAGATCATCGTGGCAACATCTCCGACCGCAAAATGTAATACAAGGTTTCATCGATATCAGGCCGTGTGAACGTGAAATAGCACGTTTTTTGTGATAGAAGCGGTAAAAAATGAAAAAATCCAAAATGGTTTTTTTACGGGACCAACTGTTAGTCATATTCTACAAGATGCAAAAAGTTTCGTTCCGATTGGTCCATCCATCTTAAAGTAATCGATAACCATACACAACGCGAGCAAAGCCGTACGCTTTTTTGCAATAAAAAAGGGACAAGCAGTCATGAAATGCAAAAATTTTTTTTTACGGGACCAACTGGGAGTCATATCCTACAAGATGCAAAAGGTTTGGTTCCGATTGATCCATCCATCTCGGCGTAATCGGCGAACATACATTAAAAAAAAAAAAAAAAATTAACATACATGTCGAATTGAGTAACCTCCTCCTTTTCGAAGTCGGTTAATAAAACCAAGTAATGTGTTGTAATGATATTTCACTTATACGAATTTGTAGACATCGATGAACATATTTTTTCCGAAAAAATCGAAGGACCTGGCAACTTTCGTGGGAAAATGTTCCGTTGAACCCAGGCAATAATGCTATACATAAAAAATGGCGAGCAGGAGTAGACAATCAAGAATATATATATATATATGATATGGTGCGCTCATGCATATTTCAGTCTCTAGGAGCTTAAAAAGGTTTCACTAGGAAAGCTTATTGTACGCGCTCTATTCTATTATGTTCGGAACTATTGATGATAGATAAAGAACAACTAAGTTGTTAACGATTTTTTAACGATTTTAGAGACAGATTTCTGCGACTAAGCTGTGAATATTATGCGGTATGAGTTTACTTATAAGTCAAGAATGCTAGCAAAAATGTGAACACCGTTTTTATTTTATCAATTACTGTATTGTATTGTATCTAATCGTATTTTTATGTGTATCATATTAAGAACCTCGAAGAATCTGGACCTGAATTCTCTGGAACACCTGAGCTGTCACCTGGAGATCTGACCAAAATTGGAGGACAGTATCAACTGGACTTGGCTCAATCCTACTACTATGACATGTGGGGAGGAGACGAAGCATACAAGATTCAAGTTGCGAAGAACTCAGGAGTCTCATCACCAGGAAGCTTCCCTGTGAGAGTTGTCAGTCCTCTCCTCCTGAAGGCTATAGTTCTATCGAGACACTCGAATCACAAGGGGTACTACGCCTTCGTACTGTACGATAAATCGAAACTCAAAGACCAATCAGTCGTAGGATATTACGTCAGTGTAAAGCTGGAGCCAGGACCACAGATCCCTATACACACACTATGTGTATCATCTGATACATGGGCTGTGTACAGTATCTGGAAGCAGTAGCAGAACCTGGAGGATTCCCTGAGAAACACATGCCAAGAGGAGCGTGTGTGGCAGACATGGAAGACGATGAAGATAGAATAACTATGTATAATACACGTTAATATGATACACATAAAAATATGATAAGATACAATACAATACAGTATTATCGATGAAATAAAAAAGGTGTTAACCTTTTTGCTAGCATTCTTGAGTTATAAGTGAACTCATACCGTATAATATTCATAGCTTAGTCGCAGAAGTCTGTCTATTCAATCGTTAACAACTTAGTTGTTCTTTATCTATCATCAGTAGTTCCGAACATAATACATAGAATCCCACAAAAAGTACATTACATGTAAAAAAAGGTAACGCCAAGTAGTTTAGGCACTGTGAGCGGAGCACTTCTTTGCACCAATACACAATGCATATTGAAAACATTTGGAAGCTATTACATATTTTGTGGATTTTCTAAAAAAGTAATGGATATCATGCGAAACCAGCCAAGTATTGAGTTATATATATTTTTTTTTTTTCAAAATATTTATGCTTGGCGTCTGGCTGCCTCGTTGCGATCAAATATATATAGCATTAAACAACTATTTATAGTAATTAACTTTATATAAAATCGATAATATATTCACAGATTTGGAATAACGTACAACTAATTTTGTTGGATCGCAACGAGGCAGCCAGACGCCAAGCATAAATATTTTGAAAAAAAAATATATATAACTCAATACTTGGCTGGTTTCGCATGATATCCATTACTTTTTTAGAAAATCCACAAAATATGTAATAGCTTCCAAATGTTTTCAATATGCATTGTGTATTGGTGCAAAGAAGTGCTCCGCTCACAGTGCCTAAACTACTTGGCGTTACCTTTTTTTACTTGTAATGTACTTTTTGTGGGATATCACGACGTTTTCAGGGCCACATTGAAGTGCATTATATATTAGTGCAAAAAGGTGCTCCGCTCGTAGTGCCTAAACTACTAGGCGTTACCTTTTTTTTACATGTAACGTACTTTTTGTGGGTTATTTTATTAAATGTAAGTAGAAGAAAAAGGTAAGTAGGAGAAAATAGAAGAAAAAGTAAAAGAATAAAACAAATAAGAAGGAAATAATAAGGAAGAAAAAAAATTAGAATGAAAGAAGTAGAAAATAATTAAAATAGATATGTATAGTGTGAAACACTTACAAAGCTAAGAAAAATGAACGAACTGCTACCGTGCACCGGGTAAAATATGCGCATCATGGTTTATGGCAACAGGGCAGTGTCGTTCATTGGCATAAATAAACAAAGTACAGTGATGCTTGGTTAAATTTTATCGTAAGAGAATAGATGTAATAACGAGAGGAAGTGAGATAGATCGTATAGGTATACGTCGAGCAACGATGGTCGAGCTACGACACTTCAAAGGGATGCCGCGAGTAAAACAAATGAGCATCCAGTAAAGAAAATTTCACTTGTAATAATTTTCATCTAACCTCAATGAAAATTGCACCAACGGATTGCTGGGAATTTTCCAATTAAAATGAGTCCAAACACGACTTAAATCGGTTTAATGTAATATTAATTAAAGTAATTTAATTGGCTATTAATGGTTCATTCAACCACTTTAAGTTGATTACTGTAATTACGCTATACGTATATGTAATTTCTCATCAATACTTCTAAAGTTACGACAAGCAACGAAAAGAGGTCGTGGTTACAAAAGGTATTTTACATGTGTAATAACAGGATGATCTTGCGTTATGATACGCGTGTAAAGTAAATAGACGGACAATTCATTATTTCCATAAGGTGTGATCAGAGTTAGGTATTGCTTGAAATAATCTTGTGATAATTTGTGATGTAAATTAACATTTACATTATTTAAAGTAAAATAAATCGTTACTCCTCTGCTGTTCGCATGAAATAAAGAAGATTACTTAAAAAGATTATAATTTCTAAGTAAGTAAAGGAAGTATTTTATTCAAAATAATGCATAGGCGACCGATGTATTATACTACCGTTTTGAATTTTGTACGCGTCGCCGCGACGCGACTGATGCCGCGCGCCGTCGCAAAACGATCTTAACGTGTGAGAGTATCGCACGCCATGATGTTGAACCAACGCGAATATCAGTAACGGCGCATGTGCGTAACGTAAGCCACAGCGCTAACAGCGCCTCTAGCGGCAAAAATGTGTGATCCACACTGACGTCAGCATGACGTAGGTGGTTAATGAAACTGATTGAAATTTTTCGATGAAAAACAGTTAATATCTCATAAATAAATGCACCGATTGAGGCGTTCTTGGGCTTAAAAGAAGGAGAAAGACAAGTCGAAGCAGACTGTGTTATTAGAATGAAGCTGAGTTGCGTACTTTTTCAGCAATAGCAAATTATTTTTTGCAAAACGCCCAAAACGCTCTGCTTCGGGATAATATACTCGGTAGAGTCTCGCTGTCGTCGGCGGAACAGCCGTCGGCCTAAACTACTTGGCGAGGAGACTCTACCGAGTCTCCTGATAGAGCGCGTACAATAAGCTTTCCTAGTGAAACCTTTTTAAGCTCCTAGAGACTGAAATATGCATGAGCGCACCATATGATATATATATTCTTGATTGACTACTCCTGCTCGCCATTTTGATGTATAGCATTATTGTCTGGGTTCAACGGGATTTTTTCCCATGAAAGTTTCTACAGTATGATAAATGTTGAAGCAATTCTCAATTCAGTAAAAGCTGGCTGCATGTAAGAGAGATTGGGACCCAAACATTGCATATAACCAGCCGAGATGTAGATTCTAACAGAAAGTTTCATGCGACTGCAGCCAAGTGTGAACATAGAAAGAGACAGACAGTGAAGGAGAGAAAGAGAGAGAGGTCCAAGAAGACAAAGCGAGGGGCCGAAACGTATCGGTGAGACAATACTCATGCAACAGTAAAACTTTGTTGTTTATTAACTTTTCTAACTGTAACTTTTACCAATGTATTTGTGCGATTTTTCTTATTAAAATGAGAACAAACATGATATACATGTGCAGTTTGAATTATACTGACTTGTTGATACTGATTAACACGTTGGCTGCCACGGGGGTCACCGGTGACCGGCACCCGAAATTTTTGACAATCAAATAATTACCAACAGAAATAATAAAATAAACCACGGATAGCGTTAACATTAAGCTAATAATGCTAGCTATCGAATTGACAAGTTAAATTTTAAAATTAGTTGATTGTATTGTTAATAATTAGGATTTCAGCGTGTCTGACTACCCACGTCCGTTTTCACTGTGGCGGTCAACGTGTTAAATACGCATAAGTAAATATAATTCAAACTACTATATCGTGTTTGATCTGATTTTAATCAGAATGTCCACCCATCCCTATCGACACTCCCATCAACCTGCAACTCTCAACTGTCCAGTCGTCTATTCTAGACCGACTCATCTTTATCGACACTCGTATCAACCTACAACCCCAAACCATTCAGCCCGTCTATCCCTTAAATATTTCTCTGATATTTATACACTCGAGCCTTTTGTTCCATTTGCCCTAGACAATAGTTCATCTTCCATAGAAGGCCCTTTTTCCCTTTTCCCTTTTCGCTATTTATGTTCTATTCCGACCGATGCGGAACAACATATTCAAAGGATTTTCGAAGGTAGTTTATGACCTGGACGGGACAGACAGTTTACTTTCACTTTTATTTTTCGTTAAGCTTTAGAGTTTATTTTCCTATGACCGGCAATTTAGCTTTTGCGATATTAGAGTTTATTTTAGTCATTTCGAGTCTTCATACAATAGCTTTAGAATTTCATTTTTTCATTCGTCCTAATAACCGAGCATGCCATAAACTCGGAGTTTCCGAAGGGTCGGCCAAAACAATTGTACAAAGGTCAGCTTGGAGGAAATTCCGGCCGCATTTCTGGGTCTTCAAGAAACCCCCCTACCTGAACGTCGCCCTCACCCCACTCTGTAAGGGGCTGGCTCAAGGGCGTTCACCAAATTCTTAATTTGTCGAAAACACGCTGATTGGCAATCAAAAAGAGCCAATCAGTGTACTTTGGTGACCACTTCGAGGTGTCTCAAGCGGACACCACAGACACTTCGTAATAGACATCCGAGGAGTTGACTTCGTAGATTACACATTCGGCAAACGCGTCTCGGCTACGAAATAAAGTCATACTTATACCAATCAGACATCAGTGTTAATTCATTCAAAGATACAGTCCACTCATATAACGATCGGACTTCATACGAAGGTGGAGTCCGCCTTCCGCGTCGTTTAATTGTCGCTAAATATTGTCGACGCCGCGACGCCCATACATGTTCCCTCCTCACTGATAAAATCTCTGCACGGCATTTGTTACGGATTCGTTGCATGAACTCGTGACGTCACGCCGTTTGCCAATCAGCGATCAGCGATCGATCGTTTCGATCAACCGATTGGCTTTGCCACGGCGCTTAGACCGCCAATCAGGTAAGTCACGGATGACGTGCGAAAGGCACACGGCATCTCGCACGACAAGGCACGAAGAACGAACCGCGGAACGGTTGCCAACGACGGTATACGACGTCGCATTCGCTTCCATTGTTTGAGCGTTCGTTAAAATTGTTTTTTAAAGCGGACCCGATATAGGGGTTACATATGCGTTCTCTCGGAAGAAGTAGATAACATCGGATAGTTTGGAGGGGAGGAGTGTGTCGCTCTCGCCTCAGTAAGACAATCGTCATTGAACTTCGACCGTGACCGGCCAAGTGGTCCTGTTTTTTGTTCGTAATACCTACTCATTGTCAGTTTTAATAGTATTCTCGCGATTACGGGAACTTGCAATACGCGGTAGCATCGCGCCCACGGCCCTGTCGGTAATCACATTATTAATCACCAAACGTTTCTGATAACGTCTGGTCGTCTCCCTGCGCAAGAGACTCCAACGGAACCTGGTTTCCGTAACATCATGAGTCAACCACGAACGGGAACTGTTTCCCAAAAATCATCATGATCCTTTCAACGGGAACTGTTTCCCGAAAAATCTAAAGCCTCGTACTGACTTGAGCATTTTCCGACGCACGAACGATTTGGGCGCACGAACATTCGTGCGTGTGAAATTCTTTTCATACCCTGCGTAAGTCACGTACTGACTTGAGCATTTTTCGACGCACGAACGGTTTGGGCGCACGAATCCTCTAGTCAGTACGCACCGTTTATGCGATCACGCAGGCCCCAAGCACGCACGAACGCTTTCCGACTGCTGTCGGTCTATCAAAGGACGTTCGTGGGAACGTCGCATTGGTGGACACAAAATCCCGAAAACGTGGCAAGAATTCCAAAACTATTTCTAAATCATATATTATGACATTTTATAACTTGTTATGTAAAATAAAGTGTATATATGGAAAAAATTAATTATTAGGGAAGCGATAAACAACTTTGAAAAATGATTTTTCCTCGTATTTTTTTTTAATGAACTAGATTATTTTATTATGATTTCATCCGTCATTAGGTTCTTCAAAATACTGAAGAACATCATTTGGGTGTTGTTTTAATTTCCTTGGTTTTAAAACTTGTAAACTTGATAAATATGGATCGGGAGAAATCAAGTCTGTGAAACACGTCTTGTGGTTCTGCAAACGAGAAGATTTTCTAGAGTTGAATTCCCTGAATCTCTTGACGTCCTTATTTCTCGCTTCCTGTGCTTCTTCTCCAAGTTGGCCTATAATGAATTATGAACTGTTGTTCATAAGCGGCGGGAAAAGCGCGTCTACCGGCGTGGGTAACGCCGGTGAAAGTTTTTTTCTACTGGGAAAAAACCCGGTTTGCAAGTCTTCGCCATGTGCGCTGAACGGCCATGCTCAGGGTCGCCCGAGTCCTTAAAAATAGCGACTTCCTAGCGTGGGCCAGGTAGCGACGAAGAGTACAATATGAGTACAACGGTTCATAAGATATTAATTCATAGTTCATAAGATATAATTCGGATGACGGATGAATAATGACGGATAAAATCATAATAAAATAATCTAGTTCATTGAAAAAAAATACGAGAAAAAATCGTTTTTCAAAATTGTTTATCCCATCCCCAATAGTTAATTTTTTCCATATATTGTAACGAGGCAAATTTTGGCCTCGTTACGAGTCGTTGGCGCGCCCCGCTCCGTCCGCTCCGGCGAGTCCTCGCCTCCGCGACGCGGATATTGCTGTGTGTGAATGAGTGAGTGCGTGTGCGTATGTGTTCTTTTTTTTTTGTGTTACGGCCGACCGCCTCGCGCTCCGCCACGGCGGAGCATCGCCGCCGTCGGTCGTGGGGACCTCCACCCAGGAGAGAGAGGGGCCAATGGGTCCCCCGCCTTCGCTGGCCGACCGGCTGGCCGGTCGCCGTGCCTCCACCCAGCAGCCGCCTTGGGAGCGACCGGCAGCCGGACACCGAGGACGCCGGGCCTGGGAGCAGCCGACCACCGCTATCTCGCCCGGAGCTCCGCCAGAGGGCTCCCAGGACCCGGCCAACCGAACTTACATCGAGCGGCCCATCTTGGTTGCCGAACTCCCTGGGGGGGGGGGGGGAGAACCGCGTACCGACGGCGAAATTTCAACGAGAGAAGCGCGCGAGCAGTCGAAGAGTCGAGTCGCAAAATTAGAGAGTACCCTTCCGAATCTAATTTAGTTTCCGTTTAGAGTGTGTTCGGTCCTCTTTCAGTTCTTTTCTTTTTACTTTTATTCATTGTTGTAGTTTTGTTTTCTTTTTGTAAATCTTTGTGCGTGCGTTTTGGAGTCTGTGAGCGATCCACCCGCACCAGGATTACTTGTTTTTGGATACGTCGCCGCACTCCATGTCCAGGTAGGACTCACGCCTTTTGGGTTGATATTTATTGCGTGTGTGAGTGTGAGAGGATCGGTGTGAACGCGGGAATACCGGAGTATTCCGTATCGTATCGTGTTCCGCGACCTAGGCGACAGGACCGACCCAAGGAGACGAGGACTCTCGAGGCCCGTCCCCTTCATTCCGCTCCCGACCGATTCGTTGTCCGGTACCGTCCGACGGTCGAGCCCCGGCGGCTTGACCTCGGTACCGTAACCGGTGACGCTCGTACCGCGCGTTCGAACGAAGCGCCTCTTCGTTCCGCGATCTCGCGTGCCGGAAGTTATAGTCGGTCTCGTCGAGGCCCCGGCGCCTCCGTCTCAGAATCGCGAACGGGTCTCCCCATACCCGCGACCGCGATCCCGACTAATCTTTCGTTTTCCCCTGTATTTGAAACTCTAGGACCACCGACATTTTGTATCCGGCCCCTAGTTTTAGTTTCTACAGTAGAGATTTTTCTTTGTATTGGGAATTTCCGCGTCGCGGTTCCTCTATGCCGCACTTGGCGGCCGCGTACCTTTTCCTTTGCGCAAAAGTGTACCGCGGAATTCCCGTTTTTTGGTTGTTTGGCACGGCCACTTTGGCCTTTATTAAAGTTACCGTTAATTTACCGAAACACTCGTGGGTCACTTTCAATTAACCTCCCCTGATTTCCGCTCCCCTGCTGAGCAGCCGGAAGGACGAGGGTTCCGGACGAGTGCTACGGCACTGGCGCCCATAGAATCGAATCGTCCGTGGATTTGTGCACGGTGCGCGCAGAGAGCGATTTTCCCTGATCGCCTCCGCGCAGGGCAACCCTTAGGCTGCCCCATAACCCGTACGTCGCAATATATACATTATTTTACATAACAAGTCATAAAATGTCATAATATATGGTTTAGAAATAGTTTTGGAATTATTTCCACGTTTTTGGGATTTTGTGTCCACCAGTGCGACGTTCGCACGAACGTCCTTTGATGGACCGACAGAACTCGAAAAGCGTTCGTGCGTGCTCGGAGCCTGCGCGAACGCATAAACGGTGCGTACTGACTAGAGCATTCGTGCGCTCAAACCGTTCGTGCGTCGAAAAATGCTCAAGTCAGTACGAGGTTTAATGTCACGCGGTTAATTAATTGCTGACGGGCGCCCAACATTCGTGTACACGACATCGTTCTTTTCACACGCGGCACACTCACACACACATATAACATCAAATCCATTGGATTTATTGAATTCATATTTCAAGGGTTAACAGAATAAAGAAGAGATAACAGAAGGTATAAAAAGCCTGTAGTAAATATGCGTAGCAGAAAGAAATCAGAAACCAGACGCTGGCGAGCCGAGTCACGAGTCAGTTGCCTATCGATCGTTCGCCCAGTAATCTAAGAGTCGTTATACAAGTAATTTGAGACTCATAATAAAGTATATCATCAAACACTCATAGAGGAAGTAAAGTTTTTTAAAATCCCGACTGACGGACTTCGTCCGAGACAAGAAAAATTTATTTACCTGAGAGATTCGTTGAGAGGAGAAGCCCTTAATAAAATTTCGGTACTTGACGTAAGCGCAGATAACTATAAACTCGCGTGGAAACTCCTTAGAGAAAACTATGAAAGAAAACGCATAATCGTTCCCAAGCATTTTGATTCCATTCTCGACTTACCTAAACAAACTAAACCCACATACAAAAGTCTGTCGAAGCTTGTCGATGACGTAAGGCAGCATATAAACGTGTTAAAGACATTAGACGTCCTAGGCGATGAAAATTTAGTAGTTCATATAATCGAGAGAGCTTTATCGAGTGAGACGCGTGATAAGTGGGAAGATACCTTTAATTCAGATACTTTGCCTACTCTCGATCAAATTTTCAGATTTATCTCGGAAACCGCATTCAAGATTCTCGCGCACGAACAAGAACAGGCGCGTCAAAGGAACGAAAACATTTCCAAGCGATCAAATTCGAACACCGACATACAACGTCCCACGAAACTACGCAGAGTACAGTCCGGAACCCGAGTGTTCGTGACTTCTACCGATAATAATTGCGTTCAATGCAAACAGTCGACACGTCATTTGTATAACTGTCCAGCGTTCAGGAAGTTATCTATCGCGCAACGATGGAATATAGTAAAGAGGAATAAGTTGTGCCATAATTGTCTCAGGTTACATAAAGGAGCATGCAAATGTATGCACTGTAAACATGAAATGGATATATAGATATATACATATATATATACAGGGTGTTAAAAAAAACCATTCAATATTTATATGGTATATAGGACGCACTGTACTGAGTTAAAAAACTTTAGTAAACATAGGTCGAAAGGTCAACCGTTCCTGAGATATAAACATTTTTGTTTTCTAACATCATGATTGACTTAAACACGGTGTTCGGTCAAAGGTGGATTGGACGTGGTGGACTAGTTGCATAGCCCCCTCGATCCCCCGATTTCAACCCTTTGGACTTCTTTTTATGGGAATATTTAAAAAGCCAAGTGTATTCCTCGCCGATAAATGACTTAGAAGAATTACGTAACCGAATCTACCATGCTTGTCAAATAATTCGACAGAAATGTGGAATTTTCAAGAGAGTTCGCGACTCTGTAAGAAAAAGATGCCAAGCGTGTATAAAAATGGAAGGTGGACACGTGGAAAATCTTCTGTAAATATCGAAAATTCAATAGTAATTAAATCATGATATTAGCAAACAAAAATGTTTATATCTCAGGAATGGTTGACCTTTCGACCTAAGTTTACTAAAGCTTTTTTACTCAGTACAGTGCGTCCTATATACCATATAAATGTTGAATGTTTTTTTTTTTTGAACCCTTGTATACAGGGTGTTCCATTATTGGTGTAAGAACCGGAAATGGGGGGTAGGTGAGACGATTCTGAACGACAATTTCCTTTGCAAAAATTTCGGATGGGGCTTCGTTTTTGAGTTATTAAGGAAAAACACTGACCATTCACAGCGCGCGCCTTTCGCGCGCTCAGCAGTGTGACTATGGCCCGGATTGCCTGGTCCGAACGCGGCCGAAAACCCCCGTCGATAAAGCAAGAAAAAATATCAAATAATATCGAATAAGGAATAAAAAAAAATTCAGAATAATGTTAATTTAATCGACTCTACAGAATAATGAAGATCAGCTAACTACTCGATATCCTGATTAGAACGAATTAATGAATGTTTTGTCGTCCTAGACTGTCGATCGATCATAGCATTAAATCGATCGAGCGAAAAATCTCATCGATAAATCAAGAAGCATTTAGACAATTGTGTTATTGTTAAAATTATCTACGTTTCATGTAAAAAGGTGCATGCATAATTAAAATTACTCACCAATTCAATCGTAACTCGATCTGCTTCGATGTCAATTTTGCTGCTGTCATTGTACCGACCGTAGCCATCGTAAGAAGTAAACAGCAGCGCAGCACAGCTGATGAAACTGGAAGGTTAACAACCTCACGTCGCTTCACACCGTATATCACCACTACACGCTCACTGTCACTTTACAATTATTGTTCAATTAATTCGCTTATTTTATTGTTTAGAAATAATTTCCTATTTAGGCGGGGCAACTTCGGAAATGAAACACCGACAAATAATTGTTAATAAATCTTATAATAATTTATTTTAGCCATCAACGAACTGTTTATCCTCCCGCGTCTCGCACCCACTGATCGGTTTTGCGACGCAGATTCGTCTCCTTAGCTACCGATCAACACATTCTTCGACGTCTCGTGACGGTTTTCGACACGTCTTTCATGTTTTACTTCCTCTCTTCTTCTTACATATTTTTTAAATTTAAATTATTTGCCTTGAATGTTTTTTTATTTTGGTCCATTAAGGAGTCGATTTTTGCCGATTACTGGCCCCAGAATAGACCTGTTTTATTTAAAGATAATTTTTGTTTTCATTCAAAAGTTGTAGGTCCCTAAAAAAGCCGTTATTTTTTTATCTAAAAATTGGTGGCTCCTAAAGGTGCCGATTTGTGGCTCCAAAAGGGGCCGATCTTTTTCTTTTTTTTTTTTTTTTTTTTTTAAATTGGTGGCTCCTAAAGGTGCCGATTTGTGGCTCCAAAAGGTTCCGATTTTTTTCTTTTTTTATAAATTTATTAATCGAATGTTTTTGGCTCCGAAAGTATGTCGTACGTTATTAAGGTATTGGTGGCCCCGAAAGGGGCCGATTGTTTATCGGTTTAAAAATTGCTCGATATATCCGCCATTGACATCTCAACATGCTGTGGCTCTCGTTGCAACGCTGCGCTGCACTCTCCTTAGGGTGTCTGTTGAAACACATTCTAAGGCGCCGTGAATTCGTGCAACGCATTCCTCGGGTGTTGCAACCGGTTGTCGGTACACCTCATTCTGAAATAGTTAAGTTTGGTTTTAATGAACAGTTTATTGTAAATTGAAGATATTAAGATGTTAACGTACCTTCAAGTATCCCCAAAGGAAAAAATCCAACGGATTCATATCCGGAGACCTTGGTGGCCACTGAACAGCACCGCCGCGGCCGATCCACCTGTCCTGGAAGGTTTCATCTAGGAAAGCTCTTACATTTGCGGAGTAATGAGCAGGTGCCCCGTTATGTTGAAAGAACATGTTCCTCCGAATCTCTAGTGGAATATCTTCCAAGAGAGTTGGAAGAACATGCTCCAGAAAGACGTTGTATGCTGGGCCGTCCAATCTATCTGGTAGAATGTACGGCCCAACAACAAATTCTCCGCAAATGCCGGCCCAAAGATTAATCGACCAGCGGTGTTGTGCTCCTCGTGGCCGAATCGCATGTGGATTCGCGTCGTCCCACACGTGCGAATTGTGGGCATTAAAGCACCCCTCCCTGGTGAAGAGGGCTTCATCTGTCCACAAAACGTACCTGCAGAACGACGGATTCCGCTCGATTTCGCCCAACAGCCACCGGCAATACTCCACCCGTTTGATGTAATCCCTTGGGAGTAAAGTCTGCACCCGCACATATCTGTACGGGTGCAGTCAATGCTCTCGAAGAATTCGATGGACCGACGATCGGCTGACGCTGAAATAAAATACAGATATTCGTTGTAATAAATGTAACTACAATTTAATTGCGGATGATAAACAGTACAACTTACCCCGACGTGCGGCTGATGTCGCGTACGCTCACTGTGCCATCCCGATAGACCTGTCCGAGCACCTCGTCCGCCCGCGTCGTGGTGATTCGACGGATATCTTGATTGCGAATGAAAAATTGTATTGTAATCGACAAATGAACGTTACAAAATATCAGTGTTTCTCATTATCGAAATTGAATACACTCTCGTACTTCGTTAATAATAAAAGTACGTTAGAAAACATCAGTGTATCTCATTCTCACTAAATAGGTTCATTCACGTTCTTTATTACGATTATTACAACATGTTTTTCATTTCCACACAGTAAAAGAGTAACGCGTCGAAGGAAACTACTGCACGCTTACATGGGTATAAAACATTATTTTAAAAAACGGTACATTTCAAACAACCAATACATTAATAATGTATGAAGCCATTAGTAAACAACGATTTAGTCGGTCCCTTTCGGGGCCAAAAACATTCGATTAATAAATTTATAAAAAAAGAAAAAGATCGGCCCCTTTTGGAGCCACAAATCGGCACCTTTAGGAGCCACCAATCTAAAAAAAAAAAGAAAAAGAAAAAGATCGGCCCCTTTTGGAGCCACAAATCGGCACCTTTAGAAGCCACCAATTTAAAAAAGAAAAGAAAAAGAAAAAATCGGCCCCTTTTGGAGCCACAAATCGGCACCTTTAGGAGCCACCAATTTAAAAAAAAAAAAAAAAAAAAGAGAAAAAGATCGGCCCCTTTTGGAGCCACAAATCGGCACCTTTAGGAGCCACCAATTTTTAGATAAAAAAAATAACGGCTTTTTTAGGGACCTACAACTTTTGAATGAAAACAAAAATTATCTTTAAATAAAACAGGTCTATTCTGGGGCCAGTAATCGGCAAAAATCGACTCCTTAATGGACCAAAATAAAAAAACATTCAAGGCAAATAATTTAAATTTAAAAAATATGTAAGAAGAAGAGAGGAAGTAAAACATGAAAGACGTGTCGAAAACCGTCACGAGACGTCGAAGAATGTGTTGATCGGTAGCTAAGGAGACGAATCTGCGTCGCAAAACCGATCAGTGGGTGCGAGACGCGGGAGGATAAACAGTTCGTTGATGGCTAAAATAAATTATTATAAGATTTATTAACAATTATTTGTCGGTGTTTCATTTCCAAAGTTGCCCCGCCTAAATAGGAAATTATTTCTAAACAATAAAATAAGCGAATTAATTGAACAATAATTGTAAAGTGACAGTGAGCGTGTAGTGGTGATATACGGTGTGAAGCGACGTGAGGTTGTTAACCTTCCAGTTTCATCAGCTGTGCTGCGCTGCTGTTTACTTCTTACGATGGCTACGGTCGGTACAATGACAGCAGCAAAATTGACATCGAAGCAGATCGAGTTACGATTGAATTGGTGAGTAATTTTAATTATGCATGCACCTTTTTACATGAAACGTAGATAATTTTAACAATAACACAATTGTCTAAATGCTTCTTGATTTATCGATGAGATTTTTCGCTCGATCGATTTAATGCTATGATCGATCGACAGTCTAGGACGACAAAACATTCATTAATTCGTTCTAATCAGGATATCGAGTAGTTAGCTGATCTTCATTATTCTGTAGAGTCGATTAAATTAACATTATTCTGAATTTTTTTTTATTCCTTATTCGATATTATTTGATATTTTTTCTTGCTTTATCGACGGGGGTTTTCGGCCGCGTTCGGACCAGGCAATCCGGGCCATAGTCACACTGCTGAGCGCGCGAAAGGCGCGCGCTGTGAATGGTCAGTGTTTTTCCTTAATAACTCAAAAACGAAGCCCCATCCGAAATTTTTGCAAAGGAAATTGTCGTTCAGAATCGTCTCACCTACCCCCCATTTCCGGTTCTTACACCAATAATGGAACACCCTGTATACAAGGGTTCAAAAAAAAAAACATTCAACATTTATATGGTATATAGGACGCACTGTACTGAGTAAAAAAGCTTTAGTAAACTTAGGTCGAAAGGTCAACCATTCCTGAGATATAAACATTTTTGTTTGCTAATATCATGATTTAATTACTATTGAATTTTCGATATTTACAGAAGATTTTCCACGTGTCCACCTTCTATTTTTATACACGCTTGGCATCTTTTTCTTACAGAGTCGCGAACTCTCTTGAAAATTCCACATTTCTGTCGAATTATTTGACAAGCATGGTAGATTCGGTTACGTAATTCTTCTAAGTCATTTATCGGCGAGGAATACACTTGGCTTTTTAAATATTCCCATAAAAAGAAGTCCAAAGGGTTGAAATCGGGGGATCGAGGGGGCTATGCAACTAGTCCACCACGTCCAATCCACCTTTGACCGAACACCGTGTTTAAGTCAATCATGATGTTAGAAAACAAAAATGTTTATATCTCAGGAACGGTTGACCTTTCGACCTATGTTTACTAAAGTTTTTTAACTCAGTACAGTGCGTCCTATATACCATATAAATATTGAATGGTTTTTTTTAACACCCTGTATATATATATGTATATATCTATATATCCATTTCATGTTTACAGTGCATACATTTGCATGCTCCTTTATGTAACCTGAGACAATTATGGCACAACTTATTCCTCTTTACTATATTCCATCGTTGCGCGATAGATAACTTCCCGAACGCTGGACAGTTATACAAATGACGTGTCGACTGTTTGCATTGAACGCAATTATTATCGGTAGAAGTCACGAACACTCGGGTTCCGGACTGTACTCTGCGTAGTTTCGTGGGACGTTGTATGTCGGTGTTCGAATTTGATCGCTTGGAAATGTTTTCGTTCCTTTGACCCGCCTGTTCTTGTTCGTGCGCGAGAATCTTGAATGCGGTTTCCGAGATAAATCTGAAAATTTGATCGAGAGTAGGCAAAGTATCTGAATTAAAGGTATCTTCCCACTTATCACGCGTCTCACTCGATAAAGCTCTCTCGATTATATGAACTACTAAATTTTCATCGCCTAGGACGTCTAATGTCTTTAACACGTTTATATGCTGCCTTACGTCATCGACAAGCTTCGACAGACTTTTGTATGTGGGTTTAGTTTGTTTAGGTAAGTCGAGAATGGAATCAAAATGCTTGGGAACGATTATGCGTTTTCTTTCATAGTTTTCTCTAAGGAGTTTCCACGCGAGTTTATAGTTATCTGCGCTTACGTCAAGTACCGAAATTTTATTAAGGGCTTCTCCTCTCAACGAATCTCTCAGGTAAATAAATTTTTCTTGTCTCGGGCGAAGTCCGTCAGTCGGGATTTTAAAAAACTTTACTTCCTCTATGAGTGTTTGATGATATACTTTATTATAAGTCTCAAATTACTTGTATAACGACTCTTAGATTACTGGGCGAACGATCGATAGGCAACTGACTCGTGACTCGGCTCGCCAGCGTCTGGTTTCTGATTTCTTTCTGCTACGCATATTTACTACAGGCTTTTTATACCTTCTGTTATCTCTTCTTTATTCTGTTAACCCTTGAAATATGAATTCAATAAATCCAATGGATTTGATGTTATATGTGTGTGTGAGTGTGCCGCGTGTGAAAAGAACGATGTCGTGTACACGAATGTTGGGCGCCCGTCAGCAATTAATTAACCGCGTGACATTAAGCCTCGTACTGACTTGAGCATTTTTCGACGCACGAACGGTTTGAGCGCACGAATGCTCTAGTCAGTACGCACCGTTTATGCGTTCGCGCAGGCTTCGAGCACGCACGAACGCTTTTCGAGTGCTGTCGGTCCATCAAATGACCTTGAGTGTGGAAATTTCATACAAGTTTGGAAATTGATTTAAATGGTAAAATAACAGAAAAAGTAATGAAAAAATGAAATTATTTATTTCAATGGCCTGCGCGCTCGCCAGATATTACACCGTTAGATTTTTTTCATTGGGGCACGGTGAAATCACAAGTTTATGACGAAATTCCCACGACACCGGAAAACATGATGGAACGTATTAAAATTGCCTGTGTTAATATCAGCAGTAAAATAATAAAAAAAACTACCATATCATTTATTAATCGCTTAATGAAATGCATCGAAGTTAATGGATATCATTTTGAACACCTGTTGAAATAAATAATTTCTTTTTTTTCCGTATCTTCGTAGCGACGAAGAGTACAATATGAGTACAACAGTTCATAAGATATGAATTCATAGTTCATAAGATATAACTCGGATGACGGATGAAATCATAATAAAATAATCTAGCTCATTAAAAAAAAATACGAGAAAAAATCATTTTTCAAGATTGTTTATCCCTTCCCCAATAATTAATTTTTTCCATATATATACTTTATTTTACATAAAATGGAATAATATATGATTTAGAAATAGTTTTGGAACTATTTCCACGTTTTCGGGATTTTGTGTCCACCAATGCGACGTTCGCACGAACGTCCTTTGATGGACCGACAGCAGTCGGAAAGCGTTCGTGCGTGCTTGGGGCCTGCGCGATCCCATAAACGGTGCGTACTGACTAGAGCATTCGTGCCCCCAAACCGTTCGTGCGTCGAAAAATGCTCAAGTCAGTACGTGATTTACGCACGGTATGAAAAGAATTTCACACGCACGAATGTTCGTGCGCCCAAACCGTTCGTGCGTCGAGAAATGCTCAAGTCAGTACGAGGCTTAAGACGCATGTCTATCAAAGAATATATATAGTGACCGTTGATGTCAGAGTTAGTATTGTACCGAACATTCACCTCACCATCCTATACCGCGATCCGATTACGCAAGGTAGGTCAAGGTGCGCTTCAGCGCTTTAACCCGCCAGTATCCGCGCCGCGTTTGTAAAGTATTAGAAGAAAACCCGCGGTCCCGCAACGCGGAACGTAACAATATCACGAGATGATTCCGAAATTTTTTTGCAGAACTCGGTTGGGTCGTAGTGGGCGGCGTGAAAGGAATTTCAGAACAAGAAAGGTAACGTGTAAGTTAAACGAACTAACCGAACAAATCGCGAAATTCTAGGTAATAGAGGATAACATCAGCACAAAGGAATCGAAATTAGCTGAGGAGTATTTGTGTGAAGGATTCTACGCGCAAACTACAACGCGCGAACCATCAGGGCGGTATGTGGTTCGACTGCCGTTTCGTGATCGCGATCGAAGTTATGGCGATTCCCGGTCCGACGCGTTTCGGCGATTTCACGCGTTAGAAAGAAAAATAATTTTTGGAAAAAAGAAAATAACCGACTTCGAAATGCACTAAAAAGAATGAAATAATATTTAATTCTTTTCGTGGGTTTCTCTCCAGCTATGTATAACACTGATGACAATATTACATTACATTACATTTTAACTACAATGCATACTTTTCGGAAACGGCGTTAAATTAAAAAATTTCTAAATTGGAAATTATCAAAATTCTTTGATCCTTTTTCATATTTTCACATTAGCAATGTTGTGCCCGACGGGTATCAACAATTAATTTATGGGATAGCTGAGGTTCTGGAGCGTTTAAAGAATTGGAATTCACCGGAACTTCACGAGAATAGACGAAGTGATACTTGGTTTATTGAATATTTCTGAGTTACAAGTCTGATTGTTCTAGAGTTACTTTATGTACGTTCTGCTTACGATCTTTCGGTTATTACTTCTGTCCCGCGCGGCGATGCGCGGTGCTTTTATATTCTTTATTTGTGTCAATTGCTTAATTGGAATGCCTGAATTATTTGGGATATTTCTCAATAGATCGAAGTCTTTTGCCGTTCGGTCGGCACGTGTCGCTGAGTTAGACATTCCTCGCTCGATGGAGGTCGGTCATCGCTCGCTTTGTAGGAGTTGCTGAATTGTGCATTCTTTATGTGCGTATCCGGGCACAACAGCAACATCTTTCATTAATACAATTTTTAATTTTGCGCCGTCTCCGAAAAGTATGCATTGTAGTTAAAATGTAATGTAATGTAATATTGTCATCAACGTTTTACATAGCTGGAGAGAAACCCACGAAAAGAATTAAATATTATTTCATTCTTTTTAGTGCATTTCGAAGTCGGTTGTAATATACAGGGTGTCCCATTATTGGTGTAGGAGCCGGAAATGGGGGGTAGGTGAGACGATTCTGAACAACAATTTCCTTTGCAAAAATGTTGGATGGGGCTTCGTTTTTGAATTATTAAGGAAAAACACTGACCATTCACAGCGCGAGGTTTTCGCGCGCTCAGCGGTGTGACTATGTCCCGGATCGCCTGGTCCGAGCGCGGTGTGAAATGACGAAAATTTTGAAATCACTCAATATCCGGATAGAACGAATAAATCGAAGTTGTATGACACTTTTCGTTGTTGAGAAGGAAGAAGATTTTAAAAATTACGTACGTCAACTATTAAAAGATGCCGACAGAATTATTTAAATTAAACTCACCAGTTCACTCGCAACTTGAACTGCAGCGCTGAACAGCTGATGAGACGGCCAAGTCAACGAACCCACGTTACTTCACACCATGTATTCCCTATCACTTTTCACTGTCGCTGTCACTTTTCACTGGGTCATTTAAATCACCGAATCGGGAAACTGTCGTACAGCCTCCTGCGAATTATTTGGGCACTGCGAAAATATGTTATAATATCCAGCTTTGGAGCAAAGCATGTCGGCAATGTGCGAGATACTGGACGCGTACGGAAAGATTCGCGTTCCTTGTTACTGACAAAAGAACGTTAGAGAATATCCCTGTGTCTCACTCTGTTGGAATGTGTTTCATTCGCGTTCTCCGTTACTGACAAAAGAACGTTGGAGAATATCGTTGTATCTCACTCTGTCCTAATATTTGTATGATTGGCGTTCTTCGTTATAACATGTTTTTCATCTTCGCGCAGTGTCAAACAAACGCGAAGAAGACTACGGTCGAGGTATCGAAATCGGACCTATTCGGGGAAACCTTCTTTACATCCTTTCACAATTTCCTGATTCAATGATTTAAATGACCCAGTAAAAAGTGACAGTGACCGGCGTAATCAAGAAAATTTTGTGAAATAACGTGAGTTCGTTAACCTGACCGTCTCATCAGCTGTTCAGCGCTGCAGGTTAAGTTGCGAGTGAACTGGTGAGTCTAATTTCAGTAATTTTGTCCGCACTTTTTAATAGTTCTGAATTTGTTTAATTCTTTATTCGATATTATTTGTGATATTATTTCTTGCTTTGCCGACCGGGGTTTTCAGCCGCGCTCGGACCTGACAATTCGGGCCATAGACACGCCACTGAGCGCGCGAAAAGCTCGCGCTATGAATGGTCAGTGTTTTTCCTTAATAATTCAAAAACGAAGCCCCATCCAACATTTTTGCAAAGGAAATTGTTGTTCA
The DNA here is from genome assembly GCA_943735885.1 of Stelis phaeoptera. NCBI lineage: Eukaryota > Metazoa > Arthropoda > Insecta > Hymenoptera > Megachilidae > Stelis > Stelis phaeoptera. The sequence goes on from OX030933.1 coordinate 3,136,776, forward strand.
GAATCGTCTCACCTACCTCCCATTTCCGGCTCCTACACCAATAATGGGACACCCTGTATAACCAATAAGTCGGTTGAAAATATAACCATTTTTTTTACCAAAAATTATTTTATTTCACACTTTTTAGTGGCGATCTTTGCATTCCCTGCGAAGTAATAGCCACATACTGTATAACGGTGTTCCTTTCTTCATATATTATATCTCATCGTTATGAAATCAAGGTATACATACGATTGTCAGCGGGAGTATCCATGTTCATTTCTGAAACAAAACAAAAGTACATACATGTCTCTGTAGTATAATCGTAGTAAAAAGATAAAATACACACACACGCCCGCCCGCACGCCCGGCCGCCCGCACGCCCGCCCGCACGCACGCCCGCAAGCGGGTGGAGGTACATATATAAAATACGTAAAACCACACAACCCGTGGTCGGGCATGCGGGCGTGCGTTCCGTGCGTGCGTGCGAGTGTTTTTTTTTTCTTTTCACTACGATTATATTACAGAAACATGTATGTAACTTTTGTTTTTTCAGACATGAACATGGATACTAACGCTGCAATATACCTAACTCCTCTACTGAAATCCTTAATAATCTTATTGTATTGGAATAAATAGTAATCAATTATATAAAATACGTAAAACCACACAAAATTTACGAAATTATACATAATTATTTCATATCTCACGTAACAACTGGGATTTACTGTGTCTGATGTAACATATAGGAAAGTAGGATATTGCTTGATTCGCACTTACCACTTACCATGTGGCCGTCACGCTAGATACATAATTATTGCAATAACAGTAGTAATTAGCAATGCAGGGAACAGCAGGGGTAGGCAGAGAAGGGAAGGAAAGGGATTGAAATGAAAGCGAAGGGGCGGGAGAGAGGGTAGGAAGAGCCAGGGGGAGAGTTGGGTGTTGAAGGAAAAGGTAAGGAAGTGAAGGGAAGTGCAGGGAAGTGCAGGGAAGCGAAGGGAAGTGCAGGGACGCGAAGGGAATGTTGCAAACGGGATCATAGTGGAAACATCCCCGGACGCAAAACGTAATTGCAATTATTATTGCAATAACAATAGTAATTAGCAACGGAGGGAACAGCAGGGGCGGGTAGAGAAGGGAGGGAAAGGGATTGAAGTGAAAGGGAAGGGGAGGGAGGAGAGGAAAGGAAGGGGCAGGGGGATTTGGGCTTGGAAGGGAAAGATAAGGAAGTGAAGGGAAGTGCAGGGAAGTGCAGGGTTGCGAAGGGAAGTGCAGGAAAGTGAAGGGAATGTTGCAAATGGGATCATCGTGGAAACATCTCCGGTCGCAAAATGTAATACTAGGCTTCATCGATATTAGGCCGATTATACGTGAAATAGTACGGTTTTTGCAATAAACGTGGGAGAAAACGAAAAAATGCATAATATGATTGTTGCTGGACCAACTGGAAGTCATACTCTACAAGATCCAATAAGTTTCGATCCGATTGGTCATTCCATCATGGAGTAATCGGTGACCATACATGACATGGACGAAACAGTACGCTTCTATGCAATAAAAAAGGGGTACACGATGATAAAATGCAAAATGTTTTCTATGCGGGGTCAACTGGGAATCATACCCTACAGGATGCAAAAGGTTTCGTTCCGATTGGTCAATCCATAACGGAGCAATCGGCGGACATGCATGACGCGGACAAAACGGTACTCTTTGATTTGCAGTAATTTACAATAAAACATGATAAAACAGGGTAAGCAATGATAAAATAAAAAATGTGTTTTATCCCGTTTCTAGTGGGGGTCATAGCCTGCAAGATGAAAAAGGTTTTGTTCGGATTGGTCCATCCATCTCGGCGTAATCGGTGGTCAAACTTAGCATGTACGAAAACGTGTTTTTGCAATAAAAAAGGTGTAAAGAATGACAAAATGGAAAATGTTTTTTATACGGGACCAACTGGGAGTCATACCCTACAAGATGCAAAAGGTTTCGTTCCGATTGGTCAGTCCGTCTCGGCGTAATCGGTGAACATACATTAAAAAAAAATAAAAAATAAAAAAAAATATACATGTCGAATTGAGTAACCTCCTCCTTCTTCTTCGAAGTCGGTTAAAAAGATCTAATCCGACGCTTGACTTACAATCGATTACAAGAAGGTCATGAACGAATATATAGGTTTAAATCGTATGTCGTTAATCATAGACGAGAGCGACGACGGATATTATTTACCCCATCATGCCGTGATTAAAAGTACAAGCGCCACTACAAAGCTACGGATTGTTTTCGACGCATCTGCAAAGTCAAATAAAGGCTTTTCATTGAACGATAAACTAATGGTCGGCTCGACGATTCAAAAAAAGTTATTCCAACACCTTTTAAAATATTTCGCGTGCACACCTGTGTTCTTACCACAGACATAGAGAAATTGTACAGGCAGATATTAATCCACCCGGATGATCGCCAATTTCGACGTGTTTTTTTAACCGACTTCGAAAAGAAGGAAGTTACTAAATTCGATTAGTTTTTTTTTTGTATGTCCGCCGATTACGCCGAGATGGATGGACCAATCGGATCGCAACTTTTTGCATCTTGTAGAATATGACCAACAGTGGGTCCCATAAAAAAACACTTCGAATTTTTCCATTTTTTACCGCTTTTATCGCAAAAAGAAACCTGCTATTTCATGTATACTCGGCCTGATATCGATGAAACCTAGTATTACATTTTGCGGCTGGGGATATTTTCACGATGATACCATTTGCAACATTCCCTTCACTTTCGTTCGCTTCCCTACCCTTCCTGTTGTTGACAATAACTAGTTTTATTGCACAATTCCTATTCTTTGAAGCTACTCTGTTAGGAATGCTCCGATCGCCACAAAGAAATGTGAAATAAAAAATTTTTGAAAAAAGAAATACAACCGACTTCGGAATGCACTAAAAAGGATGAAATAATTTTAATTTATATTTCGGAGACGGCGCAAAATAAAAAATTTTCTACATTGTAAATTACTAAAATTCTTTAATCCTTTTACATATTTTCACATTTAAATGTATTTTCTCTTTCTGCCCATTCAGTACCAAGGTCACCATAACCCAATCAAATCATAATCAGCAATATTTCTCATTTCCACAATTTTTAATTTTGGGTCGTCTTCGAAATATAAATTAAAATTATTTCATCCTTTTTAGTGCATTCTGAAGTCGGTTGTATTTTTTTTTTCCAAAAATTTTTTTGGGTATTACGAGGGTAAAATTGCCGTTTTCCAATTAAACACCGTAACGTTTGGCGTCTCGTCTGCCCCGTATCTTGCGATTAAAACCATAAATCAACTTGCAGACGACGAAAGCGCGGATTTTCCTCTCGCGTCTCAAATTTTAAAACGCGATCTGTACGTGGATAACTTATTGACCGGAGCAAATTCTTTGCTGGAAATATTGAGAATTTGCGATGAAATAATTGTGCTTTTAAAACGCGGTCACTTCAATATTAGGCAATGGGCTTCAAATCACAATTACGCGCTTGATAGCATAGACGAAAAAATCTTGCATAAAAATAATTATGCAGATGTGTTGGAAAACCAAAATCGACTGGGACGAATCTGTTCCTAATACATTGCACATAGCTTGGATTTGATTTCATTCAGCGATCAAATTCCGTTAATTCGAGAATTATCCATAGATCGTCGTCTTCTTATCGATGCGATGGCCCGATAAATATTCAATTGCATGGCTTTTGCGATGCAAGTAAAGTTGGATACAGTGCGTGCCTATATTTGCGTTCTTACGACAGCAACGGTCGCGTGTTGATTCGCCTAGCTAGCGCGAAATCAAGAGTGGCTCCGTTGAAATCGACAACAATTCCCAGACTAGAACTATGCGCCGCTTTGACCCTCATTCGACTTTATCAAGAATCGCGTTCGGCTTTTAACTACAATATCAATGAACTTGTGTTTTGGTCGGACTCCATGATTGTGTTACATTGGCTTAAAAAGTCGCCACAAGCCCTAAAAACATTTGAAGCCAATCGGGTTGCTGAAATTCAGAGTGTCGGCGGCGACATAGAATGGCGTCACATAAATACCGACCAAAATCCAGCCGATGCATTATCACGTGGCCAACTACCTTCAGAATTCCTAAAAAATGAATTATGGTTCAAGGGGCCATCGAGGGCTTCAACAGCCTGAATATCTTTGGCCTTTCACCGTATATGCACCTGTTCCCGAATTACCTGGCCTGAAAAAGAATATATGTTTAGCGTCATACGTCAGGACGGAAATTTTTTCAACTTTTTCCGCGTATAGGAGATTGGTACGGGTAATCGCATATTGTCGCCGAGTGCGCCGCGCAAATCCGTATAAGGGTAGTCTTTGCGTACAAGAGATCGCGGAAGCAGAGCGACAAATCATTAAGATTATACAACTGGAACAATTTCACAACGAAATTAATCAGTTAAAAAATGTAAAAGATCTAAAAAATTCCCGATTGATCAATCTGAGTCCATTTATAGACAAAAACGGCTTGTTACGTGTCTGTGGACGTTTAAAAAACGCAGAAATCAGTTTTGGACAAAAACACCCGATCTTGATACCATCTTGTCATCACGTTACCGACCTTCTCATTCGCGAAACGCATGAAAAGACTTTTCATACTGGAATTCAAAGCACGTTGTACACGTTGTGACAGCGTTTTTGGTTATTGGATGGAAGAAATCAGGTGCTAAAAATCGTCCGGCAATGTCTGCGTTCCTTCAATTTTCGACTTACCGCGAATCAGCCTAAAATGGCAGATTTACCGAAACCGCGAGTTGAAGAAGTCGCGATTTTCACTAACGCAGGAGTTGATTTTTGCGGGCCGTTCTTTAGTAAAGAAAAAAAATAACAAAACAAGGTACGCCTCAGGGCGTACGGTTGTATTTTCGTCTGCATGTCGGTCAAAGCTATACAGGATATCCCGTAACTAGTGTAACATCCGGAAATGGGGGGTAGCTGGGGTGCATCTGAACAACCTTTTCCTTTTTAAAAATGTTGTTTGAAGCTTCGGTTTCGAGTTATTAACGAAAAACACCGGCCAATGAGAGAACGCGTAGAGCGCGCGCTGAGTCACAAGAGCGTTAGTGGCTCTCAACCGCGCGCGGACGTGGTCGTGAACGAACGCCTCTTTGCATTGGAGATATCGAGCGAATCGCACAGCAAATTAAATTAAGAATGATGTAGAATTATTTATCAGTAACAAATAAACGAATAATTCGTTTAATAACTATGTTTGACACTTTTGAACGTTATTCGAAAGGAACAAAGTGTTATAGTAGTTATGAAAACAAATTTTTTTTTAATAGCATGTTAACAGTTGGATAATTTATAATTTAAAGAAAAACGATTTCGAAAGCTAATGTTAGAAAAAGCTGGTTTAACTTATCCATTTATTCCCGAATGAATCTGTCATGGCTGAAGTGGGTCGTTGAAACTGGGTCATTGTGCCGATCCTGGCTCTTCTTCGAAACCCTCAACAGCTGAAGTCACGGCAAGGTCAGCGAACTCACTGCACTGTACGGTCACATTTATTGTGCGGTTACTTTTATTGCGCGGTCACTATCACTTGTCACTGAGAAATGTGGGGATATTTAAACACAATTTATTGTTCCTACGTGTAACCAAGTCGGTCACTCACAATCAGCGACGAATAAATACAGTACTGCGTAAGGAAAATTTGATCTCACGCCCGAATCAATGAATTGAATTTTGCTTCGCTCCGAGGCTGCCGCGCGACGAGCCAACGATTGTCGGTTTTTTGGCAAAGATCAAACGTGCCTCGCAGTTCGTTGCACATTTCGCGTGGATACGTATCAAAAACAGTTACTGTTGGCTCACCCACCCTACCTCGCCAGATTGCCTCGATATCCTAGTTAAAGTCGCGAGGCGACTCGATCGAGGCAGCCTCGCACTGTTTGTACATAGCTTAAGATTTGAAATATCGGCGGAAGGGGTAGCGCCAGAAAAGGGGAAGCTGACTAGTATAAAAAAATACCCGGTACCCGTCGGCGTTAAGACAGTACGTAGTTTTGCTGACCTAGCCAGTTATTTCAGAAGATTCATCAAGGGATTCGCCGTTATTGTTCGACCCTTGACGGACCTGCTGATAAAGAACGCGGAATTTAATTGGGGAAAGGTCCAACAGGAGGCATTCAACGAGCTGAAGGAATGATTGTGTCGCGCTCCAATATTAAGATATACGATCCGGAAGCGCGTACAGAAATTCATACGGACGCGTGTAGTCTCGGCATAGGCGGGGCATTATTACAAAAGGATGCAGACGGTAAACTACACGCAGTTTCTTATTTTATTCGCAAAACAACTGAAGAAGAATCAAACTATTATTCATATGAGTTAAAAGCATTAGCCATTGTTAACACATTAGAAAAGTTTCGCGTATACTGAATTAGAATCCATTTTACGATAAAAACAATCCAAGAATAGGGCGATGGTTCGTCAAATTAAGCGAGTTCGATTATTCAATAGAATACCACAAAAGTAGCGTTTTGGTTGCCAATACTCTCAGTCGGAATCCCGTGGAAGACACGGCCGAGACCCAGTTAGTTGGATTACCAATATTAGGAATAACGTTAAATACTGATTGGATCGCAGCAATGCAGCGCGTAGATAAGAAAATAATGAACATCCGCGATAAGTTAGAAGAAGTCACGACGTTTATCGAGTCACGAAGGGACGATGGAGATTGTATGTGCTGAGCGAACTATGCCACGAAATCGTATCCGAGACGCATAAGAATTTATGTCACGTCGGTACTGACAAAACGTTAGTAGCAGTAGAGGAAACATATTATTTTCCGTGAATGAGAGAGTTTATTACCAAGTATATCAATCGTACATATAGCAAAGGTGCAGTGGTCGAGCAAGGCGTCACAAAACGAACACCATACGAAATCGTTTTCAATAAGAAGGGCGTTGGTATAAATACTCGCCCGTTAACGCGCGAACTACTGGAATTAAATGAAACCGTCGAACACGAAGAAAGCAGAGAACCAGTGCATGAACTGTTAAGTAAAAACCGCGAACGAATGAAATTACGTTACGACAAATACCGCAAGCAAGCCCGAATATATAAAGTAGGCGAATTGATAATGGTCAAAAGCGATGCACCCTCCACGGGACAAAGTAGGAAGCTCGTACCGAAGTATAAGGGTCCATATGAAGTAGTTAAGCCATTAGAAAACGATAGATGCTTAATTCAAGATATAAAAGGCGAACAACAAAGCAACCGAATATATAAAGCGATTGTAGCAGTAGATAGATTGAAACCGATTAATAGCTTATAGTCCACATTAGAAGTAAGCGAAATTAGAATAGTTAGAACTAAGTAATTAATGGTACCAGTTAAAGCGATCAATGGCTTATAAATCGCATTAGAAATAAGCAACCTGGAATATTTAGGATTAAGCAATTCAATGTAACGACCATTATCATACCGCGCCGAGGACGGCGGTGATTGACATCACCGCCTGACGGAAGGGCCGAATTGAAACAATCGATATGTACAGTCAGTCCCATAAGTATTCGTACACATTTTAAAACACAATTCCCTCGTTTGAAATTGGACCAAATGACTTGAACTTTTTGAGAAGCTAGAAGAACTGAATAACAAGGAAAAAAAAAAGTTGAAAAAGTCCCAGTCGGTTGAAATTATGAAGGATACAGTGAGGATCACTTTTCTCAACTTTTTTATCCGAGCCAATAATGAAAACTTAAAACATGCTTTGCGTAGGTTTCAGTAAGTTGTATGTATACATAAAGTTTCATCGAAATCGGTTAACACATCTAGAAACTACAAGCAATTGAAATTTACCAGAATCGCAGTTTTTCACCTAAGAACGTGATTAGTCATGATCTGAAAAACGTGTCAACGATCGGAAGTTTTCGGGATCGATTACGTATTTCTTAAACTCGAACAATAACCTGTCAAGTGTCAACAATCGAGGAAGAAATAATGTGTTTATTAGTTTATTGTAACGTGAAAGTGACAAGTGTCAGGGATTGTGAAGTGAAATAATTTTGTGGTAAATAAAAGGGTTCAGTGACCGGACCATTCCGTCAACTGTTCTGCCATGGGGTGTTCGTCCATCCTTGGTCAGGATACGTACGATGACCATTGACCGTTGTCAACGAACAGGATCAATTTGCAGGTGAATGGGTAAGTCGAATTCAAATTATTTATCAATTTTTATAACGTTACAGTCGCCTTTTTATTGCGATATCGTTATTTATTTCCAAAAAATTCCGAGAACACCTTCTCACATTTTATTCATTCTTTTTTTCAAACAACGAGTACAAATAATTAATAAATTCGATTTAGGGATAACAGTTGCGTACATACTGTTTTTAATTAATCGTATTCGTTGCTCGGTAGAACTTCAATTAAATTTTTCCTGCTTTATCGACGCATTAGCCTAGTTCGAACATCCGAGGGCCCAACCCTATGCTCACGCGCCTGAGCGCGTGAAAAGCGCACCCTGTGAGTGGTCAGTGTTTTTCCTTAATAATTCAAAAACGAAGCCCCGCACGACATTTTTGCAAAGGAAATTGTTACTTAGAATCGTCTCCCCTATCCCCCATTTCCGACTCCTACATCAGTTACTCTGTATAAGAGCGGGCACTGCGAGCCACGGATACGTCGGTGGGGAGAAGCCCCCCCGCCCCGAAGTGCGAAGAACGATTACGCCAGTTAGAAAACGTACCCGATTATTAGCATATTATGCCGTACCATATCATACAATTATGCAGGGTGGGCCGGAAATCGTAGTACAACCGGGCAGGGAATGATTCTACGTTAAAAATGAAGAAAATATTTTGGTATAACATTTTTTCATTCGGGGCTTCGTTTTCGTGAAAATCGACTTCAAAGTTCGTTCAGCTTGTAATTGCTTGTCGTGTATTCCACTGCTGTGGTTTTCTCTATCCAGGGTAGTGTTTATAAACATCGACAACGATGGAAAAGTTTATAAAGATGATATTTCAAACATTACACCTTTGAAACAAAAGATTATTGAGGAATTCGAAAAATTAAAAAGCGATAACAGCTTACACTCTGTTCAGATATCATTAATTCGTCGAGCAAACTTATGCATGCAGCAACGAGGAGGACATTTTCAACAATACTCATAATGTACTGTATTGTAGCATTGTAATAGTAAGTAGTAAAAAAGAATAAAAAATAAGTAATCAGTATAAACACTTTGTATTGTTTCAACCACACAATCATCAATGTTTGCAAACATTGTCCCGGACAGAGACAACCACAGTAGTGGAATACACGACAAGCAAATTGTACTAAATCGTGTATAAGTCGAACAAACTTTGAAGTCGATTTTCACGAAAACGGAGCTCCGGATGAAAAAATACCGAAATATTGTCTTCTTTTTTAACGTTGTTACGAGCCGGAGGGGCACGGCTGCGTAGCCGGGGCTTTATATTAGGTATATGGTAATTTGTTAAGAGGAAAATGGACGCGGAGACGAACCTACGTATGGCTAACGTAGGCAGCTCCAGGAGGTTGGTTATCGAGGACGAACCTACGTATGGCTAACGTAGGAAGCCTTAGGAAAGGTCAAGACGCGAGGACGAACCCACGTATGGCTAACGTGGGGAGCCTCAGGAAAGTGATATGCGGACGAACCTACGTATGGCTAACGTAGGGAGCCGCAGGAAATGTTAGGATTAGTGCTCGTAACGTATTCGGTGCACCTCGAGCGGTAAAGGTACACCTTAGTGGGTTCAGGACGGTTTATTATAATTGATCAACACTAAATCTATTTGATTCAGTTTATTCTAATGCACCGGGACTTACAACTGTTATAGTGTAATTTGTCGCGGTGTTCTAACTTGAATTAAGTTACAATATTATTGGAGTTACTTGAGTTAATTTAGTTTCGATTCCGCGAAGCAAGAATCTAATCCTTCTCGGTTTTAACGAACGCGAGCAAACGGGGGACGACTACAACCGTAAATGAAATGCCTAACAGTAGACTATGTACTGTATGGTTAAAGAAACGTACCGACGGGTAACGTGCCCTTTCTAGATTTTGACTAGACCCGAAGTGCCTTCGCCGCAACCCTTTTTATACCCAAAAATCAGGATAAAAAGGGTGGTGGGGAAGTGCGCTACGTGACTTCGAGGGACAACGCCCTTGCTTCGCGTTGATCTTGAAAATTCTAGATGTGACTAATACCGGGTGTACGCAGCCAACTCCAAATAAGGAAATTTTGAGGGCGGGAACGTAACAACGTAGAATCACCCCCTGCTTGGTTGTACGATTTCCGGCCCACCCTGTGTTACATTATATTATAACACATATAACATCAAATCCATTGGATTTATTGAATTCATATTTCAAGGGTTTTTTATGCCTTTGGGATTTTTCCCATACATAATTTTCGAAATAAACTGTAAATTTAATATTCGAGAATCACGAATTATTATTTAACAAATCCATGTCGATACATCCTCCACATTTTCCTGTAACGTCGGGCAATCTCGTTCCTTCGGCAAAACGTCGAGCAACGTTATCACTCTCGAGTGTTCGAGAAACCCGAGACCCCAAATCAAGGGGGGCCGAGATCGAAAGAGCTAATGCGAAGAAGACCAGCATTCCTTATCCGAGCTTCAAAGAATAAGCATTTGCCAATCGAATGGATTGGAAATTTTCATGCTGAAAAGTTTCGATCGTACACTCACAGCTCCGCGCCTTGGTTCTCTCAATCGCGCTTCCACAACGCGGGAGAGTCGAAACGATGTTGTGGGCGTGAGGCGCGTTTTCTAGACCGCGAAACTTCTAGAAGGACGAAACAGATAACGGACGAGTCGTATCCGTCCTTTTAGAGGTTCAAAATCTTTACTGGCGTGCGAGTAACGGTGGAGGTAGGACAACGTACAGTTAAGAGCGATTAAAAGAGCGAACGATCAAGCAGGACGACCTGCATTTAACACGGTGCATTCCGACTTGCGTTCGAGTCGCAACAGCATGCAGTGTTTAACGAGACTATTAATTAGCCATTGATGTATTATATATACCGATTTAGTTTAGGTGTAAATATATTTCGTGTCCTTAGTTATACATACAAGCGTGCCGTCCGTTAGTTATAAGTGTACATAGTGTGAATTAAATTAATTATACGCAGCATTAATAAGTAACAGCATTCCATTCCCTTTTCTCGCAGCTGGACCACCATCCTCAAAATTCAACAACCCCTACCCTCAGTTTTTCCCTCAAAATCTGGATATAATAAAAAAAATTTTGGAAAGAATTACAACCGACTTTGGAATGCACTGAAAAGAATGAAATAATTATAATTTATATTTCGGAGATGGCGCAAAAATTAAAAATTGTGTAAATGAAAGATGTTGCTGATAATGATTTGATTGGGGTGGGGTATGGTGACCTTGGTACTGAATGGGCAGAAATAGAAAATACACTTAAATGTGAAAATATGTAAAAGGATTAAAGAATTTCGGTAATTTCCAATGTAGAAAATTTTTAATTTTGCGCTGCCTCCAAAATATAAATTAAAATTATTTCGTCCTTTTTAGTGCATTGCGAAGTCGGTTGATTATTTTTTTCCAAAAATTTTTTTATTCCACATTTCCCTCCAGAGTAGTATCAAAGAATAGGAATTTTTCAATGGGAATAGTAGTTAGCAACAAGGGGATGGGAATCCATTCCCAGGGGCAGGGAACTGCAGGAAAAAGAAGGGTAGTGAGGGGAAGTGCAGGGAATGGCAGGGACGCGAAAAGAATGTTGCAAATGGGATCGTCGCGGAAACATCCCCCGCCGCAAAATGTAATACTAGGTTTCATCGATATCAGGCCGTGTATACGTGAAATAGCACGTTTTTTGTGATAGAAGCGGTAAAAAATGAAAAAATCCAAAATAGTTTTTTACTGGACCAACCGCTGAATGACCAGTTGTAGAGTATGAACTCTACAAGATGCAAAAGGTTTCGTTCCGATTGGTCCATCCATCTGGGAGTAATCGATGACCATACACAACGCGGACAAAACCGTACGCTTTTTTGCAATAAAAAAGGGACAAGCGGTGATGAAATGCAAACTTTTTTTATACGGGACCAACTGGGAGCCATACCCTACCAGATGAAAAGGTTTTGTTCCGATTGGTTCATCCATCTCGACGTAATCGGCGAACATACATTAAAAAAAAAAAGATTAACATATATGTCGAATTGAGTAACCGCCTCCTTTTCGAAGTCGGTTAAAAATTCTGAAAGAACGAGAAATTACATGTATTACAAAATGTAACCATTTTAGTAACCAATTAGCAAAAAATATTTCTGTGATTGTTGTAGGTTATAACAACATTTTTTTGACACAAGACATTTATATTACCGAAAATGTTCTTTGAATACTGTTTTCGAGTAACCTGGGACAACTCGTTCGACATAATCTTCTATTTTTTTCAGTAGAAACAATCTCTCCTCACGTTTCGCCAACCATTAATATTAAATAAATTAATTCCAATTCAACAGGTAAAAAATATCTTCCAGTTCACCTTCGCTATCACTGATATCAGTAGTATCACTCGAATCACTACAATTGTTTAATTCTTCTCTCCTAATGTTTTTAGTTAACAAAAATATCGTTAATGCAGATAACGTTTAGTCATTCATGGTGGCATCCATTTTTGACTCGCATCAAATGCATAGAAAAGCGTTCCGTTTGCAAAAGCGCATCATGCGCATTAATGAAACGGAACGATGTCAATGCACGCAGTACATTGAATGCGTTATATGCGTTTGATGCGTGAGACGAAACGCACCTGAAGTGACACAAAGTGGTGTAGCGAAAAAGTGCAATTGGGCAAGTTGAATGTTCGCGCGAATGAACAAAGAACAAGTGTGATTGGAAGGAGAACATATAACAGGTGATTGGGGATATTACAGACAGGGCGAGTGATAGGTTGGATGAGGAAAGAGTGAGGGGCCGAGGAGGGCGGTGACCGGCGGCCTCGTGCTAGAGGTCACCGGACCGGAGGGGGCAGCCAAGGCCGATACCTTGGCGGCAAAGATGGCGGAGGCCCTGGAGGGAACTGGGGTGAAGGTGACCAGGCCGACGAAAACGGCGGAGCTGAGAATCCGTGGCCTGGTCGACGGCATCACCCCGGAGGAAGTTGCGGCGACCGTCGCTGCGACTGGAGGGTGCCGGAGGGAGGATGTGCAGACAGGCAGATCCGGTCTTCTGCATCCGGCCTCGGCACCCTCTGGGTCCGGTGCCCGGCTGCCGCCGCCAGGAAATTGGCGGTGGCCGGTAAGGTCACCATTGGGTGGACCCAGAGGACGGTCGAGGCCCTCCAGGCCCGATCCCTGCAGTGCTACCGCTGCTAGGAAATGGGTCATACCAGGCAGCGGTGCACCAACGAGGCGGACCGCACGGGTCGCTGCTACGTCTGCGGCGACCCGGGTCATGCGGCGAGCGCCTGCACGGCCTCCCCTAAATGTTCCGTCTGTGCGGATCAGGAGAGCCATCGGCGCACCGCCTAGGGGGTCGAGGGTGACCTTCCGGTGCCGCCAAGGCGGCCGCCAAAAAGAAGGGCGGGAAAAGAAAGAGCGCGGGGGCCAAGGCAGCGGCCCCCGCTCCAGCGGCAGTGGCGGGAGCATCAGCCCCCACCGCCTCAGCGGAAGGCGGGCCAGATAAGGCCCCAGCGGCCGCAATGGAGGTTGTCCCAGAGATGGAGTGATGGGGCCCGCTGGCCCCATACCAGGCCCTGGCCAGGGCGCAAGATCTGTTGATGCAGACCATGGCCGAGCAGGGGGGCCGGGTTGGCCGTGGTGGCGGAGCCATATAGAGTCCCCAATCACCCAAGATGGATGGGGGACTCCGCGGGCTCCGTCGCCGCTCTCTGGGGAGGGAGGCCAGGTGCCCCGCCGTGCACGCTGCTGGAGCGTGGGCGGTGTTACCTGTCAATCGAGTGGGAAGGTTTCGCGGTGGTGGCACCTCCGAGTATATGCACCTCCGAGTTGGCCCCTCGAGCAGTTCGAAGAGTACCAGGACGGGTTGGGGAGATGCGTCTCCCGCTGCCATCCCCGTCCGGTACTCGTCCTGGGAGACTTTAACGCCAAGGCCACGACCTGGTCGTCTTCCAGGACAGACTCAAGGGGCATGGAGGTGCTCGAATGGGCGGCGGGACTGGAGCTCCGTTTGCTAAACACGGGCTCCGTCCACACGTGCGTGCGGTACAACGGGGGGTCCATCGTTGACCTCTCATTGGCAACGCCCCCCGCCGCGCGCCGTGTTTCGTGGTGGAGGGTGGCGGTAGAGGTCGAGTCGTTATCAGACCATCGATACATCGTGCTCGACCTCTCCGCTGCCCCCCAAGCGACACCCCGACGTCGTCCGGGAGGACAGCAGCCACCACCGCGATGGGCGCTACGGCGCCTGGACCGGGACGCACTGATGGCGGCAGCGCAAGTCGTGGCCTGGCCCGAACATACGTCCGGGCCTGTCGACGGGCGGGTGGAAGCCCGATGGTTCCGGGGTGCTATGACGTCCATTTGTGACGTCGCTATGCCCCGGGCCAGGGTCCACCCGAGGAAGGCGGTGTACTGGTGGTCGAGCGATATCGCGGAGTTACGCACGCAGTGCGTTCGCGCGCAACGCCAGTACACCCGTGCCCGTCGACGACGACGCAGGGATGAGGAGCGGGCTGAACAGCTGTACGGGAACTACAGCGAGAAGGTAGTCGCCCTGCAGCTGGCCATCAAGCGAGCGAAAGCCCAGGCATGGAAGGATCTCCTTGGCTCTCTGAACAAAGATCCGTGGGGGCGCCCTTATAAGATGGTGATGGGACGTTTACGTCCCTGGGCGCCTCCCATTTCAGAGAGCCTCGACCCCCAGTTTCTCGGGAGGGTCGTGGACACGTTATTCCCCCCTGGTGGGGAGCTGTCCCGACCCCGACCCGAGACGGAGGCACGTTACACGACCTCCAACGTGGGGGTCACCGAGGAGGAGATGGTCGGCGTCATCCGCTGGCTCCGGGGCAAGAACACCGCCCCGGGGCCCGATGGGATACCCGGCCGAGCCTGGGCGCTCGCTTTGCGCGTCCTGGGGGGGGGGGGGGGGGGGGAGGTTGCGATCCCTCATCGGGGAGTGTTTTATGTCGGAGACCTTCCCCGACATATGGGAGAGGAGTAGGATGGTGCTCCTGAGAAAGGAGGGGAGGCTTGCGGATTCTCCCTCCGCGTACCGGCCCATTGGTCTGCTGGATGAGGCGGGCAAGATGTTCGAACGCATCATTGCCGCCTGTCTCACCAGCCATCTGTCTCGCGTTGGCCCCGATCTGGCTGACAGCCAGTTTGGTTTCCGGGAGGGACGATCGACCGTAGACGCGGTTGATCGCGTCAAGTCCCTCTCGGACAATGCTGTTAGCAGGGGCGGGGTGTGTTTGGCGGTGTCGCTTGACATCGTCAACGCCTTCAACACCCTGCCATGGCCCTCCGTAAGGGAGGCACCGGTACGTCACCGAGTGCCTCCCTACCTTCAGGCGGTGATCGGGGACTACCTGCAGGACAGGGGGATAGAATTCCCGGGCCGGGACGGGATGATGCGGAGGGAAGTGGACCGTGGGGTCCCACAGGGGTCCGTTTTGGGCCCGCTTCTGTGGGACCTCGGATACAACACGGTTCTGCAGGCCTCGCTTCCCGATGGCGCCACCCTAGTCTGCTACGCGGACGACACGCTGGTGGTGACCGTCGGGAGCACGTTCGGGAGGACCATCCGAAGAGGGGCGGTTGCGGTGGCAGCCGTCGTCCGGAGGATCCACGACCTGGGGCTGGGAATAGCCCCGGAGAAGACCGAGGCCATATGGTTTCATGGCCGGCCTCGGTCTAAGCCTCCGGCGCGGTCGTGGATCCTGGTAGGTGGAGCCAGTGTCGAGGTGGGTTCCCGGATGAAGTATCTGGGACTCATCCTCGACAGCCACTGGAGTTTCGAGACTCATTTCGACCGCCTCGTCCCCCGAGTTGAAAAGGCAGCGGCCTCTATGGGCCGTCTGCTGCCTAATCTCGGGGGACCTGGGGATTGGGTGCGCCGCCTATACTTAGGCGTGGTGCGGTCCATGGCCTTGTATGGTGCCCCTATATGGGCACCGGCCGGGATGGCAAGCCGGCGCAACAAGCAACTGTTGCGTCGGCTGCAGCGGACGATGGCCATTCGCCTCGTCCGCGGGTACCGTACCACGTCCACTATGGCGGCGCTGGTTCTGGCCGGGGAACTACCCTTCGAGCTGCTCGCGGCGGTGCGCGCCTATATTTATAGGCGCAATAGCATTTTCCGCAGCGCTAGGGGGGGGGGGAGGGGCTGGAGCCTGAGGCGGTCCAGGAACTGGAACTCCAGGCCCGGGGACGCATGTGGGAGGTCTGGCGTCGGGAGCTATCCTCGCACGCCAGCGAACGCGTCCCCGGGGCCCTCCTGCCACACCTGCAAACGTGGCGGGAGCGGCGGCACGGTAGGCTCACCTACCGTCTGACACAGGTATTCACCGGACATGGCTGTTTCGGTGTCTACCTGTGTCGGATAGGACGAGAGGAGACGGCGGTTTGCCACCACTGTGGGGAGGAGGAGGACTCGGCGCAGCATGCGCTGGAGGAATGCCCCGCCTTTTCGGCGCTGCGTCGAGTCCTCCGATGTGAGATTGGAGGAGACCTCTCGCTCCCAGCAGGTGGCCTCCTTCTGGGAGGAGGTAATAAAGCAGAAGGAGGCCGCCGAGCGGGATCGGGAGCGTTCCCGCGGGGGGGGGGGATCTCTTTTGTGGTCCCCTTGTTCCCCCGCCGTCAGCAGATCGCGATGTAGATTCGACGGGAGCGGGGGGACGGCATGTTTAACGCCTTCCCCGGGCGGCCGTATTACCCAGGGCGGGGGCCCTGGGTAGTTGATAAACGGCCGCCGGGATGGAGCGTTGCGGGGCGCGGCCTCCCTGCACTGCGGAACCAGAGGACATAGGAGCGGGTGGAGTGAACTCCCCCTCCTCGAGACGCGGCTGGTCATCAAAGGATAGATGACCGGCCATGGCGAGGGGGAGTCGCGGTAGTGTTCTCTAAGAGTTCCCGTGACTCCCCCGAATCCGGCAGATGCGGAAGAGCGTCCGAAGGTCGCCGTGGAGGTTTTAGTGGGTCGAACCCCACACTACCCCTCAGTCACTCCCCCGAGCGGCAGGGGGGGTGTCTGCCGTTCAGATTTCCTCCACGTAAAAAAAAAAAAAAAGCGTTAGATTTAAGTCGCGTTAGGCTTAGTCGCGTTAGATTGTAAGCCACGTAGTCAATAAACCAGCATATCAAGCGAAAACCCTGCCTTGCTCATTTGCCCCGACCTTGGCGTATCGACTGAGTCGGCACTTTCGCGACGGTCAATTCCGACGGACCGGAAGACCGTGACAAATTTAATTTTTGGAAAAATTGATGAGTTTCTCGGTTCGACTTTAGGCCGACGAGAGCCTAATTGGATCCGCTGGACTGTGCGCAGGGTCAAACCAGCGATGACACATTAATTAAAAAAAGAAGTTAAATTCCTTATTTTGTACCATATTGTTGGCGAATTCTCCTTTGAACACGCGCGGCCATTAGTGTTCGCAGCGAAAGTAGTTCGCTGGTGCGTCGTTGCAGACAGCGGCAGCACCTCCCGGACACGCATGGCCACGATCGCGCCATCACGACGAAGAAACCGGTACACGTGCACCGGCCACGCGGTGCCGGTCGACGCCATTACTGTACTTGCTGTTCACGCGACAACACGTGTCTTTCGTTATACTAATTTACACTTATTCTTCATCACAGATCACGCTTAGAGCTCTCTCATTGTCCGCGCAGTGCTCTTAGTGCATTTCTGGTAGCGAGAGCAAGGTTTCTTGCTGTAGAATTACGTTTAATTGTAGTTATTAGTTTAGAAAACCCGCGTGTAAATAATCGTGTTTCATTCTTGTTATAATTAAGTGTAAATAGTTCTGTAAATATAATAATCTCGTGACCGTCCAACAAAGGTGTCGTGTCTCTTCCCTTTACGTCTCCTCCGCCCACGCAAAATCGCAAACACATATCGATATGAAAGTTGCACCAATGGATTTCTGGTGTTTTCCCGGTTAATACGATACCTCATATCACGTAAATCGGATTATTTTTAACAAAGCTAGCTTTCAATGTAACTTGGTTAATTATTGTCCAAATTATGTCGTGTTTGGTATCATTATCATTGTAAAAACACAAGTAATCGATTGACATCACTTCCGGTGCATGTTTTTCTTATTTCCATGTATGTGCAACATGTTACTGATTCCTGACTCTCCGCGCAGGCAACGGTTGAAGAAGACGGCATGTCTCACGGTAACTCAAGATTCCGTTTTCTACTCAAAGATTGATTCCGTTTTAAACTCAAGATTGCCCATACTTGTGCAAGTACCTCGTATGAAATACCTTCAAGACCATCTCCTACGGATGATTGTACTGTGGATATAACGCATGAAGAAAACGTAGGAAGTACAGAAGACACTGAAGTTATCGAAGAAATAATAGAAGTAGTAGATGTCGATACACAGGAAGAAATAATGACATCACTGCCAGAAGGTAATGAACTGCCACACAGAAGGGCGACTCTGTACTAATGTTGGACATTGGAGCAAAATATTAATGTTCGAATTTAAAAATTTTTGGAAAAAAATACAAACGACATCGGAATGCACTAAAAAGGACGAAATAATTTTAATTTATATTTCGGAGACGGCGCAAAATTAAAAATTGTGTAAACGAAAGATGTTACTAATGTGAAAATATGTAAAAGGATTAAAGGATTTTGACAATTTTCAATGTAGAAAATTTTTAATTTTGCGCCGTCTCCGAAATATAAATTAAAATTATTTCGTCCTTTTTAGTGCATTCCGAAGTCGGTTGTATTTTTTTCCAAAAATTTTCTTATTTCACATTTTTTAGTGGCGATCAGAGCATTCCTTCCAGAGTAGCATCAAAGAATAGGAATTTTGCAATGGGAATAGTAGTTAGCAACAAAGGGATGGGAAGGGATGGGCAGGAAGGGACAGGGAAGGGAAGGGTATTGAGGGAAAGTGAGGGGAATGTGGCAAATGGGATCCTCGTGGAAATATCCCCGGCCGCAAAATGTAATACTAGGTTTCATCGATATCAGGCCGAGTACGCACGAAATAGCACGTTTTTTGCGATAAAAGCGGAAAAAATGAAGAAATCCGAACTGGTTTTGTTACGGGTCCAACTCTTGGTCATACTCTACAAGATGCAAAAGGTTTCGTTTTGATTGGTCCATCCATCTTGGAGTAATCGATGACCATACACAACGCGGACGAAATCGTACGCTTTTTTGCTATGAAAAAGAGGCAAGCGGTGGTGAAATGCAAAATTTTTTTTTACGGGACCAACTGGGAGTCGTATC
This sequence comes from Stelis phaeoptera, assembly GCA_943735885.1. Taxonomy (NCBI): domain Eukaryota; kingdom Metazoa; phylum Arthropoda; class Insecta; order Hymenoptera; family Megachilidae; genus Stelis; species Stelis phaeoptera. The sequence continues at coordinate 3,156,223 of OX030933.1, forward strand.
CTACAAGATGGAAAAGGTTTGGTTCCGATTGGTCCATCCATCTCGGTGTAATCGGGGCACATACATAAAAAAAAATAAATAAATAAATAAATATACATGTCGAATTGAGTAACCTCCTTCTTTTTCGAAGTCGGTTAAAAAACTTAAGTTCATTTTAATGAATCCTTAAGCCTTCCACAATTATATTCCACGGTACTTCTACGTTTTGCATCACTATTCTACCTAACGGCATCCAAAATTAGTTACATTGATCTATTTATCTTTTTGCTGATTTATATTGTAATCCTTGTATTTTATGGCTTCACCAAAAGAATATGCGTGTAGAGTTAGAAAATAGTTTATTTAAAAAAATAGAGTAAATGTAATTAAGGTTACAAAAGGAAAATCGTCCGTTCTCGTAAAACGCATCCGTCGTACGCGTTGTTCAAAACAAAACGCCAACGTCTTTCTCCCGTTCCAAGCGCCCTCTCACACACCACACTTCCCGCCGCTCGCTCACACACCACACACACACACACGATCGTCCTTTGCCTCCTACAATCGGCCATCCTGAAAATTATCATCTGTCCTCAGATGGTTAAATGTCGTCAAAATCGGATAGGTCATCTTGTTGTTCATTAGCCCAAAGTTTCATATGGTCAGCAGAGGAAGAAGTTTTGTTAGGACCTTCATGGTTTCCAACCTTTTCTACTATATATCTATCATTACGTAGACATCAGGAGACTCGGTAGAGTCTCCTCGCCAAGTAGTTTAGGCCGACGGCTGTTCCGCCCGCGACAGCGAGACTCTACCGAGTATATTATCCCGAAGCAGAGCGTTTTGGGCGTTTTGCAAAAAATAATTTGCTATTGCTGAAAAAGTACGCAACTCAGCTTCATTCTAATAACACAGTCTGCTTGGACTTGTCTTTCCCCTTCTTTTAAGCCCAAGAACGCCTCAATCGGTGCATTTATTTATGAGATATTAACTGTTTTTCATCGAAAAATTTCAATCAGTTTCATTAACCACCTACGTCATGCTAACGTCAGTGTGGATCACACATTTTTGCCGCTAGAGGCGCTGTTAGCGCTGTGGCTCACGTTACGCACATGCGCCGTTACTGATATTCGCGTTGGTTCAACATCATGGCGTGCGATACTCTCACACGTTAAGATCGCATTGCGACGGCGCGCGGCATCAGTCGCGTCGCGGCGACGCGTACAAAATTCAAAACGGTAGTATAATACAGCGGTCACCTATGCATTATTTTGAATAAAATATTTCCTTTACTTACTTAGAAATTATAATCTTTTTAAGTAATCTTCTTTATTTCATGAGAACAGAAGAGGAGTAACAATATATTTTACTCTAAATAATGTAAATGTTAATTTACACCACATATTATCACAAGATTATTTCAAACAATACCTAACTCTGATCATACCTTATGGAAATAATGAACTGTCCGTCTATTTACTTTACACGCGTATCATAACGTAAAATACCTTTTGTAACCACGGCCTCTTTTCGTTGCTTGCCATACCTTTAGGAGTATTGATGAGAAATTACATATATAGCGTAATTACAGTAATCAACTTAAAGTGGTTGAATGAACCATTAATAGCCAATTAAAGTAAAATTAAACCGATTTAAGCCGTGTTTGGACTCATTTTAATAGAAAAATTCCTAGCAATCCGTTGGTGCAATTTTCATTGAGGTTAGATGAAAATTATTACAAGTGAAATTTTCGTTACTGGATGCTCATTTGTTTTACTCGCGGCATCCCTTTGAAGTGTCGTAGCTCGGCCATCGTTGCTCAACGTATACCTATACGATCTATCTCACTTCCTCTCGTTATTACATCTATTCTTTTACGATAAAATTTAGCCGAGCATTACTGTACTTTGTTTCTTTATGACGATGAACGACACTGTCCTGTTGCCATAAATTTCCCTACCGCGCATATGTTACCCGGTGCATGGTAGCAGTTCGTTCATTTTTCTTAACTTTGTAAGTTTTTCACACTATACATATCTATTTTAATTATTTTCTACTTCTTTTATTCTAATTTTTTTTCTTCCTTATTATTTCCTTCTAATTTCTTTTTTTATTATTTTACTTTTTCTTCTATTTTCTCCTACTTACCTTTTTCTTCTACATACATTTAATAAAATAACCCACAAAAAGTACATTACATGTAAAAAAATGTAACGCTTAGTAGTTTAGGCACTACGAGCTGAGCACCTTTTTGCACTGATATACAATGCATTTCAATGTGGCCCTGAAAACGTCGTGATATCCCACAAAAAGTACATTACATGTAAGAAAAGGTAACGCCAAGTAGTTTAGGCACTGTGAGCGGAGCACTTCTTTGCACCAATACACAATGCATATTGAAAACATTTGGAAGCTATTACATATTTTGTGGATTTTCTAAAAAAGTAATGGATATCATGCGAAACCAGCCAAGTATTGAGTTATATATATTTTTCAAAATATTTATGCTTGGCGTCTGGCTGCCTCGTTGTGATCCAATATATATAGCATTAAACAACTATTTATAGTAATTAACTTTATATAAAGTCGATAATATATTCACAGATTTGGAATAACGTACAACTAATTTTGTTGGATCGCAACGAGGCAGCCAGACGCCAAGCATAAATATTTTGAAAAATATATATAACTCAATACTTGGCTGGTTTCGCATGATATCCATTACTTTTTTAGAAAATCCACAAAATATGTAATAGCTTCCAAATGTTTTCAATATGCATTGTGTATTGGTGCAAAGAAGTGCTCCGCTCACAGTGCCTAAACTACTTGGCGTTACTTTTTCTTACATGTAATGTACTTTTTGTGGGATTTAATAATGCGGTAAGGCCCGAGATATTTTGGGTGTAATTTAAGCCCAGGGCCATACTGTGTTCGTTTTATTGCAACTAGGTCGTTTTCTTTGCAGTATGTAGGTTTTTTCCGCTTCCGATTATATGTTTTTCTGTTTTCACTTGAAATTTTCGAAATAGCTTCTGCAGCCTGTTAACGCATTTCATTTCTTTCCTACTGAAACATAGTCGCTGCTTCTTCATTCAATATTTCTCGTATTTGAGGGTCTTCTTTTATACGCATACGTGTACCGATAAGAAGTTGGAACGGTGAGAATCCAGTGCTCCGACTTGGTACACTGTTTAAGTATTGTTGAGGGATTTCAACGAGTTTATGGCAATTTTCGGGATTAGGGTGTGACAGTTTCGTCAAAATTGCGATTAAAATCCTATTAATTCGCTCGATTTGTCCGTTACTTCTGGGTACCCCCGTTGTAATTTTTATATGTTGAATGTCTTCTGATGCGCGAAATTGTTGAAAGGATAATGACGTGAATACCGTGCCTTTATCTGATATAATTCTTCGCGGATTGCCAAAAACAGATGATTGTTTTTTTAATCGATCTAGCACTTCTGCAGTATCAGTTGATCTTGTCGGATACAGCCATGTAAACTTTGTAAATGCGTCTACTACTGCGAATATGTAGCGATATCTCTTTTTTGTTGACGTTGTAGCGACCAAACCGCGTCGCGAAACATCTAGAGGGTATGGCGCGAGAAAGAGAGAGAGCGACGAAGGTTCGCGAAGGTACGAGCACCGCGCCGCGCCGACCCCGAAACTTCTAGCGCAAAGACAGCGGAGCGGCAGTTTCCAGAAACCGAAAAATCGCGAAGTACCGTCGGTATATAATACGAGCGTGCGCGACGTCAATCAATCAGTCGATCAGTGAACCGATACGACAGCGCGAAGAGTTAGCAGCGACCTCGGGCGACCAAACGGGAAACCAGTGTTTAGCGTGTAGAACCGGTTGCCACCCCAAAGGGGCTTAAGCGTAATATAGTGTATAATAATTGTTGAGTGCAATAAAGTATATTGTTGATAAGAAAAGTTTTCTTCAACGTCATAGGGCCCAAATGATCGATATGATAGGTTTCTAACAGATGATCGCCTTTGTCGATTGGATGGAGAAATCCCTCTTGCCTACCTCCTTTTCTTTCTGCCAGGATGCAGCTAACACAATTTCTAATTACTATTTCAATTTTTTGACGCATTTTTGTAAACCAGTAATCTCGACGGATTAATTGCTCGGTTTTAGCTGCTGCATAATGACCGCGTTCATGAACCTGCCTAATTATATTATTTTGCATTCGTTTCGGTACAACGATTACATGTTCGTCATTTATTTCCTTATATAAAATACCGTTTTTCACGACATATCGTTCGCCTTTACCCTGCGATACTTTACAAAATATCGGTTTTAAATCGTTATCCTCCGATTGGGCTTCACGAAGTTTCATTAAAACGCCGTTATCATTCATATCGATAGACATTGCTGTAGGTAACGGGTTGCGACTTAGCGCATCAACATGTGACATGTACCTTCTACTTCATAACTGAACTCTTCGAGAAAAAGTGCCCATCTCACGATACGCACGTTCAAATCACTTTTACGCGTGGTTAAAGTAAACGCTTTACAATCAGTAATAATTTTAAATGAGATGCCCAGGAGGTATACTCTAAATTTACGTAAAGCTTTTACAACAGCAAGAACTTCAAGTTCATAACTGGTATAGCGTTGTTCTGAAGAAGTTGTTTTACCGCTCATATAGTAGACGGGATGAAAAATGCCGTCTTCGTTATCTTTTTGCAGAAGTATAGCTCCATACCCAAACATATTCGCATCGGTATGTAATTGGGTTTCGCATTTTCGCGATATAATCGTAATATAGATTTAGTCGTTAATATCGATTTTAACTCTCGAAATGCCTGTTCTTGCGGTTCACCGAAATTAAATTGTATATTATTTTTCAGAAGATCACTTAATGGGCGCGCAATTTCCGAATAACGATAAATAAATTTTCGGAAATATCCGATTGATCCTAGAAAACTTTGTACAGTTTTAACATTCGTGGGACGCGGAAAATTAGTAACGGCTTTTATTTTGTATTCTGATGGTCGAATTGAACCATTCTCTATTTCTTGCCCTAAATATAATATTTTAGTCTGCATGATACGACACTTTTTCCAATTTATGTTCAATCCATATTCGCTCGCGATTTTTAGAACTTCTTTTAATCTAGATAAAGCTTCTACGTAATTTAATTATTAAAGCAAGCGGCTGTGTTTGGAAATCGCCGTAGAATCGTATCCGTCCGCGGAGCAGCTTTCACGTCGGGAGAATTCGCGAAATATTGTGAGGAGGAAAAAATTCATCACCAGCTAATCACGACCGGCGTTCCAAGGGGAAACGGTCAAGTAGAGCGCGTGAACCGCACCCTTTTGCCTTTGTTAACGAAATTGGCACATCCGAGACGCGAGGAGTGATATAAACATCTAGAACTAGCACAACAATGTCTAAATACCACGATGCACCGAAGCATAGGCACGACCCCTTTCCGCGCGCTTTTCGCAACTCATGCGAGATTGCGAGATAACCCGCAAATACGGGAACTGTTAGAAAAAGAATGGGTCGCGCAATTCGAAGCAGAGCGGGACGGAATACGCGATCGCGCCAGGCAAGCGATCGAGGCGGTGCAGAAAGAAAACAGGAAAGGGTACAACAGGAGAAGAGTGGCTGCAAGAGGGTACCAAGAGAATGACCTAGTGGCGGTCAAACGCACCCAGCAAGGTCCCGGATTGAAAGTAGCGAACAAGTTCCTAGGACCGTACAGAGTTGAAAAAAAACTGCGCAACGACCGATACGTCGTCGAAAAAATCGGAGACCATGAGGGGCCGGCGCGGACGTCAACAGCAGCAGACCACATGAAACCATGGCCAGAACCGGAAGAAGAAGAATTTAGTGGAGAAGAGGCGGAAGATGATATCCGGGGTCGGATATCAGTGCAGAACGGCCGAATGTAGGGAATCGAGCCGTTATTAACCGAGCGACCGAAAAACGGCACGAGTTTTTGCCGAGCAGCAAGTCAACGGCTGCTCGGCCCAAACGAAGACGGTTAGCGGCGGAAAAAGAGTAAATACACAACGGACAGCTGATGGGTGAACAACCCAGGGAGTGAGAGATAGAGAGTGCGTGAGAGAGAGAGAACGTGAAGTTCGGTAACCGCGAGATGTAGGTGTGAGCGAGAGTGTGAGTGAACAACAATATATATTATGTAAACCACGGAAGCAGAGCAGAGTCAACGAGTAGCGTTACGAGAGTGCACACAGAGAGACTGAGAGAGAGAGATAGAGCAAATTATAACGAGAGGCGATAGTATATAATAAAACGTTTGTGAACTAAAAAGTGAATAGTCGCTTTTACCAACGACCACGATCAATCAATCCCACATAGCTGTGTGAAAAAATCCGTTTTTCAAATCGATTGTAATAAAAATTGTAACATCCTATAATTGATCGATTTGATCATCAATACGTGGTAAAGGGTATCGATCTTTCAAAATTTTCTTATTTAGTAAACGATAATCTATGCAAATTCTTGTCGATCCATCTTTCTTTTTAACAAGTACTATGGGACTTGCATATTCCGAATCTGACGGCTTAATTATTTCATCGTTCAACCAAGTTTTAATTTGAGCGTCTACTTCTTTTTTTTCGGCCGGAGATAATCGTCGTGGTCGCTGATAAACAGGGATTTCGTCTTTTAATAGAATACGCATTTCTATTACTTGCTGCACCTCGGTTCTGACTTTCGTATCTGGGACATGAGAAAGATCAATTTCCTCGACTTCATCTGTAACGTCTATATTAAATATCTCAAGATTTTCTGAATTCTGAATTTCTGGTTTCGTAATACTAATTTCTCCTTGCTTTAAATGTACGTCGACAGTATGTTGGAAATCCGAACCAATAATTAAATCCCGTGATAACAAAGAATCAGAAACAACGCCACAGTTGGGTATTTGCACCGATAAGCCGGACAAAAGTCGATTTCAAAAATTTTGCGCAAACTGCAAAATTGTTGTTGCTCAAGATAGTTGAATATGTGAGGAACAACATACCAATGTCCATTTTTTATTTGTAAACTTATAAAACAGTGTACAGCGCCGAAATTGAGAAGATTTTATGACACGCGTTTCTCCCTTGGCTACGTTCTGAAACATCGTTTGCTTATTAGCGATTTTTATATACTTTAAGAAAATGATGTAACTTTGTCTATTGTAGAAGCTGTTCAGGTTGGTATGTACTACACTTTCTCACAGGTTTTACCTTTTCATCATATATATTTGCATAGTTATTAATATTCAAACATAAACAATAATTCAATAATTTTCTTTCCAATTATAAGACTTCATTGACGATTTTGTTATATAACATGTTAAATCAGGGTGCTCGTTTCGGTACCATTACATTTGGTAAAGGTTTGTGCTTATAATGCAAAACGAATTGGCTCCGGATTCGTCCGGATTGAAGTTTTATAGTTAATTTAGATATAAATGGCAACCAAAACTTTCAGCGTTTTACGTTCGCCTGTACGTTCACGTTTGTCTAGCATCGTAGAATGCTATGGAACTGTTCGGATGAATTGTTTTGATTGTAGATACTTCAAATGTTTATGCTATGTTACAAAGAAACCTTCGATTTCTTGACTGCAATTAGTTGAAACAGATCCATCGAAGAACAGACAGTGCAGCGAGAAATACTCCGAGCAGTTTTTTCAAAGATACTTTTACATATTTAACCATTATTCCTTTTGTTCTCTGTGTTTAAGTTTTGTTTTGCATAGTTATAGTGTAGTGTAAGTTCTATATTTAGTGTTACATACATACATATTCATATATACACTCAGTGTTTATTTAAGTGAATTGGTGAGGCTTATAATTAAGTTATATTTTTTTTCACCTTACTTATATTTGGTAAGTACAAAAATGGGTTTTGTTATACAAATTATTTTCTGCATTCAGCATTTTCTTCCTCGTTATTCAGATATAAGTTATTTAATTAGAACATATATACACGCAGGTATAAAAATGTCACAAGATTTTGACGCGGAGAATGCTGCAGGTCTATCTGGAATAAAGCTAATGACTTGGAAGCAATTATTCGATATAATGCAAGAACGTCAAAATGAAAACATTAATAACAAATTGGAATATCTCGAACATTTTTTGTTAAATCAGGATTGTTATTCAGAAGAAGAGCGTTGAGCATTTAAGCATGATATTTCATTTTTAAAAGCAGATTTTAAACGCAAATGGATATCAGTAAGTTACAAAGAGGATATTTTTAAAATAAAATATAAGAATTGGCTTCAGGGAACAATTGAAATACCTAAGACAAAATCTGTATCTAGGCGATCTACTAAATCCTTTACTGATTTATGTGAACGAAGTAAAAGAAGAAGAACGGAACATCTTCGGAAAAATATCAGCACTGAAGAATTAACATTTGCTACACAGTCAAAGCTAAGATCTTCTGGCCAATTAGATGCTTCACTAGTATTGCGGGATGTTACGAATTCTCCTACGCATGCAAAAAAATATAGACAATTTCATTTAAGCAATTCAGATGAACAAAGAAAACGACTTTCATGCTTACATGCGTTGTCCATATTTGTCGAAGCAGGATTGTCAAGAAGCCAATATGAAATCATTAGAACAAGCGATAAAAAATTGTTTCCGTGCTACTCTTTACTCCAAAGGGCGAAAAAAGATTGCTACCCTATACCTGAATGTTACACAATAACTGCAACTTGTGCTGAAGTTGAATTGCAAGAGTTGTTGAGCCATACCGCTGCCCGTTTATTATTGTATTTGGATGAAGTACTGAATAATATATCAGAAAATGAGAACAATAAATTAGAATTAATAAGTAAATGGGGATGCGATGGTTCTAAGCAAACAGAGTTTAAGCAAAGGTTTGAAAATGCCTCAGATTCAGATTGCAATATATTTCAAAGCTCGCTGCTAACCTTGCAATTAATATGTTCAGCAAATAAAAAAGTTCTCTGGCAGAATCCGACGCCATCTTCCCCTAGATACTGTCGCCCAATCAGAATAAGATTTGTAAAGGAATCCGCTGATATTACAAACGAAGAAATTAGTTACATTCAGGAACAAATAAACAAATTAAGAGAAACAGAAATTGAAAGAAATCGACCTACATTAATTAAGCATACCTTACTATTTACCATGGTAGATGGTAAAGTCTGTAATGCGGCAACACATGATATGTTAAAAAATAATACATTTTTTTATTTTTCTGGTTGAATGTTAATTATTTTTTCTTCTCCATTTGTACAAAGAAACTACACATCCATGTACAAAATACGGATAAATTGGAATTTTAATATTTTCACAATAAAAAAGATTTTATATTTGACATTTTTTTCGTATTTCGTGCCGTACGAAGTACCAGATCGTATATAATTCAACTAATACTATGGTTTAGTGAATTTTGTTTAATTATATTGGAGTATGCTTTGCTGGCTGATCCCAAAATGCTAAAATTGTGGATTTAACGACAGGTATAAAAGTTACCTGCGTTGCGCTCCATATTACAGGTCGCGCGTGTAGCAGAGCAGAATTGGGATAAAAAGACAGCGTCCGCGGGTGATCGGTTGCATTATTTTATATCGCACAAGTAGGGCGTAGCGATGATTTGTTCATTCCGGTGAGCTACATTTACTTGGATCGTCGGCATTTTTGCAATGCGCGACCCGAATAAATTGCTCACTCGGAATTGGGAAATTGATGAATTTGGATGACGCGGAAGAATTTAAAGAATGCGTCACAGGACGTGACACCTGGCCGCCTAGATTGTTGCATATCGGTACGATATCAACAGAATTGTAAGCAATTAGTAGAGAAGTTATGTCATCCAAATTCATAGTTCCCTGCCCTTTTTCCGCTTGTGTGGGTTATATGAGTGATGAATTTTACAAAGTTTGATGAGTGTCTACAATAGTTGGTTAGTTGGTGATGTTTCGTGGTTTTCTTTTGTTGTGTTTTGTAATAAAAGGTAAATGGTTCCTTTGGTGACCATTTGCCTCCCTCCCCGCTGAGTTTGGGGCGGTGGGGGTGAATTGTGGTGTGTGTGTCTCGAATGGTTTGCAGAACGACATTTCTGGGCTCTGTGTTTAAGTTCAATGACTTTTGGAGAGGGTTCGGTGGACTTGAAGGAACGCGAGTTCGCGTTAGGTCTTTTTATTGCTGGAGTAAGGATATTGCGCGATCGCCTGGAATGTGTTGACTTTGAGTCGCGGGTCGTTCTGTCGTTTAGGTGGGGGTTTTTTTTTCTGTATATATTCCGGTGATCCTGGCAGAGTGTTAAAAACTTCGTCATGGTTCTCTTTGGTGCACCATTCCATTTAAGTTTGTGTAGACCCAAGCGGGAGCTGTTTGCCTCCTGGGTAAGTGTTGCGTATATTTGTATATATATGTATGTATATATATTTTTGGTAATTTGTTGTTTGCTCTTTTAGCTTCGTGATGGTCGGTTCGTCTGTTGCGGCGACCTTGTAGATGTTCGGTACCGGCGCTTGGTGCGCGACTACCGGCGGCGTTTTCGTCGGTGTCTAGAAGAATACCTGGACTGGAACGAAGACCTGGTATTGGACATCGCTCCGCTGTTTGATTAGCCTGACCTCTTGGCCATCGGAGGGGACTTTGCGTTATGTTGGCTTGTGTTAATAAAAAAAAATTTTTTTTTTACCTTTGATTTTTGATCTTATTTCTATGTCTTGTTTCTGTAGTCCTGAGTTTGCTCATTTTAAGCCTTCTAGTGTGAATAGTGTTATTTGTTTTTGCTTGGTTGGTTCAGGTTCTGGAGTTTCGTGGTCGGAATTATTTCGGGTTTCGGGAGGGTGTAGTGGGATGGGTGGTGATATCTCTGGGCTGGGTGGTTTGTCTATCTTGATTTCTCTGAGCTCGATGTCTTCGTTGTTCTTTATGTGTCTTCTCTTGCGGTGATCTCCGTTGTTGCTTTTTCCCAGCGTTACCAGTAAGTATGTGATCGAACTGAAAATAGCTCCCAACAGGTGTAGGGACCATCCGTATACAGTGTGTAGCGTGTACCCTCTTATTGCTGTATCGATAATTAGCTTGCACACGTGGATAATTATCATGACCATTATTACTGCCGAACTTATTGAACCGAATTTTATGAATTTTTCTACAATTTTGTTCCACGTACTTTCGGCGATGTGTGATAGCGTGTTTTCTGTGAATAGGTTGTTTATTAATCCGCCTTGTACGTTTTCCTCTCCCAGCATTCCCCTGGCTATTGTGTTCAGCAGGGCTGGTTTTTCCAGGGGGAACATAATGTGCTGCTGGAGTTCCTGGAGGTCTTCCTGCGAGTAGATTCCGCTTGATGCTAGCGATTTTATTTTCTTATACTCCCAGGAGATCTTCGTGCTTGGCCGTAATGTTTCTGGGTTTTCTGTTTTTCTTGGTTTTGGTGTTAGTGTTATCCAGTTATCATTTAGCTTGTAGTATTGCGGAATAATTGTGTTGCACTCGATTTGTGTTCCGGTTTTCGTTAATATATGTGTTTTTGGTGTAAGAAATCGTGTTTGATTCCCTGATATTACTGGCAGTTCGGTGTAGCATTTATCCGTGTGCAGTAGCTTTACCTCTTTGGGTGTACACTTTATTATGTGTACCACCTCCCCTGCGACCCTGGCGATATACCCCGGTTTTTCCATTATGTTATAGGCGAACTCGTCTGGTGAAATGGAGGCTATGGATAGGGAGTTGTGGATTGTTTTCCTTTCTATTCTACATTTTTCGTTTAGGATGTCTAGGTATAGGCTTTCTAATTGAGCCCTGAAATGTTTTTCTACGTACACAAATTTTGAGTTTACGTATGTGAGTATGTCTAAGTTTAGTATTTCCCTGTTCCTGTCTAAGTCGTTGTCGAAGAGTTGATTTTCCGGCGTTTTTTCGTATATGATTAGTTTCGGATGTTCTGTTTTTGTTACAATTTTGTTACACAGTTCTTCGTTTTCCCTAGCTGCTAGTGCGAATGAAATGCCGTTTGTTTCTATTGTATATATTGTGTCGCGATTGTCTGATGCTATTCTTGTTACAGGGCCCCGGTATATCATTTCGTATTTGTCTGTGAGGCATTCCCCCTTAGGTAGGACTGTCCAAAAGGTGTGTCCTCCTTCCATGTCGATACAATGCTGGTCTGAGAATTTGCACACGGTTCCTGACGTCAAGCGTAATTTGTCATTGTTTAGGCTGACCTGTGCGTTATATTCTAACAATGTGATTTTGACTAATCCTTGTACGTATACGTTATTCCATGTTCCGAAGCTATCCGCGTACGACGCGCCCGTGCATGAACTTTCTATCGCGTTGCCTGCAAGGCTTATCCCTGTCGTTTTTGTCGAATTGACTTTTAGGTTCGCTATTGTGTGAAAGTTATCATATTTAAATATTCCTGTGTCGTGAATGGCTTTACAATTCTCGTGACTTATATCCAAGAGATACTCCTGGATCGCGTTTTCCACGGGTACGAGGTGGCTGAACATTCCGCATCGGAAGATGGTGCGTTGGATCTCTATTTTGCATTGTATTATAGGGGTCGTCCTGAATTCTGCTAGCTGTAGTAGCATTATTGTAGTGTTTGTGGCATTGACTTTGGCTTGGTGGAAGTCGCATTCGCCTGTGTCCAGTAGGGAGTATGTTGAAACGATTGGATTCGTGGAACCGCAATCGAATCCAACTATCGCCTGGCTTGTGTGGAACAGGGTGATACAAATTAGAATGGTTAATTGCATTGTTGTCCGGGTTCCTAAAAAGAGAAGTTGTGTTATTCCTTTTGTTGATAAGTGCTTAATTTGTTTGCGTGGACTGTTTTCGGCTTCCCCTTGTAATCAATTGTTATGTTATTGTTTACCCCGATTTCTAATATTTCGTGTGGTCCTGAATACCAGTCTTTTTCTAGTTTTCCTGGTTTGGGTTCTTTCAGTAGCCACACTTTGTCTCCTATCTTGAATTCGACTGGGTTGATGAACCTGTCGTAGTACTCTTTTGATTTTATTTTTGAGTCTATTAGATTTTCGCGTGCCATGTTGGCTATATCTCTCATGTTAGTTATTAGGTTTTCTAAATAGTCGTTAAGTGTGGGTAACTGCTCTGATTTCTTTAGGGGTTCACAAGATGGTAGTCTAGGTGGGTAAGCGAAAACCAGTTCATGCGGTGTGAACTTGTGACTGGAATGAATGCTAGTGTTGTAGTTAAATTGTGCTAGTTCTAGGAGTTCATCCCATTCACATTTTCTTGTTGCAAAATTTTTTAGATATTCACAGAGTGGATGATGTGCTCTTTCTAGTGACCCGTTTGATTGAGGTGAAAAGGAAGTTGTTTCGATTTTCGAGAATTTAAACCTTTTTGCTACTTGTTTCATGATTTTACTAGTGAAGTTTGTTCCTTTATCTGTAAGTACTATTTTGGGTGAACTAAAGATACATATGAACTTCTTTACAAATGCGTCTGCTACTGACTCTGCTGTTTGATCTGCTAGAGGGACTGCTATTAGAAATTTTGATAGTTGGTCTTGTAGGGTTAGAATGTATTTGTTATTATTTTTTGTTACGTTTAGTGGACCGACGATGTCCATCGCGATTTTATCGAAGGTTTTTACTGGTGTATCTGTTATAACCATCGGTTGTCTGGTTTTGATTCGTTTTAATTTATTTCTCTGGCATTCATTACACTTCTTTATTCTATCTTGAATGTTTTGTTTTAAGTTTTCCCAAAAGAATTTGTCTTTTATTCTGTTGTATGTTCTGTTTACGCCTGAATGGCCTCCTAGTGTTGTAGCATGATATTGGTTAAATATTTTATCCCTGTCTTCCGGTTTTACGTATTCGATACTATTTAGGCATACTATTATTTTAATGTTTGTTTTACTAAAAGTGTTTTTTAATATTTCTTCTATTTCGCACCAATTTATGTTTAATATTTTAATATCTTTTGAAATGCTAAAGATTTTTATACCTTTTTGTATGAGTATCTCTTTTAATGTGCCGAATAATTTTGTTAAATTTTGTTTTATTAACTCCGGTGATGACGCTGTGTTTAGGCATAAGACGAAGATTTTTTTGTTGTTTAGTTCTATTACTTCGATTTCGTTGTCCGTTAAGTCGGGGTTTATGTGTATTTTTTTTGTTTCGATTAGTGTATTAGTGTTTTTGTCCACGGGTGTGCCTTGGTGGGTGATTATATGGGCGATGTTATCGTTTCTGAATTGAATCGAATTCCTAGTGTAAATGATGTTTCTTGGTTCTCGTTGTTCTATGTTGTCTTTTTCCTTTTCCTCCCTTTCTGTATTATGTTCGCTCGTTTTTCCGTTGTTTGCGGTTATTTCTTGATCTGTTGCTTCTTGGTCTATTGGTTCTTGGATTTTCTTCCGTGGTCGTCCTCTTTTCCTTTTGACTATAGTGTGATTGTCTTTTGGCGTTTTTCCTATGTCTTTATTATTCGGGATTTTTGCGGGCGTCGAACTTTTGCCGTCTTCCTTTCTCTGTGCTCTTGTTACGACAGAGACCTGTGCGTTGTCTATTGGGTTTCTTGACAGTGCATCGGCATTTACGTTTTGCTTACCGGGCTTGTAGGCTATATCGTATTCGTAATCTGATAGTTTTAGTCTCCATTTTTGTACTCTCGTGTTGTTGTCGGCTGTTTTTAGCCATAGTAATGGTTTATGATCTGTAACTATTGTGAATTTATTTCCGTAAATGTAATTTCGAAATGTTTTTACTGCGAACATTATTGCTAGGGCTTCTTTTTCGTATGTGTCGTATTTGATCTCGGCTTCTTGTAGTACGCGTGATGCGTATGCGATTGGCCTATCTTTTCCGATTTCTCCCTGTGATAGGACTGCACCTAGGGCGTATTTAGATGCGTCTGTTGTAATTATGTATGGTTTTTCGAATTGTGGGTATTGTAATATCGGTGCTTTGCATAGTGTTTCTTTAAGTTCCGTAAAGGCTGCTTGTTGTTCTTTATTCCAAGAGAATTTGGTATCCCTTTGTAATAGAGTTGTTAGCGGTTTTGCGATTTTTGCGAAGTTGTTTATGAATCGTCTATAGTATCCTGCAAGTCCTAAGAATTCTCTTATATTTTTAACGTTTTTTGGAGTTGGGAATTTTTGAACGGCTTCTATTTTTGTTGGATCGGGTTTTATTCCTTCTTCGCTTACTATGTGTCCTAGGTAGCATACTTCTGATTTGAGAAATTCACATTTTTCTGGTTCTAGCTTTAGGTTCGAATCTCTTAGCTTTTGGGCAACTGTGTTAAATCTCGTGTTGAGTTCTTCTAGGTTTTTTCCAAATACTATAATGTCGTCGATGAATACGAAACAAATTTTTCCAATTAAGTCTCCTAATGTTGTGTTTATTACCCTTTGAAAAGTTCGTGGTGAGTTCCTTAGTCCAAATGGTAGAACGTTGAATTCAAATCGTCCTAAAGGGTGTATGCTGAATGCTGTTTTGTGTATATCCCTTGGGTTCATTTTGATTTGATGAAAGCCTGATTTTAAATCTATTACGTGGTATAATTTTGCTTGTCCTAATTGGTCGAAAATTTCTGTTATGTTTGGGAGTAGATATGGGTCTGGAATCGTTTTTTCGTTTAGTTTCCTATAATCTATTACTAGTCGCCATCTTTTCTTTCCGTCGGCTGTTTCCTTTTTCTTTACTACCCAAGTGGGAGCATTGAAGGCGCTTTTTGAGTGTCTGACTAAGCCGTTTGCGATTAGCTTTTCTGTTTCCTGTACTGCCGTCTCTTTTAATTTGTGTGGCAAAGGGAATTGTTTTACGTATACGGGTTTTTCGTCGATTAGGTTGATTTCGTGTTCTTCTGTGTTACAAGATCCTATTTTATCTCCTTCTAGCCAGAATATGTCTTCGTTTTCTTCGATTAATTTTCTTATTTTGGTTTTGTTGTCCTCTGATAGGTTCTTTAGGCGAACTTTTCCTAATAATCTTTCTCGTCGATTTTCCGTTTTTGTGTCTTCTGTTGTGCTACCCTTTTCGTTATTTCCTGCAAAGTTAATTGTTTCTACCTCTAGAATTTCGTTTTCGTTTACTTCTGGTAAGTCTTCTGTTTCTTGGAAGCCTTCTAATATATCTTCTATATCGCATGAGATGTAGTTGTACTTGTCTTCTAATAGTTTGGATTCGTCTTTGAATTCGGTGTTTACATTTTCTTTCATTTTCGTCAGGAATGTTGCATAGTCATATGGATTTGTTTCGTAACTTTCTGATGACTCGAGGTTTTTATCTAGTGCCGTATTTATGTTGTTTATTAATTTTCCTACGTGTTTGCTATCTGTTTCTAAATATTCTTCGAGGTTTGCTGAATTCGTGTGTTTTGTATTTGCTGATTCCGTTCGCGATGAATTTTCTTGTTGGTCCAATTCTCTTACGATGTTTAATAATTGTAACACGTCGTTGTCGAAGCTATATTCCGGGTTTCCTATCGTTTTATCTAATTGTGAGAGGTTTTGGTTTAAGTTATGTTCGTTTAAATTTCTGCTGATTTTTGCTTGTTGCGGGGTTTCTGGGTCGGTTCTTATGGGTGTAAGTGTGTCATTCGCGTGAGTTGTATTCTGAAGAATTTTGTTGAGGAAGCATTTTTGCTCGTCTGTTAGTTCTGGTTTAACCGTTTGGATTGTTTGTGTTTGGCGTGAGAATCGTCTTTGATCTGCTTCTCCTGATTTTAATTCGAACTTTCTATTATTTATTTCTAAATATCCCTCGTCTAGTCTTAGTCTTTGTTCTAGGAGGACTTTTATTCCTAGTATTCCGTCGTATGGCATTGAAAAGTCCTCTGGTGCTACATGGAAATCGAAGTATAAATAGTTTATGGGTATTTTTACTACTCCTAATGTTTGTATTGGTTTGTCGGTGATTCCTGATAGTGATATTCTCCTATCTTCTAGTATCGTGTTTGGAGGAATCTGGTTTCTTTTTATTATGTTTAGTTGTGCCCCACTATCAATAAGTAGGTTGCATTCTTCTTTTGTGTACGGGTTTTCCGTTGTAATGTATTGCAATAGATTCTCTAATTTTAGTGTATACGTTGCCATTCTTGTTGGTGTCCTTTCTTCATTTATGGCTTGCTCGTTGTGCATTTTTGGTTCCTTGCTTTGGTTTGGGCCTTCTGTGTTATTGCTATTTTCGCTTCTTTCCGTGTTTCCGCCGATTTTTCCTTGTCCTAGTTTGTCTGGGGTTGGATTGGTTGTTAGTATGGGTTCTGGAAATGTGTCGTAGTAGCTTTGTCTTGTGTTTGTATCGTTATTGTTTATGTGGGCTGTGAGCGACTTAGCGTCGTTTCTTCCTGTCCGCTCTTTCCAGGAAGAATCTATTCGTTTCCCGGTCTATGGGGTATTTGACGACCTTGTCCTCTATAGCATTCCTCGGTTGCGTGGCTCGTGTTTTTGCAGACGTTGCAGAATTTCCCGCTGCTTCTTTCTAACTCTTTAAGTTTCCTACAGGCATCTATTAGGTGTCCAGTTTCTTTGCAATAGGAGCAGATGTCTCTCCTTTGTGCTCGTGTTTCGAGGTTCTTTAATTTTCTACATTCTTCTATTGTGTGGTTTGGAATTTTGCAATAATCGCAGAATTTTTGAGGTTCATTTCTACTATTGTTTCTGAACTGGCTACTATTGTTGAAGTTATTATTTTGTTTATATTTCGTATGAAAATTGTTATTATTGTGCTTGAAATTATGATTATCTCTGTATGGGTTGTTTGGTTTGTGTTGCGGGTTTTGTAACTTGTGACAGTTTCCTGCCGAATGCCCTAATCGGTTGCAAATTTGACATTGAACTTGATTATACTGGCGAGTTCTGTTTTGGCTGACTAGGACTCTTGCTTCTTCGCATTCCTCTGCGTTGTGGCCTTCTTCGTTGCAGATTGCGCACATGATTAGTTGAAAGCTGGTGTTTTTCATTATTGGGCAGTATTTAAGTGTGTGACCCAGTTTGTTACATCGTTGGCACATAACTGTTGGGCAATTTTTAATTGTGTGATTTATGCTGTTGCAAAATTCGCAAGATTCCGTGACATTCGGTGCTATTGCACAGGTGTTTGGATCATGGCCGCTTCTCTTGCATTTCCAACATACTTCGTATTCAATTATAAATGGACACTGACTTACTGTATGGCCCATTACTTGGCAATATTGGCAGTGATTTCCTTTTGATCTGTTCATTTTACATGCGTCGATGGAGTGTCCTTGCGCGTTACAATATTTACAGAAGAGTTCTATTTTGTTTTTGACAAATCTACAGTTGTATGATAAATGGTCTTTGCTTTTACAATATACGCATGCCGCGTTGTCGCAAAATAAGGCCTCGTGATTTGGGTCTTGGCATATTTGACACGTATAAACTGCTGAGTTTGCATTGCTTTTCCCGAAACTGCATAGTATGCTGGCTGGGTCGCCTCTTATTATGTTTTGTTTCTTTAATCTAGATTCCACGTTTATAGCTTCTTGTATGAGAGCATCTAAATTGTCTGTTTGTTTTAATTCTAACCTGATTTCTTGTCTAAGTCCATTTCTAAAACTTTTCTCTGCGTCGTTTCTAATGACTCTATCGAAATTCTGTATATTCTGTTGACTCATGCCTGGTTCCGAGTTTTTTAGTTCTTTGATTTGTATTACAAGTTCCTGCAATCTATTTCCGTAACTGAGTACTGATTCGTCTGGTTTTTGCATTAATTCTGTTAATTTCGCGTATAAGCTGTGTATATTTTCGTTGGATGGTAGTAATAGTTTTATTGCTTGAATGAAATCGTTTATATTGTTTATTGGTGAGTTTATTAGTGCTTTGTATACCTCTCCTTTGAGTTTTATTTTTAAAATAGGAATTAAGCCTGGTTCATCGACTGGCGCTAAGATATTTTTTGCATGTTTTAGCTTTTCTATGTATTCTGTGACCGAAATATTTGTTCCGTCGAATTCTGGTACTAAATTTGCTACATATTTTAAGGGTAATCTTAAGGGTTGCATTTGGTTTTGGAGTTCTGGCATATTGTTTGTTGTGTTTCCCCAGTCCAAGATTACGCTCTCTTGATTATGTTTTTTGTCTGGGTTTCCTATTAGGCTTGGCTGCTCTGTAATTCCTTCGATTTCGAATAAAGATATTTCGTGTCTGAAGGTACTGTCTAGTGCGTGTCTTGGCGTTTCGGTTTTATTTGTATTATTATGGTGTGGTGGTGATGAGAAGAATTCCGTTTGTTTGTTGTTATCGGGTGGGAAATCCACAATTTCTAGTTTTTTGTCTTGTCCTTCGGCAGTTGCCTTTGCGCTTTTGTTAGCGTCAATTGTTAAGTTATTTATGTTCCTGTTCTTGGGTATGGCTCCTAATTTTGTATTTGTGTTTGGTGCTACGGTTGTAGTTTCTTGTGTGAAGTCGAAAGCTCTTTGTTTTATTGGTGAACGAGGTGTTTTACGGCTTTTTGAAAAGACAGGTGGGTCGTTGAGATTCTCTACAAGATTTCTGAGTTCAGGATTTTCCTGTGTCCTACTTCTCGTTAGTCTGTTTTCGTCTGTACTGGGTTTGTTATCCGTTGGTTTAGTATTTTGGTTATTCATTTGAAAATTTCATTATTTATGCTTTGCTTAAGGAATGAATGGATTTTGTCCTATGTTTTAGTTTCCTTTTTGTTTATTTATTATTTTGTCTAGTATGGTCTGTTTTATGCTATTATTATCGTTAAATACGTTCTTTGTCGATTTTCTTGTTTATTGATATTTCTTTTTATTCTTGTTTTGGAATTTACTCGAAAGTGAATGACCTAGATATTAAGTTTCAGAAGGAACGAACGAAAATGTCTACCCTGCGGTTTTGTTTGATTAGTGATCTAGTTTTTGCTCGATTTCGTATCGGAACTACTGTAAGTCCCTATTGTTGTTGTTCGATTTAGGTACCGGAACCACTGCAAAGTCGCGTGGCGGTCCACTCTCACTGAACCGCGGACTTTCTTGTAAGAACCCGAAGATTCTCACGATAGGATAAGATTGGTTGTACTTACCTTGTCGAGGGTGATCGAGATGACTTCGGGGTAGCGTACTCGTGGCGGGAAGGTAGGCAAGGCGACTGGAGTGAATTCCACGCACTGGGTCACTAATCCGTTTATTCAAAGGTTGTACAGTTCGTTCCTTACACAGTTATTCGCGGGTGTTAACGTCGCGTATCGTCGCTTTACAATCGTTCACTTGACGCGGCGAAATCTCGCTCTGCCGAAGTTCTGTCGTCTTCGTGTCAGAGTCGACGAGATTTTCCTCTGTCGAGGTTCTGGTGCCCTCGTAGCAGAGTCGCGGTGTCGCGTACAAGGTATCTCGCGAGTGGACGCTGCGCGTAACTTTAGTAGGTCGCGTTAACTTTTAACGGTGGAGCCGCAAGGAGCTTAATAACGTAGTGATGAGTATGAACGTAATTCGTCGCGCGTGTAGCAGAGCAGAATTGGGATAAAAAGACAGCGTCCGCGGGTGATCGGTTGCATTATTTTATATCGCACAAGTAGGGCGTAGCGATGATTTGTTCATTCCGGTGAGCTACATTTACTTGGATCGTCGGCATTTTTGCAATGCGCGACCCGAATAAATTGCTCACTCGGAATTGGGAAATTGATGAATTTGGATGACGCGGAAGAATTTAAAGAATGCGTCACAGGACGTGACACCTCTTAAATACTCAATTTCATAAAAATGATTGAAAAAACGGAAAAATAGAAAGTTAAAATGTTTGAATAGTTTTAGTTTTATACATTTTTGATGAAATTCAGGAAAATTATGGGAGTTTGAAAATTGAGTACATTTTAAAATACTTATGCCCGGCTTTGTGGCGCAAGCACTCCAGTCTCACCATGATTTTTTAAATGTTTTCTATAATTTGACAAAAAACGTTTTGATTAAAATTTAATTGATATTCGTGCATCTGCAATTTTCAATATAAAAAATTACTAAAAAAATTTTTTTAGACCAAAAATCAAAGTTACTTCGATTTTTTAAACATAAAAATGGCTCTTTTACTTCATAATGTAGTAGCTTATGTTAAGACGAATTCAACGACCTACTAGAGCAGGCTTCGGAATTAACTGCTCTTTTCGGCCGATTTTCAGATGTCACGCCTCCTTTCCCCCGCCGTGCGTCTTGGACCCCGCGACGGCCCAAGTGCTTGGATCACCTCAGGCGCGTGTCATATGAATCGCGCGTGGCGCGTTAGGGAAACACCCGTAATAATAAATTTCATATTGTTTTCTATCTTTACAACCACCTGAGCACATCTTGGTGTACGGGAAAACCTAGTTTTTTCATATTTCATTAAACCTTTGAGAGCAAAATTTGAAAGCAGTTTCTAAATCTATTTTTTGACGTGATTTATCACAAAATGATGCGACGAAAAATTATCCGATACAGTGGAATAGGCCTACGGTGGATACCACTGACAAAAAACAACGCATGGAAAATAGTACCCCGTGGAAGAGGTGAAAATCTATTAATGCGAGTCTCGCCCTGATGCGCCACGCGCGATTCATATGACACGCACCTGAAGTGATCCAACCACTTCGGCCGCCGCGGGGTCCAAGACGCGCGGCGGAGGAAAGGAGGCGTGACATCTGGGGTGATCTGGTCATCTATCCTTTGATGACCGGCCGCGTCCCGAGGAGGGGGAGTTTACTCCTCCCCCTCCTATGTCCTCTGGTTCCGCAGTGCAGAGAGGCCGCGCTCCGCACCGCTCCATCCCGGCGGCCGTTTATCAACTACCCAGGGCCCCCGCCCTGGGTAATACGGCCGCCCGGGGGGGACGGCGTTAAACATGCCGTCCCCCCGCTCCCGTCGAATCTACATCTCGATCTGCCCAAAAGAGATCCATCCCCCGCCGTCAGCTACCCTCCTTAGTCCGGGGGCCCCACGGCGCGGCCTCTGACAGGCCGCACACGCCGCCGCCCCCGGGATCTTCCAGCGGAAGAACGGAACGCTCCCGATCCGGATCGGCGGCCTCCTTCTGCTTTATTACCTCCTCGCAGAAGGAGACCACCTGCTTCCCATTCCTCTCGCTCTCCAGCAATGCCCCAACTACTGCTGGGAGCGAGAGGTCTCCTCCTATTTCACAGCGGAGGACTCGACGCAGCGCTGAAAAGGCGGGGCATTCCTCCAGCGTGTGCTGCGCCGAGTCCTCCTCCTCCCCGCAATGGTGGAAGACCGCCGTCTCCTCCCGTCCAATGCGACGCAGGTAGACACCGAAACAACCATGTCCGGTGAATACCTGCGTCAGCCGGTAGGTGAGCCTACCGTGCCGCCGCTCCCGCCACCTTTGCAGGTGTGGCAGGAGGGCCCCGGGGACGCGTTCGCTGGCGTGGGAGGATAACTCTCTACGCCAAACCTCCCACATGCGCCCCCGGGCCTGGAGTTCCAGCACCTGGACCGCCTCAGGCTCCAGCGGGGCCCCCCGAGCGCAGCGGCAAATGCTGTTGCGCCTATAAATATAGGCGCGCACCGCCGCGAGCAGCTCGAAGGGTAGTTCCCCAGCCAGAGCCAGCGCCGCCATACTGGACGTGGTACGGTACCCGCGGACGAGGCGAATGGCCATCGTCCGCTGCAGCCGACGCAACAGTTGCTTGTTGCGCCGGCTTACCATCCCGGCCGGTGCCCATATAGGGGCACCATACAAGGCCATGGACCGCACCACGCCTAAGTATAGGCGGCGCACCCAATCCCCAGGTCCCCCGAGATTAGGCAGCTGACAACCCATAGACGCCGCTGCCTTTTCAACTCGGGGGACGAGGCGGTCGAAATGAGTCTCGAAACTCCAGTGGCTGTCGAGGATGAGTCCCAGATACTTCATCCGGGAACCCACCTCGACACTGGCTCCACCTACCAGGATCCACGACCGCGCCGGAGGCTTGGACCGAGGCCGGCCATGAAACCATGTGGCCTCGGTCTTCTCCAGGGCTATTCTCAGCCCCAGGTCGTGGATCCGCCGGACGACGGTTGCCACCGCAACCTCCGCTCTTCGGATGGTCCTCCCGAACGTGCTCCCGACGGTCACCACCAGCGTGTCGTCCGCGTAGCAGATTAAGGTGGCGTCGTCGGGAAGCGAGGCCTGCAGGACCGTGTTATATCCGAGGTCCCACAGAAGCGGGCCCAAAACGGACCCCTGTGGGACCCCACGGTCCACTTCCCTCGGCATCATCCCGTCCCGGCCCGGGAATTCCATCCCCCTGTCCCGCAGGTAGTCCCCGATCACCGCCTGAAGGTAGGGAGGCACTTGGTGACGTACCAGTGCCTCCCTTATGGCGGGCCAGGGCAGAGTGTTGAAGGCGTTGACGATGTCGAGCGACACCGCCAAACACACCCCGCCACTGCTGACAGCATTATCCGAGAGGGACTTGACGCGATCAACCGCGTCTACGGTCGATCGTCCCTCCCGGAAACCAAACTGGCTGTCAGCCAGATCGGAGCCAACGCGGGACAGATGGCTGGTGAGGCGGGCGGCAATGATGCGTTCAAACATCTTGCCCGCCTCATCCAGCAGACAAATGGGCCGGTACGCGAAAGGAGAATCCGCAGGCCTCCCCTCCTTTCTCAGGAGGACCATCCTACTCCCCTTCCAGAGGTCGGGGAAGACCCCCGACCTCAGACACTCCTCAAAGAGGGCCTTCATCCGCCCCCCCCCCCCCCCCCCAGGACGCGCAAAGCGAGCACCCAGGCTCGGCCGGGTATCCCATCGGGCCCCGGGGCGGTGTTCTTGGCCTGGAGCCAGCGGATAACGCCGACCATCTCCTCCTCGGTGACCCCCACATTGGAGGATGTGTAACGTGCCTCCGTCTCGGGTCGGGGTCGGTACAATTCCCCACCAGGGGGAAATAACGTGTCCACGACCCTCCCGAGAAACTGGGGGTCGAGGCTCTCTGAAATGGGAGGCGCCCAGGGTCGTAAACGTCCCATCACCATCTTATAAGGGCGCCCCCACGGATCTTTGTTCAGAGACCCGAGGAGATCCTTCCATGCCTGGGCTTTCGCTCGCTTGATGGCCAGCTGCAGGGCGACTACCTTCTCCCTGTAGTCCCCGTACAGCTGGGAAGCCCGATGTTCCTCACGTCGCCTTCGTCGACGGGCACGGGTGTACTGGCGTCGCGCGCGGACGCACTGCGTGCATAACTCCGCGATTTCGCTCGACCACCAGTACACCGCCTTCCTCGGGTGGACCCTGGCCCGGGGCATAGCGACGTCACAAATGGACGTCATAGCACCCCGGAACCATCGGGCTTCCACCCGCCCGTCGACAGGCCCGGCCGTATGTTCGGACCAGGCCGTGGCGTTGGCATTAAAGTCTCCTAGGACGAGTACCGGACGGGGATGGCAGCGGGAGACGCATCTCCCCAACCCGTCCAAGCACTCTTCAAACTGCTCGAGGGGCCAACTCGGAGGTGCATATACCGCCACCACCGCGAATCCCTTTCACTCTACCGCCAGATAGCCCCGCCCACGTTCCAGCAGCGTACACAACGGGGCACCTGGCCTCCCTCCCCAGAGGGTGGCCACGGAGCCCGCGGAGTCCCCCATTCAGCTTGGATGGTTGGGGACTCTATATGGCTCCGCCACCACGGCCAACCCGGCCCCTGCTCGGCCATGGTCTGCATCAGCAGATCTTGCGCCCTGGCCGAGCAGTTTAGGGTGACCTGGAGTATGGGGCCAGCGGGCCCCATCACTCCACCTCTAGAACAACCTCCACTGCGGCCGCCGGGGCGGCGGCCGCTGGGGCCTTATCCGGCCCGCCATCCTTTTGGGCGGTGGGGGCTGATGCGCCCGCCATTGCCGCTGGAGCGGGGGCCGCTTCCTTGGCCCCCGCCCTCTTCTTCCTCCCGTTGTTCCCCTTGCTGCCGGCCGCCTTGGCAGCGCTGGCGGGGCACCCCCGACCCCCTAGGCGGTGCGCCGATAGCCTCCCCTGATCCGCACAGACGGAACACTTAGGGGAGGCCGTACAGGTGCTCGCCGCATGACCCGGGTCGCCGCAGACGTAGCAGCGACCCGTGCGGTCCGCCTCATTGGTGCACCGCTGCCTGGTATGACCCATTTCCAGGCAGCGGTAGCACTGCAGGGGTCGGGCCTATAGGGCCTCGACCGTCACCAGGGTCCATCCGTCCTGAACTTTGCCGGCCACCGCTAGTTTCCTGGCGGCAGCAGCCGGACATCTGACCCATAGGGTGCCAAGCCCTGAGGCGGAGGACCGAACTTGCCCGGTCTGTACCTCCGCCTGTTGGCATCCTCCAGCCGCGGCGACGGTCGTCGCCACCTCTTCTGGGGTGATGCCGTCGACTAGGCTGCGGAGTCGGAGCTCCGCCTTCTTCATGGGCCTAGCGACTTTCACCCCCGTGCCCTCCAGCGCCTCTGCCATTTTGGCCGCTAGGCGGTCGACCTTTGCAGCCCCTTCTGGACCGGCCACCTCCAACACGAGACCGCCGGTCACTGCCCTCCTCGGCTTCAGGGAGGCGATGCCGACGTCAGCCAGGTTGATCTTAGATCTGGCCGTCGCCATCGCCTCCGCATAGCTGACCTTCCCCCCCTGCGGGACCGTCAAGGTGACGGCCGCTGTCCGGGGGGGACGAGCCGGGAGGGCCTTCTTCGGCGGCGCAGCAGCTCCCTTCGCCTGCCTCTTTTTGTTGTTGCTGCTGCTGGTCCCCGCCACGGCCGGGGCCTTCTTACCTGCCTGCGCTTGGCGGGCAGGAGCAGCCGGAGGCGTGGCAGCAGCAGCCGCCGCTATTCTCCGCTTCTCCTTCCGACCCACCACCTTAGACCATTCGTCCGAAGGTGGGGGTCGTGGAGCTGGGGCCTTGCTTGCCTGAGAGGCCACAGTGGTCCCTTTTGGCGCCGGGCCCGCAGCCTTCCTCTGCGCGGCCTGTGATGAAGGCCCCTCCGCCTCGCTTCTTTGCCTCTTTGCCGGCGGTTTTGCCGACGAGGAAGGAGCGGTGCCATGCACCGCCCTCTCTGGGCCCGCCAGCGGCCCAAGCTCCCTCCTGAACGACGCCAGCTTGGCGTCGATCAGGGAGCTGATCTGCTGGAGCAGATCGTTGGCCGCTGGCGCTGGCCGCGAGGGCTCCACCGTAGGGGCAGCCGGTGACGCCGCCTTTGCCGGCGCGGCTTTACGCGGAGGCGTCGGCGGTATCGGCGGCCTTGGTGGCGCTGGTGGCCTGGGTGGCGGCGGCATCAGAGCGCGCCCGCCCTCAACTTCCTGGCGGAGGCGGGCCACTTCGGCCCGCCACTCCACCAGTTGCCCACGGAGGAGGAAATTCTCCTCCTCTAGCATTTTTGTGGCAGCGCTGGCTGACCTTGTGGCCAGCTCAGACACCGCCGCGCGGGTGTTGAGGGCAGCCACCCTCAGGGCCCGGGCAAGATTGCCTTTCAGGCCCTTCGAGACCCCCGCCACTCTCTCAATATTCGCCTGCGCCTCCAGGACAGCGGCTGCTACGTCCGCTGTCGGGCGCTGACGAAGCTCCCGCGCAACTGCCACCTCGTCGGGGAGCGGCATGCTCCCCTTGCTCGGTTGCCGCGGGGGGGGGGGGGGGGGCGTAGGGTCGAGGGGATCCTCCGCCTCCCTCCTCTCCGCCTCCAACTGGCGCACCTCCGCGTCTTGCAGCACCGCTTCCGCGCGGCGCACATACTCTCCGGTCGCTAAAGGCCGGCCCCTCCTCTTCGACGAGGCAATCGACGACGACGCCCTGCTTGTCGTCGACCGCACGGACTCGGACGCCTCGTTCGGTGCTCACCGTCGGTGGGAGGTGCGCAGCGCTTGCCGCTGCGCATTGTGCGGCCCTCCCCCGATGTCCCCTCCTTCGCCTCTCCAGGTTCGGCGGCAACACGGGAGAGGAAGGAAGTCCCTATCCTCTCCGCGCCATCTGCTCGCCGAACCGGAGACCGGTCCCGGTCTCCACTCGCATCGCGCGACCGAGGCCGTGGCCTCGGAACGGCGATGCGCTCCAAACGGACGGTGGGGGTCCCAACCGTCGCGTCTTCGCTTGTAGCATGGGATGCTACGCAGGCCAAGTGGTCCACCTGCGTAGCACTGCAGTCGTAGGATAACGACGTCCGGAGGCCTGCTTGCGCACCCACAACGGACGCCGGTACTGGGGTTCTGAGCCCCTGCACCGTAGTCGACACTCTAGAAGATACTCGATCCATAGTTGGTTTGAGATCGGGGTTCCTTCCCCTAGTCCATTTGGTCCGCGACTGCTTATTCGTCACCCCGAAGGATGCTTATTTCGCAGCTAACCAACATATCTGTTGGCCGTTCCCCTATCCGCCACCTGGGGACGCGCCGGGTTGCGGTGGACGACCGCGCCCGGATCCATTCTACACCTGCTTCAACATGTGTAACTATACACGTCTTATTTTGTAATTTACAACACTTTTATTGCCTTATTTTCCTATTGTACACTATACAATTATTTTCCTATTGTATACTGTTCGAGTGTTTTGTAGATGTGGGAAAAATTAAAATAACAAACGCATTGTATTCTAAAGAAATATGCAGTAAAAATTACTGTTATATTTATATTGTAGGCATCGTGGAAAAAAGCGGACGTCGGTCGCCGGGAATCGAACCCGCGAACCTCGGATTCGTAGGCGGCCGCGCTTCTTCCTAGACCAAACCGTCCGACTATCCTCTATTTTTCCACGACGCCTGTTTATGTTTTAGATATGGAGGTCCCGATCCTACAATATAATAATCTTTCTTAAGGCAAAAATATTGCTTAATAGTTGTAAAATTGGAAAAGAATATATACAATGTATAATTAATAATATAATTCTTTTATTCCTATTGAAACTACATATTAATAGACAACGGGAAATCAACGTATTTGTTTATTTATTGGATAATACCACCTCTAATGCTTGAAGGGGTTGATTGTTTGTAACCATCGAAGTGAGCGGATTAATAAGAGAAAAGTATTAACTGAAATTATACATATTTCATCACTCTTTCCCTTTTGAATATTAAACAACATCAAATAATAAGTAATGAATAAGATACGCGATAAGACAGATAAATCATTAATTGGTTCGGAATACCACTATTCCTATTGTCAAGTAAGATCACTTTCATCTGAAATTTTACTCCAATAACTTCGTAGAGCACGGTTATCAGACTCCGCGCGGCGCAACGTCATGTGGGGCTGAGTATTTCGGCTGCTCGGCGACAGCTTATCCCGTTCTTAGACGATAAACTACAATTTCCATTATACATATGTCCATTAAATGGAGCCCAAACACGGAGTAAATCAGATTTCCTTCAATGACACTATCTGAATTTTATTACGATGCAATGTCGGTGTGAATTATAGATTCGAATCGGTAAAATTTGTCCGATTTATACTTCGTGTTTGGTCTCATTTTGATTAGAAGAATGTCAGCTATGCGTTGGTGTTACAAACACAGTGAAAACCCGGTAAATATTCAGAATCGTCTGTTTCATAAAGGTCCCTTTTTGTCCCTACTACTAGGGGGATCCTCCTTGAACCAGTGAGGCGAAGTGTAATCGGAGACGTAGCGGCTTTCTTTAAAGATTTTTATTGCCTTCGTCGCCTTCGTTTAAATGTCCCGTTTCAGTGTGCCCACACTAATGCACTGAAGAAAGTTCTTTATTTTTTACTTTTTCTTAATAAAAAATTCACTATCGTGTGGGGGAGATTTTTCTGATTAAAATGAGATGACTAAACATGATATAAATCGGTTCATATTTAGGTTAAAAGATTAAATGAAAAATAAGAAATAAGAAACTGCAGTGGTATGTTTATCGAACAGGGATAGCGAACGGGACCTCCTGTCTCATACATAAGTGTTTCAGTTTCTGATCATTTACGGAACAGTGGAAGCGTCTCGTTCGAGAATTAGCTATACCTCCTGTTCGACGAATGTACCCAGCACCTCAAATCCGCCGTTCTTTGATGTTTCCGAACAAAGAAAAGGACAGCACACGAAAGATAAATAAAGAGAGAAATATTCGCAAGTACAATATTTAACCCAATATTATGCTATTAAATGTTGACCGATTTATATTGTGTTTGGTCTCATTTTAATCAGAAAAACCTCCCCCACACGATAGTTAACCTTTTATTAACAAAAAGTAAAAAATAAAAAAGTTTCTTCTGCGCATTAGTGTGGTCACACTGACACGGGCATTTAAACTGGGGCGATAAATCCGGTTTTCAGTCCCTCTTTCTTCTTATGCTACTGACTCTTTCTACGTTCGCGTTCGACTGCCTTGGCAAACTACAACCAAATTCGAAAAACGATTCTCCTATTCCATAACTGTTGCGGAGCGGACCCGGCAGTAGTAACATTTATCTATCGAGTTTTTACTGTACATCAGAGATGTCCAAGCTCGCTCTGGGCTTCCCCCACTCTAAAGCTCTTCCCCTCATATAGGTTCTGATCCAGCAACAGCGCTCGTTGCGCTATGGTGCAGCGTCGATCGTGCTATTATTTATCGGTATCGACAATACAGTCGAAAATTAGGATTTCTCCAAGAACAACAAAGTTACACGAGCAATTGTTTTTTGTTTTATGTATGACATTAGCTTTATTCAGAGATTACATCTTTTTGATATTCATCATTTGTCATACATTCGCCGTATGTTTATCAAGGTCACATAGCCGAACCGAGTAGTTTTCTTGCAACACGACGTATTCATAGTGCCTCTCCCCACCTCAGTTGCAATATCTGTGTCTGCCTACTAAGCCTCCCCACTACCTTAATATAGCACTACGGAGAGTTGACAACTGACAACAGCTCCTAATGCAGGGATGGCCAATCTTATGCACACCATGCGACAATTTTTTTCACAGATGAGTTCAGATGCGCCATACAACTCAAGCACCTTTTCTACCTTCTTAAGTTCACGGTTCGGGTTGGAAATAGGAATAGGGGTAAGATCTGCTTCGCTTATAGGAGGAAGCGGAATAACTCAATCACGCAATTAAATTAATTAATTTACTCCAGTTCAAAAGACACACGTTTATTGGAGCACCATAAAAGGGTGATCGCTATCGTGGACCCGCTGATGATGATACAGCTACCGGAGAGTGTCGTTTGGTGAAGATAATTCTGAACCACAGTTATTGTATGTGATGACAGAGAATTTACTTCAAAAGAATAAGTAAGCGCAAGGATGCAATGCGCTGCTTGTAATCATCCAATGCGCCATGTTTGGCGCATGCGCCACGCTTTGGTCACCCCTGTCCTAATGCAATGTTTTCGATGGCGGCGAAAAATTAAAAATTTTGTAAACGTAAGATGTTGCTGATTATGATTTGATTGGGGTATGGGGGAATTGGTACCAAATGGGCGTTAAGACAAAATTCATTGGCATATGAAAACG
The DNA here is from genome assembly GCA_943735885.1 of Stelis phaeoptera. Lineage (NCBI taxonomy): Eukaryota > Metazoa > Arthropoda > Insecta > Hymenoptera > Megachilidae > Stelis > Stelis phaeoptera. The sequence continues at coordinate 3,186,548 of OX030933.1, forward strand.
TTTAATAATAAACGGATAAACGCGCTCTACGAAGTTACTGGAGTAATATTTCAGATAAAGGTAGAGGTAGATAGATCTTACTCGACAATAGGAATATAAATACTCTTAACCAATATTTAATTTATGCGTCTTTTTCTTCTATCATATTCATTACTTATTATTAGATTTTGTTTAATATGATTGAGGGAAGGTTGCTGAAATATGTAGAATTTCAGTTAATACTTATATGTTATTACTCAGCCCACCCCAACGATTACAAACAACTCACCCCGTCAAGAATGAGAGGTGGTATTATACGATAAATGAATAAATAAATTTATTTTTCGTTATCTCTTAACAGTCTTACAATTAATAAAATGATCGAATTTTAACATTAATTGTAAATTGTCTGTATTTTTTTTCCAATTTTATATTGAATGGTTATTTTATAAATGCAACAGTAATTTTCAAATTAATTTCTGTTATATTCTATGATTTCTTTAGAATGTTACGTACTACTTATTTTTACTTTTTTTTTTTACATCTATAAAATATTCCAACGATGTATAATACGATAATGAGGCAATAAGAGTGTAATAAGTTATATAGCAAAATAATATACTCACATATTATGTTGAAGCAGTTATACATATAATCCGGGCGCGGTCGTCCACCGCAACCACCGGCGCGTCCCCAGGTGGCGGATAGGGGAACGGCCAACAGATATGTTGGTTAGCTGCGAAATAAGCATCCTTCGGGGTGACGAATAAGCAGTCGCGGACCAAATGGACTAGGGGAAGGAACCCCGATCTCAAACCAACTATGGATCGAGTATCTTCTGAAGTGTCGACTACGGTGCAGGGGCTCGGAACCCCAGTACCGGCGTCCGTTGTGGGTGCGCAAGCAGGCCCCCGGACGTCGTTATCCTACGACTGCACTGCTACGCAGGTGGACCACTTGGCCTGCGTAGCATCCCATGCTACAAGCGAAGACGCGACGGTTGGGACTCCCACCGTCCGTTTGGAGCGCATCGCCGTTTCGAGGTCACGGCCTCGGTCGCGCGATGCGAGTGGAGACCGGGATCGGTCTCCGGTTCGGCGAGCAGATGGCGTGGAGAGGGTAGGGGCGTCCTCCCTCTCCCGTCTTGCCGCCGAACATGGTGAGGCGAAGGAGGGGACATCGGGGGAGGGCCGCACAATGCGCAGCGGTAAGCGTTGCGCACCTCCCACCGATGGCGAGGACAGTGATGCGGACTCGGACGCCTCGTTCGAGTCCGTGAGATCGACGACGAGCAGGGCGTCGTTGGTCACGTCGAAGAAGAGGAGGGGCCGGCCACCAACCACCGGCGCATATGTTGGTCTCGCGGAGGCCAAGATAAAATACGTGGAGGCGTGCCGCTTGGAGGCAGAGACGCGGGAGGCGGAGGACATCCTCGACCCGACCGCCGGCCCGCGCAGACCGAGCAAGGGGGCAATCCCCTTGCCGGACGAAACAGAGGTGGCGCGGGATCTCCGCCACCGCCCGACGGCTGACGTGGCGGCGGCCGTCCTAGAGGCCCAGGCGGAGGTCGAAAAGGTGGCCGGTGTCTCGAAAGGCCTGAAAGGAAACCTGGTCCGGGGCCCTGAGACTGGCGGCCCTAAACACCCGCGCGGCGGTGTCCGAACTGGCCACAAGGTCAGCCAGCGCCGCCACGCGGAAACTGGAGGAGGAGAATAACGTCCTCCGCGGGCAGATGTCGGAACTGCGGGCCGAGTTGGCCCGCCTCCGCAAGGAAGTTGAGAGTGGCCGGGCACTAATGCCCCCGCCATCGCCACCCCGACGGCCGCCGACGCCTCCGACGCCTACGCGTCGCGCCGGGCCTCAGGGGAGGACGGCAACGGCTCCCCCATCGGCGGAGCCCCAGCGGCCTGCGCCAGCGGCTGCTAATCTGCTGGAGCAGATCAGCTCCCTCATTGACGCCAAATTGGCGTCATTCAGGAGGGAGCTGGTGCCGCTGGCGGGCCCGTCGTCTTATGCGGCGGCCGCCGCAGCAGCCCCCTCGTCGGTAAAACCGCCGGCGAAAAAGAAGAAGGAGGAGGCGGAGGACCCGGCGCCGCAACCGCGGCAGCCGAAACCTTCGGCCCCAGCAGCGGCGAAGCAGGCCAATGCGGCGTCCAAGCCGCCCAAGGCGACGGCACATCGGCCCCCACCAGCGGACGAATGGTCCAAGGTGGTGGGCCGAAAGGAGCGGCGGCAAAACGCGGCTGCGGCAGCTGCTGCTACCGCCGCGCCCAATCGCCCCAAGCAGGCGAACAAAAACGCCCCAACTGGGGCCAAAAAACAGGGCAAGGGGGCTGCAACACAGCCCACACAGAAGAGGGCCCTCCCGGCTCGTCCCCCCCGGACCGCGGCCGTCACATTGACGGTTCCGCAGGGGGGGGGGGGGGAATCACCTACGCGGAGGCGATGGCGACCGCCAGGTCGAAAATAAACCTGGCAGACGTTGGCATCGCCTCCCTGAAGCCGAGGAGGGCGGCGACCGGCGGCCTCGTGCTAGAGGTCGCTGGACCGGAGGGGGCAGCCAAGGCCGATGCCTTGGCGGCAAAGATGGCGGAGGCCCTGGAGGGAACCGGGGTGAAGGTGGCCAGGCCAACGAAAACGGCGGAGCTGAGAATCCGAGGCCTGGTTGATGGCATCACCCCGGAGCAAGTTGCGGAGACCGTCGCCGCGACTGGAAGGTGCCGGAAGGAGGTGGAGTGATGGGGCCCGCTGGCCCCGTACTCCAGGTCAACCTGAACTGCTCGGCCAGAGCTCAGGATCTGCTGATGCAGACCATGGCCGAGCAGAGGGCCGGGTTGGCCGTGGTGGCGGAGCCATATAGAGTCCCCAACCATCCAAGCCGGATGGGGGACTCCGCGGGCTCCGTCGCCACCCTCTGGGGAGGGAGGCCAGGTGCCCCGCCGTGCACGCTGCTGGAGCGTGGGCGGGGTTACCTGGCGGTAGAGTGGGAGGGCTTAGCGGTGGTGGCGGTATACGCACCTCCAAGTTGGCCCCTCGAGCAGTTTGAAGAGTACCTGGACGGGTTGGGGAGATGCGTCTCCCGCTGCCATCCCCGTCCGGTACTCGTCCTGGGAGACTTTAACGCAAAGGCCACGGCCTGGTCGTCTCCCAGGACAGACTCGAGGGGCATGGAGGTGCTCGACTGGGCGGCGGGACTGGAGCTCCGTTTGCTAAACACGGGCTCCGTCCACACGTGCGTGCGGCACTACGGGGGATCTATCGTTGACCTGTCATGGGCAACGCCCCCCGCCGCGCGACGTGTTTCGGGGTGGAGGGTGGCGGAAGAGGTCGAATCGTTATCGGATCATCGATACATCGTGATCGACCTCTCCGCTGCCACCCAAGCAACGCCCCGACGTCGCCCGGGAGGACAGCAGCCACCACCGCGATGAGCGCTACGGCGCCTGGACCGGGACGCGCTGATGGCGGCAGCCCAAGTCGTGGCCTGGCCCGAACATCCAGCCGGGCCTGTCGACGGGCGGGTGGAAGCCCGATGGTTCCGGGGTGCTATGACATCCATTTGCGACGTCGCTATGCCCCGGGCCAGGGTCCACCCGAGGAAGGCGGTGTACTGGTGGTCGAGCGAGATCGCGGAGTTACGCACGCAGTGCGTTCGCGCGCAACGCCAGTACACCCGTGCCCGTCGACGACGACGCAGGGATGAGGAGCGGGCTGCCCAGCTGTACGGGGACTACAGCGAGAAGGTAGTCGCCCTGCAGCTGGCCATCAAGCGAGCGAAAGCCCAGGCATGGAAGGATCTCCTTGGCTCTCTGAACAAAGATCCGTGGGGGCGCCCTTATAAGATGGTGATGGGACGTTTACGTCCCTGGGCGCCTCCCATTTCAGAGAGCCTCGACCCCCAGTTTGTCGGGAGGGTCGTGGACACGTTATTCCCCCCTGGTGGGGAGTTGTCCCGACCCCGACCCGAGACGGAGGCACGTTACACGTCCTCCGACGTGGTGGTCACCGAGGAGGAGATGGTCGGTGTCATCCGCTGGCTCCGTGGCAAGAACACCGCCCCGGGGCCCGATGGGATACCCGGCCGAGCCTGGGCGCTCGCTTTGCGCGTCCTGGGGGGGCGGATGAAGGACCTCTTTGAGGAGTGCCTGAGATCGGGGGTGTTCCCCGACCTCTGGAAGGGGAGTAGGATGGTCCTCCTGAGAAAGGAGGGGAGGCCTGCGGATTCTCCCTCCGCGTACCGGCCCATTTGTCTGCTGGATGAGGCGGGCAAGATGTTTGAACGCATCATTGCCGCCCGCCTCACCAGCCATCTGTCCCGCGTTGGCCCCGATCTGGCTGACAGCCAGTTTGGCTTCCGAGAGGGACGGTCGACCGTAGACGCGGTCGATCGCGTCAAGTCCCTCTCAGACAATGCTGTCAGCAGGGGCGGCGTGTGTTTGGCGGTGTCGCTTGACATCGTCAACGCCTTCAACACCCTGCCCTGGCCCGCCATAAGGGAGGCACTGGTACGTCACCAAGTGCCTCCCTACCTTCAGGCGGTGCTCGGGAACTACCTGCGGGACAGGGGGATAGAATTCCCGGGCCGGGACGGGACGATGCGGAGGGAGGTGGACCGTGGGGTCCCACAGGGGTCCGTTTTGGGCCCGCTTCTGTGGGATCTCGGGTATAACACGGTCCTGCAGGCCTCGCTTCCCGACGGCGCCACCTTAGTCTGCTACGCGGACGACACGCTGGTGGTGACCGTCGGGAGCACGTTCGGGAGGACCATCCGACGAGCGGAGGTTGCGGTGGCAGCCGTCGTCCGGAGGATCCACGACCTGAGGCTGAGAATAGCCCCGGAGAAGACCGAGGCCATATGGTTTCATGGCCGACCTCGGTCCAAGCCTCCGGCGCGGTCGTGGATCCTGGTAGGTGGAGCCAGTGTCGAGGTGGGTTCCCGGATGAAGTATCTGGGACTCATCCTCGACAGCCACTGAAGTTTTGAGGCTCATTTCGACCGCCTCGTCCCTCGAGTTGAAAAGGCAGCGGCCTCTATGGGTCGTCTGCTGCCGAATCTCGGGGGACCTGGGGATTGGGTGCGCCGCCTATACTTAGGCGTGGTACGGTCCATGGCCTTGTATGGTGCCCCTATATGGGCACCGGCCGGGATGGCAAGCCGGCGCAACACGCAACTGTTGCGTCGGCTACAGCGGACGATGGCTATTCGCCTCGTCCGCGGGTACCGTACCACGTCCACTATGGCGGCGCTGGCTCTGGCCGGGGAACTACCCTTCGAGCTGCTGGCGGCGGTGCGCGCCTATATTTATAGGCGCAATAGCATTTGCCGCAGCGCTCGGGGGACCCCGCTGGAGCCTGAGGCGGTCCAGGAGCTGCAACTCCAGGCCCGGGGGCGCATGTGGGAGGTTTGGCGTAGGGAGTTATCCTCCCACGCCAGCGAACGCGTCCCCGGGGCCCTCCTGCCACACCTGCAAAGGTGGCGGGAACGGCGACACGGTAGGCTCACCTACCGTCTGACACAGGTATTCACCGGACACGGCTGTTTCGGTGTCTACCTGTGTCGGATCGGACGGGAGGAGACGGCGGTTTACCACCACTGTGGGGAGGAGGAGGACTCGGCGCAGCATACGCTGGAGGAATGCCCCGCCTTTTCAGCGCTGCATCGAGTCCTCCGGTGTGAGATAGGAGGAGACCTCTCGCTCCCAGCAGTAGTTGGGGCAATGCTGGAGAGCGAGAGGAACTGGAAGCAGGTGGCCTCCTTCTGCGACGAAGTAATAAAGCAGAAGGAGGCCGCCGAGCGGGATCGGGAACGATCCGATCCCGCTCGAAGAACCCGGGGGCGGCGACGGATGCGGCCGGCCAGAGGCCGCGCCATATGGCCCCCGGGATAAGGAGGGTAGCTGACGGCGGGGGGTGGATCTCTTTTGGGGTCCCCTTGTTCCCCCGCCGTCAGCAGATCGTGAAGTTGAGTCGACGGGAGCGGGGGGATGGCATGTTTAACGCCGTCCCCCCGGGCGGCCGTGTTACCCAGGGCGGGGGCCCTGGGTAGTTGATAAACGGCCGCCGGGACGGAGCGGTGCGGGGCGCGGCCTCCCTGCACTGCGGAACCAGAGGTCATAGGAGGGGGAGGAGTAAACTCCCCCTCCTCGGGACGCGGCCGGTCATCAAAGGATAGATGACCGGCCATGGCGAGGGGGAGTCGCGGTAGTGTTCTCTAAGATTTCCCGTGACTCCCCCGAATCCGCCAGAGGTGGAATAGCGTCCGAAGGTCGCCGTGGAGGTTTTAGTGGGTCGAACCCCACACTACCCCTCTGTCGCTCCCCCGAGCGGCAGGGGGGTGTCTGCCGTTCAGATTTCCTCCACGTAAAAAAAAAAAAAAAAAGTTATACATATAATGAATAAGTCAGAGATCTACATTTATCTCCCCGCTGGTGGAGGCGCTCATTTTCCTACCTTGCTCAATGTATTTACCGCTTTACCGTCATCGCTAGACGCTTATATCGACGGAGCCGCCAGAGCCCATCAGAGCCCACTTAGTGGTACGCCAAAATACACAGGGGCTGGCAGTCTTTAATAGTACCTCGTCGGTGGTTTATCTCATCATCCTGAATTCCGTCGATAATGTAGCGAATTACCGAAGCGGTTTCCATGTCGACTTCCGATGCAATAGACATCATGGCGTAAATATATTCTTGATACGATTCATTTGGCTTTTTCTTTCGTTGCACTAACTCTCTATGCACTTGATGGCTAGTCACTCTTTCCGAAAATTCTTGTATTAAACTACGTCTGAACTGTCTCCACGTTCTGCTACACATTTCGAAATCGATCTGCGAAGCAGACGTTTCACGTAAATTATTTTCTGAACGTCTGACCATTCGCATAATTCGGCTGTTTCTTCGAATTCTCGAATCCATCGTTGCACTTTTACTGTAGAATCGCCGCTAAATGTTCCCAACGATTCTTCAACATCTTTGAACGTTGGAACATATCTTGAATGTGCCGTAATGCGCTTTGATTTCGTCGTCTTAACGTCACGATGGTGTCGTCTTCGGCGTCGTCATCTTCGTATTCATCATGTTCATCTTCTTTTACGTCATGTTCGGCAAAGTTGGATCCATTATCTTCGTCGGTTTTGTCTTCTTTTTCATGATCTACGGCAACAGCAGCTTTCAATCGTGCGATTAAATCTGCTTTATTGCCACCCGTCTTCAATCGTCGTCGTTTTAATTCGACTTTTAGCGATGGTAACTTCATTAAATCAATTTTCGCATTGGCTACATGATCATCTTGTAATGACAGTGTTTGCAAAGCGTCTTGCACATTTTCGTTGGTAACCGCCATTATTATCTATCGCACAAGATATTGTGACGAGGCAAATTTTGCCTCGCCACAAGTAGGAGATTGCCCGCCCGCTCCCTCCACTCTGGCGAGTCCCCGCCTCGACCGCGCCGTCCTGCGCCCCGGGTATTGTGTCCCCCTCAGCCCCCCCCCCCCCCGGCATGTACCGAGTGTGAAGAGTTTCCCTTGGGGGGGGGGGGGGGGGGGGGGGGTAACTGGGACGATTTGCCGGCCGCCGGCCGCGGTCGCCCTCCACCCGGGCGAGGGAGGGCCAGACGGGCCCACTCCATCGCTGGGCAAACCGGCTAACCGGTCGCCACCTCCGTCCCAGCAGCCTCCCCGGGAGCGACCGGCAGCCGGACTTCCAAATTGCCGGGCCTGGGGGAAACGACCGAGCCGCCTCCATCGCCGACCTACAAAGGACACCCCAGGACCCGGCTGAAGAAAGAAGACACCTGGCGGCCCGTCCCGGTACCCGAACTCCCTGGAGAGGGGGAACCGCGAGTCGGCGAGATCGCGGCTACCGATTAGGGATTTTAATTAGCGTACACGCGACGAGCAGCCCACGTCTCCGTGTATTGGCCTTGCTTTTCTTTCCGTTCGTTTGCGTAAGAGTCGGGTGTGTGCCGGTGTGTTATCCGTCTTGTGGAGCGAGCCACCCACCACGAAGGCCCGTGACGCACGTGGAGTCGCCGATGTCCAGGTAGGGCTCATGCCTCCTGTGTGTGGATTTTTGCGTGTGAGAGAGCGTGAGTGCGGATCGGAGAGTGCTAGCGGGAAAACCGCCGGGCCCGCCATCATCCCCCGTCCCCTTCGCGCGACTTCGGCGACAGGACGATATCCGAGAGGCGAGGACCCTCGAGGTCAACCCTTTGACCCCTCGACTCGCGACCCCGCCTTGCGCCAATTTCGAGTTTCGGCAGCTCGAAATTGGAATCGTAACGGTTCGCGCCGCGCCAACCGTCGGTTTCGTAGAGGTCACCGAGCCTCCGATTTTGAGTCGCGAACGGGTACCCCAAAGCCCGCGCCCGCATTCCCGACTAATCTTTCTTTTTTTTTTGCTTGTGCTTTGCCATTTAGGAGCACTGACACTTTGCATTCGGCCCTTATTAACCCGTCCGTGGCGTTCGGACGTACTCTTCTTGTATTGGGAATTTCCGCGTCGCGGTTCCCCCTGCCGCACTTGGCGGCTGCGTACCTTTTCCTTTTTCGCGAAAGTGTACCGCGGAATTCCCGTTGTGCGATTGACACGGCCCCTTCGGCCAATATTAAAGTTAACGTTTCACGAATCGCTCGTGGATCATTTTGTTTTGACCTCCCCTGATTTCCGCTTCCATACTGAGCAGCCGTAAGGGCGAGGTTCCCGGACGAGTGCGAAAGCACTGGTGCCCAGAGGAAAATTAAATCGTCCGTGGATTTGTGCACGCAGTGCGCGGAGAGCGACTTTCCCTGGTTGCACTTCCGCGCAGGGTGCCCTTTAGCTGCCTCCCTAACCCGTACGTCACAATATATATTAAACACTTTACACTGCGTACCACTTCACTACTTAATGCTCTTTTGACGAGCCCCCAAAATGTAGAGTTAGAAAATAGTTTATGTAAAAGAATAGAGTAAATATAATTAAGGTTACAAAAGGAAAATCGTCCGTTCTCGTAAAACGCATCCGTCGTACGCGTCGTTCAAAACAAAAAGGCAACGTCTTTCTCCCGTTCCAAGCGTCCTCTCACACACCACACTTCCCGCCACTCGCTCACACCACACACACACACACACACACACGCGATCGTCCTTTGCCTCCTACATGTGTAATATCTAATGTTGCGGTTCTAATAGTTCTAAAAGCAACAGAGAAGTGATTTAAACGAACGACAGAAATTTTTTACATTTCATTATAGAAGTTATAAATATTTTATTCAATTATAAAAATTGCCTAAAACTTTTACTTTTTGTTGCTTTTTCGTCAGAAATTTGATTTAATTTTTGCAACTGCCTAACTTCAGAAACAGTGATGGAACAAAGTGGAGTGTCTGTTACATTTTTTCAACGATAATAATATTACCTTATCCAATATCGGCTACAGGAGGCGTGTATATAAAAATACAAAAGTTAAAGATTGAAGAAATTAAAAAACTGTGGGTTATGATATAGTTTTGAAAAGTACATACGCATACTACGGTACTGCATGAAAAAGGATGAAAATTATCTTGAAACTTGCTTTGTAGCATTTTTCCATCGCATCGTTTGATTATTATTATTGCCTCATCGACGGGCAACGATTACCATAACTCCAGCATAAACAGCTGAATATAAACACTGTTCGAATCGTGGCCAGCCAAGAATTGACTGCGTTCAGTTGCATTCAAGGCAGCATCGAAGATATCTGTCGTACTGTTTCACAAAAGTAATTCAAAATTAATAATTTTTAAAAAATTCAGGATTAATAACGTGGCTGTTCGGGAGGATCATAACAATTCGTCCGATGGCTCGACCATCAGTCATCTAACTGCTTTATTATTCATTGTTTATTAATTATCATATTTGTTTTTCGTTACATTATTATCACCCGACCTCGTTACAGCGTCGAACAGAATAATTGTAACGTTCGAGGCGGATATTTTATAACTCTGACCTACTTAACGCTCCTTGAGCATAATAAACAGTGCACAGATTCGAAGAGGGGTTTCGGCACCTTCCGCCTCTCGTCTCGCTCCCCGCAGGCACCACCAGGTGGATCGAGTAGTTCGGCGCCGGCTGAGGGGCGAGGCGGGGTGGCGATGTTTCTTATATCGCTGATTGCCAAAACCGGGCGTCTTCTTCTACGTCTGTGCACGTAAGCGATAACGAGACGTGTTTTTCGGCGGATTCCAACCGTTTACATCCCAGCCTTCCTGGAAATCGTTTTTCTCGAACCAGATTATCCCGCGAGTGCGTTCGACAAGTTCGTCGATCTATTTCGATAGCTCTTTCCTCCGATCGTCGCGATAAGTGCATCGGTAGTAGCCGCCAGTTTCCCACGCGAGTCGGAAATTCGAACCGCGCGAAACAGCGACGAAGACAGTGGCTTTTGTGGTACTCAGTATGAATATGAAATCAAATCGTGTGTAAGAATGTATCAGGATTAGGTCCGATGAATGGTAAGTAAACTGTGGGCGTTTTAAAATAAAAACGTAGGAGACTTTATTACGTGATCGTATCGTCAACGGTCAGAACAAGAATGGCACCTCTTGGCCAAAAATCCTCGGTCGTGAGAACGCCTTCGACAGTGTGCCCTTTTGTTTACTGTACCTCGACTCGAAGAAACTTCTCTTACGAAGGGGAAGGCGTTGACAAGGCGCATATGGCCTAGCTCGACCGTCGACCGATTTCGACGTTTCTAACACGTGATATGTTCTCATTATTTAAAGATAATAATATTCCTTTCAAAAGTTACGACATCATGTTGGGGAAATGAATTGTTGCACTCGGACGTGATATAGGGGGAGTTCCCCTAGTACCGGACACTTAAGGTTTTTCTCAAATAAGTAAAACAAATACAGTGATTCCTCTCTAATTGTCAACTGAAAATTCTCTTTAATTGTCCAGGAGTCATCCCCACCACAATTAGAGAGACCGAGAGCCGGTTTGGGGACCCTCGATGCCTCAGCTCGGTGGAGCTACAAAAAACAAAACCGGTTTTTGCCATTAAGAAGTGAAAATATCAACTTCCGCATTTTTGATCAGATCTTTGCAGAAGCGACGTCAATCGATTCCTTATGTTCTTCCGATGAAAATGATACCAAATACGACATAATTTCGACAATAATTAACGAAGTTACATGAAAAATCCAATTGCATAATTAATAGCTAACTTTGTTAAAAATAGGCCGATTTACGTAGTATGAGATATCATTTTAATCGGAAGAACAGTAGGAATCCTTTGGTACCACTTTCACATCGATACGACGAAAAATAAAGAATTTTATTTTTCAAATAATTGATGTGTTATTGCCCGTTCTTTTGATATCCGCCGAGTGCCTACCTGGGTTTGCTCGGCTGCCTAGGAGTCGAACAAGCGATGACTCATCAATTTTTCAAAAAATAAAATTCTTTATTTTTCGTCGTATCGATGTGGCAGTGATACCAATGGATTCCTGGTGTTCTCCTGATTAAAATGATACCTTATATCATGTAAATCGGCCTATTTTTAACAAAGTTAACTATTAATTATGCAATTGGATTTTTCTTGTAACTTGGTTAATTATTGTTCAATTTATGTCGTATTTGGTATCATTTTCATTAGAAAAACATAAGGAATCGATTGACGTCGCTTCCGCAAAGATCTGATCAAAAATGCGAAAGTTAGAATTTTCATTTCTCAATGGCAAAAACCGGTTTTGTTTTTTGTAGCTCCACCGGGCTAGTTTCCATCTCTCTCCGAATGTCCACGGCCGGTCCCGAGCCGTTGACAATTAGAGAGGAATCACTGTATTGATATATTTTTCCTTTTTTTTGCATTAAGTACAAGTTGATATTAATAGATATTAAAATATAGAAACAAAACAAGTAACATTGTTATAACACTTTAAATAAATTATTTATTAATTTAGGTTACTGATTTCAATGAAATGGAAAGTGGCACCTAATATCGGACATACCAAACATGTTTAAATTATTGTACGGTAATACAAAAATAATTTACAACGATCACACGTATATTCATCAGAACATTCTGGTATATCGGCACAAGCTTCGTGAGCCCATTCTTGACACCTTAACCATTGTATTCAGTCTTCGTTATTCGTTTCCAAACAAGCCACGCGCGACACCGAACGACCGCACTGACGCAGAGCACCACTGCCTTCGCACCGTCTACCGCGTTGCTATTTTGCTTTTTGATATCGTAAAAAAATCGACGTTGCAACTTTGTTTAGGTGTTTCTTAAAGGTGAAAGTCTGCTCTATCGCGTGATATAGTTCGATTTTTCACTAGACCCTTACTTTTTAAGATAAATTGAAAAATATACTTAAAAATTGGTGCGAAATCGGTGTCTCTCCGCGTTCAATCACTGTTTAAACATATTTAAATATTCCGAATGCATAAAAGCAGATACCGTTGTATTCGGCAAAGTCCATAGAATCTTCCTATACAAACAGAATCTTTGCATCTTTTATAGTTACTTCACAAAATTGGTTTGAATTTGAAAAATGTGTTTTTTTTTTCAAAATCAAATTTCTCAAAAACTGTACGTGCTGGAGGAAAACGGGTTGCAGATTCGTAATCAGCACAAGAAACACTACAATAATCGCTTAACAGAAATGGAAAACGTCAATTGGCTGTTGGACAGTGTAATAAGGGATAATGTACTGTCCGATACTAGGAGACAGTGAACCCATTGAAAAATAATATTTTTTTGAAAACCAGTCCACTGTATACAAAAAACAAATAGTAAATGAAAAAGTACTTACAAGAGTTTACAATAACACTACTCAGATATCTTTTATTCACAAAATTGTGGTAAATATAACACTCTCTATTTTAAACTGTAACGCTGCTGCCTCGTCACGCCGGTCGCCGGCGTGGCGTGGCGTCGCTCGAGGGCCTCCTGGTGCTGGACGCTTCAGCAGCCAGGGTTCCCGCGAGGAGGCCGGTCGCGGAGGGGAGGGGGCCGGGTCGTGCGAGTAATGAGACGAGCTAGATCGGATTTACATTTATTTATTAGACGTCGTCGCTTACATTGGGCCGGTCGACGGCCGGCGGCGCGGTGTTCGGGGCGGCGTCCGGCGGGGTGGTAACGGTGGCTGTCCCGGCGGTGGAGGCGCGGTTGGTGGCCTCGTCCGTAGCGGCCTCGTTCTGTGGGGTCGACAGACATTAGTGGCGACGGGGGTGGCGCTTACAAACTAAGCTTAATCCTACGCGGCATACAGGCTACGGTCGGTGGAGGCGCCCGGCGTGGCGCCTCGCGGTACTTATTAGCTACGGTCGGGGGGAACGCCCGGCGTGGCGTTCGCGGAACTTACTTCTACGGCGGCGGGGCACCCGGTGGTGCCCGCGGTTCGGCTACGCGGCTTATCCTAGGCGCGGGGTCGCGGTCGCGAGGAGGAGAGAGAGAGGAAGAATAACGTAGACAGGTATTGGCCAGTTTTGGCCGACTGGTCAGTTGTTCTTGTCCGAGAGAGTTTGTTCCTTTCGGGAGTTGGCCGGTGTTGTGCCCAGCGGTACCGGAGAGCCCCGCGACGAGGCCATGTCCTTCGTCGCGACGTTCCCGCCCGGTTCGGCTACTCCGGGCCTGTCCGCAGGGTAGCAGAACCGGTGGACCGGTCGCCGCGGCCGGGCTGGCCGTCCTGCGAGGCCATGTCCTTCGCAGCACGGTCGGCGCGTGGCTCGCCATCCCTGGGCCTGTCCACAGGTCAGGCGGTCCGCGTGGCCGCGGGGGTTGGCGTGGCCAGCCCCGTTGCGAGGCCTCGTCCTTCGCAACGACGCCGGCCTCCAGGCTCGCCTAGACCGGGCCATCTCCTCGGGCTAGGAGAGCCGGCTGCCTTGGAGAGGACCTCCGAGGAGGTCCTGTCGGGGCCGAAGCCCCGAGCCAACTCATCGATCGGTGATCGATCGCTTCCTTAATTACTCCAGTCTCGCGTGGCGCCGGTGCGCGCGGCGGTGCTCGCGGGTGGGGCGCGGTGACGGTGCGCCGCGCTGGTGCGCGGTGATGACGGTTCGCGGTGACGACGGTGCCTTGACGACGGTTGTCAAGGCGGCCGGTCGTCACAAAACAATGCACTGCTTTCAATTTGAACGTTAACGATTGACTGATTTCACTGCCTATGGAGACGCAATAGAAGCGAGCAAATGCTGTACGTTGTTTGTTTTATCCTCTTTTTTGTTTTGATTCTTGAAACAATTTTGTCACATTTCAGTTCTTTTAGATATAGCTAATGTCCAATACTAAACTCTGTCCATCGTAAGAGTAACCTCACGCTTCGACCAGTTTTCGACCGATTTGCGCATCCCACACCATTGCCTACCGATCTGACACATACGATTAGTCGCCACGCTATCCCCACCGGTCTCCTACGTCAACTGTCACTGCGTATAACAAAAGCGTCAGAATAGGTAACAGTGTTGTGTGCGGTAAGACAAGCGCAAGCATAGGCCGCTAAGTGGGGATTCGTCGGTTCTAGCAGCTCCTCCGATCCAACCTATGCGCGAAACGAGGTTACTCTTACGATGGACGGAGTATAGGTGCCATCCGGTACTAGGGGAACTCCCCCTATCTAATTCAGAAAAGTTTAAGATGCGTGAAAAGTTAAGGAAATTTAGTAATAATTTGGTGTCAACATGGTCTTCCGCTGGTCGACAAATGGATCGGCTTCTAAAAAAAAAAAAAAAAATGAACAATGGTTAAATTCAGATTTCACTATTCCAGAAAAAACGACCTTAGTCCTACCACCATGATCCTCTACAAGCTCTGCACTAACTTCTTCTCCACCGCTTCCATCGTAACTTAAGCCTTTTGAACAATTATCGGAACGTCAAAAAAGAAGACAAACAGAGGCATTTAGGACATGTACTGAGGAAGAATTTAATTTCGTCACTAAAAAGAAAATTAACTCTACTGATGCTCAATGTAGAAATAAGTATTTTTGCATTTGGCGTCTTGGTGTAGCATAACGTGGCAGCGGAGCGTTTTTGTTTTAGTTTTAAGAGATGCGTAGCGGCGGAGGCGACACAGCGGCAGAGCTAACCGCCGCGCCGTTAGGAATAAGAAAGACGTATTAATAAACGTGTTACCAGTTACCATACCTTTAATAAACGATTTCCTACATCAATTGTGACGGACGGGTTATGGGGGCATCCAAAGGGGTGCCCTGCGCTGGAGTACAACCAGGGAAAGTCAGTCTCCGCACGCCCCGTGCATAAATCCACGGACGATTTGATTCTCTGGGCGCCAGTGCCGTAACACTCGTCCGGAACCCTCGCCCTTCCGGCTGCTCGAGTGTTTCGTCAAATTGTTAACTTTAATAAAGGCCGAAGTGGCCGTGTCAACCGAACAACGGGAATTCCGCGGTACACTTTGGCGGAAAGGAAAAGGTACGCGGCCGCCAAGTGCGGCAAGAGGAACCGCGACGCGGAAATCCCCAATACAAAAAAAAGAGTCTACGTAGAAACTAAAACTAGGGGCCGGATACTGTAGGGGAAGGACGCCAACCGCCGCGGCAGGGGAAAACAGGCATGAGAACGGCCGACCGCGAGCGGAAGAAACGCCACAAAAAGTCGCGCACTTCTTATACCCATAAGAAGTGCCGACAGCTGATCGGGGTTCGCGAACTCGCCTAGGCGCGTCGGCCCGTGTGTGAGTGTGTGTATGCCTGCGTGTGTGCATGAATGTTGTTATTTGGCTCGGAGTGCGTTGACTCCCACGAGCCGCGCGTCAACCGCCGATCAACCGTCCACCGAACGAACGAATTCAAACAGAAAAACGTCGAGAACGTTCCAACGACGCGATATAAAAGGACGCGTCCGCGGCACGCGGGCAGAACGAAGTCTTCCACCACGAGTACGATTACGGATACGAAACAACTACGGTTTGATTACGATTACAACGACGACTACGATTACGCTCACGGTTACGATTACGGACACGGAACAACCACAATCACAATCACGATTCGGCTCACGGTTACGACTACGGCTTACGACCACGGTTCACGGTTATAGTTTATCGCTTCGGGTTGTCTTTGTGTCACAGCGTGTTTGTCTAATTTGTAATTGTCGTGTAATTCTCAAATAAAGGATAGATTGTACATTTCTATTCCTACAATACAAAACGTCGGTGGTCCTAGAGTCTCAAATACAGCAGAAAAGAAAGATTAGTCGGGGTCGCGGACGCGGGTTCAGGGGGGACCCGTTCGCCGTTTTACGGAGGCGCCTGGGGCCTCGACGGAGCCGACTACAACTTTCGGCGCGCGAGTTCGCGGAACGAAGATACGCTTCGTTCGAACGCGCGGTATAGACATCGACGGTTATGAATCCGAGGTCGAGCCGCAGTCGCCTAGGTCGCGGAACACGATACGATAACGAATACTCCGATATTCCCGCGTTCACGCCGATCCTTTCGCACTCACACACGCTAGCAAAAATCACACAAAAGGCGTGAGTCCTACCTGGACCTGGAGTGCGGCGACGTATCCACGAAATGGTGCGGGTGGCCCTTCCACAAAACGGGCGCCCCACAGACACACACACAACGAAGATATCTAAAAGAAGGGACTCGGCACACGCTACGGAAAAGAAGCTGAATCCAAATATTTAAAATCTCTCTCTAATTAATCACGACCGTACTCAGCATCTGCTCGTGCGCTTCTCTCGTTTCGCCGCCGGCGCGTGGTTCCCCCCCCCCCCCCCCCCCCCCCCCCCCAGGGAGTACGGAAACCAAGATGGGCCGCTCGGTCTTCCAAATGCGGTTGGCCGGGTCCTGGTAGCCCTCTGGCGTGGCTGGAGGGTGGCTTCGGCGGAGCGGCGGTGGGCTCGCTGCTCCCAGGCCCGGCATCCTCGGAGGCCGACTGCCGGTCGCCTCCAGGGCAGCTGCTGGGGTGGAGGAGCCGCGACCGGTCAGCCGGGCGGCCAGCGGTAGTGGGGGACCCATCTGGCGCCTCCCTCCTCTGGGTGGAGGTCCCCACGACATTCATACCGCACTCACACATTCACGCACCTCACGCACACAAAAATCCGTGTCACGGAGGCGAGGACTCGCCGGAGCGGAGGGAGCGGGGCGCGCCACGCGTTTTCGTAACGAGGCAAAATTTGCATCGTTACACAATATATAATAGATTTTATCCAGAAGTACCCAGAGCATGTCTGAAATAACAGAAAATACTGTGAAAATTTATTACGCCCAAAAGTAGATTATAAAGTAGAAAAAATTTTAGGATTGTATGCTGCTGCAAAACTAACCCGATTTCAGTATAATTCAATAAGAGAAAATGGTGTAAATCTTGGTCACCATTTGTATCCTGGTTATTATACAATCCAGAAATTAAAGAAGGACTGTTACCCTTCCGAAACATCTATAAAGTCAGATTTCGTCAACCGCGCGGATTTTGCTCCGAGCCTGGTTCTTCTTGACCCTTTCCAAGGTCAATCCATCGGCCCTTCGAAATTGCCAAGAGCTCTGGCACATCTGGTTAATATCGAGGGTGTAACAAAGATTTTCAGAAAGTGAAAGTTGCATGCTATAAAGAAGCTAAAACTCTTCAAAGATAGAAATTCACGTGCATGCCAGATCTCTGGTCGGCAACTGTTTTAACAATGCGAGTTTTCTGTTTTTCGAGACTGTTTTTTTTCCTCGCTCAGTTCTCTCTCGAGAAGCGCATAAGAAAGACCGTCTCTAATAGCAAAGACTTTTGCAAATTTTGTACTGTCTTCCATAGTGTGTGGTGTGTATTTGTATTTGTGTCTGTGTTGGTGTGTTTGTGTGTGTGTGCGTGCGTGCGTGCGTGCGTGCGTGCGTGCGTGCGTGCGTGCGTGCGTGGGTGCGTGCGTGCGTGCGTGCGTGGGTGTGTGCGTGCGTGCGTGCGTGTGTTTTGTGCTTTTTAATTTTCAGGTACTGCAAGAAAGAAGCGGATACTTCGAAGGAATGAACGATACGGAGAGATTTACGTTTGAAGAAATGGCTGATATGGTTTACATCTACGGATTAGCGGACGGAAGCAGATATGAAGCCAAAAGGATTTATGGAGAACGATTTCCGAACCGCAGAGTACCGAACGAAAAAACGTTGAAACGTTTATTCGAACGTTTACGAAGTCATGGAAATTTCGGAAAAAGCAGTTATGATACAGGACGATCACGGACCCGAAGAAGTATAACTTTAGAAGAAAATGTACTAGAAGAGGTTGACGAAAATCCCAGCACCAGTACACGTGAAGTAGCGCGAAATTACGACACGAGTAATGCCACTGTGTGGCGAATATTAAAAACACATAGTTTATATCCATACCATTGGCAACGTGTACAGGAATTATCAGAAGCAGATTTCCCAAGAAGATTAGTTTTTTGTAGGGAAATGCTTCATAAGTGGCACGAAGATAGAATGTTTGTGAAAAAAATATTATTCACTGATGAAGCGATATTCTCCCGAAACGGAATTTTCAACATCCACAACACACACACATGGGCGACTGAAAACCCCCATACATACATTGAAATGAATTCACAGAGGCAGTTTAGTGCAAATGTATGGTTGGGTATCATAGATGACCAATTAATCGGTCCTCATATTTTGCCACCTCGTCTTACAGAAGAAACATACAAGCAATTTTTAGTAGAGACGCTGCCGGAATTGTTAGAAGATGTACGCATCCACATACGTCAGGATATGTGGTTCATGCACGACGGCGCACCGCCTCATTTTAGTGCTATCGCGCGAAATGTCCTTAGCGGTAATTATCCTGACCGATGGATTGGGCGTGGAGGACCGGTCGAATGGCCTGCCCGCTCCCCCGATTTAAATCCCATGGACTATTCAATTTGGGGACATTTAAAGACTTTAGTGTATAGTGAAGCCATAGACAATATACGAACGTTGGAATTTCGAATTAGAGAAAAATGTGCAGAAATTAATGGCAACCGGGAAATATTTAAAAATATTCGGAAATCGTTTCACAAAAGACTTCGTTTGTGCGTAAGTGAAAGAGGTGGACATTTTCAGCACATATTGTAACGTTTACTTCTGTGCGGACTTTTATGTGGACATTCGTGAACGGGACAATCGCGGTGCGCGTGTGTGGACATTTTTGGACTGTTTATGTGGACTTTTTTAGACTTTTATGTGGACTTTTCTTGTTTTTTATGTGGACTTTTCTGGACTTTTTTGGATATTTATGTGGACATTTTTTTGGATTTTTATATGGACCTTTCCGGACTTTTATGTGAACTTTTGTGGATATTCATGTGGACTTTTCTGGACTTTTTTGGATATTTATGTGGACATTTTTTTGGATTTTTATATGGACCTTTCCGGACTTTTATGTGAACTTTTGTGGATATTCATGTGGACTTTTTTGGACTTTTTTGGATATTTGTGAAAATTTTTTTGGACATTTATGTGAACTTTTCTGGATTTTTATGTGTACAATCGTAAGGTGTGTGTGTGCTTTTAAAGTGAATAATATGACTTGTACGAGGTAAAGGCAGTCAACCTCTCTACTCAGGAATCCCATGGGTAGGTATTTGATTTACCCTTGCGGATTTCGGCAAGTAGGTAGGTTGAACGTCCATTCATCGATAATTTGTAATCAGATGTCGGAGAACAGTCGTAAAATTTTACGCTGCTTACACAAGGTAAGATTTTATTGCATTAAATAATAGATGACGTGAATGTAACCCCAAAAATCATTAAAACATTTTTTATAATAGTATACATGTTTTGCATTACGTAGAAATTTCAGTTAGTAACGGTATAGCGAGTCGTGTATATTACGTTACACGATAATGTCGTCTTTAATATTTTCCGCTGTAGGTCCCTGCTTGCCCCCCGATGCATCGACAGCAAAATATGTTATTGGGTGACGTAGGTCAGGCCCCGTCAGCTGCCGAAATGTCGCCCGGGGCGCAGCGAGATTGCCATCCTACAGGCGGAAATTAATTTGTTAATAACTTAAAAAATAAGCCTCAAACGGGATTTTGGTATTCTTGATTTTCGACTTATTTTGGCTTCTAGTATAGATCCTCCAAAAATGTCCCCGATATTCTGAAACACCCTGTATATACAGGGTGTCCCAGAACTAGTGTAACTCCCGGAAATGGGGGGTAGCTGTGGTGCATCTGAACAACTTTTTCCTTTACCAAAAAGTTGTTTGAAGCTTCGTTATCGAGTTATTAACGAAAAACACCGGCCAATGAGAGCGCGCGTAGAGCGTGGGCTCAGCCACGAGAACGTTAGTGGCTCTCAATCGCGCGCGGACGTGGCCGTGAACGAATGCCTCTTTGCATCGGAGATATCGAGAGAATCACACGGCAAATGTTACATTGTATTAAATTAAAAATAATGTAGAATTATTTATGAGTAACAAATTAATGAATATGTCGTTTAATAACTTTTTTTGACACTTTTTAACGTTATCCGAAGGGAACAAAGTGTTGTAGTAGTTATGAAAATAATTTTTTTTTTAATACCACATCAACAGTTGGATAATTTATGTTTAAAGAAAAACGATTTTGAAAGCTAATGTTAAAAAAAGCTGGACTAACTTACCCATTTGTCCTCGAATGAACCTGTCACGGCTGAAGTGGGTCGTTGAAACTGGGTCACTGTGCCGATCCTGATCCTTTTTCGAAACCCTCAACAGCTGATGTTACAGCCGGGTCGGCGAACTCACTGCACTGCACGGTCACATTTATTGTGCGGTTACTTTTATTGCGCGGTCACTGAGAAATGTGGGGATATTTGAACACAATTTATTATTCCTTCGTGTAACCAAGTCGGTCACTCAGTGACGAATGAATACAGTACTGTGTAAGGAAAATTTGATCTCACGCCCGAATCAATGAATTGAATTTTCATACTGTGGTGCAGGGTATCACAAAGTAGTACTGTAAGCAAGGGAAAGTTCGGCTACTTTACGACGAATTTAGTGACGACAGCAGCACGTGTGCACGAGACAAACGGACTGAAGACTTTACAGGCAGAGATGTCCGAATGGCACTGCAGTTCACCCTCCCCCACCAGCAGAAGCAGGCCCACGGTTCAAGGGTTGTTAGAAATGAATGGAGGACGAACGAAATTTCTCCGGAAAAAGACTACACCGTAGCTAAACAAGGCTAGTCTTTTTCCGGAGAAATTTCGTTCGTCTTCCATTCATTTCTAACAATCCTTGAACCGTGGGCCTGCTTGTGCGGGTGAGGGAGGGTGAACTGCAGTGCCATTCGGACATCTCTGCGTGTAAAGTCCTCAGTCCGTTTGTCTCGTGCACACGTGCTTCCGTCGTCACTAAATTCGTCGTAAAATAGCCGAACCTTCCCTTGCTTACAGTACTACTTTGTGATACCCTGCACCACAGTATGAAAATTCAATTCATTGATTCGGGCGTGAGATCAAATTTTCCTTACACAGTACTGTATTCATTCGTCACTGAGTGACCGACTTGGTTACACGAAGGAATAATAAATTGTGTTTAAATATCCCCACATTTCTCAGTGACCGCGCAATAAAAGTAACCGCACAATAAATGTGACCGTGCAGTGCAGTGAGTTCGCTGACCCGACCATGACATCAGCTGTTGAAGGTTTCGAAAAAGGGCCAGAATCGGCACAGTGACCCAGTTTCAACGACCCACTTCAACCGTGACAGGTTCATTCGGGGACGAATGGGTAAATTAAACCAGCTTTTTCTAACATTAGCTTTCGAAATCGTTTTTCTTTAAACATAAATTATCCAACTGTTGATGTGGTATTAAAAAAAAAATTATTTTCATAACTACTACAACACTTTGTTCCCTTCGGATAACGTTAAAAAGTGTCAAAAAAAGTTATTAAACGACATATTCATTAATTTGTTACTCATAAATAATTCTACATTATTTTTAATTTAATACAATGTAACATTTGCCGTGTGATTCTCTCGATATCTCCGATGCAAAGAGGCATTCGTTCACGGCCACGTCCGCGCGCGATTGAGAGCCACTAACGTCCTCGTGGCTGAGCCCGCGCTCTACGCGCGCTCTCATTGGCCGGTGTTTTTCGTTAATAACTCGATAACGAAGCTTCAAACAACTTTTTGGTAAAGGAAAAAGTTGTTCAGATGCACCCCAGCTACCCCCCATTTCCGGGAGTTACAGTAGTTCTGGGACACCCTGTATATTTACAAGTGATATTACCTCGGCAAATTATGGTATAGATATCAAATTAGACGCTTTATGTAACGGATGCTCAACCGGATTCGGTTTAAACGGAAATCAAGAGATTAGCTTTAAACGTAAAATTGAAATTGAATGGCTTTAACAAACAAAACCCAAATTACTAGTGTGCAACGACGCGTGAATACTTCTGAGTATCCACCCGCGATTGCACACTAATTTCCCTCCCTGTGACTTCTACAATCAAGAAATGCGGTACCGCGCTCGACAATGAATATAAGAAATGGTTGTTTGAATCACTACTTTTTGCAATCGCACGATTGAGGATCTGTCGCAGCACCCTCACTCTCGGCCGAATAATCGGAGGAGGAGTTTGGGTGAAGACGCCACGAAGCCTCAACCAGGTTGTGACATCTAGGAGTTCACCTGAGGCACGAATGCGGGCTCAAGATGTTCTCCGATGCTGGACGCCTGATTTCGACTGTGTACAATCCGATCGTGAATTCGCGATACGCACGGTGCAGCAACACTAAGGTCGATCCTGCCGAGCAATTCGGGGAAGATCAAGTGGTGCCTGCACTACAATCTCACACGACCAATTGAGATCAACCAGAAGATGTCGGCAGGCACGAATCGTGGGCTGAGCGGCACTTCGGTTACTGAACTTTAATCGGTGAAGATTGATATACCGCGATGCGACCAAACAGAGCGATCACCGTGCCACACGGTCGTATCCACCTCTTCACAAAGGCATCCGAGAACATTCAAAAAGTGATGGCAGGGCAGTTTCGTGAGCTGAGCGACACTTTGAATGCTCGAACGAGTCTGTGAGCGATGCCACGATCAAATGCCGGCAGAAATTGTGATAATGCTCACAGTCGAGTCCACCTCTCACAAGGGCACGCAGGGACAACCAGAAGTTACGACGGGACAGTTTGCGTGGGCCGAGCGATACTTCGACTGCCTGTATGAGCCTGGGAGCTGAGTCAAGATGTATGAGAATTATCCGATCTCAGTCGTTCACGGATTCTGTGGTTTTGTTGCGCGAGATTCTACCGATCGTAGTGACTCGAAACAACTTTATTCACCGTTCCGTTCCGCTCAGCGAAAATTGATATTCTAAGATTTACTGCTCGTTACCGCCGGGACAACACAAAAGAAGAAAATCGCGTTCTAGCTGTGCCACGGCGCGGTTTGTGCTCGTGACTCCTCGGTTTGAGGCGCGTATATAACGAGGGTAAGTTAGGCGGTTTAGTGAAGTTACCAGGTCGGTTTGACCTCTCAATTATATACCGGTTTTCGCTGAACGGAATTGGAAACGCGTGTTACCTGGTTCGCTTCCAAACGTAGAGTAATTCTTGTCGAACGAGCATCGATCTCCTTCGATCCATATCGAGTGGGGATCGATGCGCACGCATATTTAATTAGTGGGGCACTTCTCCTAAATTCTTTCGTACGCGACAAAAGGACCGCGAATCCTTACGGTGGTAGGGGAATCTGTCGCATTCACACAGTCACGCACGGCCGTTCGTACGCCGATCCCTGGTATGTAACCAGCACGGTTACAACCTGAGCATGGTTGAGCAAAAATTTTTATGTTCCAATGAAAATTTTAGTGTCAGGTCTCGGATCCCTACGATTTAGATATTTTTTTATCGAAATATGTGTTTAGGAAGTTTTTTTTTTGCAATTTAGAAGTATAATAATTGGCACTTCAAGTTCATATACTAAATGTCGGCACCGAGGGTACCCAGGTGTCCACTTGTAAATTCATAAACTTTGCACATCATTTTTCAATAAATTCATTAAGTAATAATTGATGTTATAACTACGAAGGAAATTGAATAAATAAAAAAACATTGTTTTCGATAATTTGTTCGTTTCCAATACAGAAGCAAAATGCATACATATGACAACACTACGCGGTGACAACAGCAGTGCTCAACACCGACAATCATCTTGACTGCCATGTCGTTTAACCATTCCATTGCCGCGTATTATGCAAAATTGTCGTGCTTAATAGCAATGTTTTCTCTATCGTTAGCTATAGCTAGATCTTCTCTTAAATTTTTAGTTTTCGAAATAAATTGAAATATATCAGCAAAGGTTTGCATGTTTTGGGCATCCCATTCGCTTTGATTGTTATTTAAAAATATTCAAATCTTTATAATGTAATAATGATTTATGTGATGTATCGACGCTGGAGAGCGCGCCAGGCTTGCCGATTTACGTATTGTATTCTACAGCATAGAGTTAGTTACCTAGTGACCGTCACGAGAGTCATCCATGTTCTATTAATCTATTATATATTATTATATGCTTAATATACCTATAATATGTTAAGTGCGTATTCGTGTGTTTAAACGAACCCAATACACTACTGTTGTGCCCGTCAGGTATCAACAATTAATTTATGGGATAGCTGAGGTTCTGGAGCGTTTAAAGAATTGGAATTTACCAGAACTTCACGAGAATAGACGAAGTGATACTTGGTTTATTGAATATTTTAGAGTTACGAGTCTGATTGTTCTAGAGTTACTTTATGTTCTGTTCTGCTTACGATCTTTCGATTATTTCTTCTGGCCGCGGGCGATGCGCGGTGCTCTTATATTCTTTAATCGTGTCAATTGCTTAATTGGAATGTCCTAATTATTTGGGACATTTCCCAATAGATCGAAGTCTTTTGCCGTTCGGTCGGCACGTGTTGCTGAGTTAGACATTCCTCGCTCGATGGAGGTCGGCCATCGCTCGCTTTGTAGGAGTTGCTGAATTGTGCATTCTTTATGTGCGTATCCGGTGATATAAATGATAATTTATATCATTTTATTTATAAGAGTCCATAGAATAGTTTTGTACTAACGTACGGGGACTGAATAACTGCTATAGTAAAAGCATGAAACATTTTCGAAGTCGGAAATGTGCAATTTTTCTAAAAATTCGACTTTTTCCAAAATTATGGACACTAGAACAAAGTTGTCAACATATTTGTATTCAGCATACAAAAATCTAGAGGAATCACTTTTGGGAAGTTACAAAATCGAAAAAATGTTCCCGTTTATCGAGCGGTACTGTAGGTTTACGATTTTCAGTGTGAGCTGCGTTTCGTACATATCTGTATATTTTTTATATTCTCATTGCAGAAATGTCATGTTCATACAGTTCAATTTTTAGACAATAAATACGGTGTACGATTTTCACTGTGATTGACTGTAAGTCGAAATTTCAAGCAGTTACATTTCGAAATTACTTGAGCGCCTTCCACAAAGTCGCCACTTCGAACTCATTTTCTCTTTGTTAAATTAACAAATTAACATGTACAGTTCTTCTATATCTGCTTCTAACTAACAGTTACGACATAGTAATATGCTATAATAGCAGTTTTAGTCAGCTAGCAGATTTAATTCCTGAAATATAATGGGTGGGCACCCGGGTACCCCGGGTACTGAACAACGTAATGCAGTTTGGGTGCTGACATAAGGGTTAAGAAAAAAAAATATTATATATACAGGGTGTCCCGTGACTAGTAATAACATCGGAAAATGGGGGGTAGCTGAGACGATTCTGAACAACACTTTCCTTTGCAAACATGTCAGACGGGGCTGATGCGCGCGAGCATAGCTTCGGACCCTGGGACGTTCGGACTAGACTGGGCAAACGCGGCGGTAAAGGGGGAAAAATTTAATTGAAATTCTACCGAGCAAATTGTACCGACGGTCGCCGGGGCGGAGGCAACTTTTCTGTCTCGCTTTGTCACATTTTGTTCCATAGGCGTTCTTTGTCACGAGGCGACCGCTCGTCGCTTTACCGACGGAGCGACAGAGCCCATCAGAGCCCACTTACAAGAAATGTTTTCGAGGTGCCCGCCTCCGATTGTTTTGATTTTTGGATATGTTTTAAAGGACCGAAAAATAAGACATACGTATTTTTTTATATCGGCCCGTTTTCATATTTAGGGGGTGAAACGATCCCCTAAAGTTTCAGCTAAAATAGGCTATCTCCAAAACTATCATAGATAGAAGAAAACTTTGTAAGGAAAAGTTTCATGGTTATTCATGGACATATAAAGGCTGGCCATAAATTTTGTAAAAAATAATTTGTTTATAACAAAAAATTTGTTTAATTTGTTTCCGGAAACGGCGGAAAATTTATCTTCAGTCGAGACGTCCGACATCGCAGATTGTTGGTTAAGAAATCGGTGGAATACTAGAATTCACATAAAATAAAATGATATATATTCTTGACGCACGCGTCTCTTAGGCTATATCGACTAGCATGAAAGAAAATAAACATCGGCCGTGTGGCCTTCGGCAAACCGGCTCGCGTCAAGCAAAGTACCGTTACCGGAACGCATCCAATTACAAACATAAAGCCTCGTACTGACTTGAGCATTTTTCGACGCACGAACGGTCTGAGCGCACGAATGCTCTAGTCAGTACGCACCGTTTATGCGTTCGCGCAGGCTCCGAGCACGCACGAACGCTTTTCGAGTGCTGTCGGTCCATCAAAGGACGTTCGTGCGAACGTCGTGTGGCAAAATCCGAAGTCAAGAGACAAAGTCAAGTTTGCACTGAGGATATAACTTTTATCATTTCCGATATTTCTGAAATTGTTTGCATGAAGCCCTTTATGAGGTATTTTTTGCAATTTCGTTAAATCTGGTCCCCAAGCTTTTCAATAGCAAATTGCCTGTCATAAAGTATATGGGCCGCAGTTCGAGCTCAGAGGGTACAGGCTATTTTAAATAAAAAGGTTTCCATTCTTTTCTGCGCAATTATCTGCATCGTAAAACATTATCACTTCAAGAGGATGAATAAGTTTCAGATACATTTTTTTTAACTGTTATACTGTTTTACGGAACTATGTATTATACTATTCTACTTTATTCATACCGACCTTTCCCACCATTTCCTGATGGATGAACACCACCACCTTTTCGTGATTTACGCCGAGCAATAGCACCCTTTTTTTTATAAATAACACTGTGCAACATGAATTTGGGCCCCTAATAATGAAAAGACAATTTTCGTAGATTTTTGTGCGCTGAATCCGAATCCGCAAACCGTTTTCCTCCTATACGTACAGTTTCTGAGAAATTTGATTTTGAAAAAAAATGCAAATTTTCAACTTTGAAATGATTTTGTGGTTGAGCGATAAGAGTTTTTCGGTTTCATTCAACGCAGAATTATTCTAGGAACTTTCCCAAATAAAATGATATAAGTTATTGTTACATCCAAGACATGTAAATATGTTTAAACAACGATCAAAGTGAAAATGACACCCGAAACGCACCAATTTTCGCGGATATTCTTCAATATATTTTCAAAACTAAAGCTGTGAGAGGGAATCTAATTACACCACGTGATAGAGCACACATTTTTCCTATGGAAACGACCAAAGAAGACTGTTAGCCCGCTTCTGTTTCGAATACAGAATCAGAATAGTTTGGCAAAACGCGTGAGACCGGCAATGGTACTCATCGCCAGCCAGCGCCTCTCCTATCGCTCAACGTAACAGAACCGACAAATGCGAGCGGCACACGCGAGAGGCGCTGGCTGGCGATGAGTACCACTGCCGGTCTCACGCGTTTTGCCAAACTATTTTGATTCTGTATCCGAAACAAAAGCGTGCCAACAGTGTTCTTTGGTCGTTTCCATAGGAAAAATGTCTGTTCTATCACGTGGTGTGATTAGATTCCCTCTCACAGCTTTAGTTTTGAAAATATATTGAAGAATATCCGCGAAAATTGGTGCGTTTCGGGTGTCATTTTCACTTTGATCGTTGTTTAAACATATTTACATGTCTTGGATGTAACAATAACTTATACCATTTTATTCGGGAGAGTTCCTAGAATAATTCTGCGTTGAATGAAACCGAAAAACTCTTATCGCTTAACCACAAAATCATTTCAAAATTGAAAATTTGCATTTTTTTTTCAAAATCAAATTTCTCAAAAACTGTACGTGTAGGAGAAAAACGGTTTGCGGATTCGGATTCAGCGCACAAAAATCTACGAAAATTGTCTATTCATTATTAGGGGCCCAAAAAAAAGTTAAAATTTGATGCACAGTGTAATCAGCGAACAATCAATTTCATATCTTTGAACCCGTTTCTTCTCGGCAAAAGGTGTCATTGGTCGAAGGCGGTTACTGAAACCCTTTCGCAGATGTGAGTATTTTTAAACGCATATGAAATATATTTATTCTGCTCGTTATCATCGTATCGTATCGACGCTCCTTAAGAAAAATCGTGTACGTATATTTTATTGTGCCTGTTTCGCGACGTACCCGCGATTCACCAATAAATTCATGTATTTATCTCTTTCCAATTTCTTTCTTCTTCTTTAAAAGCTCCACGAAACTATGAAGTGACCGTCCTTTTGAAATATGTACCGTTCAGCACGACCAATAACCGGTCAAAAGTCAACTTCATGATTTCGTCGGAACCGTAACGGCATCGAGGATTTTTTACACTTTTCTGTTCCTTGTCGTTTGTAAAGTCCTTTGCGTGGCTAGCAATTTGTACGAAGGACCATACTCAAAATGCAAACTGCTAGTACGTTTATGACACGCAAGTGGACAACCGTTTTTGGGAGTCGGTTTATTTTTTAATCCTCCAAATTGTACCTTGTGGAATTTCCCCGTCCTCAACGGGTAATTGCAGGTACCATAAACGTGAATTTCTAAAGAGCCCCGAGGCTGGACCCCTGGCCATTGACCACGTCATGTCACGGAATGATTTGCTAAGTCGCATTAATAACTGTATTTTAAGCAGGGACTTGCACCGAAATGTAAAATACCGGTATTTTTCGGTTATACCTTCATAACCGTTATAGAAACCGAAATACTGCAATACCGGTATGACGTCATACCGAAAAATAAAAATACCGGTTTATTTTCCTACATTTACCGGTATTTTTTTCGGTATCCTTATTCCGTTACATTACAGTTTTCGATCATTATTTTCCGAACTATTATCCAATACAGCGGTATAATGTATATACAGTTTGATAATATACACATTGGCGGTTAATTATATTGGAGTTAGTTTTAGAAAATGTAAAATGCTCAAATTATAAATGCTTCGCTGTTAAACACTTCGCGCCGCGGTCCGTACCATAAACCAAGCGCGCCTCAGTAACTTAATCCCCTAAAGTTAAAATATCAATTAATCCCTGCCAGGAATAAGTTTATGACGCCATTGATTCCTTTTTTGGTTCCTTGGTTCCTACGATGCCGAGTTAATCCTCTAGTCACGACCCGTTTGTTTTTCGTCGCCTAGCTGCAGATCATAAAACATTGAAGCACACCGTTACAGTTTCGATGGCGACGTCACCCGTGTACCTGAAGGCCGGGAAAAGCCAAAATACTACAACCCTCTAATTTCATCCCTTCCACGAGACATTTTTGCATACACCCCCAGGTTCCACCTGTCTTTTTCAGGCGCTGTCAATAATGCATTAGTACTAGGCAATACTAACAATTTTGTATACGACCAATAGTTTAGGAAGTACAGCTTTATCACAGATGTGATGGGACACCCTGTATATGTGGGGAACGTTTACATAGTGATTTACAGTTTTCCGAAGAAATAATTTCAAGAATTTCGGAACAGAAAATTCTAATGACCATTTGATAAAGTAAAAATATCAACTACCCGAATATGTTACTCCTCTGCGAACGAGAAGATAGAGAAATATCGATTTACAGAAGCTTTTATAAAAAGTCTGGAAAAATCATATATTAATAATCGTAACATGCTATTAAAACTGTAAAAATATGAACATGGTCACATGAAAAATTAAGGCAATAATATAAACAAATATCGGTTTTTAATTTAATTTTAATTTTAACTGCGTCCCCCACTTCAAAAAAATTAAAAAAAATCACAGATTAATAATCATGACACGCCTCCCACCCTCAGTGGCACTACCTCGCACGGGTCACGTTTAGGGCACACGAAACAGGTAGATGTTAGTAAACCTGTCACCTGGCCCGGGGACGCATGTGGGAGGTCTGGCGGAGGGAGTTGTCCTCCCACGCCAGCGAGCGCGTCCCCGGGGCCCTCCTGCCACACCTGCAAAGGTGGCGGGAGCGGCGGCACGGTAGGCTCACCTACCGGCTGACGCAGGTATTCACCGGACATGGTTGTTTCGGTGTCTACCTGCGTCGCATTGGTCGGGAGGAGACGGCGTTCTGCCACCATTGCGGAGAGGAGGAGGACTCGGCGCCGCCTTTTCAGCGCTGCGTCGAGTCCTCCGATGTGAGATAGGAGGAGACCTCTCGCTCCCAGCAGTAGTTGGGGCAATGCTGGAGAGCGAGAGGAATTGGAAGCAGGTGGTCTCCTTCTGCGAGGAGGTAATAAAGCAGAAGGAGGCCGCCGAGCGGGATCGGGAGCGTTCCGATCCCGCTCGAAGAACCCGGGGGCGGCGGCGTGTGCGGCCTGTCAGAGGCCGCGCCGTGGGGCCCCCGGACTAAGGAGGGTAGCTGACGGCGGGGGGCGGATCTCTTTTGGGGGTCCCCTTGTTCCCCCGCCGTCAGCAGATCGTGATGTAGATTCGACGGGAGTGGGGGGACGGCATGTTTAACGCCGTCCCCCCGGGCGGCCGTGTTACCCAGGGCGGTGGCCCTGGGTAGCTGATGGCGGTCGCCGGGATGGAGCGGTGCGGGGCGCGGCCTCCCTGCTTGCGGAACCAGAGGTCATAGGAGGGGGAGGAGTAAACTCCCCCTCCTCGGGACGCGGCCGGTCATCAAAGGATAGATGACCGGCCATGGCGAGGGGGAGTCGCGGTAGTGTTCTCTAAGAGTTCCCGTGACTCCCCCGAATCCGCCAGATGCGGAAAAGCGTCCGAAGGTCGCCGTGGAGGTTTTAGTGGGTCGAACCCCACACTACCCCTCTGTCGCTCCCCCGAGCGGCAGGGGGGTGTCTGCCGTTCAGATTTCCTCCACGTAAAAAAAAAAAAAAAAGTATACCTGTCACCTGATTGGCTCGACATAATTGCCAATCAGGTAACTAGACTAGCCCTCCCCGATTTTCCCTGTCCGAGAAATTAACGAAGACGAGAGTGTACGAAAAAGTGAAGACCAGTATTCATCAAGCAACAGTTCGGCTCACACTAAAGTATCAGTTTTACGGTAATCGAAAATGGAGTGGTCGAATGAACCCGTCGAGCGGACCCGTACCTTTACCTTTTGTGTAATTAGCAAACGCGGCGAACAGTAATTGTATCAGTGCGTGTAGAAATAAAGAACCGTAATCCGAAAACCGAAATTAATCGAACACCGAACCCTACATCCTACAGTGCATTACATCTTATCGACGAGTACGAAAAGTTTCTAGTGCTATGGAATCCAACAGACCCGTTCCATTTTTCGCGAAACAAAAAACTGGATGCATGGAAAGCTATCGCTGCAACTTTTGGGACGGAGGCCACCCAGGTGAAGCAAAAAATGAGCAGTTTGTTGGGGTCCTTTCGCCGGGAAAAAGCAAAGGGTGCAAGGAGTATTGGAACGGGAAGAGGTACTTATACATATATTTCTATGTCCAATTACACTGTGCAACACGAATTTGGGCCACTAATAATGAATAGACAATTTTCTACGACAACTTCTACGAAAACGGTCATTTTCACTTTGATCATTGTTAAAACATATTTACATGTCTTGAACGTAACAATAACTTATATCATTTTATTTGGGAGAGTTCCTAGAATAATTCTATATTGAATGAAACCGAAAAACTCTTATCGCTCAACCACAAAATAATTTCAAAGTTGAAAATTTGCATTTTTTTTCAAAATCACATTTCAAATTAAAAACGGTTTGCGGATTCGTATTCAGCGCACAAAAATCTACGAAAATTGTCTATTCATTATTAGTGGCCCAAAAAAAAGTTCAAAT
The DNA here is from genome assembly GCA_943735885.1 of Stelis phaeoptera. NCBI lineage: Eukaryota > Metazoa > Arthropoda > Insecta > Hymenoptera > Megachilidae > Stelis > Stelis phaeoptera. The sequence continues at coordinate 3,218,589 of OX030933.1, forward strand.
CTGTTGCACAGTGTTATCAGGTATAAATATTGTATATCATTGCAATCAATGAGAAATGATTTTTTATTGACAGCTCGCAAGGATATATACACGTGGAAGTGGTTCGCTTTCGAACGGATGAGCTTCTTGCTGGATAAGGACGAACCGCGGACACCATTGGACACGGATAAGGTATGTAAAAAATCGCAATAGGCAGCATATAAAATGACATCGACATTTTATTAATTTTATGCATATTCATTTTGCCATTCTAGACACCCATTAGTAATAAAATACTCTTTAAACTCCTCGCGATTTTCCTGCACATTTACTGGTGATCGCCGAGGAATGTTTCTTATTGATATCAGTGAAGTTGGTTCTGCTTCTTGCCTGCAATTTCCTTCGACGAATACGCCATTTTGATCCGAATCAAACGTCCCTGCAGGTGTATATATCAAACGAGAATTTTTATTTCTCTTTAAAAAATTATGCAGATATGCCACCGTCAGCACAATCAGTTGCGCTTTTTCCGGCTCTAATAATATTGGTTTCCGCAGTACTCGAAATACCGCTGAAGAAATCCCAAAGACATTTTCAACTACTCGTCGAGCTCTACTGACAAGGGAAGGCACGGAAGTGTCTCCCTCCGATTTTGATGAAACTTCGTAGGTTTGTTAAGCAGGCAAAAATAAGAGAAACGTATTTTTTTTATCGGCTGAGACGCGACTTTAAGGGGTGAAACCACCCCTTAAAGTTTCGATGCATTTGTGCTATCTCGAAAACCATACGAGATACGTTAAAACTTCTAATAGGAAAGTTTTATGGTTTTTTGCATATAATAACAGGATGTTAATAAATGCAATTGGGCAAAATGCAATTTGTTCATAACAAAATAATTTGTTATAACCTTATTTTACAATTTATTCAAATTTGTGTAATGACGAAAAATGAAGAGTATTTTATCACAAATCCATTGATGTATATATTTACGAAATTGCCTCCTACAGTTCTTCAGATTTTTATTATTTATATCACGCGCGCGCGCGCGCTTAGTCACCACGCGATACTGACAATGAGCCGGATCATATCGGACGATATTACACTATCAGTCAACGTTATTTATACGCATAAATGGTAAACAGTTATATTTGCGTTATACATTGTTGTTAATCTTATTAAATTTATAAGTATTCGACAGGAGATAATTTAAACTGACAATTTTAGTACGTAATGAACGATTTGAATGTGTTAGGCAACATAATCGTGACAATAATGGTATTCCTCGAAAAAATGTTTCAAACAGAACGGCTTTCGGTAATTACAATTACGTCGTGGCATATAGAATTGTACTGCATTTTGTCCATTATCGAGTCTTCCAATTTTCTAGTATGAAAATATCTGTTCCACAATTTGAACGATAATGCGTTCAAATATAAAACGTTCGCTTAAAAAGGAGTCTTACAACATTTGTTGTTTCCCTGGTAATGTTCCAGAATATTTTGTTTTTTATATCTGATGCACTCACCAAGAAATTCGTTGTTGTGCGTCATATCATATAACAATGTTTTGGAACACGTATATAAAGCCAGAAAACTCGGTGATTTCTTTAATTTGCCAAGTACTTGCATTCAAGACGCCTCATCGTTCAGACGATTAAAATTTTGTTATCATCGAAATTGACTTGTCACAATGGTTTATATCAATCCAATAAACGTGCTTACTTTACTATCCATAGCTTTTAATTCTGTGGATAAAAAAGAAACACCCATTACCAGTGCCGAACTAGAGTTGAAAGATACTTTATATGATATAATCATGCAGAGTATGGAAGGTCCAGTATTCACTGTGGAACAGGAAACATATTTGGATATTGAAGGACGTTTCTCTAGCACTGAAGATCCTGACATTGATATTGAATGGTTGGAAGATGTGGAAGAAGAACTTGCTGATAATAACCAGGAACAAAATCAACAAACAGAAAAATGTTTACCCACCGAGGCACCAGCTAGTTTCGAATATAAAAGAGATGCTGTGGAGTATTGGAAGAGCGGTAAGATGAAACGTTTGAAATTAGAAACTGTCCAATCCAGATTCAAAATGGTTAAGTCTCTTCGGCAGTTGCGTAGGTGGGCTGCTCAAGTCGAAGCGGGTGGTACCCGTTTGGACAAGCTACTACGTATCACAGATTATACCTACCAAAATGCCGTAGAAGCGATTCAATCAAACATAATCATACACAACAGCGATATTCGACGGTGGGCATTACAGGAAAAAGGGTATAGCCGGATAAGATGGTCAAAAGTGCCCTTGAGCCGATTTTGACTCCCAATATACCGTTCGATAGCTTACCAAAAGAAAACATTATGTGCCAAGTTTCAGCCCTGTACCTCAACCGGGAGGGTAGTTATGGGGTAAGATCGGTTAATGGAGGTATGCCTCATTTTTCCTATTTAACTGCATACAAAAATTCTGAAAAAATTCTACAATATTCAGGGCATAATAGCGTATGTTAGAGAATTTTTTCAGATTTTTCCGTCGAAAAGTGTAAGTGTGAAAAATGAAAAACCAAAAAAAAATCGGAAAAAACCATGTTTTGTATTGAAGTTTTCGAGCGGCCACTTTTTCCTTTTTACAGCAACAGTGTATTAGCATAAGTAATGTCCTCAATTTTTTTCAGATTTTTTGATAAGGTGCGCCGTAGTTAAAAAAATCAAAAACTGCTATTCTGGGCATATTTCGAGCGAAAAATACCATAAATATTTGTAGTTTTTGCATTTTCTTCATAAAATAAGTGTATCGTATCATTTGTAATGTTTGTGCATTGGAAGGGATAAGATATAAGTAAAAGCAATTAAGTTAATCCAGTTAATTAAAAAATACATATGTTGGTTATCTTCAGAAATGTTAAAGTTGTTTTCAACGATGGCGCTAGCGCAGCGAGTAAGGTATCTGACTGCTGAACGGCTGCATACTCTTTTGTCGCAGGTTCGCGTCCCACAAAGTTCATGTTCGCATACACTTTTTTTTTTTTTTTTTTTTTTAATTATTATTAATAAAGTACATGATAGTACACTGTATTCGATTAAAATTATTTTTAAAACATGATACAAATATTTTTTCATAATGTATACATCAAAATAATTTTGGAGCTCGCTTTACTTTGCCAGTTAGCCAGTTGCTTTTTATTCTTTCGGTTACAGATGTTGTTTAATATTTTTTTATTAAATACATTAAACATTATTCGAATATTATTATAATATAATATATATTATATTAATGCTTAAAACATTATAAAACTTTTCGATTTTACGTAAATGGTAGCGACGGAAGTCGTTCTTTTTGAAAATTATTGTTTTCCTATTGTTTCCATCTCTGTCTTTTTAGCAGGGATTATCAAAAGTTGGCAGTGTATTAAGAAAATATCGTCACCGTTCTTCAAATTCAAGGGAAGTTACTGTAGACATTTTAGTATGAATACCTGCATTTACAACACGGTGACCCCTTTTATGTAGTTATTGGAAATCATCATGGGTTCGTCCGTATACCTCAGTTTATTAACGTATACGGTTCTTCCCGTTGTTATATTTAGGGTTTTATGCTCATTGTACTTATCGTGTCGTTAAAATACCTGTGTAAGTTCAACCCTCAGCAAACCTGAATTGTTTTCCTAGTCTGAACATGCACTTTGGAACGGCATAGAAACGATTTTACGATACGACCGTACGATGTTAGTGGAGTTTCTTTTATACATTCGTTAATTATTTTTTCACTTCTTTTTTTGTGATTCGGATTGTAGTCTTTCTGTGGCAGTTAAAATAATTACATGTGAAAGTTAGTAATTTTTCAGTTTTTCGCTGTGCCTTTAGGGAAGGTATCATAAAGTTCCATTCCGAAGGGTCCTTTAGAATTACAATTGCAGGTATCAAGCGTCGCTATGGATTGTTGGGATTATATCACCATGTTTTGACCTGGTGCAATTTCCCTAAGTATCGACGTTTCTCGACTGGTCAACTTGGAGGGAAAAACCGTAGCATTATAGTGCCTTCGTAATCCTCGCGTTCCGATAGATATTGCCCTACTCTTCCCAAGAAAAAGAAACCAGCCAATTGAAGAAAACAATGTTCCACTTACCGGTGTCAACTTCCATCCCCTCCATTGTACAAATGCTTACTCCACAAAAATATACGAAAATAGCAGTCAGTCTTGGATGCACTTCCAATCACTACAGATAGTACCTACTTTGGCTTGCGTTACAAGTACTGTTTTAACATGTCTACCGACAGAGTGCAATTCGTCGACAGGAAAACTGTGCGTGCGAGGTGTATTAAATGCAACATCTTAATTCGTAAATCACACGGTCGAAGAAAAATAATAAATTCATTGGTAGAAGCGGCAAGATATTCGCGAATTTTACAAAAAGCAGTTAGTGTTGGTGATACATTGTGCAACAAATGCCGTACTTTTATTTACCAAAATACCAACTTTGCTACAGCCTCTGATCTTCACGAGCATTTAGAGGTTCCAGAGGTTATTGAATCTTTGCCTAGTACATCTTCGGCGGTACCATTTAGTGCCGGAACATCAGAGGCTGCAGAACTCGAGATCGCATCATCCTTGTTTGAAAGATCGGTAGCTAGCGAGCCTTCCCTCGAATTACCCTCAACTGGAATATCTACAGACGAATCAACCTCATTTAATACACAAGCACCAATACCCGAAGTGCCGCCACGCGAAGAAGTAGTTAGTTCATCAACCTCAGCTCAAGAAACATCAACTGATTCTGATCCGTCATTTCTTTTAAATGTTAGTGCGTCCGAAGAAAGTAGTGTACAATTCATCGAAATGGCATTCTCCAGAGTAATTGCAACACATGGATATTGTTTTGTTTGCGGGTCACAAAAGGGCATTATCAGCGTACCATCTGAAACGCGGAAGCAGGTATTCACTATGCGCAGATTATATGTACCTAAAGGAAATCGGTGCTGTCCTCATCATTTATTAAAACAACGTTTATTTCATGATATTGTTTCTAATCTCCGCGTTCATTGTAACAGTAGTTTGGTCGAAGCTAACGAATTCAGAAATTATTTTGAACTTATTGCGGTCAGTAGCGATTCTAGCATTACAGATAAAGTCGGTGATTTCACATTATCCGAAGAACGTCTTAAAATATTTACGGGTTTAACTTGGGATAATATTATTCATCTTCGCGAAATGCTGACTTCGATGCGTAGTTCCGAAAAGCGCGATGTTACCCAAGCACTTGTTGTTTTTTTATTTAAATTACGTACCGGAAATTCGAATGAGATGATAGCAGCAATTCTTGGTTTGCAAAACGGTCAACAAGTATCCCATTATTGTAACTCGGTCGTAAAATCATTCGAAAAAGATATTTTACCTTATCATTTCGGGTTAAAAGTTTTTTCTCGCGAACACCTTATAAACAATGAAACTTCTGCAATTGCTAGAGAATTGTTTAATATACAAAATCAATTAGCACTGATTTTTGATGGTACATATATTCGGCATCAGAAAAGTACCAACAACGAATACCAAAGAAAATCATATTCAGGCCAAAAAAAGGTTCCACTATGTAAACCATTTACCATTTGCACAACAAATGGATATATTGTTGACATGGTAGGACCTTTTTACGCAAATCAAAATGATGCTCAGATAATGAGAATCATTTTGCAAGATCCAAATGGTTTGCAAGCACTCATGGAGCCCGGGGATATTTGTATTGTTGATCGCGGATTTCGCGATGTTCGATCTCATTTAGAAGATCTTGGTTTTCAAGTGCTGATGCCTGCATTGAAAGGTAAACGTAGTCAGTTAAGCACAGCTGAATCAAATGCTTCACGGCAAGTGACCAAAGTTCGTTGGGTCGTTGAAGCAATTCACGGTATTCTTGGTCAAAAGTACAAACTTCTTCATCATCAAATGGATAATAAATTATTACCGCAAGTTGGATTATTTTGTAAAATCGCGTGTTTTTTAAATAACAGATTTGGTAAACGCTTAAATTCCGATATAGAACTTTCACACGAAATTGTACAAAGATTGAAAAATCAAGAGACAATAGAAAATACATTAGCTGTAGAAATTGAGAATAAACATTGGAATAGAAGAAAGATTCCTTTCAAGCAGGTATCAGCAACCGACTTGTTAGATTTTCCAGAAATGACGGAGAATGATTTAAAAATTCTCTTTACCGGGTCATACCAACTATCACAAGCGGTCTCATATTTAGCAGAGTTAATGGATAGCGACAATAATATTAATATTTTTAGTTTAAAAGAAAACAATAATATTATAAAGTTTCAAGTCCGATCGCGACATATTAATAGTAAAAATTACCGGTGCTATATCCATTACGTACCAAATTCAATCGGGATTTCGGGTATTGAACGATATTGCTGCGAATGTGCGAATGGCAATCGTACTATCGGATGTTGTTCGCACGTAGCAGCAATAATCTATTATCTATCGCACGCTCGGTACCTGTCGACAATTGTCCGGCCTGCGGAGATATTAAGTAAAATATTTCACTATGACGAAATAGTACCCGTCATTAATGAAGACAGTGATGAGGATTGAACCTGTACCACAATAGGATCTACAAATAATGAAACAACTACAACGATAAGTATCATTCCACTACACTTTATGTACGTGTCAGTTGAAAATAAAAATTAAATAATTGTATGATTTACAGGACTCATCGGCAGAAGAACGACGAAACCAAGTAATGGATTTTCGACGGCAAATGTCATCTTTGGCACAACGCACCAGTTATGGAACATTTTTACTTCTTTACTTTAGAATAAACATTTTTATATATCCATTATTTCTTCAATATATGTATCTCAAATATCATTCAGAAGCTCAATACATGATTACAGAATGTAGAATAATACCGGCTCCAAACTTTTATGCATACTATATGACATCATATTTTAAAATATTTTCAATTCAGTAAATACCACTTATTGTCGTACACTTAATTATGTTCAAAAAATTGTATGTTGTTCACATGTAGCAGCAGACATCTACTGCCTGTCGCCGAAAAGCAAACCCGCTGAGATTGAGCAAGCTATTCTGGAACTACAAAACAGTAATCGTCATCAACAAAGACAGTGACGAGAACTATATCTGTATCATAAACAGATTTAGAAATCATAAAACAACTATAAAGATAAGTATCTATGTACTCATGTTTAAAGATGCATAAGTTGAAAACAAAAACTAAATGATTTTGTGATTAATAGGGTACATCAACAGAAGACCGACAATACCAAACAGTGCAAAGTAAAGCGAGCTCCAAAATTATTTTGATGTATACATTATGAAAAAATATTTGTATCATGTTTTAAAAATAATTTTAATCGAATACAGTGTACTATCATGTACTTTATTAATAATAATTAAAAAAAAAAAAAAAAAAAAAGTGTATGCGAACATGAACTTTGTGGGACGCGAACCTGCGACAAAAGAGTATGCAGCCGTTCAGCAGTCAGATACCTTACTCGCTGCGCTAGCGCCATCGTTGAAAACAACTTTAACATTTCTGAAGATAACCAACATATGTATTTTTTAATTAACTGGATTAACTTAATTGCTTTTACTTATATCTTACCCCTTCCAATGCACAAACATTACAAATGATACGATACACTTATTTTATGAAGAAAATGCAAAAACTACAAATATTTATGGTATTTTTCACTCGAAATATGCCCAGAAAAGCAGTTTTTGATTTTTTTAACTACGGCGCACCTTATCAAAAAATCTGAAAAAAATTGAGGACATTACTTATGCTAATACACTGTTGCTGTAAAAAGGAAAAAGTGGCCGCTCGAAAACTTCAATACAAAACATGGTTTTTTCCGATTTTTTTTTGGTTTTTCATTTTTCACACTTACACTTTTCGACGGAAAAATCTGAAAAAATTCTCTAACATACGCTATTATGCCCCGAATATTGTAGAATTTTTTCAGAATTTTTGTATGCAGTTAAATAGGAAAAATGAGGCATACCTCGATAATTTGACTTTACCCCATAACTACCCTCCTGGTTGAGGTACAGGGCTGAAACTTGGCACATAATGTTTTCTTTTGGTAAGCTATCGAACGGTGTATTGGGAGTCAAAATCGGCTCAAGGGCACTTTTGACCATCTTATCCGGCTATACCCTTTGCAGAAGATTTACCATCGTTTACAGCTAGCCGTACATGGGTATTAAAATTTAAAAAAGCGTATGGTATTGTATCGCGCAAAGTTATAAAGTTTATTACGAGAATCAATGCTGATAGAGAAACAGAACTTCTTTCAACTACTCATAACTTTTTGGAACGTTTCAAAGTGTATGCCGAAAGTAATGGATTTGATCATTTATATAATTCAGATCAAAGTGGATTTAATCTTGAATTACATTCTGGACGAACTTTAGCATTCAAAGGTACGAAACAAGTAGAAGCAGTGATATAATCAATTCCATCAATTACCCATAGCTATACCATTCAGCCCACTGTTTCTGCAAACGGAAAATTACTGTCTCCTCTTTTCATTGTACTGAAAGAAGCATCTGGAGTGTTTGGACCTCGAGTACAGCAGACCATGTTCAAGCCAACGAACATTTTTGTTACAGCGTCGACATCCGGAAAACTTACAAAAAAACATTTTAAGATTTGGTTAACAGAAGTTTATTTTCCGAACACAAACGACAAGACAGCTCTATTATTAGATTCTTGGAGTGGGCATTGTCGTCGCAGTATTGAAGAAGTTACCCCGACAAATAAAGAACTAACGTTATTTACTATTCCACCGGGAACTACAAAATATTTACAACCATTAGACGTGTACGGATTTCGCGTATGGAAAAATTTTGTTCGTCGCTTTTCGGACATAGTTGTTTTACTTCACTATGATATTAATCTCCACACACGAGACAATATTTTAAAACTACAATCACTTGTTCATAATCAGTTTTCTTCACCACGATTTGAAAATTTTATTAAGTATTCGAGGTATAAGAGTGGATATACAGGGTGTCCCAGAACTAGTGTAACTCCCGGAAATGGGGGGTAGCTGGGGTGCATCTGAACAACTTTTTCCTTTACCAAAAAGTTGTTTGAAGCTTCGTTATCGAGTTATTAACGAAAAACACCGGCCAATGAGAGCGCGCGTAGAGCGCGGGCTCAGCCACGAGAACGTTAGTGGCTCTCAATCGCGCGCGGACGTGGCCGTGAACGAATGCCTCTTTGCATCGGAGATATCGAGAGAATCACACGGCAAATGTTACATTGTATTAAATTAAAAATAATGTAGAATTATTTATGAGTAACAAATTAATGAATATGTCGTATAATAACTATTTTTGACACTTTTTAACGTTATCCGAAGGGAACAAAGTGTTGTAGTAGTTATGAAAATAATTTTTTTTTTTTAATACCACATCAACAGTTGGATAATTTATGTTTAAAGAAAAATGATTTTGAAAGCTAATGTTAAAAAAAAAAATTTTTGGAAAAAAAATACAACCGACTTCGGAATGCACTAAAAAGAACGAAATAATTTAAATTTATATTTCGGAGACGGCGCAAAATTAAAAATTGTGTAAATGAAGGATGTTGTTAATGTGAAAATATGTAAAAGGATTAAAGATTTTTGACAATTTCCAATGTAGAAAATTTTTAATTTTGCGCCGTCTCCGAAATATAAATTTAAATTATTTCGTTCTTTTTAGTGCATTCCGAAGTCGGTTGTATTTTTTTTCCAAAAATTTTTTTATTTCACATTTTTTAGTGGCGATTGGAGCATTCCTTGAAACGTTCAACAAAGGGATGGGAAGATAAGGGCAGAGAAGGGCAGGGTAGTGAAGGGAAGGGCAGGGAATGTTGCAAACGGGATCATCGTGGAAACATCTCCAGCCGCAAAAAATGTAATACTAGGTTTCATCGATATCAGGCCGAGTACGAGCGAAATAGCACGTTTTTTGCGATAAAAGCGGTAAAAATCTAGAAATCCGAACCGGATTTTTTTACGGGACCAACTGTTGGTCATACTCCATAAGATGCTAAAGGTTTCGTTCCGATTGGTCCATCCATCTTGGAGTAATCGGTGACCATACACAACGCGAACGAAATCGTACGCTTTTTTGCAACAAAAAGGTGGCAAGCGGTGGTGAAATGTAAAATTTTTTTTTTACGGGACCAACTGGGAGTCATACCTTACAAGATGCAAAAGGTTTGGTTCCAATTGGTCCATCCATCTCGGCGTAATCGGGGCACATACATAAAAAAAAAAAAAAAAAAAATATATATACATGTCGAATTGTGTAACCTCCTTCTTATTCGAAGTCGGTTAAAAAGCTGGACTAACCTACCCATTTGTCCTCGAATGAACCTGTCACGGCTGAAGTGGGTCGTTGAAACTGGGTCACTGTGCCGATCCTGATCCTTTTTCGAAACCCTCAACAGCTGATGTTACGGCCGGGTCGGCGAACTCACTGCACTGCACGGTCACATTTATTGTGCGGTTACTTTTATTGCGCGGTCACTGAGAAATGTGGGGATATTTAAACACAATTTATTATTCCTTCGTGTAACCAAGTCGGTCACTCAGTGACGAATGAATACAGTACTGCGTAAGGAAAATTTGATCTCACGCCCGAATCAATGAATTGAATTTTCATACTGTGGTGCAGGGTATCACAAAGTAGTACCGTAAGCAAGGGAAGGTTCGGCTATTTTACGACGAATTTAGTGACGACGGAAGCACGTGTGCACGAGACAAACGGACTGAGGACTTTACACGCAGAGATGTCCGAATGGCACTGCAGTTCACCCTCCCCCACCCGCACAAGCAGGCCCACGGTTCAAGGATTGTTAGAAATTTCGTTCGTCCTCCATTCATTTCTACTTCTCTTCGATAACGAAGCTTCAAACAACATTTTGGTAAAGGAAAAAGTTGTTCAGATGCACCCCAGCTACCCCCCATTTCCGGGAGTTACACTAGTTCTGGGACACCCTGTATATCTCGTGATGTCACGATTATGTTGCCTAACACATTCAAATCGTTCATTACGTATTAAAATTGTCAGTTTAAATTATCTCCTGTCGAATACTTATAAATTTAATAAGATTAACAACAATGTATAACGCAAATATAATTGTTTACCATTTATGCTTATAAATAACGTTGACTGATAGTGTAATATCGTCCGATATGATCCGGCTCATTGTCAGTATCGCGTGGTGACTCAGCGCGCGCGCGCGCGTGATATAAATAATAAAAATCTGAAGAACTGTAGGAGGCAATTTCGTAAATATATACATCAATGAATTTGTAATAAAATGCTCTTCATTTTTCGTCATTACACAAATTTGAATAAATTGTAAAATAAGGTTATAAAAAATTATTTTGTTATGAACAAATTGCATTTTTCCCAATTTATTAACATCCTGTTATTATATGCAAAAAACCATAAAACTTTCCTATTAGAAGTTTTAACGTATCTCGTATGGTTTTCGAGATAGCACAAGTGTATCGAAACTTTAAGGGGTGTTTTCACCCCTTAAAGTCGCGTCTCAGCCGATAAAAAAAAATACGTGTCTCTTATTTTTGCCTGCTTAACAAACCTACGAAGTTTCATCAAAATCGGAGGGGGACACTTCCGTGCCTTCCCTTGTGAGTCGATAATTAAAAATTCTTTCAGGTGATTTGTTATTATAAACGCCAGAGTAGGGCTTCATTATATTCTCGCTCAGAGCAAATGCCTCATCACCTAGAAATACATATGGTATATGTTTTGTCCTGTTTGGCAAGGCCGATTTTCCTGGCAACCCCAAAGTGTTTGTAGTTATTTTTTTCGATAATCCGCAGTGTTTAAAAACTCCGCCATCCGAAATTCGACCTTGACATCCTACGTCGACATATATGAAATTATAATCATCATCAACCAACGCAAATAATACGATGCTGAATTGCGATTTATAATTGTAAAAATTGCTACCACTGTTGGCAGGTGCTTGCAATACCACGTGTTTTCCATCCATTGATCCTATGCAATGTGGAAAATTCCATAAGTTTTCAAACTTTTGCGATATTGCCAGCCAATCATGTGGCGTTGACGGCATCTGAAAAAATAGGAATAACAATAAATATTTAAAAATAATGCAACACTTTATCAAGCACACAAATGTTTAAAAGTAATGTAACAAATTGCAGTTGGAGGAAAACGGGAACGAGGAAGGCAATGTAGGAGAACCGCTACAGCACGTGAACCCGGCGGGCAATTCATCTTGCATAGAATTGGATACTTCCGCTGCATCACCAGCGAGCCAACCCGCTACGACACCAGTGCCTCCGAGGTGTCGTAGGCGGGTTTCGGAAAACCGGGAAGATGCCAGATTGGAGGAGGCGTTTCGCATTTTGAAAGAATCAGCACGGACAGAGCAGCCGGACGAGTGCGACATATACGGCAAACATGTCGCGAACAAATTAAGAAGCTATACCGTTCGCACGCGTGCTCAAGTGGAGCACGCGATAAATGATATTTTGTTCGAGGCGGATATGGGGAGATACGATGTTGCTGCATTCGGTATTAGTCCGCAGTATCACCATACTCCCTATAGCCAAATGCCCCAATAAATTATAAAATAAGTATTATAGTAATAAATAAATAATATATTAGTATATAGTATGTATATATAGGTATATATAAGTATATAGTATCTATATATAAGTATATATAAGTATATAGTAATAAATAAATAAATAAATAAATAGTCAGAAATAAAGAAATAGTAATAAATAAGTATTTTTAAGTATACACGCTTACCTTTATATGTTCCTTCAAAACTTCGATAAGCGCTTGACATACTTCAGGAATAATTGCTGATATTAGTTGTTTTGACACTTTGAACAGATACTGAAGACTCGTATATGAATCTCCTCTTGCCAAAAAACGTAATACTATAGCTAACAGTTCTTTCACAGTAACTGCATTTCTTATTCTAGTATCGGTTTTCTGTACTTTGGGATCAATAGCGTTTATTAAAAATTAAAAAAACTTTAGATGACATCCGAACGAAATTTTTGAAATGTCCACTACTTTGTTGCAGTTTCAAATCGACAAGTAAATTTTCACCACCAGAGGTTGCTCTATTTCTATACAGTTCGGTGATCCACCCTCGCTTATCTCGATTTCTTCTTTTTCTTTTAATAATTGTATGCATAACAATATATGCTGCACTGGCGATCGCGACGTCTCTTCCTGATGACATTCTAATGTGGTAGGAAGGTCTGTGAATGAAGGTCCTGCACACTAAATACTTGGCGGAGAGTAAACTGCTTATTGACACGTGTGAACGTAGCTCAGTGTGCTTCGATACAAAACTGTCTTGTGCTCCTGCATCCTGCCGGGGTTTTATATCCGGTTCAGGACAAGGACACATAGCAAGCCGTTTTTAGAAAAACGGCGCGAAAATCCGGCGGGAAAAGCGCGTTTACCGGCGTGGGTAACGCCGGTGAAAGTTTTTTTTCTACCGGGAAAAACCCCGGTTTGCGAGTGTTCGCCATGTGCGATGAACGGCCCTGCTCAGGGCCGTTCTTAAGAACGAGTCCTTAAAAAGTAGCGACTTCCTAGTGCGGGCCAGGTAGCGACGAAGCCGCTAACTTCGACTGGCTCACGATGCACAGTGGTGCAAAATCCCCAAAACGCGGTAAAAAGTAGATGTTTAAGGAAACGGTATTTTAAAAAATTTATGTAGCAATATTAAAATACATCGATTGTAGATTATAATACAACTTATAAAAAAAGAAATTTGTATTAAAAAGAACTGCGTTATGCAAATGTGGTGCAAAGTCCTAAAAACGTGGCAATAATTACAAAACTATCAGTATTTTAAAGAACCTAATGACGGATGAAATTATAATAAAATAATCTAGTCCATGAAAAAAAAATACGAGAAAAAATCATTTTTCAAAATTGTTCATCCCTTCTCCAATAATTACTTTTTTCCGTATATATACTTTATTTTACATAACAAGAAGTCATAAAATGTCATAATATATGATTTAGAAATAGTTTTGGAATTATTGCTACGTTTTCGGGATTTTGCACCACTGTGCGCCGGTTTGCACAGACAGCCGGGCCCGAGCACAGATTTTTGTGTCCACCGATGCGATGTTCGCACGAACGTCCTTTGATGGACCGACAGCAGTCGGAAAGCGTTCGTGCGTGCTTGGGGCCTGCGCGATCCCATAAACGGAGTATACTGACTAGAGCATTCGTGCGTCGAAAAATGCTCAAGTCAGTACGAGGCTTAAGAATCGAATACTCGCGCTCGGACGGATCGAAGTAACGCAAAAAGAGATTCTATTGCAAACGAAAAATATCCTTTTAGTCGACCTGCCTAGTGAGAGCTCTCGGAGACATCCTATGAGCGAAAATAAATTATTATGACTCTAGTCTTTATCTATTCTCTTTGAAATATAAAAATACTCCTATTCTCTGCAAGAAAAAGGAAACGCGTGGCCGTCTTGCGGCACGTCGCTGAGCTTTACGGCCTATCGCCATCCCTTTTCACTCCCAACTCCCGAATTCGCCGTTGGGTTCTCAGGTCAATCACAGTATTCTGGTCGATCGCTGAGAATTCCCTCCAGGTCCTCCAGGTAGCCGGAGATCTCGAAAGAGCAGATGCCGTACGCCAAAGTCATACCGGCTCTGACACACGCGAATTGAGACGGATCCCTACGATGCGATCAGGGCCCGTGTCAAGATCGTGTCTAATACTTACCCTTGCAAGTATGCGTCTTGCCTAGTTCTTCGCTCAGCGACGAGTGATCGATCGACGATCGACCGGCACGTCGTTCCTCGGGGATTCGTGCGCTAGGGAGGGGATGCTATTCGCGCACGCGCCTACACTATCGCCTCGCTAGCACCATTAGGATGCTTTCACACGGTGTATGGCGATTTCTATGTAGTGGTACACAATTTGTACGGTTACAAGCCATGCTCAATGCAGTTGTGCAAGCATTTACCAATTACAATAACGTTGACGATTATACTGATAACATATGCGAAGATAAGGAGCTACCATTTTGTTACATCCATATAGATGTTGCCCATTATATAAAAAAAATACGCAAACTTTTTAAAAATTGCACGTTTACGCGCAAAAACATTTTACTTACAAGTATCAGTCAATTAATATTAGCGCGTGATATAGAAGAAGCGGAAAATATATTATTTGCTGTTTTAACTATTATTGTTAATGAAAATTCAAAAGCAGAAATAAATGTTTATTGACAAGCGAAACATTAAAGGCTGCAGAAAATTATTTAACTAATGATGAAGAACTAAAAGATGAAGAGTTAAAATATAATGTAACGAGGCAAATTTTTGCCTCGTTACGAGACGTTGGCGCGCCCCGTTCCCTCCGCTCCGGTGAGTCCTCGCCTCCGGGACGCGGATGTGTTTGTGTATGAGTGTGTGAGTGCATGTGCGTATGTGTTTCTTTTTTGTTGTTGCGGCCGACCGTCTCGCGCTCCGCCACGGCGGAGCATCGCCGCCACCGGTCGTAGGGACCTCCACCCAGGGGAGGGAGGGGCCAGATGGGTCCACCACCTTCGCTGGCCAACAGGCTGACCGGTCGCCGTGCTTCCACCCAGCAGCCGCCTTGGGAGCGACCGGCAGCCGGACACCGAGGACGCCGGGCCTGGGAGCAGCCGACCACCGCCATCTCGCCCGGAGCTCCGCCAGAGGGCTCCCAGGACCCGGCCAACCGAGTTTACATCGAGCGGCCCATCTTGGTTGCCGAACTCCCTGGGGGGGAGAACCGCGTACCGGCGGCGAATTTCAAGAGAAGCGCGCGAGCAGTAGTAGAGATCGGTCGTAGTTACTTGAGTTGCTTGAATTTAGTTTTTTTTCCTTAGCGTGTGTCGGTCCCTCATCATTTCTTTTCTTTTCTTTGTATTTAATTTTGCGTTGTTTTGATTTTCGTGGTATTGTGTGCGTGCGTTTGCGTGGCGTGTTTGGGAGAACGAGCCACCCGCACCATTTGTTTGTGGATACGTCGCCGCACTCCATGTCCAGGTAGGACTCACGCCTTTTGGGTTGATTCTTATTGCGTGTGCGAGTGTGAAAGGATCGGTGTGAACGCGGGAATACCGGGGTATTCCGTATCGTATCGTGTTCCGCGACCTAGGCGACAGGACCGACCCAAGGAGACGAGGACTCTCGAGGCCCGTCCCCTTTATTCCGCTCCCGACCGATTCGTTGTCCGGTACCGTCCGACTGTCGAGCCCCGTCGGCTTGACCTCGGAGCCGTAACCGTTGACGCTCGTACCGCGCGTTCGAACGAAGCGCCTCTTCGTTCCGCGATCTCGTGCGCCGGAAGTTATAGTCGGTTTCGTCGAGGCCCCAGCGCCTCCGTCTCAGAATCGCGAACGGGTCCCCCCATACCCGCGACCGCGATCCCGACTAATCTTTCGTTTTCTCCTGTATTTGAAACTCTAGGACCACCGACACTTTGTATCCGGCCCCTAGTTTTAGTTTCTACAGTAGAAATTTTTCTTTGTATTGGGAATTTCCGCGTCGCGGTTCCTCTTTGCCGCACTTGGCGGCCGCGTACCTTTTCCTTTGCGCAAAAGTGTACCGCGGAATTCCCGTTTTTTGGTTGGTTGGCACGGCCACTTTGGCCTTTATTAAAGTTACCGTTACTTTACCGAAACACTCGTGGGTCACTTTCAATTAACCTCCCCTGATTTTCGCTCCCCTACTGAGCAGCCGGAAGGGCGAGGGTTCCGGACGAGTGCTACGGCACTGGCGCCCATAGAATCGAATCGTCCGTGGATTTGTGCACGGTGCGCGCAGAGAACGATTTTCCCTGATCGCCTCCGCGCAGGGCAACCCTTAGGCTGCCCCATAACCCGTACGTCACAATAAATAATAATTCAGATAATACCGTAAATCATTGGCAAAAATGGGCTAACAATATTAGTAAGCGTGTTCATAAAAATTTGAATGACAACGGTGATAGAGATAAAAATATTTTTGGAAAAAAATACAACCAACTTCGAAATGCACTAAAAAGGACGAAATAATTATAATTTATATTTCGGATTTACATGTGAAAATATGTAAAAGGATTAAAGAATTTTGGCAATTTCCAATGTAGAAAATTTTTAATTTTGCGCCGTCTCCGAAATATAAATTAAAATTATTTCGTCCTTTTTAGTGCATTCCGAAGTCGGTCGTATTTTTTTCCAAAAATTTATTTATTTCACATTTTTTAGTGGCGATCGGAGCATTCCTTCCAGAGTAGCATCAAAGAATAGGAATATTGCAATGGGAATAGTAGTTAGCAACAAAGGGATGCGAAGGGAAGGGCAGGGAACGGCAGGGAGGGAAGGGTAGTTAGGGGAAGTGCAGGGGAGGGCAAGGAAGTGAAGGGAATGTTGCAAATGAGATCATCGTGGAAACATCCGCGGCTGCAAAATGTAATACTAGGTTTCATCGATATCAGGCCGTATATACGTAAAATGGCACGTTTCTTGCGATAGAAGCGATAAAAAATGAAAAAATCCAAAATGGTTTATTACGGGACCAACTGTTGGTCATATTCTACAAGATGCAAAAGGTTTCGTTCTGATTGGTCCATCCGTCTTGGAGTAATCGATGACTATACACAACGTGAACAAAACCGTACGCTGTTTTGCAATAAAAAAGGGGCAAGCAGTAATGAAATGCAAAAAATTTTTTTACGGGACCAACTGGGAGTCATACCCTACAAGATGCAAAAGGTTTGGTTGCGATTGGTCCATCCATTTCGGCGTAATCGGCGAACATACATAAAAAAAGAAAAAAATTAATATCACTGTGCAACAAATTTTAACTTTTTTTTGGGCCCCTAATAATGAATAGACAATTTTCGTAGATTTTTGTGCGCTGAATCCGAATCCGCAAACCGTTTTTCTCCTACACGTACAGTTTTTGAGAAATTTGATTTTGAAAAAAAAATGCAAATTTTCAATTTTGAAATGATTTTGTGGTTAAGCGATAAGAGTTTTTCGGTTTCATTCAACGCAGAATTATTCTAGGAACTCTCCCGAATAAAATGGTATAAGTTATTGTTACATCCAAGACATGTAAATATGTTTAAACAACGATCAAAGTGAAAATGACACCCGAAACGCACCAATTTTCGCGGATATTCTTCAATATATTTTCAAAACTAAAGCTGTGAGAGGGAATCTAATCACACCACGCGATAGAGCAGACATTTTTCCTACGGAAACGACCAAAGAATACCGTTGGCCCGCTTTTGTTTCGAATACAGAATCAAAATAGTTTGGCAAAACGCGTGAGACCGGCAGTGGTACTCATCGCCAGCTAGCGCCTCTCCTATCGCTCAACGTAATAGAACCGACAAATGCGAGCGGCGCACGCAAGAATCTCACTGCCGGTCTCACGCGTTTTGCCAAACTATTTTGATTCTGTATTCGAAACAAAAGCGGGCCAACGGTATTCTTTGGTCGTTTCCGTAGGAAAAATGTCTGCTCTATCGCGTGGTGTGATTAGATTCCCTCTCACAGCTTTAGTTTTGAAAATATATTGAAGAATATCCGCGAAAATTGGTGCGTTTCGGGTGTCATTTTCATTTTGATCGTTGTTTAAACATATTTACATGTCTTGGATGTAACAATAACTTATACCATTTTATTCGGGAGAGTTCCTAGAATAATTCTGCGTTGAATGAAACCGAAAAACTCTTATCGCTTAACCACAAAATCATTTCAAAGTTGAAAATTTGCATTTTTTTTCAAAATCAAATTTCTCAAAAACTGTACGTGTAGGAGAAAAACGGTTTGCGGATTCGGATTCAGCGCACAAAAATCTACGAAAATTGTCTATTCATTATTAGGGGCCCAAATTCGTGTTGCACAGTGTAACATTCATGTCGAATTGAGTAACCTCCTCCTTTTCGAAGTTGGTTAAAAACGCCCATTATCTTCCTCAATTAGAATTAAAGTTATTAGAAGATATGAAATGGTTTCCTCTCTGGTCAGCTGTCTATCGAGATAATTTCGGATATGGAAGAGTACCTGCATCTAGTGCAGCAGTTGAAGCTGGATTTAATATAATAAAAACGTAATTACTTTCTAATACTACATTTCCAATGAGAGCAGATTCGTTTATTATAAAACATGTCGCATATCTCAAAGGGCGTCTTCGTTTAGCAAACAGCGTTATGACCGAAAAAGTTACTGACAATGAGTTGCAAATCCCAACTAATACATCGCAAAACACAGACAATGTTGGCATAGAAGATTCTAATAACATATACAATCTAACACTATAATCAGAAATGACAATCTACAAATTAAAGAATGTCCCGCTTGCAAAAATAATTGTCTTCCCTCTGGTGCTCACAAATGTCACATATGTAGACAAAATGTTCATGCATTGGATTCCTGCTCAAAAGCTATCGAAGAAGAAGACGAAGGATTTGGACAAAAACGTATTTGTAAATCTTGTCAACGTATGTCACCTCGTATCATAAGTAGGATGTCAAGTTTTAATGATGTGGAAAATTGGCGTGGTTTAGCTGTACCAAAATCAAAATCGCGATATTTACGAAAAAACTTTCAGCAAAATGAATTTATATTACACGAAAAGTTTCAAACAGTTCCGATTTTTGTTAGGAAGGGTGTAAAAATAATACACAGTGGTCCAGTCAGCTTCTATGTTTAAACTTACACCTATATTATTACAACTAGAGATGATGATAAACTATATTACATTATACAATAACGGTTGAAACTGAAAAACGGACGCGAACGGACGCCGGCCTTTTGTAGAGTAGATGATCCGCCAGTCCCCGCGCGAGTCTCGCGGTGGCGCTCCCTACCAAAACGCGGGAAGAGCAAACTCCTTCAATCCTCCACTTTTGCGATTCCCAGTCTAATTCTATTTACGCATTTCTCGTGCGCGATTCTCTTAAGCGGTTTAGTCATAATGTCCGCGACATTTTCGTTTGATGGGACATATGACAAATTAACTGACTTCCTTTCTATTTCCTCTCTAACAATATGGTAAGAAATGTCTATATGTCTTGTTCGCATATTCTCCACGCGGTTTTTGGAAAAATTTATGGCAGCTCTATTATCGCAGTACATGTCGCAATTTCCCGAAAAATATTTGTATAACTGTAATTCTGTTAATAACATTCGTAACCAGATGCACTCTTTCACTCCACACGATAACGCGACATATTCTTCTTCCATCGTGGAAGTGGATACGCCCCTCTGCTTGTTGGACGCCCATTGAACAACATTATTTCCTATCTTTACTACTAGCCCGGTAAAGGAATGCCTGTCGTCTGTATCGCCGGCCCAATCCGCGTCGCAAAAGATTTCGATTTTTGGTTCGCTCTTTGGTTTATAGGTAATAGCGTAGTCTATAGTTTTATTCAAGTAACGCAAAACGTGTTTGACTTGCAAGAAGTGTACCTCGCTCGGACACGTATTAAATTGCGATAATTTGGTTATAGCAAAAAGAATGTCTGGTCTAGTTCGCAAAGCTATAAACATCAGTGACCCCGTTAGTTCTCGATACACAGTCTTTCTTTTTTCGTTTAATAGTTCTGATTCCATACTTTTGGATATCTTTAATCCTGGCTCCAATGGGGTTGCAACGCTTCTACATTCTACCATATTATATTTTTCTAATAACGATTTTATGTACGCCTTTTGACTTAGCCTAATGGTTTCGCCCTGCCTCTCTACCTTAACGCCTAATATATGACTTATTTCGCCTAAGTTCTTTATCTCGTACTTATTACTAATAGACTTGATAAACGCATTAATTTCGCTTAAGCTATTTGAAAATAAAAGTATATCATCTACATAGATTATTGCTATGGTCCAAAAATTTTTTCTATAAACGCAAGTAGACGCTTTTAATCTCTCAAACCCATATTTCAATAGGAAGCTGTTCAGCTCGTTACTCCAGTTCCTTCCCGATTGCTTTAGCCCATAGATCGGTCGTTTGAGTTTTACTGTGGTCTCTTTTTCCCCTTTGTGCACTGGATTTAGCCTCATATATATTTCCTCCTCCAGTTGTCCGTAAAGGTATGCGTTCTTTACATCTAAATGCCTAGTGTGCCATCTGAAAATTACTGAGATAGCGATTAATAATCTAATAATAGAAAAACTCGCAACAGGTGCGTACGTTTCGTTATAATCTACGCCCTTTTGTTGTGTGAAACCTTGCGCGACGAGCCTCGCCTTATACCTCATCACCTTACCTTCACTGTCTCGTTTTAATTTAAAAACCCATCTACTACCTATGCATTTTGTTCCGGGTGGCACGTGATTCACGAGTTCCCACGTTTCGCGCTGTTTCAAACTGTCCATCTCTTCATTTACTGCCTGCTTCCATTCTTGCGCTTGTGGTGATGTCATGGCTTCGTCCAATGTTTTTGGCTCTGATATTTCCATGTAGTTTAATTCTATACTTGACGCGTCTTCGTGTTCTTGTTCCTCTTCGAGAGCTTCTTCCTCTTCGAGAACTTCTTCCTCTTCGAGAACTTCTCCCTCTTGATTCTTCGGTTTTCCTTTTCTCCCGTATGGGTTTCTAATTTTCTTTTTGGGTCTGCCTGGTTTTCTTTTCTGTTCGGTGCCTCCTTCTTTATCTTCCTCCACTATCTTGTTATCAGGTGCTGTTCCTTTCCTTGTTCTGTCGGAGTACCTTTCTTTTACAAGTCTGTTTTCTGAATTTGTTACTTCCTCTTCGTCTGACCAAGTCTCATGGTATATTTCGTTTTGTTCGGTGGGCTTATTTTTTATCCATTCATGCCCTATTTTATTTTCAGAGAATTTTACATGTTTAGTAACGATCACGTCTTGTTTTTCTGGACACCATAAGCGGTAACCTCTGGTTTGGTTTGCATATCCGACCAATATGCAAGGTGCAGCTCTGTTGTCTAATTTCCTTCGACCTTGACTAGTCAGATGTGCGTAGGCAAGTGATCCGTATGCGTTTAAGTGACGAATGCTTACTGTTTTATTTGCCCAAATGGCAAGTGGGACTTGATCCTTTAGTGATGTGTGAGAAACGCGATTTCTGACATAAGCAGCAGCAGCGACGGCTTCTGCCCAGAATTTCTGAGGCAACCTAGCTGATCTTAGCATTGACCTCACCAAATCGAGTAACGTTCTGTTTATACGTTCGGCTATCCCATTCATTTGGGGCGTCTCTACATTCGATTTCTCATGCTTTATTCCCTTTTCTTCAAAGTATGCCGACAGATCCTTATTACAATACTCTGTTCCGTTGTCTGAACGAAATCTTTTAATCCTTTTTCCCGTTTCTAGTTCAGCGTTTGCTATGTATCGTTTAACTTGGTCTTTTACCTCGTCTTTGGTTTTAACGAATGCGACTGTCGCATGCCTTGAATAGTCGTCAATAAACGTGATGAAGTACCGTTTTTCGCTCAAGGATCCTACCGGCATCGGCCTGCAAACGTCTGAATGTATAAGTTCGCAAACTTCTCTTGATTGCCGATCTTTAAGTCTGCGACAGGGTACTTTTGTGGACTTACCAATACAGCAGTCTTCACATGTGGTCTGATCTATTTTAGTGTTTTCGAATCCACGGACTTGATCCGATTCGGCTGTCTTTTGGATTGTCTTGCCATTGATGTGGCAAAATCTACGATGCCATACCATACTGTCCTTTATGGCTATATTATTTGATTCTGGTCTTTCCGGTTTAACGGTCTTTGCACGAATGATGTACAGATCATTTTTCCTATCTGCAATACACATAAGACGTCCATTTGCCGTGTCACGTATTTCCGCTCTTCCGTTTTTGATTTTAACCTCTTTTTCTCTCCTTTCAATCTGTGAAACAGACATGAGATTTTTTCTTATGTGTGGGACATAATACACATTATGTAGTGTTATTAGTTGTGACTGCCTGCCAACGAAGGATCTAATTGTAATGTTTCCTATCCCTTCGGCTTTCAGGACGGTTCTTCCCTCGTTTGCTTCTGCAGCAGTGTTAATTGGTTCCGCTTGGATTTCCTTGAAAGTCTGAAACCACTCTTTATATTTGCAAACATGATGTGTGCACCCGCTATCTAATAGCCAGGTGTCTTCCATATCAATATTGTTTAAAGAAACTAAGAATCCCTCATTATTACTACTTTCTCTTCTTTTATTAAAATTTGTTTGATAACTTTGATTTTTACCTTTGGTTTTGTGCCAGCAGTCTTTAATGTCGTGTCCCTGTTTTTTGCAATGAGAACAGTACTTCGTCCTTGGTTTGTTGTATGCTGCTGTACTTCTTTGTGACGCAAGTCTGGATCCCCTTGAATATAATGCTTCCCTGTGGTCCGACTCATTCTCAGTGTGTCTGGTTTTACGCCTGTCAAATTCTGTTAGTAGCGTTTTGCTTATTTCAGCCGACGTGAATCTTTCATCTGGTAAACCTGCTAAAGACATGTTTAGGTTTTCGTATGAATCTGGTAATCCGGCCAATATAATGTATGCTAAATCTTCATCTCTTGGTTCAGAACCAGCTTCTCTTAAATTATTTGCCAGAACTTTTATTCTAGAGATGTAGGATGACATGGGTTCATCCGCTTTCATTTTTGACTGATAGAGTAGTTTTTTTAATTGCATTATTCTAACTCGTGATTTAGGTTGATGAACTTGTTCTAGTGATAACCATGCCTCCCGAGCACTAGCACAATCTTCAATATGTATCTGCTGATTTGGCTCAATATTTAATCCTATTATTGCTATGGCCCTGTCGTCATTAGTTTTGAAAATTGATCTTTGTTCAGGTGTGGTATCATCGTCTATTGCGACTTTCCCGAGCACGTGGTCTAGTAGGCCCTTTCCTCTTAAAAACCACTTTATTTCGGTTTTCCAAGTGCGATAATTATTATCTGACAATTTTGTGATTTGCAAGTCTATTCTTGGGTTATTGTTAGCCATTTCTAATTATGTTTTTGCTGTTTGCATTTGTCAGGCACTTATTCGTAACCGCGAGCACGTGGCGAATTTTTAGGTTATGTTAATTTTTAACTTACGTGATCTGGGCCCATAACCATTGTTAGGAAGGGTGTAAAAATAATACACAGTGGTCCAGTCAGCTTCTATGTTTAAACTTACACCTATATTATTACAACTAGAGATGATGATAAACTATATTACATTATACAATAACGGTTGAAACTGAAAAACGGACGCGAACGGACGCCGGCCTTTTGTAGAGTAGATGATCCGCCAGTCCCCGCGCGAGTCTCGCGGTGGCGCTCCCTACCAAAACGCGGGAAGAGCAAACTCCTTCAATTTTTAACAATGGAAATTGTTTAACATTAAAAACTGTAAATATAAAAGGAAGAAAATTGGCATTGGCACATACTTGCGCTTTTGAAAGCATATTCCAATTATTTTTAGCGGCAGTTTATGATAGCAAATTATTTGCAAATCAGTGTAATTTAATGGCACAAGAAAATTTAGTTTTTTAAATGGGACTAGATACATTAATAAAAGGAATTTCAATAAATGCTTACTATTTTCGTGCCAAAATCTTGCAAGAGATTTTTCCGATTGAAGTAGGATTTCACAATTACGGATATATTAATTGTGAAGTTGCTGTCGCATATTTATGCACAAAATTATTTTTAAAAACGCCAAGTCTGGAAGAAACATCTTCATGTCAACCTTCGTGTCAACCTCGTGGCATCAAAATAGCAAAGAAAAAGAAGAAGAATTGCTAATCTCCATCCGTCCTCCCATATGTGGTCCATCTCCCCTCCTATGTGTAGAAGAGATGGACCACTTTTTATAAAACGAATTTATTGTTTTATGCTTTTGTACCTCAATATTGATATATTTTAACTAGCAAACAAAAAAAGAGCATTTTATTTATCTTGCTCCACTATGTTATGTTTTTGTTTCATTAAATAAAAAGTTATTTTGCATTTTTAAAAAGGTGGTCCAACTCTCCTCCCTTTACCCTATTGCAATATACAGGGTGTCCCACGCTAAGTGTTATGGAGCCGTTATTGCAAAACTATTGGTCGTATGAAAAATTGTTAATATGGAAATTGCATGGTAAAATGGGAAGCATGTTTTGGTAGAAACGAATATTTTTTTACATTGTTATGTTTGGGTCCACATAACGCGTTGTTTGGGTCCACATAACGCGTTGTTTGGGTCCACATATTTATGCGAATGCTCATTTTTAACCGACTTCGAAAAGGAGGAGGTTACTCAATTCGACATGTATGTTAATTTTTTTTTTTTTTTTTTAATGTATGTTCGCCGATTACGCCGAGATGGATGGACCAATCGAAACCAAACCTTTTGCATCTTGTAGGGTATGACTCTCAGTTGGTCCCGTAAAAAAAATTTTACATTTCATCACCGCTTGCCTCTTTTTTATTGCAAAAAAGCATACGATTTCATCCGCGTTGTATATGGTCATGGATTACTCCAAGATGGATGGACCAATCGGAACGAAACGTTTTGCATCTTGTAGAGTATGACCAAGAGTTGGTCCCGTAGAAAAACTATTTTGGATTTTTTCATTTTTTTCTGCTTTTATCGCAAAAAACGTGGTATTTCACGTTTACTCGGTCTGATATCAATGAAGCCTAGTATTACATTTTGCGGCCGGAAATGTTTCCACGATGATCCCATTTGCAACTTTCCCTTCCCTTCACTACCCTGCCTTTCCCTTCCCATCCCTTTGTTGAACTCTACAAGGAATGCTCCGATCGCCACTAAAAAGTGTGAAATAAAAAAATTTTTAGAAAAAAAATACAATCGACTTCGGAATGCACTAAAAAGGACGAAATAATTGTAATTTATATTTCGGAGACGGCGCAAAATTACAAATTTTCTACATTGGAAATTGTCAAAATTCTTTAATCCTTTTACATATTTTCACATTAGCAACATCTTTCATTTACACAATTTTTAATTTTACGCCGTCTCCGAAATATAAATTAAAATTATTTCGTCCTTTTTAGTGCATTCCGAAGTCGGTTGTATTTTTTTTCTAAAAATTTTTTTATTTTCTAAAATGAAAAATATAAAAACAGAAAAATGTTCGTCTTTAAGCGATGCATCATTATCCTCGTTGATGCGAACTACTTCTTCCAAATTTTCTGTGGATATACCGTCCCTTGCAGAATCGTGCAAACGACCCAGAAGATCAAATGAAAATTAATACATTTATAATTTTGATTTCAATGTTCCTGCCAAGTCACATATTTTATTATCGTTTTTATTACCGTTTAGTGGAATAGGTCTATAAGAGAAACCACTTTAAAAAAAACGCATCAACAATAGTACCTCCTGGGTGATGCGGAAAGCTATTGACAAAATTGCAATTATTGCACCATATATTATTGTTATTATATGTATATATAAAAGATGTTTATAGACGTAAACATGATGATAATAACTTAATTATCTGTAAAAATAAAAATTATTGACTGCGCAAGGAAATTTTTAATCACGTGGATAGATCCAGGCATATCTATCGTAGAACGCCCCTGAGACACAGCGTCACACGCGCGATCGGCGGCTCGGCCGTCGAGCCTAGTGCGGTGGTGGGGGTACAGGAGGCGGTGCCTCAGGAATCGGCCTGAAATGTGCAACTAATTCCGAGCACTGCTCTAAATAAAGAAAAATTCAAACAAATGAATGTACGTAATACAATAATGTAAGTGCATACAGTGTGTCCGCGCTTAAGTGATACAGTCCCGTTATGTAATAAGTATTCATGTCAGAAAGAATTGTTTATATGGAAGTTGCATGGTAAAATAGAAAGAATGTTTCTGTGTGAATGGATTTTTTTTTACATTATTATTTTAAGAGATATGAGGATCAAGTCTTGTTTTATAAATGGAACTGTACATTTTTGGTTAGATCATTTGATAGTACTTTTAAAAACAAATTCATTGACCTTAAATGTATACACCCGATTTTTATTAGTTTTCAAGATATAGCGTTTACAAGTTTGTGACGAAATACTATTGTAAGGACGCGACTCCGCGCAATCGGCAACCCGTCGCGACGCGTCGTACCGCTGGGCCACGCGTCCCACCATGCACAGTGGTATTCGCAATTTTTCCATAGTACCCCCTATTTTTGGAGGCCGTTTCACACCCTAAATATATTTTTCCGCCGCTAAAAAAAAATACGTGTCCCTTAGTTTTTCATGTATTATAACATATCCAAATTTCAGAAAAATCGGACAGTGACACTTCCGTAGGTTTACTTGTAAGACTGATTGGGACGATTGGATTCGTTATTGCACTTTTTCGTATAATACTTCTGTCCATGAGGCAACCCGGTTATATATCACACGAATTGGTGTTCGGAGTTAAAGCTATTACACCATCAGAATTTGTAAAACGAAAAGTTCCACGAACCTTTGTAGACTATTTGGATAATCTCTTCGCCAAAATAATTAGTACTCAGGCTTTAGCAGCGGAAAACCTATACAGGGTGTTTCAGAACATCGGGGACATTTTTGGAGGATCGATACTAAAATCCCGTTTGAGGCTTATTTTCTAAGTTATTAACAAATTAATTTCCGCCTGTAGGATGGCAATCTCGCTGCACCGTGGTCGACAGTTCGACAGCTGAACGGGCCTGACCTGCGTCACACAGTAACGTATTCTAATGTCGTTGCATCGGGGGGCAAGCAGGGCCCTAAAGCGGAAAATATTAAAGACGATATTATCGTGTAATGTCATGTACACGACTCGCTATACCGGTATTAACTGAAATTTCTATGTAATGCAAAGCATGAATACCATCATAAAAAATAATGTTTTAATGATTTTTGGGACTACATTCACGTCATCTATTATTTAATGCAATAAAATCTTACCTTGTTGTAAGCTGCGTAAAATTTTACTAAGTCCTCCGACATCTGATTACATATTATCGATGAATGGGCATTCAACCTACCTACTTGCCGAAATCCACAAGAGTAAATCGAATATCCACCCATGGGATTCCTGAGTAGAGAGAGTGACTGCCTTTACCTCGTACAAATCATATTATTCACTTTAAAAATACACACACACCTTACGATTGTCCACATTAAAGTCCAAAAATGTCCACACACACGCACCGCGATTGTCCCGGCCGCGAATGTCCACGCAAAAGTCCAAAAATGTCACACTATGCGCCATACAATGTACTAAAGTTTTGTTCCAAAATAAGCAAGTCTAAAATCGTACCGCTGTTTGATTCTCCGCACCTTCTGAAGTGTATGCTGAACAACTGATTAACTAAGGACTTGCGATTTACTTTGGCAGATGATCTTCCACGTGTGGCAAAACGGTCACACGTGGAAGATTTGTATTTCATTGACAGCAGTAATGCTTCTGATTAGGATCGAGTTCTGCAGAAGCTTACTGCAAAGCATGTAGTTCCGGACAAAATCCTAAAGATGAAAGTGAAACATTGTGCCCAGATCTTTAGTCGATCGGTTGGCTCCGTCATGACACTTATGAGTCGCAACAAAGTTAAGATCGGATGCTGAACGCGCGAAATGCAAGTAGAAGGTGTTGACATTGCTGGATTCATTCATTTTATGAATGACGTGTGCGACAGTGTCAACAGTAATACAGTACATACAGGAAAGACTGCGGATATGACGGGCGACACGCCCGATATTTGGGATATAGCAATCGCAAGTTTTGAAAGAATGAAATTTATTAAAAGGAAGCCTGCGGATATAGAGCATCCAAAAGTATTACAAAATTGGATTCGAACTATTCAAAATTTTAAATTTTTTAAAAGTTATTTATGCGATCTTGGCATGTTACATTTGATTGGTCACAATTTCAATCAAGGAAGTTTGGAAAATTTTTTCGGCCAAATTAGACAGCACAGGGCTAGGAATACGAATCCAACTTGTAGTACCTTCCACTGTTACTAGTTACTACAGGACACTGTTCTTAAATTCATATTCGCAGTTGGTATATGCGGATACTAACTGCGAATCTGAAGAATCCACGGGCTTCCTATTTGGTCTGAAGAAGTTTTTGTCAGGTACGCCGTCTGTATCGATGAATAACGAAGACCGCGTTTTTCTAAATTTTCATGTTTTAACAACTTCTGAGTCTACTGTACGGGTAGTGACTCAGTATGTATTACGATGTGTTGCCAGAAAACACATCATTTGTAAATTCTGTTTAGACTTTTAGTTTACGTATTTGATACAGTTGCATGTAAATATTCATCGATACAGCCTGCGTGTGACCAACTAATTCAACACGCCATATCCGTATGCCTCGGAAATGTTTCAAATGCTGCATACAGTCGTGATCTTGTTGCGACTTTCATGACATTCCTTACGGAGCATGTGAATTTTGAATCCACATGCTCCGAACATGGAAATTTCTTGACGACATATATCATATGTCATTGTATTCTACATGTCGTCAAAAATTATGTAGGAACAGTAAATCGCGGGCGTGCTCGATGCCGAGGCGATAAAACGCCGAGCAGCGCGGCCCGCGTGTCTTTTGTCGCCCGTATTTTGATAGAGTTAGGAGTCTTAGAACCGCGGACGAACGTACCCGCGTATCGGCACCTCGCACCCCAAGGAACCCGAAGTGTTGTGCTCGGACGACGGTCAACCACGTGTGTATCGCCGTGGCTAAACCGAATTGGCCCAAAATCGGATAGCATCCGGGAGTGCACACGCCGCCGTGCGGATCCACCACAGCAGCCGGAGTTCTAGAAGCGACAAGCCAACAGCCGCGACGCGCAACGAGAGACCATTGTACGAGACGCGAAACGAGAAAGTGTGTGAGTGTTTTCCGAGAGCGGACCTGCGAGATAAAACGCCACGAGCGAGCGAGCCGCAACCCGAGACGCCGCCGACAGGGTATGTAAGACGCTTGTTTGACACAGAATATATATAGTAAACACAGATATCCGCGTTCGAGCGATAACGAACCCTATCCTCCGCCGTCCTGTCCCGCGATCCTATTACGTAAGGTAGGTCAAGGTGCGCTTTAGCGCTTTAAACCGGTAGAACCCGCGCCGCGTCCTAAAAAACCCGCGGTCCCGCAACGCGGGACGTAACATGTCAGTAGCGTCCTTAGGACAGGGCATAAATTGTATATTTATTAGTTACAAGTTTTTATAGAGATATTAGTTTATTTTATATTAATTGTGATAATTTTTATAATATTGACCTTAGCCCCGGGCTCCGTAAACTCTAGGGACGGCACTGTTGTGTATGTCTGATAAACAATTGTATATACAGGGTGTCCCGTAAATAGTGTAGGAGCCGAAAATGGGGGGTAGCTGAGACGATTCTGAACAACAACTTCCTTTGCAAAAATGTCGTATGGGGCTTCGTTTTTGAATTACTAAGGAAAAACACTGACCAATCACAGCGCGCGCTTACCACGCGTTCAGGCGCATGAGCGTGGTCTCGGGCCCTGTCCCTGGGACGTTCGTACTAGGCTGGGCGAACCCGTCAGTCAAGCAGGAAAAATTTAATTAAAGTTCTATCGAGCAAGGAATGCAAATAAGTAAAAATAGTATCTACGCAACTGTTATCCCTAAATCGAATTTATTAATAATTTTGTAACTATAAAAAGTGTGTACGTTACATAAAGACGACGAGTGACGTGTGAAAACACCATAATCGTGCGAGCGAGGCGAGACCGTAGGCGCGTGCGCGAACCTCCCCAGCGTAGACATCCGCGAGGGACGACGTGCGTGTGCGTGTCGATCTTCGATCGAGCAGTCGTCGAGCGAAGATTGCGAACGGTCGTACAATTCTGAGGATAAGAATTAGGAATCAATTAAGATACTAGTCTTGACCGCTATAGAGGGACCCGTCTCAATTCGCGGGTGTCATAGCTATTACGACTCTGTCGTATGTTATGTAGGTACTTCTTCGAGATCTCTGGGCCTCCTCGGCCACCCTGACGCGCCTCGTGCAACTGACCGGAAAAGTCCGCGATTAACCCAAGTTCGCCAATGGCAGGCTGGGGACTACGGAGTTAAAAGGGACGGTTATAGGCCAGATTGGTCGACGACGAGCCGCAAAGCGGCAATGCGCTTTTCCTTTTGAGTAGAATAGGAGTATTCTTTTACGAACATAGAGTAGATAAATTTATAAAGTTCCGAATAGAATAATTTCGTCTTTTAGAGGTTGTAATGTAGGAAAGTCAGCGGTAAGCGCGTACAGGTGGGCATGGCTGACGCCGTGGTATGCGTGAGCGTGGGCATGTGTGAGCGCGCGCTGTATGTGGGGGATTCGCGCGCCGGAGACGAAGGTAGGGCGCGGTAGCGCGAGGCACGGGACACGGAGAGTGGGGAGGTATGCGACATATCTGTTACACCTGCCGTAACGTGTGCTTTAATAAATTCACCGTAGTTAGTTCAGCGTAAACCGTGAAGTGTTTCTTTACTTCTCCATCGTTATAGGAGGGACATCACAGATGTATAATGAGAGCACTCATCCATCGGTATCTGAAAAATATATACATAATTCTATTTTCATTTCGTATATCGCGTTAGGAAGCGTTATTTCCAATATACAATTTCGTTTGCGTTATTTCATGGCGTGCGTTCCGAAAATATTCGACTCTTTTGTTTTTGTAATTCGATGCGTGCCGAAATGGTACATTGCTCGACGCGAACCGGTACGCTGAAGGCCACGAGGCTAATATTTATTTTCTTCGTTCGATACGATGCGATTCGAGACACGCGGGCGTTTAATATGTTCTATTTCATCATATACAAGTTCTAAATTTCTGTTAAATTGTTCCGCTGTTTGCTTGCAACGTCGGACGCTTCTGCCGAGGACCGTTTTCGCTATAATGATTCTGTGAGCGTTTATATACACCACCCCGGTTTTCTTTTTGTTATTAAATTTCTCCTGCGGGCACAAATCCTCACCAAATTGCAACGTCGAGTCCTAGTAAAGTCTTGGGAATTATACCTCATTCAAATAAGTTTCTGAATAAATATCAATTATTTGTTTACCAGCTAAACTTCAGTCTCTTCGTTTAATTGATACCTACATGTTCCCGATATTTTCCCCTTAGGAAAATAGGCGGTTAAAATTTGTTTTCGTTGTATCCAAAGAAGAAGGAATAAAATGTGGGAAGGCGCTTTGTACTCAAGTGACGTTTCTCACCATAGTGTTATAAACAAAAATAAGAATCATTTAAAGGAAAATAAAATAAATCCAGTGAGAAGCATTTGTAACTGTGTTGTGCCCGACGG
The DNA here is from genome assembly GCA_943735885.1 of Stelis phaeoptera. Classification (NCBI taxonomy): domain Eukaryota; kingdom Metazoa; phylum Arthropoda; class Insecta; order Hymenoptera; family Megachilidae; genus Stelis; species Stelis phaeoptera. Next base: position 3,250,877 of record OX030933.1, read on the forward strand.
GTATCAACGATTTATTTATGGGATAGCTGAGGTTCTGGAGCGTTTAAAGAATTGGAATTCACCGGAACTTCACGAGAATAAACGAAGTGATACTTGGTTTATTGAATATTTTAGAGTTACAAGTCTGATTGTTCTAGAGTTACTTTATGTACGTTCTGCTTACGATCTTTCGGTTATTACTTCTCCCTGTGTGTCTGCCCGCGCGACGATGCGCGGTGCTTTTATATTCTTTAATCGTGCCAATTGCTTAATTGGAATGTCATACTTATTTGGGATATTTCTCAATAGATCGAAGTCTTTTGCCGTTCGGTAGGCACGTGTCGCTGAGTTAGACATTCCTCGCTCGATGGAGGTCGGTCATCGCTCGCTTTGTAGGAGTTGCTGAATTGTGCATTCTTTATGTGCGTATCCGGGGCACAACACTGTTTGCTTTTAAAAACTTTACTGGAAAAGCAGACTGGATTTTTGTGTACCGAAACATTCCTCGAGTGGAAAGGGTTAATAGAGGAACAATTGGAATTAGACTTACCCATTCACTTGCAAGTTGGACTGCCTTGATAGTAAAGCACGGCTGGTGGGTCATCGTACGACTGTCGACAATAGCAAGGCCGAAGGCCTCAACGAAGAACAGCTGATGGGACGGCCCAGTCACTGAACCTTCTTGCCACCCCGAAAACACTTTATTTTACGGTCACTGGCACTTTTCACTTTCACATGCCGATGCGTTCCGTTTCGCCCTTCTTTCATTGTTGCTCCTTCCTGGATTGATGATGCTTCTTAGAATATTGCTGCTTTCTGGATGTTGCTCCTGCCTCAATTGCCGATTCCTCTTGGACGTTGCTCCTTTCTGCATTGTTGCCCCTTTCTAAATTGTTGTTGCTTCGGGTGTAGCCAATTTGCGAACCTGCAAAAGCAGTTTGCGGTCGGTGGGTTTTTGACGGTGCACTCCTCGGTACCGGCGCGGCGGGCAGCTTACTCCGCGTTCTCGTCTTTATGTTGTAAGCCACGAACCGAACCGCGGGCGCCACCGGGCGCCCCTCCGACCGTTTAGCTCAGTGCTCGGAATTTTCTCCACGCGACGGCCGATTCTCGAGGGCTACGCCTCCTACCCTCTCCTTACCGCACCGCGCCGTCACTCGGGCCTACAAGCTGACTCCAGCGCAGAACCGTAGTGTGTCACGAGTCCTTTAACCCTTTCGTTACGAGCGCCGGATATAGCCGGCATCCACTCGATGACTTCTGTGTACGAGCGCCGGATATAGCCGGCATCCATTCAATGACCTGTGTGTACGAGCGCCGGCTGTAGCCGGCGCCAGCGTAATACCGCTCACCCAACGGACCCGCGAACTTTTATTTCATTCGTTCGTATGCACGTAGCACATCGATAGCACTTGTCATTCTTTAGTTCGTTTTCATTTGTTTTACTCTAAAAATAAGACATGCACTGGGTTCGAAGCAATCGGGACAAATATCACGCTCCACTCTTCTTCAAACTAACAGTGTTCGCGAAACTTCAAAGCGCGAAACAGTCCGTCTTTTGATGCCGGCTGAGGTGCAATTCCATTGATCTATATTGAGTTAATCTCACTAAAAGTATATTTCAAACGCACATTTGCGGAGAAGCTCTCCGTTCAGTGGCGCTACTCCGACGGCGCGGTGCCCCGTTTGGTGGCGTTATTCCAGCGGAGCGGAATGCCGTAACGAAAGGGTTAATAGATGAATTAACGCGCCATAAAATAAAGAGGGAGCGGGCCCGTCGCACGACTCGTGGCACGCTACGGTCCTGCGCTAGAGTCAGCTTGTTGGCCCGAGTGACAGCGCGGTGCGGTAAGGAGAGAGTAGGAGATGTAGCCCTCGAGAATCGGCCGTCGCGTGGAGAAAATTCCGAGCACTTGTTCAGCTATAAGTTCACGAGGCGTCACGCCGGGCGCCTCCACCGACCGTAGAATTAAGTACCGCGAACGCCACGCGCGGCGTTCCCCCGACCCACAGTGGGTCAAATGCCCAATCTAGGTGGAAAAAAATAATGTCAAAAGTCAGATATAGCTCCCTTATATTCTTCTTTAGGAAGGTTTACTGAGATTAATAACAATAATAATAATTAGTTTATTAACTATTTAAGCATGAAAATCAAGGCATGAAAAGTACAAACCGTAACACGGCGAAATCGTACGTTTATTTTCGTTATAAAGAAGATGATATAAAAACAATTAGTAACTTTCTTTAAACTTCTATGCATTATGTAGTATCTTGTTATTAGTAAATGTGTATATACCGATTAATAAATTTGTTAAATAATGCCTTTTACAATTATATCTGTGGGCTCTTATATATGCAATCTTTTTATGCCGTTTAGATCAGTTTAACAGTACAGAACTAAAAAGTTCCAATGAGTTCCGCTTTGAAATTTTTATGGTATTAAGATTAAACTATATAGAACAGATTTTAGTAAAAATTAGCTGCTAATATCTGCTATTCTGCTTGCCGTATGTTTTTAAATATCTTATGAGGCTTTCGAGCCTTGTTGCCACTATGGAATTAATGCGGGCATTCTAGGTACAGTGGCTCTTAAACGTATTCGGACACCCTTTAAAACACAATTCCCTCTTTTGATATTGGACCAAATGACTTGAATTTTTTTGATAAACTAGAAGAACTAGTTTACTGGATGATAACAAAAAAAAAAATGTTGAAAAAGTCCCAGCCGGTTGAAATTATGAAGGATACAGTGAGGATCACATTTTTCAACTTTTTTATCCGAGTCAATAATGAAAATGTAAAACATACTTTTGGTAGATTTCAATAAGTTGTATGTATACACAAAGTTTCGTCGAAATCGGTTAACGCGTCCAGAAACTACAAGCAATTGAAATTTACTAGAATCGCAATTTTTCACGTAAGAACGTGATTAGTAACGTTCTTAGGTGAAAAACTGCGAATTTCGTAAATTTCGATTGCTTGTAGTTTCTGGACGCGTTAACCGATTTTGACGAAACTTTGTGTATACATACAACTTATTGAAATCTACCAAAAGTATGTTTTACATTTTCATTATTGACTCGGAAAAAAGTTGAAAAATGTGATCCTCACTGTATCCTTCATAATTTCAACCGGTTGGGACTTTTTCAACATTTTTTTTTTTTTTTTGTTATCGTCCAGTAAACTAGTTCTTCTAGTTTATCAAAAAAATTCAAGTCATTTGGTCCAATATCAAAAGAGGGAATTGTGTTTTAAAGGGTGTCCGAATATTTTTAAGAGCCACTGTAGATAGAATGCATATAAACAAACCGATATATCTGTTACTAGCTTATCTTTCGAACTGTTTACTGAATATACTAAGTGCACGTTTGGCAGGCAGAGTTGGTCCAATCACAGTCTAAATGTAGAGCTCAGTGCATCGGAACTTCGAAACTGAACAAACTGATTTATACACTTTTTTATTCTTTCAACGTGAATTTATCATGGAGCGTAGCAGCACAAATAGGTGTTAAGAATCTGAAGTGTTTTTTGTGAACGATACCATTTGCAGTAGTTTGTGGGAAGCTTTGTAAATCCCATCTTTTTATGTGACGTAGTCCGCTTTAAAACTGTATAACTGAAAAGTTCCAAAACGTACTGCCATGAAACTGTCGCGGTATATTACTAAGTTGAGACTAGATAGAACAAATTTTTACAAAAATTATCTATTAATAACTGCTTCCCTGCTTGTGTTTTATTTTTAGATTTATATTCAGTATCAATGAAAGAAATGTTTGAACTGTGGAATACAAATGACAATTTTAAAAATGTGGAAACACTTTATAACTTCATTATTGAGAAGTATAATATTAGAGATGTGACAGGTAGTTGTGCCAACAGGGTGAAGTGTACTTTAAAAACTATGCTTGCTAAATTTAAACGCAAATGGCAAGATTGTCGCAGAAACAAGCAATATTTTCTTAAGAAACATCAAAATTGGCTTAGCGAAGATTTGGTGTTGCAAATAGAATGTGATATTCACGCATCAGGTGCATCTGGATCAAGAGGCAGGCCAACAAAAGATTTTGATGAATGTAGTGACAAGGCCAAAAAATACAAAATTAAGGATTTATTGGAAAGCAGAACATGCTCTGAACTGGCATTTGCAACAGAGGTATGTAAAAAACCATGAACTTTGAATAAATAGGATGGACAGTTTAGTTTCCATTATCAAAAGATGCCACACTGAAGAAATACTAGGCACTTGAGAGTATCATAAACAATATCGTTGTGTCAGTAATCCAAATGCGAGTGCTTAGCTTTTTCTACCGAGGGATATTTTTTTGGTTTCGGAGCACTGCACTGCAGCGGACAGACCTCTCTGAAAATATACCGTTTCTAAGTAGGAACACCGTTATTTTGTTAAATTATCCACTATAATCTTACAGGTTGGATTAAGAGAAGCTGGGAAGCTTGATGCAGCTAACCTTGTAAAATACGTTTCTTCGGAACCATCACATGTAGCTACTGAAGTAAAGAGACTTACATTATGCAGCTTTGAAAATGAGCGACGAGCTTTTACAAGCGATGAAGCGTTAGCTTATTTTATCGATTGTAAATTAACGAAACACTCGTACATAATAACACGAAATAGAACTTTAAATTTAGGACATAACATCTTTCCTACATATCACAACTTACGAAAGTAAAAAAAGAATTGTTATCCACCAAAAGAGCATATGATAGTTAATGAAATTAGTGTGTCGATAAATTTACAGAGATTAATGAATTTAACATCTCAACGTCTTTTGAGTGTCCAGGAGGACGTTATAAATCAATTTTCCGAAGAAAATCATTTTATTCTAATCAGTAAGTGGGGATGTGACGGAAGTTCTGGTCATAATAAATACAAACAAAGGTTTGAGACTGAAACTGGCGACGATGAATTTTTATTTGTTTTTGAAAATAGTATGGACTATTTTCGTCTCGTTATCAAATTGATGTAGCTTCAGTGGGACGAAAGAAAAAACAAATAAAAATTCATCGTCGCCAGTTTCAGTCTCAAACCGAGACCTTCTTCAGTACGTCTTTGCAGGCCCATAAAATTAATATTTATGAAGGAAACCGCAGAGTTAACAGTTAACGAAACTGAAAAAATTCTGGAAGAAATCAATGGATTACAATCATCTGAAATAGAACTTAACGGGAGAAAAATCTTTATTCACCATAAGATGATTTTAACAATGGTAGATGGAAAGGTGTGTAATGTCTTAACTAGAATAAGCTCGAACCAAAGTTGCTACATTTGTGGAGCCACTCCCAAAACTATGAATATCGAACCAGAGGTCGGTAGTAGCTCAACAGAGAATTATAAATTCGGTCTGTCAACGTTACATGCGTGGATTAGAATATTTGAATGTTTTCTCCATATCAGCTACCGACTAAATATAAAAAAGTGGTCCATCAGAAAGGAAACCGATAAAGCAGTATTTAAAAAAAGGAAAGCTGAAATTCAGCTGAAGTTTAAAAGAGATATGGGATTGCACGTTGACAGATCGAAGTCAGGAGGAAGTGGTTCCACAAATGATGGTAATACGGCTCGCCGATTTTTTAAAAACTTTGAAAAAAGTGCAGAGATAACTGGATTGATAAACAACTGTTGCAACATTTTTTATATGTATTATCTGCCCTGTCTTCGGGATATGACATTAATATTGACAATTTTAAAAAAATTATTAGCGAAACAAGCGATTTATATTTAAAGTTATATAAATGGTTTTATATGCCCGTGACTGTGCATAAAATATTCTTCCACAGTACTGACATCATTCAATCGTGCCTCTTGCCAATAGGCATGATGTCTGAAGAGGCTCAAGAGGCCCGTAATAAAGACATAAGAAGGTTTCGGGTTGGCCATACTCGAAAAAGTTCTCGAGTATCCACAAACTGTGACATACTGTCAATGCTACTAATCACGTCAGATCCAGTTATAAACAGCCACAGACAAATTCCTAAGAAAGATACAACTTCTTTGTCTTAAGGGGTATTAAACTTGATAATTGAACCAGAACTTCCGCCCAACCCCATATATTCATTGTGACGTACGGGTTATGGGGCAGCCTAAGGCTACGGTTATCGTGGATGCGTATTCGGACGAATTGGCGTTCTGACGAATACGTCCGAAGTGTTCATCGGACGAACGTGACAAGTGATGGTTATAGTAGATGCGTTTTCTGCCGAATACATCTGAACTGTTATAAAATGGTTGGAAACGTCAGAGTAATCGTTAGTCCGCCATACCGTTCGCTATGGATAGCATCGATGATCTTTATTTCTTAGAAAGTCCACTTTTGAAATTTTTGCTCTTAAGCGAAAGAAAGAAGCAAATAAATGATATATTTAATTCAAGAACAAGATTCGGAGAGTATCATACATTATTTGAAGAATTAAAGAATCAACCAGATAAATTCTATGAATATTTTAGAATGTCATCTGAAACATTTTATTATATACTGAATGGAATTGAAGAATGTATCTCAAAACAATCAAATTTTGGTCCGTGTATTTCTGCAGAAGAAAGACTTGCTGTCACACTGAGGTAAGAGAATATTTCATTTTTAACCGACTTCGAAAAGGAGGAGGTTACTCAATTCGACATGTATGTTAATTTTTTTTTTTTTTTTTTCATTACGTTATATGCATATTTTATTTACATTTGAACACTTAAAATTGACATAATAAATAGAATAAATGAAATATATTAGAATATTAAAAACTAAAATTAAAATTAAATTAAAAACGTGAAAAATGAACAATTATAACTATAACTAATTACAACTGTCTACTATACACTGTGTATAGTAGAAAAAGTTAAAGATTATAATAAGATTGCCCCGGTGAATTGTTTATCGTGTGTATATTAATACTCTGCATTGCCTCTTCTTCACAAAATACTTGTTGTAATTTTGTACGAACAAGTAGTTTCCGTTCCTCGGGTACTTTTCGTAAATATGGTACGAGGCTCATCATAAAATGATAATCTGGGTCTTCTTCACAATTTTGATTCGTTCGTTTCTTTTTCCATTCGTCTAACTTGCTAGCCTCTATGTCTAAAAGTTTTTGCAAAATTGCAGATTTATTTTGCCGTTTACGATTTTGCACTATATTTACATTGATTCTCCCCTTATCTATCTCTGTTACATCTGACATATCAGAACTTATATCAGTTCTATCAACAGTTAACGTCGTTTCATTATTTTCCTTCTCAAATTCTTCGACATTCCCTTCCATAATTATCTCTTCTGTGTTCTCTACCTCAGAAGGAATGTTCCCGTGTACTTCTCTTGGAATAAATTGTTCTCGTAAGAACATCATAGCCTTAAAATAGGGCCATGATGATTCATTAATAGGACCTCCTGCATCTCCGGATCTTCTTTTTGGAATCTTATTTACTTCTTTTCGAAATGTATCTCGTAGGCCCCTCCACTTAGTTTTCACTGTTACAACTGGAGATAATATACAACATATGTAATATACATCAAACGATATTATTTCAGTAACAAATAACATAATGACATATACAAATAATAATTGATTTTACAGTGCATATAAAAGATGTACGTTTTTTTACAGATTTCTTTCAACCGGCTTGTCATTTAGATCTCTTAGCTTTTCATATAGAATTTCGCACTGTGCAATAAAACAAATAGTTTACGACACATGCCTTTCCATCTGGAATTGTTTTCAGAAAACTTTTTGCCTGTACCAAAAACCAGTGATTTAAAAAAGATTGCAAAAGATTATTTTACACGTTGGAATTTTCCACATTGTATCGGTTCTATAGATGGGAAGCACATCCGTATAAAATGTCCTGATCATTCCGGATCATTCTACTACAATTATAAACAATACTTTTCCATAGTGTTGCAAGGTACAGCTAACAGTCCGTAGTATAATATTTGCTTATATATATGTTGCCGTACTCAGAATCGTAATATTACATCTAATAAGGTATAGCCGATGCGAATTATAAATTTATCGCAATTGACGTCGGAGCATACGGAAAGCAGAGCGACGGAGGAATATTTTCAGTGTCAAACGTTTATAAAAAACTTGAAAACAAAACATTTAATGTACCTCAGGATGAGTATCTTCCCTTAACAGAAGTTTTGGCACCATACATACTATTAGGAGATGAAGCGTATCCATTGAAAACATATTTGTTAAAACCGTATTCAAGGTTCGAAATGTAACAACATTTATATGTTTAAGTACTGTTATTATTATAATTACAATATTATTATTATTAATGTTAATGTAGGCAGAATTTGACGGATGAGGAACAAAATTATAATTACAGGCTCTCGAGAGCACGACGATGCATCGAATGTGCATTTGGAATTTTAGTTTCTAAATGGAGAGCTTTAAAAACTGAATTGCAAATACATCCGAGAAACGTGGATATAGTAGTTAAATGTGTGTGTATATTGCGCACACACACACACACACACACGCGCGCGCGCACGCACGCACGCACGCACGCACACACACACACACATGTATGTATATGAATAAATATCTATATTATTAATAATAAATATCAATATTGTTATAAATATAAATACTACCATTAGTGCCCATTTCCTCGCTGATCTTCTCCCATTTCATCCGACATACATCACGATTATGGTAATTTTTTTCCTTCAAATCCCATAAACAGCGATTTTGAAACACTAATGATATTAATTTTTCGATGTCCACAACTTTGTTCATGATTGTATCTTCTCTTCACGACGCGACGATAAAATCAAACTCGTTTGATTATTATAAATTTCTTCTGACGATCTCGTGCAGTCGAAAAAACAAAATATTTATATTCACATAAATATGAATATTGTTATTTACTATGGCAATAAATTTCATTTTATACCACTACATAGAGAAATAAAGTTCATACGATCGATCGCATGATCAATCTGTTCTGACGAATTCGTGCAACTTCGGACGAAAAGGACGCATGTAGTGAAACCACTCGCATAAGAATTAATGTATTTAATTAATCGGACATATTCGTCAGAACGCCAATTCGTCCGAATACGCATCCACGATAACCGTAGCCTAAGGGGTGCCCTGCGCGGAGGCGATCAGGGAAAATCGCTCTCGGCGCGCCCCGCGCACAAATCCACGGACGATTTGATTCTTTGGGCGCCAGTGCCGTAGCACTCGTCCGGAACCCTCGCCCTTCCGGCTGCTCAGTAGGGGAGCGGAAATCAGGGGAGGTTAATTGAAAGTGACCCACGAGTGTTTCGGTAAATTAACGGTAACTTTAATAAAGGCCAAAGTGGCCGTGCCAAACAACCAAAAAACGGGAATTCCGCGGTACACTTTCGCGCAAAGGAAAAGGTACGCGGCCGCCAAGTGCGGTAAAAAGGAACCGCGACGTGGAAATTCCCCAATACAAAGAAAAGTCTCTATGGTTGAAACTAAGACTAGGGGCCGGATACAAAATGTCGATGGTCCTAGAGTTTCAAATACAAGAGAAAACGAAAGATTAGTCGGGACCGCGTATTCAGGTTCGGGGGGACCCGTCCGCGATTCTAAGGCGGAGGCGCCGGGGCTTCGACGAAACCGACTACAACTTTTGGCGCGCGGGATCGCGGAACGAAGATGCGCTTCGTTCAACCGCGCGGTACGAGCGTCGACGGTTACGATTCTGAGGTCAAACGGCCGGAGCTCGACAATCGGACGATACCGGACAACGAATCGATCGGGAGCGTGGTCAAGGGGACGGGCCTCGAGAGTGCTCGTCTCCTCGGGTCGGTCCTGTCGCCTAGGTCGCGGAACACGATACGATACGGAATACCCCGCGTTCACGTATTCCCGCGTTCACCGATCCTTCCACACTTACACACGCAATAAAAATCAAACCAAAAGGCGTGAGTCCTACCTGGACATGGAGTGCGGCGACGTATCCAAAAGCAAATGACGGCGGTGCGGGTGGCTCAACCCGCGGAGAACGCACTCCAACGCACGCACGCGACAAACGAAAAACGGAAAATACAAAAATTCGAAATAGAAAAGAAAACACGAGAAAAAGTAAGACAACTAAAAGAAATTGAAGGAGGACCGACACACGAAAAAGAATTAAACTAAATCAAATCCGCAATTATGAAGACTACGACCGATCACTGTGACTGCTCGCGCGCTTCTTCTCGATCTTCCCGTCTGCCGTCGGTACGCGGTTCTCTTCCCCCCCCCCCCCCCCCAAGGGAGTTCGGCAACCAAGATGGGCCGCTCAGTCGTCGAGTTCGGTTGGCCGGGTCCTGGGAGTCCTCTGGCGTGGCTGGAGGGTGGCTTCTGCGGAGCGGCGCGGCGTCCTCGGAGGCCGGCTGCCGGTCGCCTCCAGGGAGGCTGCTGGAGTGGAGGGGCCGCGACCGGTCAGCCGGGCGAGCAGCGGTGATGGTGGACCCATCTGGCGCTTCCTTCTCCTGGTTGGAGGTCTCCACGACCGGCGGCGGCGATGTCCTGCAGTGGCGGTGCGCGAGGCGGTCGGCCGCAAAAAAAAACCATGCACACACACACACTCATACCTTCACGCCCCCGTCTATGTTTCGGGGACGACCCGCGTTCCGGAGGCGAGGACTCGCCGGAGCGGAGGGAACGGGGCGCACCAATGTCTCGTAACGAGGCCAAAATTTTGCCTCGTTACATCATATAACGAAGGTTCTTCGACATCCGAAATATCAGATAGTAGTGAAGAATCTGACGACTATTCAGATTTTTGATAAGCTCACATATTGAGAATTACCTCCCATTTATCTTCGTTTCTGTATACATATTTCTACATGATATTTATATTATACTTTTTTATTATGTATTAATTTTGTTTATGTTTTATTGTGTTATTTAGATTTTATTATGGGTTCTTTATTACAAATTTTATTATATAATGTTATATATAACATACACATATGTAACCTATTTCCATATTTTGCAAATATTATAATAACACAGAAAACTAATTCAACGGTTATATCCTAGTTGAACCATATTCTAAGTTGTAAAATAATATTTGAAGTCATTATAAAGAGTATTAAACGATGTATGATTTTTTTCCACCTAGATTGGGCATTTGACCCACTGTGGATCGGTACTCTGGAGACTGAAGAGGATTTTCTTCTAATTGACATGGTCGAAGAATGCATTTTGGGGACAGATTTCCTACAAAAACATTCGTGTCAATTAGATTTCCTTCTGAACAAGCTTCGGATTCACGGACACGAGGACACCGACTTGAAGAGGAAACGTTTTGAAGAAAAGGTTTCAGCTTTGATAGGAAAGGAAGAACACATTTCCATTCCTGATCACCTTCAAGACTTCTACAAGCGCTGCTGTGTCTGCCTGTCTGATGAACAAAGAAATGAATTCCGAGGATTATTAATTAATTATCAAGACGTTTTCGCAAGCAACCCTGATCAAGTCGGAAGATGCGATATTATTCGACATAAGATCGATACTGGGGACCATCCTCCAATCAAACAACCACCACGGCGATTACCTCTTCATCGTCGAGGTGAGGTCGAGGAGATGCTTGTGAAGATGGAGGAGCAAGGGGTCATTGAAAAGTCAAATAGCCCGTGGTCTTCACCAATTGTTTTAGTGAAGAAAAAGGATGGGAACATCAGATTCTGTGTAGATTATCGTCGACTGAACGTAATCACTAAGAAGGATTCCTATCCACTCCCGAGGATCGAGGACACGTTGGACGCTTTGGTTGGCTCAACCTGGTTCTCGACCATAGACTTGCAGAGCGGTTACTGGCAAATCGCAGTGGATGAAGAGGACAAGGAGAAAAATGCGTTTTGTGTCGGGACCGGACTTTGGCAGTTCAAGGTAATGCCATTCGGACTCTGCAACGCTCCCGCTACGTTTGAACGTCTAATGGATACAGTTTTGGCTGATTGTAATTGGAAGATCTGTCTTGTGTATCTGGACGACATAATAATCTTCGGAAAAAGTTTTGAAGGAGAAATAGAGAATTTGAGGAGAATTTTCACCCGTCTCCGCCGTGCGAAATTAATCATGAGCCCGAAGAAATGTAACTTCTTTTGCCGCGAGGTGAAGTATCTAGGACACATAGTCTCCGAACAAGGAGTGAAGACCGATCCCGAGAAGATTACCGCGGTTCAAGACTGGCCAGTGCCGAAGAACAAGACGGAGTTGCGAAGTTTCCTGGGGCTTTGCACGTATTACATGAAGTTTGTCCGTAATTTCTCGTCAATCGCAAAGCCATTGCATCGTTTGACCGAAGGAAAGGTTTCTTTTCGATGGACAGAAGAATGTCAAAAGGTTTTTGAAGAGTTGAAGACACATCTTGCGAGGTCCCCTATCTTGGCTTATCCATCACTCGATGCGGATTTCATCCTAGACACCGATACATCGAATGACGCAATTGGAGCAGTCCTCTCCCAGGTTCAAGGTGGACAAGAAAAAGTGATCGCCTATTTTTCGAAGATGCTGGGACAGGCGGAAAGAAATTATTGCGTGACAAGGAGAGAACTCTTAGCCATTGTAAAATCCATAGAGCATTTCCATCGTTACCTCTATGGTCGCAAATTCTTAGTGAGGACGGATCATGCTTCGCTAAGATGGCTCCTCTCATTCAAGAACCCTGAGGGACAGATTGCAAGATGGATAGAGCGTCTTCAGCAATACGAATTCGAAATAAAACATCGAGAGGGAAAGAATCACGGGAATGCGGACAGCCTCTCTAGAAGACCCTGCGAAACTTCCCAATGCAAGCGTTGCTCGCGACTTGAAGAAAGGGATGCTGAAGAAGAACCGAAGATCTTAAGGACCATATGTCGTTCAGCTGGAATGGAAAATTGGATTTGTGCTCAAGAACAGGATGAAAATCTTAAATTTATCCGTCTACGAAAAATTGAAGAAAATAAACCGACGTGGCAAGAAGTTTCCGCTCTCTCTTCCGAAGCGAAATACCTCTGGTCCATTTGGGATTCATTGGAAGTGGATCAAGGTCTACTACTTCGAAGATGGGAATCTGTGGACGGGGCGAAAGCCTCGAAATTGGTGGTACTCCCAGAGAGTAAAGTCGAAGAAGTATTACGGGATTGCCACGATGCACCTGCTGGAGGTCATTTTGGAGTAAAGAAGACGTTGGAGAAGGTCCGACAAGGTTTTTATTGGCTTAATCACCGAAGAGATGTAGAAGACTGGTGTCGTCGATGTCATCAATGTACAGCGAGGAAAGGACCTGTGGAGAAGGGAAGAGGAACCATGAAGGTTTACAACGTTGGGGCACCTTTTGAGAGGATAGCGCTCGACGTTGTGGGTCCCTTACCAAGGTCTTCGGCTGGTAACAAGTACGCGCTGGTTGTCGTGGATTATTTTACAAAGTGGCCGGAGGTGATGCCACTTCCTAACCAGCAAGCGACGACGATTTCCAAAGCTCTGCTGAAGGAGGTGATTAGCCGTTATGGAGTTCCGTTGGAGTTACACTCTGATCAGGGGCGGAGTTTTGAATCTAATATCTTCAAGGAGTTGATGAAGCTCCTAGGGATAAAGAAGACAAGGACAACTCCGCTGCACCCTCAGTCGGATGGACTTGTAGAGCGGATGATCCGAACCTTGTTGCAGTACTTGTCTCAGTATGTTGCAGAACATCAAAGGGACTGGGACGAGTGGATACCAACGTTTTTGATGGCCTACCGTTCTTCTCGACATGAAGTTACTCAATATACTCCATCAATGGTTCTTATGAGACGAGAACTCCGACTGCCAATGAATTTGTTAAGAGGGATTGATCCCGCTGAACAGAAGGAGGAAGAAGATTATGTAAAAGATGTGAGAGAAAGGATCATTGAAGTGCACAAATTTGTCCGCCATCGAATGCAAATTTGTGTAGAGAAGACGAAGGCTTGGTACGATTCTTTCTCGAGATTAATTTCCTTTGCTCCTGGAGAACAGGTTTGGCTATACAACCCTCGGAGAACGAAAGGAAGATGTCCGAAGCTTCAATTCGACTGGGAAGGACCTTACGTAGTGAAGAACCGGCTCAACGAGTTAATTTATCGAATAGTTCGTTCTCCGAAATCCAAACCAAAGGTCGTACACGTGAATCGACTCGCTCGGTACGATTCACGGGGAAACTGCTTCGAGAAGAGGAGCGAAAATTAGTTGAGGGAAATGTCCGACATCTTCGCCCAAGAAGAGGATGCCTCGTCGCAGAAGGCTAGGGTGGGGATTACTTACTGGCTGCGGTAGACTCTCCTTCTTCGCGAGTCTAAACGGCCGAGGAAGTGCGATTCTCTTCGGAGGGTCGCCCCTCAGTCACTGCTCTATTTCGATAGGGTTCTGGCGGTCGGATTGCGAATTTGTGGTATGTTCCACACAACCAGTCATTGAGGAAATTCTCCTTGGTGATAGGGGGAACATCCCTAGGAGAGTTGTTCCGTGAGGCTGGGAGGATCCGCATCCGGGAAGTCCTCAAGAAAGAAGTGCGCAAGTCGCAAGAATCAAGTGGAAGGGCGAGGAACAGTCAGGACATCCTTTTCCTCGAAGATGTTATCAAGATCAGGTCCATCTAGAGGAATTCCTTAACTAGGTTAAAGGAAGAAAGCACCGGCGTCTTGCTCAAGGTTTTTGAGTGGTTTTCCTTGAGACGGCGGACAAATGTCAAGGCGCTAACTGTCTGATTAAGGCCACTCAGGTAAATGTTTTGGTGTGTTAGTTTACTTCCTTTACAGACAGAGGTGTTCGAGTACGAAGGAGCTTGGTGACAACTTGGAGGTTAACTAGGTCCCAATTGAAGTTGGCTGTCGGAACTGAATTTGCCGCGGTCGGGACGACCGCTCTTTGAAGAGAAGGGAGCAGTGATGCGACGGCGTGAAGGTGCCGCGCAATGCCACGAAGCTGCATCGTTGCGACAGCGTGAAGATGTTCTGCAACGACGTGAAGCTGCCCCGGAGAGCGAGCGGAAGCGAGCATTCGAGCTTCCGGTTGCTATCAAGAAACCGGCAAATATTCAAAGAGTCGAATACGACGACCTGTCAGATACGGACGTGCTCTTGCGATACGAGATATCTTTGCTATTGTACAAAGTTTCCTTCTCTCTTGTAAATAAATTCGTTGTACAGTGCCGAGTTACTTTTATAAACAATGAGTTCGTCCTCGAGTAATTCTCCCCGGGGCAACAATATTATTGTCATAGATGACAACAATATCGTACCGCTTCTTGATCCTCCGCACCTGTTGAAATGTATACGGAACAATTTACTAACTAAAGACCTGCAATTAAGTTTGGCAGATAATCTTCCACGTGTGGCTAAATAGTCACACGTGGAAGATTTGTATTTCATTGACAGCAGTAATGCTTCTGATCAGGATCGAGTTCTGCAGAAGCTTACTGCAAAGCATGTAGTTCCTGACAAAATTCCTAAGATGAAAGTGAAATATTGCGCGCAGGTGTTTAGTCGGTCGGTTGGCTCCATAATGACACTAATAAGTCGTAACAGAGTCAAGAGCGTATGCGGAACGCGCGAAATGCAAGCAGGAGGTGTTGACACTGCTCGATTCATTCATTTTATGAATGGCGTGTTCGACAGTGTCAACAACAGGAGAGTCAGTACGGAAAAGGCTACGGGTATGAGGAGTGAAACTTCCGATATTTGGAATAGAGCAATTGTAACTTTTTCAAGCATGAAGTTTATAAAAAGGAAGCCTATGGATAAACAGCGTCCAAAGGTATTGCAAAATTGGATTCGTACCATACAAAATTTAAAATTTTTAAAAAGTTATTTGTGCGATCTTCATATTTCGTTTATTGGACGTAATTTTAATCAAGATTCGTTAGAAAATTTTTTCGGCCAAATTCGGCAACATGGGGCAAGGAATACGAATCCAACTTGTAGTACTTTTCATAGTTACTACAGGACATTGCTGTTAAATTTATATTCGCAGTTGGTATGTGCGGATACTAACTGCGAATCTGAAGAATCCTCGGGCTTCTTACTTAGTGTCTAAAAATTTTTATCAGCTGCTCCGGCTATATCGATGAATGACGAGGATCACATTATTCTAAATTATGATGTTTCGGAAACTTCTGAGTTTACTGTACGGGCAGTGACTCAGTATATACTACGGTGTGTTCGCAAAAAGAACATCACCTGTAAATTCTGTTTAGGATTAGTATATGCATGTAATGAATTTGAGACTCAGTATTCATCGATACAGTCTGAGTGCGAGTTGTTAATTCACCGCGTCGTATCCGTGTGCCTCGGAAATGTTTTCAATGTCGCATACGCTCATGACCTTGTTGCGATTATCACGGCATCCATTTCAGAGCATGTGAATTTTGAATCCACATGTTCCGAACATGGCAATTTCTTGGCAACATATATCATACGTCACTGTATCTTATATGTTGTCAAAAATTATATAGCAAGAGTAAATCGCGTTATAAATGGATCCGAAGTGCCAACGCATTCGGATCCACTGTTAACGCTTGCTCCTGAAATAAGTAGGAAATAAGCGCGCCGAATGAAGTGTACATCAGTAGCGTCCTTAGAGCAGGGCATACATTATTAATAGATTCTGTAATTACAATTTTTAAGATCATTTTATTCTATTGTTACAAGAATTTCCGATCGAGTTCACGTTATTCTGGTTTACGGAGTTTTTTGGGAGAAGCGGAGGGTTGGTGAAAACGAGATAACCGAGGTTTTGATTAGCAAAAGACGTTTTATTACGCGAATTTACTTACACTCTAAACGCTAATTAAATTTACAATAGGAACAAAACGCACTTGAGCCGGTCCGAACGCGATACTGACAATGAGAGGAATAGAGACGAACCGAGACGAAAAAGTTAACGAGAAAATGTCTAAGAACTATACTACCGGCTAACACTTAATTCCAACGAAACTAGCTTATTCTAATATCCATTATCGCGAGAACAACCGAACACTTACTGATAGCACACGACCCGTCTGGCGTGAGAAAAGTCCCGAGAGAATCCGTTACACACGAGTCGTGGAAGAGAAGGCCAAATGGCCGTCGCCGAATTGATTACAAAAGCGATCCACGTGCTAATAGCGAGACCATCCACGAGGTAATGGCCGACGCCGTCTTGCCGGTCCAACCGCGTGGTCGTGCCGGTTACAAGATGGCGCGGCGCGTGCGCGTCGCGTCCGGTGTTGTTCAGGAACGCGGCAATCCGTCGAGCCGCCGAGACGATCCGCTAGATGACCCCTTTATCGTCGGGAGGCCAATTCCCGAACATTTATATTATACAGGGTGTCCCATTATTGGTGTAAGAACCGGAAATGGGGGGTAGGTGAGACGATTCTGAACAACAATTTCCTTTGCAAAAATGTTGGATGGGGCTTCATTTTTGAATTATTAAGGAAAAACACTGACTATTCACAGCGCGACGTTCTCGCGCGCTCAGCGGTGTGACTATGTCCCGGATTATCTGGTCCGAGCGCGGTGTGAAATGACAAAAATTTTGAAATCACTCAATATCCGGATAGAACGAATAAATCGAACTGTATGACACTTTTCGTTGTTGAAAAGGATGAAAATTTAAAAAATTACATACGTCAACTATTAAAAGATGCCGACAGAATTATAGAAATTAAACTCACCAGTTCACTCGCAACATGAACTGCAGCGCTGAACAGCTGATGAAACGGCCAAGTCAACGAACCCACGTTACTTCACACCATGTATTCTCTATCATTTTTCACTGTCACTGTCACTTTTCATTGGGTCATTTAAATCACTGAATCGGGAAACTGTCGTACAGCCTCCTGCGAATTATTTGGGCACTGCGAAAATGTTATAATATCCAGCTTTGGGGCAAAGCATGTCGGCAATGTGCGCGATACTGGACGCGTACGGAAAGATTCGTGTCCCCTGTTACTGACAAAAGAACGTTAGAGAATATCCCTGTGTCCCACTCTGTAGGAATGTGTTTCATTCGCGTTTTTCGTTACTGACAAAAGAACGTCGGAGAATATCGTTGTTTCTCACTCTGTCCTAATATCTGTATGATTGGGGTTCTTCGTTATAACATGTTTTTCATCTTCGCGCAGTGCCAAACCAACGCGAAGAAGTTCGTGGTATCGCAATCGGACCTATTCGGGGAAACCTTCTTTACATCCTTTCACAGTTTCCTGATTCAATGATTTAAATGACCCAGTAAAAAGTGACAGTGACCGGCGTAATCAAGAAAATTTTGTGAAATAACGTGAGTTCGTTAACCTGACCGTCTCATCAGCTGTTCAGCGCTGCAGGTCAAGTTGCGAGTGAACTGGTGAGTCAAATTTCAATAATTTTGTCCGCACTTTTTAATAGTTCCGAATCTGTTTAATTCTTTATTCGATATTATACAGGGTGTTCGACAACAGGTGGGCATAATTTCAGGGGGGTGGTAGTTGGGGTGATTCTGAACAGCTTTTTCCTTTGCCAAAATGTTCGTTAAGGCTTCATTTTTGAATTATTAATGAAAACCCCAGACCAATCAGAGCGCGCGTATAACACGCGCTCAGCCGTGATTCGTTCCAGTCCGACGTCCCGACTCGAAGTTCCCCTATCACGGCTGAGCGCATGCTATACGCGCGCTTTGATTGGTCACTGTTTTTTATTAATAATTCAAAAAGGAAGCCTTAATGAGCATTTTAGCAAAGGAAAAAGCGGTTCAGAATCACCCCAGCTACCACCCCCTGAAATTATGCCCACCTGTTGTCGAACACCCTGTATGTGATATTATTTCCTGCTTTGCCGACCGGGGTTTTCGGCCGCGCTCGGACCTGGCAATCCGGGCCATAGACACGCCACTGAGCGCGTGAAAAGCTCGCGCTATGAATGGTCAGTGTTTTTCCTTAATAATTCAAAAACGAAGCCCCATGCAACATTTTTGCAAAGGAAATTGTTGTTCAGAATCGTCTCACCTATCCCCCATTTCCGGTTCTTACACCAATAATGGGACACCCTGTAGTAATTTGTATAATATTGACTTTAGCCCCAGGCACCGCAAACTAGGGACAGCATTGTTGCGTTAATATTTTATTAATACCTGTATATGTTTTGTATATGTTGTGTGTATTTTGCGTGATTCCATTATATAATGGAAAATAAACATTTATATTAAAGGAACATGTTTCTTCAATATAAATGTTCATTTTCCCTTATAATTAAATATTTTTGTAACATATTTTCTGTATATAGCGTGTATTGATTGAATATTGTGTGTTTTACACAATATGTGTTCTGTATATTGTGTGAATTGTGACGTACGGGTGATGGGGCAGCCTAAGAGGTGCCCTGCGCGGGAGCGATCAGGGAAAATCGCTCTCGGCGCGCCCCGTGCACAAATCCACGGACGATTTGATTCTTTTGGGCGCCAGTGCCGTAGCACTCGTCCGGAACCCTCGCCCTTCCGGCTGCTCAGTAGGGGAGCGGAAATCAGGGGAGGTTAACTGAAAGTGACCCACGAGTGTTTCGTTGAAACGTTAACTTTAATATTGGCCGAAGTGGCCGTGTCAATAAAAAAAAAGACGGGAATTCCGCGGTACACTTTTACGAAGAGGAAAAGGTACGCGGCCGCCAAGTGCGGCAAAAGGGAACCGCGACGCGGAAATTCCCAATACAAAGAAAAGTCTCTACTGTCGAAACTAAAACTATGGGCCGGATACAAAATGTCGGTGGTTCTAGAGTTTCAAATACAGGAGAAAAAACGAAAGATTAGTCGGGACCGCGGCCGCGGGTATGGGAGAACTCGTTCGCGATTCTGAAACGGAGGCGCCGGGGCCTTGACGAAACCGACTACAACTTCCGGCGCGCGAGATCGCGGAACGAAGATGCGCTTCGTTCGAACGCGCGGTACGAGCGTCAACGGTTACGATTCCGAGGTCAAGCCGCCGGAGCTCGACAATCGGACGATACCGGACAACGAATCGGTCGGGAGCGTGGTCAAGGGGACGGGCCTCGAGAGTCCTCGTCTCCTCGGGTCGATCCGGTCGCCTAGATCGCGGAACACGATACAAGATGGAATATTCCGATATTCCCGCGTTCACGCCGCTCCTTTCGCACTCACACACGCTAGCAAAAATCACACAAAAGGCGTGAGTCCTACCTGGACCTGGAGTGCAGCGACGTATCCACAAAATGGTGCGGGTGGCCCTTCCACAAACGGGCGCCACACAAACACACACAATGAAACATAAACGGGGACTCGACACACGCAAACTGAAACTAAATCGTACAAAATTTCCAAATACTACACGACTCGACTCTAAGCCTGCTCGCGCGCTTCTGTCTTTTCGCCGCCGGTACGCGGTTCTCCCCCCCCCCCCCCCCCCCCCCAGGGAGTTCGGCAACCAAGATGGGCCGCTCGGTCGTCAGATCCTGTGGCCGGGTCCTGGGAGCCCCCTGGCGTGCTTCAGGCAAGATGGCGGTGGTCGGCTGCTCCCAGGCGTCCTCCGAGGCCGGCTGCCGGTCGTCCCCAGGGCAGCTGCTGGGATGGAGACGCTGCGAGCGGTCAGCCGGGCGGGCAGCGGTGGTGGTGGACCCATCTGGCACATCCCTCCTCTGGTGGAGGTCCCCACGACCGGCGGTGGCGATGCTCCGCCGTGGCGGAGCGCGAGGCGGTCGGCCGCAACAAAAAAAAGGACACATTCATACACGTACTCACACCTTCACGCACCTCACGCACACAAAAATCCGGGTCGCGGAGGTGAGGACTCGCCGGAGCGGAGGGAGCGGGGCGCGCCACGCGTTTTCGTAACGAGGCAAAATTTGCCTCGTTACAGAATATTGTGTGTGTTTTATACATGTTTTCTGTATATTGCGTATATTGTATGAATATTGTGTGTGTTTTTGTATACATATATTAGGTTGTTACATACATATGAAATTTCCGATTTTGATTCATTAATCTTGCTTTTTCGATAAGTACTCAGGTCTTTGAGATGTTTCCTAGATCAATTAAAATCTTTTTCGAGTTTATATGAAGCATTTCATATGTAACAACCGAATATTTGCTGCATATTACGTTTATTGTGTGAACATTGTATGTGCTTCTATATATATTTTCTTTAATATTGCGTGTATTTCCTGTATATGGTGTGTATTTTGTGTGTGTTTTCTTTGTAATTGATTTAGTATATGCAGGGTGTTTCATTCATATTGACGGTTGTGAGTGTCTCTGGGGGTAATCGTGATATCGGAAAGTGTCTCGAACAACAGTTAAATGGTTTCGAACGAGACATAATCTCACGATTGTTCGAAACATTCCCCGACACCACGATTACCCCCAGCCACTCCAAAACGTCAATATAAATGAAACACCTTGCGTAATATATTTTTAACCGACTTCGAAAAGGAGGAGGTTACTCAATTCGACACGTATATTTCTTTTTATAAATTACAATTTACTTATATATTTCATTAATATATTTTATATTTTATATACAATTTATTATAAGGTTTATATATTTTTTATATATATGTTATACAGGGTGGGGCACGAACTATTGCCACCTAGAATAACTACGAAAGTACGATAGTAGGAAAAAAGTTTTCGAAGCAAAAGTTGCATGGGACAACGGGGGACGTAGTATGCCGTAAATCTTTTGTTGTTAGGTGGAGTCTCTTCGGAGATATGAAGGTCATCTTGATTCTTTTAAATGGAAAGCTACGTTTTGATACTTGTTTTCTGATTGCGCTTGTTAAGACGAATCCAATGAACTGCAACATTAAAGTCTTTGTAGGTCAACGAAGGTCATTTATGAGAAAACAGACGAAACAGACGAAGCTTCATGACTATTTCCCTCTATCCCGCTATGTTTCCGGTCATTCCTTGTCACGGCTTTAGCTAATAACAACAATGCATGTGGTCATAGGAGAGGGGGAACAGAGTGAAAACGTAAGCGTTCCACTAGCCAACTTCACGCGTAAACAGTTTTATCGAATTAAGTGATTGTAAACGATGTTTTCTTTCGAAGAACAAACCGATGTGCTTCTCATTTACGGAGAATGCCAGCAAAATTCAGTGAGAGCTGAAGATTTATACGCTGAAAGATATCCTCAACGTCCTCACCCTACGCGCCGTACATTTAAATATGTATACGATAAACTCAGAACGACTGGATCCTTGGCCCACAAGAAACAGTACCGGAAAAATCAAGTAACTAACGAAGGAACGGAAATTGGCATTCTTGCCACTATGTAATTCGATAAGTTCTGAGGTGATAAGAAATACTACTCAATCGGTGATAAGAAGATTACAGTATTGTATTGATGCCAATGGCAATCACTTTGAACATCTTCTGTAAATGTAAGTTTATTTCGTCTGTTTTATCATAAATGACCTTTGTTGACCTTCAAAGACCTTAATGTTGCACCTCATTGGATTTATCTCAACAGTCACAATCAGAAAAAAAGCATCAAAACATAGCTTTCCATTTAAAAAAACCAAGGTGACCTTCATATTTCCGACGCGACTCCACCTAGCAATAAAATATTTACGGCATACTACGTCCCCCGTTGTCCCATGCAACTTTTGCTTGGAAAACTTTTTTCCTACTATCGTACTTTCGTAGTTATTCTAGGTGGCAATAGTTCGTGCCCCACCCTGTATACTATTTATTACAATTTTATATATTTCTTTTCAGTTGAAGTTGTAACTAATTAATTTAATATAATTCATTTAAAATGTAATCATTGGTTGTATTTTTTCCCTTCTTTTTATTATTTAAGTAACTTTTGAAATAAGTATAAATACTATATAACACAGAATCATGGCCGCGTGTGTGCGTATCTCACCGACACTGAAGTACATATGCGCTCGTAGCGACACCAGCGCTCCAAGGAGACGTGGGAGAAACTATATTCGGCTCTGGGCGAAATATGGTAGTTGGGAGGCCCTGTAAGAGCCTCTCTCTCGCACTCACGGTGACGTGGTTTTTCAGCCTTCGAGCATCCTCGTCTTGAAAATGTTATTACCATGATCGCTTCTCCGGCATGATATGATGCCAAACGAGGAGCCACACGAATCATATATTTATTCTTTCGACGTTACTTTAATAAATTTACAGAATGAAGTTAGTTTAATTCTCGAAAGTTGTTAAGAAATTTTCCGATCTCCTATTACAGGTTTCTAGATAGCGAAAACTGCAAGAATCATATGCGTAATATGCGAGATGGTCGGGAATGTGATTAGCATTCATTAATTATTTAACACGGGTTAATAATTGTTATTAGTTGCTGTTTCTCATTGATTACTAATTATTTTTTAACTGACTTCGAAAAAGAAGGAGGTTACTCAATTCGACATGTATATTTATTTATTTTCTTTTTCTTTTGTGTATGTTCCCCGATTACGCCGAGATGGATGGACCAATCGGAACGAAACCTTTTCCATCTTGTAGGCTATGACCCCCACTAGAAACGGGATAAAACACACTTTTATTTTATCATTGTTAACCCTGTTTTCCCTGTTTTGTTGAAAATTATTGCAAAACTCTGGAAGGAGTGCTCCGATCGCCACTAAAAAATGTGAAATAAAAAGATTTTTGAAAAAAAAATACAACCGACCTCGGAATGCACTAAAAAGGACGAAATAATTTTAATTTATATTTCGGAGACGGCGCAAAATTAAAAATTGTGAAAATATGTCAAAGGATCAAAGAATTTTGATAATTTTTAACCGACTTCGAAAAAGAAGGAGGTTACTCAATTCGACATGTATATGTTTTTTTTTTTCAATGTAGAATATTTTTAATTTTGCGCCGTCTCCGAAATATAAATTAAAATTATTTCGTTCTTTTTAGTGCTGTTGTGCCCGACGGGTATCAACAATTAATTTATGGGATAGCTGAGGTTCTGGAGCATTTAAAGAATTGGAATTCACCGGAACTTCACGAGAATAGACGAAGTGATACTTGGTTTATTGAATATTTTATAATTACAAGTCTGATTGTTCTAGAGTTACTTTATGTTCTGTTCTGCTTACCATCTTTCGGTTATTTCTTCTCTGCCCGCGCGGCGATGAGCGGTGCTTTTATATTCTTTAATCGTGCCAATTGCTTAATTGGAATATCTTAATTATTTGGGATATTTCCCAATAGATCGAAGTCTTTTGCCGTTCGTTCGGCACGTGTCGCTGAGTTAGACATTCCTCGCTCGATGGAAGTCGGTTATCGCTCGCTTTGTAGGAGTTGCTGAATTGTGCATTCTTTATGTGCGTATCCGGGCACAACATCCCTCCCCCCGTGGAAGGAGTGCGCTTACAATGTTTCGGTAGTGTGGAATTTCCCTTTTTTTTTTTTTTGTACATGATGCATTTTCGTTGCATGGTTAATAATGCGATATTACAATAATACTTACAATAATAGTAATGTAATACAAATATGATAATAATAATAATACAATATAATATGAGGTTATGAAATATGTGTCTTTACAGCTGGTTTTACATTGTGCTCTTTCGATTTGTCTTTTTAGATTTTTCTCGGATAATGATTTTTGGTTCGCCTTGCATCGAATCGCTGTTTTGTTCTGTCAGTTCTATTTGTAGATTGTTAGTTTGCTCGTTTCTTTTGAGACATTTTAATCGCGTAGAGTATTTGTAACAAGTTACTATGGATAATACAATTAAGGTTAATGCGGTTATAGAAAATGACGAGATGAGAGTGTAGTGGTATTGTATCGGCGTTTGGTTATAATTAGCATTTAGATCGGCTGTTAAATCCTTTAGGCTTTTACTTATCGCGAGTAATTCTTTTGGATCTCTAATAATTTTTCGTAATTTGTAATGGTTTTCGGAACGATATGAGATATGTTTACGGTTTGTAATATATTCGGTATTGTTAAGTTATACATCGGTAAGTAATTGTAGGTTTCCTCAGATTTATAAGTTTTTCCTGCTTGTATCGTGAATTCAGCGGTAGAAATTGTACATTTTTCTTTAATAGATAAGATACCAGAATCTTGTATTTGGGTGTTTTGTGTTGTTCGCATGCGATTATCGCTCGTATTGGTTTTGGCGCAATATAAATCCAAGTTCCCGGATGAAGTAATTCGATAAAAATTGTTTGATTGAGGTGTATGAATCTAGTGTTACAATTTTTGGGTTGTTGAACTAATTTTGTAAAAATTTGTATTTCGCACGGGCCATGTGGAATGGCTTTGAATGTGGGGTGATTTAGTTTACATAGATAGGTGTTTTTTAATAATTTACATTTGTTAAAATCTTCGCTGTTGATATGTATATATATATAAGATATTTATTTTATTGTCGGGGATTTTCCTGGATTAAACTAGAAATGGTTTCTCTGTAAACAAAGTAAGGTTTTATTTTATTTCCTATAATACAACAGCTATTTACACTATGTAAACATTACCTGTAAACAAAGAAACGACATTTAAAGTCTATTCTCTATCGCCTCTTTATTTACTCCTTCGCGTTGATTAAATTCTTCTATAAAATTTTACTTCGCTATCTTTACCTTTCCGCACTTGTGCTCTCTTACATAAATATCATTCTATCCCTGTCTATTGGTTTCTGTCTATCCTCCTACCGCGTGAAATGCGGTAAAATTTAACTGAAAGAAATAGCATTTCTTTACATATATTCTAAATTTGTCGTGTCTATTGCAATGTGCGTTTCGGTAGACTCTTGTCACCGTGCTGGTTACATACCAAGAGACGGCCTACGAACAGCCGAGTGTGACTGTGTGAGTGTGACGGACTCCCCTACCACCGTAAGGATCCGCGGTCCTTTGTCGCGTGCGAAAGAATTTAGGAGAAGCGCCCCACTAATTAAATATGCGTGCGCATCGATCCCCACTCGATATGGATCGAAGGAGATCGATGCTCGTTCTACAAGAACTACTCTACGTCTGGAAGCGAACCAGGTAACACGCGTTTCCAATTCCGTTCAGCGAAAACCGGTATATAATTGAGAGGTCAAACCGACCTGGTAACTTAGTCAAACCGCCTAACTTACCCTCGTTATATACGCGCCTCAAACCGAGGAGTCACGAGCACAAACCGCGCCGTGGCACAGCTATAACGCGATTTTCTTCCTTTTGTGTTGTTCCGGCGTGTACAGCGTAGCAGGCACAAATGAACTGAAATCAAACTTTAATATCGTAACGAGTGGTAAATCTTAGAATATCAATTTTCGCTGAGCGGAACGAAACGGTGAGTAAGGTTGCTTCGAGTCGCTAGTATTGGTAAAATCTCGTGTGGCGAAACCACAGAATCCGTGAACGACTGAGATCGGATAATTCTCATACATCTTGACTCAGCTCCCAGGCTCATACAGGCAGTCGAAGTATCGCTCGGCCCACGCAAAGTGTCCCGTCGTAACTTCTGGCTGTCCCTGCGTACCCTTGTGAGACGTGGACTCAATTGTGAGCATTATCACAATTTCTGCCGGCATTTGATAGTGGCATCGCTCACAGACTTGTTCGAGCATTCAAAGTGTCGCTCAGCTCACGAAACTGCCCTGCCATCACTTTTTTAATGTTCTCGGATGCCTTTGTGAAGAGGTGAATACGACCGTGTGGCACGGTGATCGCTCTGTTTGGTAGCATCGCGGTATATTAATCTTCACCGATTCTAATTGAGTAACCGAAGTGCCGTTCAGCCCACGATTCGTGCCTGCCGACATCTTCTGGTTGTTCTCGATTGATCGTGTGAGATTATAGTGCAGGCACCACTTGATCTTCCCCTAGTTGCTCGGCAGGATCGACCTGAGTGTTGCTGCACCGTGCGTATCGCGAATTCACGATCGGATTGTACACAGTCGAAGCCAGGCATCCAGCATCGGAGAACATCTTGAGCCTACATTCGTGCCTCAGGTGAGCTCCTAGGTGTTACAACCTGGTTGAGGCTTCGTGGCGTCTCCACCCAAACTCCTTCTCCGATTATTCGGCCGAGAGTGAGGGTGCTGCGACAGATCCTCAATCGTGCAATTGCAAAAAGTAGTGATTCAAACAACCATTTCTTATATTCATTGTCGAACGCGGTATCGCATTTTTTGATTGTACAAGTCACAGGGAGTATTCACGCGTCGTTGCACACTAGTAATTTGGGTTTTGTTTGTTAAAGCCATTCAATTTCAATTTTACGTTTAAAGCTAATCTCTTAATGTCTGTTTAAACCAAATCCGGTCGAGCGTCCGGTACGTAAAACGTCTAACTTTATATATATACGTTCGCGAATGCGGGAAGACTGTACGAAACGTAATCAAGCATGTACAAACACATTAAGTTCTT
Source organism: Stelis phaeoptera (assembly GCA_943735885.1). Classification (NCBI taxonomy): domain Eukaryota; kingdom Metazoa; phylum Arthropoda; class Insecta; order Hymenoptera; family Megachilidae; genus Stelis; species Stelis phaeoptera. Next base: position 3,278,139 of record OX030933.1, read on the forward strand.
CTACATTTACCGGAATTTGTGACCAGCCGAATACATCATAAATTGTTTCCAACTCACTCAACAACCGATCAGAACTCCCCGCTGTCCAGTACCTGGAGACCCGAATTCCTCTATCTGATAAATTCCATTGTCTGACATTCTAAATAATTAAATTACATTCATTGACTTCAATCGTGTACCGTCACATCAATTTAAAAGCGATCTAATTAACGTAAAATATGTAACCGTCACCAAAGGGAATATCGTTGGCGAGAAAAACGATTACAGTCCATAACGATTACAGTCCGTTGATCTTAGTTGGTACCGGGTATACCTTACTTAATTTATAAAATTTTGAGTTTAACAAAGGAATTTCGATAATTGCTGTGATTGAGTGTGAATTTGAATAGATTGCGAGATTTACAATTTCATATAGATAGTGTATGTTTCCACTGTGAGCGGTAGCGGAAAATTTAAACCTTTTGGTAGTTGAGATGATACTGATTTTGGGCTGTTAATAATTTGTGTTGGTGATATTACTGTTGGGTTGAGAATTCCCTTTTTAATGTCTTTAGCGAACTCGAGTAAATTGTTGGTATCGTCGTTTAAATCTTTTATTATGCTTGAATTTGGCATGTGGTTATTTCGGTTCTTTTTTTTTTACGTGGAGGAAATATAATCGGCAGACACCCTCCTGCCGCTCGGGGGAGCGACAGAAGGGTAGTGTGGGTAGTTCGACCCACTAAAACCTCCACGGCGACCTTCGGACGTTGTTCCGCATCTGGCGGATTCGGGGGAGTCACGGGAACTCTTGGAGAACACCACCGCGACTCCCCCTCGCCATGGCCGGGCATCTATCCTTTGATGACCGGCCGCGTCCCGAGGAGGGGGAGTTTACTCCTCTCCCTCCTATGACCTCTGTTTCCGCAGTGCGGGGAGGCCGCTCCCGTCGAATCTACATCTCGATCTGCCCAAAAGAGATCCATCCCCCGCCGTCAGCTACCCTCCTTAGTCCGGGGGCCCCACGGCGCGGCCTCTGGCAGGCCGCACACGCCGCCGCCCCCGGGATCTTCCAGCGGAAGAACGGAACGCTCCCGATCCGGATCGGCGGCCTCCTTCTGCTTCATTACCTCTTCGCAGAAGGAGGCCACCTGCTTCCAATTCCTCTCGCTCGCCAGCATTGCCCCAACTACTGCCGGAAGCGAGAAGTCTCCTCCAATCTCACATCGGAGGACTCGACGCAGCGCTGAAAAGGCGGGGCATCCTCCAGCGTATGCTGCGCCGAGTCCTCCTCCTCTCCGCAATGGTGGCAAACCGCCGTCTCCTCCCGTCCTATCCGACACAGGTAGACACCGAAACAGCCGTGTCCGGTGAATACCTGTGTCAGACGGTAGGTGACCTACCGTGCCGCCGCTCCCGCCACCTTTGGTTATTTCGCTTCTTCTATTAATCCTATATTAATCCTATATCCCCTTGCATGTGTAAATAATATATATATATATATATATTGTTCAAAATTCAAACCACAACACGAGTCACCGGGACAGTCACGGTTTTTTGCAAAACGACGTCCTCGTTCCGCGCTCTGTTGTGGCACATCGAACGAGGCCCCGGAGCCCAATCGGTGTGTCCGAATTGTCACCAGATTTACTGTGACCAATCCGCGACAAAAATAAAAACCTTCCGACCAGGTTCCGTTGTTCGTCCAGGCAAATCAGTATCAAAATAGCTCTCGTTGTTTCTCGCACACGTTTCGTGTCGCACCGAATTACCGAAACCTGCAGCCAAGTTGCACGCGCATCGCGTCACGCCCAGTTTCGTTTCGGCACGTTTTACTTGTCATCTGTTCAAATCTCTGTGTCCGCGTCATTGTGTCCACGTGCATGTGAACAATAAAGATCACAAGTGCTCGTCAACAATTGTGTTTATTTGCTACAACATCGGTACAAATAACCCTTCAACGCCAACGCTCAGCGCTGAGCGATTCCGGCGCCTCCATCGGCACTGCGGCAACCACGCTCGATCCGATACATTTACTGGTCCTTCGAGCCGGATATTGGGTTGAAGGGACGAGCAATCCAGGACCATGGATAAAGCACTGGGGAAGCAGACAATGCTGCAGCGGACCATCACCCGAGCCTTGGAAAATTTTAAAAAGATCGGGAAAGCCAACGTCACGGCAGCCAAGGCCCGCTCCAGGATCAACCAGCTTGAAGCGGCGTGGGAGGAGTTCCAGCAGGGGCACGCAATGCTGCTCGCATCGACGTCAGCGGATCAGCAAGCAGCCGCTTCGTACTTCGACGAAGACCAGCTGGAAGCGATGGAGGAGGCCTACTACGCCACCAAGGACTACATGGCGGACTGCTTGGAAGACCTCGAACCACCTGTAAGTCAGTCAGCACGATCATCAGTTGCGCCTCCACCAGGACTCGCGAGTTCTGGCATATCCGCCGTCTCTCTCGCGCATCTACCTCCCGTGCAGCTCCCCCCGTTCGACGGGGACTGCAACGAGTGGGAGACATTTCGCGGCCGTTTCACGGCTCTTATTATGACTAATCCGGAATTGTCGGATTTCTTGCGCATGCATTTTCTAGTATCGTCGTTAAAAGGCCGCGCGCTCGACGCGATAAAGAACATTCCGATCACGGCAGAGAATCTCGCGGTAGCATGGCGCACTCTCACAGCTCGATTCGAAAACAAACGCAGGTTAATCAATCAACATTTAGGAAATTTGATCGGTTTAACAGCAGTAAAGCGAGAGTCCGCCGGAGAATTACGCTCACTCATAGATAAAGCAAATGTCGCGGTGACGTCGTTAACTCACCTAGGTCGCACCTCAGCCGATTTGTGGACGGATATGCTTGTCCATCTTATTTCTCAGAAGCTCGACGCGACGACTCTGAAAGCATGGACCCTTGCTACTCCACAAATCGATAAAATGCCGACGTTCGAGGAGCTTACCAAATTCGTCGAATCGCGAGCGCGAGCCCTCGAAGAAGTCGCGGCTCAATCTCCCGTTGCGCCGGTACAAAAGCATCCGGGAAATCCGCGTGTCCACGCTGCCAACGTGACGACCAGCCGCGCGTCCGACAAACCCGCAAAGTCAACAGCACCTGTAAAGAAATCGTGTCCCCGGTGTGAGGCACGCCATTATTTACACGCGTGTCCTCTTTATCTTGCCGAGGCTCCGAGTCGACGACGCGAATTTGTTGCTCGCGAAAATCGATGTTTCAATTGCCTAAGTGAAGGGCATATGGTCGCGAATTGCCAGAGCCAATATACATGTCGACTTTGCCAAAAAAAACACCACAGTACGCTTCACGATGACTCAGAGCCCCGAGCAAATTCGCAAACAACATTAGCGGCGAGAACGACACCGACAACAGCTGATGAGCCATCGGTGACGTCACTGTCCGCGACGACACGCCAACAAACATCGCGCGCGCTTCTCGCTACCGCAATCGTCAGGGTTCGCGTACCATCGGGCCGGACAGCGACAGTGAGAGCCCTCCTTGATCAAGGGTCCGAAGCAACCCTTATGACGGAAAATCTCGCGCAACTGCTCCGGGCGAAACGAATCCCACGAAACGTCACGATTCACGCGGTCGGGGATATTCCAGTTGCACAGGTAAAGCATGCCGTGCAAATAACGATATGCTCGCGTTTCAAGGAGACTCCCTCGCTCTCTGCAAACGCACTCGTTCTCAGGTCACTCACATCTTACCTTCCACCATTCACTTCCGAACTTCCGTTCCTCGAACACCTCACCGACCTCCAATGGGCGGATACGAATCCCGCGGGTACTGAACCCATTCAAATCATACTCGGAGCGGAGCTCTACAGTGAGGCTATTCTGAGCGGAATTCGAAAAGGTGGCACTGGACAACCCATAGCCCAAAATTCTATATTTGGCTGGGTCATTTCGGGTCCGGTTCGATCCTCCGACGAAACGCACGCATCCTCAAACCACATAACCACTCACCTCTGCGCACAAGCTCTTCCACTTGATGACGAGTTGCGCCGGTTTTTGGAGATCGAGGAGCTTCCGCGCCGATCTCTTCCTACTCCGCAAGAGACACGGTGTGAAGAGCACTTCCGGGCGACACATTCTCGTGCTCCAAACGGGCGGTTTATCGTGCGGCTTCCGTTCAAGCAGGATCCTCCACTTTCTTTAGGGCCCGATGGCCCTAAAGGACGCGATGTCCTGCAGCAGAAAAAATGCTCAAGTCACTACAGGCCAGATTCAACAAGAATTCGGCAGTTGAGCAAGAATACGCGGAATTCATGCGGGAATACGAACAGCTAGGTCACATGAAACTCGCACCAATCACGCTCTCCGCGTCGGAACAGAGCGTTTACATTCCACACCACCCAGTCATTCGAGAAGATAGTACTACGACACACCTACGGGTCGTTTTTAATGCGTCGTACGTCACATCAAACGGGCGGTCACTTAATGATCATCTTCTCGCGGGTCCGAAACTCCAACGAGAATTACCCGACGTAGTGCTACGTTGGCGAAATCACCGGTACGTCTATTCCGCAGACATCGCAAAAATGTACAGGCAGATTCAAATCGACCCCCGCGACGTTAACTATCAAAGGGTCTTGTGGCGCGACAACGCTATAGCACCAATTCGCGATTATACTTTAATGACGGTGACTTACGGAATGACCTGTGCTCCCTTCTTGGCTCTCCGCGTTATACAACAACTGGCGGAAGTTGAAGGTCACGCGTTTCCCGTAGCCTCTCAAATTCTCCAAGAGCAGATCTACGTTGACGACGTGCTCTTCGGGGGGGAGGACATCGAGACCGTGAAGCAGGTCCGCGACGATGTAATCGAGCTACTCCGTCGTGGAAAATTCGAGCTTCGGAAATGGGCTAGCAACTCGACCTCGCTCCTTGACGACATTGATCCGTCCAACCACGGCTTGGCTTGTACAAAGTCACTCGCCGAGGACGAAAGTGTCAAGGTCCTAGGTATTGGGTGGAACCCAGCGCGCGATGATTTCCAGATCGCCATAGCAATCGACCGCAGCACGCCTACAACAAAACGAACGATCTTATCGACAATCGCGAAATTGTACGATCCGTTAGGGTGGGTCACCCCAGCGACCGTCTTAGCAAAAATCTTAATGCAAGATTTATGGCGGCTCAAGATCTCATGGGACGAACCTTTACCCGCAGCTTCTCTCGCGAGGTGGGAGGCCATTTACTCCGAGCTTTCCGAATTAAACGACTTCGCGATCTCGCGGTGGAATGGCCTCAGCTCCGATTCCGTTCAAATCGAACTACACGGCTTCGCCGACGCGTCGACTGTCGCGTACGCCGCGGTAGTTTATTTGAAGGTGACTTCAGCCTCGGGGAGAACGTCGATCTCGTTGTTAGCGGGAAAATCAAGAGTAGCCCCAATTAATCCGGTTACGATTCCGCGACTTGAACTAACAGCCGCGCAGCTCTTAATACGACTTGTCGATTTCGTCAGAAAATCACTCGGCCCTCGACAACACTCGTGTTATTGCTGGACCGACTCCGCGATTGTTTTAGCATGGTTAAACGACCATCCGTCGCGGTGGAAAACGTTCGTGGCGAATAGAGTTCACGAAATTCAAACGAAAGCTCCCTGGGCAACGTGGAGGCACGTTCCGTCACAAGATAATCCGGCCGACTGCGCGTCGCGAGGATTATTAGGTCACGAATTAAAAAATTGCACCTTGTGGTGGAAAGGTCCACTTTGGTTACAGTCATCAGAGGACCGCTGGCCGAAGAATGCCCCTCCACCAATCGCCGAGGATTCCATCGAGTAAAAACGAATAGCACTGCGCGTCGCGCAGAAAAAAGAACCGTGGGATCTCGCGTTGCGATACTCCTCATGGCCGAAACTAATTAGAGTAACCGCGTACATACTACGGTTCATTGATAACTGTCGCACTTGTAAACACGAGCCCTCTCTTCCCCGCGGGGCGGGGTCCGCACTTTCAGCAGTTCAATGTCTAGCAGCCCGAACGATGTGGCTCCGATTCATTCAAAGAGACGTTTTTATGGCGGAGATTAGTGCGTTGTCAAACAAGCAGCCCGTTTCCGCGAAAAGCGCCGCAGCGGCCCTCAATCCGTTTTTAGACGAGAACGGCATACTTCGCGTCGGGGGACGATTACGTAACTCACCGATTTCCTATCAGCAACAGCATCCGATTCTGCTCGCTGCGCATCCGGTAGTCAAGCTCATTATCCAGCAAGCACATCTTCGAACGCTGCATGGCGGCCTGCAATTAACATTGAGCACATTACGTCTCGATTTTTGGATTTTACGCGCGCGAACCCAAGTAAAACGCGTCATTCACGAATGCGTTGTATGTGCGAAGTCAAGGGCACAAATCCCAGAACAACTTATGGGGGATTTGCCTGCCCCCAGGGTAGCACAACCCGTTCGATGTTTCTCACACTGCGGCCTCGATTACGCGGGACCCGTGAGAATTCGTGCCTCCGCCGGCCGCGGCATCACCGCGCGAAAGGCATACATTTCGCTATTTATCTGCTTAGCAACGCGAGCAATTCACCTAGAGCTAGTCGGCGACTATACCACAGAGGCGTTTCGAAATGCGTTCGCTCGGTTCTGCGCGCGGCGAGGTCTTCCGACGGCTATGTACTCGGACAACGGCACGACCTTCGTCGGCGCTGATCGGGAATTAAAACAAGCATATCGTTCGGCAACTCGCGACCCCACGTTTCAAAATGCGACCGCGAGCGATAGCATCTCGTGGCACTTTATACCCCCGTCAGCGCCGCATTTCGGCGGAATATGGGAAGCTGGCGTGCGGAGTGTAAAGCACCACTTGCGACGCGTCCTCGGGGATCATACACTCACCTTCGAAGAGTTGTCCACGCTGCTGTGTAGAATTGAGGCCTGCTTGAACTCGCGCCCGTTGGCACCCTTATCAGACGCGTTCGACAATTTTGAACCGCTCACAGCTGGGCACTTCCTGATAGGAACGGCACTCACTGTCGCACCGGAACCGTCGACACTGCATCTAAACGAAAACCGCTTGTCACGTTGGCAGTTAGTGCAGCACATCACCGAGCGTTTTTGGAAACGATGGCAGGTCGATTATGTAAACACATTACAACAACGAAGCCGCTGGAAACGTACCTTTCCTTCGCTCGAGCTCGGGCAACTCGTCCTTCTGCGGAACGCGACGCTCCCTCCGTGCAAATGGGAACTCGGACGAATCGTAAAAGTGCACCCCGGCACTGACGGGCTTGTTCGGGTCGTTACCGTAAAAACCGCGACTTCGGAATTCAAGCGACCCATTGTCAAACTCTGCGCACTTCCGGTAAAAGGCGAAGCGTCCACCTAGAATAAGGGAGTTAAGGATACTTTTGTAATTATCATATATGCATATACGCTGTGATTTAGTAACTTAAGCTTTGTTTTGTAATATAATTCAATCACCACTTACCTGGTTAATCTGCGTTAGGTTAAGATCTAGTCTACGTTGCGTCGTTTCATCATTGCGTTGTAACTTGGTCAAACGTCACACGTGCACGACTGCACCTCCGCGTCCGACGCGCACGCCATCGGTGGCGCACATTGTCACTAGCGTTCCAAGGCGGGCGGCATGTTCAAAATTCAAACCACAACACGAGTCACCGGGACAGTCACGGTTTTTTGCAAAACGACGTCCTCGTTCCGCGCTCTGTTGTGGCACATCGAACGAGGCCCCGGAGCCCAATCGGTGTGTCCGAATTGTCACCCGATTTACTGTGACCAATCCGCGACAAAAATAAAAACCTTCCGACCAGGTTCCGTTGTTCGTCCAGGCAAATCAGTATCAAAATAGCTCTCGTTGTTTCTCGCACACGTTTCGTGTCGCACCGAATTACCGAAACCTGCAGCCAAGTTGCACGCGCATCGCGTCACGCCCAGTTTCGTTTCGGCACGTTTTACTTGTCATCTGTTCAAATCTCTGTGTCCGCGTCATTGTGTCCATGTGCATGTGAACAATAAAGATCACAAGTGCTCGTCAACAATTGTGTTTATTTGCTACAACATCGGTACAAATAACCCTTCAACGCCAACGCTCAGCGCTGAGCGATTCCGGCGCCTCCATCGGCACTGCGGCAACCACGCTCGATCCGATACATATATATATATATTTTTTTTTTTTCTAGTCAGCAAAGTGTTTTAATCGATTCGTGTGGACGCGGATCGTTCTACGACCCTTTTTTATAGTATAATTTTCGTTATCGTGTGTTTGAATTATCGTATAAGGTCCTATCCAGCTTGGTACTAGTTTTTTAGTCCGTCCTCGTCTGATGGTTTCGTCCCGTAGTAGTACTTTGTCGCCTAGTTTAAATCTGTTACTCTTCGTCTTTTTGTCATAATTGCGTTTCGATTGTAGTTTGTTGGCTTTTAATGCGTCTCGTGCTATCGCGTTAGTGGATCTTATGCGTTGTCTTAATTCGTGGGCGTAACGGTCGTACGTATAGTTAAGTTGAGGCGGTAGTGTGAGTGACGTTGGTAGTTCGGCTTGTCTACCGTGCATTAATTCGTAAGGTGTAAATCCTGTAGCGGTGTGTGAGGTAGTATTATATGTAAACATTGCGTAGGGTAACCATTCGTCCCAATTTGATTGGTCTTCGTCAATAAAGTTTTTTAGATATTCGGCTAACGTCCTGTGACTTCGTTCTAAGGCTCCGTTTGATTCGGGATGATAAGCAGTCGTTTGAATTTTGTTAATCTGTAGTAGCTTGCACGTGTCTTTGAATATTTGACTAAGGAAGTTAGTTCCTTGGTCGGTGAGAATTGTCTTTGGTATTCCGTGTTCGCATACTATTTTGGTTACGAATTCTTTAGCTATAGTATTCGCTTCTTGGTCCGGAATTGGTATTGCTTTACTAAATGTGGTTAGCGCGTCCTGACAGGTTAATATATATTTGTTGCGATTATTCGTTTCCGGTACAGGTCCTACAATATCTAAAGCGCATTTTTCGAAGGGTTCTGTCGGTGTGTCCGTTATAAACATAGGAGCTTTGCGTGAATTATAAGTCTTATTCTTTTGGCATTTTTCGCATTTCGAGATGTATTCCTCTACGTCCCTTTTTATTCCCGGCCATGTATATTTTAATTGTATTCGCTTTAGCGTTCGTTTTACGCCTAGATGTCCACCTAATGGAGCGTCGTGATATTCGTAGAGAATTTTTTTCTTTTCGTCTTCCGTATATGTATCCTGAGGTGTGACCGTCGAGTCGTCAGAATCTGATTCGTCGGACTGGTCAGTGTCTTGCTCTACTTTGTCTGTCGGGCCTGTCGTCGCTTGGTCGTCGGGTAGGGGTATCTTTCGCGGCCTACCTCGTCCTCGTTTAATTACGTACATACGACTGAGAGCGTCGGCATTTTGATTATTCTTTCCTTCTTTATATCGAATGCTGTAATCGTACTCTTCTAGCTTTATTCTCCATCTAACCAATCTAGAACCCGGATCTTTAACGTTAAATAACCATGTAAGCGGTTTATGATCTGTTACTATTTCGAATCTAGTGCCGTATAAATAAGGTCTGAAATGCTGTATTGCCCATACAATTGCTAAAAGTTCCTTCTCCGTTGTACTATAGTTAGCTTCAGCTTTATTAAGGATTCGACTTGCGTATGCTACTGGTAGATCTTTACCCTCGTGTTGTTGAGATAATATCGCGCCTAATGCTGTACCTGATGCGTCTGTCGTTAAGGTAAATTGTTTAGTAAAGTCGGGATATTGTAGAAGCGGTGCTGACGTCAATTTTTCTTTAAGTATATCAAATGCTTCTTGTTCTTGCGCGGTCCATCTAAATTCCGCGTCCTTTTTTAGTAGTTGCGTAAGTGGTTTTGCGATGCGTGAAAATTGTTCTATGAATTTCCTATAACAACCTGCTAGTCCTAAAAATGGTAAAACGTCTTTAGCCTTCTTAGGGACTGTGTTTCGGATTTGGAGGATTTTGATGACTGGAACACTCTTGGCAAAGAGTTGGAAATCGTGGCGGTGTGAAGAACAAAAACACGAGCCAAATCGCGGTTTCGTCGATTTATTCTGTTAGCCGCGCCACGTGTTCGTTTTAAGCGCGTGCCGCAGAATTCGCAGAACACGTCACAGGTTTACACAGTGTCACGTTGAGTTGTGAATTACACATTTTAATCGCGTTTGCGGCCGCGAAAGTGGCACGCGGTTGGTCGTAGAGGATCCGAATAAAATTCATTTTAACAAGTGTCGCCCGGTGTATTTTCGTATCGCCCTAATTGATTCGTAATGGCGGAATTTCGGTAACCGCGAGCCGCTGACGAGAGGCCACGAGGTGGGGATGCGCCGAGGCGCGGCAGTCGTGGTCGTGTTCGGGCACGACCGGGAGGCTTGGCGACGGACGCGACGCAATTTGCGTTCGATTCCGAACAGATTGGAAATCCTTTTACTGGTTCTAATTTGGAAGGATCGGGCTTAATTCCTTCCTCCGATATAACGTGTTCTAAGTAAATTGTTTCTTTGCGTAAGAATTGACATTTATTTGGTTGCAACTTCAATCCGCTGTCTCGAATTCTGTTAAAAATCTGTGTTAGTCTGTCTTGATGTTCTTTGAGTGAGCGTCCATGAACTACTATGTCGTCAATATAAACAAAACATTTGATTCCTCGTAAGCCTCCTAACAGCGCTTCCATTGCTCTTTGGAAGGTCGGTGGGGCACCTTTTAGGCCAAATGGCATTCTTTTAAACTCGAAGTGTCCGTAAGGGGTCGAAAATGCTGTTTTCTCACAATCCTCTGGTTCCATGCCTATTTGATGAAATCCCGAGGCAAGATCCAAAGTGAAAAAATATTTTGCTCCTCCGAGCTGATCGAGAATGTCGGATATGCTGGGCAGAGGGAACGAATCCCCTACCGTTACATCATTTAATTTTCTAAAATCGACGACTACTCTATATCTCTTTTTCCCTGTATCGTCCGCTTTTTTAGGAACCACTAATAATAATGGGGCGTTCCATTCACTCGTGCTGGGCCCTACGATTCCTTGTTTTAGCATTTCCTTTACTTGTTTATCCACTTCTTCTTTGTGAACTTGCGGTAATCTGTATGGCTTCACGTTTGCGGGTTTTGTGTTTGGCACTAATCGTATTTTATGTGTAATTCTGTCGGAAAATCCTAATCTATCGCCTTCAAGGAAAAATATGCCATTGTGAAGTACAACATGAAGTACACATAACTCCATCAAATTTGACTTTTCTTCGCTATTTAAATGTTCGGTGTTTATATTTTCTCAGAGAGTCTCCATTCTATCTTTGCCGGTCACTGTTCTAATGTCGCACGCGGGCGTCTCGATACAGTCTTCGTCTCCGCTGTCGGGTAGGTCAGTGTCGTCCGTTATCGCGGTCGTGTCCAGTTGCACTACTAGGGATCGTAACGATATTATTTTATCCGTCAAGTTTATTATGGGAACGGAGCATGTGCCGTTCTTGGCTACTGTTAAACAACTTCCTATATACAGTGTCGAACATAAGTATTGGCACACCATAAGTGACAGAATATAAATGCATATAACTACTAAATAAACTGATTTAAGCAACAAACTTTTACACTTATTTGTACGTTGTTTATCGTAGTTTATTGTGTAATTGCAAGAAATAAAATAAATAAAGCGATCTACGAAATAATGACGTAAATATATTTCTTGAGCACTTTATACCGACACAAAAGTATTGGCACACCCATCATTTTTTAAATTTACATGTCGATCAATTGTCTACAGATTTTCTTCTTACATCAATTCCCACAGATTTTTGTGCGCTGAATTCAAATCTGCATGTGGTTTTTTTGTAGTGCTCACAATTTTTGAGAAAATCGTATTTGAACAAAAAGTTTAAGTTTTTAACTTCGGAGATATTTTGTGCTTTTACAATAGCAGTTATTTAATTCGTGTTGGTGTAGAACAATTCTACGGACTCTCCCGAATAAAATGATGTAACTTATTAATACATTGTCACCATTTAACTTTGTTTAAACAACGATCAAAGTGGAAAGGACACCTTTCCAGGATATTACCTCGACCGTATGATGATCCTTAACTTTTCCTTTAACCCGGTAGTAAAAAGATTGAGCGCTTGTTCGTTAACTGATTCTGCTAACGCGAGGTTTACTGCATTCGTGTTTCTTGGTTTCATCATTAATTGTGATAATTCAGTAGCCAGTTTTTCTACCCTTGTTGCGTAGTCCCTAACGTTTTCTCCGTCTCTTTGTCTGCACGCGTTAAATTCTGTCTGTACTGTGCATAGGGATCGCTTTTCGGTAAACAATGTGGTTAAAGTCGTCCGTAATGATTCAAAATTGTCTATGTCTCTGTATTCAAGCTCTAAAGCCGCCTTGTTTTTTAATTTAGTCCCTAAAATTGCTCGTAATAATAGTGGGTGTTCGCGTTCTGACACCAATTCTTTCGCGATATTAATTGATTTGATAAATGACGCTAGTTCGAGTGCCGATTCTCCACCAAATTCTTTTACCAGCGAGAGTGCTGTGATAACCGAGGTTGTTGGAGTTGCCATGTCTTGTGATTCAGGTAAACTAAAGTCGGTTACGTTGATGGGAAATTCTCTTTCTACAATTACGTGTTCAAAGTTTTCGCTATCGCTCGACGTGTCTGAGTCGAAACTAAAGTGTGGTGCGCGTATGTGTTTTCGTGTTGATGTTGGAGGGTCGGAAAAAGGTGTATTCTCTACTCTTCTAGTATACGAAAGATAGTCTTCAAAGATTGATTCAAATGATCATGATATGACCCTGCTATTCGGTAATCTGAAGCGATTTATGTCGCCACCTTCTTTCGACATTCAAGATTCTGCTTTACAATTTTAAGATTTATAATCGTGTTTAACTGACTTACAATATTAGTTGTATAAGCATCTCGTATTTCTGCTAGCTGCTGCTGCTGTTGCTCCTTCAACTTCCTTTTATCCAACCAATGGTCCTCGGACTGCTATTGGCTGCTTGCTCGTGTTCCGTTTGCTCCTGCTGCCTGACGGTGAAGGGTTGTCTGGATCGTCGATCTCCTCAGATGATCGGCTGCCAAGATTCCTCCTTCGTTGTCGTCAATCGGCTGTCGGGTATCGCCAAGGTCGTGCGGTTCACACCTGAGCCTGGTATCGGCTTGCTGAATTAGGGCTGCTGTACGTCTCCTCAAAGCACTTTCAGGATCAGCTCCTTGATGCCACCTCAGTAGCTGTCAGTTGCCTTTTTCGTCAGGTTTTGACGCTTGCTTTGCGACCTTGAAGGGAATTGCGCTTTTGCGTTGCAAATTCCTCCAAAGGAACCTAAAACCTCTAAATTCGATTCCCGATGGTTAGGACCATTCAAAATTATTAGAAAATTTAATGATTATAATGTGGAAATTGTAGTAAAAGAAACCAAAACGAAATTGTACATATAAATAAATTAAAATTAGCATTTATTAAAGCGGATTAAGTTTGTTATTTTTAATTTCTAGTTCTAAGAAAACCAAGTTGATTGAAGTATGTGCATTGTTTGACAAACTTGTGGCCTCCTTCTGCGAAGAGGTGATGAGGCAGAAGGAGGCCGCCGAGCGGGATCGGGAGACTGCCGATCCCGCTTCGAAGAACCCGGGGGCGCCGGCGTGTTCGGCCCCAGAGAGGCCACGCCATAGGGCCCCCGGGATAAGGAGGATAGCTGACGGCGGGGGGTGGATCTCTTTTGGGGTCCCATTGTTCCCCCGCCGTCAGCAGATCGTGACGTAAAGTCGACGGGAGCGGGGGGACGGCAAGTTTAGCGCAGTCCCCCCGGGCGGCCGTATTACCCAGGGCGGGGGCCCTGGGTAGCTGATAAACGGCCGCCGGGATGGAGCGGTGCGGGGCGCGGCCTCCCTGCACTGCGGAACCAGAGGTCATAGGAGGGGGAGGAGTAAACTCCCCCTCCTTGGAACACGGCCGGTCATCAAAGGATAGATGACCGGCCATGGCGAGGGGGAGTCGCGGTAGTGTTCTCTAAGAGTTCCCGTGACTCCCCCGAATCCGCCAGATGCGGAAGAGCGTCCGAAGGTCGCCGTGGAGGTTTTAGTGGGTCGAACCCCACACTACCCCTCTGTCGCTCCCCCGAGCGGCAGGGGGTGTCTGCCGTTCAGATTTCCTCCACGTAAAAAAAAAAAAAAAAAATTGTTTGACAAACTTAATTATATTCTGACGTGTTATATTTTAATTGTTAAACAATCTATTTGAATTTAAAAGCTGTTTTATTATAAAACATCTTTATGATGAGGGGGGAGATGTTGCGTATTGTGGATCCGCTCTATGTTATGTATCCGTTCTATGTTGTATATTCGCCTTTAATGTTGCGTATTTGATTTGTTAAGCTTTATGCGCCAAATTCAAACTGTTACGTCAGGAAATATTATTTATTCAGTTGCTAAGAAATTTAAAAAAAAGATGAATTGCAACTCTAAAAAGCGAAGCGAAGTTTAAGAGCCCCCACAGACTGCAGACTTTCTATCGGCCGATAGTTTGATCGGGTTCTTAATCAGTATGAAGATATATGCAAGTGCGCATATTACAACGATTTCGTATCGGCCGATAAATAAGTTTGATGGGCTACACGATTGCGTTCAAACTAAATTATCGGCGAACTATCGGCCAACTGCTTGAAGCCGCGCGCACACTTATCGATTGTTCTTTTGCCAACTCGGCCGATAGTTCAATTCGCTCCGAAGTTGGCGCGGGACGGTCGTGCGTATTTTTGATGATAGCAAATTATATTGTTCAAGAGCAAACGGTCGACTGTAGGCTAGTCTGCGCACTCACCCCCAACCCGACTATTTAGTTGCCCCAGTGTGCGCGCTAACGGGCCAATCCGATCAAACTATCGGCCGATAGAAGGTCTGCAGTCTGCACTCTAAATGATATTCATTCAAAATTATTTCTCAGCCTAAAAACGTTCAACTAATTAAAGTTTAAAAGATTACTAATAAAAAGATTATTGGAAAAAAAATACAACCGACTTCGGAATGCACTAAAAAGGACGAAATAATTTTAATTTATATTTCGGAGACGGCGCAAAATTAAAAATTGTGAAAATATGTCAAAGGATCAAAGAATTTTGACAATTTCCAATGTAGAAAATTTTTAATTTTGCGCCGTCTCCGAAATATAAATTAAAATTATTTCGTCCTTTTTAGTGCATCCCGAAGTCGGTTGTATTTTTTTTTTCAAACATCTTTATATTTCACATTTTTTAGTGGCGATCGGAGCATTCCTTCCAGAGTTTTGCAATAATTTTCAACAAAACAGGGAAAACAGGGTAAACAATGATAAAATAAAAAATGTGTTTTATCCCGTTTCTAGTGGGGGTCATAGCCTACAAGATGAAAAAGGTTTCGTTCCGATTGAGGTGGTGAAAAAATAGTAACAAACTCCTTCACGTAAACACTCAATTTATTCTTAACAAATTATCAAAATAACAATACGGACTGTCACGAAGATGTGGATACATAACGATTGCCTGCGAGACTGACTCGCGGAACGCTGGTTTCTGCTTTTTAAAAGGGTCTTCCGCAAAGGATAGAAATAGAAATAGAAAGAGAACAAGAAGTAAAGAGTGGAAAGTCGGAAAAACCAGAGATAGAAGAGAAAGTGAGCGAGAGTTTAAGGGCTCGCATGGGTCTGGTCGCCAAATGCGCAAGTTGACGTTGACCAGGCCCGAACGAGCCTCGAGGAAAACATAGAAATGAAAATGAAAAGGAAACAAGCTTTTAAAAAAAAGAGAAAGTTGAAAGAGAAAGAATTTTGTAGATTTCGGCAAGGACGTGGTGGCAGTGGCGTAACTGCCCCACTATATTACTATATTACTATATAAATATTACTATAACGTAATAGTAATAGGGTAAATGAAATATCGATAGTTCCATTCCACACTGTTCTATATTTTTTTTAATTTTTCTAGGAAGTCCCATTATATTTCATACTTTGGACATATAAGATACAAAATATAAATATTAATAATATGATAAACATCTAACTGTATTATTTTACGTACATTATAACGTAATGAAGAATTAACACAAACGGCCACTTTTTATATACTTTTTTAACTGACTTCGAAAAGGAGGACGTTACTCAATTCGATCAGTATCATACTTTTCTTCTGATTTTTTTTTTTTTTTTTTTTTTTTTATGTATGGTCACCGATTACTCCAAGACAGATAAACCAATCAAACCTTTTGCATCTAGTAGAGTACGCCTCCCAGTCAGTCCCGTAAAAAAAACATTTTGCATGTTTTCATTCTTTACCATTTTTTAATGCAAGTGTTACATCCGGTCTATACTCGCCTTTCGCTGCTGCTTTCGGGGAACGAGCCGCGTTCCCAGGAATCCGTGAAACATCAGCGTTTTTGCCAAGGTGACCAGCGCTCGGTCCACGTCCCGTGGCCGGTAGCAGCTAGTCACGTAGTCAGGGTTCAAGGAATTATGCCTAGGACAGCTTTCCTTACATCCAGTCTACCGCCCGGCGACGGAACGCGTGCCAGGAGCAACCCGTGGGAACGCTGTTCAGCAGTTTTGCGCCAATGACGGGGCGCGGTTGCGTCCGAGGCTATAAAAGCGTATAGACAGCGAGGCCAGGGTGGCCATTGTCGCTAGTATTTTAGTAGAGTTCGAAGTCTTTGAAACGCAAGCAAGCGTATTCACGTGACGGCATCTCGTACCGGGACGGAATCCAAGTGTTGTGCTCGGACGACGGTCAACCGCGTGTGTATCACCGTGGTCAGGTGCAGCTGATCCATAATCGGATATTTTCGGGGGGTGCACACGCCGTCGTGCGGTACCACCACATCCGCTGGTGCTCCTGGAGGGACGAGTCGACGGCCGTGACGTGAACAAGAATGAATTGTAATCAACGAGCGAAACGGGAGTGAGGAGTGTGAGCGTGAGTTTGAAGCGGGATAAGACGAGAGCCGCGAATGAGCCGCAACCCGAACCCCGAAGTCACCGGCAGGGTATGTAAGACACATGTTTGCTAATATAATATGCCACGTAAATACAGATATTAGCGTTCAAATGATAACGAACCCAACCGTTCCGCCGTCCTGTTCACCGATCGTATTAACGTAAGGTAGGTCAAGGTGCGCCTTAGCGCTTTAACCTTTTCGTTATGAACGCCGGTTATAGACGGCATCCACGCGATCACCTGTGTGTAGCGCGATACCGGTTGACCACCGGCCCCGCGATATTGCGAGATTTTTTGTTTGTATATATGCAATCTTACACCATCGATATGGCGCTTGCCATTGTTTGTTTGTTCACAAAAAGAAGTGAACATACCAGAGAATGACAAGAATAATAAAAGAGAAGAATGACAAGAATAATGACGAGAATAATAAAAATAAAAATACAGTCGGCTTCGAAATGCACTGAAAAGTATGAAATAATTTCTATTTAATTTATATGAATATTCACCAGCTCTTGGGTGGCTGCGTAGCCGGGGCTTTGTATTAGGTAAATTGTATTTTGTTAAAGGAAGTAAACGGGGAGACGAACCTACGTATGGCTAACGTAGGGAGTTCCAGGAGGTTGGTTATCGAGAACGAACCTACGTATGGCTAACGTAGGGAGCTCCAAGAGGTTAGTATTAGTGCTCATAACTTATTCGGTGCACCTCGAGAGGTAAAGGTACACCTTAGTGGGTTCAGGACCGTTTGTTATAATTGATCAACACTAAATCTATTTGATTCAGGTTTATTCTAATGCACCGGGACTTACAACTCTTATAGTGTAATTTGTCGCGGCGTGCTAACTTGAATTTAAGTTACAATGTTGCTTGAAATACTTGAATTGTTTAGTTTCGATTCCGCGGAGCAAGAATCTAATCCTTCTCGGTTTTAACGAACGCGAGCAAACGGGGGACGACTACAACCGTAAATATAATGCCTGACAGTAGAATACGTACTGTATGGTTAAGAAAATGCTCGAAGAGGACTTGAACCCGATCTCGCTGAGTTGTAAGGTGTCGTAAGGGAAACGTACAGAGGTGTAACGTGCCCTTTCTAGATTTTAACTAAACCCGAAATGCCTTCACCGTTACCCTTTTTATATCAAAAAATTAGAGGAAAAAGGAGTGGTGGGGAAGTGCGTTACATGATTTCGAGGGAAAACGCCCTTGCTTCTCGTTGGTCTCGAAACTTCTAGATTTTCATGACTAATACCGGGTGTACGCAGCCAACTCCAAATAAGGAAATTTTAAGGGCGGAAACGTAACACTCTGTCCTCTAATTTCTGCTCGGAAAAAATTATAAAAAAATACAAAAAATAGAAAAAAATATATCAAAATTTAAAAAATATAAAAAATATACAAAATACCAAAATAGGAGCTGCAGAAACTTTCTATGTCCACGTCGTTAGCTCTGGGTAAAGCTAAAGGAAAGTTCTCCTAATTCTCGTATGCGTTTATTTATTTATACCGGGTTAGATTAGTAAAACTGCTATGTAGTTTAACAATTTTTAACCGACTTCGAAAAAGAAGGAGGTTACTCAATTCGACATGTATATTTATGTTTTTTATTTTTTTTATTTTTATTTTTTTTTTTATGTATGTTCCCCGATTACGCCGAGATGAATGGACCAATGGAAACGAAACCTTTTGCATCTTGTCGGGTATGACTCCCAGTTGGTCCCATATAAAAAACATTTTCCATTTTGTCATTCTTTACACCTTTTTTATTGCAAAAACACGTTTTCGTACATGCTAGGTTTGGTCACCGATTACGCCGAGATGGATGGACCAATTCGAACAAAACCTTTTTCATCTTGTAGGCTATGACCCCCACTAGAAACGGGATAAAACACATTTTTTATCTTATTCTTGCTTACCCTGTTTTATCATGTTTTATTGTAAATTACTGCAAATCAAAGAGTACCGTTTTGTCCGCGTCAAGCATGTCCGCCGATTGCTCCGTTATGGATCGACCAATCGGAACGAAACCTCTTGCATCCTGTAGGGTATGATTCCCAGTTGACCCCGCATAGAAAACATTTTGCATTTTATCATCGTGTACCCCTTTTTTATTGCATAGAAGCGTTCTGTTTCGTCCACGTCATGTATGGTCACCGATTACTCCATGATGGATTGACCAATCGCATCGAAACTTGTTGGATCTTGTAGAGTACGACTTCCAGTTGGTCCAGCAACAATCATATTATGCATTTTTTCGTTTTCTCCTACGTTTATTGCAGAAACCGTACTATTTCACGTATAATCGGCCTAATATCGATGAAGCCTAGTATTACATTTTGCGACCGGAGATGTTTCCACGATGATCCCATTTGCAACATTCCCTTCACTTTCCTGCACCTCTCTCCGCATCCCTACACTTCCCTTTCCTTCCTTACCTTTTTCTTCAACACCCAACTCTCCCCTGCCTCTTCCTACCCTCCCTCCCTCCCCTTCCCTTTCATTTCAATCCCTTTCCTTCCCTTCTCTACCTACCCCTGCTGTTCCCTCCATTGCTAATTACAGTAAAGACTCGATAAGTGTTCAGAATTTGGGACCGGCGAGGAACATTTAGCGTACAGAAGATTCGATTCTTCAATCCGTTTGTATTTTGCCGACGTCGACGAACATAGAAAGAGACAGCAAACAATATCGTGTTTAGTCTCATTTTAATCAGGAAAATCTCACCAATATGTTATTAAAATTTGTATTAAAGAAAAAATTAAAAACAAAAAAGTTTCATCGCTGCATTAGTGCTGTCTCACCTACACGAATGTGATATAGAGTTTCAAAGGAAAGCCGCACCGTGTCATATCGCTCCCGTGCTCGCGTTGAGGGGGAACCCCCCCCCAGTGGTGGGGATAAGCCGCGAACACTTAACGTGTAGATCCTTCCGAACACTTATCGAGTATTTACTGTACTACTTTTATTGCAATAATTATGTTTCTAGCGTGACGGCGACATGGCAAGTGGTAAGTGCGAATCAAGCAATATCCTACTTTCCTATATGTTACATCAGACACAGTAAATCCCAGTTGTTACGTGAGATTTGAAAGAATTATGTATAATTTCGTAAATTTTGTGTCGTTTTACGTATTTTATATAACTGATTACTATTGATTCCAATACAATATGATTATTAAGGATTTCAGTAGAGGAGTTAGGTATACGGGGTGTCCCATTATTGGTGTAGGAGCCGGAAATGGGGGGTAGGTGAGACGATTCTGAACAACAATTTCCTTTGCAAAAATGTTGGATGGGGCTTCGTTTTTGAATTATTAAGGAAAAACACTGACCATTCACAGCGCGAGGTTTTTGCGCGCTCAGCGGTGTGACTATGTCCCGGATTGCCTGGTCCGAGCGCGGTGTGAAATGACGAAAATTTTGAAATCACTCAATATCCGGATAGAACGGATAAATCGAAGTTGTATGACACTTTTCGTTGTTGAGAAGGAAGAAAATTTTAAAAATTACGTACGTCAACTATTAAAAGATGCCGACAGAATTATTTAAATTAAACTCACCAGTTCACTCGCAACTTGAACTGCAGCGCTGAACAGCTGATGAGACGGCCAAGTCAACGAACCCACGTTACTTCACACCATGTATTCCCTATCACTTTTCACTGTCGGTGTCACTTTTCACTGGGTCATTTAAATCACCGAATCGGGAAACTGTCGTACAGCCTCCTGCGAATTATTTGGGCACTGCGAAAATATGTTATAATATCCAGCTTTGGAGCAAAGCATGTCGGCAATGTGCGTGATACTGGACGCGTACGGAAAGATTCGCGTTTCTTGTTACTGGCAAAAGAACGTTAGAGAATATCCCTGTGTCTCACTCTGTTGGAATGTGTTTCATTCGCGTTCTCCGTTACTGACAAAAGAACGTTGGAGAATATCGTTGTATCTCACTCTGTCCTAATATTTGTATGATTGGCATTCTTCGTTATAACATGTTTTTCATCTTCGCGCAGTGCCAAACCAACGCGAAGAAGACTACGGTCGAAGTATCGCAATCGGACCTATTCGGGGAAACCTTCTTTACATCCTTTCACAATTTCCTGATTCAATGATTTAAATGACCCAGTAAAAAGTGACAGTGACCGGCGTAATCAAGAACATTTTGTGAAATAACGTGAGTTCGTTAACCTGACCGTCTCATCAGCTGTTCAGCGCTGCAGGTTAAGTTGCGAGTGAACTGGTGAGTCTAATTTCAATAATTTTGTCCGCACTTTTTAATAGTTCTGAATGTGTTTAATTCTTTATTCGATATTATTTGTGATATTATTTCTTGCTTTGCCGACCGGTGTTTTCGGCCGCACTGGGACCTGACAATTCGAGCCATAGACACGCCACTGAGCGCGCGAAAAGCTCGCGCTATGAATGGTCAGTGTTTTTCCTTAATAATTCAAAAACGAAGCCCCATCCAACATTTTTGCAAAGGAAATTGTTGTTCAGAATCGTCTCACCTACCCCCCATTTCCGGCTCCTACACCAATAATGGGACACCCTGTATTGCAGCATTAGTATCCATGTTCATGTCTAAAACAAAAGTACATACATGTTTCTGTAGTATAATCGTAGTGAAAAGAAAAAAAAACACACGCACGCACGCACGGAACACACGCCCGCATGCCCGACCGCTGGGTGTGTGGATTTACGTATTTTATATACGTACCTCCACCCGCGTGCGGGCGTGCGTGCGTGCGTGCGGGCGTGCGTGCGTGCGTGCGTGCGTGCGGGCGTGCGTGCGTGCGTGCGGGCGGGCGGGCGTGCGGGCGTGCGGGTGTGCGGGCGGGCGGGCGTGCGTGAGGGCGAACAGGCGTGCGTGAGGGCGAGCGGGCGTGCGTGAGGGCGAGCGGGCGTGCGTGCGGGCGGGCGGGCGTGCGTGCGGGCGGGCGGGCATGCGGCCGGGCGGGCGTGCGGTCGGTCGGGCGGGCGTGCGTGCGGGCGGGCGTGTGTGTTTTTTATCTTTTTACTACGAGTATACTACAGAGACATGTATGTACTTTTGTTTCAGAAATGAACATGGATACTACCGCTGACAATCGTATGTATACCTTGATTTCATAACGATGAGATATAATATATGAAGAAAGGAACACCGTTATACAGTATGTGGCTATTACTTCGCAGGGAATGCAAAGATCGCCATTAAAAAGTGTGAAATAAAAAAATTTTTGGAAAAAAATACAACCGACTTCGAAATGCACTAAAAAGGACGAAATAATGCTAATTTATATTTCGGAGACGACGCAAAATTGAAAATTTTATACATTGGAAATTGTCAAAATTCTTTAATCATTTTACATATTTTCACATTAGCAACATCTTCCTTTTACACAATTTTTAATTTTGCGCCGTCTCCGAAATATAAATTAACGTTATTTCGTCCTTTTTAGTGCATTTCGAAGTCGGGTGTATTTTTTTCCAAAAATTTTTTTACAATCTAACTATACATTCATCGTTTAATATTATTACCTTGTCTTCTTTTCTTAAAAATGTTGAGCCCCTTAATGGGCGCCACGATAATCTTGCCCAGGACGCCAAACTTTGCTAAAACCGACACTGGTGACGCTCATGAAATTTATCTCTAACTGCAGTGTATGATGAGTAATTATCACCCCTTAGACGGACTAGTTCTATTTTTTCCTGCAGAGGTAACAACATTTTCACAAATTAAATGTACTATTACCACATTAAACATTACACAATGAATAAAATAACACCGTAAGGTACATAAAATAAAAAGGGTGGATCAGAAACTATAACTTTTGAATTGCTGAAGGCACATGTTAAGCTGATTGCCGAAGCCAAAGCTATTAATGCAAGAGGTATAAAGGGAAATAAATGGATTCCCAACTCCGTATGTTTCTAACGCACGCACAGTACGGCCACATGTGGACAAAAGTCCAAAAAATCATTATTGAAAATTGATCCGAAAGTATACTTAAACTATGCTCTGATACGTAAATCATAATATTCTGCAAGCGTCATTTGTTTCTAAACAAACGTCGTGGTCAGGTCGCTTCGTAACCCTCTGATTTAGAACATAATTAGATTCCGTAACAGCTTGTAACGAAATAGGTTTTAAGAAAACATCTATAATACTATGGAGAATTGTGGCGAAGGTATGTCTAATTCTAATGACCCATCAAAATTTGTATGGTATTTATGTATAAAATTATATCTGAACTAAAATGAAACAGTTAAATTTTATTCGGTAGTACTTTTCCCTTCAAAGTTGAATATAAAAAATGTGGCTCAAAATATCCTGTAATTTATATTAGTCCCAATCGGATAGACTATATACTTTTATAATCTGTGACTTTTTCCTGCGATAATTTGCGATAATAGAATTTATAAATAGTTTTGTAGAACATCAGACACCTATCAAGAATTGGGATTTATTTGAAGTTTGGCTATCGTGTAGAAAATCTGATAAGAAGGTCGAAATAAAGAATCATATTTGTTCTTGGCTAAATATAAATCGATATTCAGGTGTCAGTAATCAAGAAATTGATAAAATCGCCAGTGATTTTTGTTTGGCTGTAGACAAAAACTGGAAAAACTGTTCGAAAAACCGAGCTTCTTTATTTCGTCATCATAAAAACTGGTTACAAAGCGAAATAAGCATTTCACAGATTTTAACTGAAAATGAGTTGACATCACCAGAGACGATCCCTGGTTCAAGCATGGGAAGGCCCCACGTTGATTTTGAACATGCATCAACGAAAACAAAAAAAAAAAGACGAGTTGCAGAGTTGGTGTCATCCAGGTCTTACTTGGAGCTGATTTTCGCGGCCACCACATTGAAAGAATCATCTCCTGATCACAGCGAACACCCATCTTTTCAACCTCACCAGCTTCTTGCATTATATCTTGATTTGGATTTGTCAGAAAGAAAATTTGAAATTTTACGAAGTTTTATTAATATTGTACATAAAGATTGTTTTCCAAGTATGAAATCTTTAAAGGAAATGAGACGTTCTTCCTTGCCATCTAAAATTTCTATTACAGAAACGTCTGCAGAGGTACAAGAGTTATTAAATAAGACAGTTGATAGTATGTTGAAATTTGTAGAGCTCAACGATTACAATGACTTAAAACTTATATGCAAATGGGGTTTTGATGGCAGTGCAAATCACAGCCTTTATAAACAGAAATTTATTGAAAATCCATCTCTTACTGATGAATTCATGTTCATAATGGCGTTAGTCCCTCTGATACTAATTGATAAGAAAAGTAATAATGAATTGTGGAGAAATAATCGACCATCTTCCACCTTTTTCTACCGACCATTAAAGTCTATGTTCTTAAAGGAGAATGCATCATTGGTTAGAGAACAAGAGTCGTTAATGAGTGATGCCATCAGTAGACTTTTCCCTTACAAATGTCAGTTGAATAATAATAGCATAAATGTTACGTACGAATTGCATTTCACAATGATAGACGGTAGCATCAATAATATATTATCAGACACAAACTGTTCTGCAAAATGCTACATCTGTGGAGCGACACCAAAAGAAATGAATTCAGCAAAAATTACTGACAAAGTTGCAAATGCCGACAATTACCGATTCGGGCTTTCCTCCTTACATTGCTGGATAAGGTTTTTCGAATGCCTGTTACATATTTCTTACAGGCTGCCGATAAAATATTGGCAAGTAAGAGGAATCGAAAACAAAGAAATATTTACAAACAGGAAAAAGAAAATTCAAGGTGAATTTAAATCGCGTCTGGGGCTATTAGTGGATAAACCGAAACCAGGTTTCGGCACAACAAATGACGGTAATACCGCGAGAAAGTTTTTCAATAATTCGATAGTTAGTTCAGAAATTACTGGAATCAATAAAAATTTGATTAATAACTTTCACCTAATCTTTTTTATTTTTTATTTTTTTTATTTTAAGATTAAATTGAATCCTCAGAAGAGAATTATAAATCTATACATGAGGTTTACATCTAGTTGTGCGAGAGAGTTACATTGACTTATGTTCTAAATGTTAACTTGTGAAACATTATGGTAGAATGCAAAAAATTAACGCCAAATGCCATTTTACACTTTTATATTGCACTTTTTGAAAAAGCTGTGAACCACCAGGCATGCCTCAATATTCGGTTTGTAAAGCAAAGATCTAATATTAAGCGGTGGAAATAAATCGAGATTGCTTAATTTTTTCATTAACTCGACTCTTTAGATATTTAGCAGAGGACACTGCCAAAGAATATGATTCAGGTCTTGTGTTTCAGAGCCGCAGTTGCATTTGGCTTCTTCTACAATATGAACACGTGCTAGGGAGGCATTAAGGTTGTAATGATCCGATCTACACCGATTTATCATAACTATAACTTCGCGTGGAAGTTTTTTGCCTAAAAATCATGGCTTAATACTGTCCCCAAAGCAATACCGAAAGAATTCTTTCCCCTTTGTTTGTCCATGCTGCCGAATGCACTGTCTGGTACTAGCGTTGCATTTTCTTTTGAAAGATTCTCGATAGTCGGTAAAAGGAATGCGGATTCGATTATCATTTTGCTCTGCAGTAGCCAGCTTAGCCAAGTGGTCAGCTTCGTCATTGCCCTCGATACCTGTATGTGAGGGAATCCAGATAAATTCTATAGAGCTGTCGTTAGAGGTTTTTTGTTTAAATTTGAAGTATTTTCTTTTATTTAATTTCAAGAATGTAAGGGTCTGTTGTTACATTTATCTTTAAACTTTGGAGACAGAGAAGGGCACTAAGTGAATCAGTAAGAATTTTAAAATTATGATCGGTATTGAGGAGGGCAATGTCAGGAGCATCATTTAAGGCGATACACTCAGCAGTAAGGATAGGATAGCAGGTTCTTGCATATACAAGTGGATCCGACGGAGTTTGAATTCTGCATCTTGCTGCCGTCGGTATAGATCACGTATGAGTAATTATTAGATAACCAGTTATTTAAAACCGCGTTAGGGTGTATGCTATGTTTAAGAGTGATATTCCAAGTTCGGTATTAATCAGTATTGTGCCCGTAATGGTATTGTAGTCCGCACGATAGATATCGTAGTAATTGCTAATCCATAGATTCTTCTTAATGTCTAGGGTATCATCTATACACTGCTTTAAAAGGCATTTTTTCTTGCGTTTAATCATTACAGTTTTTAGATAGAATTTTGTAATTGTTTTATTAATCTGCAGGCCAGTGTTCGAAAAGACCCTTGCTAGATAATTGTAACATAAAAATTTTGCTCGTTCATAAATAAGCGGGAGCTTCGATTCCGCTAACAAGATGTTGGTGGGTGTACTTCTTCGGTACCCTAGGGCAGATCTAATTGCGGAATATTGTATCCGTTCCAATTTATCTCTCAAGCTTTTGCGATATGGAAAGTAAATAAAGCATCCATAATCAATATGCGAACGAACAAAACTTTTGTACATGGTTAGGAGCGTTGTTGGGTCGGAACCCCAACTTATTCCACAAAGGAATTTTACGATATTGAGAGCTTTGACGCATTTCCATTCGACATGATTC
Organism: Stelis phaeoptera; assembly: GCA_943735885.1. Taxonomy (NCBI): domain Eukaryota; kingdom Metazoa; phylum Arthropoda; class Insecta; order Hymenoptera; family Megachilidae; genus Stelis; species Stelis phaeoptera. The sequence goes on from OX030933.1 coordinate 3,304,629, forward strand.
AGGTGTGAACGAAAGGTCATTCCGTAATCAAAGAATACACCTAAAAACCGGACAGAGTCAGAGGATTTGATCACACATTCATCTATTTTAATTACAGTTTGACCAGGAACGATATTTTTCCTGTTGAAATGGAGTAATGCTGTTTTCTGCGGGCACAATTCTAATCCTAAGGAGAGAAGGTTGCCCCTAATGACAGATAAAGACCCTTCGATCAGACGCTTACATTTATTTAAAGAGGAAGCTTTCGAGTAAATTGCAATATCATCTGCGAATTGGGAAACAGAAACATTTTTAGGCATGTTGTTAGTGATATCTGAGACGTATAACATATATAGAAGAGGACTAAGGACACCTCCCTGAGGGATTCCTTTATGAACATGTCTGACTGCATTGCTTGTTAGTTCCGTGTGAATTTCTCGCTGATATGTAAGAAATTTCACAAATCCTATGAGGCGAAATGAGCAGCCGCTGGAGGCTAATTTACTTAGTAGGATATCACTATTCACATTGTCGAATGCGCCTTGAATATAAAAAAATGCTGCCAATGTGTCCTCCCCGTTAAGAAATCCCTCCTCTACTGACAAAGTTAAGTTAGCAAGATTATCAGTGCACGAATGGCCTTTACGAAAGCCTGATTGGCTTATTGGGAGAAGATTATTGTGTTCTAACCACCACTGTAATCTGTTTTTAATAAGTGTTTCAAATAATTTGCAAAAACAAGATGTAAGGGCTATTGGACGAACACTACTTTTGTCGGATTTCTCAATAAAGTGAACAAATGACTGCTTCCATTCCAATGGATAATCATTCGTAGAGTAAATTTGATTATAAACATCTATAAGAATAAGCTTATATTTTAAAGGCAATTTTTTTATAATTTCATAATTAATTCCGTCCAACCCTGGAGATGATTTAGAGTTTTGAGAGTTCAAGGCAATGTTGAATTCTGTAAGATCAAAATATGCATCTAAAAAGTTGTGTTGTGCCCGGATACGCACATAAAGAACGCACAATTCAGCAACTCCTACAAAGCGAGCGATGACCGACCTCCATCGAGTGAGGAATGTCTAACTTAGCGACACGTGCCGAACGAACGGCAAAAGACTTCGATCTATTGGGAAATATCCCAAATAATTAAGACATTCCAATTGAGCCATTGACACGACAAAAGAATATAAAAGCACCGCGCATCGCCGCGCGGGCAGAAGAAATAACCGAAAGATCGTAAGCAGAACAGAACATAAAGTAACTCTAGAACAATCAGACTTGTAACTCTAAAATATTCAATAAACCAAGTATCACTTCGTCTATTCTCGTGAAGTTCCGGTGAATTCCAATTCTTTAAACGCTCCAGAACCTCAGCTATCCCATAAATTAATTGTTGATACCCGTCGGGCACAACATTTTGGTGGCAGCGGTGGGATGTACGCTGAAAGTCATTGAATAAAGTGCTTCGAGAAGTACGTGTAACCGGGTGGAATTTGCAACGCAAAAGTGCAATTCCCTTCAAGATCGCTAAGTAAGCGTCAAAACCTGACAAAAGAGGCAACTGACAGCTACTGAGGTGGCATCAAGGAGCTGATCCTGAACGTGCTTTGAGGAGATGTACAGCAGCCCTAAATCAGCAAGCCGATACCAGGCTCAGGTGTGAACCGCACGACCTTGGCGATACCCGACAGCCGATTGACGACAACGAAGGAGGAATCTTGGCAGCCGATCATCTGAGGAGATCGACGATCCAGACAACCCTTCACCGTCAGGCAGCAGGAGCAAACGGAACACGAGCAAGCAGCCAATAGCAGTCCGAGGACCATTGGTTGGATAGAAGGAAGTTGAAGGAGCAACAACAGCAGCAGCTAGCAGAAATACGAGATGCTTATACAGCTAATATTGTAAGTCAGTTAAACACGATTATAAATCTTAAAATTGTAAACCAGAATCTTGAATGTCGAAAGAAGGTGGTGACATAAATCGCTTTAGATTACCAAACAGCAGGGTCATATCAAGATCCTTTGAATCAATCTTTGAAGACTATCTTTCGTATACTAGAAGAGTAGAGAATACACCTTTTTCCGACCCTCCACCATCAACACGAAAACGCCTACGCGCACCATACGTTAGTTTCGACTCAGACACGTCGAGCGATAGCGAAAACTTTGAACACGTAATTGTAGAAAGAGAATTTCCCATCAACGTAACCGACTTTAGTTTACTTGGATCACAAAACATGGCAACTCCAACAACCTCGGTTATCTCAGCACTCTCGCTGGTAAAAGAATTTGGCGGAGAATCGGCACTCGAACTAGTGTCATTTATCAAATCAATTAATATCGCGAAAGAATTGGTGGCAGAACGCGAACACCCACTATTATTACGAGCAATTTTAGGGACTAAATTAAAGAACAAGGCGACTTTAGAACTTGAATACAGAGACATAGACAATTTTGAATCATTACGGACGACTTTAACCACATTGTTTACCGAAAAGCGATCCCTATGCACAGTACAGACAGAATTTAACGCGTGCAGACAAAGAGACGGAGAAAACGTTAGGGACTACGCAACAAGGGTAGAAAAACTGGCTACTGAATTATCACAATTAATGATGAAACCAAGAAACACGAATGCAGTAAACCTCGCGTTAGCAGAATCAGTTAACGAACAAGCGCTCAATCTTTTTACTACCGGGTTAAAGGAAAAATTAAGGATCACCATACGGTCGAGGCAATATGACACCCTTAAGGCGGCTATAACAGCTGCGATAGAAGAAGAGCAGTCACTAGGTTTAATTCCGACACGGAATCTTGGAAACTTTAGTAACTACAGAAACCCGAATAGTTCCGGACAAAATAGAAGTCGATTCAGTCCAAATATTCAGACTTGCGAAAGATGCCACAGGCAAGGGCATCTCGCTAAGAATTGTTACGCGCGACTGAGCATGCCGCGACCAGCCTTTCCTTCAGATCGTACCTCGTCTAATCGCCAAAGCTTTGGGATTAAACGAGAGGTGAATTACACTCCAGTAGTATGCAATTACTGCAAAAGGCCGGGGCATGTTCAACGCGATTGTCGAACGTTAATGAGAGATAACGGAGGCTGGACAAATAATAACGAGACTAGGCAACAGTACGAAAATCAACGGAGCGCAAACGGTAATAGAGAATCTAACGCACGAAATAGCGACCGGCCAAATAGACCGCGACAACCACAAGCGAATCAAGGAGCACCTCTTCGATCGTACGAAATAAATTGTGCAGAAAGAACTCACAAACTAAAGAACATAGTAGAAATTGAGGCGGAAGAATTAAAATCTCAGAAAGTACGGATGTTAGTCGATACAGGAGCGGACTCAACTCTCTTAAAATTTAGCAAAATTCGTGGTGAAGTGCCTACCACTCGAAAGGTGGTAACCCTGAGGGGCATCGGACGCACGGAAATACCCACGGTTTGCAAAATAGATTTGAATATCAAAATAGGTAACACGTACGTTAAGCATCCATATCGTGTAGTAAGAGATGATTTCCCATTACGAGCCGACGAAATTTTAGGATACGATTTCATAACAGAACACAAAGCTATCATAAAACCAGGAACACGTGTAGAATTACTAGGAGCGCACTAGCCCCTTATCCAAGACGAAGAATTTCAGTTACAACCTCACACAGAGACGATAATAAACGCACGTACGGACAATAACGGACAAGGAGTAATAGAAAAACAGTTAGTAGAATCGGGAATATATATAGGAAGTTGTTTAACCGTAGCTAAGAACGGCACATGCCCAGTTCCCATAATAAACTTGACAGATAAAATAATATCGTTACGGGCCCCAGTAGTGCAATTGGACACGACCGCGATAACGGACGACACTGACCTACCCGACAGCGGAGACGAAGACTGTAACGAGACGCCCGCGTGCGACATTAGGACAGTGACCGGCAAGGATAGAATGGAGACACTCCGAGAAAACATAAACACCGAACATTTAAATATCGAAGAAAAGACAAATTTGATGGAGTTATGTGAAAAGTACAATGACATATTTTTCCTTGAAGGCGATAAATTAGGATTTTCCGACAGAATTACACATAAAATACGATTAGTGCCAAACACAAAACCCGTAAACGTGAAGCCATACAGATTACCGCAAATTCACAAAGAAGAAGTAGATAAACAAGTAAAGGAAATGCTAAAACAAGGAATCGTAGGACCCAGCACGAGGGAATGGAACGCCCCATTATTAGTAGTTCCGAAAAAAGCGGACGAAACTGGAAAAAAGAGGTATAGAGTAGTCGTCGATTTCAGAAAATTAAATGATGTAACGGTAGGAGATTCATTCCCTCTGCCCAACAGATCCGACATTCTCGATCAGCTCGGAGGAGCAAAATATTTTTCCACTTTGGATCTTGCCTCGGGTTTTCATCAAATAGCCATGGAACCAGAGGATTGTGAAAAAACAGCATTTTCGACCCCTTACGGACATTTCGAATTTAAAAGAATGCCATTTGGCCTAAAAGGTGCCCCACCGACCTTCCAAAGAGCTATGGAAGCGTTGTTAGGAGGCTTACGGGGAATAAAATGTTTTGTTTATATTGACGACATAGTAGTTCATGGACGCTCGCTAAAGGAAAACCAAGACCAACTAACACAGATTTTCAACAGAATTCGAGACAGCGCAGCGGCTTAAAATTGCAACCAAATAAATGTCAATTCCTACGCAAAGAAACTATCTACTTAGGACACGTTATATCGGAGGAAGGAATTAAGCCAGACCCTTCCAAATTAGAAGCAGTGAAAAGATTTCCAGTTCCTAAAAAGGCTAAAGACGTCCTATCCTTTTTAGGACTAGCAGGTTATTATAGAAAATTCATAGAACAATTTTCACGAATTGCAAAACCACTTACGCAATTAGTAAAAAAGGACACGGAATTTAGATGCACCGCGCAAGAACAAGAAGCATTCGACATACTTAAAGAAAAATTGACATCAGCACCACTTCTACAATATCCCGACTTCACTAAACAATTTACTTTAACGACAGACGCATCAGGTACAGCATTAGGCGTGATATTATCCCAACAACACGAGGATAAAGATCTACCAGTAGCATACGCAAGTCGAGTCCTTAACAAAGCTGAAGCTAACTATAGTACAACCGAGAAAGAACTTTTGGCAATTGTATGGGCAACACAGCATTTCAGACCTTATTTATACGGCACCAGATTCGAAATAGTAACAGATCATAAACCGCTTACATGGTTATTTAACGTTAAAGATCCGGGTTCTAGATTAGTTAGATGGAGAATAAAGTTAGAAGAGTACGATTACAGCATTCGATATAAAGAAGGAAAGAATAATCAAAATGCCGACGCTCTCAGTCGTATGTACGTAATTAAACGAGGACGAGGTAGGCCGCGAAAGATACCCCTACCTGACGACCAAGCAACGACAGACCCGACAGACAAAGTAGAGCAAGACACTGACCAGTCCGACGAATCAGATTCTGATGACTCGACTCGACTGTTACACCTCAGGACACATATACGGAAGACGAAAAGAGAAAAATTCTCTACGAATATCACGACGCTCCATTAGGAGGACATCTAGGCGTAAAACGAACTCTAAAGCGAATACAATTAAAATATACATGGACGGGAATAAATGGGACGTAGAGGAATACATCTCCAAATGCGAAAAATGCCAAAAGAACAAGACTTATAATTCACGCAAAGCTCCTATGCTTATAACGGATACACCAACAGAACCCTTCGAAAAATGCGCTTTAGATATTGTAGGACCTTTACCGGAAACGAATAATCGCAACAAATATATATTAACCTGTCAAGACGCGCTAACAAAATTTAGTAAAGCAATACCGAGTCCGGACCAAGAAGCGAACACAATAGCCAAAGAATTCGTAACCAAAATAGTATGCGAACACGGAATACCAAAAACAATCCTCACCGACCAAGGAACCAACTTTCTCAGTCAAATATTCAAAGACACGTGCAAGTTACTACAGATTAACAAAATTCAAACGACTGCTTACCATCCCGAATCAAACGGAGCCCTAGAACGAAATCACAGGACGCTAGCCGAATATCTAAAAAACTTTATAGATGAAGATCAATCAAATTGGGACGAATGGTTACCCTACGCAATGTTTACGTACAATACTACCCCACACACCGCGACAGGATTTACACCTTACGAATTAATGCACGGTAGACAAGCCGAACTACCAACGTCACTTACATTACCGCCACAACCGAACTATACGTACGACCGTTACGCCCACGAATTAAGACAACGCATAAGATCAACTAACGCGATAGCACGAGACGCATTAAAAGACAACAAGCTACAATCGAAACGCAATTACGACAAACAAACGAAGAGTAACAAATTTAAACTAGGCGACAAAGTACTACTACGGGACGAAACCATCAGACGAGGACGAACAAAAAAACTAGCACCAAGCTGGATAGGACCCTACACGATAATTCAAACGCACGATAACGAAAATTATACTATAAAAAAGGGTCGTAGAGCGATCCGCGTCCACACAAACAGGATAAAACACTTCTCGCAGTAAAGAAAGGAAAACAGACAACTTATTAGTTGTGAAACACATTTATTATAACAACTTTATTAATTTTAAAACTTAATTAATTCATGACGACCCTAACACCAACGGGGACCCTGCAACACAAACAAACAATAATTAGTATAAAATATCATAATTATCCAACAAAAGACATAAAAACACCATCACGACATTTTGAGTATATCATAACATAAACAAAACCTCACCTCTTCCACTACCATTTCTCCAAATAAACGCCGAATACCCAGCTGGTCCTCTTCCCAGCTTTCACCCCACAATAGTTCGACGTAATGGCGACGCGTACGCCGCCGCCAACGAACGGCCTCCATATCCCTCACAAGCAACACTCCTAAATAAACAAAAGGGCAACATGGTTACTGAACAAAAGGAAAATAATAGAAAAGTACACACACATAGAGAAACACACCAAAAACAAATACTTACGGCACCAAGACTGACGATAACCACCCATATTTTTTTTTAAATTGAGAACATCCGCCAGGACAGCTTACTTAAATACACACCACAAGTCCCCACCTAAATTCACAAAATTGCACTGCTCTTGCAGATTTTCGCTCCACCTGCCAAGCTTAGCGTGGGGCGAACGGAACGAACCGTTCGAACTGCAAAAGTTCACATATCATCCTGGCATTTACTTTGAAGAAATCGGAAACCTCCACGCATACAGGGACACGTGGAAATTGGTAATACACACGGATATAATGCCTCTAATCAACCGTCACGCCCAAATACAAAAAACGCTCGTAGACACCATTAACCAATGTCACTACAACGCGCGATACGCGAACCTCTTTTGCACTCGATTCACTATCATAGCCAAAAAACAACTAGACCAAATCGCCCAAAAATTCCAACTCATTCACCAATTAATCGGAACATCAGAACGAAAACGCAGAGGACTGATAAACGGAATAGGATACTTAGGCAAAGCCCTATTCGGGACAATGGACGAGCAGGACAGACAAACGATTAACGAACAACTACAAGTATTACACCAGGAAGGTACTAATATACGCACATCACTCGTAAAACAGATACAGCTAATTAACGCCAACATAAAACTTTACAACGAATCCATTTCAAACACGGAATACAACGAACAAACATTATTAAACGCCACTATCAAACTCAACCAACTCATACACACAGAAGCGAACGAACGACAAATTCAAATAGCCATAGACGAGAATGCCATTATTACCGAAAGCTTAATAAAAAATTTAAACGACGACACCAACAACTTACTCGATTTTACCAAAGATATCAAAAAGGGAACTCTCAATCCAACAGTAATCTCACCAACACAAATTATTAATAGCCTAAAATCAGTAGCATCGCAATTACCAAAAGGTTTAAATTTTCCGCTACCGCTCACAGTCGAAAACATACACTATCTATACGAAATTGTAAACCTAGCAATCTATTCAAATTCACACTCGGTCACAGCAATTATCGAAATTCCTTTGTTAAACTCAAAATTTTATAAATTAAGTAAGGTATACCCGGTACCAACTAAGATCAACGGAACACTTTATGCTTATATAGACTCTACCGAAACGCACATTGCAATAGACACGACAAATTTAGAATATATACATATCAACAGTGAAGATCTTAACAAATGTAAATTATTAAAAAACACCTATCTATGTAAACTAAATCATCCCATATTCAAAGCCATTCCACATGGCCCGTGCGAAATACAAATTTTCACAAAATTAGTTCCACAACCCAAAAATTGTAACACTAGATTCATACACCTCAATCAAACAATTTTTATCGAATTACTTCATCCGGGAACTTGGATTTATATTGCGCCAAAACTAATACGAGCGATAATCACATGCGAACAACACACAACACAAAACACTCAAATACAAGACTCTGGTATCTTATCTATTAAAGAAAAATGTACAATTTCGACCGCCGAATTCACAATACTAACAGGAAAAACTTATAAATCTGAAGAAACCTACAATTAACATATCTCATATCGAATCCGAAAATCATTACAAACTACGCAAAATTATTAGAGATACAAAAGAATTACACGCGATAAGTAAAAGCTTAACGGATTTAACAGCCGATCTAAATACTAATTATAACCAAACGCCGATACAATACCACTACGCGCTCATCTCGTCATTTTCTATAACCGCATTCACCTTAATTGTATTATCCATAGTAATTTGATACAAATACTCTCAGCGACTAAAATGTCTCAAAAGAAACGAGCGAATTAACAATCTACAAATAGAACTAACAGAACAGAACAGCGACACGATACAAGGCGAACCAAAAATCATTATCCGAGAAAAACCTAAAAAGACAAATCGAAAGAGCACAATGTAAAACCAGCTGTAAAGACACATATTTCATAACCTCATATTATATTGTATTATTATTATTATCATATTTGTATTACATTACTATTATTGTAAGTATTATTGTAATATCGCATTATTAACCATGCGACGAAAATGCATCATGTACAAAAAAAAAAAAAGAGAAATTCCACACTACCGAAACATTGTAAGCGCACCCCTTCCACGGGGGGGAGGGATGTTGTGCCCGGATACGCACATAAAGAATGCACAATTCAGCAACTCCTACAAAGCGAGCGATGACCGACCTCCATCGAGCGAGGAATGTCTAACTCAGCGACACGTGCCGACCGAACGGCAGAAGACTTCGATCTATTGAGAAATATCCCAAATAATTCAGGCATTCCAATTAAGCAATTGACACAATTAAAGAATATAAAAGCACCGCGCATCGCCGCGCGGGGGAGAAGTAATAACCGAAAGATCGTAAGCAGAACGTACATAAAGTAACTCTAGAACAATCAGACTTGTAACTCAAAAATATTCAATAAACCAAGTATCACTTCGTCAATTCTCGTGAAGTTCCGGTGAATTCCAATTCTTTAAACGCTCCAGAACCTCAGCTATCCCATAAATAAATTGTTGATACCCGTCGGGCACAACAAGTATTTTTACGTATTTTGATGCACTGATTACAAATACCATAGCGAAAAATTTGCTTGGTGACTATTTGCCCACCATAAGGTGCCTGCTAACGCTTTCGCGAAATAATAACCAAAAATTATTTAAACATCATTATTATTTGCAAATTCTTATTGCGGCGACGTGTCAAGAAATTAAACGTAGATTTCAGTGTCATATTCGTAATCAGCAAAAAACGTAAGAATACTGAGTTTCAGAAAAATAGGGGGTAAGTGCCTTTCGGAACGTTATCCACAAATGTGAACAGATTATTTTGATTTAATAAAACTTTTTTTTCCAGAAAAAAATGGCTGAAGAACAACTTAACAATAATCGTAAGTATAATTCCAACTTCAATACAAAATGAATATACTGCATGATTCAAAAACATGCATATAACATATATTTCTCTTTTTTTTTCAGAAAATGCATTAATAAATGCACTGCAAGAAATGCAGTTACAGGTCAACGAGCTGCAACAACAACAGCAGCAGCGACAGCAGCAAAATGCACAATAGCAGCAAAATGCGCAACAGCGCAAGGAACAGCAGCAACCAAAACCACAGCAGCAGGAAGCTGCAGTTGCAAAGCGGCAGCATGGTATGTATCACAAATCTTCTCAAATAAATAATTAACCCATTTGTGTCATAAATAATAGAAACTTAATTGCACAATTCATAATATATGTAACTATTCAAATTTTACATTACAGAAAGAGGAACAGCTGCTGGCCGATCCCGCCAACGCTGGTGGGGCGCCCGAAGGCGTGGAGGCCGCGGAAGAAGTGGCCGAGGTGGCGGCCGAGGAGGAAGTAGTAACATCACTATATATATGTAGTTAGTAAATGTCTATCTATAAAGTATCTATAAAATATAATGTATAATAAAATAATATAATATAATAAAAATTAACAAAACAAATATCCATGTTGTTTTCTTTTACTTAACCGACTAAATTCAATAAGTGTATTTTGTGTTCCCTATAACCGTACAAATTTATGCTCCCTATAATACTTCCGAAAGTAATTTGTACGAATGCTACGTAACATTTTCTGTCTTTTGTCATAATTCTTGTCACATTCTTAATCTCCTAATAAATAGTGTCTTAAAGTTCTTGTTTATTTCTACAACAGGATTACATGTAAAAAGGTAACGCCAAGTAGCTTAGGCACTACCAGCGGAGCACCCTTTTGCATTAATATATACAATGCATTTCAATGTGGCCCTGAAAACGTCGTGATATCCCACAAAAAGTACATTACATGTAAAAAAAACGGTAACGCCAAGTAGTTTAAGCATTATGAGCGCAGCACTTCTTTGCACTAATACACCATGCATATTGCAAAAATATTTGGAAACTATTACATACTTTGTGAAGCTTCTAAAAAAGTAATGGATATCATGCAAAACCAGCCAAGTATTGAGTTATATATATTTTTCAAAATATTTATGCTTGGCGCCTCGCTGCCTTGTTGCGATCGAATGAAATTAGTTGTACGTTATTCTAAATCTGTGACTACATTATCGACTTCATATAGCATTAAACAACTTTATAGCAATTAACTTTATATAAAGTTAAATTGGGCAAAGACGTACTGCAAAAATAATTAGATCAATTGATACGGAATAATAGTTTCTACAGCTACAAAATATACTGCTGAACCTATCACATATAGCTCAAATGAAGCTTTATCGCTATTTATTGACGGCGATTTTTCCAAAAATACATATACCTTAATGCGAAAGGGTGCTAAAATTATAAACGCAAATATCTATCCTTCTTACGACTGCATCCTTAAATAAAAAAAGAATTGCTATCCATCAGATACTATCACAGTTTCCAATATTTTTGCAGAAATTGATATTCAGAACCTTGCCATACCACTAATAGATTATTTCAATTTTTGAAAGATTCGTTAGACAATGAAAATGTTCCAGATTCATTAATTTTTATATTTAAATGGGGCTGTGATGGGAGCTCCGGTCATTCTGAATATAAACAAGCATTTTCAAATTCTAATTATACTGATGAATTCTTATTTGCTATATGCATGGTACCATTAATTTTAAAATCCGACACAGATGAACAAATTGTATGGAAAAATCCAAGTCCCGGCTCCACCAGATTTTGTAGGCCAATCAAAATAACTTTTGAACATGAAACAATCGATTTAATAGTAAAAGATACCAAAAAGGTAGATTGAAAAAGAGCAGATTGAAAAACTAACTCCATTAATTATTACACTGAACGGTAAAGAAATAGCTACAAATTATTGTTTTCAATTAACGATGATTGATGGAAAAACTTTAGGAGTCGTTACGCAGTCTTCGATTCTATCATGCTTAATATGTAAAGCAACACCAAAAATTATAAACGACTTGAACATATTAAATGCACAGACTATCAATACTAATTTTTGTAAATATGGCATATCAGTCCTTCATGCTTGGATTAAAAGTATGGAGTGTATTTTGCTTATTTCGTATCGCCTTGAATTCAAGAAGTGGCAAGTACGAAGTACAGAAGAGAAAACTAGGTACGAAGAAAAGAAGGAGATGATACAACAGAGATTAAAACAAGAATTGAATTTACTGGTAGGTGTTCCAAAGTCAGGTTATGGCACCACAAATACGGGAAATGTGGCAAGAAGATTTTTTCAAAATTATGTCATAACATCAGCTATTACAGGTGTTAATCAAGAACGCATTAAAAGAATCGGTATAATTTCATCAGCTGTATCAAGTAACAGAAAAATTGATTCAAATTTATTTAATGTATACGCAATAAAAATATTCAACTTATATGTCAGGGAGTACAAATGGTATAATATGCCATCATCATTACATAAATTGTTAGTTCACGGCTCGGATATAATAAAAACAGCTGCATTACCAATCGGAATGTATTCTGAAGAAGCAATAGAGGCAAGAAATAAAGATTTAAGGGGGTAGACTCCGTGTGCCATGACCTGTGTGCGTGCACTCGTACAAGCAACGGGGGCCATGTAGGTATACGCGATGCGTGAGAGAGAGAGTCGATTTCATCATTCCGAAACGACGCTTCGGTAATTGCAAAAATGAAGTTTTCGCGGGTATAGGACTCACCATTAGACTTCACCGGAGTGCAGTGCTCTCCGTTTTACTACCAAAAAACACCATACGTTGAATGAAATCTAATTTTCGAAAATGTAAGCTTGAGACAGATTTTGATGTCAGAAAGGAAGATGGCTGTCCGACGGCACGTCGTACCGAAATTCGCTTTTATCCGACGATTTAATGACTTTCTCACTAAAAACGGACTGCACGCACATGTGGGTTAATAGCACAATCTCACAGAAACACGATTTTCACCGATTTATCACTTCTTGAAGGCGTAGTTCCGGAATAACCATTTCACGCAATTTGACAGATTTTGACACAAGGAATAGTCCAACGATTTTCTGTGTGGGGCGCTCATGGTATATTTTAGCCGGTTTGACCATGTTACCACCAGGTTGGATAAAAACAGGAATCAGTCGGTAAATGTAACATAGATTTGATGGCGCCAACAGTAATTCGCAAGCACGTGAATACATGCACATCAAAGGCATAGTTGCCGAAAATCATCGAGAGTTTTGTCGCGCTGTTGCCGTTCTAGTCAGCAGGAAAACGCGAATGAATCGGCTTTAGCCGAGATTTTGATTTTCATTGAGTGAACGTAGCAAAAGACAGCGCGAGCAAAGAAAAAGAGGTTCGAGAATGAAATGATACGTACTATAATGCGTGCAGTGATAGAGAATTTTATTCATACTTGCAATAGTATTTTTTTAATCAATGAAATTACATATGAACTTCTTGATATGGTATTCTAAAGTACCAAATAGTAAAAATTACGTGTTATATTATTGGTATTCCATATGCAAAAAAGATAGAATACGATACAAATCTGCTGTTTGAAACCATACTTAGTTATTATTTATTGACATAATTGATAAGCATGTAACACGTATTATATGCTTACGCATATACATATTTAGTAAGAAAATAACCGAATTATTCGATATCCCGGCAGAATGAATAAATATAAGTTGTTTTTTTTTAATCTATTTCAAATGAACAAGATTTTAAGAATCGCCTAAAAATGCAGACAGAATTGAAATTTGTGGTTGTTCATTGCTGTCATTTGGTCAGATCCTGGCCCTTCTTCGATGTACATATAAAATCTGTATCGCAGAACAGCTGATGGGACGGCTGGGTCAACGAATTCTGCATTTCATATGTTTTTCCGACACACGATCAGAAAAGCACGGTCACTGTCTTTTTTCGCTTTGTCCTTTTCTAAAAAAGGACGGTACTGTTGTTTTTCGCTTTGTCCTTTTCTGATCGTATAGGTAGTAAACATATGAAATGCAGCACTCATTATCCTGGTCGACCCATCAGCTGTTTTACGCAGCAGATTATACATATACATACATCGAAGAAGGGCCAGGATCGGTCCGATGACCAAATAACAGCGATGATCAATAACAAATTTCAATTTTGTCTCCATTTTTTTACATTTAATGTGGGAAATTCTTAAAATCTTTTTCATTTCAAATAGCGAAAAAAAATTTAAATTTATTGCTTCTACCAGGAAATCACGTATGTAATTCGGTTCTTTTGTTTACTCTACTTAATTTTTTATATTTTATTATTGATATTAGTTGTACTAACATCATGCGGACAACACTAGCGGGAGAACATAGTGCGCGCTGTGATTAGTCGATGTTTTTAATTCAAAAACGAAACCCTATCCGATATTTTTGCAAAGGAAATTGTTGTTCAGAATTGGTTCACCTCACATTTTCGATTCTTGCAATAATTCAGGGACAGCATGTATATGTAATGTTCTTGAAAGTATAAATAAGACGTTTAATAATTACACAAATTATTGTTTTATCATTATCTATATTTCTATATTGCTTTATCATTATCTCTAGCTGTCAATTTTTATGTTTGAGAAACCGGGTGGCAGAATTCTGCTACAATGAGATTTGGAAATTATGCTTTCAAGATTTATTTCGAAACGAAAAGAATCGATCGTTATCAATAGTAAGGTATGAAACTATCAAAAGCTATCCACATAACGGCTATCGATAGTTCTGCACCTTCATTCAGACGCTGGGCTGGCTCGAGGCTGGAACAGAGTTCCGTCAAGATTTACAAATGGGCAGAATTGCAATAGATATGGCAACATCGTTAAAGAACGATGAGAACTGGCAATTATGCCTTTGAGCTTTTCATTTGTCATTTACGAAAATGACAGGCAATGGGATAATTGACAGATAATACAGAAAAAGAATTTAACTACAAGTACTGCCGTCGGATGTCGCATTAACAAATGTCCAGTTTTGCAGTTGGATATTTTACATAGTATTAGTTTGAACATAGTATTAGTTAGAACTATCGATAGCCGTTATGTCGATAGCTTTGATAGTTTCATACCTTACTATTGATAACGATCGATTCTTTTCGTTTTGAAATAAATCTCGAAAGCATAATTTCCAAATTTCATCAAACAGCAATTTTCTTTGCAAAAATATTGGGTGGGGTGTCGTTTTTGAATTATTAACGAAACAAACATCGGCTAACCACAGCACGCGCTGTATTCTGCCGCCGGTGTTTTTCGCTATTTGAAATGAAAAAGATTTTAAGAATTGCCCACATTAAATTTAAAAAAATGGAGACAGAATTGAAATTTGTTATTGATCATCGCTGTTATTTCGTCATCGGACCGATCCTGGCCCTTCTTCGATCTTCGATGTATATAATCTGCTGCGTAGAACAGCTGATGGGTCGACCGGGTCAATGACTGTTGCATTTCATATGTTTTCTTCCTATACGGTCAGAAAAGGACAAAGCGAAAAACGACAGTGACCGTCCTTTTCTAGAAAAGGACAAAGCGAAAAGAGACAGTGACCGTGCTTTTCTGATCGTGTGTAGGAAAAACATATGAAATGCAGAATTCGTTGACCCGGCCGTCCCATCAGCTGTTCTGCAATACAGATTTTATACATCGAAGAAGGGCCACGATCTGACCAAATGAGAGCAATGAACAACGACAAATTTAGATTCTGTTTGCATTTTTAGGCAATTCTTAAAATCATGTTCATTTAAAATAGATAAAAAAAAAAAACAACTTATATTTATTCATTCTGCCGGAATATCGAATAATTCGATTATTTTCCTTATTCTATAGGTACAATTAATTTCACGTTATTGTTAACTTTTTATTTTTTATTTGCAATATTACTTTTATTTACATGTATTAATTGCATTATATATATACATATATATACCAGAAATGTATAATTTCATGTTTTTTTTTTCGGAATAAATTTATAAAATAATATTATCCATTTTTTAATGTAATTAATCTGTTCAATTTTTTTTTGCCCGCTCGTTGTCAGATGTCCTTTGTCCATACAATTTTTTTTTTACGCTCGTCGTGTTGCTTGTCGTGTGCCTCATATTCTGATCGTTTGATCCGTTTCTCATTTTCGTCGGATTTTTAATCATTCGGCGTTCCATCTAACCAATTTATTCACTGTAAACATGTTTTAAAAAAACAATATTAATATATTTTACACGTAGTATATTGTGGTAACTAGTATTATATTGATCATCTTTTCGTATACTTACATTTCTTCATTACCTGCTAAGAATTCGATTTATACAATTCAAAATTGTGCATATAATTTTTTATAATGTAATGTAGTTGTTCCAAAAAAATAATTACAATTAATTTTAATATTGTATTCAAATGTGTATTATCCCTCAGATTTAATAATGTTACTGTAAACATACAGCTGTTAACAATATTAATGTCATCATAGGGATTTTGAAATTATATCATAACTCATTTTTAACCGACTTTGAAAAGGAGGAGGTTACTCAATTCGACAAGTATATTCGACTTGTATACAAGTATATATATATATATATATATATATATATATATTCTTTTTTTTTATCTTATCCAAATGAGAAACATCGATGTGAAGAACTTTTCCATCTGGCGTAGAAAGATCCCTCTGCTGAAGTAATCCCCGAAATACATCCACCTGAAACAGATTTGTAATCACCATAAGATCCCCCCCTCAGCCACACGCTTTCACGTCGATCATCTCGCGGGATCGTGTGATCCGCGGCACAATTGCAACTGTTTGCAATCGTGGCTCACCAACAGAGTCAGTGATCTGCACTTTACAGCACAGTACGACGTTGTGTAGTAATATCACTTTTTACTACTGTCCGAAAATGACTCTTTTTTTCTGCTTTTTGAAGCAGAATATTTTTAAATGTGCATTCAGACGTCGATCATCTCGCGAGATCGTGTGATCCGCGGCACAATTGCAACTGTTTGCAATCGTGACTCACCAACAGAGTCAGTGATCAGCACTTTACAGCGCAATACGACGTCGGCAAGTAGCAATATGTATACTACTTTCAGAAAGAGACCTTTTTCGCTTTTCTAAGCTTGCTCTCTCTTCTGTTATGAATTGAGGCTCCCGAATTGGCATTCCTCGATTATACCGGCTATCTATTAATTCCGGTAACATGCAGTGTAAATAAAATTGAATTAACTTTTGCTCCATATTTTTTTCCCAAAAGTTATCATCTTTGTCTACTCGAATGCACTTTAATCCTTTTCGAGTCCAGATACAGAATAAGCAATATTTTCTACCCGTGATATGTAATTGTCCTTGTATCTGGTAGTAATAATAATGATTTTTGTTTAATCCGTTTCCTTCTGCATTTTCAAAAATACGGCGAACAATTGCAACAGTTTCGATTGCCTCCTCCGGCAATAAATTCTCTGCCGTTTTCGGGCATTTTATTTCCACAATGCCGTCTTCGTCTACTACTCCATCTGGCGAAGCCCCTAGGAATGGGTACGAAGCATCAATGTATAATCCACATTCTTGTATTTTAACTCCAATGTATGAGCTTAGCTCTTCACGAGCTAAATTTTCACATTCTTGCCCATACTGTACTCCGGGTGCACTAATTAATCTTGGATATACAAATGATTTGACTGCATTTGCACAAAATGTTCCAATTCGACGACGGCATACTCGTCCAAAATTCGAAGCCGTCAAAAGTTTAGATTTATAACTAAACCATCGTGGATTTTTCGCTTGACCGATGGTTTCTTTCTCAATGGCATCTCTTCTACTTTGCCAATTATGCAACATTTCTATATGTTTTTTATGCTCCAATTCATAAATATTTTTCTCCATATCCGGCTTTTGGGCGTTCGGTCCGTAATTCGAATCCTTTTCCATACGGAATTGTTTGCGTACGTGCTTCGCAATTCTTTTTTCCTTCAGTTTTTCGGCAGACTTCTGACTTTCTTTCATCCTTCGATTTTCCATTTTTTGCAAAATAACGTTCGGTTTCTTGTTCAACGCAGCATTCAATCGTGATAACACTTGTTTTGTATTGTACTGAAGGACAGCAGCAGCACATCTTCCGGTGTATGATCCCCTCTCGCCGAGATTCAATCTTTTTCCACCTGTGTATTTTGCGATGATTCCGTTGAAACTTTCAACAGTGTTATTATTGGTGTTATATAGCAAACTCTCGACATGTGCCAATAATGGTCTAAATATCTCTTTAATTTGATCATACACTCCTATTTTCAGCAATTCTGGAACAATGTTTTTTTCATCTTCCTTACTGTTTCCATCGCAGAAGTAGTTAAGTTTTGAACAATCTGCGTGTTCACCAAAAACATGACTAGGAATATTGTTTATGTCGACATATAAATTTTTTATTTTCTCTGCGGTTGATACATTCTGACCGTATCTAAATTCTGCGGCTTTTAGTATGTCCGTGCGCATTCGCCGAATGCTGCTTTCAACAATTTTTCTCAGTGGGCCTGGAGTTGTTTTCTTTACAATTTCTTTCATTTTTTTACAAAAATTTCGCAACAAATGATTTGTGCATTCAATTTTTTTAACACGAATCTGCGTCTTATATGGGTCCGCATCTATAATTTTTTTGTATACGCTACTATCCCCGTCAGCAATTAATGTTGAATAAATCAGACCACGTTTTTCGACGCTCGTCTTGAAACCTTCGACTATAGCGTCACTGTCCATAGCCGTTGATGCTTGATTTTTGCCCCAATTTTTAAAACAGACGTGCTTCTTGGGCTCTTCTTTCTTTTTCGCAGCACATCGACAAATCCTGCAAACTTTGTTTCTGACTCCCGTAAATAAAACTTTCTTCGTATGATATCCGATTATAACACCAACTCCAGACGCGGAGTCATACGTTCCACTACGGTATGACCTTTTCATCCAACTTCCATCGGCCACAACGGGGATGTGAGGGATTCCAGATCCTAGAACAATGTCGCCTCTTTCAATAGCCAACCGTTTTTCTTCCTCTGCTGCTGCTACCATCTCTTCTTCTGCAGCAACAATTAGTGACTTCACGATTTTATTGTGATGCTTTCTAAACTCATTCTTCGACATAGAAGGTATGTTTATTGCTGCAAGGAACTCCTCCATTAGGGCATAGCTGCCTCCGTTCAAAATTGTGCCAGCAACAGCACTATAGTTGGTTTCCATTTGATTGCTTCCTTCAGGTTCACTGTGGATTTCACCTTTATACTGACACATATCGCATAATATGCTGAGGGTGGTCCTCAGGCCCGACCGTTTCATGCCGGTTATTTTCAGGTGTCTAATTCCACAGTCTTCCCTGTTTTTAGCATGGTCCCCTATTTTTTTTTAATTCGGCCAAGATGTGCTGCATGTCCACGATACTTAACCCACTTGGTACACATGATTGTTCTTCAGATTCGTTCATTACATTTTTCTCTATGATCAACTCTTCATTTTTAGAAGTTGCAGTTTCAAAATTTGACAATAATTCTATATTTTCGTTTTCAGGAATTTGAAATGGCAATTCTTCTGCCGTCTCTTCAGAAATTTTATTTAAATTTTGCATTTCAATTTCTTCACCCAATGGCAAGTAAATAATTTTATCGGAAGTGTGTCTTTGACCATCGGATGTTGACGGCTCAGAAGTATTCGATGTGGCTAATAAGCGCCGTCTCCTTTCGCGGCATGCTCTCTTTTTCGAGTATCTCCTCATACTCAGTGTTAATTTTGTTCTTTGACGTCTTCTGTTTTTGGTCACAAATTGATCTTCACAACCATTTTTAATATCTTCATGGATTTCAACCACGCAAACATTATCAATTTCACTCATTGTTTCAGTTTTAATTCACTTTTCACAGTTATTCACCTAAAACAACTCACTACAATCACTTCACAATTCACAATAAAAAATTAGAAATAGATTGAATAGTACAATCCACTCCTTGTTTACAATGAAACTATCGCAAAGACATAAAACGCGAGTTATTTATTATTGCACTATGGTGAAACATAAAGCAATGTGATATGGAATGTTTTAGAGGTATCAGAAAAATGAAGAACAATGAAGAAATTTATTATAATTAAAAAGAAAAGTTTTTAAGATGTATCCATTTGTAATATTATGATTAGAGATCATTTCGAAAAAAAAAAATAAAATGAAAATAAATATTCAATCGATACAATTATAAATTAGGAAACAGCCTGTTTTAAAAAACGGTGAACACGGTCCTGATCCCCACCACCGACGATTTTTGGTGCTATTCAATATCAACGACAAAAGATAATCAGAAACCAAAATGTCGAATCACGGCGAAACAACAAACGTAAGTATAATCGTAAAATCTGAAATTACATAATTAATATTACATTATGTACACATCAATTACTGTAATTACAGATGGAAATAGAAAAGGAAAGCGAAGATAAAAAAAATAACGAAACAGAAAACGCAAAGAATGAAGTAGAAGAAAAAGAACAGGAGAAAAAAGAAGAAGAGAATCAAGCAACAGGGATGTCAACATCGAAAGTAAGAAAATCAATTTTTTTAAAATGATAAATGAGTGAGAATTACATTATCGTATGGAAATTACGTCTACGACAGTAGACAATAAATTGAAATTGTTGCTTTTTGTTTTTTAAATTAAACATAAATTATTATATTTCAGATTAAAAAAATGATAAGGAAAGCAATGTACAACCGCGGCTGGGGTGGGCGTCGAGGAGGAAGAGGCGGTCGTCGCGGTGGGCGCCGCGGCGGCCGCGGCAGCCGCGGAGGAAGAGTAGTGTACATAAATTTTAATTAAAAAAAAAAATGTATAACAAAATTAAAAAAAATAAATTAAAAAAATAATTAATTTTTTAATAATAATTAAAAAATAAATGTATAACAAAATTTAAAAAAATAAACTATAAAATTAAAAAATAACGTATTTTTTATTACTACAAGTTTTACTTTCGCTTTCATTAGCAATTTACATGTCCGACAGGAATCAAAATCTCGGTACGAGCCGATTCATTTTTGTGATGGTCAGAATTATAACAAATGTGGCAACATCGTGACAGAAGTCTTGATACATTGCGGTAACTATGGCTTACTTGTACCTGGATTCACGTGCCTAATGAACGCCGTTCGTGTTGTCAAAATAGAAATAATATTTACCGACTGATTTGTAGTTACATCGACCTTGATGATAACGTGGTCACATCAGCTGAAATATACCATAAATGCCTCTGACGGAAAATCATTGAACTATTCTTACGTCAATTCCGTTTCAATTGCGTGCAAATCTCATTTTCGATTTCACGCCTTCCAGAAGGGATAAATTGTGAATCAACGAATTTAAGTCATATTGTGCTAGTTTAAGGACGGTCTGGCTGTGGTGATATCAGTGAATAAAACATTAAATCAGTCAATATTTAATGAAATGTGACTTCAGCAGCCATCTTGTTTGTTTACATCGGTGTCTGTCTCAACCTGACAGTTCAAAAAATAACATTTTTTTAAACGAATGTTGTTTGTTGGCATTAAAACGGAACAGCCAACCTTGTGATAATGTCTATCCGTGTGTGCTATAACCGCGAAAATTTCATTCATGCAATTACAAAGCCAACAAAACGATAATAAGAAATCGAGTGTCTCTCTCGTGTATATCGTATACATGCATGGTTTCGGTTGTTTGTGTCAGTGCGCGCACACAGGTCATGGCACATGGAGTCTGCCCCCTTAAGGAATATCAGAGAATATCATACAAGATAAACAAATTTTTGGAAAAAAATACAACCGACTTCGGAATGCATTAAAAAGGACGAAATAATTTCAATTTATATTTCGGAGACGGCGCAAAATTAAAAATTGTGTAAATGAAAGATGTTGCTGATGTGAAAATATGTAAAAGGATTTAAGAATATTGACAATTTCCAATGCAGAAAATTTTTAATTTTGCGCCGTCTCCGAAATATAAATTAAAATTATTTCGTCCTTTTTAGTGCATTCCGAAGTCGGTTGTATTTTTTTTTTCCAAATATCTTTTTATTTCACATTTTTTAGTGGCGATCGGAGCATCCCTTGAAGAGTTCAACAAAGGGATGGGAAGAGAAGGGCAGGGTAGAGAAGAAAAGGGCAGGGAAGTGAAGGGAATGTTGCAAATGGGATCATCGCGGAAACATCCCCGGCCGCAAAATGTAATACTAGGCTTCATCGATATCAGGCCGAATATACGTGAAATAGTACGTCTTTTGCAATAAACGTGAAAAAAAACGAAAAAATGCATAATGTGTTTGTTGCGGAATCAGCTAGAAATCATACCCTACAAGATGCAATAGGTTTCGTTCCGATTGGTCCGTCCATCTCGGCGTAATCGGCGAACATACATAAAAAAAAAAATAATAAAGTAAAAAAAAAAATAAATATACATGTCGAATTGAGTAACCTCCTTCTTTTTCGAAGTCGGTTAAAAAGCAAATATAATACTTTCTTAAAAGAAAAGCAAATATAATAATAATGGAAGGGAGGACGATATTCGATAAGTACAACGTAGTCGATCAGTGGACTTATGATAGATTTAAGGTAGCCCGCCAAAATTTGCAGCAAGTTGTTACGTCCTGCGTTGCGGGACCGCGGGTTTCCAGGACGCGGCGCGGGTTCTGCCGGTTTAAAGCGCTAAAGCGCACCTTGACCTACCTTACGTTATAGGATCGCGGGACAGGACGGCGGCGGATAGGGTTCGTTATCATTTAAACGCGAATATCTGTGATTACCTTATATATTCTGTGTCAAACTAGCGTCTTACATACCCTGCCGGCAGCGTCTCGGGTTGCGGCTCGCTCGCTCGTGTCGCCTTATCTCGCTGGTTCATTCACAATACGCCCACGCACACACACACGTTCACGGCTCGTACAATAGCTTCTAGTTTCGCGTCGCAGCCGCCGACTCGTCCCTCCACGAACTCCAGCGGATGTTCCTTGCGGGTACGAGGTGCCGAACGCGGGTACGCGTACTCGTCGACACGAACTCGAACAACTATGACGATTAACGACGCACGGACCGCGTTGTCCGAACCTTTTATCCCCTCGGAGACAACCGCGCCCCGTCGCTAACGCAAAACTGCTGAGAAGCGTTCCCACAAAATCTGCTGACTACGCGTCCAGCGGCTACCGACCACGGCACGTGGACCAAGCGCGGGTCACCTTGGTGAAAACGCTGATGTTCCGTGAATTCCTCTTGGAAACGCGATTCGTTCCCAGCGGAGCAGCGAAAGACGAGTATAGACCGGATGTAACAAAGTCACTACTAGTCAATTGCAACAGTGAGCTTTGGCAGGAGCCAATCAATATGTAGCCAATAATTTTACATTTACCGCTTCCCCTCGTTGGGTGACATATTTCAAGAGCAAACATAGAATTCGGCAAAGAAAAGTTACAAAATACGTTTCATTTAAAGAAGTCGCAAGTTTGGATAAAGTAATAGAAGCTGCTGAAAATTTTCGGAAGATTATAAAATTCATTGTTCCACAATATAATACCAGGTATATCATTAACACGGACCAAACTGGATGTCAGTACCAGACTACCTTCGACAGAACTTTAGCGACAAAAGGAGAAAAAGCAGTTCTTGTTAATAGAAAAAATATTGCAAAAACGACTCACTCATATACTGCTCAATATTCAATAACAATGTGTTGTGCCCCGGATACGCACATAAAGAATGCATAATTCAGCAACTCCTACAAAGCGAGCGATGACCGACCTCCATCGAGCGAGGAATGTCTAACTCAGCGACACGTGCCTACCGAACGGCAAAAGACTTCGATCTATTGAGAAATATCCCAAATAAGTATGACATTCCAATTAAGCAATTGGCACGATTAAAGAATATAAAAGCACCGCGCATCGTCGCGCGAGCAGACACACAGAGAGAAGTAATAACCGCAAGATCGTAAGCAGAACGTACATAAAGTAACTCCAGAACAATCAGACTTGTAACTCAAAAATATTCAATAAACCAACTATCACTTCGTCTATTCTCGTGAAGTTCCGGTGAATTCCAATTCTTTAAACGCTCCAGAACCTCAGCTATCCCATAAATTAATTGTTGATACCCGTCGGGCACAACAAATGTCAGGAGAAATACTGCCCTATGTATTCCTATGTATGCAGGAACCCACGGGAAAATTCGGACCACATATACAGAAAAAAATTGATCAAATAACAAAACATTACAAAAGTGTCATAATAACATGTTCAAAATCTGGGAAATTAACACAAGAAATATATAAGGCTTTTTTAAAATCAGTACTTCAACCCTATGTCAGCAATGGAAAATTTCTACTGTTAATTGATTCGTGGTGAGGCCAAACCAATTCACAGATGTACGACGAGTTGTTTGTAACAGAGGAAGGAGATATCATCTGCATCGTTAAAATTATTCCGCCTAAATGTACAGCATTGGCCCAACCGTGTGACGTATATCTTTTTTTATAGACAAATTAAAATGTTTGAAAAAAAAAAAAAAAAACTGTAGTTATCTGATGGAGTATAGAGCATGAAACAGAAATTGCAAGCAGGGAAGATTCTATCAAATTACATTCGCTCATACATGGACAACTCTGTGCACCAATTTTTAACTGACTTCGAAAAGGAGGAGGTTACTCAATTCGATCAGGTTTTTTTTTTTTTTTTGTATGTTCGCCGATTACGCCGAGATGGATGGACCAATCGGAACGAAACCTTTTGCATCTTGTAGAGTATGACTCCCAGGTGGTCCCGTGAAAAAACATTTTGCATTTTTTCATTCTTTACACCTTTTTTATTGCAAAAACTTTCTTTATCTACAAAAGTCGCACTAGTTATTGGATGCACCGTCGAATGTCACTGTCCATCCTTAGGGGCGAACTGGTGTGACTTTCGTAGATAAAGAAAGTCGCAGCGGTCAAACACGGGAACGTTTTGTTTATGTCTATTCTTGTGTTTCGCTAGCTGTAGTAGCAGAGTGGGGATGGCGAGAATGTTTTTCGGGGGAAAACTAGAAATAAGCAGCCAATATTTAACGCAGAACATTCGTACAACTACCATGGTGCGCACTAACGCTGAGTTTTACAAAATGTTTTTCGTGATCGCGCAATGCGACGGCAATGGAGAAGAAGCCACCCGCCGATATCAACAGGAGAATCCCGGCGATAACCCGCCGTCTGCAAATTGTTTTCGCAGGCTTGCAAATCGTCTGTACACGACCAGTTCACTACAGTCCGCCCGACAGAACGCGGGACGTGCAGAACAAACACACGCGACGGCACGCGCGGACGAGGCGCTCGCGGAGTTTCACCGGGTTGGCACGATCAACACACGCGAAGTCGCTCGCCGATCCTGGTGAGTTGCACAGCGCAATAAATAAGTAATTAGTTTTAAATAAAATAATAACTTTTATCCTTAAAATGTATTTCCGCATGTATTAATGTGGGAAGGTCATTGCTTTCGCGATGCGTGTCAGATTTCGTCACGTTAGATAGAATCTTGACGCGGGAGGAGCGGGGGCAGTCGCCGTCGGACGCTGAAGGAATCGGCAGGAGGGAAGTTGCCGCCCGACAAAGGAACGGCGGAACGCTCGTCGTGCGTCGTCGTTTACTCGGTTGTTTTTTGTATCGCGCCTAGCCGCGATTCTTGACCCTGAGAGTTTATTCACCGATCAGCTGATCGGCCGGGGTTAACAAGTCAAGCAATTACTTTTCCGCAGTAAACAAAATTGCGGAAAACACACAATCGAGGAAATTGGTTATTGTTAAATAATAATACAATTGAATTCGTTCCTATTACATTAATTAATTTTTTTTTTATTCCAGCCTCAGCCGGACATCTATTCAACGCATGCTGCGCAAGCATGCGATTACAAATATGTAAGGGTACAGCACTTGCTACCCAGGGATTATGTTCAGCGGGCAAACTATTCGCGGTGGGTGTCGAACGGAATCCATTCGGGTGGGAAAATCGAACGGAATCCATCGTTTCTCACGTATGTTTTGTAGACCGATGAAGCACTCTTCACAAGAGAAGGGTGCTTCAACGCCCACAACTCACACGTGTGAGATGATGAGAATCCGCATGCGATTAGTCCGCGAGCAGCACAGCATCGCTGGTCCATCAATGTATGGGCGGGCATTTGTGGGGAGTTTGTCATTGGGCCGTACATTCTGCCGTACAGATTGGACGGTCC
The DNA here is from genome assembly GCA_943735885.1 of Stelis phaeoptera. Classification (NCBI taxonomy): domain Eukaryota; kingdom Metazoa; phylum Arthropoda; class Insecta; order Hymenoptera; family Megachilidae; genus Stelis; species Stelis phaeoptera. The sequence continues at coordinate 3,330,881 of OX030933.1, forward strand.
AGCGTACAAACATTTGCTGGAGCATGTTCTTCCGGGCCTCTTGGAAGAAATTCCATTGGGGACCCGGAAGAACATGATCTTCCAGCATGATGGAGCACCCGCCCATTATGCCACAAATATCCGATCATACCTTGATCAAACCTTTCAGGACAGGTGCTCCTTGAACGAGCTCACATCCGTGAGCTCCCGCTCACCGGATATGAATCCCCTGGACCTTTTCTTCTGGGGATACTTAAAGGTACGTTTGCCGCTTTTTTTTACCTCTGACTTCCGCGTACATTTATTATCATTTCATTTTTTTATACTTTATTTCAGAATGAGGTGTTCCGGCAACCCGTGAATTCACCCGAGGAGGTGATTGCATTGATTCACGGGGCTGTGGCGAATATTTCAACGGACACGATTCGCAGGGTGCAGCGAAGCGTCGTTGACCGTGCCAGGACCTGCGTGGCGGCGGAGGGGGGGGGGGGGCATGTCGAGCCCCTCCTTCGTTAACAACAATCGGCCTTTCACGGGGCCACCAAAAAAATTCAGCAGAGCAATGACTCGGTTAATCAAAAACGGAACAAATATCGGCCCTTTTCAGAGCCAAAACTCGGAATAAAAATCGGCCCCTTTTAAAGCTAGTTACGTATTTTCTTCAACAAGAACAACAATTCAGAAAGAAGCAACAATCCGGGACGGAGCAACAGTCCAGGAAGGAGGAACAATCCAGGAGGGAATAACAATCGAAGAAGAGTGCAACGGATTGTGAAAGTGACAAGTGCAAGGGTGCAACGGGTTGTGAAAGTAACAAGTGTACGGGTGCAACGGATTGTGAAAGTAACAAGTGCCACTGATTATGGAGTACAGTGCTTTTGTGGTGAGCAAGGATGGTTCAGTGACCATCAGCTGTTCCATCGTCTTCGTTTTTCCCATGGTCAGGATACGTACGATGACCATTGACAACGAATAAGGTCAACTTGCAGGTGAATGGGTAAGTCGAATTCAAATTATTTACCAATTTTCATAACATTACAGTCGCCTTTTTATTGTGCAATCGTTATTTATTTCCAAAAAATTCCGAGAACACCTTCTTACACTTTATTCATTCTTTTTTTAAAACGAGTACAGGGTGTAAAGAAATGTTTGGTCTTGGCAGTCATAGGCGTATTCTACATCTTCGGATCGATGAAGATCTGTCAAAAAAAAGTTACCGAAAAATTGTCCTTGACCTTGAATTTCAAGATCAAATTTTTTTATTGCGTTGTATGCTACACATCACGGGGATAAAAAGTGTCAAAGGAACTATGGGTCCAAACTCGACCGTTGTCATAAAAAATAAAGTAGAATTATTTCTAATAAAGGAAGAAGTTACTATTGTTGTTTATCTGCTGTTTATCGAAAATCTAGCCTAATCGATCATAATCAATATTACCTTGTAAGTCTTGAAAGATGTTCACCTTCTATTTCTTCTTCTAAGCCAAAGAACCGATCCATTTTGATTAATATTTCTTAACAGCCGGGCTTGAATGCCAGCTTCAATATGGCCACCATTGTTTTGCAAACACGTCTCTAATCTGTTCTGAATATTGTTTATAATTCGCTGATGTAAATTTGGTATACTTCGTAAATGTTGGAAGGCATCCTCTATTCGAATTTTCAATTCTTCCACGGTTCTTATTTCGTGCCCCGATCTATATATCTGTTCCTGTACCGCTCCCCTTAAGAAAAAATCTAATGGTTTTAGATCAGGCGATCGCGGAGGCCATATAATTGGTGCAGGTCTTCGACCAATCCATTTGGATCCAAACATTTGATTTAAAAAGTCTCGAACCGGCCGACTAAAGTGTGGTGGTGCTCCATCGTGCATAAAATAAGTAAACCGACGCCTCTCACGCGGTATGATAAGACGCAGATCGGTCAACAATCGTGAACGTAAAAACCTAAGGTAATTCTCACTTGTTAAACGATTTGGAAGATAATAAGGGCCAATAATTCTGTTTCCTAGAATAGCTGCCCACACATTGACTGAAAAACGTCCTTGATTGAAACGTTGTATCATGGCGTGAGGATTTCGGTAATTCCATATTCTAACATTTTGCCTGTTTGGAAAACTGTGATTAGAAAAACTGCTCTCATCCGTGAAAATAATATTTTTTTTTAAATTCTGATTTCGGTGCAACTTCCGAAGCATAGTTGACAGCTCCTCGTGTCGGAGCAATATGACGCAGACTCATTACTGGGAATGATCGGGCAAGTGCAATGACTTGTTCTTCCACACGCCAATGCACGCGCGGTCGACCAGCTTCCCTATAATTATTAATGGAATTCAATACTGATTCCTCATCTCCAAAACGTTGGTCTAATCGTTGGAATTCCCGTCGATCAGGAACTTCTCTTGCACGCCTTCCAACACGTGTAAGCCACACTTTATATATTTCGCGTGCTCTGGCATAGTTTCCAAATGCTTCATCTATTGCACGAAGCATTTGTCGAATATTTATATATGTTCGCACCATGATACTATATCGCACATAAATGACCGCTGTAACCAAAAGCTAGACATAAACTACTAAACGAATATGATATCAATCAAAGCAAAGCAATCAAAATCACGATAGTGGGGGTCATTCGAACTGTGTTTATGTGACTTTTAACGCTGTAGCTGTGTGTTTGCATTCCCGCCATGACTGTGTTTATGTCAACAACTAGTATTTCAATTTGAAATCTCGATCTTCTATCATTAAAATTCATATTACAGACGACAAAACTTCCGCATCAATTTCTGGCGAAACGGTCGAGTTTTGACCCATCGTTCCTTTGACACTTTTTGTCCCCATGATGTGTAGCATACAACGCAATAAAAAAAATTTGATCTTGAAATTCAAGGTCAAGGACAATTTTGCGGTAACTTTTTTTTACAGATCTTCATCGATCCGAAGATGTAGAATATGCCTATGACTGCCAAGACCAAACATTTCTTTACACCCTGTACAAATAATTAATAAATTCGATTTAGGGATAACAGTTGCGTACATACTATTTTTGATTATTCGTATTATTCGTTGCTCGGTAGAAGTTCAATTAAATTTTTCCGGCTTTACCGACGCATTAGTCTAGTTCGAACGTCCGAGGGCCCGACCTTATGCTCATGCGCTTGAGCGCGCGGAAAGCGCGAGCTGTGAGTGGTCAGTGTTTTTCCTTAATAATTCAAAAACGAAGCCACGCACGACATTTTCGCAAAGGAAATTGTTACTTAGAACCGCCTCTCCTACCCCCCATTTCCGGCTCCTACACCAGTTACGGGCCACCCTGTATATACAGGGTGTCCCAATTTTAACCGATCAAACTACACCAGTAAGTACTATGAGTAAAAATAAGAAAAAAGTGTTATATAAACATAGGTCTGAAAACGCTTTATAAAAAAGTTGTAGCCTAAGCTTAATAGCGAGAATTGTTGGTACATCGGAATGTAATAATAAGTCGAAGGCATTAATGAATCTATTATAATTACTTCTTTTTATGTTTACTATTGGGAATAGTAACATTTTATTATCACACTTTATTGCATTTATTACTTTATTGCATTTCAAAGTGTTGTCTCCCGTTCACTCTTGGTATTTTGTATGAAATTGTATTACGTTTTAACGTTTCGAAGCTGATACTAACTCGCTCAATCATCATAACAGTACAGATATTTACACAATTCGATCTCTGCGTTATCATGTTCAACTGTTCCCAATAGTGAACATAAAAAAAAGTAATCATAATAGATTTCATTAACGCCTTCGACTTATTGTTACATTCCGATGTATATACCCACAATTCTCGCTATTAAGCTTAGGCTACAACTTTTTTATAAAGCTTTTTCAGACCTATGTTTATATAACATTTTTTTCTTATCTTTACTCATTGAACATACTGGTGCAGTTTGATCGGTTAAAACTGGGACACCCTGTATATATAGCGCGCTCAGTCGTGATAGGGAACTTCGAGCCAGGACGTCGGACTAGAACGAATCACGGCTAAGCATGCACTCTTCGCGCGGTCTGATTGGCCGGGATTTTTCATTAATAATTAAAAAATAAAGCCTTAACGAGCATTTTGGCAAAGGAAAAAGCGGTTCAGAGTCATCCCAGTTACCACCCCCTGAAATTATGCCCACCTGTTGTCGAACACCCTGTATATACATATATCCGTTACCGACATAAATCGGATTACCTTAAGCAATTAATTTGAGCACCACTGCGAGTGGAGAACCTCTAAAATAAACCGTTAATTGTTCTCACGCATGGTTAGCGGTATTAAGGACATTAATACCGACCGGATGCTGACCAAGCGTCTGGAGATATGCGATAACCGAATGCGCTGTCCAAAAGATAACATCGTACGTAACGACAACGATATTCGATTAATACAAACAGAGGGCCCGAGTCCCATCTCAGCACAGTCTGACTTCAGCAACCAACCTGTGCGCGTCAACGCTACAGTCCGAGTATACATTGTGCTACGAAAGTTAAAGTTACAAGTTCTCCATCAAGTGTTCTTCGACATAATTACTTTGTGCTATTCACGTAAGCTAACCAATCTTTATTCAAATATATTTATTGTTACTTTATTGCATTGTATCTTTCCTTGTGCTACTTCTTCATTCTCTAATAACTTCAACGGTATATTAAATTCTGTGACTACTGGAATATCCACGGTGTTTCTTGACGACGATCAAGCGTTCATTTTTATTATTCAACATTCACATTGGCCAGTATTGTAAGACCTCGTTCTCGTTCCTTTAGCTGCATAAACCAGGGAAGCGACCAATACGAAGGGACGCTTTCGAGACAGTTCGCCGCTGTAACTCTATCGAGTCTGACAGCTCCATCAGGGAAGCGCTCGCACTAGAGACACTCTCGTTAATAGGATGAACAGGGAGCAGGTATGCAACCTGGTTTTTTTTTTAAGATTATCTTTATTTCTATCAAGTGTACATTCATTCATTACTTGGTCTGACAGTCAACACCGCACCTTGGACGCACCAGAGGTAAGCGTCCAAACCGGAAAACGCGACGTTGTGGTGTCAAGCATCGCGCACGGCTAGCCTATCGACAGTGCCTGCGCGAAACACTAGCGGAACTAGCGGAACTAGCGGAACTAGCAGAACTAGCGGAACAACTTCCTAGTACTTCCGGCAACCTACACGAGCCATTTCATTCTCTTCTCTCCGAGGCATCTACCGTCATCCAAGGCTCTCCGCATTACGACCTTCGTACTCCGTCACCGCTGGAAGAGATAGATACGGACGAAGCAATCAAGGTTACAAACCACGAGGAGATACCAGCCGACCTCCTAAATTCTAAATATCTTTATTAACAATGCGGAGAATATACAGAATAACTTCATTCCCGCACCTCTCTACAATTGGTGCTCTGAATTGTACGAAACCTATAAGCAATCAGAATAAACCTTCGATTTTCATTTACGTCACTCTTCATTTTCTACTTACCACTCATATCCTAGCCCTAACTGGGTCTCGAAGTCTGTAGGTACGTGTAAGCGTGGGTACCGAAAGGGTTAAAGATTGTCCAAATTTAATGGAGGGCAGTTTACCCTATTATTAAAAATACTTTTTCGAAAATCACAAAACACGTAAACTTTAGTTTTTAATGTTCTTTAAATTAAAATTGTTTTCATCGATATTCAATAATATTTACAACTTTTGTAAAAAAAGAAAGTTTAAAGATATCACTTTTGCCCTTGTAAAAAGTGAAGGGTGTAACTTCCAGGGATCAAAATGCGTGGTATAGCATCGCTTTTCGATGAGGAATATTATCCGTTTGGATTCATGAAAAAATTTTGCGTGTAAATAGAGATATGCTAAAAAAAAAAATGATTTTTGCAGATCAACTTTAGAGGCTGCTTTTATCCCCTTAAACCGAATATCTGCAGATATGTGCCCATAATTATGAAAATAAGTCAAAATAAAAAATAAAAAAAAGAGTTTATCAATTATTTCACACCACATTATTTTAAACTAAATTAATTCAATATAATTTTTACGATATTGTCCAAAATGAACCATTAGGTAGTAGGTAGTAGTTGTAATTTCAACATTACATGGAATTCATTTAGTGCTAATTATGAAAGTGGTCTAAGTTAAAAATTTAAAGAAATTATATAGTCACCAAATAATAATATTGAAACGATAGACCACAAATTTTTGGTATCTGGTCATTTCTTTTTACCGAATGACCGTGATTTTGGGTTGATAGAAATGAAAATAAAAAAAGCAAATTACTTATACAATCCTGAGCATTATTATGAATTGATAGAAAAGTGTAGAAAAAGAAATACATTTTCGGTAAAACGAATGTCGCAGCCGGATTTCATTTCAACGAAATCACTAGAAGAGTCAACAACAGGAAGAGTAAAAAATACCGCGGGCGAATCTGTCTCTTGGCTGCAAATTCAATGGATGAGATTCTTGAAAAATGAATCTTATAAGATGTTCTATAAAACTTCTTTAGATGATTCTAAATTCCACGTTTTGAATCTTTCACATAAAAGAGGAAGACCAAAAATATACGGAAATATTAAATTACTTCCATTATACACCACCACTAGACCAGTAACAGAAGAAAAACATAAAGATATTATGTGTTAACTACCATACATCACTTCAGTTTTTCAGGAACATTTTAAAAATCTTAAAAACTCATAATGATAAAAGCCTAAAATGATAAAAATAGATTACTTTTTAAAAATAATTAATAAATGTTCATGAATTATTTTATTAAAATTATTGTTTCTAATCAAACTCGCAGTTTTTTACTGCTTTAAGTCGTTTATAGGACATTCAGTTAATTTAGAAAATGGTCTAAGTCAATTCAAACTTTAAAAATATTTTCGTATGAAATTCACACTTTCATATTCATAATAAGTTTCCATTAATCAAGACTAATAAAATTCTAAATTAAAATGTTGCATAATATAAAAATATTTTTTAATTAATTCAAATGCAATTCATTAAATATCTCGAAACAAGAAATATATTATATAGACCACTTTTATAATTATTATGGGCACATATAGAAAAAAACGCGCTGAATAGTTTTTCGAGTACTACAACATACACTACCGGCCAAAAGTTTGGGTACATGTACTAATAAAACAAATATTCTTAAATATTTTACTCTTACTAGAAACATGCACGGGGAAAACAGCTTGGTTCGTAACGTTTCATAAACTCACTTCTAATGTACAAAACTATACCTCTGCGGCTAAAGAAAAGTTAATGTATACATTTTTGTGGTACTAAAATCACATGGAACTCGTTCCAAAGTTAAGAAACGATGAAATGTTGCATGTTGCAATTTCTATTTAACACTTCAAGTATCATGTCACCCATATCTAGGTAACGTATCAACTTTTATAAGAATTTGTCTTCTATGTTGATTGGGATTTTAATTAGTCAATTACAAGCAATATTTTCAAATACTTGAAAGTTTAATCAACCAAGAAATTAAAATGGTATACCCGCGGCGCGGGTTCTGCCGGTTTAAAGCGCTAAAGCGCACCTTGACCTACCTTACGTTATAGGATTGCGGGACAGGACGGCGCACAGTGGGACAAAACGGCTTTCGGCGATCAAAAATCGATTTTCGAGAATTGGAAAATTGAAAATCTGATTACGTACGTAGATCGAGAAGGAACTGTAGTTTAACGCTGTGCAATCGGTTTATTAATATTTCTTTCCGTTTTGCTGTGGCATTCACTCAAAGTCCAAAGAAATTCGTTAAAACAAAACGCTCATGAAATTACCCACAACTTTAATGTCCGATTCTGAAAAACTTTGCTAAGGGAGATGAAATCTAACGATTTACAAAGATTACTACATTAATATAGATTGTATTCAGTCCATAAAGTAATATAAAATGTTAACAACTTATTAAATAATAACGCCTGTTTGAAAAGAAGTACATTTATCCAAAACCTTAACTTTATGCAAGCTTTTAAACAATTGGCCTCAGTTGGCCTCGGGTTTAATTGGTACAGGAGGAAAGGGTGGACCTTGCTCTATTAGAATCAAGAAAAATTGGGTGCAACCTCGTGCAACCTTGGGAGATAATGGCGATTGAAGTGTGATAAATGAAGTGCGCCTATTTATGCCGCTACGCTCGCGCTCGGTGCCGTATGCAACTGTTATACAATTGCCATTATCTCCCAATAAATTATTAATACTACATCAATTTATATATACCACATGCTTTTACTTTAATACCTCATTCACCTATTCCTGTTTTTATAACTTGTGCGTCACCATTAATACGTAATTAAACCCTTTTCTTTCACAGTTATTAACATACTTATTAACATAGTTTTGAATCAAATTTTAGTTCTAAAAAACAAAATATGGCGAAGTGCACATTAATAAAATATCAGTTCCACTCCGTTTTATGCACGCTACGTATTTCTATTTTAAAGTGTTATTAACTTCTTGCTACCATTATGACATATTTCATGTCATTTTTTTATTACCAAATCCATTTCTTCCATAGTTATTAACAGTTACGAGCCAACTTTTAGTTAAACAACATAAAATATGCCAAACATGTGACAGATATTGAACGCGCCTCAGTTTATACTTAAATATTATGCCATCCTGTAGTTCAATACGATTCATATTGACACAACTTCAGCACCATAGTGTAGGCAACAATTTCTCAAAATTTCATGAAAATATTTCCAATAGAACCAAAGTTACAGATTTTTGATCGCCGAAAGCCGTTTTGTCCCACTGCGCGGCGGCGGATAGGGTTCGTTATCACTTAAACGCGGGTATCTGTGGTTACCTTATATATTCTGTGTCAAACAAGCGTCTTACATACCCCGCCGGCGGCGTCTCGGGTTGCGGCTCGTTCGCTGGTTCACTCACAATACGCCCACGCACACACACACGTTCACGGCTCATACAATAGCTTCTGATTTCGCGTCGCGGCCGTCGACTCGTCCCTCTAGGAACTCCAGCGGATGTTCCTTGTGGGTACGAGGTGCCGAACGCGGGTACGCGTACTCGTCGACACGAACTCGAACAACTATGACGATTAACGACGCGCGGACCGCGTTGTCCGGACCTTTTATCCCCTCGAAGACAACCGCGTCTCGTCGCTAACGCAAAGCTGCTGAGAAGCGTTCCCACGAAGTCTGCTGACTACGCGTCCAGCGGCTACTGACCACGGCACGCGGACCGAGCGCGGGTCACCTTGGCGAAAACGCTAATGTTCTGCGAATTCCTCCTGGGAACGCGGATCGTTCCCAGCGGAGCAGCGAAAGACGAGCATAGACCGGATGTGACAAGTGGAAGCCGCTTATTATAACTACTATAGGACTTGCAATTGTTGATAACAATAACCGGCGAATAACATTAAACGTAGGATAACAAATTTTCATTATCAAACTCAATTTACTGCACACAATTATGTATTGCAAACTATATGCTTAATACACATTAATACATATACCATTATAGGGGCAGATATTCAATAGTTTTTGAGATATTTATCATTACAGTTTCATTATCTCCGAAAAATACATGTTTGGTTAATTTTCCTACCAGTGGTTGTGATGGCGCAGTGGTAACGTACTAGATTCATAAGCCGCAGACCCGTCTTCAAATCCTCCTACGTGAAACTATTTTTTTTTTTTTTTTTAATTTATTTATCCAAATTAATTTTATTTCACATGTAAAAATGCAAATTTAATAATAATATCTATTAAAGCAAAGCATAAAAATTGTGTACAAAGGCAATATAACAACAAATATAGCAGATAAATAATAGGCGACTTCATCGTCGGTGCATAAAAACAAAAGAGGCATAATGTACAAATTATACGTCACATATATACAAATTACAATAATTATTTTTATATGTGAAATAAAATGAGTTTGGATAAATAAATTAAAAAAGAAAAAATAGTTTCACACGTAGGAGGATTTGAACACGGGGGTTCCCGCTTACGAATCCAGTACGTTACCATCGCGCCACCATAACCATTGGTAGTAGGATTAACCAAATATGTACTTTATACTTTACTGGGATAATGGAACTTTAATTATAAATAATAGTGGTATATATTCATAAACGGGAGAATGAGATCTGTAAGTTTACAAAGTTTCATTGTCAACTAAATTGGTGACCCGAGGGGCTTGCCGTCTCCTTGTAAGTCCGGACGGGATTCGAATCTACGACTAAAAGTATACGCAGCGTTTCCGCAACAAGCCCTTAAACCGCTTCACCTACAATCTTGTTGACAAACTCTTTAACATTATGGTATATAAAAACATCGAAAGCATTAATCAATTATGTTAATTCAACTTCTTCAATCCATATACCATTTATGTGAATATGAATTTGTTCATTACTACTTATTACATATACTGAAAAAAGAGGACATAAGAATTCGAAGTAAAAATCGCTATTTTACGCGAAATAATCAGTTTTTGATTTTTTTAACTGCGACGCACTTTACCAAAAAAGCTGAAAAAATTTAGGAATATTAGTCATGCTAATATGTTGTTACCATAATAATATAAAAGTTGTATCTCTATATCTTCAATACGAAATCGCATTTTTTGACGGTTTTTTATTTTTCACACCACACTTTGCAATGAAAAAAAATCTGAAAAAATTCCCTAAAATGCGCTGCTGAGTCCGTAATGTGTCAGATTTTTTCAGAATTTTTGCATGTCATTAAGGGGGGAGTTCCGTTTGAGGCTTGCTCCGAATCGATCGAAGCGCATTTTTAGACAAACGGGCGCTAGCGAAAATAAATAAATGATAAATTTGAAGGGATTGTTGTAGGAGTGTTCAGGTTTTGAAACTGATTACAGTCGAACTTGTCTTTATTTTATCGACCGAGAGGTATAAAAGTTCCGCGTGACTTCTTCGATCGTTGGCGGTCGAACTCTATCTCTTTTGCGCCCGTTTCTTTTCGTTTTTCCTTCCGCCTTCGTACCCCCCTACTCCTTGTGCCCTCAGCACGCTTTTTCGGGGTAGGGGTGAACTTGGCGGCCGGCGTTTGCTGGTCAAAATTGGCAACGCAGCGGAATTTCCCAGGGCCCGCGGTACGTACCGCGGTCGGCCGCGGTCGTTCGGCCTCGCGTCGAAGACCCTTGGGGAAACCCAGGGTTTATGACACCAGCGCTTTACCATTGAGGCCGTTGGCAAGAATTCTCGACGAACATGCTTTTGAAAAGTAACTGTAAAAACGGCATACTCAAAAATAGCTTCGCTGTCGTCCGTGTCATAAACCGTGCTAGCCGTTTGCACGTTCTATACTTCGATGCTTGTACAGCTAGCCGCTACAAATTGGACATTTGGTAACGCGACATCTGACGACAGCACTTTCAGTTAAATTCTTTTTCTGTATTACCTATCAACCATCCCACTGTTCCGTCATCGTACTAAATGACAAATGAAAAGCTAGAAAGCATAATTGCCAGATTGCATCGTTTCGTAACACTGTTGTCAAATCTATTACAATTTTTTTCATTTGTAACAGGCTTCGGAATTAACTGCTCTTTTCGGCCGATTTTCAGATGTCACGCCTCCTTTCCCCCGCCGCGCGTCTTGGACCCCGCGGCGGCCCAAGTGCTTCGATCACCTCAGGCGCGTGTCATATGAATCGCACGTGGCGCATCAGGGCGACACTCGCATTAATAGATTTTCACATCATCCACGGAACACTATTTTCAATGCGTTGTTTTTTGTCAGTGGTATCCATCGTAGGCCTATTCCACTGTATCGGATAATTTTTCGTCGCATCATTTTGTGATAAATCGCGTCAAAAAACAGATTTGGAAACTGCTTTCAAATTTTGCTCTCAAAGTTTTAATGAAATATGAAAAAACTAGGTTTTCCCGTACACTAAGATGTGCTCAGGTGGTTGTAAAGATAGAAAACAATATGAAATTTATTATTACGGGTGCCTCCCTACTGCGCCACGCGCGATTCATATGACACGCGCCTGAGGTGATCGAAGCACTTCGGCCGCCGCGGGGTCCAAGACGCACGGCGGGGGAAAGGAGGCGTGACATCTGAAAATCGGCCGAAAAGAGCAGTTAATTCCGAAGCCTGATTTGTAAAAGAAGGAATTCGGTTTCAGCCTCGAGCAAGCTTCTAAATGTATGTAGTACGTGCAAAACTATCAATAGTCGTTATGTCGATAGGTTGTGATTAGGGATTGCAATACCGGACCAAAAGTTCAATACCGGTATTCGGTATTTTTTAGATCTTAATACCGGAATACCGGGTTTAATACCGGTAGTAGGAATTTTAGGAAAAGAAAGAAAACACAGGTGTTTCTTTGGTTTATTCGCCAGTTTTATTAGAGAGAGTAAACATCACAAAAAATCATTTGTAACTTATAACTTATAACAGTATATAAAGAATCACAAAAAAGTAAAGGAACAAGGAACATCTTATGTATTTAAGGGTGCATTCCGAATTTCGCATGAAGCGCGTAGAGTACATAGAAAGTCGTTCCGAATTAGCTATTGCGCGCTTCAAAAGCGCTTCGAGGGAGCTATGAATTCCCTAGAGTGTACTAACCGTACTGAATTCTTAGCACCCCTCCAGCGCATGGGCTGCTTCTCTTTCGACCAGAGGCAGTGGATGCGTTCTGTGCGTTTATGCGTTCTAAGCGTTTGTTGCGTATTTCGGAACATATTTTCACTGTTTTCACCGATTGCACATCGTTATTTTTCTTTTCAAGTTTATAGTTTTAATTCTATTCATTGATTATAAGTATTAATGATGTTGAATATTAATAATTGAAAATGAAAAAAAAAATAGAAATTATATTTTAATAAAAACAAAAACAAATAATAATTATAAACAAACGTTTATTTATTAACTTAAGTGTTCATTTATTAAAAGAATAATATACAAAATCTTTCGCGTAAATTCATTGATACAACATAGGTTTAGAAGTTCATTTTAAATGAACATGAAATTTTTTTGTACAATTACAGCAAAGATATTTAATATTAATCATTCATTTGTTCTTATTTGCAACATATTCATTATTGTTCTTCTCTTAGTACTTACCAAGTCATTGTTATTGTTATGAATTTGTATCTCATGTTGTTCATAATGTTGGACACCGATAGTTTTGCAATATACATACAAATATTGTGTAACACACAACACAATACTACAGTGGGCCGCTGTCCACTGCAGCGCAACGCATAGGTCGCTTCGGAAATCGTTCCAAAATTTTCAAGCGCTCATTGGCGCTCATTGGCGCTCATGCGTTTTATGCGTGCATTAAAGAAACGGAACGATTCCAAAGCGTTGCGCATCAGTATTGCAGTCTACGCGTTCCATGTTTAATTCAGAATGCACCCTAAATCACGAAAAAGTGTAAATATCACTATTCAGTCTGTGGTACTATTACAAATTTTTGAAATGTGATCTTAATAAACATAATGCATCAATTTTGTACTATCATTAAGCCTAGAACGTAATTTTGTGCAAAAATTACCAGCTGTCGAAAACGCTCTTTCAGCCTCTACGGTAGTTGGTGGTACTATTAGCAATGCGCGATATACTTTTTCTCTTTCGGATATACTCTTTCTCGTCGGATGGTTTTGGATATAACTGATTTCTATCATGATAGTATTTTGGTTCGTTGAAATTTTTTTAGTTATCACTAATTCTAATTTTTGTTCAAGAGACAATCCCTTTTCACTATCGACATTAGTGTCATCATCATCTTCGATAACTGTACCGAACTCTTCTGAATGTGGATAGGTTTGTGGGTAAAAAATTTTCAGAAAATTTACTATAAACTTGATCAAATTTGAATTGGTTATTCTTTTTTCTTCTTTTCTATTTTCATTTTTAAAATCATTATAATTATGTAAATACCGTAAGACATTTTCCATTTCGGTATGCCTTTCTTCTGTGCGATTTTTCAATGTAATATGTAATTCTTCAGATAGTGATGTGTGCTGTTCTTTCAGTGACTGCAACATGAAATTGATTGTTGCATTAGCTGTTAATAAATTAGAATCTCTCCGACATAATGCCTCCACAGCCAGTTTTATTGGACGTAGAGCTGATACAGTTCTGGATATTAAGTCGAATTCGCTATCGGAAAAATTAATTTGCAGGTTTAAGTCGATTATTGCTTTTCGGACTGGATTTTTCAGTTTCAAAAATCAGTCCATCGTTAGGAGTAAACTGTTCCAACGTGTTTTTGAATCTAATATTAACATATGTTCTGTTTTATTTTCAGTTAGTATATATTGTTGTAATAAGGCATTTTTTTGTAGGGGAACGTTTAAATATCTTAACAATTTTTCGAACTTTATTAATTATAGGAAGCAATTCTTGATGAGTTAATATTTCATCCTCATTAGCAATATCTTCTTCAACAATTACATTGTCATTATCTTCATTGTCAGTGTCACTCTCACTCTCTTCAAAGTCGGAATCAAAAGTTTCTATATCCACAGTATTTGGGTTCTTCTGTTCTTTATTTTTTTGGTATAATACATCTATTACTCCTAATTGAATTCCATGAGCATAGCACAATTGCTGATTTGCACCAATTAGCTTTCCAACTTTTTTCATAACCGTCGCTCCACCAGTCGTTATGGATACAATATCTTCTTTCAGGGATAATCTATGTTTCCCTAATTTAGATTTAAGCACTTCCACACATTTTTCAGCTGGCATACTTCCCGAGACATGTGTCAGTCCTATATTCCTAAATTTTTTTTCTGAATGAATATTTATATTTAAATAGCGTCTATTTCTTACACTTGTCCATTCATCAAATGTAAAACTAAATTTTTCACAATTTACTTTTAATTGTATTAACTCGTGTTTCAAAGAATTGCGAACATCGTTACTGTAGTTTATAACAGTTCTTCTTATAGTGTTAATCGATGTTGGTAGATTTTTAAAACCTCTGGCGGATAGTGATTTTCTTAATTCAGTAGAAGTGCAAAACACTCGAAATGGCAAACCATCTAATGCTGTCATTTTACTTATAATTTCATTCAAATTATCTTTTTTTTTTTTTCAAAATAATCTAAAATCCCTGATGACTTGGGCTTAGAAACTGTGCTTGACTTTGTATCTTCATCGCAATTAGATTATTTCCTCTTCAACAAATTTGTATCATGTTTCGTTTTTAAATGTGTATGGAGTCCGTTTGTACTTCCTCCATTCACTTTAATAACTCAAGAACATTTTTTACATTGTGCCACCATATTCTTTTCATCATATAAATAATGAAACCAAAGCGAAGTATTATCAACAGACTTTTTATGTTCTTTAAAGTTATTCTTATTCATTATTATAGGTTTATTAACACCTGGCATGCAGGCAACGTATTTTTATGTATGTTTTTCGCAGTCTGTTACTGGAGCGCGGGTGTTTGTGTTGCTAGGAAACGCTTTGCATTGTTTCTTCCCAGAAGTTTCGTTTGTCGAGTTATTCGTTGAGAAAAATGAAGTAGTTTTAGATTTATTGCGATTTTACATGTAGTGGAGACAATTTAAAAACTTTCTAGTAAATACCGAAAAAACAGTATTTAAACTTGTGAAAACCGGTATTACAAAATTGTACGAATGGCTCAAAATACCGGTATTTGGTATCCCGGTATACCGGTATTGCAATCCCTAGTTGTGATAGTTTCATACCTTATTACTATTGATAACGATCTATTATTTTCGTTTTAAAATAAACCTCGAAAGCATAATTTCCAAATCTCATCGTAGTAGGGTTCTGCCACCCGGTTTCTCAAACGTAAAAATTGACAGCTACAGATAATGATAAAGCAATATAGAAATATAGATAATGATAAAAAATAATAATTTGTGTAATTATTATTAAACTTCTTATTTATACTTTCAAGAACATTACATATACAGTATGTCCGTCTTAAGTGTCTACACGTGATTATTTCTAAAAGTATTAGAGATACAAAAAAATGTTTCAGATGAAAGTTGTATGGTATCGTGGGGGACATACCGTGATGGTAATTGTTTGACCTCGAGATAGCGTTGGTGCGTCCTGTGAAGGTCACATTTAATTTTTTAAATGGAACCCTATATTTTTTATTCCATATTCTTGTAGCTAATATTGAGATGTTTTCAAAACACTACTTATGCATGCATTTTACATAAGTCATTGTTGAGTTATTAACTTTCAAAGTTTTCATGCCGCCGGCATTAGCGTTACCCAACTTACACCGCGACGAGGTTGTTTGGTCGGACTTTGTGCATCATGGTGGCTCTAAAAGCCGATTGTGAATCTAGTATCTAGTATCTACTGAAACCTAAGGTGGTTATCCTTCAATATGTCCTCCATCATTAAGAATACATTTCTGTAACCTCTTTTGGAATTGCTTTTCCACTTTTCTTAGCATTTCAGGTGTTACTTCTGCACATGCATTCCGTATCCGCTGACATAATTCTATTACACTTTCAACCGAGGTGCGATAAACTGTTTGCTTCAAGTACCCCCATAGGAAAAAATCACACGGCGAACAATCTGGGGATCTTGGTGGCCATGGTACTGGCCCGCCACGTCCAATCCACTTATTTTCAAAATTTTCGTTTAACCAGTTTTTCACTGCTGCCATGTAATGTGGAGGTGCTCCATCTTGTTGAAACTACATATTTCTTCTATCTTCTAATTCGATATTTTCCAAAATTTCAGTTAAGTAGGTTTGTAAAAATTGTAAATATTTTTGTCCATTGACACATCCATAAAAAAAAAATACGGACCTATTAATTTTCTATTAAATATTCTGCACCACACCATCACCGAGTTTCGGTACTGATTATTTTTTTCTAATCTCCAGTGAGAGCGACATGAAAACTTTGAAAGTTAATAACTCAACAATGACTTATGTAAAATGCATCCATAAGTAGTGTTTTGAAAATGTCTCAATATTAGCTACAAGAATATGGAATAAAAAATATAGGGTTCCATTTAAAAAATTAAATGTGACCTTCACAGGACGCACCAACGCTATCTCGAGGTCAAACAATTACAATCACGGTATGTCCCCCACGATACCATACAACTTTCATCTGAAACATTTCTTTGTATCTCTAATACTTATAGAAATAATCGCGTGTAGACACTTAAGACGGACATACTGTATATGTTGTCCCAGAATTATTGCAAGAATCGAAAATGTGAGGTGAAACAATTCTGAAAAACAATTTCCCTTGCCAAAATATTGGATAGGTCTTCGTTTTTGAAATATTAACGAAGAAAAAATCGACTAACCACAGCGCGCGCCGCGTTCTGCCGCCAGTGTTGTCCGCCTAATATTAGTACAACTAACATCAATAATAAAACATAAACAATTTAATAGAATAAACAAAATAACCGAATTACTTGATATCCCGGTAGAAGGAATAAATCTAAGTTTTTTTTCGCTATTTGAAATGAAACATTTTAAAAATTGCCCACATTAAATGTAAAAAAATGGAGACAGAATTGAAATTTTTCATTGGTTGTTGCTGTTATTTCGGGGTCAGCGGGTTACAGCGAGATCACCGCTAATCATTGGACCGATCCTGGCCCTTCGATTTATGTAATCTGCTGCGTAGAACAACTGAGAGGTCGGCCGGGACAATGAATGCTGCATTTCATATGTTTTCTTTCTATATGGTCAGAAAAGGACAAAGCGAAAAACGACAGTGACCGTCCTTTTCTAGAAAAGGACAAAGCGAAAAGAGACAGTGACCGTGTGTAGAAAAAACATATGAAATGCACAATTCGTTGACCCGACCGTCCCATCAGGTATTCTGCGATACAGATTTCATACATACATCGAAGAAGGGCCAGGATCTGACCAAATGAAAGCAGTGAACAATGACAAATTTCAATTCTATCTGCATTTTTAGGCAATTCTTAAAATCTTGTTCATTTAAAATAGATAAAAAAAAAACAACTTACATTTATTCATTCTGCTGGGACATCGAATAATTCTGTTATTTTCCTTATTCTATAGGTACAATTAATTTCACGTTATTGTTAACTTTTTATTTTTTATTTTCCATATACCAGAAAAGTAATTCCATTTTTTTTTTTCGGAGTAAATTTAGAAAATTATATGATACATTTTTGAATGTAATTAAACTGTTCAATTTTTTTTTTGCCCGCTCGTAGAAAAATGTCCTTTGTCCATAAAATTTTTTGTTGACGCTCGTCGTGTGCCTCGTATTCTGATCGTTTGATCCGTTTCTCATTTACGTCGGATTTGTGCTTATTCGGCGTTCCATCTAACCAATTTACTCACTGTAAACATGTTTTAAAACAACAAGATTAATATATTTTACACGTAGTATATTGTGGTAACTAGTATTATATTGTTCATCTTTTCGCATACTTACATTTCTGCATTACCTGCTAGGAATTCGATTTATTATTATTCATAATTGTGTATATCATTTTTTCTAATGTACTGTTGTTGCTCCAAAAAACTAATTACAACTAATTTTAATATTATATTCAAATGTGTATTGTCCCTCAGATTTAATAAAGTATGTTACTGTAAACGTACAGCTGCTAACAATATTAATTTCATCATAGGGATTTCGAAATTACATCATAACTCATTTTTAACCGACTTCGAAAAGGAGGAGGTTACTCAATTCGACAAGAATATTTAATTTTTTTTTCTTCGAAAAGAGAAACATCGATGTGAAGAAGTTTTCCATCTGGCGTAGAAAGATCCCTCTGCTGAAGTAATCTCCGAAATACATCCACCTGAAACAGTTTTGTAATCACCATAAGATGTACCCCCCCCCCCCCCCCAACCTTCCGCTATTTCAACAAATTAGCGGATCTTGAACGTCAAAGAACTCGCGTGATCGAGCGATCCGTGAGTACAATTGCAACTGTTTGCAATTGTGAACCACCAACACAGTGAGTGGTACCGTACTTTATAGCACAGTGCGACGCCGGGCAGTAACAGTATCTTCAGTTCTTTCGGAGAGTGATCTTTTTCGTTTTTCTAATCCTGTCCTTTCCTCTTTAATGAATTCTGGCTCTCGAATGGGCATTTCTCTGTTGTGCCTACTATCGATTAACTCGGGTAGCATACATTCCATGTAAAATTGCTTCAATTGAGGTTCCATGTTTCTATTCCAGAAATTATCATCCTTCTTCACTCTAATATATTTTAACCCTTTCCGGGTCCAAATGCAGAACAGGCAATATTGTCTTCCGGTTATATGTAACTGTCCCTGCACCTGGTAAAAATATGGATGTTTTCTGTTCATTGCAGAACCATTTTCGTCTTCAAATATTTGTCTGACAGCTTTCACGTTTTTGATAGCTTCATCTGGCGATAAATCTTCCGCTGTCTTTGGGCATTTTATTTCCACCAGTCCTTTTTCATCTATAATTCCATCCGGAGATGCTCCTAAATACGGGATGGAACTGTCGATGAAGAGCCCACATTCTCTAATCGGGGCACCAATATGGTTGCTCAGTTCTTCTCGAGCAACTTTTTCGTACACTTCCCCGTGCTGTATAGCAGGGACACTAAGTATCCTCGGGTACAGAAAGGTTCTCACGGCGTTTGCTGATAATGTGCCTCTTCGACGACGACACACTCTTCCAAAATTTGATGCAGTCAAAATTTTTGATTTATAATGCAACCATCTTGAATTTTTTGCTTGACCTACGGTTTCGGTCTCAATTTCTTCTTTTCTGTCTTGCCAGTTTTTTTATCATTGTACAATGTTTTTGTAGCTCCAGATCATAAATCTGTTTCGGCATGTCCGGCTTTTGAGCGTTTGCGCCATACTCCGCATCTTCTAAAGAACGGAATTGCTTTCGAGCATAATCGAACTTTTTCGTTTCCTTCTTTTTTTCAGCCTTTTTTTGGTTGTGTTTTTTCTTCTTATTTTCCATGCTGAGTTACATCGTGGGCGGTTTCTTTTTCATTTCTGCATTCAACCGCGATAGCGCTTCTTGTGTGTTATACTGAAGCACAGCAGCAGCACATCTTCCTGTGTATGATCCCCGCTCACCGAAATGCAATCTTTTTCCGCCGATGTACTTTGCGATTATTGCATTGAAACTTTCCACACTGTTATTATTGCTATTGTACAGAAGACTCTCTGCATGAGCTGACACTGGTCGCAGTATTTCTTTAATCTGCTGATATACTCCTATTCTCGTCAACTCCGGAACGATGTTTGTTTCACTATTCTTCTTAGTTCCATCGCAGAAATAATTTAATTTCACACAATCTGCGTGTTCGCCAAAAACGTGGCTGGGGACATTTTGTATGTCACCGTACAAATTTTCAATTTTCTGGGAAATTGTTGCAGCCTGCTTATACCTGAACTCGGCGGCTTTGACGATGTCAGTTCGCATTCGCCTAATGCTACTTTCCACAGTTTTTCGTAGAGGTCCAGGTGTGGTTTTCTTTACAATTTCCTTCATCTTTCTGCAGAAGTTTCTTTGCAAATGATTTGTGCATTCAACTTTTTTGACGCGGATTTCGGCCATGTATGGATCCGCGTCTATAATTTTCTTATACACGCTGCTGTCTCCATCAGCAATCAGCGTTGAATACACGAGTCCACGCTTTTCTATGCTACTCTTGAAACCTTCAACTATAGCATCGCTTTCCATACCGGTTGATGCTTGATTCGCACCCCAGTTCTTGAAGCATGTATGTTTTCGTGGATTTTCCTTCTTTTTAGCAGCATACCGACAAATCTTACAAACTTTGTTGCGCACCCCAATAAACAACACCTTTTTGGTGTAATAGCCCATAATAACGCCGACTCCTGATACGGAGTTGTATATTCCGGTGCGATACGATCGCTTCATCCAACTTCCGTCGGCTACGACGGGGATGTGGGGGATTCCGGATGCGGGAAGAACATCGCCTCTTTCGATGGCCAGGCATTTTTCTTCCTCAGCCGCTGCTGTCATCTCTTTTTCCGCAGCAACGATCAAAGAATCTACAATTTCATCTTGATGATTCTGAAATTGTCTTTTTGACATGCACGGTATATTCATGGCTGTAAAAAAGTCCTGCATTTGAGCGTAGTTGCCGCCGGTGAAAAATGTTCCAGCCACGGCGCTCTGGTTCACATCCATTTCTTCTATTTCGTCAGGTTGACTGTGGATCTCAGATGTGTAGTGACACATACTGCAGCAAACGCTGATAGTGGTCCTCAGCCCTGACCGTTTCATGCCTGTGATTTTGAGGTATCTGATTCCACAGTCTTCCCTGTTTCTTGCATGGTCACCCATTTTTTGAAATTCGGCAAAGATGTGCTGCATGTCCACAATACTTAAGCCGTTTGGTACGTAGCATTGTTCTTCAGGCTCGTTCATTACTGCTTTCTCTATGACCCATTCTTCATTTTCTGCGGTTGCAATTTCCACATGTGATACATTTTCTGTATTGTCCGTTTCCTCAATTTCACGCGGCAATTCTTCCATCATATCTTCAGGAACTTCTTTTGAATTCTGCGGTTCTGCTCCCTCATCCATTGGCAAGTAAATAATATTCTCTGCATTCTGTGTTTGTCTGTCGGATGTTGATGGTTCTTCTCGGTGGTCGCAACCGAACTGATTTACAATTTCAATGTTGCTGTCTGCAATTTGTTAGTTGCTTTTTAAAATAGCTAAACGCCGTCTCCTTGCCCGCCATCCCTTTTTTCCAGAACATCTCCATTGGGACGGACGTAACTTGACAGCACGTCGTACGCTGCCGATTTTTTGACATTTATTTTGCACATTCTCTTGTGTTTCTCTTGCACACACATTTTGCTTTCCACTCATGCTGTTATCACTACACACTCACTTTAATCGTATAAAAAAAAAACCTAAAATAATAATAAAAGAAAATAATCAAAGAAAATAGAAAAAAGAAAATAATCAAAGAAAATAGAAAAAAGAAAATAATCAAAGAAAATAGAAAAAAGAAAATAATCAAAGGAAATAGAAAAAAGAAAATAATCAAAGAAAATAGAAAAAAAGAAAATAATCAAAGAAAATAAAAAAAAAAGGTTATTCTGAAAATATTGTAACGCGGAATACGTTTTGTGCTACAACGAATCGCGATACAAACTGCCGTCACGTCGCAGCGAGACATGAGGGTGGGGGGACGATTTTCAACTGTCTCGCGTAATGCGTTACTGTCGATCGCCATCGGCCGCTGCATTCTGCTATATGCAACATGGCCGCGAACAACAGTTCCGCAGTAAGTATCGTGAAACACAAAATAGTGCCTTGTGAGTATTACTTACTATAAAATCATGCATAATTGCTCTTTCTACAGATGGAAATTGAACAAACAGAGCATCCAGCAGAAGAAGTAGAAAAAGAAAATGAAGAACAAAAACAAGAGCAAAACAAGGAGGAAAAGAAACAGAAATTAGCAGAGGAGCAACCTGCTAAAAAAGTAAGTAAAAATTGAGGAGCCGGATGCACTAAGGGGATAGGCGCAAATTTTGCAGAATAACTATTGTCCGCCAGGCTAATTTTAAACATTGTTCGAATTTTGATTTTGACGACTGATACCTGTACAGAATTTTATAATACACGTTTTTTGTAAGTCAGATTTGTATCTTTTTCCGTTTTTGAATTATTAACGAAAATAATCATTTTTAAGTGAAAGAGATTTCAATGCACTTTTACATTCAACTCGTAATATCTCGGCCAAATATGAATATTTATCTTTGAAACTTGCACAAAATAATCTTTCATATTTCTCGAGATATAGCATCCATACAAAGTTTGTAAAACGTTTGAGAACCAAATGCTGAATTTTTCAATTCATTTCCCCGAATTTGTACGTTTATTTACTCGATCGCAAAAGTTGTTGTACGAAATTTGTAGTCATAAATTTGGACCTATACCATAATCTTGTGTATTATTTGTGGAAAATGCCAGATCTTTAGATATTTAGGTTGCGAAGTAATGGCGATTTATAATCAATGCATTTACGTATCGATTACGTAGCGATACAATATCTAAAGATCTGGCATTTTCCACAAATAATACACAAGATTATGGTATAGGTCCAAATTTATGACTACAAATTTCGTACAACAACTTTTGCGATCGAGTGAATAAACGTACAAATTCGGGGAAATGAATTGAAAAATTCAGCATTTGGTTCTCAAACGTTTTACAAACTTTGTATGGATGCTATATCTCGAGAAATATGAAAGATTATTTTGTGCAAGTTTCAAAGATAAATATTCATATTTGGCCGAGATATTACGAGTTGAATGTAAAAGTGCATTGAAATCTCTTTCACTTAAAAATGATTATTTTCGTTAATAATTCAAAAACGGAAAAAGATACAAATCTGACTTACAAAAAACGTGTATTATAAAATTCTGTACAGGTATCAGTCGTCAAAATCAAAATTCGAACAATGTTTAAAATTAGCCTGGCGGACAATAGTTATTCTGCAAAATTT
This sequence comes from Stelis phaeoptera, assembly GCA_943735885.1. Taxonomy (NCBI): domain Eukaryota; kingdom Metazoa; phylum Arthropoda; class Insecta; order Hymenoptera; family Megachilidae; genus Stelis; species Stelis phaeoptera. Next base: position 3,354,353 of record OX030933.1, read on the forward strand.
GCGCCTATCTCCTTATTGCATCCGGCCCCTCAATTTATAATATTCAATCTTTTTATTGTTTTCTTTTATGTAAAAACAAAAAAAAATATTTTTGCTTTTCAGTTGGAAAAGATGATGAAAACATATAGCAGAGGCGCCGGCGGCGGCGATCGGCGCGGCGACGGTCGGCGTGGCGGCGATTGGCGTGGCGGCCGCGGATATTGGCGTGGCGGCGGCGGCGGCGGCGGCGGCGGCGGCCGCGGAAATTGGCGTGGCGTGGCGGCGGTCAGCGGCGGGGTAACCGCCACACCTTTGTGTTTAATAATTATTAATACATATTGTATTATAAATAAAAAAAATATATATTTCTAAATCATTTTTTTTATTTACATATCTACGCTCCTTTTTTTGGTCACAAGATTAATACCTGCTAAATATGGCTATTGAACGTAGCACCAGACTTTGGAAAAATTAATTTTTTTAATGGAAAATGATAGTATTTTGTTTGCAATTGATTGTAGTTTTATCAGCTAATAATTTGAAAAAATTGAAAAAATGACTGACACTCGCAATTTAGTTATCTGAAATTCGGTTACGCACTCTTCTTTGCTATCGTTTGTATTGATTTCCTTTTCGTTTGTAGTTGAATAGTTTAAAAGTTATAAACAATTGTTTACACGTCGAGCCATGCTTTTTGGAATTATAACATTTATACAAATATAATTGTGTGCGTATTTATTTAATTATATTTATACAATTTTTATAACTGAAGAAAGCATGGCTTAGACGTGTGAACAATTCTTCTATAACTTCTAAACTATTCAACTACAAACGAAAAGTATATCGTATCTCATTTTAATCAGAAAAGCCTCCCACACACGACAGTGATCTTTTTATTAACAAAAAGTAAAAAATAAAAATGTTTCTTCTGTGCATTAGTGTGGTCACAGTGTCACGGGATATTTGGAGCGATAAATCTGGTTTTCAGTCTCTCTTTCTTCTTTAGTTACTGACTCTTTCTACGTTCGATTGCTTCGGCAAAGTACACCAAGTTCGAAAAACGATTCACCTATTCCCGGACTGTTGCGGAGCGGACCCGGCAGTAGTAACATTTATCCAGTTTTCACTGTATTATGTTTGTATATATTACAAATTAAAAAGATGTAAAAATATGTTTTAAACATTTTTCCAATAACTAACCTTCTTTACATTATATGCAATTTGGTTAAGAAAACAATTACGGTTTAAAAAAAATGCAAACTCTGAGTGGGTTCCGAACCTATGTCCTAAAACGCACGCATCGTTTCCGGATCAAGATCCCAAATCGATTCGCAAACAACATTGTTTAAAAATTCTTTAACATTTTGGTATATAAGTTCACCGAAAGGCATTAATCAATTACTTTCATTCCATTTCAACAATCTACGTATATTTAATGTACCATTTATGTGACTGTGTGTTTGTTTATTACTTCTCAGTACATACTCTGAAAAAAGAGGACATACAAATATGAAGTAAAAGTCGCTTTTTTTTACACAAAGTAATCACTTATTGATTGTTTTAACTACGGCGCACGTTAGCAAAAAAGCTGAAAGGATTCAGGAGTAACAGTCATGCTAATACGTTGTTACCACAATAATATAAAAGTTGTGCATCTATATCTTCCATAGAAAATTGCACTTTTTTCGATTTTTGATGGGTTTTTACTTTTTACGTTCAAGTTTCAAATTTTTTTCGCGGCTCCTCCTAAAAGAGTGTGCTAAGTATGAACTGCATCGGATAACGCGGAAATGTGCCACCGAGCTTAAAAACATTATAGTAATTAATTAAATGCGATTAACATATAGTTTTATGTGATTCTACATTACTGATCACATAAAAAAACGTGTTCGGCAAAAGTTATAGATTTGAACAAGACGCATCTTTTATGTTGTATTGTTGTTCGTTGTACGACGAAAGGTTTTCGAAACAAATAAGAACAAAAAGAAGTTCGAAAAAAAATTGTTCATTTTTGCAAAGCAAAATGTATTCTGATTATCTTTTATAAATAAACAATAAACGAAAAATAAAATTTCAACTCCACGTATAATTTCATTGATTACAAAATATTATTGTAAGTTTGAGTAAAATTCTCTATCGCTGCATCCATTAGTACGTATCGTTCCATTTTCGGACATCCTTCTCTTTCGCTGGCGCTGTCCTTTTCTACGTTCTCTCAGTCAGCGAAAGTCAAAATCTCGGCTCGAGCCGTATTCATTCAAAGCTTCCCTGATGGCCAGAGCGGCAACAGCGTGACAAAACTCTCGATACTTTTCGGCAACCATGCTTTCGTATGTCTGTATTCATGTGTTTGTGAATCACCGTTCGAGCCGTCAAATCTATGCTACATTTACCGACCGATTCGTGTTTTTATACAACCCGATGGTAACATGGTCAAACTGGCTGCAATATACCATAAGCGCTCCTAGGCGAGATTCTTTGAACTATTCTGCTGTCAATTTCCGTGCTAGTGGACGCGAATCGTAAATAAGACATTACATCTTCAAGAAGTGATAAATCGGCAAAAAATGTGTTTCTCTAAGATTGTGCTACTAATCCGCAGGGTAGTCCGGTCCGCTTTTATCGAGAAAATCATCGAATCGTCTGATACAAGCAAAATTTAGTACGACTCGCCTTCGAAACGGCCATCTTTCTTGTTGACATCGGAATCTGTCTCAAGCTTACACTCGCTAAAATTAGACATTATTCGACGTATGGTGTTTATTGGTGTTCAAACGGGGCGGGCAACCCTGCGTGGAAACCTAACGGTGAGTTCTCTACCCCCAAAAACTTGATTCTTGCAATTATGGACAATTTTAGTCTAATTTACGAAATCGTCTCTCTCTGTCGCGCCTCGCGTATAGGTGCATGGCCCCCTTTGCTTGTGTGAGCGTACGCACACAGCTTACGGCCAAGCGAGACTCCCCCCTTAAATAGGGAAAATGGGGCAAAAACTAGATTTTCGATTTTTCCCTATTACTACCCTCCTGGTTGAGGTACAGGGTTGAAACTTGGTGTAACATGTTTTCTTTGGATATGCTATCGAATGGTGTATTACACATTGAATTCGGCTCAAGGGCACTTTTGACCATCTTATCCGGCTATACTAGGGTGGTCCTTATTTATATAGAAAAAAATTTTGTTTTTAATTTAAATAACAGGACCCCCAAAATCTGTTCCATTCCACACAAAAATAATCCTGACAAAAATTGAGATTAATTGGGTACCGTTAACCCGTGCCCCATCAAGGTCAAATTAGAAAATATATGTATCTTTCAATATTTTTTGCTAATCAGTATTTAAAAGATATGTTATACCGATTTAAATAACCAGTTTTGTGTAATATAAAACCTATTTATTTAGTTAATAAAGAACCACGTTTAACATTGTGTGAGGCTCGAAACGAAAGTGATCTTATTGGGCGTTCAGAATATCACTACTCACTTCTACCTTTAATGCGAGTACACTGCCATTCTGGCACGTTGAAACTAGTATTTTGTGTGAAAATAGGTTTATACATTGAAAAAATATTTCATAATAAACTTTAGGGATTTACCATTATTTATAGATTTTGAGCCTCGTGGGGCACGGGTTAATATCTATTAACTGAGCCCAAATTTTATAGAAATTAATTATTTCTATAAGGGAACAAATTGAACGGGTCCTACATAAAAATATATAAGGTTCGAAAATAAGGACCACCCTAGGCTATACCCTTTGTTGTGTTGTTACGTTCCAGAGTTCAAATTTCATTTCTACCAACGCGTTCTCACGCTGTTGGAAGTTCAACTCCTTCTTAGAATCATCTAGTCAGTAAATACGTTTTGCAGCGCTTGATACTCTGCTTTGTTGGCAGTAAACATCCGGTGATACCGCTGTGGTTCTGAGAACGACTTGCGAATCCAACCCTCGCTGCGCGTTATGCCAGGAATTGTAACCCGAACATGCGAGCGATAGGCGACAAAGTTGCACACGGTTCTCATTGTCGCCAACGTCACACAAGATGAGTTGGTTTAATAAAAATGTTCTTTATTTAATACTTCGAAGATTACACAAACAAATACTGGATCTTATTAACTACGCGCACGGACTTGCGGAGTCTCGACAAAAGTTCTTATTATACTGTTCTTACTGTATTTTGGGTCCTCCTTTTATAAGGGGTTTTTGGTAGGGAAAATAGTGGTACGGGTAGGTGGAAGACAGTAAGGGTTTTCTGGAAAAAGCGCGGGAATCAGTCCCGGATACATAAATATCGAGGTTTCCGGAGGATGAGATACGTGGGGCCTTTTTCTAAGGATATCTGATCGGAAAAGCAGGAAAAAAGGGTCAGGATACATAAAATACCTGAAAACGGAGAATGCGTGGTTTGGGACCGAGGGTAAAGGGGACCGTCGTAGAATATCTAGTAGGGGCTCGGTCGACATCATGGCTAATGCCCTAGCGCTGAGTGCAACTGCACTCAGAAAATTCGTAGTCAGCACCCTTAGTCTTGATGAACCAAACCTGTGAGCGAAACAACACAGTCGACCATACAGTCGCGAGGTGCGCGGTCCGCCAGTCCGAGGAACACTCAGTATCCCAGATACACCGAGCAGAATTTCGTGTGTGATAGTCTCCCGTGAAAGGACTCAGTTTCTCGTTAAACAAAGACTCTTACCACCGTCATTATAATCCGAATATTTTACGTTTCATTTTTATCACTTAACATAATTAGTCTCCTAGTAATAGTTAGTAAACGAAACCACGAGTAGTATAAGTTACCTGTATAGGGACCTGTATAGGTCTTCTACAATTCCCGGATCCTGTAGCCAATTAAATTGGCCTACCGGATGAATAAATACTATTCATCTCAAAATCATTAAAATAAATTGTTAAGCGTTACGCGGGATAAGACCACGCACCGCTCAGTCGCTCAAAAACCACGCCCTCGCGTAACTGTGTCTATCGCAATGTGCGTTTCGGTAGAGTCTATATAAGCATAAAATATTCCGTTGATTTTAGTTGGTACCGAGTATACTTTACTTGATTTATAAATTTTTGGGTTTAACAAAGGAATTTCGATAATTGCTGTGATTGAGTGTGAATTTGAATAGACTGCGAGATTTACAATTTCGTATAAGTAGTGTATGTTTTCGACTGTGAGGAAAATTTAAACCTTTTGGTAGTTGAGATGATACTGATTTTAGGCTGTTAATAATTTGTGTTGGAGATATAACGGTGGGGTTGAGAATTCCATTTTTAATATCTTTGGTAAAATCGAGTAAATTGTTGGTATCGTCGTTTAAATCTTTTATTGTGCTTTCGGTAATAATGGCATTCTCATCAATGGCCATTTGAATTTGGCGGTCGTTTATCTCTGTGTGTATAAGTTAATTGAGTTTGATAGTGGCGTTTAGTAGTGTTCGTTCGTTGTATTCTGTATTTGAAATGAATTCATTATAGATTTGTATGTTGGCGTTGATTAGCTGCATCTGTTTTAAAAGTGACGTGCGTATATTGCTACCTTCTTGGTGCAATATTTGTATTTGTTCATTAATAGTTTGTCTGTCATGTTCGTCCATTGTACCAAATAGTGCCTTGCCTAAATATTCTATTCCGTTTATTAATCCCCTGCGTTTTGGTCTAGTTGTTTCTGTGCTATGACGGTGAATCGTGTGCAAAAGAGATTTGCGTATCGTGCATTGTAGTGGCACTGTTTAGTGGTTTCCGTCAGTGTATTTTGAATTTGGGTGTGTCGGTCTATAAGAGGCGTTATGTCTGTGTGTATTACCAACTTCCATGTGGCTCTGTATGCGTGGAGATTTTCGATTTCTTCGAAGTAAATACCGGGGTGATATGTGAACCTTTGTAGCTCGAACAGTTCGTTCTGCTCGCCCCCTGATATGCGCGGAATGTTGAGCGAAAATCTGCAAGAGCAGTGCAATTTTTTGAATTTAGGTGGGGACTTCTGATGTGTATTTAAGTGGGTTGGCTTGGCGGTCGACCTCAAATTAAAACGAAAATGGGTCGCCGTAATACCTATACTTGGTCTCGTAAGTATTTATTGCTAAAATGTTTGTTTTGTTTTTCTTTTTGTGTCATTAACTGTGTGTCATTTGTTTTTGTGTATTTAGGGGTGTTGGTCGTACGTGAGATGATTGCCGTGCGTAATCGTCGTCATACGCTGCGGCATTACGTGGACTTGCTATGGGGCCAGCTGAGTATCCGATGTTTCTTTGGAGAGGCGGAAAGGGAAGAGGTGAGATGCAGTGCGGGATGGCACGTTTATGTTGTTGTGCTTGTTTTTTTCTTCTTCTTCTTTTGATAGGGCATATCGCCGCCTATGTTGATTAATTTTGGTTTGTGTTGCAGGTTACTGGTTGGTGTTAAGTGTCCTTATAAGTTGCTAACAATTTGTAATAATGAAGATTGTAACGTAATAATATTAAAATAAAATGATAATGTAATCGCCTGACAGGCCTGTGTGAAGAAAACGTTGTCTGTTTACTTTTTCTTATTGAGCAAAGTGTTTTAATCGGTTTGTGTGGACACGGATCGTTCTACGACCCTCCTTTGTGGTGTAATTTTCGTTATCGTGTGCCTGAAGTATCGTGTAGGGTCCTATCCAGCTCGGTGCTAGTTTTTTTGTTCGTCCCCGCCTGATAGTTTCGTCGCGTGATAGTACATCGTCGCCTACTTTAAATCTGTTACCTTTCGTCTTTTTGTCATAGTTGCGTTTCGATTGTAGTTTGAAATCATTTAGTGCGTCTCGCGCTACCGCGTTAGTGGATCTTATGCGTTGTTTTAATTCATGGGCGTAACGGTCGTACGTGTAATTAGGTTGAGGCGGTAGTGTAAGCGACGTTGGTAGTTCGGCTTGTCTGCCGTGCATTAGTTCGTAGGGGAAAATCCTGTAGCGGTGTGTGGGGTAGTGTTATATGTAAACATCGCGTAGGCTAGCCATTCGTCCCAATTCGATTGATCTTCCTGTATAAAGTTTTTTAGATATTCCGCTAACGTTCGGTGACTTCGTTCTAAGGCTCCGTTTGACTGGGGGTGATAAGCGGTCGTTTGGATTTTGTTAGTCTGTAACAGTTTGCACGTATCCTTGAATATTTGGTTGAGAAAGTTAGGTCCCTGGTCGGTGAGGATGGTTTTTGGTATTCCGTGTTCACATACTATTTACCTTAGCTATAGTATTTGCTTCTTGGTCCGGAAATGGTATTGCTTTACTAAATTTCGTTAGCGCGTCTTGGCAAGTTAATATGTATTTGTTGCGACTATTCGTTTCGGGTAGAGATCCTACAATATCTAGAGCGCATTGTTAAAAGGGTTCTGTCGGAGTGTCAGTTACGAGCATAGGTGCTTTGTGTGTGTTATAGATTTTGTTCCTTTGGCATTTCTCGCACTTGGCGACGTGTTCCTCTACATCCTTTTTTATTCCTGGCCATGTATGATTTAACAGTATTCGCTTTAGCGTTCGTTTTATGCCTAGATGTCCACCTAATGGAGCGTCGTGATATTCGTAGAGAATTTTTTTCTTTTCGTCTTCCGTTTATGTGTCCTGTGGTATGAGAATCGAGTCATCAGAATCTGATTCATAGGACTGGTCAGTGTCTTGCTCTGCGTTGTTTGTCGGGTCTGTCGTCGCTGGGTTGTCGGGTAGGGGTATCTTTCGCGGCCTGCCTCGTCCACGTTTAATTACGTACATGCGACTGAGAGCGTCAGCATTTTGATTATTTTTTCCTTCTTTATATCGAATGTTGTAATCGTACTCTTTTAACTTTATTCTCCATCTAATCAATCTAGAACTTGGGTCTTTAACGTTAAATAACCACGTAAGCGGTTACTATTTCGAATCTAGTGCCGTACAAATAAGGTCTGAAATGATGCGTTGCCCATACAATTGCTAAAAGTTCTTTCTCGATTGTACTATAGTTAGTTTAAGGACGCGACTTGCGTATGCTACTGGTAGATCTTTACCCTCGTGTTGTTGTGATAGTATCGCGCCTAATGCTGTACCGGATGCGTCTGTCGTTAAAGTAAATTGTTTAGAGAAATCGGGATATTGTAAAAATGGTGCTGATGTCAATTTTTCTTTAAGTATATCAAAGGCTTCTTGTCCTTGTGTGGTCCATCTAAATTTTACGTTCTTTTTTAATAGTTGCGTAAGTGGTTTTGCAATGCGTGAAAATTGTTCTATGAATTTCCTATAATAGCCTGCTAGTCCTAAAAAAAAGATAAAATGCATTTAGCCTTCTTTGGGACTGGAAATCTTTTTACTGCTTCTAATTTGGAAGGATCTGGTTTAATTCCCTCCTCAGATATAACGTGTCCTAAGTAAATTGTTTCTTTACGTAAGAACTGACATTTATTTGGTTGCAATTTTAATCCACTGTCTCGAATTCTGTTAAAGATCTGTGTTAGTCTGTCTTGGTGCTCCTTAAGTGAGTGTCCATGTACTACTATGTCATCAATGTAAACAAAACATTTGATTCCTCGTAAGCCTCTTAACAACGCTTCCATAGCTCTGTGGAAAATTGGTGGGGCACCTTTTAGGCCAAATGGCATTCTTTTAAACTCAAAATGTCCACAAGGGGTCGAAAATGCTGTTTTTTCACAATCCTCTGGTTCCATGGCTATTTGATGAAATCCCGAGGCAAGATCCAAAGTGGAAAAATATTTTGATCCTCCGAGTTGATCGAGAATGTCGAATATATTGGGCAGAGGGAATGAATCCCCTATCGTTACATTATTTAATTTTCTAAAATCGACGACTACTCTATGTGATATTGGCGCGAAAGTTCCCGCGATTGGCGAGTGTTTTGTTTCCGAACGCATACGGCGCGTGGCAACACGACAAACGGCGTCATTACCGCATCGTACAGGAACGCGACAGCCATAGTTGCACGACCGCTGTATTCCAATATTCTGGATTTATTATTATCTGTGTGGTAAATAAAAACTAAATACTTAGTTTTCAGTAACCGTGTGGTGCACGATTTCTATTACACATACCATCTCCCACGCAAACATTACACTCTATATCTCCTTTTTCCCGTTTCGTCTGATTTTTTAGAAACTACTAATAACACTGTACAACAAATTTTGACTTTTTTTTTATTTCGTAAACGCCACTATGAAATTCTTACGGATTTTTGCGAGCTGAATACGAATCTGAAATCCGTTTCTCTCTAGGACGTACAGTTTTTGAGAAAATTAATGTTAAAGAAAATTGCAAATTTTCAACTTTGAAGATGTTTTGCGCTTTTATCATAGCAGCTATTCAGTTGCCTTTGACACGAGAAGAATCTGTAAACTTTCCCGAATAAAACGATATAAATTGTTATTACATTGTAAACATTTAAATATGTTTAAATAATGATCAAAGTGAGAAAGCCACCAAAAATGCACCAATTTTAGCTGATATTTTTCAATTTATTTCAAAAACTAAGGGTATAGACGAAAATCTAACCATCCTACGTGATAGAGCAGACATTTCTGCTATAGAAAGCATCAAGCGAACTTACAAAATCACTTTCGTTTTCATTTTACAAGGGAAATAGCTCGGCAAAATATGCGTCGCTGCTAGCGGTAGTCAGTGCGAGCGTGGCGCGGTGGTCGCCTTGCTAACTGCTTGGCGTATTGTCTGCCATTGAGTACCGCTGGCGACGACGCGTATTTTGTCGAACTATTTCGCTTGTAAAATGAAAACGAAAGTGATTTTGTAAGTTCGCTTGATGCTTTCTATAGCAGAAATGTCTGCTCTATCACGTAGGATGGTTAGATTTTCGTCTATACCCTTAGTTTTTGAAATAAATTGAAAAATATCAGCTAAAATTGGTGCGTTTTTGGTGTCTTTCTCACTTTGATCATTATTTAAACATATTTAAATGTTTACAATGTAATAACAATTTATATCGTTTTATTCGGGAAAGTTTACAGATTTTTCTCGTGTCAAAAGCAACTGAATAGCTTCTATGGTAAAAGCGCAAAACATCTTCAAAGTTGAAAATTTGCAATTTTTTTTAACATTGATTTTCTCAAAAACTGTACGTCCTAGAGAGAAACGGATTTCAGATTCGTATTCAGCTCGCAAAAATCTGTAAGAATTTCATAGTGGCGTTTACGAAATCATTTGGCTGTTGTACAGTGTAATGGGGCGTTCCATTCGCTCGTGCTGGGCCCTACGATTCCTTGTTTTAGCATTTCCTTTACTTGTTTGTCTATTTCTTCCTTGTGAACCTGCGGTAATCTGTACGGCTTCACGTTTACGGGTTTTGTATTTGGCACTAATCGTATTTTATGTGTGATTCTGTCGGAAAATCCTAATCTGTCGCCTTAAGGAAAAATATGTCGTTGTATTTCTCACATAGTTCTATCAAAGGGTCTAGCCGGATAAGGTGGTCAAAAGTGCCCTTGAATAAAATTCGACTTGCGACGGGTCATTCGATAGCTTATCAAGAAAAAACAAGGTGTACCAAGTTTGAACTTGATATCTCGACTCTTCTGGATTTTTTGGGGATTTTTTGGTCACCTGCGCCGTATCTTAAAAAAAAAATGAACACAAGTTAGTCTTGAACCTTAGAAAAAAAGGTTGCAGCGGTTTAGCAGTTCGTTACGTTACCGCTGAGCTACCGACATTTTTGTAAACGTCTTCAATATTTTGGTATATATATACCATATATGGTACATAATGTAGTTTCAATTCGGTTTATTTGATTTTTTAAATTTCAATTCTGCTTAGATGTTTGTGAAAACATTAAGCATTGCATAAAACACTAATTTCATAAAGAATATATGAAAATTCGTCGTATATGTTACTTGGATACGCGGAAAACGACCAAAATCACAGTTTTTGATTTTTTGACTACGGCGCAGGTGACCAAAAAATCCAGAAGAACAGTATCAATAATAAGTATTTACTGGCAAAATATGATCACTGATCCGCGACTCCTTCGGTACGAAATCGGCATTTTTCTGAATTTTTTTTGCGTTTTTGATTTGTCACAGTTTGAATTTTCAATGGAAAAATCTGAAAAGATTTTATTATATGTATCCCGTTAATAGAAATGCCTCTGATTTTTTTCAGAATTTTTCATGCATCATAGTGGGAGAAATTGGCCAAAAACGTGATTTTTAACTTTTGCCCTTTACAAAATATCACGTCGAAATATCAAGTTCAAACTAGGTACATCTTGTTTTTTCCTAATAAGCTATCGAATGACCCGTCGCAAGTCGAATTTATTTCAAGGGCACTTTTGACCACCTTATCCGGCTAGACCCTTTAACTTTTCTTCGCGATTTAAATGTTCAGTGTTTATATTTTCTCGGAGTGTCTCCATTCTATCTTTGCCGGTCACTGTTCTAATGTCGCACACGGGTGTCTCGTTGCAGTCTTCGTCTCCGCTGTCGGGTAGGTCAGTGTCGTATGTTATCGCGGTCGTATCCAGTTGCACTACTGGAGCTCGTAACGATATTATTTTGTCTGTCAAGTTTATTATGGGCACGAGGCACGTGCCGTTCTTAGCTACTGTTAAACAACTTTCAATGTATATTCCTGGTTCTACTAACTGTTTTTCTATTACTCCTTGTCTGTTGTTGTCCGTACGCGCGCTTATTATCGTCTTTGTGCGAGGCTGTAATTGAAATTCTTCATCTTGAATAAGGGGCCAGTGCGCTCCTAGTAATTCTACACGTGTCCCTGGTTTTATGATAGCTTTGTGCTCTGTTATGAAGTTGTATCCCAAACATCCGTCGGCTCGTAATGGAAAATCGTCTTTTACTACGCGACATGGATGCTTAATGTATGTTATACCTATTTTGATATTAAAGTTTATTTTGCAAACCGTGGGTATTTCCGTGCGTCCGATGCCCCTCAGGGTTACCTCCCGTACCTCTCGAGTTGTAGGCACTTCATCACGAATTTTGCTAAATTTCAAGAGAGTTAATTCCGCTCCTGTGTCGACTAACATCCCTACTTTCTGAGATTTTAGCTCTTGTGCCCCAATTTCTACTATGTTCTTTAGTCTGAGATTTCTTTCTGTGCAATTTACTTCGTACGATCGAAGAGGTGCTCCTTGGTTCGCCTCTGGTTGTCGTGCTCTATTCGACCGGTCGCTATTTCGCGCGTTAAATTCCCTATTACCGTTTGAGTCCCGTTGATTCGCGTATTGTAGCCTAGTGTCGTTATGGTTTGTCCAGCCTCCGTTATCTCTCATTAATGTTCTACAATCGCGTTGAACATGCCCCGGCCTTTTGCAGTAATTTCATACTACTGTAGTGTAATTCATCTCGTGTTTAATCCCATAGCTTTGACGATTAGACGAGGTGCGGTCTGAAGGAAAGGCCGGTCGCGGCATGCTCAGTCGTGTGTAGCAATTCTTAGCGAGATGCCCTTGCCCGTGGCATCTTTCGCAAGTCTGCATATTAGGACCGAATCGGCTCCTATCTGTCCGGAATTGTTCGGGTTTCTGTAGTTACTAAATTTCCAAAATTCCGTGTCGGAATTAAACCTAGTGACTGCTCTTTTTCTATCGCAGCTGCTATAGCCGCCTAAGGCTATAATATTGCCTCGACCATACGGTCGATCATCATACGATGATCCTTAGCTTTTCTTTTAACCCGGTAGTAAAAAGATTGAGCGCTTGCTTGTTAACTGATTCTGCTAACGCGAGGTTTACTGCATTCGTGTTCCTTGGCTTCATCGTTAATTGTGATAACTCAGTAGCTAGTTTTTCTACCCTTATTGCGTAGTCCCTAACGCTTTCTCCGCCTCTTTGTCGGCACGCGTTAAATTCTGTCTGTACTGTGCATAGCGATCGTTTTTTGGTAAACAATGTGGTCAAAGTCGTCCGTAATGATTCAAAATTGTCTATGTCTGTGTATTCGAGTTCTAAAGCCGCTTTGTTCTTTAATTTAGTACATAAAATAGCTCGCAATAATAGTGGGTGTTCGCGTTCTGCCACCAATTCTTTCAATACAAGTGACCGTGCAGTGCAGTGAGTTCGCTGACCCGACCATGACATCAGCTGTTGAAGGTTTCGAAAAAGGGCCAGAATCGGCACAGTGACCCAGTTTCAACGACCCACTTCAACCGTGACAGGTTCATTCGGGGATGAATGGGTAAATTAAACCAGCTTTTTCTAACATTAGCTTTCGAAATCGTTTTTCTTTAAACATAAATTATCCAACTGTTGATGTGGTATTAAAAAAAAATTATTTTCATAACTACTACAACACTTTGTTCCTTTCGGATAACGTTAAAAAGTGTCAAACATAGTTATTAAACAACATATTCATTAATTTGTTACTCATAAATAATTCTACATTATTCTTAATTTAATACAATGTAACATTTGCCGTGTGATTCTCTCGATATCTCCGATGCAAAGAGGCATTCGTTCACGGCCACGTCCGCGCGCGATTGAGAGCCACTAACGTTCTCGTGGTTGAGCCCGCGCTCTACGCGCGCTCTCATTGGCCGGTGTTTTTCGTTAATAACTCAATAACGAAGCTTCAAACAACATTTTGGTAAAGGAAAAAGTTGTTCAGATGCACCCCAGCTACCCCTCATTTCCGGGTGTTACACTAGTTATGGGACACCCTGTATATGGTCGAGCTGATGATCGACGACAGTCGCCATCAGCACGCGAGACACAAAAAGTCGTTTTACTTTTCGCCCCCGTCCATCCTCAAAGATCTCTCCGTGACAGTTTCAGAAGTGGGATATATCGAATCTTTGGAAGAACAAGTCGCGAAGTTTCGTTTTGCCGGGATTGTTCGTGTTATTTCGATATTCCGATTGCTGTGAAGATTTTGTGATCTTTTTTTATGAACCTTTTATGAACCTTTTGTGAACCTTTTGTGGATCTTTTGTGACTTTGTGCGATCAGACTTGGTTGGTGATAAACAGTGCTTCGTACGTCGATAATTTGTGTGAATTACGCGCGTTGAAAAGAGGGTTCGTTAACATGTCCAAATGCGCACTTAATGATTTCGCGGTCGTTGAGCTAAAAAGTCTTTTGCGTGCGAGGAAATTGAAAACCTCCGGTTCTAAAAGTGACCTGGTGGCACGACTGCAGGGAGCAGTACCGGATTGGGAAAGCCAAATGTCAAACTTTGCGGAAGAATTGCGACAATCGAACGTTCCGTCGGAACGGAATACGACGCTAGAACAGGAAGAGGCGACCCCTGTTCAAGAGAATTCCGCAATTAGCGATATGTTGGAAGTTCCTTGTGTTGATCCTCGGGAGTTTGAGCTTCTTCGTCGCGAAAAGGAACTGTTAGAACGTGAATTAAGACTCGTGCGTCTTGAAAGAGAAGTGCAGACACCGCGTTCCGACGTTAGTGAATTTTCTGCGCGTAGAGTTAATGTGCGACAGCTTCAGACTGACTCTAAATAAACAAAACGTTAATCCGCGAATCTATCGATGGGCATTATTTCTACAAAATTATGATTACAAAATTGTCCACAGGAAAAACAACAAAATGAGTCACGTTGACGCCTTGAGCAGGTGTCACAGTATATTAATTTTAGAAGCTAATAATTTTGAACAAGTGCTATCATTGAAACAAGGTCAAGACATGACAATCGAGGAAATAAAGTAACGATTAGAAACGACGGAGGATAAATTTTATGAACTTATTGTTAGAGACGGTTTAGTATATCGTAAAGTGAAAAACAGTTTATTATTTTACGTACCACTGTCGATGGAAACGAATGTAATTCGAGCATCGCATGACGATTTAGGGCACCTAGGAGTCGACAAGGTTGTCGAACACATTACACGCGTTTATTGGTTTCCAAACATTCGGCGTAAAGTTAAACTATATATTGCCAATTGTCTGAAATGTATTGAGTTTTCGCCTATCGAGGGTCGTAGCAAGGAATATTTAAATGGTATCCCAAAAGACAATGTACCATTTTCAACCATACACATCAATCATTACGGACCTCTCGAGAAAAGCTGTAGAGGATTTAAATTCATATTTTCAGTCATTGATGCATTCACCAAAATCAAGCTATTTCCATGTATGTCAACAAGTTCCGACGAAGTAATAAAACACCTCCGTATATATTTTTGTAATTATAGTAAACCGCGCCGCATCATCAGTGACCGAGGATCTTGCTTCACGTCGAATATATTCAAAGATTTTCTTAATGAGCATAATGTAACTCACACACTTATAGCTGTTGGTATCCCTCGTGCCAACGGACAGGTTGAAAGATACAATAGAGTCCTTACGCCGATGCTAGCGAAACTGTGCGAAGCACCTAAAGACTGGTCATATGTTTTGTACAAAGTCGAGTACGCTTTAAACAATACCTTATATAAATCTATCGAAACTACCCCTAGTAGGTTACTGTTCAGTGCGGATCAGATAAGAGAAATCACTGACAACGAACGCGACGTCCTTAGCCGTGATCTTGATAACACAAGAGATTTAGCCATGTTAAGGGATAAAGCGAGCGAATCAATTAAAAGAACGCAAGAACGGAGCGGGAGAAATTATAACGAGCGACACAAAGCGAGTACCACATATGCGATCGGTGATTACGTTGTCATTCGGAATCATGATGTTACTCCGGGTGTAAATAAAAAGTTAATCCCGAAATTTAAAAGACCTTACGAAATAATTAAAGTACTTGATCACGATCGTTATATTGTAACAGATCTCGAGGGATTTGAGCGATCTCGCACACCTTTTACAATAACAGTTGGTCTAGACCAAATGAAACGTTGGACCAAATAATTAATGTATGATCTTATAATCTTTTGCGTATATTTAGTATTAGTTATCACATTATATTATATTACGTGTAGCGTGTAACGTAATATATTATATTACGTTATCACATCAGCGGTAAAACCAACGAAGTAGCCGACGCGCTTTCGAGAGTAGAGTCAATCGCTACGACAATAGATTATGAAGAATTGGCAAAATCGCAGGAGCACGATCAAAAGCTGCGAACGATGCTGACGACGCCGAGCACCTCATTGCAATTAAAACGTATGAAATTCGCGGACAGCGATTCCGATGTGTATTGCGATATCGCTACGAGTAGAATTAGGCCGTTTGTAACAGAACCGTTTCGACGACAGGCATTTGCCTCGATACATCGCCTTTGGCACCCGAGGATAAAGAATACCGTGAAACTTGTCAAGCAGCGTTTCGTATGGCCGTCAATCGAGAAGGACTGTCGCGAATGGGCTCGGAGTTGTCTCGAGTGTCAACGCGAAAAAATTTCCAGACACGTATCTAGCCCTATCGGTAATTTCGTTTTGCCATCTGCTAGATTCGAGCATGTAAATATCGACTTAGTGGGTCCATTGCCGATTTCGAAGGGTAATAGATATTGTCTAACCTGCGTAGACCGTTTTACGCGTTGGCCGGAAGCGTTCCCGTTAGAAAATATAGAAGCAGAAACCGTCGCACGAGCGTTATTTAGCGGTTGGATAGCGAGATTCGGGACACCGGTACGTATTACTACCGATCAAGGGCGGCAATTCGAGTCCCAACTATTTAAGCAATTAAACGCGCTGTTAGGGAAGACGCATCTTCGGACAACAGCGTATCATCCGGCGGCGAACGGTTTAGTTGAACGGTTCCACCGGCAACTGAAAGCAGCGATCAGATGTCACGATGACGAAAGGTGGACAGACGCACTGCCAATTGTTTTGCTGGGAATTCGAGCAGCCCACCGCACAGTGGGGTATTTGGCCTCGAAAACCGGAAAAAAGTCAATTTCAAAAATTTGACGTAGGACGTAAAATTTTTATTATTTAATGTAGCTGATTATATAAAGAATTATCAATCAATATTAATTTTTTCATTGATGCACTCATGGAGAAGTGTAATTCATTGATAGTGAGGAGATTTTTCACCAGGCATTTCTCCTTTGCACATTTTTTGAAACATAACTTGCTTATTAGTGATTTACAAATGTTTTAAAGAAATAATGTATATTCTTGCATTATGGAAGCTTTTATAGGTAGGTATGCTTCCACTTTCAAACTGGTTTTACCTTCTTATCATGTGTATTTGTATGGTTATTATTATTTAAAGATGTTCAATAATTCAATCATTTTCTTTACAAGTATAAAATTTCATTAATGATTTTAATATGGTTCCGGGTGAGTCCTGATGCCTGTATTGGTATCATTTAATTCGGTTAAGGTTTGTGATGAAAATGCGAAAAGAATTGGTTCCGACTTCGTCCGATTCGAAGTTTTATAAATAATTTAGGTACAAATGACCCTTAAGATGCAGCGTTTCACGTACGTCTGCACGATCTCGTGCGCTAGCCTCCTCAAGGAGGAGGATATATAAATATGCATACTCCGCATATAGATACTGAAGCGATACCATAGTATACCAAAATTTGGAGTCAATTGTTTGATAATGTTCATTTATTTATCGTGTTCATTTATTACTTGCCGGATACATTGTTAGCGTAACGTGTTATAGCCAATGCTATTTAGCACATGTTGAGCATCTCTTGCATATTTTGCGATATTTACTTGCATTTTAAGTGCATAAAAATCTGTAGTCTGTTTATCATTTATGTAGTCTAAGTTTTTTTATAAGTGTACCGTGTGTTATATTTATTTCGTATATTAAGTATATTTAAGTCCTATATATTAAAGTACTGTCCTCACATTGCATATTACATTTCATTTTACTCATATCTGGTAAGTAATCTTAAAATTTATATCACGTGATTCAGATATTTTTCACTTTTGGTATTCAGATGTAAGTTTAACAAGAACACGCATGTATAGGTATAAGTCTTAAAATGTCAGCACATTCTTCAACGAAAGCTGCAGGTCCATCAAGAGTTAAACTATTAACGCGGAATCAATTATTTGATATTATGCTGGAACGCAGAGATAATAATATTAACAAAAAATTGGAGCACCTTGAAAATTTTTTACTAAGCCAGGAAAATTACTCTGATGAACAGCGTCGAGCATTTCAGCATAAAATATCACGCATAAAATACGAATTTAAACGGAGATAGTTGTCTGTAAGTTACAGAGAAGAATTTTTTAAAACGAAATATGAAAGTTGGCTCCAAGGAATAATAGAAATACCCACTTCAAACTTTCGATCTGGACGACCAATAAAAAATCTTCCGGATTTATGCGAACGCGCTAAACGTCAAAAAACGGAAGATCTCCGTAAAGATAGAAGTGTCGACGAATTAACATTCGTTGCAGGAGTAAAACTAAGAGCTTCTGGTTTGGTAGATGCTTCAACAGTATTGAAAGAAATTACAGAATCTCCAACAAGAGCAACGAAATACAGAAAAATCATTTCAGGACAGCAGCAAGAAAGAAAACAATTAACAAGTTTAAGAGCCCTTTCTATATTCGTTGATGCACAGCTATCTCGCGAGCAGTATGAGATTATAAGAAGTAGTGATAAAAAATTATATCCATGCTATTCTGTAATACAGAAAGCAAAAAAGGAATGCTATCCTATAGAAGAATCTTACAAAATATCTGCAACAAGTGCTGAGGTACATCTACAAGATTTATTGAATTATACAGCTACACGCTTACTGCTGTATTTAGAAGATGTAATAAATACTTTGTCGCAAAATGCGTGTAATGCGTTAGAACTCGTTACCAAATGGGGGTGCGATGGATCCCAGCAATCACAGTTCAAGCAAAACTTTGTAAATAATGCAGATTCGGATGGAAACATATTTCAGAGTTCATTAGTGCCATTACAACTAAAGTGTTCCATAAATAATAAAATCATTTGGCAAAATCCAACTCCTTCCTCCCCAAGATATTGTCGACCAATTAGGATAAGATTTATTAAAGAATCGACTGATGTAACAAATGAAGAAATTAGTTACATACAGGCACAGATAAATGAATTAAACAACACAGAAGTTAACCAAAATAAATCTTTATCTATTAAACATACCTTGCTGCTCATAATGATAGACGCTAAAGTATGTAATGCTGCTACAAATACCGCATCCACGATGAAATGTTACATATGTGGAGCTACGTCAAAGGAGTTTAATAATTTGAACGTAAGGAGGGAAATCAATAACCCTGAATCATTAGAGTTTGGACTATCTATTTTGCACGCTAGGATAAGGATGTTCGAATCTCTATTACATTTATCTTATAAGTTATCCATTAAAAAGTGGCAAATTAGATCGAAAAATGAAAAGGATATAGTGGCAGAAAGGAAGAAAATGATTCAAGATGAATTTAAAAATAAAATAGGAATCATTGTTGATGTACCAAAACCTGGTTATGGAAATTCCAATGATGGAAATACCAGCCGCAGATTTTTTGAAAATTATGAAATATCGGCACAAATTACAGGAATTGATATGCAACTAATATATCGATTCAAAATAATATTAGAAACAATAACAAGTGGGTTAAAAATTGATACAAAAAAATTTGCATTATATACAGGGGATACTGCAAAACTGTACGTACAATTATATCCATGGCATCCGATGACCCCCACAGTCCACAAAATATTAATTCATGGGCCATTGGTAATTGAGAAAGCCATTTTGCCAATAGGGCAGCTTTCAGAAGAAGCACAGGAAGCACGAAATAAACATTTCAGATTGTACAGACAAAATTACGCAAGAAAGTGTTCTCGGGAAGCGTGTAATATTGATGTAATCAATAGACTCCTGCTTAATTCGGATCCCTTGTTAACAAGTATACGGTCAAATCGAAGAAAAAAGACAAAGCCGTTTTCAACGGAATGTTTGAATTTGCTTCTACCTTTTGAGCCAACATCTATTAACGAAACTGAATCAGCAGAAGAAATTGAAGAAGAAGATTCAGATCTATCTTTAGACGAAAATTAGTATTAATCAAAACTTTTTATTAAAACATACCACAAGTATGATGATTTACACATTCGGCGCTAAAAATAGTAATATACTTTCTTTCATTATGCTTTTTGGGATAAAATAATTGTTCTCAAATTTTCAAAGCACCTAAACGTCTCAGATGCATGGCCACGTTTTTCCAAGGATTTCCAATAATTTTAGGAAAAAATATGTCGAACAAAAGCTAAAGAACATCTGAATACCTATAAACTTCAATATATAAAATTTTGAAATAAATTTTTTTTGCAGAAAATCAAGGTCAGTTTCATTTTTTCGAAGTTAATATATATTTTTGACTTCATAATGTTGTAGTCAACGTTAAGACGAATTCAATAACCTATTATAGTACAACTTTGAATCTACAAATAACGTTACAATAATTTTTTCCGACTTTTCGGGCCAAATACCCCACTGTGCACCCGTCAGATTTGACTGCAACCGCCGCCGAATTAGTTTACGGCGAGAATATTCGCTTGCCGTCGGAATTTTTCGCCGCAACATCGAAAACCGCGGAACCTATAGGGTTAGTAGAGAAACTCCGCGCGCATTTTAAAGAACTGCGGCCGGTCGCAGGATCGCGACATGGAGAACGGAAAACCTTCGTTTTTAAAGATTTGCCGACAACCACGCATGTTTTTGTACGCGTGGACGCCGCGAAGGGTCCGTTACAACCTCAGTACGAGGGACCGTTCCCCGTCGTCTCGCGGTCAGAAAAAGCGTACGTAATCCGGATAAAAAGTAGGAATACAACCGTTTCGATAGATCGACTCAAACCGGCATACGTATTCGAGCAGGACGAATCACCCGCAGAACGCGATAACGAAATGTCACAGCGTAACGCAGACGAACCGGTAACAGATGCCACGCCGACCAGCACACAGAATCCTGTACGGACGCGTACAGGAAGACGCGTGCAAATTCCCGATCGCCTACAGGTCGGTCGCTAGTAGTAAAGTAAGCCTATAGTGTAAATAGTTAAGTAGTGTTTAAAATGTACATAGCTTATTGTAGAGTTAGTTGTAAGTTAGAATAAGAATACTAGCGAGGCGTAACGTTTGCACTGGAAAGGGGGTGATGTAGCGGCTAGCTGTACAAGCATTGAAGTATAGAACGTGCAAACGGCTAGCACGGTTTATGACACGGACGACAGCGAAGCTATTTTTGAGTAAGCCGTTTTTACAGTTACTTTTCCAAAGCATGTTCGTCGAGAATTCTTGCCAACGGCCTCAATGGTAAAGCGCTGGTGTCATAAACCCTGGGTTTCCCCAAGGGTCTTCGACGCGAGGCCGAACGACCGCGGCCGACCGCGGTACGTACCGCGGGCCCTGGGAAATTCCGCTGCGTTGCCAATTTTGACCAGCAAACGCCGGCCGCCAAGTTCACCCCTACCCCGAAAAAGCATGCTGAGGGCACAACAAGTAGGGGGGTACGAAGGCGGAAGAAAACGGAAAGAAACGGGCGCCGATAGAGAGATAGTTCGACCGCCAACGAACAACGAAGTCACGCGGAACATTTATACATCTCGCGTCGATAGAATAAAGACAAGTTCAACTGCAATCAATTTCAATCGTTGTTTTGATGTTCAATCAATTTCAATCGCTGTTTTCATACGTATGTTTTGTTTTTACAGTTTCGGTATTCCTAAAAATTTAGCATTAGTCAGTATAATCTTTTACGTATATTTAGTATTAGTTATCACATTATATTATATTACGTGTGTATTCTACACCCTCATTATTTTGTATCATTACAAATGTTTAACGACCGAGGACGGTCTAAATTGTCAGGAATGGCCGAGCTTTAGGCATTCGGGCATGATTGCCGTTGCCGCGATCGAGCATCGACGCTCGTCTGTTTTTTCCAAATATATGGTCGAGCTGATGATCGACGACAATCGCCATCAGCACGCGAGACACAAAAGATCGTTTTACTTTTCGCCCCCGTCCATCCTCAAAGATCTCTCCCTCACAGTTCTCTCACCGAAAGTCAAAATCTCGGCTCGAGCCGTATTCATTCAAGCTTCCCTGATGGCCAAAGCGGTAACAGCGTGACAAAACTCTAGATACTTTTCGGCAACCATGCTTTTCGTATGTATGTATTCACGTACTTGTGAATCACCGTTCGGGCCGTCAAATCTATGCTACCAGTTCGCCGCGAGCCGTCAATGCGAATGGACGTGTTTGCTCTTTTGTGCTCGCGTGTGTGTTGCTGGCTGACTCGCAGTGTTTTTGTTACCTTCTCGCCGAAGTTTATAGAAGGAAAACTATTGTGACTTTGTTTTCTTTTTTTTTTCTTCCTCTTACCGCATTTGCGGCTCGTTGCTTGTGTTTCTGCTAACAGGGGCACTTGCTTCTTAAAAGTATATCGTTAAATAATCCTTAAACATAATGAATACGTCGATTCAGAAAGCTTCTTCCACGATGTCTTATGCTCAAATCGCTCAGCAAACGCAGTTCCCTACTAGGGAACAGGCGATCGTCCTTGACTCTGTTGAAGGTATATCGATTCAAGACTATACTCTGGCAATTGGGAAAATTATCGATCCGAAGAACATTGGGTTTGTTTCAAGAATTTCCCATGACCGTGTCTGTTTATACTTGAGCAGTAAGGACATCGCAGACAAACTTACTGACTTCCACAAGAAGGTCGCTATTGGTCAACATATTTTGGAAATTCGTCCTCTTATTTCAAAGGCCAAACGTATTATTCTCTCAAACGTGTGTCCCATTATTCCTCACCATATTGTTCAAGAGGAACTTGTCAAGAGTAATATACGACTGCCTTCCCAAATTACTTTCATCAGAGCCGGCATCAACGACCCTAGTTTTGCACACGTTTTGAGCTTCCGAAGGCAAGTGTACATTCATCCTGACGATGTTACAAATCTCCCCAATATGTTGCAGATCAATTACGACAACATCAACTACTGGATATATCTATCCACCGAAAAACTTTCATGTTTCCTGTGTAAAGAGGAGGGCCACGTAGCCAAATTCTGTAAAAATTCTATCTCCGCTCCTCAGTGTTCATCAGATTTACCGTCTCAGACAAATGAAGTCAATTGTGCGGAAATTCTTTCATGTGATAAAGACACAGCTCTCAACTCCATCTCAACTGTGTCTGTAGATAAGAATCCCGTACTTCAGTTAGTGCTCAGCTCCTCATGCCGCCACCTTCAGCTGCCAAAAGGCCACTGTCTGGCTCATCTGTTACCGAACCGATAAACGGTCCAGAATGTAGGCTCGAAAATATCGCTCCTACCAAAATTAAAAAGGCAACAAAAAAACTCAACAGGTCTCAAAAATCTGAAAGCTCGACCCAAGATCTATTAACCCAGTTGCAGCCGGCCAGAGAATTAATTTCATTGAACTCTCACAAATACCCTCTTAATTTCAACAGTACCATTGACTTTCTACATACTTCCTATGACAATCAAAAAATTTTGGAAAATGTTCTGAGATTTACAAAAGATATTCCTGCCTTTACCGCCATGCTGTCAGATATAAAGGATCTTGTCTCTGAACGAAGCTTAAAAAGCCGCATCATCAGGATCATTAAGAAAATTACGAATTCGACCTTGAGTTCTGATCTGGATGATGGTTCAAGCACCGATTCATGTTCGATGGATATTCAAGAAACATAAACCTACCTCTTCACCTGCACCTTCATAGTGTTCACAATCCATTTCAGGCAAGGTAATGGACAACAAGCCGCTTAATATTCTTTTCTGGAATGCCAGAAGCATCCTGCGAAGAGCTCCTGAAATCCGGACATTACTGTTCAATGTCGATATATTTATTTGTGTTAAATCTTGGCTCACTCCTGCGAACAGGATTAACTTTCCCGGGTTCCGGATACTTAGAAAGGACAGAAACCACTCTAGAGGTGGAGGAATATTAGTTGCTGTCCGAAACAGTCTCGCTTTTTCGGAAATAGATAATTTAAAAACTCCGAATCATTCCGTTGAGATTTGCGGCATTCGCATCTTAAATCTCGCTTCTTCATTGGACTTAATAATTTGTTACAGAACTCCAGGGCTCATTCTTTCTCAGGATCACTGGAATTGTATTCTTTCAAATGTTAACAAAAACAATAACTGTATACTCTTAGGTGATTTTAATGCTCACAATAAAAATTGGAATTGTCGATACACTGATAGTAACGGGTCGAGATTGGAAATTGCTGCCGAATTTAAGAACTTATATTTACATAATGATAATTCAAGTTCTCATATTGATATTCATCGCTCTCTAAAATCTAATATAGATCTCATTTTCTCTTCTATTAACTTCTCTGACAAAATTGAAGTTAAGGTATGTGATGAGACCTGGGGTTCTGACCACTTTCCAATTTATGTGAATGTCAGTGTGGATAGACATCTTTATAACAAAAGATCCTTTAAGCTCAAATCTATTCGCACAGACTGGGTTAAGTTCGGTGAAAAATTGGAAAACTCCTACTCTCATTTTCTTTCTTCGGAATTTGTGCAATTATCACCTAGCTCTAAGTATAATTCCTTTTTACATACAGTAGTGGAAGCAGTCAAATGTTGTACTCCTCCTAAAAAATGTGGTCCTTTTCGCGGAATACTCAACCCAGTTACCTGGTGGGACGCAGAGTGCGATCGAATTAAAAGACTCCGTAGAGCAGCCTTTAAAAAATGGGAGCATACTCTTAATCTAGAAGATCTAGTTAACTACAAAAAAATGTGCGCTGTAGCTACCAAAACATTAAAAAAAAAGAAAAGGGAGTGTTTCAAACTATTTGCCGAGAGTATTAACCTTCGAACTAATCCTAAATACGTTTGGAATATGTGTAAAATTTTCAAAAATAGCTGGACTAAAATAACTTCTCAAAATTCTTCTAGTAACTCACAAGATATAAACAAAATGGAGCATGCCTTGAACAAAATAAGTCCCCCTTGGGCTCCTTCGGATCCTCGCTGGCTACCTTCCGGTCAACAAAACTCGTTTCTTGACTCTCAGTTTAGCCCTTCAGAGTTTAATACTGCTCTGGATTCTAAAAAGGCCAAATCTGCTCCCGGAATGGATGGCATTGATTATGATATAATTAAGAAACTTCCCGATAGCTATAAAATTCTTCTTCTTGATATTTTTAACAAAATGTATAGAGTCAATGATTATCCATTAAGTTGGAAGTATTCCTTCATTCACTTTATCAGTAAATCTGATGGTATGGGTCTTCGACCTATTTCTCTTACTTCCTGCTTTTGCAAGCTCTTTGAGACATTAATCAAAAACAGGCTTCAGTGGTGGGTTGAATGTAATAACTTACTCCCTCGCAGTCAAAACGGTTTCAGAAATGGTAAATCCTGTTTAGATAACTTAACCAATCTTACGTTGAAAGTTGAGGAAGCTTTTGCTGAAAGGAGAGAGGTTTTGGCTGCATTTCTCGATGTTCAGGGTGCATTTGATAATGTTTGTGTTGATATTTTGCTCTCTAAACTTGCGTCACTGGGATGCTCATTTAATTTACTTAAATTTATAAAATTTTTAACTCACGAGAGGTATATATTTACATCTTCATCCGGGGATAATTACCGACACGTCTATAAGGGTGTTCCACAGGGTGGGGTCCTCAGTCCTTTATTGTACATATTATACGTTTCGAATGTTACTGATAACGTGCAAAGCTGTATTTCAGTTTCCCAATTTGCTGATGACCTTGCTGTGTACCTAAAATTTGCTTCTATTATAAGAGGTACTAAATCTATTGAAAGAGCTATTAAAACAATAAAAGATAATCTCTTTGATTTGGGCTTGGAACTCTCTGCCAGCAAAACTGTTCTTTTACATTTCAATCAGAAAAAAATTGTTCCAGGCTCTGTTGCGATCAGAATTGGTGACCTTTTTATTAAATCCAGTGCATCAGTTCGCTTTCTGGGCATAGTGTTTGATTACAAAATGTCTTTTATTCCTCAAATTGATAGTGTTGTTAAAAAATGTACATATTCTCTCAACATAATCAAATTCTTACGCGGTACATGGTGGGGCTTTGATCCGGCCACTCTTGTAACATTATATAAAAGTTTTGTTCGCTCTATCCTGGATTATGGAATTTTTATTTATTTCCCAAAACGTCAAAGTTTGTCTGTCAAGCTCGAAAGGCTACAGTTCTCGGCTATAAGACTAGCCCTTGGTTATCGTAGAAGCTCTCCTACAAACATTATGTTGGCTGAATCCGAGCTCCCTTTTTTAAAGGAACGCGCCAAGTTTTTGTGTAATTGCTTCTTTGCCAAAATTCAATCAAATAGTGACTCTCTCTGTCTCAATGCAATTAGATCCTATTACAATACAGTCAAAAATAAAATTTCCTCCTCAGTCGGTATAATAAATGAATGCATCTGTTTCTTTAGCAATTACTCTAAAAAAATAGACTCACGCAGTCACTTCAATATCTTTTGTCACGATTTCAATACGTTGGTTACCTCAATCCCATTTGATTATGCATTTTGTTCAGCTCCTGGGAGGAGAGAGGATCCTAACCTGTGTTTGGAAAGACTGGCAAGGATCTCCGCCGCCTATTCTATATTCACTAACGGCAGTAAATCCTCAGGTTCCAGTTATGTTGGTTCCGCTTGCTTTTGTCCTGATTTGAATATTCGTACATCTAGAAGTATTTATCATAACGCCTCAGTGTTCACTTCTGAGTGTATCGCCTTAAGTGATGCTCTCGACATTGCGTTGAGTAAGGGTGGCGAAAACTTTCTCATCCTCTCGAACTCTCTTAGTGCCCTGCAAAGTATTCGGTCCACTAAATTCGATATCAGGATTAACAGTTATATACTTGATATAAAAAAGAAGTATAACCAATTCCTCCATGAGAATCCTAACAACCTTATTAAATTTTATTGGATTCCGTCTCATTCCGGGATCGTGGGTAATGATGAAGCTGATCGACTAGCGAAAGGCGCTACTGTTTCCTGCTCTTCACTCATTCGAAAAATACCATTTACTGATCTAACAGATGTGTTTAAAAAAAGAGCCTTCTCTTATACTTCCAAAATAATTAAAGATCAAGGGTTATATAAAGGTAAATTTTATTTTCAGAACTATTATAATAATAGTCGCTCCCCTTGGTTTTGGAACAAGAAATTGACCCGTCAGTTTATTGTATCTGTAAATAGAAGTAGAGCTGATCATTACCATCTGGCTGCTTCCCTCGCTCGTATTGGTATTATAAATAATCCTACGTGTAAATGTAACCTTGAGGACGAAACTCTTAACCATGTCCTTTGGCAATGCAATTTGTACAATACTCAAAGAGCAAATCTCAAAGAAATAATCTGTGTAAGCTAAATTTTCAGTTACCATTAGACATCTCTTTGTTAATAGCTACACCTAACATTAAAGCATGTCACTTTATTCTGACCTTTTTAAACAGCTGCAATGTGCATATTTAAAAGGAACGGTGGTTTGATTTTTTGATATGCCCTATTTAGAAATATGTGTGCGTGTGTGTGCGCGCGCGCGCAATTTTTTCTTTTTCTTTTTTCCTCTTTCTTTCCCGTCGCTGTTTTCTTTTCTGTGTAATACTATGTAATACTGTGTAATACTTGCAATATTGTTTTAATAAATCTCCTATGAGATTTCAAAAAAAAAAAAAAAAATCTATGCTACATTTACCGACCGATTCGTGTTTTTATACAACGCGATGGTAACATGGTCAAACCGGCTGCAATATACCATAAGCGCCCCTGGCCGAGATTCTTTCAACTATTCTCCTGTCAATTTCCGTGCTAGTGGATGTGAACCGTAAATAAGACTTCACGTCTTCAAAAAGTGATAAATCGACAAAAAACGTGTTTCTCTAAGATTGTGCTACTAATCCGTAGGGTAGTCTGGTTTGCTTTTAGCGAGAAAATCATCAAATCGTCCGATACAAGCAAAATTTAGTACGACTTATCTTCAAGACGGCTATCTTCTTTGTTGACATCGGAATTTGTCTCAAGCTTACACTCGCTAAAATTAGTTGTTATTCAATGTATGGTGTTTATTGTTGTTCAAACCGGGTAGCCAACCTTGCGTGGAAACCTAACGATGAGTTGTGTACCCCCAAAAATTTGATTCTTGCAATTACCGAAAATTTAAGTCTAATTTACGAAATGGTCTCTTTCTGTCGCGCCTGGCGTATAGGTACATGGCCTCCTTTGCTTGTGTGGGCGTACGCGCACAGCTGCGGCCAAGCGAGTCTGCCCCCATAAGTGCCTTACACCCACACAAATATTAGCGTTATGTGTTGATTTAGATTTGTCAGAAAGAAAATACATAATTTTAAGAGCGGTAGTTAATGCATTGCACAAGAATTGTTTTCCAAGCCTTTTTTTTTAGGGTCGAGCTCCGTGAGACCCTTATATGTTTGTTACGCCGTCGTCGCCGTCGCCGTCGTTTACACGATAACCTTTGAACGGATTAAGATAATCCAAATCTGATTTCTGATTATTGTTAAGGATCTCCAGGGGATCATTGATATTGAATTTCATGATCTCAGGTCAACCACAGGTCACGTCGGGTCAAAAAATTTATTTCGCAATTTTTGTATCACTTAACTTCTCGTGAGCCACACGCTTCATAATTTATAATAATACGCGATTTTATCTTAGTGATTAAACAACAACAATAAACAACGCGAGCTCGACCCGTAAATCAGTTTCCTAAAACCACGGCCGCAGGCCGAAAGCAAGCGGAGCGAACCACTTTTTTTATTTATTTATTTTGTGTCGCATCCCCCATCTGGGTATTAGCGACTATTACATATAATACAGTACAATACGATCCATTACAATTAAATCCAGGGCTGAACTACGGTTTAGGGGGCCAAAAATTTTTGGCTAAAAAGTATCAGATCTTGTAGTTTTCGAGCTGAAAAATTCGAAAATGCAAGTTAAAAATGGATACTGGTGTTGGTTGGTTTGGTTTTTAGGGGGGGTCTGGGGGGCACAGCCCCCCAGTCAGCAAAACGAATTTAATATGATACTGTAGGCCGGCAACGCTACAACAGTCGTCGTATCTCCAAGGTTTTAAATAGGACACCTTATAGATAGTCAGGTTAGAACCCCCGTTGCGTCAACGGCTGTTCGACACTTGACGATCACGGTTGTTACAGCGAAGACGGTTGTGTTAGTTGCGTTTGTATACGAAAAATTCTATGTATTGTACGAAAGTTTTTAATTAATATCTCGGAAACTAATAGGAAGCCGAAGATACCACTTTATATTTGGGGTCCCCTCCCCCCTCCCCCCTGCCCCTCAAAATTTCATCTTGATCGGCGACCGGGGACATTCGGAACTTTATCCATTGCTAAATTGCAAAGATCAAATTTTATCCTTTCATAATTAAATTTTGGGCAATCTATTAATACATGTTTTATAGTGATGGCGCTCTTACACGGTTCACATTCTGGTATAGCATCCTTTGTTAACAGGTGATGATGTGTTAGCTGTGAATGTCCTATTCGTAGCCTTGTTATTATAGTCTGGTCTTTCTTGTTAAATTCGGTAGCTGGAGTCCGTTCGTAGATACTTTTTCTTACCTTATGAAGGTTAGTTCTCTTGCTATTTATCCACTGTGTGTTCCAAATGTTGTAGATATTGATTTTGATTATATTTTTAAAGTCTTTGTCAGTCATAATATTAGCTTTAATCAGGAACTCTAGTTCGCTTGCAAGTACTGGCTGCTTCATTTATTTATTTTATTTTTTGTGTAACTGGGGTTATAGTACTTATCAGCAATTTATGTTCCACTTTAAGTATTTCTTCGAGGATCATGTTTGTTAATACTTCGTTTGAGTTATTCTGTTTAAGAACACTGTCCAACAAATTTTAACTTTTTTCGACGTTTCGATTTCTGTTAAGTGATTATTGTAGTGTTTCTTGTGCTGATTACGAATCTGCAATCCGTTCTTCTCCAGCACGTACAGTTTTTGAGAAATTTGATTTTGAAAAAAAAAAAACACATTTTTTCAAATTCAAACCAATTTTGTGGAGTAACTATAAAAGATATGAAGATTCTGTTTGTATAAGAAGATTCTATAGACCTTGCCGAATACAACGGTATCTGCTGTTTATGCATTGGGAATAATTAAATATGTTTAAACAATCATTGAACGCGGAGAGACACCGATTTTGCACCAATTTTTTAACCGACTTCGAAAAAGAGGGAGGTTACTCAATTCGACATGTATATATATATATTTTTTTTTTATGTATGTTCCCCGATTACGCCGAAATGGACGAACCAATCGGAACGAAACCTTTTGCATCTTGTCGGGTATGACTCCCAGTTGGACCCATATAAAAAACATTTTCCATTTTGTCATTCTTTACACCTTTTTTTATTGCAAAAACACAGTTTCGTACATGTTAGGTATGGTCACCGATTACGCCGAGATGGATGGACCAATGGGAACAAAACCTCTTTCATCTTGTAGGCAATGACTCCCACTAGAAACGGGATAAAACACATTTTTTATTTTATCATTGTTTACTCTGTTTTCCCTGTTTTGTTGAAAATTATTGCTAAATTAAGAGTACTGTTTCGTCCACGTCATGTATGTCTGCCGATTGCTCCGAGATGGATTGACCAATCGGAACGAAACCTTTTGCATCTTGTAGGGTATGACTCCCAGCTTGCCCAGTATAAAAAACATTTTGCATTTTATCATTGTTTACCCCCCCTTTTATTGCATATAAGCGTACTGTTCCCTCCACGTCATCTATGGTCACCGATTACTCCATGATGGATTGACCAATCGGATCGAAACCTGTTGCATCCTGTAGAACAGACATGGGCAGCAAGTAGTAAGCGGAACGGGAGCGCACTCCGCCGCTTGGCGGCGAGCTCAAAGCAGAGCGCGAACCGAACCGAGCGGCAGAGAGGGTATCCTCACTCCTTGCCGCTGCAGCGCAGTCGTTCCAACAACGCATCCCCACCACCGTAAGAGAGCTGTAAGTAGAACAGATAAACAGCTCCCAAACAGGCCCGACATCAGAGCGGCTCTTTGACCAGTTTTCGTGCCCACGCCTGCTGTAGAGTATGATTTCCAGCTGATCCCGCAACAAACACAGTATGCATTTTTTCGTTTTTTCCACGTTTATTGCAAAAAACGTACAATTTCACGTATATTCGGCCTGATATCGATGAAGCCTAGTATTACATTTTGCGGCCGGAGATGTTTCCATGATGATCCCATTTGCAACATCCCCTTCACTTCCCTGCCCTTCCCTTCACTACGCTGCCCTTCCCTGCCCTTTGTTGCTAACTACTATTCCCATTGCAAAATTCCTATTCTTTGATGTTACTCTGGAAGGAATGCTCCGGTCGCCACTAAAAAATGTGAAATAAAAAAATTTTTGGAAAAAAAAAATACAACCGACTTCGGAATGCACTAAAAGGACGAAATAATTTTAATTTATATTTCGGAGACGGCGCAAAATTAAAAATTGTGTAAATGAAAGATGTTGCTAATGTGAAAATATGTAAAAGGATTAAAGAATTTTGACAATTTCCAATGTAGAAAATTTTTAATTTTGCGCCGTCTCCGAAATATAAATCAAAATTATTTCGTCCTTTTTAGTGCATTTCGAAGTCGGTTGTATTTTTTTCCAAAAATTGTTTTTTGATTTTGTATAGAATCCTTTAGTTTTAGTTTGCGTGTGTCCGGTCCTCCTTCATTTTCTTTTTAGTATTTATTCTTTATTTAGTATTTTCTTTTGATTTTGCGTAATTTTGATTTTCGTTTTGTGCGTGCGTTTGTGTGGCCTTACGTGTTTTGTGAAGCGAGCCACGCGCACCGTTGAGATTTGGATACGTCGCCGCACTTCATGTCCAGGTAGGACTCACGCCTGTTGGTTTGGTTTTTGTTGCGTGTGTGAGTGTGAAAGGATCGCCGTGAACGCGGGAATACCGGGGTATTCCGTATCGTATCGTGTTCCGCGACCTAGGCGACAGGACCGACCCGAGGAGACAAGGACTCTCGAGGCCCGTCCCCTTCACCACGCTCCGACCGATTCGTTGTCCGATATCGTCCTGTTGTCGAGCTCCGGCGTCTCGAAATCGTCGACACCTCTACCACGCGTTTGAACGAAGGGCATCTTCGTTCCGCGAACTCGCGCGCTGAAAGTTATAGTCGGTTTCGTCGAGGCCCCGGCGCCTCCGTCTTAGAATCGCGAACGGGTCCCCCCGCATCCGCGTCCGCGATCCCGACTAATCTTTCTTTTCTGCTGTATTTGAGACTCTAGGACCACCGACGTTTTGTATCCGGCTCCTAGTTTTAGTTTCTACAGTAGACTCTTTTTTGTATTGGGAATTTCCCAATATGTATTGGGAAAATCGTCCGTGGATTTGTGCACGGAGTGCGCGGAGAGCGACGTTCCCTGGTTGTACTCCAGCGCAGGGCACCCCCTTGGCTGCCCCCATACCCGTCCGTCACAAATTATACATATTTTACTTCTTCAAAAATGTATATTTGCAAAGCAGTCAGAAATAAACATTTACATACATAAGCATTACTCCCACTTCGATCATGCAAAAAGCATTTATTTGTTAAAAGCATGTAACATACTACTACTTTTTTACCTACTTATACAGCAGATAATATATTGTTAATCTGATTTATTTTGCATAATGCGAGTTTATTCTTTTCAAGCATTTTGTCATAGTTTCATTAATCGTTTTAATATTCAGTTTTTCTACTGGAATACGATTAAAGGAAATTGTATATAGCAATCTCTCTTCAATGTATAAATTGTCTCACCAATAATGTTTCTCTTGAAAAGAATAATTCATACAAGTATATTCGAAACCAGTATCGAATCGTATCGAACATGGATTTGAAGCCTCAAAGCTTGAAAGTCCCGACAGTGGACTTTGCGACGGATTCGAAACGTTGGAAAGTACTGA
This sequence comes from Stelis phaeoptera, assembly GCA_943735885.1. Taxonomy (NCBI): domain Eukaryota; kingdom Metazoa; phylum Arthropoda; class Insecta; order Hymenoptera; family Megachilidae; genus Stelis; species Stelis phaeoptera. The sequence continues at coordinate 3,387,155 of OX030933.1, forward strand.
CCGATTGGAATGTTTGGAAAGTATTGACCACTTCGATTCTCTGGACGGATTCGAAGCTCTAAGCCTCTAGGCGGATTTGAAACATTTGAAACTCTGAAAAATATTGACCGATTCGAAGCTCTCAAATGTATTGACCGATTCGAAATTCTTGATCGGTTCTGAAGTCTTTAGAGTTCCTATAGGATTCAAAATACTACTTTGTGCTTGACAATAATTATTATCCGACTAGAATTTCAGTTAGGTATACCTAAAGACGAATTTGGGCCCAATGTGGAAACGATTGGGCACATCGAAATCCTGCAATCCTAATCGTTACCGTATTAGGTCTCAATTCGGAAGGAATGATGCATGCCTAGTTTATGTATACCTAACAGTTGCCATACGTGGCCCAAATGGGGGTGGCCGAGCGTATACCTAAGTTAGGCATTCCTAACGGTTGCCATACGTGGCTGAAATGGGGGTGGCCGAGCGTACACCCAAATTAGGTGGAGTGGGGCTCTAAAACAAAATGTGTCGGACGTACGCTTGCGAGTGATGGTTATGTCGCCGTAATTAGTGATCTCTAGAAAGATGTCAGATGACGAGCGGTATCTAAAAACTCGTGAACTCACACGTCTTAGAGTTCAAAGACTTCGTAAACGGCGTAGATTAGATCAGCAATGCCCAGAATTTGTAAATTCTGAAGCATGTATGACGGTAATGTCAGAAAACAGTGAATCAAGAATTTATGAAGTACGTGGGAATGCAAATTTAGAAAATTTTAACTCGGACCTTGAAGAAGTCTCGGAAGTTGATCGAAATATACTAGAAGTAATTAATGATGATATTGTGTCATCAGAGAAAGACGAGACAAGAGGGGATGCAGAACGTAACACTCGTAGAGATTATCAGAGTACAAGCAATGAGACAGAAGAAGAGGCTGCACAGAATAATGTTCAAGAAATTTGTGGCTTTAACAACGTACAAGATATTCGTCGATGGGCTCTTATGGATCCACTCGGTTGGAAGGAGGAATACTCGGTTGGAAGCATTGATGAACATATTAAGGAGACATTATTCTTATTCTAATTTACCTAAAATAGCCAAAACATTTTTAGGCACAACATCCATGAATTGTACCATCGAAAGCTTTAATGGTACCCATGATTAGTTTGTGTATTTTGGAGTAAGTACAGTTCTTGAGAAACGTGTAAATCCAGAGATTCACAAAAGTAATGAGATACCATTGATATTTAACGTTGAAGGTTTACCATTATTTAAGTCCAGCAAAAAACAATTTTGGTCAATCTTATGTAAAATTTTTCATCATTCTGATGTTTTTATCAACCGTTTCCTGTTGCCACGTATTGCGGGGATGGGAAGCCATGCAATCTTGAACGATATTTGGAACAATATATAAGTGAAATTAACGATCTGCAACGTACTGGTATAACTATAGATAATAGAGCATTTACTATATCTATCAAAGCTTTTGTATGTAACAGACCTGCACGTTCAGTTATTAAATGTATCAAAGGTCACGCAGGATACTGGGCCTGCGAAAGATGTGCCATACGCGGGGAAAGATACAAAAACCGAGTATTTTATCCATTGCTAAATGGTGAAAAAAGAAGTGATTTGTCATTCAGAAGTCAGAGTAATGCACAACATCATTTAGGAATATCTCCTTTACTTCGCTTATATCCCAATATTGATATGATCAACCAATTTTTATTAGACTCCATGCACTTGGTGTATTTGGGAATCATGAAAAAACTATTATATTATTGGATAGATGGAAATGTGAGAGGTTTGAAGTTGAGTGATCGTTCTAAGATACAATTATCAAATTTACTGCAAAGGATAAAAGTACCTGCTGAGTTTCAACGAACGACCAGATCACTCACAGAGTTTCATAAATTGAAAGCCACTGAATATCGATTTTTACTATTATATGCAGCACCTGTGATCTTTAAAAAAATTTTACCAACTGGAATATATAAACATTTATTACTTCTTCATGCTGGTTGCAGAATATTATCGTGTAAAGAATTGTCCATGGATAAATGTGAATATGCGAGATTATATTTGGAGAAATTTGTGACCAAAGCACTATTTATATATAAAAAAGAATTTATGGTTGGAATTGTCCATAATCTGACCCATCTTGCAGATGATGTTGAACATATGAAGTGTTCTCTCTCTGATATTTCCAGTTTTCCATTCGAAAAAACTCTAGGGAAAATGAAACGACATCTTCGCAATGGAAATAAGCCTCTCTCTCAATTATGTCGTCGATTGAATGAAATCGCTCATATCTGGAATGAAAAAGTAGATATTCCACCTACAATCAAAATTATTAGACAACTTGTATCAAAAGAATCAGACAGTAAAATACCAATTAAAAGAGTACAATATAAAGAGGAGCTTTTAACCACTTTTCCGAACAATACAGTTTTATTGAATAATAATGAAGTCGTACAATTGAATAGTATGTGTATATCCCCAAACGATGACGTAAATTATATCAAAATTACAGGAAAGATACTGAGGAAGAGAAAAACACTTTATTCGTATCCTTGTAATTCTCATCATTTTCAAATGTGGAATGTCAGCGGTACAAATACGGACACTGTAATATGTAAAATTACCGATATTAAAAAAAAAAAATGGTCCCATTTAATTTCAGTGATGAAGTTAGAGAAAGAATGTTAGTAATGCCTCTGCTTCATATGTGAAGAAAAGTGTATTTATTTGTAACCAACTACAAAGAGTTTTTAAGAAAATTTAAATTCTCACGGGTCAAAAGTAGTAAACAAGGTAGGACGTAGTAAAGAATGGTCCAGAAATAACGATAAGATAAACAAACAGACGCAGTAAAGAATGGACTAGAAATAACGATAAGATAATAGAAGGTATAAAAAGCCTGTAATAAGATGCGTGGATAAAATCAGAGACCAGAGTTCAGTGAACCGAGCGCCGAGTCAGTCGATCGTTTGACCAGTAACCTGAGAGTTGTAGTAACAGTCTTAAGAACATAATAAAGTATATCATTAGTTACTTTGTAAAGAAACAAAGTTTTTTTAAAACCCCGACCGACGGTCTTCGCCCGTGACAAAATAAATTTAGGAGCTTTGCAAATGTTTCGTCAATGCCACTCTTCGTTTCTAATATTTAATTATAAATTTTCTCGCTTTGTGGCGCTGTTTCTTCAAAGTGAAGTTGTCAGAAGTTGCCGACACGCAACACCTTCATATGTGTGATGTGATTTTAGCGTTATTTATATCCTTCAAGTACACCGGAGTGTGTGCAAAAAAGTGTAGCGTGTATCGAGTTATCGAAGGAAACAGATCATTTTACGTAGCTGCTTTGGTGATAATACAACTCTGCGTTGTACAACATGTTATTAAAAATGGTGTTTTCAAAAAAAGAAAATGCTGAAATATCAACAAGAAAAAACGTTAGATGCAAATATTCTAAAAAATCCCACAACGTTATGAATAACAAAAGAAGTAAGATAATAGTTCAATATATATTTTACAAATGTGAAAAATTAATTTTTCATCATTAATTTCTGTAGTTTTTTCAGAAATTATACATATACATACGCAATTAGGAACGAAAGTATTGGCACACTCATCATTTTTTAAATTTACATGTACATAGATCGATTGTCTATAGATTTTCTTCTACAGATTAAGGGAGTGTCCTGCTTTATAAGGTTCAAAAAATCGATTTTTTTTTTATTGCCTACGCCTACATCGATGGATAAACTATCCAAGAATGTATTCACAAAGCTACAGCGGCCAATTCGAAATATTTTTAAAGATACAGAACCGAAAGCAGGTAAGCAGCGGAGCAGGTAAGCATACAGTAGCAAGGAAGCTCGTACGGCTCGTAGAGATTGAGTAAATGCAACAAAATCAGTTTTTTGAACAAGCAAAAATAACAAGGGCTATTATATGGAGCAGGAATAGCTGATTAATATCACTGGTGTAAGTAACCAATAATTAATATTTTCTCCCACCGAAAACTTCGAAGCGCGATTTCTCCGGTTTTCATTTTTACGATTCTTTAAAATTGGCGGGCGTGATAGCAAAAAAAACTATGCGACCTATTGAATTAAACCAAACCTTATGCTCTTCGGTATTAAATCCTTTTCTAGGTGAACTAAAAACATTGTTAAATAATTCTTTTTAAATAATTTTTATAGCACGTTAAAATCAAATGTTGTTTCTAAAAAATAGGTATTCTTCTTATTAAACTAAAAAAGTTATAATATCGGGCTTTTTTTCTGCTTTTTCTTAGTTCACCCAGAAGAAAAATATATGAGCATTAAAAAACATTTTGATTTTTTCACTTCAGAAAAGAATTACGACCAGAATCCTTCCCGCCAATTGGAGACTGCAGTGGCAAGATGCTCCGGGAATTAGCTAATGAATCGGACATATTTTATAATTTTATGAAAAAAAAAAAAAAAAAAAAAAAAAAAAAATTTGTTATACTTGTCACGTAGGCAGATCATTTTATCAAACATATGCCTCCTCTAGAAAAACGAATCCTTTTAACATCTGGAAAAGGAAAACTCTAATACAAACAGGCCGCCTGCACTTGAAACAAACAGAAGGCCCACTGCGATAACAGAACCATACGTTTTGGGAAAGCAGTGGGACCATCATGATTAAACACCAGCTGCAACCACTCTAAACATTTCTGGAAAAACAGATGGGACCAATGCGATTATCTAAGTAATAACCAGATTGCCCTTTCGGAGTAGTATATAAACCCCTTCGGTACCAACGTTCGGGGGCAGTACCAAAGTTCATCTAGCGTTGAGCACTTCGTGTACAATCGTGAGTTGGTTATTATTTAGTGAGATCGGGTTGAAGTCCCTTTCGATCAAAGCGAACCTTATAGAATCTGCGAACTTGCTTGTATTTCTATTTGGCATCCGTACCAACCACACACACACACCCCGCATTGCCAGTGCGTCAAAACCGAGCATCCAGCGGAATAGGTAATATACAACACACACACCTATACTCGCGACAGAACAACTGTAATAGACTGATTTTGTAATATATATTTACTGTGTCAAACCCACATTAGCATTCTCTATAAATCCCAGTGAATACCAGTGACGGTTCCCACAACAATACAATCTAACCGCTCGGGTTGTATTGACTTTTTTTCTTAATAAATAAATGTTACGCGGCCTCCCTTACCAGAAACCTCCGCCGACCACTAGAGCTGCCTAACCGTCGGCCACGTAACATACTTATCAAATATATGTTTAAATATACACAAAAGTTTATGAAGATTAATTGTTTCTTTTCCTTTCAAAAAAATTCGCGAAAAAATCATTTTTTTGGACCTTGTAAAGCAGGACACTCCCTTAATTGTCTATCCATTTTGCATAACACGCGGCAACGAGACGATTGTCAGCGTGAGCACTACTGTCGTTACCGCGTAGCGTCGTCATCTGTTCGCTTCCAATACAGAAGCGAAATACATATGTACATATATGACGACAAACCACGGTGACAGCAGTGCTCCAAACCTGCAATTTTCTCGACTGCCATGTCGTTTAACGATTCCGTTGCCGCGTGTTATGCAAAATGGATAGGCTTGTAAATTGAAAACAAAACATTATTTTGTACCTTTTTTTAATGCTTTCCTTAACAGAAATATTCCCGCTGTCGTGTGCTATCCTTACATTTTCTCTTAGACTCTTAGTTTTCGAAATAAATTGGAAAATGTCAGCTAAGACCCATACGATTTTGGTGTCCTTTCCACTTTGATCGTTGTTTAAACAAATAAGTTAAATGGTGACATTAATGTATTAATAGGTTATATCATTTCATTCGGGAGAGTCCGTAGAATTGTTTTATATCAACACGAATTAAATAACTGCTATTGTAAAAGCACAAAGCATATATCTCCTTAGTTAAAAACTTAAAATTTTTGTTAAAATCGAGTTTCTCAAAAACTCTGTGCACTACAAGAAAACTGCATGTAGATTTGAATTCAGCGCACAAAAATCTATAGGAATTGATGTAAGAAGAAAATCTATAGACAATCGATCTACATGTAAATTTAAAAAATGATGAGGGTGCCAATACTTTTTCCTCAGTATAAAGTGCTCAAGAAACATATGTATATATATATACAGGGCGTCCCGTCACATCTGTTATAAAGCAGTAATTCCAAAGCTATCGACCGTATGCAAAATTGTTAATATGGAAATTACATGGTAAAATGGGGCGCATGTTTCAGTGAGAAGGTACTTTTTTTAACTTGGTTATTTCACGCGATATGATGGTCAAGTTTCGTTTTTCAAATGGAACTATGTATTTTGTTTCGGACTATTTGATAGTACTTTCCAAAACGAATTCACTGACCTGCCATGTATACACCCGATTTTAATTAGCTTTCGAGATATAACGCTTCCAAATTTGCTAATTTTCCAAGGAAAAGACTCGGTTCGGCCAGGGAGTACCCCAGGCGGTCCCATTGATGCGGTAAGTACCATGAAGTTCTTGAAACCGATAAGGAGGGTCTTTTCATGAATTTCCTTCCTTGGGCCTGCAATCCAAGCGAGACACTCCGTATCGATTTCAACAACCGCGTGGTACTTACCTCATCAATGGGACCGCCCGGGATACTCCCTGACCGAGCCGAGTCTTTTCCTTGGAAAGTTAGCAAATTTGGAAGCGTTACATCTAAAAAAACTAATTAAAATCGGGTGTATACATGAAAGGTCAGTGAATTCGTTTTGAAAAGGACTATCAAATAGTCCGAAACAAAATATATGGTTCTATTTGAAAAACGAAACTTGACCATCATATCTCGTAAAACAACAAAGTTAAAAAAAATTCCTTCTCGCTAAAACATGCAGCATATTTTACGGTGCAATTTCCATACTCACAATTTTGTATACGACCAATAGTTTTGAAATTACAGCTTTATAACAGATGTGACGGGACACCCTGTATATTTACGTCATTATTTCGTGGGTCGCTTTATTTGTGTTACTTCTTGCAATTATACACTAAACTACGATAGACAGCACACAAATAAGTGTAAAAATTTGTTGCTTAAATCATATAGTTTATTTAGTATAGTGTTGCGAAATAATAAACACTGTCATCGGAGTGGGCCCTGAAATTAATGTCACGCTCCTGAACACCTATGTACACACGTCATTCACGCAGTCAACTAAATTTCGGTAATTGCGCATCCCCACCTAAAGTACCTCTGTCGATCACGGATCGATCCATCGACCGTTAGCAGATCTAGAAAGTCAGCGCTAGAGAACAGTTTGAATGTAAACCGCAGTTAGAAAACCGTTGCGTAGACCGTGATTCTTAACCAGTCTCGCTAGACTCGCGTGATATCGCTACTCTTTAACCAGTTTTGACCATTCACGCATTAATTGTGCTGAATCAGTGGAGGTGGCCGCGAGAATAAATTAGACCATTTGTCCGACGTTAACAAGTGAACTACTTATTTTTCAAAATCCTCACTCCGTATCCTTGTCATGGTAAAGCTGGCGACCCGTCGGAGGATTCAGTGAACGTTCTGAATCGATACGACACATATAGTTTGCATTTATATTCTGTGAGTTATGGAGTGCCAATACTTTCGTTCCTAACTATATGTATACACCTTTTTTTTTTAATTGTAAATGTCATAATTACTTCGTTCAGCTATTCACTGATTGTAATTTATCGATCCACATCAGCATTTAAATTAAGAAAAGATAAAAAGCTGCATTAAAACTTTTAGACGACATGGATTCAGATTCGGAAAATTTAGAAGACAACAGCAGTGACACATCAATAGCGGATATCAAAAAAAGGAAGAATAATACAGGGAAGAAAATCAAAAACAATAATTTATCCACTAAAGCCGTAAAGAGGCAGAAAGTAATTATTACACAAATTTCTGAAAGTTCAGGGAGTGATCCCGATATCAATTCACCACCACAGGAAATGGAATTGTCAAATAAAAGGGATCGAATCGATCATCCAGTAACTGAAAAAGTAATGCCTTTAGATGAATCGATAACAATAACTGAACAATCAAGTTCCGGTACCAGTTACCAAGATCAAATAAATTCATTGAACGGTATAATTATGATATATTATGTTAGATAAAGAAATGATTGAACACAACAAGAAACTTTTGGTCTGTTCAACAATACTTATATTACTTCATACGCATTTTTACAACCATAAAATTTATATTTATTATAGATTATATAATATAAGTCACACTATAGAGAAACACTATCAAGCATTATCGATTCAAATAAGCCAACTTGGTAGCCAATTGGTTGATGTCAAACTGTCTATCAAGCAATTACAGAAATAAAGTGTGAACTGTGACGACAATTCGGATTTTGAAAATAATTGGAAATCACTTCCTTGCAGTAGCGAAGAATTTGAAAAATTCGATGAAAGAATAAAAATAGATGTAGATTTTCGGCAAAAATTGGTAAAATTTTATTGTCATACTTCTTCCTCTTTATATTTATCTATTATTATACGTATGCAAAACTGGAGTTTCATCAGAAAATTTCTACAGGCACAAAAATTTATTAATATTATAAACAAACGGACAACAACTGTCCGGAATATAGGCGAAATATTAAGATTTTAACCCAATGAAATTTAACCCAGTGAAAACGTCAGAGGGAAAATTCTTTACTTTTGTGAATACTAATCTTTATAATATTGTCAAAGGTACTTTTCTATTTTCTGTTTATAAGATTTGTGTTAATTGAATTATGAAAAGATTTAATTAAATGTACTTTTTATTCTAGCATCGCTGTTATTAACTTTTTCATCGGCTGAAAATCCTTTGAACGAAAGTGATGCAATAAAACTTTTATCAACAGTTCTGCGTCATTGTAGGGACTGGGAAGGCGGCCGAGCGAAACGCCAGAATAATAATAAAATCCTACCGATGCACCAATATCAAGATTGATAACATACTGTCCAACAAATTTTAACTTTTTTACGACGTTTCGATTTCTGATAAGCGATTATTTGTAGTGTTTCTTGCGCTGAATACGGATCTGCAACCCGTTTTCCTCAAGCACGTGCAGTTTTTGAGAAATTTATTGATTTTGAAAAAAAAAAACACATTTTTCAAATTCAAACCAATTTTATACATATAAAAGATTATATAAAGATTCTGTTTTTATAAGAAGATTCTATATACTTCGCCGAATACAACGGTATTCGATACAATGCTTTTTATGCATTCGGAATAATTATATGTTTAAACAATCATTGAACGCGGAGAGACACCGATTTTGCACCAATTTTTACGTATATTTTTCAATTTATCTCAAAAAGTAAGGGTCTAGTGAAAAATCGAACTATATCACGCGATAGAGCAGACTTTCACCTTTAAGAAACACCTAAACAAAGTTGCAACGTCGATTTTTTTACGGTGCCAAAAAGCAAAATAGCAACGCGAGAGACGGTAGAATACATCTTTGTATTCTACCACCCCATTAAAAGCCATCCTTACAGTCTCAGAAGTGGGATATACAACCTCAGTGATTCGCCAAGGATATTTTTGTGAAGTTTTGTGCTGTGGTTATCGGCAATTTTGTGGTTATTTTGTTTTGTGTTTTGACATTTGAACTTTTGTTACGTTTAGGGGGTTGGTACAGGTTCATTGAGGAGTGACAGGAGTGTTGTGCGTTCGTCTAAATTACTGATTGGAATTTGTGTTGTGAACTTATTGTTAGTGACTATTATTAAGAAAAATGGCAACCGAGCCGAAGAAAGCTTTAAGTAAGTTTTCGCTTGTTGATCTTCGAGATATGTTACGGGAAAAGGGACTACCTATCAGTGGAAATAAAAGTGAACTGGTTCTCCGATTGTTAGATTCCGATCCGCGACTAGAACAGGGATTGCCTGTGCGATCGGAAATAAACCCCGAAGAGACATGGGTTGACGCCCCGATAGCTGGAGTTTCGTTAGGTGACACAAACTCGTGGTTGGAAAGAGAAAGAGAGCTGTTACAAAGGGAACGAGAACTGTTGGCACGTGAAAGACAATTGTTGCAAAGGGAATCTGCATCGCCATTTAGCGGAAGTGTGAGTGCACAGATGACTACGAACCTGAGAACGATTGCAGAAATGTTGCGAGAATTCACAGGTGAATCGTATGACTTTGAGAACTGGAAACAACAAGTGGAAGTTTTACGTAACAGTTATCAATTGGATGATAATTCAGTCTAAATTTTGATAAATCTGTGATTGCAGGGCAAAGCGTTAAAATGGTGTCAATCGAAACCCAGTCATTTTGCAATGTCCGCCACCGAATTGCTCGAGGAGATGAAGCGGATGTTTGACCACCGACCGAGCAAACTTGCGTTACGAAGAGAAATGGAAGCCCGAACGTGGAACAGGAACGAGACTTTTTATGACTATTATCTGGAGAAATTGACGTTGGCAAACCGAATCAACGTGGATTCAGAAGAATTAGTAGATTTGCTAATCGATGGCATTCCGGATGCGCGCTTAAGAGACCAGGCGCGAATGAATTGTTACGGAAGTGTCGAAGAACTGCTAAGAGCATTTAAGAAAATTGGGCTCGAAGAGAGTGTCAAAATCGACCGGAAGACAACCGACTTCGGAATGCACTAAAAAGGACGAAAAAATAATTAAAATTACATATTTCGGAGACGGCGCAAAATTAAAAATTGTGTAAATGAAGGATGTTGTTAATGTGAAAATATGTAAAAGGATTAAAGAATTTTGACAATTTCCAATGTAGAAAATTTTTAATTTTGCGCCGTCTCCGAAATATAAATTTAAATTATTTTTTCGTCCTTTTTAGTGCATTCCGAAGTCGGTTGTATTTTTTTTTCCAAAAATTTTTTTATTTCACATTTTTTAGTGGCGATCGGAGCATTCCTTGAAGAGTTTGAAGGGATGCAGGAGTGGTGACGTTCTGGGAAGCGAATCAACTTCCGACACAATGTTCGGATAGACAAAACTTTATTTCGATTCACAATGAGTGTCGCGTTTTACAACTCGGTAACGAGGTTGACGGAAAAGTGCCAAGTCCATTTTCGTTACGCAAAACCGCTACGCTTTTCCGTGCGTACTCCCACTCCCGTGAGGGGAGTGACTCGTCCTAATTGGCCATAATCTTGACGGCGTTCGTCACCTCTAGCCAATCGGTTTAAAACCAATCGCCGCCTCTCCACTACGCCCTTAGCGTGCTTTTCCAAGAGGGCGAGCGATCTGGTGGGGGTGCATGCGACGGAGAAAACTGATCCTGTCGCCGACTTTCCTCCGGGCCCCAGGGGTCGGTTCGTTACCCGTCAACAAAAGGGTATTTGACCCTGTCCGCGGGCCCATCGGAACGGGACGATTTACAACATCCGCTGCTCGCTCTCGGAACCGTCGAGATTACATACCGAGAAACGTTTGTTGTAAATCGTGGTCGTCGGCTCCAGGCCATATGGTGTTTACCTCCGTCAACAGCCGCCACAAGTTCAACAAAGGGATGGGAAGGGAAGGGCAGGGGAGTGAAGGGAATGTTGCAAATGGGATCATCGTGGAAACATCCCCGGCTGCAAAATGTAATACTAGGCTTCATCGATATCAGGCCGAATATACGTGAAATAGTACGTTTTTTGCAATAAACGCGGAAAAAAAAAACGAAAAAATGCATAATGTGTTTGTTGCGGGATCAGCTGGAAATCATACTCTACAGGATGCAACAGGTTTCGTTCTGATTGGTCAATCCATCTCGGAGTAATCGGCGGACATACATGACGTGGACGAAACAGTACTCTTAATTTTGCAATAATTTTCAACAAAACAGGGAAAACAGGGTAAACAATGATAAAATAAAAAATGCGTTTTATCCCGTTTCCAGTGGGGTCATAGTCTACAAGACGAAAAAGGTTTTGTTCGGATTGGTCCGTCCATCTCGGCGTAATCGGCGAACATACATAAAAAAAAATAATAATAATAATAAATAAATATACATGTCGAATTGAGTAACCTCCTTCTTTTTCGAAGTCGGTTAAAAATCGCGTAGTGCTCTGTCCACTTCTGCCAAGAGTCTGATCAAGTACGCTCTCGTTCAAATTGAAGTGAGCAATTTTTCTGATTTAATGTATAGTCAATATATTCGCTCCATATTTTAGCATACCCCTTTCTATCTGCAGGAAGGTCAACCGCCCGACAACTATTTGGAACTTCTGGAACTAAGCATTATCTTCTTAGGTGGAACGCCCCCTCGAGGCGTACACTTTCGTCGACCGGGGCCTGTGCATAGCGCGCGTTGGATGGCGAATGCTATCTACTGCCTGAAGGTGGTCCTGTTTCGCAGGCAGCTTGTGGCGCCAAAGGTGATAAGTGAAACAGAAGCTAGGGGATTACTCAATGTCGCTATTTTCGTTGTGAGGGTGTATATCCAAACTTGGTTCACGGCGCCTCTATCCATTAAAGCCCTTCTCAACGACCTGGAACTTTTAAAGAAATTAGTGAAGTATGAGAAGGTTAACAAAGCAATAGCAGTGGTAGCTCAAAACCGCTTCACGTACCACCTGTGGTACCTTAGTGAAATTAATTTAGGCTTTTCGGTGTTTGATGAAAGATTAAATGAAGGTGAGAGAGAAAACATAATCCAGGCTATCAAGAGCGCTCAAAACTCAGAACAACCTGAAAAGAAGAGAATCATTCAAATGAAAAATATAAAGGATATGAATATTGTTGATTTAGTTACAGGGAACACTAAGAAATTCTTTGAAATTCTGGGACTCCAGACAGAGTTTTTCAGTACTCCAATCTCGGATTGGGCGTCTAGGCTTATCAGATAGGGAAAGAAATTATCAGACATCTTAGAGTTGTGAATGATCACACTGAAAGGGCTGTGAAATTAATGTCAGATTTCCACAAAGGCCTTACGAAAGATGAAAAGTCGTATCAAGACTTGTTAAGTAGTGTCCAGGCCCACAGGAAGTCTTCGCCCAATGTCAAAAAAGAAACCCTTGTTACTAAGTATGAAAAATAAATACTGTGTTGCTTACCTTTACAGTAGTGATGTATATTCCTCGCTGCAATATATTCCCGACACAACATACGGTTGAGTTGGAGGGGGGTCAAAGATGCACGCGCTAAAACTTGCGGCCCGTCGGCGCCCAGGCCAATTCGAGAACGGCGTTGAACGCTAGTCTGCGCGACTTTCAGCCACCGTTTCACCACGGAGGAGTCGAGATACAGCAAAATGGTTAAAATTTTCGCTCGTATGGAGCCGTAGAATGATCGATTTTGTTAGAAACGCTTTTTCCCTGATGAAACGCGAAAAAAAACTTTCAGTGCAGTTAAGCCCCTTAGATTCCCCTTAGGCCGGGGATGGTCATACAAGGCGGAGACTATTTTTAATCATTTTTTCTCACCAAAACGATCATTTTGAGCCCACGAACTCAAAAAAATATTTATTTTGATAAAATAAGCCGCACCCTAACGACGCAATCATATTGGAATCAGTGTCTCATACATTTCCTGCCACTTCAGTAAATACATGTAATATAACATCGGTTATGCAAAACGATACGGACGAAGATACCGAAAGTATCGTTTCGCACCAAGACGAGAACATTGGCGTTGATCGTTTGCGCCCTGCCGAGATCAGTGGACGAAGCATCGTCGATTTTGGTCATATTTTTGCAGAATTGCAAAGACTGTCTAATCACTGCTAGAATGTATGCAGTTTCACTGATCTCATCATAACAAAAATGATTCGTCACGGTCTCAAAACCCAATATTTTGTTCAATGTCGAATGTGTCACTTCCAAGATAATTTCTGGAGTGAATCGACAACTGACAACATATTGGATGTCAATACAGGTGCCGTATGTGGCACTACATTGACAGGGTCCGGTCATACACAGCTAGAAGAAATTCTGGCTGCTATGAATGTTCCGTGTATGAGTAACACAATGTATTTGTTGTGCAAAAAAGAAGCGTCCGAAGCGTTCGTCGCCGCCGTAGAAGAAGAAATGCGAGTGACTGGCGAACTGGAAAAACAATTAGCAATTGCCCGACGTGATATCTCGAACGGCATTCCTCATATTCCCGTGAACACAGACAGTTCACGGATGAAGAGGTCGTACCGCACTGGCGGTTACGATTCTCCATCCGGAACTGCTATTATCATGGGTTACCATGTACGAAAAGTGTTATTTGTAGGTGTCCGTAATAAGTATTGCTGTATCGTCGAAATCTCTCCAACATGGAGAAATCTCGTGGTTCAGGATATTGATAATAATATGATTGAGGAGGAGGAGAATTTGATAAATAAATTGAATTAATTTGAACCGAAAGAATTATTACGTTTATTGGCTCGAACAATACGATTAGGGGAAAAAGCCTCTCGGCATAAAAAACCCCTGAAGATTACAATTGATTTACAATGAACGGTGAAAGTGCGAGCGATTGTATGTGTGTGTTTCGTGTAATCGATATGGTTTCATGCAAGGAGTACAGTGACTCCTCACGACGTTTATACGTGATAGCACGGCCCGATAGGAGAATTGTGGTCTCCGTTGGATTCCGAACACCGAAGTGCGAATCCTGCGACTCTAATTGATAGAGCCGGTCTGAACGAGGAGCATAGGGTCTCACTCGCAGCGGTTATAGTGGGCCGTGCGGCCGATAGGAGATTTGCGATCTCTGTTGGATTCCGAACACCGAAGTGCGAATCCTGCGACTCTAATTGATAGAGTCGGTCTGGACGAGGAGCATAGGGTCTCACTCGCAGCGGTTATAGTGGGCCGTGCGGCCGATAGGAGATTTGCGATCTCCGTTGAATTCCGAACACCGAAGTGCGAATCCTGCGACTCTAATTGATAGAGTCGGTCTGGACGAGGAGTATAGGGTCTCACTCGCAGCGTTTTGTGGGCCGTGCGGATAGTGTTAGGTGTGATTCGCGGATCGCGTGTGCGCGGTGCCGTTTCGACGCGACGCTATTCGCGCTCTATACCGTCGCGGTCTTGCGAAAGGAACGATCCGATAAATGCGATAGTTTGATATACGATTACATTACACTAAATCCTGGACACGACTCTTTTCCACGATCCGTTCCGTAGCAGATTCACGACTCGAATGCTCATTCGACAATCAACAATCTCTTGAGAACCCCGACGAGAGGGGGTGATGTTTAAAAAATATCCCTTCTTTTCGTCCGTTACGGAATACGATGCGAGACCGTTGGAATGTTTATGGGAACCACGTGTTTACGTCGGACCGCTCCGCTCGAGAATTGACAGACAATAGGCCCTGCGTTGACCCGAAATTCGAGGTATCGGCTATTCATGGTGGTCTCTGCGCCGAGCCACTTGAGTTTGGAAAAATTCCTTCAGTCGCGACAAAAATCTACGTTCGCGGCTGAACAATTGCGTTGTTTGCGCGCGCGCAACGAATTTGAATGTGACACCAAAAGAACATATTTGCTATAAGAACTGGGGACGGAATCAGAGTTCCACCAGTATGGTGAGTGATATTATCATCGAAGGCTTCCGCTGCAGCATAGAAATGCACGGAATCATGCACAGCAGATACATCGGTGACGGTGATAGCAACGTGCATAAAAAATTCATAGATTTCTCACGGGTAATACTGGACGACGAAATGCCTCAAGATTAAAAAAAGCCGTTACAAACAGCGTGATGAAAATTCGAGACGCTGTAGTAAAGGCTGTAACGTTTCGCCGTAGCAATAAACGTATCGTGGCAACACAAAATTGCTGGATTAATAAAAGATTTGTGACGGGACGTCACTAACGGACCGCTATGCGACGGTTTACGCCTGCCGTTTCCCGCTGTCAAAATCGCGCGTACATAACTCGCGGTACGACCGCCACGCGCCGCCGAGCGGCGACCACGCTTTCGCGCGGCTGAACGTCGGCACCGAGCCATACAAATAAGGACGAAAAACGCAGTTTCGACGAATTCTCTCGGGCTTCGAAGTTGCGATAAACGCAGTGCGAACCGAGACGAATCTCCACGTGGTTGTGGAATGAGACCCACAACTCCTAGGGCGAAATAAATATTGCGAAAGGAGCCCGCGCGCTCCAGCGGAACGAACGTCGTTATATTCGCGCATAAAGTTACATAATTCTCTTAAAGTTACATAATTCTTATTATATTTGCGCATAATTCTTTAAAGTTACCTAATCCTCGTTATAGTATAAAATATATTATCCCTGCGTGAATGTTCTTGCAGATCCGCTAACGTCGACCGGTGGAACAGCCAGCCGCAAGACCACTAAGTGTATTTAAATAAAACGCATTAAACGAAATCGTCTTCTTTCTCTCGAACTATTCTCGGACCAATCAGCGCTCCGAGCAACCACTGCCCGCGGGACGAGACTCGCACGTGGCACTGCGGCGCCCGGCGCCACCTAACCGGTGCACCTTCAGTGCCAGCGTTACAGATTTGCAAAACATACCTAGCCATGTATTTGGCGAACGTAAACATTGCGCTTCACTTCAACATTTTTGTAACGGAGATTTAAAAGAAGGTGAGGTAAATCTTGTTCCCGATTTACAAATGGCAGGATTGTATGTAAAAATAGAAAATACATGATCGATAATACAGCACTCGAATGTTTGACTCTGCTCATCGAATGATATGAACATTTGTCTAGTTCATTCTAATGGTATTGACTAAAATAGGTCTGTTTGCTCTAATTTTACTCATCCACTAGTCAATACCATTAGAATGAACTAGACCTATTTTAGTCAATACCATTAGAACGAACTAGACAAATGTTCAAATCATTCGATGAGCAGAGTCAAACATTCGAATGCTGGATAAATTTCTGACATTTTTGTATTAAAGAAAAGAAAATGAATCAAGCTTCGCATTGAACCATCCTCGAGAGCAATTAACCGAACGGTATTTTGGCTTTGTGCGAGGTATGGCAAGAGCATGGCCTGCACGTGGTCGACTACAGCGGTTGTAACAATTCAACGAACGGCCGTCGATGCCAGGTAAACCCGTGTCGCACAGTAATGGTTTGCCGTACAATTTACCTGTGGGGAAAAAACCTAGAGTCGCTTGGACATGGAAAGGCAACAGACATTGCATTTCTGTAACGAACAGGGACACAATTTCCTCGAGGGCCAACCTAGCCATGGAGCGGAGAAGGGGAAGGTATTTTTCGGGAAGGAAACTGCAATTAGGCAGTCTTCGCAGTACCTTCGCGTTTCTGAAAACGAACAGATGTACATCAAGGAACGCACGTCATGAATATTTTTCATATTCGTGTAGTGCGACGTGAACGCGGAGCAAGCTGCCCGCCGCGCCGGTACCGAGGAGTGCCCCAGCGAAAACCCACCGACCGTGAACTGCTTTCGCTGGCTCGCGAATTGGCTGCACCCGAAGAAACAACAATCTAGGAAGGAGTAACAATGCAGAAAGGAGCAACATCCAAGAGGAAGCAACAATTCAGAAAGGAGCCACATCCAAAAAGCAACAACATTCTAAGAAGCATCATCAATCCAGGAAGGAACAACAATCAAAGAAGGGTGCAACGGAACGCATCGGCATGTGAAAGTGAAAAGTGCCAGTGACCGTAAAATAAAGTGTTTCCGGGGTGGCAAGATGGTTCAGTGACTGGACCGACCGAGCAGCTGTTCTTCGTTGGGGTCTTCGGCCATGCCATTGTTGACAGCCGTACGATGACCCACCGGCCGTGCTTTATTACCAAGGCAGGCCAACTTGCAGGTGAATGGGTAAGTCTAATTCCAATTATTTCTCTATTAACCCTTTGCACTCGAGAAATATTTCGGTACGCACAAATCTAGTCTGCTTTTTCAATAAAGTTTTTAAAAGCAAACAGTTACGAATGGTTCTCATTGGATTTATTTTGATTTCCTTAAAATAATTCTTATTTTTATTTTAAAAATAAAAATACCCTTAAAAAGGGTAAATTTCCTAAAAATTCCGAGAGGCGTACCCACATTTTATTCCTTCTTCCTTGGATACAACGAATACAAATAAATAATAAATTCGATTAAGGGACAACAGTTGCGTTGTTATGTCCCGCGTTGCGGGACCGCGGGTTTCTATGACGCGGCGCGGGTTCTGCCTGTTTAAAGCGCTAAAGCGTACCTTGACCTACCTTTACGTTACGGGATCGCGGGACAGGACGACGGAGGATAGGGTTCGCTATCACTCGTACGTGGATATCTTTGTTTACTATGTATATTCTTTATCAATCAATGTTTTACATACCCTTCGACGGCGCCTCATCTTAGGTTGCGGCTCGCTTGCTCGTGCCGTTTTATCTCGCTGGCTCGACGCTCGGTACGCCCACACACACACACTCGCCCGTTAACAGTTCGCACAACAGGTTCGGGTTGCACGTCGCGGTCTTCGGTACCTCCTGGAACTCCGGCGGAGGTGGTGGTGTTGCACGGCGGCATGTGCACTCCCGGTTTATCTCCGATTATGGGCCAATAATGTTTGGCCACGGCGATACACACGCGGTTTACCGTCGTCCAAGCACACTCTGCGGGTTCTCAGCGGGGTTCGCGCTACGCGGGTAAGACCGTCCGCGGTTCGCAGACTACGTGTTCGCGAGAAGACTCGCGACTCCAAAAAGACGCGCGGTCGCGTTGTCGCGACGTTTTTATAACCTCGGAAACGGCCACGCCGGTTACTCGCGTGAAAAGCCGTTAACGAGCGTTCCCTTGGATTTCTGCTGACCACGTTTTCAGCGGCTACCCATCACGGCACGTGGACCGAGCGCGGTCACCTTGGCGAAAACGCTGATGTTCCGCGAATTCCTCCTGGGAACGCGGTTTGTTCCCACCGGAGCAGCGAAAGACGAGCATGAGCCGGATGTAACAGCCTAGATACTATTTTTAACCGACTTCGAAAAGGAGGAGGTTACTCAATTCGACATGTATGTTATTTTTTTTTTTTTTTAATGTATGATCGTCGATTAGGGGAAAGCGGGGTCCAAAGTGCCGGGGGTAAGTTGTTCCGATAGGAATAACTTTGCGAAGAAAAAGAATAGCAATAAGTGTGATGTGAGTTGCAAACCGTCATGATTTTGCGCTGTTTTGGCTGTTATTTTAGTGACGCTACGACGACCGATAAGGTTAGAGGTTATTATCCGGTATCTAAATTCCACGTAAGTAAATATTTTCGTATTCAAACTTTTTGGTCTATTTCGGTTAGTTTTAAAGCTATTTGTGTATTACTTGTATTTAATTGTAGGAAATATTATCGGTAATGTTATTTTCATATCATTATTTGCATTGTTTCAGCAGTTTACCGGAATTTTAGACTGTTTTGAAAAATGATATTTGGGGCTGCAAGTTCCGTTCGCTCGGGGCTGGTTGTGCCGCGGAACAACTGACCCCGTGATGCTTGGTCAGTTCTAACATTAGCTGAATTGGGTTTAGGATGCGAAACTACAAAAGGAAAACAGAACGGGGCCGGACCTCGGTTGAATTGTTGCAGCTGGCAGCTGATGCCGTGATGAAAGACGGTGAAAAGTTAAAGACGGTAGGCCGGAAGTTTGAAATATGTCACATGACATTATTTCGATTTATAAAGAAATTAAAAGCCGGTGCAACACCTACTATGGGCTACAAATCCAGACAAGTTTTCTCATCAGACCAGGAACAGATTTTAAGTAACTATTTGCAAAAATGTGCGGCAATTTACTTTGATCTTCTGCCAGAAGAAGTTAGGAAGTTGGCTTACCGTTGTGCTGTAGAATTTGACATGCCTAATATTCCAAACCCATGGCACAAAAATGGACAAGCAGGAGCCGACTGGTTTACAGGTTTTATGAAACGGAACCAATCTTTATCAATTAGAACACCTGAAGCCACAAGTATAGGTCGTGCATCTTTACTTAATAGGCACAATGCTGGAGAATTCTTCACGAAGCTAGGCGATGTCTTATTAAGACATAAATTGTCTCCATCAAGGATTTGGAACCTGGACGAGACGGGTGTCACCACGATGTTAAAACCAAAGAAAATAGTTGCTTCAAAAGGCGTAAAACAGGTAGGAGCTATAGTTTCTGCGGAGCGTGGAATCTTAGTTACCGTCGAACTAGCAGCTAATGCAGCAGGAAACACCATACCGCCGATGTTTGTCTTTCCACGCCTTAAGTTCAAGGATATGTTTCTATGCGGTGGTCCTCCTGAGAGCATTGGTGCCGGTAATAGCTCGGGGAGGATGACTGTCACTGAGTTCCTCATCTTTATGGATCATTTCATCAAACATACGAAACCTTCCCCAGAAGACCCAGTCCTGTTGTTGCTAGATAACCATTCGTCACACGTTGATATTGATGTGGTTGAAAAGGCAAAGGCTAATTCGATCATAATGCTGTCTTTCCCGTCGCATTGTACACATAAGCTACAACCACTTGATGTAGGTGTGAACGGACCATTCAAAACCTACTGTGCCAAAGCACAAGAAAATTGGCTACGTAACAACCCGGGCAAAACAATGTCTATATATGAGATACCGGGAATAGTAAGTCAAGCTTGGCCTCTAGTAGCAACTCCTACTAATATTATCAGTGCATTTAGGAAGGCAGGTATATACCCCTACAATAATAAAATATTCACGGATGAAGACTTCGCTCCGTTTTTTTGTGACTGATCGTCAAATGCCTGAAACTAGTCAGCCTCAGGAAACAGCTCAAAATAGAGGATCAGAACTTCAAGAATCAGAGGACTCTCAGTCGATGCTTATGGAGGCAGAACAGGTTAGCGAGCTTGAGCTAGAACCTGAAAAGACAATGCAGCATAATGAGCAGCAACCAGGACCCTCAAACATCTTGAACTCACCAAATACAGTTGCTATACAAGCGATATCAAATATATTTTCGCCTGAGGCTGTTAAACCTTTTCCAAAAGCACCGCCAAGATTGTCAGCGACATCTAGGCGACGAATAAGGAAATCTGCAATCCTGACAGATACGCCTGAAAAGAATGCTTTGGCTGAGGAAAAGGCAAAGAGAGGGAAAGGCAAGGGCTCGGACAACGGTAAGGCAAAGGAAAAAGGTAAAGGAATAGATAAGGGAAAAGGCAAAGCTAAAGAAAAAACGACTAAGAGTAGAGACGATGTAAAACGGAAAGTTCTACAAGACAATGATTCTGGAAGTGATAACGAGAAAGATACCTTGGAATGGTACTGTATAATTTGCTGTGATTCCTATTCTAATTCATAGCCAAGAGCACAATGGATAGAATGCATTTTATGCAAGAATTGGGCACATTTAAAATGTTTGAAAACTGATGATGTTAGTTCTTATGTGTGTCCCAATTGTGATTCGGACGATGAAGCTTACGATTAGTAATATACTTACCTATAATGTTCTAATACTTAAGAATGTTAAATTCTATAATTATTAAATAAAGTTAAAGACCTCGTTTGTAGTTATTTAAGCTGTTAACTAAGTTTAACTGCACAATTAATCAAAAACAGAAGTTGCTTTTTAAGTTTGAATTAAAATGTTTATTAATCCTTAAAATTTAAGTTTTTATTTTTTCTAAAATTTAGAAATAGTTTGTTACTTTTATAATAAATGAGACATGGAAAATATAATATTAGTCTTTATATTTAATATATAAATTTCATCAATAAATGCTCAAAACTATTACCGGAACAACTTGCCTCAACGACGGAACAACCAGCCCCATGACTAGGCAAGTTGTTCCCTTCCGACTTTTTTCAAAGAAATGTTTTTCAACAAAAAACTGTTTAAATATTGGTAAATATTATTACTTAATCTGAAACTAGAATAAATTCTGCACCAGCTTGTCTATAATTCCTGGAGATCAATCTATATTTTGGGGTTATTTTTGACATGTATCTGAAAATCGGCACTTTGAACCCCGCCTTCCCCTACGCCAAAATGGATGAACCAATCGGAACCGAACCTTTTCCATCTTGTAGGGTATGCCTCCCAGTTGGTCCCGTAAAAAAAACATTTTCCATTTTGTCATTCTTTACTCCTTTTTTATTGCAAAAATGCAGTTTCCTTCATGCTAGGTATGGTCACCGATTACGCCGAGATGGATGGAACAATCCGAACGAAATCTTTTTCATCTTGTAGGCTATGACTCCCACTAGAATAGGGATAAAACACATTTCTTATTTTATCATTGTTTACCCTGTTTTGTTAAAAATTATTGCAAAATTAAGAGTACTGTTTCGTTCATGTCATATACAGTAGCGGCTAGCTACTTAAGACCGCTGCGTAGCGTAGGAAATAAATAATGCTAATTTTTAATTTGTCGTGTTTCATACATTAAATTAATGAATAATACATTTTGAAGTTTATTGTACGATAATATCACAACCATTTTCATTTTTAACATTACGAGCAACAAACTTTTAACATTTTCCCGATCGTGTCATTATAATAGCGGAAACTACTTAAGACCGATTCATATTTTTAATTTTTTTACTTACTTTCACGTAAAATAATTGCATCAGTTCCTTAGTTACCATTGTTGATGTGGTTGCTATGAATCGCTGCATTCAATACTAGAAACAATTGCAAATTAGTGAACAATCATGAGTCGAAGGAAGAACATCACTCCTGAGCAAAGGATACAAATGAAATTGTTGAGAGATGAGGGATACTCATTTTCGGCAATTGCTATAAGATTAAATATTTCGAAAACTACGTGTGTACAAGCAATGCAATTCATATCTAAGACCGGGTCAGTTAGGAATGTGCCGCGACAGAAAAGGCCTCGTAAGGCAATAGTTCGAAAAGATCGCGTTTTTCATCGCATCTCTGAAGCGGACCGTTTCAAAACAGCCAACCAAGTTCTCGATGAATCTGATGCCGAAATCAGAAACAAAATTAGTGTCCGGACAGTGCGAAGAGGACTGAACGAATTTAACCTTATGGGTCGTGTCGCTCGCAAGAAGCCGCTCATTTCCAAACGTAATTGAAAACTCCGGTTACAGTTCGCTAAGAATCATCGTAACTGGACAATAGCAGACTGGTCAAAAGTTCTTTTTACTGATGAGTCCAAGTTCAATAGGATGGGATCAGATGGCAAATTATATGTTCGACGTCGTATTAACGAAGAATTTTCGCTAAAATGCTTAAAATCAACTGTCAAAGGTTCGGGAGATTCGGTGAACGTTTGGGGAGCGTTTACATTACAAGGTGTTGGTCCGATTTATAAAATTGATGGAATTATGGATCAATACAAATATATGGATATATCAGGTTGGTGCATATGAAATGTCCGATGTTGTTTCATCAATTTTTGAAATCTGCTTACTCGATAAATATTCGTGTCTTTGAGATGTTTCATATATCGATTCGAAGCTTAGAATCTCCTCTTTCACAGATAATTTTCATTTTGCAATATTCACCTTATTTACGCATCCTTTTCAAGTTTTTATGAAATATGTATTAACCTGATTTTTGGGAAAATCATAAAACGCTTTGATTCGTCGACGAAAATATGCAGATTCCTAAGACTTTTATTTTAAAATAAGGACTATGATTTATTGTGATAAATTATCATCGAAATTTGTTCAGATTTACGTGTATAAACGTATCTTTCTTAGATTTCTATGAAGCACGAATAATCGTAATTTTTCCGAAAATTGATGAAACGAAAGTAGAAAACTTGTAATTTCTTGAAAAAATGTACAGATTATAATCATTCTTATTTTGATTATTAACGTTTAATCTAAAAAATGTGTGTTTATTTAAAGTTGTCACCAACCTAATATTAAATGAGATATTGCTCCCATTTACAACAACTCAAATGTCAGAAGGCTGAATCTTGCAAGCTGACAATGACCCGAAACACACGGCGCGTAGGGTTAAGCAATTTTTAAGTCAGCAGAATGTAAATATTTTACCATGGCCCTCTCAATCTCCGGATCTCAATCCTATTGAGATGTTGTGGATTGATGTAGAGAAACATATAAAATATGAAAAGCCCAAAAATTTAAATGAACTGTATGCCGTTATTCAAGAAGGGTGGAATAATATTCCAGTTGCGCGTTGTCGTCGCTTAATTCAATCTATGCCAAGACGTTGTGAAGAAGTGATACGACAAAAAGGGAATGCAACACGTTACTGAATAATTTCAAAGTTTTATTTTTCCGCAGTTACCAAGTTTCATTAGTTTTACCTGTATTTATAGTATTAGCCTGATTTGGGCTTAAGTTGTTGTCCGTAGTTCTACTGACGTAATCTGAGAAAATGTTAAAAATGTTTGTCATTTATGGTGTTGTAAATAAAATTATGGCAATATTATGGTATAACATATTCCAAAATGTGTTTTATATGAGTTTCATGTACGAAAAATACAATGAATGAATATTAGCAATGTTTATTTCCTTAACTATCAAGCGGTCTTAAGTAGCTGGCCGCCACTGTATGTCCGCCGATTACTCCGAGATGGATTGACCAATCGGAATGAAACCTTTTGCATCTTGTAGGGTATGACTCCTGACTCCCAGTTGGTCCCGTAAAAAACAATGTTGCATTTCACCACTGCTTGCCCTTTTTTTATTGCAAAAAAGCGTCCGATTTCGTCCGCGTTGTGTATGGTCATCGATTACTCCAAGATGGATGGACCAATCGGAACGAAACCTTTTGCATCTTGTAGAGTATGACCAACAGTTGGTCCCGTAATAAAAACCAGTTCGGATTTCTTCATTTTTTCCGCTGTTATCGTAAAAAACGTGCAATTTCGCGTGTACTCGGTCTGATATCGATGAAACCTAGTATTACGTTTTGTGGCCGGAGATGTTTCCACGATGATCCCGTTTGCAACATTCCCTTCACTTTCCTGCACTTCCCTTCGCATCCCCGCACTACCCTTCGTTTCCCTGCACTTCCATATCTTTCCCTTCCAAACCCAACTCCCCCTGCCCCTTCCTTTCCTCCCCTCCCCCCTCCCTTTCACTTCAATCCCTTTCCCTCCCTTCTCTACCCGCCCCTGCTGTTCCCTCCATTGCTAATTACTACTCTTATTGCAATAATTATGTTTCTAGCGTGACGGCGACATGGCATGTGGTAAGTGCGAATCAAGCAATATCCTACTTTCCTATATGTTACATCGAACACAGTAAATCCCAGTTGTTACGTGAAATTTGAAAGAATTATGTATAATTTTGTAAATTTTGTGTGGTTTTACGTATTTTATATAATTGATTACTATTTATTCCAATACAATATGATTATTAAGGATTTCAGTAGAGGAGTTAGGTATATTGCAGCATTAGTATCCATGTTCATGTCTGAAAAAAAAGTACATACATGTTTCTGTAGTATAATCGTAGTGAAAAGAAAAAAAAAACACTCGGACGCATGCACGGAACGCACGCCCGCATGCCCGACCGCGGGTTGTGTGGTTTTACGTATTTTATATACGTACCTCCACCCGCGTGCGGGCGTGCATGCGTGCGGGCTTTCGGGCGGGCGCGCGTGCGTGCGGGCGGGCGTGTGTTTTTTTATCTTTTTACTGGGATTATACTACAGAGACATGTACTTTTGTTTCAGAAATGAACATGGATACTATCGCTGACAATCGTATGTATACCTTGATTTCATAACGATGAGATATAATATATGAAGAAAGGAACACCGTTATGCAGTATCTGGCTATTACTTCGCAGGTAATGCAAAGATCGCACCTAAAAAGTGTGAAATAAAATAATTTTTGGAAAAAAAAAACCGACTTCGAAATGCACTAAAAAGAATGAAATAATATTTAATTCATTTCGTGGGTTTCTCTCCAGCTATGTATAACATTGATGACAATATTACATTACATGTTAGATAAAATGCATATTTTTCGGAGGCGGGGCAGGGTCAAAAATTTTCTCACTATCAAACAATTTTCGTAACTTTCAGTACAGGAAATGTTTAATTGAAAACTGTCTAATCGAAACATGTTGCTGATTGCAATTTGTTTGGGGTATGGCGGGCTTGATAACAGATGAGCGTCAAGAAAAACTCATTGATACGTGACAACGTGGAAGAATGAAGCTGTATAGTGGTCACTTTCGGCGTACAAAATGTTTTTCAATCAAAACTTTCTATATGACAGATGTTGCTGATTATGATTTGATTGAAGGTGGACTTGGTACTGAACGGTCCGAAACAGAAAATGCATTTTTGACCCTGCCCCGCCTCCGAAAAATATGCATTTTATCTAACATGTAATGTAATATTGTCATCAATGTTATACATAGCTGGAGAGAAACCCACGAAAAGAATTAAATATTATTTCATTCTTTTTAGTGCATTTCGAAGTCGGTTATATTTTTTTTCCAAAAATTATTTTATTGCCAAGAAAGATTCTTCGCGTCGTACTCCTTTCCTTCTTAACTATAATTTAACGTAAGTTAAATATATATTAAATATACTTAAATATTAAATATAGTTAGTACATTGCCATTTTGTACATATTACTTTATGTAAATACATTTGTATGAATGCAACAAATGAATATATGACACAATAACTATTATAAGAGAAAGAAGTAGGTATTTCAATTCAGAAACGCTTTCTGGCGAGTACAAAAAATAAATATATATACACGTACACCCCATTAGTTTTTAATAGCATTTAGAATATTTTTACCCTGTTAAGACTAAAATAAAAAACAAATTCAAAAAAAACAAATGAAGAATAGTTACTAGACTTGAACTCCAGTGTTTCCAGTTACAAATCTTTCACCCTAACGTCTGCGCTACAGCATCGCTGCTGTTTTTTGTCCACTGATATTACTTATATTCAAATACACACACACACACACACACGCGTATACACGCACGCACGCACCCACACACACACACACAATTTTACTCTTATCACTGCTCTTATGTATATTATTGCCTTGCATACTGTAAAACAAAATATATGACATGCAAACAGTCAGTACGTACCTATACTGATACGTTAGGTATCTGATACTATATGTTTTCGTTGCACCTAGATATACATGAACACACCTGCCCTAATTCCTGTTAGAGGGAGATTATACCCTCAGTCGGTATTTCATGCACGTTTTACACTCCACCACACTGCATTCAAGGCAATGATGTACATAAATGTGCAATATATACATCAATACTGTATACTACATATATTTACTATCTGTTGCATGTTAATGTTTAGAAATACGTTTACTTATACCGCATGTTTCCTTCTGCAGGTAACATACTACAATTGCTAAAGGACAGCACGCTGGAGCGTCCCCTAAAGCAGAAGTTGTACAACGCCGTGGCTGCACTGAGGAAGGAGGCCAATCAGTGCAAGCGGCGGCAACTTGGGCTGAAGGATCGCATCGCGAAGATTGATCATCTTGTGCAGGTCGGTGTATGTCAAGTTTTAGAAAACTTACCTCCACCCCTGCACAAGATGATCATATCCCAGATGCGCAACACGGGAAGGTTCAAATCCGGACGGCGCTTCACCTAAGAGGACAAGATTCTAGCGTTAAGTATTTATAAGCAAAGCCCGAAAGCGTTTCGATATTTGTCAAAATTATTTATTTTGCCAAGCAACGAAACGCTTCGGAAGTTAATGTCGCAAATTCCACTAAGAGCTGGAATTTGCGGCAATATATTCGAAGAACTCAAAAAGCGATCCGGTTCATTTTCAAATGTGAACAGCAAGTACGCTGTTCTCATGTTTGAGGAAATTAAATTATCTCCGTCTTTGGTCTACAATCCTTCAATGGACTTACATTAGTTGAAGGATATGTAGACACCGGTTTCTCTAGGAAATTAGATATCGCGGATCATGCCACAGAGTGGATGTTAAAAGGCATAAACGGAGTGCGACCTTGGAAGCAACCCGTTGCATATAGTTTTTGTAGAAGTACTAGCTCCGCGGAGGATATCGTTAGGATGTTTAAAGAATTAGTTCGCCGTGCGTTTCAGGCCGGCATTATAGTGGTGGCATCGGTTTTCGACCAAGGCAGCACCAATTGTACAGCCATACAATGTTTGATTAGAGATTCTAAAAGAAATGCCTTTCAACATGGTGACACACTGCGGCATGATATTATTGTCATAGATGACAACAATATCGTACCGCTTTTTGATCCTCCGCACCTGTTGAACTGTATGCGGAATAATTTACTGACTAAAGACCTGCAATTTAGTTTGGCAGATAATCTTCCACGTGTGGCTAAATGGTCACATGTGGAAGATTTGTATTTCATTGATAGCAGTACCGTTCCTGAAGAGGAGCGTGTCCTGCATAAGCTTACTGCAAAGCACGTTGTTAGAGTTAGTTTAATTAGTTTTACAACAGGGCACAGAATCTTAGGCCTCCGTATTACAGGCCGCAGGCCATATCATAAAAACGCCGAAGACCCGAAGGGTGGCCCAGTGGAAGATGACGTCACCAAACCTGGGTTTTTCCAGGCGACGAATCGGTCGGACACCCTTTCCCCCCTTCCTCCACCTACTCTGGGAAAACCCCTGTTTCCCGGCCAGAAAATTAACACGCCAAGGGCGCGATGGAAGGGAGGACAGGGAGAAGGTGGGAAAGGGCTTCGGCGACGGCAGATAGAAAAAAGAACACAGAGAGTACAGAGCTCTTCATAGAAACGCGTAAGTAACTAGAGTAGATAGTTTAAACACATACACGCACGGATATATACACACACACGCACAACCACAAGCTCGCGCACTAAGATTCATTATTTATCACATAATAAATTCTGTTAATTCACACAAAGTGTTCTGAGTCATTACGGTCCCAAAGCCGATTGCAATCTTTGGGTGGTCCTTCTCGCAGCATCACAGACGGCACGTCGTGCAAATACTCAGGGCAAGGTCAGACCCTAACATTGGTCCTTCGAGCCGGATCACAGACGGCACGTCGTGGAAATACTCAGGGCAAGATCAGACCCTAACACACGTAGATAAAGATAAAATTAGGAAAATGAAGGTTAAATATTGCGCGCAGGTGTTTAGTCGGTCGGTTAGCTCCGTAATGACACTTATGAGTCGCAATAACCTCAAGAGTGTATGCGGAACGCGCGAGATGAAAGTCGAAGCTGTTGACACTGCTAGATTCATTCGATTTATGAATGACATCTTCGACAGTGTCAACAATAGAGTCAATTCGGGAAAGGCTACGGACACGAGCGAAACGCCCGATATTTGGGATAAAGGCATTGCAATTTTTAGAAGCATGACGTTTATAAAAAGGAAGCCTATGGATAAAGAGCAGCCAAAGGTACTACAGAATTGGATTCGAACGAATCAAAATTAAAAATTTTTAAGGACATATTTGTGCGATCTTGGTGTTTCACAATTCATTGGTCGTAATTTTAACCAAGATTCGCTAGAAAACTTTTTTGGTCAAATTAGGCATCATGGCATGAGAAATACGAATCCAACGTGTAGTACCTTTCACGGTTATTATAGAAAATTGCTCGTAAATTCATATTCGCAGTTGGTACGTGCGGATACTAACTGCGAATCTGAAGAATCCACGGGCTTTTTACTTAATTTACAAAAGTTTTTATCGGCTGCTCCGTCTGTATCGATCAATCAAGAGCATCATATTATTCTAAATTATCAAGTTACGGAAACTTCTGAGTCTACTGTACGGGCAGTGACTCGGTATGTATTACGGTGTATTCGCAAAAAGAATATCACCTGCAAATTCTGTTTAGGCTTAGTGTATACACACAATGAATTTCAGTCTCAGTATTCATCGATACAGCCTGAGTGCGAATTATTGATTCACCACGTTGTGTCCGTATGCCTCGCAAATGTTTCCAACATCGCATATATTCAAAATCTTTTTGCGACTATTGCGGAATTTTGAATCCACATGCTCCGAACATGGAAATTTCTTGGCAACATATATCACACGTCACTGTATCTTATATGTTGCCAAGAATTATATACGAAGAGTAAATCGCGTTATAAGTGGATCCGAAGAGCCAATGCACCCGGATCCACTTATGACGCTTGCTCTTCGAATAAGTAATTGTAAATAATGTTGTACAGTAATTTAACAATAGAACTAACGAATTAGTCAAAATGAACGTATTAGTGTTTCAAAAATTATGTTACACAATTTATGAATGTGTATTTTTACTTCAATGTTTGTTAATTTTTATTAAGGTGTAGATGTTCCGTACTAGTTCGGTAGTTCTTGTGTTACTTATGCTACTGTATCATATAATTGTACAGTATATGTGTTTTATCTATATCGTATATGCAAATCAATGGTGTGCAAAATTTGGGGAAGACTAAATGTTCGCGTTCCGCGGTATTACTTTTATATATATGTAGGACTAGCGTTAAGGGCCCTATAGGTCACCGTATATATATAAGATAATTTAAGATTATTTATTTAGGCTTAATTCTTAGGTTAAGAGATTAGCCGATTCCGACATTTAAACTCCGCGCCTTTCCACAGTTTCGAGGGCCGTAGGGTCCTATGGTTGTACACAGGCGTGAGACGCTGTGGGGGAGGTTGGGTCCGAGCGGAGGCGCGACGGTTATTCAAGCGAGTCAAGCGTTGAGAAAAGGTTCGATTCTTCGTGTCAAAAGGTTATTGTACGCGACGCGCATTTTGAACCGTTGAAAGTGTGTGCAAGGGTGAGCGCGTTTGTGCGATTTTGGACGTGGGCGTTTCGCGGTCATGCGTGGCCCTTGGGTTGTTGAGGAGGCACGCGGTGTCGCCCTCGGTGCTGTGCGGCCCGACGAGCAGGTAGTGAGCTACCTGGCGAGCCGTACGAGCTGACGACGTGTGTGCTCGATTGCGAGGCACGTCGTCCCCCTACTTTTGTCCTCCTGCGTGTCAGGAGTAACCCGGAACGAGGACCACGGCGCGGCGGCTCACTGCCACGTCGGCGTACGGAACGGAACTGTAAGAGAGCTCTCGCGTGATAGTCACTGAATGATCATTCAATAAAACAATCTCTAGGTTTCTTTCGCGCATCGATACTGTCTTGTCGGTTTTTATTATAAACACTCTAATTTATTCATTTTGTACGAAAATCAGGCTTTTTCCCTACATTGACTCGGGTTTTTTACTGCTGATATTCTTTTTTGCGTAGATTAAGGTTAAATAAAATAAGTTTTCTTAAGTTTGGCACTCATGGCAATTTAAGTGTATTCTTTTATCGATCCGATCGACTCCACTTGCATATCCTGCCTCACCCCTTTGAACTTGATCTAAATTAATTTAATTCGATCACGTATTTTACAAACATTTTTTGGTGCCCCGTGAGGAATGAGGTGGTTGAGCGGATCGAAGTTTACTTGGTTTTCTTTAATTTCGTTGTTTAATCCGAGAAAATAAAGCTAGAGATTGTTTGCTGTAGCTCGCGTCGTGGTATTGTAGAGACGGTTCTTTGTTCCAGAGAACCGTTGCGGTTACGAGGAATAGCAGGCAACGATTTTGTTTAATACAAACATAGACTTTCTGTCGCGACGTCAAGTCGTTATCGCTGTGGCGGTCGTCGCTTCACGTTCGGGACAGATCTACGGGTGGTCTTCGAATTCAAGTGGATTCGCCGCCCCGCACTACCTCAAGAGTCGAGGTGCCGAGTTTTTGTTCCCATAAATAATTTCTTCTTGCGAACCGACTAGTTTTAGAATTATCATTAACGATACGAATTTTATAGTGTAACAATATTTCTAGTTCCTTTCTCGTATATCATTTATTGAATGTAATTTCTCTTCGGTAAGCTCGTTCCTGTTAGTTATAGTTTTGCGTTTACGTATAGATTAATTGCGTTTACTTGTGGTTTAATTCGTATTGACTTAAGTTAACATGGCGCCTACGTCGTTGAAAAGGCTTACTACGGGACAATACTCGCGATTGGCGGAAATTCGGTTGACGAGTTCCCGATTAAAAGAGAAAGAACGCACCGCGTTCAATCGTAACATTGTTGCGTCGCGAATCGAGTTCCTTCAGGAATCCGGAAGGATGCGCGTAGCGCGCACGCGGAGATTTTAATTCGTGAAGATGCTGGGGCGGACGCATACCTGGCTGATAATGTAATCGATCTAATGCAGTCGGAATTCGAAGACACTCTTGACTTTCTATTGACGGTACAAGCGGAATTAGAAGCTGCGGAACAGCCTACTTTGCCGTCCGGTCCGCCGAACGCCAGCTCTTCATTGGCGGTTGAGTTTCGCACAGCTAAACTTCCGAGATTAGATTTGCCTACTTTTTCCGGTCAATACGAATATTGGGAGAACTTTTGCGATCTATTTACAACGCTCGTACACAACGCACCCGGTCTTGCTGACGCGACTAAATTACAATACTTGAAAACTTGTTTAAAGGGTACCGCGGCTGAGTTAGTTAAAGATGTAACAACCACGAATGCGAATTATATGGCGACGTGGCACGCACTGAAGGCACGTTTTCACAACCCTCGTTTAATTGTTTACAATCATTTAAGGACATTTATGGACATGCCATTTTTGAAAAGAGAATCCGCAACAGAGTTGCGTTCGTTTGCTGACGAAGCTCAGCGTATAGTTCGGGCTTTGACGAATCTACAAATGCCGGTCGCTCAGTGGGATGTGTGGTTCGTATATATTTTAGCTGCTCGCTTGGATCCCTATTCTCGGAAAGCGTGGGAGACGGAATTGAGTGTCAGGGATCGTCGCATTGTGCTAGACAATGGCTCGGAATTAATAAATGTCAATCCTTTGGATCGGTTTCCAAAATTCGCGGACCTATCCGAATTCTTAGAAAAGCGTGTTCAGACACTCAGCATGATTGCCTCGGATAGTGGTAAAATGGAAAAAAGGCCTGTGGTTTTACCTAAACCGGTACCGGGCTCGCGGCGGGTATTCCACGCTGTTTCTTCATCACATTCTGCCGATGGAAGGCCGAAGTGCCCTGTGTGTTTTGGCGCGCATATGCTCCACAAATGTTACAAGTTTCAGGCTAAAAACCCTCTCGAACGTCGTAAAGAGGTACGGCGGTTACAGCTCTGTTTTAATTGTTTCGGTCGGCACAAGGTTTCCGATTGTATGTCATCATATCGTTGCACGCAGTGCAAGGAAAAACATCATTCGATGATTCATTTTGTTCATGCCAGTGGTTCTCAAACAAAGGAGAAACGTTCGGTTGAGCCCCCGAAGTCACGTGAAGAGAAGCCTTCCACATCATCGGGTGTTCATATACACACGGCTCGTATTTATCCGCGTAAATATACGGTGCTGTTAGCGACTGCTCAGCTAACGCTTGTAGGACCGCACGGTGCACAGACTCGTGTGCGAGCTTTATTAGATCAGGGATCTCAAGCATCTTTTGTGTCCGAATCGGTGGCTAACTTGTTAGGCTTGCAGAGACGTCGTATTGAAGTTCCGTTGATGGGCCTTGGTGCAAGTTCCGCCGGCACGGCACGCTGTGCCACGAAGATTACGATACATTCATTGGTTGACCCGTTGTTTCAACTTGAAACGGAGGCTCTTGTCCTTCCGAAACTCACGGCTCAGCTTCCCGCGCGACGCATTATGGAATTGGATATCGATATGTTCGCGGAGTTATCTTTAGCCGATCCGCAATTTTATGTACCGGGTTCGATAGATGCTATTTTGGGCGCGGACATTTATGGGCAATTGTTGCGTTCGGGATTGCGGAATTTTCCTTCTTCTTCCTTAATTGCGCAGGAGACGGTTCTAGGCTGGATTGTCTCCGGTCCAGTGTATACAGACGAGTCACGGCGGGCGGTTAACCACATAGCCGCGCCGCTTCAAATGCTGCATTGCGCAGAGGAGGAAAATCTAGAGGAGTCGCTGCAACGGTTTTGGACCCTTGAGGAATTACCCACGGTCTCCACGTCGCTTAAACCACTAGGTGAGGCGTGCGAAAAATTGTTCAGAGAAACGCACTTTCGCAACCCCGAGGGTAGGTTTATCGTGCGCCTTCCATTAAAGGCGGAGCCGCCGTCGGTTGGATCGGAAGCAAGACGTATGGCTGTGGGTGCACTTAAACACATGTATCGCCGGTTCGCTCGCGATCCTAAGGTCGCTTCGGCATATCGCGAATTTATGTCCCTTTACGAAAGCCTGGGACACATGGAGCGCGTTCCCGCGTCGGAGATTAATAGTCATGCCGTTGTGCAATCGACACCATCCAACTGGAAACTTCGGGTGGTGTTTGATGCGTCACGGAAAACTCGCGAGGGTCAGTGTCTGAATGACTTCCTCCTAGCCGGTCCGGCTCTTCAGCGCGATCTTCCGTTGATTTTGTTGAATTGGCGTCGGTATCGATTCGTGTTCTCAGCCGACGTTGTCAAAATGTTCCGGCAAATTGGCGTCACTCGCAATGATCAGGATTTGCAGAGAACAGTGTAGGCCCCTAGTGCTTCGGAGAGCCCGGTGGAATATCGATTAACAACCGTGACCTATAGGATGGCGTGCGCGCCCTATCTTGCGATACGAACGCTATTACAACTGGCGGAGGAGGAGAGATCGCGCTTTCCCCTTGGGGCCCAGTGCCTTGTTGCTAACACGTACGTGGACGACACGTTCGCAGGCGCAGACGAACTTGCAATCGCGGTGCGTACTCGGGAGGAGCTTATTAAACTTTTGATGTCGGCTGGCATTGAACTTGATAAATGGGCCGCAAATCACCCCGATTTGCTGCCTCCTAATACGCGGAAGTCTGGCACGGAGAAATTGAAATCTATAAGCCTCGATGAGTCTATTAAAACGCTAGGGTTCAATGGAATCCACGTCAGGATGAATTTCGATTCACCACTTCAGCTTTTGATAGTTTAGCCGGTGCAGTGACCAAACGATCTATCCTCTCAAACATAGCACGTTTGTTCGATCCGTTGGGCTGGCTGGCTCCAATTACAATAACCGAAAAAATTTGGATGCAGGATCTCTGGATTTTAAAGTGTGGTTGGGATTCCGCTTTGCCATTAGATGTGCAGGATAGGTGGTCTGAATATTGCAGTTCTCTTACGACATCACCGACTCTTTCGATTAATCGATGGCTAGGAGCTTCGTGCGACTCAAATACACAGATTCATGGATTCTCCGATGCCTCCTCCCGTGCTTATGCGGCGGCAGTTTACATTCGGATCAAGGAAGGAGATGGTAGTTTCCGGATTTCTCTCCTCTTTGCGAAAAGCAAAGTCGCTCCTGTAAAGACAGTGAGCATCCCCAATCTTGAGCTGTGTGGAGCGGCGTTGCTTGTAAAACTTCTTCGACATATTTGCAAATTGGATTTTCTACAGCACCTACCGGTTTTTACGTGGACAGACAGTCAGATTGTCTTGACTTGGCTTCGGAAACATCCTTGCCACTGGAAAACGTTCGTGGTCAATCGGGTCTCGTTCATTCAAACGGAGTTGCCGAACGCTGAATGGGCACATGTACCTACCGTAGAGAACCCCGCGGATTTGGCAACGCGCGGTAGCAAGCCCGCTGATTTGATTCATGCAAACCCATGGTCGCATGGACCGGATTGGCTAACTATGCCTGAGGAGCACTGGCCCCAGGTGGCGCCGACCCCGCAGGTCTTGCATGTCAAAACGACACCGAACGATCCGGAAATTTTGTTTAGATTTTCTTCGTTGACTCGACTAATTCGTGTGGTAGCTTATTGTTTACGCCCACTGGTTAGTTTGCGAATGCGCAGTAGCA
Organism: Stelis phaeoptera; assembly: GCA_943735885.1. NCBI lineage: Eukaryota > Metazoa > Arthropoda > Insecta > Hymenoptera > Megachilidae > Stelis > Stelis phaeoptera. The sequence continues at coordinate 3,422,808 of OX030933.1, forward strand.
ACCTTTCTAAATTGCCGGAATTTCTGACGACGTTCGAAGTGGCTGGAGCACGAATTGCTCTAATTAAGTTAGCCCAGGCTCACGCATTTAAGGCAGAAATTAGATTACTGCGGTTGGGAAAGAGTTTACCAAAGCGTATCCCTCTACTCAGTTTGAATCCGTTTTTGGATAAATCGGACGGTGTTTTACGTGTTGGAGGTCGTCTGGCGAATTCGATCCTGTCCCACGATCGTAAGCATCCGCCCATTTTACCGCGTCGTTCGCCTCTTAGTCGCTTATTTGTGCGATACGCACACCGTGTCTGTCTTCACGGTGGATCATCGCTCACCTTGAGTACGCTTATGAAATATGTGTGGATCCTTGGCAGGAATCGTGTAGTTAAAACTGAGATTCGTTACTGCGTAACCTGCCAGCGTGTTAAACCAAGTTTGGCGTGGCAAATGATGGGCAATCTTCCTGCCACGCGGATAACTCCAGCTCGGCCGTTTTCTTCCACCGGATTAGATTACGCTGGTCCATTCCAAATCCGTACGACTAAAGGTCGTGGATACAAATGTTACAAAAGGTATATCGCACTCTTTGTGTGCTTTGCGACACGAGCAATTCACCTTGAGCTCGTAAGCGATCCCACGACTCGGATATTTCTTGCCGCCTATCGACGTTTCGCAGGACGTCGAGGTGTCTGCCGAAATCTATATAGCGACAACGCTACCACCTTTCAAGCCGCGGATAAAGAACTGCAGACCATGTTCACAGCTGCTTCTGACTTTTATAAGGAGGTCGCCGCCATCCTTGCCAATGACGGTACTTCTTGGACATTTATTCCCCCAAACGCTCCTCACTATGGTGGTTTATGGGAAGCGGGAGTCAAGTCGGTTAAACACCACTTGAAGAGAGTGATTGGTGATCGGCCTCTGACCTTCGAGGAATTTTCGACCATGTTAGTAGAAATCGAGGCCTGTCTCAATTCGCGACCGTTATGTTCCCTCAGTAACGACATCGATGATCTTCAGGCTTTAACACCGACACATTTTTTGGGCACGGCCCCCGGGTTGATTCCCGATGAATTACCCCCCGAGGAGCCAGAGAACCGTCTTGAACGGTTTCAGTTACTGCAGACGATTCGAAATAATTTTTGGAAGCGATGGTCTGATGAATACCTGCAACACCTGCAGGAGCGTGCAAAATGGCGAGGGCCGACAGAGAACTTCGTAGTTGGTCAGCTGGTTCTCGTCCGTGACGACCGGTATCCTCCTTCAAAATGGCCGCTTGGGCGCGTGATGGAAACTCACCTGGGACCAGATGGTTTGGTGAGGGTGGTCACCGTGCGCACCGTTACTTCGACACTAAAGCGCCATATCTCTCGGCTTAGCCCATTACGGATAGAACAAGGTCAATCAGAGTCCGCTGCCAGTGCTGAAGGCATTTAGAGTTTCGGCGGGTGAAAGTTCGTCCGGAGGACGAAGGCGGGCGGAATGTTCGCGTTCCGCGGTATTACTTTTATATACAGGGTGTCCCAGAACTAGTGTAACTCCCGGAAATGGGGGGGTAGCTGGGGTGCATCTGAACAACTTTTTCCTTTACCAAAATGTTGTTTGAAGCTTCGTTATCGACTTATTAACGAAAAACAGCGACCAATGAGAGCGCGCGTAGAGCGCGGGCTCAGCCACGAGAACGTTAGTGGCTCTCAATCGCGCGCGGACGTGGCCGTGAACGAATGCCTCTTTGCATCGGAGATATCTAGAGAATCACACGGCAAATGTTACATTGTATTAAATTAAAAATAATGTAGAATTATTTATGAGTAACAAATTAATGAATATGTCGTTTAATAACTATGTTTGACAGTTTTTAACGTTATCCGAAAGGAACAAAGTGTTGCAGTAGTTATGAAAATAATTTTTTTTTTAATACCACATTAACAGTTGGATAATTTATGCTTAAAGAAAAACGATTTCGAAAGCTAATGTTAGAAAAAGCTGGTTTAACTTACCAATTCGTCCCCGAATGAACCTGTTGCGGCTAAAGTGGGTCATTGAAACTGGGTCACTGTGCCGATCCTGGTCCTTTTTCGAAACCCTCAACAGCTGATGTTACGGCCGGGTCAGCGGACTCACTGCACTGCACGGTCACATTTATCGCGCGGTCATCAGCACTTGTTACTGGGAAATGTGGGGATATTTAAACATGATTTATTATTCCTACTTGTAACCTAGTCGGTCACTCAGTGACGAATGAATACAGTACTGCGTAAGGAAAATTTTATCTCACGTCTAAATTAATGAATTGAATTTTCTTTCTGTAGTCCAGGGTACTAAGAAGTAGTACTGTATGCAAGGAAAAGTTCGGCTATTTTACGACGAATTTAGTGACGACGGTAGCACGTTGGCAATGAAAGAGCTGCACGATAGACATACAGCCGATAATTTAAAACAAGAGATCGAAAATGTTTTAAAAGATTTCGATCTTAAAAACAATCAAATCTACACGATCACTACGGATAACGGGCGGAATATGGTGAAAGCGGTAGAATTGTTTTCTTCTGAAGATTTAATTGAACCTGAAAAAGACGAGCAATTTTTAGAGGAGAAAAGTTCAAACATTCACAAAATTCGCAAAAAATTTTTGTCGTGGGCAAGGCACTGTACCAGTAAAGTGTGCGGCACATACACTGCAACTTGCCATAAAAGATTTCTTTTCCGAAAATAAGATTGCAGTTTTAGACCGTGCTCGCGAATTAGTGAAAACATTAAAAACTGCTACATTTAGGTACATTATTGTAGCTTCTCCTGCTATTGCGCTCGGTACTCTAATTTATTCATAATATATTATTTTTTCAGATACTCGTTAGAACATTTATGTTTAAAAAAACCGCGGATGGATGTTCCGACACGCTGGAATTCTACATTCGACATGCTACACCGGCTCTTAGAGCGTAAAGAGTTTTGTAATAATAATTTAAAACATCTGGTAGCTTTATCGAAGGAGGCGTGGATTACAATAGAAGACCTTGTGAAAGTACTCACTCCTTTGAATGCAGCTACATTAAAGCTACAAAAAAAAGCCAGCTATTTTTCGGAAATTTTTATAAACTATGGCTAAACTTGAAATTGAAACTAAAAATCATGACCTCAAATGCAGCTAGACTGCTTCTGCATCATACAGAAATAAGGGAATCGCAGCTTTTAAGGAATGATGCGATTAATTCCGCGATATTTTTAGATCCTCGGCTTAAACCTCTATTGACAACAAACCAGAAGGCAAAGGCTAAAAAACATCTCAAACAGGTATCAACATGTATATCATAGCTGTCATTTAATTCTTGAAGTGGGTACTGTTCAAGCGAACGTTTAGAGATTTCTTGAAGCCGCTCGAACGTTGATCATTGACGCTTCAATTCGAAGTTACCGTTCGCTGCTCCGTCTCTTCCCGCTCCCTCCCCCTGAGCCTGTTGGCCACCAGGGCAGGGCGAGGGTGCGGAGAGAGTGCCGGAGAACGTCCGAATTTACTGGAAGCCGGAAGATTCCAGAATATTCTTAATCGCTAAACGGTATAAATACTCGGCGCGACGGGTAATCTCATTACATCGTCATTATCCGATTATCAATTAAGACGTAAACACGCGCTCAGTTAATCCGCCGCTATTGTTCCCGAACGCGGCGCTTCGCATCACACTTCCTAGTTCTCGAACCGTTGCTTCGGAATTTTAATCATTCTGTATTGCTGTTATTGTATTATTTTATTAAAGACGTGTGCAATATAATTCTTGTGCCAAACCACATCGTGGCTTACTCTCCCTTTCACCTCGCTTCCGTGTCACCGAATCCGGCACCTCATCCTTTCTCCCCCGATTTCAAGCTGTCGAAAAACTACCGATCAGCCAAATCGCGAGAAACATTACTGTAATTTTCTTATTTATTTAATCCTTAGAGTGATAGGGCAATTGGCAAAATAGCAGAGGCCACTTGTAAAAAAAATGATGCTATACCAAGTACAAGCGGCACTTCTGTGTCGTTATTACAAAAGACAATCAATGAGATGGAAGTTGATTCGTCGTCCGATGACGACATAGAAGCCATAACTTCCACAGAACTTTCCAAAGTGTATGCTGAAATTGATGGCTATAAGGTGTTAGAGATTCAGAGAAATACTTTACGGCAGGGCAATTTGCGGACTGTTTGCTGCTACGAAGCACTTGGAAATTTTTACCGTTCAGCACGGTCACCTTTTTTAATATCACGTTTTCGGTAAAACCCTGTCGTAAAGTGATTTGGTCCCAAGGGGTGACTCGGCCTCGATACCTAACGGTTTCAGCGGCAGCGAGTCACCACGTGACAATTCTGGGAAATACCCCAGAGTTGCCAAGTCGCCGTCCACCCTCAGGCCCATCGCGCGGGAGACTCTGTTCCCCTTCCATCAATACACGACGCTAAGGGCGTAATGGAAGGGAGGACACGAGACCTTAAAACCGGCGAAGAGGGTCGCCCCGATAGAGAACATTTTAGACAGTTACAAGAGGAAGTAATCATAGAGACAGATAAACAGAAAGATAGAAATATTTCAACTTCCAATTACAACTTGTAACTAAACATACAGTCACACACATTCAGCTTACACACTTACACTAAGACACAATAAACCAGTTAAACGTAACGTGCAACAAAATTACGGTCCCAAGCCGTTCAACTTGGGTGGTCCTTCACGAAGCAATTAGACGGCACGAAGTGCAATATCTGGGTCTTGACCGCACCCTAACAATAAGGAAAAAGGTATTGATATAGAGGTAGAGATCATGGCATAATGGCAGGACAAAAAATATATAATGCCGTATATAACAAAACTGGCAACAATTTGCCATGCTGTTCCTGCTACTCAAGTCAGTGTTGAAAGAGCCTTCTCGGCCCTGAAATTGATGCTGGACGATCGGCGGTGCAATTTATCACAACAGAATTTACACAAATTATTATTTGTAAAACTTAACACCAATTTTATGACTTAGTTAATAAAATATATATATTTCCTTATTTTTAATTATTTAATTATTTTTTTTATTTATTTATTATTATTAAAAATTATTACATATGTGTTTTTATTAATTAAAACATATAAATTCTAGAACTCATTGTATGTCGTTCATAAATACAAATGACTTGTTATAATAAAATTAAAAAAAAAAAAAAAAAATACAACCGACTTCGGAATGCACTAAAAAGGACCAAATAATTTTAATTTATATTTCGGAGGCGGTGCAAAATTAAAAAATTTCTATGTTGGAAATTGTCAAAATTCTTTAATCCATTTACATATTTTCACATTAGCAACATCTTTCATTAATACAATTATTAATTTTGCGCCGTCTCCGAAATATAAATTAAAATTATTTCGTCCTTTTTAGTGCATTCCAAAGTCGGTTGTATTTCTTTTTTTGCAAAAATATTTTTATCTGACGTAATGAAACGCCGAACAAGTTGCGAGAAAGACCCCAGATCGAGGGAAGAGCTTGTCGAGACGATCCGTGGTTGTCCTCCTGGGCCGCGGTGTCCTATACCGTACTGGACTGTGGCTGAGACAGTCCGGGTTGAGCATTGTCCGGTTGAGGAGATCCGGGTCGAGAAGACCCTTGTTTGCCGGATTAGAATGTTAGCCGGCTCGAGTTGCTGGAAGGCGGTTGACTTTGTTTCTTCGAGAAGAATTTGAATGAATTGAAATCGGCTGTTTTGATGATGTGTTGACGATGTGATGACCTTCTAGCGACTCCATGTTGTCGAACGGTTACCCTGAGAGAGGGAGAGAGACGGCGAGAACCTTCGAGAACGTTCCGAACCACGCCCGAATAACGGTTGAGCACTTCCGATGTTTCATCACACTTCCACATTTCACTTTTTCACTCCGAAATCTGGCTCGAAGGACCAAAAAATGTTACGAGAAGTGCCGTTAGAATTCACGCTATTCTGGTTTACGAAGTTTTTTGGGGGAAGCGGGGGCGTGATGAAAACGAGATGATCGAGCACGTGGTTTAGATGAACAAAAGACGCTTTATTACACGAATTCACTTACGCACTAGTTTAATTCTAAACGCTGAGATTACACAAACTTAGTCACTAGAATGACGCTACGGAAAAGATATACAGTGACTCACGAAAGAATTTGAACACCTATCATGAAATACTTTGTTAATAATAATAAGCATGTTATACAATACTTACAGGAATATTGTGACGACCGGTCGCCTTGACAACCGTCGTCAAGGCACCGTCGTCACCGCGAACCATCGTCACCGCGTACCGCCGTCACCGCGCACCGTCACCGCGCCCCACCCGCGTGCACCGCCGCGCGCACCGGCGCCACGCGGCGCAAGAGTAATTAAGGAAGCAATCAATCACCGATCGATGAGTTGGCTCGGGGCTTCGGCCCCGACAGGACCTCCTCGGAGGTCCTCTCCAAGGCAGCCGGCTCTCCTAGCCCGAGGACATGGCCCGGTCTAGGCGAGGCTGGAGGCCGGCGTCACTGCGAAGGACATGGCCTCGCTACGGGGCTGGCCACGCCAACCCCCGCGGCCACGCGGACCGCCTGACCTGTGGACAGGCCCAGGGATGGCGAGCCACGCGCCGACCGTGCTGCGAAGGACATGGCCTCGCAGGACGGCCAGCACGGCCGCGGCGACCGGTCCACCGATTCTGCTACCCCGCGGACAGGCCCGGAGTAGCCGAACCGAGCGGGAACGTCGCGACGAAGGACATGGCCTCGTCGCGGGGCTCTCCGGCACCGCTGGGCGCAACACCGGCCAACTCCAGGAAGGAACAACCTCTCTCGGACAAGAACAACTGACCAGTCGGCCAAAGCTGGCCAATACCCGTCTACGTTATTCTTCCTCTCTCTCTCCTCCTCGCGACCGCGACCCCGCGCCTAGGATAACCCGCGTAACCAAACCGCGGGCACCACCGGGTGCCCCGCCGCCCGTAGATATAAGTTCCGCGAACGCCACGCCGGGCGAGGAGGCCCTCGAGCGATGCCCCGCCACGCCGGCGACCGGCGTGACGAGGCAGCAGCGTTACAATATTATTAACATTATAAATAGGTATGACTTTTTAGATTATACAGGTCAAGTTTCAAGTGAATCGAAATGCATATACAATAGTTATGAATTATTTCTTACAAACATACACTTTGCTAATGCCACAAAAGTATTTGAACATGCAAAGATGAAAACAAGAGAACAACTAAAAATCAATGAACACAAAGTTTGTTAGGCACTGAATGTAAATATTCGCTGTTGTCGGTTGTTTTATGTGCGTCAGTTATAGTCTCGCATTCATGGTAAAAAGTTTTATTGAACACGTGTCCCAAAACATCTGAAATTCCTGAAAGTGAGAGAAAATTAATTGTGAAGTGGCGTAATGAAGGAAAGACGTATGGTGAAATAAGTAAATTATTAAATATAAATAGATCTACAATAGATTATATTATAAAACGATCGAGATCTGAAGGAACTGTAAAAAACAAGTATCGCTCTGACCGTCCAAAAAAACTAACGGAAAGAGAAGAAAGAGCTTTGATCGGTGAAATAAAAAAAATCCAAAGATTTCTGCTACACAACTTGCGAAGATAGTTAAAGATTACTTCAAGAAAGATGTAAATCCAGAATTATGTAGAAGACTGCTACGTGAAAATGATTATCATGCCAGGGTTCCCAGAAAGAAGCCGTACATTAGCGATGTTAACAAAAAAAAGAGATTAAAATTCGCCAAGGAATTTATTAGTAAAGATAATTCATTCTGGAATAAAGTAATTTTTTCAGATGAATCGAAATTTAACGTTTTTGGGTCAGACAGACGCGGTTTTGTTTGGCGTGCTATGGTAAAACATGGGGGTAGTTCAATTATGACCTGGGGGTGCATGGCAGCAGATGGTACCGGGAATTTGGTCTTTATAGAAGGAATAATGGATAAATGGAAATATCTAAACATTTTACAACAAAATTTAAAAGAAAGTGCAAGAAAATTGGGTATATATGAAGACTTTTACTTTCAGTAGGATAATTATCCGAATCACACCGCAGGAATTGTTAAGGAATGGATCATATACAACAGGCGTCTCCACACTTTTTAGGCTTAGGGCCACACTGACTATTTCACAAAGTCGGGCGGGCCAAGACCTAGCACACCGTACCAACATACTATAACTTTTCTAAAACAAAAACGAAACAAAAATTTTCGTCACAGCTATATAAAGCTCATTTAATCATAATTATAATGTTTAATTACATTATGTGAATTACCTACATATGTATGTCATTTATTGTAAGTTTTTAGGATAATTATGTGTCAGCTATTGTGTTACTTAATTGGTCGTTAAATAAAAACATCTGATTATTATTTTGTATGATTTACTGACATTGTAAATTTTACAATTTAATCAAAATAAACAACGGCGGGCCGGATGTTGGGTATGTTCGACCTGTTAACGCGGGCCGGTTTTGGCCCGCGGGCCGTAGTTTGGAGACCCCTGATATACAATACCCCGCACATACTGGTTACACCACCACAAAGCCCCGATATTAACCCGATTGAACATCTATGGGCAATAATAGGAAAAGAATTTAAAAAATTTAATATATCATCCAAGGAAAGTTTGAAAGAAAAAATACTCGAAGTGTGGAATTCTTGTATATCAGCAAGTGTTACAGAAAAGTTTGTAAATAGTATGCATAATCGCTTACAACATGTTGTTCGTGCCAAAGGTGGACCTACTAAATATTAAAGCTTTAAAAGTTACCTGTTCAAATACTTTTGTGGCATCAGCAAAGTGTATGTTTGTAAGAAATAATTCATAACTATTGTATATGCATTTCGATTGACATGAAACTTGACCCGTATAATCTAAAAAGTCATACCTATTTATAATGTTAATAATATTTCTGTAAGTATTGTATAACATGCTGATTATAATTAATAAAATATTTCATAGTAAGTGTTGAAATACTTTCGTGAGTCACTGTAAATGTTCTAAGCGAGGCCGCGAGCTGTCCCGGAGACGAGAACCGAACCAAAGGAAACGAGATAACCGAAAAACCGGGTGAGGGAAAAAGTCCGTTGAACGTGAGAAACACGAGGTAGAAATAACGATACTGGTGGTAAAAGATTAACGAGAGAACTGGTAAGACGCTAAACGAGAATAGCGCTAATTCGGAGACGATCCACGAGACAAAAGTCATGTTAATTGCAAGATAATCCACAAGATAATAGCCGACGCCGTCTCTCCGATCCGAGCGCGTGGCCGTGCCGGTTACAAGATGGCGTGGCGCGTGCGCGTTGCGTCCGGTAGGCTCAGAAACGCGGCGATCCGTCAGGTCGCCGAGATGGGCCGATAGAGGCCCCCCTGATCGTTGGGAGGTCAATTCCCGAACAGTGCCATTGGGATGTGCTAAACTGTGATACGCTACCTGGTGACGAAAATCAGAACTAGAAAGAGTAGGATACGGTGGCGGTTAGTGTGTTAATAAAGAACTTAAAATTGCTTAAAATTTAGGTAGGTACACTTTAACTTAATTATGATCAAATTTTTTTTTACACATAAAATTAATTTACTAATTTTAGTTATGGCCGGGGTAAAATTTCCGCCTAAAGCCAACAAAAGCAATATATTTTGCTGTGTTTACGGCTGCAATTCAAAAGCGTCCAGGAATCCAGAATTAAGTTTGATCAATGTGGCAGTACAAATGAAAAGTGGAGATTTAAGTGGTACACGTTTCTTTGATTTTTTAAAAACTGATGAGCAATTAAAGCACTGCCACTGGAATTCAAAATTTTAAATTATTTCACAATATTGTGGCTGCTGTTACAATAGCTGTACCACATTTAAATAATCATACTGGTGTTAATACACCATATAACCAATACTTACATAATTGTAAGTATTTCTGAAAGTGTTTTAATAACTTTTATGAAATTAAAACAAAATTTAAGTTATTCTTTTCTGTTATATCTTATTAATCTTTATTAACTCATTATTAGTATAAACGAACTTAATCTACATAAAGAACTTAAATGAGTACAATAGTAACCTGATCATTGTATTATAAATATAAACTGAAATTTCTTGATTACTTTGGATTTGCTTTTACGCATATCTATTTTAACACATTCGATTCCACGCAATCATCATGCACACTCATGAAAACTGTCCTACCAACCTAACCAACTACCTAGGGTTACCAACGTAAAACATAAAAGGAACTTAAACTCTAACATTTTCTATCTGTTTTGTTCCCTACAATTAGCAGAAGGTAAGAAGTACACTGACACCCGCATAATATTAGATTGCACTGAAATTGAAATACAAAAGCCCACAAACTTATGTTGTCAAATAACAATGTATTCCAATTACAAAGGACATTATACCATAAAGTTTATGACTGGAGTAACACCCGTTGTTATAATATCTTTTATTAGCAATCCTTATGGTGGCAGAACATCAGACAAAGCAATTTTTGAGCAAAGTCTTTTGCTGCAACAGCTAGAAAAGGATGTAGCGATAATGGTGGACAGAGGTTTCTTAATAGATGAATTATGTAATGAATATGGTGTAAAAGTAATTAGACCACCATTTCTAAACAATCAAAATCAGTTTTCTACAGATGATGCAATAGAAAATGCAGATACTGCAAGTGCACGAGTGCATATTGAAAGATTAAACCAAAGACTAAAAGTATTTGCAATATTGGGTGGTAAAATGTCTGCAAGTCTTGTACCAAAGAGCAAAAAGATTATGACCATTTTATGTGCAATAGTAAATCTAAGTTATCCTATTTTCAAGGATGACAAATTTTATTCTTAATTTCAACTTGATGTTATAGATGTAAGTCAAACTTAAAGAAGCATTTAAAATTTAAGTACTCATGTAATATATATTTTATAAAATGTTTATACAATGTTTTTGTAAATAAAAAATACATCTTAATTTAATTCATCATGATTTATTCTGTTAATCCCTCCTTAATACAAATGTGATGTAACATTACATTATAGTAAATATTTTTTAAAGATATTAACATGTCATTTGTAAATTCTGGATCAAATGGCACTGTTATAACAAGAAAACTATTATCAAAAGATGCATATACAATAAAGTCAGTTGCTTGTACATTCAAGATTGCCATTCCGAACTGAATTTGTCCAAAATGTGCCGTGTTTTTGTTTGAGTGTTAAATCTTTGTTTAAGGGTGCGCAGGAGCCACGGCCAAACTCCGAGCTGACTTCAGCGACAGTTGCGGAGAAAGTAGGAAGCTCTAGAACAAGGATAGATAGATCCTTGTCGCTCCAATGGCGGTGCGACAGAGAGGGTGATGCAACAATTGTAGGAGAGACAAAGACAGAGCGCTTTCAAGCTGCCTGATTTCCCGATGCAGTTATTGCAACTTTTTGAAGCGAAGAAGCAATATTTTCGCATACTTTTTTTTTTAAAACATTCCTTGGCTCATTCCGCAGCGCGCGACAGAGCCCTTTTTTGGAAAAAGTGTACAGAAAAAGATTTATTTATAAAAACGCAGTTTTATTTTGTGTAAACAATATAGAACGAAATTGGGAAAAAGGGCTTTGTCGCGCGCCGCGGAATGAGCCAAACAATGTTTTAAAAAAAAAAGTATGCGAAAATATTGCTTCATTGGATCAGGGTATTACATTGAATTCATCGCTACAAATTTAGACGATTTGTATGCCAACATGGCTGCCTCGCTATCGCGCTCTCCACCGCAGCGCTACCGTCGTCTCCCTTTTCTATTGCTGTATCGGCGATCTGAAACGGTTTTCAACTCGCTTCGCACGTAACGTAATAGCACGAATGAAATATCGGAGGTTCGATCCCATCCTATCCTATACATTTTTTTTTTTTAATTAGTATTCCTTATTACACTTCTTTTAGGTGTATTATATAGAATCAATACAAAATAGTAGTATGGATAACAGATCAATTTTTTATTGTAAATTTGTCACATATCATACATAATAGCATGAATGAAATATCGGAGGTTCGATTCCATCCTATTCTATACATTTTTTTTTTCTTTCTATGAAACTTATTATACCCCTCTTCTTATAAATATTACATATTACATATTTGTTATTTATTTTTTCATACTCTTTATTTTATTAAATACATTTAGTCAACATTAGCGGACAGAAGATTCGATTCTTCAATCCGTTTGTATTTTGCCGACGTCGACGAACGTAGAAAGAGACAGTTCGATAAAGAAGAAAGAAGAACTGAGACTCGAGATGGTCGTAAAAAATTAAATGCCTACATATCGGTGAGATAATACTAATGCAACGTACAGAACCATAAGAGGCATCGCGGATAAATAGACCGTCAAATGGTGTTTGGTGTAGGGAGTAACGTGCCTGCCTACAAATCCGAGGTTCCCGGGTTCGAGTCCCGGCCAGAGTAACATTATTACGGTTTTTTCCACGATGGCTAATATTACTTTTTATAAGTAATATAGTTATGGGCAGCAAGTAACAAGTAAATCGAACTTGTGGAGTTGTGTTCTCCAACGATATCCGCAACCCTCAAACCTGAGCGTAAATCGAGGATCGAACCGAAAACCGAAGGTGCTATCCTCGCTTCTGAGATTCTCGAGATCTCACGCATAGTCGAATTTGTGTGTGTTTCGTGCAACGTCGTAGTGGTATTCTCGCTACACATTCATTCACACCGTTTCTTCTCCCCATTCCCCTCGCTTCAACCGATGTCGAAGTCGTAAGTTGTGGTCGACTACAGCAAAGATTCTAAAATGCTCGAAAAGACCGATTTATTCCTACCACTGGGGGGGACGGTTCCCCCTCGGCGCGAGCACGGGTGCAATATGATACGGTGCAGCTTTCCTTTGAATCTCTGTATCGCATTCGTATCGGCGAAACAACACTAATGCAGCGATGAAACTTTATTTTTTATTTATAACAATTTTATTAACGTATTGATGAGGTTTTCCTGATCAAAATAAGACCAAACACGATATTGTTATAATAACTTTAACTAATCTAAATAATCTTAAAATAATCTACTTTCTATGAATGCTCGCTTCACATGCTAAATTAACGGTGAATGAACAGTTAAATTTATATGTTACATATTGAAATGTTCCTCAATGATCTCGGATCGTGAACACTTATAGGAAGTATCTCTTTCTACGTTCGTCGACGTCGGCAAAATACAAACGGATTGATGAATCGAATCTTCTGTCCACTAATGTTGACTAAATGTATTTAATAAAATAAAGAGTATGAAAAGAAAATAATAAATATGTAATATTTAATATTTACAAGAACAGGCGTATAATAAGTTCCATTGAAAAATAAAAAAAAATATATAAGGGATAGCATGGGATCGAACCACCGATATTTCATTCGTGCTATTGGCTATTACGTATGATATGTGACAAATATTACAATAAAAAATTGATCATGTTATCCATACTACTATTTTGTATTAATTCTATATAATACACCTAAAAAAAGTCTAATGAGGAATACTAATAAAAAAAAAGTAAAAAAAAATATATAAGAAAGGATGGGATCGAACCACCGATATTTCATTCGTGCTATTAGGCTAGGTTGCGAAGCGAGTTGAAAACCGTGTTCAGATCGCCGATACAGCAATAGAAAAGGGAGACGACACCAGCGCTGAGGTGGCCAGCGCGAAAGTCAAGCAGCCATGCTACCTTGCAAGCCGTCCCGATTTTATAGCGATGAAGTTATTGTAACTTTTTGAAGCGAAGAAGCAATGTTTTTTGATAAATCTTTTTTTAAAATATTCTTTGTATCATTCCGCAGCGCGCGACAGAGCCCGATTTTGCAATTTCGCCTTCAAAACTTGATAAAAATACGTTTAAAAGTCGGAAATTTATTTTTTTGGCAAATTTTCGGAAAAAGCGCTTTGTTATTCGATCGGTATACTTCTCCCGATTACGAAAAGCATAATCATTAGGTGATTTTCTCCTTATTTTGCCAGAAAAACTGGAAAAACTGTTTAGTAGTTCACTACTTCTCCGATGGTGTCACTAGTTTACCTCCTGCGCACCCTTAAATATGGAAGAAATTGGATAGCATCTGATATATGTTTCGTTTTACCATACCACATTGTACGCCGGTGGCATCTGAGACATTTATAGTCTGAGCGCCGGCACTGTATTGACCGCTTAAAGCTTGGGCGCCGGCATGATTCGTTTGTTAACGACAAAACCCGCGTTTTTGCGGGGCTGGCGCTCAAGCGATAAACTTCGAATCCCGCATTTTCGCGGGACCGGCGCTCAAGCGATACACTTCGAATCCCGCGTTTTCCCGGGACCGGCGTACAATGTGATACAATGGACACTTAATTTCTATTAACTTGTGAGATTTTCTATTTTCATCTAAGGTTATACCATCTGGGCTATAACCTAGCCAAGGATTTATTTCTGGTACCACTAAGCCTGTTTGTTCAATTTTAACTCCAATGTTTTCTTCATAAACACTTCTTGCTGAAGCTTCATATTTAATGCCATGCTTTATGGTATATGTTTGTTTAAATGCCTTTGGATAAAAATACTGCTCTGATTTTTACTCCCAATTTGCTGCCTTTTTTTTATATATATATATACAGAGCATAACATCTTGAACCTGTCACTCGAAACTGTCTTTCCTTTTTCCATAATATCTTATTGTTAAATGTCTCCTCACAAATTACCTTAGTATCTGTCCTTAATGATTTTAAAAAGTTTTATACAACACTTATATTTTGGTTCATTTGGAGGACTTACAGTCAGATTTAACATTGAATCTGATGGTTGAACTTCTAAAATAGCTTTTATTATATAATTACTTATTTCTAAAATATTATTATTCTGTTCTGGGATTAAACGTTCATGCCTTCCAGATCTAATACATTAATTGAAAAAATAATTGTACAATTACATATATACAAATTAAAGTAGATTCAGGAATTAATTATAACAAATGTGTAAATATTCAAAAATGAATTATAAAAATTATCCATACATGTGCTTGTATAAGGCTGAATCCCTGTTTCCATTGATAACAAGTTCATTTATTTCTTTTCTCTGTTGTTCTGATATTATTACAGAATACTCTTTCTTGAATTTTTGTTTAAAACATGCATGCTCTGACAATGGACTTGGTAGATACGTTTCCACAGATTTTTTATGAGGAATCTTCCATAGACATTTAATATCTGTGCATGATACTAAGTCCAAATCATTAACATCCATTCTGGAAAATAAATTATTTATAATATGAAAGAGGAAAAACAATTATAAAGAATTATATATAATCACATAAATTAAATTGTAATCTACAAACAGATCCTGTGAATAAAAATATCTCTTTTCTTATAACTGACAAATAACTTAAATCTAACTTAATAGTTTTTAACTGACACCAAAGAATCATAATTTTTATAATACGTTTAATGATAAGAATATGGAGAAAAAAAAATAGTAATAATAAACTTACCTGTTTAGATGTAAGAAAACAACTACACTGTGTTTACACTTCTTACTTAACCCAGCTTTGCAAGAATAATTCACGTTTAAAATTTTGCCGGCAGTAGAAATTGCTCCAGTAATTTCATGAGGATTACTTTTCAAATGCGATGTTTGTAAACAAAATGCAATAAAATGAACACCATCATCACTGACAGTTTTCCTGCCGCAAAAAATTAAATGTCTTGCGTTTAAAATCCTCTCACCCCCTATGAAATTACGACATGAAGGTGTAGATTTTGTAAAACTACATATTTCATTTATTGAAAGCGTCATTATGTTGATAAGAAATTAGTATTTTTAAAATTAAACGTTTACACCGTATAAGAGGTACAACCGATTACAGATTACAACCTACTTTCACCGGCCATCTTTGTTTTGATGACGTCACGACCGCCGATCCCAATCGTTCAACGTAACAGAACCGACAAATGCGAGCGACGCACGCGAGATTAGATTCCCTCTCACAGCTTTAGTTTTGAAAATATATTGAAGAATATCCACGAAAATTGCTGCGTTTCAGGTTTCATTTTCACTTTGATCGTTGTTTTAACATATTTACATGTCTTGGATGTAACAATAACTTACATCATTTTATTTGGGAGAGTTCCTAGAATAGTTCTGCGTTGAATGAAACCGAAAAACTCTTATCGCTCAACCACAAAATCATTTCAAAGTTGAACATTTGCATCTTTTTTCAAAATCAAATTTCTTAAAAACTGTACGTATAGGAGGGAAACGGTTTGCGGATTCGTATTCAGCGCACAAAAATCTACGAAAATTGTCTATTCATTATTAGGGGCCCAAAAAAAAAGTTAAAATTTGTTGCACAATGTAATCTAAGACATCTTGAAAAACTACGGCGAATGTCACTTGACTCCGACGATGAAAATGTGGGAACAGTATTTGAGAATGAAAGTGACGTGGACGAAAATGATTGTGTGGAAATGCGATCGAACAATTCTGACAGTGTATAGGATATTTCTTGTAACGAAACCGACGTAAGTGAGAATGAAAATAAAATAGACGCAAATAGAGAGTATTTTCTGGGAAAAGATAAAGTAACAAAGTGGAGAAAAAAGGCACGCAGTCAAGTTAGGAGACAGCCGCAGAATATTTTGTGTCAATTACCCATTGTCCGACAAAAAGTAAAAAATGCAAAGACGGAATATGAATGTTGGAGTTGTTTTATTTCAGAAGATATTCTGGATGTAATTTTATTATACACAAATAAATACATAGATTCCATTTCTGGTAATTACTCAAGAGACAGAGATGCAAAACAAACAGACGAAATGGAACTGAACGCATTTTTAGGACTTTTGTATCTTGCTGGCTTACATCGCACTAATAGGCTGAATTTACAGGATGTATGGGCTACAGATGGGAGTGGAATTGAATTTTTTAGACTTACAATGTTTTTATGTAGATTTAGATTTCTCCATAATAGTATCAGATTCGATGACAAAAGTACACGCTCTGAACGACTAAAGGTTGACAGACTAGCAACTGTAAGAGAAGTATTTTCTTTATTTGTAGAAAATTGTAAAGTATGCTACTCTATGGGACCAAATGTAACTATAGATGAAATGTTGGCTGGTTTTAGAGGGAGGTGTGGATTTAGATAATACATTCTATTGAGTTTATTAAACAATATTAAAGCAAAAAATAATCTATTAAGTTTCCTCATGACAGTGTCTCGATTGACACCCTTCGAATATCGTCTTATACGCCGCGCTGCGCCGGTTCTCATTTTCCAGACTGTTTATAAGAACAGATAAGGACGTTGGGCTAAACGTTCTTCTCTTCCCGTACAGTTAGTTCTGTTGCATCCTTTGACGTATTCAGACATACCTTCCTTGGTCGAATAATAAAGTTTTTTTTCAATTTTCAAACTAACAAGCAGCCTGTTTCATTTTATCACCATATCCTAACACATTCCCTCTAAACCCAATATATATAATAGCAAAATGTTTTGTATGGTCGGTTCCAAAATTTTATACAATACAGGAAATCTTGAAATATACGTAGGTGTTACGTCCCGCGTCGCGGGACCGCAGGTTTCTAGGACGCGACGCGGGTTCTGCCGATTAAAGCGCTAAAGCGTTCCTTGACCTACCTTTACGTTACAGGATCGCGGGACAGGACGGCGGAGGATAGAGTTCGCTATCACTCGTACGCGGATATCTTTGTTTACTCTGTATATTTTTTATCAAACAATGTTTACATACCCTCTCGATGGCGCCTCGTCTTAGGTTGCGGCTCGCTCGCTCGTGCCGCCTTATCTCGCTGGCTCGACGCTCGATACGCCCACGCTCACACACACACACTCACACGTTAACAGTTCGCACAACAGGTTCTAATTTCACGTCGCGGTCGACGGTTCGTTCCTCCTGGAACTCCGGCGGATGTGGTGGTACTGCACGGTAGCGTGTGCACTCCCGGATTATTTCCGATTATGGGCCAATTCGGTTTGGCCACGGCGATACACACGCTATTGACCGTCGCGTCGTCCGAGCACAACACTGCGGAGTTCGCGATACGCGGGTAAAACCGTCCGCGGTTCGTAGACTACTCCGTTCTTAAGGAGACTCGCGACTAAAAAGACGCGCGGTCGCGTTGTCGCGGCGTTTTTATAACCTCGGAATCGGCCACGCCGATTGCTCGCGTGAAAAGTCGTTAACGAGCGTTCCCATGGATTTCTGCTGATCACGCTTTCAACAGCCACCGCCCGTGGTACGTGGACCGAGCGCGGGTCACATTGGCGAAAGCGCTGATGTTCCGCGAATTCCTCCTGGGAACGCGGTTCGTTCCGAGCAGCGAAAGACGAGCATAGACCGGATGTAACATAGGAAAGCAACCCGAAGGTCCCTACATTGTTAGTAATAAACCAGTGGACGTAGTCAAGAGACTCGCAGAATCCATTTATAATTCAGGTCGTAACATTACTGCTGACAATTGGTTCACTGACATGAATCTCATCGCCGACTTGAAAAAGAACAGACTTTCGTACGTTGGCACAGTTCGAAAAAATAAGAGACAACTACCACCAGACTTAGTCTGTACGAAAGGCAGACCTGAGAAATCCAACTTATTTGCTTTTGGTGCAGATTGTACCCTTGTGTCTCGTGCCCAAGAAAGGAAAAAATGTTATTTTAGCTTCGAGTATGCACTTTGATGATTTAGTAAATTCAGATTCGCAAAAGCCAAATATAATAGAATATTATAACGAAATCAAGTCAGGGGTTGACACTGTGGACCAAATGGTTGGTGCACACAACGTAGCCAGAAATAGCAGAAGATGGCTTATGGTTATATTTTACACAATTCTGAATATTGGAGGAATAAATGCACATACTATTCTCATGCTAAACCAAAATGTGAAAATGCGATATAAATTGTTTATTATTAACCTTGTAATGCAGTTACTGTCAGTTCAAATAGCAAGACGATCGGAGATTACTACAGGTTTGCATAAGCCTTTACATCTAAAACTTCAAAAGTTTCAAAAACACCATGAGGAGAATGCTGACAACTCAGGTAGTGATATGCCGACCACAAGCAGAATAAAGGAAAAGATGTTCCACCTGCGTTTCATCTAAGAAGACTCGACTACCAAAATATTTTTGTAAATGCTGTGAAAAGTATTTATGTCTTGAGCATAGTAATATTATTTGTGACAACTGTTATGGCAATATTAAAAACCCATCGACTGAAAATTCTTCCTAATTTATGTTAAACAGATCTGTAGCTACATGTATTTTTATGAAAATAAACTCTTTTTCATTTTTACTGATTTTTTGTACAATGCTGAATAACTGTATCTACCAGATACACCGCGACCTCGTATGAAACTTTCAAGACCGCGACCTCCGCAGGGGTAAAATGAATATGTATAGTGTGAAACACTTACAAAGCTAAGAAAAATGACAAAAGAAACCAATCGCTAGAGATGTGTTCAGGTGAATGTTCGCGAACAAACTGCTACCGTGCACCGGGTAACATATGCGCATTAGGGAAATCTATGGCAACAGGGCAGTGTGGTTCATCGGCATAAAGAAACAAAGTACAGTGATGCTCGACTAAATTTTATCGTAAGAGAATAGATGTAATAACGAGAAATCTTGCGTTATGATACGCGTGTAAAGTAAATAGACGGGCAGTTCATTATTTCCATAAGGTATGATCAAAGTTAAATATTGTTTGAAATAATCTTGTGATAATTTGTGGTGTAAATTAACATTTACATTATTTAGAGTAAAATAAATTGTTACTCCACTTCTGTTCTCATGGAATAAAGAAGATTATAATTTCTGAGTAAGTGAAGGAAATATTTTATTCAAAATAATGCATAGCCGACCGATGTACTACCGTTTTGAATTTTGTACGCGCCGCCGCGACGCGGCTGATGTCGCGCGCCGTCGCAATACGATCTTAACGTGTTAGAGTATCGCACGCCATGATGTTGAACCAATGCAAATATCAGTAACGGCGCATGTGCGTAACGTAAGCCACAACGCTAACAGCGCCTCTAGCAGCAAAAATGTGAAAGCCACGCTGACGTAGGTGGTCAATGAAACTGATTGAAATTTTTCAATGAAAAACAGTTAATATCTCATAAATAAAAGCACCGATTGAGGCGTTCATGGGCTCAGAAGGAGGAGAAAGACAAGTCGAAGCAGATTGTGTTATTAGAATGAAGCTCAGTTGCGTACTTTTTCTGCAATAGCAAATTATTTTTTGCAAAATCCTCCAAACGCTCTGCTTCGGGATAATACAGGGTGTCCCGTAACTAGTAGTAACATCGGGAAGTGGGGGGTAGCTGAGACGATTCTGAACAACAATTTCCTTTGCAAAAATGTCAGACGGGGCTTCGTTTTTGAATTATTCACGAAAAACACTGACCAATCAGAGCACGTGTAGCATGCGCGCTCAGCCGTGATAGGGTAACTTCGAGCCGGAACGTCGGACTAGAACGAATCACGGCTTAGCGCACGCAGTACGCGCGCTCTGATTGGTCAGTGTTTTTCCTTAATAATTCAAAAACGAAGCCCCATCTGACATTTTTGCAAAGGAAATTGTTGTTCAGAATTGTCTCAGCTACCCCCCATTTCCCGATGTTACTACTAGTTACGGGACACCCTGTATACTCGGTAAAATCTCGCTGTCGCCGGCGGAGCAGCTGTCGGTCTAAACTACTTGGCGTGGAGACCCTACCGAGTCCCTTGATACGGGAAAGTGATATGCTCAGACAAAGTTTTCAGAAGGTATTTTATTTTCTCGAAAACTTATGTATTGATGATAGTTTACTTCGTTTAATCATCGCTTAAACAATATATTCTTTCTACAGGAAACAGATTTGGGATCAAATCATTTATTTTATGTAATACTCAATCTAGATTTGTACGGGATTTAATTATCTATAGTGAAGCATTGAGTATTATAAGCTGCGAAAATGAAAGTATTGGTGAATCAGGGACTATAATCATGCAATTATTTAAACCTTATTTAGATAAAGGCTATCCATTGTACGTGGATAATTGGTACGCAAGTCCAGCCCTTCTTATCCTTTTACATAAAAATGGAATTAGTACTTGTGGAACAGTAAGGAAAAGACGAAAGGGCATGCCAATTATTCACGATAAATTAAAAACGGGTGAAATGAGTTTCCGCTCTTCAGGTCTTTTATTAGCAATAAAATGGTGTAACCAGGGGGAGGTGTATACGTTGTGCACTTTCCACGCTGAAAAATTTGTTGACACGAAACGTCATTATCGCA
Organism: Stelis phaeoptera; assembly: GCA_943735885.1. Taxonomy (NCBI): domain Eukaryota; kingdom Metazoa; phylum Arthropoda; class Insecta; order Hymenoptera; family Megachilidae; genus Stelis; species Stelis phaeoptera. The sequence continues at coordinate 3,444,119 of OX030933.1, forward strand.
CGCAAGAAATGATTAAAAAACCAAAGTATATTGTCGATTATAATCGATTGATGGGAACTGTGAATAAAACGGACATGGTTATCAGCACCATTCATTCACAATGAAAAAATATGATGTGGTATAAGAAATATTTTTTTTTTTTTTCATTTAATAGTTATATGCATTTGGAACGCTTATTGCTTATATGAATTAAACACAGGCAAACAAATATCGTTCAATCCACTTTGTCTTACTGAAAAGCTCTTTCCTTCACTTTACACAACAGACAATTGTTCAGGATTGGCCATGCGGCAGTGGCCAATGCCGTAGCTTTTAAAACTCGCGCGACATGTAAACGCGTTAATTACTCTCGCCTAGTCCGAGAGAGAGCGTACCCCTGTCAGGATATGGGTAGAACCGCCGACGAGGCTGTCTCTCTCCTTGTCTAGCGCTTCGCAGCTCTTGTTCTGAGGAGTTCCTCTCTCTCACACTCGCGTGGGCGATTACGTGACGATGGCTTACCCATCCTAGCGAAAGGGAAAGACTTTCTAATTACAATTCTACTTACAAATTACACAGTTAATGTTTGCCAAATACGAAGTACATACAGGGTGTCCCAGAACTAGTGCAACATCCGGAAATGGGGGGTAGCTGGGGTGCATCTGAACAACTTCTTTCTTTACCAAAATGTTGTTTGAAGCAGTGAAAAACACCGGCCAATGAGAGCGCGCGTAGAGCGCGGGCTCAGCCACAAGAACGTTAGTGACTCTCAATCGCGCGCGGACGTGGCCGTGAACGAACGTCTCTTTGCATTGGAGATATCGAGAGAATCACGCGGCAAATGTTACATTGTATTAAATTAAGAATAATGTAGAATTATTTATGAGTAACAAATTAATGAATATGTCGTTTAATAACTATTTTTGACACTTTTTAACGTTATCCGAAAGGAACAAAGTGTTGTAGTAGTTATGAAAATAATTTTTTTTTTAATACCACATCAACAGTTGGATAATTTATGTTTAAAGAAAAATGATTTTGAAAGCTAATGTTTGAAAAAGCTGGATTAACTTACCCATTTGTCCTCGAATGAACCTGTCACGGCTGAAGTGGGTCGTTGAAACTGGGTCACTGTGCCGATCCTGATCCTTTTTTAACCGACTTCGAAAAGGAGGAGGTTACTCAATTCGACATGCATTTTTTTTCCTCGAAACCCTCAACAGCTGATGTTACGGCCGGGTCGGCGGAACGACCAACTCCGGAACGATGTTTGTTTCACTATTCTTCTTAGTTCCATCGCAGAAATAATTTAATTTCACACAATCTGCGTGTTCGTCAAAAACGTGGCTGGGGACATTTTGTATGTCCCCGTACAAATTTTCAATTTTCTGGACAACTGTTGCAGCCTGCTTATACCTGAACTCGGCAGCTTTGACGATGTCAGTTCGCATTCGCCTAATGCTACTTTCCACAGTTTTTCGTAGTGGTCCAGGTGTGGTTTTCTTTACAATTTCCTTCATATTTCTGCAGAAGTTTCATAGCAAATGGTTTGTGCATTCAACTTTTTTGACGCGGATTTCGGCCTTGTATGGATCCGCATCTATAATTTTCTTGTACACGCTGCTGTCTCCATCAGCAATCAGCGTTGAATACACGAGTCCACGCTTTTCTATGCTACTCTTGAAACCTTCAACTATAGCATCGCTTTCCATACCGGTTGATGCTTGATTCGCACCCCAGTTCTTGAAGCATGTATGTTTTCGTGGATTTTCCTTCTTCTTAGCAGCATGCCGACAAATCTTACAAACATTGTTGCGCACCCCAATAAATAACACCTTTTTGGAGTAATAGCCCATAATAACGCCGACTCCTGATACAGAGTTGTATATTCCGGTGCGGTACGATCGCTTCATCCAACTTCCGTCGGCTACGACGGGGATGTGGGGGATTCCGGATCCGGGAAGAACATCGCCTCTTTCGATGGCCAGGCATTTTTCTTCCTCAGCCGCTGCTGTCATCTCTTTTTCCGCAGCAACGGTCAAAGAATCTACAATTTTATCCTGATGATTGTGAAATTATCTTTTTGACATGCACGATATATTCATGGCTGTAACAAAGTCCTGCATTTGAGCGTAGCTGCCGCCGGTGAAAATGTTCCAGCCACGGCGCTCTGGTTCACATGCATTTCTTCTATTTCGTCAGGTTGACTGTGGATCTCAGATGTGTAGTGACATATACTGCAGCAAACGCTGATGGTCGTCCTCAGCCCTGACCGTTTCATGCCCAGTCTTCCCTGTTTCTTGCAAGATGTGCTGCATGTCCACAATACTTAAGCCGTTTGGTACGTAGCATTGTTCTTCAAGCTCGTTCATTACTGCTTTCTCTATGACCCATTCTTCATTTTCTGCAGTTGCAATTTCCACATGTGACACGTTTTCTGCATTGTCCGTTTCTTCAATTCGGCGCTTCTGCTCCTTCATCCACTGGCAAGTAAATAATATTCTTTGCATTCTGTGTTTGTCCGTCGGATGTTGACGGTTCAAAAGTATTCTGAAGGGATAAGCGCCGTCTCCTTTCGCGAAATGCCCATTTTCTCGAGAGTCTTCGGTGGGAGAGAGGTAATTTTATAGGACGCTGTTTTCTGTATTTTACTTGACACATATTTAACTTAAAAAGTTAAGAAAAAAAGAACTAAACTACTAACTAAAGAATTAAAAAAAAAAAAAAAAAACTAAAAAAAAATTAAAAAGAAATAAAAAAATTTTTCAAATTAAAATACTGAGAAAAGTTGATAATACGACAATTAGCACGACACGATTGTTCGTATTACAATGTATCGCAATAGAAAGTGGTCCTCACATCACTATATGACCGTCGAGTGGGGGGGGGGGGCCGATTTTCTTCTGTTTTGACGACGTAAATCGGCCCGTTCAACGACGGCGAACATTCGTCATTCAAACGCACACAAAAGAGATGTCGTCAAATGAAAATGTAAGTATAGTATAATTTAAAATAGTATATCATATCTGTTAGTTAACATTAAATAATATATACATTATTCTTCCTACAAATGGAAGTTGAAGCTGAACTGGCAGAAACGCCAGTTCAAAATAAACAAGGCCCCTCGGGGGAAGGCCCCTCAAGAGAAGGCCCCTCGGGAGAAGGCCCGTCGGGAGATGGCCCCTCGGGGGAAGGCCCCTCGGGAGAAGGCCCCTCGGGAGAAGGCCCTCGGGAGAAGGGCCATCGGGAGAAGGGCTGTCAGGAGAAGGACCATCGAGCGAAGGCTCGCTAGGAAATGGCCAATCACAGAAGAAAGTATGTAACAACGTATACTTTTATTTATTTTACACAGAGAACGTGAACTTCACATTTCTAGTTATTATATTGTATTTTGTCCAATCTTAAAAAATGGTATTATGTTTCGAAACGTGTACGAAAACCCTCGTGACTGAGTGTATGTATTTTCGATTAACACATTTCACGCGGGAAACGTATTTTTACGTTTTTTGCGTTCTGTAACTTGATCGCGGGTAACGTAAAAGTCCGTATTTAGGAGATTTGTGTTACAGACCGTTTTTTGTGTAAATGCGTGTCTGTTTTCTAAACAATAATCATACAGCATATATTTGAGTGTAAAATAAAAAAGCGTCCGTTAAAAAAAAACGAAGTACTTTTTGATCTATTGCAATTTTACTGAACTATTAAATTCCCACGAAATTCATGAAAAAACGCCCGCTACACGCATGAGTCAACGTGGAAATATACCGGCATGCAATGTATTAATTACAAAAAAAGCATACATGCTGTACTCGTGAGATGTTATTCAAACAAAATAGGAAGAGGACGTGTATTTCACACTCACAAAATTGAGCGTCCATCTAATAACATCACTGTTATTGTTCGGGAATTGGCCTCCCGACAACTATTGTGCGTGTCGCCGGGATGGGGCGGTGCGGGGCGCGGCCTCCCTGCATTGCGGAAACAGAGGTGATAGTAGGGGGAGGAAGGTTAGCTGACCGGCCATGGCGAGGGGGAGCCGCGGAGGTGTTCTCCAAGAGTCCCCGTGGCTTCCCCGAATCCGCCAGATGTGGAAGAGCGTCCGAAGGTCGCCGTGGAGGTTTTAGTAGATCGAACCCCACACTACCCCTCTGTCGCTCCCCCGAGCGGCAGGGGGGTGTCTGCCGTTCAGATTTCCACCACGTAAAAAAAAAAAAGCTATTGTGCGTACAAATTAAGATACAGGGTGATCCTCTTGCTAGTGGACCGTAAAGAAGTGCCGCCTCAATAGAATGTAGAAGTCGACATCTCATTGACGGTGACCCCCGCAGCGGAGGCGACCGTATGCGTGAAAATGTGTGTAATGAGGAGAAGCGTCCCACAAAAATATTCTGTTTTCCGCAGCGTTTTAACGGGATTCTTCTGCACGCATACAGTCACCTCCGCTGCGGGGGTTACCGTCGTCAAGTTTACGATGATAGAAATAGGATGTCGACTTCTACATTCTATTGAGGCGGCACTTCCTTTACGGTCCACTAGCGAGAGGATCACCCTGTACCTTGTGTTTGACCAGAGAACAAACTAGTGCTAAGTTTCGAACGTCTCCGCGCTACTTTCTTCCGTGCCTTCGTCGCGATCCGCTCCCGCGATTTCGACCACCAGAAAGAAATATTACTTTCTCGCGGCCCTTATCTTAACACATTGTACGCCGGTCCCGGGAAAACGCGGGATTCGAAGTGTATCGCTTGAGCGCCGGTCCCGCGAAAATGCGGGATTCGAAGTTTATCGCTTGAGCGCCGGCCCCGCAAAAACGCGGGTTTTGTCGTTGACAAACGAATCATGCCGGCGCCCAGGCTTTAAGCGGTCGATACAGTGCCGGCGCTCAGACTTTAAATGTCTCAGATGCCACCGGCGTACAATGTGTTAACAGTTATACATACAATTAATGTTCTGTTCCGTAATTTTGTGGCATTAATTCCATTTGTATTTTGGTTATAAATTATTCCAAATTGTGTGTTTATTTTCCATATTTACAACAGACAAATACTGTAGAATTAAATAACCGACGCTAATCGAATAACTGCCACAGATTGTACAACTAGTAACAAATATGCAAAATCACGCAACTTTATGTATATCAGTGATGTCATTAGGTGGACGCTCCATTTTTTGGGACATTCTGTATTTTCATTTGTATGTAAAGGCATAAGTATAACTGTTAATTTCCATTTTGTTGTTTCAGATTATAAAATGATTAAAACGCCTCTTATACGGCGGCGCAGGCCGACGTGACGGCGACCGCCGTAACAACGACAGCGGAGGCCGATATGACAACGGCCGCGGCGGTGATTGGCGGCGAGCGGCGTGGCGCCGGCGAGCGACGCGGCGGTGGTTGGCGGCGGCGAACGACGCGGCGGCCAACATACCTTTATATTTTATAATTGATAATGAAAAACATTTTTTTTATAAATATGCAATAAATATAGTATAAACAAACAAAAGTTTTATTTAATTTAATTTATTTTAATTATTTCTTAAAATTTATGTGTTCGCATTGTAAAACAGGAAGAGATGCGTAATCGGGTAGATACCGGTGCACCGAAGATTACACGATAAGTACGCACGTAATGGTAATTAGTTATCAATTCCAAATCCATCAACATTAGTGTATGAACCATGTTCTTTTGTGTAGTTCTTACTAAATACATACATATATGCATACGCATATAACCCTTGCTAATAAATTATGTCAATAAATATCGCATCAAATAGCAGATTTGTATTGCATTCTACGTTTTTTGAACATGGAATATCCAGAATATACGGCATAATTTTTACAATTTGTAACTTCGGAATAACATTTCGAGAAGTCCATATATAATTTCATTGATAAAAAAAAGTACTATTCCAAGTATAAATGAAATTATCGTTCCTCCTTCTCCGCTCGCGCTGTCCTTTTCTACGTTTAGCGAAAATGCAAACCTCAGCTCGAGCCGATTCATTCGCGTTTTCTTCATTGGCAACAGCGGCAACAGCGTGACGAAACTTTTCGGCAACCATACCTTGTGCGTGTATGCGTTCACGTGCTTGTGAATCGCTGCTGACGCAGTCAAATCTATGCTACGTTTACCGACCGATTCGTGTTTTTATCCGAACTGATGATAACATGTGTGACGGCCGGCCGTCGTGACAACCATCGTCACCACGTACCGCCGGCACCGCGCACCGTCACCGCGTACCTGACAGGTGATAAGAAAGCGATCGATCAAACGATCGATGAGTTGGCACGGGGCTTCGGCCCCTACAGGACCTCCTCGGAGGTCCTCTCCAAGGCAGCCAGCTCTCCTAGCCCGCGGACATGGCCCGGTCTAGACGAGCCTGGAGGCCGGCGTCGTTGCGAAGGACATGGCCTCGCAACGGGGCTGGCCACTCCAAGCCTGACCTGTGGACAGGCCCAGGGATGGCGAGCCACGCGCCGACCGTGCTGCGAAGGACAGGGCCTCGCAGGACGGCCAGCCCGGCTGCGGCGACCGGTCCACCGGTTCTGCTACCCCGTGGACAGGGCCGGAGTAGCCGAACCGAGCAGGGACGTCGCGACGAAGGACATGGTCTCGTCGCGGGGTTCTCCGGCACCGCTGGGCGCAACACCGGCCAACTCCACGACGGAACAACCTCTCTCGGACTTAACAACTGACCAGTCGGCCAAAGGTAGCCATTACCTGTCTAAGTTATTCTTCCCTTCTCTCTTCTCCTCGCGACCGCGACCCCGCGCCTAGGTCAAACCGCGTAGCCGAGCCGCGGGCACCACCAGGTGCCCTCCCGACCGTAGCGTTAAGTCCGCGAGGCGCCGCGCCGGGCGCCTCCACCGACCGTAGTTTATAAGTACCGCGAACGCCGGGCCGGGCGTTCCCCCGACCGTAGTCCGTAAGCGTAGAAGTAAGTTTAGCTTGTAATTGCGACCACCGCCGCCACTAATTATTGTCATCCCGCAGAACGAGACGACCAGCGCCGTCGAGGCAGCCGCCCGCGCCTCCGCCAGCACCGGAACGACCACCGCAGCCGGACCGCCCGCTACCGCGCCACCGGCTCCCGGCCGGCCCAATGTAACTACCGACAGCGAATAAAGCGTTATATTACCCGATCATGCGTGTCTCGGCATTCGCACGACCCGACCCCCTCCCTACCGCGACCGGCCTCCTCGCGGGAACCCTGGCTGCTGAAGCGTCCAGCGCCAGGAGGCCCTCGAGCGACGCCACGCCACGCCGTCGATCAGCGTGACGAGGCGACACCGTTACACATGGTGAAACCGTCTGCAATATAGCATCAGCGCCCCTAACCGAGAATCCTTGAACTATTTTTGTGTCAATTTACGTGATAGTTGCTGCCAATTGAAAAATTTCACGATATTCGTTCCAGGAGTGACAAATCGGCAAAAATCGTGTTTCTGTGAGATTGTGCTACTAATCCGCAGGGTAGGCTGGTCTGCTTTTAGTGAGAAAATCATTAAATCGTCGGATAAAAGCGAATTTCGGGACAACGTGCCGTCGGGCAGCCATCTTTTTTTACTGACATCAGCATCTGTCTCAAGCTTACACTCTCTAAAATTTCACTTCATTCAAAGTATGGTCCTTTTTTGGTGTTTTAACGAGTACTCTACCCTGCGGTGAAGTCTAACGGTGAGTACAATACCCGCAGAAACAACATTTTTGCAATTATCGAGAAGAAGCGTGCAATTAAACGAAATCGACTCTCTCTCTCACGCATCGCGTATAGGTACAGGGCCCTCGTTGTTTGTGTGAGCGTACGCACACAGCTTACGGCGAAGCGAGACTCCCCCCTTAAGTCGCTGGTTTATGGTAACAAACCAACAACAATTGACTAACTGGAGATCAACATCATTCAAACCATTAGTCAGATCCAGCCCGACTTATGCAACAAAGTCATGCAAAATTGGACCTCTCGGATCGAGTCCTGTAAACGAAGCCGTGGGGGCCATTTGAATGATATAATTTTTAAAAGATAATGGTATTGAATGTACTTTAATCCGCAATAAAAGTTTCCGTTATATCTCGCACACAACTTTTTATTTAATTTTATTTTTATTTAATTTTACAGTTCAGACACGCTTAATGAAAAACCCTTTATTAAAATTCTGGATTACAATGAATCATATCCACACACACGGAAGTAACGTAAAGCGCGACACAGCGGAAACCCAAGAAAAAAAAAACTATCTTTATCGTTCGCAATGATGCCAACCTAATGGCTCACATGGGCTGAGCAACTCTTCATTAAGTACGATATACGGTTAAAAACTTAATCATTGGCTAACGTTGCTTGAAATGATTCCCAGTCTGGGATTGTCTGTGGGATTCCCAGAAAAAAAATCAATAAATTTTCGAAAAGAAGGGGAGTAAAACAAAGAAATAGCTAAAACGTTTTAATGCGTAAGACTATAATAGTAAACGAAATTTCAAGTTATTTTGTAAACTATATCCATTATGCATGTATATCATACTTTTATTTGACATATTTTCATACTGAAAACAAAAAATGTCAGGAAACTCAAAAATAAAAAAATCAAGAATTCATGTTCATAATTCAGTGAAAAAATGAATCTTGGGCAAAAGGTAAGTATATTGTTTAGCGTAAATAACTGTATTAAAAAATGAAATTTGTTTTATTAATTTAATTTTTTAAACTTTTTAAAATAATGTTCATTATGTATTTAATCTTAGAATTTAAAACTTTTTTGTAGATATTTTACTAAAAAGAAGAACATATGATAATACAGGTAACCCTCGTATAACACGGTTTCGCTTGAAAACGATTTAAGAATTAGATAAATCCCCGTACAACGCTTAACATTTCATATAGTAAAATTTGAAATTAGGGAAACCGCACTACAATACGGCACGTGTCAGATTATTTAATGATGCACACAATGTGTGGCAAGGGGAACGGCGATGCGAACATTCCCAGTACAAAAAGAGCCGTTCGCGAATCTAACTCGGAAGCGCCGGGGCCTCGAAGAAACCGACTACAACTTTCGGCGCGCGAGCTTGTCGAAAAGTGCTAACTGTCTTTCTAGAAGAAAAGAAAATTCTAAATACCTTTACACTTACTGGCAGAAATGTGTAAAAGGAGAAACTATTATAAGACTGGAAGAACTATGTATAAGATTGGAAGAAATCTATAAGAATCAACTAGTTGGTATGACCGCGCAAAATTCAACGTAAACAGTGTAATTTGACGCTGCGCGGCCTCACGCAGCGCAGCATGAATTCAAGCGCCGCCTCAGGCAGAAAATCACGAATATCGGTGCCAGCGTCAACGTGTTAATATGTATATTTCTCCTAATTATAAAAATATGTGGCAGCAATAATCCGCCGCCACGTCCCTGCCGTGTTTAGTCTAGTTTTAAGAGTACGAGTGAGAATGTTAATGAGAGCGAGAGTGAGAGCGAACCGGGATGAAAGAAGAAAGCATGGTTTTTGGGAATGAGTCAGTGTATGAAAGAAGCGCGAATGCAATCAGTGTTGGACGAAACTCGAAGGTGTACTGTGACCGTACAGAATGTATACGGCCACATAAAACCCACCGGACACAGTATGAAAGCACCTTAAGCGTGCTAGCGAGGCGAGAACGTAGGCGCGTGCGCGAAGAGCATCCCCTCCCTAACGCACGAATCCGCGAGGAACGACGTGCCGGTCGATCCTCGATCGATTACTCGTCGCTGAGCGAAGATACAGATAGGACGTAGAGCCGCGAGGATAAGTATTAGACACGATCTTGACACGGGTCCTGATCGCATCGTAGGGATCCGTCTCAATTCGCGAGTGTCAGAGCCGGTACGACTTTGTCGCACGGCATCTGCTCTTTCGAGATCTCCGGCTACTTGAAGGACCTGACGGGAAAACTCAGTGATTGACCAGAAAACTGCGATTGACCTGAGAGCCCAACGGCGAATTCGGGAGTTGGGAGTGAAAAGGGACGGCGATAGGCCGCGTAGCTCAGCGACGGGCCGCAAGACGGCCATACGTCTTCTTTTCTTGTACAGTATAGGAGTATTTTTGTACTACAATAGAATAGATAGAGTTTAGAATCCTAATAGTTTATTTTCGCTCCTAGGAATCTTCCGAGAGCCCTCATGAGGCAGGGTTAATAAACCAAAGTACTTTCTATTGTCATTCCACGCGTTAGGAAGCGTTATTTGAAGTAGTATTCATTTTCTCTTGCGTTATTTCCGTTTCGCCCGAATGCGAGCATTCGATCCCTATGTTTGTAATTCGATACGTTCGGGTAACGGTACTTCGCTCGACGCGAGCAGGTTCGCCGAAGGCCACGAGGCCGAAGCTTATTTTTCTTTCGTTTGTTGCTACGTAATTCGCGACACGCGTGCGTTGGGATTATATTTTATTTAATACATTTAAAACACAATTTCGCGATGCGCACTCAAGTGTTTCGTTAGTTGATCCGACGTTTCGACCGAGGACAGAATTTTCCGCCGTTTCCGCTGTTCTAAGCATGTGAGCGTTTCCATACGCCGCGTCGCGTTGCATTTTATGTTAAATTCGATTTCTTTATCTTTCTTCCGAGTCCTCACCGCATTGCGACGTCGAGTTTAATCCCAGTTCGTGACTGTGTTTGATCTGAATATCATTTAAATAAATTCTAATTCTTGTTCTTACCAAACAATTGAAGCCTCATAATTACTAAACCCTCACATGGTCCCGATATTTCCCGTAGGGAAAATAGACGGTTACAGTACGGACCGCGGAAAGAGGGGCGAATAAATGCTTCTTCGTGTATGCCGGAGTTAATTATTTTCATAACCCGAACTACGTCCAACCACAAATATAATAGTATGTTTCTCTAATTTTTGGAACCTAATTCTCTTGGTTGCACTAGTTCTTCGTTTCGTATAACTATAACACCGATTCGCATAGCACAGCATTTTTTAGGAACGTAACAAGCGTGTTATATGTGGGTCACCTGTATTGTAATTAATACAAGGTAATTAATACAAACTTTAGCTTGTATAAAAAAATGTTTCAAATAAAATTTTTCCCGTTCATCTGGAAAACAATGGGGTGCGAGATTTCAAATGGGTCACTCTGTATCAGTTGCTCTAATAATAATTACAAATTTTGTAATGTTTTTTATTTTATAAAATTAAGGTTGGCTTACAAGAAATAGGATCTGCGTGGTTATAAACAAGCATATTGTAAAAAATAAGTAGCAAATGTCTCCGTACCATGTTACAGATTTACAAACACACAGTACTCGAGAAGGTCACCTTAAGTTAGCAATCAGTTTATCTGTTAAAAAACAACAAAAAATGACTAAGTTTGTATAATTCAAACAGTTAAAGAAAAGCAAAAGAAAGAACGACATTTAAAACTAGAAGTTAAATAGCAGCACATGCAACCATAAGGAGTGTTGTTCACCTTACTAAAATTCTAAACATTTTAAATAAAGATCTTCGATTACACAAAACAAAATGTGGAAATTTAATAAAAAATGTTATTGCACTATGTTACGAGAAGTGCTGATCGAGTTCACGTTATTCTAGTTTACGGAGTTTTTTGGGGGTTAAATATGAAGGTTAAATATTGCGCGCAGGTGTTTAGTCGGTCGGTTAGCTCCGTAATGACACTTATGAGTTGCAATAACCTCAAGAGTGTATGCGAAACGCGCGAGATGAAGGCCGAAGCTGTTGACACTGCTAGATCCATTCGATTTATGGATGACATCTTCGACAGTGTCAACAATAGAGTCAATTCGGGAAAGGCTTCGGACACGAGCGAAACGCCCGATATTTGGGATAAAGGCATTGCAATTTTTAGAAGCATGACGTTTATAAAAAGGAAGCCTATGGATAAAGAGCATCCAAAGGTACTACAGAATTGGATTCGAACGATTCAAAATTTTAAATTTTTAAGGACATATTTGTGCAATCTTGGTGTTTCACAATTCATTGGTTGTAATTTTAACCAAGATTCGCTAGAAAACTTTTTTGGTCAAATTAGGCAGCATGGCATGAGAAATACAAATCCAACGTGTAGTACCTTTCACGGTTATTATAGAACATTGCTCGTAAATTCATATTCGCAGTTGGCACGTGCGGATACTAACTGCGAATCTGAAGAATCCACGGGCTTTTTACTTAATTTACAAAAGTTTTTATCGGCTGCTCCGTCTGTATCGATCAATCAAGAGCATCATATTATTCTAAATTATCAAGTTTCGGAAACTTCTGAGTCTACTGTACGGGCAGTGACTCGGTATGTATTACGGTGTATTCGCAAGAAGAATATCACCTGCAAATTCTGTTTAGGCTTAGTGTATACACACAATGAATTTCAGTCTCAGTATTCATCGATACAGCCTGAGTGCTAATTATTGATTCACCACGTTGTGTCCGTATGCCTCGCAAATGTTTCCAACATCGCATATATTCAAAATCTTGTTGCGACTATTGCGGCATTCATTTCGGAGCATGTGAATTTTGAATCCACATGCTCCGAACATGGAAATTTCTTGGCAACATATATCACACGTCACTGTATCTTATATGTTGTCAAGAATTATATACGAAGAGTAAATCGCGTTATAAGTGGATCCGAAGAGCCAATGCACCCGGATCCACTTATGACGCTTGCTCTTCGAATAAGTAATTGTAAATAATGTTGTACAGCAATTTAACAATAGAACTAACGAATTAGTCAAAATGAACGTATTAGTGTTTCAAAAATTATGTTACACAATTTATGAATGTGTATTTTTACTTCAATGTTTGTTAATTTTTATTAAGGTGCAGATGTTCCGTACTAGTTCGGTAGTTCTTGTGTTACTTATGCTATCGTATTGTATAATTGTACAGGATTTGTGTATTTTATCTATATCGTTTATGTAAATAGAATGACGTGCAAAATTTGGGGAATACTAAATTTTCGCCGAAAAATTGCTGATACTTGAAGTGTGATAAGTTCGTAACGAAACATCATGCAACAGTCATTTTGAACTCATTTTAAAGCTTGAAGCATTTATTTTCAGAATCCTCTGACACTTTTGTTCAGTCATTTCTACGTCCTCGGAATTCCTCAACTCCCAAGGGACGCGAGGAACCGATCAGCCTAGGCTGATCAAGGCTGAGCCCCAACCGAGCGCGTCTCCGGGTGGCGGATAGGAGACCGACCGGGGCTGGAAGCGGTCCTCCGAACGCTGGGGACTGGCTCACCCTTGGGTGACCAGGACTCGGCGTAGGAAGGATCCGTGGACGGCACCGGCCAGTGGGTGCTATAGGGGTTCCCCAGGGCGTAAAAACCCTGGCTGGATGAACCGAAGGCCCCGCGTGGACCAGCTCCCCAAGCTAAGGTGTAAGCTATCGTGCCGAGGGCTGGATGGCACCGGGGTAATGGTGTCGCGAACGATGCCCTTGGGGAACCAGGCGCCATCCCATTGTATCTAGCCTTACCCCCGCAATGCAGGCTCTGCGGGGGTGGACCTTTTTTTCCTGCGTACTCGTGGGACCAACATGGAACACAACAAATACACAGAACAAAACAACCACAACAACGATGCGGAGGAGGGACCCTCTAAGGGGGGACTTCCTACGACAAATTTGGCAGAAACCAGGGAGGGACCAACCGAGGTCGACACCGCGCTTGCGGTAGCGGCGGAGGTGGGGCTCTCGCTGGAGAAACCAAAGAAGCCGGACGCAGAAGAGGGCACCAGCAACAATGCTGGGCCCCCAGCTGAGTCAAAGGCAACAGGGAGAAAGGCAAACCGCAGCGGGGCGGCCAAAAGAAGGGCCCGGAAAGCCAAATTGGCAACTGGGACCTTTGCGGCTGGGACCGGGTCCAAAAGAACCCGACCACTGGACAGCACCCCCCCGGAGCAACAAACAAAGAGGACGAAGGTCTTCCCTGCCGTATCAGGGTACAGGGAGGCCCTCGTGGGCGGCCGGAAGGTGGCAATTGCCCCTACCGGCTACCCCGAGGTTTCCCTGACGCCTGGACAGGGGGACCTGATCCTCAGCGACCTCGAAGCGCAGTTGCTTTCCATCCCGGAAGAGGTGGAGGTACCGTGCTTCGAGGAGCACAGGTTGGAGCAGGGGATCCAATGGATAACCTGCTCCAACGACAGGGCGAAGGAATGGCTCAGGGACGCCGTGAAGTCGCTGAGGCCTTGGGAGGGCGCCTCTCTTCAGTTTTTGGAGAGAGAGTGCCTACCGAGGCTTCACAAGATGGTCACGGTGATCCCCGGGCCCCCGGCTGCCACGTCTTGCATACTAAGCCTCCTCAGGAGGCAAAACACGGGACTCCGCACCCACCTATGGAGGGTGTGGGACCGGAAGGAGGTAGGGAGGTCTGTCCAGCTCGGACACTAAACGACAAGGGCTTCGTTGTGCACGTAGGGCTGGGAAGGGCTCTCTTCAGAGAGCCACAGACTCGGCCGACGGCGCGCAACGAGGCTCCGTTACCGGTCTCCACTTCAGTGGCGGCAGCGAAGGAGGCCCCCTCTGCAGGGACCGATGGCGCGGGCGAAGGTGAGAGGACCCAGTGCGTGGTTGCCACGCAAGAGGGGGCACCGCCACCCAGCCGGCATCGGGACCTAAAGAGGGGGAAGTGGAAGGTGGGCGGGGGCCGGAGAAGGCCGAGGGTGCCGTTTTGGCAGCGCCGGGGGTTGAAACCCCCGGACCTGCTAAGACGGCCCCCCCCCCGCCGGTCACAATACTGATCGAGGGGCCTTGCGAGGATCCAGGGGGAGACCGCGGAAGGCTCTCTCGATCAGCAGGGCCGGGCAGTCGGACGCCAGGAGCGGAGCCCAAAAGACGCTGGCTCGGGGCGTCTTGATGGGGCAAAAGGCTGGGGGGGGGGGCAAAAGCCCCCCCAGGTAAACACAGGGGGAGGTAAATGGCTCGCCCAGCGGGACTGACACCCTCCCCTGTGGACCTAGCGAGGCCGAGCAACACTGCAGTCCCAATGGCTGCACGATGCATCAGCGTCTCGCAGATCAACTTGCAGCACTGTAAGGCGGCATCCGATATACTCCGGTGGCGCCTGACCGTGCGGCACACAGACCTAGCCCTAATTCAAGAACCTTGGATCATCCAAGGGCGAGTAGGAGGGCTGGGCTCAAAACAAAGCTCCATCATCTGTGGAGACACTAGTTGTGGACCCAGAGCCTGTATCCTCGTGAGGAAGGGGCTCAGGGCACAGAAATTAAATAGGTTCTGCACAAAGGACCTAGCAGCAGCAATGCTTCAGGCTAAGTTGGGGGGCAGCGGAGCGAACATTGTGATTTGCTCAGCCTACCTACCCTACGACTCCGAGGAACCTCCGCCGACGAGGGAACTAGGGGAGCTGATATATTTCTGCAAGCAAAAAGGGCTGCACCTGCTGATAGGGTGCGATGCCAATGCGTACCACACCATCTGGGGCAGAACCAACACAAACCGCAGAGGAACAGCTTTGCTGGAATACCTCGCTACTACGGACTTGGAGATCCTGAACAAAGGATCGAATCCAACTTTTGTCACCTCCAGAAGGCAGGAGGTCATAGATATCACGCTGGCTTCCAGAAAGATGGCCGCAGCTACGATGGCTTGGCGTGTGGAAGTGGAGGCAACTCTCTCCGACCACAGGCTAATTACGTTCAAGCAGGCGGCGGAGACGAACCTTGGGCCCACAGAGGTCTACAGGAACCCCATGACCACCGACTGGCTCCTTTACCGAGAGGGGCTGGCGGAAGAACTTAAGGGGGACTTTGTAAGACTCAGGACCAAGGGTAGGATCGAGGGGGAGGTCGGTAGAATCCAGACTGCCTTCCTTCACTCTTATGAAAAGTCCTGTCCAGCAAAGCAACGTAGGAATAGTAGAAGGGTGCCCTGGTAGAGCAAAGAGTTGAGTAGGCTTAGAACCAGGACTTGGAAGCTGTTCAACAAAGCCATGAAGGTAAACACGGAGGATGCTTGGGACCTATACAAAGAGTCCCAGAGGTCCTACAAAAAATGCATTAAGGCTTCAAAGAGGGAAACCTGGAGGGAATTCCGCCGCACAACGGAGGCCCTACCAGTGGTAGCTAGGCTTCGCAAGGTTTTCGCATCCGAGTCACCCCAAAGTGTGGAAAGGTTCAGACTCCCTGACGGGAGTGTTCTTGAGACCCATCTGCAAATTCTAGAACACCTGATGGAAGTTCACTTTCCGGGCTCTAGGCCAGTACCACAGGGACAATCCACACACGTGCAGGTACTGGAACCTGGCGGTAACGGCCAAAGGGACTGGGCTTTAGTGTCCAAGGTGGTCACACTTGACAGGGTCAGATGGGCCATTGGCTCGTTTAAAAGATATAAAAGCCCAGGCGTGGACGGTATCTTCTCAGCTCTCCTACAGGAGGCTGGAGAGGACCTGTTAAGGCGCCTGGTGCATATCTTTAGGTCCTGTCTGGTTCTGGGTTATACACCCAATATCTGGAGGGAAGCCAAAGTCGTGTTCCTGCCCAAACCCGGCAAGAGCAGCTACGACTCGGCCAAATCCTTCAGACCAATCAGCCTGACATCCTTTCTTTCAAAAACGCTTGAAAGACTGGTGGACAGGTACATAAGGGAGCACGCATTGGTAGCAAAACCAGTGCAAGCCTCACAACATGCGTATCAGGTGGGTAAATCTGTTGAGACGGCGCTCCATCATCTAGTGGGGATGATTGAAGGGGCCCTGTCCCAGGGTGAATCCGTCCTGAGCGTTTTCATCGACATAGAGGGAGCATTTGATAATACTCCATTTGAAGTTATGTGCGATGCTGCAAGCAGCTTTGGCATAGAAAACCCTTTGGTCGCATGGATCCGTAACATGTTGCGGACCAAGATCTTAACAACCAACTTCAGTGGGACCACGCTTAGAGCTTGTGCCGCCATGGGGTGTCCACAGGGAGGTGTTCTATCCCCGCTTCTATGGACGCTCGTGGTGGACGGGCTGCTCCGTGGGCTCAAGGATGAGGGTTTCACGGTGCAGGGATATGCGGATGACATAGTCATCTCAGTTAAAAGCAGACACCCGCACTACATCGCGAGGAGAATGCAGATTGCACTCAAACTCGTGCAGGAATGGTGCCTCTCCAAAAAACTGAAGGTAAATCCAAGTAAAACGGAGATGGTACTATTTACAAGGAAGCGATGCTTTAAATTCAAGGCACCGTCCATCTTTGGGGTGGAGCTTAACACTTCCTCAGAAGTGAAGTATCTAGGGGTTACCCTGGATACGAAGCTCGCCTGGAAACAACACATCAAGAAGCAGGCTCAGAAGGCTTTAGCTACCTACTGGGCATGCAGAAGGATGTTTGGCGCAACGTGGGGTCTCAAACCAAGAGAAGTCAGATGGATATATACAGTCATTCTGACACCCCAGATAACGTATGCCTCTGTTGTGTGGTCGACCTCAATGACGAGGGACAGCAACCGGAGGATACTAGAAAGAGTACACCGCCTGGCATTGTTAGGGATAACTGGTACCCTGCGCACTACACCAACCCTAGCGATGGGAACGCTCTTGAACCTGGCACCACTTCACACTATGGTGGAGGCTGCGGCAAAGAGAGCGGCCGTGAGGCTGTACTTTGCAGGTATATGGAAGGAGGTAGGGACGGGCCACACCAAGATCCTACAGGTGCACGAGGACCTTCTAAGGGCTCTTTCACATGGAGGTGACCGGTGTGACCGTTCCTACCACTTTACGCGAAGCTTTAGGGTGCTTATGCCGTGCAGAGAGGCATGGCTGACAAACCCTAAAGAAATTTTAGCACCGGTACCGCAGCCGGGGTACGGGGTGAAAGGCCCAGGGTGAGGTTGTCCTTTTCCCTGGGCTCCCACGTATCGGTCCTTCAATCGGAAGTGTTTGCCATCTGGGCTTGTGCTAAGTATAACTTGGACAAAGGGTACAGTGGCAAGCATATATTCATATGCAGCGATAGCAGAACCGCGCTTGGATCCCTCCAAAACACGGTGGTCGAATCCAAGCTGGTACAGAACTGCATCAACACACTTACGAGGTTGGCAGGGAACAACAATCATGTTAACCTAATATGGGTTCCTGGTCACGCCGGAATATCGGGTAACGAGGGGGCAAACACACTGGCACGGGAAGGGGCCACAAGGCACAACCCGGGCCGGGTTTGCCTCGGCGGCATCACGATGGGCACGGTGAAGGGGATGATGGGGAACAATGGGTGAGAACTCAGCTCTGCCAGACCTGGAACCGGGATCAGGGCATGAAGCACTCGAAGGCCCTGGTAAAGGAGCCTTCGAGGCCTCTGGGCGAATTTTTAAGTCGCCTAGACAGCAACAGGCTGCGCCTGCTCGTGGGGATCGTTACGGGTCACTGGTACACGAAGAGGCACCTGATCCATCTGGGTATCGTATGCGAATCTGGGTGTCCGAGATGTGACGAGGAGGATGAAACTCCTCTCCATTTGATTTTGCCGTGCAGAGGTCTGGATGTGCAGAGGCTTTCGATTCTTGGTGGCTCTAACCTCAGCTCCGTGAATTTGGAGGGCGTCAGTGTGGCCAGGCTCCTAAGTTTTGCAAGAGTAGCCGGTCTACACAGATGCCTCACAGTTTAGAGCTTGCCCTTACTGGCTCGGGTACAATGGTCCTACAGGACTGAGTGCCCGGTAATCGCTCAGAAATAATAATTGGTTTCATTTAATTTATGAACTTCAAAATTTGATTTAATAAATCTATAAATATTACACCCATAAGGCCTATTATTATTAAAATGGTGTATTTTAATATTTTATAAACATACATGTATATGTATATGTATATAATGTTTAATACATGTTATATAAATGTTATCAAATTAATTTAATATATTATTGGTTATTCTTATAAGTAGCGTTTTTTCTTTCCCTGTAACATTTTTTATCATTAAATAAATTTTGAATATAAGCATAAATACTATATAGCACCCATGTTCTTGTGTGCGTATCTCACCGACGCGACGTCATGTATACGTGTTAGTAACGACACCAGCGCTCCCTGCTAGTGATGTGCAAGAACTATATTTGGCTTCAGGCGAAATACGGTAGTTTGGGGGGCCTGGACGCCGTCTTGCCGGCCCGGCCGCGTGGTCGTGCCGGTTACAAGATGGCGCGGCGCGTGCGCGTCGCATCCGGTGTTGTTCAGGAACGCGGCCGCGGCGATCCGTCGAGCCGCCGAGACGATCCGATAGATGACTCCCTTATCGTCGGGAGGCCAATTCCCGAACACACTAAATATGTTAAAGTAACTAGTCGGAGATATTGGCAATAAGCCTTATTCATTAATTATTGATGAACCGACTGATGTTTCCACATTAAGGGGTTAGGTAACTCTAAAATTTGGAAAAATTCGATTTTTTGCTGTTTGGCTTAAACTATAGTTAGAAGCCTTAAAAACATTATGCGAAAGGTCCCAGTGTCGGAACAATATTTTTGCTGAAAATTTAGAGCCTCAAACGATGGTGTATACCTGCGTACTGCAATGCGTTAGAGCGTACATAATAAGGAGGACATATTTGAATAGACCAAGGGCCCAGGCAGTGATGTCAGACGGGCCAGGATTTTTAACAGGGACGTATCTAATCTGAAATCTAGGGGGTGCTATGACAGAGCACCCTCTCTATGAGAAAGCGAAAATCTTGACAGGCGAAGCAGTAAGTACGAAAGCGCGCTATAAATTGTCTCTAAATTATTATTAATATTTTATCATATAACGGATAGTACCTACGCGCCTCAGGTGATCCAAGCACTTGGGTCGCCGCGGTGTCCAAGACACGTGGCGGGGGAAAGGAGGCGTGACATCTGAAAATCGGCCGAAAATAGCAGTTAATTCCAAAGCCCGGTTTAAAAGTTTTAAGCAACGCCCAAGCCAAATTTGACAATTTTAAAGATTTTCAAAATCCGCTTTTTTCCATGTGATTCAGAATCGTTTGTAATTATTTGTAGTGTTTTCCGTTTTGTTTGCGGTTGAATAGATCAAAAGTTATGAGCAACTGTTGATACACCTATGAATAACGGCTTATAACTTTTAAACTATTCAAGTATAAACGAAAAGGGAATCACTACAAACAACTACAAACGATTCAGAATCACATGGAAAAAGCGGATTCAAAAAATCTTTTAAATTCACAAAGTTGGCTCTTCGCTGTATAAACAATTGCTTATAACTTTTAAACTATTCAACTACAAACGAAAGGAAATCACTACAAACAACTACAAACGACACTAAAGAGAACTACGCAAGCGAATTTGAGATATCTCAATGTCGGGTGCGGGTCATTTTTTCAATTTTTTTTATTTATTAGCTGATACAATTACAAACGAAACTATTGTTACTACAATCAACTACAAACAAAATACAGTATTTCCTCTTTATTTGTAAACGGCTCGGGACCGGTCGTGGACATTCGGAGAGGGATGGAAACTATTCTCACACCTCTGATTTCAGATCTCACTGGGTTTTATGGCTTTATGCCCCACCCCGGTGGAGCTACAAAAAATAAAACCAGTTTTTGCCATTAAAGGTACAGGGAAGTTAAACTAGCGCCTCTATCGGAGTAAAAGTAAAACACTGGAAAGTATTGTTCGTTTCAAGAAAGAAACGAACTGACTGAAGGACGAGTTGTCGCTCTTATGACGATCGTGACGTCAAAAGAATATACCCAGCAAGCAGAAAATTGTATGATCCTTGTCGATCGCAGTATGTTTCACAGTGTGTTCGGCTGAACTTTAGTTTAGGGGACCCAAAATTTTGGACGTATTTTTTTTTTAATCGATAGTTTTTGATGTGCAGAATCCAAAAATGCAAGTCTTAACTTTAGGAATCCAGTGGTTAAAAAGTTATGAGCGTGTAAAGTTTGACATTTTTCGCGCATTTGCTACGTTACTGTGACGCCATATTGGCTTCTGCCTATGATTTGTCCAATGGGAGGTGTCGCTAGCTGACGGCAGACGCACGTGGGTGCCGACTACTTTGGCGGGTTTAGTCAAACCGTTTTAGCCAAATGTGTTTCGCACATGTTTAGCTTTTTGCCTTTTCAATTGTTCTGCAGCCAACAGGTAACAGTTTTTTCAGAATTTCTCGTGCGTTCAAACAGTGTACTAGCGTCTTGTGAATTTCCTTTTCTCGTATATTTTGTATTTTGCTGTTTTGTATTTAGTATTCTATTTCAGTTTTTAGTATTTTTTATTTTAGTGTTCGTAGTTTATTTAGTTTTTTGTATTTTTTGTTTGTTTGTTGATACTTTGTGTGTTCCTTTTTGTATTTTGTTTGTTTATTGGTGCTTTGTGTGTTCTTTTTTGTTTTTTTATTAGTGTGTTTTTAGTTTAATTGTATTGTAAGGTATACATAAACAATGGAGAATTTAAAATTCAATTTTGCCAGTTTGCCAAATTCGCAAGAGGCTGCAGTGATTTGGGCACGGGAACATGGATTATTACGTATATCGAAATACTGCCCAGTTCATCGTGAACCGATGAATCTGTATAACTCAAAATCGGAGCACGGATTCGGTCGATTTCGCTGTTCGACTCGCAAATGTCGGCAATATGCGGCCACAGTCGACTCATTTTTTGAAGAAATTCGTTTACCTTTAGACAAAGCGATCAAGTAAGTTTCCAGATGTTTTGTGTCATTTTAACAAATAATTAATATATTCTTTCAAATATTTAACAAATTATTTAATTCTTTAAGATTGATCTATTGCTTTGCTCGCGATTTTTCGTCTGGCGATACCGCTCACGAATTGTCCGATTTTACGTCGGAGAGTGGCAGCGGGATTGTATCTTCCGGAACAATCGCTGCGTGGTTCCATTACTGCCGCGAAATGATAGCGGACCATTTCTCGAGTATGCAGGTCGGGAAACCCAAATTAGGAGGAATTTCGGAAGTCGGTTCGCGGATTGTTGTACAGGTGCATTGGGTTCGATAGTTTGTTATTATTCTACTTACGTTATTTTTGTCTTATTATTTTAATATTATTAAAGATTGATGAGGCAAAGTTTGGAAGAATTGTGGAAGGACACTGGGTGTTGGGAATGATCGATACTAACACTAACGATTGCCGAATGATAGTTGTTGAAAATCGAGAAGCTGCAACGTTAATTAATATTATAAAAGAACACGTTGTTGCTGGCAGCGAAATTCATACAGACAGTTTTCGCAGTTACGCGGGACTTGCAGAAGCCGGATTTATCCACAAAACTGTTAATCACAGTGTAGAATTTGTAGGTATGTAAATTTGATGCAGTCTGTTTCGGCTGACCTTTCGAAAACCTCCCACACCTGATTAGGTGTTGGTTAGGGTTAGTTTATGGGGTAGTGGGGCGGGGGGGGGGGGGGGGGGGGGTAGCCCCCCCCCCCCCACTCAAAAACAATGATATTCATAGAAATTTTCCATTGCATCTGCTGTACTGATTCTACGAGTAATTGAAATACAGGTAGTGATGGGACCCATACCCAGAAAATAGAATCAAATTGGCGGCCGGCAAAGGACTGGATGAGGGGGAGGGGTCGTTTTCATGACGACGAATTTGCAGAGCGGTTATGTGAATTTCTGTGGCGACGGTTTTGCCGCCATAACAATATCGATCTCATGAGATCTACAATGGAGGCGATTCGACAGCAATATGTTTTTAAATGAGGTAAGCGGAAGCTAGGTTGTGCGCTATGCGAGAACCAATCAGGTTACAGATATAAGGCAATATGGCGTCGCAGTAACGTAGC
Source organism: Stelis phaeoptera (assembly GCA_943735885.1). Taxonomy (NCBI): domain Eukaryota; kingdom Metazoa; phylum Arthropoda; class Insecta; order Hymenoptera; family Megachilidae; genus Stelis; species Stelis phaeoptera. The sequence goes on from OX030933.1 coordinate 3,466,860, forward strand.
AAATGCACGAAAAATGTCAAACTTTGCATGCTCATAACTTTTTAACCACTGAATTCCTAAAGTTAAGATTTGCATTTTCAGATTCTACGCACAAAAAACTATAAATTAAAAAAAAAAGGGTTACAAATTTTGGGTCCCCTAAACTAAAGTTTAACCCTGGAAAATTTGTAAATAGTGTAAATAAAACACAATATAACATTTTAATCAATGATATATTTTCCTACACTATCTACAATTTCTCGCCATCTTACAGGTAGCTTTGTAATTCCATTGCTGTAGAAAGACTGTGATTTTGATGCAAATGAACTTGAAAGTTCAATTTGCACCTCCTGATTAGAATTTAACTTTTTCCCTAGTAAAAAATTTTGTAAAGCACGGAATAAATGAACATCACTTGGAACAATATCCGTGGAGTAAGCAGGATGCGAAAAAGCTCTCAATTAAATTCAGTAGTTTTTTCAGCGTTGTTCGAGCCGTATGCGGCCTAGCGTTAAAATGCAAAAAATTAGTAAATTTAATTGGGAGCTTTTGCCGCATCCTGCTTACTCCCCGGATATTGTCCCAAGTGATTTTCACTTATTTCGTGCCTTACAAAATTTTTTACTAGGGAAAAAGTTAAATTCTAATCAGGAGGTGCAAATTGAACTTTCAAGTTCATTTGCATCAAAATCACAGTCTTTCTACAGCAATGGAATTAAAAAGCTACCTGTAAGATGGCGAGAAATTGTAGATAGTGTAGGAAAATATATCATTGATTAAAATGTTATATTGTGTTTTATTTACACTATTTACATATTTTACAGAAATGCGCACGAACTTTTGGACTGACCTGATAAAAAATTAATAGATTCTATGCCAAGAAGATGTAGCGAAGTGATAAGAAATAACGGATATTGGACAAAATATTGAATTTAAACAAAAATTGTGTATATTTTTTTACCAAAAATTAATATTTTTTGTGTAGTCTTAAACTTTTGACCGACGAAATATTACACAATTTTCGTTCCTTTTTTTGTAACTTCGCGACTGAGCAAAATATCAAAATGAATTTTTTTTTGTAAGTGTATAAACAAATGTCTAAGTAATTAGTGAATACCAAAAGCAGAACACTGTATTTATATTTTTTTTATAGAAAGTAAATCAATTATTTATTTTTCCATTTCGTCTTAATCTTTTGTCCGCTACTGTACCTAGCGTCTCGGAATGGGTCAGGATCAGAGGCCAGCACACCCTGAACTACTATGTAACGCAGGTGCTGTTAGGTCACGGCTGCTTCGAGGCCTATCTGCACAAGATAGGCAAGCTGGGAGACACCGCCTGTTGATTCTGCGGAGACAGTACGGACGACGCGGATCACACGCTCTTCTCGTGCACTGAATGGGAGCAACAGAGGATAGTGGCCCAACGCATTGTGGGACGCCTGCCGGTGAGCAATTTCGCGATCAAGCTGGCCGGCGACAAGACGGGCACAATACGCAGACTGATAGGGGAAATCATGAAGCACAAGGAAGCTGTGGAGCTGGACAGGGAACGGGCAGGTGTCTCAACGCCCAGAAATTGGCAAGCCAGGAGACACTAAAGGGAAGAGCGAGCGGATAACAAGCGCTAAAAGAACCGCCGCAGAGCGCACACGCTGCCTGAATCGCAGACGGGAAAAAGCAAGGAGCAAAAGGCACTGCACCAGTGGAAGTTTCAAATACTAGTGCAGCGGAAAAAAAAAACGCGAAGCCGCGAGGACACACTAACGCGCGACACAAAGACACCGGTGTTGTTAGGCGAGCGTCGCACCGACCATCGATCGTTAACCCGTGAACAAAACAACTGACGGTTTTGACAAGAAGAATTTGAACGTGCGACGCCTAGAACCTTCCAACACTGCGTGTATATAAACGCGAGCGGGCGCGCACGTATGATCTTTTGTATTTCGAAAGTACGGTGAGCAGTAGCTTCTGTAACAGAGCGCGCATAGTGAAAATAAAGAACTTTAATTCTTTAATAGCAATGTGTTAAGGTGCGGTGAAAAAACAATAATTATTGAAGCACCGAATGAAACATTAAACGTTCTAAATCAGTCGCCAATTAATTCCATTCATTTGTCGTCGCGTATTTCTGCAAAACAAAAATTACATTCATTGCAAGCAACGGTGAAGCGAAAATTAATGGATAATGTTTCTGATGATGACCACGATTATTTCTGCGGAAATACAGTACCTTGACAAATTATAATGAGCACTTACATCTTCTTACCGTTCTTTTTAAATCTTGGAGCATTAGACAAATGACGCAGGCAACAAGATGTTCAAAACATATGACAACCGTGGCAAAACAGTTACATGAAGATAAGGGTATCTTAATCCTATCTTGATAAAAAGAAAGGAGCCCCATTACCAAAGCATATTATATCAGCAGTGCAATTAATCTATTGCAATGACGAAGTAAGCCGAATAATGCCCAGGAAAAAAAGTTTCGTCTCTGTCAAAAAAGACGGTTTCAAAATGCAGGTCAAAAAACATTTGCTCCTTAATAATTTAAAAGAAGTGCATTCATTTTTTAAAGAACGCAATCCAACAATGAAAACTGAATTCACGATCAGTAAATTTTCTCATCTCCAACCTGAACAGTCTGTGTTAGCAGGAACCAGTGTAACACATTCTGTATGTGTATGTGTAATCCACCAAAATGTGAAGTTACTGCTCGCTGGTGCCAAACTGCAAAAATTACTCCCCGCATCTTCTGACTTTCCAATAACATACAAGGAAATGTTATTAAATATGCGTTGTGACGTGTCAACTGAGTCTTGTAATTTCAATGAGTGCAAAAATTGTCCAGGATTTGGCCCTATCCGCAAAAAACTGCAAGATACATTCGAGCAACATTGTATTGTATCCATTTCGTGATGTCAATGGATAAATACTGACAGGTCCAATTTAGAAAATGTTGAATGCACAACAACACAGTTTCTAAATGAATTAGAAACCCGATTACCAACGTTGCAAATTCATGATTTTATTGCAAAACATCAAAGTAGCTTCCTTAAATATTCTAAAGAAAATGTAGGACCCGATGAATTTGTTGTCGTCGGCGATTTTGCGAAAATATATTCGTTTGTTGTCCAAGACAAAGTTATCGTTGGTCCAACAAACAGGCGACAATACACACATTTATTGTATATTATCAGTTGGATAATGTCCCGAACATGACATTTTAAAAGAAACTGTTGTGAGAAGGGCCGAAAGACATCCTAATTGTCTGGCGAACGAAGGTTTGGAAAGGTGGGGCGTGGTAAAAAGAGACGTTCGGGTACGTAATGTACATAGCTTATCACAAGCCGATTCCTTTAATTACGCTAACTCTTACACGCTAACTTAACTTTAAAACGAAAGCAATCACACAAACGGAACATAACAAAACTTAATCACTAGAAACTACTCAAAAGAAACAGTATAAATGTCCTAAGTAAGGCCGCGAGTTGTCCCGGAGACGAGAACCAAACAAAACGTAACAAGGTAACCGAAAACTGGCGAGAGAAAATCCATTGCTGCGATAGCCGATAATGGCGGAAAAACGCTCCACGAGGAAAAACCGAAAGGCCCGTTGCACGTGAGAAGCACGATGTTAAGGGGCAGACTCGCTTGGCTGCAAGCTGTGTGCGTATGCTCACACAAGCAACGGCGGCCATGTACGTATACGCAAGGCGCGACAGAGAGAGACAATTTCGTAAAGTAGACACGAATCTTCGATAATTGCAAGAATCAAGTTTTTGGGGATACAGAACTCACTATTAGGTTTACACGCAGGGAGAGACACTCCGTTTGAACACCACCAAACACTGTACGTCGAATAACATCTAATTTTAGCAAGTGTAAGCTTGACACACATTCCGATGTCAACAAGAAAGATGACCGTCTCGAAGGCGAGTCCTACTAAATTTTGCTTGTATCAGACGATTCGATGATTTTCTCGCTAAAAGCAGACTGTCCCTCCCTGCGGATTAGTAGCACAATCTCAGAGAAACACGTTTTTGCCGATTTATCACTACTTGAAGAAATGCCATCTAATTTACGGTTGGCACCCACTAGCGCGGAAATTGATAGGAGAATAGTTCAAAAAATTTCGGCCAGGGGCGCTTATGGTATATTGCAGCCGGTTTGACCATGTTACCATCGGGTTGTATAAGAACACGAATCGGTCGGTAAATGTAGCATAGTTTTGACGGAGCGAACGGTGATTCACAAGTACGTGAATACATACAGACGAAAAGTATGGTTGCCGAAAAGTACCAAGAGTTTGTCACGCTGTTGCCGCTTTGGCCATCAGGGAAATTTGAATGAATACGGCTTGAGCTGGGATTTTGATTTTCGCTGACTGAGTGAACGTAGAAAAGGACAGCGCCAGCGTAAGAGAAGTGTAACCGTACAAGATGTGCACAGGTACATAAAACTCGCCATACACCGTGTGAAAGCACCATAATCGTGCTAGCGAGGCGAGAGCGTAGGCGCGTGCGCGAATAGCATCTCCTCCCTAGCGCAGGAATCCACGAGGAACGACGTGCCGGTCGATCTTCGATCGATCACTCGTCGCTGAGCGAAGAACCAGGCAGGACGCTAGTCAAAAGGGCTAAGTATTAGACACGATCTTGACACGGGTCTTGACCGCACCTTAGGGAACCGTCTCAATTTGCGGGTGTCGGAACCGGTACGACCCAGACGTATGGTATCTGCTCCTTCGAGATCTTCGGCCATCCAGAGCGACCCGTGGGCAATCTCATTAATTGATCGAGATATCGTAATTGACGTGAGATCCCAAACGGAGAACCTGGAGGTTGGAGGTGAAAAGGGACAGCGATAGGCCGAAAAACTCAGCGACGTGCCGCAAGACGGCAACACGTTCCTCGCTTGCCAAAGAGTAGGAGTATTTTTAATCTTGAAATAGAATAGTTAAAGTCTAGAGCTGTGGTTCCCAATCTTTTCTGTCCTACCATCCCCTTTCCAGAAAAGATTTAACTTAGCGGTGTGCTGCTACTAATTTAGTAATCCTTGGTGATCTATTCATCACCTCCTAAATGCACCTGTGGCCATCACCGCCCACCTGAATCGCTGCAGCACCCACCAGGGGGCAGTAGCGCCCTCGTTGGGAATCACTGGTCCAGAGTCATAATAGCTTACTTTCGTTTGTTGGTTACCTCCGAGAGCTCTCTCACTAGTCAAGTCTAGTAAAACATATAATTTCGTATCTTTCCTTCGTGTTAGGAAACGTCATAATTCGATATAAACTCTCTTTCGCGTTATTTCGGTGCGTTCGAACGCGAGTATTCGATTCCTATGTTTGTAATTCGATGCGTTTTTGTAACGGTACTTTGCTCGACGCGAGCCGGTACGCCGAAGGCCACGAGGCCGATGTTTATTTTCCTTCGTTCTAGCCGAAATAGCTCAAAAAGGCGTGCTCCAAATATATATAAGTTATTTTGTACGAATTCCAATATTCCGTCAATTTCTTTGATTGCAATTTGCGATGTCTGACGCGTCGACCGAAGACCAATTTTTCGCCGTTTCCGCTGTTTAATGTATGTGAGCGTTTCCATACGCCGCGTTTTCTTTTATGTTAGATTCATTTTTGTCCTCGCCATATTATGACGTCGAGTCCGATCCTATATTGTTAATTATATCAAATTCTAACTAATAGTTAAATAAATTCCATTTCTTGTTTCTATCGAGTAAATCACGTGTCATATTCTATCAACCCTTCATTCTCCCCATATTTTCCCGTTAGGAAAATAGGCGGTTACAGAAGGAGGTTCGAAAATGAAACGATACGTACTACAAAATGTGTGCACTGATAGAGAATTTTATTCATACTTGCAATAGCATTTTTTTAACCGACTTCGAAAAAGAAGGAGGTTACTCAACTCGACATGTATATTTGTTTGAGAATTTGCGTGGACAGAGCGGGCGGAAAAAAGAGAGCACGATACCTTTTTTGGACGGTCACGAGATCATTATATTTACAGGCTTATGTACACTTACATCTAACAATAAATAGAGAAAACGGTTATATTTACACGCGGGCTATTAAGACTAGTTATTTAACTAAAGAATGAAATAATTAACTCAAGATGAAAGAATGAAACTTTCACTCCGTGCGCGAACAACAAAGAAAACTCTTCGCGTGGTCTGAGACGTGAATAATCACGAGACGAGACGAGTAAGAAAAGCACGTGTGAACGCGTGTACAAGTCGAACGTTAAATCACAAGATTATACGGAAAGGGAATACCACGTGCGATCGCGTGAACAGCGTGTACGTTAATGGCGTCCAACCGACACCGCGTGGCCGTTGCGCGAGTACCGATTTGTCCTTGCTGATGACGCGACCGTGGCCATGCGTGTCCGAGAGGTGCTGCCGCTATCGGAAACGACGTACCAGCGAACTATTGTCGCTACGAATACCATGGCACTGTGTGGTCATGGGGAATTTCGCCAACAATATATATTTTGCAATAAAAAAGGTGTAAACAATGACAAAATGGAAAATGCCTTTTATACGGGACCAACTGGGAGTCATATCCTACAAGATGCAAAAGGTTTCGTTCCGATTGGTCCCGTATAAAAAACATTTTCCAGTTTGTCATTCTTTACACCTTTTTTTATTGCAAAAACACAGTTTCGTACATGCTATGTATGGTCACCGATTACGCCGAGATGGATGGACCAATCGGAACAAAACCTTTTTCATCTTGTAGGCTATGACTCCCACTAGAAACAGGATAAAACACATTTTTTATTTTATCATTGTTTACCCTGTTTTCCCTGTTTTGTTGAAAATTATTGCAAAACTCTGGAAGGAATGCTCCGATCGCCACTAAAAAATGTTAAATAAAAAGATTTTTGGACAAAAAAATACAACCGACTTCGGAATGCACCAAAAAGGACGAAATAATTTTAATTTATATTTCGGAGATGGCGCAAAGTTAAAAATTTTCTACACTGGAAATTGTCAAAATTCTTTAATCCTTTTACATATTTTTTCACATTAGCAACATCTTTCATTAACACAATTTTTAATTTTGTGCCGTCTCCGAAATATAAATTGAAATTATTTCGTCCTTTTTGGTGCACTCCGAAGTCGGTTGTATTTTTTTCCAAAAATTTTTTTATTTCACATTTTTTAGTGGCGATCGGAGCATTCCTTGAAGAGTTCAACAAAGGGATGGGAGGGAAGGACAGGGTACTGAAGGGATGGGCAGGGAAGCGAAGATTCGTCGTACGTTTACCATTTAAAACCGAACCGCCTATCGACATCGGGTAGTCAAAAAACATCGTGACTGCCCCGTATCTTCGTTTAGAGAAGAGACTTGCTCGTGACGCGGAATTAGCCTCGGAGTATCACGGCTTTCTACGTGAATATTTGCAATTAGGGCACATGCGAGAGTTCAACGAAACGGAAACTTGCGCGCCTCAAACAGTGCACTTCTCGCACCATCCGGTCATTCGACAAGAAAGCAGCACCACGCGGTTACGTGTTGTCATTAACGCATCCATGAGATCCGCGAAAGGCTCGACGCTCAATGACCACTTATTGGTCGGGCCGAAACTACAAGCCGATATTACCGCGATTATTCTACGCTGGCGAATTCATCGTTTCGTATTCGCAGCAGACATCGCGAAAATGTTCCGGCAAATTTGGGTCGATCGCCGTGATACCGCGTTTCAATTAATAGTTTGGCGCGGTACGCCGAAAGAAAACTTGAAAACGTACGAGCTACTCACTGTTACATACGGCACAGCTCCGGCTCCGTTTCTCGCGAATCGAGTTATAAAGCAGCTCGCCTTATAGATGAGGGAATGAACCTCCCGCTCGCCGTCCCGGTCGTAAACGAAGACATTTACGTTGATGACGCACTCTTCGGGTCCGACGACCGTGTACTAGCCTTACAATTACGTAAGCAGGTGACCGCGCTCCTGAAAAAAGGGGGTTTCCATTTAAGCCTTAAATTTTAAGGAAATGGGCGAGCAATGATCCGCAATTACTAGAAGATATTCCCGATGACGAACACGAGCTGGCATCTAGCCACTCATTTCAAAATTCGGAGGGATTAAAAACTCTCAGGTTACTTTGGCAACCGAACACGGACGAATTCCATTATAAATTCAAATTCGACAATCTAAGTACGGCAAATCCTACAAAAAGAATTGTTCTCGCGACCATTGCACGTATATTCGATCTATTGGGTTGGATAGCACCCATGGTAGTCGTCGTGAAAATTTTCATGCAGAGGCTATGGGTGGCCAGACTCGACTGGGACGAAGCCTTGCCTCCTAACCTTGAGAAACAATGGATCGCATACACGACAGAGTGCTCGGAGCTTCATCGGGTCGCTCTTCCTCAATAGATCGAAACGGGCAGCGCGTCCCTGCACTGTGAAATTCACGGGTTCGCTGACGCCACTCAAGACGCGTACGCGGCTGCCATTTATTTACGCGTAACCACGGAAGCGGATGAAGTCGCCATCCATTTAATGATTGCCAAAACCAAAGTGGCTCCGTTGAAGACAATCACAATCCCGCGGCTGGAACTCTGTGCGTGCTTGTTAATGTCGCGATTAATCGAACACGTGCAAGACACGTTAAAACTCCAGAACTGTACAGTGTACAGCTGGACAGATTCGTCAGTAGCATTGCATTGGCGTGGATAAGTAAACATCCGAGCCAACTGAAAACGTTTATCGCGCATAGAGTTGCCGAAATACAAAGTGCCTAATGCTGCTTGGCGACACGTACCTACGCATTGTAATCTCGCTGACTGCGCGTCTCGCGGCGTGTCGTTGTCGGAATTAAGACGACATTCACTTTGGTGGCACGGACCTCCATGGCTTTCTCAATCCTTGAAAGAGTGGCCGGATTCCAACGCGCTCGTTCCAGTGGAGGCCGAGTCTGAAATTAAAGTCCAAATCACCGCGTTGCACGGAAAGGCGGAAACTGAGTGGGACCTGCCAAGCCGAACGTCTTCATGGCAAAAATTGTTACGCATAACCGCGTACGTACTTCGCTTCATTTCGAGAATCAAAACTCACGGGAACGAGCATCGAGACCTCGTTATCTCCGCGAACGAGATTTTAACTGCACGCAAGTTCTGGATAAAACATATTCAATCCCGGTACTTTCTACACGGAATGAAAGCGTTAACTAAGGACGAACCCCTTTCCAAAACAAGTCCGTTACTGAGACTTAACCCGTTTTTGGACGAAGACGGCATAATCCGCGTTGGCGGGCGGTTGCGCAACGCGAACCTCGCACAGCGTTTTCCGAAAGTTTTACCGACACATCGAATAGCCGAACTAATTATCGCCGAGTGTCATGCGAACGCGTTACATGGAGGGACTCAATTAACCCTAAGCATTTTGCGCCGCGTATTCTGGATAATCAATGCGCGCCGTTTAGTAAAGAAATGTATACACCACTGTATCCCGTGCGTGCGTATATAGCGATCAGGGAACTAATTTTCAAAGCGCGGACAAGGAACTACGACAAAAGTTTCAAAAAATAAAGGCGGATCCTTACCTGCGCGCTCGCTTCGCCGCCGACCACATTAGTTGGCCCTTCAATCCTCCCTCCGCGCCTCATTTTGGAGGAATTTGGGAGGCCGGGGTCAAAAGCGTCAAAACCCACTTGCGACGTATGCTCTGCGATTGCACTCCGAGTTGCGAAGAGCTCAACACACTACTCTGCAAAATCGAAGCATGTCTAAATTCGCGGCCCTTGGCACCATTAAACGACGACATAGATTCATTCGAAGCACTCACGCCAGGTCATTTTCTAGTGGGAGGGCCGCTCAAAACGGTCCCCACACCGTCGGTATTAGAAGTGGAGGAAAATCGGTTGTTGGCAATTCATACAACAACTAACCGAAAAATTGTAGCAAACATGGGCGAACGAATACTTACAATCACTCCAAGCGCGATCGAAATGGTTTCCCCCCAGCGAAATGGGAATTAGGCCGCGTGATTGAATGTCACCCTGGACAGAACGGGCTCGTCCGTGCGGTGAGTATAAAAACGTCGCAATCCCAGCTCGTTCGTCCCATAACCAAACTTTGTAAACTGCCGATTAGTTCATAAGATTCAAAATTACGTCTCCGCTTCAGCGAATAATTAGATCTAGCGATTATTACTTAGATTTATTAATTAGCTTTAAGTCGTTCTGTATTATAACTAGTATACGCAAATTGTATAAGAAAAGAAAACATAACCTACCTCACTGCGACACGTGCTGAATGAACGAACTCGCGTACTATGCTTACGACGCACATTCCATTGTCGACGTGAATGTTGATGTTTTCGCGGTCCGTATACCGCGAGGCGAGCGGTATGTTTCGGATTAAGCGCGCGGGCCGTTCAAATCGGCCAAGCACGGTAAAACGCCGAAATATTCCAGTGTTACGAGCGCTGGTGCGTCTATAAAAACCGTAACGCGGCCGCGAGCCGGCCTACTCGTCACTAGCAATTCGTAAGAGAGTCTCGTGTTGTTTATGTTAATCGTACAAGGAGAAACGAATTTTCTCCACGCGACGTTTTACAAAGCTTCAAATTGAAGTTCGCAACTCGCGGTCGCTAATCGACGCGAAATATTTAAACTGTGAAAATAAAGGAACTCTTTTGTGTGACGTAAGTTAAGTGTGACCGTCTCTTTAATTATAACAAATTAACATCAATTGAGACAATTACAAACTAGTGCAATTAATTCAACTCCTTTCTGCTCGCGGAAAATAACCGGCAATCTTGCCTAGAGCCAACAAAAGCTCTACGCGCAAACACTATTACAATATCAATTATGCATGCCTCGCAGACATTTACAGAAGATACGTTTAAACACGTGATCGTTAACATATTTCGATGAATCATCAATCACAATAAATCATAGTCTTCTGTCAATATATGAGTCGTTGTAATCTGCACATTGTCTGCGACGTATTGAAATGCTTCATGATTTCGGTAAAAATGATGTTGATGCTTATTGCATAAAAACGTGAAAGGGAAGCGTGAAAATATGCAATTATTCATTCATACATGAAAATTATCTGTGCGACAGGAAATTCTGAGCATCATCGATGTTCAAAACATCTCTCAGATACGAATGTTAATCGAACTAGCAGATGTAAATAAATGAACAAACGAACCCCACATTTTGTATTACGCGACCTCATAATCACATGTGGGTATTCATAATCCACAGAGTATCATATCATCTCGTCATTTTTAGGGAGTTTCTTGTAACTTATATAATCGCTGAAATGTACTTCTAATACAACGAAAATAGTTCTTCATAATGCATGGAATACTGTATACTTTCGAAACACTTAAAGGCTTTTATGTACACTGACAGCCAAACTTGGCTTCCGCTAGAGAAAAACACTAGTGGGGGGAAGGGTCCCCCACAACCGACTCCCGGGATATTCCTAAACTTTACAGGAATATAAATTCGAACAATTATGTGTATCAATACAGGAAGAAGCAACCATATTTCAGAATTGAAGCATTCAGAAGCAAAAATTATATATAAAATGACATTCCATTGATAATTATCATTCTTGTCGGTTCCCTGGATCGAGATGGCGCGGCGCTTCAAATGAAAAATCACATGGCCCATATACAATTTTCTTTGTTCGCTTTTCCTCTAACGAACTGACAGAATAAAATTGCTGTAATTGTCCAAATTTGTCATTATATTTACCAATGTTCTACCCTAACTGTCCTGATACTGAAAATTATAAAAAGCAATGTTCGGTGAGAAATGTGAAGCGACCCCTCTCCGCCGGGAGGAACGCCGCAACTCGCTCTGCCATTGGCTGACACCGAGGGAAGCCAACTTTGCACCAACGAATTTTGACTAGTTACCGTTTCTCATTTATTGCTACTTATTTCTTAGCCAAATAAGGAAAGATTGCAATAATAGAAGAGTAAATAATTTTTTGGTGAAAATCCGAGTTCACATCGCGCCCACAGATGGAGGCAGCAATTCCATCAGCTAATGGCTGATCGGTTCGCCGCGTTTCGGCGTGGGAGCGCATCAAATGGAGAACGATACCAATTATACATTTTTTCGCTATCCTTATAATGAACCAGCGGAATAAAAATTAATTTCGGCCCGTAAGTTGACAAATATCGCATGATTGTCTTCTAATTTGTGCAAATTGCAGGATTCGTCGCGCTTTGCCGCCTATTCGTCTTTTGCTTTACCGTTCGGCGAGAAACAAATGCAATTAGGCGTCGAATTATTTCGCCAGAAATGATTAATCTGCCCAGGCCCGTCGATGAGTGAACATCATGGCACCGAATTTGTTAGTCGCGGATAGAGACCGTATTGTCGATTTATATAACGCGGGGTGGTCGGTAGCCGACATTAGTAAAAAAATCGGCTGTAGCGACAAAACCGTGCGACACTGGATTCGTGTCTGGAATGAAGGAGGAAGCTCGGCGCAAGACACCAATCGGAGGGGCATTCGGTTATCGAGGAAATCAACTCAGCAGGACGCTCTACTCGTCCAACAAATGCGGGACAGCCCATCTTCCTCTGCAACGGAATTAGTTCAGACATTAGATTTGCCGTTTTCCAGGTGGACCGGTCGACGGCGACTGCGTGCGGCCGGTTTGAGCTGTCACCGGCCCGCTCGTTTAATAGCTTTAACGCAAAGCCATCGCGACTCTCGCGTTGGCTTTGCTTTAGAGAATGTAGCCACCACCGACAAGGAATGGGATGCCACCAATTGGATGGACGAGAAGGTGTTTTGTTCGGTGACCGACATGCGACCTTACGTTTGGCGTCCAGTAGGGCAAAGGCTTGATCCGCGGTTTGTAATTCCACATGAGAGAAGTGGCCGAATTACCTGCGCATTGTGGGGCTGGATCAGTGTACATGGTCCTGGTGAGCTAGTCGAGATTTCTCCTCGCATGGATTCCGAGGAATACATAAGCATTTTGGAGAATGTGTTTTTACCCAGTCTCCGAAGTGTGTATCCCGAGGAAGACATGCCGGAGATTCGGCTAGTTCATGATAACTCGGCCGTGCACACAGCCCGCAGTGTAAAGGAATGGTTTTCGCGGCAAACAGATATTCGTATTCTCGATTGGCCAGCGCGCTCTCCCGATCTCAACCCAATCGAAAACGTTTGGGCTGAGATGGTAAGAGGATGGGCGCCTGGCCGTCCAAGAACACGAAGTGCTCTTATACAGCACGCTAAAAATACGTGGGAAACCTTGCGAGCCAAGCCCCAGTTCTTTACCGCCCTCCGGAATTCTATTCCGAATCGATTGGCGCAGGTCATAGATAGAAAGGGCTACTGGACAGATTATTGATGCAAAATGAATTACCGTTGATTTTTTTCAGATTTTAATTATAGTTGTTTCGATTATTATTATTATTATTATTATTATCGTAACTATTATTATTATCATTATTAATATTATTAGATTTAGAATCTCGATCGTATGGCTACCGGTCTTTTTCGTAGAGTCAGTAGCTTCAAAGTGGGGTCGCTAAGGCGGGAGCCCAGAAATGCTGCTTGTTAGCGCCCCTTTATTTAAAATTTATCACAACTCCGGATTCATAAGATTGAATCCCTGAAGGGTCAATCAATCAGACACGTAACGAACACGTTATGTTTAATGAATACTATCACATTTCTCACATCTCCTCCCTATTCTACTTTATTTATATAAAATAACACACTTACAACAGAATAATAATTTTGTATTTTTTAAATAAACATTACATAGAAATATTAACAATATTAAAAATATTAAAATTGTAATAGGTTACAGAAATTAATTAAATATAATATTTTTGTTACACTCCTTACACGTATAATATATTACCATAACTAAAGAAGCTGTATACTACCAAACAGTAAACTAAAGAACAGTAAACTTTCAATTGTGCATTTGTATTAAACAGTTGGCTGTTTCTTTAGTCATGTTTCACATTCTACGTTAATTTCACGCTATAACAACCATTTACAATGCAATATGAACGCATAACATTGTACGCGATGAGGTCCAACGATTTGCCACAATTACAACTTCCTCAACACGTTCAGTCACCATTTGTAAACAAAACATTTATATACCAATGCACGTGTAACAGACACTAATTACTGGTACTGACTTACTTTATTTAACACCTCAAAGATGAACCCCGTAGATCGTATGGAACCAAGTGTCATCCTGTGACTACGAAATCCGAACGATGTATAACCCTTACTGTTTATAAATGGAATCGCTGTCAGTCTTGAACAAAAGTCAACCGCTCAAATTAGCAACGAATTATTATAACACAATAACAGAATGAAACGTAAATATACCTGTAATCTGTAAATATGAGCCCGTCCGGCCTACATAACAATCCTCGTGTTTGTTTACACCCAGCACGTTGCACAAAAGAGGTTGGGTTCTCATCTTCACGAAAGCAGCATCGACGCCGTACGGTAAAACAAAAGACGAATATCGATGCTGAAAGTGCCTTGTAATACCACTTCCGTCATCGTTTGTTGTAATTTTAACACAATGTTTCAGTCTTTATCCGCCAAAAGAAAATCCAATGTACTTGTATCCGTTCTACACTTAGAACACCGCGTAAATTGTATTTAACACTCAAGGCGCTTTGCAAAACTACTGAGTGTCCTTTAGCAGCACATCGGTTCGTGCAAACACATTTTTTTCTAACTGTCTTGGGTGTTGGATTGGGAATCTGCCTTATCGACCGGAGATAATTCCCTGAAATTCGGCCTTGCAACCCGATTTTTGACTTTCTGGTGGGTACACCAAGAGGGAAGAAGAACAATGCAACCGAGAAGACGGCGTTTAGCGACTTGAAAAAGCAGTGAACAAATTGCAGACAGCGACAGTGAAATTGTACGCCCGTTTCAGTTCGGTTGCGACCGCCTAGAAGAACCATCAACATCCGACGGACGTCGAGGTAACGAGGAACCAGATATCTTCGACACATGCAATGAGGAAACTGAATCAGCGAATTCAGAAAACGCTTTACAAAATGCAGCAGAGGAATTCATTGATAAAATTAAAGGGACGCAACATGCAGAGGAACTCATGGATGTGAACAGCGTAAACAATGAAACAGAACATCTTGTCATGGAGAGGGTACAGACGAATGAACTGCAGCAGCCATTACGTCTCTCAGATGGTTGAGTATTGTGGATATGCAGCATATGTTTACCGAAATGCAGAAAATAGGCAATCATTCAGAAAACCGGGAAGACTGTGGGATTAAACACCTGCAGCAAGTGGCTGCTGTTAAACGGTCAGGACTGAGAACCACCCTCTGCGTTTTCTGCACTATGTGCCACTATACAAGTGAGATCCACAGCCAACCGGACGAGGCACAAAAAATAAATGTGATACAAAGCGCCGTCGCTGAAACATTTTTCACTGGCGGCGGATACGCACAAATGCAAGATTTCTTTTCAGCAATGAACATTCCGTGCATGTCAAAGAGACAGTTTCGAAAACATCACGATGAAATTGTTGATTCCTTAATTATTGCTGCAGAAGAAGAGATGGTAGCAGTGGCTCAGGAGGAAAAGATGTTTGGCCATTGAAAGATGTTCTTCTTGGCTCCGGAATCCCCCACATCCCCGTCGTTGCTGATGGAAGCTGAATGAAGCGATCTTACCGCACGGGAATATACAACTCCATATCGGGAGTCGGAGTAATAATTGGATACCACACGAAAAAAGTTTTATTTGTCGGTGTGCGTAATAATGTTTGCAAGGTGTGCTGCGAAGAAGAAGGAAGAACCAAAAAAGCACACATGTTTCAAGAACTGGGGTGCGAATCAAGCATCAACCGCTATGGAAAGCGACGCTATAGTCGAAGGATTCAAGGCAAGCGTAGAAAAACGTGGGCTCATTTACTCTACATTGATTGCTAATTGAGACAGCAGCGTATATAAAAAAAATTATTGATGCGAATCCATATAAGACAGAAATCCGTGTAAAAAAAAAATTGAATGCACGAACCACTTGCTCAGAAACTTTTGCAAAAGAATGAAAGAGATTATAAAGAAAACAACACCTGGACCTCTGAGGAAGTTCGTGGAAAGCAGCATTAGGCGAATGCGCATGGGTACCGTAAAAGCGGCCGAGTTCAGGTTCAACCAGCGTGTAACAGTCGCCGAAAAAATCGAGAATTTGTACAATGACATACAAAATGTTCCCAGCCACGTATTTGGCAAACACGCAGATTGTATACGATTAAATTATTTCTGCGATGGGACCAATAAAAACAATGAAAGAAACGTTTTTCCCGACTTGACGGCAATAAGCGTGTACCAGCGGATAAAAGAAATACTACGACCAGTATCAGCTCACGCGGAAAGTCTGCTGTATATCAGCAATAACAACAGCGTGGAGAGTTTCAACGGAATCATTGCCAAATACATCGGTGAAAAAGATTGCATTTCGGTGAGAGGGGATCGTATACAGGAAGATGTGCTGCTGCGGTCCTGCAGTACAATACGAAAGAAGCGTTGTTGCGATTGAGTACGGCAATGAACAAGAAACCACCAGCTATTTTGCGCAGCACAAAAGAGAATAAAAAGAAAGAAAACCAAAGAAAGGCTGAGGCACGGAAGAAAACAACTGCCAAGTATGTCAGAAAGCAATTCCGCTCCGGAAAAGATGCGGACTATAGCCCAAATGCCGAAAAAGCAGAGATGCCCAAACAAATATACGATCTCGAGAGGAAAAAACATTTCAGTATGCTGAAAAATTGGCAAGACAGAAGAGAGAATATAGAGAAAGAAACCATCGGCCAAGCAAACAATTCCAGATGGCTGAACTATAAATCAAAACTTTTAATGGCATCCAATTTTGGAAGAGTGTGCCGTCGGCGAAGTGACACGTTATGTACAAACGCAGTGAAAAGATTTCTCTATCCAAGAATACTCGGTGTGCCTGCAGTACAGCACGGGCAACTGTATGAAAAAGTTGCCCGCGAAGAACTCAGCAATCGTATAGGCGTCGAAATTCGAGAATGTGAAGTTTTCATCGATAGTATCATTCTTTGTTAGGAGCATCACCAGATGGAGTGATAGATGAAGAACGAATTATAGAAATAAAATGCCCGAAAACAGCGGAATATTTATCGCCCGAGGAGGCGATCAGAAACGTTAAGGCTGCCAGACAAATATTTCAAGATGCAGAGGGTACTGCAATGAACAGAGCCCATTCCTATTTCTACCAGGTACAAGGACAGTTGCATATTACCGGCAGACAATATTGTATATTTTGTATTTGAACCCGAAAAGGGTTAAAACACATATCAGTGAATAGGGACGATAGTTTCTGGAAAACAAATATGGAAACAAAATTAAAGCAGTTTTATGAGGAATGTATGCTACTCGAATTGATAGACAGCCGATACAATAGGGGTATGCCTATTGCCATAGGCATGGCCTAGGGCAGGGTTGGCCAATCTTATGCACACCATGCGACCATTTTTTTCACAGATGAGTTCAGATGCGCCATACAACTCAAGCACCTTTTCTACCTTCTTACGTTCACGGTTGGGGTTGGAAATAGGAATAGGGGTAGGATCTGCTTCGCTTATAAGAGGAAGCGGAATAACTCAATCACGCAATTAAATTAATTAATTCACTCCAGTTCAAAAGACACACGTTTATTGGAGCACCATAAAAGGGTGATCGCTATCGTGGACCCGCTGATGATGATACAGCTACCGGAGAGTGTCGTTTGGTGAAGATAACTCTGGACCACAGTTATTGGATGTGATGACAGAGAGTTTACTTCAAAAGAATAAGTAGGCGCAAGGATGCAATGCGCTGCTTGTAATCATCCAATACGCCATGTTTGGCGCATGCGCCACGCTTTGGTCACCCCTGGCCTAGGGCAATGCTGGAGAGCGAGAGGAATTGGAAGCTGGTGGCCTCCTCCTGCGAGGAAGTAATGTCGCAGAAGGATGCCGCGCAGCGGGATCGGGAGCTGCCCGGCGTACCTGAGGGCGGCGCTGGCATGGGAGGGGCCGCGCTGTAGGACCCCCGGGATGAGGAGGGCAGCCGGCGGCAGGGGTGGATTAGATTCGATGTAATCTCCCTCCCCCCCACCGTCACACAGTGGGGTATTTGACCAATTTAGCTAGCCAAAATTATTTTTCTGGTTTAATGGATTCAGAAACGTGCGTACTTATTTATTTATGATATTTTAACACATTAGGAGAAATTTTAAACATTAAAAAATAACTAAGAACTATCAAAAAGTATTAAAAACAATTTTATTCTTTGGTTTTGTCACAGCCTCGCATTGCGAATTGTTGCGTTATATGTACGTTTTCTCTGTATAATGTTTTGTCCCTTTTTATGGTGATACATACCTCTTCTGAGTGAGGAAAACCTATGCACGTGTCCCTGGACCGCTTTTCGGTGTAGTGCCCGCTTTTCGGCCTTTAACATACCGCCTTTTACCTGCCTTTTTACATACAATGACACACATACTAAATATAAAGTTGGTTATAATGTAATTTATAATGAAAATTTTATGAAAAACTTACATTTAATCAGAGGATGACGATATCGATGCTTCTTCTGATATCTGACGATATCTGAACATTCCGTTGCTTCTGCTTCTTCATATTCGGGAGATAGAAACATTTCCAATGTTTCTTTCAAAAATGTGTTCGTCCCTTTTTTTTTTTTTTTGTTTTGGCCTGATGCTGCTTCAAAAGGGCAAACTATTCAGCACATCGAAATTGCAGGCCTTCCTTGAAAATTTTCTGGCATGATGTTGCCGGTATAAGCGAAAATGCTTATTGCGTGTCTCTGCTGCTTCTTCCGGTAGCTGTCCAATGGACAGTAGAACATTTTCTATAATTATTAGGGAATGCAAAAGAATTTTGTGCGTTGTAGGTGGCATCGGGTACCACGAATATAGTTCCACATACAGCTTTGCTGTATCTATTGTATATTGTGCAAATTTGTTTATTTGCGCTGAAAGGTCCGGATCTGCGAAAAATCGTCTGCTTGAATTGCCGTCATTCGTGTTACTAAAACCAGCCTTTGGTGTATCTACAAGTAAACCCAGTTTTATCTTAAATTCTTTTTGAATTGCTAGTTTTGTATCATGAACAATTTTTTCTTGGTCGTCTGTTCGGATCTGCCATCTTTTAATTGGTAATTTGTACGACAAATGTAGTAAATGTTCGAACAGTTGAATTCTGGCATGTAACACCGAAATTTCAAATTGTAATGATTCTTCATTTATTATATGCTATGTATTTAAATTATTACAGTTTTTTGACGTTTTTCCGCAGATGTAACATTTCATTGTTGATGTTGTGTGTATGTAATGGCATTGCAAACCTTTCCATCAACCATTGTCAATAACATTTTATAATCAATAATTATATTTCTATTTCCAGATGTAGTATATGTTTTTGATAATGAATTTATTTTACCCTGAATGTAGTTGACTTCTTCAATTGTCAGATCGACAGTTTCTTTAATGAATCTAATTCGGATCGGTCTGCAATACCTCGGTGATGATGGCGTTGGATTGTGCCACATGATTTTATTATTAATACTTGTTGAATCTAGTTTAGGTTTAATAAGCACTACCTTACATTATTTGAACTATATTATTTATTATGTAACTGAAACTAGAAAAGTAAATGATTAAGATATACGTAATAAGAATGAAACGCGCGTGGCGACGTATTGCCAAGCGAAGCAACCGACCGAAGTGAAGTTGCGCGACGATTTACATCGATCAGCGCCGTAACAAATGATGCATATCGATCTGTCTAACAATACTGCATTTCAATTCCAACTACAATATGCGTATATTTGGATTCCATCCAAAAATATGCGTATCTGAATCACACTCTTTACTAAATTTCTGCTTGAATTGAGATTGATGCCATCCGTCACAACCCCATTTACAAATTAAAACTAAATTATTATTCTCATCGTCACTTAAAAATTCCAACACTTCTTCTAAGAAGGTTACCAATCTTGTAGATGTATGGTTCAATACATCCTGCAAATTTACTACTGCACATGTTTCATCTACATGGTATGCTTCTTTTTTAGGATAACAGTCCATTTTTGCTTTTTGTAATTTGCTATAGCAGGGATATAAATTTTTCTGACTACTTCGAACAATTTCATATTGTCTCCGTGACAGATCAGCTTCAACATACATTGATAAGGCTTGTAACGGAGATAATTTGGAGCATGTACCCTGCACATTTCTGGCAAATGCCTTTTTATATTTATTTGCTCGCTGTGGAGAACGATTAATTTCTTTTAATATGCTTGACGCATTTTTCTTCCCTTCAGTACGCAATTTCATCTCCGCAGCGTAAATGAGACATTCTGTTTCCGCAGATTTACGGAGTTCCTCTATTTTTTTTCTTTTGGTGCGTTCGCTTGACTTCTGAAACGTCTTTGATGGTCGTCCTGTTCGCGATCTCGTGTTAGGTCGTGAAATTTCAAATGTACCGCTAAGCCAGTCATTATTTCTTCGCAAAAAAATGTCTTTTTTTTATAGACGCTGCCATCCATCTACGTTTAAATTCGGACTTGATGTATGAAAACTTGTGTTTCAATTCCTTTATTTCATCTTCTGTACATTCTTCGTTAGAAAATAAATCATTTTCGATGAATATCAATTTTTCATCAAAATTACAATTTTCGTTTTCTTCCATCTGGTTAAATATTTCTTTACGAGTCATTATCTTGACTTCTGATGGCCCTAAACATCAGATTTAATCTTTTTCTAAAGAAAAAGAAGGAGGTTACTCAATTCGACGTGTGTGTGTGTGTGTGTGCGTGCGCGCGTGCGTTATTTTATTTTTTTTTTTATGTTCCCCGATTACGCTAAGATGGGCGGACCAATCGGAACGAAACCATTTGCATCTTGTAGGGTATGACCCCCGCTAGAAACGGGATAAAACACATTTTTTATTTTATCATTGTTTACCCTGTTTTCCCTGTTTTGTTGAAAATTATTGCAAAACTCTGGAAGGAATGCTCCGATCGTCACTAAAAAATGTGAAATAAAAAGATTTTTGAAAAAAAAAAAAAATACAACCGACTTCGGAATGCACTAAAAAGGACGAAATAATTTTAATTTATATTTCGGACGGCGCAGAATTAAAAATTTTCTACATTGGAAATTGTCAAAATTCTTTAGTCCTTTTACACATTTTCACAATAGCAACATCTTTTATTTACACAATTTTTAATTTTGCGCCGTCTCCGAAATATAAATTAAAATTATTTCGTCCTTTTTAGTGCATTCCGAAGTCGGTTGTATTTTTTTTTCCAAAATTTTTTTCAATAGCACCTCTTCAATCGATACACAAAAATTCAAATTATATGCGGCAGAAACGGCGAAATTGGCGATTAACTTGTCTCCGTGGTATTATATGCCTTCCACGGTGCTTAAAGTTTTGATGCATGGAGCAGAAATAATAGAAGCTACAGCTTTGTCAATGGGAATGCTTTCTGAGGAAGCTCAGGAAAGTAGAAATAAAGATTATAAATATTACTGACTTCATTTTACAAGGAAATGTTCTCACACTTGTACATAACGCACTTGAGGCCTGAACCAAAAAAAAAAATATCTTCCCCTCAGTGAGGAAGCCTTACAATTGTTATCATAAAATTTAAAGATATGTATTATAGAATATTTGTGTTAATAATTATATTAAATACGTTCCATCTGTTAATATTACTTATAATAAATTTTGTTCTTTAATTTAAATTTAAATTACTTATGCAATAACTTATAAATTACTAAATTATATCAGATCTGAGTTATTTCTTACGTATTTTTTTTCTCTCCGCAAGCGAATAAGACCAACGGCAGGTCGATACGACGACCCGTTACCGAGATATAGAGATTTTTCCGCATTTTGACCGTTTGGCCCCACTGTGCGTCGTTGCGTGTAATTTATTGGAATTGACCGCGCAAATCGAGAAATTTTGGGCTCTCGAAGACCACGTAGACCGCGCGTGCGAATCTTCTGACGCAGCGCGCTGCGAGTCGCATTATTGCGACAAACACCGTGCGGGGTCCGGATGGACGATATACAGTCTGTCTACCGTTTCGCAATCCTCCCTCGAATTTCAGTGATTCGCGCGTACAAGCATTACGTCGCTTTTACGCTCTTCAACGACGATTGAATTCGGATTCGGATTTGAACATCGAATACAGTAGAGTCATGCAAGAACATATCACGCTCGGGCAAATGTCTCCAATTTTGGACGAGACGACCGACGGATATTTCATACCGCATCACGCAGTAATTAACCCTTGTGTAGACAACCAAAATGTTCACCGTTGCTGGGCAACCGAGTACCAGGGTACCCCATGCGTCTTATTCCGATACATAGGATGTGTAGAGATAATTTTACTTCTTTTCATTTCAGCTATTTTCGATTTTCTCTTCCTACAATATTCTAAATATAGTTTCAAACGATTTGTGAGAAAATATTATCCGAAACTACAATAATGTCATTATAAGGTCAATAGTTCTTATGATCCGTAACTATGCGTTCACCCTCGCTCTCCGTGTCTTTCGGACGATGGCAGAGCGATGTAGAGTCTCTTATCTTGTATACTACCCCTGGCAATAAGTTTTTGACCAAACGCAATAGAACGAAATTAATAGAAAATACCAAATGTTTTTACATGTCATAGAGCAAGGTGTATAAAAAACCGCATGTTTTCGTTAAATTGGTTTAATATAATGACACTACACAACGTTTAAAGGGGCAACAGACCTAGAAGGTGCAGTGACCTTATATATGAGTCTAAATGAAGTGACTTTTCTTACGTTTTACTGCTCAACAAAAAATACATCAATAATAATAATCTAGAATGCGATTTTTAATTCTTTTTCTAATCATCCACGACACGGTATAATTTCTGTCGGGTGCATCGATGGCACGGAGCATTTGATGCACAGTTATAAATGCGCAATTATTATTTCTTCTATAACACTGTATAATGCGTTAATATTTATTATGGATTATTAACAAAATTGCTAGGTATAAAATAACACTGAATCGCAATAATAGCAGTTCTTGGATTGATGAAGATAGTATTAATTTTTTACATAAAGAAAAAATGCAGTGCATTTCATTAAAGAAAGTTAAGAGGGTGGTTCAAAAGATCGCTGAAACCAAGAATTCAACGTAGAAAAGAATTTACGATATCTGTATCCTATGGTGCTTTCCCGCCAAGTATTCAGAGTTGACAATAACCAGTTACAAATTTTGCACGTTTTTCCAGAGACCTTCTTCACCTATAATATTTCATCTCCATTCGTTGAAAGGAGTTAGGTTGGATATGGTGTTTCGATAAAGCGGGCGCCATTTTGATCCATTGCTTGGAATCTTTGTTGTAAAAGTCCACTATGTACTTCCACGATACAATTTTGTTACTATCAAATAAAAAGTTATGTTTTAATAAATTGTTGCGCGAGCTTTAATTAAATGAGGAGTGTCAAAAATATCTAACACTTTCTCCCCATTAACTGAAAAAGTTGTATTTTTGGCCGAAATACCCAACTCACGCGCTAGCTGCTTAAAATTATAGATCCCATGTCTGACACCAAAGCATGCACAGAAGCATTAGATTTTTTTAACTTAATAACAAAATCGAATATAATTTTTTTTAAACATTGCTTTGGCATGCTGTTTGCATTAAGCAAAAGCAAACGGGAAACTTCCAATTTCCTGCAATGCTGCGGGCCATTAAAACCAAACCATTTTTTGCTAGTTTGTGGGATATTTCGTATCCTGTATCTTCAAAACCAATTATTTCATCTTCCGATATATTATAAAATAAATAGGATTTTAAACTCATTTCATCAATGGTTAAAATACAGTGCCTTTCAATTGGTGGCAATGCTAAAAATATCTCATTCAATGCTTCAAAAATTTTGTCATTGATGCCAGGTATTATTTTCCACCATTGTGTGAATGACTGCAGAGCGCGTACGGAGGGCAAAGCAAAATGTTTCAGCATCTCTTTATAATTGCGTGGACTTCAGAAAAATAACGATAACGCGAATTGTTTGTAATCGGAATCGTATCGTCTTCCACGTTTGTTTTTACTTAAAGCGTCGATCTGTGCAGATAACAGCTTTACAAAATTTCCCGAAAAAACCTTACCACTTAACACTCGCATATCTTCAACGGCATTAACTTCTTTTGGTGCGGTTTTCCTCTTATCTTGTTTTAATTGCAGTCGTCGTACAGTTTGCCGCAACTTGTTATTTTGCTTCTGTAACTGTATGACTTGCTGTAGTGATTTTTTTTTGCCAGGACTAATATCTGAAGACTTTTTCATCCCCCGCGTGCTTGTAGCTGTGCTCCTGTACATGAATGTTTGTAAGATAACTGCATTTGGCGTACATATGAATGTGTATGCAACATCATTGCATTTGTATAATTATTCATTATCACACTTTATAAAAATAAAACAAATATTGCAAAGATAATACTTCATAATAAATAAACTTACTGTTTAGCTTCAGCATTCACAGCATTCATACTATCAGCATCCGTATTACTGGCATGCATACCATCCACATTAGCATCCACAATATTAATATTTATGCAGTTGCCATGTACATCAATTGGCGGATTCTCCATACATTGGAAATCATTGTAAAATATCAAGCAATTGTATTAGATTATTTTAATTGTACTATATTACTTTGACTTAATTTTAATATAAAAAAATATTGTTTAATTATTATAACCCTCCGTTCCTTCTTCTGTTGTAATTTGTATTTCTTCTATTGGCCTTTCATCTTCATTTGCATCTGTATTTCTATAAAAAAATGTATGATATTATGATACTCTATATCGTTATTGCAATACAAAGTATTATTGCTATGAGTATTGAAAATTATGATTCACAAAAATAATATAAAGTAAAAACACACTCTGTATCAAAAGCTGGACCAAAAAATATTGTGGGTACAGCATCTGGATGCAAACGCACCACTGTTGTTCTTCTCAGCCATTTTTCTTCAAAATGAAAATGGCACATTGTACAGTTGCGATAAGCATAATTCGGGCCTTTTAATTCCAAGTCCAGCCTTTTAGATGCTTTTATCCATTTCGACCACCTATATTTATAACATGATATTTCATGAATCTATGCAGAGAAAATTTTATAGCAAAAATTACTATGGTATAATAGTAGCTGCAGACCATCAGAGCTATTTTGAAAGAAAAGTGAAATATAAAACTGTAAAAAATGCGTAAATTGACGTAAATTTTACAGTTTGTTATAACACTTTTCTTTACAAATGATCCTAATGGTCTACAACTACACAGACCATAGTAATTCTTGCTATAAAATTTTCTCCGTATAACGATGCATAATAGTGAACACATTTCATAAATA
Source organism: Stelis phaeoptera (assembly GCA_943735885.1). Lineage (NCBI taxonomy): Eukaryota > Metazoa > Arthropoda > Insecta > Hymenoptera > Megachilidae > Stelis > Stelis phaeoptera. Next base: position 3,492,311 of record OX030933.1, read on the forward strand.
ATAATTACAACATACCTGTCATGTTCTTTAGAAAATCTAAAAAAATGTCTATCATCTTTATCCACACTCATGCATCCTGGCACTGCACACCATTGTCCTCCCTTTTTACTCATGTTGTATTATTTTTTTTTCCAATTAACAATCAACACTTGAAACAAAACTAAGATCAAAGCACGGTATATACTGTGACCAAAAGTGTGGCCAAAATCACAGTTTTCTCCAAGAGAATTAATAACCTACAAATATCACGCGGGTATACGGACAAACGCTAATGCAGGGCCCCCAAACTCTACTCTTGTGAACTTGAAGCCAATTTTAGTTCTTGAACACCACTACTTGGAGCGCTAGCAGCGCTCCTCCACATGTATATCCTGAATCACCGATATCGCACACAAAGTAAAGAAATCGTGACGTCAGGTTCCCGCCAATTTATTGCGATTCTGCAACAAATAATTCTTGAACACCACTACTTGGAGCGCTAGTGGTGCTCCTCTACATGTACATTCTGAATCACCGATATTGCATACAAAGTAAGAAATCGTGACGTCACGTTCCCGCTGGTTCCCGCCAAATTAAAGCGTTTGGATTGTTTCATGTTTTGTAATTTCATGTGATTTGTAATTTACGTTGATTTAGGTGGAATCAGGTGGAATTTTATCTCATTTTGGAAAATATGCAGCAGCAAGAGGAAGAAATGAGAATGAAGTAAGCAGTATTCATTATTTCAATAAAAATATCAAAAATTCAAAAAGAATTGTACATGTTTATGTTCTGTTAGCTGCAATTGTTCATATGTTATTAATATATTGTTTGTTTCAAACATTGCAATTGTAATGTGATAAACTAATTAGTACAATATATGCTTATAGGAGGAATAGTAGGAGAACGTGCAGCGTGAGAGGCTGTACCACCAAAGGGGGACGTATGTTTACGTTCCCCAAGGATCACAGGAATGCACTGTGGGTAGAAGCATGCGGCAGGCCAGAGTTAGCAGCTCTTTCTTTGGAAGAGCTGCGCTCAAGGGCTGTGTGTATTTCACATTTTGAGCAGAGGTACATCCTCCCTAAAAGACTATCACAGTCAGCAGTTCCGACATGTCACTTACCAGGTAATTGATTGCATAGTTTTTACATAGTATGTTGTTAACTTTTAGTGAAAATATGTACTAAATGCTTTCAGTGCCTGCCGCATACACAACGATGGCACAGGACGAGGGAAATGCAATGGAAATTGCAGAAGAAGATGAATGTAAGTTTTGAACTGTACACATAGTATGTGTAAAACCATTAACATAATATTAATATTTTGTTATAATATTAAATAATATTAATATTCGACTATGATATTAAAGATCAACCTCATTGCATCGTGGGAGTGAGGGATGCTGCAGAGGACATGCAGAGCTCGTCTGCCATCGTGGGACTAAATGAATGTACAGCCATTCCTGGATCATCCAGAGGTTAGTGTATATTAATCTTCACCTAGAAGTGAAGAACGTCACTTTCAGTCTGATTACTTGTCTCAATTGTACTCTGCTATTGTTGACCAATTTTCTATGTGTTATCTAGGCTCAACATGTGCTGTGCGAAGGGGACTAACTCTGCAAGATGATAAACCATTGCAGAGTGCAGGTATGGCTTTACAGACTGCTGGCTATTAGTATTCAGTAGTATATTGAATCGTTTAAAAGGCATTTTTACCAATGTTTCTTTACAATTACAGAAGGTGCTGTCCAAAGGAGTAATTACCACGCTACAGCCCGGAAAGGGCAAAAAGGTAGTACTTAAATTTTTAGAAAATTACAGTTAATATTGTTTGGCGCTGTAAAATGTAAGCCATTTTCAATAAGATATAGTTTATGATACTGGCAAAGCATTTTGAATTATCTCTTGTTGGACATGGCTTACACTTCAAAGCTACAAACAATGGTAACTATAATGGACTGGGCCGTGAAAAATAAAAGTTTACTATATGAAATTAGTTTGACTACTGTTAAACTAATGTGTATAACATTGAAAACAATGTTAAATAAATGAATAATAATTAATATACATTTTTTTCAAACATTCCTTGTTGCATGAATGTGGTCACATCCATAATTGTTCCTTTTTGCCAAGAAAGATTCTTCGCGTCATACTCCTTTCCTTCTTAACTATAATTTAATATAAGTTAAATATATATTAAATATAGTTAGTACATTGCCATTTTGTACATATTACTTTATGTACATTTGTATGAATGCAATAAGTCAATATATGACACCATGACTAATATAAGAGAAAGAAGTAGATATTTCAATTCAGAAACGCTTTCTGGCGAGTACAAAAAAGTATATATATATATATACTCGTACATCCCATTAGTTTTTAATAGCATTTGGAATATTTCTACCCTGTTAAGACTAAAACAAAAAAAAAACGAAATGAAGAATAGTGACAAGACTTGAACTCCGGTGTTTCGAGTTACAAATCTTTCACCCTAACGTCTGCGCTATAGCGTCGCTTATGTTTTTAGTCCACTCATATTACTTATATTGAACATTCAGGATGTATACAGGGTGTCCCATTATTGGCGTAGGAGCCGGAAATGGGGGGTAGGTGAGACGATTCTGAACAACAATTTCCTTTTCAAAAATTTCGGATGGGGCTTCGTTTTCGAGTTATTAAGGAAAAACACTGACCATTCACAGCGCTTGCTTTTCGCGCGCTCAGCAGTGTGACTATGGCCCGGATTGCCTGGTCCGTGCGCGGTGTGAAATGACGAAAATTTTGAAATCACTCAATATCCGGATAGAACGAATAAATCGAAGTTGTATGACACTTTTCGTTGTTGAAAAGGAAGAAAATTTTAAAAATTACATACGTCAACTATTAAAAGATGCCGACAGAATTATTGAAATTAAACTCACCAGTTCACTCGCAACTTGAACTGCACGCTGAACAGCTGATGAGACGGCCAAGTCAACGAACCCACGTTACTTCACACCATGTATTCCCTATCACTTTTCACTGTCCCTGTCACTTTTCACTGGGTCATTTAAATCACCGAATCGGGAAACTGTCGTACAGCCTCCTGCGAATTATTTGGGCACTGCGAAAATATGTTATAATATCCAGCTTTGAAGCAAAGCATGTCGGCAATGTGCGAGATACTGGACGCGTACGGAAAGATTCGCGTTCCTTGTTACTGACAAAAGAACGTTAGAGAATATCCCTGTGTCTCACTCTGTTGGAATGTGTTTCATTCGCGTTCTCCGTTACTGACAAAAGAACGTTGGAGAATATCGTTGTATCTCACTCTGTCCTAATATTTGTATGATTGGCGTTCTTCGTTATAACATGTTTTTCATCTTCGCGCAGTGCCAAACCAACGCAACGCGAAGAAAACTACGTTCGAGGTATCGCAATCGGACCTATTCGGGGAAACCTTCTTTACATCCCTTCACAATTTCCTGATTCAATGATTTAAATGACCCAGTAAAAAGTCACAGTGACGGGCGTAATCAAGAAAATTTTGTGAAATAACGTGAGTTCGTTAACCTGACCGTCTCATCAGCTGTTCAACGCTGCAGGTCAAGTTGCGAGTGAACTGGTGAGTCTAATTTCAATAATTTTGTCCGCACTTTTTAATAGTTCTGAATTTGTTTAATTCTTTATTCGATATTATTTGTGATATTATTTCCTGCTTTGCCGACCGGGGTTTTCGGCCGCGCTCGGACCTGTCAATTCGGGCCATAGACACGCCACTGAGCGCGCGAAAAGCTCGCGCTATGAATGGTCAGTGTTTTTCCTTAATAACTCGAAAACGAAGTTCCATTCAAAATTTTCGAAAAGGAAATTCTTGTTCAGAATCGTCTCACCTACCCCCCTTTTCCGGCTCCTACGCCAATAATGGGACACCCTGTATAATATATATATATATACATATATATATATACACACACACACAAATCAATTGAATTTTACTCTTATGTACATTATTGCCTTGCATACTATAAAACAAAATATATGACATGCAAACAGTTAGTACGTACCTACACTGATACATTAGGTATCTACTATATGTTTTCGTTGCACCTGGATATATATGAACACATCTGTCCTAATTCCTGTTAACGGGGGATTATACCCTCAGTCGGTATTCCATGCACGTTGTACATTCAACCGCACTGCATACAAGGCAATGATGTATATAAATGTGCAATATGTACATCAATACTGTATATCACACCTTTCTTATATTTACTGTATGTTGCATGTTTATGTTTAGAAATACGTTTACTTATACCGCATGTTTCCTTCTGCAGGTAACATACTACAATTGTTAAAGGACAGCACTCTGGAGCGTCCCCTAAAGCAGAAGTTGTACAACGCCGTGGCTGCACTGAGGAAGGAGGCCAATCAGTGCAAGCGGCGGCAACTTGGGCTGAAGGAACGCATCGCGAAGATTGATCATCTTGTGCAGGTCGGTGTATTGCAAGTTTTAGAAAACTTACCTACACCCCTGCACAAGATGATCATGGCCCAGATGCGCAACGCGGGAAAACCGAAATGCGGACGGCGGTTTACGAGCGACGAGAAAGTGTTAGGTTTAAGTATCTATAAACAAAGTCCCAAAGCGTATCGATATTTGTCGAAACTGTTTGTTTTGCCAAGCATCGAAACGCTTCGGAAGTTAATGTCGCAAATTCCACTAAAAGCTGGAATTTGCGACAATGTTTTTGAAGAACTCAAACAGCGGTCCGAGTTATTTACCGATGAAAAAAGCAGATACGCAATTCTGCTTTTTGATGAAATAAATTTGTCGCCATCATTGCACTACAATCCTTCAATGGATGTAGTTGAAGGATTTGTAGGTAGTGGTTTTTCGCGTACTTTAGATATCGCGGATCATGCTACAGTGTGGATGCTGAAAGGCATACATAGTGTACGACCTTGAAAACAACCTGTTGCATATTCTTTTTGTAAAGGTTCCAGCTCTGCTGAGAACATTGTTAGAACATTTAAAGAAATAGTTCGCCGTGCATGTCAAGCCAGTATTAAGATAATAGCATCAGTTTGTGACCAAGGGAGTACAAATTGCAAAGCTATTCAAAGCTTGATAGATTCCTCGAAAAGAAATGTCTTTCAGGAATCCAATACATTGCGGCATGATATTATTGTAATTGACGGTAATATAATCGTGCCGCTGTTTGATCCGCCGCACCTACTAAAATGTGTCCGGAACAATTTATTGACAAAGGACTTGGAATTTAGATTGGAAGACAATATTCCACGTGTGGCCAAATGGTCACACGTGGAAGATATTTATTTTATTGATAGCAGTAATGTTTCCTATCAGGACCGAGTCCTAAAGAAACTTACTGCAAAGCATGTTTATTCCGATAAGATTCCCAAAATGAAGGTAAAATATTGTGTCCAAGTTTTTAGTGAAACAGTTGGATCCATAATGACACTTATGAGCCGCTTGAAGGCCAAGAGTGTGTGCGGTACGCGTGAAATGTCGGTTGAAGCAATTGACACTGCTCGATTTATTCATTTTATGAATAACATTTTCGACAGTGTCAATAGTAGTGTTGCGATTTCAACAGAAGCGACAGACGTGACTGTGGTAAATTTGTGGGATGCAGCAATTTTGAGTTTTCATGGCATGAGTTTTAAGAAAAGAAAGCCTGCGGATAAGAAGCATCCAAAAGTACTGCACAATTGGGTTAGGACTCTTCAAAATTTCAAATTTTTGAAATCTTATCTGTGCGATCTTGGATGTTCCGAGTTTATTACGCGTGATTTTAACCAAGACGCACTTGAAAATTTTTTTGGGCAAATCAGGCAACATGGTGTGCGAAACACTAACCCAACGTGCAGTGCTTTTCATTCGTATTATCGTACACTGCTTCTAAATTCATATTCGCAAATGGTATGTGCGGATACCAATTGCAAATCTGAAGAATCCGCAGCGTTTTTATTTAATTTAAAGAAATATTTATCAGTTGCTCCACGTGCATCGACGGATGAAACATATGTATCTACTATAAATTATAATGTTCCAAGTGCACCTGAATCAGTTATTCAGGCTGCTATTCAGCATGTTTCCCGAATTATTCGGAAGAAAAATAATCTTTGCAAATTCTGTTTGGCTTTATTTTATGAAATCGATGATTTTAAAGGATATTCGTCGATGCATAGTAGATGCACATTTTTAATATCTACGGTCATATCTGTTTGCTACGGAAATGTTTCGAACATGGCACACATTCCCGGCCTTGTTGCGGCTCTCAGATTGCACATTTCGGAGTATATGAAATTTGAATTCATATGCTCCGAACATGGGAATGATTTGACAACATATATCATACAGAACTGTATCATATATGTTGTCCAAAATTATGTAACAGCAGCGAACCGCGTTATAAATGGATCCGAACAGAGAATGGACTCGAATCCACTTCTAACGCATTCCCTGCAACTTAGCGTGTAAAATAATGTTGTAACTATGTAAACCGGACTGGATTTATATTTCAATGATTCATATTTAATAACTTCTTTCGTTCTAATTGTATTTTTTGTTCATGTTTTCTCAAATTTCATATTTTATATTTGTGTAATTTTTACTTTGTTTCTCTAATAATAATAAATCCAGTCCTGTATGAAAATTACCTGTGTACAATGCATGTATGTATATATAGAGTGTGTGTATGTGTTTCTGTACAGTATAATGTATATATGTAATGTATGATGTATATATGCAATGTATGATGTATATATGTAGTGTATGATGTATGTATGTAATGTATGATGTATGTATGTAATTTATTATGATGTATATATGTAATGTATGATGTATATATGCAATGTATGATGTATATTTGTAGTGTATGATGTATGTATGTAATGTATTATGATGTATATATTTAATGGGTGATGTATACATGTGTGCTGTATATATGTAATGTATACGCGTAGGGTTAATATTCAGTGTTTATGTCAGTATGTATACGCTATAAACATTTAAAGTCAGGGAAAATCGCAGCTTTTCGCCTAAGATCATGATTAATCACGTTCTTAGGCGCAAAGTTACGATACTCGCTGACTTTAAATGTTTATAATTTTTAGGTACATCCCGGTTACATTACTTTAGCTGTCTCGACTAGATTATCATTTGACAGGCTGTAACAGCAATACCATAGTCTATGAAATGACAGTCCAATCTAGTCAGCTACATCGCAACCGCGACTTCCTACCTGTTTTTATCATAAGTATATTTAATTTATAATATAAAAATATAAGTATATTTCATTTCTTATTTCTAATGTATTTTTATTTTGTTTGTATTTATACAATAATGTGTGTGAATGAGTGTAATGTATATACATATAAACATAGTTTTCGCCTAAGATCATGACCAATCATGCTCTTAGACACAAAATTACGAATTTCGCTAACTTTAGATGTTACATTATATTTTAGATATTGTACTTTTGTTTAACAAATATCCATTGAATAAATTTCATTTTATATAAGTAATGACTTTTTTCCCCTGAATTATTTTTTTATCCAGCTCCATTTTTGAAACAACTATAACTACACATATATAAGAATATGCTGTTGTGTGCGTATTTCACCGACGTGATATATATGTGTGAGTAGCGACACCAGCGCTCCCTGCTAGTGGTGCACAAGAACTATATTTAGCTTCAGGCGAAATACGGTAGTTTGGGGGCCCTGCGCTAATGACGCTAACAGAAAGCGAGAACTGAAAGAGGAAGTGAGAGAAACGTTTAGATGGCGTTACTAACTTCACTCGCTGACTGCGCGTATGCGCACTCCATTTTGTGAAACACAAAATCAGGAGAGTTGCACTACTGTATGTACTGTGGTAGTAGTGTGTTGTTATTAGTGTTAGTAGTGCTATTTAGTGTTATTTTATTATTAGTGACATTTTAATAATTAATAATAAACACTCGTGCATTATAGAGCGTCGTAGCCGAAACAATAATCACTCATTTGTGATTGTGCGCCAACAAATGCTCCGTGCTATCGATGCAGCCGATAGAAATTATACCCTAGTACGGAGTATATACCGTGAATGCCTCGAAAATAGTGAAAGAACAGTGCCATTAAGATCTATTCCTGACAGACGACAATTTCGAAGACTGGACCACCGTTTTAGCGAAGCCTCACTGTCAGTAAATAACAACAACCACCGCAATGCTGGTCGTCCACGGACACATTAGAGAACGGAAGAGCAAGTCACTGCACATGCAAGAAGTTATCCGTTCATGGGACTCCGTGGCATTGCACGACGTGCAAATATTTTGCACATGACGGTACGTCGAATAATACGTGAAGAAGGCCCACGACCATACCATATCCAGAGGGTGCAAGCACTGCGAGAGGCAGATTATAAGCGAAAAAAAAAGCTTCTGTCAGTGGGTGTTAAGGAAAGTGGAGAATAATGAACATTTTTAAAAAAATATTATTTTTACGGACGAAAGTAGTTTCTCCAATATTAATATTCAAAATCGGCAAAATACCAGGATCTGGGCAGAAAGAAATCCGCATGCTATGCAACAATATTTTAATCACGGACGACTTTCAGTGAATGTATGGGCTGAAATAATTGGAGATACAATAATTGGTCCTATTTATTTACCTACGCCGTTAACAAGTGCCCGATATTGCCGATTTTTACGGACGGAATTAATTAAAGAACCGGGGAGACATATTCCCCGAGAAAGAAGAAGAACAATTTATTTTATGCATGATGGCGCACCACCACATTTCAGCAGACCAGTACGCGAACATTTGTCGCAAAGGGTCTAGCCGGATAAGGTGGTCAAAAGTGCCCTTGAACCAAATTCGACTTGCGACGGGTCATTCGATAGCTTATCAAGAAAAAACGAGGTGTACCAAGTTTGAACTTGATATCTCGACGTGGGGAGTAGTAAAGGGCAAAAGTAAAAAATCACGTGTTTGGCCAATTTCTCCCACTGTGATGCATGAAAAATTCTGAAAAAAAATCAGAGGCATTTCTACTAACGGGACACATGTAATAGAATTTTTTCAGATTTTTCCATTGAAAATCCAAACTGTGAAAAATCAAAAACGCAAAAAAATTCAGAAAAATGGCGATTTCGTACCGAAGGAGTCGCGGATCAGTGATCATATTTTGCCAGTAAATACTTATTATTGATACTGTTCTTCTGGATTTTTTGGGGATTTTTTGATCACCTGCGCCGTAGTAAAAAAAATCAAAAACTGTGATTTTGGTCGTTTTCCGCGTATCTAACTAACATATACGGCGAATTTCCATATATTCTTTATGAAACAAGTGTTTTATGCAGTGTTTAATGTTTTCATAAACATCTAAGCAGAATTGAAATAGAGAAAATCAAATAAACTAATCGAATTGAAACTATTGTATATTATGTTCCTTATATACCGAAGTATTGAAGACGTTTACAACAGCGCCAGTGGCTCAGCGGCAACGTAACGAACTGCTAAACCGCCTGCAACTTTTTTTTATAAGGTTCGAGTCCCACTTGGGTTCATTTTTTTTTACATTACTATTATTTTTTTTTAATTCCTAACTACACAATAATTAACAATAGTTGTTTACAAATGTTTTAAACATACTTTTTACATATTTTAACCTGTAATCTACGTAAGTATGCTTTTGGAGCGCTTTTCATACTATCGTCTCCTGTTATCATACACTTTGTCAACTACGGTTCTGTTTGACATTTCCTATACTACATTAATATATCGAGTGGGGTTTCAGGTCACTAATCTTTACAAACTGCAGATGGAGTACAACAAACTCCTTGTTATTTCTGGGAAAGTCCCGTTTATTTTTAGTTAAGTCCAATTTCAGTTAGCCAAACCGCTCTGGGATTACCTGCAAATGTTGGTCATTAATGCTTTATTATTTTAATAGCCAAAGGAAGAAGTAATTAGTACCAAAGTCATTTTTACTAATGTAACAAATTCTTAAGAAGGACCTTTATAGCAATGCTTGCTGTACTTTAGACTGTATTTCTATTGCGCGCTTGATACAATAAGTAACCCAAACCGTGGCATTAACCCTCAGACGGCGACCGATTTTTGTTAACGCGGAAGGGTAACTCTGACCGAATGACCCGTAAAAATATACCCGTAGGAAACCTTTTTCACGGTTAAATTCTTTATAACAATTAAACGTTACTACGTCGCGAAAAAGTTGTTGATGTTCATTTTCCATATTCCTGGTGTACCTATAGATCCTTCTTACCCCTACTACGTTAAAAACTACCTGTCTTGAAGGGGGGACAAAGTATAAGCACAAATAAGCTCAATCTCGGTTGAAACATCAAATGAAGAGCAGTTCAGTGCCTTACTGATATTCGTTAGTGCAATAGTAATATTATTTTTTCGGTGTGCATTAATATTTGGTTGTGTTTTGACAACATGTCAACTGAGGGGGTACAATTTTTTCAGAAGAAAACCTTGCGTGCAAGATGTATTCGTTGCAATATTTTAATTCGCGCAGCGCCTCGTCCCATACGGAAAATCAAGACGGAAGTTGACGCGGTGAAGTGTTCAGAAGTTTTAAATAAAGTAGTGGTAATTGGTGATAGATTATGTAATAAGTGTCGCGTTTACGTACATAAGAAATCCTCAAATATTTCAGAATTTCGTCAGATTAGTGAACCTGCAGTGGCCGGACCATCTTCTTCAACCCAATCTTCTTTTTTAATCGAATCCTTTTCTGCAACTGAACCTTCTTTTTCATCAGACATGACTTTTTCTTCAATCGAACCCTGTTCTTCGTCTGAATCTGCTTCGGCTGGAATATTTTTACCGGGAACCTCTTCGACTGTAGTACCTTCACTTGAATCACTTCCTGTTCAAATATCTTTACCAGAAGACACTGAAACGTCTAAATCAAAAAAGTCTTCATCCGCGTCTAGTACTCCTCCATCATATTCGTCAACCGAAGATCCATCGTTTCTATTCTCTGTTCACGTTAAGAATAACCTCGTTTGGCGCATGGGATGGGTCGGAGGAGGTCCTAGAACGTCTGAACCCCCACTCAACCGCATACGGTTGTCTTTGTCTTTAACGCATGCAACATTGTTTTTCCTGTTCTGACGCCTTTGTTTTACGCAGTTTAGGCTGTATCGTTATTCGGTATGTGGTCGGTAGGTATAGCGCGGTGACTAATCATGTGCGTTAGATTAGTAGGAAGTGATGGGGTATGCGCACATAAGTCACAAACTGGTCGAAGCGTGAGGTTATTCTTAATGTGGACAGAGTATAGTAGACTTGAGTAACATTGAGAGTACATCTAGTGAATGCATAAAAACGCCGTTTACCAGAGTTATTGCAACTCATGGATACTGCTTTGTTTGTGGATCAAGTAAAAATATTGTCACTGTTCCAGCTGAAACTAGAAAACAGGTATTTTTGACGAGAAGGTTATACGTTCCATACGGAAATCGGTGCTGTCCCAGTCATTTACTGAAGAAACGTTTGTTTCAGGAAGATATACAGAATTTAAAAGTATATTCAAATAGCTGCATAATCGACACGAAGGAATTAAGAACTTATTTTGAGTACCTTTCGGTTAGTAGTGATTCTACCATTACAAATAAAGTGGGTGATTTTATCCTTTCTGAAGAACGTTTAAAAGCATTAACAGGTTTAACGTGGAAAAATATACTAAAAATTCGAGAAATGATGACTTCCATGAGAAGTCCTAAGCAACGCGATGTCGTCCAAGCTATTGTAGTTTTTTTGTTCAAATTGCGTACCGGGAATTCGAATAGTATCATAGCTGCAACTCTCGGATTAGAACGAGAACAGGAAGTATCTAATTTTTGTAAGTCCGTTTTACATTCTTTCGAAAAAGATATTATACCTTTTCACTTCGGATTTGTGACACTTTCACGGGAAAGTTTAATACAAAATGAAACATCTGAGGTTGTTAAAAAATTATATAATTTAACAGATGAGTTAGTATTGATTTTCGACGGAACATATATCCGTCATCAGAAAAGTTCTAATAATGAATATCAGAGAAAGTCGTACTCCGGACAAAAGAAGGTTCCATTGTGTAAACCTTTCACGGTTTGCACAACAAATGGATATATTGTTGATGTTTTCGGTCCCTTTTATGCAGCCCAAAATGATGCAGAAATTATGAAAATTATCATGCAAGATCCGAATGGTTTGCAAACCATTTTAAAACCTGGCGATATTTGTGTTGTTGACCGAGGGTTCCGAGACATTAAGTCTTATTTAGAAGAACGTGGTTATATGGTTCTTATGTCTGCATTAAAAGGCAAACGGAATCAGTTAACCACCGCGGAGTCGAATGCTTCACGTTATGTTACCAAAATTCGTTGGGTTGTCGAGGCGGTTCACGGCATTATAGGTCAGAAATATCATCTTCTCCATCATCAAATGGACAATTAACTTCTCTCGAATTGTTTGTATTGTAAAATAGCATATTTCCTACAAAACACTTTTGGAAAACGTTTAAATTCGGATGTAGAGCTTTGCGAAGAAATAGTAAATAGAATGACTTCTACAAAATACAGTGAAAATTCATTGGCAATAGAAGTAGAAAATTCCCGTTGGAATAGAAGGAAGATTCCATTCAAACCGTTGTTAGCTACCGAACTGCTTAATTTTCCGGAAATGACAGAGAACGACCCTAAAATTTTATTTACCGGTACATACCAACTAACACAAGCAATATCTTATTTAGCTGAAATAATGGACGAACATAATAATATTAACCTTCGGTGTCATAAAGAAAATAATACTATCATTAAATTCGAGGTGAAGTCGCGTCACATAAATAGTAAAACTTACAGATGTTACATCGATTATATACCCAATTCGATAGGGTATTCAGGAATAAAACGCTATTGTTGTGAATGTGCGAACGGTAACCGTACCGTCGGATGCTGTTCGCACATAGCTGCAATTATTTTTTATTTATCGCACCCTCGGTACTTGTCGAAAATTGTACGACCCGCGGAAATTCTCAGTAAAATATTCAATAGCCACCCTAGGAAAGATATTTGAGGTGGGTAATGGGGGTGGATTGGTGCACGCCGGGATATATGTTGAGGGAAGAGTTACAGAGGGGGAAGTTAAGGATAAGAGCGGGAAAGAGAGCATGGGAGTTTGAGAGAAAAATGTGGGAGGGGAGGGGGAGTGAACTGGCGAGGAAGTGTTGGGAGGAAATAGTCCTAAGGGAAGGGGATGAGGGAGAACGTACGAGGTGGGAAGCAGGAAGGAGGAAATTCTTCAAGGAAAGAGGGATAGGTATGGAGGAACTAGAAAGGAGGAGGACAACAGGGGAGATGGGATTTGAGGGAATAGAGGAAATGGACTGGAAAATGCAGGAGAAGGAAAGATGGGAAAAGATTACAGCTTCGAGATATAATAAGTGGTACAAGACGGTGAAGAGCGAGGGGGAACCGGGGTACCTGGGGAAGGGATGGTCGGAGGTAAGATGGAAAAGAGTGGCTAGATTCAGGCTAGGGAATGAAGTGAGGGAGGCGAAGTATTGGGAAAGGGAAGAGAAAAGAAGGTGCAGGGTATGTGGGGGGGAAGAGGAGACGTGGGAGCATGTTTGGGAGCGATGCAGGGAGGAGCAAGGAAGAAGGGGAGGTTGGCAGGAGAACGTGAGGGAGATTTTGGGAGGAGAAGGGGAGGGAGAAGAGTGGATGAAAGAGATAGAAAGGGTAAGGGAGGAAGCGATGAGGGGAAGCGAGAATGAGGGGGAAGTGGTGAGGAATGAAAGAGGATGAAAGAGGAACCGGAGGTCAGAGAAAATGAGATAGATGGGAAGAGAGCGAGTAGGGGGGGGGGGGGGAGACAGAAGGAGAGAAAGGGGGAGGAAGTAGGGGAAGTAGGGGGAGCAAGAGATGGTGCGGGACATAAGAGTAGGAATATGGAGTGGAAGGACGGAGGCAGGAGGGAGAGAGTGACGGAGAAAGGCCATGAATGATGCTAAGCGATAGCGAGCGGCGGCGAGCGAAGGCAAGTAATAGCGAGCGGCAGCGAGCGAGGCTAAGCGATAGCGAGCGGCGGGAACCGAGGGCAAACGATAGTTAGCGGCGGCGAGCGAGGGCAAGCGACAGCGAGCGGCGGCGAGCGATGGCGAGCGGCGGCATACGAAGGAAAGAGTTAGCGTGCGAAAGAGAGGACGGGAAGCAATAAGATAAGATGATGTAAAGAAAGGCGGGTGTGGAGTGGAAGAGTGTGGGAGGTGTGTGTGGAAAAGGAGGATGTCATGCGGAAGTCATTTGTAACCCAGAAGGGAACAATAAAAAACTACTACTACTACTACTCAATAGCCACCCCGTAATGCCAGTGATCAATGGAGATAGCGACGAAGATTAAGACGCTAGTTTTTTAACCTTAGCTTTTTTCCACACCGATGAAAAAAGATAAGTATATTTAAAATCAAGATTATATATGTACCTAATACTAAACCATATTAACAATCTTATAATTAATAGGACATGGGTAACAAAACTGAAAAAAGTAAGAAACACCGGGGACATCACACGCCATTTTCACCGATAGATATTCATAATTATAGAAGAAAACAGATTTTTTAATGCAACCACCTGAAATCCTACAAAGTAAGTGACCTGAAACCCCACTCGATACATTAATGTAGTATAGGAAATGTCAAACAGAACCGTAGTTGACAAAGTGCATGATAACAGGAGACGATAGTATGAAAAGCGCTCCAAAAGCATACTTACGTAGATTACAGGTTAAAATATGTAAAAAGTATGTTTAAAACATTTGTAAACAACTATTATTAATTATTGTGTAGTTAGGAATTAAAAAAAAATAATAATAATGTAAAAAAAAATGAACCCAAGTGGGACTCGAACCTTATAAAAAAAGGTTGCAGGCGGTTTAGCAGTTCGTTACGTTGCCGCTGAGTCACCGGCGCTGTTGTAAACGTCTTCAATACTTCGGTATATAAGGTACATAATATAGTTTCAATTCGATTAGTTTATTTGATTTTCTTAATTTCAATTCTGCTTAGATGTTTATGAAAACATTAAACACTGCATAAAACACTTGTTTCATAAAGAATATATGAAAATTCGCTGTATGTGTTAGTTGGATACGCGGAAAACGACCAAAATCACAGTTTTTGATTTTTTTGACTACGGCGCAGGTGACCAAAAAATCCAGAAGAACAGTATCAATAATAAGTATTTACTGGCAAAATATGATCACTGATCCGCGACTCCTTCGGTACGAAATCGCCATTTTTCTGAATTTTTTTGCGTTTTTGATTTTTCACAGTTTGGATTTTCAATGGAAAAATCTGAAAAAATTCTATTACATGTGTCCCGTTAGTAGAAATGCCTCTGATTTTTTTTCAGAATTTTTCATGCATCACAGTGGGAGAAATTGGCCAAACACGTGATTTTTTACTTTTGCCCTTTACTACCCCCCACGTCGAGATATCAAGTTCAAACTTGGTACACCTTGTTTTTTCTTGATAAGCTATCGAATGACCCGTCGCAAGTCGAATTTGGTTCAAGGGCACTTTTGACCACCTTATCCGGCTAGATCCTTTTTGGATCCCGATGGATTAGAAGAACACCGGCTCCACATTTGTGGCCTCCACACTCCCCAGATTTAAATCCACTGGATTTCTTTCTCTGGGGGGCAGTTTAGCCCCGACGTTTACTTTTGTCGCGACCGAAGGTATTTTATAACCTCAGGTGGTTCAGCGCGTAGATCGCCGTGAATAGCCTGGGGCCTCGAAGTTCGAGTCAAGACAGGGCCTTTTGTCTATTCGTTTCTCTCGAACCGGTTCCAACATAAACACGTGCATGTCGTAAAATAGCTAACGGTTCTGCTATTCCTTGCACGACGAATATTGAAAGGAAAATTTTTCTTGAACACTACCACTCTCGTGCAGGGGTTCTCGGGCGATCAGCGCGTATTAGTTAGTATGTCGGAAGAATTGCTATAGCACGGACTGCGATTGACGACACGGTTCGTCCGCGAGTGCAAGAGCCGGATCTCTTTCGAATTTCGTACAGCGCGGTCGTATCGACGACCCGTAGGATTGGTTACAACAGTAACCATCCTGATTATACAAAAGGCAGTCGTAACGACGACTCGTAGGGTTGGTTACAACGGTAACCACCCTGATCACACTATACACATATTGGTTTTATACCAAATACAAAAATGCGGTCGTGATGACGACCCGTAGGGCGGGTTACAACAGTAACCATCCTGGTTAAACATCATATTCATTCACTATCGAATCACGCGGTCGTACTTATGATGTAGAGCAGTTACTCCGCATGCAACTGCTCTGATTAAACAAATACACGAAACTTGCGATCGCTCGCACCTTACTTCCTTATTACATTATAAATAAATTTCGATTCAAGGAGTTTTTACGCCGCAAGGCTTTTCCCCTTTTATTTTTTTCGAGCCAATAAATTCAATCGTTTTGGCTCAATGATTGCTTCATTTATTTATCAAGCTGCCTTGCTCCTCAACCTAATCCTAATATCAATTTGAAAAACGGAATTTCTCCATGTTGGAGAGGTTTCGACGATACAGGCGCAGTGAAGGAAATAATATATAACTCGGGCACCGAAATAAAAACTATTACAGATTTAAAACGACGCATTAATTATGCGTCCGATATAATTAAAAGAAAACAGGACATTTTAGCTAAAGTGCAAAGAAATTTAAATATAGACTGCAAAATTGTGTAAATAGTGGTGGTGGACATATTGAAGCCGGTGACCAAGCAAGACTATTACGTAACATTGGTGAGAACGGCAGTGTTTTGTGGGAGAGGCGAAGACAAAGATAAAGGTCAACAAGACAAAAACAGTAGGTAAGTGAGTTAAAAATCGCATTAATGATTAAATGTATTATTATTGCATGTAATCTTAGAATTCTAGATTTTTAGTATTGATGTATTCTGTTTTGAGTAGTAAATCGTAAGAAAAGTCACTTCGTTTAGACTCATATAATAAGGTCACTGCACCTTCTAGATTTGTTGTCCCTTTAAACGTTGTGTAGTGTCAGTTTAGGGTAGAGATGGTGGGCACACCGCTGTGCCAAGACCTTCCGTTCGGGTAGATACGTCCAAGTGGCAGGGTGGTAGTAGGTCCATGTCTCTACGTATTACACTACACAACCAAATCGTTGTGAATTTTTCAATAACATTTCCTGACCAAACGGTACGTTTGCGACATATGATTCCTTTCAAACTATTTTTTTCTTCTCAATGCGCAGAATACGTTGATGCAAGAAAAAAAATTAACATTAATTTAGAATGTTATAAACAATTTTGCGACAAGTTTTTTTTACAAATGTCCACCGATCCTAGGGTGTAAATTCACCCTTTAAAGCCATGACCATTAATTTTTTTACACCCTGTACAGAACATGAGACGAGCTACATCCAAAGAAATAAATGAAAAGTGGGCAAAAAATGTGTGTGATCGTACTGCGAGAAACAGATTAAATGAAATGGGATACACATTTTGTAAAGCTAAGAAGAAACCGTTTCTCTCCAAGGATCACAGAAAAAAACGTTTGGAGTGGTGTAGACAGCATCAACATTGGAGTATAGATGACTGACGAAAAGTGATTTTCAGTGATGAATCACGTGTATGTATTGGGGCCAGTGATGATGCTGGACAGTTTGCTTGGAGGAAAACAAATGAAAAATTTGATCCAAACTGTTTAAACTTAAAAAAAAAAAATCCTCAATCGTACATGGTGTGGAGCTGTATGACAGCCCAAAGTGTTGGAAAACTTTGTATGTTATATACAACTATTAATTCTAAAACTCAAGTTTTAGAAGATTTTCTAATACCTAGTATGCAAAATTGGTTTGCGGACTGTAATGACTTTTACTTTCAACAAGACAATGCGAGTTGTCATTGCAGCAAAAAGGTGCAGGATTATTTAAAACAGAATAACTTTAAAACACTGAAGTGGCCAGCTAATAGTCCTGACCTAAGCCCAATAGAAAATTTATGGGCAACGTGGAAGAAATTAATACATAAAAAAAAAACCCTACAACCAAAACTGAACTCCGTGACGGTATAAAAAGATTGTGGAATGAAATTAGCGCAGCAGAATGCAAAAATTTAATAGAAAGCATGCCGCAACGCATACGAGCTGTTATACGTGCACGTGGAAATGTGACTAAATATTAGGTAATGCGAATTTTAAGTAAATTAATGTTCATTTCTTTAGTTGATTAACTGTATATGGTCAAATACTTTTTTCCAGAGTTTCCATTAGCCAAAAACTTATTTCCAACCATCACTTTGTTTGTTCATCATTTTTCAGTGTATAATAAACAAATGTAATTTTTATCCTTATTCTTACATTATATTAAACCATTTTAACGAAAACATGCGGGTTTTTTATACACCTTGCTCTATGACATGTATAAACATTTGGTATTTCCTATTAATTTCGTTCTATTGCGTTTGGTCAAAAACTTATTGCCAGGAGTAGTATATGTATAAACAAGTATAGGAACCCACGAAACGCACTAGATGACGAAATGAATAACTGAATCAGTTCGAATCAGTTTTTTGTACGGGAAGGATGTGTATTGTGAAAACGTTTCCTGTAG
Organism: Stelis phaeoptera; assembly: GCA_943735885.1. Taxonomy (NCBI): domain Eukaryota; kingdom Metazoa; phylum Arthropoda; class Insecta; order Hymenoptera; family Megachilidae; genus Stelis; species Stelis phaeoptera. Next base: position 3,510,970 of record OX030933.1, read on the forward strand.
AGTTTTGTTTTTCATAGTAAAGTTTCTGCGTGAAATATAGTTTTCCATTTTTATAAGTGATTTCTATAGTCCTACGTAAAAAGGGAAGAACTGTCAGTGTTACGTCCCGCGTTGCGGGACCGCGGGCTTCTTCTAGTATTTTACAAACGCGGCGCGGGTACTGCCGGGTCGAAGCGCTAAAGCGCACCTTGACCTACCTTGCGCTATCGGGTTGCGGTGTAGGATGGCGAGGAGTAGGGTTCGGTGTAGTACAAACTCTGATATCTGCGGTATACTTACATATATTCTTTGATAAACATGCGTTTTACATACCCAACCGTTGCGTCTCAGGTTGCGGGTCGCTTTCTCGGCGTTTCTCTCGCTCCCGTTTATGACACACACACACGTCTCACTCGCGGTTCGTTTTCGTTCGTATACTCGTTCGTTAATCGCGTCGCGGCTGGCGTCTCGGCCCTTCGGGAACTTCGGCGTCCGTGGTGGTACTGCACGGCGGCGTGTGCACTCCTGGAGGATATCCAATTATGGATCAGCTCTGTCTGACCGCGGCGTTACACACGCCGTGAACCGTCGTCCGAGCACAAACGTCCGGGTTCCTTCGGGTACGCGATCGCGGGCGCGGATACGCACGTTGCGTATCGTCGACTCGTAAAAGATCGTAAATTCAACTCCATGCGGGGCACGTTGTCCAAGCTTTTATATTCGCGGCTGTGCCCAATTTCTGGTGTAGTTCTGCTGGATAGCATTTTCGTAATCTAGGTTTTGGGTCATGGTGTTGCGCCACGCTGTTACCGTAGCCTGAGCGGTAACCGTGCAGAAGTGCTGTTCTGCACATTCTTAGCTTGCTTGGGCAACGCGACCCGTTTCCGAAAAGCGGAGCAGCGAAGGACAAACCTAGGCCGGATGTAACAGTCAGCAGAAGAATTTTCAAGGTAAATCAAATCTACATATAATACATCAAAATATTATAATTATCAATTTAGTATACCAAAGTACCACGTCGACATATGTGTAAAATTGTTTTTAGATTATCTCAGGCAGAACAGGATATTTATTTAGCAACATTATTGGGAGAAGAATATTCTTCTGATAATATATCATCGGATAGTGAGGATGAGGATTGGCTGCCGGGGCTACAAACAGGTTCACTGAATGATGAAGTTTTTGACACCGAGCAGAACATTGACAAAAAACAAATAGAAGATGCAGTAACGCGACCGAAGAGTCACCGGAAGACGACGAAGATCGTACAAATACAGAAAGAGAAGATAATAATTCATCTCAAACTGTTTTTGTACCTAAGAATGGAACCATCTGGAACAACGAACCACCATCTCACCATCAAACATCATCTTACAATATCATTCGAGAAAGAAGTGATCCACATCGATCTACACACATGTTATCGATTCGGGATATTTATAAAGTACGTTTAATATAATGTAACTTTTATTTTAAACTTTTTTTATATCTTTTACCATTTCGGCGGTATATGCTCAGAAATATAATAACTGATTTTTTTCAAGAGGGTTTCACCTTTTTATCGGCCTTATGGGCACGTATACAAAAATACGTGTCTCCTATTTTCACCTAGACTACAACATATCCAAAGCTCATCAAAAACGGAGTGTAACACTTGGGTAGGTTTACTTGTAAGTATGGTATCAAGATCTGGTGGGTATGCGATTCTGAAAATTATTACCCATTATCTGGGCTTTACACTGGCAAAAGTACATTGGGTCGCGAAATAAATCAAGGGGAGCGAGTGGTAAAAGATTTGGCTCCTGCGTATAAAGGGTCGGGAAGAAATATTACTACGGATAATTTTTTCACAACTGTTCCCTTAGAAAAACTTCTGTTATCTTGGAGATTGACAATTGTAGACACGATAAGAAAAAACAAAAAGTATATTCCTAGAAAAATGGCACTGTCCAAATCACGTGAAGAGTACTCTTCTTTATTTGCATACCATGAAAATGTAACACTTTGTTCCTATGTACCGAAAAAAGAAAAAGCCGTCATTATTGTCAACAATGCATACTGGCAATGTTGTTTCTAGGTCAAAAAGAAAGCCGGAAATCGTTGAATTTTATAATCGAACAAAATCTGGGGTGGATACCATGGATCAGTTGTTAGGGAGATACACTACAAAAAGGCGAACTGTCAGGTGGCCATTAGCATTATTTTATAATATAATTGATATCGCTAGTCTTACCTCCTTCATTATTTATAAGTCAAACAATAATATGTTACGTAAAAAAAAAAAAAAAAAGACCGCCGTATATTTTTACGACAATTAGATGTTCTCTGCATTCCAAACATTCAAAATCGAGCCTTAAATATTCAGATAATGCCACATTTTGCAACAAAATTAGCAATACATAGTGTACTAAGTCCATCACACAGAATAAACATTCCTTCCAGTTCTGCCCAACCGTCGTCGTCTTCGTTAGATGCAGGTGAAAGAAAAAAAGTCGTAGGGTCGTGTTATATATGTCATTGTAACATTACATATTGAAATTTTTGGTACCACGAAAATCGTATTCAGACGTACGAATTGACCACCATGACTTTCGGAGTCGCGTCCGCGCCGTTTTTGGCAACCCGTACATTACGCCGACTCGCAGACGATGAGGTTTCGGCGCTCCCTCACGCCCCCGCTATTCTGAAACGCGATTTATATGTTGACGATTTGATCACGGGCGCGGAGACTCTCGAAGAGATTTTGAAGTAATCGAATTACTACGACGCGGCGGATTTAACATTCGACAATGGGCTTCCAATCATCGACAGGCGCTCGATAACATCAGCGAAAAGATTTTCGACTCCGATTGCGCGATCGAATCAAACACCGTGCGGAAGACATTAGGGGTCATGTGGGATTTAAAACGCGATCATCTGACGTACACCGTCAAACCGATCAAGTTAGCGGGAAGAATCGCAAAACGAAAAATCTTGTCGGAAATCGCAAGGATCTTCGACCCGCCCGGGTTGTTCGGTCCCTTGATGTTGTTCGCAAAACGCATCATGCAGGAACGCTGGAAAACGCAGATCGGGTGGGACGAAGTAGTCCCATAGAAATTATACTCGACGTGGATCACGTTCGTGAGTCAACTCAAGGCCTTACGCGATTTAACAATCGATCGGCGATTATTGCTCGATCGATCGACCCGGATCGAACTCCACGGATTTTGCTACGCCAGTCAGGAGGGACACGGAGCGTGTCTGTATATTCGGTGTACCGACTCGGGCGGTCGTACCGTCGTCCGCATCGCACCGCTGAAACCGTCCACGATCCCACGACTCGAATTATGCCGAGCTTTGACTCTCGTCCGCTTGTACAAGGAAGCGCGTACAACATTGCAGTTTCCTGTTGATCGGACGATATTCTGGTCGGATTCGACGATTGTTTTGCATTGGCTTAGGAAGGAACCGCAAAGGCTGAAGGTATTCGAGGCGAACTGCGCACAGTGGATCGAACTGTATTAAAATGCGGACGTAGGAATAAAAACTTCTTTTTTTAAATTAGATTTCTAACTGCAATTTTGGTTACTTAATACATTACTGTAAAAATAAACAATTGTAATTTTTTTAAATACCTTTAGTATTTATATCTAAAATAATCATAAATATCATATTGTGACAGTTATGTATTTTCATCGATTTTTTTTGTGAAATTTCAAGACGATATATTTCTTCTAAACTGATATATTATTAAATCAAACTTTTTTCATTTTGTAGCACTTCGTTTAATTTAACTAAGATAACAATAACATTTAATATTTAACAATTATTTTCATAATTTCTTAAAAATCATGCTAATATCTTAACTTTTTATTAACATTTACGAGAATGTTTAAGAGTTGTTATATTTTCTGTTGTTCTAAATAATCTAAATCATCAAGTGAACATTCCTTTCCACAAAACGACTTATTTCAACTGCCACCATCTGCCACTTTGGCAGTAGCATACGCAAACAAATGCGAACGCTACATGCGTGGTGCAGTACGCTCTGTGTGGGGGTTCCTATTTCCTATGATCTGACTGTACTGCTTTTTAGAGTCTTTGTCTGTCTGTCGCGAATCATACCTCTGATTTCAAAAATATTCAACACATAACTGATTCTTTGAATTAAAAATGACAGCATTAAGAAACATAGATTTATTCTTATTTTTAAAAGATTTAGATCCTGCTGTAATGTATCACGAACAATTGTTCGACTTTGTTATAAAAAAATTAGGTATTAATTTATCAGAAAAATCTGAAAGTCAATTGAAAAATTTCTTACGGTCATTTTGCAGTAATGCTTATTCTCGATGGCAGAAATCGAATAGAACATATAACAAATTTGAAAAAAAGGATGGTGCATGGCTCAACAAAGAATTTAAAATTCCTGTTGAACTAATTCATGGACATTCTGAAGAATCTATGTCCACTTGTTCAACATCTCACCGTAAATCTTTCAACGATAGTAGTGAGAGGCACAAACGAAGACGAACGCAATATGTACGAGAATCAAACTCAACTGAAGTTCTTCTCCACGCGACCAACCAAAAATTAGCAAATCATGGTTCCTCCGATATGGCAAAGATAAGATAGATAATCTTATAAAAAAAATCCAGTTCAAGTTACTAGAGTGAGAGCTTTCTGTGAAAATCGAATAAATGTACCTTTATACCCAGAAGAAAAATATTTAGCTATACTTCTTAGTTTAAATCTTTCAAAATCACAATATATAAATTTAAGAGAAACTGGTATTGAAAGTGGTACAAATCAATATGTATCTTATTATAATAATCAACAAGCAAAATTAGAATGTTATCCACCAAAAGATACAATAAAAATAACTGAAAGTATCGCTATGATCCAACTGCAAGCAATTTTGGATCTCACAACCGCCAGATTACTAAAACTTTTGAGGGCGCGCACAAGTTCTTGTCGTGGTCTTCTCGCAGTGTTGGTATCAAAACATGACATAATTTGGGCAATAATGAACAAAATTGGGGAAGGACCACTCGTTTAGAACATATTTTTATTGGATTGAAAAATGACTTTTACAATATTGAAAATTATAAACAAATTCTTTTTTTGAAAAAATCGCTTGAAGGTCGCGTTTTTAAAAATCTTAAAAAATTATTTACGGATTTCTTGAAGTTTTCTCTATGTTTTCACGATGGTGTTTTTCCTATTAACGGCACAATAAAATGTTATGGACAGCCGCCACGCACCGTACAGGTAAACGGGCCGTAGTTCGGTTCGCTATTGTTGTTATGGGCGGCTCATCGGACTTATATTACCCTATACCTGTTGATACAATGAATTCGAAAAAATTGAGATGTTTTTACTAATGTCTAAGTAATGTCATTTATACTTGCAAAAAAATGTTAATAACCCACTTTTAGCTAATGACGCTGGTCCTTCCCTAACAAAATAGAAAAAAGTGTAGGTCAATAGAATAAATACCTCTCGAGATAAAAATTCAAACGTACAACCCATTTTCACGAAAATGGGCAAAAACCGCGCAATTTAAAGGCTTATATTTCTCAAACGGTTCCGAAATGAGCAAAATGATGACTTAAATCCCCCATAATTTCGCGTGAAATACGATATATTTAATGTAGAACAAAATCCGAGACATCGCCAGAAAAAAATGATCGATTTGGAGTGGAAGTACCCATAACTGAAAACTAACTTCGTTAAAAATAGTCCGATTTACACAATATGAGATATGATTTTAAGCGGTAGAACACTAGGAATCCATTAGTACCACATTCATATCGATACGATGAAGAATAAGCAATTTGATGTTTTAAAACATTGGTGAGTTTTCATCCGCTCGGCCCTAGGCACCCAAATGAGCCCAAATAAGAGCTCAGCGGGGAACAAAAGATACTAGCAGCCAAGCGTTAAATAACGTACTGCTGCGCATAAAATTTTTATATTTTTCATGAGACCCTCATGGAAATAATAGCAATGGATTCCTTATATTTTTGCGATGAAAATGATACCAAACACCACATAATTCGGATATTTTTTGACCCAGCGCGGCTTGAAACAAATGTCAGGTTCGTTTCTATTCTTCCCCAATTGTACACGGCCGGTCCCGAGCAGAGAGCAATTAGAAAGCGAAAACTGCGTGAAGATGTTTGCACTTTTGTCCACGAAAACCAGGATTCCAGTCCGCGGTGCGTTCGAGCCCAGGTACCGGAAGCAATAAAATGCTTTCTTCGCGTACGTGGGGCCGGTTGCCTGTTCCCCTTTATTTCTGCGAGCGGGACCTTTCCCGGGTTTTTCCAAGATAGTTCCGGAAAAACGCATCGGGAATGCGAATGGCATTCCGAAAACAGCCTTCGTGTAGGAACGGTCGTGTAGGAGCGGTAAAGTGATTTGAAAATAGTGCAAAGTGTTGTGCCTGAGAGTAGCTAACATGGAGTGGTCTGAGGCCGAAATGGCAACCCTGATAGAAGCATACAGAAAATTTGAGATTCTGTGGAATCTGCATCACCAAAACTATTTAAAACAAAAACGAGAAAAGTGATGCGTGGGTGCAAATTAGTGAAGAAATGGGCAGATCGCCGGACGACTGTAGGCGAAAAATTGTTAGCCTGCTCTCATCCTATCGTCGTGAGAAATCACGCATGAAGATGACCACCGGAACAGGAAAAGGTAAGCCATTTGCCCTTTTCTATGCTGATGAGGTAGTGACAGTGTCCTTCTGATTAAAACTATTTTTTTTTTTTAACTATTCATTTCTAAATATTCTTTTTTTTATTTCGATACAGGGACAGCCGAGATTTATCGGAGCCGGTGGTTTGCATACGATATGTTTCAATTCTTGGAGGATCGGGATATACCGCGGGAAAGACTGGACACGGCAAGGGAAACAGTTAACAAATACGCTTATACATACAGTCAGTCGCAGTAAACGTTTATTGTCCTAATTTTGGTTGAAAATCGTACACCTACAATACCGCTCGATAAATGGGAATATTTGTTCGATTTTATAACTTCCAATACGTGATTCCTATCGAATTTTTGTATGCTGAATACAGATATGTTAACAACTTTTTTCTAGTGTCCACAACTTTGGATAAAAATAAATTTTTAGAAAAGCTGTACATTTCCAACTTTGAAAATGTTTCATGCTTTTACTATAGCAGTTATTCAGTCCTCGTTAGTACAAAACTGTTCTATGGACTCTTGTAAATAAAATGATATAAATTATTATTACATTATAAACATTTAAATATGTTACTAACGAGGACTGAATAACTGCTATAGTAAAAGCATGAAACATTTTCAAAGTCGGAAATGTACAATTTTTCTAAAAATTCATTTTTTTCCAAAATTTTAGACACTAGAAAAAAGTTGTTAACATATCTGTATTCAGCATACAAAAATTCGATAGGAATCACGTATTGGAAGTTATAAAATCGAACAAATATTCCCATTTATCGAGCGGTATTGTAGGTGTACGATTTTCAGTGTGACTGACTGTATACCTTTATTTTTTTTTTTTTTTTTTATACATTTATACATATACATTTCACGCGTATTTGTCTTGCCACGGGAGAGCCCCTTCATGCGAGTAATAGTCTGCGAGTTCATCGCGAATTTGTTCAACTGCAGTTGCCGATCTTCTGGGCCTCCTCTGTAGTGGGAGCATAGAGCTCATTCTCTCTCGATCATTTCTCCATGAACCATCTGTTGGTTGTCCATGTTCATCTTCGTAATCCACAGTCCCGTGCGGTATATACAACGTTCTTGAATATTGCCGTAGATAATTGTGTAAACAATTAGTTGTTGTAACAACTATTTCTGCTTTTTCTGGTTCCAATAATAATGGTTTTCTTAAAACTTTGAACACCGAACTTAAAATACCAAAAGCATTTTCCACGACCCTGCGAGCTCTGCTCAGTCGGTAATTAAAAATTCGTTTGCACGAGCCCTTGGGATGCTCTCCTCCGTACGGCTTCATCACATTTTCTTGAAGTGCAAAAGCACTGTCCGCCGCAATAAAATAAGGCACTTTGACCTGTCGCCCAGGAAGTTCGGTTGGCGCTGGGAATCCCAGGGAATTGTCCTTTATCATTTGATATAATTTGTTGTTATTGAACACGCCACTATCGGAAATTCTCCCTTGGCATTCAACATCAGCAAATAGAAAATTATAATCTCCATCAACTAATGCAAACAATATGATGATAAATTGAGATTTGTAATTGAAAAATTCAGAACCGGAGTTAATTGGTGACTGCAGAACAACGTGCTTTTCATCAATTGCAGCTGTGCAGTGCATAAACTGCCATGTCTGTTCGAAGACCTCGCATTTCGCCATCCACTCCAAAGGAGTTCTAGGAAGCTGAAACACACAGTCATTGGATTACATTAATATAATTAACAAACTTTTTGTTATTTCTAACTACTAATTGTTGCTAATTGTTATTTCTTCTTCTCTGTCCAGGAGTCCTTATCCACTGTGTTTTCAAACGAGCTGGCCGGAGACAACAGTGCAGAAATCGGTCCAGAAAATCCAGAGATGATTCCGACCACATCAGGTGGAGCAGCGGGGCAGACGGCATTTGCCAGTCCGCGACCACCAAAACGGAGAAAAGCGGACAAGGGGATGGAGCTATTAGAAAATGCTGTCAATATTTTGCAAGGCACAACGGAGAGATTAAGCGCGGCGCCTTCCGTAGCGGATACTGAAGTGAAGACTTTTTGCGCGTTCTTATCGTCCAAAATGATGGGTTATTCGCGCGCAACACGGCAACGAATCCAACACGAGGTGTATGGACTACTTGTCAAAGCTGATCTTCAGGAATTTGAACCTCCAGCAGTCCAACCTCGGACTGCACTTGCAGTTTCACCTCCCACAGCACCACAAGCCACCCCTTCCGTCCGCACCGATTCTCCCATAACTCCCATCCACCCTTCTCCGCCGGCCTACGAAACCCACATCCCTCCCACTCCTTCCACAAATTCGTCCTCCCATATGTACTATCCCGATGATTTCCCGGATTATACTTATTTGTAAATTTTTATTTTTTATTTAATTTTTTAAATGTTATTATCGACATGTTTAGAAATAAATATACAGGGTGCGGCAAAATGGTTGCCCCAATTTGGGATGTGAATAAAAACCAATCCAAACAAGATAAATAAAGAAACATTTTATTTTTGAAATGTAATTATCTTGCTATTTTTAAAACATACTATTTTAAAACATACTATTTTAAAATAGCAAGATAATTACATTTCAAAAATAAAATGTTTATTTATCTTGTTCGGATTGGTTTTTATTCACATCCCAAATCGGGGCAACCATTTTGCCGCACCCTGTAAATGAAGTGCGATAACGATTTGCATTTACCTTGATGTTTTCCTTTAATTTTTCAATCAGTGCCGCACAGACTTCCGGAACTATCTGCGAAATAAGTTGCTTGGATATACGAAAAGTATACTGAAGGCTTGCATATGAATCCGCCGTTGCTAAAAATCGTAATGTCACAGCTAATCTGCAATGTAAATTATTATACATTATGAATAGATCAGTTTTGTCATTTTCACCAGAGTCAGAAAATTACCTCATAGTTAAAACAAATATTTTGAAATGCACCAACCTGTCTTGAACCGGAATTGCTTCTCGCATATTCGTATCTTTCTTTATGATGTTCGGTGCAATTTTTGTTAACAAATCTTCAAAACACGACGAACTCATTCGGGTAAAATTTTTATAATACCCACTAATTTCTTGAACTTTTAAATCCAGCATTAATTTCGGCCCGTTTCGTTTATCATACAATTCTGTGCACCACCATCTTCGCTGCCTTCTTTTCGTTTATCTTGATTCTTTCAATCGGTTATGTCCTAAAATTATCACTGCGCTAGTAGCTAGAAGCAGAGCTTTTTCGTCTTTTCCATCTTCAGCGACATACACTGAACTAATGGCGAATGCGCAGTGAAAGCCATGGTTTGTTCCATGCGTAGCGAACGGAGCAGCGCGCGCGCTATTGCCGCGCTGCTGCCGCATTGCAGCCGCAGTGCGCTCGTCTGTATCCGGCTTTACATTGTTGGAGGTGTTTATTTCGAGAAGATAACTCCACTATAACTTTTCACGATACTTTTTCTTTCGTCTGGCATTGGACCACAGTCTTAATTGAGGTGCTATCCAGTGCAAACCAGGCGATTCTTAGATCTTTAGATACGTGATTTTATTTTATGTTCAAGACGTTTTGTATTACAATTTTTGTAGTGTACTTGTGTAGTATACTTTGTAGTCTAGTGTACTTCTTTTAGTGTATTTGTGTAGTGTAGCGCACTAGTAACTTGCGAAGTTAGCTCGAAATAAGTACCGGAAGCGTAATGACTATTGGTATTGTGTGGGATGCTATCGAAACAGAAATGTTGGTAATACAAGTGGCAGTACTGTTGGAGAAGAAATGGAAGATAGTACTGCTTCACAAAGCAGTACCCGAAGTTCGAAAGTGTTTCTGAACATTGATAGAAGTCATTTATCAAAATGGATGTGCATTTTTGGTTGCAACTCAAAGAGTCCATTAAGGAACTTATCAAGAAATGAATGTCTTGAAATATATATACAAAAGGGCATTTTTGTGCGCTACAGTGCCCGGGTATGTTCTTCGCATGGGATGAATGAGTCATTTGAAATTCCCGAACATTTTACAGCGTTCGATATTGGTATCAATTTGTAAGATCAAGAAATAATCGAGGTATTTAACAGTCTGAAAGACATGATTTTGGAAGAACGAAACAGGAAGACACAAGCGTCATTTTCAAACATGACAGAACCTCAACTTTTTTATGAAACCGGTTTTAATCGCACAAAATTTTCAAATATTTTGCAATTCCTAAAAGATATGCCCATTCAAAAGACTGATGTAGCTTTAGGGATATACTTATCTCGTTTAAGACATGGATATACTTATCAGCATTTAGCTTCTCGATGGAATATCAGCCGTTAAACAGCAAGCACTTACTGTGACAATGTGAGAAAATATGGTACTTCGAATTGCGCGATATCAGACGTCTATACATTCACCTGCTAAGTTCCTCAACCGATATTTTATGGAAGAAATATCATCTGAAGAAGAGGAGGATGAAATATAACAACAATTTTTCATATTGAAAGCATTTCATTTTGTTTTAGAGGTGAGTTGCAGTATAATAATACACATATTTTGTGGAATATTTGCATCTAAACACATTATCTTTGTTTCTGATTAAGCGCGCGGGCCGTTCAAATCCGCCAAGTATAATAAAACGCCAAAATATTCCAGCGTTACAAGCGCCGGTGCGACTATAAAAACCGTAACGCGGCCGTGAGCCGGCCTACTCGTCACTAGCAATTCGTAAGAGAGCCTCGTGTTGTTTACGCTAATCGTACAAGGAGAAACGAATTTTTTCCACGCGACAAATTCTCAAGCGACGTTTCACAAAGCTTCAAATTGAAGTTCGCAACTCGCGGTCGCTAATCGACGCGAAATATTTAAACTGCGAAAATAAAATAATTTTTGGAAAAAAAATATAACCGACTTCGAAATGCACTAAAAAGAATAAAATAATATTTAATTCTCTTCGTGGGTTTCTCTCCAGCTATGTATAACATTTATGACAATATTACATTCCATGTTAGATAAAATGCATATTTTTCGGAGGCGGGCAGGATCAAAAATGCATTTTCTGTTTCGGACCGTTCAGTGCCAAGTCCACCTTCAATCAAATCATAATCAGCAACATCTGTCATATAGAAAGTTTTGATTGAAAGACATTTTGTACGCCGAAACTGACCACTATACAGTTTCATTCTTCCACGTTGTCACGTATCAATGAGTTTTTCTTGACGCTCATCTGTTATCAAGCCCGTCATACCCCAAACAAATTGCAATCAGCAACATGTTTCGTTTAGACAGTTTTCAATTAAACATTTCCTGTACTGAAAGTTACGAAAATTGTTTGATTCTGAGAAAATTTTTGACCCTGCCCGCCTCCGAAAAATATGCATTTTATCTAACATGTAATGTAATATTGTCATAAATGTTATACATAGCTGGAGAGAAACCCACGAAGAGAATTAAATATTATTTTATTCTTTTTAGTGCATTTCGAAGTCGGTTATATTTTTTTTCCAAAAATTATTTTATTTCACTCTTTTTAGTGGCGATCTTTGCATTCTCTGCGAAGTAATAGCCACATACTGTATAACGGTGTTCCTCTCTTCATATATTATATCTCATCGTTATGAAATCAAGGTATACATACGATTGTCAGGGGAAGTATTCATGTTCATTTCTGAAACAAAAGTACATACATGTCTCTGTAGTATCATCGCAGTAAAAAGATAAAAAACACACAAACGCCCGCACGCCCGCACGCCCGCGCGCACGCCCGCCCGCACGCCCGCCCGCACGCACGCCCGCCCGCCCGCCCGCGCGCACGCACGCCCGCGCGCCGACCCGCCCGCCCGCGCGCCCGCCCGCACGCCCGCACGCACGCACGCCCGCCCGCACGCATGCCCGCACGCCCGCCCGCCAGCCCGCACGCACGCCCGCCCGCACGCCCGCCCGCACGCCCGCCAGCACGCACGCCCGCCCGCCCGCCCGCGCGCACGCACGCCCGCACGCCCGCCCGCGCGCCCGCGCGCCGACCCGCCCGCCCGCGCGCCGACCCGCCCGCCCGCGCGCCCGCCCGCACGCCCGCCCGCCCGCACGCATGCCCGCCCGCCCGCGCGCCCGCACGCCCGCCCGCCAGCCCGCACGCCCGCGCGCCGACCCGCCCGCCCGCGCGCCCGCACGCACGCCCGCCCGCACGCACGCACGCCCGCCCGCCCGCACGCCCGCCCGCACGCCCGCGCGCCCGCACGCCCGCCCGCCCGCACGCCCGCACGCAGGTGGAGGTACGTATATAAAATACGTAAAACCACACAACCCGCGGTCGGTCATGCGGGCGTGTGTTCCGTGCGTCCTTGCGAGTGTTTTTTTTTCTTTTCACTACGATTATACTACAGAAACATGTATGTACTTTTGTTTCAGACATGAACATGGATACTAATGCTGCAATATACCTAACTCCTCTACTGAAATCCTTAATAATCATATTGTATTGGAATAAATAGTAAGCAATTATATAAAATACGTAAAACCACACAAAATTTACGAAATTATACATAATTCTTTCAAATCTCACGTAACAACTGGGATTTACTGTGTCTGATGTAACATATAGGAAAGTAGGATATTGCTTGATTCGCACTTCCCACTTGCCATGTGGCCGTCACGCTAGAAACATAATTATTGCAATAAGAGTAGTAATTAGTAATGGACGGAACAGCAGGGGTAGGTAGAGAAGGGAAGGAAAGGGATTGAAATGAAAGGGAAGGGGAGCGAGGGGAGGAAAGGAAGGGGCAGGGCGAGTTGGGTTTGGAAGGGAAAGATAAGGAAGTGCAGGGAAGTGCAGGGAAGCGAAGGGAGGTGCTGGGGTGCGAAGGGAAGTGTAGGAAAGTGGAGGGAATGTTGCAAATGGGAACATCGTGGAAACATCTCCGGTCGCAAAATGTAATACTAGGCTTCATCGATATTAAGCCGATTATGCGCGAAATAGTACGGTTTTTGCAATAAACGTGGGAAAAGACGAAAAAATGCATAATATGTTTGTTGCTAGACCAACTGGAAGTCATACCCTACAAGATCCAACAAGTTTCGATCCGATTGGTCAATTCATCATGGAGTAATCGGTGACCATACATGACGTGGACGAAACAGTACGCTTCTATGCAATAAAAAAGGGGTACACGATGATAAAATGCAAAATGTTTTTTATACGGGGCCAACTGGGGGGCACACCCTACAAAATACGAAAAATTTCGTTCCGATTGGTCGATCCATCTCGGAGAAATCGCCGGACATACATGACGCGGACGAAATGGTACTCTTTGATTTGTAGTAATTTATAATAAAACATGATAAAACAGGGTAACCAATGTTAAAATAAAAAATGTATTTTATCCCGTTTCTAGTGGGGGTCATAGCCTACAAGATGAAAAAGGTTTTGTTCGGATTGGTCCATCCATCTCGGCGTAATCGGTGACCAAACCTAGCATGTACAAAACTGTGTTTTTGCAATAAAAAAGGGGTAAAGAATGAAAAAATGCAAAATGTTTTTCTTACGGGACCAACTGGGAGTCATACCCTACAAGATGTAAAAGGTTTCATCCCGATTGGTCCAGCCATCTCGGCGTAATCGACGGACATATATAAAAAAAAAAAAAATATATATATATATACTGATCGAATTGAGTAACCTCCTCCTTTTCGAAGTCGGTTAAAAATATAAACAATTAAGTACAATAAACAAAATAACCGAATTACTTGATATCCTGGTAGAAGGAATAAATTTAATTTTTTTTTTTTCAAAGATTTTAAGCATTGCCCACATTAAATGTAAAAAAATTGAAACAAAATGATAAAGCGGGATACATCGATACATCCTCCTTCCCCGTTGACATTTCAACAAAGAGTAGAATTTCAGTGTGCCCGCAGTCGGCCACATCATAAGGATGTTGGGGGCACGGGAAGAAACAGTATAAATGAATGGTGAGAATACCACTGCGTCGTACGACGTACGAAAAGCACACAATTAGGGTCCGTTTAGACTTTAGACCATGCCTGTAGCAGGTGCCAGTAAAGAGAGAAAACGGTTGTTTTCCTGTCGTCCGACAGAGAGAAAATGGTTGTTTTCTCTATCGGACAACGGGAAAACAACTGTTTTCTCTCTTTACTGGCGCCTGCTACAGACATAGTCTAAACGGACCCTTAAGCTATGTGACCGCCAGAATCTGAGAACCGAAGATAGCCTCTTCGTTTTTCGCTTGGATCCCTGATCCACGCTGACTTTCAGGGCTTGACCAACCCCGTCGTACGACAGATTTGACCATTCGTAGTCACTTCGTCGACCTGTCGAAGTGAACTTGGGAAAAAACGCGGACGTAGTGGTACTCTCACTATTCATTCACACCGTTTCTCACCATGCCCCTAGCCACCCACCGACATAGTCATGATTTGCGACCGACTACCGACACACTGAAACGTTACAGTGGAAAAAGGATCTATCGCCGTCTCTCGCTCTATCGTGATTTATTTTGTTCGCGTTCTTTGTCACACAGTGGACTTTCCTGAAGACACAAAGCGCGAGTAGAGCAAGTTGCGGTAGACCGAGATACACCGATAGATCTCTTTTGTTGGTTGCAGCTACATGTGATTAGCACATAGGAGAATTGACAACATAACTTAAACAAGCCCATACGTTTTTATGAATCATGCATTAAACAAGCTATATGATTACAATGCAATTTTATAACGTGCATGGAAAATTAACACTATAAATTATTATACCTTCATGAAACTTTTAAAAATGACCAAATGTATTTAATAAAATAAAGAGTATGAAAATGAAAATAAGAAATATGTAATATTTACAAGAGGAGGTGTATAATAAATTTCATAGAAAAAAAAAAAAAAAAAAATGTATAGAATACGATCGTATCGAACCATCGATATTTCATTTACAATTTACGCTATTACGTTATGTGCAAAGCAAGTTGGAAAGCATGTTTAGACCGTAGACACAGTAACGGAAACGAGAGACGACGGCAGCGCCGCGGTGAGAAGCGCGATACCGAAGCAGCCATGTTGACATAAAAATCGTTTCGGTTTTATATCGACGAGGTTTGTGCAATTTCCTGAAACGAAGAAGCAATATTTTTTCATGAATCTTATTTTAAAATATTCTTTGTGTTATTGCGCGTTGCAGTACAGAGCCCTTTTTTGCAATTTCCCTCTTACAACTTTGTAAACAATAAAATCAATCTTTTTTATAGAAGCATTTTTTTAGTAGCCCATTTTTCCAAAATCGGGCTCTGTACTGCAATGCGGGAATGTATAAAGAATGTTTTAAAAAAAGAAGTATGCGAAAATATTGCTTCTTCGCCGCAGGATATTGCACAAAGTGAACCGCAAAATCTAGCTGCTTCAAAATCGTCTGTCTTCGTCTCTCCTACGAGTGTTGTATCACCCTCTCTGTCTCAGCACCGTTGGAGAGACAAGGATCTATCTATGCTTGTTCGGGAGCTTCCTACTTTTTCCGCAACTGTCGAAATTGGTGCCACTTTACCTCCTGCGCACCCTTAATCTGATACGCGAAAAACGACGAAAAAATTAGTTTTTTATTTTTTTAACTATGGCGCACCTGAGCAAAAAATCTCAAAAAAATTCAGAACATTAGTATCTCTAATACAGTGGTACCTCAGTATACGACATTAATCCGTTCCTGATGTTTGGACTTATACCGAATAGGACGTATACCGAACCAACCTTTCCCATAAGAAGTTCTCTGTAAAGAAAACTCCTGTTGATATTATATCTACATTAATGGGGTTGTAAAATAATTTAAACACTGTTTAAACAATCAATCAAGACAAATAAAATTCACACAAAACTTTATGTCGTATACCGAGCAAAATTTGACACGTCCAAACAGGACGTACATATTCCGAATTGGACGTATTCCAAAGCAGACGTATACCGAGGTACCACTGTACATACTTACTCAAAAAATATGAATCTAGATCTGCGACTCCTTCACTATAAAATCGACATTTTTCGTAATTTTTTTTTGAGTTTTTTATTTTTCATAGCTCGGATTTTCAATCTAAAAATCTGAAAAAATTCTATAATATGGGACCGTTAAGAGAAAGATCTCTGAATTTTTTCAAAATTTTTTATGCACTAGGGTGAAAGAAATTCAGCAAAAATATGATTTTCGATTTTTCCACATTACTGCCCTCTCAATCGAGATACAAAGCTGAAACTTGACAAAAAGTGTTTGATTTTGATAAGCTTTCGAATGACGTATCACACGATGAATTTGGTTTGGGGGCACTTTTGAGACCCTTATCCGGCTATGCCCTTTATTATATTTAATCCCATTGAATACGGGCCACTACAGGTAGAGCAGTTCAGTAGTCCAAGGGCAACTTGGACCTACGATCTCAGCTAAAATTCCCTACTTTCTTCAGAAGAAACCGCAACAGTATGTAGATTCAGATGAATTAATAATAGAATGTTATGTGTTATAAACTGAGATGCACAAAAATGTTATTAATTAAAATCATTACAGATCTACCATGTCAGACGGTTAAAACATGCCTTAATCATGCTATATAACATTAGCATCTCTTTATAACCTAGTATAATTATGATGGCTGGGCTACTAATTAATTCACATTTATGAAAATTATATTAATACCCAAACTTGCACATATGTATATGACATTTTGCTACAGGTTATCTATAATAAATTCTTAGATTTTCTTTACTACTTATTAACTTTAAATAAACACTAATGATATTACTACTTCTACTGATATAACTGAATATTTATTAACCTAACTACCACTTTGTTTGTGTTTTGATTCATAACAGACAGTACTATCTTAAAAATACTATATTTAGCGACTCTGGAAATTATTGGTTAATGACAAGAAACATGGGACTATCAGCAGTAATGAAACTAATCATGACTAATCACGTTCTTAGGTGAAAAACTGCGATTCTGGTAAATTTCAATTGCTTGTAGCTTCTAGATGCGTTAACCGATTTCGATGAAACTTTGTGTATACATACAACTTACTGAAATCTACGAAAAGTATGTTTTATATTTTCATTATTGGCTCGGATAAAAGAGTTGAGAAAAGCGATCCTCACTGTATCCTTCATAATTTCAACCGACTGGGACTTTTTCAACATTTTTTTTTCTTGTTATCCAGTAAACTAGTTCTTTTAGCTTCTCAAAAAAATTCAAGTCATTTGGTCCACTTTCAAACGAGGGAATTGTATTTTAAAAGGTGCACGAATACTTATGGGACTGATTGTATACAGTGCGTCCACACTTAACATTTACAGTCCCGTTATGTAATAACTATTCATGTCAGAAAGAATTGGTCAGCTGGAAATTGCATGATAAAATAGGAAGAATGTTTCTATGTGCACGGATTTTTTTTTATATCATTATTTTAAGAAACATGAGGGCTAAGTCTTGTTTTTTTAAATAGAACTGTATATTCTTGTTTAGATCATTTGATAATACTTTTAAAAACAAATTCATTGACCTTAAATGTATACAACTGATTTTTGTTAGCTTTTAAGACATAACGGTTAAAAATTAACTGATTTGCCGGAAAAACTCTGTGCGTATCCGTTTCAAGAGGGCGTGCCAAACATGTGACACCTACTGCATCAATGGGACTGCCGTTCACACCCTTCAGCCGGACCAGTTCTTCTTTTAACATCAGTAAATTTCTAATCATTATATCTTCAAAACTAAAAAAACCGGGTGTATACATTTAAGGTCAATGAATTTGATTTTAAAAGTATTATCAAATGATCTAAACAAAAATATAAAGTTCCATTTTAAAAATAGGACTTGACCCTCATATCTGTTAAAATAATATTGTAAAAAAAAATCTGTGCACACAAAAACATTCTTCCTATTTTAGCATGCAATTTCCATCTAACCAATTCTTTCTCACATGAATAGTTATTACATAACAGGACTGTAACACCTAAGCGGGAACACACTGTATAACAAAAATTATAAAAACTGACGGGCATACCATTATAACTTCAACTGTACGCTGTTGAAGATTTGTTATCGTACTTACTTAAAACACAGAATTTTGACAAAATTGGTTGGTTTTGGCAACAAAAATCCACTTACCTTGCCTCCACGTGATGCTGCTGAGTCCCATGTTGCTGATGTAGACCTCACAACAGGACAGTGGATAACATCAAGGTTACAATCTTGGACCCTAAAATTAAAGCAACATATCAATTTGTAGACAAACGGGAAAAAGGGCTCTAGTCCCTAGGGAATCAAAAATTGCAACTGCCACAACAAAGATAACTGGCACCTAAGATCTCCAACATGAGATGCTTTGAAAGTAACAAGATTTTTCAACAAATTCAATATTATTGCTATTTATATCAATAAATATCATATATCAACACATTATCCGTGTCAACACATTTGCAAGTAATAGATGAATCACTATCAGAAAAAAACTATAATAATTATTTACTAATAAATCTCCATCACATTTTACATCATCATTATAACCATTAGTACTTCTTATCTGCAATAAACAGTTTACACGTACCGATTCTAAATCTATACTAACTGTAAAGATAGTAATAACCATATAAACTGCACCACCTTACAAATCTATATTTATAATCCGATAATCCTATGATTATTAACAAAAATATCTAAATTACAATCTACTAACTAGTACATACGTTAAAATTATCATTTTTTAACTGTGTCACTGTTCGTCGAAAAACGCACGCCTTTGACCGTTAGTCGTCGCGTTTATTCTACCGAAAACCGACGCGACGCGTAGCAGACACGTGTTCCCCAACGCGTATCCACATCGGCAGCAGTGTTGCCAATAGTCAGACAATGGTTTCTACTAGGGATGTTCGATTCCGATTCGATTCTGTAGAAAATCGAATCTTTCGGTAAAAAAAATCGATCTTTTAAGGGTGCGCAGGAGTCACTAGAGAATTTTTCGTTGACTTCAGCGACAGTTGCGGAGAAATTAGGAAGCTCTCGAACAAGGATAGATAGATCCTTGTCTCTCCAACGGTGCTGTGAGAGAGAGAGTGATATAACAACAGCAGGAGAGACGAAGACAGAGCAATAACCAAGCCGCTGCTTTTACAATTTAGTCGAGTACACTTTCAGAGCCGAGGAAGCAGTATTTTCTAATAATTCTTTTTTTAAAATATTCCTTGTAAAATTTCCAGTGGAAGTACAGAGCCCTTTTTTGTAAAAAGTGTCCATACAAAAATTTATTCTATAAAAACGTACACTTTTATTTTTATTTAATTGTCAGAAGCGAGGTTGCAAAAAAGGGCTCTGTACTTCCACTGGAAATGTTACAAGGAATATTTAAAAAAAAGAATTATTAGAAAATACTGCTTCCTCGGCTCTGAATGTGTACTCGACTTGATCGCTATGAAAGGGTACGATTTGTATGTCAATATGGCTGCTTTGATTTCTCTGCTATCCACCGTAGCGCTATCGTCGTCTGTCTTTCTATTACTGTTTCGGTGATCTAAACATACTTTTCGACATGGTTCGCACATAACGTAATAGCACGAATGAAATATCGGAGGTTCGATCCCATCCTATCCTATACATTTTTTTTTTTTTAATTAGTATTCCTTATTATACTTCTTTAAGGTGTATTATATAGAATTAATACAAAAATTAATACAAATTTCACTAATATATTTGTAAGATTTTCCTGATTAAAATGAGACCAAACGTGATATTGTTATGACAATTGATTATGATGATTAGGCTTGTAAATGTTTCTCTTTTTTCGCTGTCCCTTTCTATGTTTGTCTGTCGTCGTCGGAAAAATATAAAGAGCTTGAGGATCTGTTACGTGACAGTTCATAGTTGTGTCGAATGCGAACATTTATCCAGAACATTATTCCCTAAGTGATGGGAATAAATATAGTCTTTACCGTACGCATGTAGCGGGGACAAAGAGTACGAGGAAGGGTTTGAAAACAATAACAATACAAAATTATTATGAATTTATATATATTATAATATTATTATAATATTTATTTATATTATAATATTATTACTATTTATATTATTATTACTATACTTATTATTACTTATTATTACTTATATTATTACTATTTATATATAATATTATTACTATTTATATTATAATATTATTATAATATTTATTTAGTGATAATAGTGATTATGAATAACTTGTACGGGACGCCCTTGCGTCCCGCGGCCGACCCGCTCCCTTTGGCCTCTTCCGCGGCCGCGGATGATTATGTCCTGCTGCTGCCACGGCTGTTGCTGCTGCTGCCGCGGCTGTTGCTGTTGCTGCCGCGGCTGTTGCTGCTGCTGTAGCTGTTGCTGCTGCTGCAACAGCCACAGCTGTCGCAACGCCGCCTGCCTCCTTCGGCGACGCAGGAGGCGCCGCACTCGCCCCCGGTGTTGGGCCTGATATAATGGAATAAAACATTAGTTTGAAGTTAAAATAAAAAATTAGTTGATTAAATTTTATACAAAAAAAAAAAACAATTGTTCACTGAAAAGTATTTTTAGACTTACCACATCCTGTGGTGGCGGCAGCGGCGGCGTCGGCGGTGGTGGTGGTGGTGGTGGCGGCGTCGGCGGCGGTGGCAGCAGCGGTGTCGACGGCGTCGGCGGTGGTGGTGGCGGTGGCGGCGTCGGCGGTGGTGGCAGCGGTGGCGACGGCTGGCCGGGGGGCGGGGGCGGCAGTGCCAACAACGGTGGCACCCCGCCGATCGCTTCCCGCCACGGCTGGAATACAAGAACTATTGCCACATACATATAAGAGAAATTATATTAATTTACACAGTGAATTTAGTCACAGTGAACATCGTACACCACATATTTATCGTTTCTATTTTGGCTGAAAATTCAACTGTCGGACATGATATTTTTGTAACGGACATTACCATATTCCATGTTCATACAGTTCCATTTTTAGCAAAAATGAAAACGATAAATGCGTTGTACGATTTTCACTGCGGCTGACTCTATAAACAGCAAATCTTACCATTCCTGAACCAATTTTCCATTTTTTTCTGAAATGAAAAAGGAAAAAGTATGTTAAATTTCAGATTAAATTTCACTTCCGTTTAATGAATATGTATTAACATATTGTATTCAGTTAACCCTGCTGTTCTCCTTTCTTGGTGTTACATCTTTGTTCATTTGCATTAAATTGATATCAACTACATACAGTTAGGAACGAAAGTATTGGCACACCATAACTGACAGAATATAAATGATATAAACTGATTTAAGCAACAAACTGTTACATTTATTTGTATGTTGTCTGTCGTAGTTTATTGTGCGATTGCAAGAAATAAAATAAATAAAGCGATTCACGAAATAATAACGTAAATCTGTTTCTTGAACACTTTATACCGACACAAAAGTATTGGCACACTCATCATCTTTTAAATTTACATGTAGATCGATTGTGTATAGATTTTCTTCTTACATCAATTCCTATAGTATTATCCAAAATGGATAGGCTTGTAAATTGAAAACAAAACATTATTTTGTACCGTTTTTTAATGCTTTTCTTAACACAAATCTTTTCTCTCTCGTGTGCTATCCTTACATTGTCTCTTAAACATTTGGTTTCCGAAATAAATTGGGAAATGTCAGCAAAGACCGATACGATTTTCGTGTCCTTTCCACTTCGATTGTTGTTTAAACAGTTACATCGTGACAATGTATTAATAAGTTACGTCCGTTTATTCCGGAGAGTCAGTCCGTAGAATTGTTTTATATCAACACTTTAAATAACTGCTTTTGTAAAAGCGCAAAACATCGAAGTTAAAAAGTTAAAAATTTTTGTTCAAGTACGATTTTCTCAAAAACTGTGGGCACTACAACAAACCGCATGCAGATTTGAATTCAACGCACAAAAATCTATAGGAATTGATGTAAGAAGAAAATCTATACACAATTAATCTACATGTAAATTTAAAAGATGATGAGTGTGCCAATACTTTTGTGTCGGTATAAAGTGTTCAAGAAACAGATTTACGTTATTATTTCGTGAATCGCTTTATTTATTTTATTTCTTGCAATCGCACAATAAACTACGACAGACAACATACAAATAAATGTAAAAGTTTGTTGCTTAAATCAGTTTATATCATTTATATTCTGTCAGTTATGGTGTGCCAATACTTTCGTTCCTAACTGTATGATATAATGTTAAAAATAGACGAAAATTAAAAAAACAATTATTCAAAATATAATCTTTATTTCAAGTAATGTAAAACAAAAGAAGAACAGAATGGTGAACTATTTTTTTGAACCCGAAGTTAACAATGCATACTTGCATGAAGAACTTACCGTATTGTTCCTCTCGATCGGACGAATGGACGAATTCTGATCGCTGTCCCGACTAGAGGTGTCCAGAAAAGTAGAAATCTCCCTCTCGCTGCATCTAAACGTTTTCGTAATTGGTCCCTTCGTACAAGAAGGCGGGCCCTATTATAAACATCGTAAAACGCGGAAAGTTGAAGATCGAACTTTGACGTCGTTGTTGTATTTCGGATGATTTTTTTTTGCCGAGTGCGTCGAACGTAAAGAAGGATAGCGAGTGACGACAAGGATAGACTGATTTTATTTTAATAAGAGAAATGTCACAAATATGTTGGTCAAAGTTTCGTAATAAAAAGTCAAAAAGAAAAAGATTCATCGTTGTATTATCATTAGCTCACCAATGTATCCGATTCCGAATCATGTTACAATAATTCGTATAATAATTATGTATGTATGTATGTAAAGTAGTAGTAAGTAATTGTAAAAGGCATTTAAATATTAATGATTATTTATATTTAGCCAGATTTAATTATTTTTGTGGAACTCTGTGATAGCTATCCTTTGAAGCGTACATACACTAGGCATATAAAGTCTGTGTACACTTTTTAAAACACAATTCCCCCTTTTGAAATGGGACCAAATGACTTGAATCTTTTTGAGATGCTAGAAGAATTAGTTTACTAGATGACAGAAAAAGAAAATTGTGAAAAAGTCCTGGTCGGTTGAAATTATGAAGGATACAGTGGGGATCATGTACTCAATTTTTTTATCCGAGCCAATAATGAAAATTTAAAACATACATTTCGTAGATTTCAGCTAGTTGTACATATGTATACACAAAGTTTCATCGAAATCGGTTAACGCATCTAGAAACTACAGGCAATTGAAGTTTACGAAAATCGCAGTTTTTCACCTAAGATCATGACTAATCACGTTCTTACTTAGGTGAAAAACTGCGATTTACGTAAACTTCAATTGCCTGTAGTTTCTAGATGCGTTAACCGATTTCGATGAAACTTTGTGTATACATATGTACAACTAGCTGAAATCTACGAAATGTATGTTTTAAATTTTCATTATTGGCTCCGATAAAAAAATTGAGATACGTGATCCCCACGGTATCCTTCATAATTTCAACCGACCGGGACTTTATCACAATTTTTTTTTTCTGTCATCTAGTAAATTAATTCTTCTAGCTTCTCAAAAAGATTCAAGTCATTTGGTCCAATTTCAAAAGGGGGAATTGTGTTTTAAACAGTGTACGCAGACTTTTTATGCCTAGTGTATGTACATGGTTCAAAACGAACGCTGCGCGGCGATCAATTATTTATTATTGGTGACTGGGCGATCCATCGGCACGGCACCTGATGTCTTGCAATCTTCATCCTGACTATAATTATGAAATGATACTAATGAAATTTGGTACGCTTATTAATAAACGTTAAAGGAACATCATACATATATGTGTTGTAGTTTTTATTCTGATACAAAAAGCTATATTTAACGTCCGTTTCAAACATTCCAATCGCCTATTCGTTCCTTCGTGCACTTCCTTCTTTGCTCAGTCCACTTCTCTCTCTCTTCTCTCTTTCACACACATACCATCGCTACATAGCTGATCTAACAATAAGTATGCGGTTCCATTTAATAAAACGGAGCTTGACCATCACATTTTGTGAAGTACATAATAATGTAATAAAAAATTTGTTCTACCAAAATATGCTTTCCATTTTACAATGCGATTTTTTTATAAACAATTTTTTATATGATCAATAGTTATGGAATAACGGCTGTGTAACGCTTTGAGTGGGACACCTTGTAGATCTTTGAATATTTTGTAGAAATCAAGATTTTCAGCAACTTTCCTATGTATATAAATAGCGATCGGCCGGAGGTAAATAATTGAAATATTTATTAGATTTGTTTAAAGATGGATATTGATGCTCCAGACAATGTTATGATGTCCCAAATAGTGCAAAAGAAGCTGGCAATACATATAATACAACATGTACAATTTTACATAATAAGAAGCTCCGGAGATAGCGGAAATAATTGTGTACTCAATAATGCATTTTGTTTCAACATGATATCAATTAATTTTTGAGATACAGGCCTTCAAACTTCATACCGCACTTGACTCGCAAGAAGGTAACGAATCGCCGCCCTGACCTACCTTCTTTCCGGGAAGCGCGTACTACATGTTGACTTCCCGAGTGTCAACGTCTCGGGACCGACCTTGGACACTCGGGGAGCAATGGAAATGAATCTCACACCTCCGATTTCACACCTCACTAGGTTTTGTGGCCTTATGTTTCTGCTCGGTGAAGTCACAAAAAATAGAACTGAGTTTTGCCATTAGGAAGTGAAAATATTTACTTCAGCATTTTTTATCAAATCGTTTCGGAAGCAACATCAAACGATTCCTTATAGTTTGCAATTAAAATAATACCAAACACGACATAATTTCTAGAATAATTAACGAAGTTACATACATGAATAATCAAATTGGATAATTAAAAGCTAACTTTGTTAAGAATAGTCTGATTTACGTAATATCAGGTATCATTTTAATCGGGAGAGCACCAGAAATCCATTGGTACCACTCTCACATCGATATGAAACAAAAAACGTATGAAAGTGTAAGGTTTGTATTTTGTAACAGATGTAATACCGCGTTGACAGCCGTGTAAACTTTTTATAATTCCGCTACTCCGGAATCCTGGGTGGGAGACGAACATCAGTTTCTAATACGATTAATACATTATTTGCAGTAGGCAATCGAATTCACCCTTTTTTTTATATGTTGTTCGGGACGTGATAGTGCACAAATTTTTTTATTGTCGTTCTACGATGACTCATTGGTAGTGATACGTCACTGGTATCCATCAGTGTTTGTGTCCCCCCGCTCAAGGGGATTTATGCTTGAACGAGGTAACACTACATCGCCAATACGTATCTTTCGATTGTTTTGACTGTCGAACCTCTTTCTCTTTCACCGTCTGTCTTCTTCTAATAATTTGGCAACACTGTAAAACTGTCCGATCCGGTCAAATCACAGTCGACAGTCAACGCGTTCGCGTTATTTGGTTCAACACACCGTTGCATTCGCAGTGTTGATTCAACGATAATAATTGTCCGAAGTGATTTATTTCTAATTACTTTTTTTATTTATTTTTTCTTTTAATTTTAATTTTTTTAATTCTTTCAATTTTTATTTCTTTACTTATAATATATATTTTTCATTTATACTTTTCATATTATTAATAACGTGTGTGCTTAATAAAAATGAAGTGGCGCAGAAACACGAACACCAAATTGCTGTCCTTCAAAAAAAGAATGGAGGCTATCCGAGAAAGGAAAAACGTGCCACATCCAACAGATATAAACTCAGGTACGCCTAATCAATTTAATGAAGGGCAGGAAAATGTAGTAGATACATCCAACAATTGTAATGTGTCTACGTCGTTTGCGAGTACATCTTCTCATTTATCTGCCAATACATGCGTTGCAGTCAATGAGGAAAGTATTACAGAAAATACAAGTTCAGCAACGTATGATTGTGTAGATGAAGATGTGCCGGCTAACGATACGTTTCCATTACAATTAGTATCTGATACGTTACCTGGACCTTCTACAAATACATGTGCGGTACAATATGCAGCATCGGGAATGCAAAACGATACGGACGAAGATAACGAAAGTATCGTTTTGCACGAAGATGGGAACATCGACGTCGATCGTTTGCGTCCTACCGAGATCAGTGGACGGAGCATCGTAGATTTTAGTCATATTTTTGCAGAATTGCAAAGACTGTCTACTCACTGGCAGAATGCATGCAATTTCACTGGTCTCGTCATAACGAAAACGATCCGTCACGGTCTGAAGACCCAATATTTTGTCCAATGTCGAATGTGTAACTTTCAAAACAATTTCTGGAGTGAACTGACAGTTGACAACATATTGGATGTCAATACAGGTGCCGTATGTGGTACTATATTGACGGGGACCGGTGATAAGCAGCTAGAAGAAATTCTGGCTGCTATGGATGTTCCATGTATGAGTAACAAAACGTATCTGCTGTACGAAAAGGAAGCGTCCGAAGCTTTCGCGGCCGCCGCAGAAGAAGAAATGCGAGTGGCTGACGAAGCTGAAAAACAATTAGCAATTGCTCGAGGTGATATCACTAACGGTATTCCTCACGTACCCGTGATAACGGACGGCTCATGGATGAAGAGGTCGTACCGTACTGGCGGTTACGATTCTCCATCCGGAACTGCAATTATCATGGGTTACTATACCCAGAAAGTATTATTTGTCGGTGTCCGTAATAAATATTGCGTTGTGTGCGCACGCGCAGCAAATTTAAATGTGACGCCAAAAGAACATATTTGTTATAAAAACTGGGGACGGAATCAGAGTTCCACCAGTATGGAGAATGATATCATCCTCGAAGGCTTCCGTTGCAGTATAGAAATGCACGGAATAATGTACAGCAGATATATCGGTGACGGCGATAGCAACGTGCTTAAAAAATTGAGAGATTTCCCACCGTATCCCGATATTGTTGTGGAGAAGATTGAGTGTACGAATCATCATCTTCGCAACCTTTGTAATAAAATACGAGAAGCGGGTAGTACTGGTGGTCGAAGTCTCTCAAGATTAAAAAAAGCCGTCACAAACAGCTGTTGTAAAAGCTGTAACGTTTCGCCGCAGCAATAACGTATCGTGGCAAAACAAAATTGCTGGGTAGATAAAAGATTTGCAAAATATTCCCAGTCATGTATTTGGCGAACATAAAGATTGCGCTTCGCTTCAATATTTCTGTAACGGAAATTTAAAAGAAGGTGAGGCAAATCTTGTTCCCGATTTACAAATGACAGGATTATATTTAAAAATAGAAAATGCGATGAAACGCTTAATTGATAATGCTGATAGTTTATTATATCAGTATAGCAGCAATTCTGTTGAAAGTTGCAATGCGATTATTTGCAAATTTATTGGAGGCAAACGTGTACATTTAGCCCAAAAAGGCTCTTACCAAACACGCGTGAAAGCATCGGTAGTACAGTCAAATAGTTTGAAATCGATGACTGCTGTTTGCTCCGCGATAGGTAAAGAGCCGCCAACACGTACAGCAATAGTTAAAGAAAGAAATATTGCTCGACGTGAAAAATGTAATGAACATCTGTGCGCAGCTAAAGAATTGTGTCTCTCTGTTCGTACATCGAACCATTCGACCGGAACGTGTAAAGGTGATCAAGATTATGGACCGAATACGGAACGGCCGGATATTGACCATAATATGTATGAACAGTTGAAATCCAATCATTATGAGATGCTACAAAAAGAACAGCAGAATCGGGACGTATTGGAGTATGCTACGCGGGGTCAGTATAAAAACCCGCAGTGGCGTCACGTACGTAAGAAACTGCTGACTGCTTCAAATTTTGGAAAAATTTGTTGCAGAAGAGATACAACCTCGTGCCGAAGTCTCGTTAAAAATATTCTTTACCCTTCACAATGGACAGGCATTGCTGTTGAGTGGGGTAAAGAAAAAGAGACATTGGCACGAGAGCAGTTACAGGAGATTTTGGGATTAGATATCAAGGATCGTGGAAGATTTATTGATAAGGAAATCCCATATTTTGGCACGACGCCTGATGGCATTGTTGGAAACGATACTATCGTTGAAATCACATGCCCTTATTCGGCGCGACAAATGTCTCCTGACGACGCAATTGTTAATAAAGTCGCAGATGTTCATAGGATTTTTGATAAAATCGATGGCAGCACATTGAATAAAAAGCACACGTACTATTTCCAAATACAAGGGCAGTTGCACATAACGCAAAGGAAATGTTGCATTTTTGCTGTGTGGACGCCTTTTGGAATTAAGTACGCGATCGTTAAGCGTGATGATACATTTTTAACCGACTTCGAAAAAGAAGGAGGTTACTCAATTCGACATGTATATATATATTTTTTTTTTTTTTTTTTTTTTTTTATGTATGTGCCCCGATTACGCCGAGATGGATGGACCAATCGGAACCAAACCTTTTGCATCTTGTAGGGTATGACTCCCAGTTGGTCCCGTAAAAAAAAATTTTGCATTTCACCACCGCTTGCCACCTTTTTATTGCAAAAAAGCGTACGATTTCGTGCGCGTTGTGTATGGTCACCGATTACTTTTACATATTTTCTCATTAACAATATCCTTCATTTACACAATTTTTAATTTTGCGCCGTCTCCGAAATATAAATTTAATTTATTTAGTCCTTTTTAGTGCATTCCGAAGTCGGTTGTATTTTTTTTCCAAAAATTTTTTTATGGAAAGACAAAATGTTACAACCGCTCACACGCTTTTACGAGGACTGTTTGGTTCCCGAAATAATTGATAGCAGACATGTAAGAAATATGCCTATTCGGGAACTACAGTACGTAATTGAAGCACAGGAAGCGGCTAAAAGAAGAAATGTTTTATTGGATAGTTAAGCAAAATAATTTCAATTAACATGTTCATATACTTTGTAAAGATTTGCAGTATTTGACTGTTTTGAATACTGTTCAATAAACTTTTCAGTCGGTTGGGAAGAGGTGGCGGGCAATATTCTGCTTATTACTGCTTGTTTAACATGTTTTTAACAATGATATTATCTTTGCTGCTACAAGTATATTTTTCATTACTTGTCTTATTAGCTTTTCTTTTGTAATGTATTACATTACAAGTACATGAAAGAAGTGCACTGCCCATTGGATCGCAATTTGAACAGAGTTAGCAAATATATTTCTGTTATATAGCGTGTAATGCCTTCCCTTCATGTATTTACAGTAATAAGCAGACATTAAGAACATAACTCAGTACAAAAAGAAGAAATATATACAAATATTGAAAGCAATATTTATGTGAAAATATAAAATGTGCTTGCCATTATACCATGTGAAAAAAATATGCGGCGTGGTCGCTTAGCTCTGTTCGAATTGCGATCCACTCAAATTTTATACTGCTGAGTATAAAATATTATTTACATTGATGATCTGACTCATTCTTCATAATCTGATTATTCTTTTCAGGAGAAACATAATTGGTAAGATAATGTGTACATTGTAGAGATTGCTATGTACAATTATTTTCTTTAATCGTATTCTAGTAAAGAAATTGAATATTAAAACGATTAATGAAACCACGATAAAATGCTTGAAAAGAATAAACTCGCATTATGCAAAATAAATCAGATTAACAATATATTATTTGCTGTGTAAGTAGGTAAAAAGGTAGTAGTATGTTGCATGCTTTTAACAAATAAATGCTTTTTGCATGATCGAAGTGGAAGTAATGCTTATGTAAATGTTTAATTCTGACTGCTTTCCAAATATGTATACCTTTTTGTACAAGTAAAATCTGTATAATTTTAATTCATATAATTTTATTATATAACTTCAAATAATACTAACAGATCTATGTAAGTAGCATAGTAACTGATATTTCTACAGGTATTCAAAGAAATGTACAGATATACGGATACGTCTAGGTGAACCACTCTAAACACTAGTATTTATTAGTACGCGAGTCATGGTCATCGCTAACAATTTCTATACAATGATGACGTGAGGATAAATTGGCCGAGGTAAGATATATTAAAGTATCATATTGTCCACTTCGCAATTATAACACCGTTTTAAAGTAACATCTGTTTCTCTTTCAATTGCTTTTAGTTTGTCGCACTCTCATCCTCAACGCAGCCAGAAACGAGCGAACCAAACCAACATGGATTAGGACCCCAGCTTGCGACCACTAACCGAATTTGAAATTCCTGTACCTGGAAGTAATATCCCACCGTAAGACGGTACCGCTTTTCTTATAGCAATTGACTCGAGCGTATTTCGTAGTCCGTCGGACATCGCTGATCGAGATTCGGCATTTCAAAAGTGTATTCCGCATGATTGGCAATATCTGTATTTTATGTTATAACAATATTCAAAATCCTTCAAAATCGTATAAATATTTTGACAATAAATTAACGAATGCAATTTCAAACTAATCACAATTGTACGTATTGTTTAATATTATTGTAGTATCCTCGAAACATTTCCCTGTATCTATTTCAGCGTGTTATGTTGAATAATTCCGCGTATTCAGGAATAATTTTAATATAGAAATATAATAAAAATATAAAACATTTTCATAAATATTTTCTATTTTATATTACTAAATACCGTGCGTTCCCGACAAGTTGGCTAGTCAAGGACACGGTTCTCACTCTAATTCCACCTCTCCTGCTACTGTGCGTTGTGTCGTTATTGGCTGCGGCCGGTGATAAAGAACGACGACGAGCATCTCGCGAAAGAGTGAGATATAAATCATTACAATCGCTCTATTTCACTCTGTCTTGATATACTCGCCGTCGTCCTTTGTCACTGCCGTAGCCAATAACGACGTAGCGCGTGGTAGCAGGAGAGAGGGACAGAGTGAGAAAGATAATGTCCTTGACTAGCCAACTTGTCGGGAACGCACGGTATATTGTAACGAGGCAAATTTTGGCCTCGTTTACGAAGCGTTGGCGCGCCCCGCTCCCTCCGCTCCGGCGAGTCCACGCCTCCGGGACGCGGATGTGTGTGTGTATGAATGTGTGAATGCAAGTGCGCAGGTGTCTTTTTTTTTGTTGCGGCCGACCGTCTCGCGCTCCGCCACGGCGGAGCATCGCCGCCGCCGGTCGTGGGGACCTCCACCCAGGAGAGGGAGGGACCAGATGGGTCCCCCACCTTCGCTGGCCGACCGGCTGACCGGTCGCCGTGCCTCCACCCAGCAGCCGCCTTGGGGGCGACCGGCAGCCGGACACCGAGGACGCCGGGCCTGGGAGCAGCCGACCACCGCCATCTCGCCCGGAGCTCCGCCAGAGGGCTCCCAGGACCCGGCCAACCGAACTAACATCGAGCGGCCCATCTTGGTCGCCGAACTCCCTGGGGGGAGAACCGCGTACCGGCGGCGAATTTCGAGAGAAGCGCGCGAGCAGGTGTCGAGAGCGGTCGTACGAGTTGGAAGTTTGAATTTGAATTGAGTATTGTCATTGTGTGTGTGTTTGTGTGGCGCCCGTTTTGTGGAAGGGCCACCCGCACCATTTTGTTTTGGATACGTCGCCGCACTCCATGTCCAGGTAGGACTCACGCCTTTTGGGTTGATTTTTATTGCGTGTGTGAGTGTAAGAGGATCGGTGTGAACGCGGGAATACCGGAGTATTCCGTATCGTATCGTGTTCCGCGACCTAGGCGACAGGACCGACCCAAGGAGACGAGGACTCTCGAGGCCCGTCCCCTTTATTCCGTTCCCGACCGATTCGTTGTCCGGTACCGTCCGACGGTCGAGCCCCGGCGGCTTGACCTCGGTGCCGTAACCGTTGACGCTCGTACCGCGCGTTCGAACGAAGCGCATCTTCGTTCCGCGATCTCGCGTGCCGGAAGTTGTAGTCGGTTTCGTCGAGGCCCCGGCGCCTCCGTCTCAGAATCGCGAACGGGTCCCCCCATACCCGCGACCGCGATCCCGACTAATCTTTCGTTTTCTCCTGTATTTGAAACTCTAGGACCACCGACACTTTGTATCCGGCCCCTAGTTTTAGTTTCCACAGTAGAGATTTTCCTTTGTATTGGGAATTTCCGCGTCGCGGTTCCTCTTTGCCGCACTTGGCGGCCGCGTACCTTTTCCTTTGCGCAAAAGTGTACCGCGGAATTCCCGTTCTTTGGTTGTTTGGCACGGCCACTTTGGCCTTTATTAAAGTTACCGTTAATTTACCGAAACACTCGTGGGTCACTTTCAATTAACCTCTCCTGATTTCCGCTCCCCTACTGAGCAGCCGGAAGGGCGAGGGTTCCGGACGAGTGCTACGGCACTGGCACCCATAGAATCGAATCGTCCGTGGATTTGTGCACGGCGCGCGCAGAGAGCGATTTTCCCTGATCGCCTCCGCGCAAGGCAACCCTTAGGCTGCCCCATAACCCGTACGTCACAATATATTTATATTACATAAAATTGCAGACGTTCACGAAATATTTTCATTACGGTTCTGATAATTACCATAAAGCCACAATTTATTCAGATAGTTTCATCATTGATTTTTGTTGCGAGTCCATTGATTAAAATTAAAATTAATATTAAATTCCATATTTTTAAGCCGGACAATTTATTGTAACGATAACGCAAGCCGAAATCTAAAATCTATTTCGAGACACAAGTACGACAAAATCTGAGCTAGTTTTTGTCTCATGCGCTCGAGACAACGACCGTACGACTCGCGGTCACCGATACGCGTGCGAAACATTGTTTACATGGCGATGAACTGTCGCGGCGACCAATGCTGTCTTTGTCTTTCCTTAATAGACTACGTCACAGAGCAATCACCTACCAGCTGATCGTCACCGCCGAAAAATACTTCGAAGCTTCCACCACCAGAAAAAATTTCAAAATCGTGACCTAGATTCTAAAAACTTCGACGGGTCGATCGGTGAGTATAAAGACACAGCCGCGGCAGTTCATCGCCACTTTTAACTTGCGTTACTTTGCGTTATCAACCGCTGTTGATAATTGTTACACTCACTGTATATCGATCGCTGTCGACAATCACCATCACGAGCAGCGCGATCAAACTCACGGCTACATCTCGTAAATTCGCATTTTGTAAATGTAAATATTTACAACATTTTGTGTTGTAAATTGTTGATTGACTGTAAAAGTCACTGTCGTTGTCTTTGTAAAATATATTTCTTTTTAACTGTAAATTGTGCTACATTCCTCTACCAGGTTTCCACATCCTTCCTCTCAGTATCTTTCTAACTCCTTCCCTTCGATTCAAATAATTGTTTATAAATAAAATTTGTATTTTATTAGGCACTTTCTTTCTAAACCATCTTATTACTTTTTATTATCGATTTTTTTCGAATCATTGTAAAAGACAATGTTTTCAATCAATCCCAATCAATAGAAGACATCTTAACATGTGCATAAGTTTTCACAATTTATATTTGCTTATATTATATACTTAACATAAATGAGCGCGGGCGCTCGCTAGCCATACTATATTCCTGAACCATACTGGAAAGCATTTTCAGAATATCAGCACCCCAATGGCAACAGACACGACGGCAGCGCTGCGGTGGATAGAAGGGAAATCAAAGCAGCTATGGGTGCATACCGAATTTCGCATGAAGCGCGTAGAGAACATAGAAAGTCGTTCCGAACTAGCTATTACGCGCTTCAAAAGCGCTTCGAGGGAGCTATGAATTCCCTAGAGTGTATGTACTAACCGTACTGAATTCTTAGCACCCCTCCAGCGCATGGGCTGCTTCTCTTTCGACCAGAGGCAGTGGATGCGTTCGATGCGTTTATGCGTTCTGAGTATTTGTTGCGTATTTCGGAACATATTTTCACTGTTTTCACCGATTGCACATCGTTATTTTTCTTTTCAAGTTTATAGTTTTAATTCTATTCATTGATTATAAGTATTAATGATGTTGAATATCAATAATGGAAAATGAAAAAAAAATAGAAATTATATTTTAATAAAAATAAAAACAAATATTAATTATAAACAAACGTTTATTTATTAACTTAAGTGTTCATTTATTAAAAGAATAATATACAAAATCTTTCGCGTAAATTCATTGATACAACATAGCTTTAGAAGTTCATTTTAAATGAACATGAAATTTTTTTGTACAATTAAAGCAAAGATATTTAATATTAATCATTCATTTATTCTTATTTGCAACGTATTCATTATTGTTCTACTGTTAGTACTTACCAAGTCATTGTTATTGTTATGAATTTGTATCTCATGTTGTTCATAATGTTGGGCACCGATAGTTTTGCAATATACATACAAATATTGTGTAATACACAACACAATACTACAGTGGGCTGCTGTCCACGCATAGGTCGCTTCGGAAATCGTTCCAAAATTTTCAAGCGCTCATTGGCGCTCATGCGTTTTATGCGTGCATTAAAGAAACGGAACGATTCCAAAGCGTTGCGCATCAGTATTGCAGTCTACGCGTTCCATGTTTAATTCGGAATGCACCCTATGCTGGCATACAAATCGTCCAGGTTGTATAGTGATGAAGTTTATTCCACTTTTTGAGGCAAGGAAGCAATATTTTATTACAATTCTTTGTTTTAAATATTCTTTACGCCATTCCGCGGGGAAGTACAGAGTCCGATTTTGAAGTTTCGCGTTTAAAACTTAATAAAAATACGTTTAAAAGTCCGAAATTTTTTTTTGCAAATTTTCGGGAAAAGCGCTTTGTAGTTCGATCGGTGTACTTCTCCCGATTACGAAAAGCATAATCATTAGGTGTTTTTCTCCTTACTCTGCCAGAAAAACTGGACAAACTGTTTAGTAGTTCTCTACTTCTCCGATGATGGCACCAGTTTACCTCCTGCGCACCCTTAAGGGTGCGCAGGAGGTAAAGTGGCGCCTCTGTCGGAGAAGAGGTGAACTATGAAACAGTTTTTTCAGTTTTTCAGGCAAAATAACGAAGAAGACGCATACTGAGTATGCTTTTCGTAATCAGGAGAAGCATACCGATCGATTGACCAAGCGCTTTTTCGGAAAACTTGTAAAAAAAAAATTTCGGACTTTTAAACGTATTTTTATCAAGTTTTAAAGGCTGAATTGCAAAGGCTGTGTACTGCAATGCGGAATGATACAAAGAATATTTTAAAATAAGATTCATGAAGAAATATTGTTTCTTCGGCGCAGGACATTGCACAAACGTCGTCGATATGAAACCGAGACGATTTGTATGTCAACGTCTCGGTATCGCGCTTCCCACCGCGGCGCTGGTGTTGTCTCTCTTTTTAACCGACTTCGAAAAAGAAGGAGGTTACTCACTTCGACATGTATATATATATATATTTTTTTTTTATTTATTTATTTATTTTTTTTATGTATGTTCACCGATTACGCCGAGATGTACTGACCAATCGGAACGAAACCTTTTGCATCTTGTAGGGTATGACTCCCAGTTGGTCCCGTATAAAAAACATTTTCCATTCTGTCATTCTTTACACCTTTTTTATTGCAAAAACACGTTTTCGTACATGCTAAGTTTGATCACCGATTACGCCGAGATTGATGGACCAATCTGAACAAAACCTTTTTCATCTTGCAGGCTATGACCCCCACTAGAAACGGGATAAAACACATTTTTTATTTTATCATTGCTTACCCTGTTTTATCATGTTTTATTGTAAATTACTGCAAATCAAAGAGTACCGTTTTGTCCGCGTCATGCATGTCCGCCGATTGCTCCGTTATGGATTGACCAATCGGAACGAAACCTTTTGCATCCTGTAGGGTATGATTCCCAGTTGACCCCGCATAGAAAACATTTTGCATTTTCTCATCGTGTACCCCTTTTTAACCGACTTCGAAAAAGAAGGAGGTTGCTCAATTCGACATGTATATATATACAGGGTGTCCCGTAAATAGTGTAGGAGCCGGAAATGGGGGGTAGCTGAGACGATTCTGAACAACAATTTCCTTTGCAAAAATGTCGGATGGGGCTTCGTTTTTGAATTATTAACGAAAAACACTGACCAATCACAGCGCCCGCTTCGCGCGCGCTCAGGCATGTGAGCGTAGCCTCGGGCCCTGTCCCTGGGACGTTCGGACTAGACTGGGCGAACCCGTCAGTCAAGCAAGAAAAATTTAATTGAAATTCTACCGAGTAGCGAATACAAATAATTAAAAATAGTATTTACGCAACTATTATCCATAAATCGAATTTATTAATTATTTGTATTCATTCAGAAATAATAATAATAATAATCCAAGGAAGAAGAAATAAAACGCGGGACGGCGCTCTCGGAATTTTGAGGAAATTAACCCTTTGTACTGAAGTGACGTTTCTAACCATAGTATTTTAAAATAAAAATAAGAATTTTTTTAAGGAAATTAAAATAAATCCAGTGAGAACCATTTGTAACTGTTTGCTTTTAAAAATATTACTGGAAAACCAGACTGAATTTGTGCATACCGAAACATCCCTCGAGTGCAAAGAGTTAATGGAGAAATAATTGGAATTAGACTTACCCATTCACCTGCAAGTTGACCTGCCATGGTAATAAAGCACGGCCGATGGGTCATCGTACGGCTGTCAACAATGGCAAGGCCGAAGACCCCAACGAAGAACAGCTGATCGGTCGGTCCAGTCACCGAACCTTCTTGCCACCCCGAAAACACTTTATTTTACGGTCACAGGCACTTTTCACTTTCACATGCCGATGGCGTTCCGTTGCACCCTTCTTTGATTGTTGCTCCTTCCTGGATCGATGATGCTTCTTAGAATGTTGTTGCTTTTTGGATGTTGCTCCTTTCTGAATTGTTGCTTCCTCTTGGATGTTGCTCCTTTCTGTATTGCTACTCCTTCCTAGATTGTTGTTTCTTCGGGTGCAGCCAATTCGCGAGCCAGCGAAAGCAGTTCGCGGTCGGTGGGTTTTCGCTGGGGCACTCCTCGGTACCGGCGCGGCAGGCATCTTGGTCCGCGTTCTCATTACACTACGCGAATACGAAAAATATCCATGACGTGCGTTCCGTGACGTACGTCTGTTCGTTTTCAGAAACGCGAAGGTACTGCGAAGACTGCCTAATTGCAGTTTCCTTCCCGAAAAATACCTTCCCCTTCTCCGCTCCATGGCTAGGTTGGCCCTCGAGGAAATTGTGTCCCTGTTCTTTACAGAAATGCAATTTCTGTTGCCTTTCCATGTCCAAGCGACTCTAGGTTTTTTCTCCACAGGTAAATCGTACGGCAATTTATTGCTGCGCGGCACGGATTTACCTGGAATCGACGGCCGTGCGTCGGATTGTTACAACCGCCGAAGTCGACCACGTGCAGGCCATGTTCTTGCCATACCTCACACAAAGCCAAAATACCGTTCGGTTAATTGATCTCGACGATGGTTCAATGTGAAACTCGGTTCATTTTTTTTTTTCTTTAATACAAAAATGTCAGAAATTTATCCAGCATTCGAAGGTCTGACTCTGCTCATCGAATGATATGAACATTTGTCAAGTTCATTCTAATGGTATTGACTAGTGGATCAGTAAAATTAGTGCAAACAGACCTATTTTAGTCAATATGATTAGAATGAACTAGACAAATGTTCAAATCATTCGATGAGCAGAGTCAAACATTCGAATGCTGGATAAATTTCTGACATTTCTGTATTAAAGAAAAAAAAAATGAACCGAGTTTCACATTGAACCATCGTCGAGGGCAATTAACCGAACGGTATTTTGGCTTTGTGCGGGGTATGGCAAGAACATGGCCTGCACGTGGTCGACTTCGGCGGTTGTAACAATCCGACGCACGGCCGTCGATGCCAGGTAAACCCGTGCCGCGCAGCAATAAATTGCCGTACGATTTACCTGTGGAGAAAAAACCTAGAGTCACTTGGACATGGAAAGGCAACAGACATTGCATTTCTGTAAAGAACAGGGACACAATTTCCTCGAGGGCCAACCTAGCCATGGAGCGGAGAAGGGGAAGGTATTTTTCGGGAAGGAAACTGCAATTAGGCAGTCTTCGCAGTACCTTCGCGTTTCTGAAAACGAACAGACGTACGTCACGGAACGCACGTCATGGATATTTTTCGTATTCGCGTAGTGTAATGAGAACGCGGAGCAAGATGCCCGCCGCGCCGGTACCGAGGAGTGCCCCAGCGAAAACCCACCGACCGCGAACTGCTTTCGCTGGCTCGCGAATTGGCTGCACCCGAAGAAACAACAATCTAGGAAGGAGTAGCAATACAGAAAGGAGCAACATCCAAGAGGAAGCAACAATTCAGAAAGGAGCAACATCCAAAAAGCAACAACATTCTAAGAAGCATCATCGATCCAGGAAGGAGCAACAATCAAAGAAGGGTGCAACGGAACGCATCGGCATGTGAAAGTGAAAAGTGCCTGTGACCGTAAAATAAAGTGTTTTCGGGGTGGCAAGAAGGTTCAGTGACTGGACCGACCGATCAGCTGTTCTTCGTTGGGGTCTTCGGCCTTGCCATTGTTGACAGCCGTACGATGACCCATCGGCCGTGCTTTATTACCATGCCAGGTCAACTTGCAGGTGAATGGGTAAGTCTAATTCCAATTATTTCTCTATTAACCCTTTGCACTCGAGGAATATTTCGGTACGCACAGATGTAGTCTGCTTTTTCAATAAAGTTTTTAAAAACAAACAGTTACAAATGGTTCTGATTGGATTTATTTTGATCTCCTTAAAATAATTCTTATTTTTATTTTAAAATACTATGGTGAGAAACGTCACTTGAATACAAAGGGTTAATTTCCTAAAAATTCCGAGAGGCTTTCCCACATTTTACTCCTTCTTCCTTGGATACAACGAATACAAATAATTAATAAATTCGATTAAGGGATAACAGTTGCGTAGATACTATTTTTAATTATTTGTATTCGCTGCTCGATAGAACTTCAATTAAATTTTTCCTGCTTGACTGACGGTTTCGGCCAGCCTAGTCCGAACGTCCCAGGGACAGGGCCCGAGGCTACGCTCACGCGCCTGAGCGCGCGTGAAGCAGGCGCTGTGATTGGTCAGTGTTTTTCGTTAATAATTCAAAAACGAAGCCCCATCCGACATTTTTGCAAAGGAAATTGTTGTTTAGAATCGTCTTAGCTACCCCCCATTTCCGGCTCCTACACTATTTACGGGACACCCTGTATATATATATATATATATTTTTTTTTTTTTTTTATGTATGTGCCCCGATTACGCCGAGATGGATGGACCAATCGGAACCAAATCTTTTGCATCTTGTAGGGTATGACTCCCAGTTGGACCCGTAAAAAAAAAATTTTGCATTTCACCACCGCTTGCCACCTTTTTATTGCAAAAAAGCGTACGATTTCGTCCGCGTTTTGTATGGTCATTGATTACTCCAAGATGGATGGACCAATCGGAACGAAACCTTTAGCATCTTGTAGAGTATGACCAACAGTTGGTCCCGTAACAAAACCATTTTGGATTTTTTCATTTTTTTCCACTTTTATCGCTGAAAACGTGGTCAAAAATATGCATTTTATCTAACATGTAATGTAATATTGTCATCAACGTTATACATAGCTGGAGAGAAACCCACGAAAAGAATTAAATATTATTTCATTCTTTTGAGTGCATTTCGAAGTCGGTTATAAATTCGAACAATTATGTGTATCAATATACGAAGAAGCAACCATATTTCAGAATTAAAGCATTCAGAAGCAAAAATTATATATAAAATGACATTCCATTGATATAATTATCATTCTCGTAGGTTCCCTGGATCCAGATGGCGCCTCAAATGAAAAATCACATGGACCATATATTTCTTTTTTCGCTATTCCTCTAACGAACTGGCCGAATAAAATTGCTGTAATCGTCCAAATTTGTCATTATATTTACCAGTTTCCTACCCTAACTGTCTTGATACTGAAAAGTATAAAAATCATAATCAATGTTCCGTGAGAAATGTAAAGCGACATCTCTCCGCCGGGAGGAACGCCGTAACTCGCTCTGCCAGTATTCAATTATGAACTCTATTGACTGTTTTTCATTCATACAGAGCGAAAAGAGAATTGAGACTGTGAAACAATACGTTTTCATGCGGTGTGCTCAGACTTATGAACGGTAGTGTACTTCGTCAAGAACCAGTTCATCGAAGCCGAAGAACGTTATCAAGAGGCTTTGGACTACATGGCGGAGGTCCTTGCCCAGGTCACCCCTCCACCGACAGCACCCACAGCCAACGCCAGTTATTCCGTTCCTGAGCGGGCTATCCCGAAATTCAAATGCTTAACGACAAAACTCGCTGTCTCTCGCTCTCCTTCTTCACCGGAAAATCTCTGTCGGTGCTTGCCCGAAGGATCGAGAGACGGCGAGGCCCCGTAACCGAACCCCGTTTCAATTAAAGTAAATTAATTGGTCCCTGGCGTCATGGCAGATTCGCGGAAGCTGATTGGGCCGTGACGTCAGCTGCTTGTCTGCGGTTTCCCCGAATTTCGGTGGTTGCTGGGCTCTCACCGGCTCAAACGAAAAGTAAACGGCAACGCGACAAGACGTGCGAAGCAACAACCAGAGAGTCTAAATCCGCGAAGAGATTACGTTCCTTTGTTCGTGTGTGTTGGTATCGTGGTGTCGAGTCAAGTGTGTAACTGTTAATGTGTACGTTAAGTGGCCAAATAAAGATCACTGTGCAATATTTATAAAACGACAGTCAATCTGCGGAGCAGTTGACCGGTGTCCACCCCGCGAGTACCGAACACCAGTTTTTCCAATTCGATGACGTCGCAATCGACCGTTCATCTTCCACGAATTCAACTGCCGACCTTCAACGGCGCCTTCACCGAATGGAAGAGTTTTCGCGATCGTTTCACACCCATTCGTAACTCTTCGCTATCGAACGTTGAGCGCCCCCATTATCTGTACTCGTCCTTGACGGGTGAAGCCAGCCGAACCGTTAGTCACCTTCCTGCAACCAAAAACAATTTTGACATCGCATGGGAAATCATAACGGCGTGGTATGAAAATAAACAACAGTTAATTTCAACTCACTTAAACACTTTGTTTTCGCTTCTGTAACGACCCTAGGGCGTTGCGCGTATGAAAGGAGAGCGGTTCCGATCATACGCGGCTCGAGTAGTTAGGTGGGAGAATGGGTTCGGATGGCGCGCGGTTAAGAATTGAAATTCAAAGTAAGATCTTTCATAAAACGGTTTATTAAATATTAAAAATACGTATATGTATATAATTAAATAAAGATATAAATATGATTTAATCGATTTGTAATCGCGTGTAATTTCGAAGTTTAGCTTTGAGTATCTAAGTATCTAGATTCGATTTACATTCAAGTACGGTTACGCAAGTAGTTGTGAGAATTGATTTGGTTCTTTTAAATATAAATGAGATATCACTCAATACTGTATTCAATTCTCTAAATAACGAGTCTCAGAGACCAGGTCGCTCAATAGGGAGCTTCGCCCCTCGCTAGCTTCAATAGCTTTCGCTATCCTGAACCTAGAGCGAACCCCGAGTTTCCGAAAGTTAACGCAGTGCTCCAGCTATACCCCGAATCGAGAGTCTTTTGACTCTTTATGGTCTGTTCTGTACCGAGGCCAGATCAATTCTGCTCTAAACGCTACCCCTGCACGTCTATTTATACCCCAGATTCCGCGTACTTTCACTTTTCAAGGTCGCGCTAGTACTATCTCTATCGCAGTCGCTCGCATTGCAGAATTGACTTATTATATTAATTTTACTTTAATTGCTAATAAAAATAATATTTATATAAGCGTTATAATTCTGTTTTACCTTTGAGATTATAGTTTTAATAAATATTTAATTAATTATATTGTTTGAATTAATTATTATCCTACCGTGTCGCTAACGCTTGCTACCATCTTGAATATCTCGGACTGGCGCGAAATTCAAAGTAATCATACAAAAGGAAATATATTATTTTATTAACTCTATATATATATATATATTTATAATAATATTAACTTATAACTATTACATTCTTCAGGGACGTTACACTTCTGTAACGACCCTAGGACGTTGCGCCTATGAAAGGAGATTTAATGTGATAATGTCGTATGACAGCAAGAATTATCAACACAGAAAATGTAAATATTTACATTTTCATTACATTACATTACAATTTTACAAACATTTACATTAACTTCATAATATTGACCAGAAAGTCGAGATTTCCTAACAAATTACAATTAAAATATCTCCAAAACTAATGATTTTTTTACACAAATAGGTTAATACTTTTTTGTAAAGAATATGAAGGAGCATCAGTTGATGCAATAAAAAATGTATGATTCCATTTAAAAAAACGTTAATGACCTTAGTATGTCCTTTACACGTCCACCTACGAAAAAAAATGTACCATCAGAATGTGCCCACCTCGAAACCATTTAACTTCATGTGAAACATTATTTGCTATGTGTAATAATAATGATGTAAATCTAGATGGTAAAATGTGGTGACCCACCCTGTATTTCTTCTTTTTTTTTTTGTATGTTCCCCGATTACGCCGAGATGAATGGACCAATGGGAACGAAACCTTTTGCATCTGGTCGGGTATGACTTCCAGTTGGTCCCATATAAAAAATATTTTATTTATTTTTATTATTTTTGGTTATTCTTTACACCTTTTTTATTGCAAAAACACAGTTTCGTACATGCTATGGTCACCGATTACCCCGAGATGGATGGACCAATCGGAACAAAACCTTTTTCATCTTGTAGGCTATGACCCCCACTAGAAACGGGATAAAACACATTTTTTATTGTATCATTGTTTACCCTGTTTTCCCTGTTCTGTTGAAAATTTTTGCAAAACTCCGGAAGGAATGCTCCGATCGCCACTAAAAAATGTGAAATAAAAAGATTTTTGAAAACAAAAATACAACTGACTTCGGAATGCACTAAAAAGGACGAAATAATTTGAATTTATATTTCGGAGACGACGCAAAAATAAAAATTTTCTACATTGGAAATTGTCAAA
This sequence comes from Stelis phaeoptera, assembly GCA_943735885.1. Lineage (NCBI taxonomy): Eukaryota > Metazoa > Arthropoda > Insecta > Hymenoptera > Megachilidae > Stelis > Stelis phaeoptera. The sequence continues at coordinate 3,554,511 of OX030933.1, forward strand.
ATTCTTTAATCCTTTTACATATTTTCACAATTTTTAATTTTGCGCCGTCTCCGAAATATAAATTCAAATTATTTCGTCCTTTTTAGTGCATTCCGAAGTCAGCTGTATTTTTTTCCAACAATTTTTTTATTATTTCACATTTTTTAGTGGCGATCGGAGCATTCCTTGAAGAGTTCAATAAAGGGATGGGAAGGGAAGGGCAGGGAAGTGAAGGGAATGTTACAAATGGGATCATCGTGGAAACATCTCCGGCCGAAAAATGTAATACTAGGCTTCATCGATATCCGGCAGAGTAAACGTAAAATACCACGTTTTCAGCGATAAAAGTGGAAAAAAATGAAAAAATCCAAAATGGTTTTGTTACGGGACCAACTGTTGGTCATACTCTACAAGATGCAAAAGGCTTCGTTCCGATTGGTCCATACATCTTGGAGTAATCGATGACCATACACAACGCGGACGAAATCGTACGCTTTTTTGCAATAAAAAAGGGGCAAGCGGTGATGAAATGCAAAATTTTTTTTTTACGGGACCAACTGGGAGCCATACCCTACAAGATGCAAAAGGTTTGGATCCGATTGGTCCATCCATCTCGACGTAATCGGCGAACATATATTAAACAAAAATAAAATAAAATTAACATACATGTCGAATTGAGTAACCTCCTCCTTTTCGAAGTCGGTTAATTATGGATAGATGGCTGCCTGTGGAGATGGGACGAAGAAAAGGAAATTTTAAGAGGTATCGGAGGGATAGAAAGAGGGAGAGAGGGGGAAGAGAGGATTGGATAGAGGAGTTGGAGAATAAAGGGAAGGGGGGAAATAACCGTAGGGGAAGAGGAGGGAGGACGGAGGACAGGGAGTGTGAAAGAGGGGAAAAGTGAAAAGGAGGGGAAAGGAAGATCAGAATTGCTTTCTGAAACGTGGCGGGACTGGGGGGGGGGGATAGGGATTTTTGTAAGGGTCTGGAAGAATGGGACGCTTTGGTGCTAATGGAGACATGGGTAGAAGAGAGAAATTGGGAGGGGGTAAGATGCAGATTACCGAAGGGCTACGACTGGAGGATGCAAGGGGCGAAGAGGGAAGCGAAAAGGGACAGGGCCAAGGGAGGGATGATAATGGGCATAAGAAAGGAAATTGTGGGGAAGATAGAGGGATTGGAAGAACTGGAAGAAGAAATGGAGGGGCTTAAGAAGGGGACGGTGGAATGGGAGAGGGAAAAGTGGAGAATAATCGGGGTGTATGTGCAGGTGGACTTAGAGAAGAAGCTGGTGGAGTTGAGGAGATGGATAGATAGGGGGAGAAGAGGAGAGAAAACGATGATAGGAGAGGATTTTAATGCAAGGACGGGGAGGTTGACGGGAAGGCTTTGAAGGGAGGAGGAAGAACAAGGGGGGTGGAACTCAAGGGACGAGACTGTGAATAGCGAAGACAGGGTCTTGATAGAAACAATGGAAGAGTTAGGGATGGTAATCTGGAATGGAGGGATGAAGGGAGATAAAGAGGGGAAATTTACCTATGTTTTGGGGAAGAAAGAGGCGATGGAAAGAGTAGAGGAGCTGAGAGTGAAAGACAGGGTGGACTCGGATCATCAACCGGTTGTGGTCACGTTGAAGGCAAGGGGAACGGGCTGACAGGTGGAAAACGAGAGAGATTCTAGGGGAGGGAAGAGGGTATAGGATAGACAGGAGATGGAACGCTGGGGAAGGGTAACGGATAATTGGGAGGAAGAGAGGAGGGGCATAAACGAAGAGCTGGGGGAAATAAGGAATAGAGTAAAAGGCATAATGAAAGAAAAGCTGGGGGAGGGTAAGGGGAGGAAGGGAGCAGAAGGATAAGGAATGTGGAAAACATAAGAAGGAGCTGAGAAGATGGAGAAATGAGAGGGGAGGGAAGGAGCAGTATAGGGAGAAAAAGAGAAAATACAGGGAGCTGTGTGAGAGGAAAAAGGAAGAGGAGCGGGAGAGGTTCATAAGAATAGCAGGGGAGGCAAGAAGGGAGGGGAAGGTGTGGAAGGTTATAAACGGAGACGGAGAAGGGGAAAGGGGGTGGAGGAAGGGATAGAGATGGTGGAATGGAAGGAATATTTTATGGGTCTTACAGGGGGGATAGAGCACAGAGTGATCGGACAAGGGAGGGGGGGGGGGGGGAATAGGTCAGGGGAGGATGGTGGGATCAAAGAGGAGGAAATAGCTGAGGCGCTAGGGAGATTGAAAGGAGGAAAGGCAGTAGGGGAAGATGGAATTCAAGGGGAATGCTGGAAATATGGAGGAAAAGTGTTAAGGGCGTGGATGTGGGAGTTTTTGAATAGAATATGGAACGGGGAGGGGTGGCCAACAGACTGGGAAACAGGGATTATAGTGCCAACAAGGAAGAAAGATGATGGGAAGGTAGTGGGGGATTACAGAGGGGTAACTACAATGCCTGCGCTGTATAAAATGTACGCGATGGTGTTGACAAGCAGATTGAAGGTAGAGATAGAGGAGAAAGGTTTAATTCCGCATTATCAGACAGGATTTAAAGGGGAATGGGCACAATGGAAAATATCTGTGTATTAAACTATTTGGTAAATAGGCAGGTAAAATATAAAGGAGGGAAGCTGTATGTAGCGTTTGTGGACCTCAAGGCGGCTTTTGACTCGGTGATAAGGCGAAATTTGTGGGAAGTCATGGACAAGAGAGGAGTAAGTAGAGGCCTAATAGAAAGGGTGAAGGAAATATGTAGGGAAATCAAATGAAAAGTAAGAGTGGGTAGGAGACAAGGGGAGGAATTTTGGTCAGGAAGAGGTTTAAAACAGGGATGCCCTTTGAGCCCATGCCTCTTCAACCTGCTGTTGAAGACACTGGAGGAGTACTTGAGGAAGAAGGGGTTGAATGTGGGGGAAACAAAGATAATGAAATGTAGGAAAGGGGGGGGGGGGGAGAAGAATACGGAGTGGAAGTGGGAAAGCAAGGCAATTGAGAAGGTAAAAAGTTTCGAATATTTAGGATATAAGGTAAAAAGGGACGAGAAACAGGAAGACCAAATAAAAGAGAGGTTGAGGAGAGCAGGAGGGGCGATGAGGACTGTGTGGGGTATAGGTAAAAGAAGGTTTAGGAAATGCTGGGAAAGCAGAATATGGCTGTTTGATGTGTTGATGTGGACAGTGATGGGATATGGGCGGAGATTTGGGGTCGGGAAGAATGGGCCAAAATAGAGAAAGCGCAGGAGAGATACTTGAAATGGGTGTTGGGGACGGACTGGACGACGCCAGGATATTTGATAAGAGAGGAGGTTAAAAGGGACAAACTGAGAGTGAGGGCGGCAAGAGGGGCGTTTAATTTTGAAGATAACTTGAGGAAGGGGAAGCGGAGTGAGTTGGCAAGGAGGGTCCTATGGGAAGTGGAAAGGAGGAATCGGGAGGGCAAAGAGCTATCCAAATGGGAGGAAGGAAGGAACAGGTTCAGGGAAAAGAGAGAGATAAGGGAGGGGGGGGGGGGGAAGAGTAAGATTTCAAGGAAATAGAGGACTGGGAGAGGAGGGATCAGGAGAGAGAAAGATGGGGCAAAAGAAAACAATCAAGATATAGCAGGTGCTATAAACTAGTTAGGGTACAGGGGATACCAGAGTACTTGCGAAAGGGGTGGAGTGAGGATAGATGGATGAGGGTCGCCAGGTTTAGGCTGGGAAACGGACTAAGGGAGGGAAAGTACTGGGAGGATGAGGAAAAGAGAAGGTGTAGGAAATGTGAATGGCAAGAAGGAACGTAGGAACATGTGTTGGGGGAATGTCAGGAGGAGGAGGGAAGGGGGTGGCAGGAAAAGGTAATCGAGATACTGGGGGAAGAGAGGGGGGGGGATGGATGAAAAGGTGGGAAAAACAGGGGCGGGAGGGGGTGTGGAGAGGGGGGAAGAAGTAACAGAGGTGTCAGGGGGGGGGGGCGAGAGAGAGAGAGAGAACCGGAAGTCCCAGAATGTGAGAAAACTGGAAGGAAGAAGAGGGAGAGAGAGAGAGAGAGAGAAGGAGAGACGGGGTTAGTGAGAAACACGCACACGCACGCACATAGGGGACGATTAAGCGCATGATACGCTCGCGGCCGTAGGAAATAAGTTTTTCTGTTTTTTTTTTCTTTTTATAATTTTTCTTATGTAGTAAATAAGTTTAGCAAGTAAGTAGGATAAGGTAGATTAAGATAGGTTGGCCCCGATCTGGCTGACAGCCAGTGGGACGATCGACTGTAGACGCGGTCGATCGCGTCAAGTGCCTCTCGGATAATGCTGTCAGCAGGGGCGGGGTGTGTTTCGCGGTATTTCTGGATATCGTCAACGCCTTCAACACCCTGCCCTGGACCGCCATAAGGGAGGCACTGGTACGTCACCAAGTGCCTCCCTACCTTCAGGCGGTGATCGGGGACTACCTGCGGGACAGGGGGATAGAATTCCCGGGCCGGGACGGGATGATGCGGAGGGAAGTGGACCGTGGGGTCCCACAGGGGTCCGTTTTGGGCCCGCTTTTGTGGGACCTCGGATACAACACGGTCCTGCAGGCCTCGCTTCCCGACGGCGCGACCTTAGTCTGCTATGCGGACGACACGCTGGTGGTGACCGTCGGGAGCACGTTCGGGAGGACCATCCGACGAGCGGAGGTTGCGGTGGCAGCCGTCGTACGGAGGATTCCACAACCTGGGGCTGAGAATAGCCCCGGAGAAGACCGAGGCCATATGGTTTCATGGCCGGCCTCGGTCCAAGTCTCCGGCGCGATCGTGGATCCAGGTAGGTGGAGCCAGTGTCCAGGTGGGTTCCCGGATGAAGTATCTGGGACTCATCCTCGACAGCCACTGGAGTTTCGAGGCTCATTTCGACCGCCTCGTCCCCGAGTTGAAAAGGCAGCGGCCTCCATGGGCCGTCTGCTGCCGAATCTCGGGGGACCTGGGGATTGGGTGCGCCGCCTGTACTTAGGCGTGGTACGGTCCATGGCCTTGTATGGTATAGCCTATATGGGCAACGGCCGGGATGGCAAGCCGGCGCAACAAGCAACTGTTGCGTCGGCTGCAGCGGACGATGGCTATCCGCCTCGTCCGCGGGTACCGTACCACGTCCACTATGGCGGCGCTGGCTCTGGCCGGGGAACTACCCTTCGAGCTGCTCGCGGCGGTGCGCGCCTATATTTATAGGCGCAACAGCATTTGCCGCAGCGCTTGAGGGGCCCCGCTGGAGCCTGAGGCGGTCCAGGAGCTGGAACTCCAGGCCCGGGGACGCATGTGGGAGGTCTGGCGGAGGGAGTTATCCTCCCACGCCAGCGAACGCGTCCCCGGGGCCCTCCTGCCACACCTGCAAATGTGGCGGGAGCGGGTAGGCTCACCTACCGGCTGACGCAGGTATTCACCGGACATCGTTGTTTCGGTGTCTACCTGCGTCGCATTGGACGGGAGGAGACGGCGGTCTGCCACCATTGCGGGGAGGAGGAGGACTCGGCGCAGCATACGCTGGAGGAATGCCCCGCCTTTTCAGCGCTGCGTCGAGTCCTCCGATGTGAGATTGGAGGAGACCTCTCGCTCCCAGCAGTAGTTGGGGCTATGCTGGAGAGCGAGAGGAATTGGAAGCAGGTGGCCTCCTTCTGCGAAGAGGTGATGAGGCAGAAGGAGGCCGCCGAGCGGGATCGGGAGACTGCCGATCCCGCTCGAAGAACCCGGGGGCGCCGGCGTGTTCGGTCCCCTCGTGGTCGCGCCATAGGGCCCCCGTGATAAGGAGGGTAGCTGACGGCGGGGGGTGGATCTCTTTTGGGGTTCCTTGTTCCCCCGCCGTCAGCAGATCGTGATGTGGAGTCGACAGGAGCGGGGGGACGGCATGTTTGTCGCCGTCCCCCCGGGCGGCCGTGTTACCCAGGGCAGGGGCCCTGGGTAGCTGAAGGCGGTCGCCGGGATGGAGCGGTGCGGGGCGCGGACTCCCCGAGAGCTGTGCGAAGAAACAGTATATAGAATTATTTTTATAAAAGACACTGAAAATTCATTGGCAATAGAAGTAGAAAATTCCCGTTGGAATAGAAGGAAGATTCCATCTAAACCGTTGGTAGCTACCGAATTGCTTCATTTTCCGGAAATGACAGAGAACCATAAAATTTTATTTACTGGTACATACCAACAGACACAAGCAGTATCTTATTTAGCTGAAGTAATGGACGAACAAAATAATATTAACCTTCGGTGCCATAAAGGAAATAATAATATGATTAAATTCGAGGTGAAGTCGCGTTACATAAATAATAAAACTTATAGATGTTACATCGACTATATACCCAGTTCGGTAGGGTATTCAGCTACAAAACGCTATTGTTGTGAATGTGCGAACGGTAACCGTACCGCCGGATGCTGTTCGCACATAGAAGCAATTATTTATTATTTATCGCACGCTCGGTACTTGTCGAAAATTGTACGACCCGCGGAAATTCTGCGTAAAATATTCAATAATATAACGAAATTACGAATACAGCAATGAATATAAATGCGAAAGGAGCCCGCGCGCTCCAACGGAACGAACCTCTGCCCTCATTGTATTTGCACATAGTTCTTTTAAGGTTACATAATTCCCGTTATATTATAAAATACATTATCCCTGCGCGGATGTTTTTGCAGATCCGCTAACGTCGACCGGCGAAACGACTCGCCGCAGAACCACCAATTACACTTGTTGTAGACCATTGTTAATAGTTAATAATATTCTTAATAAAATGTATTAAACAAATTCGTCTTCTTTCATCTCGAGCTATCCTCGGGCCAATCAGCGCTCCGAGCAACCACTGTCCGTGGGACGAGACCCGCACGTGGCACTGCGGCTTGACGCGGCGCCGGGCGCCACCTAACCGATGCACCCTCCACGCCAGCGTTACATGGCGATCCAGCTAGGATAGTTTGGGTGGACAATCAGATATAAACAGACCGCGGGATAATGGCGTGGATACAAGCACTAAACAAGACCGCGCTCATAGAAATTCTGACCGAATTCGATTTTGACGCAACCGGTACGATTAATGACGTTCGTTCGCGCTTACGGGAATATGTCCAAACGCACGGCGACGACCCCTGTATCGCGGGTTGGCGACAACCGGAAGCAACAACCGTTCCCCTCGACGACGAGAAGACACCGCCACCCCCAGCCGCAACCTACAGTTACCCAGGGATCACAACGGAGAAGAGAGACCGATCGAGAAGGTACGGAAGTGGAACTGTCACTTCTCCGGCAACGACCTGTACGGTTTCTTCGACCGAGTAGAGGAACTCCGCGAAGCCTACGATCTAACAGGCGAACAACTTATCCACGGACTACCCGAGCTCTTCAGGGGTGAACCTCTGGAATGGGTCCGGAACAACCGCACGGATTGGGGCACATGGGACGAGCTGATGGCGGACCTGAAACGCAATTTCCTTCCGCCCGACGAAGAAGGCAATCTAGAAGAGCGAATCTACGCACGTAAGCAGAAAAGAGGCGAAGGGATACGGCCTTATGTCACCGCTCTCCACACACTACTCCGGAGGAAAGGAGAACTGGCCACCGTAAACATCGTGGACTGCCTCTACAAGAATATGCGAGCAGAATATCACCTACACTTCACTAGGACAGATGTGTCTACCGTAACGGAACTTCTCCGAAGGGGCGAACGCCTACAGGATCGAAGAGCGGAAGAGGACACCCCACGTCGAAACGACCATCCAACGCGCACTAGCGTCGCGACAGCTGACCAGCTTTAAAACCGGGAAAACTGCTGCTGGAGGTGCAAGCAGCCTGGCCACCAGAGACAAGGATGCACCCGACCATAGCGCCTGTTTTGCTCATTCTGCGGTAAGGACGGGGTGAACCGCACCCGCTGCGACTGTCCCCGACTCAACCAGGAGGGAAACGACCGACGGGCCCCACGCATCCACGGCTCGGCCCAGCGATTAAACGATGGACGCATTGCCCTCACAGTCACGGCAGCGGGACACGCTGTGAGGGCGCTAATCGACTCCGGGGTCGCCACATCGTTCATCGACACCCACGTGGAAACCCGGTGTATGAAACACGGATGGAAGGCTCAACAAGGAATCTATCGCGGCCATAGTAGCCGACGGCAGCGAAGCCGCAATCGAGGAAAGTCTGGAAGGAACAGTGGACATCGCAGGGAGACGAATAAGGCACGCATTCTTCACGTTACCCTCCCTACACCACCCAATGATCCTTGGAATGGACGTCCTGAGAAAGCTACAGTACGTCGGGTCAATCGCGGGGGTCCCCAATTCAACTAACCGCTGCGGCCCACCGACCACCACCACGAACAGGACACCCCCTGTATAGCACCGAAGGGCTACAACCACGGACGCAGCAAGACGACCAGCGTCTACAAGAGTTCCTAAGCAAGGAGGTACGGAAATTCGATACCGTCGAGGGACCGACACCCCTCCTGCGGCACAAAATCCGGCTCAAACCGACCGAGCCAATTAAACAGCGCTACCATCCAAGAGACCCGGCCATTCAGAAGATCATCGACGAAGAAGTAGAGAAAATGCTGGCCGAGGGTGTTATCGAGCCATCCCATAGCCCATGGAGCTCGCCGGTGGTTATCGTGAAGAAAAAGGACGGCAGATCGCGATTCTGCATCGACTACAGGAAGGTGAACCAGGTATGCGAGCGCGATGCATATCCCCTTCCACAGATAAACGCCACCCTAGACAAGCTCAGGGGAGCAAGGTACCTATCAAAGATCGACCTCAAGAACGGTTATTGGCAGGTCGAGCTTAACCGAGGAAAGTCGCCCCGTGACCGCGTTCACGGTGCCAGGACGAGGCCTCATGCAGTTCCGGGTAGTACCGTTTGGATTACATTCCGCACCGGCTACCTTCCAACGGCTATTGGACACCGTAATCGGCCCGGAGCTGGAACCCTTCGCGTTCGCCTACCTCGACGACATCATCATCGTAAGCCGGACATTCAACGAACACCTTCAGCACCTCCAAACCGTATTCATGCGCCTACGCCAGGCAAACTTGAGGATGAACCTGCAAAAATGCAAATTTTGCGCAGACAAATTGACGTACCTGGGCCACGTTATCGATCGGGAAGGTATCCACACTGACCCAGAGAAAACACAGGCCATCGCAAATATGCCAGCGCCAACGAATATCAAGGGGCTACGACGCTTTCTAGGAATGGTCTCGTAGTATCGTCGATTTATACCAAACGCCGCGATTCTTACCGCACCATTGAACCAACTCCTAAGGAAATCGTCACGGTGGCGCTGGGACACGGATCAGAACAATGCCTTCAGAGCGTTAAAAACACACCTCATGTCAACGCCCATTCTCGCATGCCCAGACTTCACCAAGCCATTTGTGCTGCAAACGGACGCTAGCAACACAGGCCTCGGAGCAGTTCTGACGCAGCAGGTGGACGACAGCGAGCGGGTCATCGCGTACGTCAGCCGATCGCTGAATAAAGCCGAGGCAAACTACAGCGTAACCGAACTAGAATGCTTGGCCGTCGTATGGGGAATCCGAAAACTCAGAGGATACCTCGAAGGCTACCATTTCACGGTGCTAACAGACCATCAGTCCTTGTAATGGCTGCAGAAAATCGACAGCCCATCGGGACGTCTCGCACGCTGGGCGCTCGAGCTCCAGCAGTACAACTTCGTTGTCAAATACCGCCAGGGCACCGATAACACCCTAGCCGACGCCCTGTTCCGACAAACGACCACGCTTGCCGCACTGGGATCAGCGTGTCGATGATACACGCAGATGAAAAAAAACGTAGAGGCACGCCCGGGGAACTTCCCCGACTACTGCATCCGAAACGGACGACTATTCCGCCATATCCTGCACCGGGTAGACTTCAACGAAGCCAGCACCCACGAAAACTGGAAGGAGTGTGTACCAAAGAACGCCCGCGAAAAGGTGTTAAGAGAGAATCACGGCGAACCCACCGCTGGCCACCTGGGAATCGCCAAAACAATCGCCAGGCTTGCCGGACGCTACTACTGGCCGGGAATGCTCCAGGAGGCGGCCCAGCACGTACGCGCGTGCAAATCCTGCCAGGCCTACAAAGCATTGCAGCAATCACGGCCAGGCCGGATGCACGCTCACACAGCCAATGACCCCTGGCAGATCATCAGCGCCGACCTCATCGGGCCACTTCCCCGATCAACACACGGTCACACCACCATCCTGGTCGTACAGGATAAATTCACTAAGTGGATAGAAGCGAAGCCCCTGCGAATAGCCACCGCGACCGCGAAGCCCCTACGAATTGGTAAGGATCAATCTGGCAAGGGCATTCCAAACACAAGCTGCCCACTATAATTTGCGGCGAAGGGCATGGCAACCTCGCATCGGCGAAACGGTATGGAAGCGAACGCATGTATTATCAGACAAAGGGAAACAACGGAACGCGAAGTTGGAGCCCCGATACGTCGGTCCTTTGGTGGTATGTAAACGGCTCTCTTCCGTCATATTCGATCTGCGCGACAACAACGGAAGAAAACACAATCGTATTCACGTGAGCGACCTCAAGCCAGCGGGAAACAATAATATGACGGAAAGACCAGAAAGAAGCGAATCGAGCGATCCCGGCGTGCGTAACAACAGTAACAGTAATAGAGCACGACCAGGCGGTACAACGCAAGGCGGTACGCCCAAAATTAATCGTGCCAGCGGCCCGGGCACCCACCTGTCAGCTGGACGGCCGGCCAGCACCCACCACACCACCTCAACCACGCCCGGCACCGACAACACCCGGACCTGGAACCGCGGTGCGCCGTCCAGCAACAATACTGATGGCCACCACCAGTCGAGCGATGGCAAGACGACCACGTCGTCCGCGACGAACCACCGTCGCCAATCCGGGTTACCAGACGGCAGGAGCAGCCCTGTCAACCACACGGCCCTCCATGACCGTGGCCCTGCCCGACGGAGGAGAGGTTACGATACCGGTGGGCACGCGAAAATGGCGACTTCGTCGCCACGGCCGCCAACGGACCCTCCGGTTCCAGCCCAACGTGGACCTGCATTACGCCGGACCCTGGGAATCCGACAGGTAACCCAGCCTCATCCTTAACTCCGCGTCTCACCCCCCCCCCCCCCCCCCGACGAAAGAGGGGGGTATGACGGGACATCACTAACGGACCGCTATGTGGCGGTTTACGCCTGCCGTTTCCCGCTGTCAAAATCGCGCGCACATAACTCGCGGTACCACCGCTACGCGCCGCGTAGCGGCGACTACGCTTTCGCGCGGCTGAACGTCGGCACCGAGCCATACAAATAAGGACGAAAGACGCAGTTTCGACGAGTTCTCTCGGGCTTCGAAGTTGCGATAAACGCAGTGCGAACCGAGACGAATCTCCACGTGGTTGTGGGATGAGACCCACAACTCCTAGGGCTAAATAAATATTGCGAAAGGAGCCCGCGCCCTCCAGCCGAACGAACGTCGTTATATTCGCGCATAGTTCTCTTAAAGTTATATTCGCGCATAGTTCTCTTAAAGTTATATTCGCGCATAGTTCTCTTAAAGTTATGTTCGCGCATAGTTCTCTTAAAGTTATATAATTCTCATACTTCTCTTAAAGTTACATAATTCTTATTATATTTGCGCATAATTCTTTAAAGTTACCTAATCCTCGTTATAGTATAAAATATATTATCCCTGCTTGAATATCCTTGCAGATCCGCTAACGTCGACCGGCGGAACAGCCAGCCGCAAGACCACTAATTGTATGTTAACTAATATTTAAATAAAACACATTAAACGAAATCGTCTTCTTTCTCTCGAACTATCCTCGGACCAATCAGCGCTCCGAGCAACCACTGTCCGCGGGACGAGACTCGCACGTGGCACTGCGGCGCCCGGCGCCACCTAACCGGTGCACCTTCGGTGCCAGCGTTACAAGTTTAATAAATATGTAATAAGAAAAAATTTGTAATAAATAAAAGTTTATTAAAGAAATGCTGTTCTAAGTTTAACTTTTTTCATCATCATTTTCATTGTCATTTTCTTTATCATTGTCAAAAACAGGTAATGATTCCCAAAATGCAAGGCGATTAACTAGCATAATTGATTTCAATTATGTAATTAAATCTTCTGTTATCTGTGCTGAACTTTGTGCAGTATTATAATTTAAATTTTATGCTATAAAAAACATCGTTTTCTTTATTTACAATATAGTTGCTCGGTTGAAGTAGAATATATCTCATTTGTTATTTTAAGTTGTTTTATTTTTTTTAACTTTGTATTTTAAATATTAACTAACTTAGGAGATACTACATACGTAAGATCGTAAGTAAAGGATTACAAAGAAATCAGGGATCAACTGTTGACTGATTTGGACACTTTTCCTTATTATATGCTTTATACAATAGCCAGAAGAATAAAAAAGAATAATGATAACAACAATCATTTCAAATAACTGCTGTAACTTCCAATCTAAAAAAATTATATCAATAAATCAATACTTCCAGTACTACCAAAAAAGTTCCAATCTCCCTCTTTTTATTTTAAATAATGTGGCCATATGATTATAACGTATAGTCGACAGCGATTTCTTGTGATGTATGTGTTACACTAAGTTAATTTAGGAAATGTATGTAGTTTTCAGCAGTTACTTCCTAATCAATGCATGCCTAAAATGCATATAACCTAACCTACAATCATAGGAAAATGAACACATTGACTGAATTTTGCTTTTACTGTGACGTATGTATCAAGCTAACGCTTCAATTTTGCCTCGATTCCACGTTGGCAGTCATTCTGAGTAGGTGCCATCTTGTATCCACTACCTGAACTAAATTTGTCACGACTCGCTCTGTATTAACGGCAATATGGTGAAATTCGTCTGTGGAAATGCAGTCAGGAGGCCCCGTTGTTTATCGTTATACGAGTACATTATGGGCTGATTGAGGGCTCATTCGAAAGAAGAAGGTTCAATGCAGCGCGCTGAACGCATTGTTTGAGTCACAAAACTCTATTAGTGAAGTTACAATACCTAGAATCGACGAGTGCTTTGGCCGGTTTTTGCTATACTTTGGACACTCATATTATTAGATATCAACACAAGCTTGTTGAATCATGCGTTCAGCGCGCTGCATTGAACCTTCTTCTTTCGAATAAGCCCTCACTTAGCCTGTGATCTGCTCATATATGGCACCGACGAGCTACTGTTAAAGACTGCCAGCCTTACGGGAATTCGCGTATCCGAAAAATTCGCTGTTTTCTACCGCCCTCTAGGATATATTGCGGTCAGAATAAGAAACACTCGCGGAAGACGTGACTGGTCCGATCGTCTAAACGGTCGCCGGGGCGAGGGGAACTTTTCTGTCTCGCTTTGTCACATTTTGTTCCATAGGCGTTCTTTGTCACGAGGCGACCGCTCGTCGCTTTACCGACGGAGCGACAGAGCCCATCAGAGCCCACTTAGTGGTACGCCAAAATACACAGGGGCTGGCAGTCTTTAATAGTACCTCGTCGGTGTATATGGACAACGAGGCCCCCCAAACCCATATTTTGAGCCAAATTGTGTCGGTATACAGCTCACTGCATTACCCGTGTCTACCCCCTTAAGGGGCTAGGGTAGTCGCGTGACTTTTGCGATTTGGCAGGTCGGTAATTTTAATAGTATTATATACCTAAAGATGGAGCTACTTCCTTTGTCTTTTACAAATTCTGTTAGAAATAAAAACCGTTCCTTGAATCATAAATTGAATCTGTGCATTTGTTTTTCTATAACCTCTAATACAACTTGCGCGTTCGCAGTGAACATCATTATGAATGCGAATGGATATTCTTATGTCTTATGTATTGCGCGATGCTTTTAAAATTTTTTAATTGAAATTGGACTCGTACAATCGCAAAAGCCTTATTGTACATTTTAATAACTCGAAATGTGCTTATACTGCATCATGATATTTTGTAAATATTAAAGAATTATAAATGTTGATGAGGCATCCATACATACGTCGGTAGAAATAAATTTACTTATCGTTAAATTTTTTTATTATCTAAAATTTACAATTGCAAAACATTTAATAATTTTAATTTCTACACTGATTCGTGTAGTGCTTTATTTTGTATATCCAGGATCATTATACTTGATACCCCCATTTGTCGTTTTTGCACATCTTTTGAACCATCATGATGTAAATTGCAAAACCTCATTTTTTCTGAAAAAGTAAATAACTTAAATGACTTTTCGTGTTCATCCAACATGAATTACATTTTCTAAAGAATCATTTATTATTTTTTCTATTTCTCTGATTACAAATACACGCGATTTACTTATCTCTCTGTTGGCATGTATTGTAGTGTTCCTATCTGCCTTCGATTCATGTGTCAGAATTTGCATTTTAGATATTGTTCTGTCATTTCAACTTCATATGAAACGGTTGTTCCTGTCATTTTAATCTACAAAGAAAAAACATATACAGAATCATGGTTATATTACTATCCTACTTATCCTTTTGCATGTGTCACTAATATTTCTATACCCAGTTTCTGTTTGGCAGCTAAAATTAAAAATGAACAGGAGAGTGTGAAGAGACCCACCACCACCCCCGTTAACACGGTCCTCTTTACTCTCCTTATTCATTTATCTCTACAAAGCAAGTCAGAAAATTGTTGGCACACGTACGGAGTTGAAAATTGAATAAATATGCGTGATACTCTCGCGCGTTAAAATTGAAACTTCTTAGGTTCTAGCATTTATTGACGATTTTATTATTTCAGGATTAGTAAATCGAATTTAATTAAGGGAAATCTCTCTTAATTAAATAAAATATCTCTTTTATTCATCAATTTCCATTAATTCGTACTCTAAGAAAAAAATTATGGGTTTATGATAAAAAAAAAAAAAAAAAAATAATTCATACTGTAAGAAAGAAATGATGGGTTTATGATAGCTTAAGTATGATACAAATCGATGTATGCGACGGAGAGAGTAGAAATGATTCTCCCTCTCTTTCTTCTGAAATGTCGGTTGGAATCGGAGAAGGAGAACCGTTTCAATTCTCGTCTCGACAGGCCAACTCACGCTACCGTGGCTAGAGAAAATGCTACGTATACACATAGTACGTGCGTGGATGCGTGTGAGTGCGTATGACGCATTGACAGAGAGAGTAGAAACGATTTGTCCACTCTTTCTTTTCATTCAATTGTCGCGTCGGTTGAAGTCGGAGAAGGTGAAGCGTTTCGCTTTTCGTCTGATCCAGGCTAATTTGCTCTACCGCACGTAATGAAGTTGCACCTCCAAAATTTATAATTCACAATTTTGTACAACTTATGGAAATCATTCCTTCTGCAAATGTAGGTTACCAAATTATTTGTACATGACATCTAACTGCATAATTTCATTGTTATTAATACATTGTGTGACGACCGGTCGCCATGACAGCCGTCGTCAAGGCACCGTCGTCACCGCGTACCGTCGTCACCATGCACCAGCGGCGCGCACCGTCACCGCGCCCCATCCGCGAGCACCGTCGCGCGCACCGGCGCCACGCGGCGCGAGAGCGATTAAGGAAGCAATCGATCACCGGATCGATGAGTTGGCTCGGGTTTCGGCCCCGACAGGACCTCCTCGGAGGTCCTCTCCAAGGCAGCCGGCTCTCCTAGCCCGCGGACATGGCCCGGTCTAGGCGAGCCTGTAGGCCGGCGTCGTTGCGAACGGGGCTGGCCACGCCAACCCCCGCGGCCACGCGGACCGCCTGACCTGAGGGCAGGCCCAGGTCAGGCGAGCCGCGCGTCGACCGTGCTGCGAAGGACATGGCCTCGCAGGACGGTCAGCCCGGCCGCGGCGACCGGTCCACCGGTTCTGCTACCCCGTGGGCAGGCCCGGAGTAGCCGAACCGAGCAGGAACGTCGCGACGAAGGGCATGGCCTCGTCGCGGAGTTCTCCGGCACCGCTGGGCGCAACACCGGCCAACTCCAGGAAGGAACAACCTCTCTCGGACGTGAACAACTGACCAGTCGGCCAAAGCTGGCCAATACCTGTCTACGTTATTCTTCCTCTCTCTCTCCTCCTCGCGACCGCGACCCCGCGCCTAGGTTAAGCCGCGTAATCGAACCGCGGGCACCACCGGGTGCCCCGCTGCCCGTAGATATAAGTTCCGCGAACGCCACGCCGGGCGTTCCCCCGACCGTAGTTGATAAGTACCGCGAGGCGCCACGCCGGGCGCCTCCACCGACCGTAGCCCGTAAGTCGCGTAGATCTAAGTATAGTTTGTAAGCGCCACCCCCGTCGCCACTAATATTTGTCACCCCCGCAGAGCGAGACCACTACCGCCGAGGCCACCGCCCGCGCCTCCACCGCCGGGACAACCGCCACCATCGCTCTGCCGGACGCCGTACCGATCACCGCGCCGCCGGCCCGCGACCGGCACGATGTAGACGCCGACACCAATAAAGTAATGTGAAACCGATCTAGCTCGCCTCATTACTCGCACGACCCGACCCCCTCCCTACCGCGACCGGCCTCCTCGCGGGGACCCTGGCTGCTGTAGCGTCCAGCACCAGGAGGCGTGACGAGGCAGCAGCGTTACAATTGTACTTTATACCATGTTTATTTATAGAAAATGATGTGTTAATAAGCAAATACACTACTAAAAAAAATTAAAGGATTACCTCTGAGAACCCGAAAATGTAGTCGAAATTCAAACGACCATAACTTCGGTAAAAATGATCGGATCGATATCGGTAAAAAACCGATCGAAAGCATGGAATCTACGCTGTGGATTCGGTATTTCATATCTGTGTACACACATAAGATAGGGTGGCATCGATGCAACTGCAACGAACTGCTTTGATGTTCACTGTTGAGTTGTTGAACGACTTGTTGAAGGACGGCCAGAGTGTCTAGAGATCACTAATTGATCCACCATTTATTTTTATCCCTTTGATTGATTTTCTACGTTTCAATATAATCCAAAATCTTTTTTTAACATGTACAAATTTTACGGCGAATCACGCATATCTCTTTACAGCAATACAGACGATCGATTTTTGTCGTTGCGATATCGCTTCGACCATACAATTGCTCTTTCTTTGTTCTTTAAAAAGAAGAAAAAACGAAGACAGACATATGGTTGCAGCGATTTCGCAACGACAAAAATCGCTCTCCGCATCGTGTTTTAGGATGTATTAGGTTGTAACATATGAATCTTCCGATTTATAATTACAACATTAAATAAACATACATTTATTATATTTAACGACAATGAACAAAGTAGGAACTATTAAGATCTGTAGATTTTTTCAAGAAATTACAAGTTTTCTGCATTAGTTTCATCAATTTTTTGAAAAATCACGATTCACAGAAATCTGAGAAAGGCATGTTTAAACACGTAAATGTTAACAAATTTCGATGATAACACTGTACAACAGCCAAATGATTTCGTAAATGCCACTATGAAATTCTTATAGATTTTTGCGAGCTGAATACGAATCTGAAATCCGTTTCTCTCTAGGACGTACAGTTTTTGAGAAAATTAATGTTAAAGAAGATTGCACATTTTCAACTTTGAAGATGTTTTGCGCTTTTCCCATAGCAGCTATTCAGTTGCTTTTGACACGAGAAAAATCTGTAAACTTTCCCGAATAAAACGATATAAATTGTTATTACATTGTAAACATTTAAATATGTTTAAATAATGATCAAAGTGAGAAAGACACCAAAAATGCACCAATTTTTGCTGATATTTTTTAATTTATTTCAAAAACTAAGGGTATAGACGAAAATCTAACCATCCTACGTGAAAGAGCAGACATTTCTGCTATAGAAAGCATCAAGCGAACTTACAAAATCACTTTCGTTTTCATTTTACAAGCGAAATAGTTCAACAAAATACGTGTCGCCGCCAGCGGTACTCAATGGCAGACAATACGCCAAGCAGTTAGCAAGGCGACCACCGCGCCACGCTAGCATTGACTACCGCTAGCGGCGACGCATATTTTGCCGAACTATTTCGCTTGTAAAATGAAAACGAAAGTGATTTTGTAAGTTCGCTTGATGCTTTTTATAGCAGAAATGTCTGCTCTTTCACGTAGGATGGTTAGATTTTCGTCTATACCCTTAGTTTTTGAAATAAATTGAAAAATATCAGCAAAAATTGGTGCATTTTTGGTGTCTTTCTCACTTTGATCATTATTTAAACATATTTAAATGTTTACAATGTAATAACAATTTATATCGTTTTATTCGGGAAAGTTTACAGATTTTTCTCGTGTCAAAAGCAACTGAATAGCTGCTATAGTAAAAGCGCAAAACATCTTCAAAGTTGAAAATTTGCAATTTTTTTTAACATTAATTTTATCAAAAACTGTACGTCCTAGAGAGAAACGGATTTCAGATTCGTATTCAGCTCGCAAAAGTCTGTAAGAATTTCATAGTGGCGGTTACGAAATCAAAAAAAAGTCAAAATTTGTTGTACAGTGTAATTTATCACAATAAATCATAGTCTTATTTTAAAATAAAAATCATTGTAATCTGCACATTTTCTTCGATGTATAAATCACCCCAAAGACACGAATATTTATCGAATAAGCATATTTAAGAAATTGTTGAAGCAAAATCTGACGTTTCATATGTTACAACCTAATATAATCTAGTTCGAAGGGTCAAAATGAAAAAAATGATAATGTGTGCCAATAATTTTCTGACTCACTGTACGTTTGCATTTTCGTTTCCTCTTCATGTGCGCTGTGCTACACTCGCCGGTGCAGTCGCAATTGGCCATGTAACAGCTCTTCATGTGTGCTGTGCTGCACTCGTCGGTGCAGTCGCAATCGGCCATGTAACAGCTCTTCATGTGCGCTGTGCTGCACTCACCGGTTCTCTTATCGGCTGACCTCTATTAAATCTGTTATCTACAATCTCTGGCAGCATGCAGTCCTCATAGAACCTCATTAGTTTTCCCTTCATTTCTGTTTCCCAGAACTTATCATCTCTTTGTATCAGATTAATTTTCATTCCTTTTGGCGTCCATAAGCAGAATAATGCATTTTGTCTATTCGTTATGTGCAGTTGCCCTTGTATCTGATGATAATATTGATGATTTTTATTCATTCCATCACCCCTGTATCGTCGAAATCTCTCCAACATGGAGAAATCTCGTGGTTCAGGATATTGACAATGATATGATTGAGGAGGAGGAGAATTTGATAAATAAATTGAATTAATTTGAGCCGAAAGAATTATTACGTTTATTGGCTCGAACAATACGATTAGGGGAAAAAGCCTCTCGGCATAAAAAACCCCCGAAGATTACAATTGATTTACAATGAACGGTGAAAGTGCGAGCGATTGTATGTGTGTGTTGCGTGTAATCGTTATGGTTTCATGCAAGGAGTACAGTGACTCCTCACGACGTTTATACGTTATTACGAGTTCATGCAAGGAGTGTGATGTCTCCTCACGACGTTTTATGTGATAGCCCGGCCCGATAGGAGATTGTGGTCTCCGTTGGATTCCGAACACCGAAGTGCGAATCCTGCGACTCTAATTGATAGAGCCGGTCTGGACGATGAGCATAGGGTCTCACTCGCAGCGTTATAGTGGGCCGTGCGAATAGTGTTGGGTGTGATTCGCGGATCGCGGGTGCGCGGTGGCGTTTCGACGCGACGCTGTTCGCGCTCTATACCGTCGCGGTCTTACGAAAGGAACGATCCGATAAATGCGATAGTTTAATAGACGATTATATTATACTAAATCCCGGACAGGACTCTTTTCCACGACCCGTTCCGTAGCAGATTCACGACTCGACTGCTCATTCGATAAGCAACAATCTCTTGAGAACCCCGACGAGGGGTGATGTTTAAAAAATATCCCTTCTTTTCATTCGTTACGGAATACGATGCGAGACCGTTGGAATGTTTATGGGAACCACGTGTTTACGTCGGACCGCTCCGCTCGATAATCGACAGACAATAGGCCCTGCGTTGACCCGAATTTCTAGGTATCGGCTATTCATGGTGGTCTCTGCGCCGAGCCACTTGAGTTTCAAAAAATTCCTTCAGTCGCGACAAAAATCTACGTTCGCGGCTGAACAACCCCGATAAATACGTCTTATCGCAGGCAGCTCCTTTATTGCTTCATCTGGTGTTAAATTTTTCGCCGATTCTGGACATTTCACTTCAACAATAGTATCGTCCTGCATGAGGCCGTCAGGCGTCGCACCTAAATAAGGCACGATGGCAT
This sequence comes from Stelis phaeoptera, assembly GCA_943735885.1. Classification (NCBI taxonomy): domain Eukaryota; kingdom Metazoa; phylum Arthropoda; class Insecta; order Hymenoptera; family Megachilidae; genus Stelis; species Stelis phaeoptera. The sequence continues at coordinate 3,574,691 of OX030933.1, forward strand.
CGATAAAGAGGCCGCATGGCAGAATAGGGATTTCAAATTCTGCTTCTAGTTGTCTCAAGGCGTTTAACTCGTTCTCCCTTCCGTATTCCAGGGAACGTAGATATTGTATTTGCGGGTATATTATGCTCTTCAGTGTATTTGCTCGCGGCGTATCTTTTCATAATCGGCATACCTTGCCAAAATTTGACGCCGTTAATAATTTTTTCCTATACGCCATCCATTTTTCGCTTTTCGCCTGTTCGCGTGTTTCTTCTTCGATGTTGTGTCGCATTATTTGCCACTCTCGTAATTCTTTCATATGCCTATCGCATTCGGAAAGGTACACTGTTTCTTCCATATCTGGTTTTTCCGCACCGGGGCCGTAATCTTTGTCGTATGATTGTTTTTCATACCTCGACGTAGAAGTTTTCGCATCTTCTTTATATTTTTTTGCCATCTGCGATGCATGCTTACGTCGTTCTTCCAATTTTTTTATTATGGGTGTCGGTTCCTTGTTCATAGCGCTATTCAATCTGCTCAACACCTCTTTTGAGTTAAACTGGACGACAGCAGCGGAAACTCTTCCCTGATACGATCCTTCTCGTCCGAAGTTTATTCGTTTGCCTCCTATGAATTTAGCGATGATGCTGTTAAAACTTTCAACGGTATTATTATTTAATGAGTACAGCAAACTTTCAGCTTGTGCGAATAACGGCTGCATAGCTTCATCAATACTTTGATAAATACCCGCTTCCTTCAATTGCGGAACGTAGTTTATTTTGTTGGGCTCAGAATATTTCTTGCAGAAATATGCCAACTTCTGGCACTCTATGTGCTCCCCGAAAACGTGGCTCGGTACATTCTTTAAATCTACCTTCAAATTTTTTATTTTATTAGCCATTACTGCATTCTCCTTGAATCTATATTCTGCAGCTTTTTTCACACCAGTGCGTAGTCTAAGGGCATTTTGTTTTACGATGCTTCTTAGGTCCTTGTAGCGGCCTTTTGAGACGATCTCGTTTATTTTTCTGCTAAAATTACGTAGCAGATGATTGGTGCATTCAATTTTGCGTACACGCACCATGTATTCCTTGTATGGATCATTGTTCAATATTTTCTTGTAAACGCTGTTGTCTCCATCGGCCACTAATATTGAATATACTATACCATGCATTTCCACACTGCATTTAAATCCTTCTACAATTGCAGCACTTTCCATACTGGTTGAAATTTGATTACGACCCCAGTTCTTGAAGCAACGATGTTCACGAGCTTCTTCCTTCCTTTTAGCTGCTGTTTGGCAAATCATGCAGAATTTATTTTTAACGTTGATGTATAGTACCTTCTTGGTATGGTATCCAACGATGGCTCCTACTCCAGATAGGGAATTGTAGTCTCCGCCGCGGTATGACCGCTTCATCCAGCTACCGTCTGCTACAACTGTAATCCACGGAATGGTAGATCCTGAAAGTATGTCACCTCTTGCTATAGCCAATTCTCTCTCTTGTTTTCCAGCCTCCTCCATTTCTCGTTGTGCGGGCAATTCGAAGGCATCGATTATCTTGTCTTGACAATCCTGGTACATTTTTTTCGACATACATGATATGTTCATGCCAGACATTAGCTCCTCCAATTGATTGTAACCTCCGCCGGTCACCATTGTTGCGGACACAGTGCTGTGATTAATGTCCATAATGTTGTCATTCTTTCGCAGACATGAAATGCGCTCGTTGTAATTGCACATTTGACATTGTACATTGTACACTTTTTCCAATCCGTTTTGTTGAAATCCAACTATTTTAAAATGTTGAATTCCGCATTCTATGTTAGAATGTTTTCCAAGATCTATCATTTGTTGTAAAACGTAGGCGAAGTCAACAAAGTCAATCTCTTTAGAAATTGGTTCTTCCAAGGCTTGGGGTTGAACTCTTTCTACCACCCAGTTACACTCAGACTCAGTGCCACTTGGAATATCTTCTGCATTATTTTCTTCGTCGTTTTTTGTTACATATGGCTCACAAACAATGTTCCGGGTTGATTCTTCTGGCATATCTTGAAATATTAGCCGCGCTCCCTCTTCCGTGACCGGTACCGTTTCTTGAACAATCCCGTTGAGATCGTTTAATTCTTCCTCTTCTTCAAAGTTCACTTCATTTAAAATTTCAAAGATAAACTGTGTATCTTCGGGATTTTCAATGTTATCATCAACAAAAGCACACATTTTTTCCTTTGAAGTAGATGCACAATTGTCTGCTTCCATTATTTTATATGATTCTTGATCATTTTTCGAAATACTAGCAGCATCGTGTTTAATCTCATCTAACGTACTGTATGCTGCATATCGTCGTCTGAAAATCAAGTTTTAAATAAATGCATTCATAGCAATAGAAAAAAAATGGATACACAAATAAATTTACCAATATTTGAAACGCTAAAAACGTTTACATGTTTATTTGAAACAAAAGAATCCCCTATTGTGATAAACGCACGCGTATGTGTTATTTAAAATTAAAGATGCTATAATGTTTCTTTGTGTCAATTTTAGATATGACAATACATTTTGTCAAATAGCACTTAACTGATTTCAATGCCAATAACAAGATAACATATTAAAAAAGCAATGAAATCTGAGTCCGTGTAGTATATCGTAAGGTTGACCGATACACTCAGTTCACCCGTTATTTTATATGCTGTTCGCGGCTCGCGGGCCGAGATGACGTATGCGCAGAAAAAGTGAATGTGCATGCCACCGAAAATACTAACACACACCTGAGCGTAAACGCTGAATCCTATGCAATGAAAGAAAAAAAAAATTGCCCTCGTTGGTGCCGCTAAAAGTATAAATAGTTACGTAACTTTGATACGTAAACCCTGGCAAACTTTAAACAGAAACAAAAATAAGAGAAAATTTAAAATTATGATACAAAAAATCAAAAACTGTGTCGAATAAAGTAAGAATAAAGATGAAAAATTCATTCGCTTGTTCATTTCAAAAATGAAAAAAAGAAAAAAAATGTTAAAACAGAAATAACAAACTAAAGCTTTTGTAAATATTTAACTAAACAAGCAATTTACCTTTCCCGCCACCTTTTTTTGGATGACATGCGTCTTGTACATGTTGTAGCCCGGCGGCTGTTCATGTTCCCTTTCACATAACGTTTATGTATACAGTTTTCTTTCAGAAATGTCGATTCCATATCAATAACACACACAAAAAAAAAACACAAGAACAGAAACTAAAGAACGTTATTTTTTTAACACGAAAACAATTATTGAAAAATAAAACAGGTTCAAGGAATCTAAACTTTGCATAAAAAAAAAACACGTATGCAAGCTAGATTGCTTTACACTTCGTAACCTTATCGAGTAAAATAAAACATATGATGGCGATAAAGGAGTAGAAGTAATGAGGCAAAATTGCTTTTGAAAAGTGAATTTAGGTATTTTTATTTATTATATCAGTGATATCGATACACACGTAGATGTTGTTTTGTCATATCTATCGATTGCTTTATAATCGCAAATCATTAGCCAATTACGCTTGCACCTAGGTGCAAGTGAGAAAGAAAAACGCACGGAAACCTGGAAAACTTTGTTTATAGCAACGATATGTAAGAACATCACACGAAAAATGGATGCCAGACAGAGCAGCATGGTAAGTACCGTTATCCATAAAATAATCCAGTATATTTTGTAATATATCAAATTTATAATTGGATTTATAATTAATCAGAATATAAAAAATATAAATCATTATCAGATGGAAGTAGAAAATTTAAAAACTACGTCCTCAACGCAAACCTCGCCGCGGGGAAATTCACGGAGCGGAGAGCGTTCGCCGAGACGGCGATCACCGAGACGGCGGTCACCGCGATGACGGTCACCGCGACGGCGATCGCCAAAAAATCGGTCTCCGCGACGCTCCCCGCGGAGCCGCTCCAGGCGAAGTTCAACCCGAAGACGGTCGCGGGAAAACTCGTCGGGAAGTGAAACCGTGGCGCGGGAGCTTAACTACATAAAACAGGTACATCATCCAGATAAATATCAAATTACATGCTAAGCGATATTACTAAAATTTTAAATAATATAAAGTGGGTATAATCATAAGTAAAATAATTAAAATAATCATATAACCTATAAATAAAATATTTACTCCCTCGTAAATACCGAATTTTTATCGTTGATCAGAATGTTATGCTCGATCGCGTTGGTCTGTCCTAACGGATCGTCGGGTACAAAGAATTTTTCCGCGAAATGTCTTACGATTTTCTCGATTCGAGGCCGCGATTCCTCGGTTAAGTGATCTAATTTTAAAGTTTCCATAATAATCGCGGTTCTTTCGGCGTCGGATTTTCGTGTAACAACGTAATCTCCCAGCTCTTCGCCGTGTTCCTCCAGCTGTTCTTCTGTGAGCGGGGTTAACGGTCTGGCTGGCGCGTCAGCGGTTACGTCGCGTGTTTCTCGTTCCAACGGTCGTGACTCCTCCCGAGTCAGCGGTTTCTCGCGGCGGGCCGCGTCGAGGTCATTGCCGCTCGTGGAAATTGCTATCGCGGCACTAAGTATCGGCCGGTTGCCGATGAACGTGACAGGTGATCCTCTATGTTTACGTCGTGAGGTTAGTGCCTCTTCTAACTTGCACGAGTTTGAGAATCGGACGGGGTGGATTGGCCTCTTGTTCGTTACTAGCGTGCGATGGTGGAACGAGATTTCGCTTTCTTCGCTCAGCAAGTACGGGCATCCTAGTAATCCTACCACCCCTTCTGGAAAATCGGGCGCGTCAATGACATAGAAAAGGGTCCGGCTTTCGTTTATCGTTATATAAATCATTCCGGCGGCGATGATACTTCCTTGAAGGCCTCTCACGTGGACGCTCTCGCTATTAAAGATCGGCGCGTTAGATCGGAGGGCGTTCAATTTAACCAGGTTCAACATCGAGCCGGTGTCTATTATAAACTCGCCCTGTCGACTAACTAGTTCCTCTGACCGAATCCGGATTCGGGGGGAGGACGCTTGTACGAGGTTGGGGAGTTAGGACGCCCCGAATTACTTCCCGCGGCTGTGAATAAGGCGCGCCCGATCGGTACGCGTTCGGGGAACGGGCGCGTTGCAAGTTTAAAGCGCCGCTTCCCGGAGAGATGCTCCGTGGCGGCGAAGATTCGCGTTGCAGCGAAGATTCGCGTTGCGGCGAAGGGTCGCCCCCTCGTCCGGGAGGAGGGTCGTTCCTTGGCGGGGGGCGCGATCTTTGGCGCCTGCTGTAGTTACGCGGGGCGTTCAATTCCCGGGAATCTCTCGATTCATACTGCCGTGGTGGTTCTTGTGGCCTATAAGTTTCTCGCGGTTCATAGGTTTCTCGCTGCCTGCGGGTTTCGTATCGGTGGTAAGATTCCTGCGGGCTACAGGACCTTTGACGAATCGGCTCACGAGGAGGGTCACCGTAGCATTGGCATGTGGAGCAATGATGATCGCATCTGGACGGCCGCGGTGGCTCATATCGTAGGTATTCGCTTGCTTCCACGTTGTAAGTTGATCTGGGATATTCTCGTGGCAATTCTATCGGACAAGGTGGTTCTCGCCATTCGGTCCAGCTCCGGTCGTAGTCGTATGGAGCAGGGGGACGCGCGGGGAGAGGATACGGATACGCGTTCGCGGGGAAGGCATTCCTCCTTCTAATCTCGCTCTTTTCAGCGTACAGCTCGTCGTCCATGGCGTTCTGACGCGGGGAAGAAGCCACGACGGTTTGCGCCAGATTCGGTGGTAATCCCCGAACGAAAGAAATACGGGCCAAACGTTCCAGCGCGGCAGGGGCCCAGTGGTCTCCCATCTCGTCGTGCGCGCTGGCCTTCGCTTGGTGTACCAATGGCGTACAACGGTGTATATATTCTATCACGGTTTCGCCGGGCCGCATTGTAAGATTTTCTAGATTGTAACGGATTTCTTGGTGAGATCGATTTGGAGCGTAGCGTTTGCGGAGTAGCGTAAGAAGATCGGTGAGGTTCGCGCATCCTCGGTCCTCTATGTAGAATCTCACCGGCGGAGCTAACTTGTTCAACAACCCATCGAGGAATATACGCTCGTACCCTGCCGGGACTCTAGTACGCGCCGCGTGGGTAGCGTTTACAAAATCCTCAAATAAAAGTAATTGGGGGTCGAAATAAGGAACCGATTCCAGGACTCTATACACCCGATCCTCCTCCTCTCGGTTAATACGCCATGACTCGTAGGCGGAGGTGCCTAGTGCTATCGATGAGGAGCGCGGGAGGGTTCGAGATGGTTCAGAGACGGGAGGTGCAGGCGGGAGATCGCGAGGTGGCATATCACCGGTGGAAGGCATGTCGAAGGGTTATTCGATAATACGCGGAAACGGGTAGAGGTACGGTCAAGTTACGGCACGGCACGGAACGGGCCTATCGGAGGCTTAACGAAATTTTATTACGAACACAAAACGCGAAGATTGGTGGGTCGCCGTTCGGTTAACGAGTATCCCACTTCTGACACCAATTTGTTACGTCCCGCGTTGCGGGACCGCGGGTTCTCTAAGACACGGCGCGGGTTCTGCCGGTTCAAAGCGCTGAAGCGCACCTTGACCTACCTCTCGGTATAGGATCGCGGGATGGGACAGCGGCGGATTGGGTTCTTTATCTCTTAGACTCAGGTATCTGTAGTTACCATGTATATTCTGTGTTAAACAACTGTAAGAATAGAAATGTAAAATCTATCCTTTATTTACTAATTACACGACGATTACAAACTAGACAAATACACTGTGACGCAAAGACAGTCTGAAGTGATAAACGGTAATCGTGAACCGTGAGCGTAAGCCGTAGTTGTTACCGTAATCGAATCGTGATTGTGATTGTTCCGTGTCCGTAATCGTAACCGTGATCGTGATCGTAGTCGTCGTCGTAATCGTAATCAAACCGCAATTGTTCCGTATCCGTAACCGTACTCGTGTGCTTCGTGGTAGAAGACTTCGTTCTATATCCTCGCGCCCCGGACGCGTCCTTTTATATCGCGTCGTTGGAACGTTCTCGACGTTTTGTATTCGAATTCGTTCGTTCGTTAGACAGTTGATCGGCGGTTGACGCGCGGCTCGTGGGAGTCAACGCACTCCGAGTCAAATAACAACATTCTTATGGGTATAAGAAGTGCGCGACTTTTTGCGGCGTTTCTTCCGATCGCGGTCGGCCGTTCTCATGCCTATTTTCCCCTGCCGCGGCGGTTGGCGTCCTTCTCCTACACAATGTTTTACATACCCTGTCGGCGGCGTCTCGGGTTGGCTCGCTCGCTCGTGGCGGTTTATCTCGCTAGTCCGCTCTTGGATCACACTCACACACACGTACACTCTCGTTTCGCGTTTCGTATAATGGTCTCTCGTTGCGTGTCGCGGCTGCTGGCTCGTCCCCGCCTGGAACTCCGGCTGCTGTGGTGATACTGCACGGCGGCGTGTGCACTCCCGGATAATGTCCGATTATGGACCAATTCGGTTTGGGCGCGGCGATACACACGCGATTTGACCGTCGTTCGAGCACAACACTTCGGATTCCTTCGGGCGCGAGGTGCCGATGCGCGGATCCAAGGCTTTGAACTCTGTCAAAGGACGGGCGACAAAAGACACGCGGGCCGCGATGTTCGGCGTTTTATCGCTTCGGCATCGACCACGCCTGATCATCGGCGCAAAATAGCTGACCAGCGTTCCTACGGATTCCTCGGTCGCGCGTTTCGTTGCCGGGCGGTAGACCGGATGTAAGAAAGCTGTCCTAAGTATGATTCCTAGAACTCCGACTGCGCGTCTAACTGCTACCGACCGCGGCACGTGGCCGAGCGTCGGTCACCTTGGCGAAAACGCTGATGTTCCGCGGATTCCTCGTGGGAACGCTGCTCACACACAGCGACAAGGGAACAGCGAAAGACAAACATAGGCCGGATATAACAATGCCCTCTACCACAAATCTACTAAATACGTATTTTTACGTGACCCGCGCTCCAGTAACAGACTGCGAAAAACGTAAAAAAAATTTTCGGAAAAAAAAATACAACCGACTTCGGAATGCACTAAAAAGGACGAAATAATTTCAATTTATATTTCGGAGACGGCGCAAAATTAAAAATTGTGTAAATGAAAAATATTACTAATGTGAAAATATGTAAAATGATTAAAGAATTTTGACAATTTCCCGTGTAGAAAATTTGTAATTTTGCGCCGCCTCCGAAATATAAATTAAAATTATTTAGTCCTTTTTAGTGCATTCCGAAGTAGGTTGTATTTTTTTCCAAAAAATGTTTTATTTCACATTTTTTAGTGGCGATCGGAGCATTCCTTCCAGAGTAGCATCAAAGAATAGGAATTTTGCAATGGGAATAGTAATTAACAACAAAGGGATGGGAAGGGAAGGGCAGGGAAGGGAAAGGTAGTGAAGGGTAGTGAAGGGAAGGGAAGGCAAGTGAAGGGAATGTTGCAAATGGGATCATCGTGGAAATATCCCTGGCCGCAAAATGTAATACTAGGCTTCATCGATATCAGGCCGAATATACGTGAAATAGTATGTTTTTTGCAATAAACGTGGAAAAAAACGAAAAAATGCATAATGTGTTTATTGCGGGATTAGCTGGAAATCATACTCTACAGGATGTAAAAGGTTTCGATCCGATTGGTCAATCCATCATGGAATAATCGGTGACCATATATGACATGGAGGGAACAGTACGCTTATATGCAATAAAAGGGGGGTAAACAATAATCAAATGCAAAATGTTTTTTATACTGGACAAGCTGGGAGTCATACCCTACGAGATGCAAAAGGTTTCGTTCCGATTGGTGAATCCATCTCAGAGCAATCAGCGGACATACATGACGTGGGCGAAACAGTACTCTTAATTTTGCAATAATTTTCAACAAAATAGGGAAAACAGGGTAAACAATGGTAAAATAAAAAATATGTTTTATCCCGATTCTAGTGGGAGTCATAGCCTACAAGATGAAAAAGGTTCCGTTCGGAATGGTCCATCCATCTCGGCGTAATCGGTGACCATACCTAGCATGAACGAAACTGCATTTTTGCAATAAAAAAGGGGTAAAGAATGACAAACTGGAAAAGTAGACCGACAACCACAATTACGAGAACAATACACAGAATTTATGAGGGAATACGACGCATTAGAACACATGTCACGAATCACAACCCCGCGAGTAGAAGAATCAGCAGCGGGCTTTTACCTACCTCATGACGCCGTTATCAGAGAAGAGAGCACAACAACGAAACTTCGTGTTATATTCGATGGTTCGGCAAAATCAAGCACGGGCATTTCATTGAACGATACTCAAAGGGTAGGCCCAACCGTTCAAAACGAGCTAATAGACATTCTTATACGGTTTAGAACGCATCAGTACGTTATAGCAGCAGATGTAGAAAAAATGTACAGGCAGATATTAATAGAACAAACCCAGCGGCGTTTCCAGAGAATCTTATGGCGCTCGAGTCCAGATCTCGCGATACAAACATAAGAATTAAACACGGTGACTTATGGTACAGCATCCGCTCCCTTTCTAGCCACTCGCGTATTGCGGAAAATCGAATTGAAATGTCAGAAGAAATTTCCGGCCGTCGCGTCAGTCGAATAATTGTCAACGACTTTTATCCCGTTGATGATTTTCTGACTGGTATGGATACAATCTCAGAAGTAAACGAGACACAGAACCAGCTGTCAACCATATTACTAAAAGCAGGTTTGCAAGTGAGAAAATGGACCACCAATTGTCCAGATTTTGAGAGACCTTCACTCGAATTTCTAGATAAACAATTGCGCGCAGATAGTGAGTCAAAAATACTTGGCTTACATTGGTCTTTGGCAAGGATGAATTGTATTTTCGAGTAACCTCTCCCCTACAGAACAGAGTGACGAAAAGAATAATTTTATCAGAGATAGCCCAAATCTTCTACCCACTGGGCTTGATTGGCCCTGCCATCACACGAGCAAAATTAATTATGCAGCAGTTGTGGCAAACTAAAACAGATTGGGATGAATCGGTATCGCAGGAACTGTGCACTCAATGGTTAGGTTATAGACAGCAATTATCGCATTTAGGTGAATTAAAAATTCCTAGGAGAGCCCTGTACAGCACGGAACAGGTAGAGTTACATTAATTTGCAGACGCCTCTGAAAGGGCGTACGGGGCTTGCGTTTACCTGTGAGCGAGCATGGGTTCAGGTATATGGAAAACTAAAATTTTGTGCTCGATGTCTCGGGTAGCTCCCCTAAAGCTCATGTCGCTCCCGACGTTAGAGTTATGTGGCGCATTACTTCTAGCACAGCTGATGAAAAGGGTAAGAACCACACTTCGTGTTAAAATCATTGAGGAAAGATTTTAGTGCGACTCCACAATCGCACTTGCGTGGATTCGTGGCGATGCGAACAGATGGAAAACATTCGTCGCAACTAGAGTAACCCAAATTCAGGAATTAACAGAATCCGATAGCTGGGCACACGTGCGTTCTTAGGACAATCCCGCAGATTTGATATTTCGTGGCAGTAGTCCAAAATCGTTAACTAATAATGACCTTCGGTGGCTAGGTCCATCCTGGCTGTCAGAGGAATCAGAGCATTGGCCGCGGTCAATAGAAACAACAATTGCCATTCCGGAAGAAAGACCAAAGCCAATGATTGTAGCGACAGCAACCTATAACAGCAACCAGTTATTTCTTCGATACTCCGATTATACGTGGTTGTTACGAGTAACAAGGTACTGCCTCCGATTCGTAAAAAACGTTCGGGCAAGCAGCAGAGAAAATCGTAACAATTTAGGAAACCGCGGAAACACATGTTTGACAGTCACAGAACTACAGACAGCTCAAAAATATCTAATTCAAACAGCGCAAAGGGAAAGGTTTCCCACTAAAATGGATGCCTTAACGAAGGATAAGGGCATTGCAGAACAGGGTTCTTTAAATTCACTAGCGCCATTCTTATATAATGTAGGAATAATTAGAGTAGGGCGAAGGCTAAATAACGCATCAATCCCGTATAATAAGACATCCAATGGTATTGCCCGCAAAGCACCCTTTAACGGATTTAATCATTAGAAACGAGCACAGTAGATTACTTCACGCAGGATGTCAACAGGTAGTTGCATCCCTCCGTGAACGATTTTGGCCCATTAAGGGGATACACTCCGTGTGCCATGACTTGTGTGCGTGCACTCACACAAACAATAGGGGCCATGTAGGTATACGCGATGCGCAAGAGAGAGAGAGTCGATTTCATCATTCCGAAACGACGCTTCGATAATTACAAAAATGAAGTTTTTGCGGGTATAGGACTCACCATTAGACTTCACCGCAGTGCAGTGTTCTCCGTTTTACTACCAAAAAGCACCATACGTTGAATGAAATCTAATTTTAGAATATGTAAGCTTGAGACAGATGCTGATGTCAGCAAGGAAGATGGCTGCCCGACGGCACGTCGTATCGAAATTCGCTTTTATCACTAAAAACGGACTGCACGCACTTGTGGGTTAATAGCACAATCTCACAGAAACGCGATTTTCACCGATTTATCACTTCTTGAAGGCGACGTTCCGGAATAACGATCTCACGCAATTTGACAGATTTTGACACAAGAAATAGTTCAACAATTCTCTGTGTGGGGCGCTCATGGTATATTTTAGCCGGTTTGACCATGTTATCACCAGGTTGGATAAAAACATGAATCAGTCGGTAAATGTAACATAGATTTGATGGCGTCAACAGCGTAATTCACAAGCACGTGAATGCATACACACCAAAGGCATGGTTGTCGAAAAGCATCGAGAGTTTTGTCGCGCTGTTGCCGTTCTAGCCAGCAGGAAAACGCGAATGAATCGGCTCGAGACGAGATTTTAATTTTCATTGAGTGAACGTAAAAAAGGACAGCGCGAGCAAAGAAAAAGAGGTTCGAGAATGACATGATACGTACTAATGCGTGCAGTGATAGAGAATTTTATTCATACTTGCAATAGTATTTTTTTAATCAATGAAATTACATATGGACTTTTTGATATGGTATTCTAAAGGACTAAATTGTAAAAATTACGCGTTATATTATTGGTATTCCATATGCAAGAAAGATAGAATACGATACAAATCTGCTGTTTGAAACCATATTTATTTATTATTTATTGACATAATTAATAAGCATGTAACACGTATTATATACTTACGCACATACATATTTAGTAAGGAATACATAAAAGAACACGGTTCATAGACCACCGTTGATAAAATTTGAATTGATAACTAATTACCGTATGCGTACTTAGCGCATAATCTTCTCTGCACCGGCACCTCGCCCATTACGCACCTCCTTTCTTACAACAGAGACAAATGTAATTAAAATATCGTTTTGACTAATCGTTCACGTGGAATTATGGTGGTGAGTGGGTGGGAAGAGGGGGTTAAGTCCCCATGTTGCTTGTTTCGAAACCGTTTGAGAAATACAGGCCTTTAAATATTACAATTTGTGCCCATTTTCGTTAAAATGAGTTGAACGTATGAATCTTTATTTCTGGAAATGTTCGTCGTATTGATCTACGTTTTTCTTTATTTTAATCGCGAAGGGTCGCCCCTCCCGAATATATTTTTATTGGTGTGAGAACTGATTTTTGCACTATTGAAAATTATAAATAAATTTTAATTTCACAAATACCACGTCCAGGCACCCCTCAGAATAGTCCCAGAATAGATTAATAAAAAATTAATTGTCGTAAAATTTCAACTTGATTGCATAACTGAAAGATGCCAACATTACAGCAATTTGCTAATAAAATCGGCTTCCTCGATTACTTTCTATATTAATAATTACATCAGGAAACATGTGAGGTAAAAGTTGAAATTCTGAGGAACACGCATCCTTCATGATGTATTCTTGTTCGTAGTACGACGAACGGATTTCGAAAAAAATGAAAAGAAACAGTGGTCTGAAGAAAAACTTTTTCTTTACAGAAAATCGCAATATTCTGATTTTTTTATTAATGAAGAATACAGCTGCAGTTAAATAATTTTATTGAAATTTTTAAGAATAATAATAATTATAATGATAATCATAATAATAATAATAATAACTTTTTTTTAACGAGGGATAAAAAATGCGTTACGCACTGAAGGGACTGATATTGTTGGCCTTCCCTGTGTGAGACTCACCAACTGGGTATACCCACTAAAAAATTCCCCCTCCCACAGCAGCCCCCGGGGCCGGTACTTCTTCTGTATGACTTCGGATCCCGGGGCTGTGCTACACGCGCTACTAGGCGTCGCTTGGCTTACTCTTTATTTACGGGACCCGCAGGCACCCGTCGTCGCGCTTGCGGCGCAGCAAACACTCGGTGTACTGTGCCACGTGATACCAACTTTCTTTGCTTGATAGCATCACCCCGACAATGTTGTCAGCGGTAATACTATGGGCGCTGGTTCTGCGCTTTACCCCCTCTCGCTCTTCTGTGAACTGTTCGCAGTCGAAAAATGTATGCTGCGCGTCGTCGTCTACTTGTTGGCTCCTTTCCGCTCCAGAGCTGTATGTGCAGTAAGGCGAGCCGACCTTCCCCATTCTATGCAGATATTTCCGGAAATATCGGTGTCCAGTCAGGAGCTGGGTGAAATTTACCTCGCCGTGGTCGCGCATCATCCATTTCGCTAAATCGCTTATCAGCCTAGCCGTCCACCTCCCTTTGGTGCCCTCTCTCCACCTTTGCTGCCAGTTCGCCATTGTGCGATCGCGCGCCTGCTTCGCGGCGTCTGCTCGTCCTAGTTCGCGGCTATGAAGATAGATCTCTTTACGTTCAAGGACGAGCAGGTCGATGGGTATGGTCCCGGCGACTACAAGTGCCGCCTCTTCGGAGACTGTGCGGTATGCGCTCGCAACGGGTAGTGCTCCTCTTCGCTGGACGGTGGACATGCGCGTCATATACTTTTTGACTCTCAGGGCATCCGCCCAGACCTCTGCTCCGTACAGCATAACAGACTGGGCGGCTGTGAGTAGGAGCTTCCGCTTATATGGCCTCGGGCCATCCACGTTGGCCATCAGTCGGCTAAGCGTCGCTGTGCTGTCTATGACCTTGTCGCAGACTCGGCAAATGTGTTTCCAGAAGGTGAGCTTATTGTCGAGTGTCACCCCTAAGTATCGGACGCTCCTCCGTGTTTGCAACTCCCGTGTCCCGACCATCATCTTAATGGTGGTGGGGATCCTCCTCTTGGTGAGGATCACGATTTCAGTCTTGGTTTCGGCTAACTGAAAACCGTGCTCCTCCGTCCACCTGCTGACCCCGCGCATTACTTGATTGAGCACTAGTTGGGCCAGCTTGGGACTGCGGGTGGTAATAACCGCGGCGACATCGTCGGCGTGCGCGACCAAGTACGCGTCCCTCGGGATCTCCACTCGGAGTAGGCCGTCATATAGGACATTCCAAAGGTCGGGCCCCAGCACCGACCCCTGCGCTGCGCCTGCGGTCACCTTTTTGCGCCTATTGCCTTGGGCGGACTCATACGTCAGCCAGTGGTCTCTAGAACCGCTGAGAGGTACATGGGTACCTTGACGGTACGCTCCAGAGCGTGCAGCATGTCGCACCATCTCGCCGAATTGAACGCATTCTTTACATCCAGGGTCACAAGAAGTACGATTGGCCGCACCACGTGACATGCAGTCTCGGCCTGCCGCACTGCTCCGATCACATCTTCAACTGCGCTCAGCGTGGAATGCCCCCTGCGGAATCCGTGCTGTCGGTGGGATAGGCGTCCGGATTACTCTATTGCCACCTCCAGGCGTGATTTAAGCAAACTCTCTATCATCTTACCCGCCGCGTCTAACATGCACAGCGGGCGGTAGGATGATGGAGAGTTCGTGTTGCCTTTGCACTTGCTGATAAGAACAAGGCATGCTAGCTTCCACCGGGCCGGGAAGACTCCCGCTCTTACGCACCCGTTGTATACATTCAGTAGAATGCCAGGGTGGTTTTTTGCAACCGCCCTAATCACCTCCGTCGGTATACCGTCGGGGCCCGGGGCCTTACATGCCTTCATCTGGGCTGTGGCCCTTGTTAGTTCCTTCACGGCGAAAGTAGGAACCGCTTCGACCACCTCCGCCGGTTGGGAATCAACCCTTTCCGGGTGAGCGGAATTTGCCCATAACGACTTGTACTCCTGAAGTATTCTCGTCATCGTCCCAGTGCTTCCTTGCTCTTAAGGAGAGCGCCTCTGAATGTCCTACAGGATTCAGAACCAGGGACGTGACCGAGTTCCTTAGTATCGTCCTTCTCGGCGCAGAGGAAGCATCGCGCCTTACCGGTACAGTCCGTAGTTTTGTGGCCCTGCAGGCCGCACCTCCAGCAGAGGTTGTGACGGTCCGGCCACCTGCAACCAGCCTTCTTGTGACCGTACCCTAGGCATCGAAAGCATCGCTGCACCTCTGCCCGGACCCGAATGCGGCAATTAACCTATCCGATCTACCTTGTTCCACCAGCCTCGCGGCCGGTTTTTCTTCCAGCTCGACGGCTGCCATCCGCTGCTCGCGGGTATTCGGCGTAAATACCGCGACCTTGATCCCGCCTGTCAGATCGCTGCCTGTGTCTCGTCGGATAGCATCTTCCAATTCCTCAGGTGTTGTAAGGCAGTTCATGTCGAGCACTTCGAGTCGTACGCGACTAATGAGGGTTCTCGCTTTCTCTGCTTGCCCTATCGCTTGCTGAATGGCTAGTTGTAAAGCTGCCTGGTCCCCGCATCGGCCAAGCTCTAGCAGCACCCCGCCCTCCCTTGTTTTACGGATGCACCGAATCTCGGTGTCCGTATCTTCAGGGGGCACCGATTTGCGAATAGCGCTAAGGATTTCGGCGTATGTTCATCCTTCGGCTGGCTTGACCACGATAGCGTTCCTTCGAGTTCGCTGAGGTTTCCCCTGTTTCTGCTTGCCTTTCATTTTTTGTCTCCTGCCCTGAGCTGGTATTTCGGGCATCTTGGCCATCACTGTTTGACCCTCTACCGGGATCATCGCGTCTCTTCTTTTTCTTCTTGGCCTTTTTGCTGGCGGTGGTATGCCAATGCTCCCATTCCGGGTCTTCCTTCTCGTTTCCCCCCTCTTGCTCGGCCTCGGGGCAAGATATTACAGCCCTCATGCGTTTCCGCGTTTGAGGAATCGATGTTGCTCAGGTAGCGGAGGTTGTCGAGTCTCGTCGCTCGATTCGTTTCTCCAGCAGGCATTTGTTAGCCTTCCCGCGCATTACTCGGCTGTGCCGAATAGCGTCCAGACACTCTTCGAGATGCTGCAGGCCATTTTTTATATCCATTGAGACATTTCTGTGCTTGGCTGTAGCAGCCCTCATTTTCTTTAGGACTACCCCTATATGCGCGAGTTGCACGTCCTGCGCCTGTTCCGCGAACTTCACCTGAGCTTGAAGCATATCCTCGTAGGCGGCCGTCGGCTTCTCCCTTTCTCCTGTAGTAATAGGCACTTGGCCAGGTTAGCCACCGATGAAGCGCTGCGGTCGTTAGATGACGACGTCGGCGGGCCCGCTTTCTCACCCTGACCCGACGCCGCTGCTGGGGATCCGATCTCCTACAGCGTAAACTTGTTACCTCTACACTTCTCTGCCATGGTTGGTTTGTTAAATCGGGGTACCTTCCATTTGGTCCGCGACTACTTATTCGCCACCTCAAGATGAAGCGTTTATCTCGTAGCTAACCAGCATATCTGCTGCCCATTCCCCTATCCGCCACCTGGGGACGCGCCAGATTACGGTGGACGACCGCCCCCGGGGACAATGCCCCCGGCCCGGAATAATAATAATAATAATAATAATAATAATAATAATAATTGTTGAAGTGGATGATTTATTTAGAAAATTCAAATACAGTGTTCCGAGCCTCGTGCTCGCTTCGTTTGGTGCTGCGCGAACGCGGGCGACAAGTCCGGTCGCGTGTGTTGTTATTATCGAGAGAGTAGGCAAGAGAGTGAGCTCGAACGGAGCTAAGAACCGCTCGCACTCACGTCGCGTGATGTGCTCTGGAGGGGAGGCGTATATGTGTGTATAAGTAGCACGCCTTGGCTTCACGCGCTGTACATTATTATATGTAGTACAAATGTATCATTATTTCAACAATAATAATAATAATAATAATAACAACAACAATAATAATAATAATAACAATAATCATAATAATAATGATAATCACCTGGCCTGGGCGACCACGTCAGGCGGGGAGGTGATAACCCGACGCGGCGCGTCCCTAGGTGGCGGATAGGGGAACGCTCGCCACGTACTCTTCGGAGTGCGTGGAGGGTAGGAGTGAAATAAAATAGTTCCCGCGGACCAAACACTAGGGGAGGAAACCCCGAATCAAAAACCGATCATGGAAGCGGTTAATAACGTTGAAAAACTTACCGCACAGGGGCTCGGAACCCCAGTGCCGGCGTCCGTCAGGGGTGCGCAATCAGGCCCCGGGACGTCGTCATCCAATGATTGCAGCGCTGTGGGGGTTGACCACGTGGCCCCCACAGCGTCTTTGACTACGCGTGAAGACTTTGACTACGCGTGGTAGCTCTGCTTCCACACCTCTTCACAAGCCTGCCTTGGCTCGCCAGGCCGAGGAGGCAGCACATGTCCGGGGAAGATCACCTCTCGCGGATGCTGGAGGTGATCAACGGCATGAGAAACAGTATGAAGAAGCAGAAAAACGTGGCGATGCCCATTAAGAACGGGATGGAGCATCTGGCGGAGTGCGTCGACGCACTCCGTCAAGTTATGCGGGCCAGCCACGCCATTCTCGCGCAGCTTCTCCGCGCATTGGAGCCAGCCGAAATGCCGGTCACCGCGCGCATGAGGCTGCGACCCCTCGTGCCCTCATCACCCGAGGAGGACGTACAGAAGCGCGAGGAGAGGCCTGCCCGGCGACCGAATCTTGGGCCACCGTGGCAGGCAGGAAGAAGAAGAAGAAGGGGAAAGGGACCGAAAACGCGGAGCCTTCGAAGAGCATCCCAAAAGGTGCTCCTAAGAGCACCACGAAGGCTGTCCCTAAGAGCACCCCTAAGGCTGCATTAGCGGCTGGGGATAAATCCACCCCCAGAAAGCCCGGGTCAACGCCGAGCAACGCCTAGCTTATGGGCACACGAAGCGGGACTGCAAGGGCTCAGACCGGAGTAACACCTACTGGAGGTGCGGTAAGGACAAACACAAGTCCAACGACTGCACCTCCCCTCCTCGGTGCATACTTTGCGCTGACCTAGGCGTGCAGCAGCTCGACCACGCACCAGGGTCCGGGACCTGTAAGGCCTTCCGAGACGTCCTCGGTGCCCAGAGACGAAAGGCGCAATGGCGACGATGATTCAAGGAAATCTGAACCGCAGCCAGGTCGCCGACAACTTCCTCACGCAGCTATCTCTGGAAATGGGCGCTGACGTGGTGGTGGTGTGCGAGCAGTACCGAAACCGGGACTGCTCGTCGTGGTACGTCGACGACCTGGGCGTCGCCGCGCCCTGGGTGCGGGACCCTCGGAAGGTCCTGGTGGTGCGTCGCGGAGCGGGTCGTGGTTTCGTCTGGGCCAAATCCCGGGACGTCACATACGTGAGCGTCTATCTTTCCCCCAATGAAAGCGCTCACGAGTTCCGGAAAAAGCTCGATGATCTGGAAGACGCGCTCTGCGACATGGACGGCGGGCTCGTAGTAGCAGGCGATTTTAACGTCAGGGCTCTAGAGTGGGGAATGCCAACTGCCAACACCAGAGGCAAACTGGTTATGGAGATGGCATCCAGGCTGGGGTTGATTGTGCTTAACACGGGCACCACGCCGATCTACCGGCGACCCGGTTTCGGCAACTCCATCCCGGACGTAACTCTAGTTTCGGAGTGTTTGGGTCGCCGAACCGTGGGCTGGAAGGTGATGGAAGATTTCACTGGCAGTGATCACCAGTACATCACCTTCCGGATATCGTCCGATAGGTCGGCACAGCACGGCAGACCCCAGCGCCCACTCGGCTGGAACACGGCCGAGCGGGACGAGGAAAAGTTCGCGGAGTGCATGAGCCGCGGCCTCGGAGGAATACCACCCGCCCCCTGCGATCACCCCGGAAGGGATGTTGCTGAGTCCATGGTGAGCCACACCATGCGGCTCATCACTCGAGCTTGCGACGCCTCGATTCCCCGCAAAAAGCCGTGGAAAGGCCGAGCCCAGGCGTACTGGTGGACGGACCAGATCGCCAGCCTCAGACGGGAGTGCCTGATGCTACGGAGACTGGCGCAACGAGCCCGCCGTCGAACGGAGGCCTCCGACAGGTCAGCCGAGTACAAGGCGGCCAAGAAGACGCTCAACCGGGCCATCAAGGAGAGCAAAGCCCGCTGCTGGCGAGAGCTGTGCGACGAGGTGAACCGTAATCCTTGGGGACAAGCTTATAAACTTGTCACCCGCAAGATCCGGTCGCCCGCCGCACAAGGCACGTTGGACGCAGCTACCACCGAGCGCGTGGTGGACGGACGAATTCCCAACCACCAGGTAAGGGATTTCTATCAGGAGTCTGGTGGCGGAGACGTCATCCCCACGTTTACTCGGGAGGAGCTGCAGTCAGCAGTGGGCTCCTTGAAACCGAAGAAAGCCCCGGGCCGGGATGGCGTTCCAGCGGAGGTCCTGAAGATGGTGGTGCGACTCCACCCGGACCTCCTGCTGGAAATGTACAACACCTGCCTCCGGGCGAGCGTCTTCCCGTCGCCATGGAAGGATGCGCGGCTTGTACTGATCAGCAAGGGGAAGGGTGCCCCTGATTCTCTGTCATCTTACCGACCACTGTGCATGCTAGCAAAGCCGGTAAGGTGATGGAGAAGATGCTGAAGACTCGCCTGCTTCAGGCAGTACAAGCCGCCGGCGACCTGTCGGACCGACAGCACGGCTTCCGGATAGGGCACTCCACCATCAGTGCCATCTCCGACGTAGTCAAAGCTGTCGGAAGAGCCGAAAATGCGTGCCACCAGGCCCGCCCGTTGGTCCTCCTCGTAACGCTGGACGTCCGCGACGTGTTCAACTCGGCGACTACCTGCGGGAGCGCTGGCTCACGTACAAGACGGAAGAGGGTACCAGAAGGCGCGCCGTTACAGCCGGCGCAGCGCAGGGGTCGGTTCTGGGACCGGACCTCTGGAACGTCACGTACGACAGCCTGCTCAGCATCGAAATGCCCGACGACGCGTATTTAGTCGCGTACGCGGACGACGTCGCCGTCGTCATTACCGCCCGTAGCACCGAGCTGGCGCAGCTCAAGCTGAACCAGGTGATGCGGCGGGTCGGAGACTGGATAGACGGTCACGGCCTCCAGCTGGCGGTCTCGAAAACCGAGATCGTCGTGCTCACGAGGAAGCGTATACCCACCGTCGTGCCCATGATGGTGGGTGATGTGACCGTCCAGACACGTAGCAGCGTAAGGTACCTGGGGGTGCAGCTCGACAACAAGCTCACCTACTGGGACCATATACGCGCAGTCTCCGACAAGGCGGCGGCGAAGTGGGCAGAGCTGAGCAAGCTGATGGCCAACATCAGCGGGCCGAGGCCTGGGAAACGTAGGCTCTTGATGTCCACGGTCCAGTCCGTGCTCCTGTACGGAGCCGAGATATGGGCCGGGGCCATGGACATCAAGAAGTACAGGGCACGCATGGCCTCCGTTCAGCGACGCGGAGCGCTGCGAGTCGCCAGCTGCTATCGCACAGTATCGGCGCTCGCGGTGCTCGCGATCGCCGGAATCCTCCCCATCGACCTTCTCGCCAAGGAGAGAAGGAGGATCTTCGAGCTGAGCTCGGAGACGGGCAGGACAGAGGCCGCGAGTCTGGCGCGCGCTCAGACACTCTCGGAGTGGCAGCGCCGCTGGACCGCGGACAGCACGGGCCGATGGACAGCCCGGCTGATCGGGGACCTGAGGTCCTGGCTGGAGCGCTCTCACGGCGAGGTAGATTTCTACCTCAGTCAGCTCCCGTCAGGGCATGGTTACTTCCGGTACTATCTGTACCGGATGGCCAAAGTAAGGTCCCCGACGTGCTGTTACTGCGACGCCGAGCGAGACGACGCGCTCCACACGTTCTTCGTCTGCGCTCGCTTTAGCGAGGAACGCTCCGTAGTGGCCAGCGCTGCTGACCACGACATCACCCCCGATAACATCGTGGGGGTGTTGCTGCGGAGCGCAGAACTGTGGGACGCAGTCTCGGCGTTCGCGTCCTCTGTCCTGGTGGCGAAGAGGGTCGATGGATGTCTTCAGCACCCCCGTCCGGGCCCTGAAGAGTAGAGGTGGCTTGCTGCTTTGCGCAGGCCAGCACGCCACGGGCCCAGACCGCTGTAATGCGATGAGCGGATTCCGGTCTGGGCCCATATGTGGAGCAAGAGAGGTGGTTTTAGTGGGTAGGACCTTCAACTCTACCTGAAGGAGGAGTTCCACAGTCCCCCCGTGAACGCGGAGGGCTGCGGAAGGCATTTCCACCTCTCTTAAAGCCGTGGCCGCGTCCTCCGCGGGCACTGCCGCCGCGACCTCCGCGGTCACCACCGCCACGTCCTCCGCGGTCACCACCGCCACGTCATCCGCGGTCACCGCCGCTGCGACCTCCGCGGGCTCCGTCATATATGAGTTGACAGAGCAACCTCTTCAACTGAAATAACGAAATAAAAATTAACTGTTATATTCATATGAAAATGCAGGATGAGGGTGGCTGCGTTTAGAAAGGAATCTGTATAATGAATGAAATTTTGCACTGTTACTGACCTTTGCAGAAGACTGCTCGTCTGAATGTTCTACATTTTCCGTACTTCGCTGTGTGTTCTCGCTCGCTGTCGCTTCCTCCCGCGGCAGCGTTTCCGCACTTTGTTCCTCAACTTCCATCTGCCGAGAAAATAATATATGTATTATTTTATATTAACTAATAGTTTTAATACACCATTTTAAATTTCACTGCACTTACTTTTTGACTTTCACTTGCCATGGTCGATGTTTGAATGACGACCATCCGCCGCCACTCATATCGGCACCAAGCTCTAAAATATAAGAAAATCGGCACCCTCACTCTAAGGTCACGTCGCACAGTGGGGTATTTGCACCGAAAAGCCGGACAGAGCTAATTTAAAATTCGTTCAATCTTCAAATTCTCATAACTTTGCCGAGAATAATTCGAAATTGATGAAACAACGACGATTTTAAAGCGTAAACCTTCTACTTTTTGATTTTGTGGGTAATTTTTATAAAAATCACTGCTAAAGCAACAATACATATATAAAATCTAATTTATGATATATGCTGATATGATAGGTTAAAAATATTTTTTAACACTTTATACTACATACTACACACAATAGAATTTACACTAAAAAATTTAACTAAACGATATACGTATATAAAATCGCCTTTGAATATTTCGCTCTGTAGTCTTCGATCGCACTGTTACAACTGAATGCAGTCAAAAGACAGAGGATTCAGTCGAAGGCTTATCTGCAGCATAGCATAAACATTTCAAATGGCTATAATCTAAACAGTTCTTCCGAAGAGGTTCCTAGCATTCAAAAGGAGGCCCGTTGAACGCGAACGTACAGGTGTACATGGAGCGCTGCAATTCTCAACCACCATCTAACTAAATTAGCTATAAAACTTCGAGTCAGATCAAGTCAGATCCAATTCTTTTTGCATTGTTTTTGCCAATCTTTACTGAATAGAATGATATCAAATAGAACACGGGGACTCACAGGGAAGTATAACAAAATCCTTGATGAAGTTTTAAAATCATAAGAAAAACTGCTGAATTAATGATAATTTTTAAATATTAATTAAATGCACAAATATACATAACATAGAGGTAAACACTGTTTCAGAGTGTAGTATATACCTGCCTGAAAAGCCTTCATAGTGAAAAGGTTTGCATTGTTTTCTTAAAATGTGTAAAAATCAGTGATAACCGAACGATGCTTCAGAAAGTGGTTACAAAAGAAAGGCATGCTATAAAATGTCTCAACTTTCGATAAAAGCATACCATTTGATAAGCATATATATGCAAAATGAACCTTAAGACATTGTTCCTCGGTCATTCAACTATCTTAAATGGCAATAATATTATGGATTACGCAAAATTTTTAAAATCGACTTTTGTCCGGCTTTTTGGTGCAAATACCCCACTGTGCGTCGTGTCGTGACGTAGGACCAGTTTGTATCGCGATACGTTGCAATACATACAAGCGTGTCGTACTGTTACAAATTTTAAATTTGTTAGCGCATTATCAATTTTAAAAATTTTTTTTCTCTTACTTTTGTAAGTGACTGTATAGTAAAGTGTACAGTTCAAGTGAACAATGGGTGATAATGAAAACGCGTTTGTGAGTGATATCTTTGGGATTTTAAAAAGCAATTGCGAAGCAAGGAAACGTGTACGATTACCTATCTCCCGGCGAAGATTATCGAAAAAGTGGACCTCTGAACCAGAGGTGAGTATTATTTAGCTGGAAAAATAATTTTTTTGTTCCGTTATGTAACATTGAAGTAAAAATGGAAATATTGACTGTAACGATACGACGTTCAGCGCATTGTCATTTCGTTTTCGCGAAGTTCCTCGTTCGTATTCCCACCCGCCGATGAAAATATTTGAAAACGCATCGAGTTATATCGGTGATACGTAATGTGGTATGCGTGGTGCGTGAGTGGCCCACGGTGTGGCGCGGTGTGTGACGTGTGGCGTGTGACGTATGACGATGGGAGAGACGCGACGAGCGAACGATACGTGCATGTGCGAGCGAACCACGTTTTGTTTAACTTTTATATTCTATACATAAAGTACTCATTCTTTCTTCCTTCTGGCTTTTTCTCTACCCAGAGATACCTCACCGTAATCATATCCTACAATTTGGGGGCTCAGCCGGGATCGGTGAAGAGTGTTAACGGGTTTTGTGGAAGAAGTCGCGTAACGCGTGCGTTGTGAATAATTTGTGTGTTAAAAGATGGCTACTGCGGAAGAACGCGTAGATCCGAGCGAAGAGGAAAGATTCGAGATGAGTGTGCGTGGGATTGACGGGATGAAATTGACTGAACTGCGAGAAGAGCTAAAAGCTCGTAAATTGAAATCATCGGGGAACAAATGCGATTTAGTTGAGAGGCTGAAAGCGGCAATGATAATAGAAGATGCTACAAAAGATGGCGACGAAAGTGAAAATGAAGACGAAGAGGATACACAATGTGAGGCGGGATACGTACCGACATTTAGAGACGTGGAAGAATCTATGGAAAAATTCTCGGGAGATGGAAGGAGAAGTATCCAAAATTGGCTGAGAGACTTCGAGGACACTGCAAAATTATGTAAGTGGTCTGATGTACAGAAACTGATTTATGCGAAACGACTTTTGAGCGGGTCAGCGAAATTATATGTGAATTACGAACAGTGCACGCGTTCGTGGGGTGAACTGAAACATTCGTTGCGCGATGAGTTTTCTAAATGTGTAAACAGTCATTCTGTACATCAAGAGCTGATGAAACGAAAGAAAAAAGAGGATGAGTCGTACCAGGAATACATGTACAAGATGCTCGACATCGCATCACAAATAAATATGGAAACTCCGGCCATTATGCAATATATTATAGACGGGTTCCTGGACGAGGAACAAAATAAGGCGGTACTATACGGTGCAAGAAACATTCGGGAATTTAAAGAGAAGCTGACGCAGTACGAAATTATAAAGAAAAAACAAACAGGTGGCGCGAGAATGAAGAGAGAGGCCGATAAGGAGGAGACCAGACAAAGCTACAGGAAACCAGCTACCCCGAAGCAACCGGTAAAGCGGTGTTATTACTGTGGTGACAAAAGACACGGAAGTGCGGAGTGTCCTACTAAGAGTGAGGGAACGAAATGTTTCAAATGCCAAAAGTACGGACATCTTGCGGCAAGGTGTCCAACGATTTGCTCGGGGACTACCTGCGGGACAGGGGGATAGAATTCCCGGGCCGGGACGGGACGATGCGGAGGGAGGTGGACCGTGGGGTCCCACAGGGGTCCGTTTTGGGCCCGCTTCTGTGGGATCTCGGGTATAACACGGTCCTGCAGGCCTCGCTTCCCGACGGTGCCACCCTAGTCTGCTACGCGGACGACACGCTGGTGGTGACCGTCGGGAGCACGTTCGGGAGGACCATCCGAAGAGCGGAGGTTGCGGTGGCAGCCGTCGTCCGGAGGATCCACGACCTGGGGCTGAGAATAGCCCCGGAGAAGACCGAGGCCATATGGTTTCACGGCCGGCCTCGGTCCAAGCCTCCGGCGAGGTCGTGGATCCTGGTAGGTGGAGCCAGTGTCGAGGTGGGTTCCCGGATGAAGTATCTGGGACTCATCCTCGACAGCCACTGGAGTTTCGAGGCTCATTTCGACCGCCTCGCCCCCCGAGTTGAAAAGGCAGCGGCCTCCATGGGCCGTCTGCTGCCGAATCTCGGGGGACCTGGGGATTGGGTGCGCCGCCTGTACTTAGGCGTGGTACGGTCCATGGCCTTGTATGGTGCCCCTATATGGGCACCGGCCGGGATGGCAAGCCGGCGCAACAAGCAACTGTTGCGTCGGCTGCAGCGGACGATGGCCATTCGCCTCGTCCGCGGGTACCGTACCACGTCCACTATGGCGGCGCTGGCTCTGGCTGGGGAACTACCCTTCGAGCTGCTCGCGGCGGTGCGCGCCTATATTTATAGGCGCAACAGCATTTGCCGCAGCGCTCGGGGGGCCCCGCTGGAGCCTGAGGCGGTCCAGGAGCTGGAACTCCAGGCCCGGGGGCGCATGTGGGAGGTTTGGCGTAGGGAGTTGTCCTCCCACGCCAGCGAGCGCGTCCCCGGGGCCCTCCTGCCACACCTGCAAAGGTGGCGGGAGCGGCGGCACGGTAGGCTCACCTACCGTCTGACACAGGTATTCACCGGACACGGCTGTTTCGGTGTCTACCTGTGTCGGATAGGACGGGAGGAGACGGCGGTTTGCCACCACTGTGGGGAGGAGGAGGACTCGGCGCAGCACACGCTGGAGGAATGCCCCGCCTTTTCAGCGCTGCGTCGAGTCCTCCGATGTGAGATAGGAGGAGACCTCTCGCTCCCAGCAGTAGTTGGGGCAATGCTGGAGAGCGAGAGGAACTGGAAGCAGGTGGCCTCCTTCTGCGAGGAAGTAATAAAGCAGAAGGAGGCCGCCGAGCGGGATCGGGAACGATCCGATCCCGCTCGAAGAACCCGGGGGCGGCGGCGTGTGCGGCCTGTGAGAGGCCGCGCCGTGGGACCCCCGGACTAAGGAGGGTAGCTGACGGCGGGGGGTGGAGCTCTTTTGGGGTCCCCCTTGTTCCCCCGCCGTCAGTAGATCGTGACGTGGTAGTCGACGGGAGCGGGGGGACGGCATGTTGAAAGCCGTCCCCCCGGGCGGCCGTGTTACCCAGGGCGGGGGCCCTGGGTAGTTGATAAACGGCCGCCGGGATGGAGCGGTGCGGGGCGCGGCCTCCCTGCACTGCGGAAACAGAGGTCATAGGAGGGGGAGGATTAAACTCCCCCTCCTCGGGACGCGGCCGGTCATCAGAGGATCGATGGCCGGCCATGGCGAGGGGGAGTCGCGGTTGTGTTCTCCGAGAGTTCCCGTGACTCCCCCTAATCCGCCAGAGGTGGAATAGCGTCCGAAGGTCGCCGTGGAGGTTTTAGTGGGTCGAACCCCACACTACCCCTCTGTCGCTCCCCCGAGCGGCAGGGGGGTGTCTGCCGTTCAGATTTCCTCCACGTAAAAAAAAAAAAAAAAAAAAAAAAAAAAAAAGGTGTCCAACGATTACGAGCGGAACGCAAACAAACTGCAGTGCGATAGAATCGAGACGGCGTCAAGCGCGTAAAAACGTAAACGTGGCGTCGCGAGAGATGTGTGCGTTGATTGATTCCGGTAGTGACCTCAGTTTAATAAAAGCGGCCGCATATGTCAGAATCGGGGCACCTGTGTTATCTAATCGTAAAACTCAATTCCGTGGAGTAGGTTCCAGCGAAAATTCTACACTAGGCGAGTTCAAAGTAAAGGTTAAAATCGATCAAGACGATTACGATATAGTTTTTCACGTAGTTTCCGATGCTCTTATTCCTCATGATGTAATAATAGGATATGATTTCTTGAGAACCGTCGATGTTTGTATGCGGGATGGAAATATTAATATATCAAAAGTGCCAAACGTAGTCGAGGATTTGCCGGAAGTTTTACATGTTTTCGAGCAGGTCAATGGCGTTGATTTATCACACATTTCGAAGCCCGAGATTCGCGCGGAGATAGCAAACTTAGTCGAGAATTACAAACCGGAAAAGAAACAAGAGGTAGGAGTTAAAATGCGTATTTCTTTGCGTGACGAGATTCCTGTGTACCAGGCGCCGCGGCGGTTGTCGATACAAGAGAGTAAGGAGGTGGAATTGCAAATTGAAGTCTGGCTGCGCGATGGGATTGTCAAGCCTTCAGAGTCGGATTTTGCGAGTCCTATCGTCCTTGTTAGGAAAAGGGACGGTACAATAAGAATCTGTGTAGATTACAGAAAGCTTAATCAAAAAATAATAAAGGATCGTTATCCCCTACCAAATATAGAGGAGCAGATTGATCGTCTGCGCGATAAATGTGTGTTCACTACGATAGACTTGGAGAATGGTTTCTTCCACGTGCCCGTGGATGAAAATAGTACAAAATATACATCTTTTATTGTTCCGTCAGGGCAATACGAGTTTTGTCGCATGCCATTCGGACTTTGCAATTCTCCTTCCGTATTCCAACGGTACATTAGTGCCATTTTTAGGAGTTTGGTCATTAGTGGCGATGCGATAATTTATTTAGATGATATTGTTGTACCTGCGACGAATTACGAAGAGGGTTTGTCCCGATTGAACAGGGTCTTGACCACCGCGAGCGAGCATGGTTTGGTGATCAAGTGGGCAAAATGCCAATTCTTGCAGACTTGCATCGAGTATCTCGGATATATTATAGAAAACAATAGTATCAAACCGTCTGAACGGAAAACGGACGCCGTTAGACGATTTCCAGAGCCAGTAAACATACGGTCTTTGCAGAGCTTTTTGGGCCTCACTGGCTATTTTCGCAAATTTGTGCCAAATTATTCATTGATCGCGCGTCCTTTGACAAATATGTTGCGAGATAACGTTGAGTTTCGTTTCGGGGAAAGGGAGCGGACTGCATTTAATAACTTGAAAAGGATGCTGGTTGGTGAGCCAGTATTGAGGATTTATTCCCCAACTGCTGAGACACAGTTGCATACTGATGCGTCTGCGTTAGGATTTGGAGCGATTCTGTTGCAGCGCGATAACGAGGATCGGTGCTTCCATCCGATCTGTTACTCTAGCGGTAAAACTAATCGCTGCGAGGAGAAATACCACAGTTATGAGCTTGAAGCCTTGGCAATAGTGAAATCGCTAAAAAAATTTAGAGTGTATTTGATAGGAATACCTTTTAAGATCATAACCGATTGTCAAGCGTTTGTCATGACATTAAAAAAGAAAGACGTTTGTCCTCGCGTAGCTAGATGGGCGTTATTTTTACAGGACTTCAATTACACTGTCGAACATCGGTCCGGTAGTACCATGCGTCATGTGGATGCCCTAAGTCGGAATCCGCTGCCGGCAGCCATGCCGATTGTCGAAGAGGAAGCGGGTATAATTCATAAAATACGTAGAGCGCAAGCAAACGATAAAGATCTACAGGAGAAAATAAATAAGAATAATAGTCGGACAGAGTACATAAAACAGAACGAGCTTATATACAAATTAATAGATGGCGAGCAGCTGCTGATAGTACCTAAATCTATGCAGACATACATTATTCGGTCTGCCCATGAGCAGGGTCATTTTGGTGTAGCAAAGACGGAGCAATTAATCAAGCGAGACTATTGGTTTAGCTCTATGCGTCCAAAGATAGAGAAAATAATACAAAATTGTCTTCAATGCATTTTAGCTGAGCGCAAAGCGGGTCGTCCGGAGGGATGTTTACATCCAATCGCTAAGGGAGACCGTCCCTTATGTACTTACCATGTGGACCATTTAGGCCCGCTTGCATCCACGAAGAAATCCTACCAACACATATTTGTTGTCGTTGACAGTTTTAGCAAATTCGTTTGGCTATATCCTACCAGGTCTACCACTACGGCTGAAGTTATAGACCGCCTAGGGAAACAGGCATTAATTTTTGGGAACCCTCAAAGGATTGTTTCTGACCGAGGAACCGCTTTTTCTTCGCGTGATTTTGCAAATTATTGCGAAACGGAGAATATCAAACACATCATGATCACCACAGGAATACCCAGAGCCAATGGGCAGGTGGAGCGAATAAATCGCACGCTCATTCCGCTTTTAACGAAGCTTACGTTTCCGCAAGCGGCTGATTGGTACAAGCACGTCGGAAGAGCCCAGCAGTACTTGAATAATGTATCGAGTCGGAGCATTGGCGTATCGCCTTTCGAGCTTTTAATAGGTACTCGTATGAGACTTAAAGATGACCCACAGATTAAGGAAATTTTAGAGAAAGAAGCCGCTATCGCATTTAACGAAACACGTGATCAATTACGTACACAAGCAAAGGAGTCAATAGCACGAATTCAAGAAGAAAACAAAAAAGCATACAACAAAAAAAGGAAAAAGGATTATATGCACTTTAAAGAGGGCGATTTAGTCGCTATACGGAGAACTCAGATGAAGCCCGGACTGAAATTTCATCCAAAGTATCTAGGTCCATATGAAGTCATTAAAATATTACGCAACGACCGCTACTTAGTTGAGAAAATTGGAGAACATGAAGGACCGCGAACTACATCTACTTCTAGAGATAATATGAAACCGTGGATCCGTGAAGAGCATGACTTGTCCTCTTGCAGCGAAGAAGACACATCTGAGGACAGATGATTCAGCAGGATGGCCGAATGTGGTATGCGTGGTGCGTGAGTGGCCCACGGTGTGGCGCGGTGTGTGACGTGTGGCGTGTGACGTATGACGATGGGAGAGACGCGACGAGCGAACGATACGTGCATGTGCGAGCGAACCACGTTTTGTTTAACTTTTATATTCTATACATAAAGTACTCATTCTTTCTTCCTTCTGGCTTTTTCTCTACCCAGAGATACCTCACCGTAATCATATCCTACAGTAATGTATGTAAGTACACACACCTGAAATACTGAATGACTGAGATTTCAAACGAAATGGCAATACCCTGAACGTCGTATCATTATTTTATGCGAACTTTTTTTTCAATTCTTACGTATTTTGACGCATCTTCTTCATTTTATTATGAAGAATAAATTAACATTATTTTTTTTTTAACCAATTGTTTTGTTCTTTCGAAGAAAATGTGCAGACTACATTTTTTCTTATGATATTTTAAAATAAGATTATGATTTATTACAATAAAGTAGCATTTAAATTTTTTAAAATATACGTTTTCAAATGTGAAAAAAACTTTGGAAATTGCCTACTTTAAAAGTTGCAAAGTTCGTATGAACAGAATGGATGATTATTTAATATTGTTGCGACGGCGTGAAGGTGCCGCGCAATGCCACGAAGCTGCATCGTTGCGACAGAGTGAAGATGTTCCGCAACGATGTGAAGCTGCCCCGAAGAGCGAGCGGAAGCGAGCATTCGAGCTTCCGGTTGCTATCAAGAAACCGGCAAATATTCAAAGAGTCGAATATGACGACCTGTCAGATACGGACGTGCTCTTGCGATACGAGATATCTTTGCTATTGTACAAAGTTTCCTTCTCTCTTTTAAATAAATTCATTGTACAATGCCGAGTTACTTTTATAAACAATGAGTTCGTCCTCGAGTAATACTCCCCGGCGCAACAATATGTATTATTTTAAATGTGATTTTACCCAGCTCTGCTTCGAACCGTCAACATCAGATGAAAAAGGACAGATTATCCAGGAAAATATTCGCGTGCCATTGGATGAAGAAAAGGACGCGTCAAATTGTATAGAAATTACTGAAGAGGCAACAGAAGAATTGCCACCGTATGATATTGAAGAAACAGAGAACATAGAAGACGAGTCACTTATAGAAACTGCAACCACTGAAAGTGAAGAATTGTTCATACAGGAAGCAGTAATTCATGAGCCTGAAGAACGACCCTGTGTACCAAGTGGCATGAGTATTGTGGACATGCGGCACATCATGGCCGAGTTGCAAAAAATAGGTGACCATGCAAAAAACAGGGAAGACTATGGAATTAGACACCTGAGAACTACCGGCATGCAACGGTCGGGCCTGAGGATCACCCTCAGCGTAATATGCAATATGTGCAAATATAAAGGTGAAATCCACAGTGAACCTGACGAAAGTAGTAAAATGGAAACCAACAGAAGTGCTGTTGCTGGAACAATTTTGAACGGAGGAAGTTACGCCCAAATGGAGGTATTCCGGTAATTATTTAGAAGTTTACCCTCCTCACCGATTTTTGTGACCTTGAAATATGTTGTCAAGGACATCATCCTGAACAACTTTTCCCTATACATGTTACCGCCGCTCGGCCTTCGTTTGTGAGATATTCGCAAAAATAATTCGTTTTGCTGACTGAGGGGCACAGACCCCCCCCCCCCCAAAAAAACTACACTAACTAATACCGACACCCATTTTTAATATAATATAAGTTAGTATAATGATTCGCGTGGAAGTAAAATGGGTATCGGCATTAATTAGTGTAGTTTCTAGGGGGGGTCTCGGGGGCTGCGCCTCCCAGTCAGCAAAACGGATTATTTTTGCGAATATCGCAAAAATTACTTTTCGTTCGATTCAAAACTCTAACAACTTATCGTAATCATTACACAGAGTTAAAAATTCATATAATTTCATTCTGAGTGAATTTCTTAGCACTATAACGACTTTAAGGTAAGTTATAGATTATAGATGTTACAATAAAATGAGAGTAAAATAATTACATGATATTTAAAAATGCTTTCAGATGATTATGCAAAAGCCAGGGCGAAAGCAAAGACGGCTGAGGACACCTCTGACTTACAATCAGAAGCAGAAAGGACAAAAAGGAAAGGAAGCAATATTGAACCGCTTCAGTCGCCAAGCGACGATAGCGATGAAGGAGAATCGATATTGCCTTTACCTCCTACACTGGAAAAAAAAGGAAAGCTAAGTATTGTTTGAGAATGAGCGAGGACTGAGCGGGCAGAAAAATGAGAACACGACACCTTTTTTGGACGATCACTAGATTCTTATATTTACAGATTTATTTACACTTATTTCTAACACGCAATGCACCGGTTATATGTATACACGCGGAACTCTTACAACTATTTAACAGCTAAATAAATGAATAAACACAAAGTATTGTCCGTACGACACTTTCAGCATTTGCAGGCTAAGCGCGAACGAAATTGAGCGGCCTTTAGCGTGATCTGAGACAGTAAATTAACAAAAGAAAACGAGACAGAAAATCACGTGTTAACGCGTGTACAACGTATGCGATAATGGCGTCGAACCGGCATGGCACGGCGTGGCCGTTGCGCGGGTACCAATTTCTTCTCGCTGATGGCGCGATCGTAGCCATGCGTGTCCGGGATGTGCTGCCGCTATCAGCAACGACGCACCAGCGAACTATTTTCGCTGCGAACACCATGGCACGGCGTGTTCACGGGATATTTCGCCTACAAGTATGTACATAACAAAATGAAGTGCTGTGGTATACTGTCCTATTTGTAGTTGCATAACTTTTTTCCTTTTGCAATTATTATATCTCTCTTTTGCAAAAATGATTATTTTTTTTTAGTTACACGCACCGCTGAGAACAGCGTACCAAGAGAATCTATAATTATCGGTAAGTTTAAAAATCTGTAATATAGAATCTATATGTTGTATATACGGAAATATTTGCAACGCGATGCTTAATTAAAAAATCAAACTTTCCAGATACTCCATCGACGAGTCACGGGACGGCAGAGAAATATTTGAAAACAATTTTGGAACAGCAACACTTGCAGCGAACATTGCTGACCGACATTTTGAAAAGAGTGGAGGCAATCGAAAAACAATTGTTAACAGCAGTACCGGCTACATCAAATAACAAACCATCGATATTTCAGCTAGAAGTATCATTTCCGTTAGATACGGAATATGAACTAGAACAAGTTGAAACGCACCTACAAAATGAAGACATCTTCAGCGCTGCAGTACTTAAATAAAATATATTGATTATATAGCAACATAATTCCCACTTAATTCTATAAGGATATATTTAATTTGCAGGTGAACGAATTAGCTGCTATCGGAGGTTTGAACAACTACGATTTCGTCAAACGAGTAATGATGCCACTAATGACAAAGCAATTAGCCACAAGCTACAGTTGGCTGGGGAAAAAAGGGAAAAAGAAATTTTATTCCTTGAGAGTGGCCAAAGTGATAATAGGTAAATCCTTTGCGATGACAACATATACAGGGTGTTTCAGAACATCGGTACTAGATGCCAAAATAAGTCAAAACTCAAGAATACCAAAATCCCGTTTGAGGCTTATTTTTTAAGTTATTAACAAATTAATTTCCGCCTGTATGATGGCAATCTCGCTGCATCGTGGTCGACATTTCCACAGCTGATCGGGCCTGACCTACGTCACACAGTAACGTATTGTAATGTCGTTGCACCCCCAGGCGAGACAGTCCTTACAGCGAAAAATATTAAAGACGATATTATCGTGTAACGTCATGTACATGATTCGATATACCGTTATTAACTGAAATTTCTATGTAATGCAAAACATGAATACCATCATAAAAAGTAATGTTTTAATGATTTTTAGGACTACATTCACGTCATCTATTATTTAATGCAATAAAATCTTACCTTGTGTAAGCAGCGTAAAATTTTACTACAGTCCACCGACATCTGATTACAAATTATCGATGAATGGACATTCAACCTATCTACTTGCCGAAATCCGCAAAGGTAAATCAAATACCTACCCATGGAATTCCTGAGCAGAGAGGGTAACTGCCTTTACCTCGTACAAGTTATATTATTCACTTTAAAAATACACACACACCTTACGATTGTCCACATTAAAGTCCAAAAATGTCCACACACTCGCACACATGAGGGGGGGGGGGGGGGTCTGACAGATTCGTCGCCTGGAAAAACCCAGACTTGGTGACGTCGTCTTTCACTGAGCCACCCTTCGGGTCTTCGGCGTTTACGACATGACCTGTGGCCTGTAGTACGGAGGCCTAAGATTCTGTGCCATGTTGTAAAACCAGTCAAACTACCTCTAACACCAAAATTTCCAGATACAAAACTAGAAGTGGAATTAATTTTGAAAGCGAATCATCAGCCTTTCTATTATAATCCACGTGTTACGGATAGAATTATAAGCGGTCCGTAATGAAATATTTACGACGGGTCGAGATTATAACCGCGTTGAATAATTAAGTTAACGTTGGAAGAAATTGTAGGTATATCAAGGGAAATCAGAGATCCCAAAATTACCTAAACACATCGAATCGTTGTCGAGCGATTGATGAGAACGCCTTTCGAAAAGCTTTAGATCAATAAGCAGTAGTGTATGGGTTCGCCCATACCTAGAAGCCTTCGCGTGCACGGGGAAACTCGTGGCTGCACGTTTGCCGTAGCACCGAGAGTACAAAACTGCTCGGGAGTGGCAAATTTTACCTAAATACCGAGAGTAATAAAACTTGTCGGGAGGGATAAATCCTTACCATAGCACCGAGAGCCCAAGCTGCTCGGGAGAGATAAGAACCGGACACGGACGGGTTATCTCGTACCGTGGCCGGAAGGCTGTCTGCGTGGTCACAAGCAATCGAAGGTGAATTATGAGTACGACACAGAGAGTCGATTATTTGACACCCTAGGTTTCCATGTCAGGTTTAAAAGGGACGTCAGCAGGTTGTTAAGATATGGGTCCGTGGAACTTTCGGGCCTCGAGCCCCGAGACCCTAAATTATTGCCATGTGTTTACGGGACACTTGAGCGTCGCGCCGGTCGAAAAATAAAGCCGAATTTTCTACGAGATCTCCTTGCACGAGCTTCGGAGAAATGCGTGTGACATCACGAACCACGAAAAGGTCGATGAGAGGGGAGTGATCGAGCGATCGAGCCGAAGGGTCGAAGTCGGAACGACACTTCCTTACGAACCTTTGTAAAGAACGCTTGCGAGCACTTGAAAGAATACATCATATATTGTATTACCGTATAACGTACTAGAGTGATTGTTAGTAGTAACGATTTGAGCAAATTAAAATCGTATTCAGAAATCACGTGGTTTTATTTATTTTAACCATTTGTTATCGAACACCACGACGATTATCATATTGTGAGAAAGATGCGGTAGAGAATACCATTAAAGATTTATTGAAACGAAATGTTATACGCCCTCATACGTCTCAGTATTGTACTCCAATTGTGTTAATTAAAAAAAAAAATCAGGGGAATACCGTATGGCAGTTGACTACCGAAATCTAAACAAAATAACGTTACGAGATTATTTTCCAATTCCCAGGATCGATGACCAGATAGATCACTTGCGAGACAAGGTATGGTTTACGCGATTAGACTTGAAGGACGCTTTTCATCACATCCGTATGAAAGAAAATTCCATACCTTATACTGCCTTTATTACGTTCATGGGATTATACGAATATCTTTGTGTGCCATTTGGCTTAGCCAATGGGCCTGCATTTTTCATGCGTTATATTAAGCTTCGTACTGACTTGAGCATTTTTCGACGCACGAACGGTCTGAGCGCACGAATGCTCTAGTCAGTACGCACCGTTTATGCGTTCGCGCAGGCTCCAAACACGCACGAACGCTTTTCGAGTGCTGTCGGTCCATCAAAGGACGTTCGTGCGAACGTCGCATTGGCGGACACAAAATCCCGAAAACGTGGAAATAATTCCAAAACTATTTCTAAATCATATATTAAGACATTTTATGACTTGTTATGAAAAATAAAGTATATATATGGAAAAAATTAATTATTGGGGAAGGGATAAACACTTTTGAAAAATGATTTTTTCTCGTATTTTTTTTTAATGAACTAGATTATTTTATTATGATTTTATCCGTCATTATTCATCCGTCATCCGAATTATATCTTATGAACTGTTGTACTCATATTGTACTCTTCGTCGCTACCTGGCCCGCGCTAGGAAGTCGCTATTTTTAAGGACTCGGGCGACCCTGAGTAGGGCCGTTCAGCGCACATGGCGAAGACTTGCAAACCGGGGTCTTTCCCGGTAGAAAAAAACTTTCACCGGCGTTACCCACGCTGGTAGACGCGCTTTACCCGCCGCTTATGAACAACAGTTCATAATCGTTGCAGAACCACAAGACGTGTTTCACAGACTTGATTTCTCCCGATCCATATTTATCAAGTTTACAAGTTTTAAAACCAAGGAAATTAAAACAACACCCAAATTATGTTCTTCGGTATTTTAAAGAACCTAATGACGGATGAAATCATAATAAAATAATCTAGTTCATTCAAAAAAACATACGAGAAAAAATCATTTCTCAAAATTGTTTATCGTTTCCCCACTAATTAATTTTTTCCATATATACACATTATTTTACATAACAAGTTATAAAATGTCATAATATATGATTTAGAAATAGTTTTGGAATTATTGCCACGTTTTCGGGATTTTGTGTCTACCAATGCGACGTTCCCACGAACGTCCTTTGATGGACCGACAGCAGTCGGAAAGCGTTCGTGCGTGCTTGGGGCCTGCGCGATCCCATAAACGGTTCGTACTGACTAGAGCATTCGTGCGCCCAAACCGTTTGTGCGTCGAAAAATGCTCTAGTCAGTACGTAACTTACGCACGGTATGAAAAGAATTTCACCCGCACGAATGTTCGTGCGCCCAAACCGTTCGTGCGTCGAAAAATGCTCAAGTCAGTACGAGGCTTTAGGACTATGTTCGCAAATTGGCCTCTCGACGATAAGGGGGTCATCTATCGGATCGTCTCAGCGGCTCGACGGATCGCCGCGTTCCTGAACAACACCGGACGCGACGCGCAGGCGCCGCGCCATTTTGCAACCGGCACGACCACGCGCTCGGACCGGCAAGACGGCGTCGGCCATTACCTCATGGATTGTCTCGCTATCAGCACGTGGATCGCTTTTGTAATCAATTCGGCGGCGGCCATTTTGCCATCTCATCCACGACTCGCGTGTAACGGAGTTTCTTGGGACTTTTCTCACGCCAGACGGGTCGTGTGCGATCTGAAAGTGTTCGGTTGTTCTCGCGACAATTATAAGGACAAGTTTCGGACATTAAAATAAGCTAGTTTCTTTAGAATTAAGTGTTAGCCAGTAGTATAGTTCTTAGACATTTTTTTTGTTAACTTTACCGTATCGGCTTGCCTCTATTTCACGAAGTATCGCGTTCGGGCCGGCTCCAGTGCGTTTTTGTTCTTACTGTAAAATTAATTAGCGTATAGAGTGTAAGCAACTTTGATAAGTGCTATTGCGTGGTGCTATTGAAACTCTGTGTTGCATTTGTTCTCACTTTTCCAACGCGTTTCGGCTCCCCGCTTCGTTCACCAGACGGATAATATTCTCGCGGCCCTTCTCCTAACAGACTGCTTCCCGGAAATTATTGAGCGAGGGAAAAATATTAATATATTTAGACGACATTTTAATTGCAACTAAAACGATTTACAAAAATCTCAAGATACTAAAAGAAGTTCTGAATATAGTGGTAACGAATCGTCTAGAATTGATACTGGAAAAATGCGCATTTCTATTAAGTGAAATTATTTATTTAGGCTATTGTATCGATTCTTCTGGTAAGGCCGAGTAAAGAACATATTCAGGTCGTGTACGAATATCCCATGTCACGGAATTATCGAGAATTGCATAGTTTTTTAGGATTAGTGTCATATTTCCGTAAGTTTATTAAAAATTTTGCGTTGGAAGCGAAACCGTTATATGATTTGTTGAAATCTAGAGTTATGTTTCAATGAGATGATGAAATGTTGAAGTGTTTTGAAAGTTTGAAAGAATCTTTAATATCTGAACCAGTATTGGCAATCTATTCGCCAACCACACAGACAGAATTGCATTATGATGCGAGCACTCACGGCTTTGGTTCTGTCCTATTACAAAAACAAACCGATGGAAAATTCCATCCCATATGCTATTCCAGCAAAAGAACGACGCAAACCGAAGCGAAACATCACAGCTTCGAATTAGAAGCCGTAGCCATCGTATATTCTGTGGAAAGATTTGGAATTTATTTACAAGGAATTCCTTTTAAGATTATCACCGATTGTAACAGCTTGAAATTAACCTTAGAACGCAAGGAAATAAATCCGCGAATTTTGCGATGGTCGCTGATTTTGCGAGATTATCAATATACGTTGGAACATCGGCCAGGAGACAAGTTGATGCATGCCGATGCCTTAAGTCAGGGGTCTCCAAACTACGACCCGCGAGTACCACCAATCCGGCCCGCGCTAACGAGCAGAACATACCCAGCATCCGGCCCGCTATAGTTTATTTTGATTACATTGTAAAATTTATAATGTAAGTAAATCATACAAAATAATAATCAGATGTTTTTATGTAACGACCAATTAAGTGACACAATAGCTGCCATACAAAATTATCCTAAAAACTTACAATAAGTGACATACATAGGTAACTCACATAATGAAATTAAACATTATAATTATGATTAATGAGATTTATGTAGCTGTAACGAAAATTTTTGTTTCGTTTTTGTTTTAGAAAAGTTATAGTATGTTAGTACGGTGTGCTAGGTCTTGGCCCGTCCGACTTTGTAAAATAGTCAGTGTGGCCCTTAGCCTAAAAAGTTTGGAGACCCCTGCCTTAAGTCGTGAATTTAGTGTGCTGATTATTACGGAAAATAGTTTTGAACGCAATTTAGCTATATTACAGGGTCAAGACCCAACAATTAAGAAATTACGTGATGATTTACAAAACAAAGAGGATAAATTTTTCGAATTAAATAATGGAATAGTTTATCGAAAAGCTAATAATAAATTGTTGTTTTACATTCCCTCGTCAATGCAGGACAACGTTATTCGTATGAATCATGAGGAGATTGGGCATCAAGGTACAAGTAAAACATTAGATTATATATCTCGAGTTTATTGGTTTCCACAAGAGAAGAAAAAGGTGCAAAAGTTTATAACGAATTGTATTAAATATATTACCTATTCTACCATTGCGAACAAAATTGAAGGTAGTTTACATTGTCCGGATAAGGGAAATGTGCCCTTTTATTGTTTACACATTTGTAACGTCCCAGAAGAATATAATAGTTATAAATTAATATTATTATATATAGAGAGAGAGGGTTAATAAAACAATATATTTTCTTTTGTATAATTACTTTGAATTTCGCGACAGTCCGAGATATTCAAGATGGTAGCAAGCGTTAGCGACACGGTAGGTTAATAATTAATTCAAACAATATAATTAATTAAATATTTATTAAGACTCTTAATCTTAAAAGTAAAACAGAATTATAACGCTTATATAAATATTATTTTTATTAATAAATCAATTCTGCAATGCGAGCGACTGCGATAGAGATAGTACTAGCGCGACCTTGAAAAGTGAAAGTACGCGGAATCTGGAGTATAAATAGACGTGCAGGGGTAGCGTTTAGAGCAGAATTGATCTGGCTTCGGTACAGAACAGACCATAAGGAGTCAAAAGACTCTCGACTCGGGGTATAGCTGGAGCACTGCGTTAACTTTCAGAAACTCGGGGTTCGCTCTAGGTTCAGGATTGCGAAAGCTATTGAAGCTAGCGAGGGGCGAAGCTCTCTATTGAGCGACCTGGTCTCTGAACCTCATTGTTAAGGAGGAGTGTTAATCGTAGGGTTCTTGCGATAACCTGAATCTAACTTTAACTTATAGATTCACGTCAATTACTGTTTCAATCTTTCGGACACTCGGGGTTCGCTTTAGGTTCAAAATAACGTAAGTTATTGAAGCTAGCGAGGGGCGAAGCTCCCTATTGAGCGACCTGGTCTCTGAAACTCGTTATTTAGAGAATTGAATACAGTATTGAGTGATATCTCATTTATATTTAAAAGAACCAAATCAATTCTCACAACTACTTGCGTAACCGTACTCGATTATAAATCAAATCTAGATATTTAGATACTCAGAGCTAATCCGAACTTCGAAATTACACGCGATTACAAAGCGATTAAATCATATCTTATTTATATCTTTATTTAATTATATACATATACGTATTTTTAGTATTTAATAAACCGTTTTATGAAAGATCTTACTTTGAATTTCAATTCTTAACCGCGCGCCATCCGAACCCATTCTCCCACCTAACTACTCGAGTCGCATATGATCGGAACCGCTCTCCTTTCATACGCGCAACGCCCTAGGGTCGTTACAAATAGAAGAACCGAAGAAGGTACCGTGTTTACTTTTCCACTTAGTAGCTAAAGCTTTTGATTGCTTGTGTGATTTTCTAAACGGCATAAATCTAGCAACGCTGTCATACGCAGATTTAAAGAAGCGTTTGGATGATTTATTTGCACCAAAATCCATTGAAATTGCGGAAAGTTTTAAATTTTACAATTGCCGACAACAACCGCAAGAAGATATAAAAGACTTTACAAATGCGTTGAACAATCTAAGTTTACAGTGTAATTTTGGTGAGTACAAGGATAAAGCTTTAATGAACCAGTTTATAGTTGGAATTCGTGATACTCGTTTACAAAGGAGACTTCTTGAGACAGCTGATTTAACTTACGAGAAAGCTATACAATGTGCCATGGCATTGAAATTAACCGATAAGGAAGCTACGAATTTTTCCCAGAATAGAAGTACGTCTATCAATGTGCTACATGCTGACAAAAAGGTATTACCAAAGTCACACCGTTTTAATAAGAAGCCCAGCAAGTCAGCACCAAGAAGGACAAATACACAGGCAACTCAGCGACCGCGATACAACTACAATAATACAAAGTACAGCAACGTTTCACAATGCTACAGGTGTGGTCGAAGTAATCATCTTGCCAATCAATGCCGCATAAATCCAGTAAATTTAAACTGTGAGCAATGCGGCAAAAAAGGACATGTGAAAAGTGTGTGTTTCCAAACTAAACGTTCAACTAACTACATAGAAGAGGTATTACAGCTAGAACATTTCAATGCGCGAAACAAATTTTTAACTACACTACAAGTTAATAACGTAGACATCATTTTTGAAATTGACAATGGGGCAGCAGTGTCCTTGATTAGTGAGAAGGATGCAAGGAAACTTTTCAAAGGGACAACTATGTACAGAGCAAAAACAAGCTTGATGTCATATTGTAAAAATAGAATAAATGTTATAGGTTTTATCGCGGCAAGTGTCAAGTTTTCAATTAAAGACTTGAGACTGAATTTATACGTTACGACGGTCGAGCGTGCACCGATTTTGGGTCGTGAATGGTTACGAAAAATGTTGAAAATAAATAGCGCGGATCAACTTTTTGCGGAAATTTCGCAGGTAAACAGTACAGAAAACGATATGGTACGTGAAATACAAATAGAGAAGCTATTAAAAACTTACAGTAATTGTACGAAGTCGGATTTAAGCAAAATTACGGGAATTAAAGCTTCTCTTACTTTAAAACCGGATGCCAAACCGGTGTTTCTAAAAGCACGCCCAGTTCCTTTCAAATTAATTCCGTTAATAAATAACGAGATTGACCGTTTAGTTGCTGAGGGGGTCCTCATACATGTAAATTCGTCGGACTACGCTACGCCGATCGTACCGGTATTGAAGCGCGATGGAACGGCACGTTTATGCGGCGATTACAGCGTAACTTTAAATCCGAATCTCGTGGTGGACGAGCACCCGTTGTTCACGACGGATGAAATGTTCGCGTCGATAGCTGAATGTAAATATTTTTGTAAAATAGATTTGCGTCAGGCATACTTACAAATGGAAGTTGACGAGGCTAGTTCTAAGCTTTTAACTTTAAATACACAAAAAGGGTTTGTTACGTCCCACCTTAGGGTGGTTGTTCTACTTCTAATTCTTTCCGGGGTTCTGCCGATTAAAGCGCTGAAGCGTACCTTGACTCACCTTGCGGGAGGTTATGGGTATAAGATGGGTTTCAGTAATTCTTAGACGGGCGGATGAGGACAAACAATCTGATATATTCTGTGTATTATATTACATACCCTTCGCTAGATCTGCGTCGCTTCTTCTAATCCACACTTTGACCGTCACTCACACTATTAGATCTTGACTCTCGCTACTTCGCAGATCGGGGTTACGCTCAAAACTCGCGGTTCGCGGACGGGCAGCACTACGTCTTTAGCTCGCGTAATTAAGGAACTGCCGTACTAGCGTCGCGCCGATACTTATACTCCCCGAGGGGAGTAGGTCACGCTTGCCGGTTACGACAACCTGCTGTCAAAGGGTTTTCGCCATCGCATTCCGCGAGTCCCTTGATTTCGTGTTACCGAGGCGAAAACGCTGATGCTTCGCAGATTCCAGAGCGAGACCTACTTTGGAATAGTGAAAGACGAAAATTGAGGTTATTTTTAGGGACGTAACAGGTTATACCAACCCACACGCTTAATGTACGGTGTAGCATCGGCGTGCGCGATCTGGCAGCGTGAAATGGAGAATATGCTAAGAAATATTGAAGGGGTTTCTGTGTTGCTTGACGACATACGTATCGCGGGAAAAACCGTTGCCGAACTATTAGAAAGATTGGAGCGGGTCCTTAAGAAATTACACGAACATAATGTAAAAGTAAACCGCGAGAAGTGCGAATTTTTTCAGAATGAAATCGAATACTGCGATTACGTGATTAACAAAGACGGTTTACATAAAAGCAAAACAAAAATTGAAGCGATCGAAAGGATGCCGCGACCGAAAAATGAAAGCGAATTACGATCTTTCATAGGATTAAATTAATTACTACAATCGTTTTATTGAAAATGTTAGTCAAATCTTACACCCTTTAAATAGTTTACTAAGTAAAAATGCAAAATTCGTTTGGACACAGGAGTGCGAGGCCGCGTTCAAAAAGGCCAAAGAGGCGTTTGTAAGTGAAAAGTGCCTTACGTTTTACAATCCAAAGTTAGATTTAGTTTTAGAAACGGACGCTAGCCCAATAGGGGTTGGTGCCGTTTTTTCGCACCGTTTTCCGGACGGAACGGTGAAACCAATCGTTTACATTTCGCAAGTGTTCAATCGTACTCAAGAAAAATATTCACAGATTGACAAGGAGGCCTATGCTATAGTTTTCGCAGTAAAAAAGTTACATAAGTACTTATACGGAAACAAAGGAGGATGTTAAAAAAGTGCGAAATTTATCCCCATCCAGGCACCTAAAATATTAATGAGGCATTGTTCTATAGATCTTACACATTAATTGGAGCACAATCACTTATAGCAAATGTGATGGGAAAGTCATAAAAAATGCGGTTGAAGTTGACGGTAGTACGAAAGGCGGAGCGTAAGTTTCTGACTTCAAATGACTATAACTTCGAAATGAGTGCATGAAACGTAAAAATTCCAACGCTATTTTGTAAAGAAAATTCAACATTTAAATAA
The DNA here is from genome assembly GCA_943735885.1 of Stelis phaeoptera. Classification (NCBI taxonomy): domain Eukaryota; kingdom Metazoa; phylum Arthropoda; class Insecta; order Hymenoptera; family Megachilidae; genus Stelis; species Stelis phaeoptera. Next base: position 3,618,227 of record OX030933.1, read on the forward strand.
TGTGGAAAGAAATATTGCTCAAATTGTTAGTTAGTAACACTAAAACGCAACAAATTAAGATAATGTGTTTAGATGCAAATATTCCACAAAATATGTTTATTATTATACTGTAACTCACCTCTAAAACAAAATGAAATGCTTTCAATATGAAATTTGTTATTATATTTCATCCTCCTCTTCTTCAGATGATATTTCTTCCATAAAATATCGGTTGAGGAACTTAGCAGGTGAATGTATAGACCTTTGATATCGCGCAAATCCGAAGTACCATAATACTGTTGCAATATGTGAACAACACCCCACTACACGTTGACCTATTTTGCATGCGCAGGTATGTGCAACAATTGCAGTAAGTCGAATCTTACTTTTGTCCAATAAAATATAAACAAAATATTTCACCGCATTTATATGACGTGAGTGTAGTTGAGTTTTAATTAAAATACTATTTTCAGAATCCAGATCGATGTGATATTTGTGATAATCTATTTCTAAAGACGGTGTTGCCACTTGGAATTCGAAGTCGCCGTTTTCGTTTAAATGATCAGCATAATATCCTGCAGCCTGTTTTATTTGATATGATCCGGATGAATATAATCGTAGATCATTTATATTCAACTCCGGAAAGAAATCCAGTGCTACTAATTCGATGCGTTGAAATTGCGATCGAGGTGAATTTAAGTTTTCATGTCGCACAATTTTTGCTAAATGATTTTCTCTTGTGGAATATTCGATCAGTCTATCTATAATATGATTATCCAGATTAGATCTATGTATTGGTTCAAACGTAGTATTCAGAAGAGCGCAAGCAATTTTAAAGTCTGTAAACAGAGAGTGGAATGTAGTGTTTGGAATTGTTGTATTAAAATATTTGAATCTTTGTTTTATCCTTCCGTTTATAACTTCTACAATATATCGTATTTTAGTAACCAATCGCGACTCATTAGCTTGTATAGTTGCCAGAGGTTTTTTAGGTGTATCTGCAAATGCAGGCATCTTCCCCACAAATCCTTGTTCTGTAATTTCGGACATATGTAGCTATGGATAATCTTTATTTGCCGGCGGTCCGGTACAGAATGCGTTCGTTTGTTGCGGCGTGCCCCGCAACACCCCGCACGCTCGCTTCTCGTCACAAAAGTACGACGCATTTCTCGTCAGAAAACTCGTCGTCCGTTGACGAGTCGATGCCCGATCGGAAACGCAGCAAAATGCCTACAGATTCGGCCATCCTGACGGTTAAGCGTCCCGATTAACCATTGTTTAACGCTATATATAATATATGACCGATGGGAAATAATACAATATAATAAGATAGTACAAAACAATAAGATAATACAGAATAATAAGATAATATAAAATAATAAGATAATACAGAATAATAAGATAATGTAGAATAATAAGATAATATAGAATGGATAAAACAATATCGAGTAATAAAACATTATAAACCAATCGAATAATACAGACTAATATAAGATATAATAAATAAATTTATCTCAAGCGATACATTCTATCTTAAGCAGGCAGCCAACGTCGCATATTTGAAGCCTCCCAGGTGCCTTTGTATGGCATTTGTGATATTTGATGCCCTGGGATGTCTTCAACGACATATCGATCATTTCTTAAAACCCTGGTTATCACGTAAGGGCCCTTAAACCGCGGTGTTAGTTTATGACATAAGCCCGGTGTACAATCAAAATTTCGAATCATCACCTTATCGCCATCTTTATACCTTGTAGGGGTTTTGTGTTTTTTATTATAATAATTTTGATTTTTTAATTGAGCTTTTCGGATGCGTTTATCTGTATTGTCACGTATTTCCGCTAAATCTCTGGTTTCGACAGCGAGATTGTTTTCCTCCAAATAATTTCTTAAACTATCGCTAACATGTCCCTTTTGCTTCACGCCGTACAAAAGTATGCTAGGACACTCCCCAGTGGAACGGTTTACGGTATTATTACAGGCATATTCCACATCTTCAAGAACATTAAACCATTGTATTTTCCGTTCATCACTTAATTTAGCGATCATCGGCAATATAGTGCGATTCATTCGCTCGGCTTGACCGTTCGCTTGCGGTGACGCGGTGGCTACCTTTACATGCTGTATGCTGTGTTCGTTCAAAAACTCTTCAAACTCCCGAGAAGTAAAACAGCTTCCCCTGTCAGACACAATTCGCAAAGGTTTGCTGTACGTCGCAAAATATAATTTGAGATACTTAATAACTTCCGCAGCGCCGGTGCTTTTTGTCGCGTACAACTTGATATATTTCGTAAATGCGTCTACGACTAAAAATATGTGGCGTTTTTGAGCAGATTTCGATCTTGATAGTGGTCCTAAATGGTCAACATGGATTGTGACAAAAGGTTTATTCCCCTTTGGAATATTATGCAATACGCCCTCCGATTTGCCTGAGGTTGGCGAAAAAGCAACACACTTCAAACATGCTCTTATATAATTACTGATTTTAACGCTCATATTCGGGAACCAATAACTACCCAAAATGTTCGGTTTCGTCTTTTCCGTTCCAACATGACCAATGTCATCATGATACTTATGTATAACGCGGTTTTCCATCATCTCCGGGACATAAAATAAAAGTTGACCGTCGTGTTTTCGGTATACTACGCCATTTCGCATCTCGTAATATTTATTTTCGCTTTCGCCTAACAGCTTACGCAACCGTACTATAACTTCGTCTTCGTCTTGACAGAGAGCAAGGTTTTTATCAAAAGAATTGTCTTCTATGACCAGTACCTGCCTACTCAACGCATCGACATGCGCCATCCTAGCGCCTATTCTATGTTCAAGTGCGTAGTCGTAACTTTGCATTTCAAGGACCCAACGTGCGATCCTAGGGTTCGTTTCCTTTTTATTAAGGGTTAAACTTAATGCTTGGCAGTCTGTTATTATCTTAAACTTTAACCCGATTAAATATATTCGAAAGCGACGTAAGGCGTAAATGATAGCTAAAGTTTCTAGTTCGAACGAATGATATCTGGACTCTGTGTCCGTGGTCCTTCTAGAAAAATAAAAAACAGGATGAAATTTACGATCAGCTTTTCGCTGCATTAATATTGCGCCATAACCCATAGCACTTGCATCGCAGTGCAACTCCGTTTCGTCCTGCGGCGAAAAAATACTTAATATCGGCGTGTCTACCAATGATGCTTTTAATTTTTCGTAAGCTTGCATTTCATTACAACCAAATTTAAAATCCGTGTCCTTGCGCGTAAGGTCATATAAGGGTTTGGCGATAAATGAAAACCCTTCAACAAACTTCCGGAAATAAGAGCACAGCCCCAAAAAGCTTTGTACCTCTTTAGTATTTTTCGGAATTGGGAATCTTTTCACCGCTTCGATACCCTTCTCTGTCGGACTAATACCTTCACTCGAAATCGTGTATCCCAGATAGTCTAACGAGGTCTGGAGAAATTTGCATTCATCCAGCCGCAGTTGCAGTTTATTCTCGACGAGCAACGAAAACACTCTTTTAAGAATTTCCAGATGGTGCTCTATTGTGGTTGTGGCGATTAAAAAATCGTCTAAATAAACTGATACATCACCCGTATCAATCATGTCCCTAAATATCTTTGTAACATAACGCTGGAATTTAAGAGGGGCTCCTTTCAGACCAAAAGGCATTTTAAGATATTCATATTGCCCTAATGGCGTTACAAATGACGTATATTTAATAGAATCAGGGTGCATTCTTATGTGGAAAAATCCGTCCTTCAAATCCAAAGTTGTAAAATACGTTTTCCCCGCCAGCACATTTAATTGGTCTTCTACAGGGTGTCCCAGAACTAGTGTAACTCCCGGAAATGGGGGGTAGCTGGGGTGCATCTAAACAACTTTTTCCTTTACCAAAATGTTGTTTGAAGCTTCGTTATCGAGTTATTAACGAAAAACACCGGCCAATGAGAGCGCGCGTAGAGCGCGGGCTCAGCCACGAGAACGTTAGTGGCTCTCAATCGCGCGCGGACGTGGCCGTGAACGAATGCCTCTTTGCATCGGAGATATCGAGAGAATCACACGGCAAATGTTACATTGTATTAAATTAAAAATAATGTAGAATTATTTATGAGTAACAAATTGATGAATATGTCGTTTAATAACTATTTTTGACACTTTTTAACGTTATCCGAAGGGGACAAAGTGTTGTAGTAGTTATGAAAATAATTTTTTTTTTAATACCACATCAACAGTTGGATAATTTATGTTTAAAGAAAAACGATTTCGAAAGCTAATGTTAGAAAAAGCTGGTTTAATTTACCCATTCGTCCCCGAATGAACCTGTCACGGTTGAAGTGGGTCGTTGAAACTGGGTCACTGTGCCGATTCTGGCCCTTTTTCGAAACCTTCAACAGCTGATGTCATGGTCGGGTCAGCGAACTCACTGCACTGCACGGTCACTTGTATTGTACGGTCACTTTTATTGCGCGGTCACTGTCACTTGTCACTGGGAAATGTGGGAATATTTAAACACGATTTATTCTTCCTCCGTGTAACCAAATCGGTCACTCAGTGACGAATGAATGCAGTACTGCGTAAGGAAAATTTGATCTCACGTCGAAATCAGTGAATTGAATTTTCATTCTGTAGTCCAGGGTGCCATAAAGTAGTACCTTAAGCAAGGGAAGGTTCGGCTATTTTACGACGAATTTAGTGACGACGGAAGCACGTGTGCACGAGACAAACGGACTAAGGACTTTACACGCAGAGATGTCCGAATGGCACTGCAGTTCACCCTCCCCCACCCGCACAAGCAGGCCCACGGTTCAAGGATTTTTAGAAATGAATGGAGGACGAACGAAATTTCTCCGGAAAAAAGACTAGCCTTGTTTAGCTACGGTGTAGTCTTTTTCCGGAGAAATTTCGTTCGTCCTCCATTCATTTCTAACAACCCTTGAACCGTGGGCCTGCTTGTGCTGGTGGGGGAGGGTGAACTGCAGTGCCATTCGGACATCTCTGCGTGTAAAGTCCTCAGTCCGTTTCTCTCGTGCACACGTGCTGCTGTCGTCACTAAATTCGTCGTAAAATAGCCGAACTTTCCCTTGCTTACAGTACTACTTTGTGATACCCTGCACCACAGTATGAAAATTCAATTCATTGATTCGGGCGTGAGATCAAATTTTCCTTACGCAGTACTGTATTCATTCGTCACTGAGTGACCGACTTGGTTACACGAAGGAATAATAAATTGTGTTTAAATATCCCCACATTTCTCAGTGACCGCGCAATAAAAGTAACCGCACAATAAATGTGACCGTGCAGTGCAGTGAGTTCGCCGACCCGGCCGTAACATCAGCTGTTGAGGGTTTCGAAAAAGGATCAGGATCGGCACAGTGACCCAGTTTCAACGACCCACTTCAGTCGTGACAGGTTCATTCGAGGACAAATGGGTAAGTTAGTCCAGCTTTTTTTAACATTAGCTTTCAAAATAGTTTTTCTTTAAACATAAATTATCCAGCTGTTGATGTGGTATTAAAAAAAAAATTATTTTCATAACTACTACAACACTTTGTTCCCTTCGGATAACGTTAAAAAGTGTCAAAAATAGTTATTAAACGACATATTCATTAATTTGTTACTCATAAATAATTCTACATTATTTTTAATTTAATACAATGTAACATTTGCCGTGTGATTCTCTGGATATCTTCGATGCAAAGAGGCATTCGTTCACGGCCACGTCCGCGCGCGATTGAGAGCCACTAACGTTCTCGTGGCTGAGCCCGCGCTCTACGCGCGCTCTCATTGGCCGGTGTTTTTCGTTAATAACTCGATAACGAAGCTTCAAACAACTTTTTGGTAAAGGAAAAAGTTGTTCAGATGCACCCCAGCTACCCCCCATTTCCGGGAGTTACACTAGTTCTGGGACACCCTGTATAACAGGCAATGGGAAATTATCGCGAGCCGTAACCCTATTTAAAACACGAAAATCTATGCACATTCGCATTTCCCCAGTCTTCTTTTTTAACAATACAATTGGCGAAGCATATTCCGATGTGCTCTCTCGAATAACATTCTTTTCAAGCGACGAGTCTAAAATTTCTTTAAGTTTAGTTTTCTCGGTGTACGAAAGTCTTCGAGGTGTGCAATGAAACGGTTTTTCATCTGATAGCTTAAGTTGCATAACATTTTCTACTTTAGGTTCCTTCGGCCTTTCCGGTAGTATATAATTTTCTACGAAAATTCTACAGATGCGTTCCTTTATCTCGCTCGGCAAATCTTCATTAACGTCCATATTTTGTGCTTCCAATTTCCTAATTTCCGGATCTGCTTCTATATTCATAATCTCCCGAATTTCGCGACATACCAACGTAAGATTAGCAGTTCTCATAAAGTCTCGTCCTAAAACTATTTCTCTACGCATAGTTGCATTCGTAACAACATATAAATTAATATTACTTTCGCGATCGTCAAGAAGAATACGAGCATCAACCCTTCCCAGAATTTCCAGCGGGCTGCTATTTATCCCGCTAAAATCAGCCGTCGGTACATTGGCTTTCCACGCACTCTCTGGCAACAAATTTCGTTTGATAAAGCTAATAGGACTACCTGAATCCATCAATGCGACAACAGACATACAAAATCGATCATCCTCACTTAAACGCAGTCTTACGGTACGTAGGAACTCGTCGTCTTCTTCTCGTGGTTCTGCTATATAGTTGACCTCTTCAGCTGACGTTTTCGATTTGCCGCACTCCGCTGCTCGATGTCCAAACTTGCCGCATGTAAAGCAGGACCCTTTTTCCCTCTTCGGTTTCGGGCAGTTCCCTGCATAATGTCCCACGGAATTGCAATTATAACAACGGGGGGTTGGGGTGTCCTTTTGCTCCTTCATAGTTTTACCGGTTCTCTTCACTGGTGCAGGAACCTCGTGCTGCTGTACATACTTGCGCCGCGCCGCCTCGCACGGTAACGATATCTTCGCGAAAGCCTTTAACAGCGCGTCAGTGGACTGGAAACATTGTATACGAGCCTGAGATCGAAAGCTCTCGTTAGGAATCCCATCTATGACATAATCGATGAGCTCATCATCGGGGACAGGAACCCTGTTTCCTAACGTTACTTTGTCGTGCAGATAGTCTGCGAACGTCTCGCCCAGCGTCCACTTTCTAGCTTCGAATTCGCGTCGCAAAGTCAAACTGTTCACACGTTGTCCAAACATTTTTTTAATTTCGCTTATCAACTGTTCACAATTCATCTCGACACAATCACTACGCGTCTGATACCATTTAAGAACTTTTCCTGTCAGTCTATTGCACGCCAATGCTTTAGCAGCGCAGTCGTCCAGAGCGTAATTGCGAATCAACTGTCTTAATTGCCGTTCCCAAATGTCAAGATCATACGAGTTGCCGTCGTAAACTCCAATCATATCCTTAACATCTTTCCATTTTGTCGAACTAGTCGGTGTTAGCGTGTTACTATTCTCCCGTGGCATAAATCGCAATAATTCCAATTCCCTTCTTAATATCTGTATTTCGCGTTCGGCGACGTCTCTCTCTCTTCTTAACAGTTCCATTTCGGATACTTGGGCATTCGGGGATGCCGACTGAACAGGGAGATCGGTCGACCTCTCTCGTAATTGTGGACGTTCCGGAACGCCTTCCGGGACGCGTTCAACTTCTTCTCGTACAGCAGTTGCTGTAATCAGTAAATCGGCATGGTCACTCCCTGCCTCCAGTAAACGGCTCACTAACTCGGCTTTGTTTCCGGACGTTGGCAAATCCATAACGCGTAGCTTTTCCTTCAAGTCCGCGACCGAAAGTTTTGAACTCATGTTCTGTCTTCTCTCATAAAATAATTATTATCATAAAGTCAAAAATCATACACGACAATTATAAAGTCACATAAAGTCACAAAATCATAAAGTCACATAAAGTCATAAAATCATAAAGTCACATAAAGTCATAAAATCATAGTTACATAAATCACATAAATCACATAAACCACATAAATCACATAAATCACATAAATCAAACCATAAATCGAACCATAAATAATTATACATAAACTGATTCTTTATCCCACTTCTGAATTTTGTAGCTATGGATAATCTTTATTTGCCGGCGGTCCGGTACAGAATGCGTTCGTTTGTTGCGGCGTGCCCCGCAACACCCCGCACGCTCGCTTCTCGTCACAAAAGTACGACGCATTTCTCGTCAGAAAACTCGTCGTCCGTTGACGAGTCGATGCCCGATCGGAAACGCAGCAAAATGCCTACACATACAATCTCGAAAGCCACGATCAACGACGAATATATCTCCTCTTTCTAAATTGTCCAATTCATCTATCGCAAGAAGCTCTTTTAATATCGTGGCATCGTTTTTATTTCCTGGATACGGTCCCCAAACGTTCATAATATAGCCGTCGGTTAATACCGCCATCATTGGCTTTAAGAGATTGCGATGCTTGTGCATAGAATATGTTTTCCGCTGGAAAAAAAAATTGGAACTTTTTTGGACGAAGAGATAGGTTCCATCTAAAACAATGATAACTCGATCACCTGATGGTAAGAAAAGTCGCTTTGTATTTTCAGACTGGTGTTCAAGTAATTCTGCACGGCTACATCGGAATTGTGTGTTAAGAAATTCGCTTGAAAGAGATTTTCTCACATTGTCACAGTAGGTACTTGCTGTTTGGCGGCTAATATTCCATCGAGAAGCTAAATGCTAATAAGTATATCCATGTCTTAAACGAGATAAGTATATCCCTAAAGCTACATCAGTCTTTTGAATGGGCATGTCCTTTAGGAATTGCAAAATATTTGAAAATTTTGTGTGACTAAAACCGGTTTCATAAAAAAGTTGAGGTTCTGTCATGTTTGAAAATGACGCTTGTGTCTTCTTGTTTCGTTCTTCCAAAATCATGTCTTTCAGACTGTTAAATACCTCGATTCTTTCTTGATCTTTCAAATTGATGCCAATATCAAACGCTGTAAAATGTTCGGGAATTTCAAATGACTCAATCATCCCATGTGAAGAACATGCCCAGGCACTGTAGCGCACAAAAATGCCCTTTTGTATATATATTTCAAGACATTCATTTCTTGATAAGTTCCTTAATGGACTCTTTGAGTTGCAACCAAAAATGCACATCCTTTTTGATAAATGACTTCTATCAATGTTCAGAAACACTTTCGAACTTCGGGTACTGCTTTGTGAAGCAGTACTATCTTCCATTTCTTCTCCAACAGTACTGCCACTTGTATTACCGACATTTCTGTTTCGATAGCATCACACACAATACCAATAGTCATTACGCTTGCGGTAGTTATTTCGAGCTAACTTCGCAAGTGACTTGCTGCAAATAATACAGTTCTTTTCCATTGTACGCTATAACATGCGCTACACTACACAAATACACTACAAAAAGTACACTAGACTACAAAGTATCCTACACAAGTACACTACAAAAATTGTAATACAAAATGTCTTGAAAACAAAATAAAATCACGTATCTAAAAATCTAAGACTCGTTTGGTTTGCACTGGATAGCATCTCAATTAAGACTGTGGTCCAATGCCAGACGAATGAAAAAGTATCGTGAAAAGTCATAGTGGAGTTATCTTCTCGAAATAAACACCTCCAACAATGTAACGAACCAGCAGAACCATTTGAAGTATAAACACTTCAAGCCGCACGATAGAAACTATACCGTATACATTGTGTACGTCATCGTTAACGTTAAATTCATTAAAAAACTATCATCTGAAGAAGAGGAGGATGAAATATAACAACAATTTTTCATATTGAAAGCATCTCATTTTGTTTTAGAGGTGAGTTACAGTATAATAATAAACATATTTTGTGGAATATTTGCATCCAAACACATCTTAATTTGTTGCGTTTTAGTGTTACTGTTGGCGAATTCTCCCGTGAACACGCACGGCCATGGTGTTCGTAGCGAAAGTAGTTCGCCGGTGTGTCATTGCAGATAGCGGCAGCACTTCCCGGACACGCATGGCCACGATCGCGCCATCACCAAGAAGAAATCGGTACTCGCTCAACGGCCACGCGGTGCCGGTTCGACGCCATTGTCGAATACGCTGTTCACGCGATTACACGCGCTTTTGTTATCTGGTTTCTGTTCTCATTTTACCGCCTCAGACCACGCCAAAGACCGTACATAGTCGTTCGCGCTCCGCGTACACGTGCTGCAAGTGTCGTACAAGCAATCTTGTGCGTCACTTCATTATTTAGTAGTTAATTAGCTGTAAGAGTTCGCGTGTAAATATAACCGTTGCTGTGTGTGTTAGATATAAGCGTACTTTAAGACTGTTAATATAACAGTTAGTATCAAAGTAAAAGCAAAGTTCTCTCTGCCCGCTCTGTCCTCGTGCAAACTCAAACAAGGGCTATAAAGTAATTTTTTTTCAGAAGTGTATTAGGCTGCGGAACCCAAAAAAGCTCTCATGTCGTGGACAGAAAGGAAAGATGATGACCAAGTTGATACAATGCTTAAAACCGGAGCAATTAAAACGTGTGCACCCGAAAAGGGCCAATTTGTCTCATCTTACTTTTTAGTTGATAAGCCAGATGGCTCAAAGAAATTTGTTTTAAATTTAAAAAATTTAAACAAATTTATTACAACACAACATTTTAAAATTGAAGATTGTAAAATTGCTTCTAAATCAATTTCCGAAGAATCGTATATGGTGCGAATCGATCTAAAACACACATATTTTTTTATGCCTATGCACAGAGATAGCCGAAATTATTTACGCTTGTATTTTCAAGAACAGCTGTATGAATTTCTTGTACTGCCATTTGGTTTGAGAAAATTTTGCCTCGTTACGAAAACGCGTGGCGCGCCCCACTCCCTCCGCTCCGGCGAGTCCTCGCCTCCGCGACACGGGTTTTTGTGTGCGTGAGGTGCGTCAATATGTGCGTGCGGTATGAATGTTTTCTTTTTTTTTTTAGCTGACCGACCGCCTCGCGCTCCGCCACGGCGCACACTGGGGCGATTCGGTCAAAAACCGGACATTCGAAGAAAGAAAAAAAGTCTTCAGATTCTAAAAATAAATTTATTCTTATTTAGACGACTAGTTAATACATCTATTAGTAAGTTTTAAAAGTCTATTTTACTTGTTATTGTTGTAGAAAACATATGATGAAGTTTGGTACTAACAATAAGTGGATGAAAGGATTTTGATAATTTCGTTGCTTAATTTTAAAACATCGTGAGTCGCACGAAGAAAAAATCCACATAAAACGCATTTTAGCAATTATTTAGCAACCCTGACTAATAACATTTATGCTAGTTAAAAGTTCTTAATCCTCCGGTATGTATATATGTATATAAACAATTTCCTTAATTATTGTCGACAAAATTAAAGTTGAATTTTCAAAGTTATTAAAAGTTAACGGCCCAGAACGGTCCAACATGTGCAATGTCTCAATCGCTTGTGGAAAGTGTCTAGTTTCCAAAAACCACCGATTGTGCCTACCTTTGAGCACCTTTTGTATGAAAAAATTGCGTTATTATAAATTTTAACGGTCCAGAACGGTCCAACAGGTGCAATGTCTCCATCGCTAGTGAAAAGTGTCTAGCTTCCAAAACCCCATCCCTGAGCACCTTTTATCAAAAAATTGCGTTAAAATTTATAATAACGCAATAAAGTATTATTACAAAGTTTCGAATCATTTTATATAATGTCAAACAAATCTGCGGACGATATCTAGCGGCTAATTAATATATCCAAATACGCAGCTTTCGCTTTGCAAACTGCTGAATTGCATGTTTCCTTATACCTGTGGTATTATATGCCAGCCTCTGTTCACAAGATTCTTCTCCATGGAGGAGATATAATTGAACATGCGATAGTACCAATTGGTCAGCTGTCTGAAGATGCCCAAGAAACGAATCATAAATGTTTCAGGAAATACAGAGAAAATAATTCTCGGAAAATGTCACGGAAATGCAACAATACAGATATTTTTAACAATTTGTTAATTGCATCTGATCCTCTTATTTCATCATCACGAAAATTTATCGAGAATAAGACAAAAGAACTCTCTGAGGATGTAAATAATCTTTTAGAGTTTAGTGATAATGACACAGATCTCAGTAAATAAAAATATTTTTAATTGCAATATACGTCCTAAAAATGTGAGAGGCAAGGGGACTCACACTAAACAAGCACCCCAAAGGGATCCAATATCTGCCACGTCCTTGTCGTTGATCCTGGATAACGCTAAGAGCAGAAATAAATAAAAGTTAAATTTTGATTAAATAAAAACGCTAACACATTTTAAAATATATAATAATATTAAAATATAAAAATACACTTTTAAAATAAAATAATAAGACGAACTCAACAGTTGTGTCTGCTGCGCGCAGCCAATGTCCGACTTTCAAGCATATCGCCCCACTGTGGAGGGAGGCGCCAGATGGGTCCCCAACTACCGCTGGCCGCCCGGCTGACCGGTCGCGGCTCCTCCACCCCAGCAGCTGCCCTGGAGGCGACCGGCAGCCGGCCTCCGAGGACGCCGGGCCTGGGAGCAGCGAGCCTCCCGCCGCTCCGCCGAAGCCACCCTCCAGCCACGCCAGAGAGCTCCCAGAACCCGGCCAACCGCATTTGAAAGACCGAGCGGCCCATCTTGATTTCCGAACTCCCTGGGGAGGGGAGAACCGCGCACCGGCGGCGAAACAGGAGAAGCGCGCGAGCGGTTAACGAGAGCGGTCGTGTTATTTGCGAGTCGATTTATTTGATTGTAGCGTGTGTCGGTCCCATTTAGTTTTCTTTGATTGTGCGTTATTTTGTATTTTTGTTTTGTTTTGTGTGTGCGTTTGTGTGGCGCCCGTTTGGAGGAAGGGCCACCCGCACCATTTTGAGGATCGTTTGGATACGTCGCTGCACTCCATGTCCAGGTAGGACGCACGCCTTTTGTGTGATTTTTGCTAGCGTGTGTGAGTGTGAAAGGATCGGCGTGAACGCGGGAATATCGGAGTATCCCTTATCGCATCGTGTTCCGCGGCCTAGGAGACCGGATCGACCCGAGGAGACGAGGACTCTCGAAGCCCGTCCCCTTAACCACGCTCCCGACCGATTCGTTGACCAGTATCGTCCGATTGTCGAGCTCCGGCGGCTTGACCTCGGAATCGTAACCGTCGACGCTCGTACCGCGCGTTCGAACGAAGCGTACCTCCGTTCCGCGAACCCGCGCACCGGAAGTTGTAATCGGTTTCGTCGAGGCTCCAGGCGCCTCCGCTTTAGAATCGCGAATGGGTCCCCCCGAACCTGAATACGCGATCCCGACTAATCTTTCGTTTCTGCTGTATTCGAGACTCTAGGACCACCGACGTTTTGTATCCGGCCCCTAGTTTACGTTTCTACAGTAGACTCTTTTTTGTATTGGGAATTTCCGCGTCGCGGTTCCTCTTGCCACACTTGGCGGCCGCGTACCTTTTCGCAAAAGTGTACCGCGGAATTGCCGTTTTTGTTTGGTTGACACGGCCACTTCGGCCCGTATTAAGGTTAAGATTCAACGAAACACTCGTGGGTCACTTTCATTTGACCTCCCCTGATTTCCGCTCCCATACTGAGCAGCCGGAAGGGCGATGTTCCCGGACGGGTGCGAAAGTACTGGCGCCCAGGGTAAACAAATCGTCCGTGGATTTGTGCCCGGGGTGCGCGGACAGCGACTTTCCCTGGTTGTACTCCAGCGCAGGGCACCCCCTTGGCTGCCCCCATAACCCGTCCGACACAATGTGAAAGCGAAAAAAATAGGAGGGGGACACGTACCTAATGTCCCTTGTAAGCTGAGACTAGACAGAACAAATTTTAACAAAAATTATCTGTTAATAACTGCTTCCCTGCTTGTCGTGTTTTATTTTTAGATTTATATTAAGTATCAAAGAAAGAAATTTTTGAACTGTGGAATACGAATGACAATTTAAAAAATGTGGGAACACTTTATAACTTCATTATTGAGAAGTATTAGTACAATATTAGAGATGTGACAGATAGCTGTGCCAATAGAGCGAAGTGTACTTTAAAAACTATGCTTGCTAAATTTAAATGCAAATGGCAGATTGTCACAGAAACGAGGAATATTTTCTTAAGAAACACCAAAATTGGTTTAGCGAAGATTTGGTGTTACAAATAGAGTGTGATATTCACACATCAGGTGCATCCGGTTCAAGAGGCAGGCCAACAAAAGATTTTGATGAATGTAATGACAAGGCCAAAAAATACGAAATTAAGGATTTATTGGAAAGCAGAACCTGTGCTCTGAACTGGCATTTGCAGCAAAGGTATGTAAAAAACCGTGAACTTTGAATAAATAGGATTGTCTGTTTAGTTTCCATTACCAAAGAATGTCTCATTAAAGAAATACTAGGCACTTGAGAGTATCATAAACAATATCGTTGCGCCAGTAGTCCAAATGCGAGTGCTTAGCTTTTTCTACTGAGGGATATTTTTTTGTTTTCGAAGCACTGTAGCGGGCAGATCTATCTGAAAATATACCGTTTCTAAGTAGGAACACCGTTATTTTGTTAAATTATTCACTATAATCTTACAGGTTGGATTAAGAGAAGCTGGAAAGCGTGATGCAGCTAACCTCGTAAAATAGGTTTCTTTGGAACCATCACATGTAGCTACTGAAGTAAAGAGAGTTACATTGTGCAGCTCTGAAAATGAGAGACGAGCTTTTACAAGCGATGAAGCGTTAGCGTATTTTATCGATTGTAAATTAACGAAACACTCGTACATAATAACACGAAATAGAAGTTTAAATTTAGGACATAACATCTTTCCTACATATCACAACTTACGAAAGTACCTAAAAAAAAAAAGTTGTTATCCACCAAAAGAGCATATGATAGTTAATGAAATTAGTGCGTCGATTTTACAGAGATGATAATGAATTTGACATCTCAACATCTTTTCAGTGTCCAGAAGGACCTTATAAATCGATTTTCCGAAGACAATAATTTTATTCTAATCAGTAAGTGGGGATGTGACGGAAGTTCTGGTCACAATAAATACAAACAAAGGTTTGAGACTGAAACTGGCGACGATGAATTTTTATTTGCTTTTCTTTTGTCCCACTGAAGCTACATCAATTTGATAACAAGACGAAAATAATATGGTCCAATCCGAAGCCTTCTTCAGTACGTCTTTGCAGGCCCATAAAATTAATATTTATGAAGCAAACCGCAGAGTTAACAGTCAACGAAACTGAAAAAATTCTGGAAGAAATCAGTGGATTACAACCATTTGAAGTAGAACTTAACGAGAGAAAAATCTTTATTCGCCATAAGATGATTTTAACAATGGTAGATGGAAAGGTGTGTAATGCCTTAACTGGAATAAGCTCGAACCAAATAAGTTACTACATTTGTGGAGTCACTCCCAAAACTATGAATGTTGAACCTGAAGTCGGTAGTAGCTTAACAGAAAATTATAAATTCGGTCTGTCAACGTTATATGCATGGATTAGAATATTTCAATGTTTTCTCCATATCAGCTACCAACTAAATATAAAGAAGTGGTCTATCAGAAAGAAAACTGATAAAGCAGAATTTAAAAGAAGGAAAGCTGAAATTCAGCTGAAGTTTAAAAGAGATATGAGATTGCTCGCTGACAGACCGAAGTCAGGAAGAAGTGGTTCAACAAAAGATGGTAATACGGCTCGACGATTTTTTAAAAACTTTGAAAAAAGTGTAGAAATAACTGGAATTAATAAACAACTGTTGCAAAACTTTTTATACATATTATCTGCCCTGTCTTCGAGATATGACATTAATATAGACAATTTAAAAAAAAATTATTAGCGAAACAAGAGATTTATATTTAAAGTTATATGGATAGTTTTATATGCTTATGATTATGCATAAAATATTCTTCCACAGGACTGACATCATTCAATCGTGCCTCTTGCCAATAGGCATGACGTCTGAAGAGGCTCAAGAGGCCCTTAATAAAGACATAAGAAGGTTTCGGGTTGGCCGTACTCGAAAAAGTTCTCGAGTATCCACAAATTGTGGGTGTGTTCCGAATTTCTCATGACGCGCGTAGAGTACATAGAAAGTCTCTTTCGACTTGAGGTGCGGCAGTGATGCGTCCGATGCATTTATGCGTTCCGAGCGTTTGTTGTGTATTTCGGAACACATTTTCACTGTTTTCACCGATTGCACATCGCTGCCATGATCATTGTGTATCGAACACTCGGAGCAGCACGATATTAAAGGTATTTGGTAGATTTACAATCTGTGCAACATGAACCGGAATAACGACGACAAAGAAATAATAACTGTATTTTTAATAACAGAGGAGTACGGAAAAGCAACAGCAGGTAAAATTATAATGTATTTATGTACTAGTACGATTCATTTCATTAAATGCTTAATTTGATTAAGATGTTAAGTTCATCGCTGTTCTTTTCTCATGTACAGTCACAGAAACAACAGCAGAAGGATCCCAAAATCCTATCAATCAAAACCATTCGGGTAACTGATCAGTTTTTGTATAATCAATGTTCAATAAACTTTTTAATTTGTTTAAAAGCAGATGTACTCAAGACTAATATCATATTCTTTTATTATCTAATAATTTTGTGCACTTTTTATTTTAATGCTTTTAGTCAAGACAAAGGTATTCATATGGCCGGATAAGGCAGTGTTCTTATTAGTTGAATTGCACAGAGAGAGGGAAGAAGATTTTGCTAATAGGATGAAGCGCAGCAATAAGATTTGGAGTGAAATTGCTGCTGAAATGAAAGAAGCACATTCTATGTATAATGTAACAAGACAGCGATGAGGGTCCAAAATTTCGGGATTAAAGAGAACCTATCGACACATTTCAGACCAAAACAAAATAAGCGGAAACCAAAGAACCTCGTGGGCTTTCTTTTCGGTGTATATCAAACAATGGGGATAAGTTAGAGATAGGTTAGATTTAATTAGTGTTCCAGGCCCGGGGACGCATGTGGGAGGTCTGGCGTGGAGAACTTAGGTCCCACGCCAGCAAACGCGTCCCTGGGGCCCTCCTGCCACACCTGCAAAGGTGGCGGGAGCGGCGGCACGGTAGGCTCACCTACCTTCTGACACAGGTATTCACCGGACACGGCTGTTTCGGTGTCTACCTGTGTCGGATAGGACGGGACCAGACGGCGGTCTGCCACCATTGTGGGGAGGAGGAGGACTCGGCGCAGCACACGCTGGAGGAATGCCCCGCCTTTTCAGCGCTGCGTCGAGTCCTCCGCTGTGAGATTGGAGGAGACCTCTCGCTCCCAGCAGTGGTTGGGGCAATGCTGGAGAGCGAGAGGAATTGGAAGTTGGTGGCCTCCTTCTGCGAGGAAGTGATCAAGCAGAAGGAGGCCGCCGAGCGGGATCGGGAAATTTCCGATTAGGGCCCTCGCGATAAGGAGGGTAGCTGACGGCGGGGGGTGGATCTCTTTTGGGGTCCCCTTGTTCCCCCGCCGTCAGCTGATCGAGATGTAGTGTTCGACGGCAGCGGGGGGACGGGAAACAAAACGCCGTCCCCCCGGGCCGCCGGTTTACCCAGGACGGGGGCCCTGGGTAGTTGATAAACGGCCACCGGGATGGGACGGTGCGGAGCGCGGCCTCCCTGCACTGCGGAAACAGAGGTCATAGGAGGAGGAGGATTAAACTCCCCCTCCTCGGGACGCGGCCGGTCATCAAAGGATAGATGACCGGCCATGGCGAGGGGGAGTCGCGGTGGTGTTCTCTAAGAGTTCTCGTGACTCCCCTGAATCCGCCAGATGCGGAATAGCGTCCGAAGGTCGCCGTGAAGGTTTTAGTGGGTCGAACCCCACACTACCCCTCTGTTGCTCCCCCGAGTCTGCCGATCAGATTTCCTCCACGTAAAAAAAAAAGATTTAATTAGTGTTGAAATATGCAATGAATGTCCTCATCCTATATTAACCAGGCGTGAAATCGAACGTTTCTGGACTATGGCGTAGTTCTACGAAGTTCTTTTTTTTTTTTTTTTTTTTTGCGTCACCGAACTGCAGCGTGGTGTGCTCGAGCCAGTCTGTCGCGAGCCTTCAGCGCGTAACGATGTATTTTCATATCTTTTAATTAAATATAATTTCATTCCTTGTATTAAACCTATTACGATACTTTATTTGATACACCCTAACTACAACAATTAGAATTAAGTTGGATGAAATTTAAGTTAGTGTAAGTTAGTAAGTTACGAAATAATTGAGCTAATTATGTAGAAAACCGGAAGTCTTGTAACCCGAAAGGGATCAATAAAGAATTACATACATACATACATATTTTTATATACAGGGTGTCCCATTATTGGTGTAAGGGCCGGAAATGGAGGATAGGTGAGACGATTCTGAACAACAATTTCCTTTTCAAAAATTTCGGATGGGGCTTCGTTTTCGACTATGGCCCGGATTGCCTAGTCCGAGCGCAGCCGAAAACCCCTGTCGATACAGCAGGAAAAAATATCAAATATCGAATAAGGAATAAAAAAAATTCAGAATAAGGCTGAACTATGGTTTGGGGGGCCAAAAATTTTTGGCTAGAAAGTATCAGATCTTGTAGTTTTCGAGCTGAAAAATCCGAAAATGCAAGTTAAAAATCCAGGAAACCACTAGTTTAAAAGATATGACCATATAAAAAGGTGTGTATTTAGCGTACTTTGACAGGTCCCCACGGCGCCATATTGCTCTCGCGCATCTTCTGATTGGTCAGCACTGATGGCTGCTCAATTCCCGCTTCCGTTATTTGAAATAAATTTAAAATCTAATCATTTGTTTTAGGTTTCATTTGTTAATCATGTATTCATTTCTTTATAAAATGCTAACGACGCGACGTTTCACAGCGTCCCGTTTATATTAATTTGTTCCATCGAATTTTCTTGTATTTTTGCTTTTTAATTGCTACCGTGCTTTTTTTTCATTTTTTTTTATTCTTAATTTTTCATTGTTTTTTTAATTTTTGTATATTTGTTGGAGAATTCTCCTTTGAACACGCGCGGCCATTAGTGTTCGCAACGAAAGTAGTTCGCTGGAGCGTCGTTGCAGACAGCGGCAGCACCTCCCGGACACGCATAGCCACGATCGCGCCATCACGAAGAAGAAACCGGTACTCGCACAACGGCCACGCGGTGCCGGTCGACGCCATTATAGCATTATCGAATACGCCGTTCACACGCCAACAAGTGGTTTTTGACTTTCCGCTGTTTCTGTGGTTTTCCACCTTTCAGATCACGCCTATTGTCCGCGCATTGTTTAAAGTGTATTTCGGTTGTCGCAAGACCATTTCTTAGTGTATAGACTGCAGTTAATATTAAATATAGTATAAGTGTACAGTTCGTTAGAATATAATTTAGAGTTAAGCATTAAACCTAAGTTGCGTCGAAATAAATTAGTGTAAATACGATTCAAGGTGCGTGTCTCGTTTCTCTGCCCCCTCCGTCCACGCAAAATCGCAAACAATATTTTATTCTTAATTTTTCATTGTTTTTTTAATTTTTGTATATTTTATTCTTAATTTTTCATTGTTTTTGTGTTCTTTTAATTTCTGTGTATTTTATTAAGTATGAGTATTGTTAAATACAATTTATGCAGGTATTTGGATCTTTTTTTATACTTTCTGTGTATTTATGAATTTTATTTAATATAATATGATTTATGCAGCTTGCCCGCCACGAAGGAATCGGCTGTTTCATGGGCCAGAGATAAAGGGTTACTACGATCGTCAAAGAATTGTAGTTCCCATCGAAGGCCCATGAGACTGAATACAGGGGGGGGCACGGAATTGGCAGATTCCGTTGTCCTGTAGGTCGCGGAAACTGCAAGCAGTATTCCGCTATAGTTGATTCCTTCTTCCATGATGTCCGGCTGCCCTTACATAAGGCAATAAAGTAAATTTTTTAATTATTTAATTATTTATTTTAATTATATTTTTAATCGTCTAATGAACATGTTTTTTTTTTAAGATTAATGTATTGCTTCACTCGCGACTTCTCCTACGAGGATACCGCTAACGAGGTATCCGACGTAGGAGTTGCCGAGGAGGTTTTGTCGCCGGACACGATTGCAGCGTGGTTCCACCATTTTCGAGAGATGATAGTGGACCACATTTGCAAAATGCAGGCGGGCAAGCCGAAGTTAGGTGGGATCAATCAAGAAGGATCTGCAATCGTTGTACAGGTAATTTACATACTGTTTTAAATTTAAAGTTGCCGAGGAGGTTTTGTCGCCGGACACGATTGCAGCGTGGTTCCACTATTGTCGAGAGATGATAGTGGACCACATTTGCGAAATGCAAGCGGGCAAGTCAAAGTTAGGTGGGATCAATCAAGAAGGATCTGCAATCGTTGTACAGGTAACTTACATACTGTTTTAAATCAATAGTATTATTATTTAATTATTTTACGATTGTATCTTAAATATTTTTTAAGATCGATGAGGCCAAATTCGGTAAACGGAAATATAACCGAGGCCGAATTGTCGACGGCCACTGGGTCCTAGGCATGGTCGACACATCGACCAACAATTGCAGAATGTTTGTCGTCCCAGACCGAGAGGCGACAACATTGATCTCCCTAATAAAGGAAAATGTTGCTGCAGGCAGCGAGATCCATACGGACTCCTTTAAAAGTTACATGGGTCTCGCTGCTGAAGGATATATCCATAGGATGGTCAACCATAGCATAGAATTTGTTGGTAAATATCTCGATTTGATTAGGATAGGCTATATTAAAATTTCATGTTTTCCAAGAATCAAATAAATGTTTTGTTCGTCGTTCCGTTATACCTGAAGACGGAACGCACACGCAGAAAATTGAAGCAAATTGGCGACCGGCAAAAGATTGGATGCGTGGAAGAGCCCGCTTCCACGACGAGGATTTTACCGATCGCCTTTGCGAATTTCTGTGGAGGCGTTTCTGCAAATGCAGCAAGATAGATCCTATGGATTCCTTAATCGCAGCGATTAAGGAACATTACGTTTTCAAATAAGGTAAGCGGAAGTTACAAATTATGATATTTAATATGATATTGTTCAATTCGTGGGGGATGTTTTGTTTTATGCTCCGCAGGGCTCATGGAACGAAATTCCATATTCTTGTTTTTTGTTTCCGGTCATTTTTATTGTAAATTATGTTTATTATTTCCTTATATTAAAAATGGGTATCAGTGTTGGTTGGTTTAGTTTTTAGGGGGGGTCTGGGGGGCGCAGTCCCCCTGTCAGCAAAACGAATTTAATATGATACTGTAGAAGTTACAAAATCGTTTCAGCGAACCAATCGCAGTGCGCGTTAAAACAATATGGCGTCATACTAACCTCGCAAAGTACGCTCGACACGTCAATTTCTATGTTATCATATTTCACATATCCTTCATTTTCTGTACGTAAAAACTTCATTTTTACTTTTTTTAGGCATAAAATAACATCACCAACAAGTGGGACCCCCCCCCCTGGCCCCCCAAGATGTAGCGCAACCCGAATTAATGAATGTTTTGTTGTCCTAGACGGTCGATCGCAGCATTAAATCGATCGAGCGAAAAAGCTCAACAATAAAGCAAGAAGCATTGAGACAATTGTGTTATTGTTAAAATTATCTACGTTTCATGTAAAAAGGTGCATGCATAATTGAAATTACTCACCAATTCAATCGTAACTTGATCTGCTTCGATGTCAATTTGGCTGCTGTCATTGTATTAATGGTACCAAAAATTGTTGGCTCCTAAAGGTGCCGATTTGTGGCTCCTAATGGGGCCGATTTCATTTCTTTTTTTTTTCATTTAAAAATTGGTGGCTCCTAAAGGGGCCGATTTTATTTATTTATTTATTTTTTTCATTTAAAAATTGGTGGCTCCTAAAGGGGCCGATTTTATTTATTTATTTATTTATTTATTTTTTCATTAAAAAATTGGTGGCTCCTAAAGGGGCCGATTTTATTTATTTATTTTTTTTATTTTAACATTGGTGACTCCTAGAGGGGCAGATTTCAATTTGTTTTCTTTTTTTTTTTTTTTATTTAAAAATTGGTGGCTCCTAAAGGAGCCGATTTGTGGCTCCAAAAGGGGCCGATTTGTGACCCCAAAAGTGGCCGATTTCATTTCTTTTTTTATTGAAAAATTGGTGGGTCCTAAGGGGCCAATTTGTGGCCCCAAAAGGGGCCGATCTCATTTTTTTTTTTTTTATAAATTTATTTATCGCATGTTTTTGGCCCCGAAAGGGGCCGACTGAATCGTTGTTTTCGTTGTTCCATACGTTACTATGTATAGGTGGCCCCGAAAGGGGCCGATTGTTCGTTAATTTAAGAATTGCTCGATATGTCCGCCATTCACGTCCAAGCACGCCACGGCTCTGCTTGCAATGCTGCGTTGCACTCTCCTCTAGGTGTCGGTGGAAGTGCATACCAGGGCGCCGTGTATTCTGGCAACGCATTCTTCGGGCGTTGCAACCGGTTGCCGGTACACCTCATTCTGAAATAATTAACTTAGGTTTAAGTGAACAGTTTATTGTAGATTGAAGATATTAAGATGTTAACGTACCTTCAAGTATCCCCAAAGGAAAAAATCCAATGGGTTCATGTCCGGTGACCTTGGTGGCCACGGAACAGCACCGCCGCGGCTGATCCACCTGTTGCGTAGAGCTCTTATACAGTCGTGCACGACAAATACGAAACGATTAACGTAGAATACTGGTCATGTACATGTGCGAACATATACCATATACACGCCGATCTTCTCGAAGGAACCAAACTCAAACAAGATAACGCGGAGATATACGTAAAATAAAGCGCGAGGACGCAAGTCGTTGATGACGGCGTTGCCGGCGATCAGGTAACATAAAAGGGTCGACCGCGCTGCGCATTTGGGGGGCTTAGCAAGTGTTCGCAGCGGGTGTCAGGTCGTCAGTAGAAAATTTTCCTTCGAGATAGTCGGTTGGCTCGTACTGTGTCGCGACCACGTAAAGAACACTTGTATCACAACGGACTCAGGGTAACAGCCCCCAGGCGAAGTCCATACCGTGGGACTCAGGGTACTTGTACCCCCAGGCGGTGTCCACGGCGGTTAATGAGACAATCACAATCAATAAAATAAAGGCGTGTATTCATTGAACTATTGTGTAACTATCAACTTAATTACACTCCTACGAAACACCACCTGTCCTGGAAGGTTTCATCTAAGAAAGCTCTAACATTTTCGGAGTAATGAGCAGGTGCCCCGTCATGTTGGAAGAACATGTTCCTCCTAATCTCTAATGGAATGACTTCCGAGAGAGTTGGAAGAACATGCTCCAAAAAGATGTTGTATGCTGGGCCGTCCAATCTATCTGGTAGAATGTACGGCCCAACAACAAATTCTCCACAAATGCCGGCCCAAAGATTGATCGAACAGCGGTGTTGTGCTGCTCGTTGCCGAATCGCATGCGGATTCGCGTCGTCCCACACGTGCGAATTGTAGGCATTCAGGGGTTATATACGTTTAAAAGGCTGAAAAATAAGCGATTTTTAAACATTTTTTTTACGAAATGAAACCATACACATATTTTGAAATTTATACATCTAATAAAGATGATATTTAAGGTATATTTCAGAATTTTTTGGTACAAAAATAGTAATTAGTCTCAAACTAATGGCGGATCTACCGAGACGTGTTTTAAAAAAGTTGTTTTGCGGTGAGCAGGATAACTTGGCAGGAACTCATCTAAAATCAATAATCCAGAAAGATTTCGATAGTATATAATAGTAGCTAGTGCTTAATCGTTGGGTTTTGGAAATTATTGATTAAAATTAAAATGGCGGCTCATTAAAGGAAAAGTTTCGATTTTAACCTAAAAAATCATTCTTTTCTCGTTGATAAAAAAAAAAATTACACATTCAAAACATAAATCCTTCGATTAAGCACGAGATATTAATGTCTAAAATAAGTGTATAAAATTTCAGAAAGATCGATTGATTAATTTTTGAGATACTTTGCTCACCGACTTTAAAAATCTAGTTTTGAGAAAAACGTGTTTAAAGTTTCAAGCTTGTATTACAAATGCTCTGAGGTGCAGGTAAACAAAAGGCTGTATCTATGGAAATACTTGTCGGATTGTTTTCAAACTTTCAGTGAATATTCTTTTAAATACCTGCTTTCAGAAAATGTCATTTTTTAAAAATCGATTTTTTGAAAATTCTAAACGTATATGGTTATATACGTTTCTTTAAGGGGTTCCTTAAAGCACCCCTCCCTGGTGAAGAGGGCTTCGTCTGTCCACAAAACGTACCTGCAGAACGATGAATTCCGCTCGATTTCGCCCAACAGCCACCGGCAATACTCCACCCGTTGGATGTAATCCCTTGGGAGTAAAGTCTACACCCGCACATATCTGTACGGGTGCAGACACTGCTCTCGAAGAATTCGATGGACCGACGATCGGCTGACACTGAAACAGATATGAGTTGTAATAAATGTAACTACAATTTAATTGCGGATAATAAACAGTACAACTTACCCCGACGTGCGGCTGATGTCACGTACGCTCACTGTGCCATCCCGATAGACGTGTTCGAGCACCTCGTCCGCCCGCGTCGTGGTGATTCGACGCGGACGTCCTGCATCAGAAAGTACAGGAGAAAAAGAGCCACTCGAGTATAACTGCGCTGCCAGTCTGCGGAAGCAGTTGGCAGTAGGCGGATGTCTATCGGGATGTAGAACACTGTAGCGTCGAGCAGCCTCTTCTGCGTTGCTTCCACACTGCGCGTATAAGTAAAACATATTATAATTCTCGGCACTTGAAAGCAGTATTGCTGTAATGGCGGATACCTTGATTGCGAATGAAAAATTTTATTGTAATCGACAAATGAACGTTAGAAAATATCAGTGTTTCTCATTCTATTGAAATTGAATGCACTCTCGTACTTCGTTAATAACAAAAGCACGTTAGAAAACATCAGTGTATCTCACTCTAACTGAATTAGTTTCATTTACGTTCTTTATTACGATTATTACAACATGTTTTTCATTTCCACGCAGTAAAAAAGTAACGCGTCGAAGTAAACTGGTAAAGAATTCTGCGGGCTTAGCATGGGTATAAAAAATTATTTAAAAAAAACGGTACATTTCAAACAACCAATACATTAACAACGTATTGAAACAATTGGTAAACAACGATTCAGTCGGCCCCTTTCGGGGTCAAACACATGCGATGTTTGTAACCTAACCCTTTGGGTCTAGCCGTATAAGCATAGGGAATCGGCCCCAGCAACAAATTTGATTGATATTCACACCACATATTGCTTTTTGCCTAAAGAACAATTCTGTGTAATTTCAGCCCCCTCCGCCCCCTAATAGGGGAGATATAGGAGTAAAACCCCCAAACTATATTATTTTTTTTTTCTCGAAAACTATTGAAGATATTTAACTAATTCAAAATGCAAATTGTAGATGATAATTAGCTTCATTTTATATTTTTTTTTTTCAAAATTTTGGTTCGATTATTAAGAGTAAAAAAATAACAATCAAATTTTTGGGGGTGGATTTTGCACTCAGCCCCTTGAATGACACCCACGAAAAAAATTAAGAATAATGCTTGATTAATTAACTATTACCTGTAAAAGTTTCAAGAGTGTCGAGTTGGTGGAACATGGTTAAAAAAAAATAAAACCGCTGTAACCTCTCGCCGCGAGGCAGAAGCCAGGCCGTACATTAGTGACTCTCAACCCAGCCGTTCTACAAGGGAACCGGTGCGGCAGTCGTTAGCTCTTAGAAAGACAGGAAGTTTTTCTTCTTGAACTGCATGGTTTTGAATTAAATATTTAGCTAACAGTCATTTGTGTAAACAATACATTAAGAATTTATATTTTTTAATTACTCAATTACTTGAACTTCTTGCTTTTTATTCACTTTAAGGGGGTAGACTCCGTGTGCCATGACCTGTGTACGTGCACTCACACAAGCAACGGGGGCCATGTAGATATACGCGATACGTGAGAGAGAGAGTCGATTTCATCATTCCGAACCGACGCTTCGATAATTGCAAAAATGAAGTTTTTGTGGGTATAGGACTCACC
The DNA here is from genome assembly GCA_943735885.1 of Stelis phaeoptera. Lineage (NCBI taxonomy): Eukaryota > Metazoa > Arthropoda > Insecta > Hymenoptera > Megachilidae > Stelis > Stelis phaeoptera. The sequence continues at coordinate 3,644,238 of OX030933.1, forward strand.
ATTAGACTTCACCGGAGTGCAGTGCTCTCCGTTTTACTACCAAAAAACACCATACGTTGAATGAAATCTAATTTTCGAAAATGTAAGCTTGATACAGATTTTGATGTCAGAAAGGAAAATGGCTGTCCGACGGCACGTCGTACTGAAATTCGCTTTTATTCGACGATTTAATGACTTTCTCACTAAAAACGGACTGCACGCACATGTGGGTTAATAGCACAATCTCACAGAAACACGATTTTCACCGATTTATCACTTCTTGAAGGCGTAGTTCCGGAATAACCATTTCACGTTATTTGACAGATTTTGACATAAGGAATAGTTCAACGATTCTCTGTGTGGGGCGCTCATGGTATATTTTAGCCGGTATGATCATGTTACCACCAGGTTAGATAAAAACATGAATCAGTCGGTAAATGTAACAGATTTGATGGCGCCAACAGTAATTCACAAGTACGTGAATGTATACATACCAAAGGCATGGTTGCCGAAAAGTATCGAGAGTTTTATCGCGCTGTTGCCGTTCTAGCCAGCAGGAAAACGCAAATGAATCGGCTCGAGCCGAGATTTTGATTTTCATTGATTGAACGTAGAAAAGGACAGCGCGAGCAAAGAAAAAGAGGTTCTAGAATGAAATGATACGTACTATAATACGTGCAGTAATAGCTAATTGTATTCGCACTTGCAATAGTATTTTGTTAATCAATGAAATTACATATGAACTTCTTGATATGGTATTCTAAAGGACCAAATTGTAACAATTACACATTATATTATTGGTATTCCATATGCAAAAAAGATAGAATACGATACAAATCTGCTGCTTGAAACCATATTTATTTATTATTTATTGACATAACTGATAAGCATGTAACACGTATTATATGCTTACGCATATACATATTTAGTAAAGAATACATAAAAGAACACGGTTCATAGACCACCGTTGATGAAATTTGAATTGATAACTAATTACTTTCTATATTACTAATTACATCAGGAAACGTGTCAGGTAAAAGTTGAAATTTTGAGGAAGACGCATCCTTCACGATGTATTCTTGTTCGTCATATGACGACCGGATTTCAAAAAGGATGAAAAAGAAACAGGGGTCTGAAGAAAAACTTTCTCGTTTCAGAAAATCGCAATATTCTGATTTTTTTATGAATGAAGAATACAGCTGCTGCAGTTAAATAATTTTATTTTTTAATAATAATAATGATACTAATAACAACGACGACAATAATAATAATAATAATAATAATAATAATAATAATAATAATAAATTAATTAATTAAAATAAAAATTATAATTTTTCTCCCTCTGCCCCCTCGGCCATCCACGGCCGCGATGGCGGTGTCCCCCCCTTCCACGGGCTTGTTTTGCATTGCGGCCGTGGCCGCGGCCTCCGCGACCCCGGCCGCGGTCACCACCGCCTCGTCCTTCGCGGTCTCCGCCGCCGCGACCTCCGCGACCTCCGCGGGCTCCGCCAAATATAAGTTGGCGGATCAGCCTCTTCAACTGAAATAACGAAAGAAAAATTACCTGTTATATTCATATGAAAATGCAGGATGAGAATAGCTGCGTTTAGAAAGGAATCCGTATAATGAATGAAATTTTGCACTGTTACTGACCTTTGCAGAAGACTGCTCCTCTGAACGGTCGATGTCTGTTGGCGTTCGCTCCGGTTCGGGTGCGTCCGCAGTCGCCTCCTCCTGCGGCAGCGTTTCCGCCTTTTGTTCGTCAATTTCCATCTGCCGTGAAAATAATGTGTATATTATTTTATATTAACGAATAGTTTTAATGCACCATTTTAAATTTCACTGCACTTACTGTTTGTGTTTCGCCATCCATGGTCGACGTTTGAATGACGATCGTCCACCGCCACTCATATCACCACCAATCGCGAAAATCGGCACCCCCACTCTAAGGTCACGTCGTGTCGTGACGTAGGACCAGTTTGTATCGCGATACGTTGCAATACATACATACAAATGTGTCGACTATTATAAATTATAAATTTATTAGCACATTATCAATTTTTTTTATTTTAATAATTTTTTTCTCTTACTGTTGTAAGTGACTGTATATAGTATAGTGTACAGTTCAAGTGAACAATGGGTGATAAAGAAAACGCGTCTGTGAGTGATATCCTTGGGATTGTAAAAAGTAATTGTGAAGCAAGAAAACGTGTAAGACTACCTATCTCCCAGCGAAGATTATCAAAAAGATGGACAATCCGCGAAAGGAGACGACGCTCAGCCCTGCAGAATATCTCTGAACCAGAGGTGAGTATTATTTAGCTGGAGAAATAATTTTTTTTTTCCCGTAACATTGAAGTAAAAATGGCCATTTTGACTGTAACGATACGACGTTCATTTGAAAACGCATCGAGTTATATCGGTGATACGTAATGTATGTAAGTACACACACCTGAAATATTGAATGAGTGAGATTTCAAACGAAATGGTAATACCCTGAACGTCGTATCATTATTTTATGCGAAGTTTTTTTTCTATTCTTACGTATTTTGACGCATCTTCTTCAAATTATTATGAAGTTCGTATGAACAGAATGGATGATTATGTATTATTTTAAATGCGATTTTATCCAGCTCTGCTCCGAACCGTCAACATCCAATGAAAAAAGACAGAGTATCCTGGAAAATATTCGCGTCTCATTGGATGAAGAAAAAGACGTGCAAAATTGTTATGGAATTCCTGAAGAGACAACAGAAGAATTGCACGAAAGAAATCAGTTCTCAGCCCTTCAGAACACCTCTGAACCGTCAACATCCGACGGAAATGAACTTATTATCGAAGAAATTCTTTCCTTGCCGTTGGATGAAGAAAAGAACGCGCCAAATTATATAAAAATTACTAAAAAGGCAGCAGAAGAATTGACACCATATGATATTGAAGAAACAGAGAACATAAAAGACGAGTCACGTATAGAAACTGCAACCACTGAGAATGAAGAATTGTTCATACAGGAAGTAGTAATTCGTGAGCCTGAAGAACGACCCTGTGTAGCAAGTGGCATGAGTATTGTGTACATGCAGCACATTTTGGCCGAGTTGAAAAAAATTGGTGACCATGCAAAAAACAGGGAAGACTGTGGAATTAGACACCTGAGAATTACCGGCATGCATCGGTCGGGCCTGAGGACCACCCTCAGCGTAATATGCGATATGTGCAAATATAAAGGTGAAATCCACAGTGAACCTGACGAAAGCAGTAAAATGGAAACCAACCAGAGTGCTGTTGCTGGAACAATTTTGAACGGAGGAAGTTACGCCCAAATGGAGGTATTCCTTGCAGCAATGAACATACCCTCCATGTCGAAGAAAGAGTTTAGGAAACATCACGATAAACTCGTGCAATCATTAATTGTTGCTGCAGAAGAAGAGATGGTAGCAGCAGCAGAGGAAGAAAAACGCTTGGCTATTGAAAGATTCGACATCATTGCAGAATCAGGAATTCCACACATCCCAATTGTTGCTGACGGAAGTTGGATGAAGAGATCATACCGGACTGGAATGTACGACTCCATGTCAGGAGTGGGTGTGATAATTGGATATCATACAAAGAAAGTCTTATTCACTGGCGTTCGAAACAAAGTCTGTAAGATTTGTCGTTCTGCTGCGACCAAGAAGGAAGAGCCCCGAAAACATGCATGTTTCAAGAACTGGGGCAGGAACCAAGCATCGACTGCTATGGAAAGTGATGCTATAGTCGAAGGCTTTAAGACTAGTATCGAAAAACGAGGACTCGTTTATTCAACAATGATAGCTGATGGAGACAGCAGCGTGTACAAAAAAGTAATTGATGCTGATCCATATAAAACACAGCTACGCGTAAAAAAAATCGAATGTACCAATCATCTGTTACGCAACTTTTGCAAAAAAATGAAAGAGATTGCGAAGAAAACTGCTCCAGGACAATTAAGAAAAACCGTTGAAAGCAGCATTCGAAGGATGCGCACGGATATTGTAAAAGCGGCGGAGTTCCGGTACAGCCAGAATGCAGCAACTGCAGAGAAGATAAAAAATTTGTACTACGATATACGGAATATCCCTAGTCATGTTTTTGGAGAACACGTAGAATGTAGAAAATTGAATTATTTCTGCGATGGAAATAATAAACAAAATGAAAAAAACATGGTTGAAGAATTGAGGAAAATAGGAGTGTACCAGCACATAAAAGAAGCAATTCGGCCCGTGTTAGCTCATGCTGAGAGCTTATTATACAATAGCAACAATAATGCTGTTGAAAGTTTTAATGGGATTATCTCCAAATACATCAGCGGAAAAAGATTAAATTTGGGTGAGAGAGGATCCTACACGGGAAGATGTGCTGCAGCAGTTCTGCAATACAACAGGAAAGAAGTGTTGTCACGGCTGATAACAGCACTGGGAAAGAAGCCGCACAATATTTTAACAAATATGGAAAAAAGGAGGAAAAACCACACACAGAAAAATGCAGAGAAGCGAAAGGAACACAAATTAATGAAACATGTTCGTAAACATTTCCGTTCAGAAAAAGATTCCTATTACGGACCTAACGCTCAGAAACCAAACATGGAGGAACATATTTATGAACTGGAGCAGGAAAAACACATGGAAATGCTACACGATTGGCGAAAAAGAAGAACTGTCATTGAAAAAGAAACGAGTGGGCAAACAGCAAACCCAAGATGGTTTAGTTATAAATCAAAACTTTTGACAGCATCGAATTTCGGTAGAGTTTGCCGTCGCCGAAATGGCACGTGTAACCGTGCTGGTTACATACCAAGAGATGGCATACGAACAGCCGTGTGTGACTGTGTGAGTGTGACGGACTCCCCTACCACCGTAAGGATCCGCGGTCCTTTGTCGCGTGCGAAAGAATTTAGGAGAAGCGCCCCACTAATTAAATATGCGTGCGCATCGATCCCCACTCGATATGGATCGAAGGAGATCGATGCTCGTTCGACAAGAATCACTCTACGTCTGGAAGCGAACCAGATAACACGCGTTTCCAATTCCGTTCAGCGAAAACCGGTATATAATTGAGAGGTCAAACCGACCTGGTAACTTAGTCAAACCGCCTAACTTACCCTCGTTATATACGCGCCTCAAACCGAGGAGTCGCGTGCACAAACCGCGCCGTGGCACAGCTAGAACGCGATTTTCTTCTTTGTGTTGTTCCGGCGTGTACAGCGTAGTAGTCACAAATGAGATAAAATCAAACTTTAATATCATAACGAGTGGTAAATATTCGAATATCAATATTCGCTGAGCGGAACGAAACGGTGAGTAAGGTTGTTTCGAGTCACTGCTAATGGTAGAATCTCGTGTGGCAAAACCACAGAATCCGTGAACGATTGAGATCGGATAATTCTCATACATCTTGACTCAGCTCCCAGGCTCATACAGGCAGTCGAAGTATCGCTCGGCCCACGTAAAGTGTCCCGCCGTAACTTCTGGCTGTCCCTGCATGCCCTTGTGAGACGTGGACTCGATTGTGAGCATTATCACAATTTCTGCCGGCATTTGATCGTGGCATCGCTCACAGACTCGTTCGAGCATTAACACTAGATTGCCGGAGGTTGGTTGTATACCTATTTTGCCTGATTGAGTCAATTTGACTCAATCGTCAAAAATGCAGGTTTTTTAAAGTAATAAAATTTTATTACAAATAAACTTTATTCCAAACACTTTTTGTATACATATTTAGTTTTTAAAATACACTTTCCGCATATTTTTTTATTACATTTGCTACAAACGCCCTTGCTTCTGTTTCTGTTGCATGACACTTGTACCTGGCAATTTGCACGGTTTTCAATATTTTGTATATTAGATAAAGTCGAAGTACTTTCGGCTTCATTATCGTAATTGCCGCTTAATTCTTCCGCCAGTTGCAAAAGAAATTCTTTTCTTGACATTTGTACTTGAGTCACATCTTTATATATGACCCAAGCATTGATTGCTGCCAAATCTAAAATGTTGTAGAACACGTGAACGGGCCATCTGCGGGAACCTGCTTCGGTACTATATTTTCGCGCCATTTGATCCAGTATATCGACTCCATACTTAGTATTATTATAAAAGGATATAGTTTCCGGTGCCATAAGTCAAAATGAAAGATTTCAACAGGATAGTTTGCAACAAATAATTTTACAGCATTGAATGAACAAATTATAACATGAAAACTCTCCCACCAGAACGTTTACAACAGGTTTTTATGAAAAGGAAATAAGTTACGTGTGTCTAAAACGGTGAGTCAATTTGACTCGTATCCGGCAAAATAGGTATAGCACATATGAATTATTGGAAGTAAAGGAGTAGGGAGGAATAGGAATTACTTTTTGTATACCTTTCATTGTTCTATGAAAAACCAAAAAATGATTTAAAAAAAAAATGACTTAAAATTGTTATGTATATCACAGTAAAAGTGCAAATGAGTCAAATTGACTCGCTCCGGCAATCTAGTGTTAAAAGTGTCGCTCAGCTCACGAAAGTGCCCTGCCGTCACTTCTTGAATGTACTCGGATGCCTTTGTGAAGAGGTGGATACGACCGTGTGGTACGGTGATCGCTCTGTTTGGTGGCATCGCGGTATATTAATCTTCACCGATTCTAGTTGAGTAACCGAAGTGTCGCTCAGCCCACGATTCGTGCCTGCCGACATCTTCTGGTTGTTCTCAATTGATCGTGTGAGGTTATAGTGCAGGCACCACTTGATCTTCCCCGAATTGCTCGGCAGGATCAACCTGAGTGTTGCTGCACCGTGCGTATCGCGAAATTCACGATCGGATTGTACACAGTCGAAGTCAGGCGTCCGGCATCGGAGAACACCTCGAGCCCACATTCGTGCCTCAGGTGAACTCCTAGGTGTCACAACCTGATTGAGGCTTCGTGGCGTCTCCACCCAGACTCCTCCTCCGATTATTCGGCCGAGAGCGAGGGTGCTGCGACAGATCCTCAATCGTGCGATTGGAAAGCAGTGATTCAAACAACCATCCATTATATCCATTGTCGAGCACTGTATCGCGAATAGGATTGTAGAAGTCACAGGGAGGGAAATTAGTGTGCAATTGCGGGTGGATATTCAAAAGTATCCACGCGTCGTTGCACACTAGTAGTGGGGTTCATTAAAGCCAATCAATAACAATTTTACATCTAAAGTTAATCTTTTATCCGTTACGTAAAACATTTAACTTGTACATATACATATATATGTCTATCTTAATCTGCCGAACTAATATCGCGCGCAAATATCGATAAACATCCGTTTCCCCACATCCAAGGTCGAAATATTCGCGTTTTACGCGAACGTGTGACAGAAGAAAGGGCTAAGACATTTGCATTCGCGAACGCGGGAAGACTGTACGAAACGTAATCAAGCCTGCACAAATCACGAAGCTCTTCTACATTTACCAGAATTGGTGACCAGTCGAATATAAATTTTGTTAACTCAATTTTCACCAGAATATATTTCGTTTACATCATAAATTGTTTCCAACTTCTTCAACAACCGATCAGAACTCCCCGCTGTCCAGTACCTGGAGGCCCGAATCCCTCCATCTAATCAATTCCATTTTCTGACATTCTAAATAGTTAAATTGCGTTTATCGATCTCAATCGACGTACGGTTAATTCATCTGGAAACAGTAGTATCTAACGAAATTATGTAACCATCGCCAAGGGAAATCCCGTGGGCGAGAAAAAACGGTTACACACGTTATGTGCAAATTCAGTGAAATCATTCTTATACCCAAAGATAATAAGCGTACCTGCAGTAGAATACGGGCAGGAATGTGAAAAACTTGCCCGAGAAGAACTGAGCAAAGATATGGGCATTGAAATTAAAGATTGCGGAATTTTCATCGATGCATCAATTCCATTCTTAGGAGCTTCTCCGGATGGAGTAATCGATGAAGAGGGCATTGTAGAAATAAAATGTCCGAAAACAGCTGAGAATTTAATGCCAGAAGAGGCAATACAAAACGTTGCCGCTGTGAGTGCAATATTTAAAGATGCATCGGGTAGTGAAATGAACAGAAATCATCACTACTTTTACCAGATACAAGGGCAACTGCATGTAGCAGACAGGAAATATTGCATATTTTGTATATGGACCCGAAAAGGGTTGAAATATATAAGAATATACAGAGATGACAACTTTTGGCAAACAGATATGGAGCCCAAGTTAAGTCAATTTTATTTGGAATGCATGCTGCCCGAATTAATTGATAGCAGGCACAATAGAGGTATGCCCATTCGGGAGCCTGATTTTATAACAAGGGAGAGAGCAATATTACAAAAGAGAAAAAGGTCTCCCTCGGAAAGTAGTACAAATACTGCTACTTGCCGACGTCGTACTGCGCTGTAAAGTGCAGATCACTGACTCTGTCGGTGAGTCACGATTGCAAACAGTTGCAATTGTGCCGCGGATCACACGATCCCGCGAGATGCACGACGCCTGAATGCGCAATTAAAAATATTGTGCTTCAAAAAGCGGGAAAAAAGATTCATTTTTGGACAGCAATAAAACGTGATATTACTGCACGACGTCGTACTGCGCTGTAAAGTGCAAATCACCGACTCTGTCGGTGAGTCACGATTGCAAACAGTTGCAATTGTGCCGCGGATCACACGATCCCGCGAGATGCTCGACGCCGGTATACACGCCCACTATGAAAATCCGCTTACTTGAAGACCGAAAATGACAAGAGAAAAATAAAACTTGAAAGCGTGTGGGTGCGGGGGGGGGGGGGGGGGGGGGGGGGGGGGGATCTTATGGTGATTACAAATCTGTTTCAGGTGGCTGTATTTCGGAAATTACTTCAGCAGAGGGATCTTTCTACACCAGATGGAAAAGTTCTTCACATCGATGTTTCTCATCTGGATAAGAAAAAAAAAAGAAAAAAAAATATATATATATACTTGTTGAATTGAGTAACCTCCTCCTTTTCGAAGTCGGTTAAAAAAGAGTTATGATGTAATTTCAAAATCCCTATGATGACATTAATATTGTTAACAGCTGTATGTTTACAGTAACATTATTAAATCTGAGGGATAATACACATTTCAATCTAATATTACAATTAATTGTCATTATTTTTTTGGAGCAATAACATTACGTTATAAAAAATTGTATGCAAAATTATGAATAATAATAAATCGAATTCGTAGTAGGTAATGAAGAAATGTAAGTATACGAAAAGATGAACATTATAATACTAGTTACGACAATATACTACGTGTAAAATATATTAATCTTGTTTTTTTTAAACATGTTTACAGTGAGTAAATTGATCAGGTGCAACGCCGAATGACCACAAATCCGACGCAAATGAGAAACGGATAAAACGATCAGAATATGAGGTACACGACGAGCGTCGAAAAAAAATTTTATGGACAAAGGACATCTGACAACGAGCGGGCAAAAAAAAAAAAAACAGTTTAATTACGTTAAAAAATGTATAATATTATTTTATAAATTTATTCCAAAAAAAAAAAAATGAAATAATGCAATTGTAAATAAACGTAATATATTGTAGATAAAAGTAATATTGAAAATAAAAAATAAAAAGTTAACAATAACGTGAAAAATGTACCTATAGAATAAGGAAAATATTCGAATTATTCGATATCCCGGCAGAATGAATAAATATCAGTTTTTTTTTATCTATTTTAAATGAAAAAGATTTTAAGAATTGCCTAAAAATGCAGACAGAATTGAAATTTGTGGTTGTTCATTGCTGTCATTTGGTCAGGTCCTGGACCTTCCTTGATTATATAAAATCTGTATCGCAGAACAGCTGATGGGACGGCCTGGTCAACGAATTTTGCATTTCATATGTTTTTCCTACACACGATCAGAAAAGCACGGTCACTGTCTCTTTTCGCTTTGTCCTTTTCTAGAAAAGGACGGTCACTGTTGTTTTTCGCTTTGTCCTTTTCTGACCGTATAGGAAGAAAACATATGAAATGCAACAGTCATTGACCCGGTCGACCCATCAGCTGTTCTACGCAGCAGATTATATCCATCGAAGAAGAGCTAGGATCGGTCCGATGACGAAATAACAGCGGTGACCAATGACAAATTTCAATTCTGTCTCCATTTTTTTAAATTTAATGTGGGAAATTCTTAAAATGTGTTTCATTTTAAATAGCGGAAAAAAAAATTAAATTTATTCCTTCTACCAGGAAATCACGTAATTCGGTTCTTTTGTTTATTCTACTTAATTTTTTATATTTTATTATTGATATTAGTTGTGTTAGTCGATGTTTTTAATTAAAAAACGAAACTCTATCCGATATTTTTGCAAAGGAAATTGCTGTTCAGAATTGGTTCACCTCACATTTTCGATTCTTGCAATAATTCAGGGACAAGATGTATATGTAATGTTCTTGAAAGTATAAATAAGAAGTTTAATAATTACACAAATTATTGTTTTATCATTATCTATATTTCTATATTGCTTTATCATTATCTGTGGCTGTCAATTTTTACGTTTGAGAAACCGGGTGGCAGAACTCTGCTACGATGAGATTTGGAAATTATGCTTTCGAGATTTATTTCAAAACGAAAAGAATCGATCGTTATCAATAGTAAGGTATGAAACTATCAAAAGCTATCAACATAACGGTTATCGATAGTTCTGCACCTTCATTCAGACGCCGGGCTGGCTCGAGGCTGGAACAGAATTCCGTCAAGATTTACAAATGGGCAGAATTGCAGTAGATATGGCAACATCGTTAAGGAACGATGAGATCTGGCAATTATGCCTTTGAGCTTTTCATTTGTCATTTAGGAAAATGACAACAGGCAATGGGATAATTGACAGATAATACAGAAAAAGAATTTAACTATAAGTACTGCCGTCGGATGTCGCACTACCAAATGTCCACTTTTGCAGTTAGATATTTTACATAGCATTAGTTTGTCTAAAAAGGCGCTTCGATCGATTCGGAGTTGGCCTCAAAGGAGTCTACCCCCTTAAGTAATTGCAACCGAAGTGTTCCTCGTTTTAAATATATGGGAGCTCTGAAAAGAGCTGATTTCATTATGTAGTTCAGAGGTGGGTTACCTGAAATAAAACACTTCGAAACTGTTAGAAAATAAAAAAGTTTGGATCGACAGTTTAAATCCGAAGGAAGTGAAGTCTAATCTTCATCGCTATTTGTCTCAATAACCGTAATTGCATTAGTCCTGTCGAATAAGTGCGTTAGTATCTCGGACGGTTTAATAATTTTAGATTTATAACGCGCATGGGATAGATAATAAATTATGGCAGCTACATGGGAACAACAACCTACTGTCCTATTACCGTTCGGACAATCGCAAGCGGTTTGTTTTATACCTGTGTACGTGTTTATGTTTGGTTCATACTGAATGTTACAATTATATGTTTTAGAATTTATATGTCGCGACCGAATTTTCGTTTTTAAAATGTGATTATTTTGTTTTAAATATTCTACGTTTACTGTATTGTTATCGTTCATTAATTCGGCAAGGTAACATACCGCTTGAGATAATTGGTATGTACCTGTAAATAATATTTGCAAGTCATTTTCATTTAATTCTGTAAAATCCATTAAACTCGTTGTGGATATTAAAGTAAAAAGTTTTTTCTTTCGATTTAATCTCTCGGTTTCTATTAATTCGTGTAAGGTGTTTTGTTCGTGTTGTTGTTGTTTCATACGATTAATTATAATGTCGGCTAGTTCCGCGTCAGAATTTAACCTTTTCCCGAAGGTATTATGCATGAATCCGGCTATTCGACACCGTGATTTTACAGAGGGTAGCATTTTATTATCCATAATATGGTGTAATAATCGATATTTCTGTCCGATGGCACCATGGACGGCTTCGACCACCCAGCGTATCTTTGTTACGAATCGCGACGAATTGGCCTCTTCGGTTGTTAATTGGGCACGGTTCCCTTTATGCGCGGGGATTAGAACATTATATCCTTGATTATGCATATATTGCGTAACATCTCGAAAACCGCGATCTACAATACAAAAATCACCCGGTCTTAACATTGTTTTTAAACCTACTGGGTGATCTAATAAAAGCTGCATAATACTCGCGTCGTTCATCGTTCCGTTGAATGGACCTGCAATGTCTAAAATATAGCCATTACTGGTGCAAATAGTAAATGGTTTGCATAAAGGTGCCTTCTTTTGTCCGGAGTACGATTTTCGTTGATATTCATTGTTACTACTTTTTTCGTGTCTGATATAGGTCCCGTCAAATATTAATGCTAACTGTATTTCACTAACGTCGAACAGCTTTCGTGCTACGGGTGCAGTTTCATTTAATATAAGATGTTCCCGTGATTGTGCATTTAATCCAAAATAAGTTGGCAATATATCTTTTTCGAATGCTGTGATTGTTTGACGAAAATAGTCCGACACTTGTTGTTCGCGTTCCAAACCAAGTATGCTTTGAATCATTTTATTGGAATTGCCACTTCTAAATTTAAATAAAAATACCACTAAACCTTGAATTACTGATCTGGACTCACTATTTCTCATACTAACAAGCAACTGCTGAATCTGTCTAATATTTTCTCAATTGAGTCCAGTAAAAATATTTAACTGTTCTTCTGATAATGAAAAACCCCCAATTTTATCATGTAATGAACAGTCTACATTAATTGCTAATTGATTTAGAAATAATTCTACGTCGGATGCTTCTACGGAACTAAAATTAGAATGTACGCGAAGAAGATCGAGTTCCTCTGTGAAAAACCGTTTTTTAATAATATGCGACCCGCAGCACCGATTGTCTTTTGGTATGTAAATTCGTTTTAATGCAAATACTTGAAGGCGTGCTTCTAATGGTATTATAGTAAGCTGACCGGTTAAATGACATATCGTACAATATCGATGGGTCGATGCAACTCTTTTAAATTCTAATTCTATTGTATTATCATCTACAATCGTACTCCGGCTGTTTACCTGGAAGTCTGGGTCCACAGCAACATTGTCGATGTTATCAGCCTCGCTAGTACCTGCATTTGATGTTTCCGTTCTGTATATTTTAACTCTACATTTGGCGCAAAATACAGAGCCGATCGTCACAACGCTGCTGTAGTGTTCCTGGTACTTCGAAACGTCATCTTCTGTAGCGATCCTCTTCATTTTTCTGACGAATTTCTTCCTCGATAAATTGCAACTAACACACTTACTGCCACTGAGAGACATATTTCTCAAAAATGTATTTTTACTAAAATCACTATAAGATATTAGTAAAAATATATTTAATTAGTAACTGGCTCTAGGACGTGTGATAATTATTCGAAGATACACCAAGAATTTGCACGAAGTGCTTTAACCCTCGACGCGTTCTTCAAAAATGTAAGGTATTAACAAGCAGAGGTTCCTTCAATAGAGAAACTGTGTGTGTGTGTGTGTGTGTGTGTGTGTGTGGGGGGGGGGGGTGCAACTATTCCAATCAATTATAAGAGCGAACCAAAACAGTTTTGGAAAATACGCTAATTAAATCATAAACAGGCTCGTGTCGCTATCCTCAGTAATACTTATTTCAGGTAACCCACTTCTGGACTACATAATAAAATCAACTCTTTTCAGAGCTCCCATATATTTAAAACGAGGAACACTTCGGTTGCAATTACTTAAAGTGAATAAAAAGCAAGAAATTCAAGTAATTGAGTAATTAAAAAATATAAATTCTTAATGTATTATTTACACAAATGACTGTTAGCTAAATATTTAATTCAAAACCATGCAGCTCAAGAAGAAAAACTTCCTGTCTTTCTAAGAGCTAACGACTGCCGCACCGGTTCCTTTGTAGAACGGCTGGGATGAGAGTCACTAATGTACAGCCTGGCTTCTGCCTGGCGGCGAGACGTTACAGCGGTTTTATTTTTTTTTAACCATGTTCCACCAACTCGACACTCTTAAAACTTTTACAGATAATAGTTAATTAATCAAGCATTATTCTTAATTTTTTTCGTGGGTGTCATTCAAGGGGCTGAGTGTAAAATCCACCCCCAAAAATTTGATTGTTATTTTTTTACTCTTAATAATCGAACCAAAATTTCGAAAAAAAATATATATATATAAAATGAAGCTAATTATCATCTACAATTTGCATTTTGAATTAGTTAAATATCTCCAATAGTTTTCGAGAAAAAAGATAATATAGTTTGGGGGTTTTACTCCTATATCTCCCCTATTAGGGGGCGGAGGGGGCTGAAATTACACAGAATTGTTCTTTAGGCAAAAAGCAATATGTGGTGTGAATATCAATCAAATTTGTTGCTGGGGCCGATTCCCTATGCTTATACGGCTAGACCTGAAGGGTTAGGTTACAAACATCGCATATGTCTGACCCCGAAAGGGGCCGACTGAATCGTTGTTTACCAATTGTTTCAATACGTTGTTAATGTATTGGTTGTTTGAAATGTACCGTTTTTTTTTAAATAATTTTTTATACCCATGTAAGCCCGCAGAATTCTTTACCAGTTTACTTCGACGCGTTACTTTTTTACTGCGTGGAAATGAAAAACATATTGTAATAATCGTAATAAAGAACGTAAATGAAACTAATTTAGTGAGAGTGAGATACACTGATGTTTTCTAACGTGCTTTTGTTATTAACGAAGTACGAGAGTGCATTCAATTTCAATAGAATGAGAAATGATTTTTAAATGAAAAAAAAAAAAAAATTATCTGTAAATAAAATAGGTCCATTCTGGGGCCAGTAATCGGCAAAAATCGACTCCTTAATGGGCCAAAATAAAAAAACATTCAAAGCAAATAATTTAAATTTAAAAAATATGTAAGAAGAAGACAGAAAGTAAAACATGAAAGACGTGTCGAAAACGGTCACAACACGTCGAGGAATGTGTTGGTCGGTAGCTAAGGAGACGAATCTGCGTCGCGAAACCGATCCGTGCGTGCGAGACGCGGGAGGATAAACAGTACGTTGATGGCTAAAATAAATTATTATAAGATTTATTAACAATTATTTGTCGGTGTTTTATTTCCGAAGTTGCCCCGCCTAAATAGGAAATTATTTCTAAACAATAAAATTAAGCGAATTAAATGAACAAGTATAAAGTGACAGTGAGCGTGTAGTGGTGATATACGGTGTGAAGCTACGTGAGGTTCTTCACCTTCCAGTTTCATCAGCTGTGCTGCGCTGCTGTTTACTTCTTACGAGGGCGAACGGTCGGTACCATTGACACAATGACAGCAGCCAAATTGACATCGAAGCAGATCAAGTTACGATTGAATTGGTGAGTAATTTCAATTATGCATGCACCTTTTTACATGAAACGTAGATAATTTTAACAATAACACAATTGTCTAAATGCTTCTTGCCTTATCGATGAGCTTTTCCGCCCGATCGATTTAACGCTGCGATCGATCGTCTAGGACAACAAAACATTCATTAATTCGTTCTAATCAGGATATCGAGTAATTAGTTGATCTTCATTATTCTGTATAGTCGATTAAATTAACATTATTCTGAATTTTTTTTTATTCCTTATTCGATATTATTTGATATTTTTTCCTGCTGTATCGACGGGGGTTTTCGGCCGCGCTCGGGCCAGGCAATCCGGGCCATAGTCACACCACTGAACGTGCGAAAAGCGCGCGCTGTGAATGGTCAGTGTTTTTCCTTAATAACTCGAAAACGAAGCCCCATCCGAAATTTTTGGAAAGGAAATTGTTGTTCAGAATCGTCTCACCTACCCCCCATTTCCGGCTCTTACACCAATAATGGGACACCCTGTATACATACATGTAGTAGTAATTTTTCTCCACAGGGAGAAAAAAGACGCAAAACATTATGGAGCAAGTGTTATTGAGCACATTCGCAGAAAAGGAAGAAAGAAAAGAAAAAAGCGAAGAGAAACAAGGCGCGAATTAAAGTTCTTTATTTTTACAATGCACGCACCGATATAGACTACTACTCGCCGTACTTTCGAAATACAAAAGGTGATACGTGCGCGTCCACTCGCGTTTATATACACGGGTCAATCCATTTCAAATTACCCAAAAGTTGTGCGCGTAAAATTTTTTTATTTTTTAATTTTTTGTCACAGAGTCTTACCACATTTAGAGAGTTAAAAACAGAGGTCAGTTTATTTTTAGGATAACTCATATTTTTTTTAGAAGTCGTTTTACATAGGCATGTCGGCCAATTTTGCACGTTTTCGAGGTTTTTGGAAATGTAAATAACTTCCTTGTTTTTGAAGATATTGAGTTCAAATAAATACCTCATTAATCTGCACGAAACATACTATATTTGGCTGAACTACGGTTTGGGGGGCCAAAAATTTTTGGCTAAAAAGTATCAGATCTTGTAGTTTTCGAGCTGAAAAATCCGAAAATGCAAGTTAAAAATCCAAGAAACCACTAGTTTAAAAGATATGACCATATAAAAAGGTGTGTATTTAGCGTACTTTGACAGGTCCCCACGGCGCCATATTGCTCTCGCGCATCTTCTGATTGGTCAGCACAGATGGCTGCTCAATTCCCGCTTCCGTTATTTGAAATAAATTTAAAATCTAATCATTTGTTTTAGGTTTCATTTGTTAATGATGTATTCATTTCTTTATAAAATTCTAACGACGCGACGTTTCACAGTGTTCCCACCGAATTTTCTTGTTGCTTTTTCTCCGTTACCGTGCTTTTTTTCATTTTTTTGTATTCTTAATTTTTCATTGTTTTTTTAATTTTTGTATATTTTATTCTTAATTTTTCATTGTTTTTTTGTGTTCTTTTAATTTCTCTGTATTTTATTAAGTATGAGTATTGTTAAATACAATTTATGCAGGTATTTGGATCTTTTTTTATACTTTCTGTGTGTTTATGAATTTTATTCAATATAATATGATTTATGCAGCTTGCCCGCCACGAAGGAATCGGCTGTTTCATGGGCCAGAGATAAAGGGTTACTACGATCGTCGAAGAATTGTAGTACCCATCGAAGGCCCATGAGACTGAATACAGGGGGGGAACACGGAATTGGCAGATTCCGTTGTCCTGTAGGTCGCGGAAACTGCAAGCAGTATTCCGCTACAGTTGATTCCTTCTTCCATGATGTCCGGCTGCCCTTACATAAGGCGATAAAGTAAATTTTTTAATTATTTAATTATTTATTTTAATTATATTTTTAATCGTCTAATGAATATGTTTTTTTTTAAGATTAATGTATTGCTTTACTCGCGACTTCTCCTACGAGGATACCGCTAACGAGGTATCCGACGTAGGAGTTGCCGAGGAGGTTTTGTCGCCGGACACGATTGCAGCGTGGTTCCACTATTGTCGAGAGATGATAGTGGACCACATTTGCAAAATGCAGGCGGGCAAGCCGAAGTTAGGTGGGATCAATCAAGAAGGATCTGCAATCGTTGTACAGGTAATTTACATACTGTTTTAAATCAATAGTATTATTATTTAATTATTTTACGATTATATCTTAAATATGTTTTAAGATCGATGAGGCCAAATTCGGTAAAAGGAAATATAACCGAGGCCGAATTGTCGACGGCCACTGGGTCTTAGGCATGGTCGACACATCGACCAACGATTGCAGAATGTTTGTCGTCCCAGACCGAGAGGCGACAACATTGATCTCCCTAATAAAAGAAAATGTTGCTGCAGGCAGCGAGATCCATACGGACTCCTTTAAAAGTTACATGGGTCTCGCTGCTGAAGGATATATCCATAGGATGGTGAACCACAGCATAGAATTTGTTGGTAAATATCTCGATTTGATTAGGATAGGCTATATTAAAATTTCATGTTTTCCAAGAATCAAATAAATGTTTTCTTCGTCGTTCCGTTATAGCTGAAGACGGAACGCACACGCAGAAAATTGAAGCAAATTGGCGACCGGCAAAAGATTGGATGCGTGGAAGAGCCCGCTTCCACGACGAGGATTTTGCCGATCGCCTTTGCGAATTTCTGTGGAGGCGTTTCTGCAAATGCAGCAACATAGATCCTATGGATTCCTTAATCGCAGCGATTAAGGAACATTACGTTTTCAAATAAGGTAAGCGGAAGTTACAAATTATGATATTGTTCAATTCGTGGGGGATGTTTTGTTTTATGCTCCGCAGAGCTCATGGAACGAAATTCCATATTCTTGTTTTTTGTTTCCGGTCATTTTTATTGTAAATTATATTTATTATTTCCTTATATTAAAAATGGGTATCAGTGTTGGTTGGTTTAGTTTTTCGGGGGGGGGGGGGGGGGTCTGGGGGGCGCAGCCCCCCAGTCAGCAAAACGAATTCAATATGATTCTTGCTTTTTTGTTTCCGGTCATTTTTATTGTAAATTATATTTATTATTTCCTTATATTAAAAATGGGTATCAGTGTTGGTTGGTTTAGTTTTTCGGGGGGGGGGTCTGGGGGGCGCAGCCCCCCAGTCAGCAAAACGAATTTAATATGATACTGTAGAAGTTACAAAATCGTTTCAGCGAACCAATCGCAGTGCGCGTTAAAACAATATGGCGTCGTACTAACCTCGCAAAGTACGCTCGACACGTCAATTTCTATGTTATCATATTTCACATATCCTTCATTTCCTGTACGTAAAAACTTCATTTTTACTTTTTTTAGGCACAAAATAACATCACCAACAAGTGGGACCCCCCCCCCCCCCCCCCTTTTGGCCCCCCAAGACGTAGTTCAACCCTATATTTCATATTTAGAACACATTTTGGCTTATATCGAAATAAATAGCTCAAAAAACTAATTTAAAATCTAAGTCGCAATAACAAAAGATCTGAACTTTGGAACCAAATATTTTTGGGAAAAAATAGAGACTCACCTTCTATTTTTTTTTTTTTTTTTTTTTTCGTTGGAGGTTTCATATAGGACTACTCTTCCTGAAAAAGTTGGAAACCTGAGAGTCGCATCCTTACTTTTTTACAAGCCTATAAATATTGCGAATTTTGTAAAATCGACTATATTCAAATTGGAATAACTCAAAAGGGACACACGATAGAAATTTGAATCTTTCACAAAACTAACTTTATATGTGTGGTAATAAGTCATTAAAATTTGATCATTGAGTCCTAGCTAATATAAGAGCAGCATAAGTGTGAAGTACGATGAAATCGCATTTACGTTGTATCCCTCAAATTTGATTATTAAGCCATAACAAACAAGTTAAAATCATACAATTTTTCTTTAAAATGGATTCTATTTAAAAGATAAATATGTTATATAAAAGCAATGTATGATGTTTAATAAAATTTTATCATTAACATTTTAATATCATAAGAACTGTATAAAGGCAACTTTTGTAAATTAACAAAGTATTTTCCAAGATGAGTTTCACAGAAACTCATTTAATAAAATTTTATTAAATATCATACATTGCTTTCATATAACATACTTATCCTTTGAATAGAATCCATTTTAAAGAAAAATTGTATGATTTTAACTTGTTTGTTATGGCTTAAGGGGGCCGGTCCGCTTCGAGTGAGAGTGTGTGAGTGCGCCGACTCAAGCAAAGGAAAGCATGTAGGTATACGGATGTGCGAGAAAGAGGTCCGATTTCTGTTTTTAGATTGTGCGTCACGATACTTGAATAAATGAACTTCTCGCGAAACATGCACCCACGAGCATATCATGCTACAGCGTGCATGATACCGCTTTTACTGTAATAAGCACTGTACTTCGAGAAAAATATAGAAATAGGCATTGTAAGAATGAGACAGACCGGCTGTCGCTGATTCGGCGCAAATATCACGGTATGTAAGAATTTTATCATCACACCTGGGATCATGCACCCTGTCGGAACACAAGAGGATGTCGTGTATATGCGATTTTTCGCAATTTAACAAGTCTTGAAGGAACAGGATCTGAAAATACGTCAAATACTGCTTGACAGGACGACGTGATGGAAAATAGTTCAGCGATTGCCCGCTAGGGGCGTGAGTAGTGTTTTGCTGAAAAATATTAGTAAATACATAGCACCGCCGGTAAATGATATCTCCAATTTGACGACGTAAAAGAGCAAGCGAATGACGCAGGAGAGGCATGGTTGCCGATACGTATACACAGTTACGTTACACTGTTGCCACGTTTCCCTACATCAGGAAATCTTGAATGAATACGGCCGAAACGTTTGGCGAGCGTCTGAATAATAGCCAGATGTTCGTGTAACATGTGGATACCTGGTCCGAGACTCTCGATATCTAGCGATTTTTTTTTTTCAATTTAATCAGTTATTTACATTTACGTTTTTAAATTAATATTACTGAAATTAAATTTTCATATTTAATAATGATAGAAGAATTAAAAAAACCTTGCGCATGTGGCAACACTTCTTTTATATGTTGTAGCAGATGGCGCTTCAATTTCCTATATTAGGAAATCTTGAATGAGTACGGCCGAAACTTGCGATGTTTGGCGAGCGTATGAATTTTAGCGAGAAGGATAATGAAGTGAAAGGATCAGGTTGAATAGAACATATACTGATACTAGCGGACCCGACAGACGTTGTCCTGTACAAACGTTCATAACACAATCACAATCCGGCTGTCTGCCGGATCCAATGTAAAACATTCCAAGATCAACACCAACTTATAAATAAAAAATTAATTTAAAAAACATTTTGTAGTTTTTATTTTTGTAATATGTATGTACACTGACCGCCAAACTCGGCTTCCGCTAGGGAAAAACACTAGCGAGGGGAAGGGTCCCCCACCACCGACTCCCGGGATATTCCTAAAGTTTACAGGAATATAAATTCGAACAATTATGTGTATCAATATACGAAGAAGAAACCATATTTCAGAATCGAAGCATTCAGAAGCAAAAATTATATATAAAATGACATCGCATTCTCGTCGGTTTCCTCGATCGAGATGGCGCCTCAAATGAAAAATCACATGAACCATATTTCTTTTTTCGCTATTCCTCTAACGAACTGGCCGAATAAAATTGCTGTAATTGTCCAAATTTGTCATTATTTTTACCAATTTCCTACCCTAACTGTTTTGATACTGAAAATTATAAAAATCATAATCGATGTTCCGTGAGAAATGTAAAGCGACATCTCTCCGCCGGGAGGAACGCCGCAACTCGCTCTGCCATTGGCTGACACCGAGGGAAGCCGACTTTGACGGACCGAATTTTATGCCTCGCATAAGAGCCTCTCTCTCGCACCCACGGCGACCAGCAGGCCTCGAGCATCCTTGTCTCGACGACATTGTTACCATGATCGCTGCGGCGAGATAGCGCCAAACGAAGAACTGCACGAATCATATTATTTATTTTTGCATAATAAAATTACTTTCGTTCGTTAAAATCATTAATGTATTTACCAATTTGCTATCAGAATTTTCCTGACAATGAAAATTACACGTATCATACGCATCATATGTGTGATGGTCAGAAATATGTTTAGCGCGACATGAATTTTTTAACACGGGTTGATAATTATTATTTTAATAAAACGGGCGAACATGGCACCCAATTTATTAGTCGCTGATCGAGGCCGCATTATCGGTTTGCACAACGCGGGGTGGCCGGTAGTCGATATTAGTACAAAAATCGGCTGCAGCGACAGAACCGTGCAGCATTGGATTCGCATGTGGAACGAAGGAGGAAGTTCGGCGCTGGACTCCAATCGTCGGGGCATGCGGTTGCTGAGGAAGTAAACTCCTCAACAAGATCACCTACTGGTCCAACAAATACGTGATAATCCCTTCTCCTCTGTAACGGAGGAAATTAGAAATTTAGATTTGCCGTTTTCCGAGGCGACCGGCAGACGCCGGCTTCGCGAAGCCGGTTTGAGCACTATTTGGATGGACGAGAAGGTGTTCTGTTCGGCAACCGACATGTGTCCGTATGTTTGGCGCCCAGCAGGACAGAGGCTTGATCCGCGGTATGTAATACCACAGGAGAGAAGTGGCCGCATTACCTGTGCACTGTGGGGCTGGATTAGTGCACATGGTCCTGGTGAACTAGTCGAGATTTCTCCGCGTATGAATTCCGAGGAATACGTAAGAATTTTGGAGGATGTGCTTCTGTCTTCCCTCCGAAGTCAGTATTCCGAGGAGGACATGCCGGAGATTCGACTAGTTCACGACAACTCGGCTGTAGACGTAATCGAAAACGTTTGGGCTGAGATGGTAAGAGGATGGACGCCTGGTCGGCCACGAACGCGAAGAGCTCTTGCAGCTCATGCGATAGATACGTGGGAAACTTTGCGTTCCGGCACCTGCAAGGCGTATCGCGATGCCTTAGCGGATGCCAAACGCAGAAATGGCTAAGGTGCTCCAGGGTAACCTGAACCGGAGCCACGTCGCGGACGCCCTTCTCGAGCAGATGCGGCGAGGGCAGGAGATCGACGTTATCCTGCTCAGTGAACCGTACCGCGCTCGAGAAGAACCAACGTGGTTCGCCGACACGTTGGGAACCGCTGCGATCTGGATCCCGGACCCCTCCAAATTCCGGGTCCAGACGCACGGGGCAGGCGCCGGCTTTGTCTGGGTAAAGGGAGAGGGGGTGACGCTGGCGAGCGTGTACCTCTCCCCTAACGATCGCATCGCGGATTTCCGCGATAAGATTGAAGTCCTCGAAGACACCATCCAGGAAACGGAGGCTTCAACGCGAAGGCGGTCGAGTGGGGAATGCCCAAACCGGACACCAGGGGAAGGCTGGTCGTCGAATTGGCGGCTCGTCGGAACCTGGTGATCCTGAACCGAGGGTCGTCTACGACCTTCCGAAGGTTTGGTTACCAGGAGACCATCATCGACATCACGATGGCTTCTGAGGATGTCGCCCCCCGTGTCGAAGACTGGAGAGCCATCGAGGACTACACGGGGAGCGACCACCAGTACGTGGCTTTCCGGATTGCCGGGAAAAGGAGCGGGAGTAAGGCTCCACCCGCCGTTCGAGGGTGGAACCTGGGGGACGCTCCAGAAAGAGACCTTCGAGGAGGCCCTCCAAGCAGGGCTGCATAACATCCCGCAGCCCTCGGGAGGGACCTGGACACGGCAATCGTTGGAGCGGCTAGTCGGCGCAACCATGAACGCCGTCCATCGGGCGTGCGAAGCGTCGATGAGCCGAGGAAAGCCACGCAGCACTAGACGGCCTGCCTACTGGTGGTCGAGCGACATCGCCGACCTTCGGAGGAACTGCCATCGTCTGCGGCGAAGTGTCCAGCGCGCCAGGCGTACCGCCGGCGGAGAGGCCCTGTGGGACTCCTACAGGGCCAAGCGTCGAGAGCTCCGCCACGCCATTCAAGCGAACAAGCGGCGCTGCTGGGAGGACCTCCGCGAGGAGGTCAATCGGGATCCGTGGAGTCTCGGGTACCGCATCGTGCATCGCAAGATCGGTGCCCAAAACGGCCCCGCGGTGCTACCCGCAGACGAGGCATCCGGAGAGGGAGCGGCATTCGACGGGGCTGCAGGTAGAGGAATTCCCCCCCTTCGCCCTGCAAGAGATGCAGGACGCAGCCCGGACCGTCCGCAACAGGAAGGCCCCGGGCCCAGACGGCGTTCCGGCAGAGGTCGTGAAGCTGGCGGTTCAGTTTCAACCACGGCCGATGCTGGATATGCTAAACGCGTGTCTGGGCTCTGGCCTTTGGCCGACCCGATGGAAAGTGCAGCGCCTGGCGCTGGTGAGCAAGGGCAAGGGGCAGCTTACCGGCCCGTCCGCATACCGTCCCATTTGTATGCTGGACACGGCCGGCAAACTGCTGGAGAAAATGATCAGGCCCCGCCTCCTGGAAGTTTTCCGGGAAGCGGGAGATCTATCGGGTCGGCAGTTTGGCTTTCGTCGCGGAAGGTCCACCGTCGACGCCCTACGGGAGGTCGTGGATGCCGCCGACAAGGCGGAGTCCGGAAATCGGCACAGCTGGCATGTCGTCCTCGTAGCCACGCTGGACGTCAGAAACGCCTTCAACTCGGTGAGTTGGACGGGGATACTCGCGGGCCTGGAGAACACCTTCCAGGTGCCGGACTATCTTCTCCGTATCATGGAGGATTTCCTCTCCGACCGTGTTCTGCTGTACGACACGGTCGAAGGGAGACGGAGGAGAAAAGTCTCCGCAGGAGTGGCTTAAGGGTCCATCTTAGGACCGGACCTCTGGAACGCGTTTTACGACGCCATCCTCCGGATCGAGTTCCCCAGCGAGGCGTTTCTGGTGGGCTACGCGGACGACATAGCGGCGGTTATCGTCGCCCGCGACACGGAGCGCGCACAGCTCGGCCTGAATCAAGTCATGAGGCGGGTGCAGAAGTGGATGGACGGCGCGGGTCTTCGGTTAGTGACCGAGAAGACCGAACTCGTCGTCTTGACAAGGCGAAGGATCCCCACCGAGATACCCTTCAAGGTGGGGATCCACACCATCGTCGCCAAAGCGGCCGTTAGGTATCTGGGGGTCATGCTTACAGTAAGCGGACCTTTTGGCCCCAGATACGGCAGGCGGCCGACAGGGCGGCGGCGATCACGTCGTCCCTCGCCCGCCTCATGGCGAACATCGGAGGTCCAAGGCCGGCGAAGCGGAGGCTCCTCATGACCGTCGCAGAGTCCGTACTCTTGAACGGCGCGGAGGTCTGGGCCGGAGCCCTCCGCTTCGAGAAGTACCGCCGCAGACTGGCGGCGGTGCAAAGGAGGTGCGCGCTCCGCGTTGCCTGTTCCTACAGGACAGTCGCGGAGCCAGCTGTGCTGATCATCGCAGGTATGGTCCCCATAGACCTGCTTGCCCCCGAGCGCAAGCAGGTATATGAGGCTAAAAGGAGCGGCCAGGAGAAGGCCGAGGCGAAGAGAAGACCCTGCATCGCTGGCAGCAGAGATGGAACGAAGAGACCCGGGGGCGCTGGACGGCTAGGCTGATCCCAAGCCTCGCCCCCTGGGTCGACAGGAAGCACGGCGAGGTGGATTACTACCTTACCCAAGCTTTGAGTGGGCACGGATACTTCCGTGCCTATCTCCACAGGATGGGTAAGGCCACCTCGCCGGCATGTGGTTACGGCTGCCACGATGCAGGGGACAGCGCTGAGCACACCCTGTTCGGGTGCGGCCGCTGGGCGGCTGAGCGGAACGCCCTCCATCAGGAAGTTGGCCCGGCACCCCCGACAACATCGTGGGGATGATGCTGGAGTCTTTCCGGCAATGGAGCGCCGTCGCTAATTACGTGCGGCGGCTGCTCCAGCAAAAGAAGAAGGAGGAGAGCCGGTGGAACCCCCTGGTTCCAGCGTAGGAGGTCTGACCGGCGCATTGAAGCAGCTCCTCGCAGGCCGCCCCCCGCGTGACTCCCCCCCGTAGTAATGTGACAAACAGGGCCGGAGGGGGGGGGGACTCAAGTCGCGGATAGGGTTTGCGGGGCAGTGGCCCGCCCCGGGGATCTTGAACACCGGAAGATTTTTCCGCAGTTTCCCTCACAAAAGAAAAAAATATTATTATCATTATCATTATTAGTTTTCGACCGTATGGCTACCGGTCTTTTCTTAGAGCCAGAAAATTCAAAACGTGGGGCTGCTATGGTGGGATCCCGGAAACGGTGCCTGTTAGCGCCCTACAATTTAAAAGTTCCAACACCTCCGGATTCATACAAATGAATTCGTAGAGGACGTATGAATGAATGAATGACGTACTGAAAACGTCACGTCGGTGAATGAACGGTAAAACAAAAGACGAATAGGCGGCAAAGCGCGATGATTCCTACAATTCGCTCGAATTAGAAAATAATCATGAGATATTTGTCAGTTTACGGGACGAAATTAATTTTTATTTCGCCCATTTGTGATAAGGATAGCGGAAAAACGTATAATTTGTATCGTTTTCCATTTGATGCGATCCCGTGCCGAAACGCGGCGAAACGACCAGCCAATAGCTGAGCGAGATGCTACTTCCATCTGTAGGCGCGATGTGAACTCGGATTTTCTCCAAAAAATTATTTATACATTTATTATTGCAATCTCCCATTATTTTGTTATTATATAAGTAGCAATAAATGAGAAACAGCAACTTATAATAATTATCAACCCGTGTTAAAAAATTCATGTCGCGCTAAACATATTTCTGACCATCACACATATGATGCGTATGATACGTGTAATTTTCATTGTCAGGAAAATTCTGATAGCAAATTGGTAAATACATTAATGATTTTAACGAACGAAAGTAATTTTATTATGCAAAAATAAATAATATGATTCGTGCAGTTCTTCGTTTGGCGCTATCTCGCCGCAGCGATCATGGTAACAATGTCGTCGAGACAAGGATGCTCGAGGCCTGCTGGTCGCCGTGGGTGCGAGAGAGAGGCTCTTATGCGAGGCATAAAATTCGGTCCGTCAAAGTCGGCTTCCCTCGGTGTCAGCCAATGGCAGAGCGAGTTGCGGCGTTCCTCCCGGCGGAGAGATGTCGCTTTACATTTCTCACGGAACATCGATTATGATTTTTATAATTTTCAGTATCAAAACAGTTAGGGTAGGAAATTGGTAAAAATAATGACAAATTTGGACAATTACAGCAATTTTATTCGGCCAGTTCGTTAGAGGAATAGCGAAAAAAGAAATATGGTTCATGTGATTTTTCATTTGAGGCGCCATCTCGATCGAGGAAACCGACGAGAATGCGATGTCATTTTATATATAATTTTTTCTTCTGAATGCTTCGATTCTGAAATATGGTTTCTTCTTCGTGTATTGATACACATAATTGTTCGAATTTATATTCCTATAAACTTTAGGAATATCCCGGGAGTCGGTGGTGGGGGACCCCTCCCCTCGCTAGTGTTTTTCCCTAGCGGAAGCCGAGTTTGGCGGTCAGTGTACAACTGCATTTTGTTTCGAAGTATTTACCATTTGAAAACGTACACTCTGCAACAAATCAAAGAATGTATATATGTTGTTATAATGTGATTGTTGCTACAATACGTAGTGGTCCTACCATTTTTGTATTTTTCTCTTCGACGAGTAGATTTATTTTTTGGGTACAGTTCCAAAAGGTTACGTGCACTAATTTCACAACCGGCTCCGTATCTCGCTTCTGAAAAATATATACGTAACATAGTTAATCACGGAGTCAAATTTGATAGTAAATATCTCGGTTTGGTTAGGCTACATTATAATTTCCGTCACGTTGATTCAAGAATTGCATCGCTTTCCATTGCGGTTGACGCTTGTTTAACACTCCAATTCATGAAACAAGCGTGATTTCGAGGTACTTCATTCTTTTGCGTGGCGAGAAAGCAGATTCTGCATCTTTTGTTCCTCACAGCGATGAATAATAATTTCGTGCGTGGTACCCAATTATCGTACCGACTCCCGATAAAGAATTATATGTGCCGCTGCGATAGGATCTCTTCATCCAACTTCCGTCGGCCACGACGGTGATGTGAGGAATTCTTGATCCAGGAAGTACATCGCCTCTTTCGATGGCCAATCGTTTCTTTTCCTCAGCTGCTGCTGTCATTTCTTCTTCTGCCGCAATTAGCAGGTGTTTCACGATTTTGTCGTGATACTGCGTAAACTGTCTCCTCGACATGCAGGGTACGTTTATGGATGCCAGAAACTCCTCCATTTGTTTGAAGCTGCCTCCGCTCAAAATTGTTCCTGCAACGGCGCTCTCATTGATACCCATTTCGTCGTCCTTCTCGGGTTGACCGCGGATTTTACATC
The DNA here is from genome assembly GCA_943735885.1 of Stelis phaeoptera. Taxonomy (NCBI): domain Eukaryota; kingdom Metazoa; phylum Arthropoda; class Insecta; order Hymenoptera; family Megachilidae; genus Stelis; species Stelis phaeoptera. Next base: position 3,671,863 of record OX030933.1, read on the forward strand.
GGTAATTACACATGGTACATGTATAAATTAGGGTGGTCTTCAGACCATACCGTTTCTCGCCTGTCTTTTTCATGTACCACATTCCACAGTCTTCCCTGTTTATGGAATGATCCGCTTCTTTTTGTAATTGACTGATGACATACTCCATATCCACGACAGCCGAGCCACTTGGGGAATGCGACTCTTGTTCTGCGGGTTCATTTCTTGTTACCTCTTGTATCTGCAGACTGTCGTCTGTACTCGTGGTTTCAGTCTTTTCATCCGACGGCACAAAAGTCAGTGGATGCTGTCCTCTTCGACCGTCGGATGTGGACGGTTCCTGTATGTCTTCCTGCATCGCACTTTCTGCATGCTGTTTTGTCGATCGCTTCCTTTGCATCCACGTTCTTTTCCTCGAATATCGCCGCACGGAGAGGCTTATCTTCTTTCTTCCTGAACCTCTCCGTCTTTGATGCTGCGCCTCTTCGCAATCTTTGCGCATTTCTGCCTTTTCCAGATTCTTTTCCTCACTCATTTTCACATATTAATGTCTATAACCGTCTATCACTGTGTATCACTGTGACACAGTTTCACTACAAAAAAAAAAAAAAAATAATAATAAATAAACTATATTTACAAATAGAAGTAAACTCGAATGTAGAAGACACTTGGAAACAAGCTGAACTTTATCTGTCTGAAGGACTATTCAAGTCGTTGTCTCGAAGCAACGTTTTGTCTTTGTCTTGTTTACAGACAATAAATTTCACGAAAAATGGAAGCAGTTCATGGCAGTGGTAAATGCGAACAGGTAAGTTTCTTGCATTATTCAGCATACAAAAATCTATAGGAATCACATATTGGAAGTTACAAAATCGAAAAAATATTACCATTTATCGAGCGGTTTTGTAGGTGTACGATTTTCAGTATGAGCCGCGTTTCGTAAATATTGGTATATTTTTTATATTTCCTCAAATATTCGATAAAATTTGGGTTCTCTTTTTACACGAGAAGATCAATATGTTGCAAAAAATTATTTCTTTTAATCAATTATGCATTTTATGTATTTTTTTTTGTGCGGTCCCCATCTACTGCGCAAAAACAGGTTTCACTGTAATGTTCTATATAATTTGCAGATAGAAATGAACGACATGAGAGAAGAATTATTCGAGGTGGAGTTGGAGAGGCGGTGGGAGCACTATTTATTTAAAAAAGAAGAAGAAAGGAAAAAGAAAGAAGAGGAAGAAAAGAAAAAGAAAGAAGAGGAAAAAAAGAAAAAAAAGGAAGAACAGAAAACAACAAAATTTCTAACGTATAAAGATGTAAGTAAAATGTTACCCGTTCTTTCTGCAAAATTCCGTATGTTTCTATGAAGAAGGTACCTCTTGTACCTTTACAATGTACTTTCTACTTACGTAGATACTATACGTCATGCATGAGTGTTTTCGTTTCACGATATTGAAATACCATTTTTTTACTGTTTCAGATGAAGAAATTTTTAAAATACTATAAATATTCGTGGACAAATTGCAAGGTGGGAAGAGGAAGAAACGGGAATATCATATATAAATTTTATAACTATAATACAAGATGAAAATATACAATATCGTAAATCGTTTCATTCTCCGTCCTTTTCCCCTCGCGCTGTTCTTCCCATAGAGATATTATAGATATAGATAGAGCAGGGGAGACGTATGGCTGCTTGCAAGTGGAAACGTCTCTCGAATATTTTTTACAATTTTTCAAAAGGAGAGAGAAGACCGCGGTACCCTATCCATCTCTCTCTACTGGCGCTATTCATCTCTCTCTCTCTTATGATCCTTTACTGCGCGCATGCGCGGGTAGAACGAGATAGATATGATACCGAGGTTTTCTTTCTCCTTCTAGCCGAGGGACAGCGGAAAATCTTGCATGCTAGGCGAGAATCAGAACCTCGGCTGGAGCCGTATTCATTCAATTTTTACAACATACGAAATGCGGCAACAGTGTAACATAATCTGGGAACTATGCGTCCGCCGATCCGCGTAGTAGAATAGACAAGTACCACTTAGTCGGTAAAAGGAACAACGAATTTATCTACCAGCTAGCTGTGGTAAAAATTACCGACCCTGTGTTTACCCTTCAGCTCGTTTGTTTATGTGGGGCGCCACGATCAATTCGGAGGACACCTCAAACGGACCGGCGCCCTTAATAATCAAATTTGAGGGATACAACGTAAATGCGATTTCATCGTACTTCACACTTATGCTGCTCTTATATTAGCTAGGTCTCAATGATCAAATTTTAATGACTTATTACCACACATATAAAGTTAGTTTTGTGAAAGTTTCAAATTTCTATCATGTGTCCCTTTTGAGTTATTCCAATTTGAATATAGTCGATTTTACAAAATTCGCAATATTTAGAGGCTTGTAAAAAAGTAAGGATGCGACTCTCAGGTTTCCAACTTTTTCAGGAAGTAGTTCTATATGAAGCCTCCAACGGAAAAAAAAATAGAAGGTGAGTCTCTGTTTTTTCCCAAAAATATTTGGTTCCAAAGTTCAGATTTTTTGTTATTGCGACTTAGATTTTAAATTAGTTTTTTGAGCTATTTATTTCGATATAAGCCAAAATGTGTTCTAAATATGAAATATAGTATGTTTCGTGCAGATTAATGAGGTATTTATTTGAACTCAATATCTTTAAAAACAAGGAAGTTATTTACATTTCCAAAAACCTCGAAAACATGCAAAATTGGCGTGTCCAATCCGCAAAATAGTCATAACATCGTTTTGCAATAAATAAATATTGTGTAACAAACAACACGCTATAATAAATTCGGGAATCTTTTTGACGTCTGTTAATGGTGAACAATCAAACAATATTCTGAAGCATATCTTTAATTGACCAATCGCTCGTTCTACTGCCATTCTTGTTGAAGAAAGACAATACTTAACATTTTTTTGACGATTTGTCAAATATCCTGTCAAATGTCTCGAAACGGTACCATTACACACGGGTGAATTCCATATGCAGCATCTCCAATAATGTGAGAATTGTTCGGGAAGTACACTTTAGGTCTCTCAAAAAAATTTATCACCGGGGAGTTTCTAAAAATCCGAGCCTCATGTACTGAGGCCACTTCACCTTCATAGCAGCGCGTAAAGAGCCCACGTGAATCACAAACGACCTGAAGATTGATAGACGGGTAACCTTTTCGGTTTATGTATGAAGCTGAATCTATTGGTGGAGCGCGAATCTTAATATGTGTCCCATCTATGGCGCTGATTACACCAGGGAAGCCACAAATCCTTGCAAATTGATCAATTACATCATTGGTAGCTTCGGCAGGCCACTGGACCAATCTGGGCGCGCTGCAATGCAATGCTTAAGTAACACGCCTTATGCTTCTAAATGTTGTTACTTTCCCATTCCAAATTTGATGCAAACAGATCTGCGATAAACCACATAATAAGAGATAAAGCAATTGTAACAAACAATATAACAGTAATTATAATCATTACATATGTAGAAAACAAAAAACACAGTATATATACATTCAAAGCATGAAAGCATTACATTTTAAGTACCTATATGTTAGCGTCAACGTATTTCGAGGGTAGTCGAAGGCATTTAGCAGTCGCTATTTTGCTGTAGGACGATTTATGATAGGGACATAGCCTGCGTGAAACTTGAGAGGGTGTCCGTATGAATGGCAACCTAGGGCCCGTCGATGGCTGGTGACCCGAAGTCACGTAGCCATCGGGTGTCAAAGGATCGATTGTTTGAAAGGAGACAGGGGAAAGTTTGGAATAAACAGGCAACGCGACGTAGCCTTGTTTAAAAGAAATACGAATATTGCTCCTCAAGGATCTGGCCACGGAGTTTGAGTGATCTCATCAATTCTTTTTACTTCTAACATCAGAATTGGGATATCGTGAATCATACGCGCAAGTCCGTGAGGTTTATCCTGTATTTACTTAATTGATCTCGTTAATAAAAACTGCATTAACATGGCAGAAAACAATAGTGGACCATTTAACGTCGAAGACATTGTTCGACAAGTGTTAGAGGAAATGGGAAATCAATCACTACCGATAATTGATAACACCTCCGCGATAGTGTCGGCGAATCCGCCTTTGTTGGAAGTGATTCCTGAGTTCGGTGGTAGTGATTTAGGTGATGATGCAACTGTATGGTGCAATTTAGTCGAAGAAATAACGAGTACTGTGACAGATCAACAACGATTGTGTTTGGCGACACATGCGCTGACAAACGTTGCAGAAAAATGGTACCAAGAATGGAAAGGAAGGCCGCGCACGTGGAGCAAATTCCGAGATGACCTGTGTGCCGTTTTTGTATCGGAAAAAAGACTGCATGAACGTTTAAGCCGGGCACTGTCGTATGACAGCAATTCGGCTTCTTCATACGCTCAATATGCAAGGATGAAAGTAACGTATTTAGAACAAACTCGAGTGGCTGTCAAACCTGAAGAACTTGTGAAGCTGATAATCCGGACAATTACTGATCAAAATGTACGACAGGCTATGATCAACGGACAGTACAAATCAACTTCGTCATTGCTTGTCGGCATATTTGAGTTCGTGAAACCGTCGAAGGACGTTAGGACGAAGGACATTAATCTGGAAAACGCTGTTATTACTGCAGTGAATTCGGGCATGTGAATAGTGAGTGTTCGAAGAAACGGAAATTTGAGCCAGTGGGTGTTGACACGAAAACACAGACTGAATGAAAAGCTATTGTTTCGTGCAAGTATTGCATGAAGAAAGGACATGAGGAGTCGCAGTGTTGGGCTAAACAACGGGCCAATCGCAATAAGGAGAATAGAAAACCAGCGGTTAACATGTGTGCTATAAAATCAGAGAAACTGACGTCGATACGTATTTGTGACATGACGGTGCTGTGTTTATTGGACAGTGGTGCACAGTGTTCTTTGATTAAAAAGAGCGTTGTCAGGAACTTTGGTGGCAATATAATTTCGTGTCCAACCAATGTTGAAACATTAGGAAAGCAACAATTGAAAGCAATTGGCCGTGTCACAGTGACGGTGAAATTTCGAGACATAATGACCGAATTGGATCTATTCGTCATGGAGGATGCACTTTTAGTCTATGATGCGATAATTGGAAAAAATATCGTGGGACTAGAGATAAGGATTGTGATAGAAGATACGGAATCGAGACTCGAGCGCGTGCTGAAACCTGTGCAGGACGAATCACCGTCCTACACGACGTTGTACGCGAACCATTGGAAACTTTGTTACGACAGTACGAACACATGCTGGCCTCAGGTAACAAGGTTCGTCAGGTAGCAACTGGCGAAATGAAAATACAAACCAAGGAGGACAAGGTAGTTTGTTACCAACCATATCGTTTGTCTTATTCTGAACGAGAACGGGTACGTAAGATTATCGATGAATTATTAAGTAACGGAATAATTCGAGAGAGCGAATCTCCTTTTGCCAGTCCAGCAATTCTCGTTAAAAAGAAAAACGGTTTGGATAGATTGTGCGTTGACTTCAGAGCGTTGAACAAAATCACAATTAAAGATCGATACCCGTTGCCGCTAATTGAAGATCAGCTCGATCGTTTGGGAAAAGGGAGGTATTTTACAGTGTTGGATATGGTTTCTGGCTATTTTCGTAAGTTTATCCCTTCGTTCTCTGCTAAGACTGTCTGTATTTCGAAATTGACAAAGAATAACCAATCGTGGGAATGGGGCGAAGAACAGGAAAATGCAAGAGGTATATTTTGGAATGCCTAACTAACGATCCTTTATTGATATTTTTCGATCCCGCAAGACAGACAGAATTGCATACCGACGCGAGTGCAATCGGTTACGGAGCAATCCTTTTTCAGAGAATGGATGACGAGATGCGCGTTGACGCTTATTTTAGCCGGCGTACTAGTCCCGAAGAGTCTCGATATCATTCGTATGAATTGGAGACGCTAGCAATAGTTAACGCGTTGAAATATTTTCGTACTTATTTGCTAGGAATAACTTTTAAGATTGTCACTGATTGCAACGCCGTAAAAGCAACCAAAAATAAAAAGGATTTAGTGCCCCGTGTCGCCAGATGGTGGACATTTTTGCAAGATTTTACGTTCGAATTGGAATACCGAAAAGGGAAATATGCAGGACATGTTGATTATTTAAGTCTCAATCCACGTCCTAATTATATAGTTAACGTGATATTAGAAGGCTCGTGGCTCGAGATTGCGCAACGCAACGATGTAGAATCGAAAGAAATAACTGAACGAATTACTGCTAAAGACTCTATTGTTAGCGACTTCGAAGTTAAAAACAATATACTCTGTAGAAAGATATGTAAAAGTAACGGACGCATTATATATCGAAACTTTGTTCCAAAAGGATATAGGATCGGTTTACTGAGAATGTATCATGATGAAAATTCACATGTTGGCTTTGATAAAACTATGGACACCGACGAGGCACTATTAAAGACTGCCAGCCCCTGTGTATTTTGGCGTACCACTAAGTGGGCTCTGATGGGCTCTGACGCTCCGTCGGTAAACCAACGAGCGGTCGCCTCGTGACAAAGAACGCCCATGGAACACAATGTGACAAAGCGAGACAAAAAAGTTCCCCTCGCCCCGGCGACCGTTTAGACTATGGGATCAGTCATATTCTGACCGCAATATATCCTAGAGGGCGGTAGAAAACAGCGAATTTTTCGGGTACGCGAACTCCCGTAAGGCTGGCAGTCTTTAACAGTAGCTCGTCGGTGCTATGGACAATGTAACGAAAAAATATTGGTTTCTGCGTATGCGTAATTTTGTAAAAAAGTGTAGTGAGCATTGTATAACTTGCACAGTAAATAAGCGACACTTTGGGCCTAAATAAGGTTGGCTGCATTCGATTGAGAAAAAACCGATACCGTTTGATATGGTCCATTGTGACTGTGTAGGACCGTTCAAAGAGTCGAGAGAAGGGTATAAACACGTTTTAGTAATTGTAGGCGCTTTTACAAAGTACGTTCAGCTTGTACCGTTAAAAAGTCTTACCGGTTCAGAAACGTTACAAGTACTCAGAGATCGTCTCCTGCTTTTTAAAACGCCACGTTTAGTAATATTTGACCGCAAGACAAACTTTTCTTATAAATTATTAGAGCAATATTTAAGAAAACACGGCGTTAACGTACATTTCATTGCGACCGGAGCACCAGGGGTGAACGGACAAGCCGAAAGGTACGTTGGAACAGTTACGAATCTGCTTACGACTCAGCTAACTAAAAATTCAGAATGGCCAAACAAAATAATAACTGTTCAATCCGCGTTGAATACGACGATTCAAAAATCCACGGGTTTCACGCCGACGCGTTTGCTATTTGGATTTGAGCGAAGCGCGGGTGCTGCAGTTTTTGCAGAAGCCGAAATAAACATTCCGGCAGACGAAATTAATGATCACGAAGACAGAATGATCGCGTTTGAACGATTACAAAAAAATGCAGAAAAGCAAAATGCACAATGTAATAAGAAGCGTAAAAATAATTCCAGCATTTAACCTCGGAGACACTGTTTTTGTACGACCTAGCGACACTCGGAGAGCTAAGCTAGAACCAAAATATGTAGGGTCATTCCAGATTGTAAAATTGCTAGACAACGATCGCTTTGAAAATTCTGGGTAACAGTGGGAAACCCCAGGTAGGACCGAAGGATTGTTTGCGATTGTGGAAGGGGGAATGGTCAGGCGATAATCATATTGATGTATCGGATGCTAGCGATGATGAACCGTGTTAGCGGTATTGTTATGTTAGTTCTAATATTTGTTCCCGTTACTATGTCAAATTTAAAAACTGTAATTGCGCATAAATTAATAACTTTTCCATTTTATTTTCCTTTATTGTCGATTACTTGATTGTATGCATTTTAGTTTTCATATCTTGAACTTTGATCTTACGTTACTTGTCGTCTGATACATGCTATATATTTTACTTAAACTTGACAGTTTTATTTTATTTTAAACCTATTACACTTATCCTATCAAAAAGCATGCTAAATTACCAATCACCTTGCCGTAGGGACAGACGACAGTACTGTTTTATTTGAATAATAACGACGAATTACATTCATCTATGTATTGTCATGGAGGTTACAATTTTGAAGATGTTTATACTGATATTGTTGAGCAACATTTTGGTTGCTGTCTTTCTGTGTTGAATGTATTATTGCTGTGGAAGCTACGATGCCTGGAAACACTTGCCAACTGCTTGACGGTAGCAGCAACAAAACATATTTATTTATTGTATGCAGTTGCGATGTTACGACGTCTGGAGGCACAGCGTTGACAGTGTTTGGTGGTAACTGCAACAGGGCATTTGTGATATGCGGAGTTGTGTATGTTACGACACCTGAGTATGTACTTGGTGGTAACTACAACAGGACATTTGTGATATGCGGAGTTGTGGACGTTACGACACCAGGAGGTACAATGGCACAAGTGTTCGGCAGTAGCAATGTTGACACGCAAGAGATGTAAACATGTCGATATGCAAAATATTGCACAGAGTTCTGTATTGCTCGTGATGAATGCAATATGTTATTGGGCATTACTGCTGTTAAAATTCCGAAAAGGGAGTGACTCGTTTCACTGTATGAATGGATGCTTCCCGAGAGCGTGAAGCATGATCAGGTTGGCCGCGTTAGCGTCAACGTATTTCGAGGGTCGTCGAAGGCAATTAGCAGTCGCTATATTGCTGTAGGACGATTTATGATAGGGACATAGCCTGCGTGAAACTTGAGAGGGTGTCCGTATGAATGGCAACCTAGGGCCCGTCGATGGCTGGTGACCCGAAGTCACGTAGTCATCGGGTGACAAAGGATCGATTGTTTGAAAGGAGACAGGGGAAAGTTTGGAATAGGGCAGGCAACGCGACGTTGCCTTGTTTAAAAGAAATACGAATATTGCTCCTCAAGGATCTGGCCACGGAGTGGGGAAGGCGAGGGTGCCTTCCGGTAAGAGGACTGTTTTTGACCGCTCAGCACTTACCCCAGAACCGTCTGAGTGATCTCATCAATTCTTTTTACTTCTAACATATACGAATCACGGGGAGCCATAAACCACAAAGCAATAAGCAACTGTTTATCCGCTGATTTCGGTTTTCTGCCAATTCCAGTACCTGTCGCGATTAGTGCTGGTCCGATCAGTGTTAAAATTATTTCAAATGTCGCCGGAAACATCCTAGGACGTTTACATTAGGTTACAATGTAAGTAAAGTGAAACGGAGAACTTATCCGATATAAATTATTTTTGGAAAGAAAATACGAACCGACTTCAAAATGCGCTAAAAAGTATGAAATAATTTTAATTTAATTTGTATGAATTCTCTTCAGTTTTGTAAAATTCGTGATACTATTACATGACACATTAAATACAATGCAATCTTTTCGAAGGCGGCGCAAAATTAAAAATTTTGTTGGCAATTATGATTTGATTGGGGTATGGTGGACTTGGTATTTAATGATTGGTAAGAAAAAAATACGTGTTGGCGAATTCTCCCGTGAACACGTACGGCCATGGTGTTCGTCGCGAAAGTAGTTCGCCCATGCGTCGGTGCAGATAGCGGCAGCACCTCCCGGACACGCATGGCCACGATCGCTCCATCATCAAGAAGAAGTCGGTACCCACGCAACGGCCACGCGGTGCCGGTTCGACGACATTATCGCTTACGTTGTACACGCGTTAACACGTGCGTTTCTCTCTCGTGTTCTTTCTCGTTCTTCCGTCTCAGATCACGCAAAAGACCGCTCAGTTTCGTTCGCGTTTCGCGTACCCGTGCCGAGAAGTGTCGTACGAACAATATTTTGCATTAGTTTCATTATTTAGTGGTAATTTAGCAATAAGAATCCCGCGTGTACATAATCGTTTTCTCTGTGCTAGATTTAAGTATATTTTAAGCCTGTAAATATAACAATTTGTAACCGTCCAAAAAAGGTATCGTGTCTCTTCCTTTTCCGCCCGCTCTGTCCACGTAAAATCTCAAACAATACGTAATGTGTGAAAACGAAGAAGAACACTGGATCTAGGTAATTTTCAATGTAGGAACTTTTTAATTAAAGATTTTCTAAAAATTGTGCTCCAAGCCAATCGAGAAGAGGGAACGCGTGGACACGAAGATCGGTGTTCAGTGTTCAGCGTATAGAGAAACGTAGCCGGCTACAATTCCGTGAGTCTCGGGTACGATTCCCGAATAAGACAGTCCGCTACTACCACGATTGTCTTCTGCTGCGTTTATTGCAAAGAACTTACCATTTTACGTATATTTGGCCTGATATTGAAGAGACTAAGTATTACATTTTGCGTCCGATGTTTCCACGATGATCCCATTTGCAGCAAACCCATGTGGAACTTTTAAACTGGAGAGAATGGAAGGAAAGGGATGGCGAAGAGAAAGGGAAGGGAGGGCATGGGGAGCAGAAGGGAAGGAATGGGATGGGAAGGCACTGATAAGGGAAGGGAAGGGGACGGGAGTGACGAGTGGAGGACAGGAGGCAACGTCATTTGAAATTTACTTAATTTTTTGTTTTGTGCCACCTGCGAAAAGATTTCACTGTATTTAATGCGTCATGTAATAGTTTCACTAATTTTACGAAAATCTGGAGAGCATTTATACAAATTAAATTGAAATTATTTCATACTTTCAGTGCATTTTGAAGTCGGTTGTATTTTTTTCCAAAAATAATTTTATTTCACACCTTTAAGTTGCGATCGGTGCATTCCTTGCAGAGTAGCATCAAAAAGTAGGATTTCCGGAATAACAATAGCTGTAACCAGTAAACAAATTCATTTTTAGGAAACTGAATCATCACGAAACCACTTGCTACTATATGTGCAAGGTTTCATCGCAAGCGGTAATTTCCTTGCCGAGATACATCGAAGAATAAGAATTTTGCAATAGGAATAGTGTTGGCGAATTCTCCCGTGAACACGCACGGCCATGGTGTTCGTAGCAAAAGTAGTTCGCCGGTGCGTCATTGCAGATATCGGCAGCACCTCCCGGACACGCATGGCCACGATCGCGCCATGAGCGGGAAGAAATCGGTACACGTGCACCGACCACGCGGTGCCGGTACGACGCCATTATCGCCATTATCGTATACATTGCCTTCGCGTTAACACGTGCCTTTTGCTTGTGCAGTTTTCTCAGTGTTAAACGTCTAAGACCACGCCCAAAGTTTTGCAGTTGTCCACGGACAAAGTCGCGGTGCTTCTCGCGTCTTTTCGTAACATAATTCTCAGATAGTTTCATTATTTAGTGGTAATTTAGCAATAAGAATCCCGCGTGTACATAATCGTTCTCTCTGTGTTAGACATAAGTGTAAATAATTCTGTAAATATAATCAATCTCGTGACCGTCCAAAAAAGGTGTCGTGTCTCCTCATTTCTCAGTCTCCTCCGCCCACGCAAATCGCGAGAAAATAGTAATTATCAACGACTGGAAGGGAAGGGACGGGCAGAGGAGGGCGAAGGGAAGCGCATGTGCTACCGAATGTCCAAGGTTTTATCGCGCTCAGTAAATTCTGTGCCGAGTTACTTCGTAGAATAAGAATTTTGAAATGAGACTAGTTATTAGTAACAAAGGAATGGGTAAGGAAGGGAGGGGTGGGAAGCGAATGAGAAGGAAGGTGTGGAAGGGGAGGGTAGGGAAGCGAAGGGTTGGGTAGGGAAGGGAAGGGAAGGGGAGCGGATGTAAGGGCAGGAGAGCGAAGAGAAGGGTAGGGAAGCGAAAGTGAGGACAGAGAAGGGAAGTAAGGCGAAGGGAAGGGCAGGGAAGCGAAGGAAAGTAAATGGAATGTTACAAATGGGATCATCGTAGAAACATCTCCGGCCACAAAATGTAGTACTAGGTTTCATCGATATCAGCCTGACTATACGTGAAATAATATGTTTTTTGCAATAAACGCGGGAAAAAATAAAAAAAAATGCATAATGTGTTTGTTGCGGGACCAGCTGGAAATCATACTCTACATGACGCAAAATTTTTCGATCCAATTGGTCACTCCATCATGGAGTGATCGGTGACCATACATGGCGTGGACGAAACGCCACGCTTTTAAGCAATAAAAAAGGGGTAAACAATGATAAAACACAAAATGTTTTTTATACCGAACCAGCTGGGAGTCATGCCCTACAAGATGCAACAGGTTTAGTTCCGATTGGTCAATCCATTTCGGAGTAATCGGCGGTCATACATGACGTGGACGAAACAGCAATCTTAGTTTTGCAACAATTTTCAACAAAAAAAATTTTTGGAAAAAAATAAAAGCGTCTTCGGAATGCACTAAAAAAAATGAAATAATTTTAATTTATATTTCGGCGACGGCGCAAAATTAACAGTTTTCTACATTGGAAATTGCCAAAATTCTTTAATCCTTTTAAATATTTGCACATGTAAATGTATTTTCCCTTTCCGTCCATTCAGTACTAAGGCCACCATACCCCAATCAAATCATAATCAGCAACATCTTTCATTTACACAATTTTTAATTTTGCGCCGTCTCCGAAATATAAATTAAAATTATTTCATTCTTTTTAGTGCATTCCGAAGTCGGTTGTATCTTTTTCCCAAAAATTTTTTTATTAAACAGTCATGTTGTTGCACAGCGTTGCGCGCATGACTGAGTACAATGTCCCTCGCATCTTCGAGAAAATTGCGAGGATCGATGTGTTTAGAATTTATCACCGCACCGGTCAAGTATACGATCAGTGAAAACCGTGTCAATATCACGCCATCTGCGTCCTGCATTGTGCCCAGCGCCCACATGCATAAAACGATTGCGTGTCGTATCCCTCAAATTTTTCAATCTAGCGATACGAGCAATCAGCGATTGTGGTACACCAATTGATAATCGCGGTGCTTTAATTGGGCTACGTTCCTCCAACGATTCAAGGTAATCGTCAAACCGCTGTTCCCATACATCATATTCTTCCTTTGATCTTAACCGAGCGGCTTGCTCGCGCAGCTCTTGCTCTTGCTTTTGATACTCCATACTGCTGTTTTTTTGATGCGATATGATTGGCGATTACTGGCAAATAATTTTAAATTATTTGAGTTAAATGAACAACTGTAAAGTGCCAGCGAGCGTGTAGTGATGATATACGGTGTGAAGCAACGTGAGTTTCTTGACCTTCCAGTTTCATCAGCTGTGCTACGGTCGGTACAATGACACAATGACAGTAGCCAAGTTGACATCGAAGCAGATCAAGTTACGATTGAATTGGTGAGTAATTTCAATTATGCATGCACCTCTTTACATGAAACGTATGTAGATAATTTCAACAATAACTCAATTTTCTAAATGCTTCTTGCTTTATCGATGAGCTTTTTCAATGCTGCGATCGATCGACAGTCTAGGACAAAAAACATTCATTAATTCGTTCCAATCAAGATATCGAGTAATTAGCAGATCTTCATTATTCTGTAGAGTCGATTAAATTAACATTATTCTAAATTTTTTTTTATTCCTTATTCTATATTATTTGGTATTTTTTCCTGCTGTAGCGACGGGGGTTTTCGGTCGCGCTCGGACCAGGCAATCTGGGACATAGTCACACCGCTGAGCGCGCGAAAAGCGCGCCCTGTGAATGGTCACTGTTTTTCCTTAATAACACAAAAACGAAGCCCCATCCGAAATTTTTGAAAAGGGAATTGTTGTTCAGAATCGTCTCACCTACCCCCCATTTCCAGTTCTTACACCAATAATGGGACACCCTGTATATTTTAAATCATATTTGGTGGTTGCAAAGACAGCTGGTGAAGAATACAGTCCCCAAAAAAGTTAAAGAATCACCTCTGAGAACCCGAAAATGTAGTCGAAATTCCAACGACCATAACTTCGGTAAAACTGATCAGATCGATACCGGTAAAACACCGATCGAAAGCATGGAATCTACGCTGTCATGTGCTTCTCGAAGATTTTCGCTGCGTTTCTATTCAGCAAAGTTATAAAGATACAAAGACCAATGTGAAAATTAAAGAAAAATTTGTTGAACTTCGTAATGTTACACGAGGCGAACAAAATTTTTTTGCTGAACTGCATTTACGCCAGTCTAAAGCGACGATCTTTGTGTGTGAAAGCAGTGTTTCTTGATTTCTGTACGATTTTTTTTGACCGAGTTCAAAAATCATCGTAGCACATTCAGATATGGGGCAAGAGAAAGATCAGTCCCTTCTCTAGAAGATGCATATTGTTAAGGCTTACTATAGATTCTAGGTTTGTATAGATTTGTATAGGTGTTGTATAGTTTTCTATAGATTTTATATTACAATTAGCAGTAAGATCTCCGTCCCGTCGCGTCTTTCAATTCCCCTTCGGGAATTCCCAAAAACCGTTCCGTGGCAGCCGTAAACTCATGAAACCATAAGGCCCGCGAGTTTCACTGTAGTTCTCCTTTCATTGTCCACATCTGGCTGCCAGGTATTAGCATTTTTAACCTTCTAGTCCGTTATTTTAGCATGCTTTGTCAAGGCCAGCGCGCTTCCTGACTTTACTATAATACCTGCCACAACCTAGGGTCGAAACGCGCCGGATTATTGCAATCGGAAAAACCCAAGAAGAGCAGAAACCTTTCTCTTCCCTTCCACAATTTTAAACACTTTGCACCACCAATCAGAACGCTTTTCACCCCGTCAAGGCGACCATGCCGAGACAGCGCCGAAGGTGATTCTGGCGAGAATCACTTAGAATTTTCTCAGACGCGAATACAGGTAGACACATAGTCATATTACATTCTAGTTAGCCGCGACATAGATTCCGACGAATCGATCAGAGCGATTGTAGTATTTATAACATAGAAATTTTGACGCCTGTTAATAGTGCACTCGTGCAGGTCAACCAGTGTTAAATATATAAATCAAGACAATCATTTATTTGTTTCCCGATTATTCGGGTGGTCCTTCGAACAGTGTTTCTTTGTCGGCACACACGTGCAAACGCCTACAAGGCTCGAACACCCTTCGAGGGTAAACGCGAGCAAGTAACATTTGGTCCTTCGAGCCGGATACTAGCATCTTGGCAGTTCAGAAGGAGTTCAAGATTGAGGAAGCCCAGTGCCACCTCATAGAACCGCACCCCCTTGGACGTGATAGAAGCAAACGACAACGCATCTTCCCAATTGACATCGCACCTCCCTGGACGAGATAGCAGCCGTGCAGAGACGCAGCCTCGGGGAGTTCAACCACGCAGCTGGAGAAAGCATCCCAGCAGCGCTGATTCCAATCCTTCTTCTTTACGTGAGTTTGTTCTTTTGTCTTAGTCTGCGTCAAAATAGTATAAAATGGAATCCCTCAAGTCATTAGTAGTCGAACGCGGGGCAATAAAATCCAAACTGACGCGATTTAGAAAATTTGTAGAGACATCAGTCGTTAAAGCAGATGTATTGGCATTTGAGAAACGCGTAAAGGCTAATGAGAGTCTATACGACAAGTTTAATGACGTTCAATCTCGAATAGAGACCATTGTAGTATGCACAGATAATGAAGAGGTACATTTGCAGGAGCGCGAATCGTTTGAAAATATTTACTTTAGCGTGCTCTCGAATGCCGAAAGGCGTTTAAATAGTGTTCGTGATGTACGATCTCCAGCGCCGTCACAGGCAGAGATGCCAACTCTGCATGTCTGCCCGGCAGCTAGACCGGGTGGAGGGGATAGCGCCCGACGCTCGGCTAACATCGGGCGAGTATCGTCGTATATCGTCTGCACTCTTGTACTCACCCGACGTTAGTCGAGCGTCGGGCGCTATCCCCACCACCCGGACTAGCTGCCGGGCAGACATGCAGAGTTGGCATCTCTGGTCGCAGGCAAACATCGCTCTGTCGGCATCAGCTGAGCAGTGATGCCAGGACGTGGGATTTTCTCCCACGTGGGAGCCTTCGTGCGCATGCGCATGCTGACGTCACAGCTCGACGGCGATCATTCCCATGGACGTATCTATGTGCAATCGTAGGCACACGTACGGGGCCCTTCCCAGCCGTTCCCTATTTTCGTGAAAATGGGTTGTACGTTTGAATTTTTATCTCGGGAACTATTTATGATATTGCCCAACTTTTTATTTTATTTTATTAGGGGAGGATCACTCTTTTAGAATATCTTTAGAAACCGTACTGTTTGCGATTTTGCGTGGGCGGAGGAGACGTAAAGGGAAGAGACACGACACCTTTGTTGGACGGTCACGAGATTATTATATTTACAAAACTATTTACACTTAATTATAACAAGAATGAAACACGATTATTTACACGCGGGTTTTCTAAACTAATAACTACAATTAAACGTAATTCTACAGCAAGAAACCTTGATCTCGCTACCAGAAATGCACTAAGAGCACTGCGCGGACTATGAGAAAACTCTAAGCGTGATCTGTGATGAAGAATAAGTGTAAATCAGTATAACGAAAGACACGTATCGTCGCGTGAACAGCAAGTACAGGAATGGCGGTAATGGCGTCGACCGGCACCGCGTGGCCGGTGCACGTGTACCGGTTTCTTCTTCGTGATGGCGCGATCGTGGCCATGCGTGTCCGGGAGGTGCTGCCGCTATCGGTAACGACGCACCAGCGAACTACTTTCGCTGCGAACACTGATGGCCGCGCGTGTTCAAAGGAGAATTCTCCAACACGTACCCTTTTACGCTGTCCTGTAATATGGAGCGCAACGCAGATAACTTTTATACCTGTCATTAAATCAACAATTTTAGCATTTTGGGATCAACCAGCAAAGCGTACTGCAATATAATTAAGACTCTTTACTTAAAAATCCACGCCATAAACCAGTTCAAAGTTCAATTTGTATATAGCGTCAATAGTCTCGGACAAAACTATGAACTGGTCCGTAGCAATAATGATTTTATGAAGACATCGACCATCCGTTATTTTCTCTATAAACGTTTCGCCGAGCACCGGTGTCTTTTGTTGGCGGATTAACATTTTTCCGTTCAATTTCACTTTTCTCCCATGTTTTAGTAGGGTGAAGGGTGAAGGCGCGTCATAAAGTTATTACCTGCTACTCGACCGGCACGCGGAAATTCCCTGACGTCACTCGCAGGTGGGTACCTGTCAGTCTTGCTGGTGGCAAAGGGATTGGAGGCGGTCACCTTGCTAATGATTTGCACCAATTAGTGCAATTGACCGCCTTCTTTTCCCAATTTCGAATTTCTTTCAACAACCAATCCGCGTGCCTCAACCCCCGTCGGTACCTTATGTTTTTACTACATAAGGGTGGATCGTCGTAACGAAAAAACAGATCAAAAACAGTCACTCGACGACGAACTCGTATCGCATCATATTAGTGATAGAAACCAGAAGATGGATTACCAACAGCCTGGTCCGAGTGGATTGGCGAAAAAACAGAGAAGTAACAAAGGAAAAGTATTGCAATTATCTTGGTTAAGGAAAAATATAGTCAAAGACTGGTTAAGATCCGAAGATAATAATAAAAAAGCTTTCTGCACGGTTTGCAATAAAGTCTTGGCATGCGGCAAATCGGAACTTATTAGACATTCGCGGACTCAATTACACATTAAAAATACAAGCAAAAGCTGTGATACCATACCATCTGTTTTATTACCAGAAGTTGATAATAATTCTGATTTGGACCATGCGAATAAAGTCAAAACAGCCGAAATAAAGTTAGCTGCTTTTTACGCGGAGCACAATATAGCCTTTCAAACAATTGATCACATGGTCCCTTTATTAAAAGAAACCTGTTCAGATCCGCAGGTGGTTAAGGATCTAAAATTGTCACGGACTAAATGTACTCAAATAATAAAAAATGTAATAGGCAAACGCGAAAGCGATAAGCTTATTGCAGAATTACAAATTCAGAAATTTTCCATATTAATTGATGAAAGCACGACTATCGCGAACGATAAGTTGCTTTGTATTTTAGTGAAATACGTTTCATCGCAAAATAAAAAATGCGTCACGCAATTATTAGAATTAATCAGTTTAGATGCTAGAGATTGCTCTGCAGATAAGTTATATTCTTCATTCAAAACTTGTTTAGAAGCTAAAAAAATACCACTATCTAATATTGTAGGAATGGCTTGTGATAATGCGTCTGTGATGACAGGCATTAAAGATTCTTTTGTAAGTAGATTAAAGAAAGAGGTACCGGCCCTCGTTGGATTAAAATGTATATACCATTCCTCAGCGTAATTGCTAGTAAAGCTTGCTCTAAATTGCCGGATTCTTGTGAAAACCTTTTACATTCGGTTGCAACATGATCAGTCATCCTGCAAAACAAGTGCAAAACGATCAGCCATCCTGCGGGAATTTCAGGAATTTTTTCAAGTAGAGTCACGAAAAATTTTAAAATTATCAGGTACAAGATGGCTCGTCTTACAGAAGTGTGTTATAAGACTTCTCGATAACTGGGAAGTTTTAAAACATTACTTCTACCTGGAAACTGTAGAAAATAAAAATAAGTCGGCAACATCTATTTCGATTTCTTTAAACGACTGTACAATTAAAGCTTTTATGCTATTTTTAAAGTATTCTTTAAATTCTTTTAATGAGTTCAATGCCTTGTTCCAAGGTAGAAAAATTTTAATACACAAATTGGCAGACACTACCGAACATGTAATAAAACAGATGGGATGCAATTTCTTGCTACCTCATGCGTTAAAAACCATTAGCGATGATAGTATTGATCATGAAAATTTTCTACCGTTGAATTCGGTGTATGTCGCTTCGGAATGTGAAATCTTTTTGCAGACCCAAACTAACGAATTTATTACAGATTTCAAATCTACATGTTTATCGTTTTATACAACCGCTTTTCAAGAAATGGTAAAAAGATTACCATATAATGATGATATTTTTCGCGATTTGAAATTTTTAGATCCAAATATAGCTTTGCGCGAGGAAAGTAGACTTGCCTTTCCAGATTTAAGGAATGTAGCAAGACATTTTCAAATTTTTGATATCACAGCCTTAGCTTACGAATGGAGAATGCTCCCTATTGTCTTTGATGACGAAAACAAATCTCTTTTGACCAATTTAGAAATTGATGATATGTGGAAGACTATTTTGAAAAAAAAAAAAAAGAAAAAAAAAATTTAAACGAAGAACCACTTTTTCCAAATTTAGAAGTTTTAGTCCAAGCAGTTTTATCTCTTCCACATTCTAATGCCGAAGCAGAAAGATTATTTTCTATTGTTACGGATGTGCCACTTTAGACGCGGTGTGTAAAATTCGATGTTCTTTCCAAGCAGATAGTATTGATTGTCGTTCTTTTCAAGTAGATGCAAAACATTTAGAATTGCACGAATATAAGAATTTATATTCCCCCGGTAATAGTAGAATCAGTCAGCAAGATGATTAATATAACTATACATTTCCACTCTCAACAACAAGCATCACCACTCTCTCTTTTTATTCTTCTGTTAACCAATAATATTGCTGTCACAATTACAATATGCTCTTTATCATTTTCAACTGATGTTATTATAAATGTTTTCTTTTGTTTTGTTTTTGTGGCAGCATTACGTACTGCGATATTTTATTGCGATAATATGCTGATTAGTGCAATATTTTTTCCGCAGAGAATACTTTTATTTATTTCGTACTTTTTACTTCGTGAGGCAAACATATGTGTGTGATTGATATATTTCTTTGTTTTAGCAACCTCCTGGGGCCGCTTCATAGGAGCATATTTTTATTTTACTTCATTACTTCATTATGTAAATAGTTTCAGATTTTACGTCATTATGTAAATAGTTTTATATATAATATTTTTGTTCGAATGCTAGTAAGGTTTTCTGCAGTTTTCCTTACTCTCGCAACAAATGTTGGCGTTCATGTAATAAATCGGCTGCAGATGTACAAAATAATAAAAAAAATATATATTCATTTATTTCCATGTCAAAGTTATCGCTTCGTGCCCTTGGCGTCGTGTGAAGGATAGTGCGTTGCGACATAACACGACAAAGGGAGCTGCCGATACTGGTTGCATCCGGTCACAGAGAAGCGAACTAGCAACGCACTATCCTTCACACGACGCCAAGGGCACGAAGCGATAACTTTTCAATAACAAACATTTCTTTTACGTGCTATTGTGATAATATCCCTTCCCTAACGAACATCCATCTAGGAGCTCGGAAACTGGCAGAACAGTTTTGCTAACCGCAGAAGCAACATGGAGCGAACAATCGCTGAGTACTACGCAATGTTTTTTGTTTACGGTCAGTGTCATGGCAATGCTCGCGCTGCCGCTGACCGGTACCGCGAGTTGCATCCCGGCGAACAAACTCCGGACGCGGCAGCCATCCGTCGGTTGGCTACTCGCGTTCATTCGACTGGCTCGTTACTACCCGTTCGAACAGAAACGGGCCGATCGTGTCGAATTCCCACGGCACGGTTGAACGCAGTCATCGAAGAGTTCGACCGGGATGGCACGCAGAGTGTACGAGAGGTTAGCAGGCGGGTGGGGTAAGTTGAAATATTGAAATGCATAAAGATTTCATAATAAAAATGGAATTATTATAGTGGTGTACTTTTCTGTTTTATTTTAGTGTCAGCCGGACAACAGTACATCGGCTACTGCAGGAACGAGGTATGCACCCGTACAAGTATGTACGGGTACAAACATTGCTCCCCAGAGATTACGTCCAACGGATGGAATATTCAAGGTGGCTGTTGGGGGAAATCGAGCGGAATCCGTCGTTCTGCAGGTACGTTTTGTGGACAGACGAAGCCCTTTTTACACGGGAGGGGTGCTTTAATGCCCACAATTCGCACGTGTGGGACGACGCGAATCCGATTGCGATTCGTCCACATGCGGCACAGCATCGCTGGTCAATTAATCTATGGGCCGGCATTTGCGATGATTTTGTTGTTGGGCCATACATTCTACCCGATAGATTGACTGCCTCAACATACAACAATTTTCTGGAGCATGTTCTACCGACTTTATTGGAAGAAATTCCTTTAAACATTCGGAGGAACATGTATTTCCAGCATGATGGGGCGCCTGCCCATTATGCCGCAAATGTTCGAGCTTACTTAAATCAAGCCTTTAGCAACAGGTGGATTGGCCGCGGCAGTTCCGTACCGTGGCCCCCACGGTCTCCGGATATGAATCCGTTGGATTTTTTCTTCTGGGGACACCTCAAGGTACGTCCAGTGTCATTATTATTTTCGACTCGCTTTAAAAGTCTTTATTTACGCATTTTGCTTTTTTCTTCGTTTTTTCAGACCGCAGGATACCGCGAGCCGATGAATATGCAAGAACAGGTGGTGGCGCGCATTCACGGCGCTGTCGCCACGATAACGCGCGACACCCTACGAAGAGTTCAAGCGAACATACGCCGACGCGCGGAAGCATGTATTGAAGTCCAGGGGGGTCACATAGAACCCATCCTCGCGACCTTGGCATGAATCACCCACCCGCCAAACTTTGAAGTCACTGCCACCATGATCGGCCCCTTTCGGAGCCAACAATCGGCCCCTTTCGGGGCCCCAATTTTTAAAACGTACCGATAATAAATCGATCTTCAATATTCACACTTTTTAAAGTGGCAAGTGAAAGTGATCACATAGTGAAGCGACCGTGCGATACAACTGATCCAGTGTCAACGACTGTAACGTTCTGAAAATTGGGAAATAATTAGAATTCAACTTGCCTATTCACCTGCAAGTTGGCCCTGTTCGTTGAGTATGGTCATCGTACGTGTCCTGCCAAAGGGAAGGACGAAGATCCGAACGCAGAACAGCTGATGGAACGGCCCTGTTTCGGCAGTTAGGAAGATCCCCCGCCCTATTCGGGGGGGTCTGACGTCACTTGTCCCTCGAGTAGATGTACGAGCGCCTGGGCGCGAGCGTTTAGTATCATCAGGAATTACGTGAGCGTCACAACAACATTCTTTCTAGTTCTCTAGCGTATCAGCGTCGTATCTCTGCCTTGTAACAGATCGAGTGTTGTTCCAGTCTGATTGTATAATAAACTTATTATTCGTAACGGACATATTTGGTTGAGTTTCTCTCGCGGAAAACAGGTCCTTCCACACCCCTTCGTTGCATACACAGGCCCGATCACCGAACCCAGTTCACCACCACAAAAGCATTTCACCTCACGATCACTGGCATTTGTAAGTTTCACATTCTCGATTCTTGATTCTCTAAACCGGAAATTGTGCGTGTTAAAAAAAATAGGTAACCGATCCTGGAAGCGGCCGACTGTTATCTCGTCTCGTCGACAAAGAAAAAAAAAAAAAAAAAACAGACGACGAACGACGCAAGACGAATCGGCAGAGGGGCAGTTGCCGGTCGACAAGCGGACGGAACGCTCGACGTACGACGTCGTTTACGTAGCTTTTATTTGTTTCGCGTTGAGCCAGAGTTCCTGACCCCGACAGTTTATTACTCGGTCAAATGACCGGTTACGAAATTAGACGTTGGTTTTTTCGGAAAAAATGGTGAATTTCCACGATACATTTTGTATTACGCCATACAAAAAGCCGCCCTTCTACCGATTCCTTTCGAGTAGTTCGTCGTCTACTTTTTTCTTTCTGAATTAATTGATAGAACGTGTCAATAGTCAGCCCTTTTCGTTCGTACTTTTCAAACACGCACATTAACCTTTTAAGGATCAACAATCGAGGAAGGAATACAGTGTTTGTGTAATGTGAAAGTGACAAGTGTCAGCGATCGTGAAGTGGAATACTTTTGTGGTGAACAACGTACGATGACCATTGTCAACGAACAGGGACAACTTGCAAATCAATTGGTAAGTCGAATTCTAATTATCTCTCTGTTTTCATAACGCTAGAGTCCCTTTTTTATTGCGCAATCGTTATTCATTTCCCAAAAATTTCGAGAGCACCTCCCACATTTTATTCCCTATTCTTTTCCAGCAACGAATACAAATAATTAATAAATAAAATAAATTCGATTTAGTTAGCTGATTTATCCCGTCTTCAGGGGATACCAGTTGCGTTAATACTCTGTTTAATTATTTGTATTCGTTGCTCGGTAGAATTTCAATTAAATTTTTCCCCCTTTACCGCCGCGTTTGCCCAGCCTAGTCCGAACGTTCCAGGGCCCGAAGCTATGGTCGCGCGCCTGAGCGCGCGTGCTGTCATTGGTCAGTGTTTTTCCTTAATAATTCAAAAACGAAGCCCCGTCTGACATTTTTGCAAAGGAAATTGTTATTCAGAATCGTCTCAGCTACCCCCCATTTCCCGATGTTACTACTAGTTACGGGACACCCTGTATACGTTTCCTGAGGATTAGGTAGTGCGCATGCTTGGGAAAAATCCCACGTCTTGGCATCACTGCAGCTGAGCCGGGCGCTACGACTCGTCAATGGCGATTTCGGCCAATGGATTAGATTTCGCGACACATTCACTTCTTTTGTACACGGTTGTGACAAACTGATGGACATTGATCGATTTAATTACCTGGTATCGGCGTTATTGGGTCCCGCGGCACGCGCTTTAGATTCATTTAGCGTATCGGCCACGAATTACAAACTCGGATGGTCTCGTTTGAGGGAGCGGTACGAAAATCTAAAGGCGTTAATTGACCATCACGTGAACACATTGCTTGACGTGCCCCCTGTTAGAAAGCAAGACGGCGAGGCGCTCAGTAAATTCATCGATACTGCGGTAAATAACGTTCGTGCTTTAGAAGGATTATGGAAACCATCTGAATTGTGGGAAGCCCTTGTCAGTGTCTATTTAGCTAGAAAAATAGATTCCGCGTCGCTCGATGAATGGGAAAGAAAAATGATAGAAGCACCAAGCAGGCCAAGGTTTGGCGAATTTGCGAAATTCGTGGAGCAACGCGCTCAATATAGTTAATAATAATTCACCTAATGACAATCGGCCTCGCCCAGTGGCCAATAGACCCTATGTTCCCGTCTCTCATATCACTAGTCGGAGCAATGAATGCCCATTATGCAAGGGTGAATGCGGATTGCAATATTGCCTTAATTTGTTAAGTTTATCCTTCCCACAAAGACATGAAACAATCAAACGATTGCAAGTTTGCTTCAATTGTCCATCGGGACTTTCGCTAAACGACGCGTAGTTAGTGAGACCGACGGTTCAGGATGACCTTATTACGATTCTTATTCGCTTCAGAAAACATCGTTTTGTATTATCCGCGGACATAGAAAAGATGTTCCGGCAGGTTCTTGTTGCAAACGCGGATCGAAAATTCCAAAGGATACTTTAGCGGTTTACCGGTAGCGAGCCGATCAAAACCTACGAACTAAACACCGTAACATACGGAACGGCATCGGGTTCGTTTTTAGCAACCCGCGCGCTCCTTCAGGTAGGACATGATTACGGGCAGTCTGTTTCCTTATGCGAGCGCTATCATTCGAGACGATTTCTACGTCGACGACCTGTTAACGGGGTGCGAAACGGTTGAACAGTCTAGACAATTGCAGGAATCGTTGATCTGGGTCCTGGCGCAAGCAGGTTTCTGCCTGCGAAAATGGGCGAGCAATGATTCTACCATTGTTAGTCATAAGGAATCGGAGGGGACTAGCATGGTAACAATTAAAACCGCGGACAAGGACCCAAAAACTTTAGGCTTGCTTTGGTCGGTGAACACGGACCAATTTAGTTACATAATTGCAGACTGTCCAACTGTAGTAGGGTTACGAAACGTGTCATTTTGTCAGAAATTTCAAAAATATTTGATCCACTCGGTCTTATAGGGCCTGTTATAGTTAAGGCAAATTATTAATGCAGGAGCTCTGGCAGCTTCACGTAGGTAGGAATGCGAGCCTCCCGCAAGAGATTCACACACAATGGTGTACGTTCCGAACGGAATTGCATGGCATCGCTTCGTTATCGATTCCGCGTCGGGTTTTAGCCGATTCCAAGAAATCCAAAGGCTTACATCGGCTAATGATTGGCGACACGTGGTTTCTGCTAGTAACCCCGCCGATTTTCTATCACGAGGTGCTACCCCTTTAGGTTTGAAAACCAATAGTTTATGGTGGTGCGGACCGACCTGGCTCTCGCACAATATGGACACATGGCCGTCATCTGAAATCTCCATGTCCGGCATTTCGGAGCAAAGACGGGTTATGTCCGTAAACGTAGCAGCATCCGACACATCTTCTTCTCCAATTCTTGATATAACTCCACGGTACTTGTCTTACATGAAATTGCTTCGCGTAGCAGCTTATTGTTTGCGGTTCATCCGAAACGCTCGTACCAAAGGATGTTCTAGGCAAACTCAAGAAAATAAGTGTAATTGATTTCTTTAAACCCATTCATCGACGAACATTGACTCGTTGGAGTGGGCGGGCGACTTGCAAATGCTCAATTGAAGTATGAGCAAAAACACCCAATCATCATTCCGAAGACAGGACCTCTCTCAACTCTGTTAATAAGGCACGAACACTTGTGACAATTGCACGCTGGTTGTCAGCAGACCCTTGCAGTCATTCATACTAGATTCTGGCTAATTTCTGGCAAGCGGGTAGTATAAAAAGGTCTTGCGCTAATGTGTAACTTGCTTTCGAGCAAATCCCTCTAACATACCGTATAGAATGTGTGACCTACCTGCCGACCGCGTGGTCCCGGCTCGCACATTTGCTACCTGCGGAGTAGATTACGCAGGCCCCTTTCTAATAAAGGAATCGGGGCGCTATCGCGTTTCTTGCAAATGCTATATATGCCCCTTTGTTTGTTTTATGACAAAGGCTATACACATTGAAGTCGCTACCGATCTCACGACTGACGCCTGTCTCAATTGCCTACATCGCTTTATTTCTCGTAGAGGTCGATGTAATACCATTTATTTCTATAATGGTAGAAATTTTTTGGGTGCTTGGAACGAGCTACAAGAGCTAGGGATATTATTAAACTCAAACTCACACAATAGACAAGTGATAGATTCGTTAGCGAGGGAGCATATACAATGGCATTTTATACCCCAGAACGCACCTCACTTCGGAAGTTTGTGGAAAAGAGGTGTCAGATCAGTCAAAACGCACCTAAAACGGGTAATCGGGGAACAAAGGCTCACGTATGAGGAATTTTATATCAGTTTGACGCAAATTGAGGCTTGTTTGAACTCACGACCCCTATATCCTCTATCCCATGATCCAAACGATCTTAGTCCGCTCACCCCTGGTCATTTCCTTATTGGAGACGCGCTGATGGCGTTTCCCCAGCCTGACATCACTAATATCACTCAAGGAAGGTTGAACAGATACTAGCTGATCCAGCAGACAGTTCAGATTTCTGGAAACGTTGGCAGAAGGAATATCTGCATTGACTTCAGCAGCCCCATGAATGGCGAACGAATTCTCCTGGTACAATCCAGAAGGATTCCTTGGTCCTTGTCAAGGAGAACAACCTGCCGCCGACGAGATGGTGACTTGGACGTATCACCGAGGTACACCCAGGACCTGACGGAATCATCAGAGTGGTAACACTCCGGACTGCTGATGGCGTCCTCAAGAGGCCTTTGACAAGAATCTGCCCTCTGCCAGATGGAGAGTAAGATCAATCCAAAGGTCCACCCTCATCCGCACCCGATGATTGCGATGATTGATCGCTGAATGGTTGACAGCACCCCTTGTATACCGGGTGTCCCAGCTAACTCTGGCATCTCAAATATCTCGCTTGTTTTTCATGGTAGAAAAAAATGTTAGAAGAAAAAGTTATTGTATCCGATGGGGCACATATTCTGATTGGTGAAAAATTTTGCTCAAGGTCATTTTTTTCGAGATTACTAATATTTCGTTGATTAATTTGATGTTCCATGTGAGACGTCCGACGTCTTGACCGAGGACAAAATTTTCCGTCGTTTCCGCTGTTCTACCGCATGTGAGCGTTCCCATACGCCGCGTCGCGTTTAATTCATGTTAGATTCAACTTCTTTATTTTCTTCCTGGTCCTCACCATATTACGACGTCGAGTTTAATCCCGGATTATTAATTGTGTTTAATTTTAAGTATTATATTTTGAGTATTAGCTGAATAAATTCCAATTCTTGTTCTTATCAAGCAAATCACGTCTCATAGTTAATAAACCCTTACATGGTCCCGATATTTCCCGTAAGGAAAATAGACGGTTACAATCTATTCCTCGAAATATTGCAGAAGTACAGACATGTGGTGGAGGCAAAAAAAAGCAGCACAATAAATTTGAAAGAAAAGGAGGCAGCGTGGAGAAATGTTTGCGATGCATACAATAACTCCAGTGTAATATCGCAGGAAGTAAGTATAAGGTTAACGCGGTCAGAGCTCGGGTAAAGGGGCAGTTTGCTTTGTTATTAAAATGTCTTTTATTTTTTAGCGAACAGTGCAGCAGCTAAAGAAGCTGTGGTCAAATCTGAAACAAATCCAACGAGAAAATTTAACAAAAGAAAGGCAAAATAGATACGCCACCGGTGGAGGCGCCGAGGCGCAAATAGCCACCATCGATCCCGATGTGGTGATGATTTCCCCGAATTTGCTGTCTACGTCACCAGCTTTTTTTCATCTAATATGGATGGAACGAATGCAGATGGTAAGTTCATTTATTAGTACTTGGTTTTTATCAAAACAGAATTTTTTTGTATCCACATTTTTTACTGAATTTTAAATGAAACAGATTCATTACACTGTGTTCTGACTGCAATAACTACTGGGAGAGAAAATATTGCAGCAGAGCCTGTACATGTGCCAGATGTGGAGACGGTGGAAAATGCTGTCTTGGAAGAAACTATTCCAAAGGAAGCGGAACATAGCGAAACTGTTGCTGCAGAAACATCCGTATTTAGAGGTATGTGCTCCTGCATAACTGAATTAGTTGATTGCTGTACATATACCTATATGTATGTAGGTGTAACATTATTTTTTAACATGAATGAATACATTACATCTGTTCAACAGACAGAGAAAAGGAGCTGCGGATCCTAAAGCTGACAGCTGAGTGCCGGAGTGCCTTACAAAGAGAAGAACACGAGCGAAAAATTCAGGAACTCGAACTAAGAACAGCTACTGCAAAAGCAGAATTAGCAGAATTGCTGCTACGCAAAGAGCAAGAAAAAAATAAAAAATTAAGTTATATCATATTATTGAAAGAAATTAAATTATATCATATTATTTTTATATTATTATATTATATCTTATATTATATCATATTATAAACGAAACACACTTTAATTATATATAAATGAAGCATATATTTATTCCTCAACCTTTATACCAGAAAAATTGCTATAAAAATTAAAACACCAAATCGATGCAATATACAATTCAATTGTGTTTCTATGCTTGAAGTATGTGAATAAATTCACTTGTGTACTTTAACCACGAATACAAATGTACAAATAGAGTAACACACACATGTGTAATGTAAGCATGCTGTGAATGCATTGTTCCGCTCGATGTCGAGGACATTTTAACTAAATAACCGCTCGATGAGAGCTCGCCTAACTGCAAAGCCTTCTCCCGGTTGCCAGTGTGGCGGAGTTGTTGGTACGTCTTCACCTTCGTCCTGTGTTTCGTTATCCTCCTCAGGAAGTGCCTTGCGGAAGCGAAGAGCGAGATTGTGCAGCACTGCACATGCTACAATAATGGTTGTAGAGCACAACAATTTTGTGCTAAGGCCTCTTGACAAAACAGGAAACCGTCGCATCCACATGCCGTACGTTCTTTCGACAATTTGCCTCGTTCTGCCGTGAATGATATTGTACCTGGAAATAATACACATACACTCAATAAACAGTCTACAAATATTCTTCAATGCTAGTGCAGCACAAATGAGTATTTTATACTGAATACAAGAAAGATGTTTTTACGTTAGCTCTTCATCTGTTTGCGGATTTCGTATTGGCGTTAGCAGAAACGGTAAGGCTGGATAACCGGCATCACCGACCAATCGTCCAGTGAGTCTTCCTTCCCTATATCGCATATATAATCTTGGATTTTGGAAAATCCGACTATCGTGGTGGCTGCCTGGATGTTCTGGCACAATATCAAGAAATTCCATCCAGGGTCCAACTACAGTCTGCATCATGTTCAAATGAACAGAACATTTCTCACAATGTGTTTATGCATACATATTAGCAATATTGAAATAGTATCTATTGAAAAATATTCGACAATATACCTGTATATTTAATGAAAAATATCCTTTCCTATTTCGATACATTTCATCAAGCCCATTGAATCGTGTATATGTTAACCGCACATGTGTGCTGTTACATCCGGCCTAGGTTTGTTCTTCGCTGCTTCGGTTTTCGGAAACGGGTCGCGTTGTCCAAGCAAGCTAAGAATGTGCAGAACAGCACTTCTGCACGGTTACCGCTCAGGCTACAGTAACAGCGTGGCGCAACACCATGATCCAAAACCTAGATTACGAAAATGCTATCCAGCGAAACTACACCAGTAATTGGGCACAGCCGCGAATATAAAAGCTTGGACAACGTGCCCCGCACGGGGTGGAATTTACTATCTTTTGTGAGTCGACGATACGCAACGCGCGTATCCGCGCCCGCGATCGCGTACCCGAAGGAACCCGGACGTTTGTGCTCGGACGACGGTTCACGGCGTGTGTAACGCCGCGGTCAGACAGAGCTGACCCATAATTGGATATCCTCCAGGAGTGCACACGCCGCCGTGCAGTACCACCACCGACGCCGAAGTTCCCGAAGGGCCGAGACGCCAGCCGCGACGCGATTGACGGACGAGTATACAAACGAAAGCGAACCGCGAGTGAGACGTGTGTGTGTGTCATAAACGAGAGCGAGAGAAACGCCGAGAAAGCGACCCGCTACCTGAGACGCAACGGTTGGGTATAACAGCGCTACATTATTACAATGTATGTATGCAACAATGTATATAAAGTGAGTTATGGCATTTTGCACTTCTAACCTGAAAACTTGCGGTGGCATAAAACCGTAAACATACTAATAACTGCAAAAGTGGGGGAACAGAAAGCCCACGATTATTTATCTTCACCAGATAGTCTTCAACTTTTGGCAGTAGTCCATATAACACGGGGTTCTTCGTAAACCGAAACCGTTTATGAAACTCCGCATCCTCGTACCATTCCAATGGATTTGTCTTATCGCGAATGTACCGTTTTGGCATTCGTGTATTACTCTCAGGCTCTTCCGAGTCTTCAATTTCTTCGTATTCTTCAACTGCTGCTGCAATATCCATTTTCATGCAAAGTCGATTGAACAGTAAATATGGCTACCGTTCACTAGTGATTTCACAAATACGATTTTCTTAAGTCTTCGTTCGAGGCGACTAATTTCTTCGAATTTTAACGTCATATAAGATTTTCTTAGCCCAATAAGTCTTTGCTTAAGCAATTGCTTAAGAAAAAACTTGAGCAAATGCTTAGGGGGTAAAACCACTCTAGAGGAAGAAAAAAAAGACCTAAATTTGACAATTTATTTTGGGAGTATGACAAACAGAATAGAATTTCTTTTCAGAAGGTTGATTTAACACATGCTGAAGTATGAAAAACAATTTTTTTTATTTTCATTTTCATACAAAATGGCGGCGACAGAGCCGGTCGTTGAGAACAGCTTTTTTGAAAACATCTCCACGGGCGGACGAATTTCACGGCATGTATGAGTCCTGGAATAAAAAACTAAAAAAATTTATAATCTATGTACAATTGGCTTTGGAAGTACGTAGCCGTTTTTTTTTAAATCAACTTTTGTGGAAGTAGTGCTGTTCGGGAATCGGCCTCCCGACGACAAGGGGGTCATCTGTCGGATCGTCTCGGCGGCTCGACGGATCGCCGCGTTTCTGAGCACACCCGGACGCGGCGCGCCTGCGCGTCGCCATCTTGCAACCGGCTCGGCCACGCGCTCGAACCGGCAAGACGGCGTCGGCCATTACCTCGTGGAGTTCATCGCGACTAGCATCTTGCGAACCGACCGCCATATTGTGTTTTTCTCTACACGAGTCTCAACGAACAGTTTCGGGTTTTTTCTCTCTTTGTTCTCTCGTCGGCCGTTCTCGTACCACTAGTGTACAGTTTATATTCGTGCGTCGTTCTTTAATTTAAGCTAGTGTATAAAACAAAGACCTTGCGCGTAGTAATTAAGATTTTTTTTTGGATAAGAATAAAACTGCGTTTATAACCGATCGTCTCCGCCACGTGGTATTTTTCGTGCCTCTACCGTTCCCGACGCTCACCGCTTCGAGCACCAGGAAAAACGGCCCTTCTCCTAACAAGTGCACTTTTTAAAAAATGAATCGATTATTAGCACTAAAAATGAGCATGGAATTGTTTATAAAGGAAAAAGTTTACATTCAATCAAAAAACGGCTACGTACTTCCAAAGCCAATTGTATATAGATTATAAATTTTTTTGGTTTTTTGTTCCAGGACTCATACATGCCGTGAAATTCGTCCTCCCGTGGCGATGTTTTCAATAAAGCTGTTTTCGACGACCGGCTCTGTCGCCGCCATTTTGTATGAAAATGAAAATTGATTTTCATACTTCAACATGTGATAAATAAACCATCTAAAAAGAAATTCTATTCTGTTTGTCATACTCCCAAACTAAATTGTCAAATTTAGGTCTTTTTTCTGTCTCTAGAGTGGTTTTACCCCTTAAGTTACGACTATGAATACGAAAAACATCTTAAGACGTTGCTTAAGCAAAACTTTGGACTATGAATACCGTCCATAGTATATAAAACTGCTCCACAATAATTCTTTCTATAAAATTCCTATATTTTATGGGTGTAGCATACTGAGGGGGTCTTGGTGGCAATGCCGAGTATTACCAAACCAATTCTTTAATTATCCTTTGTTAGTCAAAAACATAACAAATCGCAATATGACATAGCCTATGTCCATCTTGAAAGAATAAGCTGTCCAATAGTGCAAATTTCATTAAAATCCGTTTAGCCATTTAAACGTGAAGAGGAACAAACGATCAGACACTTTTACTTTTATATATTAGTAGGGATAGAGACAAAGAAGTAGGGATAGGAATAAGGAGATAGGGATAATAATAGTTGATTACAATTCCCGGGCAGAGCCGGGTAACGCAGCTAGTACAATATAAATTGTAGAATATTAAGACTTATTTAATGATTACATTATGCAATATATTTGCAATATGGAAAATATGCAAAACGAACAATATTGTTTTGAGATTCTTTAGTCATAAAACATATTTCTGTCAAAGTCCCATTTGCTTCATTCATTCCTATAAAAATATGCATTTGCATAAACTTCCGCACTTTATTTATTATAATGAAAAGGATGGTTGCTTTTATTTATAATTATATGACAAAAATTGATCTATCGCGTAACATGTAATGGTGTATTATGTACTGATGAGATTTGGAAGGTTTCGAATCTCTACTATACATGCATACGAGTATGTATATTCGAAATCACTATCGAATTATATCGAACATGGATTTGAAGTCTCAAAGCTTGAACTTCCTGACAGTGTTAATCGATACGACTCTTTAAAAGTCGTTGATTGTTTTAAAACTCGCGACGGATTCGAAACGTTGAAAAGTATTGACCGATTGGAATGTTTGGAAAGTATTGACCGACTCTAGGCCTCTAGATGGATTCGAAACAATTGAAACTCTGATAATAGTGTCTCCGCTATATTACGATTTCTTTTGTTTCGATTGATTCTTCCTTGTTTCGCTCGGTATTCTTCCAAGCAGCAAGGGGAAGGAATTTCGCGCTTTCTGCAGTTACAATCAAGCCAAGATCGAAGGAAGATGTTCGCAGTAAGTAACTTATTTATGCACTTACAATTATGCATTTCTTAACAAAATGAAGTTATTTCAATTTTATTTAAACATATAATATATGCAAATCATGCGAATGTTGTATTTTAAATTTTTAATTATAGAATTTATTCATTATGCAATTTATGTAATATAATGTATTATGTAATTTAACATTTCTTTTTGTTTTCATTTTAGAACATGGATCATTGGATCGAAGAAGGTAATATTTATTATTTATAATAATTAAACAACAATCTATATCATTTTGATTATATTCAACAGTATTGTTCTGGCTACGATGCGGGGCAGCAATTCCCCTGCCTCCGCCAACGGGAACAATCCGGACGCTACTACCAGCAGTGGCGGCGCCGCCACCACCACCACTACCACCGCTACCGCTGCCACAGCCACCCTCACCACAGACCATGGTAAGTTAAAAAATAATCCTCAACCCACTAGTCAGTTCAGTAATTTTGTATTTGCACCTAAAATTGATGTACTAAATTGTATCATTATCAGAGGGAACGGCGTCGGCTGCGCCGGCTGCAACGCCGCCGCAGGGTACAGGCGGCCCTTCGGCAGATGTGGCTGCTGCAAAATGGTTTTATTTTGCAGCAGCCCCCGCAGCAGCCCCCGCAGCAGCCCGCGCACCAGCCCCCGCACCAGCCCCCGCAGCAACCCCCGCACCAGCCTCAGCACCGGCCTCAGCACCAGCCTCAGCACCAGCCTCAGCAGCTGCCGCCCCCGCCGCAAGCACTTACAAGAAGCCGCGGCAGAAGATCGCAGCGGCGTGGTAGAGGAGTGGGAGGCCGCGGAAATATCCGCGTCTACCATATTCATAAATATTAAAGTATTACATAAAATATATAAAATACAAAAAAAAAAATAAATATTTCACTTTTAAACATCGTATTTTTTTTATTTTTGTACATCCTATCCCATCCTTATAACCTTTTCTATAAACATATTTAAATGATTATAATGTAATAACAATTTATATCATTTTATTCGGGAAAGTTTAAAGATGTTCTCATATTAAAAGCAATTAAACAGCAACGGTGAAAGCACAAAACATCTTCAAAGTTGAAAATTTGCAATTTTTTTTTTTTAACTTGATTTCTTAAAAAACTGGATTCTGGAAAGAAACGGTTTTCAAATTCGTATTCAGCTCGCAATAATCTATAAGAATTGCATATAGGAGATCATAAAATTCTTTACATGTTGCACAGTGTTATATCTCTTATAACATATGCAAGTTTCGATAATGCAAGTAACAAATCTTATAAATTGATCGCATTATTTCAACTTATCCATTTCAACGTTTCAAATACGAAAAATACCTGCTTCTGATACGGGGAAAAAAGTATGTTTTCACCTAAACATGTTGTTCCTTTTATCATGTAATTTCTACATACACAATTCTTTGTTTCATGAATACTACAGATATTAAAATTAATTGAATGTAATAAAATAAGGAGTATGAAAAAGAAGATAAAAAATGGCCGTTTTAGTTTATTCTACACTACTTTATAATGCATGTAAAATATTACAGTGATAAATGTTTATCATGTTATCAATATTAATATTTTGTATTAATTGTATGTTATAATATGTCCAAAGCAGAAAATATAATAGGACTTCTTAAAAACAATAAAAAAAGAATATAGAACAGTGTGGGATCGAACTACCGATATTTCATTTACGCTATTACGATATGTGCGAAGCAAGTTGAAAAGCTTGTTTAGACCGCTGAAACACTAATAGAAAGAGAAACGACGACAGCGCCGCGATGGAAAGCGCGATAGCGAGGCAGCCATGTTGGCATACAAATCGTCAAGATTTCACAGCGATGAAGCTGATCAAGTTTTTTGAAGCGAAGAAGTAATATTTTCTTATAATTCATTTTTTTTAATTTTCCTTATACCTTGGCGCATGCCACTATAGAGCCCTTTTTTGCAATTTCGCCTTCAAAACCTTATAAAAAAATAAAAGTGTGCGTTTTTATAGAATAAATTTTTTTACATACACTTTTTCCAAAAAAGGGCTCTATAGTGGCATGCGCCAAGGTATAAGGAAGATTAAAAAATAATAATTATAAGAAAATATTGCTTCTTCGCTTCAAAAAACTTGATCAGCTGCATTAAGAAATCATGCAGCTTGAGTTCGCTCTGTCTTTGTCTCTCTTATGAGTGTTGTATCCCCCTCTCTGTCACAGCACCGTTGGAGAGACAAGGATCTCTCTATCCTTGTTCAAGAGCTTCCGACTTTTTCCGCAACTGTCGCTGAAATCAACGAAAAAGTCAGTAGCAGCTCCTGCACACCCTTAAGGTGTCTTCGAAGCATCTAGGCGAAACTTCAAGCCGCCTAGACAGGAATCCACTAACGCCAGCTCGTGGGGATCATCACGGGTCACTGGTATACAAGGAGATACCTGATGCATCTAGGTATCGTACGCGAACCTGGGTGCCCAAGGTGTGGTGAGGAGGATGAAACTCCTCCCCATCTGATTTTGCGGTGCAGAGGTTAGGAAGCTCAGAAGCTTTTGACCTTTGGTGCCTCTCATTTCAGCTTCGTGCATTTGGAGGACGTTGGTGTGGATAGACTCCTAAGCTTTGCAAGGGAAGCCGATCTACACAGATGCCCTACAGTCTAGAGTTGCCCGTACGGGCTTGGGTACAATGGTTCCACAGGACTGAGGGCCCGGTGACTACTCAGAAATAATAATATTGTGGTTAGGGTGTATCAAATAAAGGAATAGTAAAAAAATGTTTGATACAAAAGAAAAGGAAAAATATGTGGCACGAACGATTCACTATGAAGTTGGCACAGTATGATAGAAGTGCGTAGCGCGGAATGCATGGGCGGTGTGAGAGAGAGAGAGAGAGCGTGAGAAGCGAGCGGCGGTGGCGGGGAAGAGCGAAAAAGCCGGTGGTTGTATGTTGCGTGTTCGCTGTGGATAACCTCAAAAAGAATAAACTATTATTTTCCTACATATATGTAGTCAAAAAGAAATACACCATTACGCGCTGGAATATCGCGACAGACTGTCTGACTCGGGCACACCACGCTGCAGTTCGGTGACGCAAAACAAAACAAAAGCTTCTTAGAACTATGCCGCCGTTGTCTAGAACGTTCGATTTCACGCCTAGTTTAATATAGATGAGGACATTCATTGCATATTTCAACAATCCCCCTCAATGAATATCCTCCAAAACATACAAAGGAAAGAAAAATAAAAATAAAAACTCAACTACACCTTCTTAATGCTATTTTGAAACGTCAAGCTTTGAAACTTTTGCTTCGGTAATGCCTTCGTAAAGGGATCGGCTAACTGCTTATCAGTTTTAACATACTTAATATCTACGTCTCCTATTTTATATTTTTCACAGGTAAATTGGCACTATATATCCACATGTTTGGCCCTCTTACATGACTCAGGGTTCTTTACCAAAATAATTGCAGCCTGATTGTCACGAATAGACGTTGGTAAATGTTAAATGCAATTCAGTTCTGCAAGAATTCTTCTCAACTATATTACTTCTTTCGTTACCAAACACACCGACGAGGTACTATTAAAGACTGCCAACCCCTGTATATTTTGGCGTGCCACTAAATGGGCTCCGTCGGTAAACCGACGAGCGGTCGCCTCGTAACAAAGAACGCCCATGGAACAAAATGTGACAAAGCGAGACAGAAAAGTTCCCCTCACCCCGGCGACCGTTTAGACGATGGGACCAGTCACATTCTGACCGCAATATATCCTAGAGGGCGGTAGAAAACAGCGAATTTTTCGGGTAGGCGAACTCCCGTAAGGCTGGTAGTCTTTAACAGTAGCTCGCCGGTGCGGAACATAAAGCAATGAACTCAGCCTCTGTTGCTGAAGTAGCAACAGTTGATTGTTTACGCGACAACCACGCTACAGGACCACCGTTCAAATTTCAAATCCACCCAGTGGTGCTCTTTCTGGTATCCAGATCACCAGCCCAATCCGAATCGCAATATGCAGTCAGACTAACCCATAATCTATTGTTCCTTTCAGATATTTAAATACTCGTTTAACACCATTCTAATGACTCCGATCTGGTTTTTCAGTAAATTGACTTAATACACTAACAATAAACGCTAAATCGGGTCTCGTAGCGCATATTTATTGGTTGTGACGCGGGCATTGTGTTACGGTTACGACGAACACGGGCGTTTTGTTTTCGTTTCAACGAAGACTCTGGTACGTGTCGTGGCGTGCTACGTGTACATTCAATTAAATACAAAAAAAAAAAAAATGTCTAAAAGAGGCCCGCAAGATTTTAACCTTGGACAGCTGAAGCAAAAGCTTGTTTCCATGGGATTGGCTAGCTCTGGAAATAAGGCTGATCTCATTGCGCGTCAGATGGATGCAGATTCAACTGGTGTGTGGATGGAAAAAGTCAAGGAAAATGTGGGCGTCGTCGTCGAAGAAGAAGAAGCCGGTGCATCTCAAAGTGGCGCAGGAAATGGAAGCGCTATAAACTGTGAGACTTTATTAAAAAAAATCGAACTATTAAGAAGGGGGAACGCAATCAAGCACAGAGAGCTAAAACTTGTAGAAAGAGAAAATCAGTTACTGTTTGCGATTTGCGTGGGCGGAGGAGACTACGAAATGAATGAGACACGGCACCTTACTCAGATAGTCACTTATTTATTAACGCGGTATATACTATGTACACTTAATTCTAATTATGCGAGGAAAAGTTATTTTATAATTATGCGCGGACACTTACAATTATCACTAATTAACTATGAGTAGAAAATAGACAGAAACTATCACTAAGAAAATACTCAAGGCACTTTACTCCTTGCGCGAGCAACAAGAGAACTCTCTACTCGTAGTCTGAGACGTGAGAAAAACCGAGAGAAACTGCTCAAGGAATGCACGTGTTGTCGCGTGAACAGCAAGTACAGTAATGGCGTCGAACCGGCACCGCGTGGCCGTTGAGCGAGTACCGGTTTCTTCTTCGTGATGGCGCGATCGTGGCCATGCGTGTCCGGGAGGTGCTGCCGCTATCTGCAACGACGCACCAGCGAACTACTTTCGCTGCGAGCACTAATGGCCGCGCGTGTTCAAAGGAGAATTCTTCAACAGTTACGAAATTCGCCGCAATTGGTAGACTGCCAAATGTCTGTTGGCAACCAATGCAAAACGAAACAAGCATACGAGCTGTAGCTGATTTGCTGTCCTATTACGATGGAAATACGCCATCTTTTTCTGAATGGGAAATCAAGTTCGACTTTTGTGTAATGTTTATCGGTTGGATGAGGATAGTGGAAAATTATTAATTGCTACGCGATTAAAGGGTAAAGCGCTTACGTGGTTGCATTCTCATAGTAGGCATATTGAAATGTCTTTCAATGATTTGTTACGTGAAATGAAAGATATGTTTGGTCATCGCAAGAATGTCCTTGTTTTGCGACGGCAGTTCGAGGATCGCGAGTGGAGGAGAGGTTCGTCGATTATTTCCACTCCAAAATCACCATGGGAAATCGTGTGCCAGTAGCGGATGAAGAAAAGTTACATTACATTATCGATGGTATTCCGGATGCACAATTGAAGAGTCAAGCGCGGATGCAACGATTTTAGACCAAGGCTGAATTGTTAGATGCTTTTGAAGAAATTTCACTGACGAGCGATAAGAAGAAACGATCAACGAGGGACAATTATGAATCGAAAGCGGAACCAAGGGAACTACAACTACATTTTACCAACGGCACAGGTGGTAAGATGTCTGTGAACACCAAATGTTATAATTGCAACAAGGCCGGACATTTTTCGAAAGGTTGCAAATTACCGAGACGAGAAAAGGGTTCGTGCTTTAAATGCGGTGATATAAATCACACATACAGAGATTGTCCAAAGCGTGTTCAGTCAGGGGTAAATATGGTTAATAAAGCGGTAAAAAATGTTGAGGAATTCAATGAAATGGTTACGTTTTCAATGGGATGTTCGAAAATGAAATGTCGCGTGGAATTAGATGCGTTGATTGATACCGGGAGTCCGATTACTTTTGTAAAAGCGAAATATGTTCCGCCTGGTTTAATGAAAGTTGCAAATGTGTCGAATGATTTTCACGGAATCAATAATAGCAATTTAAGTGTTTTGGGTGCTATTACAGTAGATATTGAATTATGGGATAAAAAAGAAAAAGAGGTCTCAGTATTTGTGGTTTCAGATGACACTATGTCGCATTCTATAATTATTGGTAGGGATGTTATTAAAATTTTCCGATTAACTTTATCAGTTGTTGCTAATACTCATGAGTTTACTCATGACTTCGAAACGCAGCATAAAGTCACCGAAACTCTTAACGTAAATTCCAAATTATCGTCTAAAAAAAACTGGAGTTTGAAAAATTATTTCAGGCTGAGTATGTTTCTGCTCAACGGCCAGAGACGCCGAAAGTTAAAGCAGAATTGAAACTTGTACTTACCGACAACAAATCTTTTCATTTTACAAAAAATCTTTTAACAAATCTTTTTCATTTTTAGATAACTTCTTGCAAAAGAGGGTCATAAGAGAAAGTGAGTCTTCGTATGTCTCCCCTATAGTGTTGGTAAAGAAAAAAAATGGGGAGTTACGTATGTGTGTCAACTATAGAATATTGAACAAAATTATAGCTAGGGAAAATTTTCCGTTATCAATAACTGTGGATCAGTTAGAAATAATGAAAGATAAAGTATACTTTTTTAACCGACTTCGAAAAAAAAGGAGGTTACTCAATTCGACGTTTTTTTTTTTTCTCGTCGATTACGCCGAGATGGATGGGCCAATCGGAACGTAACCTTTTGCATCTTGTAGGGTATGACTCCCAGTTGGTCCCGTAAAAAAAACATTTTGCATTTTTTCATTGTTTACCCCCCTTTTTTTTTGCAAAAACGCAGTTTCGTACAAGCTACGTATGGTCACCGATTGCGCCGAAATGGATGGACCAATTCGAACGAAACCTCTTGTATCTTGTAGGTTACGACTCCCACTAGAATCGGGATAAAACACATTTCGCATTTTGTCATTGTTTTCCCTGTTTTACCTTGTTTTGTGAAAATTATGGCAAAATTCCTATTCTTTGATGCTACTCTGGAAGGAATGCACCGATCGCCACTAAAACATGTGAAATAAAATAATTTTTGCAAAAAAAAAAAAATACAACCGACTTCGGAATGCACTGAAAAAAATGAAATAATTTTAATTCATATTTCGGAGACGGCGCAAAATTAAAAATTTTCTACATTTAAACTTGCCAGAATTCTTGAACCCCTTTACATATGCGCCGTCTCCGAAATATAAGTTAAAATTATTTCATTCTTTTCAGTGCATTCCGAAGTCGGTTGTATTTTTTATGCAAAAATTATTTTTCTGTATTGGACTTGAAAGATGGATTCTATCACGTACATACGGCAGAAGAATTGATACCGTATACGGCATTTATAACGCCGCTCGGACAATTTGAGTTTTTATGAAAAAATTTTTGGAAAAAAAAATATTGTACAACCGACTTCGGAATGCACTAAAAAGGACGAAATAATTTCAATTCATATTTCGGAGATGGCGCAAAATTAAAAATTTTCTACATTGGAAATTGTCAAAATTCTTTAATCCTTTTACATATTTTCACATTAGCAACATCTTTCATTTATACAATTTTTAATTTTGCGACGTCTCCGAATATAAATTAAAATTATTTCGTCCTTTTTAGTGCATTTCGAAGTCGGTTGTATTTTTCCTCCAAAAACCTTTTTATTTCACTTTTTTTAGTGGCGATCGGAGCATTCCTTCCAGAGTAGCATCAAAGAATAGGAATTTTGCGATGGTAATTGTAGTTAGCAACAAAGGGATGGGAAAGAAAAGGTAGGGAACGGCAGGGAAGGGAAGGGTAGTGAGGGGAAGTGCAGGGAAGGGCAGGGATGTGAAGGGAATGTTGCAAATGGGATCATCATGGAAACATCCCCGGCCGCAAAATGTAATATAATACTAGGTTTCACCGATATCAGGCCGTGTATACGTGAAATAGCACGTTTTTGCAATAAACGTGGAAAAAAAAAACGAAAAAATGCATAATGTGTTTGTTGCGGGATCAGCTGGAAATCATACTCTACAGGATGCAAAAAGTTTCGATCCGATTGATCAATCCATCATGGGGTAATCGGTAAACATAGATGACGCGGAGGGAACAGTACGCTTATATGCACTAAAAGGGAGGTAAACAATGATAAAAAGCAAAATGTTTTTTATACTGGACAAGCTGGGGGTAATACCCTATAAGATACAAAAGGTTTCGTTCCGATTGGTCAATCCATCGCGGAGCAATCAGCGGACATATGTACATGACGCGGACGAAACGGTACTCTTTGATTTGCAGTAATTTACGATAAGACGTGTGTTCGTCTCCCCGGACGCCCTTGGTTCGGGTCGGCGGCCGCTAGGTGGCGAGGGTTTCTCGCTACCGGTCGTCCGGCATGTTCTTCGGATATATATAATTGTCCGAAGAACGGTATCAAGGCGTCTGGGGCAGGGATCGGCTGTCGTCAGCCCCACTGACGAGTCTGACAGTCGATCCCGAGACGAAACGCCGTTCTGCTATAAAATAAAAAATGTATTTTATCCCGTTTCTAGTGGGGGTCATAGCTTACAAGATGAGAAAGGTTTTGTTCGGATTGGTCCATCCATCTCGGCGTAATCGGTGACCAAACCTAGCATGTACAAAACTGTGTTTTTGCAATAAGAAAGGTGCAAAGAATCACAAAATGGAAAATGTTTTTTATACGGGACCAACTGGGAGTCATACCCTACAAGATGCAAAAGGTTTTGTTCCGATTGGTCCATTCATCTCGGCGTAATCGGGGAACATAAACATGTCGAATTGAGTAACCTCCTTCTTTTTCGAAGTTGGTTAACAATTGCGATGGGAACCATGACGATAAAAAATATCCTCTTTTTACGAAACATCACGGGTGACTATAGTCACCGCTCGTACGCAGACAGCGTCAGGCGTTGGGTAAGTATAGTCACCTCTCGTAGCGAAAGGGTTAAATATAGTTAGTACATTGCCAGTTTGTACATATTACTTTATTTACATTTGTATGAATGCAACAAGTCAATATATGACACAATAACTAATATAACAGAAAGAAGTAGGTATTTGAAATCAGAAACGTTTTCTGGCAAGTTTGCATCAATTTAACTAAAAATAATCTCCAAAAGAGGCGCCTTTGTAGAATTTGGAAATGAACTATCTCAACATGCGTCACTCAGGCCGCCCGAAAAGCAAATAAAAAATTTTTTCCCAAAACCATTTTTGAATTTAAAATTTCCCGAATTTAACCCCTTAGCTTCCCGAAAATGCCCGCAGACCCTCTCCCTGCCCCCACGTCTTCCGTAACTCGAAGCCGCATCCCCCCCAGACCCCCAAAACCCGTCCATGCAGGGAAGAAACGAATCGGCTCAGCCGCTTCCCAGCGCTGTACAGCGTCCCTGTTTCCAGACGCTATACAGCGCTCTTGACCGGCCTCCTCAACGCCTCCTCATCTGTGCGCGCCACTTCTTCTGCGTACTTCGCTGTCTCGCTCAATAGCTACGTAGCACTGCACCATGTCCCACAGCGGGCCCGTCCTTCCCCGGAGCCCCTGCTTGCATCTCATTCGCCATTTTGGACTGCCAAGCTAGCGTCACATGAGCAGCCATTGCCTGTCGTGCCTCATATCAGTCAGTTGGTGCAAGTCAATCATTCAATTTGTGTTACTCCTGTTTCGGCCGCTGTGGTTCGCATTACTTGAGAGAGGTGCAAACCCTGGGATAGGGACAGGGAAGAACCCCGTCGCAGTAAGTATTTTTAACCACAATACGCTCCCATGCCTCGCGCCCCAGCGTCGTCCTTTCGGCACGTTTCGCTTATTGTTCGTTTGATTATTTTTGCAACACTGTGCGTAAAATTCGATTTCACGCCCTACTTTGAGTGCGTAAAATGTCACTTTATGATACAGTTTATCTGTATCATAGATACCGTGGACCTGCTCCTTCCCGCCCCTACCGATCCCACCTTCCTTTCTTTACCCATCCTAGTATTGTGTATAGGTATGTAACGAATTTTACGCACATAGTTGCAAAAAATATCGTATGCAACAAGGGCGTACGATTTACTCACTCGTGTGATCGGGCGTCACTCGTGTCCGGCATCGCCGGACACTCGTGCGCGGCTATCACACTAGTGCGTAAAATCGTATTTTACGCCCTTGTTGCATAATATACTATAGTATACTTGTATATATTTGTCCGTCACTGATTCGTTTACCACGCACGTTTGACGACTAGATTTGTTATAAGCCGTTGAAATTTGGTGCAAGCTTGCCAAGCCTGTCGATGTCCACCGAGAAAATGGACGACACGCCCGAAAACCGCCCTATGCCGGTGCTCACCCCTGAGCCAAACGGAAACGGACAGCCGGAAGTGGCAGACCAACACGAGTCCCAAGCGGAGGTGGACAATCCAGGACAAGCAAATTATAACCTAAAAGAAACTTGTATAAGTTGGTTAATGT
Source organism: Stelis phaeoptera (assembly GCA_943735885.1). Lineage (NCBI taxonomy): Eukaryota > Metazoa > Arthropoda > Insecta > Hymenoptera > Megachilidae > Stelis > Stelis phaeoptera. The sequence goes on from OX030933.1 coordinate 3,715,104, forward strand.
AATTTTTATACTAACTTGATGCATTTGTTGGTTGGTTTGCTTAGCAGCCGCTGCACCGCCAGGAGGAGCTTGTTCACTCCACAGTCGACCCAGTTCCTGCTCAGAGGTAGCAGAGACAGAACTCTGCACCAGACTGCGTCTGCTTGCCGACGACCCGGACGCCGACAACGACGTGGACATCGTTAGACCGGCACACCCGATGTCCGTCATCTCATCGGACACTATCATCGTCAGCGACTACTCAGCCCCACTATCAGGAGACTCGTCACCGTCAGAATCGACTGTGGACCTCCGACCACCCGGCGTCTACTATATCGGAGCCAGCGAGATCGCCGATTCTCACCACCGCGTAGTGCACCTATGGGGGCTTCGTCTCGGCCATTACGCCGCCGTGCTCATCAGCCCCTCCAAGAGGAGTCGTTTCCATACCACAGTGAGGGAGCTAAAGAGCCGCCTGGGCCCCCTCGCGCCTCAGGTGTTTCGAGCCAGAGAGACCCGGTTCTAGGAGGTATCACTGGAATTAACCAGGGACTCAGACCCAGAACGCGTTCGCCCGCGCCCTCCGGTCGGCCCCCAGGACAGTTGGAGCGTCAGGGTTTCCAAACGCTCACGCATGCTACGGGTGACCGGCTTGGAACCGACCGTTGACAGCGAGGAGCTGTTGCTGAATCTCAGCCGTGCCGGCTTCGTCAATCCACATAACATACGGTGCCTCAGACTGCGAGGCCAGCGCGACGGAACGAATGAAGCCGCTATAGAGTGTACCAAAGACGCAGCAAATGTGCTGCTCCTTATCCGAAACATCCGCACTGGTATTTGTACCTGTCAGGTGCGACCCGCGCAGGTGCATGAACCGAGAAGATGTTTTGTTTATCGCCAGGTGGGCCACCTGTCAGGAAGCCGCCCGACGCGGTAACCGAGGCCGCCGAGACCGCCACTCCGACCACGCCACCAACAGCAGTCAGTCCCAAGGAAGAGAGGTCCACAACACAGGGACCAACTCCAGGCAGCGCCGCAATCAGCGCCGCCGGGAAGAACGCTCGCAGCGCCATGCCGTAGTGCAAGCCAATCGGGAGACGGCCCCAGCGCCAGTCAGCCGTCAGCCCGCCGCAGGAACTCCGTCCGAGGCGCCGGCGCATCCTCCTAGCTGACCATTTGAGATTTTTATTTAACTGTTTGTTTCTTAATTCAAGGATTTTATTTTTGTTGTTTTCCTTAAATTCTCTAAAGCATTTGTTTCTTTTCGTGTTGTTAATTAATTTGTAACCGACAAGCGCCGTGAAATGCATGCGAATCAGCTCGATCAATGTTGTTCTCTGTAAACCCGCCATTAGTTTGTAATGCGTTTGCGCAAAAAGAAGAAGAGGAAGAACTGAATAACGTTGGCAAGAAGAAATTATAACAACTAATAAGAAGAATTGAATATTAGATTCGGAAAAACCAGGTCGGGTTTTTCCTAGGTCGCACAAACCAAGACGGGTTTTGATTCAAATAAATAAATTTTGTTAATAATTATCGAGTTGTGTAAAAATAAAGTTCAAACTTTTGATTTCTAAAATCGTTATTTAATTCCTAAAACATACAAATTACTTGGTTGTGTATTGTTTTGCATGATAATTAATTACTTGATTGTGTATCGTTTTACATGAATAATGCAAACCTTTGGCTAACCGCTAGACTCCTATTCAGAACACCTTGTTAACATATCCTTATCCTGCCACAGACGAAGCTTACCACCGTGCTTGCGTTAAATGTTTCGATTTAGAATGTTTGGTTTTACCTTCTACTTTAATGTTTGCTGCATTATGCCGCGTCGCGAGCTACTATTGTTTGTTCAGCATGTGAATTGCTTATTTGGTCATGCGGCGCCGATTGTGGTGTTTTAATAAATAAATACTTTAACTACTTACCAACCTCTTGATTACCTTATTTACCCTTTGTTTTACTTACACCGTGAATTGCCCTATCACCGACCTTTTGCCCTGTGTCATGGCACTCTGCCATTCATTATCAATCCCTTTCCCAATTCCCAGTACTGCGTTTCCCAGTACCTACCCAGATGACGTTTCTGCTGCCGCCTACACCCCCTGCACGAGCCGTGATTTCCCGGATCGACGCAAGCCTCGCGGCCGCACGCGAGATGGCCCTGGGCTAACTCGTTTGCCTGATTTGTGAGCAGCATACCTCGATGTCTCTAGTTACCTGTACCTCTGAAAAATATCCCGCCGTATTTTTTCCCCCTATTTTTAAAGCACGCCCGTTTCCTGGCACTGAACACCCGCCGCTAGTGTCGCTTGCTATGCGCTACCGCAGCACCATCTATCCGCGACTCTCTCTTCGCTTGTCTCGAGATGACGCTACCTAACCCTCTTAAACTGTCTAACCACAACCTTAGTATGGTTAACTCCTACCTTACGCCGCACAGTGGTCCGGATTAACGTAAGGTGTGATATTTTACCAAAAAATAAACTTCCACATATCGATATGTATTGAATATATACTACTTCCAAAATGTCCGCAAGTCTCAAAAGTGAAAATATTTGCATGATTTAATACAATTTTGTAATGGAAAGGACGACTTAAAGTCGGACTCCCTAAGGATAGTGTTTTTCGATGAAAAGAACTACATTTTTTCTTTTCGAAGTTGTGATGTTACTATTTACTATTTTTATTTCATTCTTGTTTTGCGATAAAGAGGATTTCTTCATTTGGTTTCTGTTTCGTACTGATACATTGTTGGTATTTGATACGTAAACAATTCGGTCACTATGACAGCAATGGTCATACATATAAGGCACCAGTTAATACAAAATATGCGAATTGTCAGAATTTACGAATGTCAACCATTCCAGAATTTAGACCGAGCGAGCGTCCAAAGCATTTCTTGATTCAAAAAGTTTCTGAGTTAGGCTTTTCTTCCTTTTAAGTTTTATTTTTTATAATTTGTGTATTTTATTTCATACGTATTTATTTCTATCCACCTTTATATAGTTTAAGTTATATAGGATTTCGTTTTGCTTCTATTTGGTAAGTATAAAGACGCTTAAACATTTATTACAATATATAACGATTCAATATGTAGAATGTATTTATTTGCTATTTAGATATTATTTATTTAATATAAATGGAAGGTTTTCGGACAAATAAAGATTTATTTGTTATATTACGGAACAACAAGAGGGATATGAATGATTATTTATATCTCTATGAGGAAATACATAAAAAAGTCCACATCTCTTCCAGAGATTTAGAAAAATTAAAAATTTGTTAGAGGAAATTTTCTTTCAAATTAAAAGAAAAATGGCGTTATTCTGCATACGCGGAAAGGCCATTTTTAAAACGAAACAATGTTTGGCTAAAAAAATGATAATTATCCAAGTACAATATTAGACAAAATTCCTTCGACAAGTGCTGCAGCACAGCTAAATTTATACAACGTGCCTGTTTACAAAGGAAAAAATAAGAAGAGCTCGATCGCTAGCTGATAATTTTTCGTTCGATGAATTATTAAATCCACCTAAATTAAGTCTCTGGAAACGTGGTATGCATCAAAGAGCACTTGCACTTCGTTTGCAAAATTATGAATGTGATCGTAACAAATACATTAAAAAACGAAACATCTTTACAGCAGAAAAAGCATTAAGTATTTTTATTATGGCAAATTTATCAAAATTTCAGTATATCACAATTCGAAACGAGGCTATAAAATATAATAATAATCAGTGGCCGTCCTATTTTAAGTTACTAAAGGAAAAAAATAATTGTTATCCGCCAAAAGATGAAATAGAAATTTCCAATACGTATACCAAAATAAAATAACAAAGCTTATTGAACCATACAGTTTCTCGCATCTTAACCCTTTCGCTACTACGGGCGACTATAGTCGCCCTCCATGAGATGCCACTGAGGTACTACGGCCGACTATAGTCGCTCTACATAAGATTCCACTGAGGTACTACGGGCGACAATAGTCGCTCTTCATAAAATGCCGCGAATTATACATACGACGAGCGTATGTAGTTATGGCGCATCGACTATCTCACTCTGAACGTGCAATTTTAGTGTTTTGTTTTGCATCATTTATTTTTGACAAACAAAACACGTCAATACTCAGCAAACCAAATGCCTAAAGAATCAGTTTTCGCTGACGATCGGTCTCGCGCAGAGCGCAATTTTGTCGCGGCGCGTTCAGCAGGGGTGCCTCGGCGGAGAACCCGCCCCTAGCGAAAGGGTTAATAAGTTTAAATAAAACAATTGATAACACAGATTTGGAATTAATATGTAAGTGGGGATGCGATGGAGCAGCAGGCTTACTGAGGTATAAGCAAAGTCAATGTTTAGATGGTCGGCTCACCTATCGTCTGACGCAGGTATTCACCGGACACGGCTGTTTCGAAGTCTACCTGTGTTGGATACAGCAGGAGGAGACGGCGGTCTGCCACCACTGTGAGGAGGAAAAGGACTCGGCGCAGCATACGCTGGAGAAATGCCCATCCTTTTCAGCGCTGCGTCGAGTCCTTCGATGTGAAATAGAAGGTGCCCTCTCGCTTCCAGCAGTAGTTGGGGCAATGCTGAAGAGCGAAAGGAATTGGAAATTGGTGGCCTCCTTCTGCGAAGAGGCGATGAAGCAGAAGGAGGCCGCCGAGCGGGATCGGGAGCAGTCCGATCCCATTCGAAGAACCTGGGGGCGGCGTCGGCCTCGGAGGGGCCGCGCCGTGGGACCCGTGGGATGAGGAGTGGACCAGATTCGATGTAATCTCCCATTCTCCCACCGTTGGCTGATCGTCGACGAGGAGCGGGCGGGGGCCCTGGGTAGCTGAAGGCGGTCGCCGGGATGGAGCGGTGCGGGGCGCGGCCTCACTGCACTGCGGAACCAGAGGTTATAGGAGGGGGAGGAGTAAACTCACCCTCCTCGGGACGCGGCCGGTCAGCAAAGGCTAGCTGACCGACCATGGCGAGGGGGAGCCGCGGAAGTGTTCTCCGAGAGTCCCCGTGGCTACCCCGAATCCGCCAGATGCGGAATAGCGTCCGAAGGTAGCCGCGGAGCTTTTAGTAGGTCGAACCCCACACTGCCCCAGTCGCTCTCCCGAGCGGCAGAGGGGTGTCTGCCGTTCAGATTTCCCCCACGTAAAAAAAAAAGGCCGGCAAAAAGAGGGCGAGGACGGAGCTGGGCAAAGGACCCGCGCCAACCAGGAAGAAGGCGATGGCGCAAGCCCATCTGGCGAAGCCCGCGGCCTCGCAACCACTCCAGGCCAAGGCCTGGTTAGAAGTGATCGGACGGAAGGAGAAGCGGCGGATCGCCGCCACCGCCACCCCGGCTCGGCAGCCCTGGCAGGACATTTCTCCATCTAATCTATGAGTACGCGGAGGGGGAGTTTACTCCTCCCCCGAGGTGAGTTCCGGCGATCAGCCGGGGGAAGAGGCTCATTACACCACCCCCAGGTCAGAGGAGCAGGAGGGAACAGGTAAACCAGTCCCCGCATACTCTATCTCAGTTATCCGGCGTAACCGTTAGGATTGGATAATCCTAACGACGTTCATTTTTTTTTTCTATTTTTTCCCCTAATATTCCTCCAGCCATCAGCCCAGGCGGGATCAGCGCGACTTCCGAAGTAGCGGAAGCCGAACTGTGTGCGAAATTGCGCCTGCTGGCCGACAGCGGCAATGAGGAGGATCTAGAATTATTGTCTTTCTCATTTGGCCTTCCGGCGCGTGCGCCGCCTTGCCGTACCCGAGTCTGTACTCATACCGGCAGATGGTGGGTTAGCGTTTAACAGAATAAATCACCGCCACTATGAGAGGCCAACGCCAACGAGGGGCACCACGTTCGGTGGGGCTCCCCTCGCCCTTAGCACCCATGTCGGCATGATTACTTACACCACGTTTGATGGGTAACCGCCGAGACCGCTTACGCGGCTCTCTACCACACATCTAACGCTGCGGAAATCGTCCGTTGCCCACGCATGTGGGATTAGACCGATTCACGCGCAACTCTATGGGCAAAGGTCGTGTGGTCTGCCTCAGGGACTCGTCTCGGATACTAGGACGAACCCGACACCTCAAACGACGGCCCTGCATTTACCCAGCGCGACAAGTCGCTACCACACTAGTTACTGCCAACGGCATCCGTTGCCCACATACGTGGGATTGGGTAGCTCCGGGGGCAGTTTTAAGGGTGGGCACCGTGTGGTCTAACACCCACCCGGGAGGAGGAACTAGACTTCATGTCCGTCGCCGAGGAATCGGGTTCCACTGTCGCTTTTGACTCTGATTCAACCGCGCTAAGCAATTATTCTGACTTGGCGCCCGATGAACCTGAACTACCCATGGATTTGCGGACCGCAGAGCTCTACCCCCTGACGGCCCGCGAGGTTTTTGGAGCAGCGCCCGAGTCAGTGCACCGGTGGAGGCTGCGGCTAAGCCGCTACGCCGCAATTCTCGTGATCCCACCAGAAAGGGAGCGTTTTGATTCGGTTGTAAAAGAGCTGAAGCAGCAGTTAGGCTCCCTAGCGCCTCAGATATACCGCGTGCGCAACACCAGAACACAGGAGCTATCTCTCGAACTGATACGGGAGACAGATCTGGAGCCGTTCGCGCAATCCCTAAGGTCGGCCACCCAGGGCCGGTCGCGCGTCCGGGTAGCCGAACGCTCCCAAATGATTCGCATCACCGGCCTCGAGTCAACCGTAGAACGCGAGGAACTCCTACTCGACTTAAGCCGCACTGGTTCTATTAATCCTGAGAATATCAGGTGCCGCGGTTATCGCAGGCAACGCGATGGCACCGTGGAGGCAGCGATCGAGTGCACGGAGGAGGCCGCCGCCACACACCTCAGTATCCGAAACATCCGTACAGGAATATGTGGATGCCAAGTTTGGCCTGCGCAGTGAGACGTTCCCCGCCGATGTTTCATTTGCCAGCAAGCGGGACACCTGGCGAGGAGGTGCCCACGCCGTACTACACGCCCTGCAATGACACGCCGCGGAGCCGCAACAAGCCGCTCCGTTTCGAACCGCCAGGCTCCACACGGCCCGGAGATATAGAGAACAGCGGAGAAGAACGTTTGAACGCGTGTACGACTTGAACGTTAATGGTGTCGAATCGGTACATTATGGCCGTCGCGCGAGTACCGATTTCTCCTTGCTGATGGTGCAATCATAGCCATGCGGGCCCGAGAGTAAAACAAAATATATAACATGCAAACAGTCAGTACGTACCTGCTGATACATTAGGTATCTACTGTATGTTTTCGTTGCACCTGAGTATACATGAACACACCTGTCCTAATTCCTGTTAACGATGGATTATAGATGTCTGGTTAGAATCCGTCTCCGAAACATAAACCAAAATTACTTCATTCTTTTTAGTGCATTCCGAAGTCGGTTGTATTTTTTTTTTGTTTCAAAAATTTTTTTATTTTCAAATGCGAACAGCAAGTACGCTATTCTCATGTTTAGCGAAATTAAATTATTTCCGTCTTCGGTCTACAATTCTTCAATGGACTTAGTTGAAGGATTTGCAGACACCGGTTTTTGTAGAAAATTGAATATCGCGGTGTTACATCCGGCCTAGGTTTGTCCTTCGCTGCTCCGCTTTCGGAAACGGGTCGCGTTGCCCAAGCAAGCTAAGAATGTGCAGAACAGCACTTCTGCACGGTTACCGCTCAGGCTACGGTAACAGCGTGGCGCAACACCATGACCCAAAACCTAGATTACGAAAATGCTATCCAGCAAAACTACACCAGCAATTGGGCACAGCCGCGAATATAAAAGCTTGGACAACGTGCCCCGCACGGAGTTGAATTTACGATCTTTTGTGAGTCGACGATACGCAACGCGCGTATCCGCGCCCGCGATCGCGTACCCGAAGGAACCCGGACGTTTGTGCTCGGACGACGGTTCACGGCGTGTGTAACGCCGCGGTCAGACAGAGCTGACCCATAATTGGATATCCTCCAGGAGTGCACACGCCACCGTGCAGTACCACCACGGACGCCGAAGTTCCCGAAGGGCCGAGACGCCAGCCGCGACGCGATTTACGAACGAGTATGCGAACGAAAGCGAACCGCGAGTGAGACGTGTGTGAGTGTCATAAACGGGAGCGAGAGAAACGCCGAGAAAGCGACCTGCAACCTGAGACGCAACGGTTGGGTATGTAAAACGCAGGTTTATCAAAGAATATAAGTATACCGCAGATATCAGAGTTTGTACTACACCGAACCCTACTCCTCGCCATCCTACACCGCAACCCGATAGCGCAAGGTAGGTCAAGGTGCGCTTTAGCGCTTCGACCCGGCAGTACCCGCGCCGTGTTTGTAAAATACTAGAAGAAGCCCGCGGTCCCGCAACGCGGGACGTAACAGCGGATCATGCTACAGTGTGGATGTTGAAAGGCATACACGGAGTGCGACCTTGGAAGCAACCCGTTGCATATAGTTTTTGTAAAGGCACTATCTCCGCGGAGAATATCGTTAGGATGTTTAAAGAATTAGTTCGCCGTGCATTACAGGTCGGCATTATAGTGGTGGCATCGGTTTGCGACCAAGGCAGCACCAATTGTACAGCCATACAATGTTTGATTAGAGATTCGAAAAGAAATGCCTTTCAACATGGTGACACACTGCGGCATGATATTATTGTCATAGATGACAACAATATCGTACCGCTTTCTGATCCTCCGCACCTGTTGAACTGTATGCGGAATAATTTACTGACTAAAGACCTGCAATTCAGTTTGGCAGATAATCTTCCACGTGTGGCTAAATGGTCACATGTGGAAGATTTGTATTTCATTGATAGCAGTACCGTTCCTGAAGAGGAGCGTGTCCTGCATAAGCTTACTGCAAAGCACGTAGATAAAGATAAAATTAGGAAAATGAAGGTTAAATATTGCGCGCAGGTGTTTAATCGGTCGGTTAGCTCCGTAATGACACTTATGAGTCGCAATAACCTCAAGAGTGTATGCGGAACGCGCGAGATGAAAGTCGAAGCTGTTGACACTGCTAGATTCATTCGATTTATGAATGACATCTTCGACAGTGTCAACAATAGAGTCAATTCGGGAAAGGCTACGGACACGAGCGAAACGCCCGATATTTGGGATAAAGGCATTGCAATTTTTAGAAGCATGACGTTTATAAAAAGGAAGCCTATGGATAAAGAGCATCCAAAGGTACTACAGAATTGGAGTCGAACGATTCAAAATTTTAAATTTTTAAGGACATATTTGTGCGATCTTGGTGTTTCACAATTCATTGGTCGTAATTTTAACCAAGATTCGCTAGAAAACTTTTTTGGTCAAATTAGGCATCATGGCATGAGAAATACGAATCCAACGTGTAGTACCTTTCACGGTTATTATAGAACATTGCTCGTAAATTCATATTCGCAGTTGGTACGTGCGGATACTAACTGCGAATCTGAATTATCCACGGGCTTTTTACTTTATTTACAAAAGTTTTTATCGGCTGCTCCGTCTGTATCGATCAATCAAGAGCATCATATTATTCTAAATTATCAAGTTTCGGAAACTTCTGAGTCTACTGTACGGGCAGTGACTCGGTATGTATTACGGTGTATTCGCAAGAAGAATATCACCTGCAAATTCTGTTTAGGCTTAGTGTATGCACACAATGAATTTCAGACTCAGTATTCATCGATACAGCCTGAGTGCGAATTATTCATTCACCACGTTGCGGTCGTGTCCGTGTGCCTCGCAAATGTTTCCAACATCGCATATATTCAAGATCTTGTTGCGACTATTGCGGCATTCATTTCGGAGCATGTGAATTTTGAATCCACATGCTCCGAACATGGAAATTTCTTGGCAACATGTATCATACGTCACTGTATCTTATATGTTGTCGAGAATTATATACGAAGAGTAAATCGCGTTATAAGTGGATCCGAAGAGCCAATGCACCCTGTAACCGTGCTGGTTACATATCAAGAAACGACGTACAAACAGCCGTGTGTGACTGTGTGAGTGTGACAGATTCCCCTACCACCGTAAGAATCCGCGATCCTTTGTCGCGTGCGAAACAATTTAGGAGAAGCGCCCCACTAATTAAATATGAGTGTGTATCGATCCCCACTCGATATGGATCGAAGGAGATCGATGCTCGTTCGACAAGAATTACTCTACGTCTGGAAGCGAACCAGGTAACACGCGTTTCCAATTCCGTTCAGCGAAAACCGGTATATAATTGAGAGGTCAAACCGACCTGGTAACTTAGTCAAACCGCCTAACTTACCCTCGTTATATACGCGCCTCAAACCGAGGAGTCACGAGCACAAACCGCGCCGTGGCACAGCTAGAACACGATTTTCTTCTTTGTGTTGTTCCGGCGTGTACAGCGTAGTAGTCACAAATAAGATAAAATCAAATTTTAATATCATAACGAGTGGTAAATATTAGAATCTCAATTTTCGCTGAGCGGAACGAAACGGTGAGTAAGGTTGTTTCGAGTCACTGCTAATGGTAGAATCTCGCGTGGCAAAACCACAGAATCCGTGAACGACTGAGATCGGATAATTCTCATACATCTTGACTCAGCTCCCAGGCTCATACAGGCAGTCGAAGTATCGCTCGGCCCACGTAAAGTGTCCCGCCGTAACTTCTGGCTGTCCCTGTGTGCCTTTGTGAGACGTGGACTCGATTGTGAGCATTATCACAATTTCTGCCGGCATTTGATCGTGGCATCGCTCACAGACTCGTTCGAGCATTCAAAGTGTCGCTCAGCTCACGAAAGTGCCCTGCCGTCACTTCTTGAATGTACTCGGATGCCTTTGTGAAGAGGTGGATACGACCGTGTGGCACGGTGATCGCTCTGTCTGGTAGCATCGCGGTATATTAATCTTCACCGATTCTAGTTGAGTAACCGAAGTGTCGCTCAGCCCACGATTCGTGCCTGCCGTCATCTTCTGGTTGTTCTCAATTGATCGTGTGAGATTATAGTGCAGGCACCACTTGATCTTCCCCGAATTGCTCGGCAGGATCGACCTGAGTGTTGCTGCACCGTGCGTATCGCGAAATTCACGATCGGATTGTACACAGTCGAAGTCAGGCGTCCGGCATCGGAGAACACCTCGAGCCCACATTCGTGCCTCAGGTGAACTCCTAGGTGTCACAACCTGATTGAGGCTTCGTGGCGTCTCCACCCAGACTCCTCCTCCGATTATTCGGCCGAGAGCGAAGGTGCTGCGACAGATCCTCAATCGTGCGATTGGAAGTAGTGATTCAAACAACCATCTATTATATTCATTGTCGAGCGCTGTATCGCGAATCGGATTGTAGAAGTCACAGGGAGGGAAATTAGTGTGCAATTGCGGGTGGATATTCAAAAGTATCCACGCGTCGTTGCACACTAGTAGTAGGGTTTCATTAAAGCCAATCAATAATAATTTTACATCTAAAGCTAATCTCTTATCCGGTACGTAAAACGTTTAACTTGTATATATGTATATATATATATCTCTCTAATCTGCCGAAATAATATCGCGCGCAAATATCGATCAACATCCGTTTCCCCACAACCAAGGTCGAAATATTCGCGTTTTCACGCGAACGTGTGACAGAAGAAAGGACTAAGACATTCGCATTCGCGAATGCGGGAAGACTGTACGAAACGTAATCAAGCCTGTACAAATCACGAAGTTCTTTTCATTTACCAGAATTGGTGACCAGCCGAATATAAATTTTGTTAACTCAATTTTCACCAGAATATATTTCGTTTACATCATAAATTGTTTCCAACTTCTTCAACAACCGATCAGAACTCCCCGCTGTCCAGTACCTGGAGGCCCGAATCCCTCCATCTAATCAATTCCATTTTCTGACATTCTAAATAGTTAAATTGCGTTTATCAATTTCAATCGCGTACGGTTAATTCATCTAGAAACACGTGAGTTAGTACAAAACTGTTCTATGGTCTCTTGTAAATAAAATAATATTAGGTTGGTGCAAAAATAATTGCGGGTTTCGCAACCAGAGGCTTCAGCGATTAATCTAAAATGAATTGTTTTGGAACTACGTTCATATGGTATACCACTTTAAAGCGTGAAGCTGACTCTATCAATATATGTTTGTCACTTGTATTTGATTGTTGACATTTAGTCATATTTCGTTAGTAAAGTGAAAATGGAAAAATTACAAATTCGAGCGATATTATTACACGATTATAAACTTGGACGTAAAGCTGCAGAAACTGCTCGCAATATTAATAAAGCATTTGGCCAAAGAACTGTGACTGAGCGTACAGCTCAACATTGGTTCCAAAAATTTCGTACTGGTAATGAAAGGCTTGAAAACGAAGTGGGTCGCGGACGTCCCTCTGTGATGGACGATGACGAATTAAAGACCATTATCGAAGCAGATCCACGCAAAACGTCTCGAGAGGTTACAGAGGTACTACATGTTGATCACTCAATGGTTATTCGTCATTTATCTCGAATTGGTAAACGCAAAAAACTCGATAAATGGGTACCGCACGAGCTAAACGAAAATCAAAGATTTTGTCGGTTTGAAATTTGCTCCGCTCTGCTTGTAAGAAACACAAACGACCCATTTCTTGAATGAATTATAACGTGCGATGAAAAGTGGATCTTATATGATAATCGACGGCGTTCTGCTCAGTGGTTAAACCAAGATGAAAAGCCAAAACATTTTCAAAAACCAAAACTTCATCAAAAAAAGGTTATGGTCACTGTTTGGTGGTCCAGAAGTGGGATTATCCATTACAATTTTCTCAAACCTGGAGAAACTATCACAGCAGTGAAATATTGCGATGAAATCCAAAAAATGCATAATCATCTATTTAAACATCTGGACAACTTTTTACGTGAGAAAAACTTCAAAACTCAGTCAGCAGCAGAAAACTCATTTGAAGAATTCATCGGCTCTAGGATACCAGAATTCTACAATAATGGAATAAACAAACTTGTATTACGTTGGCAGAAGTGCATAGAATCAAATGGCTCCTATTTTGATTAAAAATTTTTACTCTAACCTAATATATATTGCTTTAAAGTTTATATTTAAAAACCGCAATTATTTTTGCAAAAACCTAATATCAATCATTATTACATTTTAAACATCTGAATATTTTTAAATAACAATCAAAGCGAACGGGATGCCCAAAACATGCAAACCTTTGCTGATATTTTTTTTCAGTTTATTTCGAAAACTAAAAATTTAAGAGAAAATCTAGCTAGAGCTCACGATAGAGAAAACATTGTTTTAAGCCCGACAATTTTGCATAACACCAGTTCGCCCCTAAGGACGGACAGTGACATTCGACGGTGCATCCAATAACTGGTACGACTTTCGGAGATAAAGAAAGTAGTAGCGGTCAAACACATGAACGTTTTGTTTATGTCTATTCTTGTGTTTCACTGGCTGTAGTTGCAGAGTGGGGATGACGAGAATGTTTTTCGGGGGAAAACTAGAAATAAGCAGCCAACATTTAACGTAGAACTTTCGTACACCATGGAGCGCACTAACGCGGAATTTTACAACATGTTTTTCGTGTTCGCGCAGTGCGACGGTAATGGCGAAGAAGCCGCCCGCCGATATCAACAGGAGAATCCCGGTGATAACCCGCCGTCTGCGAATTGTTTTCGCAGGCTTGCGAATCGTTTGTACACGACCGGTTCGCTGCAGCCCGCCCGACAGAACGCGAGACGTGCAGAAGAAATCGAGACAGCACGCGCGGATGAGGCGCTCGCGGAGTTTCACCGGGATGGCACGGTCAGCACACGCGAGGTCGCCCGCCGATCCAGGTGAGTTGCACAGCGCAATAAATAAGTAATAAGTTTTAAATAAAATAATAACTTTTATCCTTAAAATGTATTTCCGCATGTATTAATGTGGGAAGGTCATTGCTTTCGTAATGCGTGTCAGATTTCGTCACGTTAGATAGAATCTTGACGCGGCGGGGCAGCGGGGGGAGTCGCCGTCGGACGCTGAAGGAATCGGCAGGAGGGAAGTTGCCGCCCGACAAAGGAACGGCGGAACGCTAGTCGTGCGTCGTCGTTTACTCGGTTGTTTTTTGTATTCCGCAGGAAACAAAATTGCGGAATATACATAATCGAGGAAATTGGGTATTGTTAAATAATAGTACAATTCAATTCGTTCCTACTACATTAATTTTTTTTTTTTTGCAGCCTCAGCCGGACATCTATTCAACGCATGCTGCGCAAGTATGCGATGCACCCTGACAAATATGTAAGGGTGCAGGGGCAGCACTTGCTCCCCAGGGATTATGTTCAGCGGATAAACTATTCGCGATGGATGATGAGGAAAATCGAACGGAATCCATCGTTTCTCACGTATGTTTTGTAGACCGATGAAGCACTCTTCACAAGAGAAGTGTGCTTCAACGCCCATAATTCACACGTGTGGGATGATGAGAATCCGCATGCGATTCGTCCGCGAGCAGCACAGCATCGCTGGTCCATCAATGTATGGGCGGGCATTTGTGGGGAGTTTGTCGTTGGGCCGTACATTCTGCCGGACAGATGGACGGTCCAGCGTACAAACATTTTCTGGAGCATGTTCTTCCGGGCCTCTTGGAAGAAATTCCATTGGAGACCCGGAAGAACATGATCTTCCAGCATGATGGAGCACCCGCCCATTATGCCACAAATGTTCGATCATACCTTGATCAAACCTTTCAGGACAGGTGGATCGGTCGCGGCAGTGCTGTTCCGTGCCCCCGCTCCATGGATATGAATCCCCTGGATTTTTTCTTCTGGGGATACTTAAAGATACGTTTGTCGCTTTTTTTACCTCTGACTTCCGCGTACTTTTATTATCATTTCATTTTTTTTATACTTTATTTCAGAATGAGGTGTACCGGCAACCCGTAAATTCACCCGAGGAGGTGATTGCATTGATTCACGGGGCTGTGGCGAATATTTCAACGGACACGCTTTGCAGGGTACAGTGAAGCGTCGTTGACCGTGCCAGGACCTGCGTGGCGGCGGAGGGGGGGGGGGGCATGTCAAGCCCCTCCTCCATTGACAACAATCGGCCCCTCACGGGGCTACCAAAAAACTCAGCGGAGCAATGACTCGGTTAATCAAAAAACGGAACAAACATCGGCCCTTTTCAGGGCCAAAACACGGAACAAAAATCGGTCTCTTTCGGAGCCAAATAAAGAAACAAAAATCGGCCCCTTTTGGAACCAGTCACGTATTTTCTTCAACAGGAACAACAATTCAGAAAGAAGCAACAATTCAGGACGGAGCAACAATCCAGGGAGGAGCAACAGTCCAGGAAGGAGGAATAATCCAGGAGGGAATAACAATCGAAGAAGAGTGCAACGGATTGTGAAAGTGACAAGTGCAAGGGTGTAACGAGTTGTGAAAGTAACAAGTGTAAGGGTGCAACGGTTTATGAAAGTGACAAGTGCCACTGATTATGGAGTACAGTGCTTTTGTGGTGAGGAAGGATTGTTCAGTGACCATCAGCTGTTCCATTGTCTTCGTCATTCCCATGGTCAGGATACGTACAATGACCATTGAGAACGAACAAGGTCAGCTTGCAGGTGAATGGGTAAGTCGAATTCAAATTATTTCCCAATTTTCATAACGTTACAGTCGCCTTTTTATTGCGCAATCGTTATTTATTTCCAAAAAATTCCAAGAACACCTTCTCACACTATTTATTCGTTTTTTCAAACAACGAGTATAAATAATTAATTAATAAATTCGATTTAGGGAGAACAGTTGCGTACATACTATTTTTAATTATTCGTATTCGTTGCTCGGTAGAAGTTCAATTAAACTTTTCCGGCTTTACCGACGCATTAGTCTAATTCGAATGTCCGAGGGCCCGACCCTATGCTCACGCGCCTGACCGCGCGAAAAGCGCGCGCTGTGAGTGGTCAGTGTTTTTCCTTAATAATTCAAAAACGAAGCCCCGCACGACATTTTTGCAAAGGAAATTGTTACTTAGAATCGTCTCCCCTACCCCCCATTTTCGGCTCCTACACCAGTTACGGGCCACCCTGTACAATGTTTAATTTTGCGCCGCCTCCAAAAAGTATGCATTGCATTTAAAATGTAATGTAATACTTTAATCAATGTTATAAGGAGCCCAATAGAATTTATACATATCAAATAAAAATTATTTCATACCTTTTAGTGCATCCCGAAGTCGGTTGTATTTTTTTCTAAAAAATTTTTTATTTCACATTTTTTAGTGGCGATCGGAGCATTCCTTCCAGAGTACCATCAAAGAATAAGAATTTTGCAATGGGAATAGTAGTTAGCAACAAAGGGATGAGAAGGGAAGGGCAGGGAAGGGCACGGACGTGAAGGGAATGTTGCAAATGGGATCTTCGTCGAAACATCCCCGGCCGCAAAATGTAATTCTAGGTTTCATCGATATCAGGCCGTGTATACGTGAAATAGCACGTTTTTTGCGATAGAAGCAGTAAAAAATGAAAAAATCCAAAATGGTTTCTTTACGGGACCAACTGTTGGTCACACTCTACAAGATGCAAAAGGTTTCATTCCGATTGGTCCATCCATCTTGGAGTTATCGATGACTATACACAACACGGACAAAACCGTACGCCTTTTTGCAATAAAATAGGGGCAAGCATTGATGAAATGCAAAAATTTTTTGTGTATCTTTGTAATCTTTTGTAATCTTTGTGTGTAAAAGCAGTGTTTTTTGATTTCTGTATGATTTGTTTTGACCGAGTTATTTAATATCTCGTCTGCGCGTGCATGTACCTTCTGGCAGTACGCATGACCGTCTGCGCGCGCCGCTACCCGCAGCGCGCGCATGTTCCTTCTGACAGTGCGCATGACCGTCTGCACGCGCATGTTCCTTCTGGCAGTACACATGACCGTCTGCACGCGCCGCCACTTGCAGATATAGGGTCGTATTAGAAATTTTGAAAAATATGTAAAAATAAAGCCAAAAAGACACAAAAACGACATAAACCAGATTTCCCGCCACTTTTGAAAGCTGAATTTTTGGCATACCTCGACTCCGATAGGCCAATAAAAATTTTATCTCCACAAGTCGCCGAAAGCGGTGCGCTTAAAGATTTTGGAATAGAACTATCTCAAAAGGCGCCGCTCAGGCCGCCCGATAAGCAAATAAAAATTTTCCCCCCAAAAAACATTTTCAAAATTATCGAAATTATAAATTTGCCAAATTTTGCCTGTTAGCTTACCGAGAAAGACGAAATTACAAGTTTGCCGAATTTTAGCCGTTTAGCTGCCTGGAAACACCCCCCCCCCCCCCCCCCCCCCCCCCGAGCACCATGACTTGCGACCATCACGCCCCCGGACCATCCACCCTCAAAGAATCCGTCCATGCAGGATAGAGCGAATCGAAATTGCCCCTTCCCCAGCGCTGTACAGCTTCCCTGTTTCCAGGCGCTGTACAATACTCCTGGCCGAGTTCCTCAGCGCCCCCAACTCAGTTGCGCACGCCGTATATGCTGCGCGCGCCGCGCCGTTGTCGCGCCCAATAGCGGCACAGTATTCCTCGCTGGCGTACCCAATAGCCAGCCAGCGCGCT
Organism: Stelis phaeoptera; assembly: GCA_943735885.1. Lineage (NCBI taxonomy): Eukaryota > Metazoa > Arthropoda > Insecta > Hymenoptera > Megachilidae > Stelis > Stelis phaeoptera. The sequence goes on from OX030933.1 coordinate 3,732,645, forward strand.
TCTCTGTCTAGCTTTTCAATTGTCATATCGATATATCAAACCGTCAAGATAGCATCCTCGCGCTGCCACTGTCTCTCGCGAGCCCAAAGCAAACGGTTTATTCGTTCAAGCAGTGACACGTATATCTCCGCTTTACACCAGTAAAGGTACTGGAGCCAACAGTAGACCGCGAAGAGCTGCTACTAAACCAAAGCCGTGCCGGGTCGATCAACCCGCAGAACATCCGCTGCCTGGGCTACCGCAACCAACGAGATGGCACCAACGAGGCCACCATCGAGTGCACAGAGGACGCAACCAGTGTGCTGCTCCTAATACGCAACGTCCGTGCAGGCATCTGCGTCTGCCAGGTGCGGCCCGCCCAGAGGCTCGAGCCTCGAAGATGCTTCATCTGTCGACAGACGGGCCATCTGGCAGGCAGGTGCCCCCGCCGAGCCCCTTCCGCGCACCACCGAGCAGCGAGACCACCAGGCACGCCGAGACCGCCCCACCGGCGCCCCACCAGGCAGCAGCACCAAGGACACGGGGACAGCGCCACCGGAACCAAGTCCAGGTAGCGCCACAACTGGCGCCGCCAGGAGGAGTGCGCACGGCGGATGTATCTCACACCGCGCAAATTTGTGTTTTTATTCGAATCGTGCAACGTGATTTTTCGGTTAATAAGGAAATGCTAGCATTAATTCCATTACGCAATACAACCACAGGAGTGGATATATTTCAAGTACTGAAAGAAGCAGTGGAGAAATATACCAACTTCGATAAGTGTTTGTGTATTGTAACGGATGGAGCGCCAAATATGACTGGGGCAAATAAAGGCTTATCTGGAATTTTAAAACAAAACAATATTAATTGTCCAGTTTTACACTGCATAATACATCAGGAGGTATTATGTAGTAAATTTTTAAAATTATCGCGGGTCATGAAAATCGTTACTAATGTCATTAATTTAATACAAGGCGGGAATCGTTCTTTGAATCACCGAAAATTAAAATTGTTTTTAACATCTAATAATGCTCCGTATAATAATCTGCTAATGCACACAGAAGAAGTACGTTGGTTGAGTGCTGGAAAAAGTTTAGAACGCTTTTTCCTGCTTAGAAAATTGCTTGTAACATTTTTGGAATTTCATTTAGCAGAAAAAACAGTTATTATCAGAGAAGAATTGCAGACATCTGAATTTCTATGTAGACTAGCATTTTTAACAGATATAATGTCACATTTAAACAAATTAAATTTACATTTGCAGGGAAAAGGCGTAAGCATCACGGAATTATTTGGATATGTTAATGGTTTTAAAAATCAACTAAATTTATTTAGCATACAGTTAGAACAAGAAGACCTGTCTCACTTTCCATGTTGCAAAGAAATTAGAAACGAAAATCCTGAAACGAAATTTTCAATCTTTCAGGAATGTATATTAGAACTTTTACACCAATTTGATATTTGCTTTAGAGATTTCAGTCAAATTCAAAACGATATAATGTTATTTACTAACTCTTTGCACGTGGAAATACAGAATGTAAACATGGATTTGCAAGTAGAGTTATGCAACTTACATACACAACCATATTTTCTATTCAATAAAGAAACAGGAGATAACTTTTTTAAATTATTAGCTGCGGAAATACTTCAAATACTATTAAAAATAATAAAAGATCTAGATTGAGAGATTTTAATTTATCAGCTGCGCTACGAATCGCGTTAACAAAATTTGAATTAGATATTTCGGAGATGATTAAAAACAACTACCATATCCAAATAAATAGGTAAGTGTGTATAGTGTATAGTGTATAATGACTATAATAAATATGAAATTTTTATCTACCACTTATGTTTACTATTTCAGGGCTTCTTCGACGGTAAGCTGGGCAGTATTGTAAAAGCAAATGTATGTGATGAGTGTAAATGTATGACAAATGATGAGATCAAAGAGTTGTAATCTCTGAATAAAGCTGATGTCATACATAAAACAAAAAACAATTCATCATGTTACTTTATTGTTCTTGGAGGAATTCTAATTATCGACTGTATCGTCGATATCGATAAATAATAGTAGCGCTGTTCATGGATCAGAACCTATATGATTAGAGTGGGGGAAGCCAGGAACGAGCTTGGACATCTCTGCTTTAATGTATTCGCCTGATTTTTATTAGTTTTCAAGATATAACGCTTAGAAATTTACTGATTTTCAGCGATGACGTCTCGGTTTGAGTAGTAAGCCATAAAAGCGGTCCTATTGTTGCGGTAAGTGCCGCATGTTTGACTGTGCCTGTTGAAACCGATAGGAAGGGTTTACGCTCGGAACGGCAGGCCCGAAGAGTAAAAAACATGGAAAGTATTGTCCATCACGGTCTAAGTTTGCCGATGCGAGGATGGTGTCGTTAATAATTTAGAAGGTTAGAACATTTATTTAAATGTTTTAGCTGAAAACAGGTATAATGACATTACTCAATTTTAATTTCTCAAAATATTTTATTATACAAAATGCGGCAAACTTAGACCGTGATAGACAATACTTTCCATGTTTCTTACACTTCGGCCACGCCGTACCTATCGCAGAGCCTTCGTATTCATTTCAACAAGAAGTGTCAAACGTGTAGTACTTCAATGGGACCGCCCGGAGTACACCCTGCTCGAACCGAGCCTTTTCCTTTGTGACGACCGGTCGCCATGACAGCCGTCGTCAAGGCACCGTCGTCACCGCGCACCAGCGCCGCGCGACGCAAGAGAAATTAAGGAAGCGATCGATCACCGGATCGATGAGTTGGCTCGGGGCTTCGGCCCCGACAGGACCTCCTCGGAGGTCCTCTCCAAGGCAGCCGGCTCTCCTAGCCCGCGGACATGGCCCGGTCTAGGCGAGCCTGGAGGCCGGCGTCGTTGCGAAGGACATGGCCTCGCAACGGGGCTGGCCACGCCAACCCCCGCGGCCACGTCGACCGCCTGACCTGAGGACAGGCCCAGGGATGGCGAGCCACGCGCCGACCGTGCTGCGAAGGACATGGCCTCGCAGGACGGCCAGCCCGGCCGCGGCAACCGCTCCCTCGGCTCTGCTACCCCGTGGGCAGGCCCGGAGTAGCCGAACCGAGCAGGGACGTCGCGACGAAGGGCATGGCCTCGTCGCGGGGTCCTCCGGCACCGCTGGGCGCAACACCGGCCAACTCCAGGAAGGAACAACGGAACTCTCGGCTTGAACAACTGACCAGTCAAACAAAGGTGGCCATTACCCCCGTCTAAATTATTCCTCCCTTCTCTCTCCTCCTCGCGACCGCGACCCCGCGCCTAGGTTAAGCCGCGTAGCCGAACTGCGGACACCACCGAGTGCCCTCCCGACCGTAGCGTTAAGTCCGCGAGGCGCCACGCCGGGCGCCTCCACCGACCGTAGCTTGTAAGTGCCGCGAACGCCGCGCCGGGCGTTCCCCCCGACCGTAATCAGTAAGGTTAGATTGTAATTGCGCCCCACCACCGCCACTAATTCCTGTACATCGTAGGCCGAGACGACCAGCGCCGCCCCACCGAGCGACACCGGGGCACCCACCAGCGCCCCCACCACCGGACGGCCCGCCGCCGCACCGCACACCGCGCAGAGACCGCGACCGCCAGCCTACCACCGCTGTAGCTCCGAAGCCGTAGAAATAAAGCATATGTTAAGAGATATCACGCGTCTCGTCAATCATTCGCACAACCCGACCCCCTCCCTACCGCGACCGGCCTCCTTACGGGAACCCTGGCTGCTGCAGAGTCCAGCGCCAGGAGGCCCTCGAGCGACGCCCCGCTAACCGGCGTGACGAGGCGACACCGCTACACCTTCAAAAATTAGTAAATTTCTAAGCGTTATGTCTTGAGAACTAATACAAATCTGGTGAATACATCAAAGTTTAATAATTCGTCTTGAAAAGCACTATCGCATGATGCAAAACAAATACATAGTTCCATTTAAAAAACAAAACTTTACCATCATATCTTTCAAATTATTAAAATAAAAAAATTTTCGTTTACGCCGAAACATAGACCCCATTTTATCCTGCAATTTTCATATAAACAATTTTTCGTGCCATCAATAGTTATTGAAATATCGCGACTGTCACACTTTAGCGTGAACACCCTGTACACATATATCTACAATTTTTAAATGTTGTTTATAACAGCAGTTTTTGTGCGTGTTATGCGTGTACATAGGGCTGCTTTCGCGACAGAAACAAAATGATGTATAGTTGTAAATCAAAATCATCATGGTCCTCTTACCAGAAGGTACGTCACCTGCCCCACTCCGTGGCCAGATCCTTCGAGAACACCCTTAACGCCCTGCACACGCCACGCAGCACCATGTAACCGTGCTGGTTACATACATAGGAACGGCGTGCGAACGGGCGCGTCTGGTTGTGTGGACGTGACGCATTCCCCTACCACCGCAAGGATCTGCGGTCCTTTATCGCGAGTAAGGGAATTTAGGAGAATCGCCTCACTAATTACATATGCGTGCGCATCGATCCCCACTCGATATGGATCGAAGGAGATCGATGCCCGTTCGAAGACAGGTACTGTTAGCAGCAGTACGCTGGGATCAAATGTATTACAGAATCATTCTAAAAATACAATTAATTAACACAGAATTGGAAATAACTATTCACAAAAGTAATCAACCTGAATACATTTGTAACTATAGTATCTGCAATTGTGGGTTTCCATATAATAAACCTGTATTCACAGTAGAAATGTAGCGACCTGGGAAGTCTCGAGCAGAGAAAGTAAACAGACCCCTTCATGGGTGTAGAGCAGACATGGGCACGAAAACCGCTCAAAGAGCCGCTCTGATGTCGGGCCTGTTTGGGAGCTGCTTATCTGTTCTACTTACAGCTCTCTTGAGGTGGTAGGGATGCGTTGTAGGGACGACCGCGCTGCAGTGGCAAGGAGTGGGGATAGCCTCTCTGCCACTCGGTTCGGTTCGGTTCGCGCTCGCCTTTGAGCTCGCCGCCAAGCTCCGAAGCGCCGAAGAGCGCTCCCGCTCCGCTTACTACTTGCTGCCCATGCCTGGTGTAGAGGCATTTCGGGCCACCCGGTCAGACGCCAATAAAACAATAAATCGTCGTTCGTCAACCGGGCAAACACTTCACGAAGTGAGGCCCTTTTCTTTCTACCTCTCTGCTCGACTCTCCTCCACAGAGCGAAAAATAAATTTTCCCGGCGAAGGACAGTCAGTCGGTGGTTAACGTTTCTCGCTCGCGTTTGAGAGCGTCGAATAATAAAATAATTCTCGAGCAATCGTTCTGGATTATTTAAACTCCCCTCATCCTTATCACCTCAGAAAATAATATATTTAAAGAATCTTGTTTATACGCTACTAATTTAATAGAAGAAGTTGTAGTTAATTTTAAGATGCCGTTAGTTAATGGTAATAGCGTAGTAAATATTAAATTTGTTAAAGCTAATACATATTTTTTAATACTCCTTATTTAATTTTATTAATATTACTGATATACCTAAAATATAAAATTTTACTTGTAACCTTTGATGTTACTTTGTTTGTAACATATACGACGGAATACGATTACGCATTTCACGATGCCGGAATCCGTGAAGGGTCAGTGTGCTTCTAGATCAGGAAAAATGAGGAGGTCGAGGTGCAAGAAGATATGAAACGGCACAAAAATATTCGGCTAATGTTACGTGCAATAGACGAAGCGGGACGGAATTATTCATTAGCGCGGGAAATATATCGAAATTTAATAAGGATTAACCGAAGACAACTATGTCCAGAAGAAGTTCCAGGCCGTCGGGATTTCGAGCGATTGGTGACCAAGAAGCAGTGCTACGCAGTATTACTACCCAACGCCCAGAAGCTGGAAGACCTCGTGTTCACTGGAGAACCGAAGAACAAGTGATCACACTCGCTCGAGCTTATCTAATTTCACATTCAACAGTGCGACGTGTAATTCGCGAAGAACGACTATGACCTTACAGAGTTCAATGTGTTCAAGCCCTGTGTCCAAACGACCATGCCGCTCGACGAAACTTTTGTCGATGGATACTACGAAAATTGGAAAGGGATCCACGTTTTTTGGAACGTGTGCTTTTTACGGACGAAAGTAGCTTTAAAATAGTAATATCTTAAATCGACAAAATGCAAGGTTTTGGGCCTCCAAGAATCCTCACGCAATGCTTCAAAGATTTAATCAAGGACGCTTCATCGTCAACGTTTGGCCAGGAATTCTCGGGAATCATATTATCGGCCCCTTTTATTTGCCTACGCAGTTGTCAAGTGAAATATACGTCCGATTTCTACGTTCTCGGCTGCTACACGAGCTACGCCAAGTTGTGCCCCGACACAGACGGCACTCCATCTATTTCATGCACGATGGTGCTCCACCCTGATATGGATTGGGAAGAGGAAAATGGTAAGTCAATAATTCAAATTGTATTAAAATTACATGTAAAATTAACTAAAATCATTAAGTGATATTGTATATTTATTGCTCTATTCTGTTATTTATCTATACTTATAGTGTGACAGGAGAATAAGAAATCTCCTCAACGCGCTCAAGAAGCCGAGCGCTAAAGGACTCGTGAATATCGAGACAAGGACAACTCCCTTCCTTATCGACAGAATAATGATGAGCCCTCTAATTGTCAAAGGACCCACCGAGAGAGCCAGCGCGGCACGCGCTCGATCATTAATCGATACCTCGTCACTCTGTCCCAGGCAACCGTGCGGTTAATACGTCTCACAATTAGTAAGCTCGTCTAGTGTCGAAAAACGTTTTAGTGTCTCGTCAACTGTTAACGCTATAATTCCATTGTAAAACCAAAAGGAAAAGCGAAGGACCGCTATAAGGGATTGTACTCGTCAAATTGTAAGTCAGAAAATTTGTACCTTACCGGATTAAATTGACGCTTCTTTCGTAAAAATCGGCTGGCGCCCACAATAATTATTATTCAAATTCTATTTAATTATTATTTCAATTATCTAATTAACTTTCTTTAGAGTCCCGGCAGCCACTGACCCAGGCCGCGCCGGATGGAATCTTTGCCGTTTCTCAGTTAAAATTCTTAAATATTATAAATAGTTAGCAATAATTTCTACCGCGGCTAAAGATCCTGTCTCAATGTCCCTTAAAATGCATTTCCTACTTTCGCATTTGGACTTCTTTCCTGAAAACCTTGGTGACGTAAGTGACGAACATGGTGAACAATATCATCAAGATATATCTGTGATACAAAACCGCTATTATGGAAAAGACAGTGCTGCAATGTTAGCAGATTACTGTTGGCAGTTAACAAGGAAGACCGAAGGGTCACATACACGCCAGACAAGAAGAAAGCACTTTTAGGTGTATACAGGGTGTCCCGTAACTAGTAGTAACATCGGGAAATGGGGGGTAGCTGAGACGATTCTGAACAACAATTTCCTTTGCAAAAATGTCGTGCGGGGCTTCGTTTTTGAATTATTAAGGAAAAACACTGATCAATCAGAGCGCGCGTACTGCGTGCGCTAAGCCATGATTCGTTCTAGTCCGACGTTCCGGCTCGAAGTTACCCGATCACGGCTGAGCGCACGCAGTACGCGCGCTCTGATTGGTCAGTGTTTTTCCTTAATAATTCAAAAACGAAGCCCCGTCTGACATTTTTGCAAAGGAAATTGTTGTTCAGAATCGTCTCAGCTACCCCCCATTTCCCGATGTTACTACTAGTTACGGGACACCCTGTATATACTTTAAAATTCGTATTTTTGTCAATAAATAGTTCGTACATAAAAAAAGTAATAATACATAAATAAGTACAATGCTGTATGTAAATGAGAACGGCGCACGCGTTACGTATCTCTTAAACACGCACAATAACCTGCCTACGATCAACAATCGAAGAAGGAATAACGTGTTTGTTGTAATGTGAAAATGGCAAGTGCCAGTGATCGTGAGGTGAAACTTTTGTAGTGAGCAAGGGTGGTTCAGTGACCGGGGCATTCAATCGTCTTCGTCCTTCCCATGATTAGGATACGTACGATGACCATTGTCAACGAACAGGGCCACCTTGCAAATCAATTGGTAAGTCGAATTATAATCATCTCTCTGTTTTCATAGCGCTAAAGCCACTTTTTATTGCGCAATCGTTATTCATTTTCCAGATATTCCGAGAGCACCTTCCCACATTTTATTCCTTCTTCTTTCCCAACAACGAATACAAATAACTAATATGTGGCGACCAAAGTACCACATATGCCACTGTCAACTTTCTTTATTCTTTCTCTTTTTCGTACACGTCGAGTCTGGTCAAGTGCACACTTGCTGACCAGGCCCGCACAAGTCAAAACTCTATTACCTTTACTCCTCTCTCGTTTCATGTTCGTTGCAGGGTCTCGCCTGGCCCTGGGCAGTGTCCGCACTCAGGTCCTGGCGAATCGTTTCACTTTCCCTTTAATGACTCTTTTCCGCTATGTCTACCCCTATCCGAATTTTTCAACGGTTTCTAAGTTTCTCTCTCTTCCTCGAGTTTCTCTCTCTATCTGTCTCTCTTTTCTTTCCCTAAAGAGTTTTTGAGGAGAAGGATTGACCTGCGCAGGCATTCGGTCACAGAACTTCGGAGAGTCAACTTCGCGCCTTGTACATAAACGAACCGTATCTCAAAATAATAACATTGTGTCGAGGAACGGAATTCACGGAGTCGTTCATTTATTTAAACATACCTTCCTCCCACAAATTAATAAAATAAATTCGATTTATCTAGTTGATTTCTCCCGTCCTCGGGGGATAACAGTTCGAAATTTTCTACATTGGAAATTGTCAAAATTCTTTAATCCTTTTACATATTTTCACATTAGCATTACATATCTTTCATTTACACCATTTTTAATTTTGCGCCGTCTCCGAAATATAAATTAAAATTATTTCGTCCTTTTTAGTGCATCCCGAGGTCGGTTGTATTTTTTCTACCAAAATTTTTTTTTATTAATTATTTGTATTCCTTGCTCGGTAGAACTTCAATTAAACTTTTTCCCCTTCACCGACGCGTTAATCCAGTCTAGTCCGAACGTCCTAGGGCCCGAAGCTATGCTCACGCGTTTATAATTCAAAAACGAAGCCCCGTCCGACATTTTTGCAAAGGCAATTGTTATTCAGAATCGTCTCAGCTACCCCCCATTTCCCGATGTTACCACTAGTTACAGGACACCCAGTATACAGGGTGTGGCCGGACGGGTGGTACAACCGAGCAGGAGGTGATACGTGTAAAAATGAGTTGAGAAAAAGGAATAACATTTTTCCGTTTGACGCTTTGTTTTCGAGAAAATCGAGTTTGAAAATTCTGTCCAGTACGCGTTCACTGTAACTCCCCCAGGTTTAAATATAAATATATGGATAATACATTTATTAACTTTATGGATATTACTAATGTTAACGTGGGATAGGGACCTCCAAACCCAATAGAGAAGAGGAATCTTGGATCTGCAGACGGTGTTTGCGTAGGGAGTAGCGTAGCCGGCTACAACTCTGTGGGTCAAGGGTTCGATTTCCGGCGAGGAGAGTCCGCTGTTTACACGATTTCCTACATTAATTACATAACATTATTGAATAAACTGTTCAAAGTCACGTCCTTGTTAACGTATTTTCAAACTCGATTTTCTCGAAAACGAAGCGTCGAACGGAAAAATGTTATTCCTTTTTTCCGACTTACTCGGTTGTAGCACCCATCCGGCCACACCCTGTATATTGCTCCGAATCAATTCCCACGTGCTCTAATTTCCCATGCATGTGTCATTGTTGATGCAATTCTTGGAATGGAGATGAGGTGATTCGCGTCCTGAGAATTTAAAATTTATCGACAGTTTACATTTTCAGACATGTCGACTTGCAGATGATATGGAACTGATAGATTAAACTATCGGCATTTGAAGCGGAGGTGTAAGTATTAGTTATTGTTAACCCTCGCACGGCGGATAGTCTGACGAGCGAGCGCACGGTGGATATAGGGTCCATTCGGACCCGTAGGAAGAAATTACTATCTGTGTCCGTGAGGATGACGTTTTAGGTCAGGATCTGCTTTTTTTTTCAGTTTAGGGATTGTTGTTTCTTAATAAACAGTATTATTATAAAATGGTTATGGGAAAGTAACTACATTTGTCTGATCTTCTCGGAAATCTCGCCGCGAGGTTATTTTTATGACTGTCTGTTTACCTCGGCCGCGATTCTCGGAACTAGATCGCGAATGGTTACCCTATTGAATATTTTGGAGTAATAGGAAGCAGTGACAACAATATGGAAGTAATTATGGGATAAAGTAGTGGCACAATCGGCCTTTGATGTTCGGGTCTGAATGGACCCTGTATCCGCCAGGCGAGGGTTAAGCCTTTAGTTATTGTATCTATTAATGATCTATTAATATGTTGCATTCTTTTTTTTTGTTAATGTTTAAAACTATTTTCAGTCTTCATTGCGTACATTAACCTTTTATCTTAACATATCGTACAATAAACATGTGCTTATTATACACATTTTATTTATTGTTGCTTATAATTTGTTGTAATTTTTATTTTTATTCATATTTAATTTTGTTACGTGTAACTTTGCCATCCAAAAGTTCACAGTCTTCTGCACGACATTGTTACTATGACTACCTACATGTATCTTGACATAAATAAACAGTCATCTTATTTAATAATCTCTACACCGCTGACGCCGACGCCAACTGAATGAATACAAATTTAAAAAATGTAACCAGCACAGTGTTGACAAATGCAGTTTCGTTTTTTGTTTCGTTGTTAAAACATGAAGAATTAATTGAATCTTTGGAAACAAACATGGATGATATCAGTGGTGAATACAGAGAAATCGGACAAAAATTATACTCATATCTTATGGAAATTAGCAGAACATCCGAACATTTGAATAAGAAAATCATGTAAATACAGATGGAATAATTATCAGCGATGAGGAGGTGTTAACATACGAGTTGGAATGTGAAGAAGATGCAACTATGTTATCTAAAAGTTCATCAACGGAGGAAAGTGATGTTGATGAAGATACATGTGTTCCTTTTGAAGCTACAGGGTGCGAGGAAATAACGTGGACAAAGTTCAATGCGTCCTAAAACAAAAGCGTTGCAGTGCAGCCAAATAACGTTTGTTTTATTGAATTCTCCACACTGTTTTGTGATAGTAATTATTTGTTCAGCTTTGTATTGTTTAGTTAATGTATGGTCTCAGAATGCCAAATAAACGTAGTGCTATTTTGGAGCTATTTCGTCAGGGAAAACGTCAGTGTGAAATTGTTCGTCTGCTCAATATGCCTCGACAGACGGTGTCCAAAGCGATTAACCGATTCAAAGAGCTTGGACATGATGGCGACCGTCAGGGTAGAGGAAGAAAGCGCACCGTCAACACGTCCAGGAACCGACAGATCATCCGGAAGCGAGTGCGGCGAAATCCAAGGGCCTCCATGAGAAAAATTGCACGCGAGACTGGAATGAGCGATTGGTCAGTGCGACAAATAGCCAAAAAGGAGCTTGGACTGAAGCCCTACAAACTCCAAAAATGTCAACTCCTCACGGACGAAAACAAGCGCGTGCGGCTGCAAAGATGCCGCCATCTGAAGGCCCGGGCCGCAGGTATCGGCTGGGAAACGATTCTCTTCACCGATGAGAAGTTGTTCACCGTGGAGCAAGCGCACAACCGCCAAAATGACAGATACTGGTCCGCAGAAGCCCCGGGATCGTCTGCCATCATTGAACATCGCCAAAACCCCCAGGCTCTCATGGTTTGGGGTGGAATTTGCGCCAGCGGCAAAACACCCCTGATTTTGTTGAATCAGGGAGTAAAAATCAATACAGATCAGTATCGGCGACAAGTATTGGAAAAAGTGCTTCCGTGGGCACAGCAACACTTCGGCGATCAGCATTGGACCTTCCAGCAGGACTCCGCGCCGGCCCATAGGGCAAAAACGACTCAGGAGTGGTGCAAGACCCATTTTCCGGGTTTCATCGCATCATCGGAATGGCCACCCTACTCGCCGGATCTCAATCCAATGGACTACAGCGTGTGGTCGATTTTGGAGGCTAGAGCCTGTGCTAAGCACCACAAAAGTTTGAAGTCGCTGGAGCAGTCGCTGCGTCGGGAATGGGACCGATTATCGCCGGAGGAGTTGCGGCCCATCACCGAAAATTTCAAAACACGTTTGCAACTATGTATCGACGTCAAGGGTGGCCACTTCGAAAGCACATGAATATTTTGTTACTATTAGATGTATATGATATTCTTGCTAAATATAAATTTTTCAAATTTTATGTTATAATAAAGTTATGACTGAGAATGTTTGTCCACGTTATTTCCTCGCACCCTGTAAAAGCAAAGTCGTTATGTTGTCGGAACAGCATCCGACATGGTCTTTAAGATCACTTCAAACGAAAGGATCAAGATTATTGAAATCAAGGATGCAACCAGCTCGATGGAAAAGACAAATGTCCAAGGGAGGTTCCAGAGAAGATAAAATACATAAAATCAATTCTTATGTGTATGCTAAATTTTGCTAAGAACGAGATACAAATCGCATAATGGTAACATCAGGAAAAATACAGGAATGGGACATTGAAGCAGGACGCCAATTTTTAAATGAAGATGAGTTCAAGGAATTTAATGCGTCGTCAAAATGGATTCACAATTGTAAAATCCGTTATAACATCGTACAGAGGAAAGCGATGAAATATGAGGGCGATAGGGATCTGAGATCCGCGGGTGCAGTTAATGAAGCTGCCCAATTGTTTCGAGCAGAAACAGCCGGAATTGTGCAATGTTTTCACCCCGACTATGTGATAAATACAGACCAAACGGGTGTTGAATATTTCATAAGTAGTGGATGAACTATGTCGCACAACGGTGTTACACAAGTGGAAGTGAATATGCATAGTGTCCATATAATGACTCATTCGTACATTGCACAATACGCATTGATATTGTCGGGGAAACTTCTTCCAAAGTGTATGTTTCTTTGCAAGAAGTTGGAGGAAGATTTGGTCTCCAGGTTTCCGAAGCAGCTGAAAGATTGACGGAAGAATTTGGAAATGCAGTAGTTACTTGCACGAAATCTGGTAAACTGCACACAGATCCGTACAAACAATTTTTAAAGAGCGTTATTAAGCCTTACGTGCAGAAAGATCCACTTTTGTACATTGTCGATTCTTGGGTAGGTCAAACAAATCTTGTCTTATATGAGTCATTCAAGGACGATAATGAACAGTCGACATGTATGTACATTGAAAATAATTCCACCAAAATGCACTCTACTCTGCCAGCCTTGCAATATATATTTTTATCGGCAACTGAAGAATTTAATACGAGGTATACAGAACTACTCTACGTTAGAACAACATTGCTTAACAGCAAGAATGGACGCCATCAGAATTCAGTTTCCGATTTCTGACCACCATTTATCAAACAGTACTGAATGTAACTGTCAACGCCATAGCTCCGGAGATGATATAGATAACAAAAGCAGTTGAAACATAACAATTTCTTGCACCAAGAACACCTGATAAATGTTATTTGCTCACATGCACATATTTCCTTCTTTAAATTCCTGGGGAAAGCTATTTCATTTACGTTGTTGAAGTTTTCCCTTTGGGAGCGGCCAGATTAAAAAAATATATGGACTTGACCTTGAATGACCTATTGCAGGTCAGGTCACATGGTGTTTTTTTAAATGGAAACAACATTACTGTACATAATGAAGAATCAAAATAGTTTTAAACCAAAAAAATGCAGCATATAAATAAATTATTAATAGATACAATAACTACAGCATAACATTTACAATTATACATGACAAAAAAAAAAAAGATTAAATCAGGGGATTTGAACCGTGGACGTTTGAAGTTGCAGTCATTTGTTTAATCACACGCTTATTCGACTATGTGTATTAGGATTGGATGTCGTAATACAAGCGATCGATGTGCGTAATGGAGAATGAAATCGATTTAAATATGATAAAAAAATGCAGTATAATTAGCAAATTATTAACAGATACAAACACTATAGCATAGCTCCAATAAGTGGACGCAAATAAAAAAATTTTTCAATCCGTCATGAAGTAATTGGTGACCATAGACGAGGTGGAGGAAACAATACGCTTCTATGCAATAAAAAAGGGGTACACAATGATAAAATGCAAAATGTTTTTTATGCGGGACCAACTGCGAGTCATACCCTACAAGATGAGAAAGATTTCGTTCCGATTGGTCAATCTATCTCGGAGCAATCGGCGGACATACATGACGTGGACAAAACAGTACTCTTATGTTTGCAATAATTTGCAACAAAACAGGGAAAAACAGGGTAAACAATGATAAAATAAAAAATATGTTTGATCCCAATTCTAGTAGGAGTCATAGCCTACAAGATGAAAAAGGTTTCGTTCGGATTGGTCCATCCATCTCGGCGTAATCGGCGAACATAAAAAAAACCATGTCAAATTGAGTAACCTCCTCCTTTTTGAAGTCGGTTAAAAAGGGCGACAGTACATAAAAAAAAAAGTAACTGCCGGAGGACGTTGTTACCATGATTGCTTCTCCGACATAAAATGGCGCCAAACGAAGAACCACGCGAATTATACATTTATTCTTGCAGAATGAAATTAGTTCAATTCGTTAAAATCGTTAATGAAACAACCGACTTCCCATCAGCATTTTCCTCGCAATGAAAATTACAATAATCATACGCATCATATGTGTGATGGTCAGAAACATGTTTAGAACGACATAAAGTTTTTAACACGGATTGATAATTATTATTAGTTGATGTTTCTCATTTATTGCTACTTGTATATTAACAAAATAATGGAAGATAGCAATAATAAATGTGTAAATAATTTATTGGTGATAATCCGCGTTCACATCGCGCCTATAGATGGAAGTAGCACCTCGCTCAGCTACTGCCTGACCGGTTCCCCGCGTTTCGGCGCGGGATCGCATCAAATGGAGAACGATACAAACTATATGTTTTTCCGCTAACCTTATCACGAATGAGCGAAATAAAAATTAGTTTCGTCCATACAAATTGTAGGAATCATCGTGCTCTGCTGCCTATTCGTCTTTTGTTTCACCGCCCAGCGAGAAACAAATGCAATTAGACGTTGAATTATTTCGCCATAAATGAGAAATGGACACGGTCCAGGTCCGTGCAAGGGTGAACATGGCACCCAACTTATTAGTCGGTGATCGAGGCCGCATTATCGGTTTGCATAATGCGGGGTGGCCGGTAGCCGACAGTAGAAAAATCAACTGCAGCAACAAAACCGTGCGGCATTTGATTCGCGTGTGGAATGAAGGAGGAAGTTCGCCGCTGGACTCCAATCGTCGGGGCGTGCGGTTGCTGAGGAAGTCAACTCCTCAGCAAGATCACCTACTGGTCCAACAAATGCGGGACAACCCATTTTCCTCCGTAACGGGATCGATTAGAGACTCAGATTAGCCGTTTTCCGAGTCGATTGGTAGACGCCGGCTTCGCGAAGCAGGTTTAAGCTTTCACAGGCCGGCTCGGAAAATAGCGTTAACAGAAAGCCATCGCGATTCTCGCGTTGGCTTTGCATTAGAGCAATTATTGAGTACCGACGAGGAGTGGGATGCCACTATTTGGATGGACGAGAAGGTGTTCTGTTCGGCAACCGACATGCGTCCGTATGTTTGGCGCCCAGCAGGACAGAGGCTTGATCCGCGGTATGTAATACCACAGGAGAGAAGTGGCCGCAGTACCTGTGCACTGTGGGGCTGGATTAGTGCACATGGTCCTGGTGAACTAGTCGAGATTTCTCCGCGTATGAACTCCGAGGAATACGTAAGAATTTTGGAGGATGTGCTTCTGCCCACTCTCCGAAGTCAGTATTCCAAGGAGGACATACCGGAGATTCGGCTAGTTCATGATAACTCGGCCATGCACACAACTCGCAGTTGTGAAGGAATGGTTTTTTCGGAATCGTGAATTTCGTGTTCCTGACTGGCCAGCATGTTCTTCCGATCTCAGCTCAATTGAAAACGTTTAGGCTGAGATTATATGCGGATGGGCGCCTGGTCGACCACAAACGCGTAGAGCTCTCGTAGCTCATGCAATAGATACATAGGAAACTTTGCGGGCCCAGCCACAATTCTTTACCGCCCTCCGGAATTCCATACCGAATCGACCGGTGCAGGTCGTAGATCGAAGAGGATATTAGATGGATTATTCATCTGTTTTTGATTTCAAATTGTTTAAGAAATTACATGGACAGAGCGGGCTGAAGCAGAGAAACACGACACCTTTTTGAATTCTCACTCAAGTCTTGTATTTACAGCTTAAAATTACACTTAATTACTATACCGCGACTTATAATTGCTGTTAAAGACTACACTTATACATCAGCTATACACTCTAATACTAAATTAAACAACAATCGAGTGTCTATGGCACGAGAAATTGTCCTCACAACAAGGCAAACACTGCAGCTACTGCGCAGGCAATTTACGTTAAACGCGTGCGTGATTTAAGATATAAAAATAAGCGAAAATGCGGACTGCGAACAACGCGTGTTTGCGCGTGAACAGAGTGAACGTTAATGGTGTCGAACTGACACCGCGTGGTCGTTGAGCGAGTACCGATTTCTTCTTAATGATGGCACGGTCGTGGCCATGCATGTCCGGGAGGTGCTGCCGCTATCTGCAACGACGCACCTGCGAACTACTTTCGCGACGAACACCATGGCCGTGCGTGTTCATGGGAGAATTATTGTCTTTCTCATGTGGCCTTCTGGCGCGTGCGCCGCCTTGCCGTACCCGAGTCTGTACTCATACCGGCAGATGGGGGGTTAGCGTTTAACAAGATAAACCACCGCCACTAAGAGGCCAACGCCAACGAGGGGCACCAGGTTCGGTGGGGCTCCCCTCGCCCTTAGCACCCATGTCGGTATGATTACTCACACCACGTTTGATGGGTAACCGCCGAGACCGCTTACGCGGCTCTCTACCACACACCTAACGCCGCGGAAATCGTCCGTTGCCCACGGATGTGGGATTAGACCGATTCAGGCGCAACTCCATGGGCAAAGGTCGTGTGGTCTGCCTCAGGGACTCGTCTCGGATACTAGGACGAACCCGACACCTCAAACGACGGCCCTGCATTTACCCAGCGCGACAAGTCGCTACCACACTAGTTACTGCCAACGGCATCCGTTGCCCACATACGTGGGATTGGGGAGCTCCGGAGGCAGTTTTATGGGTGGGCACCGTGTGGTCTAACACCCACCCGGTGTTCATGGGAGAATTCGCCAACACAAATATTATTTTTATGGGAATTGGCCCATAATCGAGTATCATCCGGAAGCGCACACGCCGCCGTGCGGATCCACCCCAACAGCCGGAGTTCCAGAAGCGACGAGCCAACAGCCGCAACGCGCAACGAGAGACCTTTGTACGAGACGCGAACTGAGTGTGTGTGTACTTTCCGAGAGCGGACCTGCGAGATAAAACGCCATGAGCAAGCGACCCGCAACCCGAGACGCCGCCGACAGGGTATGTAAGACGCTTGTTTGACACAGAATATACAGGGTGTTCGACAACAGGTGGGCATAATTTCAGGGGGTGGTAGCCGGGGTGATTCTGAACCGCTTTTTCTTTTGCCAAAATGCTCGTTAAGGCTTCATTTTTGAATTATTAACGAAAAACCCCTGTCAATAAGAACGCGCGAATAGTGTACACTCTACGCGCGCTCTGATTGGTCAGTGTTTTTCGTTAATTTGAAAATGAAGCCTTAACGAGCATTTTGGCAAACGAAAAAGCGGTTCGGAATCCCCCAGCTACCACCCCCTGAAATTATACCCACCTGTTGTCTAACACCCTGTATAAGGTAACCACAGATATCCGCGTTCGAGTGATAACGAACCATATCCTGCGCCGTTCTGTCCCGCGATCCTATAACGCAAGGTAGGTCAAGGTGCCCTTTAGCGCTTTAAACCGGCAGAACCCGCGCCGCGTCCTAGAAACCCGCGGTCCCGCGACGCGGGATGTAACATTTCCATTATTATTATTATTATCATTATTAGTTCTCGACCGTATGGCTACTGATTCATACAAATGAATCCGTAGGGGACGAATCAATGAATGACGTTAGACGTGAACACGTCACGTCTAACGAAATACAAATAAAGTATTACATTCCCTAAACAGTCAGAGTCGGCTTCCCTCGGCGTCAGCCAATGGCAGAGCGAGTTGCGGCGTTCCTTCTGTTGGGGCGACGTCACTACGCATTCTCGTCAAACATGATTTATAACTTTCTTATTACAACTCACTCTCATTTCTTTCGCATTGTACACCGGCCCCGCGAAAACGCGAGATTCGAGGTCTATCGCTTGAACGCCGGTCCCGCGAAAATGCGGAATTCTAAGTCTATCGCAAAAAAAAGAAGCGAGAGTAGCTTTATGTGTCCTCTATGCCTAGTACCCTTACATCTTGGAAAATGTTTTGAAAAATACCATACATCCCTTAAATATTAATATTTTTCTTTCCGTTTATATTATATATATGTAATAATCAATCATGAAATAAGAAAGGTGTATTTCTTCATAATTATAAATAAAAATTTTCGATTTTGCTTCCATTTTTCGTTATCGTTAAATTGTATATAACGAACATGCAAACAAAATGAAGTGTTTTATAAAAATGTATAAAATTTTAAATATTTTCTTCAGCTACCGGGCAGTCATCCGGGTAGAATAAAGGTCCGCAGACCAGCAAACCAAGTCAGGCAACCCTCAGCCAGTGCAAACCGAATACAATGAGCATCGGCGATATACAAATTGTGAGGTTAGTGCTTTTGAGTCTGCGTTCGTACTAATAATCTTTCTTATACATTTTTCGATTGTCCCGTACAATGTGGCCGATGGAATTGGTCTCTTGAGTCAATTTGATGTTGGTGTTTGATTTGACTTTGAGTCATCTACACATGCACATATAGTGCTGATCCGCTTATGAGATTACGGCTAGAACGTCATCCCCGCTGGAAATCATGTAAGTCTCAAATTCGTCCGAGTACTATGATTGAAACCTTATAGGATCGTGCAAGGATATCCGCGCACACCAGGAACGTCTGGGCAGGAGTCAATGACAGTAGATCCGTGCAAAGAGGAGATACGATCGCACCCACATCCATGCGACCCATGAATAAGGACGACCAAGAGAGCCAGCGTAGGACCGCCACGCCGGCAGCTGCCCCGCCCCGCCACCCGAGGGCTGTTGGCAACGACGCGACGTGCCACAGTGAACGACCCGATCCGGGCCTCGCACCGATGTACACCTCCAGGTAAGAAAGACCCTATTCACAATACTGTGCGATTATGAATCATTTACAACGCAGCGTCTCATACAGCTCCAACCTCGAAAATATACCGACGCGAACAGAAACCTAACGTTGCCCTCAGGTTAACAAAACAGTAGTAAAAAGGCAAATCAAGAAAGTGTAAGAATACGAAGTCACCAGGCCATCCTCTGGCCCCTGGTCAAACCCGTTATGGGTTGTCCCAGAAAGATCTATATATCTGGGAAACGTAAGTATTGGTTGGTACTAAACTATCGAAAAATGAACGAGAACAGAATAAAGGAACTCGTGTCCTTTTTCAAATATCAAAGATACTTTGGTTCAGTTGGGGCGTGCCCAGTCCTTCACCACATTAGATCTATCGAATGGATTTCGCCAAATCCCCATGAAACCAAAGGATAGTCCCAAAACCGTTTTCCCCATCTAAACGTCGTTATGAGTTAATCGGATGACATTCGGTCTTAAAGGCAAATGCTCCATCTTGTTTCCAATGCATGTTGAAAAAAGTTTAACCGGGTTAAATAGCCCCCAGTGTTTTGTTTATTTGGACGATATAGACCTACGTGGATCTGCATTAGGTTATTATCATCGGAAGAGTATTTACAGGGCTTAGAGAGAATGCTTTAAACTCCAGCCGGGTAAGTGTAAGTTTTTACGGAAGTCCTGCGTATGTAGGGCCCGTTTTTGTTCAATAAGGAGGCTGAACCGGATCCGAGAGGTTGTAAGCGTGCAACATGTTCCGATACCCCTTGGTGCTAAAGAAGTTAAACTGTTCCTAGGGATGGCAGGCTGTTGTAGGAAACTTTGAAAACTTCTCCGCGGCAGCGAGGCCCATAGCTCAGCTATTAAAAGGTAAGGTTATAATAATGGACCAAATCATAAGAGCAGGTATTCCTTGCCCTAAAAGAAACCCAGTAGTAACCAACCCTCCAGTACTCTACCCTCTGAAAGCCATTCCTCCTACCTGCCGGCGCATCTGATTTGGAAATCGAAACAGTGCCTTCACAGCATTAGACGCTCGGGATCTCTTTGACGCGTGTTATTCTCGCACCTTGAACGATTCGGTCCGTCTTCATTCCACAGCAGGAAGGGAGCTCCTATTTGTCATCAGCCCGGTAGACCATATTCGTCCATATCTACAATATGACAGGGCATTCATAATCCATCCAGATTACCGACCACTTCAGTGACTGTTTAGTTGCAAAAGCCCCTCTTAATAACTAGTAAGATGGAGATTGAAATTATAAGAATACGGTTATAGGATTAAGTGTGAACCTGCATGCATAAATTCGTACGCAGGCGGGTTCTCGCAGGATTTCGTAATCAGCCAAACGCAAATCTCATACACACAGCCTTGAGCATAACAGGGTTTTATAAAATTCAACAACACGCATTAACGTCCAATAGAATTTCCAACGGAGACTCAACGTCTTGCAGGAGTTAACAAGCCAATTGTTTTAATCTGGTCGTTAGATTTAAACGAGATTAACCAATACGCCGACTATCTGCGCTCAGATTTGACCCAGCTGGTTTGCAGCCGTCATTATCTAGTGCCACCAGCTTGGAGAACGAAAAGCAACCAGTATATCTGTTATTCCCGTCGAGTCCGCGCTTCGGTAAGTTAGAGTATAAACATTTGTTCAAACATTCCCAACCATTGTACTCTAGAGTGCACAGTGACGGATTTTAACTTCATTTATCCTCGTAAAAGAACATAACAATTAGAAGTATAACTTGTTGGATGGAATGCTAGAATTTATTCACCACGTATGATATAAAGCTATTTGCGATAATAAAATAACGCCAAAAACCCAAGAGGAAATAAAACAAAGTTTATTACCAGAGAACCACGATGAAAACTAGCGAGTCATTGTGGATTTAATCAAACGTATAATACAATTGCAAGATTGTTATTGTCCCATAGTCAAGGTAGATAACCGGAATTATACGAGGTCATGTCATTCCTGTCTGATAACAAAATAATACCCGAGTCAATTAAGCAACCTACGGGAAATTACCTCAGCCTCAGATCTTCCATTGGCAGAGGTGTGCGGATTCTCGACATTTCGGGTTCGGGTCGAGTCGGAAAAACTCGGGCGAGATCGAGTGGGCTCTCGGAAGTATGATACTCGTCGAGATCCCGAAACTATCCGACTGCATACGAATAGATCGAGAACCCGAACGTCTTCGAGATCCCGAACGTATTCGAGAACCCGAAACGTTTTCGAAATCTCGAAAAGGCGTATCGAGAATTTGAGATCTCGAAACGATCCAGTTTATATGCGCACATACAGTATGTCCGTTTTAAATGTCTACACGTGAGTATTTCTGTGAGTATTGGAAATACGAAAAAATATTTTAAACGAAATTTGTATGATGTCGAGAAGTGCAAATCACGACGGTAATTATCTGACCTTGAGATAATATTGGAGAGTCCTGTGAAGGACGCGTTTAAATTTTTAAATGGAACCCTATATTTTTTATTACATATTCTTATAGCTAATGTTGAGGCGTATTCAAAACACTACCTATACGTGTATTTTGTGTAACTCGTTGTTGAGTTACAAACTTTAAAGTCCGTCCGTGCAACCTCCTCGCGGTGTTACATCGAGTAAGGCTAGTGCCGGCGGCACGTAAACTTTAAAAGTTAATAACTCAACAACAATTTATGCAAAATACATGTGCAGCCAGTGTTTTGAATACGCTTTAACATTAGCTACAAGAATATATAATAAAAAGTATAGGATTCCATTTAAAAATTTAAATATACCCTTCACAGGACCCTCGAATATTATCCCAAGGTCAAATAATTACCATTGCGATGTGCCTCTTCCGATACCATATAAATTTCATTTGAAACATTTTTTCGTATTTCCGACACTTACAGAAGTACTCACGTGTAGACGTTTAAGACGGACGTACTGTATATCGGAATTACAAACGCGCTTAGGTATTAGTTATACACAGTTATATACCGGACAAAAAAAAGTTACATTTTATTTTGTTAAACTAAAGCAACGCATTTTTACATCTGACAAAAATATTTATTACCCCTATTGAATTCCCGCATATTTATTTCTTTCTTTTACTCTTTACAATATTTTTTTATTACTTTAACACTACTTTAAAACGCAATAACTTGTTTAAGATCGAACCAAACGACTTGCATTTTTTTTTAGGTTTTCAGACTAAGTTTACTAAATACTACTTTTACCGTATTAAAAGAGATGATATGCGTTTAATTCAAGATACAGGCATATATATTATACATAATATATTATACATACATATACATATACAGGGTGTTTGGTAACTGGTGGTACAAGCGAAAAGGGAATGATTCTACGTGAAACAATAAGTTGAAAATGTAGTATAAAATTTTTTCATACGAGGCTTTGTTTTCGTGAAAATTGACTTTGAATTTGCTCAGAGTACGCGTGAACTTGATTATGACATGGTTGAACGGATCTTGATACAAATCATATGTCATAGGTTTATGACTAATAATATAGGATGTAATATTTAAAAATTTATTTTATTGATGGAAAAATTGTTAAAAATGCCGGTCAGTATGGTTCTTATCAGGATTCGTTCAACCATGACATAATCAACTGAATGCGTATCCGGCGAAAATTCAAAGTCGATTTTCTCGAAAACAAAATCTCGTATGAAAAAATTTTATTCTACATTTTCAACTGATTTTTTCATGTGGAATCACCACCAGTTACCAAACACCCTGTATATGTATATGTGAATTCAAGGATGGACAAATAATCGCATACATGTATAATATAATAAATAGATATTTTATTTTAAATTATAATGTATAAAACAAAGTTCTTCCACATTTTCTGGCAACAATCTTGTTCTTTGTGGTGTTACAATATTTCCTGCATTGGAAAATAATCGTTCACTGCAGGTTTGCGTCGCTGGAATTGCAAGAAAATTTCTTGCTGCTTCTGATAAAAACGGAAATTGCATATTCCGGCATTTCCACCAATTTAAAATATCTGTTTGATCTCCCTCTACTTCCTCAGCCAAATATACTCTTACTTCGCGATTTATATTTGTTTCGATATTATTAATAGCGTTCTCCGAATTACCTCCTAACTTGTTTCTTAAATATCGGCGTAATTTTTATTGTATTGTACTTCACCTAGAAAAACAACAGCAGAAGACGGTCTTTAAAACGAGGATCTAATATCATAGCCAACAATAACGTTTCGTTTCTTCTGAATGGTTCAGTACGTTCCTATAAATGAAGACATTTATTCTTTTATTCGACACTGTGAAATTAAAATTAAAATAAGAAATTAAAATTACCTTCAACGCCTCACAAAGGTTCGTGCAAATGTCGCGAATTCTTTGATTATGTACATTTTCCTCCGTTAATACATTAATTAATCCTACATATACTAATCCTTTTTCCACATATTGCAAAATTTAACATAAATCTGCGGATTTCAAAGTTTTTTGTCGTATAGTGCAATGTTAAAGATAAAGAGCTTTGTACTGCACGCGACGTCCACCCATCAGTTGTTAATGCTATTGTTATTTCAATATTTCCTATAAACAACACATAATTCATAACCTTAAGTGAAGAAATGTAAATATACATATAATAGTAAATAGTATAAATATCTCACCGTTTTTAATATCTTCCTGTATTTGATTTTTAATATCTGTTTTTAATTTCTCGTACATGTCTGGGATTATGGTTCGCGAAAACGTTATGCGACTTGGTACTTCATATCGCGGTTCAGCTATATGCATTAAACCTCTGAATCCACTGTCTTCCACCATAGAGAATGGTTGTACATCTAAGGCAATCATGCGTGCAATTGCACGCGTTAATAATTCTATTGCTCTTGGTGAGTTTGCGGGTAAAGGTTCAATAGTGGATCCACTTCTTTCTAATGATTAGCTATTATTTGCAGGGATAATTATTGTTGGATGTTGCGATTTTAAGTGTCGTGAGAGTCCACTAGTATTGCCGAATTTTGTTTTAAATTTCCGATTGCAAATGTTGCATTTTACTGTTCCATGATCGATTTTTTCAAAGTGTGACCACACAGAACTTTGATTCCTACTTCTCCGCCGAATCACTTCCTGATTCTGACTTTTTGTCACATTAATATCCATGTCATTATCAGTCATTGTTATATCAGTAAATCACTAATCACTGGATTCAATTGAGTTCAATAAAATTAATTACAGATTAATTAAAGATTAATTACATTACGTACATCATTAAATCTAATTCTGTATGACGACAGTATGCCAAAAAATGTAAGCGACGATGAATGGCATTTATTACACGCAATAGTCAACGTGCTTGAATCGATAAACGAAGCTACCAACATAATGAGCGGGCAGACGTACCCGACCTTATCCCGGTACATTCCATTATATATGGGACTGGTAAATGTACTTACGGAAGAGCAGAATGGAATAACCAGAGACATTTCTATTGATCTTTGTCAGGCATTAAAGGTAACTTTTATTATTTATTTTAATTTTAATCTTATAATGTGGGATAAAATAATAAGTGTTTTTATTTTTAGGAACGTTTTGAACCATTAATAAAAAAAAAAACGAAACATTACATTTGGCAATAGTATTAGATCCACGGTTTAAAGACCGCTTGCTATTAGAAAACGAACAACCAAAAATAACTGAGATATTAAAAAAGAGGATAAACTCCTTTAATAATGAAAATATTCCACCTGCATCTACATCAAGTAAGAATAATAATAGTAAGATATCAAAATTGAAAGATAGTGATTCCCATATGTGTATTATTACATACTATTATTTTCTTCTAGATATTCCACAATCAAAATTACAACAATATTTTACAACAAAATTAGGAACCTCAGATAATCCAAACACTACTGAAACCAATGTCAGTCGCGAAGTACGGATGTACCTTTGTGAAGAAGTGCAATCACAAAATGTCGATATTGCGAATTGGTGGAAATGCAACAATGCACGTTTTCCTTTATTAACATAGGTAGCAAGAGATTTTCTTGCCACTCCAGCAACCCAAACCACAAGCGAAAGGCTATTTTCAAACGCAGGAAATATTGCAACTGCAACAAGATCGAGATTATTACCGGAAAATGTGGAGGAAATATGTTTCTCACACTACAATTTAAAATAATATTTTATTATACTTTATATTGTTATTTGACTACTTTTTGATTATATTATATTATGTTATTAATTATATATTACTTTAAATTATAATATATTACTATAATTAATAAAATATAATTAATAAAATGTGTTACATTATTATTCATGATTATTAGTCCATCCTTAACATCATACATAACTTATTTATAATATAATATATGCCTTGTATGTTGATAACAATATAGGAAAAGTTTCAGAATCGCGAAGCACGTTCGACGTTCGATGCAGTCAAACCGTTTCGAGATTTCGATATGCCTATGCCTACGCCCGAGTATGGCCTCGTATATGTAGCACGATACTTCCGAAATCTCGAGACGTTCGTATGCAGTTGGATACTTTTGAGATCTCGAGACGTTCGTATGCAGTCGGATAGTTTCGGGATCTCGGTTCGTTCGCATGCAGTCGGATACTTTCGAGATCTCGATACATTCATACTTCCGAGAGCTTGCCCGATCTCGCCCGAGTTCTGTTATCTCGGCCCGAGGCTCGAGAGTCTCGTGAATTCGAGAACTCGCACACTCCTGTACATTGGGTAAGCTCGCTATAGATATGTTAGGATTACAACCATTGACAGCGTCAGGGGATAAGCTCTTCTGCCTGCACCGAACGGCCTGGCGAGATATTGTTTAGCCTGTGAACTACCAAGCCATGACACACTAACCGCAGCCAAATTCCTAGTCAACTTATTCATGCGATTTGGAATTCTTAAATCAATCCTTTTAAGTCAGAGACTTGGTTTTACGCCAGGTCTATTAAAGTTTAGTAACCTCTTCAGAACTAAACGCGTCGCCCCCGCTCCATACCACCCACAGACTAGCGGGTCTCCTGAACGCTATCGTATGACACTCGGGACTACTTAAAACATTATATTATATTATATATAAAGCTTTATATTGTATATAAAGCGAGTTACTGGAGGGAAGTCTAGATATCTCGAAAATGAAAGGTACAAGGTGTTACGATAAGCGATCTAATTCTGCCACTTTCAAAGTCACCTGTGGGGCACCTTACATACCCCACAGTTGGTAACAACTGAAAAATTGACTATACTACAGGACAACACATTAAAAAGCTATATATAATTTTAGATTACAATATGTATGTAGGATCGGGACCTCCATACCCAAAACATAAACAGGTGTCGTGGAGAAACAGAGGATAGTCGGACGGTTTGGTCTAGGAAGTAGCGCGGCCGCCTACAAATCCGAGGTTCGCGGGTTCGATTCCCAGCGACCGACGTCCGCTTTTTTCCACGATGCCTACATGTATATGGGTGGGTAGACCATAGAGATCAGATTTTACATGGGTATCAATCATTTAGGAAAACGATAAAATGGTATAAAAAATATTTCTTTTATTTGCTAGACATCGCAATATGTAATTCTCTTACCATATGGAACTGTCTTCGTGCAAGTAAAAAAGTTTCCATGAAATAAAACAAGACATAATATTTGGACTACTGAAAAGATACCACGATTCAATGAATAATTTTCATCAGAAAGGGAAAAGAAATCATTTTTATCCACTTCGTTTGCAATCTAGATGTTTCCTCAAAAAATTACCACCGACAATTAAAAAATGTCATCCCATGAAGCGTTATGTATGGTGCAAAACGAAATCAATCCGAAAAGAAACCAGGTATTATTGTATAAATTGTGACCTCACCTTCTGAAGGCTTTTATGGGTGGGCATGCATCCGCTTCCAAGCAGGATTCACGTCGCCCCGAGTGCCTTTGCATGGTTGATGTTATTTGCAGAAGTCGATAATTCAATCATCACCTTAACGGGTGATCGCAGTCACGCACGCGGGCGCGAGCGCGTGGCCGTTCCACGACAGCCGCCATCTTTTCACGCTACGCGTTTCCACGTGGTCGTCCGTTCCACGAGAGGGCAATTACCGTCACGTAATATCAACTGACCAGCTCAATAATTCCGTCGCGATTTTCCATTTCTTTCCCCCCGTTCGAGATCGAGCATTCGACACTCACCAGTGTCGATCCAGCCGATCCTTGCGATCGCACAACTAACGCGACGTGTCAGCGAGCCCGGTCTCTTCCGGACAATCCGCGCGAGAGCCGGTTCCCACGTCCGCTTTCACACATTTCCTACACACTACACACCTTCTTCGCCCCCCCCCCCCCCCCCCAAACCCCCGTCGTTTGTATTTATAATTTGCTGTACATTTTGGTGATTTTCTTCTTTTTCTACAAGGGTTTTTTATGCCTTCGGGCTTTTTCCCTTGCAAGCCAATAAACTCTTCAATTTAATGGCTCAAATACGCGTTATTTATTTAAACTACCCATTTTCCTCTCCCGCGATCTCCTTATCGACCCACGACGATTTCTTGAGGAGCTCGCGGTGTAATTTTTTAAGCTGCAACCGGGAGAATCCATGTTGGAACCTCCCGGGGGTTAGCGTTGGCTCTCCGTCGACGCTACAGAAACAGAGAGATGTTGAAAGACAATTTTTCACTTGCGAGCAGCTGATTCAACGGCAACAAAGAAAGTGTTTTTTTACATCGGATTGTTACTTGCGATGAGAAATGGATGTTGTATGACAACCCCAAGAGAAAAAAATACTACGCTATGCCCGGTCAATCGTTGTCATCGCCTTAACATCAACACCAAAGGCAAATATTCATGGTTTGAAAGTCATGTTGTGTATCTGGTGGGACCAAAAGGGTCCATAGTAGTATACTATGAGCTGCTACGACCTGGAGATTCCATTTCAGGAAATCGGTATAGGCTACAATTGATTCATTTGAGCCGTGCATTACGAGAAAAACGGCCGGAATACGAGCAAAGTCATGACAAAGTTATTCTTCTACACGATAACGCTCGGCCTCGTGTCGCAAAAGTTGTAAAAAATTATTTGCAAACGCTCAAGTGGGATATTTTACCGCACCCGCCGTATTCGCTGGACATTGCTCCTTCTGATTACTGGTTGTTCCGACGGATGCAGCACAATTTGGCAGGTCACCGGCTCACTTCTTTCGCAGAAATCGAAAATTGGCTCCTAACTTGGATCGCCTCAAAAGACGAGACATTTTTTCGAAATGGAATTCGAAAATTGCCTGAGAGGTGGGAAAAAGTAGTAACTAGCGATGGACAGTACTTTGATTAATCTGTTCATTAATTTTGTTCTAAAATAAACGTTATTATTAACATGTAAATGGGGTTACGGTGGCTCTTCAGGACTGCCAAGATATAAACAAATGCAGCCTGAGTTAAGTGTTAAAGATGAGG
This sequence comes from Stelis phaeoptera, assembly GCA_943735885.1. NCBI lineage: Eukaryota > Metazoa > Arthropoda > Insecta > Hymenoptera > Megachilidae > Stelis > Stelis phaeoptera. The sequence continues at coordinate 3,761,400 of OX030933.1, forward strand.
ACGTTTTGTATCAAGTCTCATGCCGTTAAAGCTCGAAAACAGAACAACTGGTGAGATCTTATGGAAAAATCCACGACTCTCTTCAGCTTGGCTTAGCCGCCCAATCAAATTTCGATTTATTAAAGAAACAGAAGAAATTATAAAAGTAGATAAGTTTTGTTAACAACTTGCGCTATAAAGACGTACACTAAGGTGCAAACTCGGCTTCCGCTAGGGAAAAACACTAGTGAGGGGAAGGGTCCCCCACCACCGGATCCCGGGAGAATTCCTAAACTTTGCAGGAATCTAAATTCGACTCAACACGTGTATGAAATACATGAACAAGTAACCATATTTCAGAATTGAAGCATTTAAAAGCAAAAATTATATATAAAATGACATCCCATTGTTAATTGGCATTCTCATCGGTTCCCCGGCTCGAGATGGCGCCTCGAATGAAAAATCAGACAGACCATATATTTATTTTTTAGCTATTCCTCTAACGAACTGGCAGAATAAAATTGCTGTAATTGTCCAAATTTGTCGTTATATTTACCAATTTCCTACCCTAACTGTCCTGATACTGAAAATTATAAAAATCATAATCAATGTTCGGTGAGAAATGTGAAGCGACCTCTCTCCGCCGGAAGGAACGCCGCAACTCGCTCTGCCATTGGCTGACACCGAGGGAAGCCGACTTTGCACCGACGAATTTTCGGCTTCGCATAAGAGCCTCTCTCTCGCACCTTCGGCGAAGAGCAGGCTTCGAGCCTCCTTGTCTTGACAATGCTATTATCATGATCGCTTCGATGAGATGGCGCCAAACGAAGAACCGCACGAATCATATGTTTATTTTTGCATAATAAAATTACTTTCGTTCGTCGAAATCATTAATGAATTTACCCATTTCCTTCCATAATTATCCTGACAATGAATATTACAGGAATCATGCGCATCACATGTGGGAAAAACGATGTCATTTTATATATAATTTTTGCTTTTAAATGCTTCAATTCTGAAATATGGTTGCTTGCTCATGTATTTCATACACGTGTTGAGTCGAATTTAGATTCCTGCAAAGTTTAGGAATTCTCCCGGGATCCGGTGGTGGGGGACCCTTCCCATCACTAGTGTTTTTCCCTAGCGGAAGCCGAGTTTGCACGTTAGTGTACCACACATGTCGATAGGTATTTGTTGCAGAAACAAAAACGACGTGTCCGCCACGTCGGCTAACAGTTGGATCGTTCATTATTCGAGCTACAGTTCCAGAGTACACGACGTCGCGTGAATATTCATTCATATCCGTGTGAAATTCTTTATGTAAGACCCTACCAACGCGCTAAGGCACTGTTTAAAGGTTTGCGCTCGCAGACGCGGTGCGGCGTCAATGTAACGCCTTACCGCGCGTTATATCATAGAGCGCGGCATGACTACCGGAAATTAAATCGTATCGCAAGTGGTTAATAGCGAAATACAAGATTTCCAGTCTCTCAAAACAGGAAGCATAGAAATTGATTATGCCATATGCACCTTGCAATGGTAGCCAATATAGTATGCAATGTCATTGCAAATACGCGATCTGCAAAGCGTTATTACATTTGTCACGCTAAACCCACCGAGATGAACAATATAGAACCTATAAATTCCAAACTCTATAACACCAATTATTCCTTCGGCCTCTCTACCCTTCATGCATGGATTCGTTGTTTGGGAATCTGCTGCACGTTACTTACAATATTCAATATTTGTCTGAATGATGTCAAAGATTTAGTTACGCCAAAAAACAATGTTCGGAACGCGGTCGCCCAAGTTCGGAATTTACGGATTCCAGGGAACGAGCAAAGTGAAGGAAGACCGGACAACTCGTGCACGCGCAAGTACCAAGGAATTGCACTATGCAACTCAAATGAGCCTTCGAGCTGCAAGAAAATTGGATACTGCGAATGTAGTGGGAGCTGTAACATTAGACAGTCCATTAAAAGCCGAAAAATATCGGAAATATATAGAGCTTGCTTCAGAAGCCGTTATTTCCGGCGATAAAGCTCTTTCGCTTGTAACTGAGCAGAAATTATCACAAGTCAAAATCAGGGCATTGGAAATATAAATTTAGAAAACAATTGTAAATTGTATCCCTCCTATAGAGACGTATTGATAGCTAAGCGTAGATGTAATCCTGATACGTTAAGCATTATTGTAACTGAATGCAGTGCAGAAGTAAAACTGCAGGCTTTATTGGATCGCACAGATCGACGAATTTTATCGACTCAAATGGATGTCGTCAACACCCTGAGTTTTTTTGACATAATACCCTAATACTTTTTTACGCAGGATATTCCAAGGAAATGATCGACATAAAAAGAATATGAAGGTCCCTTAAAAAAAACGAAGGGTCACGCGAAATATCGGAAAATAATGATCTGTGGATGAAATTCACCCCATTCACCTAATTTGCCCCTTGAAATACAATAACTTTTTCTAAATGCATATTTCTCTATCTTTGCAGACAACGAAATAATCGAAGATGGTAGAGTTACGGCGGACACTTTTTGTATTATTTCTCTTCCATTTATCGTTATTATCGCTACTATTATCATTCGATATTATATTTGCCATTATTTACTCTGCATCTGGCTGGAAAATGAAAGTAGATTGTAATTAACGTAGGCTCGGTAGTAAGTAGAAGTTTAGCTCCATTTTTCAAGAAAACGGTTGAGTTGCAGACCATGGTTCCTTTCAGACTTTTTACCTTCTCGACCAGCACTACACGATAGGCCAATAAAAGAATTTGACCTTGAATTTCAAGGTCAAGGTCAATTTTGCAGTCACTTTCTTTTGCAAATCTCCACCGATCCAAAGGTGCAGAATAACGCTGTAGTAGCCATGACCTTAGATTTATGTATTTCAACATTTATGTTCGGCGTGTTTAACGCGCCACTTTGTTTTTAACCGACTTCGAAAAAGAAGGAGGTTACTCAATTCGACATGTACATTTATTTATTTATTTTTTTATGTATGTTCGACTTTTTTTTTATATTCGGCGATTACGCCAAGATGGACGGACCAATCGGAACGAAACCTTTTGCGTCTTGTAGGGTATGACTCCCAGTTGGTCCCGTATAAAAAACGTTTTCCATTTTGTCATTCTTTACACCTTTTTTATTGCAAAAACACAGTTTCGTACATGCTAGGTATGGTCACCGATTACGCCGAGATGGATGGACCAATCCGAACGAAACCTTTTGTATCTTGTAGGTTACGACGCCCACTAGAATTGGGATAAAACACATTTTGCATTTTGTCATTGTTTCCCCGTTTTACCCTGTTTTGTGAAAATTATGGCAAAATTCCTATTCTTTGATGTTACTCTGCAAGGAATGCACTAAATTACACAAGATTGTATAACGTTTCATATTCCGACCAGCTCTCCAGGACCCGGCCGCGCCATGCGTCGTGTGATATTGAATTAGACGCGTAACTTCGAATTTCAGCAAAACCGTGGAAGTTGAAGTCTGTTAGCATTATGATTTGGTATTTCATGTGGTTGTAAGTAGTACATGGTTAGTATAATGTGACCGGTGTAAAGTAACTTGGGTTAGTGGTTGGATAGGCGACCACTGATACCAGGAATAGGCGATATAAAAGATAATTAATTGTCAGAAACAACATAGATCAAGCAGAGTGGTGAAAAAGAAACGAATAATTGACCGTAATTGTCGTTTCTCTTATTCACAGGTAACTGTAAATACCGTATATATTGTAAATAGGAACATTGGCTATAATATAATAACTCTTATTCACAGAGAAACAAATTTGGTTCAGTTATTCCGACGATCCCCAACCTCTGACACGAAAAGATATTATACAGGGTGTCCCAGCTAACTCTGGCATCTCAAATATCTCGCTTGTTTTTCATGGTAGAAAAAAATGTTAGAAGAAAAAGTTATTGTATCAGATTGGGCACATATTCTGATTGGTGAAAAATTTTGCTCAAGGTTATTTTTGTCGAGATTATCCAAGATATAAAAATGTACTGTCAAAAGCACAGAAAGAAATTGCCACAATACATTTAGTAAATATTTGGGAATATTATAAAACAGTACATCAATTAAAAACATTAGACACTTCTGCTCCAATGTCCAGTGTCAGTGTTTCTGTTGACAACGAAGCAGACAAAGAAGTAAAAGAGGATGCAATTCATTCAGTTTTTATTACACAGTCATTAAATACCTTTTCGAAAATCCCAAGAAAGAAAGAAGCAAAAGTCTGTTACAATACTGGGAACATGAAAAATATACCTATCCCGATTTATTTATTCTTTCACGAATTGTACATACTGTGCCAGCTACTCAAGTGTCAGTAGAACGCTTGTTTTCAGGATTGAAATTTATATTAAATGACCAACGATCGCGCTTAAATCATGATATTATAGATGATATCATGATTATACGAACAAATGAACTTTAGTTCTGGAAGATTATAATTAATATAATATCTACGTTTAGTATTTAATAATCTAACAATTTTATTGTATATGTGTATGTATGCCTATGTATATGCAATAATATATTTCATAATTCTATTAAGAACGTTTTCTTCAATGTTACGTTACTTGATTATATTTATTATGTTAAGTGAAATTGGTTAAGGGGTTATATACGTTTGGAAGGCCAAAAAATAAGCAATTTTTAAATATTTTTTTTTTTACGAAATGAAACCATACACATATTTTTAAATTTATACATCTAATAAAGATGTTATTTAAGGTATATTTCAGAATTTTTTGGTACAAACATAGTAATTAGTTTCCAACTAATGGCGGATCTACCGAGACGTGTTTTAAATAAGTTGTTTTGCGGTGAGCAGCATAACTTGGCAGGAACTCATCTAAACTCAATAATCCAAAAAGATTTCGATAGTATATAATAGTAGCTAGTGCTTAATCGTTGGGTTTTGGAAATTATTGATTAAAAATCAAATGGTGGCTCATTAAAGGAAAAGTTTCGATTTTAACCTAAAAAATCGTTCTTTTCTTGTTGATAAAAAAAAACTACACATTCAAAAGATTAATCCTTCGATTAAGCACGAGATATTAATGTCTAAAATAAGTGTATAAAATTTCAGAAAGATAGATTGATTAATTTCTGAAATATTTTGCTCGCCGACTTTAAAAATCTAGTTTTGAGAAAAACGTGTTTAAAGTTTCAAGCTTGTATTACAAATGCTCTGAGGTGCAGGTAAACAAAAGGCTGTATCTATGGAAATACTTGTCGGATTGTTTTCAAACTTTCAGTGAATATTCTTTTAAATACCTGCTTTCAGAACGAATCATTTTTTTAAAATCGATTTTTTGAAAATTCTAAACGTATATAACCCCTTAAACTAGTTTAGGGGACCCAAAATTTTCGACCTTTTTTGTTTTTTAATTCATAGTTTTTTATGCGTAGAATCCGAAAATACAAGTCTTAACTTTAGGAATTCAGTGGATAAAAAGTTATGAGCGTGTAAAGTTTGAAATTTTTCGTGCATTTGCTACGTTACTGTGACGCCATATTGCCTGATATATATAACCTGATTGGTTCTCGCATAGGTTCTCATCCAGTCCTCTGCCGGCCACCAATTTGATTCTATTTTCTGGGTATCTATCCCTACCTGTATTTCAATTACTCATAGAATTGGTGCAGTAGATGCAATGGAACATTTCTATGGATATCATTGTTTTTGAGTGGGGGGGGCTACCGCCCCCACGACCCCATAAACTACGATTAAAGAAAAAAGTCCAAAATTTTGGGTCACCGAAACTAAAGTTCAGCCGGAAAAATTAAAGCAGAGTGTGTATAATGAAATACCAACAACCAAAGAAGATATGAAAGAGCGTATAAGAACAGCTTGTACCGCGATAAACTCAACTGAAATTCAACATGCCGTATAATAATGCAGTTGAATTAGCATCAAAGTACCCCGAAATATAAAAAAATTCCGAATAGGTATTTTATTGCATAATATCATCGGGAAGGGGTTACAGAGTGATGATATCAAAAAACTAACTCGAAATCTATTGTGCTAACATTACAAATTCCAAAAAAGTAGCAAAATTACCACTTTTTACAGTTTTTTGCTTATATCTTGAAAACTATAAATCTGACAAGAAAAAGTTATATAAGTATTTTGTAGCCTATTATGTTACCTACAAAACTAGATAGGTTGCATGTCATTCCGATAATTTGTTTACGAGCTATTCAATAAAAAGTCGATTTTTGACAAATGTTAATAACTTTTGTAAAAATTCATCAATCGAAATGAAACTATATGCAAAGGATAGCTAATTGGATATTAAATATGTGAGCCAAATTTCAAATCGATTGCTGTAATAGTTTTTACATAATTCATTTGACAATTAACTTTCATACCTTTTTTCAAATCCCTAACCATCGTTCAAACTAGTTAATTCCGAGTTTACAGCTTCTAATGCCCATAAGCTATCGCATAGTGAAGAAAGAATTTTGAATTTTGAATTTTAAGCTCTTCTTTATTGTGAATAAAGAGGGTAGTCTTTTTTTACGGGATAAACAAATTGAATAACTTTGTTGTTTCGAGTGGTAGGTTAAAAATTCTTTTTACATTTGAAAGTGCTCTTTTTCACGGATATCGGGGGGGGGGGGGGGGGGGGGGATTTGTTGTCCGACGACCAATGGTAGTCGAGAACCATTTTTTTCTTTTTTAAATCGTTGTAAGTAAACTATAAATCATTAAAGTCTGAAATTTTGAGAATAGCATCACAAAGAGTTTAACTTTGATGTTCAATTCATTTTATATGTCTAGAGCATGATATATTAATGTTATGACAAGTCAAAAATAATGTATATATATTATGTCGGCAACCGCTACTCGAACGCAGCAGCCGACTGCGCATGCACGTGATGCTCTGCTGTATATAATTACCATATTTCTTGTTATTAATCCGATCGTCATATTTCTGTAAATATTTCATATATTATAAAATGGAGTTTAAGAAATGTTTGCTATGCGATCGGGATATCGTTAAAGATAAGGATGCTGAACGTATTAAAAGAAAAACAATAACTGCTTTTATTTCGGCCAGTATTAGAAGACAAGATAAGAAACATATAAAATTAAAAACTTTTCAAGAATTAAAAATGCATAAAAAGTGTAGCGTTAGATATGTCAGGGAATCAAGCATTTTAGCTGCAGCAAAAAAAGTGTCGCAAGTAGATCCACAGGCAGGTACGTCATTCATTCAAACGAGAAGGTCCAATATTGAAGAATTCAATTTTGGCAATTTGTGTTTTTGCTGTAATGAGGATGCATCCAAAAATGTTATAGAACAGCAAAATAAATTGGCAACATGTAGAAGAAAGCGTGTAAGTTACGTCTCTCTTCAAGAAACAAGAAATAATATAATAGAAATGTCAACAGAAAGAGATGATGAATTTGGTCGTATGATATTTTCTCGCATAAGCGGTATTCCGGACTTAGTAGCAGTAGGTGCTAGATATCATACAATTTGTTTCCGACGTTTTAATGATTATCGATTAACAACGAGTCGTGGTCGTACTCTTCATGAAGATATCAATGATGCAGTAACATTTGTTGTAAAACATTTACTGTACAATCGTGAAGAGTGTCAGTGTTCTCTTAATGAAATTTTAGAAAAATATTCCGGTGAAAGTGTCAATTTTTTGTGTACTTAAAACAGAAATTGCAAAGTTTTTTTCATGATGACATTATTATATACCATTGTCAACGAACAGGGACAACTTGCAAATCAATTGGTAAGTCGAATTCTAATTATCTCTCTGTTTTCATAACGCTAGAGTCCCTTTTTTATTGCGCAATCGTTATTCATTTCCCAAAAACTCCGAGAGCACCTTCCCACATTTTATTCCCTATTCTTTTCCAGCAACGAATACAAATAATTAATAAATAAAATAAATTCGATTTAATCAGCTGATTCATCTCGTCTTCAGGGGATAACAGTTGCGTTAATACTCTGTTTAATTATTTGTATTCGTTGGTCGGTAGAATTTCAATTAAATTTTTCTCCCTTTACCGACGCGTTTGCCCTGCCTAATCTGAACGTCCCAGGGCCCGAAGCTATGCTCACGCGCCTGAGCGCGCGCTGTCATGGGTCAGTTTTTCCTTAACACTTGGCATGCGGGCAACGTACTTTTACGTTTTTCGCAGTCTGTCACTGGAGCGCGGGTCACGTAAAAATACGTATTTAGTAGATTTGTACTAGAGAGCAGGCATTGTATGTATGGAGTTTATGTTGCTAGGCAACGCTTTGTTAAAATAATCATAGAATATATATTTAAGTGTAAAATAAAAAAAGTTTCGTTGAGATAAACGAAGTAGTTTTCGATTTATTGCGATTTGACTGAATGACCAAACTCCCGAGAGATTCACGAAAAAACGCCCGCTGCACGCGTAAGTACGCGGCGAAATATACCCGCATGCCAAGTGTTAATAATTCAGGAACGAAGCCCCGTCTGACATTTTTGCAAAGGAAATTGTTGTTCAGACGATTCTGAACTCAGCTACCCCCCATTTCCCGATGTTACTACTAGTTACGGGACACCCTGTATAGGATGTCCTATTTAAAACCTTGGAGATACGACGACTGTTGTAGTGTTAAATATAACTACCGTTACTTTGTTCATGTTGTACATTATAAATGATTGATCTACATAATTTGAAAATGCTAGATTGTCAAATCGTAATTTGTTGAACAGTAATCATATTAAATTCGCTTTGCTGACTGGGGGGCTGCGCCCACCAGACCCCCCCCCCCCCCCCCCTAAAAACTAAATCAACCAACACCGATACCCATGTTTAATATAAAAAAATAATAAACACAATTTAAACACAAAAAGTTAAAAAAGAAAATGGATTTTACATGGGACACCCTATAGAAACGGAAGCCGATATCGCTATGGTGTCAACGACTGTTCAACACTTGATGATGACGGTTGCTACAGCGAAGATGGCTGTGTTAGTTACGTCTGAATAGGCAAAAGTCTATGTATTGTACCGAAAGTTTTTAATTAATATCTCGGAAACTAATAGGAAGCCGAAGATACCACTTTATATTTGGGGTTCTCTACCTGCTCCCAACCAACCCTCCAAATTTCATGTCTGCGACCGGGGACATTCGGAAGTACAGCCGAGATGTGTACGTGGCTACACATCGGGAACCGCAGAGCAAGCCGATAGAGGGAAGCATTAGCAGTGCCGATGCAACAATAGAAGTGAGAAATTGCCATCTGGTAAAAGATGGAGAGCTGCTCGATCCTCAAGGACAGAGTGGTTCAGTGTCCTTTTATCAAAGAAGGACAAGTATTATGTGATACATGTCAAAGATGGAGACGATAGGTTGGTTAGTGTTACTCCAGAAACCAGTGTTGGTCCTTTAGAACACAAACCTCATTGTGCAGTATGCCAGGGATTAAACACTGAGTCTATAACCAGCGATGCTGAAATGGAGCAAGTTAGTGACACAGCTTTGGATGAAGAACCAGCTGAAGATTTAGCAGATGATACTGTGATCGAGCCAATGCCATATCCTGATTATTCAGGCAATCCACAGATTTCCGAATGGGAAGACTACTGGGGAACTAAATATGATAAGTATACCTATGAGGGAAATTCATTCTTAAGATGTAGAGACACTCCATTGTTTGCGTTGCACACCAGGCCTGCGGGACAGCAAAAAGAGATATATTATGATGTGTCTACCACTCTTAGTTCTATTAATTTAGCCTGTTCCTCAAGGAGCGCGGATTGCTTTTACACTCATGAAGACACTGGTAGGTGTTTTGTCCCTTGTGGTAGGTAGATCTCTATGGCAATGAGGGGGAAAACTTAATTTGTGATAGACTGTTTGGTGATTAGAACACGCAGTAGGCCGGTTAGTGGGCAATGTATATATCATTGGGCTGTAGGGTGGGCCCCTTACAAGAAAGCCAATGTAAGGGTAGCTGGTATCGTCACAGTAGCAAGGAAGATTGGGGCGTACTGGTATTCAGCCATTATGAATGGAAGTGCGAATTTTTACAAGTTTTCAATGGCTAATGACTTGGTGACTCTAGTACCGTACGATAGACAGCGTAGAATAGCCACTTTACGAGTGACAGTTAAATACATTGAGAGAGTAAACTTTAAACATAATTGTATGGTTAGGTTACTTAGCGTTGAAGGAAAAGTGATTTTGTCGTGGGTGAACAGCAATGACTTACAACAATGACTTGTTAGATTACTTGCCGTTGCAATATGAATATTGCGCCGTCCAGCATGTTAAATATAGTGCTATTGTTGGTGATGTACCTGACAAGCTCGGAGAAGCTGTATCTAAGGCTGGAGGGATGACCCTTTGGATGAGAGACCACGAAAAACACCTATTGGATGGTCCTGAACTTGTTGTAGGTGGGGTCGCGCCCATGCTTTGCCTTGCTGATTCTAGCATGTTTAAATTAAACGTGTGTATAGTCAGAATAGAACTAGCACAGACGTTGACAGTAAGAAAGAAGTCTGGAGACTTTTTTAATTAAAGTCCCCACGACTCAGATATTAAAAGTTTGTGGTAGGGCCAACTAGTATTTGTGGGGTGTTGGATTTCAAGCTATCTCTTACAGCGGAGAGGTATTAGCTTTAACTAGAGATCCATGTCAAGATGTTGAATTACTGTTTTCAGGTTGTGAGAACGCAAACACCCCTTGTCTAGTATTTATTGATGACAATCACGAAGTTCTCTCTGAGCTTAGATCGTGGTTGTTGGTCCAAGAGCCTCTATTACAGGAGTCGAATACGAGAACCCGTCACTTTCGGACATACCATTGCGAAAGATCTTTCTTATTGTATAACTTCCTATTGAATAAATCATTGTACAATGTCACGTTCTTTATAAACTATGAGTTCTCCACCAACTAACACTCCCCGGCGTAACAGTATAATTACAATAGTTTGGTAAGACAAAACCTGCGGCGCGAGTTGCAAACCCCAGTAGGTGTAGTTGTAAGGCGCTATGGCGGAGACGCTAGGCGCCGGCCACGGAGACGAACTGGGGATGGAGTTGGTGGACCCGAATAGCACCGACATTGAGAGGTTCATCGCCAACACTCTAGGAGGAGCGCGGCAGCGGGCGGGCGATTGTGATGACTCAGACGATGAGGCCTGCCTACACCCTCGAGTTAGGTTTGAACGAGCTCGAAAGCAGAAGAGTGGAGTATACTCCGCACCCGTCTCTGCTCCAACCAGGAAGCCGGTGGTAGACATTAACGATGTGTACCAAGTTCCAGCGCCCAGTAGTACGAAAAGTTCTCCAGAGGCACACCCCACGGAGCCCTTCTTTACAGGGGATGTGGCCATGTATATTAGAGTGGCCCTTGCTTATACTTGTGGAAAATTTTTTCTCACATTTCTTGGATCTCATCGCCTAGAATGATTTCATTTCATAAAAAAATGATCCCTGAAAAAGATTATGACAATCGGACAACAGAAAATAGTGCCGACTTGGTTGTAAAGTTTTGAAACTTTTTACTCGTTTGGAGTTTTTAAAGAATCGACGTAATACTAATACCGATCGATTATTTTGCACTCTTTCAGCAGTTTGACATGCATTTATTTTGCGATTCTTTCATCATAAGTTACCAGAACACTTCGTTACTTTGGCAACGTAACAAACAAATTAAATTATCTTATAACCCAGCTTCAACGTTCGGTTTGCTAAAGTTTGTCCCTGTTTATATCGTTCTATACTGTTCTATTATTCTATGTTTTGTTTATACTATTTGTTTGTATTTTCTTAAAACGCTATCACGTCTTCACAATATAATTTACGTAGAGATGGAACTGTATATTTAATTGGTGGTTATGAATCACAAATTGTTGGTAGCAAATTGCCTCCGATGTTACAAGTACTTAAAGTGCTATTTTTTAACATTCGTGTAGTAAATTTAAACCTAAGGAATAGTGCTACATTAATGATAAAAGAAACTGCAATATTTTAGGAAAAGGCTCGAATTCCGATTAGAGACAAACAGCATTACATTTGTCACGGTCTTCCGATCCGTCGGAAATAGACCGTCGCGAGAGTGCCGACTCAGTCGATATGCCGGGGTCGAGGCAAATGAGCAAGGCGGGGTTTTCGCTTGATATGAACTGGTTTATTCTATATCACGCGGCTTACAATATACCGCGGCTTAAACCTAACGCGAGTTAAACCGAACGCGAGTTCGCTCGCTTTGCAATCGTTTTCCCTATTTCTTCGCTATCGCAGTTTTACCACAGTGTTATCGCAGGTCTATCGCAGTCCTAAGCGGCGGCTCCGCGATACTATCCGGTCGCTAGCGACGCTCCGCTATCGCTGGGTAGGAAGATCGGCAGGTACGGAACGGCGATGCCTCCATGGGACGCGGGAGCGAAGCCGCCACCCGACAGTCCCGGCGAGGTGTAAGGAGACCCGCGAGAGGCGAACCTCCGCGTACGGTCAGCGGCTAAACGGCGATACCGGCAGACGAGCGGCCGCTTAAGCGAACCAGCTCCGGCGCACCGTAGGAGGAAGAAAGAGGAAGGGCGAGAGACGTGTAAGAAAATCGGCGGCACGGTGTATACAATGAGTACTATCCGGCGGCGGTTGTCTCAAGCCGCCGACTGCTTGTCGCGGCGCGGTATATATAGAAACGCGAAACCGCGGTTCGACATCCCGCGGCCGTCGCGAGAGTCATATATGTGGCGGCGACGGAGTGGGGGCTCGCGGTCCCGTGGTACGGCGGGTGGTATCGGTAAGGGCTCGCGGCCTCGCCGACTCGTTACACATTAAAAAATTGGAAAATTTATATATCGAATGGAGGGTATTGCAAAAGAATTCCCCAAAACCTACTGCACTTCATCAACAGAGAAGAAAAATATTTGTTTGCAAATTTAACAATATCTTTGATATAGCGCATGCAAATGCGCTAGAAATGATGACTATCGAAGAGGATAAACAATTTCTGATTAATCAAAGGAGCGAAGGTCGTCCAGGTTCAATGTGTGGCGTTGACTTTAAATTGAGTCAGCTGGAAGAAAGAAGCGTAGTTCAAGCTGCAAAATTTCAGGCAAGAGAAAAATATAAGAGAACTTGAAAGTGCATGTAAGTTATTCTGTATCTTTTTATTACAAACATTATAGGTACCCAATAAGTAAATTATATTAACATAAAGTTATTTAACTACAGGGTGATCCTCTCGCTAGTGGACCGTAAAGAAGTGCCGCCTCAAAGTGCCGCCTTAATACAATGTAGCATTGACATGTCATTTCTGTCAACGTAAACTGGAGGCGACTGTATGCATGAAAATGTGTGTAATGAGGAGAATGGTCCCGTTTAAACGCTGCGGAAAACAGAATATTTTCCGACTGTTACAAATAAGAAATTTCTATATATTTACCTTTTTGCTTGTATACAAAATGCTGAAAGTGGTCCCCTCCAGCGTCCAAACATTTCCGAATCCGTTTTTTTTTTTAATGGTAAATGCATACAGGCTTATTTAGCTTTTCGCAGCGTTTAAACGGGACGCTTCTCCTCATTACACATATTTTCACGCATACGGTCGCCTCGACAACATTGTACTGAGGACTTGAATACATTGTATTGAGGCGGCACTTCTTTACGGTCCACTAGCGAGAGAATTACCCTGTATAAGGGACAACTACTGACCTTATGTATTTGAACAGTAGTTCCGAAGGATCAATTTCTACTGACAAAGAAAACAAACAAGTACACCAAAAGTTTAGTTTTAGGGGGCCTAAATCATTGAATTCTGAACTGCTGGAGCCTGGACCATCCCAACTTGAACCGCAGTTTGAATTATCGGAATTTGAACCAACACAGCTGAAAAAGGCGCGATTGTTACGAGCACGTAAAAATGTAGTTAATGAAAAACTCGTAGCTGTGTTAGATAGATATCGGATTAGCGATAGAGACGCTGTTCATATTTCAATAGCAATAGTTGAAGCAGTAGGGCTTGATGTGCAGGAATTTCTCATAAATAGAACGTCTATTCAGCGTTCTCGTCAAAATTTGCGAGAAAAAAGAGCGAACGATTTGAAAAAGGGTTTCAAGGAATGTAAATTACTCGCACCCGTAGTGCATTGGGATGGAAAACTTTTACCCAGCATGATAGGTAAAGAAATGGTTGAGCGTCTCCCTATAATTATTACCAGTGGGAATATTGACACAGGAATCTGACACAGTCCGAGAAACATCAACACCTGTTTCGCGAACAGGTGTCATACTAAAAAACGTTCAAGAGTTGTTAATTGTTGATACAGCAGAAATGCTTCTGTTTGCAAAGAATAATTTAAAAACTCATCAATCACATAATGATTATAAAGAATTTTTAGAATTAATAATATTATTCCTTGGTGATACTCCATCTCGCGGGGTATCCTTTCGCAAACCAGGAGCAATACACCACGCGAGATGAATGGCAAAGGCCATATATGTATTGTTTAAAAATATTTCTTTTTCGATCTGAATTTCAATTATCTGCAGAAGAGATCAATTCTATTTCAGATAGAATGTCGCGGCGTGCCGACGGTAGGGCAGGAAACTGCCTTCTTGCCTGGCACACGTCGCGACTCATCGTTACCGTCGCCACCGCGAGGAAAGTTTCCCACCGCGGTGCCGACCCTTAACGTCACTCGCTCGAGTGAAAATAAAATCAGCTGACCAGCGCAGCTCGTCCTCGTTCTACGTACAGTAACATAAATATAGCGTGTCACGTACAGCAGTCGCAGTATAAACAAACATTTGAAAACAATACAAATTCAAACGCGAACATTTTTCAGAGTTCATGTGTGCCACTCCGACTAACTTGTGGCATAAATAATAAAAAAATTATTTGGCAGAATCCGACTCCTTCTTCTCCACGTTACTGCCGTCCTATAAGAATAGATTCGTTAAAGAATCTGTTGACGTTACAAACGACGAAATTTCTTAGGTGCAGAATCAAATAAACGCATTAGAAGAAACAAAATTGGTAGTGGCAAATCGAAATGTATCTGAGAAGTATTCGATGCTTCTAACCATGATTGACGGTAAGGTATGTAACGTTATCACCCATAACTTGTCAACAATGAAATGTTACATTTGTGGTGCAACATCAAAAGAATTTAATAATCTAACGGTACAAACAGAAATAAATGAAGAGTCATTACAATTTAGTATATCTATCCCACACGCAAGAATACGACTATATGAGAGCTTATTACATATATCTTATAAGCTACCCATTAAAAAATGGCAAGTACGATTAGAAAGTGAAAAGAAAGTTGTACTAAAAAGAAAATTATTAATTCAGAAAGAATTTAAAAGTAAAATGGGTCTGATTGTTGATGTACCGAAACCAGGTTTCGGCAATACAAATGATGGTAACACTAGTCGAAGATTCTTTATGGACCCACAACTAGCTGCTGAAATAACTGGATTAAATGTAGAAATTATTATCCATTTTAAAGTAATTTTAGAGGTAATATCTAGTGGCCACGATATAAATATCAACAAATTTAATACGTATGCTAATGATACAGCAAACCTGTGCGTTGCAGTATACTCATGGTATCCAATGACACCTACAATTCATAAAATATTAATTCATGGTGCCATTTTAATAAAAAACGCTTTGCTGCCCATTGGACAATTATTATCAGAAGAGGCCGCTGAGGCAAGAAACAAGCATTTTCGTTTATATCGGCAGTTTAATGCTTGAAAATTTTCATGGATGTACTCAATAGATTATTACTTACCTCCGATTCTCTTGCAACGAACATGCGCCCAAAAATAATTAAAAAAACTAAACCATTTATGCTGGAAACTATAGAAATGCTGCAACCAGTTCAGTGTATAAGCGATAATGAGAGCGAAGAAACTGAAATATCTTCAGATGAATGGACCGACTAATGTTATACATATATATATTCTTCTTAATTATATTAGTTACAAATATGTGTATTTAAAATTATATTCAGTTTATATTATTGTATATGCATTTTCATTCATTTGTTTTCATCTTTGCATTGTTTAACTTGTTGTGCCCGGATACGCACATAAAGAATGCACAATTCAGCAACTCCTACAAAGCGAGCGATGACCGACCTCCATCGAGCGAGGAATGTCTAACTCAGCGACACGTGCCGACCGAGCGGCAAAAGACTTCGATCTATTGGGAAATATCCCAAATAAGTAAGACATTCCAATTAAGCAATTGGCACGATTAAAGAATATAAAAGCACCGCGCATCGCCGCGCGGGCAGAGAAGAAATAACCGAAAGATCGTAAGCAGAACGTACATAAAGTAACTCTAGAACAATCAGACTTGTAACTCTTAAATATTCAATAAACCAAGTATCACTTCGTCTATTCTCGTAAAGTTCCGTTGAATTCCAATTCTTTAAACGCTCCAGAACCTCAGCTATCCCATAAATTAATTGTTGATACCCGTCGGGCACGACAAACTTTTACCATAAATTAGTACGGTATTATGTTTCGAACTCATTAAATAGTAGAAATAATTTTGGCCAGCTAGATCGGACAAATACTGCACTATGCAATGGGAGACTCAATTTACTACTTGAAGAAAATTGGTGAATTTTCGGAAGCAGACATGTTACACAGTCGTTTTAGTAACTTTTTACTCCAAATATTACTGAAAAAGTTAAACAGTATATAGACTAATAGTTAACAATAGCGAATGCATAAAAAGTTAAGCCATTACATAATATTATTCACTAAAGGTACACAATTTTGTAAGAACAAAACTAAACTTGCCTCATAGTTCTATGACATGGAAATAGTTAAAAAACATGATAAACGCCATGAATATAATGATTATGATGGCACTGTGTATGTAGATTCAGAATGATTGGTATTACAAACTGAGATGCACAAAAATATTGTTAATTAAAATCATTACAAATCTGCCATGTCAGACGGTTAAACATGCCTTAATCATGCTATATAACATTAGCATCTCATTATAACCTATAATTATCAAGAGACACGGTCGTGTCTCGCGCCAAGTTCACGCGCAGAGCGCTGCATGAAAGGCCGACCGTGTATCTATACGCGAGACCGAAAGTTCAGAGAAGCCGAGATTATCAGATCTCAATAACGCGTGGGCGGATCGGTTTTCTATTAGGCTCAATCGATAGCGCGTACCCAAATTAGTTGACAAAAGTATTTTTCTTTTTCCTCTACATGCCTTGTGAAGGAAGTTATCACAAGCTAAAGTTGAGATTGCGTAAAATGCATGATGAGATTTTAAGTCTTGGTCGTCGTCGTCGTCGTCGTCGTCGTCGTCGTCGTCTGTTCGTCATCCTTCTCTAACGCCTGTTACGGTGTATACACACCTCTTTGTCAGGGGGACTGGTAAATGTACTATTGGTGTCTTTGTCTTTAAACGAAAACGGCATAAGTTTGTCCCTTTTTCGTTGTTTCCTTTTCTAACGTCAGTTTGTCTTCCTCTCGCACACAGCGTGTCCAGCGCTACAGCAGCGCCATGCATAGTTTGACAGCTGTCAAGCTTCAGAAGTTTGTTGTTATTAATCAGATTTATATGATTGATTTCATCGACAAATTTATAGATTACATACTTTTGTGCCGTATATATTTCAGTCATACATTTTCTTTCTTCTTATAGCACAAAAGCAAGGAAATTGCAATAGTGCAGTACAACTGTTAGCTGTCAGTGTAACACCGTACTCGCGATTCTTTGTACGGCGAAAGTATGATAAATACAAATGTGTATAAGTGCAGCTATTTATTAGTGACAAGGTGCGATACAAAATTATTTAATGAATATTAATAATCATAAATAACGTAGCATTATAAATGAAAATCATATAATGTGTGTAGGTTATGTTTATCTTTGTGAAAAGTAAGATTATATACAAAGCTTAGTTGAACATAGGATTCAATGTTGCAAAAGTTGACATTATACAAAGACGACAGCTTTGAATAATATACTTGTTTCAATTCCGATAAATAAAAAAGGGAAAAAAGTTATGATCTTAACGAGTTACTAAATACAAAGTTTTTTCATTGGTTTCAGTTGCACACCAAATTATGTGAAAAGTGTACTGGAAATTATACATTGATTAAAAGTGATTTTATACTAACTAACAATATAATTGTTATTCAGTGAATATCAGTCAAAGATAATATATTAGGAAAAACAGAGATTTCTTTGCGATCTTGCAAAATAAGGATGGGGTTTCCTCTTATGCAAATGCAATGAAGCAATGTTTGTTACATTTTGCTGTTGTTAGAAAACAGATATTTAATTGTGATAAATTAAACATTTTAAGCGTATTAATACAACAATATGAACGTAAATTACCTGAGTTAAATACATATGCAATACGGCAATGTTTAGGGGAATATTTCTCCAAAAACGTTAAACGAGATACATCCCAATTTTTTATAGCTCTTTGTGAAAAATACGATTATATTCAAAGTTTAGTTGAACATCAACTTTCTACAATTAAACGATGCAACAGTAGTTGTCATTATACAAAGACTATAGTTCTCCGTAATACACTTCTTTCAATACCGATAAATAAAAAAAATAAAAAAGTTATGATTTAAATCAGTTATTAAATACAAAGTTCTTTCATTGGTTGCACTTGCACAATGAATCATGTGAAAAGTGTACAGAAAATGATATATTGATTAAAACTGAATTTATAATGACTAGAAATATTATTGTTATTCAGCTAATATCAGTTGAAGACAATATATCAGGAAAAACATAGTTTTCTTTGCGAGCTGTCCCAACAACTAAAGTTATTATACTTGGACAAATATACAAAGTAATGAGTGCTGTGTTTCATCATGGTTCATGCATTGAAGAAGGTCATTATACGGGTATATGCAGAGAAGGAATGTCCAATAATTGGATAGAGGCTAATGATGCGGAAATTAGGAAAACGCAATGGCCTAGAAGTGCTAAAAATGTATATATTATTTTCCTGCAGAAAATTGATAAAAATTAAATATCTTTACGGAATTCTTTTTTTAATTATACGGGACATACACAATTTCTATAATTACAATTCTCATTTTTTTAAAAAATTCGCAGAATTTATAAAGTAACATTTCATATTTGTAATTTTTCTACATTATGGTAAAACGAAGTTCGACTTCATCTGCACAAACCACACTTTTATATATATTTCTTTCCTCTACACAATAAGACAGCATAGAATATTGCAAGCCAAATCCAATGTTTTTGAATTATAATGTTGCAGAGTAAAAAAGAAAAATGTTATCACAAATAGTTATACATTTATTGAAGTGGGCCATTGTACTTCAACTATATCTTTACAATTACGATGGGGTGGTGGCGGGCTCTCTTTAAGAAAATCTAATTTACATGTACTATTTTCCTATGCAAATCTGTTCCTTTACCGTGCGGTATAAAAGGGTTACAACTTTTACAGTTATTTACATTTAATACAAAAAAGAATAATGTGCACTTTAAAACTGATTAAAAAAAAAAGTAATTTTTTAAAAAGACGCCAAGTCCATGTTTGTACGATTGTGGTATAATCTGTACAAAATAAAGTCAAAACACAATCACTTTATCTTTATATAATAAAAATAATAAAAATTTACTTCACAGAAAAACCGAACAAACAGCTTCATGTATTTCTATAATATACATTATATTTTTGCAATATTACAATACTGTAAAATACAAACGATGAAAATTTATCACAAATACTTATGCATTTATGGAAGAGAACCGTCGTATTATCACTATTTTCAAAAACGACGGGGGTGGTGGCGGGCTCTCTTTCAAAAAATGTAATGTACACGTGAACAATCAGTTTACAATACTGCAAAATAGAAACGTTCTAAAATTATCACAAATAATCATGCATTTATACCAGAGAACCGTCGTATTATCACGATTTTAAAATACGACGGGGATGGTGGTGGGCTCTCTTCGAGAAAATGTAATTTACATGTCAACAATAAGTATCGTTTCCCTTGGAAGTTCTGGGGTAAGTGCCATGCCGTCTCTCATGGTCCTTCACGAGATTCAACATCTTTTCCATTTCGTGGCCAGAACCATGTAGGAAACTCTTAACACAATACATGTGTTATGCAGCACCATAGCGACGGTTAAGTGGCTACACACACCTACTTTGGAAATTGTACGACTGCACTCTCTATCGCGTATTCATAATGAAAATCCGCGACTCTTTCAATTCGTCGCGCCTGGAGTGTCAGGTATTCCCCGTCCTAAGTCCGATGAGAAACAGACAGTTCCGACATCGGCACCTACAGTATATACAGTGGGTAAC
Organism: Stelis phaeoptera; assembly: GCA_943735885.1. Taxonomy (NCBI): domain Eukaryota; kingdom Metazoa; phylum Arthropoda; class Insecta; order Hymenoptera; family Megachilidae; genus Stelis; species Stelis phaeoptera. The sequence continues at coordinate 3,781,743 of OX030933.1, forward strand.
AAAAGTAAGTAAACACCTGGCGTTTGCAGCAAAGAAGCATTTGTATCAAAGTCAATATGTAACTTTATAAAACAAATTGCATATCTGCTGAAACTACATGAAATAATCTACATAACTATGCTGATAAAATATTCATTAGTGTTGGATTTCTTCGTAAAAAAAAAGAAAGATTCACGATATGCAACGAATACACGTTCCAAAAGTAAGTAAACACGACCTACATTGCTCGATAACTTTTTAATCCTTCCGATTTTGTAATTTTTTTATAAACAATTCTTACAGATCCTTTTATTCCTAATAAGAATTCGCAAACTGTTTCTTTGCAGTGATTATAGTTTTTAAGAAAACTTGACTTAAAGAAAAATTGTAAATTTTCAACTTTGGAAATGTTTCACAGCCTTATAGTTGCTTTTATGCAGTTCACTTTTATACCAAACTATTCGGTAGCCTCTCCCAAATAAAATGATATAAATTGTGATTACATTGTAATTATTTAAATATGCTTAAATGTCAATGGAAGTGAGGAAGAAACCCAAGACGCGGCGATGTCTGCTGATATTTTTTCATTTATTTCAATGACTAAGAGCCTAGGATAAATTCTAATCAGTTCATGTGAAAGAGTAAAGATTTCAGTTAAAAAAAGTAGCCCACGAAACTGACAAATCGTGTTGTGTTTTGAGTACATGTGTCAAACTTTTTGGTAAAATTATCGCAACAGATTCGGTAAACATTCGCAGAAGACAAACGATCGTCAGCGATGAGTATCACTGTCGTTACGCTGTGAAGTTGTTACATTTTTGTTTATTCTTGACAAATGAATGCAGGAATCATCATTAAACGTGTTACCGTTCTAGTGTTTGAGTGCATTTATAAAATATTAGTAAAATTATACTTAAATTTAAAGGTAAGCTATTTTAAATTTGATTGCCTTGTTCGTTATTTATTTAATTTTACAACAGAAGAACATTGTGTTAAATTATTTTTGTTATAGAAAAATGGGAAAATTCAAACAACTCACAAGCGAAGAACGGAAAACTGTTGTACGAATGCATAATCAAGGTGATTCGTACCGAAAAATAGCAAAATGTTTTGGAAAAACACCTGCTGCTATTTTCAAAATAGTTGCTACATGCAAGAAAGACGGACGAGTTTCTGTATTACAAAGATGAGGACGACCGAAAATTACAGCAACTCGTACAGATAAAAAAATTGTACATATTTCAATGTCATCTCCATTTTTATCGGCATCAAAGATACGAGCCCAATTAATGGGAAAAAATATAAATGTTCCAAGCACACAAACCATTAGAAGAAAGTTACATGCAGCAGAAAGGTATGGACGTGTTGCAAGAAAATTGCCATATTTAAATGAAAGAAATTTGAAGAAGCGTATGCAATTTTATAACTTACATGTATTGCAATCCGACCACTTTTGGAAAAGAATATTATGGACTGACGAATCTATGATTCGTATGAAATATAGCCATGGCAGGATGTACGTGTGGCGGAAACATAATGATGAATTATCATACAATTGTGTAAAACCAACATTAAAAAACATGAATCAAGGAATAATGGTCTGGGGATGCTTTTCGGCAAATGGCATCGGAAAAATTGTACCACTATCTGGAAGAGTAGACTCAAAGGTTTACCTAAAATTACTAGAAGAAATTATAATACCCGAAGGAAAGCGCTTAATAGGGAACGATTTTATCCTCCAACAGGATAACGCACCAATTCACAAGGCCAAAGTTGTTATGAATTATCTTAAAACTAATAGTATTAACTTATTAGATTGGCCCCCACAAAGTCCAGATTTGTCGCCGATAGAAAATATGTGGGCAATTCTTAAATTAAGAATAGCCGAGAAAAAGCCAAAAAATATTAAGGAATTGAAAAATTGTATAATTGAAACTTGGCAGGAATTTACTGTAGAGGAATGTTTGAAATATGCTTTATCTGTTCCAGATAGAATTTCTAAAATGTCACAGAGAAAAGGATATCATTGCGGGTATTAAGTTTTGTATTTAAATATATGTGTGTTGTATAATTTTGTATATCAATAAAAATTTAATACTGTATTTATATTTATAACTTATAACGTTGCAATTATTTTTGTTTTTCACACGATTATTATTCATGATAATAAATTGTTTGAGCAAATATGTAATTGTTATTACTATAATCATTTAATTCTTGATAGTACGAGTCATAGTGTTTTATATTGTTTTTGTAGGACCTGTTGCACGTTCGTTGAATTTAAGGTTAAACGTGTGACCGATATCGGATTTATCAAGAATAAACAAAAATGTAACAACTTCACAGCGTAACGACAGTGATACTCATCGCTGACGATCGTTTGTCTTCTGCGAATGTTTACCGAATCTGTTGCGATAATTTTACCAAAAAGTTTGACACATGTACTCAAAACACAACACGATTTGTCAGTTTCGTGGGCTACTTTTTTTAACTGAAATCTTTACTCTTTCACATGAACTGATTAGAATTTATCCTAGGCTCTTAGTCATTGAAATAAATGAAAAAATATCAGCAGACATCGCCGCGTCTTGGGTTTCTTCCTCACTTCCATTGACATTTAAGCATATTTAAATAATTACAATGTAATCACAATTTATATCATTTTATTTGGGAGAGGCTACCGAATAGTTTGGTATAAAAGTGAACTGCATAAAAGCAACTATAAGGCTGTGAAACATTTCCAAAGTTGAAAATTTACAATTTTTCTTTAAGTCAAGTTTTCTTAAAAACTATAATCACTGCAAAGAAACAGTTTGCGAATTCTTATTAGGAATAAAAGGATCTGTAAGAATTGTTTATAAAAAAATTACAAAATCGGAAGGATTAAAAAGTTATCGAGCAATGTAGGTCGTGTTTACTTACTTTTGGAACGTGTATTCGTTGCATATCGTGAATCTTTCTTTTTTTTTACGAAGAAATCCAACACTAATGAATATTTTATCAGCATAGTTATGTAGATTATTTCATGTAGTTTCAGCAGATATGCAATTTGTTTTATAAAGTTACATATTGACTTTGATACAAATGCTTCTTTGCTGCAAACGCCAGGTGTTTACTTACTTTTGTTACCCACTGTACATACCTGTACAAATCAGGTCAACATCCCAAATGCATTTACCTTGCCACGGTTCTTGTTTGCAAATGTCGTAACACTAACATGCATTTATTACTGTACTGTATAAAATAAATGTACTACAAAAAAGAGTGATATCCTAGAAAAATACTTTTTGAAAAAAGTACAAAAAGGCGCCAAGTGCACGCTTCCTAAAATTAAGATATAATCTATACAAAGAAATGTGTAACACAAAGATTATTTTATCTTTATGAAAACATTTACTTTACAAAAATACCGTACTATGAAATTGGTGTATTTCTCTCAATTCTTTATATATTTATTCATATTCTGTCTATAAAAGAGATGATATCACAAAATAGCGCCAAGCAAACAATTCGTATAATCTACCTGCAAAAAAGTTGGCGCTGCTTTTTTGTAACAAACATGTCAAATATTGCAACTTAACGTTACATTCTTGTACAATTTGTTGTTGTACAACAAATTCATTGAAGTTGTGGATGTAACAAATTACAAAAAAGCAGCGCCAACTTTTTTGCAGGTAGATTATACGAATTGTTTGCTTGGCGCTATTTTGTGATATCATCTCTTTTATAGACAGAATATGAATAAATATATAAAGAATTGAGAGAAATACACCAATTTCATAGTACGGTATTTTTGTAAAGTAAATGTTTTCATAAAGATAAAATAATCTTTGTGTTACACATTTCTTTGTATAGATTATACCTTAATTTTAGGAAGCGTGCACTTGGCGCCTTTTTGTACTTTTTTCAAAAAGTATTTTTCTAGGATAATTATAACCTAAGAGTATAATATAATCTATGATGGCTGGGCTACTAATTAATTCACATTTATGAAAATGATATTAATACCCAAACTTGCACATATATGATATTTCGCTACAGGTTATCGACAATAAATTCTTAAATTTTCTTTACTACTCATTTGCTTTAAATAAACACTATAATGATATTACTACTTCTACTGATGTAACTGAATATTTATTAACCTAACTACCACTTTGTATGTGTTTTGATCCATAACAGACAGCACTATCTTAAAAATAGTATATTTACTAACTCTGGAAATTAATTGGTTAATGGCAACAAACATGGGGCTATCAGCAGTAATGAAACTAATATGAATACAAACAATAATATAAGTGCAAAAATACTGGTAAATAACGAGGAACCAAATTTAAATAATACAACTCAGATAACAGCACATATAATCATGTAAAACTGACGCTTTCTATATAAATTAATTTGTAATGATGGGCATATTATACAGTGTGTCCACGCTTAACTGTTACAGTCCCATTATGTAATAATTATTCATGTCAGAAAGAATTGGTTAGTGGGAAATTGCATGGTAAAATAGGAAGAATGTTTCTGTGTACACAGATTTTTTTTTACATTATTATTTTAAGAGATATGAGGGTCAAGCCCAGTTTTTTAAATAGAACTGTATATTTTTGTTTAGATCATTTGATAATACTTTTAAAAACAAATTCATTGACTTTAAATGTATACAACCAATTTTTGTTAGTTTTTAAGATATAACGGTTAGAAATTAACTGATTTGCCAGAAAAACTCTGTGCATATCCATTTTAAGAGGGCATGCCAAACATGTAGCACTTACCGCATCAATGGGACTGCCGTTCACATCCTTCAGTCAGACCAAAGTTTCTCTTTTAACATCAGTAAATTTGTAACCATCATATCCGTGCACACAAAAACATTCTTCTGATTTTACCATGCAATTTCCATCTAACCAATTCTTTCTGAATAGTTATCACATAACGGGACTGTACGCTTAAGCACGGACATACTGTATAACAAAAATTATAAAAACTGGCAAGCATACCACTATGACTTCAATTGTACGCTGTTGAAAATTTGTTTTCATACTTATTTAAAACAGAGAATTTTAACAAAATTGGTTGGTTTTAGCAACAAAAATCCACTTACCTTGCCTCCACGTGATGCTGCTGAGTCCCATGTTGCTGATGTGGCTCCCACAAAGGTAGAAAGTAAAAGAAGAAGTAGTTCTTTCAAAACAGGACAGCGGATGACATCAGGGTTACAATCTTGGATCCTAAAATTAAAGCAACATATCATTATTTGTAGACAAACGGGGAAAAGGGCTCTAGTTCCTAGGGAATCAAAAATTGCGACTGCCACAACAAAGATAACCGGCACTTAAGACCTGCAACATGAGATGCTTTGAAAGTAACAAGATTTTTCAACAAATTCGATATTATTCTATTTACATGATTATCCGTTCAAACACATTTGCAAGTAATAGATGAATCACTATCAGAAAAAACTATAACTATTATTTACTGATAAATCTCCATCACATTTTACACCATCATTATAACCAGTAGTACTTCTTATCTGCAATAAACATTTTACACGTTCCGAGTCTAAATCTATACTAACTGTAAAAATAGTAATAGCTATATAAACTGCACCACCTTACAAATCTATATTTATAATCCGATAATCCTATGATTATTAACAAAAATATCTAAATTACAATCTACTAACTAGTACGTACGTTAAAATTATCATTTGTTAACTGCGTCACTGTTTGTCGAAAAACACACGCCTTTGTCCGTTAGTCGTCGCGTTTATTCTGCCGAAAACCGACGCGACGCGTAGCAGCACGCATTCTCCAACGCGTACCCCATCGGCAGTCATTTATTTTCACCTACGAATTGTTTCGGATCCTCCCATAATACCTTACGCGTATTCCCTGACAAGGAATATAAACGTTTTTGGTTGAAAACTCATACGTGCCATAACTTTCTATTTTAATGGACATCAGAGGTGTCACTTATATTAAAAAGGACAAAAATTGATTACCACGTGTCAACAAATGTAAAATAATATGTGTCCATACTGAATTTGTAATAATATTCTAAACATTAATTATACTGAGCTCTTATAATTGTTTTGCATCAGCTGTCCATTGAATATATCTGAATTTTAAAGTGATTCTTACCTATTAAGGAAAGCACCACAAAGTCTTAATATTTTAAAACCTAATGTTTCATATAAATCAAAAAGTTGGTATAGACAAGAGGTTGGAAAACTAGTTGGAAGATGAAAAAAGTTCACTGAAAATGACTGCGATTATGTCGTAGACTAAATATATGTACCTTTCTAGCACTTTCATGCAAAGTTGTATGATAAAAATAACAAGGCTTTCTAATATCCGAATAGTTAATGATTTTACGCATTACTGATCACTTGAACAATTCTTTTCTTACTCTTAGGCTTCATTTTTGCAATCTGGATACCTATTATTGTACATTTACAGTACTCGACAAGCTGTGCTTTCAAGAATTGATGCACTTATATTGACCACTACTGTAAACTACTATTATGCTTGTAACAATCAGTCATTCTGTTATATCTTTTATATCTGCTAAAATACTGTAGCATTAATTTTGTTTTCTTTTTTTTATCACTTTTTTTGTTAGCGATTCAATGAAAATTGTTACAAATTACAAAATCTGAATAATGTTTTATAGATTCAAAATATTCTATTTTACTAACAGCATTTACAAAACAAGGAAATTCATTCACATTACTTTTCTTTTTTTATTCAGTAAGTGATTGTAATAAATCTGACATTTACACTGAAGGATACTAAATACTTTGGTTTCTGTGCAATATGTTTACATGATGATTTTTTAATCTAATCAGATTCCATTTTAAATAAAGATGGTTCGATACCAGCCAAACTAGGTTTTTTCTATATTTTTGGTAATGAAACAGTATGTTCCAAATTATTCCGAGCTTTTATGGTTCTTCTTATATTAAAAGTGTAATATTGCAATAAAAATTTGTTTACTTAAATGTAACACTAATCGTTCCATAATATGATTTGAATATATTATCACAATATCTCAGTCATAATTAAACTAGCAGATTTTGCTACCTTTTGCAAGTATGATCATAAATTATAAATGATTATAAAAAAACTGTGATATAGAATGTAAAACCCATGAAAAAAGATGAGTTCTTCAGATACACAATTACGTTTAAACATCTGACTATAATCGAATTGAACGAGATGGAAGTACTTTGTAATAACAGCATCTTCCATAAGACACATATTTATTGTGTACATGTTTAAAAAAGGCGATACAAATAAATTGATATACGATCTACATACATAGGTTAATAAGTTGATTTGATTTTCATTGATTCTGTCCTTTTCACCTAAATTTGTAGGCTTGTTTTCACACCATATTACATATAAATTTTAAAAACATCATCGATTTGAATTATTACCTTCGCTAATATTACTCAGAAAGTTTTAATAAAATATCATTAGATTTATCATACTTAATTTAATATCATACTACATCGTGAAAGAAGAAAATATACCATAAAGCATTAAAAAAAGGACAAATATATGTATCACTGGAGTCGAAATAACCTGACATACCAAACTTTCTACGTAAATGTTTTGTTTCAGGTTTCACTGACGTAAAAATTTATATTTTTTACGTTTAAAACTCCACAGCCTCGAAAGTTATGCGTATTTAATACCATACTACACGCTAACTGCAGTCCATCTCCACTTACTCGGGGGAATCCAGGGAAACGGAAACTCCTACCGATTTTTCTGGTTTTACCATTGACTATAGATACTACAAGCACCGACGAGGTAGCAAACTCGGCTTCCGCTAGGGAAAAACACTAGCGAGGGGAAAGGTACCCCACCATCAACTCCCGGGATATTCCTAAACTTTACAGGAATATAAATTCGAACAATTATGTGTATCAATACGCGAAGAAGCAACCATATTTCAGAATCGAAGCATTCAGAAGCAAAAATTATATATAAAATGACATGGCATTGATAATTATCATTCTCGTCGGTTTCCTCGATCGAGATGGCGCCTCAAACGAAAGATTGTGGGAGAACTCTTGAAGGTGTACCAATAAATTTATAGTCACACCGTTTTGTAATATTTTCTTCCTTTCCTTTATTCGTATACACGAAAAACCTTTTCGCGTACCTATCGTACAAAAGAACGACGACTTCTCTTTTTCGTCCAGATGGCGCTTCATGCGATCGCGCCGCCACAAGATCACATAAACCATATAATTTCTTTTTTCGCTATTCCTCTAACGAACTGGTCGAATAAAATTGCTGTAATTGTCCAAATTTGTCATTATATTTACCAATTTCCTACCCCAACTGTCCTGATACTGAAAATTATAAAAATCATAATCAATGTTCGGTGAGAAATGTGAAGCGACCTCTCTCCGCCGGGAGGAACGCCGCAACTCGCTCTGCCATTGGCTGACACCGAGGGAAGCCGACTTTGCACCGACGAATTTTCGGCTTCGCATAAGAGCCTCTCTCTCGCACTCACGGTGATGAGAGAGAGGCTCTTTTTTCAGCCTTCGAGCATCCTCGTCTTGAAAATGTTATTACCATGATCGCTTCTCCGGCATGAGATGGCGCCAAACGAGAAGCCACACGAATCATATATTTATTCTTTCGACGTTCCTTTAATAAATTTACAGAATAAAATGAGTTTAATTCTCGAAAGTTGTTAATAAATTTTCCGATCTCCTACTACAGGTTTCTAGATAGCGAAAACTGCGTGACGTCAACTAGAAAGACTATTCGGCGAAAGGGCTGATTTTGTTGGTAGAATTTCAAGAAATATGACCATATATTTTTTTTGTATTTTGAACACTTCTAACCCGCCATGAAAAAAATAAGAATTTGTTTATAATTTTTAGTATTGTAAAATCAACTACTGGTTACAGTGCCAGTGTAATAATATAGTGATATATTTTAAATTAATTGAACATAAAAGTACATTTAGATGTAGTTTAAATTCACGCTCTATTGTTATCGATAACAGGATCAAATTGCAACTACTGGAAACGCGTTGCCTCCCTCGCTTGGGGCTGCTCGCCCCACCCATACGCTCCGTAGGTCGCGGTACGCTCATATACTACAGACAGTCGTCATCGGTGATTATCAATTCTTTCGTTAAAAAAAAAAAAAAGAAAAAAAAAGTTATTACAATAAGGCAATCCTTTTAAATTAAAATAAAAAATTCAGCTCAGTTCGATAAATAGCTTCTGATCAGTAATGCCCTTTGAACAGGGGGAGGATGTTTCGTGGCAAACGAAGTACGGAACAATACAATTATTACTGCAAGCCGGAGTATGATGCTTTCGAAAGTGTAGCATATTGGAATGTATAGTATCACCGACGAGGTGCTATTAAAGACTGCCAGCTCCTGTGTATTTTGGCGTACCACTAAGCGGGCTCTGATGGGCTCTGTCGCTCCGTCGGTAAAGCAACGAGCGGTCGCCTCGTGACAAAGAACGCCTATGGAACAAAATGTGACAAAGCGAGGCAGAAAAGTTCCCCTCGCCCCGGCGACCGTTTAGACCAGTGATGTCCAAGCTCGCTCCGGGCTTCCCCCACTCTAAAGCTCTTCCCCTCATATAGGTTCTGATCCAGGAACAGTGCTCGTTGCGCTATGGTGCAGCGTCGATCGTGCTATTATTTATCGATATCGACGATACAGTCGATAATTAGGATTTCTCCAAGAACAACAAAGTAACATGAAGAATTGTTTTTTGTTTTATGTATGACATTTGTCATACATTTACACAAACACTCATCATGCAAACTTACACATTTATTTGGATATGTTAGTGATTTTTAATAGTCTCCAGAATATCTAATTCAAATTTTGTGAACGCGATTCGTAGCGTCTATATATCTACCATAATTCCACTCATGTTTAATATTTCAGGACTTCTTCAACGATAAGTTGGGCAGTTTCACAAATCTAACAAGAGTACTTGATAGGTGTATGTGATGAGCGTATGTGATAAGTGTAAATTGTAAATGTATGACAAATTATGAATATCAAAGAGATGTAATCTCTGAATAAAACTAATGTCACACATAAAACAAAAAACAATTCTTCATGTTACTTTGTTGTTCTTGGAGAAATCCTAATTATCGACTGTATCGTCGATATCGATAAATAATAGCACGATCGACGCTGCACCATAGCGCAACGAGCACTGTTCCTGGATCAGAACCTATATGAGGGGAAGAGCTTTAGAGTGGGGGAAGCCCGGAGCGAGCTTGGACATCACTGGTTTAGACGATTGGACCAGTCACGTCTTCCGCGAGTGTTTCTTATTCTGACCGCAATATATCCTAGAGGGCGGTAGAAAACAGCGAATTTTTCGGATACGCGAAGTCCCGTAAGGCTGGCAGTCTTTAACAGTACCTCGTCGGTGATAATACAGAAAAAGAATTTAACTGAAGGTGCTGCCGTCAGATGTCGCATTACCAAATGTCCAATTTATCATTTATTTATTTTCGCTATTGCCCGTTTGTCTAAAAGGTCGCTTCAATCGATTCGGAGCAAGCCTCAAACGGAACTCCCCCCTTAACTGTGCTATTAAAATGAGTGAATTTGTAGTCCCAGAAGTATGGAGCTTAATTAAACTGCACGAATTTTGCAAAAATAAAGAACTGTTATTTAAATATTTGCAAGACAAAAAGTTAATTAACAAAAATCTGAATTGTCGGCAATGTGGAAATGCCATGAAAATGGTAGATGAAAATTGGCTAAGTAGGAGAACTGTTCCAGTATCTGCTAATGCTTCCAAAAGGAAAAGAATTTGCAACGTAAAAATATTGATGAAAAAAGGAACATTGTTCGGGAATTGGCCTCCCGACGATGAGGGGGGCCTCTATCAGATCATCTCGGCAGCTTGACGGGTCGCCGCGTTCCGGAACAAACCGGACGCGATGCGCACGCGCCACGCCATATTGTAACCGGCACGACTATGCGCTCGTACCGGCAAGACGGCGTCGGCCATTATCTCGTGGATCGGATCGTAATTAACATTCAGGCCCCCCAAACTACCGTATTTCGCATGAAGCCAGTTTTGATTACCGCCCGTGCCTGCTTGGAGTGCTGGTGTCACTACTAACACATATACGTAACGTCGGTGAGATACGCACACAGGAACATAGTGTTACGTATATGTTATACTGTATTTATAATTCGAAATTTATTTTAATAATAAAAATGAGGAAGGGGAAAAATGAAATCATTCAGCTAGAAAATGAAATATATTAAATTAATATATTATTTAAATTTAACATAAATATTATAATATGTATATGAAATATATTGAGTAAACATAAAAAGTAACAAAATATATTGTATAACAAAGTATATTACATTCATATTTTTCTCGCTTATTCCTACTGATTATTATGAAAGTGGTGTAAGTCATAATTACATTGATGTAATGTGTGAAAACTGTTGACTTACGCTTTCATAATAACCAGCTTCTTTATTTTTTATCCATCGTACTTACATATTGATTCATACAGAGGAAATATTTATTGAGATTCATATTCACAATATTTATTGATATTCATTCATACACAGAAAACATTTATTCATATTAATTAATTAATTCATATTGATTCATACATATAGAAAACATTCATTCATATTGATTCATACACATAGAAAATATTCATTCATATTCATCCATACACATAGAAAATATTCATTCATATTGACTCATACACACAGAAAATATTCATTCATTTTGATTCATACACAGAAAATACATACAATGCGCACACAGTATAATAATAATAAATAAATAAATAAATAAATATATATATATACAGGGTGTCCCAGAACTAGTATAACTCCCGGAAATGGGGGGTAGCTGGGGTGCATCTGAACAACTTTTTCCTTTACCAAAATGTTGTTTGAAGCTTCGTTATCGAGTTATTAACGAAAAACACCGGCCAATGAGAGCGCGCGTAGAGCGCGGGCTCAGCCACGAGAACGCTAGTGGCTCTCAATCGCGCGCGGACGTGGCCGTGAACGAATGCCTCTTTGCATCGGAGATATCGAGAGAATCACACGGCAAATGTTACATTGTATTAAATTAAAAATAATGTAGAATTATTTATGAGTAACAAATTAATGAATATGTCGTTTAATAACTATGTTTGACACTTTTTAACGTTATCCGAAAGGGACAAAGTGTTGTAGTAGTTATGGAAATAATTTTTTTTTTAATACCACATCAACAGTTGGATAATTTATGTTTAAAGAAAAACGATTTCGAAAGCTAATGTTAGAAAAAGCTGGTTTAATTTACCCATTCGTCCCCGAATGAACCTGTCACGGTTGAAGTGGGTCGTTGAAACTGGGTCACTGTGCCGATTCTGGCCCTTTTTCGAAACCTTCAACAGCTGATGTCATGGTCGGGTCAGCGAACTCACTGCATTGCACGGTCACTTGTATTGTACGGTCACTTTTATTGCGCGGTCACTGTCACTTGTCACTGGGAAATGTGGGAATATTTAAACACGATTTATTCTTCCTACGTGTAACCAAATCGGTCACTCAGTGGCGAACGAATGCAGTACTGCGTAAGGAAAATTTGATCTCACGTCGAAATCAGTGAATTGAATTTTCATTCTGTAGTCCAGGGTGCCATAAAGTAGTACCGTAAGCAAGGGAAGGTTCGGCTATTTTACGACGAATTTAGTGACGACAGCAGCACGTGTGCACGAGACAAACGGACTGAGGACTTTACACGCAGAGATGTCTGAATGGCACTGCAGTTCACCCTTCCCCACCAGCACAAGCAGGCCCACGGTTGAAGGATTGTTAGAAATGAATGGAGGACGAACGAAATTTCTCCGGAAAAAGACTAGCCTTGTTTAGCTACGGTGTAGCCTTTTTCCGGAGAAATTTCGTTCGTCCTCCATTCATTTCTAACAATCCTTGAACCGTGGGCCTGCTTGTGCTGGTGGGGGAGGGTGAACTGCAGTGCCATTCGGACATCTCTGCGTGTAAAGTCCTCAGTCCGTTTGTCTCGTGCACACGTGCTGCTGTCGTCACTAAATTCGTCGTAAAATAGCCGAACTTTCCCTTGCTTACAGTACTACTTTGTGGTACCCTGCACCACAGTATGAAAATTCAATTCATTGATTCGGGCGTGAGATCAAATTTTCCTTACGCAGTACTGTATTCATTCGTCACTGAGTGACCGACTTGGTTTCACGAAGGAATAATAAATTGTGTTTAAATATCCCCACATTTCTCAGTGACCGCGCAATAAAAGTAACCGCACAATAAATGTGACCGTGCAGTGCAGTGAGTTCGCCGACCCGGCCGTAACATCAGCTGTTGAGGGTTTCGAAAAAGGATTAGGATCGGCACAGTGACCCAGTTTCAACGACCCACTTCAGCCGTGACAGGTTCATTGGAGGACAAATGGGTAAGTTAGTCCAGCTTTTTCAAACATTAGCTTTCAAAATCATTTTTCTTTAAACATAAATTATCCAACTGTTGATGTGGTATTAAAAAAAAATTTATTTACATAACTTCTACAACACTTTGTTCCCTTCGGATAACGTTAAAAAGTGTCAAAAATAGTTATTAAACGACATATTCATTAATTTGTTACTCATAAATAATTCTACATTATTTTTAATTTAATACAATGTAACATTTGCCGTGTGATTCTCTCGATATCTCCGATGCAAAGAGGCATTCGTTCACGGCCACGTCCGCGCGCGATTGAGAGCCACTAACGTTCTCGTGGCTGAGCCCGCGCTCTACGCGCGCTCTCATTGGCCGGTGTTTTTCGTTAATAACTCGATAACGAAGCTTCAAACAACATTTTGGCAAAGGAAAAACGTGTTCAGATGCACCCTAGCTACCCCCCATTTCCGGGTGTTACAGTAGTTCTGGGACACCCTGTATATACTTCGAAAAGGAGGAGATTACTCAATTCCATAAGTATACATGTATATACTGATCGAATTGAGTAACCTCCTCCTGTTCGAAGTCGGTTAAAAAATAATAAATTCAAAACACATTCACAATACACACAAAATACATGCAATGCGCAGGCAATATAAACTTAATACAAAATACATTCCCAATACACACAAAAAACATGCAATTCGCACGCAATATAAACATAATAAATTTAAAATATACCGCAAATACACAATATATACAATTATTAATAAAAATATACAACAGTTTCGTCCCTAGAGTTTATGGAGCCCATCATTAAGGGTGCGCAGGAGGTAAACTGGTGCCACCATCGGAGAAGTAGTGAACTACTAAACAGTTTTTCCAGTTTTTCTGGCAGAATAAGGAGAAAAACACCTAATGATTATGCTTTTCGTAATCGGGAGAAGTACACCGATCGAACTACAAAGCGCTTTTCCCGAAAATTTACAAAAAAAAATAATTTCGGACTTTTAAACGTATTTTTATTAAGTTTTAAAAGCGAAATTTCAAAATCGGACTCTGTACTTCCCTGCGGAATGGCGTAAAGAATATTTAAAAAAAAGAATTGTAATAAAATATTGCTTCCTCGCCTCAAAAAGTGGAATAAACTTCATCACTATACAACCTGGACGATTTGTATGCCAGCATAGCTGCTTTGATTTCCCTTCTATCCACCGCAGCGCTGCCGTCGTGTCTGTTGCCATTGGGGTGCTGATATTCTGAAAATGCTTTCCAGTATGGTTCAGGAATGTAGTAAGGCTAGCGAGCGCCCGCGCTCATTTATGTTATGTATATAATATAAGCAAATATAAATTGTGAAAACTTATGCACATGTTAAGATGTCTTATATTGATTGGGATTGATTGAAAACATTGTCTTTTACAATGATTCGAAAAAAATCGATAATAAAAAGTAATAAGATGGTTTAGAAAGAAAGTGCCTAATAAAATACAAATTTTATTTATAAACAATTATTTGAATCGAAGGGAAGGAGTTAGAAAGATATTAGGATGTGGAAACCTGGTAGAGGAACGTAGCACAATTTATAGTTAAAAAGAAATATATTTTACAAAGACGACGACAGTGACTATGTACAAACAATTTACAACACAAAATGTTGTAAATATTTACAACATTTACAAATGCGAATTTACGAGATGTAGCCGTGAGTTTGATCGCGCTGCTCGTGATGGTGATTGTCGACAGCGATCGATATACAGTAGTGTAAGAATTATCAACAGCGGTTGATAACGCGAAGTAACGCAAGTTAAAAGTGGCGATGAACTGCCGCGGCTGTGTCTTTATACTCACCGATCGACCCGTCGAAGTTTCTAGAATCTAGAAGGTCACGATTTTGAAATTTTTACTGGTGGTGGAAGCTTCGAAGTATTTTTCGGCGGTGTCGATCAGCTGGTAGGTGATTGCTCTGTGATGTAGTCTATTAAGGAAAGACAAAGACAGCATTGGTCGCCGCGACAGTTCATCGCCATGTAAACAATGTTTCGCACGCGTATCGGTGACCGCGAGTCGTTCGGTCGTTGTCTCGAGCGCATGAGACAAAAACTAGCTCAGATTTTGTCGTACTTGTGTCTCGAAATAGATTTTAGATTTCGGCTTGCGTTATCGTTACAATAAATTGTCCGGCTTAAAAATATGGAATTTAATGTTAATTTTAATTTTAATCAATGGACTCGCAACAAAAATCAATGATGAAACTATCTGAATAAATTGTGGCTTTATGGTAATTATCAGAACCGTAATGAAAATATTTCGTGAACGTTTGCAATTTTTAACCGACTTCGAAAAAGAAGGAGGTTACTCAATTCGACATGTATATTTATTTTTATTTTTTTTTTTTTATGTAATATAAATATATATTTAGTAATATAAAATAGGAAATATTTATGAAAATGTTTTATATTTTTATTATATTTCTATATTAAAATTATTCCTGAATACGCGGAATTATTCAACATAACACGCTGAAATAGATACAGGGAAATGTTTCGAGGATACTACAATAATATTAAACAATACGTACAATTGTGATTAGTTTGAAATTGCATTCGTTAATTTATTATCAAAATATTTATACGATTTTGAAAGTTTTTGAATATTGTTATAACATAAAATACAGATATTGCCAATCATGCGGAATACACTTTTGAAATGCCGAATCTCGATCAGCGATGTCCGACGGACTACGGAATACGCTCGAGTCAATTGCTATAAGAAAAGCGGTACTCTCTTACGGTGGGATATTACTTCCGGGTACAGGAATTTCAAATTCGGTTAGTGGTCGCAAGCTGGGGTCCTAATCCATGTTGGTTTGGTTCGCTCGTTTCTGGCTGCGTTGAGGATGAGAGTGCGACAAACTGAAAGCAATTGAAAGAGAAACAGTTGTTACTTTAAAACGGTGTTATAATTGCGAAGTGGACAATATGATACTTTAATATATCTTACCTCGGCCAATTTATCCTCACGTCATCATTGTATAGAAATTGTTAGCGATGACCATGACTCGCGTACTAGTAAATACTAGTGTTTAGAGTGGTTCACCTAGACGTATCCGTATATCTGTACATTTCTTTGAATACCTGTAGAAATATCATGTACTATGCTACTTACATAGATCTATTAGTATTATTTGAAGTTATATAATAAAATTATATGAATTAAAATTATACAGATTTTAATTGTACAAAAAGGTATACATATTTGGAAAGCAGTCAGAATTAAACATTTACATAAGCATTACTCCCACTTCGATCATGCAAAAAGCATTTATTTGTTAAAAGCATGCAACATACTACTACCTTTTTACCTACTTACACAGCAAATAATATATTGTTAATCTGATTTATTTTGCATAATGCGAGTTTATTCTTTTCAAGCATTTTATCGTGGTTTCATTAATCGTTTTAATATTCAATTTCTTTACTAGAATACGATTAAAGAAAATAATTGTATATAGCAATCTCTACAATGTACACATTATCTTACCAATTATGTTTCTCTTGAAAAGAATAATCAGATTATGAAGAATGAGTCAGATCATCAATGTAAATAATATTTTATATTCAGCAGTATAAAATTTGAGTGGATCGCAATTCGAACAGAGCTAAGCGACCACGTCGCATATTTTTTTCACATGGTATAATGGCAAGCACATTTTATATTTTCACATAAATATTGCTTTCAATATTTGTATATATTTCTTCTTTTTGTACTGAGTTATGTTCTTATGTCTGCTTATTACTGTAAATACATGAAGGGAAGGCATTACACGCTATATAATAGAAATATGTTTGCTAACTCTGTTCAAATTGCGATCCAATGGGCAATGCACTTCTTTCATGTACTAATACATTACAAAAGAAAAGCTAAAATAAGACAAGTAATGAAAAATATACTTGTAGCAGCAAAGACAATATCATTGTTAAAAACATGTTAAACAAGCAGTAATAAGCAGAATATTGCCCGCCACCGCTTCCCAAGCGGCTGAAAAGTTTATTGAACAGTATACAAAACAGTCAAATACTGCAAATCTTTACAAAGTATATGAACATGTTAATCGAAATTATTTTGCTTAACTGTCCAATAAAACATTTCTTCTTTTAGCCGCTTCCTGTGCTTCAATTACGTACTGTGGTTCCCGAATAGGCATATTTCTTACATGTCTGCTGTCAATTATTTCGGGAACCAAACAGTCCTCGTAAAAGCGTGTGAGCGGTTGTAACATTTTGTCTTTCCAAAATGTATCATCACGCTCAACGATCGCGTACTTAATTCCAAAAGGCGTCCACACAGCAAAAATGCAACATTTCCTTTGCGTTATGTGCAACTGCCCTTGTACTTGGAAATAGTACGTGTGCTTTTTATTCAATGTGCTGCCATCGATTTTGTCAAAAATCCTATGAACATCTGCGACTTTATTAACAATTGCGTCGTCAGGAGACATTTGTCGCGCCGAATAAGGGCATTTGATTTCAACGATAGTATCGTTTCCAACAATGCCATCAGGCGTCGCGCCAAAATATGGGATTTCCTTATCAATAAATATTCCACAATCTTTGATATCTAATCCCAAAATCTCCTGTAACTGCTCTCGTGCCAATGTCTCTTTTTCTTTACCCCACTCAACAGCAATGCCTGTCCATTGTGAAGGGTAAAGAATATTTTTAACGAGACTTCGGCACGAGGTTGTATCTCTTCTGGAACAAATTTTTCCAAAATTTGAAGCAGTCAGCAGTTTCTTACGTACGTGACGCCACTGCGGGTTTTTATACTGACCCCGCGTAGCATACTCCAATACATCTCGATTCTGCTGTTCTTTTTGTAGCATCTCATAATGATTGGATTTCAACTGTTCATACATATTATGGTCAATATCCGGCCGTTCCGCATTCGGTCCATAATCTTGATCACCTTTACAGGTTCCGGTCGAATAGTTCGATGTACGAACAGAGAGACCCAATTCTTTAGCTACGCGCAGATGTTCATTACGTTTCTCGCGTCGAGCAATATTTCTTTCTTCAAATATTGCTGTACGCGTTGGCGGCTCTTTACCTATCGCGGAGCAAACAGCAGTCATCGATTTCAAACTATTTGACTGTACTACCGATGCTTTCACGCGTGTTTGGTAAGAGCCTTTTTGGGCTAAATGTACACGTTTGCCTCCAATAAATTTGCAAATAATCACATTGCAACTTTCAACAGAATTGCTGGTATACTGATATAATAAACTATCAGCATTATCAATTAAGCGTTTCATCGCATTTTCTATTTTTAAATATAATCCTGTCATTTGTAAATCGGGAACAAGATTTGCCTCACCTTCTTTTAAATTTCCGTTACAGAAATATTGAAGCGAAGCGCAATCTTTATGTTCGCCAAATACATGACTGGGAATATTTTGCAAATCTTTTATCAACCCAGCAATTTTGTTTTGCCGCGATACGTTATTGCTGCGGCGAAACGTTACAGCCTTTACAACAGCGTTTAGAATTTTCATCACGCTGTTTTTGACGGCTTTCTTTAATCTTGAGAGACTTCGACCACCAGTACTACCCGCTTCTCGTATTTTATTACAAAGGTTGCGGAGAAGATGATTCGTACATTCAATCTTCTCCACAACAATATCGGGATACGGTGGGAAATCTCTCAATTTTTTAAGCACGTTGCTATCGCCGTCACCGATATATCTGCTGTACATTATTCCGTGCATTTCTATACTGCAACGGAAGCCTTCGAGGATGATATCACTCTCCATACTGGTGGAACTCTGATTCCGTCCCCAGTTTTTATAACAAATATGTTCTTTTGGTGTCACATTTAAATTTGCTGCGCATGCGCACACAACGCAATATTTATTACGGACACCTACAAATAATACTTTCTGGGTATAGTAACCCATGATAATTGCAGTTCCGGATGGAGAATCGTAACCGCCAGTACGGTACGACCTCTTCATCCATGAGCCGTCCGTTATCACGGGTACGTGAGGAATACCGTTAGTGATATCACCTCGAGCAATTGCTAATTGTTTTTCAGCTTCGCCAGCCACTCGCATTTCTTCTTCTGCGGCGGCCGCGAAAGCTTCGGACGCTTCCTTTTCGTACAGCAGATACGTTTTATTACTCATACATGGAACATCCATAGCAGCCAGAATTTCTTCTAGCTGCTTATGACCGGTCCCCGTCAATATAGTACCACATACGGCACCTGTATTGACATCCAACATGTTGTCAGTTGTCGGTTCACTCCAGAAATTATCTTGGAAGTGACACATTCGACATTGAACAAAATATTGGGTTTTGAGACCGTGACGCCTTGTTTTCGTTATGACGAGATCAGTGAAATTGCATACATTCTGCCAGTGAGTGGACAGTCTTTGCAATTCTGCAAAAACATGACTAAAATCTACGATGCTCCGTCCACTGATCTCGGTAGGACGCAAACGATCGACGTCGATGTTCCCATCTTCGTGCAAAACGATACTTTCGTTATCTTCGTCCGTATCGTTTTGCATTCCCGATGCTGCATATTGTACCGCACATGTACTTGTAGAAGGTCCAGGTAACGTATCAGATACTAATTGTAATGGAAACGTATCGTTAGCCGGCACATCTTCATCTACACAATCATACGTTGCTGAACTTGTATTTTCTGTAATACTTTCCTCATTGACTGCAACGCATGTATTGGCAGATAAATGAGAAGATGTACTCGCAAACGACGTAGACACATTACGATTGTTGGATGTATCTACTACATTTTCCTGCCCTTCATTAAATTGATTAGGCGTACCTGAGTTTATATCTGTTGGATGTGGCACGTTTTTCCTTTCTCGGATAGCCTCCATTCTTTTTTTGAAGGACAGCAATTTGGTGTTCCTTTTTCTGCGCCACTTCATTTTTATTAAGCACACACGTTATTAATGATGTGAAAAGTATAAATGAAAAATATATATAATAAGTAAAGAAATAAAAATTAAAAGAATAAATGAAAAATATAAATGAAAGTATAAATGAAAAATATATATTATAAGTAAAAAAATAAAAATTAAAAGAAAAAATAAATAAAAAACGTAATTAGAAATAAATCACTTCGGACAATTATTATTATAGAATCAACACTACGAATGCAACGATGTGTTGATCCAAATAACGCGAACGCGTTGACTGTCGACTGTGATTTGACCGGATCGGACAGTTTTACAGTGTTGCCAAATTGTTAGAAGAAGACAGACGGTGAAAGAGAAAGAGGTTCGACAGTCAAAACAATCGAAAGATACGTATTGGCGATGTAGTGTTACCTCGTTCAAGCATAGATCCCCTTGAGCGGGGGGACACAAACACTGATGGATACCAGTGACGTATCACTACCAATGAGTCATCGTAGAACGACAATAAAAAAATTTGTGCACTATCACGTCCCGAACAACATATAAAAAAAGGGGTGAATTCGATTGCCTACTGCAAATAATGTATTAATCGTATTAGAAACTGATGTTCGTCTCTCACCCAGGATTCCGGAGTAGCGGAATTATAAAAAGTTTACACGGCTGTCAACGCGGTATTACATCTGTTACAAAATACAAACCTTACACTTTCATACGTTCTTTGTTTCATATCGATGTGAGAGTGGTACCAATGGATTTCTGGTGCTCTCCCGATTAAAATGATACCTGATATTACGTAAATCGGACTATTCTTAACAAATTTAGCCTTTAATTATCCAATTTGATTATTCATGTATGTAACTTCGTTAATTATTCTAGAAATTATGTCGTGTTTGGTATTATTTTAATTGCAAACTATAAGGAATCGTTTGATGTTGCTTCCGAAACGATCTGATAAAAAATGCTGAAGTAAATATTTTCACTTCCTAATGGCAAAACTCGGTTCTATTTTTTGTGACTTCACCGAGCAGAAACATAAGGTCACAAAACCTAGTGAGGTGTGAAATCGGAGGTGTGAGATTAATTTCCATTGCTCCCCGAGTGACCAAGGTCGGTCCCGAGACGTTGTCACTCGGGAAGTCAACATGTAGGTATGTATGTAGTACGCGCTTCCCGGAAAGAAGGTAGGTCAGGGCGGCGATTCGTTACCTTCTTGCGAGTCAAGTGCGGTATGAAGTTTGAAGGCCTGTATCTCAAAAATTAATTGATATCATGTTGCAACAAAATGCATTATTGAGTACACAATTATTTCCGCTATCTCCGGAGCTTCTTATTATGTAAAATTGTACATGTTGTATTATATGTATTGCCAGCTTCTTTTGCACTATTTGGGACATCATAACATTGTCTGGAGCATCAATATCCACCTTTAAACAAATCTAACAAATATTTCAATTATTTACCTCCGGCCGATCGCTATTTATATACATACATAGGAAAGTTGCTGAAAATCTTGATTTCTACAAAATATTCAAAGATCTACAAGGTGTCCCACTCAAAGCGTTACACAGCCGTTATTCCATAACTATTGATCATATAAAAAATTGTTAATAAAAAAATCGCATTGTAAAATGAAAAGCATATTTTGGTAGAACAAATTTTTTATTACATTATTATATACTTCACAAAATGTGATGGTCAAGCTCCGTTTTATTAAATGGAACCGCATACTTATTGTTAGATCAGCTATGTAGCGATGGTATGTGTGTGAAAGAGAGAGGAGAGAGAGAAGTGGACTGAGCGAAGAAGGAAGTGCACGAAGGAACGAATAGGGGATTGGAATGTTTGAAACGGACGTTAAATATACCTTTTTGTATCAGAATAAAAACTACAACACATATATGTATGATGCTCCTTTAACGTTTATTAATAAGCGTACCAAATTTCATTAGTATCATTTCATAATTAGACATCAGGTGCCGTGCCGATGGATCGCCCAGTCACCAATAATAAATATAATTGATCGCCGCGCAGCGTTCGTTTTGAACCATGTACATACACTAGGCATAAAAAGTCTGTGTACACTTTTTAAAACACAATTCCCCCTTTTGAAATTGGACTAAATGACTTGAATCTTTTTGAGAAGCTAGAAGAATTAGTTTACTCGATGACAGAAAAAGAAAATTGTGAAAAAGTCCTGATCGGTTGAATTTATGAAGGATACAGTGGGGATCATGTATCTCAATTTTTTATCCGAGCCAATAATGAAAATTTAAAACATACATTTCGTAGAATTGAAATTTACGAAAATCGCAGTTTTTCACCTAAGTAAGAACGCGATTAGTCATGATCTTAGGTGAAAAACTGCGATTTTCGTAAATTTCAATTGCCTGTAGTTTCTAGATGCGTTAACCGATTTCGATGAAACTTTGTGTATACATATGTACAACTAGCTGAAATCTACGAAATGTATGTTTTAAATTTTCATTATTGGCTCGGATAAAAAAATTGAGATACATGATCCCCACTGTATCCTTCATAATTTCAACCGACCAGGACTTTTTCACAATTTTCTTTTTCTGTCATCTAGTAAACTAATTCTTCTAGCTTCTCAAAAAGATTCAAGTCATTTGGTCCAATTTCAAAAGGGGGAATTGTGTTTTAAAAAGTGTACACAGACTTTATATGCCTAGTGTATGTACGCTTCAAAGGATAGCTATCACAGAGTTCCACAAAAATAATTAAATCTGGCTAAATATAAATAATCATTAATATTTAAATGCCTTTTACAATTACTTACTACTACTTTACATACATACATACATAATTATTATACGAATTATTGTAACATGATTCGGAATCGGATACATTGGTGAGCTAATGATAATACAACGATGAATCTTTTTCTTTTTGACTTTTTATTACGAAACTTTGACCAACATATTTGTGACATTTCTCTTATTAAAATAAAATCAGTCTATCCTTGTCGTCACTCGCTATCCTTCTTTACGTTCGACGCACTCGGCAAAAAAAAATCATCCGAAATACAACAACGACGTCAAAGTTCGATCTTCAACTTTCCGCGTTTTACGATGTTTATAATAGGGCCCGCCTTCTTGTACGAAGGGACCAATTACGAAAACGTTTAGATGCAGCGAGAGGGAGATTTCTACTTTTCTGGACACCTCTAGTCGGGACAGCGATCAGAATTCGTCCATTCGTCCGATCGAGAGGAACAATACGGTAAGTTCTTCATGCAAGTATGCATTGTTAACTTCGGGTTCAAAAAAATAGTTCACCATTCTGTTCTTCTTTTGTTTTACATTACTTGAAATAAAGATTATATTTTGAATAATTGTTTTTTTAATTTTCGTCTATTTTTAACATTATATCATACAGTTAGGAACGAAAGTATTGGCACACCATAACTGACAGAATATAAATGATATAAACTGATTTAAGCAACAAACTGTTACATTTATTTGTATGTTGTCTGTCGTAGTTTATTGTGCGATTGCAAGAAATAAAATAAATAAAGCGATTCACGAAATAATAACGTAAATCTGTTTCTTGAACACTTTATACCGACACAAAAGTATTGGCACACTCATCATCTTTTAAATTTACATGTAGATCGATTGTGTATAGATTTTCTTCTTACATCAATTCCTATAGATTTTTGTGCGTTGAATTCAAATCTGCATGCGGTTTGTTGTAGTGCCCACAGTTTTTGAGAAAATCGTACTTGAACAAAATTTTTTAACTTTTTAACTTCGATGTTTTGCGCTTTTACAATAGCAGTTATTTAAAGTGTTAATATAAAACAATTCTACGGACTGACTCTCCGGAATAAACGGACGTAACTTATTAATACATTGTCACGATGTAACTGTTTAAACAACAATCGAAGTGGAAAGGACACGAAAATCGTATCGGTCTTTGCTGACATTTCCCAATTTATTTCGGAAACCAAATGTTTAAGAGACAATGTAAGGATAGCACACGAGAGAGAAAAGATTTGTGTTAAGAAAAGCATTAAAAAACGGTACAAAATAATGTTTTGTTTTCAATTTACAAGCCTATCCATTTTGGATAATACTATAGGAATTGATGTAAGAAGAAAATCTATAGATAATCGATGTACATGTAAATTTAAAAAATTATGAGTGTGCCAATACTTTTGTGTCGGTATAAAGTGATCAAGACACAGATTTACGTTATTATTTCGTGAATCGCTTTATTTATTTTATTTCTTGCAATCGCACAATAAACTACGACAGACAACATACAAATAAATGTAACAGTTTGTTGCTTAAATCAGTTTATATCATTTATATTCTGTCAGTTATGGTGTGCCAATACTTTCGTTCCTAACTGTATGTAGTTGATACCAATTTAATGCAAATGAACAAAGATGTAACACCAAGAAAGGAGAACAGCAGGGTTAACTGAATACAATATGTTAATACATATTCATTAAACGGAAGTGAAATTTAATCTGAAATTTAACATACTTTTTCCTTTTTCATTTCAGAAAAAAATGGAAAATTGGTACAGGAATGGTAAGATTTGCTGTTTATAGAGTTAGCCGCAGTGAAAATCGTACACCGCATTTATCGTTTTCATTTTTGCTAAAAATGGAACCGTATGAACATGGAATATGGTAATGTCCGTTACAAAAATATCATGTTCGACAGTTGAATTTTCAGCCAAAATAGAAACGATAAATATGTGGTGTACGATGTTCACTGTGACTAAATTCACTGTGTAAATTAATATAATTTCTCTTATACATATGTATGTGGCAATAGTTCTTGTATTCCAGCCGTGGCGGGAAGCGATCGGCGGGGTGCCGCCGATCTTGGCACTGCCGCCCCCGCCCCCCGGCCAGCCGTCGCCGCCGCTGCCACCACCGCCGACGCCGCCACCGCCACCGCCACCACCACCGCCGACGCCGCCACCGCCACCACCACCGCCGACGCCGTCGACACCGCTGCTGCCACCGCCGCCGACGCCGCCACCACCACCACCACCACCGCCGACGCCGCCGCTGCCGCCACCACAGGATGTGGTAAGTCTAAAAATACTTTTCAGTGAACCAATTGTTTTTTTTTTGTATAAAATTTAATCAACTAATTTTTTATTTTAACTTCAAACTAATGTTTTATTCCATTATATCAGGCCCAACACCGGGGGCGATTGCGGCGCCTCCTGCGTCGCCGAAGGAGGCAGGCGGCGTTGCAACAGCTGTGGCTGTTGCAGCAGCAGCAACAGCTACAGCAGCAGCAACAGCCGCGGCAGCAACAGCAACAGCCGCGGCAGCAGCAGCAACAGCCGTGGCAGCAGCAGGACATAATCATCCGCGGTCGCGGAACAGGCCAAAGGGAGCGGGGCGGCCGCGGAAGAGGCCAAAGGGGGCGGGTCGGCCGCGGGACGCAAGGGCGTCCCGTACAAGTTATTCATAATCACTATTATCACTAAATAAATATTATAATAATATTATAATATAAATAGTAATAATATAAGTAATAATAAGTATATAGTATAAGTATAAGTATAATAATATAAGTAATAATAAGTAATAATAAGTATATAGTATAAGTATAAGTATAATAATATAAGTAATAATAAGTAATAATAAGTATAGTAATAATAATATAAATAGTAATAATATTATAATATAAATAAATATTATAATAATATTATAATATATATAAATTCATAATAATTTTGTATTGTTATTGTTTTCAAACCCTTCCTCGTACTCTTTGTCCCCGCTACATGCGTACGGTAAAGACTATATTTATTCCCATCACTTAGGGAATAATGTTCTGGATAAATGTTCGCATTCGACACAACTATGAACTGTCACGTAACAGATCCTCAAGCTCTTTATATTTTTCCGACGACGACAGACAAACATAGAAAGGGACAGCGAAAAAAGAGAAACATTTACAAGCCTAATCATCATAATCAATTGTCATAACAATATCGCGTTTGGTCTCATTTTAATCAGGAAAATCTTACAAATATATTAGTGAAATTTGTATTAAAAAAAGATTAAAAATAAGAAAGTTTGTACGTTACTTTAGTATTGTCTCACCGATATGTAGGCATTTAATTTTTTTACGATCGCCTCGACTCTCAGTCCTTCCTTCTTTATCGAACTGTCTCTTTCTACGTTCGTCGACGTCGGCAAAATTCAAACGAATTGAAGAATCGAATCTTCTGTCCGCTAATGTTGACTAAATGTATTTAATAAAATAAAGAGCATGAAAAAGAAAATAAGAAATATGTAATATTTACAAGAAGAGGTGTACAATAAGTTTCGTAAAAAAAAAAAAAATGTATAGAATAGCATGGGATCGAACCTCCGATATTTCATTCATGCTATTACGTATGATATGTGACAAATATTACAATAAAAAATTGATCATGTTATCCATACTACTATTTTGTATTAATTCTATATAATACACCTTAAAGAAGTATAATAAGGAATACTAATTAAAAAAAAAAAAAATGTATAGGATAGGATGGGATCGAACCTCCGATATTTCATTCGTGCTATTACGTTATGTGCGAACCATGTCGAAAAGTATGTTTAGATCACCGAAACAGTAATAGAAAGACAGACGACGATAGCGCTACGGTGGATAGCAGAGAAATCAAAGCAGCCATATTGACATACAAATCGTACCCTTTCATAGCGATCAAGTCGAGTACACTTTCAGAGCCGAGGAAGCAGTATTTTCTAATAATTCTTTTTTTTAAATATTCCTTGTAACATTTCCAGTGGAAGTACAGAGCCCTTTTTTGCAACCTCGCTTCTGACAATTAAATAAAAATAAAAGTGTACGTTTTTATAGAATAAATTTTTGTATGGACACTTTTTACAAAAAAGGGCTCGGTACTTCCACTGCAAATTTTACAAGGAATATTTTAAAAAAAGAATTATTAGAAAATACTGCTTCCTCGGCTCTGAAAGTGTACTCGACTAAATTGTAAAAGCAGCGGCTTGGTTATTGCTCTGTCTTCGTCTTTCCTGCTGTTGTTATATCACTCTCTCTCTCACAGCACCGTTGCAGAGACAAGGATCTATCTATCCTTGTTCGAGAGCTTCCTAATTTCTCCGCAACTGTCGCTGAAGACAACGAAAAATTCTCTAGTGACTCCTGCGCACCCTTAAATTCAAACTATAAAAATTCTCATACTACTGTAAAATAAAGGAACATGTATATAAAAGTTGTAATTAAATGTAAAATTTATGTCATGCCCTAAGGACGCTACTTTCTACTTATTTGAAGAGCAAGCGTTACAAGTGGATCCGAATCAACTGGCACTTCGGATCCATTTATAACGCGATTTACTCCTCGTATATAATTTTTGACGACATATAAGACACAGTGACGTTTGATATATGTCGCCAAGAAATTTTCATGTTCGGAACATGTGGATTCAAAATTCACATGCTCCGAAATGAATGTTGTGATAGTTGCGACAAGATCACGAGTGTATGCGGCATTACAAACATTTGCGAGGCATACAGATACGGCGTGGTGAATTAATCGTTCGCACGCAGGCTGTATCGATGAATATTTACATGCAACTGTATCAAATACGTAAACTAAGTCTAAACAGAATTTACAAATGATGTGTTTTCTAGCAACACACCGTAGTACATACTGAGTCACTGCCCGTACAATAGACTCACAAGTTGTTGAGATATCATAATTTAGAATAACGCAATCTTCGTCATTCATCGATACAGACGGCGTAGCTGATATAAACTTTTGAAGACTAAATAAAAAGCTCGTGGATTCTTCAGATTCGCAGTTAGTATCCGCACATACCAACTGCGAATATGAATTTAAGAGCAGTGTCCTGTAGTAACCGTGGAAGGTACTACAAGTTGGATTCGTATTCCTAGCCCCATGCTGTCTAATTTGGCCGAAAAAAATTTCCAAACTATCCTGATTAAAATTGCGACCAATAAAATATAAAACTCCAAGGTCGCACAAATAACTTCTTAAAAATTTTAAATTTTGTATTGTACGAATTCAGTTTTGTAATACCTTCGGATGCTCTTTATCCGCAGGCTTTCTTTTAATAAATTTCATGCTTCGAAAATGTGAAACCGCTTCATCCCAAATCGGGCGTTTCACTAGTCATATCTGTAGCCTTTTTCATATTTACCCTACTATTGTTGACACTGTCGAAGATGTCATTCATAAAATGAATGAACTCGGCAGTGTCAACCCCTTCAACTGGCATTTTACGCGTCCCGCAAACACTCTTCATACTCATTGCTGTCATCACGGACCCACCAGTAAATTGCAAGTCTTTAGTCAATAAATTGTTCCGCATACACTTTAATAGGTGCGGGGGATCAAAGAGCGGTACGATCTTATTGTCATCTATGATAATAGTGTTTCACCCAAAATTTAGTGCCGCAGTGTTTCACCTTGCTGAAAGGCATTTCTCTTTGAATCTCTAATCAAACATTGTATGGCTGTACAATTGGTGCTGCCTTGGTCGCAAACCGATGCCACCACTATAATGCCGGCCTGAAATGCACGGCGAACTAATTCTTTAAACATTCTAACGATATTCTCCGCGGAGCTCGTGCCTCTACAAAAACTATATGCAACGGGTTGCTACCAAGGTCGCACTCCGTCTATGCCTTTCAACATCCACACGGTGGCATGATCTGCGATATCTAATTTCCGAATGAAACCCGTGTCTACAAATCGTTCAACTATGTCCGTTGAAGGATTGTAGACCAAAGACGGTGATAATTTTAATTCGTCGAAAATGAGAACAGCGTATTTGCTGATCTCGTTTGAAAATTTTTCGGACCGCTCTTTGAGTTCTTTAAATATGTTGTCGCAAATTCCAGCTCTTAGTGGAACTTGCGTCAACATTTTCCGAAGCGTTTCGATGCTTGGCAGAAGAAATAACTTCGACAAATATCGAAACGCTTTGGGACTTTTCTTATATGTATATACTCAAAGCTAATACCATTTCTTCAGTGGTGAAGCGCCGTCCACACTTCGGTTTTCCCTCGTTGCGCATCTGGGCTGAGAGCATCCTGTGCAGGGGGATTGGCAAGTTTTCTAAAACTTGTCCTACGCCACCCTGCACAAGATGCTCAATCTTCGTGTTGCGTTGTTTGAAGCCCAGTTGCCGCCGTTTGCACTGCTCGGCCCCTTTCTGCAGTGCTGCTACTGCGTTATATGTATATTCGCTGTTTGAGGGGACGCTCCATTGTGCTGTCCTTTAGCAATGTTAGTATGTTACCTGCAGAAGGAAACATAATATTATAAAGGTCTAACATATTATTCAATGTGTATATTGCACATTTATACATATGATTTTCTTTTATACTGCACAGTAAAATGTACAATACGCACGGAGTACCGACTGAAGGTATATACCTAGGAAATAGGACAGGTGAGTCCACGTATATCCAGGTGCAATAGAAACGCAGGACTTATACCCAATGCTAACTATACATTAGATAGGTAGATACCTAATGTATCAGTAGCTATGTACTCTTTGCATGTTAAATATTTTTTTATGCAGTGTGCGAGACGATAATATGTATAAATGTGCAATTTCATTGAAGTAAATTGAATATACAGGGTGTACCAGCTAACTCTGGCATCTCAAATATCTCGCTTGTTTTTCATGGTAGAAAAAAATGTTAGACGAAAAAGTTATTGTATCCGATGGGGCACATATTCTGATTGGTGAAAAATTTTGCTCAAGGTCAGTTTTTTCGAGATTACAAGGTCATCGGTGTTTCTTTATATGGAACCATATATTTTTGTTATCATGCGATGATAGCCGAGGGCAAGGCGAATTCATTGACCTATAACACTACGACCTTCAAATGACCTTGAGTTCCATTTGAAAAAACAGCGATGACCTTGTAATCTCGAAAAAAATGACCTTGAGCAAAATTTTCAATCCTTTGGACTTCTTTTTATGGGGATATTTAAAAAACCAAGTGTATTTCTCGCCGATAAATGACAGATGAATTACGTAACCGAATCCACCATGATTGTCAAATAATTCGACAGGAATGTCGAATTTTCGGGAGAGTTCGCGACTCTGTAAGAAGAAGATGCCAGGCGTGTGTGGAAATGGAAGGTGGACACGTGGAAAATCTTCTGTAAACATCGAAAATTCAGTAGTAAGTCAATCATGATACTAGCAAACAAAAATGTTTATATCTCAGAAACGGTTGACCTTTCGACCTATGTTAACTAAAGCTTTTTTACTCAGTACAGTATGCTCTATATACCATATAAATATTGAATGGTTTTTTTTTATCACCCTGTATATATGCGACCGAAAATAGTGATAGCTGTGATGCATTGGGCCATTAAGAACTTTAAGTCCCCAATATATGAAATTAGTTTGACTGATAATCAGTCAAACACCTAAGTTCTTAATGGCCCGGTGCATTGTAGTTGTCACTATTTTCAGTTTTGGAATGTAAGCCCTGTCCAACAGGAAATAATTTCGAATGTTTTACCAACGTTATAGCTAGCTTTATCAGAAATTTGAAGACATAAAATATTAAAAACTGCCTCTTATTGAACACGACTTACACTCAAAGCGTAAAATGATAATATAAATTATTTATAATTTTAAAATAATAAATTAAGTACCTTTGTGACCCTTCCGGTCTACAGCTTGGTAACCACTTTGCTGAACAGCACCACCTGTAATTGTAAAAAATAATTCATAAAAATGCCTTTTCAATGATTCACACAGAGTAATGAATATTACTCTAGGCTGTATATGTTGTGTCTATATAACACACAAAATACAGGTTAAACATAACAGTTTACAAGTAACAAAAGTAATGAAACGTACAATAATATTCTACTAAGGTAATACACTAACCTCTGGATGATCCAGGAAGCATTGAGCATCCCTGGTGTCCCACGATGCCTCCAGCGATGTCCACAGGCGCTGTGGTCCATTCGGGTCGATCTTTAATAACAAGATCATACAACATTATATTTACAATTTATGGTTTGATATATATTATATCTACAGTAATAAACGTACGTTCTTCTTCTTCTTCTACTTCCATTTCCTCCATTCCTGGCTCTGTTCCACGTGTGGCAGACCCTGTTAGTATTTAATACATATTTTTATAAAAAATTACTTACATACTCGTTAAAAACTGTGTAATTAATTATTACCTGGTAAGTGCAGCGTTGGAACTGCTGCCTTCGACAAGTTGCGATGGAGGAAATACTTCTTGTCGAA
Source organism: Stelis phaeoptera (assembly GCA_943735885.1). Lineage (NCBI taxonomy): Eukaryota > Metazoa > Arthropoda > Insecta > Hymenoptera > Megachilidae > Stelis > Stelis phaeoptera. The sequence continues at coordinate 3,813,418 of OX030933.1, forward strand.
GTGCAACGCACACATCGTCCTCAGCCTCAACTTCTGAAGTGGAAGCTGTTGAAATTCTGGCCTGCCACATGCTTCCACCCATTGCAAGACTCTTGTGTGTTCCAAAGGGAACGCAGACATGCGTTCACCTTTGGAACCACATCCTGCCACAGAGCACTTCTTATGCCGCCTTCTGTAACCATACATTATAATTAATACTTTATTACAGTAATATTCCAATATTCGGAGCAAACAATATGTTCATACAACACGAACATGAACAATTCCTTTTAATTTCTGATAATTTTACTAAAATAATAAGTACTTACTTCATATCCATCTCTGATTGCTGTTGCATGTTGCGTCTTTTAAGGATGCGCAGGAGGTAAACTAGCGCCTTTGTCGACAGTTGTGGAGAAATTAGGAAGCTCTAGAGCAAGGATAGAGAGGGTGATGCAACAGTTGTAGGAGAGACGAAGATAGAGCGATGGAAGCGGCTTGAATTTCCGCCAACTTTGGTGCAACTTTTTGAGCTTAAAAAGCAATATTTTCTTACACTTTTTTTTTTAACTTCCTTGTATCATTACGAATGGGGGTACAGAGCCCGATTTTGCAATTTCCCTAAGGAAAGTTTATAAAAAATAAAAGTGTATATCTTTATAGAACTTTTTTTCTGGACACTTTTTCGAAAAAGGGGCTCTGTACCCCCCTCCTTAATGATACAAGGAATTTAAAAAAAAAAAGTGTAGGAAAATATTGCTTTTTAAGCTCAAAAAGTTGCACCAAAGTCGGTGGAAAATCAAGCCGCTTCGATGCTCTATCTTCGTCTCTCCTACAACTGTTGCATCACCCTCTCTGTCGCACCACCGTTGGAGAGACAGAGCTTCCTAATATCTCCGCAACTGTCGCTGAAGTCAGCTCGGAGTTCGGCCGTGGCTCCTGCGCACCCTTAAAGACAAAATGCAAACTTGCGAAAATTCTGGCGGGAACGTGACGTCAGACTTCTTACTTTGTGTGCAAAATCGGTGATACAAGTTATACATGTGTAAGAGTGACACCAGCGCTCTAAGCGGGCACGGGCGGGAGTTAAAATTGGCTTCAACTTCACACGAGTACAGTTTGGGGGGCCTGTTAACATTGTTGCGTGGATCGGATTACCATTAGCATTATTCTCGTCGAGCGTCTTACCGGTTCTCTCGCCAATACTTTTACACCAATATCGTTATTCTTACCTCGGGTTTTTCACGGTCAACGGACTTTCTCGCACGGTTTTTCGGTTATCTCGTTTCCTTTTGTTTGGTTCTAGTCTCCGGGACAGCTCGCGGCCTCGCTCAAAATATTTATATCCCACAAAAAGTACATTACATGTAAAAAAAGGTAATGCCAAGTAGTTTAGGCACTGTGAGCGGAGCACTTCTTTGCACTAATACACAATGCATATTGAAAACATTTGGAAACTATTACATATTTTGTGAATTTTCTAAAAAAGTAATGGATATCATGCAAAACCAGCCAAGTATTGAGTTAAATCAGGGTTTCAATTATAATCAATTAGAATTTTTAAATTAAATAATTAATTTAAACAAATATAATTCAACCAACTTAATTGATAAATATTTTAAATAAATATAATTAAAAAGTATTTAATTAAAATTGAATTAAGCGGAGTTAATCGCAAACTGTTTAATTGACTATTGATATGAGCGAATTCAATCGACGATATTCAATTAACGATTAATTTAAGCAGAATTAATCGAAAATCGTTCGATTGACGATTGATTTAAGCGAACTTAATCGATTGCCGTTTAATTGATGATTGATTTTAGCGGAGTTAATCCAAAGCCGTTTAATTGACGATTGATATGAGCGAATTCAATCGAAGATATTCAATTAACGATTAATTTAAGCAGAATTAATGGAAGATCGTTCGATTGACGATTGATTTAAGCGGAGTTAATCCAAAGCCGTTTAATTGACGATTGATATGAGCGAATTCAATCGAAGATATTCAATTAACGATTAATTTAAGCAGAATTAGCGGACAGATTAGACAGATTAGAACGAGCGGACAGTTCATTATTTTCAGGTTTAAAAAAATACTCCTTAAAACTTCTTCACGATTCTTGGTGGAAATTCGCGTACGTATATCCTGCAAAAGATTATAATAGAATTAGGTGCTCTTACCTGCTCCTTAATTTTGTATTCAGGCCTCCACGCCAAGTAGTTTAGGCCGAAGGCTGCTGCGCCGGCGATAGCGAGACTCTACCGAGTATATTATCCCGAAACAGAGCGTTTTTGGCGTTTTGCAAAAAATAATTTACTACTGCAGAAAAAGTACGCAACTAAGCTTCATTCTAATAACACAATCTGCTTCGACTTGTCTTTCTGTTTCTTTTAAGCCCAAGAACGTCTCAATCGGTGCATTTATTTATGAGATATTAACTGTTTTTCATCGAAAAATTTCAATCAGTTTCATTAACCACCTACGTCATGCTGACGTCAGTGTGGATCACACATTTTTGCTGCTAGAGGCGCTGTTAGCGCTGTGGCTTACGTTACCACATGCGCCGTTACTGATATTCGCGTTGGTTCAACATCATGGCGTGCGATACTCTCACACGTTAAGATCGTATTGCGACGGCGCGCAGCATCAGTCGCGTCGCGGCGACGGGTACAAAATTCAAAACGGTAGTACATCGATCGCCTATGCATTATTTTGAATAAAATATTTCCTTTACTTACTTAAAAATTATAATCTTTTTAAGTAATCTTCTTTATTTCATGAGGACAGAAGAGGGGTAACAATTTATTTTACTCTAAATAATGTAAATGTTAATTTACACCACAAATTATCACAAGATTATTTCAAACAATACCTAACTCTGATCATACCTTATGGAAATAATGAACTGTCCGTCTATTTACTTTACACGCGTATCATAACGCAAGATCGTACTGCTATTACACATGTAAAATACCTTTTGTAACCACGACCTCTTTTCGTTGCTTGCCATACTTTTAGGAGTATTGATGAGAAATTACATATATAGCGTAATTACAGTAATCAACTTAAAGTGGTTGAATGAACCATTAATAGCCAATTAAAGTAAAATTAAACCGATTTAAGCCGTGTTTGGACTCATTTTAATAAGAAAAATTCCTAGCAATCCGTTGGTGCAATTTTCATTGAGGTTAGATGAAAATTATTACAAGTGAAATTTTCTTTACTGGATGCTCATTTGTTTTACTCGCGGCATCCCTTTGAGGTGCCGTAGCTCGATCGTCGTTGCTCGACGTATACCTATACGATCTATCTCACTTCCCCTCGTTATTACATCAATTCTTTTACGATAAAATTTAGCCGAGCATCACTGTACTTTGTTTCTTTATGCCGGTGAACGACACTGTCCTGTTACCATAAATTTCCCTAATGCGCATATGTTACCCGGTGCATGGTAGCAGTTCGTTCATTTTTCTTAGCTTTGTAAGTTTTTCACACTATACATACAATCTATTTTAATTATTTTCTACTTCTTTTATTCTAATTTTTTTTTCCTTATTATTTCCTTCTAATTTCTTTTTTTATTCTTTTACTTTTTCTTCTATTTTCTCCTACTTACCTTTTTCTTCTACATACATTTAATAAAATAACCCACAAAAAGTACATTACATGTAAAAAAATGTAACGCTTAGTAGTTTAGGCACTACGAGCGGAGCACCTTTTTGCACTGATATACAATGCATTTCAATGTGGCCCTGAAAACGTCGTGATATCCCACAAAAAGTACATTACATGTAAGAAAAGGTAACGCCAAGTAGTTTAGGCACTGTGAGCGGAGCACTTCTTTGCACGAATACACAATGCATATTGAAAACATTTGGAAGCTATTACATATTTTGTGAATTTTCTAAAAAGTAATGGATATCATGCGAAACCAGCCAAGTATTGAGTTATATATATTTTTCAAAATATTTATGCTTGGCGTCTGGCTGCCTCGTTGTGATCCAATATATATAGCATTAAACAACTATTTATAGTAATTAACTTTATATAAAGTCGATAATATATTCACAGATTTGGAATAACGTACAACTAATTTTGTTGGGTCGCGACGAGGCAGCCAGACGCCAAGCATAAATATTTTGAAAAATATATATAACTCAATACTTGGCTGGTTTCGCATGATATCCATTACTTTTTTAGAAAATTCACAAAATATGTAATAGCTTCCAAATGTTTTCAATATGCATTGTGTATTGGTGCAAAGAAGTGCTCCGCTCACAGTGCCTAAACTACTTGGCGTTACCTTTTCTTACATGTAATGTACTTTTTGTGGGATAATTACTTGTTTAGGTCAGCTACATGTGCTCACGAATAGAGTTGTTTTCAACAAAGGGCGTGAAAGTTCCCAAGACGAAAAAAAAACGTAATGTATTTAAATTTTTTCTACGTCATTTTAATCGACAAGATCCTCCTGAGGAAATTAGAAAAAATGTGGAGAAGTTTAGTGATTTGTATTGTGCAAAGCTTACTGAAAAATGGAAGAAATGCAGTAGAATTCTGCAACGCTTTTTACATAAGAATGAATCATGGCTGGATTCTGTGGTAGAATTACCTAATTTTGTAAAGCGACAACACCAAACTGTGGAAATATCAAGTGGCAGCGAAGGAGTTGAAGTTTCTCGCGGACGACCGAAGAAATCATTTCAAGATTGCTCACTGAAAACAAGAAGAAGGCGTGCTTTGGAGTTGCTCGCATCAAATTCAGCAGAGGAGATTTCCTTTACTGCATCTACAATATCTCCAGGATCTTCAAGTAGACTTTCGCAGGATGTGAGCAAATGCCTCACACCAACTCAGGCATTATCGCTTTGTTTCGATTTAGACTTAACAGAACGAAAATATACAATTTTGCGATCAGTTATTAATACAATTCATAAAAATTGCTTTCCTTCTTTATATGCACTGAGGCAGGAAAAGAAGACAATCTTGCCTAAAAATATTTCCGTAACAGAAATATCAGCACAAGTTGATCTGCAAGAACTATTACATATCACTGTCACGAGCATTTTAAAAACAATAGTCATAAACAAAAATATATCTGGGAAATTAATATGTAAATGGGGGTTTGACGGTAGCTCGGGCCACAGTACGTATAAACAGAAATTTTCAAATATAGAACATACAGACGAATATTTATTTTTTATAGCTTTTGTACCGTTGACATTAGTTGATATCGATAGTAGAGTAGATTTGTGGGTTAATCCTCGCCCTGGTTCAACACTTTTTTGTAAGCCTATAACATTTATTTTTGCGAAAGAAAATCCGGAATTAATTAGGAATGTAGAAACAAAAATGAACGAGAACATTCGAAAAGTCCAAAAATATGAAACAATAATTAATGGTTATACAGTACAAATTAATTTTGATTTTTTATTTACTATGCTTGATGGCAGCGCGTGTAATGTTTTATCCAACACAAATGCAGCAGCGAAGTGCTTTATTTGTAGGGCTACCCCTAAAGAAATGAATTCAGTGACAATTGGCGAAAAACCTCCAAATAAAGACAACTTTCGGTTTGGTTTGTCCACCCTTCATTGTTGGATAAAATGTTTTGAATGTTTATTACACATCTCTTACAGATTGTCGTTGAAGGTTTGGCAAATAAGAGGAGAAACTAATAAAAGAATATTTGAAAATGCTAAAAAAACAATTCAATTGGAATTCAAATCTAAAACTGGGCTAATAGTGGACAAACCAAAACCGGGCTTCGGGTCAACAAACGATGGCAATACCGCTCGGAGGTTTTTCGCTAATCCTGCATTGAGTTCTGAAATAACTGGCATTAATGAACAATTAATTGCACAATTTTCGTTGATATTAAGAATCGTATCAAGCGGTAGACAAATAAACATTGCTAAATTTAAAGAATTGTTAGAAGAAACAAGAAAATTATACTTGGAGTTGTACAATTGGTACTATATGCCTAGTACAGTTTATAAATTACTTGTGCACAGTCCTGACATTATTTCAATGTTTGATTTACCAATTGGTCAACTATCGGAAGAAGCATTGGAAGCAACACATAAGATTATTAGAAACAGCCGTCTCAATCATACCAGAAAGTCATCAAGGATGAACACAAATAAAGATTTAATTACGGTATTACTACTTATGTCAGATCCATATATATCATTGAATAGAAAGGTAACATCTAAAAAACAAAAAGTTGACACAGAAATAATAGAATATGTTGCAAACCAAGAAGCAATAACAGATGAAATAGATGATGATTTGATGGCACTGATCAATGATGACACTGGCACATCCACTACTGAAGAAGAGTCAGAATAAAATAAAAAATTTATTTACTTAATAATTTAATGATAATTTTGTGTTTTTGATATAATAGTATAATAATATATGTTCGTTGCTGCTTACCTCTAAAGCTTCTTATATTATATGTACATTAAGTTATTTGCATTTTCTATGAATATAATAGTACGATAGATTATAATTTTTTGCTTTATGTCTTTCATATTTTACATATTATCTAATTTATTATATAATTTTATTTTATGTCTCTATATATTTGACTTTGTTTATTTGTACTATCTATATTTTTGTTTAGTATGTATATAAAATATATGTATGTATAGATATTATGCACACTGTATTATGTTTAAGTTACCCTCGTTATATTACATTATCACATCTCTACATATGCATGAAAATTTAATACTAATATTTTTATGCAATGAGTATAGTAAATTTGTTATAATAAGTACATTTTGATTATCTCTTAAAAAAAAACATTAACATCACTACAGTACATTAAAATATGCATGAATGTATTGCAAAACGGTAAAAGTTGATTTTTGTCCCTACATTACCATATATTCGACGCACTGTGCGCCGCCGCGACGCGGCTGATGCAGCGCGCCGTCGCAATACGATCTTAACGTGTTGGAGTATCGCACGCCATGATGTCGTTAATGAAACTAATTGAAATTTTTCGATGAAAGACAGTTAATATCTCATAAATAAATGCACCGATTGAGGCGTTCTTGGGCTTAAAGAAGGAGAAAGGCAAGTCGAAGCAGATTGTATCATTAGAATGAAGCTCAGTTGCGTACTTTTTCTGCAATAGCAAATTATTTTTTGCAAAACGCTCAAAACGCTCTGCTTCGGGATAATATACTCGGTAGAGTCTCGCTGTCGCCGGCGGAGCAGCTTTCGGCCTAAACTACTTCGCGTGGAGACTCTACCGAGTCTCCTGATCTTTCCGTAGCGTAATCCTAGTGACTAAGTTTGTGTAATCTCTGTGTTTAGAATTACATTAGTGCCTAAGTGACTTTGTGTAATAAAACGTCTTTTGTTCATCTAAACCACGTGCTCGGTTATCTCGTTTTCACCACGCCCTCCGCTTCTCCCAAAAAACTCCGTAAACCAGAATAACGCGAAATCAAACGGCACTTCTCGTAACAAACATAGTTTTCAAAAACAAAACTTCATTATGAAAAAGTGTTAAAATTAACTTATATGTTGGTACATAATTTTGACCAATACCACATCATAAGAGAATTGAAGTTAAATAAAAATACAGTTTCGCAATGGAGTTATTTTGTAAAGCAAGTAATGGTTGATTGGCTACAAAATTCATGCGAAATAATTGGAGGGCCAGAAAGAACTGTAGAAATTGACGAATCAAAGTTCGGTCGCAGGAAATACCACAGAGGCCACTGTATGGAAGGGCAATGGGTGTTTGGGGGTATCGAAAGGGAAAGCGGGGAAATATTCCTGGTCCCTGTGTAAAGTAGGGATACAGAGACCCTTCTTTCCATAATTAAACAATGGGTTAGGCCAGTGTTCGGGATATTTCCGCATATACGCAAATGGGACCGGGGAGGCGGGAGCGGCGTGAATCCGGTTAACCGCGGCCGTTCTTATCTCGACGGCATTATACCGAATTCGAACCGATTATCCTGTACATAGACAACTGTCCTTATAATAAACAGCGAACGGTGCGTCGACGACGCGCGTCCCTGCCGACAGCCTTCTCGCCCCTCTGACCCCGCGAGCATCATGGATGCATCGAGCAGCTCGTCACTCGGGGGGAAAAAGAGGTATAGGCGTTGCTCGTCGCGGATAACCGTCGATCGACAGTTAGTGCGTGAATCGATAACGATCAGAGTGTTGTTCTTCCGAGACCCTTATCGTTCGTCGGCTACTCGATATAAAATTTCGCGGTGCGTTCTCGTCTTCGGGAAAGCCGGGAGTTTTCGAAACAGCCAGGAACAACAATAATATCTGACAGTTGGAAGGCGTATGACATATTAGAAACAGAAGGTTACAAACATTTTAAAGTAAACCATAGTTTACATTTTAAAGATCCAGACACAGGCGCTCATACAAATGCCATTGAAAGCACATGGAGGCATGCTAAGCACTTTTTTCTAGAATATTGTCGGTTAGTATTTGTAATTTAACAAATTCTTTAATATTTTTTGTAACATATTACTATAACATATACTATAAATATAAATAACATAATACTATAAATATTTTCTATTTTCAGCAAAAAAGATAACTTTATTGGCTATTTGAGCCATTACGTATTTTACAAATGTTCCAGACACGGAAATAGTGATCTGTTTAATAAAGTGTTGACAGATATAGCAGAAATTTCATTTGACAGTGTGGAAAATCAGAATGTACCAGATATAGATAATATTAATTAAATTTAATAATAAACAAAGTTAAACCAAGGCACTGTATAGAATGGTATTTAATTTATTACACTGTGTACCTGTGAACACTGTCTGAGTAGGTTTGGAGTTAGTGAAGCCATGGAGGGCAGCAATATTTTCTACTGTTGCTACATATACTGTCTACCTGACCGAAAAACTATACTAACTAATACCTATGTATATCCATTTTTAATATAAGGAAATAATAAACACTGCGACGATTACCACGCGAACCCCACGACCGGGGGGGACCGCGTCAGACCCCCCACCGCGATCTACCGACAAGCCTAATATCGATACGCGATCGATCGCGGATAGAGTCGGCCCGAAGCTTCGGCTTCAGCAAGACCTCCTCGGAGCACCAGCTTCTCGCCTACCGTGGACCCTCCCGGTCGGCGCGAACAGCCGGTCGTCGGGTCACGGCATTGCGGCTCTCCATTTCGTGGACTGGATCTCCCTACACCTGGCCGTAGACAATCGGCGCGTCCACCCCGAGGACCCTCCCGGGACGGCCGAGCCGATAGGCGACCGGATCGAGCGGAGGACTCTCCCCGCAGATTCGGCCGCCGGTCTACACGGCCCCCGAGAGGACGCAGCTACCTTCGCCGGCTCGCCCCGAGGACCCTCCCGGGACGAGTCGGAGACGGGAACCACCTCGCAATCCGGAGGTCTCTCCCAGGACGACCAGGGGAGGTAGCAGCGTGTCCACCGCACCGCCGCCGACACTCAGAAACACACTCTCTTCGGCAATAAGAATCGTCGACGGCCAAAACTGGCCCTAACCTGTGGTAATTACTTATCCCTCCTCTCCTCCTCACGACTCCACCGACCGCGCCCGCGCCAACCGAGCCGCGCCGCCCGAACACCCGTGGACCCGCGAAGCCGACCAAGCTCGCGCCGGCGACAGACCGACCGCGCACACCGACCGCGCTCGCGCCGCACCAGCCGCGTCGCGCCTCCACCGGTTCGCGCCACCGCGACCCCGCTTGCCGCAACCGTAGTTGGAAGAACCGATCGTAGTTGTAAGGATCCGCCGTAGTTGTAAGAGCCGACCGTAGATATAAGCACCGCGCATCTAGATGTAAGACCCGCGCCTCCACCGTCGCTAACGAACCGTTTCTTTTGTCACCAGAGGAACGGACACGCCGGAGATCCAGCGCCGAAATAAACAGCATTGAACCGTACTTTGCCTCGTTATTTAGGGACCCTCCAACTTTCCCTTCCCACGCAACTGTCCTCCTCGCGTCGACCCTGGTACACTCCGAGCACCAGGCAACCGAAGGACCCCTCGACACAACCGCGCTCGCCTCGGCGCGCACGCGTGCGCGCGCCGGCCGAGGCGAAAGGTCACGACACAATTTACAAGATAACATATTTATTTCAATGAAACGATTATATTAAATTATATTCTATTAAAAATGGGTGTTGGTATTAGTTAGTGTAGTTTTTCGGTCAGGTAGACAGTATATGTAGCAACCCTCCAGTCAGCAAAACAAATTTAATATGATTACTGTTCAACAAATTACGATTTGACAATCTAGCATTTTCAAATTATGTAGATCAATCATTTATAATGTACAACATGAACACAGTAACGATAGTCAATTGTTTCTACCCGTGAACCAATCAAAATATACGTAACCTTTTTTTTACTTCAACTTTACGACTTAAAAAAAAAATAACAAATTTCCGCAAATAATGAAATGCATATCAATAATTCGAATGACATAACTCACCCCCCACCGGTAAACGGTCCGTTTGCTAGAAATGTTCCGTAAAGAGAGAGAGGGGGGGAGAGGGGGGGGGGGGAGAGAGAGAGATTCTAAACTCGTTGCGCATTTTTAACCGACTTCGAAAAGGAGGAGGTTACTCAATTCGATCAGTATATATATATATATATATTTTTTTTTGTTTTTTTTTTTTATGTATGTCCGCCGATTACGCCGAAATGGCTGGACCAATCGGGATGAGACCTTTTACATGTTATAGGGTATGACTCCCAGTTGGTCCCGCAAGAAAAACATTTTGCATTTTTTCATTCTTTACCCCTTTTTTATTGCAAAAACGCAGTTTTGTACATGCTAGGTTTGGCCACCGATTACGCCGAGATGGATGGACCAATCCGAACAAAACCTTTTTCATCTTGTAGGCTATGACCCCCACTAGAAACGGGATAAAATACATTTTTTATTTTAACATTGGTTACCCTGTTTTATCATGTTTTATTATAAATTACTACAAATCAAAGAGTACCGTTTCGTCCGCGTCATGTATGTCCGGCGATTTCTCCGAGATGGATTAACCAATCGGAACGAAATTTTTCCTATCTTGTAGGGTATGCCTCCCAGTTGGTCCCGTATGAAAAACATTTTGCATTTTATCATCGTGTACCCCTTTTTTATTGCATAGAAGAGAATTGTTTCGTCCACGTCATGTATGGTCACCGATTGCTCCATGATGGATTGACCAATCGGATCGAAACTTGTTGGATCTTGTAGAGTATGACTTCCAGTTGGTCTAGCAACAAACATATTATGCATTTTTTCGTTTTTTCCCACGTTTATTGTAAAAACCGTACTATTTCACGTATAATCTGCCTAATATCGATGAAGCCTAGTATTACATTTTGCGGCCGGGGATGTTTCCGCGATGATCCCATTTGCAACATTCCCTTCACTTCCCTGCCCTTTCCTTCTCTACCCTGCCCTTCCCTTCCCATCCCTTTGTTGAACTCTTCAAGGAAAGCTCCGATCGCCACTAAAAAATGTGAAATAAAAAAATTTTTGTAAAAAAATACAACCGACTTCGAAATGCACTAAAAAGGACGAAATAATTTTAATTTATATTTCGGAGACGGCGCAAAATTAAAAAGGGTATAGCCGGATAAGATGGTCAAAAGTGCCCTTGAACCGATTTTAACTCCCAATATATCGTTCGATAGCTTATCAAAAGAAAACCTTGTGTGCCAAGTTTCAGCCCTGTACCTCAACCGGGAGGGTAGTTATGGGGTAAAGTCAAATTATCGAGGTATGCCACATTTTTCATATTTAGCTGCATACAAAAATTCTGAAAAAATTCTACAATATTCGGGGCATAATACAGTATGTTGGAGAATTTTTTCAGATTTTTCCGTCGAAAAGTGTAAGCGTGAAAAATGAAAAACCAAAAAAAATTCAGAAAAAACCATATTTTGTAATGAAGTTTTCGAGCGGCCACTTTTTCCTTTTCACAGCAGCAGTGTATTAGCATAACTAATGTCCTCAATTTTTTTCAGATTTTTTGATAAGGTGCGCCGTACTTAAAAAAATCAAAAACCGCCTTTTTGGGCATATTTCGAGCGAAAAATACCATAAATATTTGTAGTTTTTGCATTTTCTTCATCAAATAAGTGTGTCGTATCATTTGTAATGTTTGTGCATTGGAAGGGGTAAGATACAAGTAAAACCAATTAAGTTAATCCAGTTAATTAAAAAACTTATGTTGGTTATCTTCAGAAATGTTAACACTGTTTTCAACGATGGCGCTAGCGCAGCGAGTAAGGTATCTGACTGCTAAACTGCTGCACACTTTTTTGTCGCAGGTTCGCGTCCCAGAAAGTTTATGTTCGCAAACTCTTTTTTTTTTAATTATTATTAATAAAGTACATGATAGTACATTGTATTCAATTAAAATTATTTTTAAAACATAATGCAAATATTTTTTCATAATGTATACATCAAAATAATGTTGGAGCTCGCGTTACTTTGCCAGTTCGCCACTTGCTTTTTATTCGTCGGTTACAGATATTGTTTAATATTTTTTAATTAAATACAAGGTACATCAACAGAAGACCGACAGTGCCAAACAGTGCATTGAAGACGTCACCCATCACTTTGGTATCAAAACATCAATAATCATGGTATCATGTTCATTTACAATAACATACATATTTTTAAGTTCATCATGAATTAATAATATGCGTGTATTTAATTAAAAAATATTAAACAACATCAGTAACCGACGAATAAAAAGCAACTGGCGAACTGGCAAAGTAACGCGAGCTCCAACATTATTTTGATGTATACATTATGAAAAAATATTTGCATTATGTTTTAAAAATAATTTTAATTGAATACAATGTACTATCATGTACTTTATTAATAATAATTAAAAAAAAAAGAGTTTGCGAACATAAACTTTTTGGGACGCGAACCTGCGACAAAAAAGTGTGCAGCAGTTTAGCAGTCAGATACCTTACTCGCTGCGCTAGCGCCATCGTTGAAAACAGTGTTAACATTTCTGAAGATAACCAACATAAGTTTTTTAATTAACTGGATTAACTTAATTGGTTTTACTTGTATCTTACCCCTTCCAATGCACAAACATTACAAATGATACGACACACTTATTTTATGAAGAAAATGCAACAACTACAAATATTTATGGTATTTTTCGCCCGAAATATGCCCAAAAAGGCGGTTTTTGATTTTTTTAACTACGGCGCACCTTATCAAAAAATCTGAAAAAAATTGAGGACATTAGTTATGCTAATACACTGCTGATGTGAAAAGGAAAAAGTGGCCGCTCGAAAACTTCATTACAAAATAAGGTTTTTTCCGAATTTTTTTTGGTTTTTCATTTTTCACGCTTACACTTTTCGACGGAAAAATCTGAAAAAATTCTCCAACATACTGTATTATGCCCCGAATATTGTAGAATTTTTTCAGAATTTTTGTATGCAGTTAAATAGGATAAATGAGGCATACCTCCATTAACCGATCTTACCCCATAACTACCCTCCCGGTTGAAGTACAGGGCTGAAACTTGGCACATAATGTTTTCTTTTGATAAGCTATCGAACGGTATATTGGGAGTCAAAATCGGCTCAAGGGCACTTTTGACCATCTTATCCGGCTATACCCTTTTCTACATTGGAAGTCGTCAAAATTCTTTGATCCTTTTACATATTATCACATTAGCAACATCTTTCATTAATATAATTTTTAATTTTCCGCCGTCTCCGAAATATAAATTAAAATTATTTCGTCCTTTTTAGTGCATTTCGAAGTCGGTTGTATTTTTTTTTTTATTTTTTTTAGGCTATGTAAACCTGGCACCCGTCTTTCAAAAAATTAAGTTTTTTTTATGGAAACTAGTAGTATTTTATTTGTAGTTGATTGTAGTAACAATAGTTTCGTTTGTAGTTGCATCAATTAATAAATGAAAAGAATTGAGAAAATGACCCGCACTCGGCATTGAGATATCTCCAGTTCGCTGACGCAGTCTTCTTTAGTATCGTTTGTAGTTGTTTGTAGTGATTTCCGTTTCGTTTGTACTTGAATAGTTTAAAAGTTACGAGCAATTGTTTAGACTGTCAAGAGCCAACGTTGTGAATTATACAGATTTCTAAAATCCGCTTTTTCCATGTGATTCAGAATCGTTTGTAGTGATTTCCTTTTCGTTTGTAGTTGAATACTTTAAAAGTTACGATTTTTGTTCGTATTGTTCATACACCCAAGCCGAATTTGTCAATTTTAAATATTCTTAGAATTCGCTTTTTCCATGTGATTCGAATCAAAAAAGAAATCACCTCAAACAACTACAAACGATTCTGAATCAGATGGAAAAAGCGGATTTCAAAAATCTTTCAAATTGATAAATTCGGCTTGGAGGTATGAACAATTGTTCGTTACTTTTAAACTATTCAACTATAAACGAAACGGAAATCACTACAAACAACTACAAACGATATTAAAGAAAACTGCGTCAGCGTCAATGTCCGGTGCGGGTCATTTCTTCAATTCATTTATTTATTAACTGATACAACTACAAACGAAAATACTGTTACTACAATCAACTACAAACAAAATACTACTAGTTTCCATAAAAAAAATTAATTTTTTGAAAGTCGGGTGCCAGGTTCACATAGCCGAGAGCACTGGAGATGCAATAACGTATGACTTTCGAGTGAAGGTACGAAGCTGTCGCCGAACAGCTGAAATACTCAGCCCCACATGACGTTGCGCCGCGCGGAATCGGATAAACGTACTCTACGAATTATCACACAAACACACCCACACCAGTACACACTCGTAAACTGTTCAAAGTGCGCGTTGCGTACAATAACCTTTTTGACTCGCAGGATCAATCCTTTCCAAAACGCTTTTCTCGCCCGAATAACCGTCGCCGCATCTCCGCTCGGACTTAACCTCCCCCGCAACATCTTAAGCCTGCGTACAGCCAAAGGTCCCTACAGCCCTCGAGACTGTGGAAGGGCACGGAGTTTGAACGTCGGAATCGGCTAATCTCTTAACCTAAGAATTAAGTCTAAATACTTAATCCTAAATTACCTTATATACGGTGATCTATAGGGGCCTTAACACTATTCCTAACTATCTAAACCCATGTGTAAATACCAGACCGCGGAACGCGAACACAAGTATCACTTCGTCTATTTCTCGTGAAACTCCCGGTGAATTCCAATTCTTTAAACGCTCCAGAGCCTTTTTTTTTTACGCGGAGGAAATCTGAACGGCAGACACCCCCCTGCCGCTTGGGGGAGTGACAGAGGGGTAGTGTGGGGTTCGACCCACTAAAACCTCCGTGGCGACCTTCGGACGCTCTTCCGCATCTGGCGTATTCGGGGGAGTCACGGGAACTCTCAGAGAACTCACCCGCGACTCCCCCTAACGCTCCAGAGCCTCAGCTATCCCATAAATAATTGTTGATACCCGACGGGCACACTGCCATATGTCGACCCTAAGCTTCACGGATAAAGCCAATAAGTATGCAAACACCGTATAATTTCGATTTTGTCCACTAGTTGCACCTGAGAAGAGTACTATTCCTTTATAACGATTTTCATCGTATTCTTTATTTATAGCGTAGTCGACAAAATTACACATGGTGTTTGCACCTTTCTTGTCAAGAAAAGAAAACATATAACTATCTTTCTTATTGAACACATGTACAATACATATAATAAATAGGTACAACCAAAACAATCTTGTGTAAAATTGTTCTGAAACAGGAATTTTCGGTAATGGAAGATTCTGCGCATGATCAAATTCACATGGTAAAACAGTAGTTTCTAACAATAAGGACTTTTTTTAAATTTTGGTACCCTTTAACTTCCAGTTTATGATTTAAAATTTCAAAAGGAGGCTGTTTATTGAATGAACTTATTGCATACGTCTTTACTGGGTAATTTAAAGGTGAAATTAATATGGTGATTAAAGAATTTCAAATATATTGAATTTTTTAGAGATATTTCAGGATTACTGGTTTTAGTTTTGTAATGCACTCCAAAAATAAATTATACATGATGGTCAGATTTAATTCTCGATGTGAAATTAATTTCAGTGATGTAGATTCTCGAATGTAGTGTGAGCTTAGGTGTGGTATCCCTTCGTAATGAGACAGAATCAGAATTTCTAAATCATTAGATAATTTAAGAACGTGATTATTATGTTTTCCCTATAGTCCCCTAAATCTGTTTTATGTAAGATTTTCTTTTACACATTTTCCAATCTTCTTTTTCCCGCCTTAAGGGGGTAGACTCCGTGTGCCATGATCTGTGTACGTGCACTCACACAATCAACGGGGGCCATGTAGGTACACGCGATGCGCGAGAGAGAGAGTCGATTTCATCATTCCGAAACGACGCTTTGATAATTGTAAAAAAAATTTTTGGAAAAAAAGAAACACAACCGACTTTGGAATACACTAAAAAGAATGAAATAATTTTAATTTATATTTCGGTGACGGCGCAAAATTAAAAATTTTCTACATTGGAAATTGCCAAAATACTCTAATCCTTTTAAATATTTTCACATGACAATGTATTTTGTCTTTCCGCCAAGGGCGGATCAAGGGGGGGGGGGGGGGGGGTGTCGTTGGGGTCATGACCCCCCCCCCCCCCCCTCCGGGCTGAGTATAGGTTTACCTCTGATATTTTTTCTAATCTGATTGATAAATTTGTGACGTTTCGCCTCGGTCGGCGCGCGCACGCATGCGCGCCGGGGCGAACGCGGTCGCGTCGGGAGGGTCCTCGAGGTGAGGCGGCGAAGGTAGCCGCGACCTATCGCGGGCTGTGTAGACCTGCCGGAGCTGCCAGACCACGGAATGAAGAACCGCAGTGCCCTGACCCAACGACCGGTTGTTCGCGTCGACCGGGAGAGACCCTCGGTAGGCGAGAAGCCGGCGCTCCTGGATAGACCTCCTGGGAAGTCCTGTCGAGGCCGAAGCCTCGAGCCGACTCTATCTGAGATCGATCGCGTATCGATATTAGAATTGTCGGTAGATTCGCGATGGGGGGTCTGACGCGGTACCCCCACCCGTGGCACCTGTCGCGGCGCCGGCGCTCTTGCGCAACGATTAGCGGTGACGCGTCGCAAATTGCGACGATTACCATGCGAACCGCGCGACGCGTCACCGCTAATTGTTGCGCAAGAGCGCTGGCGCCGCGACAGGTGCCACGGGTGGGGGTACCGCGTCAGACCCCCCATCGCGAATCTACCGACAATTCTAATATCGATACGCGATCGATCTCAGATAGAGTCGGCTCGAGGCTTCGGCCTCGACAGGACCTCCCAGGAGGTCTATCCAGGAGCGCCGGCTTCTCGCCTACCGAGGGTCTCTCCCGGTCGACGCGAACAACCGGTCGTTGGGTCAGGGCACTGCGGTTCTTCATTCCGTGGTCTGGCAGCTCCGGCAGGTCTACACAGCCCGCGATAGGTCGCGGCTACCTTCGCCGCCTCACCTCGAGGACCCTCCCGACACGACCGCGTTCGCCCCGGCGCGCATGCGTGCGCGCGCCGACCGAGGCGAAACATCACAAATTTATCAATCAGATTAGAAAAAATATCAGAGGTAAACCTATACTCAGCCCGGAGGGGGGGGGGGGGGGGTCATGACCCCAACGACCCCCCCTCCTGGATCCGCCCTGGGCGGAAAGACAAAATACATTGTCATGTGAAAATATTTAAAAGAATTAGAGAATTTTGGCAATTTCCGATGTAGAAAATTTTTAATTTTGCGCCGTCACCGAAATATAAATTAAAATTATTTCATTCTTTTTAGTGCATTCCGAAGTCGGTTGTATTTCTTTTTTTCCAAAAATTTTTTTTACAATTATCGAAGCGTCGTTTCGGAATGATGAAATCGACTCTCTCTCTCGCGCATCGCGTATACCTACATGGCCCCCGTTGATTGTGTGAGTGCACGTACACAGATCATGGCACACGGAGTCTACCCCCTTAAGGCGGGAAAAAGAAGATTAGAAAATGTGTAAAAGAAAATCTTACATAAAACAGATTTAGGGGACTATAGGGGAAAACATAATAATCACGTTCTTAAATTATCTAATGATTTGGATGACATGCATCTTGTACATGTTGTAGCACGGCGGCTGTTCATGTTCCCTTTCACATAACGTTTATGTATGGATTTTTCTTTCAGAAATGTCGATTCCATATCAATAACACGCACAAAAAAAAACACAAGAACAGAAACTAAAGAACGTTATTTTTTTAACACGAAAACAATTATTGAAAAATAAAACAGGTTCAAGGAATCTAAACTTTGCATAAAAAAAAAACATATACAAGCTAGATTCCTTTACACTTCGTAACCTTATCGAGTAAAATAAAACATTGTAACCGTGCTGGTTACATACCAAGAGACGACACACGAACAGCCGAGTGTAATTGTGTGAGTGTGACAGACTCCCCTACCACCGTAAGGATCCGCGGTCCTGTGTCGCGGGCGAAAGAATTTAGGAGAAGCGCCCCACTAATTAAATATGCGTGCGCATCGATCCCCACTTGATATGGATCGAAGGAGATCGATGCTCGTACAACAAGAATTACTCTACGTCTGGAAGCGAACCAGGTAACACGCGTTTCCAATTCCGTTCAGCGAAAACCGGTATATAATTGAGAGGTCAAACCGACCTGGTAACTTAGTCAAACCGCCTAACTTACCCTCGTTATATACGCGCCTCAAACCGAGGAGTCACGAGCACAAACCGCGCCGTGGCACAGCTAGAACGCGATCTTTTTCTTTGTGTTGTTCCGGCGTGTACAGCGTAGTAGTCACAAATAAGATCAAATCAAATTTTAACATCATAACGAGTGGTAAATATTAGAATCTCAATTTTCGCCGAGCGGAACGAAACGGTGAGTAAGGTTGTTTGGAGTCACTGCTAATGGTAGAATCTCGCGTGGCAAACCCACAGAATCCGTGAACGATTGAGATCGGATAATTCTCATACATCCTGACTCAGCTCCCAGGCTCATACAGGCAGTCGAAGTATCGCTCGGCCCACGTAAAGTGTCCCGCCGTAACTTCTGGCTGTCCCTGTGTGCCCTTGTGAGACGTGGACTCGATTGTGAGCATTATCACGACTTCTGCCGGCATTTGATCGTGGCATCGCTCACAGACTCGTTCGAGCATTCAAAGTGTCGCTCAGCTCACGAAAGTGCCCTGCCGTCACTTCTTGAATGTACTCGGATGCCTTTGTGAAGAGGTGGATACGACCGTGTGGCACGGTGATCGCTCTGTTTGGTGGCATCGCGGTATATTAATCTTCACCGATTCTAGTTGAGTAACCGAAGTGTCGCTCAGCCCACGATTCGTGCCTGCCGACATCTTCTGGTTGTTCTCAATTGATCGTGTGAGGTTATAGTGCAGGCACCACTTGATCTTCCCCGAATTGCTCGGCAGGATCAACCTGAGTGTTGCTGCACCGTACGTATCGCGAAATTCACGATCGGATTGTACACAGTCGAAGTCAGGCGTCCGGCATCGGAGAACACCTCGAGCCCACATTCGTGCCTCAGGTGAACTCCTAGGTGTCTCAACCTGATTGAGGCTTCGTGGCGTCTCCACCCAGACTCCTCCTCCGATTATTCGGCCGAGAGCGAGGGTGCTGCGACAGATCCTCAATCGTGCGATTGGAGAGCAGTGATTCAAACAACCACCCATCATATTCATTGTCGAGTACTGTATCGCGAATCGGATAGTAGAAGTCGCAGGGAGGGAAATTAGTGTGCAATTGCGGGTGGATATTAAAGTATCCACGCGTCGTTGCACACTAATAGTAGGGTTTCGTTAAAGCCAATCACTAATAATTTTATATTTAAAGCTAATCTTTTATCCGTTACGTAAAATATTTAACTTGTATATATATATATATCTATATCTATGTCTATCCTAATCTGCCGAAACAATATCGCGCGCAAATATTGATAAACATTCGTTTCCCCACAACCAAGGTCGAAATATTCGCGTTTTCACGCGAACGTGTGACAGAAGAAAGGACTGAGACATTTGCATTCGTGAACGCGGGAAGACTGTACGAAACGTAATCAAGCCTGTACAAATCGCGAAGTTCTGTTCATTTACCAGAATTGTGACCAGCCGAATCTAAATTTTGTTCACTCAATTTTCACCAGAATATATATATATATATTTCGTTTACATCATAAATTGTTTCCAACTTTTTCAACAACCGATCAGAACTCCCCGCTATCCAGTACCTGGAGGCCCGAATCCCTCCACCTAATCAATTCCATTTTCTGACATCCTAAATAGTTACATTGTGTTTATCAATTAAAATCGCGTACGGTCAATTCATCTAGAAACCGCGTATTTAAAGAGATTATGTAACCGTCGCCCAAGGGAAATCTCGTGGGTAGAAAAAAAAACGGTTACAACATATGATGGCGATAAAGGAGTAGAAGTAATGAGGAAAAATTGCTTTTGAAAAGTGAATTTAGGTATTTATTTATTATATTAGTGATATCGATTGTAACGAGGCAAATTTTGGCCTCGTTACGAGACGTTGGCGCGCCCCGCTCCCTCCGCTCTGGCGAGTCCACGCCTCCGGGACGCGGATGTTTTTGTGTATGAGTGTGAGTGCGTATGTTCTTTTTTTTTTTTTTTTTTTGTTGCGGCCGACTGCCTCGCGCTCCGCCGCGGCGGAGCATCGCCGCCGCCGGTCGTGGGGACCTACACCAGAGGAGGGAGGTGCCAGATGGGTCCACCACCACCGCTGCCCGCCCGGCTGACCGGCCGCAGCGCCTCCACCCCAGCAGCTGCCCTGGGGACGACCGGCGGCCGGCCTCGGATGACGCCGGGCCTGGGAGAAGCCGACCACCGCCATCTTACCTGGAGCACGCCAGAGGGCTCCCAGGACCCGGCCACAGGATCTGACGACCGAGCGGCTCATCTTGGTTGCCGAACTTCCTGGGGGGGGGGGGGGGGGGGGGGGGGGGACCGCGTACCGGCGGCGAATTTAGAGAGAATTTAGAGAGATCTGAATAGTTGATTTGGTTTTCTTTAGTTAGCCTGTGTCGGTCCCCAGTTATTTGCATTTAGCTTCATTTGTATTTATTCTTGTGTTTTTTTCCTCTATTTTGCGTTACATTGTATTCTTGTATTTAGTGTCTCCTTTTCTATTTTGAGTGAGTTTTGTACTTTTGCGTTATTTTGTATTTCCGTCTGTGCGTGCGTGTGGCGTTGCGTTTTGTGTGTTACGAGCTACCCGCACCGTTATTTTGTGGATATGTCGCCGCACTCCATGTCCAGGTAGGACTCACGCCTTTTGGTTTGATTTTTATTGCGTGTGTGAGTGTGAAAGGATCGGTGTGAACGCGGGAATACCGGGGTATTCCGTATTGTATCGTGTTCCGCGACCTAGGCGACAGGACCGACCCAAGGAGACGAGGACTCTCGAGGCCCGTCCCCTTTGTTCCGCTCCCGACCGATTCGTTGTCCGGTACCGTCCGACTGTCGAGCCCCGGCGGCTTGACCTCGGAACCGTAACCGTTGACGCTCGTACCGCGCGTTCGAACGAAGCGCATCTTCGTTCCGCGATCTCGCGCGCCGGAAGTTATAGTCGGTTTCGTCGAGGCCCCGGCGCCTCCGTTTCAGAATCGCGAACGGGTTCCCCCATTCCCGCGACCGCGATCCCAACTAATCTTTCGTTTTTCTCCTGTATTTTAAACTCTAGGATCACCGACATTTTGTATCTGGCCCCTAGTTTTAGTTTCGATAGTAGAGACATTTCGTTGTATTGGGAATTTCTGCGTCGCGGTTCCTTTTTGCCGCACTTGGCGGCCGCGTACCTTTTCCTTTGCGCAAAAGTGTACCGCGGAATTCCCGGCTTTTTGTTGTTTGGCACGGCCACTTTGGCCTTTATTAAAGTTACCGTTAAACGAAACACTCGTGGGTCACTTTCAATTAACCTCCCCTGATTTCCGCTCCCATACTGGGCAGCCGGAAGGGCGAGGGTTCCGAACAAGTGCTACGGCACTGGCGCCCAAAGAATCAAATCGTCCGTGGATTTGTCCACGGGGCGCGCGGAAAGCGACTTTCCCTGGTCGTACTCCAGCGCAGGGCACCCCTTTGGCTGCCCCCATAACCCGCACGTCACACGATATACACGTAGATGTTGTTTTGTCATAAGTATCAGTCGCTTTATAATCGCAAATCATTAGCCAATTACGCTTGCACCTAGGTGCAAGTGAGAAAGAAAAACGCACGGAAACCTGGAATACTTTGTTTATAGCAACGATATGTAAGAACATCACACGAAAAATGGATCCCAGACAGAGCAGCGTGGTAAGTACCGTTATCCATAAAATAATCCAGTATATTCAATATATCAAATTTATAATTGGATTTATAATTGATCAGAATATAAAAAATATAAATCATTTTCAGATGGAAATAGAAAATTCAAAAACAACTACATCAACACAAACCTCGCCGCGGGGAAATTCACGGAGCGGAAAGCGTTCGCAGAGACGGCGGTCACCGCGACGACGGTCATCGCGACGGCGATCGCCAAAAAATCGGTCTCCGCGGAGCCGCTCCTCGCGAAGTTCCATCACAAGACGATCGCGGGAAAACTCGCCGGGAAGGGAAACCGTGGCGCGCGCACTTAAATACATAAAACAGGTACATCATCCAGATAAATATCAAATTACATGCTAAGCGATATTACTAAAACTTGAAATAATATAAAGTGGGTATAATCATAAGTAAAATAATTAAAATAATCATATAACCTATAAATAAAATTGTGTTTATTGCAGATAAACGATTTGAAAAAAAAAATTAAAAAAAAATATATCAATGAAAGACGAGGAGGGTGGCGAGGAGGAGGACGAGGAGGGCGGCGAGGAGGCGGACAAGGGGGAAGAAGTGGTCAAGACCCAAAAAAAATTTTCATTTTTAAATAAATTTAATTTAAAAAATAATAGTCTATTTATTTTTTACGTTATTGAAAAAAAGAATTTAAAAAATAAAAATAAAAAAATGGAGGTTATCTACAGTTTTTAGAGAGGAATAGTGTAGGTTTTGTAGTACGTTAATTGAACGAAAAGTCGCGCGTTCAGAAGTTTTGGGCAAAAATGGTGTGATATTGCCGCGGAAGGTTCTGGCGATCGGCGAATGTTTTCCGGAACGCCCGCGTGCGCGCGAGTACCACGAGGAACGGCGGCATTTACCCGTTTTACCGGATCGAACAGGCACGCGGCAGCTACCGCTGTATTACAGTATATTCTTTGGATTATATTATTCACATATATAATAAAGTATAATCATTAGTTTTAAGTGACGTGTAGTGACGCATTTTCTATTACACCTACATATCTTTTCCCACGCAAACATAACAAATGGTAATAAAAATAATAATTTTATATTATATAAAATGTTCAGCAGCTGAGATCCATGCTGAGTCGCATGGATCAAGATGAAAAAATATGTGTGTATATGCATTCTAGTCGAGCGTATATGCATGTATGTGTGTGTCAAATTGCATTACGGTTCCACATCGGAAGTCTTCATAATTAGACGCTACCTGGTTCGCAACAGGCTAACTAAACTTGTCACGTATTTTACCCTGTATTGCCGATAATGTGACTAAAAGGAATTGTATGGCAGTTGAGATACAGCTATACGGGAATCGACTATTTGACTTTATTTCAGAGAGAATCAAGACAAAACCTATTTTAGTGTGTAGTTAAACATTAAATCTAGCGCGCTGAAGAAGAATAATCTTTCAATGACAAAAAAATAGTTTAATTTGACCGATGTGTAATTGCCGATTTTTGCTCAGTTTCTAACAGTCATATTATTAAATATCAACAAAATCATATTAAACCACGACAGCCGCGCGCTCTATTTGATCATCGTCTTTCCCAAGAGCCCTTTTACAGGCGAAAATATTCTCACATAAGGACGAAAAGTCGATTCCCGTTAACCTATATTTTATAATAAATTTGGCGGTAACGTCGACTTTCTACCTTATCCGGATCTAGCCCCTTAAAAGCCTTTGATGATTTGCTTGGTGAAAATGGTAGTCTGCTAACACCCCAGCGGAACCAGTACCACGAAGCAGCTGTTGAAGCGGGAAAAAACTTTTTATTTACATTTCATAACCTTGAAACTAATATTATTAACCAAATTAGTAGTCAAAGGATGATACAAGTTACTGAAAACAGGGAACGCTTGCGACCAATTGTGAAAACGATAATTTTTTGTGGTCATCAAAATATATCGCTACGTGGCCATCGCGACGATGGTAAATTGTTGGATAAAGCTGATGAAGGAAATTTTAGAGCCCTTTTGAAATTCCGTATAGAATCTGGTGACACAAAATTGCAGCATCATTTAGAGACTTCTAAAAATAATGCAACCTACATCAGCAAAACTGTGCAAAATGAGTTGATTGATGTTTGCAAGGAAATCATTCAGGAAAATATATTACAGAAGGTGAAGGAAGATAAATACTTTTCAATTTTATTCGATGAAACAACAGATGTATCACATATCTCACAGTTGAGCCTATCATTTAGATACCTTCATAATGGTAGTATAAAGGAAGATTTTGTTACTTTCTGTGATACTTACGATACGCTTAGATGTGATGATGTGGATAACAATACAGAGCCTCGGTTGACAGGTGTAGCACTTGCGAAAATCGTTGAAAATATCTGTATCAAATTTAATATAGATTTAACATGGTATGTGGGTATTAGGACGGACAGCTGCTCTGTTATGGCTTCAGATACAAAGGATGCAGTACACGAGTTGTCAAAAAAAGCTGTACATGCCAAACGTTGCTGGTGCAGCAATCACGTTCTTAATAATGCATTAGCTACGTCATCCAATGTCATTTCTTGCCGCAACACCTCGGGCACGATGACAAAAATTGTAACATTTGCCAATGCATCCGCTAAGAGACATCAAATTTTTGAAAAAGAACTTGGAGTTACAATGCAAGGTATATGTGAGACGCGTTGGGTCGGGAGGCATGATGGACATCTACAATTTCAAGGAGACAACTTAGTAAAAATTTGTTGCGCTCTAGAAAAGATTTCTACTTGGCAATACAACAAAACTACTAATGACGCGCATTGCTTACTGCAAACATTACGCAGTTCGGACTTCATCATTTCATCTATCTGCTTGAGTGATGTTTTAGGTACCTAAATATTTTGTTTCTTCTTAGGTACTAATGCATGAACGCAAGAACTGAATAATTTATTTTATTAGTAACTTTGGTATATTTCAACAAAGGCAAAAATTAGCGTTCATGTCACGTATATACCCGAAATGTAGTTTAAATATAACTTGTTATATTTTTCAGCTACCACTGTATCCTTGAGCAGAGTATTGCAAACGAGCTCATTTGATTTAAAAAGGGCTACGGACGCTATAAATGATACAATGAGTGTCCTACGAACAAAAAGGGAGAAGGCCGATACAGTTTCCGACAGCTTTTTGAAGAGGCAAAAGAAGTAGCTGAGCAACTAGACGTGGAAATTGAATGCCCCAGAATAGTATCAAAACAAATACACAGAGCCAACAACCAACCTGCTCAATTTGCTGAAGACTATTTCCGCAGGGATGTATACATTCCTCTTCTAGACTCTGTTATAAATGACCTAGAAGACCGTCTGTCTCCAGACGTACTTAATTTATTTCACCTAGGCGTTTTTATTCCGAAAGTCGATTGTAATGAAGATGAAGACATTGAAATTGTCAAACAACTCACAAACGACTATAAACTGCTTATAGATAATACCCCAATTTCAGCAGTTTTAAACGAATATCGGCCGTGAAAAGTGAAATGGCAGCGGAATCAGAATATTTCGCAATCGATTTCTAATCTAATAGAAAATTGTAATCCTGAAATGTATCCAAATATAAGAAAATTTGTTTGCATTCTTGCTACACTACCAGTTAGTGTAGCGACGGCAGAAAGGTCATTTTCGACTCTTAGGAGGCTCAAAACTTGGCTTAGAGCTTCAACTGCAGAAGACCGTCTAACTGGACTCGCGCTTCTCCACGTTCACAAAAGAATGCAACCCACGGTAACAATTTTAAAAGGGCGGTAAGAATCATGAAATCACCCAACGGTAGCGTCTAGTAGTATAGCGATGACGGCATGCCAATATGTTTCACACATTGTAACACTCACTATCTCACTATACACAATGTAAGGTAAACAGACAGAATAACGTTTATTTTATAAAATAACCCCAGTTCGTGATAACTCGATACACATTTAACATGTATTGTTTTCGGTCGATGCGATAGGAACAAAGATGAAATAAAATAAAGTCAAGAATGCCGATTCCGAAGTGCACACATACATGCCTTCCGATCATTTTGTTTAATTCGCGCGAAAAGCTCATGTGAAAAATTGAAGAAAACAACTAAAAGATATTCAGATCTGAAAATTCAGTCTCCCTACACTATTACCTAAAAATTAGTAAATGTCCCATTTTGAGGAAAAAAATAAATGGTCACGTTAACCATACCCCAATCAAATCATAATCAGCAACATCCTTCATGTAGGTTTTAATTTTGCGTCGTCTCCGAAATATAAATTAAAATTATTTCATTCTTTTTAGTGCATTCCGAAGTCGGTTGTATTTTTTTTTCCAAAAATTGTTCTTAGATGTTACTTTCTGTACTAATTTGGCAAATATACCGAATCGATAAAAAAACAATATCGTGTAAACTGGCTGTTGTAGACCAACCATAGAATGCTCTCGTACTACTGGCAACTCCTTCTTAAAATTCTCAAACATTTCAAATCTGGCTTCTCGGCGTTTGAGCCGTAATCGGTATCCTTGCCTGCGCGGAATTTTCTCCGTGTATACTGCGACGATGGTCTTTCTCTCTGCTTCTCGGCCCTTTTCATTTCTTCTTTCTTCCTTTTGCTGTCGAGAGTGCAGAGAACTATGCCCGGTTTCTTCTTCATTGCCATGTGCAGCCGCAGACTTCTTTTGTATTATACTGCAAAACAGCAGCAGCACATCTTCCTGTATACGATCCTCTGTCGCCGAGATGCAGTCTTTTTCCGACGCTGTACTTTGCAATAATCCCGTTGAAGCTTTCTACAGGATTGTTGGTGGTGTTATATAGCAAGCTTTCCAAATGTGCCAATAATGGCCGAAGTAATTCTGTGATATCTTGATATCTTCCGAGGTTCTTTAATTCAGGAACAATATTCCTTTCATCCGTCTTGCGTTGTCCATCGCAGAAATATTGTAACTGTGCACAGGCTGCGTGCTCCCCGAACACATGACTTGGCACATTTCGTATGTCGTTGTACAAAGCTCTAATTTTTTGCGCAACTGGTCTGGTTTCGTTGTCTCTAAATTGTGCTGCTTTTACGATGTCGGTACGCATTCGCCGAATGCTTCTTTCCACTATTCCTCTGAGTGGCCCTGGCGGAGTTTTTTTCAAAAACTCCGTAGGAGATGGTTGGTGCATTCAATTTTTGTAACGCGGATCTCAATTTTGTACGGATCCGCGTCTAAAATTTTTTTATAGACACTGCTGTCTCCGTCAGAAATCAACGTCGAATAAACGAGGCCCCGTTTTTCTACGCTGATCCGGAATCCTTCAAGAATTGCATCGCTTTCCATTGCGGTTGACGCTTGTTTAACACTCCAATTCATGAAACAAGCGTGATTTCGAGGTGCTTCGTTCATTTGCGCAGCGAGATAGCAGATTCTGCATCTTTTATTCCTCACAGCAATGAATAATACTTTTCGTGTGTGGTACCCAATTATCGTACCGACTCCCGATAAAGAATTATATGTGCCGCTGCGATAGGATCTCTTCATCCAACTTCCGTCGGCCACGACGGTGATGTGAGGAATTCTTGATCCAGGAAGGACATCGCCTCTTTCGATGGCCAATCGTTTCTCTTCCTCGGCTGCTGCTGTCATTTCTTCTTCTGCCGCAATTAGCAGGTGTTTCACGATTTTGTTGTGATACTGCGTAAACTGTCTCCTCGACATGCAGGGTACGTTTATGGATGCCAGAAACTCCTCCATTTGTTTGAAGCTGCCTCCGCTCAAAATTGTTCCGGCAACGGCGCTCTCATTGATACCCATTTCGTCGTCCTTTTCGGGTTGACCGCGGATTTTACATCGGTAATTACACATGGTACATGTATAAATTAGGGTGGTCTTCAGACCATACCGTTTCTCGCCTGTCTTTTTCATGTACCACATTCCACAGTCTTCCCTGTTTATGGAATGATCCCCTTCTTTTTGTAATTGACTGATGACATACTCCATATCCACGACAGCCGAGCCACTTGGGGAATGCGACTCTTGCTCTGCGGGTTCATTTCTTGTTACTTCTTGTATCTGCAGACTGTCGTCTGAACTCGCGGTTTCACAGTCTTTCCATTCGACGGCACAAAAATCAGTGGATGCTGTCCTCCTCTTCGTCCGTCGGATGTGGACGGTTCCTGTATGGCTTCCTGCATCGCACTTCCTGCACGCTGTTTTTTGTAGATCGCTTCCTTTGCATCCACGTTCTTTTCCTCGAATATCGCTTCACGGAAAGGCTTATCTTTTTTCTTCATGAACCTCTCCGTCTTTCATGCTGCTCCTCTTCGTAATCTTTGCGCATTTCTGCCTTTTCCAGATTCTTTTCTTCACTCATTTTCACAGATTAACGTCTATCACTGTCTATCACTGTGTATCACTGTTTCAGTGACACAGTTTCACTAAAAAAAAAAAAAAATAATAATAAATAAATAAATAAACCAGATTTACAAATAGAAGTAAACTTGAATGTAGAAGACACTTGGAAACAAGCTGAACTTTACGTGTTTGAAGGACTTTTCAACTCGTTCCTCGAAGCAACGTTTTGTCTTTGTCTTGTTTACAAAGACCAGAAATTTCAAGCCGCTCAAAGTCGCTATTAGTGAATAATTGTACAAGACGAATAAAATAGAACCGGTTCCCGGAAATAGCAGAGACACACAGGTAAGCTGATTGCGACAATTATTTGTTATATTAAATTCAGCATTTCCTGGTATCACTTATTATTTATGAAGTTTTTGAAAATCATAATGTTCGACATAACTGTTCAATTTGCAGATGGAAATGAGAGACATGAGGGAGGAACTGTTTTCGGTCGAATTAGAACGGAGATGGGAAGAATTCCTAAAAAAAAAAAAAAAAAAAAAAAAAGATGAGCAGAAGCAGAAAGAAGAAGAAAAAAAGAAGAAAGAGAAGGAAGAGAAATTTATAACGTACAAAGATGTAAGTAAAATGTTACCCGTTCGATGTGCAAAATTCCGTATGTTTCTATGAAGAAGGTACCTCTTGTACCCTTAAAATGTACTTTCTACTTACGTAGATACTATACGTCATGCATGAGTGTTTTCGTTCCACGATATTGAAATACCATTTTACTGTTTCAGATGAAAAAATTTTTTAAAAACTATCGGCACTCTTAGAACAGTTACAAGGGAAGAAGAGGAGGAAGAGGAGGAAGGGGAGGAAGAGGAGGAAAAGGAGGAAGAGGGGGAAGCGGAGATATAATTTATCAATTTTATAATTATAACAAAAAATAAAAATATAAACTATCGTAAATCGTTTCATTCTCCGTCCTTTCCCCTCGCGCTGTTCTTCCCATAGAGATATTATAGATAGAGCAGGGGATAGCGCTATTCATCTCTCTCTCTCTCTCTCTCTCTCTTATGTTCCTTTACTGCGCGCATGCACGGGTAGAACGAGATAGATAGGATACCGCGATTTTTTTTCTCCTTCTAGTGGAGGGACAGCGAAAAAGTAGTTATTAAGTGTATGATAAGTTGTAAATATAATTATTTAGTGACTGTCGACAAGTGTGCCGTGTTTCGATTTATTCCGTCCTCTCAGCCCACGCTCATACGCAAACATTTTGGTCCTTCGAGCCGGATCGAGACACGCCCTTGACGCGACAATTTGAATTACGCCGTTACGAGTGTAACCGACATCTTGCGTGACGTCATCCGCGAGTGTCGTGTCCACGACGGTGAACTCAGTGACTCCCGATCGTGTTTGTGTTGTTTTGCGAGCCTTGTGACTCTTTCACAGTTAACCTTTGTCGTATTTGTGGTGAACTCAGTGACTCCTATTGCGTTAAGTGTCCGTTTCGGCAAAAGAGCGATGTCGAAGTCACGTGAGTCATCGCCGCCACCGCGCGCTGAATCGCCGCCGCCAAGCGGGGTACGCGAGGATGACACGTCCTTGCCTCCAGTTCTCACGGTTCCCAAGGAGAAAACGCAGCCCGCGACAGGAACCCGCGCCCGCTCTCCGGCACGGCTCTCCTCGGAGTTGCAGGTTCGTGCCTCCGTTCAAGAGGAACGACTTGGATCGATGGCCTCCATGGTCTCCGACTTAGAGGCGGCGGCCACGGCAGAACCGCTCCAACTCGGCCTGGAGGAGCTTGCAATCTGGAAGGAGACTCTGCTGGAAAGGCACACCTTGTTCCAGCAAGAACACGCAGCTCTCAGCCGCCTGTGGCCGGTCTCGCAACTCGACCACGGCTACTATAAGGAAAAGGTGGCCACGCAGGAAGAGCGGGTTGTGTTGAATGCGCGACAGCTCATCGCGCGCCTCGAGCGCCGATGGGCAACCAATCAGCCCGCCACGCAGACCGCTCCGACCACGCAGACCGCGCAGCCCGACCATCGTCGGGCACGGCTTCCCGAGGTCCCGATCCCGAAATTCGACGGCGAGTACAGCCAGTGGCCGGCGTTCAAGGCGACGTTTGCCTCTGTGATCAGGGACCGCGCAGACCTCGCAGCGCTAGACAAGCTCCACTATCTGCAGGGAGCTGTCTCAGGAAGCGCAGCGCAGCTGATCAACCACCTCCCGACCAACGACGAGGCATTCGAACAGGCCTGGAGACTTCTCAACGAGCGTTTCGAGAATAAGCGCCTGAACGTCCAGGCATACATGGATCGGCTCTATGCGCTCAAGCCGATGAAGCTCCGGAAGGCCTCCTCACTGCTGAAGATGGTGAACATCATCGGGGAGACCACGCAGGCGCTGAAAACGTTCGGGCTGGAGGACCCGCACAATTGTTATTTGCTGACCTCCCTCGTTCGATTACTCGACCACGACACCCGGGAGCGCTGGGAATCGTCGCTGTCAGATCAGAAGGAGTTCCCGACGATCAACCAGTTGACCTCCTTCCTACCCTCTCGAGCTGGCACGCTCGAACAGTTGGAACGCCTACCGGACGCCCGCAGCGCCTCTCAGCCCACGCAGCCCACGCCGCCTCGGACGTTGCAGCCCACGCACCACAGGGTCAGTGCCTCCAAGACCACAGCCCACGCAGCCACCATCACCGTAACACCACCAGCTCGCAAGCCCGAGCAATCAACCGTGGCAGCAACGCTACCTCGGCAGGCACACTACCCTTGCGCATTCTGCAGCAAGCAGCACTATGTCTCCGCCTGCCCCGTGTTCCGACTGCTGAGCGCGGCTGACCGCGCAAATGTGGTGAAAGCGCACGCCTTGTGTGTCAATTGTCTCGGGCACCACAACCTTCGCAGCTGCCGGACCACGCAACGGTGCAAACTCTGTAACGAGTTGCACCACTCGATGCTGCATGGGGCAGATTTGAGCCATGTGGTGGTGCCGGGTCCTCGACCGCCCACGCAGCCTACGTCGGGCCCTTCGCAGCCATCAACCACGACCACGCATCATTCCGGCCCATCCGTGGCCGATTGAAGAGTCGGCGCAGTCGTCGAGACCAACGCAGTTCACGCAGCTCACGTTTCTAGACCACGCACGGACGCCCACGCATTCAAGCAACGTACGGACCACGCAACGAGACCACGCAGAACACGGACAACACTTCTAGCAACAGCACTCGCCCGAGTGCACACCGACCTCGCAGTTCAGCAGGTGAGAATCTTGGTCGATTCAGGCTCTGAAATCTCACTTGTTTCAGAATCTCTAGTAACGCAGCTCCAATTGAAACGAACACGCTGCACCTTGGATGTCCACGGAGTTGGTGGAGCAAGGACTTCGCAGTCGAACGGAGTGGTCAATATTACCCTCCATTCCAACTACCGGCCTCTCTCAGTCACCATTCAAGCTCACGTGCTTCCACGGGTGACAACTTGTCTACCATCGACGCCACCAACTCTCGCGTCACCGCTCTCGCATCTGGAGAAACTGAATCTAGCAGATCCGCAGTTTCTTGTTTCCAGACCAGTGGACATCATACTTGGAGTTGACGCTTACGGACAGATCATCAAGCCAAACATTATTCGACATCCGTCAACGCAGCTGGTCGCGCAACTGTCTATCTTTGGCTGGCTCGTGATCGGCCCCATCGAGGGCCCCTCTACTCCACGCAAAACCGTTCATCAGGTCACGGTCAATAATACCAATCGCCAACTGGACGAGTTACTCAGCCGATTTTGGATGCAAGAGGAGCCACCACAGGATACGACACCGTTGCTCACGCCAGACGAACAGGAGTGTGAAGAACACTTCAAGACCACGCATTCAAGGGACTCTACAGGAAGATACATCGTGCGGTTGCCGCTCAAACTACATCCTCGAGCATTAGGCAATTCCTACCAAACAGCACACGCCTGTCTTCAGCGAATCCTCAGACGTCTCAGCAAGGACGACCAGTACAATCAGCTGTACACCAAGTTCATGCTCGAGTATGAGCAGCTTGGTCATATGGTAAGACTGAACAACAGCTCAATAATCAGTTTGTTGCAGTATTATCTTCCACATCACGGCGTCCTCAAGTTGAGCAGCACGACCACCGCTCTTCGTGTGGTGTTCAATGGCTCCAGTTCAACCTCCTCAGGATATTCGCTGAACGATCTTATGCATACAGGTCCCAATCTTATGTTGAACATCGCAGATCTTCTCATCTGGATACGCAGGTACAAACATCTGTTTGCAACGGACATCACGAAGATGTATCGACAAATCAAGGTACATCCCGATGATTGGAACTTGCAACGCATACTCTGGCTTGATGACACGCAAAAGGAAACGCACTACCAGCTGACCACCGTCACGTACGGGACGAAAGCTGCCCCGTATCTCGCTGTGCGCACACTCTTACAACTTGCAGAGGATGAAGGGTCGAAATATCCCCTCGCCGTGGATCCCATCAAGAATGGCAGGTATGTCGACGATATCTTTGGTGGCGCAGATACAGCAGATCATCTCCTCGAAGTGGCGCAGCAGCTGACGCAGCTTTGCCAGGCGGGAGGATTTCCTCTGGCAAAATGGCACTCTACCAGTAAATAGTTGCTTGAAGTCTTCGCATCTAACCAAGGAAACTCAGCAATCTCATTCGACGACTGCGAGACCAAAATTCTCGGAATCAAATGGACCCCGCATCAAGATACTTTCAACTTCTCAACTATACCTTCTTCCAAACGCACGCAGTTCTCCAAACGCCTCATCCTATCCGAAGTAGCACACGTCTTCGATCCTCTCGGTTTTGTCGCACCTGTAGTCATACGAGCCAAAATCTTAATTCAAGAGCTTTGGTTACAGGAACTCGGTTGGGACGACATTCTGCCTCCTCACATCACTCGCCGTTGGCTTCACATCAGGGAAGATTTAACCAGCTTGGCCAAGCTTTCCATCCCACGATGGTTCAACACAACGACCACGTCGACCGTTGAACTCCACGGATTCTCTGATGCGTCAGTCTTCGCAATGGCAGCTGTCGTCTACCTCGTCGTCCGCTCACCGTCCACGGGTACCCAAATTTCTCTCGTTTGCTCGAAAACGCGAGTGGCTCCACTCAAACGCCTAACCATCCCGAGGTTAGAATTAACAGCAGCGCTGCTACTTTCCAAACTGGTAAGGCATGTTCACGCTACTTTGAACATGACCGTTACGCAGACATTTTTGTGGACGGACTCAGAAGTCACGCTAGCATGGATCAAGACGCACCCCTCCAAATGGAAGGATTACGTACGCAACAGGGTAATCCAAATTCAAGAGATCACGCAGCAATATCATTGGAGACACACGCCAGGAACATCAAATCCTGCCGACTGCGCGTCGAGAGGCATTTCGACGGAGCAGTTACACCAGCATACTCTGTGGTGGACGGGACCACCGTGGCTCAAGAAAACGCAGAACGCATGGCCCAAGCAGACTAGTGGTGACGCAGACGAGCTAGGAGCTCCAGAGGCTCGTTCTGTCGTCTCACTCCACACGTTGAACGCAGTCAAGGAATATTCATGGAATTTAATCTATCAATATTCCTCTATTAACAGGTTGTTCAGAATCACGTCTCTATGCCTCAAATTCGTGGACAAACTGTTGAAACGATACAACGCTTCGCCCACGCCAATGATTTCCGCAGCTGACATAGAAAAGGCCAGGATCTACTGGATTCAGGCCACGCAGTCCCTTTACTTTAAAGACGAACTCGCAGCGCTCGCCAAGGGGACTTCGCTTTCATCGACACATCCTTTTACACGGCTGACCGCTTACCTCGACCATCAAGGGATCGCCAGGGTAGGAGGACGGCTGCAACACTCAGAGCTGTCACACGAAGGCAAACATCCGGTAATTTTGCCTCGTGATTCACGGCTCTCAGCGCTTCTCATCGACCACGCACATCAGCAAACGATGCACGGAGGTACGCAAGACACCCTCGCCTTTCTCAGACAACGCTATTGGATCATCGGTGGAAGAGCTCCGGTGAAGACTCACATCCTCAGGTGCGTGAAGTGTGCTCGGCAGAGGGGGATCCGTGCCCATCAACTGATGGGCCAACTACCTCTCTGTCGGGTCACTCCATGTGTTTAACACGTGGCACTTCACGCGCGAACAGGACCCTTGCTGATATTTCCCACTGAAGTGAATTTTTCCAGTATAAAATCTCCAAATTTGTTAGCGCAATATCTCGAAAATAAATGAAAATCAAGTGTATACATGATAGCTTAATGAATTTGATTTGAAAAACACTATCAAATGATCGAAAGAAAAATATATAGTTCCATTTAAAAAACCAAACTTTGCCTTTATATCTCTGAAAATAATAATGCAAAAAAAATTCGTCTACATCAAAAGAATTGCCCCCTCTTACCATGCAATTACCATCAAAACAATTTCTTGTATCTTTAACAGTTTCGGAAATGTTGGACTGTTCTCAGTTACGTGGGACACACTGTATAGTGACGTTTTAAATCGCCGATCATGAGCAACATGGATCCTGCATCGTGCAGCCGATATAGTGACGCAGCGGACAAAAGACCTAGTGTCGTGGAATCGCGACTGGAAAAACTGAAGAGTATGATGGAGGAGTTTTTGCGACGATCGCGAGCCCGTTCCCATACGTCGCGACGACGGGAGTCGGTTTCGCGTTCGCGTTCCCGTTCGCGTTCCCGCCCGCGTTCGCGCGATTCGAAAAGGCGTATTTCACGCGTACGTTCGCGTAGTCCGCGTCAAGAGCACGCGCAAGTGGAAGCGCGCACAACGAGCGAACCGATCGCGTCGATCGCGTGCAACGAGCGACGGAGAGCGTCAAGGCGCAAAGCTCGATTTCTTGCGCGAAGTCGCCAGCGTATGTGCGTCCGGGAGACGAACAGCTGATCCCTGTATACGATCCGGCGAAGGAGGACATCTCGATCGAAAAGTGGGTTCGACACGTCGGCGAGTTGGCGTCCAGGTTTTCGTAGAACGACCTTTGTGTGATGCGCTTGATCGCATCGAGGTTAAAAGGGCACGCACGGCAGTGGTATGACACTCGAATGCAAGTCGCCACAACATGGGCCGAAACGAAGGTTTTCCTGGTTGTGCAGTTCCGACGGGCGATGCCGTTTTCGCGACTGTTGCGGGAAGCGGATTTGTACGAGGCGAAGGCAGGGCAATCGTTGGGCGATTACTGCTTTCAAAAGCTTAATCTAATCCGGAAATTGGGAATTGAGCTTTCGGATGAAAAAGTAGTTGACATGGTAATCTTTGGTATACCAGACGAAACGATCGCCAGAACGTTGCGGTCAACCAAATACTCCGACCCCAACTAATTATACGCGTCCATGTTCACAATGGGCAACATGCAGGGGAAGGACGAGAAGAAGAAGACGGAGCAGCGGACCCATCACGCGAAAGCCACGGAACGAAGCACCATCAGGGAACCGACGTGCTACAATTGTAAAAGGATTGGGCACATAGCACGGGACTGCAGGAAGCCGAAGATTGAATGCAGCATGTGCAAAAAGCTAGGCCACACGAGAGAAAATTGCAGGCAGAAAGAGGTAAATGTTATACGGAATCCTAAGAATATTCCAAATATTTCTCATATTTACATTCGTGTTAACGGGCACAAAGTAGAAAGCCTAGTGGATACGGGTAGCGCATGCACTGTAGTTCATTCATCCGTTATAAAAAAGTTCCTCATTAGTACGAAGACCGTAGATAATACGATGTTTAGAGGGTTTGCTGGTCCATCGGTAGTAATTAATGTAGGAGCATTCGTTAAGGATTATTTTTTAAAGACGGACCCGATATAGGGGTCACGTATGCGTTCTCTCGGAAGACGTAGATAACATCGGAATGTTTGGAGGGGAGGAGTGCGTCGCTCTCGCCTCAGTAAGAGAATCGTCATCGAACTTCGGTCGTGACAGGTCGAGCGATCCTTTTTCGATTCGTAATACGTACTCGGTTTGATAGTTTTTTCGCGAGTACGGGAATCGGCAATACGCGAAAATATCGCACAGGGCCCTGTTGGCATTTATATCATCAATCGTCAAGGTTTCTGATAACGTCTAAACGTCTCCCCGCGCAAGAGGCTTCAACGGAACCTGGTTTCCGTAATATCATTATTCCAAAGGGAACTGTTTCCCAAAAAATCAATATCATTATTCCAAAGGGAACTGTTTCCCAAAAAACCATCACTATACCACAACGGGAACTGTTTCCCGAAAATTTATTGTCACGCGGTTAATTAATCGCTGACGGGCGCCCAAACTTCGTACACGACATCATTCTTTTCACACGCGACACACTCACACACACATACAACATCAGATTCGTTAAAGTCATGTGTCAAGGGTTTTTTATGCCTTTGGGCTTTTTCCCTTAAATCATTCTCGAAATAAATTATAAAATTTACGATTCGAGAATCACGAATTATTATTTCATAAACCCATACCGTTACATCCTCCACGTCTTCCTATAACGCCGGACAGTCTCGTTTGTTCGGAAAACGTCGACCCACGTTATCGCTCTCAAGTGTTCGAGGAACCCGAGACCCCTAAACGAAGGGGGGCCGAGCTCGAAGAAGCTAATGCGAAGAAAATCGTCATTCCTCGTCCAAGCTTGAAAGAAAGGGCATCTGCCTATCGAACATTCAAGAAAGTTTTTCACGTTGAAAAGGTTTCAATCGTACAATTAATCAAATTGCAACAATTACGGTGAAGGTTCAAAATGTAACCGCGAACGTAAATTCGTTTGTCATTCCTGATGAGTATACTGCGTACGACGTAATACTCGGAAGAGACTTTATACAAGATCACGTCATCATGTTAAAACGAGGGAATCGGTTAACATTTAACGACGCGAGGGATGCGAAACGGCCGCAGATAACGTCAGCAATGGATATATACGTCATTAAAGAAAACCCAACTTTGAATGTGGGAAACATCGGGGAAAAGGCACGAAGATTATGCGTCGCGTTGCTCGAGCAATTTCGCGATTGCATATCGACGTCCATGCGTGACCTCGGAAAAACGAATACGGTGTCCATGGAAATTAAATGTCTCACAGACGAACCGATCGCGTATCACCCTTATCGTCTTGCGGCGTTGGAAAAAGGGGTTATTCGCGGAATCATCGAGGATCTATTGGCCAATGGGATAATTAGGGAATCCGATTCGCCATATGCAAGTCCGATTACACTTGTAAAGAAGAAAACCGGAGACATTAAAATGTGCGTTGACTACTGAAAATGAAACGCCGTGACAATAAAGAACAAGTCACCGTTGTCACTCGTCGAGGATCAAATAAATCAGCTGGGAGGCTATCGCTATTATACCAAGGCTCATGGACAAGGTTCTTGGACCCTTAATGAATAGAATAGCTTTCCCTTATATTGACGACGTGATCGTCCCATCGAACACCGTGGAAGAAGGCATTGACAGACTTCGGCAAGTTTTGGAGGCCTTTCGAAAACATGGCTTGACCCTAAAACTCGAGAAGTGTTCTTTCTTTCAAGAAACGATAGAATACTTGGGGCGAGAAATAAGCGGACAAGGGGTACGACCAGGTCAACGGAAAACAGATGCCGTTAAAGAAATGCCACGACCCGAGAATGTAAGGCAGGTACGTCAATTTTTGGAATTAGTCAGTTACTTTCGGAAGTTCGTTAAAAACTTCGCAACACTGGTGGAACCTTTGACCCGTTTGACACGGAAGAACACACCGTGGCAATGGAAGGAACCCCAAGAGAATGCTTTTCAACGAGTAAAGGAAAAACTCACAACGCGTCCAGTATTGTGCATTTTCGATCCGAATCGACCAACCGAGTTGCACACGGATTCAAGTTCAATAGGTGTTGGGGCGATTTTATTGCAGCAGCAGGAAGACGGAAATATGGCAGTAGTTGCATATTTCAGTAAGCAAACAACAACAGATCAAAGATGTTACCATTCGTACGAATTGTAAACAATGGCCGTTGTGTTCGCATTAAGGCATTTTAGAGTTTACCTGATTGGAATATAGTTTAAAGTAGTGACCGACTGTAACGCATTGCGAACGACCTTTTCGAAGAAAGATTTATTGGCGCGCATAGGCCGCTGGTGGTTGAAGGTACAAGAGTATACCTTCGAAATTCTATACCGACCGGTGACGAGGATGGCTCATGTGGACGCACTTAGCCGAAACCCTCAACCGGCACCCCTCGAAGTCTTTTACGTAGACGTCACGGAGGCCGAATGGATTGTTACCGCCCAAATGCAGGACGAACAATTATCACGGATTAGGACGGTCCTCGCTAATAACGACAAGTCTCCCGAAGTAAAACACTATTTTCAGGAATACGTGTTGAAAAAGGATAAGATATATCGACGTATGCTAGACAATAAGACAGCATGGGTAGTGCCGAAGAATACAAGACTCCAAATCTGCCGATTATGTCACGACGACGCTGGACATCTAGGCGTGGAAAAGACATTGGAGCGGATTCAACGGAATTATTGGTTTGCTGGTATGCGACGGTTTGTGGATAAGTATGTAAAAGCATGTTTGAGTTGCGCATACTATGAGCATACTTCAGGGAAAAAACAGTGCAAGCTAAATACGATTGAAAAGGTGCCAGTACCATTTCACACCTTGCACATCGATCATGTGGGACCGTTCGAGACAAGTAAAAGGGGAAATAAGTATCTGCTTGTAATGGTAGATGCATTTACGAAATTTACTATTGTAGAACCCGTGAAGGACCAGAAGACTCGACATACCGAAAAGGTGTTGTTGAATTAAATTCAACATATATGATGTACTTGTTTGGTGTGCCGACAAGGATAATCAGCGATCAAGGAACAAGTTTTACCTCAAGAAGATTCGCAGCGTTATGCACGACATACGGAATTAAGCACGTGCTCAATGCAGTGGCTACACTGAGGGCAAACGGACAAGTCGAGCGATATAATAAAACCATCTTCGACGTCCTAACGACAAGTGCAACAGGTAGAGACCCTTGAGACTGGGATACGCAGGTCAAGAAGGTGCAAAGTGCGATCAACACAATGCTCAACAAGAGTATCGATACCACACCGATGAAAGCATTAATCGGATGTGATGCAAAACGGTGGCGGAAGGAACGATATTGAACGCCATACGAGAAGAGATGGATCGACTGGATTTGAACGCGCTGCGCAAAGATATCAGCAGGCACATCTCTACGAAACAGAAAGAACAAAAGGAGCGTTATGACCGTACGCGAAAAGATGCTCGCAGGTACGCCGTCGATAAGTTGGTGTTGGTGCAGGTAACCAGTGACCCTGCGACGGGAAGCAGTCGGAAGTTGTTGGCAAAATA
The DNA here is from genome assembly GCA_943735885.1 of Stelis phaeoptera. Taxonomy (NCBI): domain Eukaryota; kingdom Metazoa; phylum Arthropoda; class Insecta; order Hymenoptera; family Megachilidae; genus Stelis; species Stelis phaeoptera. Next base: position 3,853,491 of record OX030933.1, read on the forward strand.
TAAAGGGCCAGTTCCAATCCGAACCGTATTACCGAGCGACAACGGACGGTCGTTGCAGCCAACAAGATCAAGCCGTGGATTACAATCCAAGGGGATGACCGCGATGCATGATTTGGGAGCTGTTATACATATATATATCCTTTTTTTTTTAATTTAAAGTATCGTTGGTTTCAGTACGGATAGTCGTCCGGTAACGGTCGATTATCATATAAGTTTGAATGCAACCTCACGTTTGTTTGAGTTTGTTCGCAGAAAGGCCAAGGCGGATCGAAGGCATAGAGCTTTTGATAAGCGCCAGGAAGGGACGTTTGCCCGACGATCAGGCAAGGTTCCAATGAGCCAGGAACGACGATCAAGCGACCCTGACAAAGGCGAGAGGCGAAGGATGCCACCCACGCAAGGGTTCCGAAGGGAACAAGGGGTCCAAAGGGGACCACGGTCTCGAAGGAGACTGTCCAAGAGAAAAGGACACAACGTGTGTCACGATACGACGTGTGTCAGGATTGCTGAGCATGGGTGCGAGCACCCTAGGCAATAAGTAGACCAATACCGAACCGGACGGACACGACATGTCTCAGGTAGGGGGGTGGCGGTCTACCGATGCAAAGTGCATCAAGTCAGGGATACGGTGGTATTCGTAGTTGATCGTGAGTGGTACGACGGTATCATGTCACGACAACATCGCTTCTCTTTCAGCTAAATACCAACATCATGTATATTGTAAAGTCTGAGGACAGACTTGATTGTCAGTATGGCCGAATGTTAGAAAAGTCGAAATAAATAAATGCCTGAAGCAGGCCATGTGTTTCTTCTTGGCGCGCTTCCCCCTCTTAACCCTTTCATTACGGGTGCCGCCTATAGGCGGCGGCCGCGCGACGACCTGTGTGTACGGGTGCCGACTATAGGCGGCGGCCGCGCGACGACCTGTGTGTACTGTTACGTCCCTAATAATAACCTCAATTTTCGTCCTTCGCTATTCCAAAGTAGGTCTCGCTCTGGAATCCGCGAAGCATCAGCGTTTTCGCCTCGGTAACACGAGATCAGGGGACTCGCGGAATGCGATGGCGAAAACCATTTGACAGCAGGTTGTCGTAACCAGCAAGCGTGACCTACTCCCCTCGGGGAGTATAAGTATCGGCGCGACGCTAGTACGCCAGTTCCTTGATTACGCGAGCTAAAGACATAGTGCTGCCCGTCCGCGAACCGCGAGTTTTGAGCGTAACCCCGATCCGCGAAGTAGCGAGAATCGAGATCTAATAGTGTGAGTGACGGTCAAAGTGTGGATTACGAGAAGCGACGCAGATCTAGCGAAGAGTATGTAATATAATACACAGAACATACCAGATTGTTTGCCCTCATCCGCCTGTCTAAGAATTACTGAAACCCATCTCATACCCATAACCTCCCGCAAGGTGAGTCAAGGTGCGCTTCAGCGCTTTAATCGGCAGAACCCCGGTAAGAATTAGAAGTAGAACAACCACCCCAAGGTGGGACGTAACAGTACGGCTGTTGACTATAATCGACGTGTATGCGACCACCTGTGCCGACTCACGCTGGTAAAAAGAAATCTATTATACCGATAGAGTATCTCTTGATTCTATCGACCCATATTGGATTAAATCCTAATAGAAATATATTCTACATACGAAAGAAGCTTTTGTTTTTTCCTACTGGATACTGGAATATTTTTACGATACAAGACGCGACTATATGAAACCAGGATTATAGTACAAAATCCCTCTTGAACCGTTATAAGTAATTGAAAGAAAGCGAGAGAAATTGGAAAGATTAGTGTCTAATTTTACAGTTTTAAGGTAAATTTTCAGGTTAGAAACATTTGATAACCATTTGATCATATTTGAACATTTTGTTTGAAGCTTTGTTAAAAATTTGTTTTATATAATGTTTTTTGCGCCCTTGTTAGAATGTCACGGTGGAATTCAAAGAGAAATCTATTTTTCAATGGATTGACTGATACAGAGTACGATTCCGAAAATGAAAACGAAAATAATTTCATTGTACACAGAAAAAAAAGGACTATATGTGATACCTCACACTCAGAAATAGAAAAGGATGACGAAGACAATGACGACCACTGCGACACATGGACTTCAAAAACTTTCGTTCCTAAAATATATCCGTTTACAGCAAAACATGCAGGGATTATACCAAATATCAGCAGATCAGAAGAAATCATTGATTATTTTGAACTTTTCGTCTCAGAAGAGTTCGTACAATATATTGCAAATGAAACGAATGATTATTGGTCAAAAAAAGAAAACAACGATATGAAGGATGTAAACGGAACAACAGTATCCGAATTGTACTGTTTTTTCGCGCTTTCATTTCTTATGACACGTAATAAGAAATTATCCTTGGTGGAATACTGGAGTAAAGACATACTTCTGCGTAGTGATGTCTTCGGAGAAATTATGGCTAGAGATCGATATTTGAAACTGTTAGAGATGCTACATTTCAACCATGATGTTACAGCCACCAATGATCGGATATATAAAATAAGGAACATCATTGATATGCTCCGAAAAGCATTTAGCGAATCATTCTATCCCTATAAAAAATTATGCATTGATGAGAGTTTACTTTTGTATAAAGGGCGACTATCCTTTAAACAATATATTCCTTCGAAAAGAAGTAGATTTGGCATTAAATCGTTTATACTTGTTAGTGATTGCCGAACAGGGTTTGTACAAGATATTATTGTGTATCCCGGATCATCGACCAAAGTCAATAGCGAAAATAAGGAAATTGGGAAGTCGGGAGCAATAGTAGAAACACTTATGAAGCCCTACTTAGGAAAAGGCCATACCCTGTTTGTAGATAACTGGTATTCGAGTCCAGCCTTGTTCAATTTATTATATAACAACTACACAAATGCATGCGGAACCGTAAGGAAAGGGCGCAAAGGAATGCCGAAGATTCATAATAGACTAAGAAAAGGAGAGGCATCTTTTCGGTCATCCAAAAATTTACTAGTTATAAAGTGGGCGGACAAAAAGGCTGTCTACCATGCATACATCAGAATTTACAACGGTTTCTAGGCATGGCGGAAAAAAAATTACTCAAAAACCTCTCTGCGTATCAGATTACAATGATTCTATGGGTGCCATCGATAAAGCAGATATGGTAATCAGTACTGTCAGTTCAACGCGCAAATCTTTAAAATGGTACCGCAAATTTTTTTTCCATTTACTAGACATATGCGTGTGGAATACGTATTGTCTGTATAAACATAAAATCCAAGAAGCCATTTCTATTGCCAAGTTTCAGTTAGAATTAATCCGGGAAATACTGGAAAAATATCATAAGACTACTAATTATCATCAGCGAATAATAATCCATTACGATTAATAGAGCGACATTTTCCTTCACTCTATGTACCAGCTAGAAAAAACCGAAAGAGAAGGTGCGTTGTCTGCAGCGGAAACGACAAAAGACGCGAGTCTAGATACGAATGCCAAAATTGCAATGTAGGTCTCTGCGTCGACCCTTGCTTTAGAATTTATCATTCTCAATTAAATTACTAAAAATTATAATTTAATGTCTAAGTACCCCAAATTGTATTTTTACTTATAATAATATAATAGCAAAATTTGTAAATATGTAAATAACTGAATATTCATACAATATACTCATTGTCATGGTTTTCCTATAATACGATGTGTTCGGGAATTGGCCTCCCGACGACAAGGGGGTCATCTGTCGGATCGTCTCGGCGGCTCGACGGATCGCCGCGTTTCTGATCAACCCGGACGCGACGCGCCTGCGCGTCGCCATCTTGCAACCGGCACGGCCACGCGCTCGAACCGGCAAGACGCCGTCGGCCATTACCTCGTGGATTGTCTCGCAATTAGCACGTGGATCGCTTTTGTAATTAATTCGGCGGCGGCCATTTGGCCTTCTGTTCCACGACTCGCGTGTAACGGATTTTCTCGGGACTTTTCTCACGCCAGACGGGTCGTGTGCGATCTGGAAGTGGTCGGTTGTTCTCGCGATAATTATAAGGACAAGTTTCGGATATTAGAATAAGCTAGTTTCGTTGGAATTAAGTGTTAGCCGGTAGCATAGTTCTTAGACATTTTCTCGTTAACTTTTCCGTCTCGGCTCGTCTCTATTCCGCTCAGTATCGCGTTCGGACCGACTCAAGTGCGTTTTTGTTCCTATTGTAAATTTAATTAGCGTTTAGAGTTTAAGTAAATTAGCGTAATAAAACGTCTTTTGATAATTAAAACCCAGGTTATCTCGTTTTCACCACCCCTCCGCTTCTCCCAAAAAACTCCGTAAACCAGAAGAACGTGAACTCGATCGGCACTTCTCGTAACACGATGAAACAGTTGTTATGTAGCTCTTAAAAAAGTGTACATACAAGACAATCACAAAGTGGCGTTGAAAAACGTTAGTCCGAATATCGAAGACTGCTGACGAGGAAAGTGCACACTTCGCGGCGCGGTGACCCGTTCAGTGGCGTCACTCCAGCGGAGCGGACTGCCGTAAGGAAAGGGTTAAAGGAGGTTCGGTCAAAGGACTTGGTTAAGGAAGGGTCGGATAGTCAAGGGTGTCCTCACGACCGTGAGTTCTGTCACGAAACAGAACTGTATTGGCATTCGCTGAGACGAGTCACAGAATATATAGTTTACTATTTTCCAAGGCTACACAACACGTCAATCATTATCACGCCCTATCGCCCATCCTGATTTACGCCGCGTCTTACATTCATTATTAAATATATATCTTACAGTATTAAATATACGAGAGATTAATTCATTTCTCACCACGATCCAACATAATACTATTTAATATTATTTAATTACTTCGAAGTTAGATTATAATTGTGGGATGGCGGACCCGACAAGTGCGATTCGACACCGTAACGTTATCGCTACGAGTGTGTGTGTGTGTGAAAGAATGACTGAATGCTGCGTGCATGCGGAAGGGCAGAGAGAATCGAGACGTCGACGAGCGAATGAAAGAATAACCGAGTGTAAAGAGGCAACAGTAAACTTATAATTTTTCGTTCACCTTGTCGATCCCTCAATTTCCCACATAATTTTGTTTTTTTATTCATTTGTTCGAGGAAAATAGTATTTTAGTTTATATATTTACTACCTATATGCCCCGTTATAGCTGTAAAATCCTCATCCGAGATATTCGAGGTCCTTAAAGATCTACATCTTCTAAATTATGAAGTCCAAATTTTAAATTTGACACGTTTTGTTTGGGGAGAAGCGCGTATTAAATGAAATGATACGATGTCAAAAAAATATATACAGGGTGGCCCGTAACTGGTGTAGGAGCCGGAAATGTGGGGTAGGGGAGGCGATTCTAAGAAACAATTTCCTTTGCAAAAATGTCGTGCGGGGCTTCGTTTTTGAATTATTAAGGAAAAACACTGACCACTCACAGCGCGCGCTTTTCGCGCGCTCAAGCGCATGAGCATAAGGTCGGGCCCTTGGACGTTCGAACTAGGCTAATGCGTCGGCAAAGCCGGAAAAATTTAATTGAACTTCTACCGAGCAACGAATACGAATGATTAAAAACAGTATGTACGCAACTGTTATTCCTAAATCGAATTTATTAATTATTTGTACTCGTTGTACACCAGTTCGCCCCTAAGGATGGACAGTGACATGCGACGGTGCATCCAATAACTGGTGTGACTTTCGGAGATAAAGAAAGTCGTAGCGGTCAAACACATGAACGTTTTGTTTATGTCTATTCTTGTGTTTCGCTGGCTGTAGTTGCAGAGTGGGGATGACGAGAATGTTTTTCGGGGGAAAACTAGAAATAAGCAGCCAACATTTAACGTGGAACTTTCGTCCACTATGGAGCGCACTAACACGGAATTGTACAACATGTTTTTCGTGTTCGCGCAGTGTAACGGTAATGGAGAAGAAGCCGCCCGCCGATATCGAGAGGAGAATCCCGGTGATAACCCGCCGTCTGCGAATTGTTTTCGCAGGCTTGCGAATCGTTTGTATACGACCGGTTCGCTGCAGCCCGCCCGACAGAACGCGGGACGTGCAGAACAAATCGCGACTGCACGCGCGGACGAGGCGCTCGCGGAGTTTCACCGGGATGGCACGGTCAGCACACGCGAGGTCGCCCGCCGATCCAGGTGAGTTGCACAGCGCAATAAATAAGTAATAAGTTTTAAATAAAACAATAACTTTTATCTTTAAAATGTATTTCCGCATGTGTTAATGTGGGAAGGTCATTGCTTTCGCGATGCGAAAGGGGGGGGAGTCGCCGTCGGACGCTGAAGGAATCGGCAGGAGGGAAGTTGCCGGTCGACAAAGGAACGGCGAAACGTTCGTCGTGCGTCATCGTTTACTTGGTTTTTTTTTTGTATCGCGCGCCTAGCCGCGATTCTTGACCCCGAGAGTTTATTCACCGATCAGCTAGCTGATCGGTCGGGGTTAACAAGTCAAGCAATGACTTTGCCGCAGTAAATAAAATTGCGGAAAACATACAATCGAGGAAATTGGTTATTGTTAAATAATAATACAATTGAATTCGTTCCTACTACATTAATCTTTTTTTTTATTCCAGCCTCAGCCGGACATCCATTCAACGCATGCTGCGCAAGTATGCGATGCACCCTTACAAATATGTAAGGGTGCAGCACTTGCTCCCCAGGGATTATGTTCAGCGGATAAACTATTCGCGGTGGGTGGTGGGGAAAATCGAACGGAATCCATCATTTCTCACAAATGTTTTGTAGACTGATGAAGCACTCTTCACAAGAGAAGGGTGCTTCAATGCCCACAATTCACACGTGTGGGATGATGAGAATCCGCACGCGATTCGTCCGCGAGCAGCACAGCATCGCTGGTCCATCAATGCATGGGCGGGCATTTGTGGGGAGTTTGTCGTTGGGCCGTACATTCTGCCGGACAGATTGGACGGTCCAGCGTACAAACATTTTCTGGAGCATGTTCTTCCGGGCCTCTTGGAAGAAATTCCATTGGAGACCCGGAAGAACATGATCTTCCAGCATGATGGAGCACCCGCCCATTATGCCACAAATGTCCGATCATACCTTGATCAAACCTTTCAGGACAGGTGGATCGGTCGCGGCAGTGCTGTTCCGTGGCCCCCCCGCTCCCCGGATATGAATCCCCTGGACTTTTTCTTCTGGGGATACTTAAAGGTACGTTTGTCGCTTTTTTTACCTCTGACTTCCGCGTACTTTTATTATCATTTCATTTTTTTCTACTTTATTTCAGAATGAGGTGTATCGGCAGCCCGTGAATTCACCCGAGGAGGTGATTGCATTGATTCACGGAGCTGTGGCGAATATTTCATCGAACACGCTTCGCAGGGTACAGCGAAGCGTCGTTGACCGTGCCAGGACCTGCGTGGCGGCGGAGGGGGGCCATGTCGAGCCCCTCCTCCATTAACAACAATCGGCCCCTCACGGGGCCACCAAAAAAATTCAGCGGAGCAATGGCTCGGTTTAACAAACAACATCGGCCCTTTTCAGGGCCAAAAACAGAACAGAAATCGGCCCCTTCTGGAGCCAAATAAAGAAACAAAAATCGGCCCCTTTTGGAGCCCGTATTTTCTTCAACAGGAACAACAATTCAGAAAGAAGCAACAATTCAGGACGGAGCAACAATCCAGAGAGGAGTAACAGTCCAGGAAGGAGGAACAATCCAGGAGGGAATAAGAATCGAAGAAGAGTGCAACGGATTGTGAAAGTGACAAGTGCAAGGGTGTAACGGGTTGTGAGAATAACAAGTGTAAGGGTGCAACGGATTATGAAAGTGACAAGTGCCACTGATTATGGATTACAGTGCTTTAGTGGTGAGCAAGGATTGTTCAGTGACCATCAGCTGTTCCATCGTCTTCGTCTTTCCCATGGTCAGGATACGTACAATGACCATTGACAACGAACAAGGTCAACTTGCAGGTGAATGGGTAAGTCGAGTTCAAATTATTTACCAATTTTCATAACGTTACAGTCGCCTTTTTATTGCGCAATCGTTATTTATTTCCAAAAAATTCCGAGAACACCTTCTCACATTTTATTCCTTCTTTTTTTCGAACAACGAGTACAAATAATTAATAAATTCGATTTAGGAATAACAGTTGCGTACATACTGTTTTTAATTATTCGTATTCGTTGCTCGGTAGAAGTTCAATTAAATTTTTCCGGCTTTGCCGACGCATTAGCCTAGTTCGAACGTCCAAGGGCCCGACCTTATGCTCATGCGCTTGAGCGCGCGAAAAGCGCGCGCTGTGAGTGGTCAGTGTTTTTCCTTAATAATTCAAAAACGAAGCCCCGCACGACATTTTTGCAAAGGAAATTGTTTCTTAGAATCGCCTCCCCTACCCCACATTTCCGGCTCCTACACCAGTTACGGGCCACCCTGTATATATTTTTTTGACATCGTATCATTTCATTTAATACGCGCTTCTCCCCAAACAGAACGTGTCAAATTTAAAATTTGGACTTCATAATTTAGAAGATGTAGATCTTTAAGGACCTCGAATATCTCGGATGAGGATTTTACAGCTATAACGGGGCATATAGGTAGTAAATATATAAACTAAAATACTATTTTCCTCGAACAAATGAATAAAAAAACAAAATTATGTGGGAAATTGAGGGATCGACAAGGTGAACGAAAAATTATAAGTTTACTGTTGCCTCTTTACACTCGGTTATTCTTTCATTCGCTCGTCGACGCGACGTCTCGATTCTCTCTGCCCTTCCGCATGCACGCAGCATTCAGTCATTTTTTCACACACACACACACTCGTAGCGATAACGTTACGGTGTCGAATCGCACTTGTCGGGTCCGCCATCCCACAATTATAATCTAACTTCGAAGTAATTAAATAGTATTAAATAGTATTATGTTGGATCGTGGTGAGAAATGAATTAATCTCTCGTATATTTAATACTGTAAGATATATATTTAATAATGAATGTAAGACGCGGCGTAAATCAGGATGGGCGATAGGGCGTGATAATGATTGACGCGTTGTGTAGCCTTGGAAAATAGTAAACTATATATTCTGTGACTCGTCTCAGCGAATGCCAATACAGTTCTGTTTCGTGACAGAACTCACGGTCGTGAGGACACCCTTGACTATCCGGCCCTTCCTTAACCAAGTCCTTTGACCGAACCTCCTTTAACCCTTTCCTTACGGCAGTCCGCTCCGCTGGAGTGACGCCACCGCGCCGCGAAGTGTGCACTTTGCTCGTCAGTAGTCTTCGATATTCGGACTAACGTTTTTCAACGCCACTTTGTGATTGTCTTGTATGTACACTTTTTTAAGAGCTACATAACAACTGTTTCATCGTGTTACGAGAAGTGCCGATCGATTTCACGTTCTTCTGGTTTACGGAGTTACGCTAAATTTGATCGCAATATGACAATCAGTGTGTTCATGGCAGTTACTTACATCAGTTGACCTCAAGTGTGCTCCGCGATTTTGGCGATGGAAAGAACTGTCGAGCAAAGAATTTGTATCAAATTTTGTGTTTCTAACGAAATTTCTTGTGTCAAAGCGTTGAAAATGTTACAGAAAGCCTATGGTATGTCTTGCTTATCAAAAACGCAAACATACGAATGGGATAAGGTATTTAAAGGGGGCCGAGAAGAAGTGCAAGATTTGCCGCGTTCCGGCCGACCGTCAATGGTTTCGACTGACGAAAACATCGAAAAAATAAAAAAAATGGTCATCGATAATCGTCGCCTAAGTGTTAGAGAGGTGTCTCATGAAGTGGAAATGTCTCACATGTCCGTGCATAACATTTTAACTGAAGTTTTGGGCATGAGACGCGTCGCTGCACGACTTGTTCCGAAGGAGCTGAATTTTAAGCAAAAAGAACACCGAAAAGCAATTGCTGAAGACATGATTTCGCGAGCTTCTAATGACTTTACCTTTATGAAACGCATAATAACCGGTGATGAAACATGGGTTTATGAGTACGATATGCAAACAAGTCAACAATCATCGGAATATCGCTTCAAAAATCAACCAAAACCTAAGAAACCGCGTCAAAGTCGCTCAAAAATTAAGGTGATGCTTACTGTTTTCTTTGATTATCATAGTGTTGTTCATTCGGAATTCCTTCCAGATGGACAAACAGTAAATAAAGAATATTATTTGAACGTCATGAGGCGTTTGCGTGAAAATATTCGTCGGAAACGCCCAGATGTGTGGAAAAACAATTCTTGGATCCTGCACCACGATAATGCTCCGTCGCACACATCGATCTTGGTACGCGAATTTTTGGTTAAGAACTCAACAAATGTGATCGAACAAGCACCGTATTCACCAGATATGGCACCCTGTGATTTTTTCTTATTTCCGAAACTCAAATTACCCCTTCGGGGAAGGCGTTTTGAGTCGATAGAGGCCATAAAAGAAAATTCACAGAAGGAGCTGAAGGCGCTACGTTCTTCAGCGTTTAAAAAATGTTTTGAAGACTGGGAGAAGCGTTGGTGTACGTGCATTGCTTCGGATGGGGCCTACTTCGAAGGCGACAAAATAAAGTTGGATGATTAAGTAAGCAATTGGAGTTTTATTTACAAATTCCGGGTACTTATTTTACATAATGTATATTTGTATGTGTCTAAGAACAGAAACGGTTTATTAGATTACCTGCTTATTCATTATGCTATAGATTGCATAAAGAAAGGAGAATCGAAGCGTGTCGAAGATATATCTGTATCATCCGTTAATGATCGCAGTGACGAATCTAATTGGTCCATGCAATCTTTAACTAATATTTTACCTCCTTTACGCAGTGCGAGCTGTTTATCGAGTGAAACTTGGAGCAGAATAGCGCCGATGGATACCTTTTATAGAAATCGACGATATAAAATTTTAAAGAAAGGTTGGACAGATGTAATGTCTGACGAATTATGGAAGTCATTAAAGCTTCCATGTTGCTTTGCGTTTAAAAGTGCAAAAGTTAATGATAATACAGGCGAGATATTTGCTAAAATATGGGGCAAATTTACTGAGCGTAGTTCAATTATTAATGCGTATGCTCTTAATCTTTTGCTGCCCGCCAACATGATATATCGGGCGCCTGTACTTTCGGTATAATACATAAGAAAAAGTACCACGGTAAAAAATCCAATAAAACAATGTACAAACAAGGAAACAACCTCGGATGAACAATAGCAAGAAGCGACGGGAAGCGTAAATTAATGCGATATTGAGGGGACAGCTGGGTGGCAAACGGACGGGCTGTGAGGGACGGTAGGCTCCCGAGAATGAGGGCGCGAAAAGGTTAATAAGCCAACGGCAAACGGGATTAATATTCGTGTATCAACGAATGATACAGTTGGCGTAAAACAATAAAAAACGCGACAACTGCATGGTATTCATAGATGAAATGTTGTAAAAGATGTATACGCGTCATCGGTGTATGCGCGGAGAAGAGAAAAGACAAATGAAGTAATGTCATTCGGAGATGTGGAGCCAGCGCACTTATACGATGAAAATATTTTACGTAAAGCAAAGCAATTAGAGAAAGATCGAATATTAGGACTATCTAACGATATTAATCCTATTTTTTCAATTGCTCAATTAAAACATAAATCTGAGTTTGCTGGATTTATAAAAGATATAGGCATGGATAAATTTTACGTTATGTATTGAAGTAATGAACAAATATTTTTATATAAAATATGTAACAAAAAACAAATTAACAATATAACAAGTGCCTCAAGCATAGATGCTACCGGGTCGTTAATTAAACGTAGTGAAGCGACCTGAGAAGTTTTGAGCAGAGGAAGTAAACAGACCCCCTTTAACGGGCGTAGAGTCATTTCAGCCGCGACAGGTTCATTCGGGGATGAATGGGTAAGTTAAACTAGCTTTTCCTAACTAAACTAGCTTTCGAAATCGTTTTTCTTTAAACATAAATTATCCAACTGTTGATGTGGTATTAAAAAAAAAATTATTTTCATAACTACTACAACACTTTGTTCCTTTCGGATAACGTTAAAAAGTGTCAAACATAGTTATTAAACGACACATTCATTAATTTGTTACTCATAAATAATTCTACATTATTCTCTCGATGAGAGAATAATTTATTGTTGCAAGGAACAATACATTATTGCTGCAAGGAACTCCTCCATTAGGGCATAACTGCCTCCATTCAAAATTGTGCCAGCAACAGCACTATAGTTGGTTTCCATTTAATTGCTTCCTTCAGGTTCACTTTGGATTTCACCTTTATACTGACACATATCGCATATTATGCTGAGGGTGGTCCTCAGGCCCGACCGTTTCATGCCGGTTATTTTCAGGTGTCTAATTCCACAGTCTTCCCTGTTTTTAGCATAGTCACCTATTTTTTTTTAATTCGGCCAAGATGTGCTGCATGTCCACGATACTTAACCCACTTGGTACACATGATTGTTCTTCAGATTCGTTCATTACATTTTTCTCTATGATCAACTCTTCATTTTTAGAAGTTGCAGTTTCAAAATTTGACAATAATTCTATATTTTCGTCTTCAGGAATTTGAAATGGCAATTCTTCTGTCGTCTCTTCAGAAATTTTATTTAAATTTTATATTTCAATTTCTTCACCCAATGGCAAGTAAATAATTTTCTCGGAAGTGTGTCTTTGACCATCGGATGTTGACGGTTCAGAAGTATTCGACGTGGCTAATAAGCGCCGTCTCCTTTCGCGGCATGCTCTCTTTTTTTAGTATCTCCTCATACTCAGTGTTAATTTTGTTCTTTGACGACTTCTGTTTTTGGTCACAAATTGATCTCCACAACCATTTTTAATATCTTCATGGATTTCAACCACGCAAACATTATCAATTTCACTCATTGTTACAGTTTTACTTCACTTTTCACAGTAATTCACCTAAAACAACTCACTACAATCACTTCACAATTCACAATAAAAAATTTGAAATAGATTGAATAGTACAATCCACTCCTTGTTTACAATGAAATTATCGCAAAGACATAAAACGCGAGTTATTTATTATTGTACTATGGTGAAACATAAAGCAATGTGATATGGAATGTTTTAGAGGTATCAGAAAAATGAAGAACAATGAAGAAATTTATTATAATTAAAAAGAAAAGTTTTTAAGATGTATCCATTTGTAATATTATAATTAGAGATCATTTTGAAAAAAGATAAAATGAAAATAAAAATTCAATTGATACAATTATAAATTAGGAAACAGCCTGTTTTAAAAAACGGTGAACACGGTCCTGATCCTCACCACCGACGATTTTTGGTGCTATTCAATATTAACGACAAAAGATAATCAGAAACCAAAATGTCGAATCACGACGAAACGACAAACGTAAGTACAATCGTAAAATCTGAAATTACATAATTAATATTACATTAGGTACACATAAATTACTGTAATTACAGATGGAAATAGAAAAGGAAAGCGAAGACCAAAAAAATGAAGACACAGAAAATGCCAAGAAAGAAGTAGAAGAAAAAGAAAATGAGAAAAAAGAAGAAGAGAATAAAGCAAAAGGGACGTCAACGTCGAAAGTAAGAAAATCAATTTTTTAAAAATGATAAATGAGTGAGAATTACATTACCGTACGGTAATTACGTCTACAACAGTAGACAGTAAATTGAAATTGTTGCTTTTTGTTTTTTAAATTAAACATAAATTATTATATTTCAGATTAAAAAGATGATTCGGAAGGCAATGTACAACCGCAGCTGGGGTGGACGACGAGGAGGAGGAAGAGGCGGTGGCCGCGGCAGCCGCGGGGGAAGAATAGTATACATCAATTTTAATTAAAAAAAAAAAATTATATAAAAAAAATAAAAAAAAAATAAACTATAAAATTAAAAAATAACATATTTTTTATTACTACAAGTTTTACGGTCGCGAACGTATATTATTCTCTTTCGCTTTCATTAGGCTGTTACGAGCCGGAGGGGCACGGCTGCGTAGCCGGGGCTTTATTTTAGGTATATGGTAATTTGTTAAGGGGAAATAGACGCGGAGACGAACCTACGTATGGCTAACGTAGGGAGCTCCAGGAGGTTGGTTATCGAGGACGAACCTACGTATGGCTAACGTAGGGAGCCTCAGGAAAGGTCAAGACGCGAGGACGAACCCACGTATGGCTAACGTGGGGAGCCTCAGGAAAGTGATATGCGGACGAACCTACGTATGGCTAACGTAGGGAGCCGCAGGAAATGTTAGTATTAGTGCTCGTAACGTATTCGGTGCACCTCGAGCGGTAAAGGTACACCTTAGTGGGTTCAGGACGGTTTATTATAATTGATCAACACTAAATCTATTTGATTCAGTTTATTCTAATGCACCGGGACTTACAACTGTTATAGTGTAATTTGTCGCGGTGTTCTAACTTGAATTAAGTTACAATATTATTGGAGTTACTTGAGTTAGTTTAGTTTCGATTCCGCGAAGCAAGAATCTAATCCTTCTCGGTTTTAACGAACGCGAGCAAACGGGGGACGACTACAACCGTAAATGAAATGCCTAACAGACGACTACGTACTGTATGGTTAAAGAAAATGCTCGAAGGGGACTTGAACCCGATCTCGCTAAGTTGTAATGCGTCGTAAGGGAAACGTACCGACGGGTAACGTGCCCTTTCTAGATTTTGACTAGACCCGAAGTGCCTCCGCCGCAACCCTTTTTATACCCAAAAATCAGGATAAAAAGGGTGGTGGGGAAGTGCGCTACGTGACTTCGAGGGACAACGCCCTTGCTTCGCGTTGATCTTGAAAATTCTAGATGTGACTAATACCGGGTGTACGCAGCCAACTCCAAATAAGGAAATTTTGAGGGCGGGAACGTAACAAGGCAATTAGATGTCCGACAGGAATCAAAATCTCGGTACGAGCCAATTCATTTTTCTGATGGTCAGAATTGTAACAAATGTGGCAATTTTTGAATACGATTTTAATTTGCTCAAATCGTTACTACTAACAATCACTTTAGCACGTTATACGGTAATACACTATATGATCTATTCTTTCAAGTGTCCGCACGCGCTCTTTACAAAAGTTCGTAAGGAAGTGCCGTTCCGACTTCGACGGTCGAAGTTCGACCCTTCCGCTCGATCGCTCGATCACTCCCCTCTCATCGACCTTTTCGTGGTTCGTGATGTCACACGCATTTCTCCGAAGCTCGTGCAAAGAGATCCCGTAGAAACGTCGGCTTTATTTTCCGACCGGCACGACGCTCAAGTGTCTCGTAAACACATGGCAATAATTTAGGGTCTCGGGGCTCGAGGCCCGAAAGTTCCACGGACCCATATCTTAACAACCTGCTGACGTCCCTTTTAAACCTGACATGGAAACCTAGGGTGTCAAATAATCGACTCTCTGTGTCGTACTCATAGTTCACCTTCGATTACTTGTGACCACGCAGACAGCCTTCCGGCCACGGTACGAGATAACCCGTCCGTGTCCGGTTCTTACCTCTCCCGAGCAGCTTGGGCTCTCGGTGCTATGGTAAGGATTTACCCCTCCCGACAAGTTTTATTACTCTCGGTATTTTGGTAAAATTTGCCACTCCCGAGCAGTTTTATACTCTCGGTGCTACGGCAAACGTGCGGCCACGAGTTTCCCCGTGCACGCGAAGGCTTCTAGGTATGGGCGAACCCATACACTACTGCTTATTGATCTAAAGCTTTTCGAAAGGCGTTCTCATCAATCGCTCGACAACGATACTATGTGTTTAGATAACTTTGAGATCTCTTATTGCCCTTGATATCCCTACGATTTCTTCCAACGTCAACTTAATTATTCAACGCGGTTATAATCTCGACCTGTCGTAAATATTTTGTTACGGACCGCTTATAATTCTATCCGTAACACCGTATATTATGCAAGTGGGAAAACAAGTGCGGCAGAAGCAAAATATTCAAGTTACGAACTAGAAGCGCTAGCTGTCGTAAAAGCGGTGAAAAAGTTTCGGGTTTACTTGCTAGGCGTGCCGTTTAAAATCATAACAGATTGCAGAGCGTTTGCCTTGACTCTCAAGAAAAAAGATTTGTGCGTGAGAGTGGCTAGGTGGGCCGACTTGTGGAATGATATTTTGATTCATATTATCGCGCATAAATTGGACGCGACGACATTGAAAGTGTGGACTCTCGCCACCAGTAACGCCGATCCGCCTCCGACCTTCGACGAACTCTGCCGCTTCTTGTTAACGCGCATCCGCGCCCTCCAAGAACTCGCTCCGGCTACCGCCCCCCCCCCCCCCCCCCCGCGGTCACTTCGCGCCGCGTTCACACCAGAGATGCCAACTCTGCATGTCTACCAGGCAGCTAGACCGGGTGGTGGGGATAGCGCCCGACGCTCGGCTAACATCGGGCGAGTATCGTCGTATATCGTCTGCACTCTTGTATTCGCCCGACGCTAGGCGAGCACCGGGCGCTATCCCCACCACCCGGTCTAGCTGCCGGGCAGACATGCAGAGTTGGCATCTCTGGTTCACAACATAACTTCGACATCCATAGGCTCCCTGGCGTGTCCTTTATGTCAATCGCGTCATCAACTGCATGCCTGTCCGGTGTATCTATCGAAACTTCTTTCTCAGCGTCGCGAGATTATTCGGAATTTTAAGCGATGTTTTAATTGCCTTTCGCCAGGCCACGCCGTACCAGCGTGCCGCAGTCAATTCGTTTGCCGATTACGTCAACACAAACACCATACGTCATTACAAGACGGCTCGAGTTCTGTCACGTCGCCCGTCGATACCGCGTCAACAATAACACCACCCGTTTCTTCGAG
This sequence comes from Stelis phaeoptera, assembly GCA_943735885.1. Lineage (NCBI taxonomy): Eukaryota > Metazoa > Arthropoda > Insecta > Hymenoptera > Megachilidae > Stelis > Stelis phaeoptera. The sequence goes on from OX030933.1 coordinate 3,870,255, forward strand.
CGTTCCGACTAAGACGGTTACGACGTTACTCGCTGCGACAAGCCGGTGCACTGCAACACGCGTCTTGCTCGCTACCGCGTGGGTCAAAATTAGTGTTCCTTCTGGTCGTTGCGCGATCGTGAGAGCTTTGCTCGATCAGGGATCAGAGGTATCGTTTATCACGGATCGCTTGGCTCAAGCGTTACAGGCGATCCGAATTTCAACGCAAATTGCAATTTCCGACGTTGGTGACGTGCCTGTGGGCACGGTAAAACACGCTGCACCCATCGTCATTTCCCCGCGAAATTCGGTCGAGTCTTCGTTCTCTACGACCGCGCTGATTTTACCGTCCCTCACAGCATATCCCCCTCCGCAACTGTCAGACTTGACCGCTTTTGCGCACCTCGCCGACCTTTCGTGGGCTGATTCGGACCTGACCAGCCCCCATCCTATCGATTTGCTCATCGGAGCCGATCTGTACAGCAGCTTGATTCTTGACAGCGTGCGGAAGGGTTGTCGCGGACAGCCGATCGCGCAGAATTCAATCTTTGGGTGGGTCATTTCCGGTCCCCTGGGTTTCACACCTGGGTCGGTTCGTTGGCGATCGGACGACGCGCGCGCGACCCTCTCGACTCCTCGCGTCGCCACCCTTCACTGTTCGTCGACTGCCAGTCTGACCGACGCGCTCCGTCGCTTATGGGAACTCGAAGAGTTACTCCACCAGCGGATACTCACTCCGTCCGACCGTCAGTGCGAGGAACACTTTCTCGAAACACATTCGCGTTCTCCGGACGGACGCTATATCGTGCGGCTCCCATTCAAGCGACCTCCGCCCCCGGAGATCGGAGAGTCCCGTTTCACTGCCGAAAAAATGCTTGAAGCCTTAATGCGCAAATTTCAGTTCCGGCCATCCCTTGCGTCGGAATATCAGGGGTTCATGCGCGAGTACGAACAACTCGGCCACATGCAGCTCGCTCAAGATAGTCCCGCGGCGACCAATCAGCGAGTCTTTATTCCCCATCATCCCGTTTTCCGCGCCGATAGTGCCACGACCCATTTACGCGTCGTTTTCAATGCCTCTAGCGTCACGTCGAACGGCTCTTCGTTAAATCAGCACCTTCTCTCCGGTCCCAAGCTCCAAACCGACCTTTCGGCGATCATATTACGGTGGCGGCATTGCAAATTCGTCTATTCCGCGGACATCGCAAAAATGTACCGCCAAATTCTCGTCGATCCCCGCGATGTTGATTTCCAACGTATCCTCTGGCAATCTCGCGCATGTGACTCTCCGCAGGAATTCAAGCTCCTCACCGTGACCTACGGGATGACCTGCGCGCTCTTTCTAGCCCTCCGCGTGCTTCAACAACTCGCAAAAGACGAAGGGCATCGTTTTCCGCTCGCGGTTCGGATCCTTCGCGACCATATCTACGTGGACGATGTCCTCTTCGGAGGCGATGATCTTCAGTCGACCCGTCAATCTCGCCACGCATTGGTCGGCTTGTTACGTCGCGGTCAATTCATGCTTCGCAAATGGGCAAGCAATTGCTCCACATTACTCGAAGATATTGCACGGGTTGGCGTGCTCGAGGCACCTCGCGGCAGACGAAAGCATCAAGGTTCTCGGCATCGGATGGCACCCGTCGATGGACGGCTTTCTGATCCACGTCTCACTTCCGGACAAGGCTCCCCGGACGAAACGCACCATCCTATCCTTGATCGCTAAACTGTCTGACCCTTTGGGATGGGTCACTCCGGTCACAATTTTGGCCAAGGCTTTCCTGCAGCATCTTTGGCTTCTCCGCCGTGAGTGGGACGACAGTCTTCCGGACTCTTCCCTGGAACGATGGGAAACCATTTTTTCCGGTCTTTCCCCCCTTCGCGACTTGTCCCTACCTCGGTGGACCGGTCTGAGCGCCACCGCCGCTCGACTCGAATTACACGGGTTTGCGTACTGACGTCGAGTGGAGGCACGTTCCTACCGCCGATAATCCGGCCGATTGCGCGTCTCGCGGGTTGCCCGGCGAAGATCTTCGCCGCCACCCACTCTGGTGGGAGGGCCCTGCCTGGTTGCGGGCGCCGATGACTGAGTGGCCCCAAGATTCTCCGGGCTTACCTACTGACGCACCCCTTGAGAAAAGAGTGGTGTCGTTGCACGTCTCCCCCCCGACCATCCGATGGGACTTAGCGACGCGTTTCTCGTCATGGCCAAAATTGATTCGCGTGACCGCTTACCTTCGTCGCTTTCTAAACCAATGCCGCGGCCGGCCCCCCGAATTTTCTTCTCCGTCGATTTCACCGAAGCCACTTTGCGTCTCCGAGTGTTCGGCAGCCAGAATCTTCTGGATCAAGGTGATCCAAGCCGAAATCTTTTCGCCGGAAATCAAGGCGCTCGTTGACCAACGCCCCCTGCCCGCGAAAAGCTCTATTCGATCCCTCTTCCCGTTCCTTGATGACGACGGCGTGTTGCGCGTGGGAGGGCGGTTGAAAAATGCGCCCATCGCCTTCCACGCTCAGCACCCCACTCTACTCGCCCCGCACCCCTTGGTAGACCTGATCGTTCATCAGGCTCATCTACGCGTCCTCCACGCCGGGCTTCAATTAACCCTTCTCACTCTCCGTCAGGACTCTGGGTGCTTCGTGCTCGTCGGCTCGTGAAACGGGTCCTTTACTCCTGCATCGCTTGCGTCCGCGAACGTGCCGCGCCCGCTGAGCAACGGATGGGGGACCTTCCGCGCGTCCGCGTCACTCCAACCTTTCGATGTTTCGCGCATTGCGGCGTTGACTACGCTGGCCCGGTTCGAGTCCACCCCTCCGCCGGACGCGGCAGTGCCGCGCGTAAAGCTTATATCGTTTTGTTCATTTGTCTTGCAACGCGCGCCATTCATCTGGAGCTGGTCAGTGATTGCTCCACCCACGCATTCATTAATGCGTTTTCGCGTTTTTGCGCTCGGCAGGAATTACCGACATCCATCGATAGGACCAGACACATTTTCCGCGAGTGTTTTTGCAAGCCATTAATGCAAGAGAAGAATTGTTCGTTGTTAAAATATAATAATCGGGAATGTTCTGATTGTATCATCCGTATATGCTTCCCATCTATCGCTTCAATTATGTTTGGGTTTGTGTGGGTATAGAATTCATCAGCAATTTTAATCTAGTTATCTTTTTGTCTGGTTGCCGTATACAACGGTTTAAGTATGTTCCATATTTGCTCATATGTAGTTTTAGTAATATCTCGTATTGTAGAAGCTCCCATCAGATAATCAAAAGACTACGTACTGAAACTAGCACCGGTAATAAGATATCTGTAAAGAATTATTATTATTTTTCAGATCACGATGTGCAAAAAAAAATGGGGTAATTTACGGGCATGCTTTCGTCGGGAATTGAACGCACAAAAGAACACGAAGTTAGGACAGCTGCGACCAAGAGGCGTAAATATGTCTACTTTGAGCAGTTATTATTTTTACTTCCGTGCATGGAAAATCGACGAACGGAAGGAAACCTGAAACAGGATGATTCTCAAGAAAATGATGAAAATGAATCTGGTCCTTCCACTTCCACACCTGTTTCTCAGCGGAAGAAGAGGACTAATGTACTGAAGCAAACGGATTTGGATGAAGCATTATTAAAAGCATGAAATGAGACTAATACTGTTGATGAAGATGCAAACTTTGCTTTATCTCTGGTCCCTTCACTCCAGAATTTAACCGTTTGAGTCCCAAGCAGCGCGATCGCGTTGTTTAGATTTTGTGTCGAAAAAAAAACCAGTAATCAATTTAAAAAAACGCTATTGCGCTGTTCGGCTATTTTCGATAGTGTTTTTTCAAAGATCCCTGGGACTCAAACGGTTAATCGCAGAAGAAAAACTCGATGCTAAGATTGCTATTCTTAACATTTTTAACCCTTTGACTGCTACAGACGCATATATGCGTCTATCGGTATGGACTAAGGACGCATATATGCGCTTTCTGTAAGTGTCCTGCATCGACTAAGGACGCATATATGCGTTTGTCAAATTTTCGAGCACCTACACAGAATTAATATCATTATTCGTGTGTGAGATACGTATAAATGTATTCCTTATCAACGGCAGTAAACAAACGCCAACAATGCTTTGTTGTAAGAGTTGTGTTATGCTTTGAATAGTTCATCAACAAAGTTCAGCCTAGCGAAAAAGTATTCAGTCCACGGCGATCGTTAGTACTCGCCGCCCGCCGCCGTACGGACTGCATAGGCCAGGAGTGTTCAGCAGTCAAAGGGTTAAACAGATAAGACTAGCCAGGTGTGTTCAGACTACTTCTCAATCAACATGTAACTACAACATATTACAACAGTCCTTGTCCTCTTTTCGCGTATACCATCGAGGGACTAACAACTTGACACCAGCACAACCATTAGTTTATACAACCAGTTCTACTCCAATCTCCAATTTTTCTATGGTTCCATCACTAGGCAATTCCAACGATACAGTCCAATCTTTTTTTTTTTTTTTTTTAATGTTTCAGATAATTTGCAAATATGCGACTTGAAAACAATTTAATTGCTCAAAATATTTACTTGACTTTAAGATTTAAAAAAATATGTACTTAACTTTGTGATTTTAATTCCAATAAAGGACAGTTAATAGTATTTGTGGTTTACCTTATCGTATCGTAATGCTCAATCTCTCCTCTACAGGTATAGATAGTGTAAAATGTGTATCCTCTTTCGCCATTGCTAGTCCAATTAATTTGACAAGTTCATTGAAGCTGGTTATGCTCATTCGATAAAAGGCGAACAATTTTTTCGGATAATCTAGTAATTTAGAATGCATTTTGTAAAACTTTCCTCGTAATAATCTATCACTGTGGACAAGATGCACCCAATACTCTCGATTTCTATTCTTCATCCTTCTCCTCCGTTGTATAAAAGCAATAACATTTGTGGACAATATTCTATTAACTTTCATTATGCGACCGCTCTCTTCAAGAGCCGCCAACTAGCAAATTGTTCGAGCGCAATCGATCGTCTGTAGGCTGATCTGCGAACTCACCACCAACCCAACTATTTAGTTGACCTAGTGTGCGCGTTAGCAGTCCAATCCGACCAAACCATCGGCCGATAGAAAGTCCGCAGTCTGCGGGGGTTCTAAAGGAGGGAAAAATTTAATTGAAGATCTACCGAGCAACGAATACAAATAATTAATAAAAAAAATTTTGGAAAAAAAAATACAACCGGCTTCTGAATGCACTAAAAAGGATGAAATAATTTTAATTTATATTTCGGAGACGGCGCAAAATTAAAAATTGTGTAGATGAAAGATGTTGCTGATTATGATTTGATTGGGGAATGATGGTCTTGGTACTAAGTAAATATTTAGAAGGATTAGAGAATTTTGGCAATTTCCAATGTAGAAAATTTTTAATTTTGCGCCGTCTCCGAAATATGAATTAAAATTATTTCATTCTTTTTAGTGCATTCCGAAGTCGGTTGTATTCTTTTTCCAAAAATTTTTTCATTTCACATTTTTTAGTGGCGACCGGAGCATTCATTGCAGAGTAGCACCAAAGAATAGGAATTTTGCAATGGGAATAGTAGTTAGCTGCAAAGGGATGGGAAGGGAAGGGGGGTAGGGATGGGATGTAAAGCGAATGGAGGTGCAGGGAAGCGCAGGAAAGTGAATGGAATGTTATAAATGGGATCATCGTAGGAACATCCCCGGCCGCAAAATGTAATAGTAGGTTTCATCGATATCAGGCCGAGTAAACGTGAAATATCACGTTTTTTGCGATAAAGGCGGAAGAAAATGAAGAAATCCAAAATGGTTTTTTTACGGGACCAACTGTTGGTCATACTTTACAAGATGCAAAAGGTTTCCTTCCGATTGGTCCATCCATCTCGACGTAATCGGCGAACATACATAAAAAAAAATTAACATACGTGTCGAATTGAATAACCTCCTCCTTTTCGAAGTCGGTTAAAAACCACAGAATGCGATAACGGTTGAAATTGTATAATACTCATCATTCGTGACTCAACTTTCATATAGGCGATCGAAGTATCGCTTGGCCCACGCAAAGTGTCCCGCCGTAACTTCTGGTTGTACCTGTGTGTCCTTGTGAGACGTGGACTCGATTGTGAGCCGTTATCTCAATTTCTACCTGCATTTGATCGTGGCCCAGATCACAGACTCGTTCGGGCATCCATAGCGTCGCTCAGCTCACAAAAGTGCCCTGCTGTCACTTTTTGGATGTACTCGAATGACTTTGTGCAGAGGTGGATACGATCGTGAGGTGCTATTATCGCTCTGTTTGGTAGCATTCGCGGGTGGATACGTTGAAGTGTCCACGCGCCATTGCAGACTAATGATTGGGGTTTATCTTTGTTCAAACCATTAAAATCAATCTTATACTTAAAGCCGACATCTAGATCGTTCTCGAAGCAAATGCCTTTGATATTTTATTGTATAAAGCATTGCTCTTATTTTTTTGGTCAAGCGAATATTGAATCAATTCTATCGAAAGCACGGCTACCAAGCGTGTGTGTCTATAATCATAAACTTTGATATTGTCTGCGAGTGTACAAACCGGAAAACTCGATTCGCGAACGCGATCATGAATACATCGATCACTTTCTATATTACATACTATTGTACGAAGACCGAACAAGGACGATTCGATTCGCGAACGCGATCAAGACTGTACGAAACGTCGAAAATCCTGTACACACCAATTGATCTCTTCTATTGCCAGAATTTGCGACGACGTTGATATCATAAATAATTGTGTTCAATTCAAACAGAATATATTAAGTTCTACCAGAAAACATTTTCAACTATCTTTACCTACCGATCAGACAACGCGAAGCAAGGGCGTTGTCCCTCGAAGTCACGTAGCGCACTTCCCCACCACTCATTTCCCTCTAATTTTTAACCGACTTCGAAAAAGGAGGTTACTCAATTCGACATGTATATATATTTTTTTTTTTTTTTTTTTTTTATGTATGTGCCCCGATTACGCCGTGATGGATGGACCAATCGGAACGAAACCTGTTGAATCTTGTAGGGTATGACTCCCAATTGGTCCCGTAAGAAAAAAATTTTGCATTTCACCACCGCTTGCCACCTTTTTATTGCAAAAAAGCGTACGATTTCGTCCGCGTTGTGTATGGTCATCGATTACTCCAAGATGGATGGACCAATCGGAACGAAACCTTTAGCATCTTATAGAGTATGACCAACAGTTGGTCCCGTAAAAAAACCCGGTTCGGATTTCTACATTTTTTCCGCTTTTATCGCAAAAAACGTGCTATTTCACGTATATTCGGCCTGATATCGATGAAGCCTAGTATTACATTTTGCGACCGAAGTTGTTTCCACGATGATCCCATTTGCAACATTCCCTGCCCTTCCCTTCACTACCCTGCCCTTCCCTGCCCTTCTCTTCCTATCCCTTTGTTGAACTTTTCAAGGAATGCTCCAATCGCCACTAAAAAATGTGAAATAAAAAAATTTTTGGAAAAAAAAATACAACCGACTTCGGAATGCACTAAAAAGGACGAAATAAATTAAATTTATATTTCGGAGACGGCGCAAAATTAAAAATTTTCTACATTGGAAATTGTCAAAATTCTTTAATCCTTTTACATATTTTCACATTAACAACATCCTTCATTTACACAATTTTTAATATTGCGCCGTCTCCGAAATATAAATTTAATTTATTTCGTCCTTTTTAGTGCATTCCGAAGTCGGTTGTATTTTTTTTTCCAAAAATTTTTTTATTGGGTATAAAAAGGGTAGCGGTGAAAGCATTTTGGGTTTAGTTAAAATCATCACATTTGTTTTCGTCCTCACTCTGCATTCGTAACGATCGGATCGCCCATACCTGACTCCAGGTAAAGTGAGTACTTGCCTCGCGCGTGCGTCGAAGCCTTTACTGTTCGCTTTAGGTGCTTTAAGCGTGCTTTTCCTACCCCGTGCTGGTGCCAGCACTATTTTACCTTCCTACCTGTGTGCGCATGAACCATAATCATAGTCCTCACAAACAAAGGGAACAAAGCGCATCGCGCCTCTGGCGCGTCAAAGCTAACCACAATTATATACAAGCGGGCCAGGGATCCCCGCAAAATTAATTTGAAGAATTCATCACCAACAACCACGGTCTTCCCGCACGGATGCACCACTACCACCACTGGACACGTCACTCAAGTCATGCCTAAGAGAGTAGGGGCTCACTCAGCCCAAACCTCTGCCGACCCCAGCTTGGGAAGAACTCTCAACACTGGCATCGTTGCCAAGAAAGGCAAACCAGAAGAAATCTCCAAACATCCCGGTATCAAACAGGTTTGAATTCTTAAACTCTGAATTCTTCAAAAGACAGGTGAGTATGAATATCAATACGAACAACACACAAACAACCCCTCCTAAACAAAAATCCCCACCGTTAGCCGGCCCTCAAAAGTCAGCTACACCGGAAAACCCCCCTCCCCTCTTCATCGTTGCTGAAGCCCACAGCGTCGTCACCCTTGCCAAACAACTCAAAAACACAATCGGTGATAAATTTAATTTAAAATTTCTTGGCGATCAGGTCAGAGTAAATTTTCATGAACTCCTGACTATACTGAATTCAAAAAGACGCTGGTATCCAAAGGATTACAATTTCACACCTACTCACTCAAATCAGAAAAGCTCCTGACAGTAGTCTTAAAACGGCTTCCCTCCCTGTCAATTAGCGAACTGCTAGACGAAATCAAAGCTAACGGCTTGAACCCCATCAACTGCGCCCCATTAAAAGCCAAATCATCCTCAAACTTCACCACCTATAAAATAACTTTCCCTGCCTCCACAACTTTTTCACAAGTCAGTCACATCAATCATCTCTTCTACCTCCGCGTATATTGGGGGAAATTTAATAACCCAAAAAGATATACGCAATGCTTCCGATGCCAGTCCTTTGGACACGCATCTGCTAATTGCAACCGAACCGAAAAATGTGTTAAGCGTGGTGACCTTCACCCAACCCACACTTGCCAAAAACCATTCGAACTCCCGCCAAAGTGCGTTAACTGCGGCGGAAACCACACCGCGAACTACACAGGCTGCCCCGCGCTCCTAAGATTCCTGGAGAAGAAGAAAACTCATCCCACACACACACACAAATCCATAATAATAGTCCAACCCCCTCTCCATCACACCTTAATCTACGCCAAGCACACTCACCCAATCAACATCACTCTACATACCACCTATCACCGCAACATACTCAACACTCTCACCCACGCACACCCACCCCCTCCCCTTCCACTAGCTCCAACCCAAGTTTGAACAACCATCAAATCACATATGCAAAAGTCGTCGAAGGAGCCAAACCCTCAAGAACCTCATCCCCTGAGTCGCCATTATCGATAATGGAAGATCTCAAACAACTATCTAATGCCGTCTCAACCTTGAAAAAATAATAGACTTTAAGAAAATGACCTCACTCATTATCTCACTAACCCACCGACTCTCTGCATGCCACAACAACATACAAAAGCTTCTAGTACGACAGGAATTCGGGCAACAAATTGATAACTAACAACCTTCACCCCGCCCTAACCTTCATGACATAGAATGCATGCTCCATTACTCCCAAAATACCCGAACTAGAAACCTTCTTACACTTAAACAATATCTCTGTCGCTACAATCCAAGAAACCTGGCTAACACCAAATACCACCATTCATGTGAAAGACTACAAAATAATACGTGCAGACCGCCCTGATAACTCCGGTTATGGGGGAGTTTGCGTCTTAGTCTATAAAAACCAAGCCTTTACACCCTACACACTCCCTCATACAGACAAACTTGAAACAGTCGCAATTAAGCTCAGGAACCCCAACCTAATTGTCATCTCAGCATACTGCCCCCTACCAACAAACTGACCCATGCATATCTTGACTCCATTACCACATTCCGCACCCCATTCATACTCGGTGCCGATCTTAATGCAAAACACCCAGCCTGGAATAACCCCTCCCGCAATTTCAATGGCGGAGCCCTTAAAACTCATCTAGATAATGCACCCTACACACTACTCTTCCCCCCCACTCAAACACACTACACTCCTAACTGCAACCCCTCCACCATCGACCTCTTCCTAACAAATTCCCAACTCCGATTCAAATGTCATGTTATTGATGACCTTAGTTCTAATCATAAACCTGTGTTACTCTCCCAAATCCTTCCCCCCAACACACCCCCAGCAACATGCGCATACATAGTGAACTGGCAACACTATAAATCACTAACCAACTCACTCACTCTCAACACCACCCTTAATACAGACACTGACATCAGCCATGCTATCCAGCACCTCGGTACCTATCTAAAAAATTGCAGGAAAAAGGCCTCGACACCCACATTAACTTCAGCACTTGGTTTCACTCCTGACTCCGAATTCAAATCCATAAAAGCCCTCCGAAACGCAGCCAGACGAACCTGGTACCGCACTGAAAACCCAATATATCAACAATTTTACAAACACCTTGCCACTAAACTAAACAGAAAGATTATCGCACTGAAAGCCGCTGAAATACAAAACCAAATCAAAAACGCCTCCCTCCAGAACCACACCTTCTGGCCGATATACAAGAAAATAACAAACACCAAAATTCTTATCCCACAGCTGCATGACTCCCTTAGCCGCCCTCATAGCACTGAAACTGAAAAAAGTGATGCCCTCGCTAACCAATTCTAGAAAATACATTGCCGTGCTGAATCACTACTCTCCAAAATCGACAATCCAATACAGGACCGACTCACATCATTCCTCACCAACAACCCCCCCCCCCCCCCCCCCCCCCAAGCTCCCTACCCTCAGATCTCACCCTATTCCTAACTCCTACACTTGTTAGAAAAGCCATCCTCAGCCTCAACTCCAAAAATCCGTCGGTCCTGACGGTCTCTCCCCTGAACTACTTAAAAAAGCCTCCAATAAAGTCATCCTACTTTATCACATATTCAGAGCATGCATTAAGACAAAACATTTCCCTTCCTGCTGGAAAATAGCAAAAGTAATCCCAATTCCCAAACCAGGAAAAAATAAAACCCTAACCAATAGCTACCGTCCAATTAGCCTACTCCCCACCTTACCAAAAATCTTTGAAAAAATAATTGCCAAAGCACTATTAAAACACGCAAATTTAAATAACATCATACCACCGTTTCAGTTTGGCTTCAGGCACAATCACTCCACCATACACCAACTGGTTCGAGTAGCTCAACTCCATACGCATGAACTTAACGTTAACCGCTACTCAGCCATGGTCCTTCTCGACCTGGAAAAGGCAATTGACTCAGTCTGGCACGCTGGGCTGCTGTTCAAGTTGACACAATTAAAATTCCCTCACTGGCTCATACATCTAATCCAAAAATATCTCACAGACAGAAAGTTCTTTGTGCAAATTGGCTTCGGTAAATCCACAGTGCGTTCCTTCCGAATGAGTCTAATTATCGCCCGAGCCGTACACGTCGGCGTAAAGAGTATAGCCGGATAAGACGGTCAAAAGTGCCCTTGAACCGAATTCAATGTGTAATGCACCATTCGATAGCATATCCAAAGAAAACACGTGAAAAATCAAAAATCCAGTTTTTGCTCCATTTTCCCTATTTAGAGTTGCAGACTCGGGAGCGCATATTAGGGAATTTTTCAGATTTTTTAATTGCAAACTCTGGTTGTAAAAAATAAAAAGACCGTAAAAAATGGGGAAAAACGTGATTTCCTATTGAAGATATACACGCACAACTTGTATATTATTGTGGTAACAACATATTAGCATGACTATTATTCCTGAATTTTTTCAGATTTTTTGGTAAAGTGCGCCGCAATTAAAAAAATCAAAAACTGTTTATTTCACGTAAAAAGCGACTTTTACTTCGAATTCTTATGTCCTCTTTTCTCAGTATACGTAATAAGTAGTAATAAACAAATTCTGTTGACGAAATTCCCCATGACCACGCAGTGCCATGGTGTTCGTGGCGAAGATAGTTTGCCGGTGCGTCGTTACCAACAACGGCAGCACCTCCCGGACACGGCTTGGCTACGATCGCGCCATCAGCAAGGAGAAATCGGTACTCGCCCAACGACCACGCGGTACCGGTTCGCCGCCATTAACGTTCGACTTGTACACGCGTTCACACGTGTTCTCCGCTGTTCGCGTTATTTCGTTCGTTTCTCAGACCGATCCACGTTCGTTTCGCACGCAGCCCACGCCGCCCGATACACGCGTTTTGGATATACCAGAATCGCGGCCATTACGTGTACGATTAACGCAATTACGATTCGCAGCGTCCTCGCGGTAACACGTGTTTCACCTGTTGCTGTGCACACGCTTTGCTCTCGATCACGCCACGCGTTCGCGATTCGGTACCCGCTAACGTGAACGTGTCCACGCTGTCCACTCAAAATTACATTACATGTAAAAAAAGGGTAACGCCAGGTAGTTTAGGCACTGTGAGCGGAGCACTTCTTTGTACCAATACACAATGCATATTGAAAACATTTGGATATCATGCAAAACCAAGCAAGTATTGAGTTATATATATTTTTCAAAATATGTATGCTTGGCGTCTGGCTGCCTCGTTGCGATTCAATATATATAGCATTAAACAACTATTTATAGTAATTAACTTTATATAAAGTCGATAATATACTCACAGATTTGGAATAACGTACAACTAATTTTGTTGGATCGCAACGAGGCAGCCAGACGCTAAGCATAAATATTTTGAAAAATATATATAACTCAATACTTGGCTGGTTTCGCATGATATCCATTACTTTTTTAGAAAATTCACGAAATATGTAATAGGTTCCAAATGTTTTCAATATGCATTATGTATTAGTGCAAAGAAGTGCTCCGCTCACAGTGCCTAAACTACTTGGCATTACCTTTTTTTACATGTAATGTACTTTTTGTGGGATGTGACTGGTCTCATCGCTTGAACGGTCGCCGGGGCGAGAGGAATTTTTTCCGTCTCGCTTTGTCACATTTTGTTCCGTGCGCGTTCTTTGTCGCGAGGTAGTATGGTTGTCTCACTCTGTTACACGCGGCTTCGTTCGCGTTCCTTGTTAGTGACAAACGAACGCTAGAGAATATCGCTGTATCTCACTTTATCTCAACTTGTTTCGTTCGCTTTCTTTGTTACGCTACGGACAATTCCTCTTGCCCCGATGTCGGTGTACCAGTCATTTCAAACACATTTACCGACGGAGCGCCAGGCCCATCAGAGCCCACTTACAAGGAGGCTTAGGGAAGTGTAACTCACCGATTTGGATGAAACTTTGCATACTTGTAGAACATCGAAAAATAATCGACACGTATTTTTTTATATCGGCAATGGTGCGGGTTTAAGGGTAGAAACCGCCCTTTGAACACTAGGAGTGGCCTCCGAGCATAGACAGAAAACAATCATTTAATCTAGAAGAAAAAATATTTCTAGGGAGGTTTTGGTACACGTGGAGTGGTCAAAATTCATCAATTTTTGAACCTGTTTTAACCCTTTGCGGTCGGAAGGCGACTCTCAGTCGCCACGGTGTTTCGCGCGGCAGGTCGGATGGCGATTCTCGGTCGCCACGCGCGGCGTTCCGCGCGACAGGTCGGATGGCGAGTGAGAAGCGCCAATCGGTGTTTAGATTTCGTTAGCTCCAAGCGATAGGAACGCAGTATTGATTCTTGAAAATGTTCCTTAGCTGTTTATGGTCTTTCGTATGAAGTGTCAAATGACACATCTTAACGGAGCCGCTACAATGGAAAGCTCCACGTAATGCTTTGGGGTACAAAAAGGGATTACAAAGTTCGTTCTAGCCGAAATAAACCAGATGAAAGACACGAGACGACTTATTACTGCGATACATGTCCGGATAAGCCCAGAATGCATTTTGGTCAATGTTTTTTAAATTACCGCACGAAAGAATAATACAGAAATTAGGTTTGCGAAATTATATTCTTAAAGGTGTAAATATAGGTAAACTGTCAAAATATAACGTTTTTGTAAAATAATTTATGTATAAGATCATTTTATTGTACCTATAAGGCGCCCGACACATTCGCAAAAATCGCTCCGACCTGCCACCTCCCTTGGCTGAAAACGTCGCCGACCGCAAAGGGTTAAGAACAAAAGAGTACCTCAAAATAGAAAACATTCCTGCAGAAACAACTGGTAGGATTCAGCCTCTTGATGTGCTCTTCTTTAGGCCATGGAAAAACTTCTTGAGACATTTTTCTGACATTGTCATTCTCTACAACTACAAGATAAATTTACATCTCCGTAATAGTATAAAGATACAATCACTGATTCATAATCAGTTTTATCCTCCCAGATCAAATCTTATTAGTTATGCGTGGTACAAATGCGGTTATTTGGAAGAAAAACCACCTGAGTTTGAAAATCCCGTAAAATTTTGTTTCAAAGATTGTGCAGCATTTTGCAATTTGTGCGCAGCTATTGCCGTAATAAGGTGTGCGTGGTGTACGAAATTGTTATGCATTACACACTTTTTTAAGGAATGTCATGCCTGTAAACATTATTCTCAATAAATTAATAATTATAAAAATTGAGGATATATAAATTTCTGAAATAGTGAGAGGCGAGGGGACTCACTACAAATAAGCACCCCGAATAGTGAGAGAACCACTCTTTTGTCATGAGATGTACTCGCCATATTGGATCCGCCATTTTAAATTTTGTGATTTTGATGTCAGATTCTGAATCTCCCTAGAAGTATTTTTTCTTCTAGATTAAATGATTGTTTTCTGTCTATGCTCGGAGACCACACCTAACGTTCAAAGGGCGGTTTCTACCCTTAAACCCGCACCACTGTCGATATAAAAAAATACATGTCGACTATTTTTCGATGTTCTGCAAGTATGCAAAGTTTCATCAAAATCGGTGAGTTACACTTCCCTAAGTCTCCTTGTTAGTGGTACGCCAAAATACACAGGGACTGGCAGTCTTTAATAGTACCTCGTCGGTGGTACGAGCGACATTTATAGTTGGTAACAGAGTATTCTATTTTACCGACGTATTAGATTAAACATATCGAAAATATATTTTGCAGATATGCTTAGAACGTTTGACTGTTGGATTTCAAGACGATCGTTTTTTGCTTTTTTTAATCGATTCCATTGATTCGACAGTGGAGCGATATTTCTTACGCAATAAAAATTATTCTAATCAAAAGTCTTTTCTTACAAGAATTCTGAAAAGACAGGTATAATTGTGGACCACGCGCTACGTGCATAATTTCGGCGCGACGCGACCCCTCGTACAGCGGGAGTGTTACGGCGTACAGAGCGCTCGTGTCGCCCGCGTATTGATAGGCAATTGTTTTACCTCGTATACTGTTTCCTAACGGCCAGCTGTGCATCAACGTGATCAGTGTCTCGTGTTAGGTTCTAAAGTCTGAAATTTACGAAATTTTCTGCTATTTTGTCACTGTGAGCGAAGAGTCCTATACTAGATTTTCATTAAAAAATGGATAACGAGAAGAGGTACCACGACCAACATTTCGACAAGGTATGGGAAGAAAGGTTTTTCACGCGTATCAATAGTAAAATCATCTGTCTTCTGTGTCGGTATAAACCCAGTATTGTTAAAAAATACATCCTCCATAGGCACTGTAAAATTAAGCATTCGCATGAGTACTCGAAATATGTAGACGAAGAGAAATTTAACTTAATCGAAGGATTAAAATTGATTTATCAAAAAGGTTGTAGTTCGAATATCGAAAATGCTACACCTTCAATAAAAGCTCTTAAATCTTCATATGCAATTTCAAATTTAATCGAAAAAAATTCCAAGCAATTATGCGAAGGAAAATTTGTAAAGGAATGCCTCATTGCAGTAGTAGAGTCATTTGGAAATTCATTGACTCTTGAAGAAGTTACTAGCACTCCTTCAAGTGACAAAACAGTACAATCCCGAATAAATGATATTGCTTCTTGTTTAGAAAATAAATTAAAATCGCTCTTAAGATCTTGTTCCTTTTTTTCATTATGCCTCGATGAAAGCACTGATAATCGACATGTAAGTAAATTGAGTATTTTTGTTCAAATCGTGCAAAACAATTTCTCACACGTCGCGGAGCTTTTAGATTTCGTTCCATTACATTCAAGAACAACAGGCGTTGATATTTTCAAAGCCGTTGATCAAACTTTAAAAAAGTTTGATAACAATTTTGATAAATGTTCAGCTATCGTTACCGATGGCGCAAAAGCAATGATTGGCACGAATAATGGATTGTTCGGTCAAATAAAGCAGCGAGGATTTAAGATCCCTGTCATTCATTGCGTAATTCATCAAGAAGCGTTATGTGTGAAAATTGTGAAACTATCCACAGCAATACAAACTGTGACAAAAATCAATAATATTATTAAAGATGGTAAAAAGTTTCTCCATAGAAAGTTTTAGCAATTTCTCCAGGAACATAACGTAACGTACACAGATGTGCCTCTATATTGTGAAGTTCAATGGCTCAGTGCAGGAAAATGTTTAGAAAAATTCTTTGCAATAAGAAACAATTTTTGGAAAAAAATACAACCGACTTCGGAATGCACGAAAAAGAATGAAATAATTTTAATTTATATTCCGTGGACGGCGCAAAATTAAAAATTGTGTAGATGAAACATGTTGCTGATTATGATTTGATTGGGGTATGGTGGCCTTGGTACTAAATGGGCGGAAAGAGAAAATACATTTAAATGTGAAAATATTTTAGTGGATTAAAAAATTTTGGCAATTTTCAATGTAGAAAATTTTTAATTTTGCGCCGTCTTCCAAATATAAATTAAGATTATTTCGTCCTTTTTAGTGCATTCAGAAGTCGGCTGTATTTTGTTTCCCCAAAATTTTTTTATTTCGCATTTTTTAGAGGTGATCGGAGCATTCTTTCCAGAGCAGCATCAAAGAATAGGAATTTTGCAATAAGAATAGTAGTTAGCAACAAAGGGATGGGAAGGGAAGGGCGGGGAAGTGCAGGGAAGGGCAGGGAAGTGAAGGGAATGTTGCAAATGGGATCATCGTGGAAACGTCTCCGGCCGCAAAATGTAATACTAGGTTTCATCGATATCAGGCCGAATATACATGAAATGGTACGTTTCTTACAATAAGCGTAGGAAAAAACGAAAAAATTTAAAATACTTTACACGATCCAACAAGTTTCGATCAGATTGGTCAATCCATCATGGAGTAATCGGTGACCATACATGTCGTGGACGAAACAGTTACGCTTCTATGCAATAAAAAATGGGCACACAATCATAAAACCAACTGCGAGTCATGTCCTACAAGGAGCAAAATATTTCGTTCCGATTAGTCCATCCATCTCGGCGTAATCGGTGACCATGCGTAGCACGCACGAAATTGCGTTTTTGCAATAAAAAAGGGGTAAAGAATGAGAAAATGGTGTTCTTTCGTTTGCGTCCCGCGAGTTTTCCCGGGGTTGGCGAACGAGCGAAGAGTGAAGGAAAAGGGTTGCCGGATCGTGGGTCTCCCGAAGCGGTTGTAGTCGTGTTTGCGGTGCGAAAATGTACTTTAATTATAAGATAAACCACTGCTCTTAATTATAAAATAAATCGCGATATGTACAATATTTACAAAGTTTGTATGCACTTTGCATTAACCGAAGCACGGCGTTCGAGAAGAGTATTACCGAAGCACTGTGCTCGCGGAAAGGCGTAAGAACTTTATTACGTTTCTTCTCGGTAATGATATCGAGCAAAATCTCCTCGAAGGTACGATTCGGTGGTATTTATATTAGGTCGGTCTTTGTTCTCGTCGTCGCCCGCCGCCTCTCCTCCCCGGTCAGCTCGCTCTGATCGGCCGATGGAGCGAGCGAGACGGCTAGAGAGCGACAAGCGAGCGGCGAGAACACCGAATATGCTTCAAGTTTCGAAATATAATAGTTCGAAATCGACGTTCGGTGCTCGAACAAATGGAATATGTTTTTTTTACGGGATCAACTGGTAATCATACAAGATGCAAAAGGTTTCGTTCCGATTGGTCCATCCATCTCGGCGTAATCGGCAAACATGCGTAAAAAAATTAAAAAAATAAAAATGAATAAATAAATAAATAAATATAGCTGAAAAGTTCCCGCAAATTCTTTTAAACTGTTTTTTTGGCATTGTTATTGGGGGTTTTTGTCAATAGTAATGATTTATTTGAATTCATTGAAAAATTTCGATCTTAAAGATTGTCTAATTATTTGTTAATTTTCAGTTAAACTTATGCTATGGATCGTAAAAATATGCGTGTTACTGTTGTTGAGTTGCACAAGACGGGAATGAGTACGGCCGACATCATTCGAATGACTGGTTTCAAAAGCAGAACTGTCTACGATGCAGTGAAACGCTATAACGAAACTGGAGGGAATGCAGATCGTCCTCGGAGCGGTCGTCCAACAACCGCCACGACTCGGGAGAACATCCAGAAGGTCCGATGTCGAATTCAGCGGAATCCTGAACTTTCGATAAACAAAGTTGCCAAGGACCTCAGTATCAGCAGAGAACGCGCTCAAAATATCGTCAAGAAGAAGCTGGGACTTCGTTCTTATAAAATCAATCGCGTTCATTTCCTCAACGACACGATGAAGCTAAAAAGATTGGAAAAATCTCGACGGATGCTTCGCCTGCTTGCAGGTGCTCGTTTGTCGAAGGTTCTGTTTACCGATGAGAAAATTTTCACTATCGAGCAAGCCCACAACCGTCAAAATCGTCGACAACTATTAAAGAAAGGCCAAAAGAAGACTGCTGCTGCGAAAACGATCGGCCGTAGCCATTTTCCAGCTTCGGTAATGGTCTGGGCAGGCATTTGCAGTACCGGAAAGACGCCTCTGATATTCATCGATAGAAACGTGAAAATCAACGCTGCCAGCTACCAGCAACGTGTTCTTAGGGATGCACTGGAGCCATGGGCCACACAGCACTTCGGCAGTAACGGATTCACGTTACAGCAAGACTGGGCCCCGGCGCATTCCGCCAAATCGACAATCACTGTCTGCGAAGAGCTGTTTCCAGGCTTTTGGGGCAAGGACGTTTGGCCGCCAAATTCGCCCGATCTGAACCCCATGGACTATGCGGTGTGGTCCATCTTGGAGCAGAAACTCCTGGGAAAAAGATACGCTACTGTGGAAGCCCTCAAAGTGGCGTTGACGCGCGCCTGGGACGAGATTTCGGTGGAGGAGTGCGCGAGCATTGTCGGCAACTTTCGGAAACGAGTAAAAAAGTGTATTGAAGCCAATGGTGGCAATTTTGAACATTTATTGTAATTTTTTTGCTTAAATTCATTGTTATGGTTCTAATAAAGTGTTTTATTTCGTGAGTGTGATGTTTTGTTGAAGTATGTGGTAGTTATAGCTTACTGAAATATTAAAAAAAATTGCGGGAACTTTTCAGCCACCCTGTACATGTCGAATTGAGTAACCTCCTCCTTTTCGAAGTCGGTTAATTAAATAATATAAACACGATTGCGTTTTAGGTGACAACCTGGAATTTTGCGAGAGTGAGGTTTAAGTGCCGCCAGTCAATATCGCTCATCAAATTTTGAGTTCAAAGCATCGTCAGCCTGGGTGAAACGATTCAAGAAGAAGCATGGTATCCGTCAGCGTAAAATTACGAAATATATCAGCCACAGAGAATATGCAACTTTAAATGAAACAGTGGAAGCAGCAGATAAGTTTTGTAAGCAAGTGAAAGCAATTTCTGAAAATTTTGAGAAGATTAGCACTGATCAAATGGGTTGTCAGTATCAGACTACGTATGACAGAACTCTTGCCAAAAAATGGCTCCAAAACTGTATTAGTGCGAAGACGGGACCTTAACAAAATAAGTCATTCATACACTGCACAGTACGCTATCACGATGTGTGGAGAGCTATTACCATTCGTATTATTGTGTTTACAAGAACCGACGGGATCATTTGGTCCATGAGTGCAAAATACCGTCAATACAATATCAAAACACTTTTCAAATGTTCTTGTGACGTGTTCGAAATCCGGAAAACTCACAACTCACTTGTACATATCATTTTTAGAAAAAGCTATAAAACCATACGTAAAAAAAGGAGAAGTTTTTATTATTAATTGATTCATAGGGCGGCCGAACGAACTTAACAGTGTACGACGAATTATTCTGTAACATTGAAAATTTACTGTCAGTCAGCCTGACAGTCATGCGATGTATATTTCCATAGGCAACTTAAAAATTTTATTTAAAAAACTTTTATTTTTATGACGCTTATCACCCTGCAATATGTACCGTAAAATAGTAATAATAATAATTGAATATAATTTTTAATAAACGTAATATTTATAATATAAGTTTTTAGTATTCAAGTAACTAACGAAAATAATATACCTTTAATACTCATGTATTATTAAGTAATATTAAATACGAAAATTTAATTTCAGTAATATTCAGTTAAAAATGTAAATATAAAAAACTGATTAAATTGAAAAAACAAAAAACATCGTTAGATATCGGCGGGTCTCGAACTACATATCCACGCATTCCACGAACTAGAACGTTCACCGTTTCGCTACTACGACTTCTCGAGTTTCTTTTAAAAAAAACTTGTACCAACAGTGCTACGAAAACTTTAAATGTAATTTTCTCGCATATTTTTTAGATGTGCAGCTTAGTGCTTGGAGATTATGTTGTAGGTATTGTAACGAGGCAAAATTTTGACCTCGTTACGAGACATTGGCGCGCCCCGCTCCCTCCGCTCCGGCGAGTCCTCGCCTCCGGGACGTGGGTCGTCTCCTAGTGTTAGAGTGCGTGTGTGCGAGTGTATGAGTGCGTGTTTTTTTTTTTGCGGCCGACCGCCTCGCACTCCGCCACGGCGGAGCATCGCCGCCGCCGGTCGTGGGGACCTCCATCCAGGAGAGGGAGGTGCCAGATGGGTCCACCATCACAGCTGCCCGCCCAGCTGACCGTTGCGGCTCCTCCACTCCAGCCGCTGCCCTGGAGGCGACCGGCAGCCGGCCTCCGAGGACGCCGGGCCTGGGAGCAGCGACTCCACCGCCGCTCCGCAGAAGCCACCCTCCAGCCACGCCAGAGGGCTCCCAGGACCCAGCCAACTGAACTTGAAGATCGAGCGGCCCATCTTGGTTGCCGAACTCCCGGGGGGGGGGGGGGGGGGGGGCGTACCGGCGGCCCGCTGGGAAGATCGAGAAGAAGCGCGCGAGCGGTTAACGAGGGCGGTCGCATTATTGGAGAGTTCAATTTGATTTAGTTGTCTTTATTTTGCGTGTGTCGGTCCCTTGTTATCCAGTTTCTTTTCTATTGTATTCTTTATTTAGTGTCTCCTTTTCTATTTTGAGTGAGTTTTGTACTTTTGCGTTATTTTGTATTTCCGTCTGTGCGTGCGTGTGGCGTTGCGTTTTGTGTGTTACGAGCTACCCGCACCGTTATTTTGTGGATACGTCGCCGCACTCCATGTCCAGGTAGGACTCACG
Source organism: Stelis phaeoptera (assembly GCA_943735885.1). Lineage (NCBI taxonomy): Eukaryota > Metazoa > Arthropoda > Insecta > Hymenoptera > Megachilidae > Stelis > Stelis phaeoptera. Next base: position 3,891,713 of record OX030933.1, read on the forward strand.
CCTTTTGGTTGTATTTTTACTGCGTGTGGGAGTGTGAAAGGATCGGCGTGCACGCGGGAATACCAGGGTATTCCATATCGTATCGTGTTCCGAGACCTAGGCGACAGGACCGACCCGAGGAGACGAGGACTCTCGAGGCCCGTCCCCTTTACCCCGCTGCCGACCGATTCGTTGTCCAGTACCGTCCGATTGTCGAGCCCCGGCGGCTTGACCTCGGAATCGTAACCGTCGACGCTCGTACCGCGCGTTTGAACGAAGCGCATCTTCGTTCCGCGATCTCGCGCGCCGAAAGTTGTAGTCGGTTCCGTCGAGTCCCCGGCGCCTCTGTTTCAGAATCGCGAACGGGTTCCCCATACCCGCGACCGCGATCCCGACTAATCTTTCGTTTTTCTCCTGTATTTGAAATTCTAGGATCACCGACGTTTTGTATCCGGCCCCTAGTTTTAGGTTCTACTGTAGTCCTTTTCTTTGCATTGAATTCCCGTCTTTTTGTTGTTTGGCACGGCCACTTCGGCCTTTATTAAAGTTACCGTTAAACGAAACACTCGTGGGTCACTTTCAATTAACCTCCCCTGATTTCCGCTCCCATACTGAGCAGCCGGAAGGGCGAAGGTTCCGGACGAGTGCTACGGCACTGGCGCTCAGAGAATCAAATCGTCCGTGGATTTGCGCATGGGGCGCGCGGAAAGCGACTTCCCCTGGTCGTACTCCAGCGCAGGGCACCCCTTTGGCTGCCCCCATAACCCGTCCGTCACAGTATGACCCTCTACGTACTTGAAAAGTTTCAGGTAAATTGGTGTCCCGAACGTCTGAGCCTCTCCTTGTAAACCTACACGAACTCGTCTCTTAGCCGCGATGTAGTTGCTAGAAGTTGTCTCGCAGTCAACAGACAGAAGGCATTCTCGTTCAGCCAACTCCCAGGAAAACTCCCCAGCCAACTCCTCGACAAACGAAGTGCCACAAGGACTCGACAGGTGAAGAAAGGACAAGTGTTCGAAGACTCGCTCGACAGACATAATCATCACAACAGACGACTCCCGGTCAACTCCATGACCACGAATAGCGAATGCCGCTTTGAAGAAGAGGATATTCCTAGTCGTCCATCAGAAGTTAATCAGAGCATTTTTGAAAATTATCAGTACCTGTCAGCAACACAACTTTCCCGCGCACCAAGTCGTTCTCTTTTGGTTTTTCGCTTGTCCATCGCATACGCGAATCGACGTAATCCGCTGAGCCATAGCTCGTTAACTGATTGTAAATTATCGTGTGACTATGCTGAACGAGTGTTGAGTAATAAACTTGTGGTTAACTAAATAACTGCGCTCGTGTTTCTCTTTCGTGTCCCGCGTTCAAATCGCGCTCCGAATCCTCGTCAGGGTTGAGCCCGCGAATCCACTTCGAGACAAAGAACTACCTGGACTCATCTCGAAACAAGAGGGAATAGAAAAAAATGCCTTTTGCAATGCGAACGATTTGGAAAGAACCAACAAATCACTCAACTGATTGTTATTTTTGCTTAACCAAAAAATTTGGTTTCACTAGGAAAGGAAAAAAGAATTACATATCCCGACGTATCTTCTGCTATTCGTCCGGTTTTGCATTCTGAAGAACTCCCTGTTCCAAAACTTTCTGCAATTATATCTGAGATATTTAACAATACTACTGCGGAAGTGAATGAAGAAATTCAAGATTATGAAAACATTCCAACATCTTCAAAAGACCCACACTTAATACCACAATCAGACCTTAATGACCTCGTAATAGAATTGCAATTAACGAAGGAGCAGGATGAACTTTTAGGATCCTGACTACAAGGATGAAATCTGCTGGATAGTACAACGAAAATCACACATGTTAGAATCCGGCAACATACACTACAGCAATATTTTTATATGTATGTATAATGACCTTTGTGTCTGTACTGATATACAATAGATTCATTATCAAGAGCACTAAATTTTGAGCATGTAGCAACAGAATGACGACTATTAATAGACTCGTCAAAACAAGTGTGAGAGCAGGATTATTACATATTGGAAACATGTATCCATCAATTTCTGTAGCATACTCAACAAAAGTGAAAGAATGCTCTAAGTCTTTGAAGACTGTAGTATGCAAAGTTCAGTATGAAAAATATAATTTGAAAATTTGTGTGGATTTAAAATTGGTTGCCCTATTACTCGGTCTTCAAACCGGCTATACAAAGTACTGTTGCTTTCTTCGCGAATGGGATAGCACAGCGAGAAATGAACATTACTCGAGGAAAAATTGGCTAGCAAGGAAAGAGCTAATTCCCGGTTACAAAAATGTAAAGCATTCAAATTTAATTGAACCCGAAAACGTAATTTTACCACCGCTACACATAAAGCAAGGCATTATGAAGAATTTTGTGAAAGCCATGGATAAAGTAGGACCGGGATTCAAATATGTATTTAAAAACTAAATTTCCGACTTTGCCGGATGCTAAAGTAAAGGAAGGATTATTCATTGGTCCCCAAATATAATTGTTAATGAAAGACACTAACTTAACTGAAAAATTAAATAAATTAGAAAAAGCAGTGCCAATTTCTTTTGTAAAAGTTATTGAAAATGTTCTTGGCAATTACAAAGGGCCTCGAGAGTCCTCGTCTCCACAGGTCGGTCCTGTCGCCTAGGTCGTAGAAAACGGGACGGGACGGTACGGAATATCCCGGTATTCCCGCGTTCACGTCGATCCACTCACACTCACACACGCTACAAAAATCGCAAGAGGCATGAGTTTTACCTGGATATGGAGTGCGGCAACGCTGTATCCAAAAACAAATGACTGTGGTGCGGGTGGCTCGATCCACAAAAGCACACAAACGCGCACCAAAATTACAAAAACAAAGAAATACAAAATAAAACATGACTCGACACGGTAAATTTAGTTTAGATTCAACTACAATTCACTCGCTCTCTAAACAGTAACATTTTCGCCACTCACGCGTTTCTCTCGATTTTCGTCTGGTACCACCGGTGCGCGGTTCTCCTCCACAGGGAATTCGGATACCGAGATGGGCCATTGGAACTCCAAATTGGTTGATTGGCTCCTGGGAGCCCTTTGGCGAAGCCCAGGCCGAAATGACGGTGGTTGACTGCTCCCAGGCCCGGTGTCCTCGGTGTCCGACTGCCGGCCGCTCCCATGCCCCCAAAACTGTACTCTTGTGAAGTTGAAGCCAATTTTAACTCCCGCCCGCGCCCACCTAGAGCGCTGGTGTCACCCTTACACATTTATAACTTGTATCACCGATTCTGCACACAAAGTAAAAAGTCTGACGTCACGTTCCCGCCAGAATTTTTGCAATTTTGCATCGCGTTTTTACCAGAAGCAACATGCAACAGCAAGCAGAGATAAAGTTTTTCTAGAGGAGGCATATGTTTGATAAAACGATCTGCCTACGTGACATACTCATAAATAATTCTACATGATTTTTAATTTAATACAATGTAACATTTGCCGTGTGATTCTCTCGATATCTCAGATGCAAAGAGACGTTCGTTCACGGCCACGTCCGCGCGCGATTGAGAGCCACTAACGTTGTAGGGGCTGAGCGCGCGCTCTCATTGGCCGGTGTTTTTTGTTAATAACTCGAAAACGAAGCTTTAAACAACATTTTGGTAAAGCAAAAAGTTGTTTAGATGCACCCCAGCTATCCCCCATTTCCGGATGTTACACTAGTTACGGGACACCCTGTATATGTATGTGTCAAGGGGGCCAGCTGGAAAGGCCACGTTATTAAAACAACTTACATTGCAGCGAATGAATGAAGGTGATGATGTGAGAAGTCATATATATATAAATCCTTTGACATAAGAGATAAATTATCTGATATGAATGTAGAGATAAATGCAGACCTATTTTCAATAATGTTGTCGTACAGCCTACCAGCCTCATTTGAAAATTTTCGATGTGTCACTGAGTCCAGAGTTAAACTCCCTGATGCTGAGTCATTAAAGGTCAAGATTTTAGAAGAACATGATGCGAGAATGCAACAATCTGATTGTGAGACTGCAAGTGCAACGGCAGCATCGTCGCAAACTAAAACCATTGAACAGAATAAAAAGAAGAACGATAACACTGTCCAACAGTCAATTGACGTTTCCATTTCTGTTAAGCGGTTGTTATAGTGTTGCTTGTGCTGATTACGAATCTACAACCTGTTTTTCTTCAGCACATACAGTTTTTGAGAAATTTGATTTTGAAAAAAAAAAAAGACATGTTTCAAATCCAAACCAATTTTGTGAAGTAACCATAAAAGATATTAAGATTCTGTTTGTAGTAGAAGATTCTATAGACTTTGCGGAATACAACGGTATCTGCTTTTTACGCATTTTTAATATTTAAATATGTTTAAACAATCATTGAACGCCGAGCGACACCGATTTTGCACCAATTTTTATGTATATTTTTCAATTTATCATAAAAAGTAAGGGTCTAGTGAAAAATCGAACTATATCACGCGATGGAGCAGACTTGCACCTTTAAGAAACGCCCAAAGAAAGTTATAAAGTCGGTTTTTTTACGATGCCATAAAGCAAAATATCTACGCGGGAGACGGTGCGAAGGCAGTGGTGCTCTGCGTCAGTGCGGTCGTTCGGTGTCTATGTTAGCGCGATGCAATTGCTTTAATAAACTGCATCAGCTTATTACAGTTATTATTATTGTTGTTGTTGTTATTGTTATTATTATTTTTGTTATTCTTTGTTGTTGTTATTATTATGAGCATCAGTACTAATATTAATGTTATATTACTTATTGCTATACTACTAGTTTCTTTATTATTTATATGTTGGCGAATTCTCCCGTGAACACGCACGGCCATGGTGTTCGTAGCGAAAGTAGTTCGCCGGTGCGTCGTTGCAGATAGCGGCAGCACCTCCCGGACACGCACGGCCACGATCGCGCCATCACCAAGAAGAAACCGGTACTCGCGCAACGGCCACGCGATGCCGGTTCGACGCCATTATCGCCACTAACGTACCTGTTGCCCTCGCGTTAACAAGTGCTGTCGCTTGTGCAGTTTTTCTCTGGTTAAACGGCTAAGACCACGCGCAAAGTTCTCGCGATTGTCCACGCACGAAGTATCAGTGCTTCTCGCGCTTCTTTGAGCAATACTTTCTGTTATTTTCGTTAATAGTTATAATTAGGTTTACGACCCGCGTGTATATACCGTCTCATTGCACATTAGAGTTAAGTGTAAGTTTTAAGCAATAAATATAAGCTTCGTGATAGTTTAAAGGTGTCGTGTCCCTTTTATTTTCTGAACACTCTATCCACGCAAAATTGGTCCTTCGAGCCGGATTCGAGACACGCCCTGGTCGCGACAATTCGAAAATCGCCGTTAAGACGTTAACCGACATTTTGCGTGACGTCATCCGCGAGTGTCGTGTTTGTGTTTTGAGGCAAGGAGACTTCGTGTGCGGTTAAGTTTGAACAGAAAGCCGTCTAGTTTAGTGAACCCTTTCTGTGAGCTCAGTGACTCCGGTAGATTTAAGTTTTCCTTTTTTTGAATGACAATAGTTATCGTGTTAGTGGTGACGGTGACTAGCCAAGACAATGTCCAAATCGCGTGATTCATCACCAACGACGCGGGCTGACCCGCCGTCGTCAGGCGCGTTACGTGACGAAGAAGCGCTCGTGCCTCCGATCCTCACGGTTCCTAAAGAGACCACGCAGCCCGCGACAGGAACACGCTCCCGTTCTCCGGCACGGCTCTCGTCTGAGCTTCAGGTCCGTGCCACCGTGCAAGAGGAGAGGCTTGGCTCCATGGCATCCATGGTCGACGACTTGGAGGCAGCTGCCACGGCAGAGCCACTCCAGCTCGGTCTGGAGGAGCTCACCATCTTTAAGGACACCCTTCTGGAGATGCACGCATCCTTTCAGCAGGAGCATAAGGCGCTCAGTCGCCTGTGGACAGCTTCTCGACTAGACCACGGTTATTATAAGGATAAGATGGCCACCAGAGAAGAGAAGGTGGTTTTAACTGCACGGAAACTCATCGCGCGACTTGAACGCCGATGGACAAAAATCGAGCCCACCATACAGCCAACGCAGACCACGCACGCCGCGCATCCCGACCATCGTCGGTCACCACTACCAGAAATTCCGATTCCGAGGTTCGACGGCGAATACAGCCAATGGCCGGCGTTCAAAGCGGCGCGGCGTTTGCATCCGTTATTACGGACCGCGCGGAGCTGTATCAGGGAGTGCAGCTCAATTAATCAGTCATCTCCCTACCAGCGACGCGGCGTTTGATTAGGCTTGGCGGTTGTTAAACGAGCAAGTTAGTTTGCTATAATTAGTTTCATCTTAAAAATAAATATGTCGCGTAATTGCATAAACAGTCCGAACTCATTTTCTTATGTGTGTGGTGAATTGGTTTTAAAAGGTACTCGACCAAGTATAACTGTACGAATTGAGGCAGCTTATGAACAACATTTTGGCATCAAGCTTGGTGACCAGGATAAGTATTGGGCTCCTCATGTGTGTTGTCGAAGATGTGCTACAGCGCTAATTTCGTTTGTGAAAAATGTAAAAAAAATATTGCCTGTCAATACACCAACGATATAGAGGGAGCCATCCAATCACGAAACTGATTGTTACTTTTGTTTTGTGTAACATTACTGGATATAAGATAGGAGACAAAAGGAAGATTATATATCCAAATATTCCATCGGCCATAAAGCCTGTTTAGGAAGACGAAATGCATCCACCACTTGCAACTACTACATGTGATACATGAAATGTAACAACAAGTACATCCGATGACGGAGCTTCGGGATTTATCGAAAACAAAGAAGTGCATTCAATTAACCAAGAAGAGCTAAATGATTTAGTACGAGATTTGAATCTTACCAAAGACCAGGCAGGAATATTAACTTCCAGGCTTCAGCAATGGAATTTACTTGTACAAGCAACAACTACTACACATTTTCGAAAACGAACTGATGAATAGATGAATTTAAAAAGTATTTTGCTACAGATGATAACCTTTGTTACTGCTATGACATAGACGCGCTTTTTACAAAATTGAAATATCAGCACCGACCCGAAGAATGGAGGTTATTCATAGATTCCTAAAAAAAAAGCTTGAAAGCAGTGTTACTGCATATTGGAAACATTTATCCCTCAATTCCAATTGCGTACAGCACAAAAGTAAAGGAAACATACATTTTTCAAAAAATAAAGTACGTAAAATATAATTGGCATGTATGCGCAGACCTTAAAGTAGTTGCAATTCTGACAGGCCTACAAAGTGGTTACACAAAATATTGCTGTTTTTTATGTGAGTGGGACAGTCGAGCAAAAACAGAACATTATAAAATGAAAACATGGCCAGCAAAACAAATGTTTATTCCGGGACAAAAAAATATAAAATAAGAACCATTAATTAATTGTGATAAGATATACAGGGTGTCTCATTATAATCTTTCCACGCGATTATCTCGCAAAATATTCATTATTCGAAAAAAATATTTAAACGAAACATGCTCTATCTGAAGGGGGACATTCAATGGTGTACACTGTTTTTTTCTGTGTGGAGGCGCCTCCGAGATTTGAAGGTAACCTTTGTTTTCTTTTTTTCTTTATGGAAACAGTTTTTTTTTTCACGTTAGACACATAGCTTACTTCAAGATGAATCCATTTATCTACCCTATGTTGACCTCGAAATGTCATTTAAGGTCATTTCAATGACTTGAAGTTTTCTTCTTCACTGCACGTCCAGAAAATGTTTCTTACCTTCTAAATTCAAAAGTACGACCTGGAACATTTAAGCAGTAAAACACTCGCTAAAATTAGATTCCACGTATGGTGTTTATTGGTGTTCAAACGGGGTGTCTCTCCCTGCACGGAAACGTGACGGTGAGTTCTGTACCCCCAAAAATTTAATTTCTGCAATTATCAAAGATTCCTGTCGAATTTACGAAATTGTTTCTCTCTTTTTTTTAAATGGCCCCCATTGCTTGTATTAGCGTACGCGCACAGCTTGCGGCCAAGCGAGTCTGCTCCCTTAAGGACTGGTTGCAAGCAGTCGAAAGTACTTCAGGGACTACTGCAAAATGTAAATTTTGTTCGCAAATTTTAAGCAGCCGATACGCAGATCTAAAGATCCATGGTGAATCTAAAAGGCATAAAAACAACACAAGAAACATTGTGGGAACATCTCCCAGCCTAAGATTCCATTTACCAAGATAGATCAGCTTGATGGTGCTAAAAAAGCGGAAGCCAGATTAGTACTTTTTATAGTAAAACACGCTGCTATTAATGTAACTCAGTGATGTCCAAACTCGCTCCGGGCTTCCCCCACTCTAAAGCTCTTCCCCTCATATAGATTCTGATCCAGGAACAGCGCTCGTTGCGCTATGGTGCAGCGTCGATCGTGCTATTATTTATCGGTATCGACAATACAGTCGATAATTAGGATTTCTCCAAGAACAACAAAGTTACACGAGCAATTGTTTTTTGTTTTATGTATGACATTAGCTTTGTTCAGAGATTACATCTTTTTGATATTCATCATTTGTCATACATTTACACTCATCACATATGCTCATCACATACACCCATCAAATACACTTGTTAGATTTGCGAAACTGCCCAACGTTTCTTTCGATTTATCGTCGTAGAAGTCCCGAAACATTAAACGTGAGTGGAAGTATGGTAGATATACAGACGCTACGAATCGCGTTAACATTTGAATTAGATATTCCGGAGACTATTAAAAATCACTAACATAACCAAATAAATATGTAAGTGTGCATGATAAGTGTTTGTTGTAAATGTATGACGAATGATGAATATCAAAGAGATGTAATCCCTGAATAAAGCTGTCATACATAAAACGAAAAAACATTTCTCGTGTTACTTTGTTGTTCTTGGAGGAATCCTAATTATCGACTGTATCGTCGATATCGATAAATAATAGCACGATCGACGCTGCACCATAGCGCAACGAGCGCTGTTCCTGGATCAGAACCTATATGAGGGGAAGAGCTTTAGAGTGGGGGAAGCCCGGAGCGAGCTTGGACATCACTGATGTAACTGATCATCTAGTTCAAGGCTGCCCAACATGCGGCCCGCGGAGTGGGCCTCTAAATGGATAAATTATCCTTTAAAAGGAAATATGCACAATTCTTACATTAACGATAAAATACAGATAAAATAACGGATAGATGGTCGGTCGCAGCGAAGTTACAAGAAATCGGACCGATTTTGCTCGATCACCTTCGAATATTCGAGAAGCCACGCGCACGTATACAGGGTGTCCCAGCTAACTCTGGCATCTCAAATATCTCGCTTGTTTTTCATGGTAGCAAAAAATGTTAGAAGAAACAGTTATTGTATCCGATAGGGTACATATTCTGATTGGTGAAAGATTTTGCTCAAGGTAATTTTTTTCGAGATTACAAGGTCATCGGTGTTTTTTTAAACGGAACCATATATTTTTGTTATCATACGATGATAGCTGAGGGCAAGGCGAGTTCATTGACCTATAACACTACGACCTTCTAAACAAACACCATTTAAAAAAACACCGACGACCTTGTAATCTCGAAAAAAATGACCTTCAGCAAAATTTTTTACCAATCAGAATATATGTGCCACATCGGACACAATAACTTTTTCTTCTAACATTTTTTTCTACCATGAAAAACAAGCGAGATATTTGAGATGCCAGAGTTAGCTGGAACACCCTGTATAAGAAGGTTGAGTCAAGCGCGGCGGGCAGAGTTATGTCTTCGCAGAAAAGAAAAATAACGAACAAACATCGAGTTTATAATGACCGGTGGGAATCAGGCTATTTAATCACAAACAACAATAATAAACTTCAGTGCATTGTTTGTATGCAAGTACTACCGGTTCCCAAAGAATATAATATGAAACGACATTATACAATGTTACACGAGAAAACGTTTCGGCAATATACAGGGAAGTCAAGAAAGGCTATCATTACGGATTATAAGAAACAACTAAAACAACAATCAACATTTTTTAAAACATCTGACACTGATAACAAGTCCAGTATTGCCGCTTTTTACGAAGTAGCGCTGGAAATTGTAAAAGCGAAGAAACCTTTTAGTTATGCAGTGCTTATTAAAAATTGTGCAATCAAAATGGCAAAACAATTCAATGAAACAAAAATTGCTGAAAAATTCAAAACAGTGTCAGTGTCGCATCAAACAATTGCAAGACGGGTAGACCATATTAATCAATATGTATCCAAAATACACAAGGGCTGGCAGTCTTTAATAGTACCTCGTCGGTGCGATGACGAAACAATGGGATGGTTTTTAGGTAATATCACCGACGAGGTACTGTTAAAGACTGCCAGCCTTACGGGACTTCGCGTATCCGAAAAATTCGCTGTTTTCTACCGCCCTCTAGGATATATTGCGGTCAGAATAAGAAACACTCGCGGAAAACGTGACTGGTCCCACCGTCTAAACGGTCGCCGGGGCGAGGGGAACTTTTCTGTCTCGCTTTGTCACATTTTGTTCCATAGGCGTTCTTTGTCACGAGGCGACCGCTCGTCGCTTTACCGACGGAGCGACAGAGCCCATCTGAGCCCACTTAGTGGTACGCCAAAATACACAGGGGCTGGCAGTCTTTAAGGGTGCGCAGGAGCCACGGCCGAACTCCGAGCTGACTTCAGCGACAATTGCGGAGATATTAGGAAGCTCTGTCTCTCCAACGGTGGTGCGACAGAGAGGGTGATGCAACAGTTGTAGGAGAGACGAAGACAGAGCGATGGAAGCGGCTTGATTTTCCGCCAACTTTGGTGCAACTTTTTGAGCTTAAAAAAGCAATATTTTCTTACACTTTATTTTTTGAAAAATTCCTTGTATCATTACGGAGGAGGGTACAGAGCCCGATTTTGCAATTTCCCTCTGGAAAGTTTATAAAAAATAAAAGTGTATATCTTTATAGAACTTTTTTTCTGGACACTTTTTCGAAAAAAGGGCTCTGTACCCCCCTCCGTAATGATACAAGGAATTTTTCAAAAAAAAAAAAAAAAAAAAAAAAGTGTAAGAATATATTGCTTTTTAAGCTCAAAAAGTTGCACCAAAGTCGGTGGAAAATCAAGACGCTTCGATGCTCTATCTTCGTCTCTCCTACAACTGCTGCATCACCCTCTCTGTCGCACCACCGTTGGAGAGACAGAACTTCCTAATATCTCCGCAACTGTCGCTGAAGTCAGCTCGGAGTTCGGCCGTGGCTCCTGCGCACCCTTAATAGTACCTCGTCGGTGGTAATATAGAAAAAGAATTAAAGTGAAAGTGCTGCCGTCAGATGTCGCGCTACCAAATGTCCAATTTATCACTTATTTATTGTTCCGTCGGAAGTCAAGTATGTTCCGTCGGAAGTTAATTGGCGGCCGAGCCCGCATGCATCGACATTCGTCGCGCCCTCTTTAATTTTGATAGTTGGTATTGCACCAATTATATTACTTTGCGCCGTCCCGCGCGACGGCCCTTTGTTTTAAGTTAGCAACAATCGTCAACCGCGTGGCGCTACGCACAGCGTCGCTTCCGCTTTTTTGCACTTTCACTTCGTCGCTGACGACTCTCACGTACGGACGTGTTGCCGAACTATCTCAAGTATTCTCAAAACATTGCAATCTAGTTCGTGAGTTCCAGTGCGATCAGATAAAATCACGCACAGCGCCGTTTCCCAATTGTGTTCTCGTGTTTCGGGAATCGCAATTCGCGTAGCGCATTAAGGTCCAATGTTCCAGCCGATTCTACAGAAGAGTATTTTAAGAGAAGTATTTTTATTCCATTTATTGACCAAATATTGAGTTAACTTCATGAACGTTTCACTCGACACCGCAACATGTTGAAACATTTTCTTATTCTTTTACCAAATGGAAAAGACGCTTCAACAGCAAGTCTAATGGATGATTTTCGTCAGTTGTGTGAATTTTATGCACGTGATTTGATTTCCACAAATTAAGCAATCTTAAACGCGGAATTCAAATTATGGCGTGCAAAATTTGAAAAAACAGTTAGAACAGCTCCATGCATAAATGCCATTGATGCGGTTTCAAAATGTGACCAAGTAATATATCCTAATATTTGTAAAGTGCGTCAGTGATCATTTTCATACTTTGCGAATTTTAAAAACGTATTTAAGATCTACAATGCCACAACCACGACTGAATGGGTTGGCTATGTTGTACATACACAGAAACATTAATATAAATGTAAATGATGTAATTGAAGAGCTGTGTAAGAACAAAAGAAAACTGGATTTTATTTTGTAAATAAATTTCTAAAATAAACTAATGGATTTTATTTAATGTGTATTAAAAATCTTTCCATCACCTGATACAAGAAATTTCAGTATCAGTATTTGTGAAGTATGTACAATGGCAATTTTTGCACTACACCATAAAAAATTTTATCCGCTTTACTTGGCACCCCCTAAGATTAAATCCTGAGTGCGCCACTGCTTTGAAGATAACCCAAACTTGTACAACACGTTGGCTTTCAATTGAAACTGCCATAAGTAGATTTTCTCTCAATGGCTTGAGTTAAAAATACATATTAGTATTGGCAGAGATAAAGAAAAATGCTACACAACTGAAATTTTTCATGACATATACAATGATGGCAGAAACTACGAATATTTATGTTTTTTAAAGCCAATTCTTGTTGCGGTGCAAAAAGTAAATCTGTTGAGTCAAACAATGACTATTAGAGGATTTAACAAAATTATTGGAAGCTCTTGTGTAAAAAATTACTACGCCAAATATAAAATTCAAATTATTTAAAGACAAAATTAATTCCTTTGTCAATAGATCCAGTTATTTAGGATATTTATTTTAAAATGAAGTACAAGAAATGAAAGCAACAGGTTTTATAGAAGACCAAATATTGAGGAATACATGCATTGATTTTTTAATGATACTAATAAAAGAAATAACACAGAGATGTAAGACAAATATCGACATGTTCAGTAGATTATACTTTGAGAGTCATAAAACCGAGCCTAATTAAATTACTGGAACATTTAAAATTTCAACCCGAAATTATTGAAAAAATTGAATCTCAATGGCGAAAAATTATTTCAATCGAATGGCAACACACCAGTAGCACAATATGGTTTTGGACTGAAGTCATTACATATATTAGATATATTCTGATCATTTTTTCACTTTAAAAAGGCATTTATTGAGAAAAATTGGTACATTATATATTAATTAAAATATTTTCCATCATTTTCTACAACTTTTTCCCATCTTTCTGGCAACGTGGCGATACCGTGTCGAAAGAATGATGTTGGTTTGGTAGCGATCCAATCATCGATCCATTTTCGCACTTCTTCAGCATTTCGAAATCGTGTGCCAGCCAAACCATGCTGCATCGATCTGAACAAGTGGTAATCAGAAGGCGCTATGTCTGGTGAGTACGCTGGATGCGGCAGGACTTCCCATTCGAGCTGCAATAGTGTATCCTTCACAACTCTTGCAACGTGTGGGCGAGAGTTGTCATGCAAGAGGAGGACTTTGCGTCTGTTACTCGCTATTGCTGGTCTTTTTTGCAACAATACGTCGTTCAATTTGTTCAATTGATGTCGGTAGACATCTGCAGTAACAGTTTCATTCGGTTTTAGCAGTTCGTAATACACTACACCTTGCTGATCCCACCATATGCACAGCAAGATTTTATGGCCATGAATATTTCGCTTCGGTGTCGATGTGGATGGCTCTCTTGGACTAACCCATGACTTTCTGCGTTTAGAATTGTCATAGAAGATCCACTTTTCATCTCCAGTTACAATACGCCACAGAAAACTCTTCTTTTTTTGCTTGGCAAGCAATGAAACCGCGATGTTGAAACGGTTCGAAATGGCATTTTCAGTCAATTCGTGTGGTAGCCATTTTCCCTCCTTTTGGATCTTTCCCATTACATGTAAACGTCTGGAAACAGTTGATTCATCAACTGCTAAGCTGTCTGAAAGTTCTTTGAGAGTTTGAGCTGGGTTTTCGTCCAATAAGTCTTGCAGTTCATTGTCGTCGAACTTTTTTGGTCCTCCAGGCTGTTCTTTGTCATTAACATCAAAATCACCACTTCTAAATCGTTGAAACCAAAACCGACAATTGAAATATGACAGAGCAGCATCACCATAAGTTTCTAAAAGTGTTTGATGGGCTTCGGCAGCAGATTTTTTCAAATCAAACAACAAAAGTAATGAATGTCGAAAATGCAATTTTGAGCGCTCCATGATTAGCGTCTGTATACACTGAATAACTCAATAATACTAAATGGTGTGACGAGGCAAATTTCGCCTCGTCACGAGAGGTCACGAGAGTCCGTCCGCTCCCTCCACCCTGGCGAGTCCCCGCCTCGACCGCGCCGTCCTGCGCCCCGGGCACTGCCCCCCCCCCCCCCCCCCCCCCCCAACCTGCATGGACAGAGCGAGTGGAGATCCAACCCTTTTTCTTGCGGAGTCACAACCGCGACGATTGCCCGCCGTCGGCCGCAATCGCCCTCCACCCGGGCGAGGGAGGGCCGGACGGGCCCACCTCAACGCAGGACGACCCGGCTGACCGGTCGCCACCTCCGCCCCGGCAGCCTCCCCGGGAGCGACCGGCAGCCGGACTTCGAAATTGCCGGGCCTGGGGAAACGACCAAGCAGCCTCCCGCACCAGCCCACAGAGGACTCCCCAGGTCCCGGCTGAAGCAGGACGACTCCTGGTGGCCCGCCTCGGCACCGAAACTCCCTGGGGAGGGGGAACCGCGAGCCGGCGAGATCGCGACCGCGGATAAGAATTAATTAGCGTGCGCGCGGCGAGAAAGAACGTCCAGTAGTAGTTTGTTTCCTTTGCAATTTTTCTTTTGGCGTGAAGACCGATTCGGTTCGCGACGAGCGTGGTGCACTCGCGTTGTGTGTGAAGCCAGTCCCCCGCCACGAAGGCCAACTACGCCCGAATCCGCCGATACAGAGGTAGGACTCACGCCTCTTTACGTATATTTGGGTGTTTGGGTGCGAGTGTGCGAGAGCGGATCGACGAGAGTGAGCGGGAAGCCGCCGGGCCCGCTACCGTCCCCGTCCCCTTCGCGACTTTGGCGACAGGACGCCATCCGAGAGGCGAGGACCCTCGAGGTCGATCCCTTGACCTCCGAATCGCCGCCCTTCTCTGTGCAGATTTCGAGCTGCGACGACTCGAAAATCGGCTCGTAACGGTTCGCCCGCGCCAACCGCCCAGTTCGTCCTCCGCGTTTGAACGAAGGTCGTCCTCGTTCCGCGAGCCCGCGCATTGCCGCCGCTGTCGGTTTCGTCGAGGTCATCGAGACCCCGAATTTGAATCGCAGACGGGTACCCCCGACCCCCCCGCATTCCCGACTAATCCTCTTGTTTTTCTTGTATTTGAAACTCTAGGGCCACCGACATTTTTGTACCGATCCCTAGCTTTAGTTTCTGCGATCGAGAATTTTTTTGTATTGGGAATTTCCGCGCCGCGGTTCCTCTTTGCCGCACTTGGCGGCCGCGTACCTTTTCCTTGGCGCAAAAGTGTACCGCGGAATTCCCGGTTTTGGGTTGTTTGGCACGGCCCCTTCGGCCTTGATTAAAATTCACGTTAAACGACACTCGTGGGTCAAATTTTCTTTAACCTCCCCTGAGCCCCGCTCCCATACTGAGCAGCCGGAAGGGCGAGGTTTCCGGACGAGTGCTACGGCACTGGCGCCCAGAAATTCAAATCGTCCGTGGAATTGTGCACGGGGCGCGTCGAAAGCGGTTTTCCCTGATCGCCTCCGCGCAGGACCACCCTTAGGCTGCCCCCATAACCCGTACGTCACAATGGAAAACTGTTTTTTTATGTAGAGAAATGTCAAAACTATCGAATTTAACAGTTAGGTTACGTTGTTTGCATTTATACTTCACATTTTCATCAATATATGTCGGTGATCAAAATACATGCAAGCACCTAATAAAGACAGCAATGCGGAAAATTCTGTTCAGGACTTGTCAGACTTTGCTTTATCTCTTTTAGTATTATTGCATTCTAACGCAGAAGTAGAAAGACTTTTTAGTCAAATGAATGTGATAAAATCTAAACTCAGAAACAGAATGCAACTGCCAATGTTATAATCTATACTCCTCATTAGGTCGAGATTGCAAAGGGAACAATCTTGTTGTCATAATTATGACATTCCAACAAATGTTATTAAACAAATTAAAACAACTGAAAGTAACAGTACTGATTCGACGTTGAAGACACATACAAATTTTGATATATTTCTATAAATGTAAACAAAACTTTCATTAACCTTAACGTGTTTTTGATGATAATATCATTGTATTATTTCTTACTGTTTATTAATTTCTGGATTTTTTTTCCTTCGTCAACACTCTGCTGAATCTATCTATGTGAATAAGCTGGTAAGAACAGTTGACATGAATGATGGAAACTGTGTGGTGAAAAAGTTGAATTGCGATAACACACTGTTGAGAGTTTTTACACTTTATTCTCATTTACACAACATAGTAACATTCACACAAAATATCATAGATATTACAATAAGACAAAATTAGTGGACTGTATTATTCACTAGACTGCACGGTGTTAAATTGCAGATAATCTGAATATTGTTAGGCAGAAAACTATTTTTTAGTATAATAAGTTGAAAAGAAGTGAGTAAAACCTGATATAATTTTGTAATGAAAATGGAAATTACCGTAATGGAAGTCTGATGGAAAATACCAGAGCAATAATTTTTGGAAAAAAAATATAACCGACTTCGAAATGCACTCAAAAGAATGAAATAATATTTAATTCTTTTCGTGGGTTTCTCTCCAGCTATGTATAACATTGATGACAATATTACATTACATGTTAGATAAAATGCATATTTTTCGGAGGCGGGGCAGGATCAAAAATGCATTTTCTGTTTCGGACCGTTCAGTACCAAATCCACCTTCAATCAAATCATAATCAGCAACATCTGTCATATAGAAAGTATTGATTGAAAAACATTTTGTACGCCGAAATTGACCACTATGCAGTTTCATTCTTCCACGTTGTCACGTATCAATGAGTTTTTCTTGACGCTCATCTGTTATCAAGCCCGCCATACCCCAAACAAATTGCAATCAGCAACATGTTTCGTTTAGACGGTTTTCAATTAAACGTTTCCTGTGCTGAAAGTTACGAAAATTGTTTGATTCTGAGAAAATTTTTTACCCTGCCCCGCCTCCGAAAAATATGCATTTTATCTAACATGTAATGTAATATTGTCATCAATGTTATACATAGCTGGAGAGAAACCCACGAAAAGAATTAAATATTATTTCATTCTTTTGAGTGCATTTCGAAGTCGGTTATATTTTTTTTTCCAAAAATTATGTTATTCGTACATGTCATTATAATTATTTATTTTGTCTTAAATATTTGACAAAATTCGGTTTCCATTTTAAATAAAAGGAAAGAGGAATACACGTGGAATATAATAATAATGGTTGCAAAGCCATTGCGTGCATACAGTTTTGTCATCCAGAATAAAAAGATAAAATACGGGGTAAGATGTTGGCTGTGACTTACTGCAGTGCATTATCAATATTATTTGAGTTGAAGTTATACCTCACTTACTGTTTCTATAGATGGAGATTGAATTGGAGGAAAAGGAGCAGGGTCGCAGTAGCGTGCCGCCACCTCAGAAAAAAGAGGGGCAGCCGAAAGAAGAAGGGCAACCGTCCAAAACTACCACATCGCGCACGCCGCCGGAGGAACAGAGGAATGTGGGGACGAAAGTGAGTACCATTTTTGAATGTTAATTATTTTAAATTGAGTGTGTGCACAAATCGTCCGTATTGCATTTATTTTTTATCCGTTTGTTTGACCATTGACGATTGACAACGACAATACATTCTGACGCATTTGTTGCCACGGCATGAAAATAGCAATTATTTTTTATTTTTGTTTTTCAGATAAAAAAACTTCTGAAGGGCCTGATTTATGGCGGCGGCGAGCAGAGAGGCCGCGGTGGCGGTCGAGGAGGCCGAGGCGGCGGGCAGAGAGGCCACGGTGGCGGTCGACCCGGAGGCGGTCGCCATATGTTTATATTTAACAATTATTAAAAACGTGTGTACCGAAAAATGTTATCTTGAATAATACATATATATATTAGTTATATCAAAGTATATCAAAGTTTATATATCTGCCCTCCTTTTCTTAGTCACTTCCAAAAAACCTAGCACCCGACATTGAAAAAATTAACTTTTTTAATGAGAAATGATAGTATTTTGTTTCTATTTGATTGTAGCAATAATAGTTTCGTCTGTAGTGTTATCAGGTAATACATAAAAAAAATTGAAAAAATTAATCGTACCAGGCATTGAGATATCTCGAATTCCATTGCGCAGTCTTGTTCAGTATCGTTTGCAATTGTTTGCAGTGATTTCCTTTTCATTTGTAGTTGAATAGTTTAAAAGTTATGAGCAATTGTTTGTGCGCCCATGAGTCATGGTTGTTTGAGTTATACAATTTATATATTAGGTTATTACATGC
This sequence comes from Stelis phaeoptera, assembly GCA_943735885.1. Classification (NCBI taxonomy): domain Eukaryota; kingdom Metazoa; phylum Arthropoda; class Insecta; order Hymenoptera; family Megachilidae; genus Stelis; species Stelis phaeoptera. The sequence goes on from OX030933.1 coordinate 3,910,249, forward strand.
GAAATGCCTGATTTTGTTTCATCAATGTAGCTTATTCCGTAAACGTTCGTGTCTTCTAGATGTTTCATACATCGATTCAAAGCTTAGAATATCCTCTTTCGTAGAAAATTTTCATTTTTTAATATTTGCCTATTTTGAAGCACCATTTTCAAGTTTTTATGAAATATCTGAAATATGTATTAACATGATTCCTGCAAAACTCATAAAGCGGTTTGATTTGTTGAAGAAAGTGTGCAGATTCCAACGATTTTTATTTTAAATAACAGTATAATTTATTCTGATAAATTATCATCGAAATTTAAGATTTACGTGTTTAAACCAGGGACTTGCACCGAAATGTAAAATACCAGTATTATACCGTTATTTTTCGGTTGTACCTTCATAACCGTTATAGAAACCGAAATACCGTAATACCGGTATGACGTCATACCGAAAAATAAAAATACCGGTTTATTTTCCTATACTTACCGGTATTTTTTTCGGTTTCCTTATCTCGTTACATTACAGTTTTCGATAATTATTTTCCGAACTGTTACCCAATACAGCAGTATAATGTGTATGTATAATAGTTTGATAGTACACACAAATTGTTGTATGTAATATGCATAAATAAAAATATGGGATTGCTCCTCCAAATATAATTTCATTGATAAAAAATGCCATTGGAAGTATGAATGAAATTCTCTATCGGTGCACCCATTGGTACGTATTGATTCGTTTTCAAACCTCTTTCTCTTTCGCTGGCGCTGTCCTTTTCTACGTTCACTCATTGTCAGTAACAACAGCCCGACAGCCGACCTATTCAAAATAAAAACCCTCGCATACCAAAGGATCAGATGGGAGCATCTAAAAAAGCCAGCTATTTTCCAATGCAGAAAATGCCAAAAACTAGACCACGCGAGTAAAAACTGTCACCTCGCGTTCCGATGCGTTAAATGCGCACAAACTCACGAACCAGGAAAATTCTCCCTACCACAAGGAGTCAGGGAGCAGCTAAGATGTGCCAACTGCGGACAAACCGGGCACCCGGGCTCATATAAAGGGTGCCCTTACATTAAATTCGCGATCGCGAAGAAGAAAGAGCAGAAAACGGCCCAAGGACAAAATCTGAGGACACGAATCGTCACCGCTCCAGCAACGATAAGAGACAACATATCTTTTGCGCAAGCGGTACGCAACACACAACACCCGCTCAGATCGAACGGCCACCTAACGGACCAACAGGAAAACCTCAACCCAAATGGCGGTACACAGACGTCATGGACCAACCCGAGAAGTGCCCAACACCACCAGCCCACCGCACCTCCCAGTTGGGTAAACGAGTTAAAAAATGACCTAGCGACGATGGTCGCATCCCAATTCAACGCCCTAGCCGCGCAGGTAACCGCGAACGCGGAAAAAATCGAATTTATCCTTAACTCCCTATTCTCCAACTAACATGCCTAGCACAACCGCAGCAAACACTAACATCACAATAGCCGCAATCAATGTCAATTCCATCGTAGCGCACCATCGCAGATTATTACTCCCCCACGTCCTACATAGACACAACCACGACATAGTCCTCCTCTCCGAAACTAAGCTCAACCCATCCCACCGCATAACCATAAAAAATTACGACATAATCAGAACAGACCGCCCCAACTCCGTGCAAGGCGGCGGCACAGCTATAATAATAAAAAAAGATGTTCAGTACGAAATCGCCACAAACGTAACGTCAGCCCACAACGAAATCATAGAATTCACGATCGTATAGATAAAAACTAGTCGCAACAAGAACATATACAACGGTAGCATGTACGCCACGAACGACAACCGTAAATTGTTCATTAAAGAACTAGACAACCTCTTCAACACCCTAAACCTCCACCACCCCAATAACCTTTACATACTAGCGATCTCAACGGAAGGCGGAAAGCCTGGGGAGACAGAGCCGATAATCAGCGCGGCAAGTACTTAAAGCAATGGGGAAATAGCCGCGGCATCCAGCTAAAACTTAACTTAACTCCGCCATCCTCACCCACCTACAAACCGGCCCACACATACCTGGACATATGCCTCTCAGACTCAAGACTACAGCTACGCAACAGTATTAACGGCAAAGCGCAGACACTACCGTACGACAGCGACCACGACGCAATTCCCTCACCTTCGCACTTGACGATAACTCCACCACAGTTCAACCACACAACACCAACACCCCCCGCCTCAATTACAAAACAACAAACTGGAAAAAATTCACAAAACACCTAGGAAGAAACTACAACAACTCAATACCGGACACAAAGAACCTAACATGCACCGAAATTGACACCAATCTGCAATTAATCAGCTCAGCAATAGAAGGCAGCATAACATACGCTGTCCCAAAACACAAAACGGATAGTAACACGCTAAAATACACCAACCAAAAAATAAAAAAACTTCAAAAATACAACAGCCGACTTGTAGCCGTACTACATAAGCTCCACAAAATAGGCCCAACATCCAAATACCTCGTAACTAAAATGACAAAGACAGCCCACCGAAAAGCCGTCAATGCCATCTGACAAGAATTCAGAACCGCAATCGAAAAATACTGGACCGCTCAAATTAAAAAAATAGATTTCAGAAAACCGGAGCTATTTTTCCCCAAAATAAACGCCTTACTTAGATAGAAGCAACCAACAACAATAGGCGAAATCCACATACAAGCGAACAACCCGATACTCAACCGCTGCAACTGTGACCTGTCAACTACACAAAAAAAAATGGATCATACGTCTTTACCTCTCCAGACGACAAATTAAATGCTATAGGAGCATACTTTGAATCTATTAATTCCCCCCGCCACCTAAACCTCAGCTCCCGGCTAACGCCCATAGTAAACGAAGTGGCCGAAAAAGTAAAAGCTGAATTCGAAACTCTAAGACTAGCAAGGAACGCCCAAATCCAATTCACCCCAACCAACAGAGCCAGCAATCCAGCCATACCCAGACACCAATTCAATCCTTTCTGCTCCTCACAGATGACCTACCGTATCTTAAAAAGCCTCCCCAACCAAACCTTACATGGAACAGACAACATCCCTCCAATAATCCTTAAACACCTCCCAAAAAAAAAAAATAATCATAGACCTAACCATAGTTTTCAACAACGCCCTCAACCTAAGGTACTTTCCAAAAACATGGAAATTCGCGAAAGTCCTCCCAATCTTTAAAAAAAAACAAGAACCCCGCAGATCCAGCAAGCTACAGGCCTATCAGCCTAACTCCCAGCCTGAGCAAGGTCTTCGAAGCAATAATCAATGCAAGCATCTCAGCTTTCTGTTCCGATAACAAAATAATCCCCGACACCCAATTCGGATTTAAACACCACCATTCAACCACGCACGCCATTCACAAATTCCTTTCCGACCTCAACACATACGTAGACAACAACCACATGGTAGGCGCAGTACTTCTCGACTTAGAAAAAGCGTTCGACTCCGTCTGGCATAACGGCCTCCTATACAAACTACAGAAAAAGAAATTCCCCACATGGCTAATCTACATCATATGGGACATGATAAGGAACAAAACATTCGTCACCTGGGACGGCAACCGACTATCCAGCAAGACCTTCAGCATTACGGAAGGGCTCCAACTAGGCACGGTAAACTCCCCCATTCTCTTCAATATCTTCACCAACGAACTCACCAAGCTATTCGGACTAAACACAGATCCCAAAACACATGCCCTCGCTTTTGCAGACGACGTAATAATTTACATAGCAGGAAAAAAAGCAAGCACCATCCAAAATGCACTCGAAGATCTATCCGACAAAATCAACAAATACTACATCACCTGGAACCTGAAACTCAATCCAACCAAATGTGAAACCATACTATTCAGACAACCCCTCGAGAATATTAACTCAAAAGCAAAAGTAGGATGCAAAGACTTCCAAATCTGCATCACAAACCCAAGCACAAACGCCAAAGAACCGGTCTCGCATAAAAAGATAGTGAAATACGTAGGCGTCCACATAGATTACTTGCTACGTGGAAACACCCATATCGAAACCCAAATCAACAAAGCACACATAGCCTTCCGAGCGAACAGCAGGATATTCCACAACAAATCCCTAACCAACAAGACAAAAATCATACTTTATATGCTCCTCATCCGACCTATTACCACATATGCAGCACCAATGTGGTGGAACATCAATCACACCCTCATGGAAAAGCTACGAGTACTGGAAAGAAAATGCATCAGAACCGAACACTCCAACTGGAAAAGATACGCACGTAATTCCACGCTATACAACACAGCCGATATCCCAAGAATCAATTCTTTTATAGTGAAACTCACACGCGACTATTTCAGCAAACTACCGGTCATCGACAACAATATCACCCGCACTTTCGTCGACACAGACCCCACCATAGCGCAACGCCAACTCAAAACCGGATACCTAACCCCGCAATCCTTCCTCTATTGCGACATGACTGGACTGATACAAGACTCAGACAACATCCCCATCCTCTATCATTGAACTCGCAACAAAGCAAACAAACGAATAGCATTCACCCACACCGACTACGCAAACAACTGCTCCAAATGCAAGTACAACACAGCCATCCCCCTCAGAGACAGCACCGATTTCCATCGTCTCGACATCCAAAGATACTGGTGGCTCACCAAAAACACTCCACACTTGCCGGAACTCCAGTCTCGCAAAAATGAGATCGCCCGAGTCCAGCAACCCCAAAAACAACAAAATGGTGCAAGATAGCATAGATACCGCCGACGACGCGCCATCATAGAAGGCTCAAATGCCATTGTAAATAATTTAGTCTGTAAGTTGTAGCCTTAAGTCCTAGTTCATAAGAAAAAGAAAGAAAGAAAAAAAAAAGCGGAGCAGGGGTTTTTTTCCTACCCACATACTTTTTCCCCACGCATTATTATTTAAGACTGAAGGAACCCATCCGTCCAAAGAATCCCAACCAAAGTGCCTAGACTAAGAATCGCGTAGTGATGTATAAAGGGTGTCTCATTATTGGTGTAGGAGCCGGAAATGGGGGGTAGGTGAGACGATTCTGAACAACAATTTCCTTTGCAAAAATGTTGGATGGGGCTTCGTTTTTGAATTATTACGGAAAAACACTGACCATTCATAGCGCGAGCTTTTCGCGCGCTCAGTGGCGTGTCCATGGCCCTAATTGCCAGGTCCGAGCGCGGCGGAAAACCCCGGTCAGCAAAGCAGGAAATAATATCACAAATAATATCGAATAAAGAATTAAACAAATTCAGAACTATTAAAAAGTGCGGACAAAATTATTGAAATTAGACTCACCAGTTCACTCGCAACTTGACCTGCAGCGCTGAACAGCTGATGAGACGGTCAGGTTAACGAACTCACGTTATTTCACAAAATTTTCTTGATTACGCCGCGCCGGTCACTGTCACTTTTTACTGGGTCGTTTAAATCACCGAATCGGGAAACTGTCGTACAGCCTCCTGCGAATTATTTGGGCACTGCGAAAATATGTTATAATATCCAGCTTTGGAGCAAAGCATGTCGGCAATGTGCGAGATACTGGACGCGTACGGAAAGATTCGCGTTCCTTGTTACTGACAAAAGAACGTTACAGAATATCCCTGTGTCTCACTCTGTTGGAATGTGTTTCATTCGCGTTCTCCGTTACTGACAAAAGAACATTGGAAAATATCGTTGTATCTCACTCTGTCCTAATATTTGTATGATTGGCGTTCTTCGTTATAACATGTTTTTCATCTTCGCGCAGTGCCAAACCAACGCGAAGAAGACTACGTTCGAGGTATCGCAATCGGACCTATTCGGGGAAACCTTCTTTACATCCTTTCACAATTTCCTGATTCAATGATTTAAACGACCCAGTAAAAAGTGACAGTGACCGGCGTAATCAAGAAAATTTTGTGAAATAACGTGAGTTCGTTAACCTGACCGTCTCATCAGCTGTTCAGCGCTGCAGGTCAAGTTGCGAGTGAACTGGTGAGTCTAATTTCAATAATTTTGTCCGCACTTTTTAATAGTTCTGAATTTGTTTAATTCTTTATTCGATATTATTTCCTGCTTTGCCGACCGGAGTTTTCGGCCGCGCTCGGACCTGACAATTCGGGCCATAGACACGCCACTGAGCGCGCGAAAAGCTCGCGCTATGAATGGTCAGTGTTTTTCCTTAATAATTCAAAAACGAAGCCCCATCCAACATTTTTGCAAAGGAAATTGTTGTATTTATATATTTAACAATAATATTATTATACATATTAAACATAAATAAATTTATTGATTGTTTCAGACAGAAAAAAACCAAAGAACTGATGAACATCAGGAATGATAAAGGATTTTGTAACAAACATGTCAAATATTGCAACTGAACATTACATTCTTGTACAATTTGTTGTTGTACAACAAATTCATTGAATTTGTGGATGTAACAAATTACAAAAAAGCAGCGCCAACTTTTTTGCAGGTAGATTATAAAAATTTTGTGTTTAAAACATTTCTACTCCTTCTTAAAAATATTTTAATGATGGGCTAAAACGATGCGTATTATTTTACGATTTGGGGGTAAGAGCCGAAAGGTCAAGCTCAGTCCTCTTACCAGATGGCACCCTTGCCTTCCCCGCTCGATGGTCAGATCCTTAAAGAACTACGTCTTTATTCTGTATAGCAATGCAACGTCGGGTTGCTTGCCTTTCCTAAACATTGTCATGCTTCCTTTCAACAATGAATCGTATGGCACCCGATAGCTACGTGACTTCGGGTCACCAGCCATCGTCGGGCGCCTGGATTGCCATTCTTAAACCATCCTCTTAGGCCACGTGAAAGCTGAATCCCTATTATAAATCCCTCGAAAGCAAAATAGCGTCAGGCTAATTGCCTTTGGCGACCCTTAAAAATATGTTGTCGCTAACATACTTTCTCTGAAGAAAGAACATTCGGGGGACAGTCGCCGATATTGTACCAATTAGATAAAAGTTAAAAATCTCTGTTTACGGATACAATTTGTTGGAGAACAAATTGTTTGCTTGGCGCTGTTTTGTGATATCATCTCTTTTATAGACAGAATATGAATACATATATAAAGAATTGAGAGAAATACACCAATTTCATAGTACGGTATTTTTGTAAAGTAAATGTTTTCATAAAGAAAAGGTTTGGTTCCGATTGGTCCATCCATCTCGACGTAATCGGCGAACATACATTAAAAAAAAAAAATTAACATACATGTCGAATTGAGTAACCTCCTCTTTTTCGAAGTCGGTTAATAAAATAATCTTTGTGTTACACATTTCTTTGTATAGATTATATCTTAATTTTAGGAAGCGTGCACTTGGCGCCTTCTTGTACTTTTTTCAAAAAGTATTTTTCTAGGATATCACTCTTTTTTGTAGTACATTTATTTTATACAGTACAGTAATAAATGTATGTTAGTTAGGAGTGTGCGAGCGCCCGACATTTCGGGCCCGAGCCGAGCTGGAAAAATTCGAGCGGGCTCGAGCGGGCTCCCGAGACATTCGAACTCTCGGGCGGCTCGACTTTTTTCGGGCGGCCCGACTGTTTCGGGCGGCTCGATCGTTTCAGGCGGCTCGACGCGACGCGACGGTTCGACGGTTTGACTGTTTCAAGTAGATCATACGAGTTCGGACGAGTTGCCGCGATGCCCCAGGCACGACCAAGATATTTGTGTATATGTTACCTGCAACATAGGTAACGAGCGAGCGCTTATTTTCCATTTCCGAAAATGTCATAACGCAAGCGCGAACCAGACTGTTACCGGAAAATGTGGAAGAGTTATGTTTTTTGCACGAAAATTTGAAATGAATATATTACAAAATATATTCATATACTTGTGTTTTTATTACTATCAAGAACCTGCACAATATTACTTTCTATATGCGCATTAAGTATTCAGTTATTAAAAAAGGGAAAAAATAATATTTAAATACAATGCGTTTTCAAATTCTTATATAATGTAAAAATCAACGTATACACAAATATCTTGGTCGTGCCTGGGGCATCGCGGCGACTCGTCCGAACTCGTATGATCTACTTGAAACAGTCAAACCGTCGAACCGTCGCGTCGCGTCGAGCCGCCTGAAACGATCGAGCCGCCCGAGAGTTCGAATGTCTCGGGAGCCCGCTCGAACCCGCTCGAATTTTTCCAGCTCGATGTAACGACTCGGGCGCCCGACACATGAGACGGGCTGCACATCCCTAATGTTAGTGTAACGACATTTGCAAACAAGAACCGTGGCAAGGTAAATGCATTTGGGATGTTGACCTGATTTGTACAGGTATGTATATACTGTAGGTGCCGATGTCGGAACTGTATGTCTCTCATCGGACTTAGGACCGGGGATACCTGACACTCCAGGCGCGACGAATTGAAAGAGTCGCGGATTTTCATTATGAATAGGCGACAGAGAGTGCAGTCGTACAATTTCCAAAGTAGGTGTGTGTAGCCACTTAACCGTCGTTATGGTGCTGCATAACACATGTATTGTGTTAAGAGTTTCCTACAAGGTTCTGGCCACGAAGTGGAAAAGATGTTGAATCTCGTGAAGGACCATGAGAGACGGTATGGCACTTACCCCAGAACTTCCAAGGGAAACGATACTTATTGTTGACATGTAAATTACATTTTCTCGAAGAGAGCCCACCACCATCCCCGTCGTATTTTAAAACCGTGATAATACGACGGTTCTCTGGTATAAATGCATGACTATTTGTGATAATTTTAGAACGTTTCTATTTTGCAGTATTGTAAACTGATTGTTCACATGTACAGGGTGGAAAAATATTCACTGTCATGGCTACTACAGCGTTATTCTACACCTCTGGATCGGTGGAGATTTGCAAAAAAAGTGACCGCAAAATTGACCTTGACCTTGAAATTCAAGGTCAAATTTTTTTATTAGCCTATCGTATAGTACTCGTCGAGAAGGTAAAAAGTCTGAAAGGAACCATGGTCCGCAACTCAACCGTTCTCTCGGAAAATGGAGCTGAACTTCTACTTACATCCGGGTCCACATTACTTACAATCTACTTACATTTTCCAGTCAGATACAGAGTAAATAATAGGAAATATAATATCCAATGATAATAGTAGTGATAATAATGATAAATGGAAGAGAAATAACATAAAAAGTGGTCGCCGTAACTCTATCACTTTCGATTATTTCGTTATTTGCAAAGATAGAGAAATATGCATTTAGAAAAAGTTATTGTATTTCAAGGTGCAAATTAGGCGAATGGGGTGAATTTCATCCACATATCATATTTTCTGATATTTCGCAATGACCTTCTGTTTTTTTTTTTAAGGGAACCTCATATTCTTTTTACGTCGATCGATTCCTTGAGACATTCTGCGTAAAAAAGTATTAAGGTATTATGTCAAAAAAACTAACAGTTCATGAGATATTTTAAACTTCTTATTGTCAGTTGTCCCATATAGGGGGTCATCGTACTCGCGCCTCGAACGTCAGCCGAGGTTGCGATCTCCATATGACATCGATCACGATAGGTTTTTGTTCAAAACCTGTTAAACAGCTGTGAAAAGGGACTACCGAATTTCATGTTATGTTGTCGGTACGATCTAATATAAAGAAACCTCTGCACGGCTCGTCGGCTATCCCATCTTGGACGTACGAAAAAAACTCCATTTATGCATAGAACTGTGAATGTATTATTGTATCACTTTCACGCATAGTGAAAGTATTTCCTTCTTTCTTTCTCTCTTTCTTTCTTTTTTTCCATCTCTCTTTCTATCTTTCATTCCTTCATTTTTACTCGCTTTCTTCCTTTCTCTCTTTCTTTCCTTCTTCCTTTGATGTTCCTTTGTTTATAACATATACGACGAAATCTGACTACGCATTTCACGATTCCGGAATCCGTGAAGAGTGAGTATGGAAAGGTAAAGGTGGGTGTAAAGATTTGTTTATACTAGACTATACCGACAACATAACATGAAATTCGATAGTCTCTTTTCATAGCTGTTTAACAGGTTTTGAACAAAAACCTATCGTGATCGATGTCATATGGAGATCGCAACCTCGGCTGACGTTCGAGGCGCGAGTACGATGACCCCCTATATGGGACAACTGACAATAAGAAGTTTAAAATATCTCATGAACCGTTAGTTTTTTTGACATAATACCTTAATACTTTTTTACGCAGAATGTCTCAAGGAATCGATCGACGTAAAAAGAATATGAGGTTCCCTTAAAAAAAAAAACAGAAGGTCATTGCGAAATATCAGAAAATATGATATGTGGATGAAATTCACCCCATTCGCCTAATTTGCACCTTGAAATACAATAACTTTTTCTAAATGCATATTTCTCTATCTTTGCAAATAACGAAATAATCGAAAGTGATAGAGTTACGGCGACCACTTTTTATGTTATTTCTCTTCCATTTATCGTTATCATCACTACTATTATCATTGGATATTATATTTCCTATTATTTACTCTGTATCTGACTGGAAAATGTAAGTAGATTGTAAGTAATGTGGACCCGGATGTAAGTAGAAGTTCAGCTCCATTTTCCGAGAGAACGGTTGAGTTGCGGACCATGGTTCCTTTCAGACTTTTTACCTTCTCGACGAGTACTATACGATAGGCCAATAAAAAAATTTGACCTTGAATTTCAAGGTCAAGGTCAATTTTGCGGTCACTTTCTTTTGCAAATCTCCACCGATCCAGAGATGTAGAATAACGCTGTAGTAGCCATGACAGTGAATATTTTTCCACCCTGTACATTACATTTTTTGAAAGAGAGCCCGCCACCACCCCCGTCGTATTAGAAAATAGTGATAATACGACGGTTCTCTTCCATAAATGCATAAGTATTTGTGATAAATTTTCATCGTTTCTATTTTACAGTATTATAATATTGCAAAAATATAATGTATATTATAGAAATACATGAAGCTGTTTGTTCGGTTTTTCTGTAAAGTAAATTTTTATTATATAAAGATAAAGTGATTGTGTTTTGACTTTATTTTGTACAGATTATACCACAATTGTACAAACATGGACTTGGCGTCTTTTTAAAAAATTACTTTTTTTTTTAATCAGTTTTAAAGTGCACATTATTCTTTTTTGTATTAAATGTAAATAACTGTTGTTGGATTATACGTCCGGCAAAACATCCATCGACATTCGATAGTAGGATGTAAGAGAGAAATCTTGTATAAACAGTATATAACTAAAATGAAAGCAGAGACTTCTCGGTAGGTCTTTATCTCCTGATGACGAATTCTTGGGTCTGGTCCTTATGACCAGATGTCTTCTAGTTTAGTTCGATGGTACAGTTTCAAGCGTTCAGACGTAACTTCCACGTGCAAAATATAATAAAGAGAATGTTAAAAAGTGAATCCACAAAAGTTAACATTTATTTAACACCCATTTCCAATAACTGTAAAAGATGTAACCCTTTTATACTGCACGGTAAAGGAACAGATTTGCATAGGAAAATAGTACATGTAAATTAGATTTTCTTAAAGTGAGCCCGCCACCACCCCATCGTAATTGTAAAGATATAGTTGAAGTACGATGGCCCACTTCAATAAATGTATAACTATTTGTGACAACATTTTTCTTTTTTACTCTGCAACATTATAATACAAAAACATTGGATATGGCTTGCAATATTCTATGTTGTCTTATTGTGTAGAGAAAAGAAATATACATAAAAGTGTGGTTTGTGCAGATGAAGTGGAACTTCGTTTTACCATAATGTAGAAAAATTACAAATGTGAAATGTTACTTTATAAATTCTGCGAATTTTTTTAAAAATGAGAATTGTAATTATAGAAATTGTGTATGTCCCGTATAATTAAAAAAAGAATTCCGTAAAGATATTTAATTTATATCAATTTTCTGCAGGAAAATAATATATATATTTTTAGCACTTCTAGGCCATTGGGTAATTCCACGCCAAATCGATCACTTTTTTGGGTCGATGTCTCGGATTTTGTTCTAATTAAAATATATTGTAGTTCACGTGAAATTAGGGGGGGGGGGGGAGGGTTAAGTCATCATTTTGCTCATTTCGAAACCGTTTGAGAAAATATAAGCCTCTAAATTTCGCGATTTTTGCCCATTTTCGCTCAACGGCCACGCGGTGCCGGTTCGACACCATTATCGTTCTGTTTGCCCACGCATCACCACGTGCTTTTCGACTGTATAGTTTTTCGTTGCTTTTGAGATCGCAGACCACGCTTAGAGTTGTGTTTGCTTGCGTACGGAGTGACGTGCTCCGCGTGTTTCATAAAACGTTCACTTTCAGTGTATTTTCTTTATAGTAATAACTAGTGTAAGACTCACGTGTATAAACCGTCGTATTTCGCTGTAGTTATAAGTGTATATAGTTATCGTTAAATATAAGACCTAGTCATAGTTTACGTGAGGGTTGTGTCTCGATTCCTTTCTGACCGCTCAGTCCCCGCAAATTCTCGAACAGTCACAAACGTATCTAAGTTAGAAAGGGTCAATGCTTCAGTAGCCATTGAAACAATAGAAAGTATTGAAAATGATATTAAGTTTGATACTGTTCAAACAGATCAAGTATTATTAAAGACTGTTAAAGAAAGTATTACGAGTGTGTGTGATTCTGTACATAATTATAATAGCATAATGTTGATAGCAACTTATATAATAAAAGTATTATTAAACAATACTAGTCATAATGGCAAGTATTGTTTAAAATTTAATAATATTTGGCATTAGGTACGTAAGGGGGTAGTCACGGCACGTGACCTCGCCGATTTGGCAGGTCGGTATTACAGCAGCTTTTTCCTCTACAAAAAGGGTAATGTACCGATAGATACGCGATAGATCGGCGGCTGCCGCTGAATGCGGAACTAAATTGTCAGCTGTTGTGTTTCACTTGAAAAAATTAGAACTGAATGTCTGCTGATAGTGCAAGTGTATAAAAATAAATCAATTACTTCAAATGTGCTAATGCTGCAATATATTACGTTGCAGTAAGTAATTATAAGTGAAAAGTAAAAATAGGTTGTAGAATATTTGAAGATAATGAGTTTGTTAGGTTCGACACTTTTTTATTAGTAACACATTGAAGCAGAACATGAAAGTTATACAGTTATTATAAGATAAAAACATCCTATACACAAAGTACTTATTGAACAAATATTATATGTATATAAAATTGTGTTGGATGTTGAATGGAATGTGTAGGAGACGATACTGCATCGTTACAAGTTTGTCAATGTAAGAAAAACGGCGTTTCGTCTTGGAATCGACTGTCCAGACTCGTCAGTGGGGCTGACGACAGCCGATCCCTGCCCCAGACGCCTTGATACCATTCTTCGGACGATCATATATATCCGAAGAACATGCCGGACGACCACCAGCGAGAGAACCTACACCTATATCCTCATCGCCACCTGGCGGCCGCCGACCCGAACCAAGGGCGTCCGGGGGAGAGACGAAAGCAACGCACGTCTCTTTTCCCAAACGCCGCCTACATCAAAAGTCTTAAAAATCAGTTGAGAGCTGATTTTCAGGAAGGAAGAACACGTCCATCTCCATCTTCGTCGGGGACCCAGTGATGGACTTTCGTGGGATTTTTCCCTCGCGGGATTGCTTTCTGCGCATGCGTAAGCTGACGTCACAGCTACATGTCGTCTGCTACCATACATGTATCTCAAGCGCAAGAAGAGGTGCATGTAAGGGGCCCTTGCAGTAATGTCAGACGGGCCGGGTTTTTTCGCACATGCGCGGTCAGAATGACCGGAAACAGTGATCTATCTAATCTAAAATCTATGGGATGCTATTAGCATTCTGGTATTCTTTAATTTTTTTGCCAAATAAAATATTTTATTTTCTTATTATATATTTTGTTTCCTTACTGGGATACAACGGTACCCTAAATTTTGGCAGTGAGGACTGCAGAGCTCGCTCCAGTGCGCATGATCAGGAAAATCCCACGAAAGTCCATCACTGCGGGGACCCCCCTTAGCGAAAGTCGAGGCTCGACGAGGGAGCAATGTAATATGATCCGAACTGGCGCATCAGTGTGACTGTACTAATCGAACGATGAAACTTTTTTATTTTTGACTGTTTCTTCATGAAACTGTCACCAATGTATTTGTGCAATTCTTTTGATTAAAATGAGACCAAACACGATATAGTTTGAATGATATAGGGTGATCCTCTCGCTAGTGGATCGTAAAGAAGTGCCGCCTCAATAGAATGTAGAAGTCGACATCTCATTTCTGTCAACGTAAACTTGACGACGATGACCCCCGCAGCGGAGGCGACCGTATGTGTGAAAATGAGTGTATGATGAAAAGCGTCCCGTTTAAACGCTGCGAAAATCTAAATAAGCCTGTATGCATTTACCATTTTTCAAATCCTTTCTGCATGAATCGTCGAAAATAATTTTATATAGTATCAAAACATTTATGTTATTTTTTTTTCACGCCTTTCTAAATATTCAAAAATAGGAAAAATATTCTTGTATGAACTTACAGTAACCTTTTTCGTATACCTGCCTTCAAAACCTAAAATGCTATGCGAGTTTATTTACTTCCAAGCACATCTGGATAAAAATGGAAATTCCACGTAGGCACTCGAGGGTTACTTTTTATCTGCAAATGAACCGTTGATTGGTGGTGGTCATTTGTTTATTACCTCGTTGGTCACATTTCTTTCGAGACTCTCAGTCGTATCGAAACATTCGTAGTGCGATTTTCAAGTGAGCAAAAGCGTTCGTGGTGCGATTTACAAGTGACAAAAGCGATTTGTTTGGAACAATGTATACCGTTCAACAGCGCGTGTTTCTAATTCGTACATATTATTCTACGAAATCGGTAAAAGACTGCCAAACACAGTTTGAAAACACTTATGGTGGAACAGTGCCATCGAAATCCTATATATTACAATGAGTGAATAAGTTTGAGAACACCGGAAATGTGTGTAACCAGCATGGCAGAGGCCGTAAATGAGCACGGAAATTGTAGACACAGTGAAAACCCAATTATTGCAAGCTCCATCCACCTCATTGCGAAGATTGTCGCAAGAATTAAACGTGCCATATACGAGTTGCCAACGTGCTGCAAAAAAGGCAAATTTATACCCCTGTCGGATCTCTGCGGTTCAGGAGTTGCAGCCACACGATTACGAAAAACATGTGGAATTTTGCAGATGGTTCGAAAATTTTATTAAACATCGACCAGATATTTTGGAAATCACCTGGTTCACGGATGAAGCATGGTTCCATTTAAGCCAGTACATGAATTCGCAGAACACCCGAAGGTGGGCAACTGAAAATCCACACCAAAGATTTGCCACACCTCTACACTCGCAATTAATATCAAACAATTTTTAGGCCTTGTAGGTTCTTATCGGCGATTTGTTCCCAATATGGCCAAAATCGCCAAACCACTCACTAGACTCTTGAAAAAGGACTTTCTTCGAGACTTTGAGAGACGCTATGTGCGCGGAGCCCTTGTTGCAATTTCCGGATTTCGCGCGACCATTTTTCGTCACCACCGACGCTTCCGATTACGCTATAGGCGCCATTCTCAACCAAGGGCAGGTCGGGAAAGATCTTCCTGTCGCATACGCTTCGAGAGTTCTCAACGGTGCAGAGACCAATTATTCGATAATCGAAAAGGAGCTGTTGGCAGTCTTATTCGGCGTAGAGCACTTTGGCCCATACCTATACACAGATTACCGATCACAGACCTCTGGTGTGGTTACACAATGTCAAAGACCCCACTTCTAAAATAATGAGATGGCGAATTAGGCTAAATGAGTATGACTACACAGTGGTATACAAACCTGGAAAGGTTAACGCTAACGCTGACGCGCTCTCGCGAAACCCCGTCGATGTCGACGCGAACCCTAACCTTCAGCTACAATCCACACGGTCCGACGCAGATTCCAGCCCGAATCCGCAGTGTCTGAAAAAGGTACTAGCCTGCGCAGGCGAGTCACCAGTTGTAGACCCTGAAATGGACGGGACGGATGAAACGTCGTTCGCTGAAAATGAAGTACTTGTGGCTTCTGCTTTCCTGGCGCGCGGGAAAGTAGCGGCTTAACCCAACGAGGTCACTAATAAAGTTCAAGGAATTTCAAATCCACACATTTTGCCATTGCCAATGGGGAATTCAAGTAAGCGTAGCATAGGATCAGCCCACTCGAGTACTACCACCATACTCGAGGTGCAGCTTGCGCTGGCTCAGGGGCGCGAAAATGTCCTTTGGTATGAGTTACCGCATACTCCTACCCAGTCGATGTTTTCCGGGGGAGGGGAGTATGACGATGCCGCCGCCATCCCGGTCAACCGGACCGGGTGGATGTGTGAAGCGACCACCAGGAACGGCTATGCCGGGTGAACACGCGAAATCCATCCTTCGGAGGGGAAGGTGGGCGCGTGGAACTACAGGACGAAAGGAAACGCCATTATTTGCCCAGCGCGCCGCGGTTCGTACTTGCTCGTGTCGACCAGCGTACTTTCACGCGCTTCCCCTGATGAGCGGTCGAAGTGCGGAGGTTCGTGCTTACATGGCTTTGAATGTGATGAATGCATGATAACACCAGTACGGCCGCTACAGCCGGGTGAGAGAGAGTGCGTGTTAGGTACTGCCCGGAAGAAAGGAACCAGGCAGTTAGAAGTCAAGCTTGCACCGGGAAATACTGGGGGGAGTAGTGACCTCGGTAGCAATCTGTGCAAAAAACGAATTAATTTGGTTAGTGTTAACGATAATGAAAGTAAGAACAATAGTAAAGATAGAGTCTTGATTAACAATTCGGATAACGTAGTAAATAGACCGGCTGTGTACCCTTCCTCCCTACCCACTATACTTTACGTAAAAGACAATCTTTTCATGCGACAAGGCAACCTCGTTCATTCTATTCCGTTAAATTGTAACGACATCTCTCAAACCACTGCGGGTTTATTAAGCCGAGTTGGATTCACGACAGAACAAATACAACAGTATCAAATTGAAGTTGGTAATGCCATGCTCTTTCCGCACGATAAACACCCCGTTTTCCTTTTATTCTATAAGAACGAACCCCAGAGCGAGTTTAATCTTGACCACGTCGAATCTTCACTAAAATCACTTAAAGTCCTCCTCGCCACCTTAGACTCGAAAACATTTAGCGTCCTGATTGACCCCGATAGGTTCAACGCTTCAGAACGGAATAACATAATAGACTTGCTCAAACAGATTTTCAACGACCCAATTATACTATCACAATGTGTACCGGGGAAATCGTAGTTCCATCAGAGTCAAGCCGCCCTCAAATCATTCGGGAACATTATGAGTTGGTAGTTGGAGGCCACAGGGGTACTTTTAAATTACTTCAGCTTATCCGTGAGCGTTTTTACTGGCCGGGAACGGCAAAGGAGATCACAAACTTCGTTCGCGATTGCCCGACCTGTCAAAGAAATAAGAATTACTCTCCTAAAACCAGACAACCTATGCAGATTACAGATACACCTCAGCGAGCTTTCGAGAAAATACAAATAGACATAGATGGACCCTTACCTGTGCCCAGTAAAGGAAATCACTACCGACCCACATTGAAAGACAATCTCACTAAATACTCAGACGTAATTCTCCTAAAGACCATAGATACCGTGACTGTTGCCCATGCGTTGGCTGAACAATTTATTAGTAGGTTTGGATGCTCACGAGCTATTCCTACTAACCAAGAGAGAAACTTTACTAGTCAGGTGATGAAAAACTTTTGTAGGATCTCCAAAATCCAAAGGATAACCTCCACAGCCTTCCACCCCCAGTCGCTAGGTTCACTTGAAAGGGCACACCGTTGTTTCATTAATTACCTCAAACACTATTGCACAAAAACAGACTGGGATGACTGGATAAGATTCTGCATTTTTTCATCAGGAGACTCGGCAGAGTCTCCTCGCCAAGTAGTACAACACCTCGGTACACGAGGCAACAAGCTTTACACCGCATGAATTACTTTTTGGGGTCAAAGCAAACATACCATCGGAATTTGCTAAGGAACAAGTACCCAGAACTTTTGCGCAGCACCTTGACGAGCTCTTTGCTAAAATCACCACCACACAGACCACTGCGGCCCAGAATCTAGAGAGAGCGAAACAAAGAAGTAAGGGTTACTACGACCGAACACTTAACACTTTGCCGGCCGCTGTCACGTACGCACGACATCCCTTCGCCAACTGTTATCTGCCGCTGTCACGTATGCGTGACTTCTTTACGCGAAACTGAAAATCGCCGGCGGCTGCGTAACGGGCGATGCGAAAAATGTGCGGCCGGCAAAGTGTTAATCCTCGGAATTTTAACGTAAACGACATCGTATACTTACTCAAGGAACCAAGAACCTCCAAATTCGACTGCGACTGGCTTGGTCCTTATAAAATAAATCGGAAATTCAATGATTTAACAGTAGAGTTAACTTTAGGAAGAAATAGATTTAAAATCGTTCACACAAACAAACTTAAACTGGCGTATATAAGACCGAATGCCCTTACCGACGAAGATTGAGGTTAGATTAATAAAAATTGGTCGCACCGCTTACATCTTGTATATTCGAGCTTGCATTGTACTCAACCTATGTATTTAAATGTTGTTACACGTAACCTATCGGAGACCAACGTGGGCACGGCCTGTTTCAACTTGTATGTACGTGCTTGTATGCCTATCATTTATCACTCGTGTATGTAAATTATGAACGGACTTACCCGTATTCACAATGCGTATGTGGCGAAATACCTTATACGTTAGATAAATTTGACTATATACTCACCCTCCTGTACATATATGTATAAGTATATATAGATAATAACATCCTATGTATAGTATTATAACCCAATTGCCGAATCTTGTAAGGAGACACTGTGTAATGTTGATATTATGTAGCACGCGACCACTATTAATGCGTACCGACATGAAAAAGCTGTTTCATGGAAAACACCTTTTTCCATAAGGGGGAAGGTGTAACGCTATCGCTTGAATTTGATTCAAGTAGTAGGTTGATAGAACCGCGTGAACTGCGATCATAAATTAATTGTAAGAGCGAAATACGAATAAGCTAAACATCTGTGTACTGCGAACAGGAAATTCATTGTTAAGAAATACTCGCCGCAGGTGATCGAACAAGGGAAAGTCGAAGAGCCAGGAAACGAAAACCAGTAAATTAAGAAAACTCTCGAGTTAAATTTATTAGGGACTGTACGAAATTTGTTGTTTTTAGTTAAGTCACGTACGAGTTCAGACAATCGAAGATTCCTCGCGACGTTCTCTGTATTCATGCGCTTCAAGAGGCTCGTAAATTTCCGTAAGGGTCGGATGGGCTCGCCAACACAACTTGTCTTAGGTTTTTCGTAGTTTTTCCTGGGTACCACGCTTTCTCTTAGCACGTGGACGCGATGTCTTCCTGGCCCTTGGCGGGGACACCACCACCTCCACTCAATCGAGGGTGGACCAGGACCAGGAGAATTATTGTCTTTCTCATTTGGCCTTCTGGCGCGTGCGCCGCCTTGCCGTACCCGAGTCTGTACTCATACCGGCAGATGGTGGGTTAGCGTTTAACAAGACAAACCACCGCCACTAAGAGGCCAACGCCAACGAGGGGCACCGCGTTCGGTGGGGCTCCCCTCGCCCTTAGCACCCATGTCGGTATGATTACTCACACCACGTTTGATGGGTAACTCTCTACCACACATCTAACGCTGCGGCATCTAATCGTCCGTTGCCCACGGATGTGGGATTAGACCGATTCAGGCGCAACTCTATGGGCAAAGGTCGTGTGGTCTGCCTCAGGGACTCGTCTCGGATACTAGGACGAACCCGACACCTCAAACGACGGCCCTGCATTTACCCAGCGTGACAAGTCGCTACCACACTAGTTACTGCCAACGGCATCCGTTGCCCATATACGTGGGATTGGGTAGCTCAGGAGGCAGTTTTATGGCACCGTGTGGTCTAACACCCACCCGGACCCCCATTGGACCAGGGGAGGACCAGGAACTTTCCGGAGGGAGGACCCAAATTCCAGCGAAGAGGGGATCGGCCGAAATCGCGCGAAGACTTCGGCCGCCAAGTCAAAACGATATCGAACTCACGAATAGACAGTCGAATTCTCTAACTATGCATCGACGGGCCGAGTAATATGTTACCAAGTATATTTCAACTTAGAAATAAATTGATGTCAAATCAGATCGTGTCTTGTTTATTAATCGCGCCGCGAGCAGAGCGCTTCGGCGCTCCACGGGCACCTTACCCACGCCAAATATCCCTACAATCCCCTATACCGCGAACGGTATACGCAACACCGTGGTCTTCCCGCAGTGTTGCTATCAAAACATAATTTGGGAAGGACTACTCGTTTAGAATATATTTTTATTGGATTGAAAAATGACTTTTACAATATTGAAAATTATAAACAAATTCTCTTTTTTAAAATAATCGCTTCAAGGTCGCGTTCTTAAAAATCTGAAAAAATTATTTACGGATTTCTTGAAGTTTCCTCTATAAAATATATAAATTCCCTATTAACCGCGCAATAAAATGTTATGGACTGCCGCTACGCACCGTACAGGTAACCGTACAGCTAAACGGGCCGTAGTTCGGTTCGAACTGGAAAATGATACCAAACACCACATAATTCGGATATTTTTCGACCCAGCGCGGGTTGAAATAAATGTCAGGTTCGTTTCTATTCTGCCCCAATTGTACACGGCTGGTCCCGAGCAGAGGGCAATTAGAAACCAGGATTCCACACCGCGGTGCGTTCGAGTCCAGGTAGCGGAAGCAATAAAATGCTTTCTTCGCGCACATGGGGCCGGTTGCCCGTTCCCCTTTATTTCTGCGAGCGGGACCTTTCCTGGGTTTTTCCAAGATAGTTCCGGAAAAACGCATCGGGAATGCGAATGGCATTCCGAAAACAGCCTTCGTGTAGGAACGGTCGTGTAGGAGGCGACATGGAGTGGTCTGAGGCCGAAATGGCAACCCTGATAAAAGCATACAGAAAATTTGAGATTCTGTGGAATCCGCATCACCAGAACTATTAAAAAAAAAAAACGAGAAAAGTGATGCGTGGGTGAAAATTAGTGGAGAAATGGGCAGATAGCCGGACGACTGTAGGTGAAAAATTGTTAGCCTGCTCTCATCCTATCGTCGTGAGAAATCACGCATGAAGATGACCACCGGAACAGGAAAAAGTAAGCCATTTGCCCTTTTCTATGCTGATGAGGTAGTGACAGTGTCTTTCTAATTAAAACTTTTTTTTTTTTAACTATTCATTTATTAATATTCTTTTTTTTATTTCGATACAGGAACAGCCGGGATTTATCGGAGCCGGTGGTTTGCATATGATATGTTTCAATTCTTGGAGGATCGGGATACACCGCGGGAAAGACTGGACACGGCAAGGGAAACAGTTAACAAATACGTTTATACATACAGTCAGTCGCAGTAAACGTTTATTGTCCTAATTTTGGTTGAAAATCGTACACCTACAATGCCGTTCGATAAATAGGAATATTTTTTCGATTTTATAACTTCCAATACGTGATTCCTATCGAATTTTTGTATGCTAAATACAGATATGTTAACAACTTTTTTCTAGTGTCTTCAATTTTGGAAAAAAAAATGAATTTTTAGAAAAATTGTACTTTTCCGACTTTGAAAATGTTTCATGCTTTTACTATAGCAGTTATTCAGTCCTCGTTAGTACAAAACTGTTCTATGAACTCTTGTAAATAAAATGATATAAATTATTATTACATTATAAACATTTAAATATGTTACTAACGAGGACTGAATAACTGCTATAGTAAAAGCATGAAGCATTTTCAAAGTCGGAAATGTACAATTTTTTAAATGGAACCATATATTTTTTTTCAGACTACTTAGTAGGGAGCCTCAGGAGAGTGATATGCGGACGAACCTACGTATGGCGAATGTAGGGAGCCGCAGGAAATGTTAGTATTAGTACTCGTAACGTATTCGGTGCACCTCGAGCGGTAAAGGTACACCTTAGTGGGTTCATGGCCGTTTGTTATAATTGATCAACACTAAATCTATTTGATTCAGGTTTATTCTAATGCACTGGGACTTACAACTGTTATAGTGTAATGTGTCGCGGTGAGCTAACTTGAATTTAAGTTACAAATATTACTTGAAAATAGTTGAATTGTTTAATTTCGATTCCGCGAACCAAGAATCTAATCCTTCTCGGTTTTAACGAACGCTAGCAAACGGGGGACGACTACAACCGTAAATGTAATGCTTAACAGTAGACTACATACTATATGGTTAGGAAAATGCTCGAAGGGGACTTGAACCCGATCTAGCTAAGTTGCAAGTGTAGTAAGAAAAACGTACAGACGTGTAACGTGCCCTTTCTAGATTTTAACTAAACCCAAAGTGCCTTCCCCGTCACCCTTTTTATACCCAAAAATCAGAAGGAAAAAGAATAGCGGGGATGTGCGCTACGTGACTTCGAGGGACAACGCCTTTGCTTCGCGTTGATCTTGAAAATTCTAGATGTTCATGACTAATACCGGGTGTACGCAGCCAACTACTCCAAATAAGGAAATTTTGAGGGCGCAATCGTAACATGTTTTTCCAAACGAATTCACTGACCTTTAATGTATCTACCCGATTTTAATTAGTTTTTAAGATATAGAGCTTACAAATTTACTAATTTTTTATGGAAAAGGCTCAGTTCGAGCAGGGTGTACCCCGGGCGGTCCCATTGATGCGGTAAGTACTACGGGTTTGACACTTGTTGTTTAAATGTGAAAAAAATTTTCACAATTTGGATTCAAACCCGAGCCAGCAGCTTCATAAACTGATACTCTACCAATGTATCCAACGAACCTTGTTAGATTCATTTATTATACATCTTTTAAATACACATATGAAAAACCTTAAACCAAAATCGCTCGGAAATGAAGGCCCATTCTGAAAAAAGCCAAAATGGTTTTGCAGTACTACATGCGAACTACAACCTCCATAGGGTGTCGTCCCAAAAGCGACTGCAACATCCGTGCCTTCCCCTTGTTAACAAAATAATGGGAGATTGCAATAATAAATGTGTAAATAATTTTTTGGGGAAATCCGAGTTCACATTGCGCCTACAGATGGATGTAGCATCACGCTCAGCTATTGGCTGATCGGTTCGCCGCGTTTCGGCGCGAGAGCGCATCAAATGGAGAACAATACGAATTATACGTTTTTTCGCTATCCTTATAATGAACCAGCGGAATAAAAATTAATTTCGGCCCGTAAGTTGACAAATATCGCATGATTGTCTTCTAATTTGTGCAAATTGCAGGATTCGCCGCGTTTTGCCGCCTATTCGTCTTTTGTTTTACCGTTTGGCGAGAAACAAATGCAATTAGGCGTCGAATTATTTTGCCAGAAATGATTAATCTGCCCAGGCCCGTCGATGAGTGAACATCATGGCACCGAATTTATTAGTCGCGGATAGAGGCCGAATTGTCGGTTTATACAACGCGAGGTGGCCGGTAGCCGATATTAGCAGAAGAATCGGCTGCAGCACCAAGACCGTGCGGCATTGGATTCGGGTGTGGGATGAAGGAGGCAGTTCGGCACTTGACACCAATCGTCGGGGTATCCGGTTGGGGTGAGGTCAACTCCTCAGCAGGACCACTCTACTTGTTCAACAAATGCAGGACAGACCATTCTCCTCTGTGACGGAAGCACTAGTTTCTTTAGATCTGCCGTTTTCCGAGTGGACTGGCCGACGCCGACTGCGTGAGGCCGGCTTGCACTGTCACCGGCTGGCTCGGAAAATAGCTTTGACGCAAAGCCATCGCGAATCTCGCGTTGGCTTTGCTTTGGAAAATTTAACTACTATCGCTGTGGAATGGGATGCCACCAATTGGATGGATGAGAAGGTGTTTTGTTCGGCAACGGACATGCGCCCGTACGTTTGGCGTCGAGAAGGAGAGAGGCTCGATCCGCGGTTAGTAATTCCACAAGAACGAAGTGGTTGGATTACCTGCGCACTGTGGGGCTGGATAAGTGCACATGGTCCTGGTGAACTAGTCGAGATTTCTCCGCATATGGATTCCGAGGAGTACGTAAACATTTTGAAGAATGTGCTACTGCCCACTCTGCGAAGTGTGTATCAAACGATTCAAAAAGGGTGACATCGCTGACCCGGCTGACGAACCGGCCGATATGTTTCAGAATACGCCGAGCGATGGCAACGAACGACAGTAACAGCAGCCGCCGCTACCGAGCGGCCACGGAGAGGGAGCCCCCAAGACTACTGACACCTCTAGAGCACTCTAGCAGCCACCGCCCGTCCGAAGCCAGGCCCCGCATTATCGACGACCGCAGAGGAGTATGGCGGATTCGCCTGAGCGAGGGCCCGCCGCCACGGGTCGCACCGCCGCCCACCCGACCACCCACGGCCGAGCTGGCCACCCTCCAGCACCAGTTGCCCCAGGCCGTCGACCTGACATCTATCGGCGGGACGATACCCGCAGCCCGGCCCGTCAGCCCGCCGCCCCACCGGCGCCAAGCTGCCGCACGGCGACCAGCCCGCCGTCGCCCTACACCGGACCGTCCCACCAGCCACCGGCCCGGTCATCCACCCGTCGCGCCGGTCCGAGCACCGCTGGTCCAACAGCCGGCCTCCACACCGCCAATCTCACCACCGCCTACCCAACCACCGCCTGCCCCTACACCAGTAGCGCGCCCGCCAACCACCGGACGTCCCCGATACTGTGGCCCGAAGAGGACCGAGACCGGACCACCGCCGCCCGCGGCGAAGAGACGGAGAATGTCGCCGTTGGACCGCGGCCGAGCACCGGCAAGTCTGCCGCGCCTGGCCAGCTCCGCCCAGCCAGCCCGAAGAGGTCCGGGTCACCCGCTCGCAGGAGGATAAAGTTGATTACACGGTAAAATCGCTCGAATCCCCTACTAAATCGACGAAACGTGGAATCTTATCGGAGATCGCGAAAATCTTCGACTCCCTCGGGGTCGCTTTTAGGACCGGCAATTTTAACTGCAAAGACCTTCATGCAGGAATGCTGGAAAACGAAGCTCGACTGGGATGAATCGGTTCCGCAAGCATTATATTCAAAATGGATATCATCCGCGAATCAACTCCCTCTCATTAATAATTTATCGGTCGACCGTCAACTCATGCTTGAAAACCCAAATGAATGTCAAATTCACGGATTTTTCGATGCGTGTAAAGTGGGATACGGCGCGTGTATTTACGCCCGCTTTCGCGATCAAGAGGGCCGTAGCCTCGTTCGACTTGCATGCGCCAAATCGCGAGTCGCGCTTATCAAAGAAACAACCACGCCCCGGCTCGAGCTGTGCGGCGCGCTAACACTCGCTCGACTCTATCGAGAGGCACGGACTGCCTTCAATTTTCCGACCGATCGCGTCGTTTTCTGGTCCAATTCCACGATAGTCATCCAATGGCTTAAAAAATCCCCATCGGTTTTGAAACTCTTCGAAGCGAATCGTGTAGAAGAGATTCAATCGGTTAAAGAAGTCGAATGGCGACACGTTAAAACGGCCGATAATCCGGCAGACGCACTCTCGCGCGGTCAACTTCCCGTGGCATTTTGCGCGAACGATTCATGGTTCGAGAGACCCCATTGGTTACGCGATCACGAAGAGACTTGGCCGGCCAATTCCGAAATTATCGTCAAGGAGCTACCCGGTCTAAAGAGAAGTACGTGTTTAACAGCGCAAATCGATAGATGCGAATTCTTTGCAAATTTCTCATCGTACACGAAACTTGTACGCGTAGTAGCATATTGTCTACGTATGCTCCGGACAAACACTCATAAGGGTGAATTGTGCGCGCAAGAAAAAATCAACGCGGAACGAGCTATTTTACGGGTCATCCAGAGAGAACAATTTCCGGACGAAATTCAACGTATCTCGTCATCGTGGGGAGAAGAAACTTGCCTCTTTGAATCCGTTCCTCGATGAACACGATATTCTCCGCGTCGGCGGACGATTGCAAAACGCCGAAATTCCATATTCACAAAAACATCCCGTTCTTTTACCGTCGTATCATCACGTGACCGACTTAATCATGCGCAAAACACATGAACGCGCATATCACGCCGGAATTCAGAGCACGTTATACACAATTCGACATCGTTTCTGGCTCCTTGACGGAAAAAATCAAGTTTGAAAAATCGTACGTCGATGCGTTCGATACATCCGCTTTCGTCCGTCTCCATTACAACAAAAAATGGGGAATTTACCCAAATCGCGCGTCGAAGAGGCAGCGGCCTTTACTCATGCGGGAGTAGATTTTATCGGGCCGCTCTTCATCAAAGAGAAAAAACATAGGAATCGATATAGCGTAAAGGCTTACGGCTGCATCTTCATTTGCATGTCGGTAAAGGCGGTACACATCGAAATCGTGAGCGATCTCACGACCGAGGGTTTTCTCGGTGCCTTCAGACGTTTTATTGGGCGCCGAGCAATACCCACACATGTCTATTCTGACAACGGCACAAATTTTGTAGGTGCAAATAGCCAACGTACGCTTTATTCGGTTCGGATCAGTTTAAAGAACACGTAAACGATTTTGCAGTAAGCAAAAATATAACGTAGCATTTCAATCCACCGTTAACACCGCATTTCGGAGGCATATGGGAGGCCGCGGTCGAATCATTTAAACACCATTTCAAGCGTGTTGCAGGCCAACGCCACTTTAGCTTCGAGGAAATCAACACTAGACCGCTCTGTTGCAATAATTGTTCCTTTTTGTGAAAGAAGATTCTTCACGTGGTACTCCTTTCCTTCTTAAGTATAATTTAACATAAGTTGAATTTATATCAAGTATAGTTAAGTGTAATTAGTGAATTGTCGTTTTGTACATATCACTGTATGTACATTTTTTTTAATACGGCAAGTCAATATATATGTAATAACTGATATAAGAGAAAAAAGTACTGGTATTGTAAATCAGAAACGCTGTCTGTTTAAAAATTCCATTAGTTTTTTATTTGTAGCATTTCGAATATTTTTGCAGTTCGGAAACTAAAACAAAAAAAAAGGGGAAATTAAGTAGCATAGTCACAAGCCTTGAACTGGAGTCTTTTCAATTACAAATCTTTCATGCTAACTGCTGCGCTACGATGACGTTTCTGTATCTTGCACAATCATATTACTTCTACTCAATATTCGGGATGCAGCATAATGTATATATACAGGGTGATTCACGAGAAACAGAACACCTAGTTATCTCCGTTCGGTTTGAAGATAGAAGAAAATGTTAAAGAAAAAAGTTGTACTGTTTAAGGAGGCAAATATAGGGATATAAAAAAAAATTCCGATTATTATCGTTCTCAAGGTCTTTCGAAGGTCATCGACGATTTTTAAATTGCACCATATATTTTTAACATCATAGGGTTGTAGCTGATGGCAGGACGAGTACAACGATGTGGTACACTATGACCTTCAAATGACCCTGAACTAAGAAATTTATGATAAAGTAATGATAACTTCAAAATATGCAATCAATTTATTCGAATTAAATTAAATGTTCAAAATGATGACCTTGAGCAATAACGCAAGCATTTAAGCGTCCTGCAAGGCAATCAATTGCCCCTTCAATCGTTTCTGTTTCAATTGATCTACAAGATCTAATTATTCTTTCTTGCATGTTCTCTGGTGTAGTTGGTTGATCACGATACACATCATCTTTCAGTGTTCCCCTTAAAAAAAAATCAAGAGGAGTTAAATCGGGTGAACGAGCTGGCCATGTTATGTGTCCATTGCGTCCTATCCAGCGATTTGCAAATTTTTTGTTTAAAAATTCTCTTACAGTACGTGAAGAATGAGCCGGACAGCCATCGTGATGGTACCACATTACTCGACGAATATTTAAAGGAATATTTTCCAAAAGTATGGGCAACGATTCTTCTAAAAACGTAATCGTTGATTAGACGGAATAGAACCTATTTTTTAGTTCAGGGTCATTTGAAGGTCATAGTGTACCACATCGTTGTATTCGTCTTGACATCAGCTACAACCCTATGATGTTAAAAATATATGGTGCAATTTAAAAATCGTCGATGACCTTCAAAAGACCTTGAGAACGATAATAATCGGAAATTTTTTTATATCCCTATATTTGCCTCCTTAAACAGTACAACTTTTTTCTTTAACATTTTCTTCTATCTTCAAACCGAACGGAGATAACTAGGTGTTCTGTTTCTCGTGAATCACCCGGTATATATACACGTACAAATCAATTGAATTGTACACTTACGTATATTATTGCCTTGCATACTGTATAACAAAATATATAACATGCAAACAGACAGACAGTTAGGTAGGTATCTACCTACCCAATGTATAGTAACCAGTGTGTATAAACTGTATGCTTCGGTTGTACCGGCATATACGTGAA
The DNA here is from genome assembly GCA_943735885.1 of Stelis phaeoptera. Lineage (NCBI taxonomy): Eukaryota > Metazoa > Arthropoda > Insecta > Hymenoptera > Megachilidae > Stelis > Stelis phaeoptera. Next base: position 3,938,666 of record OX030933.1, read on the forward strand.
CACGCCTATCCTAGTCCTTGTTAGCGGGAGGATTATACCCTCAGTCGATACTCCATGCACGTTATGCACTCCGCCATATAGCATACAAGGCAATGACATACATAAATGTGCAATATACACATCAATACTGTATATTATACCTCTCTTGTATTTATCATTTGTATAAAAAAAGTATTTGTGTAATCATATTGTATGTTTCTTTCTGCAGGTAATATTATGCTGAAGTTGCTGAAGGACAGCACGCTGGAGCGTCCCCTGAAGCAGAGGCTGTACAACGCCGTGGCAGCACTGACGAAGGCGGCGCAACAATGCAAACGGCGGCACCTGGGACTGCAGCAGCGCATCGAGAAGGTTGAGCATCTTGTGCGGGTCGGGGTATGTCAAGTTTTAGAAAACTTGCCAACCCCCCTGCACAGGATGCTCGCTTCCCAGATGCGCAACGACAGAAGACCCAGATGTGGACGGCGCTTCACGGAAGATGATAAGGTATTGGCTTTAAGTATATATCAGCAAAGTCCGAAAGCGTTTCGATATTTGTCAAAATTATTTCTATTGCCAAGCATCGAAACGCTTCGGAAATTGTTGACGCAAATTCCACTAAGCGCTGGAATTTGCGACAATATTTTTGAAGAATTGAAAGAGCGGTCCGAGTCGTTTTCTGATGCAAGAAGCAGATACGCTGTTCTGCTTTTTGATGAATTAAAATTATCGCCATCACTGGTCTACAATCCTTCAACTGACATAGTCGAAGGATTCGTAGATAACGGGTTTTCTCGGAAACTAAATATCGCGGATCATGCAACTGTGTGGATGCTGAAAGGCATAGACGGAGTGCGACCTTAGAAGCAACCTGTCGCATATTCATTTTGTAAGGGTACCAGCTCCGCGGAAGAAATCGTTAGGATGTTCAAAGAATTAGCTCGCCGTGCATTTCAGGCCGGCATTATAGTGGTAGCGACAGTTTGCGACCAAGGCACCACTAATTGTAAGGCAATTCAGTCCTTGATAGATTATTCGAAGAGAAATGCCTTTCAGGATAGTACTACATTGCGGCATGACATTATTGTTATTGACGACAATCGAATCGTACCGCTCTTCGATCCTCCGCACTTAATGAAGTGCATGCGGAACAACCTATTGACTGAAGATTTGCAGTTCACTCTTGAGGATAATCTTCCACGTGTGGCTAAATGGTCACACGTTGAAGATATGTATTTTATTGATAGCAGTAAAGCTTCTCGGAACCGAGTTCTGAAGAAGCTTACTGTAAAACATGTAGTAGCAGATAAAATTAAAAAAATGAAAGTTAAATATTGCGTTCAAGTCTTTAGCGAATCAGTTGGGTCCGTAATGACACTAATGAGTTGCAATAATGTAAAAAGTGTATGCGGAACGCGTGTAATGCCGAATGAAGGTGTTGACACGGCTGATTTAATTCATTTTATGAATGACATTTTTGACAGTGTCAATACCAGTAGTGTCATCCCGAGATTAGCAAGAGATACAGAATGTGAAACATCCGATATTTGGGATAAGGCCATCAGCATCTTTCGTAGCCTGAAATTTATAAAAAGAAAGCCTGCGGATAAAGAGCACCCGCAGGTACTGCGAAATTGGGTTCGAACTCTGCAAAATTTTAAAGTTTTAAAATCATATTTGTGCGATCTTGACATTTCATTTATTGGTCGTAATTTCAATCAAGACGCACTAGAAAACTTTTTCGGGCAAATTCGGCAACACGACGTCAGGAACACGAACCCAACTTGCAGTACCTTTCATGGATATTATTAGAACACTGCTCTTAAATTCATATTTGCAGTTAGTAAGTGCGGATACTAATTGCGAACATGAAGAATCTGGAGGCTTTTTATTTAAATTAAAGTCATTTTTATCACCTGCTCCAGTTGCATCGAGGAATGAGGACCATTCCATTGTTTTAAATTATAATGTTTTGACAGCTCCTGAGTCAACTGTACGGGCAGTGACTGAGCATGTTTTAAGATGTATTAACAAAAAAATTAGTTGTAAATTCTGTTTAGCTTCAGTTTATTATACTAACGGAATGGAGATTCAATATTCATCGATGCATCCTACGTGCTCAACTTTAATTATGCAAGTCGTATCCGTTTGCCTCGCGAATGTACCCTCTAATGCATACATTTTTCACATTACTGCGTCTTTCAATTCGTTCATTTCGGAGTATGTGAATTTCCAATCCACATGCTCCGAACATGGAAATTCCTTGACAACATACATCATACACCATTGTATCTTGTATGTTGTCAAGAATTATATAGGAAGAGTAAATCGCGTTATAAATGGATCCGAAGTGCCAACGCATTCGGATCCACTTGTAACGCTTGCTCTTGAAATAAGTAGGAAATAAGCGCGCCGAATGAATTGTACATCAGTAGCGTCCTTAGAGCAGGGTATACATTTTAGATTCAGTAATTACAATTTTTTAGATCATTTTATTTTATATTATAGTAATTTTTATAATATTGACTTTAGTCCCAGGCCCCGAAAACTAGGGACGGCACTGTTGCGTTAATATTTTATTAATACCTGTATATGTTTTGTATATGTTGTGTGTATTTTGCGTGTTTCCATTATATGTATAATGGAAAATAAACATTTATATTAAAGGAACATGTTTGTTCAATATAAATGTTCATTTTCCCTTATAATTAAATATTTTTGTAACATATTTTCTGTATATAGCGTGTATTGAGTGAATATTGTGTGTTTTATACAATATGTGTTCTGTATATTGTGTGAATATTGTATGTTTTATATGTTTTCTGTATATAGCGTGTATTGAGTGAATATTGTGTGTGTTTTTGTATATATTAGGTTGTTACATACATATGAAATGTCCGATTTTGTTTCATCAATCTTGCTTTTTCGATAAGTACTCATGTCTTTGAGATGTTTTCTAGATCAATTATAATCTTTATCGAGTTTATATGAAGCATTTCATATGTAACAACCGAATATTATCTGCATATTACGTTTATTGTGTGAACATTGTATGTGCTTCTGTATATATTTTCTTTAATATTGCGTGTATTTCCTGTATATGGTGTGTATTTTGTGTGTATTTTCTTTGTAATTGATTTTGTATATGCAGGGTGTTTCATTCATATTGGCGGTTGTGAATGTCTCTGGGGGTAATCCGTGATATCGGAAAGTGTCTCGAACAACAGTTAAATGGTTTCGAACGAGACATAATTTCACAATTGTTCGAAACATTCCCCGACACCACGATTACCCCCAGCCACTCCAAAGCGTCAATATAAATGAAACACCTTGTGTAATATATTTTTAACCGACTTCGAAAAAGAGGAGGTTACTCAATTCGACACGTATATTTCTTTTTATATATTACAATTTACTTATATATTTCATTAATATATTTTATATTTTATATACAATTTATTATAAGGTTTATATATTTTTTATATATATTATATACTATTTATTACAATTTTATATATTTCTTTTCAGTTGAAGGTGTAATTAATTAATTTAATATAATTTATTTAAAATGTAATCATTGGTTGTATTTTTTCCCTTCTTTTTATTATTTAAGTAACTTTTGGAATAAGGATACTATATAACACATATATAGGATCATGGCCGCGTGTGTGCGTATCTCACCGACGCTGAAGTACATATGTGTTAGTAGCGACACCAGCGCTCCAAGGAGACGTAGGAGAAACTATATTCGGCTGTGGGCGAAATATGGTAGTTTGGAGGTCTGGGGGACATAACCCCGGAAAACTTCGTCGAGCGATATTTACGCTCTGAATCCCGAGTCGGTTACCGGACGTTCCGCTGTCCGTTCGCGCACCGTAGTTGTGTATGTTTCACCCACGCTTCTCAATAAATCGAGGCCTTTGCGGTAGTCATTATTTTACCCACCATTCCTCGCCTCATTCACCCGCTCAGGAAGGGGTGAATACACCTCTTGGGGAGTGACGACCCCATGCTCCGAGTCCGGTCGACCCATGCCGATGTTTGTAAGGACCAAAATGGGTAGTGACTTTGTCACGGATGCTCCACCAGTAGCATGAAACTGGTACCGCGGGGGTTGACGTTAAGCCCCCGGGAGGGATTATTCCTTCCCGGTGTCGACCATTGGGTTGGACTCGCGGGGGCAGTGGTGAGCCTATAACGCAGGCTAAAGGTCCTGCGGATCCCGGCGGGTGAGCTGCGTTTCAGCTCGGGTACCAACCTGCATAGTTGGTAGAGATTCAGAAAGGTCTCGCCCATACCGAAGGGGACTGCTGGAGCTTACACTCTGGCGTCAATCGGTAGCTCGCGCGCGGGCAACCGCAAGCGGGCGCGCTGATTGAGCGTATCTCAAGCCCACGCCATATGGGGCCGTGCGCGATGAGCCCTCGAGGCAGGAACGTGCACGTTAATAAACAAACCACGACAGCATTCCTCGCCTCACCGCTAACGGCATTGTCAAACGAAATATTACACAATTGTTCATTAATGAAAACGCGTAACGAAATATTATATAATTGTAATATTGTAACGAATCATCTACACCAGTAAACACACTACACACAAACCAACAAACGCGATAATATTGCTCGTTCCACTCGCAACGGGGGGAGCATGTTCAGCCGCGAACGTAGACTTTTGTCGCGACTGACGGAATTTTTCGAGACTCAAGTGGCTCGGCGCAGAGACCACCCTTAATAGCCCTATACCTAGAAATACGGGTCAACGCAGGACCTATTGTCTGTCAATTGTCGAGCGGAGCGGTCCCACGTAAACACGTGCTTCCCATAAACATCCCAACGGTCTCGCGTCGTATTCCGTAACGAACGAAAAGAAGGGATATTTTTTAAACATCACCCCTCCCGTCGGGGTTCTCGAGAGATTGTTACATATCGAATAGCCTATACTCTGTCCATCCTAAGAGTAACCTCACGCTTCGACCAGTTCTCGACCGATTTGCGCATCCCCCACCACTGCCTACCAATCTGACGCATACGATTAGTCGCCACGCTATCCCCGCCGGTCTCCTACCGAGTAACGGTACAGCCCATACAGGGGGTGTCATCGACGACACGTAAACGGTGCATACAGTGCAGTGTATACCGTGTAGCGTTTAAAGAAAGTGAAAGAAAATATTGTGTATTAAAGAAGAAATGGAACAGCAGGAAGGCCCTTCTACTAGTTCACCGGCAATCAAAAATCCTCCCGGAAAGAAAACTTAACTTAAGTTTTCTAAATATCTTAATTATTTTAATCATTTCAAGAATATACCACGAAGAAGTATTTTAATTCGTGGGTAACATTAGAAACTTATTTAGATACACATAATGTAATTTCAATTTGTCGTAGTTTCTTACCGTTATATTTCGTTTTTACAGTACGTTCGGTCTGGACGGAGGAAAATTATTGTAAATTTATATAAACAGCTGATGAGGGAACAACCACGTAAAAAATATCGTGATCTTATGCTGATATTAGTAAATCAAACTGGAATAGGACTATCCACTATAAAAAACACCATCGCCGAATACTTAAAAACTGGCAAAGTATCTTCTCCGAACCAAAAACGCTGGAAAATAAGTATCGCAGAAAGAATAACAGAAGAGGAGAAAAATGGAATTCGCAGGAAACTCCATGAGTTTTGGTTCCAGCGTGAGGTGCCAAATTTGAACAAAATTTTAATGGCGGTGAATGGAGATCCTGCTCTCAACGTTTATGCAAGAAGCACGCTGCACAAAATTCTGCATAATTTAAACTTTAAATTCACAAAAAGACACAGAAATAATCTCATGGAGCGAAATAACATTGTACTATGGCGGCACAATTATTTAATTAAACTGGCTCAATACAAGGCTGAAGGTCGCCATATTTATTATTTAGACGAAACTTGGATAAACGCAGGCGACTGCCAGAAGAAAGTTTGGGTGGATAAAACAATAACCTCAAGTAGGGATGCACAGGAACCGGAACTCTCAACGGGCATACCTGAGCCTACCGGTAAGGGTAAGCGACTCATCGTCCTCCATATTGGTTCAGCTGAATGGTTTGTACCTGGAGGTCTCTTGTTCTTTGAATCCAAAAAGAATTCAATGGACCATCACGACGAAATGAACCGCGATACATTTTACGAATGGTTTCAACAAATTCTGCCGTCGTTGAAGAAGGGTTCCGTTATCGTTATGGACAACGCTCCGTATCATTCAGTAAAAGCAAAGCGTTGTCTAACGATGAGTTGGACCAAACAAAAAATTATTGATTGGCTGGTTTCCAAAGGGCATATCATACCTCCACTTGCTGTAAAAGTAAAATTAATAGACATGGTGAAGCAGATTAAACAGCAATACGATAAATACATAATAGTATTGCATAATATATTGAAAACAGTTTTGCGTCTGCCTCCATACCATTGTGAGTTGAACCCTATAAAGCTGGCATGGGCAATGGTGAAAAATTAAGTAAAATCGCGGAACACGACTTACAAATTACCCGACGTAAAAAATTTACTACTGGAAGGCATCGATCACGTGTCAAAAGAAAATTGGAAAAAATTTCATAGCACACACTGCGAAGGAGGAAGAGAAATTCATGCGATTGGACAATATAATTGACGAAATTAATGATATTAACATTTTGCAAAATCCGACATCCCAAGAAGGCTCGCAGTCAGAAGATACTCAGACAGACTCGAGCAAGGAGTCGCAATGATATACAGGGTGTCCCAGAACTAGTGTAACACCCGGAAATTGGGGGGTAGCTGGGGTGCATCTGAACAACTTTTTCCTTCACCAAAATGTTGTTTGAAGCTTCGTTATCGAGTTATTAACGAAAAACACCGGCCAATGAGAGCGCGCGTAGAGCGCGGGCTCAGCCACGAGAACGCTAGTGGCTCTCAATCGCGCGCGGACGTGGCCGTGAACGAATGCCTCTTTGCATCGGAGATATCGAGAGAATCACACGGCAAATGTTACATTGTATTAAATTAAAAATAATGTAGAATTATTTATGAGTAACAAATTAATGAATATGTCGTTTAATAACTATGTTTGACACTTTTTAACGTTATCCGAAAGGGACAAAGTGTTGTAGTAGTTATGGAAATAATTTTTTTTTTAATACCACATCAACAGTTGGATAATTTATGTTTAAAGAAAAACGATTTCGAAAGCTAATGTTAGAAAAAGCTAGTTAAACTTACCCATTCATCCCCGAATGAACCTGTCACGGTTGAAGTGGGTCCTTGAAACTGGGTCACTGTGCCGATTCTGGCCCTTTTTCGAAACTCTCAACAGCTGATGTCATGGTCGGGTCAGCGAGCTCACTGCACTGCACGGTCACTGTCACTATCACTGGAAAATGTGGGAATATTTAAACACGATTTATTCTTCCTACGTGGAACCAAATCGGTCACTCAGCGACGAATGAATGCAGTACTGCGTAAGGAAAATTTGATCTCACGTCTAAATCAAGGAATTGAATTTTCATTCTGTAGTTTAGGGTACCACAAAGTAGTACCGTAAGCAAGCGAAAGTTCGGCTATTTTACGACGAATTTAGTGACGACGGCAGCACGTGTGCACGAGAAAAACGGACTGAGGACTGTACATAAAAAGAAGAGCAATTCAATAGAAGAAATAGTTCTCGAGATACAAATTGAAATGTACAACCCATTCCCGTGAAAAAAGGCAACAATCGCGAAATTTAAAGGCTTGTATTGAACTGCAATATATTTAATGTGTAACAGAATCCTAGAAATCGCCAAAAAAAAAGTGATCGATTTGGCGTGGATTTATCATCCTAGTATTCTATTACATGTGACGGCAAGAAGGTGGGGGTTAGCAGGCCGACCTTCATAGATTCCACGACTTGCAACTTATGAATGGTGTGTCAAAGAGACATCCCCTCCAAGTAATGTAACTTTGCGTTGTGTCACGAATAGGTTGGCGTTCGATTGTTTTGACTGCTGAACCTCTTTCTCTTCTCCGCTGGCTGTCTTCTTCTAAGATCGCTGACACTGACGATCGGGCACAGCCGGATCAATTAGAATCGGAACGTGGTCCCGAAAGCATTCGGATTTGCCGACGATCCACTTTCGATTTTTGTGATACATTGGGCTATTATTTTGCTATTATAGCATTATATACATCCAAGTGTCTTTTTTTCAAAGTATTAGTTTGTATATATTTTCGTTCGTTTCTATCACCTATTTGTTAACAATTTATACAAAAAATTGTGATAACAAATTACTGTCGGTGCAGAAAAGAACTAATTCATATTGTGAAAACCAATAGTGTGAATACGTTGTTGAAGAGATGAAAATCTCGCGGAAACAACGGATTGGAAGGAGACATTCCATGAAGCGAAGAACGATGAACGCTAGAGAAAAACGGAAGCAATCACGCATTGCAGAGACTGCAGTAGAAACACCACAGGTATGTAACGAAGGACAGGGCAATGTATTACATACATTGAATGATTATGATATGCCAACATCGTTCCCAGCCGCAGATGCAAACTTATCTGACAATGCATGCGCTGAAATCAGCGCGAAAGCAACTGAAGAACGTACAAGTTCAGCAGCACATGTTTCTGCGGATGAGGTAAATGTGGCGATGAACGATGCGGTCATATTACGATCTATATCCCCCGCGTTCCCTTCAACTTCAGGATTACATACATTGAATGATTATGATATGCCAACATCGCTCCCAGCCGGAGATGCAAACTTCTCTGACAATGCATGCGCTGAAATCAGTGCGAAAGCAACTGGAGAACGTACAAGTTCAGCAGCACATGTTTCTGCGGATGAGGTAAATGTGGCGATGAACGATGCGGTCATATTACGATCTATATCCCCCGCGTTCCCTTCAATTTCAGGATTACATACATTGAATGATTATGATATGCCAACATCGCTCCCAGCCGGAGATGCAAACTTCTCTGACAATGCATGCGCTGAAATCAGTGCGAAAGCAACTGAAGAACGTACAAGTTCAGCAGCACATGTTTCTGCGGATGAGGTAAATGTGGCGATGAACGATGCGGTCGTATTACGATCTAGTATATCCCCCGCGTTCCCTTCAACTTCTGGATTACATACATTGAATGATTATGATATGCCAACATCGCTCCCAGGCGGAGATGCAAACTTCTCTGACAATGCATTCGCTGAAATCAGTGCGAAAGCAACTGAAGAACGTACAAGTTCAGCAGCACATGTTTCTGCGGATGAGGTAAATGTGGCGATGAACGATGCGGTCATATTACGATCTATATCCCCCGCGTTCCCTTCAATTTCAGGATTACATACATTGAATGATTATGATATGCCAACATCGCTCCCAGCCGGAGATGCAAACTTCTCTGACAATGCATGCGCTGAAATCAGTGCGAAAGCAACTGGAGAACGTACAAGTTCAGCAGCACATGTTTCTGCGGATGAGGTAAATGTGGCGATGAACGATGCGGTCATATTACGATCTATATCCCCCGCGTTCCCTTCAATTTCAGGATTACATACATTGAATGATTATGATATGCCAACATCGCTCCCAGCCGGAGATGCAAACTTCTCTGACAATGCATGCGCTGAAATCAGTGCGAAAGCAACTGAAGAACGTACAAGTTCAGCAGCACATGTTTCTGCGGATGAGGTAAATGTGGCGATGAACGATGCGGTCGTATTACGATCTAGTATATCCCCCGCGTTCCCTTCAACTTCTGGATTACATACATTGAATGATTATGATATGCCAACATCGCTCCCAGGCGGAGATGCAAACTTCTCTGACAATGCATTCGCTGAAATCAGTGCGAAAGCAACTGAAGAACGTACAAGTTCAGCAGCACATGTTTCTGCGGATGAGGTAAATGTGGCGATGAACGATGCGGTCATATTACTATCTATATCCCCCGCGTTCCCTTCAACTTCAGGATTACATACATTGAATGATTATGATATGCCAACATCGCTCCCAGCCGGAGATGCAAACTTCTCTGACAATGCATGCGCTGAAATCAGTGCGAAAGCAACTGAAGAACGTACAAGTTCAGCAGCACATGTTTCTGCGGATGAGGTAAATGTGGCGATGAACGATGCGGTCATATTACGATCTAGTATATCCCCCGCGTTCCCTTCAACTTCTGGATTACATACATTGAATGATTATGATATGCCAACATCGCTCCCAGGCGGAGATGCAAACTTCTCTGACAATGCATTCGCTGAAATCAGTGCGAAAGCAACTGGAGAACGTACAAGTTCAGCAGCACATGTTTCTGCGGATGAGGTAAATGTGGCGATGAACGATGCGGTCATATTACGATCTATATCCCCCGCGTTCCCTTCAATTTCAGGATTACATACATTGAATGATTATGATATGCCAACATCGCTCCCAGCCGGAGATGCAAACTTCTCTGACAATGCATGCGCTGAAATCAGTGCGAAAGCAACTGGAGAACGTACAAGTTCAGCAGCACATGTTTCTGCGGATGAGGTAAATGTGGCGATGAACGATGCGGTCGTATTACGATCTAGTATATCCCCCGCGTTCCCTTCAACTTCTGGATTACATACATTGAATGATTATGATATGCCAACATCGCTCCCAGGCGGAGATGCAAACTTCTCTGACAATGCATTCGCTGAAATCAGTGCGAAAGCAACTGAAGAACGTACAAGTTCAGCAGCACATGTTTCTGCGGATGAGGTAAATGTGGCGATGAACGATGCGGTCATATTACGATCTATATCCCCCGCGTTCCCTTCAACTTCAGGATTACATACATTGAATGATTATGATATGCCAACATCGCTCCCAGCCGGAGATGCAAACTTCTCTGACAATGCATGCGCTGAAATCAGTGCGAAAGCAACTGGAGAACGTACAAGTTCAGCAGCACATGTTTCTGCGGATGAGGTAAATGTGGCGATGAACGATGCGGTCATATTACGATCTATATCCCCCGCGTTCCCTTCAATTTCAGGATTACATACATTGAATGATTATGATATGCCAACATCGCTCCCAGCCGGAGATGCAAACTTCTCTGACAATGCATGCGCTGAAATCAGTGCGAAAGCAACTGAAGAACGTACAAGTTCAGCAGCACATGTTTCTGCGGATGAGGTAAATGTGGCGATGAACGATGCGGTCGTATTACGATCTAGTATATCCCCCGCGTTCCCTTCAACTTCTGGATTACATACATTGAATGATTATGATATGCCAACATCGCTCCCAGGCGGAGATGCAAACTTCTCTGACAATGCATGCGCTGAAATCAGTGCGAAAGCAACTGAAGAACGTACAAGTTCAGCAGCACATGTTTCTGCGGATGAGGTAAATGTGGCGATGAACGATGCGGTCGTATTACGATCTAGTATATCCCCCGCGTTCCCTTCAACTTCTGGAAATGCGTGCGGTGCAAACAGTGCAGCATCAAACATGCAAGACGATACCGACGACGATAATGAAAGTCTCGTTTTATACGAAGATAGCAACATCGATGTCGGTCAATTGCGTTCTGACGAGCTCACTGGACGGAATATAGTCGATGCCGGACATATTTTTGCAGAATTGTGAAGACTGTCAACGCATTGGCTGAATGAATGCCGTTTCAGTGACCTTGTTGTTACAAAAACGATCCGTCACGGTCTAAAAACACAATATTTTGTTGAATGTCAAATGTGTCATTTCCAAAATAGTTTTTGGAGTGAACCGACAACCGACAACATGTTGGATGTCAATAGAGGTGCCGTCTGCGGCACTATATTAACAGCAACTGGTCATAGGCAGTTAGAAGAATTTCTAGCTGCTATCGATGTTCCGTGTATGACTAATAAAACATATCTGCTGTACGAAAATGAAATATCTGAGGCTTTTGCTGCCGCTGCAGAAGCAGAAATGCAAGCGGCTGGCGAAGCTGAAAAAGAATTAGCAATTAAGAGAGGTGATATCCTCGACGGTATTCTCCACACACCTGTGATAACGGACGGTTCATGGATGAAAAGATCGTACCGCAGTGGCGGTTACGATTCTCCATCCGGAACTGCGATTATTATGGGTTATTATACACAAAAAGTGTTATTTGTGGTTGTACGAAATAAATATTGCGTTATATGCACTGGAGCAAGCAATGCAAATATGGAACCAAGAGTGTAGGCTACAAGAACTTGGGGACGCAATCAGAGTTCCACTAGCATGGAAAGCGACATAATACTAGAAGGCTTTCATGCTAGTTTAGAAATGCATGGTTTAATGTACAGCAGATATATCAGAGATGGCGATAGCAACGTGCTAAAAAAATAGAGATTTCCCACCATACCCGAACATTGTTGTGCAGAAGGTTGAATGCATGAATCATCTTCTGCGTAATTTATCGAATAAAATTCGAGAAGCGGGTACGATTGATGGTAGAAGTGCATCGAAACTAAAAAAAAAAGCCGTTACAAACAGCGTTGTGAAAATTCGAAACGCTGTAGTAAAGGCTGTAACGTTTTGTCGCAACAGCAAAGTATGTTGGCAAAACAAAATTGCTGGTCTGGTAAAAGATCTGCAAAATATACCTAGCTATGTATTTGGAGAACATAAAGATTGTGCCTCGTTAAAATACTTTTGTGACGGACAGTTAAAAAGAAAACGAGGCGAATCTTGTTCCCCAATTGAAAATAGCAGGGATATATTTTGCAAACTTGAGTTTGCAATAATGCGTTTGATAGAAAATGCTGAAAGCTTACTCTACCAGTATACCAGCAATTCAGTAGAAAGCTGCAATGCAATTATATCAAAATTTATTGGTGGCAAACGTAGGCATTTGGCACAAAAAGGCTCGTACGAAACGCGTTGTAAGCCAAGCCGCTCCTGCGTAAAAGACGAGCCCCGACCTGTCATCGGCGGCTCTTTTGATGATTAATCGCGACAGGAAGCAAGCGCGCGCGTGGCGACGAATCTGCGTCGCAAGATTCGGGTGGAAGAGTTGCCAATTTTCCGATATACCCAGTGCCCAGTGCAGTTCGGCTGTGCCTTTCGGAAAGCACGCATCTTGTCTTGGTTATTTTACCACCCTATTCAAGCCATCCTTGCAGCGTGTAAAAGCATCGGTAGTGCAATGCAATAGTTTTGCATTGATGACTGGTGTTTGTCACGCATCAGGTAAAGAGCCGCCAGCATGTACGACAGTATTTGAACAACAAAGTCTTGTTCAACGCGTCAAACGGAATGAGCGTATGTGTATAGGAAAAGGATTGGGTGTCGCTGTTCGAAAATCAAAGTACTCTGGTAATACAGGTAAAGCCGATAAAGATTATGGGCCAAATGCGGAACGGCCAGATATGGCTGGAAATATTTACGAACAGCTGAAATGCGCTCATTATGAAGAGTTGCGAACTCAACAGCAGACTCGGGACGTATTGGAATATGCTACAAGGGGTCAACATAAAAACCCTCAGTGGCATGATGTACGTCGGAAACTGCTAACTGCTTCAAACTTCGAAAAAGTTTGTTGCAAACGAGAAACAACTTCGTGTCAAAATCATGTAAAGAATATTCTTTATGCTTCTCCACTGACAAATCTCGCTGTCAAGTGGGGTAAAGAAAAAGAGAGATTGGCACGTGAGGAATTGCAGAACATTTTGGGAATACAAATTAATGATTGCGGATTATTCATTGATGCTGAATTCCCATGTTTTGGCGCAACACCTGATGGCATTGTAGGAAACGATACCATCGTTGAAGTTAAATGCCCTTATGCTGCGCGTCAAATGTCTCCTAATGATGCAATTCTCAATAAAGTCGCAGATCTTCATCGAGTATTTAATACACGCGACAATAATCGTCTAAACGAACGGCATTCATATTATTTCCAAGTACAAGGGCAACTGCATATTACGCAAACTAAATATTGCATTTTTGCGGTGTGGACGCCCTTTGGAATCAAGTACACGATTGTTGATCGCGATTGGTGCACGAATAATCGAATGAAACACAATTTATTGAAATGCTAGTTATATTTATATAGTCTAATTTTAATATAAATTTTTAAAAAATAAACATTTCAAAATTACTTATAATTTTGTTATTATTATTACTAAAAAATACCGAATAATTAATGTAAATACAATGTCATAAAGATATTCCTTAAAGATATTACTACAATAACAATAGGGCACGTAAAGCTTATGATGCGATACGATAAAACGTCAGACGCTTCCCCGTGCGCGGGCACAGAGTTGCGCTGCTTTAAATAAATTCACTTGAAATGTGTAGTTGTAGATGAATCTTTCTGAAAATTTACTGAAATGTTCTTTAAACTATAAGGAACAACTTTGTCGCTGAAAGTTTTCTCAAATCGAAAATTCCTAACAGACCTTTTATCGACAAAGTTTGTAAAGCGTGATATTCTTTTCGTATTAACATTTTATTAAACAATTAAGAAATTTTGAAATTTGTTCTTACTTGACAGCTTCGCTATACTATAACGAACAAAAGTGTGTAAGAATCATATCATTTTATCAAAAATTGACTGAGTTATCGCAATTTATGTTTTCTAAACCGTTTAATTTTGATGATTTTAGATGTTGAAAATTTCAATGTTTTTAATTTTTATAATTAAAAATATTGGTTGAGTAAAAAAATCGTATTGGGAAAGAAGATGCGTTTTAATTAGGTCTATAAGCTTGTATTTTTATTTTGGCAATTTTAGAACTTTATTTTTTATTTAAAATATTCAGGCGTGGACAATATATTTCCGTCATTTCGAGCGCTCGGCGAGTTTTACGATCCGGGCGCTCAATTATAAGCTTAAAATGTATAATATGTGCTTTAATGAAGTTTTTTTTTTATAGAAAATGCGTTTTTTATTTATGACCACTGGAAAAAAAGTTGAACCTAAAAATAATGCAGAATGTTATATTTACTTTATTATTGCACATTCTCCGTATTAGTATGACACGAGCCAGGGTGATATTCATCGTAAAAGCACGGAAAACAATAATTTTTGCGGCATCTAGCACACACCATAAACGCAGCGTTCGTAGTACAAGAGCACGCCTTCTTTTTTCTTTTTTTGTTTTTGTTTCGTATAGTCACTTTGTGGGACATTTACAGTTTATAACATTGGAAAAACTCCGATATTTAGTTAGCGCTCAAAAACTCTGACCGTCCCTGCACAATGCAAATAGACGCACCCTAAAAAGGTAATCAGTACGGTCAAGACAATAGACAAAGGACGACAGCACCTCGCGACACCATAACGGTACACCTTACCCTTACTGACGATACCTGTCATGACGTTTGGACTTCCCCTACAAGGCGTGACTTCCCGACAAGTACGTTTTAACCCCCGACAATTTCACTTATTTTCATTGGACAGAACCATCTTCCCCACTTTGCATTTTCTTCAAAATAGGACACACCCTCATAGCCACCTCTAGTGCGACACCAGGAAGTTTGTTAGATTTTTTCAAGATTTGCATTCAATAAACAAGTCAATCGGCTCGCAATCAGTGTACCAACACGAGCAAATTATAATGTCGGACGTGGAGTTTGTAGACGTGCAAGGCACTTCGACAGCACAAGAATCGATGTGTTCTGCAGAAAATGTGCGCAATGATATTGTGAAGTTGCAGTTAAAAGATGTTGTGGTGTATTATGAAGAGCTCCTTGTTCAAGATGACATGATTGCAACAAAAGCTTCAGCAGTCATTAATAACAAGGCCATTCATGGGAGAAGAAATTTATTATCGTACGATTGAAATGTTGAATGAGAAGAAATTAATCGAATGCGAGGAGCTTTTATGAAAGATGAATCCGACGAGGAGAACGCGTACGAAGAAGTTGAAGGATCCAATTCGTCCGATAATTATGAGCCAGAGGAGAAGACGATGTAAACAGAATATATAATATTTCACTGGAATACAAAATTAAAGTGGTGAACATTGCAAAGGCACATCCAAGTTAGACACTGAAGTACTTGCAAAAGAAAGAGTGCTCCCGCTTGAAACGTATGGATGATCTGGCAAAGTGGGAAGCACACATTAAAAGTGGTGGAACCGCATTTGATAAATATGCCATCATCAATTCCTGGACAAATGACTGTTTCCAGGAAGCTCGGAGCAATTGTCAGCAAGTGACTACACGAAACCTGCAGCAGTGGGCTCTAGCTGCTGTAGGCCAGTTTCGTGACTTCGAATTTAAAGTGGCTGGTTCATGGGCGAAGCAATTCAAACGGAAGCATGGAATCCGACAGCGGAAAATCACGAAATATGTTTCGGAAAGCGAAAGCACAACAATGGAGGAAACCTGGGCTTCAGCAGAAAATTTTCGTTCACAAGCACGTGCTCTGATACCGAATTTCAATTTGGATTTCGTCATTAACACGGATCAAACAGGCTGTCAATACCAGTCCACCTTCAATAGAACGCTCGCCCATCGAGGATCAAAAGTAGTCACCGTCCAAAGGCAGAGCATGAATAAGGTGACCCATTCTTATACAGCCCAGTACGCTACCACCTTGTCGGGAAAATTATTACCCGCTGTCTTTGTGTGCCTGCAAGATGCATCAGGTACATTTGGACCGAGAGTTCAAAAGTTGATAGACGAGTATTCGGCCAAATACCAGAACGTCGTTGTGACATCTTCAAAATCGGGAAAACTCACAACTGCATTGTATAAAAATTTTTTAAAAGATTGTTCACGGACGTATGTACAGAAAGAAAAGTTCCTTTTATTGATAGATTCTTGGGGAGGACAGACTAATCCGGTAATATATGACGAAATATTCCAAGATGACGAGGGTATGCCAACGTGCACTGTTAAAGTAATACCTCCGAAATGCACTCATCTGGTCCAGCCGTGCGATGTTTACCTTTATAGACAAGTAAACAATTTAATAAAGCGTCTACAAAATTCTTATTTGATCCAGCAGAAACGCGAAATAAACTCCAAAGAGGATTGTATAAAAATTCAGTCTATTGTTCATCATGTTAGGAATACCAACTGTGCAATCCGCACTTGAGTTGGCAGGACTGTGCTTGTGCTACAGAAGGTTGGCAGCTCGTCGAACATGTTATCTGTTCCTGTACGTTCGCCTCGTGGTGTTGACGAATAAATTAATCTTAGGATATTAATGTAATCCATTGTGTTTCAATTACCAAAAGGGTGCCTCAATAATCCGAACATCAGCTGTCTTCTCCGATATTTTTAAATATGTTACAGTATGCCTGGTTTGCGTCCAAACTCTGTGATACTAGAGAAATATTTATGAATGTGAATGAAGTATGTTTTCCGTTAGACGTCCTCAAAAAGACGTGCTCTTGTATAATATGTGCTGTAAACCGGCGTACGAACACTGCGTTTATGGTGTGTGCTAGATGCCGCAAAAATTATTGTTTTCTGTGCTTTTACGATGAATATCACCGTGGCTCGTGTCATACTAATACAGAGAATGTGCAATAATAAAGTAAATATAACATTCTGCATTATTTTTAGGTTCAATTGTTTTTCCAGTGGCCATAAATAAAGAACGCATAAAAAAAAAACTGTTCCTTAAAGCACGTATTATACATTTTACGCTTTTAATTGAGGTAGATATCAATTGAAAGAAAAAAAATAAGTATCGACAAGCGAGACACGAACCAGCAACCTATTGATTACCAATATTGATCGGTACGCTCTGCGGCATTCACCTTATTGTTAATTCGTTAACGCGAACTCCTTATAATTGAGTAAAGCGACTTTCAAATGCAATTTTCTCGGAAAATCTCGAAAGGCGCGCGATACTGCTTTGCTAAATTAAATTTGGAGACCACATCTTCAAATATTGCGAGTTTTAGGAAAATCCGTTTCCCGTCGACCGGACCCTCTCCTTTCCGATGAGAAAAAGTTTAATTTGGACGGCCCAGATAGCTGTAAATATTATTAGCACGATCTGATGAATGAGAAAAGCGTGGCAATGAGTCGTAATTTTGGCGGTGGTTCCTTAATGTTATGGGCAGCGTTCAAAGCCGATAGAAGAACTCCAATTTGCCACATAAATCACAAAATAAATTCGGAAAACTATACAGAATTATTAGAAATGATTTTAAGGGGATAGACACTGCACGTGACCTAGCCGATTTGGCAGGACGGTATTACAGCAGCTTTTTCCTCTACAGAAATGGTAATACCGTATCCACTACTTGAACTAAATTTGTTACGTGACTTGCTCTGTAATATCAGCAATATGGCAAAACTCGTCTGTGGGAATGTATTCGGGATTTTTCCTTTGTTGTCATTATATGAGCAAATTTTGGGCCGGGTGAGCATTCGTTCGAAAGAGGAAAGTGCAATGGTTGGCGCTGGTTTCCTTGTTTCAGTCACACAACTCTTTTAGCGAACTTACAATACTCGGATTCTGCGGGTGTTTTAGTAGATTTTTGCTCTACTTTGGACACTCATATTATTAGATGTTAACATTATCTCGTTGAACCATAAATCCAGCGCCAAGCATTGCACTTTCCTCTTTCGAACAGGTCCTCACCCAGCCCAAAATTTGCTCATATAAGGGCAACAAAGGAAAAATGCCAAACCCATGTTTCGGGCCAAACTGTGTCGGTATACAGCTCACTGCATTACCCGTGTCTACCCCCTTAATACCATTGACAGAAGATATTGATGACAACAATTATATTTATCAGCATAATAGTGCTACAGTACATGCGTCCAAATACACAAAGGAGTGGTTCGTTAAAAAAAATATCAGTGTTTTACCATCGCCTGCATGTTCCCCGGACTTAAACCGTGTTGAAAATCTTTGATATATCATAGCGCGACAAGTATATAAGAATTGCAAACAATACAACTCCATTATTGAATTAAAGGATGCAGTGAATGAAGCGGGGGCGTCTGTTGAAACAGAAACGGTTCAAAAGTTAGTCTCATCAATGCCGAACCGTATTTTTAATGTAATTCAAAAAAATGGAGGATATACTAAATATTAACATATAAATATAGTGAAAAACAATTGTTCATTTTAACTTTATTCATCTGAAAAGCAGCTAACTCTGTAGAAATTTCACAACGTATTTTCTGTTAAAGAAATTTTTTTTTCCTTAAATGAACGTTATATTTATTTCTTGAAACCGATGTGTACTCTTTCGTTAGTTAATTCCGAAGTGTTACCAACCACAAATTTTTCATTGGTATGATATAATTATAAAAAGTCATCATAAAACATAATGACTTTATAGAAATTTCGACTGCTGTATACGGTTCTGTTTGATCTCTTGTGTAATCTGACTTTTTAACTATGAGCCACTTTCTCGTCGTTTCGGAGAAATTACAGATGAGAAATAATCCATTTTTAACCGACTTCGAAAAGGAGGAGGTTACTCAATTGGACTTTTTTTTTATGTCCGCCGATTACGCCGAGATGGCTGGACCAATCGGAATGACACCTTCTGCATCTTGTAGGGTATGACTCCCAGTTGGTCCCGTAAAAAAAAAACATTTTGCATTTTTTCATTGTTTACCCCTTTTTTCCAAAAACGCAGTTTCGTACAAGCCACGTATGGCCACCAATTACGCCAAGATGGATTGACCAATCGGAACGAAACCTTTTGCATCTTATAGAGTATGGCTGCCAGCTTATCCGCTATAAAAAAATTTTGCTTTTTGTCATTGTTTACCCCCCTTTGAAAACATATAGATGTGGAGCGCATCTCAAAAAACGTCCTTCGTGAAAAACGCGAAAAACAGATAGATTTACAAGATGTGGGGCGCATCTCAGAAAACGTCATTCACGAAAAACGCAAAAATCAAACAGGTTTAGAGGATGTGAGTCGCATCTTAGAAAACGTCCTTCGCGGAAAACGCGAAAATCAGATGGATTTACAACATGTGGGGCGCATCGTACAAAACGACCTTCGCGAAAAATTCGAAAATCAAAATGTCCTATATAATACAGATGACAGTCTTGTCGTAGAAGTCGGGCATGTAGATAGGGGGCGTATTTTAGAACATGTACCCGATGGCCACCGCATTATCGATATCGAATTTTTCTGGAACGAAGTGCATAGAACATTCGACAATCCCGACTGAGGCACTGAATGTCACTTTGGCGATTGGAAAATGATCGGTACTAACCAGCATGGTTGTCTCACCCAGTTTTGTTTCAAATGTCAAATGTGTAATTACGAAGCTACCATTTAGTCTGAGCCCATGCTTTCAGATATAATGAATATAAATGAAGCCATAACAATCGGAACTATCACAATCGGAATTGGCTATGCGCAATTAGAAAAATTATGTGCAACCATTAATATGCCCTGCATGCATGGAAAGACTTACCGAAGGTATTGTGAAAAGCATGTAGATGAATTTATGAACAGCGCAATGCGTAACATGCAAGCAACAGGTGAAGAAGAACGACGACTAGCACATGAAAACAATGAAGTTGTCAACGGTATTCTATATACATATTACTGTCATAACGGATGGTAGTAGGATGAAGAGATCGTACGGAATAAATTATAATTCAATTTCCGGTATTCGTGCTATTATAGGTTTCCGTACAGGAACAGTTCTCTTCATTGGCATATGCAATAAATAATGCACGGTATGCGACATGGCGGAACGAAAAGCCACACTTCCAAAAGATCAGAAATGTTATAAAAATTACAATCGTAATATTAGTTCTAGTAGTATGGAAAGTGATGCTGTTGGCGAATTCTCCCGCGAACATGCACGACCATGGTGTTCGTCGCGAAAGTAGTTCGTCGGTGCGTCATTGCAGATAGCGGCAGCACCTCCCGGACACGCATGGCCACGATCGCGCCATCACCAAGGAGAAACCGGTACTCGCTCAACGGCCACGCGGTGCCGGTTCGACGCCATTAACGTACTTGTTCTCCACACACCAACACGTGCCTTTCGTTCGTGTAGTTTTCGCAGTTTTACACATTTCAGTCCACGCGTAGTTTTCTCTGCTGTCCGTGAACGGAGTGAAAGTGCTTTACGCGTTTTACTAACTTCCTTCAATAGTTGTAATTAGTTATAAGACCCGCGTGTATATATAACCGTCGCTTGGTGTATTAGAATTAAGTGTAATTTTAAGCCGTAAATATAAGACGTTAGTGAAAATTCAAAAAGGTGTCGTGTCTCTCCTTTCTGTCCACTCAGGCCACGCAACATCTCGAACAGATGCTATTGCTGAAGGCTCCAAATGTAGCATTGACATTCATGGGTTAATATATAGAACCGTTGTCGCCGATGGTGATTGCAATGTGTTTCACTCTATTGTAAACAACGGGTATCATTTACTTCGTTATTTGTGTAAGAAACTGAAACACGTCGCAGAAAAAACTCAAATGAAAGGTTGTCGAGATCGTGGATTTATTACGCATCGAACTATCGTTAAAAACAATATTTTGAATATTCGTAGAGAAGTCGTTTCAGCTATCGACCGACGAAAACAGCAAACAGATCCTCAACATAGCAAAGCAAGAGAATTTCAAAAAGATATTTTAAATATTTCCTAGCCATATATTTGGCGAGCATAAAGAGTGCAATAATGGTGGCTACACGTGTGCACAGAACGAAGAAAGGACTGAGCAAATTTACGTTCCGTCACTGAAATTGTATGGCCTATATAACGAAATTGAGGAAGCCGTACGATTCCTCAGTTCCTATTTACATAGTTTGTTAATTAAGGTTACAAACAATCCGGCAGAAACATTCAATTCAATAATCTGCAAGGAGATTGGTGAGAAACGTATTAATTTTGGTGCAAGGGGCTCATATAATGCCAGAGTTGCAGGAGCTGTTACGCAATACAACACGCAGCAGGTCATTACAGAATTGCATAAAAATACGGACAAGATCGTTCCACCAATAGTACAAAGATTAGAAAAACGACGACAGAAGAAAGTTACAAAAACGAAACAATCTCGAATGACCGATGAGAAGAAAAAGAAATTTAAGCCATTGTGCGAAACGGATAAATATTACGGTCCGAACTCGCAGAGACCAGATCTTCCGAATGATGTATTTATTCAACTGCGCGAAGAACATTTCAAAAAACTTAGGAACAATGCAACGAATGCTGTAGATATCGAAAACAATACGAGAGGTCAGTACAATTCAGATTTATGGAGAGCGTTGAAGGAGGAAATGCTAACTACATCGAATTTCGGAGCAGTGTGTCGTATGAGGCAAACAACGTCTTGCGCAGTAATGGTAAAAAACATGCTATATCCTTCTACTATCGACACAGAGGCGATTAAGTATGGCCGCGATAAAGAAGGTATTGCAAGGAAAGATGTAGCGAAGGCATTCAAGGAAGATATTCAAATTTGTGGATTGTTTATTGATCGCGATATTCCATACTTAGGTGCCTTGCCTGACGGACTTATCGACGATGATGGTTTACCAGAATTAAAGTGTCCACTATCTGCGGAGAATATGAAAGCTGCAGAAGTAATTTTATCTTCGATAAAAGAGATTTACAAAAAATGAATCGGAAACACCGATATTTTTGTCAAGTGCAAGGTCAGTTGCATGTAACGCAACGAAGTTACTGCATTTTCGTCATTTGGACACCTCAAAGTATGTATATGATCCGCGTATTAAGAGACGATGAATTTTGGACGAATAATATGAAACCTTTTTTAATGCGTTTCTACGAGGAATGTATGCTTCCCGAGATACTGGATAGCCGCCACAATAGACATATGCCCATAAGGAATTCGGAATATATACCGCAGGCAAAACAAGCTGCGTCCATTAAACAATCTTGTAGAATAATCGGGAGAAGACGCAAATATGAAAGCATGATACAGGACAGTATTGTAACATCAGGCACTGATGTTGAAATGGACAGTAGCAACTGTATCATTATCAATCATCAAGATGAAAAAGAAAACCTCACAAAAGTTGATATGCGAATCTACAAACGAATACTGGACAATACTGATACTTCAATAACATACGTGAAGGAAAATGTATTACCTATATGCAGTAAATTAAATGACGAATCGTTAGATCGATTCGTACGAGTTGTTAGAGAAACCATTCCTTTTAAAACACAACGTGTCCTATATTTATGTTATCCGCAACTTATGGAACCCTGTTGCAATAATGAGAGCGCAGAAATAATTGGAGGTAATTGTTCCGATCACTGGCGAAGTATCCATTTCGATGATGGCAAACTTTTTTGTGTACGACAGTTTACCTGGAAGTTCGTATGACAAACTGGTAGAGGAAGAAAAAAAAATATATAGCTTTACGATTCCCTCGTGTACACAGAAAAGATATACATTTTGGAAGAGTTCAGGGGCAACCGGACTGTTATAGTTGCGGAATATACGCGGCGGAATACATCACCACCATAGTGTTGGGAGGAAACTCTTGTACTGTTCGACAGAGCAAAAGTGAGCCCGCTAACGCGCATGACCAAGCTGTGGCGGAGAAAGTGGGCAGTTACGCTGGCCCCCACTACTCTACCGTTTGGGGCCTGTGTACTCTACAAACTAAAACATCACAAGAGAAAGGGGATGTATCGCTGCATCTTATTCTATTATGCATTTGTTTTGTTTGCGTTCTTTGTCACGCGACGAACTTCGTGTAACAAAGAGCGCAAATGAAATAAATCACAATAGAGTGAGATACAGCGACAGATCCCCTTTACTACTGATGTATAATGCATTGCATAATTTAATAAACACCAATTTAACCCTGCTGTTTTTATTTAGGTCTATGTGGACCGAAATGAATTATATTTTTAATCATTAATTTTTTTAATTTTCAACGAATTACAATTTTTCGTTTCTTTTCTACATTGTCATTATATACATTTAGTATAGATATATTAGTATAAAATTTGAATATAAATGCATAAGTACAAATATGATGAAAAAATAAGGAGAACAGCAAGGTTGAATGAAGTTTTTCTTAGTTTCATTTAAATATTTCTATTATGTTTAAACTTATCTTTATCGAGGAAATTAGAGGAATTTATTCGTAATAGTTTTATGAGAATTTAATCAGAAATATACAAGCCGAAATTAATACTGATGGATTCCTTGAATGCTCCAAATTTTCTCTTTCATTTGCCGATTATTTACGCGAAGCTTAATGCTGCTAACCTTTAAAGAAATTGTTTCCGTCCGCGTCGCACAACATGAGATAGAGAGAGAAAAGAGGATCACACGTTCACGCCGCCGCGCCGTGCCGAAGGTCTCGAGTTACACGAGTTTTATTAGTAGTTGTGATTGTTTCGACAAATGACGGAAACGCGCAAATAATATTCCTATGATTGTATTAGAAAAAGGACGGTGCTGCGGCTATTCAGCCAATAGGATTCTTGTGCGACGCAGACAGTGAGACTAGCTGGAAAAATCGTCATTGGACCATAATATCCTCACCTTTTCGGAAACTATTGGTTAAATAATAGGCACGACA
Source organism: Stelis phaeoptera (assembly GCA_943735885.1). Taxonomy (NCBI): domain Eukaryota; kingdom Metazoa; phylum Arthropoda; class Insecta; order Hymenoptera; family Megachilidae; genus Stelis; species Stelis phaeoptera. Next base: position 3,963,117 of record OX030933.1, read on the forward strand.
TCCCACATTCTCCTCATCTCCCACTTTTCTACCCCAACTCCTCCCCGTGGGCTCACTTTTGCTCTGTCGAACAGTACAGAAAAATATTCCCATGACGTACAGCTCCTGAGACGTCATTTTAAGAATATTATTGAAAATAATACTCTTTTGCCCTTCCCAACGCAATGAAAAATTCGTAGTATGTATCCTTGTTAGAGTTGTCATCAACGTCACACGAGATGAATTGGTTTATAAAAATGTTGTTTATTCAATACTTTTAAGACTACACAAACTGGAGCTTATTAACTACGCGCACGGACTTGCAGAGTCTGGACAAATGTTCTTACTATACTGTATCGCTCGCGTTTTGGGTCCTCCTCTTATAAGGGGTTTTTGGTAGAAAAAGTAGTGATAGGGGTAGGTGGGCGAGCAGTGAGGGTTTTGGAAAAAACGTGGAAAGGCGGTCCTGGATACATAAATGTCAAGGTTCTCGGAGAATAGGGTATGCAGGACCTTTGCCAGGGATATCTGAACGGAGAGGCTAGAAAAAAAGTCAGGATACATAAAATATCTGGAAACGGAGATTACGCGGTTTGGGACCGAGGGTTAATGTGACCATTGTAGAATGTCTAGAGGGGTATGGTCAACAGAGTATAGGCTTGTAAGCGGCAGCGTCGTCATCAAAGACAATTAGTTCCACTCGTGATACTTATGTTTGGCCCGAAATGTCGATTACGAGTCAGACTCGTGATATTCACGTTTGACATGAAATTAAACGAGCCTGACTCGTGATATTCAAGTTTGGCCTACAATTTTCATCACAAGTCAGACTCGTCAAATTAGTGCAAGGGGTTAATAAATTATAAATGGACCGTTTATTTTGAAAGTGGTGTAAGTCCATTTTTAAACAAAATGAGATATCACGTAATTTATGCTTAATTTAGTGTAAACTTTTTATTTATAACTACCGTGCGTTCCCGACAAGTTGGCTAGTCAAGGACATTTTCTTTCTCACTCTGTCCCTCTCTCCTGCTACCACGCGCTACGTCGTTATTGGCTACGGCAGTGACAAAGGACGACGGCGAGTATATCAAGACAGAGTGAAATAGAACGATTGTAATGATTTATATCTCACTCTTTCGCGAGATGCTCGTCGTCGTTCTTTGTCACCGGCCGCAGCCAATAACTACACAACGCACAGTAGCAAGAGAGGTGGAATTAGAGTGAGAACCGTGTCCTTGACTAGCCAATTTGTCGGGAACGCACGATAGTTAGTATTTAATGTCTTAAAAAATACCCATGCTTTGTCCAATTTAAAAGTGGCCGGTAAAAGAAATTGCGTAACCATCGATTATGAAAGTGGTGTAAGTCCAATTTCCATAAACAGGTGGCTCAGCAGTCGGTTGTCGGTCAGTAGCCTGTTGTTTGTGACGAGCCGTCGCCATGACGACCGCCGTCACCACGCATCGTCACATCGCACTGTCGCGCGCCGCGTGGTGGGGACGCCTCACCACAATCGGTACCCGGAAGGATCGATCAAGCGATCGAAGAGTTGGCTCGGGGCTTTAGCCCAGGCCCCCCAAACTACCGTATTTCGCTTGAAGCAAAATATAATTCGTTCCCGTGGTCACTTGGAGCGCTAGAGTCGCTACTAACACATACATACAACATCAATGAGATCCGCACACAAGAACACAATCCTATATGTGTGCTGTATATTATTTATTCTTTGAAGCAAAATTTATTTGAAAATAAAAAATGCTACAGGGAAAGACGCTATTTACAAGAATAATGAAATATATTAAAATAATATAACATTTACATAAAACCTATTAAACATTATAACCAATTATAACCATTATGTCCAGCTTGCAGCATGGAAATCAATCCGCTGAACAGTACTCTTAAATGATTCAATATAGTACTGAATATTAATAGTCAGCAGTTTACAAAGTACTCCTGCAAAGTATACATGCACTCTGCAGTACTTTTTCTTCTTGCAGACTCAGTCCCCTTAGTGTGACATATGTCGAATGTAGATAATCCATAGAATATTGGTAAAAAATAGCAGAGTACAATTAAGAAAAGTAATAACAGTAGAAGTGATATACTTGTAGGGTAACACACTAACCTCTGAATGATCCAGGAACATCCACGAAGCACTGTACATTTTACATGTCCCACAATGCCAAAAGATCCCTTACCCTGTGCGCAGTATCGGTGATACAAAATATGCATGTAGTGAAGCGCCACTAGCGCTCCAAGTGAACACGGGAGAACACTAAAATCGGCTTCAAGTTCACAAGAGCGAAGTTTGTAGGGCCTGCGTCGGCCTCGACAGGACCTCCTCGGAGGTCCTCTCCAAGGCAGCCGGCTCTCCTAGTACGGACTAGGTATCCACGGGTATAGTCCCGGGCTAGGCGAGCAAGGAAGCCGGCGTCGTTGCGATGGATAGGCCTCGCAACGGGGCTGGTTACGCCAACCCCCGCGATCGCGTGGCCCGCCTGACCTGTGGATAGTCCCGGGAAAGGTGAGCCACGATCCGACTGTGCTGCGACGGATAGTCCTCGCAGAACGGCCAGCCCGGTCGCGGGTGAGCGGTCCACCGGCCCTGTTACCCCGTGGATAGTCCCGGAGTACCCAAGCTTGGGGCGGACGTCGCAGCGACGGATAATCCTCGCCGCGGGAAATAACGAGGAACTATCCGCCGGCCAACTCCACGAAGGAACTCTCTCTCGCTCTACAACTGACCAGATCGGCCAAGGGTGGCCACTACCCCGAGTTACTTCTTCTCCTTCTCTCTCCTCCTCGCGACCGCGACCCACGCGTTTAAGTTGTAAGCCGCGAACCGAACCGCGGGCGCCACTCCGACGCTTGCAACTCCATAACACATACATCATCCACTATGCGGTGCTACCTTTGTAATGCTACATCTAAAGACTTTAATAATATCGACGAGATGTTGGAAAGACCAACTAATAAAGATCGGCTCGAATTAGGAATGTCAACGCTGCATGCTTGGATTAGATTATTTGAATGTTGCTTGCATGTAGCTTATAAATTAGAAATAAAAAAGTGGCAAGAGCGCAAAGAACATAAAGAAAATGTTGCTAGGAGGAAAAAAAAATATACAAGAAGGTTTTCGTGAAAGATTGGGGCTGCTTGTTGATCAAGCGAAACCAGGGTACGGAAGCTCAAATGATGGAAATACCGCTCGGAGATTTTTCGAACATTCCGACATTTCTGCATCCATCACGGGAATCGATGAAGATTTAATAAAGCGATTTGATGTCGTACTACAAGTCATTTCTTGCGGTTTCGATATCGACATACAAAAATTTCAAAAGTACATTGAGGATACTGCACGAAAATTTGTTGACTTATATTCCTGGTACACGTCTACCGAGCTAGCCCCCCCCCCCCTCACCTTGCAAAAATAAAAAAACAAATACATGTAAATTATGAGCTATTTATGAGCTTTCATATTTTGCAAATCAAAAATTTTGAGCTCGTCAAACAAAGCAGGAATTTGAAAATTTCCTTGGGGGGGGGGGGCTGAGTCAACAATACATTAAACCAATAACACAACACACAAGACCTGGATGCTGTCACCAATGCAGTAATGATGACATTTGATAACCCACAATCAGAATGACGGGTACTTGGTACCACTAATAAGTTTGCGTGTTTTATTTCTGTTTTGGTTTCCTTTCATAAATCTTATTCTAAACTAATAGTTGTAAACAAAACTTCATTTAATGCTGTACAGACTTCCGCAACAATACTAATGATATCATTTTTCAGACTTAATTATATAACATATTATAATTATGATATAAATTTGCATTTGAGGAATAATAATTTAAAAATTCAGTCTCTTATTCATAACCAATTTTCATCTCTTAGATTCGTAAACCTTTTTAGATATGCTTGGTACAAAAGTGGTTACAGTGAAGAAAAACCACTTAAATGCGAGACACTTTTAAATTTTTGTTTAAAAAATCGTAACCTTATTTGTGGCTTCTGCCGTGGCACTGCAATTTTTGATCCAATAAATTCTGGGCGCCCTATTATTGTACGAATTTTCAAGAATGAAACACTTAATAAATACAAAACATGTTATACGACACGCGATTTCAAAGTCCTTTCGAGTGCAATTTTCAATGAGATTGATAGACGTTAAACGTATCAGAATAATCTGTCAGCGACAAAGCTGTGAAGCGGATTGAAGACAACGCGTCTCCAACGCCGGGTTCAACGTGGGAATTCCAAGACGTGTCTACGCCACGTGCTCGTGAACAGTGCAGCGGTCCGAATAAGACATTAACGGCGCTTCAGCTCTAACGTGACTTTCAGACAAGCGCGTGTAAGCGATTAGCTTGCGTACACAGGTACTACCGACTTTTGTGTAAGCCCTTCAGGCAATCTGAACAACGCGTCAGACAATTTGAATCTTGCGACAAATTAAATACTATTAATTTCACACCGTGGCAATTCTGACACAGTCCGAGAAACATCAACACCTGTTTCGCGAACACAGGGTTATCCAAATGTACCTTTAGTATGTTGAATGAGAACATCTGTCAAACGCCATGTTTGTTTCTTGTCACTTTCTTTTATTTCTATCCCACAATGATAGACAATTTTAGCATGTCAAATAATCACAGTGTTCAGTTCGATAGTTTCTTTGCATTTTATAATGGAAATGTTCTTGGTACGGGATTTCAGCGTGATTTGGCGGGGATGGTTTTTTTCAATATTTGACAACACAACTACGTTTTCCAGGACCCGAAGTCCGCGGCCTGGCTGACCGCGGGTCGTTTAGCCCCGCGTCGACGACCCTTTGGGAAAACCTAGGATTTATGACCTTAGAGTTTCCTGTAACAACAGTGACATGTCCTTTAACGTGAATAAGTCATTTCTTTTTCGGAAAAACCGAAGAGTCTTTACCTGAAGCAAACAGTGCGAAAAGTCAGTGTGAACAGTGAGATTAATCATGTCGGAAAACCAGAATAAGAAAAGGGTTTTCCTAACTATCCAGCAAAAAATGACAATTACGGAACAGTTAGAACAGAGAGTGTCTGTTACATTTTTAAGTCGAAAATACGGAGTTTCGCGGGATGTAATATACCGCATTCGTCGCGAGTGCATCCGATTGTCCAGTTTTGGAAACAGAGGAAGCCGTGTTTTGCAGCACAAGAATCGAAGAGCATCTTCGAATGAAGATTTAGAAAATCAGTTATATGCATGGTTCCTGGAGCAGCCAACAATGAACAATCAATTGACGAATTTATTATTGCAAGAAAAGGTAATCGAACTGTGTAATGAACCCGGTGCAATGTCGTTTGCCGGAAGTAGACGATGGGGGCGTAATTTTAAGAGTCGACATGGAATTCGGTTAGGCCATCCTTACGGAGAAAAGGGAAGCGCAGATAAGTGAAAGTGCAAAAAGGTTTGTAAATGATTTTACAAAACGAATTGAAAAAGAGGGGATTAATTTGTGCCATATATTTATATAATATGGACGAAACGGGACTGCTTTGGAAGGCTGTTTCATCAAAAAGCTTGATAAGCACGAAAGAAGGGCAACCGGCAGAAAAAAAACCTAAAAAAGATAGAGTGTCTATTGGATTATGTTCGAATGCAGATGGGACCCATAAACTTCAGCCAATGTTTACACACAAATTCAGAAATCCACGAGCACTAAGGAATTGTACACATCTACCTAGGATTTATAAATGTCAACGGCAAGCGTGGATGAATACCCATATTTTTAAAGAATGGTATGAACATCATTTTAAACCTAGTGTTCAGCAATATCAGTTACAAAGTGGGACAGTTGGAAAAACAATATTAGTTTCGGATAATTGTTCAAGCCACAAAATAACTGAAGTCGATGCAAATTTCGAACTGGTATATTTACCACCAAATACCACGTCCCTCATCCAACCAATGGATCAAGGGGTAATTGCAAAATTATAAACGGTATATCGGCATAAAATACTACGTCGTATTTTGCAATACGAAAATGGTATGCAGAAGTTTTATGCAAAACATAATATTAAAGACTGTATTTATATGCTCTATGAATCATGGCTGGACATCACATCTGAAAACATAAAAACTAGTTGGAATACAATTCTAGCAAGTGATCGCGAAGAAGAAAAAGAAGATGAAGCAGCAAATGTGCTAAATACTTCTATACATTCAAAAATCTGTGATATGATACAGGCCATAACTGACGAAGATAATCGCGAAGAGTGTATAGAAATGTTAAAACACTTTTAGATGAGGAAGAAATAACTGACGAAGACTATGGAGAAGAAAATATTAGAATACAAGAAGAAGAAGAAGATGAAGAACAGCAAGAACACAATCACACACAAGTAGTAGAAAGAAATGAAAAAGAAGCAGAAGAAGCCGCGACAGAAGTAGAAAAATCAGATAATTCAGAATTGAATTTAAGAGAAAAAAAAGAGAAGGATCTGAATTTGCTTGAAGAAATTGTAGAGATATGCTAATGGTAATGAAGGAATATTATTAACCCTTGAACTGCTAACGACGTGTATATACGTCATGTATTTGCACGCGGCCTGTGCTAACGACGTGTATATGCGGCAGTGACCAAAATAAAATATTTTGGGAAATTAAAATTAAGTTATGTCTTTATACCTACCTTCAGCTACATTGAAATAAATGTTCCAACCTCCCAAATTATGAACGACACCATCCTCAATGCGGCAATATTTAGACGGTGATGGACAATACTTTCTGTTTCTTACTCTTCGGGCCTACCGTTCCGAGCGTAGACCCTCCCTATCGGTTTCAACAAGCAGAGTCAAACACCGCGAAAATAGGATAGCTTTTATGACTTACTACTCAAACCAAGACGTCTACGCTGAAAATAATCGGAGAAATTTTTTTTATACTTTACGTAAACAAAGCCTACATTGTAGCTGAATGTATGAAATTGAAACACCTGTACTCTTGTATTGCACTTCCAAAACTATTTTACATTCAATAGACTCACTGTTACTTTTAATCGTTTGTAGATGAACTGCAAACCGGAAAAGGCGGTCACTGAACCTGAGCAGGTACAGGTGGAACGGCAGCGGACTCCGTCGCCAAAAAGGAGCGAAAGCGGAAGCAGTAGTCGACGGACTTCGTCGTCAAACCGAAGTGAAAGAAAAATGCGGACTCCGTCGCCAAAAAGGAGCGGAAGCGGAAGTCGCAGTCGACGGACTTCGTCGCCAAACCGGAGTGAAAGAAAAATGCGGACTCCGTCGCCAAAAAGGAGCGGAAGCGGAAGTAGCAGTCGACGGACTTCGTCGCCAAACCGGAGTGAAAGAAAAATGCGGACTCCGTCGCCAAAAAGGAGCGGAAGCGGAAGCAGCAGACGACGAAGTCTGTCGCCAAAACGGAGCGGAAGCAGGAGGCGACGGACTCCGTCGCCAAGCCGAAGCAGCAGCAGCAGGCAACGGAGTCCGTCGCTGGAAGAAAAGTTTTGGTTATACAGAGAGATGGCCCTAAAATACAAAAAGGAGGTGTGTAGATACATAGGCTATGTCACGGAAAACAATCATACTGGATTTACACATTTCTTATATTCTCATGAAAATGTGAAAATGTCTCAACAATGTTTCTTCTTCATGTTACAGAACAGCGAGCTCAAAAAGAAACTTCGTGAGCAGGTGTACGGTAGGGGCGGAAGAGGAGGGGCAAGAGAAAGAGGCGAGAGAGGGCGCGGATTAACTAATATTTTTTAGTTCAATAAATAATAGTTTAATAAATAATAGTTTAATAAATGTTTAATAAATAATAGTTTAATAAATGTTTAATAAATAATTGTTTAATAAATAATAGTGTATGTAGGAAATGCTATTCAAAGTGCGCGCGCCACACGAAGCTTTTCGTTATTTTTCGTATTGGGGCCCTTCCGGCGTGTGGCTCCCTCATTCCTCTGTCTCTATGTAAAATATACTTTATTCCGTTCCTGTTTTGTTCGCACGTGGTTAGACATTAATGTAATACTATAATACACTCAATATATATATAATTAACTAATATGTGTCTATAAGTTCTCTGCTCCTGCACCCTGAACCAACTCAACAGTGTAATAAAAGAAAGTTTGTAATAAATAAAAGTTTATTAAAGAAATGCTGTTCTAAGTTTAACCTTTTTCATCATCATTTTCATTGTCATTTTCTTTATCATTATCATTGTCAGAAACAGGTAATGATTAGGGATATAAGGCTTATATCATGTAAATCGGCCTATTTTTAACAAAGTTAGCTATTAATTATGCAATTGGATTTTTCATGTAACTTCGTTAATTATTGTCGAAATTATGCCGTGTTTGGTGTCATTTTTATCGGAAAAACATAAGGAATCGATTGACGTCGCTTCCGCAAAGATCTGATCAAAAATGCAAAAGTTCGAATTTTCATTTCTCAATGGCAAAAACCGGTTTTGTTTTTTGTAGCTCCACCGAGCTGGGGCATAAAGCCATAAAATCCAGTGTGGATTCTCACAGAAGTGTGAGAATAGTTTCCATCCCTCTCCGAATGTCCACGGCCGGTCCGGAGCCGTTGACAATTAAAGAGGAATCACTGTACAACTGACTTCGGAACGCACTAAAAAGCATGAAATAATTTGTATTTATTTTGTACGAATTCTCTCCAGCTCCTTACATCGTTGATTAAAATATTACATTACATTTTAAATACAATGCATACTGTTTCGTGCCTGAGCCGGCGAGAGCGGGTTGTCCCGAAATTCAACGTTCAACGACAAAGCTCGCTGTCTCTCGCTCCCCTTCATCACCGGAAATTCTCTGTCACGACGTTCTCGAAGGATCGAGAGACGGCGAGGTCCCGTAACCGAACCCTTTTCGATTAAAGGAAATTAATTGGCTCCTGCTGGCGTCATGGCAGATTCGCGGAATCTGATTGAGCCGTGACGTCAGCTGGGAGTCAGCTGTAACCCCGAGTTTCGGTGATTGCTCGCCTCTCGCTGGCTCAGAAGAAAGGTAAACCGGGACGCGATAAGACGTACCGATCAAAAAAGGCTCAAGCATCAATTCACGGCGAGGTTACGTGTTTTTCGTTGTGTGCGTGTGTGTGTGTGAATCGCGTGGTGTGAAGCAAAGTGTAATCGTCAACGTGTATGTTTAAACTCAAATAAATGCATGGTGAAAGTCATAAACTAGAGTTCACTCTGGCCAGCCGTTGACCAACCAGGGTCCACCCCGCGAGTACCGAACACATACTTTTCGAAGGCGGCGCAAGATCAAAAATTTTCTACACTGAAACTTGCAAAAATTCTTTAACTCTGTTACGTGTTTTCATATGTAAATACATTTTCTCTTTCCGACCATTTAATACCAAATCCACCGTACTCGAATCAAATCATAATCAGCAACATCTTTCATTTAGAAAGTTTTCAATTAAAAATTTCGTACATTGAGAATTATCAGTATAGTTTAATTCTTCCACGTTGTCACATATCAATGGATTTTTCTTGACGCCTATTTGTTACCAAGTCCGCCATAACCCAATCAAATTGCAATCGGCAACATCTTTCATTTAAAAAGTTTTCAATTATACACTTCTTGCATTGAAAATTACCAAAATAGTACGATTCCTCATCGTTGTTACATATTAATAAATGTTTGGTTAAACTTTAGTTTAGGGGACTCAAAATTTTCGACCTTTTTTTTTAATTTATAGTTTTTTATGCGTAAAATCCGAAAATACAAGTCTTAACTTTAGGAATTCAGTGGATAAAAAGTTATGAGCGTGTAAAGTTTGACATTTTCCGTGCAATTGCTACGTTACTGTGACGCCATATTGCCTGATATGTATAACCTGATTGGTTCTCGCATTGATTCTCACGCAGTTCTTTGCCGGCCGCCAATTTGATTCTATTTTCTGGGTATGGCTCCCATCACTCCCTGTATTTCAATTACTCATAGAATCGGTACAGCAGATGCAATGGAACATTTCTATGGATATCATTGTTTTTGAGTGGGGGCTACCGCCAACGCCCCCCCCCCCCCCCCCGCCCCCACGACCCCATGAATTACACCAACTAATACCTAATCAGGTGTTGGAGGTTTTCGGAAGTTCAGTCGAAGCAATAAGGCAGAACAATTGAAAAGGCAAAACGCTAAACTTGTGCGAAACACATTTGGCTCAAACGGTTTGACTAAACCCGCCAAAGTAGTGGGCACCCACATGCGCCTGTCTGCAGCTAGCGACACCGTTCATTGGACAAATCATGGACAAAAGCCAATATGGCGTCACAGTAACGTAGCAAATGCGCGAGAAATGTCAAACCTTACACGCTCATAACTTTTTAACCACTGGATTGCTAAAGTTAAGACTTGCATTTCTGGATTCTGCACATCAAAAACTATCGATTAAAAGAAAAAAAAATCTAAAATTTTGAGTCCCCTAAACTAAAGTTCAGCCAATTTTTCCTTAACGCTCATTTATTTCCAAGTCCACCTTGCCCTAAGCAAATCATAATCAGCAATATCTTTCATTTACAAAGTTTTTTTTTTCAACTCAAAATTTCCGACACTGAATATTACCAAAATAGTCAAATTCTACAACGTTTTCAAATATCAACGGATTCTTTCTGAAAGCCCATCTGTTACCAAACCCACCATACCCTAAGGAAATCATAATCAGCAACATGTTTCATTTGCAACATTTTTTATCTTATGCTGCCTCTGAAAAGTATGCATTGTATTTAAAATGTAATGTAACATTTTAATCAATGATAAATATAAAGAGCTGGGGAGAATTCGTACAAAATAAATAAAAATTATTTCATTCTTGTTAGTGCATTTCGAAGTCGGTTGTATTCTTTTTTTTCTTCCAAGAATTAGTTTATTTCACATTTTTTAGTCATGATCCGTGCATTCCTTGCAGAGAAACATCAAAGAGTAGGAATTCTGTAATAAAACTAGTTATTAGCAACAAAGGGAAGGGTTGGGGTGGGAATGGAGGGAGGGAAGGGACGGGCATGGCAGGTAAGGGTAGGGAAGGGGAGGAAAGCGAAGGGAAGGGCAGGGAAACGGAAGAAAGGGAAGGGAATGTTGCAAATGGGACCATCGTGGTGGAAACATCTCCGGCCGCAAAATGTAATACAGGTAACCCTCCTATAACACGGTATCTTATAACACGGTTTCGCTATAACACGATTCGTAAATTGCGGGAACCCTCCTACAACACGGCATCCTATAACACGGTTGTTCCTCTTACCGGGACCTGTGTCCCCCGTAGGACATTGGGGTACGCCCAGTTAGGCTGGGAACATACAATTGCTGCTTAATAATTAAGCAACGCCTACAATAGTTCTAGTTTAAGATGCGTGTGTGTTTTCCTCGAGGTGTCAGTCAGTCAGGTTTCCGTGTGGTTTTACCTACGTCAGGCTTCGGACCAGTTAAGAATTTAACATTACAAAAAAATACAAGAAGGCCTATGCCTAGCGGAAAATCTCGAGTCATTTTTCTTGAATACAGACCCTTCCACGGAAAGAAGTCGAAAATTCAAAAGGTAGCTGTAAAACTGTTTAGCTCCATACCGCGAAATTTACAATGACCTAGTAAGAACCAGCAAGCGAAGTTCGATTACAGATCTTTTTAAGAGAGGAAAACATACAAAAACTTTAAATAGAGAAAAAAGTTCTGAAAGTGAAGGCGATATCGTTCCACCGAAAAAACGTTCTCGGTTGATTATACTGAGCAGTGACGACGAATAAATTCATTAAATCATGGTTGCGTTAGATTAAAATATCTTTTTTTTTTACTTTGTGTAGTACATACATTTATATTTTTAATAAAAATTAAGTTATTTATGTCGAATTAAAAAAAAATTTGTTTTTAATAAGTTTTTGGAACGTAACCCCCCTTTTTGTACCAGCTCTGGGTCTCATACAACACGATTTCACACAACACGGCATTTTCTAGGAACCTAACTACCGTGTTATAGGAGGGTTACCTGTACTAGGTTTCATCGATATCTGGCCAAATATACATGAAATACGTTTTTTGCAATAAACGTGGGAAAAAATAAAAAAATGCAAAATGTGTATGCTGCGGGACCAACTGGGAGTCATACTCTACAAGATGCAAAAGGTTTCGCTCCGATTGATGCATACATTTCGGCGTAATCGGCAAACATATATAGAAAAAAAAAAAAAAAAAAGAAGAAAAATATACATGTCAAATTGAGTAACCTCCTCCTTTTCGAAGTCGGTTAAAAATGAACGCCAGATCGGCCGAGAACATCGCCGCTGTCCGTGAAAGTGTGCAGGAGAACCGGAGGCAGTCAATTCCTCGCCGTGCACAAGAACTTGGCCTTTCGCAAACTTCAACTTGGCGAATTTTGCGTCGGGACTTAGGCCTGCACCCGTACAAGAACCACCTGGCCCAGGGGCTCAAAGTTAATGACCACAGACAACGCCGTCTGTTCGCTGAGTGGGCTTCGGAGCGTTTGGAAGAGGACCCCAATTTTGGCCGAAACAAATCATCTTTAGCGACGAGGCGCATTTTTGGATGAATGGCTATGTTAACACTTGGCATGCGGGTATACTTCGTCGCGGACTTACGCGTGCAGTGGGCGTTTTTTCGTAAATCTCGCGAGAGTTTGATCATTCAGTAAAATTGCAATAAATCGAAATCTGAACGAATAACTCGACAAACAAAACTTCTGGGAAGAAACAATGCAAAGCGTTGCTTAGCAACATAAACTCCATACATACAATGCTCTTCGTATGTATACGATACCCGCTCTCTGACACAAATCTACTGGATACGTATTTTTACGTTGTCCGCGCTCCAGTGACAGACTGCGGAACTCGTAAAAATACGTTGCCCGCACGCCAAGTGTTAACAAACAAAATTGTCGTATATGGGACGACGCCAACCCACACGAGGTTCACCGGGTGGCAATGCATCCACAAAAAGTAACTGTTTGGTGCGGATTTTGAGCCGGCGGCGTCATTGGTCCGTACTTTTTCCAAAACGACGTCGGTGAGGCCATCACCGTCAACGGTGAGCGCTACAGATCGATGATAACCAATTTCTTTTGGCCCGAATTGAACGATATAGACGTGGACAACATGTGGTTCCAGCAGGACGGCGATACGAGCCACACAGTCAACGCCACGATGGACATTCTGCATGCACGATTTGAGGGTATGGTTATCTCTCGCGGAAATGACGTGAATTGGCCACCAAGATCGTGCGATTTGACCCTGCTAAACTTTTTCTTGTGGGATTTTCTGAAGTCACAGGTCTATGCCAATAAGCCACAATCGACCGATGCCCTCAAAGTCAACATAACCCAGGCCATCGCTGCATGTTATACAGCAAGCTAACTTGCGGATTTCTGAATATACTGGAATTTCTGTACCGACAGTATCAAAGATCCGGAAGGAAGATTCAGAATCCGGGAAAAAAAAATGTTAGCATCTTCAGAAAAAGAACGCCCAAGGAACATCGAGAAAAAATTTCACATTTCAGAAGAGGATAAGACAATAATTCGTAGCACAATTAACGATTTTTATACAAAGAAAAAAGTTGTACCTAGTGGCACGAAATTGTTGGTTGCAATACGAGAAAAAATTGAGTTTCCTTGGAAATTGTACACCCTCCACAGATTGCTAAGAAGCATGGGATATAAATGAAAGAAGAGTAACAGTATTCGAAAAACGAAATATTGTTGCGTGGAGGGGGAAATATTTGGAAGCAATCCAGCATTATCGGGCCCAAAATAAAAATATAATGTACATCGACCAAACTTAGGTGAACAATGCGTTATGCTTTGGCAAGTGCTGACAGAGCCAGGATGTTGGGCATAATTAAAAATACTAGTTTATCCCATCGTTATAAAATTGTACACGCTGTAGAAAAAGGTGGATTTGTGCAAGAAGCCAAATTAGTTTTTAACGCACGCACTGCAACTGGGGACTACCACGAGCAGATAAATGCTGAAAATTGTGAAAGATAAGTGGTACCTTAACATCAAATGAAATTACAAATATTTCTAATTAGCTGCTATTTACTGCTAAATTAAATGTTCGAGACCCTTTTCCGCTTTATTTATGCTCGCTTTTTATAATTGCACTTGCTCCGATTTTTCTCACTCCGAAATTAGAACTTGTCACGCTCTTTCTCTCTCTCTCTTTTAGCATATCGCATCTATTGGGCTTTCAACGCTCATCAGTCATACGTTATCCCATTCCTTCCTGACACTTGTGCCTAATACAAAAATTTCTAACAGGTGGGTCAAGGAGAAACTCGTGTCAAATATCCAAAAGAATACCGTAATTATTATGGATAATGCACCGTACTACTCGGTACAAACTAATGAACCTCTTACAAAATATCCTACAAAACAGAATATGATCACTTAGTTGGTTGTAATATTCTGCATTCAGGAAATATGCGAAACTATGAATTATATGAACTCATAGAAAGAAATAAAATGCAGGAGAAAGCATTTAAAATTCATGAATATTTGAAGGCACATGCACACAGCACATTGCGATTACCACCCTTATACATATGTGCAAATTAAACCCGATGGAGTTGATCTGGGCAGAAATGAAACGGAGGATACGTTAAAAAAATCCTTCAATTCTAACAACTGTAAGCAGCGATGAACTGCAACAAGTTATTAAGACTTCAATAGATACAATTACAGCCGATGATTGGAAAAAATGCTGTAAACACAATGAGAAAATTGAAAAAGAATACTGGGAGAAGGACAATCGTCTCGAAAATATGATGGCTGAACTGCGCATGGACGACAGTTCTGAACTTGAAGATACAGACAAAAGCAGTACTTCAGAAGATACGGAATATGTAAGTAACAACCGGATGTTTATTTAAAAATACTTGTAATTACGTAACGTTTATACAGGGTGTTCCGTAGCTGTTGTAGGAATCAGAAATGGAGGGTAGCTAAGACGATTCTGAACAATAATTTCCTTTGCGAAAATGTTGTATGAGACTTCGTTTTACAATTATTAACGAAAAACACTGACCAATCAGAGCGCGAGTACTGCGCACGCTCAGCCGTGATTCGTTCTAATCCGACGTTCCCGCTCGAGGTTACCCAATTACGGCTGAGCGCGCGCTCTACTAGCGCTCTGATTGGTCAGTGTTTTTCGTGAATAAAGGTCGATTTATATTATTCATTCAGACACGACACGTTTCCGATCAGTTCGGTTCCGACAAATATTGTTTTGTGTTATTAAACACGAGTGTTTATATATACCGTAATGGATCGGTTCAAACGCGTTCCGTTTCAGACATATGACGACCGACATTCTCGAAAAGAATAATTTGTCTGAAGCGATGCGTGACTGAAACAATCGAAACGCAACCGAACGGACGCTGTCGTATGATATCGACTTTAGGGGACTTATAAAGTAAAAATTCCTGCACAATTCGTGCCTTGTGTTTCGGATCATTGTCTTGATAAAAACTACTCTGCCGTTATATGCAGCTTGTCTCAGTGTTCGACGAACAGTTTCTGCAGACACTTTTTTAGAGCCTTCCTCTAATACAGTGCTCGGAATTTTCTCCACGCAACGGCCGATTCTCGAGGGGCACGCCTACTACCCTCTCCTTACCGCCCCGTGCTGTCACACGGGCCAACAAGCTGACTCCAGCGCAGGACCGTAGCGTGCCACGAGTCGTGCGGCGGGTCCCGCTCCCTTTTTACTTTACTGCGCGTTAATTCATCTGTTAAAGGACTCGTGGCACGCTACGGTCCCGCACTGGAGTCAGCTTGTAGGCCGGCCCGAATGACGGCGCGGTGTGGTAAGGAGAGGGTAGGAGGCGTAGCCCTCGAAAATCGGCCGTCGCGTGGAGAAAATTCCGAGCACTGCTCTAATAGCTTACTCACCATTTTTAGGGCACTAACACGCGGATTATCTTTCACTTTGCGAACAATTCGCCTTTTCTCCCTCTCAGACAAAATTCTTGGTCGTCCAGTTTGAGGGATTGATTCGATATGGTCCTCGATATTAAAACGTCGAATGACGTCCGCGACAGTACTCTTCTCCCCAATCTGCCCACCCTCTGAGGGAGTTTCATATTCTATTGCCGATTTGTACAAAATCGGCTGGCGCCCACAAAAGTTATTATTAAAATCTAATTATTTAATCATTGTCTATTCAGTTAAAATTCTTTAGAGCCCCGGCAGCCACTGACCCAGACCGCGCCGGGTGGGTTCTTTGCCGCTTTGTAACTAGAATTTCTTGTTTTGTCAACTCACGAACTGGTGTCCACACGCAAAATATAGAGCGCCTATGGAGGGATATGCGAGCAGCAATACCTCGACTTGGGATCGTGGAAGAACATTACGTTCATTATCTAGCGGAATTTGTTAAAAAAAAAACCCTTTTAATGAAAGAATCGACGCTTTTTTTTTTCGAATTATGCGTAGAATGTATCCACTATAAATAAATACACATAATAGATAATAATTAATGTGAACTTTTTCATAAAACTTATAATCAGAATCGTTGTAATTAAACATCTTGAAGCAAAATGCAAAAACTTTAATGCTTCGTAACTTTGGAACAGATCGTGACCGCCACCTTCCCAAAGGTCAAGGTTACTCAGGGTCACGACCTTAACAACAAATGTCAAGGTCAAGGTCATTGGGGGTGGGGGTGCTTTTATGCATAATTACCGAATATGTTACTGGGTGACGTAGGTCAGGCCCCGTCAGCTGTCGAAATGTCGACCGTGGCGCAGCGATACTGCCATCCCACAGGCGGAAATTAATTTGTTAATAACTTAAAAAATAAGCCTCAAACGGCATTTTGGTATTTTTCATGTTTCACTTATTTTGGCTTCTAGTATCGATCCTCCAAAAATGTCCCCGACGTTCTGAAACACCCTGTACCAGAAGCGCCCCTAATTTTTCTGTCTATTTGCGTACTAGTTGGTGCAAATCGTACAAACGGCTTTATACGTTCCAGAAGTGATACATCGGTAAAAATTGTGTTTCTATAAGGTTGTGCTATCAATTCACAGGGTAGCCTAGTCGTCTTTTACTGAGAAAATCATTAAATCGTAGGATACAAACAGAACTCGGTGGAAGGTGCCTTCGGGCAGCTACCTTTCTTGTTGAAATCGACATCTGTCTCAAGCTTACTCTTTCTACAATTCGATTTTATACGACGTATGGTGTTTTTTGGGGTTTCTCTCTCGCGCTTCGCGTATAAGTGCATGACCCCCCTTGCTTGTGTGAGCGTACGCACACAGCTTACGGCCTAGGGAGACGGCTCCCTCAAAAACAATAAAGAGTCTTCATTTATAGTAAGATCATATAAGAAAATACGAACCTACTGATGTATCATGCCCCTAGAGATTTTTATGATTTGTTTTTAAATTAATTTATTATGATGTGCATATATCAAGAAAAATGATAAAAGCTAAATTGAAGGCTGGTACAGACACGTTCAGTGATTTAGTCGAGTGACGAGTAATTTAGTAACTTACTATATGTATGAACGGTAAGTGCGCTGTAACGTGCAGCAAACTCGGCTTTTTATATATCTTTTGTTTAAAATAATAAAATACATTCTGCTTATACTACACCTAAACGCTAAACACATTTAATTAATAAATCCCATCAGACTTCAATCGTACGTTGTTTAAAACTTGCTTTAGTACTTACCTAGGACGGAGAGTTTTGACAAAGTTGGTGGGTTTTAGCAGGAAAAATCCACTTACCCCCCTCCGGGTAATGTTGCTGCATCAGTGTAGTACAGTGCTGATGCGACTCCCGCATAGGTAGAAGATAAAGGGAGAAATGGTATTCTCAAAACAGCACAGCGGATGACAACATGTCTACGATCCTGAATCCTAAAATTAAAGCAACATAGGGTAGATGCCCCAGTCAATGAAAATATACCAATAAGTAAACGTTATAGGGTAATTCCACGCCAAATCGATCACTTTTTTTTTGGCGATGTCTCGGGTTTTGTTCCAAATTAAATATATTGTAGTTTACCCATTTTCACGAAAATAGGCAAAAATCGCGAAACTTAAAGGCTTATATTTCTCAAACGGTTTCGAAACGAGCAAAATGATGACCCCCCCCCCATTTCACATAAACTACAATATATTTAATTTGGAACAAAATACGGGGCATCGCCAAAAAAAGTGATCGATTTGGCGTGAAATTACCCTATATTTTTAAAGGAGCAAATGAAGTTATTAAAATAAGTAAATGATTAAATGTTAATTTCACTCAATTTCCGGTTTCATATTCGAACAATTTTCGTACCGCGCACAAATTGTTTCGTTAAAATAACCATAAATAAAAACGTGATAAATTATGGATTGTACTGCATACGCTGAGGATCGTTTATCAATCCTTTTGGTATAAATCTTAATTGCCCCCAAATGTTTATTACAATACAATTGAGGTATGTGCATTAAATAACACAAAAATTCGACTATTATAAAATTTATTACGTATATTTTTTTTTTATAATTTAAGTTGCTTTCATAGAAAAAATAATAGAAAGTTGTATTTTATTACTGTTCAAATACTAGAACATTAAAAGTCTATTTACACCAATATATGAACAATGTTGATTTACTAAACCACGTGATAGATATAATTATACGAATAAATCGTTTTTATTTTGGAGACTAAATGAAAGTACATTAAAAGTACATTATCAAATAAATTACATGAAAAGATTCTGTTGTGCCCGGATACGCACATAAGGAATGCAAATTCAGCAACTCCTACAAAGCGAGCGATGACCACCGATAACTCAGCGACACGCGCCGACCGAACGGCAAAAGACTTCGATCTATTGAGAAATGTCCCAAATAATAAGGACATTCCAATTAAGCAGTTGACAACGATTAAAGAATATAAAAGCACCGTGCATCGCCCGCGAGAGGAGAAATAACCAAAAAAAAAAAAAAAACATAACATAAAGTAACTTTAAAACAATCAGACTTATAACTCTAAAAACATTCAATAAACCAAGTATCACTTCGTCTATTTTCGTGAAACTCCCGGTGAATTCCAATTCTTTAAACGCTCCAGAACTTCAGCTATCCCATAAATTGTTGATTATTTTATTTGCGAATGAATATATTGCTCAGAAATGATTATTTACCCTCAAAAATGAGTTGCACATGATATAATTAGCAACATGCCCGATGGATTAAGTTTTGACAAGAGTGACGCTGGACAGATGACTGATCCAACTTTTTTTGAGCATGTGGCTAATGTATTTTATCAAGAAATGGTAAAAAATGGTATTACTTTCCCAGTGTTTGATATTATTAGATGGACATAAGTCACATATAAACTTATATCTACATGAGTTTTGAGTTGAAAAAAGAATGTTCCTTTTTTATTTATTACCAAACACAATTCATAGTCTCCAGCCATGTGATGTAGGAATATTTAGGCCATTAGAGGTACAATGGCAAAAAGTGGTACATGAAGGCAAACAGGCTACAAATAAATCTATTACAAAAGTAAACTTTGCTGCAATATTAATTACTAAATAAAATTTAACTTCTGATGGTGAAACATGATCCATATCCCGATAGTGGAAAGACTAAACAAACCACAGACATAAACAAGGTCATCATTGCTGCGTCGCCATCATGGGATGAAGACTAAACAAACCTTGGACATAAACAAGATAACCATTGTGACGTCGCCACCATGGAAGCCCATGGAAGACCATCGAAGGAAGAACCGAACACTGAAGACTAAACAAACCATGGACATAAACAAGATAACCATTGTTACGTCGCCACCATGGAAACCCATGGAAGATCATCGAAGGCCAACCCCACTAAGGAGGACCATGAGTGACACTATAAAAGCAGCTTGTTAGTCAACCACTCGATTCCATTGTTAATCCGAACATCGACAGTTAATCTTCATTGTACCAAGTGCTTCGAATAAAGATAGTTTGTTTTTAAAAACTCAAACTTTGCTCACTAGCCTGTCACAAACTAAATAAAAGAAAGTATCATTAACTCCATGTCCTACGTTTTTCCTAACAGGTGCGTCAGTCAGAGCTAAATATTTTTTACTTTAGCGTTAAAATAAATCAAGAAAATTGAAATTTACATATACCTCGTGTTTGACAAACATTAACCGTGTGAATTGTAATCAGAATTAAACTTAAAATTCAATTGTTATCAAAGTTTGAATGACAGAAGTCACGTCTGAACTGTAAAGTGCATCACGAGTGTGACACATTGTTGTAGGCCAAGGGGTTAAGAATTCTTTTAAGGTCTGTGGTTTGTTTCCATTCAACCCAAATGCAATTGATTACACCAAATGTATTTCAGTAAGAAAAAAGGAAATAGCATTCATATCACCAGATGATATAATAATAATGCTAATGAAAATACTGTAGTATTAAACAGTATTGAGAAAGAAATTCTTATGAACTTGAAAGATATATTTGAAGGAGCTTATGTAAATAATCAAACTCCAGAGAAGGAAACGGTTTAATTTCAATATAGAAAAAATTAAAATATAATAATCAAAGTAACACTAATAGTATTAATCACAACCTAAAAGGGAAAAAAATGATGCTGATGCTGTCCAAGACGAAGCAGATTTAACTAATAATAAAAGTGATATCAACATCAGAAAATTATGTAATAATGACTTGCAACAAAAAGCTAATACTGGTAATGAACCCACTTTTCCTTTTTCAATTAATCATGAAGGTAATCCCAGATTTGGAACTGTTAAGTCGATTGTGAGTACACATGATAATCTTTCCGTATTCAATGTTATTGAAACTAAAATTACTGGCCTCGCCATAATATATATAAGTGACAAAATGGAAATTGATGAGCATGAAATATTTGTTGGCCAAAATAATGTAGGTATATCTAATGTCCAGATGCTAATTGCGAAGGAAGCTCAAGCGGAAAAAATGCAAGTAATAGAAGAATAGAAGAAAGAAAAACAAAGATGAAAAGAAGAAAGATTAGAAAAGAAAAAACTAAAAAAAGAATTAGAAAAACAGAAACAGTTGATAAAACAGTAACATTTAATGATGCAACAAATTAAAAAAAAGAATTATTTATAATTATTTTTTAAATGATTATAAATTATTAAACTACAACCATTTTTTAGAATGTACCATACATAATATGCAATGTAAGAATGTAACATTTTGCCAATAAGCCAGAAAATAAATTATTTTTATAATTCCAAAACAAAAACATATTTCTGATAGCATGTTCTTATTTTTATTTATGTAATTATATGTTTCTTATATCATGCAAAATATTGTTTATTCACCGCATAGAAATGTTCACTTATTGGTTACTATTGTTCATTCATTGGCGAAATTAGTACTTTCTCTTTCAATGTAATCGATTATATTTTCCTAAGTTCTCAAATCAAAATCTATATGGTATAGAAAAGTATAAACACAGAAAAATTTAATTATCGTTTGCTAAATGCTTATTGATATTATTATCATTTAGAATTCGACCTTAATAGTTGTAAAGCTCTTAAATATTCATCCATTGATGTGTTTAGCTTATGGATTTGTAAACAAAAAGAGAAAAGAGCTCTAGCCAAGAGGGAATCGAAAATAGCGACTGCCTTAGTAAAGATAGCCGGCAGTGGTATCTCAAATCTGAGATATTTTGAAAGTAACAAGATTAAAAAAAAAACAAAAAACGATATCACTACCATTTGTATGATCATCCGTACCGATGCAGTTTCGAATAACAGCTGAATCATTATCAGAAAAAAATACAATTATTATTTAATGATAAATTTGTACCACATTTGACACCGTCATTAATTTAATTATTATAACCATTAGCACCTCTATCTGCAATAAAACTTTTACACGTTTCGACTCTAAATCTGTACTAACTGTAAAAATAACAATAGCTATATAAACTACACCACCTTAAAAATATAGGTTCATTAATAAAAATACTTAAATTATAATCTATTACCTAGTACATACGTTAAAGTTATCACTTATTAACTGCGTTATTGTTTGTCGAAAAAGGCACGACTTCACCCGCTGAACGTTCGGTCTGTTCTTCGGTTCTTCGAGATTCTTCGCAGTTCTTTGCAAGCATTCGCAGGCAGTGTTGCCAGGAACCTTTAAGTAGACATCGCCATCTAGATACACTTAAATCGCCATAAATTGTCACATATCGTTTGCAATATAGCCAAAAGAATCGCCAAAATAATCTATGAATTTTTGTTTAAATAATGCTTTCAAGATAAGTTATAATTAATATATTCAAGAATAACATTAAAAAATTAATATGTCAGAATTAACATGTTCGCATCAGTTTTCAGTATTACAATATGCCAGGATACAATATACTATAGATATAATTTGCAAAACAGGCTGAAACATTTTCGGTTACACGCTTACGCATTAAAACGTTTTAACTATTTTTTTGTTTTGCTCCCCTTCTCTTCGAAAATCTATCGTTTTTTTTCTGTTTGGAATCCCACAGATAATCTTACAATTAGACTGGGAATCACTTCAACCAACATTATCCAATGATTAAGTTTTTAACTGTATATTATACTTAATATATTATTTTTCTCGTAGTTTATTCAAGCTACGTTTTTATATTCGAATAATTAAAATATTGGAAATAAATTTGAATACTGACATAAGGGTGTGCAGGAGCCACGGCTGTCCTCCGAGCTGACTTCAGCGACAGTTGCGGCGAAACTAGGAAGCGATCCTTGTCGCTCGAACGGCGCTGCGACAGAGAGGGTGACGCAACAATTGCAGGAGAGACAAAGACAGAGCGAAATCAAACAGCGTATTTTCACAATTTCGTGATCGCAATAGTTTGACCTGAAGAAGCAACATTTTCTTACACTTCTTTTTTTTTAAATATTCCTCATGAAATTTCCAGTCCTGCTATAGAGCTCTTTTTTGCAATTTCGCTTCTGAAAATTTATAAAAAATAAAAATGTACGTTTTGATAGAATAAATTCTTTCGTGGGCCGTTTTTCTAAAAAAGGGCCACAATGATTTATAATATGACTATGAATATTATGCTGTATATAATACACTGTAATATAATTTAAATACATTATTATATACCAAATTAATACTTGTAATCGTAATTATTTAATGATGAGGGATACACTGTCGCCGCCTATAAGAGAGGCTCGAGAGGTGTGGGCCCTCGACGCGAGTACTATACCGTTGCATAGCGTCTTCTTTTTATACTTGATAAAGAAAGTTTTTGAATTCTACAAATGTAATAAGTTACGTTGTTTTTATACGTTATATTTAGTTACTTGAAATAATAAAATAACATGTTATTTGACATTTGAAATACTTATCTCAAATAAGAAAATAACTTGTTCTATTATTATTTGAACTGATGTATTTCACGAAATAAAAGAATACATAATCATTTCCTAAAATTATTTTGTTGTAATAATTTATTTCAAATACTGAAACATTTTTGTAAAATAACTTTTTATTTCAAGTAATATTTCAAACAAGTTGGCTGCCACGGGGGTCACCGGTGACCGGCACCCGAAATTCTTTTCAATCAAATAATTACCAATAGAAATGATAAATTAAACCACGGATAGCGTTAACATTAAGCTAATAATGCTATCTATCGAATTGAAAAGTTAAATTTGAAAATTAGTTGATTGTATTGTTAATAATTAGGATTTCAGCGTGTCTGACTACCCATGTCCGTTTTCACTGTGGCAGTCAACGTGTTAAAATATTGTATCTGGTCAGTCCAAAAGTTCATGCGTATTTTTGGGAAATTTTGAAATAGTGTAAATAAAACACAATTTAACATTTTAATCAATGATATATTTTCCTCCAGTATCTACAATCTCTCACCATCTTACTGGTAACTTTTTAATTCCATTGCTGTAGAAAGACAGTAGTTTTGATGCAAAAAAACTTAAAAGTTCATTTTGTACACCGTGTTTAAAATTTAACTTTATCCCTAGTAAAAAATTTTGTAAGGTACGAAATAAGTGAAAATCACTTGGGGCAATATCCGGGGAGTAAGCAGGATGCGGCAAAAGCTCCCAATTAAATTCACTAGTTTTTTGCATTTTAACGCTAGACCGCATACGGCTCGAACAACGCTGCAAAAAATTAGTGAATTTAGTTGGGAGCTTTTGACGCATCCTGCTTACTCCCCGCATATTTCCCCAAGTGATTTTCACTTATTTCGTGCCTTACAAAATTTTTTGCTAGGAAAAAAGTTAAATTCTAAACAGGATGTACACTGACCGCCAAACTCGGCTTCCGCTAGGGAAAAACACTAGCGAGGGGAAGGGTCCCCCACCATCAACTCCCGGGATACTCCTAAACTTTACAGGAATATAAATTCGAACAATTATGTGTATCAATACGCGAAGAAGCAACCATATTTCAGAATCGAAGCATTCAGAAGCAAAAATTATATATAAAATGACATCGCATTGATAATTATCATTCTTGTCGGTTTCCTCGATCGAGACGGCGCCTCAAACGAAAGATCACATGAACCATGTATTTCTTTTTTCGCTATTCCTCTAACGAACTGGCCGAATAAAATTGCTGTAATTGTCCAAATTTGTCATTATATTTACCAATTTCCTACCCTAACTGTCTTGATACTGAAAATTATAAAAATCATAATCGATGTTCCGTGAGAAATGTAAAGCGACATCTCTCCGCCGGGAGGAACGCCGCAACTCGCTCTGCCATTGGCTGACACCGAGGGAAGCCGACTTTGCACCGAGGAATTTTGGGCTTCGCATGAGAACCTCTCTCTCACACTCACGGTGACGAGGTTTTTCAGCCTTCGAGCATTGTCGTCTTGCATGAGATGGCGCCAAACAACGAAACACACGAACCATATATTTATTGTTTTGTTGTCCCTTTAACAAATTAAGAAAATATAATTATTGTAATTGTCTGAAGTCGTTATTAAAAGGGGAAATAGGAATCATACACATCACATGTTGTAAAAAACAGGTTTCCGACCATCACACATATGATGTGTATGATTATTGTAATTTTCATTCTCAGAAAAATTATGGTAGGAAATTGGTAAATTCATTAATGATTTCAACGAATGAAAGTAATTTTATTCTGAAAAAATAAATATATGATTCATGTGGTTCTTCGTTTAGCGCCATCTCGTCGAAGCGATCATGGTAATAACGTCGTCAAGACAAGGATGCTCGATTCCGGTTCGTTCCCGTGAGTGCGAGAGAGAGGCTCTTATGCGAAGCCCAAAATTCGGTCCGCCAAAGTCGGCTTCCCTCGACGTCAGCCAATGGTACAGCAAGTTGCGACGTTCCTTCTGTTGGGGCGACGTCACTACGCATTCTCGCCAAACACGATTTATAATTATCTTATTACAACTCACTCTAATTTCTTAAAAAATAATTAGTAATCAATGAGAAACAGTAACTAATAACAATTATTAACCCGTGTTAAATACATTATGAATGTTAAACACATCTTCGACTATCTCGTATATTATGCATATGATTCTTATAATTTTCCGTATCAGAAAAGTTAGGGTAAGAAATTGATTTTATTGACAGCTTTAGACAATTAAAGTAAATTTATTCTGCCAGTTCGTTGAAAGAATAGCTAAGAAATAAATATATGATCCGTTTGATTTTTCATTTGAGGCGCCATCTCGAGCCGGGAAACCGATGAGAATGACAATTAACAATGGGATGTCATTTTATATATAATTTTTGCTTTTAAATGCTTCAATTCTGAAATATGGTTGCTTGCTCATGTATTTGATACACGTGTTGAGTGGAATTTAGATTCATGCAAAGTTTAGGAATTCTCTTGGGACCTGGAGGTGGGGGACCCTTCCCCGCACTAGTGTTTTTCCTTAGTGGAACGCGAGTTGCACCGACACTAGCGTTCCAAGCGGTAAGAGGACGAAGTATATTTGGTTCAAGGCTAAATACGGCCGTTTGAAGGGCCTGCAAAAAACTGCCGTGGAGTCCCCGAGTAAGTGGTGATTGTTGGCGGTTGGCGGGTACAGTCAGGTACATACAGTGCATTGTTCTGTTACAAACGTTTTTCCTTTGCTGAGTAATGTTGAATTAACTTCTAAAATACATTCAGTTTTATGTCGATACACGTAACATTCGAGTAAGTGGAATTTTAAATGTAATTACAAAGTTTGATGTGTTAGGTTATTTCGGATACAATGATATATTTGTTCTTTGTAATGTTTTTTTTTCGTTATATATTTTGTTTGACCAGATTGCAATACCGAATTAAATTAAGTAGAACAAGAGGAATGACATTAAAACTTTTTGAATGATATTAGTAAAGGTAATAATAACAAATTTATGACGTTTTTAATAGTTACATATATATTATAATGTTAAAACAAGTCTTAAAATTGAGGTGCAAACGACACAGTTAATCAAAATGAAATCAACATATTAACACAGATCATGTACCAATTTATTTATGTTTCTAATTGTATTTCCATTTTAAACAATGTATACAATAAATCCATGTTCCATGAAAGATAATAATTTATATTCATCCTTGGAAAGGTTGCAGAATGTGCAAGTTTAATGAAAAATTTAGAACATATTATTTTATTACAAAAAGTGCAGAAAAAAGCTAGTGTGGCTGGTATCGGACCACCTTTATTTAAATTGGAATCTGATTAGCTTGAAGAGTTGTCACATATACATATTACACAGAAACTGAAGTATTCTTTGGTATGAATGTCAGAAAATCATTTAATGAACAACAAGAGGAAAGTAATAAAAGTGAACTTACTAGATTTGTAAATTTTGATGGTAAAACAGAATATCTTAAAATTATAAAATATTATTTGGATTTTATAATACCTAAAAATTTTTGTGACATAGCTAATATAAAAAGTGATAATAACAACAAAGTTGGAAACATTAATGAAATGATACAAAAGGAACCTGAAATTATTGCTGGAGTACTTAAGCAGATATAATAGATAAGGTAACATAAGGACTGATCGTTACAAACATAATATTAGTTTGTAATAGTTGTCAATAAAAGTGTACCAGTTCTTAAACATACAGCTTTAGCATTGTAAATGTGCAACGATGGGTATCAAAATTACAGAAATGAAACCTAAGAATAAAAAAGCCTTGTAAAAGTGATCCATGATAATGTAAAATTATTAACTATTATAGGTACCAGAAAGTCTTTTCATTTTTATTATAAAACTTTGCTTGAAAATAATAAGGAAGTAAGTGTATTCAGTCAGTGACATAATCACAGTAGTTATTTTCTATGAACTCTCATCCATCAACTGGCTTTTCACTCTCCACTTTGTAAAAGCTTTTTAGCTTAAAGGAAAGGTTAGTACCTACTTAAAAAATTAAGATTTTCTGGTGCTTTATCCAATAAGTAAGAATTACTTACAAATTTTTATGCATTCAACATGCAGCTGATGCAAAACACTTATAAGGGCTCAGTAAAATCAATATTTAGAATTGTATTTACAAATTTAGTATAGACACATATTATTTTAAATTTTTTGTTGATTTGTGGAAATAAATTTTGCTTTTTTTAATATAAGTGACACCTCTGATATCCATTAAAACAAATCATTATCGCACCTATGAGTTTTACACCAAAAACATTGACATTTTTTTTAAGGGAATAGGCGTAGAGTTGTAAAGTATAATTCTGGAACGATCCGAACCAATCTGTATTTCGTACGTTAAAATAAACGACTGCCGGCCGGGGGGCAGGGGGGCGCGTGTTTTCTCCGCGTCGATTTTCGGCAGAATACATGGGACGACTAACGGCCGAAGTTGTGCTTTTTTCAGCGAGCAATGACGCAGTTGACAAAAGGATAATTTTACCATATGTACTAGTTAACAGATTGTAATTTAGGTATTTTTGTTAATAACGTTACATTTATAAGGTGGTGCAGTTTATATGCCTATTGCTATTTTTACAATTAGTAAAATATGATACAAATTTATGAGTAAATAATAGTTCTAGTTTTTTCTAATAGTGATTCATCTATTATTAAAACATGTAATGACATGGATGATTATATAAATGGCAATGACATTGAATTTTTTTGCAAAATTTCGTTACTTTCAAAGCATCTCAGGTTTGAGGTGTCAGTGCTAGTTATTTTTGCTATTATATAGTCAGTATTTCCAATTCCTCCTGCACTGGAGCTATTTTCTGCTCTTGTCTACAACTCCATATTTTGTTTTACTTTTTGTGTTCAGGATCATAGCTATGTTGTCATCCCTTGTCATGTTCTAAAGGTAGCACCACTCTTTCTATGTTCTACCTCTGTGGGAGCCACATCAGCACCATAAAATGAGACTGCAGCACAACATGGAGGCAGGGTAAGTGGATTTTTCCTAATGAAATCTGCCAACTTTGTCAAAGCTTGCTGTCCCAAGTAAGTACTAAACCCAGTTCTCGACAGTGTATATTTGAAGTCATAGGAATCTGCCTGTCAATTTTTATTATTTTTCTTGATATGTGCATACCATAACGAATTAAATTAAAAGAAATTCATTAAGATCTATGAAGACATCATGATCAATTTTAGATGATTGTATTTTAAATGGATACACTTTATTGTCTTATTTGCTATTTTATTTGCTAGTGATTTGTGTTATTTAACCCATTCGAGACCGACTGCACACTGTATGTGCAATTGATTTCCGTGGCTATAAGACTGGTTGCACACCGTGTGTACAATAATAATAATGAGCAATTATCCGTTATTCTGAGTAAAGTAGTTGTCGAGATAAGACTTTGTTTGAATTAATAGTATCTGTAAAGCATAGAAAAACAAAATTTGGTATTGGTTTTGTTGCATACAAAAAAAAAAAGACAACGTAATGTATAATTACTTTACGATCAGTGTACTGTTTCCTAAAAATGTATTTACAAATTATATTTTCTTTTTCATTACTGAGTTACATTACTTTATTACCTTTAGACATTATTCTAAAAATTTATTTCTCGTTTATATTATTTTCTTCATTATTCAACTTGTTTTTTTGACTTTTTCTATGTCTTAAAAATTTTCTTTGCATTATATTCTGTTCTTCATTATTGAAAGCAAAATAACGATTTTATATTATCTAACTATTTTTTAAATAAATTTTCATCAATTTTAATGATGTATTTTTATTTTACCTTACATTGCACACACGGTGTTCAATCCGTTCCTCGCAATAAAAATTTTCTGAGGAGCGAGCTGCACACACAGTGTGCAATCATCTTATTTATGCGAATTCACTTACGAATTGGGTGATTTCCATAGTAAATAAGTTTTCTTTATTTTAAAATGAACAATATTAAAAAAAAAAATTCGCTTCTGGGGACCGTGTTCGAAAAAAATCGCTGTCTTGAATGGGTTAAATTTGGTTCTCTATTACTTAGCAATATTTTTGTACTTGTATTGTTATTTGAATCGATATTATTTTTGTTACTACGGATAGTTCCATGATAATTGCCATTAATCAATCAGTTCCAAGAGCTGGTAAATATATTATTTTTAACACAGCATTTGATGTTATAAAAAAACACATCTATAAATAGGTAGAAAGTTTAATAAATATTCAGTCTTATGAGTAGAAGTAGTAATATCATAGGTGTTTATTTGAAGTAAGTAAGTAGCGTCAAAAATCTACAAATTTGTTACACATAACCCACAGCGAAATATCACATATATGCAACTTATAATACCTTATATAATTTTTACAAATGTGAATTAATTAGTGGCACAGCCATAATAGATTGTAGATCCCACGAGATGCCAATGTTACATAGCATGATTAAAGAATGTTTAACTGTATGGTAGATATGCAATGAATTTAATTAAAAACTTTTTTTATGCATGCCAGTTTGTAATACCAAACATTCCATTGCTAATCTATAAGATTTTACATATACGAGGCCTTCATAATCATTATACTTATGGCGCTTATCATGTTTTTTAACCGATTTCATATCATAGAACTGAGTCAAATTCAATTTTGTTGTTACAAAATCATATGCCTTTCGTGAATAATAATATAATGTAAGGGCTTAGTTTTGATGTGCTATTGTCAATTATTAGCCTATATATTTCTTAATTTATTCAGTAATATTTGGAATAAAAAGTTATTGAAACGATTTTTTAACTTGTCTTCTACTTCTTCAGAAGATTTACCAGTTTTCTTCAAGTAGTAAGTCGAGTCTCCGATTGGTTGCATTTTGTGTCATTGTTTTTGGTTTTCCACTTATATTTTTGGTTTTAATGCAGTTTGTGCAGTTTTGATTGTTATCTTAGACCATTATATGCATTCCTTGCATTTTTACACAATCCCAAATAGCCATCTGCGTGCAGAGTGGCAGCAAACAGTGCCAGAGTCTGTTTACAAATTCATAGCCATCTGTTTCCACATCTGACTACGGTTTTGGTGACTGAATCTGTCAACAGAATCGAAGCGCAGATTGGTGGCAGAAACTGTTACCAGATTGGTGCCAAAAACGCAGCAGGCCCTGCACGGCAAGCTTTGTTAGCAGAAAGGCAGCAAAAACAAAACAGATCCTGCAACTTCAGCCATTTAAATTTTAAAGGGAGACACGTATACTGAAATTTAAATGGGCGCTTTAAATACTTATTCCTACCATTATTAATTTTTTGACTCTAACAAATATTTATATTAATATTTATTATTGATTACTGTTTTTTTGTTGTAGTTTACAATTTACATTTTCGCGTATCTTTACAATTTTTATATAATAACAAAATCTTTGATTATTATTTTTGTGGAAGGAAAATAATATATTCTGGTGCAATAATACACTTTAACTATTATGTTTATTAGATACATTTAATATAGAATGGAAAAATACTTGATAACGCACAATACATCTCACTCTCTACGTGGTAGCATACAACAACGTGTTTGCTTACAGTCTTGCCAACATAAATTTTTCAATCTTATGCTTAATTCTCATTACAAAATAAAAATAACCCTACAATTTTTTCGCCTGTAGATGTTCAAATAATGAAAGCTAAGTCAATAACAGTGGATAGAAAAGTGAAAGTAAGGATTACTCCCCTTATTTATTAATTGCTACTAACAAGGAATGTTTTTGAGGTGTCCGCCTCCGATTGTTTTGATTTTTGGATGCTTTAAAGGGCCAAAAAATAAGATACGTATTTTTATTTTGGCCCATTTTTATATTTAGAGGGTGAAACGACCTCCTAAAGTTTCAGCTACAATAGGCTATCTCCCAATCACAGATAGAAGGAATATAATATAAGGAATATAATAAAGAAATTGTAAGGAATATAATAAATGTAAATTAATTTCCAATTTTAGTAACATGCTTGGTGTAATTTCAAATAATATACATATATATGTTGAATGAAGACATTTTAATATGGACATATCATTTGAAAATTCTTTTTATTACAGAAACCTTTTGCTTACTCTACAGTACTTATAGGTTCTATTTACTGTAGAGTTAATGTTGATTACAAGACTTTTATATTAGCTTTTAACAATACTCTTTTTTCAAACATATGATCCGACAATTTTTGTGACTCAGGTTGGTTGGTCATTGTCGCAAACGAGAAAAGTCTTTCTACTGGAGCTGACGATTATCAGACAATTAGACGTCAATATAAATGATCAATCAGTGGTTGAATCAGTGACTAATTACTAATTTTAAAAATCATTTAAATTATTCGATTGAATTAATCGATTAGATTAATCGCGATTTAACAAATCGTGATTATATACAACGATTATGTGTTAATCGATTACTTTGCTTCGATTAATTCTACACTTATTAACGATTAATATAATTAATCGATTAAATTAGTCACGATTACATGTATGATGATTGATCAATTTTGATTACTGATTCTTTTTTTTTCTATAACGAAGTCATTTCCATAAGGCGCTCCCTTTATGATTTGCTGAATAATGCTCTTTATGCTCATCCTAAAATGCTTCAAATTCAGTAGTACTTTCTGTGCCCTTCCATTTTTGACAAGCTTGACAAAACCTTGATTTCACAACAACATTGTTACGTGGCCGACGGTTAGGCAGCTCTAGTGGCCGGCAGAGGCTTTCTAGTAAGGAGGCCGCGTAACATTTATTTATTAAGAAAAGTCAATACAACCCGAGCGGTTAGATTGTATTGTTGTGGGAACCGTCACTGGTATTCACTGGGATTTAGAGAGAATGCTAATGTGGGTTTGACACAGTAAATATATATTACAAAATCAGTCTATTACAGTTGTTCTGTCGCGAATATAGGTGTGTGTTGTATATTACTTATTCCGCTGGATGCTCGGTTTTGACGCACTGGCAATGCGGGTGTGTGTATGTGGTTGGTAAGAATGCCAAATAGAAATACGAGCTAGTTCGCAGATTCTATAAGGTTCACTTTGATCGAAAGGGACTTCAACCCGATCTCACTAAATAATAACCAACGCACGATTGTACACGAAGTGCTCAACGCTAGATGAACTTTGGTACTGCCCCCGTTCGTTGGTACTGGAGGGTTATACAGGGTGGCCCGTAACTGGTGTAGGAGCCGGAAATGGGGGGTAGGGGAGACGATTCTAAGTAACAATTTCCTTTGCAAAAATGTCGTGCGGGGCTTCGTTTTTGAGTTATTAAGGAAAAACACTGACCACTCACAGCGCGCGCTTTTCGCGCGCTCAGGCGCGTGAGCATAGAGTTGGGCACTCGGATGTTCGAACTAGGCTAATGCGTCGATAAAGCCGGAAAAATTTAATTTAAGTTCTACCGAGCAACGAATACGAATAAATAAAAACAGTATGTACGCAACTGTTATCCCTAAATCGAATTTATTAATTATTTGTACTCGTTGTTTGAAAAAAAGAATGAATAAAATGTGAGAAGGTGCTCTCGGAATTTTTTGGAAATAAATAACGATTGCGCAATAAAAAGGCGACTGTAACGTTATGAAAATTGATAAATAATTTGAATTCGACTTACCCATTCACCTGCAAGTTGACCCTGTTCGTTGTCAATGGTCATCGTACGTATCCTGACCAAGGATGGACGAACATCCCATGGCAGAACAGCTGACGTAATGGTCCGGTCACTGAACCCTTTTATTTACCACAAAATTATTTCAATTCACAATCCCTGACACTTGTCACTTTCACATTACAATAAACTAATAAACACATTATTCCTTCCTCGATTGTTGACACTTGACAGGTTATTGTTCGAGTTTAAGAAATACGTAATCGATCCCGAAAACTTCCGATCGTTGACACGTTCGACCGAACCATCGAGACAGAAAAAAAACGCGACGAACTACGCAGAACGAATCGGCAGAAGGGCAGTAGCCGGTCGACAAGAGGACGAAACACTCGTCGTGCGACGTTGTTTACACGGTTTTTTTTTTGTATCGCGGCTAGCTGGAGTTTCCTAGACTCTGAGAGTTTATTACGCGGTCAAATGTGCGATTACGAAATAGAAACTGTTTTTTTTTTTTTCGGAAAAAATTGTGAACTTAAACGATACATTTTGTATTACAAGAAAACCTGCGTAAACAACGTCGCACGATGAGTGTTTCGTCCTCTTGTCGACCGGCTACTGCCCTTCTGCCGATTCGTTCTGCGTAGTTCGTCGCGTTTTTTTTCTGTCTCGATGGTTCGGTCGAACGTGTCAACGATCGGAAGTTTTCGGGATCGATTACGTATTTCTTAAACTCGAACAATAACCTGTCAAGTGTCAACAATCGAGGAAGGAATAATGTGTGTATTAGTTTATTGTAATGTGAAAGTGACAAGTGTCAGGGATTGTGAATTGAAATAATTTTGTGGTAAATAAAAGGGTTCAGTGACCGGACCATTACGTCAGCTTTTCTGCCATGGGATGTTCGTCCATCCTTGGTCAGGATACGTACGATGACCATTGACAACGAACAGGGTCAACTTGCAGATGAATGGGTAAGTCGAATTCAAATTATTTATCAATTTTCATAACGTTACAGTCGCCTTTTTATTGCGCAATCGTTATTTATTTCCAAAAAATTCCGAGAGCACCTTCTCACATTTTATTCATTCTTTTTTTCAAACAACGAGTACAAATAATTAATAAATTCGATTTAGGGATAACAGTTGCGTACATACTGTTTTTATTTATTCGTATTCGTTGCTCGGTAGAACTTAAATTAAATTTTTCCGGCTTTATCGACGCATTAGCCTAGTTCGAACATCCGAGTGCCCAACCCTATGCTCACGCGCCTGAGCGCGCGAAAAGCGCGCGCTGTGAGTGGTCAGTGTTTTTCCTTAATAACTCAAAAACGAAGCCCCGCACGACATTTTTGCAAAGGAAATTGTTACTTAGAATCGTCTCCCCTACCCCCCATTTCCGGCTCCTACACCAGTTACGGGCCACCCTGTATACTAATTCGGAAAGGCAATCTGGTTATTACTTAGATAATCGCATTGGTCCCATCTGTTTTTCCAGAAATGTTAAGAGTGGTTGCAGCTGGTATTTAATCATGAAGGTCCCACTGCTTTCCCAAACGTATGGTTCGATAATCGCAGTGGGCCTTCTGTTTGTTTCAAGTGCAGGCGGCCTGTTTGTATTAGAGTTTTCCTTTTCCAGATGTTAAAAAGGTTCGTTTTTTCTAGAGGAGGCATATGTTTGATAAAACGATCTGCGTACGTGACAACATCTAAAATCATATTACTATATTTACCAATAAGAGACACAATACCCAAAAGAGACGTAAAGCCACGTTTTGCCCATGACCAGCCACCTGATACCGTTAATTCATTTTCTTTATAACCAGCTGCTTTGTTTTTATCTTTCTCTTCATTGGCGGCTTTATTTATAACAACTTTCAATACAGCGTCAACTGCTATTTTGATATTTTCGATGATCTTGCAAAATAGGTTGTTTCATACAAGTCCGGTCCTAAATCCATCAGTCCGCAATAATTGTTCACACCAGATAATCCATAGCTGAGTAGCCGCATAACAAAAATAAGCCTTCTATTTGTTGGTATTATAATTGGTGTATGCGCGGAGGCGGGTTGCTCGCCTTAGTTCAGTTGTTTAACGGCGTCTTTGCAAAGCGAACGTATTGACGAGATAGCTCACGGTGTAACGCCATTTACATTGTATTGAGTTGGTCAATAAATAATGTCGGATTTTTCCAACTGTGTGGAACCCAGACATCATATCTCGCTATCATACCAAGTCGATGCAAATGATTTTCAACGCTGGATTTCGAAATTCCTAACATTTCAGCAATCTCACTTTTCAACAACGAAAAGTGTCATACAACTTCGATTTATTCGTTCTATTCGGATATTGAGTGATTTCAAAATTTTCGTCATTTCACACCGCGCTCGGACCAGGCAATCCGGGCCATAGTCACACTGCTGAGCGCGCGAAAAGCAAGCGCTGTGAATGGTCAGTGTTTTTCCTTAATAACTCGAAAACGAAGCCCCGAAGAAACGAAGAATATACATAAAAAAAAAATAAAATAAAAAAAATAAATTTACATGTCGAATTGAGTAACCTCCTTCTTTTTCGAAGTCGGTTAAAAACAACAGCGACGATACCAAACGGAAAAATCCGACGTTACTTGTTGGCCAATCCAATATTAACAACCCTATTCTATGCAATTCATGTATACTTCTATAATCGTATTCTACACACTACGCGTTTTCGGACTTTCACTCACACTATTTATTTCACATGCTGCATTTACACACAACACAAAGTGTAAAACCCACTCCTCTTTCGTCTTGTTTGGAAAATTTAACGTTTTCGTCACTTCAACATCTCTTGCAGATTTATAAAAACTAAAAATTGCAGTATGCAATAACTAAAACTCGGATCTACATCGAAACTTAAAACATCACTTTTTGAAATTTTTTCTGCAGATGCACTGGTTAAAGTAACGTCTTTATCTGTAAACCGATTACCATAAAACTGTCTTTTACGTGGGCTACTTACTCGCTTTGAACTATTTTTACCGTATTTTTTCTCCATTTCGCAATGTTAGTCACAACGTGAATAGATTTTGTCACTGCGAGCGATATTTTCGTACTGAGCAGGCTAGCGTTTTGTTAGCTTTGGAGGTATTATTCTGTCTCAAATTGAAAAAGTCTTACGCTTGTCATAAAAACCGTTTTTTACCTGCTTCTGTTTCCGTTGAAATTATAACAGTAATGCAGCCTAATTCGAATTTCGCTCTGAAAATTTAACAGAATATTCTTGAATTATAACACTTTCGAATTAAATACTTTTTGGAAAATCGATTTTTTCAAGCTAAGGAAGTGTAAGGTCCCCTTAAGCATATATTCGAAAGCTTTGGCCATATTGGACAACATACACAACGGTCTTAGGTTCGCCACCGTCATGTATTGTCTTCCTGCCTTGGGAATGAGCGTTAGCCAGCCTACCCATCTTCCAGCCGTCCTGGTAATATCCCAGCCTGCTACAATCATCAAAGATTCTAGCCACGAAGTTAATGTAAAGCAGGCCGCCTCGAGGGCGACTTCTGCTGTGCTTCCTCGTCATTGTCGGCATAAGCAAATTTAACAAAATACAAATCCACTTCCCAGCAATCGGGCGCCACCAAGAGGAGACGAGCGATGGAAAAATCTAGCACTGCCGCTTCGCAAATTTAGCGGACGGGCCCTTTAGTCACTGCGAACGCCGTCTGTTTCACACAACGTTTTCTCTCTCATTTAACCAGCCATTCACCAATTTGTTGGCGAGCGCAGTGCCCACGGGGAACCACGAGGAGGCGGGCCCGTAGTGTACAGCGGTACACACATTTCTACGTCCGTAAGGACGACTCCCGAAGGAGTAGGAGAAACGGCGGTAAGGAGAGAATGCGTCCGTTCGTACACCCTACACCTTCCGCAACACGGATCTCCCTTCCTCAGAAGCACCGAAGCGCTCCCCGAGGGTGAGCAGCAAAAGCATGGTTGCCGTGGTTATGTTGATGCATTTGTTTACTCTCCAGGGCCCGGACTCTGTTTATCATCATCGCGTCAGCTCAGGATGCCACGCTGCCGACCGATAGGCAGGTTTCACGGTTCTTGCCACTTTGTCGTCATCGCCCGCAGGCTCGGTTCGAGTTCAGTTTAACGTAGCTCGTCATAGTTCGTAATGAACAACGTGGAGACTGCTTCGTCGAACTCTCCTTGGTCCATCTGCACCTTGGTTGCGTTTCCTTTGATATTCTTCATTATCGTTTTATGCGGTCTGCCTCATAGGTCCTCCTGTATCATGCCCAGCAGTTCCTTCCATGCTCCCTCTTTGGCCTCGTATATCTCTTTCTTAAGCTCCTTCTTCGCCCTTTTTGCCACCGATCGCAGGTTGACAATATCATCTTCGCTATTCCTCCTGCTCCCCCTAGCTCTGGTGACCATCCGCTCGCTCCAAGGGCCACTTTCCTCAACCTAGCGATCTTATTATGGCTCCACCAGTAGACTGGTTTCCTCTTAGCTGCCGCAGGCGGCAGCACTTTCCTTACTGATTCGACTCTCTCCTCGATCAGTGTCACGCGCCCGTCAAGCCCTGCTCTAGTACCTCTGTATTCATTTTCGCTGAAGCTTGCCAGCTTCTCTAGGATGCACGAGTCAATGACCTCCTCGTCTACAGGACCACGCGTTCTCACATTGCCGCCCTGCCACGTCGGCTCCGCGCGATCGCCCAGTCTATGCACCAACTATCCGTGATCAGATCCTGAGCACTTGTCAGCCACAAAGGACTTTTTTTTTTTACGTGGAGGAAATCTGATCGGCAGACACCGCTCTGCCGCTTGGAGGAGCGACAGAGGGGCAGTGTGTTCGACGCACTAAAACCTCCACGGCGACCTTCGGACGCTGTACCGCATTAGGCGGATTCGGGGGAGTCACGGGTACTCTCAGAGAACACCACCGCGACTCCCGCTCGCCATGGCCGGTCATCTATCCTTTGATGACCGGCTGCGTCCCGAGTTTACTCCTCCCCCTCCTATAACCTCTGTTTCCGCAGTGCGGGGAGGCCGCGCCCCGCACCGCTCCATCCCGGCGGCCGTCTCTCAGCTACCCAGGGTAACACGACCGCCCAGGGGGACGGCGTTTTGCTTGCCGTCCCCCCGCTCCCGTCGACCACCATCGCGATCCGCTGACGGCGGGGGAACAGGGGACCCCAAATGTGATCCACCAGCCAGAAAGGACCTGGTCACAGCCCATGCCCAACCTGCGCTGTTCAGAATCACGTCAGCCCGTGATCCTGTACTTCGCCTCTCAAAGGTCCATCCGCCTTCGCTGTTAATAATCTTGAGCCCTGTATCGTCGCACATCTCGCGGACGACTTGCCCCCGTTCGTTTTCCATGGTAGATCCCCATCTCTGCGACCATGCATTAAAGTCGCCTGCACTGATCTTCGAAATTCTGTTCAATTTTTCGTACTATCCATGTTTCGTCGTACGCGTTGAACTTTTTGTTTGGAGCTTGTCTTGGCGCATTAGTTATTCTATTTTCGTTTTGGTATCGTTTTACGATATACTGAACAGTACTGGCACTTCTACCACTAATCCTCGCAATTTCACGATAGCTTTTTCCACTTCGAAAATTTCTGATAACTATTTGTCGCCCTGCTATTGCTGTCTGCTTCATACTGGAAGTATTTCGTTTGTAGTTGATTGTAGTAACAATAGTTTCGTTTGTAGTTGTATCAGCTAATAAATAAAAAAAATTGAAAAAAAAAAATGACCTGTACTCGACATTGACAATGAGATATCTCAAATTCGCTTACGTAGTCTTCTTTAGTATCGTTTGTAGTTATTTGTAGTGATATCCTTTTCGTTTATAGTTGAATAGTTTAAAAGTTATAAGCCGTTGTTCATAGGTGTATCAACAATTGCACATAACTTTTAAACTATTCAACTACAAACGAAAGAAAATCACTACAAACAACTACAAACGATACTAAAGAAGACTACGTAAGCGAATTTGAAATATCTCATTGTCAATGTCGAGTACAGGTCATTTCTTTTTTTGAATTTTTTTTATCTATTAGCTGATACAACTACAAACGAAACTATTGTTACTACAATCAACTACAAACGAAATACTTCCGGTTTCCATAAAAAAAAAATTAATTTTTTCAAAGTCGGGTGCCAGGTTCACATAGCCGGATCGTAAGCACTATTATCGAACTTTAACCCTTTCCAGAACAAAAACGGCTCGCAGGATTGACCCGTGACAATGGTAACTTTTGATCACCATTACTTGAAGTACAAAATGGCTAAGTTTCAACCAATTTTACCGAAAACCATTTTCCATATATTTTCTGCGGGGTCCTTTATCAAAATTGATTATAATAATGTATGTAAGTTCGAGGTGTACCACGAATTCAGGCATATTAATGACCTGGCAGATTCAGCAGTTAGCTGGTTACGGTGCTTGCGTATAATTAAACCAGCCTTCGAAAATAAACGTTCCGCTGGAACAGACGTGGCCGGCGTTCCTAGGAAGTCCCGAGCCATTGTTGATTGACAGGGATTCTCTTCTGAATGAGTTGACTACCATGACAGTATGTCAACATCCTTGTCCGCCCTTCTTGTGTTATAATATTCTTTTAATTCATTTGTCCAATCTAAATCGCTGACAGATTTCTCATATACAGCACTTATATCAATGTCATCGTCATTATCAGTCGAGGATTTATGCAAATCATTATTTAGGGAGCTATCTGAACGAATAAAATATTTGTTCTTATACAAATCTTCAAATTTTTTAATGCTCTGATCTTTCATTTCTTTTCCCCAGGTTGTGGCATTAAAACTTTCAATTTTGTGCCTCGGATCTATTAGGTTGTCCAGAAAGTTTTGCACGTTTTTAAATTCTATATTAAAACTAACTTAATTACAATATCAACAGATCATTTTCATCGACATATTCCCCATTGTTTTGAACAACTCTTCGCCAACGCGATCGCAACAAAAAATTCCGCGTCGCTAGAATTCCCGGGGTTTCTGATTGAAGAAGTCCGTCAACGCCTGT
This sequence comes from Stelis phaeoptera, assembly GCA_943735885.1. Taxonomy (NCBI): domain Eukaryota; kingdom Metazoa; phylum Arthropoda; class Insecta; order Hymenoptera; family Megachilidae; genus Stelis; species Stelis phaeoptera. The sequence goes on from OX030933.1 coordinate 4,003,188, forward strand.
TCAAGTTCACTGTCTTGAGTGAAGCGTCGTCCGCGAAGGAAGTGCTCCAGAGACCGGAAGAGGTGGAATTCAGATGGAGCAACGTCTGGACTGTACGGTAGATGCTTGAGAACGCCCTAGTCCAATTGCTCGATTTTTGCGCGTGTCCGGTTTGAAACATGGGGTCTGACGTTGTCCTGTTGTAGGCAAACTCGAGCCGGATTAATGCCGCGACGATGGAGTTCGGCCTGTACGCGGTCAAGTTGGGTACAGTAGACCTCGGAGTTGAGAGTCCAGCCGCATGGAAGCAGTTCCCAGTGAACCGGACCCGATGCGGTCCACCAGACGCTCAGCAGGTCCTTCCTTTGGTGTGGGTCGCTTCGAGGCATCCGTACTCCAGCCTGACGCGGGCTGAGCCACTATCTTTTTGCTTTCCGGTTATCGTATACTACTCACTTCTCGTCACAGGTGACGATTCGATCCAATCCTCCACGGCTGAATTTGTGCAAAAGCCAATTGCAGTCCATCATATCATATCCTTCTTCGGCTATGCTGAGGGTGGTTTATTTAATTGAACGGAATGATAGGGGGCATTGTCCATTACAATCACCGTATTTGGCGGGATGTTTGGGATCAACATCTCCTGCATCCACCTTCTGAAAGTCGAATTCATTTGACCGTTGGTAGTCGCCTTTCGTGCTACCTGCTTTAAAAATTAAAGCACCTCCTTGGACGAATCCGTTTTTTCCACCCGCATGCAAAATGATCAGTCTGGTAGAAGTACTTTAACTTTGCAGAATACCTCGCTCATTTTCACTCTGCCAGCATTTACCGAAAGTGAGCGAATTATCCACCCACGTTTCGTCGAGATATATAATATTTTGTCCCGCTCTTCGATAACAATCTATCGTTTTCAAATATGTTCCTTTCCAGTTTACGATATATGATTTTTCAATCATTGCCGTCCGCATGTTCTGACTGTTCTTCCATGCGAAACCCATACTTTTCAGTAAACGATATAAAGATGTCCACTGCCATGGAAAATCAATTTTTTCGCGGTCGTGGGCAATAATTTTCGTAGAGTGGGCACTTCTTTCTTTACGATGTAAAAATCGTGAATAATCCTCCTTATTATTGTTTTCTCCTCCTCGGAACAATGAAGCTTTTTTTTGGTCATCTTGAGTCGCTTCTTATCTGGCGATGATAATGATGTTCCTTCTCCAGTCTCAGAACTTATTTTCCGAATTATGGTAATGGTACGGATTGACAAACCTGCTTATTCGGCAATACGGTTATTTGCCTGATGTATTGGGTGCAGAAGCTTCCCTGTACTTGCTTCCTCGTCACATTTCGTAATGAGGTTTCGCACTATATTTCGCGATCGTTTTTATCGTTTACGTGATTCCATAATATTACGAGGGGGTACCCAAAAGTGACCGAACTAATTTGTTGGTAGGCAGAGCTTTTGTAGTATCACGTTTGGCCACTAGCAGCGGATAGAGTAAATATTCCTGAGTCAGTAAACCGAATTACGTCGCTGTAGAAGGTCAGAACTAGTTGCGGCAGAGTTTATAGTGACACGTGTTTTGTGTGGTCGTCGTTTTTTCTGGCTTCTCCATCATGACACCCCCCCTGTTCACACAGCCCTGTCTGTACGACAATTCATGACCAAAAATGGTAGTTCCCCTGTTCTCACCCCCCATTATGAACTAATCTTGCAAGAGCAGATACGAAATGAGGGGGAAGATCTAGGCCTACTAGAAGTTAGCCCCCCACTTGTAAAATAAATACAATTTGGCAATTGTGCTGAATTGGGCCCGAATATTAAAATCGTAACATGAAAAATAAAATGGAAAAAGGGAAAAAACGATTTTTTAGGTCAGCCCCCCACTTCACATTTATTTTAATTTTTTCAATTGTGCTAAGTTGTACTAACATTGTGCTAAAACATTACTCTAAAAAAATGACTGAAAAACATGTTACGATAGAGAAACCATTTTTAGTAATATGGAACATATTTACTATTTTTATCTGTATGCTTTAATTGAAAGATATAATATTACATATTTGAGTCGTGCTGCTATAGCACAATCCAGCACAACTCCCTGTTCCCCTGGAACATTGATAAAAATGACACTTTACTCTTGTTCGTGGCTCGTCGTGCTACAGTTTTCTACCTTAATCTGCATTTGTACTTATCTAATAGTCATAAAATCCTATATTTGAGTTGTAGCACTTTAGCGATATAAAGGGTTTATTTTCGAGTACGGTCCTTCAAATTCGATAAGTCAGACGTGTATTTATATTACCTATATGTAATTTAGTTACTTACCTGATATTCATTATCAAGGAGAGAGATATCTCTTTGTTACGCTCTTGGTATGTGCATACGCGCCGTTCTATCGTGATAGACTACACTGCGGTGCATAACTATAGCACCAGCTACATTTTTAGTATATTCGGACTTTGGAATAAGAATACATAAAAATCATCCATATTAAACCAAAGGGTATAGTGAATAATGAACTTCAGTAAAAGTTTGTGGAAATTATTTTATTGTACAAGAAAATATAATACGAGAATTGATTTTTCATCGTTGCATAACTATAGCACCATTGAATGAAAGTCAAACATATATACATAAATATGATTCTAATAATTTGTAGGTCCTCCTTGTTTTGTTATAACTTGAAAAATCCTATCTGACATGCTCCCGGTGAGTTTCTGAAAAATTCTTTCGCTAATTTCGTTACTCGCTCTTATTATCGCATTTTTTAATTCTAAAATGTTTTGATACTGCCTATTTTCAGCATAAACTTTTCTAACAATAATGGCCCAAATGTTTTCCATCGGATTTTGGTCAGGTGAACATGCTGGCCACTTCATAACATCAATTAAATTTGTTTGCAGCCATGATATTGTTTTCCGACTGGTGTGTATAGCCGCGTGGTCTTGTTGGAAAGTCCAATTAATTCCATCGTGCTCATGTATAAAAGACAACAAATTGCTGCCTAAAATTGCAATGTACTCATCACTATCCATCCTTTTTGACGGAAAAGCCAATTGCAACATTCCATCAATACAAAAGGCACCCCAAACCATCACACTTCCTCCGCCGAAATTTCTTTTTGAGAAGTATTGCGGTTCTTTTCGGAGATCTCGCCAATATGAATTGTAACCATCCGGTCCATCAAGATTAAATTTTTTTTCATCCGAAAAGATAACCTGATTACCAATGAAAGAAGTTGAAGTAAATCGGCGTAAAAAGATTTTTACATCTAAAGTTTACTTACGCTTTTCCAGTCTCGATGCATGTTTGCTCGAATGTACTCAAGTCTCGCAACTTTATGACGGGGTAGAAGTTTAGGTGCAGATTTTAATTTTTGTCTCACGATGTTCGGATTGTTTTTCAGAACTCGACGTACTGTCCACCGTGAAATATTCAGATTCAGTTCACTTTTAATTTGGTTACAGCTTTTTAGGCTGTTACTGGCTGCTTTTACAATTACCCGTTCAGTACGAGGACTCAATTTTTTCTTTGGACCACCTTTTTTATTCTTACCATAATTGACTGGGTCATGTAAGAAATTCAAAATGACCTTATGTGACCGCCCTAGCCTACGAGCAATTTCCCGAACACTAACTTCTTCTTCCCTAAACGCCAAAATCTTACCCTTCTCTTCTTCAGTCAAATATGTACCACGTGGCATTGTTTAACAGAGATTTTTGTTAAATTTTAATTTATATTATGACGAAGAATGTAATTACTTGGATTTAGTGAGTTTGCTGTTGATCTGGATGGAGCGAAGTTAACTTAATTACATTGGTGCTATAGTTACGCAACAAGCGAAAATCACTTTTTCGATTATATCGTTTCATATAAAAGAGCAATTTCAATGAGACTAATGTAAAATTGACTATGTCCCATACTGTTTCAGCTCCTGCAGTTGATTTTTTTGCAGTTTTACTCTGAACTGCAGAACAACTAAAATAAGTAGGTGGTGCTATAGTTATGCACCGCAGTGTATACGTCATCGAATTGGTTTCCTGTTTTTCATTATTCTTTTCATTTTTAGGGTATTTTTTTATTTATTAATTTATGTCGCTTTGAAAGTATAAATTACGTAAATATAAGTGAAATGAATGTATAATGTCAACTCAAATAAGATTATTATATATATTATTTATTTTATTATTCCTTTTTACATTTTATTTAATGTATAGTTTGTTATGTTTGAAAGTTTTACAATTTTGGTTTTTAATGTATTTTTGTATATAAACAAACTGCTGGATTTATGATAGTGTCTTCATCGATGGATCTACATTTTTTCAATAAATCATCGAAAAGTATCCATTTTTTGGTATATAGTAATGTATAACTCCAGCCAAAGAAAATGCTGAATCGTGAAGCGTAAACGTTTCCGGAAAAATTTTTAATGCTACTTTACTGTTTTCGTCTCCGATGCATTGTATCAATAAGTGCGAATGATAGTTTTCCCTTGATTCTACGTTACCGCCACATTCTTTACATTTTTTGTGATTATGATGTATGTATCATCGAAATCTCTCCAACATGGAGAAATCTCGTAGTTCAGGGTATTGACAATGATATGGTTGAGGAGGAGGGGAATTTGATAAATAAATTAAACTAATTTGGGCCGAAAGAATTATAACGTTTATTGGCTCGAACGATACGATTAGGAGAAAAAGCCTCGCGGCATAAAAAACCCCTGAAGAATACAATTGTTTTACAATGAACGGTGAAATTGTTCTACAATAACGGTTATAATTTGTGCCCCCCCCCCCCCCCCCCCCCCCCATTTTAGGTATTTTTGCCTTGGGTTGATTAAGTTGTTCCTTTGCTTTGTTGAATACCAGGCGTTTTCTCTACTTGTGACTGGGGTTTCGTACTGGCGGTATTCGGCCTAGTAGAGTCGTTAAATTCTTCTTATTTTGAGTAAAGTATTATTTGTATTTTCCCCCCTTATACAATGGTGTTTCATTTTAACATTCACCTTTACAGCTTTGTCGATTCCATCCCACGTACCTCCTCCCGTTCCCTTAACTTTCATGAAACGTATGCATTAATATGCATATAATTATGAGACTCATATAATTATGAGACACATATAATTATGAGACTTATTTCCACGAATTTTCTTTTATTAATTTATTCTATTACTTCTATTTCCTCAAGACAAGTACAATATAACCCTTTTTGATCTATGTTGTTTTACAATTTCATTTTTACGCATATTAATTCAACTGAAATATTCTTTAGTGGTATATACAGATGCGCACACATACATGAAACTTTAAATATAAATATACGTGACTTGTTCTTGCATAGGCTGCTAAGTCTTCGTCAGATGTGACGACAGAATTCTCAACTTTGTTTGGAGTATTTAATGTTGAAGAATACATGTTATACATTTCTCTTGCCTCTGGAGAAACATATCGCAATAAATTCATTGCTTCTGTCATTTTGGACTTACAATTAGTGATTCCTGCTGGTGCTGGGGAAACTTATAATATCGTCCAACTTAATATTTAAGTTAATTTTGAATAATTGTGGGTTATCCAGAGTATAATTGTTATAAAATTGTACGCAACTGTCTGATTGGTAATGTACTACGTAAGCTTTCGTTGTTTTCATCGCCTTGGGGTATTGTATTTTGCCTTTAAATGATTTTTCGAAATCATGTAAAATGGTACTCGCCGATTCGATTTTTAGCATTTTTTATTAAACTGATATATTCTGTAGGCGTTTCAGTTTATTCCATTTTCCTTTTTTTCTGTGAGTACATTCCAAAGTTATGATCACACTGGTAATATGAGTGTCCGCGAACTGGGAATATATGCCTGTTGTGCCCGGATACGCACATAAGGAATGCACAATTCAGCAACTCCTACAAAGCGAGCGATGACCGACCTCCATCGAGCGAGGAATGTCTAACTCAGCGACACGTGCCGACCGAACGGCAAAAGACTTCCATGGAAATATCCCGATTAAAGAATATAAAAGCACCGCGCATCGTCCGCGGGGCAGAAAAAATAATCGAAAGATCGTAAACAGAACAGAACATAAAGTACCTTTAGAACCGTCAGACTTGTAACTCTAAAACATTCAATAAACCAAGTATCACTTCGTCTATTTCGTGTGAAACTCCCGGTGAATTCCAATTCTTTAAACGCTCCAGAACCTCAGCTATCCCACAAATAATTGTCGATACCCGACGGGCACAACAATACCATATGTCGACCCTAAGCTTCATGGATAAAGCCAATAAGTATGCAAGCACCGTATAATTTCGATTTTATCCACTAGTTGCACCTGAAAAGAGTACTATTCTTTTATGACGATTTTCATTGTATACTTTATTTATAGCGTAGTTGTTCTGAGAATACGTGGTCAAATTAAATCAATTAAAGCAAGTTAAAGGGGTGAGGCAGGATATGCAGGTGGAGTCGATTGGATCGGTAAATAAATAAATAAATGTAAACTTCCATGATTACCCAAAAAACTCGTGAGAACTTATTTTATTTAATCTTAATCTACGTAAAAGAATATCGGCAGTAAAAAAACCCCAGTCAGTGTAGGGAAAAAGCCTGATATTCGTACAAAATGAATAAATTAGGGTGTTTACAAAAAAAAAGAAACCGTCACGACGGCATCGATGCGTAAAAAACTAAAGATTGTTCTACTGAATGATCATTCAGTGAGTATCACGCGCGAGATAGCTCTCTTACCTTTCCGATCCGTACCGCAAACGTGGCAGCGAGCCGCCGTGGTCCTCTTTACAGGTTACTCCTGCGTAACACGCAGGAGGACAAATGTAGGGGGACACATGTCGGCAGCCGAGAAGAAAAGAAAACATATAACTATATTTCTTATTGAACACATGTACAATATACATATTAAATAGATACAACCAAAACAAGCTTGTGTAAAATTGTTCTGAAACAGGAATTTTCGGTAATGGAAGATCCTGCGCATGATCAAATTCACATGTTAAAACAGTATTTTCTAACTGTTACGAAACGGGGCTAATAGCTGCCCCCGTAGCACGAGATGGTGAGATATCGGGAAGAGAACAAAAAAAAAACGCGCCCGCGTAGTTTATATCTCGGCTCTCTCGTTTATTAGAACTCTAGTTAAATCTACGAACGCGCACTTAGCTTACAATTAACTTATATTACTTAAGCACAAACAATAAACAAAATGCAATTAACCAAAAGATCCCAAGGCGATAAAGATCCCGAAAAAAGCCACGCAAGGGAACGCAATCGATTCTTCACAAGCGACTTTCGAGAAGAACGCCCAGCAAGTCCCACAACAAAACGATTCACACAATTATTAATACAAAAGGAAAACTGAGCAGGTAGGTCCGCACGCGAGCCGATCCCGACGCTGTACATTCACTCTGAGCGCAAAAGAAACTTCGTAAAGCACGTGGCTGCTGCGTGAACCGGCGAACGAGCAATGGCCGCCGAGACGAGCACGTTGCGAGCGGTTCTTCTTGCCGGTCTCAAGATGGCCGGGCGCGTGCGCTCTGCGTGAGGTGTTTTCAACAACGTGGCGAGCCGTCGAGCTGTCGAGACGAGCCGAGAGATGGCCCTCTTGTACTCAGGCGGTTAATTCCCGAACACTAACAATAAGAACTTTTTTTAAATTTTGATACCCTTTAACTTCCAGTTTATGATTTAAAATTTCTAAAGGAGGCTGTTTACTGAACGAACTTGTTGCATACGTCTGTACTGGGTTTGAAGGTGAAATTAATATAGTGATTAAAGAATTTCAAATATGTTGAATTTTTTAGAGATATTTCAGGATTACCGGTGTTAGTTCTGTAATACTCCAAAAATAAATTATACATGATGGTCAGATTCAATTCTCGATGTGAAAAATATTTCAGTGATGTAGATTCTCGAGTGTAGTGTGAGCTTTGGTGTGGTATACCTCCGCAATGAGACAGAATCAAAATTTTTAAATCATTAGATAATTTAAGAACGTGATTATTATGTTTTCCCCTATAGTCCCCTAAATCTGTTTTATGTAAGATTGTCTTTTACACATTTTCTAGTCTTCTTTTTCCCGCCTTAAGATAAATACAAACAAACATCTTACATACTATAATATTTTCTTTGCCCGTTGGAAAATGATTAAGCCAATGTATTAATCTGTCTTGTGTGATTCCATTACAATTATTCTCTGGATTTTTATGTCATAAGAGTACACAAAAAAATGTTTTGCTTATGAAAATTCGGTAAATTCCAAAAATTAATGTAATCGGCGTTGTAGTGCATTCATGCATGTACCGTAGCATTTGTTTTTGCAACAGAATTGAACCGATTTGAAACTTTTACTTTCAATAATCTCGTGATTTACAGAAACATATTCTTCCCCCTGTAATTTTAATCCTTTGACTGCTAAAGGCGTATGTATTATACGCCTTCACAAGTCCATCAATATATACGAAAGGCGTATATGTATGCCCTCACAAATTCATCAATATATACGAAAGGCGTAAATATACACCCTATGTATTTTTTTTTACTATAACACCTTTATTACTGTTTTACCGATTGATTCAACATGGAATTTATCGTCCTATGTAACATAGCAATTAAATATCGGCAATTGTTTCAATATCGTTCACTCAATTGCCTTCATATTACACTGCTCTTGTACGTACGTTCTCGTATAATCGCTTCGTGGACAACCTGTCGCAGCGACTGACATGCGAAAAACGCGCCATCCATATTGATGAATTCGTCTGAAAGCGCGCCGTAGTCAAAGGGTTAAGAATGTTACATCCGGTTGTCACGGTCTTCCAGTCGATCGGGACAGACCGTCGCGAGTGTTCCGACTCACGAGGGAACACCGGGGATTGATACACTCCGATTTTGATGAAACTTTGTATAAATATTTATTAGATCTACCTAAGAAGACTATGTGAAGTTAGCGCCTGACTAAAAACAATCAAACTTTTTAAACAAGCATTTGATTGTACTCGGTTTGTACCCGATTGTACCGATACACGTTTTGTTTGTACCACGAAGGGGGGAAAATTACGGAGGGTTGAACATTTACCAGCACCCGACTTTGAGATACGCTAATCTACCAAATTCTATTTGACAAAGCATCGTTTGTACCCGTTTGTACCGCTTTCCGTTTCGTTTGTACCCGTATGACGGTGGAAATACAGCGGAATTAAAAATCGCGTAGGGGGTAACTTCGTCGTTTTTGAAGAAAAATTTTTTTTATATTGTACGTTGTTATACATTATCATCATGCGTTGTTATTACAATTAATAATTATTCGTGAACCTCGGCCCAGCCTCGACCTCCCTCTGCGGCACTAGCCGCAACCGCCCACACCACCCCCGCCGCCACGGCCTCGTCCCTTCTCCGCTGGTCGTCCCGGCCCCCGCGGTAACCATTCCGGCTCGCCCGGCCAGCAGCAGTGCCTCTCTCTAATGCAGAATATGTATACATGGATATGTAACGAAAAGTTTGTAAAAAGTGGATATTAAATAATGATTTTTTTTTTTAATGTATCATTAGGTATAACCAGAAGAGAATTCATTTATCTTTAAAATCAACTTTGATGCAAGTCGATTTGTGAATTAGTTCCTTAGTTATATTGCACGGTAGATTGAGAAAAGTCGTTTTGAGAAAAACATGTTTGATGTTTCAACTTCCCGCGCGTACACCCGTGACCGCACGGTACTGTAGTGCTTATTACACGGTTAGAAAGTTTTATTTCATTATAAAACAATGTCGTTAGCATTCTGTATATTCTATACTATTGATTTATGCAAAAAAGAAAATTCGATTTTTTGGTCGAGTTATATGAGTTTGCCCCCTTAATCAATTTTATTATCACCCGTAAAATTTTCTGTGTCTGAATTTCTGTCCTCATCGTCATTTGGGAATAGAAGTCGTTCCTTCTTGTTCCTTATGCAACGATTCCCGCTATTAACAAGAGCATTCCGTGCGTTCCTCGCAGTTTGTTTATACGAACGTAACACCTCTTCAAAATTTGTCACTAATTCATTTCTTGTGAATTTCCCAAGTCGGGGAAATTGATCATTTTTTACTTCATTATTCTCGACTTAATTATTATTTAAGTATTGTACAGAACTACCTCACCTGGAAAATGAATATTAAATAACTCTTTTTGACACGCTTGAAATTCTCACTGCAATTGTGTGAACTGGTATATGTTGCAATCACGGTAGTGGACAAGAAAATGTTGTTGTCTTTGTCTGAGAATATGACGGAAGAATCATCATGGTAAAAAAATACGAACTTACCCGATAAAGACCGAAAATCTATCGAGAAATGTATATTGCTTATTTCTTCAAAGGAGGAGGGTACCTAAGGCCTGTTTTCGGCACCCTTCAAAATTGGATCAAAATGGCTGGAATCGCTTCCTTATACCCTCGGAAGTAATACTCGTATCTCTCTTCATATCTTCAAGACTATGAATATTGCTCCGGATAGCGAAACCATAGTATGATATCAATTTTTGTTATGAGAGCGTCGGTTAATTTGGCTTTCCCGTCGAGTTTATTTCTTTTTTTAATATTTCGAAGCGGAGTCCCCATTCTTTTCTCGACGTATACATTCACTTTTAACAGCTTGTAAATTTTTACCATACGGATTTATAGCTAGAATTGCCTTGAAAGTTTTCGAGTCTCCATCTCCCATATAATTATCTTATTTTACAACAAACTTTTCCTCTGATCTCAAAAACATATGTACAACAGCGTCGACTTCCATCTTGCCTGCGGAGCCTTCATGATTTTTCATACACTCTTCCTGGTGTTCTTCATACCACTCGCGATATTCTTCAGTATTTTTTTTTTTTACTTTTCCAAAACGTACACCCTTGACGTTAACTACTTTTAACCATAAAATCAGTAACTTTTACGGAATAGTAACCTATGCGCGTCGTTACACCGTACAATGAGTTGAAGCCACGTTTTTTCCAGGAGCCGTCCCCAGATACTTTGAAATTACAAATCGGTCTCTCGTGTTTTTCATTTTCTTTTTTGTCTTCGTCTACGGCTTTCTTTGAGCAAAATTCATACATCGATTGAATGGTTGAATAAATATGCTGGATAATTTTATTGTATGAACTTTCACTCAAACCGTCGCAAATATCTATAAGATTGCAGGATGTATATCTAACGTGTATACATCCTGCATGTCTAAATATTAAAAAAGTATTAGATTACTCACATAATAAACAGTAATAACTATAACTAAGAAGAAAGAAACCGTTTTATTATAGAGATAATAAAAATGGAATAAAAGAATTAAAATAAAAATTACTTTAGTGAGGTACTATAGTTCCATCAAAAGTTTCCATATCAATATTATTAATAACTGTTGAATCCAAAATATTTGAGATTGATTGAATATTTTTGGCTGATTGTGAGACACTTGTACCTTTAAGATTTGGTGGATTTGGTATAATTGAACGTGGGTCATCAGAATCAGATTCAGATTCATTGTTATAAACAGTATTTAGTGACCGTTTTATGCATGACTTCTTTATTTGATTTGTGTTACTTTCATCACTTGAAGAATAATTTGTTCCTCTCTGTCCAGCCTCATCTAATGAATCTTGATTAGGACAAAACCGTAATTTACAAGTTACAATTTTAAAATATTAAAAATTTTTAAATATTAAAAAAATAATTACATAAATTCCTCCCCCATCCCTTCCCCCACCCTCACCCTTCTGCTCCTGCCACATACACATACACAAACACACATACACCCGATATACGCATGTATAAATACATAAATATGTCTCATCGCTATGCTACAAGATGTACGAAAGTTTAAACTTTGAGCCGCTGTAACTCAGAAACTGCTCATTATCGGATGTAGCGTCGACGGAGAGCCAACGCTAACCCCCGGGATGTTCCAACATGGATTCTCCCGGTTGCAGCTTAAAAATTACACCGCGAACTCCTTGAGAAATCGTCGTGGGTCGATAAGGAGATCGCGGGAGAGGGAAAGGGGCAATTTAAATGAACAACGCGTAATTGAGCCAATAAAATGAAGAGTTTATTGGCTCGCAAGGGAAAAAGCCCGGAGGCATGAAAAACCCTTGTAGAAAACGAAGAATTTCACCAAAATATACAACCAATGACAAATACAAACAACGGGGGAAAACGAAAGTGTAGTGTGGAGGAAATGTGTGAAGCGGACGTGGGAGCCGGCTCTCGCACGGATTTTCCGGAAGAAACCGGGCTCGCTGACACGTCGCGTTTATTGTGCGATCGCAAGGATCGGCTGGATCGACACTGGTGAGTGTCGAATGCTCGAGCTCGAACGGGGGGAAAGAAATGGAAATTCGCGACGGAATTATCGAACTGGCCAGTTGATATTACGCGACGGTTCCCTCGTGGAACGGACGACCGCGTGGAAACGCGTAGCGATAAAGATGGCGGCTGCCGTGTAGCGGCAACGCGCGCGCGCGCGCGTGCGTGACTGCGATCACGCACGACGCAATTACCAGAATTTGCAATAATCCAATAATTTAGAGGACAAGATTGAAAGACAGATGAACCGGTCTTCTGAAGGGCTCGAATCAAAGGGAAAGCGAACACGCGGAGAAGTCCGCGTGTTAATGGCGGATGCCGCGTGGGACTCGGTCGCGAACACGACACGCGTTACGCGAATTGCGATTCCCGAAACACGAAAACACAATTGGCAAATGGCACTGCGCGTGAATCTATCTGATCGCACTGGAACTCGCGAACTAGATCGCAATGTAAATCTGAGAATGCTCGAGATCGTTCGGCAACACGTCCGTACGTTAGAGTCGTTAGCGACGAAGTGAAGTGAAAGAAAGCGGAAGCGACGCTGTGCGTAGCGCCACGCGGTTGACGATTGTTGCCAACTTAGAACAAAAGGCCGTCGTGCGGGACGGCGCACAGTGGTCCGGATTGACGTAAGGTGTGACATCGCCTCATAACTTTTCATTCGTAAAAGGTATAGACGAGAAATTTAGGCTGGTCAACGCACTAATATCAGATTAAGGATTAGATAAGAAAAAATACATCAATTTTATTGCTATTATTATTATTATTATTATTATCGTTATTAGTGTTGTAATTGTAATTATTATTATCATTATTATCAGTTTTATATTACCAGTATTATATTTCCTGACATTTAATTATTAATTCTAAGGCTTCTGTATCTAATTCCTTAATTTGCTTTAGTCCACGACTTGATTCTAATGGTGCTTCTGATGCACCTACACTCGCGTCGGTATTTATGTTGACATTCGTAAATTCTAACGATTCGCATATTTTGTATTAACTGGTGCCTTATGTGTTCACCATTGTTGTTATGGTGACCGAATTGTTTACGTATCAAGTACCAACAATGTATCAGTACGAAACAGTAACCAGAAGATAGATGCGATGATGCGTCTAACGTTAAGGGCTTTAAACAATTATAATCTGAACAGCGGGACGAGGTGGGAATTGAATCTTTTTTAATTATTTAGAGGAAACTGTCCTGAAAATACTCCAATTTGCTAAACTTCGGGATTCTGTGGGATTTGAAACATATTCTTTGTCAATTACAAAAAATTTGAAGCGTTTGTAATAGTTTATTCGACAATATTTTTACAGTACATTTTTTATGGTAATTATTATTACAGGAACGAATTTTAATCACGAAGGAATCCTCTTTATTGCAAAAAAAGAATGAAATAAAAATATTAAATAGTAACATCACAACTTCGAAAAGAAAAAATGCATTTCTTTTCGACGAAAAACACTATCCTTAGGAAGTCCGACTTTAAGTTGTCATTTCTATTACAAAATTGTATTAAATCATGCAAATATTTTTATTTTTGAGACTGGCGGACATTTAGGAAGTAGTATATATTCAATACATATCGGTATGAGAAAGTTCATTTTTTGGTAAAATGTCACACCTTACGGCAATCCGGACCACTGTGCGGCGTAACGCAAGATAATTGGCGTAATACCAACTATCAAAAGTAATGAGGGCGCGACGAATGTTGATGCGTGCGGGCTCGGCCGCCAATCAACTTCCGACGAAACATGCTTGATTTCCGACGGAACATCGGACTTTGCGCTCATTGACACTTTTGATCTACACACCGAGAACTACTGTATAACAAAGTTTCAAAAAATTTAGCCGAAAGCCATTTTCCATAAGAAATGTGCGGGGTCCTTTGTCAAGAACTGTACGTTCTAAAGAAAAACGATTTGCAGTTTCGTAATCAGCACGCAAAACACTATAAGAATCAGTTAACAGAAATTGAAACGCTGAGTGACTGCTGAACAGTGTAATTTATTTAACATCTTGTCCCATTATTTTCCTTCGTTGAATGTCTGTAAAAATAAAATGGGAGTAAAAATTTATGTAGGAAATCGTGAAAAAAGCGGGTTTGTAGCCGGCTACGATACGCACTGCTCCACAGTCCATTATGCTTCTTAGTTTCCACGATTCCCTTCTTCACTATTGGCTCTGGAGGTCCTGATACCACCTTTATATAATTACATAATTTATATATAACATAATTGTTAGAGTTATTGTTCGTAATGTGGATAATGATGGAGACAATCAAATATATTGCTTAGATTCCACAGATTTATATTTCACAGCGAGAGAAGATTCACAGCGTGCTACTCTCAACAATAGACAAATTCGTTGTTCTCTACCGGAAAAACGAACATACGTCAGACGCAAACAGACGGCAACACAATAACGATTACATCCTAATTGTTTACGTTCCCCGTAGATGGCATTGATAGTGTGCTTGTCTATTACAATTACATTTCTCTCTTACGCGCGTTATTCGAACTAGAGTACAGTTTGCGTATACATATACTTTCGCATGGTGATTACTCTTTCCAACAATAATAAACGTCATATGTACATACTTTGCTCTTTCAGTTCTAATCGGGGCTTGGACAAGCGACTTGAAACTGGTTTCCGCAATATCAGCAATAGGTACATGCTTGTGCACTGTACGAACAGCTTCTATAACAAACAGTTATTATAAACATTACGATGTAATTCGCACATATACAGCGTGTTTGTCACTTTATGTATCGCGTGTGTGTGTGAGAAAATATTGAATTCTGAGTTAGTATGAGTGTTTATAAATTCTTTTGGGCTGAAGCCAACTATAGTATAGTGGTCAGTATCTCCGCCTGTCACGCGAATGACCGGGTTTCGATTCCCCGTTGGAGAGCCTATGTTGCGGATGAGATCGCCGATTTTAAACTAATATAGTTAAGACATTCCTCACCTTCGGGCGCGGGCGTCGCTCCGACGTTTATATAAACAACGAAGCCGGCTCGAATATTCCTATTCCATGCGATTGCTCGTGCGCATAAATACAAAACCGTAAAAGCAAGTTTGTGTCTGTATTGTGCGAAGCTCTCGTATGATAGCGTGTCACTCGGCCGTGTGCAATAAAATTGATAAAGCGATCTTTCAATCGCTCTAAACCAATCCGTTGACGTTAAATCACACTCGTATCCTTTCCTCGTTTAACCGGCATAATTGCCTTGAGATAAAATAATTCTCATTGCGCAACAAATCGTCCTTCGAGCCGGATTCGTTGTTTATATAAATGTCGGAGCGACGCCCGCGCCCGAAGGTTGAGGAGTCTCTTAACTATATTAGTTTAAAATCGGCGGTCTCATCCGCTACACTATCGCTGCACGCATTTGTACGTATCGTTTCATTTTCGAACCTCCTTCTCTTTCGCTGACGCTGTCCTTTTCTAGGTTCACTCACAAGGGACATTACGTAGGTGTCCCCCTTCGATTTCTTTCGTTTTCACATATGTTGTAGTACTCGAAAAACTAATCGATACGTGTTTTTTTTATATCTGCGGATATTCGGTTTAAGGGGATAAAAGCAGCCCCTAAAGTTGATCTGCAAAAATCGTTTCTTTTAGCATATCTCCGTTTGCACGCAAAATTTTTTCATGAATCCAAACGGATAATATTCCTCGTCGAAAAGCAATGTTATACCACGCATTTTGATCCCTGGAAGTAGCACCCCTCACTTTTTACAACGGTAAAAGTGATATTTTTAAACTTCCTTTTTTACAAAACTTGTATCATTGAATATCCATGAAAACAATTTTAATTTAAAGAACATTAAAAACTAAAGTTGATGTGTTTTTAGGGATTTTCGAAAAAATATTCTTAATGATAGGGTAAACTACCTTCCAATAAAGGGTCTAGCCGGATAAGCATGGGCAATCGGCCCCCACCACTAATATCGGTATTTATGTATTCTTAATATTGCTTTCTATCCAGATAGCAATAGTGAAAAATTTCAAGCGGCTACCCCCACTTATAAAGGAGATATAGGGGTAACGACTCTCGGCGTTAACACCTTTTTTCTCGAAAACGGGTTGTGATATTTCAACACATCCAAAAGGAAATGATAGATATTTATTAGTTCTACTACATGTTTTTTTTTTTCAGAATTTTAATTTAATTACAAGGGGTGGAAAGAAATTAATTTAATTCTTGGGGGTGGTTTTTGCAAACAACCCCTTGAGTGACAATCACCAAAAAAATTAATAATAATGCTCTATCATCGAATTATTTTATATAAAATCCTCAAGATTGTCGGATGGGTGGAACATAGTTAAATAATTTAAAAAACATTTTAATGTTATCAAGAAGAAGTTTTTATTTAATCTTCATCGCTATTTTCCTCAATAACTGCTATTGTTTCTGTTGATTCGAATATATTTGTTAATATTTCCGATGGTTTAACAATTTTTTACTTAAACCGCCCGTGCGACAAGTAATAAATAACTGCAGCTACACGGGAACAGCAACCTACTGTCCTGTTGCCATTCGCACAGTCGCATGTATATCTTGTTATTGCCGTGTAACAAATAGAATTTGGCACGTGTTCTACGTAACATTGATACGTTTTTCGATTAATATGCCGTCAGCGCACCTTCATTCTAATAATGTTTTTATTTTCTATCAAATACGCTGAGAGTCGTTACCCCTATATCTCCTTTATAAGTGGGGGTAGCCGCTTGAAATTTTTCCGTATTGCTTTCTGGATAGAAAGCAATATTTAGAATACATAAATACCGATATTAGTGGTGGGGGCCGATTGCCTATGCTTATCCGGCTAGACCCTTTGGACAACCTTTAAAAGAAAAGAAGATATCCATTGGCGATTTTACTCATTTCTGGACATGACTGGCTCAGCAGAAGGGAAAGGTAGGTATTTTCATACTTACTGAATGGTAAATATAAAGGGTGATAGTAACCCCCGAAGTTCAATCCCAAAAACTGCTTTTTCTAGAATAGTTAGTAAGTACATGTTTTCTCTCGTAAGTTAGCTGGAAATTACTCCTTATCGAAAGGGATATTACATGCATTACTTCGATTCTTTGGAGTTTCATCCCTTACTCTTTAATAATAGGAGAAATGATTCCTTCAGCATCTTTTTCCTAGAACAATTATAAAAGTCATTGAACATTGATGAAACTAATTTTATTCTAAAGAATACGAAAAATTAAGAAAACCAAATACAACTTACAATTAGAGTGGTAAACTACCCTTAATAATAGTGTCTTAATCTCTTATCCTCAATGATTGGGTAAAAATCATAAAATTATCTACATTGGAAATTGCCAAAATTCTTTAATCCTTTTACATATTTTCACATGTAAATGTATTTTCTCTTTCCGCCCATTCAGTACGAAGGCCACCATATCCCAATCAAATCATAATCAGCAACATCTCTCATTTACACAATTTTTAATTTTGCGCCGTCTCCGAAATATAAATTAAAATTATTTCATTTCTTTTAGTGCATTCCGAAGTCGGTTGTATTTTTTTTTTTTCCAAAAATTTTTTTATTTGAGCTTGAATTTCAACAGAAACGCTGACTTCTTGATCTTCACACTCAGTGAAAATACGGTCGGTGACGTATGATGGTGCATAATCTGAGTCATGAAATATCTCTGGATTGAATGGAGAGATACCAGGTTTTTCGAAACTGTTCCTTATATTGACCGGTGTCGACTCTAAAGGCCAAGCATACTTCTCAGTTGCTGGAGTTTCGTATATGGACATTGTCTTCCTAGAGTTATTACGCATCCAGTTGTCTTGGGCAGTGGCACAGTAGTGTTTGAAAGGACCATACACACCAACGTCTAAAGGCTCATGACGGTGGCTGCAATGTGGCGGAAACGACAGCAGTATTACACCATTGTTCTTTGCTTTTTCAACAACCTCGATATCAATATGAGACCCGTGATTGTCAAGCAATAATAGAACAGGCTCAGATGGTGTCGGCTTCACAAATTTTATAAAATGATCCATGTATAACAGGAACTCTGTCTCAGTGTTCCATCCAAACTTGTTCCTTGCCCCAATACATTCGGAAGGACCATTTTGAATGAATAATTCTTTAAATTTCAGCCGAGGGAATACAAACATTGGAGGTACGGTATTCCCGGCAGCACTTACAGTCATTTCTAGAGTGACAAGGATTCCCTTTTCACCTGAAGTTACGGCACCCACTTGTTTGATGTCTTTTTGAGCCACAATTTTTTTAGGCTTTTGCACTGTTGGCACCCCTGTTTCATCAACATTCCAAATCCTGGGTGCTGGTATTTCGTGTTTTGATAATATCTCGCCTAATTTCGAAAAGAAATCCCTGACATTTTTCCTGTAGAATGACGTTGCACGGCTCAGACTTGTGGCTCCTGGGGTTCTGATAGAAAGTTCGGGGTTTCTTTTCATGAAGGAAGTTAACCAATCAGATTCCGCTATGCCACGTTCCTTCCAAGATTCGGGGATTTTATCGATATTGAATTTGACAGCACAATCATATGCTAACTTTCACACTTCGCTAGGCAAAGGACCATGGTAAATGCTTGAACATTTCAATATGTAATCTAACAGCTGTTTTTCTTGTTCTTCATCAAAAACTTTGCGAGTTTCTTTGTATCCAACTACCGGATTAGACACATTTTTATGGTTCTTGATGTATCTTGATAAGTTCATATGACAGAGTTCTAAATTTTTTGCTGCACTCCTTACAGACTTCCCTCCTTCAGTCACAAGTTTCGCAGCTTCTTTGTATACGTCTATAGACGTAGTCCCGCGGTTCGACTTTCTTTTGTAGGTCCTCATTCTTAAACAACGAGAAACAGACATTAAAAGTAATTTTTTCGTATCAAAGGGGCAAGTTGTTACAGTGTCACAACATATCCCGAGTTGCTGTAATTGTTGACCCCAATGTTACTTACTTAATAATATACTTACAACTTTTTAACCTATCAAGATGTAACAGAAGTAGCGTTTACACTACTTTGGACACTTATATGATAAAATCAAACGAATCACCGTACTCCTAACACCATTATTATGGACAGCAGACCAAAAATAAACCATTGATAAATATTTACTTACGTCTCAGTTTTGTGGCACCATGTTCACTTATGTTCACTAACGTGGCGCAGACACAATTGACCGTGGGCATTTGTTTGTCACGTTGGAACATTAGTTGTTCTCGTCTAAACCGTGGTGCCATCTTTCATAGTTTAGAAATAATAACCGCTGTAACAATCTGCACCTGTAACTTTTAGCCCCGATCTCGCCTACTTTGGATTATAGCATTAGAGGCACCGCTTCTTAATTTGAATAAAAATACAATTAGGGCCTGCAGCACAGTTGGCGATTCACTATTACGCATATTAACTAACATGGTGCCTAGTTTCTTAATGTTTTCCCAGTTAACACCAGTGAATGTTAACAGTTGCTCTTCGTTAAAGGAGAAGTCTGCTATTTTATCAAATAACGATGAGTCAACATTAATCAATAGCTGCTCCAGAAATAAGGAAACGTCTGATACTTCTGTTGCACTAGATGCGGAACGAATACGTAGTAACCGCAAATCATCGATGTAAAATCGCTTTTTAATTACGAAAATGATAGAACGTTTGATGTATTTGTATATTTCCTATAACACAATAGGATATATGTACATATTACTCACCCTATATATTAGGTATGCCCTTCAAAATATCCAGATAGAATTGCAAGTTTGTATCTTATACACGAAAGAAAGTAGAGAAAATAATTTAGTCGGACAAAATAATAGAACATTATTAAACAATACAATTGTTTAAACAGAAATATTTTTTTTAATTCCAAATTAATATTTAGTGAAACCACCTTTTCGCTGTATAACATCTACTAACGATTAGGAATTGATTTAAACAATTTTTTAAGACGTTTTTGTCTTAAAAGACCCTAATTTGTAACAATACAGATCTGTATGGGTGAGTCGTAGCAATTTCTACAGAGGGTCTAGGCGCATCCGGAGTTTCCCCTGCCTTGACTCTGACGCGAGCTTTAGTCGTGGGTACTCAGCGGACCCCAGACACCTGTCACACCTCACCAGCTTTTCTTCTTTGATCCTGGCTTGACAGGACCTCACCAGGCGAGGGTGGGGGGGTCCAACCACCGCGGAGAAGTCGACAAGGAGGGGGCCGATTCTGTCGCTGGTTCCTCGTTTGCGATTTCCATTGGTACTTCCTTGGTTGCACATGATTCCGTGTGCCATCTTCCTGTTGGCGGTCCCTGCAGCACGTACAGCGTGCCCAGCAGGTATCCTGGCTTGTTGGTTCTTTTCTCATCCATTCCCGTCTGTATAGCGACTGAGAACATTTCCCAGGCTGCGTATGATTATACTCTCTTATTTGGCACCGTGTCGTTGCTTCGGTTTCTGAGACGTGACTGCCAAACGGCCTGTGGCGTGTGCCGTTGCCACCTATTTTCATTCTGAACTCTTGTATTGTTTTTTTCTTTGTTCTGCTGTACTCTTGTTTTCTTTCGAGTGGATTTGTCATTTTTTAATGGGCTGTTTATATGATAAGTGCAACAGATTTTCAAATACCCTTATTCTGGCATGCAGTACGGACAAACCGAATTGCGATGTCTGGGAATTAACTTCTCTCTTCTTTGTTAAATCGTTAAATTCCTTCAACGTGCTTCCACATATACAGTATGTCCGTCTTAAGTGTCTACACGTGATTATTTCTATAAGTATTAGAGATACAAAGAAATGTTTCAGATGAAAGTTGTATGGTATCGTGGGGAACATACCATGATGGTAATTGTTTGACCTCGAGATAGCGTTGATGCGTCCTGTGAAGGTCACATTTAATTTTTTAAATGGAACCCTATATTTTTTATTCCATATTCTTGTAGCTAATATTAAGACGTTTTCAAAACACTACTTATGCATGCATTTTACATAAGTCATTGTTGAGCTATTAACTTTCAAAGTTTTCATGTGCCCTCACTGGAGATTAGAAAAAAATAATCAGTACCAAAACTCAGTGATGGTGTGGTGCGGAATATTTAATAGAAAATTAATAGGTCCGTATTTTTTTTATGGATGTGTCAATGGACAAAAATATTTACAATTTTTACAAACCTACTTAACTGAAATTTTGGAAAATATCGAATTAGAAGATAGAAGAAATATGTGGTTTCAACAAGATGGAGCACCTCCACATTACATGACAGCAGTGAAAAACTGGTTAAACGAAAATTTTCAAAATAAGTGGATTGGACGTGGCGGGCCAGTACCATGGCCACCAAGATCCCCAGATTGTTCGCCGTATGATTTTTTCCTATGGGGGTACTTGAAGTAAACAGTTTATCGCACCTCAGTTGAAAGTGTAATAGAATTACGTCAACGGATACGAAATGCATGTGCAGAAGTAACACCTGAAATGCTAAGAAAAGTGGAAAAGCAATTGAGGCGTTGGATGGAAGAGGGGCACATAGGCTTATGTGCCCTTTTTCCGTAAATCGTTAAAATCGTTTCGACTTGTATGCTTATTATATTTTAAAGACATGTAACTACATTCTTACAAAAATTTGACTTAAAAGCATTGATACTTATTAAATTATTCAATTATGAAAACTTTGAAGTCGATTCTCTCGAAACGGCATTTCGGCGTATGTGCCCTTCTTCCATCCAACGCCTCAATTGCAAAAGAGGTTACAGAAATGTATTCTTAATGATGGAGAACATATTGAAGGATAACCCCCTTAGGTATCAGTAGATACTAGATACTAGATTCACAATCGGCTTTTAGAGCCACCATGATGTACAAAGTCCGACCGAGCAACCTCCTCGCGGTGTACATTGGGTAACGCTAATGCCAGCGGTATGAAAACTTTGAAAGTTAATAACTCAACAATGACTTATGTAAAATGCATGCATAAGTAGGGTTTTGAAAACGTCTCAATATTTGCTACAAGAATATGGAGTAAAAAATATAGAGTTCCATTTAAAAAATTAAATGTGACCTTCACAGGACGCACCAACGCTATCTCGAGGTCAAACAATTACCATCACGGTATGTCCCCCACGATACCATACAACTTTCATCTGAAACATTTCATGGTATCTCTAATACTTATAGAAATAATCACGTGTAGACACGTAAGACGGACATACTGTATAGTACATCATCGTTGAAAGTGTGTTTGTAGTTGCGTCGCGTACTTTTCCATCGATCATTGTGAAAAGCATGGTATGCTCAATTGATATAGATCTATTTTGCTGAATTTTTGTTTCTTATAATCTGTTTATTTTTTTCTGTATATACGTAATTTCTGGGTTAGCGACGTTGACTGATTTCTTTATAAATCTACTGTGTAGAGGTGAGGAGAATGCTTCCGGGATGGTACAGGGGCGAGAGGAGGTTTTCGCTCGCTCTGCCTGTCCCTACCTTTGATGCCTGCGAAAGTTTCGGCATGTTTCGTTTTCTCTCCTTTATTACGCATCGAACGAATAGTTGTGATCTTTTCCACCAGCAGGGTAAATACGTGTGACACGAAATCGCTTCAAGTAAGATCGGAGCAGCGGCCGTCTATTTTATCCAATCAGACCTGCATTCCGTCGAGGGGCATTCTCCTCAGCTCTACACAGTAATTTTAATCGCCCGACTTGCTGTTCAAACGGATACATCGTGCCGGGTTGACCGATTTATCGATATTAATTTTTCCATGTTTATCTTATGTTGCAAACGTATTAAAGTGTCCTTCAAACAGTGTTTATTCTCACAAGTAAACCTACGGAAGTGTCACTCTCCGATTTTTCTGAAATTTGGATATGTTATAATACATGAAAAACTAAGGGACACGTATTTTTTTTTAGCGGCGGAAAAATATATTTAGGCGGTGAAACGGCCTCCCAAAATAAAGGGTAAAATGGAAAAATTGCGATATCTTTGAGACCAGTGAAGCGATTTCGATGATTGTTGGTATGAAAGTATCTTCCGATAGAAGACGAAAATTGGCCTAGGTATGTTGAAAGGGGAGCGAAAATTAGGGGGTGAACTACCTCTAAAGTGACCAATATCTTGCTGCAAAAAATGTTTTTCCGCCGCTAAAAAAAAATACGTGTCCCTTAGTTTTTCATGTATTATAACATATACAAATTTCAGAAAAATCGGACAGTGACACTTCCGTAGGTTTACTTGTCAGTAAAGTAACCGGTAAGCATTACGCCTTCCTCTACTGATTACAATACGTATGTTTCATTTACTACCAAAACCGTAAGTATTATCGCCTTTCTCTACTTTCTGTGACCTTCAATGACCTTATGTAATAGGTCATTGAACTCGTTTTAAGAACCTCTATCATGATACGGAAGCAAAAACATACCGATCCATTTAAAAAAAATGGAGGTGACCTTCAAATGTCCGAAGTACCTCCACCTGCAAAAAACTATTGTCGCCACCGGATGGCCCCCTTAGTACTGTACAACTTTATTTCAGCAAATATTTCTGTGAAACTTATACTTTCGAAGATATCTGAGGTGCTAATAGTTATTGCCTCATCCTGTACAGGCATCTGTGTCCGAGCCATTGTCAGATTTCTGTTTGTACTGTGCTTGCTGCGATCTGTCACATACCCACTTACTAATTAATTCTAATTTACTACTCTCCATTTTTGGCAAATTATTTATAATGTCTTCTAAACATATGAATAATCGTGTAGCCGTATGGTCTACCAAATTTTGTAAATTAATTTCTGCAGTAGTCGCTGTAACAGTGTATGAATCTGAAATTGTATATTCCTGTTTCGCTTTTTAAATCGAAGAGTAGTGTCGTCCTTAGAAATGTGCTTACTGTTAGTGTCTTGCCACGAAATCGTCCGGGCGTTCATCGTTGTTCGGATAATAGTTACCGAATCAGCTAAACTTGACAACCAAGACCAACGCGAGCAGGCAAACTCGCGCTGCACGACATGATAAACTAGGGGAAGCTGAGGGTTTAAAAACTTCTGCCACTCCTACGATATATGTTTCTATCGGTTCTATCGGATACATGTTCTAAATTTTATACACCGCAACCCCGGGGATGATGTAAATAATAAAAGCAATTGAAACATAAAAATAACTTGCATCAACAACACATGATAAATGTTGTTTGCTCGCATGCACATGTTTGCTACTTTACATTTCTGGGGAAAGCTGTCTCATTCACGTTATTAAAGTTCTCTCTTTTGGGGCGAGATATTTGATGCAAACCATGCGTATCTGTGAAAAAAATTATGTGTTATAAAATTGACACCAAAATAGGGTATGAATGCGTAACATAAATGTAACACTTTATCATTTTGGTATTTACTTACGCTGATAAAGGGTGATACACCAAAGACTGAATACTGATGGCTAGTGGCCTAGCGAACATAACTGGCGCCCGGGGCACGACGTTTACCCCCCCCCCCCCACCAAAAAAAACACACACACACACACACATAAACTGCTCAGAAAGAAAGAACGTTTTGTATACGGAGGTATTTGATTAATTTACTGCAAATATTATTCATAACATATTTTATCAGACAAATCAAGAAACGAAATAATTAATTATGTTATAGTGATTATTTATTTAAAATATATTTTCCAGAAATCGATGAAAATAACACTTGAAATTTGTCGCCCCTCTGCGAGTGGTACCCGGGGCATGGTAGACCCCCTTGCTACGCTACTGCTGATGCCATCCTGTCTTGACGTCGAGCAACGTGTAGTGACGTAGAGTAGTTCTGTATTCCTCGTATTATGTAGACGTAGACAATACAATAACGGCGCTTCGTCTCGGGATCACTTGCCAGACTTGTCTGTGGGACTGACGACAGACGATCCTTGCCCCTGACGCCTTGATACCGCTGTTCGGATGTCACACTATGTCCGAACAGCATGCCGGACGACTGCCAGCGAAAACAACCTATTTCGCCTAGCCATCTGGCGGCCGCCGATCCGCACCAAGGTCGTCTGGGGAGGCAAACAAACGTCTACGTTTTCCCCTAAACACTCACAGTTCGGCCAAACCTGACAGTGAGCTGCACTACCGCTCATAAATGTTTAGGCACTCTCAATAAAAGCATAAATCATATAAAAACTCAGGAAAAATGGGAAAATATTTATTTTTTATATACATCCACATATATTGTACATTTATGGAAGTATACTAAATAAATGCGAAAATTAAAACCTTTAATTTAAATTTTTGTCTCATCTATGTGACCTCCTCTTGATAGAACAATCGCAGCACACAACCGAGGCAATCTTGCAATAAGTTTTACGAGTGTTTTTGAAGTTATTGAGGTCCAAGTTGTTTGAAACTTGCTCCACATATCAGTAGCTAATGTTGGAGCTGATTGCCGTACTACCCGGTCCAGTTCTTCCCACAGTAACTCGATCGCAGTCATCTTACTAGAGTTCGCATAAAATGTAAATTTTTTATACAGCATCTGAAAGAATCACGATAACTGCACCACCTTGTTTGGCATGGCAATATAATTCTAGATCCTCCGCGATTTTTAATTCTCTTTCTGCGCTTGTCATTCTAAATTCTCGGAATAAATTACTAACAGATTGTACGAAATCCATTGATACTAGAGATTTCGCATATAAATTGGCACTGTGACTGTGGTATACAAAATATACACAATACACGCAAAATAAACACAATATATACAATTGTTTATGAAACATATACAACAGTGCCGTCCCTAGAGTTTACGGAGCCCAGGGCTAAGGTCAATATTATAAAAATTATCACAACTAATATAAAATAAACTAACATCTGTATAAAAACTAATAACTAATAAATATACAATTTATGCCCTGCCCTAAGGACGCTACTGATGTACAATTTCTTCGTCGCGCTTAGTGTCTACTTATTTGAAGAGCAAGCGTTAGAAGTGGATCCGAATGCGTTGGCACTTTGGATCCATTTATAACGCGATTTACTCTTCCTATATAATTCTTGACAATATACAAGATACAATGGTGTATGATGTATGTTGTCAAGGAATTTCCATGTTCGGAGCATGTGGATTGGAAATTCACATACTCCGAAATGAACGAATTTAAAGACGCAGTAATGTGAAAAATGTATGCATTAGAGGGTACATTCACGATGCAAACGGATACGACTTGCATAATTAAAGTTGAGCACGCAGGATGCATCGATGAATATTGAATCTCCATTCCGTTAGTATAATAAACTGAAGCTAAACAGAATTTACAACTAATTTTTTTGTTAATACATCTTAAAACATGCTCAGTCACTGCCCGTACAGTTGACTCAGGAGCTGCCAAAACATTATAATTTAAAACAATGGAATGGTCCTGATTCCTCAATGCAACTGGAGCAGGTGATAAAAATGACTTCAATTTAAATAAAAAGCCTACAGATTCTTCATGTTCGCAATTAGTATCCGCACTTACTAACTGCGAATATGAATTTAAGAGCAGTGTTCTATAATATCCATGAAAGGTACTGCAAGTTGGGTTCGTGTTCCTGACGCCGTGTTGCCGAATTTGCCCGAAAAAGTTTTCTAGTGCGTCTTGATTGAAATTACGACCAATAAATGAAATGTCAAGATCGCACAAATATGATTTTAAAACTTTAAAATTTTGCAGAGTTCGAACCCAATTTCGCAGTACCTGCGGGTGCTCTTTATCCGCAGGCTTTCTTTTTATAAATTTCATGCTACGAAAGATGCTGATGGCCTTATCCCAAATATCGGGTATTTCACATTCTGTATCTCTTGTTAATCTCGGGATGACACTACTGGTATTGACACTGTCAAAAATGTCATTCATAAAATGAGTTAAATCAGCCGTGTCAACACCTTCATTCGGCATTACACGCGTTCCGCATACACTTTTTACATTATTGCAACTCATTAGTGTCATTACTGACTCAACTGATTGGCTAAAGACTTGAACGCAATATTTAACTTTCATTTTTTTAATTTTATCTGCTACTACATGTTTTACAGTAAGCTTCTTCGGAACTTGGTTCCGAGAAGCATGACTGCTATCAATAAAATACATATCTTCAACGTGTGACCATTTAGCCACACGTGGAAGATTATCCTCAAGAGTGAACTGCAAATCTTTAGTCAATAGGTTGTTCCGCATGCACTTCATTAAGTGCGGAGGATCGAAGAGCGGTACGATTAGATTGTCGTCAATAACAATAATGTCATGCCGCAATGTAGTACTATTCTGAAAGGCATTTCTCTTCGAATAATCTATCAAGGACTGAATTGCCTTACAATTAGTGGTGCCTTGGTCGCAAACTGTCGCTACCACTATAATGCCGGCCTGAAATGCACGGCGAACTAATTCTTTAAACATCCTAACGATTTCTTCGGCGGAGTTGGTACCCTTACAAAATGAATATGCGACAGGTTGCTTCTAAGGTCGCACTCCGTCTATGCCTTTCAGCATCCACACAGTTGCATGATCCGCGATATTTAGTTTCCGAGAAAACCCGTTATCTACGAATCCTTCGACTATGTCAGTTGAAGGATTGTAGACCAGTGATGGCGATAATTTTAATTCATCAAAAAGCAGAACAGCGTATCTGCTTCTTGCATCAGAAAACGACTCGGACCGCTCTTTCAATTCTTCAAAAATGTTTTCGCAAATTCCAACGCTTAGTGGAATTTGCGTCAACAATTTTCGAAGCGTTTCGATGCTTGGCAAAAGAAATAATTTTGACAAACATCGAAACGTTTTCGGACTTTGCTTATATATACTTAAAGCTAATACCTTCTCATCTTCCGTGAAGCGCCGTCCACATCTGGGTCTTCCCTCGTTGCGCATCTGGGAAGCGAGCATCTTGTGCAGGGGGTTTGGCGAGTTTTCTAAAACTTGACATACCCCGACCCGCACCAGATGCTCAACCTTCTCGATGCGCTGCTGCAGTCCCAGGTGCCGCCGTGTGCACTGTTGCGCCGCCTTCGTCAGTGCTGCCACGGCGTTATACAGCCTCTGCTTCAGGGGATGCTCCAGCGTACTGTCCTTGAGCAACTTCAGCATAATATTACCTGCAGAAAGAAACGTACAATATGATTATACAAATACTTTTTTCATACAAATGATAAATATAATACAAGAGAGGTGTAATATACAGTATTGATGTGTATATTGCACATTTATGTACGTCATTGCCTTGTATGCTACATGGTGGAGTGTATAACGTGCATGGAGTACCGACTGAGGGTATAATCCTCCCGCTAACAAGAACTAGGACAGGCGTTTTCACGTATATGCAGGTACAACCGAAGCATACAGTTTATACACACTGGTTACTATACATTGGGTAGGTAGATATCTACCTGTCTGTCTGTTTGCCTGTTATATATTTTGTTATACAGTATGCAAGGCAATAATATACGTAAGTTTACAATTCAATTGATTTGTATATAGTATATAGAAATATATACTATATTTATGCTGCATCCCGAATATCGAGTAGAAGTAATATGTATGATTGTGCAAGATACAGAAACGTCATCGTAGCGCAGCAGTTAGCGTGAAAGATTTGTAATTGAAAAGTCCAGTTCAAGGCTTGTGACTATGCTGCTTAATCTCCCCCCCCCCCCCCCCCCCCCCTTTTTGTTTTAGTTTCCAAACTGCAAAAATATTCGAAATGCTACAAATAAAAAACTAATGGAATCTTTAAACAGACAGCGTTTCTGATTTACAATACTAGTCCTTTTTTCTCTTACATACAGGGTGTTTAAAAAAAACCATTCAATATTTATATGGTACGTAGGACGCACTGTACTGAGTAAAAAAGCTTTAGTAAACATAGGTCGACAGGTCAACCGTTCCTGAGATACCCTCATCCTACGTATGTAAATCTGTTGAACGCCACAGTCATGCATCCTAGGGTTAAAATAATAATGTAAAAAAAAATCCATGAACACAGAAACATTCTTTCTATTTTACCATGCAACTTCTATATAAACAATTCTTTCTGACATGAATACTTATTACATAACGGGACTGTTTCAGTTAAGCGCGGTCACACTGTATACATTATATGAAGAGTAATAAACCTACGTCTTTCTTATTCTGCAACTTCCATTGTATCATCCTCCATCTGTTGCTCGGTGAGCGATGTGGCAGGTCCTGACAGCAATTAATAAAGATTTTCGTTACGCATTACTTATGTATGCTTTAAAAACTATGTAATCAATTATTACCTGGTAAGTGAAATGTTGATACTGCTGACTTCGACAGTTTTCTATTAAGGAAATATTTCCTGTTGAAGTGCAACGTACATACAGTTTTTTGCCTCAGCTTCGGAGGGGAAGTTGGAGCAATTCTGGCCTGTCACACGCTTTTATTCACTGCAGGCGTCTTGTATCTTCCAAAGGGAACAAATACATGTGTTCAACTTTGGAAGTACATCCTCCCACGTAGCACTTCTTCCTATAAACAAACATTTCAACAACTATTTGATCACACTATAAATGCAATATTTGCAGCAAAAAATTTATTAATAGAACACGGACAATTTGGAACAAAAAACACGAGCATTAACAATTCCTTTTGATTTCTAGTAATTTTATTAAAATAATAAGTACTTACTTTGTATGCATCACCCGCTGATCCATGTTTCAGCTGGTTTCAGCCGGTTTCAGCTGATTCAGTCAAGACGATTCCAAAAATTGTAGCGGGAACGTGACGTTACGATCTATTACTTTGTGTGCAAAATTGGCGATATGAGGTATACATGCGGAAGTGCGACATCAGCGCTCCAAGTAGAGTCGAGGGAGAATTAAAATCGACTTCAAGTTCACAAGAGTAGAGCTTGGGGGCCCTGGATCTCCCGCTGGGCGTCGTAGCGGTCGAACATGCTTCGCGTCGCTCCGTGGACGATTGGATATCAAACCGGGTAATAACGCGTTAAAAGTGCCGAATTAGGTATCAAAATGTTCGGGCTGTTATCGCGAGTGCGAATATATATCAATTGGGCCGGTCGCGATCCCAATTTACGCGAAAATTGCAATTTTATGCAACACGCGACAAATTCACGATTCAGACGAAAAGTGGCCACGCGAAGTGTTTATAACGGTGCGGGAGTGCGTACAAACGTGTTCTGGGCGAGTGATATGGTGTAATTACCGCGAAAAGTGATTAAACCGCCGCGATCGAGCACGCGGCCGACGGGACAACATGGCCGCCAAACATGGCTGCCTGGCGACAGGTCGCGGGCGGATAGTGATTATTCCGAGCAACCATCCGCGAACATGGCCAAGTGGGTTACACGACGACGTGGAAAGATTCAATGGAGGCGGGAAGCCCGGTGCCGAGGGGCTCAGCCGAATTTTCAGCCGACAGGAGGAACGAGAACTCGTGGAAGAAGACGGCGACGGCAGCATGGCCGTTCGAGGTATTTCGAACGACGTGACGTCACGGCGGCAGCATCGGCCGATGTACGGAACCGGAGGAGTATGAGAGCGAGAAAGAAAGGAACAGCAGGTGATGAAGACGGCGAAAGGTAGGATTTACCCATACTAAATGGCTGCAAAAGCCCGAGAACAGGAGCAAACTCGAAATAGTTCGATAGGGTTGGTACCTGTCAGTTCACGGCAGGCGTGAAGATGGCCACGATCAAATGACGCGACGGGAGTGACGCGTGTGCGATGGCGCGTAATAGATCGTGACACGACTATGGGCGACAGATTTAGATTATAATAGATCAAGTAGGCTAGGAAAAATGTCACTTTATGACAAGCGTAAAGATGGCCGCGGATACATAAGGGGTGCGTGATGGCGCGAAACAGATCGAAACGGTGTGGAACACGACGCGACCGAATATTGCAGGTTATGGGTGACAGTTCGAGGTTATGTAGCTCGAACAGGCTAGGAAACGTCACTTCGCGACAAGTGGAAAGATGGCCGCGGATAGGTGTCGCTGCGGAATCGCGACGAAGGTACAGCGCCGGGAAACGGGCGTGCTGTACTCAGGCCCCCCAAACTACCGTATTTCGCATGAAGCCAGTTTTGATTTCTGCCCGTGCCCGCTTGGAGTGCTGGTGTCACTACTAACACATATACATAACGTCGGTGAGATACGCACACAGGAACACAGTGTTACGTATATGTTATACTGTATTTATAATTCGAAATTTATTTTAATAATAAAAATGAGGAAGGGGAAAAATGAAATCATCATTCAGAAAGAAAAAGAAATATATTAATATATCATTTAAATTTAACATAAATATTATAATATATGACATATATTGAATAAACATAAGTAACAAAATATATTGTGTAACAAAGTATATTACATTCATATTTTTCTCGCTTATTCCTACTGGTTATTATAAAAATGGTGTAAGTCATAATTACATTGATGTAATGTGTGAAAACTGTTGACTTACGCTTTCATAATAACCAGCTTCTTCATTTTTTATCCATCGTACTTACATATTGATTCATACACAGATAATATTTGCTCATTTTCATTCATATACATAAAATATTTATTCATACTGATTCACACAGAGGAAATATTTATTGAGATTCATATTCTCAATATTTATTGATATTCATTCATACACAGAAAAGATTTATTCATATTAATTAATTAATTCATATACAGAAAATACTTATTCATATTGACTCATACACACAGAAAATATTCATTCATATTCATCTATACACAGAAAATACATTCAAAATACACACAAAATACATGCAATGCGCAAGCAATATAAAAATAATACAAAATACATTCCCAATACACACGAATCAACTGACACTTCCGATCCATTTATAACGCGATTTACTCTTCGTATATAATTTTTGACGACATATAAGACACAGTGACGTATGATATATGTCGCCAAGAAATTTTCATGTTCGGAACATGTGGATTCAAAATTCACATGCTGCGAAATGAATGTCGTGATAGTTGCAACAAGATCATGAGTGTATGCGGCATTAGAAACATTTGCGAGGCATACAGATACGGCGTGATGAATTAATCGTTCGCACGCAGGCTGTATCGATGAATATTTACATGCAACTGTATCAAATACGTAAACTAAGTCTAAACAGAATTTACAAATGATGTGTTTTCTAGCAACACACCGTGGTACATACTGAGTCACTGCCCGCACAGTAAACTCACAAGTTGTTGAGATATCATAATTTAGAATAACGCGATCTTCGTCATTCATTGATACAGACGGCGTAGCTGATATAAACTTTTGAAGACTAAATAAAAAGCTCGTGGATTCTTCAGATTCGCAGTTAGTATCTGCACTTACCAACTGTTGGATTCGTATTCCCCGTGCTGTCTAATTTGGCCGAAAAATTTTTCCAAACTATCTTGATTTAAATTGCGACCAATAAAATATAAAACGCCAAGGTCGCACAAATAACTTGTTAAAAATTTTAAATTTTGTATTGTACGAATCCAGTTTTGTAATACCTTCTGATGCTCTTTATCCGCAGGCTTTCTTTTAATAAATTTCATGCTTCGA
Organism: Stelis phaeoptera; assembly: GCA_943735885.1. NCBI lineage: Eukaryota > Metazoa > Arthropoda > Insecta > Hymenoptera > Megachilidae > Stelis > Stelis phaeoptera. The sequence continues at coordinate 4,036,079 of OX030933.1, forward strand.
AAATGTGAAACCGCTTCATCCCAAATATCGGGCGTTTCACTAGTCATATCTGTAGCCTTTCTCATATTTACCCTACTATTGTTGACACTGTCGAAGATGTCATTCATAAAATGAATTAACTCGGCAGTGTCAACCCCTTCAACTGGCATTTTACGCGTCCCACAAACACTCTTCATACTGTTGCAACTGATTGCTGTCATTACGGACCCAACAGATTGACTAAACCTGCGCACAATACTTCACTTTCATCTTTCTAATCTTATCAGCTACTACATGTTTTGCAGTAAGCTTCTTCAGAAGTCGGTTTCGAAAAGCATTACTGCTATCAATAAAATACATATCTTCAATGTGTGACCATTTAGCCACACGTTGAAGATTATCCTCTAATGTAAATTGCAAGTCTTTAGTCAATAAATTGTTCCGCATACACTTTAATAGGTGCGGAGGATCAAAGAGCGGTACGATTTTATTGTCATCTATGACAATAATATCGTGCCGCAGTGTTTCACCTTGCTGAAAGGCATTTCTCTTTGAATCTCTAATCAAACATTGTATGGCTGTACAATTGGTGCTGCCTTGGTCGCAAACCGATGCCACCAGTATAATGCCGGCCTGAAATGCACGGCGAACTAATTCTTTAAACATTCTAACGATATTCTCCGCGGAGCTGGTGCCTCTACAAAAACTATATGCAACGGGTTGCTTCCAATGTCGCACTCCTTCTATGCCTTTCAACATCCACACGGTGGCATGATCCGCGATATCTAATTTCCGAATGAAACCCGTGTCTACAAATCCTTCAACTATGTCCGTTGAAGGATTGTAGACCAAAGACGGTGATAATTTTAATTCGTCGAAAATGAGAACAGCGTATTTGCTGATCTCGTTTGAAAATTTTTCGGACCGCTCTTTGAGTTCTTTAAATATGTTGTCGCAAGCTCTTAGTGGAACTTGCGTCAGCATTTTCCGAAGCGTTTCGATGCTTGGCAGAAGAAATAACTTGGACATATATCGAAACGCTTTGGGACTTTTCTTATATATACTCAAAGCTAATACCTTTTCTTCAGTGGTGAAGCGCCGTCTACACTTCGGTTTTCCCTCGTTGCGCATCTGGGCTGAGAGCATCCTGTGCAGGGGGATTGGCAAGTTTTCTAAAACTTGCCGTACGCCGCCCTGCACAAGATGCTCAATTTTCGCGATGCGTTGTTTGAAGCCCAGTTGCCGCCGTTTGCACTGCTCGGCCCCTTTCTGCAGTGCTGCTACTGCGTTATATGTATATTCGCTGTTTGAGGGGACGCTCCATTGTGCTGTCCTTTAGCAATGTTAGTATGTTACCTGCAGAAGGAAACATAATATTATAAAGGTCTAACATACTATTCAATGTGTGTCGACTGAGGGTATAATCCTCCCGCTAACAAGAACTAGGATAGGCGTGTTCACGTATATGCCGGTACAACCGAAGCATACAGTTTATACACAATGCTAACTATACATTAGATAGGTAGATACCTAATGTATCAGTAGCTATGTACTCTTTGGATGTTAAGTATTTTTTTATGCAGTGTGCGAGACGATAATATGTATAAATATCCAATTTCATTGAAGTAAATTGAATATACAGGGTGTCCCAGCTAACTCTAGCATCTCAAATATCTCGCTTGTTTTACTGACCGGGTGTAGATAAAACATATGAAATGCAGAATTTGTTAACCCGCCCGTCCCATCGGCTGTTTTGCGATACAGATTTCATACATGGAGGAAGAGCCAGGATCTAACCAAATGACAGCAATGAACAATGACAAGTTTCAATTCTGTCTGCATTTTTACGCAATTCTTAAAATCTTGTTCATTTAAAATAGAAAGAAAAAGAAAACTTAAATTTATTCATTCTGCAAGGATATCGAATAATTTGGTTATTTTCCTTATTCTATAGGTACAATTAATTTCACATTATTGTTAACTTTTTATTTTTTATTTTCAATTTTACTTTTATTTACATGTAATAATTGCATTATACATATATACCAGAAATGTAATTCCATTTTCTTTTTTTTTTCGCAATAATTTTAGAAAATTATGTTATACATTTTTTAATGTAATTAGATTGTTGAATTTTTTTTTTTTCGCCCGCTCGTAGTCAGATGTTCTTTGTCCATAAAATGTTTTTTTGTTGACACTCGTGTTGCTCGTACCTCATATTCCGATCGTTTGATCCCTTTATCATTTACGTCGGATTTGTGATAATTCGGCGTTCCAGCTCACCAATTTACTCACTGTAAACATGTTTCCAAAAAACAACATTAATATATTTTACACGTAATATATTATGGTAACTAGTATTATATTGTTCATCTTTTCGCATACTTACATTTCTTTATTACCTCCTACGAATTCGATTTATTATTATTCATAATTGTGCATATAATTTTTGCTAATGTAATGTTATTGTTCCAAAAAACTAATTACAACTAATCTTAATATTATATTCAAATGTGTATTGTCCCTCAGATTTAATAAAGTATGTTACGGTAAACGTACAGCTGTTAACCGTGAGTACAATTGCAACTGTTTGCAATTGTGAACCACCAACACAGTGAGTGGTGCCGTGCTTTATAGCACAGTGCGACGCCGAGCAGTAACGATATCTTCAGTACTTTCGGAGAGTGACCTGTTTCGTTTTTCTAATCTTGTCCTCTCCTGTTTAATGAATTCTGGCCCCCAAATAGGCATTCCTCTGTTGTGCCTACTATCGATTAACTCGGATAACATACATTCTATGTAAAATTGCTTCAATTGTGGTTCCATGTTTGTATTTCAGAAATTATCATCCTTCTTCACTCTAATATATTTTAACCCTCTCCGGGTCCAAATGCAGAACAGGCGATATTTTCTTCCGGTTATATGTAACTGTCCCTGCACCTGGTAAAAATATGGATGTTTTCTGTTCATTGCAGTACCGTCTTCGTCTTCAAATATTTGTCTGGCAGCTTTCACGTTTTTGATAGCTTCATCTTCCGATAAATCTTCCGCTGTCTTTGGGCATTTTATTTACACCAGTCCTTCTTCATCTATAATTCCATCTGGAGATGCTCCTAAGTACGGGATGCAACTGTCGATGAAGAGTCCACATTCTCTAATTGGGGCACCAATATGGTTGCTTAGTTCTATTCGAGTAACTTTTTCATACACTTGCCCATGCTGTATAGCAGGGACACTAAGTATCCTCGGGTACAGAAAGGTTCTCACGGCGTTTGCTGATGATGTGCCTCTTCGACGACGACATACTCTTCCAAAATTTGATGCCGTCAAAATTTTTGATTTATAATGCAACCATCCAGAATTTTTTGCTTGACCTACGGTTTCGGTCTCACTTTCTTCTCTTCTGTCTTGCCACTTTTTGATCATAGTACAATGTTTTTGTAGCTCCAGATCATAAATCTGTTTCGGCATGTCTGGCTTTTGAGCGTTTGAACCATACTCCGTATCTTCTGAAGAACGGAATTGCTTTCGAGCATGATCGAACTTTTTCGTTTCCTTCTTTTTTTCAGCCTTTTTTTGGTTGTGTTTTTTCTTCTTATTTTCCATGTTGAGTACATCGTAGGCGGTTTCTTTTTCATTTCTGCATTCAACCGCGACAGCGCTTCTTGTGTGTTATACTGAATTGCAGCAGCAGCACATCTTCCTGTGTATGATCCCTGCTCACCGAAATGCGATCTTTTTCCACCGATGTACTTTGCGGTCATTCCATTGAAACCTTACGCACTATTATTATTATTGTTGTGTTACGTTCCCGCCCTCAAAATTTCCTTATTTGGAGTTGGCTGCGTACACCCGGTATTAGTCACATCTAGAATTTTCAAGATCAACGCGAAGCAGGGGCGTTGTCCCTCGAAGTCACGTAGCGCACTTCCCCACCACCCTTTTTATCCTGATTTTTGGGTATAAAAAGGGTTGCGGCGAGGGCACTTTGGGTCTAGTCAAATTCTAGAAAGGGCACGTTACACGTCTGTACGTTTCCCTTACGACGTATTACAACTTAGCGAGATCGGGTTCAAGTCCCCTTCGAGCATTTCCTTTAACCATACAGTACACAGTCTACTGTTAGGCATTTCATTTACGGTTGTAGTCGTCCCCCGTTGGCTCGCGTTCGTTAAAACCGAGAAGGATTAGATTCTTGCTTCGCGGAATCGAAACTAAACTAACTCAAGTAACTCCAATAATATTGTAACTTAATTCAAGTTAGAACACCGCGACAAATTACACTATAACAGTTGTAAGTCCCGGTGCATTAGAATAAACTGAATCAAATAGATTTAGTGTTGATCAATTATAATAAACCGTCCTGAACCCACTAAGGTATACCTTTACCGCTCGAGGTGCACCGAATACGTTACGAGCACTAATACTAACATTTCCTGCGGCTCCCTACGTTAGCCATACGTAGGTTCGTCCGCATATCACTTTCCTGAGGCTCCCCACGTTAGCCATACGTGGGTTCGTCCTCGCGTCTTGACCTTTCCTGAGGCTCCCTACGTTAGCCATACGTAGGTTCGTCCTAGATAACCAACCTCCTGGAGCTCCCTACGTTAGCCATACGTAGATTCGTCTCCGCGTCTATTTTCCTCTTAACAAATTACCATATACCTAATATAAAGCCCCGGCTACGCAGCCGTGCCCCTCCGGCTCGTAACAGTTGTACTCTCTGCATGAGCTGACACTGGCCGCAGTATTTCTTTAATCTGCTGATATACTCCTATTCTAGTCAACTCCGAAATGATGTTTCTTTCACTCTTCTTCTCAGTTCCATCGCAGAAATAATTTAATTTGACACGATCTGCGTGTTCGCCAAAAACGTGGCTGGGAACATTTTGTATGTAACCGTACAAATTTTCAATTTTCTGGGCAATTGTTGCAGCCTAGTTATACCTGAACTCGGTGGCTTTTACGATGTCAGTTCGCATTTACCTAATACTACTTTCCACAGTTTTTCGTAGTGGCCCATGTGTGGTTTTCTTTACAATTTCCTTCAACTTTCTGCCGAAGTTTCTCAGCTAATGATTTGTGCATTCAACTTTCTTAACGCGGATTTCGGCCTTGTATGGATCCGCATCTATAATTTTCTTATACATGCCACCGTCTCCTTTAGCAATCAGCGTGGAATATACGAGTCCACGCTTTTCTATGCTACTCTTGAAACCTTCAACTATAGCATCACTTTCCATACCGGTTGATGCTTGATTCACACCCCAATTCTTGAAGCATGTATGTTTTCGTGGATTTTCCTTCTTCTTAGCAGCATGCCGACAAATCTTACAAACTTTGTTGCACACCCCAATAAACAACACCTTTTTGGTGTGATATCCCATATCGCCGAATATACAGAGTTGTATATTCCGATGCGGTGCGATCGCTTCATCCAACTTCCGTCGGCTACAACATGGATGTGGGGGATTCCAGATCCGGGAAGAACTAAAATTGTATAAATTCAAATTATTTTCTAATCTAATTATTTATAAAATATAAAAATATTTGTATACCTCTTTCGATGGCGAGGCGTTTTTTTTTCATCAGCCGGTGCTATCATCTCTTTTTCTGCAGCAACGATCAGAGAATCAACAATTTCATTATGATGGTTGAAATTGTCTTTTTGACATGTACGGTATATTCATGGCTGTGGAAAATTCCTACATTTGAGCGTAGCTGCCCCCGGTGATGAATGTCCCAGCCATGGCGCTCTGTTTGACACCCATTTCTTCTATTTCGTCAGGTTGACTGTGGATCTCACCTGTATAGTGGCACGTAGTGTAAAAAACGCTGAGGGTGGTTCTCAGCCCTGACCGTTTAACAGCAGTCACTTGCAGGTGTTTAATTCTACAGTCTTTCCGGTTTTCTGAATGATTTCCTATTTTTTGCATTTCGGTAAACATATGCTGTATATCCACAATACTGAAACCATCTGAGTGAGAGCCCTTAATTTATATTGCTCGGTTGCTACCCGCGACTGCGATTGTCAACAGCCGCGTCGTTAAGCACGAACGTTCGCAAATTCGCGTTCCACGCCTCGCGTCTCTCGCCGCGCGGCAGCTTCCACGATCTTTTTGGAAGCTTATCGAAGCTTTCCATGCTCGTTTCCGCATTCTGGATTCTTCTACATGCTACAGTCTCCCCCTCTGGACATGAAGTCGCCTCGACAAGTGGTCCAGGGTACTATTGGTCCAAGTCATCTCTGGAACTACGTCCGGCTTCTCCTTCCCTCTTCCTCTTTCGTGGTCGTCCGCGCCTGCGGATGGGTACCAAGGGTGCAGGTGTCTGGTTCCGTTTGAGACAGGATCTTTGCCGCGATAAGATTTATTATTGATTATTTATAAAATTTGAAATATTCTGTTACAAAACGGCAAAGAACCCACCCGGCGCGGCCTGGGTCAGTGGCTGCCGGGGCTCTAAAGAAAGTTAATTAGTTAGATAGAATTAAATGATTGAAATCCGACTATGAATTTTGTGGGCGCCAGCCGATTTTATCTAAATCGGCGAAGTAAGACATGAAACTCCCTCAGAGGGTGGGCAGGTTGGAGACCCGTATTAATTAAAGGAAATCAAACAAGAATTGGAATAAAGAAGTATAATTTCAACCCAGTGAAGTACAAATTTTCTGACTTACAAGTTTTGTCGGTTATTCTCGCTAGGGCGTCCTTCCGCCTTTCCTTTATTTGACAATATGTTTATTTCGATTAGTACTCGTCGACGCACGGGGACACGCTCGATAGTTTGGTATTTCTTAACGTCTTTTCACTATAGTGGTTCGGGACAGAGTGAAGCGGCATCGATCGATGATCGAGCGCGTGTCGCGCTGGCCCTCTCGACGGGCCCCTTAGTAATTAGAGGGCTTGTCGCCGCTTCGTCGGTAAGCAAGGGAATTGTCTCTGTCCCGCTATTCGCGGTTCCCTTAGCGCTTGGCTTTTGGCACGTTGAGGGGGTTTCTTATTCGCCTGTCACACGTTCTCCGGTATAAGAGCTGAGCGCTGAGGTGGGATACAGCCCGATGTCCACAGGCTCTGCCTCCCTGGTTTGCAGCTCATAACTGCTCGTCCCCGTACGTTTCACGACGCACGATCCATCTTTCCTCGGTGCCAGCTTCGATGAGTACCGCTGTTCCCATCTTCTAATGGTGTGGGTGGTTACCCAGACGAGGTCACCAGGTTGATACTCTGGTCCCTCACGTCGCCGTTGATCTGCATACTGCTTGCGACGGTCCTGTCGCTCCGCGTGCGTCTGCTGGGCTATTCACGAGGTGTCAGCTAAAGCGAGTAGTTTCGGGGTGATCTCCCGTCAGGAAACTCTCCTCCTCGACAATCGCTCTGAGGTCTCGGTTGGTGTCATCTGGGGTGCGCAGCTCTCGTCCAAACGTAAGATAGGCGGCCGAATACCCGGTGGATTTGCATTTTGTCGAATTCATGACAAAGCGAACTTTTGAATAGTTGTGGTTTCCGTCGAAACGCGCGGTGCATTTCGCAAAACTTCCTCCTTCTATCCGCTGGGTCCGTTGGATGAATTCCAGGATCTGGGAGAATTGGGAAGTGGACAGTTGGAGGGTCTCTGGAGTATCGGATTGGTCGTGGTTCGAGGCCAACTCGTTGGGCGCCAGATTTGTTGAGAGAGAGATCTTCATATGCAACTTGTTCCTGCATCGGAGTGACATCAGCCATCCTTTTCCATCCTGTTGTCCCCATCTCCAGTACTCTGTGGTTCTTCTCCAAGTGCAGTCGGAGTTCTTTTTTTAACTGAGCATAAGATGCAACCATATGTGGGAGATATCTCCCCATAGCAGCTTTCTGTGTTGTCTCTACTAGGTGATCAAAGAATGCGTCGGCGAACTTTCTTTTAGTTTTTCCACTAAAACAGGGCTGTAAGCTCATTTGGCTGTAAGTGGATGTCAAAAGCCCAGTTTGATTTGCTTGTACCAGTTTGGAGTAATATATTTGTTGAACCGGTTTGAACTTTATGGTGGTGCCTTTAGAGTTGCCTTTCTGGAAAACAGACCCTGATTCTTCTCTGGTATTCCATGTGCCATGTGTGGTTATTTGACTAAGGAGTGATAAATCTTCCTTGTAAGTGCCAAACATCGAGTGATATGTAATTTGTTTTGCAATGCTGTCTGTTGCTGCGTTTAATTTGCCATTTGCCAGTCGTACTTTTGAAATATGCGATTAAAAAGCCCAAGCTTCTTGTCCACTGAAGTTAAAATTTGGTACAAGATTTTCAGTTTTATACACTCTATTCTCCACTTTGTGCTCAGATGTTGTGAATATGAAAGAGAAGGCAGCTGAAGGTGGAAACATTCTTTGCGCCTGACGAGTTGTTACAATTAGGGCTATGTCGGCAATCAATGTTATTAATTGTCTGATCTCTGAAGGCTCTTTGTCTTTCATCAAAGAGATTACATGATTGGTGTCAGGAAAATGTGCAAAAGCCCGTTTCACTGCTATCAACCATTTTGCTGAGTACTGTCGTTCTGACCTCAAGTAACACAGAAGAGTGGTTAAGGGTCCCAATGATTGTGCCATTGATGCTCGCTTTTCTGGTGGAAAGGTAATCCCTTCGCAGAGAATGTGATGACAACCATATATACCATATTGTGAGACATTAACTACTCTTTCTTGATTTCCCCTCTTTACCAATGGCATTTGATGATGTCCAAGCCTTAGTTCTTTACGCCTCATAGCAAATCCAGAGAGAAAGTTCAACAGTGGGTCTGCTATTCCACACCAATTTTCTTTTGAATTTTGAGTAAAGTTAGCAAAAAGAATCGCTACTTCTGTGGCAGTGTCTTCCACAATTTTGTGGGTAGGTTCTCTCTTGCTGGTGTATTACGTACCTCTGAAGTTAATTTTATAGTCGGTTCCTGAAATGCGGTTTTCGAGAGTACCGTTTGTCTTGTTTTTCTTCTGCCGAAGCATGTTATAAGCAGTAAACAATACATTATGAATTTGATCTCCCAAGCTCAGATGCATTGCATGTTCACCAAGATTAAAATGTTCCAATATCCTTTTGTGGCTTGTAGCAATAAAGTTTATTACCTTGCCATTCTTGCCGGTTTCTTGGGGAACTTGTGGTTTCTTTGTTTCTGGCAGGACATTGTCAAGGTTATTAGCATCTACAATAATCCTCTTTGTGTCAGAACTTGTGCTGGTTTCGTCAACTTCCATCTGACTCATTTTTCAAGGGTGTTAGAAAAAACTGTGACGAGTCGGCGAATCCGCGACCCCTTACCGATACTACCCGCGGGGCCGCGAGCCCCCACCCCACCGCTGTAACACGTGCGATTCTCGCAACGGCCGCGAGATGCCGGACCGCGAGTCGCGCTTTTCGCGGTAGAATCGCGGAACCGCGAGTATACAGGGTGTCCCAGCTAACTCTGGCATCTCAAATATCTCGCTTGTTTTTCATGGTAGAAAAAAATGTTAGAAGAAAAAGTTATTGTATCCGAAGGGACACATATTCTGATTGGTGAAAATTTGTGCTCAAGGTCATTTTTTTTTTTTTTTTTTTTTTCGAGATTACAAGGTCATCGGTGTTTTATTAAATGGAACCATATACAGGGTGTCCCGTAACTAGTGTAACATCCGGAAATGGGGGGTAGCTGGGGTGCATCTGAACAACTTTTTCCTTTACCAAAATGTTGTTTGAAGCTTCGTTTTCGAGTTATTAACGAAAAACACAGGCCAATGAGAGCGCGCGCTCAGCCACGAGAACGTTAGTGGCTCTCAATCACGCGCGGACGTGGCCGTGGACCAACGCCTCTTTGCATCGGAGATATCGAGAGAATCACACGGCAAATGTTACATTGTATTAAATTAAGAATAATGTAGAATTATTTATGAGTAACAAATTAGTGAATATGTCGTTTAATAACTGTTTGACACTTTTTAACGTTATTCGAAAGGAACAAAGTGCTGTAGTAGTTATGAAAATAAATTCTTTTTTAATACGACATTAACAGTTGGATAATGATGCTAGTGATGCCGACCCCACAAAGAAAAGAAGAGGAAACGGCGGGGACGGTCACAGACATCGGGAAACGACAAAACGGGGACAAAAAGACAACACAAACGAAACTCCGTTCCCCGGTTTGAATGGCCAGGGACGGGGCGGTCTACCGCCCAGGGTGCGAGGCCCCTGTCTCGTTCCGCCACCCCCGTGAACAGCGAGGGCATGACGGGCGGGTCACTCCGGGCTGCCCGCACCCAAATCAGTATACTGGCCGCGGGGCCGCTGGCGGGCCCTCTGGCCGGGTCAACCTCAGCAGGACGGTGGCGATGTGGGCCGCAGCCGACACCACTCGCTCTGCTGAAGCCGCCCCGGCGGCGTTGCCGTTTCGGCCCGTGGCCGTTTATGCGGCTGGGCGTCGCGAGCGCGTTCGGCCGTTCCTCTTAGGCGGAGGGCCAGGGTGGGCGCCGGTGCCCTTTCGACGGCGGGCGCTCGGGGGCGCACGTGTCTTCCGTGTCTCGGGCCGGTGGCATGGCGGCTGACCTCCTCCTCCGCGGTCAGCGGGGCCTCTTCCGGCGGGCTCCTTTCTTCCCCGGGGTTACCTCCTCGAAGTCGTCGAGCGCTGCGTGGAGGCGCGGCGCCGTCTCTCCGGGCGGCCGGGGGTTCATGCAGGCCTCCGTGGAACGGCCACGAACTCCTCCTCCTGATGATGGGCGGCCCTCGGCAGCCGGGTTCCAGCGCGGGCGGGCCCCTCTTCCTCTTGGGTGGCTCCTGCGAGGGTTGCGGAGTGTAAACGGGGTCACTTACCTCATCGTTACTCAAATCGTCCCCAATAAAAGGTTTGAGGTCGGAGACGTGGACCTTCGGAACCATGCGGGTTCCGGGCGTCTCGACCTCATACACGACTGCCGACAGGACTTTCGCTCTCGCTCCTCGTAGTGGGTGGCTCGCTCCACACTCGCACCACGACGCGAACAACAAGGATAAAAAGGCGAAAGACCAAATTCTACAAATTGATTCTGGCCGTCACGGTTCGCTGCACGCACGCTAATTACCTAAATCGCTTCTGCGGTCTCGCCGGCTCGCGGTTCCCCCTCCACAGGGAGTTCGGGTACCAGGACGGGCCGCTAGATCTCGTCCTTCTTCAGCCGTGTCCTGGGGTGTCCTCTATTGGTCGGCAGGGCAGGCGGCTTGATTGTTTTCCCAGGCCCGGCAATTGTGAAGTCCGGCTGCCGGGGCGGAGGTGGCGACCGGTCAGCCGGGTCATCCAGTGGTGGCGCGGGCCCGTCCGGCCCTCCCTCGCCCAGGTGGAGGGCGGCCGCGGCCGGCGTCGGGCAAAATGATCGCGAGTACAAAAAAAAAAGTTTCTCCCTCCCATGCACTCTGTCTATACCGGGGGGTGGGGAACAATTCCCGGGGCGCAGGATGGCGTGGTTGAGGCTGGGACTCACCAGGGCGGATGGAGCGGGCGGGCCTTCCCTTGAGTTCGTGACGGGGCAGAAAATTTGCCTCGTCACAACTGACAAAACCTTGTTATTCGTATATTGAACGATAATATCTACCATATCTACGGTAAATATCTTTTTGAAAGTGTCGCTTATCAAAAGTGTGTCGGTACTCCTGTGACGACCACTTCGCTGACGCACTGTATTGCGGGATGGAGTTTGATGTTGCTGAGACGGCATTTTAATCCATACAATTTTTTTGGCTATGTAAGCGCTCGGTGTTTCTCACTTTCACTGTTTTCACTTCTTCGATGTCCTCGTCTTCTTCGTCATTTACAAATAATAAATTTCGTATTAGACCAAAATAGAAATATGTATTATTATTTTTTATTTCACAATTTATTTAGTTACATTATATACCTTCTTCGGTAGGTGTTTCAATTTCTTGAGCAACTGGCATTTTTTGATCTATAAAAATACAACCAAGTTTCATGAAAATGATCGTCATATTCAATTGATAGAGTTGACTGCTGTTGTATAAAAAGTTACCTGAATCATGAGCAGCTTCATCGCTATCAGAAACCTCACGCTCGGCCGAAATTGAGATCACTGTGGCCTGTGAGAACACAGCACAGATCTGATGGAGTGTCATCACTTCGGGTCCCAGTGACTCTGATCATCTCCTTCCTGGCTTCTCAACCCTAATGTCATATTTTGCAGACAACATTCTCATCACGCGAGCAAAGTCCCTGTGACTCTTCTTCAGTAGTTTATTTATGACAGCCCCTCTATTTAGGAATGTCAGGGTTAGGATGAATACATCTTCAGTTAGTCTTTCATGACTACTGTAATTCCATCTTATCTTATTTGGGTTATCAAAATCCGGTCTCATGGCATGCAATAAATTTCCTTAGTATTATCTCAGGATCAAAACCCTGGTATTCGCATGCGTCAACCATTCGTTCACACCTCTGCCTGAACTGCTCGTCATCAGGGATGTCGACCACAGCAAGAATCAGCCTCCAGTCCCCGTTGGACGTTCCAGTCATTCTAAGCATTTGCTGAAGCTGGTTTCTAACAGGGTCTCTCAGTCGATATATCTCAACCGGGGCAGCATTATCCCTGATGGTGTCTATGCCGGCTTCGATAGCAGGCATGGTCACTTCCTCTCCTCCTTAGGCCAGTTCTCTGGGAGTCATTGTTATCTGTGCCAAAGTAACTTGCCCTATTAGCTCAGGGTGAGCCTCAAGGTATTGGTTCAAGACCTCCTGAGGGGTTGGAGCTAGCCCTCCATTCATCGGGTCCACCATTGTGCCTTGCGGTTAGTGTCAAATAATCAAAAGTCTTCTTGCAACGCCCTGTTGTGGCAAAGGTCCTATCTGTTACAGGTGTTGAGGCTTGAGGTTGAGTTGTCTCAAAATCACCCAGAGAGGTCTGAGCCTGGGCCTCACACACGGAAGCGTCAGCCTGAGTGACCTTGTCAGAAAGCTTCTTTCTCTGACGAAGTCTTTCCTCTTTCCCTCAAGCTATCGCCACACACGTCGCTTCGTCTGTAAAAACGATATTATACAAAAAATTAAGGTTGTCATCAATTTTTTCCATCATAATCTCACAAAATTCCACACGGCGGTCAAAATCGTCTTCATTTGACTCTTGATGAAGATGAATTTTTTTGGGATGAAATTTTAAAAGTCTTAATTTTTTTCCAACTAAAAATTTACTCATTTCAAGTTGTTGAGCAGCTTTTCTAATTGACAATCTGGGATTCTTAACAAACGATTGGGCTACTTCAAATTGTCGCTCTTCTGATGTTTGAGACAGGCCTTCCAAATTTCGGTCGATTTTTCTAAGTCCTCGTTTCTTCGAAACAGCGAATGGTATGAGAAACAGTAGATTTTGAAATTCCTTCGCCTTCATTACGGAAGGTTTCATTACGAAGCAGTCGCACTACATCATGCGACCTTTGTCTATCTCCCTAGACTCTCATCATTAAAAGCGGGACTCGCTCTTGCTCTGTAAGGTGAGCCATAGTCTTAGTAAAATAATTTTGAAAAAAAAAAAAAAGTATAACCGACTTCGGAATGCACTAAAAAGAATGATATAATTTTAATTTTTATTTCGGAGACTTAGCAAAATTAAAAATTTCCTACATTGAAAATTACCAAAACAACTTTCATCTACACAATTTTTAATTTTGCGCCGCCTCCGAAATAAAAATAAAAATTATTTCATTCTTTTTAGTGCATTCCGAAGTCCATTGTATTTTTTCTTCCAAAAATTATTTTATTTAACGTAGAATCACCCCCTGCCGGGTTGTACTACGATTTCTGGCTTTATCTATAAGCATATCTTTAAGAATTTTTTTAAACGCTACAGATAATAAAAGTTTATTTAATCAATTGTAATATAATAGAACAACATTTGAACTATATTTTCCTAAATTTTCAAAACAAAATATGTATAAATAAGCCATTGGCAGCAAATATTCGCAGGCGCCTCGAAAAAAAGTTATCCTACGGTGAACTTCATAACTCATTACTGGATCATCTAAAATTAAAAAAATCAAAATGATTTTATTAGCTAATAAGTTTCTCGAGGTAACGCTTTCGAGTTTTTTTTTTTTTTATTGATTTTTTAATTTTTGGTAACACTTGGAAGTCAAAACATCGATTTTTGCTAAGATAATCGGCAAATTTATTACTGTAAAATAACTAAACTAAAAAAAAACTCGACAGCGTTACCTCATAATTTATGTGTAGAAACAGTGTACAAAATTTCAAAAGGATCGGTGTAGTAGATTTTGAGTTACAGAGTTCACCGACTTCAAAAATGTCAAGTGTGAGAGAAACGCTTTAAAGTTTTGTACACTAGAAAATCCAAAATTAAACATCAATAATTTTTCTATACATACACAGAGTCATCGATGCCAGGCCTGTAAAGCACAAAGCTATCAGCTGCAATGTCTAAAGCATCTTTTTGCTCTTGTCTACGTATAATTCTGCCTTCTTTGCTATCATGCGCAGCTTGTTGCTCCGCTCTGCTTATTCGCATACTGTCTACTGCGCGCGCCCATTCATGAGAACTTGGCCCTGTACCGGTTTTCATGTCTTGCATAAAGGCCAACAAAGCAAAACAGCCTTCATTAAAAGTACATGCTGCTACACGAGCTGCGATTTTAACAATGGTTGAGGTACCACTCACTGATTTTGGAGTAATTTTCCAAAATAAGTTGGTTCAGACTTTCATTGTTATTTTGAGTAAAGCCTCCAAGATATCGTTGTAAAAGTGCATCCTTACTCAAGTCCTCATAAATTGGTTTGATCGCTTGTGAAACATCACTTGGAAATGAAGTGTAGCTATGTTTGAATGGCTGCAGGGCGTTTGTAGTTGTAGCTCTCTGCCATTCACACCATGAGTCTTTGCCGCTCGGGCATTTGTCGTGCTGCGGATTCTCGTCTGTCGAGCAGTAACGGTAATAAGTTGCCCAAATGGCATTCTTCATTTTCTCCACAGAATCATGATTGCGCCGAATGGCCAGACCATAATATACAGTTAATTTGTCTATTATTTTCGCGGTAAGCTTACCTTTGCCAGCAAGACTTTTTCTTTTTACTTTTTTTCCGGTCTTGGTTTCTATATCTACTACACTTGTTTTTACTAAATGTATTTAAAATCTTTTTGCTACGGCAAGCTTTGTTGCTGATAATCACAATGCTCAACGCGGAATGCTTCAGAAGCAGCTGAAGCAATTGATAACTGTTGCACGCGTTTTTTAATCTCGAAGAATTAGTTAACCCCTTGCACTACAATAACGTGTCACACTCGTGACGCACCTTACAGTTCAGATGTGACTTCTGCCGTTCAACCTTTGATCACAATTGAATATTAAGTTTAATTCTGATTACCGTTCACACAATTAATACCTGTCAAGTACGAAGTATATGTAATATTTTAATTTGCTTGATTTTTTGAACATTGAAGCAATCAATATTTATCTCTGACTGACTACCTGTCGGGAAAATGGTAGTGCAAGGGGTTAAAATGGTATCAATATCGTCTGTATAGTTCATATATTTAGTATGAAAATAATCCGCTAAGCATAATTGTTGGATTCATACCATTTCCATTTTGCTGTCTAATGCTACTGAACAAATTTTCCAAACAATCTTGATTCAAACGTCTGGTAAATGTGAATTCCAATCTTTGATGCATTTGATATATGAACTTAAGTCTTTAACGTTTTTCCCAATTACTATTAATCTCTTGAAAAATTCTGAACTGTTATTTAAAAAATCTAAGTGCTCTATTAAACAGTTTAGTTGTAATCACTCTAGATGAATTAAATATGTCAAACAATTTGTCAAAAAACGATATAGATTCATTAGTTCCAACTTTTTCAAAGGATAAACATTCCAGTGTTAACCCTTTCGTTACTACGGGCGGCTATAGTCGCTCTCCATGAAATGCCACCGACATACAGGGTGATCCTCTCGCTAGTGGACCGTAAAGGAAGTGCCGCCTCAATAGAATGTAGAAGTCGACATCCTATTTCTGTCATCGTAAACTTGACGACGGTAACCCCCGCAGCGGAGGTGACTGTATGCGTGAAAATGTGTATGTATAATAGCAGAAGAATCCCGTTAAAACGCTGCGGAAAACAGAATATTTTTGTGGGACGCTTCTCCTCATTACACACATTTTCACGCATACGGTCGCCTTCGCTGCGGGGGTCGCCCTCAATGAGATGTCGACTTCTACATTCTATTGAGGCGGCACTTCTTTACGGTCCACTAGCGGGAGGATCACCCTGTACTATGGACGACTATAGTCGCTCTGCATAAGGTATTGCATAAGACTGGAGTTATTGAACATTGAGTATCTTACTCTGGACATGTAGCATCAGTATCACCTCCCCGAAAACACCGTCAGAACAACTCGAGTTGCAGTGAGGCGTAAACGCCACCGTTGCACACTTTTGGCGTGGCAACTCGTTCAGCGGAAGTGCCACGCTGGATGAACGCCCGTAGGGAAAGAGTTAAATATCTTTCCAATCTTGCCGAAACAATTGCACTTAAAATTTGAGTTGCATACTTACCTCTCATCTTTTCAAAATTTGTGAGGTGTACAGGGTGTCCCACGCCAAGTGTTACGGAGCCGTTATTGCAAAACTATCGGTCCCATGAAAAGTTGTTAATATGTAAATTGCATGGTACGATATGAAGCATGTTTTGGTACAAACGAAAATTTGTTTACATTGTTATTTTACGAAATATGATGATGACGTTCCGTTTTTTAAATGGAACAATATATATATATATTTTTTTTTTCGGACTCTTTGATAATGTTTTTCACAACAAATTCACTGACCTTTAATGCATGTGTCCGATTTTTATTAGTTTCCGAGATATAGCGTTTACAAATTTACTCATTTTTAAAGGGAAAAGCTCGGTTTGATCAGGGTGTACTATGCAGAGATGGTAAGTTGCCGTCCAATGAAATTCGTTGTTCTGCCTCTAGTCACACGTATTTTTTTCATTGGTTAAGGACCTCACAACTACAAGTCTATCGTGTGACAAACGTCATCAAGGAGAAAGTTTGGAACAGAGTGAGATGAAGCGAAAGCGAGTGACGATTCGAACGCATTGGCGTAGACATAGATTCGGGGTTTTCATTATAAATAATAGTTAAGCACTAACGCCCAGAAAAAAATACATTTGCGCAGTTTGAATAAATTTTAGTTTCTGTATATATAAAACATACGAATATAAAAAATTGTTGATATTTATAAGAAAGTCATTATCTTACCTAATCATCAGAGCAATTGCTATCACTTTCATCTTCCTCGTCGTCTTCTGATGCACTATCCGTTATTTCAAGTTGTAAAAAATCGATAGCATCATCGATTAAATTGTCTTTTGTCCAATAATTTTTCTTTACTGTTTCGGTATGCTTGCAAAAATTTTCCCACTCCTGAACACCAACAGAATTTTTTGCTTCATTCGATAATTTTTTTAGTTCTTGATACGACAACGTTGATGGGTTGTTCTCCCGTATCTTCCTCTTCACGTGTGCCCAAGCAAGTTCGATAGGATTTAGATCACACATATACGGCGGTAGTCTTAATACAACATGTCTGTATGATTTAATTCAGGGGTGGCCAACCCAAATGATTTTGCGGGCCACTTTGGAAATGCATCATAACTCCGCGGGCCGCATATAAAATTACACATATATACCCATATTAGATTTAGACCCACGATAGACATATTTTTGAAGTGAAAAATTGAAACATAACTGCAAACTCATAAATAAAACAAGCAATATCTGTCATATATTCGCAAGAATATTATTTTAAAATCATAGTTAATTTTTTCTCATAATTTCGACAGTTAATTTTTGAATATATGGAGGCAAAAATAATGTATTTTTTATTAATACATTGTTTTTCACTACTTTGGCCATTATAAAATAAATGTATTTTGTAAAGGTGTGATAAATCTCGCGGGCCGGCAAAATGTTCAAGGTGGGCCGCATGCGGCCCGTGGGCCACGGGTTGACCACCCCTGATTTAATTAATTGATCTGCTTTGAATATTTTTTCTGGTTGTTTGTGTTGTTCGATTAATTGTGATAGTTCGCATTTCGTCATATTGTTACAGTGCTCAACATTGTTTTTTTTATATTTTTTCAACCAATCTATCATTTCGGTTTTCCTTCCGTATTTCGACGGTGCCTTATCTGTTTGCACTGAGTTGTAAGGTGCATTATCCATAACCACTACACTATTCTGCAGTAAATTTGGCAACAATTTTTCCAATACCCATTTTTCAAAATTCGCGGCGTTCATTTGCCCGTGATAATCACCTGTGGTGCTGCGTGCTTTAAATATTAAATCTGCACACGGCACAAATCCGTTCTTCCCACCAGCATGGACAATTATAAGCCGATGAGAAGAACTTGTATTTTTTAATATACCGTCCATATCGTTCCTTTGCCAACATTTTGAAAAACATAATGTATCATCTACCCATGTCTCGCCGACGTAAACAATATTTCTCCCTGTTGACCGATAATGGGCGATCGCTTTTAAATATTTTTCGCGCCATGCTTTAACGTTTGATTTTTCAATTAATATTTTTCGGATGCTGTTGCTTTTCTTCCACTTATATCCCATACTTCTGAGAAGTTTATGTAAAGTATGCAATTTCCAAGGGAAATTAATCTTTTCGCGAATGGCTACTAATAATTTCGGACCACTGCTTTTTTCACCATATAAAAATTACTAATTATATGTATTCCTAGTGGTGGCTCTGTCCTCTGCAGAACAATAAAATTTATGTCCAGTGGCCACTTTGCGTTTCATTCCTAATGACGGCAAGTGTCATTAGCAGAGAAACTCTCCTTTCTGATTCTGCCGATCGTTCTGATTGACAAGCCGGTGTAATCGACAGCTCGGATTTGTAGCTTGTCAATCGAATGTAAAAGTACTCCTTTCGATGCTTCCTCTTCACATTTCATTAAAATCTTCCTTGCCATGGTGCGCGCTTCACTGTGAACCACCTGTCCATCTTATGACTAGCCATTGTTATTAGTATTGTTATTGTTTATTGTACTTAAACACTACACTTAGCACGAAAACTACACTTATCGCTACACTAATAGTACCTTACACTAAATAATACTAACGATAATTAAACGACAATAACGATATAATATAAATATAGAATACACAAAAATTGAAAGAAACGCTTGAAGAAGTGAATATGCAGACTGCTCTGAGAAAACTGTTGCTGGAAAAGCTAGGAAATACCTTTCATAGCCGCTGTTTATGATTTTTATTCCTTCATCATAAAACATGTGGAGAACAGGAGTTACGATACCTGCGCGGATACCTATGCGATATTCTAATCTTTGACTTGGCATGACTCGCATAAATACGTGTCTCTTTTAAACACGGAATAAATAAGGACCAATTTTACGGAATAAATTTTTATTTTGAATAAAAACGTACACCAAAAATTACAATACAATAAAATGTTCCTATTGTACAGTACAGAATAATAATTTTACCATACAAATAACGGTTTGTCTTAATAACATATTTAGGAACAGATAATAATATATTTAAAAACAAAATTACAGTCTGACAACATATATTATATGTAGAAAATTTCATTTCCAATGCACTTTCCCCCGCAAATATGGAAACTTTACGCCTACACAGTGTGACTACACCGGAAGGGATTAGGTGGAGCGAACGACCCAGTCCCCTTGCCCCTCTGCAGTTAAGTTTGTTGGAACCCGCCAACTTACCATCTCTGCATAGTACCTCGGTCGGCCCCATTGATGCGGTAAGTACTGCGCTTTTGACACTTCTTGTTGAAATGGATACGGAGGATCTGCGCTAGGTACGGCAGGCCCAAAGAGGGAAAAAAGTGAAAGGTATTGTCCATCATTGGTGCTATATTTACAATGCCGAGAATTTTACGCATGAATAAATACACATAAGTAACACAATTGTAATTGGACCGCGAGACTGTGCGTTTGATTTTTAACCGACACCAACTCGAATTATGATTGGTCGAGATCTATCGGTGGGGCAGTCAAAAACTTGTATATAACGACCAACTTTTTTAAAACGGAAATCAGAAATTTTCGGGCAACCGCATGGAGCACATCAGGAGATCCATCATCGAGCAAAAATTATTAATCAGTACTTGCCAGTACTATTTTGAAGGATCAAAATGCATTCAATAGAAGAAAGAGTTTTTCTAGCGGAGAAATACTTTTCCACTAAATCGTATATTGAATGCCACCACGCATTTGCGGAGAAATGTATAAATTCTCCAGTACCCAGCAAGAGTACCATTTCAAGAGTGGTACACAATTTCAAGGAATCGGGGAGCGTATTAAATAAGAAGCCCTGTCGAAAATCAAATGCTTTAACCGAAAGCAAATTAGCAGAGGATGAAGAAATATTGGAAGATGTACCGCAAACTTCCTTGAAGAAGCTACAACTAGTGATGGGTAGTGTTTGCGTTTTGCGTGGGCGGAGGAGGCTGCGCAAATTAACGAGACACGACACCTTTGAGCTATCACTAAAGTATTGTATTTACACCTTAAAATTACACTTAGTTCTAGAACGTAACGCAACGATTATTATACACGCGAAGCTTATACTAAATTACAACTAAAGGGAGTAAATAAAGAAAAACAGAAAACTGATGAAGTTAACAAGGCACTGCACGTCGTGCGCGAACACCTTACTAAACTCTAAACGTGGTCTGCGATAGAAATCTAATTGAAAATGCACGAACGAAAGCACGTGTGAGCGCGTGAACAGCGATAACGTTAATGGCGTCGAACCGGCACCGCGAGGCCGTTGAGCGAGTACCGGTTTCTTCTTCGTGATGGCGCGATCGTGGCCATGCGTGTCCGGGAGGTGCTGCTGCTGTCTGCAACGACGCACCGGCGAACTACTTTCGCTACGAACACTAATGGCCGCCCGTGTTCAAAGGAGAATTCGCCAACAGGTAGAACTGCTGCTTTTGAATTACTCGTGAGTCGATCACGTTCGTTCCCCGTGATTCGTGATTTTTCGTGATCGCTTCTGATTGGGCAAATCTTATGACATAAGTTTTGGCCAAACAGAAGCGATCACGAAAAATCACGAATTTTAGTCACCGATTCTATCGGTTTTAATATCACTGCCAATTCATGCAATGTTTCCCACTTTTCTTGTGATATTAGTGGTAAGGTTTTATTAATTATTGCTACTGTAACTTTAGTGGACTCTGACAGTAATACAGTTTCACTGTATTATTACCTAATGTTGTCTGATATGCATTTAATTTTTCTGTAGCAGAGGTGCTTTTTTTGAAATACTTTATTATTTTTGGGATATTGTCATGCAGTGAGTTTATATTGTTAATATCTAGAGCAGATTTAACAATTAAATTTAAATTGTGCGCAAAGCATGACATATGGTTCCACCCTAAATAATTTATTATTGCACTTTTCATATTGACAGCATTATCCCATAATTTCCCATTCTTCACACGTTGTTTTTAAAAAATTTGCAATATTGTCACTGGTATGCGATGTTGGGATCCGGGTGAGAAACGTACAGTCGAATTTGTTCAATAACAAATATATTTCGGACATTTCAAACGTATACTCTGGACACACATCGAACGACGCGGAAACACACCGTTACGGACAGACCGCTACCGCAATAGGGTTGAAAGAATAATGATTGCTACTGCTCTAAGGATGCTAGTTCTTATATATTAAGCTTTTCGCTGAGGAGGGGATGTCGGTGACCCTTGGTACCTGACTAACTAGTCCTGAGTGAGACATTCGTGTACTTCATCTAGGATTTTGTACTTAGATAAGAATGCGTAAAACAAGGCTGACTAATGTAAGTTGTTTTGGACGCGGTGGTCCTGATACGTTTATCTGCGTCGAGTCATCTAGTTGGTCATCCAACAGCGATCCTGTTATTTGTTCACATTTTATTAATATTGATTCTAATTTATAGTTGTTGATAAAATGAGCAGTGTTGGCTATAAAACTTTCTGTGTTTTTTTATGTCCATGTGTCTGTAGTTAAGCAAACTTTTATACTGTTCTGTATTTTTATTTTACAGTTACTTTTACACTGTTCAAACATTGCCGGAATTAATGCATGAGAAATAAATTCTCTGTCTGGCAATTTATAGTTTGGATTTAAAGTTGCTACAAATTCTTTAAATCCAATGTCTTCTACTATACTGAACGGTTGTAGATCTTTTATGAATAATGCTAATAATTTATCATCGATCTCCTTACGGTTTGCTGCTGTTATTCTTCGTGGTGAAAATGAAGTAATTCTTTGTTGCGTTGAAATTGCTATTGATGTTGATGTGGACTGTTGTGCTTGCAGTGTATCTTGAGACGGCAAGGATGGCAATCAAGAGACACGGTCGTGTCTCGCGCCGAGTTCACGCGCAGAGCGCTGCATGAAAGGCCGACCGTGTATCTATACGCGAGACAGAAAGTTCAGAGAAGCCGAGATTATCAGATCTCAATAACGCGTGGGTGGATTGGCTTTCTATTAGGCTCAATCGATAGCGCGTACCCAAATTACTTCACAAAAGTGTTTTTATTTTTCCTCTACATGCCTTGTGAAGGAAGTTATCACAAGCTAAAGTTGAGATTGCGTAAAATGCATGATGAGATTTTAAGTCTTGGTCGTTGTCGTCGTCGTCTGTTCGTCATCCTTCTCTAACGCCTGTTACGGTGTATACACACCTCTTTGTCAGGGGACTGGTAAATGTACTATTGGTGTCTTTGTCTTTAAACGAAAACGGCATAAGTTTGTCCCTTTTTCGTTGTTTCTTTTGCTAACATCAGTTTGTCTTCCTTTCGCACACAGCGTGTCCAGCGTTACAGCAGCGCCATGCATAGTTTTACAGCTGTCAAACTTCAGAAGTTTGTTGTTATTAATCAGCTTTATGTGATTGATTTCGTCGACAAATTTATAGATTACATACTTTTTTATGCCGTATATATTTCGGTCAGAAAATTTTCTTTCTTCTTATAGCACAAAAGCACGGAAATTGCAATAGTGCAGTACAACTGTTAGCTGTCAGTGTAACGCCGTACTCGCGATTCTTTATACGGCGAAAGTATGATAAATACAAATGTGTATAAGTGCAGCTATTTATTAGTGACAAGGTTGCGATATAAAATTATTTAATGAATATTAATAATCATCAGACATGTATATTATTTTCCTGCAGAAAATTTATAGAAATTAAATATATTTACAAAATTATTAATTATAGGTGGCATACAAAAATTGTATAATTGTAATTCTGATTTGTAATATTTTTTATAAAGTAAAATTTGATATTGATAATTATTTATGCAATGTTGTAAAACGAATTTCTACCTTATCTGTATAAACTACCCTTTAAGAAAAATAAATTATTTAATATCAATAAATAATGAATTCTGTCAATGATACTTTTTTTTTATTTTTATTATTTATTTACAGGCCCCCTTTAAGAAAATGTAATTCACATGGATTACTTTAATGTGTAAAATTTTACTACAAAAAAGGCGTTATATCTTCAAAAAAATATTTTTTTAAAATAGTACAAAAAGGCGCCAAGTCCATGTTTCTTAAAGTTCTGATATAGTCTGTATGAAAAGCTGTAAAAAAAAAAAAAAAGAAATGGTAGTATCTATATAATATAAAAACATTTACTTTAGAAAAGAACCATACCAAAAAATGGTTGTACTTCTATGCATTTTATATTTATATATGTATATGTATTCATATTCGGTGTATAAAAAGGATGATATCACAAAATAAACCAAATTAAAAAAATTTACTTTGCAGTAAATTCTGCCTATGAAAAATACAAAATTACTGCACATGCTTTAAACACAAAATTTTTATAATTTCCCTGTAAAATAATTAGCACTGGTTTCTTTTAATTTGTTACATCCACAGATTAATTGAATTTGTTGTACAGCAACAAATTGCACAAGAATGTAACGTTAAGACGCGTTAAATTCATATGATTGTTACAAAAATGCGGCGCCAACTTTTTGGCAGTCAATACATACAAAATTACGAGAATTTAATTTCATATGGCTTGCAATATTCTGTCGTTGTATTCAGGCTAATAAACAGAAATGTAAATTTTGTAGAAGGTGGTGAAAGTTATTTCACTGAAAGGTTCATTCTGGTTAGACAGGTCAAACAAATTGGCACATTTTTGTAAATGTTCTGTAGAAAAAGTAACGAAAATAGAAACGCAAATATTTTATATTGTATTTATTAAACTTTAAAGTATATTGCAAACAAATTTCAATCAATTTTATTAATTTACTGCGGCGGAATATGGAGCACCCAGAATCTATGCGCGCCTCTCTGGCAGAAGTTCTGCAAGCCTTAAAATTGGTCTGAAACAGCCAACTAAAAGGTTTTTCTGTTAAGAATAAACGTAATTCTAGAATAGACTATTAACACATCGATATCTGTAATATTTTATTTTTAATCAACAAAAAAATATCGGAAATGTTTAGTAGGAATTGAACATTTTCTGTGCAATATCGCTATCCTCTACATTTTTATTCAATCTTATTTTCTTTACTCCATTCCAGAATTACATTTATTCTTAACAGAGAAATCTTTCGGTTGGCTGTTTCAAACAAATTTTAAGACTTGGAGAACTTCGGCAAGAGAGGCGCGCAGATATTCTGGCTGTTCCATATTCCGCTGTAGTAAATTAATATTTAAAAATGCCTGAAATTCCTTTACTGAAATATACTTTAAATTGTAATAAATACAATATAAAATATTTGCGTTTCTACGTTCCTTACTTTTTCTACAAAAAATTCACAACAATTCCTTATTTCTTTGACCTATCTAACCATAATGGACCCTTTATTTTATACCAATACTATGATTAATGGGCAGGATAAAAGGATGTGGATGAAGTAAAATATTTCAAATAGAACGCTTTGTAATATATTCTATTATAAATCTATATTACTTTTTAAATATATACACGGTTTTCCCACCGCCCCCTCCTCGGCCCCTCCCCCAACTCCCTCTTCCTCTCCTGCTCCCTCCTCGCCGTTGCCAGCGGGGTGCTGTAATAGAAAGAGTAAAACAATAATTGTTAAATACATAAAATAGTACAATTTATTATGATGAGTGTACTCACGTAAATATGTTTCATACTGTGGCTGCCACTGTTGCTGCAGTTGCTGCAGCTGTTGCTGCAGTTGCTGCAGTTGATGCGGCTGCTGCAGTTGATGCGGCTGCTGCAGTTGATGCGGCTGCTGCAGTTGATGCGGCTGCTGCAGTTGATGCGGCTGCTGCAGTTGATGCGGCTGCTGCAGTTGATGCGGCTGCTGCAGTTGCTGCGGCTGCTGCGGCTGCTGCAGTTGCTGCAGCTGTTGCTGTTGCTGCAGTTGCTGTGGCTGCAGTTGCTCCTGCTGCCATATCATTATTTCTGAAGAAAAAAAAAATGATATTTTTTTTACAGTATTACAATTTATGTAAAAATTTGTACTTTTGATAATTACCTGTTACAATGTGTTGTGGCAACTGCGCCAAATCTAATTGATGTGGTGCTGCTGCAAAAGATGGTGACGGTGGAGGTGGTGATGATGATGGTGGTGGTGGCGGTGGAGGTGGAGATGATGATGGTGGGGGTGGTGGCGGTGGAGGTGGTGATGATGATGGTGGTGGTGGCGGTGGAGGTGGCGGTGGTGGCGGCAACATCTTCTTTAACTACGAATTAAGAAGGAAACGTTGCATAATAATATTAAAATTGTAATTGTGCTGAAATATATTGTATGTCACACGTGCGTGGAAAGTGGCCTATTGTACACTAGTTGCCTCAAACATTCTTTTTAAAGTTTCACCCTTCTAAATAAAAAGATATGTACATATCATAACAATTATATCGTGTTTGGCCTTCCATTTTAATCGGAAAGTTCTCACCAATCCGTTAACAAAATTTTCAGATAAAAAAGACAAATTAGAAAAGTTAGACTTTCATACTACAAATTATGTAGTCGTCGGTTTCATCAAACATACCATGATTGCTTTGTTTCGCGTTGGTCTTAAAAAAACAGAGAAAGGTTTCTTGAATATACTGATATACACAGGGTGTAAACAAAGTGGCGGAATCGGTGCCATACATTCGATAGAGAATGAAATTCTGAGAAGAAAAGGTGTATATATGTAGGGTGTGGGAGACATAGTGTAGCCGCTGTGATTTTTTGAATTGATGAATTTAGCCAATCAGCGCAAGAATCGCGGTTCGGCGCGCCGACCGCCGTTCCCCGCTTCGTCTATATTTTCAAGGATCGTAGGCTTGTAACTGCGCACTCATTGGCTAAATTCATCAATTTTCAAAAAATCGTAGCGGTTATACTATGCCTCTCACACCCTACATATATATATATATATATATATACTTTTTCTTATCAGAATTTCATTCTCTACCGAATGCACGGCGCCGATTCCGCCACTTATTTAACACGCTATATAGTTATGAAATTACATAATTTTCAATACATACAAATATTGATGTTTAAGTTTAATTTAATTGAAAAAAAAAAAAAAAATTGTCACCGCACGCATTTTCAACGTATCACTTTCCTATTTTTATACGAAATTGTTTATCTGACGTGAATTTGTTATACAGGATCGCATTCTGGACACCGTGCCGTAAAAAACAACAAAAAACCTTTTTAAGGTAAATGTTGTCGCAGTATGCAGTTCGAGTAAATGAAAAAGATATTTAACAGCGTCGCGTATACGCCATTTTGCCGCCATGTGGCCATCACTAGTTTCTTCTGGCTAGTCAGTGTTGTTGCTACGTGTAATTAACACTAATGATAATAAACTGTATCCATTTTTGATATGTTTGACGTTTCATTTTTTTATGGTAGTATTATTGTTATTGATAACATCGTAATGCTAACCGATCGATTTTTCAATTTTGGATTAAACTATTTTATCATGTTATTGTTGATATCTAAAAACAATTACGAATGACACTAAGAGAGAAATAATAATAATAATAACAATAACAATAATACTATTATCAAAAAACCAAAAGGTCAAAGATATCAGAAGTGAATACATTTTGAACCTTAGCATTAGTGTTGATCATGCGTAGCTACGACACTGACTATCCACGAGGAGGGAGCGTTGGACGCATGGCGGCAAAACGCCATTTACGCGACGTCGTTAGATATTTTTTTCATTTATTCAAACTGCATACTGCGCCAACACTTAACTTACATACTTTTTTTTCGGAAATGTCTACAAAATTCGATCATGTACAGCACATTTACGTCAGATTAACACATTTCTGTAAAAATACGCCACTGATATGTATTAAAAATTATGTAATTTAATAACTATATATATCACTATATTCGGGAAACCTTCCTATATCCTTTCACACCAACGCGAATGTTTTATCATTTTTAGTTTTTGCGTAATACTTAATTTTTCAACAGAAAAACACGTTTTTACAGAAACGCGAATGTTTGAAAAACCGAGGGTGATACAGTAATCTTGTTTTCGGATTCGTATTCAGGACGAGAAACTGTACAATACAATACAATGGATTTTGCAAAAAAGGAAAAACAGTTTAAATTTCTTGCACACTAATATTGTAGAAAACAGAATGTTGAAATAACTGTTTTATTCAGTTCACGACAGAAAAAAGTTTACAACACAGAGAAACAAGATGTACAGTAATCAGGTAATCTCGAATCGTATACCGTAATCGTGCCCGTAATCGTAATCGACCGTTGGTTTTCTACTCCTACAATATTGGAACGAATCTTCGCGAGTAAGGAAGTACTAATCGCGAATTAAGAGCCGCACGTATTGTTGCACTACCATAATGGGCCACTTTCCGCACACGTGATATATATATGTATATATATATATATATATATAAAAAAAAAAAAAAAAAAAATAATAATAATAATAATAATAATAATAGATATGTACCTTCTTTGATTTCTTCATTTCTTCCGTTTCACTTTCTTGCTCTCTTTTAGACGTTTTTCCTTTCGCACTTCTAATGCACTTCTGAGCGTCGAACGTGCCTTCACAAGATGGCTTGTTTCTCACCCTGTTCCACCACTCCTACTCCCATGCGTTAGGCCCTTATTGGCTACGATCAGTGACAAAGGGCGAGGAAAAGTACCTTCAGACAAAATGAAATAGAATGATTTTACACTGTAAGAGCTCGGTGTTAGTTGCTCGTTTCGGCCAGATTTCGGAAGCACAGCCCCTCGGTACCCCCACTGCCGTTCTAAGCTCGCTGGCCCAGGAATGTATCACGTTAGATATGTCTGGATCCACCCGCATGATAAAAAATTTCCTTGCGTTGTTAAGGAGACCTAGAAAAATACTTTTTGAAAAAAGTACAAAAAGGCGCCAAGTGCACGCTTCTTAAAATTAAGATATAATCTATACAAAGAAATGTGTAACACAAAGATTATTTTATCTTTATGAAAACATTTACTTTACAAAAATACCGTACTATGAAATTGGTGTATTTCTCTCAATTCTTTATATATGTATTCATATTCTGTCTATAAAAGAGATGATATCACAAAACAGCGCCAAGCAAACAATTTGTTCTCCAACAACTTGTATCCGTAAACAGAGATTTTTAACTTTTATCTAATTGGTACAATATCGGCGACTGTTCCCCGAATGTTCTTTCTTCAGAGAAAGTATGTTAGCGACAACATATTTTTAAGGGTCGCCAAAGGAAATTAGCCTGACGCTATTTTGCTTTCGAGGGATTTATGATAGGGATTCAGCCTTCACGTGACCTAGAAAACGAAGAATTTCACCAAAATGTACAACCAATGACAAATACAAACAACGGGGAAAACGAAGTGTGTAGTGTGGAGGAAATGTGTGAAGCGGACGTGGGAGCCGGCTCTCGCACGGATTTTCCAGAAGAGACCGGGCTCGCTGACACGTCGCGTTTATTCTGCGATCGCAAGGATCGGCTGGATCGACACTGATGAGTGTCGAATATTAATTGTGCGATCGCAAGGATCGGCTGGATCGACACTGATGAGTGTCGAATGCTCGAGCTCGAACGGGGGGGAAAGAAATGGAAATTCGCGACGGAATTATCGAACTGGCCCGTTAATATTACGCGACGGTAATGTTCCCTCGTGGAACGGACGACCGCGTGGAAACGCGTAGCGATAAAGATGGCGGCTGCCGTGTAACGGCCACGCGCACGCGCGCGTGCGTGACTGCGATCACGCACGACGCAATTACCAGAATTTACAATAATCGAATAATTTAGAGGACAAGATTGAAAGACGGATGAAGCGGTCTTCTGAAGGGCTTGAATCAAAGGGGAAACGAACACGCGGAGAATTCCGCGTGTTAATGACGGACGCCGCGTGGGACGCGGTCGCGATAGCGAACGCGAACACGACACGCGTTACGCGAATTGCGATTCCCGAAACACGAAAATTCAATTGAAAGACGGCACTGCGCGTGAATTTATCTGATCGCACTGGAACTCGCGAACTAGATTGCAATGTAAATTTGAGAACACTCGAGATCGTTCGGCAATACGTCCGTACGTCAGAGTCGTCAACGACGAAGTGAAAGTGAAAGAAAACGGAAGCGACGCTGTGCGTAGCGCCACGCGGTTGACGATTGTTGCCAACTTAGAACAAAAGGGCCGTCGCGCGGGGCGGCGTAACGCAATATAATTGGCGTAATACCAACTATCAGAATTGAAGAGGGCGCGACGAATGTCGATGCGTGCGGGCTCGGCCGCCAATCAAGTTCCGACGAAACATGCTTGATTTCCGACGGAACAGGTTGCATTCGATGACTAGTATGAGGAGGTAAAGTTAATACAATGACACCATGTTCTCTGGCTTTATCAATGACATTTAAAGAAACATGTGTCTCATGGTTATCATAAATTAAAAGTGTTGGATTATCTTTCGTACTATAACTATATTTTATAAAATGATCCATTACATTAAGAAATAAAGTTTCTGTCATCCAACCAGACGGATTTACTAACCCAAGAGAACCACTTGGAGCAACTTTCCATCATTCGTGCTTGAAAATTTACTCGCGGAAATATCATCACGGGTGGTAAAAAAGTACCTGCAGCAGATATGGTACCATACGTTGTAACTAATACACCTCGTTCAGCGCTTGTACTTTTGGAAACTTGCTTAGTTCCTTTTAGTGCAATTAATTTCCTTGGTACTTGAACTGTAGTGGTGGCAATTTCATCTAATTGTAAGTTGAAAATTCGACAGCATTGACTGTTTCGAATAGTGGGATGATCTTTTAAAATTTGTTCGTAATTATCAAAAAAGATCTTAACATTATGCTTATTAAATGATGTCATACGTGATAAACTGCAAGCTTCAGGTTTACGAATACTTAGGCGTTGACGATGTAAAAAAGATCTTAACCAATCAACTCCCACCATGCTTCGATCTTTCCATTGGTGTGGAACTGAAATATTGTTCTTAGATGCAAAAAGAAAAGCCATTTTTCTGGTGTGTATGGTACTCAATCCATATGGCATAGAACAACGTTTAGTTAAATAATTAGCTAAAATCTTCCCTTGCTCCTCTGAAAAAATTCGTCTGCAATCATAATGAGGAGCAAAGATGATTTTTTCATTTTCGTTAGCATTTTTTTTCTCTTTTGGACATATCTCCATAGTGTCGAATATTTAATGCCAGATTTTTTGGCAGTGGCTGCAATTGAATAGCCCTGATTTAAAATTAAGTTTACGGCTGCAATCATATCTTCCGACGTCAATTCTTTCGTTCGTGGTTTCATTTTTCGAGTCATCAAAAAATTAATTGATGGTGGAGTACGAAATTTTAACTTCTTAAATTAATACATATACTTTGATAATGATATATAAAAAAAACAACGATAAATAGTTTGTAAAAATTGTCTCAATATATTTTTAAACTGATGAAATTAAATTTTAAATTAATTTTTTATAATAAAATCGATTTTCTGCCTCATATTTTTTATTATAAGAAGAAAGAAATAGGTACTAAAATAGTAAATGTGGAAAACGTTAAAAATATCTATCAATTTACGTCAGTTTAAAATTCTTAAAATAATTATTTAAACATTTTACTACTTGAATATGCATATACCAAGAAAATAGGTTATTTAAAGAGATCTTGAATAGAACAGATTTTTCTACTAATACTTAACACAATTAAAAAATATCGTTAATATAATACTAAACTTAAAAAGAAATATAGTTATTTTTTATGCAAGCAATCTTGCAAAATTGCAACTAGAAGTGTCTCGCTTTTCTCCGTTTTGCCTCTTCTTTTCTCTCTTCTTTTTCCGCAAGCATGTTCAACAATACTTGTTCCATAAGATTTTCCGCTTTTGGTTTTTTTCGCTGTGGACCTGTAACGAATAATATAAAAAATTACTACTATATCAAAGCATGTGTATAATAAAGATACAGTGACCCACAGCCAAAATCGTACACAGCGAATTGTAGCTTCTTATTTTGGTTGTAAATTAAACAGTATGGACGTAATGACTTTGTAACATGGATTATTACATTCCATGTGTGTTCTACTTTGCTTTTATGTAAAAATTGCGTCCATACTGTTTAATTGTCAACCAAAATAAGAAGCTACGATTCGGTGTACGATTTTGGCTGTGAATCACTGTATGTCACTATTAGGTCTTTGAAAATTTTTCAAAACTCAGCATTATACATATGAGTTTATGCTAAGCATAATAATCGATTTATTAAAAAGAGATAGAGGTATCTCAGGTCAATAGTTTGGAAAAACCCAGACTTTGTGACGTCGTTCTTCGCCGAACCACCCTTCGGGTCTTCCGGGTTTATGACATGACCTGCGGTACGGAGACCTAAGGTTCTATGCGTTAGCAAATAACACGTAGGAAGCAAGAAAAAAAAAAGGGAAAAAATACTAACTTTTTCGCGTACAGCACTCAGTAATGACTTCAAAGATCGCTGCCTGCCTACCTGTGCCATATCATAAACCTCGTCAAGCTAAACTCTAACAGTTAATGTACAAGTTACGGTGCTTACTTTTTGCCGCAGAGCGCGAACTCGTTGGTACATCCAACCCTAGCGGTAAATCCTCGTTTCGTGGATCTACTGGCCCATCGCTCGATGCAACCGCAAGCGGTTTAATCGACGCCTTATCTCCAAGAATGGAGTCCAAAACCTGTAGTTACATATCTTTATTAGACAATAATAATAATAATAATAATATAGCATTGATTATTTTACACTCATAAACAACCCAGGTCTCACGTGGTATCCAAAAAGAAAACGGCCTCAAAATTGGTCACAAATGAATTTTTTTCCAATACCTTGTGCTATCTGGGATATTGCATGCAATGGAATGTGTACATTAAAATATACTTAATGCGTATGACAAAAATAGGTATTTGGCAATACATTTGTTTACACAACATATACATAAAACATCCTTACCGAAAAGAACGCCCACGATGTTTTATGGTTCCCACTTTTATTATTTTGATCAGTAATGTGCCGGTAGGTCCGCTTCAATCCGAACATTTTAGAAGCACATTACTGTCCTGTATAATTATTGTTTGCCTCCTTTATATCTGCTGCAATTTCACTCCAAATCTTGTTGCTACGCTTTAGCCCGTTTGCAAAATCTTCCTCCCCATCTCTGTATAATTCAAGCAGCAGGAACGCTGCCTTATCCGGCCATATAAAACCTTTTGTTTTCTCTAAAAGCATTCGAATAAGAAGTGCACAAAATTATTAGATAATTTTTTTTTAGAAACAAATTAAAAAGTTTATCAAACATTGATTATACAAAAACTGATCAGTTACCTGAATTGTTTTGATTGGCAGGATTTTCGGGTTCTTCTGCTGTTTCTGGGACTGTACATAAGAAAAGAATAATGATGAACTTAACATCTTAATGAAATTAAGCATTTAATGAAACGAATCATACTAGTACATAAATGCATTATGATTTTACCTGCTGTTACTTCTTCGTACTCCTCATCTATTAAAACTACAATTATGTGTTTATTGTCAGTCATGTTGCACAACTTTGCAAATTTATAAAATACGTAAACTGTCCTTCTGCTCCATGCGTTCGATACACAATGCGATGTGCAATCGGTGAAAACGGTGAAAACATATGTTCTGAAATACACAACAAACGCTTGGAACGCATCCACTGCCTCTGGTCGAAAGAGAAGCAGCCCATGCGCTGGAGGGGTGCTAAGAATTCAGTACGGTTAGTACACTCCAGGGAATTCATAGCTCTCTCGAAGCGCTTCTAAGGTCTTCTAATAATAATTGCATAATACTCGCGTCGTTCATTGTTCCGTTGAATGGACCTGCAATGTCTAATATACAGCCATTAGTGGTGCAAATGGTAAATGGCTTGCATAAAGGCGCCTTCTTTTGTCTGGAGTACGATTTTCGTTGATATTCATTGTTACTACTTTTCTCGTGTCTGATATATGTAGGTCCCTTCAAATATTAACGCTAACTGTGTTTCACTAATGTCGACTAGCTTTCGTGCTGCGGGTGCAGTTTCATTTAAAATAAGATGTTCCCGCAATTGTGCATTTAATTCAAAATAGGTTGGCAATATATTTTTTTCGAATGCTGTAATTGTTTGATGAAAATAGTCCGACACTTGTTGTTCGCGTTCCAAACCAAGTATACTTTGAATCATTTTATTGGAATTGCTACTTAAATAAAAATACCACTAAACCTTGAATTACTGACCTGGACTCACTACTTGTCATACTAACAAGCAGCTGCTGAATTTGTGTAATATTTTCTCAATTGATTCCAGTAAAAATATTTAACTGTTCTTCTGATAATGAAAAATCCCCAATTTTGTCGTGTAATGAACAATCTACATTAACTGCTAATTAATTCAGGAATAATTCTACATCATATGCTTCTACGGAACTAAAATTAGAATGTACGCGAAGAAGATCGAGTTACCCTGTGGAAAATCGTTTTTTAATAATATGCGACCCGCAGCACCAATTGCCTTTTGGTATGTAAATTCGTTTTAATGCAAATACTTGAAGGTGTGTTTCTAATGGTATTATAATAAGCTGACCGGTTAAGTGACATAACGTACAATATTGATGGGTTGATGCAACTCTTTTAAACTTTAATTCTATTGTAATATCATCTACAATCGTACTCCGGCTGTTTACCTGGAAGTCTGGATCCATAGCAACATTGTCTGTGTTATCATCCTCGCTAGTTCCTGCATTTGATGTTACCGCTCTGAATATATGGAATCTGCATTTGGCGCAGAATACAGAGCCGATCGTCACAACGCTACTGCGGTGTCCCTGGTA
This sequence comes from Stelis phaeoptera, assembly GCA_943735885.1. Lineage (NCBI taxonomy): Eukaryota > Metazoa > Arthropoda > Insecta > Hymenoptera > Megachilidae > Stelis > Stelis phaeoptera. The sequence goes on from OX030933.1 coordinate 4,070,445, forward strand.
TTTCGAAACGTCATCTTCTGTAGCGATCCTTTACAATTAACACATTTCCTACCACTGAGAGACATATTCTTCAAAAATATATTTTCACTAAAATCATTATGACAAGATATTAATAAAACTATTTAATTACTAGCTGGCTCTAGGACGTGTGATAATTATTCGAATATGGGCAAAGAATTTGCACGAAGCGTTTAACCCTCGACGCTTTCTTTAAAAATGTAAGGTATTAAAAAGCAAAAGTTCCTTTAATAGAGAAACTGTGGGGGGGGGGGGGGGGGTGCAACTATTCTAACCGGGTATAAGAGCGAGCTAAAATAGTTTTGAAAAATACGCTAATTAATTCATAAACAAGCTCTTGCCGCTGTCCTCAATAATACTTAATTCAGGGAGCTCACCTCTGGACTGCATAATAAAATCAACTCTTTCCAGAGCTCCCATATATTTAAAACGAGAAACACTTTGGTTGCAGTTACTTAAAGTGAAAAAATACAAATTTTTTATGTATTGTTTAAACAAATGACTGTTAGTTAAATATTTTATTCAAAAACGTACAGCTTAAGAAGGAAAACTTTCTGGATTTCTTAGAGCTGACGACTGCCGCACCGGTTCCCTTGTATATAGAACGGCTGGGTTGAGAGTCACTATTGTACGACCCTGCTTCTGCCGTACGAAGAGACGTTACAGCGGTTTTATTTTTTTTTTTTAACCATGTTCCACCAACTCGACCCTCTTGAAACTTTGACAAATAATAGTTAATTAATCAAGCATTATTCTTAATTTTTTCGGGGGTGTCACTCGAGAGGGTGATTGCAAAATTCACCCCCAAAAATTTTATTGTTATTTTTTTACTCTTAATAATCGAACTAAGATTTTGAAAAAAGAAAAGAAAATAGAATGAAGCTAATTAGTATCTACAGTTTGCATTTTGAATTAGTCAAATATCTTCAATAGTTTTTGAGGAACAAAATAATATAGTTTGGGGTTTTTACCCCCATATCTCCCCTGTCAAGGGGCGGAGGAGGCTGAAATTACACAAAATTGTTGTTTAGGCAAAAGCAATATGTGCGGTGTGAATATCAACCAAATTTGTTGCTGGGGCCGATTCACTATGCATATACGGCTAGACCCTTTCTTGTCGAGTAGTGAAATAGGACTTCTTCGGACTTTGTGCAGACTTACTTAGAATAGGCCTTCCAAATGAAAATGAATTGTTATTATCGCCAACAGTTCCTCCTTCAGAAATATTAAGCATTCCACTGGCTTCAGGTATAAGAAGTTCCAATAGGTCATCTTCGGATGGACTTGTATCCAAAGTTATTGGTGGTTCTCCTCCAGTACCCGCTGCATAGCGTTTATGTGCGGCCACTCTTTTTAATAGGTTGGATTTCCAGTCACGCCATGTCTGTAAGAAAGAAAAAATTATGTATTTTGTAAAATGACATTCATGTAGTACAATTAATAACAATAAATCAAAATTAAAATTTACTTAACGTATATTGGTTGTTTTCCCAATGAAACTTGTATTTTAACATGTTGTTTCTGATTGCATTTATTATTGTAAGTGTGGGGGGTAAGAAATATAAAATAATTGTAAGTCTCCTAATGACATTGTAGAGTTATTTTTGGTGACGCTCAAACTATTAGCCAGTTACATAAAATTTTGCCTCATGTCAGTAACAAGGCTAACAACTTTCAAACCAATTTCATTAACTTTTCTAATAAAATTATCTAAATGTGTTTTTAAAACGCGTGCATTTATGCTACTGCCAGTAAATATATAACCTAAATGTTGTTTTCAATTTACTTGGATACCCCTCGCCATCATGACGGTAACATAATTGGCAGGATTACTATTTTTATGAATGCCATGATCTTTGAAACCAATTACTACATCATGTCCATAATCGTAATATAAATTGCACTTTTTTGCCATTTCATTAACAGAAATTTTTGAAAATTTATCTAAAATATCCATATGCTCTACTTTTAATTTTAAAATTGAAAATAAGTTATTGTTAAACCCTGCTAGAAAAGGTAATCGTCTAAATATCTTTGTAGCACGCTTCTTGACGGAAGGGCAAAAGTTTTTTGTAACTGGTGATAACATTTTAGGCCAACAAAATATAAGGATAATGCAAACTTTTGAAGTCTTCGGTGTATCTTCTACCATGAATGTTTCCATCAGTTTGTACAACTTGCATTTCAATGAAATTTCTTACACGGCCTTTGAAGTTTTTATACCATTCTGATTTTCCGTGAGCTCCAGAATTTCTTTTTTTAACTGTACATACTCCCTTTCTAATTTTGAAACTTTATTCTGAAGCTTACGTTTTCTGGAGGTACCTGCTGACATCCACGTCCGAGTTTGTATGCTCGCATCGAATTCACATATCTCTACTTTTATTGTGATGTCCGAGATATCCCACTGATTGAATGGCTCTGCAATAGCTGCAAAATCAAACAACTTTTTTTTTTTTCTTTCATTTCATTACACCATTTGCTTTTACAATTTATTTTTACCTATTATACTTCCTACAATACAGACTTCTTTTCCCGAATGCTTAGAATGAAAAGCATCATAATTGCTTTCTCCATCGACATTTGTGTCTACAGTGAAAATAAGAAATATGTAATTGTTTGTAGAAGAGCCGAGAGAAATTCTATAATCTGGTTTACGGACGTGGAGAAGTGGGAAGTGATCGAGGCGAGGTGTTAGAGCACGTGGTTCCTTTTTTCACAACGTAGTATAATAATTTCTTGATCTTATTCACTAACTTAGTTCACAAAAAAAATGCATGATTACCGTGTACAAGATAGTCCTTAACACGCGGCGAGGAGACCGTTCGTTACCGAATAAATGCTTACTCCCTAGGAAAAACTACAAACATTTATCTCTAACTTAAACACTAGCTTAATTCTACGGAGCTTTAAGTGTTCTAAGAGAAACCCGAGATATTCCAATAAGAGAACGACACCGAGAAAACTGTTGAGACGAGAGAAGCGAGAATGTCCGGTGTACGCGAGAACCGGTAATGGTGTAAGACGATCCACGTGGTAAGGGCTGCCAACAAGCTCTATATAGTACCGAGCGCGTGGTCGTGCCGGTTCCACGATGGCGTAGCGCGTGCGCGTTGCGTCCGGTTCGTCACCGACGAGGTACTATTAAAGACTGCCAGCCCCTGTGTATTTTAGCGTACCACTAAGTGGGCTCTGATGGGCTCTGTCGCTCCGTCGGTAAAGCGACGAGCGGTCGCCTCGTGACAAAGAACGCCTATGGAACAAAATGTGACAAAGCGAGACAGAAAGGTTCCCCTCGCCCCGGCGACCGTTTAGACGATAGGACCAGTCACGTCTCCCGCGAGTGTTTCTTATTCTGACCGCAATCTATCCTAGAGGGCGGTAGAAAACAGCGAATTTTTCGGATACGCGAAGTCCCGTAAGGCTGGCAGTCCTTAACAGTACCTCGTCGGTGGGTTCGTTCAGCAACACGGCGAGCCGCCGAGACGAGCCGACAGATGTCTCCCTAGTCGTCAAGAGGTCAATTTCCGAACAATAATGAAACTGTAATTCTTCTTTTCTTGTTGATAAAAGTATTGAATTCATACAATTTAATGTTTACGAAAATTAATATTTTTATAATATCCATACCAGACTCAATCAGCTTTGGAACTGCCGTTGGTAGCTGTCTTGTCTTGGAAGGATCCATGTACTGTTTGCTTTCAAAATGCTTGCTGCATACCCAGCGGGTTTTATAATAACGGTGATAGTCGGAAGATTGTACATTTTCCCTACCACACGCTGCAAATCATACCCTCCATCTAAATAAAATGATCATACAACATATATAAGGCATACTGTTATTCCAAGACATGTATCTCTATTTGTTTCGTAGAAGTGTAATTAAGTTAATAGTTACACAATAGTTCAGTTAATACACGCCTTTATTTTATTGGTTATGATTGTCTTATTAATACCGTCGTGGACACCGCCTGGGGGCACGAGTACCCTGAGTTCCGCGGTATGGACTGCGCCTGGGGGCTGTTACCCTGAGTCCGTTGTGATACAAGTATTCTTTAACGTGGTCACGACACAGTACGAGCCAACCGATTATCTCGAAGGAAATTTTTCGACTGACGACCTGACACCCGCTGCGAACACTTGCTAAGCCCCCCAAATGCGCAGCGCGGTCGACCCTTTTATGTTACCTGATCGCCGGCAACGCCGTCATCAACGACTTGCGTCCTCACGCTTTATTTTACGTATATCTCCGCGTTATCTTGTTTGAGTTTGGTTCCTTCGAGAAGATCGGCGTGTATATTGTATATGTTCGCACATGTACATGACCAGTATTCTACGTATAATCCTTTCGTATTTGTCGTGCACGACTGTATAAGAGCTCTACGCAACACTATTATACCTATTTCTTATACTATTTAGGCATTCTATTACGTTATGATTCTTACTGGCAAATAGCAAACACGTGTTTAGGGTAAAAAGGTTTGGGACTACGAGTTGGTTGGGGACTGATATAGGATATCAAAGGGAGAGTGGGTCGACAACGTAAAGACGGTTAATGGTGGGTACCTCGATGTAGGTGGCGCGGAATATGTTCCCGTCCTTCTCAAGGTTGATTGTCCACTGCCACTCCCCTTTCCTGATCCGGTGTCGCCGGACGACAGTGCACAATCTGACTGATATTTCGTCCAGTAGGCGATGGACAGAGCTGGTGGCCGGCGTACAGTGGGTTAAAACGAGAAAAACGCGGACAAAACTATTTTTGAAGTAATTTTTCAGTCGATATTAATACAAACATATGTATAATGTTATAGGTTTTGATGTGCAGAATTCAAATAAATAATCTGATTTTACCCGATTCGAAACATATGAAAGATATAAGATAAAATTTGTTTTTGAAAGCGTTAATTATGAATTTAATCAGACTTATTATTAAATATATCATTTTATATTGTATATTTTATACTTATATACTATACAGGGGACATCGTAATTCTAGCATATCACTCGGTTGTGCCCTCTCAGGGGACATTAAAGTTTATTAGTGATTGCGGAGAATTGCACGTTCCTGCCACAAAGTGGCGCTGAGTAGCTAGTAGCTAACGTCCAGAATGGTTTGTAGTGCAAAGGCTTAATATAAAATCTGTATAGTTTACTTGATTTTAATAATCATCGGACCATATCCCGTAGTCGTCTTCATCATTACCTTCACTTGCACTAGTTGAATCTTTTTCTGGTTTCAGTAGCCAAAGCACTTGTTCGGGCAGTTCTGATACTGAGGTTTTCGGTGTATTTTTATTTACTACAACCAGATCAGAAGCAGATAATAGTTTGTGAAATAAGTCACGGTTAGTAATCTATCTGGAACGTTTCTGTGTATGATATCTTCTGAACTGTTTCACAAATTTATTTTGGGCTCCTATAGATTTTTCAGAAAGATTTCCTGCAGGAAGAAGCATTTCGTGTGCTATTATTGCTCCGTGAATCAGTACTTTGTGAACAGAAGGCGGCATATAATACCAATTATAATTGCCCACATAATTTGGCCGTTTCCTGACAATAATTACACTGTCCAACAAATTTAAACTTTTTTCTGTTTTGCAACACCCATTGGGTGACCCTTGTAGAGTTTCTCGTCCTGAATACTAATTCGAAAATAGAATTGCTCTAACACCCTCAGTTTTTGAAAAACACGAGCTTTTGTGAAAACTTGCGTTTTGGGGGAAAAATGCGCTATTACGCGGAAACTAAAAACACTAGGACGTTCAAATTGATTTCAACAGGTTGAGCACAGTTGCTCGAATATATTGATATACAGGGATATCCAATTAACTCGGAACCCATGCTTAGGACCAGAATGGCAACACCGCACAAGCATCTTCACGTGTACATTCAAATGTCGATGCGTGCGGTGCCTGTTGGGTGTAAGCAGGGTTGCGAGTAATTAATTACTTTTTTAATTAATTTCCGTCTTTAGTTGGCAATTGATATCAAACAATGTAATTAAAAATTATTTAATTAAAATTGAATTAAGCGGAGTTAATCGCAAACCGTTTAATTGACTATTGATATGAGCGAATTCAATCGAGGATATTCAATTAACGATTAATTTAAGCAGAATTAATCGAAGATCGTTCGATTGACGATTGATTTGACAAAGGTCAAGACGTGGAGACTAGTCTACGTATGGCTAACGTATGGTGCTGCAGGAGAGTGATATGTGAACTAGGCGACGTATGGCTAACGCCGGGTGTCACAGGAGATGTTAGTATTAGGTCTCGTAACTAGATTTTTACGGTTATACCTCGAGCGGCTAAGGTATACCGACGGATGGGTTCCCTTGGACTTTCGTAATAATTAATTGATGGAAAGTTATATATAAAAATGATAAAATATATTCTTCCAAACCGGGGTTTCCCAGTGTTGAAGTGTACTTGTCGGTTTAAGAAAATTGACTCTAGTTTTACAAGAGTTTAATTGTTTTAAAAAATGATTAATGTTGAATTTAACGAGAATCTAATCCTTCCCAGTTTTTACGGAAACGAGAAAACGGCGGCCCGAGAGCAATGTTAAATAAAAAGGTAATGCCTAACAGTATACTACGTACTGTATGGTTTGCTTCACTCGACTGGAACTTTGATATCCGATCTCGTAAGAATTACAGAGACACTTGAATTGAACTTTATACTGGCGTTACTCGGTCTAGGTTTAAAGAACAACTGGGCCCGCGAGGTCCTCATCATAACCCTTTTTATACCCGAAAATGAGCGGAAAAGGGCGATGGTGGGGAAAGCGCGGAAAACTGGACGCGAAGTTTTCGTGGAAAAGACTCTCCTTTGCGTTGGTCCTGAGTTGCTCGAAATTTCTAACTCGAACCATATAAGGAGTTGAAAATTGGTGGGGAAGGCTAAATTCTTGCGTCGCGGAGGTGAACGACCAGCTCCAAAATTAGAAAAAACGAAAAACGTACGGCGTACGTAACATCTTCATATATGTTTGTTTTGTTAAATAACTCAGGGCAATGCAGTTGTCGCAAATAAGAACAATTCACAATATAAAGAAAAATAGTTTATTATATATATGTAAGCAGGACAAAGTTCGTCTTAACTGGACGATGACACGACACGAAGTGAAGTCGGGCCAAGAGACCCGAATCCTTATCTCTCTTGAGAGAGAGTCTAAACTAAACGCATCACACATATGCATACATGTACATGTGGTCGCCTCACACACTTTAACAGTTTGGTGTGGTTGATGGTGGTGTTGACATACATAATTCTTCGGAATGCGCAACGGGTCGAATAGCAGTAGGTACATTTGATGATTCTATCTTTTTTTCTCCTTTTTTATTAATGCCAGAAATTTTCGTTAAACAAAAATAACAATCTATGGCGTGATTAGTCGGTTCCTCCCAATTCATTGGAATCGCGAATGGCATAGATTTCCACTTACCAAGCATCATTTATTTCTCGGCCGCTATTTAAAACTGTCAGTATATTTGAAAATCTTTGTATTAATTTTTCACGGACACCAGTTATTTCCAGAAATAATTTTGCATTTTTAAAAACACGTCTAGCGGTTTTACCATCATTTGATGTACGATATCCCTTTTTAGGTACACCTACCAAATGACACATTTTGTTTTTAAAATTTTCCTGTACTGTACGCTTTTTTCTTTCCAATAATTGTATATGCGACAATTATTCTGTTTCCCTTTTTTTTATGATCCTTACCATTTTTTAAAGTTCCGCCTATATGAAACATGAAGCACGCACTCTAAAAATCGAATCCGGCAGTGTAAGGGTGAAAGACCAAATTTTATATAGGTGGGATCGTCGGAGAATTGGGAAATGATGCTGTCCAAATTATTCATTTCTGAATTATTGCATTTGCATATATAACAGTGCATACTCGATGTATCCGGCAAGGGAATTACAAACTTTGTCGTTTATCATGGTGAACAGCATTTGAAACTGCTCAGAAATGTTGCCAAAGATACATGGTAATAAATTGTCTATTTATATTTGAGTCTTTTCCTCTTTTTCTTTAATTAATTGTGTGGTCTCGTGTGTTCATTGGAGAGATATTGGTCTACAAACTCGGGAACTGAATGGTCTTGGATTTTTCCAGTACACTTTTTTCGAAAATGTTCCAATCAGTTTCAGGGGTAACATTTCCGTGATAAAAATACTTTCGTCTAACTGGTTTTTACAAGAAGATTGCCATCCTTGTTTATACGCATAATGACCAGAGCTTCCAACCATTCCCCATTTGGATATCAAACAGAAATTATTTACTGCGTTTCTACTACAGGTAGGAGAAGCAACCTCAATCGTTTCACTGTGTGGTTTAAAACATTTTGTAAACTCACCATGTACTTTATGTTAGAAATTTCAATTGTTTCTGGATATGTTTTCTTTCGTACTTCCATGCGTTACGCAAAACTGTGTTACATTTAAATACTATTGACGGGTAAAATGTGAGGACATTATTAATGCAAGTGCCTCTGTTACATCCGGTCTATGCTCGTCTTTCGCTGCTTCGCTGTCTCTGGGAACGAGTTGCGTTCTCAGGAGGATTCCGCGGAACATCGGCGTTTTCGCTAAGGTTACTCGCGCTCGGTCCACGTGCCGTGGTCGGTACCAGCTAGACGCGTAGTCAGGGTTCTAAGAATTATACCTAGGACAGCTTTTGTTACATTCGGTCTACCGCCCGGCGACGAAACGCGCAATCAGGGGAATCCGTGGAACCTCTGCCTACGAATCTTGGCATACTAACCGAGAGGAGGAGGATCGGGTGCACCGGGTTTTGGAATCGGTTCCCCGTTTTGAACCTCAGTTTGTCTTCTGCGAAGATTTCTTAACAGCCATACAGGCAGGGCGTTATGCCCCCAATCGAACTCACCAATAAATCCGTTACGAGCTAGAGAACCTTGTTACGCGGCCCGGCGAAACTGTAATAGAATATACAGGGTGGGTCGCCACATTTTGCCACCGTATCAGAGACGTAACAGAGACTAAATTTCACAATAAGTAGGAGGGCAAGAATTATCAACACAGAAAATGTAAATATTTACATTGATAATTCTTGCTCTCCTACTACATTATCACATTAAATTCATAATATTGATCATAAAGTCGAGATTTACTAACAAATTACAATTAAAATGTCTCCTAAACTAATGATTGTTTTACACAAATATATTAATCTTTTTTTGTAAATAATATGAAGGAGCATCAGTTGATGCAATAAAAAATATATGATTCCATTTAAAAAAACATTAATGACCTTACTATGTCCTTTACACGTCCACCTACCAAAAAAAAAAAGAATGTGCCAGCAGAATTTGCCATCTAGATGGCAAAATGTGGCGACCCACCTTGTATGCACCGTTATACGCGGTCAGTACACCAGGCAGGTCAGTACACCTGCCTCGCTAGAACGATTAGCACGTATATCATTTGTTCGGGGATCACCCCCTAACTTAGCTCAAACCATCGTGGCTTCCGCGCCCCGTACGCTCGGGGACGCCATGGAGATGCCTTGTACGTCGAAAAAATCGAAATCAGAAGGAGAAACGCCCTCCCCCGCGAGTCCTTATCCGTACCCTCTTCCAGCGCGCCCTCCTACTCCCTACGACTACGATAGGAACTGGACTGAATGGCGAGAACCACCTCGTCCCACAGAACTTCCACAAGAATACCCCAGATCATCTTATTATGTAGATCCGATTATTATGTAGGTGTGAACACCAGCGATATGGCCCACCATGGGCCCCCGGGTACGACCACCGGTGCCCCACCTACTACGACCGTGGCGATTTTGCTCGAGAATTGGTTGGTCGGGGGTTCTGCATCCCGCGAAATACCTACGTGCCACGAGAAATTTACAGACCGCGAGAATGGTTCCTCAGAGACCGCGCCCGTCGTGTAGAAACGACCCTCCAACGTCGCCGAAATATATCGCCGCGAAGCACCGCGTCTCAGCGCCCGTTCACCGGACACGTACCGAACGGGCGCGCCCTATTCACCTCCGTGAGAGGCACGCCGGGGACGTCCGAGCACCCCAGCCTCCTATAGGCGCCCTCCCCCCGAATCCGCATTCGGTCGGAGGAATTAGTTAACAGTCACGGTGAATTCATAGTGGATGCCGATTCGATGTTAAACCTGATTAAGCTGAACGCCCTCCTACCCGACGCGCCGATCGTTAATCGCGAAAGCGTTAACGTGAGAGGTCTTCAAGGGAGTGTCACCGCCGTTGGAACTATTTGGATAACAGTAAACGACATTCCGACTCCCTTTCACTTCATAAATACACCTGATCTTGCCGAGGGAGTGGTAGAGTTGCTAGGAACTCCCTATCTTTTGAACGAGGAAAGTGAAATCTCATTCCATCACCGCACTCTGGTAACCAGCAAGAAACCTATCCACCCCATCAGATTCTCAAAGAGGCGCTAATTTCTCGTCAGGGCAATCTGGAAGCCCTTCTGTCGCTCCTCGGCAACCGACTGAAACATAACGCTGTGGCAGCGAATTCCACGAGCAACAATGACCGCGACGCGGACGGTAGCGTAGGACCGCTGACTCAGGAAGTGTCTCAAACGTCGGGGGAAGGAATGTGTGACGTAACAGTCGACGCGCCAACTTGGCCGCTAACCCCGCTCACGGATAAGCAGGCAAGGAGCTGGAAAATTACACGGATGAGGGACTCGGCCAGGAGCTAGGAGATTACGTCGTTACACGACAACTCAACGCCGTAAGAATTCCGATTATTATGCGCACCTTGAAATTAAATTATTGATGAAGCAACTCTACGCGCTGAATCGAAGAAATTGTAGAGCGTTACACGGTCCCTATAGGTGAAACTAACGTGATCCAACATAACATTCCTGTCAACGATAAAATGCCGCTATTCACTAGACAGTACCCCTTCACCGTCGATCAAGAAGAGGAAATAAGTCGAAAGGTTCGGATCCTGGAAGAACTAGGTATAATAGTTCCATCGAATTCGCCTTACAGCTCGTCGCTCTGGTTAGTTCCTAAAAAACCAGACTCGCAAGAAAACGCACGCTGGAGAATGGTAGTGGACTTTCGGAAATTAAATGACAAAACCATCGACGACCGTTTCCCACTCTCCCGCATCTCCAATATTTTGGATCGATTAGGCGGTGCGAAATATTTCTGCGTTTTTGATTTGGCCAACGGGTTCCATCAAATAGCTCTGGCAACGAAAGACAGGGATGAAACGGCCTTCTCCACGCCGGAAGGACACTTTGAATACGTCCGTATGCTCTAACCCCTGCCCAACAAAATTTCCGGATATATATTTACGGCCGAAAATTTACCGTGGTAACCAACCACTGGCCGCTTCACTGACTATTTTCAGTCAGAAATCCGGGCCTGGCCCGCTGGAGAATTCTTTTGGCAGATTTCGATTACCAAATTTTATACAAACCAAGACGCGTGAACGCGAACGCGGACGCCTTATCAAGAAACCCTGCTTCCTATGCGTTGCTAATAGAACAAACGGACGATTTAAATATCTCGGAACAAGGCATAGCAAATCGGGTGAGAGCACGTCATGCGGACCAGCCCAGGCCAAACTACGAAGAACCCTCGTCACTAATAGAGGAAGCACTGCCGTAAAATATCTTTCAATCGGAGGAACTCAAACCCTGTGCAAATTCAACAATTTTAGAAGACCACGACACGATAGATTGGGAACCCAGAGAAATCGCGAACAGCACTTGAATAATTCCAAAGCGCGTATCATGGGGAGACCCCCTTACTATCTCGGACACGTCGCAAACGTCCGATGAGTCAACAGCGTCTTTTCTAGATGTAACCGATTCTGTTCACGCCTTCTGGCAGCCGCCTCATACATCAGGAGTATCACCGGTCCCACAATCTACAGTGTTTATTACGCCTCAAAATGAAACGAAGACAAACACCGAAGAATTCCCGTCGTCAATTTTATCGGACCCAAACGAACGGCAACAGCATAAACCAAATTATTGTAAAATTTCAATCTTAATAGCCATCCTCGCTGGAGGCCGTGGCACACTTCATATCGGTCGATGGAATAGTAACAAGCTCAACAAGCAGGACCCTGAGAGCTCTGGGTCTACTATCAGAAACGAATCTATTAACCGAGAAATTAACAGTGGTACGCGTCATTATTACTTCAAATGAAGAAAGGAAAACCTTCAGCATTGTGGGAGCAAAAGACTTTTATCACTCCATCGAATTAAATCAGCTACCTCACCTGCTACACGAGTTAAAATTAGCAGCCAAAACCGATGGCGTTCGCCACCTCCACATTCCGACAAGTGGAGAAACGTTATACCAAACCACTGCTCAAAATATGCATCAACAACTGATGCATGTTTTCTCTGACATGCCGATAACTATTATAATCTGTACATGCGAAATTGAAACTCCATCCGTGGATCAGTGTGAGGATCCATCTGAGATGCATCTACACATGGAAAATTATATACGCACCTGGAAAAGTTGCCAGAGAGAAAAATTAATACGGATCAGAACTCGCGAACCGATGCTCGTTACCAATACACCAGCCCGACCCTTCGACAGAATGGCTCTGGACTCCGTCGGACCGCTGCCCGTCACACCGAATGGGAACCGGTACATTCTCATCCTGCAGTGCCAACTTTCAAAATTCTGCATGACAAGTCCACTACCAGACATCCGAGCGAAAACAGTAACAGACGTCCTCTCACGTTACTTCGTCGCGATCTTCGGCGCGCCGCGAGCGATCCTCACAGATCGTGGGAGGACGTTCATTAATCAGGTTCTAAAGGGTATAGCGCGAACATCTAATATTGAACGCGTAACGACGTCGGAATATAGACCTCAGACCAACGGCTCCCTCGAGCGGAGTCACCGCGTACTAATTGAATATTTGAAACATATCCTAAAAGAACACTCCGACTGGGGTATTCTTCTGCCATTTGCTATTTACTCATACAACACCTCGGTACACGAGGCGACAAATTTCGCGCCATACGAGGTGGTTTTCAGCCAGCTGGTCAGGGATCCGTTCGTTCCCATGGCACAAGACGAATTAGAGACCTATCCGGCATATGTACTAAACCTAGTACAGAAATCAAACGAAATTTATTGTATAAACCAGAAAAATGTTGAACTAAGTAAAGCACGGTCTAAATTAAAGTATGGTAAAGAATATAGAGAAGTTAGGTTTGCCCCGAACAAACTAGTATACGTGTTGAAGGAACCACGTGCAGGCAAATTAGACTCGTATTACGTAGGGCCGCATACAATTCTCAAAGTAACAGACAACCATAACGCAATTCTATCGGATACACAAGGGAAAAGATTATTGAAATACCTAGATAAATTACAACACGCGCACGTGAGGGAACCGATTAAAAGTTCTGAAGGCGCCCCGATCCCTACTGCTGATTCCCCCTGAGTACATACTGCTTATTAATCTAATTTACTTGTTTGATGATCACCAGAAAGGAATAAGAGTAACTCTAACCTCGCCGGAACAAACGTGGGCGCCAAGTAGCTGATCGTACTAGCCGCCTTAGCACCGTTCCATATCGGGAACCGTATCGAAGGAGACTATGACCTTATCCCTCTTATTTATTTATTTGTTGAAACTAACCCCGGTCCGCACATTTCGAACAACATGTAGGTTGGTCACAGCCCTGGACACAACCGACGTTTTAGTCATCTTCGTAACCGAACGAATGAAGAGCATCTGCCAAGCTCAAAGTATGACTTCATGCCTAGCAGACTCCATTACCAAAGAATTGACCAGAAAACTAAACGAAGCCTACGAATCCATATTATCTCACACGTTAGGGAAGAGCGCGACGAGGGAAAAACAGGCTACACTGGAATTCATTGGGACTATTAGTAGAACCCTTTTCGGCACACAAGTCGAAAACGACGCAGAATACTATTTATTACCACGAGATCGACAAAGTATACACAGACCAGAAACAGTTAGCTTCTTTACTTCAAAACCAAACGCACGTAATACGATCAGAATTTCGGAAAGCATATGACACCCTTAATACTTTGTCACGGTCAGCTACCGCAATAAAATGTAAAATCAAACAAATAGTAGCAAGTTTAACAGAAACGAACGCTCGTGAATCAAAACTAGAAATTGAATTAGCCATGTCGACATGGGGAGCGCGGTTAATATATAACATGGACGAATACGTACATTTATTGACAACTCTGACAGACGCAACTATGTTCGCGAAATTGGGAAGTCTACGCCCAATGATCCTATCGCCGAATCAATTGGTTGCTGCCTGCCGAGACATACAAGCATTTACTCAATTGGAGTTCCCGCTCATGATAGACGAACTAGGTTCTAAACAACTACGAGGAACCACTACTATTGTAACGGAGCCGTCTCGTTACGCCGGTCGGCTGCGTGACGGGGCATCGCTCGCGGGCCTCCTGGTGCTGGGCGCTCAGCGTGCCAGGGTGTCCGCGAGGAGGCCGGTCGCGGAAGGAAGTGGATGGACCGAGGGGACGAGTAAACAAGAGACACGAGTACGGTATATAAGTCTTATGTATTTTCCGCTGGTTGTGTCGGTACATCAGTTAGAGGTCCGGCGGCGGGCTGCGGTTCGGTGGGTGGTCGGCCGGTGGCTGCGGAGCGGCGTGGTCCTCGTCTGGTGAGGCGGCTGGTTGACGGCGCGGCGGGGGCGGGTCGGGCTCGGGTAGCGGTGATCGTCTCGGTCTACGGTGGTATAACTGTGGCGGAACAATTAGCGTTGTGGCGGCGATGGCGCGCAATTACAAATTACCTTAACCTATTGGTTCTTATAACTAGCGGTCGGGGGAACGCCCGGCGGGGCGTTCGCGGTACTTAATCCTACGGTCGGTGGAGGCGCCTGGTGCGGCGTGGCGCCTCGTGAACTTATAACTAAACGGCGGGGGGGGGGGGGGGGGCGGTTCGGTTCGCGGCTTACCGACTAACGCGTGGGTCGCGGTCGCGAGGAGGAGAGAGAAGGAGAAGAAGTAACTCGGCTTAAGGGAGTAGACACGGCACGTGACCTCGCCGATTTGGCAGGTCGGTATTACGGCAGTTTTTTCCTCTACAGAAATGGTAATACCGTATCCACTACGTAAATTAAAGTTGTTACATGACTTGCTCTGTACTTAATATCAGCAATATGGCAAAACTCGTCTGTGGGAATGCATTCGGGATTTTTCCTTTGTTATCCTTATATGAGCAAATTTTGGTCCGGGTGAGCATTCATTCGAAAGAGGAAGGCGCAATGGTTGGCGCTGGATTCATTGTTTCAGTCACACAACTCTTTTAGCGAACTTGCAATACTCGGATTCTGCGGGTGTTTTAGTCGATTTTTCCTCTACTTTCGACACATATTATTAGATATTAACATTATCTCGTTGAACCATAAATCCAGCGCCAAGCATTGCACCTTCCTCTTTCGCATGAGTCCTCACCCAGCACAAAATTTGCTCATATAAGGACAACAAAGGAAAAATCCCAAATGCATTCCCACAGACGAGTTTTGCCATATTGCTGATATTACTGAGCAAGTCACGTAACAAATTTAGTTCAAGTAGTGGATACGAGTGGATACGGTATTGCCATTCCTGTAGAGGAAAAAGCTGCTATAATACCGACCTGCCAAATCGGCGAGGTCACGTGCCGTGTCTACCCCCTTAAGGGTTTAGGGGAGTTAAACTAGCGCCTCTATCGGAGTAAAAGTAAAACACTGGAAAGGATTATTCGTTTCAGGAAAGAAACGAACTGACTGAAGGATGAGTTTTCGTTCTTTCTGCGCATATAACGTGATGCGCATGCGTCCCTATGACGATCGTGACGTCAAAAGTATATACCCCGCAAGCAGAAAATTGTATGATCCTTGTCGATCACAGTATGTTTCGTAGTATGTTAGTTTATCTTTTTTCACCGCGTACATTTCCCTAGGCTCTCAAGTTGCGCAAATCTGAATCTAGTGCCTACAGGGTCGAGTTTTTCCCAAATTTCGGACTTAACCCTTTCACTACGAAAGGCGTATATATACGCCCTCACGAGTGTATTAATATATACGAAAGGCGTATATATACGCTCAGTAAATTGTAAGATTTCAAATAAAAATTAACTTAGCTTTGACTATAATTTTTGTTTCTTTGATTTTAAGAAAACAATTTTTCATGACTTTTTACCGGATCATGCCGTAGTCAAAGGGATAATAACGAGAAAAATGCATTATAATTATGATATTTTTATTCGGCAGAAATGTGCCCATCGCTGTACAAAGCCCTTTTTTTTTATTTTTTTAAATTGTACCAGAAGAAATTTCTTCTATAAGAACGTACACTTCTATTTTTCACAAAGTTTTGAAATCCAGATTGCAAAATCGGGCTCTGTACAGCGATGCGTAATGGTATAAGGAATATTAAGAAATGGAAATCATAAAGAAATATTGCTTCTTCGCCTCAAAATCCGTGAAAAACTAAGTTGCTAAATCGGACTGTTAGGTATCGATCTGTCTTTGTCTCTCCTGCTGTTGTTGTATCACCCTCTCTGTCATGACGCCGTTGGTGAGACAAGGATCTATCTATCCTTGTTCGGGAACTTCCTACTTTTTCCGCAGCTGTCGCTGAAGTTAGTTCGGAGTTAGGCCGTCACTCCCCTGTACCCTTAACACGTTGAGCCCGGCGCCGAATTTGCTGTCCTTTCCGTTCAGCCGGCAGCGAACGATCAAGCGGTGCAATGTTGCAAGGTGATCTGCAACTTCACGCACTGACAATGACTAGAGCTTATCTGCTGGTAAGCTTTGTCGGTTACCGACATACAAGCCCTGCCTGTGCGTGACAAAGCTCGTGGTCGCGAATGTTAAGGCACGCCTTTGAAATCGCGTTCGAGATAAGAAGTTTCGATTTCTTTTTCGAAGTAAAACAATGAAACAGTCAGGTTGTTACGTATTGTAATATGTGTAAAGCTAAGCCGTATTTTTGTTTAGAATGTTTCAATAAATTTCATTGAAACTACATTTGACCACATTTCATTGAGACTATATGTGCCCATAATTATGAAAGTGGTCTAAGTCATATATTTCTTGTAGAAAAAATTACATTGAATAAATTTAGTTTAAAATAATGTGGCGTGAAATAACTGATAAACTCATTTTTTTTTTTTTAATTTTGACTTAGACCACTTTCATAATTATGGGCACATATTTATTTTTTAACGTTAATACTATCGGTGCCACAGACCGACGCCAGCCAAACGAAAATTCCAGTGCCGGTCCCCAGGGACCGATGCCGGCCACACGGAAAGTTCACTTTCCGGGCTCAACGTGTTAAGGCGATGCGGGACCCGAGGACGAACTCCGAATTCCGTGTTGATAAAACAGTTTACAGATAGCTGCAAATCGCGACCGTAGGATATTGATTGTGGCGCCATCACGATAATCGTTCCAAACGCAACTGACACAATTCGCACACACGCAAACACTACACGTGTATGTGGTATATACATCGTACTTCCGCGACTTCGAATGGATTTGCATGGCGAAGTGTATGACGTATACATACTCTGCTGTCTAAATAGGGGAAATTGTTAGAAAGTCGTGATAATAGATAAATAATAACGAAATGTATAAATGATAAGCTGATGATAGAGAAAATGGTTGAGGAGCATGTAACCTTCGCAAGGTGTCACGATACAACCGAGACAGTCCTGTAACCTAAAAAAGTAAAATTATTATAAACAAAGTTGATATCCCTTAGCAACCTTGCGAACGTGACGGTTCGAAGCCAAGCGTTTCGCGGGGCCGAACTACTATCGCGATAATCGTTTGAAATTGCTAGCGCACATTTCTGCCTACACGCTAATACCGTTTATACAACGCCAAGATTTCTAATTCTGAAGATATATACAAGATAAATAACATGTTTATTTGTTTATATAGAAAAGATTACCAATACTTTGTCAAATTAAAAGAAAAAAAAAACCCGTAAAAGTTTAATCAATAATTTTCTTATGTGTGATATCGTTGCAAAACATCGATCAACACAATCTGTAATAAGGAAATGTTGGGTTCATCGACCACAGCAATGTGCATACGATCATTTATTATGGCTTCTATTATGGCATGCATATGAGTAAATACGGTCATTACTTCTTCAGTAGGAACAGAAAGGCCTCCTCTTTGTAAGTGATCAAAATATGTATTCCCAACAGTTTTACCTTTATCCTCCACAATTAATAAGTGACATATATTACAATTTAATTTTTTTGCAACAGAATGGGACCCGTAACCAGATATGTAAATCTTAATGGAATCATCTACAACACAATTGGACAAATATTCAGTATTAAAGATTTTTAAAAAACAAGTCACATCAATGGAAAGATCATGAAGATTATTACTATCATTATCGCGAATTTCTAATTTATTTTTGATTTCAGTAAAAGAAAAGGACTTTCCCAATTTTGTAAATATGTGTTTTAATCTAATATTTTTTTCTGCATGAACTACTTCATCGTATGAGACATGATAATTACAACCAGATAGAAGTCTGTAATTTCCAAATCGTTTCTCTAATTTGTCAGTTGAAAATTTTCCTGCTAAAAGATAAGATATGTCAAAATTTTGAAAACAGTACTCTATAAGTAGTAAAAGAACTCTAGTACTTTGATGTAAAGCTTTGAAAGTATCTAATGTTAAATGACCATTTGTCTCTAAATTTTTCCAAGAATCTAACCATATTAAAAATTTCTTTAAATATTCATATTTAAAATCATTAACATTCAAAATCGGTTTACAAAATTCGTTTCTTTTCCTGTTACCTTTAACACTACTTGTATTATTTACAATGTCCCACCAGTTGCGAAATATTTCTAAAAAATGCGCAGTATCTGTGTAATTAAAATCTTTCATAGCTGCGATTGTTAAATGATGGAAAATATTATCTACTAGAAAAACTTTTTGCCTATCGAAATTATTAGGAAATAATGATTTATAATTTAATTTATAAGCTTTTTTAATAACTAAATATTTTTCTAAATCGTAAACCGTACGTAAATCATTAAATTTAGCTAATCTTTGTTCATTTGTATAAAAGTCGGGGAAAATGAAAGTTTTATCTAAATTTTTTAAATTTAACCAGTTATTTCTTATATTTTTCATTATGTGAACAAAGTCAAAAGAAAGGAAAATGGTTTTATTTTAGGTTGTGAAGGATTAGGAAAACTTATTCCATTGTCAGACAATTTACTGAACATGTTTCTATTGATTCTATGATTATCTGTTAAAATGCATATTATTTCAAAACCAAATTTCTGAATAGATTCTATAATTTTGTAAACAATTGGGATCATTTCATCCCCGGTAATATTAAAAACAGGTGATAATTTAACTATTTCAGAAAAGCTTCCAAAAGCCGAACTTATCATGAAAGCTAAAATCGTTTTTGCCAACTCATTACAATTCGAGGCGCAACCTGTAACTCTGTTCGATCTGTACTGTAATTTAGAATTAATATATATTTCGTCAATTAATAAAACTACTACTTTCTCTCTGCTTGTTAAATTTGAAGATATATTCATAAGATAAGATTCATTTTGAATATCATTGTAAGTTGTTGTATTTATATTAGATGAAAGATGCTGCAAATACCGTTTATGTGGTAAAATAAAGTAGTTTCTTAATAAATTATATGCAGCTGACGATTGGCTATATAATGAAAAAGCCATAATAATAGTGCATGAGTTGTATCTATTTTTTTAATTTTTTATTTGCCTTATTTGGTCTACTAATAATTCTAAATTTTTAGTATGAGCGAAATCTATTGATTCTGCAATAATATATGCCTTATTGAGTTCTTCTAGAGACTTCTCAAGATGTTCTTCAATAAGACATATATCACTGCTATAATGTGCATGCTGCACTTCTTTGTATCTGCGTAATATATTTTGAAGTTGGGACCACCTAGATAATTTTTTATCAATAGGCAGTACCCACTTCAAATCATTGTGTAATAATTCCTTATCTTTTTGGAAAACTTGTAATTTCATGTTGTTATTGATTACAATCTGTATAAATAAATTCTTGAATTTATTACTTTAATACTCCAACAGTTTGAAATTACAAGCTTTTCTTCATAATTATTAACTAAATCTGAAAAATTGCTGATCAAATCTGAAGTAATAAATTTCTCAACTAAATTTTCATGCTGTTGCCTTATTTTTTCTTGACGCTCTGCAGGATCTTTTCTCTGGGGTAGCACATGTTTTTTAACATAAAAAGGGGAATTGGGAAAAATGGAAGGTACTGCGTTCGTCATAAGCCTTGGACATCTCAACGAAACATTCTTCAGTATGCCATTGGGAGATAGAATATCCTGGTATCTTATAATATCAGTCTCTGCAAAATGCAGACTACAGACAGCAGAATATTTTGTTGGTGTCCAATTCTTACGACGAATAGCAGCCATCCATTTTTTTCGCAATTCCTCATCTTTAGGGAATAAAAATATAGAATTATAATTATTATCTTTCAACGTACCATCATAATTTCCCTTACAATTCGGAACACAGCAACGTCGCGGCATTATTAATTAATAAATATGATATCTTTGAAAAAATACACGTATAACAAAATTTTCAAAGTTGGCTGTGAAAAAGTGTAGCTATAATAAATAATAATAACTTAAAATATATTAAAAAAGATTATAGAATTTATTAAATAAATGTGCTACATACAAAGTAAACACCTGCAGAGTTAATATAAATAAATACAACTTACCATTGCACTTACCGTCCTTAATACATTTCCTGTAAACATTTGAAAAATAGGAGGGAAATGAAATGGCCGGTAGAGGGAGACAAAGTAGCCGGGAGGCCGGTAGTAGCGAGAGTCTGGGAGGCTGATAGGGTAGGTTGGGTTATAAATAAATAAATAAATAGATGGACAAATAAATAAATAGAGGAACGAGCGAATAGATGAGCCAAGGAACAAATTAAGCAACTAATAAAGGAGTGAACGAATCAATTAATAGATAAACAATTAATAAATGAGGGAAGGTTTGAATAGGATTGAATAAATGAATGGATGAACGAACGAATAAACTAATAAATTGATAAACAAGTAAATGAATAAATGTACAAGTAAATGAATGGATGAACAACGAGTAGGCAAACAAAGAACTAAACAAATAAACGAGTAAAGAAATAGATAAATAAATTAACAAATAATAAATAAATAAATGGATTAATGAACAAACAGACAAACATATAAGTAATCGAATGAATAAGCAAACAAATAAATAAATAAATAAATAAATAAATGACTAACGGAAGAAATCTATAAACAAGCAAACAAACAAATAATTAACTGAATAAATAAATAAATAAATAAACAAATAAATAATAAATAGCGGGAGACGGGCAAAGCAAACAAACCAGTGCGCGTGTAAACTGCATGATATTGAAAGGGGCCGACTGGGTGAAATTACCTGTATTCTCTGCTTCCTCCCTGGCGATGGCGGGATTGTGGAGCGTGATGTCCTCTCGCTGTTGCTCGACTGGTCTGTCCTCGGGAGACAATACCGGAGGCGAGCGATAAAGCTCGTCAGCATCGAGTGGGATATTGGCGGAATTTCGTGATGACATGTCGAGTCGATAAAGCACTCGCTGGTTTCGGAAGCACTGATTGGAAAAAGCACAGAAAAATCAGGGTGAAGCAAGAAACGACAGGAAAAGACAGGGCACAATGTGAGCCTGGGTAAAGCTTGCCGTGCGAATGATCGTACAGGCTGACCACGTGGCACGCGTAACAACGAGGACGCGAATAAATCGCTTATGTATTAATAAGTGGCGTACTCACAAAAAGTAAACTCCTTAGCCTGGATTAAGGATGGCTTCTGGATCTCCTCTGGGCAACGGAGGTGACGAAAGAAGGGTTGAGACACGATTATAATCCGGTGAGCACTGGAAAACACACGAGTATGAGGTAGATTACGCGACTAACAATGGCTAATTGACGTCTAACAATGGCTAATTGACGGCGTATTAGCAGTTCGCTACATCGATATATCGAGAAACAGAAGTAGCTTGAAACAAATGAGCGCGCTTGACGGTGATTGCACCATCACTGCGCAAGACGTTGTTTGCCTCATACGACACACTGCTCCGAAATTCGATGCATTTAGCATTTTCTCCTTCAACGCTCTCCATAAATCTGAATTGTACTGACCTCTCGTATTTTTTTCGATATCTACAGCATTCGTTGCATTGTTCCTAAGTTTTTTGAAATGTTCTTCGCGCAGTTGAATAAATACATCATTCGGAAGATCTGGTCTCTGCAAGTTCGGACCGTAATATTTATCCGTTTCGCACAGTGGCTTAAATTTCTTTTTCTTCCCATCGGTCATTCGAGATTGTTTCATTTTTGTAACTTTCTTCTGTCGTCGTTTTTCTAATCTTTGTACTATTGGTGGAACGATCTTGTCCGTATTTTTATGCAATTTTGTAATGACCTGCTGCGTGTTGTATTGCGTAACAGCTCCTGCAACTCTGGCATTATATGAGCCCCTTGCACCAAAATTAATACGTTTCCCACCAATTTCCTTGCAGATTATTATTGAATTGAATGTTTCTGCCGGATTGTTTGTAACCTTAATCAACAAACTATGTAAATAGGAACTGAGGAATCGTACGGCTTTCTCAAGTTCCGTTGTATAGGCCATAAAATTTCAGTGACGGAACGTAATTTTGCTCAGTCCTTTCTCCGCTCTGTGCACACGTGTTGCCACGATTATTGTACTCTTTATGCTCGCCAAATATATGGCTAGGAAATATTTAAAATATCTTTTTGAAATTCTCTTGCTTTGATATGTTGAGGATCTGTTTGCTGTTTTCGTAGGTCGACAGCTGAAACGACTTCTCTACGAATATTCAAAATATTGTTTTTAACGATATTTCGATGCGTAATAAATCCACGATCTCGACGCCCTTTCATTTTTTTTCTGCGACGTGTTTCAGTTTCTTACACAAATTACGAAGTAAATGATTAGTACATTCAATTTTTTTAACAGCTACCCTTTGTTCTCGGTATGGTTTGTTATTTACAATAGTGTGGAACACGTTGTTATCGCCATCGGCGACAACGGTTCTATATATTAACCCATGCATGTTAATGCTACATTTGAAGCCTTCAGCAATAGCATCACTTTCCATACTACTAGAACTAATATTACGATTGTAATTTTTGTAACATTTGTGATCTTTTGGGAGTGTGGCTTTTCGTTCCGCTTTGTCGCATACCGTGCAATATTTATTGCACATGCCAACGAAGAGAACTTTTCCTGTACGGAAACCTATAATAGCACCAACACCGGAAATTGAGTTATAATTTATTCCGTACGATCTCTTCATCCAACTACCATTCGTTATGACAGTAGTATATGCAATACCGTCGACAACTTCATTGTTTTCGAATGCTAGTCGTCGTTCTTCATCACCTGCTGCTTGCATGTTACGCATTGCGCTGTTGATAAATTCATCTACATGCTTTTCACGATACCTTCGGTAAGTCATTTCAGCCATGCAGGGCATATTAATGGTGGCACATAATTCTTGTAGCATCTCCCTGACCCGGCAGTTTACCCATCCTGTCTTAGCTTTACCCTCTTCGATGATTTTCGCAAGCTCATATGACGGTCCTTCTACAATTGCGACCATAGTGCCCTGCGGACCGGGTCTAAGAGCTTTACACGCGACTCTGTCCCGTTGTACGTTCACCTACTGAGCGATGGCCAGCTCAACCTCCTCCTTGTCAATGGAAGGATCAATATCCCTGATATCCACAGTTACTTTAGGGGTGAGCCTGACCGCTTTGTCGTCTTCTCCGAATGTCTGCTTGATCCTGGTAAAGAACTCCGTCGAATCCTTGTTCGTATCGAACTCAATTAGAACGTGTCCGACCCTTGTTTGCCGGATCAGCTTGACTCCCTCCGCGTTGGCTCCAATCTTCTCCTTCGCCTTCTTTGCCACCTCCGAGAAGGTTTCTAATTCATTCACTCTTATAGCCACCGCTTCACCTCTGCTTCTTTCGCTCCGAGAGTGTTTTCGCCGAGCAGTTTGTAGAGTTCCCAATTTAGCAGAATTCTCGTTATCCGTCTTTTTCCTCCTTCTCTTGACTAACTCCCATTCTAGTTCCGAGTTCTCCGGCGTCCCCGAACGCAGAATCTGAACGCTTCTAACCACAGGCTTACCGACGCTCTGTCCTGCCGTTTTTGAGAGTTTCTTCTTCTTACTCTCATCCCTCTTTGGAGGGGTTATTTCCTCCTTTTCGTGTCGGCCGGACTGTCTGTTGCCAGAGTGTCCGACGTGCTCTGCGTCCCATTCTTCGTTTTAAGCTCCCGAGGCCATTTTCGTTCCTGTTTGCGTTTTCCGGATTGTCGTTTCTAGCGTACAGATTTCCTCCTGCAGCCTGACTGTTTCCGCGAGATACACCGACGCTGCCGCCCTAGCCATCTTTTCAGCCTTAACTAGATGTGCTGCCATGTTCTCCGACAGTTCCCTGGCAACCGGGCTTACCCCCTTGCACCGTTGCAGGTAGGTAACAACCGCGTCATTTGACGTCTTAAGCATGTTGATTATTTGGGCCACCGCTTGGAGGGAGAGCGCCACTCCATCGGTCGTGTTAAAGTCGGCGTTTTGCCCAGTTCTAGTGCTAACCTCTACGAGTCCCGTCGTGCGAGTTAGAGCCGTTTCTGTTCCCGCCTCATCTTCGGCCGTTAGGTCAATCTGAAGGTTTTTTGCTACCCTTGCCAGGCCGTGCTGCGATTTTGTCCTCTTTACAAATGGTTTACACGGTTTGTAGAGTACAAATTTTCGTGCCGTTCCGCTCAAGTTTCTGTCTTTGCCACCCGATTCGGTGCCAGTTCCTCTGGCGTGTTCCTGGCCCTGGGGAGTAAGTCCGTCCCTCGGGCTTTCTTGACTGGAGCTAAGGGCCTCCACCAATTTTATTAAGTTGTTTTGGCCCTCCACCCTCCTGAGAGATACTATCCCTGCGAACCTGTATAATCGATCCATGTATCGATCGTGTCTCCATTTCGGCCTGCATGCTATCCCGTGTTACCGACACAGCGGCCTCTAGATTTTTCTTCACTCCACCCACCTCAGTTGTCGCTGCATAATAATGGTGGCCAATTCCAATTGTGATAGTTCTGACTGTTATAGCTTCATTTATATTCATTATATCTGAGTGCATGGGCTCAGACCAAATGCTAGCTTCGTAGTTACACATTTGACATTTGAAACAAAATTTGGTGAGACAACCACGCTGGTTAGTACCGATCATTTTCCAATCGCGAAAGTGACATTCAATGCCTCGTGCGTGATTGTCGAATGTTTTGTTACGAGCCGGAGGGGGCGGCTGCGTAGCCGGGGCTTTATATTAGGTAAATGATATTTTGTTAAAGGAAGCAGACGCGGAGACAAACCTACGTATAGCTAACGTAGGGAGCCGCAGGAAATGTTAATATTAGTGCTCGTAACTTATGCGTGCACCTCGAGCGGTAAAGGTACACCTTAGTGGGTTCAGGACCGTTTGTTATAATTGATCAACACTAAATCTATTTGATTCAGGTTGATTCTAATGCACTGGGACTTACAATTGTTATAGCGTAAATTGTCGCGGCGTGCTAACTTGTATTAAGTTACAAAAGTTGCTTGAAATGCTTGATTTAGTTAAGTTCGATTCCGCGGAGCAAGAATCTAATCCTTCTCGGTTTTAACGAACGCGAACAAATGGGGGACGACTACAACCGTAAATATAATGCCTAACAGTAGACTACGTACTGTATGATTAAGAAAATGCTCGAAAAGGATTTGAACCCGATTTCGCTGAGTTGTAAAGTGTCGTAAAGGAAACGTACAGGCGTGTAATGTGCCCTTTCTAGATTTTAACTAAACCCGAAATGCCTTCGCCGTCATCCTTTTTATACCCAAAAATTAGAGGAACAAGAGTAGTGGGGAAGTGCGCTACGTGACTTCGAGGGACAACGCCCTTGCTTAGCGCTGTTCTCGAAAATTCTAGATGTTCATGACTAATACCGGGTGTACGCAGCCAACTCCAAATAAAGAATTTTTGAGGGCGGAAACGTAACAGTTCTGTGCACTTCGTTCCAGAAAAATTCGACATCGATAATGCGGCGGACATCGGGTACATGTTCTAAAATACGCTCCTTATCTACATGCCCGACTTTCTACGATAAGGCTGTCATCTGTATTATATAGGACATTTTGATTTTCGCATTTTCCGCGAAGGACGTTTTCTGAGATGCGCCCCACATCTGTATGTTTTGTACAAGACAAAACATTCTTCTTACAATAATTGTGGTCAGACACATATCTCTGACAAACTTTATTTTTGTTTTCTGGAAAAGGTATCCAGAAAACATTTTCTTCAATCGTAACCTGGACAGATTTCTTTTGTTTCTGTCCCCTGTAAAACAGAACGCGTAAGGTTAGAAACATTTCTACAAAAATTGATAACAATTATTGAAATGTATAAATTTAAAATACTTACAGTTTTTTTTACATATCTTTTCTTCCATGGTTTCCTCGTTGATGGAAACCTTTTACTGTATTTCCGTTTGCATCCCATTTTCAGTGGAATTTTTTATCTCTTTCTTTGCTACGATCTCGCTTGTGGGATGTGTTTCTGTTTATTATGCCTCGTTTACACCTAACGAGTGACTCGGCCGAGTGGCCCACTGTAAATATGCTGTAAATATACTTCTGCTGATAATTGTATATTGCGTCCAGTACTTCTGGAAGAAACGAGGAAATAGCTGGTTTGGATACACGAAATAGGTGTTGTAGTGAGCGAAAACTATTTCCAGTTGCCAAAAATGATAAAGTTAGTTGTAATTTGATTTTGGCTGGTATAGCATTCCTCAAAACAGTGTCCGCTTTTTGTATTCTGCCAGCTACGTTTTCCAGCAGCACATTGAACTGTTCCAAGTTCTTTCCCATGAATAATCTTCTATATTCTATTATGTCTTCCGATTCCAATTCTCGGAGAAGACTGGCTGAAGCTCCTTGGCGATCCTTCCTTAACAACCACTCTCTCGTCCACATATTTGTCTTTTTTTTACATCCATCCTCCAATTCCCTTATCATTTCCGGTATAATTGCACTCGCGTACTTCTTGTATATTTTTTTGCACAAAGCGCGACGACGACTCATTCTTGCGGGCCGAGTGAAAACGGACTGACTCGTTCGAGCCACTCGCTCAATGTAAACGGTCACTCGGTCAAAATTTTGACTCGGCCGAGTCACTCGTTAGGTGTAAACGAGGCATTAGGAATAGGTGAGGATGTGTACCACGCGAGTGGAACCGAACTTCAGCCACGAGAACGTTAGTGGCTCTCAATCGCGCGCGGACGTGGCCGTGAACGAATGCCTCTTTGCATCGGAGATATCGAGAGAATCACACGGCAAATGTTACACTGTATTAAATTAAGAATAATGTAGAATTATTTATGAGTAACAAATTAATGAATATATCGTTTAATAACTATTTTTGACACTTTTTAACGTTATCCGAAGGGAACAAAGTGTTGTAGTAGTTATGTAAATAAATTTTTTTTTAATACCACATCAACAGTTGGATAATTTATGTTTAAAGAAAAACGATTTCGAAAGCTAATGTTAGAAAAAGCTGGTTTAATTTACCCATTCGTCCCCGAATGAACCTGTCACGGTTGAAGTGGGTCGTTGAAACTGTGTCACTGTGCCGATTCTGGCCCTTTTTCGAAACCTTCAACAGCTGATGTAATGGTCGGGTCAGCGAACTCACTGCACTGCACGGTCACTTGTATTGTACGGTCGCTTTTATTGCGCGGTCACTGTCACTTGTCACTGGGAAATGTGGGAATATTTAAACACGATTTATTCTTCCTACGTGTAACCAAATCGGTCACTCAGTGACGAATGAATGCAGTACTGCGTAAGGAAAATTTGATCTCACGTCGAAATCAGTGAATTGAATTTTCATTCTGTAGTCCAGGGTGCCATAAAGTAGTACCGTAAGCAAGGGAAAGTTCGGCTATTTTACGACGAATTTAGTGGCGACAGCAGCACGTGTGCACGAGACAAACGGACTGAGGACTTTACACGCAGAGACGTCCGAATAGCATTACAGTTCACCCTCCCCCACCAGCACAAGCAGGCCCACGGTTCAAGGGTTGTTAGAAATGAATGGAGGACGAACGAAATTTCTCCGGAAAAAGGCTACACCGTATCTTTTTCCAGAGAAACTTCCTTGAAAAATCCTTGAACTGTGGGCCTGCTTGTGCGGGTCCGCAAATACTCTCGGTTTCTCTTCTTGATCCTTCTCCTCCGTTGTATAAAAGCAATAATAACATTTCTGGACAATATTCTATTAACTTTCATTACGCGATCGCTCTCTTCAAGAGTCGCCAACTAGTAAATTGTTCAACAGCAATCGGCCGACAGTAGGCTAGTCTGCGCGCTCACCACCAACCCGACTATTTAATTAGCCCAGTGTGCGCGCTAACAGGCCAATCCTATCAAACTCCTACCAGCCTCCTATGAAAATAATCGACGTGGCTACATAATTGCGAAATACTTTGGCCGGATTTTTGCAATTTTAAATTTAATAATATTCAAATGATTTGTGAGGTGAACTGTGAAAGCAAACTCGCAAAGGAAACTCACATCTGTTAAGAGAGAAGAATATTCTTCTGAATTTGGCGCAGAATATTCTTCCAAGAAAAGGAGGATCTCTTTTCTTATAACTAAAAATTTGTTTAAACATTTCGCAGCACTGAGCTTGCGTACTTCGCAATGTAAGGGAACGTCAGTGTAAATAGCGTTATGCGTTTCGAAAAATTCCATAAATTTCCTGTGAGATAGAAATTGATTTCCGCCTTTAATAGAATTAATTATCTTCGTAACCTTTTCTATGGCGAAAGATAATTTTATATCTCTCCCGCATAACGCTTCCTGATGAATGATACAATGTATCATTGGAAATTTTAAATCTCGACTTTTAAATTGTCCGTGCAGTCCTGTTTTGGTACCTGTCATGGCTTTTGCACCATCGATTACCACTGCAGAGCATTTTGCAAAATTAGTTTTAAATTTCTGAGTAGTGTTTTCTACTGCACTAAAGATATCTACTCCTATCGTCCTATTATGCAATGGCACGAAATCCAATAGCTCCTCGACATACGAATAATTATTTTGTACAATTCGAACAAATATACTCAACTGACTCGTATGTCGGTTATCGGTGCTTTCGTCCAAACACAGAGAGAAATAACTACAGGTATTTAATAGGGCAGTTAACTTCTCTTCAATCGATGCGCCTATATCCGAAATTCGAGAGTCCATAGTTTTCTGACTGAGTGGGATGCTTGCAGCTTCTTCAAGCGTTATAAAATAGATTGTCCGAAGGATTTCACCGCTTCGATGAGACGTTTCTTTATAAAATCGCCATCAGTGCATGGTTTACCCTTCCTTGCTATTATAAAAGCGAAATAGCGTAAGTAGCTATACGAGCTTTCTCAGGCGAAGAAGAATCCTCCGGGATATACACATTCTCCGTGAACTAATTTGAGCCCTTCAATTAAATCAAATTTTTCGCGACCTTTATATGATGCGTATTCTCTCGAATGACGAATTGAAAAGTGATGTTCAACGTTACTTTTCTTTACGAGGGTGGGTTCAAATCCGCAAAGGAGATATATAGTCCGATTAACAATTTTAGTGAAAAAACAGTTTTCCCATACCTTGTTAAAATTTTGAGAATATGATTGTTCTCCAGACATTTTATTCGTTAAATTGTCACAAGTACTCCTAACGCCGAATTGTATGCGACGACTGAACAAAAGACGATATATTTTCTATACAAAGAAATAGTGTTTTGTTACGTGATGCCTGCTGGTTGCGACGTTTGACATTCGTTGCATAGATACGAAATATACAGCGCGTAAAAAGAACGATACACATTGCAGTTAGTGTAATTTCAGAACAATTTCTGGTAAAATATTTTCATTTGATCGTTCTGGTGATAAAACTTACTGCAACAATTACTATTGTTCGATCGTTTTCGTCCCGCGAATTTTCCCGGAATTGGCGAACGAGCGAAAAGTAAAAAAAGACAAGGCTGCCGGATCGTCAGGTTTCCCGAAGCGGTTAAAATCGCGGTCGTGACGCAGTGTACTTTAATTATAAAATAAAACACTGTTGGCGAAGACTAAAATTAAAATATGTACAAGAGTTTTTATTCTAACTGTATTGTCCGAAGTACTGCGTTCGTGAGAAGAGATTCCAAAGCACGGTGTTCGCGGAAAAGTGTAAAAACTTTTCCCAATCAAGAAGACAGGTACGATTCGGGTGTGGTATTTATATTAGCATGGCTTTTGTTCTCGTCGTCAACCGCCGCCTCTCCTCCCGGTCGGCCCGCTCTGATCGGCCAACGGAGCGAACGAATCAGTAAGAGAGCGACGAGCGAACGTCGAAGACACCGAATACGCTTCAAATTCGAAATAGTTCGTATTAGACGTTCGGTGCTCGAACAACTATTATTATTGCAGATTTTATTTATTATTTCTGTAAACTGAAAGAAAAGTAAAATGTTCACTCTTCAATAAGCAGATTAATATTAATCGTATTCCTTGGAAAAAAAAAAAGGAATTTGTAATCAAAACTAGTACGTGTTAATTAATAAGCGTTTATTTTTGTTGCTCCAATTTTACAGGTCCATAAGGCCACAAAACACATTCATGCTTTCTCGTCCAATACCAAGGAGCCTCATAACGAACACGATCCGTCGGTTTATTCCGTATCCGGTGTTTATTAGCGGCCCTGAATTGATTTCTCTATAACCGCACTTACACGGCACGATAATTTTGAAACCTAATCCTCGATGCCCACTTTCTTCAAATTTCACGCTTTGTTTGCATGATCTGCATATTAAAATATCAGCTATCGCACCAAAAACTGTAAGAAATTCAACTATTCGGTAACAATGAAGTGGATTCACAATTACATCTGTGCTGCTCGCAGTCGACAATTTTTTCGCACTAGTACTAAAGATATCCAATTTTTTATCGCCTTTTTTATGCGAGAACCGATTACCGTGGAATTTACATTTGCGCGGCTTCGCAGCCCGATCGGAAGTCGATGTCTCAGCTTTTGGAAAGCTTTCCATGATGCTTGACTGTCTTATAAATGTTCGTGTGTATGACTTTACCCTTTGACAGCTGAAGACTTTCGGCCGAAGCGTTAAAGCGGACGAAGCAAACTGATCTGAGGATCAACGAGAAGTGAAGTTAGCTGCTCGGATTCTCGTGCGTCCGCCGTCTAACAATGCCGCTTACCTGCTCTCGGTTCTGTATTTTTAAAAATACTTTGAATTCGCCGCTGTAACTTTGTGAATACATTCTCGGATAGTTTATCTATCAATTTAGGCAAAAAAAGAACATCGATTTTTTCGACCTTGTAAAGCAGGACACCCCTTTAAAGCTACAGTCGGTGGAGGCACCCGAAGTGGCGCCCTGAGAACTTATGTAGAACTAACGGAGCGGGGGGCCCCCGGTGATGCCCGTGGTTTGGTTTCGCGGTTTATATCTACACGCGTGGTTCGCGGTCGCAAGGAGGAGAGAGATCTTATTTCTTTATGCCTCGCCTCTAAAGCTTCTTCAGAAAGAAGACTGTTTGAGTTTTGGCGTGGACAGAACGGGCAGAAAGAAATCGAGACACGACACCTATTTAATTTAACACTAATTCTTATATTAACAGATTTATCTACACTTATTTCTACCACGCAATGCACCGGTTATATACAAGCGGAACTCTTACAACTATTTAACATCTAAATAAATGACTAAACACAAAAATATTGTCCGTGCGACACTTTCAGCACTTGAAGGCTAAGCGCGAACAAAGTAGAACGGCCTTTAGCGTGTTCTGAGACGGTAAAGCAACACAAGAAAAATGATACAGAAAAGCACGTGTTAGCGCGTGAACAGCAAGTACGTTAATGGCGTCGAACCGGCACCGTACGGCCGTTGAGCGAGTACCGATTTCTTCTTGGTGATGGCGCGATCGTGGCCATGCGTGTCCGGGAGGTGCTGCCGCTGTCTTCAACGACGCACCGGCGAACTACTTTCGCTACGAACACCATGGCCGTGCGTGTTCACGGGAGAATTCGCCAACACCGATTGGAAAATCGAATAAATTTGTAATATCACAGCCGTGTGTCAAACTTTGTGAACATTTATGGGCATGTAATATTAATTATATTTGTCTATATATAATTGTAATGTATCGTTCAATAATATTTTAAAAGTATCAATATTTGTTTTCTGACCACACGATAAAATTCTTAAAATTGTATAAAATTTTTGAATTAAATTCTTGTCGATTTTGTTATTTTAGAGCTAATATCTAAGTTGCTGAAGAACCTTCTAGCTGTATTACCGTCATTACGAGTACTATACCTTGGTTTTGGCTCGTCCATAATAAGCCCTAAATGGAATTCGAATTCCTCTTGAATGCGTTTTTTATTGTCATTAAATATTTTCTTATTTTCTTCGCCTCTTACCTGTCGTTTTTTAAATGGAAGTCTATACGAAATATGCAGAATGCATTCAGAGAATCTTATCCAGGAATGTAAAGTGGACAAACCAAAACGGTAATTCTCAGTTTGTGTCGGTTTTTCAGCAACTCTTATAGAATTCATATCTTTTGGAGATGCTCCGCAAATATAGCATTTTGCACTCGAGTTTGTGTTTGACAAAATGTTGCTGACGCTATCATCTAACATAATAAAATACAATTGAAAGTGAACAATTATATTGTTATCGGCAGAATTATGCATATAGGGGGAAAGGCTTGCTATTTCGGTATTTATCAATGATTCTTCTTGTCTAACCAATGCTTCAGTCTCCTTCATAAACATAAAGGGTCTGGCACGATATGCATATGAAAAGTGCCCCCAAACGGATTAGTTTGATTTTTTGCTAGATAATACTTCTAGATATGTATATAACTTCCCTAAATTTTTAACCCAAAATATGCATTATTTTTTACGTTATTTAACAATAAAGAATTTTACAAACTATTTTTTATTTAAAAAACTACTGCTTTGAAAATTCTGAAAAAAATATATGTTGGGCATACATCTGTCATCTATCTAGAAAAAGATTATTTTCCTTAATTTGTTTATTGTAAATGTTAAAAGAATAATAATATTTATTTCAATCATTTTTTTTTTAAATGTTTTAACGTTCGAGCACCACAAACTGTGACGGACGGGTTATGGGGGCAACCAAAGGGGTGCCCTGCGCTGGAGTACGACCAGGGAAAGTCGCTGTCCGCGCGCCCCGTGCACAAATCCACGGACGATTTGATTCTTTGGGCGCCAGTGCCGTAGCACTCGTCCGGAACCCTTGCCCTTCCGGCTGCTCAGTAGGGGAGCGGAAATCAGGAGAGGTTAATTGAAAGTGACCCACGAGTGTTTCGTTAAATCGTTAACTTTAATAAAGGCCGAAGTGGCCGTGCCAAACAACAAAAAGCCGGGAATTCCGCGGTACACTTCGGCGCAAAGGAAAAGGTACGCGGCCGCCAAGTGCGGCAAAAAGGAACCGCGACGCGGAAATTCCCAATACAAAGAAAAGTCTCTACTGTTGAAACTAAAACTAGGGGCCGGATACAAAATGTCGGTGGTCCTAGAGTTTCAAATACAAGAGAAAACGAAAGATTAGTTGGGATCGCGGCCGCGGGTATGAGGGAACCCGTTCGCGATTCTGAAACGGAGGCGCCGGGGCCTCGACGAAACCGGCTACAACTTTCGGCGCGCGAGATCGCGGAACGGAGATGCGCTTCGTTCGAACGCGCGGTGCGAGCGTCGACGGTGACGAGTCCGAGGTCGAGCCGCCGGGGCTCGACAATCGGACGGTACCGGACAACGAATCGGTCGGGAGCGGGGTAAAGGGGACGGGCCTCGAGAGTCCTCGTCTCCTCGGGTCGGTCCTGTCGCCTAGGTCGCGGAACACGATACGGTACGGAATACGTTCACCACCATCGATCTCCATAAGGTATTCGGCGAGGCCATTTTGGACTGCTGATACGTGGGAGTGCATCCCACAATACAAGATGGTTCGCCGGACACTGATTTGACACTGGATGATAGGTGCATGATCGTACTCGGCAAGCTGGAGGAGTTGTATGTATGTGGTAGTAGTAGCGATATCGGGTCCTGGGGATCGGCATTCCTCCAGGTCTAACAGCGAAACCGTTGTGTGGTTGGTCGCTGGTCCTCCGCAATCATATCCAATGAGGCTATGACATACGGGCAACACAAGGGCAATAATCCCGATGATATGGCCCAGGTGGTATCTCCTGCGCCTGGTCGTAGAATTTCGTCGTGGTTGTTGATGGTGCGTGGGGCAGGCTTCTTGTTCCTTTTCCCACTTCAGCATGCGTTGTATCGAAGCGTAAATTTCCTGGCCTAAGGGCCAGTTGAAAGGCCATTCATAAGGTGATCCTTCCATACTGTGGGTCAGACCTTAGCGATTTTGCATTTATTCTGATGAATAATTTTGTCCTTATTATTAATTCTAATCTTAATATTACAAGGAGGTAACACTTGCAAAATCTGGTACGGACCTGTGTATTGATTTTCAAGTTTACTTGTCGGTTCTTTAAGAATGTATACCCAATCTCCGGGCGAGAACGTCTGTATGTTTAATCTCGAATCGTAATAATGTTTTGATCTTTCTTTGGCGTGTACCAAATTTTGTCGTGCTAAGGCTTGAACTTCGTTTAAGATGTTAAATAAATCGTTTAAATAATCCACGTAGCTAAGAACGTCTCGTTCGTCTAACTCGGGTTCAGAATTAGGTATATGCGCTGTTTTCCCGAAAACTAACTCATGTGGGGTGAATTTCGTGCCTTCATGGACACTGGTATTATAAGAAAGCATGGCGAGATCGAGCCATTTGTCCCAAACTTTGCCTTTATCGGTCTGTTTTTTTAAGTATTCCGAGAGTACGTGGTGAGAATGTTCTAACGAGCCATTGGATTGAGGTCTGTAAGTAGTCATTTGGTATCGCTTAATATTAAATCTCTTGGCAACATAATTCTTTTATAAATAATTTTCTTTTGAATGTTATTGAATTTATGCCATCCCATGTGGGATATTTGGTCATCCATACAACAAAAACATTGTATGCAGCAATATCTAACAAATTGCATAAATAACGATAGAGCCCATCGGTGAGTACAACGACGACAAGTATATTCTCTTACCAGTTTGTCGAATGTGTCTACGCCGCTTTTTGTAGAATTATAGAAATTTATAATTCCCGGTTTGAAATTATTTTCTTCTGGTGATATTTCGTGTTCGTGGTGTAACGTTGATAATAAAGTAACACATTGTCTTACTTTTGGTATATACGAAACTAACGTTACCTTATCGGTATATAAAAAATGAGAGGAATATTGGGCGCGATTTCGTGTATCCGCAAGCACTTGAGGTAAATCTTTACGTATCGTACCAACTACAGAAATTTCATCTTTCAATAATTCTTCTGCTAAACTAATGTTCGTAAAAAAATTGTCTATTGTATTGCATCGTATTGAACCGTTCCAAAAATTTGTTAGTTGTTTTACAACAAGGCTTCCTTGTTGTTTTTCTGGAGCATTCGCAATCTTCCCGAGGTAAACATCCATGTTATAACAATAAAAAGATTTGGAATCACAAAGGATGCATATTTTTATTCCATATTTGCCGGGTTTATTTCGCATGTATACTTTGAACCAACACCTACCACGAAATGTCATATGTTGCTCATCAATACATCCAAGATTGGTAGTACTATAAAATTTCCTGCAGTTTTCAGTAAAAACGTTTACAATTTGTCGTAGAGGTGCTAACTTATCGTCTGAGCGAATATATTTCAATATATTCATAAATCTGTCTCTGGACATAGTAGCTACATAATATAAACGTGAAAATGCAGCATTCTGCTTCCATAAATCCTGTTTACGTTCACGAGATTCTCTGAAACGTCCAATGAGCAGAAGGAGACTAAAAAGTGCCTTGATTTCCGTTTCATCTAATCTACGGGTTTCCACTTTTAACTAGCTGATATATTCTCCATTGCTTTGTTGATAGTGTGTAGGATAACAGTATCCATAATTTCCTTATTGATGAACAAATGAAAGCATTCATCAACACTTTCTACGTATACACTATTTTCTGTAAGTGAACACATCCGTGGCAGGTTTTGCACTTCGATGTCATACTTCATCTGCGAAATGTATGTTCATGTACGTCCGCATACCACGTGGTTTCTTGGATCCACTTCGCAATCCACTTCGCAATCTGTTGAATCCAATTCATCAGATTCAAAGTTTTGGGCCTCTGGCTCACAGTCACTATTGGATGAGCCTGCATCATTTGATGATCTTTCACATGTGTAAATGTTTTCATCATTCACAAGCTCACCAAAGATTGCAGGCGTTTTTGTTATACACAATGTTTCGAAACGGGGCTAAAAACCGCCCCCACAGCACGATACGGTGAGATTCGGGAAAGAAACAAAGGACGAAAGAACGCACACGTGTTGTATGAAACGTTCGGTAGAGTAGCTCTGTAGTTTTTTTTTTTTTTTTTGTATTACGGCTCTCTAGTTTATTATAATTCTAACTTATATTCTACGAACACGCACTTAAACTAACGATAAACTTAATATTACTTATTCACAAACGAAAACCAAAAAGTCCGCATTAAGGCAAAAGAGCATGGGGTGATACGGTCCCGTAAAAAAATTCACGCAACAAGAAAGTATGCGGCCAACCGACGTTCGTTAAATGGCGTGACGAGAATTTATCCACACAATTATCGAGAAAAACCGAGCAGGTCCACACACGAGTCAGTCCGGATGCTGAACACCAAACCAGACTGCAGTTAATTGTCGCAAAAGGAGCAATTCGTGAAGAACGTTGATGCTACGTTAACCGGTGAACGAGTAATGGCCGCCGAGACGAGCACGTTGCGAGCGGTTCTTCTTGCCGGTCTCAAGATGGCCGGGAGCGTGCGCGCTGCGTGCGGTGTGTTCAACAACGCGGCGAACCGTCGAGCCGCCGAGACGAGTCGAGAGATGTCCCTCCAGTGCTCAGGCGGTTAATTCCCGAACACACAATAACAGAAACAACAACAATAATAACAGTAGCGATGAAATGAATAAAGAAGAACTTTTTCGAAAGACACGGAACGATGCTTGCTGGTTGACTGATACAGTACGAATGACTTTTGTAAAAATAAATTTTACAAAATAAACGATTTCACTATCGCGTACATACGTATTCCCTCTTCAGAACTTAGAAACTAAATGATTTATATATAATATGTTTATTATTTTAGACACAGTGGCCATACTTGTTGATAATTGTATAACTTTGCCACTTAATGTTTCCTGGTGAATTATACAGTGTATAACGGCAATGTTACTGCTTCCCTGCTTTAATTGACATTCGAATCCTATCTTTAAACTCGTCATATTTCTTGCGCCATCAATTGTAATCGAAGAACGTTTATTAAAATCTACGCAAAATTTTTTAAGTGATTCTTGAACTGCTAAAAATATATCAAGACCCGTTGTTGTGCCATGTAAAGGGATGAAATCTAAAAGCTCTTCGACACATGAGAAATCGCTTTGCACGATTCAAATAAAAATATTTAATTGGCTCGTGTGCCGAATATCGGTACTGTTATCGATACATAAAGGAAAATATGTACATGACTTTAGAAGATGTTTTAATTTTTCCGTAATAGAATTACTGATATCAGTAATTATTGAAGTTATAGTTTTTGCACTAAGGGGAATACTCATTATTTCCTCAAGTGTTAAAGAATTGCCGAAAGCTTTTACCGCTTCGACGATACAATTTTTCACAAAGGAACCTTCACTAAATGGTTTTGCATTTTGTGCTGTAAGTGAAGAAATGGTGTAAGAAGCTAGTACAGATTTTTGAGAAGGAAAACTAATAGAAGGTGGTAGTGCACCTTCTTGATAAACCAACTTTAATCCTTCGATTATCTTCAATTTTTCTGTATTTGAATAATTGGAATATTCGAGCAAATGACGAGTTCTGAAATGTCTCTCTATTACAAACTTCTTTACTACCAAAGGTTTAAAACCACAGAGTAAACAAATAAAGTATTATTAGAGATAAAACTGAAGAAATAATTAACTTCCCAAGGTTGATCGAAATCTTGAACATACCTTTCAGTATTCAATCTCAGGGTTGATTTGTTAAAAGAAGAATAAAAATGTTTAATTTCCTCACTGCGATTAACCGTTGCCTCGATCTGCTGTGTTTGCTACGACTGCTTCTTTTTTTATAGTCTTTTAAGTCTTCCAAACTTGCACGCACACCAGTATCGGCTCAAGTTCGATTCAAGTTGTGGACTATAGATAATAGATAATAAAAATAAACTATAATGAATAATAAACGTTTCTATCGATGAATACCGGAGGTATCTTTCCGGTAGTGCATTTGCCTACCCACACCATTACCAAAGCTGGAAAATGGTTACGCCGATGGTTTTCGCAGCAGCAGTCTTCTTTTTGGCCTTTCTTCAGTAGTTGGCGACGATTTTGATGGTTTTGAGCCGGCTCGATAGCGAAAACTTTTTTATCGGTGAACAGAACCTTCGACAAACGAGCACCCGCGAGCAGGTGAAGCATTCGTCGAGATTTTTCCAATCTTTTCAGCTTCATCGTGTCGTTGAGGAAATGAACGCGATCGATTTTGTAAGAACGAAGTCCCAGCTTCTTTTCAACTAAATTTTGGGCGCGCTCTCTGCTGATATTGAGGTCTTTGGCAACTTTGTTTTTTATCGAATATTCGGGATTCCGTTGAATTCGACATCGGACCTTCTGGACGATTTCAGTTTCGTTGTAGTGTTTCACTGCATTGTAGATAGTTCTGCTGTTGAAACCAGTCCTTCGAATGATATCGGCCGTCCTCATTCCCGTCGTGTGCAACTATGGGGGTTGTTACGCTGTACCATATAATTTATTTTATTCGATTAAATAACAAGAAGATTATTTTATTTGGATTGATAAAGTTAATTAATTATACATGTCTGATCCTTTTGAATGTCAGTAACGGAATGTAACATTTGTTGTTTTTAAACAAAATCAAATTGAATAAAATGAAGAACGTTTTATAAGATTAAACTGAAGATTGACATTAATTATAAATAAAGTTAAACGAGGTCTCTTCTTTAACGACGGTGGTGGTGAAGCAAGGTGGTGATAGGCAAGGCCGTGAACTCCTTTACCGGCAGGTTCGACGGTCACCACACAACTCAACAACAGTAACACGCATATTTTCACGATCCATAGTATAAGTTTAACTGAAAATTAACAAATAATTAAGACGGCACAGTGGTACCTCGGTATACGACCTTAATCCGTTCGTGATGTTTGGACTTATACCGAATGGGACGTATACCAAACCAACCTTTCCCATATCACCGACGAGCTACTGTTAAAGACTGCCAGCCTTATGGGACTTCGTGTAACCCGAAAAATTCGCTGTTTTCTACGGCCCTCTAGGATATATTACGGTCAGAACAAGAAACACTCGCGGAAGACGTGACTGGTCCCATCGTCTAAACGGTCGCCGGGGCGAGGGGAAGTTTTCTGTCTCGCTTTGTCACATTTTGTTCCATAGGCGTTCTTTGTCACGAGGTAACCGCTCGCCGGGTTACCGACGGAGCCGCCAGAGCCCATCAGAGCCCACTTAGTGGTACGCCAAAATACACAGGGGCTGGCAGTCTTTAATAGTACCTCGTCGGTGCCCATATGAAGTGTGGGTGAAAGGTAGGTTAAATAAATTTGGACTCCGAGGATTCCGTTCCTCCACACAAATTTATTAATAGGCGATACGGTTCAAGGCGCGAAGTTAACTCTACATAAACAGCCGTCGTGATGGAGCGGTGTGGGGAGCGGCCTCCCCGCACTGCGGAACCTGCGATTTTAGGGGTAGGGGGTGTAAACTCCCCCCTCCTCGGGACGCGGCCGGTTATCATAGGTTAGATGACCGGCATTGGCGAGAGGGGGTCGCGGTGGTGTTCTCTGGGAGTACCCGTGACTCCCCCGAATCCGCCAGATGCGGTACAGCGTCCTAGGTTCTGATTCTTGCCCAGCGTGAACAAACAGCGAGAGCGGAAAAGGACGGAGAATGAAACGATTTAGATACATGATACACAGCGTATAAACTTTACTGCTTTTATGTTATATTTTAATTTTATATTTTAATTATTGAGGGAAACGATAGAAGGGAACGGAGACGTCTTGAAAGAAAACGGGAGAAAAACTGAATAACGGTTAAACCTTTTATTTCACACCGTGTACAAATATATCTATCGTTCCGGCACGCGTACATCAAAATCCGTTGTTCTCCTCACGATCGGTGTATTTATGTTTTCGCACACCTGAGACGGTGCCGAGGGGAAAGGGGCACAGGTAGGAACGCCCGGGAATCCCATATACTATATATATCCGCGACCTCGCGGGTTTGAAATTTATCCTACATTATAAAATTTATAAATTATATGTGGTTTTCCTCCTCTTCCTCCTCTCCCTCCTCTCCCTGCTCTCCCTCCTCTTTCTACTCTTCCTTCTCTTCCTTCCTTGCACCTGCTCCAGCTATTGCTGTAATGTTTCAGAAATTTTTTCATCTAAAACAGTAAAAAAATGGTATTTCAATATCGTGGATCGAAAACACTCATGCATGACGTATAGTATCTACGTAAGTAGAAAGTACATTATAAAGGTACAAGAGGTACCTTCTTCATAGAAACATACGGAATTTTGCACAACGAACGGGTAACATTTTACTGACATCTTTGTACGTCATAAATTTTTCTTCTTTTCGTTCTTGCTCCTTATCAGCTACTACGTTCTCTTTTTTCTTTGTTTCCTCCGCTTTCTTCTTTTTTTCTTCTTCTTTCTGTTTCGTCTCTTGTTGGTTTTTTTTTTTAGAAACTCTTCTCATCTTCTTTCCAGCTCCATTGAAAACAATTCCTCCTTCATTGCTGTCATTTCCATCTGCAAATGATGGAACCGCATCAAAAAATATTCAGAAACTTCATAATTAAAAACAAATAATTTTTTGCGACATATTGAAGAAAATTTTTTTTATGCGGTGTAGAGGGACCGCGTAAAAAAAGTTTCACTTAGCAAATTTGTCAAAGATTTATAAAATAGCGAGAAAGTTCTTCCCAAACAAAATAAATAATTAAATTACACATGGGAACATTTAAACAAAAATTGAAATTCTCATTTTAAACGTGGAGAAATCTTCAAAATGTGCATACAATCAAACCTGCTTTTGTGTGGTAGATAGGGATCACAAAAAAGAAACCGCGAAAAAAAAGTGATTTTCAAAAACT
Source organism: Stelis phaeoptera (assembly GCA_943735885.1). Lineage (NCBI taxonomy): Eukaryota > Metazoa > Arthropoda > Insecta > Hymenoptera > Megachilidae > Stelis > Stelis phaeoptera. Next base: position 4,111,969 of record OX030933.1, read on the forward strand.
TCATAAATAATAAGTGGTACCAGGAAATGCTGAATTTAATATAACAAATAATTGTCGCAATAAGCTTACCTGTTTGTTTCTGCTATTTCCGGGAACCGGTTCCATTTTATTCGTCTTGTACAATTGTTCACTAATAGCGACTTTGAGCGGCTTGAAATTTCTTGTCTTTGTAAACAAGACAAAGACGAAACGTTGCTTCGAGACAACGAGTTGAACAGTCCTTCAGGCAGATAAGATCAGCTTGTTTCGAAGTGTCTTCTACATTCGAGTTTACTTCTATTTGTAGATCTTTTTTTTTCTTTAGTGAAACTGTGTCAGTGAAACAGCGATACACAGTGATAGACAGTGATAGACATTAATCTGTGAAAATGAGTGAAGAAATGAATCTGGAAAAGGAAGAAATGCGCAAAGATTACGAAGAGGAGCAACATCAAATACGGAAAGGTTCGGGAAGAAAGAAGATAAGCCCTTCCGTGAAGCGATATTCGAGGAAAAGAACGTGGATGCAAAGGAAGCGATCGACAAAACCGCGTGCAGAAAGTGCGATGCAGAAAGATATACAGGAACCGTACACATCCGACGGACGAAGAGGAGGACAGCATCCACTGATTTTTGTGCCGTCGGATGGAGAGACTGAAACCGCGAGTTCAGACGACAGTCTACAGATACAAGAAGTAACAAGAAATGAACCCGCAGAACAAGAGTCGCATTCCCAAAGTGCCACCACCGACGAGTTATTATTAAGGTGTGCAGTAGGGGGGTCTCCCGCTTGGCGTCGTAGCAGTCGGACGTGCTTCGCGTCGCTCCGTGGACGATTGGATATTAAACCGGGTAATAACGCGTTAAAAGTGTCGAATTAGGTATCAAAATGTTCGAGCTGTGATCGCGAGTGCGAATATATATAAATTGGGCTGGATGCGATCCCAGTTTACGCGAAAATTGCAATGTTAGATCGTTCGGAGTGTCATGGCGGCCGCGTCATGACGCGATGGTACGCGATAGATTTACGATTCGGACGAAAAACTGCCTATGGGTGAAAAGTGGCCACACGATGTGTTTATAACAGTGCGGGAGTGCGTACAAAGGTGTTCCGGGCGAGTGATATGGTGTAATTATCGCGAAAAGTGATCAAACCGCCGCCAACATGGCTACCTCGCGACTGGTCGCGGTCGGAAAGTGAACATTCCGAGCAACCGGCTTGCGAACACGGATACAAGCGGGTTACACGACTACGTGGGAAGGTTCAACGGATGCGGGAAGCCCGGTGCCAAAGGGCTCGGCCGAATTTGTAGCCGACAGCAGGAACGAGAACTCGAGGAAGAAGGCGACGACAGCATGGCCGTTCGAGATATCTCGAACGCCGTGACGTCACGGCGGCAGCATTGACCGATGCACGGAATCGGAGGAGCACGAGAGCAAGAGAGAAAGGAACAACAGGTGACGAAGATAGCGAAAGGTAGGATTTCACCACACTAAACGGCTGTAAAAGCCCGAGATTAGAAACGAGTTCGAAATAGATTGATAGGGTTAGGACCTGTCATTCCACGAGAGGCGCGACGATGGCCGTGAACAAGCAACGCGACGGGAGTGACGCGTGCGCGAGAAGTGTGCGCGACGACTCGTAATTATTCGACACGGCAAAACACGGCGCGACCAGGTTATGGTTGACAGGTATAGGTTATAATAGATCGAAAAGGTTAGAAGTGTTACTTTCATAGAGATATTATAGATAGAGTAGGGGAGCTAAATAGATCTTCCGCTGTCCCTCGACTAGAAAGAGAAAGAAAACCGCGGTACTCCATCTATCAGTAAAGAAACATAAGAGAGAGAGAAAGAGATGAATAGCGCCAATAGAGAGAGATGGATAGGGTACCGCGGTCTTCTCTCTCTTTTTAACTGTGAGACGTTTCCACTTGTAGGCAGCCATATGTCTCCCCTGCTCTATCTATGTATAATATCTCTATGGTTACTTTATGTCAAGTGCAAAGATGGTCGCGGATAGATGTCGCGATGCGAGCGCGACGTATTAGAGACACTATAATAAGAGTCTGGCCACGCAGGTTACGCTTTTTGATTGGTCCGCCATTTATGCATACTTCGGTGAAGTTCGGAACATTTCGTGCATTCTCGTCTAACCACAAAGCTGTGAGCAGTTGTATTCATACAGTGATCCATATGTTATCAAGAGATAAAGAATTCTTGTGCGCATGCGTCAATAGAATGAAACAGCAAACTTATATCGCTTTTTTTCTCGTGTGATTTTATGCATAAATGGTGACCATTCCCTTATGGCCAGACTCTTATTATAGTGTCTCTAGTGACGTATGGTACGGTATAACAACCCCCATATAAAGTCTGAAAGATTTTGGTATAACTATCAATGTTACAAAAAGCGTTTTTGGAAAAACAGAAGTCACCTATCTAGGTTGTAAAGTAAACACCTCTGTAAATACACCTTTACCTGACAGAGTGAAAGCAATTCAAAATTATACGAAGCCAATCACTGTACCAGAACTTCGTCGTTTTCTAGGAGTTATTCGTTTCTACCGTTGTTTTATTAAAGATGCAGCACACATTCAAGCTCCTCTCTGCTTATTCCTAACGAAAAGTAGAAAAGGTGACAAAGCCGTTATCAAATGGTCCCCTGAAGCTGAACATGCTTTTGAACAGTGCAAAAACAGTTTAGCTTCAGCAACCTTATTGCTTCATCCTCGTCCTCATGTTGAACTTAAATTACGCTGCGACGCTTCTGATATTGCAATAGGAGCTGTTCTTGAACAATTTGACAATGGTCACTGGCTTCCGTTTGGATTCTTTTCTCGAAAACACCGACGAGCTACTGTTAAAGACTGCCTAAAGAGCCTTACGGGAGTTGGTGTGCCCGAAAAATTCGCTGTTTTCTACCGCCCTCTAGGATATATTGCGGTCAGAATATGACTGGTCCCAGACTCTAAACGGTCGCGGGGGCAAGGGGAACTTTTTTGTCTCGCTTTGTCACATTTTGTTCCATAGGCGTTCTTTGTCGCGAGGCGACCGCTCGTCGCTTTACCGACGGAGCGACAGAGCCCATCAGAGCCCACTTACAAGGAGAGTGCAAGACCTTCGACTCATCGATTTAATTAAAACTTTACATACTTGTAGATTTCTTCATTCTGATTCCAAAAATATAGTATTATAGGGGCAGACACTCGATAGTTTTTTAGTTATTAACGTTTAAAGTTTAGCTATTACCACAAAACAAAATGTTAGGAAAACATCTTACCGAATGCCATTATGGCGCAATGAGAATGTGCCAGCTTTTTAATAGGAAGGCTGGAGTTCAAATCTCGTGTACAAAAGCATTTTTTTTTTTTTTCAAATTCTAGTATATTTTTATTATTTATTTATTTTAATGTATAAATTATTTATTTATTTCATTTTAACATAAAATGTTGGATGGGGCTTCGTTTTTGAATTATTAAGGAAAAACACTGGCCATTCACAGCGCGAGGTTTTCGCGCGCTCAGCGGTGTGACTATGTCCCGGATTGCCTGGTCCGAGCGCGGTGTGAAATGACGAAAATTTTGAAATCACTCAATATCCGGATAGAACGAATAAATCGAAGTTGTATGACACTTTTCGTTCTTAAAAAGGAAGAAAATTTTAAAAATTACATACGTCAACTATTAAAAGATGCCGACAGAATTGTTGAAATTAAACTCACCAGTTCACTCGCAACTTGAACTGCAGCGCTAAACAGCTGATGAGACGGCCAAGTCAACGAACCCACGTTACTTCACACCATGTATTCCCTATCACTTTTCACTGTCACTGTCGCTTTTCACTGGGTCATTTAAATCACTGAATCGGGAAACTGTCGTACAGCCTCCTGCGAATTATTTGGGCACTGCGAAAGTATGTTATAATATCCAGCTTTGGAGCAAAGCATGTCGGCAATGTGCGAGATACTGGACGCGTACGGAAAGATTCGCGTTCCTTGTTACTGACAAAAGAACGTTAGAGAATATCCCTGTGTCCCACTCTGTTGGAATATGTTTCATTCGCGTTCTTCGTTACTGACAAAAGAACGTTGGAGAATATCGTTGTATCTCACTCTGTCCTAATATTTGTATGATTGGCGTTCTTCGTTATAACATGTTTTTCATCTTCGCGCAGTGCCAAACCAACGCGAAGAAGATTACGTTCGAGGTATCGCAATCGGACCTATCCGAGGAAACGTTCTTTACATCCTTTCTCAAATACTGAGAATGAAAATACTTTTTCATCAAAAATACTGAGTGTTCACCAAATGTAAAAGGAGATTTTATTAAAATACTGAACTAATTTCCATCTTCGTTAACATAATAGCACCGAATCGTGGCAACGTTGGGCTCGCTTCATTTGTCTATAAGCGCGCAATATTTAAATCGTACGGCGTTGAAATTGAAGCAATGCACCGAATTATCAGAAAACAAATTATTAATATTAAATCTATTTATTTAAACAAATGTTATTTTATTATTTTATAATAATATTATATCAAAATATTTGATAGTTTTATAATACTGAAATATCGCAAATAAAATTTATCAATACAATGTTATATAAAACATGAAACTTTGCTATGTAACATAAATTATAACATTTTTAAACATATTAAAATTATACGTTAATATGCAGGGTGTCCCAGCTAACTCTGGCATCTCAAATATCTCGCTTGTTTTTCATGGTAGAAAAAAATGTTAAAAGAAAAAGTTATTGCATCCGATGGGGCACATATTCTGATTGGTGAAAAATTTTGCTCAAGGTCATTTTTTTCGACATTACAAGGTCATCGGTGTTTTTTTAAATGGAACCATATATTTTTGTTATCATACGATGATAGCTGAGGGCAAGGCGAATTCATTGACCTATAACACTACGACCTTCAAGTGACCTTGAGTGTAGAAATTTCATACAAGTTTGGAAATTGATTTAAATAGTGAAGTACCTTGCCTGATATTAGTAAGTCGATCGTTCTCCTTCCAATGATTTAACACTACCTGTTGAAATAAATAACTGAACAATGTGGTCAACAGTTTGTCGACAAGGATGATTTTTTTTAGGGATATCTTTCTGCAGATGTTCGTGCCATGCTGGCGTTTAAGCTCGCATTAATATTACTAGAAACGCCTACAGAAAATTTATCTGCATTAGCCGCTAGTTTTTCAAATATCGCATTAAGTGCTTCAAATAATCGTTCATCTTGAAAACCTCCAGGGATCATCCTATGATCGTAGTTTTCTCGATCTTGAACGAATCCACACCATTGGCCACATTTCTGATGTTTATTAAAAGCATGATATGGAATGCATCGAATGGCTTCTGCCATAGCCTTACTGTTCCCTCTATTTTGAGACATTAATTTTTGGTTTGAAAATGTTAAAAATGTTAAAAACAAGTAATAATTACAAATTTTCTTGTATTTCTGATGCATTCTGTATAGTTAATTGCCTTTCCAAGACAGCAGCACCTTCGCAGCTTTTTTTGGCAGTTGCTTCTATGAACATCCCTACCTCTTCTTCGTATCTCTTATATGTTTTAAAATCAATTACTGGAATATTTAGAACTGACAATAACTTTGTAACGCTGACACTGAAGGTGCACCGGTTCGGTGACCCCGGGCGCCGCAGTGCCACGTGCGAGTCTCGTCCCGCCGACAGTGGTTGCTCGGAGCGCTGATTGGTCCGAGGATAGTTCGAGAGAAAGAAGACGATTTCGTTTAATGCGTTTTATTTAAATCCTAGTTAACATACAATAATTAATGGTCTTGCGGCTGGCTGTTCCGCCGGTCGACGTTAGCGGATCTGCAAGAACATTCACGCAGGGATAATATATTTTATACTATAACGAGGATTAGGTAACTTTAAAGAATTATGCGCAAATATAATAAGAATTATGTAACTTTAAGAGAACTATGAGAATTATATAACTTTAAGAGAACTATGCGCGAATATAACGACGTTCGTTCCGCTGGAGCGCGCAGGCTCCTTTCGCAATATTTATTTCGCCGTAGGAGTTCTGGGTCTCATCCCACAACCACGTGGAGATTCGTCTCGGTTCGCACTGCGTTTATCGCAACTTCGAAGCCCGAGAGAACTCGTCGAAACTGCGTTTTTCGTCCTTATTTATATGGCTCGGTGCCGACGTTCAGTCGCGCGAAAGCATGGTCGCCGCTCGGCGGCGCGTAGCGGTGGTACTGCGAGTTATGTGCGCGCGATTTTGACAGCGGGAAACGGCAGGCGTAAACCGCCGCATAGCGGTCCGTTAGTGACGTCCCGTCACAACTTGTTCAAATTTGAAAATCCGATTCCACTGTGCGTAAGGCCTATAGCAGAAATATATAGATAGTGTTATTTTGTCATTTTTATACATTACAAAAGTGACTGACTTTGAGCTGTATGTATACCTAGTACCAGTTTAGAGTTTACATCAAATCGCGAATCGCGTTGAGAACTATTAACCGTAGAATGTTGTTTTCCAGTTGTAACTTGATTGAGAAGCAAACATTTGTGGCAACGAATAAGTAAAATCGAGCCAAGAACCCGATGACGTTCATCTTTAATATGATTTAACGAAAGACATTTCTTGCACGATACACACCACAGTTGTTTTCCGAGAATATGTAATTCTACAACACGTCTTCCGTCTGCAGGTTGCACAGGTGTATTTTCATCTTCATTTATCTCGGCATCTTTTACATTTTCATTGTTTCTTTCTTCTATGGAATCCTCTCTATTTTTGGCAATATTTATTCTGCAAAGCCGTTGAGCTTGTCGTTATTTATATACTTTTTCACTTACTAATTTGCCTTTCCAAAAAAATCGTTTACTCTTCGGCATTTTTTAATTAATTTGGTTATGTGTAATCAAACCAATTCAAAATGAAATACGTTCGCGGTGAAATTCGCAATCCAACCAACTTAACGACTACAACAACTGATATTGCGGTGTTGCCATGTTTCATACTATCCCAACTGCTTCGATTATTATTTTATTTTTATAAACATAATAGTAAGAATTGACAAAAAATTATCTTAAATGATTCTATTTGTATTTTCGTAAAATGATACAATTTTTTTAGGACTTAATTCAAATGTTAAAAATACCAGATTTTTACTTTCTTAAGTTCGAAATTGAGTAGAGTCACGTGCAAAAGTTAGCAACGATTGTAGTAAAACCAACATAAAATTATGGTGAAAACTTCTTTATGTACATCAAAAACCATTTTAACAGTTGACTTTACTGTTAGTGTTCATAAACTGCCCATTTAGTGTAAGTAATTGCATTCTAAAAGCATAGAAATTGCTACATATCATATTTCCATCACTTTTGGCAGGGATTGTATAGCCCAAACATCCTTAAGTCGTCGATAATCTCCACAGGGTCTCCAATCACCAGTTCTCTTCGGAACCATATGTAAAGGACTTGCCCATTGACTACAAGAAGGACGGCAAATTCCTTGCTCGATCATGGCATCAAATTCAGCTTTGGCAACTGTGAATTTATCGGGAGCAAGGCGACGTGGGCGCTCAACAGCCGGTGGACTTTGTGTCACTATACGATGGCGTACTTGATGAGTTGATTGGGCAGAAGCACGTCTGAGCCTAGTAACCTGAGGAAATTGTGAGAGAATTTCGTTAAACGGATTATCTTTTCTATGGCTGTATTTTTCGTAGCCTTTCAATTTACTTCTTTACGTAATAATTACGCTCAATGAAGTTGGTAAGAGCGTTTATACGGTTACCCGCTGGACCGTGTGATACAAACATAGATGTTCGTAGCTGTGGGTAATCTCGATGTAAAACAGGTGTAATTAAACCTGCCATATTAAAGTTGTCATTAATGGAGGCAGCCCATCCTCCAGGCGGATTTCCAGCCTCGGTCAGACAACATAAGCCGCGGGCTGCACTTGGCCCTACATTGATGCGGCGTCTGTAGAAGCATTCGATATTAGATTGATTCGCTGTTGATGAACCTTGTGCTCCAAAACTATATACGTTAACAGTTCGCGAGTATAGTGGTGTTGTTGCATCATTTACTGGACCAACTGACTCAACGAACGTCAAATTCGTATTAGTTACCTTCTTTTTAATCGGCGGAATAATATTCAGTCCTTGCGGGTTTTGCTCCCTTCGCCTTTCGACCATTTTGAACCGATCTTTCATTTCCGCTAGTACTACATAAACTCTATTCTGCAATATTAAGCAGTATCTAGAGCGGCCTTCAAGCGTATCATCACTTGGAAATCTGATTCCATCAAGTCTTGCGTGCGCTCCGTTGTTCTGCACGTCAATCGCCTCGAATCCAAGGAAATTGTTATTTGATATTAGTCTGCCTGGTATCATGCCATCTGGTAACGGTTGGTAATCTGCATTATTATCTCTTGAAGCCTCTACGCGAATCGATGTTACGTAAGGCGAAATATAACATTCGTACACATTATGGTTCGGTGCACTTACAGCACCAAAAGTTCCACTTGGTATTTCAATTCCGTCATATTCAAATGGGGCCTGTGGGATGGCAATAGGTGGGAGATTTAGTTTAACTTCTTTTCCATCTTGTGTAACTACGTCTGTAATGTGTGAAATGTAGTCTACGATGGGTTGAGGCAATACTTGGTAATCAGGTAATATCTCCCTGGCATCAGTCCGAAGGTTTAAGACGTTTTGCCCTGACTTCCTAGCTGTTTCTAGCACATCTAAGTTAACATGTAGTGCCATTGCATGAGTAAACATGGACAAGGGAAGTCGTTCATGAAGACGAGGGTCTACCGCTCGCATCTTTTCATATGTTTCTGTAATTAGAGGTATCGCTCCAGAGAATTCAAAATTTTGACAAAAATATGCGTGTTCAAATCACGTCGGGGTCACCAATTTATATGGGGATTGTTACACCGTACCATATAATTTATCTTTTTCTATGGAGGATAAATTTGCTGCAGTCTCTGTAGGGATGCCGGGTGATGTAAGTTGGGTCAAACCATCACGCAGGCAACGATATTTGAGATCGATTAGAATTCCGAAATGCTTCAAAAAGTCTGCTCCGAGAATGGGGTGCTGGACGTTTGCCACGCAAAATTACTATTTGAAAGTTCGACGAAGACCAAGATCGACTGTTCGAGTTAATACGCCATAAATATCGATAATTGAATTATTTACTGCGTAAAGTTTATAATCGGTAGGATGTAGAGGAGCTTTGCATTCTGATTTCGGTAAAACCGACACGTCAGCACCAGTGTCCACAAGGAATCGTGTTCCATAGGTGCGATCAATTACGAAAAGACGGCTTCTTGGTTCAGGACCATCGTCAACCGTCCCTACCGTCGATGGTCGACGGAGTTTTCCTCTCGACGAACGAAACTGCAAGGTTGCTGGCATTTGTTGGCAGAATTACCAAATCTTCTGTGATAGAAGCATATTTGGGGTAAGTCCTGATTAGAATTTCTGTTTTCAAAAGTAAGTCTTCTAGAATTTGAACGTTGTCGATGTTTCCAAGAGGTTCTATCTTTACTCCTATTACGACGAACGCTAATGGCAAGAGATTCTACTAAACGTCTTAATTCTGTTACTTCATCGGATAATGAGTTTTTAACATTGTTAGAACTGAATGAAGAAGAAGAAGGGACTGGATTTAGTGCTGCAACACTTTCGGAATGAGAAGGCATTTCAACATTCGAAGGCATTTGCTCGAGAAATAAACTTCTAAGAACCTAATTGTTGCACTGACCTGATGAAAGATGTCTCATTCTTTGTAGGATGACTGAAAGCTTTTCATCGGTTAACTCGTATCCGCGAAGAAGTTTCCGGAATCTCGACTCGTTAGTTTCAGCAAAAACTCCTGTGATCCTGCTTTTGAGGGCTTCATATTTCCCGTAATCCGGTGGTGTTTCCAAGATGTCCGAAACGATTGGCAAAATTGATTGTTCTAAATTCATAATCACATGTTTAAATTTTGAATCGTTACTAACGCGTCTAGCGGCCGGAAATGCTGCTTCGATTTGCTTAAACCAAAGTAGAGGGTTTTCTTTCCAGAAGGGCGGCAGTTTAACAAGGCGAACGGCCTCGGCAGCAGCTTTCGGGTTGGCTATGCTGAGAGATTGCTGTGACTGATTTCCTTATTGGAAAGGTTGGTTAATTTGGGAGTCTTCTTGGTGCGTTGGAGATCGTCGGCGTTCAGGTTCCGGTGTGTGGAACATTACTCCGTAATTAATGTGTGGTGTCAGAAGTGGGATTCTTGTTAATAATCACGTCGGGATTACCAGTTTATATGGGGGTTGTTATACCGTACCATATAATTAATTTGTTCGATTAGATAACAAAAAGATTATTTTTATTGGATTAATGTCGTTAATTTATTTTACACGTTTGATCCTTTTGAATGTCAGTAACAGAATGTAACATTTGTTATTTTTAAACAAAATAAAAATGAATAAAATGAAGAACGTTTTATATAACGTTAAATTGAAAATTGACATTAATATACAGGGTGGGTCACCACATTTTGCCATCTAGATTTACGTCATTATTATTACGCATAGCAAACAATGTTTCAGATGAAGTTGAATGGTTTTGAGAGGGGCACATCCTGATGATACTTTTTTTTTTGTAGGTGGACGTGTAAAGGACATAGTAAGGTCATTAATGTTTTTTTAAATGGAATCATATATTTTTTATTGCATCAACTGATGCTCCTTCATATTCTTTACAAAAAAAGATTAACCTATTTGTGTAAAAAAATCATTAGTTTAGGAGATATTTTAATTGTAATTTGTTAGGAAATCTCGACTTTCTGGTCAATATTATGAATTTTTAATGTGATAATGTAGTATGAGGGCAAGAATTATCAATGTAAATATTTACATTTGCTGTGTTGATAATTATCAATGTAAATATTTACATTTTCTGTGATGGTAATTCTTGCTCTCCTATTACATTATCACATTAAATTCATAATAAAATTATCAATGTAAATATTTACATTTGCTGTGTAGATAATTATCAATGTAAATATTTGCATTTTCTGTGATGATAATTCTTGCTCTCCTACTACATTATCACATTAAAAATTTATAATATTGACCAGAAAGTCGAGATTTCCTAACAAATTACAATTAAAATATCTCCTAAACTAATGATTTTTCAACCCATCATCAACGTATATTACTATATAAATCAGGGTATTTAATTCTAGGTTTTTATAAGCAAAAATTAACGGATCTGCATGCATTTGCACGAAGTTTCTTTTAATTAAAAAATTTACTATTTTTAAATTCCATTTGCGGGACGCCGGCCGCTGCGATCTTCATCTTTAAGATTAAAATTTCCTGTTAAACTTTATGGCCGATGTACATGTTAGCGTCGACCCGTGTACAAGGGGGATACACGTGTCAGGGTCGTTTGCACCATGGGGCTTCGACGTACTTTCGAGGACCTAAGTCTGTCATCGGACGAAGGATCGGTGGTATTCGATAGCTAGGACCGCGACGAATTCTAAGAGTCGCGGATGTTATGATTAAAGTCCGATACCCTTCTTTTGAGGATCGCCGAACGAACCGTGCCTCGTGGCCGATGACCCGACGTCATGGTGCTGTGTGGCGCGTGCAGGGCGATAAGGGTTTTCTCGAAGGATCTGGCCACGGAGTGGGGAAGGTGACGTACCTTCTGGTAAGAGGACCATGATGAACCTCTTGGCACTTACCCCAGAACCTTGATCGAGAGAACGTCCCCAAACTCTCCCTAATTACATTAATTTCTAACATACACGGTGCGAGAAATCTCGTGCGTGAAAAGCGTTCGAGGCTCGCATCTCGAAACTTGCATGCGTGAATGTGATGACACGGTTCGAGATATAAATCCGATTTACGTATTCCATTCGAACTCAGTTCGTAAAATGCAGTCGATGAATGAAGGTGTTACTATAGTTAGTTCAATGTTAGGTACTTACATAACAAACAAATTAATACAAACCAAAAAAAAAAAAAAGAAATAAAAAAAGAGTCTGGGTAAAAAACTGGATCCATAGACGTAAATATTTCGGAGCATCTGATCAATTAGTAAATGAATTGCGGAATGAAGATGTGGCTGCATTTAAAAATATATTTAGACTTAATCCAGAACAATTTGACGTATTATTGCAAAATGTGCACCCTTTTATTCAAAGAAAGTGGACAAATATGCGTGAGCCTCTCTCATCCAAACTCAAATTAGAAATTACTTTACGTTAATTATGTTCTGGTGACTCATTTAACAGTTTGATGTATTTTTTTCGAGTACCAAGCACTACAATATCCCGTTTTATACCTGAAGTTTGTGATGTCTTGACAACAGTTTTGAAAGAATATTTGCAGGTAAGTGTATATACTACAGCATACTAATATTTATATGTATTGTATTATATTTATACTATATGTAGTTTTATTTCGCGCATATTATACAATAAATAACATTAATATTTTTATATTTTTTAATATCTCGATACATAATACATAAAACATAAAACTATAATCTATAATACATAAAACTAACATAAATCAAAATAAGATACTCTGGAATCATTTGTCGAGTCCTGTGAAAAATCTGAAGATGTGCAGGCTGTTCTTGGTGTGTTGCTGGTTGTATACTGAACGGGAGGAGGAGTTTGAAATATGTATTGCAATTGATTGTTACTGTTTTGCTGTGGTTGCCTATTTGTTAGCTGCATTCGACGGTTTATGCGTTTGCGAGTAATTATCTGTTGAATTTCCAGCTGTAATTCTAGAGCATCTTCCAATTGCATGTTACTTAACTGCGTAGCAATGCTTTGTCCAAATACATATTTACAAAAAAGAAATACATAATATTTATTCGGATAGAAAATTTTCATGGTTATTTATAATATCTTCCCACAATTTAGGCAACTTTTCAATGCCTATTTTATAAAATTCGGGCTGTTTTGACTTGAAAAAGGCATCCAAGTGTTAAAAAAGAGTGACATTTCTAATCGATTTACCTAATATGTACAAGACCATGATCTTTCGTTTTTTATGCCTTAAAACAAATAAAATTCAAATTCTGTCGGACAATTTAAAAATAGTGTAACATTAATCGAATATTAGACAATTTAAAAATAATATTCTGTTTCGTGTAATTTAAATTTTCTATTTAAAAGAAGAAATTTCTAATTTTTCAGCGCTGATGGCGAACGTGTTAATTAAACCATCGCGGTCGTAAAAGCTCGAAATATGAATATCAACTGATCGAGTTTATCTCAAATTGTCAAAGAACCTGAAATTATATGAATTTATATCAGAACCTGAAAATCCTCGTAAAATATTCCTCGCGGATGTCTTCGAGTAACGTCGACTCTAGTAATAATGAATAATTGACGATTAAATCAGAACAATATATTTTTTTACAAATTTTGTAACGCTTATGTAAGCTTACCATAACAAAAGTATAAATCTATATATATACAGGTATGTATTATCGCTGTACAGGTTTCGGCAGATACCCCGACGGCCTACAAACCGCCGGTAAGCGACAAGGAACGTCTGAGTAGTGAGGTTACTTACTACTTCAACATGAATGGCGTGCGTCGCGAAACAAACAAACAGGGCAATATACCGCTTGTAGGTTTTGTACTCCCGACCTTTGGTAGTGCGAATCTGAAAGCGACCGGCGTAATCTAAGCCGGAAGAGGTGAATGCTCGAGCCGGCGTTACCCGCGTGGCGAGAAGATTGCCTATCATCTGGTATGCCAAACGAAGTCTCACACGTTCAGTTTTGACTAAACGATTTCTACCTAGAATCCAAACATGCTGCACGAGAGTCTTCAAAGTGAGCGTTGGCCCACCGTGCAGACAGGAAAGATGGGCGTATCGTAAGCGGCTGAGCGTCGAACGACGCGGCAGGCAGAAATGCTAACTTTGCATGTCTGCCCGGCAGCTAGACCGGGTGGTGGGGATAGCGCCCGACGCTCGGCTAACATCGGGCGAGTATCGTCGTATATCATCTGCACTCTTGTACTCGCCCGACGTTAGCCGAGCATCGGGCGCTATCCCCACCACCCGGTCTAGCTGCCGGGCAGACATGCAGAGTCGGCATCTCTGGCGGCAGGATCGGTGGATACTTACAATTGTAACACAAACTCGAATTCGCCAGGCGACCACCAACATGTAATGTACCGTCCTGTAGCTGTGGTGCGTTATGGACCAACGTGTACTCTGTCCATCGTAAGGGTAACCTCGTTTCGCGCATAGGTTGGATCGGAGGAGGTGCTACAACCGCCGAATCCCCACTTAGCGGCCAATGCTTGCGTTTGTCTTACTGTATCGTCGAAACCTCTCCAACATGGAGAAATTCCGTTTTTCAAATTGATATTAGGATTTGGTTAAGGAGCAAGGTAGCTTGATAAATAAATTAAATTGATTTGAGCCGAAAGAATAATAACATTTATTGGCTCGAACAATACGATTAGGGGAAAAAACCTCGCGGAATAAAAAACCCTTGAAGATGACAATTGTTTTATAATGTAATACGGAAGTAAGGTGCGAGCGATCGCAAATATCGTGTGTTTGTTTAGTTATAGCGTGATTCGGTGTTGGGTGAATGTGGTGTTTAACCAGGGTGGTTACCGTTGTAACCAACCCTACGAGTTGTCGTTACGACTGCATTTTTGTATAGTCAGGATGATTACTGCCGTAATCAATCCTATGGGTCGTCGTTACGACCGCGTATAGTTACGAGTCGTCGTTACGACTGCATTGATCAGCATTAAGCCGATATAATGTGTAGTCAGGATGGTTACTGTTGTAACCAATCCTACGTGTCGTGGGTACGACCGCGTTATACGAAACTCGAAAGAGATCCGGCTCTTGCACTCGCGGACGAACCGTGTCGTCGATCGCGGTCCGTGCTACAGCAATTCTTCTGAGAGACTAACTAATACGCGTTGATCGCCCGAAAACCCCTGCACGAGATGGGTGATGTTTTTAGAAAGGTTACTCTTACGATGGACAGAGTTTAGTAAATAGGTCACAGAAATTCTCTCAATCCTCGTATTTACCCGAAAACAGCGGCAATTCTAGTTTTGGGAGTTTGGCGGCGCGGAATTCGATTCTCGGCGAAGAGCGAGCATTCGGCGGTCCGATACCTAGAGTCGATTGTTCACTAATCTCTAAGGCTACGGTTATTGTGGATGCGTATTCGGACGAATTGGCGTTCTGACGAATATGTCCGATTAATTAAATACATTAATTCTTATGCAAGTGGTTTCACTACATGCGTCCCTTTCGTCCGAAGTTGCACGAATTCGACAGAACAGATTGATCATGCGATCAATCGTATGAACTTTATTTCTCTATGTAGTGGTATAAAATGAAATTCATTGCCATAGTAAATAACAATATTCATATTTATATGAATATAAATATTTTGTTTTTTCGACTGCACGAGATCGTCAGAAGAAATTTATAATAATCAAACGAGTTTGATTTTATCGTCGCGTCGTGAAGAGAAGATACAATCATGAACAAAGTTGTGGACATTAAAAAATTAATATCATTAGTGTTTAAAAATCGCTGTTTATCGCCGTGCTCTCGAGAACCTGTAATTATAATTTTGTTCCTCAACCGTCAGATTCTGCCTACATTAACAATAATAATAATAATATTGTAATAATAATAATAATACTTAAAGATATAACTGTTGTTCTATTTCGAACCTGGAATATGGTTTTAATAAATATGTTTTCAATGGATACGCTTCATCTCCTAATAGTATGTATGGTGCCAAAACTTCTGTTAAGGGAAGATACTCATCCTGGGGTACATTAAATGTTTTGTTTTCAAGTTTGTTATAAACGTTTGACACCGAAAATATTCCTCCGTCGCTCTGCTTTCGGTATGCTCCGACGTCACTTGCGAAAAATGTATAATTCGCATCGGCCATACCTTATTAGATGTAATATTACGATTCTGAGTACGACAACATATATGTACAGGGTATGTCCTGAAAGTAACGTCAGTAACTCGATTAAAAATCATTTATTGAACTGTTCGTTACAAGTGACTCAAAATCTTCAAAATAGGCTCCTTCGGCGTCAATACATCGACTCCAGCGAGTCTTCCAGCTCTCGAATGCATTGCGGTAGGCCTCCTCCGGAATGTCCTTCAATGCCGCGGTACAAGCTCTCTTCCCGGCCTTTCAAAAAGGCCTTGTGCCACCGAAACACTTGCCGATCTGACAGGGCATCTTCTTTGTAAGCTGACTTGATCAAAGAAACAGTCTCTGCCGCGGTCTTTCCAAGTTTCACGCAAAACTTGATCGGAACTCTTTGTTCTAACGAGCGCTGCATTTTTACTTGTACAAGGTCACTAAACAATTCTCACGGATAGGCTTGTCCTCACTCTGCGGATGCTCGGAGCACACCGAGCGGCAGGGCGCTGTTTAGCTGACGTCCCCCACTACCAGTTTCAACCGGTCTAATCGCACTCCGACGTGCAGTCACATCACAATAAAGTCACTGACATTACTTTCAGAACATGCCCTGTAAATATTATATTACGGACTATTAGCTATACCTTGCAACACTATGGAAAAGTATTGTTTATAATTGTAGTAGAATGATCCGGAATGATCAGGACATTTTATACGGATGTGCTTCCCATCTATAAAACCGATACAATGTGGAAAATTACAACGTGTAAAATAATCTTTTGCAATCTTTTTTAAATCACTGGTTTTTGGTACAGGCATGTGCCTTTTCTGAAAACAATTCCAGATGGAAAGGCATGTGTCGTAAACTATATTTCATAGAATTTATCTGGTTGATCCTTTAATTCTTCAAATAATGTATGATACTCTCCAAATCTTGTTCTAGAATTAAATATATCATTTATTTGCTTCTTTATTTCGCTTAAGAGCAAAAATTTCAAAAGTGGACTTTCTAAGAAATAAAGATCATCGATGCTATCCATAGCGAACGGTATGGCGGACTAACGATTACTCAAACGTTTACAACCATTTTATAACAGTTCAGATGTATTCGTCAGAAAACGCATCCACGATAATCGTAGCCTAAGTCTGATTGTAACGTCAACAGAAAGTCAAGCGCGTTCTCATATTCTTCCTGCAATCGGCCATACACATTCTCGGTTATGTAGGAATCGCACTTAGCATCCTCTCGCACCACAATTTCCGCATGCGTCCCACGCGTATCTCTCCATATTTCTTTCAAAGCTTCGATTCGAGATAAAATAATGTTACGCCAGGGAGTGTTATTTGATGAAGAACTCATGGTTTAAAAAGAACGCGACACTGTACAGTGATTTATTCAATGAGAATTTTATACAATGGAAAGATCTTTCGCCTAAGTCAATAGTACGTTTCGATATATCAGATTCTCGTATTCGACTCTTCGAATATTTGCCGGTCTGCCAATAGCAACCGGAAGATCGAATCCTCGCTTTCGCTCGCTCTCCGAGGAAGCTTCACATCGTTGCGGAACATCTTCACGCTGTCGCAACGATGCAGCTTCGTGGCATTACGCGGCACCTTCATGCCGTCGCAACAATAATATGACGGTTTAGAGCGCCACGCTCCTTTTCTCTCAATCAGATGTTCGATTGTTGAATTTCTACCAGTCGTGAATTTTGCAAGGCAGTAAGCTTTCGCAAAGCTGCCGGCGCTATTTCCGTGATTCCCAACGGGGGCGCTACCGCCCCCTGGTGGGTGCTGCAGCGATTCAGGGGGGCGGTGATAGTCACAGGTGCATTTGGGGGGTGATGAATAGATCACCGAGGATTACTAAATTAGTAGCAGCACACCGCTAAGTAATATTTTTTTCTGGAAAGGGGGCGGTAGGATAAAAAAGGTTGGGAACCAGTGCGCTATTTTATTGCTAGTCAACGGTATACGTCCTTGAATAGAGCTAACTAATATAACGAAATTGTAACTTATAAATTAATAAAACTAGCTATATACGGTTAAATTTAATAGTAGAGATAACTATTAAATTAGTATAACTACTTTTCACCTACAGTTGAAATATAAATACGCCTATGGCAAGCCTGAAATTAAACCGTTCGCAGAATGAAATTGATTACGGGAACAAAACTCGGCGCGTCGACTCTCGAGATAGTGCGGAGCGGCGATTCCGCTTGAGCTCGAAGACCACCCGTAGATCCGGACCCATACATAAAGGACAACCTCCAAGGCGATAGCTACAGTGACGTCGCGACAGAAAGTCTATGTTTATATGTATTAGGCGAAATCGTTGCATTCCATTCCTCGTAACCGTAACGGTCCTCTAAAACAAAGAACCGCCTATATTAGAAGATCGTTTAATGATATGCCGTTGACCAATTTTGCTGACGCGTCGAACACAATTCGGACCTTCGTTGTATTGCTCGATGGCTTGACCACCGCATGGTGCGGCATATCAAATCCGTCATTATTTGGTTGCTCAACTAAAGACACGTGGTTTAGACGTTTATATCGTTGTATTAGACGAGTATATTCTAATTTTAAGGTTGCGTCATTATTCAGCGCAACAGATCTCGATTCGCCGATACGATTATTCAAATTGCGAAACGGTAAGCGAACAATGTAGCGTCCTACGCTACGCTATTACGAGCAACGTTTTTTGCAAAGTGTTTTTCGAAATCCCTTTCTTCATCTGACCACGATTTGTTTATTATGACCTCCTCGATCGTCCAAAATTTAGTTAATTAACTTTCTAAACTTGTTAAGCAGCACGCAGTTGGTTTGCCATTATTTTGCATCGAGGTGTCATCGGCGACTATCCATCCTAGCTGCGTTTTTGTAAATATAAATCATGGCCGTTGTATAATAAATTAATCGGACCGATAGAAAATAGTAACAATATAGTCCCCGATCCGATTAATAAGTCAATAGTGCGCGGTAAGTGAAATTTCAGGTCAGCTAATTTAATGTTCTGAGGAAATTTAATAAGATCTCGAGGAAAAACTTCGGACGGAATTAATCCTTTCGCTACTACGGGCGACTATAGTCGCCCTCCATGAGATGCCACTGAGGTACTACGACCGACTATAGTCGCTCTACATAAGATTCCACTGAGGTACTACGGGCGACAATCGCTCTTCATAAAATGCCGCGAATTGTACATACGACGAGCGTATGTAGTTATGGCATATTTGCATCATTTGTTTTTGACAAACAAAACACGTCAATACTCAGCAAACCAAATGCCTCAAGAATCAGTTTTCGCTGACGATCGGTCTCGCGCAGAGTGCAATTTTGTCGCGGCGCGCTGCAGCGGCGCGTTCAGCAGGGGTGCCGCGGCGGAGAACCCGCCCGTAGCGAAAGGGTTAAGTCTATGATAGCCGGTAGTGTTATGCATGTTAGATTCTTAGAAAAATTCCCATGCGTGGATTGTATAGTGATTTGAATTATACCCTTTGAATCGGAACTCATGGCGTTAATTGCACTAACTGGTATCGGTTGTTTGACCGCATGTAGACCCAGCCGCTTGACGACAAACTCGGATATCGCGGTATCTCCTGTGTCCAACAGAGCACGACATTCTGTTAGATTATGTTTGTTATCACGGATGTATACTAATGCACTCGTTGACAATTACGGTATGAACATAGGTAACATTGTCGCGAGGCTCTACGCACTCCCCCCGGTCGAAACGGTTAGTCACTCTGATTTATTGGCTTCGATATACGACGCATTGGGTGTGCTCGAAGTAGCATGATTATCAAGATGCAAAAGCGTGTTATGGCGTTTCTGCAACTTGAAAACTTACGTGGAACACCGTGATGGGAACGTTGACAATTATAACACAATTTTGCATTTTTTACCAACTCGATGCGCTTGGTTACCGGTAGGTGCTTGAATACAGTGGGTGTCAATTCCGGGATGCGCTAAACATGAAGGCTTGATTTAAGAACCCGTTCCGTTTCCTTTTTGCCGAAGGATCCCCGATTATTTTATCAGATTCTACTGATTTTGATCGATCTCGCTTTGATGCCCAAACCGCGGTTTTATATAGAAATTTGTACAGCTGATCGAGAGAGGGAAATTCGTCTCTTTCAAGAGACGCCTCCCATTTTTCTAAAGTAATTCTCGGTAATTTGTTCTCAAGAATGTGAACGATCATGTCGGATTCGACTAAAACAACCATAGCTTTCAACGAAACCAAATGTTGTTGAGTATCGTCCGCCAATTTGGTAAGGCCATCTGTGGTTTCTTTATCTAACGACTGCAAATTTAAGATCATCTAAATGTGTCGCGAAACTAATACTCTTTTCACTTCATGTGCTCTTTCTAATAGATACTTCCCACGCCTTTGAATAATTTATTCCGTCAATCGTGAAAATTTTTATTTTATTCACGGACTCACGCTTTAATGACGATTTGAGATAATGCAACTAGTCTACATCCGTTAAATCTGAGTGCGAATCATTTAAATTGGGAAAAGCGTTTTTAAATGAAAGTCATCTTCCATATTTACCGTCGAACGTAGGCCAAGGCGCTTCCCGCTGTTGACTACTACAGGCATGGGCCGACCCGTTCGATTATCATTTCGCGTTTTGTTAATGGCTGCGTTCGAACACCGACGAGGTACTTTAAAGACTGCCAGCCCCTGTGTATTTTGGCGTACCACTAAGTGGGCTCTGATGGGCTCTGGCGCTCCGTTAGTAAACCGACGAGCGGTCGCCTCGTGACAAAGAACTCCCATGGAACAAAATGTGACAAAGCGAGACAAAAAAGTTCCCCTCGCCCCGGCGACCGTTTAGACGATGGGACCTGTCACATCTTCCGCGAGTGTTTCTTATTCTGACCGCAATATATCCTAGAGAGCGATAGAAAACAGCGAATTTTTCGGATACGCGAAGTCCCGTAAGGCTGGCAGTCTTTAACTGTACCTCGTCGGTGGTTCGAAGCACCCGATAGGATTAAATGATTTTATACTTTACCGGCGAGAGCACAGAACCGATCTTGTGTGTTAATAAATTCGTCTTGGTGACTCTCGTTTGGTTCTAATACTACGAACTCATCATTATATTCTTAAAATGAGTGATATAGATTTGTTAAATGTGACAGTCTTAGTTTCATTATCGTATCGTCTAATTTACCCGTGTTGACAAGGTTGATTAAATTTGTAATTTGAGCCTTTAATGATGTTCGTTCTTGGGAACATTCCTAGGAAACGGACCGTTCACTAATGGGGGTGAGTTATTTTTTTTTTTTAAGGCGTCGTAAAATTGCAGTAAAAAAGTAAGGTTAAGTATATTTTGACTGGGTCACAGGTAGAAACAAGTGACTATCGTTACTGTGTCTATGTTGTAAGTTATAAATGATTGATCTAACTTGGAAATGCATTTTTTTATGCACAGACTTTGCATGAGAGTAGGTCAGGTAGACAGCATATGCAGCAACAGTAAAAAAATATTGCCGCCCCCACGGCTTCGCTAACCCCAAATCTACTCGGACAGTGTTCACACGTACACGGTGTAATAAATTTCCATTCTATACAGTGGTTTAACTTTTTTTATTATTAAATTTAATTAATATCATCTAAATCTGGTACGTTCTGATTTTCCACAGTGTCAAATGAAATTTCTTTTATTTTTGTCAACAGTTGATTAAATGGATCACCATTTCCTTGTTTGGAACATTAGTAAAACACGTAATAGCTCAAATAGCCAATGAAGTTATCTTTTTTCCTGAAAATAGAAAATATTTGTAGTATTATATGTTACAAAAGATATTAAAGAATTTGTAAAATTACAAGTACTAACCGACAATATTTGGGCAAAAATTGCTTAGCATGCCTCCATGTTCTTTCAATGGCATTTGCGTGAGCGCCTGTATCTGGGTCTTTAAAATGTAAACTATGGTTTACTTTAAGATGTTTGTATCCTTCTTTTTCTAATATATCATATGCCTTCCAACTGTCGGATATAATAATTGTTGTTCCTGGCCTAATCCAATGTTTAATTATACAAAGAAGGGACTCTGTGTCCCTACTTTCCACAGGGACCAGGAATATTTTCTTGCTTTCCCTTTCAATACTCCCAAACACCCATTGCCCTTCCACACGATGGCCTCTGTGGTATTTTCTGCGATCGAACTTTGATTCATCAATTTCAACAGTTTTTGTTCTAGCCCTCCAATTACTTCGCAGGAATTTTGTAACCAATCGACTAACACCTAATGGTTTTTTAGTTGTTTCCGGTTTTCGTCTCCGACTGGTTTGTTTTCTTTTCCTGAAATGCATGTATGGTACGAGGAATTATTTCACGCAATGAATTTTTGTTCATCATCATTTTTTTTTTTTTTTCTCGATACAGTTAAGTATAAAGAAGTTGCCGGCATATTTACGTTTGGTTTTATTGCGATTCTACCAGTATAGAATATGTTTTTATGCAATATCCGCGACACTACCTGTGAAAGTGTGCGCTGCATGCGAGAATAAGCTTGCACTTTTTTTTTTTTTGTGACACTGCCTGCGAGAGTGTGCAAGTACCTGTTTATTGTAATCGCAACGCTACCTGCGACAGTGTGCTCGTATTTATTGTAATAGCAACACTGCCTGGGAGAGTGTGCGTGTATTTTTGACGGCAATACTATGGCTTACTGTTCAGTTATTAAATAAAGGTTATGTGTACTACTACCTGCGAGAGTAGACACTAATTCGAGATTTTTTAACGCAGAACCGGCGAGTCTGCGTATTCTTTGTTTATACCCTTTGCGGTAACAGCTACAATCTGTAAAGATTTGTAACGGAGTCACTTCGTCACGCTGGTTAACGGCGTGGCGGGGCGTCGCTCGAGGGCCTTCTGGCGCTGGACGCTTCAGCAGCCAGGGTTCCCGCGAGGAGGCCGGTCGCGGTAGGGAGGGAGTCGGGTTGCGCGAATTAATGAGACTCGAGGTATCGGTTAAGGGTGCGCAGGAGGTAAAGTGGCGCCAATTTCGACAGTTGCGGAGAAAGTAGGAAGCTCGCGAACAAGGATAGCTAGATCCTTGTCTCTCCAATGGTGCTGCGACAGAGAGGAAGATACAACACTCGTAAGAGAGACAAAGACCGAGCAAATCCAGGCAGCACAATTTCTTTATGCAGCTGATCAAGTTTTTTGAAGCGAAGAAGTAATATTTTCTTATAATTCTTTTTTTAAAATGTTCCTTATACCTTGGCGCATGCCACTATAGAGCCCTTTTTTGGAAAAAGTGTATGTGCAAAAATTTATTCTATAAAAACGCACGCTTTTATTTTTTTATGAGGTTTTGAAGGCGAAATTGCAAAAAAGGGCTCTATAGTGGTATGCGCCAAGGTATAAGGAAAATTTTAAAAAAAGAATTATAAGAAAATATTGCTTCTTCGCTTCAAAAAACTTGATCAGCTGCATAAAGAAATCATGCAGCTTGATTTTGCTCTGTCTTTGTTTCTCTTACGAGTGTTGTATCACCCTCTCTGTCACAGCACCGTTGGAGAGACAAAGATTTCTCTATCCTTGTTCGAGAGCTTCCGACTTTTTCCGCAATTGTCGCTGAAGTCAACGAAAAATTCACTAGCAGCTCCTGCGCACCCTTAATCTATGCTTTATTAGTGGCGGCTACAGTCGGAGCGGGCCGGTGGCCACGGCGGATGATCATCCGGCGGTGGTGGTCGTCGCGGCGCTGGCTGTCGCCGGCGTGGTAGCGCTGGTCGCCTCGGTCTGCGGGGTTACAGTGGTTAGTGACGGCGGTGGCAACGCAATTACAAAATAACCTTAATCCTACGGTCACTTACAAGCTACGGTCGGGGGAACGCCCGGCATGGCGTTCGCGGTACTTATGAGCTACGATCGGTGGAGGCGCCCGGCGTGGCGCCTCGAGGACTTAAAACTACGGTCGGAGGGGCACCCGGTGGTGCCCGTGATTCGGCTACGCGGCTTATACCTATGCGCGGGGTCGCGGTCGCGAGGAGGAGAGAGAGAGAGAGGAAGAATAATCTAGACAGGTAATGGTCACCTTTGGCCGACTAATCAGTTGTTGAATCCGAGAGAGAGATTGTTCCGTCGTGGAGTTGGCCGGTGTTGCGCCCAGCGGTGCCAGATAACCCCGCGACAAGGCCATGTCCTTCGTCGCGACGTTTCCGCCCGGTTCGGCTACTACGGGCCTCTCCACAGGTCAGGCGGGCCGCGTGGCCGCGGGGGTTGGCGTGGCCAGCCCCGTTGCGAGGGCATGTCCGTCGCGACGACGCCGGCCTCCAGGCTCGCCTAGACCGGGCCATGTCCGCGGGCTAGGAGTGCCGGCTGCCCTGGAGAGGACCTCCGAGGAGGTCCTGTCGGGGCCGAAGCCCCGAGCCAACTCCTCGATTCCGTGATCGATCGCTTCCCTTAATTGATTTCCAGGTACGCGGTGACGGTGCGCACGACGGTGCTCGCGGCTGGGGCGCGGTGACGGCGGTACGCGGTGACGACGGGTGTCATGGCGGCCGGTCATTACAGATTATTATTGCTTTCTCACCTTCAGTTGTTTGGGAATTTTCGAGTTCACTTTTTCCCATATCCTCATCCGTTGCCTCGAACTCGGGTTCTGTAAATTCATCGTCTTCAGGACTATCTTGTGTCTCGTCTCCGTCGGTGCTGGTTGTATCTTCATCAGCTTTTTGTTCTGTATTTTATTGTGTCTGCT
This sequence comes from Stelis phaeoptera, assembly GCA_943735885.1. Classification (NCBI taxonomy): domain Eukaryota; kingdom Metazoa; phylum Arthropoda; class Insecta; order Hymenoptera; family Megachilidae; genus Stelis; species Stelis phaeoptera. Next base: position 4,136,636 of record OX030933.1, read on the forward strand.
TCTCCGCTATTAACTTTTCTAAATCTTCTTAGGCCTTGTTGAACTTTTTCTTGAGTTCTTCAAGGACGATGTCATTCTTCCGTTTTTTCATCTTGGTTACATTCTAAACGCAACGTTTATCTAGCGCCCGAAGAGAAAGAATGACAAGCCGCGATCCGGGCGCGCCAGGCGGCGAATTTTTTAATTACTCTGAACGCGCGATTCCTAGCACGGGGGGATGGGGAACTACAATTTGTAATCTCGAGAACGAGGCAATGAAATATAATTTCGTCGGTTTTGATGAATAGAACAGTTCTTACTACTTCGTGAGAGCCTATATGTTCGAGCCCAAGTAATAGCTTCTTCTTTCGAATTAGGTACGTTAGATAAGTTCCATTTAAAAACTACCATTTTACAAAAATAAGGAAATAAAACGAAAAAAAGTGAAACAAAAGGAAAGGAAACAATGAAAATAAAAAAAGAAGATGGCCAGCAAAAGAATGAAACTGTTAGTAAAACACAAACGTATACTTCGAATGCATAGAAAATACTAATACCCGGAGGCTAGTTGAATCGAATCATGACAGTTGAACAAAAAACGTTCAGATAAACAAAACACGGCCACAAGAACAAACGTATTTTTTATTTAATCTGTCTAAAATGATCACCAATATGGCGTCGGAGTATCCTCTCATATACGCAAAAAACGCTGAACTTAATATACGCATAACTTTTTAACCATTGGATTCCTAACATTAAAACTTGCATTTTTGAATTCTAGGCATCAAAAACTATTGCATGGTAAAAGAAAGTCTATAATTTTGTGTGCCCCAAAGTGAACTTTAGCCGCTTGTTCCGCATGATTCTCGAATCTTATTGGCTGACTTGACTTGAGTCGAGCCGCGAACTATTTTATTGTTCATATCGAAGCGATCGGACTCGGAGCGCGGCGAGCCTTTTATTCTACTCGATCGCACGTACCGCCGCCATCAAAGAATTGCGACTTTTCGTCGCTTCTACGCATTGTTTCTGCGTTATATTTGATTTCCCGGGTGAGTATTAGACCACATGTGCCCACCCATAAAACTGCCTCCGGAGCTACCCAATCCCACGTATGTGGGCAACAGATGCGGTTGGCAGTAATCAGTGTGGTAGCGACTTGTCGCGCTGGGTAAATGCAGGGCCGTCGTTTGAGGTGTCGGGTTCGTCCTAGTATCCGAGACGAGTCCCTGAGGCAGACCACACGACTTTTACCCATAGAGTTGCGCCTGAATCGGTCTAATCCCACATCCGTGGGCAACGGACGATTTCCGCAGCATTAGATGTGTAGTAGAGAGCCGCGTAAGCGGTCTCGGCGGTTACCCAACAAACGTGGCGTGAGTAATTATGCCGACATGGGTGCTAAGGGCGAGGGGAGCCCCACCGAACGCGGTGCCCCTCGTTGGCGTTGGCCTCTTAGTGGCAGTGGTTTATCTGTCAAACGCTAACCAAACTATGCTGATAAAATATTCATTAGTGTTGGATTTCTTCGAAAAAAAAAAAAAAAAAATAAAAAAAAGATTCACGATCCGCGACGAATACACGTTCCAAAAGTAAGTAAACACGAGCTACATTGCTCGATAACTTTTTAATCCTTCCGATTTTGTTATTTTTTTATAAACAATTCTTATAGATCCTTTTATGCCGAATAAGAATTTGTAAACTGTTTGTTTGTAGTGGTTATAGTTTTTAAGAAAACTTGATTTAAAGAAAAATTGTGAAGTTTCAACTTCGGAAATGTTTCGCAGTCTTATAGTTACTTCTATTCAGTTAACTTTCATACTAAGCTATTCTGTAGCCTTTCCCGAATAAAATGATATGAATTGTGATTACATTGTAATTATTTAAATATGTTTAAATGTCAATGGAAGTGAGGAAGAAACCCAAGACGCAGCGATGCCTTCTGATATTTTGTAATTTATTTCAATGACTAAGAGTCTAAGCTTTGTCCATCGTAAGAGTAACCTCACGCTTCGACCAGTTTTCGACCGATTTGCGCATCACCCACCATTGCCTGCCGATCTGACGCATACGATTAGTCACCACGCTATCCCCACCGGTTTCCTACGTCAATTGTCACTGCGTACAACAAAAGCGTCAGAATAAGTAAAAGTGTTGTATGCGGTAAGACAAACGCAAGCATAGGCCGTTAAGTGGGGATTCGGCGGTTGTAGCACCTCCTCCGATCCAACCTATGCGCGAAACGAGGTTACTCTTACGATGGACAGAGTATAGGAAAGATTCTAATCGGATCATATGAAAGAGTAAACATTTCAGTTAAAAAAAGGTAGCCAACAATGCTGGCAAACCGTGTTGTATTTTAAGTATATGTGTCAAACGTTTTGGCAAAATTATCACAACAGATCTGGTGAACGTTCGCAAAAGAAAGACAATCGTCAGCATTGAGTATCACTGTCGTTACTATGTGAAGTTGGTACATTTTTGTTTATTTTTGATAAATGAATGCAAGAACTTTTCTAGTGTTTGAGTGCATGTATAAAATAACAACTTCACATAGTAACGACAGTGATGCTCATCACTGACGCTGACGATTGTCTTTCTTCTGCCGTTTGCTCGCCTGCGCGCGCCTCCTTCGTATCACGCATGCTCGTCTGCGCGCGTATGACCCTTGTACCAGGGCGCATGACCGTCTGCGCGCGCACACTTATCTGCGCTCACTTCGCGCCATCTGTTCACAGCCATCTTCTCACTTGTCGGAGAGTGACAGTTCTAACCTTTTCGGTCTGTTATAACCTATACCTGTGATTCACAACCTGATCGCGCGATGTTTTTTAACGTAATGAAGTATTACAAGCCGCCACGCATACTTCTTGCGCATCGCGTCACTCCCGTCACGATGCTTGATCGCGGCCCTCTTCACATCATCCGTGGAGTGACAGGTCTTAACCCTGTCGATCTATTTCGATCCTGTTTCTAGCCACGAGCTCTTGCGGCCAATTAATATGGTTAAATCCTACCTTTCACCGTCTTCGTCCCTGTTATACCTTCTCTCTCGTTCTCATGCTCTTCCGATTCCGTACATCGATCAATGCTATTGTTGTGACGTCACAACGTTCGAGATATCTCGAACGGTCGCACTGCTATCGTTGCCTTTTCTCCTCGCGTTCTATGTTCTTCCAGGGCTGGGAGTTGGTTACATCCCCTTGATACAACTTCTCTCGCAAAACCAACATGCTGGATTGCCCAGCTTGCCTATCTTATGCAGATAGGCGACAAAACAGCATGCCCCGTCATAGCCTGAGTGACGTAATAGTTCAGAGCCAGAGAGCTCAGAGCTCAGATTTGGCATAAGCAGGGCCAGTCTTCTGGCCAACTGTCCTGACTTGCTAATCATTTTCTCAGTGGCCTTTGTAGACTGTTGTTTTCGTAATATACACCCAGGTACCTGACCAGTTTCTGGGTCCGTATTTCGTGTTCATTATACCTTATCACATGCCCTGGGGCAACTTCCTGCCCGTAAGTAGTATTGCTTCGGTCTTATGAACCGCCAAGACCAGACCCTCCTTTTTGTACCATGCTCCAAGCGTGTTCATCGCCGCCTAAGCCTTGGCCCTACCAATCTCTGTAGTTTTTCCGGAGACCATCAGAGCAGGTCGTCGAAAGCTATATTCCATAGAAGGGGACCTAAAATCGACCCCTGCGGTACCCCTGCGTATACCTGCCGTTCAAGCCAGCAGCCGTTTACTGCTTTCATGCCTATCTTGCGATCGCACAGATAACTTTGCAGCATCCGTATCAACTTCACAGGGAACCCTCTCCTCCTAATTGCTTCTATGACGCTGCTCCACCTGACCGTGTTGAACGCGTTTTTGACGTCCAGCGTGATCAGTAGGCTGTATCGACCATGCTTAGTGGCCTTATCCCAGTTATGATTAACAATTTTCATGGCCTGCACAGTGGATCTGCCACACCTAAAACCAAACTGCCTATCAGCCAGGTCTCCTGATTCGCTCAGTGCTTGATTGATTTTGCCCTTTAGGACGTACTCGAACGCTTTCCCTGAGTTGGATGAGCATGCACAGTGGCCTTAGGTCAGCCACTGATTCATATTGTCTTCCTGCTTTGGTTATTAGCACCAATCTTCCGACCTTCCACGCCTCTGGGAAGTATCCCAAGCGATAACAATTGTCAAATATAGTGCCCAGACAGCTTAGACTGGCCTTGCAAATCCGTTTCGCAGGTTCCCCCGAGATGCCATCAGGGCCGGGGGCTTTTCCACTCTTGACCATTTTACTGGCCTCCGCTACCTCCAACGGGGATACAAAGCATTCCGACGCTCCAGTGTCGGTGTTCGGAATACCATGCTCGACATAGCCCCAGCAGAAGGATGGATCAGCTTCTGCTTCCACTCCACTGGTCCATGCAGCTTGATGCTTCGTAACGTACAACGTACTCACTGCTTCAGCAAATCTGTCTTCATTCATTTGTACTACCGTCGTTTTGGTGTAGACCTTTTTGACAATGGTCTTATACGGTTTACCCCATGGATCGCTGTTTACCTCCGTTAAGAGATCGTTCCAAGCTTCATTTTTTGCTTTAAAGATGAGCTTTTTCAGCTTCTTCCTTAGTTCATGCAGCCCTGCAATTGCCCTAGCCTCTTCCGAGCTATCTTCATTTGCGCGCCCCCGCTTGATTTTCGTCAATGCTCTTCTGGCCCGCTTTGCCTTATCTCTACAGTCGGCAATCTCCTGGTTCCACCAGAAAACTGGTTTCCTTTGGGCAACCCTTGCCGAAAGCTTAGCGCGAGCAGCGTTTACCACTTCCTCAGCCATTCGAATTCTTGCGTCGATGTCTGCTTTGCTTAAGCGTGCCAAGTCAATTCGTCTGTTGCCATCGTTGTCGCGCGCGAGTCTTTCCCTGACTAGCACCTCGAGCCGATCAAAGTCAATCGGACATAGCGTGGGCGATTCCGTCGCGCCCCTTTGCCTTGCGACATCATTTTTGCGGAAGGTCTGTAACAGATACCTGTTATTAGAGCCAGTAAACTGGTCGCTGATCTGGAGCAATGCTGTTCGCCAAACTCGGATCACATAACATAGCGTCTATTCGCGAACCTTTGCCCCTTCTTTCGAAGGACCAACCTCCCTCGCTATTTATTGAAATTAGCCCCACTTGCATGCCCATGTCCGACAGGAGTTAGCCTCTCATGTCTTCCTGCTACCGCCCTGTGTATTTCAGCTATCTGATCTTTGTAAACTTCGCACGACACGCTTTGAGACAGATAACATAAGATAATGGTGACATTTTTCGGAAGTGAACCGACGACCCGAAACCGATAGGCCAATAGAAATTTTAACTCAAAATTTCTCCGTAAGAGGCGCTCCTGGAGCTTTTGTAAGTAAACTAACTCAAAAAGCGTCGCCCAGGCCACCCGAAAAGCAAATAAAAATTTCTTGCACAAAAAACATTTTCAAAATTATAAATTTGACCCCTTAGCTTACCGAAAATGACCACGGCCCCCCTCCCAGTCCAGCCGATTCCGTTTCCCAAAACTGCATCCACCCCCAGACCCCCCAAATCTCCCAAAACCTGTCCACGGGGTGTTGAAAACTAGTTGAAGACCCGTTTCCAGCCGCTGTACCATACGCCCGTTTCCCGGCGCTGTACAGCGTGCCTACTCCATGACGCGCATGCTCGCCTGCGCTCGCATGTCTCTTATGCCAGGGCGCATGACCGTTTACGCGCGCTACTCATACCTCGTAGCCTCGTCCAATAGCCGCCCAGAGCGCTTCGTTGTTTCGCCTGTCTTTTGTTATATCGATATATCAAGCTGTCAGGAAAGCGTCCCCGTGCCGCCATTGATCGTCGCAGCTTGGGTCAAGCAGTTCGCATTTCCATAGTGTTTCAGTAAATCTCAGTCTTGCTGCAATAGCCCGTGTCCGGAAAGGTACCAAGGAGAAGGAAGATCACGTTGCCGTAAGTGTTATCCCTATTATATGCTCGCAAGCCCCTCAAATCGGTATCATCCCTTCCGCGTGCCACATACATTATGTGATCAATTACCACCAACTCCGTGATCACTCATTCTTAATCAAACCATTCCTCGCGCCTGTACCATAGCCAGTTTAGCAGCATCCATAAAAGAGCAACAGCACATCCCCCTTCCGCTCAATCATGTCGGCCAGGGACTCCCAGAGCGCGCACGCAGAGAGCGACGCATATGATCGCTCCCCACCCGTGCTCACTCCTGAAGCACGTTCTGGCGAGCTGCCTGAACAGGCCGCACATCATACGCCTCCAGCAGAGGAGGAAAACCAGGAAGAAACAGGTGAGATAGCTTCCCATACTAAAAGCGTCATAAATTAACCAGCGTATTCAATACTAATGAGTCATATTGCTTGGTTGATTCGCTCAGCTGTGGACGCAACACTGCCAGGGTTGCACCCAACTTTAAGCAGGACTAGCTCGGACTCCGAGGTAACAGAAGCTGAGCTGTGCGCCAGGTTGCGCCTGTTGGCAGACAGCGAAGAAGATCTAGCTGTTATGTCAGTCGCTGCGTCAGACTCAACCGTAATCTTTGGCTCGGAACCGGCATTGTTCAGTATTATTCAGCCCCATCATCTGAAGACCCATCAGCACCTGGACCTCCCATTGATTTGAGGACATCCAGCATTCATCGTTTGGCAGCCCGCGAAGCCTTTAGAGCTACTCTTCTCCCGGTGCACCGGTGGGGCCTACGGCTGAGCCGGTACGCTGCAATTCTCGTGTCCCCACCGGAGAGAAGGCGTTTCAACGCAGCTGTCAAGGAGTTAAAACAGCATCTAGGACCATTAGCTCCGCAGGTTTTCCGGGTAAGAAAAAACTGGAATCAAAAAATGTTGGTCGAGTTAATCCGAGAGGCGGACCATTATTCCTGTGCGCACGTCCTTAGGTCGGCTACCCAAGGCTGGTGAAGTATCCGAGTAGTCGAGCGCTTCTGGATGCTCCGAGTGACCGACCTGGAGCCGGCCGTAGAGCGAGAGGAATTACTCCTAAATCTGAGCCGTGCCGGGTCGATAAACCCCCACGACATTCGCTGCCTCGGCTATCGCGGTCAGCGCGACGGCACGAACGAGGCCACTACAGAATGCGCGGAGGATGCCGACAACACTCTGATCCAGATACATAATGTCCGAGCCGGCATCTGTGTCTGCCAGGTGCGCCCATGCAAAGAGTCGAGCCTAGGAGATGTTTCATCTGCCGACGGACGGGCCACTTGGCAGGGAGGTCCCCCGTCACGCCGCCAAGCCGCGAGGCCACAACGAGCCGCATCAACCGGAGTCGCCGACCAGGACCCCGCCGCATCGCCAGGCAGCAGCGACCCAGACAAGAGGCCAGCGCCACTGGCGCCATCTCCAGGCAGCGTCGCCTGGAGGAGCGCGCACGGCGCCACACCGCCATCCAGTCCGCCAGGGAGGCAGACCCGGCATTAGCCCCGGACCAGAGCGATCAGCCCCCCCCCCCCCTTCCCCCCTCCCGCTCGCCAAGGGAGGCCAAGCGAGGAAGAAAGCAAAAAATCGACCTAACCCTTTATGTTACTAACTCATTAATTCATAATTCTGTTATCCTGTCTTTGTTTCTAGTTTTAGGTTCATTTAGGTTCATTTAATTAATTAGTTGATAAGTTTGCATGAAATTTTCTTTCGCACGTTGCATGTTTGCCAGATTTTAAGTTATTGTTTTTCCCATATTTTAAGTTTTCTTTTTTTTTTTTTTCGACTTCGAAAAAGAAAGAGGTTACTCAAATCGACGTTTTTTTTTTTATTTTTTTTTATGTATGTTCGCCGATTACGCCGAGATGGACGGACCAATCGGAACGAAACCTTTTGCATCTTGTAGGGTATGACTCCCAGCTGGTCCCGTATAAAAAACATTTTCCATTTTGTCATTGCTTTCCCTGTTTTACCCTGTTTTGTGAAAATTATTGCAAAACTGGAAGGAATGCTTCGATCGCCACTAAAAAATGTGAAATAAAAAGATTTTTGGAAAAAAAATACAACAGACTTCGTAATGCACTAAAAAGGACGAAATAATTTTAATTTATATTTCGGAGACGGCGCAAAATTAAAAATTTTCTACATTCGAAATTGTCAAAATTCTTTCATCCTTTTACATATTTTCACAATTTTTAATTTTGCGCCGTCTCCGTAATATAAATTAAAATTATTTCGTCCTTTTCAGTGCATTCCGAAGTCGGTTGTACTTTTTTTCCAAAAATCTTTTTATTTGTTACTCATAAATAATTCTACATTATTTTTAATTTAATACAACGTAACATTTGCCGTGTGATTCTCTCGATATCTTCGATGCAAAGAGACGTTCGTTCACGGCCACGTCCGCACGCGATTGAGAGCCACTAACGTTCTCGTGGCTGAGCGCGCACTCTACGCGCGCTCTCATTGGCCGGTGTTTTTTGTTAATAACTCGAAAACGAAGCTTCAAACAACATTTTGGTAAAGGAAAAAGTTGTTCAGATGCACCCCAGCTACCCCCCATTTCCGGATGTTACACTTTTTACGGGACACCCTGTATATGGAAAAACCTGAATTGCTCGAAAGTTACTTAGAAGCATTAATAGTTGATCCAAACGAAGATGAAAGTGTCAGGCAAAATGCAAGAGCAATGCTGAAAGGATTGATGAATCGTCGTGACGGGGTATGCAAACTAAGGAAAGCCATCTACGGATTACGCCAAGCAGGACGAGAATGGCATGAGATGTTGAGTAAAAAGTTAAAGAGTCTCGGACTAACGTCGACGGCAGCTGATTCATGTATATATTATTGTAGCCGAGGGAATCGAACCTTATATATGATTATCTATGATGATGATTTATTAAGCATATCCTCAAATCACCAATGGTTCTAGGAAATTAAAGATGGGTTGCGAAAAGAATTCGACATTAAGGATCTAGGAACCGCTCGGTACAGTTTAGGAATTGAAATTCGACAAGGCAATAATCACATCTCTTTGAACCAGAGGAAATACATTCTAGATTTACTCAAGCGTTATGGAATGGAAAATTGCAATCCGGTGAGTACCCCGATGGATAAGGACGTTGTTCTCCACAAATCTCAGACGAATGCATAGATTAACCGTTTGAGTGCCAAGCGGCGATTTTGCGCTTCTTCTGTTCTGTTCAAAAAGTGCCAACACTGTAGGCTGCGAAGTCGACAATCGCAGCACGCTCAGTTTCTGTCAATGCATGACTTTACGGTTACCGTTCCGTCTTAGGTAAATTAAGATAAAATTGGAGTAATATTACACTTTGTAGGTGTACACGTTTTTATTCCTATAAACACGCTGGTGTCACTACTTATGCTCAGAAGGATGTCAGAACAACACTAAGCTAAAAGAATTAAGACTTATCGCATATGAACAGAAAACAGCGCAATAGCACTCCTTGTCATTTTTGGAAGGGGAATAACACAAGCGCTATTGCGCCGCTTGGCAATTTTCGATTGGGAAACAACAAAGACCCGTGGCACTCAAACGGTTAAGGGGAGACCGTACCGTGAGCTAATTGGTTGCCTCGCGTACCTATTTGGCAACTGCAACAAGGCCCGACATCGCACACGCAGTCAATGTATTGGCGCAGTTCAATAAATGTAACGATGATACACACTGGGCTGCAACAAAAAGGATTTTAAGGTACCTAAAGGGGGTCATTGACAGCAGTCTCAATTACTTGAAATCGGGTGGATGCATTGAAGGACATGTTGATGCTGATTGGAGAAGGTGTCATATTGATCGTAGATCAGTTACTGGATACGTGTTCACCATGTACCAAGGTGCGATGGTTTGGAAGTCGCAGAAACAGAGAACTGTCGCCTTATCCTCGACGGAGGCTGAATACATGGTCCTGTCAGAGTTTTTGTTGAATATTATTCTTCGTCGCAGCTACAATATTCTTATGCTCTTCACCGTGGGCTTGCCATTTCTTTATTGGTAATTTATATGCAAGATGCAGCAGACATTCAAACCATCTAATCCATGCGTGCAACACAGAGAGGCCAAACTCAAGATTAGATGTATTCGCTGTTGCACTATAAACCAGTTCAAGGTTATTAAAGTTTTTTTATGTAAGTCCACACAAATAACACTTTTGGGTTGATGTTGTTTCCGTTAACGCGTTACATATTTTTCCATCATCCATCAATCATTGTTAACAGAAGCTTATGTTTAACTATAACACTCACTCCATCCAAATAATATGTTGACAGCTGCAACTCGTCTATCTGCTTCTAGATGTTGGCTTTCTCAGCTACTATAGCAGAATTTGTTTCGAGTATAAACTGGAATCGAATAGGCCGACAAAATCGCGTTGATGCTGTCCGGAGATTTTGCCAAATGATGATGTTATCATCAGTAGATTCACTGCAGCGCACTTGGATTGGCATTAATGATGTCATAAGCACAGTTGAATCGGAAGATTCTTCATCGTCAAATTTTTGTTTATACTCGCTATTTCCAGATGTGCCGTCGAATCCCCATTTGCTTAGCATAACAAGATTTTGATGTTGTTCCAACTTTAGATTTTTCAGAATATCGATTTGGAGAGACAATAATCTAGAGACGGTATGGTCGAGCAGAGCTTGCAATTTTACTTCCGCAGACGAAGAGGAAACCCTAGTGCTGTCGCTGTTTTGGGTAACACGTTTTTTTTTTGTTGCATTCTGTACAGTTTTGTACGAGGGAAATTGCAATTTATCTTTCGATCTTATGATATTATATTGATGACGAGTGAGTTTACTGTCAACTATCATTGCTAGTGCTTCTTCTGCTGACATCATTTGTATTGTGTTGCTTTTAAACTTTTCCATCGCTCTTTTGTATTCTTTTGCACGGGAAGGTGAGGAGGACGTTAATTCCTTCACTGAAATCGCAAGCTTATTTGTGTTGCCCATGCCTTCTTCAACACTTCGCTTGGCTTTCAAATCCTCTGTTTTAAAACGCTTTGTTCGCTCCGAACAATCACGGAACAACAATTGATGTCAACCAACCATTGGTTTTGGCGCTGCGGTACTAAAGTTTTTAAACACTTCAACACCATTCAGCCAACTTCTGTTTGAGTCTAAAAATTTCTTTTCGATTCGGTAAGAATCAGTCCATTTCTTCTTAAATGATGATGTGAAGTGAGACCACGATTTTTTTAAGGAAGCTTCCATATTGTGTGGACACATAGTGCGATCCATAATTTCTCGTCTGATAGGGCGATTTCTAATTGAATAATTGAAAGGATATTAATAATGCAAGCGACAAGTTTCTATGGAAATTCAAGTGTCACCTGAATATGGGTGACGCGGCAGTCAACGTGTTAAGGACACGAAAAACTCAATTTTAAGCTTTATTGCAAATGCTTATGGTCAAACGTTTATTAGTTATTAGTAATCGAAGTAATTATTGAAATTTACTGTTTTCAATTTTTCACGGGTAAACAAATTGACTAATTTCGATTTAGCCTAACTCATTCTGTAGATTTTTCGTACGCCTATGAGCTGGTATTTTTTACTATGCGCTGTTAGTAACACATTTTTAATACGAGCTAAAAAAGCAGAATCTCGTGTATTCTCTGATTATTTAAACAACTATTCCCAGCTTTTCACGAGTTCAAAATGTTTATAATTTGTTCCTAACATGCTTCCGAAGAACTTCCCACAATCAAACTTCCAAGTAAACTTTTTTCCCAATTCAGATACCTTTAAGTCTAATTCGACTGGACTAGCGGTGGCACTACGCGCAAGAAAAATGTAATCATTTAAAAAGTGCAAAAAAGTTGCAATCTTTCTTTCCGGATTATGAAAGCCAGATAAATTCCCAGTTTTAAAACAAAAAGATTTGTTGGGACGCACTGGGAACCTAACTAAAAGCTTCGGAATACATGTACATTTTGTTGTTTTTTTAAGACAACAAAAAACTCCACTGTATCTACATATTACAATATTTTCTAAATGTTATAATATGTAATCTTTGTGACGAGGCAAAAGTTGCAGGAGGCCTCCGCTCCCTCCGCTCCGGCGGGTTCTCGTTCCTGAGGTGCGGGTCAATTGTATTCTCTTTATCTTGCGGAATGCGTGTGTGTGAGTGAGTGCGTGCGTGTGTTTTTTTTTTGTGTTCCGGCCGACCGCCTCTCGTTCCGCCATTGCGGAGCAGAGCCGCCGCCGGTCGTAGAGACCTCCACTCAGGAGAGGGAGCTGCCAGATGGGTCCACCACCACCGCTGGCCACCCGGCTGACCGGTCGCCGCTGCTCCAACCCAGCAGCTACCCTGGGGGCGACCGACAGCCGACCTCCGAGGACGCCGGGCCTGGGAGCAGCGAGTCTATAGCGCCGCACCGCCAAAGTCACCCTCCAGCCACGCCAGAGGGCTCCCAGGACCCGGCCAATCGCATTTGAAGATCGAGCGGCCCATCTTGGTTTCCGAACTCCCTGGGGGGGGGGACCGCGCACCGGCGGCGAATTTTGAGAGAAGCGCGCGAGCTACGATAGCGTATGGTCGATATTTAATTGAGAGTGTTCGGGAATTGACCTCCCGACGACCAGGGGGTCCTCTGTCGGATCATTTCGCCGGTTTGACGGATCGCCGCGTTTCTGAACACACCGTACGCGATGCGCACGCGCCGCGCCATCTTGTAACTGGCACGACCACGCGCTCGGACCGACAAGACGGCGTCGTCCCATTACCTCGTGGATTGTCTCGCTATTAGCATGTGGATCGCTTTTGCAATCAATTCGGCGGCGGCCATTTTGCCTTCTCTTCCACGACTCGTGTGTAACGGATTTTCTCGGGACTTTTCTCACGCCTGAAGGGTCGTGTGCGATCAGGAAGTGTCCTCCAAGAAAACTAGTATGCAATTTAGTTAAAAATCAAGACTTCAATGATCAACTCGAACGTTTTTGGAAACTTGAGCATTGTTTTGTACCATCTAATTCAACTACGAAAACCAAAAGAGATTATAGCGGGCAACATTTCATTGACAACACCGAACGAGATGAAAGTGGACGCTTTATAGACAGCATCCCATTTAAGGAGAATATATCAGAATTAGGAAATTCTATACAAAGAGCGGAAAGGAGGTTTTATGCAATGGAACGAAAATTATCAAGGAACCCAGAACTTAAGGAACAATATATCGCTTTCATGGAAGAGTACGAAGCACTTGGGCACATGTATGAGATATCATCGTCTAAATACGCACATACTTCACATTTCTATTTACCACATCACGCAGTGGTTAAGAAAGATAGTATAACAACCAAGTTACTGTTTTTGATGGATCAGCAAAGAGTTCCTCAGGATTAACACTCAATGATGTACAATATACTGAACCAATCGTACAAGATGATCCCTTTACGATACTAGTACGTTTCAGAAAACACAGTTTTGTATTATCTGCGGACATTGCAAAGAAGTGCAGGCAGATAAAGGTTAAGGAACATGATAAAGCTTATTAATTTTATGGCGGTCAGGCAGTAATACACCGGTTAAACATTATGAACTAAATACTGTAACTTATGGCACAGCATCTACACCATTTCTAGCAATACGTTGCTTACGTCAATCGAGCAATGAGTTGAAGGATAAAGATCCAGTTTCAAGCCATGTTATACGTCACGATTTTTGTGTTGAAGATTTGTTAATCGGAACAGAGACATTGAGGAAGCAATGAAGTTAAAAACCGATTTAACAAACATTCTTAGTTCAGCAGATCTAGGATTACGGAAATGGGTCAGCAACGATCTTCGACTTCTAACAGAGAGTAAGAATGTGGCCAAAGAAGCAATTCCCTTGTTAGATAAAGAGCCCAAAACATTAGGGTTATTTTGGGATCCTAATACGGACATACTCAAATATAATGTAAAATATTCAGATCGTACGATAACCTCAACAATAGCACAGATATTTGATCCTCTTGGACTCGTTGGTCCAACAATAATTAAAGCAAAAATAATATTGCAAAAATTGTAAGAACTGCAACTTGATTGGGATGAGTCGTTACCTCAGGGATTACGTACATACATCGTGGCAGGGTTTTTACAAACAACTGAAGAATATTAATAACATAATTATACATCGGCATGTTATAGATAAAAATGCTAAACAGTTACAATTTCATGGATTTTGTGACGCCTCAGAAGCTGCATATGGGGCATGTATTTACATTCGCACACAAACCAGAAATAACAAATTCACAGTTCGATTGTTGTGTGCAAAATCAAGAGTAGCTACGTAAAAAGGCGACAACATTGCCTCCGCTTGAATTTTCAGGAGCTTTGCTATCAGCACAATGGTATTATTGGTCAGATTCAATGATAATCCTTTCATGGATAAGGGCTCCAAGCAATAAATGGAAAACGTTTGTTGCTAACAGAATTCTGGAGATTCAAGAGCTCACAAATGACAACTGGAATCATGTTGAATCAACAATGAACCCAGCAGATCTAATTTCAAGAGGTATAGATGCTGTGGATTTGATTGAGGCAGATATTTGGTGGCATGGTCCAGCATACCTGTCACAAGAAAAGGGTAAGTGGCTCATTAAGGAAAACATAAAATTAGAAAATGCACCAGAGCAAAGGCAAACAATACTGTGCATTCAAGCCAAAGAAGAAGTGCAAAACGAAACGCAAGGGAAGCACGATCAGATTCTGTTGCGCAATTCAGAATTTTTTGATAGATTTTCCTCATTTACACGACTTATTCGCACAACAACATACATAATGAGATTTTACAGAAACTGCAAATCAGCGATCAATAAGGGTAGGCAACAGGAATTATAACGAGGAAGGACATCAATCTTTAAAAACAAAGGAACTTCAGTCAGCGTTATCGCAATTAGTAAGGTTTGGACAAGCAAAGGAATTTTCGAAGGAAATAGCTGTGTCGCGTACTGTGCGACTTACGCGATGCGATTAGGAGGTTGTAAATCTCCGTTCCGATTCCTTCATCGACACCTCGACCGCGTAATCCTTTACCACTGTTTAACCCTTTGCGGTCAGCAGATTTCACTTTTGGGAGTACCAGCAGGTCGGAGCAAATTTAGCGTTTCGCAGTTACTTTTGTTATAGTTCGCAGTTAATTATATTATATTATTATCTCATAAGTCGACCGAAACATTTGAATCACGAGGCATAGGGGACCATAGTGTTTTGTCATTTTTGCGATTTTCGAAGGTTCCCGCTGCGGGGACATCGACTTGTACGACGATTTAAAAATGTCCCCGCTACGGAGACACCGACTTCTACGACGATTTAAAAATGTCCCCGCTACGGGGACACCGACCGCAAAGGGTTAAAGTGACAAGGGTGATAAATTTGAACACTTGGTAACGATTAATAAACTTTAATTGAAACTTTAACTATTGCGTTGATAATAACAAGATTGAAATTTGGAAGTACGGTGTGAGTGTGACTGTTGTGCGAAGTTTATACTTAAAGAATGGCTCTTCTACCGATCCGAAGGAGAGGATACTGTTTCTCCTTGTCGGTTCTGTTTGAAAGATGTTTGAAGACTGACTGATTGCAACAACTTCCTCGCCGATTTTTCAGTCCGTGGAAATTCGGGGAGTCAATCGTCTTGCCTGATTGGCAAACGTTTCAAGCTAATCAGGTGACAATTCCACTGACATCCACCCATCCGGTGCGTTCGAAACGCAGTCCGTGCGGACTAGGTGGTGTCAATGGAGGTGGAAGAAGTGTTATTGTCTAAACTTGGCGAGACATGACCTGGTCAATAGTCACTCTCCCGCTCTCGAGGCCCCTTGGAAATTCACGTTTATGGCACAGGCAATTAGCCGTTGAGGACGAAGGGACTCGACGAAATAAAATTACCGGATTAAAACATGAATTGATTCTCAAAAACGGCTTTACTGGCTTGCGTGCCATAAACGTGCTAGCAATGTGCACTCCGGATGGTGTCCCTTGTACAAATTGATAGCCACCCAAAGATATTCAAAAACGGTAAGGCTAACAAAGAATATGGGAAATCCCGATGGTATTAAGACTCCAACGAAACTACGCGAGTGACCTTTGAATCTTTAATGGTTAGACTTGAAAATACGTTGACAAAGGAGGGTCCACTCGTAGTTTCGTGGAGTGCTGGGTATAATAAAAATATTAACTTTATAGATTTTTGCCTTTCGCGGGTGTGCCGCGAAACAAGCTGACTTACAATCAAGAGGAGCTGGTATCTTAAATAGCCGTCTGATTCAATTAAATCCATTCTTAGACGAGGATGGAATACTGAGAGCAGGAGGCCATTTTAATAATCCCTACATTCTATTTAATCAAAAACATCCAATGATTCTTTCCTCGAAACACAAATTAACGTACTTGATTATTGAATATGAACATCAACGCTTGCTACGTGCAGGATGTCAAGCCGTGCTTTCTTCAATAAGGAGATTATACTGGCCTCTCGCGGGAAGGAATTTAGTTAAAAAGATTTTACGAGAATGTATTACCTGTTTTCGAGCAAAACCAACTGAATCGACGTATGTTATGGGTAGTTTACCTACAGCCAGGGCATTACCTGCACGTCCATTTTCCAATTGTGGAGTCGACTATACAAGTCCCTTTATTTTAAAGGAAGGAGATCGTGCACGCGTTTTTACAGGGTGGCCCGTAACTAGTGTAGGAGCCGGAAATGGGGGGTAGGTGAGACGATTCTGAACAACAATTTCCTTTGAAAAAATGTCGTATGGGGCTTCGTTTTTGAATTATTAAGGAAAAACACTGACCAATCCCAGCGCGCTCAGACGCGTGAGGATAGGTTCGGACCCTGGGACGTTTGGACTAGGCTGGGCAAACGCGTTTTTAAAGGAGGAAAAATTTAATTAAAGTTCTACCGAGCAACGAATACAAACAATTATAAATAGTATCTTCGCAACTATTATCGTTGAGCTTGGGCTACTTTTTTCTTTTTAGTGCATTCCGAAGTCGGTTATTTTTTTTTTCCAGAAATTATTTTATTGGTAGGTAATTCTTCTATTCCCCAAAATTTATTTAACTGATTTTCCAGCGTAAAAATTTACTGCATGTATAAATTGTATGATTTTGCACTTGCGTACCTACGTGTGATTGGATATGATTTGATCACCTTTTATGTGCTAATTTTAAATTATAGCTACTGGACTGATTGTTTGATTTATTTTTACTGAGAAATTTTAACAGTTGAGGGAAAGCAGACAGTTCCTCGTCCTCTAATGTTCTTTCCCAAGCGCGACGCATGCCCTTATCCAATTTTGTTACTATTATGTATACATATAATGCATCCCACTGATCAACAGGCTTTTTTAAACCTTTAGAGCATTTATGTGAACCTGTGCCTTTTCTACTAAAGAGCGTAAATTAGCAGGATTTTCACGAGAAATTTCCGGCAATTCTAATAATAATTGCAAATAAGTTCGAATGATTTGCCGTAGTTTGTTGCATCTTTGTTTCAGAATATTCCAAGCCACCAAATAATTTTCTTCAGAAGCATTTAAATTTTTCGTTATCGATTTTAATGGACCTTGAAGGGCGTTTTGCAACAAATAGAATTTAAGAACTGGTATTAATTCGTCATTATCGTGTACTAAATTTTTAAAAGTATCATGAAAACTATACCAATTAATAGGATTACCATCAAAGGGTCAAATTTCTATTTTTGGTAGAAGATTATTGGTCTGCTTTAGTATTATTGGCGAAGGAGATTGCGAAGTTAAGTTTGATGCGCTATAGCTACTGAAGGTATTACACAGTTTATTTCGCGAAGTCACTTATTAATTTAGCGCAAGTAAAATAGTGATCATCAAACTGCGATCTTTGAGTTTCATGATCCATATCCGTTTGATTTTCATTTTCAGCTTGAATTTAAATTTGTAGTTATAATTTTGAGAAAGTTTCATATGCTTCTTCTAGTTTGACTTTACGATTCTGAATTTCATCAATTTCCGCATTTGGATGGTTATTGAAGTATGTTATTAATCGCGTAACGTTGGCTTTAATAGCGGTACGAGATTTAATCATAGCTTTTAAGTTTTCTGAAGACACCATTTTCAAATAAAATAATCGAAATTGAAACGTTTAGTTTATAATGGACGTTATAGGTAGGAAGGATTAATTGAATGGAGATTCGTGAGCTTACTCTTTCGATGACTTCTGCAATGGCGTTGTTGATTTTGTCGTTGACGTTAATTTACAAGGCGATGATACTTCTGCTTGATGATCGTTGAAGTTCTTGTTCAGATGAATGAAGTTGCTCGTTCCGTCGCTGCTCCAGGGGCTGCCTTCCAATGAGACGTCCACCAGGTAGATTGACGATGAATTTGTTGTGAAATATACGCTAAACACCGCACCGTCTGACGCGACGTCCTCCTAGTCCCCACGATTCCTTTTCTCCATTGGATTTGGAGGTGCCAATCCCACAATTTTTGGAAAATTTTGCATTAAAAATTTCCTACATTGAAAATTACCTAGATCCTTTAATTCTATGGTTTCTCTTACCAACAATTTGATACCAAGTCCGCCATACATCAATCAAATCGTAATCAGCAACATCTTTCATTTACAAAGTTTTTAACAAAAAATTTCCTACACTGAATATTACCGAACTAGTTTAATTCTTCAACGTTTTCACATATTCTTGGAAATGTATAAATTTAAAGACTCTCATTTTATATTTGGCGCACTCTGAAGTTTCATTCGGCTCATATAGGACGCTTATGGCAAGGCACCGATGCGGCCCGGATTTTCGACACTTCCGCCTAGCGTGTAAAAGTGAGCAACACGTGCTTGTATCGTTGTCGGTTAAATTTTGTATTCAGAAAGGTCTAGAGTTTGAGTTTCATTAGTCTTAAGTATCTTATAAGTGTATTCTCAAGGATAGTTGTAAAGTAGTGTATTAACGCCTTAATTATAATTAATCAAAGCCACGACAAACCCGCATATTCTGGCAATTAAAGAGAAATACAATCAGTATCTTGCACAGAATGAAAAGGGCCGTATTAAATTCTTTTGGGTCCCATCTCACACTGGCATTCAGGGGAATGAAGCAGCGGACAAATTGGCAAAAGCAGCCGCGAACATGGATCAGTCTCAACCTACAGTGTTGCCATTTACCGACTATTATGAATCTTACAAGCACCAGGCTAGAATGCAATCAAACCTGTCATTAAGAGAGCAAGGTTTATTGAAGGGCAAAATATATTTTTCTCACTACTACAACGAAAGTGTCAAACCCTGGTTTACTGGAAGGCAATTAACTCGTCGTCGTATTGTTACTATAAACCGTTGCAGGTCAAATCATTATAATCTCAATGCATCTTTAGCAAGAATAGGAATAATTGCCACCTCAAAGTGCCTCTGCAACAACGATACTCAAGATCTGAACCACGTGCTTTGGCAGTGCGAATTATATGAAGCGGAACGAACTAGACTAATTAACAATCTCAGAAAAATCAAACTGACAGTGCCGCTCTGCGCAGAAATGTTAATTGCGGGACCAAATATTAAAGCGTGTATATACCTATGTATGTTCTTAGAGAATTGCAATCTGTTTATTTAACTTGAATAAACTCTGCGTACTATTGTAACTTTCTATGTACAGCAAGATAAGCTTTGAATAAAGCTTGAAATGCTTAAATAAAAAAAAAAAGTTAATTATAATTAATAAACCTTTTTCTAAGAGGTTATGGGCCCAGGCCACGTGGAAATATAAACATGGCTGATACACGTTTCTTAATCACAAAATTGAGTAATTCAAATTACCAGACTTGGGAGTATAAGGTTGAGCTATTGCTCACTAAGGAAGAATTATGGAATATAGTAAAGGAAGAGAAACCTGAGCAACCCGACGAAAAATGGAAGAAGGCGGATAGTCAAGCTAAAGCTACTATAGGTTTGTTACTGGAGGATGACCAGTTACGGCACATAAGGGACACAACGAGTGCAAAGGGCACCTGGGAAGCTCTAAAAAGGTACCATGAAAAAGCATCATCCATTTATTAAAGAAAATGTGCAATATGAAAATGGCTGAGAACGGGGATATGGAAAGCCATATAAATAATATGCTAAATATTGTAGACAAGTTAACAGTTCTCGGAGAAACTCTGAAGGAAAGTTTGGTTATTTCTCTATTATTAAGCAGTCTGCCAGATTCTTTCAGCACTCTCGTCACAGCATCAGAAACTAGGGCGCAGGATGAATTAACGATGGAGCTTGTTAAAGGAAAACTTATACATGAGGCATCCAGGCGCAAAAATTCTAGAATGGTCCCTCAAGAAGACACGGAACAAGCATTAAAGATATCCCATAAGCCATCAAATAATTTAAAGGGCGTTAAAGGCAGAAACTCAGGTACGATATCATGTTATTTTTGTAACAAAGCGGAGCACATGAAAAAGGATTGTTTTAACACTAGATTGCCCAAAGAAGTCATTTTGACTGCATTTTAATTTCAATTAGAAAAAAAAATTATATTTATAATGATACAATTTCTTAGGATTTTTTGACTTTTTATACATGATATAAATGCATTTATTAATGGTTGTATTTACATCTCCCTCCTCTTTATTTATGATATATGTATGTGTTATACCTATATTGCCCAAAAGCAGTCATTTTGACTGCTTGGGAAATTTAAAATAATTAAATGACTTTTATTATTGAATTCAGTATTTCGATTGTTGTGGAACGCCACGTGCCTTTTGTTTGTCGGCGACGGTGTTGCATTGTTTTAACGGGCTGGTTTTTAGTCGTCGTTGGTAGGTTCGATGAGCCGGTCTACAATTGCTTATTGTAGATCATTTGCGCCCTAAATTCATGAAAGAAATGTCGAATAGAAGTGATTTATTGAAAAAGCCAACGAACATAAGTGAAGAGTGCTCCGATATAGAATCAGATGCTATAATTTCTGAACTATCATCTGAAGATGAAACGATTCACATTCAAAATGAAGCATCTGAAACTGAAGATAACAACGAAGAATCGACCACTGATGATGAAAATGAAAATGTCATGAATATGCCCAAGGTGTAGGATGCGAATTATTTCAGACTCTTATAAAGAAACTGAAAACACCTTTCAGGAGATCGAAATAGCTGCTGATGGTACTGTGTGGTCAAAATTTGACGAATGTGGTATTCTTGGAACATTAGTATCTACTTGTATTTTCAAGGATGTGGAAGGGCCAACATTTAATATTTACTAATAACATATTATGTAACTTTAAATAATAAAAAAGAATATTAAAAATTAATTTTTAATAAATTATTTTACGCATTAGTTATTCTTTCACAAAGCAGTCATTTTGACTGTTTTTGGGCAATATAGGTACATACTAACAATAAGTTTCAGTCTTTCTAGTGTTAAATATGAGAAATGGTTAGAGAAGAACCGAAGTCAAAAGGTTAGCCAAGTTGTAAATAAGGAAAGGAATAACAATGCAGATACATATAAGACAGACCAGTACTGCTTTAGTGTGCAAATTCAGGGGTTCAATGGTGATACTTGGTATATAGACTCGGGTTCAACATATCACGTCCAACAATGTTAAGTTTTTTCAGGAATATTAGGATGTGTGATGATGCGCATGTAAGATTGGCAGATGGTACTCATTGTCAGATAGAAGTGCAAGGAGTAGGGGAAGTAGATCTTATGTGCAATGACGACACCGGTGAACGTAAACTGTCAATAGAGAACGTCATGTACATCCCTACCCTGAAAGAGAATTTGATTTCAGTGAAGAAGTTGACCGATGAGGATTTTGTTATCAGCTTTGATAAGAAGGGGTGTTTTGTCCTACGAGATAACAACGTTGTCGCTAAAACCTATATTGAGAACAACATGTTTGCATTGGGAGACACTCATAAGGCACTAGTTGTTGCGCAGCAGCACTCAGATGATTGCCAGCATACATGGTACAGGAAATTAGGTCACTGTTTGCGAATGAGCGTGGTCAGAGTGGACAGAAAATGAGACACGTCCCTTGGCGACAAAAACACTTAATTTATTTAACAGTAACTTAACTCTACACTTAACCTAATTACACAAGCACGCGCGACTGTTCTAGAACAATACAGAAAACTGTTCAACCGATGCAATTGTGCACGTCTGACGGACAGTGAGTGGACAGCGTGGACACTGTTCACGTTAGCACGTCGCGTCGCGTGTACCGAATCGCGAACGCGTGGCGTGATCGAAAGCAAAGCGTGTGCAAAGCAACAGGTGAAACACGTGTTACCGCGAGGACGTTGCGAATCGTAATCACGTTAATCGTACACGTAATGGCGGCGATTCCGGCGTATCCAAAACGCGTGTATCAGGCGGCGTGGACTACGTGCGAAACGAACGTAGAGCGGTCTGAGAAACGAAAGAAATATAGAGAACAGCGGAGAAGCACGTGTGAACGCGTGTACTACTCGAACGTTAATGGCGTCGAACCAGTACATCATGGCCGTCGCGCGAGTACCGATTTCTACTCAGTGATGGCGCGATCGTAGCCATGCGAGCCCGGGAGGTGCTGCTGCTATCGGTAACGACGCACCGGCGAACTATTTTCGCTACGAACACCATGGCACAGCGTGGTCATGGGGAATCGATTAAGGGTGTGCAGGAGCTGCTAATGAATTTTTCGTTTACTTAAGCGACAGTTGCGGAAAATGTCGGAAGCTCTTGAACAAGGATAGAGAGATCCTTGTCTCTCCAACGGTGCTGTGACAGAGAGGGGGATACATCACTCGTAAAAGAGACAAAGACAGAGCCCTTTTTTGGAAAAAGTCTATGTAAAAAAAATGTATTCCATAAAAACGCACACTTTTATTTTTTTATAAGGTTTTGAAGGCGAAACTGCAAAAAAAGGGCTTTATAGTGGCATGCGCCAAGGTATAAGGAAAATAAAAAAAAAGAGAATTATAAGAAAATATTGCTTCTTCGCTTCAAAAAACTTGATCAGCTGCATAAAGAAATCATGCTGCTTGAATGCGCTATGTCTTTGTTTCTCTTACGAGTATTGTATCTCCCTCTTTGTCGCAGCACCGTTGGAGAAACAAGGATCTATCTATCCTTGTTCGGGAGCTTCCTAATTTCTCCGCAACTGTCGAAATTGGCGCCACTTTACCTCCTGCGCACCCTTAAGGACATGGTCTCTAAGGGACATGTGAATGGTATTAAAATAAAGGACTATGGGATAAGACAGGTATGTGAGGCATGTATAAAGGGGAAGATGACAAGGAAACCGTTTTCTCGAAAGTCTAATAGTCAGTCCAAGGCAGTGTTAGAGTTAATCCATTCGGACGTCTGTCGTCCTATACAGACAATTACACCAAGTGGAAAGAGGTATATATTAACACTAATAAATGATTATAGCAGATTTACGCATATTTCCCTGTTAAATAATGAGTTTGAAGTACCAGGAAAATTTAAAGAATTCGTGCAGCTTATGAAGACTAAGTTTAATTAAATACCGAAAGCCCTTGGGTCGGATAGAGGAAAAGAATACATAAATAATGACCTTAACGAATTATTTCGAAAGGAAGGAATAGAGCCGCAATACACAGCGGGTTACTCTCCAGAACAAAATGGCATTGTGGAAAGAAAGAACAGATCTCTACTGGAAATGTCAAGATGCTTATTAATTCATGCAGGATTACCTTACAAATACTGAGGAGAGACTGTTCATTACGTCAATTATTTACAGAATAAGTTATGCACTAAGGCCACAGGAACCACGTCTATGAAGCGCTGGTATAAAATTTGGCTGTAGGGTTTATGCGCGTGTTCCCAAGGAACTGAGAAGAAAGTTGGATATTAAGGCAAAGGAGTTCAGATTTATGAGGCCTGATGCAAGCTCTAAGGCATATCGGTTATTGGATACGGAAACTAATCGGATTATCATCAGCGGAGACGCTTTTACGGATGAAGGATATCACAACAGTGAAGATCTTCAAGAATACGAGTTTGCTATTGATTGTGAAGAGACAAAAAGTGGACGTGAGGTTGCGCTTAATCCATATGAAGGATCAACGGTTAATCAGGACCTGTCCTGAGGATGAAGATAACCAAGCCATGAAAAGGGAAGTGAAACTTCCAAAACCAATGAAGATGTCATCACTGAAAGAACATGTCGCCCCCCTAAGAAAATAAGAACGGGTAAAAAGGGAAGACCGAGGAAAGAGTATCACACTATACAGGAAAATAGGGTAGACCATTCTACGGCCTATGTAGTAGAAATCTTAATGAAAGATGCGATCTCGAGTGAAACTGCCGATGAGTGACTCATGGCTATGGAACAAGAAATAAGGTCCATGCTTGAGAAAGATGTCTGGGGAGTTGTCGAGCGACGAAATGGAGAAAATGTTATTGACTGCTGTATGGTGCTGACAAATAAATATGGACCAGACAGTGGCTAGAAGATTTAGTCAAGTGCCCGGAAAAGATTTCCATGAAACTTTTGCACCCGTTGCCTGCCTGGAATCTATTCGCTTAGCTGCAGCACTGGGTAGCTCAGTATGGGATGCATATACATCGGGTAGAGTTTGAAAGCAGGTATAAAGACATTACTTAATTCTAAAAAAAAAAATTAATACACGTGTCGAAGTGAATAACCTCCTCCTTTTCGAAGTCGGTTAAAAATGCGACAAACTTAGACCGTGATGGACAATAATTTCCATGTTTCTTACTCTTCGGCCCCGTCGTACCTAGCACAGACCCTTCGTATCCATTTCAACAAGAAGTGTCAAACGCGTAGTACTTAGCACATCAATGGGACCGCCCAGAGTACACCCTGCTCGAACCGAGCCTTTTGCTTCAAAAATTAGTAAATTTCTAAGCGTTATATCTTGAGAACTAATAAAAATCTGGTGAATACATCAAAGCTTAATAATTCGTCTTAAAAAGCACCATCGCACGATGCAAGACAAACACATAGTTCCATTTAAAAAATGAAACTTCACCATCATATATTTTAAATTATTAACATAAAAAAAATGTTCGTTTACACCGAAACATAGATCCCATTTTATCCTGCAATTCCATGTAAACAATTTTTCGTATCATCAATAGTTATTGAAATATCGCGACTGTCATACTTTAGCGTGGACACCCCGTATATCCACGTTCCCATAGCCTGTAGGCTTTTGATTCCTCAGAGTAACCTATCAGGACGTACTCCTTTCTCTTTGGTATAAATTTACCTCTGTTAGTTTCTTTTCCTAATGCAATCACATTACTGCCAAAAATTCTCAAAAATCCAATGTATAATTTGACACCCATCCATGCCTCATATGGTGTTATGTTCTTTAATTTGTTTGTGGGACACGTATTTCTAATGTAAGAGGCTGTATTTATTACTTCTGTCCACAATCATTTAGGTAAGTTGGAATCAATTAACATTGTGCGTACTATTTCAACTAATGTCCTATTGGCTCTTTCCGCAATTCCATTTTGCTGTGGAGTACACGGCGTTGACAACTGCCTTGCTATTCCCTCCCTT
Organism: Stelis phaeoptera; assembly: GCA_943735885.1. NCBI lineage: Eukaryota > Metazoa > Arthropoda > Insecta > Hymenoptera > Megachilidae > Stelis > Stelis phaeoptera. The sequence continues at coordinate 4,162,121 of OX030933.1, forward strand.
TTAAGGTACTCTGTAAATTCTTTGAACAAATATTCTTTGACATTATCGCTTCGTAATTTCTTTATTTGTTTTCCTGCCGATTTTTTTTTTCAACTCGAGCATTTATATTCCTTAAATGCAAAGAAAATTTCGGATTTTTCTTTCAAAGCTGCGACTTCGATATATCTTGTTCTGTCGTCAATGAAGGTCACAAAATATCTAACTCTCCTAAAGATTGCACATCCATTGGACCATATATGTCTGTGTGTACCAAACCTAGTATCTCTTCTTCCATCTTATATGATTCCTTATATGGTAGTTGATGTATTTTGCTTAAATCACAGGTTCGACATTTTGGCTTGAGTGAACAATTTTATTCCTTTAACCATATTTGCATACTTCATATTGCATACAACCATAACCTTCATTTTGCAACTTTCTAATATCAGTGAAATTTAAGTGACCCAATCTTTCATGCCATCTAATAAATCTGCCATTGGTTGTCTCCGTTGCCATGGCTTGATCCTTCTTTGGTATTACTATGTATGATCCATTCTGCGTTTGTGCTATTAACTTAACTTTACCTCGTTTATCCTTTACTATCGCTGCCTTATCATTAAATATTACTGTAAAACCATTTTCTGTTATTACACTAATAATAAGTTATTCCTAAAATCTGGCACGAACATCACTTCCTTTAGTTTTATGTTGCTTTTTAAATATTTGTTATTAAATAAATTTATACTCATCTTAACTTCTCCTTTTCCTTACGATTTCGTACTGCTCTCTGTCACTGTGTAGATTTGGGCTCCTTGCATCTTATTTTCAAATTTAGTTTCATCGGCGCACATGTGCATTGTCGCTCCACTATCTAAGTACCATATGTCTGTTCCTGAGCGATTGGTATTGTGCTTAAGCAATCATTGTGCTCTCTGAACCTCCCCTTTGGTACCTTGGGTTTTGCTTATTTCTACAATATCTAGCTAGATGACCAACTTTACCACACTCAAAACATTTTGCACCCTGTTTTATATTTTGATTTTGTTCATATTTTCTTTGATCATACCTACCACTTGACTTCTTATACCATTGATTTCGTGTAGTAGATAGTAAGCTTCTTCTTCATTAACGAATTGTTCTGTATCCTGGTGTATTTTACGTTGGTGACCTTTTTTTCGTATGTCTTCCTCTAACAGTTTTGCTTTTAATTCTTCTAATGTAGCTAACCTGTCCCTAGACTGTATGGCTATGCAAAAAACTTCATGCTTATCAGGCATTGATAAGAGCAACATCATGGTATAAACTTCTGGCGGTAGTTTTACACCAGCTGCTTCCAGTTGCTGTATATTATTTACAAAATCGTCCAAATATTGGGCCATGCTTTGATTTATATCCTTTCTCAACCTATGCAGTCGAGTGAACAACGTGCATTGCCTCATCGGGGCTTCCGATTCGTAAATTTTTTCAAGTGAGCCCCATGCTTGTTTCAACGTTTCAGCTTGTTTAATATGGTTAGACTGACTTTTATTTAAACTCAATATTATTAAATCGAGGGCTTTACTTACTTTTGCCTTCCACGTGGCTTCAGTTTCGGCTTCCCTTTTACGTGTTCCGTCTACATATTCCCACAGATCATTATAGCGTAATACGCTCTTCGTCTGCACTTTCTACGATTCGTAGTTAGTATTGTTTAGTTTTTCGATCAAAATGTAGATGTTTGTTAACGTAATAAATAATATAATAAATTAGGGTGAGGACGTAACAGGAGGTGGGATCGGCAGGTTCGAGGACGTAAAAATAAAACACATTAATTTTTTGGGGGCAAGCAAAGAACAAACCAGTAATTTTTATTAACTTTAACGGGGGAAAATCTGAATGTTTTTAGTTTTCGCGTAATAGCACATTTTCCCCTCAAAACACACATTTTTACAAAAGCTCGTGTTTTTCAAAAATTGAGGGTGATGGAGCAATACAGTTTTCGGATTCGTTTTCAGAACGAGAAACCCTACAAGGATCACCCAATGGGTGTTGGACAACAGAGATGAGGTTTAAATTTGTTGCACATTCAAAAATGAAGCATAATGAGCATTTTGGCAAAGGAAAAAACGATTCAAAATCACCCCAGCTACCACCCCCTGAAATTATGCCCACCTGTTGTCGAACACCCTGTATATGCATGAGAAGTAGAAATATTTTTGCGAGTTCGCTGCCGCGTATACCCACGATGCTACCACCGACGAGATACTGTTAAAGGCTACCAGCCTTACGGGCGTTTGCGTTTGCGTTCGCGCAAAATTCGCTGTTTTCGACTGGTCCTATCGCCTAAATGTTTGGCAGGGCGAAGGGAATCTTTCTGTGCCACTTTATTACGTTTTGTTTTGTGCGCGTTCTTTGTCACGAGGTAGTATGGTTGTCTCACTCTGTTACGTATAGCTTCGTTCGCGTTCCTTGTTAGTGACTAACAAATGATAGATATGTTAGCGTCGACCCGTGTACAAGGGTGATACACGTGTCAGGGTCGTTGCACCATGGGGCTTCGACGTACTTTCGAGGACCTAAGTCTGTCATCGGACGAAGGATCGGTGGTATCCGATAGCTAGGACCGCGACGAATTCTAAGAGTCGCGGATGTTATGATTAAAGTTCGATACCCTTCTTTTGAGGATCGCCGAACGAACCGTGCCTCACGAGGCACGATGACCCGACGTCATGGTGCTGCGTGGCGCGTGCAGGGCGATAAGGGTTTTCTCGAAGGATCTGGCCACGGAGTGGGGAAGGTGACGTACCTTCTGGTAAGAGGACCATGATGAACCTCTTGGCACTTACCCCAGAACCTTGATCGAGAGAACGTCCCCAAATTCTACCAAATTACATTAATTTCTAACAGATAATATCGCTGTATCTTACTTTGCCTCAATTTGTTTCGTTCTCTTTCTTCGTTACGCCACGAACAATTCCCCTGGCCCTGGCGACAGAGCACCAGTCATTTTAAAAACATTTACCGATGGAGCCCCAGGCCCACCAGGTCCATTTCTTGGCACGCCAAAATACACAAAGGCTGGCAGTCTTTAACTGTACCTGGTCGGTAATGCTACCAAGTGTTTGCAGCCTAGCAGAGAGAAATGTAACTACGATAGAGTATACATAGAGATATCTATATATGTATATATGTATAGATATACATATACGCATTTGCTATAAAAAAAGTACAACAATTATGCGCCATACGTTCCGTAGACAGGTAACCTACTGTGAGTCCCAAGAGCGCAACTCCAAAGAGTGTATAATGTGTCGGTAGGTAGGAGGAATAATTAACTCTCAGAATACCTTTAAACTCTACTTTATTCAGTATTTCTCTTTGTACAGAACTTTATCACTCGACGAACGTGATCGGTACGTCCGCCATTTGCTGGTCTTCTCGGACGACTTTGTATGGCAGCGTGTAACGTCCAAACTGGACACTAGACCAGTCACCAAATTCAAACACGATGACTCCAGTACCCCTGTCTGTATATTCCTGCGACTTCGACCTATATATTTAAGATAGGAACATCTTCGTCGTCTACACCTCGTCATCTGTACTCTGTACCTTCGTCATACTTATGACTACCGACAACTGTATATAACTAACTCCGACATACAATAAAATTACCATAGTTCTTGTAACAGCCAAAGGGACTGTATTGTTATTTCTTTAACCCTTTCGGTACTACTGCCGCCCATCGGCAGCGGTCATGAAACGTTCTTTGTGTACTACCGCCATCCGAATGAAAAGTTTAGTGTCAATCACGCTCGAGATTTCTAGGAATACCGAAAAACACGTTTTCGCGGCTTACGCTGCCGTACAGTGTAACCACTCTTGTGGAAAACTTCCTCGTACCACGAATGTACAGGGTGATCCTCTCGCTAGTGGACCGTAAAGAAGTGCCGCCTCAATAGAATGTAGAAGTCGACATCTCATTTCTATCAACGTAAACTTGACGACGGTGACCCCCGCAGCGGAGGCGACCGTATGCGTGAAAATGTGTGTAATGAGGAGAAGCGTCCCACAAAAATATTCTGTTTTCCGCAGCGTTTTAACGGGATTCTTCTGCTATTATACACATTTTCACGCATACAGTCGCCTCCGCTGCGGGGGTTACCGTCGTCAAGTTTACGATGACAGAAATAGGATGTCGACTTATACATTCTATTGAGGCGGCACGTCCACTAACGAGAGGATCACCCTGTACTACCGTGGCCAATTCCCCCGTACCCAAAGGGTTAAACGCCGATCCATCCAGGATCTACGGACTGCGTTCGCTAGGCATTCCTCTTTTCAATAAACGACAATTTCCCCGTAACAAGCGCCACTGCTGCCTAACGCCGCGGATCTACCACTCTTTCAACCGCGAGAGCGGTGGAAGCGGAGGGAGATGGGAGAGCGGCTCCCCACTAGGGATGTTCGATTCCGATTCGATTCTTTAGAAGATCGATTCTTTCGGTAAAAAGATCGATCTTTTGAATCGATTCTTTCATGTAAGAATCGAAAATCGATCTTTTTGCCCTCTAGAGCAGCGGTTTCCAACCTGGGAGGCGCGGACTATTGTCAGGAGAGTCGCCAACATTTTTTAATAAAATAATAATTTTTACGATAACGAGTTTGGTGCAATTTATTGAGCTTATAAAGCAATATTTTCTTACACTTTTGTTTAAAGTAATGCTTGTGTCACTCCGCAGGTGGGTACAGAGCCTGATTTTTCAATTTCCCTCTGGAAATTTTATAAAAAAATAAAAGTGTATGTTTTTATAGAACTTTTATTCTGGACATTTTTTCGAAAAATGAGCTCCGTACCCCCTCCGTAATGGCACAAGGAATTAAAAAAGAAAAGTGTAACTGTTGGCGAAATTCCACATGACCACGCAGTGCCATGGTGTTCGTAGCGAAAACAGTTCGCCGGTGCGTCGTTACCGATAGCGGCAGCACCTCCCAGACACGCATGGCCACGATCGTGCCATCAGCAACAAGAAATCGGTACTCGCGCAACGGCCACGCGGTGCCGGTTCGACGTCATGATCGTATACGCTGTTCACGCGCCAACACCTGCTTTTCTCGCTCGTTTCATTTTTCGATTATTCACGTCTCAGACCATGCGAAGAGTTTTCCATTGTTGTCCGCGCACGGTGCAACAGTACTGAAAGTGTACAAATAATATTTCGTTAGTCCAGTCTCTAATTAACGAATAGTTGTAAGAACCCACGTGTAAATATGACCGTTTTCTCTGTTTATTGTTAGACATAAGTGTAAATATAACGTTTGTAAATATAATATCTGTGACCGTCCAAAAAAGGTGCCGTGTTTCTTTTCTCCGCCCGCTCAGTCCTCGCTTAATCTCAAACAGTAAGAAAATATTGCTTTTTAAGGGTATAGGGGAGTTAAACTAGCGCCTCTAGCGGAGTAAAAGTAAAACACTGGAAAGGATTATTCGTTTCAGGAAAGAAACGAACTGACTGAAGGACGAGTTTTCGTTCTTTCTGCGCATGTAACGTGACGCGCATGCGCTCCAATGACGATCGTGACGTCAAAAGTATATACCCAGCAAACAAAAAATTGTATGATCCTTGTCGATCGCAGTATGTTTCGTAGTATGTTCGTTTATCTTTTTTCACCGCGTACATTTCCCTAGTCTCTCAAGTTGCGCAAATCTGAATCTAGTGCCTACAGGGTCGAGTTTTTCCCAAATTTCGGACTTAATAACGAGAAAAATGCATTATAATTATGATATTTATATTCGGGAGAAATATGCCCATCGTTGTACAAAGCCCATTTTTTGAAAAATTGTACCAGAAGAAATTTCTTCTATAAGAACGTACACTTTTATTTTTCACCAAGTTTTGAAATCCAAATTTGCAAAATCGGGCTCTGTACAACGATGCGTAATGGTACAAGAAATATTAAGAAATGAAAATCATAAAGAAATATTGCTTCTTCGCCTCAAAATCTGGGAAAAACTAAATTGCTAAATCGGGCTGTTGGGTATCGCTCTGTCTTTGTCTCTCCTGCTATTGTTGTATCACCCTCCCTGTAACGACGCCGTTCAAGGGACAAGGATCTATCTATCCTTGTTCGAGAAGTTCCTACTTTTTTCCGCAACTGCCGCTGAAGTCAGCTCGGAGGTCGGCCGTGGCTCCTGCGCATCCTTAACCCTTTCGCGACGGGTGCCGTATATATACGGCAGTCACTTGGTGCATCACAGCAGCTGACGCCGTCTATATACGGCAGCCACTTTTTGGTCCACGAACGATGACAAAGTATGGTCAGTCGCGCCGTCGCGAAAAGTGGCGGAGTATGGTCAATCGCTCTGTTGCGAAAAATAGCGAATAATGGTATAGGTGCACCGTCGCGAAAGGGTTAAACATTTAGTACCCTGCTATGGAAATAAGAATATGGAGTGACGGATTTGCGCGTGTGTGTGTGTGTGTGGATGAATGCGGTAGACGGAACAAATTGTAAAAGTAGCCAGGCATAGCAGTCAGTAAGAAAAGTGAATGAAGACATGTGCATGAATTTATTGTATATTACATTGTTATTAACAATTTTATGTCTAATTTATTGTATGCAGTACGTCTTTATCATGGTAAAGATTAACAGACCTTTTAATAGAAGCACATTAATAAATTTTGTAATAATTTAGAAAACATTAGACATTTTTACACAAATATTCTAATAAAGTTGATATCGTGTAATTAATGAAATTATACCCTCACATTAATATTAAATATAATATCCACACACATACGTAATATTTATACGCAGTAATCACATTTTTAAAATCTCATATACACTAGCAAGGATAATGCTGATATTCCCATTCTCTTTGCTCGCAACTCTTATGACACCGATAATGTATTTATTATAATGAATGCTTTTCTGTGTCTGTATTTTTAATGTCTTGTTTTATCTCGTTTTCTTTTACATTTTCATTTTCCATTGATGATGCTTTCACAGCGCTCAACATTGTGCTTTCCACTTTTTTCTGAGGATCGTTCCATGGTTGTATTTTACTGGTTCCAAATAAAATAAATATCGTATTTCCAGCTACATATATTACAGCTGATAAGAAAAAGATACTTTTCCATTGCGAAACGTCCGACTGAAAAGTGAAAAATTTGTCAAAATTAATTAAATTTTAAGGAATTACTTTTAAAGATGAAATACATTTTCATAATTTTATTGTTCATACATCAAGACCTGTACCGGTCAGGAAAAGATACTGAAACTGCTATAGCATATATTGATCCAGGCCACATGAAATTAATATTACAACCATCTTCAAATAAAAAACCAATAGCAGTTTTTTAAATAATAACTTCAGAAAGTGAGAAATACAATAATATGTTAAAACTAAAATTATTGAAAGCAGTAATGTACGTGCCAATGGAAAGTTGCATTACTTTTTAAACGTTGGTCTTTATACATATTACAGAAAAAGTATAAAATTAGTAAATGTATATACATGTACAAGTCATAATGATGTTCCGACCGACGCTACGGGACACAATACGCGAATGTTTTGTTGTTAGTTTATGACGGGTCCGCGACATAGAGGCTATTTTTGAGAAAAGACATTTTTGTATTATCGGCAATTTTAATTTCACTTTTTCTACAATACAGCCAGTTTATTTTTTCGTTTCGCCTTCAATTGCTAATCCTGTCATAAACTCGGTATTCCGAAGGGTAAATTAAAAACGGGACTTCGACCTTCGTGCGGAAAACCCCAGAGAAAAGGCCGCGTCGCAACGTGTCGAACTCCGAAATATTCACGTACAGCAGGTATCACCGCACTCTCTCCAAAACGAGCACGCTGAGGGCGTACGGAAGAGTGGTCGCAGCCTTCAAGGAACATGTTGATTGCAAAAATAATTTTTCGTGCGATTGCCAATCAACTTGCTTCTTTTTGACTCCTAACAAAGGGATGGAGTCAAGACAGCCGAGGAGCGACGTATACCACACCAGAATTAAAATCGAGCCGTTAAACCGAGAGTAATCCATCGTTCGGGATAACTTGAACCCACTTGAATTCTAACGTTTCGGAAACATCATTTTCGATTTCTTTTATAAACCAAGTGTTTTCCTGCGTGAAAGATTGTAACCATGCTGGTTACCTACATATAAAGATACGTGTGAACTTTTGTCCGGGACTGTATGAACACGAGGGCTACCCCTACCACCGTGAGAATCAGCGGTCCTTTGTAGCGAGTAGAGGAATTTAGGATAATTGCCCCGCTAATTAAATATTCGTGCGATTCGATCCCCACTCGATACAGATCAAAGGAGATGGATGCTCGTTTGACGACAGGTACTCTACGTCTGGAAGCGATCCAGGTAACACGCGTTTCTGATTCCGTTCAGCGACCAACAAACTTTTAATATACAAAGCAATAATAAAACCTATTTGGACGTATGGAATCAAACTGTGGGTCACAGCAGCCAAAAGACATATAAATAAGTTAGAAGTCATGTTATCTATAATACTCAGAACAGTAGTGAATGCATCATGGTATGTGGGTAATGAGGAAATACGCAAAGATCTGCAGGCTAATTCCGTAATAGAAGAAATACCACAACTCTGTGGAAAATACAAATTAAGATTAGACAACAATCCTACCGAACTAGCAAACAATCTATACACGGAAAATCTATCTAGAAGACTCTATTGGAAGCACCATAGTGATCTTCTACCACAACAGCTTACATTGTGAATCTGTTCAGATTACCAATCACAATGTACCAATTACAATCAAATAATTTACCTAATGTCCCTACGGGACAAATTGTAAAGTTTCTGGGAGATAAGAAAACAAAATTCCGTTCAGCGACAACCGATCTCAAAAACAAAGTCTCTTTCGACAACGCTTCTTCTCTTGAAACTCACGCGATACATTCAAGATCGCCTCGAGTTAAAAGACGTACCCGCGTTCTTGTGAATAGACTCCTCGGTTACTCTCGCGTGGTTCAATTCTCATCCTTTGCGGTGAAAGGAATTCGTAAAGAATCTGGTTCAAAGGATTCAAGAATTCATGATCCCGGCTCAGTGGCGGCTCATAGCCTGAAAAGAGAATCCGGCGGATTGCGCATCACGGGGTCTCTCAACAGCTCAGTTAGCCAAGCACAAGCTGTGGTGGAACGGTCCACCATAGCTAACGCAGTCATTTTCAGTTTGGCCCTCTCTCGATCCGGAGTCGGACTGGAAACTATAACTGGAAGAAAAGCCAAGAGTACTACTCGTCACTCAATTTAAAGCTCCTGCTTTCTGGGATTTCGTCGATAGTTATTCCTCTCTCCAAAAACTGTTGCGGATCACAGCACTTTTTCAGCGGTTTATTTCTCGGCTTTACAATGTTCCAAACCCGTCTCTTGCTCACCTCCTCACTCCTACGGATCTCGAAGTAGCCAGATACTATTGGCTTATTGGAATTGAAAGCTCATTGATGAACAAGGTATTCTCAAGGTTGGTGGTCGTCTCAAATTCGCAAGAATTTTCTCAGACAGCAACAATCAAATTGTTCTACCGACGGTGTCTTTCCTATTTCAGCTAATCATTCGACAACCTTATCTTCGGACCCTCCAAGGAGGAACTTGGCACACTCTTGTTGCTCTCAGGCAGAATTATTGAATAATAATCGGTACTCGGGCACCAGTGAGATCACTCATTCTAAAGTGTATTACGTGAGCTCTTCAGCGTGGGCTACAAGCTCAGCAATTAATGGGCCAATTACCGTCGGTTCGACTGACTTCTGTTCGTGCTTTTTTTAATACCGGAGTGGACTTTGCGGATCCAATCTGGCTCAAATCTTGCAAGGGACGCGGACATAAATCGTGTAAGGAGTGGTCAATGATTTTCATCTGTATGCCCCTCCCACCTCTCCTGCAGTGCACCTCGAAGTCGTCTCCGACTACACAGCACAATAGTTCATCTCGGTGCATAGGCGATTTATCTCTAGGCAGAGTATTTATCAACCTCTCTTTTTCTGATCACAGAACCGATTTTCTTGGTGCTGATCAGAAAGTAAGGAAGCTCTTCTCAGCCGACTCTAAGGAGACTCAAGAATTAACTTCCATGTTGCTCAGTGATGATACTCAGTGGTCATTCAGACCGCCAGGCGGTCCTCACTTCGGGGGAAAGTGGGAGGTCGCAGTAAAATCGATAAAATTTCATGTCAAACGGACAATCGGAGATACTTTTTAACCGACTTCGAAAGGCTCAGGACCCTCTTGACTCAAACCGAAGCGGTTCTGAACTCAAGGCCATTGGAACCATTCTCGGAAGATCCGGACGACCTTTTGGTGCTCACGCCGTGTCATTTTGTTATTTGGAACGCCCTGAACACTCATCTAGAGCCTTGTCTGAAGGAAGTACCAGCATCAAGACTCAATCGGTGGCAACTCATTCAGCAGAAGTTTCACTTATTCTGGAAACAGTGGTCGTTGGATTGCTTGCAACAGCTCCAGTCCATCTCAAAGTGGCATTACAGTTGCAGTGAAATCAAGGTCGGCTACATGGTTCTGCTGTCAAACGAATGATTTTCGACGTCAAAATGGGCGTTCGCAATAGTAGCAGAAGTGCATCTCGGATTCGACGAATTCACCAAAGTAGTAACAATCAGAACAGCATGCTCTACTTTCAATGGACCTATCTCTAAGCTTGTGCTTCTCAAAAAATGTGCTAACACGACTTTTGTTCGCACTGAGAATGTGGTCATCAACAGGTTGCTGAGCGGCAGGGCAGAATGTTTGGAAATTGACCTTTGATATCAATAGGTCCCTTTCTGGGCCCAACTCAGTACCTCATGTCCACGGGTATTTCCGAAAGTATGGGTTCAGGATGGGTAAGGCCACCTCGCCTTCATGCGAATACGGCTGCTCCAGCAGAAGAAAAAGGAGGAGGACTGGTGGAACTCCCTAGCTCCGGTATAGGGGGTCTCTCCAGCAAGCTAGAGTAGCTCCTCGCGGGCCACCTCTTGCTGTGAGGGCAAAGCGCAAAGCACCGCGTAAAGAACGCGCACAGTGGCGACTCCTCCCCGAAGTCGTGTGATAAACCGTACTGGGGAGGTTTCGTGTCACATACAGGGTCCGCGGTTTTTTTTAGTGGGTAGGAATCCCACATACCCCGGGACGTCGTGGCCCGCCCCGAGGATCTTGAACACCGGAAGATTTTTCCGCTGTTAAAAAAAAACTGGATACCTGACTCTAACCAACTCAGGTCATCGAATAGTCTACATTGATTTTAGTACTTGAATCAGTATATTTTCAAATAAGTAGCGGTAGTCAGATTATGTACTGGGCGTAGGTCAATTAAATTATTAATAGAAGCCACTATTATCACACTGCCCAAACGGAATGTAGCATAATTAATAATGCCCCGTAAATTTAACAAATTCAATAGTTATCAAATTGCCCGATGTTTTAGTCAATCATAATGATTAGTGTCCATTATTAATAACGCCCTATTAAACACATTGCCCATAACGTGGCCTTGAAAGATTTTATCAAGTTCAACATTTTTAACAACTCTTCAGTATACAAGCTACCACAGCTTTACTTTAACTATCCACTGTGTAACAAATAATGAAGTAAAACTCGTTTCACTGTGTAATGAATAACTCTTACTTAGTTAGTAAACAATATCTACGTTAGCTGTTGAAATTAAAGAATTTAAGAAAGAACATTTTACTATTATCAGTTACAGAACTATTGAAATTGGTATTCTCTCTCATGCATACATAATTGTGCCCAGTTTATGACTGACGCATGCACCCCTGGTTTATGTTTTCATTATCCAATTCTTGAAATGCGTAATCAGTGTATTGGAATATCTTCATTATAAACTTTACTTCTCACATAATTCAATTGACAATCCAATCACGTCGCGTTTGGGAGCATTGAAAGTCAGGAAACTTTTGCCATTACCAATCAAGCATTGCTTGTGCTCTTGACACTAATTTCTCATTTCTTAGTTCAAGTGACTCCTAAAAGCCTTAAGAGTGTTAAATGCGGCCTAAATGTCGCCCGACGGCCTTGAACAGTATACCAACCCCACCTCCAAATTGGTAGCAACTGACAAGAGAGATTAGGTAAATGTCCCCCTCCGATTTCTTTCGTTCTCACATATGTTATAGTACTCGAACAACTAATCGACTCGTGTGTTTTTATATCTGCGGATATTGGGTTTAAGGGGGTAAAAGAAGCCCCTAAAGTTGATATGTAAAAATCGTTTTCTTTTAGTATATCTTCGTTTACACGCAAAATTTTTTCATGAATCCAAACGGATAATGTTCCTCGTGGAAAAGCGATGTTATACCACGCATTTTGATCCTTGGAAGTTGCACCCCTCAGTTCTTACAAGGGCAAAAGTGATATTTTTAAACTTTCTTTTTTTACAAAAGTTGTAAATATCATTGAATATCGATGAAAACAATTTTAATTTAAAGAACATTATAAACTAAAGTTGACGTGTTTTGAGATTTTCGAAAAAGTATTCTGAATGATAAGATAAACTACCCTCCATTAAATTTGGACAATCTTTAAAAGAAAAGAAGATATCCATTAGCAATTTTACTCATTTCTGGACATTACTGGTTCAGGAGAAGGGAAAGGCAGGTATCTTCATACGTACTGAATAGTATATTTAAAGGGTGATAGCAACCCCCGAAGTTCAATCCCAAAAACTGCTTTTTCTAGAACAGTTAATAAGTACATGTTTTCTCTCGTAAACTAACTGGAAATTATTCTCTATCGAAAGTGGATGTTACATGCATTACTTCGATTCTTGGAAGTTTCATCCCTTACTCTTTAATAATAGGAGAAATCATTCTTTCAGCAATCTTCTTCCTAGAACAATTATAAAAATCATTTAACGTTGATGAAAATAATTTTATTCTAAAGAATATGGAAAATTATGAAAACAAAATATATCTTTAATTAGTGTGGTAAACTACCCTTAATAATAGTGTCTTAATCTCTTATCCTCAGTGATTGAATAAAAATGATTGCAGGTATAATATGCGTCATGATAGGATATATATCTTGTAATTTAACCCATTTGACTGCTATCACCGAGCGTGGAATAATCCGCACTTATTATAATTTTATTTATAAAATAATTTTTGTTTTTTCATTTTTATAAAAAAATTTAAAAAAATGTAAAATGCAATGTTTGGGACCCTTAAGTAGGGTCATGATGCAAATGGGTTAAGAATGTGTTTTATACACGAGTGTTATACGCTTTTATCTTCTATATCGCGAAAAGAAATTTTGTTACATGATTTAAAGAAGTTGTTTTTTTCTCTTTTCAATGCAGTTGGTTATAAAAGCGTTTTTAAATAAAAAAAAAATGTTTTCTCTGTTTAATATCATTGTGACCATACTTTTGTTATAAATGCAAGTGATACAACATAACCGGATTTGCTAATATAAATAAAAGTCAATAGAGCACCTCTATCGTTGATAAAGACTTATCGTATTTATTGGATGATTTAGCAATTCGCGAGAAAAATATGCACTATCAATTTAAACATATTTTCTCTGTGTCTATTTTTAAAGTTTCACTTTCGAGATAAACCAGTGAATCTGGAACAACAAAGAACAGCTTATTCGAATCCGACATATATAAACGTTATCATGCTAATTAATTATTATACATTCAAATAGGTATGTGCGATGAAAATTAAAAAATATTGGTTACCGGATGTAGCATTTTCTTGTTCGATAAACAGAATTCAGGTGACGCATTATTAGCAACTTGTATTTGAAACTGATTGCTTACTCAATATACAACATTTGGAACAAAACTAATACTCGTCAAAGAAATGTTTAAAGCGTAATGACTTTTTACACCATGAACAAGTAATTACTGAAACTTACAAACATCCTTCAATTTCACACTAAGGCCGCGAAGATTTTCGGAATGCAGAGTCTACAGAATTTTCAAAGTTTTCTGGTTTTTCAGATACATAACCACTTTTATACCACGAAAACCGAAATAAGTTATAATATCAGGGTGACGATAACTAGTTATGCACTAGTGACTGTAATTTGATTATACTGTTCCTTTCGTGTAACTTTAAATCATAATTTCACATCAAAACTGTATCAGAAAGATGTTTGACATAATTCTTCCAGATTGTTAATTCAAAAACGTCAAGTGGTTGAATTCTTCCGGTTGTACCCCTCGGGATGATTATTGAGATGACAGACCTTCCGAGAGGCGTAACTTCTGAAAGACGACCCCGCGAATCTATTAACAGTACGCTGTTTTTATCTACGATAGGGAAAAAACGTGCTCCGACCATATTTTAAAATGTTCTGAAACATGAATCAAAATTAATTTCATTTTAATACGACGCATATTATACCTGCAATCATTTTTATTCAATCATTGAGGATAAGAGATTAAGACACTATTATTCAGGGTAATTTAACACTCTAATTGTAAGATGTTTTTGCTTTCTTAATTTTTCATATTCTTTAAAATAAAATTATTTTCATCAATGTTAAATGATTCTAGGAAAAAGATGCTCAAAGAATCATTTCTCCTATTATTAACGCCTTTGAGCAGATGCTATTAGTATGGACTATAGACGCAAATACGCGCCTGGCAAAAATGATCAGTGTACTATGGTCAAATGTGTATGTTCGGCAATTGTTTCTATTGTCCAACATTCTGTCTCTGTCTGCAACACTCGCAGAAACCACATACCTTGAATAGACAAAGGAATAGTAATTGGATTGTATACTATATTATAATGTGTCATACACCGTTGACGAGGTCCATACTGCGCGAAAAAGTACTCAGTCCCCAGCGATCGTCAGCGCCAGCCGCGCGCCGTCCATACAGACTGCATAGGCCACGAGTATTCAGCACTTAAAGGGTTAAAGAGTAAAGGATGAAACTCTGAAGAATCGAAGTAATGCATGTAACATCCACTTTCGATAGAGAATAATTTCCAGTTAGTTTACGAGAGAAAACATGTACTTATTAACTGTTCTAGAAAAACAGGTTTTGGGATTGAACTTCGGGGGTTGCTATCACCCTTTACATTTACCATTCAGTACGTATGAAAATACCTGCCTTTCCCTTCTCCTGAGCCAGTCATGTCCAGAAATTAGTAAAATTCGTAATGAATATCTTCTTTTCTTTTAAAGATTGTCCTTTAATGGAGGGTAGTTCACCTTATCATTAAGAATACTTTTACGAAAATCTCAAAACACGTTAACTTTAGTTTTTAATGTTCTTTAAATTAAAATTGTTTTCGTCGATATTCAATGATATTTACAGCTTTTGTAAAAAAAGAAAGTATAAAAATATCACTTTTGCCCTTGTAAGAACTGAGGGATGCAAGTTCCAAGGATCAAAATACGTGGTATAACATCGGTTTTCCACGAGGAACATTATCCGTTTGGATTCATGAAAAAATTTTGAGTGTAAACGGAGATATGCTAAAAAAACGATTTTTACAAATCAACTTTAGGGGCTTCTTTTACCCCCTTAAACCCAATATCCGCAGATATAAAAAGAAACACGGGTCAATTAATTTTTCGAGTACTACAACATATGTGAAAACGAAAGAAATCGAAAGCCTCTGCCGATTTCAGGCCCATTTCGACCACCTCGTCTACCAACTGGAAACGGCAGCGGCCGCGCTTGGCCGCCCCTTGCCTATCCTCGGGGGTACTGAGAACAGTTTGTGCCGTCTCCACAAGGGAGTGATGCGGCCCATAGTCCTGTTCAGGGGCAACGTTTCGCCTGCAGCCCTGTTCTTGCACAGTGTTGTAGGCAAAACGACTAAGAGAGTCGCTCCCGTATCGGGCAGTCTACTCTTCTGATGATCCTTAAGAGGTGAAAAAGGGGATTTTCCAAGTACGCCGTTCATACCACCGACGAACGTAACCCTTTGCAGTGATTATCGCCCCCAACTCCAGCCGGTATAAGCAACGCTTAAGTACGGCTAGCTGGCAAACCGCCATCGAAGCTTCAATCGACAATAACTCTTGTACAGGACTAATGTCTGAGTCGTGATGGCTAGCCGGCACAGTAAGCAATTGTTGCGCTGGCTGGAGGGCGGAATGCCAATATGGTCGTCCGCAGTTGCTGCACGATTTGCTATGTCGAGGCGCTAACTCTGGCGGGAGTGATACCCTTCGGGCTGCAGGCGGCTGTAAGCGCATATGTTTAAATCCGCGTGCAGGCAATCGGCCAGGATCGGGAGGTTCCGCCGAGGCCCGAGATAGTTAGGAGTTACAGACGCAAGGTCTGGGGACTTGTGCTCGCGAGGTGCCGTGGTGAACTTGACGCCCACACTGGTGAACGCGCACCGCGACTCTTCTGTCATACCTTAATAGGTGACGGGTGAGACACTTTGGGAAGCTCACCTACCGAGTGACGCAGGTATTCGCCTGACACGGCAGTTTCGGTGTCAAACAGCGTTGCAATAGGGAGAAGGCATCGATAACGTAACAAGCATCAAACAATAGTTCCACGTTCTCGATTATTAACAAGCATAAACTCGTTGTAGAGGCTAATTTATAGGCCAACATAAGGGAAAAATCAAGAGTCGCAGTTTAACATTTATGTCGTTGTTAATCAGTTTTAAAGAGTTTGTAAACATATAGCTATTCTGGATCTAGCGGTAAATAATTCACGAATGCTACCCTACACTTACCTCGTAAGCGAATTTGTGATACAACCAAACCTTTATTATTAAGAAAATTTTTCTATGACGTGAATGACATAACATCATTATCAACACCCGCTCTATGAGATTGTTGATTGAAAAGAGTGACTGCCACCTTCAATAATAATTATTTCACGTAGTGTACTCACAGTAAAACGCACGAAACTGCATGTGCATGGACTAAATTAAATAGGGAAGGAAAAGTCATTATAAAACTCGCCGAATCAACTCTAATCTAACTGAGCCACCACGTTAGGTACTCTTTGAGTGTTTTTGATTACTAACTCAAAAACGAATCCGCAACGAATATTTACCTAATCGAAAATATTATAAGGAAGTACTACGTCTGCGACCCTTTGAAATCAGGCCTACCGGTAGCCGAACGCCTTGTACAGTATCGAATATATTTTTTGAATATCTCGAAAAAACTAAAGTCAAGCGACGGTCACATGTACAGGAGAAGTTGTTCCAAATGTAGGCTCGAACCACATATTTCAAGGTTACCGAAATTGGTAACCTAGCCCGCTTTGAAAATAATAATTATAATTATCATGCATGATAAAAGAATGCTAGTTTAGAGAATAAAGAGGTTGTTGAGCCCAGCCAGTCTACAAAATTATTATAAAAGTAAAGACTGGATAAATAATTGTTACCAAAAGCCTCATGTCTCATAATACATAAGTAATAAAAATTAAAAGCAAATCCATACTTACTGAATCCGTAACAATAATGCCAGCTACTAGTGGAGCCAAAATACTGCAAATATTAGCAACCGTATTTGTGATGCCCATTAAGGTACCAGCGAAGTTCGGACTAAGGTCCATGTGATTTACATTATGACCGCAATAAATAGCAATATTACTGGCAACAGCGACTACTAATAATGCAACTGCTACTCCCGGTCGTTCTTTATCAATGTATCCAAGACCGATTAATGCAGCAGCTGGAATCCATTGACCTATGGAATTACAAATCTTCCTCGACGCTTGAACACTCAGAACATTCCGTTTAATAAGAAGATCAGAAATATAGCTAATCGGGAAACTGAGAATCCAAGCAGTTAGATATGGCAATGAACTCGTAACACCGTTCTGAAACACATAAAATAAATATACTGAATGTAATATCATGAAGTGTATATTAGTATAGAAATTTTAAAAAACCGTGACAAATATTTCTTACTAATTATTATAAACAAAACTAACAATAAGATGTTTTTGTTAAATGTTTATTTTTTCTTGAAATGCAAAAAATGTTGAAATTCTGTAAACGCGCGAGGAATATCCTCCTATTTACAACGCAATTTTCGTTTGTTCCCGTTTTGAGTTTAAGGTGCTGAAAAGAGCTCTTAATATTTTCACCTTTTTTTCGTTCCTTCTTTTTCCTTCAAAACTGTTAAATTAGGCATAGGCGCAAAAAAGTCTGAGACAGTCTGTTTCATCGGACTTGTTCGAAAGCTTTTTTCTATACTACTGTTTAGAACTTGGTAGGTGGTGGGGAAATTGCTGTGAGGATAAGATCGTATGGAGGGAATGGTGAGATACATACTACATGCCATAAAGAACAAAGAGTAAGGAGCAATTTCTTCACCTTGGAGCAAATCTGAACACGTGTTTCCTGTTTCATAACAGCGTTTTAATTTCCATTAATACTTGCTATCCACGCCAGAGTAGACGCACACCATGATCGACAGATTTATAAACGATCATAAAATCATTAAAAAATCATGATGGCGGGATCGATACCAATACTGCTGGTAATATTCAGTTTTTGATTAGTCAATAAAGTATCAGTAGGAAGTATAAATACGTATCCAAATTTTAGATATTTTGGTTTAAGTATTGATACTGATTCTTCTTCCATCTATTGCAAGCTAATATTGTATTGAATCCAAATCTACTCATTTATTTCCTGATTTGATATACATGGTGTCCTAGAAGTATCGTAAGAACCAGAAAGGAGTGATAAACTAAGATGATTCTAATCAACATTTTTCTTCGTCAAAATGTTGGTTAAGATTTCAGAGTAAAAATTTTGACTTCGATCGTGACGTTCGAAAATCGTTCGACGTTCTAAGTTTTGGCGTTTTAACTATTGGGTTGAGTACACCGATAGTTTAGATGTGCAACGGCAAAAGATAGAAGGCCGAGGTTGTCTACCTGAGTTTATATTACAGCATAAAATTGACATCAGCAATATCCAGCGCACAAATACAGCAAAGAAAAGACTCTGTTAGAGAAGCCTATAACTCGGTTGTCAGTGTATCAATTTCGAATCTGCTAAATGGAAAATACCGCTAAAGTTAAGTAGAATTCAAGAACGCATTCGTACACTTTTTTTAAATAAAAATTCGAGTAAAGAATGACGAGTTAAGTTAAAAAATCAGTTAAAAAGTTTATAAGTTAAGTGGAGTTAGGCTAACACATTAATTGCAATATGTAGTCAAAACTATAACGCAACAACAAAAAAGTGCTGCCTATGTCTGCCTCTCGAGTTTTAATGAACATTTGAAAAATACTGTGTCGCTGATGCCTACTTGTTTATCACTTTCTCTTTCTCCCTATCTCTTCCTCTTTCTCTGCCTCTCATCCTGTCTCTTTCTTATTCATTTAGTGACTCATTCTCTGTTTCTGTCCCCTTTATTCCCTACCTGTTTACAAATGTCGACTTATTAATCTCATGAACAGCTTAACCCCTTGACATACAAATAAAACGGATTTTGATACGTCCGAAAAATACTATTTAGTTTCGCTCAACTGAACAGTTATGTGCAAGCTGAGAAAGCGAACGTTTTATAAAACAATAATTTAATAGTTCTTTAATGTATGAAACATTTCAAAACATGAAATGTCATTTTTTGCACTGCCAAGTTGTTTCGCTTCTTATATTATCTTTTATGCGCACATGGCATCTCTTTGTCGGATATTCCTTTTTATTGGTCGAGGGTATATGTTAAGGAAAATGTGCCCAATGTTTTACCTGTAGCCAAGTTAGGCATTCATTTTGCTTATTCTGATTTGTGGATGCTCCTTTGTTATTAGAATTATTGCGAAGGTGGGTGGGTGGACCATCTCGAACATTGTGAACAAACGAAAATCAACGTACGAGTGAAGCAACTGAGTAATCTAATAATATTATATTGCACGACGTCCGCCGATAACTGCTCCTGACTAGTAAGACTCATCAAAGTCTACAATGGCACATGAAATAAATGACGACTCCCACTCGTCATTGTATGTCAAGGGATTAAATCATTTGATCCTTTTTTTAAAAAGTTATTCTGTTTTAATGTTCTGTACATAATTTGTGACTTACCTGTGTGATATCAAAGCCTAAGACGGATGTCATGTAGGATGGGATTTTTGTCAAAAGCATCCAGAATCCCCAATTCTGAGCAGATTGAGTAACCAGTAGTGCCCACATCGGGATACTAGTTAGCATCGCGATCCACGGTATTGATAATTTCTAAACAACAATAGAAATATAAAGTTAAGTAAGCCAAACTAAAATAAATAACTGTTAGTGCATTTATTTTTGTGGGTAATAAAATTATAAGTAAACACATTGTACAGGGAATTCTGTGGTATTAGACATGTATAGGGTGTAAAAATTGCATTGCCATGGCTACCACAGCGTTATTCTACATTTCTGGATCGGTGGAGTTTTGCAAAAGAAACTAACCACAAAATTGACCTTAACCTTGAAATTCAAGGTCAAATTTTTCTATTACCCTATCGTGTAGTACTCGTCGAAGAGGTAAAAAGTTTCAAAGGAACCAGAGTCCGCAACTCAACCGTTCTCGCGGAAAATAAAACTAAATTTCTACTTACTTCCGGGTCCACATTAATGGCAATCTACTTATATTTTCCGATCAGATACAAAGTAAATAATAGTAAACAAGGGAAAGGGGGGCACGATGGGGAAGCTAAGGAAAAATGCAATTAAAATAATAACCGTACTTTTTAATTAAGTCTTTATGAATCATAAGACAGTTATAAGGTAATATTGTAATCTTTGGCACATGCTTTAGTCAATATAAAAGCAGACTTCTAAGTTATTAATCTTTTAAAAAAAAATCAGAAAAAATCCGTCTTGCCCCTACTGCGAGGTAAAATGGGGTATCGAAAATGGGGTAAAATGGTTTGTTCTAAGTACTATTACAATCTATGCAAATATGTATTGTAGCCTATTTTCTTACTCAAAACACTATTTACAGCTTCTTTCGTCACTTCTACAGACCATTCTCCTCTTCTGGTTTTTTTTTATAAGTTCTGATCATTTTTGAAGTCCAAGCTAAGAGTTGCGAAATTTATTTGAAGTAAATTATAATAGACAACGAAAATGTTGCTTAATCTCATACGAACAATTATGGTACGGGGAATGATGGGGTACCCCGTTATTCCCCGTGTCAAAGACCCCATCTTGCCTGAAACCATCATTTTTCAGAAACTAATATATTTTTGCAATAAATAACAAAATTCCTTAATCTTAAATATCTTACACTAAAGTAGATGAAATGAAGACTATGATACTACAAAAATAGTGGACTTACTTTTGTTAAATATACACTTATTACGAATCTTTTTCTCATAGAAAATAAGATCAACGTACCACGCGAACTGTTTTATCGATAGAAACAAAAGACACGTGCTCTCCCACTTGTAGATGACGACCTAACTATTGTGAACTAATGGCTCGCTATTGGTGCGATCTTTCGATTGTCGTTTAAGTACGATACCCCATCTTACCTAGCTACCCCGTCATGCCCCCCTTTCCCCTATATGTTAGCGTCAATTCGTCTGTAAGAATGGCACACGTGTCAGGGTCACCGTAACCTTGGAGTTTGACCTACTTTTCAGGGATCTTAAGGTACTGATATTGGGGAATTATGTCTATCATCGGGCGAAGGATCGATGGTAACCGATAGCTACGATCGCCATGAGTTCTAAGAGTCGCGGATGTTATGATTAGAGTTCAATGCCCTTCTTTTTGAGGATCGCCGAAGGAACTGTGCCCCGTGGCCAATGACCCGACGTCTTAGTGCTGCGGGCGCGTGCAGAGCGATAAAGGTGTTTTTGAAGGATCTGGGCACGGAGTGGAGAACATAGCGAACCTTCTGGTAAGAGAACCATGATGATCCTCTTAGCACTTACCCCAAAACCGTTCGAGAGTGATCACAACATTTTTGAACATATACTATCCAATGATAATAGTAGTAATAATAACGATACATGGGAGATATTGTATAATACAGAAAGTGTCCGCCGTAACTCTACTATCTTCAATTATTTCGTTATTTAAAAAGACAGAACAACATGCATTTAGAGAAAGTTGTTGTATTTCAAGGGGAAATTAGGCGAAAGGGGTGAATTTTAACTACAGGTCATATTTTCTGATATTTCGCAATGACCTTTAGTTGTTTTTTTTTTTTTTATGGAACCGCATATTCTTTTTGTATCATTCATTTCCATCGGACATTCTGCGTAGAAAAGTGTTAGAGTATTATGTCAGAAAAACTAACAGTTCATGAGATATTTTAAACTTTTTAGTGTCAGTTGACCCATATAGGGGTCATCGTATTCTCGACTCGCACGTCAGCTGTCTTACATATGATCACCTGAGGTTGCGATATCGATATGACATCGATTACGATGGATTTTTATTCAAAACCTGTTAAACGGCTGTAGAATGGGGCTACCAAATTTTATATTTTATCTTTCTTTCTCTCTTTCTTTGTTTTTCCTTTGTTTCTAACATTTACGACGAAATACGACTATGCATTTCGCGATTCCGAAATCTATGAAGAGTCAACGCGTAACGATAAAGGTGAGGGTAAATATTTGTTCATACTTGACCGTATAGAAATCGTAACATAAAATTCGGAAACCCCAGTGTACAGAAGTTTATTAGATTTGAAATTGAAGAAACACCCATTTTGCACTAATTTTCTGTGGCATTTTAAAATTTATCTTAAAACGTAAAGGTGTAGGGAAAAATCGATCTATTTAATGGAATAGAACAGGCCTTTATCGTTAAGGAACGTTTAACAGAAGTTGCAACAGCAGCTCTTTGGCAATCAAGAAAACAAAATACTTTTGCCACCGACGAGGGTACTATTAAAGACTGCCAGTCCCTGTGTATTTTTGGGCGTGCCACTAACAAGAGCTCTGTCGCGCGCCGTGGAATGAGCCAAGCAATATTTAAAAAAAGAAATTATGCGAAAATATTGCTTCCTCGGATCAGAAAGTTGCAATAACTGCATCAAAAAATCATGCAACTAGCCTGTCGCTCTGTCTTCGTCTCTCCTGCTATTGTTGTATCACCCTCTCTGTCAAGGCACCGTTAGAGAGACAAGGATCTATCTATCCTTGTTCAGGAGTTTCCTCATTTTTCCGCAACTGTCGACAGTGGCGCTAGTTTACCTCCTGCGCATCCTTAACAAAAAAGCCGACGTTATAACTTCTGTCGAGCGTTTCTTAAAGGTGAAAGCGTGCTCTATCACGCGATACAGATCAATTTTACGACAGACCACTATTTATTAAAATAAATTTAAAAATATCACACAAAATTGGTGCATAATCATGTCTCTTCATTTTTAACGATTGTTTAAATATCTTGTAAGCATTCATCATGTAGGATTATTTTAATTGCTCTATATTACTTTCTCTTTCTTCGTATCGTGTGCATATGTGTATACGTGTGTGCGTGTGTAGAGATATTAGCCGAATTGTATTGCACTAGAAACGGTTGAACGTCGTGCGATGCGAAACGTAGTCATTCCGAACCGGTACGTGCAGGCTGAAGCAGTGTTAATTCATGTAGGAGTGGAGAGTTGTGCCACCGTGTGTACTATTATTACTACTCACTGTTATTTTAAATTAATAAACTACGAGTGATTAAGCAAGTTGTATGTGTTAACATTTCTTACAATAATGCAACCTGTCCCATAAACTAGTGTACGAGCCAGAAACAAGTGGTCGCTGAGGTGATTATGAACAATAATTTCAATTGCAAAAATGTCAGATGGGGCTTCGTTTTTTAATTCTATACGAAAAACACTGACCAATGAGGGCATGACTTGCATAACTAGTGTAAGAGCCGAAAACGGGTGATGGCTGAGATGATTCTGAACAACAAGTCCTTTGAAAAAATGTCGGATCGGGACTTCGTTTTTGAATTATTAACGAAAAACACTGACCAATCAGAACGCGCGTAGACCGCGCGCTCAGCCGTGAATCGTTCTAGTCCAACGTCCCGGCTAGAAGTTATCCTTTCACGGCTGAGCGCGCGCTTTACTCACGCTCTGATTGGTCAGTGTTTTTTTGGTAAATAATTCAAAACACGAAGCCCCATCCGACATTTTTGCAAAGGAAATTGTTGCTCAGAATCATCTCAACTCCCCCCCCATTTCCTGTTCATACACTAGTTGCAGAACGTCCTGTATACAATACGGGGTGTGTGAATTATCTCGAAACGGTTAGATGCCTTAAAAGAAGAGTATTAAGAAGTAAACATAATGCCACTATTTACTTGACTGCGATGATCTTGACAAAATTTATAAAAGTTCCGACTTAATTCCTAAGTCGAAGCCTATATTCCTAAAAATTCCCAGAATATTTAATTCTAAAACTGACGTCAAGACGTTTTGAAAGTCATGGATTTGTAGACATAGGGGAGAGTCGTGCAGTACCGGCCAAAGCTAAATCTCATTTATACTGTTACTTGACTGCACTGTTAAGAGTGTGCAGGAGGTTAAGTGGCGCCAATGTCGACAATTGCGGAGAAATTAGGAAGCTCTCGAACAAGGATAGATAGATCGTTGTGTCTCCAACGGCGGTGCGACAAAGAGGGTGAAGCAACAGTTGTAGGAGAGACGAAGATAGAGCAATGGAAGCGGCTTGATTTTCCACCGACTTTGATGCAGCTTTTTGATCTTGAAAAGCAATATTTTCTTACACTTTCTTTTTTGAAAAATTCCTTGTACCATTGTCCAGAGAACAAGTTCTATAGGAACTGTTGGTAATTATTTGATTGTAAAAAATTTCGGGTGCCGGTCACCGGTGACCCCCGTGGTAGCCAACGTGTTAACTAGACTGCGACCAATTTTACATTTTTATTATTTATTTGGTTTTTCACGGGTGCGTCGTGTAATACGTTTTGTAATAGAAATCGTGATATTCGTACCTCATCCGTCTCTATTATTCCAAGACTAGTTTCAATGTATTCTTTTTCGTCCTGGGATATTCCTGGATGTTCAGTTGGCGACTCTTTCCCAATGATGAAAAAAAGAATACCAGAAATGATAGTGAAGCCGCCCCAAATGTAAAAGCAACTAGGCCATCCTAAAGCGGATGCCGATAAGAAGCCAGAACTCAGTAAGCATATCACGTTTCCGATCCAACCACCGGCATAAACGAAGGTCGCTGTATCACATGCAACAAACATACAAAATAAGTTTAGTACGTGATAGTACAAAATTGTTCTCATTGTTGGTATTTTTCTTAAAATAATAAGTTTAATAAATTCATTCGATGCACTGATGCGCTGATTTGATTTATTCAAATAATTAGAAAATGAAAAAGAAAAGAAAATTCTAATATTTTCAACATTATAATAGTAATTAGGATCCATCACAATGAAACTCAGGGTAGATGGCAATATTATACTTGAAAACCAAAAATAATTTTAGAAAAATAAAAAATACAACCGACTTCGAAATGCACTAAATAGTATGAAATAATGTTGATTCAATTTGTATGAATTCTCTCCAGCTCTTGATAAAATTGATTGAAATATTACATAACATATTAAATACAATGCAATCTTTTCGGAGAAGGCGCAAAATTAAAAATTTCCTACATTGAAAATAACCAAAATCCTTCAATTCTTCTACACATCTTCACATGTCAATGTATTTTCTCATACCGCCCTTTTATTACCAAGTTCACTTTACTCCAATGAAACATTAATCAACAACATCTTACATTTAGAAAGTTTCTAATTAAAAATTTCCTTGCCAAAATAGTTTAATTCTTCAACGTTTGCACATATCAATGAATTTTTTTTTAACGCACATTTATTACAAAGTCTACCATACCCCAATCAAATCATAATCAGCAACATCTATCGTTTACAAAATTTTTAATTTTGCGCCGTCTCCGAAAAGATTGCATTGTATTTAATATGTTATGTAACAATTCAATCAGTTTTATCAAGAGCTGGAGAGAATTCATACTATTTACTCTTCTTTTTCAAAAATTATTTTATTTCATACTTTTTAGGGGCGATATGTTCATTCCTTGAAAAATAATAGCCACGCACCTTATAACATTAGTATAACAATAAAAAATGGCAACAAAAAATGTGTAGCAAATGAGGATCATCTGGAGATTATCTCCTACAAGATGTGAAAAATTTCATCGCGATCGGTACATTCCTTGCCGAATAACCTAAGAAAAATAGGTTTCTTGTAATAACAATAGTTACTAACAATAAAAAAATCCACAAATTTTTGCTAATTGGATCATCGCAGAAACATCTCCAATGTGAAGGCAACCGTTTCATCTCGATCGGTATTACATTCCCTACAGAGTAAACGCCGAACGTACATGAAACAGTACGCTTTTTTGCAATAAAAAGTGGTAAACAATGAAAAAATACAAAATGTTTTTTTTACAAGACCAACCGAGAGTCATACCCTACAAGATTCATGATATTGATACCCACATGATTTGTCGTGTAAGCAAAGGTACCTCTTCTAGCAAAAGACCCAATGTATCCTTAATAAAATTAGCATAGATGTTTCCATTCAAATTTCCATTGATATTATCGCCTTTCTCTACTTTCTATGACCTTCAGTGATCTTATGTAATAGGTCGTTGAACTCGTTTTAAGATCCTCCATCATGATACGGAAGCAAAAATATACCGATCCATTTAAAAAAATGCAGGTGACATTCAAATGTCCGAAGTACCTGCACCTACAAAAAGACTATTATCGCTACCGGATGGCCCCCTTCGTACTGTACAATTTTATTTCAGCAAATATTTCTGTGAAACTTATATTTTCGAAGATATCTGAGGTGCTAATATGTAGTTGTTGCGCCACCCTGTATACAAAAATAATTTTGGGGCAGTTTTCTCTTAGTGAAGTTATGAATCTGATTTTAAATTATTTCAACTTTAGTAACTAACAAATGTTGAAAGAGAATAGTTTTTTTAAAGAAATGAAGTTAACCTCTTAGGCACGACGAGCCACTATAGTGGCTTTCGCGGATGCCATCTCTCTGAACGACGCGCCACTATAGTGGCTTTCGGGGATGTCATCTTTCTGAACAACGCGCCACTATAGTGGCTCACTCTAGTAGCTCGCTCACTGTTTGAATTAAATGGTCGTTTTCATATGTTTTGTTTCATACTTTTTTTAGCCTTCATATCGATTTATAACAGCGTTAACAATATACAGACAGAATATGCGGTCTTTATTTTTGATATGCCATTGTCAGGTACGAATTGTTGCTTTTCATTTAAATATACTTCGTTCCAATATACTAGCGTAGAGAACAGCACTGTCCGTCACACATTGTAGTGCTGTATCGTTTACACGTAATTCGCGTTGAACTCTGCCGTACAGAGAAACAGCCCTGTACAAAATTCAGCCGTGCCTAAGAAGTTAATGATACAGACAGCTGAAACTATAATTGAAATAATTTTGGCACCCTACTTTTGTAGGTACCGAACAAAGGAGATTTGGATCATAAATGATAGTGTTATTATTGTCCGATTCTGTTCAATATTAGCGTTCTAGCGCTATCGATGTTATTTTAAACGTTAATTGGTGTTTTAAATGCAGTAGATTACAATGACATTTCCTTACAAATAATCACAAAATAAACGAACTGGTAGAAATTTTATTGTTATAAAGGAAATATCATTGAATAAGAGTGGGTTATTGACATTTTTCTACAAATATAAGTGGCAGTACTTATTGTTAGGCATTAGTAGAAACATCTCAATTTTTTCGAATTCATTGTATTAACAGGTATATAGGGTAATATCGGTCTCATAACCCGACCTTAATAACAATAGGGAACCGAATTACGGCCTATCTATCTGTTACGGTGCGTAGCGGCTGTCTATAATATTTTATTGCGACGTTAATAGGAAAAACACTATCGTGAAATTTAGATGTTTTATAGAGAAAACTTCAAGGAATCAGAAAATAATTTTTTCAGATTTTCGAAAACGCGACCTTGAAGCGATTTTTGTAAAAAAAGAATTTGTTTATAATTTTCAATATTGTAAAAGTCACTTTTCATTCCAATAAAAATATATTCTGAAAGGATGATCCTTGCCTAATAAAAAAAAAAAAAAAAAAAAAAAAATAATAATAATAAGTCAACAGAATAAATAGTTCCCGAGATAAAAATTCAAACATACAACCCATTTTCACGAAAATAGGCAAAAATCGCGAAATTTAAAGGCTTATATTTCTCAAACGGTTTCAAAACGAGCAAAATGATGACTTAAACCCCCCCCCCCCCCCCCCCCCCTAATTTCACGGGAACTACAACATATTTCAATTAAAACAAAATCCGAGACATCGACCCAAAAAAGTGATCGATTTGGCGTGGAATTACCCGTACTTCTTTCGTTTCCGGTTTCTCAGAATTTATATAAAAAACATAGTCTGATCTCAAACTCTTGTCAGTCCCCTATTAAAGCTGCTTTTACATTATTTTATGCAATTTTAAAAAACCTAAGATCTGATGGAGTAAAACAAATGACCTTGTTCAGATACATATAAGAAACATGGTCTAGTCTTTGTAAACGGGAAAACAATTTTTGTGGACCCGTTATTAAAAAAATATAAATAAATAAATAAATATACCTGTCGAATTGAGTAACCTCCTCCTTTTCGAAGTTGGTTGATGAACTAAAACTTGACAGTTATATTTGTTTTTATAATAATTAGAATTAGAATTTTGTTTTCTTAGGTTTAGTTTGTGACGGACCGGTTATCGGGGCAGCCAAAGGGGTGCCCTGCGCTGGAGTACGACCAGGGAAAGTCGCTTTCCGCGCGCCCCGTGCATAAATCCACGGAGGATTTGATTCTCTGGTCGCCAGTGCCGTAGCACTCGTCCGGAACCCTCGCCTTTCCGGCTGTTCAGTATGGGAGCGGAAATCAGGGGAGGTTAATTGAAAGTGACCCACGAATCTTTCGTTTAACAGTAACTTTAATAAAGGCCGAAGTGGCCGTCCGAAACAACAAAAAGACGGGAATTCCGCGGTACACTTTTGCGAAGAGGACAAGGTACGCGGCCGCCAAGTGCGGCAAAAAGGAACCGCGACGCGGAAATTTCCAACACAAAGAAAAGGCTTTACTGTCGAAACTAAAACTAGGGGCCGGATACAAAACGTCGGTGATCCTAGAATTTCAAATACAGGAGAAAAACGAAAGATTAGCCGGGATCGCGGTCGCGGGTATGGGGGGACCCGTTCGCGATTCTGAAACGGAGGCGCCTGGGGCCTCGACGAAACCGACTACAACTTTCGGCGCGCGAGTTCGCAGAACGGAGATACGCTTCGTTCGGACGCGCGGTACAAGCGTCGACGGTTACGAGCCTGAAGTCGAGCCGCCGGAGCTCGACAATCGGACGATACCGGACAACGAATCGGTCGGGAGCGTGGTCAAGGGGACGGGCCTCGAGAGTCCTCGTCTCCTCGGGTCGGTCCTGTCGCCTAGGTCGCGGAACACGATACGATAAGGAATACTCCGATATTCCTGCGTTCACGCCGATCCCTTCGCACTCACACACGCTAGCAAAAAACACACAAAAGGCGTGAGTCCTACCTGGACATGGAGTGCGGCGATGTATCCACAAAATGGTGCGGGTGGCCCTACCACAACACGGGCGCCACACAAACACACACACACTACGAGAAATAAAAAGGGACTCGACACACTACAATCAAATAAACTAATTTCAAATTTCGCAATACAATTGTAATAGCTTTCTCAATATAATTTATCTGATTATTCACTAACGGACTGTTTTAAAATGAAAATACCCATTGACCCGAACCGTCTTTTGAATAGTCAAATTTTGGTTGATTTTGACCCGCAGCAGAAAAGGATTCCCGACGTCTGTACTACAGTATACCTTAAGCGCCCCTGACGCAGAACCCTTGAATTATTTTTGTATCAAATTGCGTGCTAGTTAGTGCCAATCGTAAAATCGGTTTTACACGTTCCAGAAGCGATAAGACGGCAGAAATTGTGTTTCTCTGAGATTGTGCCACTAATCCACAGGATGCTCTGCTCTGATTTTAGCGAGAAAATCATTACATCGTCGGATACAAGCGAAATTCGGTACGATGCGACGTGTCGTTACATCGGGCAGCCATCTTTTTTATCACCATTGGCATCTACCTCAAGCTTATACTTGCTAGAATTCGATTTTATTCAGCGTATGGTGTAATTATCGAGCCGAAAATCCGATTCTACGTAATCGATTCCCTCTCGCGCGCATCGCGTATATGTATGTAGGTACATCACCCCCGATGCTTGCCCTGAGCATACGCATGCAATTTACAGCCAAGCGAGACTCCCCCCTTAATGCTTCCTCCTGTACCGATGCATTTATTCCCGGCAGTATTTAAATGTCACGATCGAAAATTAAACTCCCGCGGTCGAATGCAGGTTTTTCGCACGCTATGAGTGATTGGTACTTTTCCTTAATAATTCAAAAACGAAACCCCATCCGACATATTTGCAAAGGATTCAGAAATTGTCTCGACTACCCCCCATTTCCGGTTTTTACACCAACAATGGGACATCGTGTACAAAAAGAAGCACATTTCTAAAACCCGATCAATTACTATTTTTAAAGCGTTGATAATCAAAATTAGAATTTCAAAAATATTTCTGAGATAACTTACACATCCTTCCTCTTTCTTCCGGAGGTACCCATTTTGAGAGCAGTGTATGGAGGCATGGAAGTACAGTGCCTTGACATAACCCAGCAATCACTCTAGATGCACAAACTGCTTCCCAACCACAGTAATGGGCTAGTAACGGAACTGCAAGTGTCACCAGACCGCAAACAAGCTGCGCGAGTGAGTAAAGCTTCTGAGCTCCCCAGTGTTGAGCTATTATGCTGCCAATAATTTGGGTGCACACATAACCCCAGAAGAAGGAGCTTAAAATTGCATTCTTAATTGAATTGTCCCATGGAAATTCCTGTAACAAATTAAATGAAATGATATTAAAAAATACACCATTTCTTTCGCTACTTTTTTTAATGAACCCTAACACCGTGTCGATGGCCAAATTTGCAATATCCCAGTTACATAAACTTCGATATAATAAAAACCTAGAAGTTAAAAAAAAAAGTATAACAAAAAAACAGTGTATCTAGGAAGTTATGGAAGTTCGGTAGTTAAGATAATGTACAGTACAATTAATTTAAATCGTTCGATGTATCATAACCTGTTTCGGTTTAAAGGGTAGTCTGAAAAAAGATCTGAGAATTGTGCATAAAAGGAGCTGCCTCATTGATTTCGATGATTTTGAAACATGTTATAGTAGAATTCATGATTTTCAGTAACTTCTTCCTACACATGCTACTTCCACTTGGCCTTAATATCCGAGATAGTTGGAAAAAACTGTGGCAAACTACTACATGAAATTTGTCCCATACGTACATACATGTCCGTAGCAATGTATGCGTCAGTGTTGTGCGACCTGCTATTTCGATAAATAAATTATAGCGGTCAGTAAATAATCTACACAGAATCTCTCAGCTGCCATGTATTTTAGGCAACAATACAGTATTATATAAAATGATAAAAAAAACCCAACCAACTTCGAAATGCACTAAAAAATAAAAAATAAAAAAAAATACAATCATCTTCGAAATGCAGTAAGAAGTACGAAATAATACGCTTTTCTTGCAATGAAAAATGGTAAACAATGAATAAATGCAAAACGCTTTTTTACGGGACCAACCGGAAGACGTACTCGTCAAGACGCAAAAGGTTTCGTTCCGATTAGTCTATCCATCTCGGAGTAATCAGTGAAAGTAAAAATAAAAAACTGATCGAATTGAGTAACCTCTTCCTTTTCCAAGTCGGTTAAAAAATGATTAAGTGTATATTGATAATTTTAAACAATATTTTAATATTTTCATGCATTCCTTTTTTAACAATCAGTGATTTTACAAGATCACTTTTTAAAATAATTTTTTAAAATTATAATTTGCTAGTCTTGCTTATAAATAAAGTGAAATTATTATTGTTTTATTATTAATCATAATTAATAAGCTGGGCCACGTCGCTATCGGGTAACGCTCGCACGTGCCGAAACAAATGTTTATCTCTGTGTTTTTTGCAGTAACAGCTAAATTTTTTTTTTAAGAAAGATAAGACTTCTCTATAAAAAGCAATTAAAATGAATACCGAATCACACTGCATTCAGAATTAAAAAATAGAATGAAAACTGAATATGTTCGATTACTTAGTTATAACTCAAAAAATGTCAGAGATACAAAAGGGTACTTTGGTGTAATTTAAATACATACTAGGTCAACTTCATTCAATAACTCATCATTTAATTTGAAGAACCAAACGACGATTTTAATTTTGGATGAATTTGAAATTGAATATTTCAAAACCATGTAGTCGTGTCAAAAATCGACTATTGATAAAAAAAATCGCATTAAATCATGGCCCATGTGTCCCATTAACTATTAGTGAATCATTATTTCATTGTGGGTATATTTGTATAAAATCACTTTTGACCGTGTTTGGCGTGCGATGGCCCCACTGTGGCTATATACGAGAACGGTCAGTTCTTCCAATGTTAACAACAAATTGTGGCTGAACTAATGATCCGGTCGAAAAATGCTACCCACTTCAATTTTTCGTTATCTATCCAATCATGTAGAGCACTTGAGATAATATTTTAAGAGCCTGTTTGCGACCAGCAATTACTTTGAAACGGATAGATTAATTGTTGTGGAAGCTTTTACATTCTGCAAAGAGTATTCCTACGGTAATCTGGTTCGCAAAAGTTTTCTGATTTTTGTATTATAAGCTGTTGAAGTAACTTAAAGGCAGTATACAAAGTTACTAATACCTAACCCTAATCAGTATACATAGTTGTAAAGCGGATTACTATATAACTAAGAAAAACCATGTATTAATCCGTTAATACTGTTCGTTCCACTAAAAAGTATGGAATAAAAAATGTTTAGAGAGAAAATATAAGCGACTTTGAAGTGCACTTGTTTGCTTCGCCAATTGAGTGGGGTAATAAGTAACAAATAATTTCTTTTTTAACCATGCAAGTTCTAGCGTAAGTACTTCGAAATTTTTATTTGTCAAATAACGTGCCCGAAGGTCCTCTGACGACAGGTGCTTATCAAACGCCTGATATTAATTAAGTGGGAGAGGACATTGCCGCGTTTAATTTGAGAGCAAAATAGATGAATGTTGATATAAAAGCATGATAAGTGTAATATAATTGTATCATCAAACGAGCCCGCAGAAGGCGAGTGAAGTTTGATCGATATTATATGAAATGTCTCGTTCGAAGATGATAGTATTGCAGTCATGCTTGTCATGCCTAACACCACAACATATTCAAAGAATTTTCGAAGGTAGTTTATGATCTGGACGGGACAGACAGTTTACTTTCACTTTTATTTTTCGTTAAGCTTTAGAGTTTATTTTTCTATGACCGGCAATTTAGCTTTCGCGATATTAGAGTTTATTTCAGTCATTTCGAGTTTTCATACAATAGCTTTAGAATTTCACTTTTTCGTTCGTCCTAATAACCGACCATGCCATAAACTCGGAGTTTCCGAAGGGTCGGCCAAACCACATGTTCAAAGGTCAACTTGGAGGAAATCCGGGCCGCATTTCTGGGCCTTCAAGAAAACCCCATACCTGGACAGTGCCCTCACCCCACTCGGTAAGGGGCTGGCTCAAGGGCGTTCACCAAATTTTAATTTGTCAAAAACACGCTGATTGGCAATCAAAAGGAGCCAATCAGCGTACTTTAGTGACGACTTCGAGGTGTCTCCAGCGGACACCAGACACTTCATACTAGACTTTCGAGGAGTAGACCTCGCAGATTATATAATACATTCGGAATTCGCGTCTCGGATACGAAATAAAGTTATGCTAAAAGATACAGTCCTCTCTTATATCAATCGGACTTCATACGAAGGTGGAGTCCGCATTCCGCGTCGTTTAATCGTCGCTAAATATTGTCGACGCTGCAACGCCCAAACAATATTCATGTTGACGGCATGGGCAAACCACGTAAAATGCGCGCGGCAATTGTCACGAGCTCTTATCTCCGGTCAACCTTGGACTTGACTCACCGAGCATCCGGACAGTCACGAGCCCTTATCTCCAAACAACCCCTGGACTTGACTCATCCAGCTTCCGCAGAAACAGTGGACAACGCCTCAGGAGTGACATAACCCAGTTCCCCACCATGGTTTTCTCCGTTCTTTCCCAACCCATAAATACCCCTTCAAAATGTATTAAGGAGCAGTTGTAAAATAAAAGTTAGCTTGTGCAGAACGAAACTCTGCCCAAATTCGTTGTGATCCAAATCTCTGTTAAGGATTACGTGACACAGTCAACGTGTCAACCAAGATTGTGCAAACGAAAACTCGATATGTTTCGTAATGTGCAAATGAAAATCTATCGATTAAGACTATTTCGATCTAATTTGCTCGTACTTAGGGGGCTAGTGTGAACTTGCCCCCCCCCCCCCCCCCCCAATTGTTTTGTTAACAACTTTTTAATTAAAAGTGTACAAACAAAAATTCAAAATGTGCCTACTTGTGCAAACGATGAGCAATCGAATTCTCGTTAATATCATACCGAAATTAAAGAAATTGTGGAACGAGCGGTATGTAATGAACTATAATTTTGACCTTTTTTGAAACATTCATTTAAATAATTAATAATATCCGCCAATTATTAAATAATTAATAATAATTCCCACCAGCTTTTTAAACTGCATTCGTATTGTTTTAGCGTTTTAACTTATGGAATTAACCCCTTGCCATGCCATTATTTCGGTAGGTGCGTCAGACACGGATAAATATTTCTTGCTACAGTATTAAAACAAAGCAGGAAAATTGAAACGTTACACGCAATTTACCTTTAACACTAGTTTGTTATCTTAATTATAGTTGGAATTATACTTAAAAGTCAACTGTACTGACAGTGCGAGTGAGATTTGTAACATTTGAGCTGTAAAGTACGTCACGAGTCAGATTCGTCAAAGCACGGGAAGGGGTTAACCATCATCTCTACAGGTTCTTCATTCAAACCTTTAATCAAGAACGCTGTCCTGATAATTTGCTTGCCGCCAATGAAAGGTGCAATGCTAGAGGATGATTTCTGTCTCTGAAAGAAGACATTAATAAGGAGCTAGTTTGAATATGATGGTGAGTTCCACCATAACAACTCCCACTGCTTTGTCATTAATTATTTTTCTTAATGTACGCAAAATGACTGCGAAGGGAGGAAAAGCATAAAAATTGTTATTTTTCCATGATACCGTGAAGGCATCCATGGTCTTCGTCTTCGGATCCGGGAACCTAGAATAAAATATTTCACATTTTGAATTTAACCTAGACGCGAATAAATCCACTGAAAAAGAACCAAATCGTTGTTCCATCCGTTTGAAAACTGTTTGAGAAAGTTCCAGTATCTGCATTAATATTACGCGATGCGTTGCCGGTTTCTGTATTTTCATTTAAAGGAATATACGACGCTCTTAACCATATTTTCCTCCCTTCGCACCATTTCCAAATTTTTCTAGAAAGTTCGCTTAAGGGAATTGTACCCCACCGGCCCTATTTATATACAATAAAGCTATTTTATTATCTAGTCGAAGTAAAAGTTCACATTGTGATAACTTTGATGCGAAGCATTTTATCGCAAAGACGGCAGCCAGTAATTCAAGATAGTTTATATGATTCTTTCTTTCTTGTCTATTCAAAAAACCCAAAGGCTGTCGAACTATCGCAATAACAACCTGAACCAGATAGGGAGGAAATAAAATCTTCTAGCAATGATTCTCTTATCCAAATCTTTCCATCATAATTTCCACCATTAAATTTTAATGCTAAAAATGTTGGCCTTTCTAATCGTTTGCAATGAATAAACCCAGAAGCTACTGCTGGGCAAACTGATGCTAATACACCCAAAAATTCGGCAAATTATCTAATTTTATATGATTTCTCGACTCTAAATTCATTTACAAATC
This sequence comes from Stelis phaeoptera, assembly GCA_943735885.1. Lineage (NCBI taxonomy): Eukaryota > Metazoa > Arthropoda > Insecta > Hymenoptera > Megachilidae > Stelis > Stelis phaeoptera. The sequence continues at coordinate 4,198,108 of OX030933.1, forward strand.
TTACTATATGATTTTTCTTTTTATCCGTTAAATTTAGGGAAAAATTGACCGTGTCAATAATGAAGCCTAATTCTTCCATAAGCTTGATTGCTTTTCTCATGTTTTCTTCACAAACAACTTTCGACTCATGAATAAAAAGGAAATCGTCTAAATATAATACCAATAACATTCCTTGGAGTCTTAATCCACTGATAATCGGCTTCATTATTTCAGTGAAAATATACGAACTTATGCATAAGCCAAAAGGTAAGCATGTAAATTAAAAAATTTTTCCTTTAAAACGGAATCTAAGAAATTTTCTGTGGCCTTCATAAATACGTATCGTTAAGACCTAACGTACCCAGAAAATCGTACTGAGAAATCAAACTAAGAGCAGAACGAATATCCTCTAATTTAAAATGTGGCGGATCAATGAACTTGTTTAATTCCTCAAGGTTAAAAATAAAGCGATTTGAGCCATCAGGTTTCGGAACAAGAAAATAAGGAGAAATAAACTGCCCTTCACAATCTTCACTTCCCTCTATAGCACCTTTCTTTAACAGTTCATTAATTTGTAACAGAATTTTTTCCGCTTCTTCAACATGAAAGATTTTTTCCACAAGGGAACGTTTCTGGATAGGTTTTTCCATAAACGGAATTTTATACCCATGCAAGCTACTCAAGTTATACTTGTCCAACGTAATACAATTCCATTTCTCTACAAAATGTCGGAGGCGACCTGATGGTTTAAGTACCTGGGCTACTTCTTTGACGATGATCGGGTCGTCGTCTGGGCTGCTGTTTTGGACGAATTTTAAGTTGCCCTGTATGTCTTTCGACGGAATTTCAGCTGGTGATATCTCTGATGATGACCCACCTGACGGTATCCCGCAGGTGGGTATTTTAAGTTTCCCTGGTTTCGAGATTTAGTTGTGTGCTTCTGTGGGACCTTCTCTGTGATGTCTGCACAGGCTTTTTCAATTTCCTTAATGTCTTTAACCTTTTCTTTAAGCTTATCTCCATAAAGCCACTCATTAGAAATCATGGAGTCTACCACCGATTTAACGTTCTTATTCAGCTGCGGGGTGATGAACGATTTACGTGAAACTGATTGTTGAAAAAATACGTCGGCTAGAATTTTGCCAACATAGCTATATAGGTAATAAATAAATCCCCATCCAATTCATCATCAAGATAGTCAAGGATTAAGGATGCAGCCGCACTCAACGCTGCTATGACCGTACCAACACCATTTTGGGTATCTACAAAATGTTGGTCTCTTTTCTCTGCTATATCCGAAAGAAATGGAATTATTTCCAAGTTCAACTTAGGTTCCTCAATATAGAAATCTCCTGTCTTGTTATAAGATTCCAGAATTTCTTTCATATTCCTCTCTGGAACGCCTTCCTTTTTCCACTCCAGCCATGTATTTTTCAGTACTGGTTGGTATTTAACCTCCTTGTATTTACAATCGTTAGGATCAATTTCCTAGCACTTTGAGAACATTCTCAGTTGATGTTTTTGACTCCAAAGAATCTTCTAATAATTCCACCTCCTTCTCTGTATTTATATCCTTTACCGCCTCTAAAATATCCTCTGCAATTTTTTCAAAATCTAGAGATGTTAAAAAACCGAAAAGGTAGAATTAACGGATCACACTTATTGTGGACGTTGTGATATTTATGTTCTCGATGAACGCAATCACAACGTTTATCCTCAAGTTCGTATGGAGCCCCAGGCAAACCGTGTGGGTTATGCCTCTCAACTTTTGTATAGAAAGATGAGAAATGATAATACTGAGAAAGGACATTTGATTTTGTAAATCACAGAGCTTATCGCTATATATAAACTTATGCCGACGACTCTGTTACGATCGTTTCTTCTTTTTATTTCCTGTCATTTTTAAAGTACTTGAATAAATTTTCTGAAAATTACGCGAACACACAAAAAAAACGTTTCAATACTTCGGCACAACGAAACAATATGAAGTTGGTGGGCCCGGACGACAGCAGAAGATGGCGCGGCGGTGAGGTGCCGCTTTTCAAATATTTTTATGCGCTAAACGTTGTGGTGTTGGGCATGACAAGCATGACTACAATACTATCATCGAGAACAGGCATGGGATATAATTACATTAGTCGTGTAATTAACCGTTTGAGCTTCAAGCAGCGCGATCGCGCTTTTGAAATTTTATGTCGAGAAAACCCAGCACATTTCGAGCATTGTGGACAACTGACATGACGGTGCGTTACCGATATTGTCGAAGTCGCACGCTCAGATTTACTGACGTAAGTACATCACACAACTCCTTTCTCGACATAAAATAAAACAAGCGCCATCGCGCTGCTTGGGTCTTTTCGTACTCATTTAAAGAAAGCGCGGTTGCGCTGTTTGGGATTCTTCGACAGTGTCTTTTCAATACCTCCTGGGACTCAAACGGTTAAGTATTTCGACGAATATTTAGACGAAGATAAAAATGCAATCATACTTCAAAGCCAGGATTCGCTGTGGAAGCGTCGGTCATTGCCTCCAATGTGACTGATGTGGTAACCCTTATTGCATAACAGCACATGAAGCCCAAAGCCATCAAAATCACCTGTACGTGTCTATATCCGAAACTAGCTGCAAAATAACAAATGAAATTCTAATCAATAAATGTTATACTTCAGTGTATTTTATCTGCATTTATTTATAATTAATAATTATAGAAATTAAAACACTTAATGCTAGAAAATGTATTTAAACAGTATACATGGTGTTCTACGCAACACGACTCATTTTTTGAACCATAATAATTGAGTGTAGTTGAGTGTACTACAATCAAAGATAAGAAAAATTTGGAAAATATTTTGTTTTGATAATGAAACCGGAATCACCTTAGGTGACATAAATAGGACTAGATGTTTTTTTTTTTTTTATTTCAAATGGTTATAAACAACTTTAAGGGAAATTCGAAAATTTTAGTGGTTATTATACTTCTTTCAAATTGAAATTTATTACATTTATTGATACTTGTTATTTAATATGTGCTTTAATCGAAATTATTCGTTGTTGCAAATTCCTGCGTTCAGTGTATTGTTTTACTGAATTTTCATTTATGAATCTGAAAGATCTCATTGTCAGTGGAGTACTTTGAGTCAGTAACGTATTATGTCCAAAATCAATTTCAGCTTGTTCTTGTCAGAGATATTCTTTTTTAACCGACTTCGAAAAGGAGGAGGTTACTCAATTCGATCAGTACATATATTTTTATTTATTTATTTTTTTTATGTCCGCCGATTACGCCGAGATGGATGGACCAATCGGAACGAAACCTTTAGCATCTTGTAGGGTATGACTCCTAGTTGGTCCCGTAAAAAAAGAACATTTCGACTTTTTCGATTATTTACCAGTTTTATTGCAAAAAACGTGCGATTTCACGTATGTTCGGCCTGACGTCGATGAAACCTAGTATTACATTTTGAGGCCGGTGACGTTCCCACGATGATCCCATTTGCAACATTCCCTTCATTTCCTTTCCCTTCCCTTCGCTACGCTTCCCATCCCTTCCATTCCCTACCCTGCCCTTCCTTTTCCTTCTCTTCTCTTCCTCCCCTTTGCCTTCCTTCCCAACCCCTTCCCAGCCCTGTTCCTTCTCTCCTTTGCTCTTCCCTCCCCTCCACTGCCCTTCCCTGCCCTACCTAACCCTTTCCTTCCCTTTCCTTCCCATTCCTTCCCACCCCTTCCCTTCCCTTCCCACCCTTTCACTTCCATTCCCTTCTTTTCCCTTCTCTTTATTGCTAATAACTATTCTTATTGCAAAATTCCTATTCTTTGATGTTAGTCGGCAAGAAATAGATATACCGAACGGGATGAAACCTTTCGCATCTTGTAGCAGATATTCCCGCAATGACCACATTTGCAAAAAAAATTATGGATCCTTTTATCGTTAGTAACGACTGTTATTGCAAAAATCATATTCCTTGATCTTACTCTGCAAGGAATGCATCGATCGCCACTAAAAAGTGTGAAATAAAATAATTTTTAGAATAAAATACAACTGACTTCAAAATGCACTAAAAAGTATGAAATAATTTTAATTTAATTTGTATGAATTCTCTCCAGCTGTTTGTACAATATTACTAAATACAATGCAATCTTTTCGGAGGAGGCGCAAAACTAATAATTTTCTTCACTTAAAATTGCCAAAATTCTTTAATTCTTTTACATCTTTTCACATGTTATTGTATTTTCTCTTTCCGACCATTTAAATCCAAGGCCACCATATCCGAATCAAATCGTAATCAGTAACATCTTTCATTCTGTAGGAAGTCGTGGAAGAAGCGGACTATCCTCGCCGGTATCGAACCCAGGACGCTACTCCATACGCTGAACACCTTTCCGTCGATCTTCTTGTCCACACGATTCCTCTTCTCTACAGAATTTTGGGGTCGATCGCATAATTTTCAGAAAATCTTTAATTAAAATGTTCCTTCATTGAAAATTTACCTAGATCCATTAATTCTGTTTTATTTTCACACATTAACGTATTTTTTCTTACCGGTCATTGAATACCAAGTCCATCATACATCATACCCCAATAAAATCATAATCATCAGTACCTTTCATTTACAATGTCTTTAACTAATAATTTCCTACATTTTGCGTAATCAAAATAGTTTAATTCATCAACGTTTCCAAATATCAATCAATTCTTTCTGAACGCCCATTTGTTACCAAGTCCACCATACCCCACTTAAATCATAATCAGCAACATCTTTCATTTACAAAATTTCAAATTTTACGCCGCCTTCGAAAAGATTGCATTGTGTTTAATATGTCACGTGATACTTTCATCAATTGTATGCACAAAGAGCTGGAGAAAATTCATATAAATCAAATTGAAATTATTTCATACTTTTTAGTGCGTTTTGAAGTCGGTTGTATTTTTTTCTATCAATTATTTTTTGTATTCCGCCCCTAGCTTTAGTTTCCATTCTTTTGTATCGAGAACTTTCACGCCGCGATTCTTCTCTCCGCACTTGGCGGTTGCGTACCTTTTCCCCTATTGTAAAGTATACATACTTCGGAATTCCCATTGTAGAATGTTCTGTTTCGGCCAGTGTACAAGACAAACTCAGGATAGAAGGATTCAAACGAAACGAGAAGGAAAACAAAAACTCTTTCTTTCTTCAAAAGAGACTATAATCTTCGTACAAATTAGACTTACAGAAATCGCCGCCAAATACGCTCGCTGATTCAACAATGATTGTACGGAGCAATAAGAGGTGGCGTGAGATAAACTCCTTTAATTTCAGGCTTGGTCCGCTCGTACCCTTATGCGTGTTATCACCGCGAGAATTCAAGCGCTTCTCCCCTTGTCTTGTCTCGTTGCGTTGCAGACCGCCTCCCCCCCCCCCTTCGCGCCTGCGCCCTTCTACCCGGCGCGTCCCCCGCGGCTTCGTTCGGCCTGACGGCTCCGGTTCGACCCCAAGGGTCAAACCCTGCTCGTGGACCTGGAACGTCGGGAAGGCGATCACGTTTTCCCCCTTGGTCTGACGTGCCTAGCTTGCTGATATCAGCAACCTTACCCACTGGCCTGCGACAGGGTACCGACCTTGCGGCTTTCCCTTTCAGACTCGAAGACGGCGAGGGCACAACACAGGTACCTTTTCAGGTTTAGAAATAAACATATCTTCGAACCCCTCTCGCGCCACCTCGTACATCAGTTTCCACAACTTCGCGTTTGACTTTGTCGGGAACAAAAATGACGGAATTTCAAAGGAAACTACTAATTAACCATTCCGTTGGTATCATGAAACGCAAGAAAGAACTTACGGCAAACATAATCAACGTAATTCTAAATGGTGATACAATTTCTTGAAATTTTCATACAATTACAACCGAGGAAAAATCTGCGCTTCCGTCGCCAATAATAAGATGTCCGGGAACAAACTTACTTATTTATCGGAAATATTTCGTTCGCAACAGTTAAGGGGTAAAACCACTCTAGAGGCAGAAAAAAAAGACCTAAATTTGACAATTTATTTTGGGAGTATGACAAACAGAATAGAATTTCTTTTCAGAGGGTTGATTTAACACATGCTGAAGTATGAAAAACAATTTTTTTTATTTTCATTTTCATACAAAATGGCGACGACAGAGCCGGTCGTTGAGAGCAGCTTTTTTGAAAACATCTCCACGGGAGAAACTAAAAAAACTAAAAAAAAAACTAAAAAAATGTATAATCTATGTACAATTGGCTTTGGAAGTACGTAGCCGTTTTTTTTTTAATCAATTTTTGTGGAAGTAGTGCACTTTTTAAGAAATGAATCGATTATTAGCACTAAAAATGAGCATTGAATTGCTTATAAAGGAAAAAGTTTACATTCAATCGAAGAACGGCTACGTACTTCCAAAGCCAATTGTATATAGATTATAAATTTTTTTGGTTTTTTGTTCCAGGACTCATACATGCCGTGAAATTCGTCCTCCCGTGGCGATGTTTTCAAAAAAGCTGTTTTCGACGACCGGCTCTGTCGCCGCCATTTTGTATGAAAATGAAAATTGATTTTCATACTTCAACAAGTGTTAAATAAACCCTCTGAAAAGAAATTCTATTCTGTTTGTCATACTCCCAAAATAAATTGTCAAATTTAGGTCTTTTTTTTCTGCCTCTAGAGTGGTTTTACCCCTTAATATAAAGAAATTATGATCACTGATGTCCCGACTCACATCACTTCAATACATAAGTGGATAAAATAAAATTTAATCGGTTGAATTCGGTAAATATTCATTCTGCAATTACAAACTATAAAAGAGTACGTACTTGTGTAATTATTTTGACAACAACTATTGGAACTACTATACAATTGAAAAAACTTGTTTAATTAACAATAAATAGATCACAAACAAGTCATTAATCTTTGTTATTGGTTACTATAATACTTGAATGGGACTTAATTGGTTCGCAACATTCCTCCCCCCCCCCCCCCCCCCCCGTACAAAATCATGGATTTTGTACTTCATTTACATTTAACAGTCTCATAAGCTTTCTTACCGGCCGCGTAACATCGCCTAACGGTGTACGCACCTTGGCCACTCTAACTACGCCGTCGGGTCCAGGATATACCTGGACGATCGATCTTTTCCTCCATTCGTTGCGTGGATGCTGTGAATCCGCTATGAGCACGAGATCGCCTTCTTCCAGTAAAGCCTTGTTCTCTGTCCATTTTGGTCGTCCTATTATCGATGGTAGATACTCGCGCAGTCAACGCCTCCGGAACCTGTCCGCAAAGTGTTGAGCAATCTTCCATTGTCTTCGCAAGCACGTTGGCTGAACCTCGTATCTTCCTAACCTAATACTTCCCGATGATGTTCCTATCAGAAAATGATTAGGCGTAAGCGCCTCCTTGTCCCGCGTATCGACGGGTACGTGTGTCAACGGATGCGAGTTTATTGAATGTTCTACCTCTGTTAATAAAGGTATGCAACATCTCCTCCGCTGGAGCCTGTTCACGTAAGACCACGTGTAACGCGGTTTTCACCGATCTTACATCGGGGGGATTGAATATCCATCTTATTCTGTGCGCCAACCCATATTCTTGCTGCTTCCCTCCATCAATTTCGGCGATAGCCTCCCTTAAATCCTTGTCCTCGCCTTTGAAATTAGTCCCGTTGTCGCTGTACACAGAAAGGGAGGCACCCCTACGGGCGGCTAATCGCTGTAAAGCCATAATCGCCAAGCTGGCAGTCAAACTATGGGCCAGCTCCAAATGACCGGCCCTCGAATATAGTCCCACTACGTATCACAATATATGGGACTGAAAATGTACAAAATGAAAGAATTCGTGATATTTGTATAAATCTTTGTGAGGCGCTGAAGGTAATTTTAATTACTTATTTTAATTTTAATCTCACAGTAAGGAACAAAAGAATAATGGTCTTTATTTACAGGAACGTTTTGAAACATTACGAAGAAACCAAACATTACTGTTGGTCATGATACTAGATCAGCGTTTCAAAGACCGCCTTCTGGCCAGTCGTTTGTATTTTTTTTTATTTTTTCATTTCACCCTTTTTAGTGGCGATCGGTACATTCCTTGCAGAGTAACACTATTCCTTGTAAGAGTAACTCCTATTCCTTGGAATAGGATTTTCTCAATTACAACAGTTATAATTAATAAATTAGTCCATAAAGTTTTGCAAATGGGGTCATCGCGGAAAATCTCCTACTAAATGTAGAACGTTTTATCACGATTGGTACATTCCCTGCAGAGTAAACGCTGAACATACATGAAACGCTTTTTTGCAATAAAAAAGGAGCAAGCAGTGATAAAATGCAAAATTTTTTTCTTACGGGACCAACTGAGAGTCATACCCTACAACACAGATGGGGAACGCGCGACCTCCTTGAGTTTCTTGTACGGCCTTCATAAAAGCTAGCTCTTGTATTAATTAATATTTAATTATATAGATCACGACTTAATATTATTATTTTTCTATTGTATTTCTATAAAATGAAATAAATTTATTTAAAAATACTTCTACTAATATCATTTTTATTTCAAGTGGTATTTAAACATGTAGTTGTTTATTAAAATTTAATATATATATTAATTTCCACCAAATATAAATTAATTTCCACACTCAGGGTCATTTGAAGGTCGTAGTGTTATAGGTCAATGAACTCGCCTTGCCCTCAGCTATCATCGTATGATAACAAAAATATATGGTTCCATTTAAAAAAACACCGATGACCTTGTAATCTCGAAAAAAATGACCTTGAGCAAAATTTTTCACCAATCAGAATATGTGTCCCATCGGATACAATAATTTTTTCTTTTAACATTTTTTCTACCATGAAAAACAACCGAGATATTTGAGATGCCAGAGTTAGCTGGGACACCCTGTATATGTGTATTCTGTAGATTCGAAGGATGTCAGGCTTATTTGGAGGCTGTTGTCTGCTCTATTTGGAGCAATCTTAATATGGTGGGAAGGCATCGTAGGTGCAGACGCGTGGGACAAATGCCTATTCTAGGTGGAAAAAATGGTGTCAAAAGTCCGATATATCTTCCTTATATTCTTCTTTGGGGAGGTTTATTGAGGTTAATAACAATAACAGTAATTAGTTTATTAAATATGTAAGCATAAAAATCTATGCATGAAAAGTACGAACCGTAACACGGCGAAATCGTATGTTTATTTTCGTTATAAAGAGAATGATATAAGAACAATTAGTAACTTTACACTCCTATTTTTTTAAACTCCTATGCATCATGTAGCACGTTATTATTAGTAAATGTGTACATACCGATTAATAAATTTGTTAAGTAATGCCTTTTACAATAATTATATCTGGAGGGTTTTATACCTACAGTGGCGAGCATATAAATAGGGAAACATTTTTTTCAATATATAAAATAATATTTTAACTTTGTGTTTGGGATTTCCGATTTTTTCATTTAATGTATTAGAAGTATAGTTTTTAAGCTTTACAATCACATTTCATTTCGACTTTTTACCTCTGTTTTATCGTTCATAAAATGTAACAAATCGTAAAAAGAAGATATTTTTAGGGAGCAGCTAAATAGGGAAACACGTTTTTACCTATTTAAACATATTTTATTTTACAACATTAACAACGTATTGATAAAAAAACGTATTACTATTAATATTTAGTAACACCTCCTTTGTTTTTTATAACTTCCGCACAACGACGTGGCATAGAATTAATGAGATTAATACAACGATCAATAGGAATTTTTTTCCAAGTTTCTTCTATTATATTGTATAAATCGTTTAAATTTGACGGCTTTTGTTACTTCAATTTCTTTTTTAACATAATTCCATAGATGCTCTATAGGATTAAGATCCGGTGACTGGGCTGGCCACTCCATAACATTAATGTGATGTTGCTTTAAAAACTGCTTAGCTTTTCGAGAGGTGTGTTTCGGATCATTATCGGCTTGAAATATCCAATCATCCAGCAGTTTTTCATTCGCATAAGGAAGTAAATATCTGCTTAATATATCCACGTAAACGTGCTGATCCATAATTCCATGAATACGACAAATTGGGCCAGATCCATTCATGGTCATACCAGCCCACACCATTACCGATCCACCTCTTCCTTTAATCGTCGATTGTACACATTTCGGATTAAATTCTTCACCTGTTTTTCGTTTTACATATTTTCAAGTCAGTTATATGCAATAACAGCTTACATATAGTATGAGCCATCGAAGTAACTCAGGGCGACAAAACAAAACAGAATGCCAAACAATGCTGTATTATATACTGAGAAAGTTTTTTCCCTATTTATATGCTCGCCACTGTATGTGCAATATTTTATGGCATTTAAATCAATTTAACAGTACAGGACTAAAAGGTTCCAAGGAGTTCCGCTTTGAAATTCTTATGATATTAAGTTTAAACTATACATAACAGATTTTAGTAATTAACTGCGAATATCTGCGATCCTGCTTGTTGTATGTTTTTAAATATCTTACAAGACTTTCGAGCCTTGTTGCCACTTTAGAATCAATACAGGCATTCTGGATAGATAAAATTCATACAATCAAATCGATATATCTGCCGTTATAAATAGCAATAGACAAATACCTGAGAAAAAAACAACTTCTTTGTCTGAAGGGGTATTAAACTTAATAACTGAACCGGAACTTCCGCCCAACCCCATATATCCATATAACGAAGGTCCTTCGTTATTTGAAATATCTGTTACGAATGAATGATCTGTGGACTATTTAGATTTTTGATAAGCTCACATTGAGCAATAACTCCATCCTATGTATCTTCGTTTGTGTATCTACGCGATATTTATATTATACTTTTTTATTATGTATTAATTTTATTTATGTTTCATTGCGTTATTTACATTTTATTATGGTTTGTTCATTATAAATTTTACTATAAATGTTATATGTATATAACGTATATCCATACATATTAAAAATCCTTTCGTTAACACATGCAACTTATTTCCTTATTTTGCAAACATTATAATAACATAGAAAAACTAATTCAACGGTCATATCCTTATAAAACCATATTCTAAGTTGTAAAATAATATTTTAACTCACTATAAACACTATAAAACGATTTATGATTTTTTTCCACCTAGAATTGGAATTTGTCCCACTGTGAGACTGTTCGAATAAGATAAGGAGACTTCAGATACACCTCAAGAAAAACCCATGGTTTGGTTATACGACTTAACGAAACTGACGAGTAGACATAGGCTCTTTGCTTATCCACGTGGTTCAAATTCTGTTTTGCGTTTGCAGCGAAACTTCAGAACATCGAAGAATACTCCGGCTTTACATACAGAATGATCTTCTCGCTAGTGCACTCAAAAGCAGTACCGCAGCAATAGAATAAAGTAGTCAAAGTCCTTCTTCTTTCATCGCTGACTCGGCGGCGCGGCGCGGCGGTGACCTCTGCAAGCGGAGGTGGCTGTATGCGTGAAAATGTGTGTAGTGGAAATAGAAGTCCCGTTCAAACGATGTTAAAAAACTGAGTATCACTAGTATCAGATTTTTAAATTTCAACACCATGAGTATAAAAATGCTTCGATACTGGAAGAAATTATTCTTAATACTTTGTGTGAAAGCAATTTGCAAGAAGATAAATGCATACAAATATATTCTGTTTTCCACATTATTTAAAACAGTCAAAATATTAGTCAAATATGAGGCACCTAGATTTTCGCGTACAATAAGACATGCTTAGGTGGTTTTAAATGTGAAAAGTAATATTAAATGTTGCGTTCCGAAGTGAAGTTTGAGTTTTCCCAAACTGATGTAAAAATCTATTGGTACATTTGCGCTCTTAACTCATTGACAGTGTATCCCGTGACAGTGACGGGCAGAACGTCAAGTACGAAACGATTTATCCCGTGACAATCGCGGGCAGAGCGTCAAGTACCGTTCAGCTTATCTCGTGCCACGCACAGGCAGGGTAAGGCACGCCTTACGCGTTCAAACTGTTTAGTCTACCAAAGATATCTAATTGTAAGACTATGGCTAGATTCTTTGCTTCCTCTGTTTTCTAAGATTATTTTAACTGAAGAAGGAGCCGTGGTTAGGACGGTATCCCGTGTTTTAAAATCTATTAACCATTTAAAATCATTTCTTGGACCAGAATTCGTGATTTTACGACACTGTGAAAGGGTTAAAAGCGCTATGCGCGGTTCTTAAGGCACACACCTAAGCTGCCGCTAGCACTACGGTCGCCGCGGGGATCAAGGCACGCGGCGGAAGAAAATCGGCCGAAATCAGCAGTTAATTCTAACTTGAGTGTAATTACCTTGAATTTTTTATATCTTCTAAGCAATTAGCTGTCTGCGGGGAAAAGAAGGTAAGGAATTGGTCAATTAGGTAAACTGTATAAAGTAGCAGAGTTTAATAACTAACAAGGGAAGGCACGGAAGTGCCCCCTCCGATTTTGATGAAACTTCATAGGATTGTTAAACAGGCAAAAATAAGAGACACGTATTCTTTTTATCGGCTGAGGCACGACTTTAAGGGGTAAAACCACCCCTTAAAGTTTCGATCCACTTGTGCTATCTCGAAAACCATACGAGATACATTAAAACCTCCAATAGGAAAGTTTTACGGTTTTTTTGTGTATAATAACAGGATGTTAATAAATTGGGCAAAACGCAATCTGTTTTCGAGATAGCACAAGTGGATCAAAACTTTAAGGAGTGGTTACACCCGATGGTTTCAGCCGATAGAAAAAAATACGTGTCTCTTATTTTTGCCTGCTTAACAAACCTACGAAGTTTCATCAAAATCGGAGGGGGACACTTCCGTGCCCTTCCTTGTAAGTAAGCGAGAACACTTGGAAAGTTTTCCTCGTTAATCGAAATCGCGAAGAAAATAGTGAAGCCCGCTTTTTAGATTTTTTTTTTTTATCTGAGCCTGTCGTGAAAATTTAAAAGGTACCTTTTCCAATTTTAAGTAAGTCATTACATCTACATACTGAAAATTTTATGGAAATCGTGTAACAAACCTAGGAGCTATAAGCGATTGATTGTGACGAAAGTCGCATTTTTTCGCGTAATATCATGACTAATTATGTTCTTAGGGGGAAAACTTTCCTACGTAAAGCATAAGACATAAAACCTGATACGAAATATCCGTTGAATATTAATAGCGTACGTCGTACGTATACAGTAATCGTTCAATTTATCTTCTCAGCATTCATCTCATAAGTTTGTTGAATTTAAAAGTGCTAATAAGGTTCTTGAATTTTATGCTTCCTTGCATACCACAATGCGTACGATGTGGAAAATGTGAACGAGCAATTCGTTTACTTTATATTTCTAGGTCATCACGAGAAATCTGACATTGACGAGTTGTTGGCGTCACATCTTGGAATTCAAAGCGATTCGTCACGTACATCTTATGGTACGCTGCTTACAATCGCGTGAAACGTGCTCTTAATACATCTTTCGTAATTTGGTGTGCCCGTGCTGAATACAATAGTTGATTAAATTTATGCATTATAAAGAAACGTGTATAATTCTCCATTAAGAAGAGCTACGATAGTAGCAGAAAATTAATATGTCATTACGTTGCAATGCACGAGAAGTATTACATACAATTTTCTATATTGATAAGTTTTGGACAGAAGAAATGTATAATGTAGCTTTTAGATCACGAAACACTACAAAACACACACAACGCAGCACTATTGTGATAAATGTACACGCGATATTGCTATTTTAAAATGATGCACAAACGAAATGAACTTTTATCAGTAAGTGTTTACATAAAAGAGTGTATTTTAATAAGTTATATTACGAAAAAATTAAACGACAGAACCTTATCATGTTATAATGCAGTGGCGTAGCTCCGACTTTAACGCAAGAAGAGATAGTAATATTTTCATGTGAATTAATTTGTTAAAAGTTCTCAACTTTGGCACAGATCACTTTTACTTCATTCCACAAATAATTTAAAGCATACAAAACATGTGAGATTTACAAATATTAAAATTGAACGTATTAACGTACCACAATTAATTAGTACCTATTATTGTTGTAATTAATACGTATATTCCTACATAATGAAATATTGAAATCATACTGTAAAGAAATAACGTAACTTAAAATTCCCAGTGCTTTAAATTATTTTTCATCAGAAGCAATGTAATAAAATTTAATCTGATTCGCAAGAATTTAGAAACTAAAAGGAAAAAACAGAAGTATCGTATTTGTAACGAGCAAACGTTATTTCAATCATTTACAAAAAGAAAAAAAACCTTTGTCCATTGACAACAGGATGAAACAACTCATTAAGATTGCAATTCATATGTATTTGCTACAAAAAGCAAATTGTTTTGTTTCATATGAAAATCAACTGATCTATTAGACGTTCCCAGTTTTAACATAAATCGATTTCTGTTAGTCGATATGTCGACTGGAATAAGTGGTTAGAATGACATGAAATATTTAATTTAATTTCCAGACGTAGCAAATGTAGAAAGTGATGTTAGATATTACACTGTACCTCTTTTCTTAGATATAATATAACGATATAAATCATACAATTCATAAAAAAGATGTATTTTGACAGATACAGAAAATGCTTACACAAGAACGTGAGAAACAGTATTTTAAACGAGGACAAACGTCATCTATCTCTGCAAAAATCATGATAAAGAACACTCATCTTTGATTGATGTCATCAAACTACGATTACGTTGACTTCCGCGGATAAATCTTTTTTTTTTTTTTTAAGTGATCGATTAACACATCTAAATTATAATTGTTCACATTTCTTCTATTAAAGTAATAATAAAACAAACATTTTTAACGAAGCACAGAAAATGCGTTTTTAATTTTATGAAATAGAAAAATAAACAGAACTTAATGAAATTTTCAAATCTAAAATACCTGGAAAACGATCAGTTGGTCGATTTAACTTTTATATGGAATATCTAAAGAATGTTTATAATATGACACGAACCTTTTGGTGTGATGGTTGGAATTTTCATTCGTTCTGAAATGGAAATGATGGAAACTCTCTTCCTTGCGTCGGAGTACGTCATATTGGTAATGTTCAGCCACGATAATGTTCCTCGATAAATCGTAAAAACAACACTACAATGCATCAATCGGTTGATCGTGGTTTTATAGTCCGTCACCGAAAACGATATCTCCCACTCTTTATTTTTGAACTTATACGCTCTCAACGAGGAAAACTCTCGTACAGTGGTATCTAATGCTTATACTTACAACAACTATTTAACCTTATGTGTATGCATCATTACAAAAATTGACAACTTTTAAAGAAACGTTTCCAACAGTTTTTTGTAAAGACAATGTAGTGACTTGTGACCCTTTCTGTACACGAATAAACTGCCATTTACATTTTATCTGTTCGTAATTTATACAAAAAACATAAAATATCTTTTCCTATTGTAATATTGTATCATAAGTAAGTAATACATATTATAATAAAATATTGTTTATATTTACAAGAAAAACGCACACTGTTCGGAACACCAGTTTTGTCTAAATTTCACAGTATTATAGAGAATATAAAAAGTAATTATACTGTGCATACCTCTTTAAAGAGAAGGGAAAAAGTTTATGTTTAAGATTATCACAATGTTTATTTAATTCGACTTTACGAATCGTTATTTCAATAATTTTAATAAAAAGAAAACTGCGTGCTATGAATTTTGAACTCTAGAATTTTCTTGGACTATAGTAAACACTATAGTTTTGTACTATTTAGAGTTCAGTAGATATTAAAAAAAAAAAAAACTAAAAATACAAATTCCTCCCTTATTTTAAGAAAGATTCGCGATTCAATTTAATTATTACTTTTGATAACCTGTATAATACCGCAAAGTTTGAATGAAGTTGCTATTCCGAAGATTATGTGTTCATGTTGTTGATATTTGAACCCGGGTTTTTTATTTGTTTTTTATTTCACTTTTTATCGAGAAATAAATTGTTTTACATCGTACTGTATTTAATCAGTAATAATTTTGTAACTGAAAATAACATTCGGCATGTTTCAGAAATCCCTTGGACCGAGCAAGATAAAGTAAAAGACATTATATATCGTAATATTATGTAAAATCAGCGAAACCAGAATCAGCGAGACCAAGAAATCCCTTGGGCCGAGCAGGATAAAGTAAAAGACATTATATCCGAATATTATGTAAAATCAGCGAGACCAGAATTTCCTAAAGCACAGGTGGAAATGAACTTATTACTTAAGCCTAATCATAAACCTTTTTATTTTAATCCAAGACGTCTTTCGTATGTTGAGAAATTGACGGATGCTGATATTCGAAATTTATTATCCCTGCTAGTGACTGACCGTACAACAGTCCAATTGTACTGTAACCATAATTTTATTTAAATTTCTATTTTTTAATATGATATGATTTTACGTGACCCGATTGTACTAAAATTGATAACTTTAACTGAAGTTAATTTACATAACCGTTAATTATTTAAGTTTATACATTTAAATTTAAAGTATCTGATTTTAAATTGTGATCGTTGTTCTTTAGTTTGATTGATTTTATTTAGAATCTATTTTTCTTAAGAGTGAATAGTTGAGTTTACTTTATTTCGAATTTAATTTAACGGGCTGTGAAACTATGTCCTACGGAGACGTTTAAAATTCAGATGTGAATTATTTTACGGATGGGTTCGGGCCTCCAGGTACTGAATAGCGGAGAGATCTGATCGGATGGTGAAGATAGTTGGAAACTTTTAATTTTCTGGTAGAAATGTACTATATTCTGTCTGAATCGAACACAAAGAATTGTGACATTGCTGTTATTACAGATTCTGGTAGTATTTAGACGAAATCACTTAGAACAAGCTTTGATACGTTTCATACAGTCTAACGCCCACGCTTGGTCGGTAAGATTCGAATAGAGTTGATTGAATTATAATATACGCTTGAAAAAGAACTAGAAATTATTAGGTTGGTGCATATGAAATGTCAGATTTTGTTTCATCAGTTTTTGAAATCTGCTTACTCGATAAATATTCGTGTCTTTGAGATGTTTCATATATCGATTCGAAGTTTAGAATCTCCTCTTTCATAGATAATTTTCATTTTGCAATATTCACCTTATTTACGCATCCTTCTCAAGTTTTTATGAAATATGTATTAACCTGATTTTTGGGAAAATCATAAAACGCTTTGATTCGTCGACGAAAATATGCAGATTCCTAAGACTTTTATTTTAAAATAAGGACTATGATTTATTGTGATAAATTATCATCGAAATTTGTTAAGATTTACGTGTATAAACGTATCTTTCTTAGATTTCTGTGAAGCACGAATAATCGTAATTTTTCCGAAAATTGATGAAACGAAAGTAGAAAACTTGTAATTTCTTGAAAAAATGTACAGATTATAATCATTCTTATTTTGATTATTAATGTTTAATCTAAAAAATGTGTATTTATTTAAAGTTGTTATTATAAATCCGACATTTCATATGCACCAACCTAATATTTAGACGAAATCAACTAGAACAAGCTTTGATACGTTTCATACAGTCTAACGCCCACGCTTGGTCGGTAAAATTCGAATAGAGTTGATCGAATTACAATATACGCTTGAAAAAGAACTAAAAATTACTTTATACAATAAAATATCACGGAATTAGCTTTAAGAATAAAATTGACATTAATGGCTTGAACAAAATAAACCCAATTATCGATGTGCAATGACGCGTGGACAGCTCCAAGTGTCCACCCGCAATTGCACACCAATTTCCCCCCTGTGACTTCCACTCTCGAAAACTACGATACCGCGCTTAACGATAGAAATATGCTGTTGTTGGAGTCACTACTGTAAGCAATCCCACGACTGAGGATCTGTCGCGGCACCCTTGCACTCGGCCGAATAATCGGAGGAGGTGTTTGGGTGGAGACGTACACAAAGCCTCGATCAGGTTGTGACACCTAGGAGTTCACCTGAGGCACGTAACGTGGATTCGAGGTGTTCTGTGTTGCCGGACGCCTAATTACGACTGTGTAAAAATCCGATCGTGATTTCGCGGTACGCACGGTACAGGAACACTCGGGTCGATCCTGCCGAGGAATTCGGGGAAGATCAAGTGGCGTCTGTACTGTAATTGCACACGATCAATTGAGAATAACTAGAAGATATCGGCAAGCACGAATTGTGGGCGGAGCGGCACTTCTGTTACCCAATTTAAGTCGGTGAAATATAATGTAACGCGATGCTATCAAACAGAGCGATAACAGCACCTCACGGTCGTATCCACCTCTTCACGAAGGCATTCGAATACACTCAAGAAGTGATGGCAGGGCACTTTTGTGAGCTGAGTGGCACTTTGAATGCTCGAACGAGTCTGTGAGCGATGCCACGATCAAATGCAGGCAGAAATTGAGATAATGGCTCACAATCGAGTCCACGTCTCACAAGGGCACACAGGTACAACCAGAAGTGACAGCGGGACACTTTGCGTGGGCCGAGCGATACTTCGACTGCCTGTGTGAGCCTGGGAGTTGAGTCACGATATATGAGTATTATATAATTTCAGTCGTTCTCGGATTCTGTAGTTTTGCTACGCGAGACTCTGCAAGTAGCAGTGACTCGCAATGAACACTTACTCACCGTTTCGTTCCATTCAGCGAAAATCTAAGAACGTTACCTCTCGTTACGATGTTAAACTTGAATTTAATAAAATATTGACTACTACGCTGTACACGCCGGCTAACGTAAGAAAAATTAAATCTCGTGACTCCTCGATTTGAGACGCGTATGTAACGAGGATAAGATAGGCGGTTTGACTATGTTACCAGGTCGGTTTAACCTCTCGATTACACACCGTTTTTCGCCGAACGGAATTGGAAACGCGTGTTACCTGGTTCGTTTCCAGAAGTAGAGTACCTGTCGTCGAACGAGCATCGATCTCCTTCGATCGGTGTCAAGTGGAGATCGATGCGAACGCATATTTAATTAGTGGGCCAAATCTCCTAAATTCCTTTGCTCGCGACAAAGGACCACGGATCCTAAGCGGCGGTAGGGGTATCCCTCGCGTTTACACAGTAACACACACACCAATTCGCACGCTGTTTATGTGTATGTGACCAGCACGGTTACAGTACTTATGCGGAAAAATGGCGGACGATTTTGAATGGCGATCGACTGTCGAACGTTAAATAAAATGACTATTCGAAATAACTTTCCGATTCCGCGGATCGAGGATCAAATAAATTCTTTATGCGGTAAAACCTATTTTACACAACTCGATTTTAAATACGTGTTCCATCATATAAAATTATTATAAAAGGAAATATGAATGTATACACGTCCTACACAGGGTGTCCCGTAATTAGTGTAAAGTCGAGAAATGGAGGATAGCTGAGTCGATTCTGAACAACAATTTCCTTTGCAAAAATATCGAATGAAGCTTCGTTTTTGAATTATTAACGTAAAACACTGACCAATCAGATCACGCGTAGAGCGCACGCTCAGCCGTGATAGGGTATCTTCGAGCCGGGACGTCGGACTAGAACGATAGATCTTTCTTTATGCGATCCATTAATATAATTTTCCGTTCCTTATTAGACAAAGGTAAAATATTAATTTACACAGAGGTCATCTCTTAATTACTGCAGACACCATAAATGAGAACCTATCTATTCTGTGAAATGTTTGACAAATCATAAATAAAAACTGGCTGGAATTAAAATTTGCAAAATGTGCTTTCTTGCTCACGGAAATAACATATTTAGGTTACTGAATTAGTCATAAAGGGATTTTTGACCAAGTAAAGAAAATATTAGTACGGTGTTAGGTTACCCAATACCCCGACCATTTAGAGAGCTACAGAGTTATCTAGGGTTTGTTCCATCTTAAAAATTTTGCAACCATTTCCTAACCATTATATGTATGATTTGATGAAATCAAAAAGTGATTTTAAATGGGATGACGAACAATTAGCTGCTTTTGGAAAATTAACCCCTCAGCGACGGGGTACGTAAAATACTAACTCCACAAACCTCGTACTCCAACAGTGTTTCTATGGAGTATGGGGCCACGTGCATACAGTCAGTCACAGTGAAAATCATACACCGCATATATTGTCCTAATTTTTGGCTGAAAATTGAACTGTATGAACCTCTGAATTTCGGTAATGAACATTATACTGTTCTGTGTGGACTGCTCTTTGATCTCATGTAAAAAAACCCAAATTTTATCGATATTTTATTTTCATTTTTGTTTATGGGCACAGTTTGTATTATGATATTTCGCATTTTTCATATTTTATGTTATTTTTAAATTATATAAAAGTCCAAATTGAACAAATATTCCAATAAAAACATTATTTAAAAAAACAAACAACGGTAATTATGATTCTTATTTATTTGACCCCCTGGCGGAGCCACTTTTTATGTCTACTTGCCGTCACTGAGCCCCCTTTACCTACAAATAGTAGCCGGCATTTTCGCGAGTGTAAAGCTGTCGTTGAAGGGTTAAAACAGACTCTTATCACGGAACCTATATTATCAATATATTCACCAAAGGCAGAAACCGAATTACAGTATGATGCTAGTGCATACGGTTACGGTTCAGTTCCTAACAGACAATCTGATGAACAGTTTCAACCTGTTTCTTATTTTAGCAAACGTACATCACAAATAAAGTCGCACCATCAAGCTTTGAATTAGAAGCTTTAGCTATTACTTATTCCCTTCACTGTTTTAGAATTTATCTACAAGGAATAAAATTTAAGTCCGTAACAGGCTGTAATAGTTTAAAACAAACTTCAGAAAAGAACAAGGTGAACCCGAGAATATGATGATGGTCTCTTATACTTCGAAATTACGACTATGAATTAGAACATCGGTCGAAAGATCGTATGCGTCATTCAGGCGCCCTAAGTCGACAGCATTCCATATTAATAATTACAGAACGTAGTTTTGAAGGAAATCTAACAATACTACAAGCGTTAAATGAAAATATTAACAAGATTAAGGAAAAGTTAGAACAAAATGAAGGTAAGTATTTTAAGCTTAATAACGGATTAGTTTATAGGAAGTCAGGGAATGAACTATTATATTACGTACTTTTGAGTATGAGGTGTAACGCGATGAACAGATTTGACACCAGGGTGTAAATGAAACTCAGAACATTTTCCTGCCTGGACATTAAAGTGTCTGAGATCCTTCACGGGATCCTATCAATTGTCTCTTGCAAAATCTGATATAGGGGATCACCTATTTTCTATCAAATATGAATTTCTCGTCCCTTGATAGACAAATGTACTTAAACTTTGCAGCAACTTTGCATCATATCAAATCATGAAATGCAGCAAGGTTGTGCGCTTTATAAGTGCGCATCTGGACGTCAAATTTATAGCATACAATGATGAAAAGAAAATATTCATATTCGTAGCGACATGAATTCAACAGATGAAATATACAGGGTGTTCGACAACAGGTGGGCATAATTTCAGGGGGTGGTAGTTGGGGTGATTCTGAACAGCTTTTTCCTTTGCCAAAATGCTCGTTAAGGCTTCCTTTTTGAATTATTAATGAAAAACAGTGACCAATCAGAGCGCGTGTATAGCACGCGCTCAGCCGTGATAGGGGAACTTCGAGTCGGGACGTCGGACTAGAACGAATCACGGCTGAGCGCGTGCTATACGCGCGCTCTGATTGGTCAGGGGTTTTCATTAATAATTCAGAAATGAAGCCTTAACGAACATTTTGGCAAAGGAAAAAGCTGTTCAGAATCACCCCAACTATCACCCCCTGAAATTATGCCCACCTGTTGTCGAACACCCTGTATGTATTTACAAAAACTTTCACTCATATTTGGCTTATACCGTTACGTATACCGTTATTATATACACCTTGACAAAATGAAATTTATGTATTTGAATGAAAACAAACTTTAACACTGTAATTAATCAATTTCATTATCACCCGTAAAATTGTCACTCTTTTTAACTTAACACACTTCAAACTCTCACTGAAATGATGTGCACTGGTATATGTTGCAATCACGGTAGCGGACAAGAAAATGTCGTCTTTGTTTGAAAATATGGCGGAAGAATCGTCATGGCAAAGTACGAACTTACCCGATTAAGACCGAAAATTTATCGGGAAATACATATATTGCTTATTTCTTCAAATTCACATCATATTTACGATAGTTAATGAAGGTATACAATAGCAACAATTTCATCTCATAACTTAGAATCATGTCAGCAAGGAAAGCAATCTTCCAGATTTTAACAATTATAGTTTGGATGTTCAGGCACCATTATTTGTCAAAGCGAAATTGCAGTCAGGACATTGTGCTCTGAAGGTTTATTCTATCTTTATAATAATAATTGATGTTGCACAACCTGCAACTGCATCAGTTAAAAGTTATTACTGCCAATGTCGAAATGTCGAGTTGATTCCTGTGCTCATGTGTTGGCGATAATATGGTACATGAGATTTGGACGATATAGTGATTTTTCAACGCCAACCGATTTTTTAAATGCACATTTTCCTCACTTAAAGCCAACATCGGAAGATAGAGACGAAGATGAGGATGAGGAATGAATTATTTTGTTCGAACATCGCATCCGCAACTTGAGCACCGAACTGAATTTGATGTTGTAACCCTGAAACCAACAGTTTCCCCAACATGTAGTATATATCATTTAAAAGTGTATAAAATAAGCTTTTTATACTGAGTTTTTGGTTAAAATCTGAAGATACTATTTTTGAATGTTACAATTTTTCTGAATTTTACATAAACAGGAAAACTAGAAAATTACGTAAAAATTAAGTTAACGAAATTGGAAACATCAAAAGCAATATATTATTCAAAAGCTTGAATTTGTTGTGATTTTTTGCTGCAAGAATCAAGCCGATATCTTAAATTCAGTAAAAAGTTACAGCCTCCGGAAGATTTTGCAAAATGCGTACTTTCCCCCGCTGTTTTGCAAGGGCTTACAAAAAAGTTACGCTAGGAATTGATGACCCATATTTGGATCTACAAATACACGAAGTTTTAGCAAAATCCATTAGGAGCGAAAACATACGGTTTTTGAATACGGTCCTTTTATCCAGTGACAAGTACAAGTACGGGTGAGGTGATTAAATATTTTAAATTATATTTTAATACGTGTAGTAAGCCTGCTACAATGATATCTGATTGCGATAGTGTTTTTACGACGGGAAAATGTAAAGAATTCTTAGCACAAAATGGCATTAAACATGTTTTGGTAGCTACTGCTACGCCACGTGCGAATGAGCAGACTGGGTAAATAAACAGAGCATTGATACCCATGTTAACAAAATTATGTAACAGTCCTTACAGCTAAGAACGTGCCATAAATGACATAGAGTTTGCGTTAAACAATACAGTGAATCGCGCGACAGGAGACAAATCAAGTTGAAGCTGTAAACGATGAATTTAGAAGAAATTCGAGCAAACGGGATAAAAAAAAATAGAGATAACTAATAGATATAATACACAATATTACGAAAGTAAACATAAAGCACCAACGCATTATCAGCTAGGTGATTACATAATGCTTAAGAACGTTGACGTAACAGCCGGCGTCAATAAGAAATTGTTGCCGAAATTTAGAGGACCATATGTAAAATCAAACGTCTACTAGATCAGGGCCTGGTGTAGCGGTTACGTCGCCCTGGACAAAAAGACAAATTGTAGCCCCTTGTATATATTTTTTTTAAATAAAGGTACATATTTTTTATAAAAATCAAGTATATGCATGTTCGAACAAGTTCAAGCAGCGTCCTTTACAAATTTTGCGTTAATTTTTCAATAATAGGCTAAATATTTTTAGCTTTTAGACGTAAACAATATAAATACGCTAGGCATTGTAAATTTTTAGCGAACGAAAAAATCGATATGTGAAATTTTCTATTAATTGGGTATTTAACACATTAATATTTTTCGCACACTTATGGCGCCCCGGACAAATGTCCGGGTTGCCCGCTCCTAGAGCGGGCGCTGACTAGATGATGACAGATATACATATTGTATGCGATCCGGAAGGACATCGTTCGATATAGGAAGGAAGGATTTGTACAAGTAGTACATGGAAAACTAGTGGACACGTATATTATGATATCGGCCCGAAAGCTATTTGAAGGGTTGAAATCACCCTTATCGATTTTGGGGGTAGGTTTGACTATCTAACGAATTATTTTTACGATTGTTGCGAAATCAGGTACTAAGGTACTAAGTAAGGGTTTTTGGGGTTGCTGGTAACGAATCTGAAGTTCGTTTTGAAGAATTCACAATGGCGGATCCAATATGGCGGTCGCATTTTATAAAAGTTTTACGCCCTGTCAAAAAGTGTGAAAATTGCAAAAAAAGTAAGAAATCTGCATAACTTTGAGGCGAATTTGTGGAAAAAGGTCAATGTGGCGAAAATTCAAAGTCGATTTTCTCGAAAACAAAGCATCATATAAAAAAATTTTATTCTACATTTTCGACTTATTTTTTCGTGTAGAATCAACCCTTTTTCGTTTGTACTACCAGTTACCGAACACCCTATATATACATGTACTCCTAAGACTCGAATCAGCTAGGTACAGACGAGCGCGCCGCGGCTGTAACGCGGCATTACAAACTGTGCGTGATGTTTCGTTTTTACCACGAACATGCGCCGCGCATGGAACGAGCCATGAATTTCAACGCGCATTCGCCATCAGTTCAGTGGCTGTGGTTTGTGGCTCGAACGCAACAAACTCGAAAAAACCGTCCACACTGCGGCAAGAAATCCCTTTGTGTTCGCGCAAAAAGCCGACAGAAATTGGGTATTACAGTATTGCCGTGTAACATGTTCACGCTACCGTCCAAACCAGCGGTTCTTAACCTGGGGTCCGCGATGTCCTCACAGGGGGTCCGTAAAAGCTCGAAGAAATATCGGAAAGGACACGAAATTTACGAACTTATTGTAAGTAGTAACTTTAAAATTAGTAATTTAGTAATTTTGAAATTTAGTACTTTTGTAATTAGTAATTTGGAAATTTAGTAATCTGGTAATTCTGAAATTAATAATTTGGAAATCAGCAATTCGGAAATTTAGTAATTTGAAGATTTCCAAATTAGTGACTTGGAAATTTGGTAATTTGGGGATTTTCACATAGGTAACTTGGTAATTTTGAAATTAGTAATTTGGAAATTTAGTAATTTCGAAATTATATAGTGATCCCAAAAATAATACTGGGGGGGGGGGGGGGGGGGGGGGGTGAAAATAATATGATAAGAAGGGGTCCGCATCGTTAAAAAGGTTAAGAATCGCTGGTCCAAACGAACGAATATTTGCCCAAACACATTCGTTCCATGCCGCGTTGCTGTCACATTGCAACCGCAGCGCGTTCGTCTGTACTCAGCTTTAGGTTGCATACACTTACTCAACCGATTACCTTACTTGCTACAAACAATGTTTTCAAATGAACAATGTTTCCTAACTGTTGCAATCTACTTGAAATGTTTTTAATCTCTAATCTCTATCTACGGTCTTTCTTTTCGCAGAATCTAATCAATTAATTAAAGTGATTTCACGTTTAATGTCTTATGTCTTATGTCAAGAGGGCCCCCACTTCGGCAGAGATGACCGTGGACTGTACCTCGGGAGGGACAAGGATGATGTTAAAAAAGTGCCAAATGAAACCTCCAGGCACGTAAAATATTAATGAGGCATCATTCTATAGATCCTGCACATTAAATTGAGCACAGTCACTTGTAACAAATGAGATGGGACAGTCATAAAAAATGCGATTGAAGTTGACGGTAGTACGAAAGGCGAAACGTAAGTTTCTGACTTCAAATAACCATAACTTCGAAATGAGTGCATGAAACGTAATAATTCCAACGCTATTTTGTATACAAAATATTTAAATAATATGAAATGAAATATTGCTCAAATTATTAGTTAGTAACATTAAAACGCAACAAATTAAGATAATGTATTAAGATCCAAATATTCCGCAAAATATATTTATTATTATACTGTTAGAAAAGTCGAAATAAATAAATGCCCGAAGTAGGCCATGTGTTTCTTCTTGGCGCGTTTCCCCCTTTTAATGGAGGTTCGGCCAAAAGACTTGGTTAAGGAAGGGCCGGATGGCCAAGGGTGCCCTCACGACCGTGATTTCTGTTACGGAACAGACCTGTATTGGCATTCGCTGTGACGAGTCATAGAATACTTAGTTACCATTTTAAAAGGCTACACGACGCTTCAGTTATTATCACGCCCTATCGCCCATCCTGATTAACGCCGTGTCTTACAATAGTGTAACTCACTTCTAAAACAAAATGAAATGCTTTGAATATGAAAAATTGTTTTTATATTTCATCGTCCTCTTCTTCAGATGATAGTTTTTTAATGAACTTAGCGTTAAGGGTGTGCAGGAGGTAAACCAGCGCCTTTGTCGACAGTTGTGGAGAAATTAGGAACCTCTAGAACAAGGAAAGAGAAAGTGATGCAACAGTTGTAGGAGAGACGAAGATAGAGCGATGGAAGCGGCTTGATTTTCCATCTACTTTCGTGCAACTTTTTGAGCTAAAAAGCAATATTTTCTTACACTTTTTTTTTAATTCCTTGTATAATTATGTAGGGGGTACAGAGCCCTTTTTTCGAAAAAGTGTCCAAAGAAAAAGTTCTATAACATAATACACTTTTATTTTTTATAAAATTTCCAGAAGGAAATTGCAAAATCGGGCTCTGTACCCCCCTCTGTAATAATAAAAGGAATTTTTATAAAAAAAAAGTGTAAGAAAATATTGCTTTTTAAGCTCAAAAAATTGCACCAAAGCCGGTGGAAAATTAAGCCTCTTCCATCGCTCTATCTTCGTTTCTCCTACAACTGTGAATCACAATTGGAGAGGCAAGGATCTATCTGTCCTTGTTTTAGAGCTTCCTAATTTTGCCGCAACTGTCGCTGTAGTCAACTCGGAGTTCGGCCGTGGCTCCTAGGCACCCTTAACGATGACATACATAATGTATACGGTATAGTTTCTATCGTGCGGCTTGAAGTGTATATACTTCAAACGGGTCTGCTGGTTAGTTACATCGTTGGAGGTGTTTATTTCGAGGAGACAACTCCACTATGACTTTTCACGAAGTCGGACGGGTTACGAGATATCTCGTTTTTAGCAAATTGTACGTTGCGGACGAGTCACGAGATTTCTCGTTTTTTTATGCTTTTTATTCAATCAGCAGCTTAAGCAATCAGTCACAAATATTTATGTTACGTTACCGAAATGTATTGCAGACTATAACTTAACCATGAACGGTGTCGATCTTGCAGATCAATATCTATCATATTACTCAATATTGAGAAAAACAATTAAATGGTCAAAAAAGGTAGTATTATATCTTGTCAACTGCGGCATGTTTAAAGCATTTAAGATTTATAATTCGTCTAATAATGAAAAAATGAAATATAAAGATTTCCTACTTGCTGTGATGAAATTGTGGACGACGGAAGAAAAATCAACGGATACATTTATGGATGTAGAACAAAGTATTTCGAATACAACAAATCACCCACGTGTCGACCCACTATGTAGACTTTCTGGTAATATGAAACAGCATATACTTGAACCAATAACGAGTAAAGGCAAAAAGGAGTTTCCAACCAAACAATGTAAAGTTTGTTCGTGTAATGGAAAAAAAAGCGAAACAAGATACTGTTGTCAATTGTGCCAAACAGCATTGCATAAAGGAATATGTTTTATTAAATATCATACTCTAAAGCAATATTCAAATTTGGGTAATAAATAATAGTTTAAATGTAATAGAAGACACATCAGTGAATTTGGACGCGTTTCGCAATTAACGAGTAAAACCGGCGTCCTCTCTCGATACAACAGAGTCACGATATTACCGACCATGCGTCTCGTCTCGCCACGAGGTAACCGTCGGATCGATCAACCATTAGCCGAAAGAGCGTTAGCGAGAGAAGATCGATTGTACACGCGTACCCATCACCGTAACTGTCACCGTTGTTTCCAAATAAGCGAAGCCTCCGTGCAGAGGATTATATCGTTCATTAAATCGCGAGTGCGAATGACTGTATTTTATTTAGAGACAATTATACAAGACTTCAGTGTAAAAGTGAATATCAGCAGTTTATTTCTCTCCCTCGAAGCCCACTCCGCTTAACCGGAGTTCCGCGCAGATCTCTTTAACGGTCAGCTGGTCCATTCCGAAACAGAATTAAAAAATTAAAAGACTTATAATAATATAATACACTCTTTGTAAATCTTATGTTACATAATTGCTTCAAATTTTAAAACAGAAGATACAGTTTTATACTCTCAAATTTGAAAATGACAAAAATTTTTGTGGCTTAAAAATGTATGCAAAGGGAAATTATGTAAAAGATTGTATTTGCAAAAAGTAAACAATATTTTCGATAATTTCATTGATAATCGAATGTGCAGATCATATGTATACAATTAGCAAAATAGAAGGATTTTGTGAAAAGAAAAGGGAAAGTGAAATAAATCGGCGGCGAAATTCCTGGCAATAAATATAAAAAAACATGCCTAAATTTTACGCAGTAGCTCAGAAGATAGAGGAAAGTGCGTACATAATAACGCAATTTGTTGCAACGCGATATCTCAACTAGTTCCTGAGATATAAGGCTTCAAAGTTTGTATAGCGGCCGGCGCGTACGAAGGTAATCCCGAATGGGCCGCAGACTTTTTTCTAGGAAATTCATATACGCATTTCCAGGAATAGTAAAGGATTAGACGTAAACAATGACCACGTGACCGCTACGCTAGACACTCGCTGTCTGGGTCCAAGCGTGAGGCGGCAGCGAATTTCTATAAAAATTACGTTTGTCTTCACACGACGATATCTCAGGAACGGATAAAGATATCGATGTAAAACAAAAACCGAATTAAAGTGGAAGATTTCTACTTTCTTACGAATCTAACTTTATATCGAAATTCGAAACAGGACTTTGTTGGCAGCCCTTTGAACTTTTAGTAATTTTAATACGCGTTTCTTATGCAATTGAACATAGTTTCTGACTTTCAGTTGCATCGAACAATAGAATATTATTATAAATATCTATCACACGCATTATTAACGATTCTTTCGTTTACTCAAAAAAATTTTTTGGAAAAAAATACAACCGACTTCGGAATGCACCAAAAATTAAAAATATGTAAGAGGATTAAAGAAGTTTGACAATTTCCAATGTAGAAAATTGTTAATTTTGCGCCGTTTCCGAAATATAAATTAAAATTATTTCGTCCTTTTCGGTGCATTCCGAACTCGGTTGGATTTTTTTTTCCAAAAATTTTTTTATTTTACATTTTTTAGTGGCGATCAGAGCATTCCTTCCAGAGTAGCATCAAAGAATAGGAATTTTGCGATGAGAATAGTAGTTAGCAACAAAGGGATGGGAAGGGAAGGGAAGGGTAGTGAAGGGAAGGTCAGGGAACGGCATGGAAGTGAAGGTAATGTTGCAAATGCGATCATCGTGGAAACATCCCCGGCCGCAAAATGTAATACTAGGTTTCATCGATATCAGGCCGAGTAAACGTGAAATACCACGAAAAAAATGAAAAAATCCAAAATGGTTTTTTTACGGGACCAACTGTTGGTCATACTCTACAAGATGCAAAAGGTTTCGTTCCGATTGGTCCATCCATCTTGGAGTAATCGATGACCATACACAACGCGGACGAAATCGTCGGCATTTTTTGCAATAAAAAAGGGGCAAGCGGTGATGAAATGCAAATTTTTTTTTACGGGACCAACTGGGAGTCATACCCTACAAGATGCAAAAGGTTTGGTTCCGATTGGTCCATCCATCTCGGCGTAATCGGCGAACATACATTAAAAAAAAAAAAATTAACGTACATGTCGAATTGAGTAACCTCCTCCTTTTCGAAGTCGGTTAAAAAGTCTTGTATAATAAACAGATATATAAATTATATATATATTATTATTTAAGAATACTAAATAAGAAGTCGGTTAATTATAAATGTACGTACCCGTTTCCTGTTACTTGCCAAGCATGTTTTGAAACGTTCGAAAATGTGCGGTCTTTGAGGGTATTTTGAACGCGAGGAGCCCGTCCGCAGTGTGTTAATTGAGATGCTATTCAGTGCAAACTAGGTAATTCTTAGATTTTTAGATACGTGATTTTTTTTTTATTTTCAAGACACTGTAAGAATGTATCAGGATTAGATCTGACGAATGGTAAGTAAACTGTTGTGGGCGTTTTAAAATGTAAACGTAAGAGACTTTATTGCGTAATCGTAACGTCAACGGTCAGAACAAGAATGGCACCTCTTGGCCAAAAATCCTCGGTCGTGAGAACGCCTTCGACAGTATGCCCTTAACTTTCCTTAAGAAGGGGAACGCGTTGACAAGGCGCACATGGCCTACCTCGACCGTCGACCGATTTCGACTTTTCTAACAACGCGCTGTGAAACATTTTGTTTATATTTTGTTGGACAAAAGTAAGATGGGACTTGCTGCAATTATTGCACATACCTGCGGATGCAAAATAGGTCAAGGTGTGGTAGGATGTTGTTCACATATTGCAACAGTGTTATGGTACTTCGGATTTACGCGACATCAGACGTCCATACATTCACCTGTTAAGTTCTTCAACCGATATTTTATCGAAGAAATATCATCCGAAGAAGCGGAGGATGAAATATAAAAACAATTTTTCGTATTGAAAGCATTTCATTTTGTTTTAGAAGTGAGTTACAGTATAATAATAAACATATTTTGTGGAATATTTGCATCTTAACACGTTATCTTAATTTGTTGCGTTTTGGTGTTACTATAACTAACAATTTGAGCAATATTTCATTTCACACTATTTAAATATTGACTTTTCTTTACAAAATAGCGTTGGAATTTTTACGTTTCATGCACTACTTTCGACTTTCGAAGTTATGGTCATTTGAAGTCAGAAACTTCCGCCTTTCATACTACCATCAACTTCAATCGCATTTTTTATGACTTTCACATCACATTTGCTATAAGTGATAGTGCTCAATTTAATGTGCAGGATTTGCCTGGAGAGTTATAAATTTGGCACTTTTTTAATATCTTCCATTGCTCGTGAGCAAGAAGTTACACAGCTCTGATCGATACCTAAGATTGACTATACTTCTGCATGGTACATATCCACTCACGGTTTCGATGATTCGTGGAAGGAGGAAAGGATTGTATACACATTTAAATTAGGCAGTAATAAAGGAGGCCGCTATAATTTTTCATATTTCACTGTTGGTATTTTTATTTATTAAGCATATATATATATATATATATATATATATATATATATATATATATATATTATATGAATATATATGTTATATTATATATATGTTATGTTATATTATATAATATAATATATATATTATATTATATTATATTATATGAATATATATATATATATATATATATATATATATATTCATCCAGATCTTTAAATTTTAATAAACAACTACATATTCAAATACCACTTTAAATAAAAATGATATTAGTAGAGGTATTTTTAAATAAAATTTCATTTTAAAGAAATACAATAGAAAAATAATAATATTAAGTCGTGATCTATGTAATTAAATATTAATTAATATAAGAGCTAGCTTTTATGAAGGCCGCACAAGAAACTCACGGAGGCCACACGTTCCCCACCTCTGGTATAGTTTATTAGCATGCGCTTCTCTCTTGTTCAATGTCTGCAACTGTCTTCCACGATCGTTTCTAAGTTTCTGCCTAAACAAGAAAAATCCAGAAAGGAAACCCTGTAGTTTCCCATCCACCAACGGTGTCATTTTCAAATGTTTAAGGTGGGGTGGAAACAAGCTTGTCCGTCATAGAGCCGCATATGACCCGTGTGCTACTCGCACCTTTCGCCAAGAACTCAAAATATGGTTTATGACACCGTTGGTTCTTGTTCATCGTGAACCTAGACCCTATGCTGACCTCGGATTTCAACAATGGTAGTGTTATAAACCTGCCCTGCTCAATGTTCGTGAACATCCGCTATTATCGAAAATAAGAAAAAATAGCTAAATAGGACCTATTATCCTATTATCAAATAAATATTTTGCTTTCTCGTTATGAGTTGACAGTTAACACATTGCACAGCGGCCGAGTATTGGCTGCTGAAAGTATAAGTACCAGCAATGGCATTGGGAATTCTTCGAGGAATGAATATTTGAAGAAAAAAAAATGTATATATATTAAAAACTTTATACATGTTCATACAACAATATATAATACATACTCCTATATTCGTTAATAAATGTTGAAAAACAAGAGCCTTAGCAGATGACTATTATTGTTTAAAACTTTAATAAACGTAATTGTTTGATTAACACGTTAATGAATGCCTAACCAAACTGGAGACGTTGTGTATTAACCCTTTCGGTATGAGCGCTCTGTCCGCCGTGGCACTCCCGCTGTACGAGGTGTCGCGCCGAAAATACGCACATAGCGCGTGGTCAACAATTATTCCTGTAGCTGTCTTTTCAGAATTCTTGTAAGAAAAGACTTTTGATTAGAATAATTTTTATTATGTAAGAAATATCGCATATATGCAAAATATATTTTCGATATGTTTAGTCTAATACGTCGGTAAAATAGAATACTTTGTTACCAACTATAAATGTCGCTTATACCACCGACGAGCTACTGTTAAAGACTGCCAGCACCGACGAGGTACTGTTAAAGACTGCCAGCCTTACGGGACTTCGCGTATCCGAAAAATTCGCTGTTTTCTACCGCCCTCTAGGATATATTGCGGTCAGAATAAGAAACACTCGCGGAAGATGTGACTGGTCCCATCGTATAAACGGTCGCCGGGGCGAGGGGAACTTTTCTGTCTCGCTTTGTCACATTTTGTTCCATGGGCGTTCTTTGTCACGAGGCGACCAGAGCCCATCAGAGCCCACTTAGTGGCACGCCAAAATACACAGGGGCTGGCAGTCTTTAATAGTACCTCGTCGGTGACACAGGTCATTAGATGGATGCCGGATATATCCGGCACTCGTACACACAAATCATCAGTTGGATGCCGGATATATCCAGCGCTCGTACCGAAAGGGTTAAACTTAACATCATAAGATTCGAGGGAGTCAACAATGTCGGCCGATCTGTCATCTAAAAATGTCATTCAGGCTAAACGTGTTGAGCAAGGAATACTGTAATTAATTAATGTAGCCTAGAATATATTTCTCGGATGTAATAAAAGACAATATGCAATTGCTGTTTTTATTTATCACGCATTTTCCTTTTCTTTTCTGTTGGAAAGCTCATATGCTTCGGGTTCGTTCCATGGTTGAACTTCAGCTGCGCCAAAGATAATAAAAATTAAGTTTCCTAATACGTATATCGCAGCAGATAAATAGAACACTACGTTCCATTGGGCTGAACTTGTCTGAAAATAAATATTTTTAATAATTGATAAATCAGGAATTAATATTAGATATAACTTTCGAATGTAAGCCAGATTTTTTCTTATTTTAAGTATCAGTATTTCGTCAATATTACGGTTACCTTCTTTAATAGTAAATAAATGATTGCTTATGGAGTGAATCCTGTGTCAACTGTTATTTGTATGCAGAAAGGATTTTATGAGTTGACCAATGAAAACGTTAAATGAATGTGTTTCAAGTGCAGTGTAATCCTTGGAATGTTTCAACTGTATAACGTAAGAGTGCGAAAAGTATGTAGTGTCTCCGCTAAATATTCTGTCTCACTTTCATTTGGACTGCACACCATCGAGCACCATAGGTTTCTGTAGGAAATATCTCAGCGTAAGGGAAGAATATCCCAACGTTCGTTTTACTAATTGTGCTTGGGTTAGCATTCATTTCATGGAGAGTTGTATTGGATGACTAACTCCTTACTCATAGTACGATAACCACCGCCGAATCATCCTATAACCACATCATAGACTCACTCTGCAGCAAACACCTTAATATCTGTTCTTGGCATCATCTGTTCCTGACCGTTGTCCTGACCATATTACTCATCCTCATCACTAGGATATAAGACCAACCAAAACACAATAGGGGTCAGAATCTTGTAGTCGGTTCAAGAGTGCAGTCATTACTGTTACGAATAAGAACCTTTAACTCTTCAAACGCGTGTTGTTAATTTCCACCATCCGGAATCCAACAGTTGATTTAACAATAAAGTAAAAAATAGATGATGGATTAGATCAATTATCGTGTCGAGGTGTAATCCCTTGTAACTTTAAGGTATACGACGAATAGGTGAAGCCTCTTTCCCTACATTACCATTCTCCTTACGGGAGCCTATTGTAGGATTGGATTTAACATGCATTCGATCCTAAATCGATACACAATCGATTTAGCGCGACCGAAGCGCCGGATAGCGAAACGCCGAGAAAGCGAAAAAGAAAGTCGACGATCGTCCGTGCACGCGGTTAATGTAACGTCGCGTCGTAAAATAAATGCGTAAATCCTACACTATCATGTTCTATTATAACAGACTTGGGAATTAACTGTTACAGGTGTCTCCTACAGCAGATATTACTAACAAAACAATGCATCGTTGATAGTACCTCATGAGTGATATGAAAACCTAATTAATACGAGTATTGCCTTAATCCGGTGGGCGCGGTTCATATGGTATTTACTTGAGCTGCCTCGAGTACTATGACCGCCACTGGGTCCACACAGCGCGATGGGATAAAGCGGGCGTTACATCTGAAAATCTGCCGAAAAGAGCAATTAATTCCGAAGCCTGCTGTAGATTTGTAGCAAACAGTTAGTCAACAGACAGCAGAACTAAGTATACAGGGCGAGACACTAATTATTGCCACCTTGAATAACTCTGAAAGTATGATAGTAGTAGAACAGTTTTTAACCGACTTCGAAAAGGACGAGGTTACTCAATTCGATCAGTATATAACATATATATTGATATATATATACATTTTTTTTTCTTTTTCGAAACAAACTGGCGCCCAGGGTAAAATCGTCCGTGGATTTGTGCACGGTGGTGCGCGGAGAGCAACTGTCCCTGGTTGCATTCCAGCGCAGGATGCCTTTTAGCTACCCCCATACCCCATACGTCGCATGGTCAACTGAAATCCACGTAGGTTGCGGCAATTCGTACATCAAAGGCCGTGGTCGGTGAATGTATGGTGTGAGATGATTGAGTACAGAATTATCTGCCCCTACTTCATCGACAGATATCTTAATGATAGGAAGTATACCACAATCCTTTAAGAAACATCAGGCCCTTTATTGGAAGGACTACCTTCAGAAACGAGGAAAAGAATGTGGTATCAACACGATGGTTGTCCGGTACATTTGTTGCTGATGGCTAGAAATGAGTTGCAAGAAGATTTCCAAATCGTTGGATTAGACGCGGAGAAGCTGTATCATGGCTGGCTTGTTCGCCAGACTTAACACCCCTGGATTTTGACTTGTGGGGATTCTTGAAAGACGTTTGTTTATAACGAAATCCTAACTACGCCTGACGATATGCGGGAGGAAATTGTTACAGCATGTGATTCGATAAGTGCCGAAGTGATGGAAAATACTACTCAATCCGTGATAAGAAGATTGCAGCTGCATTGCATCAATACTAATGACAGTTACTTTGAACACCTTCTGTCAATGTAAGTATATTTCGTCTTTTTTGTTATAAATGACCTTTGTTGACCTTCAAAGACCTTGTTGCATCTCTTGGGATTAGGCTCAATTCTAAAACATAACATTCTACGTAAAAAAAAAACAAAGGTAGGTAACCTTCATATTTCTGAAGCGACTCCATCTAGCAACAAAAGACTAACACTACAGCCTCTGTCGTCCTATACAATGTTTGTTTCGAAAACTTTTCTACTATTATCATACTTTTGCATGTTATTCAAGGCGGCAATACTTAATGCCGCGTCCTATATATGGTGGGGGTCGTTCCCCTATAACAGCCTTGGGAACTAACTGGTCTCTTCGGCCGATTTTCAATCCCTGAAAAGGATTAGGATGGGGTCTTGGTCCCCACGGCAGCCATAGTGCTCGATGCAGCTCAGACATGTGCCATAAGAACCGCGCGTGTCGTTTTTAGGATGACAATTGTATCAATAAATTATCTCATTAGTTCGAACAAACTCAAGAAATTCTTTGTTATGAAATACATTTGAAGTTAGTACTACTGTCGGGTAAATTAAATCAAATAATAGAACTTACAGAAAAACAATGGAACTACAAGTTACCAACGTAAATTCTATCTAAATCATGTTTTAATCATTTGTTTGTCAATTAATTGAACAATTAACAATCTTTTTTAATTCTTTGTCCCAATGTTTGATTCTGAAGTACTCAAAAACGTAATATAAGCAACTTAATACAGTTTTTTCAATGAGTTATTTTACTCTGAAGACGGTAACCGTAATGTCAATGAAACATTGTTACTAAAAAATGTTTATGCTTGAATGATAAACTATGATTGAAATACCTTTTCGTATGTGATGGCACCACAAACCAATGGAGCGACTATTGCAATTACTGAAGCAATGCAATTCGTGATGGACATCATCGTGCCAGCAAAATTCGGGCTTAGATCGATATGATTGATTTGAAATCCGCAAAGAGATCCAGCGTTTAACCCAACTGCTACTACTAGTATAATCACAGCCACCATGGGATCGTGGATTGGCATTGCGGCCAGGCAGGTTAAGGCTATTGCAGGTCCCCAGTGAGCAATGGTATTGCAAGTTTTTCGTACCGCCCCTCTTGAAACACCACTTCTTATGGAGTAGTCAGCTAACCAACATATTGGGAAGCTTAGAATCCACATCACCAAATATGGAAGGGCTGACAACATGCCGTTCTGTCGAATAAAATAAGACTTTATTAACACCGTTGGAATGAGATCTTACGAAAAGTTGATTTACGTAGATATATCATAAATACTAATGATTTAATAATAAAATAATAGATTGAAAATGAAATTAAATATAAAATAGAAGAAATTGTTACGTGCACATGATAATATAAACATTTAAACATATATGATAATATAAACAATTCTTATCAGAACAAACTGTTTTTATATTATTCTATGAAATATTTTATTTTGTTAACAAAACTTGCCGTTTAATTTCACTTTCCAATGCAAATTGTACTAATTGACGTTTTCATACATGTTAGGTTGTAAATTGAAATTGAATACTATTTCGCGTAATTTTGTGATTTTATTATACAAGCTATTTATATTTTATTTATGTACCTCTCAAAATCAAATTGAAATTTTTAAATGAAACTGTATTTTTTTATTCATTATCTGCGTAGCTGTATCAGCTTGCTGCGTCGAATTATGATTGTTAGACTATTCCAGACATCAGGAGCCTGAACCAATAGTGGTAGCCGTAATGCTCACATTAGACAGTGAGCACGGCTATACGACGGAAACTCAGATTCACTTCATAGCAAAAAAGTTGCTCCCTACTCTTCGTTTCTCATGTAACCGATTCATATCGCCATTATCCTACCTGCACTGTCTTATTTCTAAGCTGGGTTTATCATTAGTTAAGTCAAGTGATCTAATGCAACACTGGATTGTAACTGCAGTATAGGATTACATTAGTCCAGTCGTTAGATTAAACTATTAAACAAATACATTCCAGTCATATGACTGGACATCGAAGCTAAATTTATATTAGTACAGTCATTGGATTGGGCCATCTAAAGCAGGTATGGGCACCTAGTAGTATGAGTCTAACCGGAGGAGATGGTTTCAATGTACACTAGAGCAGTTGTAAGCACGAAAACCACCCAGAGGGAAATTGTGATGTCAGGTTGTTCGGGAGCTGTTGTCTACTCTACTTACAATTAGAGGTATCTTAAGATAGTTCGAACGCGTCGCAGGCACGGAAATAAGCGCATCGGTAAAGCAGGAAGCGTTAGACACAAGCAATATCGAATGAGGAATGAAACAAATTCAGAATGATATGAATTTATTCGTACCCCCAGAATAAGAAAAATACCTCGATATCCCGATAGAATGAATAAATCGAAGTTGTGTAATATTCTTCGCTGTGTGACAAGAAGAAAATTTTGAAAATTGCCTACGTTAAATATTAAAAGGTGCAGACAAAACTGAAATTAAACTCACCCATTTACTTGTAAGTTGACCTGTCAATGGATCATCGCACCGATCCTGGCTCTTGAAAGATGTAACCTGCAGCGCAGAATAGCTGATGGGACAGCCGGGTCAGCGAATTCACGTTACTTCACACCATGTTTTTCCATTCCACGGCTGCTGCCACCTTTCGCTGGGTCATTTACCTCTCCGAATCAGGAAAGTGGGGAAGGATGTAAAGGAGGTGGCCCGAAAAGGACCGATTGCAGTGATTTTATTTTTACAGCCTCCTCCGCGTGCCTTGGTGCTGCGCGAAGATGAATAACGTATTATAATACTCGGAAATTTTCAAAATTTTCTGTCTTTCAAATAGCTAACAATGTTACACAACTTTGATTTATTCGTTCTGTCAAGATATCGAGTAATTCGATTATTTTCCTTATCCTAGAGATACGATTAAATTCATATCATTCTCAATTTTTCTTTTTCCTTATTCGTAACTCCTGGTGCTTAACACTTCCTGCCTTACCTACGTGCTTGTCCGCGGTTGCGCTCAAACGTCCCAGTCGAGGCCAATCTCTCGCGGGTGAGCGGGAATGGTGGGTCTTTTTCCTTAATAATTTAAAAACAGAGTCCCATCCGACACGTTTGCAAAAGAATCATCTCAGCTACCCCCAATTTCCGATTCTTTCATGAATAGAAGGACATCCTGTGTATTACAGAAAATTATAAGAAGGTTGATAATAACTGTTAATGCTACTGCCTCCATACCAGTATGTATTGGTAATTCCATAGGAGGCTAATTAGTACCAATGTAAGTGGCGATCTTACATTTTCTAGCAAGATACAGAGTAAATAATAGTTGTTGGGTTTTTTAATGACGCCACTCACCGATGTATATGCTCTTATTCAATACAATACTTTATTACTAAATAAAACTAAAGGGATCTGGAGTACAGGTGACGTAATGAACAACGAGTGTCTTTATTAAAGCATTTATTCCGCGAAACGAAGACTTAGTAAATGGCAACACAGTGCGACCGTTAACGGCAAAGGACCGGGGACGAATGTCTTCGTCCTGTTTTCTTCGCCGGAAAAAAACGTAGCTCTCCTTCACGAGGAAAGGCCGTGCTCAAGGGGAGAAGAGACCATTGATAACTTTATGGGCCTCGGTCTTGCGGCCCTAAACGCCTCGACCAGTGTCGAGAAAATCTGTTTTCTTTCTGCTCGCTCGAACTTTCCGTGTCGCCACAAAACTATATATGTATATACATATGGACATAATGATAACTAAAAGATAACGTTTTACATTTCTACCTATGCGATTATTTTTGGAACGTAACGTACAAATCAACCGAAGGTTGCCTCGAGAGAAAAAAAAAATGCGTGGTAGCGGTGGTGTCGCTACCGGTAATGGCGCACCGTTTAAATTTGAATCTGGAACCACCTTTGCCCTTAGTTGCTTATGTCCATCCCTAGTCGGCTTAGACAATTTATATGACGGTTAGGAGTGAGTCCTTTCGTCAGTACATCAGCTGGCATTTCCTCCGATGGTAGGTATCCCAGCTTTAAAATCTCTTTCTCCAGATTTTCATGTACGAAGAAGTGTCGCACGTCTATGTGTTTAGACTTTAAACGGTGTGGGTTACTTTTTATTTGATTCTGGGCACTCTGAGAATTATTCCAGAACGTAACCGTTCTTCATGGTATTCCTATCGAGTTTAAGAGGCCTTGCAGAAATAAAACCTCCCTGGCAGTTTCCAATATGGCCATGCATTCGGCTTTTGTCGTAGATAGAGTAGTCTTCTGTTTTCAAATTTCCCAACTGATCGGACACGAGGAAAATATGAAGGCATATCTTGTGAATGATCGCCTGTCCAAATGGTTAGATGCCCAGTCCGCATCTGTTACCCAGTACAGTTCTCATCCGTCCATTTTATACGTCAACTCATAGTTTTTAGTTCCTTTGAGGTATCGCAGGATTCTCTTTGCTGCCTTCCAATGGTTGTAATCATAACTATAATTAAATTAACTTAGGAAATTAACCGAGAACGATATGTCAGGGCGTGTGGAGATGTCTAGGTACAGTAGCCCACCGGATTTTGATAAAGTAATTCAGCGATAACATTCGTATCCTCCTTCTCTGGCGGTGTTAAATTTGTGTGTGGCTCGATCGGAGTATTTGCTGCCTTGCAATCACTCATGCCAAATTTTTTGAGTAATTTGTCGATATAACTGCTTTGCGAAAGCGTAACGGAGTGATCCCTTGTATCTTGGTAGAAATCAATGCCAAGGCATTTTCTTATTTTGCCTAAATCTTTCATTTGAAAGTTCGTGTGCGATAAACCAATTTTTAACTTCTATCCAATTTGACTGGTTTAAGGTAATCAGTATATCGTCAATGTAGATCGTTAGATAGAACGTATCGGTTCCGCTATACTTATAAAAGAAACATGGATCATGAGTTGAGGGTTTTAACCCTTGTTTCAATAGTTCAGATTTAAGTCGTTTATACCATTGTACTCCTGACTGCTTTAGGCCGTAGAGTGAACGTCTCAGCAAGCATATGCTATCTGACGAGGGGAGCTACCCAAGTGTTACGCTCACTTATTTATGAAACTTTGCCACCTTATAGAGTTCGTCCAGCTGAGTATTCCTATACCCCCTTTTGGGCGTAGACAACCAATACTTTAGGAGATATTAACTCCTAAAGATATTAGCTCGTTTGTTAACACTGTCTCTATGATTAAATGTTCGGTTTCGCAGGAAACAGTATCTAAATCTGTGCCTCCTGCTATATTTTGCATTTGTTGGCTTTCAACCACCAATTCTTCGGCTGCATTCTCGGAAGTTTCTTCCAAATTCACCGTTTGCGTTTGTTCATCTGATGGCACGTAAATAACTTCTTCTTCATTATCTGTACGCCCACGGGATGTTAACGGTTCATTTGCATGTTCGCCATCCAATCCTGTTAGGCGTCCCCTTGCATCGTGAAAAGTAATACCATTTTTCAAACACAGCAACGAAGTGTGTTTTGATAGTATTTAATAAATCAACAATATAAGCGGAGTTGAATAAGTTTTGACTTTTAATAATTGAAATATATGAAAATTATCTCCATATATAATTTCATTGATAAAAAGATACCATTGCAAGTATGAATAAAATTCTCTATCGTTGCACGCATTAGTACGTATCATTTCATTTTCGAACCTCCTCTTTCGCTGGTGCTGTCCTTTTCTACGTTCACACCTATGTCAAATCTATGCTACATTTACCGAATGACTCGTGTCACCGACGAGCTACTGTTAAAGACTGCCAGCCTTACGGGAGTTCGCGTGCCCGCAAAATTCGCTGTTTTCTATCGCCCTCTAGGATAGATTGCGGTCAGAATAAGAAACACTCGCGGAAGATGTGACTGGTCCCATTGTCTAAACCAGTGATGTCCAAGCTCGCTCCGGGCTTCCCCCACTCTAAAGCTCTTCCCCTCATATAGGTTCTGATCCAGGAACACCACTCGTTGCGCTATGGTGCAGCGTCGATCGTGCTATTATTTATCGATATCGACGATGCAGTCGATAATTAGGATTTCTCCAAGAACAACAAAGTAACACGAAGAATTGTTTTTTGTTTTATGTGTGACATTAGCTTTATTCAGAGATTACATCTCTTTGATATTCATCATTTGTCAATATTTGTCATACATTTACAATTTACACTTATCACATACGCTCATCACATACACCTATCAAATACTCTTGTTAGATTTGTGAAACTGCCCAACTTATCGTCGAAGAAGTCGTGAAATATTAAACATGAGTGGAATTATGGTAGATATATAGACGCTACGAATCGCGTTCACAAAATTTGAATTAGATATTCTGGAGACTATTAAAAATCACTAACATATCCAAATAAATGTGTAAGTTTACATGACGAGTGTTTGTTGTAAATGTATGACAAATGATGAATATCAAAGAGATGTAATCTCAAATCTCTGAATAAAGCTAATGCAATACATAAAACAAAAAACAATTCTTCATGTTACTTTGTTGTTCTTGGAGAAATCCTAATTATCGACTACATCGTCAATATCGATAAATAATAGTTCCTAGATCAGAACCTATATGAGGGGAAGAGCTTTAGAGTAGGGGAAGCCCGGAGCGAGCTTGGACATCTCTGGTCTAAACGGTCACCGGGGCGAGGGGAACTTTTCTGTCTCGCTGTGTCACATTTTGTTCCATGGGCGTTCTTGGTCACAAGTGGTACGCATCTTAGTGGTACGCCAAAATACACAGGGGCTGGCAGTCTTTACTAGTACCTCGTCGGTGGTTATACCTATTTCAACTGTTGCATTGAGGACCTCAGCTGTCTCGTGTATCTCAGGAAATACCTGGGTACCTGACTAGTTTTTGTTTACCAGAATATTTGATAAGTCAGAGGCTTATACATACATATAACTTACTAAA
Source organism: Stelis phaeoptera (assembly GCA_943735885.1). Taxonomy (NCBI): domain Eukaryota; kingdom Metazoa; phylum Arthropoda; class Insecta; order Hymenoptera; family Megachilidae; genus Stelis; species Stelis phaeoptera. The sequence goes on from OX030933.1 coordinate 4,240,674, forward strand.
TTCTATAAACGAAAAGTATGTTTCAAATTTTTGTTATAGGCTCAAATAAAAAAGTTGACTAAGTGAACGTGAAAAAATTTCAACCAATTGCAACTTTTGCAGCACTTTTTTATACCTCATCTAATATATGCGACGGCGTTCACGAAGCTGCATCGTTGCGACAGCTGTTCCGCAACGATGTGAAGCTGCCTCTGATTGTGAGAGCGAGCGGAAGCGATCTTCCGGTTGCTATTGGCAGACCGGCAAATATTCAGAGAGTCGAACGTAAAAACCTTTCATATTCGGACGTACTATTCTTATACGCGGGAGATCTTCTATTGCACTAGTTTCTATTTAATAAATCACTGCACAGTGTCGAGGTTTATATTCACCGACGAACACTCCCCGGCGTAACAATATTAATCCTTCTAACTTTTGAAAAGAAATTCAAGTCACTTGGTGCTAATTTTAAGGGGCATGTTTTAACTGTATGTATATCTTTATTTTAATGTAATAATAATAATATCTTTATGACATTCAATGATGTATTTATAACGAAACTATCCTTATTTTAATAAAAACATGCCCCGTGATCATGTATTGTACCATAAATGACCATTTCTATTGGAACAGCCATGTTAATTTTTAATATGATATACTTTTAGTACAAATTGTACTTACCTCCTCGTAATTATACTTTAATACGTTGTCCATGTAACTTGGTAATTCAGTAACTAGCGTCCAGTATCCCCAGTTTTGTCCACAGTGTACAATTATGAGAGCCCACATTGGTACTGAAGTGAAAATAGCTTTCCATGGTGTTTTCTTTTCCTTTCGGTAAATGTAAGATAATATTTACAATTAGTATGGCCCAAGAGATTTTTGAAATGCATAGTTTTCAGAAACACATTTAATTATTCGCCATTCATGTATACAGGGTGTTCGACAACAGGTGGGCATAATTTCGGGGGGTGGTAGCTGGGGTGATTCTGAACTGCTTTTTCCTTTGCCGAAATGCTCGTTAAGGCTTCATTTTTAAATTATTAACGAAAAACACTGACCAATCAGAGCGCGCGTAGAGTACGCGCTCAGTCGTGATAGGGGAACTTCGAGCCAGGACGTCGGAGTAGAACGAATCACGGCTAAGCACGCACTATTCGCGCACTCTGATTGGTCGGGGTTTTTCATTAATAATTAAAAAATAAAGCCTTAACGAGCATTTTGGCAAAGGAAAAAACGGTTTAGAATCACCCCAACTACAACCCCCTGAAATTATGCCCACCTGTGTTCGAACACCTTGTATATTCTTTATGATAGACAAGATCAACTTCGTAGGTTAGATGTATCCTAAAGTAAAATACCAAAAACTAAAATAATCTTTCTACAAAATATAAATAGGGTCATTAAGTATAAAACTTGACAAATGGCTAAATTTTGACATTTATTATTTCTACTGTAGTGACATAGACAAACCACTTACTGTAAAAATGACAAAAAGTATATAAAAAATAGGGTTGCATACGTCAATTAAAAGTAGATGTTTTTATTTATTAAAAATCGAATTTTATTTTCTCTTTGATAAGTTTTATGCTTAACAACCCCATAATAACACAAAATTGAGAATTAAATATCAATTTTTGTATTTCACTTTCAAAATTAGCGAAAATAGCTAATTTTAGTAACGAAAGAGAAGTTTTCTGGGAAACTATTCCATACATTTTGAGGATTTCAAAAATTACGAGGAAATTGGAAAAGCATTTTTGTATGTAAAAAATTAACGAAAACATAGCTCAAATATTATGCTATGGACAATTTGAAAGCGCTTTCAATTAACAGTTGTTAATTACATATAATGCATAAAATATCCACATTTCTGGTAAACAGAAATCGTAATGTCTGATTTCTGCTCATGTACCTATTACGTAAATTGAGTTCTGATATGTTTGCCGCACGAAACAATTAGGGGATCATCTTTGAGAATTCAGAAATGACCATCGTGGGTACAGATCAAGAATTATCGTAGCAGGTTCGCTAAGTGCTTAATCAGATCAACAATTCTTGCGCCTTAACCCTTTCACTACTACGGGCCACTATAGTGGCCTTCCATAAGATGCCACTGAGGTACTACGGGCCACTATAGTGGCCTTCCATAAGATGCCACTGAGGTACTACGGGCCACTATAGTGGCCTTCCATAAGATGCCACTGAGGTACTACGGGCCACTATAGTGGCCCTCCATCAGATGCCACTGAGGTACTACGGGCCACTATAGTGGCCCTCCATAAGATGCCACTGAGGTATTGCGGGCGACTAGCCGTTCTACATAATTATCTCACTCTGGATATGTACTGATAGTATTTTATTTTGCCTTTTTTACTGCACGATCGGCGTCGCGTAGCGTGCAGTGATGTCGCGGCGCGTCGCAATGCTCCGTTCAGCGGAGGTACCGCGGCGGAGAATCCGCCGGTAGCGAAAGGGTTAAGCAAAGAGTAGGTATACAAAGAGTGCGCATCCAATTTAAATGCCGATTCGGTAAACGAAGAGTGGGAGAATTTTCTAGCAAACGAAAGCTCATAGCACCCAAGGCGGCACTTCGAACTTCGAACTATCTGCCATAAACCGGGAATTTCCGACTTACCCGGTATGGGTGGTCTGTACCTACAATTGTAATCAACATTCGATTCTTTCTTTGTAAGTTATTTGTAATAAACACTTTTGTAATATATTGGTAATGTATATAACGCTTAAAATATATTTTTCACCGATCATTTTATTATATTTTCTCTTTTTCAACTTTTCAATCTCGTTAAATTGATGTAAATGTGTCGAGAGCCAATGTTAGTAATACACAGAACATTTACGATACAAATAGATTTCTAATTACTACAGATTGAAATAAAATAAAGATAGTAAATCCAGAGTTGATTTGAATTTCCCGCTTGCCTGTACAACCAATTCAAAGGAACAGGCAATCGGTCGACTTCAAAGGTTCCGCCCAAAGTGTCGCCTCTTAGTATACCTGCTCTTTGCCTTAAGAGTGTGCAGGAACCAGAACGAAAGTACCCCGCACAGATCTTATGGAAAACGGTCCCCGGTTAAATTAGCTTTTGATATGATGTAGTTTATGATGTCTTGATCAAAGGTTCCAATGGACCCAAGCTCGTAAACTGAACTGTTTCCGAGATACGGGGTATCAAAAGTCATTAATAGTGCCTTGTTCAAGACTACCACGTTTGAGCATTTCTAAGTGTAAGAAGCACGTTTGCGCAGTTTCCATTTACTTGACCCCTTAAAACTCAATACTATACTCTGTTCACGTTAAGAATAACCTCACAATCGTGAGGTTACCACCAGTTTGTGACTGATGTGCGCATCCCCCACCACTTCCTACTAATCTGACGCACATGATTAGTCACCGCGCTATCCCTACCGACCACCTACCGAATAACGATACAGCCCAAACAGGAGTTAATTGTCACTGCGTAAAACAAAGGCGTCGGAACAGGAAAAACACTGTTGCATGCGTTAAAGACAAAGACAACCGTATGCGGTTGAGTGGGGGTTCAGACGTTCTAGGACAGTGATGTCCAAGCTCGCTCCGGGCTTCCCCCACTCTAAAGCTCTTCCCCTCATATAGGTTCTGATCCAGAAACAGCGCTCGTTGCGCTATGGTGCAGCGTCGATCGTGCTATTATTTATCGATATCGACGATGCAGTCGATAATTAGGATTTCTCCAAGAACAACAAAGTAACATGAAGAATTGTTTTTTGTTTTATGTGTGACATTAGCTTTATTCAGAGATTACATCTCTTTGATATTCATAATTTGTCATACATTTACAATTTACACTTATCACATACGCTCATCACATACACCTATCAAATACTCTTGTTAGATTTGTGAAACTGCCTAACTTATCGTTGAAGAAGTCCTGAAATATTAAACATGAGTGGAATTATGGTAGATATATAGACGCTACGAATCGCGTTCATAAAATTTGAATTAGATATTCTGGAGACTATTAAAAATCACTAACATATCCAAATAAATGTGTAAGTTTGCATGATGAGTGTTTGTTGTAAATGTATGACAAATGATGAATATCAAAGAGATGTAATCTCTGAATAAAGCTAATGTCATACATAAAACAAAAAACAATTCTTCATGTTACTTTGTTGTTCTTGGAGAAATCCTAATTATCGACTGCATCGTCGATATCGATAAATAATAGTACGATCGACGCTGCACCATAGCGCAACGAGCGCTGTTCCTGGATCAGAACCTATATGAGGGGAAGAGCTTTAGAGTGGGGGAAGCCCGGAGCGAGCTTGGACATCACTGTTCTAGGACCTCCTCCGATCCATCCCATGCGCCAAACGAGGTTATTCTTAACGTGAACAGAGAATAGTGCTGTGGACTCTTACAACAATAGCAGGAGAGACGAAGACGGAGCGATAGACAAGCAGCATGATTCTTCTATGTAGCTGATGCAGTTTTTTGAAGCGAAGGAGCAATATTTCCCCTTTCTGTCACAGCACCGTTGGAGAGACAAGTAACTTGTCTCTTGTCGCTTTACTTTACATTCTGTGTCACCAAAGGCCAATGACAGTAATATAATGATATAAAAATAAAATAAAAATTCTTACGTTTGCGTTTTCTAGTATTTCCTTTTCTTCGTCGTTCCGTATACTGTTTTCTATATACGTCTTTTCTTCCTCTGATATTCGTGAATCTTTAGCAGGGCTATCAGAACCCATGATGAAAAACACGATGCTCCAAATTATAGTTAAAGCGCCAAATACATAGAATATTGATGGCCAGCCAATGGATGAAGCAGCTAACACTCCGGAAATTGGAAAGGAAATCACAGTACCGAATTGTGCTCCGGCATATGCAAATGCTCCTAAAAGATAAAGATGAGTAAATGAGTACACTATATTTATGAGTCATTTCACTTTGATAATGTATAAGGAACCACTAAATATATTTTTTTTTCGCCTTATAAAATGTAAATTATAGTATAACGTCAATTATGTTAACGCGGGATCGCTCACCGCCAAAGGAATGGGCGATATTACACTGATCGCAAGAATCAATGACGAAGAATATGAGCTCACACTGAAGGACGTATACTACGTACCCTGTTGCAGGAGAAATTTGATGTCGGTTGCACAAATTGAAAAGAAGGACAAGAGATGCGCGTTTGAGAACGATCAAGCAAAAATCATAGATCGGCGAACGAATAAGGTAATTGTACAAGCGTATCCCGCGGATAATCTGTACGTTATGGAGACGGAAATGTACTCAAAATTTATCACCTGGCGTATCAGCAGTTAAACCTATGGCATGCTAGATTTTGCCATATAAACGTGCGAAGTATAGAGGAACTTGCTAAGAGAGACTTACAAGTAAACCTACGGAAGTGTCACTCTCCGATTTTTCTGAAATTTGGATATGTTATAATACATGAAAAACTAAAGGACACGTATTTTTTTTTTAGTGGCGGAAAAACATATTTAGGGAGCAAGAAATTGGTCACTTTAGACGTAGTTCACCCCCTAATTTTTACTCCCCCTTCGAACATACCTAGACCAATTTTCATCTACCATCGAAAGATACTTTCATACCAAAAATCATCAAAATCGCTTCACTGATCAGAAAGATATCACAATTTTTCCATTTTACCCCCCATTTTGGGGGGCCGTTTCACTCCCTAAATATGTTTTTCCGCCGCTAAAAAAAAAAAAATACGTGTCCCTTAGTTTTTCATGTATTATAACATATTCAAGTTTCAGAAAACTCGGAGAGTGACACTTCCGTAGGTTTGCTTCTTAGTGAAAGAGCTCGAGAACAACAAAGTTAGCCAAAAGAAGTGTCCCGCCTGCTGCGTACATCTCCAGCAAACAATCTAATAAAATATTGGAACTAATTCATTCCAATTTATACGGACCGATGCCCGTTAGTTCAATCGGTGGATCTAGATACTTCAGGAACTTGGTGGACGATTACTCGAGGAAAGTAGAGGTATACTTCCTGAAAGAAAAGAAGGAAGTCACTCGAATCATTCAGAAGTACATTGCCAGGATTGAAAGAGACAAAGGTCTGAAGGTAAAACGTTTCCGCACCGATAACGACCTCGAATATTGCAACCGCGAGATGAAAAAGACGTTCGACGACCTAGGCATTAAGCATGAACGCACCTGCGTTGAAACACCCCAAATGAATAGGATCGCTGAACGAGCGAATCGCATACTAATGGATCTGGTCACATCGATGCTGACGGCAGCCAAACTATCCCCTTCGTTCTGAGCCGAAGCGACGATTGCAGCGGCTTACGCACGCAATCGGATGGTCCACAGCAGTCTTAAAGACGGTGTTCCCGAGGGAGTTCGGACCGGGAAACGCCCAAGCGTGAAACACTTAAAGGTGTATGGGTGCTTAGCGTGCGCACATCTACCAGTACAAGGCAGAAAGAAATTGGATCCTCGCGCCCAAGAATGCATTATGGTGGGATATTCGAGTCAAACCAAAGGATATAGGCCCAGACCAGTGATGGACTTTCGTGGGATTTTCCTGATCATGCGCACTGGAGCGAGCGCAACAGTCCTCACTGCCGTATACATTTAACTAGAATTTAGGGTACCGTTGTATCCCAGTAAGGAAACAAAATATATAGTAAGAAAATAAAATATTTTATTTGGCAAAAAAATTGAAGAATACTAGAATGCTAATAGCATCCCATAGATTTTAGATTAGATAGGTCACTGATAACGGCCATTCTGACCACGCTTGCGCGAAAAAACCCGGCCCGTCTGATATTACTGCTAGGGCCCCTTACATGCATCTTTTCTTGCGCTTGAGATACATGTATGGTAGCAGACGACATGTAGCTGTGACGTCAGCTTACGCATGCGCAGAAAGGAATCCCGCGAGGGAAAAATCCCACGAAAGTCCATCACTGGCCCAGACCTGTGTAACTTCTTGCTCACGAGCAAATTTCCCCTCCCGAGGTACCCCCACTCCGATCGAAACAATGGAGCGCGAGGTGCGCTGAGAGAACACAGTAGATCTCGTGCATGATCGTTTCGGTCGGAGTGGGGGTACCTCGGGAGGGGAAATTTACTCGTGAGCAAGAAGTTACACAATATAGGCTACGGGACCCAAAGCGTAAAGTGGTTATACACACAAAACATGTACGATTCGATGAAGGAAAACTAGGATACGAGACAATCTACGGTAATGATTGCGTTAAATTCGAGTTCCCTGACTTAGAGAATGTAAGACTTAGCGATCGCCCAGAGACAACGGCCAAAGAACCAGTGGATGGAGCAACGGGCAAACCACCACGACCAAATCATCCAATCGAGATTACTATCGACGATAGCGACAGCGATAGTTATTATAGCGGAAACGAAGGAACCGCTGAACCCAAGATAGTGGGGGGACCTTGAGAAGGAGAACGCGGACGCGAAGCAACGAGGAAGACCAAGGAAACAGTCACCGAGGAACCCATACGAAAGAAAGGGAAAACCCAAGGAAGATATCGAATTGAATTTGACGAAGATAATCAAGCCCACGAACCTAGAGGAGGCGCTATCCTCGCCACAATCGGAATATTGGAAAAATGCCATACGCGAAGAAATCCAAAACCTAGAGCGACTTCAAACATGGAAACCAGAAGTGCTACCACCAGGCAAGTCTTGCATGGGATGCAGATGGGTGTTCAAGATAAAAACGAATGCTAACGGAAAGATAGAACGCTACAAGGTCAGACTCGTAGCACAAGGATATAATCAAATGGAAGGTACAGACTACGAGAAAACTTATGCTCCAGTGGCGAACTTTTCCATCATAAGATATTTATTAGCCCTTGCGACAATGTTCGACTGGTTCATTCGCCACATCGACATATTATAATAAAATGCGCCTACCTCAATGGGACACTCAGCGAAGAATTGTATATAAAGTTCCCACCCCTGTTTGAAGCCGAACAGGGTAAGGTTGCGAGATTGCTCTGGCCTATTTATGGATTAAAACGGAGCGGAAGAAAGTGGAACGAAGCTCTGAACGCGTACTTATTGTTAGTCAAGATCGGGTTCGAACGACTAACATCTTCGAACTGCGTATACATATAAACACGACCTCAATATATTCCTCGTTACTTACACTACCGGCCAAAAGTTTGGGTACATCTACTATATTTTCATTCTACAATTGTACAAAATCCTTTTAGTTAGTGATTTTATTTTCAATATTTATTTGGAATAAATTTGGTATACCGTTTTACTTTCTTGGTTGATTAAACTTTCAAGTATTTGAAAATATTGCTTGTAATTGACTAATTAAAATCCCTATCAACATAGATGATAAATTCTTATAAAAGTTGATATGTTACCTAGATATGGGTGACATGATACTTGTAGTGTTAAATACAAATTGCAACATGCAACATTTCATCATTTCTTAACTTTGGAACGAGTTCCATGTGATTTTAGTACCAGAAAAATGTATACATTAACTTTTCTTTAGCTGCAGAGGTGTAGTTTTGTACATTAGAAATGAATTTATGAAACGTTACGAACCAAGCTGCTTTCCCCGTGCATATTTCTAGTAAGAGTAAAATATTTAAGAATACTTTTTTTATTAGTACATGTACCCACACTTTTGGCCGGTAGTGTAGGTTTGATGAAAATATTGTTTTATTTGTTACTTTCTAATGAAAGGAAACAAATAACGGGTGGAAAATGGCGAAGTGATTACTAATGAGGACATTTATTTTACTTAACAAAAAATATTGTTTAAATACAAATGCAAGATGTACTTAGAGGAAAAAGTGTATCGTGTAAGATGGTATGAAGTCATTGGTCTCACATGGATTATTAAAATGAATAAAAGGATGATTCAAGTACTTTAAAAACTATTTTCTCAAATTTTGTATAAAAGTATGAATGACTGCGCGAATAACTTAAAAAATATTCATATAAAAAAATGAATTCTTACCAAATCTTGATCGTTCGGATGGAGGTGCCCACTTTGCGAGAAGAGTATGAGTGCAAGGTAAAAGACAACCCTGACAAAGACCCATACCTATTCTACAAGCGCAGACAGCGATCAAACCTCCATACTGAGCAACAGTAGGTATTAAACTGTTTAAAATACTGCAAATTAGTAGTCCAATGCTAAGCAATTTCTGACCACTCCAAACTTTTGCTATGTAACCACTCGGAACTTGTATTACCGTGTAACCCCAAAAGAAGGAACTCAGGATCAAAGACTGTTCTTGTTGACTCCAATCGTTAACCTAAGCATAACAGTAATATAGCTTTTGTAATACAATTATTCTTTTTATCGGAGGATAAAGTTTATTTGTAATTAACATTGCAAAGTATATCACATATTATCAATTTAGTTATAATACAATGTTGCGAATTATACTAATATATTAAATGGTAGATATGATATATCGAATGAGGTATCCCCGCTCGAATGATCTTAACCTTGACACATATCATAGAGGACACTTATGATTTTGCTTATAACTTAACTGTTTATGATTGTCTATTAAAACGATATTAACAAAGAAAGATGGAAAAATATACTGTCATTTTCCAAAAATCTAGATCTCTGCATGAAGTGCTGCTACGTTAATTTATACAGGGTGTCCTGTAACTAGTGTAAGAGCCGGAAGTGGGGGATAGCTTAGACGACTCTGAACAACAATTTCCTTTGCAAAAATGTTGGATGGAGCTTCTTTTTTTAATTATTAACGAAAAACACTAACCAATCAGTCGCAGTCAATTTTTCGATAATAATTCAAAAACGAAACTCCATCCGACATTTTTGCTCAGAATCGTCACACCTCTCCCCACATTTCCTGCTGCTACACTAGTTACGGGACACCCTATATATACGCGAAGCAGCGGCTGCGGGAGGAAGCGCGATTGGTGGATTCGAATGGATCGAACGTTTACGGGTGTCTACCAGCCCGTGGAGGACACGCACAATAGACATAAAGTTAAGCGGACGGTTAAGCGTTCTTACAATTTTTAATAGACACAGTTTCGCACCCTGCAACGTGCGTTGTTTTATCTACAATATGTACATATGTATTGTGACGGACGGGTTATGGGGGCACCCAAGGGGTGCCCTGCGCTGGAGTACGACCAGGGAAAGCCGCTTTCCGCGCGCCCCGTGCACAAATCCACGGACGATTTGATTCTCTGGGCGCCAGTGCCGTAGCACTCGTCCGGAACCCTCGCCCTTCCGACTGCTCAGTATGGGAGCGGTAGTCTCAGCTACCCTCCATTTCCTGATGTTACACTAGTTACGGAACACCCTGTATATGTACGTACTGTAGCTATAGCCCGGCTGTTCCACTGAGCGATAGAGCAAGGGTTGCCACATATAATTTCTGATAGTTATTTGATTTCAAGTTCTCAAAATGGCGGATCTTGTTCTCCCCTCACTGCACTTTCGGTCTACCTCGCCTAAAGTGGAGATAGACCTTATTCCTATGGCCATGGATGTTTCCGGTGGGTGTTAGACCACACGGTGCCCACCGATAAAGCTACATTTGGAGCTACTCAATCCAACGTATGTGGACAACGGATGCCGTTGGCAGCAGCCAGTTTGGTAGATTGGTAGTGACTTCATCACGCCGCGCCGGCTAAACCCAGGGCCGTCGTTTAAGGTGTCGGGCTTGACCTAGTATCCGTGACGCGTCCCTGGTACAGACCATACGACTTTTGCTTATAAAGTTGTGCCTGAAGCTGCCCAATCCCACATCCGTGAGTAACAGATGCTTGCCACAGCAATAGATATATCATACCGACATGGGTGCTAAGGTCGATGGGAGCCCCACCGTTCGCGGTGCTCCCCGTAGGTGTTGGCCTCTTATAATGGTTTACGAACGCTAACCTTCCACCTGACGGTATAGGCTAAAGTCTAGGCATATAAAGCGGCGCATGCGCCTAGCTAAATATGAAGACCAGAACTCTGTCCGTGGGTGTTCTCGCGTGTAGGATTCCGAATTAAATGGTAAGCCCTGTATGTGTGTAAGGGATCGATGTCGTAATATTATACAAAAAATCAATATATATAATGAAGAATAAAAGTAATTTAAACACGTGTGGGCGTTTAAGGGAAGGGAAGACGTCTGTTCATCTCGAACAGACGAAATGCCATTGTTTGGTGCCGATTATTGACTTTCTTCCTACACGTAATAAAAAATGCAGTATAGTTAATAAATTATTAACAGATACAGTAACTATAGAATGGCCTTAATAAGTGAATATAAGAAAGGATACTACACATGTAAAGAAATGAAGGTATGAAATGGAAGTTTGAACCGTGTACCTCTGGATTTCCAGGAAAGTGTTTAACCGCGGGACTAACCATTTATATGTGTGAGTGCGTTATACTTCAGAATTTAAGGAGTAACCATCTTTAATTGTTAATATCTCGTAAACTATTAGCCGTCTATGCGCGAAATCGGAGTACTCAGCTGGGCGAACTCTATAAAATGGTAAAGTTTCATAAATAAGTAAGTGTAAGTGTAACACTTGGGGATTTTTCCTCGTCAAAGGAGTACCCGGCTCCCTCCAGTCTAGTGTGTCCTCGCCTCCAGGCCGCGATGGGCTGCAATCAGCCCTTAGAAGTGTATGTGTGGATGTTTTTCTGTTCTTTCTCCTCGCTACCTCGAACCGCCGCCATGCTACTCCGCCTTCGAGGGAGCGCTGCTAGATATCAGTCGCGGTGACTTCCACCCAAGGAAACGGGTCGCCAGATGGGTCCACCGCCCAGAATTTTATCGCCTAACCCTAACTTTAACCGGTCGTCACCACCTCATCCCTGAAGCCAACGCGGGAGTGACCAGCGTCCGGACTCCGAAGGTGCCGTCCCTGGGAAAAAAGGACCGTCATCTCCCACCCCGGCCAAAACCTACTGGCACCAGGCCAGTGCTCAACAGTCCACAGAATTTACAACTTCTAGCGGCAAAAGGTAGGAAGCTACCTCCGCCGACTATCAGATTCCGGCGATTACCAATCGGACAACGGAACACAATTCCCAGGTCCCGGCGTATTATCCAAAGAAGATGAGGTGGCCCATCTACGGGTATAACTTTTCTGGAAGAAGCCCCACAAATCGATTGCACGAAGAAACACGTGACACAGAAGAGAACGGTTTTATCTGGCAAAGAATAGCAGTGAGCAGCGTTTTGATTTTCTGAGAGGTCAAAAGCGGCGACGTGTTCTTTTTTTTGTTCGCGCAAGATCGTCCGCGGGTCAACCGTGTTTTTTCTTCTCTGCGTTTTTGTTTTATTTGCGTGACTTTCTGCGAGTGCCCCTGTGGTGTACTGTGGTAATGACGAATGATCATTCTCGACGGACGCGAGAACGTTCACGATGTCAATAACTAATAATATTTATTACCCACTAGCTCAGTCAATACGAGCACCGTCAGTTTCATTTATTTATCGTTCCGTCTCGCTCGCTCACACACAAACTGCCAGTCACCGCGTATCCGCGGGATCAGCTGGTTGCCCAGCGTGTAACGACCCGACTGTTTTTACTTGCGTCTCTTAGAAGTTAGTTTTAGCCGTATGGCGTAGTATAAGTATCATGGCAGCGTAGTTTAACCCTTTCGGTACGGAGGAGCTGGCCGCGGTTATACATTCGTGGGACGGGGAAGTTTTCCACGAGAGTGGTTGCACTGTACGGTAGCGTAAGCCACAGAAACGTGTTTTGCGGCATTCATAGAAATCTCGAGCGTGATTGACACTAAACTTTTCATTCGGACGACGGTAGTACCCAGAGATCGTTTCGTGGATGCCGCCAATAGGCGACGAGAGCGGACCGTGGAGAAGTGGATAGTGTAGCCGACTACCACTCAAAAATCCCGGGTTCGATTCCCGGTGGTCCGCTCACAATTTTCAGGTATGGCTAAGTAAAGGTATTGGAAAAGCATTTTAATGCTAAGACCCCAGGATAATTGGAAAAATAATGAGAATAAGGAAAAATGTGTTAAAAAGAACTGCCCATAGGCGGCGGTAGTACCGAAAGGGTTAAGGATAATTATAAGTGTAGTTATAAGGTAGATAATAAAGCTAGTCGTAAGGTAAATCGTGTGTCATTTCGTGTCTCCGAATTCTCGTCATACGCTTCAGTACAAATCGGCCATGGATTTTCCCGATTGCACTCCGACGCAGGGAACCGTTCGATTCTCCCCATACCTCGTACGTCACACGTATAACCAGACAATAAAGCAGAATTAATCGATGAACGAAGTATTTCAGATTTTTTTCACGGATAAGCAAACAAATTTACAGAATTAATGAAACTTTCAGATTTTTAATTTTTCTAGTTACGTAATAAATGCTTCATAATCATTTACCTGGAAATTAGAAGAATCGTCAGGCTTCGACATTGGAACGATAGCTACTGACATGCACACACGTAGAGTGTATCCAAATGACATCCCCAAAAATAGCAGGAATACCTGCAAATGCCTAATTCCAACGCGACCTGAAATACAAACATTAATTTGTAGAAGAATATATTCACTTTGGGGTTACTTAAATTGTGTTGAAACGCAATGAAATATAGATTTTCATTTATTAATTTAATAAATGCAGGTAATTTACGGTGTAATATTCTGTTAATAGGAACTAGTACTGTACCACCGACGAGGTACTATTAAAGATTGCCAGCCCCTGTGTATTTTGGCGTACCACTAAGTGGGCTCTGATGGGCTCTGGCGGCTCCGTCGGTAACCCGGCGAGCGATCGCATCGTGACAAAGAACGCCCATGGAACAAAATGTGACAAAGCGAGACAGAAAAGTTCCCCTCGCTCCGGCGACCGTTTAAACGATGGGACCAGTCACGTCTTCCGCGAGTGTTTCTTATTCTGACCGCAATATATCCTAGAGGGCGGTAGAAAACAGCGAATTTTTCGGATACGCGAAGTCCCGAAAGGCTGGCAGTCTTTAATAGTACCTCGTCGGTGACTGTACGAAGCTCAAGGATTTATCCCCCAAAAAAATGGAGGTCTTATCTATTGTAGTGTTATATGACCGGCCCTTTTCATATATAGACATAGAAATAGCTCACAAAAGTTGTCATTGTTTGCTGAACTTGCCATGTTTATTGACAAACTCGAGCTATACATGAGCATCGGGTGGAGTAAACGAAGTACCCTTATTGCTTTTATGCTACGCTGAGGGAAAATTCATGAGCTCCACGCAGTAATTCGTATTAAAAATTCATGTCATCACGTTGCTTCAACTGAAACAAGCAATAACTGCAAAAAATATGGAAAATAGAGGTTTTGTTCGCAAGCACTGCTACTGCAATGCAATCCCCCTTCTTCTCTCTGTTTCTCTATCGCTCTGTCTTCTTTGTTTGTGCAACGTGCACAAGCTCCATTTCCTTACGCTCATCCCATTTTCGAACTTTTGACTCATTCTCCATAAAACCGTATTTATACTATTGTATATTAGATCAGCAGCCAGCATAATAACCGCTGCCAGCAGAAGAAGCCAGGAACAAATACAGCAATTAATTCTTTTTGAATTTATAACTTTTATATTGTTTAGAATGTTTAAATAATTCGTACACCAAAATAAACCATGCTTATTTGATAATAAAATCAAACTTAAAAACTTAAAATATATCACATTAGTAGTTCAAAAATAAGACTTCTTTACAACGACTCATTTTTTAAGTTCCCTTATTTTGAAACCCCTAATCAACATTGTTTATGCAATTAATTGAACGATTAATGTGATATCGAACAAACGAGAAAAAGAGTTTTTACATGCGTTATGATATCCTAAAAGCATATAAAGAGCCCTAAGGTATCTGTTCCAATTTTGAAAAGTTTAACCGAATTAGTGCAACCGTATAATAATTAAAAGATACAGTTACATAAATTTTATATTCCTAAAATTAATATTTGTTCAGGAACAACCATTCTTTAAATATACATTTTTTTAAGTGAAAAATATTAAATACTTTTTAACCGACTTCGAAAAGGAGGAGGTAACATTTTAATGGTTAACCAAGGAGGTTAAATTTTCATTACTGGCTCGGATAAAAAAGTTGAGAAAAGTAATCCTCAATGTATCCTTTATACTTTCAACCGACTGGGACTTTCTCAACATTTTTTTTTTTATCATCTAGTAAACTAGTTCTTCTAGCTTCTCAAAAAGAATTCAAGTCATTTGGTCCAATATCAAAAGAGGGAATTGTGTTTTAAAAGGTGTTCGAATACTTTTTCGACCCACTGTATTTCTCAAAAGGTTTCGAAACGTGCTAAATGATGACTTAACTCCCCCCCCCCCCCCCTCTAATTTCACGTGAACTGCAATATATTTACTTTAATGCCAAATCCGAGACATCGCCCAAAAATAGTGATCGATTTGACGTGGAATTACCCTTATATTACTGGGTGTCGTAGGTCATGTCCGGCCGGCTGTCGAAATGTCGCAGAGAGATTGCCAACCCTACAGGCGGAAATTAATTTGTTAAAAAATAATTTTTGCAAAAAAAAATACAACCGACTTCGGAATGCACTGAAAGAAATGAAATAATTCTAATTTATATTTCGGAGACGGCGCATATGTAAAAGGGTTCAAGAATTCTGGCAAGTTTAAATGTAGAAAATTTTTAATTTTACGCCGTCTCCGAAATATAAATTAAAATTATTTCATTCCTTTCAATGCATTCCGAAGTCGGTTGTACTTTTTTTTTTTGCAAAAATTATTTTATTTCACATTTTTTAGTGGCGATCGGTGCATTCCTTGCAGAGTGACATCAAAGAACAGGAATTTTGCCATAATTTTCACAAAACAGGTTAAAACAGGGTAAGCAATGATAAAATAAAAAATGTGTTTTATCCCGTTTCTAGTGGGGGTCATAGCCTACAAGAAGAAAAAGGTTTCGTTCCGATTGGTCCATTCATATCGGCGTAATCGGGGAACATACAAAAAAAAAAAAAATATACATGTCGAATTGAGTAACCTCCTTCTTTTTCGAAGTCGGTTAAATAAGTTAAAAAATAAGCCTCAAACGGGATTTTGGTATTCTTGATTTTTGACTTATTTTGGCTTCTAGTATCGATCCTTCAAAAACGTCCCCGATGTTTTGAAACACCCTGTATACTGATCGAATTGAGTAACCTCCTCCTTTTCGAAGTCGGTTAAAAATATTATATTTCGATTATCCAGATATTTTTGTGTTATCCTATTAGTATAATTGAATGAAAATTCGGACGTCGGAACCCAGTGCAGTGTATGTCGGATAACTAGCCAATATGATATATCTTGTAAACATCTGTTATTCAATCACACCACCGGGAGAGTTTTCCTTTGGTATACACAGAAGCTTGACTGCCACTAGTATAATATATATGAGCTAAACTTGGATATTGGTGAGACAACACTAACTCAACGATCAAGCTTATTTATTTTAAATAATTTTTATCATAAAAATATTACCAATATGTTTGTGGGGCTTTTCTAATTCAAATAACATCAAACATAATATACTTTATCTCATAATTACTTATTTAATAAACGAAAGAGAATAAGTTATCGTCATTCGTTAAATAAACAAATACAGTAGACTCTCGTATAACGCGGCTAATACGTTACGCGTTGTAGGAATTCGCTTTATAGAAAATCGCGCTGTACGATAATGTTCTTCGTATAACGTGAATAAAAATAAGTGACATATATACGCGTTGTACGAGGAATCGCGTTATATGAAAACAGTGGCCGCGATATCTTTACCGCGTTATAGGATACGAGAGTCTACTGTATACTTTGAATTTAACATTCTTTTAACACGTTGACTGCCACAGTGAAAACGGACGTGGGTAGTCAGACACGCTGAAATCCTAATTATTAACAATACAATCAACTAATTTTCAAATTTAACTTTTCAATTCGATAGCTAGCATTATTAGCTTAATGTTAACGCTATCCGAGGTTTATTTCATCATTTCTGTTGGTAATTATTTGATTGTAAAAAATTTCGGGTACCGGTCACCGGTGACCCACGTGGCAGCCAACGTGTTAATCAGAAAAGCCTCAGAACGCTAGTAAAGGTTTTATTTGAACAAGGTAAAAGAAACGTTTCCTCATTACTTTTATATTGTTTCGCCGTATTTTTTATACGTTTGTTTTAACCTTTGAATCTATCGAATGGTCTGCGCAGGAAACAATAGGGAAAGCTATATTCTGTTTTAAAAAGTATGCGAATACTTTCGTGAACCACTGTACGTTGCGACGGGCGTTCACATATGTATAGGCAAAATTCAATGTGGTAGTAGCGACAGTTGTTTGCAAATATCTCAGAAAGTAACAAGGCCGAACTGCGGTAATACGTATAGGAAAAAGTTGTTCAGAATGTTGATTTCTACAACATGCTTAAGTTTCATCGATACTACCGAGGCTGCCCCTTTTATGTATAATTACCCAGTTCAATTTTTTACAAGTTCCTTAGAAACTACATTACTTTTACGACTTTGACTACCTAATTTTCGTTTTAGTAATAAAATTAAGTTATTTAAAAACGAAAACGCTGTAAAACTGTTAAAACTAGGAGAAGTCGCTAAACTGTATAACACCCTTTTGGACATATCTAATCTTGTAGCTGTGAATAGTTTTTCTCTTGTAGATTTTTGTACACCAATGCGTTTAAAACCTTTTCTTTGCAGTACTCATAATTTTTTTAAAAATCTAATGTAGACAAATATAGCAAATTTTCAGATTCGAAGGTGTTTTGTACTTTTATTGCAGTGGCTATTTAATGCCTTTTAGCACCATCCAGATCTATGAACCATCCAAAATACAATAGCATAAATTGCTATTACATTGGAAACACCTAAAGATGTTTAAATAACGAAAGCAAAAATACACTCAAAGCGTGCGAATATTTACCGACATGTTTTAGTTTATTTCAGAAACTCGGAGTCCGCGAAAAAATTTTACGGCAAAAACATTTCTGGTAAAGAAACCATTAAAAAAGGTAGCTTTTTATTTCATAAGCTCAACAGTTTCACATAACACACCGCAATGACTGATTAACAGTCGGTTGCCAACGGTTTTGTTTGACTTATACAGAGTGTTAAAAAACAATTCCTTTCCTTTGATCATTATTTAAACATATTTAAATGTGTATAATGTACTAAAAATTTATACTATTTATTATGGAGAATTTATTTAATTTTTCTATGTTAAACGCAACTAAGGTAAAGGTACCAGTAGTTGACCATTTTTTAGAAAACACGAAAAAAATAAGGTTTTTATAAGTTGTGCGCTTTTGATGAAAGTGAACTTCCAATGCCACGACTTCTGTCAGTTAAATTTTAAAACAATTACACGTGAAGTGAAATATGCTTACTAATAAGGAACATCTAAATTCATTAAGGTAAGTAATATGCCATTATATTTCTTGCCTTAACGTTTCCGTTAAAAATACCTGTATGGTTGAGGTAAAAATTTCATACATTGCAAATATTTCGCGAATGACTTATTTACTGTTTAAATTCTCACCATAATTTAATTTAATTCTCACTAGTTAATGACTAGTTCTTGAATTTTTAAGAGTGGTCAACTTCTGAAGCATTTACCGAATTTTTTAAATATATTTTTCAAAGTATAACTTAATTTTTTTTTTAAACTCGTGTTGTTACATAATCTAGAATACATCGACTCTCGCTATTTAATGACAGAGCAAGCGGTTACCATTGTTCACGTGGAAAATTTCTTTTAACTGGTCAACTACTGGTACCTTTACCTTAAATAGTTCCTACGATAAAAGCATATAAGAACATGACAAAGCGAAAAAATTTCAATTCTTCTTTTAATTCGAATTTTCCAAAAACGGTAAACAGATTACTAAAGTAAAAATGGTTTTTAAGATCGAATGTAGTGTATGTACACAGTTGTAAGAGAAAACCTATTGAATTTCATCCGATAGGATATTCGTATGCTCTGACTTCTGTTACAATAACTTTCTTATTTTGAATCGTTTCCAAATTATTTTTATATCACTATTTGCAAAGAAGAAAGCAGCATTTAAGGAGATCAGAGTGGTACAACCGGAAAGAAGAGTATACGCCCCAATCAGCGACGAAATAGGTCTTATAATGTTCCCACTTTTCGCGTGACAGTATACACACACATATTAAGCGCTCCATTTGTATACACACACACATTTGCTCGTATGAGCACATCTTCACGATGCTTTTCCCTTCACGATCGACGCGTGTGAGAATTACGATAAAAAAGCAACTTTGAGGTGCTATATCTCACGAACGATGAAGGAAGGCTTTTTGAAATTTTAATACGATATTCTAAATGGATCCGTATCACTTGACCGACAAAGACTTACTCGACAGTATTCACACCGACGATATTTCACTGACATTTGTTTTCATCGACGGTATAATTTAAACAAATGTCAGTGAAATAGCGTCGGTGTGAATACTGTCGAGTAAGTCTTTGTCAGTCAAGTGATACGGATCTTTCTAAATATGTTCATTAGTAATATATTGGTTTATTAAAAAAATCTCAAGAAAACTCTTGGTGTTATCAACAAAAACGTTCGTTTTCTTTTTCGTTTCATGACGACTGTTAATTAGATTAATATTATAGACGATTAATATTTTTATTGGTTCCCAAATAAAACAACGAGACTGCACAAGGTATGACGGTTCGGAGAGTTAGAATGGTTTTGGAGCTTGTCCGCTCGATACGACTGTTGATATTCTTCTGGTGATTCAAACATTTTTAATGGGTGTTCAGAGTAAAGGAAGGGAAGGGAGAAGACCAAGGTGGGACCTGGGGGTGGGTATGAAATATTTCGTAGAAGGGGCAAACTAAAAGATCCGTGTACTTTGGAGTTTTCCTGATCTTCAGGTACACTGGTGACGTAGACATCGGAACGGTAACGGTTTATCTGATCGTTTTATGGGCTGCAGTTGGGCGACGAGACACAGCGGGTCATGACTAAAGATTAAGTCGGCAACGTAGGTTTAATATCTGTTAATAGTATGTCATAAAGTTTGTTAATTTGTCGAAACTCTGGAACCGGAGATTATGGCTATTGTCGTGATTATTGCTGCGAACCAACAACGACTCTTCCATAAAACACGGTGTTAAAATTTGAAACTTAGCGAATTAATATCTCGGTTACGGTGAAGTTAGGCCTTTTAAGATTTTTATATGTTCTGTATAATAGGTTAATTTACATTCCCTGAAAGTTTCAAGAAATTCTCAAGAAAATCGAAATTTATACTAATCCCCTTAAGGATATCTATACCTACTCTTTACTTGTAAGTAATACGAAAGATGCGGTATAAATTAATTTTGAGTGAAAATATGTGAAAGGATTAAGGAATTTTGAAAATTTTTAATTTTGCGCCGTCTCCGAAATATAAATTAAAATTGTTTCGTCCTTTTTAGTGCATTCCGAAGCCGGTTGTATTTTTTTTTTTTTTTTAATCTTTTTATTTCACATTTTTTAGTGGCGATCGGAGCATTCCTTCCAGAGTTTTGCAATAATTTTCAACAAAACAGGGTAAACAATGATAGAATAAAAAATGTGTTTTATCCCGTTTCTAGTGGGAGTCATAGCCTACAAGATGAAAAAGGTTTTGTTCCGATTGGTCCATCCATCTCGGCGTAATCGGTGACCATACCTAGCATGTACGAAACTGTGTTTTTGCAATAAAAAAGGTATAAAAAATGACAAAATGGAAAATGTTTTTTATACGCGACCAACTGGGAGTCATACCCTACAAGATGCAAAAGGTTTCGTACCGATTGGTCCGTCCATCTCGACGTACTTGGCGAACATGCTTAAAAAAAAAAATAAATAAAAAAAACAATAAATATACATACATGTCGAATTGAGTAACCTCCTTCTTTTTCGAAGTCGGTTAAAAAATTTATATTATGTTGGTACGGTGTGCTAGGTGTTGGCCCGCCCGACTGCGTTTCATGCGTTTACACCGTCATTTGTTTTATTTGGTACGCGCATCAGTTTTGTAAGATACTCCTATGTATTTGATACGCTCATACCAAATTGATTCGACAGTGTTTACATCGTGCGTACTAAACATTTAGTACGAATTTGGTGCAAATATAGTGGCTGATACGCGTACTAAATGCACGATGTAAATTAGGTCAAAGACTCCAACCAATCATACCATTAAAATACTGTTAAGACTAATGGGAGTGATTGAAACAATATAAATGTATATTTCTTTTTTGGATCTATTAGATATAACATCTAATTAAATAACATTATAAACATTTACTCTAAACTTGTTCTTTTATCTTAAAGAATCTCAGTTTTCTGGAAAACGACATATTACACTGTCCAACAAATTTCAACTTTTTCTTGACGTTCCGATTTTCATTATACAAATCCTGTGGGGTTTAATGCACTGATTGCAAACATGCAAACTGTTTTTCTTATATACGAACAGTCTTTGAGAAAAAACATATTTTTCAAATTTGTATAAATTTTATGGCATAATTATAAAAGATTTTGAATTTTTTATCATAGCGGAAGATATCAATCTTTAGTATATTATGAATGTTTAAAGATGTTTAAACAATCGTTAAAAGTGAAGCGATACCTACTTGCACCAATTTTCTATGATATCTTTTAATTAATCTTAAAAAATTAATTAATCTTAAGGATTTAGCGTATAATCAAACTACAGCGTGCGACATAGAAGACTTTTATCTTTAACACGTTGACTGCCACGCGCATTTTACGTGGTTTGGCCATGGCGTCAACATGAATTTTTCATTATGCGATGCATACTATATTGAAATATCATTTACAGCAGATAAGTTCAGTTGTCTAATCATGTTTAATGCATTTTTCGTGGTGGGAGTCACCAGTGACCCCCGAGACGCTGTAGGTCATTTTTGCGATTATCAATTTCAATTTCCGATTTTAGGATGAAATTAGCAATGCATTTAATGAAATGTTCTGATGATGAAGTTTGCATTTCTTCAAGTAACTGCTTACAGAAAAAAAAACCTCGTCATGAATTAAGAAAAATACCCTGAAAAGCACGAAATGTAAGACAATTTTGCAAAGTGTGCTACGAAAAAAATTCGAAGCAGCTAGAAAGAATAAGTGCAAAGAATTCCACTAGAAAAGTGGTGACATATTGTGCTGATTGTATTGAATCACCTTTTTTCTTTGCCTAGAGTGCTTCAATCTGATTCATTGCAATGTTCACAGACAATATGTATATTTTTCATGTGTTACTATTGTAAGATTATTTTTAACCGACTTCGAAAAGCAGGAGGTTACTCAATTCGATCGGTATATTTATTTTTTTCTTATGTTAATTTTTTTTTAATGTATGTTCGCCGATTACGCCGAGATGGACAGACCAATCGGAACGAAACCATTTGCATCTTGTAACTTGTAAATTGTAGATTGTAGATTGTAGATTGTATGATCCTCAGTTGGGCCCCGTATAAAAAACAGTTTGTATTTTATCATTATTTACCCCTTTTTTATTGTATAGAGGCGTACTGTTTCGTTCGCGTCATGTATGGTCACCGATAACTCCATGATGGATTGACCAATCGGATCGAAACTTGTTGGATCTTGTAGAGTATGACTCCTAATTGGTCCAACAACAAACACATTATGCATTTTCGCGTTTTTTCCCGCGTTTATTGCAATAAACGTACTATTTCACATATACTCGGTCGGATGTCGATGAAGCCTAGTATTACATTTTGTGGCCGGATATGTTCACTTTCCTGCCCTTCTCTTCTCCACCATTCGCGTCCCGTCCCATTCCTACTCTCCTCTTCCCTTCCCTTCCTATCCCTTTGTTGCTAACTACTGTTCTCATTGCAAAATTCCTATTCTTTGATGCTACTCTGTAAGAAATGGACGGATCGCCACTAAAAAATGTGAAATAAAACAGTTTTTGTGAAAAAAAAAAATACAACTGACTTCGGAATGGACTAAAAAGAATGAAATAATTTTAATTTATATTTCGGAGACGGCGCAAAATTGAGAATTTTCTACATTGGAAAGTGCCAAAATTCTTTAATCCTTTTACATATTTTCACATGTAAATGTATTTTCTCTTTCCGCCCATTCAGTACCAAGGCCACAATACCCCAATCAAATCATAATCAGCAACATCTTTCATTTACACGATTTTTAATTTTGCACCGTCTCCGAAATATAAATTAAAATTATTTCATTCTTTTTAGTGCATTCCGAAGTAGGTTGTATTTTTTTTTTTTTTTTCAAAAATTGTTTTATTATATGTTTATATGGCATTAATTTCTTCAAACCATTATAATAACAATGGTATTATTGAAAAATTTATCAGTATCGATATTTATTCTAATTATGTATTTTTACTATCGGTCGCGTCGCCAGTCACCGGTGCCCCCCACGGCGCTACAGCCAAGTCGAGTGTTGGTCACCGGTGACCCCCACGGTAGTCAACATGTCAAGAAACATTCTACAGAAGTTGCAACGTCAGTTTTTTGGCAATCCAAAAAACAAAATACTTTTGCAGGAGATAAGGGGATATCGACAGCGGTGCTCAGTGGCAGCACGGTCGTTCAACGCACCGCCTACAGATACCGCGATTATGATGCTGAAAATTTGTTTAAATTCGAACAAGGTTTTGTTTTTCGAAACCAAATCTCTCAAATACTGTAAGTATAGGAGAAAAACGGCTTGCAAATTCGAAATCAGTGCATTAAACCCTAGAAAAGTTGCATAATGACACCGACGAGCTACTGTTAAAGACTGCCAGCCTTACGGGAGTTCGCATGCCCGATAAATTCGCTGTTTTTTATCGCCCTCTATGATCTATTGCGGTCAGAATAAGAAATACTCGCGGAAGATGAGACTGGTCCTATCGCCTGAACGGTCGCCGGGTCGAGGGGAATTTTTCTGTCTCGCTTTGTCACATTTTGTTCCGTGCGTGTTCATTGTCACGAGGTAGTATGGTTGTCTCACTCTGTTACACGCGGCTTTGTTCGCGTTGCTTGTTAGTGACAAACCAAAGCTAGAGAATATCGTTGTATCTTACTTTGTCTCAACTTGTTTCGTTCGCTTTCTTCTCTACGCCACGGACAATTCCGCTTGCCCCGGCGACGTGGTACCAGTCATTTTAAACATATTTACCGACAGAACCCCAGGCCCACCAGGCCCATTTCTTGGCACGCTCAAATACAGTGCCGGCGTTAGGGGGGAGGGGGGTGGGGGGCGGTCAGGCAATTGCCCAGGACGCTAGATCTGTATGGGACGCCGCAGCCCGGTGTCCCAAGTATGCGAATATACCGTTATTTTGTATGTTAAAAAAATACAAGAAATTCAAAAAACTGTAAAAAATACTAAAAAAAAAAGAAATATAAAAAATTCAAAAATACAAAAGAATACAAAAAATAGGAAGAAAAGAAAGGAGCTACAAAAACTTTCTACGTCCACGTCGTTAACTTTAGGTAAAGCTAAAAGAAAGTTCTCTGAATTCTTGTATGCGTTTATTCATTTATATCCGTTTAGATTAGTAAAACCGCTACGTCATTTAACAATTTTTGCAATCCAACTATAGATTCGTCGTTTGATATTATTACCTTGTCTTCTTTTCTCAAAAATTTTGAGCCCCTGAATGGGCGCCACGGTACCTAATCTTGCCCAGGGCGCCATTAGTGCTAAACCGGCACTGCTCAAATACACAGGGGGGCTGGCAGTCTTTAATAGTAGCTCGTCGGTGATAGTGAAAATCAAAACGTCAATTGACTGTTGGTCAGTGTTATTTAAGACAGAACAACATTTGCTCCCTGTAATACGTAATAGATAATAAGTAACAAGTATGTTGTCTGTAATAACTTTGGATAAAAATAAACAAATTTAAATCACAAAATTTCACGTTACATTTTATTTCAATTGTTCCTATTTGCCTTAACAGTAACATAACGATATTATTAATATTCGTCGATGATATTATTAATAGCAGCTCGTAGCCAGTGTCCGAGGCTAAGAACTTCTTTTTTCGCAACAAGAAGAAGCAAACTGTCACACTATGAGCTGATACTTATTCTGTATGCTGGATTGTTAAAAGTAGGAACACATGACGTTATATATTCCCTTTACTTCCACACATTCTATGTATGCAGTGTGAGACATGTAACTGCAACTACTCCAATCACTGTGTCAGTAATGATTAAAAAAAAAAACCATATTTCAGACAAATGTTGAATCGTTTCATGAAGGCCATAATACAGCGTGACTAGTTTTCCTGTAGACGAATGGATAGAGGAAATATGATAGTTAAGTTCGTATCTTTACATCAAATCACATATTTTTGTTGCGTTATTCCGTTCAGCTCGTTATTCGGAATAAAAGTGTTGAATAATCAAAAAACCATTAGTTTAGGAGATATTTTAATTTCAGTTATTGAAAGTAGCATGACTGAAATTACCCTGATAACTTCAGACATAAAGCATGATTGAAAATCGTTGCAGATGAAATTAACACGGTTCGAAAAGATTGCATAATGGATTAATCGATTTCTTCCTTC
Organism: Stelis phaeoptera; assembly: GCA_943735885.1. Lineage (NCBI taxonomy): Eukaryota > Metazoa > Arthropoda > Insecta > Hymenoptera > Megachilidae > Stelis > Stelis phaeoptera. Next base: position 4,266,251 of record OX030933.1, read on the forward strand.
CATCTGTATTTAACAAAATTTCAAGGTCATGTTTATGAAGGTCAACATATTCACTAACGTGTATTATTGTAATTGTTCATAATTTTTAAGAAGATACTACCAATTAAGTACATAAATAATTAAGCGTTCCTACCTCTAGCAAATCAACATGCAAGTCAACGTTAAATGTATTAACTAAACATACGAGTTTCATAAGTCTTATACTATTTTTTAACTGTTTAAATGCCACGAGACCTTTACAAAAATCACACTGTTTCTTCGCTTATGACATCTAAAAACGATAAGATCTTTTCCACATTGTTCTGTTTTCGCCCTCTGATTTTTATCGTTCGGTTAAAAATGAACGTTGGCCGATCACTGATTGATATAATGCTCCTTTTCTACGCCATCGTGCTGATTACGTGTATTATCGAAATACGTCAAATTCAACACGACAGTAACACAGAAAGTGGGTGTTATATCTGGCGATAATCGTCCAACATTCATTTTTAAGTAAATAGATAACAAGAACTGGACAATGTGAAAAGTCGCTAACATAAGTATGACTTGTTTGGAAATAGCTCCTTATTGTAGATATACAGGGTGTCCCACCAAAACTGTTACCGAGCTGTTATTCCAAAACTATTGGTCATATGAAAAATTGTTAATGGTACGCAGGAGCCAAAATAAAATTTCGAATTGACTTTGCAGACTCCGTATGGGCACACTAAGAAGCTTCGGGCAAGGACAGAGAGGGAGATACAATAATCGCAGAAGAGACAAAGACAGAACGATGCGATTTACTGATGGAGTTTATGCAACCTTCTCAGCCGAGGAAACAAAATTTTCTCATAATTCTTTTTTTGAAATTTTCATTGAACCATTCCACAGCATAGTACAGAGCCAGATTTTGTAATTTCGCTCACAAAACGTAATAAGAAATAAAACTGTCGTATTTTATAGAATCAACTTTTGTGTGTACAATTTGTCCAAAAAAGAACTCTGTACCGCGCTGCGGAATGGTCCAACAAAAATTTAAAAAAAAGAATCATGCGAAAATATTGCTTCCTCGGCTCAGAAAGTTGCATAAACTCTGTAGTAAATCGCATTATTCTGTCTTTGCCTCTCCTGCGATTTTTGTATCCCCTCTCTGTCTTTGTACGAAGTTTCTTAGTTTATCCGCAAGGTGTCTCTAAAGTCAATTTGAAATTTCGTTCGAACTCCTGCGCATCGTTAATATGAAAATTGCATGGTAAAATGAAAAGCATGTTTAGGTAGAAACGAAATTTTTTACATTGTTATTTTACGAGATATAATGGTCAAGTACCGTTTTTTATATAGAGCCACATATCTTTTTCGGACTATTTGATAATGCTTTTCAAAACGAACTTATTGACCTTTAATGTATGTACCTGATTTTAATTAGTTTTTATGATATAGCGTTTACAAATTTACTAATTTTTGAAGGAAAAGGCTCTGTTCGACCAGGGAATACCCCGGTCGATCCCATTGATGCGGTAAGTACCATGTGTTTGAGTCTTCTTATTGAATTGGATACCAAGGGAGTGGGCTAGGTACGGCAAGTCCAGAGAAGAAGAAACGTGTAAAATAAGGTCCATCATTGAATTTTTAGAGAAACACTTATTTAATATATTGGATGATTTGCCGCTTGAAAATAGAAGAAACTTATGATTTCAGCAGAATGGTGCTCTTCCGCATTACGCTTCCAATGTACCAGCATGGCTCGACAAAATGTTCCCAAATCAATGGATCGGTCGTGGTCGACGAATTCCTTGGCCATCCAGATCGCCAGACCTTTCGGTGTGTGATTTTCTTTTATGGGGCTATATTAAACAATGTATTTACAAGACCGAAATAACAGATATTAACCACTTAAAAGAAAAAATTAAATCTGTATGCGAAAATATCTCGTCAGAGATCTTAGTAAATAATGGCGAACACGTTGAATGAATTTTGGTGTAATAAAGTATTAAAAGAACAATTGTGTTACTTATCTGTATTTACCCATGCAAAAAGTGCTCGGCGCTGTTAATATAAGCAGCATCAGTGATAGACAATACTTTTCACCTTTTTGCTCTATTTGGGCCTGTCATACCTAGCCCAGGCTCCGTGTATCCATTTCAATAAGAAGCTTCAAACACATGGTACTTACCGCATCAATGGGATCACCCGGAGTATTCCCTGATCGAACAAAGCCTTTTCCTTCAAAAATTAGTAAATTTGTAATCGCTATATCTTGAAAATTAATTAAAATCGGGAATATACAGTAAAGGACAGTGAGTTCGTTTCGAAAAGCATTATCAAATAGTCTGAAAAATGTATATAGTTCCATTTAAAAAACGGAACTTGACCATCATATCTCCTAGAATAACAATGTAAAATAATTTCATTTCTACCAAAACATGCTTTCCATTTTACCATGCAATTTTCATGTTAACAATTTTTCATACGACCAATAGCTTTCGAAAAGCGGTGCTGTTTCACTTTGGATGGGACGCCCTGTATCACATTGAACCCTTGTTCACTTTCGGATCACCAACAATTATCACTTTAAACAGAAGCCTCACTCTCGAATTCTTCTGGAAAAACATTGTAATAAATAGATACCCGTTAAAATCAATTATCTCATAAGTACCTAAATTAAAGCCTCATGTCAAAATGCTTTTATGTCAACTCTATCTACCCTAGCTGAGAAGGTCACAGGCCCGTATGACGATCGAAGGCAGTTAGAAACCAAATTTTTGTCAACGCAGAGCGAATCCACGTCAATTTATACAAAAAAAGAAAAAATAAACTTGAAAATAAATAAAGTATTGTATTGAACAAAATTCGAAGTAGTCGTTCAATATTGGTAGGTGGTGGATAGACCATTGTAAGAAAAGGTGCATATGATTGAAGTGACACGAGCGCGAATCCGTGCGGTTAAGATGGTGTATGTGTTATAAACACATGGTTGTTCTTTCTGACCGAGGATAGCGCGAAAGTAAGGAGTGGGGAGTTATCTCCTGGAGTCCTTGAAAAACTCCGGAGTAGGGAGCAACCACTATGCTTTGAAACAATTCTAAGCTCTTCTTCGAGCTCCGTTACCGCGCTGTAGGTATGTCTGACGGGAGCACTTCGTCTCCTATTAGCATCAGCTGCCTATGCTTGCTCCAACAGCAAAGATAATCAGTTTGACTCTATGAAACGCTTAGTTAGCACTTTTTAGACACTGAAAAAGAGATGCGTGATTGTACCGTCTGACATTCAGACGCTTAAGAGAATGTGTGAGTTCCGACATGCACGTGACTCCTTTAATATTTTTCATTCTTGCGGTGAATATAATCCGACGCATTGAAGGAAAAATGATTTTGAGTTTTTAGGTCAAGATCAAGTTTGTATTTTATTTTCCAACAGAATTCCACCAATCCGAAAATATGGAAGCACTTATGAAAATCATTTCAATCTGTAAATTCAAAACTAAAATTAAAGTATTACAAAATTTCTGCTAAATAAAACTGCCAATGTTCAAACTGTTATAACTTTATTCATTCAGTATACGAGCGAAACAGTTCGACAAAACACGTGGTCACGGCAGTGATACTCAACGTTACCAGTCACCTTGCATACCGTTCGACGGATCGGAACAGCAAACAGGTACAACAGCTGGCATTGAGGAACATTACTACTGCGGTATATCAACTTTTGTTTGTATTTTTTATTCTGTCCTGAAGAAAATGATTTTATAGCTTTTCTTGACGCTTTTTTTTAGGAAAAATGTCTGCTCTATTACTTGATACAGTTAGATTATCTCCTAAACTTTTAGTATTTGAAATAAATAGAAAAGTAGCAACAAAAATGTATGGATTTTGGGTATTCTTTGCACTTTGATCATTATTTAAACATATTTAAATATTTATAATGTAACAACAAATTATATTTTTTTATTCTGGAAAGATTATAGATGTTTTTCATGTCGAAAACAATTGAATAAATGCTACGATAAGAGCATAAAATATTTCTAACGTTAGATGTAAACATTTGCAATTTTTGCTGTAAATTGATTTTTTTTTAAATTGTAGATTTTGGAGGAACAGTTTTTAAATTCATTTTCAGTTCATAAAAATCTATAAAAATTACCTACTGCAGGTTACAAAATCAGATATACATATGTTAAACAATGTAATAGAACATTAAACGCTCTTTTAATATTAATTCAATAAAATTTAGATATAGCGAGCTATATTTAAGAAATTCTTTAAGAACTGTAAACAGAAGCGAAAATTTGAAAACGTCGGTGCTTTGGCGGCATACGTTTCCGTTAAGATGCGTAGTAGCGAGAACGAAATTTCGAATTGACTCAGAGACCCTGTGCGGATAAACTAAGAAGCTTTGGACAAAGACAGAGAGGGAGATGCAATAATCGCAATAGAAACAGAGACAGAACGATGAGATTCACTGATGATTGATGCAGCTTTTTGCGTTTAAGAAGAAATATGTTCCTATAATTCTTTTTTTGAAATATTCCTTGTATCCTATCGCATGTATCTATAGAACCCTTTTTTGGGAAAAGTGTAAAGTTTTTGTAAAGTTTCAAAGGCGAAATTGCAAAATCAGGCTCTTTAGTAGCATGCGTCACCACACAAGGAATATTTAAAAAAAAGAATCTTGAGGAAGCATTGTTTCTCGATCTAAAAAATTACTTAATCCTTTGACTATATACCCGTGGACTGCTAACAGCCCCCACTTTCCCCATAGGTCGCTTGCCAAGATCTCAACGTCACCATGTCCCAAAACGCGGGAAAAATTTAAATTGCTTTAAAACTGATTCGACGAAGAAAATATTTTTCACGATGAAATATATTATAATTTATGTAGATTTACATATGATGCAATTAAATAAACCTGAAAATAGGAGAGGATAACAAAATGATTATTAAATATTATTTAATACATTATGGACCGCTAAGAAATCTGTGAAACATACGCCTGGGAGCACAGGTTTTTGGGCAAACTTACACGTTACTAAAATCGTCATAACATTTTTATTGATGAAGCAATGTTCGTTAAACATTTGGGCAGGAAGTCACGAGTTAACTCGTGACTGATCAACAATGTGTTAAAATAATAATATAAATAATACTTTATTATATTTATTGTCCTTAAACAATATTGTTTTTGTTAAATGTTTTCTTAAATACTCCAAATGAGCTTCTCTGGTAATTCTTTTTACCGAAATAGTATAATTTTACATTCAAATACAATTCAATAATAGTTTTTATTAATTCGTATTTGTGATTTTCCAACAAATCGTTGTCCCTAACATTTAGAATCATTTGCTCCTTTTGCTTTATATCTTCTGTTTTTACACAATTCTACAAAACAATAACGAACCATTATATTTTTTCGAGCACTTGTATATTTCCCTCCCTCACTTCGATCGCGTGTAACAATTACACCCACGGACATATTACTATGTTCGTAATCACACCACACCGAACCACACAGTTTATTAGTTCTTAGTTTGGCCGCTTTTGGGACATGGCTTCGCCACCGGTCATGGAACGTACAATGGCGGCCGTTAGCAGTCCATAGGTATATAGTCAAAGGGTAAATCGCTGTAACTTCCTCCACCGACAAGCTACTGTTAAAGACTGCCAGCCTTACAGAAGTTCGCGTACCCGAAAATTCGCTGTTTTCTACCGCCCTCTAGGATATATTGCGGTTAGAATGTGACTGATCCCATAGTCTAAACGGTCACCGGGGCGAGGGGAACTTTTCTGTCTCGCTTTGTCACATTTTGTTCCATGGGCGTTCTTTGTCACGAGGCGACCGCTCGTCGGTTTACCGACGGAGCGTCAGAGCCCTTCAGAGCCCACTTAGCAGTGTTGCCAACAGTCAGACAGTGGTTTCTACTAGATTGCCTTTTGAAATCTACCAGAATTCTACCAGATTTTCTTACGCATAGGAATCGGGTGGTGTAGAATTCACTAAAATGAAGACGCTTCTAATATAAAACGTACCGAGCCGTCTCCATTGCATTGACGAGGAACGCAATGCTTCGAACTTGTTTTCAATGGAATTATACTTTAAATAAATATGTATTATTTCTCCGAGGGAAAAACATAAAATTCTACCAGATTTTCTACTATATCACTAACTACCAAATTCAGTCACTAGATGGGGTTCTCAATCTACCAGATTTAGTAGAAATTCTACCAAGTTGGCTACACTGCCACTTAGTGGTACGCCAAAATACACAGGGGCTGGCAGTCTTTAATAGTACCTCGTCGGTGCTTCCTCTCTGTTTTTGTCCGTATCTTCTTAATTTATCCGCACGAGGTCTCCAAAGTCAATTCGAAATTTCGTTCTGGCTTCTGCGCATTCTGAACTTGATACAGTCGGAGTATTTTTGGATACGATCAGAGCTAGTCTACTTTTCCAACAAAGTTTCCAAAACTCAAATGCACTTTTTTGGAAAAACGTAGTTTCAAATGCTTATGAATATATTTATTTTTATTGCTTTCCTTAATTTTCTATATTCTAATACAAATAAAACTTCAATTCTACATTTTAAAATACTCTGATAAATTAAATATGTCCCTTCAAGAGGGGGGGGGGGGGGAGCGATTGAGTGCAAAAAGTTGAATGAAACCATTTCGGGTGATGAGGATAAAAGAAATCAGAAATTAAAAATGAAAATCCACCCTAATACGATAGAAAAGGATATAATAAAAGTTCAACGAAGTTCAAAATTCATTTGAATTCTAACTATTATGGTGATTAAAATAAAATGTATCTTTCATTCCATTATAAATTCGATACCGCAATTCGTACCACAAGTACAAAGTTGTACGATTGTCCATCCTTTTCAGATAATGAAAGAAACAGCACAATTTTATCTATAATCAAGCATTGAATGATAATGTAGTGCATAACCTTAGCTCTTGAGAACCTGATATATAAACCGCGTTGCCCTCACGTTATCAGTAATGAATTATTTTACAAAGAAATAAAAACAAAATCATTTGTACATGCGTAGTATTAATGCTGATATCCCTAATTGCATAAGTGCATTTATTAATCGTTCTATGCATCAGGCATTCGCGTGAGAGGATACATTTCCTGTGTATACATATTACGTGTAAGTACTTACGTACTATGTACTATGTGTATTGTATTCCAATACTTATATAACTTTGAATTGCTACGGGTTTTGAATTGCAATTCGTGTATATTTTATTATTGCTCTATTATATCAAATTGATAAAATAAATTTTAGATTTCGGAAATACGAAATTCGTTAACAAAGCAACAGTAAATAAAGAAGAACGTATTAAAGTTAATAGCGATCATTTTAATTGATGAATATTGTATCAAACATTTATAACTTCTGCTTCAAATAAAAACACAACAAACTTTTTATATCAACATAATACTTATATATTTTTGTAATTTTTTAGTGTTTCAAATTTTTTCAGTAAGTTAATAGAAATAATACTTAATATGATAATAATATTTCAGTCATACTATGAATTAAATTACTGTCCTATTTACCTAAAATATGAAAAATATATTTTCTGCGAAATATTTAGGAAAGCTATTGAATGAGTTTTAAATAGAGATAAAGCAACGTCTTTAAATTGAAGTGAGACAGGAAAATTCCATAGCTCTAATATTACGTTATTCTTACTGATTACAGTATTACGGCTATAAACAACTAGTAGTAGATGGTGTGAAACTTCATGATAATAAATACTTAAAACGAAAGAAGAAAAATTATAGAAAATGATGACAATTTAAACATAATTTTTTTATTTTCGATAACTTATCAGAGTTAAAACGATATTCATTTTTACAGAACATTTAACATAATTTTATTATTTTACTAGAAACTATTAAAAATTTATCATATTGGCATACTTCAAATGACAATTAAGTAAAAATGTACTTAATTTTATTTTGATGAAATCAGATTAATTGTACTGAACTTATCAGTTAATCTATTTTGTATCCACTTCAACATTTATGTACACAAGATCTTTCCGAAGAAAACTCAGTTTCAAACTATCAAATAATAAAATATTTATAATATACATAAAATTTCACGTTAAAGTGCTACTAATTCTTTATTTAGAAAATTTTAGCTATGAATATAACATTATTTGTTGATATTTTTTTAACTCAAAACCAGTATCATTTTATGAAGACGTTTTAATTTTTTGTCTTTCTTTTAATTAAATATACTTTCCTTTAAACATAAGAATTTCAAATATATAGTATAATAACATTCAAATATATTTAAAGCCCCTACCTCACAAACCTTGACTGATAAAATAAATTTACTTTACATGTCCAGCTTAGTCAAATGTGAATAAGCGTTGCTAATTCTACTTGTTTTTAAATTTTAAAGGAAAAAAAAAACACTAAAAGTAATATTTATTAAATAATTAAGAAGAATTAACAAGTATAATATTTCGTTAAAATAAAATTACGTAGTAGCAAAAAATGATTAAAAAAAATACTCTATTTCTAAAACTATTTTGATGTATCATACCGAGTATTATTCAACTTTTTTATGTCACAAACGTTAAAAACTATTAAAAATGTGTATCTTACACATACTTATACAAAGCCATCTATTAATGCAAAATACATGAAATAACGATATTACATAACTCAACTAACACATACCACATGTGCATAACACAACAATACAAAGTTTTTGTAATTTGTTTGTATCGCAATCCTTACTTCTAAACAAACAATTCTGCAAAAATATGGTGAACGATTGTAGCAAATTGTTAAAAACATTGTTGTATTTGATATGTACGTGTACCAATTGTATAAATATCAATGTTAATCAAGGTTTAAAAAAAGAAGAATAATTGAATTCTGAAAAATCGTGAATACCTGGCATTTTCAGTGATACTTTTTCTACATTCGCTGCAGTCTCCGGGCTCTTCATGGCTGTAATTTCTGATACTGTCAATTGCGGACTGCTCAAATTCGAATGTTACTCGATGATACTTGTATCGCACATGTTACTCCCCACCGATCTGCGACCACCACCTCTCCCAACTCTCCTTTTTACTTTATAACAAATGTAACTTATTCATTAGCAAATTGTTTGTAATGGCCATTTTATTGCGGTTCTAATACAAAATGAAAAGTATAGGCTTCAGCGACTAAGCAAAGAAATATTTTATCAGGCGAACCGATGCCACTGATAAATTGATAACAATTAATGGGATTATGTTAAGTGTACCAACATCAATAAAAACTGAACGTAGAAAACGAAGCTTCTTAAGAAATATTATTTGCACCTACAGAATTTCATACAGATAAAGTTCTACTTCTGATAACAAGTTGATAGTAAACGTTAAAGTCAAGTCAACAAGGTGTTCAAATAATTGTAGTATTTATTTTACTTCGTGTTACAATAATAGGTAGTTCGTGCATAACAAATATTAAATTGGATATACAATGCTTCCTTTTTTTTTTAGTATCTATAACTGTCTTCTTTTTTGCTAATTTACAAAAATACATTTGATAATCTTATAATCAGTTTATAAAGAATTATAGAATTTATTTATTGTTAACGATAAAAAAAGTCAATAATATAAATATAAAAAAATAACATTCGTAACTGATACAGATGCCAAAATACAATAATGTGCACGATAAGTTGACACACTACTCACAAGTCGAAATGTTACACGAGAAAGAGAATCTATCGCTGTATCTCACTCTATCGTCATTTATTTCATTCGCACTCTTCTTTACGCGATCTATCCCCTCCAATGAAATTCGCCACGTGGCAAAGAACGCTAACAAAATAAACCGTAACAGAATGAAATACATCGATAAATCCCCTTCCCCTGTGACGTTTCAGATTGTAAGTAATCTACTAACTCACTGTACGCGTACAGTACAGTGTTTTCACGTACAGATCTATGATTCGCCTTCGATTAAGGTTCGTGGCGCATCCCTATCACTAATCCCTATCAGGCTTTGCTCGACTGACGATCTGAATCTACAGCTGTGCAATCGGCACGGCACGATAGAAAATCATCTAAGACAATCTTTTACTGTTCATTCATGAGAATATTGTTAATAAGTAGCTCAGGTTTTCTTAATTAAAAAAAAATATCAACACGATCCTATTCAGACTGTCTATTAATCGAACAACATGCATATGTTAGAAATAACACATGTCTGCAATATTTTATTCTTGTTTTGATATGCTTATGTATTATGTTTTAATGAACGTGCAATGCATTTGGAATAATTATAATACAGAATTTACAATCTGTAATATTGTATACCAGCGATGAACTTGTATAACAGCTGCTCGGCCTTCGATTCGGACCATTTTTAATATGTTATAGAATTCGATGTTTTAAGTAACATTTTCCTCTTGCGACAAGATCTGACTCATTTAAATTCCAAGATAATCACAAAAATAAATCTTGATCAAAGAATCCGCGGAATGCAAAAGAAATACAGTGGGTGTAGAAAGTATTCGTACATTTTTCAGCTTGAAATAAAACTTCGTGAAATTGTAGGTAGTTTATTAAATGATTTTTTATAAACAATGAATTTGTACCTATTCTTGAAAATCTGTACAATCGATATAATGCAACAAGAAATTAGCTGTTTGAATAAATTACAAAATTAACAAGGAAAAGCAAAAAACGTAATTTAAACTAATTTTACAATAAAAAAGTACTTCGTAGGATTTTCTTTTGGTTTTATAACTGCTGCCAGTGCTTGCCCTAGCGGTTACGTCGCCCCGGACAAAAAGACAAATAACCGCCCCTTAAAAATATATTGTTATATTGTTTAAATAAAGGTACGTATTTTTTATTTTGAATAAAAATCTTGAATAAAAAGTATATGCATGTTCAAACAAGTTCAAGCAGGGTCCTTTACAAATTCTGCATTAATTTTTCAATAATGAGCTAAATATTTTTAGCTTTTAGACATAAACAATATAAATACGCCAGGCACTGTAAATTTTTAGCGAACGAAAAAATCGATATGTGAATTTTTCTATTAATTGAGTATCTAACGCATCAATATTTTTCTCACACTTACAGCCAAAATAGCGCCCCTAAATTATTGCGCCCCGGGCAAATGCCTGGTTTGCCCGCCCTTAGAGCGGGCGCTGCTGCTGCAACTCTTCTAGGCATTGAATTAACTAAGTTCGATGTTAATTGAGGTGGGATCTCGTTCCATTCCCCCATGATCGCTTTTTTTAAGGCTTCTCTACAGGAAATTTGATGTTTCCTAATTTTGCGTTTCACGTAATCCCACAGATGTTCTATTGGGTTTTAGATACGCTGCTGTATTAAGCAATATCCACATTCTCATATTGTATGCAGTGTGCTTTGAATCGTTGTCGTGGATAAAAATAAAATTATCTTTTATACCCATTTTTTCTGCGCTAGTTAGAAAAATTGCATTTTAAAATATCAATATAGACCTGATGGTTCATTATTCCGTCAATAAATTTTAATGCACCAACACCAGCTGCACTCATGCGGCCCCAAACAAGTACGGAACATCCACCATGTTTTACTGTAGGTCGTAAATTTTCTGGTTTTAGTTCTTCACTTTTTTCCTCCAAATATTACAGTGTCCATCAGACACGAAAATATTAAATTTACTCTCGTCTGTAAACATAACCCTATTCCAATACTCCATTGGTCTATTAATATTATTATTTGTGAATTCCGATCTTTTCTTTATATTCGTTTCATTTATACAATATTTTTTACGGGTCACTCGGCCATGATACCCTTGATTTGGTAATAGCTACGCACAGTGCTAGCAGATAAGTTAACATTTAAATTATTTTTAAATTATTATTTATCGAATTCTATAACATATTAAAAATGGTCCGAATCGAAGGCCGAGCAGCTGTTATACAAGTTCATCGCTGGTATACAATACTACAGATTGTAAATACTGTATTATAATTATTCCAAATGCATTGCACGTTCATTAAAACATAATACATAAGCATATCAAAACAAGAATAAAATATTGCAGACATGTGTTATTTCTAACATATGCATGTTGTTAAATTATTTTTAAGGTGTTCGACTATTTCTTTATTGCACTTATTTGGGGATTTTGCTTTATCATCCTAATAATAACTCGTCCACTGTACTGATTGATTTTTCGTGGATATCCACTTCTTGAGTTTTTCACCTAAGAACGTGATTAGTCATGATCTTAGGTAAAAAATTGCAATTCTCGTAAATTTCAATTGCTTGTAGTTTCTATAGATGCGTTAACCGATTTCGATGAAACTTTGTGTATACATATAACTTACTGAAATCTACAAAAAGTATGTTTTAAATTTTCATTATTGGCTCGGATAAAAAAATTGAGAAATGTGATCCTCACGGTATCCTTCATAATTTCAACCGACTGGGACTTTTTCAACATTTTTCTTTTTTATCATCTAGTAAACTAAATAGTTCTAGTTTATCAAAAAAATTCGAGTCATTTGGTCCAATATCAAAAGAGGGAACTGTGTTTTAAAAGGTGTCCGAATACTTTTCGGAGCCACTGTATATGTATTTTGATCTACTAAATAAGATTAAATATTTAGATATTTAAATTTGCTTTATAATCGAATACAGTTATGAAAGTAATTATGAGAATTGATTTGGCTTATTAGATATAAATGAAGTATCACTCAATACTGTATTCAACTCTTTCTAAATAACGAGTTGCAGAGACCAGGTCGCCTCAATAGGGAGCTTCGCCCCTCGCTAGTTACAATAGCTTTCGTTATTCTGAACCCAGAGCGAACCCCGAGTGTCTGATAGTTAATGCAGTGCTTCAGCTATACCCCGAGTCGAGAGTCCCCCGGCTGCTTCTGATCTGTTCTGTTCTACGGCCAGATCAATTCTGCTTTAAACGCTACCCCTGCACGTCTATTTATACCCCTCTGGTACCAGATTTCACGTACTTTCACTTTTCAAGGTCGCGCGCTAATACTATTTCTATTACAGTCGCATGCATTACAAAATTGATTTATGATATTAAATTACTTTAATTGTTAATGAAAATAAAATAAATAAGCGTCATCATTTTTGTATTACTTTTGAGATTGTAGTTTTAACACGTTGACTGCCACAGTGAAAACGGACGTGGGTAGTCAGACACGCTGAAATCCTAATTATTAACAATACGATCAACTAATTTTCAAATTTAACTTTTCAATTCGATAGCTAGCATTATTATCTTAATGTTAACGCTATCCGTGGTTTATTTCGTCATTTCTTTTATTAATTATTTGATTGTAAAAAATTTCGGGTGCCGGTCACCGGTGACCCCCGTGGCAGTCAACGTGTTAATTAATTATGTTGTTTGAATCAATTACTAACCTACCGCATCGCTGACGCTTGCTACCATCTTGAATATTTCGCACTTTGGCGCGAAATTCGAAGTAAGAAAGAAATATCGTAAGATTTATTGATTCTTTTATTTAATAATATTAATTTATTATGATCTTTATTAAAACATTCTTCTGGGATGTTACATTATAAACTCTCTTGTAAATTGTTCGAGATAAGAACTGTACGAATACTTATTGCTTTCATATTTCTTTCGATTTTTTGCTTTCCCTTGTTAATTTCGTAATTTATTCAAACAACTAATTTCTTGTTGCATTATATGTATTGTATAGATTTTCAAGAATATGTAGAAATTCATTGTTTATAAAAAATTATTTTATAAACTACCATTTCACGAAGTTTTATTTCAAATTAAGCAGTGTACGAATACTTTCTACACCCACTGTATATAACATCCCCTAGGTGACCGAATATACAATGATCGAAGTTGTTTCTCCGTTTCGTGTACAGTGGTGTACAGTCAATCCTCCTATGACGTGATCTATTGTACCACGCTATATGGGAGCCACGCTATAAGACACCCAGAATTAAGACATACAAATCTAACTAATTCGTACTGCAACTTAAGAATCTCAGTATTAGTAAATAAAAATCGAATTAATGCATACCACGCTATATGGAAACCGCATTATGGAAAACTTAAAACACCGACGAGGTACTATTAAAGACTGCCAGCCCCTGTGTATTTTGGCGTACCACTAAGTGGCAGTGTAGCCAACTTGGTAGAATTTCTACTAAATCTGGTAGATTGAGAACCCCATCTAGTGACTGAATTTGGTAGTTAGTGATATAGTAGAAAATCTGGTAGAATTTTATGTTTTTCCCTCGGAGAAATAATACATATTTATTTAAGGTATAATTCCATTGAAAACAAGTTCGAAGCATTGCGTTCCTCGTCAATGCAATGGAGACGGCTCGGTACGTTTTATATTAGAAGCGTCTTCATTTTAGTGAATTCTACACCACCCGATTCCTATGCGTAAGAAAATCTGGTAGAATTCTGGTAGATTTCAAAAGGCAATCTAGTGGAAACCACTGTCTGACTGTTGGCAACACTGCTAAGTGGGCTCTGATGGGCTCTGACGCTCCGTCGGTAAACCGACGAGTGGTCGCCTCGTGACAAAGAACGTCCATGGAACAAAATGTGACAAAGTGAGACAGAAAAGTTCCCCTCGCCCCGGCGACCGTTTAGACTCTGGGACCAGTCATATTCTGACCGCAATATATCCTAGAGGGCGGTAGAAAGCAGCGAATTTTTCGAGTACGCGAACTCTCGTAAGGCTGGCAGTCTTTAACAGTATCTCGTCGGTGCTTAAAATTAGTACAACCAGATGAACATTTACCGCGTTATATGGAACAGGAGCCACAGCCGAACTGCAAGCTGACTTCAGCGATAGTTGCGGAGAAATTAGGAAGCTTTGGAACAAGGATAGATGTCTTGTCTCTCCAACGGCGATGCGACAGAGAGGGTGATACATCAATAGCAAAAGAAACGAACATAGAGCGATGGAAAGCGGCTTGATTTTGCAACGAATTTGGTGCAGTTTTTTGAGCTTAAGGGTGCGCAGGAGGTAAAGTGGCGTCAATTTCGACAGTTGCGGAGAAAGTAGGAAGCTCGCGAACAAGGACAGATAGATCCTTGTCTCTCCAATGGTGCTGCGACAGAGAGGAAGATACAACACTCGTAAGAGAGACAAAGACCGAGCGAATCCAGGCAGCATAATTTCTTTATGCAGCTGATCAAGTTTTTTGAAGCGAAGAAGTAATATTTTCTTATAATTCTTTTTTTAAAATTTTCCTTATACCTTGGCGCATGCCACTATAGAGCCCTTTTTTGGAAAAAGTGTATGTGCAAAAATTTATTCTATAAAAACGCACACTTTTATTTTTTAATGAGGTTTTGAAGGCGAAATTGCAAAAAAGGGCTCTATGGTGGCATGCGCCAAGGTATAAGGAAAATTTTTAAAAAAGAATTATAAGAAAATATTGCTTCTTCGCTTTAAAAAACTTGATCAGCTGCATAAAGAAATTATGCTGCCTGGATTCGCTCGGTCTTTGTCTCTCTTACGAGTGTTGTATCTTCCTCTCTGTCGCAGCACCATTGGAGAGACAAGGATCTATCTGTCCTTGTTCGCGAGCTTCCTATTTTCTCCGCAACTGTCGAAATTGACGCCACTTTACCTCCTGCGCACCCTTAAAAAACAATATTTTCTTACACTTTTTTTTAATTCCTTGTGTCGTTACGGAGGGGGTACAGAGCCCTTTTTTTTTCGAAAAAGTGTACAGAAAAAAAATTCTATAAAAACATACACTTTTTATTTTTTTATAAAATTTCCAGAGGGAAATTGAAACATCGGGCTCTGTACCCCCCTGCGGAGTGACACAAGAAACATTTAAAAAGAAAAGTGCAAAAAAATATTTCTTTATAAGCTCAATAAATTGCACCAAACTCGTTATCGCTCTGTCTTCGTTTCTCCTGCTGTTGTTGTATCACTCTCTGTTACAGCACCGTTGGAGAGACGAGGATCTATCTATCCTTGTTCTAGAGCTTCCTACTTTTTCCACAACTGTCGGCAGTGGCGCTAGTTTACCACCTACGCACCCTTAAGTGAAACGCCGAGGTAAGTACATACGAAACAGGTTTATTTGTTCTGCGTTATACGAAAATTACATTCCCAGAGTACCATGTTATAGTGAATACGGTTATGAAATAGAATTTTATAGTTACAAAGGCAATAAATATGTACTTACATATTTCGAATTAGTTTTATTGGATCTAAGAAGCCATATAAAAAAAAAATGAACTAAAAATTGGTTTCTCAGAAAAACAAACGATTAACATCCATCAACACTGTCAAATATCACAGACTTAATTCTTTCTCTTTTTTCTTTTAATGGCCCAATGTCTGCTTCACTTGGCATATCTTCAGCTTCATTTTCAAATGTATTGGGTTGTCGGAAAAGTCGTGACGCATGTCCGCAACAAGTGGCACTAGTTTACTTTTGGAAGTACTAGAGTCATTTATATCTACGTGATTGCTGTCATTTGACAACTAAGAGTTCTCGCGTCATTCTAAACAAAAAACTCATCGGTTTGGTCATAGAAACCCGCAGGTTCCAGTTTTAAAACCTTTAGATCCTTTAATACCATATTTTTTAACCGACTTCGAAAAGGAGGAGGTTACTCAATTCGATCAGTTTTTTTTCCGCCGATTACGCCGAGATGGCTGGACCAATCGGGATGAAACCTTTACCATCTTGTAGGTTATGACTCCCACTAGAATCGGGATAAAACACATTTTGCATTTTGTCATTGTTTTCCCTGTTTTACCCTGTTTTCTTGAAAATTGTTTCGAAACAAACATTGCTGTTTCGTCCACGTCATGTATATCCGCCAATTACTCCGAAATGGATTGACCAATCGGAACTGCAAGGACAGCTCCGATGGCCACTAAAAAATGTGAAATAAAAAAATTTTTGGAAAAGAAAATACAACCGACTTCGGAATGCACTGAAAAGGACGAAATAATTTTAATTTATATTTCGGAGACGGCGCAAAATTAAAAATTTTCTATATTGGAAATTATCAAAATTCTTTAATCCTTTTACATATTTTCACATTAGCAACATCTTTCATATATACAATTTTTAATTTTGCGCCATCTCCGAAATATAAATTAAAATTATTTCGTCCTTTCCAGTGCATTCCGAAGTCGGTTGTATATTTTTTTCCAAAAATTTTGTTCAGCGAGTGTATTTAGGATACTGCTGTTGACTCAGGAACATAGTTCTTTTCTCAGTGCATCGTTGTACTGATATTACCCAGATCTTTCATACGAAAATGTCTATTTAACATAGATTTGACTGTATCTATAACTAGTCCACTTAAACACAGAATTAACAAATCATCCACATACAATATAATATAAGTTTTAAATCCGTCTATTTGTCTCATATACAAACAATAGTCATAGTTTGATCTAGTAAATCCTACACTTATCATAAAACTGTCAAAGCACTCGTACCACTCACGAGGGCTTTCCCTCAATCCGTATAACGCCTTCTTAAGTAAACATACTTTACCAGCATCAATCTTATATTCAGGGCCGCCACGTGGGTAAGAGTTGCCTGTGCGCAAAAAAAATGTAGCGCCCTTTTCCATGATACATGATTGGTAAATTACACCAAAATAATTAATTTCTCACAGGATAAACTCTATTTTAACTTCCAAAATGCCGACAATCGAGACTGTTAATATTATATACTATTTTCAAGCATTAACGATTTCGCAGACAACTTTTCGGCAGCCGGACAAGCTAGCTCACCCCCGTCCGGTTCTTACCTCTCCTGAGCAGTTTGAGCTCTCGGTGATCGAATGATTCATTACACCTTAGTCGTAATGCATAATAAAAAGTACACAAATTCTTGTGGCGATATGGCGCCCCTTTTGAGAAGCGCCCGTGTGCGGTGCACAACCTGCACAACCGTACGTGGCGGCCTTGCTTATATCACCGACGAGCTACTGTTAAAGACTGCCAGCCTTACGGGACTTCGCGTATCCGAAAAATTCGCTGTTTTCTACCGCCCTCTAGGATATATTGTGGTCAGAATAAGAAACATTCGCGGAAGACGTGACTGGTCCCATCGTCTAAACGGTCGCCGGGGCGAGGGGAACTTTTCTGTCTCGCTTTGTCACATTTTGTACCATGGGCGTTCTTTGTCACGAAGCGACCGCTCGCCGGGTTACCGACGGAGCCGCCAGAGCCCATCAGAGCCCACTTAGTGGTACGCCAAAATACACAGGGGCTGGCAGTCTTTAATAGTACCTCGTCAGTGCTTATATTCATCTGGTGGATAAATATAAACTTCAGATTGAATCTTTCCATTAAGGAATACCGTTTGCACGTCCATTTGCTGTATTTTCCAGTTGTTAACACGTGCTGTTGACAGTAATATTTTTAGTGTACTCATTTTTGCTACTGGGGAGTAGACCTATTCCTCTTCTTGATACAATTGTTGAAAACCCTTCGCTACCATACGTGCCTTATACTCTCCGTTTGACTTGATTCTGTATATCCATTTAATTTCTATAATTTTCTTATTCGCTGGTGCGTTTACCACCGTCCAGATTTCGTTTTCTTCCAGACTATACAATTCACGTTTCATCGCGTCCTCCCATTTTTTACGGTCCTCAGAAGTTATTGCTTCATCATAAGTTTCGGGCACCAGAGCGTTGCAGAAATTCACATACACAACATGATCGTCAAATCTTTGTGGTAATTTTATTGTTCGTTTTGGTCGTATGGCCTCTTCGCTTTGTCCCGGATTAGTATCCATACTTGTGGTATCCTCAACCCCATGTTGTGTCTGGTTTTCATTGTCTCTTGATTTGCGTTCCCCTTTTAGTCTCCGTTTCATCTCCTATATCTTCCTCATCACTATAATCTCTTAATTTGACATATCTTGTCATGTCTTCTATAAATTGTACATGACGACTTACTTTAATTTTATCTTTAACTAATATTTTATATCCACTTGCCGTATATCTTTGGGTCTAGCTTTGATGATCTGCTCTCTTCCGGAATTCTAAGGACATAGATTTGACACATCAGGTTTTTTATGAAAGAATATCTCGTATGGAGTTTCCCTGATTTTTGTATTGGTTAACAATCTATTTCCAATATAAGCTGCTGTATAAATGCATTCTAGCCAATACTTTTTGTCAATTTTTGCTCCACTTAATAAGCAGCACGCTCGATTCATTATGGTTCTATTGTATCTCTCTGCGACTCCATTAAGCTCGTGTGTATACGCAGGTCTCGGTTTCAAGTAAATGCCTTCTTCCTTTGCAAAGTTAAAAAAGTCCTTATTTAGATATTCCCTACCGTTATCACAAGGAATTTCTTTTATAGTTTTTCCTGTTTGATTCATCATCAGTCTTATATATTCCACAAAACGACTATAAACATCACTTTTTTTATTTATGCAGTAAACGACAGCAATCTTACTGAAGTCGTCTATAAAAGTTACAAAGTATATTTCTCCATTATAACCTGTTTGTGTAATTGATCCATGGACATCCGAATGAACTATCTGCAATATATCATCAGCTCTGGTACGATTGTTCTCAAACTTCAAATTTGTCATTTTATTTTCCCAGCATATTTCACACAAAAAATACAACCGACTTCAGAATGCACTAAAAAGGACGAAATAATTTTAATTTATATTTCGGAGACGGCGTAAAATTAAAAATTGTCTACATTGGAAATTGTCAAAGTTCTTTAATCCTTTTACATATTTTCACATGTAAATGTATTTTCTCTTTCCGTCCATTCAGTACCAAGGCTACCATACCCCAATTAAATCATATTCGTTGCTCGGTAGAATTTCAATTAAATTTTTCCTCCTTTACCGACGCGTTTGCCCAGCCGAGTCCGAACGTCCCAGGGCCCGAAGCTATACTCACGCGCCTGAGCGCGTGAGAAGCGCGCGCTGTCATTGGTCAGTGTTTTTCCTTAATAATTCAAAAACAAAGCCCCGTCTGACATTTTTGCAAAGGAAATTGTTGTTCAGAATCGTCACAGCTACCCCCCATTTTCCGATGTTAACTACTAGTTACGGGACACCCTGTATATATATACATATATATATCTACTGATCGAATTGAGTAACTTCCTCCTTTTCGAAGTCGGTTAAAAATAGATTAGCAGCTTCAACTAGTTAACAAATCTTTATGTCAGTATTTTTCATAAACCATGATGCACCTTCCATAACGCACATCAACACCTTTTAACATTTTTTCTGCTTGTACTCGTACATTAAAAAAAATGATAGTTCATTAAAAAAAAAAAAAATGAAAAAAATAAATCGCGCTTCACATTGAAGGGTCGTCGGGAGCAATTAATCTAACAGTATTTCGGCTTCGTGTGGTTTGCAGCAAAGGCATGGCCTGCATCTAGACGGCAGCAGCTCAGCGGTTGTAACAATGCAACACGCGGACATCGATGCCAGGAAACCCAAGGTCATGCAGCAATTGATTACCATAAGACCTGACATTTGGAAAGGTACGTGAAACTCCTTGAACATGAAAAGATATCCGACGTTGCATTTCTGTAAAGAACAGGGACACTTTTTCTCAAGGACCAACCAAGTCGCAAAATGGGAAAGGGGAGGGTATTTTTCGGGAAGCAAAATGCAAATCCAGGAAGGAACAACAAAGTGCCAAGTGCCAATGATTGTGAAGTTAAGTGCTTTTTGGATGGACAAGTGGATTTAGTGAACAGGCCGTTCCATCAGTTCTGCGTTAAGGTGTTCGCCCTTTCCATAGTCAGGATCGCTACAATGACCATTGTCAACAAACAAGGCCAACTTACAGGTGAATAGGTAAGTCGAATTCAAATTACTTCCCAATTTTCATAACATTACAGTTGGCTGTTTATTGCACAATCGTTATTCATTTTCAAAAAATTCCAAGAGCACCTCCATGGGCGTAGCCAGGTTATCAATCGGGGGTGGGGGCAAAATTTATCTTAAGGCAAATTTCATCGTATTTATGTATGAGCCATTTCACGCCAAATCACTCACTTTCGACAGCATGTTTTTCAATGTTTATTTATTACACATACTTGTACTTACTTAGTACATTATCTACTTACGATAAAACTAGTTTTCTCGGATCTTCAATAAATCTGTTTAGTACATTTTCTTCGAGTTTCTCTTTCTTCTCACGCACCATTTTTCTATGTACACTAAGCATGCACAGTCCATTAAGACGATTCTCCGACATCGTTGATCGTCGAAATCCAAAATTTTTTCTCTACGGTAAGGCAAATACAGCGCCGCCACGTACGATTGTACAGGTTATACACCGCACACGGGCGCTTCTACGAAGGGGCATCATATCGCCACAAGGATTTGTGTACTTTTGTGAGAAATTAATTATTTTGTTGTAATTTACCAATCATGTATCATGGAAAAGGGCGCTAAATTTTTCTTGCACACAGGCGCCTCTTACCCACGTGGTGGCCCTGGGCAAATACTATTTTTCTTCCTCCAAAGCAGGCTACGCCCATGAGCACCGCCCCACATTTTATTCCTTCTCCCTTTCAAACGACGAATCCACATAATTCATAAATTCTATTTAGCTAGTTGATTTATTCCATTCTCAGGGATAACAGTTGCATTGCATTGATACCATTTTTAATTAGTTGTATTTGTTAAAGAAACTTATCGTCAAATAAGGTTGATACCGCTACAATATCATGCAATAATATTCGAGTGAACAGGAAAAACTTAAGTAACTGTGAGACAAGTACTTTATTATACACCGTGGATTTACAGTTTCGCTGCGACCATCGTGGCTCACACGGATTTGTTTCACCGAGGCTTCACGACAAACCAATCAATTTTTATTATTCAATGTTTATTGCCTTGTAGGTTTATGTTCTAAACGCCGCGTCCTTGTGTGCATGGATGAGGCACGCCGGACAAAGTGGGCAAGGAGGACGCAAAGACAGAAGGCATCTCCCTCTCCTTCTCCCTGGCGGTTATGTCGCATGTAATTATAATCGTTTTAAATTATAATTATATTTTAACGAATGAACAAACGACATATTTAGAAACGTCATTGTGAGAGCGCGTGGTCAAACTCCGCACGTGTTGTGCGTGCCGTGCCGTGCCAGCAGTGTGGTGCGCAGGAGCCACGGCCGAACGGCCGAACTCTGAGTTGATTTTAGCGACAGTTGCGGAGAAATTGAGAAGCTCTAGAACAAGGATAGATAGATCCTTGTCCCTCCAACGGCGCTGCGACAGAGAGGGTGATGCAACAATAGCAGGAGAGACGAAGACAAAGCGAATTCAAACAGCGTATTTGCACAAGTTAGTGATCGCAATAGTTTGACCCGAAGAAGCAACATTTTCGTACACTTCTTTTTTTTTTAATATTCCTCATGAAATTTCCAGCCCTGCTATAGAACCCTTTTTTATAAAAATGGCCTACGAAAGAATTTCTTCTATAAAAACGTACACTTTTATTTTTTATAAATTTTCAGAAGCGAAATTGCAAATAATGGCTCTATAGCAGGGCTGAAAATTTCACGAGGAATATTTAAAAAAAAAGAAGTGTAAGAAAATGTTGCTTCTTCAGGTCAAACTATTGCGATCACTAAATTGTGAAAATACGCTGTTTGATTTCGCTCTGTCTTCGTCTCTCCTGCTAAATATCACCCTCCCTGTCGCAGCGCCGTTCGAGCGACAAGGAACTATCTGTCCTTGTTCTAGAGCTTCCTAATTTCGCCACAAGTGTCGAAATTGGCGCTACTTTACCTCCTACGATGCGCAGGAGCCACGGCCGAACTCCGAGCTGACTTCAACGACAGTTGCGGCGAAATTAGGAAGCTCTAAAACAAGGATAGATAGATCCTTGTCTCTCCAACAGCGCTTCGACAGAGAGGGTGATACATCAATAGCAGGAGAGATGAAGATAGAGCGATGGGAAGCGGCTTGATTTTCCAACGAGTTTGGTGCAGTTCTTACACTTTTTTTTTTAAGGGTATAGGGGAGTGAATTAGCGCCTCTATCAGAGTAAAAATGAAACACTGGAAAGGATTATTCGTTTCAGGAGAGAAACGAACTGACGGCAGGACGCGTTTTCGTTCTTTCTGCGCATGTAACGTGACGCGCATGCGCTCCTATGACGATCGTGACGTCAAAAGTATATACCCAGCAAGCAGAAAATTTTATGATCCTTGTCGATTGCCGTATGTTTCGTAATATGTTCGTTTATCTTTTTTCACCGCGTACATTTCCCTAGTCTCTCAAGTTGCGCAGATCCGAATCTAGTGCCTACAGGGTCGAGTTTTTCCCAAATTTCGGACTTAATAACAAGAAAAATGCATTATAATTATGATATTTATATTCGGAAGAAATGTGCCTATCGCTGTACAAAGCCCTTTTTTTGAAAAATTGTACTAGAAGAAATTTCTTCTATAAGAACGTACACTTTTATTTTTCACAAAATTTAGAAATCCAAATTGCAAAATCGGGCTCTGTACAGCGATGCGTAATGGTATAAGGAATATTAAGAAACGAACATCATAAAGAAATATTGCTTCTTCGCTTCAAAATCTGGGAAAAACTAAGTTGTTAAAACGGGCTGTTGGGTATCGCTCCGTCTTTGTCTCTCCTGCTATTGTTGTATCACCCTCTCTGTCACGACGCCGTTGGAGAGACAAGGATCATCTGTCCTTGTTCGGGAACTTCCTACTTTTTCCGCAACTGTCGCTGAAGTCAACTCGGAGGTTGGCCGTCACTCCCCTACACCCTTAACTCCTCGTATCATTACGGAGGGCGGTACAGAGCCTTTTTTTCGAAAAAGTTTCCAGAAAAAAAGTTGTATAAAAAACATTTTGATTCCTACTCAAAAGCAGTGAAGTTTCAACAAATATATTGACCATATAGTCATTTTGTATAAGTTGGTTTTGAACCGTAGGCTGAGTACCTGCAGGTTTTGATAATGTACTTACATACATATCATATTTCGTACTTTTAAAAATATCCTCTCTACAGGTACAGAAGTTGTTATTATATTAGGTAAAGGGAAACAAATGTTTCTTTTTTGTCAGTACAAAAAATTTATTTACAAAAAAGACATATTTATTCCAACAGATAATTTTCACAGTTATTTACAATATCTTGCCACAACTTAGGCAACTTTTCGATGTCGCTTTTATATAATTCTGGCTGCTTTGAGTTGAAAAAGGCATCCAAGTTTTAGAAAAAAGTAACATTTGGAGTATTTATTCATATTTGTTAACTAAAATAATAACGGATCTGCTTGACAGCTGAAGTATTGCAACAACACATAATTTTCCATTTCTAATACTACAGCAGATATCTGCGTAATATCACATATAATGAATAGGTTGTCACTTTGAATATGTTTTGTAACTATGTCAATTAATGTATTGGGTGCTGAAGATACAGATTGAATGTTAGAAAAAGATAATATTTTATCATAAATAACCATAAAAGTAGTAAATAAAATAATAATTTGGAGAGAAATATTTTGGATTCGATTAATGTTCGAGTCTACTTGCAAGTATTGCTTTAGCTATTCGAAGTATTCATAAAAAATTCGAATTTATCTGGTCTAATTTCAAGTATACTTGAAAGTATATTTGTTTTTTTCCCAAAGTACTTACAGAGGGTTCAAATCCAGTCAGTCAAAGTTCAAATTTGCTTGTAAGGTACTGCATCCCATCCTTAATATGTATAAGTAGAAATCGCCTTACTGATTATTATAAGATAAACTCGCATAGATGGTATCAGTTTTAACTGTGTTGAATCCTTAAAAACTTTTGAATCTTTTAAAATCGAATAAAATTCAAAACAATTCAAAGTTCGGGCGTATTTAAATTACTTTTAAAAGTTATAACTTGTACGTATTTTTAAATACATTTTTAACTTATATGTTAAATGTATATCCTTTTTTTCTTGTAATATATTTGCTACATAAAACTTTCAATTATGAACAAACCATTTTTTTGTTTCGAATTGTGTAATGATTCCCACGAAGGATGGATATGATGGATATTCAATGTTCTCTATATAAATATAGTGTATCTGGATGACCAATAATAAAAAATGTGCTAAACGAATAACACTTATTAATATTGTAACTTGTGCGGGCGTAAAAATATGTATATACTTAATTTTATTTATTTCAATAATGTATTATATATTTCAATTATAGCTGTTTTATATTTAAGATCAACTAAGATTAAACGTTTGTATAAGACACTTCAGAGCAAACTTGCCCTACATTGCAATAATTTGAAATTACTGATAAAAAAAATATATATATATAAATCTATATATAAGTTGTACTTCATGTTTTACGTTTCTTCCTTAAAGGTTGTTTCGAAACGTCCTTGTCAATTAATCTTGTACTACCTCTATTAGATTCATTCTGTTGAACAGATTTTTCTGGCGTTGCACATAAACCTAATTCAGGTAGTCTGAAAAAATAGAAGTCGTATCAAATTATGTTCTGTTATCAAA
Source organism: Stelis phaeoptera (assembly GCA_943735885.1). Classification (NCBI taxonomy): domain Eukaryota; kingdom Metazoa; phylum Arthropoda; class Insecta; order Hymenoptera; family Megachilidae; genus Stelis; species Stelis phaeoptera. The sequence continues at coordinate 4,291,729 of OX030933.1, forward strand.
GTTGGCGAACAATACAAATTTTATTTTTATTTTAATTTTGATGATTTTATAAACAATGTTTGTTTTTATATTAATTGTAATACAAGAAGATATTAACATTGGAAAAATAAATTTTGTTCTAAGATAATTAAATTTATACAGTTCCGATTTTGATAATTTTATAAATAATGATTCAAATTACAGTAATTGTAATGATAAAAGATGCCAACGTGAACTTAAATTGATAAAAATTAAAGACGTTGGACGGATATATTTTTCGAAATCAGAAGTACTTACTGAAGCGAATTATTTCCATTTGTTTCTTGATTGTGATCCGCAACTTGTACCTTATTCGTATGCCGTGTTGTACAGCTGTATTTGCTTTGCTGACTTTGCGTGGGAAATTTTTGTACCATCGATGAATAAATACTTTTAGAAGTGATCTGCGTTGGAGGAGCAATTCCATTCTTTTCATAATATTTTTTCAAGTCCACATTTACACTTTTTGTACAATTGTATGTTTTATATATACCGACAAGATAGTCTGCGAGTTCAAACATATTTGATCTTAAAGATATAATTATAAACTGTGCATTTTTCGTTCTTTCTTTGATGTAGTTTCCAACAATAGAAACATTTTTGAAATCTAAAGCAGCATCTATTTCATCCATAAAATACAAAGGTGTTGGTTTGTAATGGTGCAACGCGAATACTAGGGCTAAAGAGCTCAAGGTCTTTTCCCCACCACTAAGATTACAAATATTTTTCCAAGATTTTTTAGGTGGTCGTACGCTAAAAGCAATCCCTTCGCTAAATGGATCCAAAGAATCAACCAATTCCAATTCTGCATCACCCCCTAATGTAATCATTTGATACATTTCTTTTAACTTATCTGTAATGATAGTAAAACCTGCAAGAAACTCTTGAATCCTGCGACGTCTTGCTGTTTCATAAATATCTCTTATTCTATTGCGTTCAGCCGTTGTTTTTTCTAAATCCATAGCTCGTTTTAAATACAATTCATCTTTCTCCCTATACTCATTGATTAGTTGCATATTTGGAATTTCCGTAGGTAGCCTTTTTTTAGCTTTCTGTAAATGACTTGTAAGAATCTTCTCGTCTATTTCATTAAGCTGTTCTTCCGTTAATTCGTTTAATTCTTCCACATCTTCGCCAGGGATTGCTTGAAGTTTTAACTGAATAATCATTTTTGTTAATTCTGGAATTCTTTGTTTTAATTCTTTAATTATAATTTTACATTCCTTCAACTTTTGATCGAGATCTATTCTGACCGCTTTCATTTTATTTTCCGTAGTTTGTAAAATATTTAATTCTTCTTTAAGTGATGCCGTAGCTTCGTCTCTTTCTAACAATGCTTCTGTAAGTTCATCAATCTCTTTCAAATACTCTTTACCTTGTTTCTCTAGTTCTTGTTTTTCCTTTTCAATTTCACGAATTCTTTGTTCACACGTATGTACATCATTTTCTAAGCTATCTATTTGTTGTTCAAGTTTTTTTACGTTTCTCTCAGCCGTTTTAATTGCAACTTGCAACCTACAAATTTCAGCTTTACTTGTATCTATTAATCTATTTAAATCAGCTATCTTTTTTTGCTTATCCTTTATTCGAGTTCCTGATAATTCTTCTATTTTCTTGTTAATACAATTTACTTCATTCTCAACGGTATTTGAATTTTCCTTGACTTTTTCCAGAGCCTCCTTCGCAATGTTCATTGTTTTCTTTAATTGATTAACTTTTTCCGGGTTTGATACTGAACTTTTAGCTTTCTTTTCTTGAATTTTGATTTGCGTTAGCAACGATGGTTTTTGTTCTTGAAGTGTCTTTACTTCGATTTGCAATTTTTCTTGATTAACTTTCATATTCTTTAAATTGACATTGAAAGTATGAATCTGATTTTCCAAAAACTGAGATCTAGCTCTAAGTTGATTGCACTCTTCGTTCGTTTTATTTAAATCTGATTGCAATTTTTCAATGTCAACTGCGGATAATTCGTTATTCATTACCTTTCGCCCCATTCTACCTTTTAATATTGATTTTCCGCCTCCACTCATTGTACCAGACAGTTCAATTAATTCGCCTTTTAACGTAACTACTCTAAAACGTTTCTGACCGTACGCAATCCGCGTCGCTTGATCTAAATCATTTGCTACTAATGTATCTTGTAAACCATAATAAAATGCTGGTAGTATTCTCTCATCTTCAACGTGTATAAGGTCAAATAGTCTTGGAGCATTTTCAGGAGTTTGTATTTTTTGTTTACATCTTGATGATAAATGCTGCTGCTTTTCTAACGGTATAAACGTTGCTCGCCCTATATCATTTTGCCGAAGAAACATTATACATTTTTGCGCGGTCGCTACAGTGTCGACCACGATATTGTCTAAAGGACCACAAGCTGTTGAAATTGCGACATCATATTTTGCATCTATAGCACCAAGGTCACCCTACGAATACAGAAACACGACGAAACTGATAAAAAACAATCTGATACAAATGTTACATGCACTTTTACACAATAAATATAAAACCATTTATATGTATTGTATAAATAATACAATAATACCTATGAGGATATGTTTATTTAATATAACTTAATATATTAAAAAGTAATATAATAATATGGTCTATTTAAAATGATTATTAAATATATATACCATAAGACATAAAATTAATTCTTTTTTATATGTAGAAAATTTATTTTAATCAACTTACCAATCTTCCAAATACACCAGTAATTCTACCTTCTCTTTTTTCCCGCATTAAGCTACTTATGATCCTATTCCTTGATGTATCAGCTTGCATAGCAGACCTTTGTTCCTCAAACAAAATTCTCATTCGTTTCAATTTAGAAGTTATTTTTATTTCACTATCTTTCACTGTTTCTAGTTCTTTTTGTGTTTGCTCTAAATTGCATTGAGAGGTCGGAATATTATTTTCTAAACTTTGCAACTGCTGTTGTCGTTCTGTTAAATTCTCTATTGTAGATTTCAAAGAATTTTGTAATTTTTCTAATTTTTCCTTTTCAGTAACTTCTATAGAGGTATATAGCTCTAGTTCAGACTGAGCAATATTAAAAGTTGCTTGTGCTTGATCAACATCTTTTCTTAAACAAATTAACTGCTTTTCAAGTTGAGAACGTTCATTTAATAATGGCTCAGTTTTCTTACGTAATTCAATCATCAATGTTTCTAATACTTCTTCTTCTTTTTTTTTATTTCTTTCGTGAGTCTCAATTAGTTTCTTACATTCCTCAATATCTTTAGTACTTTTTTCTGGTACTCTAAACAATTCCTCCAATTTGGATTTCTCCTACAAACAATATTAAATTACTATTTTACTAGAATAAATAATTTTCATCCTAATTACAGCATTGAGTTCATTATGTCGCTTCACCATCTCTATCACTTCCTAAAAATGCATAACTTGATTAAATTTGATTAATCATTATGACCAATTTCGGCAAGTACAAAACAGTAACGGTCCTATTTGCTTTTATTACTTCTTACTCATTCTCTTTTGATTTTTTTTTTTTCACATGGTTAAAGATGAGCAGATAAAGGAAGAATCAAAAGAGGAAAACGTATATTGGCCTTTATTCTATTTCAGCATGAACTTGGATAAACGACACAATGAATGGCAATACTGCATTTTGTAAAAATAAAAACATTATATTTTACGTTTTTCAGAGATGTCATATTAGCCTTTCGCCTTTTATTCGTCTCTACTAATTCTGCATGAAGTGATTCATCATGTTTTCTTATTTTGTCGAATTTTGTCAAAACCTCATCTTTTTGCTTTTGTAAATTATCCCATTTTTTATTTTTCTCTATAATCGCTTTATTCTTCTGCTCTTTATCATTATGAATTTCTTTCATTTTATTCGTAAGATTTAATAAATCTTCATTTAATTCGTTCATTTTGTTCTCTTGGCGAGTAACTTCTTTTACGGTTTCAAATCTATCAAAAACAAACTTTTCATGAAATTTATATATGATTAAGTTTATTAATAAGCAAACTGGATTTATAAATTGTTAAACTACCTTTTATAAGAATAAACCTGATGTTGTAGTTTTATAACTGCGTTTTCCAGTTTTAGATATTGGACAGCCTCTTGCATGGGTTCCTCCAATGCTGCTTTTTCCTTTTCAACAATTCTAAGCCTATTTAGCTTCTCAACCCTATATTCTGACAAAATTTCTACCTTTTGCGACAGTTTCTCTAACGGTTCTTTATAACGAAATGTTCCAATTATATCTTCTAAATATTCAAGCATGCCCGTATCATTTTCATTCTGTGCTTTAGGTTTCATCATTGCTATTTGTTCAACTTCTCCCTATTATTAGAATTTAATATAAAATAACAAAGTTATAAGAAAGTAATATCGACATATAACATTGTGCTACACACCTGCAAAATTAAAAAACGATTGTGGTCTAAGTCTACACCATAAGACCTTAAAATCTTTCCAATCTCTTTAAATTGTACTTTTTTTTTATTCAATTCATAATATGAAGAATTATCTTTAAATGCTGTTCTAGATATAACAAATTCACTGTTTGGAACAACATCATAATCTGCTTCAGGCTAAACAAAATTATTATTTCATAATGCTTAATAATCGTATATTGTAAATGTTTCTGACATTGTTTAATATGGTACTTACTTTATCAATTATTTGTTGAAAATGTACAGATACTGTGCAGCTATTAATATTTTGATCTTGATTCGAATTATGTATTAAAACCGATATTTTCTTTGACCGAATCTTCGTAGCTCTATATCCAAATACAAATAACATTGAATCTATGACATTGCTTTTCCCACTACCATTTGGCCCAACAATAGCTGAAAAACACTAAATTCACATTTTATAAAAACCAGATTCAATATTTTTAACCCTTTGCACTCTAATCATTTTTCGATATGTACAAATCTTATCTGTTTTTCCAGCAACGTTTCCGACAATAAAACACACAGTTTTAAAAGAAAAGAGTTACAAATGCTTATGAATCTGTTTATTTTTATTCCTTTCGTTAATTTCCTATCTTTTTATAGAAGTAAAGCTTAAATTTCATATTTTAAGATACTCTGGTAAATTAAATATGTATCATTTACCTTATGAAATGGACCAATAACCTGTATACCACCGTAACTTTTGAAATTTTCATTAACAATTTTAGTGATTATAAGTCTGGGACCACCAGTATCAACCTCGCTAATGGTCTTAAGAGGTGGTGGTATATATATTTCATCGTCTACTTTAATTCCACCTTCTTCATCCATGTGTAATGTATCAGAAGAATGAGGAGAATTTTCTTCAACTTCCATCTTCCACAATTTAATGCTAATAAGAATTAACAGCTTAAGGTTAAACACAGATACTGATACATACATATGTCATATGAAAAAGTTAAGTTGTCTTACAATCTTCATTTACTGAGGAAATCATAAATATATTTTTTAAACAATTTCAATTCACACACGTCTATTTCACGACCATTTCATTAGTAAACATAATTTTAAATATTACACTTTTCAAAAACCCATTCATTGCATCACAAACAAGGTAGTGAAACAACGCTATGCATTCAAATTTAAAATAAGCTTAACGAACGTACACAGCACTACCAACTGCAATTTTGTAACCCTTGATTTGAAACGTTGGTTGATGTTGCAGTGCGTTCGAAATTTCTCATTGTTGAACTTTACTTTGAGAAAACTCCTATTTTTTACCGCTTTTTTTTTATTCGATAGTGTTTGACGAGAAAAATTTTAAAATTCATTATAAGGGTTTCCTCAAAATAAAGTTCAGCCATCTTTTATTTGCGGGTATCATGTATTAGGGGCGGTATTCATTGTCAAAATTTTTGCAAACTTTACCGATCGAGCAGCCGAAATCTAGTTTTCAAATTATTTCGTTATTACGAGACAGATTGCAAAGAAATCTGACTGACACGTTCTACGTGTGCTAAAGAATGTTTTGTTGAAGCTACTTTTTCCAAAATCGTAAAAAAGTTATAAATATGAAAATCAATTTAGGTTGACGCTTATCAAGATAGTGGCCGGGATCTCAGTTGTGTAAATTAAATGGAAAATCGGACTCCAACAAAACGTTCTTTGGTTCGAAGAGAACAAAACGGGTTATCAAGGAATAATGTATTGTACACTTTATTAATTAGAAGTTATTTGAAAACTATGATTTTACTATCATTCTCATGAAAACACGCCAAAATGGAGTACGTCCAAGCACGGACATAAGAATATACGGACCGGGCAAAGCGCAACCCGGAGTGAAGCCATGTCCGCCATATTACGTTGCTCTTTCGAATTCATGAGACTGCTAGAGGCATTGATATATATATCAATGATGCTGTATCCAGTTATATATATCAATGGTATAAAGTCTATAGTCTATGGCTATAGAACTAACCTAACCACATTTATTTACGTATCGTTAGAAGCGTCCTAAAGCGTCCATAGCAATAGTTGTGTGTGGAGTAGCCCAGAGCAGTCCAGAGTAATTGTATGGAAAAGTGTATTGAATCTGTGTAAAAAGTTATCTTTTTAAAATGCCGACGTGTCCCGTTAAACATTGCCATTTTAAATCGCAAAAAAAACGTAATGGAATTAGTAATGATGAAAATATAACATTTCACAGGTAAGTGAATAAGGTAGTATACTCCAGTTACGCATGTCTGAAACTCATTAATTACAAATTAGTAACCGTAATATAATGATTAAGTATTTCATTATTTTAATTTCACATGTTATTGTCATAGGCTTCCTAAAGACAGTAATCGAAGGAAGCAGTGGATCATAAATCTTAGTCTGGACGAGAAGCGTGTTACAGACAACACGTTGATTTGTTCACAACATTTTTGCAGAGAAATGTTTGATCGTACCTCAGTAACTTGCGTTAGACTTCGACAGAATGCTACACCCAAGGTAAATTACATATTTATTAAGAGAAGATATGTTTTATTTAATTAATGTGCTATACATGTGATCAATAAGTGTTGCAATTGTAGGTTGTCGGAGAATATCTGGCTTCAGAACCTAGAAGTAGCAAAGAATCACAGTTAAAGAGGAAACGTGTTTTATGTAATGGAACTGTTGGTTCGAATGAAGATGTGAAGCACATTTTAATAAACGATGAAATTCACGCACCAGTAAATTTACAAACTTCACAGAACGATGCAGGAACATGTAAGTTTTAAAAAATTCTTTACTTTTCCATACCTTTTTCTATTTAACATTATTGTACTATATACTGTTTGTTTCTTTCCAAAAGCAATCGAAGCTCCAAATGATCCGGAAGTTTTGTGCAACAGAAGCACATGCATGACACCAATCCGAATTATAAATTCCCCTATCAAAACGCAATTAAGAAAGACAATTAAACAGCAACGGGCCAAGTACTGCCAAAAGATTAAAATTTTGCAGCAAAGTTGTAGGCGAAAGAACAAACGCATTGCACACTTGCAGAACGTGATAAAGGAGCTTTGCAACAAGAGATTTATCGATGAAGAACAGTTACAAATGCCTAATAGTCTTGGTATGTACCATAGCGAACTGCTTAAACGGAGCATTAAAAAAAGAACAAAGAAATTTTCTCCGGAGTTAAGAACTTTCGCTTTAACATTACATTATTATTCTCCGCGTGCCTATCAGTATGTGCGTGAATCGTTTGAGAGCTGCTTACCGCATTCCCGTACCATTAGTAGATGGTACAGCACGATCAATGGGGAACCAGGCTTCAGTGAGGAGGCGTTAAAAGCAATCAAGTTAAAAGTTGTAAATTGTACCTACAAATTAATTTGTTGTTTGATGTATGATGAGATGAAACAATTCGTAGGCAATTCAAGTCTGTTTAGAAATATACAGCAACACACTGCAAACCATGCACCGGCACATAATCACATTGTACATTTAATTAAACTTATTATACAAAAATATTTAAAAGTAAGATTAGGATATATTTATTGTAATCAGCTGAAACGAAGCGAAAGCATCATTTTAAAAACCAGTAAACTATATTTTGTAATAAATATGTGCGTTTTATATTCATTTGCATACCTAATATACTCTGCAAATTTCATTCCCATATTCCAGCAATTGAGATAATTGCATTCCTTTTTATTTAAACAATCACACATATGTAAAGTAATTGCTTAGTTATTCGAACAGGTTTTAAAGAGAAAGTCATAGATACATTGTAACCATTGGTAGATTCGAAAAAAGTAACATACTACAACAAAAAATTAGATATTCAAAGTGTTGAAACTCTAAAAATTTATTTTCAAAAATATAACCATATTTTCGATTATAGTCCTATTTAAATTTACCGCTGTAAAAGAGCAACGTAAGATGGCCGACTCCCCCTTTGGCTTCATTAGGCATCATACCGCACCACGTCCCTTGCCGTCCTATGCCCAGTCCCTATATTCCTATGTCCGTGCGTCCGAGCTATTGATATATGTATAATGGTCCGAGCTTCAGTTAGTTCAATATTTTCGCTGTAGAGCGCAGTGCACTCGTTTTCTGCGCTCGACCGCAGAACACATTCCACATATACTGTCCCGCATCGCGCTCGACAGAAGTTACAACATCAGCTTTTTGAGAGAAAATTGTTTGTTGGGCAGAAAAAGAGGATACACCTCTTGAGCGCCATCTCGAAGGGGAATATGTAACCGAAGAGAAAATAAATATACCTCGTCGGTGCATATATTCATTTTTTCTCAAATATTTAATAAAATTTGTTGTTTTTTTTTTGCACGTGCAAGCAGGCCCGGCCATCTGGAGGGTGCGGTGAATGCTATGCACCGGGGCCCCGCGATTGAGGGGGCCCCAACATGATCAAGAATTAAAATAATGTACTCTTGCACATGAAAACTTGAGAATATTCCTATCGTTGTCAGTATAACGAAAAGCATAATAACGGAGCGCACGACTTGCCTACCTAAAACGGGGGTACACCGCGGCTTTTCCAGCACATTGTGACGCCAATTTTCAATTCTCCATCCGTCTGAAGGGCTCATTTTGAAGGGGAAACTTCAAGGAATATGATGATATTTTTTTCAAAATATAAATCACTCTGATTCATCATCGTAAAAAACGCAAAAAAATAATTTGTTTACATTTTTCAACATTACAAAGTTAATTATCGGGGTTGAAAAAATTATTTTATTATAGCCCAATCCTTCCTGTATAAAACAAAATATAATTTAGCTCCATCGGATAAATAATTCCTGAAATAAAAATTCATAGATGGAGCTCGTTTTAGGCAAAATGGGCAAAAATTACAAATTTCGAAGGCTTGTAATTTCTAAACAAATACTAAATTGACAAAATGATGACTTAACCCCCCCAATTTCACATGGTCTACTACATATTTCATTTAGAATAAAATCGCCATAGGTGACCGCAAAAATTGGTCGATTTGGCGTGGAATGACCCTATAGCAAGTGTTGATGGTTCTTTCAGCAAATTAAGTGTGCAGAACGCTTAAATGCACTTGCTATATTAAGCATCGAGAAATAAATTGCAAAAAATTGTAATTTTTCTGAAGTAATTAATGTATTAGCAAAAACAAAATCACGCATTAAATAAACATGCATTAGTAATACGTTTGTGTTTGTAATTTTTTTTACTTTACAAAAAATTTAGGGCCCCAAATGGTTTCTTGCACCTCAGCCCCTTTATAGAGAAGACCGGCTCTGCGTGCAAGCAATCAGTAATACAGATTATTACAGAAACATCATATCCATACGTTGGATAGCTTAGCCAGAGTTAAGAGAAGATATTCAGCTACAATACATTATAAAGTCTATATTAAATTGCAATGCATAAAATAAAAATAAATAATTGTAACATTATTCGATTTGTTTTCATTTATTTTGTAAATATATTCCTTGATCTTAGAATGATGAGTTATTCAGATATCAAAATTAGAAAAAGAAACTCTTATCGAACAAATTATGCACCTGTAAAACTTTCGTTATACGTAAGTTAGTCCATAAGACACGTGTATATGAATGGAATAATATGAGTAAAACACTCATTTATATTATCTCTAGTCTTTATTATAATCTTTATTACAAGGATTAAATTTATATAAATGGATATCGTTAACTTATACACTTTGCTCTTCAATATAAGTTCAACGCATATTTTTTCTTTCTGACTGAACATATTCGTCAGTGAACACATCATAAAATCAGTGCCAAACATGTACAGAATGAACGAAAAGTCACCATTTAATTCTATATGAAATTAGGTATTTATAATATCAGAGCAATGGTAATAATAAAAAATTGTTTATTTTATTTTTGTGTGTCTGGAAAATATACCAATTAATTGCCTAAAATTATTTTTTATTGTTGTTATTTAAATCAACCGCACTTTAATGTTTCAAAAAATTGATTTTGTTCAATAATACAAAAATAAAAAGAAAATGAAATTACTTGACCCCGACGTGATTTGAACACGCAACCTTCTGATCTGGAGTCAGACGCGCTACCGTTGCGCCACGGAGTCTCTTGATTGAACTTTTTTCTAGATGCTACTTGTAGCAATACTGAATTTCAATATTATTTTTCTGTTCTGTATTTTAAAAATATGAAAAATTAATATGAGTTCCATATACCAAAAATGTAATTTTTGTTTAAGCATAATTTGTAAAGTAAGAAATTGAAAAAAATCCATGTTAAATTTACGAATTACAAATTATTATTATTAAAAAACCAAATATGTCACCGTAATTTACAGATTTTTCTTTATTTTTTATTTACATATTTTTTCTATTGTGGAAGATTGAAAAGTTGTTCACGCTAGGATTGCGTTTTTTTTTCTTTTCTTTTTTTTTTCCTGTAAAGGAACGAAAGCGAGGTTGATGCTATGAAACGGAGAACGTTAGTAATAGCAATGCATTTGAATTTTTTTAATATACGCTTGATGTCGATATATGTATCGATAGCCAAAACATATTAATACACATGAAATATTAGGAATGAAATATCAATATGATTATATTATCGATACTTACAAGTGAGAAACAAAATAAAAAAATTAAAATAAATCATTTATCATTACAGAAGTAAAATAGAAAAATTAAAATAATCATTTATATTAAAGTAAATGTTCTAAATATACAGTAAACTTACGAGGGGAACTAACTAACTAACTAATAAGTTTTTACTCAACAGGACTCCTGTTGAGAAGGCGCGTCGGTCTCACTTCTGCCCAACGAACGATTGTCTCTTCCGTGCCAGAGGTTGGCATCGCTGTCGCGCGCTTTACGTTCAAATTCAAATCCATACTTTTTAATATCTATCACTCAATCAATACTTTTAAATCTTTCTCTCAATCAATACTTTTAAATCTTCATCTCTTTTCAATACTTTCCTCAAGTTGTCCCCTTTTAGTCGCCTCTTACGCCAAGCAGGGGTTATTGTGGGATTATTCTTCTCTAAATACATACTTCTAAAGTATGTATTTATGAAACTTTGCCAGCTTAAAGAGTTCATACAGCCGGACATTTCTATTCCTCCTTTTAAGTGCAGACGGTTAATCGTTTCAGGGACATTAACAATTCAAGATAATTCTTCCTTATGTTCCCAAACATAAAAATCCCAAAATTTACGGTTCAAATACTCGATCGTTACTTTTAATGTACTTTTTTTTATCCGGGTACTGAAACTATACTATAGTTATTGTACCTATTAGTAATTTTTTATCTATGTCGCACTTTTTCATGAAAAATATCGATTATTTTACATTTTTGTAAAAATGGAAAATTGTAACTATAACTAGTTATCGTCTGACCTACAATCAGCGAGAAAAAAATATTTTGTGAGAAATGGTAACTATTAAAAGTCAAATGTTCAATTTTACTGGACAAGTTGTTCATACTTTTGATATAAGGAATCTATGCAACCTATAAAGAATCTATGCAACCTATCGTTTTGATTGTTTGTACAAAATACACCATGTTCTTGAGTGCGTATCTCACCGACGTCTGTATACATGGTATGTATACATTTAGTAGCGACACCAGCGCTCCAAGTAGAGTCGAGGGAGAACTATATTTAGCTCCATGCATATGGTTGTGTGGGGGGAGGGGGCCTGCTGCCGGGAGTGCCGGGCAGCTTCAGGTGTTTTTTAGTGTTTTTACCGTAGCATTTGCAAAACGAAAACATGGGAAAAGAGACTGATTCCGATAACTCAAAAAAAAGAAGGAAATCTGTTAGTGGCAATTCTGGAATTTCCCTTAAAGATGGAGATATGTACAAGGTAAATGAATGTTACAATGAACTTCTATTTAATTAAAGCAAATATTTTCCTTTAGGTTATGAGTTTATTGTTCAAAGTAAATGTCTTTCTTGTGTAGGCTATAGTAAGTTACGAAGAAAAGGAAGCTATGGAACGTTTGCCAGAAAATGATTCAGAAAACTTTTTGTCAACTTGTAATAGCATACGTAAAGCAATGAATAAAATAGCAAAATTAAAAAGCAGTGGGGATCTGAATGTTTGTATTTTATTCAGTATTATTATGTTTAGAATTAGATCAAATTTTCAAAATATAATTTATATTTTATGTAGGCTAAAGATGAAATACATGAACTTCAAGTTCAAACATCGTTAGCGTTTATTGAACTTAAGAAATTAAATAGAATGGAAAAATTTCGTACAAAATTTGCAAGAGATTCTCTTATATCTTCAAAGAGCAGTGTTGACAGTAGGCATCTACATCTACAAAACTTATTATACGAAGTAATGCATTTAAAAAAGGAAGTTATTAAATGTCTTCAATTTAAGTAAGTAAATATTATCTTAATTTCAATATAAATATTATATAATAAATTAACTAGTTTATGTTGATAGATCTAAGGATGAATTAATTCAATTGGTATCAGAAGAAGAATTCTATAAGGATGCACCTGAAAGTATTTCTAGAGTGGTACAAGACAAATTAAAATTAACAATGATTATATAACACTATACAGGGTGTTTCAAAGAAAAGGATCTAATACTTTTGGATGCTTATAGTATTCGCTTTGTGTAGCAAAAAATGTCTAACCTACAGGCTGTTCACACTATTATTATTCAAGACTTTTCTTGTAAATAGTAAGCACTAGAAAAAATCAAGCCAGGAAAAAATGTTTTGTTTTCTATAATTAACAAAACTGTGTATATATGTCATTTTTTGTGTTCGCGTTATTTTTGTAGAAATGAAGGTGATCATCAATATTTTTAATGAAATATTGTATATTTTTCACTATAATATGAAAACATGTATCCAAACAAATTCATCTGTATATATAATATGTTATGCAAGGTCGGAAATGAAAGAAACATTTTTACTATTTCGTCCTCATACGGTATTTAGAAGGTCTGTAATTAAGTAATGTTATACTGTTATGAGTTGTGCAGTTTGAAATATCATATATGGAAGCTACTTATCATACTAAAGTTATCAAATTTTCCTCACAATATAGGGAAATTTTAAACTTTTTGATGTTCAGAACGAACAGATTTTTGATAATGCCATTAATTTCGCAAATACCATTTCCCCAAATGCTTTGCGAGTAAAACAGATTTCTATTTGGCTGCCCTCTATGTGGATATTTGTTTTGGTATTTCAATTCACTTCGTCTTTTGTTTCTATTGCATCCGTAATAAATACGTACCATATCAGCCTTCTCGTCTACTGAACATTGCTATGTGGTACCATCAAATGATACATTGCTGTGATACCACCATGCTGTTTAAGAAGTAATACTGAAATTGTTTTGTTATTCTGAAAATAGAATTAGACACTCGGATAGTGAATGACAACATCATCTTATGATTCCTATCAATACGAAAATACTTGTAAACATATTGGTATGAAATGTTTAAAATGCTTTTTGAATTCATCTTGATACATGCTTTCATATGATGCAAAACAATATATAGTATTCACTTTAGAAATAAAGTCATTTTCGTCTCAACCAAAATATTGTGAATACAAAGAAATTAAATATACCATTATATTTGTTACAAAAAACAATACTTTTTCTTCATCAATTTTTTCTAATACTTACTATTTTACAAGAAAAATACTGGATGGTAATAGTATAAACATCCTGTATGTAAATAAATACATACTTTCAGTGTTGTAAAAATATAAAGCCATCAGTTAAATGCATATTTGCTACTTTTATATCAGAGATGGACATCGTTAGTAGCGTGATAATAACGTTAACTACACTATAGATAATTACTGCAAACAAACTAAGTTTGCAACTATCAAGTTATCTTAATATGTTATGGATAAACAAATTTACAATATTGAACGCTTGTAAATATAAAAGTTAATTTTATTTTGAAAGGGTTACTTTTAAAACCAGCATTGATTAGATATCTTAATGAGTACTTTAAACTCCTGAAGTGTTAGATTCTTTTTATCTAACATCCTGTGGAATAATTGTATACTATTATAAAAAGTAATGTTTTTAGGAAATAACAAAACAAAATCCTCACCAGCTGAGACTAGCTCGTTTAGAGTGGGAATTGACACAAAGAAAACAATTAGCTACATTATGTGATGAATTGACAGAAAGTAAGAAAGCAGTAGCGTTAAGTATAGATTCCAAACAAACTAGGCTTGATAATCTTGCACCGCAGCTACGATCAATACTAGAAGTAAAATTATACTTTCATTACACAATTTATTAGTAATAACTAAAATCTAAGTTACTGTTTTTGTTTCAGGCAAGTAAGCCATTACAAGAAAGTCTTGGTTTGCCATTAGATAAAATTAGACAAGAACATCATAAAGCAACATTACTTCCTTCGCCATTATATGTTCTTTATGCAAAAGCATCTGCATACAGAGATGCATATGGTACACTTTATATTATTAAGATCTATTATGTTTTAATCGTTTTTGCTACATAAGTTCTTCCTACAGATAACACCATAGTAGTAAAAGTGGAAGGTGACGAAGAAGAAGCAAACCGTGCAAATAATCAAGATGGATTGCAAGAATCTGATTCAGATCCTGAAAATATCTCTGAAAATATTATAGAGGAAACTCATGTACATAAAAAAAGACATCATAGGTTATCTAGAGAAGCTAGACAAGAAGAAAAAAAAACTAAGTTACTACAAAGATATCCTTTGAATGTAAAAATAGTTATTAAATTAAGAAGTCAGTATTCACAAAGAAAATTATAAATCTTAAATGTAAGTCAAATATTGTTAAATGTTAATTTCTTTTTCAGATGAAACAAAACTTACATTACAATTCTTTTATATGATGTTTTTGAAAATTATAACCGTGGAATCGAAATTGAAAACTGAAGGAGTCGGGAATAATAATACAGGGTACATATTTTTTTCATATATTATTAATATGAATATAATTGATTTGTTTTCTAAATTACTTATTATATTAATAGAGACATGCTAATGTCGGAATCGATTTTACGTGAATTGTATCCACGAGATTTAGGATTAGAAAGTCCAAACCCTGCTAATCATTATCAATTAAACCGACACAATGTAGGACAATTTGCATTGCTTGGATTAGGAATTCCATACAAGTGGGCCCAAAGGATGGCTGGGTTGCATTTCATTTCACCTAATGCACGTGAACAGATGGTACGAAATATATGGTATAATTTATAGCTTTTAGTAATAAATATTTTAAATGATAATATTATGTAGCTTACAAATACTGAGTTAACACAGGATAATGTCGAAAGCGTATTGAGAGAAATTAAAAGGCGCGTAAAAGCAAGATTAGAATTGTGTACAGAAATTCGACAATTAGAATCAGGAAATTTACCAATTTTGACTACTACTAATGATATTCTACCACAAAAACTAAGTACAATCTTGCAAAAGTTTACAACAATTTCCTGGAATAATTACTCTAGTTCTATTAATCCTGCTTTTGAAGAGCAGGGATTAGTATCTTCGTTGGATATGTTTTATGAAACTGTACTTTATAGAGGAAATAGTAAGTAGGAACATTATTGTCAAATTATTACAATATATACTTTATTATTTAAAATATAATCTTCTATTACAGATGAATTAATAGCAAGAATAGCTATAAAAGCAGATTATCCAAAAATAGCACCAGTATTTAGTATAAGTATGAATTCAGCGGTACCTGTGCATCGGGATGTTTTAAGAGATATTGAAAGAGAAGTGAATGTTATGTGGGTAAAACCACCAACATTATCTGCACAAATTCAGCGGTTAAGAGCGTGCTTCGATATTTATTTGGAAACAGAAAATGCTGTACCGAAGGAAAAAATATTTTTTCATGCTATAAAAGGTCGTACTCGAGCTAGACCGTATAAATATTTAGAATTAGGTGGTGGAATTTTTATTCATCGCTAATGTGACTTAATACAGACCAAATACATCAGTGTTTAAGATGTACAATTTTCTCACTGTTTACGATTATAACAGAGAACACATAATATGCTTAATGTAAGGGTGAAACGATCGGACGTAATAGTCGTATTTCAGACACTGTTGTAATGTATGCTTGTAACCTATGTGTTAATATTTCATTTTCTGCACATAGCTTGTCACTCTTTTTTTTTAATAAAATATTATCTACTTTAATGTAATTATACTGTTCCCAAAATTTATTAATTTTATTGTATGATTTAGGTATCTGAAATATTATATATATTTTAAGAATAATATTTGAATAATTTCTTTAAGTGTTCTTACATTAGTATCAAAAAATTCAGTATGTATCGCATCTTGCATAAAATACTTTTGTATATTAAAAGATGTTGGTTCCAATGTACAACATATTTCAGCTATCTTTAAGATCGTAGAACCTTTCTCCATGATTTTCTGTAAATACTACAAAAGAAAAAAAGATTATTGAACTGTGACATAAAAAAACATTTATCTTTTACCTTCAACGTTTCATTACTAGTAACAATCAGATTCTTTATTTGCATAGAATCAATTATTTGTAGTAAAATAATTCCATGTTTAATATTTTTGAATTTGTTGTTTATGTCCGTCCTATTTGCTTTAAGCCTTGCAATGTGGTTGTTTCTTTTTAGAAATAGTGTCTCTATATGTTGTTTCAAATTTTCTATGGCATTTTGTAACTGCAAGTATGTCTTTGGATATTGCAGTGTTAATATTTTATGAATACTATCTTGTTGTTTTAAATATTCATATTGTTTTCTTTTATTTTCAACTATTTGTTCATGTTCGTATATTATTTTATAAAGTTGGTCCCAAAGGCTTGTAATTTTTAAAAAAGAATGGTGTTCAAGATTTGATTTTGTGTTTTCCTCCTGACATTGAATAATTTCATTTAGAGGGTATTTAATACCTAATATACATTAATATTATAACATATCAGCATCATTACCAAATGTACTATGTTAAGAACGTTTACAGCATTTTGTATTTTTTCTATATATTGTTTTTGATTCGAACTGATAATCTTATTTGCTTTAATATTAGAAATTCCTTTATAATCTCGTTTTAGATAATTTTTCAACTCATTTAATTCAGTAATATTGAGATATTTAATATTACTTAAATTATATGTACTACGTAATATTTTTAATTCTTCCTTGTATTTTCCTGTATGGAGGTAAATACATTTTGATCATAGCTTTATAAATAATTTATTAAATTATAAATTAAAAGTAAAAATGGTATTTTAACAAATACCTATTATATTCTCGAGCAATATAATATGAGTCTCTTGGAGTTTCCTGTGGTCTGCATCGGCTGTTTTTAATTCCGTGTGTAGGCAAAAAATTGTTTCATTTTTGATCCTCACTGCTTTTTCAAAAATTTCGCAAACATGTTTTATATGTTGATAAAGTTCCGTACATTTTATTTGTCGCAAACTGTATCTCCATTTCTCGTTAATTTTTGCATTATTTAATTTGGAAAATATTCCTTCCCGTTTTAGTTTATTCTGTAATGATTTGTATTTGTAGCAATTTATAAATATGTTTCGTGACTAATTTTCAGTTACTTTTTGTTTAAGCTTCGCGGGGCGTATGGCTCCTCGCTGTATGATAACTGCACTGTATTTACATGATATTTAGACATCAACACTTGATCTTAAAACATTTTATGAAAATGTTATTATCTAATAATAAAAATATCAAAACAGTTTACACAAAAAGCTTAGAATGTGGCACAGAACGAGTTAATCCTTCCCAGTCCAAATTATAAAAAAACTTTTTGTTACTTTTTATGAAAGCAAATTTAGTGAACTTCTTAATCATCGATCTATTAAAAAACAAATTCTACCATACACCAACGCGAAGCTGGAAACGGTTAAAAGTGTTTAAAAATTTAATCGTAATAAATGGTTTAATACCTTAGTGAAAATTGCAATTAATTGTTGTTTACGTCTTTTTGCTTCTAATTCAAATTCAGCACGATGTTGCATGTACCGTACACGTTCTTCTTCGTTCATTCGAGCAAGTTTATCACGTTTATTTTTTCTTCTTTTCATCATTTTTCTGTAATTTCGTTATTTTAGTAACAATTAATAATATATAACTTAATTAATATCAAATATATTATATATAGTACTTATAACTGCACTATAAACTATAACGAACTACTTCTTAAATGAAAGATACAGTTGCGTGTTTGATCAATATGTATAGCTAAGTATACAGGGTGTTCGACAACAGGTGGGCATAATTTCAAGGGATGGTAACTGGAGCCATCATCAATCCAGGAAGGAACAATAATTGGAAAAGGGTGCAACGGAAACCACCAGCATGTGAAAGTAACAAGCGCCAGTGACCGTGAAGTGAAGTGTTTTCGGCCGTCTGATTGGGCCGTTCCATCCAGTGTTGTGATATGGGACGGGTTTTCTCGCGCATGCGCGGCGATTTTAGCATCAGTACAATACAAGTTTCAATAAAATGGGGTACCTTAATCACCCTGCATAATTTTGCAAAAATTGTTAAGATCCGATTGTAAAAAATGAATGTATAACATATATATAATTTGAATATAATTTACTTAGTAGCTTACCAAAACTTCGTAGTCCGTCCGTCTCGTGATGAATGTTTACGCTTTTTCCCGCTAGGAACACTACGCCCTCTAGTTGCGCTTGCGCCACCACCAAATACGTATAGATACGTCTCTGTAAAAGTCGCGCATGCGCGAGAAAATCCGTCCCATATCACAACACTGGTTCCATCCAGAGATGCCAGGACGTGGGATTTTTCCCACGCATGCGCACTACCTAATCCGCAGTAACGTATATACTTCACTCAAATATGGGGTATCGCTAGACCCCCGTGACAATTTAAATACGGTAGAAATTACAATTATATACAAATCAATATATTATATAACATTACGCGACTCACCTTCACTTTAACGAAAAACGCGGGAAACGACGCGTAGATTCCCGTAAGGGCCCCTTACTACTGTTGCACATAGATACGTCCATGAAAAAAACCGCCGCGCCGTCGAGCTGTGACGTCAGCAGGCGCATGCGCACGAAGACTCCCACGTCCTGGCATCACTGGTCCCATCAGCTGTTCTTCGTTGGGGTCTTCGGCCTTGCTATGATCGACAGCAGCATGATGACCCACTGATCGCGCTCTGATGTCAACACCCCGGACCAACTTGCAAGTGAATGACTAGAGTCCGCTTTTCATTGCGCAATTTTTATTAACTCCGTGCACTCGAAGCATTTTTTGATTCGTACAAATCTAGTCTACTTCTCCAGCAAAGCTTCAGAAAATCAAATACACCATTTTAAAAGAAAAGAGTTGTTGATTTACAAATGCTTATGAATCTATTTATTTTTATTCCTTTCGTTAATTCCTTGTTTTAACACGTTGACTGCCACAGTGAAAATGGACGTGGGTAGTCAGACACGCTGAAATCCTAATTATTAACAATACAATCAACTAATTTTCAAATTTAACTTTTCAATTCGATAGCTAGCATTATTAGCTTAATATTAACGCTATCCGTGGTTTATTTTATCATTTCTGTTGGTAATTATTTGATTGTACAAAATTTCGGGTGCCGGTCACCGGTGACCCACGTGGCAGCCAACGTGTTAATAGGAATAAAGCTTAATAAATTACGTGTATGTCACTCCAGAAGTGCCACGCGAGTGCAAACGGTTAGAATCCTAAAAATTTCAAGAGCACCTTCCCAAATTTCATTCCTCCTTTCTTTTAAACAATGAATACAAATAATTAATAAAATCAATTTAGCTAATTGATTTATCCCATCCTCAAAAGTAACAGTTGCGTTGATATTATTTTTAGTTATTTGTATTCTTTGCTTGGCATGACTTCAATTCGATGTTTCCTATCTTACCGACGCATTTGTTCCACGTTCTAGTCCAAACGTCCCGGTTCGGTGCCACACTCTTACGGCTGAGCTCGCACTATACGCGCGCTCTCATTAGCCAGTATTTTTCGTTAATAATTCAAGAACGCAGCCCCATCCGACATTTTTACAAAGGAAATTGTTCAGAATCATCTCAACCATCACCCCTTTTCGTTTTATACACTAGTAACGGGACATCTTGTATGTAGTGATCGACCGGATACGAAGGGGATCGAATGGTTCCATGCGCAGAAGTGCTGTTAGTTATTTAGCTTCTTCTGGACAAATATAAATAAAATAACGATTACTTCTTTATCCAAAATATACCTTTTATTTAATTATACGCATTTCGTGGCGCAGTGTTTTGCAACGCAGAAATGGGGCACGTAGTTTATATACGAATTTGTAGTACATCCGCTGGCACATAGGTGGCTCCACTGTCTGAGTCTCAACACTCCCCTCGATTTACAGGTTTTACAAAACAAAATATCACTATGCTTCGCTCGCATTATATAATGTTCAGTTGGTTTTTAAATTGTTCGAACAATTCAATAGACAACGCCTTTGTAAACATATCAGCAATGTTATTTTCGGATTCTATATAATGTATTCTTATCTTTTCATTTATTACACATTGCATTTCTATTATCTACATATAATATGCTACTCACTAATTCTTTGAAATCGCTGCACAGTCCTTGTATATTAATTAATTCACATGTACTTTGATGTACTTGTTGCTGCCGCTACATATTCAGCTTCAGCAGTTGACAGAGATACACATACTTGTTTCCTTGAGCACCATGATATTAGATTACTGCAATACATGCTTACAGTTCCTGTTGTACTCTTCCTATCTGCCTTGTTGTTAGCCCAATCTGCATTAGAGTATGTCTCTATTATATTATCTGTTTTTCTTATATAGGATGTTCCCGGATTAAATCGCCAAACTTAAAAGATGAATTTAAGACCCCAAAACAAAAAAAATGTTCAACTAGAAATATGCTCGCAAACGTTTCGTTCAAGATCTGAAGTTACAGAATTATAGGAATGAATAATGACGAAATGTCCCTCTTCTTGTTTTGAAGATCAATGACACACATTTCTTTGTAAACATTTAATAATTAAAAAACATTAAAAAAATTATTGAAAAGCAATTATGATTATTATTAAAAAGCAATAAAGATATTTATTATTTCGAAATTATTTATTCTTAATAATATTATTTATTCCTAATTCCTAATAAAATAACTTCAGAAGTCAATATCTTTTGAACGAAACGTCTGCGAGTATATTTCTAGAGGAAAATTTTTTCTGCCTAAATTCATCTTTTAAGTTTGGCCATTTAATCCGGGAGCACCCTGTATGTTAGGCCTAGATTTTGAGTTGCTTTGAGGTATCTTAACACTCGTTGTTGTTGGATTATCTAGACACTCATAGCTTGCTTACTTGCTTACTTACTTGGCTTATCTAGACACTTACTGACTCAAATAGCTGACCACATGTGCTATATCTGGTTTTGTCGCTGAGCTTACAAACATTAAACCTCCAATAAGCTCACTTTAGGGTACTTCCATCTCTTGGTAGTCCTTTTCTATTTGAAACCCTTTCAACATTGGAGTTTTCGTTTCTTTGCAGTCCTTTATGTTAAACCTTGTTAACAATTTCTTGATGTGTGCTTTCTGTGTCAACTTCATCTCATTTCCGTTTCTCTCTATTTCTATTCCTAGAAATCTCTTTGCTTCTCCAAGATACTTTGCATTAAATTGTTCGTTTAACTTCTTTGCCCATTCTTCCGTTTGTTCCTCTTTTCCTGTTATCAGTATGTCGCCCACGAATATTACAAGCCATACGCACTTTCTCCATATACAGGCAGAAATCATTTTTCGATCTTTCCAGTCCATTTTTCTTTGCAAACTTGTTGAACGTGTTGTTTCAACATTTTGGACCCACTTTCAGGCCATACAGACCTCTATTCTTTAATACTCTGTCCCTTTCTACTCTCATTCCTTCAGGTATTTTTATGTAGACTTCACTGCCAATCTTGCTGTTTAAGAATGCTGTTGGAACGTCTAACTGTTTTACACTCCAGCCATATTGCACAGCATGTGCTAACAATAACCTTATCGTTGTTAGTCTTGCTACTGGTTAGTAATTGTTATTTTCATTTGTCTCTTCCATGAATCCTCTTGCTACCAGCTGAGCCTTTTTTACTCCATCTTGTTTAATCTTGAATATCCATTTTGCCTTAACTGCTCTTTTTCCTGTTGGTAAAGCTTCCAACTGTCCAATTGTTCATTTTTCCTTCCATTCTTCTTACATTACGATGGCTTCTTTGTAGAATTTAGGATCTTCTTCTGCCAGCAAGCACATTGCTTCATACAACTCGTAGTCATCAAAATGACTTGGTGTTTTCATTTGCCTTCTTGGTCTCGTTCCACTTGTTTCTTTTAGTTGTTCAGCGCTCCCTTGTTCTTCCATGTTTGTGTTTGTGTTATGTTCTGTATTTTCTCAATTTCTTATACTTACATCTTGGTCTTCTTCTGTTATACTATACTGGCTACCTTCTACGCTATCCTATATTGTATTTCCTCAATATTCTATCTGGGTTTCATCAAACTTAACGTCTCTGGATATCATAATTTCATTTCTCCTAGGGTCCCATAATTTGTAACCATTCAAAGCATAACTTACCATTCTTACTTGTCGCGCTCTTTTTTCGAATTCACTCATCTTCTGCAGTATTACTGCTCATGCTTTAGAGCCAAAAACTCTTAGTTTATCCAGGTTTGCTTTTCCCTGAAACATATTGACTGGAAGTTTATCATTAATTGCAACTGATGGTCACCTATTTAGCTGGTAAGCTGCAGACATTATTGCTTCTTCCCACAGCTGCTTTGGTAGCTTGATCTCTTCCAACATTGTTCATGCCTTGTTACATAATAATCTGTTCATTCTATCTGCGGCACTGTTTTGTTGGGGTGAATATAGTATAGTGCACTCTATCCATATGCCTCTTTGTTGACAATATCCTCTGAAATTGTTTGTCGTGAACTCTCGTCCATTGTCACACCTTACTCTTTTACCCCAATTTTCACTTGTGTGCTTAATTCATTAATATAGTTTTGTACATTCTCCGCTGCTTCAGACTTGTTTCATAGAAGATACACCTTGACAAAGTGTGAATAATCATCTAGAATTGTTTGAAAATACCTGTGTCCATCCATTGATACTGGAGATATAGGTCCTGCTATATCTATGTAGATTAATTCTTCAATTTCCTTAGTTCTTGATCTTGTGTGTGATTTTAATGGCATTCGTGTTAATTTACCCTTCATACAAGGTTCACATACTTATGAGGACACTGGTACGTTCACTATTTAAAGTTCTCTTCTATTTAAGTGCCCAAACCTTTGATGCCATATGTAGCCATTTTTGTTTACAGTTA
This sequence comes from Stelis phaeoptera, assembly GCA_943735885.1. NCBI lineage: Eukaryota > Metazoa > Arthropoda > Insecta > Hymenoptera > Megachilidae > Stelis > Stelis phaeoptera. Next base: position 4,315,544 of record OX030933.1, read on the forward strand.
TGTGTGCACCTTTTTGTTCTACTCTCCCTTCTAAGGTGAACAGCCCCTCTTTCCGACTGCCTTTCCAAACTTTATCTTCTTTAGATATCTTTACACCACAATCATCAAATATAACGTTATAATTATTCGTAACTAACTTCTTTACAGATATTATATTATGATATATATCTGGTACTATCAGCGCTTCTACATTTGTTTTTATATTATTAATATATATTGTTAGTATACCTTTTTCTTTGGCTACTATCGTTTCTCCATTGGCTATCTTAATACATACCTCATTTTCTAAGTTTTGTACATTGTTCATGTGACGCTTCACACTCTCCTTTACCAGGTTATCTGTTGTACTAGAGTCCACAATGAAATCTATGTTATTTTTTTCAACTTTTACAGAATTACACATTTCCTGTACTTCTCTCAGTGCTATTAAGTTATATGATTCATTTGTACTTGTATGGCATTGCTGTGGATAACTATGACCACCTCGATATTGTCCTCTGCTTCTTCCTCTGAAGTTTCCTCTTTTAGACCTGCACTCGTAGGCTCTATGTCCCTTTTTGTGGCATTTAAAACACTCTATTTGTTTGGATGCGCTAAATGCAACTTCTGGTGGCACTATTTTTGTGCCTTTCTCATTCTGGTTGATCTCTGCATCAAGTAAGCATGACTTCACAAATTCTAAATTTATATCTTTTTCTACACTCATTATTTCTATAGCTACCACTACATTTTCATAATTCTCTGGCATTGTTAATAGGAGGTAACACACTTTATCCGTTTCTTCAAACTTTGTACCAGTTGACTCTAGTTTACTTATTATAGTATCAAACTTCAAGAAATGGTCCTGCAATTTATCATCGCTACCACACTTTAAAGTTAACAATTGTCGATACAAACGTAATTTATTAAACGTACCCTTTCTTTCAAACACATTTTCCAGACGTGTTATCATATCATTTGCGGTAGCTTCCTCCTTTACATATTCTAGGTATCTATCTGCTAGACATTGCACTATTATAGATCTTGCTCTGGCATCTTGTGCCCTATTCTCATTTGTTACCTGGGCATTCAGTATCCCTACTACACCCTTTTCTTCCAGTATTAGTTTTATTCTAAATTTCCAATTTGTGAAACTTACGTCGTCTGTTAGTAACGGCCACGAGGTTGTTGTTTCATTAGCCATGGTTTTTGTTTTTCAGGTTTCTTCCCTTTCACTTCGAGTTCTATATCGTTCACAATAACACTGAGAGCTCTGAGCCAATAACCTGTTAGTTATTTAGCTTCTTCTGGATAAATATAAATAAAATAACGGTTACTTCTTTATGTAAATTTCGTGGCGTAGTGTTTGGCAACGCAGAGATGGGGCGCGTAATTTATATATGAATCTGTAGTACACCCGCTAGCACATAGGTGGCTCCACTGTCTGAGTCTTGTGGCGGTTCTTATTTGAATAATATATTGAATAACTGTGCATCAGTGACCACTATAGAAAATCTTGTACCCCGATGACACACCGATTCATGCACCCTCAAAACCTGACCGAAAATATAAATACGAGTTGTCTCCGCCAAAAACAGAGAGAATATTGTCAACTGTTGAAGTGAAACCATCGTCTCGTTTATTGCTGTGCAACGTGTACCGTTTTTAGCAGCTCTTCACCTTTCTCCGCTTCATTTTCCTCGTATCATACTAACAAGATACACACTCTGCACACATCAGGTCCAATCAGGTCACCGCGTGGTTTGGAGATGACACCTCAGAGGCAAATGCCCCGTCACAATATATAATATTCGTTTTTTGATCTTGGAATAGTTTATAGAATAATTTAGATATCTTCTTAAATAATATTCAACATATTAAAAGATTAAAATATTTCTTTAACAAAAAAAGGGCTGAAGATAATATACCACTATTTGGATTTTTCATAAGAATTATATGTATTATAAGAAAATTGGGACATTTGTTTTCGAAAGTGTAATGTCAACAATTGTTTTACAGCTCTATGTTTAGAATACATATTTAGATTATTATTAATATTGTTAACATAAAAAGAGTCAACGTGCTGTTATGCCACAGTGAAAAACAGACAGGAATCTTTAGCGAATCGTATACATAAGTCAATGAAATGCATTTATTCGAAACTAAGGTTCAGTTACTGCACAGAGGTTGAAGAATTTACAAAGTTTACGTAGACAATATACGTGGTTTCGTCAAAGTGTGCAAACGAGCAAAAAGCGTGATTGGTGATTAAATGATGGTTTATAGATACAGTGTTGAAAGCCAGGAGTAGGAGCGCATTCCTGACCTTTACCAGAGCTAGTGTTAATAAAAATGACTATCGCGAACGAATGTAATGCGCTGAGTGCACATCAAGCACCTGACTTCATGGCTAGGGCCAGAGTCGGAAGTGACCATGTCTCAGGAAACACGATGTCCAGCAAGAGTAGGTATACCTACTCTTTGGTATTAATCTGAACTCTTTCAGTACCTGATATACTAAATTTTTTCTTGTTGGGAACTCCTTTACATGTAACTAATAAAACACCTCTTTAAAGATAAATTGTTATTATTCCCAGATTATTATACAATTGTTACAAAATATTAGGCGCAATATTTTATGATGTTTTTAACATTGTATATAAAAAATACATGGCTTTATTAAAAAAATGTTGAAAAATCATTATCAACTTTAATGGTATTATATTATTTTTATAAAAACTGTAACATAGAATGCCTTTGAATGAAGCTTATTTACGATAGTTCATACAAAATACTGCACAATTGTACATAGAACGGTAAGATTTACACAATTAAAGAATTCAAGGGAAAAACGATCACAGTCCAGTTTAAATTGATATGGAGATTTTAGTATCATGTGTTAGAACTGAACAAAAGCCCAGTTTATAAAAATTGCGGGATTTTGAGTTTGGGGAAAACGGTCAGTATCACAAAAAGAAATTTTTTTTTCCTAAAGAAAATTGATTGCAGTTCATATACTTTTTTAACTAAAATAACGTTAGATCACAATTCTTCAATAAAAGCAAATGTTACTGTCGTAAAAATTTATTAGCAGACTCGGAAATCTATTAGAAAAAAAAATTAATATTAAATTTTGAATTGTTTGTAGACGGACGGATTGACGGGGGGGGGGGGGGGGGGGGGATAAAGTTTATTTTTCAAATACTGAAAACTTTACATGATTATAATTGCTTTTCTGTTGGATTCTTCAATTATCGTATCCTAAAACCACTTCCGTTTATTATGACGTTTAAGTTTCAATTCAATTTCGTCTATGTCTTTGTCGATATCTTTTTTAAGTATTTTCTTTAATTTTTTTTCCTTTGTTTTGTCTTTTAATTTATTTTCCTTTTGTTTCGATTTGCGTTGAGTGGAATCCTTATCAGATGTTTGGTTTTTATTCTTGACTGTAAAACAGTGAAAAATATCATACTTTTATACATATATTAATGAATGGATATTGATACAAAAGTATTATACCCTTTCTAGCGTAATCGAGTGATTAAATGTTTTATTTACCAGCAAATAAATCCATATGTTTATGAATACTTCTATCCTCCTCTATTTCCCTGCGACGATCCATTTCTAAGCAATCCACGATTTCGTTTCGTCTTTCGACAATTTCTACTAATCTATGAAAAAACAATATTTGACATCATGTTTTGTAATTTTTCTGCTATTTATAATGGGATATATCTATCTATTAAATTGTTACATGTTATTAAATGAAGATATAATTCTATGTACCTTTTTATTAATGCCTCTTCTCTTTGCTTGTCAAAATCAGTTTTCATGGATTCTTGTTGCGACATTAAGCATCGAATTTGGTATTCTACTTCAGCATGTTCCTCCTCTAATCTTTGTTGTCTGCGAAGTAACATTAACTCTGCTTGTCGCCTGAATAATTCATTTTTTTCATTCACTAAAGCAAATAATTCTAAAACCAACTCCTCGACAGCTGTTCCAAGAGAAACATCTGAAATTTGTAGTATTACACGTATGGTTATTGCTTTGCAAGTTTTTGTAATGCCTCTCTTACCAAAGGATTTCATTAACGCAAACAAGAATTTGAAATAATTCAAATATAACTACCGTCAGGTTTGGATTCAGATTCACATTTACTTCTGATTAGTTGTTCCAATCGTACACCTTGTTTTTCCAGGCCTTGTTGTTGCAACTCTATTTCATCTAATTCCAATTTAACATCCTTGAGGGACATTACCTTTATCTAAAATACATAACGTAGGAACATTTAAATATTTCTTAATGTGTCTATGTTCCAATTATTGCAATAATCTTTGAGGTGTTAAATTTGTTTGAATACATAAGAATGGTGATAGTTTTTAAGATTTTTGTATAATTTTACTTTCAAATGCTATTTCTTTTTTTGAATAGTATTTACAAAGGATATCTACAAAATAAAAAAATTTATTATTTGCCCCTTACCCCTTAGTAAAAATAATTAAAAAAGCAAATATTTTTATGTAAATTTTTCGAACTGAATGTAATTATAATAGTATTTCAAGTAATAATTTCCTAGTAATAGTTGATAAATATGGTATTCACAATCCTGATAGATTAAATCGTTAACGATTTTGTTTAATGCATTAAAATTTACCTTTCTCTTTAACGGCATTGGACAGGGTGGAGCAGGACCTTTCTTTCTTTTCCACTTTCCTTCGGTGCTTTTGTCCACAAAAGATCTATCATACAATCCTTCTTTACATGGAACATGAGTGAAACTTTGCCTATTTCTATTCGCTACATCTTTACTAATCTTTTCGTCTTCCCACACTTTATTGCTTTTATTCTCATCTCCCGATTTACTGATAGGTGATGCTTCACAATTTAAAGAAGTGTTTATGCTTATGTTATACGGACTGCTTGTTTGCATTGGTGGGGGTGGAGCTGGTTTGATTTTCCGCGTCTTAGATATTATATTTGACGGCGAAGTCTGAAATTGAAATATTAAACATCTTAGAACTTTTATTAAATGCTATATCGTAGGTATCTTATATCTGCATTTATTGTATAACTGTTTAACCCATTTCCATCCAAGCGCGGAATATTCCGCGATCCGCGACTGTCTGCTATCACCGAGAGCGGAATAATCCGCGCTTATAATAATTTTATTTATAAAATAATTTTTGTTATTTCATTTTTATAAAAAAATTTAAAAAAAATGTAAAAGATGCAAATGGGTTAACTAACTGGAAGTTATATAATAATCTTGCACAATTAAAAAAAAAAATTCATTAAATTTAAATAAGTAAAAATGCATTTTTTAAAATAAATTATATAATATTTTTTGTAGGATAATCATGTAGTTCAGATACCAGAGGCGCATGTTGATCGGGAGAGCATTGTTCCTTTCTGTTAGGTGGTAACGGTGCTGGCTTCTTTTTCCGACAAGTTGCTCCAAAACTAGTTGCTGATTCCAAACTGGTCACGGAACTATTTGATGTGTTCAAATTACTGTAATTCTGATTCGACTTTGGTGCGTTTGTCTCTAACTCCTGAATATTTCTACAAATTAAACAACTTCTTTAAAAAAATATCTAATACAGGTTTATATGCATTCAATTATAATAGAACTTCTTAATCAAGTAGTTCTATGGTTACAGTTACATTTACAGTTGATATTGTTATGCTGCTTTTGATACTATTTAAGACTTCCAAGTGTAAGCCGCGTCTGAAAAGAGATTTCCGATATTTCATCGGTGTTTTGCAGTAAGCATTTGCAGAGGACTACTGATACTGATGTGCATTCAGGAAAACACTTTTTAAATTGCACCTGCATTAATGTTTTGAGTCATCAGGTAACAGTGCTTTATAGTTGAGTGATTACTAGAGTGGCTCTTATTTACTTTTAATGAACATTTTTTCATTACAATAATAATTCATCCTCTACAATAGTTCTAATTAATGAGAAGATAATGTTTGCAAAATTTGAGTTTAATCGGACAACGGGAAAACGTGCCCCTGATCTCTTAAACAATAAAATGATTAAATAATCACAAAATCGTTTTTTTAATTTAACACGTTGACTGCCACAGTGAAAACGGACATACGTAGTCAGACACGATAAAATGCTAGTTATTAAGGATGCAGTCGATTAATTTTCAAATTTAAGTTTTCAATTCGATAGCTAGCATTATTAGCTTAATGTCAACGCTATCCGTGGTTTGTTTCGTCATTTCTTTTGTTAATTATTTGATTGTAAAAAATTTCGGGTGCCGGTCACCGGTGACCCCCGTGGCAGCCAACGTGTTAATTATTTTTTAAATTATTGATTATGTTAACGAAGAAGTGGAACGAAAGTTGTAGATTGAACTTCCGCTGCTTGTCGCGACTCAAGAGTCGAACTGAAATTTTGCAAACGAGACAGAGGTTGAACACGCATGTAGCATTAGATTAAATTTTCTTTAATGATTCAGTTTCTGTAAAAATATTAAGGCCGTGATAAAAGGATTAACTGGGCATGAGGAAATGAGCGGGAAAAAGAAAGAGCAAGAGAAAAATCCTAGAGAAAGGCCATCGAAGCTCACATCTAACGAAAAAGCAGTGATGGTGGGCGAAAATCAAAGAACGCTAGTTATGGATAAAAGAAATTCGGATAAGTTAAGTCTTACATGTTCAATGGTGAGAGTAGCGAAGATTTAATATTAAGTCAAATATTTTCTGAAATTGAGGAAATGAGCAAGAAAATAAAGGAAATTGGAAGAGTAAACGTAGAAGCAAAAGATATAATTACGGAAGCTTTTAATATGAAATATAAAATAGATGAGAGGAAATCATGGAACGAGGACACAGAAAATATGCTAAAAAGGATAAAGAAACTTGCATTGGCAGACGAGATCAAAAACAAAAGAGAAATTATCAATAACAGAAATTCAAGACACGGGTAATGCAGTGAGCTGTATACCGACACAATTTGGCCCGAAACATAGGTTTGGCATTTTTCCTTTGTTGTCCTTATACCGGCAAATTTTGGGCTGGGTGAGGAGTCATTCGAAAGAGGAAGGTGCAATGCTTGGCGCTGGATTTATGGTTCAACGAGATAATGTTAACATCTAATAATATGAGTGTCCAAAGTAGAGCAAAAATCTACTAAAACACCCGCAGAATCCGAGTGTCGTAAGTTCGCTAAAAGAGTTGTGTGACTGAAACAATGAATCCAGCGCCAAACATTGCACCTTCCTCTTTCGAATGAATGCTCACCCGGCCAAAATTTGCTCATATAAGGACAACAAAGGAAAAATCCCGAATGTATTCCCACAGACGAGTTTTTGCCATATTGCTGATATTACAGAGCAGGTCATGTAACAAATTTAGTTGAAGTAGTAGATACGAGTGGATACGGTATTACCATTTCTGTAGAGGAAAAAGTTGCTGTAATACCGACCTGCCAAATCGGCGAGGTCACGTGCCGTGTCAACCCCCTTCAGGGTGTGCAGGAGCCACGGCCGAATTCCGAGCTGATTTCAGCGACCCTCAAGATTTCAGCGATCCTTCAGCTTGTCCCTCCAACGGCGCTGCGACAGAGAGGGTGGTGCAACAATTGTAGGAGAGACGAAGACAGAGCAATAACTAAGCAGCGTACTTTCACAATTTAGTTGCTGCAATTGTTTGAGCTGAAGAAGCAATACTTTCTTATACATTTTTTTTTAATATACCTGGTCGAAATTTCCGACTCTGCTATAGAACTCTTTTTTGGTATTTCACCTCTGAAACTTTATAAAAAATAAAAGTGTACATTTTTATAGAAGCAATTCTTTTGTGGGCCGTTTTTCTACAAAAGGGCTCTATAGCAGGATCGGAAATTTCACGAGGAATACTTAAAAAAAAAAAGTATAAGAAAATATTGCTTCTTCAGCTCAAACAATTGCGGCAACTAAATTGTAAAAGTACGCTGCTTAGTTATCGCTCTGTCTTCGTCTCTCCTACAAGTGTTATACCACCCTCTCTGTCGCAGCGCCGTTGGAGGAACAAGGATCTATCTATCGTTGTTCTAGACCTTCCTAATTTCCGCGGAGTTCGGCTGTGGCTCCTGCACACCCTTAAAGGATGTTGTGCGATTTAATAAAGAATTATGTTTGTAATTTCCGCTGTATAGAAGTATGCCCAGTCGTTAACCTATTACTGATCTAGAATATCTAGAATATTAACGAAGGTACAACGTAAACGGTATTTCTCTACATGCATATCAGTATTAGTGCGTGTTTAAACCCCTGATAATGCTATCTGCAATGCTGGTGAAACGTCAGGAATCTTTGCAATAATGTTAGATACCAGATTATTACATATTAAATGGTTACTTTCGAAACATAAACACTGTTAGTTCTTTTACTCCAAAAATCCATATTAATTTCAAGTTTCAGATTTGATGAAAATAACTATCTGTGCAAATTTTTAATTCACAAAACACAACTGACTCTTACATGGAAATGTTCTTAAGTGTTCCTCACTGATTCCAATGAAACTGTGCGAGTAGATCTTTAAAAAATACTGAACGCATGGTCTTTTATGTCGGCCCTTTTTTTTTGTGCCGGGGAGGAATCCAGCTTACAGCTGAGACTCGCACCATTACCAATTACCAGCGCCCGCTGCCATGGAGGGCAGGCTGCACTCGCAACTGATAATGACCGTCCGCGGCTAAGCGGAAGGGCATACTCACTAAATCTCCCCCCGTCAATGAACACCCTGAGGTCCCCGAATTGTCGTGGAGACATGGCTAGGGTTACCCGCAGGTTAACGCCCGTTGGTTGTAACCCCCCCGGGTCGCTCTGACGGCCAGTCGATGCGACGCGGCCACTTCTTCTTAGCGTCTTTATACTTTATGTCGACCCTAACCCATATTTAGAGGGTAAAATCGTCTTCAAAGTTGGAGCCAAAGTCGTATCTTCCCCAATAACTCGAAAACAAAAATTGAGTTTAGACGAAAACATTGAATTGGTGAAATGTTGAATTTTAAATGTCCTAATTTCAGAATTACTAGAAACTGTGGTAAACGATCTGAGGGAGGTTTTTGGACCGTTGAATCATTCCCTAATCCCAAAATATCGCATTTCTTAATTTATTTTACAAAATAGCACTTTTTTTTAACACATAAATGTAAAAGATACCATTGGAAGTTAATGTAGAAATTAGCACACGCAATATTACTGTAGAACCACCTTTACTAATTTCGAGTTCGTGGGGGAAAAAGTGTTTTGCATCCTATTCGAGCGTTATTATTCTGTGCCGCATTGAACGACGAATGTCATAAATTCTTACTTAGAGTTAACTGTACGAAGAAAACTGAACTAAAAATTTAAAAAAAGGAAGAAGTATGCATTTGTTTTACAGGTCCTTAAAGGGCTAGATCCAGATAAGGTAGAGGGGCAATATTACCGTCATATTAAATAGAAAATATGGGTTTACGGAAATGCACTTTTCGTCCTTATATGAGAATATTTTCGGCTGCAAGAGGCCACATTGGGAAGGCAATAGACCAATGTAGAGTGCGCTAATTGTGGTTTAATGTGATTATGTTGATATTTATTAATATAAGTGTTACAAAACTGACCAAAAAATCAGCAATACACAGCGGTCAATTTAAACTATTTTTATGTCACTGAAAGATCGTTCTTGATGAAACCAAGATCAGAGTGCGCTAGCTTTGATGTTTAGCTACAAACTAAAACAGGCGGGCACCCACCCGAGCCCGCTCGAATTTTACCGGCCCGACCCGAACCCGTAATCTCGGGTACCCGCACACTCCTAATGTGCTGATTTCTACATTAATTTTTAATAGTATTTTGCACCTATGTATTGAAAAGAATGAGCTATTTTTTAAAATAGAGAAGGAAATGGGATTCTTGAGATTCTTGGGATGATTCAACGATCCTGAAACCTCACCCATGTCGTTTACTACAGTTTCTAGTAACTCTAAAGTTACTTTCTTGCTAAAAGCTGTCCAGAAGGGGTATTTAGATACTTCAGTAAACGAGTATGTCTCAGAATTTTATGGCACGCCTTACGTAAAAAAATACATCAACTTTTTTCAGACAAACTTCATTGATTTTTGTAATTTTTACCCTTTCCATCTCCCACGACGCGACGGACCCACTGGACTGTGATAAACAGATACGGATACCGTGTTTAAAATGCAACATTTCTCCAATTCAAAGTTTTTGTCCAAACTCAATAGTTTTCGAATTATTGACAAAAATATATTCAGCTCGACCTTTGATGGCTGATTTTATTCCATAAATGTAAGTTGAGACCGATATAAAAAAGGCGTATTCAATATTTTTTAAAGATCTACTCGTAGACACCAAGTGCCATTGAAATCGGTGAGGGACATTTGAGAACATCTCTTTGTTAGTCGCAGCAAACACTGTATCAGAGTGAAATTAATGCATGATTCTTTTACAGATTTCGATACAATTTTTAATAATTATTTGTGGCTTTATGAGACATAGATTTTTAAAAGTTAATTTTAATTGACGAATATTATTTTTGATGCAGTTTGAACCGTTGATCAAGTTGATTATTTCATTTTCAACAGCCTCGGATATACAAGACGGCCGTGGCAAATGAAAATAAACCATTATTTTCTATCGTATTGGAGATAGAAAGACACTGTTGTACACATAACAAATTTCATATACAGTGGGTGATCAAATTAATATGAACAAAAAGAAAAGTTATGCCTTTGGTGTTATGACGACTTCAACTGTACCGAAGTATACTGTTCCTTTCGATCTTAACATAAAGGAACACAATTTAAGTATATTTTGATACGTTTACAGGAGTGTTTTATTTAATCGGTGTACAATACGAGGAATATTTATAACAAATTACTAATTTGTGTTACCACCGATCATTCGTAAGTGTAGTTTCATATTGCTCGTTCACGTATTTGTTTTTGTTAATTTTTGCTTTTCTAGATTATCATTTATTTTAGTACTGCTGAACATTACCATATTTTAACCCTTTCGCTACTACGGGCCACTGGCCTTTCATAAGATGCCCCTCAGGTACTACGGGCCACTATAGTGGCCCTCCATAAGATGCCACTGAGGTACTACGGGCCACTATAGCAGCCCTCCATAAGATGCCACTGAGGTATTGCGGGCGACTAGCCGTTCTACATAAGTATCTCACTCTGGACATGCACTGATAGTATTTTATTTTGCATCATTTGTTTCTGCCAGCCGACATAACTAAATGCTTAGCAACCTATATGCCGCAGCGCTCCGTTCAGCGGAAGTACCGCGGCGGAGAACCCGCCCGTAGCGAAAGGGTTAAATATAAATACGTAGATGCGAAGAACGTTGTGACGAAAGGATTTAAATTCGTTGTCATATTTCATTAAAAAGCAGAATATTGTGCTTTGTAATATAAAAAGGTACCATTATAAATGTATTTTTAATTATATTCTTCATCAAAATTTGAATATTTATAATTTCAAAGTGTTCAATATAATTTGATCACCCACTGTAGAGGGTGGTCCACGCAATTGTTTCGGGTCATAACATCGTTATTAATACGTTTACGAAAAAATGCCAAAAGGAAAAGATAAATGCCATGAAAAACACTACATCTGTAAGCCTATAGATTCTTTTTAAGTGCAAACAGTATATGTACAATTCTTTAATTGGAAATGTATATTTTTTATTACACAGATCGCTTTCTCCATTCATTTTACGCAATAAATTATTAGGTTGCCATGACAAAAGTGTTATTACTTCTCGAAATATTCTAAAAAAATGTCTTCATCGAAGAAGATGCTCAAACGCTTCATTATGTTGTAAACGTAAACTAAGAATTCTTAGTTTTCGTACCGGAATACGATACGTAAATTGCTACTGAACGATGAAATGCTTACTCATACAAATCAGTTTCTGTTATGACAATAATGTCGAAACGATGTTCAGAAAGCGTTTGAGCATTTTCTTCAATAATGACGTTTTTCGAAAATATCTCGAGAAATAATAACAGTTTTGTCATGGACCCTAACAATTTTTTACGTAGAATGAACAGATGAAACGATCTGCCCAACAAAAAATATACATTTCAATTTAAAGAAATGATGCAATTGTTAAATGCATATGCACTGTTGCACTAAAATCGAGGGTCTACAGATGAAATACTCTTATTGTTAGAGTAATTTATCCATCTTATTTGGCATCTTCCCGTCAATGCATTAGTAACGTAATCTGAAACAATTGAGTGAACCACCCTGTGTAGTGCAGAATTTGAAAATTGGCGTGCGGAAGACTAACGTGTGTTGAATTTGGGTTGCAACGTAATAATTAGATAATACATAATTGCATAACGAAAAGGGTGAATGAGACATTTGAACTGTCAAATGACTGACGTTAGAGCGATAAAGCAAAAGCATAGGTATTCCAGAATGTTAACTAGTAATATTTGAAAAGTGACACCCACGAACATATAGCATCAAAGGAAGTCTCTCCCTTCTTCCTGTGCTATCTCACACGCCAATATTCCAGTTCCGCGCTGTATCTAAGCTTGATTCAAACGTGTACCTTGTACGTGGTTTAGGAACTGGTTTAGCTTCTAGTATCTTTGTCTTACACTCCAAATCACTCTCTTGATCATCGTCGTCGCTCCAAAAAGGATTCAGGTTGATTTGAGGAGCAATTAAACGCCTTTTCGTTGATACCTCCTCATGAGATTGAGATTTAGTTGTATTATTATCGACATTGTTTCTTGCAGCTGGTGTTGGTATCACAAATTGTTCCATCTTTTCGAACTCCTCTTCCATAGTCTCTTCATCTTTAAAAGGATTCGTATTAGTTTGAGAAGGGTTCGTTATTATCGAATGTGCATTAGAATCTTCCTCTTCGTCACTATTAAAAGGATTCAAATCTTCAGGATAATCTATTTTAGTAGCAGCAGATGTTGAATTCATTGAATTAGTTTCGCTCGCAACAGATACGATTGATTGATTTTCATTGTTCCCTTTGTTTTTAGATTTCTCTTGAGAATGAATCATTGTATCGTTTTCAGTTTTTTTCGTAGGGGAATTTTTAGTACTGTCTTCTAAAGTATCATCTGGACTATCAGTCGTTTCACTAATTCTAAGTGAAGCCAGTTTACTGAAACTTGTATCATCTGAAGCGTCGTTAACATGATTCTCCGTAATATCTTCTGAAACTTTAAATTTAGAAGTGGATTCCTCAATTCCAATTACATCTGAATTAATCGTCGGTTCTTTAGAATCTTTTTCTATTAAATTATGCTTTTTACTTTGCGCTTTGAGTCTTAATACATCAATATTTTGACTCCTTCCTTTTTCAGTAAGATCTTTTGTGTTTTCAAATAATCTGAGACGAGCTTGAACTAGAGAAAGACAATTGGCGTTATCCACAGGCTTAACAGTTTCATCATTTAACAATTCTTCGGCAGCATTAATTTTAGTAGCTGAATCGACAGACTTATTTCTGATAATATCGTTATGTGAAGCAGTAGTTAATTCCTCTTCACTATTCATTAGCTCTTCGTGAGCAGAATCTGTTTTTGCAAAATTTCGATCTATACTTTCGTTAGAATGTTCACTATCAAATAATTTTTCATTTCTTGTAGGCTGAGATTGCAATCGTTCAATAACAAAATCGTTACCGCTCCCTTCACGATTTAACGAATCTTCGTTTCTTTTAGACTGAAATTCCAATTGTCCAGAAGTAGAATTTCTACTTATGCTTTCTTGTTGATCTGGAAGATTAGCTGAGCACTTAAAATCAGTGCCGTCTGCAGTGTCTGTTCCAAAATTTGTAAAAAATGTATCTTAACATCGGTTGAATTTTTTACGTATAATATGTTAAGACAGCAATAGCCATGATTTACAAAAATCATTGTTTACATCATGTTAAGTAAGTTGTAAAGTTAATACTTTAGAGATCAACGGGGTAGATCTCATAGTTAGGGGGTAGATGTTACAAAACCTTTCAGAAATAAACGTAGGTATATAGTATTTACGCAACTGTTATCGCTGAGGATGGGCTAAATCAGATAGCTAAATTGAATTTATGAATTATTTGTACTCGTTGTTTTAAAAAAAGAAGGAATAAAATGTGGGAAGGTGCTCTCGGAATTTTTCGGAAACGAATAACGACTTCGCAAAACAAAGCCGACTGTAATGTTATGTAATGTGCCATATGGTTTCACAACCAGCCTCGGTTTCGCCTCCCGGCGCGGTCGTGGATCCGGATAGATAGAGTGAGTGTCGAGGTGAGTTCCCGGATGAAGTACCTGGGACTCATTCTCAGCAGCCATTGGAGATTCGAAGCGCATTTTGACCGCCTCGTCTCCCGAAAGGGTGGCGGCGTCGTTGGGCCTCCACTTGCCCAATCTCGGGGGACCTGGGGACTGGGTCCTCCGCCTATACTTAGGCGTGGTGCAATCGATGGCCTTATACGGGGCCCCTATATGGGACCAGGCCGGTATGGCCATCCGCGTCATTACAGGCTACCGTACCACGTCCACGATGGCGGCGCTCGCTCTGGCGGGAGAACTACCCTTCGAGCTGCAGGCTTATGTTCATAAGCGCGTAAGCATCGTCCGCTGGGCTCGAGGGGTCCCGCCGGAGCAATAGGTGGTCGAGAGCTACGAGTTCCAGGCCGGGCTACGAACATGGGCGATATGGCATGGGGAACTTTGATCCCACGCTAGCGAATGTGTCGACGGGACTCTCCTGCCATACCTCAACAGATGGCGGAAGAGACGGCACGGAAGGATCACTTACCAAGTGACACAGGTATTCATCGGACATGGTTGTTTCGGTGTCTACCTGTGTCGCATAGGACGGGAGGAGACGGCGGTTTGCTACCAATGCGGGGGGGGAAGGGGGGAGGACTTGACGCAGCATATGCTGGAGGGATACCCCGCCTTTTCAGCGCTGCGTCGAGTTCTTAAACGTGAAATTGGCCGAAGACAGTGACAAAGGGCGACGCCAAGCACACTGAGATTGAGTGAAATATAAATCATTACAATCATTATATTTCACTCTATCTCAATGTGCTTGGCGTCGCCCTTTGTCATCGCTTCAGCCAATAACAACACTGCGTATGGTAGCAGGAGAGGTGAAACAGAGTGAGAGCGTAAACACTGTCACTAGCTATTAAGTCGTGAAAGCGCAATACCCGTGCGGTTATAGCTGAACACACGAAAACGATGCATATTAAAGAAGAGCCGATGGAAATTTCAGTAGATACCATCAGAAAGAAGACTTCTAATAAGAAAGCAAATTGTAAATATTACTGATATACTCGTGAATAAGGACGATGCCCAGCTTATGTAGCATTTGTCAAAAGAGAAATCATTTTGTTAACGTATGCCGTATAAACAAAAAGGAAGTTAACTGTATGGAGATGGCAGATGTTAAAATATGTTCAATTACTAATATGGAACGACATACATATAATAATGTCGAGGCGAGTCATCGACATTTGATTATCGCGCGTGCGCAGCTTTGGTAGTTACGAGTTTTGCCAAGCACGGCTTCGAGAGCGCACATGTTCATGAAGCGTTTACGGCGGCCATGCCCGCAGTCGAAAGCGATTAACCGTTTCGAGAGTCGCGCTGTTTTTGCGAGTGAATAAACGAACAAAATTATCATTGGACCCGAGTGAGAACTTTATTTCTTTACAACGTTCCTACTCCTTTCCAGTCTAGCAATATCTCAAAATTCAAACGGTGTTTCTGACACGAGGCGGCGAGAGAACTTAAGGTCGTTATGCGGTGGGTTTTGTTACGGTGGCGACGCGGAAATCCAATGGAACTTGGCGAAGGGGACATGGTTCGACTAAACAGTAAGGTTCGGTTATAGCATTTGGTTAAGTCAAATTAATGTAAAGGTTCTGATTGTATTTGATAGTTAATTGTAGGTTTATTTTAAGACTATACTGATGTTATGAAAGGGGAGGTGTTATGGAATAGGGAATGTGTATGAATTTATGTAGGGAGATCGAGGTGTGTATGTGTAGGTGTAGGGAGTGTGCGTAGAGAGTCACGGAGAATGTAACCGGTACAATACCTCTTGGCACTTACCCCAGAACCTGGGTCGAAAACGCGTCGCTCTTAATTATTTCTAACACATATGTATTTGCTATATGATTCTTTAACACGTTGAGCCCGGCGCCGGTCCCTGGGGACCGGCAGTGAACTTTCCGTATGGCCGGCGTCGGTCCCTGGGGACCGGCACTGGAATTTTCGTTTCATTGTTTTACATCGACAAAGAAATCGAAATTTCTCCTTATCTCGAACGCGATATCAAAGGCGTGCCGCCGTTAACATTTGCGACCACGAGCTTTGTCATGCACAGGCAGGGTTTGTATGTCGGTAGCCGACAAAGCTCACTCAGCAGATAAACTCTACTCAGTGCGTGAAGTCGCGGATCACCATGCAACATTGCACCGCTTGATCGCTCGCTGCCGGCTGAACGGAAAGGACAGCAAATTCGGCGCCGGGCTCAACGTGTTAAGGTCATTTTTATCCGCTCGATAAATAAAATACGCAGAATTATAATAAGAATTTTTACCTCCAATTTTGAGGCCTTAATTAATTTTTCGGCATATTTTCATAGCTATTACTTTCTTAACAACTTATCTTATCTAATTAGTTTTAATTGAAGCGTTTTCTCACCTTGATTTGAAAGCAGATGATTTGAAATGAAATTCAATCTTAATCGAGATGTTTGCACTATTATATCAGGAATAGAAGCATCATCGAAACCCATCCTCGTGGCAGAATGATCACCGGTTGTTGGTGGGTTCGTATTTTCCTCGTTGCAACACAAGTCTTCAAACATCTCATTCGTTTCATTTTTATCAGACATTGCGACCCTCGCATAATTTTGTGTTGTGGCTGATGTAAGTTCTTCGTCAGGGCAAGTCTCGCAACAATACTGTCCTTCTTCTGTCTCGTAGTAATTACCGAGCGTTAACTGATTGCTGCATCGAGCACAACGGAAACAAGTACGGTGATAAGCGGCACTGCCGAGTACCAACTTTTCCGCTAGGAAAACCGGAAGCCCACAAACGGTACACAGATCCCTCCGCACACCAAGACCCAACGCCGCCTACATCATTGTTAATAGTAGAAATTAAATGGATAAATTAAGTACGTGTAATGATGGTATGATACAGTGAGATACGCTAGAATGAACATAACTATAAAATTAGAATCTTGTTGTACAGCATGTATAGATTTTAGTAAACAGAGTGGCCCGTAACTATACTCTGTCCATCGTAAGAGTAACCTCGTTTCGCGCATAGGTTGGATCGGAGGAGGTGCTATAACCGCCGAATCCCCACTTAACGACCTATGCTTGCGTTTGTCTTACCGCACACAACATTGTTATACTCTGTTCACGTTAAGAATAACCTCGTTTGGCGCATGGGATGGGTCGGAGGAGGTCCTAGAACGACTGAACCCCCCCACTCAACCGCATACGGTTGTCTTTTGTCTTACCGCATGCAACACGGTTTCCTTATTCTGACGCCTTTGTTTTACGCAGTTTGGGCCGTATCGTTATTCGGTAAGTGGTCGATAGGGATAGCGCGGTGACTAATCATATGCTTTAGATTAGTAGGAAGTCGTGGGGGATGCGCAGATCAGTCACAAACTGGTCGAAGCGTGAGGTTATTCTTAACGTGAACAGAGAATACCTATTCTGACGCTTTTGTCATACGCAGTGACAATTGACGTAGGAGACCGGTGGGGATAGCGTGGCGACTAATCGTATGCGTCAGATCGGTAGGCAATGGTGGGGGATGCGCAAATCGGTCGAAAACTGGTCGAAGCGTGAGGTTACTCTTACGATGGACAGAGTTTAGTGTAGGAGCCGGAAATGGGGGGTAGGTGAGACGATTCTGAACAACAATTTCCTTTGCAAAAATGTCGTATGGGGCTTCGCTTTTGAATTATTAAAGAAAAACACTGACCAATCACAGCGCGCGCTCAGGCGCGTGAGCATAGGTTCGGGTACTGGGGCGTTCGGACTAGGCTGGGCAAACGCGTTTTGAAAAGAGGAGAAGCAACGAATACAAATAATTATAAATAGTATCTACGCAACTGTTACCGCTGAGGCTGGGCTAAATCAGGTAGCTAAACTGAATTTATTAATTATCTGTACTCGTTTGAAAAAAAGAAGGAATAAAATGTGGGAAGGTGCTCTCGGAATTTTTCATAAATGATCACGCGCCTGAGCGCACGAGAGCGCACGCTGTGATTGGTCAATGTTTTTCCTTAATAATTCAAAAACGAAGCCCCATACGATATTTTTGCAAAGGAAATTGTTGTTCAGAATCGTCTCACCTACCCCCCATTTCCGGCTCGTACACTAGTTACGGGCCACCCTGTATATTAAAATATACGTATTTAGAGGTAATTTTGTGTAAACCCTTTTAACAGCAATGTTACTGCTTAATACAGTACTGTCCGCTTATTGATGATTATTATCCGGGAAGGTAAGGTAGGTTCCAGGAATTGGTTCGTGCTTGTGTTTGTCGGTGCTCTTGCCAAAAGCCGAACAAATCAAATATATGTAGATTAGAAGAGACGGATTGAGAGTAAAACGCGACACAGTGGTAGCAAGAAAGACATATCGACGAGTCCCAAGAATTGGTGGGGATAGCTTCGTGAATAATAACCGGGGCAGAAATCCGAACAATAAACGGACAGTATCGTACAATGATTTAACACTCTCCTTGCCAAACCGATTTTCGGTAAATTTCCATTCAGGCCACGTGAAACGGTATGCTTCAATAAGAAAAGTAGTAAAAAGCTGTAACCTTTAAGATGTTTTACACTTTCTGTTTTAACCCTTTCGCTACTGGCGGATTCTCCGCCGCGGTACTTCCGCTGAACGGAGCGCTGCGAACGGGAGTACCGCGGAGGAAAACCCAAGCTGCTTGAATGTTTTAAACGGAAAATTTTTCTCCAAAGGGTATTTATAAATAAAGGGTATTCCAGGATATTTATAACGTCTTAGCATGCGCTTAGCATGCGCTCAGTGGCATCTTATGGAGGGCCACTATAGTGGCCCGTAGTACCTCAGTGGCATCTTATGGAAGGCCACTATTAGTGGCCCGTAGTAGCGAAAGGGTTAACAAATTATCGTTGTAATTGTATACTTGAAGTCAAAGGAAGGAAAAGATTCTCAGTAAATTTAACTAAAACCTTCTATTTTTAATATTGTTAATGCCGTTAACGTTAATATTGTTAATCTTTAATATCGTCACATACTTTTTGTTCTTTAGCTAAAATATTTATATTTCTGAAGGCACATTTCAGTGCTATATTACAGTACTGTTTCTTGCTGATGATGTATTGAATGCTTCAACTTTATTTTGGTAGGAAAGTGCACAACGTAAATTTTCAACGATTAAGTAAAAGATTGTAATCACCATTATATGATAAGTGTTTTGGCATGAATATATCACTCAAACGCCCCACGTGGCAAGGAACGTGTTAAATAAGAAATGATAATTGGACAAATAATATAAGATAAATTTATTATTTACCAATATAATTTCACATTAAACTAAAGCTAACGAAATATGTTCGCATTAAAATTAGTAATTATATTTATAAATACTTATACCTTGAACAAAAAAATTTGTTAACAATACTATTAAATGCGATTAAAATAAGATCCCTATACTTCTTAACTGTTAAAATATACACGTAGATACACAAGTTATATTCTGACATGTCATAATTCAACGTTAAATTATATTATGATGCAAATTTGGAATGAAATTACAAATGGTTGAAGAGGAACAAATAGTTTAAAAAAAATTCACATTATTGGTTAGTATCCACACTTTATCCTAATAATTTTTCAACGATTATTGTTGCAGCATTTTAATTTTGTTAGAAACAATTGTTTGTTACACATTCGTTCGTTATAATATACCTCACTGTATCGTATTGAGCAATCCGTAGAAAGCAATTAAAATGAGTAGATGGTGTGAAACACTGAATAAAAAAAATCTGTACCTATAAACCTATAAAATGAAATCAAAACAATATAATATATTGATGGGGTATAGTAGTTGAATCACAGATTTGTAAATAACTGAAGATGTACCAGCAGTGTCTTTTTTTTACAATATAGTTAACGGGCATCGTTGACTTATTGTAAGAAACAGGTGTTAAAATAGCTGCTTTATATGAAACTGGTAGAAAGTAGAAACTAGTATCATTACAGAAATATTTAAAAGAATTCGATAAATGTTACCTCGAAAATCTATTACAACTATATTATAACAACTGATAAAATCTGTATATTATATTACGATTCAAATATACAGGGTGAGTCATTTAACTGTGCCACTTGAATGTATTTGTAAATCGTTTGTTGTATAAGAAATAATTTGAACAAAAGATGTTTGACGCCAAAGGAGGCGTGCAATATATGTTAATAATTAAGTCTTCAATACTCTACTTTTTTATCAAGATATTAAGGCGATATTAAATTTTTACATTATAATGTGTAATATAAGGTGTACGGGGCAAAAAACATAATTATCGAGTTAAAACCTCAAAATGGTCTCCATGTTTCAACATAGAAAAGCACAATTTTAAAAATTTAGTTATTACATCGCAGGTTTCGCTTGATATCAAATAACTTTCGTTTGAAACACTTTTTTTTTACTGATTCTGTATATAAACGATGAGTTAACGTCATTTATTTACGAGCCAGTAATGCTGTTTAATGTCTTGTAAGAAAAATTCTGCTCTTAAATCCTTAGATGCTTATAATAAAGTATTGGGTCATTAAGTATGAAACTTTACAAATAGGAAATGAATTATATCATTTTTTTTTTTTGACGAACAAAAATAATTTATTTTTATTCGAAGTAGGACCCCATATTATCTACACACTTTTGCCATTTTGCAGAATTCTACAGCACGGGAGTCGATGAAGTCCCGGAAGGATTTTTCGACAGCGTGTTGGGATATCACGTTTTTTCCTATCAAAAAATTATCCAAATTTCCGGAAGAAATGGTAGTCAGTGGGTGCCAAATTTAGCGAATACGGTGGATGACGAAGGGTTTCTAAATCTAACTTCTGTAGTTTTGCCACGGTGATTTTTGCGGTGTGTGGTCGAGCGTTGTCGTATTGGATTGGTGCGGATCCATTTGTCCAGCTTCTTCACTTTACCAATTTGGGCTAAATGAACCAAAATGGTGGGTACTGAAGCATCGAATACCGATGCCAAATCACGTGTACTCTGACATGTGTTTGATTCGACTACTACCTCTAGGTGATCATTATCAACCTTCGAATCCGGTCTTCCACGAGGCTCGTTAGCAACGTTAAAATTCCCGTCCATAATTTTTTTAAACCAATCGCTCACAGTGGTTTTTCTAGTAGAACCTTCCCCGAATATAGCGTTAATATTTCGAGTCGTCTTTGACACCACAGATCCACGGTGGAACTCATATTTGTAAACTGAACGAATCTTCGACTTGTCCATGGTGTTACGAAAAATTGTTTATCTCCGAAGCTATCAATGATATTATAACAAATAAAAGTGATAAATAAAAAGCAAAGATATATCTTCCATACAAGCCTAGTTTCATGCTAAAATTCGGAGTAAATCGAGAAATAATAAATATCAAAGTTGACCTTCCGACAGTTGTAAAGTTTCATACTTAAGGACCCAATATTTTTTAACAAAAGTTAACGAGAAACACCTATGTTTTCTTAAAAACTATATGAACTTCAAATGGTCGTAACAGCATCCTGGAAGTCGTGCAGAAATGAAAAAAGTGTAAAGTAAAGTGAAAACTATTCTTCTTCGAAAACTGTTTATGGAATTGCAAAATCTTTTGAAAATTTTGAAGTTATGTTGCTCAGAAGAGAAATGTGTAATTCTTTTTATTGTGTTTTTCTGTCTCTGCCGGCTCAACAATTTTTGTTCTGAATGGTAACAATTGAATATGAAATTCTGTTCCTTTAGCAGCAATTTCCTTCATTTGGGCACCTTGTATGATTTCTTTTCACCGAGTTATTCAAGTTAAAAGCAAAAAGATAATTTTCAACTTTGACGGTCTGTATCTCGCGAAAAGATCCACTTACAGGAATGACGAAAAATGTACATTAAAGTAGTTAATGCACATTTAAGCGTTAATAGTCAGCTTCAACGGTAAATCATCAGATACCATAAAGAGACTTTTGCGCCATATTTATTCTTGCATTAACTGATATCATAAAAATCTACGAGAATGAAAATAATTGTAGCAGAGTGTGGTAAGAGAACCTTCAAAAGGTGGTATCTAAGTGGCCTCATTTGATGTTTTAAAACCGGCGCTATATGCTTTAGAACTGTGTTGGAATTTTCCGATTATAGCTATTTGGTGCAGAAATATTGCATTTCAAATAGTGACCAAATTTTTAACGACACAATCGTTCAATTTCTGTATTTTCAAAATCTATAGAACATCGAAGCAACATGCTTTTTGTTTAAAACCTGAGTACCTTCATTCTTAGAAGAAGTGCATACAAGGAGTATACTTCCTAACGCAAGCCATTATCAATGCGTCTTTCGACTTCTGAAGAAGCTAGCTGATATGCAAACGAAATCTCTGAAAGAAACTCTTAGACACTAGACTCCCACCTGCAAACCTCATTGGTATGCAGGAGTGCAATTTTTGTGTTTAACACTAGAACTACCAAACCAGTCAAAATGACTGGTCGAGGGTTTCTAAATTTAAATCACAAAATTTATCAGGTTGCTCTTATTAAAATGTGTGTTAATTTTTATCATGATTATGACCTATCGTACAGTGTGTCCCATGTAATTGAGAACAGTCCATTATTTCCTAAACTGTTAAGGATACAAGAAATTGTTTTGATGGTAATTGCATGGTAAGAGGGGGCAATTCTTTTGATGTAGACGAATCTTTTTTTGCATTATTATTTTCAGAGATATAAAGGCAAAGTTTGGTTTTTTAAATGGAACTATATATTTTTCTTCCGATCATTTGATAGTGTTTTTCAAATCGAATTCATTAAGCTATAATGTATACACTTGATTTTCATTTGTTTTCGAGATATTGCGCTAACAAATTTGGAGATTTTACACTGGAAAAATTCACTTCAGTGGGAAATATCAGCAGGGGTCCTGTTCGCGCGTGAAGTGCCACGTGTTAAACACTAGCGCTTGAAATGATTACCACAAGACCCCTGCTGATATTTCCAACTGAAGTGAATTTTTCCAGTGTAAAATGTATATGCCAATATGTACTTCATTCTTTATTTACTAATTTTTCTATTTTATTTTCCACTTAAACGTCAGCACACATAAAACGTCGGTAGTTCTAGTGTTAATTTGTATGGGAGATAGAAAGCGTTCGCGCGCACGCGTGTGTGTGTCTGTGTGGGCGTTTTTAATTTATTTTTTCATTTTCACGTTACTTTTCAGAAATAAAGTTTTGAAAATGCAGTGTTTTTCGTTAATAACGCGGGTTAAGCCCATTTGCTTGTCATGCTGCTTGTAACCGTTGTCTCATATTATTGCATCGACGGATAGTATTCTGTTATATTTCATTTCAAATCTCGATCAAAGCTTGGCCAATTTCGATTTGATGAGTTGCGGTCGTCTGTCTGAGTCTCTGACCAAGCATATCCCACACATACTCGATCGGATTCAAGTCCAGACTGTTAGGTAGGTGTGCTAGCAAAGTGATGTCGTTAGTTACGAAAAAATCACAGTAGGTGTTATACTGAATGAATATGAACATTGTTCCAAGTCTTCTTCTGAAGGATAGCACTTGTGGTATCAATATCTTATTCATATAACGCTGCGCTGGCAATGTTCTGCGACGAATAATCACAAGATGTGAGCGATCATTCATTGATACGGCATCCCACACCATGATGGATCCACGACAATATACTCTTGCAAAATGAATACAATGTAAACAATAACGCTCTGCTGTACGACGATAGATCGGCGAACATACAGAGAGTCACAAAATTATTGGCACACCATTTAACCCCTCAGCGACGGCGTACGTAAGAAATACGGACTTTGCGGATTGCATATATCGCCGGCGTACGTACGAGATACTGACTCCACAAACCTCGTATTCCATCAGTGTTTCTATGGAGTATGGGGCCACGTGGATACAGTCAGAGTGAAAATCGAACACCGCATTTATTGTCTTAATTTTGGCGGAAAATTGAACTGTATGAACATTATACTGTTCTGTGAGGACTGCTCTTTGATCTCATGTAAAATACCCAAATTTTATCGAGTAAGACAATTCTTATTTATTTGGCCCTTTGGCGGAGCCACTTTTTATGTGTACTTGCCATCACTGGGCCCCCTCTACCCAGTGTTGTGATATGGGACGGGTTTTCTCGCGCATGCGCGGCGATTTTAGCATCAGTACAAAACAAGTTTCAATAAAATGGGGTACCTTAATCACCCTGCATAATTTTGCAAAAATTGTTAAGATCCGATTGTAAAAAATTAATGTATAACATATATATAATTTACGTAGTAGCTTATACCAAAACTTCGTAGTCCGTCCGTCTCGTGATGAATGTTTACGCTTTTTCCCGCTAGGAACACTACGCCCTCTAGTTGCGCTTGCGCCACCACCAAATACGTATAGATACGTCTCTGTAAAAGTCGCGCATGCGCGAGAAAATCCGTCCCATATCACAACACTGCCTCTACCTACAAATAATAGTCGGCAATTCGGGATGAATTTCGACAAGAACCAGCCCTCCTACAGAATAGGTTTTCGCGAGTGTAAAGCCGTCGTTGAGGAGTTAAGGGTGCGCAGGAGCTGCTAGTGTCATTTTCGTAGACTTGAGCGACAGTTGCGGAGAAGGTAGGAAGCTCTAGAACAAGGATAGATAGATCCTTGTCCTTCCAACGGCGGTGCGACAGAGAGGGCGATGCAACAATGTAGGAGAGACAAAGACAGTGCGATTTCAAGTTATTGCAACTTTCTGATGCGAGGAAGCAATATTTTCGCATACTTTTTTTTTTAAAACATTCCTTGGCTCATTCCGCAGCGCGCGACAGAGCCCTTTTTCCCAATTTCATTCTCAATTGTTTATAAAAAATAGAACTACGTTTTTATAGAATAAATTTTTTTCTGTACACTTTTTCCAAAAAAGGGCTCTGTCGTGCGCCGCGGAATGAGCCAAGGAATGTTTTAAAAAAAAAAGTATGCGAAAATATTGCTTCCACGCGTCAGAAAGTTGCAATAACTTGAAATCGCACTGTCTTTGTCTCTCCTACATTGTTGCATCACCCTCTCTGTCGCACTGCCGTTGGAGGGACAAGGATCTATCTATCCTTGTTCTAGAGCTTCCTACCTTCTCCGCAACTGTCGCTCAAGTCTACGAAAATGACACTAGCAGCTCCTGCGCACCCTTAAAACACAATTCATTCTTTTGAAATTTGACCAAATGACTTGAATATTTTTGATAAACTAGAAGAACTGGTTTACTGGCGGATAAAAATAAAAATGTTGAAAAAGTCCCAGTCGGTTGAAATTATGAAGGATACCGCGAGGATCACGTTTCTCAACTTTTTTATCCGAGGCAAAAATGAAAATTGAAAACATAATTTTCGTAGATTTCAGTAAGTTGTATGTATACACAACGTTTCATCGAAATCGGTTATCGCATCTAGAAACTACAAGCAATTGAAATTTACGAGAATCGCAGTTTTTCACCTAAGAAAGTGATTAGGTGACATGATCTTAGGTGAAAAACATAATCTTTAGTGTTGTGTATACATACAACTTACTGAAATCTACGAAAAGTATGTTTTAAATTTTCATTATTGGCTCGAATAAAAAAGTTGAGAAATATGATCCTCACTGTATCCTTCATAATTTCAACCGACTGGGACCTTTCCAACATTTTTTTTTCTCATCTAGTAAACTAGTTCTTCCAGCTTTTCAAAAAAATTCAAGTCATTTGGTCCAATTTCAAAAGAGAGAATTGTGTTTTAACCCTTTCGCTACTACGGGCGACTATAGTCGCCCTTCATGAGATGCCACTGAGGTACTACGGCCGACTATAGTCGCTCTACATAAGATTCCACTGAGGTACTACGGGCGACAATAGTTTCTCTTCATAAAATGCCGCGAATTATACATACGACGAGCGTATGCAGTTATGGCGCATCGAGTATCTCACTCTGAACGTGCAGTTTTAGTGTTTTGTTTTGCATCATTTATTTTTGACAAACAAAACACGTCAATACTCAGCAAATCAAATGCCTCAAGAATCAGTTTTCGCTGACGATCGGTCTCGCGCAGAGTGCAATTTTGTCGGGGCGCGCTGCAGCGGCGCGTTCAGCAGGGGTGCCTCGGCGGAGAACCCGCCTGTAGCGAAAGGGTTAAATGGTGTGCCAATAATTTTGTGACTCACTGTAGATCATTTCCGTAGAAACAAAAACATGACTCATCAGGAAACCAGGTGCGAGTTCACTGTCTCAGACGCCAAGTAACATGTTATCCTCCCTGGGACGGCGCTCCTGGCCGCGGATGGCACAAAAACCGTTCATGACGATTTTCACTACGACATTACGTGGGAATAGAGCTCTAAATGAACAAATTACGATTTCTTTATACATTTCCATATAACGACATCCACGGAAAGCCACTATAATGGCGTACCATTCAAATTGATGGTATCCACGGAAAACCATAGCTCGTGCTGGTGCACTGAGCCGCTTGAACATGTTCATCGAAAACAAATCTTGAGAATTCTACTTAACTTCTCGTGTCGTGTACTTATGTACTAGAGGTGGCTATGAGGGTGTGTCCTATTTTGAAGAAGATGCAAAGTGGGGAAGGTGGTTCTGTCCAATGAAATAAGTGAAACTGTCAGAGGTTGAAACGTACTTGTTGGGAAGTCACGCCTTGTAGGGGGAAGTCCAAAAGTCATGTCAGGTATCGTCAATAAGAGTGAGGTGTACCGTTACGGTGTCGCGAGGTGCTGTCGTCCTTTGTCTATTGTCTTGACTGTGGTGATTACCTTTTTACGGTGCGTCTAAATAGAGTTTTTGGGCGCTAATTAGATATCGGTTTTTTTTTCGCTGGTATAAACTGTAATGCCCCTTAGCTGCAAAAGGTAATCCTACTTTTGACCAATAAAAATATGGTGTGTGCTTTAACAGTTGCGCATCGTAATATAAGATGACATCCGCGAAAGCTACTATAGTGGCGCATCGTACCTAAGAGATTAATGATCATAATGTAATCGCTGAAGACGATTACACTCATTACAGATTACAGGCACACGTGCAGGCCTTAAAGCACGCAAATCAGCTTTGAGTAACCGCCTACAGGTACACTTATGCAGGAGTTGCGATAAACGACCAGAGCAACGATGACAGCGAAGTAAAGAAGAACACTTTGTAATGGAAACTGCTTTGTAATGGAAATGTTCATGTTGGAGTAGCGAGAAGAGCAACGAGAAACAAATGTTACTTTTTCTTCGCTGTTATCGATGTTCTCCTCGTTGGTATACAGCAGTGCTCGGAATTTTCTCTACGCGATGACCGATTTTCGAGGGCTACGCCTCCTACCCTCTCCTTACTGCACCGCGCCGTCACTCAGGCCCACAAGCTGACTCCAGCGCAGGACCGCTGGAGCGTGCCACTTTTTATTTTACTGCGCGTTAATTTATCTATTAACGGACTCGTGGCACGCTACGGTTCTGCGCTGGAGTCAGCTTGTGGGCCCGAGTGACGGCGCGGTGCAGTAAGGAAAGGGTAGGAGGCGTAGCCCTCGAAAATCGGCCGTCGCGTGGAGAAAATTCCGAGCACTGGTATACAGGGTGTTCGAATGTTAGTTAAGGCTTCATTTTTGAATTATTAATGAAAAACCCTGGCCAATCAGAGCGTGCGAAGAGCGCACGTGCAGTGACGACAGTGTTGGCTACGCATCCGAGTTAACCTTGGTCAAGCACAAAAAAAAATTCACACCGCCTGCTGTCGGTAACGTAGTAACCATCATTTACAACTCCCGGCTCAACGATACAATAGTTACAAACTTTCTGAATTATTAGTAAGCATTTTATTAACGAATCTAATTCTGCAAATTAAAATAAGGTAAAAATCAAGAAAGACGATTTCACGTTTGAGGATTTGTTAATTGATTATAAATAGCTTTTTAAATTCAGCTGTCCTGGTCTAGTCGTAGACGATTATTCACGAATACCTTAAAACGCTTACCTCGTGGAGGAATTTGTAGTGCTATCAATGTCCTAAGTTCCATTAATCTGTCTGCGATATTTATAAATCAATAAATGTTCATAAATTTTTAATCGAGCCGTTGCATGACATCGCACCTGTTTACTTGTTGAAATCTACAAGAGCATATCAACACCCGCTCTATGTGATTATCAAGTAAAGAGGGTGAATGCCACATTTAATAGTAATTCCTCTTAAAATAATGATCCATCATCACATTTTACATGATACCCGCGGAGAACTGAATCCTTGTTGCAATTCTTCTAACGTGTTGACAGGTGTCGAATATACGAGGGTTTTCATATGTCCCCAGAATTCTGGGGAACGTGCCGGCCACTATACTAGACCTCTTCTTCCTATCCAGTTATTTTTGAAGTACAAATTCAAGTGTTCTCGTACTGTATTTATTAAAGCTGACGGTGTGCCGTCTTGCACATACCACATATTATTACGAATATTTAGTGATACGTCTTCTACGAGTGTGGGTTCTGATTGCAGGAATCCTAGGTACCCTTGACTTATTAATTGGTCGGGCGGAACCACAGGACTGATGACCCGATTTGCTAGGATTCGTGTCCTAATGTTTATGGAGAACTGGCGTTGGGTATTCACTGGTAAAATTGCATGTGGGTTTTCAACATCCCACAGATGTTCGTTGTGGATTTTGAACATACCGTACCTAATAAAATCCAGCCTCATCTGTGAATATAATATAAAATTATTTTTGGAAAAAAAAAGATACAACCGACTTCAAAATGCACTAAAAAGTATGAAATACTTTTAATTCAATTCGTATGAATTCTTTCCAGCTCTTTGTAAAATTCATGAAAGTATTACATAACACATTAAATACAATGCAATCTTTTCGGATTCGCCGCAAAACTAATAATTTTCTTCGCTGAAAATTGCCAAAATTCTTTAATTCTTTTACAGGTTTTCACATGTTGAGGTATTTTCTCTTTCCGACCATTTAATACCAAGTCTACCATATCCGAATAAAATCATAATCAGCAACATCTTTCAGTCGGTAGAAACTCGTGGATGTAGCGGACTATCCTAGCTGAGAATCGAAACCGGGACCCACGGAGTTGTAGCCGGCTGCTACGCTATTTCATACGTTGAATACCTTTCCGCCGATCTTCTTGTCCACTCCATTTCTCTTCTCTATTGGATTTGGAGGTCCTGATCGCGCAATTCTTAGAAAATCTTTAATTAATCAACTCCACAATACCCTAATCAAATCATAAACAGCAGTATCTTTCATTTACAAAATTTTTAATTTTGCGCCGCTTCCGAAAAGATTGCATTGTATTTAGTATCTCATGTAATTCTTTCACCAATTTTACAAAGAGCTGGAGAGAATTCATACAAATTAAAATAAAATTATTTCATACCTTTTAGTGCATTTCGAAGTCGGTTGTTTTTTTTTTCTTCAAAAATTATTTTATAATGCTTTCACCCGTTGATAGTGATATGGGTGCATATTAGTTTCTTTTAAAATCCTCCACACAGTACTATTACTTATACCCTGAGCAGTCGCAATGCGTCGGGTACTGATGGATGGATCTTCTTCAATCTGTCGCACTACTCTTTCTTCCAGATTTCGATGTTGTTATTCGTATCCTCCAGATCTTGTGGCTCTTACCATGCCAGTCGTTCTTATTCTTTGGTGTACACGCAAGAAAGTTTTCCGATCTTGAAGGCTCCTATTCGGGAACCGTTCTGCATTCTGGCGAGCTGCTACTGTGTTTTTCTTTACTTCCCCATAGCACAAATAAATATCTGCCAATTCTTCGTTAGAAAAGTTCAGGAGAATTGGTTCTTCTTTTTTCTTTGCTCTTCCCCCTAAAAAAATTTCACACAAACACACACGCGCGCGCGGAGAGATTAATTATGATAAGCAAAGGAATTTCACATTTGCAAACTAAGTTAAACCACTATACAGACACTTGCTAGATTCGAAGCTAACTGTCCATTTGACGAGTTAACGAAAAAAAGAACAAGAAAGAGATCTGTATCCAAGTATCGACCCACTCTCCCTTCGATATCCTATACCAGTCCCCAACCAACTCGTAGTTCCAAACCTTTTTACCCTAAACACGTGTTTGCTATTTCGCAGTATTTCATGTATGCTGACCTTTCCTTTCTGGCAATTCTCTCATGTAACACCAACATATTTTGACCTTTCCTCTCTAGCAATTTTCTCGCGTTACACGAATATTTATGCATTCGAGTCTTTTCTCCTTTTTCGTCCGATCCGATATCCGATCGCTCCTTAAAAAGGCCCTCTTCTCCTATTCCTTGGGTAATGACATATTTATGCGTCCAGGATCATTTTCCCAAGTTCTGCTCAAGTCCCCTCCTATTTTCCAAACGACCCCTACCCCTGATTTTTCCGTCAAAACCCTCTTATAAAAAGAGGACTCGAGCAACGAAGCAGTTAGTACTTTATCGTCACTCTGTTAGTGCTACACGCGTATGTAACTATTGTATTCAGTTTGTGTAACGTTGAAACAATGTAAAATAAAACTGGAAACTGTCGACCGAGCCCCTACTAGGTATTCAACGACGGTCCCAAACCACGCACTCTCCGTTTTCAGGTATTTTATGTATCCTGACCCTTTCTCCTGCTTTTTCGATCAGATATCCTTAGAAAAAGGCCCCACCTTTTTTTATGTATCCGGGACTGATTCCCGCGTTTTTTCCAGAAAACCCTCACTGCTCTCCCACCTACCCCTACCACTACTTTCCCTACCAAAAACCCCTTATAAAAGGAGGATCCAAAAAGCGTAAGACAGTCAGTACAGTAAGAACAGTATAATCAGAACCTTTGTCGAGACTTCGCAAGTCCGTGCGCGTAGTTAATAAGATCCAGTATTTGTTTGTGTAATCTTCGAACTATTAAATAAAGAACATTTTTATTAAACCAACTCATCTCGTGTGACGGTGACGACAAAACAAACTAACTCGTCTTCAGTGATCTGACGACACAAGCGACACAGCGTCGATGCCCGATAGCTGGCAACAATGTTGCTCCGGCGAAATCCACGTACATGCCGCGATGAAAACAGATGTAGTACTTTGCAGTTTCATTTTAACTTTCATGCTGCGAAGACGAATCATTTTCGCAAACGAATCGATACAAGATACGATGGACAATAATTGTATCATCTGTGCGGTACGCAAATTCTTATTGTGTAGAATACTTGCGGGACATTTGTGCTGTTTTAGTGGACCCTGCGACGGGGACAATCGCGGTGCATGTGTGTATAAGTGCTTGCATGCGTTGATGTATGCACCTCGTCTGAGCGAATTATTATTGAATGTGGCATTCACCCTCTTTACATGATAATCACATACAGCGGGTGTTGATATACTCTTGTAGATTTTAACAAGTAAACAGGTACGATGTCATACACCGGCTCGATTAAAAGATTATGAATCTTTATTGATTTATAAAGATCACCGAAATATTGATGGAACATTGGACATTGATAGTACTACAGATTCTTCTACGAGGTAAGCGTTTCAAGATATCTGTGAATTATCTACGACTATACCAGGACAGCTGAATTTTAAAAGCTATTTATAATTAATCAACAAATTCTTACACGTGAAATCGTCTTTCTGATTCTTACCTTATTTTAGGCTAAAGTTTTCCTCGAGGGATACAAAATTATTGACTTTTTTTTTAATTATTTTGATAGTTTCCATCCAGAAATATTGGAATATACAACTTTTAGGTCTAGGAATTCACTAGTTTAAAAGTTATGCGCATATAAAAATCAAGCATTTTTAGCATATTTGATAGGTGAAGCGTATCCATTGAGCGTAATGCTCTATATTTCCGACACTATCGCAATCGTAAGAATATGGCAACCAATACATGGCTTTTGCAGTAATTCTTCGTAATCTGAGTTTTAAAATGAATTCTGAGTTGGTTTGTCGTTAGATTTTTTGGGGAGGGGTTGCAGGGTGCCCTAATTCAGTTATATACTTCAAATATTGAAACATAATTCCCTACGTTACCGACACTGTGTAAAACTGCATATACTCGCAACACCGACGAGATACTATTAAAGACTGCCAGCCCCTGTGTATTTTGGCGTACCACTAAGTGGGCTCTGATGGGCTCTGACGCTCCGTCGGTAAACCGACGAGCGGTCGCCTCGTGACAAAGAACGTCCATGGAACAAAATGTGACAAAGCGAGACAGAAAAGTTCCCCTCGCCCCAGCGACCGTTTAGACGATGGGACCAGTCACATTCTGACCGCAATATATCCTAGAGGGCGGTAGAAAACAGCGAATTTTTCGGGTACGCGAACTCCCGTAAGGCTGGCAGTCTTTAACAGTACCTCGTCGGTGGCATTAAGAAGGATTTCTGGCTATTTGAACAAAAATTTCTTACCATTTAGCTGTCATCCTCTACCTTACCAACACAATGCAGAATATGAACTTTGTTTTGAAACAAATTTTGAGTTAGTTTGGGTTGTATCTTTTCGTGAGATGGTGTAAAATGAATGATGCGAAAATTTAAATGAGATAAGTGTAAGTGGCATTCATGTTTGTGCGTGGCGGTCATGCTGGCGGATAAATCAAAGTGTTTCTTCTGTTTCATTTATAATTTTCAATTGTTTGTGCATAGTAAAAATACCTCCCAATCATTTCAGTCCCTCCTAATAGATATTAACCGTAGTTTATTGTTCAATTCTTCTGTTTATTTGTCGTGTTTATTTATTGTGTTTTCATCGCAATGCAACGAAAATGGAATTTATCTCATTTACCGCGGACGAAGGAAGAAGCAGTTGTTTGGGCTCGTGACGAAGGACTGCTACGAGTTTCCAAAAATTGCCCGACTCATTGAAAACCCACGAACCTTTTAACACGTTCACGGACAGTAAAAATTTCAATGAGCTGTGTGATATTGCCGCGGAAGGTTCCCGCGATTGGCGAGTGTTTTCGGAACGCATGCGTGCGTGTGGCAACACGGCAAAAGGCGTCATTACCGGATCGGACAGGAACGCGGCAGCCATAATTGCACGACCGCTGTATTACAATATTCTTGGTTTATATTATCTATATCTGTGTGGTTAATAAAGTATATACTCTGTTCACGTTAAGAACAGAGTTTTGACTGATGTGCGCATCCCCCACCACTTCCTACTAACCTGACGCGTATGATTAGCCAGCGCTATCTCTACCGACCACCTACCGAATACCGATCCAGCGATACACTTTTTCCAAAAAAGTCCAAGTTCAAGCGATCATAACTTCGGCAAAAATGGTCGTATCGATACCAGTAAAAAAACCGATTGAAAGCATGGAATCTATGCTTTCGTGTACTTTTCGAAGATTTTTGCTACGTTTCTATTCGGTAAAGTTATGGCGATGCAAAGCCAATGTGAAAATTAAAGAAAAATTTGTCGAACATTACCGTCACGTCTGTTAGTGGTAGTGAAAGGGCAGTGGAAGTGGAACCGCAGAAAGAAAAGGTGTTTGGCAGCATTTTGAAAAAATAGATCAGGATGGGGCACGGTGCAAATATTGCATGAAGCGATTTAAAACAAAATATTCTAATACAAGTTCGCTGCAAAGACACATGAAATGTGTACATAGTGCAATAATGAATTCAGTTTCTGTAACTGAAGTGGGAACTAGTACAGTGCAGGACAATATCACACATTTAGATGAAAATTCAGCGAGAGCGAAACAATTAACGGTAGGCATTGCACGGATGATGACACAAGATTGACAGCCATACAGTCTTGTCGATGATCGTGGATTCCGGTCATTGATGAAGATTGCAGAACCGCGTTATTTAATTCCTTCCCGGACAACATTTTCAAGAACAATCATACCAAATATATACGAAGAAATAAAAGCAGCAATCAAACAAAAAATATTTACAGGTACAAATTATACACGTTTTATCCTGATTGAATATTACCATTTGTTTAAGTCATACGTTATATCAGTACTCAATATTAACAGGAAATAATGTATTCGCTTTTACAACGGATGGGTGGACGTTCAAAGCTACATTTCACTTACGGCCCATTACATCACAGAAGATTTCGAATTGAATCACCATATGTTAAATTTAAACCACGTACCCGAAAAACGTGCGTTTAAATATATACAAAGTACAATAGTGAATTACTTGCAATCGTGGGAAATAGATGGAGAGCAATCAGCATTTTTTACAACAGATAATGGCCGCAATATAGTAGAAGCAGTAAATACACAGTAGCCACTGTCTACAATTAGTGGTCAAATTCGCATTAAAAACTTTTCCTCAATTTCAAGAACTTCGTACAAAATGTTAAGCAATAGTAATTATTTTTTCTAAATCAACGACGGCCAGGGAAAAATTCATAAACATCGAGAAAATAATAAATGCAGATGCAGTACCTCTACAGTTAGTGCAGGAAGTGGACATGCGATGGAACTCGACATACGCTATGTTCAAACGATTTCACACACTACATACCGCACTAAATATAATATTATCCGAAGAACATATGCCAAACAATTTAACTGCAACAGAATTCAATTTTATGCAACACTTAATCACTATATTGGAACCAATAAAAGAAGCTACAGAAATAATGAGCGGTGAAATATACCTCACCATTTCTTGGTACTATCCAATGTATTTTGCCCTGTCCAATTTATTGCAAATGGATGAAACGCAAGAAGCATTAAATAAAGATATTGTAAAAAAAAATCTATGGATAGCATTGAAAGTAATCTCAATTATTTGGGCCGGGTTTGTCCCGTCGGCATCTCGATGGACACGGTGAAGGGGATGATAGAGCAATGGGTGAGAACCCAGCTCTGCTAGACCTGGAACCGGGCTCAGGGCATGAGGCACTCGAAGGCTCTGGTGAGGGAGCCTTTATTGGGGGAGCGGTTATATTGTTTAGTAAGTTGCGAGCCTAATGTCTGTCGTTGTGCCAAGAGATGCATTGTGCATTGTGTGTTGCCTTTTATTTTATTTCGTTTTGTTTGATTTAATTTTCGCTTTCCGCTTTTGCAGCTGTGCAGTTGTGGTAGCAAGATGTCGTCCGGTGGCAGTGTTGCTGGAGTACGTTGCGGCCAGCGGTTCCATTCTTCGGGGTCAGGTGGAGGCGTGAGTCCCGACCTGGTGGACCTAGACCTGTTGGCTCGCTACATAAGCCCTTCCCCGTCGCCATGCCGGCAGCGTGGGTCCCGTGTAGGCCTCGTAGCAGAGGGGTCATTCGAGGCCGAGGCCCGTGTTCGGAGTAAAGGGAAGGTTGGGACACAGCGTCATGGGCCAGAGGCTGAGCAGCCCTACTCTCGGCCCGGTCCCAGCTCCAGCAAGCCCTGGAGCAGGAGACGCACCCATAGGCCTGCTGAGTGTGAGTATCTGAGATCTTCCTGGCTCGTGTGGCGTTGGAAGTAGTTGGCTATGTCCGTGTGGATGTAACCTTCGTTCGGCATTTCGTAGCTGGTCCGGTGCAGGCCCCGTCTGCGCGTGTCAGTCCATACGACGCAGACGACGAGGATTTATGCAACCAGTTGAGGCGGCTGAGCAGCGACAGCGGAGATCGGAACGGCGAGGGAGGAGAGTCAATCGTGGTGCATTCCCTACTTAGCGCTGGGGAGGGAGAAGAGGCGGCTCAGGTCGGATCATCCGTCGCGGCGCGCGAGAGGGAAGATTCCGGTGCCGGGGACGAGCAGGGTCCGCTCGCGGGGTCGGGTTCACGGCGTAGCAGGTCTCGCTCGCTGGCCCGATCGGACCGGTCGTGTGTCCGGCCGTGGGACAGGCCGTGGAACCGGTCGGTCGAATCGTCTCCTCGGGCGCAGGCACCGGAGAGCAGAGTTGAAACCAGCGCGGCTCCTGTCTGGGGGCGCGGATTAGCCGGCATGAGGCTATGCTCCTGGAGCCGCGTCGGGGTCAGGGATTCCGAGACACCCTGAGGGATCTAAAGAAGTCTATAGAGGACTGGTCTCTTCGTATTTACAAGATTCAGGAGACGCGGTCTGGCGACGTCCTTTTGGTGCTGGTGCGAGGGGAGGACTCGGTTATGTTCGCGTCGCACGTTGAGTTCGTTTCCAACGGCGCGTGGAGGTGCCGGTCACTACGGAAGTCAACCACTTTGGCGTTGGGGAGTCTGGACCCGACCGTGGAGGAGGAATACTATGTCCAGATACTCTGCCGGGAAGCTATACTGGACCCTGCGGATATCCGTTGCCGGGGACTTCAGACCCAGCGGGACGGGACCAATGAGGCGATACTAGAGTGCGCTGAGGAGGTGGCGGAGCCGTTACTCAGTCGCGGTCGCATACGTGCGGGCTTAAGCATTAGCCACGTTCGGGCGGTAGTGACAGATGCTCAGAGGCGTTGCTATCTCTGCTAGCAGATCGGGCACATATCGATCCGATGCCCTCACGCATGTAGCCCGTCATTTGGCCGCGTCGCACCCCGGGACCGTGCAGCCACAGCAGGGGGGGGGGGGGGCGAAACATTTAACCCCTTGCACTGTGATTTAACTCGGAAGAAGCCGTGCCGAGTGGTGGGAAAAGGAGCCGAAGCGTCGGGGACCGATAAGAATAAGGTCTGCAAGAGGGCTGCGGAAGTAGGAGGGCAACTAGCCAGACTTATCCCAAACGTCAGGGGCTGTGGAAGGATGCCCAGGATATTACACGGTCCTGCAGAGTACTATACTGTAAGCCTCACAGGTGTGGCGCGGGGCGGAGTAGCTAGCGCAAAACAAGCAATAGCTGAGGCGAGTGCAGAGGCTGGGCCTGACCAGGGTAGTTGGAGCGTATAGGACGGTGCTGCATACGGCGCTGCGTGTACTAACAGGACGGACACCATGAGAGATTCTCACTTACGAAAGAGACAGGCGCTATAAGGCAACCAATAAGGAACAATTCAAGCGACTCAAGGCGCAGACGATAGCCAAATGGCAGCGGCATTGCGATCACGATGAACATGGCAGATGGACTTACAGGCTTATTCCTAGTATTAGGAATTAACTTGAGAAGGATAGGTTTAGGAACTTGAAATTCCAGGTGACGCACACCATGACTGGCTATGGGATCTTCGCTGCGTATCTGCACAAAAATGGCAAGATACGCAGAGCGAATTGCTGGGTTTGCAACCACACCTACTGGCTAGGGCATTCTGAAACAAAGGGGATGAGGTGGTAACCAAGTTCCTCACCGAAACAATGAAGGACAAGAAGGCCGAAGAGAAAGAGCTGGAGGATGGCCGGCTCGATGAGACCTCGGCTGATGGCAGGCAGGTACGCAGGAGACGACGGTACGAGCTGAACATACTGGCAGCAGGGGGGGAGGGGGGGGGGGGGGGGGATTGCGGCGAGCCCTAGCAGACACGGGTGTAAGGGGCGCATGGGCGTCCAAGGTGGCGGTTTAGGACCGCGTGGTAGTCATCACGTAGCATGGCTGCGGGTGACCCACACGAGGACGTGCACAATAAGGGCAGAGATAACGTCAATGGGCAGCGTTTGGACAAGCTGACCAAGGAGGGTTGGAGGCTGACGTGTCAAGCAGCAATCGAAGCGCGAGGAAGGGTTGGTCGTACAACCTTGCTGGCCGGGGGGAAGTCAGAGCAATGTTGAGATGTATGGATAGCGGGATAAGCACTGATGGAGATATCGGAAAGACAGCGTATCACACCCCGTGATACCGCGGGCGGTAGGTACAATGGGCGCAAGAGCGTTCAGGGCGGCGGTTAAAGGGCCGCGTGGTAATTTTCCGCGTAGCTTGGTTGCGGACGACCTACATTAAGGTAGGCACAAGGGGCGGCAGACACGCCGGACAAGAGACGACTGTAGGAGCAACAGGCATCGTTAACGGAGACAGTGGTAAGGACGATGGTCGCCACTACGGAGGGCAGCGGCAAGGGATCATTGGGCCCTTAGCGTTGGTGGCACACGCGGAAACCACCCCACACACACACGCAGGCACAGGCACGCGCGCACACACATACGTAAGTGCATGTTAGCGTCGATCCATGTGCAAAGGTGACACACGTGTCAGGGTTGTTGGACCATGGGGTTTTGACCTACTTATCGAGCGTCTTAAGGTGCCGATGTCGAGGATCTACGTCTGTCATCGGGCGAAGGATCGGTGGTAACCGATAGCTAGGACCGCAACGAATTCTAAGAGTCGCGGATGTTATGCTTAGAGTACGATGCCTTTCTTTTGAGGATCGTCGAAGGAACCGTGGCCAATGACCCGACATCATGGTGCTGCGTGGCGCGTGCAGGGCGATAATGGTGTTCTAGAAGGATCTCACTACGGAGTGGGGAAGATGACGGCATCTTCTGGTAAGAGGACCGTGAGAGACAGCATGGCACTTACCCCAGAACTTTCGTTGAACGAACATCTTAATTTAACCGCGATACCTATTATTAATGCAATTACCGAAGTGCACACTGTTGCAAGCCCAAGCGCGTACGGAGCAATAATGATGCAACAACAGTCGGATAATTGTATGCATCCCGTAATGTATTTTAGCCGGTGAACGACGGCTACGGACAATCGGTATCATAGTTATGAACTTGAGATGTTGGCAATTGTTTATGCGATAGACCGTTTTCGAGTATATTTGCGGGGTATCCCTTTTACTACTGTCGCGAATTACAGTGCTGTTAAGCAAGCTATGGGTAAGAAGGATATTAATCCGAGGATTAGTCGGTGGTTACTTGATTTACAAGAATATAATTATATTATTGTACTCCGGGCGAATGAGTTAATGCAACACTTAGACGCATTAAGCCGGAACATGTTAATTATCGAGCCGTTATCGTTTGACGAACTCTTAGTCAACCGACAAATACAGGATCCGATGATTCGGGATCTTCACGGGGATTTTGGAAAATTTGTATAAGTGATCGATTCGAACTACGAAACGGAGTGGTATACAAAAAATATCAAGCTTGTTTACTGTTCATTGTTCCGTCGTCAATGTGCTATGACGAAGTAGAATATGTTGGTGTTCAGAAAACCATAGGCTTAATTACCAAATCATATTGGTTTGCTAATATGAATAGCGTAGTAAAAGAACATATTGAGAATTGTATACAGCAGAGCTCGGCAAGATTTGCACTTCTCTGCCGATTTTCAGCTGACTCCGCCTACCGTTATTTCCCTTACCCCGACGTTCCGCGCGTAGCCGACGAACCGTTCGAGACTCAAGAGCGTGTCACTCGTAAACGTATGCTGGCAATAGCTTTCCAAAATACCGTGAGGTACTATTGTCGATGCGTTTTTCGATACACTTCTGAGCCTCGAACGGTTCGTAGGCTGCGCGCGGAACGTCGGAGTAAGAGGAATAGCGGTAGGCGGAGCCAACTGAAAATCGGCAGAGAAGTGCAAATCTTGCCGAGCTCTGGTATACAGTGTACAACATATTCGATTCCGTCAGGAAAGAAAGAAAGTATGTACTGCGCGAATAGACGATAAGGGCACTAACAATAAGCCATTTATTACAATTCATTTGGATTACTTTGGTCCTTTAGAAAGGACGAAGCGTAGTTTTAAGTATACAGGGTGTCCCGTAACTAGTGTAACATCGGGAAATGGGAGGTAACTGAGACG
Source organism: Stelis phaeoptera (assembly GCA_943735885.1). Classification (NCBI taxonomy): domain Eukaryota; kingdom Metazoa; phylum Arthropoda; class Insecta; order Hymenoptera; family Megachilidae; genus Stelis; species Stelis phaeoptera. The sequence continues at coordinate 4,355,414 of OX030933.1, forward strand.
ATTCTCAACAACAATTTCCTTTGCAAAAATGTCGGAGGAAACTTCGTTTTTAAATTATTAACGAAAAACACTGACTAATCAGAGCGCGAGTAGAGCGCGCGCTAAGCCGTGAATCGTTCTAGTCCGACGTCCCGGCTCGAAGATACCCTATCACGGCTGAGCATGCGCTCTACGCGTGATCTGATTGGTCAGTGTTTTTCGTTAATAATTCGCAAACGAAGTCCCATCCGACATTTTTACAAAGGAAATTGTTATTCAGAATTGTCTCAGCTACCCCCCATTTCCCGATGTTACACTAGTTACGGGACACCCTGTATACTTATAGTCATTGATGCGTTCACTAGGTATTGTTTATTGTATGCGGGTAAGTCAACGACGGCTAAAGATATTACTTTCTGTTTGAGACAATATTTCCATCACTTTGGAATATGTAAGCGAGTTATCTCAGATCGAGGGTCAGGGTTCACGTCCGAGGACTTCGTGGAGTATTTAGGGATCGAGCACGTTAAGATAGCAACAGCTCCAAAGCAATAGAGCTGTGGAACGTGTTAAGGGGTTATATACGTTTAGAATTTACAAAAAATCGATTTTTTAAAAATGACATTTTCTGAAAGCAGGTATTTGAAAGAATATTCACTGGAAGTTTGAAAACAATCCGACAAGTATTTCCATGGATACAGCCTTTTGTATATATGCACCTCACAGCATTTGTGACACAAGCTTGAAACTTTAAACATGTTTTTCTCAAAACTAGATTTCTAAAGTCGGTGAGCAAAATATCTCAAAAATTAATCAATTGATCTTTCTGAAATTTTATACACTTATTTTAGACATTAATATCTCGTGCTTAATCGAAGGATTTATGTTTTGAATGTATAGTTTTTTTTTATCAACGAGAAAAGAACGATTTTTTAGGTTAAATTCGAAACTTTTCCTTTAATGAGCCGCCATTTTATTTTTAATCAATAATTTCCAACACCCAATGATTAAACACTAGCTACTATTATATACTATCGAAATCTTTTTGGATTATTGACTTTAGATGAGTTCCTGCCAAGTTATGCTGCTCACCGCAAAACAACCTTTTTAAAACACGTCTCGGTAGATCCGCCATTAGTTTGAGACTAATTACTATTTTTGTACCAAAAAATTCTGAAATATACTTTAAATATCATCTTTATTAGATGTATAGATTTCAAAATATGTGTATGGTTTCATTTCAGAAAAAAAAAGGGTTTAAAAATCGCTGTTTTTTCGGCCTTCCAAACGTATATAACCCCTTAATCGATTTTTACGTCCAGTCTTGACAAAAAAACCTGAGAAATGGGATATAGCACAATTCACTCTAAATAATATATGACATAAATACATTGACACCTCTCCCAGCGCCTTATTGTTCGTGTACATCAAAATGGATTTGTCGATGACTGTTTGAGATTTTGCGTGGACAGAGCGGGCGGAAAGGGAAGAGACACGACACCTTTGTTGGACGGTCACAAATTGTTATCTTTACAGGCTTAAAATACACTTAAATCTAACACAAAGAAAACGATTATGTACACGCGGGATTCTTATTAAATATTGTTCGTACGACACTTCTCGGCACGGGTACGCGAAGCGCGAACGAAACTGAGCGGTCTTTTGCGTGATCTGAGACGGAAGAACGAGAAAGAACACGAGGCAGAACACGCTCGTGTTAACGCGTGTACAACGTAAGCGATAATGGCGACAATGGCGACAATGGCGTCGTACCGGCACCGCGTGGCCGGTGCACGTGTACCGATTTCTTCTCGCTCATGGCGCGATCGTGGCCATGCGTGTCTGGGAGGTGCTGCCGCTATCTGCAACGATGCACCGGCGAACTACTTTCGCTACGAACACCATGGCCCGGCGTGTTCACGGGAGAATTCGTCAACAATGACAGTTTTCGCGAGTACCTGGAAACGGTACGGGATCAGAGCGTTGATCGCGAGCGGTTACGGGAACATGCGGTCGATAGAACGAATGAAATACAAGTATACAATAAGGAATATGTCGACAAACAGAAGAAAGTTCCACTAGCATACGTTGAGAGACATTATGTAATGGTTAAAAATGTAGTAACGACTCCTGGGGTGAATCAGAAGCTGCTGCCAAAATTTAACGGACCTTACGAGGTCAAGAAGGTGCTAGCCCATGGACGGTATGTAATAGGTGACATTCAAGGGATCCAAATAGGGACACGGCCTTTTTCTATGATCGTAGGACCCGAGCGTGTGAAACCATGGGCTAGGTTACCTAACAGCGAGACATAAAGAAACAGAGAAGAGGAGATGGGATAGTCATTTTACTTTTAGTTATTATTATATAAGATACTTTCTTTGCTTTCAGTCGCGTTAAATTAATAGGATACTTCTTTTCTTTTGGCTATAGTCCGTCGATCATTCAGAAAAAAAATTGTTGCGTTCTTACTTGTATACTGTACAATATTATATGCTAATGAAAGAGTATCATAGGTAACATCACGGTGAATAAGAGTATGATTATGGTTGGGTCGAGGGTCAGTATGGCCACCGACGAGGTACTATTAAAGACTGCCAGCCCCTGTGTATTTTGGCGTACCACTATAAGTGGGCTCTGTTGGGCTCTGTCGCTCCGTCGGTAAAGCGACGAGCGGTCGCCTCGTGACAAAGAACGCCTATGGAACAAAATGTGACAAAGCGAGACAGAAAAGTTCCCCTTGCCCCGGCGTCCGTTTAGACGATGGGACCAGTCATGTCTTCCGCGAGTGTTTCTTATTCTGACCGCAATATATCCTAGAGGGCGGTAGAAAACAGCGAATTTTTCGGATACGCGAAGTCCCGTAAGGCTGGCAGTCTTTAACAGTACCTCGTCGGTGGCCGAACTGTAAGAATATCAGAAGTCGATAACTTTCATATACGTAATTGTCCAATTACACGATGGATGGCGTGCAACGAAACATGGTGTAGCGATCAGTGCTGCAGAGTACCTACGCGCCATTTGCAAGTTACTAGGTTACGGTAGAAAGCGTCGAGGAGCCAAAGAGTACAAGCAAAGAATACGAAATAAAGTGCCGCTGAACCTTAAAATCGTTCTTCTTAATCAAACCTCGCTTCCCGCAGCTCTCCGTGAACCGTTCGACCACAGTGGTATGCGAGAGGCGGACCCGATCCAGCAGTCGTATTGTACCAAGCGTTAAGGGTATAGGGGAGTGACGGCCAAACTCTGAGTTGACTTCAACGACAGTTGCGGAAAAAGTAGGAAGTTCCCGAACAAGGATAGATAGATCCTTGTCTTTTCAACAGCGCTGTGACAGAGAGGGTGATACAACAATAGCAGGAGAGACGAAGACAGTGCGATACCCAGCAGTCCGGTTTAGCAACTTAGTTCTTCCCAGATTTTGAAGCGAAGAAGCAAAATTTCTTTATGATTTTCGTTTCTTAATATTCCTTATACCATTACGCATCCCGCTATAGAGCCCGATTTTGCAATTTGGATTTCAAAACTTTGTGAAAAATAAAAGTGTACGTTCTTATAGAAGAAATTTCTTCTGACACAATTTAAAAAAAAAGAAAAGGGCTTTGTACAGCGATGGGCACATTTCTCCAGAATATAAATATCATAATTATAATGCATTTTACTCGTTATTAAGTCCGAAATATGGGAAAAACTTGACGCGGTGAAGAAAGATAAACAAACATACTACGAAACATACTGCGATCGACAAGGATCATAAAATTGTCTGCTTGCTGGGTATACACTTTCGACGTCACGATCGTCATAGGAGCGCATGCGCGTATACGTTAACAAAACTCGTCCTTCAGTCAGTTCGTTTCTTTTCTGAAATGAATAATAATTTCCAGTGTTTTACTTTTATTTCGATACAGATGCTAGTTTAACTCCCCTATGCCCTTAAGGATGTGATTTCAGCGACAGTAGCGGAGAAATTAGAAAGCTCTAGAACAAGGATAGATAGATCCTTGTCTCTCCAACGGCGCTGTGACAGAGAGGGTGATACATCAATAGCAGGAGAGACGAAGACAGAACGATAACCAAGCAGCTTGCTTTTGCAATTTAGTTTACGCCACTTTTTTAGCCGAAGAAGCAGTATCTTTTAATAATTCTTTCTTTTTTTTAATATTCCTTGTATCATTTCGCAGGAAAGTACAGAGCCCTTTTTTGGAAGAAGTGCCCATAAAAAAATTTATTCTATGAAAACATACACTTTTATTTTTTATGAAGTTTCAAAAGCGAAGTTGCAAAATCGGGCTGTGTACTTCTCTGCGGAATGATACAACGAATATAGTATAAAAAGAATTATTAAAAAATACTGCTTCTTCGGCTCAAAAAGTGGCGTAAACTGAATTGCAAAAGCAAGCGGCTTGGTTATCGCTCTGTCTTCGTCTCTCCTGTTATTGATGTATCACCAACTCTGTCACAGCACCGTTGCAGCTTCCTAATTTTTCCGCAACTGTCCACATTGGCACCACTTTACCTCCTGCGCACCCTTAAGGGGGTAGACACGGGTAATGCAGTGAGCTGTATACCGACACAATTTGGCCCGAAACATGGGTTCGGTATTTTTCCTTTGTTGTCCTTATATGAGCAAATTTTGGGCTGGGTGAGGACTCATTTGAAAGAGGAAGGTGCAATGCTTGGCGCTGGATTTATGGTTCATGGAGATAATGTTAACATCTAATAATACGAGTGTCCAAAGTAGAGCAAAAATCGACTAAAACACCCGCAGAATCAGAGTGTTGCAAGTTCGCTAAAAGAGTTGTGTGACTGAAACAATGAATCCAGCGCCAACCATTGCACCTTCCTCTTTCGAATGAATGCTCACCCGGCCCAAAATTTGCTCATATAAGGACAACAAAGGAAAAATCCCGAATGCATTCCTACAGACGAGTTTTTGCCATATTGCTGATATTACAGAGCAAGCCACGTAACAAATTTAGTTCGAGTAGTGGATACGAGTGGATACGGTATTACCATTTCTGTAGAGGAAAAAGCTTCTGTAATACCGACCTGCCAAATCGGCGAGGTCACGTGCCGTGTCTACCCCCTTAAGAGTGTATCGTATTGCGTATTGTTGTATTAAAAGGGTGTTGAGGGTGCGCGACGAAGAAGTGAGAACAAGCCCAAGCAAGTGGAAAATTGCTGTATTGAACGAGAAAGACTTTGTTATACTTAATATAGTACATAGTATGCGTTGAGCGTGTATCGAAACACCACGCGGTATCGAGCATTGTGAAAATAATTGTACACATTATTGAGCATTGATAAAGCATTGTACCGAGCATAATGAATATATATTGAGTATTGAACTTTGCATCGAAGTGAATCTTCCTTTTAAAATAAAATGTGATTTTATACATTCCGTTATGATGCAAATCTTACTAAAAGAAAAATTTTGATTTTTATACAACTGTTCGTAACCGCAATTATTTAGCTGGGTCGTCAAAATACTACACTTCATACAGGCTGTAAACTTACATGTTTGTTCGTTTCAAAGAAATTTGTTGAAGGGTCTAATGGCATAACACGTTGCAGTCATATAATTCCAATACTTTTCGATATAACAGCATGAGATATTAGTCAAATATATACATTTTTATATAATAATAAAGATTGTTTGTAGAAAATTATCTTTTATAAAAAATATATACATTTTGAAAATAGCTTTCGACGGTAAAACTTAAGGATAAAGAGTTTTCTCTTTTATCTTTAGAGTTCTACGGAACCTATATGTATACATATGTATGTGTCTGTGTGCGATCACTCAATATATTCTATAAATCTATACAACAGTTTGTACATCTGCATTCAGCGCGTAAGCATGTATAAAAAATGTTCATTGAATATTACAGGTTTCAAATGTCAGTAAATAGCTCAATATAATGCAAAATTCAGTAATCTGATTCCGCGAATATTTTTCTCATCATTTTTAAGCAAAAACTAAGCACAGTCGACGTATTTGATGTATCAAGTTGTTTCAAAAGTTCCTTTCTCTTCATTAATAAATAATGGATGTATAATAATTTATGTTTTATATCATGTTATTGAGTTATGTACGATCCAATTTAATCTATCTCTTTACTTTGATGAATTGTGTGATTAAATACATCCATCCGATAATTTCGTAACACCGTACTCGCAATCAGCTGTATATTCGTCTATGTTTATTCACAATATTCGAATTATTTTAATTTCGATGATGCAGGATTCAAAGAATCGCGAGGCAATATATTTTACGATATTTAATTTGAAATCTCAGAAAATAATTTTTAATCCCTGCACGATTCATTTCTGAAATTAATAAATATTTGTATTTGTCGAAATTTGCATTTCATTCCTTGGAATTAACGCGTTAATGATCACAGTAGTATTAACCCTTTGCACTCGAGTGACGCCTCTGAGGCGACCTATTTAATTTACTACAGTATTCTGAAATGTGAAATTTAAGCTTTATTCCTATTAAAATATAAGAAATTAAGGAAAGAAATAAAAATAAATAAATCCATTGACATTTGTAACTCTTTTCTTTTAAAATAATTTGTTTAATTTTCGGAAGTTTCGCTGGAAAAGCGGACTAGATCTGTACGTATCGAAAAATGCCTCGACCGCAAAGGGTTTTAAAAGCTGATTTATCCTCTTGCATTCAGTCAAACTATTGTGCGCAGATAGCAAAGGAAACATTTGAGACAACTTAATACAAATTAATCCTATTAATGATATTATTAATAATACTGCAAATCTTAATATATGTCAAATATTATTACTGTTGCTATTATTCTTATTTTATATTAACACAATCACTTTCAATTTTAAATATTCATTTCTTTGGATAAAAACCGAATAATTATTCTTACTTCGTTACTCGTTTAATTCATGCCTCAATATGATACGATTTTTTTTCGAAATTGATCAGCGGCTGCGTAGCGGAGGTATCGAATTGTACGTTATGTTAACAGTCTTTAAGGTTAATTCATACTAGATAATTCAATTAAGGCAGGGCAATATATGCTAGACAGTCGATAACGTTCAAATACGTAGCTTAATTATAGTTATCACCTCTCCGTATTTGTTTTCCTCATTAGTCTTAAATGATAACTAAATGTACTGATTTTTGTTTGAAATAAATGAGGAGAATGAACACTGAAAGAAGGATAGCTATGATTATGTTACGGTAAGTTTACGGTCTACTATAAGTTGATCGTTACGTCTCTTTTATACATATTTGTGACGTGATTATGATGAGAGCTTTCGTAGTCGGACTGTCTTAATTTTACTTGTGATTTAATCTAATTATCTTTAAATATATAATTCTGTCTTTTATTTTTTTTTGAACAGTGAAGTTAAAATATTGATGTAAATAGACGATATAATAAATACTTTATATTAAATTGTAGCATATGGTACAAATACAAACTTAAATTAAGCTGATAATCTTATGATTTGATATTATTGTCAGAGTGTTTAAAACTAAGTGAGATTCTTAGGAAAACAAAACGAAAAACATTCATCAATTTTTCATGTTCCATACAACAAAGACTTCTGTACCTTTTCTTTCGGAGATCCGGGTATTGGCGTGATTTTTTCCTCTGGGCTTTCTGTTGTTCTGCTCATTGCAAGTCGACTTGGTGATGAGCCTAAACAAAAATTATTATATAAGTTAAGTTATTATTATATAAATTACAGTAGTTTTGATCAAAGTTCAGGCGGACTTAAATTTGTGTAATTACTGATTGTCTCCCTTTGCGTAATTAATTTTAAAAAGTGCTAAGAACTGAATATATTTACAAAATAAATTAAAATTTACATAAATTAGTACGTCCATTTAATGTACATACGTATCTGCTGATATTCACATTTTTAACCGACTTCGACAAGGAGGAGGTTACTCAATTCGATCAGTACTTTTTTTTTTTTAATGTTCGCCGATTACTCCGAGATGGATAGACGAATCGGAACGAAACCTTTCGCATCTTGTATGGTATATCTCCCACTTAGTCCCGTAAAAAAAGCATTTTGCATTTTTTCATTGTTTACCATTTTTTATTGCAAAAAAGCTTACTGTCTCGTGTAAGTTCGACGTTTACTATGCAAGGAATGTACCGGTCGGGATGAATCCATGCACGTTTAGTAGATGCACCGACGGGCTACTGTTAAAGACTGCCAGCCCCTGTGTATTTTGGCGTGCCACTAACAAGTAAATCTACGGAAGTGTCACTCTCCGATTTTTCTGAAATTTGGATATGTTATAATACATGAAAAACTAAGAGACACGTATTTTCTTTTAGCGGCGGAAAAACATTTTTCGCAGCAAGATATTGGCCACTTTAGAGGTAGTTCACCATCTAATTTTCGCTCCCCTTCCAACATACCTAGGCCAGTTTTCGTCTTCTATCGGAAGATACTTTCATACCAAAAATCATCGAAATCGCTTCACTGGTCTCAAAGATATCGCAATTTTTCCATTTTACCCCCTATTTTGGGAGGCCGTTTCACCCCCTAAATATATTTTTCCGCCGCTAAAAAAAAATACGTGTCCCTTAGTTTTTCATGTATTATAACATATCCAAATTTCAAAAAAATCGGAGAGTGACACTTCCGTAGGTTTACTTTAAGTGGGTTCTAATGGGCCCGACGCTCCGTCGGTAAATGTGTTTAAGATTACTGTTACCCCGGGTCGCTGGGGCAAGGGGAATTGTCCGTGGCGTAACAAAGAAAGCGAACGAAAAAAAGTTTTTGGAAAGAAATACAACCGACTTCGGAATGCACTAAAAAGAATGAAATAATTTTAATTTATATTGTACGAATTCTTTCCAGCTGTTTGTAACATTGATTAAAATATTACATTACATTTTAAATATAATGCATACTTTTCGAAGGCGGCGCAAGATCAAAAATTTTCTGCAATGAAGATTATCTATCTTGAATACTTGAATTAGTTTCGATTCCGCGGAGCGAGAATCTAATCCTTCGCGGTTTTAACGAACACGAGCAAATGGGGGACTACTACAACCGTAAATATAATGCCTAACAGTAGACTACGTACTGTATGGGAAAAAATACTCGAAGGAGACCTGAACCCGATCTCGCTGAGTTGCTAAGTGTCGTAAGGGAAATGTACAGACGTGTAACGTGCCCTTTTTATACCTAAAAATTAGAGGGAAAAGAATGGTTGGGAAGTACGTTACGTGATTTCAAGGGACAACGCCCTTGCTTCGCATTGGTCCCGAAACTTCTAGATTTTCTTGAGTAATACCGGGTGTACGCAGCCAACTCCAAATAAGGAAATTTTGAGGGCGGAAACGTAACACAACCTACTGTTCAGAGCTGGAAAGAATATTAGCGGGACGGCACAGGGGCAAAGGGAACACGCTGCACGCTCCACCCGATCTCCACCTTTGACGCTCCCGTAACTAAACACAATGCGATGCGCTTTGTTTGTCACACGAGGCGCTTAGTAGTTGTAACTGCTGCGGCCAATAATATACGACGATCGAGAATACGTGTGCGTAGAGGTGTAAACTAATCCACGCGACCAATCGTACCCGCATTCTTTCCGCTAATATTCTTTTCAGCTCTGCACAGTACTCTGTAAAGCAGTGCTCGAAATTTTCTCCGCGCGACGGCCGATTCTCGAGGGCTACGCCTCCTACCCTCTCCTTGCCGCACCGCGCCGTCACTCGGACCAACAAGCTGACTCCAGCGCAGGACCGTAGCGTGCCACGAGTCCTTTAATAGATAAATTAACGCGCCATAAAGTAAAGAGGGAGCGGGCCCGCCGCACGACTCGTGGCACGCTACGGTCCTGCGCTGGAGTCAGCTTATTGGCCCGAGTGACGGCGCGGTGCGGAAAGGAGAGGGCAGGAGGCGTCTCGTGGAGAAATGTCCGAGCACTGCTATAAAGGCAAGCTCACTTACTACATATCAATGAATTTTTTTTTAACGCCCATTTGTTACCTAGTCCACCATACCCCAATCTTTAATTTAGAAAGTTTTTAATTAAACATTTCCTGCATTGAAAATTACCAAAATAGTTTGATTCGAATAGTTTAGATGTCAGCTAGAATTATACAAGGAAAAAAAGTATGCAGTTCCATTTAAAAAAATGTTGGTGACCTTGAAAACCCCAAAAAATGACACCAAAAAAAATATGATAGCGATGTGCGTCCTTCGAAACCATTCAAACTCCCATGTAGTCAAATTCTGTATATTAAATCCAACAAAGATATTCAGGTGCTGTGTTTCTAGAGACTCACCCTGTATATACTTGCTAAATTCACGATCAGTAGTGGTTATTTTACCGCTCTACAGACTGACGTAGGCTTGTGGTTTATTCAATTCACCGCCACAATGTGACGCCTACAAACGATATTACACGGAACCCCCATCACGTGCACGATGACCCCAACACTACTAGCAACATTCGCAAATTAACGCAATCGACGATCAATCGGGGGGTCGCATCGGGGCTTCGTCTCCGAGAGAATCTCCCCGGAGATCCTCCCCAATGCGGCTGGCTCTTTTACCCCGTGTACCGTTCCCGTGTAGGCGAGCCGTAATCCGGCGTCATTGCGACGGTAGGTCCTTGCAGCGGGGCTGAGCGTCGTCCCCCAGGCTATGACCATCAGTTTCCGTGTGCTGCGGAACGTCCCAAGATAAGTGGGCTGGTAGTCCGCGTCGTTGCGAAAATCGGTGCTGGGAGCTGCACTGGCAAGCGACTTCTTGTGCGTGGACACCGACTTCCAGGCATAAAGGGCATTCAGCTGACGACGGCTACCACCTGCCCCCCCCCCCCCTCCCCCCCTCGGGCGCCCTATACCGACCGTGGCGATAAGTTAGATGTAAGGATTATTGTAAGCAGGCTTGCCGGGTGTAACGGCTTTTGGCCGTTGTAACAGCCAAGCGACGTCATAAGTAATGTCCAGTAACGTCCCAGTGGAGGGAGAAGCAAGTAATGACGTCACTGACGCCAGCTCTGATGCTAGGCTGCCAGATTAGTTCCGCGCTCCACCGCGTGGTGGGCACAACATCAATCGATGTATATAGATCTATGTGACGTCACTTAGCCGTTACCGTAACGGATTTTCCTGGCAAGCCTGATTGTAAGCGCCACGCCACGCCACTGTCGCTAACGCCGTTATTGATCATAGATCGAGCAGCGTCAGGGAGGCCTAAACCAATCGGCCGAGGACGCGATCCGGTCAGGAACGAGTGCTGCTGTCACAACTACTACCAGGCAACCTACGCGGTAAGCGCCCTTATAACGATCACTGCAACGATTAAATAAAACCGCTACTTATTTAATACTTGTCTCTTCCTTTCAACACGCGACCCGTTCCTCAGCGTGAACAGCCTCCCCGTGCCGACACTGGGTGCTGAACGCCCAGTACTCGGAGGCCCACGAATAAGTGCCACCGTGCAACCGCCGAGCGGAACGGCGACTTTGTCACATCTTATGTTAAAAAAATTTTGCTAATTGGCAGATAATTTAGAAGATAATTGTATTATATACATCGTCATTCGTCTCGGAAAAGGTAAGTACCCTGCTGGCACGGGACAATTGGAACCTCTTTATGATGCGGCTAAGGACTACCGGGTGGCCTATTACCGGCTCTTCCTTTGGAGTTTATCAGTGAAGAAATCATCCTGTATTTCAACAATTCACGTTTCGGAAGATCGCGCGAACAAGGACTTTAGATCAGTACAACTGAGATCGAGCTTGAAAAATGTCGCTACTTTGCACAAGCCGCTACTGATATATTACTTAATATAATGAGCTCTAAATTATTAAGGCTTACAGATAAAAAATTACCTGAAGAGCTCTACACCATTGGACAGATCACGGAAAATCGAAGTGAAAAATTTTGTAGCATTTTTTAAGGGAATCAATAGTTTACACGGGGAGGCCATGACGTTCGGATCACGGATTTTCTTCAAACATTGTACACTTTTAGTAGTCCATTAGGACAACATAATGTGCAAGAAAGTTATCATGTAAACGACGGCGATGGCGACGGCGAGGACTGCGTAACAAACATATAAGGGTCTCACGGAGCTCGACCCTAAAATATATTTGTTATAATAATAAAAATGAATAAACAGCCAAATAACATTAGAAATTCAATAAAAGTTCATGCAAATAAATGTATTTTTTCATTATATTACCTTCGAATTGTAATGTATGTATATGAAAGAATATGACCAGTGTGGAACAGAAGGAAAAAAAAAAGAACCACGAGAGCGTTGAACGCTAACTACTCGACTGTCGCCATTTCTGTGCTCATAGTCGCAACGCACCGGTACATACTCGACGCGTAAAACTTCTCCTGCGATTTTCTTGAAAACTCCTAAGTAGTACGCCTTACTACTTGCACATTATGTTGTTCTAATGGACTACTAAAACTGTACAAAGTTTGAAGAAAATCCGTGATCCGAACGTCGTGGCTTCCCCTTGTTAACCACAAGTCGTTGTTAAAAACTGAAAGAACTAACTTGGGTAGAAAAACGCGCGCAACAGAAGAATAGCCTTCTCTGCCACCGCCAAACTACACCGCAGTGCGCCAATGACGTAAAATGTCGTTTGCAATTAGTATACAATAAAGCCGCGAGTTGATTTTCATATCCCTTTAATTATTGCTTTAAAAAATAGCAATACACGTAAACGACCATCCATAGAAGCAGAAACTCCACTTGCTAGCTGTACCGTTTCGCCTAGATTTTTTGTGCTAGCATAGACGTACAGCAGTGTGATTAGGCCGCAGCAAAGAAAGCTGCTTTCCTATTTCACGCGTCTTGCTATTCAATTTGTATACTGATCATCCTTCAATTTTCAGCAATGAATTGTGGCTAAACTACTGATCACATCGAAAAATGCTTCAGAACTTTTCGCTTCGATTATCCGTAATCTATCCAACAGTGGGAGCTCTTAGCGTAATTTTTTAACATTTTGCATAATGTTTTTTACTTACTGCGGCATAGGATGTACTGACGAAGTTTGACTATTAAAACCAAGGACACTCTGTATATTTCACATTTCAAAAACTTATAGATACTTCCTCATATTTTATAGGAATATATATTTGTGTATATTTACCACCCAACATTTGATAGAATTGTGACAGGTAAGTAAGGATTGACAATCGGTCAGGTGTAGAACAAGAAGCCATGTCTTCGGCATCTAAAAGTGCTGGAATCCCAAGATGCTGTTCTGCTATTCTGAAAGCCAGCTCGTTGTTCCCGTGTACATTATTCTTGTCTAAACTGTCGAAGTCACTGTAATCATTACATATATAATATTAATTGCTATGTGCCTACATAATACAAGTTACCCTATCTCTAATATGAGTAGTTTAACCTTTGGCTAGCTACACGGGGCTTGTTAAACCCTATATGAGAAACACCTGTACTTCACATTATTATTTCTATTTCGACCATTCGTTATAGTTAGTACGTACGAAGGTAACTTCTGAAATTAAAAGTAAAACATAATATATTGCAACTATTATAAGTTTGTTTTAGTGAACGTGAGAACTTACTTACTGAAAGTAATTAATCTGGATGTAACACGTGACCAAGTTGTAATGAAATACTGTCATCACATGTTTCATAGATGCATGCTGACTTGTAACTTTCATTACGAGGATATTAAGAACAGTGTACGATTATAATCCACTAGAGCAAGTAGATACAAAGAATGAGCTATACGAATGTATAAAATTAGAATGGGTGAAATAGCAACGTTCTGAACGCTTAAAACCACCTGGAGTCTATTAAACCTCACGTGGCCAGTCAAAGGTTAAACATCTCATTCTTTTCTGATGACAGGAAAGAACGCAGCAAAAGAATTTTATTTGAACAATGCATAATTTCTTTATTATTTTGCATTTCATAACTCTGTTTTCGGAAATACAATCATTTGAATATTGAGCAATCAGTCTCCAATGAGTACGGTTTAAATCTCTTCCCGGTTTCTGCACCGGCTAAAATACTGAATTCTCTTGTTAATTGTAAATCTTTTATTTCGACTTGCCGGTCAGGTCTGTTCACCGTGTACAATTTCATTGAATTTTGTCTTCTATGTTCATTATATTCCATCAGGAATGTTCGTTTATACAGGGTGTCCCGTAACTAGCGTAACATAGGAAAATGGGGGATAGCTGAGACGATTCTCAACAATTTCCTCTGCAAAAATGTCGAATGGGGCTTCGTTTCTGTATTATTAACGAAAGACACTAATGGTCGCGAAAAACACTAATTTGACGCGACGAAGGTCATTTTATATGAATTTTTCATTTCTAATTTATCCTCCTCTTATAAATTAGAAACTCCATCCCTATGTTAATTTTATTAACAATTACATTTAATACAGCTTGATTTGTCGCGTTCATGTTGCCCCGATTTAAGCAGATGAGGTTATGTCGCACAAATATATATATATGTGTACGTACAGTGCTGGTAGTACTAGAAAACGCATACTAGAAAACAGAACGCCCATTTTTCAGTAAAACCAGCGTTAGTACTGGCAGTACCGTCAGCCAATTTCCGAACACGCTCTAAGGAGTGTAGAGAGTAGATGCGGTTGAGAAAACTCACACAACAGTTCATATCATTTACAGTGCAATAAAATTGTTAGTGACTTAGGTGAACTATTCATGCATCAATTATCTATTGCATGCGCCCCATGTTTTTCTTTTAAATCTGACAAGTATTTTCATAGCAATTAAAAATTCACAATTACAAATTTTCAGGACTATCTGTATGGGATTAGGAATCTGTATGGGGCTACGAAAAATTATCTAATACTTTTTAGTCCGTCTTAAAAACGTGGCATATCAAAAATTTCTTTTATTTAAATAATTATTTTCTGCTGCTTATTCTTGTGTATGTGCAATTTTTCAATCGATTTTAAACACCCTGATGAGATTATTACGGTTCAAAAGATACAGCCTTTTAAAGGTAGGACAGACAGACGGACGGACAGATAGCGTGAGCTTACTAATAGGGTTCCGTACAGAACCCTAACGAACAGACAGACAAGAAAGCGAGTTAATATTGCATTGTCATCCAGTTCTGAGCTATGTTTAAAGTTTCAAGTCTCTAGCTCAGGGGTCTCTAAACTACGGCCCGCGGGCCAAAACCGACCCGCGAGCATAACCAATCCGGCCCGCGCTAGCAAACCGAACATACTTGGCATCCGGCCCACCATAATTTATATTGATTATATTGTAAAATTTACAATGTAAGTAAATCATACAAAAGAATAATCAGATGTTTTTATTTAACCACCAATTAAGAAACACAATAGCTGACATACATAATTATACTAAAAACTTACAATAAGTGACATACATAGATAATTCACATAATGAAATTAAACATTATTTGCGTAGTAATAATGAAAATTTTTGTTTCGTTTTTAACCGACTTCGAAAAGGAGGAGGTTACTCAATTCGACATGTATGTTAATTCTTTTTTTTTTTAATGTATGTTCGCCGATTACGCCGAGATGGATGGACCAATCGGAACCAAACCTTTTGCATCTTGTAGGGTATGACTCCCAGTTGGTCCCGTAAAAAAAAAGTTGCATTTCATCACCGCTTGCCCCTTTTTTATTGCAAAAAAGCGTACGATTTCGTCCGCGTTGTGTATGGTCATCGATTACTCCAAGATGGATGGACCAATCGAAACGAAACCTTTTGCATCTTGTAGAGTATGACCAACAGTTGGTCCCGTAAAAGAACCATTTTGGATTTGTTTCGTTTTTTTTTTCGTTTTTATCGCAAAAAACCTGATATCGATGAAACCTGGTATTACATTTTGCGACCGGGGATGTTTCCACGATGATCCCATTTGCAACATTCCCTTCACATAGCAAAATTCCTATTCTTTGATGCTACTCTGGAAGGAATGCTCCGAACGCCACTAAAAAATGTGAAATAAAAAAATTTTTGGAAAAAAAAATACAAACGACTTACGATACAAACGAAAGAATTGTTAATAATGCGTGTGATAGATATTCATAATAATATTCCATTGTTAGAAGCAATTGAAAGTCAGAAACTATGTTAAACTGCATAAGAAACGCGTATTAAAATTACTAAAAATTCAAAGGGCTGCCAACAAAGTCCTGTTTCGAATTTCGGTATAAGGTTAGATTTGTAAGAAAGTAGAAATCTTCCACTTTAATTCGGTTTTTGATTTACGTCGATATCTTTATCCGTTCCTGAGATATCGTTGTGTGAAGACAAACGTAATTTTTGTAGAAATTCGCCGCCGCCGCACGCTTGGACCCAGACAGTGAGTGTCTAGCGTAGCGGTCACGTGGTCATTGTTTACGTTTAACCCTTTACTATTCCTGGAAATGTGTATATGAATTTCCTAGAAAAAAGTCTACGGCCCATTCGGGATTACCCTCGTACGCGCCGGCCACTATACAAACTTTGAAGCCCTATATCTCAGGAACTAATTAAGATATCACGTTGCAACAAATTGCGTTATTATGTACGCACTTTCCTCTATCTTCTGAGCTACCTACTGCGTAAAATTTAAGCATGTTTTTTTATATTTATTGCCAGAAATTTCGCCGCCGTTGAATGTTTCGCATTGACCTGTGGGATCGTTAATGCGTCAAGTGTTTCCTGTTAATTTAGATTTAAATAACATTAGTTGATAGGAAAAGTAATATACAAACTTGAAGATTATATTTTTCGGTTCGGTAACGTAGTGACATATGTTGGCGGAAGTTGAATATCCATAAAACTGCTGTGCTGTGAATTTTTCAAAACTACGAAAATATTAAATGTTTGAAATATCATCGACCAGTTGAATTTTAATATATTTCGGTATATTTCTGTATATATTAATACATGTGACACGAAGGATTCGGTAATATGTTAACCGGACATTGATTCTCGTCGAGTATTTCTTCTCCCCACGAACGAGACGTCGATACTTAATATTTACAAGAATACAAAAGCTTACAAAACATCGACTACTATACAACAAACTCTCGTCTAAATCGTTTTCACCCTCCTCCCTTTCTCTACACATCGAAAACAAATTTTTGGAAAAAAAAAAATACAACCGACTTCGGAATGCCCTAAAAAGGACGAAATAATTTTAATTTATATTTCGAAGACGGCGCAAAAATTGTGAAAATATGTGAAAGGATTAAAGAATTTTGACAATTTCCAATGTAGAAAATTGTTAATTTTGCGCCGTCCCCGAAATATAAATTAAAATTATTTCGTCCTTTTTAGGGCATTCCGAAGTCGGTTGTATTTTTTCTCCAAAAATTTTTTTTGTTTTAGAAAAGTTGTAGTTTGACCCGCCCAACTTTGTGAAATAGTCAGTATGGCCCTTGGCCTAAAAAGTTTGGAGACCCCTGCTCTAGTTCATCGGGAAGTTAGTTTAAAATCAATTGCATTTGTACCGAACAGACAAACAGACAGACAAGAAAGCGAGTTAATAAAAACGTGTTAAAATAGGTATCACATAGCATGTTTGTAAAAATACATATGTAAAGAACACGCTGTTAATATTTGTAATAAATATATGTATTTTTAGTATATCGCGGATAATATACAATAATGAATAAATACATTTATTCATTAGCTTATTCAATTTTATCTTCGAGTCATATAGACCCGAATGATATTACTGTGACAAAAATTTCAACGATGCACAAGGTATAATTTATATTTACCATATACCTATAAATTAGCTATACCTAGAATATTTATTATACGTTTATAAACTTGTTACTTCTTTACTTACATGAGATCTGGTCTGAAGTGATGAATCATTGCGCAAAATGCAAGACCATCTTTCCAGGAAGTCGTCATGTTTTGCACGTTCACGCCAGGATAACCTTCGGTTATTCGTCGACACCAAAGTTCTAGCGCCTTGGTACCTCGTCTTTCGCTCATCGTGTGTATTTTCCTTTTCGTAAAAACTTCTCGACAAATAGGAACGTTGCTTTCTGTTCTTTTTTATAATGCAGTTCTAGAACAAATATAAAAAAAGAGATATGATTAAGAGATATTAAAGAAACGTTCATTTTGCATATTTTGGAACGTTCAAATGCAAATTTAAAAAAAATATCCAGTTATGGAAGTTTTGCTTAGAAGGGGACTATAGTATGGGCTACCCTTCGATCGTTTTATTTTCATATGTATTGTATTGCCGGATCTCCTGAGTTATCTGACTTTTTATGTATGGGCACATTTTTTTATCGTTTTAGATTTTAGAGTAATCAGCGATGAAAAATAATTCATGTTTACGTTTGCGTTACCCATTTTTCTATAAGCAAATTTGAACATAGAGGAGCGCAGCAAACCGGTATGGTACATTAACCAGTTAACTGTTTATGACGAAGATATTCGTCATGAAGAAATTGTAAAATTTTGTGTTATGACGAATATCTTCGTCATGCGTCTCCAGTAGTGACCATTGGCAGTTAACCCTTTGGCCTATAACCATGAGTCTGACTCGTGGTAAAGAATTTGTGCCATAAGCGAAAACCACGAGTCTGACTCGTGGTAAGGAATTTGTGCCACAGACGTTTTAAGGGTATAGGGGAGTGACGGCCAAACTCCGAGTTGACTTCAGCGACAGTTGCGGAAAAAGTAGGAAGTTCCCGAACAAGGATAGAAGATCCTTGTCTCTCCAACGGCGTCGTGACAGAGAGGGTGATGCAACAATAGCAGGAGAGACAAAGACAGAGCGATACCCAGTTTTTCCCAGATTTTGAGGCGAAGAAGCAATATTTCTTTATGATTTTTATTTCTTAATATTCCTTATACCATTACGCATCGCTGTACAGAGCCCGATTTTGCAATTTGGATTTCTAAATTTTGTGAAAAATAAAAGTGTACGTTCTTATAGAAGAAATTTCTTCTAGTACAATTTTTCAAAAAAAGGGCTTTGTACAGCGATGGGCACATTTCTCCAGAATATAAATATCATAATTATAATGCATTTTTCTCGTTATTAAGTCCGAAATTTGGGAAAAACTCGACCCTGTAGGCACTAGATTCGGATCTGCGCAACTTGAGAGACTAGAGAAATGTACGCGGTGAAAAAAGATAAACGAACATACTACGAAACATACGGCAATCGACAAGGATCATATAATTTTCTGCTTGCCGGGTATATACTTTTGACGTCACGATCGTCATAGGAGCGCATGCGCGACACGTTACATGCGCAGAAAGAACGAAAACGCGTCCTGCCGTCAGTTCGTTTCTCTCCTGAAACGATTAACCCTTTCCAGTGTTTCACTTTTACTCCGATAGAGGCGCTAATTCACCCCCCTATACCCTTAAAATTACTAGTTGTCCCCAAACGTTGTTTATTATTTCACAATTCCTTTTGTTGCGCCGAAATATTACACATGTCATGAAAAGTATACATTTTACGCCAGACCGACCTTCTGTTTACTATGGTTCGCGCAATCGGCAGATACTGTGAAGGCCAAGGGGTTAATTTTGCAATTTTAGTTAAAACTAAAATATATGCGTAAACTGCAAGAAGTTTGGAATATTTTGAGGCCATGTCGAAATAAAAAGAACTAATAAAAATTTATAAATAATTATTATAAAAAAAAAACAGATTCTTAGTGTCCTTAGTGTCTTAGTATGAATTATTTTTCATAATGTATCGTTGTCTTTCATTAGTCATCACTGAAGCAATTACGGATTCATATATTGTTTTAGACTGTGCAATCAGTGGCGCGCCTGGTAATAAAAAACGGGATGAGAATTCTTTCGTTTCCTTATTACATGTATTCAACAGGCCGAAAAAAGTGAACGTGAGTCCAGTTCAGATCGAGACGCACTTTTTCCCTGCCCGAACTTGTCGTGCGCCACAGAATTTCGTGTCGCCCGTTCGCTTTGTCGACTCGTCTGAACAGGCTCTTTGTAATATCAAAACGTGTCGACGATTTGTAATATCATAAACGATCGAACGTGTCAACGGTCGGCCGTTTTCGGGATCGGTTACGTATTTCTTAAAAACGCACAATAACCTGTTAGGGGTCAACAGTCGGGGAAGGAATAGTTTGTTGTAATGTGAAAGTGACAAGTATCAGGGATCGTGAAGCGAAATAATTTTGTGATGGATGAAAGGGTTCAGTGAGGGGCCGTTCCACCAACTGTACTGCCATGGGTTCTTCCTTGGTCAGGATCAGTACGACGACCATTGTCAACGAACAGGGCCAACTTGCAAATCAGTTGGTAAGTCGAATTTAAATTATTTCTCAATTTTCATAAAAAGTATGAAATAATTTTAATTTAATTTGTATGAATTTTCTGCAGCTTTTTGTAAGATTGATGAAAGTATTACATGACATATTAAATACAATGCAATCTTTTCGAAGACGGTGAGAAAATAAAAAAATTTATCAATGAAAGATACTGCTGATTATGATTTGATTGGCGTATGGTGAATTTGGTATGGCCGGTAAGAAAAAATACGTTAATGTGTGAAAACGAAGAAGAATTAATGGATCTAAGTAATGTTCAATGTAAGAACTTTTTAATTAAATATCTCTAAAAATTGTGGGATCGGGACCTCTAAATCCAACAGAGAAAAGGGAACCTATGGGAAGTTAGCACCCGACTAAAACAAAATCAAACTTTTTAAACAAGCATTCGATTGTACTCGGTTTGTACCCGATTGTACCGATACACGTTTTGTTTGTACCACGAAGAGGTGGAAGTTACCAGGGGTTAAACATTTACCAGCACCCGACTTTGAGATACGCTAATCTAACAAATTCTATTTGACAAGGCATCGTTTGTACCCGTTTGTACCGCTTTCCGTTTCGTTTGTACTCCTGCGGGGGTGGAAATACGGAGAAATTAAAATCAAATATTTTTGCATTATTAACGAATTTCGTAAACGTTAAATTTAACCGTAGTTTTGTATAACGTCGAAAAGAAAAAGCGTTGAAACTTTTCTTAGTGAATTATTCGAAAGTGAAGAAGAAATCTTTTACAAGTCTTACGAAATTTTGGTCAATTTTATTGCCCTTTAAAACATTCTTTCAAATACCTACTACACTCTTTCGTAGTTAAGTAATATAACAGTCACCCATATACAAGTGACGCGGCCTGTGCGGGATTTTTGCTGCATCCGTTATAAGTAGTTGGTAGTAAATATATAAATTAAAATACGATTGTAATCCATACATGGTTGTTTAGTTCCACCGTGACGAACTTCTCTATACTCCATCCATCGTAAGAGTAACCTCGTTTCGCGCATAGGTTGGATCGGAGGAGGTGCTACAACCGCCGAATCCCCACTTAACGGCCTATGCTTGCGTTTGTCTTACCGCACACAACATTGTTACCTATTCTGACGCTTTTGTTATACGCAGTGACAATTGACGTAGGAGACCGGTGGGGATAGCGTGGCGACTAATCGTATGCATCAGATCGGTAGGCAATGGTGGGGGATGCGCAAATCGGTCGAAAACTGGTCGAAGCGTGAGGTTACTCTTACGATGGACAGAGTTTAGATGGTGCGATCGGCAATGTGAGATTTTTTTGTAGAGCGGAGATTCCGACCTCTGCTCACATCCGGAGTGGCCAGGTTTGGCTATTTGTAGCCAAAATCGCGATTTTTTGCTTATCTTGGCGATATAATTTTTAGATGTGGCGATTTTTTGGGCTACATTCCCGCTCCGTTGGCTATTACTAACATTATTTTTAGTACAATTTTTACTTTCGACTCGAAATAAATATAAAATTATATTTATAGATGGTCTTGACGTAATAATAATACAAATTAAATGATAATAAAATAAACTATATTTATAGACATATGTGTGATTGTTTCTCACAATCTGTTTATTTCATTCTCACTAGCATGTCGAGCGAAATTTCTTCAATTTCTTCTTGGATGGCCTCCTTTAGTTGATTCAAGAACCGAGGACGATGTTTGAAAACCTCGGCCTTGAGGTACCCCCATAGAAAAAAGTTACATGGACTTAAACCGCGTGCGAAACTCTCTCTGCGTCGCAGTTACAGATTCGACATTGATTTAAGGGGTGATATAAGGGGTGATTTCACCCCTTAAAGTCGCGTCTCAGCCGATAAAAAAAAATACGTGTCTCTTATTTTTGCCTGCTTAATAAACCTACGAAGTTTCATCAAAATCGGAGGGGGACACTTCCGTGCCTTTTCTTGTTAGTACCAAGACTACCATACCCCAATCAAATCATAATCAGCAACATTATTCATTTACACAATTTTTAATTTTGCGCCGTCTCCGAAATATAAATTAAAATTATTTCATTCTTTTTAGTGCATTCCAAAGTCGGTTGGAACTGAAAAGGATATGCTGCGTCTCTAGCATCGTAGGTTGTGACATCTAAATACCAAAGATCTGACGCAGCCGTGCAAAGCGGCGCGTACACCAGATTGAATGTTGAAAAACTCGTCGATTGCGATAATGGATGCGACATCTGTCCACATGGAAAAGTGGCACGCACCCTGTTCCCGAAGTGGTCGATTCGAAGTACGGAAGCCCTTCAACTGGTACATACTGATGGCTGCGGACCGATGCGAACCGAATCCTGCGCCAGAGCTAGATATTTCGTGACATTCATCGACAATAGATCCGTATGGTACGAGGTACGTTTCCTTAAGAGAGAAAAAAAGATGTTTTTGCTGAGTTCCAGAAAATCAAGACGGAGATGGAGAATCAGCTGGGTACCAAAATAAAACTGTTAGAGTCTGACAACGGTAACAAGTGCGTTAATAGGTCACTCAATGAGTACCTGGAAGAATACGGAATTCGGCGCAGATTAAGTGTACCTAATAACCCGGTGCAGAATGGTATCGCCGAGCGTTGAAATAGGACGTTGGTGGAAACAGCCAGATGCCTGCTCATCCAGTCCGGACTCCCGCAATCATTTTGGACGGAATCCGTTTCAGCAACAAATTACCTAAGAAACCGATGTCCGTCAAGGTTCCTCAATGGAAAGACACCATTTGAGATCTGGTACAACGAAAGGCCAGACGTAAGTCACCTCAGAGAGTTCGGGTGTACGGTGCATGAATCGAGAGAAGGTATTTTGCTCGGCTGTTCAGAGCAATCGAAAGGTTAACGCGTGTGGCTCCCAAGCGAGAAGAAAGTCGAAGTCAGTAGAGACATCAAGTTCCTGGAATTACGAGCGGACTCTAAATGCAAAAACTTGCAAGCAAATGAGACTCTCGCAGAATCG
Organism: Stelis phaeoptera; assembly: GCA_943735885.1. Lineage (NCBI taxonomy): Eukaryota > Metazoa > Arthropoda > Insecta > Hymenoptera > Megachilidae > Stelis > Stelis phaeoptera. The sequence goes on from OX030933.1 coordinate 4,378,659, forward strand.
GAACCTGAAACCCCTGGGATTAACATCAAGTTGCAGCCAGTGAATACATCATAGGACTCACAGGACAGCTCTGAAAAACAGGAAACCAGCGAGACTCCCGCCGTTTCCAAAAGAGGCCCGGGAAGACCTCGCAAAATCAAGACCGGAAAAAAAGGTCATCCACGAAAACGGTATCAGTAGATAACGCTAGCAGTAGAATGGTTTTGCGAAACAAGTTCGCGCGTGACGGAACGGTCGAGAAGCGAAAAGCTATAATTGTCGCGAAGAGATCTCAACGGCCAGGAATTGACTTCAGTGAGACATTTTCACCGGTGGCTTGTCTTAATTCAATCCATTTATTAGCCGCTCTTGCATCATGGTGCAAAATGATGATCCACCAGCTTGATGTAGCGACAGCATACATAAAAGGTTCGCTAAAAGAAGATATATTTATGGAACTGCCCAAAATGACAGGTAAGATTTTAAACTATATAGTCCGGACTGAAAGGCCAGATCAGTCTATCACAACCAAGGCTAACAGAATGCTGCATGAACTGCAATAAGGTGACAAAGTCTGTCGAGTGAACAAAGGACTGTACGGACTTCGCCAAGCCGGTTGTCTCTGACATGAAGGGCTTCATCGGGAAATGCAAAATCTCGGCGCGACTCGCTCCAACAGTGACCCATGCGTGTACATTCAGGGTCAAGGGGGAGACTTGGTGATAATTGCAGTCTATATCGATGACATACTGATAGTCTCGAGAAGTCGATCAAAAATCGATCGTTTTAAAAACGGACTGGGCAAATGCTTCGACGTGAAGGACCTTGGTGACGTAAGATGCTGTCTGGGACTAGAATTCACTCGACATGAAGATGGATACCCCGTTCATCAGAAAGGGTACGTGAAAGAGGTTCTTAATCGCTTTCGCATGAGCGACTGCAAGCCGATATCTACATCGATGGTTGTGAGCAAGAAGTCACACGAAGAAATTTCTTCGCTCGAAGAGAAGGATACGAATATGAGGGACTTCCCGTATCGTGAATTGATCGACTCTCTTATGATGCCAAATGGCATCAGCTACGATGCCTGGCATTGCACATGTTGTCAGTTGGTTCAGTCGCTTCAGCGACTGTCCAGAATACCGCCATTGGCTTGCGGCGAACCGTGTACGGCGGTAATTTGAAAGGAACACCTGAACTGAGAATTAGATATCGGTGCTCAGGCGAACCCCTTTTAGGATATGTAAATGCGGACTCGGGGTGGGTGTTAGACCACACGGTGCCCACCCATAAAACTGCCTTCGGAGCTGCCCAATCCCACGTAAGTGGGCAACGGATGCCGTTGGCAGTAATTAGTGTGGTAGCGACTTGTCGCGCTGGGTAAATGCAGGGCCGTCGTTTGAGGTGTCGGGTTCGTCCTAGTATCCGAGACGAGTCCCTGAGGCAGGCCACATGACTTTTACCCATAAAGTTGCGCATGAATCGGTCTAATCCCACATCCATGGGCAACGGACGATTTCCGCAGCATTAGATGTGTGGTAGAGAGCCACGTAAGCGGTCTCGGCGGTTATTCATCAAACGTGGTGTCAGTAATCATATCGACATGGGTGCTAAGGGCTAGGGGACCCTCCACCGAACGCGGTGCCCCCTGTTGGCGTTGGCCTCTTAGTGGCGGTGGTTTATTTGTTAAACGTTAACACACCATCTGCCGGTATGAGCAAAGTCTCCGGTACGGCAAGGCGGCACATGCGCCAGAAGGCCACGTATGGAAGACAATTAACCCTTTCGCTACGACTACATTGCGGTCAGAATAAGAAACACTCGCGGAAGATGTGACTGGTTCCATCGCCTGAACGGTCGTCGGGACGAGGGGAATTTGTCTGTCTCTCTTTGTCACATTTTGTTCCGTGCGCATTCTTTGTCACGAGGCGACCGCTCGTCGGTGGTACTCGTCATTTTAAACACATTTACCGACGGAGCCCCAGGCCCATCACAGCCCACTTACAATTAGTGGCACGTCAAAATACACAGGGGCTGGCAGTCTTTAATACCTTTATACGACATAGTTCGTTCACTACTTATAAGATATTTAACACCCGTTTGGTCTGTATTTATCACACAATCTGGGTGAAAAGTTGCACGATTCCGGCCGTATGTGCTTGAAACAGACCTCTGTGAAGCTAGCCCCTCATTATTAAAAATTTGAAAAACTGATAAGAGTTCTGAATGCCCCCCTAAGAGTTCTAGTGTTCTCTCAAAATTTAAAAAATAGTTCCGTCGATTAAAGTACCGAAAATAGCATTTGAAGGTGTGGGGGGGGCCAACTTCTGATTTTTGCAACTTTGAAGAGCTATAACTTTTTTACTGTCAACTGTAGCACTTCGGTTGTTAAGGATTATCGACAGAACTCTTTGGGGGGCCACCAGAACTCTCAACAAAATTACCGATTACCCACAAAAAATTTCACCCTTGTGGACTTGGAAAATTCTTCGTCCTGCATCTTTCAGGAGCGAGAACTTTTTTATTTCGCATCGTAGCGGCTCGAGTGTTAAGGATTATCGACAGAACTCTTTGGGGGCTGCCAGAACTGTCAATGGAACTGTTAGTTACCGAAAAAAATTTCTCACCCGTAAAATTATGCAGAAAAAATTTCTTCTTTTTTTGGTAATCGACAATTTTGTTGAGAGTTCTGGTAGCCCCCCAATGAGTTCTGTCAATTATCCTTAACAACCAAAGTGTTACAGTTGACAGTAAAAAAGTTATAGCTCTTCAAAGTTGCAAAAATCAGAAGTTGGCCCCCCCACACCTTCAAATGCTATTTTCGGTACTTTAATCGACGGAACTATTTTTTAAATTTTGAAAGAACTCTAGAACTCTTAGGGGGGCATTCAGAACTCTTATCAATTTTTCAAATTTTTAATAATGAGGGGCTAGCTTCACAGAGGTTTGAAACAGGTGGGCAGCTTCGTTAATTTCATCCGCGTATCTTAAATCCATGAAATCCCATGAAATCTCGAATCCGTGAATTCATTTTGACGACGCATCAAATTTCTTGATCTAATCTTCATTCAAAAATTGGCGATGTTACCATGTACGATTCGTATCTCGTTCTTCGCAGAATTTGCCATAAACGTAAAAATTGATTTTATGTATTTTATCTTTCTTGGGACCTCCCTGGGACATTTGTCTTTTCCGTCAAGCTGGCTGCATCATTGACTTCAATAACCTTGATCCTTTCGTTTGAAGTAATCTGAAAGACCATGTTGGATGCTGTTCGGACAATGAAACCACTTTGCTTTTAGCTTCAAAGGGAACATTTGTATCTTCATCGACATCACTTTCCTCCATTGACAAACTTGTAGATAAAACAGCTGTGTTTTCTTCACAATCCGATTCATATGTTAGTACCTCTTCGTCGCTGATAATTATTCCATCTGTATTTTCACGAGCTTCTTCATTCACAAGTTCTGATGATCTGCTAATATCCGAATCATATGAGAACTATTTTTTTCCGATTTCTTTGGATTCACTGCTAATATCTATTATGTTTTCGGCAAAATGACACAATCAATTTTTCATTTTTTAACAAAGAAATAAAAAACGAAACTGCATTTCTCAACACTTTTTTGGTTACATTTTTTTAATTTTTATCCATTCGGTTGGCGTTGGCGTCGTTAGCCTGACCATTATTTAAATAAGATGGCTATTTAGTAGCCATAGTAACAACATCGTACAGAGGACTATGAATTTTTGAATAGCATAATTATATATAACATAATTAGAAATAATTAAGGGGGGATTCCGGTCTAGAAGCCTGGTTTTTGAGGTATTTTTACTGTTTTTTCATGCAAAATTGGTTAGGTTTATTTACACAGGTGTTTCTCTGACATATTAATACACGTGTTGAGTATATTTTAGAGTATTATTATTGCTTTGTGTCAGAAAATTGGTCTTCTATAGCAACAATTGCAATGGCATGTAAAGAATAATGTGCTCCATGGTACCCATGATTGTGGCCGTTCTGTTTATGTGAAACAAAAAATCTAACGAAATTCTTAAAATATATGTTAATAACTATCGTTTGAACTAAAATAAACGAAAAATATCTATATACAAAGAGATACCGTCCTTTTGAAGATGGAGTTTCGATTTTTGCAATTTTTTTGTTCTTAAAGGGGCTGTACAATTAGCAAAAATGAACATTTTGACTTCATCCTAGTTCAGACGAGAACTATACCTATGCTTCTGATGTGTACAAAATTAGAGCGGGATTGGTTCTGTAGATTTTGAAAAATCGTGGGTACCAGTTTCAAAAATGCTGTTTGGAGAAAAACACGATTCAAGTTTTTCAGCTGGTTACGTGGTATTAACGTTCGGAGCAATACTAAAATGGGAACAACTGTTTTTCTTCAGACAGGTCAAAATTCAAAACAAACGAGAATCAAAACATAACAATTCAAAACTCTTCTCAATTAACTTCCTTTATAACACCAATCTTCTCCGTGTGAGAGCGCAAGGAGCGCTCTGTGTTTGACGCATTGTACCTTCAAAACCAGTGCAAACTCATGAAAATTGTTTTACACAGTTATTCTATAAGGTAAATACTTGCAAAATATGCAAAAAAAAAAAAAAAATTCGATTTTTTCGACCTTCTAGACCGGAATCCCCCCTTAACAAACAAATTATAAACGATAATAAATAAAATGTGTTTAATAAATATACGTTCATTGTACGATACTTTAACATAAAAGGATAATGTAATCAATGAAGAATCAAAACAAATTAAGTATTATACAAAATCTTCGGGGTGCAACTAGAATTGTCATCAGAACTTTGTATTTGTCAAAAAATTTCGCTTTAGGATTTAGCCATTTTCTGGGAACCTAAAATTTAAAACGTCGAGAACTTTTTTGTTCTTGATTTTACGTCCCCGGACTTTAATAACTTCTGATAGAACTCCTCGGGGTGCAAATAGAACTGTCATCAGAACTTTAGATTTTTCAAAAAATTTCACTTTGGAATTTCTAAGTCCCAAAGTGAAATTTTTTGAAAATTCCACTATATGATATGAACTACATAACTATGTTGATAAAACTTTCATTAATTAATAATCTGTCCACGAAAATAATTGGAAATGAACGACACGCGACGAATACAAGTTTATAACATCTTGAATAAGCCCCTCCATCGAGGTTCTGATCGAATCCGAGTTTCCTCCATATTCCCTTTCACTATTGCGCTGTGAAAATACCATGCTTCGTGACATGCTTACAAATACCACGATCAAAACTACTAAACTATAATATAGACTTCAGAGAAACAATTTTTAATTTTAAATGTACAGAATAAGTATAGTTCTTAATTTCTGCTGAAAAGAATTTTCTAATAAGTATAATAAATGAAATGAAAGTAGTTCAAGCTATATAGGGTGTATCTAGTAACTGGGTCGACTTATAACTCTATTGTTATTGAAGATACAAAAAAAGTTGTAGAAAACAGTTTAGTATGGTTTAAAACGTTGTATCGTCCTGTAACACGTCTTTCACTGTAGTACAATCAGTACAATTACAAAGTGCAATTACACTTATTCTTTTTATGCTACTTTAAAATCTTTTTTGTATGAATTAACTCCTGGTACTATTCTAAATAAAAAAATATACAGGGTGTCGCAGCTAACTCTGGCATCTCAAATATCTCGCTTGTTTTTCATGGTAGAAAAAATGTTAGAAGAAAAAGTTATTGTATCCGATGGGGCACATATTCTGATTGGTGAAAAATTTTTCTCAAGGTCATTTTTTACGAGATTACAAGGTCATCGGTGTTTTTTTAAATGGAACCATATATTTTTGTTATCATACGATGATAGCTGAGGGCAAGGCGTGTTCATTGACCTATAACACTACGACCTTCAAATGACCTTGAGTACCATTTAAAAAAACACCGATGACCTTGTAATCTCGAAAAAAAAAAAAAATGACCTTGAGCAAAATTTTTCACCAATCAGAGTACGTGCCCCATCGGATACAATAACTTTTTCTTCTAACATTTTTTTCTACCATAAAAAACAAGCGAGATATTTGAGATGCCAGAGTTAGCTGGGACACCCTGTATATATAATGTTAAATATTAAATTTTACAATTCACAGTTGTCCCGAACGTAACATCAAAAAAATACCTTGGACGTCTCTGTTAGAATTAACACAAAATTAAAAGTAGCAAAAGGTAGTAGCTGAACTATACATATTCTCTTTAACAATTGTTTAAACTTTCACCTAAAATAAGTCAGAAGTCTAGCACTACTAAGCATTTTTTTTAAATCCTTTTCAAAGTTTAAATTGATATAAAGTTTGAACTATTTCTATACGGATTTAAAAATAATTAGAACTGAATTAAATACTTGAAATACAACTGCTAACATGTATATAACTATTATCAAAACCTACTTTTTGATATTCTATAGTTGTTACATAGAACGTTTCATTTTACTTCAAATTGTATGATTTTGTCTTTAGAACATTGTACCACATTACAGTATTATTTAAAATAAATAATATCTTGGATTTGGGAGGTTTGAAGGGTTGTCACTTTATAGCGCCAAACATTTTTTCAATATAATGAACTTGAAGAATTGACTTTTGGCCATAAAAAGTGGCCTTTCGGACCGCTGTGCACTGGTGCTCAATGGACTAACTGAACTGCTAAATGCATGCAACTATGCCACATTTGGCATTAAACACCACTGCTCGTACTGCAAGTTTCATCAAACCATTTCGCTCTAATTGAAAACAAGTCGAGGCCAACGGTTTTTTTTAATCCTTCCCAAAGGGAAACGATGCTCTATCACATGGTATACTTATATTATTCTCTAGATTCTAGAACTACAATTTTTATGATAAATCGAAAAACATTTGCAGAAGTTAGTGTATTGTGTCATTTCCATTTTAGTCGTTACTTAAATATATTTAAATGTTATTAATGCAATAATAACTTATATCATTTTATTCAGAAAAATTCATAAAACAATTCTGTGTTAAGAGCAATCAAATTATTACTTTTCAAGCACAAAATATTCTCAAAATTAAAAATTTCCATCTCTATTTTTAAGAACAAATTTCTCAAAAACTAGAGTTACTAATGGAAAACAAGTTTACTGATTCTGATTCAGCATGTAAAAATCTAAAAACACCTACTGAATATGAGTGATCTAAATATATGTTAAACAACGTACACAAGTAAACTTAACTCACACGATTCATGTATATTTTAGCTGTTCCATTCTATTATAAAACTGAAAAATTCAGTTCAATATTTCTTGATTTTCCATACATTACAATATTTATCAATAGTTAATGTCTAAAAATTCTATCTTTTTGCTTAGTTTATGCATTGTGATATTAATTTTTTGCTCAATTTTAAACACAGGAATTCTGTTTTAAAAGGTGGACAATTCTTTTATGACTGATTGTACAATTTGTACAAAATTTTAATCTACTAAAATATGATTTTAATTTAATATTTTCAAGTTTTGCGTGTACAGGAAGAATCATCAAATTACATAGTTTGCAATATAATTTTGAAGCATCGAAAAAAGAATTTCTAGATTACTTTGTCTTTTAACACCATTTGTGGTGTTAAAGAGGTATTTAAATCTTTTTTAATTCTGACAGCATCAAATAACAACCTGTAAAAAGCAATGATATAATACTAGCATTGAAATATTAATATGTGTGCGATTCTAAGATGTTTATAATGTTCAGTTGTTAACAAAGGACTTAAATCATCAATTATATCTACAACCTCACTACTGAAATTGAGATTTTTTTTCAAGTTTTATCTTACGATGGTCTTTCATAGTACCTATATAAAGAAAATATGGTTTCGTTTTAAAAGTGGGAGAAATTTAATTTTTTAAATGAAATTTAGACCAAATATTTACATATGTATGCAGCTTACTCTAAACTGAGGAACGATTATTTAAAATGTTCTTCAAAATTTTATAGGTATCAAAAGTTATGATGGCTTGGATTATCCAGATTGAAATTCTAATTCTGGCACATAAATATTTGTGTATATCATATCTGTTAATCTGAACTATGTGCTGACATTGGTAATCAAAAATTACAACCTATTGAGTTTTAATGGTAAATTGTTTAAAACTCAATTTCATAAATGCTCAAACTAAAATTTTATTTATTTCAACTAAAATCATCTACGACGAAAACAAAGCACTATTGCACAAATATTTCTAAATGGAAAAAATTGTGTAAAATTTCTTTGTTGACATTACCGAAAACATCAACCCGAAGCTAAGATTAATAAATGTAAAAGTAGAAATATTTATAACTTCTAATATGTAAGTAGTTTCGAAAAACATTTCAAACAAAAATTATTCAGTTTAGTAAGAACTATGTAAATATATAAAAATTTATTCCGTAAGGCATTTAAATATTAAAGTTATACTGTGATTACCACATTTGAAATGAGACTATATTTTTTGTGATTACATATTGTAACATACCCCTTTGTATAAAGTTACAATACCAATAGCAAAAGTGTCAACTAAACATAAAAATATCCATTATTGCTACTAAATGTATTCATTTTATGATAATGATTCATCATACTTTTACTACAATACATTAGCGATAATATAATATTGTGAATTTAACTGTGCTGTGTATATTTAAAAAATGAAAATGAAAACATAACACATTATTTCATAACTTTACAAATGCAAAATAAAATAAATACATATCTAACACAGCAATGTTTTGATTATTATACATAACCTAACTTAAACTAATGAATTATTTTCTTCTGGTATTATATTTATATAAAACTTGAATGTGGATTATACTTTTGAACCTAAATCAGTACATCAAACTTATAGGTTATATGGTTAAATTTCACTGGTTGTAAATACATTTACTTATCAAATCAATAAGTACATGCAATAACTAATAAATGTATACATTTTCTGATTTAACTTTTAGTGGGGCAAGCATCGTGCTAAATTGTTAAAATAATAGGGATTAATATATACGAGTGAATAAAAAATTAATATTTCCACTCAAAAATGAAATATTTTTAATATTGATATCTACGATTGCGATATCATATACACACCGGGAAAAATTAATCACATTGAGTGCAACAAGTATCTCCATAAAACCTCGAATACTTAATAAAATAGAAAATAAATATATTTTTGTTATGGATATATTTATTTCCTTTCAAAATATTTTAAATATGCGTCCTTTTATCTTTCACATCAAATGTCAATACCAGTATTTATTTTCAATATCTATTTGGTATCGCAACCGTGAATACTGTTATAAAAAATAATTGGTATTAAAAAAAAGTATTTACTAGTATTTAAGTATTCATATTCAATCAATCCTAATTACTAATTGTGTTTATTTTAATTTGATACAAGTAAGTATCGATACTTTCTTTCGATACCAGTAACCAGTATCGATTTTTAGTCATACCGATTCATCCTTGATTTTAATATCAACCATGAAAATTATATTATATAAATATTATAGCTTATATATGAGTATATAACTCTTTCATTGTGACGTAAAAACAAATTTGTTTGCCTTTTAAATTTAGTTTTTTTCTATGTGTTTTTTTTATCCATACGGAGATCCGTTACCTTACGTCATTCGCACGAACTGTTTGACTTCCACCAGCAGTTTTGATTCGCTACGTCTGTTAATTGAAGTTTTGATTCTTTCCCTTTAAATGAACACGAATAACACCATATTTCTTCACTTTCTCAATTTTATGTGATTACACTATGAACTTGTTTCGTGATTATTTGTCCTTTATCCGTATGTACACAATATGACACACTAAATTTGTATCACAATTTTTCTAACCTTACTCTTCTAGATAACTAGTACAAACATGCTAAACATGACGAAAATTCATATCATGTTCTCTTTTGTGCACATCAAATATGTTAATGTATTAAAACAATATTGTTTATATATCTTCACTTTCAAATCACGATAAAATTAGCACTGTTTTGTTAAAACTGGTCAACACACAACACACGATACGTGTACATTCTAGTAACTGGAACACCACAAGCATCACGTTAGTTTACCACCACTACACCTCTCACTCTCTTCTGTCCTTTCCTTCAACACCTCATCCGTATATTATGGTACCACACCTGTTAGCCTTTTGAGTAATTCCATGCCAAATCGACCACTTCTTTTCTGAGATGTCTCGGATTTTGTCGTAAATTAAATATATGGTAGTTCATGTGAAATTAGGGTGGAGGGGTTTAAACCATAATTTTGCTCGTTTCAGAACCACTTGAGGAATACAAGCTTTACATTTCGCGATTTTTGCCTGTTTTCGTGAAAATGGGTTGTAGGTTTGAATTTTTATCTCAGGAACTACTTATTCTATTAACCTACTCTTTTTTTTATTTTTATAGGGAGGGATCACTCTTTTGGAGTATATTTTTATTAAGTTGAAAACTGATTTCTGTAATATTGAAAATTATAAACAAATTCTGTTTTTGGAAAAATCACTTCAAAGTCGCGTTTTTAAAAATCTGGAAAAAATGATTATCGTATTCCTTGAAATATTCTCTATAAAATATCTAAATTTCACGATGGTGTTCTTTCTATAAAATGTACATACGTAGACAGCCGCTACGTATCGCAATTAGATAGACGAGCCGTAGTACGATTCGTTATTATGCTCAGCTCATTGAACCTATATTATCCTATACCTATTAATACGATGAAGTGGACAAAATTGAAAAGTTTTTGCTAATGCCTAAGTTTTGCCACTTATACTTGTAGAAAAATGTTAATAAACCACTTTTAGCCAATTATATTTCCTTTATAATAATAACATTTCTACCTGCTGGTTTATTTTATGATTATTTTTAAAGAAATGTCATTGCACGATGAAAACCACGGGAAGGTGGTGGGATTCTTCCATCAGGATGGGATAAGGATGGGACTAAAAAGATGACATAGATGGGATAATTGCAGATGTTGGGATTATGACTGATAAATAAGAAAGCGACTGAAACTATCGCATAGTACCGTGAATAGTGTCATCTTCGTAAAACGAAAAGGAGAAACTCCTGGTGCTAGTGATAGATAATAGACATAAAATTCTTTTTATTTTTGTACTGTACATCCGCTAATATTTTTCGGATTTTCAGATAAAATTTCTCTCGAATACATCAGTCGTTTTTGGAATAAGTGAACTGTATCGTGCGTTAAAACTTTCAGATATTACAACAATATTATTATGAGTTTGATGTTTGCTATATATTATGAAAGGATGGATGGTGACATAGTGACATTTATTGCTCCAGTAATAACTTTGTATGTCGTCTTGCACTACAAAACTGTAATTTTCAGAAAAATGATCAATTACTATAAATTTATCGATAAATTCTTTTAGTTTATTTAGATACGAACTCTGTACTCTAGCAATGTAATCGTGTACTTGCAGAATGACAATTTTTTCGTTCAAACATTGTAAGAACTCATCACAAAAAGATGTAAGTGTAAGTAATGATCATCTATCTGTGCAAATCCAACGTTTACATATGATATTTGTTATATATTTATTATTAAAAAAATATTTCAAATTTTGATGGAACAAGAAAACCCCCCCCCCCCCCCCCCAAAAAAAAGATGACAAAATCATTAACATTAAAATAACTTTATAATCTATAACTATATCATTTGAATTAGTGCGATGTTCGGCAACTGCTGTTTTAATCGCAAGCAACATCAATTAGATTTCGGTGAGTTATACTGATGCAGACAAAATGTGTACCACTAGCACCAGCTAAAATGCACTCATACGGTTTTAAACTTGCAAACGTACTAAAGCCTACCTTTCCTATTGGATGTGTTTCTTTAAATAAATTATACATTTCTCTAAGATTACCTAAAAATCTTCTGTTAGTGACATACTTTGTGGTAATTAACGACCATATTGAGGATTCGGAGATGACATTACACCGTGCTCAACTTGTAGCCGCTTTGCTTCTCTTGTCACGTGACAAGTGGTTTTAAATTCTCTACAAATATTCCGGATACTCGACGATTTTGATAAAATGGTGATAATACGGATCTTTTTACTATTGTCCAATTCTAAATTGAACTTAGCTTTTAATTGTTCTATAATTCATTGCTGTCTTTTACAACACTACGCAAACTACTTTTTGGTACATTTGTTAAATTAGATTCCGAGGTATTATTTAACAAAGAAGGCTCTTCAACAGCTGACAATATGTTAATGGAACTCATTACTGTGGAATTTATTGTTGCTGAGCTGGTAGATGCTGAACTTTCACTGTTATTTTCCGTGAATCCCTGCGATAAACCTGATGGTCTTGGCACAGCAATAATTGAAGTTTCAGCCTCTCTCCTCTCCTTGTTACGATGCAGTAGTAGTTGACGAATTGAACAAATGAATGTTTTTCCTCTGAGCATTGGATATGACTTGAGCATCGGATTAGACATAGTCTTGGATTCTCCGAACGCCTCCGAAAAGATTGCATTGTATTTAATATGTTATGTAATACTTTCATCAATTTTATAGAGAGCTGGAGTGAATTCATACAAATTAAATACAAATTTTTTTCCAAAATTATTTTATTTCACACTTTTTAGTGGCGATCGGTATATTTCTTAAAACATTCCTTGGCTCATTCCGCGGCGCGCGACAGAGCCCTTTTTCCCAATTTCATTCTCAATTGTTTATAAAAAATAGAACTACGTTTTTATAGAATAAATTTTTTTCTGTACACTTTTTCCAAAAAAAGGGCTCTGTCGCGCGCCCCGGAATGAGCCAAGCAATGTTTAAAAAAAATAGTATGCGAAAATATTGCTTCCACGCAACAGAAAGTTGCAATAACTGCATCGAGAAATCAGGCAGCTTGAAATCGCACTGTCTTTGTCTCTCCTACAGTTGTTGCATCACCCTCTCTGTCGCACCTCCGTTGGAGGGACAAAGATCTATCTATCCTTGTTTTAGAGCTTCCCACTTTCTCCGCAACTGTCGCTGAAGTCTACGAAAAAGACACTAGCAGCTCCTGCGCACCCTTACCAGGATTTTCGGTAATGCGTGCAACAAAGAACGCCGGTGGCTAAAGTGGCCAGGCGGTGACATTTTTTATTTGTATAGTTCAGTACCTTGGTTGGAATTTGTTTTAATCTGCATTATTATTTGTTACAGGTAGTTTTCAGTTTCAGGATTTTTTCACTTCTAGGTTATTTCCAGTTCTAGGTTTGTTTGAGTTCCAGGATCTTTCCAGGTAACAAACATTTTTCTTATATTAAACGCCGAATAGGAGTTTATCCGTGACCTTCTTCGATTTCATTTAAAATTCTGCCCGCTCTTGTTCAAATACTCTTCAGTATTTGTACCGGGTGTTAAGTCGTTATTATTATTGTAGTGTAGGTGGTGTTTAGGGAAAGAGACGAAGTGCTTTTGTCAACCCCCGGACGCCCTTGGTTTAGGTCGGCGGCTGCCAGATGGCGATGAGGATAGGTGTAGGTTTTCTCGCTGGTGGTCGTCCGGCATGTTCTTCGTATATACAAGGTGGCCTGTAACTAGTGTAGGAGCCAAAAACGGGGGGTAGGTGAGACGATTTTGAACAACAATTTCCTTTGCAAAAATGTCGTATAGGGCTTCGTTTTTGAATTATTAAGGAAAAACACTGACCAATCACAGCGCGCGCTCCTCGCGCGCTCAAGCGCGTATGCATAGCTACAGGCCCCAGGGACGTTTAGACTAGGCTGGGTAAACGCGGTTTTAAAGGAGGAAAAATGTAATTAAAGTTCTACCGAGCAACGAATATAAATAATTATAAATAGTATCTACGCTACTGTTATCGCTGAGGATGGGGTAAATCACATAGCTAAATTGAACTTATTAATTATTTGTGCTCGTTTGAAAAACAGAAGGAATAAAATGTGGGAAGGTGCTCTTGAAATTTTTCGGAAATGAATAACGATTTCGCAATGAAAAGTCGACTGTAATGTTATGAAAATTGGGAAATAATTTGAATTAGACTTATCCATTCACCTACAAGTTGTCCCTATTCGTTGATAATGGTCATCGTACGTATCCTGAGCAAGGAAGGACGAAGACCCCATAGCAGAACAGCTGATGAAACGGCCCGGTCACTAAACCCTTTTATCCACCACAAAAGTATTTCACTTCACGATCCCTGACACTTGTCACTTTCGCATTACACAACACGTTATTCGCAGAGGTGTGCGGGTTCTCAAATTCACGAGATTCCCGAGCTTCGGATCGGGTCGGGAAAACTCGGGCGAGATCGAGCGGGCTTTCGGAACTATGATACTCGTCGAGATCCCGAAACTATCCGACTGCATCCGAATAGATCGAGAACCCGAAACGTTTTCAAGATCCCGAAAAGACGTATCGTGTTATTCGTTCTTCGCTCGTTGACACTTAACAGGTTATTGTGCGTGTTTACGAAATACGTAACTGATTCCGAAAAGGTCCGACTGGTGACACGTTCGATCGAACCATCGAGACAGAAAAAAACATGACGAACTACGCAGAACGAATCGGCAGAAGGGCAGTAGCCGGTCGGTAAGGAGACGGAACACTCGTCGTGCTACGTTGTTTACACAGCTTTTTTTTGTATCGCGGCTAGCTGGAATTTCCTGGATCCTGAGAGTTTATTACGCGGTCAAATGAGCGATTACGAAATAGACACTGTTTTATCGAAAAAAAAAAAAGAACTGTGAACTTACACGATACATTTTGTATTACGCGATACAAAAAAAGCTACGTAAATAACATTGCACGACAAAAGTTTCGCCGCCTTGTCCACCGGCTACTGCCCTTCTGCCGATTTGTTCTGCGTAGTTCGTCGTGTTTTTTTCTGTTTCGATAGTACGATCGAACGTGTCAACAGTCGGACCTTTTCGGGATCGGTTACGTATTTCGTAAACACGCGCAACAACCAGTTAAGAGTCAACAATCGGGGAACGAGTAACGTGTTTATTGTAATGTGAAAGTGACAAGTGTAAGGGATCGTGAAGTGAAATACTTTCGTGGTGGATAAAAAGGTTCAGTGACCGGGCCGTTCCAACAGTTGTTCTGCCATTGGGTCTTCGTCCTTCCGTGGTCAGGATACGTACGATGACCATTGTCAACGAACAGAGCCATCTTGTAGGTGAATGGGTAAGTCGAATGCAAATTATTTTCCAATTTTCATAATATTACAGTCGGCTTTTTATTGCGAAATCGTTATTTATTTCCGAAAAATTCCGGGAGCACCTTCCCCAAATTTATTCCTCCTTTTTTTCAAAGAAGTACAAATAACTAATAAATTCAATTTAGCTATCTGATTTACCCCATCTTCAGCGATAACAGTTGCGTAGATACTATTTATAATTATTTATATTCGTTCCTCGGTAGAACTTTAATTAAATTTTTCCTCCTTTAAAACCGCGTTTACCCAGCCTAGTCCGAACGTCCCAGGTCCCGAAGCTACGCTCACGCGCCTGAGCACGCGAGAAGCGCGCGCTGTGATTGGTCAGTGTTTTTCCTTAATAATTCAAAAACGAGGCCCCATACGACGTTTTTGCAAAGGAAATTGTTGTTCAGAATCGTCTCACCTACCCCCCATTTCCGACTCCTACACTAGTTACGGGACACCCTGTATACAGAGCGTACGAAGAGCGGTATCAAGGCGTCTGGGGCAGAAATCGGCTGTCGTCAGCCCCACTGACGAGTCTGGACAGTCGATCACGAGACGAAACGCCGTTCTCTTACACAACAATGTTTTTTAGTAGACGTGTGTACGTTGAGACGTAGACAGTCCGCGACAGATTATGAGAACGAAAGCACTGTCCACGCGTTGCGCGACGAGCCTGAGCACGGGTGAGAACCGAGATTCGGTGATGAATGTGAGCCGTGAAACTTGCGAAGATCATTGTAAAACCGGTTGTGGTCATCAAAAAGTGGATGACACCGTTAAAAGAGCACTTACCACAATTACGTGAAACTATTAATAAGCAGATGACTCATACACGTTGCAGAATCCCAAAACGAAAATTAAAAGAAAAGTTCGAGGTAACATAAGACAATACTTCGAGATTAGAATTAGATTTAGAGTCCAGAAGTAACCAACGGCTGCCGGGAAGACTGATATACCACGTAACAGTAGGTAAAGCTTCAGCCGGTAAGGTGGAGAAACATAATTAACGACAGACGGCTATCTGCAAGGTGGTAGGGAGCACCGACGAGGTATTATTAAAGACTGCCAGCCCCTGTGTATTTTGGCACCGACGAGCTACTGTTAAAGACTGCCAGCCTTACTGGAGTTCGCGTACCCGAAAAATTCGCTGTTTTCTACCGCCCTCTAGGATATATTGCGGTCAGAATAAGAAACACTCGCGGAAGACGTGACTGGTCCCATCGCCTAAACGGTCGCCGCGGCGAGGGGAACTTTTCTGTCTCGCTTTGTCACATTTTGTTCCATGGGCGTTCTTTATCACGAGGCGACCGCTCGTCGGTTTACCGACGGAGCGCCAGAGCCCATCAGAGCCCACTTATTGTTAGTGGCACGCCAAAGTACACAGGAGCTGACAGTCTTTAATAGTAGTTCGGCGGTGTTATAGGTTTACGGAAATCACCGTTTCGTCCTTATGTGAGAATATTTTCGCCTGTAAAAGAGCTCATTGAAAAGACGATAATCCAATACAGCGCGCTGCAGCCGTGATTTAATATGATTTTGTTGATGTTTAATAATATGAGTGTTACAAAACTGAGTAAAAATCGGCAATACACATCGGTCAAATTAAACTGTTTGTTGTTTTTTACATTAAAAGATCATTCTTCTTGAACGCGCTGGATTTAATGTTTAGCTACACACTAAAATAAGTTTTGTCTTGATTCTCTCTGAAATGAAGTCAAAAAGTCGATTCCCGTATCAGATGCATCTCCACGGTCTCACAATTGCTTTTTGCTGCATTATCGGCAATTCAGGGTAAAATACGTGACAAGTTTCGTTGGGCTGTTGCGAACCAGGTAGCATCTAATTATAAAGACTTCCGACGTGGAACCATAATGTAATTTGACGCATATACTCTCGACTATAATACATATATCTATGTATCTCGATCCATGCTACTCGCGTTTGACTTGGCTGCTGAACATTTTGTATCTAAAATTATGTATTAATTTTGTTACCATTCTTGTCCAAAACTTCTGAACACATGACTTTCCGTTGAATTGACGTATTTTCAAAATTGATGACAAAAATTAGACTATTCCTTTTTAAAAAGTGTTGGTAACCTCTATTCTTTTTATTTATTTATTTATTTATTTATTTATTTTATTACTTTTTTTTAAGCTGTTGACGATAGTACATTCATTTTTACTTATGACATTTTTTTATCAGTTAGTTTATTTTTGTTGCTACCGATAGTGATGGAGCATTTTTAAATTGTACAGTTTTTCTCGGGCGAGAGAGGACACGCATAGCATCTAAGTAATTCGAGATTGCGGCAAAGTTATTAGGGGAAAACCGGGTAATACGCCCCACTTTTAAAGAAACACCAATAAAACAACTATTTATTCGTAATTCTTAATTCTTTTTTCCAAATCGCATAAACTGTTACTCTTCACAATTATATCGGAATTACAGCGAAAATTTAATAAAAGACTAAAATAATATTTACTAAAATTATTTTATTTCTTATTCATTACACATTTTTTTCTCTTTTCTTCTGGACAATACCGATGTATAGATTATTTACAAAAAGTTTTTAGACATACAGTTAGTGTTCAGAGGCCGGCTGGAATCAAGCTGTGGTTTTAGCTTACAGAAAGTGTTTATTTTGTTAAAACTAATACAACGGTTGGTACATAGACAAAAAATAGAAATTAAGGTTTTATTATTTTACCGATTCCCACGGATTCTTTCTTTTACTTCAACGAACGTTTTAATTTCGTGGTTTATTACGAGCACATGGTTTTTACTGTTTTTACCGCACTACAAGAGGCCGCTGTCCACCGGAAGATGGAAAAACCACACCACCTTTTACAACCGCGATAGTCAACGCCCTCTCGGGATTGAGACACTTACTTAACAGTTAGGATTGAAAGTATTGGCACACCATAATTGACCGAATATGAATGCATATATCTACTAAATAAACTGATTTAACACGTTGACTGCCACAGTGAAAACGGACGTGGGTAATCAAACACTCTGAAATCCTAATTATTAACACGTTGACTGCCACAGTGAAAACGGACGTGGGTAGTCAGACACTCTGAAATCCTAATTATTAACAATACAATCAACTAATTTTCAAATTTAACTTTTCAATTCGATAGCTAGCATTATTAGCTTAATATTAACGCTATCCGTGGTTTATTTTATCATTTCTGTTGGTAATTATTTGATTGTAAAAAATTTCGGGTCCCGGTCACCGGTGACCCCCGTGGCAGCCAACGTGTTAAGCAACAAACTTTTACACTTATTTATATATTGTCTACCGTAGTTTATCGTGTAATTGCAAGAAATAACATAAATAAAGCGATCCACGAAATTAAGACGTAAATATGTTTATTGAGCACTTTATACCAACACAAAAGTATTGGCGCACTCATCATTTTTTAAATTTACATGTAAATCGATTATCTATAAACTTTCTTCTTACATCAATTTCTATAGGTTTCTGTTCGCCGAATTAAAATCTGCATACGGTTTTTTTGTAGTGCTCACAGTTTTTGAGAAAATCGTACTCAACCATTTAAGTACCACGGGTTATTGCAAAAATAGGTACGTTCGAAAAGTACCAAGATTCTTCTATTTTGTGTCGATACGCGTGAAATAAAGCGATGACACTGTTTCCTTATTTTATAATTTTATAAATTATCTTACCATTTATATTCTAAATGAATCAGTTTGTAAAAAACACTGACGTTTAATCATATATTATTAGCAGTGTACTACGACAGGCATAAAACTGATCATGAGTTTACGTTACAGCGCCGATACCGTGGCACTTTTCGGCATGAAACAGAAACAGCGCGATCACGCTCCGTGGTATTCAAACGGTTAAACAAAAATTGTAAATGTTTAACTTCAAAAATGGCACAAGAAATATATAAAAAAAAGGAATTATTAAAAAATATTGCTTTTTCAAACTAAATCACAAAAGCAAGCGGCTTGGTTATCGCTCTGTCTTCATCCCTCCTGCTATTGTTGTATCACCTTCTCTGTCACAGCGTCGTTGGAGAGACAAGGATCTATCTATCCTTGTTCGGGAGCTTCCTACTTTATCCGCAACTGTTGCTGAAGTCAACTCATTGTCAGAGTTCGGCCAAAGAGTACTTAGTACTTAGGTATACCAGGGCCATCTAGTTAGTGCGATATTAAGGGGGGATTCCGGTCTAGAAGGTCGAAAAAATCGAAAGACGAAAGAGCATTTCTGCAAGGACATGTACGAGAAAGAAGAAGGTCCCCTTTATGGTCGTGGAATAGCAGATTAATTGTACATATTGGTATTTGAAAGCTTTCAACACGTAACCAGCTGAAAAACTTTAATCGTGTTTTTCTCCAAACAGTATTTTTGAAACTGGTACCCACGATTTTTCAAAATCTACAGAACCAATCCCGCTCTAATTTTGTACACATCAGAAGCATAGGTATAGTTCTCGTCTGAACTAGGATGAAGTCAAAATGTTCATTTTTGCTAATTGTACAGCCCCTTTAAGAACAAAAAATATTGCAAAAATCGAAACTCAATCTTCAAAAGGACAGTATCTCTTTGTATATATATATTTTTCGTTTATTTTAGTTCAAACAATAGTTATTAACATATATTTTAAGAATTTCGTTAGATTTTTTGTTTCACATAAACAGAACGGCCACAATCATGGGTACCATGGAGCACATTATTCTTTACATGCCATTGCAATTGTTGCTATAGAAGACCAATTTTCTGACACAAAGCAATAATAATACTCTAAAATATACTCAACACGTGTATTAATATGTCAGAGAAACACCTGTGTAAATAAACCTAACCAATTTTGCATGAAAAAACAGTAAAAATACCTCAAAAACCAGGCTTCTAGACCGGAATCCCCCCTTAAAAACAAAGCCGAGCGGACCGTGGAGAAGTGAGTAGTGTAGCCGACTGCCATGCTACTCAGAAGTCTCGGGTCCGAATCCGCTCCCATTTTTCAGGCATGGCTAAGAAAGTGTATTGGAAGCCAGAATGCTTTAAAACATCAGAATAACAGAAAAATATATAAACATTAAGGAAAAACGGATATAAAAGGTAAGAAACAGGGTGGTTTGTTGGGCAGAAAAAGAGAATTTAATCTCTAATACCAGAGAAAAAAATAGATACCGACATGGATATCCGCAGGTACCCCTAGAAAATGTAAGCTCCAGAATAAAATTTCAATGTGAAAAAGGGAGAATGGTATACAGTTAAGAAAAGAAATTCTGGAGCTTACAGAAAATCAAAGTAGTATGATAACTTTTCAAAGTCTGTGTGCAAAATTTTTATCACCAGAAGTAGCTAATTTCATTGATATGCAAGTTGTACAACACAATAGAAGTATTCATGGTAAAAGATACACACTTTAAAAAGTTTGCATTATCTTTATATTTTGTTGGTCCAAAATATTATCGCTTATTACAAAAAACTTTTGCCATTCCGCCAGTAAGAGTGTTACAAAGATATTTAGAGCGACTACCTTTTTCTGCAAGGTTCAACAATAATTTATTTTCGATTTTTAAATTAAATTTTGTATTAATTGGTGTCGAAGATAATGGCATTCATAAAAATAGTAATCCTGCCAATTATGTTACCGTCATAATGGCGAGGGGAATTAAAGCAAATTGCAAGAACAACCTTTAGGTTATATATTTACTGCCAGTGGGATAAATACACGCGTTTTAAAAACGCATTCAACAAATTTATTAGAAAAACTACTGCAATTGGTTTGGAAGTCGTTAGCCTTGTTACGGGCATGGAGCCAAATTTTGTTGAACTGGCTAACAGTTTGGGCGTTACCGAAAATAATTCTACACTGTCATTAGGAGATTTGCAATTATTTCCCCTGTGGAGAGGGGAGCAGAATACTCCCACAGTAACCCCTGCTTGTCGTAAAAGGCAACTAAAAGGGGACAATTAGAAGAAGGATAAGGATAGCGAGATTTAAGAGTATTGAGAGAGATAAGAGTTAACACGTTGGCTGCCACGGGGGTCACCGGTGACCGGCACCCAAAATTTTGTACAATCAAATAATTAACAAAAGAAATGACGAAACAAATCACGGATAGCGTTATTATTAAGCTAATAATGCTAGCTATCGATTTGAAAGGTTAAATTTGAAAATTAGTTGATTATATTCTTAATAATTAGGATTTCAACGTGTCTGACCACACACGTCCGTTTTCACTGTGGCAGTCAACGTGTTAAATGTACGTGCATGCAAGGGAAGGGAGCGAGAATGTAAAAGTATTACAGAGTGTTGAAGGATATTAAACGTCTTGATGGCTGTGTGAGACTTTGTATGAGAGTTTTTCAAAATGTTGAGTAAAGAGCGCGGCAGTGGTACCAACTGCTATCACTTAAATGACTATTTTTCGTTGGACAATAATGAGGCTAAAGCCTCAGAAGCGCCTTCCCAAAGGGAGGAATGTCCCTTTGGGTAAAACTTATCCTAGTTCCTAGTTATTTCATATTTTTGACCCCCCACACTTAATGAAATCAATAAGAAACAACATGTTAAAGTAGGAGTTTCATTGGGAAAACAAGAAAACCTTGTGGTCTCATATAGAACAATTTTACCATAAGGACAAATAATTGAATAATAGATTAACTGCAAAATTAACGAACAGCCATATTTACTCTTTCGAAAAAAATGAGAGCGAAGTATGCAACACAAATTTTAAGTGCAACTGTTTCGACAAGCTTGGAAACATATCTAACATTGGAATGTTTACCCTCCGAAGGAGTTGGAACTATTGAATTTATATCCTTTTTTGACAAATTGTTTGATATATTTAATTCATCTAGAATAGTTACAACTAAACTGTTTAATAGATTTTTTAAATAATAGTTTAGATTTTTTCAACAAATTAGTAGTAATCGGGAAAAACGGTAAAGACTTAACTTCGTATATTAAATGCATCAGATGGTGGACAATTATACAATCACATGTTTAATACATCTTTGGAGACATTTAAAACATGAAAATTTTCAATTCATATTTACCAGACGTTTATAATACATCAGGACTGTTTAGAAAATTTGTTCGGTAGCATTAGACAGTAAAGTGGAAATGCTGTAAATCCAACAGCAATCCAGTTTGGTAGAGCTTTCAAGGAAATTATTCTTAGCCGTTTATTTCCATACTAAATATATGAACTGTACAGATGATTTTGATAGTATTTTAACAAATTCTTCGAAATTAACAGAACAAGTGCAACAGTTATCAGTTGTTCCAGCTGCTTCTGAATCATTCCCTGTTGAGCTTGCCGGAATATTGCGGGATATTTATTACACAAATGTTTAAAAATTCATTCTTGTGACGCATGTGTTACATTTGCCACAGTTAACGACCAATTCGATGAATCTAATTTATTTACACATTTCAAAGCATACAATACCGAGCAGACTTTATACGGTACATTACGAAATTCGAACGAATGTTGCTATAATTTCTTGTTTTCCTTAGAAACCGTATTTTTTTCAAACGCGGATTTCCTTTTTCCATGTAAAAAATTTGTATGAGTTGATCACCCGTGCGAGCATTTTCCGATGGATTTTTTATTAAAACTATTTATTGGTTTGCGCATTTATTATGTTTTAAAATATAGCAATCGAAATTTTAAAACCTTTAAAAAGAAAAATAGAAAACTTTGTGTTGCTCTGAATTTGTAAATATTAAGTGTATGCAGAAGTCTTTTATATTTCGATATTCTGACAATAGTTATTAACCGACTTCGAAAAGGAGGAGGTTACTCAATTCGACATGTATGTTAATTTTTTTTTTTTAATGTATGTTCGCCGATTACGCCGAGATGGATTGGCCAATCGGAACCAAACCTTTTGCATCTTGTAGGGTATGACTCCCAGTTGATCCCGTAAACAAAATTTTTGCATTTCATCACCGATTGCCCCTTTTTTATTGCAAAAAAGCGTACGATTTCGTCCGCGTTGTGTATGGTCATCGATTACTCCAAGATGGATGGCCCAATCGGAACGAAACCTTTTGCATCTTGTACAGTATCACGTTAATAATGCGTGTGATAGATATTTATGATAATATTCTATTGTTAGAAGCAGTTGAAAGTCAGAAACTACGTTAAACTGCATAAGAAACGCGTATTAAAATTACTAAAAGTTCACAGGGCTCCCAACAAAGTCCTGTTTCGAATTTCGGTATAAAGTTAGATTCGTAAGAAAGTAGAAATCTTCCACTTTAATTCGGTTTTTGATTTACATCGATATCTTTATCCGTTCCTGAGATATCGTCGTGTGAAGACAAACGTAATTTTTGTAGAAATTCGCTGCCGCCACACGCTTGGACCCAGACAGCGAGTGTCTAGCGTAGCGGTCACGTGGCCATTGTTTACGTCTAACCCTTTACTATTCCTGGAAATGCGTATATGAATTTCCTAGAAAAAAGTCTACGGCCCATTCGGGATTACCCTCGTACGCGCCGGCCGCTATACAAACTTTGAAGCCCTATATCTCAGGAACTAATTAAGATATCGCGTTGCAACAAATTGCGTTATTATGTACGCACTTTCCTCTATCCTCTGAGCTACCTACCGCATAAAATTTAGGCATGTTTTTTTATATTTATTGCCAGGAATTTCGCCGCCGTTGAATGTTTCGCTATGATCTGTGGGATCGTTAATGCGTCAAGTGTTTCCTGTTAATTTAGATTTAAATAACATTAGTTGATAGGAAAAGTAATATACAAACTTGAAGATTATATTTTTCGGTTCGGTAACGTGGTGATATCTGTTGGCGGAAGTTGAATATTCATAAAACTGCTGTACTGTGAATTTTTCATAACTACGAAAATATTAAATGCTTGAAATATCATCGACCAGTTGAACTGTAATATATTTCGGTATATTTCTGTGTATATTAATACACTTGACACGAAGGATTCGGTAATATGGTAACCGGACATTGATTCTCGTCGAGTATCTTCTCCCTACGAACGAGACGTCGATACTTAATATTTACAAAAATACAAAAGATTTAAAAAAATACAAAAATACAAAATACTATACAACAAACTCTCGTCTAAATCGTTTTCACCCTCCTCCCTTTCTCTACACATCGAAAAAAAATTTTTGGCAAAAAAATACAACCGACTTCGGAATGCACTGAAAAGAACGAAATAATTTTAATTTACATTTCGGAGCCGGCGCAAAATTAAAAATTGTGTAAATGAAAGATGTTGCTAATGTGAAAGTATGTAAAAGGTTTAAAGAATTTTGACAACTTCCAATGTAGAAAATGTTTAATTTTGCGCCGTCTCCGAAATGTAAATTAAAATTATTTCGTCCTTTTTAGTGCATTCCGAAGTCGGTTGTATTTTTTTGCCAAAAATTTTTTTTTTACACTCGAATATACTCCTGTTTTGCTATTTATACATACACATTTAATTGAAAGTGATTACAAACATGATTGCTTAGTTATTTTGAGTAATGCAATTTGATTTATAATTATCTTCCAACAGAACCACTTAACTGCAGACTAAAACTTCTCCATGCATGCAATATTTTATAATGTATGTATTGTAATGTATTTTCATTAATAAAATCTGGGGGGTGGGAAGGTTTTTAATTAGTAACCTGAGCAGCTTGGCAGTCCACTAAGACGTAAGACGTAAAAAACACATCTTTGTAACTTATTTGTAATAAACAGTCATTCCTTTCCCTGCTACTTATGTGTGATAAATATTCGATCCTTTCTGTGTAGCTAATTTGTAATCAATACTCGATCCTTTCTGTGTACCTTTTAATTCATTTTTGTAACTTACTTGTACTAAACACTTTTGTAATGTATTGGTAATGTATATAACGCTTAAAATATATTTTCTACCGTAATCATTTTATTATATTTTCTCTTTTTCAACTTTTCAATCTCGTTAAATTGATGTAAATGTGTCGAGAGTTATCATTTTATTATATTTTCTCTTTTTCAACTTTTCAATCTCGTTAAATTGATGTAAATGTGTCGAGAGCCAATGGTAGTAATACACAGAACATTTACGACACAAATAGATTTCTAATTATTACAGATTGAAATGAAATAAGTATAGTAAATCCAGAGTTGATTTGAATTTCCCGCTTGCCTGTACAACCAATTTAAAGGGACAGGCAACAGACCTCTTAGTTAGTATACCTACTCTTTGGTTCGGTCATGGCTCCTGCACACCCTTAAACAATTTTATTAATTAAAGTGTAATTATTATGAGATTACCAACTTGGAAATTATCTGCTTACAAAACAGAACACGAAATGAGCCCACAGTCCGACAGTCACGTTTCGAGAAATGGCGTGCGCAAAACTTTAATATATATGTATACTGATCGTTGATCAATAAGTCTACAGAGCAGTAGCGTACTAACGCATAGGTTCTTAACATAATTTAAAATTATGAAATTTGAAATTTCTATTATTTGTCTTCATAATTGTAATTAAACACTGTGTTAGCAGTATCAATTAATTGTTTATAGTGGTGCTTACATTCAATTCTACCGATTACAAAACAATCAATCTTTCGTATAAGTATCTTCATAACGTG
Organism: Stelis phaeoptera; assembly: GCA_943735885.1. Lineage (NCBI taxonomy): Eukaryota > Metazoa > Arthropoda > Insecta > Hymenoptera > Megachilidae > Stelis > Stelis phaeoptera. The sequence continues at coordinate 4,404,482 of OX030933.1, forward strand.
TTAATTATTTTTGAAAAAAATATCATGAAAAATTAGCATGTTGAATTATCTTTGGAAAAGATGCAAATATCAATTTACTTCTTTAACTGAAAATTGAAAAGTAAACGTATAGGGTAATATTCAATGTTGAAAATCTTATCTAAATTATTTTATATTGCTTATTTTTGCTATCTGAATCAAATGATGTAAAATTAGTACTGATTAAATGTTTCAATAGAATAATTTTATAAATTTTGTGTAAATATAAACGGATTATCCTTTAATCAATATAAATCTCTGTAACATGTTGAATTATATTGGGAAACAATACTAGAAAGTAACATATTCACAAAACTGTAAAATTAAATATAAGGGTATGAAAAACTGTTGAACGAACCAAATTACGAAATTAACAAGAAATCGATGTCTTGTTATGGTTAGAATTTCAATTAAGTAATATACAATTAAATGTAACTTAATTTGCAACAAACGTATACATATATCTTTCTATATATGTAAACACATTAATCTACCTTTATATTTTTCATACATAAATGTATGTAGCATAATATTATATATTCTATCACTTAATTAAAGCAGGAAGCTTTCGTTATCAATGTAGCAAATAATTTCCAGAGATTTGCTACATCACTGCTCCAGGATGTTCCATCGACTCCATCCAGCGCATGTGCAGAACGTTCGGCTGTAGCTGACTGGTTCCTGTGACGCCACTGGAGTGCCAAGGTCAAATCCACAAATCTTATTCCCCATTCTTTAATCTTACCAGAATATATTTCATTAATGATTAAATTGAACTATATTTCCTTCTTTTTAATGACTATAAATTCAGACATGTATGCATATAAGCAAACTGATTAATTTTAAATAAAACTGAGGAAACTATGTTCTAGTAACATTGTTTAGTAAACTTTAGCTTGTTTCATTCTGTAGAGAAAAATGTTTAGGTAATTGTAGCGTGATGGTAATTGATATAAGTGCGTACAATTTAATTTTAAAAATGTTTTTCTGTAAACAACAGTCGTACAGCTTTTATTGTCGTAACACAATATGTGTTGTGATTATTGAAAATACGTTTCTTTCCTTTAAGATTAAGCTTGTAACAAATTAAAGGTATTTATAATAAATATAAACTGCTATTTTTTAATAATGTAATGATTAATTAGACTTTTCAACAAATATCAATTTTATATATATCAATTTTATATCTTATAATGCGCTCATTACGCATCTGTAATCCGTTTTTCTTTCCAGTACGTGAAATTTTTGAGAAATTTAAGGAAAAACAAATTTTTCTTAAATTTAAGCAAATTTTTGTGGCCCAATTATGAAAGATATTGTATCTCGGTTTGCAAAATGCGATTCTATGGACTATCCTGAATACATAGCTACTAACTTTAATACATTCTGAATAATTAAAGTCATTTAAACAGCCATTAAAGGCGAAGAGACACCGATTTAATTCCAATTTTTTAACCGACTTCGGAAAGGAGGGGAGTACTCGATTCGATCAGGGTTTGTTTTTATTAATGTGTGTTCGCCGATTACGCCTAGATGGATGGATCAACCGGAACGAAACCATTTACATCTTATAAGAGACGTTTCCGCGATCCATTTGCAAAAATTGATGCATTTTTTTATTGCTGATACCTATTGTCATTGCAAACAACCTATTGTTTAGTGTTACTTTGCACGGTATATGTATATCTATCGCGATGAAATTTGCATAAAATGAGTCGTTTATTTTGAAAGTGGGCTAAATCCATTTTTCAAAAAAATCTAGTTATTTACCTTAATAGTTATATTTTTACATGATCTTTTCGTTCTGAAGCAAAAATAAATTCGAACATAAATGGACTTAGGCCACTTTCAAAATAAACGGCTCAAATGTATGATTCTTTTATTGTTTATAGCTGTTGTTATTGCAACAGAAATGCTATTCCCTGATCTTACCTCTGCAAGGAATGCACCGATCGCCACTAAAAAATGTGATATAAGATAATTTTTCGATAAAGATACAACCGACTTCAAAATGCACTAAAAAGTATGAAATAATTTTAATTTCATTTGTATGAAATTAAGTTCTCTCCAGCTCTTTGTAAAATTGATGAAAGCATTACATGACATATTAAATGTAACGCAATCTTTTCGGTGGCGGCGCAAAATTAATAATTCTGTAAATGGAAGATCTTGCTGATTATGATTTGATTGGGGTATGGTGGACTTGCTAATAAATGTGCGTTAAGAAAAAGTTCATTGATATATGAAAACATTGAAGAATTAAACTGATGCGGTGTCTTTCAATGTACGAAATTTTTGTTTAAAGTGTTTCTACATTAGTGATGTTGCTAATTATGATTTGATTGGAGTAAAGTAGACTTGGTAATAAATGGGCGGAAAGAAAGGATACATTACTCTGTCAACAGGGGAATTAACTTTGGTAATTATTTAGAAGTTTGCCCCCCCTCACCGATTTTCGTGACCATGAAATATGTTGTCAAGGTCACTATTCTGAACAACTTTTTCCTATACACATTACCGTCGCTCGCCCTTAGTTTCCGAGATATTTGCAAAAATCTTTGGTTAAACTTATACAACAGTTATGTTTTTGCGTTTGTTTGGGTATTTGATACGTATTCCTTCCAAGTGATGTCTTGTCATTAGTTTACGAGCGAGCTGTTGACAAACTCACGAGTATCGGAACTGTTCAAGTCGTTGTTACGAGCCGGAGGGGGCGGCTGCGTAGCCGGTGCTTTATATTAGGTATATGGTAATTTGTTAAAAGGAAGTAGACGCGGAGACGAACCTACGTATGGCTAACGTAGGGAGCTCCAGGAGGTTGGTTATCGAGGTCGAACCTACGTATGGCTAACGTAGGGAGCCTCAGGAAAGGTCAAGACGCGAGGACGAACCCACGTATGGCTAACGTGGGGAGCCTCAGGAGAGTGATATGCGGATGAACCTACGTATGGCTAACGTAGGGAGCCGCAGGAAATGTTAGTATTAGTGCTCGTAACGTATTCGGTGCACCTCGAGCGGTAAAGGTACACCTTAGTGGGTTCAGGACCGTTTGTTATAATTGATCAACACTAAATCTGTTTGATTCAGGTTTATTCTAATGCACCGGGACTTACAACTGTTATAGCGTAATTTGTCGCGGTGTGCTAACTTGAATTTAAGTTACAAAGTTATTTGAAATGCTTGAATTAGTTTAGTTTCGATCTGATCCTTCTCGGTTTTAACGAACGCGAGCAAACGGGGGACGACTACAACCGTAAATGTAATGCCTAACAGTAGACTACGTACTGTATGGTTAACACGTTGGCTGCCACGGGGGTCACCGGTGACCGGCACCCGAAATTTTTTACAATCAAATAATTAACAAAAGAAATGACGAAACAAATAACGGATAGCGTTATTATTAAGCTAATAATGCTAGCTATCGATTTGAAAACTTAAATTTGAAAATTAGTTGATTATATTCTTAATAATTAGGATTTCAACGTGTCTGACTACACACGTCCGTTTTCACTGTGGCAGTCAACGTGTTAAGAAGAAATGCTCGAAGGGGACTTGAACCCGATCTTGCTAAGTTGCAACGTGTTGTAAGGGAAACGTACAGATGTGTAACGTGCACTTTCTACATTTTAACTAAACTCAAAATGCCTTCGCCGGTACACTTTTGATACCCACAGATTAGAGGGAAAAGAGTGGTGGGGAAGTACGTTACGTGATTTCGAGGGACAACGCCCTTGCTTCGCATTGGTCTCGAAACTTCTAGATTTTCATGAGTAATACCGGGTGTACGCAGTCAACTCCAAATAAGGAAATTTTGAGGACGGGAACGTAACAAAAGATTGCATTGTACGTTATGTAATACTTTCATCAATTTTATAAAGAGCTGGAGAGAATTCATACAAATTAAATTAAAATTATTTCATACTTTTTAGTGCATTTTGAAGTCGGATGAATTTTTTTTTTTGTAATCAGAAAGTAAAATAACTTCGCGGGAAACGAAATTTCGATAGTAGAATTCAGCAGTAGCACGGTCGTTCCGCGTAATGCCTTCTGTTAGTCTGATGATGCTACCGCTGAGTTCCACTGTAGATGCTTCGTCTCTCGTGGAGTTATTACGTTTCTTGATTTATTAAAACAAAAAAGAAAAATCGACTTTGCAACTTTATCTAAGCATTATTTTCAAGATAAAAGTCTGCTCTGTCGCATGATGTAATTTGATTTTACGTTACATCCTTACTTTTTAAGATAAATTAAAAAATATCACAGAATATTAGCTCAAAATCGGCGTCTCTCCTCCTTCAATAACCGTTTATACGTTTTTAATTTGTATAATTTTGAATAATGCTGTTTATTTCAGGATCCAATTTTAGTAGCGGTACGTGGTGGAGCAATTCTGTTTATAAAGGTGATTTTACACTGAGAAGCTCTGCAACGATCTTCTAAAAATCGTCGAATCATCGAAATTCGTGTCGTGCAGGGTTATCGTAAACATTTATGACAGTGAACAACTTTTTCGCGAATTCATCAACGTTTCGCTGTTTGATCTTTTTCTTTTTTAACTAGGGAAGCTGTTGTATATTTCCTTTTGAAAAGCATACTTTGCCGCTACGGTCACTGAAAAGATTTTAATTAAAAGGCTGCTTGTATGGTTGACCTCGACAATGTTTATGAAATGTGTCACCTAAGCCGTTTCTATATTCGCCTTATTATTTTTTCACCGACTTCTAAAAAGAGAGAATTTTATGTATTTGTATAAATTGATATACTTATACAAATATATATAGATTCCGATGATATTATTTATTTCTCGGCACTAATAAGTTTAAATATTTTTCCCGAATGTTGAATAATTTATTTCGAAACATTATTTGTAATAGTGCTATTCGAAAATAAAAATATTATCGATTTATTTGAAATAATAGCTACTTCAAATAATGATTTATTATTATGTTATCTCTTTATTTCAAAAACAAAAGAAATAATACTTAAAACTATATGCAACAGAAAGATTTTATTTTAAGAAATCTTTTGCAACAATTTGTTTTAAACGAAACCCACTCTTCAAAAAGTTCATATGTGGAATATTTTTCGGTGGGTTCATCTGATATTGTCGCGAAACAAAATAATCGTTCGGGCAACCCGGACATTTGTCCAGGGCGCCATTTTGGTTGTAAGTGTGAGAAAAATATTGATGTGTTAAATACCCAATTAATAGAAAATTTCACATATCGATTTCTTTCGTTCGCTAAAAATTTACAATGCGTAGCGTATTTATATTGTTTATGTCTAAAAGCTAAAAAAATATGTACCTTTATTTAAAAAATATATATATTTTTAACACTTTACCGACCGATAGCCTATTAATCGGTTTTTTATCGGGGCTACTTAAAAACAGCCGGCGCCAGGGAGAATCTGCTGCTGAGCGGCCGGTCGGACGTGCGTATGCTGTTGAACCGCTAGCGGTCGGTAAAATGTTAAGGGGTGGTAATTTACCTTTTTGTCCGGGGCGACGTAACCGCTAGAGCGGGCACTGCTGAGATGGAAGTGCGGTGTAAAAATAAAAATGTCCCTTATTGTGAAATATTCATTTGAGATGGACAAATCGATCGTTTTATATTAAAAAAATATCAATGCATTTATTTCCTTTTACCCCTGGATAACGAACGTGGAATTGTTCGTTGTTTCATTTTCGTCGTTTTCAAATTTTAATTCGTCATGTATCAGTGATTTCTTGATAGAGTTACTAACATTTTCGTAATTATGCTTTGCTGTTTTGATTGTATTAATAAAAACTGAGCCTGCAAGGTCTTTTGAACCGAGGATGTGTATAAATAACAATAGTATCATTGTAGAAGCTGTTATCGAAAGAGAGGAACTCTTCGAATCTTTTGTTCAAACTTGTACTAATTCCATCTAAAATAATCTTCCGAATTCAATGATTTGCATAATACGTATAATATGAAACATTCATAATATGTATTATTTTTAGCCCGAACTTTGCCTATAATTTTATAGATACTTTATCTCTCTTTGTAAATTTCCATGACGTATCTAATGCTTCAAGAAACTATGCATTTTTCTTCTTATTAGCTGATATTTGAAATAAACGAATCATACATGACACTCCGTCTTATCGCTCCTGGTTGACTAATTATTATTCCATTGTTTTCTTTAATAATCTCCCGAATTTTAGAATCAGGTGACACATTCCAAAGTTGTGTACATTCTTTTAATATATCGTCTTCTAAACTTTTGAATGTGGAATTATTTATTACTTTCGAGCAAATGAAGTAAATGAGCATTAAGCGAAGATTCTCAAAGTCAATAATTTCTTCGAAGTGCACTTGAAAAGCTTTGTCAAAATTCGAATCTTTGTCAATCACTATTGTAACAATTTTAGAAACACTTTGTAGTTACATAAAGCGTGAATTTCTTTTAACTTTTGTGCGATTCGACCAAACGAAAGTACCTTTGAAGTGTTGGCACGACAAAACCTCTCAAATGTATTCTTATCAATCTACTGGGCTATGACCCCAAAAATTTGCCGATATCTCAAAGACGAAATTTTCGCAGTAATGCAAACATACATATTTTACGTTTTGCAATGCTTTTGTAGCATTGGTAACTAGTTTTTATACGCATCTGTTATCTTCCGACATAATGTTCTAGTACCAAAGATCGAACCGATACCCATATTTCTAAATATGGTTTCGGATTTCTCATATTTTACAGCTGCTAAAGGTATGAAAGAATCATTACTAAAATTTACAATATCCTGCTCAAACTGTTGTTAACAATACGATGGTTCACAGGAAGATATAGGAACAATATTTTTATATGTAGAAGACGATAAACTGTTTTCTTTGTGGTCGAGTTCCTCCTCTCCAAGTAATCTTTTTGATGTAGCCTTAAAAGATCTCTTAATTTCCACTTTCTTTCTTGTACACTTTTTACAAATAGCAGTTACGCATGCATTCATGTTTGATCCGACCGGTATAATTTGAAAAAATGTTCCGTCTAGAAAAGACCTTCGTTCTGTCACACATATTATTTCATGCAAATAAGAATTTGACTCAGCTTCTATACGATGAGTATTCTTTTCTTCCTGCATCTTATTCATTATATCACGTATTACATATCGCTTTAACACGTTGACTACCACGGAGGTCACCGGTGACGGGCACCCGAAATTTTTTACAATCAAATAATTAATAAAAGAAATGACGAAATAAACCACGGATGGCGTTATCGTTAAGCTAATAATGATAGCTATCGATTTGAAAGGTTAAATTTGAAAATTGGTTGATTATATTCTTAATAATTAGGATTTCAACGTGTCTGACTATACACGTTCGTTTTCACTGTGGCAGTCAACGTGTTAAATCAGGGTTCTCCAAACTACGGCCCGCGAGCACCACCAATTGATTACATTGTAAAATTTACAATGTATGTAAATCATGCAAAATAATAATCAGATGTTTTTATTTAACACGTTGACTGCCACAGTGAAAACGGACATGGGTAGTCAGACACGCTGAAATCCTAATTATTAACAATACAATCAACTAATTTTCAAATTTAACTTTTCATTTCGATAGCTAGCATTATTAGCTTAATGTTAACGCTATCCGTGGTTTATTTTATCATTTCTGTTGGTAATTATTTGATTGTAAAAAATTTCGAGTGCCGGTCACCGGTGACCCCCGTAGCAGCCAACTGCTACCCATCCTATCTGCCCATCCTTTCCTTTCCTTGTCCTCCCCTCCCATTCCCTTTGTTGCTAACAACTATTATTATTGCAAAAAGCTATTCTTTGATCTTACTCTGCAAGGAATACATCGATCGCCACTAAAAAGTGTGAAATAAAATAATTTAGAAAAAAAAAAAGAAATACAACCGACTTCAAAATACACTAAAAGGTATGAAATAATTTTAATTTAATTCGTATGAATTCTCTCCAGCTCTTGATAAAATAATAATAAAATGTTAGATAACATATTAAATACGATGCAATCTTCTCGGAGATGGCGCAAAATTAAAAATTTTCTTTTACATATTTACACATGTTAATGTATTTTTTTTTTCGTTAATTTAGTACCAAGTCTGCCATACCCCAATCAAATCATAATCAGCAACATCTTTCATTTATACATTTCTAAATTTTGCGTCGTCTCCGAAAAGATTGCATTGTTCTTTCTTTGTTTTTTTTTTCTTTTTACTTTATTTATTTATCGTCGCATCAGTTTTTAACCCTTTTAATGCCGAGCGAAAATATTGTACCTATGCGAAGAATACAGAGCGAAATTCACACGTTTGGTAAGGTACGGGAAAATTATATTTATTTACACGATATTTACAAAATTCAAAATGCAGCGTATTACGGAAGAAATAAATTTCTCGCAATACGAATAGTAAGACGCCATCGGACACTCAACGACGATATATCGTCGTCCGACACTAAAAGGGTTAAGCCATTAGCGACCACATTACAATACATTGTTATATTATTACTACATTGTATGTTACATATACTGCTTAGTTTGTATCTGTATATAACAATTTTTTCCTGAAATTAATTACATTTTAGATATCTTCAATTATCTTGATTTTCTTAGGATAAGAAGTAATTATTCCTTTTATATATTTTTTGTCGTTTAAGCATTGTTTAATATCAACAGGTAGTTTTTCTTTGGTTCTAATATTTGGACTAAGATTCACTGGCATTCCAGTAAGATATGTTTAACACGTTGACTGCCACAGTGAAAACGGACGTGTGTAGTCAGACACGTTGAAATCCTAATTATTAAGAATATAATCAACTAATCTTCAAATTTAACCTTTCAAATCGATAGCTAGTATTATTAGCTTATTGATAACGCTATCCGTGGTTTGTTTCGTCATTTCTTTTATTAATTATTCGATTGTAAAAAAGTTCGGGTGCCGGTCACCGGTGACCCCCGTGGCAGTCAACGTGTTAATAGATAGAGCTGAATTACAATTTACACAAAGCGATCTGTCAGATTTAGATATTAACACTAAACGTACCAAGCTGGGTCAAATGACCCCTTTCAAAATTTCAAATGTATGAAAAAGAAACCAGTCATATGTAAAAAGTGTAATTAATCGATTATTTTATTTATAAAAATGAAAATATATGTTTGATTATTTTATTAGAAATCAGAAGTTATGTTGCGAATTATTTCCTTCAATAAATCAAGAATTTCTTTCTAAAAATCAACGTTTATTTCATAGGGGGTCATTTGACCCCTTATGGTAAGAATAGGTACATGTAAAGTGCCGGTACGTTTAGTGTTAAGTACTGATGAGTTAATTTCGTATGGCCTATCCTTAACCTAGTGAGTACAGTTTGTTCTCTTCTTGTTAGGGGATTGCATCGTGTTTAATATGTTACCTAATATTTTAATCAATTGTACCAAAAGCTGGAAAGAATTCATACAAATTAAATTTAAATTATTTCATACTTTTTTATGCATTTTACAATTGGTTATATTTTAAAGTTGAGATATCATATTTTAAATTTCAGACGATATCAGTATCGGCGTAACGATATCCGCAGGGTTGCTGACCCTAAAACACGTATAATTCGTGATTATGTAAACAAACCTGACCTTATAATAACACGCAACAGTTTGCCCTATTCCTTCGATAACATTCGAGTCAGTATACCGAGAGACCTTTGTGAAGAAATAACACACAAGCTCCGTCTATTTTTATTTCGCAAGACTTCGATATAAAAATACCTTTTACGTTAGAAGAGAGAATTGAATTAGCTATGTTATGCGGTGACGTGTGTAAAGAATTTCATAACCGTTATCGGTGGTAAAAAAAAGTTGTGGACACTTTTCAAAAAACTGACAGTGTGAGAAAAGGAATGCACAGATATTATAATTGGTTTGAAATCGACGAGGCAGATGTACTGGCCGCATTTTCCAATTGCCCCATAACGTTTGTTAGGACAGTGGCAGTTAACACGTTGACTGCCACAGTGAAAACGGACGTGTGTAGTCAGACACGTTGAAATCCTAATTATTAAGAATATAATCAACTAATTTTCAAATTTAACCTTTCAAATCGACAGCTAGCATTATTAGCTTAATGATAACGCTATCCGTGGTTTGTTTCGTCATTTCTGTTGGTAATTGTTTGATTGTAAAAAATTTCGGGTGCCGGTCACCGGTGATCCCCGTGGCAGCCAACGTGTTAAAAAATAATTTAACAGAAAGATATGTATCAAATGCAAATAACAAATAAGTATGAACTGAGAAAACAGAGAACCAGTAATTATACTGATTTTATAGGAGTAATAGTTACTTACTGTCCCTGGTTTATATTCTGCTGTTTATTTTTCAGAATATTGAAAACGCACAGCGATGTCAGATAAAGTATAATATCTTAATAGTTACTCTTTTATAAAGGTGTGAAAATTTAAGTTGAGTATACATAATTTCAATAAACTGAAACGCAAGCTACAGTAGACGAAGTTAGATGATATTTAACATTCCACTTTATGTACAACTTGAGAAAAGCAAAACTATGTTTGATATAAAGCTTCACTTTTCATTTCAATAAAACTGTAGCTTACATAAGCAAATTTCTTTGAATAAGATATTCCAATCACGTGCAAGTACGAATTTTATTCTTTAACAATAAATATCTGTTGTGCTCTAACGACCGTATTGCGTAAACCGTGAGACGCTAATAGGTAAAATGACGTAGCAGCATCTTTTTACCAATCGATCTGTTTTGATCAAGAATTGGTGAGCAAAACAGTATGTGTAGAAAGCACATTATCAGGAACAGATTTAATCATTTCCCAATAAGGTGAGCTACCATTGAACCAAAGCAACAGATAACGTCCAAACAGGATACAAAAAGTGAAGACACAGGAATAAAACTCTCGCAAAGAAAAAACAGTCTTGTGGGAACTTACTTTAGGATTACCACGTATCGATTAAAATTCATTTTACTAATGTTTCCTTCCTGAAATTTTGTATTACCTTAACACTGATTCATAGTCTTGTATTTGTTATGTTCGCTGTTGATGTTGAAAATATTAGAGAAACAGCATTCGTAAGTTTTTAAATCTTTATTATAAATAAAATATGCGAAACCTAACACATCTTCGTTATAAGATTCACAATAATTCGAAGAACAAGGTGTAAAATATAGGGTGCGGTAAAATTGATATAAGTGAGGAAAGGGTGATTGTTGTTACATAAATAAATTATAGAAAATATTTTTTCCATCTGAATGTTTGTTTTAATTGAAATCTTATTAATCGAGTGCCTAATAATATTTCTGATGTCAGAATTTATTTAAAAAGCAATGATGATTTGATCTTTAACCCTTCTGTCACGTCCATCCATACCACTAAACGCATCTGTACATACATTTCTATATCAAATTATTTAACTTATTGGATAAAGGCAATTAAAGTAATTTTGTCCGCTAATTTTTATTTACAGTGCAATATTTTTAGAATAGGAGCTTTCATATTTAATGTTATTATCAAAATTTCCTTTGAATGAGTCTTAATTGAAAGTATACACATTTTGTTTCAGATGATTATAGTCGCCCATGGTATACATAGTGATAGTTTTGTGGCGAACAACTACAGTCACCCGCAGTTGCAAAGAGCTAACAGAATATTGTCTTTTTATTGCATACAGATCGATTCTATGAAATAATTCTATACAAAACAATATTAAGGTATACTATAAAAAAGTCAATAACTCGTAAGATAATATATTTTCCATCTTGGGATGAATCCAAAATTTTGTCACAAATCATTAACCTTTTTAACACAATAAGAAGCAAACATCACTATAATATGATATAGCGCAAAAACAATTATGCTTTAATTCTCCATATTGCAATTTTCAAAGCATTGTTCTGTCAAATTACATTTCTGTGTAATACACCGTGTATACTTACCCTGATCTTCTAACTGCGTATAAATAATCTTCCTTTTATTTTATGATTTTAAACTTTGGGTCTTATTTGTGTTTATTAATATCTCAAATATTTCATAAAGTTTACAAACGTGAACACAGATAGATATCTGTTACTTAACTAAATATGTAAATTTAAGTATATGTTTTAAAATTGTTATTTCCAAAAACGAATTTCTAAATACAAAAATTTACTTCATTACTTTGATTCATCTGTACACAAAAGATTACTCTGATTTTCTTTATTTCCACCAATTTCTCCGCACCCTCTATACTAACCAGCAGTCACGATGTATACGTCTATCGTCAATAAAGTTCGGAGCAACTTGATTGCGCGGTTTCCTTGCACAGCGAAAGGGTGACGGCATCGAGGAAAACGGGGAGGTTGGTGATATCGAAGGGGTGCCGAGTGACTCCGATTCCCGGCTGAAACTGCGCGATAACGCTTGGCGAACGAGCACGAGGATATCCGAAGTGGAACCGAACGGAGGAAATGCTACGACGTCGACATGTCTGCGGGGTTCGACCTCCGTGAAGCTATGATCGATACTAGAACTACGTTATTATTAATTAATTGGTGCTGTTAATCGATTACTTCTGTTTATTGATTGTAAACAGTGGCTATTCAGAAGTGATGTGACAAAGAGTCGAAAGAAAATAGATAATATAAAAAGATAGCTAGCCTAGTAGTTCGTGTACGCGAGCCCGCATCCCGAGGAACGTGAAATATCCTTACAACTGTACACAAAGGCATGTGTACATATCTATAAACAAGTATTAGGGGTGTGTAGCATAGCAGAGCATTCTCCGAGCAATCTTATAGTTGTTTCCTCGTCTCCCTTTCCTTTCTTCTTCAGTTTCGTTCCACACAGATTTACTCCCCTTCTCTTCCTTTCACCGTGCAACGTCTCCGTCTTCGTCTGGCTGGCAGTGACCGTCGTCGCGGTCGGAAAATATGCTCGGCATAGAAGCGGTAGCGGCATCGTTGTCGTGGTTGGTACTAGTGTTAGCGTCGTTTCTGCTGGTGGTGCTGGTTCTGGTGCTGAGGATGGTGTAGCGCGGGTGTGTGCGCGCGGTGCTGCCTCGACGGCATTCAGTGCGGACGGTGGCTTTAGACTCGAAGCTACGGAAGAAGGGCCGTGAGTTCGGCCGTGTTCCGATGGCCTGATATACACCACGAGACACGTATATGAAGCTACACTGCCCTGACTCGTCGAGTGAGTAATAATTACTAATTGTGAGTAACAACGACGACAGTCCTTCGTGATCAGAAAAGAAAGATCCGATCGAAGATCTTGTTTCTGCTTCTCCTTGCCACTGTCTTATTTAGTCGCGGAAACAATGTCAACATTGACTCGTCCTTGTCCGCGAAATTCTGGGAATTTTCACGCGTGTTTTGTGTCAAGGATGTCGTGCTCGTTACGTATCCCCTTGAAATAGTTGACCAGCTGTCTGTACATGGATATTTCATGGATACGTTACCGTTTCTTCTTTTTTTCCTTCTTTTTCTTTTAAATAATGTACGCAGTGTCAATCGAGGATCAAAATAACCAAAGTTGATGTGATGTGATTTAGTAAGAAGAAGATGTGTCCTACGAAGCTACGAGGGTGGAATAAAATGCTTCTCCGTTTTTCTTATTTTAATTATGTGTGGATATATATGTATAGTTGGAATTGATTTTTGATAACCGTCGTAAACAATGTTAAACAGTAACTATATCAGGTTGTAAATAAATAAAAGATATTATATTTTTGTGTTTGTTTTTTTTATGACAATCAGTACAATTCTTGAGTCTATCTTCGTACGTGTCTGTAGCGATTCAAATCATTATTCTTCGTACGTTTACAATCGCAGAAACAGATGTTTTCTCACGGGTGAAGAACGAATGGCGACAGACGAATCGTAGATAATACGGTATGAAGAGACCTCAATAAATATCGACCACGTATTCAGATGGTGAACAAAACCTTTTAAGAAAGTGAATCGGGTCATAGTGCAGTTTTTCCATCGCGTATTTGCAAAACGGGCAGGATAACAAAATTAATAAACCGTAGCGTTAAACGTAAAAAGTTTCTCGAGGAAAAGCATAAAATTTTCATCGATTTTACGGGATAATATAACGTATGATTTATTTCGAAATTTATCTTTCCATTATATCGTCGAAGAAACGACGGTGAATCATAAAGTTATTGTTAAAATTTTACGTTTAGATGCTTTTCAAAGGTAAAATTAGTTTATTGCCATTCGTCGTGTGTATTTGATATCGATATTGCTATAGTAACGATTCAATGAAAAGGGAACTGTACGAATGTACTTCCGCGTTACAGAACTATACATCCTTCTTTGATTTTGTTGCCATTCTTTCTCTTTTATCATAATTGGCCATCCTGCCGAAAGTATATAGAAATGAAATTACTTTATATATAGAATTGATATCATGATGAAATGAATGTTGACTCAGCTGTTATTCCACTAATTCAGAAAAATCCATATATAGACATTTATAAAATTAATTATTACACAGTTCATTTTGTCACTTAAAAAACACGAGTCGGAAACTTTTCATTAAATTATTCAGTGAAAAATAATTCATTCAATAAAAAGGCACCGAATAACTAGACTAATAAAAACATTTTAAATTCATGGATTCTTATACGGCGCGGGCATAAAATGATCAAGTTAATTTCTTTATATAATCAGAATCATCAAATTTTCTTTTTTAGATTAAATAATTATTTCGATATTTTTACTGTGTTCATAACGGAAATTCGCATTGAGTTTCGTTACTTAATGACGCATGAGCATTATCGGGAGGATTAAACTGCGGATTTGTATGCATTTGTAGTATATCAGATCGTGTAAAAGAAACTAAATTATGTAAAACATACGAAGTTTGCGAATTAACTTTTTTCTAAAAGTGTATTTTACATAAAAATCTGCACACTGTAATTTTTATGGAACATATATAACATGTCCAGTTTGAATATATACGTGCGTTTATTTCCTGAAGTGTTGAAAATGTAAACAGATGTTTCAAATGTTGTACGATGTCGAGGAAAATACTTCGAGATGGTAGTTATACAATTTTTTGATGATTTTGGAGAGCTTTGTGAAGATCATACATTTTACATATTTTTGATATGAATTAATTCGTCAAAACATTCAAGGTATAATATCTAAGAATCAATAATTTGCGAGATATTTCATACGATTTGATTTTTTTATAGTGTCTTGATACTTTTTATACTAACAATAAATATTCCCTACAATCGTTTCGTGTAAAAAAAAAATATACAGTATGTTTTAAAAAATAAGTGAATTTGCAAAAATTGCAAAAATCGAATCTTTGTTATATCTTGCGTAAAAGAATATTAAAGTACAATATCAAAAGAAGGTCAATAGTTACCGTATCTCAAACATTTCATATTTTTTCTCTTCAACTTTTTGTTTGTGATATCTCACTTTTTAACTTAAACTATCTGATAAACTATTAGTTTAATTTTTGGTTAATATTTAGTTTAAATGTTATATTTTGATATCTTCTTATATAGAATGTTCGAACGCATCAAATTGTATAAAATGAAAATATAGTACTCCATTAAAAAATTTAAATATAACCTTCACAGGGGTCACCACGAAGTCAAACAATTATTACCACGATACATCGCTTTTGATATCATACAATATTCGTTTGTAATATTATTTTGCATGTTTATTACTGAACCACTGAAAAATTGCTGATATCTAAAGTATGATAACTTCGTAACAAAACATCATACAGCAATCATTCTAAACTCATTTTAAAGCTTGAAGCCTCTATTTTCAGAATCCTCTGACAGTTTTCTTCAGGGTCATTTCTACGTCACGTGAGAGGGTTGAGAAACGAGGGTGCTTTTTTTTCTAAAACTGTTCAAATTCAAACGACTCTACAGACATTGAACCATTTTTTTGGGATACAATCATCAAAGGTTGAGGGATTGAAGTCTCCCCTTTATAATGACCCTCTAAAAGTTAATGTACGATTTTTTTACGCCATTTTATTGTACTTCGAATGAAAGGTGGATTTGTACCTCATGTGTAGGTGTTTAGTGTGTGCTTATGGTGTGTGTGATTAATGTAAGTGGCTAGATGTTCAAAATCAAGAACACACACACACAGTTCTCGTACAAACAACTGGACGATGACGACGAACCCTTGAGCGGTCACTTTTGACACTAGGGGTGCGTTCCGAATTTCGCATGAAGCGCGTAGAGTACATACAGTGGCTCTTAAAAGTATTCGGACACCCTTTAAAACACAATTCACTCTTTTGATATTGGACCAAATGACTTGAATTTTTTTGATAAACTAGAAGAACTAGTTTACTGGATGATAACAAAAAAACGGTGAAACGTAAAGAACGGTGAAAAACTGCGATTCTAGTAAATTTCAATTGCTTGTAGTTTCTAGACGCGTTAACCGATTTCGACGAAACTTTGTGTATACATACAACTTATTGAAATCTACCAAACGTATGGTTTACATTATCATTATTGGCTCGGATAAAAAAGTTGAAAAATGTGATCCTCACTGTATCCTTCATAATTTCTACCGGCTGGGACTTTTTCAACATTTTTTTTTTTTATCATCCAGTAAACTAGTTCTTCTAGTTTATCAAAAAAATTCAAGTCATTTGGTCCAATATCAAAAGAGGGAATTGTGTTTTAAAGGGTGTCCGAATACTTTTAAGAGCCACTGTAGAAAGTCGTTCCCAATTTGCTATTGCGCGCTTCAAAAGCGCTTCGAGGGAGCTGTGAATTCCCTAGAGTGTACTAACCGTACTGAATTCTTAGCACCCCTCCAGCGCATGGGCTGCTTCTCTTTCGACCAGAGGCAGTGGATGCGTTCGATGCGTTTATGCGTTCTAAGCGTTTGTTGCGTATTTCGGAACATATTTTCACTGTTTTCACCGATTGCACATCGTTATTTTTCTTTTCAAGTTTATAGTTTTAATTCTATTCATTGATTATAAGTATTAATGATGTTGAATATCAATAATGGAAATTGAAAAAAAAAATAGAAATTATATTTTAATAAAAATAAAAACAAATATTAATTATAAACGAACGTTTATTTATTAACTTAAGTGTTCATTTATTAAAAGAATAATATACAAAATCTTTCGCATGAAATTTTTTTGTACAATTACAGCAAAGATATTTAATATTAATCATTCATTTATTCTTATTTGCAACGTATTCATTATTGTTCTTCTCTTAGTACTTACCAAGTCATTGTTATTGTTACGAATTTGTATCTCATGTTGTTCATAATGTTGGACACCGATAATTTTGCAATATACATAACAATATTGTGTAACACACAACACAATACTACAGTGGGCTGCTGTCCACTGCAGCGCAACGCATAGGTCGCTTAGGAAATCGTTCCAAAATTCTCAAGCGCTCATTGACGCTCATGCGTTTTATGCGTGCATTAAAGAAACGGAACGATTCCAAAGCGTTGGGCATCAGTATTGCAGTCTACGCGTTCCATTCTTAATTCGGAATGCACCCTAGATGCGTTGGGAGATGCGCTTCGGAGGCTTTGGAGAGATATCCCCCAAGAAATGATACATCGGTGCATCAATGTACGAGAAAGATGTCACGAAGTGATACGGCAAAGAGGAAGAAATACTCGAGCCACTTACATTAATCACACACCATATGCACACACTAAACATCTACACGTGAGGTACAAATCCGTCCCTGCAACCTCTACATGGTTTATCTTGGGTTATTCTATTGCCGGCAGCTCACTTTTCATTTTAACCCTTTGACTGCTACGGGCGCAAATGTGCGTCCAGCGAAAGCTATCACTGTGGCCTATGGGCGCACATATGCGTCCAGCACAAGCGGTCGATATACATAGACTATGGACGCACATGTGCGCTCGACGATGGCTTCGATCATTTACTGCTGTCTTACTGTATTTGTCCAGAAATTATGTTATCGTATCCGTGCAACACTCTCAGAAACAACATACCTTGTTGCTTATCAACAAGTGGATAAAGTAACAGTAATTGGATTCTGTACTATATTATAATTTAATACAACGCCGAACAGATTCAGATTGCTTGAAAAAGTATTCAATCCCCAGCGATAGCTACTGCCGGCTGCACGCCGTTGACGCGAGGCGTTTCGGCCCAGAGTATTCAGCAGTCAAAGGGTTAAGTAAGGAAACTTGGAGAGTTATGCTACAGGTTTTGTTCTTGGGACAAAAATACTATAAAAAATATATTTTTGCGCATCTGAATATATATAATCTGTAGTACGTTTAAAACTACAACTTTTGGTTCAATCAGTTTGTCAAAATTCGAAATGGTTCCAAAAATTTTGCCTGTTTTCCCGAAAGATGGGTTTGTTGAATTTTTTGAAGGTTTGGGGGTTGTGCAACACGGCTAATAAATTGAAGAAAAGAAGGATTTTGATACATTTTTTTGTATTTAAATTTTATAAAGTGATAAATGGTGATGTGTTACGCTCAATTATTCCAGTTGACAATGAATGTAGGTGTAATATCCGGCAATTAAATGAGCACAATTGAAATGCACAACTCGATCACATGTATTGTTTCGGTTTAATTTTTTTCGGCATAGGACCCATGCAAATGATGCAGAAGTCTTCTTCTTCAGACTCGGATGAACTGGAAAATGCAAATTCAGGTTGAAAACGGTCCAAATTCTATATTTTCAAAATAACCATCATACTATCGTTATACCGAATGATTATACAAAATTCATTTAATGTATCGAAAGGTTATTCACCGCTGATTATTTTTTATATACTTACCTTTGCGATCAGCTTTGAAAGATGAGTAAAAATACTGGAAACATAAATGGCCAACGAAACTTTTTTTAACAGAATTGAAATCACTTAGAATTCGGGTTTACGTAATAAGTGCTAGCTAAAAAGTAAAATCACGTGAAAAAACACATTTGACAGTATTTCGAATTTGTAAAAAATATTGCCATGTAACAGATACTGTCGTGTTGCAAAACTCTCCAAGCTCCCCTACAATAAAATGGCGAAAAAAAAAATCGTACATTAACTTTTAGGAGGTCATTATAAAGGGGAGACTTCAATCCCTCAACCCTTGATGATTGTATCCCAAAAAAATGGTTCAATGTCTGTAGAGTCGTTTGAATTTGAACAGTTTTTGAAAAAAAGCACCCTCGCTTCTTCACCCTCTCACATGACGTAGAAATGACCCTGAAGAAAACTGTCAGAGGCTTCTGAAAATAGAGGATTGAAGCTTTGAAATGAGTTCAGACTGACTGTCGTATGATGTTTTGTTACGAAGTTATCACACTTTAAATATCAGCAATTTTTCAGCGAAGTGTTCCCTAAATTTTGCACGCCAGTGTATACATACATATGTGTATACATGCTTATAAACATGCTGTGCATATTAATGAGTTTGTGTTCTATGAGAGACAAGGATAATATAAAAAAAATATTTAGTAAGCATTGATGACCTTGAACCGTATAAATAAAAAGTTGGCCTTGATAAAAGTATGTATTTATTATTGTATAAATTTATTAATTCGTTTGTTGGTTTCTAATAATGATGGGGATATTCTGGTATTCCCATGTAACTATCTGACTCTCTATGCACGAATTAAGAGTAAAATGTAACAAATATTTCACATTTACACTCAATGCTGCTATAATTCAGAGAGAATTTGTAAATAATTGTTATATCATAACAAACAGTTATTTATATCCGAAGTAGGAAGATAAAATAGAGATTAGGGGCCTAGATATCTTAATCGACATATCTGTGAGTAATATTACTACTAAGCATTCGCAAAATGACGAGGTCAATTAAGATCCGTCGCAATGAGATTCAGGGCAGATAGCAATACGGTACCTAAAACTCAAACTAGTGACTCGCCAACCCCTGCTGGATACATGCATAAAGCTGTGCGTACATTCGTAAGCAAAATATGATAAATGAGGTTCGAAAAGTTTGATATTATCGGTAGTTGATAAAGTGAGTATTTATATAAATGAATATAACAGTGGCTTCACACATGTACCTATGTACACAGCATGGTTCAATGAAACATCATTTTAGTTTTTAGGTACAGTATTGCCATCTGTCCTGAGTTTCATTGCGACGAATTCTATTTAGAAACATGAATATAATCTTTGACTATATACCTATAGATTTCTAACAGCCCATTTAAGCAATGTATAAGGTCGCGTGCTAAGATCTCAGCGCCACCATGTCCCAAAACGAGGGAAAAACAATAACGAACCATTATATTTTTTCTAGCACTTGTATATTTCCCTTCCTCATTTCCTTCGACCATATATACTCATAGACACGGCCTGTATATACGGATCTACGAATCAAAGTGAAGAAAAGATAACGGGAAAAGATGTCCTCTTGTGACGTCACAAGATAATATTTCTACATCATTCTAAATGGCGGATACTGCCTAAGTCTCGAATATTGCAGAATATTGTATGGATCAGTGCTGCATAGGTGAAGCAACTGAGGCTGGATTTTTTAAAATAAATTTTTGAAATGTATGATGATAATGTACAGTCTAATCATATTGTACATTTGATTAAAATTATTAGTTTTTACTATTGTAACCTGCGACTGTACCATATAGCAAATAATTTAGCACCAAATCGAGAAAGAATAAGAAGTAACCTCACTAAAGTAAGTTATAAGGAAATAATATTACAATTGAAATTTAATATTTCAAAATTACAATTTCCAAAATACTTTATGATAAGCATTACTTAAAATTATATGTGTTAAAATTAACAATTAATAAATCAAAGTATATACTACAGGCTCAACGACAAAGTTCCATCGTTACTTTGTCCTCATGTGACGTCACGTAGATGATTTCATCTTTTCTTCAAAGCATTTATCTGAAGCCGTGTCTATATATGGTCGAAGCTCATTTCGATCGCGTGTATGTATATGTAATCACACCCACGGACATATTCCTATGTCCGTGATTACACCACACTGAACCACACAGTTATTAGTTCTTACTTTGGCTGCTTTTGGGACATGGCTGCGCTACAGATCATGGAACGCACAATGGCGGCCCATTAGCAGTCCATAGGTATATAGTCAAAGAATATAATTAATTGAGTTTCTTTTATTTAACGATACAAATATTTGAGAAGAAAGAAACAGAATAAATGTAATTAGGTACAAATATGTCGTTCGTCACTTTTACGAATGGTTAGATATCTATACTTATTGTTAGATATGTATTTGAATTGATCCACGCAAGTATATTTGAAACTATTCATGTGGTAAAACAAAAGTTAAACAACTTATGGGGGCATACTCTGATATCAATATCTTTCCTGTATGTGAAAATGTAAAGAAAATGTGGAAGTTAGTTTGCGTTTTTTCTAAACTGAACCATACGTATATTTTTGTAACACTTTAATGAATGCAGTTCTTCGTTCGATGTAAAAAATATTCAAATGCTTTGCGAAAGTTTATTATTTAAACAAATATTTTAATTTTATTGCTCGACGTTGAGATTTTTTTAAATTCACCGTACAAACGTGTATAAGTCTTTTGATTAATTACACTCCGTCGTAAAATTAGGGGAACACCTATTTTTTTCCTAAAAATGATGTGTACTTCAAATGAACATAATTTCGTCCCAGAAAGTCGTAGGAATATGAAAAAATAGCAGATTAAAGACCAAGTCATCCTCTTTTGAAAGTGTATTGTGGAGTTTCAAAATATTCATTAATTTTCACAGTTTTGTTGCTTAGAATGGAAATTAACGAAGTTTGTAATTTTTCTTACCATCTTTCTCCGTCTCTACCGGCTAAGGAAATCTTTTCTCCTAAACGTTGATAACTGGATACGAAAGTCTGTTCCTTTGGCTTCAATTTTCTTTCTTAAAGCGCCCTGTACGATTTTTTCTAACTGATTTATTAAAGTTTAAAGGAAAAGAATCATTTTCAACTTTGATGAGTTGTATCTTGCGAACAGATTCACTTACAGGCACGAAAGAAAATGCAAATTAGAGATTGAACAGTCAGCTTTAACCTTAAATTATCAGATATCATAAAGAGACCCTTCCACCGTATTTGTTTTTGCATTAACTGATATCATAAAATTGTATACAAAATGTGATTAAACCTACAAGAAGTGACATCGAAGTGGCCCCACTTCACATTTTAAAGTCGAGGCTATACACTTTAAAACCCCGTCAGAATTTTTCGATTATAGCCATTTGGTGCGTAGATATTGTATTTCAAATATTGGTCAAATTTTAATTCATGCTCGAACCGTGGCTTGATGATGTAAGGGGACGTCCTCCCAATACGGCGCCAGCGATAGCCTTGAATTCTTGAAGAACTTAGGGAAGCCTTGATAAAGATTTGGAATCAATTACCGCAGTATACCATCCATCGATATATGTATGAGACAACTACACAAGTATTTATTCGCTACACAAAAAACAGATTAGAGAATATAAGATATAGCTTAGAGTCGTAAAAATATCAGTGATTCTTCTTCTAAAATAGATCATGGCAAAAGAGAATAGTCTACGATAGGTGAAGTATAAGAGTTCATACTTTTTTTGTGCAATATATTTGAGAGGAGAAGATATTGAACCAAGGGAGTTCAAAGCTCCACTGTACATTTAGGCTAAATTCAGAAAATCACCTAGCGCCAAACTACATACAGTCCTGTGCGAAAGCCTTAGGCATTGATAGTTGAAATACGAGAACGCAGTTAGGTTGAGCATATATGTATATTTTATTATACAGTGTATAAATTATAGAATGTAATTTTGTTTATAAAGGTGAATACCTCGATATTTTGTGCGGCTTTCTTTTGCCTTAATTAGCGCATCAATTCTTTTTATACAGCCTTCGTATAATTTATTAATTATTTCCATTGGAATTCTTTGCCATTCTGTTTGTAACACCTCAAACAAATCACCTATATAGATCTTTTGGTTGACTTTTTCTTCGTGCTCTGTCCAAATGATTCCAAACACGTTCCATAATATTTTGATCTGGACTTTGACGTGGTCAGCTCGTAACTTTTAATGTTTCTTTATCTTCTAAAGCTGTCAAATAACTTTTCACAATTCGCGCGGTGCAGTAATCGTTCGCTAAATGAGCGTTTCGTAAACGAGCTTTAGGAACGCCCTCTGCTCACACGAATTTTTCACACACGCGTACGTACCCTTCTCCGCCGCTCGATCATATGCATACGGTGTTGCGATTGATCCGCATATCAAGCGAGTGGCTGCCTGGGAAGGGAGCGCTCATGCCATTGGTTGTCCCGTAAACGAGCTCAAACCGATTTGGACCCCAGAGTTAGCATATTTAGCGAACGATTACTGTACGCAGCATGATAGGAAATAAGTATCATTGACATAGATTTGTTCAGGTATAAAACAAATTTTATGCAGTGCCCAGGGGCTGGAAACTCCTACCGAATTTTCTGGTTTTACAATTTTAGTTCCCCGATGACAGACAAGACGTAGATGGCGCTATTTCGACGACAATGCGCGCCACCTAAAAACATTGAAACCCTGTGAATCCGGTAGTGAAAGGCCATTGTTGGCCATTGTGATTCAGCGTTGTGTAGTGTTTGTGCTATTTGGTGCTATTTAATTCTTGTTAAGACAATTGAATTGAACATAGAATGGTTTTTAGACAATGCAATTATTATTATTCTATCGGTATGGTACCGCTTTGCAAATAATATCTTAAATAGAAAACACGTAGTGTGTAACAACTGTTTCTTTGTACTGTATAACAACAAAAAATGTATTGGGCAAAAAAGTATGTAAATACACTGGAAATTCCAGTGTAAAAATTCCAAAATTTCCTTTATACATATTATATACATATATCATGAGAACTGGGTACTATAGATATCACAGTATATACAATATAGTATACTTTTATATACATATATATATATATCAATTTTTAGTTCACTCATGACGGATATGTAGCAGATAGCGCTGCAGGCAATGCCAGACTTTTTGTAGAGGGGAGTTTCCGACCCCTGGCAGTGCCTTTTGCACAGTACTGTACATGGATCGATTGTGTTTTCGATTGTCACATGTTTACAGAAATTAGATATTTCGATGTGCATGTATATGAAAGTAAGTTTCAAGAAGGTAGAGAACGTGTTACAATTTTGGAACTGAAGTAATTTTTAATTATAAGAATATAAAAGAAAGAGTAGTTGTATCAAGTAACACATTAGAAAGTATATGACTCTGCGTTAGAAAGGTATATATCTCATATCTGTATCTGCAGAAAGATCATTGATTAGGATATGTTCTCTCAAACCGTTTACTTTTGAACATTTTTAAAAGTATTTGCGTAAGTTAATTTAACCACTTTTCATCCTTAATTTAATTACTCAAACACATTTTTATAGTTGCTGTATCTCAAAAAGATGATATTGAAATTTCAGTGGGCGTGCGGGGGTGACTGGAGTGATGGGATGGGGCCAGAGCCCCATGGAGTTCGGGTAGACCCGTCTCCGGCCCAACTCCCCAGCCCCCTCCGCCATCAATATCGTCATAGCTCCTGCCAGCATCGCAGAGAGCCACCTCGATCGCGATGGAGGCTTCTAACAATCAACAACAGAAGGAGAAGGAGCCACGCGTTCACAGGCCGTGCGCCTTCGACAAGGTACTTATATGCATTTAATCTTCTCAATGCGACAGTCGTACTTTTCATAGTACACTCAAACCTGTTTTTGTGCGGTGGATAGGGACCGCATAAAAAAAAATCGCACAAAACTTCACGAGTAGCTATAAAAAATAGTTTTCGCAACACAATTAAAAAGTATTCCTTTTATGCGGTGAATAGGGACCGCATAAAAAAGGTCTCACGTAGAAAACAACTCAAAACCTTACGAAATAACTAGGAAATCAAGACACGAAGTGTGGCAGCTACTTGGAATCTCGCCAAACCTTTTGGAATCTAACTAACAAGGGAACATCCCGAAGTGATAATTTCCGATTTTGATGCAACTTATGTATAATATAGTTCTCAAAAAAATATTTGACACGTATTTTTTTGTAGCTGCTGTGACTGATGTTAAAGGGGTGAAAATAACCCTCAAAGTGGAGGGTGGGAAACATATTTGGTCGAATATCTCGGAAACCAGCAGAGCTGGACGGATGCTGTAAATTGCAAGATTATGTATCTTTTTTATGAGGAATTCAGATATGCAAATGGACTATTATTAAATATTTCATTAGCTTCAATTTTTCATACAAATGATTCCAAACATGTTATATTCTTTTACACAATATATTTTTTAATATATTATTTAAACAAATAGAAATTCTTAAAATCCATTTGCATATCTGAATTCCTCGTAAAAAAATACATAATCTTGCAATTTACAGCATCCGTCCAGCTCTGCTGGTTTCCGAGATATTCGATCAAATATGTTTCCCACCCTCCACTTTGAGGGTTATTTTCACCCCTTTAACATCAGTGTCGGCAGCTACAAAAAAATACGTGTCAAATATTTTTTTGAGAACTATATTATACATAAGTTTCATCAAAATCGAAAATTATCACTTCGGGATGTTCCCTTGTAAGTTAGAAAATACACACACGAACATTTTTAAATATTTTATTTACATATGTACTTATTTTACGCATACAAAACTTTTCAAAACGTATAACCATTATATCCTTCGTAGTCTGACAATACGCGAACTTTCTTGTGGTAAACCGGTTCAAAAGCGCTTTCGTCACTTGAAGATACTACAGTAATCGTTCGCTAAATGCGCTAGCTCGGGGGTCCAAACCGGTTTGAGCTCGTTTACGGGACAACCAATGGCATGAGCGCTCCCTTCCCAGACAGCCACTCGCTTGATACGCGGATCAATCGCAACACCGTATGCATATGCTCTAGCGGCGGAGAAGGGTACGTACGCGTGTGTGAAAAATTCGTGTGAGCAGGGGGCGTTCCTAAAGCTCGTTTACGAAACGCTCATTTAGCGAACGATTACTGTACCTCGCACTCGTTCATAGTTTACTTCTTTTCAGTTACCATGTAGTCGATGATCAGTTTTGGCGATGACTATTGTTTGTATATGTCTCGGTAGCGAGATATACAAGATTGAAGCTCCTTTTTGGAATTTTTAAATTTTTAAATTGTTTTTATTGATAACTTCGTTAATTATGTTCCAATTTGATTGAAATTTTCATAAAAGACGGCACAAAAACAGGTTTTGAGTGTACAATCTTATTTGCGAACAAGTCACATACAGGGTGCTCGCACACTTATTACTTGATGTATTTTTTAATTGATAATTGTACGAAAAAAAAGAAACTAGGAAAATATTCCACCGCTTTTTATGAGGAATAAGTAAAAGTAATTTAAAAATTTTTTAATCGATTTTGTATCGAAATTAAACATAATGTTCTTAATTTTTTTTCGCTATGGTGCGAAATATATTTATTTTTTTTTATCAAGGTGTTGCTGAAAGATTTGAGAATTCATCGGTAGAATGAAATGTCATATACACTACCTGCCAAAAGTTTGTGTACACGTACTAATAAAAAAAAATATTCTTAAATATTTTACTCTTAATAGAAATATGCACGGGGAAAACAGCTTGGTTCGTAACGTTTCATAAACTCATTTCTAATGTACATAAAATAATTTTTGCAAAAAAAAAAATATAACCGACTTCGGAATGCACTGAAAAGAATGAAATAATTTTAATTTATATTTCTGTATACTTCGCACTTGACAAGCATCGACTGTGTAAATTGTAATTAGGATTAAACTTAAAATTCAATTGTAATCAAAATCTGAACGACAGAAGTCATATTCGAACTGCAAAGTGCGTCACGAGTAGTGATCCTTCTCGAGAATTTCTCGAGAAATTTTGTAATTGCTTATTTCTCATTTCTCGAGAAATTACGGTATTTCTCGAGAAACTGAGATTTAGAAACGGCGAAACACATTCTAAATAGGCTTTTCGGAAAATATGATAATATATCCATGATTCTACTGAAAATACCGAAACACTTACATATCAAAATGAGGAATTATCATTAAGAAAACAATTAGAATTAGCAATTGCGGACAGCCTCCAAGAATTTAGCCCCAATCAAGAAGAAAATAAATTTGAAACTTTGGAAAAGGAATTTCATATTTTTGAGTCAACTGGAAAAAGGACATCTAATTTGCAGCAACTTTTGGATGTTCTATATACAATCAAGCCAACATCCACTTAAAATGAAAGAAATTTTTCCAGTCACAGATTTTATTACAAAAAAAAAAGTAGATTGCTACAATAAATGCTTTATGCTTTTTAAAAAATTATTTTATAACAAAAATTCTTTATTTGCACTATGTAGACGGGAACGAGCATTTAGTTAAAGTTTTGTTGCTTTTAAATATTATCAACCTTATCCTATAAATATAAAGTTTGCAATATTTATTTAAGTTCTCTTAAATTCTCGAGCATTCTCAAGTCTAATTCTCTTGTTTAATTAGTCTAATTTCTTGTTTCTCGAGAAACAAAATATATCGAGAAATCAGGAACACTAGTCACGAGTTGTGATACGATATTGTACTTAGGTCAAGTGGTTAAATGGGACAGCCTGCATGATTACGGTGACCATCCGTCCTGTATTTCCGGGGACAGTTCTGCATTGTATTTTAGTTTATGTACTTTTTCTTTTCAATTGTTTTTTTTCTTTCTTTCGATAAATAATTTATGAAATAATCCAATACAAGAATTTTGTTATATTTTGCTGTCTATATGTTGTTATAATTCCCAGCTTCTTTTTTGTCCTCGATTTCGCTTCCAAAAATATGGTCACCGTATGTATGATACACTCCTCAAAACAATTAAGGGATCACCCCTGAGAACCCGAAAATGTAGTCCAAGTTCAAGCGACAATGCACTGAACGCCGTATCTTTATTTGGTGCGAATCGGTGACTTTAAATATCGGGGCCACAGGTAAAGAATTACCGTACCAAGTTCGCTTTGGTCTTAATCGAATCAGCAATCCTTGCACTTTAAACCGATGCAAAGTTTATTGTGTTACAGTTATTTGTTGCTGAGATACAGCGCGTCGATGAAAAGATGGAATTTTTTCAATTTTAAAGCATAATTCGCAAAGGGCGTGGTACGTCGAAATGTTGATCAAATTGTAAAAGCGATATACGCTTCTTCTAGAGAAAAGGCTGATCTTTCTATTTCTATATTCCTGAATGTTCTACGATAATTCCGTCGTTCTCTAAAAACAGTTAAAGTCAAAATAGCCATTTTTGCTTCGACATTGAATAACTCGGTAAAAAAGAATCATACAGAAATCAAGAAACACTGTTTTTACGCAGAAACATCGTGGCTTTCGACTGGTGTAAATGCAGTTCACCAAAAAAAGCTTGTTCGCCTCGTGTAACATTACGAAGTTCAACAAATTTTTCTTTAATTTTTACATTCGAGAAACACATGAAAGCGTAGATTCTATGCTTTCGATCTGTTTTTTTGTTGGTATCGGTACGACCATTTTTACCGAAGTTATGGTCGCCTGAACTTGTACTACATTTTTGGGATCTCAGAGGTGATCCCTTACCTTTTTTGATGAATCCTACATTGTTCGCAGCGTAAGAGTTAGTCCTTAAAGGTGCGCAGGAGCCACGACAAAATTTCGCGTTGACTTCAGCGACAGTTGCGGAAAAAATAGGAAGCTCTCAAACTAGGATAGATACATCCTTGTCTCTCCAACGGTGTTGTGGCAGAGAGGGTGATACATCAATAGCAGGAGAGACGAAGACAGAGAAAAAGCAGTATTTTCTAATAATTCTTTTTTTTTTTTTTTTTTAATATTCCTTGTATCATCCTGCAGGGAAGTACAGAGCCGTTTTTTAACCGACTTCGATAAGGAGGAGGTTACTCAATAGGAGGTTAATTTTTTTTTTTTTTTTTAATGTATGTTCGCCGATTACGCCGAGATGGATGGACCAATCGGAACCAAACCTTTTGCATCTTGTAGGGTATGACTCCCAGTTGGTCCCGTAAAAAACCCATTTTGGATTTTTTCATGTTTTTCCGCTTTTATCGCAAAACCCCTTTTGGTGCATTCCGAAGTCGGTTATATTTTCTTCCAAAAATTCTTTTTGAGGGAACGAAAGAATCGTTAATAATGCGTGTGATAGATATTTATAATAACATTCTATTGTCAGAAGCAATTGAAAGTCAGAAACTACGTTAAACTGCATAAGAAACGCGTATTAAAATTACTAAAAGTTCAAAGGGCTGCCAACAAAGTGCTGTTTCGAATTTCGGTATAAAGTTAGATTTGTAAGAAAGTAGAAATCTTCCGCTTTAATTCGGTTTTTGATTTACCTCGATATCTTTATCCGTTCCTGAGATATCGTCGTGTAAAGACAAACGTAATTTTTGTAGAAATTCGCTGCCGCCACACGCTTGGACCCAGACATTGGGTGTCTAGCGTAGCGGTCACGTGGTCATTGTCTACGTCTAACCCTTTACTATTCCTGGAAATGCGTATATGAATTTCCTAGAAAAAAGTCTACGGCCCATTCGGGATTACCCTCGTACGCGCCGGCCGCTATACAAACTTTGAAGCCCTATATCTCAGGAACTAATTAAGATATCGCGTTGCAACAAATTGCGTTATTATGTACGCATTTTTCTCTATTTTCTGAGCTACCTACTGCGTAAAATTTAGGCATGTTTTTTTATATTTATTGCCAAAAATTTCGCCGCCGTTGAATGTTTCGCGTTGACCTGTGGGTTCGTTAATGCATCAAGTGTTTCCTGTTAATTCAGATAAAAAAAATTTTTGGAAAAAAAAATACAACCGACTTCGGAATGCCCTAAAAAGGACGAAATAATTTTAATTTATATTTCGAAGACGGCGCAAAAATTGTGAAAATATGTAAAAGGATTAAAGAATTTTGACAATTTCCAATGTAGAAAGTTGTTAATTTTGCGCCGTCTCCGAAATATAAATTAAAATTATTTCGTCCTTTTTAGGGCATTCCGAAGTCGGTTGTATTTTTTTTCCAAAAATTTTTGGAAAAAGTGTCCATACAAAAATTTATTCTATGAAAACATACACTTTTGTTTTATTTAAATTTTCATAAGCAAAGTTACAAAATCGGGCTATGATTATACTTCTCTGTGGAATGATACAAAGAATATTTAAAAAAAAATGAATTATTTGAAAATACTACTTCTTCGGATCAAAAAGTGGTCTAAAGTGGTCTCTCCTGCTATTTATGTATCACTCCCTCTGTAATAGCATCGTTGGAAAGACAAGGATCTATCTATCCTTGTTCGGGAGCTTTCTAATTTTTCCGCAACTGTCGGCATTCGCGCCACTTCACCTCTTGCGCCAGTAGTGCTCGAGGGATATATTTTCAAATTGATTCGTGTACAGAATGAAAAGTACTTATTTTACTTCGAAACTACTTTGTGTAAGGTATAACTTGTATAATGTAATAACAAAAAAATAATATCACGTTATTTACTTTATTTTAATGGAATCTTAAGGATTTTCAATGATTTGTTTATTGGATGCTAATGGTCATTTACGATATAAAAGCATTCTGGATTGTTAAGGGTTCATTTAGTCATTAGATATAGTGCAGAGTTGAAAAGATGTCCAGCGTGAGAGCACTAGGGTAAGAAAGATACTTCGCTCACTTTTTCTGACTTTCTTCTTAACCCTTTGAGCGCTGAGTTGCCAGACGTTAAGCGTGCGCCGTGGACCGCCCACTCCGCACGAGGCATCTCACCGTGGACTGCCTACTCCGTACGAGACAGCTCACCGTGGACTGCGTACTTTTTACGAAAGAGCGCACGTTGAGCAGACGTTGTCGTGAGAACGCATATGTGGGTTCATAGCCAAAAACGAATGGTTATGCGAAAACACATATGTAGGTTCATAGCCAAAAACGAATGGTTATGCGAAAACACATATGTAGGTTCATAGCCAAAAACGAATGGTTGTGTGAGAACCCATATATGGGTTCATAGCGCTCAAAGGGTTAAGGGCAGAGGATGACATAGTTATAGAATCTCTATAGAAAGTTTTGAATCATTGTGTTGGACCTCGGTGTTCGCTACTTCTCTATTCCAGTTGATCTCGAAACTTCCAATCGCTGTTTTCATCACGCAATGCTATACAAATCGATTAGTAGATGCGAGCGTTTTGATAATTGATGAAGATGAGGGCCTTACCTCCTCGATCATGTTATAGGAGCTGGACATATTGTGATGCAATCGATTAAACCTGCATCCCCTTCTCTGGTATTCTTTTTAACTCTGTATTGTACACGATAGTACAGTACTGTAACTATGGCTAATAATTAATTTCTTCACTAATATGTTAACTACTCATCAACAGGAGACCTGTTAATAGATTTCGTTACGACAGTGCAACTTTATTGGATAATGATTCATTTCTAATTCAATTAGAATAATACAATTTAGATAGTATAAAAGAAGGAAAGGTGGGTAAGTTTAAGCCAATTTTCAAGGTTAATGATTTGTTGATAATTCAATCAGAGTAATAAAATTTAGGTAATATAAAAGAGGAAAGGGTGAGTAAGTTCAGGCCAATTTTCAAGGTTACTGATCTACAAGGTGTCCCGTAACTAGTGTAGGGACCGGACATTGATGGGTAACTGAGACGATTCTGAACAACAATTTCCTTTTCTAAAATGTCGGATGGGGCTTCGTTTTTGAATTACAAACGAAAAACACTGACCAATCAGAGCGTGAGTAGAGTGTGCGCTCAGCCGTGATAGGATAACCTCGAGTCAGGATGTCGGACTAGAACGAATCACGGCTGAGCGTGCGTGCTACACGTGCTCTGATTGGTCAGTGTTTTTCGTTAATAATTCAAAAACGAAGCCCCATCCGACATCTTTGCAAAGGAAATTGTTGTTTAGAATCGTCTCAGCTACCCCCCCACTTTCGACTCCTACACTAGTTACGGGACACCCTGTATATGTATAAGAAGGAAACTTATTTCTTCAAAGTTGAACGGTTATAATTAATAAGGTTCCATTAAAATTTCATTTTATTATTCCAAAGAAAGGTTTTTTTCGTTTTTCTCCTCGTATGTGGAAAGATTTTGAATCTACCAAATGAAAATATAACTTTTTACTTTGCTCATAAATGCTTCGATAACTGTTGCGTGTATATGATAAAAATATACGTATACAAGTACCAAAGGTACATTAACTTTCCAATTTTTATTTGCTGTTAACTTATGAAGATATAGAATTTTTTTTTCAATTGCAGAGATAGTTAACACTAAACCTACCGAAGCGATCAAAATGATCGATCGAGTGTTTCGTATTATAAATCACAAAATTTATTACTATGCTTTTATTAAAATGCACGTTCATTTTTATCACAACCAAGACTTGCTGTAGTTAGTATACGTTTCATTGTTTATTTTTCTATTTTATTTTCAACTTGAACGTAAATGTGCATAAAACGTCGGTAAGTTTAGTGTTAAAGTGCTGAAAATGAAGTTAGTACACAGAATCAAAACTATTTCATTTTAACAAGTAGATTTAATTTATTACTTTTATTACAGATGGAGGGGCTGGTGCGGGAGATGCAAGACCCTGAGAACGGGGTACCCGTGCGCAGCCAGAAGCAATTTCTTACCTCAGTCCCCTCAGCTTTCATGGGTGAGTGCCATCGGTACCTGCGTTGTGGAGTAAGCGTAAGTGGCCATCACGGCCAGGACACTACAGTAGGGTGCCTGCGTGTTGCAGGTTATGACCTCATCGAGTGGCTGATGGAGCGGCTTTCCATCGAGGAATCAGGTACGAATGGTGACAGTTGATGTCAACGTGGAAACAGAATTTATTTGAGAATTTTTAATAATGTGTGTTAAGTAGTTGTTTTATGGCTTTCACGATCCAGTACCTAATTGAAAGTTCCTATTCATAATTTCTTTTTTTATCGTTAGTATTGAATATCAGTTCAGTGTCGATAAACTTAAATAATGAATCTAATTGTAATATTATGGTAATGTTGAGGTACGATTATAATAAACAAAAATGAATATGAATAATGAATAATACACTGCTCAAAAGAAATATCACATAGAAAAATTTTAGACAAAAATTGGCCAACTTTGACTGACGGTAATTCCGCGAAAAATCATCGTAAAATTATGTTTTTTTTTTTTTAATTTAAAGCTTGAAATCTCTATTTTAAGTAACTATAGTTCGATTTTAGGTGTGATTCATTCCTACAACTATAACACCTTATATGTGAGGGCATGTTTGTTATATTGAAAATTACAAAGTTTGACGTAATGCATGGACTTGCTACATTTTGTTTCGGGGATACTGTTTGCAGAAACATAAAGCACGAACCTTCCTCTTCAATTTCTAAAATGTCGCTGCCATTTTTTTTCGCAAAGATACAGCACTTTAAAGTAACCCTTCCATCCTTGGCATATACCGCCGGCATTGATATTAAACACCGGTCCTCCGGTAAGAGGATTCAACGGCGGCTCCATAATGGTATAGGGAGGAATCACCTTGAATCATCGTACCTGTTAGCGTCAGCCCGGGTGCAAGGTGCCGTTGTCGAGAACCTATGTCTGTCATCGGGCGAAGGATCAGTGGTATCCGATAGCTAGGACCGCGACGAGTTCTAAGAGTCGCGTATGTTATGATTAAAATCCGATACCCTTCTTTTGAGGATCGCCGAAGGAACCGTGTCTCGTGGCCGATGATCCGACGTCATGGTGCTGCGTACCGCGTGCAGGGCGATAAGGGTTTCTCGAAGGATCTGGCCACGG
This sequence comes from Stelis phaeoptera, assembly GCA_943735885.1. NCBI lineage: Eukaryota > Metazoa > Arthropoda > Insecta > Hymenoptera > Megachilidae > Stelis > Stelis phaeoptera. The sequence goes on from OX030933.1 coordinate 4,438,337, forward strand.
AGTGGGGAAGGTGATGTACCTTCTGGTAGGAGGACCATGATGAACCTCTTGGCACTGTCGTCAACGTCACACAAGATGAGTTGGTTTAAAAATGTTTTTTATTTAGTACTTCGAAGATTATACAGACAAACACTGGATCTTATTAACTACGCGCACGGACTTGCGGAGTCTCGACGGAAGTTCTGATTATACTCACTGTTCTTACTGTACTGTGCTGACTGTTTACGCTTTTTGGGTCCTCCTTTTATAAGGGGTTTTTGGTAGGGAAAGTAGTGGTAGGGGTAGGTGGGATAGCAGTGAGGGTTTTCTGGAAAAAACGCGGGAATCAGTCCCGGATACATAAATATCGAGGTTTCTGGAGGATGGGATACGAGGGGCCTTTTTCTAAGGATATCTGATTGGAAAAGTAGGAAAAAGGGTCAGGATACATAAAATACCTGAAAACGGAGAGTGCGTGGTTTGGGACCGAGGGTAAAGGGGACCGTCGTAAAATATCTAGTAGGGGCTCGGTCGACAGCACTTACCCCAGAACCGTAAGAGAACGTCGCGAGAACTTCGAAAAAATATCTATCAAATTCTAACATACCAATCTTGTTGTTCTACCAGCACCAAGAATGACTGCGGTACGATATGTGGATCATATTCTGCCAATGAGTCGCTGCATAGGAAGAAATTTCATCCTTATGCAGGATAAAACTCAATTAGACTGCTTTCACATCCTGCAGTAAGTCCAGATTTGAACCCCATAGAATACGTATGGAACATAATGGGTCGTATGTTGAGAAATTTAGCAAGACAACCTGTCAATCTTCAAGACTTGTCGCAAGTCGTAATTCAAATCTGGAATGACATTGCACGGGAAGAAATTAGGGTTTGCATTAACACAAGGAATCGGCGGGAAGAATAATTCAACAACGCGGAGGAAACACGTGTTATTAAAATTTAAACACACATACACACACACAACAAAAAACGGTTCTTTTCAGGGCCATATGATGTGCAAAATCCTACCGACAACCTCCGCGTGGTGCACATCGGGTAATACCAATGCTGGCGGTATATGCCAAGAATGTACTTTAAAGTGCTGTATCTTTGCGAAAAAAAAAAAGAAATGGCAGCAATTTTTCTTTTTGTTTAGTAATTGAAGAGGAAGGTTCGTACTTTATGTTTCTGCAAACAGTATCCCCGAAAAAAAATGTAGCAAGTCCATGCATTCCGTCAAACTTTGTAATTTTCAATATAACAAACATGCCCTCACATTTAAGGTGTTACAGTTGTAGGGATGAATCACACCTAAAATCGAACAATAGTATCGTAATGTAGAGATTTCAAGGTTTAATTTAAAAAAAAGAACATAATTTTACGATGATTTTTCGTGGAGTTATCGTCAGTCAAAGTTGGCTAATTTTTGTCTACAATTTTTCTATGTTATATTTCTTTTGAGCAGTGTATATTGAGATTTGATCAGATATCACAATATACATACCTAATGTCATTGAACTTCTATATTTTCGATGTTAATTATTTTAGTTAAATTCCTGTGTAATATACCAGAATATAATTTTTGTCTTACACGAGTGGTGCTTGAGTTTCCCTTTAAACTTTCTTTCTCGCTTTGTGGTTCCATTTCTTAGTGGCTACTTCTTTTATTTTATGTACCTCCCGTTAATCAACACTGTGATCATATTAAATTAGGATAAAGTAATAATCATTTTCGTTGATTTCTGAAACACGTTGTATACTGTAAACGATAAAGTTTCACCACAGATGTATAACAGTAAATGATTCAAAGAATTATAGTAAATGGATTTTTAAAATTATTCATTCAAATTTATTCAAAATTATACAAATGGATTTATAAAATTTTATGTACTTTTATTATTGTTTCTAAAAGTAAGCAAATAATTTCGCAGCCACCGATTACAACGAATAGACTTTATGTAGCTAATTAATTAGTTCCGAATTATTAAAAATTATTTTATATAAATAATTGCTGCGTTTGCTGCGTCATATCTTGAAACGTGTAATATGAAAACTGACTACAACTGTAAAATGCTGATGTGATAATCTATATTGATTACTTTGTTCAGCAGTTTTGGTGTTAAGGTAGTTCTTTATCAATTATGCTAGTCAGATAGAACTAGATTAATAAATGACAAATATAAAACTAGAATTTTTAACATCATTTAGATTTATTAAAAAAAATTTGGTACAAATTAATAAATTCATGTCATGACAAAAGTGCTCTTTTTTCTACTAGCCCATATGTCTGAGTGAGTTAAAGTTAAAATCGATCGACTTGTGTTAATAATCTTTTGATAACTTTATGGTAAACCGACTTCAGACATTACCCAGTGCTTCCTTGCAATTTAAGTTAGTTGTGCTCGAAACCAGAGTGAAATTTTGAATTTTTACGTTTACCTAAGAACTACCTTAATGAGCCTGGTAATGAATACTAAAAGTTAACAGTTTTAAACGAAACATCATATAAATAAACTTCAAACAATAAAACAATATGTAAGTATTCCTATATACAGGGTGTTCGACAACAGGTGGGCATAATTTCAGGGGATGGTAGCTGGGGTGATTCTGAACCGCTTTTTCCTTTGCCAAAATGCTCGTTAAGGCTTCATTTTTGAATTATTAACGAAAAACATTGACCAATCAGAGAGCGCGTAGAGTGCGCGGTCAGTCGTGATAGGAGCACTTCGAGCCAGGACGTCGGACTAGAACGAATCACGGCTAAGCATGCACTATTCGCGCGCTCTGATTGGCCGGGGTTTTTCATTAATAATTCAAAAGTGAAGCCTTAACGAGCATTTTGGCAAAGAAAAAAGTGGTTCAGAATCACCCCAGCTACCATCCCCTGAAATTATTCCCACCTGTTGTCGAACACCCTGTATGTATGCATTATTTACTCTGCTTATTTATTATTATTTAGTTAATTAAACAACGATTGTACAAGATATAACTTCGATATTTTATTCAAAATATTATTTGTTATAACAGTTGAAGTTGCGCTTAGCTAAATAGTTGCAATATAAGAATTTTTGAATCTATAAACTATAGTAAGAAGTGAAATTAAAACTTATTAATAATGTATACAAATCAAATTTACTTTTAGAATGTCTGCTCTTACAATTAGATTATAATGAAAACCTTGAATCTGTTTTAACACGTTGACTGCCACGGGGGTTACCGGTGACCGGCACCCGAAATTTTTTACAATCAAATAATTAATAAAAGAAATGACGAAACAAACCACGGATAGCGTTATCATTAAGCTAATAATGCTAGCTACCGATTAGAAAGGTTAAATTTGAAAATTAGTTGATTATATTCTTAATAATTAGGATTTCAACGTGTCTGACTACACACGTCCGTTTTCACTGTGGCAGTCAACATGTTAAAATTGTAAAGCAAGAGGTTAAAATAGAAATATTTTTTTAGTTTCTTTAACGTCAGTGGGATAACGGTTTAAATGCTTCAACTTTGAAAAATATTTTAAAGAATAAAATTAATTCTTATCGATTCATTAAATAATATTACTTTAAATAATTAGTCGAATATCATTTTTTCATCGAATAAATTAATATGAAAAAGCAGGATAAACTTTGTTTTCCACCCAAAATCGTTTTCCAAAATAAAAATTCATTATTTCTCATTTTTTACTGATCAATAGCATCTGTTTAGTTGCATAAACGACAAAATATCACAATTTTAAGTTATGTGGCTTTATTACGTCCAAGCAGCATGCGCTATTTTGCTATATTCATTTCGAATCGCTGGTTTCGCCCTATTTGTTATACCGATGTGCGCAATACGGTAAAGCTTAGATAAGTTGCACAATATTAGATATCACTTGCGATCACTACTTTCCGTAAGATGCAACAATTTTATTAGATATGAAAGTAAGCTGTTATGTTGACAGTAGAGGCGGTCCATATTGCCAACCAACTCTGCCAGTATGGCTACTTCTTCCCGGTGAATGACTCCAAGACACTCACCGTAAAGGATGATAGTTCTCTATATAGATTTCAGGTATTGTATCTGGCTTACTATGTCCGAAAGTTGAGCAACATGTAAGTTCATATTTACCTGATTGCACATACATTCATATTCTACACCTCTTATACATAGAATATTTAAGAGAGAAGAGATTCAACTGTAACATGATAAATGGTATCGATTAAAGCGTATAAATAATCCAGATAAACATTAATTCAAAATCGAATATTGCCATAGCTACAATAAGCAAATAAATTGGCTAGCTTTAGTTATTTTATGATATTTTGTTTTTGATCTTTACAAAAGATAAGGTAAGGTTTTTTTCATGTCTAAATATTATAAAGAAGAACATTTTAGGTATACACAGTCTGTCCAAGGTCTGGTGCGATTAGTTACCGAAAAAAAAGTGAGAACACAATTATCTGCTGCTTTTATACTTTTTTATTCAAAATACACTCCTTCTGAATCAATACAACGCTGGAAGTGGTTTAAAAATTGTTGGCCGCTGTCATTATATTCCTTTTTTGAAATCGCTTGTAAAACCGCAGTTGAAGCTGAATAGTGTCGTAACGGTTTCTTTGCATTGCCAATTTTAGTTTTGGGAATAGCTAAAAATCGCACGGAGCTAAATCATGCGAATACGGGGGGTGTTCGAGCACTGTGATACCTTTTCTGGCCAAAAAATCATGTACAATCTTGGATTTGTGCAGAAGGGACCAAGACCCTTCCTCGGTATTTATGCACTGTGCTTTTAGGAATGCCAGTGAGTTCCTCGATGAGCCTGGCAGACACACAGCGATCCGATTGAAGGCTTTCAACCACCTCTTGCACGTTTTCAGGGGTACGACTCGTTTTTGGCGGCGGTGCTTGAAGAGCGTCCGCGATATTTTCCCTACCGCCACGAAATCGAGCATACCATCTAAAAACGTTGGAACGATCCATGCGATCACTACTGTACACGAGTTTCGTTTGCTGCTTTGCCTTACTTAAAGCAAAATTTAATATTAGCCCTTTGGTCCATATTGTTTTGTCGACGAGCGCTAAGAAAGCGTTGTCACACGAAACCTCAAAAATTAATAACGTAGATGTGCTAGCTCGTTGAGGTTGTACGTGGTCTTTGTTAAAACGTCAAACTTCATAATGCATTTATTCAATACGAGATGGTGTTACAGAAAAAAATTTAACGCCTCTGTCGCACTAGGCTCTGGACAGACTGTTTATACGTAGTATATTTTTTAACCGTAAATGACGTAGACCATTCACAGTAATTACTTTGAAGTCAGATTTTTTGGAAGAATTTGCAATTCTGTATTACGAAAATATAAAACCTGCGTGGAAGTGAAGGGGGTAGATATACGTATAGTACTTTTTGTAGACGAGTGGAAGAGTGAGAGGTCGAGCGATTAAGATGGTTGAAACGCGACAACGTATGATTGGGATAGTGAGGATATGAGCTCACTCTCACGTTTTGTTACGCGGGAATCGCGCTCCCATTTGACGAAAATATTCCTGGCTCCCAAATACTAGTAGGTGCCCATACCTGGTTTATCCCTACTCTTCAGTTTCTGAAGGTCAGACAGCCGAACCGTGTTTTCCTTGCGATGACATTCGTAATTCGTAACCTCCTTGTTCCATTCGCACCATATGTATATACATGGCTACATCTCCCTAAGTAGAATAGACAACAGCTCCCAAACAAGCCCGACATCAGAGCCACTCCTGGAGTGGTTTTTGCGTCCATGCTTGCATTAAAGGCAGAGTATACTGTAGCGGACAAAAGAAGTTATCACTTGTATGATTTTATTTTTATTACGTTTAAAATTAGCTTAAAACTTTAGTTCGTGTCTGACAGATATTGTGATAAAAAATTACAAGTATTGATTTCTTATTTAAATATTTCGCCTATTTCTTTTTGTATTGCCTTATTTTTAAAATAATGGATAACGATATCTATACAGGTTGTAATAGGACAGTTGCCAAAGGTATCACTTGATCTTCTTGTAAGTTAATTTTTTATCCAAGCTGTCATCTGTACTCTGTTAGGCAATTTTTTGACTGTCTGAAACATCTTCCTGAAACTTATTTTATGGACTGTAAGGATATATTATCGGAAGAATTTCGGTGTTTGCTCAGGGTGTGATTTAAAGAATTTCTACAAGTTAATTTAACATGCTGTTAGAATAAGATTGTAGGGATGGGATGGCACAAACAATGAGGGGCTCCTCCTTGAGTCCCGTAGCCATGCTCTGCTTGACGGAAACGTTCCAGCTTATTACTTCGTATTTGTTTTCCATGCCTAGTTTATATCGTTAGAGATTTACAAAAATACAGATCACGTTACAATTAAGAATTATCTTGCATCTTTTAATTGGGACTCCGCTTTGAATAATTTATCTACCGAGGAAGTCGTTGTAGTGTTACATAAACATTTAAATTATACCATGGCATCATTTATTCATTTAAAATCATTAAAAGAGCTGATAATATTAATTAAATCTAAGAAAGCAGCACATTTTTTGCCTGCAAGAAAAGTGAGCATTGTAGTGGCAGAAAATGTAACATTCTGCCTAACAAATGCTGGGCTGACACATTACGTAACGCAGAATCGAATATTCATAATGTTGTAAATTGTAAATTCTTTCTGGCCGTTAATTTCTATATAAATGGACAGACATATTGTTATTCACAATGTTCGAAGGCGTTTGATTTAATATGATTTCAAGAAACACGTGTTGCACGTAAAAAACCTTTCATAAACCGAAAGGATCATAACGCAAAATTAGTTCTTGCTAAGGAGCATTTTCTCTGAACAAGAGAGTAATAGGGCAAAGTTATTTTTACTGATGAGTTCTTTAGTTGCTATTATGTAGAAAATGTTTCGTAAGACGTAAAATAGGTAAAGAATTATTCCAACTTATCTGAAATCGACCATTGAATGGAAAGGCAATATTGTAATGGTCTGGACTGGTATAATCATAGATGATGACGTCTTGATGAGATTATGAACCTGATGCGAAATCAACACTGAACAAAATACGTCAAATTACTGGGCCTTTCAAGTAGATAGTCGAAGCACACGTTCTGAAGTGTGAAACAATCTTTAGAGGAGCATTATGTGAATGTCTTTTGTTGGCCAGCACAATCACTCGATATAACACTTCCTAAATGATTTATACAAAACGATCAAGAATGCTTGGAGCAATGTTTCATGCTATGCTTATTCGTTTTGTACGAATATTATTAAAAAGAAAGGTTGCTCAACATTCAGTATATTGTTATTACTATTATTATATTATTTATATTATAGAATAAAGCACATTGAGCAAGTAAGTTGGTCTTTGCTTGGTTGAATCGGGATCTCGAAAATTTTGCAAAGTTCGTGTACCCAAAGTTATTATTGGGGTCAGGCCAGGTTAGGTTGCGATCCCAAAACTTTGTATCTTGATTTTCTAATCGAATTTTGTATCTTAACTGTCAGGTTCAGTAGAATGCTTTTCGTATTTTTAATGTAATTTAGTATAGAAGTCTGTAAGACAGAAAAATATGTGTAGTATGAAATGATATTGTTTTATTTCAAAGAGTGCAGAAAACATAATTGTTCTACTTGGGATGGTGTGGTAAGAGTAGAGAACGCCGAGGTAAAAATATCGGGACAAAGGAAGTGTCCGACAGAAGCGCCGAGATAAAGAGAAACACGATAACGAGAGCTAGAAAGCATCATACATACTTGTGTGACTACGTGACTGCAAACTTTCAGAATCCCGACTCAATTGCAACTTCGAGTACCCGAAGTTTACAAACTTTCCTTAAATATATCCTCATTTTATGTTTCATATTTTTTTTACTAACTATTAGATGGAGTTACTTGTTAACACTTCATGTTATAAAATAAAGTTTAAGAACTATCTTTTTGCAATGTGCAATGGGAAGAAGAGAAGTTTGAACTGTAACTCCAGAAGTAGTACAACCGGGCAGGGGGTGATTCTATTTACGTTAAAAAAGAAGACAATATTTCGGTATAACATTTTTTCATCCGGAGCTCCGTTTTCGTGAAAATCGACTTCAAAGTTTGTTCGGCTTGTAAAAACGATTTAGTACAATTTGCTTGTCGTGTATTCCACTACTGTGGTTGTCTCTGTCCGGGATAGTGTTTGCAAACATTGATGATTGTGTGGTTGAAACAATACAAAGTGTTTATACTGATTACTTATTTTTTATTCTTTTTTATTACTTACTAAATATCGTACCGTCATCGCGGTCGGTTTTGGTCGATCAGGAATTTTTCATGGAATTTTATACAAACTTGGTGATAAGATAAATATAAATATCTCATTACCTTGCTTTAACACAAATTCCACTTTATTCTCCGTAGTGAATGACATTATTATTGAACATCTTACAGCCCTTACTTCTAAATTTAACACGTTGACTGCCACAGTGAAAACGGACGTGGGTAGTCAGACACGCTGAAATCCTAATTATTAAGAATACAATCAACTAATTTTCAAATTTAATTTTTCAATTCGATAGCTAGCATTATTAGCTTAATGTTAACGCTATCCGTGGTTTATTTTATCATTTCTGTTGGTAATTATTTGATTGTAAAAAATTTCGGGTGCCGGTCACCGGTGACCCCCGTGGCAGCCAACGTGTTAACTTACTACAATAGAATTCTTTCCTCGCTACTATTAATAAATCACAAAAATAAGAAGCTTTGGTAAAGCTGTTTCAACAATTATAACTGCAACAACGAAAACGATAGCATTGGCGTGCCTCAATTTTTTTTGTCATAATTTTATATTCTTGGAATATTGTAACATATTTTTTGCATTGATAATGCCGTTCGAATTATTTTTACCAAAATAGAGAACATAAGGCGATAACCAACATACCTGGTTATCCAAGATAGAATTCTATATAACGTGCTGATATGTAGCGTGACGGTGTAACGATACAAATCACAAAAATAATATAACAAAAACAACCGTAACGATAAACTTAGCCCGTTTAAGAATGGCTAATTAGCGAATGCGCCACTCAAAGCTACCAGCGCCATGACAGATTTGAAGCTTAATAACTTAATAACGGCTTAAGCAAATTACATATGTGGCTGTGGTTTGAAAATGGTTTTTTATCAATTACAGAAGTGTGTAATAAAAAATATAGGATTCCATTTAAAAATTTGAACGTGTCCTTCACAGTGCTCTCGAAGGTCATCGCAATATCAAATAATTATTATTGCGATATGTTCCCCTTGACGTCATAAAACTTTCGTCTAAAGAACTTTTTTTGTATTTTCAATACTTAGGGAAATAATTGCAGGTATACATTTACAATTGACATACTGTACCCTCGCAAAAAGATGGGATCAGTCCTATCGGCTAAATCAGTCACCGGAGCAAGGGGAGTCTGTCTCGCTTGGTCACGTTTTGTTTCATGCGCGTTCTTTGTCACGGGGTAGTATGGTTGTATCACTCTGCTACGCATGGCTTATGGTTAGTCCGCGTTTTTTGTTATTGACAAGAGAAGGGATCCGTATCACTTGACCGACAAAGCCTTACTCGATAGTATTCACACCGACGATATTTCACTGACATTTGTTTTCATCGACGGTATAATTTAAACAAATTTCAGTGAAATAGCGTCGGTGTGAATACTGTCGAGTAAGGCTTTGTCGGTCAAGTGATACGGATCCACAAACGACCGCTAGAGAATATCGCTGTATTTCACTTTGTTTCATTCACTTTCTTCGTTACGCCACGGACGATTCCCCTTGTCCCGACAACCGTTTTAGCCGAATGGACCAGTTCCATCTTTCCGTGAGCGTACAGTACGGTGCTGTCACCGACGAGGTACTATTAAAGACCGCCAGCCCCTGTGTATTTTGGCGTACCACTAAGTGGGCTCTGATGGGCTCTCTCGCTCCGTCGGTAAAGCGACGAGCGGTCGCCTCGTGACAAAGAACGCCTATGGAACAAAATGTGACAAAGCGAGACAGAAAAGTTCCCCTCGCCCCGGCGACCGTTTAGACGATGGGACCAGTCACGTCTTCCGCGAGTGTTTCTTATTCTGACCGCAATATATCCTAGAGGGTGGTAGAAAACAGCGAATTTTTCGGATACGCTAAGTCCCGTAAGGCTGGCAGTCTTTAACAGTACCTCGTCGGTGCTGCTGTATAAAACACGTATTAAGATGATACAAATTGATATTAAAAAGTAATAAAAATCAACAAATCAGAAAAGTGGTAACTTCTTCATCCGTATCTAATAAGATTATCATGTATTCCCAGGTCCTGTATAATATGCAGGAACAATTCGTTTGATAATCGATAATCGTTTGTAATTTTAACGGTATACGTTTTCCGACCTTTGTTCACCAAGGATTAATTTACTTAGCGGGTATTACCTGTCCGGTAAATCCAGGATACTTTTCTGTTTGAAGATACAAGGTATTTTACAAACGTATACTTTAAGGGTGCAAATATAGACATGAAAATAGATAAAAAATATTATGTAAATATGCAATAGGTTTCTCAAACATAAACAGCAAACAGTTAATTGCTCAATTTTTACTAATTTTACAGCAGTTAAAAAAAAATTGCCTAAAAAGTAAAGAAATTATATTATAACTTATTCTACATTGTAGGAAAATGTTCAATTTTTAGTACTTATACAGGGTGTCCCAGCTAACTCTGGCATCTCAAATATTTCGCTTGTTTTTCATGGTAGAAAAAAATGTTAGAAGAAAAAGTTATTGTATCCGATGGGGCACATATTCTGATTGGTGAAAAATTTTGCTCAAGGTCATTTTTTTCGAGATTACAAGGTCATCGGTGTTTTTTTAAATGGAACCATATATTTTTGTTATAATACGATGATAGCCGAGGGCAAGGCGAGTTCATTGACCTATAACACTACGACCTTCAAATGACCTTGAGTGTGGAAATTTCATACACCGATGACCTTGTAATCTCGAGAAGAAAAAAATGACCTTGAGCAAAATTTTTCACCAATCAGAATATGTGCCCCATCGGGTACAATAACTTTTTCTTCTAACATTTTTTTCTACCATGAAAAACGCGAGATATTTGAGATGCCAGAGTTAGCTGGGACACCCTGTATAGTAATAAATACCTGGTTCTTATATCAAGTTTTATTATCTTAATGTTTTCTATAGCTTTATTTGTAAGAAAAAAATATTTTTGCGAAAATGTCATTTTGGTTAATATTTTGAATTTTATAAATATGAAAATAGTTATGGATATAATCATAGTTGCTGGTACTATTCCATTGTTTCTTCTTCTTCATCGGTTGTTTAGATATGAGCCATTATTTTTGAAAGTGGTATAAGTCCATTTTGTTTTTCTTTTTTTTTTTTTATGACACGTTCTGTGCCAAGCCCTTTTCGCCTGACTTGTCATTCAGGCCATTTGATATTTCGATCCAATTCGCACCAATTTATGTTTAGTATTTAATTATTGTAATTATAACAATTAAACAAATTTATGTGTTTTGTGTCTATACTGCATTTTTTACAATGCCTCATCCTTTTGATGGAAACATATTTTATAGAATCAAATTTGTCATAAAATGTATGTTTTCAGCGCATTAAATGAATATGTCTGCGTGTACCATTTATGGTTTAACGTGTACCATAAATGGTAAACGTACTAATGCTTTCACAGGCGAAGGGAATGTTTGTCGACAAAATTAGTTACACTACATTGTAGTGGAAGTCCTCCTGGTTCAAATGAGACGTGAAACAGCTCAATACGATTAAAACTGTGCCTGCAGTAACTTGATGTGCAAAACATGTCTATACAATCTCCAGCGTAGTGCGAGGTGCGAGCCGTGGTACGTTTCCTTCTCGCTGTCGTCACATCACTGAAGACGAGTTGGTTTGGTTCAAGTTTTATTTTATATTGTTTCAACGTTACACAAATCGAATACAATAGTTATATGCGCGTGTAGCACTAACAGAGTGACGATAGAATACTAACTACTTCGTTGCTGGGGTCCTCTTTTTATAAGAGGGTATTGACGGAAAAATCAGGGGTAGGAATCGTTTGGAAAATAGGAGGGGACTTGAGAAGGATTCGGGGAAGTGGTCCTGGACACATAAATATGTCATTAGTCATTACCCATGGAATAGGAGAAGAGAGCCTTTTTGGAGCGATCAGATATCGGATCGGACGAAAAAGGGGAAAAAGGCCCGGATACATACATAAATTCGTGTAACGCGAGAAAATTGCTAGACAGGAAAGGTCAGAATATATTGGCGTTACATGAGAGAATTACCAGAAAGTTAAGGTCAGGATACATGAAATATTGAAAAATAGCAGACACGTGTTTAGGGTAAAAAGGTTTGGGACTGATGTCGAGTGGGTCGACATCGCAAAGGGAAGATCACCGTTTGAGTTTTTTGAAGCGATTGAAATTGTTTATGGCGAAGGAGTTATGAATCGTACGAATGTGTATAAGTGGTGTCGTGAATTCCATCTCCTTTTGTTCTGAATCACCCTCCTTAATTTTTTAGGGTGATTTTTTTCACAAGCGCGTCAGTCAAAATCGATGGTCTTCTGTTCCTCTGATCGTCATGAAAACTCGTTCTGCCATCCTTAAATTCACGACACCACTTATACACATTCATACGATTCATAACTCCTTCGCCATTGTCGTCAACGTCATACAAGATACGTTGGTTTAATAAAAATGTTCTTTATTTAATACTTTCAAAATTACACAAACAAATACTGGATCTTATTAACTACGCGCACGGACTTGCGAAGTCTCGACAAAAGTTCTTATTATACTGTTCTTCTTGTGTTTTGGGTCCTCCTTTTATAAGGGGTTTTTGGTAGGGAAAGTAGTGGTAGGGGTAGGTGGGAGAGCAGTGAGGGTTTTCTGGAAAAACGCGGGAAGGCAGACCCGTATGCATAAATATCGAGGTTTTCGTAGAATAGAATACAAAGGGCCTTTTTCCAAGGATATCTGATCGGAAAGGCATGAAAAAAGCGTCAGGATACATAAAATATCTGGAAACAGGGAGTGCGTGGTTTGGGACCGAGGGTTAATGGGACCGTCGTAGAGTACCTAACAGGTGCTCGGTCAACATCATAAACCATATCAATCACCGTAAAAATCTCAAACGATGCTTTTCCCTTTGCGAGAAGGAAACGTATCACGGTTCGCACCTCGCACTTCGCGGGAGATTGTATAGTCATGTTTTGCGCGTCAAGTTACTGCAGCCACAGTTCTAATTGTATTGTGCTGTTTCACGTCTGATTAGAACAAGGAGGACTTCCACTACAATGTAGTGTAACTAATTTTGTCAACAAACATTTCCTTCGTCCGTGAGGACATCAGTGCTCTTACTGTCTGGATGTGCCTCGTATATCTTACTAAAATTACCATTAACACGTTGGCTGCCACAGGGGTCACCGGTGACCGGCACCCGAAATTTTTTACAATCAAATAATTACCAACAGAAATGATAAAATAAACCACGGATAACGTTAACATTAAGCTAATAATGCTAGCTATCGAATTGAAAAGTTAAATTTGAAAATTAGTTGATTGTATTGTTAACACGTTGACTGCCACGGGGGTCACCGATGACCGGCACCTGACATTTTTTACAATCAAATAATTAACAAAAGAAATGACGAAATAAACCACGGATAATGTTAACATTAAGCTAATAATGCTAGCTATCGAATTGACAAGTTAAATTTGAAAATTAGTTGATTGTATTGTTAATAATTAGGATTTCAGCGTGTCTGACTATACACGTCCGTTTTCACTGTGGCAGTCAACGTATTAATAATTAGGATTTCAGCGTGTCTGACTACCCACGTCCGTTTTCACTGTGGCAGTCAAAAGTGGACTTATACCACCTAAAAAAAAAAAAAAAAAGAAACGGCTCATATGTTCTTATGATGCCATTTGTCGCTAGGAAATTTCGTTTCTTTGATAGGGAACAGTTTAGGATACAGTTTGTGATCTAACAAACCCACAGAAGTTTTTACGCATGAAAAAATAAACGATATCTCGAAATATTAGGTTGTCCCAAAAGTTCCTTTCGCTTTATTAATAAATAACGGATGTATAAAACATTATGATTAATGTCACGTTATTGAGTACGATTCACTTTGACCTATTATCTTCTTCCATTTCTCTGAAAGCTGAATGATACTATATTTTTTTAACACTGCCAGACAAAGCGTCGTGTGCAAATAAGGAAAGAAACTTTTGGGACAACCTAATAGATAACTATTTTTGACTTAAACCAGCAACATTTTTTAACAACATTTTCCGATTGTTTTTTTTTTTAAGTTTAGAAAATTTTCCCTGTCAAATTATTTCCCAACAAATATAAGAATAAATAAATTGTAGCGATTTCGATGAGCATTCGCAGAACTAAATTCTTATTCTTCCACCAATATTAGGATGAACGTTGCATCCAGTTAGCTCCATCCCCACTATAACACGAAAGGAACTTATCGGAGGTGCATCGGTCTTGTACAGTAATGTGGAAGAGATTTTCTTTTGCTTAAACACGTAATAAAATCTAAATTTCTGCAAAAAATGGAGTTGTCTGGTTCTTACATCAAACCCTTCAGGTTCAAGTGTTTTTAGCAAACCTATTTAGCAATAGGTTATTAACAAACGCAACATAATTAGTTGAGCAGACTAAATTAAGTGATATATGTTAATATGTTATATGGAATATAATATTAAATTATTTCAAATATTTTCGTAATCGGAAAGTCCTTGGAAAAGGGAGCATTATGAAATGAATCTTTAATTCTCGATTTTATGATATTTATCACCTTAAGATGTTAACATTTGTTATATTATTCAATTCATTAATTCAGAATAAATTGAATATTTTGACAAATTATTATACATTTATTGTAACAAAAGTTTAAACGTCTTAATATCGAAAATTTCAATCGAAATCTCGAAGCTGTCAGATGATACTTGAATAATTTAAGCGACACATCTTTGAGAAATATTCGACAAAAGACTGATGGTCAACTTCTGAGTATAAGCTGTAATTTTGAATTTTTTAAATATTTTTATTATTATTTTTTAGAATCACACTAAATAATTCTAATTACAAATCTATATTATCTCTGTAACATACTTCGATCTTATATAATTCGCAATACCGGTTTCAAAGAAAACAAATTTTATTTGACCAAATATGAATATTTCGTAGTTGATATTTGGCAAAATTTATTATTACATACTTGGAAAACAATCTACGGAAGAGGTCTGACGAATTGAACCAAAGACATATTTCCTATACTTATTCGGCTTACAGTCTGTTTATGCGGTCTGTGTACGAAAGGTAACATGGGACACTATGTACAATATATCTTATATGCTTCTGTACTGGTACATAACACTAACATGACATATTCAGAAATAAT
Organism: Stelis phaeoptera; assembly: GCA_943735885.1. Lineage (NCBI taxonomy): Eukaryota > Metazoa > Arthropoda > Insecta > Hymenoptera > Megachilidae > Stelis > Stelis phaeoptera. The sequence continues at coordinate 4,453,782 of OX030933.1, forward strand.
GAATAAATACTATGAAATAATTTAGAGCGTATTTCCTAAAAGAAGGTAAGGTAATGGTACCAGTAGTTGACCAGTTAAAAGAAATCTTCCAGGTGAACAATGGTAACCGCTTGCTCTATCATTAAATAGCGAGAGTCGATACCTCAAGACATTATGTAAGCACTCTAGATTATGTAACAAAACCACTTTTTAAAAAAAAAAGTTAAGTTATACAAATTTGAAAAATATATTTAAAAAATTCGGTAAATGCTTCAGAAGTTGACCACTCTTACAAATAAAAAGATCTTTGGAGAAAAAATACAACCGACTTCGGAATGCACTAAAAAGGGCGAAATAATTTTAATTTATATTTCGGAGACGGCGCAAAATTAAAAATTGTGAAAATATGTAAAAGGATTAAAGATTTTTGACAATTTCCAATGTAGAAAATTTTTAATTTTGCGCCGTCTCCGAAATACAAATTAAAATTATTTCGTCCTTTTTACTGCATTCCGTAGTCGGTTGTATTTTTTCTCCAAAAATCTTTTTATTTCACATTTTTTAGTGGCGATCGGAGCATTCCTTCCAGAGTTTTGCAATAATTTTAAACAAAACAGGGTAAACAATGAAAAAATAAAAAATGTGTTTTATCCCGTTTCTAGTGGGGGTCATAGCCTACAAGATGAAAAAGGTTTTGTTCCGATTGGTCCATCCATCTCGGCGTAATCGGTGACCATACTTAGCATGTACGAAACTGTGTTTTTGCAATAAAAAAGGTGTAAAGAATGACAAAATGGAAAATGTTTTTTATACGGGACCAACTGGGAGTCATACCCTACAAGATGCAAAAGGTTTCGTTCCGATTGGTCCGTCCATCTCGGCGTAATCGGGGAACATAATAATAATAATAATAATAAAAAAAAAAGTACATGTCGAATTGAGTAACCTCCTTCTTTTTCGAAGTCGGTTAATTAAAGAACTAGTAATTGACTAGGGAGAATTAAATTAAATTATCGTGAAAATTCTAACAGTAAATAATTCATTCGCGAAATGTTCACAATGTATGAATTTTTTTACTTGAACCATACAGTTATTCTTAACAAAAACGTTAAGGAAAACGTTAAGGATACCTTCATGAATTTAAATGTTCGTTATTAGTAAGGATACTTCACTTCGCACGAAATTGTTTTAAAATTTAACTGACAGAAGTCGTGGCATCTGAAGTTCACTTTCATCAAAAATGCACAACTCATAAAAACCTTATTTTCTTATGTTTTCTAAAAAATGGTCAACTACTGGTACCTTTACCTTAGTATAAGTTTCGTGTATTGATTCTTTATGTTATTGATATGTAATTTTGTCTTGTTTAATATACAGACACCATGTTATTGGCCATGGCAACACAGAACTCCTGATAACGTGGAGTATGCTATTTATCTGGCTAAAAGAAGTCTAAGAAACAAACAACGCCATGCTCTTGAAGATTACGAGATTGTATGTAAACGTTAAAAGTATCATATTATAAACTATTGACTCCGATCTTGATTTCTTTTTCTTAGAGAGTAATTTATCCTCTTAGGAAGCGTTAAACAGTCTACGTAGGAACTTACAAAACAAATGGGACATTATACAACTTCAGGCCGAGGAACAGGTGAATAATTAATCACTTCCATAATTCCATTTTAACGAGTACACAATGTGAATTAGTCTAACCTTGTCGTAAATTCAATCATTAGAGATTAACAGTTGTTAATTATAACTTTTATAAGTAATCATTTATAATGCATGAGGATTAAACAAAATTCTTAAATTTACTATTTGAAAAAAAGATTCTATCATTGTTTCTCAATTAAAAATTCTCAATGTTGTTCTATTTAAGTTATACCATAGTCATTTAACCCTTTATCTGGCAAGCATTTTTCAAATGAATAAATTGTTAAGTGTATATGTCCTTTTTAAGAGTGTGAAGTGCTGAAAAACTTTATTAGCATAATTTATGCAAATTATGCCGATCAGTGCCAGAAAAGAGCAAAAAATGGAATTTCTTTCACGTGCAAGCTGCTAGAAACATATGTTGCTTGAGGTCAACATTACCAGATAAAGGGTTAAATAAATAGTGATAAGTAACCATTTACAGTTTCGTGTTGCGGCGGTAAATCATTTAACCCATTCGAGGCGGCGATTTTTTTCGAACACGGTCCCCAGGAGCGAAATTTTTTTTTCTTCTTTATGTTGTTCATTTTTAATAAAAAAAAAAACTTGTTTACTATGGAAATCACCCAATTCGTAAGTGATTGAACACATCATTAGAATTGCTAAACATTTATTTCAAAAATAGTTGGATAATATAAAATCGTTCTTTTACTTTCAATAATGAAAAACAGAATATAATACAAAGAAAATTTTTAAGAAATAGTAGAAGGTAAAATCATCACTTTCATTGACACTGGTTGCTTCCTGCATTCCTGATTTTCCTGCCTTAGGATCTGCCATTTTAAAGGCTAAGTTTAAAACAGTCTATCGCTTGAGAATTTTTCTGTAAGACTGAACTGTTACGCGTCGCCGTTTTTTTTTGTGTACGCAACAAAAACAATGCCAAATTTTATTTTTCTATACTTTACAGATACTATTAATTTAAAAAAAAGGTCTTGGCTCGACGACTACTTTACTCGGAATAACGGATAATTGCTCATTGTTATTATTGCACGCACGGTGTGCAACCGGTCTTATAGCCTCGCAAATCAATTGCACACACGGTGTGCAGTCGGTCTCGAATGGGTTAAAGTACGTCTTACATAAAGAATATCGAATATTAACACGTTGACTGCCACAGTGAAAACGGACGTGTGTAGTCAGACACGTTGAAATCCTAATTATTAAGAATATAATCAACTAATTTTCAAATTTAACCTTTCAAATCGATAGCTGGTATTATTAGCTTACTGATAACGCTATCCATGGTTTTTTCGTCATTTCTTTTATTAATTATTTGATTGTGAAAAATTTCGGGTGCTGGTCACCGGTGACCCCCGTGGCAGTCAACGTGTTAATAAAAGAATATCGTATGAATCTATTACAAATTCGCGTTCACGCCGGGACCGATTTTCATGTTTTTCGCTGTGAGGCGGCGCTCGAATTTATGCTGCACTTCATCTGGCGGCGCACGATTGTTGCACGTTAAATTTCAATTATTTACATTTTTAGCTATACGGCAATTTTTTCCAGTTACTAAACGAACTACATTTTTGATGGTGAGCGCCGTCTAAACGAATGTTCAAGCGAGATCCACCGGTGATGGGACAGTCGAGCGTGACCCACCGGTGGGTCACGCCGCCCCACGGAATAGTCAAGTGTGACCCACCGGTGGGTCACGCCGGTGTGAACGTGTTAATTCGTTATTTCTGTTATATCCTTTCCAATTGTAGGTAATACAATTTACACAATGAAATCTGTATGTGATTAATACATGTAACTTATACAGTAGGATGCAATAGTGACTAATAAAACTGCACCACTCCCTAAAAATAGTCTGTCGAATATGTAAGTACATTGCAAAATATATGTATACTAATGATTATAAAAATGACAAAAAAGAAGCGTATAATTAATCATATGTAGAATCTCCAACTACATGAATAAAGATTATCTTAACACATTGTTGACCGATTAGGAGTTAACTCGTGTTTGAGTTAAAAGCTTTGTTCATCTTATTTAGTCGTGTTCGTGAAAGTTATATAAAAGATATGTCCAACGTTTCATTTCAATTCATTAAGTATAAATAAAGTTTATTGAAGTTTATTTAGATTGTTTCACCTCCACATTCAGTTATGAAATAATAGCTGGTGACATGAGATAGCTTCTGCGTAAAATTGCCGGTCAACAATGCGTTACGTTAAAACACTGGTACATTCTACAAGGTGGGCCAATAACTGTGTCCACCTTGAATTTTGCCGTTATTTGTAACAATATGAAAAATTATTATATATAAAACTTGCACGGTATAAAGGGGGGGCATCTTTTGGTACAAACATTTTTTTCGTGGGTGGAGGCATAGAGGAGATTTCAAGATCATCTCTGTTTTTTTAAATGGAATGCTATGTTTCTTTTTTATCGCGACGTGACAGCCGGTGGCTGAGACAACTTCAGCTAGCTTTCTTAACCCTTTGCGGTCGAGGCATTTTTCGATACGTACAGATCTAGTTCGCTTTTCCAGCGAAACTTCCGAAAATCAAACGCATTATTTTAAAAGAAAAGAGTTGCAAATGCCAATGGATTTATTTATTTTCATTCCTTTCGTTAATTTCCTATATTTTATTAGAAATAAAGCTTAAATTTCACATTTCAAAATACTCTAGTGAATTAAATACGTTGCCTCAGAGGCGCCACTCGAGTGCAAAGGGTTAAATTACAGGAGATGTTCGAAGTTGTCGTAGGATCAAGGACATAAAATAACTTTGAGTCTTTTACATGTATACATATACAGGGTGGGGCATTTAAAACAGGTCACCTGAATAATTTCTACATTTTGTGAGATAGGAAGAAATGTTTCAGGCGAAAGATGTTTGGTTTCGAGGGGCTCATTACGTGGTGTGCATAACTTTTCTTCAGGTGGAGGCGCTTAGGAGATTTGAAGGTCAACTTAGGTTTTTTAAATGGGACCACATATTTTTGAACACCTACGATTATAGCCCTTATCGAGACAATTTCAACGACTATAGTCAGTCGAGGTGATTCAAGGTCATAAACGTTGGATTGGACGATCTGAACATCGAAAATGGCCATCGCGATTGCCAGACCTAACGCCATTGGATTTTTGTCCCAAACAAAGTGCTTAAATCCGAAATAATCTGCTACAGGAGATACTCAAAATGATGACCAGCCACAGAAAGACAACGTCTGAAGCGTTCGCTCACTGATTGCGTTAGGCAGTAAAGTGTGTGCTGATTAATAGCAGCACGGGCTCTTTGTATGCGTTCCTGCATGTCTTCTTTTGTGGTAGGTGCTTCACGATAAACATCTTCCTTTAACTTTCACCATAAAAAAAAATCTAATGGCGTTAGGTCTGGCGATCGCGGTGGCCATTTTCGATGTCCAGATCGTCCAATCCAACGTTTATGACCTTGAATCACCTCAACTGACTATAGTCGTTGAAATTGTCTCGATAAGGGCTATAATCGTAGGTGTTCAAAAATATGTGGTCCCATTTAAAAAACCTAAGTTGACCTTTAAATCTCCTAAGCGCCTCCACCTGAAGAAAAGTTATGTACACCACGTAATGAGCCCCTCGAAACCAAACAACTTTCGTCTGAAACATTTCTTCTTATCTCAAAAAATGTAGAAATTATTCAGGTGACCTGTTTTAAATGCCCCACCCTGTATATATATTTCACACAGTTCACAACTTTGATGCACAATTTCACGAAACCGACTCGCAGAGTGACAGCGACACTGCTTTTCTTATAATAACGACTGCGCTTTCTTGACGATTTCCGCATTTATATATTAAGGTTCGCACAAGAGAATGGGTATGGTTCTTTTTGAACTTTTACCCTGGTTGGACTTTTATCCTGGATGACCAAGAGTTTGAGATGAAGGTCTAGTCCTGGTCATCGCAAACAGCTAGTCATCCGCGGATATCGCCGAGCTATGACTCGTGCCCGCAAATATTAGGGGGACGGCGCCAACAAAGTGATGGCCGTTTGCGTCAATGCATAGTTGCAGTCTTCGTATCGATGCATTACGTGCGTGTCTTATCGTATCTGCACTTACCCGTTGTTTCATATTTTCTATAATAGTGTAATGGATACTTCTTGATAAACAATATTTTTCAATGCTGCCCCAAGAAAAAAATCTAATGGGGTTTGATCTGGAGGACGAGACATGCAAACCTGTAATTTAAGAAAGTTTATTTTACTACCACAGTTGACCTTGTATGACCTTCAATGATAGCTTGTTGAAGTCGTCTCAGCACCTGCTATCACATCGTGATAAAAAAAAACATAGCTTTACATTAAAAAAAACAGAGATGACCTTGAAATCTCCTCTATGCTTCCACCCACGCAAAAAATGTTTGAATCACAATATAGCCCCCTTTATACCGTGCAAGTTTTGTACATAATATTTTTTCATATTATTATAAATAACGGCAAAATTCAAGGTGGCCACAGTTATTGCCCCACCCTGTATATGTATAGAATAAATTAACCAGTTACCAAGACTTTGACAAAACAAATTAAAGTTCACACTTAGCTCAAAGTATATACGCCACTTACAAAAGTAAAAGTATATTTATTTTATAATATTTGTTGGTTTGTGGTAATCAATTTTGTTTTGTTTAATATAAATTCTAATACTTAATAGCATAGACGACTATTATATTGTGTGTGAGTTTAAAGCCAAAAACATTGATACTTATAAAGTGGTGCAATTTCTATGGCCACTACTGTATTACTTGTGTTAAGACTCCATCTTGTACGTAATTTAACATATGACTCCTTGAAACGTTAATTTTGTGGATTCAGGTACGTTTATCAAAGGAACGGAAAAAAGGCGATAAAATAGTGAGCGATTCCCAAGAACGAGCGTTTTGGAGAGTTTACAGACCACCACCTGGTTGTCTTAGCAGTCTTGAAGTAGCACCTGTACCTACTCGTTTTCGTCCTGGATTATCACGTCCTCCATCGCGTAAACGCACTTTAACCGACCTGCAACGCGAGGTAAATTTCTACTGTTTAACCGTTTGAGTGCCAAGCGGCGATTTTGCGCTACTTCTGTTCTGTTCAAAAAGTGCCAACGCTATAGGCTGCGAAGTCGACAATCGCAGCACGCTCGGTTTCTGTCAATGCATGACTTTACGGTTACCGTTCCGTCTTAGGTAAATTAAGATAAAATTGGAGTAATATTACACTTTGTAGGTGTACACGTTTTTATTCTTATAAACACGCTGGTGCCACTACTTATGCTCAGAAGGATGTCAGAACAACACTAAGCTGAAAGAATTAAGACTTATCGCATATGAACAGAAAACAGCGCAATAGCGCTCCTTGGCATTTTTTGAAGGGGAATAACACAAGCGCTATCGCGCCGCTTGGCAATTTTCGATTGGGAAACTGTAAAGACCCGTGGCACTCAAACGGTTAATTTAAGTAATACAAAGAACATTTATTGCAATAACTAAAGTATACCTTATAAAGATATTTTATAATGTAAGACGTTTAGGGCAGACGGGCGTTTGTTCGTCACCCCGGACGCGCTTGGTTCGGGTCGGAGGCCGCGAGGAGGCGGGAGAGATAGGGAAAGGTCTCTCTCGCTGGTGGTCGTCCGGCAGGGTCTTAGGATATACATATACGAGGTTCCGAAGAGCGGTATCAAGGCGTCTGGGGCAGGGATCGGCTGTCGTCAGCCCCACTGACGAGTCTGGGCAGTCGATCCCGAGACGAAACGCCGTTTGTTTCTTACAATAATTTCACTAACTTTCATAAAAATACAAAATTAATACCGATCACTGGTGCTATCAATTTATTAGTTTAGATAAGATAGTTGATTTATTCACACTACTTTCAATATTTTTGTTAAAAATATTATCAAAATACTGGGTTCGGTCGAATAACTCGTACAAGCGGCTGCAGGGTGATTCCCTATGAAAAAAGAAGAACAAAAATACAATAAAATTTTTCATCTATGTGTGTAGGGCTTCATTTTCGAAGAAATTATGTTTAAAATAAATCCGATACGTTCAAAGTTAATTTCTAGTAAAATGCGATTCGTCGTGCGACGTATAACATTCTCAAAACGATATTTTATCAAAAATATTTTATTATTATTATCAATTACAGTACTGCTGAAATTTATACTTATAACGTATCGTAAAATTTACTACCCCCACTTCGCAACTATTTAACCCTCGCCTGGCGGATACAGGGTCCATTCAGACCCGAACATCAAAGGCCGATTGTGCCACTACTTTATCCCATAATTACTTCTAATTGTTGTCACTGCTTCCTATTACTCCAAAATATTCAATAGGGTAACCATTCGCGACCTAGTTCCGAGAATCGCAGCCGAGGTAAACAGACAGTCATAAAAATAACCGCGCGGCGAGATTTCCGAGAAGATCAGACAAATGTAGCTACTTTCCCATAACCATTTTATAATAATATTGTTTGTTAGGAAACAACAATCCCTAAACTGAAAAAAAGCAGATCCTGACCTAAAACGTCATCCTCACGGACACAAATAGTAATTTCTTCCTACGGGTCCGAATGGACCCTCTATCCGCCGTGCGCTCGCTCGCCAGACTATCCGCCGTGCGAGGGTTAATAGGTTTTAAACAAAAGTCAATTGCGATCGATATCATATCGAGATCGCAACCTGCAGGTAATTAATCGTAGATATATACGGTGTCTATTTAAGGAAGTCATAAAATACGAGTAATAATAAAATATAAGTAAGTAAATATGTAATAATAATAATCACATTATACTCATTGTTATTTGCAATATTATTATTAATATCATTGATAATATAAATTTATACATGAAATATTATCGACCATGATCGATTTTTGTTCAAAATCGATGTGGGAAATAGTGATGGAGGAAGGGTAGTGAGTTTTACTTTATATTGACGATACACTGTAGTATAAATAGTCCTTTTTACTGCATGCGTCTTATTATGATGTATGTGCCTTTCAAATGTTTGACTAAGGGTGTGTTTACACTATACCAGTAACTGGCGCCCAACGGGGGGTCCGAATGTCCGTGCCTGTACCAGCTCTGTCGTCCGAAAAAGAAAGTGGTTATTTTCTTTTGTTGCCTAGTCCATAGCCCGCCTTCTTTTCCTTTGCGATCTTCTCTACTGCCGCTGTAGACTAGGCAACAAAAGAAAACAACCATTTTCTTTTTCGGTCGACAGAGCTGGTACAGGCACGGCCAGAAACACAGACATCATTCGGACCCCCCGTTGGGCGCCAGTTACTGGTATAGGTTTACACCCTAATGCGTTGGATTAAGTCATCTAAGTTTTGAATATCTAACCTTGCCTTCGACATGGCCCCATAAATCAAATGCAATGGCGTCGGGTCTGAGGATCTTGGAGACCAGGCCACTGTGCCGCCAAGTCCAATCCAACATATTTTTCACATCACGGTTAAATTGTAGCAATGGCACCTTTTCTTTACAAATCTTTACCGATACACTATTGTGGAATAACGTTATGGCAGCCGCTACAGTGAATTTTCATACCCCCTGTACGTGTTATCCATCCGGACCCTGTATATTTCAAGAAATGCTTATGTTTTTAAAAGAATCAGGTATTCAAAATAATATATTCTAGTTGATCGTGATCGCTTGTGTATATCTCCGTATTAACTAATATTTAAGATTATATTATACATCGTTTAGTTATTCTTTTTTCTAAATATTGTATTAAATTACATTTGTAAACGGTCAATGCACAAATTTCGTTCGAATCTGTTAACGAAGTATTTGTATTTTATGTTTCGAAGTTAGCCGTTTGATAGCAATAACCTAATGTAACATTCTAAAGCATTCTAACGACAAATATATTTTTATTGATCACTAGGTGGCCCTGTTAAGAAATAGCTTAACACGTACGAGAATAAAGGTGTCGGCTGCCATCGAAAATTTGAAGTCATACTTTGACACATACGTGGAATACGATCTAATGTTCGTGCCACCACAATCTGTTAATCCATGGACCAGCGATGATCAAGCATTCTGGCTACAAAACAGTCCCCTGTTAGTATTCGAAATGTAACTATAATTTTTCATCTAAATAAATACAGCTGTGTTAGACTAACAAAATTCGCACGAAATCAATTAAAATTTGTGTTTATTTCTTCAACTTGTCTGTGTACAGGGTAGAAGTTCCTACGGAGAAAAGGGTAAAACGTTGGGCATTGTCGATGGAAGAATTAATGTCCGATCCTACGGGTAAATAATTTTTAATCTGTAACTAGTTAGTACTTATTCTAGAAACAAGTTAAAGTCGTAGTAAATGTGCTTTTAAAATATAAGTAAACTGAAAATAAGATTTTGAAATAAGTATTTATTTGTTTTACTCGTAATCTAAATTTAACTAAAGATTTTTGCAAATATCTCGTAAAGTAAGGCCGAGCGGCGGTAACATGTATAGGGAAAAAGTTGTTCAGAATAGTGACATATTTCAAGGTCACGAAAATCGGCGAGGAGGGTAAACTTCTAAATAATTACCAAACATTCTTTTGGACTACATTCAAACTAACTTTATAAGATACCTTTTAGTATGAGATACACTTTTAAAAAGTTCACCCGTTATATAAACTGTTTGCTAACTACCGCAATGTGTAAATTAAAACAGTATACAGGCTGTCCTATAACTAGTGTAACATCGGGAAATGGGGGGTAGCTGAGACGATTCTGAACAACAATTTCCTTTGCAAAAATGTCGTATGGAGCTTCGTTTTTGAATTATTAACGAAAAACACTGACCAATCAGAGCGCGAGTAAATCGTTCTAGTCCGACGTGCCGGCTCGAAGTTACCCTATCACGGCTGGGCGCGCGCTCTACTAGCGCCCTGATTGGTCAGTGTTTTTCGTTGATAATTCAAAAACGAAACTTCACCTGACATTTTTGCAAAGGAAATTGTTGTTCAGAATCATCTCAGCTACCCTCTATTTTCCGATGTTACACTAGTTACCCTGTAAAAGCAACGCTTGAAAGCTGTCGCGTAAAGAGACGTATAATTCAATGTAATAGTAACAGCAGTTTTTCTTAAGGATCTCAGAAACTAAAACTTTCCGTCGATTATGAGCAAGGAAAGAGTTGTTCAGAATCACGCCTTCAACAAAATATCAAAGAATCACTGAAGTCACTGAAGTTTTCAAGGTCACCTTTAATTTTTTTGTTGTCAACAGTTAGTAGATACCTACTAGACACAGATAGGAAAAAACATACAGAGAATAGTTGGATGGTATTGTGATAACTATTTTTCCTATCTTCCCCCGAAAAATTCAAATGTGCTTTTTTCTTTAATGTAATTACAAATTTTTATACTCGCACCGATTCCTTGAAATATTCTGTGTAGAAAGTATTAAGGTACAATGCTATCAAAACTCGACAGTGATTTATTTAACCCGGAAGTGCACACCTAAACTGATATAATATACATATGTGCCCATAATTATGAAAGTGATCTAAGTCATTTGACGATATCGTAAAAATTACATTGAATAAATTTAGTTTAAAATAATGTGGTGTGAAACAACTGATAAACTCACTTTTTTTTAAATTTTGATTTAGACCACTTTCATAATTATGGGCACATGTGTGAGTACACCTGCGGGTTGCTCTGTATCTCCTGTTATATGAAAATACTAACAATACGTCATAATTATTTCTAAAAATGACTCAAATTCACGAAAAGATTTTCTAGAGATAAGAATTCGTTAGATTCCCACGTGTGTACTACCGGGTTAAGAAAATGAACAATTTAATACGTCAAAGGATTAACATGTAAAAGAAAATCACGGGGGAAGTCAGTGTAGATCTTTCCTATACTTCATAGCAGGCACGTGCACAAAAATGTTATGAAAGCGGTTACTTAGTCGGATTTGTTAGGAAACGGCTGCTAGTACTACTGACCGGGTCTCAATAAGCAGTGAGCAGACCACTGTAATGCCACGTCTATACTAAGAGCCCCCGCAGACTCCAGACTTTCTATCGGCCGATGGTTTGGTCGGGTTGGCCTGATAGCGTGCACACTGGGCCAGCTAAATAGTCGAGTTGGTGGTGAGTGCGTAGACCAATCTACAGTCGGCCGATTGCTCATGAACGATTTACTAGTTGGCGGCTCTTGAAGAGAGCGGTCGCATAATGAAAGTTAATAGAATATTGTCCAGAAACGTTATTATTGCTTTTATACAACAGAAGAGAAGGATGAAGAAGAGAAACCGAGAGTATTTGGCACATCTCATCCGCAGTGATAGATTTTTGCGAGGAACTATCGGCCGAGTCGGTAAAATAATTAATTCACGCCGCCATACTAATTAGCAGTTGGTAGATAGTTCGCCGATTGTTTAGTTTGAATGCAATCGTGTAGCCCATCAAACTTAAGAACCCGACCAGATCGGCCATCAAAAATTTAATACTTAAGATGTCGATTATCTCGTAAACGATGCATAGTAGGAATTTTTTACCACGTATGATTTTTATCGCAAATAATCCCTACTATACAAATATGCATAAAAAATTATAGGTATCCATTTAAAAAAACTATGTTAACCTACATAACTCGAAAGGGCCACGAATAGAACAAAAATTATTACGTGCACCTTGTAGCTGACTTAGAGCCGTGGAAATTCTTCTTATTAAACTTTCTTGTAACTTCAACCAATTGCGAGATATTTGCTCAGACATCTATGGACGGACACCCTGTATAGCGGTAGGGACCGAGCAGCGATTAGAGGAGAGGCACTGGGCTAATGAATAATATGACGATAAAAATGTAGTCAAAATATGCAGTCATCAAAGTATCAACTACTTTTAAGTATTATTCGAAATATTAACGACTTTTAAGATGATACTTAAAAAAGAATTAAGTATAATGTGTTTCATACTTGTCTGTTACGAACGATATGTTCTCTTATTTTAGTTTTGAAGAAAATGAATATGTAAAATTGAACATGTTTGTTGTAATCTTTTGTACTGTGTCGTAGGTTTGCAAGAGTTTACAAATTATTTAAGAAAAGAATACAGCCACGAAAACATACGATTTTGGCTAGCAGTTAAAGATCTGAGACACAGCTGTCAAGCACAGATATCTGACAAAGTCAACGAAATCTTTAAGTACGTATAACAGGAGTAAATACTTCATGATGATGTATCAAATTTGATCAAACTTGATAAGAAGTTATTTGATTCGTTTGTTTAGAGAATTCCTAGCACCTGGAGCCCCTTGCGAGATCAATATAGACGGAAAAACAATGGAAAAAGTTCATCAAGAAATGAAAAATCCAACTCGATTTACATTCGATTCTGCCGCTGAACATGTGTATACATTACTTCTGAAGAAGGATTGCTATCCAAGATTTATTCGTTCCGATCAATACCGAAATCTTCTAGCTGCTGGTGTGCAACCGTCACAAAAAAAGAGGTATGTCGTTTTCTTCATTTTCAAAATATCCTCTATTATCTACCTTTCGAAGTGAAATTGTTTATGTTTTATTAGATTATTACATATGAAATGTCTGATTTTGTTTCATCAATTGTTTAAATCTGTTTATTCGATAAACATTCGTGTCTCTGAGATATTTTATACAGGGTGTCCCGTAACTAGTGTAACATCGAGAAATGTGGGGTATGCTGAGACGATTCTGAACAATAATTTCCTTTCCAAAAATGTCACCACGGGGCATCGTTTTCGAATTATTCACGAAAAACACTGACCAATCGGAGCGCGAGTAGAGCGCACGCTTAACCGTGATAGGGTAACCTCGAGCCGGGACGTCGGACCAGAACGAATCACGGCTGAGTGTTCTGATTGGTCTGTGTTTTTCGTTAATAATTCAAAAACGAAGCCTCATCCAACATTTTTGCAAAGGAAATAGTTGTTCAGAATCGTCTCAGCTACCCTCCCTCCACACCCATTTCCGACTCCTATACTGGTTACGAGACACCCTGTATATTTGAATAAGAATTTAAAAGTTTAAGCCGTATTTCCGGAAAAACACGTTCCAGCTCTGATTCGTAACAACATAAAAAAATATAGTTTTCCCAAGACCTCTGTAAACCGAGTTTAAGCTATAACATATTTTTATCACCGTGAATAAATGTAAAATATTATTGGAAATATAAGTGGTGAATGAAGCTTAACATAAAAGCATGCAAACATACGTACAAAACATACATACACAGTCGAAATGTTTGTATAAGTACAGTTTAACTATACGAGATTTTATCATGACAATGTTGCGAATGTTTTGTAGATTCTTTAGCTTCGGTGGACAAGCCAAGAAGAAAGTTTCTTCAACTTCAACTCCAACAACTAGCACTTTGCAGCAGCATGCTATAAGTTCTGGAGGTGGTGGTAAACGCAGAGGAAGTGATCGAAGCCTTTCCGGATCTGCTCACGAGTTAGCGGTTTGCGGTGTTCGAGATACAACTTCGACAACGCCCAGAGTACCGCATTCCCATAGTCAGTCAAACCTTGCTGATATTCCATACAGGTAAAACATAAATTTGGAACTATTTTAAAATTGATCATATTCGCTATCTGTATAACTGTCGTCTTAACTTCGTATTCTAACTTATACTCTTCATATACCTTACATTAATATTAATAATTATTTTTTCTATTTGTTGAATTGCTAACTTAACTGAAAATAAGAAATGAAATAATGTAAGCATACGGAAAATTAAGGAGTAAAGGTTTTTTTAATTTTATTATTATTCATAATAATTATGAATTTCGTTTCATAGTGAGTGGACTATTTTCGTAAGTTTATTAACCCCTTGGCAATAATGGACAAGATATCTCGTGACTCGACATTGGTCCTTTAACGTTTTCGACGAGAAATATCAACATTCGGTACTGGTCTTCTGATTCTATGACGGAAGTATTTGACACTTGATTATGTTTGTGCAGTTAAATAAGAAAGGAAAAATGTTAAGTTTTTTCAACTTTTAAAATTTCTTTACGATTGCCATTCGCTTTGCATACTACGCAATATCTCGTTGAAAACATTCGGTTTTTCGTTCGAGATGTTTGTGCTGTCTTAGACTGCATCTTCTTCCTCGATTCTTTCCTGGCGTGTTTCAAACAAACAAACAATATCTTTTTATATTTTTAGACAATTGTTAATCACTTGGCAAAGACAACGATAGAGTCGTAAAATTAACAGTTTATTGGACTTAAAGTATGTTCTGAGACATTTTTTTAAGGAACTGTTTACATTAGTAGCACTTAAACTGTTTATGCTATGTTGCAAATAAACTGTCGGCCAATAATAAATTCATTCCTTTCTGTTTGCATTCTTGGAGAAGAAACATCGGATATACTTTTTAGAGAAGTTAATTATATTATGTATTGTGAATAAAAAACATCTTTAAGGGTGCGCAGGAGCTGCCAGTGTCTTTTTCGTAGACTTCAGCGACAGTTGCGGAGAAGGTAGGAAGCTCTAGAACAAGGATAGATAGATCCTTGTCCATCCAACGGCGGTGCGACAGAGAGGGTGATGTAACAATGTAGGAGAGACAAAGACAGTGCGATTTCAAGTTATTGCAACTTTCTGATGCGAGGAAGCAATATTTTCGCATACTTTTTTTTTTAGAACATTCCTTGGCTCTTTCCGCGACGCGCGACAGAGCCCTTTTTTGGAAAAAGTGCACAGAAAAAAATTTATTCTATAAAAACGTAGTTCTATTTTTTATAAACAATTGAGAATGAAATTGGGAAAAAGGGCTGTGTCGCGCGCCGCGGAATGAGCCAAGGAATGTTTAAAAAAAAAAAAGTATGAGAAAATATTGCTTCCTCGTGTCGTCAACGTCACACAAGATGAGTTGGTTTTAAGAAATGTTCTTTATTTAGTACTTTGAAGATTATACAGACAAACACTGGATCTTATTAACTACGCGCACGGACTTGTGGAGTCTCGACGGAAGTTCTGATTATACTGTACTGACTTTACTGTACTGTGCTGACTTTACTGACTGTTCTACGCTTTTTGGGTCCTCCTTTTATAAGGGGTTTTTGGTAGGGAAAGTAGTGGTAGGGGTAGGTGGGAGAACAGTGAGGGTTTTCTGGAAAAAATGCGGGAATCAGTCCCGGATACATAAATATCGAGGTTTCTGGAGGATGGGATACGAGGGACCTTTTTCTAAGGATATCTGATCGGAAAAGAAGGAAAAAGGGTCAGGATACATAAAATACCTGAAAACGGAGAGTGCGTGGTTTGGGACCGAGGGTAAAGGGGACCGTCATAGAATATCTAGTAGGGGCTCGGTCGACACTCGCATCAGAAAGTTGCAATAACTTGAAATCGCACTGTCTTTGTCTCTCCTACATTGTTGCATCACCCTCTCTGTCGCTCCACTGTTGGAGGGACAAGGATCTATCTATCCTTGTTCTAGAGCTTCCTACTTTCTCCGCAACTGTCGCTGAAGTCTACGAAAAAGACACTAACAGCTCCTGCGCACCCTTGCACCCTTAAGGGTGCGCAGGAGGCACGGCCGAACTCCGAGCTGACTTCAGCGGCAGTTGCGGAGGAATTAGAAAGCTCTAAAACAAGGATAGATAGATCCTTGTCTCTCCAACGGCGGTGCGACAGAGAGGGTGATGCACAGTTGTAGGAGAGACAAAGATAGAGCGATGGAAGCGGCTTGATTTTTCACCGGCTTTGGTGCAACTTTTTGAGCTTAAGAAGCAATATTTTCTTAAACTTTTTTTTTTAATTCCTTGTATCATTACGGAGGGGGGCACAGAGCCCGATTTTGCAATTTCCCTCTGGAAAATTTATAAAAAATAAAAGTGTATATCTTTATAGAACTTTTTTTCTGGACACTTTCGAAAAAGGGGCTCTGTACCCCCCTCCGCAATGATACAAGGAATTTAAAAAAAAAAGTGTAAGAAAATATTGCTTTTTAAGCTCAAAAAGTTGGAACTTACATTTAACGGTCGGCGGAGCACCCCGTGTGGCGCTCCCGGAACTTACAGCTAACGGGAGGTGAAGGTGCCCGACGTCGCACCTCCGGAACTTACGACTAAAGGTTCGCGCACACTACAGCCGCATCAGGCCGCACCGCAACGCATTGAAAAATTGCAACAGCACACATTAGAGTGCCAGCCCGCAACGCACAATTTTGATTAACTTCATTAAGTTAGTTGTCTGTTCGAGTTATGATTAATCGAATTAATCAAAGATCTTGTAAATCTTAAGTTTCAATTACCTCTGAACATGACATTACTGCTTAAAAAACCTCATATTGCAGCGTGCAAATGTATTTTATCATTTCTCAAGAGTTGTAACCTTAAAATATTAAATGTATGTATAATCATATGCTAGTACCCTGCAGCGAATAAATCTGTAATATGATTTGAAAGCTTTAATAAAAAAAAAACCTGCTCCATACACTGTAAAGTGCAATATCTATGGAGAGAAAGGTCTATCACACGATTAAGCAGTCAGTAATGGGTGGTGAGATGTCAGACTAAAAACTTTCAATGGACGATACGGGGTCCGTATCGCAAGATGTCTTGTCAAACACGTTAAACGGTTGGGTCTGATAATGAGTAGTGGAATATCTCACCAGACCATTATATGTACAATATCAGTTGATTGCGAGATATCTTGCTCATTGTTGCCAAACGGTTAAGAAATTTACATGGTTTTAATCAATAGACACATCAAAGTCTAAAGTATACTTTAATCGACCTTATAACCCCGTTTACAAATCCTTTGTTAATTAAATCGCCAACTTTCATAGGTACTGTTTATAAGTAAAATATAATTTAAACTTGAAACATGTATTCTTCATCTACTAGACATAATGATTGTTTATACTCTACTAGACAAATTTCTTTATACTAATTTTATCTACCTAGAATGTAATGCACAGAATACAGAATAATAATACAGCCGAGCATAGTATAATTCTTTGTGGAGGAAAAAATTTGATAGAATGATTTTACTTAAGACTTTGTTTTCCGAAGAATAATTTTTGAAAAACAAGCATGCGTGCACGTAAAATCAATTCAACGTTTCCGAACAGACAGATGTATAGGTTGTTTCACCAAATCTGTTTAAAAGTTGAAATCTAAAGACCTATTAATAGTATTAGAATTATTTTTGTAAAATTCAATTATAGTATGTAAACAAATGAAGAAATATAATTTCACTCCAAACATAAAAAGATTGAGAAAAACTTTGCTTTTTTAAATAGGTTGTGGGTAAAATTTAATACATTTAAGGGTGCGCAGGAACCACGGCCGAACTCCGAGCTGACTTCAGCGACAGTTACGGAGAAATTAGGAAGCTCTAAAACACGGATAGATAGATCCTTGTCTCTCCAATGGCGGAGCGACAGAGAGGGTGATGCACAGTTGTAGGAGAGACAAAGACAGAGCGATAACCAAGCTGCTTAAGTTTCCAAAAAATAATTCTGTACTTCCCTGCGGAATGATACAAGTAATATTTAAAAAAAAAAAGTATTATTTGGAAATATTGCTTCTTTGACTCCAAAAGTGGAATAATCTAAATCGCAAAGGCAAGCGACTTGGTTATCGCTCTGTCTTCGTCTCACCTTCTGTCGCACCGCCGTTGGAGAGACAAGGATCTATCTATCCTTGTTTTAGAGCTTCCTAATTTCTCCGCAACTGTCGCTGAAGTCAGTTCGGAGTTCGGCCGTGGCTCCTGCGCACCCTTAAGGATTGGATGCAAGAACTAGTCACACATACTCTAAAGTAGGATATATGTGTTTAACAAAAAGATCACAATTATCATATTGACAAATGAAATAATTCATATCATTTTTTAATTTTTGGACAGTTCTTTTTGTTCCATAACTAAAACGATGTTCTCCAGTTCCTACCAACTTGGAAGTGGAGTTGGCACCCAGTCCAGGGTCTAGTGACATTTAGGCTTCATTTAGTACGCTGAAGTTTCTAGTAGCCAAATTACCTAAGACCTAAGAACTGATCAGTATACATAACGATTTGTTGATAGTAAACGACCTTATTTTGGGGTCATGAAAGTTGTCTCAATAAACGCCGCCCTGATATGGAAAAAATAATATTAATACTTCGTTTTAAAGAACGAGTCTGCCTTCGAAATTTTCCCCTATCACTCAACATATTAAAATACAATTTACACTATGTGGTGCTAAACAATGTTTTTGTACACATTTGATACGATCTCTTTTCTACATGAGATATTCCAATTTTGCGAGATAAAGGAAACACCCTGTATGCCAAGTGACATTGAGAAAGCAATAACCAATGAAGTTACGCAACGGCACTTTCTTTTAGAAATTGACGAGTTCGCAAATATTACGGGCAAAACTCCTATATTGGTATTCGTTCGATATATTAACAAAAATGAAACCGTGAATCACTTTCTGTGCTGAAGAAGACTCACCGAACACACAACAAGACAAGATACAATATTTTTGACTGTATTAGTGTAAGAGAACGGCGTTTCGTCTCGGGATCGACTGTCCAGACTCGTCAGTGGGGCTGACGACAGCCGATCCCTGCCCCAGACGCCTCGATACCGTTCTTCGGACGATCACATATATCCGGAGAACATGCCGGACGACCACCAGCGAGAGAGAATCTCTTACCCATCCTCATCGCCACCTGGCGGCCGCCGACCCGAACCAAGGGCGTCCGGGGGGGAGACGAAAGCACGCACGTCTCTTTCCCAAACGCCGCCTACATTAGGTTATATTTAGAAAAGATAAGAATAACGTGACTGTCGTGTATACGACTTTGTATAAACGTACAGTGGTTCGAGTGGCATATAGTAGGTAAACAACATTCATTTTCAAATTGATATCTGTGTAGGCATCGTGGAAAAAAGCGGACGCCGGTTGCCGGAAATCGAACCCGCGAACCTCAGATTCGTAGGCGGCCGCGCTACTTCCTAGAACAAACCGTCCGACTATCCCCTATTTCTCCATGACGCCTCTTATGTTCTGGGTATGGAGGTCCCGATTCTACATATATTAGAAATTTTCTCTGCTCTGTTCCTTGGAACGGTTCTGGAGTAAATGCCAAGAGTTTCGGCATGATCCTCTTACCACTCTTATCCACGATTCTTAGCGTAGGTTTACACTAGGCAAGTAAACCAGGCAAGTAGACAGGCAAAGTCAGAAACCAAGAGATTCGGACCATGCGCTTGCCTGGTTTACTTGCTTCGTATTAACTCATTCTTAGAATTCGTCGCGCTATCGTTATATTACCTACTATCGAGCCTCGGTCCGATGACGGGCATAGGTCCCCGACATCGGAATCTTAAGACCTATGAAAAATACATAGGTCAAACCCCAAGGGTACAACGACCCTGACATGGGTGCCATTCGTGCACACGAATTGACGCTAATAGATAAAAACTAATTGGTTCAATGTAACATAAAATAACTATACATTAACCTCTTAGGCACGATGCGCCACTATAGTGGCTTTCGCGGATGTCATCTTTCTGAAGAACGCGCCACTATAGTGGCTCACTCTAGTAGCTCGCTGACTGTTTGAATTAAATGATCGTTTTCATATGTTTTGTTTCATACTTTCTTTGCCTTCGTATCGATTTATAACAGCGTTAATCTTTTAATTAGATTATCTTTTAGTTAGAAGACATTTTTTCGTATTTCGCCAGTCAGATAAAAGGTAGTGCTTCAAGAATAGATTTAAGAAACCGAAATCCCTTTACTATCATCGTTGACTTTACGGCGAACGTATGCGTGATAATGTGTAGAATGAGATAAAACTTTCTATTTAAATGATACGGAAAAATATAATCAGTATCGAAGCGTTTGTATACTAGTTTTGTCCAAATTTGCAAAAACTGGGACTAGCATTTTCTCAGTTTTTCACATTGTTTAAATGGGACATTTCTTTCTGCTATACGCACTTCCACGCATACTGCCGTCCAACCGCCGATGATAGCTGGAGAACTTTGACTATCGCTCTCTAATATTACGATACTGCTTTTGAATACACTACCCAGATAATTACCCTATAGATGGATAATTACCCTATGGACTGGATTTAATGTATTAGTATCGGCAGTTCTCCACGACTATCTCGAAAACTAAGATCGACACTTGTTACATGTATAGGAAAAAGTTGTTTAAAACCATGTCTTGAACAATATATATTGTAAAAATGCGCAAATTCGGTGAAACATCGGTCTCCTTACAATTTCACCAAGTTAGTTAATCGTTAAATCAAGTAAGATTAACACGTTGACTGCCACAGTGAAAACGGACGTGGGTAGTCAGACTCGCTGAAATCCTAATTATTAACACGTTGGCTGCCACGGGGGTCACCGGTGACCGGCACCCGAAATTATTTACAATCAAATAATTACCAAAAGAAATAATAAAATAAACCACGGATAGCGTTAACATTAGGCTAATAATGCCAGCTATCGAATTGAAAAGTTAAATTTGAAAATTAGTTGATTGTATTGTTAATAATTAGAATTTCAGCGTGTCTGACCACCCACGTCCGTTTTCACTGTGGCAGTCAACGTGTTAACAATACAATCAACTAATTTTCAAATTTAACTTTTCAATTCGATAGCTAGCATTGTTAGCTTAATGTTAAAGCCATCCGTGGTTTATTTTATCATTTCTGTTGGTAATTATTTGATTGTAAAAAATTTCGGGTGCCGGTCCCCGGTGACCCCCGTGGCAGCCAACATGTTAATACACTGTCGTGCAAAAAAGGAACACTTCACTGAAAAATTGCTAATATCTAAAGTGTGATAACTTCGTAACAAAACATACAACCGTCAGTCTAAACTCATTTTAAAGCTTGAAGCCTCTATTTTCATAATCCTGTAGCATTTTTCTTTAGGGTCATTTCTACGTCATGTGAGAGGGTGTTGAAGCGAGGGTGCTCTTTTTTTTAATTGTCCAAATTCAAACGACTCTACAGACACTGAATCATTTTTTTCAGAGATACAATTATCACGGGTTTAAGGATTGAAGCCTCCCGTTTATAATGACCCCCTAAAAGTTAATGTACAATTTTTATTTCGCCATTTCATTGTACCTCAATTGAAAAGTGAGCCGCCGGCATTAGAATAACTCAAGGTACATCACGTAGAGGTTGCACGGACGGATTTGTACCTCGTGTACAAATTTAATCAACTCAACTTATGTGGGGAGCATGGAGTACTCGCGGCTTTTGAATTCGGTCATGAAACAGTCGAAAACCGAATAAAGATATTTACCAATTGAGAAACATTGAACTGATCTTTATTTAAGTGCCCGTAGATTTAACTCTTTTACTATCGGAAGATTCGGAAGCATAGGAAATTTGCATCAGTGATTTACAAAAAAGTTTTACAAAAAGATATGTAAATGATAGCAGATGAGAACCTGTAAACACCATTAATTTATGATACAACAGTTGGACGTCTATAAACATCTACGGTATTGTGCGAATTAATGTGAACACGGAGAATTTTCTCGTAAATATCGTGTATTCGAAAGTCGTGAATTATCACCCCAGCCTTTTCTACATTTTGCTGGAGTTCGTGGCTGATTTTTCTAGGATGCAGTTTACTGTCTCGCAAAAGAAAAGCTTCATCTCGAGGAACAGTCTTCCGTTTTCTTCCACATTATCTCTTTCGTTGCTCTTCATTCGGATCCTGTCTCCTCCTTTTTTTTTTAATCATTTTATTTACAGCGTCCAAACCCACACTAAATTCCTTTGCAATATCTCTCTGTGTCTGAGGTGTCTTGTAAGGTATAGATAGACGTTAGATTCGAAACACTGTTTATTTTACAGTCTAGCTCTTACACGACAGGAGCCCGCGGACTGACTGTCCAGGGTCGAGGCAAATACAGTTCATAACACTCACATACACACCTACAGGCTTACCTAAATCTAACGTACATTATTCTAATATACCTCAGTGTCATTGGTGTATACTCACTAAAAACGTGATAATCTTTTTCCCTTTTCCTCGGCGTGATATCCACGACGTCAGACAACCACGGTTCAAAATAACCTAAACTCGCAAAAAATAACCTATGATATACCGCCAGGTATGTCTTTTCGACGCTACTATAATGACGAATATAAGGTTATGTGATTTGCATCAGAAAAATTGCAAGACTTAACACAACAGTGTTGCCCAGGCCCCCCAAACTACCGTATTTCGCATGAAGCTAAATATAGTTCTCTCTCGACTCTACTTGGAGCGCTGGTGTCGCTACTAATACATATCATGACGTCGGTGAGATACGCACACAAGAACATGGTACTATATACGTGATATATAGTATTTATACTTATAAGTAAAATTTATTTAATTATAAAAATAGGTTATGGGGAAAAGAAACACAGTATTTACGAAAAGAATAAGATATATTAAAATAATATAATACAATTTCATGAACACATAGTACATATGTTCACCTTTGTAAGTACATCCTGCCATGTAGCCCTTCTTCCTATAAACAAACATTTCAATAACTAGTTAATTACACTATAATTGCATGAACAATATGGAATAAAAAACACGAGCATCAACAATTCCTTTTGATTTCTAGTAATTTCATTAAAATAAGTACTTACTTCGTATGCATCACATGTTGATCCATGTTTCAGCCAAGACGACGCTAAAATTGTAGCGGGAACGTGACGTCACGATCTCTTACTTTGTGTGCAAAATCGGCGATATGAGGTATACATGTGGAAGTGCGACATCAGCGCTCCAAGTAGAGTCGAGGCAGAATTAAAATTGTAGCGGAACGTAACGTCACGATCTCTTACTTTGTGTGCAAAATCGGCGATATGAGGTATACATGTGGAAGTGCGACATCAGCGCTCCAAGTAGAGTCCAGGCAGAATTAAAATCGACTTCAAGTACATAAGAGTAGAGCTTGGAGGGCCTGGTGTTGCCATCATCAAAAAACTGATTTTTCCTATACGTTCACATTAATTGGCACAATACCGTAATTGTAAGTACATAGACGCCAACATTAAATTCAGAAATGCAAAAAATTGATTCCTCTGAAAACAAAGTCTCGTACAAAAGAACTTCGGTCTACGATTTCGATTCGTTTTCCCACCAGGAAGCATTTCGTCGTACTATTATAATAGTACCGTCCCTGTCGCGTCGTTGCAATCACATTTTTTGGTAGAAAAACAGTGGTGTCGCGTTATCAGACCACAGTCGGGACCAAAGCTGATCCGTTAACGCAGGAGGGTGCATTCTTGGACGATCTTGGCGTATGTTTCTTTCTCTGCTTTGTGCAAGTGAGAAGTAATCCTCAAGTAGCAGTATCGAGTGATGTAAACAACGTTGACAACGTTGAACGTAAAAAAGCATAAGTGAAACAAAAATTTTTTAAAATATACTGATCGAATTGAGTAACCTCCTCCTTTTCGAAGTCGGTTAAAAAGAAGGATGAAACAATCAAGTCGTATTTGGTATCATTTTAACGCTTGGCATGCGGGCAACGTACTTTTACGTTTTTCGCAGTCTGTCACTGAAGCGCGGGACATGTAAAAATACGTATTTAGTAGATTTGTGCTAGAGAGCGGGCATCGTATATGTAAATACAATGGGCATTGTATTGTTCTTCCCAGAAGTTTTGTACGTCGAGTTATTCGTTGAGAAAAACGAAGTTGTATTCGACTTATTTCGATTTTACTGACTGACCAAACTCCCGGGAGATTCACGAAACAACACCCGCTGCACGCGTAAGTCCTCGGCGAAGTATACCCGCATGCCAAGTGTTAATTACAAAAATGTCACAAATGTTCTAGTAAAAGTGGAAAAAATAAGAAATAAAAAGTAACTGCGAAACAGTGACTGATCTACTCTACAATCCTAATTCCTCCACGGTCGAATGCGTACGATTCTAATTGTGGCTACATCAGTCACACTAGCAGCGACCCGATATTGCAAGCAATTTTTGGTCGATCAAAGCGACACCACTGTATTTAAAACAAATAGCTCAGTTTTCAAAAATTATACATATCGTTTGTATTCAGAATATGTAAACAACTGGAGATCAAATAGACCAACTGTGCACTATTCTTGGTAATCTGGGCCGATCCTTTTTCTTTACCAATGATAAATAGACAAAGTGGATAGATTTTATTGTTGCGGTATTTTCAGGGGAGATCTGGCTCGACTCATAAATATTCCTATGATGCCTAGTCTACATAGTTCTCAGTAAGTCTTCGAAATAGTTCAACAGTTTCATTGCTCAAAATATGAACATCTTGGTTGATTACCAATTTTTGACAAATTCTAACTATATCGATGTTATTTTCTTTAAACATACAGGGTGTTCGACAACAGGCGGGCATAATTTCAGAGAGTGGTAGCTGGGGTGATTCTGAACCGCTTTATCCTTTGCCAAAATGCTCGTTAAGGCTTCATTTTTGAATTATTAATGAAAAACCCCAGAGCGCGTGCTCAGTGACGGCAGCGTTGGCTACGCACCCGAATTGACCGTAGTCAGGAACGAACAAATCCACACATTGCTGGAACCACAAATTCGTCTACGACCAGGCTTCGGAATTAACTGCTCTTTTCGGCTGATTTTCAAATGTCACGCCTCCTTTCTCCCGTCGTGCGTCTTGGCCCCCGCGGCGGCCCAAGTGCTTGGATCACCTCAGGCGCGTATCATATGCATCGCGTGTGGCGCATCAGGGCGGCACCCGCATTAATAGATTTCCACATCATCCACGGGACACTATTTATTTGTTTTTTGTCAGTGGTATCCACTGTAGGCCTCTTCCACTGTATCGGATAATTTTTCGTCGCATATTTTTGCGATATATCGTGCCAAAAACATAGATTTGGAAACTGCTTTTAAATTTTGCTCTCAAAATTTTTATGAAATATGAAAAAACTAGGTTTTCCCGTATACTAAGACGTGCTCAGGTGGTTGTAAAGCTGGAAAACAATATGAAATGTATTATTACGGGTGTCGCTGTAATGCACCACGCGCGAATCATATGACACGCGCCTGAAGTGACACAAGCACTTGGGCCGCCGCGGGGGCCAACACGCGCGGCGGGGGAAGGAGGCGTGACATCTGAAAATCGGCCGAAAAGAGCAGTTAATTCACGATAGTATTTGTAAATTGTCTAAAGGTAGATAAAAATAGTTGGTTTTTGACTTATAGAAGTAGTGCTGTAGTGAATTTTATAACCATTGTATGATGGCTACTTCGTTACTGTACAGACACGGTGTGGATTTGTTCGTTCCTGACTACGGTCAACTCGGATGCGTATCCAATGCTGCCGTCACTGATTGGCTGGAGTTTTTCATTAATAATTCAAAAATGAAGCCTTAATGAGCATTTTGGCAAAGGAAAAAGCAGTTCAGAATCGCCCCAGCTACCATCCCCTGAAATTATGCCCACCTATTGTCGAACACCCTGTATATTCAGCACTTTTGGCAACTCGTTATATGTATGTACAGTTAGTAGATACTTGATGTTTTCTAATATTCTCTCATTAATCTCGGTGTACAAAGGATTTTTACTACTCATCTTTCTTGAAAATTTCCCCAACTCGCTGCATTTGGACTATTTCACTATTCTTACTATATACCTGTCTGTAAATTATTTGTTACCTCCTGTTTCTAATTTTAATACTATTTTGTGGGTATTATTTAGTCATCGGTTTATTGTACATCCTTCTTCTAAATATATGTAAATGTGTATTTACTGCGTTTACGAAATATTTAATGTTTTTTCTGTACACATCATCAGAGAGAATTTTAATCCGTCTCCATCAGAGTTTAATGGCATTGGTCAGAGACATAATCACATATTTTCATGTAAAATCAATAAATGATTTAATTACTCAATCAATTCTTACATACACTACCGGCCAAAAGTTTGGGTACATGTACTAATAAAAAAAATATTCTTTGTTGAGTCGCAGCAATAAGCATGACAATGGCCATAATCTCCTGGTCCTAGAGTTTCAACGAATTAACAAATTTTACAACAGTTTATTAACAAATATAAAACCGTTGCCGAGTCAATCTTTTAGTCAAGACCCTCTGTCTCTCGTCGCCCAGCTGCAGCCCATAAAACAATTAAGTAAACCGGTACCGTTCCGACGCCGACGTCACCCGTGTACCTGAAGGTCAAGAAAAACCCACAGTACACGGACCTTTTGATTTTCCCCTTCCGCAAAATACTCCATACCCACCCCCAGATCCCACCTTGGTCTGTTCCCTTCCCTCCCCTTACTTTGAACCCCTAGTTTTAAAAACTGTTTCGAATCCTCAGAAGAACAACAACAGTCAAGTCGATCGGACAAGCTCCGAATTCAGTATTAACTCACCGAACCGTCATACCTTTGTACAGTATACACTAAGCTTGTATCATTTATTTTTTAATATATTTGTTAGCTGTACACACTGTGCAGTCTTGTGATTTTATTTGGGAACCAATGACAACATTGACCCTCCCACCTCGCATTAAACCAAATGTGAGGAATTAACATTCTTAAATATTTTACTCTTACTAGAAATATGCACGGGGAAAACAGCTTGGTCCGTAACGTTTCATAAACTCATTTCTAATGTACAAAACTATACCTCTGCAGCTAAAGAAAAATTAATGTATACATTTTTGTGGTACTAAAATCACACGGAACTCGTTCCAAAGTTAAGAAACGATGGAATATTGCATGTTGCAATTTGTATTTAACACTTTAAGTATCGTGTCACCCATATCTAGGTAACGTATAAACTTTTATAAGAATTTGTCATCTATGTTGATAGGGATTTTAATTAATCAATTACAAGCAATATTTTCAAATACTTGAAAGTTTAATCAACCAAGAAAGTAAAACGGTATACCAAATTTATTCTAAATAAATATTGAAAATAAAATCACTAACTAAAAAGATTTTGTACAATTGTAGAATGAAAATATAGTAGATGTACCCAAACTTTTGGCCGGTAGTGTATATATAAATTCAAAGATGCCACACAGATAAATAAAGTGTTATAATATTTGGAGATACACCTACAGTGTGTCCCGTTATGTAATAAGTATTCATGTCAGAAAGAATTGTTTATATGGAAATTGCATACACGGTAGTCTATAACTGACGTATGATGGTTGACCTAGCGATACTAATTGTTAGGCAAAACAGTGGAATAATTTGGTATCGTTTAATTCGAATTTTCTTCGAATAGAAAATTGCGGTTCGACATTGTTTCACATATCTCGTCGTTTTTTTCGGGGCAGAAGAAGTTCTCGTCAAATTCTGGAGTACAAAGCTTATGACTTTTGCTCGAGCTGGAATCTTTCGATGGGGAGGGAGACAGAACATCGGTCACGATTAATCATCATATAATAAAAATAAACAATTGTTGATTGCTTATAATTTTTGTTAACATGTTACAAGTAAATGGGTGAGATTTTTTCAATAATAATGAGTCCACGTACGACCTCATTCGGTTCATTTTTCATTATAATTTCGCGGGAAGAAAATTTGATAGTTACAATGGTTCTACAAAGATCAGGCCCCTAGCCGAGGAATTTTGTCACATGCCTACATATACAGGGTGTTCGATAATAGGTGAGCATAATTTCAGGGGGTGGTAGCTGGGGCGATTCTGAACCGCTTTTTCCTTTACCAAAATGCTCGTTAAGGCTTCATTTTTGAATTATTAATGAAAAACTCTAGCCAATCAGTGACGGCAGCATTGGCTACGTATCCGAGTTGACCGTAGTCAGGAACGAACAAATCCACACCGTGTCTGTACGGTAATGAAGTAACCATCATACAATGGTTATAAAATTCACGATTGCTATAATTGAAAAACCAACTATTTTTATCTACCTTTAGACAATTTACAAATACTATCGCGGGTTTATGTATCTTATAGACGAATTTGTGGTTCCAGCAATGTGTGGATTGTTCGTTCCTGACTACGGTCACTGATTGACTGGGGTTTATCATTAATAATTCAAAAATGAAGCCTTAACGAGCATTTTGGCAAAGGAAAACGTTGTTCAGAATCACCCCAGCTACCACCACTTGAAATTATGCCCACCGGTTGTCGAACACCGTATATAGTCAAGAAACAAGCCCATTTAAAAAAAGCCCAATCATTTTTATTAGGCTGATAAAAAACGTGAGCGGTAAGAGGTTAATAATATTATGTTCGACTAAAAAATGAAGTAAATGTGCTGCATGATTGTAAAACACCTCATCTATAAATGATAGATCTGGTTTAATGATATCTATAAGAGCCTCCCCCTCATTAACACTTTAACTGTTATGAACCAGTTACTGGATATTCATAAACTGGAAGGCAACTTTATTTTTCATAACATCACACTGAACAGTCTAACATATGATTATTATATCATTTCGTTTATTCTTTTAACTAGACTTTCAAATACTTTGTAAAATCTCTTTACTAAATTGGCAGTCAAGGTGTTAATAGAATACTGCCAGGTAAGCATCTTCCACCGCACACCGCACTGAATATTTATCACACCTGAGAAAGTATCTATAATTCCATCTGTAAAATAAATATTTTTAACACACATCCTGTGATCGTTTCACATCTCCTTGTATTGGGTGAAATTTTAAACAAAAGACGGGATTTTTAAATCTTATCTACTCAAATAAAGAGTATAAGCTTTAACGTTGCCAGGTATTATTACATAAAGACCAATACAGGTAATTGTACATACTGCAAATATGTGCGCATAAACTTTGCAATAATTTAAATAAACAGCTCAAATATATATATACACAGATTGTAATGTATAATACTAATAATCATCGTCCAATTTAGATATAAATACTAAACACATACATCACCTTTTCTTGTGATACTTCAAGTTGTAAATTTTGATCCAAGAGTAGCGTTATTCATTGCTAAGTGTTTAACACGTTGGCTGCCACGAGGGTCACCGGTGACCGGCACCCGAAATTTTTTACAGTCAAATAATTAACAAAAGAAATGACGAAACAAACCACGGATAGCGTTATCGTTAAGCTAATAATGCTAGCTATCGATTTGAAAGGTTAAATTTGAAAATTAGTTGATTATATTCTTAATAATTAGGATTTCAACGTGTCTGACTACACACGTCCGTTTTCACTGTGGCAGTCAACGTGTTAAGGGTGAGCAGGAGCCACGGCCGAACTCCTAGTTGACTTCAGCGACAGTTGCGGAGAAATTAGGAAGCTCTAGAACAAGGATACTTTAATCCTTGTCTCTCCAACGGCGGTGCGACAGAGAGGGTGATTCACAGTTGTAGGAGAGACGAAGATAGAGCGATGGAAGCGGCTTGATTTTCCAACGAGTTTGGTGCAATATTTTATTACACTTTTTTTTTTTTTAATTCCTTGTACTATTACGGAGGGGAGTACAAAGCCCTTTTTTCGAAAAAGTGTCCAGACAAAAAGTTTTATAAAAATATACACTTTTATTTTTTATAAAATTTCCAGAGGGAAATTGAAAAATCGGGCTCTGTACTCGCCTGCGGAACGACACAAGGAATATTAAAAAAAAAAAAAAATGTGAAAAAATATTACTTTATAACCTTAATAAATTGCACTAAACTCGTTATCGCCCTGTCTTATAATTAATTTCTCCTGCTATTGATGTATCTACCTCTCTGCCACAACACCGTTGGAGTGACAAGGATCTATCTATCCTTGCTCGGGAGCTTCCTAGTTTCTCCGCAACTGTCGACAAAGGCGCTCGTTTACCTCCTACAGTCGACAGAAAGTTTGCTTTCAAGAAGTTGTACACGAAAAAACATATCACTCTGCAGTTTGAAGTACATTTTGATTTTTAACAGTACTGAGATAATCATAGTCTATAAAGAGGATTATATTTTTCATATTCAATTTTTGCGTCCAAAGACAGAATTTTGTCATTGTAATACGCAGCAGTACTTAAAAGGTGTAACAAACAGAATCGAATAGTAACATGACGAATGATAGTTAATAAAAATATTAATTAATCAAAATATATATATTTCTTATCTTTCAATGTTCTATGAACTTTCAAACTTTCGTAACAATAAAAAGATGACAGTTCGGTGATGTTGTTTATTAAAAGGACAATATTGTACATACTCTAATCTGCATGGTATGACGACATGGTAGTTGACAGAGAGGAAAAAGTGAAAACTAAATCATATAATAAAGTTCATGTTGTCAGGGATGCTGGCACGTCGGAAGCGATGGCTCGCCCTATGGACGACGTTTGCCCGTGGGACCCAGTTCCGGGTCCGAGTATAGAGCACACCATGGATTCCATGGGGCCTCGACACTCAATATTATCTGGAGTAACGTCGTCGGTTGAAAGCCATCTCGAAGAGGGTGAAAGCAGTTTGACTGGACAATCACAGTCTATTGAAGTTACGCGCCCATGCCGCAAAAACTCAACGCAATTGGATTCCTATAGTTCTTCGTCTGACGTCAGTTTAGGAATGGCTGAGGTCACTGAACATCTTCGGAAATCTTGTAGTTTGCAACAAAGTGCTAGCACAGGTAAATATCATCGATTTGATTGTATAATAATTAATTAATTACACATAAGATTTTAACATACCAAATCGATTACCTTTTAATGTCGATATCAAGAAATTCGTTTCAAATGAAATATGTGCGGAAAGGGGGGGTTAGGTTGCACCAGGCGTCGGCAACCTTTTTTGGCTGCGGGTCAGAAATTATAATAAAATGTGACTATTAAGGAGACGGTTCGGGTCACTGGGGATTATTTATACTAGGGAAAATTGCACTAGTGTAATCGTAGTTTTACTTAAAATTTCTAATTTTAATATGATATGAGTTTATGTAACCAGATTTACTAAAATTGATAACTATATTTGAAATTAATTTACATAACTGTGAATTATTAAAATCTTTAAATTTAAAATTATTCTTTATAGTTAGAATAACTTTAAAGTTATTCTTTAGAGTTGGATTGATTTTATTTCAAATTTAATTTTACTTGAGAGTGAATGTTTTTTAAAGATGAGTTTATTTTATTTCGAATTTATTTTAATGGGCTGTGACATTATATCCTACAACGACTTTTAAAATTGAGATATGAATTATTTGACGGAGGGGTTCGGGCCTCCAGGTACTGGATAGTGGAGAGATCTGATCAGCTGGTGAAGATAGTTGGAAACTCTTTTTTGTGTGGTAGAAACGTACTATATTCTGTCAGAATCGAACACAAAGAATTGTGATATTGCTGTTATTACAGATTCTGATAGTATTTAGACGAAATCAATTAGAACAAGCTTTGATACGTTTCATACAGTCTTGACGCGTTCGCGCACACGATTGTCCTTGTTTGGTTTGTACGTCGGGTGTAATGTCAACGTTTACGATCACTAACACCCACGCTTGATCGGTAAGATTCGAATCCAGTTGATTGAATTATAATATTCGCTTGAAGAAGAACGGTAAAATACTTTACACAATAAAATATAACGGAATTGGCTTTAAGAATAAAATTGACGTTAATGGCTTGAACAAAATAAACCCAATTATTAATGTGCAATGGCGCGTGGACAACTTCAAGTTTCCACCCGCGATTGCACACCAATTTCCCCCCTGTGACTTCTACTCACGAAAACTGCGATACCGCGTTCGACGATGGTTACACAGAAAATATGCTGTCGTTCGAGTCACTACTGTAAGCAATCGCACGACTGAGGATCTTATTGCAATTTGAGACGAATTATTGCCGATTATTCGAGTTGAAAGATTCACTAAACACGTCATAATGCTTTACATAATCGAACCCCTTTTTTGTATATATGTGAAAAATTAGGAGATACAGAGAGTAGTTTTTGTAGTTTGGCACCATCAGCAAATAATAATTTCACATTTTGTTGCACGGCATATACAGGATGTCCCGTAACTAGTGTAGGAGTTGGAAATGGGGAGTAATTAATACGATTCTGAACAACAATTTCCTTTACAAAAATATCTGATAGGGCTTCGTTTTTGAATTATTAACGAAAAACACTGACCAATCGGAGCGCGCAGAGAGCGCACGATCAGCCGTGATTCGTTCTAGTCCGACGTCTCGGCTCGAGGTTACCCTATCACAGCTGAGCGCACACTCTACTCGCGCTCTGATTGGTCAGTGTTTTACGTGAATAATTCAAAAACGAAGCTCCATCCGGCATTTTTGCAAAGGAAATAGTTGTTCAAAATCGTCTCAGCTACCTCCCATTTCCGGCTCCTACATTAGTTACGGGACACCCTGTATACATACAGAATGTTCAATAATGCCTACAACAAGTAGGCATAATTTCTGGAAGTGATAGCTGTGGTGATTCTGAACAGCATCTTCTTTGCCAAAATTCTCGTTAAAGCTTCATTTTTGAATTATTAATGAAAATCTTCATTAACAATTGTCATTGAATATGGCATTTACCTTCTTTATTTGACAGTCCCATAGAGCGGGTGTTGAATATGTTCTTGTAGATTTTAACAAGTAAGAAGGTTTGGTGTCTTACAACAATTTGTTTAAAAATGAATGAACTGTTATTAACTTATGAAGATCACCTTTGCTGGAACCACAAATTCGTCTACGAGGTAAGCTTACGATAGTGTTCATAAATTGTCCACCGATAGATAAAAACAGGTGGTTTTATTAAAGCTACTTATAACTACGATGGAACCTTGATATAACGGACCAATGCGGGCGAGGGGGTGTCCGATATACCCGAATGTCCGTTATATAAAAATACATTTTCTGAATATGCTATTTATTAACAATCAAATAGGAATACATATAAACGACAATTTACATTTTAACACGTTGACTGCCACAGTGAAAACGGACGTGAGTAGTCAGACACGCTGAAATCCCAATTATTAAGAATATAATCAACTAATTTTCAAATTTAACTTTTCAATTCGATAATTAACATTATTAGCTTAATGTTAACGCTATCCGTGGTTTATTTTATCATTTCTGTTGATAATTATTTGATTTTAAAAAATTTCGGGTGCCGGCCACCGGTGACCCATGGCAGCCAACGTGTTAATTAAATCAAGTTTCAAATTTCCCTAATTTGAATTTAACGCGTTCAGTCAATAAATAGGTAAAGCTGCATCCCATCTTTTTCACTGGACATAATAAATCTACATTATTTCATTATTGCACTTTCATATTATTATTTTCATTATTTGCAGCTGGCACAACCACGACTGAACGAATCGGTGCTGGATGCGGTATGACAACGCGAAATTACTCGATGGGATCCACCAGCGCAAGAGTAAAACTAGGAGAGATCAGTAGGCCGACCGTTTCGTTTTGCAATTATCCCTCACCACAACACTCGTTTGAGTATCCCCATGTGGCCATCGAACGATCAGACACGTCTACGAAAAGTGCAGTCGAGGAGCCTGAAATCCACCCAATCAAGCCAAAGGTTTCATCGTTCGAAAAGGAACCGACGATTAAAGGTTTGACTAAAGCTCCATTGATAAGCATCAGCGCGATTGTAGGCGACTTAGCAAGCGACAGCTCAACAATTGAACCTGAAGAAAAAGTAAACAACGATTGCACAGTGGAGGTAAAGGAAGAAGAGACAGAAGCTGTCCAGAAGAAAGAATCGGAATCTGAAAAGAGTGATACGGTAATTCCTGCGGAGGAAAGCTCTCTAATTTCAAGTCAAGTGAAAACGGAGGCTGAGGAATGGCTGGAAGAAGCACAGGTTGTTCCTGTCTGGGAACCGGACACTCAACAGGACGACCAAATAGCACCCACTACTGAAACAGCATCTCAGCAAAAGCCTGACAATAACGTTAATGAAGTGTGCCCATGGGAAGACGAGTGAGTATAAATCCTTTTATTCATTTGAATAACACATATTATTTTGATAATGCTAACACGTTGATTGCCGCTTGATATGGGATACAAAGATATTGTTTATTAATATCGTAGATAAAATGCATAATCACTATCACCTTATATTATTTATTATTCCTGACCAATTACCAGGCACTCAGTTCTGTGGGACCATTGCACCCGAGCCCATATAGGTAACTCTAATCTGTAGGGCACCTGTATAGGTTGGTTTCTTTCGCAAAGCTCAAAAGCCTATCCACACCGACTCCCTCCAAATGCACGGAGCAGAGGCGAGAGGCACCAAGGATCGAAAGCCTTTAAGCCTCTAAGCCTTTACCGCAACATTAAGTGGAGGGAAGTTTCGTCCTCCTCACCACATCTTAGGTACCCGGGTTCTTGTTCGATACCCATGTGCATCACGTGCCTCCTCGTGTACCAGTGACCTGTGACCAGTCGCTTGTGAGCAGGCGAAGCCTATAAGGACCATATTAAAAAATCGTATGTTTTCGCCCCTAATGGATTTTGCTAAAACTTTGTGTATTTGTAGACCCATATGTGGGTCATCAATTCCTAGCGTAACTTTTTTAGCCGAACCCTAGCGAGGGAAGGGTTCAAAGTACGTATTTTGCTGCCAAAATCAAGCCGATATCTTATTTCGGTAAAAAGTTACAGCCTCCGGAACATTTTGCAAAATGCGTACTTTGAACCCTTCCCTCGCTGTTTTGCAAGGGTTTACAAAAAAGTTACGCTAGGAATTGATATGGGTCTACAAATACACGAAGTTTTAGCAAAATCCATTAGGGACGAAAACATACGGTTTTTGAATATGGTCCGTTAAATGTGGCCTCTAATGGTAAAAAAAAAGGTTTCCCACCTCTGCTCTATAGCTTCAAATTGCTTACTTTTAATGGACTTCTAATATCAGCTACCAATCGCTAGTCTCTGATAACTCTTAGAATACGAATTAGGAATGAACTTTATATATGTATAACTTATTATTATTATTCTTTATGGAACAAAGAATGGGATGGAATCATCACTGTTTATAGAAACACAAAAACTACACTGGCGTGCAAAATTTAGAAAAATTGCTGATATCTAAAGTGTGATAACTTCGTAACAAAACATCATACAACCGTCGTTCTGAACTCATTTTAAAGCTTGAAGCCTCTATTTTCAGAATCCTGTAGCAGTTTTCTTTAGGGTCATTTCTACGTCATGTGAGAAGGTGGTGAAGCGAAGGTGCTCTTTTTTTTTAATTGTCCAAATTCAAACGACTCTACAGACACTGAATCATTTTTTTCAGAGATACAATTATCACGGGTTTAAGGATTGAAGCCTCCCCTTTATAATGACCCCCTAAAAGTTAATGTACAATTTTTTTTCGCCATTTTATTGTACCTCAAATGATTCTGTACAACAGCTTCCTTTGCAAAAATGTCGTATAGGGCTTCGTATTTGAATTACTAACAAATAACATTTATCAATCAGAGCGCGCGCTTTTCGCTCGCTCAGCCGTGAGGGTGTAGCTTCGAGCCGAGACGTACGGATTGGGTTGTGAACAAACGCGTCGGTAAAAATAGTATCAACGCAACTGTTACCCTTGAGGGTGGGATAAATCAGCTAGCTAAATCGAATTTATTAATTATTTATATTCATTATTTGAAAGGAAGAAGGAATAAAATGTGGGAAGATGCTCTCAGAATTTTTGGGAAATGAATAACGATTGCACGATAAAAAGCCGATTGTAACGTTATGAAAATTGGTTAGTAATTTGAATTCGATTTACCCATTCACCTGTAAGTTGGTTGTGAGAAATTGGATGTCCCGTGTTCTACAGAGAATTTAGGGCAGAGGCGAACACGAATAGGGAATTTATGGAGGAGGCGAACGCGTCAGCGAAGTAGGAACCATCTACGAACCGCTCTAGGAACCATGTAAGACACTGTGTAACAACACCGACGAACTACTGCCCTCTAGGATATATTGCGGTCAAAATAAGAAACACTCGCGGAAGATGTGACTGGTCCCATCGCCTGAACGGTCGCCGGGGCGAGGGGAATTTTTCTGTCTCGCTTTGTCACATTTTGTTCCGTGCGCGTTCTTTGTCACAAGGTAGTATGTTTGTCTCACTCTGTTACACGTGGCTTCGTTTGCGTTCCTTGTTAGTGACAAACGAACGCTAGAGAATATTGCTGTATCTCACTTTGTCTCAACTTGTTTCGTTCGCTTTCTTTGTTACGCCACGGACCTTGCCCCGGCGACGGGATACCATTCATTTTAAACACATTTACCGACGGAGTGCCAGGCCCATCAGAGCCCAGTTAGTGGCACGCCAAAATACGCAGGGGCTGGCAGTATTTAATAGCACCGACGAGGTACTGTTAAAGACTGCCAGCCTTACGGGACTTCGCTGTTTTCTACCGCCCTCTAGGATATATTGCGGTCAGAATAAGAAACACTCGCGGAAGACGTGACTGGTCCCATCGTCTAAACGGTCGCCGGGGCGAGGGGAACTTTTCTGTTTCGCTTTGTCACATTTTGTTCCATAGGCGTTCTTTGTCACGAGGCGACCGCTCGTCGCTTTACCGACGGAGCAACAAAGCCCATCAGAGCCCACTTATTGTTAGTGGTACGCCAAAATACACAGGGGCTGGCAGTCTTTAATAGTACCTCGTCGGTGTTAACAGTAACTCATCGGTGGTAACAAGGAACGTTGAACGAGACACGTGTTCGTCTATATTTGATTTACAAATAATAAATCCCTTTTAGTGTTATATCATATAATCGAGTGTTTTCTCGCATTTCCTTAAATCCCAGCATTACCCAGCATTTCAAGACATTAGTCTTGTTCGTTGACAGTCGTCATTGTACCGATCCTGATCATGAGAGGGACGAAGATCCCAACGTAAACCAACTAATGGAACAGTTCGGTCACTGAACTCACTTGTCCACCTCAAAAGCACCTCACTTCAAGATTACTGGCACTTGCCACTTTGTTATTCTTTCCTCGACTATAGTTACCTTCTGGATTGCTGTTCCTGTTTAAAAAACACGTAAACGACCCCGGAAGAGGTCGATTGTTATTCCTTTCATTGGCTCCGAATTAGTACGTCCTGTCGTTCTCGGCAACACGGAGGTTCCGCGGAAAATATTGGCTGCTTAACTGCGGTTTTGTTCTCAAAAAACATCCCTGCCTTCCCCATTTCGCGATAGGTTGGCTCTTGAGGAAAGATGTCCCTGTTCCTTACAGAAATGCAACGTCGGAAATCTTTCCATGTCCAAGTAGCCCCCCGTATGGCAATCTATTGATACGTGACCTGGGGTTACCTGACGTCGATGTCCACATGTCGCATTGTTGCAAACGCTGCTGCCGTCCAGGTGCAGGTCATACCCTTGCCGCAAATCGCACGAATCCGAAATACCGTTCCGTTAATAGCCCTCGACGACAGTTCGTCGATTCGAAAGAAATGATTTGAACATTTTTCATTTAATTCCATGCAACGAAATAAAACTGCTACCTAGTACAAACAAAAAATATTCGAATCATTTCATTGAAAAGTGAAATTTCTGCTGATGAAGTTAGCTAGCCGATTTATCCATTCCTCAGGGATTGCGTTGATACTATTTTTAATTATTTGTACTCCTTGCTCGACATAACTTCAATTCAATGTTTCCTACCTTACCGACGCGTATGTTCACGGCTGAGCCCGCGCTCTACACGCGCTCTGATTGGTCAGTGTTTTTCGTTAATAATTCAAAAACAAAGCCCTATCCGACATTTTTACAAAGGAAATTGTTGTTCAGACTTGTCTCAGCCATCACCCCCTTCCGGCTCTTACACTAGTTACGGAACACCCTGTATAATAAGAAGGCTTCGTGATAGGGACAAAAACAACTTTCTCTTTATTCAATTAAAAACTGCAAAAATATTTGATGTTTTTATTTAAAACACTGTTTTATAAAAAAGAATTGTTCAAGTACAAATATTATGTTGCATGTATTTTTTAATTGATATATTACTGTCCAAACTGGCTTAAAGCCTTCGTAATTGGAACAAATACTCCAAGATTCCTTAATCGCTCTTGCATTTACGGCACCATAATAAGTGCAAAAACTCTTGTCCTTGTTTATTCGGTGATTTATTCATTTTTCAATTAATCCCATAAACAATATTGTTTGAGGGTTTCAAAGTAACGAAGTTTTCGAATAATTTGTTGTGATTTTTTAGCACGAAGAATGCTGTGAATCTGCTAATCGGCCCCTAATTGAGTCACTTACCCTCCATTGGTTTTAACCCTTTCGCTACTGGCGGATTCTCCGCCGCGGTACTTCCGCTGAACGGAGCGCTGCGACATCACTGCACGCTACGCGACGCCGATCGTCAGCGGGAGTACCGCGGAGGAAAACCCAAGCTGCTTGAATGTTTTAAACGGAAAATTTTTCTCCAAAGGGTATTTATAAATAAAGGGTATTCCAGGATATTTATAACGTCTTAGCATGTGCTCAGTGGCATCTGATGGAGGACCACTACAGTGGCCCGTAGTACCTCAGTGGCATCTTATGGAAGGCCACTATAGTGGCCCGTAGTAGCGAAAGGGTTAACAGTAACTTGAACATTTTTTCATAATTTAAATTTTCTGTATTCCGATGTTAAGATAACACATTGAATTAATTAAAAGAAGAAGCTACATATTTCATACATGAACTTCGAAACTCCAGTTGAAAACAATATATTAAAGCAAAGAACATTATTGAATTAACATTATAAAACCAGGTCCGAAATGTGATTCAAGTTCTCGACATTCTTTGGAATTTTACTTGGCCCAACCTTATCATTTCCTACCTTGTCCCAAGTATCAGGTTCCCGATATTTTCAGGTTGTTTATTTACACGTCTATGGTCATAACGGCACCGACATCGGTCGTCAAATTGTTTTCAACAGACTATTGCCGATTCTACCTAATCTTTTTTTCTTAAATAGCAGATATTTCGATAAAGAATTTGTGATAATTAACGTAGCTGGATAAATCTGTCATAGACAGATTGAATCGGCTGTAATCCGATGAAAACAATCTGACGAGCGATATCGATGCCACTGTGACCGTAATCTAAAAGTGGATTTACACTAGGCAAGTAAATAGGCAAATGGGCGGCCCGAATTTCTTGGTTTCTGGCCTTGCCTGTGGCAAATAAAAAAGCAACCATTTTCTTTTTCTGACGGCAAACCTGGTAAGACCAGAAACCAAGAAATTCGGACCGTCCACTTGTCTGTCTACTTCCTTGGTTTACGTGCCTAGTGTAAACCCACCCTAATACCTGCAACTTCAAACAAAAGATTATCAACTATCTTTTATTTTTGCAATTGATTGTCAGTTTAAGAGTAGCTAATAGAATCCAAAGGAAGTGGCGCCGAAGGACCTCATGAGCGCTTATCTTTTCTTCGCTTACAGAAAACTTCGAATAAGCAGCATAGGGCAATTTTGACCCCTTATAACACAGTAAAGTCAGTAAACTGTGGTCAAGTGGCCCATTTACCGGCACTTTCTTTGGACCCTACTAGTGGAAGAGTCACCCTGCATACGTGTTGATATGTAGACTGTAGAATACCATGTAACTTCTTAATATAAATGTAATGCTAGATTTGTATGTTATATATCAAATTAAGATTCTAAATATTGCTGTTTGTTTCAGAGAGAACTGTAGAGTGGATGCACCTTACGTGAAAACCTATGCGACTTTAGGTTACTTATAACTTGGCATCGGTACTAAACTTACATTATACGCTTAAGAATTCACGATTCAATTTCGATTTTACTTCACTTTTACTTGTAAGTCCGAGTACCCGAGTCATTAAGGATGGCTTCTAATTAACACGTTGACTGCCGCGGTAAACATGAACGTGTGTAATACATACATACTCAAATTTTAATTACACTCTTCAACATCTGAACTTGTAACTTCTAACTGGCGCTTCTGATAACTTTTTGTACGCTGTATATGGATCAGGAAACCGTTTTTCGGTTTCAACTTCGAAAACGTTCTTTGTTTAAACAATTTTTTGTATCGTTTTTACAGGCCAGTTAATCAATAAACTTTGTGAATAAAATAATGTGTAATAATATGTGTAAACCATGTTTGAAGAACGATCAGAGCGAAAAGCTATCAGTTTCTGCAAATGTTTCACGTTTTGTTTTTGATTCTGGAAAAGCTGACTTGCCACATCTCTTGATGCTTACCATAGAAAGAAAGTGCTCTATCGTATAATATGATTTTCAGCTTTTAAAATCAAATCTTTTTAAAACTAGAAGTGCTAGCGAAAAACGAATTTCAGGTTTGTATGCAGCGCACCAAAAATTACTGGAAATACATATTAAATTTTATAAGTTTGACAAAAGTTCACGTTTTGTTAGGTAGCGTTATTAAAAGTATGGATATTAAAAATATTTTTCAAATTTCTT
The DNA here is from genome assembly GCA_943735885.1 of Stelis phaeoptera. NCBI lineage: Eukaryota > Metazoa > Arthropoda > Insecta > Hymenoptera > Megachilidae > Stelis > Stelis phaeoptera. Next base: position 4,494,793 of record OX030933.1, read on the forward strand.
GTATTATCAATATATTAATAGTGCTACCTAAAAATTTTGTTTATTCTTTTTTTTCTTTTTTAAATGATTCTTCAATTATATTACATTTGAGACGTCGATTATCGATATTCCACATAGCAGCCAACGTGTTAATTTTCGTTCTTCGTTTCAGTTTTTGAGAAAGAATAGACTAATTACTTGTCAGCAAAGAAAAGACTAAATCGATTTGTCTAAGAATGAAATGAGGACAAATTTTGGGAATATGTACACGCAGTAAACAATAGCATGTGTAATCGTAAAGTGTAAAACATAATAATTTAATTCATTCAAACTGGTATATGAAACAAAATTCTTGCCATTTTTATCACTTTAGCATCGCGAGATAATACTATTCCATTTCGTTTTCTTTTGAATTTATCTAAATTTAAACACACCATTTCCTCTATGTATAATAAGCCGTATTATGGAATACGTGCTAAATGAGTCTACATAAATCATTTTAACAAAAAACAAGAAGAAAAACAAAATAAATTATATGAAACTATATTATTAAACGGTAAATTGTAATTCAAAACGATCGAAACTCTTTCTTCATTCAGTGAAAGAAACAGGAATATTCAATACCATAAGTTTTTCATTTAAAAAGAATTCAAACAAAGTATTAAATGCAAAGATGTGCTCTGAGGGTGCCCGTCAAATATGAGCCCATTGACCGCTCCCGCTGATCGCAAATTTCTTTAATACAACTTTAAATCGAACGATAAATAATGAACTTTATCATTGTTAAAATTCTATTGTTTAATTCTCTGGTCACAAGTGAACTTCAACGAGTACTATCCGATTAAAAAACGTTTAATTTCTTGCTACGGAGTAAAGCAATCTAAAAGAAATAAATCTTCGTTTTTATTTCTTTCTGTGTTTACGAATTAAATTCAACGTCTCAATCAACCAATGAATAAATCCTTAATACGAACTAAAGGTAGTTGAGTTGAAAGAAAATTCATACTGATTATAAATTAGTTCCAACAACGTATCGTTTAAATGAGACGCTAAACGTGCAATGGTTTAGAATTCAGCTTGTTATAGGATCACCTCGATGTCGTGATATTTAGTAGTCGTTCAATCTGAGTGTTAGTTAGTTTATCCAATACATAATAAGTGTCTAACGACGAGTATTTAACGTTAGCTGGCTTATACCTAAAAATTGATGACGACCTTCGATAGATTGTTAAAAAACACCGATTAAAAACGAAGCTGTCTTGCTTCGATCGTAGAAGCTTAATTACATAAATCGTTGCTATTCGTTGTTCATAATTAAACGAAATTAATCTTACTGGAAAGAGTGATAAACATCGAGAAGAAAAGAAAGTAGCATTAACGAATTCTGTTTATCGCCTAAGATATTGAAATATCGTTCTTTGAAAAGTCGCTTCTATGAAATGTAAGATTTTAATAATATTTGGGTTCTCGGTACTGTCACTGCCCCAGTATCGAGTCTCCATGACTATCGATTAAATACAATCAAATAAAATTAGAAGATAAAAGTTTATCGAGCGATTTTGTCCTCTCGTTATTAGGAAATTTATGCTTGTTAAATGTAATAATAGATACGTCTTGTATTTTAAGAAATAGGAAGATAATCTTATTATAAAGTTAATTATTCTTCGTTTTACCGTGAAATATGCGGGGAATGATAAATATGCTCGAATCAGTGATACATAATTCAATAAATTGATTGTCTCGGACAACAAATAATGTCTATTGAAAAAATTGATCAGATGGTTGATTAACGTAATGAAAACTCACTAGTAATTGAAATTATCTGAAAGTATAATGTTAAAAGATCGTTGCAAATATTTATAAATATTTTGTTAAATGTTTCATGTGTTTTTAGTTGAAACATTTCAGTTCTGCAGACCTTTCCGATAAATATTAAATATTTTCTAATTTGTTGAAAAGGCCGATAAAAAGTTTCAGACATATACATTTTTTGAATCGTTAATATTTTAAAAAATTTAAATATCAATGAGACAAATTTGTGAATGGAATAAGGTTTCTGATCAAAAGAAGCGTCCATTAAGTCCGGGTACTCGAGGCTAGTCGTAAGAAATGTAATGCACCGTGCATTGCTGGAAAGAAGATGAGTGAAAGGAATGCGGGTCCTATTAGCCGATTCAGCATAATCGTATCGATACTCGCTGTCATTTTTGTCCTAAGCAGTGACAAATACTAACGAAGCTCATGGGTGAAGTGTTCGCTCTACCCTGCTATATACCGTCACCTTAGTCTTCTTTCCAGCAACCCACAGTACTAACAGCGATCGTATTGTTAATTCGAGAGCTCAATTTAACTATTGTAAACAATCTTGTTCAAAATAGGTAAACAGTTGGTAATAACATGAATATATTTAAGAAACTGAACGTACTACTTCGAATCGCAATAGAGTACAGCCGTAGGTATGTATTAAGAATATCCTGTTAATCCTAATATTAACAGAGACAGTTTCATTATATAAGTGGACCTTGTTCACGATCTGCGTACTTTTTGTCTTTCTTTCTTTTTTTTTAATAGAGACTGTGGATAGAAATTCATTTACATTACCTAGTGAGATTTCGTTTCATGAAACGGACAAAATCTTGTTCCCAAATTGGAACTGTTTTTGTTTCTCGTTTGTAGATATATTTATATTATACACATGATTTAACCATCGATGGTGAATAATGGATTTTACTAATCGTCATTCGAGTATCCTGTTATTACAAGGGATAATAGAGAGGATCGCTGTGTATTTTGAATCTCTAAACGCCTTTTGGTTTCATTTAATTTCTAAGATGTTGTTATTACTATATAAAATTTATATATTGATGAATATTATTTTAATTAACAGCTATTTTTTACAATAGAGAACATGAGTATATAAATTATTGTCAACATTACAAATGCAAGAAATAGTATTAACTTATTATGATGAATTAACACTAGAACTACCAAAAGGGTCAAAATGACTTGCTTCAGATTTCTTATTTTAAATTACAAAATTTATTAAAACGCTGATGTCGAAATATACGTTGGCTGTTATCAAAGTAAAGAATAATTATTCTATGTGTTCGTTTACGTTTCATCCTTTATTTATTTTGCTTTCTATATTAGGATCAATTTAAAAGTATGAGTGCATTGAACGGCAGTAGTTCTAATGTTAATAATTCGAGCTTGTTATTTGTTCGAATAGCATATCCTGTTATAAGTATTTCATAATTATTTTAGAAGCACGTATAACTATTATTTGAAGATGTATGCTATTATAAAAAGAATTAAAAAGTTCAGATATGTGTTCAGTTATCTGTTATATGTTGTAATTTTCAACAAAGATCTTAATTTTGTTATTAAAAACATGAATGATAATGCCACCGTTATCTTGCATCTAAATGGTGATAATATTTTAAATCATCCCTTAAATTTATTTAAGCTTATTGTATTTAAAACAAAATGAAAATGTACCTCCTGTTGTCCACCTAGAAGAAAGTTGCAGAACTGACTGCTCGTGAAGAACAGCCCTATTTTGAGGCTCCGGTTGAACCACTCGTTACGTAGTAGAAAACGCGGGAAGCGCAAGCCGTAAACGCATCATTACTTGCGAGCAATTATTTCTGCAGTCCTAAGGTATAATTTCGTGAATAGTACAAATATAACTTAAAGTATAGCGTAATTTATAGGTAAACCTGGCTCAAATATAATCGAGCCATAAACTTTACGTTTTTGACATTTCGAGAAGTATGTTGTCACAAAAATCAGCACAAATCATTATTTTAATATTTAGAACTTGAAGGTACTATAATAACTTTAAGTACTTGCTTCGGTTTCGTAAAGTACAAATCAATTTATGCACATAGAAAAAATATTTGTAAAATCGTAAAGGGTATAGCCGGATAAGATGGTCAAAAGTGCCCTTGAACCGATTTTAACTCCCAATATACCGTTCGATAGCTTATCAAAACAAAACCTTGTGTGCCAAGTTTCAGCCCTGTACCTCAACCGGGAGGGTAGTTATGGGGTAAAGTCAAATTATCGAGGTATGCCACATTTTTCATATTTGGCTGCATACAAAAATTCTGAAAAAATTCTACAATATTCGGGGTATAATAGCGTATGTTAGAGAATTTTTTCAGATTTTTCCGTCGAAAAGTGTAAGTGTGAAAAATGAAAAACCAAAAAAAATTCGGAAAAAACCATATTTTGTATTGAAGTTTTCGAGCGGCCACTTTTTCCTTTTTACAGCAGCAGTGTATTAGCATAAGTAATGTCCTCAATTTTTTTCAGATTTTTTGATAAGGTGCGCCGTAGTTAAAAAAATCAAAAACCGCCTTTTTGGGCATATTTCGAGCGAAAAATACCATAAATATTTGTAGTTTTGCATTTTCTTCATAAAATAAGTGTGTCGTATCATTTGTAATGTTTGTGCATTGGAAGGGGTAAGATACAAGTAAAAGCAATTAAGTTAATCCAGTTAATTAAAAAACTTATGTTGGTTATCTTCAGAAATGTTAACAGTGTTTTCAACGATGGCGCTAGCGCAGCGAGTAAGGTATCTGACTGCTAAACTGCTGCACACTTTTTTGTCGCAGGTTCGCGTCCCAGAAAGTTTATGTTCGCAAACTCTTTTTTTTTTTTTTTTTTTTTTTTTTTTAATTATTATTAATAAAGTACATGATAGTACATTGTATTCAATTAAAATTATTTTTAAAACATAATGCAAATATTTTTTCATAATGTATACATCAAAATAATGTTGGAGCTCGCGTTACTTTGCCAGTTCGCCAGTTGCTTTTTATTCGTCGGTTACAGATGTTGTTTAATATTTTTTAATTAAATACACGCATATTATTAATTCATGATGAACTTAAAAATATGTATGTTATTGTAAATGAACATGATACCATGATTATTGATGTTTTGATGCCAAACTGATGGGTGACGTCTTCAATGCACTGTTTGGCACTGTCGGTCTTCTGTTGATGTACCTTGTATTTAATTAAAAAATATTAAACGACATCTGTAACCGACGAATAAAAAGCAACTGGCGAACTGGCAAAGAAACGCGAGCTCCAACATTATTTTGATGTATACATTATGAAAAAATATTTGCATTATGTTTTAAAAATAATTTTAATTGAATACAATGTACTATCATGTACTTTATTAATAATAATTAAAAAAAAAAAAAAAAAAAAAAAAAAAGAGTTTGCGAACATAAACTTTCTGGGACGCGAACCTGCGACAAAAAAGTGTGCAGCAGTTTAGCAGTCAGATACCTTACTCGCTGCGCTAGCGCCATCGTTGAAAACACTGTTAACATTTCCGAAGATAACCAACATAAGTTTTTTAATTAACTGGATTAACTTAATTGCTTTTACTTGTATCTTACCCCTTCCAATGCACAAACATTACAAATGATACGACACACTTATTTTATGAAGAAAATGCAAAACTACAAATATTTATGGTATTTTTCGCTCGAAATATGCCCAAAAAGGCGGTTTTTGATTTTTTTAACTACGGCGCACCTTATCAAAAAATCTGAAAAAAATTGAGGACATTACTTATGCTAATACACTGCTGCTGTAAAAAGGAAAAAGTGGCCGCTCGAAAACTTCAATACAAAATATGGTTTTTTCCGAATTTTTTTTGGTTTTTCATTTTTCACACTTACACTTTTCGACGGAAAAATCTGAAAAAATTCTCTAACATACGCTATTATACCCCGAATATTGTAGAATTTTTTCAGAATTTTTGTATGCAGTTAAATAGGATAAATGAGGCATACCTCCATTAACCGATCTTACCCCATAACTACCCTCCCGGTTGAGGTACAGGGCTGAAACTTGGCACATAATGTTTTCTTTTGGTAAGCTATCGAACGGTATATTGGGAGTCAAAATCGGCTCAAGGGCACTTTTGACCATCTTATCCGGCTATACCCTTTCAAATCTTTTTAACCCTTATTGAATGGCAAGGCTTTGTCGATGAATCGTTATTAATATGAACCTATATCTGGTTTATTTAGTTCAGTTAAAATCAGTTTATATTTTAAAAAACGTTCGTTATAACAATTTTGCATCATATTCAAAATATTTAACAAATTTGAATGTTTTTTTCTGACTGCTCATATGCGATTATATTGTTTCTTATACATATTTACATTTTTGCACATTAAGTACAAATTCACAAACTGCTCTTTGCTCATAATTTTAGTTATTGAAAAAAAAATGCAAATTCTTAAAATGGTTATAAACACAAAATTATTTTAAAATTTAACTGGGTGTAAATGATGATGATATTTAAACAGTTATGAAATTGTATCAAGAATGCTAATCATAACATTTAACATATTTAATACAGAAATATTATTACGTGGGTATACTATTCTTAATTTTCTTGGAAAAAAAAACGAAAGAATTATATAAAAATATAATATGAGTTACTTACAAAGAAATCAACATGGTTTATCCTACAGTTACAGAAACAAACTGTATCCCAAAAGATGTTTTGTATTTAAAAAGTAGCAATTGTTAGTTTGCTTATAATGTTTCGTATGTTCTTATACTGCAGACATTTTTCCTATGGAAAGCATTAAAGAAAACCGCTAATCTGTTTTTATCCTCACTATAGAAATTAGTCTCATAAAACACGTGAAGCTATTACTGCCATAATTCTGTTACGCTGAACAGCAAAGAATATTACTAGGCAAGCTCTACGAGTAATATCAAACTTTGTTTAATTCTATATTGAAAATAAAAGCAAACGAATAATTTTTTTTAATTCTCTCCCTATGAAAAATGTTTATAATAACTATATTCTCTTCTAAAACGTCAGTTTTTTAAAATAAATTGAAGTAATGGCTTTGTTTGGAAAAGTTCAGCAAATAATTTATTGTTTAAAGAAACTGAATATCTATTACTGTTTAAACACAAAACATCTTTAAAAGTGAAAGCTTTCATTTTTCAAGATTAAATTTCTGGAAAACTGGAGCTACTGGCGAAGGACGGTTTGGTAATTTGTATTAAGTGCATAAAGATCTGCAAGAAATATTTATTTAATATTAGTGATTCAAAAACGTGTGCTGTGCAGTTCGAACATACGTTCATTATTTGAGTTTACTCAGCCTTGTCGTCGTCTGTTTTTATTTCGTCATGTATGTATAGTATCTCAAGACTATCCCTTCTGATGATCTTTCAACGTGAAATAAACTATACGGTGTAGTATTTTTCTCTCTCAACCTTTTTACCATGTATTTAGTTTGACTAACAGCTTCATTCAGTATTAATTACAAATTGACATATACAATATCTGCTCAAATGATTTATCAAATTAAAGATTTAGAAATATTTTATTGTCCTTGTTAGTCTCTTGTTGCTGTCTAAAATGAAACTAATATGCTACAATTTCCTTCCCTTTCATTTCTTTTATCTATAATAAACAAAAAAGAGCCACGATTACCACCGTAAGACTGAAAATGTACCTGAAATTCGCTCCCACCTTTTCTCAGTCAAAATGCATGCAACAAGATCTAGGACTAATATTTTAGAGTAGCAATCAGCATAGGTCCCAACATTTTATTACAAAAAGAGTGACATTAACGAGAAAAAGAATGTTTATGTATCAAAAGGTAATCGATTCAAGGTATCAGCGATTCTCAATGTATCCCCTACTATTTTTGAAAAATTCATCGCCAGATCGTTTTAAGGAGTGTGCTGAAGGTACATTATATGTATCTTAGAATAAGAAATTACTATCAGAACTGAAAGATTAGAATAGTAATCCTTATCACACGACATTTATCCTAAACTTTGCTGTTCTACCTTTCCGCCACTCGAGAATTTTGTTTGAAACACGAATCCTTTTGTCAACTATTATTTAAACAAATTTTGAAGTGTAAATCTTAGCGGAGAACAATGAAAAACTCGTGAAGCGCTATTCAAAATCTCAATTAAAATTCTTGAAACCGTATTAATATTAGTGAAAGGGGAGTTATGATTGTTTAAGAAAACGTCCTAATATGTTGTATTTGAATTAACTTTTGACATTGTACATTGATATAGTAAATGATAAACTACTTTGTTATGTATGATTGAAAGAAGAGTAAAAGAATAGGAACGAAATCGTAGAAAACAAAATTATCGTCAGTTTTTATCCGCAATAGCACGTTCACTGTGAAAGCGTGTATTCATATTCTCCGGTACAAGTCTATTGAACCCCATAATGCAATTCCATATTTGAAGATACAGCGTACACGGGTTCCATACAATTTTCACCACAACTGAATATTCACATATAGCGATTCGGGGCACATGTACTTCGTACAGAATATGTTACTCGATTAACTCGAGTCGAGTTACCACCTGTCTCGTTCCACTGGAATGTTTCTGGCGGTACGAAACTACCACACCACATATGTTTGTTTTACCCTTTTACTGTTATGAATTAACATATGCGTCTCGAGAAACTGATTACTATGCGCTATGAAATCATTTATGTGCCCACCTATAACAGGCATGTACTGGAAAATGTTCATAGAGCAGCTCTGATGTCGGATTTGATACAAATCAGATTTGATCTGGTTCTGAACGGTTGATACAAATGAAACAATGGAGATACGAACACATTACAAGAAGGACACACGATTTGGTCACCTGACCTCAAGATACTAAGGAGTGAAAACAGGCTCTTCGCCACTAAACTCTGGAACGCTGGAGAACACTCCAGCTCGATTTTCTACTTGTTGCCCACACTTAGTCTATGGTTATTGAACATAATTTCAGTATGGAATCAGCTATACTGCCCTGTTACTTAGAAAGAACGTATCTGTTGTTGTTTTTAATCATTTTGTGACAAGAGGTGTATATGAACGGTTGCAGTCAAAGCTTTCTTTTTATTACTTACACAAGTGCTAGCTGAACAGAACAGGGTCGTATAATAGGAAAATGGAAAAGGCGTATCCGTAAAGTAATATGAATTATTATTAGATACAATTTCCCAGATTCAAGAAGTTTAATAACAATCGAATCGCAGAACTGTGCTAAATAACTATCATATTGTAAAAATAATGTATGGTAAAACAAAAGTGATATGTAATTATTTGCGAATGAGATTTTTACAGGCACATCCTTTCCAAGTAACTCGGCAGTAAGAGCCAATATAAAATAAAAATAATGCACACACTACAAGTCGTAGAGTTCCTATGTCAAAATAAATCGTACATTCCTCTATTATTTTGCAATTTATAACTTCGTTTTCAAGATATAAGTTATAAGTAATTGAAAATTAAATTACAGCTAAACAAATTGTATCATATTGCTTTAAGCCAGGCGTGTCAAACACGCGACCCGCCGAGACTTTTAACAAATTTTTAAATATCAAACTTTGACGCTTGAAGTTGGAAAGTTTGAAATTTTTTGTTGACGCTGGCGTCGCGTGTGGTTGCATGGTCACGTCAAGATTTAACCCCTTGTGTCAGATGTGACTTCCGTCGTTCAAACTTTGATCACACTTGAATATTAAGTTTTACACAGTTAATATTTGCCAAGTACAAAGTATTAATAATTCAATTTCCTTGATTTGTTTTAACTGACTGATGCATCTGTCGGGAAAATGGTAGTGCAAGGGGTTAACCGATCAACATTTATCGTCAATTTTAAAAATTGCATCAGCTCAATATATTCAACCAAATTTTGATGACTGGCTTTGTGAAGAATGATGTCAAATATCTTCTAAAAAGTAATATTAAACTGTGATTTTCTTTATTTCTTATTATAACTTTCATTTGTGTTTTTTATAAAAAATATAAAATATCTATGTATGTATTGTATATTATATAATATACAATAAAATGTAAAATATTTTTAGTTTAAAAAATGACATGAAATATAAAACGACTATGCATGTACAATACATATACAGTACATTGAGCTTGACATTGAGTCTAGTAAATACACAATACATAATATAATCATTCTAAAAATCGTATTTTATTAATTTTTTAAAATAGATCATATGGCCCGTAATATCATATGAGTTTGACATGCCTGCTTCAAGCTAAATTCAGATTAAGACCACAGTCAGACTAGTAAGCCTCGTCAGTACCTATACATGAGAAAAATGAAAACAGTCTGCCTAACAAGCCATATCTTATAATTAGTCATTTCTATATATTGGTAAAGGCTACAAGCAGCCTGTCTACTTACGATACGAAAAGACAAAAACGAACATGTATCTAATCCTTTCAAAAGTTCAAAAAAGGATTAAGTTCGATGGTTACTTTGCGTCATTCAATGACAAGAAAAATAAGTACATCCTTGTCTTATCCACCGACTTCTCTGCATACTGACTAATGTAAGATAACACGTGTCACATGTGCCGGAAGTCGATTTCTGAAAGAAATCGAAAATGAAACTATAAGTTGCAAAATGGCTGAGAAATTTCCAATTTAACTTAGGGTGTATTTAGGGTATTTCTGTAGATGAAAACAAGTAGTAATAACAAATTGTGTTTGTACCTTACGCGTGACGATCGTTTATTTTATCAGAGCTTGCTCTCGCGAAGCCTTCTTCTCCTTACGTATTTATAAATAAATACAATTATTCCTTTAATATCATTTATAGTATTTCAAAAATGTTTATTTTTTTTATATCATTAACATTCAACGGTAGTGTTATAGATTTTTATACATATGAATTTACAACTGTCGTTTTTTTATCACCCAGTCTTTGAGAATAAAACAATTTATAGAGGTACAAAGATTTAAATTTAAAGGTGTTTTATGATCTAATAATAACGGTTAATTAATTACCTTTTACCAGGAAGAATTCTATGGATTCTTCTGATTGTGAGTAGAATGATGTAAATTATATTATGTTACGAAAAGTAACTTTAAAAGATCAGAGTCCAAGAGGAAATTTAACCGTACCAAGTTGTAGGGTAGATCAATTTTCTACAAGAAATATCAGAACAAGTCATGTATGAGTTGCAAATAAAATAAAAATAATAGTAATATTTTCCAGCTTACTTTTTCCAAAATTAAATGTGTCAAAAACTAATGGTGATGCGAAAAAACGGATTGTGCAAATTCATATTTAGCGCAGTTAAGTGTTACAAGTATAAACATCTGTTGAAAAGCTTTATTTCTTTCAATGTAAGTTTTATCGCATTAAGTAAGCAACGTATAAACGCATGCTCGTCAGCGAACATCTTAGTGTTGAAAGGGTTAAAATTTAACGAGTCTATTGGTACCTGAATCAATGAAAATAGTCAGAAAATTTTAGATATCTCCTTAGCACCTATGTAGCAAAGATTCAATAAAATTTCGTCCGTCAGAAACGAAAGTACGACGGGAAGCATATACATGTATGTCCCGTATCACAGTGAACGTGATGAAAACATATAAACCAGATTTACACGACGAAAGACATGTACCGTTCGTTACATTCTAAATCCGTGGTCCCCAATTTTTCAATTGCGACCCCATTTTATGATATTCAAATAACGTGCGAGCCCGTCTTGCCCCATATAAACTAAAATAAATTCAGAACAGATTAAAAATAGGTATTTTAAAATGTAATTGTAACTTAATAATAATTAATTATCTTAACCCTTTTAGTGCCAACGACGACATATCGTTCTGCATTTATTTACTTAGTACTTTGACGTTTAATATTGCATATTTTGATTCTTTGGCTTATTTTCAAATAGTGACTGTAATAGCAAAATGAGTAATTTTCCAGTGTATGTAAAATAAAATCCTCAAATTAATTCTATTAATATTTTCGTACGTCGGCACTAAAAGGGTTAATATATTATCTTAATATACATGTATAAAAACCAAAATATTGAAAGTTTATTATATTTCTTTTTTCTTTTATTTGTGAAAACTCAGTTAATGACATTATTGATCAAATGTGACAATATAATCACTCTAAAATTAATAAGTAGATTAAATCATCAATAAAGACTACCCATGGCGACCCCCTGGAAAACATTTCGCTACCCCCAAAGGGATCGCAATCAACAGGTTGGGGATCACTGTTCTAAATCAGTAATGAACGTTAAACGGATGCTTAAAGATTAGAATCTTAACACGAGAAAGGGATACGAACTTTGTATTAGAGAATTTGTAATTCAACTAGTAATCCCCAAACTGCGCCTATTTAACCCGTTGAATCATGTTTATTAATTAACTGACGGCTACCGCATATATCAATGTATACATTACAGAACAGCAACAAAGAGAAGAAAAAAAATGTTACTATTTAGAAACTTGAGAACATGTTATAGAATATAAAAGGCTTTAGTGTATATAGTTTTGTAAAGTGTTAACGGTGTATAGTTACGAAACAAAGGAAAAGGCGAAATACCTACCAGTGTTGAGACAAGGTGTTATATTTACGATTAGTCATGGCCGAGTATAGTCAATGGATTTTCATGAAGAAATCAAGATTCACTGGGTGTACAATGAGCAACGGCACAAAGTACAGTGCACCATGAACATCGTTGAGGGAATTGTTGTGATGATAATGTTTTACGCATAATGATCGTTTACAATTATGTTTTTAGCTGCGTTTACGCATATGTAGGTATGCATGCGTTACACATGCACACGCACACGTATACGTAAAAGCAGAGAACTTTTTCGTTACATAAATATGTATAATATGTGATACATGCGTAATATTTTAAGCTGTCAATAGAATGTCCTAATACCAAATATATTATAGTGAGATGAAACTGTAACATCGTTTTGATTACCATTAATAAGACCTGCTTCCTCCTGTATATACATATTCTGTGGCCGATTTGTAGTCGTTTAACACACGGGCGACCTCTTTTATTACGATATTGCTCGGAAAAGTATTCGGGCACCTTTTAGAACATAATTCCCTCTTTTGATATTGGACCAAATGACTTGAATTTTTTTGAGAAACTAAAAGAACTAGTTTACTAGATGATAAAAAAAGAAAGTGTTGAAGAAGTCCCAGACGGTTGAAATTATGAAGGATACAGTGAGTGTTACGGATAAAATTATAAGCGGTCCGTAACAAAATATTTACGACAGGTCGAAATTATAACCGCGTTAAATAATTAAGTTGACGTTGGAAGAAATCGTAGGGACATCAAGGGAAATCAGAGATCCTAAAATTATCTAAACATATCGAATCGTTGTCGAGCGATTGATGAGAACGCCTTTCGAAGAGCTTTAGATCAATAAGCAGTAGTGTATGGGTTCGCCCATACCTAGAAGCCTTCGTGTGCACGGGGAAACTCGTGGCCGCACGTTTGCCGTAGCACCGAGAGTACAAAACTGCTCGGGAGTGGCAAATTATACCAAAATACCGAGAGTAATAAAACTTGTTGGGAGGGGTAAATCCTTACCATAGCACCGAGAGCCCAAGCTGCTCGGGAGAGGTAAGAACCGGGCACGGACGGGTTATCTCGTACCGTGGCCGGAAGGCTGTCTGCGTGGTCACAAGCAATCGAAGGTGAATTATGAGTACGACACAGAGAGTCGATTATTTGACACCCTAGGTTTCCATGTCAGGTTTAAAAGGGACGTCAGCAGGTTGTTAAGATATGGGTCCGTGGAACTTTCGGGCCTCGAGCCCCGAGACCCTAAATTATTGCCATGTATTTACGGGACACTTGAGCGTCGCGCCGGTCGGAAAATAAAGCCGAATTTTCTACGGGATCTCTTTGTACGAGCTTCGGAGAAATGCGTGTGACATCACGAACCACGAAAAGGTCGATGAGAGGGGAGTGATCGAGCGATCGAGCGGAAGGGTCGAAGTTGGAACGGCACTTCCTTACGAACTTTTGTAAAGAGCGCTTGCGAACACTTGAAAGAATAGATCATATAGTGTATTACCGTATAACGTGCTAGAGGGATTGTTAGTAGTAACGATTTGAGCATATTAAAATCGTATTCAAACATCACGTGGTTTTATTTATTTTAACCATTTGTTATCGAACAGTGAGGATCACATGACTCAACTTTTTTATCCGAGCCAATAATGAAAGTTTAAAACATATTGTTCGTAGATTTTAGTAAATTGTATGTATGTATATACAAAGTTTCATCGAAAGACTTCCTTCCCAGAATCTTTCACACGCTGACGCATCCCCAAAATTCATCCGCTCTTCTTTCTTTCCCGTTTGCATTCGCTCTAAACAAACGCATCACTCAAGCGTTCCAGGAATTCAGCCATCCAACACGACACTCGAGCTGAATCTCAAACATACTCTCGAGGATGATAAGCGGAGCCCGCTCGACATCGCTCATCCATATACACTGCGTTCCTTAACACGTTGGCTGCCCCGGGGGATCACCGGTGACCGGCACCCGAAATTTTTTACAATCAAATAATTACCAACAGAAATGATAAAATAAACCACGGATAGCGTTAACATTAAGCTAATAATGCTAGCTATCGAATTGAAAAGTTAAATTTGAAAATTAGTTGATTGTATTGTTAATAATTAGAATTTCAACGTGTCTGACTACCCACGTCCGTTTTCACTGTGGCAGTCAACGTGTTAATCTCTCGCACTCACATTCATACTGTCGACCGAATCTCTGTTAGATATTCTACAATGGCCCCATTAACCCTCGGTCCCAAACTACGCACTCTCCGTTTTCAGATATTTTATGTATCCTGCCTCTCCGATCAGATATCCCTGGAAAAAGGCCCTTCATATCCTATTCCCCGATAACCTCGATGTTTATGTATCCAGGACCGCCTTCCCACGTTTTTTCCAAAACCCTCACTGCTCTCCCACTTTCCCCTACCACTACTCTTCCTCTTCTAGTTTCAGTTCATTTTCGGGAATGGAAGAAATAAAAGAGCCCACAGATTTAAGGGCCCACAGTACTATTATTGAGTTTTAAAGGGTCAAGTAAATGGACAGTGTACAACAGTGCTTCTTACACTCAAGAATGCTCAAACGTGGTAGTCTTGAATAAGGCACTATTAGTGACTTTTGATCCCTCGTATCTCGGAACCTGTTCAATTTACGAACTTGGGCCCATTGGAACTTTTGATCAAGTCATCATAAACTACATCATATGAAACGTTCAGCTAACTTAACCGGGGGCCGTTTTTCATAAGATCTGTGCGGGGTTCTTTGTCATTGGTCTGAGAATCGTCACTGTCATTGAAGTAGGAAGGTCTCCCGAGACCCAGTTATCGCAACTGCGAGGGTTAATTACTAAATGAACCAACTCTCTTTAAAATGAATACTAATCCAAATAAACGAATTTCTAATAACGCCATTTTCTCTAGGGAGCCTATGGTGCTCGCCAGTGTACCCTCGTACGGTGGGTTTACACTAGGCAAGTAAACCTATACCATCCCACTATACGTCTTTACAGCTCTACACAATACAGTGATTATTCGCTCGTTACACTCTCGGTTATATATCCGTTCTCGTTTATTGCATTTTCCAATGCAGCGTAGTGATTCTAGTTTCTAATAGCACGGACTTTGTTTATACTTATATATGTATTGATTGTTGCATCTTTCCAATAGTGAAAAACTTGTTATAGAGGGCAGGCGGAATTTCACGCCGCTCATTGGAAACCTTATTCGTTGCAAAAGTCCCGATTCTTGCCTACAGCTTCGGACTCGTTTCCATACAACAAGCGATGAGTAACTGGTGTATTTTCAAAAGCAAACAGTTGAAAGAGTGAACAACTATAAAAATGCTACATTCTTAAAATGAAATAAACTGTTTTATTAGCATAATTTCTATGATATAGTCTTTGTAACTCTTTATTTAAATAATGACAGAAATATTTAGTTTATTTTTGTGTGCATTAATTTATTATGGCTCTTCCTTACGAATAATGATAACAAATAATCATTTCATGTTTGATTGAATTAATAAATTTTATCATTGAGATTAATAAATTGATTTATATGCATTTTAAAGTCGAATATAAGATCACACAGTTGCTGTTGTTTTTAATACTGTACAATTGTTCTTTAAGAAACGTGATTATTTCAGGTGTAGATTAGGATTTTCGGGCATAGGATTAATTTATTTAATAGCAGCGACAACGATGAGAGGGACAATTAGGTTGATATACGAGGCATTTATCCATACAATATACGCTGGCACCGTCTTTACCAGCAATTTCCCCAATTGCATCGCACTGTTCCCTATTGGAATAAAACATACAAAGTTATTAAAATAATTCGTTACTGATTGAATATCATTAATTTTAACGCGCTCATCGTCATAATAAATTTAACCATGTTTGATATGACGCTTTGTAAGAATAATTTAATTTTGTAGTTTACTATTTCATAACAAATTTTCTATTTTTTCTTCAGTTATTCGATTCTATCAAATATCTTAGTATATACAGGGTAAGTCCGAGAGATAGCCTACTTTTCTTGTAAATTTAAGTGATATTTAAACTAAAAACGTATTGTTATGAAAGTAAAATACAGAGTGTCCCGTAACTAGTGTAGGAGTCGGAAGTGAGGGGTAGCTGAGACGATTCTAAACAACAATTTCCTTTGCAAAAATGTCGGCTGAGGCTTCGTTTTTGAATTATTAACATAAAACATTGGACCAATCAAAGCGCGCGTAGAGCGTACGCTCAGCCGTGATTCGTTCTAGTCAGACGTCCAGGCTCACGGTTACCCTATCACGGCTGAGCGCACGCTCCACTCGCGCTCTGATTGGTCAGTGTTTTTCGTGAATAATTCAAAAACGAAACCCCATCCGACATTTTTGCAAAGGAGATTGTTGTTAGGAATCGTCTCAGCTACCTCCCATTTCCGGCTCCTACACTAGTTACGGGACACCCTGTATATGTGGATTTATGGTATTTAACCCATTGACAGTGTATCCTGTGACGGTCACGGGCAGAGCGTCAAGTACCAAAAGGTTTATCCCGTGACAGTCACGGGCAAAGCGTCAAGTACTGTACAACTTATCTCGTGCCACGCACGGGCAGAGTAAGGTGTTTAAAGATATCTAAGACTACGGCTAGATTTTACATTTTTTATTACATGCCGAAGTATTTCCGAACATGAAAAAACTAGACATTTTTTGGGCCAGAATTCGTAATTTTACCACACTGTGAAAGAGTTAAACACAACATAATATAGATGGATTTGAAAAGAAATAATAAACTGCATCTTATGCATAAGGTCATCTGATACAAATTACCCAGGTGAGATGAGCCTCGCTTCAGGGTATCATAGTCCAGGTATAATATACATGTTATGAGCTTCACAGAACGAGAAATTACTTTGTTTACATTATATTAAAGCACTGAATTCAGAAGAATTTATTATTTCTTAGTAAAATATTATTAAGGGTGCGCAGGAGCCACGGCCGACCTCCGAGCTGACTTCAGCGACAGTTGCGGAGAAATTAGGAAGCTCTGAAACAAGGATAGATAGATCCTTGTTTCTCCAACAGCGGTGCGACAGAGAGGGTGATTCACAGTTGTAGGAGAAACAAAGACAGAGCGATGGAAACTGTTTGATTTTCCATCGGCTTTGGTGCAACTTTTTGAGCTTAAAAAGCAATATTTTCTTACACTTTTTTTTTGTAAATTCCTTGTATCATTGCAGAGGGGGGTACAAAGCCCTTTTTTCGAAAAAGTGTTCAGAAAAAAAGTTCTATAAAGATATACTTTTATTTTTTATAAAATTTCCAGAGGGAAATTGCAAAATCAGGCTCTGTACCCCCCTCCGTAATGATACAAGGAATTTTTCAAAAAAAAAGTGTAAGAAAATATTGCTTTTTAAGCTCAAAAAGTTGCACCAAAGTTGGCGGAAAATCAAGCCGCTTCCATCGCTCTATCTTTGTCTCTCCTACAACTGTGCATCACCCTCTCTGTCGCACCGTATTGGAGAGACAAGGATCTATCTATCCTTGTTTTAGAGCTTCCTGATTTCTCCGCAACTGTCGCTGAAGGCAGCTCGGAGGTCGGCCATGGCTCCTGCGCACCCTTAATAAAGTAACAATAAATATTCTATAAGAATTTGAAGACGCGTAACTTTATATTATTATTGTAATATTAATGTTATTCAAAACTGTCTTTCTTTAATTGTTTAATTATATTAAATTTATAGTGCCGTTCAGAAGTGACCCCCATGACAATCAGCATATCGATAAAGCAATATTAAATATTTCATAATGACTTGAAGATAAACTATTAAGAGAAAACATTAATTAAAAACGGAGTTAATTGATTCTCATTTTTTCTAACTTACGGGCATTGACAAACAGATTCTGGACAATGTGGAGGATACCGAAGACAGTTATTTTGACACCAATCATTCATTCCTGGAACACGACGATAAAGAGAAGTTGCTAAGCACACTTGAGACCTGAAATTAAAATCATGAATTATGCTCTGAACATTTAAATTCCTGTAAATAATATACAATTTTAAACGTTTCGGTTAATTACAAATTCATAATTATTACTTTTAGTACATATTAATTTTTTAATACGTTTGTATTCAACGAGGAATCCTATCCATCTGATACTAATTATTTACTTATTCATTTCTTCATTTATTTACAAGAAAAACTCTGTTAAGGACGCGAACTTTAATTGTCCGTTATCCTTCGAATATTGCACCGTGTGCCGTCTGAAGCCGAAAGATTACCTACTGTTATGGAACCAGTGCCACCCTAATCACAGGGCTAAACGGGCTATAGCCCCAGGGCGCCAGCCTTTTGGGGCGACAATTTTTCTTGCACTCAAATCAGTTTGCGTGTGCACCGACGACTAAGACGACCTCGCCCGCGTTGTGATGCAGCGGGAGGACCCGAGAAGGAGTCCTCCTCCCACACCGTATATTGTTCCTATGACCACGTTACTATATGTGATTTTCGTTGACAACGCTCGAGAAAGAATCTGAAGCTATACCTTTGTGCGCTCCCGCTTCCCATATATTTTCTTATGAATAGAAGCGTCTTATTGTTAGTAGCCCACGGGCGAAAAATATCTTAGGACGGTACTGTGCTGAACTGAATGTACTGACTGACTTGGTTTTTGAAGGAAACCGATCTATATGCGTTCCACAATGTACCTTTTTTCGTAGCGACACAAGACGGCGCTCCGTGCGCAACTGCCGTGTGATTGTACTTACATCCACGCGCTGTGTAAAAGGTGTTCCGCGTGTTCTTATATGTTTTGCTTTATTTAATTATATTTTTATCCTTTAACATTGATAAACTTTAGTTCTATAGAACTATCGTGTGTGCTTCTGTAAAACTCTTGATAGTTTTCGTATAGAGGTTTTTTTTTCGATCCGACGAGTGTTCGAATCTTTTTACAACTGGAAATCGTGACCCAACTCCCACTTTCGGACACAGATAGAGAGGGGCCTTAAGGGTATACGGGAGTGACGGGCCAAGTCAGAATTGATCTTGGGAGCCTCGTGCGGTGAAACTGAAAATCTCCAGCTAGAGATAGACAGGAAAATATAAAAACAGTAGGAGAAACAAAGACAGAGCGATATCCAAGCAGCCCGATTTAGCAACTTAGTTTTTACAAGATTTTGAAGCGAAGAAGCAATATTTCTTCACAATTTTTGTTTCTTCATATTCTTTATAACATTCCGCAGTTTTTGCAATTTGGATTTCAAAACTGTGTGAAAAATAAAAGTGTACGTTCTTATAGAGAAAATTTCTTCTGGTACAATCTTCCAAAAAAAGGGCTTTGTAGAGCGATGGGCGCATTTCTCCAGAATATAAATATCATAATTATAATACATTTTTTTCGTTATTAAGTCCGAAATTTGGGAGAAACTCGACCTTGTAGGCACTGTTGAGCGTCGCAGTTGATTCCATCGAACGCTCTGGCTTAGCTTCGAATTAACGATTCCAAGCCTGGTCAAAATGATGGTTTAATGGATTCGATTCGATGTAAGTTCGATACGATACGATAGATGTATTGATGTCGAGTGGTTTCCGATACTGTTCCTTTTTTGTTCTGTCTTTTCGTTACGAAGATCTACCCTTATGTAGTAGATACATAGGACAGCGACGGGGGATGAGGCACGCTGATTGGTTGTTGAATGAAATTCTGAACTTGGAAAAGAAGGCAGTCGAATCCCTTAGTCACCAGCAAGACTGAGGGTACCTGCGAGTGGCGTCAAGGAATTCCTGCGTACCTCGACCGTACCAAGTAATATCTTTATGAAGCGCCTTGACACTACTAAAACATGTGAGAAAAAATACAGTTGCAAGTGAAAAATGTTAATCCGCCAACAAAGGGCAAGAGTGCTCGGCGAAACGTTTATAGAGAAGGTAACCGATGGTCGATGTCTTCATAAACTCATTGCTACGGGCTAGTTCATAGTTTTTCGGAGAACATTGACGCTATACAGAGTGGGGCAATAACTATTAGGACCTTAAATATCTTTGAATCTATAAAACCGAGAGGAAGATTTGCGTAACCAAAATTGCACGGAACGAAGAGGACCATTATATGGCGATAATTATTTTTGTCCAGGTGAAGGCGCTTCGGAAATACCAAGGTCATCTTTGTTTTTTTAAGTGGATCCGATGTTTTTTTTTTTTTTTTTTTTTTTCTATAATATGATAGAGGAGCTCGAAACGAGTTCAGAACTTACGACACAAGATCATTGAAGAAGATTTAAAGTAAAGAAAAATAGATAAAAGTACATTTTTATTGAAACTCAATGAAAAACTTACAAATCGCTGGATTGGGCGTTGGGGTCGTGTAATGTGGCCAGCTCATTCGCCAGACTTGACATCAATAGATTTCTTTTTATGGGGAATCCTAAAGGACATGGTCTACAAAGAAGAACCAACTACACTTGGTTCCATAAGCACAATTCTTAAGAAATTTAATTATGAAAGAAGATACATTATGCAAATTTAATCAAATTCGGGGGCGTAATTATAAAAGATATTGAATTCCTGTTCACTTCAATGCAGTCTATTGGTCTTCTTAAATAGAGCGATGCTGGATACCTTTCTGTTAGAAGAGTATCAACAAACATTAAGGGGATCTTGCTTCATGTCCGGAATACGCGCTACCGTACTATGTCTCGTGGAGAAAGGGGACGTGTGTCTAGGATGAAAGCTATCGATGTTTCAAAAGGTTAAATTTAAAAAATACTTTTTCATCAACATCAATATTCAACTTTAACTTTAATCAGTGTATTAACCACTTGCGCTGGCAAAAAAATTCACCGACGCGGGTACCAGAACGGTCCAATGTAACTCGCTATTTACCAAAATAATATCATCAACTTCACTACTGCTTGCCATTTTAGAATATGGGTTAAATGTTGATGCAACTGTACACTACGCAGTGCAATGATAATCAGGCAAAATGATAATCTGTGCTCTGGCAAACAATCCCACCCGACGTGCCATGCACGTCGTTTTTGTTTCTGTGACAATCGCACTACGACGTACATACCACGTCGTTGGCAATTCTGCGACAAAAGCATTACGACGTGCATGGTACGTCTTTCCAGCACAAGTGGTTAAACGCGGTAACGCTATAAAATACAGAACGCCAAGAAAAAAGTTAAAATTTGATTAGACAGTATTATTGATT
The DNA here is from genome assembly GCA_943735885.1 of Stelis phaeoptera. Classification (NCBI taxonomy): domain Eukaryota; kingdom Metazoa; phylum Arthropoda; class Insecta; order Hymenoptera; family Megachilidae; genus Stelis; species Stelis phaeoptera. The sequence continues at coordinate 4,516,384 of OX030933.1, forward strand.
CCAAAGATACGTACCTGACAACAAGTGGAAATATGTTATTCGGAGAACGGTAATCCCTGTAGTAAAGTAAAAAGGGATTATCCTGTTGTACGAAGAGTGGTGGCACACCGGCTGTGCTGGTAATGATGCTTACGTCGGCACAATTTCGAAACGTTTCTGGTCGCCCGCAGCCATTTGCTTCGGTTCCATTTTCACAAGTGCCCCACATATTACCTAATAACACGATACGTTTAAATGGTTAAAAAAAGAATCTTATAGATAGTTACTAAAGCTCTTAGCCATCGCTGCTTACAATCTATATGACATAAGCATTGAGGATGCCAAACTTCACGAGCTTGTAGTACTTATCAAAACAGGCAAAAATGGCATCAGAAACATAGATCCAAAAATGATTTGTATTAAGGGTGTACAGGAGGTAAAGTGGCGCCAATATCGACAGTTGCGGAGAAATTAGGAAGCTGTAGAATAAGGATAGATAGATCCTTGTCCCTCCAACGGCACTGCGACAGAGAGGGGGATACAATACTCGTAAGAGAGACAAAGACAGAGCGAACTCAAGCAGCACGATTTGAAGAAGCAATATTTTCTTATAATTCTTTTTTTTTAATTTTCCTTATACCTTAGCGCATGCCACTATAGAGCCCTTTTTTGCAATTTCGCTTTCAAAACCTGATAAAAGAATAAAAGTGTGCGTTTTTATAGAATAAATTTTTTTACACACACTTTTTCCAAAAAAGGCGCGTAGTGAATATTATCCAGAGAGGTAAGTGTTCCAGGAATTAGTTCAAGCTTGTCTTTTTCTGTGCGTTCGCCTTAAAGAATGAGTAAATGAAATATAGATCCGAAGAGACGGATTGAGAGTGAAACAGAACGTACATTGGGAACAGAAAAGACACATCGATGAGTTCCAAGAACAATAAGCGGGAAGTACTGTACTTTAAAGAGACGTATAGAAGCGTGTGCTGAAATGAACAGGGAACACATTAATGAATATATTTATACTGTAAAGGTAATATCCTACCATTAATAATAAAAACGTCTCGTAACTCCGAAGTTAATAGATCTTAGATCTATGTTTATTAAGACTTCTTTACTTGTTTGGATGAATATGTACTACATACTTCTGAAGTTTGATACCAGCTTTTATAAACTCTCTGTATATAACAACATTTATACAGGGTGTCCCGAAACTAGTGTAGGAGCCGGAAATGGGGGGTAGCTGAGACGATTCTGAACAACAATTTCCTTTGCAAGAATGTCGGACGGGGCTTCGTTTTTGAGTTATTAACGAAAAACACTGACCAATCAGAGCGTGCGTAGAGCACGCGCTCAGCCGTGATTCGTTCTAGTCCGACGCCCCGGCTCGAAGTTACCCTATCACGGCTGAGCGCGCGCTCTGATTGGTCAGTGTTTTTCGTTAATAATTCAGGAACGAAGCCTCATCCGACATTTTTGCAAAGGAAATTATTGTTCAGAATCGTCTCACCTACCTTCCATTTCCGGCTCCTACACTAGTTTCGGGGCACGCTGTATAGATCAGGGGTCTCCAAACTACGGCCCGCGAGCACCACCAATCCCGCTCGCCATAGTTTACTTTGATTACATTGTAAAATTTACAATGGAAGTAAATCATACAAAATAATAATCAGATGTTGTTATTTAACGATCAATTAAGAAACGCGATAGCTGACATACATAATTATCCTAAAAACTTACAATAAGTGACATACATAGGTAATTCATATAATGAAATTAAACATTATAATTATGATTAAATGAGATATATGTAGCTGTAACGAAAATTTTTGTTTCGTTTTTGTTTTTAGAAAAGTTATAGTATGTTGGTACAGTGTGCTAGGTCTTGGCCCGCTTGACTTTATGAAATAGTCAGTGTGACCCTTGGCCTAAAAAGTTTGCAGACCCCTATAGATAAATGCAAATAAATACAAACCAGTATAGTAGTTCCACTGTATCACGCATTGCGTGCAAGTAACATAGGACGGTAAAGTTACTCTATATCGAAATGTAGCTTTTCTTTCGGTTTCTAGAGGAATCTCAAAGCGAACATCTCTGGTCCCAGAAACATACAATGGATACCTTAAAAACAACAAAAACGAGAATATATCTTGCATTCGTTTACGTTATTAGAGGGAAACCAATTAACTAACACGTAGACTGCCGTGGTAGTTATCTGCGACCGACAGCTTTACATTTTGTATAGTTGAATAATTTGTAAAGGGAAAGAAAAAGAAAAACCGCATTCTTTAAATGACATCGACATTAAACTAAGACTGCCACGTGCTAAACTGTAAACTTGAACGAGCAAATTAATTGATATTAAATTATCACTTACGATGTACATATTGAGCATTACTATACATGTTCGTTTGCGATGCTGCAGCCAACGTGTTAATCTGTTAACACATTAAAGGCGGGAGTCGTAGTACTACGATTTATCTCGACTGTAGCTTAAAGGCGGGAGTTTTGCAATGCACCTCTTCACCGTGGCGAGTGTTATCAACATTATCACACTCATAAAAAATACTAGATTCTTCTCATAAATATGTACAGGTAACCCTCCTATAACACGGTAGTTAGGTTCCTAGAAAATGCCGTGTTGTGTGAAACCGTGTTGCATGAGACCCAGAGCTAGTACAAAAAGGGGGGTTACGTTCCAAAAACTTATTAAAAACAAATTTTTTTTAATTCGACATAAACAACTTAATTTTTATTAAAAATATAAATGTCTTGGATATTTTATTAAAAATATAAATACGCGTCTTGGACCCCGCGGCGGCCCAAGTGCTTGGATCACCTCAGGCGCGTGTCATATGAATCGCGCGTGGCGCATCAGGGCGACACTCGCATAAATAGATTTTCACATCATCCACGGGACACTATTTTCGATGCGTTGTTTTTTGTCAGTGGTATCCACCGTAGGCCTATTCCACTGTATCGGATACCCCAATGTCCTACGGGGGACACAGGCCCCGATAAGAGGAACAACCGTGTTATAGGATGCCGTGTTGTAGGAGGGTTCCCGCAATTGACGAATCGTGTTATAGCGAAACCGTGTTATAAGATACCGTGTTATAGGAGGGTTACCTGTACTTTAAAACATTTTTTGTAATTAGTGTTTAGTTCTTTTTTAATATTTCTTGTAGTTTTAAGAGTTTAAATAAACTTTTTTAAGTCTAAATTTTTTTATGATTACACAAAATATCGCCCGCTCTAGGACGAGAAACGAGGCGGGGCGGTCGCCGCGTTACCTAGCATACTTTCGTCAAGATCCCCCGCCTTTAATGTGTTAATAAGGATGATTATATAGCTAAATGATCGATGTATACTAGGTGAGTCACCTAACATTTGAACCTAAATTGTCTTCGTTGGTTTCAATGGCACAAGAAATGTTGGATAAACAATATGTTTGTTTCAGAGCAATTAGAAAAAAAAATTGGTAAATATGCATAAAAGCACCCCCACCCCCAATGACCTTGACCTTGAAATATGTTGTCAAGGTCATCATTTTGAACAACTTTTTCCTATACATACGATAGTCGGACTCTTTTAGATTCTAAGATATTTGAGAAAATAGTTATCTGAAAGTTACATAAATTTTCGACAGTATTTTGCGTTCAACAGAGACAATTTCAGACATTCTTGTCCTGCGGAACAAAAAGTAAAACGCAAAGAAGTTAATGGACATCATTTTGAACACCTGTTGAAATAAATAATTTCTTTTTTTTCATTACTTTTTCTGTTATTTTACCATTTAAATCAATTTCCAAACTTGTATGAAATTTCCACACTCAAGGTCATTTGAAAGTCGTAGTGTTATAGGTCAATGAACTCGCCATGCCCTCGGCTATCATCGTATGATAACAAAAATATATGGTTCCATTTAATAAAACACCGATGACCTTGTAATCTCGTAAAAAATGACCTTGAGCAATATTTTTCACCAATCAGAATATGTGCTCCATCGGATACAATAACTTTTTCTTCTAACATTTTTTTCTACCATGAAAAACAAGCGAGATATTTGAGATGCCAGAGTCAGCTGGGACACCCTGTATTTTAGCATACTTGCTATTAAGTAATTAATTCAAATAAAACTGATGAAAATCGAAAACTGAAAAACGTATCAACTACTCCCGATCTTCCCTGCGTAATAATAAAAGTGAAGAATTTTTATAAGATATTTAACAAGTATCATTAAATTTTGAATAAGAATCATTAACAAATACCATAAGACTAACGACAATAATAATTGTTGTTAATAAAGTTGTATTCTTACTTTCATTTGCAACAATTTAACAGCTGAAATGTATCTGAAAATATTTATTTGAAATCATAGAAAGTTTTCTTTACCGATCGAAGCATTCTTGACCCGCTTCACTCCTTGGATTATTGTTTGGGCAAAGATACATTTCGAAGCGGCCCAAATGATTTGCTGTTAATTCAACTTCGACATCAATATCCTGCAAATTCAAATAGTGTCATAGAAGAACGTAATAGAATACAATATTTAACACATTAATAGTCACAGTAATGTAACAATATGGTAAACGGCATAATTATTCACTTCTTAAGTTAAACTGAAGGATCAGATGAATTTAGGAGATTTGTGTTTGACTTCAAAGATGTGTAAAAAGTATTAAATTTTAAGGGTGGGAGCGAGGTCCGTCGCACGACTCGGGGCACGAGTAGGAATTTTTTACCACATATGATTTTTGTCGCAAATGATCCCTACTATACAAATATGCATACAAAATTATAGGTATCCATTTAAAAAAACTATGTTAACCTACATAACTCGAAAGGGCCACGAGTAGAACAAAAATTATTACGTGCACTTTATAGCTGACTTAGAGCCGTGCAAATTCCTCTTATTAAACATTCTTGTAACTTCAACCAATTGCGAGATATTTGCTCAGACATCTATTGACGGACACCCTGTATATGTATTATTTTTTTTTTTAATGTACACCGATGACTCCGAGATGGATTGACCAAACAGATCGAAACTTTTTTCTTCCTGTAGAGTATGCCTCCTTCCCATGAAAAATAGTTTGCATTTTTTTTTCATTATTTACCACACTTATTGCACAAAGCGTACTGTTTCGCGTATGTTCAGCCTGATATCGATGATATCATAAATTTATGGATTTTTTTTATTGTTTCTAACTATTTTTATTGCAAAATTCATATTCTTTGATGTTACCGATCGCAACTAAAAAGTGTGAAATAAAATAATTTTTAGAAAGAAATACAACCGACTTCAAAATGCACTAAAAAGTATGAAATAATTTTAATTCAATTTGTATGAATTTTCTCCATCTCGTTATAAAATTAATTAAAATATTACACTGCATATTAAATACAATGCAATCTTATCCGAGGCGGCGCAAAATTGAAAACTACGTTAATGTGTGAAAACGTTGAAGAATTAAAGGAATTAATTTGTCAATGTAGGAAATTTTTAATTAAAGAGTTTCTAAAAATTGTGGGGTCGGGACTTCCAGATCCAACAGAGAAGTGGTATCGCGGGGACTAGAAGATGGAGCAGTATAACCTGCTACAATTCCGTGGTTCCCGAATTCGATTCCCGACGAAGAGCGTCCGCCTTTTTCGACAATATTAATGTGCAAAGTTGGCTGCAAGAATTCGAAGAAATAAGCGATCTTTGCGACTGGATTGATGTACAGCGACTGATATACGCGAAGAGACTTTTGCGTGGTTCGTCGAGACTCTTCATCGACTACGAGAAATGTTTTAAATGTTGGAGAACAATGAAGATGTTAAATGCTGAGTTTGCGCAAAAAGTAGACGCACATAAAGTGCATAAAAAATTATCGCGACGCACAGTGGTCCAAATGACCGATTTAGCTGGACAAAATTATTTATGATGCCTAATGGATTTAGGATGCTTCCAAACAATACCCTATACAGTTTTTCTTGGAGAAAAATATTTTGTTATTTCCTAAACAATAATTATTCTTAACAAATGAAACAAAAAAATAATAAATTATCGAAGTTACCAATAAAAACTAGTGAGACCCAAGAAGATGGATCGTGGCGTTGCTGTGCAAGAGACGCTAGGTGCTTCAAATGTCAAGAATACGGACACATCGCACCACAGTGTAACAACACGAGTAAGTCCCTTAACCCTTTGACTACGGCAGACTTTGGCACGCACCGGCCGTACTGTACGGTATGAATTCAGTCGCGACATACATCGAGAACTGCGAAGTTTGTCAAGCGCCCATTGGCGCCAACAGTATCAGCGGAGGAAAATAAGTCAAGCGCCCATTGGCGCCTACAGTGCCAAGAAACCAACATGTTTCAGGTGCCAATAGGCGCCAACAGTAGTCAAAGGGTTAAAGATGCGTGTATTGCGTCGCAATTATTACAGACGAAGCATTGCAGAGATGTAGAGATCGAAGGTTGTAGATTGACCGCGTTGATAGACACTGGTAGCGATTTAACCTTGATGCGAGCGGACCAGTATGTAAAAATAGGAGCGCCTAAATTGGGTAACGAAGTTGTTAAATTTCGAGGTATCGGGTCCGAAAACAATTGTACGCTCGGAGAATTTTCAACAAACGTTGTAATAGACGATGAGTCGTATATTATGATGGTACATGTGGTTTTGGATACACTTACACAGCATTCGTTGATTATTAGCACAGATTTTTTAAATACGGTTGAGCTAAACATGAAAGAAGGAAATATTTCTATTCGTAAAGTAGAGGGCAACGATTACAATAAACTTCCAGAAGTAACTCAAAGTAGACGAAAGCAGACGAAGTAGATCTATCACATGTTACCACAGTTCAGCGTAGGCAAACGATAGAAAATTTAGTTCAAAGTTACAGGCCGCAGACGAAATTCCTGTAGATAAAAAACCGCGAAGACTATCTTCTCAAGGTAAAAACGAAGTTGACAAGCAAGTTGCAACGTGCCAGGAAGACGGAATAACATGCCAACCTGAGTCAGACTATCCAAGCCCAGTCGTCTTGGTGAAGAGAAATGACGTTAGGTGTAGTTTCGAGTCGCGTAAACAAGAGACGTTCGAAAAATTAAATTTAATATTGTATTGTTTGGGGGCTAACTGTATTGTGAGGTTAGTACTTTTCACCCCTTATACTACGAGAGTGGAAAAACCATGCGAACTGAAGAAAAGCACACCAGTTATGAACTTGAAATTTTAGTGATTGTGAAAGCGTTGAAGAAGTTCCGCGTTGAATTACTCGGTATTACGTTTAAGGCTGTTACAGACTACCGAGTGTTCGCGAAGACAATACATAAAAAATGTCCTTTGTGCGCGTGTGGCAAGGTTGGCGATCCTTTTGATAGAATTTGGTTACAAGGTGGAGCATAGACCAGGAAGAATAAATTATGGTGCATGTTGACGCACTGAATATAAATCCACTACCTGTTGTCATGCTAATAGATGAAAATCAACGAGGAATTATTGCGGGACTGGAGAAAGCGCAATCGCGAAATGACGATCTGCGACAAATCCGTGACAACGTTGAGCAGCACGAGACAAAAGGATTTCGCCTCTGAAAAGATTGCATTGTATTTACTTACTATGTCAAGTAATACTTTCATTAATTTTACGAGGAGCTGAAGAGAATTCATGCTAATGAAATTAAAATTATTTCATACTTTTTAGTGCATTTTGAAGTCGGTTGTATTTTATTCTAAAAATTATTTTATTTCACACCTTTTAGTGGCGGATCGGTCCATTCTTTGCGGAGTAAAATCAAGGAATAGCATTTTTGTTGCAATAACAATAGCTATAAACAATAAAGAAAATCATAAATTTTATGCAAATTTGATCATCACGAAAACATCTGCTATACAACGTGGAAGGTTTCATCGCGATGGATATATACCGTGCCGAATAGCATCAAATAATAGGATTTTTTGCAGTAACAATGGCTATAAACGATAAAAAAATTCATAAATTTTATGCAAATTTGATCATCACGAAAACATCTGCTACTAAATGTGGAAGGTTTCATCACATTATATCGTGCAGAGTAACACTAAACAATAGGTTGCGTGCAATAACAATTATCAACAATAAAAAAATCTATAAATTTTTGCAAATGGGATCATCGCGGAAACGTCTCCTACAAAATGTAGAAGGTTTTGTTCCGATTGGACCATCCATCAGAGTAATCGGCGAACATACATAAAAAAAAAATATACATATACTGATCGAATTGAGTAACCTCCTCCTTTTCGAGGTCGGTTAAAAAAAGAAAATAATAAAACACATTACCTGACCAACAGTGTAGTGTCTAACAATGGTTCCTCTCGCGTATTCACCGCCTGCTTCGTGTGGTCTTGGCGTTTGCAAGTGATAAGCATCTCCGCATACTCCACATTCACCATTATTCTGCACCCATTGAACTAAACAACAATGCTTCTGTAATATCTTGTTATACAAAAACAATGTTTAATTTATAATTATAATCTATAAACCTAACTAATTAAGTTTTTTTAACATAGATTACGTAAGTTACAAATTAATGATATATGAAAAAAATATATATATACTGATTGAAATGAGTAACCTCCTGCTTTTCGAAGTCGGTTAAAAATGAAATGATATTGTAGGAATGTAATAAACTAGCGCCTTTGTTGACAGTTGCCGAAAAATGAGGAAGCTTTCGAACAAGGATAGATAGATCCTTGTCTCTCCAACGGCGGTGGGGTAGAGGGTGATACAACTATAGCAGGAGGGACAAGCGATAACCAGATCGCTTGCTTTTGCGATTTAGATTATTCCACTTTTGTAGTCGAAGAAGCAATATTTCTTAATAATACTTTTATTTAAATATTACTTGTATCATTCCGCAGGGAAGTTCAGAATTCTGGTTTGGAAAAAGTGTCCACACACTTTTATTTCTTTTTAATTTCCAAAAGCGAAGTTGCAAAATCGGGCTCTGTATTTCCATTCGAAATGTTACAAGGAATATTTAAAAAAAAGAATTATTAGAAAATACTGTGCTCCTTCGGCTCAAAAATGAGGTCTAAACTAAATCGAAAATCAAGCTTGGTTATCGCTCTGTCTTTGTCTCTCCTGCTGTTGATTTATGATCCTCTCTGTCACAGCACCGTTGAAGAGACAAGGATCTATCTATCCTTGTTCAAAAGCTTCCTAATTTTTCCACAACTGTCGACGAAGGCGCTACTTTACCTCCTACAGTTTCTCTCAAAAACGGAGTAGTTTATTTTTTACCCGTCTGGCTTACTTTTTCCCTCACAGAATCATCATCTTTTTATTTGTATCACTTATCTTACAACATATTCTGTATAATATACTTTTATATATCGTATATCAAATTTTCTGATAATTGAATTTTAAGTCATTATTGGATAAACTAAAATCATTATTAAATCCAACATACCTGCATACCCGCCGCAGAAAAGTTCGTTGTCATTGTAATTCACCGGATTCGGATATCCAAAGCGCCACATGCTATTTCTTGCTGGTGGATCCATTAAACGTCCATGACCATTCACGTAAACGTAATTAAGTACCTTTATAATCATTACTTTCTATTATCATGAATATTTGAATATCTTCAAACAGAATTCCAAAACAATATAAGCAATAACAAATTAATTTATGAAGGATAGGCAAACGAATTTCAATATGTATTATATTATATGTAGCACAAATAGTAAAATATAGACATGTAATGTTTTTTATTTATCAAATTTTATGTGATTAAATTAATAGAATAAAAAAAAAAATCAGAAAAAGCTTGAAATAATATTAGTAAGTACATGTTATAGAGGGAAGTACCTTATTATCGCACACTAGAAAAACTGTTCCATAAAAAAAATTTAACCTTGATTTTCGAATTCAGCTGGAGAAAATCCATAAGAAAAATTACCTCTCATCAAATGTACACGAAATCAATTTCATTTTGTAAACTAGTGTAATTAATGTTTTAATCAATCTTATTACATATGTACGTCTATTTTCATTACAGCGGTTAACGTGCTAATTCGTAAATAACAAGACAGAACTATATATATATAAAAAAATAAATAAATATACATGTCGAATTGAGTAACCTCCTCCTTTTCGAAGTCGGTTAAAAATAACTTTCATCGCAATAAATTAAACATTTTACAACACGAATGTCAAAATTTTTATATTATTGCTATCGGTAATCCTAATGAACAGTACGTTCGATAATTAATGACATCTTGTACAGATAAGTAGGTAATTTATATTAAGTTCACCATATTATATAATAAATTCATGAAAAAATAATCATACGGATCAACGAGTTACGTAGAAATTCTTCAATGCTCGTGAGACGTAAAGTAAAAGGGACATTTTGACAAGAGCATTATGGAGCACGTCAACGCGAAAAGAAATTATTTGTCTGAAACCCCTCTTTAATTATAAATTACCTTCTGCACGACGTGTTATTATGGTAAACTTTCCTTGCCGATGGCAAGAACAGGGCGATGTAAGTACACGCGTTACAAGAAGTAGCACGTTTCAATTTTCTTACAAAAAACAGGGCGTTTGCGTTCGTTAATACAAAATCATTAAATTTCTGCTCTCTTTTTCTGCAAAAAGTGTTGCATTTTAATAGCTAGCTACGAAAAATTATATATTTCGTTTTGCGCTCTGAAAACAACCAGGTCAGTCCAAAAGTTCGTGCGCATTTTTGGGAATTTTTTGAATAGTGTAAATAAAACACAATTTAACATTTTAATCAATGATATATTTTCCTCCAGTAGAAAACAATCTCTCACCATCTTACAAGTAGCTTTTTAATTCCATTGCTGTGGAAAGACTGCGGTTTTGATGCAAAAAAACTTGAAAGTTCATTTTGTACGTCCTATTTAGAATTTAACTTTGTCCCTGGTAAAAAATTTTGTAAAGCACGAAATAAGTGAAAATCACTTGAGACAAAAGTTCTCAATTAAATTCACTAATTTTTTGCATTTTAACGCTAGACTTATTTCACTTTTAGACTTATTTTCACTTATTTCGTGCCTTACAAAATTTTTTACTACGAAAAAAGGTTAAATTCTAAATAGGATGTACAAAATGAACTTTCAAGTTTTTTTTTGCATCAAAACCACAGTCTTTCTACAGCAATGGAATTAAAAAGCTACCTGTAAAATGTCGAGAGATTGTAGATACTGGAGGAAAATATATCATTGATTAAAATGTTAAAACTTTTGGACTGACCTGATAATATACATCCGGATGATTTTCGACGATATCTTTTTATTTTATACAAGGTGACCCATTTAAACCAATCTATTTGAATATCCTCGAAACGATGGATGATAGTGGAACATGTGTCAGACCAAAGTGAATGGTTTCGACAAGCACATTATCTAATAATCCAATACGAGTTAGTTCCTTCTATAGACAGATGAAGGTCAGCTTTGATTCTTTAACACGTTGGCTGCCACGGGGGTCACCGGTGACCGGCACTCGAAATTTTTTACTATCGAATAATTACCAACAGAAATGATAAAATAAACCACGGATAGCGTTATCATTAAGCTAATAATGCTAGCTATCGAATTGAAAAGTTAAATTTGAAAATTAGTTGATTGTATTGTTAATAATTAGGATTTCAGCGTGTCTGACTACCCACGTCCGTTTTCACTGTGGCAGCCAACGTGTTAAGTGAAATCATATATTTTTCAATATACTAATCGCAGCAGATCGTTGTTCCCTGTACAAAAGTACTAGGCCACTTATTGAGAACATGGAACGTACTATTTTTTGTAATGCACATCTAAAGCGTAAACATTATATTTTTAACTCGAACAGTTATAATATGTATGAATAAACAGCTGCATGATTTTACTTCGATAAAATTATTTCAACTGCAGTGTATATCGTTTCGTATCTTTATTAAAGTAATTTACGTGTTAAGTGTATAACGTTAATTAACTAATTATGCATACGAAGAATATAAATATAATATTATATGTTTATTTTATATAAACAGAAATTTTAAGTTGTATGCAAAATTTTACAATCTTCAGATGAAAGTTTCTTTTTATTTTTTCATATATCAATTTACCTCGAGTCATTATTGTTATTAATGTTAGCACTAGAACTAGTGACGTTCAATGTTCACTTATTTTTAAAAATAAAATGGAAAATAAAGAAAAGAAAAGAATGTCTTGATACAAATCTGGTGCAAGTTATTTTGACCCGTTTGGTAGTTTTATTATTAGTTACAAACATTTATTAATTTAATTATCAGAATTTTTGAATCTTTACCGTAAACATGTAATAAATAATATTATCTTGAGAAACTTGTTTTACAGGACTTTTAAAATAATTTCAGTTCTTTCTTTCGTTTTAATACCTTAAACTTTGTTTTACTTACTTGAAAGACGAAGCAGGACAGCACGAAAAAGACACTGCTACACCCATATCTGGTTATCATATTCACCTAAAAATGCACGTACAAATAAATAATTTACAATTTTATTGCATTCAATTTTATTAATGTAATTTTATGCAAAACTTATACCAGAAATAAATGTAATTACTAACTGCTTTTACAGTTAGCTACATTTAACCGTATTTTTATTCGTGATAATCACGAAATGGAATGCCTTCGTATCGATCTAAAATTACTTTACTATGTATATTAAAGGATTAAACGGATTAGAGGACATCGTGAATAAATTGTAGATAGCTGGCCTTGAGTCAGTTAGTAGCTCTATAAAATCTTGCGTAAGAACGTGGAAGGTACGTGTATGGTGCCAATCGGGTCGAATTACGACAATCAATAAAATTTCGGAGCTGTTCATTACGTGATGTATCAGTTGTTTTGGGTATTTTTTCTGCACATTTTACAAATTTCTTTAATTAAAAATTATTACATTATAATCTTTTAACAAGCACTAAATATAAGCTGAACTTCATTAATGTAAGATTCAATGTTAATTTGTTACATGTTTATTGTTGAAACAAATTTTTGGGAATTCTGTTATTTTCTGTCACGAATAATGGTTTTATTAAAATTTATGAAGAATTTGAAACTTCTAATACTCGAGTCAAATTAATTTTGTTTACAACAAAATTCTATTAACCATTCGCATAACATATACCTTATATAATAAACGAATATACAAATCTATCACATGTTTAGTAAAAAAAAAAGTTTTAAGATTACCTCAGGTTTGGAATGATCCTATTTTTCTTGCAACAAATAATGATTCGGGTAAAACGCAAAAATGTAAAAAGCGGAAAAAGAATATCGAACTTTTCTTCACTCCCCTGTTCCCATACGTAGTAATCTGATTTCTAACGCAAGAACCATGCTCGTCATCGTGTATTTGACGAAGGTTAAGCCATAACATTGAATGAAATTAGCATACATTAAAAAGTTGACATTAAACCGATCCAGTGTTAATTGAATCCAACGGTAATTTAACCGCACTGCAGGTGGTTCGACATATTGATAAATGAATGACAGAGCTATAAAACTTGTTATCAGTTCATGTATCATATGTCTAAAGTGCTTTAGAATTTCCAATAAATCAAGTGTCGTGAATAGTGGATAAACCTACGTTTATTTGATATGTAATTAACCCCTTTCACTACCATTTTCCCGACAGGTGCGTCAGTCACAAATATTGATTACTTCAGCGTTAAAACAAATCAAGGAAATTGAAATATTATTATACTTCGTACTTGGCAAACATTAACTGTGTAAATTGTACTCAGAATTAACACGTTGACTGCCACAGTGAAAACGGACGTGGGTAGTCAGACACGCTGAAATCCTAATTATTAACAATACAATCAACTAATTTTCAAATTTATCTTTTCAATTCGATAGCTAGCATTATTAGCTTAACGTTAACGATATCCGTGATTTATTTTATCATTTCTGTTGGTAATTATTTGATTGTAAATAATTTCGGGTGCCGGTCACCGGTGACCCCCGTGGCAGCCAACGTGTTAAACTTAAAATTCAATTGTAATCAAAGTTTAAACGACAGAAGTCACATCTGTACTGTAAGTTGCGGTACGAGTGTGACATATTAATATTACAATATATATTTAAAAGTTATTCAGTTCGAAATCATCGTAGCTACAATCGAGATATGACAATTTTTTGTAAAATGTTGTTACTCATGATTTTTAATTGTAAATGTGTAAGATGGCATAATATTTTTATTAGAATAAATCTTCCACATTATTTTTAGCTTCAGTTTTTATAAACAGAGCACATATATTCTTAATTTTTAAAACATCGAAACATTAAATATTGTATTTCATAGTGAATGAAATATCAGTTATAAAAATATTACATTTTTGTGTAAATTAATACAGTAGAATAATTTTACAAATTTAACGAATACCAACATTCCAGCAGTTAATTATCTTTGAAGCTCGCTAAAAATGATTAAGTGGTACTAAAGAAAGAAGAATAAAGAAGAAAGAAGAAAAGTGGTTTGCCATCGTGGAGAGATAAAAAAAAGAATCAGAACGCCACAGTAACGAAAATCGACTGGAATGAGTATCCCCTTGTCCGGCAATTTAAGCTTTACCTTCATAAAAGAAGAACAAAATAAAAATGAGTTCAGCGGTTTCTTCATTTCTTTCATCAATCTCTTTCAGAAGTAACGACATACATGTGTATACATGCAACAGGAATTTATATCTCGTTACATAAAATATAATTTAAAATTTTGTTCGCAATTTAATTACAACACAGTCGAGCTTTCTTTTAATAACCCTCAATTCAAAATCGCTAGTAGAATGAAGTTATTAGACAACCTTCGTAATGAAAATTAATTCAACGAACAGATAGATAATAAATAATACGCAATACGGGAATAACGGAATACTTCGTTTTATACACTTTTATTCGAAGATTCTTCACCCACTAAATAAATGTTCGTTCAAATATTACTGGAATACGAAGTTATTCGTAATTTTTATTCGAAGATTATTTATTACACACGAGTAATGTTTTCTTCGTTATTAAAATAACGCTCAACTCCGAATTATGGCATTCGTATTATGTACAGTCAGCAGCAAAAATAAGCGCCAACCTTTTAAAACAGAATACCTTGTTTAAAACTGGCCCAAATAACTTGAATTTTCTTGGTAATCTAGAAGGATTACTTTACTAGGTCATGTATAAGAAAATTTTTGAATAAGTTACAATTGGTCACAACTTTTTTATCTGAATCTGTAATAAAAATTTTTACAATACGTTTTGTAGATGTAAGTAAATTATATACATGTTTGCTGATAATTTCATTGAAACTGGACAGCATGCCGAGAAAAAACTATGATATTCACCACAATCAATCGCTTGCAGCTCCTAGGTAAGTCATTTGATTTCAATGAGATTGTCAGCATGTATTAGGTTGGTGCATATGAAATGTCGGATTTATAATGACAACTTTAAATAAACACACATTTTTTAGATTAAACACTGATAATCAAAATAAGAATGATTATAATCTGTACATTTTTTCAAGAAATTACAAGTTTTCTACTTTCGTTTCATCAATTTTCGGAAAAATTACGATTATTCGTGCTTCACAGAAATCTAAGAAAGATACGTTTATACACGTAAATCTTAACAAATTTCGATGATAATTTATCACAATAAATCATAGTCTTATTTTAAAATAAAAGTCTTAGGAATCTGCATATTTTCTTCGACGAATCAAAGTGTTTTATGATTTTCCCAAAAATCAGGTTAATACATATTTCATAAAAACTTGAAAAGGATGCGTAAATAAGGTGAATATTGCAAAATGAAAATTATCTGTGAAAGAGGAGATTCTAATCTTTGAATCGATATATGAAACATCTCAAAGACACGAATATTTATCGAGTAAGCGGATTTAAAAAACTGATGAAACAAAATCGGACATTTCATATATATAATTTACTACATAATTTCCTTTATATATTATCCAGTAAACTAATCGTTCTATCTTCTCGAACAAATTAAAATCATTGTCCGATTATAAAAAGAACATTCTGTTTTAAAAGGCGAACGTTTATTTTTGCTGCTGTCTGTATATCTAGGAGAAATAAATTCATTTTGACTTGCACTATAAAAGCATCTGTTTATCAATTTATCTACAGCATATAATATCTAAAAAAATTAATCCATTTGATAATAAAATTATAATAATAAATATACCGTTATAATAAAAAGAACCGTCAATAAGGTTTTCAACGAATGCAAAGAAATCGAAAAAGAGGTGTTTTGAGCAGCAAAGATGTTATACTTGATTAACATAAAATCGAAAATTAAAAAAATAAAGTGCAGTAAATATTTTTCACGTATTAAAGACATTTTCGAATCATGGATTTAACCATAGATGCAAATAGAAAACAGTTCTTCACGACTGGTATGTCAAGTAAATTCAAAAAATAGAATATTTTATGGAACTATGTAAATTTTTAAAGTAAAATATGACGGACTACATTCAACGTTTCGTGAACAATAATTCATTACTTGTAGAAGAAAAGTAGATATTACAATGTTCATTGGTACATGTTTAACACGTTGGCTGCCACGGGGGTCACCGGTGACCGGCACCCGAAATTTTGTACAATCAAATAATTACCAACAGAAATGATAAAACGAACCACGGATAGCATTAACATTAAGCTAATAATGCTAGCTATCGAATTGAAAAGTTAAATTTGAAAATTAGTTGATTGTATTGTTAATAATTAGGATTTCAGCGTGTCTGACTACCCACGTCCGTTTTCACTGTGGCAGTCAACGTGTTAAAAACATGATACAAGTAGAGTTTTAAGTGAAACTATTTTAACACGGTATTACAATAAATTTTTTACTGAATTAAAAACAATTTAAGTTATCCAGGTGAACACGAATCTAAAATTCTCATTTTCTCAAGATCATTAATGAATCCACTTTATGCAATGAAACTATTAAAAATAGGAATAATAATGTTTAACATGACAAATAAATATAAGAAAAATTAAGTAATTATTATGCTAATCTGTTCCAACGAGAAATAACGCTAAGTTATATTTGAAATTAATAATTAAAACATTTCTCGTATCATTTATAAACTAAACAAACAATCAAATGTTACAAACGATATTCTACATGTAATCTTCAAAAGTGTTAATCGTAACATAAAATGTATAGTCTTTAATAGTAATATAAATTTTGAACTTCGAAAATGATATGTAAAGTAATAGTTAACACGTTGGCTGCCACGGGGTCACCGGTGACCGGCACCCGAAATTTTTTCCAAATCAAATAATTAACAAAAGAAATAACGAAACAAACCACGGACAGGGTTATCATTAAGCTAATAATGCTAGCTATCGATTTGAAAGGTTAAATTTGAAAATTAGCCGATTGTATTCTTAATAATTAAGATTTCAACGTGTCTGATTACACGCGTCCGTTTTCACCGTGGCAGTCAACGTGTTAAAACAGTTTCATATTTTCATAAATAAACAATAAAACTCTCTGACCATTAATTAGACATGAATATGGCATGAGTTGTGAATAAATATGTATAAATTATCACATACAAGTCTATTTCGTATAATTTGCCAACAAACTATACGTATTGTAAATAATCGGAGATCTACGAAGCTCGTATGCATAATCCTTTTTAAGGATTATCTAATTGAAGTACATATCTAATCTATTAATGATTTTTTCCTTTTTCATTCAATTAACACTAGAACTACCGAACCAGTCAAAATGACTGGTTGAGGGTTTGTTAAATTAAATTATTATTAAAGTGTGTGTTAATTTTTATCACGATAAAGATCTACCGCATATGCTCATCTATATTTCTTTCTTCATTTATTTGTTTTTCTATTTTATTTTTCACTTGAAAGTCAGTATACATGAAACGCCGGTAGTTCTAGTGTCAAGCAAATACGATTAAAAAATCAAAATCAAACAAGTGTATTATTTATTCCGTTGTTATTCGCTTTAAGCTTTGTTTTGTCCACGCGTAATGTCGATAAAATAAATTACAAAGAAAAGAAATCTGTCCAATAATTGTAAAGTTACGATCAAAAATACAAACAATATACATAGTTTCGAATACTTACAATACGGATTTGACTCATTAGCAAAGTTGGTGATACTATTTATTTAGTTTTAGATATATAAAGCGGCAATTTACTATCGTTTATTACTATTCAATAAAGAAAATGTTATTATTTTCAGTTGAACAAAAATATGACTCGCTGTACATATGCATATTCCTAACGAAATGTACGTAAATGGAACAGCTTTTAAACCGTATCGAATTTAGTTCACAGCGAACTGTTTCTTGGATTCGAAGTATCATCGATTTATACGAAAGAAACCGAAAGTGGATAAATCGTGAGGAGAATATTTCAAATCCGGGTTCGTAATCTTACCGCTCGCGTAGCTTGTACGCGAGATAACAGCAAAAAGGAGTTAAAAGGATTTCAAGAGGGACATTGGCTTCTTGCATTATGGAGATTGCCGAAGGTTGATGACAACCAAAATTCGAATGCACGCTTTATGAATCATGTGAAATATATCACGAACGTTATCTTACATTATTATTACACACGTATATTTGTACACACGTTGTATAAGTTTTACATACAATTTCGAAATCACGAAATAACAATGATGCCTCATTAACTTAATTCTTAAAATCTGGTGAAAGTGACCACACAAATCTTTCATTGATATTCTTAATACAAAATGACTGGTTATCGTTTACAGCATGCAATGGATAAGAGTGCAATTCATTCCTTACATTGTTTCTGACAAATCTCAGTGGCAATTTAATGTAAAATTTAATAGAAATACAGACAATAATTGTGTAATACGGTATTAATTAAATTAATTTTGATCAGAAGATACGAATCTTCGTCAAGTATTTGTGCTATGTGAAATCCACTTCTTTCTTTATTATGTTAATATTTGATTGAATCGTATTCGCGACATCGATTATTATTTTCTTGTGCTTGTGTTACTAAATTTGTGTTACTTGCAAAAAAAAAAAACGGTGTAAAATTTGGAAACTATGCAAAATAAATAACTATCTGAGCAGATTAAACTGTAATATTACCATTATCCGTGCGAACGTTATTACTGATATTTAAAGAAGTCATAACAGAAAATTTTAGTATAAAATTCGCACAAAAAAAGATGTCTAATCCCTTTCGAGAGACTTTTGAATATTTATTGAACGTAACTCCTTTGAAGCAGGTGTTTCAAGCGACAATGGAGAGCGGATAATAGATACCGGGAAACAATGAATTCTGGCTAGTAACTCAGGAATTCGAAATTACTTATTCGACGAATCTCTCTCTCGGAAAAAAAAAGTATAAGCACGTCTTCGAATAATTAAGTAACATGTCGTAGAACGTATATCATCTGAATATCAGGCAATGACCGAAATATGGAAATACTAAGTGATAAGGAAGCTTTTAAAATGTTATTGCAGAAACTTGTCCAACAGAACCTGTTCCAATAACAAAGAAATGGTAATAAACAGTATATTTTACTAAATTCCAATACCTTCGCCGCTTGAAAGCAAGCTTGGGATCGACCGATCCATACCTCGCAGTAATTCCAATATTTTCAATGTTTAATGGTAATCCTTCCAACAAGTAAAATTCCCATTCAATAATTTTCAACGGAAGAAAAATACCAAAATAACAATAAAATAGCAAATCTCGGGAGAAAGGAACGATTCCTTTCAGTCAAGGTTATAATCAAGGTCGAGAGATACAATAATCAGTTTACATAAATTATCTCAACAACATCGGAAATTGTTCAAAGATCCATTAAATTTGTATAACATAAGTGTCAACCTTAAACGATTTCATGCTCTTAATATCCTCTGATCGTCGATTGTTCACCCTAACTGACAGCAAATGTCAATCTCCGATTAATCGTTCGATCGAATGTAGACGAACAAACGGTTCGCTTTCTTTCCATCGAATTATATATGTGGATCGTAAAGTAGCGTGCAATCAGTACCGCAAGAACGGCAAGATACTTACCGGTAAGCGCGTGATCGGGGTCCTAATATCGGTAGCCGAACGATTATGTAGGTGAAAAGCGTCTAGCTCGGTTTTTTTTTTTTTTTTTATTGAATCCAGGAAGAGTGACAGTTTCAACAATGGACTTCTTCGTTTCGACAACACCTTTGAATCTCGTGGTTCGTGATGTTACCAAGGAGGGACAGGATATGTTCTAGAATCGACGGAGGCAGTGACAAATTGAAATCGGAAAAAGGTTGTCCGAGGTTATACGATGATGTGTTCGCGATTTCGTCGCACAGCAGAAGCGAACCGACTCGAATGCGTTGGCGCGAACGAATAATACTCGGACGACACAACACGGCTCGCTACTGCCGAAAAACTTGACTACCACCACTCGGTGGCCGAGAGCAAAGGATTAAGGCGTGGTTTCCAGACACGTTGGGATGATACGCGGGTCGATACATCGCGCGGAAAAATCTTTGTCGGGAAAAATCAGATGTCTCGTACGATCACGGAAGTTACGCGTGTATGAGGAAACGGTAAGTACGCCCTAAGGATAATGAGAATTTTTATTTCTGATACGACATAGCTTAGGTAATCTCTGAACTATGTTGGGAAGCTGCAACCAATATAGGGTAAACATAGCATAGAATGAATAGTTACGAGATTTTGTAGCTATTAGAAATGAATTTTAAATGATCATAATGTTCATACATATGTAGAAAATATAAGTAAGATTTTATAACATATAGATTTAAATGTGAGAAATTCAAAGAATACAATTGAATTGGAAATGAAAAAAATATAGATCTCACCAGTGAATGAACAATATTAATTAGTAAATGAAAATCACTTTCTATTTGTATATAACTGTTTGAATCTCTAAACTAGGAACTGAGGAAAATCAATATTCTATCGTTTACATGAAGAGCCGGCTTTCTCTGTAAAGGGGCCTGGGTGCAAGAAACCATTTGGAGCCCTAAATTTTTTGTAAATTAAAAAAAAAATTACAAACAAACATACATTACTAATGCGTGATTTTGTTTCTGCTAATACATTAATTACTTCAGAAAAATTACAATTTTTTGCAATAGCAAGTGCATTTGAGCGTTCTGCACACCATGCTTGACCGAAGATAATTCTTTATTAATTTGAATTTGCTAAAAGAGCGCCTCAGCACTTGCTATAGGATCATTCCACGCCAAATCGATAACTTTTTGCGGTCACCTTCGGCGATTTTGTTCTAAATGAAATATGTTGTAGTCCATGTGAAATTAGGGGGGGGGGGGGGTTTAAGTCATCATTTTTCCAGTTTAGTATTTGTTTAGAAATTACAAGCCTTCGAAATTTATAATTTTTCCCTATTTTGGCTAAAACGAGCTCCACTTATGAATTTTTATCTCAGGAATTATTTATCCGATGGAGCTAAATTTCTTTCTGTTTTATACAGGAAGGATTGGGCTATTATAAAATAATTTTTTCAACCCCGATAATTAACTTTATAATGTTGAAAAATGTAAACAAATTCTTTTTTTGCGTTTTTTTCGATGATGGGCCAGAGTAATTTAAACTTTGACAAAAATATTGAAAATTGAAAATTGGCGTCACAATGAGCTGGAAAAGTCACGGTGTACCCCCGTTTCAGGTAGGCAAGTCGTGCGCTCCGTTATTATGCTTTCCGTCATACTGACAACGATAGGAATATTGTCAAGTTTTCATGTGCAAGAGTATACTATTTTAATTCTTGATAATGTTGGGGCCCCCTCAATCACGAGGCCCCGGTGCATAGCATCCTCCCCCAGATGGCCGGCCCTGTTCACATATTTTAATAAGTTATTTAATTGTTTTAATATGTAATGTTCATTCACTGGTACATGTTTGTTTACTGATTACAGTGATTACCCTATGTCTACATCGATGTTAGAAATGGTCATAGAAGATACAGCGATTTACATTGTCGACAATAAACGGAAATTGACGTTTTTTCATTTATCCAACGTTGAAGACGGGAGACGCGAATCAGCGTTTTTCGATTCGATTGTTATTTAAACATATTTAAATGTTTATAATGTAATAATGATTTATATCATTTTATTTAGGAGCGTCCATAGAATAGTTTTGTGCTAAAGCATGAAACATTTTCAAAGTCGGAAATGTACAATTTTTATAAAACTTCGATTTCTTTCCAAAATTATGAACACTAAAAGAAAGTTATAAACATATTTGTATTCAGCATAGAAAAATCTATAGGAATCATTTCTTGGCAGTTACAAAATCGAAAAAATATTACCATTTATCGAGCAGTAAGGTAGGTGTACGATTTTCATTTCTTTTAAATATTCGATAAAATTTGGGTTCTTTCTTTTTACACGAGATCAAAGAGCAGTACAGAACAGTATAATGTTCATTACAGAAATGTCATGTTAATACAGATCAATTTTCAGCCAAAATGAAGATTTTCACTGCGACTGACTGTGGACGCGTGAATATTTGAAATATTTTTCAAAAGTGTGTGGGAACTGAAACAAAATCCATTTCACGGTATACCGTAAACAATGCATTAAAATATTGGCACATCCAATTATATTGTGATAATTGTGTTTAAGAAGTCAAGTATTATTATAAAATTACTGGTACAACATTTTAAAACAAATATTAGGAGTACGCAAAAGTTTCTATCGCTCACACATAAACAACGGTATAAAATATTTTAGTAAAATTTAGAACGAATGTTGCTTTAACACTAGAACTACCAAACCAGTCAAAATTACTGATTGATGGTTTCTTAAATAAAATCACAAAATTGATCAGAACGCTTTTATTAAAATATGTGTTAATTTTTATCAGGATAAAGACCTATTGTATATACTAATATATATATTGTTCTTTATTTATTTATTTTTCTATTTTATTTTCCACTTGAAAGTCAGTATGCATAAAACGTCGGTAGTTCTAGTGTTAAAAAGTAATTGAATAATAAAAGCCATATTTATCGACACATTTCTAATTTAAATAAAAAGTTGGAATCGTTAAGACACATATGTATCATTGTAAATTCTATACTTTGCTTAATCGGTACAAAATGGAAACTGTAGAAAATTATTCATATTATCGTTATTATTATATAAATGTCGCACATGATTTCACAGTAATTCTAATTATAGTTGAAGAGCTCGATGTGAAAACTGATCAGCTTCATTATTTGAAACTATCCAAAAAAATCAATCATGCCAATCTTTTTACAAAAATCGATTGAATGTGTGAGTGCCATATTGTTAATACATTTTTGTTTTTTTTAACAAAAATAGTTTGAAAAGTAATAATAGTTCTATAAAATTTCTGCTTTCTGTGACAAGCATGTTTGTTCTTTATTCCTATGTTAAAACTTGACAAATAAAAATCTTCCAATACATTTTTACTTGTAGATGAACATTGTATACATTCCTCAGACTTAACATTCGGTCATTATTCAATCGAAATCAATCCATAATACTAGTCATAGTAAAGGGTGTCCCAAAATTCACGCAAGATTTGAATTTTGCGCCATTCGTGCGGTATAGTGCTGGCAATGGAAAACAAAAGCCAGCGTGACAGCTGACAGTTCAGGGTTATTAAAAATTGAGTGCTACAAGAAAGAACAACGTGTTTTCGTTGTTGAGCAATATTTTAAAAAGTTTGGCAGCTACAGTTCGCAATTTTCGTACAAAATATGGTCGGAATAGTGATTTAGCTTCATCAACTGTGAAGGGATTAATTCAAAAAATTAGGGAGGCTGGATCAATTCGTAATCTTAGACACTCTGGCCGTCCTTCAACAAGTCGTTCACACTAAACATCAAAGCAGTTCGTTAGGGTGTTGCTGAGAGTCCAGGAACATCAATTCGGTACCGTGGTCAACAATTGGACATTTAACGTCGCTGGACTTTTTTCTTTGGGGTTTTTTGAAGTCTAAGGTTTATGCCAACAAGCCCACGATCACGTACGTCTTGAAGGAGAAAATTGAGCGCTGTATCAACGAAATTCAGCCACATTTATGCAAAACAGTGAGGGAAAATTTCGATAAAAGAGTGCGTATGTGCCAGCAAAGCCGTGGAGGCCATTTACTCGATATGCTATTCATACATAACCCTATACTGCATACTTTATGAATCAATAAAAAATTCACAATTTTAAATTAAAAACCTATGTGTTTTCTATCAAAATTACTTCTTGCGTGAATTTTGGGACACCCTTTATAAAAAATCATTCCTCGGTGAACACCTTTCGACCAGCGAGGAAACGTTCTTTATTTCTAGTTTCATTATTATTTCTTTAATCAATCAAGTAACGCTGAGAACCGGCAGATTAATAATAGACTTAAATTCAAGCTCAGAAAAAAACCAGGTAACTGATTTCTTCGTCTACAAACTTCATTATTTACATATGTACATATTGAATTTGTTTATTTACTGCAACTAATAATATTAAATGTCGTCAGCATTATTTCAATTATGTAAAAAGTTAATTTACACCAAAAACTGAAGCTGGCCGACTTTTACACCGACCCAGTTAATTATTATTAACTTATCATTAATGATTATACAGGGTATCACACCTAATTCTAACATTCTTAATTATTTTATCATTTGTAAAGGTGCAAAATAATATTTCGAAAGAAAGCTATCTCAAAAGATAGAACGTAGATGAAAGGGTCATCTCAAAGTTTTTTGTGTTATTACAAATAACAAAATAATTAAAGATGCTCGAGTTATGTACGGCATCCTGTGTATGTACAGGGTGTATGAAAATTCACTGTCATAGCAACCAGAACGTTATTCTACACCTCTAGATCGGTGGAGATTTACAAAAGAAAGTAACCGCAAAATTAACCTTGACCTTGAAATTCAAGGTGAAATTTTTTTATTGGCCTGTTGTGTAGTGCTCGTCGAGAAGGTGAAAAGTCTGACAGGTACCATGGTCCGCAACTCAACCGTTCCCTCGGAAAATGAAGCTGAACTTCTACTTACATCCGAGTCCACATTAATTACAATCTAATTACATTTTCCAGCTAGATACAGAGTAAATAATAGCAAATATAATATCCATTGATAACAGTAATGATAATAACGATAAATGGACGAGAAATAACACCTCTGTCCGCCGTAACTCTACCACCTTCGATTGTTTCGTTATTCGCAAAAATAGAGAAATATATATTTAAAGAAAGTTATTGTATTTCAAGAGGCAAATTAGGCGAATAGGGTGAATTTCATCCACAGATCATATTTTCCAATATTTCGCAATGACCTTTTGCCTTTTTTTTTAGGGAACGTCATATTCTTTTTACGTAGATCATTTCCTTGGGATATTCTGTATAAAAAAGTATTAGGGTATTATGTCAAAAAAACTAACAATTCGTGAGATATTTTAAACTTCTTATTGTCAGCTGTCCTATATAGGGGGTGATGATGATATTCCCGCCTCGATCGTCAGCCGAAGTTGAGATCTCCATATGACTTCGATCAGGATAGATTTTTGACAAAACCTGTTAACCTGCTGTGAAACAAGACTACCGTATTTCATGTTATGTTGTCGGTACGATCTAATATAAAAAAAACCTTTACACGGCCCGTCGACTATACCATCTTGGACATACGAAAAAAAAACTGCATTTATGCAGAATATATTTTGCATTTATGCAAAATAATACTTTTTTTATGCAGAATGTCTCAAGGAAATGATCTACGTATAAAGAATATGAGGTTCCCTAAAAAAAAAGGCAAAAGGTCATTGCGAAATATTGGAAAATATGATCTGTGGATGAAATTCACCCCATTCGCCTAATTTTCCCCTTTAAATACAATAACTTTCTTTAAATATACCTATAATATTTCTCTATCTTTGCAAATAACGAAATAATCGAAGGTGGTAGAGTTACGGCGGACAGAAGTGCTATTTCTCTTCCATTTATCGTTATTATCACTACTGTTATCAGTGGATATTATATTTGCTGTTATTTACTCTGTATCTAGCTGGAAAATGTAATTAGATTGCAATTAATGTGGACTCGGGTGCAAGTAAAAGTTCAGCTTCATTTTCCGAGGGAACGGTTGATTTGCGGACCATGGTACCTGTCAGACTTTTCACCTTCTCGACAACAGACCAATAAAAAAATTTCACCTTGAATTTCAAGATCAAAGTCAATTTTGCGGTTACTTTCTTTTGCAAATCTCCATCGATCCAGAGGTGGAATATCTTTCAAATTAATAACGTAAACAATTTTTCGTTTACGCCAAAACATAGATCCCAATTTATCCTGCAATTTCAATATAAACAATTTTTCGTGTCATTAATAGTTATAGAAATATCGCGACTGTTACACTTTAGCGTGGACACCCCGTATGTATGTACAGTGGAAACCGGATGAATGTAAGAGGCTCAGGACCAAGCTGTCGCTCACTTTTTGCAGACAGCATCAAACGCACAAAAAGATAGTGAGCGAAAACAAGGACGGAACAACCGAACCAAAACAAACCTTAACATCTCAATAACACAAATACTAATGCAATGTTAAAACTTATTTACTTTTACTTTTTTGTTATGAAATTTTTATATATACATTTATAACATTTTTCTAATTCAAATAAAACCAAATGTGATATAGTTTGGATCATTTCATTACTTCCAACTCGATCTAAAGTCTATGTTCCTCGTGACTTATATAAAAAACAAAGTCGCAACAGTCAGTCAACATTAGCTGGCATTTTGCTCGAGCAAAAACAGAAAGAATAGTTAAAACAATAACATTCGATAACGCTATTCCTTATTGCAATTAATGGAGCACCTAACAACATAAGTCCACCCGTGAAATGTGCTCTATTTGCTGATGACTTAAGCATCTTTTGTGGAGGTAAAGAAAGTAAAAGAACAGAAAGATTTCTTCGGGAGGCAATAAATGCACTTCAAATATGGACAGAAAATACAGGTCTTAAGTTCTCGGATCGGAAAACAAAATGTATTTGATAATCTTTTTCAACAAACATCGACAAATTGAACAGACGCGAACAAGAAGTCATTCCTCGTACATTAATCGGCCACACCAGACTCACCCATAACTATTTGTTCTTAAAAGAGAGTGCACCCAAATGCACGCTATGCAGCGAAAACCTCAGCATAAACCACATCTTATTCGACTGTCATCACCTCAATGGAGTTAGGGAAAAGTTCAAGATCCAAAACAACATAAATGGAATAATGAACTCACGTAACAGTATCAAGAATTTAATCGCGTTCCTAAAAGAAACCAAAACCTATACCAAATTGTAATATCGTAGAAAACATAAGCTTGGTCACACAAAGAAACACACTGTAATCCCATCGAGCAAAATAATGGAATACTATGGATAAACGATAAATGTAAATGTAGCAAGTCGCTCATGACCTGAGCTGTTAATGCGACTAAAAACCTAAAATAAAAAAATAATAATAATATTCAACTGTTGGTTAAGCCGTAGTGAATGTGTGAGAGCATTTTTTTAAATTTTATATTACCAGTGTCAGTAACGATATATTATTGTACATCGTTCCATAAAAACTAGTAGGTAGCGAGTCCATTCCATTAAGAAAAGATAAGGATGGATATAGTCAGCAGTATGGATAGGATCTTTGTGGCGTATTTCGGAACTACAGAAAGAATAGAATGAAAATTATTTCATTATACTCAAAATAAAGCCATCATTATTGCAAGGTTTTCATAATTATTTGATAACAGTATAAAGCCGCGGAAGGTTTTAGTCCAGCAACTATTAATGTTGCTGAGAAAAAAGAAAAATACATATACCGATCGAATTGAGTAACCTCCTCTTTTTCGAAGTCGGTTAAAAAACGAGATGAATACGATGGTAAAAGTTTCATGGAAAAAGAATTAAAAATAAGAAAGTTCCAATTTCTTACTTTGCTTGCATTAGTGTATGTCTCATCAATATTCGACACCTCGCCGGCTAAGTTGCCGAGAGTGTTTAACGCTTGACTGGTTCCAAAGGGGATGCCCCTAGTAGTAGAGATACAATTTTTACTCTTATAGTGCACATCTTTTTCACGTTTATCGAGACAATACTGTATTATGAGCATATTTTTAATTTTTGTCAAATTTACTAACATGGAATCGGAGTCAGCATATTTTTTTTCCAACTCCGGTTCCAACTCATGTGATTAAAGAATTCCTGGCTCAAGAAGCCCTGGGTAAAAGTTCTATAATACTGGACAAAGCTGTATATGTATCAAAAATTATTATTGGATACTCTGGAACTAGATGTTCAATGTACAGTGTGTATCACAAGAACGTGGACGCGATATACCAGTGCAAATAAATCTTTTCCTTAAAAAATGTTACATAGATCAAAAGTACATCTAAAGAACTAATACACACTTACTTAATAATATGTCCAATCACCACCATTATCGATTATTGCTTCACAACGTCTGGGCATACTTTCAACCCGCTTTTTGGCATATGAAACAGGAAGAGACCTCCATATTTCTCGAATACGACGAACTAGCGTTTTCAACTTTAAAATACGCTTTCCTCTGAGTTTATACTTCATAAGAGACAAAACATTTTCGATTGGATTGGCATCGGGGGACTGAGATGGCCAATCCAACACGTTGATACCGTTTCGAATCGTTTAGCGTATAATACGGCACTCATCTCGAAATGACCTGAACTTCTCAGTGACAGAAACAGTACTAAGAGAATTGTGGCTATTGCGTATTAGAGGAGACTTTGTATGCTTAGACTGGCACAGTCTTTAACGTATTGAATATCAAATTTCACAGATATCGCGTCCACGCTCTTGTGGTACAGACTGTATATCAATCAATGTATAATATTTTGTTATAAGCAAGCAAATAAAAAGTAGCCCAACTATCCTGTCCTACCCTACACCTAAAGATTTTCAAGTTAAAAAATGATTTTTCAGGGACCGCATAGCGTGATTCTACATCTATGGATCGGCGAAGATCTTCAAAAAAATGTGTCCGTGAATTTAACCTTGAGCTTAAAATTTAAGTACAAATTTTTTTCATTGGTACATCGCGAAGTACTCGGCGAGAAGACAAAAAAAAATAATAAAAGAACCACATGCCGCAAATCAACCGTCCCACAGTGCGGCCACTTATGGACAAAATTCCAAAAAATCATTACCGAAAATTGATCCGAAAGTATGTTTAAATTATGCTCTGATATGAAAATGATAATATTCTGCAATATATTGTTCAAAATATTCCGTATAGTACCAGTTTAAAGCGTTTGTTCGTAAACAAACAACGCGATCGCGTCGTAACGCTCTGATTCAGTACGGAATTTGATTTCGTAGTAACGTGAGCAAAATAGATTTCAAAAATGCATCTACTATGGAGAACTGTAGCGAACGTATGTCTAATCCTAATGATCCATCAAAAGTTTTATGGTATTTATGTATAAAATGATATCTGAACTAAAATAAGACAGCTAAATTTTATTAGATACTTCTCTTCCGTTCAAAGTTGAATACATATAAAAAATGTGGCTCACAAAATCCTGTAATTTGTATTAGTTCCTATCGGATAGACTATATACTTTTATAAACTGTGAATTTTTCCTGCGATAATTTGCGATAATAGGATTTATGAATGTTTTTGTAGAACACGAAACACCTATCGGGAATTGCAATTTATTCGAAAATTCAGATACTGATGATGAATAATCTGTTTTTGACAAGTTAATAATAATCACCTTCGTTTACTCTATTACCAGATTTACTTTTTATGTTGAGATTACAATTATGTACTCATACATTAATTACTTTCAATTTTGTATTTAAATGTATTGTAATTTATTGCTATTGTCATTATTCACTTATTGTTTTTTATTTACTAATATTAATTATGTAATAAATTATGTTTGTATTACATATTATATGATTTTCAATTCTTCCTCACAGTATTAATATTTTTATTTTTTAATATAAACTCATAACAGTGCCACACCGTGAGTTCTACACAACTAAATTTAATAAGAGTTATAGCGTACCTTATGGCAGTTGAAACACTGTTTGTCGTATATTTGTATTATAAATAGAATAGAAGTTATGGAGTTTTGTCCAGGAAATGGACTTTCGGCCGCATGTCCTCTTAAAGTATGCCGTAAAATTCCCCCATTAGTTAACGCATTAATGTCTATTTATACTTGACCGTATCCGGCAACATAAAACCCCACTTTATAGCTATTTAATAGAATTCAAACAAAAAATCAGCGGTGATTGATGTCATAACAAAACCATAATCTACAGCACCAAAAGATACCACCACCAAAGACTACCAACACAGACAATGTGCATGTACAGAATAGACCCTATCATCTTATAGGACTTTATGGCCCGTGTTTTAAAATACTGATCATGCAAATAAGTTTAGGAATTGTTAAAAACAGTGTTGTTTTAGAACTGAACATTTTGTTTCAATGTTAATAACAATCGATTTGGAAAGTTAAGAGTGTACGGGAGTGAATTAACGCATTTAGCGGAGTAAAAGTAAAACACGGGAAATTATGTTTCGTTTCACGAAAGAACGAACTCACTAAATGACGAGTTTTTGTTATTTCTGCGCATGTTAACACATCTTTGGCGTAGCAAAAATCCAGATAGCAATAGCAATAGCACGAAATCGAATAAAAATCGTATACACCTTCATAAACACCAAAATTTTTGTTATGTTTGAAAAAAAAAACATTGACACTCACCCACGTGAGTTGACAGTATCCCGCATGCAACGTCCAGTCTCCCGCGCTCAACGGTTGGCCGCAGTAGAACCAGAGGGTAGGTATACCAAGAGGCGACACTCTGAGAGAGAAATTGATTTTAGAGAGAGATAAAGTGGGCCCATTGCGCATGCGTGGCCCCTGGCGCATGCGTGGCTCATCGCACTTTCACTGAACTTCAGTGATCCACGCATGCGCGTCCAACCCGGCCCATCTGGCAGCACTGTATATAACGCTTAAAATACATTTTCTACCGTCATTTTATTATATTTTCTCTTTTTCAACTTTTCAATCTCGATAAATTAATGTAAATGTGTCGAGAGCCAATGTTAGTAATACACAGAAAATTTAGGATACAAATAGATGTCTAATTATTAGAGATTGAAATGAAATAAAGATAGTAAATCCAGAGTTGATTTGAATTTCCCGCTTGCCTGTACAACCAATTTAAAGGAACAGGCAATCGGTCGACTTCAGAGGTTCTGCCCGAAGTGTCGCCTCTTGGTATATGTACCTACTCTTTGGTAGGATTATGATTCACGTCACCGCAAAAGATGTGTTAACGTGACGCGCATGCGCTGCTATGACGATCGTGACGCCGTAGTTAATTTGTTCTTCAAGAATACAGGAGAATTACATAAGCGATCCTTTAATTCCTGAAAGGCTTTAGCCTGCTTTTCGCTACAAGAAAACTTTAAACCCTTCCTAAGTAATTCGGTCAAAGGATTCGCAATTAAAGGAGTCCCACATATCTCTTACAAAGGATAAGTGACATCCTAGAACTCAAATACATAAACTACCCGATCTTATTAGTTGCTCTTGTACTTTCCTATGAACTATCTTTGCTCGTGTCGGTCATATTTATTGTTATTCGCTCACCTTCATCCGATCTCTAGTTATTTACCTACTTTACTCCTTGTATTCATAGTACCTTCAAACTACCAAACCCCATCGAAAGTATTCTGTTCTGTCTACAGCAACGATTTTCAACCTGGGAGACGCGAGACTATTGTCAGGGGAGGCGCCAAAATTTTTTAATAAAATATTAATTTTCACTCTCCACATTACCGCCAAGATTTAATAAACTTTGTATCAATGAACAACACCAACCCTCCCATTAAATTTTGATGCGATAGATTTAGTTGGTTTATATCCATATATTATAGCAAAACCGTGTTATTATTCTGTTAATAGCAGTTTTCAGTTTTTTGTAATAAAGTTTTTATTATTTAAAACCTGTCTATTATTATTATATCTAATAAAAAAATAAAAGGTAGGGAGGCGCGGAAAATTTTTTTTTTTCAGGGAGGCGTAGTTGCATAAAGATTCGAAACCGCTGGTCTACGGCATCACAATTTTAATGTCCCGACCACGTTTTGTTTTTTGAGTCGATAAATTGAGCGTGCTCGTTCTAAGCACATGTCGACCGCACTTCATCTCTTTATCCCGAAAATCAGATCGCTTTAAATTTGACTATTCTGTCCCACTTAACAAGTATGCACGATCTCACTTCTGATAATTGGTATGTATTACATATATGCATATATTTACTAGTTACAAAGAATACAGCACGTGGCAACTCTTAATGGCCTCGATAGCTCAATGGCTCGCTCCCGACTAATTTACCGTTACCGTTACAATACGCGAAATATGATTGTTACAGAAGCAAGTAAAAAAGAAAATACTATTCGTAAAAATATGCCAGCTGCAATATCTTCGGAAGAATACTGTAATTTTTTGCAACACAAAAAAGGATTAAAACAATCAAAAGAGTTGATAAAAACTTGTTGATGATAAAATTACAAAAAAAGGGGAAACTAAAAGAGAAATAATTGAAAAGAAAGATGAAAATGTTACAGTAAATTCTAAAAGCAGATCAAGAAGTTGGAATGTGTAATGATGATTTAATATATGCTATATTAAAAAAATTTTCATTTAACAAAAATTTATCACAAAAATTTGTAATTATTTATTCGTTATTTTTTATTATTAATCTTTCATACTATAACTGAACGTACGTAGGTGGGTAAAAGGTTTAATCTTTTTTTCGTTTGCTCTCTAAACCAAAGTGTTGATAGACACGACCCCGGGCTTAACCGAAAAATCGACCGAACAAAACTAGAAACCGGTCCTTGCTGATCCTTTCAGGCTATGTTAATTAACTTTCGTGACAATTCTAAAAACCTTGCTTTCTTAATAGCACAAACCTTGTCGTATCGAACAGGACATCGTAAACCAGTTCAGAGTTTCCAACGCTGTAAACTGTTTCCAATACTCTAAAGAAATTCTGAACTGACCCGTAACAATATTGACAAGTTTATGAAACCATCGACCATCGACTACCTTTTACAATCAGTTTCGTGTCCCTTATCGTTTTTCTGAATTACCATTTTTCTTTTTCCATATTTCTAGCATGTTTTACTAAGGTCACGACACTTCATTACCTACTACGGTCAAAGCACGCAGAATTTCTTAATGAACATAAAATAATTTGTACACAAATTACAATGGATCCACTGGCTTCTATATCCATCACTAGTGATAAGTTGGACAGCAATGTCAGTATTGAAAATGAGAAGCAAAAAGTGAGGGACGCTTTTATGTATTCGTAGGAACTTCTTCAGAACGAAAATTTAATTGGTGACAAAGCATCGTCTGTAAGTTCTGATGCAGCAATAACGATAGGTGAATAAATTTTTGAAAATATAGTGGACATCTTAAATGAAAGTGAATATGATAAAGTTACGTATGAAGATTCCACGGATGAGTGGTCAGAACCTGTAATAAAGAAAAGTCGTACTGATATTCCACTGGCGAGCAAAATTAAAGCAGTGACTCTGGCTCGCCAATATCCATCGTGGAATTTACAGTCGCTGCAATCTAAAGGTGCAAAATTTTTAAAGAGAAAAGAAAATTTGTCTCGATGGGAAAGACACATTATAGACGGAGGGACGGTATGGGACAAACAAACCCGCCATCGATCAATGGACATACGATCGATTTAAAGAAGTACGTCAAAATTATCAACCGCTGGCAGCATCACGCCAATATGAAACACATAACTTCAAATTTAAAGCTTTCTTCCGATGGGCGACAACGAAAAGTTACAAGATATATTTCTTCAGAAGGAGCTGCAAGTATAGATCAAATAATAGAGACTGCCGAGCAGTTCCGGAGAATGGTAAAATTTGTTGCTCCGCAGTTTGATCCGAAATACATAATAAACACGGATCAAACAGCATGTCAGTATCGGTCCACATTTGAAAGGACACTGACAACAAAAGGAGAGGAAGCAATTA
This sequence comes from Stelis phaeoptera, assembly GCA_943735885.1. Lineage (NCBI taxonomy): Eukaryota > Metazoa > Arthropoda > Insecta > Hymenoptera > Megachilidae > Stelis > Stelis phaeoptera. The sequence goes on from OX030933.1 coordinate 4,550,497, forward strand.
TTATAAATCGAAAAAATCTTTCAAAACCGACGCATACATACGCAAAAGCTACTGAATACTCAATTACGACGGCTGGAAAGTTGTTGCCGCGTGTGTTTTTGTGCATGCACTAAGCTGGGGGAAATTCTGGTCCTATTGTACAAAAAAAAGTAAATGAACCGACAGTTCAATATAAAAACGTAGTTACAAGTTCCAAATCAGGGAAACTAACCGGAGAAAAATATAAAATATTTTTACAGTCAGTACTACAACCTTATGTACGCGAAGAACAATTTTTGTTATTAATTGATTCGTGGAGGGTGCAAACGAATTTAGAAATTTATGATGAAATATTTAATTTTGAAGGGAACTGCACATGTACTGTAAAAATAATACCACCAAAATGTACACACCTCGTACAACCGTGCGATGTATATTTCTACCGCCAAATAAAAAATTTATCAAAAAGAATTCAGAACTGTACATATCTTTTGGAAAATAATAAAGACATTTCCAGTAGAGAAGATGCAATGAAAATACACTCTCTTATCCACTATCAATTAAGTGCTCCAATTTTTGTACCCGTAAAACGGAAATTTTTAAAAATGTAAACCAGATTTGCTTTCCAACAGAAATACAGAGAAGCAAATGTGCATGCACACAACCAAGCCTAATTAGATGTGCAAGATGTTTTTCCCATCTATGTTATATTTGCTTTTATCATAAGTATCACTGTTGTGATTAATACTAATTGTGAGTATCATATCTCATTTCTATACTTATTGTTGTGGCGGACATGTCAAGCCCGAAAACCTTCGTGCGTAGGACAATAGGCCGAACGAGTGGCCTAAGGTTTCGTTCGGGAAAACCCAAATCTTTGCGAGTGGGAATTTCCCACTTGAAGGACCTTTGTCTGTTACCACCCCCCAAAACGAGGACGCGCTGTTGTAACGACAGTTTTAGGCAGTCGATCTCGAGTTCCCGACCAGAACACTGTTAAAATAAAGTTTCAGTCATTTACCACAACGCAGATCGTTAATTCATCCCGTTCACATCTCCCCAAATTGTAATTTGTATATATGTGACGTATGATTTTTTCATTGTGCTTCTTTTGTTTTTAGTTTTCTTGTTTCTTATCCCTTCGGCGGACCCAAAGTATCCCATCGTCTTGACGAATATTACGCTGTTACGTGGCCGGTAGTTAGGCAGCGCGTGTGGCTAGCGGACGTTTTTCGAAGGGGAGGCCACGTAACATTTATATGTATATTAATTTCAATACAATCCGAGCGGCTAGATTGTATTGTAGTGGGAACTGTCACTACGATTCACCAGGATTTAAAGAAAATGCTAATGTGGACTGATACAGTAAATGTATATTACAACATCAATCTACGAGGGTAGGCTGAAAAGTAATGCACACATGCTTGTAGAACACGAACGAAATCACCTTCAGAAGTGCGCTAGGTGACGTGTGGAAGTGACGTCCCCCCTCTATACGCATGCTCAGTTTGAAGGCCTTTCGTCCATCCAGTGTATTTTGAGCAGTCGAAGTATGGAGACGTGTTCTGGTGCTACGTCAGCGAGAGTTAAACAGCGTGCTGTTATCGAATTTTTAACTGCTGAAAAAATGATTCCTACTGACAATGAGATTCATCGTCGTTTAAAGGCTGTTTATGGAGACGATGCTGTTGATAGGTAATATGCTGACGCCAATAATCTTGCAACATGGCAACGCTCGTCTACACACCTCGCGCACAACTCAAGAGGCTCTGCGAAACTTGAAGTTTCAACCGATTCCACACCCTCCTTAATCCCCCGATCTTGCGCTTTGCGATTTTTATTTTTATCCTCTACTCAAGAGAGACTTCAAGGGTAATCATTACACCTCGGACGATGAGGTGAAAGCAGATATCAAGTCCTAGATTCGAGAAAAGTCGGAAGAATTTTTCAGTGACGGAATGGAAAAACTAGTTACACGTTGGGAGAAATGTGTTAGTCTTAACGGAGACTATGTTAAAAAATAAATATATGATTTTGAAGCTTAAGAATTGTACTTTAACCTTTTGAGCTCTAAGGACGCATATATGCGTCTGGCGAAAGCCATTGGTGTGGACTAAGGACGCATATTTGCGTCTGCTGACAGCCATTGGTGTGGACTAAGGACGCATATTTGCGTCTGTCCAAAGCCATTGGTGTGGACTAAGGACGCATATTTGCGTCTGTCGGTTTTTTCGATCATCTACATACAAGTGAACTGAAATTGTGGCTTTGAACCAACAGTCGGAGAATGACGGCCATAAAATTCCATAACTTTAAATGATAACTTTTTTATTTATGAATTTTTTGCGATACGCCGTCATATAGTAGCTATTTGTAAGTAAATATAGTTATAAAAAATAAAAAACGACCATTTTCGCAGAAGCCGTAATTCTACAGATTTACCGCGTATTGTATCTGATGTTTCAACTGCTCTACTATTGTTAGTGATGCACTACAACTATACAGGATATCCTTTATAGCTCCCCAGAGGAAGAAATCCATTGGTATTAAATCTGGGGAGCAAAGAGACCACAAGTAAGGTGCGGGTCTATGTCCTATCCAGTGTGATCCAAACATTTCGCTCAAAGAGTAGTGAACTGGTTGACTGCAGTGGGATGGAGCACCATCGTACATAAGGTAAATGGAGTGCCGTCTGTGTCAGGGCACAATTTGACGTAGTTCATTTAGCAGACGAGAACGTAGAAATCGGACGTATATTTCACTTGATAAACGCGTAGGCAAATAAACGGAGCCGATAATATGATTTCCAAGGATTCCTATCCAAACGTTAACTGTGAAGCGTCTTTGATTAAATCTTTGAATCATTGCATAAAGATTTCTGTAGGCCTAAATCCTCGCATTTTGTCGATTTAGGATATTATTGGGATGTTGAATAAGTTCTCGCTGTTTTTTCGTGAAAATTATTGCTTTATTATAAAAAATCAGTAAATAACTGTCATTGAAACCAGTCCATCGCTAGCCACTACTTTCTCCCACCTTTCTGGCAGCATTTGAATTTCACGTCGAAAAAACGACACGTCTTTTGTGGCTATTCAAGAGTCGACCCATTTTTTGGCATCTTCATAGGAACGGAAGTGCTGCTCAGCCAGGCCATGTGTCATCGGTCGGAACAAGTGGTAGTCCGAAGGGGCAATGTTCGGCTAATACGGCGGGTACGGTAGAACTTCCCATTTAAGTGTTTCCAAGTAGATTTTCATCGGTTTTGCAACATGTGGCCGAACGTTGTCATGCTACATAATGACTTTGTCATGCCTCTGCTCGTATAGGGGCCGTTTTTCCTTCAGAGCTCGGCTCAAACGCATCAACTGAAGTCGGTAGCGATCTCCCGTAATCGTCTCATTTAGTTCGAGCAGCTCATAATAAACCACGCCCAGCTGATCCCACCAAATGCAGAGCAGAAGCTTGGAACCATGGATATTTGGCTTTACCGACGATGCTGATGCATGCCCGGGCTTACCCCACAAGTATCTACGCTTGGGGTTATCGTATTATGTCCATTTTTCATCACCAGTCACGATACGATTCAAAAAGCCTTTCCTTTTCTGCCGTTGAAGCAGCTGTTCACACGTGAAAAGACGCCGTTCGACGTCTCTCGGCTTCAACTGGTACGGCACTCAATGACCCTGCTTTTGAATCATTTCTAATGCTTTCAAACGTTTCGAAACTGTCGTGTGATCAACTCCTAATGATTCTGATAGTTCAGGTAGCGCCTGACATGCGTCTTCATGAAGTAATGCCTCCAATTCTTCGTCTTCAAACTTTTTCGGTGCGCCAAAGCGTTCTTTATCATCAACATCAAAATCATTATTTTTGAAGCGTTTGAACCAATCTCTGCATGTTGTTTCCGACAGAGCATGGTCGCCGTAAGTTCCAACAAGAATTCTGTGTGCTTCAGCTGCAGATTTTTTTTTGAATAAAGTAGTGCAGTAAAATTCCCCGCAAATACCCTTTTTTTGGCACGAAATTTGGCATGTTTAACACTATGAAAAACAAAGTTGTTTACACTTCGGTGAAATGACATACACTGAAAACAGCGAGAACTTATTCAACGTCCCAATACTATTTGAAAAGCTACTTTCGTTCGAAAATAGCACACGTTTCAAAAAAACGTGGATCCCTTTCCAATTTACATAACATAATTCATCGACAGAAGTTTCGTCGAGTAGCATGATCGTTTCATTTGGACGCAGGGCTTGAACACATTGAATTCTGTAGGGTCGGACCTTCTTCGCAAATTATACATCGCACTATTGGATGTGAGAATCCTAGTAGGAATGTTGTATTGCTCGACCGTAATACTGTTTGACAGCAATACTGCGTAACACGATCACTTATTCTTCTGTTCTCCAGTGACCACGAGATCTTCCAGCTTCTGGACGTTCGGTAGTAATGCGACGTAATACTGCTTCTTGGTCACCAAATTGGTAATCTAATCGTTCGAAATCGCGATAGTCTGGAACCTCCTACGAACGTAGTTGTCTTCCATTACTTCTCACTAAATCACATTATATTTTCCGAGTTAAAGAATAATTATGTCCCGCTTCGTCTATAACACACAACATTTAACGGATATTTTTATAACGTGTCATAATTTTATATCGCACCTCTTCGACTTCCTCATAGTTCCTGAACTAGGAACATACTGACCCTTCAAAGATTCCATAACCGTAAAATGCGTAGTCGTATTCTGTCGTATATATTATAAAAAAAGGAACATCAAAAAAAGAAAGAAGGAAAGAGAGAAAGGAAGACAGAAAATAAGTAAGAGAGAATGGGAGATAGAAAGGAAGAAAAATAGAACGAACGAAAAAAGGAAATAGAATAAATATTTTAGGTCCAAGTATGGGTGTCTTGCGTCTAATAGGTAATACTGTTGGATCATTTTTGGTTTGTAGATATATTTACAGTAACATTCCCATTCTTTTATATCTATTTTGTTATCAGGACGGATTTTATTTGTTAGTTTTCTTATAAGGTTCTATAAGTTATTTTTATCTTTCAGTTTGGCTGTTTGCATTTGTACATTCCTATAGTATTCTTTCTTTGTTTGGTTGGCGGTAAATTGATATTGTTTTCTTGCTTTTAGATACGGTATATTTCCCTATCTTGTAACTCTCCTCTTTTTCTAAATACTTTCTCGCTCGCAAGCAGTCCCAGGTTAACCTACGCTCAGTTCTTGCTTCCACGACCTCTGAGTATCTTGTTAATTTTGTGTTCTTTAAAATAACGTTTACTGGCAGGTGATTCCAAGTTCCTATCTCCATGACCTTGAATCGTCAATCTCTTGTGTAATTTCTATATCTACCCATGACATGTCTATTGTGCTGGAACCTTTAGTGTCAATACGTGCAATACCTATCCTTGTCCGATCTGCTTCTTCCATTTAAAACTACCAGACCTCTTTCCTCTGGGGTTTCTCATAGTATTCTTCCAGCTTTGTTTGTTGTTCTGTCTTTTAATTGCCTACGATGAATGATTTCTGTTGATTCGGTAAAGGCTTTGTCTATCTTGCGTCAAGCATCGAAGTTGGCTCCCATTATTGTTGGTATTGAATTATTTTCCATGTAGTCGGATAATATCTCACCCACTGCTTTTATTATCTGTTCATTTCCTCTGTCTATATAAGTCTTGAAGATTATGTATTTTTTCTGATTAATTTTGACCTTCATGCCCATCAAGGATTCAATTACTGATAATGGTTCTAAAGAATCTATTAAATCTTTTCACTCTTATCAACAACTGTAGTCTTTCAGAAACACTAGCAGCATTAATGTTTCTTCAATCCTAAAAATCTTACGCAGACATATTAGTATGCCACCTTGCATGTTCGCTGTGAAATCTTCTGTATTTAAGTTAAACAAATTACTTATCTCATGTACGTTCCAGAATATAATCTCTATATACTTCTCTATTTTTTCCCCTATTATTTTTAATTTTTACTGCCATGAAATGACTGATCTTTCACCCACCATCTGTCCTCTTTCCAAAATAGTAATTTGTTATTTATGTAAAGTTTTAGGTAATCTATTCTTACCTTTTTCCCCAATCCTCTTTGCCTGCAAGCCTGCTTACCAATTTCTCACTATACGTATCTCTGCGTGAATGTTAGATAATCATCGACATACATTTTTTGTCCTTTTAACTTTTTCTTATTTTCTTTGCTCTTTGTTTAGATTCCTAGTCTGCTAACTTAACTCTTATCATTCTGTTGTTGCTTGATGCTTTTAATTCTTGAGTGTACTCTATTTCCACTTCTACGTCAACTTTGGCTTTTAAAAAAGTCTCTACGTTAACTCTGCTATACTCTATTATTATACTCTATTTTATTATAATATTCTTTTTCCTTTTTGCATCTTGTTTTCTTAACTCTTTCGAGCATTTTAATCCTTTTTTCCAGATTTTCCTTTTTCTCAGCCCATTTTTTGTACACTTGCTTCATTACAACTTTCAATGATGATAGCTCTTTCACAATAACCTTAATTTCTGTATAATTTTTTCTTACCTCTATAACTTCCTTCTTTACTTCCTTTAGCCTGGGGCCATGGAGTCCATTTTTTCTACCAGCATGTTGAGCATGTGACAAATATTTTTGGTCACCTCGGTTCCCTGAAGCTTCGTTTTTTGTCTTTCGTTGAGGTTAGTAGTGTCGTTTGTTTTTCGTCTTCAGCTGCTCTTTTGCTGATTCTTATGCTTTTTGTTGGTCTTCCTTTATTGTTTCTTAATTCACTTATCATTTTGAGAATTTGTTAATATTTTTGAGCTGGTGTCTGAATTTTGAGTAAAAACGGTAATACTGCCACCCGCATGCACTTTTACCAAAGAGTAGATGTAGATATACTAAGAGGCGACACTTCGGGCGGCACCTTTGAAGTCGGCCGGTTGCCTGTCCCATTGGTTGTACAAGCAAGCGGGAAATTCAAATCAACTCTGGATTTAGTATCTTTATTTTATTTCAATCTCTAATAATTAGACATCTATTTGTATCCTAAATTTTCTGTGTATTACTAACATTTGCTCTCGACACATTTACATTAATTTAACGAGATTGAAAAGTTGAAAAAGAGAAAATATAACAATAACGGTAGAAAATGAATTCAGTCCAGGCTGGACGCGCATGCGTGGATCACTGAAGTTCAGTGAAAGTGCGATGAGCCACGCATGCGCAATGGGCCCGAGCGGGCATTTAAATTGGTTGTTCTCATCATTTTTCTCTAAAATCAGTTTCTCTCTCAGAGTGTCGCCTCCTTAGTATACCTACTCTTTGCTATTACGTTATATGCGAAGCAAGTTGAAAACCGTGTTCAGACCGCCGATACAGTAATAGAAAAGAGAGACGACGACGGCGCTGCGGTGAAGAGCGCGATAGCGAGGCAGCCATGTTGGCATACAAATCATCTCAACTCGATGCGAAAAGTTGCCGCAATAGTTTGACCGGAAGAAACAATATTTTCTTATACCTTTTTTTTTTCTAAATATTCCTCGTAAAATTTCCGACCCTGCTATAGAGCCCTTTTTTTGCAATTTCGCTTCTAAAAAGTTATAAAAAATAAAAGTGTACGTTTTTATAGAAGAAATTCTTTTGTGGACCGGTTTTCCAAAAAATGGCTCTATAGCAGGGTTGAAAATTTCATGAGAAATATTTAAAAAAAAAAAGAAGTGTAAGAAAATGTTGCTTCTTCAGCTCAAACAATTGCGATAACTAAATTGTGAAAATACGCTGTTTGATATCACTCTATTTTCGTCTCTCCTGCAATTGTTGTGTCACCCTCTCCGTCACAGCTCTGTTTGAGCGACAAGGATCTATCTGTCCTTGTTCTAGAGCTTCCTAATTTCGCCGCAACTGTCGCTGAAGTCAGCTCGGAGTTCAGCCGTGGCTCCGCGGCTTTGAGTATATAGATTGTCTATATACTCAAAGCTCCGCGGTTGGAATAGACGTATAGTTCGTGATTGTATGTATGTATATAATACATACATACATATAGTTTCAGTAAACGATTAAACGTTTCCTGCGCAAGGATCACTTGGGCTCTAATAGAGCCGCTCTATATCAGTAACCAGTGCGAATCCATCCTTTCACGGAGACGCGTTATAAACGAAATTCACAACTAGAATACGTCTATTTCTTGCAAAAATCAAACTGTTGACCGCTGTTGCGAACAATATGTTTGTTAATAAGTGCCAAATTGTTTTGTGCGGTCGAACATTACCACGAAAATTTGTCAATGGTATTTATAACATTCTTTATGTCTTTTATTGTCTTATATTAATTAGTTACAAATTTTGAATATTTACAAAAATATCAGTTTGTTAAAATTAAGAAATCAGTCCGTGCACGCTACACCCAGAAAATCGATAACTCACTTCTCTCCGTAAATTTTTCTCTCACCGATTTATGCACCTATTTTCTGTTACTTTGGCCAGTGTTTGTATTGCCAAACAGCAATTGTTTATCGAACAATTTGAACTGTTACTTTTCCCTCATTGTCAGTTATAATGGGATAATTTAGCCAATAAATTAAAAATTAGAATGCCATTTTCTCACTATCAAAAGGATTAGTGGAGTTGCCGATTTCATTCATTTTTAAATACATTAATAATAAATTTATAGAGTACAAAAATACGGATCCTCTTGAGTAGTTTAAAACGAAAAATTCTACTTATTCTTAAGTAGAAACATTCATCCCCTTAAACAAACATTAATTTTCAAAGTAAATATCTTCAACAAAAATATCTCAAATATGATTGATTTCTGATATGTAATATTGCTTGTTTTTCATCTGGATATTCATGGTCACTGTTTATCTTATCTTAAAATCATATAATCGGACGAAATATCGTCATTTATGCACGTGCGTCTACTTAGCAACATGTACTTGTTTATCAGATTGTGTTTGCCGAATTAAAATCACTGGTAATAATACAACGTATATTTATTATATATATTATATATTTAAGTATATTAGATACAATATGTATTAAATTATATTAAAATGAATAAGATTTAATTCGTACAGAAAACCGTGAAATATACAGGGTGTCCCACGCCAAGTGTTATGGAGCCGTTATTGCAAAAATATTGGTCGTACGAAAAATTGTTAATATGGAAATTACATGATAAAATGGGAAGAATGTTTTGGTAGAAACGAATATTTTTTTACATTGTTATTTTACGAGATATGATGGTCAAGTTCCGTTTTTTAAATGGAACCGTATATTTTTTTTCAGACTATTTGATAGTGATTTTTAAAACGAATTCACTGACCTTTAATTTATCTATCCGATTTTAATTGGTTTTCAAGATATAGCGCTTACAAATTTACTAATTTTTATACAGAACTGTTGTTGAAACAGATACGAAGGGTTTGCGCTTTCAACAAGAAGGTGTCAAACCCGTAGTACATACTTACCGCATCAGTGGGACCGCCACTGCTCGAACCGAGCCTTTTCCGTAAAAAATTAATAAATTTTTAAGCGCTATATCTTGAAAACTAATTAAACTCGGGTAGATACATTAAAGATCAGTGAATTCGTTTTAAAAAGCACTATCTAATAGTCTGAAAAAAAAAAAATATATGGTTCCATTTAAAAAACGGAACTTGACCATCGTATCTCATAAAATAACAATATAAAAAAATATTCGTTTCTATCAAAACATGCTTCCCATTTTACTATGCAATTTCCATATTAACAATTTTTCATACGACCAATAGTTTTGCAATAACTGCTCCATAACACTTAGCGTGAGACACCCTGTATAACCTAATTTTATTGTGTATTCTGTAACACACTAATATTTAGAAATATGTATAACAAGTATAAAAGTATTTAGTTGTTATCTCTTACATATAGTATTTCATCTTTTTTATACATACATATATAAATATTCTTTATGATAAGAATTGTAGAAAAAAAGCGATTAACACGTTGGCTGCCACGGGGGTCACCGGTGACCGGCACCCGAAATTTTTTACGATCAAATAATTACCAAAAGAAATGACGAAACCACGGATAGCGTTATCAATAAGCTAATAATGCTAGCTATCAATTTGAAAGGTTAAATTTGAAAATTAGTTGATTATATTCTTAATAATTAGGATTTCAACGTGTGTGACTACACACGTCCGTTTTCACTGTGGCAGTCAACGTGTTCAAGACAATTATTTCTGTTTGATAATAAATACATTATATCGATATATTAAAATACATTTAGAATATAGTTAAAATCTAGAACAATTGGTTTGCTGAAAGATGATCTCGATCAGTTAATAAATATTAATAAAACTACAATAGAAAGTAAAACAATGAAAAATAAACCGCAGTATATACTTTGAATAAAAGCACGTCGGCACATCAACCAATTACCTTCAACTGACAGCAATAAAATTAAATGCTCGATCTATTAAAGTTGGGGATTCAGAACGGTACACTTTATGATGTACTTCACATCAAACATTACAATGTTGTTTCTTTCACATACAAAAGGAAAACGATATGATCATGACAATATAATAAAATAAAATATGTTAAAATTAAAGAAAAAATTACGTTTTTATTTGATTTGGCATAGCATATACAATTTCCCGGAAAAGATGTCTAGCCAGCCTTACATCTCTAGAAGAACCAAAAAAGCCAATAGTTACAACAGAAGTACCAGGACCACAATCACGAAATTTGTTGCAAGAACTTAATACAATACAAGTATGTTAAGAATTCTTAATTATCTTTGAAAATTTACAGTTTCTCATTTTATTCAGTATTTATTATTTCATTTGTAAAATAAATATGTAAAAGAAAAAAATATAAAATACACACTATTAAAATGAAATGAAATACATACTTTATGCATAATAATCAATATTTTCTTTTACAAAAAAAATTCGATCAAATATATTGATCACTGATATTGATATGAATAATTTTAATTGCATAAAAGTACTTGTTGCCTCTTGTAACTGCGTAATGAAAGGAATTATATAGTATTTATAACATTTATTCTTTTTTAAATATGTATAGTAGAAATGAAATGGGTTATGTTGAAATCTGTGACTGCAGCAAGCCTCTTCAGTACAATTCTTCGCAGACTATGAGAAATCAGCGGGTAACTATATTGTGGATGTTGATGGCAATGCTCTACTTGATGTTTACATGCAAATATCATCAATGCCTTTGGGTTACAATCATCCAGCTATGTTAAAAGTGCTCACAGATCCAAATAATCAGGTAAAAATGATATTTTAGAAACTTTCATTTTTTTTTAAATAAATATCCATAGGACTAACAGAGTAGAAAATTTACTCTGTATATCCATAAAATTATATAGATAAAATAAGTAAAATTAAAAATAATGATAACTATAATAAACTAATAAGGATTGAATACTTTATTATATTGTATGAAATAAATCATTATTCAACTTTCTAATAGAAAATTATAGCAAATAGGCCAGCATTAGGTGTCTTTCCTGGAAAGGACTGGCCAAACAGACTGAAGAAAATTTTGCTGCATAAAGAGGTACATAACATTCATATCTTATTACAAATTATATTGATGAATATCAACATTTTATTCTACTTTTAAATACCTTGATGCGTTGATCATGTTCAATATAATAATACAGTTAAACGAGGTTTATAATAATATTATAGAATTAATATATACAGGTTGCACCTCCAGGAATGGCTCACATCACAACTATGATGTGTGGTTCTTGTTCTAATGAAAATGCATTTAAGAACATTTTCATTTGGTATGCTGACAAACAAAGAAAAGGTGCTCCATTTTCAGAAGAAGAAATGGAAACCTGTATGATAAATCAAGTTCCTGGATCTCCTCGATTTTCAATACTTTCATTCAAAGGTAATTTTTAAACTTTATTCCATTTATTTAAATAATAAATTTTTCAATATTGAATATTACTAAGTTAACTGGACTGTTCGATATAGGTGCATTTCATGGAAGAACATTGGGATCTCTTTCAACGACACATAGTAAATATATTCACAAAATAGATATTCCAGCGTTTGATTGGCCTGTTGCTTCATTCCCTATATATAAATATCCTCTTAATGAACACGTTCAAGAGAATCAGCAAGAAGATGAACGATGTTTAGCTGAGGTTTCTAGCTTCTTTCATTTTTATGAAAATGAACAATTATTTATTCATATAAATTTGATATTCTGAACATGTTATTTTACATTGTTATTATTTTTTAGGTTCAAGAATTATTTGAAAAGTATAAAACTGAAAAAAAAATTCCTGTGGCTGGTGTAATAGTTGAACCAATTCAATCAGAAGGAGGTGATAATCATGCATCTCCAGAATTTTTCCAAAAATTACAACGTATAACAAAAAATGTAATAATTCGAAATCAATATTGTTTTATATGTAAAACTGTAAGATATAATTTTGTGTGTTGTAATAGCTATGTTTTATTATATTCTTTCAGTATGGTGCAGCATTATTAATTGATGAAGTACAAACAGGTGGAGGACCAACGGGAAAAATGTGGTGTCACGAGCATTTTAATTTAGATTCACCTCCAGATGTAGTGACATTTAGTAAGAAAATGCAGTTGGGTGGCTATTATCACCTTGAACCTCTCAAGTAGGATTACTTAAAAATGACTAATAATTTAAAGTTTTGAAGAAGTTTCATTTATTAATATATCAATATGCCCTGTACAGGCCTAAACAGTCATACCGTGTGTTTAATACCTGGATGGGAGATCCTGGTAAAATAATATTACTGGAAGCAGTTTTAGAGACAATAAGGAAAGAAAATCTATTAGATACAGTTACTGCTGTCGGTGATTATATGATGAAACACTTAATGAATCTGCAAAGTGAATTTTCTACTTTGATTAATTCTGTTCGAGGACGTGGAACATTTATTGCGTTTGACTGCGCTTCGTCCGAACTACGAGATACGATAATCAAAAAATTATTAACCAAAGGTAATATTAATAGATAATCAATACATATAATATTTATAATTAATTTATGAAAACGCTGTTATTTGGAGAATAAAATTAACACTTTGAGCGCCACGCGAATTCTTAAGGAAATCCCCGTCAGGCCACGCGCGCTGCTTAGAAGGCTGGGTCAGCCACCGGTGGCTGACGCGGCCTAAACGGAAAGTCCAGTGTCAGCCACCGATGGCTGAAGTGGCGCTCAAAGTGTTAAGTAACTTTAACGAACAAAACAATAACTTGAAGTAACATTATTTAGGTATCCAAACGGGTGGCTGTGGAAGCAAAACAATAAGATTAAGGCCGGCCTTAATATTCACAAATCATCATGCAGATATATTTTTGGATGCTTTACGTTCTGCTTTAAAAACATAATTTTTACTATAAATAACTTAACAAAATTATGCATTAGAATACATTCTACATGGCTTCCAAAATTAAGTCTTCCAGTAAAAGAGGGTTATATTATTTTAATATATTTATATACATATGTCAGTAATGTATAAAATTTATAATTCTACTCAACATATTTTTTTATAATAATTTTATGATATACATAAAACAAAATATACAAAAATTACTATATAAGTATTATTTATATTCGTATAGAAAATTTTACATCTTATAGTATTACTTCATATGGTTTTAAGCATATTATGATAATCTAATATTTTATCAAAGTGGTTATACTTATATGCAAACCATATTTAATTTGTTCCGTATGTATAATACATATTATCATGGTTAAACGAAATTCAATATAAGGTCAATTTATCTTCGAAAAGAATAATTAAAAAGATACAATTAATACGTTTGTCACTTTTTATATTTCCCTTCCATCAGATTGTATATAACTGTAATCCTTGTTCAAATACCTATACTTTAATTTTATGTTTATTTTAACATTTTTTTCAAAATATCTGCAAAATGTTCATACTCTACATCATGACTTTTCTGCACCATGTAAGCTATCATTTTCATCTATGAAAAAAAAACTTTTAATTCAGAAAAATCATTATTATTAAAAACTATACTATCTTTTCCTTACCTTTATTTTTGAATCTATGTAACCATGCCGTTGAGATAAATTCCATAAATTCACAGCCATCTGTGCTAATAATGGATCACGGAGATCAGCTCTAATGACAAAACAGTTAAACAATTCAATTGCAAGAAGCTCTTGCTTTTCGACTTGATCAGTAGATCCAAGATATTTTAAATGTGATAAGATTTCTTCTACTATCTTAGAACACATTTTATTAACTTCGCTTATAAACTTTTGATCAGATCCATACAATTTATCATTTGAATCAACCTGAAAAAAATAAAATAACCGTTCTAAAAGTAATATAAACGTATGTTTATCTTCAACAATACAGGTTGGTTCTCTCGCTACAGGACACAAAGGAAATAGAGACAAACCCCCTGACCGTACCATACAGAGGTCCTTATTGGAACGTGTCAAGGGATTCATTGTTGCCATTTTCTTTGTATCGTGTAGCGAATGAATCACTCTGTATATTTTTATTCTTATTTAAAATACCTTGTCGACGTGATATGGATAATTCTCTTGAGTTACTGTAGAAAGCAAATCAAGTACACGCAAATATAAATACGTTTTTGTCAATGTATTTTCCTCGAAACAACGTTGAACAGCATTAAGTAAACCTCTCATTAAATATAACACTCCATGTTCTGGACTATCCTATGAGATATTTGTACTTTTTAGCAATGTTTAGTACATATATTATGCGAATATAAAAAATAATGTTCATCATAAATACATACCGGTACAACCAATAACGTCGATAAAAAATTTGATAAGTATGAAAGTAAATATGGTTGTGAGCTTTTCTGCCTTCCATCTATATCTATCATTTTAGGCATTTCTGGAACTAAGCTTAAAGCAGCTTTAAAGCATGCATCAGCTAATAAAGTAATAATCACTATTTAGTTAAAAAATATAACAAACATCATCAATATGAAATCTTAAGCAGTTACCTTGGCCTAAGCATTGATTTAGAAGTGCAACTTGGCCTGAAAGGAGGTATAACTGAAGCCGAGTATGAACTAAAGTAAGTGATGGAATGGTAATAAAACAAAATGCAGCACAAGCACGAACAAATGCTGACGTTCTTCTTGTATGATGTCCTCGTACAATTTTTCGGGTATCAACAGCTAACCTATTTACACACTATACACATACATAAAATAAAAAAAAGAGATATTAATTGTACGACTTCTTGGTCAAATGTGTACTTCATATTAAAAATACACTATAAGGTAAAATTACCTGTACAAGCTGTATATGAACGCTATCGAGATTGGGAAAAGCTGCTCTAGCTTCGGCATAAAAATTAAGTTGTTTCTCAAAATCACGACCGTAATCAACACGTTGTACTAAACCACATATAAGTTGACCAATTTGTCGTTTCTCATCTTCAACGGTTAAAGCACTGAAATTATCATATTATTATCAGATAATAAATATAATACCATTTATAAAACAAACAAAAAGTTGCATTTACCTAACGGAGTCGTGTATTATTCTAGCAATAAACATAAGAGCATTTATAATAATAGGATCGGTAATAGGACCAGTTTGAATACTTAAACCCTCTATAACAGTCTTACAAACTTCAACTTTAATATTTTCCTTGTGAAACAAATCTATTAGAGGCAAGAAATTATCCTGAAAAATTTTTCTTAGAAAATATGTATATAATTTAACAAAGCAAAATAAAGAAAGTGATAAATAAGACATAACTACCATAGCAAGTAACGATTCAAAATCTTGTGTATGAGATACCACTTTTTCTACAACATTTTGTAATTGAGAATAGTGATTCTCAAAACTTTTATTTGGATTAAGTCGATCAATTATTTTTCCAAAAAACACATTTAGTTCATTCACCTGTAACGTGATAGTGATAAAAGATGTTACTTTATTTTTAAATAAAATGTTAAACTTACAGAAAAATGAATAGCAGTAAACTGAATCCAAATTTCAATGCAATGCATAAACTTAGTGGGATTTGTTAAATCAGTTATATATTTCCACATCATATTTAAAATTTGCTGGCAATCTTCTTTTGGTGGAGATTCTTGTACAAGACTTTCGCCTAAACTTCGGTATAAAAGATATTGTGGAAAACCTGAGAAATAACAATTAAAAAAGATATAAATGTTTATGTCACACAATGTTTATAAATTGTTAATCGCTTTAATTATTTTTTGTAATCACCGTCATCTTCAGTCGCAATTATCAAATTTACAAAATCTATTGCTCTTCCAGCAATATAGGATGGTTTAAACGCTGTTAAAATACTATTTAATAATAATGAACTGAAAGAAATATATACTTTTATATATTTGTTAATATTACTTCTATAAATATATAGTATATAATCACCTATTCGCCTGTTTTTTACATCTAGCAAGCACATCCTCTAAATGATTCTCTGGAGTTGTAGCTACTAAAACTTGTAAAATCCAATCCAAGGCTGGTAAGTAAAGATTTAAATAAGAATATAAAGTCATATTTTGTTTGATTAGTTCATTTTTTACAAACTGTCCAAACAATTGCTGATAAGTGATGAGAAAATCGTAAAAATTTTCTCGTACAAATTCAAAATTTGATGTTTTATTCAAAGCAAGTCCAACTCTACATAAATAACATCTTGCATATACAGCTATAAGAGGATTTCCAATTCCTCTTATCATTCGAGTTATTCGCAGCAAGGCTGTATTAAATTCACTGAATTAAAAATACTTTATTAGCGCTAAAATTATGTCACAATATATATTATATTATATATAATAAATAAACTACAGAGATAAAATATATGTAAATAAATAAATATTACATAATTAATTATTACCTGGTTGTTAAAAAGCTATAAGACTTTATTATTGCCATTTCTACATATAAACGTGGAACTAGTTCTCTTATTGATGCTATTTTATAAAACCAGTTTCTACAAGTTTCTTTTGCATTTTCAGGTACTATATCAGGTGTAAAATTATCAGGTAAACTTGTGGGCATTTTACTTCCTGGTCTGCAAAACGGTATAAAATAAAGAAATGTAGTCACTTTAGAAAATATGATATATCATGAATAAGTTTCAAACTGAGTTACTAAATTCTACAAACTAGACAGCAGAAATTTATGCAAATATATATATTATTTAGACGATATTTCCTCTTTTTACATGCAGCCCCAGAATTTGTGTATTTTATACATTTTCTTGTGTCATAAATGCATAAATATCCACAGTCTAATAATAACATTAAAAGAAGGAGCTACTAACTTGTAATACTCTGCTTTAACTTTTAATCTTTCATAAACAAGTTTTCCAAAAATATCTAAAATATCTGTGATAAGAACAAACTTGCTCGGATAAAAAGCCATAACAGATGTATCTACTAATAATTTGGCACACTGAAATAATTTAGTAATAATTTAATAATCTTCTTATATAAAATTAGTGATAAATACTTGATAAAAAAAAAAGACCTGGATTGCTATTTTAAGTGATTTAACCCTTTGATCTGAATGCCATGCTTGTACAAGTTCATTATTTAATTGCTCAATTCTTGCAGTATACTGTTGTTGTGATAGATCTAACATTTGTCTGATAGATCCTTCTTCAAAATCATCTAACTGTTCCAATCTTGTTCGTACTTTATCAACTACTCCACCACTTGGTTGAACTTTTACAACAACTAACACATCCAAATACAACAAATATTTTTACTTTTGCTGTTCATTGCTTTAATATTACTTATTACTGAAAAAATAATAATACCTTTCTCACCACCTGACAAGAAACTGGTAACAATTGATAATTTTTCTGAAGTTGTGTATTTATTTAATATTGTAGTACGCCTTGCTAACCATGGTTCCACTAATTCTTCTGCAGTATCTTTAGATTTCTTACCAGAAACTACTGCATTGCAAGAATAATCCCACTATAATATAAATATATCATAAAATATAGATTATATGTAAATTATAACAGTAAAATTAATATTATAAAGAAACAATACAACAACCTCATCTGCAGCCATTTTAGATAAAGGATCTAATTCTTCTCTAGCAAATTGTGAAAGAGGATCAGATCCATCAAAAGAAGAGTGACCTAATAATGGATCTGTTAAAGGGTTTCCAGGAATTGGGGTATGAGTTGATGATGTTGGCGTAGCAGTCGAAGAACTGGTACTTGTACTCCGTAATACATTACGCTTAACCCCACTGCGCCCATCAATTAACTGCAAATATAAGACATTAATATTACTATTATTTAATATATAGAATAATGACACTGACTAACGTGACAAATTAATAGCGAAATAACATAATAAGGTACTAATATATATATATATATTTTTTTTTTATTATAAACTATAATAGGTATTACCACAGCAGTGACAGGTTTTAAAGGATGATCTGTTGTTTCTTCTATACATGCAAACCTTATTGCTTTATAGTTCACAGGTTTGGCAATCCTATAAAATAAGTAAAAAGTTTAAAACATGTAACTTTATCATTGTAAATATTAATAAAACAAATTATAAACACGTACCAATTTATTTCCGTCATATTTTGAATACATTGAAATGTGTTTACAATCCAATAGTTACGCCAGATATTGCAGACGTTGCAGACATGCAATTTATAGAAGTATAACTTCTATGCTTTTAATTCTGAACCATTCAAAGAGTAAGCCGCAGTAAAGTTAAAGAACAGGTATAGTAAGAGGTGACACACCGGGCGGAACCTTTGAAGTCAGCCGATTGCATGTCCCTTTAAATTGGTTGTACCGGCAAGTGGGAAATTCAAATTAATGTGACTCTTGACACATTTACATCAATTTAACGAGATTGAAAAGTTGAAAAAGAAAATATAATAAAATGATAACGGTAGCAAATATATTTTAAACGTTTTATATATTACCAATATATTATAAAAGTATTTATTACAAATAAGTTACATAGAAAGGATCGAATGTTTATTACAATTGTAGGTACCGACTACCTATACCAGCTAAGACGGAAATTCCCGGTTTATGTCAAATAGTCCGAGATCCGAAGTGCCATCAAAGAGTTCTCCTCTTTGATGCCATGAGCTTTCGCTTGCTAGAACATCAGGTCGAAAGCATTCCACCACTCTTCGTTTACCGAGTGGGCAAATTGGTTGTATACTTTATGTATGTATGTATGCATGTATTTTTCTACCCTGGTATTTAAACATACACAGAGATGGCGCTTAAGAGATTAATTCTCTTTTTCTACCCAACGAACACTGTTGTCATATATATATATTTTTATTATCCTTTTTTCCTCAATCTTTTTATATATTTATCTGTTATCCTCAATGTCTCAAAGTATTACGCTTCCAATACATATTCTAGCCATGCCTGAAAAATGGGAGCGGACCACCGGGATTCGAACCCGGGATTTTTGAGTAGCAATCGGCTAACATTACTCACTTCTCTACGGTCCGCTCTTGTATACTTTATCTCTCTCTAAAATCAGTTTCTCAGAGTGTCACCTCTTGGTATTTTGGTATACCTACTCTTTCCCTATGTTACATAGCCATAAAAAGAAAACCAGATTGTAGAGAGGTAACATACGATGGTAAGGATCCTTCTGAAATCAGCCGACATGCGCGAAAACAGATACATTGTCTCGTAACGGAGACTGAATTTTAATTTTTCTTTTGCTAAAAGATACTAACAATAAAGTATACTATATGCCAGTCTTTTACTCACCTATACGTTCCTCGATTCATGCCAAGACTATATTGGACTATATTGTTGAGCTATCCAAAGTGATAGACATAAAAATTAATATATAAATCGAAAGATGTCAACTATTGATGACGTTCTAGAAAGTTGGGAAGAAATTGAAGAATCAGAAGTAAGTTCTTTTTTCTTCAGTACATCTGAAATGATATAATAAAAAGTCGAAGTAATAACGAAGTAATTATGCTAACCTATATCTCTGAAATAGGTTCTAACGTGTTAATTTTTGTGGACATAATAGGTATAATATGAGTAAACTTTGAAACAATTCAATAATGTTATATGTCGTCATTATAAGGAAAACTTATATTTTAATTACACCTAAACTGTATTTATGCACAACTATATATTTAGTATTGTAGGTATGTAGATATCCATGTGACTATTGATAGTACAATCTATAGATAATAAGAAGCAAGTATGTTACTTTACATAAGGATACATTTCTTTTCTATTCAATAACTAATCATGAAATATTAATATATTTGATCCTATGTATATTTTTAATTGTTGTCTTGTAATATAAATGATTAAAAAATTTCTAATGTATGAAATACCTTGGAATTTTGAGAGAATGTTCAAACTTTTAAAATGATCTTTTACGTATCCTTAAAAATAGACACATAATAAGAGCTTATATAAAAATGTACAATCTGAAATTATTGTATATGTTATAAAATGAAAAATGTTAACTGCAATGAATTTTAGGCTCTCAACAAAAAATTGGATGAACTCCAGTTAAATGCAGTAGAAGCATTAGAAGAAATAGAATCTTCTAGGTAGGTTATTTAGAAAGATTCAAATTTTATAATGGTTTATAAAAAATTATAAACATGTAAAAAGTTTTTATAGTTATTGAAATAAGAAGTTAATATAACAATATGGAAATATATATAGTGTATGAATTTAAATTAATTAAAAAATAACTTAGTCAGTTAAAAGTAATTAATATTAACAAAATTAAGAGTAAAAAAAATATATATATATACATATATATTGATTTAAACAAGTTATTATGTTTATAATATGTTTTAGCTTCAAAACCAGTCATAGCACAAACACAAAAATGATAATGTTAGGTGATGATGGTATAAGATCTCAATATGTACCTCCAAAACCAACAGTAAAAATATTAAAAAGACCTTCAAGAGATTCCCAAGGTAGCGGTGATGGACCATTAGTGAATGGAGATAAGCCAAAACAGCCTATTAAATCTTTAAAACAGGTATATAAATATAATTTAAAATGAAAGATATAAAAAAAAAGTCATACAATGAAAAATATTTATAGAGAGAACAAGAATATGCAGAAGCGAGGAAAAGGATTTTAGGCGAAGAGAAAAGTCCAGAGGAAAAGCTACTTCAAGAAATAAATAGAATACAACCGAAGTCAATCACTTCAAGTAGTAGTGGTTTGCCAAGTAATGTTCTTCGTATGCCTTTTGGGCCAGATGGAACACGAGGATTTCATGTACGCAGGTAGCGCGTCTTTCAGGAATAAACTTCTTCCACCCATTTTTTTCCTCTTCTACCTTGTCTTTGACATGGGGAAGAGAGGCAGCTATGAGGCTGGTGGTATGAAACAACTGAATGTTTCTGACCAAGTACAAGCACTTTGCTCCTGCCATTTTGATCGGAGCATAATAAAAGCTACACCGCAGGCTGCACAGACCATATATTTAAAAAGATCAAGATTATAAATTGGTGAAAATAAGTCGCTATTCGCGTGGTAATGTTTTGTACCAATATATCAGTTTTGTTAATGTCTGTTATATTTAAACAAATTTTGATTTAATAAATAATAAAAAAATTAAAACCTGTAATCACACTTGGAAAATTAAGAGGAAATATTTCATTATGATATGTGATATAGACTGAGAAATTATACTTTCTACACTTGTACATGCTATTGAAATCGTTGAAACAAATTATACAATAAAAGATTTCTCTTTATATAACTCTTTTATATTTCAATAATTTGTTCTTTTTTTATTAATTTTATTTGTCTGTATTTTATAAATAAGGAAGTATTATTACTGTAGATAGTAAAATATGTAATTTTGTAAATATAAAACATTTTAATTATTAAATCGACGTTCTTATTGAACAATGTAAACAGTTTTATGTTTATCAAAATTTTTCTGTTTCTTTTAGATTAGTTTTACTATAAATTATATTTTAATAGAATATTAATTGTTATTGTTCATACACAATAATATTTGCTAAATCTTCGATTAGTGGTAATTTGTAAGAAAAAGAAGTACACTGATTTGTAAAATATTATTGTATTATAAAATGTTACTTATCAAATAAGAGGTACAAGTTGCGAACTAGTACTTCTAGTGTTTAAAAAATGAATTTCTTTTCTGTGAAAAGAAATAAAAATTCTGTAGGGATGAAATAAAATATTGTTTATATTATCACGTGTAATTTACTTAATAATATAATTAAGTAAAAATTATAAATATGTACAATTAATGTGAAACTTCACGTAACATATAGTATAATATGTAAAATAAAAGTATAGTTTGATGAAATAAACATTTTTGTTTGTTATCAATCTCATTGAAAATTATAGACCTAGTAAAGTAGCGGTTGGTAGGCATGAAACCAGTGAAACTAAATATATGGTGCTTGGAAGCGCGTGTTAACTGTACGTTTGTTATAAGTTAATTGTTAATAAAGACGTGTGTTTTTATTCTTTGAAATGAAGAGGTAAAGTAGTATAGAAATCAAACTAAATATTACGCATAAATTCCGTTTAACATATATCGCGAAAATATGGCGGAATCTGTTGGACCAATACTTCATGTAATTGTTGTCGGATTTCATCATAAGAAAGGGTGTCAAGTAAGTTGCTTATGTGCATTTTATTTAAAAAGGACTAGTGTTGTTTTAATAAAGTGTTATTAAACATGTTATAATGTTCAAAGATTTATGATTTGTTAATTGATATTTTTATAATATTTACAAAACTATACTTTTAGTAGGTATATGTACATATATTGCAGATTGTTTTCACTTTATTACAAATATGTAGCACTTGTGACTATCACAAACTATGAGTTTCTTGAATAAATAGATATTTGGTTTATTTGGTTAATTATAATTGATTATTCGTTAAAGTAATTATCTAAAAATATCAAAATTATGTAATAAGTTATGTAATAAATATTAAAATAATTCATATTTATAACATTTTCATATTAAATAATAGTATTTCATTACTAGGTAGAGTATTCATTTCCTCCTTTAGTACCTGGAGCTCCAAATGAATGTCCATTAGGTTGGAAATATTTACCAACTCTTGCTTTACCAGATGGATCTCACAATTACGACGAAGATACAGTTTTTTTTCATTTACCAAGTTTAAATGATCCAAAATGCACAATATATGGAATTTCATGTTTTAGACAAATTCCTGTCGAGGTAATGGGTTATTAATATAGTAGTTTTCAATTATTTTTATTACATCTTGTATCTATTATGATTAATATAAACAAAAATAATCATATAATCACATAAACTATGTCACGTAATGAAATCAAACATAGGATTTGATATCTTTTTGTTTCTTGTACTTATAATGTTTCAAAAATTGTATGTTCAATTTTGTTAATTTAAATTAGTTCTAAAATATGCAGTGCCTACAAATATTGATACTTATAAAATGTATTTTCAAAATGTGATCGTCAATCAAAATGTATTAATGTTATTATATAAACACTTGTTAGTTCCAATCAATTTATTAAATAATGTAAAACAAATACATTTACATATGCATGAAATAAGATAGTTTTCTAGTTTATACATTTTAATTTGAAATTTAATTCATAAAAAGAGAAATACTTTTATTTAAAATTTTATATTAAAAATACATGATGATTATAATATTTATAATATTTTCAGAAATTAAAAAATCGTACATCTGATATAACAAGAGGAACTGTTCAAAAATCTGTTTGTGTATTAAGCACTTTACCACTGTATGGTCATATTCAAGTAAAAATGGCTTTGATAACACATGCATACTTTGATGAAGGTGATTTTAGTAAAGTATCATTATTAGAGGATACTTATCATCACCTTAATTCTTGTATGAGTGGTGAAAGTCAAGTACCACCCCAAGTATTTGTTGGTAACTATGAAATAATATTAATCATTTTTTTATTTAAAACAATATAGTCTATACAAATATTTTATATATTAAATATTATTGTTCATAGGATTATCTGCAAGAGACTTTATATTACAATTTCGTCACAAAGTTCTTTTGTTATTTAAACTACTTCTGTTAGAAAAAAAAATAGTTTTTTATCATTCACCTGTTCAACCATTATGTGCCACCATACTAACATTACTTTCATTATATCCTGGTATGATTGAACATGGTTTACAACAAGCTGCATGTGTTAGGTAGTATATACATATGATATGACAAGTGTTTTTTTTTTTTTTTTCAATTGTGCCGTTTGTCTAATCTATGTTTATTTTTTTTTATAGACCGTCAAGACCTATGTCACCCATTCCTACATTTGACGAGGAAGAAATATCAATAAAGAATATTGATAATAATGTATCTTCTACGAATTCGGTGAAACATAATTTATCAGATGCAGTAAAAGAACACATTAATGGAAACTCGAATAGAAACTCGTTATGTCTAAATGATAATAAAGCTATTGAAACCATGGAAGGCAAATGTTTGGATGAGTTTAAAAACATAATGCTACAAAAGAATAACAATGAAAATGAAAATTTAAGCATGAAAGTTATTGAAGTTGAGTCCGCGCAAGAGTGTACTGAATCTTATGCAGAAGAAAATAGTTCTGTGTATTCATCAAAATCAAATGATAACGTACACAGGGTACATAGTATAAATGTTATTACATTGGGTACGACGGATACAGACAACCCATTGCCTCGTGATACGAGTAATGATGCGCTTTCGGATGCACGTTTAACAAATAATATTACTCAAATCGCTCATATAAATCCAGAACTTTGTGGTTTACCGTTAAATATATTTACAAAGGTATGAAAATGTCACCTATTATTGCAAATTTGTAACATATAATGAATCATTAATAAGTTATTCATTTTCTTAAGGGTTACTTATGTTTACCGTACCTATCGTTACCATATTTGGATCTTTTAGCAGATATTAATGTTAGAGGATATATAGTAGGAGCAACAAATGTTTTATTTAAACAAAAAAAGCAACTTATTGATGTATTAATAGAGGTAAGTTTGAATTAAAATTATTTCTTTGATGATAGAGATGTAACACCATTACTATATTTTTTTTATTATAATATATGTGAAGGTTGAAAATACACGGATAGAAACAAGTGATCCAGAATTAAGGAGACAACTTCATCTTACAACCGAGGATTTAAGATTTGCGGATTATATAGTCAGACATGTCTCAGAACCACGTAAAGATATTTTTTTAGATGGTGTAGGATGGGAAGGTGGAGATGAATGGATTAGAACCCAATTTCGAGTTTACTTATTGAGTATGTTGCGAACATCGATGCAACAAGATACTCGACAGTCTGATCATTATAATTCTGCATTTATGGCTGCTTGGCGTTCAACAAATAACTATAAAATGTGGAACACTACTAACAAGCCAGAAATTAATAGTATAGATCCTGGTCACCCATTTGCAGGGCAGCTCTCTGTACAAGATATGAAGTTGCGGTTGTCACAGTAAGTATTTATTGATTAATATGTTTCAGAATAATAAAATAATGAAGATAAAAAGGTAAATTATTTAATTATGTTACAGTACAATGCAAAATACAGAAAGTGGAAGAAAATTAAATCAAGCAATGGCATCAACTGGAAGAGCAGTTGCAACAACAGGAAAAGCTGTAGGTTAGTTGAATCGATTATTAAATCGATAATCACATGTTTAATATATTTATTAAATAAATTATAAATTGAAAGATTTTTATTAATTTGCCAGGTGGTGCACTTTCACAAGCTAAAGGAGCTTTTTCTAATTGGTGGAGTACATTAACAACAGTTCAACCTGTTGAAGAAGGAAAGGCTGACAATCAAACTACAATTATACAACAAACATTTTCAAATATAACTAATACAACTACTATTGAAGATGAAGAAACGAACGTATCTACTAATAATACAAATCTAAGAGTGGCTGTAGATTAATATAAAAAGTTATGGATGTTCTAATTGCTGATACCATAACTGTGAAAGATGTTTCTAAAACCAAATGTAACAAGTGATATTGTTCCTTGCTATGCAGCAAGTAAAAAAAATGGTACAGCAGGAATAAGTATTCGTACAATGCAAATTGCTGATGCCTAAAACAGCAAATTTAATTACATTTGAAAACAGTTCAGGTAAGACGTTAAAAAATAATTACAAAACGAATAAAATACATAGATAAAAATTTAAATAGTATATGTATATTAATGTGACATACAGGGTGTCCCATTTTAATCAATTCCCATTTAATCTCGTGAACTATTAGTTATTTGAAGAAATGTTTCATACGAAACTTTTTATTTCGAGTGAGATGTAATCCAGTGCTGTGGCTTTGTTTGTATGTGTGCACATGAATGTTATTTTCATATAATTCTTTATGCACTATTCGATGCATCTCGGTATTTTGAATAAAAATGTATCAACCTATTCATGTTGGAAAACTATCACTTTGAGAGATGTTTTAATTTTAATATTACGAATAATAGAACACTACGCGAGTGTACACTTATGTACTAATAATAGGAATTCGCAATATTAAAATTAACCCTTTCATTACTCGTTTATGTAGCGCTGACTGTAGTCGGTAAAATGATTCTACTGCACCTGTAGATTATGGCAAGGTGACGCTGAAAGACGTAAGTGCGAACACCAAAGACTACCGACGTGCAATGCGCATACTTTTCGGGGCGGTGTCCTGTTCAGTAGCATTACTTCGACGGAGCGAGCTATCGTAACGGAAGTGTTAAAATATCTCTCAAAGTGACGTAAGACCGACATAAATAGGTTAACACATTTTTATTCAGAATACCGAGATGCATCGAATAGTGCATAAAGAATTATGATTCCATTTAAAAATGAAAATGACATTCATGTGCACTTCATGCGCCCACATACAAAGCTGCAGCACTGGATTACATCCCCCCAAAACAAAAAGTTCAGCATGAAACATTTTTTCAGATAACTAATCGTATTTATTGATTAAAATGAGACATCCTGTACAATATGGTAAAAGAGAGATACAAGATCTTACTTGATATTTATAATTTTTCATTTAAAACATGTTTTAATTTGCCTTATTCCTAAGTTGGTTACTATTTCTGCTTTTCTTTGTTTCTTGTTTTGAAACGAAGAAATGTGTCTTTACCAAACATACATAATTACTGTGTAATATGTAATAATGTAATATGTGCACTTTTTATATTATTTATGTAGAAAGATATTCTTAATTGAACAGTACCTGCCATTTTATGTTTTGTATATAAAATTTATTAAAAAAGTATATTGAAATAAGCATATCAATTAAAACATTTCATTTGTTATAATTTAATATTATTTCAATAATACTGAAATATTATTTTAAAATATTTTAATATACTAAATGAGTATAATTAAATGGTAACATGTATACACAACATTATATCATATATTGTGAATTGTTTAAAATTCGTCAGTGAAAATGACACATCTCACAAACTGCACAATACTACTGGTTACATATTTCTTACATAGTATCATTCTTTTATATTGTCTAACCTAATAAATAAAATTTTTATATTACCAGAATGTATTTATATAATGTAACTATTCACAGTATAAAATATTGATTTCAATATACATCGCATTATGTTATAGAAGAGAATGTTTAAAAAAATATAACAGTTTCTCATACCAAGCTATAATAGGGAATTAATTAGCTTTATATGTTTCAAAATAAGTAACTGTAATCTTTTATTTACATTTATACAAATTTGTATAAATGTATAATACTAAATAATAACAATTATTTACTTATACATTTGTATAAATTATAAAAGGTATAATACACTTAAATGCTATACTTGTAATAAGTATGTAGATTGTTTATTATATACTGAATTAGTAAATGTTAACACGTAATCGATAATATATGGATTTAGATAAAATAGGAAGTGCATTTTAAAAATTAATTTTCTTTTTTTCTTATATTGAAATATTAAACACTTTAAATTAAATTAAATTAAATTAAAAGTAATTTTCTTTCAACTAGTTGGAAGTGTTTGGCAATGAATTAAAGAATTACAAGTTTTCATTGATCAAACGCATTTACAGTGGCCAAATAAAAAATGCATTACCTACCAATAGATTTTATCTGATGGGAAAAGTTTATTATATTAGTATAAACTATATAAAGAGATTGAGAATTATAGTTTACATTTAATATTTTAATTTATCCCGAAACGTAAATGAATTAATGATTGTGATATCTTGTTTATAATTATTGATATTTAAAAAAAATGGTATATTAGTGTAAGAAATTACAGTTTTAATTTAAATATGAGTGCCAAATATATTGGCACAGGACTTGAGATTTATGAGTACCATAAAAAAATTCAGGAAAAATGAGTAATTACGAAGTTTTTTTTATGTATTATTTAGTTATTGCGTTATAAAATTGTGCTATGCTAGTCAATTTATGTTGTATTTTTTAGTCATAACGACATTGTTATTCTCCTTATGAGTTCTACATATGAAAATTTGTAAGATATTCTGTTTTATTTATATGTAGCTCCACAAGACATATGAAACAAAATTTTGTTAATCTCAACTACCTAAATATTATTTAAATACGACAGGGTTTTATGAATGTGATAATATGCGTTTTATACTTAATATTTATTTATATTTAATTTTGATGTATTGTAAATGTTGCGCAAAAATTTTTGTTTTCCAAATTTATGACAACATATAAATGTATTCTAATTTCAAAAATAAACAAATCTGTACTCATTACAATTGAATCAACAAGATAATTATACAGCATATGTGTACATAAATATATTTAGGATATGTATACACATGCAAATATTTATTATGTTAATTAGAATATTTAAGTATATAATGTATATTATGATTAACTATTTATTGTAGTAACTGTTATTATGTATCACATAGATTTTTATCAAGGAAATAAAAAAATCAAGAAATATGAATAATGTTTGTACGACGTTCGTTATAGTACCAAAATTAAAATTAGTATTGTCTATAGGTATGTTTTATTACATAGTTGAATATTCTCTGATTGTGACACAAGTTTTGTATACTTTAATATGGCCATACAATAATTCCAATGATACGAAATGTTATTTGTAACCAATATTCAATTGTGCAATTAAACTATAGTTTTTAATAGCTGATAAAATTTATTAGTTTGTAAAAGTGATAATATATGAAAGTATGTCTCTTATTTCAGTGTTGTAGGATAAAGATTGATGAAGCGCTTGATTTTTTTTTTCTTTTTTTTTACATACTGCTTACATTTATATTATTGTGTGTTCTCGAAATTAGTGCTATACAATATTGCAATATTTTTAAATGTTATACTTCTCTATTTAATACTCGTGAGCAGAATGCTTGACTGAACATAATCATTTAATTGTTATACAAAAAATTAAAGTTTCGATTTATTTAAATACGTGTTAATGTCTTTCCTAAATTAAAAAGAATACAAGTTTTAATTAATAATTTCGGTAAGCATAACAGAAGTAATTGTGATAATAATGAGCTAAAAAATAAAATAAATTGTATTATACATACGCACATAAAATTAAAATTTCTCCTTTTTTATTACTACCGGTACAATTTTTTTTTCTGCAAACTTTAGTATAATAAGATGTATAAAATTACGTATAATTTAACATACATAAGTAATATCTGAAATTCGCAATAAATTGCAGACTAGTAGATGAGTTACTTATCCGGTAGTCATATTAAACAAAAAAAAAAACTAATTAAGAAATAATTAAATGTTACTTTTAGCTGAATACAAAAGTTTATATATTTGAATTAAATTTACACTTTATATATAAAGAATTTTATATTCAGTGTCCGCGGCAAATCAAACCGTCCACTTTGTGGAGATATACAAAATTATATGAAAATTGCATAATACGAGGCAAGTATTTTGGCAAGGACAAATTTTTGTTCGCATTATTATTTTCTGAGATACAGGGCAAAGTTGCTCTTTTTTTAATCGAATTTTGTATATTTTTTCCAGATCATTTGTGATAATGCTTTTTTTTTTAAACAAATTTATTAACCGTTAATGTGTACACCTAATTTCAAATAATTTTCGAGACTTTGTAACCACAAATTTACAAATGTTTATCTACAAAATTCTGTCTGAATAAATATGTAATGATGGTAATCCACCGTTGTCCCTGCTACATATTTTGAATAAAGATTTTTCACATCTGCTTTTGGAGACAATGTGTAATACGTGGCAATTCTGGCGCGTACAGAACCACCGTTGGTACTTCCTATTCAAGCATAGTTTCTTCCGGAAAAATCAGTAATTTTATAAGCATAATATGTATTTCGAAAACTAGTTGAATTACAGGTTAATGAGTTCATTTTGAGCAACACTATTAAATAATCTGAAGAAAAATATATAGTTCTACTAAAAAAATTGAACTGCACCTTCGTATTCCGAAAAACAATAATGTAAGGAAACAATTTTCTTCGACAAAAATATGTAACCCCTTGCATCATATAACTTTGATACGAATAGTTCTGCGAATCTCCAGTACGTTAGGAAATAATCGGTTGTTTTTACTTGCCACTGACACTATGAAAATGAATTATTTGTTGAGTAGAACGAATTTTAATTCTGACAGAAACACAACTATTTCCGAGTATCAATGTTAGTTTGTTTATAAAAAGAGTTATTTCTTCAATCATAAAATATAACGCGAACATATAGCTGTAAACACAGAAGCTTAGTTTTTTTAATAATATTAAATAACGATTAACGAACAGTTCGGTGTTCGTTACAAAGTATATGTAATATTTAATGTGTGTTAAAACATTTTCATACATTTTCGAAGTTATTACTGATTATAAATTGTTTTGATTGATTATAAATTCTTAACAATAGATTTTAACGATAACGAACATAATTTTATATATAAAATATATTACTATAATACTTACATATATGTAAGTAAGATTATTTCTTAACCATACTATGTTTAAGTTTATAACGAATCAATAATACGAATTTTAATTTAAAGTAATAAAACACTTTATAGTATATATACGTGCATATATGCGCATGTAATATCTATTGTATATGCAATTTCTTCACAAGAAAAAATTATTTAAGAATGGAAAGATTGTTACCGAGAAGATTTGTTCCACACGTTTTTTTCTAATAATTAAAAAAATAGTTAAATGGCAATAATGTCGTCTAGCCGAAAATATCAAAGCGATAGGTAAATGATGAGAGCAGGAACGATGTCGGTGTGAACCGTGACTGGTCAGCCGATGCGCCGAATAAACATCGTAGTTCAGCGATAATAGCCGAAGTCGTAAGGTGGCGGACGAGACTATTGACGCAAGTGAGACAGAGGAACCGTATGAGTGCTATGGTGAAACGACGTCACTGTCGTTGAATACGTGCGAAAGAAAATCGGAGTGATTTCAAGACGCTCACGGTTGTCGTTCGTTGTAGCTGGTTCTTTCGTGATAAATCCAATTATTAACAAGTGCTGTGTTTTTTCACACGTGTGCATAACAAATGCAAAAAAATTATCGCAAGATTTCCGGAAGAAAAAACTAGTACGTATACTCTCTCGGAGTAGCAAGTAGTGCGATTATTACGTGCGTGTGCCGGCGTCTAGGACATACGTTCACCTTGTCGTCTAATCGATGTTTTCGTCGTAACGCTATTTATCGCATCGAATATAGTATCAGCAATATTTGTGTTGTCACATCTGTTATTGTTCACGTTAAAAGTAGCGATGCAAAAAAGGGATAAATCAGTAACTGGCCTCTGGCAGCCATTTTCCAGATGAGTTTTCCCCTTTCTTTCGATAAGCAAAGTGCGCTATGCCGTGAAAGAGAAAGAGATAACAAGAGGTAGCCGAATAGAGGAAGAGAAAGAAACAGAAATCAAGAAATAGGAGGAAGAAACGGTGCTTTATTATGTGTCGCGAGGTACGTTAAAAGATGCTGCATTTCATGGTCAACCATCAAAAATTACAAATACGGCAGCGTATACAGTTTCGTATTTTGACGAGCATTTAACCTTGTTGGTTGATCGATGTGAAAAAGAATTATCTAGGGAAGTAGTAAAGAAGAGCGAGAACGCTCATTTGTGTGTATGCTATACGCTCGTACGTTCAAGAGAGAGAGAGAGAGTGAATGAGTGCGCGAGGAGAAAAGATAACATGAACAATATAGAAGACCCCCCATTGCTGTGCGTTCGGTCCTCTGTTCGTAATCACGTATTACGACCGTTCCTGTGACTTCGTAAGAACCGTCATGATGTCAGGTCTAGTTTCCAAGTAGCCTTCTCTACAATTTTTTGCTTATTATAAAGCACTTGCGACTAGCTGCAATACAAAATTCTTTAAGACGTGGTAACCTCAAAGTCGTCAAACGAATTACAGATTCTCTAAGCGCCGCTGAGAAAAAGTGAGGGGAGGCTCGCTGATCTGATCGCGCGATGAGAAAACGGCTTTGTGCCTTACTTCAAGTTTTAAGCTGACTATTGTTTTTGTGATACAATATTTCACTGCACAACAGGTACATCATCCTGTTTCGTGCTTTGATTCATCTTCGGTCCTCATAAATAACTGATTTACTGTATAATATTGTTCTACTTTTATCGTATGTTTCCTTTTATTTACGGGGTTTCATAACCTCTCCTTAGTATTTGTTGACTGCTCCTGTTTACGTAAATATTTGCATTATAAAATCCGATTAAGATCGTGTATTAATTATTGAACAGTTTGACATGTAATTTAACCAATCAGACCTCCTTTAAATGTGTTCAATGTTTACTTATGTCTTAATTAGTAAAAACTGTTTTCACTGAAAGAAAAAAAGAGAACACATTTTATTTTTTTCTTTCATAAAAAGATTATTTTTAATGTTTGAAGTGTAATTTAAAAAATTTTAAGGAGATCATTAGATTATTATTTTATACAGGTATACATATTTATGTATCATTTTTGTATTATAATATGATGCATTTGCATCCTAAATATCATCAATTTACAGAATTATCTGTTGCTAGAGAAAAATGTTTTTAAGTCATTACTTCTATTAAAAACTTAATTTTATCAAATTTGTAACATTCAGATTACAATATTTTATTATGAAATGTAAGTCCTGACAGTTGTATTGAATCTGATTTATTTTTTAATCTATTTTGTCTGGTAAAGAGACAATTACAAATTTTGCATGTTCACTATTACCAATCAATAAATGGGAGCATTTAATTTAAATATGAAGGAAATATAAATATGCGTAAATGTTGAATAAATTTTTCTTATTGATTCTGTTTAAACAAGTAAAATAGAGGTACTTTAAATATTGAGTCTTATAATTGCTGATATATTATCTTTGATATCATGTTTAATAATTCTTTGCACACACTTACACTTTAAAAATAATACTTTGTACAGAGATAATTCATTACATATAGTATTGCTACAATTTCTTTGATATGTTAAAAGAGTGCTGTGAGGTTAATAATGAATCAAAAGCTTTTACTGGTGTAACACGCTTCGTCATACCTGGATTTACGTATCGATTACTAAGAGCGTATAAGAAGTGTATTCGGAGTGCATACTTTGGTGAAAACATTAGTGATGTGATATAATTACAAGTTGGATATCAGTGTAATAATGTAGTGGCAACTTTACAGATGGATAAACAGGGATGACTGATAATTGTTGGAATTCTGGTGGTGGTAAGTTACATAAATTTTATATTGCCTGATACTTTAATTGCTTATATTTTTTCATTACTATTAGAATGATATGCTTACGTTGTATGAAGTTCATAACATGACTCGTTGTAATAGAAACATTTAAAAGAAACAAAAAATTAATTATAACTAGTAGCAATCAGCACATTAGGAGGAAATATCACAAATAAATGTTTTATTGCTTGTAGCAACAAGAAATAATAAAATTATACTGTTGAAATACAAATATATATTAAATATAATTTAAGTATTTAATTTTGACACAATAATGTTTTTATACGGTATTGTGTATTTATTAAAGAAGAAACATCTAATATAAATTGTTACAATATATAACAGTAAATATACTGATAAATTAATAGTATTTGTACATTACAAAGTTTACTGTAGTAAATGTGAAAGATAAAAATATTACAGTCACATGATACATTCAACAGACTAATAAATTAGTATACTAAAATCCTTTGTCTTTTTTATAATATGATGTGATTATCATTAATTGACAAAATTATTTTAAATTATAAAACAAATGGACAAACATTAATGTTATATGTTCAGGATCATAATAATTTTATACTATTTTCTGAATGGAGCTATGCAATCTTTTATCAGTAAAAATTAGTCATTTTTAATTTTTCTGTTTAACTCTAGCATGATAAAGTTGTTAAAAAAATTTTGTTATAAAAATTATTTGCTTTATTTGTTTTATGTTTTCACTCTGGATTATGATTACATTACTTGTGTAATAAATTGATTTTTTTTTTTAATTCTTGTTTCAATTCAATTTATTAACTGAGATATAATGTTAAAGGTCTCAGTACACTTTCAGTTTTAAATTTTAGGCATAATCAAATTTGAGTGTTATATAAACAGAACTATTGAAAATAATACTGGGATTGCATAACTTAAAATAATTTCACATATTAACAGATAATTAATAAAATAGTAAAAAAGAATTGTAGTTCACTTCAATGACTACAATTTTTTCGTAAATTTTTGTAACAATTTTTCTCTAATAATCTATTCAACAATATTTATTACAATTGTAAGTGTTTTAAAGTCTGTATTTTGAACAATTTTGGTGTTTGCATAAACAAGATTTGTGATATTTTGACGATGCAGTTTTAATAACGAAAAGATTGAATACGCGGAAGTCTTGTGTATGTACAATCGCGTGTACGTATGAAATATAATAGTAATTTGAATAAATTGATGTTGCACATAATGACGTGTAACATCAGAAATAATAAAAGAGAGAAAAAAACAAATATATTTTTAAACTTATACAAATTTAACAGTTTAAAAAATATCATTACGTAGAATGTATATCGACGAATGAACACTTTAGTTTTTGGTTAATGATAATAAGTATTAGAATTTCATGTTTGATATTTTGCCGCGTTATCTATTGTAAAGACTATAAAACTTGATGCAAATAAAATGCGATTTTCTTTATACGATTTGCATGTCTTGCTTTTCAGTAGAGCACGAAATACAGTTTGACGGCAAGACAGGGAGAGTACGCATTACATGCCTTCTTACGATATTCTTGTATTTCCGCTAGATTAGCATCTCTGTATTGGTCGAAGCAGATGCATCACAAATCCTTTCGAATAATCCACACGTATTATACTAGAGACGCTCTAATCCGTTACTCCTGGTGAAATACCTTCTTTCCTTCCTTCCTTCCTTCCGTCCTGCCGCTCTTCCTTCCTTCCTTCCTTCTATCCTTTCTCCCGATTGGCTGCGCCATGTTTTCGCGAAACAACGAACGCGAATCACAAATAGGGCATGCTTTGTGCAGGAACATTTTTGTTTACCATTTGAGACACCTTGCCCGATTACTAAACGACTAGCTAGTAACAGATAACAATATGGCTGTGTGCCATTTATTATTTCTGAATTTCTTCTCTTTGATATAATGAATTTAAGAAAGATTTGTATGAAATTTACTTATAATGGCAATCATTTAAACGCAATGTTTAAATTTTCTTGGAAATTTTCCTTAATCCATTTTCCGAAATTATCTTCTCAACAAATCTTGCTATAAAAAGAATTGAGATAAAATTAAATTACTTACAATTCTGAAATAACTTCACGCTTGAAGATCTTTCTTATTTGCTATAATGATATCGTAACTTGAAGTTTAAAATAATAATTTTAAACAGATTTCTGTACTATGAAGTACTCCTAAATAATGAACTCATCAACAATGCGTTTACGAAATAGTTATTGTTGCCTCTGATGATTGTTAGTTGTCATTTCACTTCTGCATTAAATCGAGTAATGAGGAACGGTCACTTCTCGGGTTGCAAAGGGTTAACAAAGGAAATTTCGAAGTTAAAGATTTCAAAATAATTAAAAACTTTTATCACATAAATTAGTTACTATTCTTTATAATGTTTAGATAATTGTTTCTTTATCGTAAATGTTTAGGTTTATAAATACTAACAATTTTATAAAAGTCATTATTCAGTAACAACAGAGTAGTAATAGTTGCCTAATAATGATAATAATATTTTATTAAACTCTATTGATTTTTGATATTAATAAAACGGCAACTTTTTTGTTGTTCATCTTACTGTTAATCAAAATAATTCGATTGATAAATATCGTAGGATCGTAAATGTTAAGTCATTAGAATAGTGCTTTAGTAATTTCATGTTTACATGATATGATTCTATAGTTTCATTATTATATGTTAAGATTTTATTTTATGAAATTTATTTTATTATAACAATAATATATTTAATATATATCTTTTTATGATTCTATAGTTTCATTATTATATGTTAAGATTTTATTTTATGAAATTTATTTTATTATAACAATAATATATTTAATATATATCTTTTTATAATATATTGTATTTTAATAACAGTAACACAACAGTAATTTTGCATAGGTCTTCACTATAAATTAGATTTATTAGATAACATATTAGATAAAATTAGAACACAAATAAAATTGTATTAAAAATCGTAATAATCGTCTGATAAAAATACTTATTTTTAATTAGGTGTGACTGATACGTGCTTCATTGTTGTATTTTTTTACACTAATTAAGTGTTGTGTAGAAGTTTCTCTAATCGATATGTGATTGATTAAATTCTGAATTATTTATTTGATCTTATTTACCGCTATTTCAGCTGTAATTATTATAATTTCAGTTTGTAATTTTGAACCTAATTGGGTAGAGTGATGTGAAAGTAGAAGCAGGTACTTTTTCATCTTGTTCCTAATCAATAATAATGTTAGGTGTTTTACAACTAACTGTAACGATTTTTTCTTTATTTCTTTCGAGGGTTACTGAAAAATGTACCCACTTATTTCGAAGTTATTGCATTCGAATTGAAGATAAGAAAATTTGTATACAAATTGTAAATAAAATTCAGTAGTAAATATTTTATTTATTGGTACGGGTTAACGAAAATTTAACTGTTGCTCAATGAAAATATTATAAAAACCTGATAGCTACATAAAATATATATTTCTGCAAAACCACTGCGTTCATGACGCACCAAAATTTCTATGTACTTTTAATTGGACTTTCTTCATGGCTAAATAGTATTTTGTAGTTGAGTTGTATTGTGCGTTAACGAGTATTAATCATCAGTCCTATAACACTAAAAAATGTACTATTTTTGGGACATTAACCCTAGAATACAAATGTTATTTAACATTCTTCTAACATAAACGTCCATAAAACTTGCGATTCTCTTTAGATTTCTGTTTTTATGAGACCGTATTGCAAATTTCATTTTCGATTAATTGTATTATGTTACAAATATATGTAATGTACATTAATGTCCTGTCTTTCCTACAAAAATGTTCTACCAATCAAATTTTTGCCAGTCGTAAAACACGATTGTCTGTGTTTTAGAGTTAAATTTTGTTTTTAATAAATAATCTCAATCGTTTGACAATCAATAATTTCTCAATTTTATCGTATAGTATTATTTTCTTTATTTTCGTACCCATTTAATTTTATTTATTATCTTACCTTAGTTGTTATTCCTGTGACAATTACGTTGTTTTACTAGAGAAGATGAGTCTTAGAAAATATTGGAAGTTATGTTTGATTCTTGTATGGCTACGTTTCTCGACAAGGTAAAACCAATCGGTTCGGAGCAAACCATTGATACAAAACGGAACGAAGAATTGTTTTACAGTGGACGTTTATGCATGCCACGCCTCGTTACCATGTAGACGTCATGCTAATCTGGAATACTGACATTTCGTTGAAAGTTTCACCGCGATGCTCGATGTTCATACATAACGTTGTGTTCGATTCAGGCAGAGAAAGATATCACGTATTTATTTAAACGATTAGTTCATTTAAATAGATATCAATCAAGTTATTTATATTTTTCCTTTTTTTTTTTATTGTCTTGTTTCTGTATGATTAAGTTGCACAGAAAATAATATCACATAGCCGATCGATTGGGGAGATTTCCCATTTCCCATTTCGCTTATAAGGATACATGACGCTCTTTTTATATTCTTACTTTGGATCATTTGCGTAAATTATATCAGATATAAGATAATTAATATTCTAGTATTTAGAGTTATTTGCGTATTTCGCAGATACTTAAATTTCAAAATATTGTTTTTTCCCATATAGTTAGGTATAATTTTCGCGGTTGGCAATGTAACGTCGATTTAGCATCATAATACGGTTCTATTATTCTTTAACCCTTTGCAGTCAGCAGATTTCACTTTTGGGAGTACTAGCAGGTCGGAGCAAATCTAGCGTTTCGCAGTTACTTTTCCGTAAGAATTTAAAGTCAATATATGGATATTAATTATATTATATTATTATCTCGTAAATCACGAGGCATAGGAGACCATAGTGTTTTGTCATTTTAGCGATTTTCGAAGGTTCCCGCTGCGGGGACATCGACTTCTACGGCGATTTAAAAATGTCCCCGCTACGGACACCGACCGCAAAGGGTTAATTTCAAGAGTTTGATACAATTTGAAGACTCTTAGACTTTCCAGTAATTTTAATAATTATTATTGATTTCGGATAAGCATCGAACTGATTCGCGGTTCAGCAGAAATGTATTGAGCTCCTATCAGTACTAATAATAATAGTTTTGTGGCCAGTACACTATTTCATTGAATGTGTGATTGTTAAATCAAGACTCCAAAAAATATTATATTATACCATTCATTATAATTATTTAGTTTTTCAAGTTTTTATGAGTTTTGAAGGTTTTTTAACGAAAAATCATCGAATCGGTTCAAAGTTCTATCCCTTTGCACTCGATTGTCCTCTTCGAGGGGACATATTTAATTTACCAGAGTACTTTAAAATATGAAATTTTAGTTTTACTTATATTAGAATGTAGGAAATTAAGGGGGCAAAGGGGTCTAAAAGGTCAAAAAATGCTCTTTGTGCATAAATTTTGTTTAACAAAACTACTCGATGGATATTTTTGCGATTTTTACCATTTATTGTACATATATTGGACTATTTAAATTCATTTTTATGAGTAATTATACTGACATATACGGAAGGTAGAACTGGAATATGCAGGTGCGTTAAAAAATTTCTTCAAATCTGCGGGCACTCTAATGTCTCGCAGAATCGTCTAAAATAAAAACCCCGGAGATTATTTCAAAGCTAATGACTGTAGTTTCTGTATGAACCAAAACTTGGGAAGATTTCAGCAAAGAAAATTTCAAAATCGCGGATAGAAGTGAAATCTTCGATTTTTGCCTTATTTTGTTTATAACTTTTTTTAAACATTAAATTTAACCAATATCTTAGGTTCACATAGAAACTAAATTTATATTCTCTCGATAAAAAAAGAAAATCAAGTGAACCGGTCGATTGGTTTTCTCTCAATCGTGCCTGCAAGTTTGGAAAACATAGTTTCGAGAAAAACGCGTTTAAAGTTTCGGTTTCTTATCGAAACCGTTCGGGAGCGTTCGGGACACTCCAGCGTTCGGCGTTCATTTTGAACTGTTCCGGGGCTTATTCATACTTGGGGCATTATGTTCTCTGGATAGAATTCTATCGATTTAAGCAATAAAAAAAGTCGATTTTTTATTTTGGCTCTGAACCCTTTACCCCCTTAAGGAAAGGAAAAATAAATAAATTCATAAGCATTTGTAACTCCTTTCTTCTAAAATGGCGTATTTGATTTTTGAAAGCCTTGCTGGAAAAGTAGACTAGATTCGATCGTATCCAAAAATCCACCGAATGCAAAGGGCTATAGTGATTGAGTTTGCTTGAATATTTGTAGGGAGGAATGTTGAATAGCCATCAGTTGATGGGTCATCATTAGTCACAGGACACACTTTACTCGGCTGACAATAGTTCTTGTGAGAATAAGTCTTCGTACTCGTTAATATTATCTTGCCCGATGTGTCCCCGCGAATTCTACGCAAAACTATGCACTACACGATAATCTGTATACTAATTTTTACTAATATAAATCGTTTTCTGTGTCTGTCTATTTTTCCATTTATGTGGAGATGTATGACAGAATTTTTGAACGAAACTTTTTGTATCCTAGGTATCCAGTTCAACTGGAAGGAACCATCTTTGATTGGACCAACCATTGTGTACTCACTAGGGTGGCTATTATTTTCAGCTTCAAAAATGTTTTTGTGGAATCCCCTAGAATAATTCCAATTAACACCTTGGTCAAATTTTACCTATTATTCTTACAATTTTTCATCATTTCTATTATTCAGAATTTAGACTACCTAATACAACGATTTCTAATGAAGTAATTGAAAGGATTTCTATGGAAATTCAAGTGTCACCCGAATATGGGTGACGCGGCAGTCAGCGTGTTAATACTATTCCTACCGATATTTCGTGTATACCTATTTCTACCGTGAGCGATCAAATGACCGCTTGAAAAAACAGATATTTCTTAATATGGAGCAAACGTTATGAACGATTAGGTAATGAAAAAAATATGTTTTTATATTTAAAACTAAATAGTGTTTGTTTCAATGTTTATATAAGAAAAGTCGTGAAGTTAAATAGCGATACAATAACGCCGTATGCAGGAAATTCTAAACGAAATTTTAAAAACGGTCATTTGATCGCTCGTGGTAGGTTTAGTGTTAATACAAAAATAAACTGTGTTAAATTTGAGCTCGATCAGACAACGGGAAAACGTACTCCTATGCCCTTAAACGTTAAAATAATTAATTAAATGCTCATCAAATCGGTTTTCTCTAATTATCTTTTAAATTATTGATGATTAGCATAAATTATTGATGATAGCATAAATGGTGCCGAGCAGCCGTCAACATTTTAGAGGATAAACGGAGTTAATTTCCTAAGTGGAAAGACTGTTTTAAATGGAACGATACACTGATGTTTCGTTACTCCGATAGTTATTGTCATCCCTAACAACTTTTATTTAAAACATTTCTCTTTATTGTATATAGTTAAGAAGTTCGAGCGGAGAATATCTGACCTCATCAAAAATTATAATAAAAGGAACAAACACATGCATCGAAATAAATACTCAATGTTTTGAACAATTAATATAATAAATATCAACTCTAAGTGATGTTTATTTTCATGACTTTCGATCCACGTCACAGTTACTCCGAAGAAATGTATCTTTTATTCTAACTTTTTAATTATATAGAATAAAAAAAAGGAATTTTAAATAAAAAATGTTAGGTTTATCAACCGCTATCGGAGTAATGAAACATTAATGTATCGCATTATTAAATAAAAATTCGTTAACCCTAATCACTTACTAGGGGTCTGAAAGACCCCAACATCAACTTCAGAGTTTTAAACGAGACCGCGCTTGAATTAAGATATGTGGCGCCACCTAGTATTAGTTGGAAGTTCCAACTAAATATTCAAATCATTGCCGCTGAGCTAGAGTGCCTGTGCTACTTGTGAGAAATGAATAAAGAAAAAATTATTATATTTTGGGGTCTCAGATCCCCCATATAAGTAAAGTGTTCGAAGCTCAATATAATCGGCAAGTTTATTATTATAGGTTTTATTAACTGTAAGGTGCTTGAACTACAACTATAAACTACGCTACAACTACTGATACTTAGATTATTAATAAAATTAATCGTTTATGCGACCGATTTGTAATTAGCATCGCACTCCGTTATGCCAAGAATGTACGAGTATGCAGTAAAAATTTCATTTATTTTCTTTATTTTTCAAATTAAAACGGTATGTTTAAGCAAATAATTCTTTTCTATGATTATAAATTCTAGTGACTTAATATAAAATCTTATCAAAAACACGAGATTTCTTGTTAAACGTGAAAATATACCTACCATGCGGTGTTCAAAATAATTATACTTGTTGGATCGTCTTAGAATGGGCTATTTTTTTCTTCTGAAAATATGATGTCTCTAGATGATAACAAAAAATTTCAGCCAAAAATAATAAAAATTGAAAAATTTATGAATTTTTGAATGAAAAAGTGATCTTCCTCTAATTTTTAAACTATCAGAACGTTTCTCAGTTCTTCATATACCATAAGTATAATACCTCAGGAACTTGTGCGTTCCATTGTTTCTGTATTAAATACTACCTCACAAATTTTTCGAGTTAAAATCTTCGATACAATGAGTTACAGAACCTTCGAACGTTGCCTGGGGTCTATACGACCCCCTGCAGGGAATGTGTGATTTTTTAGAGGTGTAAGTGATTAGGCTTAAAAAACCTTTGATACCATTTTAGAATTTAAATTTGTTGACTGCTGTGCACTATTTAATCCGTTCAATTTCCAAGTCAATATCTGTAGTAGTTTTGGAAAGAACTGCTTGTAACGTTTTATTCGGTATATTCCGTGCATGGTAATTCATTTCCATCATTTATTTATTGTTTTAATTTATTTTTAATTAAAAATTATTCTAATATTAACCCTCTTACGGTTTTCAATTTAATGATACACTAAAGATCTTTGGGTCAGAAATGACTCGAATATGCAAAATCTGTATTTTTATGTTTATAACATAATTAAAGGATCAGAGAAATGCAGGAATACATACAACACTTTTTATAATGATGGAGTATGTCAAATATAATTAAATCCGTTTGTCGCTTGAAACGTAAAATTTTATGCCATATTTTATTGTTAGAAGACATATGTTGCTAAAATAGACATTTGCCTCTAAATGCTACTAACTGTTCATCAACTGATAACTTCAGATATTTTTTCATCTAATGAGAAACCAAATTCTTCAGAATCATAATTTATGTAAATATTTTTATTATTGAAATACCATTTGTAATGTCAAGGGAGTGGAAACAAACATATTCACAAGAATTTCAATATTTACGCTTTAAAAATAGTATAAAAGTTTTTAAGAAACATAGTACGCGTTGAGTCGAAAAAAAATCTGAAGATTATAGCAGGGTTGAGATCGTTTGTAATTATAGTTAATAAATTTTGTCACTATAACAGCGATTTATCGTTTAACCCATTTCTTCCCAGTTTAACTTCACAAAATGCAGTCAAAATGAACTTATTATTATACAAAACTCATCATGCATGTGTCAAAGTCAAAAGACATTCACAAGCTCCCTGTCTATGTGTTTATAATTCACAATTAATCTAACATTTGTTGAAAAAAAAAAAAAGATAAATTACTGAAAACTTGTACATGCAAGAAATGTCAGGTTCACCTTCACATAGTGTTTTTCAAAATTTCATGAGCGATGCCATCAACTTTGGTCAATTTTTTCATATAATCAACAATATTGTATATTTTGTGCAAACAAAAGCATGTGATCGAAATAATAAAAATTTTTTAATTTTATTACTAGAAAACCCAACGTTGCGCCAGCGCAACATTATGTGTGGTGCAAATGACACATACAGCTAGTTTTTAATATTTATAGTGTTACTTTAATTATTTTAAAGTGAAATTGATGACAAAATACCATATTTTTTCATAATTTTTATTTTTGGGAAGAAATGGGTTAAGATTAAATCAAATTGTTATTCTGCAAATGAGGATATGAAGATTTAACTAGAGTAGAAGAATAACGTTAATAACATCTGGTGAATAATTTTTTTCACTACTATGCAGAATGAAGTAGGAGAGTTCCGATAGTGCCGGACGCTTAAGGTTTTTCTTAAATAAATAAGAGAAAATTTCAGTCTTTTTATTCCACTTTGTTTATCAGCGAACAATATTAGAAATCTAAATAAAGGAACAAAGTAATCAACATTATTATAATAATTAGCTTAAATGAAATTTTGAGAGATTCTTAAACGGCACCCAGTACCGGACACAGTAAAATACAGTTTCAATATAATTTGCAGTGATCACAAATAATGATCTGAACATTTGGGAATATCAGCAGAACCCTCGTGTGCCCATTTTTGGCAGTTTGAACATTGAATCCAGTTTTCTCCGTCGCTTTCCAAACATACTACGAAGAGAATCTCCTGGTTTATCTCTCTTGGTTCCAGTATTGTGATCTTCTTAAGCTTATTTTCTAAGTTTTTCTTTTGTTCTTTAATTCTTTTTTCGTTTCCTTTCGCTTCAGTTAATAATTTATAGGGAGATGAAGTGAAAATTTCACTTTTTTCAGATCTCCTTGTCCTTGCTTCAGTTCGCTTCTTCTTACCATCGGGCAATGGAGACAATTTGACAATATTTTTGTAAATATTAACAGCAGACCTTCTTAATTTACCTTTTTAGGAAACTTAGGTATTTGAGGCATTTCCATCGTAGAAGTCGAATCTTGTTGATCTCTTATTCATTCCAGTGGAATATTTGTCATATCACAGCCTAAATAAGCAACATCTGAAAATATATTTCTATTAAAAGGATAAATTCCAGTGCACTTGAAGCCAGGCATTGATATTTCTAGTTGAGCAACTTTAACAAATGCTTTTGTTCGTAATAAGTAATCTTAAAAGGTTTCATGAGTGTGCTGTCTAATGGTTGGAAAATTGATCAAATGAATATTAGGATCCCTGCAAAAATTGATATCACCCAAAGTTTTATGGCTACTGTAACCATCTGGAAGTAGGAGCGTAGGAGTTTCTTTTGATGACCGGACAATTTTCGTAAAATGTTGCAGTCATTGTAGAAAAAATTCGTTGTTCATCCCCTTGGTTGGGAAACACCTTCATTCTCTGCGGGAGCATTTATCATAAGACGTTAATTCATTCTTT
Organism: Stelis phaeoptera; assembly: GCA_943735885.1. Lineage (NCBI taxonomy): Eukaryota > Metazoa > Arthropoda > Insecta > Hymenoptera > Megachilidae > Stelis > Stelis phaeoptera. The sequence continues at coordinate 4,595,449 of OX030933.1, forward strand.
ATCTTGGGAAAGTAAAAAGTGGAGGTACAAAATATCCATTTGCACACATGCAAAAATGAACGGTAATATTCTTGCTTTTTTCAGTTCACGTGAGATTTCCAATTTGGCGTATTGACTTTGCGGCCAAGACTGCGATGTTTTTGCACGCAGCTGACGCCCGTTGTATTTCACTTTATATGTTTGAAGCGGTAGAGTTATATTGTTTCGTAAGTTTTTCGAGATTGTCAAAAAATGTTGAACTTGCGGCTTATTAAAACCCACAACTCGTTCTTAACGAAAGGTCAGTGTGTCTGGCCATAAAATCACAATAAAAATGCTTACCACCCGTTCGATTTTCTGTATTAAAGCAATGAGGAAACTTTAGTTCTACTGCTAAATCATAAACCAGCTGTAGAAATTCTTTTTGCATTAGCTAAATCTTCCACATATAAATTACTAATTACTTTTCATATTCTGGTGGGAATGTTTCAGTGAATCTACCTTCTCAGTTAGATTTTATGCATTTTTTTTTTATCGCACGAAGTGTTTCTTGCAATACCATATCTTGAAAACGCCTCTTTTAAACTAAATTTGTTTTGCAAGAATTTTTGGAAGTGCACTTTTCAAATTATTTTCATCCCGTAAATCTGTTCTTTTATTATGCACGATTCAATAAACAGTAATACAAATAGGAAAATTGAAATTTGTACTGCCCGACAATAGGGGAAACCGTTCTGTCCGGAACCAGGGATTAGTGAACGAATACAATAAGATATAACACAATTCACACGTCTTTTGACTAAGAAAATTAATAATTATAATCCTTTATAATTTATACATACGATGCACCACGTTCTCGTGAAACGCAACAATGAATCGATTTCTTTAGCTGTGTACACGCAACTGACACGTGTCGAAATCTAATCATCGTTTTTTCCATCCCTACCACCGCTTACGTGGGATAACGGATCGCTAGCATTTTAACTGTCACATACATATATGTATAATTAATGTCCGGTTTAGGTGCCGTCCGGCGGTAAGGGGACTCCCCCTATTTATATTGAAAAGTTGGTCAAAACTGTCTTTATTGATTTTAACTAGACGAAATGCATTCAAAGGTGATATAACATAGGTAATATACAAAGCCGTTTAATTCATTATAAATAAAAGTACAAGAAAAATAATGGCTGAAAATAACATACATTTTTAGGAATTTTTTTCATAAACACTGTGCTGTGTAATGTTAATTTTTACTATTTTCTTTTATAATCCTGACCAGTTGGAATTGTTTTCAATCCTATGAAAATGCATCATTTAGTAAACTACTTTTTTAGTTCCTAAACAAATTTAGTTATTTGGTTAAATATTGAATATGTTATCCTGTTTTAAAAGGTGTTTAAATACTTTCGTGAGCCACTCTACATAATTTCTAGTGCTACGTTAAAATATTACGGCCCTTTCGAATTCTGCACATCAAGTGCACATGTTGTTACGTTCGAGTCATATTAATGTTAAGTTAATTCTTCTAAAATGAGCTAAATTTTTTAGCTGCTTTGAGTTCTATTGCTAGATAGCGCCGGATATATAACTTTAAAAATTCGTTAATGTTTAAAAATGAATATTTGTTATGTTTATTGAAACATAGTATTAATATTTATTGTAATAAAGCATTAGAAATAAAGAGGTATCTATTTCCATAAAATAAAAACGGCGCAAAGTTAAAAGTTTTCTACAGTGAAAATTGCCAAAATTCTTTAATCCTTTGACATGTTTTCACGTGCTAATGTATTTTCTCTTTCCGCCCATTTAATACCAAGTCCACCATACCCCAATCAAATCATAATCAGTAACATCTTTTATTTACACAATTTTTAATTTTGCGCTGTCTCCGAAAAGATTACATCGTATTTAACAAGTTATGTAATATTTTAATCAATTTTATCAGGAGCTGGAGAGAATTCATGCAAATTAAATTAAAATTATTTCATACTTTTTAGTGCATTTTGAAGTCGGTTGTATTTTTTTTTTTCCCAAAAATTATTTTATTTTACACTTTTTAGTGACGATTGCTGCATTCCTTGCAGAGTAAGATCAAGGAATAGGATTTCTGCAATGACAATCGTTTCTAACAGTGATAAAATCCATACATTTTTTTGAAAAAGGTTTCATCCCGATCGGTACATTTCTTACCTAGTAACATCAAAGAATAGGCTTTTTTGCGATAACAATAGTTATTAACAATAAAAAAATTAATAAATTTTGGCAGATTGGATCATCACGAAAATATCTGCTACTAAATGTGCAACGTTACATCGAAAAATAGGAATTTTGCAATAAGAATAGTTATTAGCAACAAAGGGAAGGGAAGGGAAAAATCCACAAGGGTTTGTCGAAATGGGATCATCGTGGAAACATCTCCGGCCGCAAAATGTATTGTAATACTATAGGTTTCATCGATATCAACCGGAATATACTTGAAATAGTACGTTTTTTGCAATAAAAGTGGGAAAAATGAAAAAGCTCAAAATGTTTTATTTACGGGACCAACCGGGAGTTATACTCTCCAAGATGCAAAAAGTTTGGATCCGATTGGTCCATCCGTCTCCGCGTAATCGGGGAACATTAAAAAAAAAACACTGATCGAATTGAGTAACCTTCTCCTTTTCGAAGTCAGTTAAAAATGCACGTTTTTAGCCAAACATAGCCACATAAATAAATATTTATCTGGGAAGCTACTGTACTTTCACAGAAAACCTTTGGTTTAATCCGTATCTCCAAAAAATTTACTTTCCAAATATAATTATAATTTTTTTCGTACGCACTATTTTTCCTTATGAAAATTGTAAATAAATTAGCTGTTCACGTTTTTAAAAATCTGAAAAAGTTGTTCATTGAATGTGTACTAATCAGCGTGCCAAGTTTCATTAGTGTAATTTCATAATTATAGTCAGGATGGAGCTTGAAAGCCATCCGGGTGCCGAACCATAGGTTTAAGACGATAGATTTTAAAAAGTAGTCGAGAAATTCGTATATCTAGTTAAATGTTAGTAATTACTAACTGCATACACATTGCAGCTTAAATGAGCATACAGAATGAAGTATTTATTTAAATATGAATCAATGGATTAATAAATATCTATCGGTGACGTAATCGACAAAATTTTTCAATTCAAACGATTGCCACCTCGACGTTCGGCATGCTCGCCATGTCTTTTAGATTAAATGTGCACTATCCCAAAGTTCTGCAAACTGCAGCATTCGCATACATAGACAATTAACCTTAGATGAAACTTAAAGAGATAAAGTAACAGAGTGAAGCAAAATAAAAATGCGAAATGTAAAAAGTCCAGATATCTGTCCCAAATAAGCGGAATAACGTCCCAATTAACACTAAACGTACCGGCACTTTACATATACCTATTCTTACCATAAGGGGGCATTTGACCCCTAATAAAATAAACGTTGATTTTTAGAAAGAAATTCTTAATCTATTAAAGGTAATACTTCGTAATAATACAGCATAACTTTTGATTTCTAATAAAATAATCAAGCATATATTTTTATTTTCATAAATAAAATAACCGATTAATTATACTTTTTACATATGACTGGTTTCTTTTTCATACATTTGAAATTTTAAAAGGGGTCACTTGACCCCGTTTGGTACGTTTTGTGTTAACGTAGAAGACTGAAAGTATTTATTTTGATTGCATTCTGTTTTTCGAAATTTGTCCCAAATAGGCGCTGTCCCGATAAACGGAATCTGTTGTAGCTTCGCGAGAGACGATGTATCGACAGTGGTATTTAGTGGCAGCACTGTCGTTTCATAGGGTAGTCACGTGACTTTTGCGATTTGGCAGGTCGGTAATTTTAATAGTATTATATACCTAAAGATGGAGCTACTTACGTTGTCTTTTACAAATTCTGTTAGAAATAAAAACCGTTCCTTGAATCATAAATTGAATCCGTGATTTGTTTTTCTGAAACATCTAATGCAGCTTGCGCGTTCGCAGTGAACATCATTATGAATACGAATGGATATTCTTGTTTTATGTATTGCGCGATGCTTTTAAAAATTTTAATTGAAATTGGACTCGCGCAATCGTAAAAGCCTTGTTGTACATTTTGATAACTCGAAAGATGCTTATACTGCATTATGATATTTTGTAAATACTAAAGAATTATAAATGAAGATGAGACATACGTCGCGACGATTTTAGGCACGGAAATAAAACTATACAGCTGCAAACAACAGATTTGAACTTAACATAATCATTCGTAACTGCCGCTATAATAATACGTTCAAATGTTACGTTTTTTAGATAGATTTACTACAATTTTTTATTTTTAGCTTTCTCACGACTTACGGAGAGCTCTAGGGAAATTCAATTTCACAAGTCACTGATTTTTTTCTGATAAATTAAAATATATGTATGAAAAGCAAGCAATCAAAACTTTTTAAATTGTTATTGTATAATTCAATTTGCAATATATTTTTGCCAGATTTAAGCTGGGAAGTTTTACATTGGAGAATTTAGAAAATGCCCCAGCAAATAATTTATATCATGCCATATAAATAAATGGCAACATAGTATCGTAAACGATAGGATCAAACTTCATTTAGTTGCGAGCAGTCGTAGCAAAAGTAGTAGGTAATACATGAAAATATTACGATTTATGAGAAAAAAAGTACATGTACATATACATACAAGGTGTTAAAAAAAACCATTCAATATTTATATGGTATACAGGAAGCACTTTACTGTGAGTGAAAAAACCTTAATACACATAGGTCGAAAAGTCAACCGTTTCTGAGATACATATAAACATTTTTATTTGCTAACATCATGATCAGCATTTACTTACTTGCGTCCATCGCATGCGATGTTTACTTAATTATTTATAAATCACGTATTTTTCACTCTGTAAGAAAAAGATGCCAAGCGTGTATAGGAATAAAGAGAGGACACGTGGAAAATCTTCTGCAAATATCGAAAGTCCAGTAGTAAGTCAATCATGATACTAGCAAACAAAAATGTTTATATGTATCTCAGAAACGGTTGACCTTTCGGCTTATGTGTATTAACGCTTTTTTACTCAGTTAAGTGCCTCCTATATACCATATAAATATTGAATAGTTTTTTTTTTTAACACCTTGTATACATACATACCATATTTACCATGATCTGCGTTCTAACCATTTGCGGTAAATACTAAAGAGTTTCAATTCTTTAAGTCATTAAAAAGATTAATTAATAAAGTCAAAAATTAATCCGTACACATGCCTAAAACAGGTTATTTGTCCAGAAGAAAAGAGGAAAGAAAATGAATAACAAATAAAATAATTTTATTAAATATTATTTTAGTCTTGTTATTAGTGTATTTCAAAGTATGCGTTCTATAATATTTTCTTAAGAATGACACAAAGTAATTATTCATTTATGCTGGGGCGTTTTGTCACATTACTTGACGATTGTATTATAGAACGTTCCATTTAAAGTTAAAAGAAACGAGTATTTACAGTTACTTTTAATTAAATTTTCGTTGTAATTCTGATACAATTTTATTGTGAAGAGTAAATAACAGTTTAAGTTGTTTTATTGGTGTTTATTTAGAAGCGGGGCGTATCACCCGATTTTCCCCTAATAAGTTTGCCGCAATCTCGAATTACTTAGATTTTAGATACTATGCGTGTTCTCTCTCGCTCGAGAAAAATTGTACAATTTAAAAATACACCATCACTATCGGTAGCAACAAAAATAAAGTAACTGACAAACAAATGTCATCAATAAAAATTAATGGGTTAATAAACTTTAGAGGACCCAAAATTTTCGACCTTTTCGAAACTTTAGGGGGTCCCGCCACCTGCACCCCCGCCCCAAAAAATCTAGCGACAAACTAACTCAGAATTCATTTAAAAGCTGAGATTACGAAGAATTACTGTAATAGTCATGTATTGGTTAGGGCACCGACGAGGTACTATTAAAGACTGCCAGCCCCTGTGTATTTTGGCGTACCACTAAGTGGGCTCTGATGGGCTCTGGCGGCTCCGTCGGTAACCCGGCGAGCGGTCGCCTCGTGACAAAGAACGCCCATGGAACAAAATGTGACAAAGCGAGACAGAAAAGTTCCCCTCGCTCCGGCGACCGTTTAAACGATGGGACCAGTCACGTCTTCCGCGAGTGTTTCTTATTCTGACTGCAATATATCCTAGAGGGCGGTAGAAAACAGCGAATTTTTCCGCCACGCGAACTCCCGTAAGGCTGGCAAGTCTTTAACAGTAGCTCGTCGGTGGTTAGGGTTATGATAGTGTCGGTAACATAGAGAATTACGTTCAATGGGTAGAAGCACAGACGAGCTGCTGTTAAAGACTGTGAGCCTTGCGGGAATTCGCGTGCCCGAAAAATTCGCTGTTTTCTATCGCCCTCTAGGATATATTGCGGTCACAAGAAGAAACACTCGCGGAAGATGTGACTGGTCCCATCGTCTGAACGGTCGCCGAGGCGAGGGGAATTTTTCTGTCTCGCTTTGTCACATTTTGTACCGTGCGCGTTCTTTGTCACGAGGTAGTATGGTTGTTTCACTCGGTTGCGCGCGTCTTCGTTCGCGTTCCTTGTTAGTGACAAACGAGCGCTAGAGAATATCGCTGTATCTCATTTTGTCTCACCTTGTTTCATCCGTTTTCTTTGTTACGCCACGAATAATTCCGCTTGCCCCGGCGAAGGGGTACCAGGTATGTTAAATACATTTACCGACAGAGCCCCAGGCCCACCAGGCCCATTTCTTGGCATGCCCAAATACACAGGGGCTGGGAGTCTTTAATAGCAGCTCGTCAGTGGTAGAAGTCAATATGGCGTCACATTTCACCTGTTAAATATGCTAAAAATGCTTGATTTCTGTATACGCATGACTTTTAAACTAATGAATTCTTAGACCTAAAAGTTGTATACTTCGATTTTTCTGGATGAAAACTATCAAAATAATTATAAAAAAGTCAATAATTTTTGGTCCCCCAAGGAAAACTTTAACCACTAAAAATAGAAAACTTTACACGCTCATAACTTTTTAACCACTGGATTCTTAAAGTTAAGATATGCATTTTTAGATTCTACACAGCAAAATCTATAAATTAAAACAAAAGCGGTCAAAAATTTTGGGTTTCCTAAAGTAAAATTCAGCCAGTGAATGTACTATCGTCAACAGATAAAAAGAAAAAAAAAAAAGGTTACCAACACCTTTTAGAAAGGAATAGTCTAATTTTTATAATCTAATCTTAAAATACGTCAGTTCAACAGAAAGTCACGTGTTTAGAAGTTTTGTATAAGAATGGTAACAAAATTAATAATTTTAGATATAAAGTGTTCAGCAGCCAAGTCAAACTCTAGTCGCATGGATCGAAAAACATACATATATGCATTATAACCGAGCGTGTATGCATGTATGTATGTGTCAAATTGCATTACGATTCCGCATCGGAAGTCTTTATAATTAGACGCTACCTGGTTCGCAACAGGCCAACTAAACTTGCCACGTATTTTACCCTGTATTGCCGATAATGTGACTAAAAGCAATTGTACAATCGTTGAGATACAGCTGATACAGGAATCAACTTTTTGACTTCATTTCAGGGAGAATCAAGGCAAAACCTATTTTAGTGTGTAGCTAAAAATGAAATCTAACGCGCTGAAGAAGAATGATCTTTCAATGACAAAAAAAGAGTTTAATTTGACCGATGTGTATTGCCGATTTTTTCTCAGTTTTGTAATACCTACTCATATTATTAAATATTAACAAAATCATATTAAACAACGGCTGCCGCGTGCTGTATTTGATTATTGTCTTTCCAATGAGCCCCTTTACAGGCGAAAATATTTTCACGTCGCCTCTCTATCTTATCCGGATCTAGACCCAAAGAAATCAATCATTTTTGTTTGTTTCTTTGATCGCAAAAGTCTCTTGCTGAAGTAAAATTACTCATTTTGTTTTTTTTTTTTTTTTTTTATAAACAATACATATGTATACCAAGATCTGATGAATTATCTTGTTGTTTGGTATATTTCATCGCAACTTGTAGAATTATTACTGTTGAATGTAGAAGAAAAACAATCTATTCTTGCTGTGACCATTGATCGGTTAAAGCGGAGGCAGGTTAAGACGAGACCGGATAAAAGGGAGTCTACCGTACTTATCGTTAGTGTATAGATATACCATGGCTCAAGTTAACAATTTTGATCGTTAGTACAGTGAGAAATATTTGTAGTGTTTTTAAGTTTTTTTTAGCAAACATATCATTGGCTCACAGATTTATACCATGGCTCAAGTTAACAATTTTGATCGTTAGTACAGTGAGAAATATTTGTAGTGTTTTTAAGTTTTTTTTAGCAAACATATCATTGGCTCACAGATTTGTACATATTCAAGGTCAATAATTATTTGTGTTGATTAATTCCATTAGACCAGTGGCTCTTAACCTTTTCGAAGTCAGGGAACACTTTTGATTATATGAAAAAACTTTCGGAACACCAAAATTAATGATTCAAAAAATAAACAAAAACATCCCGCGTTGAAATAAATATATTTTAAAATATATAGTTTATATATTTGATGAAATAGAAAAATAATATATTTTATAAATAGAAAGAAAATATACAGACATGACTTTTATTAAAAATTAAACTGATTATTACATAACAGAAAAAATAAACTTAATTAAAAATATATATATACAGGATGGCCCGTAACTGGTGTAGGAACCGGAAATGGGGGGTAGGGGAGATGATTCTAAGTAACAATTTCCTTTGCAAAAATGTCGTGCGGAGCTTCGTTTTCGAATTATTAAGGAAAAACACTGACTAATCAGAGCGCTCGCTTTTCGCACTCTCAGACGCGTGAGCATAGGATTGGGTCCTCGAATGTTCGAACTAGGCTAATGCGTCGGTAAAGCCGGAAAAATTTAATTGAAGTTCTACCGAGCAACGAATACGAATAATTAAAAACAGTATGTACGCAACTGTTATCCCTAAATCGAATTTATTAATTCTTTGTACTCGTTGTTTGAAAAAAAGAATGAATAAAGAGAAGATGCCCTCGGAATTTTTTGGAAATAAATAACGATTGCGCAATAAAAAGGCTACTGTAATGTTATGAAAATTGGGAAATAATTTAAATTCGACTTACCCATTCACCAACAAGTTGGCCCTATCCGTTGACAATGGTCATCGTACGTATCCTGACCAAGGATGGGCGAACACCCCATGGCAGAGCAGTTGACGGAATGGTCCGGTCACTGAACCCTTTTATTTACCACAAAAGTATTTCACTTCACAATCCCTGGCACTTGTCACTTTCACATTAAAATAAACACATTATTCCTTCCTCGATTGTACACACTTAACAGGTTATTGTTTGAGTTTAAGAAATACGTAACCGATCCTGAAAACTACCAATCGTTGACACGTTCGATCGAATCATCGGGACAGAAAAATAACACGACGAACTATGCAGAACGAATCGGCAGAAGGGCAGTAGCCGGTCAACAAGAGGACGGAATACTCGTCGTGCGACGTTGTTTACTCAGCTTTGTTTTGCATCGCGTAATACAAAATGTATCGTGTAAGTTCACATTTTATTCCGAAAAAACAGTTTCTATTTCGTAATTGCACATTTGACCGCGTAATACAGGTCCAAGAAATTCCAGCTAGCCGTGATACAAAACAAAGCTTAGTAAACAACGTCGCACGACGAGTGTTCCGTCCTCTTCTTGACCGGCTACTGCCATTCTGCCGATTCGTTCTGCGTAGTTCGTCGTGTTATTTTTCTGTCCCGATAATTCGATCGAACGTGTGAACGATTGGTAGTTTTCGGGATTGGTTACGTATTTCTTAAACTCAAACAATAACCTGTTAAGTGTCTACAATCGAGGAAGGAATAATGTGTTTATTTTAATGTGAAAGTGACAGGTGCCAGGGATTGTGAAGTGAAATACTTTTGTGGTAAATAAAGGGTTCAGTGACCGGACCATTCCGTCAACTGCTCTGCCATGGGGTGTTCGTCCATCGTTGGTCAGGATACGTACGATGACCATTGTCAACGAATAGGGCCAACTTGTTGGTGAATGGGTAAGTCGAATTTAAATTATTTCCCAATTCTCATAACATTACAGCAGCCTTTTTATTGCGCAATCGTTCTTTATTTCCAAAGAATTCCGAGAGCACCTTCTCTTTATTCATTCTTTTTTTCAAACAACGAGTACAAATAATTAATAAATTCGATTTAGGGATAACAGTTGCGTATATACTGTTTTTATTAACACGTTGGCTGCCACGGGGGTCACCGGTGACCGGCACCCGAAATTTTGTACAATCAAATAATTACCAACAGAAATGATCAAATAAACCACGGATAGCGTTAACATTAAGCTAATAATGTTAGCTATCGAATTGAAAAGTTAAATTTGAAAATTAGTTGATTGTATTGTTAATAATTAGGATTTCAGCGTGTCCGACTACCCACGTCCGTTTTCACTGTGGCAGTCAACGTGTTAATTATTCGTATTCGTTGCTCCTAATAAGGACATTCTCCAGCGAAAGCTACCGGTAATTTAATACATTATTTAGAGAAAGTACAGCTACCGAATATCTAATATAATTGTTTAGTTTGACAAATATCAATCAGAATGTATGCTAGATATGACCAGCATAAAGTAACTATCATTAGCTAAAATTTATAATTATGAATAAAGGTTCGTTCATACTATACCGTACCGTCAATATAACGAAAAATTAGTCGCCCTCACTTGGCAAATATTTACCGGTTTCGAATAAAAACTAATCGTGATCATTACACTGTTCTGATTAGCTGTGTTACATTTTTTTTTCCATAAATTTAGGAAGAAGTAGTTATTTTAAGAATATTTGACCAGTTAATATTCTCATGAAACGTTTGAAATAGCGAAAATAAATTGTTCATTACAATGAAAAAAGATAGTTAACGGATTGTTTTTAATAACTTTATTCAAATTACAGAAAGGAATTTAAATCATTTTTTGTCGTCGGTATTTCCGTCTACTAAAAATAATGATTGTACCTGAAAAATGTATATTATTTGTTCAGCAAAAATTATAAAAGCATTATTGCTTCAACTACTCGTAAATATGCAATAATGACTGAATTGATATGAATTTTTAAGAATACAAGACCAACGAATTAAATTTTTCAGCGCGTGCGAATATTATCATATCACTCTCATTTATTGCTGTTACGGATGCAAGTGGCAATTGATTAAGAATAGACTTCTTTCCATCTAATAAATTTTCTTCAACATTATTTGCACTCAGAAGTGCCACATTTAGCAACCTTTCTATATGTTCTAATTTTATTTTATTTCGATGTCCATCATTCGGGTCTGTATAATCACAAAATTATTATTATAATTATTATTTTTACGTTTATTTTGTCATTTATATGTATTTAGCAGTTTGTTGGCAAAAATGTGTAAACTGCAATGGATCTTACTTTGATTAAAAAAACTTATTCGGATTTGTAATATGTGGCTTTAAAGATATAGTTTGAAAACCGGCATTAATTTCGTACCAACCTAATATTTCATTCGCGACTCTCCGAATAGGATCGCGTGCTGAATACAACTTATTATATGTTATATTATACCACGTTTATACCTTTTTACAGAAAAATATTGATTTCTGGTCTTTATAATAATTTAGAAATTTTTATTTATTTACTATTCGTATGCTTTATTATTATACATGTAATTATTGTAGGGTACTACCATTTTGAACAAATGTTCATATACATATATTTAACCTAATGCAATTTTTCTAAGGATAAATAAATTTCTAAACAAATTCGTGTAAAACATCATACGATGTGGTAATATAAGTAAAATCACCTATCTGATTTCCTACGTTATTCTCTAAATCAGTGGTTCTCAACCGGTGTTCCACGAAATTATGAAAGTCGAATTTTTCTTTTTAACGATATAATGTTATAATTAATAAAACGTGGATAAATGATCGCAGCCTCAAATAAATTTCATTCAAGAATATATATATATATATATATATATATATATATATATATATATATTTGTAATTAATTTTATTTTTTCTGTTGTGTAATAATCAGTTTAATTTTTAATGAAAGTTATGTCTGTATATTCTTTATCTATTTATATAATATAGTATTTTTCTATTTCATCAGATATATAAACTATATAATTTATATTAAATATATTTAATAATACATTTTCTAAAATATATTTATTTCTACGCGGGATGCTTTTTTTTTATCATTAATTTTGGTGTTGCGCAAATTTTTCATACAATCAAAAGTGTTCCCTGACTTCAAAAAGGTTAAGAACCACTGCTCTAAATGATGCACAAGAGGCCGGCCCTATTGAGGGAATTGTACGCGCTTTCACCGTGACAATCGTAGGCGTATGATAGGGGTATCTGAATTCGCGAAAAATCTCTTCCCCTTCGACCCTATCGCGGTCCTATTTTGGGATCATACTGTACTCTAAATATACAGATATCAAAAATAAAAAAATTTTTCCTTTCATACCTTTATTCAAATATTCAAAGAAATGTCACAATAAAGACAGATTCTTCTGTTACAAAAATATTCACTTTATAAATTTTTATCATTTTTTTAACAACTTTTCTCACAGGAAGAACAGAAGATTGTAAACTGCGATGTCGAGTCCTGATTACACAATCATATTATAATGTTTTTATTTTTATCGATTGATGAGGACTGTAAGTTCTTTATTAAAATGGTACTGTTGCCTGACTACGAAATTAACTATGACGTACTCTTTTTACGAAGTTGAATATATGACCTTTTTTGCGAACCGTGCTGTCGATTTCTGATGCCAGGTCAAGTACACTGATTGGCCTTTTTAATTTTCCAATTAGCGCACCTTCGGCAATTTGTAGTCATTTGTTGACGCCCTTTAGTCAACCCTTTTCCGAGCTGATGTGAGGACAGTGTTAAAGCATGGGGGGTTCTCGAACGTTTGATAACATCGCGGAAAGACTCTTCACTGCAAAGATCGTTGTGCACGTATTTTTGGTCGACCCTTTGGAAATTTCGAGTTCATGACATGGTCAGTTATCAGGACGAGCGAAACGAATTTCTAAAGCTATTGTGCGAAAACTCGAAGTGACCGAAACAAACTTTACTATCGGGAAGGAGAAATTGCGTGTTGTAGGAAAATAAACCTCTATAAATATTGACAAAAATTAAACGCGTAAATAATCTGTTTATCACGTTCGTGTCATAAACTAATTAATTTATATACATATAAGATTAACCTTCGAGAATTTTTAACTACGTCGTTCCTCATTGGACAGAATAAATATTGTAGAAATACTTATGCCATATTTGAAAAAAAAAATATATTTATTTAGTTCCGAATATTAAATAAGTATTACATATTCTATGTACAAAAAACATTTTGTTTCTAACGTTAAATAAACGTTTCATTGCAGAAAAATATATTCTTTTGCGATTATTAAACAAATAAGTATTTTATATTTGGAAAAAAACATTCTGTTCTAAATATCATAATCTATATCTTAATCTAGAATAAATATTATATGCATATTTAAATATTAAAATGAGATTCACATCTCGGTTTTAACATTGGATGAATATGTATTTAATATTTTGTGCTACAAGGGATTATTCACAGTATTATCATTTGTCTAATTTTCGCATACCATATAAAGAAATTTCATATCGGCGATCAATAAGGAATGTTGTCACCGAAGTAACGGAATAAGTGTCTAGTGTAGTGGACAGATGCTGCTAGTGGGTTATTGTCGATAAGTAGGAAGTCTGTTTGAACGAATCATGAAATAAGAATATGCAATTATTCCATTTTAATCTCCCCAAACAAATATCTCGAAAGATATGAGAAAGAGTAGAATATTAAGAGTAACAAATAATGCTCACAATTTATTTAACGTTGCAATGATCTTGAAACGTCCTGCGAATGTTAGGTTTCAAGTTTTAAATAGAATGTTATATTTTTCTATATCACTCAATTCCTTGTAAATAAATATAATCCCATATATTACTATGTAAATAAAATATTGAATTCTGCATAAAAGAGGGTGTATTTACGTTTCTTTATTTTTTTCGTATGAAACTGTAATTTTGTTGTTACATTGATCGATCTAGTTTAAATGGACCTTAACTGTAAAACACAACGTTCGTAAAATTTACGGTTGATTGTAGACACAGTCTAGATTTTTTTAACACGTTGACTGCCGCGGGGTCACCGGTGACCGACACCCGAAATTTTTTACAATCAATAATTACCAACAGAAATGATAAAATAAACCACGGATAGCGTTAACATTAAGCTAATAATGCTAGCTATCGAATTGAAAAGTTTTTGAAAATTAGTTGATTGTATTGTTAATAATTAAGATTTCAGCGTGTCTGACTACCCACGTCCGTTTTCACTGTGGCAGTCAACGTGTTAATTAAAGTTTTAAAACATTTACAAACCAAATCATGTGAAAATATTAAGTACTAGTTGACCTCCAAACGTTGTACTGCTTAAAATAATTATTTTCTTCCAAGATTTGTTTTGAAATGTATTTCAATTACGGTAGGAATTTTTTTAATAAGAATGAAATGAAATTCTTTTTTTAAGACTTTCTTTTTATTTAAATAAATATTATATGGTGTGAATTTGAGCCAAATCGATCCATAAATAAGAATTTTCGAAAATAAAAGCGATCCCAGCGCCACCTAGGGGGGCCTAACACAAACAAAAACAATCCGGAGAACCACATGAACATATGGCGCAAATATAAGGTGGATAGCTTCAGTGGTTCAGCCGTGATGGTCAGACATACATACGCACCAACGTTTTTTTATCATTATAGATTACAATCAAAATATTACGGTATCAATTTAGCATAGCAGAAATAAAGGATATCGTTATTCAGTGTCCAGAATTAATTCCACCAGTGTAAGTCAGAATTAAGACTTAAAATCAAAGAGATGAAAGTGAGATTTTTTCCAACATCGAGAAACTTGAGTTGGAATTTTAAACGTGTTAAAAAAATTCCATGCAAATTATTAGAGAAAATTAAGTTACATGTAATGCTTGATATACAGGGTGGTCCATTTATCTTGAGACAGGTTAATATCTTTTAAACAACACATTTTTGAAAAAAATGTTTCAGACAAAAGTTTTCGTGTGTCAGGGGACAAATTGGATGGTAGGAATGGATTTTTTCAGTGAGTGCTCCCGAAGGTCATATGAAGGTCAACTTTATTTTTTTAAATGGAACCCTCCTCTTTTTATTGTACTGTCATATTCTCCTGGAGAAAATAAGTAACTTTTGTCCGAAACATTTTTTCGTGGGGTGTCTACTTCCCGAGATAAGGTACTGAATATTTATGAGGATGTGATAGGTAAATAAAAACACGTATAAAGAGCACTGTATTCATAGTCGCTTTATAATTTTCAACAAAAATTTTTATTCATTATTTAAGGTGTTCACCAACATGTTGACCACCAACTTCAACATATTGATGAAAATTTGTTTACCAAGGTCCCTAACCCACCAATAAAAATCGTCATTCAGTGTTGACAAATGTCGTGAGGTCGGTGGTCAACACTTTGAGCACCTTCTTAAATAATAAATAAAAATGTTTATTTGAAAATTATAAAGCGGTTATAAATACAATGCTCCTTATACGTGTTTTACTTACCTATCACATCCTCATAAATATTTAGTACCTTATCTCGGAAAGTAGACACCCCCCAAAAAAATGTTTCGAACAAGAGTTACTTATTTTCTCCAGGAGAATATGATAGTATAATAAAAGGTGGGGAGTTCCATTTAAAAAAATAAAGTTGACCTTCACATGACCTTCAGGAGCACTCACTGAAAAAATCCATTCCTACCATCCAATTTGCTCCCTGACACACAACAATTTTTGTCTGAAACATTTTTCTCAAAAATGTGTTGTTTAAAAGATATTAACCTGTCTCAAGATAAATGGACCACCCTGTATAGTAAAGAACACATGGGGGAGATCGAGGCACTTTTGGACATGAGGCACATTCGGACAGTTTACATTTACCACCTTAAGTACGAGTGGTTGTAATATCAACTACAGAGTCCTCAATCCGATTACAGATGAATATTGATTGAATTTGTAATTTAAAAGAAAAATCAAGTAATTAATGGTTTCGTTAAGCTTAATTGAAATGATCAAAAGTTGGAATTAATAGACTAAACAGTTACCTATGTTTTAAAAATACAATCATTTTAGAGGTTTATACCGTTTCTAGCCTTTCAATATCTACATTATATTATTCATACTAACGATAAATAAATAAGTTCAACACCAGGGGCACATTTGGATAGTTTATTTGGGGTAGATTTTGACTGTCCAGTTTTTCCCTTTGATATTCACTTTCATGTTTATTATATTTTTATCATTATTGTTCAAGTTTAACATAAAATGATAATGATAGTAATAATAATTTGTTATTTGGTTTCATTTATCCTCAGTTAGATGATATTTCAATAATAATGCGTTCGGATGTACAGTCAGCCGCATATCGGTATTCACTGCAACATATTCGCTGTCTACATGAAATTGTTTTACAATGGCTATACGAAATCAAGCCTTTTTTACGTTAAAATGTACAAAATAATTATAGCTTCTGAATGAGACATATTGGGTTGGCCAATAAGTAATGTCGGATTTTTATAACTGTGTGGAACCCAAACATTATATATTTTCAATCATTTTATATTTTCAACGCTGGATTTCGAAATTCCTAACATTTCAGCAATCTCACGCGTGGTATAACGTGGATTGCTTTCAATTAGACTGAAGATTTAATCTTTATTAATACTGATTGGTCTGCCGGAACGTTTCTCATCGATAAGACTAAAATCTCCACCCCGAAACTTTTGGAACCATCTCTGCACCATTCTTTTATTAACAACACTTTCTTCATGCACATCAGTAATTTTTTTTACCGTTTGAGCCGCATCTTTTCCTTTGCGAAAATAGAGAAGCATGACTGCACGAAAATAGACTTTCTCATCGCTCATTTTCAAATCAAAATAAACGCTTAAAAATTTAATTAATCACGATGAATATTTTTTTAAATTATACGTTGGAATCGTAGCTTTTAGATAATATATACGTTCTATAGATTATGGATGGTCCTTTGCTTTAAAAACAGCAGCGACGATACCAAACGGAAAAATCCGACATTAATTATTGGCCAACCCAATATTTTATTATTTAAAGGAAGAAAGTATTCATACAGTCGTTATCTTATCCTAAACACCAAAATAAATTAAGGGGGTAAAGGAGTTCAGTGCCAGACAAAATTTATTGCTTAAATGGATAGTGTTCTATCCAGAGAACATATTTCTAAGGGCCTAAATATGAATCAGCACCGGAGCAGTTCAAAATGAGCGCCGAACGCTCCCGAACAGTTTCGAGCAGGAACCGAAACTTTAAACGCGTTTTTCTCGAAACCATGGGTGCTTTCCAATTGCTTAACACATCTTGACACAGGAATACACAAACTGTAACGTTGTGCACGACTCAATTGGAACAAGATGTGTATACTAATGTGTATGCTGTTCATCGTTTCGTGTCTATGTATAAATATAGGAAAAACAAAATATTGGCATTATTTTATTTATTAAATATAATTAAAAAGTTCATAACAAGAATTCGAATTATAATATAATTTAGAATAATTCTTATTACCTCAAGTATATTTTGTATATTTTCGTTATTCATTTTCTGTAGCTTTTCTCGAGTAAGACGAAAAAACCTGACATGCTGGCCAGCATGTATTATTTGTCACTAGAAAACACAAGCTTACACATGCGACTGGGTAGCCCTTGAGCTGTGTACGACGTTGTGTCGACGATTATGGTAATTGGAACACAACTTGTGTCGCCGGGTGCACGAAAGTGTCTAGGGATATTGCAATTAGAAAGCACCGTATGTTTTCCAAACTTTCGGGCACGATTGAGAGAAAACTAATCGAGCGATTCACTTGATTTTTTTTTTTTTTTTTTACGAAAGAATATAAATTTAGTTTCTATGTGAACCTACGATATTGGTTAAATTTAATGTTTATAAAAAATTATAATATATTACACTATGGCGTGGCTTTACCCGATAATTTAACCTGTTTCGCGCGAAGATTTCCCTTCATACAGCTTAATCATAATTTTTCTTTCTTTTATCATTGTTTCTCTTAATTCCAAACTCGTTTTGCATAGAATAAAATAATACTTACTTAATAATACATAGCACATTGAATATAAACAAACGAATAGACACTATAGAAACATAGTTTGTCAAATATTTGGGACTTATCATGAACCTCTTCTTTTAACAGGGATTCCCCTTAATATATGAATACTTTTTTCTCAGTATTTTTCGTAACGTCTGTAAATTTTACTTGTTACCTTGTAAATACTTCATTACTGTTTAATAAAATATATATCATTTAAAAGCTTACTTCAAAGTAAGTGTTCGTCTACCTACCGTATTCATTGTATGTGTAGGTAAAAGTAGAAAAATGTGTAAATAAAATTTGGAAAAAACAATACAGCAATAAAGCTTTAGCTGTACAAAATAAAATGATATTTTATGAGATTCATAGTTGTTGTACATAATGAAAAATTAAATAAAGAATTATAATGTAGCGGGAATGTTGAACGCAACAGTGTTCACCCACGAATATTTATTATTATTAAACTACTGAAAACATTTTGATAGACAGTGTTTTGTTAAGCGTTTGCAGTCGGCAACAGTCGATTTAAGACATCCATAAAAAATATATCATAGTTGGAATAATAATGGATCGTAGAGATGTGAAATATCACTTCCTCAATGGCAATATATCGTGAAGTTTTAAATTTTTAATTTTTGTATAAGTTAGCTGCAATTGTAGATTGATAAAAGTTTATTTTTATTTTTGCAAGTTGGCAAACCTGCAGCGACCGCCATATTGTCGGGTTCGAGAGTTCGCTCGCGACAAGGAAGACCGAAGCTGCTATAAAATCCTGACGAAAGTCAAATACTTAGAGCTGTTAAGCAGGTTCCCCACATTTAAAAGCCTGTAATGCAGGAAAAAGTTCTGATTCCTTTAGGCAAAACTGTAAATCGTGACACGATTCAACGAGTACTCCACAGAGCCAATTTGAACAGCTGTATTAGTCGTAAGAGGTCTTTAGTAACATCAGCATAGCATAATCTTAATTACCTTGTCTAGAGGTGCGTATCCGTTTGAGAGTAAAACTCGCGTGAGGAGCTATCGAGAACATTTTTCATATGCTGTGCTAACAATAAGAATGACTATTGCCAAGTAAAAGTGACTTTAAGCGTAGCTTCCACTAGCGACAAATACTCTCGACAGCTACTCGTATAATTTTCATTTAATTTGTTTTCGATCTACACGGTTTTACGTATAAAAATCTACGATTTCGATTTACACGGTTTATTAAGGAACCTATCTTTCGTGTAAATCGGGGGATAGGTGTAATTCTTTACCTTGATGAGAGCCAACGTATATTTCGACAGAAGCGTTTAAATAAATTTGGAAATTTAAAATAAGAAATCCGAAGCAAGTCATTTTGTTGACCTCTTTGGTAGTTCATTAATATTGTATTATTTTTTAAATCCGAATTTTTTTTAAACTGAAACACGGTATTCTTCATTTGAAAGTGAAAGGTGATATCATTATTTTTTTTTTAAATTTCCATTGAAATACATATGTGAGTCACTGTATGTTGTTGTTCGGAATATTTTTAATACTTCGTGGAAATTTACTTGCTATTCTGAACTTCATAAATGACACAAGATAATTACGGAAACTTCAATTCATATCTCTGTATAGAAACTGCGTTCCGTTATCATTACGCGATAATGTCATTAAACGATGTATACTTCAATTTATCGAATGTTGCAGTTTGCTATGAATACATGCGACTATTTCGTCGAAGTAAAAATCATTTGTCTCTGAATTAAGCACTGTATAAAACGTTTTCACACGTCTGCTGGTAATAAAACATTTATTTGAATTTCAAATATCACATATTTATTTGGAGGCTATAGAATTATTATAACTAAAGATATAACAAACATTTAAAAAAACAGGAGACTGAAATTCTTCGGAATATATAATTTTTAAAGTAAATTGTAAGTATACACATAATTATCATTTAGCCAGTAAGGTACACTACAAAAGAATTAATTTTTCAATCCAATACTTTAATTTATTAGTTTGAAATGTTATTGTCATTTTACTAGTATACCCAGAATTATATTTTAACACGTTGAATGCCACAGTGAAAACGGACGTGGGTAGTCAGATACGCTGAAATCCTAATTATTAACAATACAATCAACTAATTTTCAAATTTAACTTTTCAATTCGATAGCTAGCATTATTAGCTTAATGTTGACACTATCCGTGGTTTATTTTATCATTTCTGTTGGTAATTATTTGATTGTACAAAATTTCGAGTGCCGGTCACCGGTGAATTAAACTTGTGGCGTCTGTTTATTAGCGGAGTTCCCATTGTAATCAATCTGTTAAA
Organism: Stelis phaeoptera; assembly: GCA_943735885.1. Lineage (NCBI taxonomy): Eukaryota > Metazoa > Arthropoda > Insecta > Hymenoptera > Megachilidae > Stelis > Stelis phaeoptera. The sequence goes on from OX030933.1 coordinate 4,616,066, forward strand.
ATGTATTTGTTATAACTAAAAAACAAACAATTTTTCAACCTTTCTTTTTGTTGAAAATGGATGGAAGTATTAGGAGGACCGGAGAGGAATGTCGTTTTCTTACATTAAATTCAAACAGATGAATTCTTAACAAGTTTTTATTTCACATCAATGATGTAATCACCCTCGTTATCAACAACCGTTTGTCATCTAGTGTGCAAATTTTCAATGCCGGATCGATAAAAATCAATTGGTTTTTGAACAAAATATCTGGAGATGGCATTTTGAATATCATCCAAATTTTCAAGTTTTTTTGCCACTTATAAAGTGTCGTAGCGATCGGAATAAATGAAAATCCGATGGTGCGATGTCGGGCGAGTATGGTGGATGAGGCAGTACCTCCCACCCCATTTCATTAATTCTTTCCAGGGTTCGTCTTGCGCAGTGCGGTCTTGCATTATCGTGTTGAAGAATAACGCCTTTTCTGTTGACAATCGCTGGACACTTTTCAATTAAAGACTGATTTACTCGATCCAATTGTTCACAGTAAAGGTCTGCATTTACAGTTTGTCCAGGTTTCAGCACTTCGAAATGCAAACACACAAAAGCGCTTTTTTGGGGTGTAAACCTGGTTTAGCAGTACTTCGTGGCGTTTCATTCGGAGAGAGCCACTGCCTTTTGCGATTTGGATTATCATAGAGGACCCATTTTTCATCTCCAGTGATCAAGCGATCGAAGAATGTTTCTGTTTAATTGTTGAATGTTTAATTCACTTTTGATGAATAATCGCAATATAAATAATCATAATAGTGACATCATATTTTACAATGTGATTATCTGAAAATAAATATAAAAAAAAAGCATCTTTAAATTCAAAATGTAAATGATTCAATGTTCTGAACGTACAACGGACTATAGGTGATACGCGAGTATCTCACCGGCAGTTTACGAGGTCGTTACAAACGGCTGTTTTTTTTCGTGAAAGGACTTTCAATATTATTCGAAATTTTGTCAAACCTTTTTTTAGATATGTTACAATTTATTTGAAATGCGCGCCGTGATACCGGTGCGAGGCGCATGCGCGGGCATGCAACGATGGGCGCGCGAGTGGAGAGAACAATCGGTAGCGAGACATTGTAAAGAGCACACGTCGAAAAATTGCGATCGTCTGTGATCCTCATCATTGTTGTAACTATTATATGCATCTTAATACAGTAATTATACAATTCCAAATTGTGTAACAGATAAAGGATTAGCACGTTTGTATTTTTTTTTTCGTCTTCAGCAGTCGATTTCCTGTTATAAACGCGTTTTTTCCGAAACCTCGGCGTTGCTAAATTCGCGAAGTCCTCGCGTATGCATTGGTATTATCCCACTTTTGCTAGATGAAGATGCGCTAAGGGTGCTAGAAAAAGTGGGCCCGATCCTCAATGGGCACGTTGATTGGAATTTTTACATTTTTGACGAAAAACCAATTAGCGTATTCTCCCCCGACCCGGGCGTCTTCCGGGAGGTCTAAACGACAGCGAGTCGTCACATCACCCCACTTTAAAACACATTTTGAAATTGTACAAACAAAATCGCCTTTTGAAGCTCTCGACACGGAAAAAAGCACGGTACATCGCGACCATCGTGCGAATTGGTCTATTTCCAATCGTTCAGGAAAAAATATCCCTCCTCACCATCTTCAAACAATATCATTTGGTCTGTTCAGTGCGCACGAATTGTTGAAATAAGTTTCTCTGTAAATTATTTATTCAATACGCTTCGGGCGTTAACTTTATAACACTCGAATATTTCAGGTGGTGCAAATGAGTATTAAACGCACAGTTAAATAAACTTAACTTTAATAAATTGTCTTACAGTTACGAATACGAGCGAACTAAAAGATGATTATGGTCTTTACAGTTTGACGGAAAATGAACAAGTGATTTTTCTCGAGAATCGGGGGTGAATGCATAGTTTAAAATTAGAGTGGTGGTGGCCAACTACCTGATTGGTCGATGCGAAACGCGAAACTTTGATCCGATGAAACTTGACTCCGATCGTTGTTGGGCAGCGATGTACCTGGGGTACGAAGGTCGTTAGTGAAGACGAGGGGTCGCAGGCAATAAATGTTATGGCAGGGTTGAAGAGCATACCAATTTAACAATTTTCATTGAAATGATAATCCCCCCCCCAAAAAAAATATGTACAGCAGAAGGCATCGGTTTGGGTATTTCCTAAAATTCCCAAATTGTTTTATATTATTACTAGCTTTTGCCCGCAGCTTCGCTCGCGTTGGTAACCGTTTAATGCCCTCGGAAATTGATATTGTTTCTTCATAAAACTTTTTAACCCCCATTCACCCCTATAGAGTTTTAATTTTATGTCGTGTCGCCATCTTAGATTTCAAAATTGATGCCACTTTCGTAATTAACGTCCCAAGAAACCACAATGACGACACCCATACCGATTTTTAGGCTTATTTACACAATTTTACCGCATTTGTCGAACATAAGTTTGAATTGAATGTATAAGGAGTTTCATACCTTTAGGGGTTGAATTTTTTAAAATGCCGGGATAGGTATTTGATTAATTATATCAAAGAGCAGTAATACCAATTTTCAAGCAAATCCGACCACAAATAAAATATTTCTTATACAAACGTTGCAACCCCTTTTCACCCCTTCAGAGGTTTAATTTTTTAAAATGTCGAAATAGGTGTTTGATTAATTATATCAAAGAGCATTAAGACCAAGTTTCAAGCAAATCCGACCACAAATAAAATATTTCTCATACAAACGTTGCAACCCCTTTTCACCTCCTTAGGAGTTGAATTTCGAAATATCCTTTCTTATTCCTTGTATACATCATAAAGGAAACCTCTGTGCAAAATTTCAGCTTTCTAGGTCCAAGGGTTTTGCCTGGGCTTTGATGAGTCAGTGAATCAGTACTCTATTTTTATATATATAGATTGCCTAGGCTGTTTTCTTTGTAATTAACTATAATTCTAAAAGAACCGTAAGCTTTTTTAACGAATATAGAATGATTCTTAATTCTAAACGTTGTTACAACGTAACATGGTCTCAACTGTTTTTGGAGGCTATATTCGAACCAGTTAATTTCTAATTAATTCCGAAATTAATGCGTCGCGGTCATTGACGAGACCAGAAATTAACTTGAGATTTACAACCTTAACTGAGGAATATAATCCGCTAACAGAACCACACAAGCTTGCCACGAAATGTTCAGGGTTCGAAGTTCACCCGAATTGCTTGTTAATTGTAGCAGGTCGTATATTATTAGACTATCGAAGTTTGCAGAGCTCGTTCCTACGATATTCGGAAATTATCGTTAATATAGTTAAAGGATGTAGAAATTTGATTGACCGCCACCAATATAGCCGCAGCTACCTCCACAACTGCGGTCATTTCCTGGATCGTTGCAACCAACGTTACCACTATCGTAATCGCATCCTAACAGGTCCTATAATTACCATATTTGTAATACTTATTACATTCTATTAAATACAGGGACGTAATAAAATCCTTAAAAAAAAATTGAGTAAGAATGCAAAGTTGCGTTTCTTCTGTTCGCATCGTATACTTTTACGACGCATCTTTATAGGTCGTTATTCGTACGTGAAACATGTTACAGAGATGTGAAACAAGTGTGCTCTTCTGATTTTGATGTACTAAATTTCAACGCATTTTTGTCCGTATCCATTGCAAAATATTAATCAGTTTGAAAGAACTCAACATTTTTAGGTTATTTTCGGTAATCACATTATACGGTATTCTCGTGTTATATCACCATGCGCTTTATAGCTGCACGAGCAATTTCCTTTTACACGGACTATCATTATTATGCATACTGGTGGCACTGCCCTATCTTTGTACTGCACGGAGATATAAGCATCGAAAAATTCGCAAACTAACACTACATGCAGTGATTGGGAATACAGTTTCGACAGTTATGCTACGCTGTGCAGCTACATATTGCTATGTATTTCGTAATTTTTAAATCTTAAATTCCTTGTTTCTATAAAATACAATATTTAAAGAATTATTAACTTTCAACATCATACTTTAATATTTTATTTTGATTTATGTACACAAAAATATTTTTATTTCATATTTCACTTCTGCTGAAAGAAATAGAATTAATTTTGAAATCTTTAAAGATTCTCTATCTACGAAAGAATTATTGCTGCTGTTTAATAAACTTTATTGATATCTCTGCAAATAACAGACATAATTAAATTCTTTTGATCATGAAAATGATCAAAGTAGAGAGCGCCCATATCATTTGCCACTCGATAAAATGCCGATTCTAAGAAAAACCTGCCTCTACAGTTCTGAAGCGGCAATTTAGCAAGCGTGCATTGTATGGAGCTACACATTAAAAAGAAAAATAGGATGACCCGTTATTAGCGTTTAACGCATAAATTTTATTTGTAAAAATGTAACATCCATAAAGAAAAGACTGTTTTTAAAGAATTTTAAAGAAATCTGTCAGGAATGGCAGCAGTTTAACAAATAATAAAAAATATAAGAAGAAAGGAGAATATAAAAAAAAGTCACGCCAAAAGTGTTTGCTCATTACACGAACAACATCCTAGAAATATTGAAGTTCTTGAATCTTTTTAATGATTACCAGAGGAACTTCAGATATGAACTTCGCGAATTTCAACAGAATTTATCGGAGTAAAGAGTCTATAAAGAAAATGAGCACAATCGTAATTATAGTCACATATGTTCAGTGGGTTTCTAGAGTAATAATCTAAGCATATTTAAAATTTGAAAAACTGTGTAGTCAGTTATACATTATATATGTGTATATATATTAATTACATGCACTCGTGTAACTTTAAAGTAACATATCAAAGTTCTACTGTAAATGTAAAACTTTCTACTCCACCTTCTACTCTGTGCGCCATTCTGAATTACGTGCGTAAAAATAAATAAATTATGAAATAACAGAAAAAATGGTGTGCCTTAATCGTTTATTGCGATTTAGAAGTATAAGTATCTTTAAAGATGCTTTATCACTTCTTTTAATAAACCTAAACAGTTTCAGTTATGAAGAATTTAGGATGCGATATGCTTTATTCGAAAATGTCCGCGACAAAGTTGCAATTATATGAGACTTCAAACCTTTTGTTTTAGTGGATTAACGAATGCATTTTTATAGTATTGCCTTGTAGTATGTTTCTCTCAGAAAACGCCACATTCGGCAAGTTCTTCTTGGTAGATAGACACTGTTAGACTGTCGAAACTATACTTTTCAATTTAAAGAGCTCCTTCCATTTGATTTACGATTCGATTAATTTGTCATGGCGTGCTGTTTTAGGCGCTGGCGTCAAGATGGAGCACTTTCAGGCCGCCCTGGACCCAAGGAAGCAGGAGTTATTGGAGGCTCGCTTTCTCGGAGCAAGGGTGAGCTAGCACATCATTTGTGGCACTTTTCTTTCTTTATCTCGTTTTATTTCGTCATGTTTTATTTCAATTCTCACTTCTATTTGTCCTACCTGATTTCTGTTGTATAATTAGGAGGGAAGAAGGTTTTAATTCAATTAGTTTAGATCAGGCATGTGCACAATGTCGTTCAAAGATCATCTCTTCCGCCGAGGTTGTTTGAGATCTGTCTTAAAGGTTTTTAGAAGGTGGTGAGCCACCTGCTCCGTGGAACCGACGTTTGAGTCTAAAGCAGTTGTTATGTTGTGGAAATCTTTGTGGATAAATCAGTATCAGACGTTCGTGTTAGAATTCAGTTGTAGCAAAGAATTATCACGTCAGCAAAGATCCTCCTATAAGAGATATCAGTTCGTTTTTCTCTCATCCGTTCGGAAGTTAGTTAGTTCGCAAATTTCTGAGACCTGCATAGAGCAGTCTATAGCACTAAATTCGACTTGTCCATACAGAAGTTGCATCTGGATTGAAGACATTGCAACTTGCTTTAGCTAGACTGTTCTAAAGTGTAGTGCAATGTACACACATAAACATTGAGTTTATAGACTCTGTCTAAACTAGCGTAGGCATCGTGGAAAAAAAGCGGACGTTACTTGCCAGGAATCGAACCCGGAAACCACGGATTCTCCATGATGCCTCTTATACTTTGGGTATGGAGGTCCGGATCCTACACTAGGTGTGGGCAGCAGGTAGTAAATCTATCCGTAGCTCTTCTCGAAACTCTCCGAAGCTTGGCAGCAAACTTAAAGGCCGACACGGATCATACTGAGAAACGGAAAGGCTAGCCGTGCTCAGTTTCTTCAGGTCACATAGTCGAATCGTGTGTTCTTCATGCGATACACGGAAAGGATAAAAGAGTTGTAGGAATTTGAAAGAAATGGGTTGCATAGGCATTTTATCTTGTTATGTTGTACATTGAACTTTATTAACGCGCTACACCCGCTGAACGAGCCGCCGGCCGCACAATGGGGTATTTGACTCGAAAAGCCGGTAAAAAGTTGATTTCAAAAATTGTGCCTAAGCTGTAAAAGTATTGCTGTTCAATACAGCTGAATATGTGCGGAATAAGTTACCAATGTCCGTTTTTTCGGCCGTTTCATGAACTCATTTCTAATGTACATTAGTATACATTTTTGTGCTACTAAAATCACATGGAACTCGTTCCAAAGTTAAGAAACGATGAAATGTTGCATGTTGCAATTTGTATTTAACACTTCAAGTATCATGTCACCCATATCTAGGTAACGTATAAACTTTTATAAGAATTTGTCATCTATGTTGATAGGGATTTTAATTAGTCAATTACGAGCAATATTTTCAAATACTTGAAAGTTTAATCAACCAAGAAAGTAAAACAGTATACCAAATTTATTCCAAATAAATATTGAAAATAAAATCACTAACTAAAAGGATTTTGTATGTAGAATGAAAATATAGTAGATGTATCCAAACTTTTAGCCGGTAGTGTAAACCATCTTTATACATGTATGTATGTATTACTGTGATTTTCGTCGTGAAATTTGCTCATCGCTGATATGTCGCCCAGAATAATAGTAATATATCTTCAATTTTATTAGTAACAGAAAGTATACCATGTACATGTTCAAGACAATTTTAAATTTCACAAAACATTATTTTAGTGAAAAATTTTAATAAGATCGGAGCTACATTATTGCTATTCTCGGTGGCACATGTGCGTAACAACGTTATGTTATCAAATCATTTTGGATGATTCATATTTCAGAATTAACAAATTTCTATGCGAGAACCTGTTACATAAACATAAAATAATTTGGGGAAAAAAAATACAACCGATTTCAAAATGCATTAGAAAGTATGAAATAATTTGTATTTAATTTGTATGAATTCTTTCTAGCTCTTTCTAAAATTGATGAAAGTATCACATAACATAATAAATACAATGCAATCTTTGCGGAGGCGGCGCAGAATTAAAAATTTTCTACATTGAAAATTTCCGAAATTCTTTAATCTTTTTACATGTTTTTACATGTTAATATATTTTCTCTTTCCGCCCATTTAGTATCAAGCCATACCTTCTAGGCCGACGTTCTAGTCACCATGATTCCTCTTCTCTATTGGATCCGGAGGTTCCTATCCTAAAATTTTTAGAAAATCTTTAATCAAAAATAGTTTCCACTGAAAATAACCCAAATCTTTTAATTGTTTTACGTTATCATATATTAACCTGTTAATCGGATGTAACGAAATATTTTGTCATACCAGGAAGACAACTCCATGGGACCTTTCTTCTCACAGCGAAGATAAAAATCCCTGTTTTGCAGCAAGTTGAACAAAAGTTAATTCCCTTGTTGACAGGTTAATGTATCTTTTCTTACCGCCCATTTATTGTTACCAAGTCTACCTTATGCCAATCAAATCATAATTACCAACATCATTCATGTATTTCCTACATTGAAAATTACCAGATTAGTTTAATTCTTGAACGTTTTCGAAGGAATTATTTCTTAACGCCCATTTATTATCAAGTCCAAAATACCGCAATGAAATCATAATCAGCAACATCTTTCGTTTGCAAAATTTTTAATTTTTCGCCGTCTCCGAAAAGACTGCATTGTATTTAACTCTTTCGGTACGAGCGCTCTTTCCGCTGCGACATTCCCGCTGTACGAGGTGCCCCGCCGAAAACGCGAACATAGCACATGGTCAGTCCTCCTTTGTGTGAAGACTTTCCTAACCTTATTATAATATGATCTATGCTTAATGAAACAATGCTTTTTTCCAAGTGTTGTTTGTAACTTTAATATTAAGAGATAGATATATCAAATTCTATCAATTATATAAGTAAAATTTATAAAAATTATATACAGATTATATGATTATATACAAGATTATAAACAAAATTATATACATAACAAAAATTACTGTTTACATATTATTAGTTAATGTATAATTGGACACAAGATAGCTAATAATTTAATTGGGTGTGATGTATTTTAACCCTTTTGGTACGGGTGCCGGATATATCCGGCACTCGCCCACACAGGTCATCAGATGGATGCCGGATATATCCGGCGCTCGTCTACACAGGTAATCAGATGGACGCCGGATATATCCGGCACCCGTACCGAAAGGGTTAATATGTTATGTAATATTTTAATCAATTTTATAAACAGCTGGCGAGAATTCGTACAGATCAAATTAAAATTCTTTAATACTTTTTAATGCATTTCGAATTCGGTTGTATTTTTTCTTTTCCAGAAATTATTTTATTTCACATTTTTTCAAAAAGTTCCATAAATTTGGGCAAATTCAATTAAAATTGTTTCATACTTTTTGAGTGCATTTTAACCCTTAACGTTCCAACTATGCCTCCAAATAAAAAATAATACTCCTCAATCAGTTACAAGCGATCAGTAACGACAGTCAGATCTGGACCTGTTTTATTGTAAACCTATCTATTTTTCAATTATGTCGAGAAGAAAAATGAATTATCGATTAGTTGGAGTTGCCGGTCGATATTCACAATTAAAAGTCGAAGCGTTAAGGGTTAAAGTCCGTTTCCAGAAACTATTTTATTTTACACTTTTTAGTGGCGATCCGTACATTCCTTGCAGAGTAACATCAGGGGATAGGATTTTTACAATAACAATAGTTAAAATCCTTACATTTTTTTGCAAATTGGATCATCGTGGGAATATCTCCTACAAGATGCAATAGGTTTCGTTCCGATTAGTCCATCCAACTCGGAGTAATCGGTGGAAAAAGCAAGTATATATCGATGGGCGTTACGAAAAGTAGCGCGTTTCATTTTTCTTACGAAGACTAACACTTTGGACTTTATGACCACGAAAAGTTGCATGTTTCAATTTTGGTCTCGAAAAGTAGCATGTTTTCTATTATAGCGAAGAAGAATAGCTTGTTATGCTTTTTCGTTGCGAAAGGTAGCACATTTCGGTAGTCTGCCGCGAAAAGAAGCACAATTTGCTTCTAATCACGAAAAATAGCACGTTTCATTACATTTTTGTTTTGTTTTTACTACAGTAAATGTCTTTAATTAATTAAGTGGAAATACCTTAAATAAAAACAAACATAATTTATTTAATTAATAATATTATTATAAAACGGGATAAATTCTTTCGGGATAAGACCTTCAGAGACCATTGCCGATAAATCTTCCCTTTTCTTTAACGGTAGCTGAATTTTAGTATCATAGGCATTTTGTAATTTATATTCTATTATGTCTTGCTTTTATTTGCATGCTATTTTCATTTAAATCATACTTAATATTAATTGAGTTTCCATCTGGCAAGACAAATGAAATGTGTTATTTTTCGTTGCAGTGGTTGAAATAAGCTATTGTTCGTGGCAAACTGTGAATTACGCTACCTATCGTGGCTAATTTGAAACATGCTAGTTATCAACGGAAACGATGAAACGTGCTTCTCTTCGTGATACATTGAAATATGCTAGTCTTCGTAAGAAAAATGAAACGTGCTACTTTTCGTAACGCACGTCGATATATTCTGATAGGATTGTGTAACCTTCTCCTTTTTTTACAAAGTTGGTTAAAAAATTCACGAACGTTTGTTGCAAATGGGATCATCGCGGAAACATATCCTGCAGCAAAATGTAATAGTAGGTTTCATCGATATCAGGTCGAATATACGTGAAATAGTACGCTTTGCAATAAAAGTGGTAAACAATGAAAAAATACAAAATGTTTTTTTTATTGGTCCAACTGGGAGTCATACCCTATAAAATGCAATAGGTTTCGTTTCGATCGGTCCATCCATCTCGGAGTAATCGGCGAACATACATTAAAAAATAAAAATAGAAGAAAAAACTGATCGAATTGAGTAACCTCCTCCTTTTCAAAGTCGGTTAAAAATATGGAAAAACGTGGAAGCGGAAAATTGTAATGTGTTAATGGTGACAGATTATGCTGTCATTTATTTGATTTCTTCATGATCATATTGAAAAGCCTCGCGGTAGTCAGTTTCCGATTTTTTAATAGTAACCCATATTTCTAACTGCGCCTTCTTGTAGCTGACATCGGAACCTTTTTAAAACACTACCAAAACATATTTTTTGCATAAGTCATTCCCGAGATATGAATCCTCATAGCGACATGCCACCGGCGTTAACGTTATCCGATGTACACGTGGGGGATGGCGTACAGTCGGACTTTGTACAATCGTGTTCGCTCTAAAAAGAGTGGGTAGTGTAAGCGTCACAGCATTGATAAGAATCCTATTTTAGTAAATATACAGATTCTTGGCCGTTTACTTCAAAGTTTTTCCGCTTTAGAAAAAATTTCTTTATTCTGTGTAATGTTGTTGTCAGTAGATTTTGACATATTTTCACGTTTTATACTCGAGTGGCGCCTCTGAGGCGCCATATTTAATTTATCGTAGTATTCTAAAATGCAAAATTTCAGTTTCACCCGTATCAAAGTATAGGAAATTAAAGAAGGGAATAAAAATCAACAGATTCTCAAATATTTCTAAGACTTTTCCTTCGACATAGTGCGTTTGGTTTCTGGAAACGTAGCTGGAAAATTAGATTAGACCCGATTACGTCTAAAAATGCTTCGAGTGCAAAGGGTTAACAATCTTCTGTTTCATATATTCGGTCGCTGATGACTCGGCTTGATAGAAATTGTTTTTTTAACAGTCATGCATAAAAATATCGAAGCGTCATACCTGACGAATGTGGTAAAAATTCTACAGTTCTTCTACTTTTACCAAGCCAGCCGTTTGTGGGCATTATCCTGCTCAAGCTATGGGTATCGCAAGTCAGTTTTGTTTAAAAGTACTGATATTTTATGGAACCCAAGCAAATTCACAAAATCGATTTTTTTTTTAACTATGGCGCACCTAACCTAAAAATTTGAAAACCATGCCAACACGTTGCTACTATGAAAGTAAAAAAGTGGTCGCTGCAAAATTTCAATACGCAGTTTGCATTTTTAATTTTTTGCTTTTAAGATTTGTAATCAAAAAGGTTTGGAAAAATTCTGTACATCGCCCACATCGCCCCTTCTGGAAATAACACGTTCTGGAAACTTTTCTTGCAACAATTCCAATGTAACGCCCGATGTTGCGCAGTTGGGATTTTACATTATATGTACAATAACCATTCCTTCACTATATATGATGAATGTTTAAGATCGTTATCCTGTTGAAATGTAAAATTATCTGCCATTCCCGATTTTGCCCCATTCTGCTGCAAATTATTTTTTAGGATGTTTAAATATTCATTTTTATCCATAATTCCGTCGATGAAATATTTATAAATTTCCTACTCCGTTAGCTGCCATGCAACCCCAAACGATTACACTTCCACCTCCATGCTTGACGGTAGCGCAGGTATTTTTCGGATCGAATTCTTCGTTTGGTTTCCTCCAAACCATTATTGTTCTTCAATCGGATCTGTGGCTTGGCGTAAGGTGTAAGGAATACCAATGGTATTTATAAAATTGAGATATTAACACTCAAGCTAATGCTATTTGTGCTTTTCACAAATGTTGAACTATAAACTGTGTGGTTTATTTTATGATAAAATTTTGACTTTGGCATATACAAACGTCAGATAAAATTTGAAATTGTAGTTTAATATATATATATAAAATAGGGTAACGCATACAGTAATTGACATCCATAAAACAATTGACCCTTTCCCTAAAGAAGTAGAAAAATATAACAAATTGCTCATTTTGTATAGTAAAATATAATTATAGTTTGATAGCCCAGATCTTTTTGTGTCAAACACAATTATACGTTATTATGTAAGAAAAGTCTTATATTATATTTTCTGCTTTTTTTAAAGAATAAGCGTTACCCTATACAATTGTTTAACTAATTTTTACAAAGATATGGCATTGGCACTTCTTGCAGTGAACCACAGATATTTATTTTGCTAATCTACTTATTTTTTCTGTAAACCATGTTCCACTATCATACCTCATTTAACCTGTGGCTAAATCGTGTGTATCAAAGTGTATTTGGAGTAAAAGGAGTTAATTAAACGAATAAAAATATTCCGAAAAATTTCACCGTTATATCGTGACTATATTGGCAAACGGAACCTACGCAGCAGTTTAATAGCACATCCCTGAAGGCAATAGAAATCTGAAGCTGAGAGCTCGAAAGAATCGCCGCGGCCGATTGGCGTACAGATAATGTACACCGGCCAATTAGCGTGCGTAACATTGGTGCGCCGAACTCGGCGCGGTGTTACGAATGTAATATACGAACCACCATTACACGCTGTTGCCAGATTTTTTGCATCACGTGTCTCCGTGCTCTGATTAATCACATTGTGGCGTGGTGTAGCGTGGCGTAGCGTGTGTGTACACTTTAAGAATGTCCAAAGGCGTTTGCAGTGTTACGTAAGCAACAATCTCGATACTCAGTTTTACCTTGCTCGTTTATTTTCTTTCGTATTATTTTTTTCTTTCTTAATACATCTGGTACTATTATTAAATATAAAAGAAGATATCAAATAACCGAGATTCATCGATTTCGTTAAATATATCGTCGATAAAGACGTTAAAAATGTTGCATTAGACTTTCGTTATTGGATAGAGTTATCTACGTACAAGAAAATAACGCACTTATCGTGCGTTCAATTTTCCTATACAGCCGTTACACTTTGCAACTAACTCACGGACGCAACGTTTTGAAATGAATACGCGTGCTTCCTTTAAATCAAAGTGAAAGTTTGTAGGTGTGCTATATGTAGTTTAAAACACAATATGTTTAAAACACAATTTCCTCTTTTGAAATTGGACCAAACGACTTGAATTTTTTTGAGAAACTAGAAGAACTAGTTTACTAGATGATAAAAAGAAAAAATGTTGAAAATGTCCCAGTCGGTTGAAATTATGAAGGATATGAAGGAGTGGGGATCACTTTTCTCAACTTTTTTATCCGAGCCAATAATGAAAATTTAAAACATACATTTCGTATATTTCAGCAAGTTGTATGTATACATAAAGTTTCAACGAAATCGGTTGACGCATGTAGAAACTACAAGTAATTGAAATTTACGAAAATCGCAGTTTTTCACCTAAGATCATGACTAATCACGATATTCACTCTATCCTTCATAATTTCAACCGACTGGGACTTTTTCAATATTTTTTCTTCTTGTCATCTAGTAAACTAGTTCCTCTACCTTCTCAAAAAAATTCAAGTCATTTGGTCCAATTTCAAAAGAGATTCACTGTATATGTATATTTACTTGATCGCTATGATTGAAAAGAATAACGACATGATAACGTTAAATAGTGTTGAATATTCATTTTAAACTTACGATATAAAGTTTGTCTATAAATGTGTTGTAAAATAACGTGTACATATTAAACCGACCAATTTGCTTAGCTGTATTATTTTATCAATATGGTATTATTACGAATATTCCATAAATAATCAAGTTTCTACAAATACATTTCGTTCGGAGAAAACTCATACTTATTAATTCAAAATGTAACACTTATTCGTGAAAAAATATTTTTTGTTGAATTAATAACACGTAGTAAAAGATTCTAAATTTGAGATCTAGGTATGATATCATTATCGTTCTTAGAATTAAAAAATATGCAAACAGATTTGTGTATGTGAATCACTGTATCTAGTGATGATTCAATATCCCTCTCTTGAACATCTTCAAGCAGATAATTCATTCGTTGGCAGATTTTGAACCATTTGAATGATTACTCAAAGTTGAAAACTTATAAAAGTTTTGAAGAACTTAATAGTTTTAATAAATGATAGTACTCCTATAATTTGATAGTGTGCATTATATTAAATATTAATAATCTGAAAGCTTCGAACATTATTAATTCTTAGAAACGAAATGTACCGCTAGTATAAATTGTAAGCTTATTACAGTAGTTGGAATCAATGCGTTCAAAGCATACTACACGCAGTAACAGTTCCACTTCCCTTAGCAATGTTATTACCCTTTTTATTCCGATCTATTTTTGACACACTCGCAAAATGAAGGAAAATGGCTCGATAGACATGTTAACAATTTTCCATTTCGATTAAAGCAAGTGTCTTTCTCATTTCGGAAGCTACAGATCGTACGTTTACGATGACAGTGGCAGAACTTGAAAAAGTATGTTTACCAGGAGAAGCAAAAAGCTGTTTCTGAACATAATTAACCATTGTTACTTACATGCAAAGAAATGACGCAGTTCAAAACAGTATCCTTTTCATTTTATCAACATACACTTGTTCGTAGTGGTACGACACAATTCATAAGACGTATTTAAAAAATACAACGCAGTATCGCATTGATCAGGAATAGTGACATAATTGATTTCTGTCAGCGAAATTATGAAGATAATTAAGATTTTCATAATTGGTTCAGCACTATTTGTGCACAGGTCTTACAGTGATAACCCGAAAATCGTGTTTTTTTAGTTGAGTCTCTTTTTTCGCGATATTACGATATGCTTGACATCTTTGGACCAGAGAATTTCATAGAGTCATAGAGGGTACTGAGTACCCATTAGTACGTAGTATAGCGAGCAAGTCGCTAGCTTTAATCAAAACGGCAGAATGTTTATAATTTTGACGATGTAAACCTTTATTACAGGTGTCGCGTCGGCAACCTATAACCCGCGGGTCACCAAGTGACCCATTTGATAATTTCAAGTGGCCCACTTGAGTTCGGCAAATAAAGTAAGGGAACTTGTGGAGTTATGTTACAGGTTTTGTTCTTGGGACAAAAATACTATAAAAAATATATTTTTGCGCATCTGAATATATATATATATATATATATATATATATATATATATAATCTGTAGTACGTTTAAAACTACAACTTTTGGTTCAATCAGTTTGTCAAAATTCTAAATGGTTCCAAAAATTTTGCCTGTATTCCCGAAAGATGGAATTGTTGAATTTTTTGAAAGTTTGGGGAGTTGTGCAACACGGCTAAAAATTGAAGAAAAGAAGTATTTTGATACATTTTTTTTATTTAAATTTTATGAAGTGATAAATTGTGATGTGTTACGCTCAATCATTCCAGTTGACAATGAATACAGGTTTAATATCCGGTAATTAAATGAGCACAGTTGAAATGCACAACTCGATCACATGTATTGTTTCGGTTTAAGTTTTTCGGCATAGGACCCATGCAAATGATGCAGAAGTCTTCTTCTTCAGACTCGGATGAACTGGAAAATACAAACTCAGGTTAAAAACTGTCAAATGTGGTCTGTTGCACAACTCCCCAAATTCTACATTTTCAAAATAACCATCGTACCATCGTTATACCGATTGATTATACAAAATTCATTTAATGTATCGAAAGATTATTCACCGCTGATTATTTTTTATATACTTACCTTTGCGATCAGCTTTAAAAGATGAGTGAAAATACTGGAAACATTAATGGCCAACAAAACTTTTTTTAACAGAATTGAAATCACATTCTGGAAAGATACTTAGAATTCGGGTTTACGGAATAAGTGCTAGTTAAAAAGTAAAATCACGTCAAAAAACACATTTGACAGTATTTGGAATTTGTAAAAAATATTGCCATGTAACAGGTATTGTCGTGTTGCACAACTCCCCATGTTGCAAAATTCCCCAAGCTCCTCTATAATATATAAAAATAAATTATAAAACATAAATACGAAACAAAGCCTTTGAGATAATATAAATAAT
The DNA here is from genome assembly GCA_943735885.1 of Stelis phaeoptera. Taxonomy (NCBI): domain Eukaryota; kingdom Metazoa; phylum Arthropoda; class Insecta; order Hymenoptera; family Megachilidae; genus Stelis; species Stelis phaeoptera. Next base: position 4,632,165 of record OX030933.1, read on the forward strand.
AGATTAACATTTTGGTTTGATCAGAAAGTTACAGAAACGAACATAGACGGAATACAGCGACATTGTCCGAACGAATCAGGAGACTCGGTAGAGTCTCCTCGCCAAGTAGTTTAGGCCGACGGCTGCTCCGCCGGCGACAGCGAGACTCTACCGAGTATATTATCCCGAAGCAGAGCGTTTTGGGCGTTTTGCAAAAAATAATTTGCTATTGCAGAAAAAGTACGCAACTGAGCTTCATTCTAATAACACAGTCTGCTTCGACTTGTCTTTCTCCTTCTTTTAAGCCCAAGAACGCCTCAATCGGTGCATTTATTTATGAGATATTAACTGTTTTTCATCGAAAAATTTCAATCAGTTTCATTAACCACCTACGTCATGCTGACGTCAGTGTCGATCACACATTTTTGCTGCTAGAGGCGCTGTTAGCGCTGTGGCTTACGTTACGCACATGCGCCGTTACTGATATTCGCGTTGGTTCAACATCATGGCGCGCGATACTCTCACACGTTAAGATCGTATTGCGACGGCGCGCGGCATCAGTCGCGTCGCGGCGACGCGTACAAAATTCAAAACGGTAGTACATCGGTCGCCTATGCATTATTTTGAATAAAATATTTTCTTTACTTACTTAGAAATTATAATCTTTTTAAGTAACCTTCTTTATTTCATGAGAACAGAAGAGGAGTAACAATATATTTTACTCTAAATAATGTAAATGTTAATTTACACCACAAATTATCACAAGATTATTTCAAACAATACCTAACTCTGATCATACCTTATGGAAATAATGAACTGTCCGTCTATTACACGCGTATCATAACGCAAGATCATACTGCTATTACACATGTAAAATACCTTTTGTAACCACGACCTCTTTTCGTTGCTTGTCGTAACTTTAGAAGCATTGATGAGAAATTACATATACGTATAGCGAAATTACAGTAATCAACTTAAAGTGGTTGAATGAACCATTAATAGCCAATTAAAGTAATATTAAACCGATTTAAGTCGTGTTTGGACTCATTTTAATTGGAAAATTCCCAGCAATCCGTTGGTGCAATTTTCATTGAGGTTAGATGAAAATTATTACAAGTGAAATTTTCTTTACTGGATGCTCATTTGTTTTACTCGCGGCATTCCTTTGAGGTGCCGTAGCTCGACCGTCGCGTCGTTGCTCGACGTATACCTATACGATCTATCTCACTTCCTCTCGTTATTACATCTATTCTCTTACGATAAAATTTAACCAAGCCTCACTGTACTTTGTTTATTTATGCCAATGAACGACACTGCCCTGTTGCCATAAATTTCCATGATGCGCATATTTTACCCGGTGCACGGTAGCAGTTCGTTCATTTTTCTTAGCTTTGTAAGTGTTTCACACTATACATATCTATTTTAATTATTTTCTACTTCTTTTATTCTAATTTTTTTTCTTCCTTATTATTTCCTTTTAATTTCTTTTTTTATTATTTTACTTTTTTTTCTATTTTCTCCTACTTACCTTTTTCTTCTACTTACATTTAATAAAATAACCCACAAAAAGTACGTTACATGTAAAAAAAGGTAACGCCTAGTAGTTTAGGCACTACGAGCGGAGCACCTTTTTGCACTAATATATAATGCACTTCAATGTGGCCCTGAAAACGTCGTGATATCCCACAAAAAGTACATTACATGCAAAAAAAGGTAACGCCAAGTAGTTTAGGCACTGTGAGCGGAGCACTTCTTTGCACCAATACACAATGCATATTGAAAACATTTGGAAGCTATTACATATTTTGTGGATTTTCTAAAAAAGTAATGGATATCATGCGAAACCAGCCAAGTATTGAGTTATATATATTTTTTTTCAAAATATTTATGCTTGGCGTCTGGCTGCCTCGTTGCGATCAAATATATATAGCATTAAACAACTATTTATAGTAATTAACTTTATATAAAATCGATAATATATTCACAGATTTGGAATAACGTACAACTAATTTTGTTGGATCGCAACGAGGCAGCCAGACGCCAAGCATAAATATTTTGAAAAAAAATATATATAACTCAATACTTGGCTGGTTTCGCATGATATCCATTACTTTTTTAGAAAATCCACAAAATATGTAATAGCTTCCAAATGTTTTCAATATGCATTGTGTATTGGTGCAAAGAAGTGCTCCGCTCACAGTGCCTAAACTACTTGGCGTTACCTTTTTTTGCATGTAATGTACTTTTTGTGGTCTCGTGTATTCGTCACGTGTTCAACGCTTAACTCCCTAGTATAATTTTCCACACACGGTGCAATTTCCCCTAGTGTAAATAATCCCTAACGTCTATATTTCCTAGTGTAGTTATCCCTAGCGTCTGTATTCCCTAGTCTTATTATTACCTTGGACGAATAATCCCTAGTTCCAATACTCCCTAGTGCAGTTTTCCCCGGTGTTAATAATCCCTAGCGTCTATGTACCCTGGTGTAATTAATTCCAAGTGTCAGTATTCCCTAGTGTGGTTATCCGAAGCGTCAATACTCCCTAGTGTAATTGTCCGTAGTGTTATCCCTTTGCACTCCGAACCATTCTGAACGTTAGCTACTAGCTACTCAGCGCCACTTTGTGGCAAAATCGTGCATTTACGAACCTTCATATTATTTAGTATAGTTTTGGAACCAAGTAACGTATTATAATGATATTGGACTTGTATGAATTGGTTAACATCGAGAAATGTATATTTGCAAAAGAAGTAAATATTTTATTTTTTATAATTTTGTAAAGTTTGATAACGTTTGAAATTTTTTGTATATATCTCAGTAATTTTACCATATTTTGATTTGATTTCTTCTGCCATTTCAAGAGAAAATTTCAGAAAAACATGCATTTCTCAAAAAGTTGTGCTGGAATAAGTTAATTCCCCGTAATAACTAATAAACTTGAATGTCCCCTGAGAGGGGACTGTATGTACAATATATTGTAATATTTTATATTTATGTAATTACCTCGTATTGCACGTCATTTGTCGGTGCTGTTCGATTTTTGACTGACTGGAACGGACAGGTGAGAGGTAAACGGTTCAGTTTGTTTATTTTGAAGTTTTTCAAATTGTTTATTGTAGAAGATTATAAGATTATAAATATCTGTTTTATAGTTTATTAAAAAATTGCCTTCTTTCATATATAGCATAATACTGCTACTTGGATAAAACAATAGTTCTACGTCTTTATTTTTTTATAAAATTGGAATAAAATAAAATAACAGAAGAAAAAAACCTGGAATCATTGAATACATCAAAATTAAAAAAAAAAGAGGTATTACCATTCAACTGATTATTTTAAAAAATAATATATTTATTATACACATTATTAAACATTCAGATTAATTTTGATTCTCTTGATATAAAAATATGCCGATTCCTCTTCCTTTGTTTTTCGTAAACACTAACACCTCCGTGTTTTCAAACGTTAATTGCAAAGTGAACTGGCTGATTATATTAATGTTACTTATCTACATATATAGTGTATAAAAAATAGCTTAGTTAGCCATCTATCCCAGAATTACCCTCCGTAAAAATCTTATATAAATAATATCTTAATAATCTTAATAACTTACAAAGTAACATCACAGTGAGGGATGAGAAACATAGTTTACTCGATTCTATGAAACCTTTGTATGGGGGTAAACTACCTGTAACCATCATACAACTTATAAAAAATGTTTGTCATAAAATCTGAAAATGTTACGTATTAATACAGAAGGAAGGAAGTTAACATATTTTTTTTTGTACGTACCATGAACGCATTTTGTCACGCTTATTATGTAAGAATATGTGACTTTCGCGAATAACGCGTATTAAAAGTACTTTGTTACGGTCAGATGACAGATCACTTTATACATATATTGTGTACCACTTTAAAGCTTCAATGTTGCAAGAGCAGACTACCTCCATATATAATCACAATTATGCAGTAACTCACCTACGGAGACAAACGGAGATACGTAATTACAACAAAGAATATCAGCGGCCTTCCAACTAAAGTCGAATTTCCAACTTTTGTTTTATATAATTTTATTATTGTAATTGTTGATTCAAAATTGATTTTTTTTTTCACATTAACCCATTAACGAAAAATTTATTTATTTATCTGTTTAATTTGTAGACGATTCTAGAAAAGGGGAAAAAAAAAGGATAAGAAAGGATTTTGGGTTAGTACCTGGTGTTCCCAACTGGGGATAACGGCAGTTAATGGGTTAAACATTCTTTAATTATTTACTTATGAACTATTGGGTTAGCCAATAAGTAATGTTAAAATTTTCGGTTATAGAAAAAATTAATAATTTACTTATGTGATGCATAAACCACTTTAATTATGCAATGCACAACCCCTGGCATTCTGTGAGCAGCATTATTTTATTTCTTCAAAAATTCTAATCTTTTTTTTGGTGGAAATTTAAAAAAATATACTTTCTTAGAAAATCGAAACTTGTATCATCATTTGTTGGACTATAATGTTGGACCAAGTAACTATGACAGAAAGTTGAGGACGTTTCGTATTCTTGTCTCTCCAAAAATATAAAAAGCACAGTTGTTTAACACGTTGACTGCCACAGTGAAAACGGACGTGTGTAGTCAGACACGTTGAAATCCTAATTATTAAGAATACAATCAACTAATTTTCAAATTTAACCTTTCAAATCGATAGCTAGCATTATTAGCTTAATGATAACGCTATCCGTGGTTTGTTTCGTTATTTCTTTTGTTAATTATTTGATTGTAAAAAGTTTCGAGTGCCGGTCACCGGTGACCCCCGTGGCAGCCAACGTGTTAAAGGACACGTTGAAAGCGGAAATAAATTCAAGAAAATGTTATGATTCTTTTTTTAAATTATGCTTTGAAGTATTAACTTTCAGAATGTGCGGATATTACAATACATAAATGTATAAGAAACGGATAACAACTTATACTTTAACACGTTGACTGCCACAGTGAAAACGGACGTGTGTAGTCAGACACGTTGAAATCCTAATTATTACGAATATAATCAACTAATTTTCAAATTTAACCTGTCAAATCGACAGCTAGCATTATTAGCTTAATGATAACGCTATCCGTGGTTTGTTTCGTCATTTCTTTTGTTAATTATTTGATTGTAAAAAATTTCGGGTCCCGGTCACCGGTGACCCCCGTGGCAGTCAACGTGTTAACAAACAAAAGAAGGTATATATTATTGCAAAGGTACATACAATAACTTCGTTACTATTTTTCTAAATATATCATTTCGATGACGTCGAATAATTTCGGTAACATTTAGATTTCTTTTTCTTATTTGTTCAAATTATCTCAAATTTGATGCCATTTTAATCAACAAAATGCCATAAATACCGTGGTAGAAGATTCATAAAAAGGAAGGTTTCCCTTGGTCGTTCAGTTCTTGTTATCACTGGCTACCGTTTTCTGCGTCCCAAACTTATTATCATCTATTAAATCAGTGAATCAACGTACGGAATTATTTTACTGATATACCCGATTCCGGTTCACGTTACAGTCATCGACAAACTTCTTGACGCTTCAAGGGGTATATTCCCAGTGGTGCGGATGAATCCTTCACTCACATTGTATGTACAAATCTTGTCGCAAGATTCACAGTGACAATGTATATTTTTTTCAGTCTTATTTTAAATTTACGAGTATTCAGTTATTAGGTTTTCGTTTCAACAGCTTTTGAAATACACTTAAATAGATTTAATAAACTCTTAAACTTACGCAATACTATTAATACTAATAATATACTATATACCAGAGGTGGGGAACCTTTTTACCATTAGAGGCCACATTTAAATTAGGCGGTAGTAAAGGAAGCTGCTATAATTTTTTATATTTCACTGTTGGTATTTTTATTTATATTCATCCAGATTTTTAAATTTTAATAAACAACTACATATTTAAATACCACTTCAAATAAAAATGATATTAGTAGAAGTATTTTTAAATAAATTTATTTCATTTTAAAGAAATACAATAGAAAAATAATAATATTAAGTCGTGATCTATATAATTAAATATTAATTAATACAAGAGCTAGCTTTTATGAAGGCCGCACAAGAAACTCACGGAGGCCGCATGCTTTATCGAATATAAGATTCGCGATGGGAGCAATCGTAGATTCAGAAAGAGCAAATATAAAGCAATTGCTTGTGATAGAAATTATTAAGAAACATTAATATTTCGTTTGAGCCTCAACGATAAAGGCAAGTGACAGATGTCGCTGACATTTACTTTCACTCGGTGGATATAATCAACGGTCGTTTATAATACCATAACTTACCGACAGATATGCAACTGTATTTATTTTCAATTTGCTCCTTGTTAATAAGTTGTTATTGAGTTATCTGACCATTGAATCCTATAAAATAAATCAGGACAAATTTTGTAGTACTATAATATCGTTTTAAAAAGTCTATTTACTATTTATGTTGCAGAAGTCAAATTTCTGCTTTTTTATTTGCGAATATCTCATTAACCCTCTATGGGCCAGTGTAACTTTTAGGTCACATGCTAATATATCGACATTTTACCAAATAATTTTAGTTTTTTTCACAAGATCGAGTATACGTATTAATTATATAATACCTCTGAGATAATCAATAACAATATTGATAACAGTTGGCTGCACAATCAACCTGAAATATCAAAGTAAATGCCTTGCAAGTTGTATAATTAAGAAAAAAATTCGGTCCTAAGAGGGTTAAATATAATATTTGCGACTGAAGAAATATTAACATTCCGTTCCATTTTTATTTCGATTTTTCGACCGATGTTTGTTAGGAATTTTCTTAATCATTTGGTAAGTACTATTTATCCTAATAGTTACATACTTTTTTTTTTGTTTCGTCCTGTATATGCGCACTTAAAGGATTAACGAAGAGTCTTGTCAAAAAGAAATCTGGTCAATATTCATAAGGAGATCACGTGCCAACAGTGATCTAAACATAATTTTATTTCTTTTTATTATGACGGCTGCTTTTTATTATTTTTCCCGTTATATGCACGTCATAACAAATCAATTTTAAAAAATCGATAAATTAACCAAATGTATTTATTTCTTCGATACAATTTCCAGTAATGCTAACTATTTCCAACGTTATCGATCTTTTGAAGAAAGTTTACGACGTCGGTAATATAGAGAACCATTGGACGAATCGATACGAAAACCACCCTCTGTCGTATAAGCACACAAGTTGCATACATGCAATAACGTAACCACCGACGAGCTTCTATTAAAGACTGCAGGCTCCTGCGTATTTTGGCGTACCGGGAAATGGGTATGGTAGACCTGGGCTTCGTCGGTAAATACTAAATATCTCTAACGATGTTGGTGAACGTGTTTAGCATGACCGTGGAAATTGTCCGTCGTGTAAATTGACACAAAAATATATATGCACACTAATAGAATTGAGTAACCTCCGCCTTTTCGAAGTCGGTTAAAAATGAGATACAGCGATATGCTCTAGCGTTAGTTTATCAATAACAAGGAATGCGAACGATACCGTGCGCAACAAAATGCAACAAACATAGGGTAAAGGACCCATGTACCGGATATTTAGTGGTAACATGAAAGCTATTGAAAAATTTCAACATAATTTTCCATTTATTCTGGAAATGTTTTGGATTGAACTGATTATTAAGCATTAATACAAGTTCAGGACTTTTTGATTAAAAAAAAAAAAAAATAATAATAATAGCGTAATACAGATACTAATAAAAATAATATTTTCTTTTAATTTTGTCGTAAATAGCGAACACAATAAAGATTGTAGAACTATTCTGGATCTCGTATTGAAGTTAACACTAGAACTACCGACGTAGAGTGTACCTACCCTTACTTCAAAATTATAGCTGAAATAGGAAACAGAATAAATGAGAGATGAAACGTAAAATGACATATAGAATAATTCTTTATCTTGATAAAAGCCAACTTACATTTCGACAAAAGCCTCTTAATTAATTTTCTAATATAAAACAAGAAAACACGCAATTAAATTTATTTTAATCCGATAATGTATAGATAAATAAATTAAATGTCTGTTATTTTTTTTTATATATAATCTTATTGTTTTTGTAAATTACAATTTTATAAATTCAAAGTTTATTATCAGTTTTTCTCATTTAAATTCCTTGCTGAACTCTATTTCTTCTTGGGCTTTTCTTCTTTAGTCTTCATGAACTATTATATAAACTTAAAAACTTGGTATTATCAGATTTATGTGAACCAAAGTTACGTTTTTTATTCATTATTTGTTCATGATTACCGTTTGAAGTGGGCGTAATCTAAATTTAAGTGGAATATAGTTCTGTCATTAATATTCGCAATAAAATCGTTACTTCTTACATTACAACTGGTACAGAGATCTGTTGCGTCACAGCCTTCTAGAACGTTATTGATAACAACACTTCTATTGGCATTGTCATCATTATATTCTTTACCTATAAATATACTCTGCCTGTTGCCATTAATATCTTGAGAAATCTGGCAATTCTCATCAAATACTATGTCATCTAGTCTACCAAGTCTATTTGATCATCACAATTTTCCTTATCGTTAATTTTTAACGCTATGTTATCCTTATCGCGGTATATTTTCTTATCACAATTTTATTTAGTATCCGTATAAGATTCAACGAATGAATGTGCTACCGTCTTGACAGTGAAATTTATGTTCTGGAAAAAAATAAAGAAACAATCATTAGCACACCAAAACTACGAATTTAATACATATACACCTATCCCCCGATTTACACGGTTTTTAAAATATGGGATAAAAAGAAAAAAAGAATTTCTGCAGTCATTTTTTAATTCCGTTCGCTTGGTAACATTGGCGCTTATATTTCTAGTCATTTTTTAATCACGGATTTCATTGCCAAGGTTCGCCGATCTGAAACATCGAACTTGAATCGCATCAAGTACTATCGAGTGCTGAAAGTGACATCATACCAATCAGGAAGAAAAGATTAATAGTCTATGAAAGTGATAACAGTAATTAAATTTTTTAACACGTTGGCTGCCACGGGGGTCACCGGTGATTATCAAATAAATAACAAAAGAAATGACGAAATAAATCACGGATAGCGTTATCGTTAGGCTAATAATGCTAGCTATCGATTTGAAAGGTTAAATTTGAAAATTAGTTGATTGTATTCTTAATAATTAGGATTTCAACGTGTCTGACTACACACGTCCGTTTTCCCTGTGGCAGTCAACGTGTTAATTTATACATATTTCTTGTTTCTACATGTAAAATGAATTACATACATATATCTTCATATTTTTGTCACTTTATGAATAGACCGTTATTTGTATGTTTTTTAACACTAAACCTACCGACGTTTTATGCGCATTTACTTTCAAGTTGAAAATAAAATAGAAAAATAAATAATTAAATAATGAAACGTATACTAACATATACAGCAAGTCTTTATGGTGATAAAAATTAACACGCCTTTTAATAAAAGCATCGTAATAAATTTTGTGATATATAATAAGAAACACTTGATCGGTCATTTTGACCGCTTCGGTAGGTTTAGTGTTAAGATATATTTAGTTTTATTTTGCGTTGAAATAAATGACTGAATTCTGCACATTTTAGGTTGTTTCCGATTTACACGGTTTTACGTATAAAAATCTACGATTTCGATTTACACGGTTTTCTAAGGAACCTGTCTTCGGTGTAAATCGAGAGATAGGTGCAGTTTTACGGACGTTGTTTCGAAAAGCTCCAGTTGCGGATTGGTAGGAAATTTGGGAACGGGAGAGGCTAGAAATCAGAAAATACCCGAAATTAAAATTTTAGATTTAAGATTCACCCCTTTCTCCTAAGTACCACTTCCCTAAGTTTCGTATTAATCCACGATCGGTACCTTTTGGAACAACAGCCAAAGTTATTGTAATGCTTCAATTCGTTGTATACAAATTTGAAATATTTGTTAGTACAATTGGGGTTAGGGTTAGGTTTGAACAAATTGAACAAATTTTTGTTTTTCTCATCTCCGTTCCATTCATACACTCTCGTGAATTTTCAAAATCACGTACGATACCATAACTCACATTAGCATTTGGTTGCTTTTCACTTAGTAAACTTGTTCCTGTATTTCCCTGAAACTTTGATCTTTTCAAAATGTTATCATAGTTTACTGCCTTGCTATCAAATGGATATAATCCATACGCTTTGAACCCATGTTTTAAGATAGGAATTAAATTCACTTGATCGAAATCTTTTTTCAGCAATGGGCCAGCGACTCTTTTACTGAAACAGTGATTATCAGATCTATATTGTTGCATTGCTTTTTTCCAAAAAGATTTAAGCGAACAGAAGAAAGACACGTCTAATAGCCGCATGATACGAGTTGTATTTGGAGGTAGAACAACGAGTACTATTTTATTTGTAGAACAAAATTTATCGACAGGCTTGGTAAAATGTGATGAGTGTGCACCACTGTATAAAATTATAGGTTTTTCTATATTTTGTTCATTATCCCAATTATTGAAGGAATTCTTCACTCTATTCTTCGTTCTTCCGTAACTCCAAGCATTTGGTATATTTTCAAAAAAAGTGTGCTGGAATTCGCTCATAAGCAAATAAAATTAGGCTAGGTGCCAACTGGCCAGCTGCATTTCCAGTAACAAGGATAGTTCGATTTTCTTTGTTATTATTACCAACTATATTGTACACAGTTTTGCTCTCCTTTGCAACTATAACCTTTGTGTTTTCTGGATCTAATCTTATTGATGTTTCATTGCAATTAACCCTTTGCACACGAAGTATTTTTGGACGTAATCGGATCTAATCTAATTTTCCACCTATGCTTCCGGAAACCAAACGCATTATGTCGGAAGAAAAATGTTACAAATATTTGAGAATCTGTTGATTTTTATTCCATTCTTTAAGGGGTAAGACCACTGTAAACACCTAAAATAAAGCGCTTTTTTGCGATTTTTTTTCGTATGGAAGGAAAAGTAAGAGCATAATAATATTCAAGAATGTTATTAACCATGTTTTTACATATTCAAAAAAAAAAATGTATCCAAATATAGTACAGAATAGCGACGCTGGTGCCATTCTCGCGAGGCGTGTTGAATATGAGGCGCTCTGCGGCACGCAGTGTAACTGACGCAAATTTGTATCTGGAAAAAAACTAAAAATTTATTCTTAATCTACAAGGGTATAACTAGAGAAATACGTAGGGAATTTTTGAAACATTAATTTTTGTGTGATTGGCGAGCATTTGAAGTAAAGAGTTAAATTTTCTACAAGAAATGGGACAATCATTTGTCAATAAATAATGTTAAAATCAACTTTTTGAAAATCCCGTACGTACTTCTCTTCGGAATGTTATTTTAAAGATATGGTCAAAATTTGGAGCGAATAGAATGAAAATTGTTGGAATAATACTGCGTGCCGTTTTAAAAAGTCGTGTTTCGAGAAAAACGCCTTTAAAGTTTTGAGATGTGTTATGAACGATGTTGGATACGATGTTTTTGTACCTTTCTTGCTCATGAAAACTTTTTTGTCACTCATTGCAACTCATAAGAACTTTAAGGCATCAAATAAACTGTGAAAAATCAGCACTACACACAAAAATCGTGATTTCAAGCGCAGTTACTCGTTTCGGAGCAGTCTGACGCGCTTGGAAAAGAGCTCGGAATTTTCAATGAAAAAATTTTGTACAGGCATAAAATCCCCCCCCCCCCCCCTTGTTCTAGAAGGTACAAAGCATCTTTTAAGACAATAAAAAAAAAATCGATTTTCTGAAAATTATACAGTGGTCTTACCCCTTAATTTTCGATATTTTGATACGGATGAAACTTAAATTTCGCATTTTAAAATACTCCGATAAATCAAATACGACGCCTCAGAGGCACCACTTGAGTGCAAAGGGTTAAAAATTCTTCAATATTAAAAATCCATTTTTTCATACTATCCTCGGAAAAATTAACTCGTGTAACAGATACATTTTCGCTCATTCCTTGAGCTTCAACGAGAAGAATCTTTAAATAGAATTTTTTAACTAACAATAAGATTTGTATTGTGTTGAACAACTCATCTCAGGGTCTAAATACATTATCCATCGAACTAAAGCATCTTCATGTGCTGTAGTCAAACACACTCAGGCTCAGGTTTTTTATTTTTGTATTTCTTTTTAATTTTGTCATGCAGTGTACTTTTTTGAAAACCAAATTGTACGCTAGCTACATTAATTGATGATTTATTCGAGGACATGGCATCTAACGCTTTATTTAACGTATCTTTTTTTATATAAAAATCTTTTTTTTTTCCAGTCTTACTCAAATTTAGATCTGGGAAATGAAATTTTTATTGTTGCAAATGCTCTTAAAGATTTGTAAATATTGTTATTCGATATAAATGTACCTATAATGAATTACATACTGATTTTATGACGCAAAATGTCAAGTGTCAATTTGCGTTATGACGCAAATGTTAAAATCGATTAGGTCGCAAATCGACTTATAATCCGGTAACTACTGAATCGACACGAGTATTGTTCCGATATATCGATCACCGATAACTGCAAATGTCGTAAAGTTGTACTAAATGTTATTTAACTTTGTTCACTAAATTAATTCAATTATTATTATATCGACTTTTAAATATAACTATTCCATACTCATTTTGGTAATAAAAATGACCGGATATAGATAATCGTAATAACGACAATTTCCATACATTTTTTATATCTTTCCCCTGCATCAATTATAAAAGTCTTAATTTACATAAAAAATCAGTTCAAATATTATAAAAAGAATATTACATTTTGATTTATGTAAATCGAATTTTTACAAATCATGAAAATTAATATTGTATCCGGTAATAGGGGGCTGTCCAACATCTCAGTCCTTTACCCTACTACCTCGTGACAAAGAACTCGCACGAACAAAACGACAAAGAAAGATTCCCCTTTTTAACTGATCTCCTCATTTTAGTTGATAGGACTAGTCTCATCTTTCCTAGGGATGCAAAGTTTATCGATATTTATCGATACTATCGATAAGCCCAACTATCGATAGTTGTCGACAAGAAGAAGGAGGAAAAGCCTCTATCGATATCACTAAGTCCTGGTCTGCAATAGCTGATTTAAGCTTTTAGCTTGACCAACCACAATCGACTATTCGCTACATCTTCGTTTGTAATTGGTTAATTTCTTAAGGCTTAAAGCTTAAATCATTTATTGTAGACTGGGATTAATTGTCGAAAGTTTATAAAAAAACTTTCAAGAATACCGAAAGTTCTGAACAGTCTACGTTAAATGAGGAAAGTCGAAAAATTGTGCTGCAAGATCCTCCTGCGAATTTTCTGATACATGCCAAAGTTTGTTATTTGTTACTTATGTATATTGTTAACAAGTGGGGTTAGCAAGTGAGGTTATTTTAATGTTTATTGTCATATTATCCGCCCGACTATTAACCTCTGACAATGCAACAAAAACTAATTTCCTTAAAATGTAATTACAAATATATTCAATAAAATTTTGAATATACGTTTAATATAAATTTGTTTTCTATTTTTATAATATTTATACCCTTGTTTTTATTTAATTATGTTTTATTTCTGTTTAATTATAAAATTTAATCAAAAAATACAATCTATAGAGAACCTACAGTAAAAAAATAAGACATAAACAACTCTTATAAAAACTATCGATATTTATCGATAGCGTCGACAAGGCTTTTGAAAACTATCGATATTATCGACACACAAATTTTTTCGATAGTTTGCATCCCTAATCTTTCCGCAAGAGTATAGGATCCGTTTCTTATTCTGACCGCAATATATCCTAGAGGGCGGTAGAAAACAGCAAATTTTTCGGGCACACGATCTCCCATAAAGCTGGTAGTCTTTACCAGTATCTCGTCGGTGGCGTAACATTGACGGAAGAGCAGACGGCCAGTCGACGTACTGTCTATTTATACATGTACACACTCAGCGCCGTTCAGTGGAGCGGCGACGATCGTGTCTCGTCGTTTCGCTTCGGGAAAAGTCGAATGTACACGCCCCCTCTTTCCTTCCGCTGCAATTCCACTTCCCCTACCTTTAGCAACACTCTACTACTTGTCTCCGACGAATACCACTTGAAACGCAGCTTTCCGGGGCTTCGAGCTTTCGTTGGTACATTCATCAATGTTCCATGAAGATCGATGCTTTACTTGTTGACCTATGTTTCATCGCATGTTCATAAAGTAAATTTACATAGTGGATTTCATTCATATACAATGTTGGTACACGCGGGAGCATCCGAATTCATAATTGTTGGACAAAAAGTTGTGTCCTTGAACTTGAACTTGTTTCTACATTGTTTTATTAAGATTTAGTGTTAAATGTTAGTTACTTAGATGTTTACATAAATTTAACCCTTTGCACTCGAGTGGTGCCTCTGAGGCGTCGTATTTGATTTATCGGAGTATTTTAAAATGCGAAATTTAAGTTTCATCCGTGTCAAAATATAGAAAATTAAAGGAAGGGAATAGAAATAAACAGATTCTCAAATGTTTGTAACACTTTTCTTCCGACATAGTGCATTTGGTTTCTGGAAGCATAGACCCGATTACGTCCAAAAATGCTACGAGTGCAAAGGGTTAATTTGCATTATAACATATCGAAGATTTCTTTTTAATTTGTTAACATCATTTTTTTAATTTCATTTCAAGTGGAATAACAGTAACTATCAATGTATAATTGCCATATGAAGATTTAGTATCGAATTCCCTTTATAATTTCATTTTAATTTGAAAATATATACATTTCTTTATAGCTCAACAACTTGACTTCCCAATACTGTTACTATACATATAACAATAAGTAGGAGTAAACGATACAGTCATTGACCGTTTAAGTAAAAATTCCACATAAAATTAGTAAATTTAATAATTTAAAAATTAATGAAACTGATGACGGAAAATGAAGAATTTATAAAAAAATTTACGAAAAATTATGTTTCGTATAAAGAAAGGTAGTTATTGGTTAGGGGAAGATAATTTGGTTAGTTGTCTGACAGTAATTGGCCACTATTTGGCACATACAGTGAGTCACAGCCAAAATCGTACACCACATGTTATTTTCTTATTTTGGTTGACAGTTGAACTGCATGAACGTAATGGCTTCGTAACACTCATTATTATGTTCCATGTGTATCCCTTTTTGCTCTTATGTAAAAAGGAAACTGAATTTTATCAAATATTTAAAACAAATTGGAAGATTGTAATGACATGTACGAAAATTGGCTCACACCTAAAATAGTACACCTATAAGATTGTTCAAACAGTAATAAATTTTGTAACTTCCAATAATCGATTTTCGTAGATCTCTATACCCTGAATCTGTTAACCATTTTTCTGTAGTGTTTATAGTTTTTGAGGAAATATTTTGTGCTTTTATAGTAGTGTCTATTCCAATTCCTTTTTCCACGAAACAGTTCTGTGGACTCCATCGAATAAAATGGTATAAATTCTTATTAGATAATAAATATTTGAATATGTTCAAACAGCAATCAAAACGAACAGAACGCTCAAAACATGCAAACCTATGCTGATGTTTTTCAGTTTATGTCGAAAACTAAAAATCTAACAGGGGAACTTTACTATAGGATAATTCCGCGCCAAATCGATCACTTTTTTTGGGCGATGTCTCGGATTTTGTTTTAAATTAAATGTATTGTAGTTCACGTGAAATTAGGGGGGGGTTTAAGTCATCGTTTAGCTCGTTTCGAAACCGTTTGAGAAATATAAGCCTTTAAATTTCGTGATTTTTGCCTATTTTCTATTTTCGAGAAAAAGGGTTGTACGTTTGAATTTTTATCTCGGAAACTATTTATTCCATTGACCTACTCTTTTTTTATGTTAATAGGGAAGGGTTATTCTTTTAGAGTATATTTTTATTGGATTGAAAACTGACTTTTACAAAATTGAAAATTATAAACAAATTCTTCTTTTGCATAAATCGCTTCATGGTCGCGTTTTTAAAAATCTGGAAAAGTTATTTTCTGATTCCTTGACGTTATGATGTTTTTCCTATTAACGACGCAATAAAATGTTATAGACAGTCGTTACGACATTACCCTATACCTATTAATTAGTATTCCTTCTCGAAAATTTCTCGAGAAATTTTGTAATTGCTTAATTCTCATTTCTCGAGAAGTTAAGGTGTAGGAAAATTATTATAAATCTCATCTATCTTCAGAAATGAATTTTTAATTCATTCAAATTATTTAGTTAATCGCGAACGTATAAACATCTGTATGCAAAATATATTGATGTCTACGAACAATGTTACAATTTATAATAAATGTTAACAATGCATGTCGAAATGAAATTTTTCCACAGTCACAGATTTATTACAAAAAAAAAAAAAGAGAGAGAGAGAGAGATTGTCTGGCGCTACGATAGATGCTTTATGCTCTTTAAAAAATTATTTTAAAACAAAACAGTAACTTATTTAAATTTTGCATTAAATAAATTTTATCAATTATATTTAATGTCTGTTTCTTTATTTGCACTATGTAGATTAGATGCGTATGAGCATATAGTTAAAGTTTTGTTGCTTTGAAATATTATCAACCTTATAAATATAAATTTTGCAATATTTATTTAAGTTCTCTTAAATTCTCGAGAAATATAATCTAATTTCTTGTTTCTCGAGAAACAAAATATATCGAGAAATCAGGAACACTACTGTTAATACAATGCAGTCGATAAAATTGGGAAGTTTTTGCTAATGCCTAAGTACTGCCATTTATACTTGTAGGAAAATATTAATAACCCACTTTTAGCCAATAACGCTTCCTAAAATAAAATAATAATAATAATAAAAAACAAAGAGTAGGTCAGTAGAATAAATAGTTCCCAAGATAAAAATTCAGACGTACAACCCATTTTCACGAAAATAAGCAAAAATCCCGAAATTTAAAGGCTCAAACGGTTTCGAAATGAGCAAAATGATGACTTAAACCCGTCTTAATTTCACGTGAACTACAATATATTTAATTTAGAACAAAATCCGAGACATCGCAAAAAAACAATATACTGATCGAATTAAGTAACCTCCTCCTTTTCGAAGTCGGTTAAAAAAGTGATCGATTTGGCGTGGAATTACCCCTATTGTGAAATGAATTGGTAATACGACTGTGTTCTAAAAATTCCTTAACGCTAGCTTGTATATTTTCTTTTCTTTTAGGAAAACCCTTGCGGCTACGTTCAATGATCCAGTTCACCTAATCATTTTCTTTCTTATGACCTAGTACAGAAGATGGTCCTCGGGATGTTTTAACTTTGTTACTCATTCTGAATTGAATCATAGCTCTTGATACTCAATATTTTTTAGAAGTTGTAAACTGAAGCATTCCCTTCTGAACAGCATATAATAGCTTGTCCAATTTGCTCTTCTGTATGCTTTTTTCCATATTGATCACCCCTTTTTTTTTAATTTTTGCATTTTGGGATTTAGCAGTTTATGTTTATCTAAAAATTAAAAATTTCTAAAGGTACTTCTACGTAATTATAAGATATTTAAAATGTAACTAAAGTAATCATTTTTTTAATCGAAGTGTAGTATCATAAAATATTTAATTGATTTTAGACAGAGGTCAATAAATGTCTTCTTAAATAAAAAATAATTACCTTCTCAGTGTCAATAACGAAAAAGAGGCCAGGTATTGTTTTGTCGTTACTATGGCCTGAAAACAGTCACCGGCCACGCGGCCGATTACTATGAGTTAATATTAATCTGTATAACAATTATTGACATGCTATAGTTTTCATAACACGTGTATAATTTTGGTAAACAAATAATCTTTTTATAAAACTTCAACTTTTGTTTGTCAATGTATAAAGAATATGCGAGTTATTTATTTCATAAATACATTATTATATTCGCAAATTGTCGATCCCAATCTTATACCTTTTTTCTTTATCAAATCGTTGTAATTTTGAAACTCCTAATGTATTTTTATACACAATCACACTATATAAAAAATGATGAAGTATTAATTACATCCGAAACAAGAAAATACATGGAATGTGAATATATTCGTTAAATATTTTTTTAATAATCTTTTATTTTTTTTTTTTTAAGTAAGGCCAGTAACTGTATCGTTTATCCCTATTTGATCTTTATTCGATTGAGTTGTACAACTTCGAAATAGTTTCGTTTCTTTATTGTCTTTAGATCTTTCATTCTTTCTCCACCTTTTAGCTATTCGACTTTGAATCCGTGTAAGTTCAATGTCCAGTTGGGATGTTCCGTCTATCAAACGGAAACGTACGAACGACTGGTGATACCAGAAACTTTAGTCAAAACCATGATTAATCAAAAAAACAAAGAAATTACAAAACTGCCAATGATAATAAAAGTTTTAGTGATAAAAGTAATAGGTTAAATATTGTTTTCTTACTTATTGTTCTCTAAATATATGAGTTATGGCGAGTTGACGCGATGACAAAATGTCGTGAATCAAGAAAGGTGAAGAGCACTCAAGCTACACTCCTAGGGTAACCTCCATTTATTCCGTATTTCAAACAAATTCAATACATTGTGTCGTATTAAGAATCAATTCGAATAACCCAAAATTTAATAAGCAAACTTTTAAATGTAATGTATTTTTCAAAGAATTCTACATGAATTTTTTAATACTCGTGCAGTTCAAATTGTCGCGTAATCTAATACATTCGCTCGAATGATTAAATAACCATTCTACATAATAACTATAATTTCCATTCTATACTCTGCTTAATACATTGGCGTGCAAAATTTAGGGAACACCAAATTTTCGCCGAAAAATTGCTGATATTTAAAATGTGATAACTTCGTCACGAAACAAAGTACAACAGTCATTCTGAACTTCTGATTTACCCACTTACATTAATCACACATACATACTCGAAACTCAATTAAACATCTACACATGAAGTACAAATACGTCCCTGCAACCTCTACGTGGTGCACCTTGGGTTATTCTAATGCCGGCGGCTCACTTTTCATTCAAAGTACAATAAAATGGCGAAAAAAAATCATACATTAATATTTAGGGGGTCATTATAAAGGGGAGGCTTTAATTCTTAAATCTGTGATGATTGTATCCCTGAAAAAAATGTTTCAATGCCTGCAGAGTCGTTTGAATTTGAACAATTTTTGGGGGAAAAGAAAAAACGTCCTAGCTTCTCCACCCTCTCACATGACGTAAAAATGATCCTAAAGAAAACTGCAAAGGATTCTGAAAATAGAGGCTTTAAGGTTTAAAACGAGTTCAGAATGACTGTTGTATGGTGTTCTGTTACGAAGTTATCACACTTTAAATATCAGCTATTTTTCGGCAAAAATTTAGTGTTCCCTAAATTTTGCACGCCAGTATATTATGTAAAGAAATATATTAAAGTCACAAAAATGTGTATCAATCGCTAAAAAGATTTGATTACCACAAACTAATGTGTTATCATGTTGTTGGTAAATAATTATTCTAGAAGATAAAAAAGAAAAATGATATTTTTTTTGTCTTAAAAAAGGTAATGCCGCATATTGCTGCATGACCTACAATCTTAGCGAGGGAGATTCATAAAAGCAAGCAAGCTGTTAGTACATGTCCCCCGTATTGATCCTTTCGATAGTAAGTGGGTACTACGTACATATATTGCATGGAAGGTTGATACATACCTACCAACCTTGGAAACTGAACACGTACAAGCAGACTTGCGTTTGACGTTCCTGGATCTTTTGGAGTCTCGAAAGCTTTTAATCTTTTTTCATTGTGTATCACTAGTGGTTTTCCAGCTTTCTCGTTGGCCATTGTGGCTACACCGCTCTCTGATCTGCAAAACTGGTATCGTAACATATTTTTTTTACAAACCATCACCTTTATTCACGTACGTAATCTACAAATACAGATTTAGATCAGATCGGTCGATTCGTTAAATTATAAATTTATTAGTCACCAATAAGTCGTACATATACTTTCGTTTTTCAAACGAAAACTGTTTAATACGAAAAGAAATCGAAATAAACGAAGCAGGAGAAAATGGTTGGTAGGATAGCGTGCGAATAACGAAAGCCTAAACCATTGAAGATTCAAGGTGCATGTACAGTGTAACGCGGTAGCAGGAGACGCCTAAAGCCCAATTCGCAATCTGCATTACCGTCTGCCTTTACCGCCACGTTGAACTTCTTTCGCCGACTGTTGATATATCAACACTCGAGCAAGCAAGGAGTGGCCCTTGCTTCTTTTTCTTCTGTCGCTTGCTTCTCGGTAGTTTACTTTATACATATATCTGCTTATTTGCTTATCTTGTGCACCTTCTCGATCAATTATGTATCGAATCATTCACCTGCTGATCCTGTTGTTTACATGCATTCCAACAATCGTTCGTTGTTATAATTACTCCGGTTTATTAAATTGTATTATTTATTTGTAGTTGATTCGATTTTTATCATCTAATTATTTTCTAATTCCTTTGTTTATATAAATATCGAGGCAAGGAAACAAGGTTTCCGTCAATGATATAGTCATCCATCGAGGATTTACCTGCACAGATTTCGCGTGGGATACAGAAAGGACAGATCTTATCGTACGAGATGGACGTCTTTTTACCGACAGTCAGTTTAACGTGCAGCACAGCTTTTTGTTATGAAACATTTGACACCTACCCACTTTCACATTTGTTGCAGTTTATAATATATATTAGATGTATTAATTTTTTTCATTGACCTCTTTAGTATGTTCAAAATGATACAGTTTAGAAATAAATAATTATATATGGTTTTTAAGCACAAAGTAAAAAAATATATTCGTAGGTGAAGAATTTACGGATATATTTCAGTTCAAATTTAGCATTTGACTAATAGAATACGTAAAACTACGTTGTAGATGAAAATAATGTTTATGAATGGGTTTCTTTCAACGTGATACGAAAAATTTTATAATCGATTGTATAGGTGATTCCAAACGCAAAATTTTATACCCGTGCGTGTGGCCTCCATCGATTAAGAGATATGATTTCATCGTGTGAATCATTTCTCTAAAACTGATAAAAGCTATTAATATGAAAATACGAACAAGTATTAACTGCTTGAAATACTTCTTTCAATACTGTATATGCCATCTGTTTTTTCATTAGTTACTTTATATCTTAAAATAAATAAATCAGAAAATCTGTAAACAATTTCATTTTGAAACTTCTTGATCACCATCGGAAAAATAAAAATTCTTTTACTTAAATCAATTTGGGATTGGTATATTTTAAACACGGGTTAATAGGAACGTATAGCTATTTACTATTTTTATTTAGTACATAATTTTAGATACATTTATTACGAAATCGTATAAAGTATTATCATTATGATAAAAAATTCACCATTATTCTTAATAATGTTTTGTAACGAATTACTGTAATATATACGTGATTTATGTTTTGTTCCTATACAGAATATCCAATGGGATATCAGGTAACATTCCATGAAATGGAAAGATGTTACAAGAATTATACTGCTTTCTGTAACAGAAGGGTTGCTTCCAGCGACCATCTAGTGCCACATGCAGGAACTAGAGGATTCGATCGTTACTGATCTACCTACGTTAAGTGTTTGGTTAAGGTTTATATGCCTGAGCCCCACCCTAAGTTTATAGTTCGGTATATAATTGAATTACTTGGATAATAACGTACAAATTATAAGATATACATACTTGGGGTTCATATCACATTTAGACATGTTTAACTAATTATTGCAATATTTTTATACTAGATACATTATGATATTCATATGACTTCCTAAAAATACAGTGTAATTCACTTATTATGTTTACGAGGGTAAACTTGGTTGTTCTTTTGATCAAGTAAACTCGCAAGATTAGAATTTTATATCTTTTCGTAAAAATAATAGATATTGCACATTTAGTGTAAACATTCTCAATCTTGTGTGTTATGTAAATTGTGTTTCATATTTTTATTGAGAACGGTTTATCTTTATCTAGATTATGTATGATTCGTAAAATAACGATAATAACAAGCAATAATTCTGTAATCCTAATAGCTTCTGTAATAATAGTCAGAATTATACAGCAATTGCCTGTGTTATTTTATAACATAATTTATGTAACACTAAAATCGAGAAAATAAACATTTAGAGAAAAAAATGTTAATGCGACAAGTGGGTCCAAAGACGTATTTTATTATAATTTTATTTTTTTTTTTTTTTCATTTTGTTAGTTTCGTATAATCTAATACACGAATAAAAATAGAAGCAAGGAATTTTTTAAACTTTGTCTTAAACGTAGGTATTTGCTTTGTTGTTTATTGTTATGGAAATTTCAATTAAAGAAGGTAGGAATTCTTAACAGTACAATATTATTTAACATATAAATGCCTATGTGAACAAACTCATATAAATACGTGTTACATACAAATATATATTCTATCAACTTAACGATAGGATTGACGAGTAGATTATGTTATCTGCGCAAACGTCCGGAAACTGAGGAAAGAAGAAATACTTAAATTTGTCAAATATTTTAACGAACTAAATAACTATGTAAAAAATATCTTAACCCACTTTCTTGCCATTGTCACGCATGTATTCAATGAATGATTTTGCCATTAACAATGTAAAAAAATACTAATCAATATAATCACTTTAAAAAGACGGGGCGTAATTCAGAAATTGTTTAAAGCAAATATGTAATTACTAAACATACATATTTTTGGCAATTTTGGTGCCATTTGAGTTTAGAACAAATTTTTGCATTTTTCATATGTCAACACTTTTCTGTTATATTTAGATTCGATAATCTTGTTGATCACTCTAATACACCTATCTTTTTCTTTAACTAAAGTGATCTTCCATGCCCTTGGTTACGTATATTTTTACTGCTGACCAACAATTTGCATTACAAATTTATTTATTTTGTTCATCCGTTCAATTAATATAATTATTATAACCGTTCAGCTTTTATTAACGAACTTTATCTTAACCTTTTCGCTACGGCGGATCGGCTTGTAGAAGAGCTGCCTCAGTACGAGGCAATCCCAACGAAGACGCAGTTTTTGACTGCCGAGAGAACGTATCTTTTAACGTCTAGTGACGTAAATAACAGACATACTCTATGAATACGAAAATTCACGGATGACTACAATCACCGGTAGTAGCGAAAGGGTTAAATGATATTGCATTCACTCCTTTGTCGACCAAATACTTGTTATTAACCGACTTCGAAAAGAAGGAGATTACTCTTTTTTATTATTATTATTATTATCATGTCCGCCGATTACTCCGAGATGGATCGACCAATCGGAACGAAACCTTTTACTGAAACTTCTTTGCTGAGGGGGATTATAATTTTCGAGCGTTACGAAAATTCTGATCGCACGAGGGGAATAGTTAGGTACATGGTGGGGGAACCGGTAGGAGTAGAGTGCGTCAGCGGTCAGCGGCGACGCCACTCCAACGCATGCACTAGCGGTCGAATGGGAAGACGGCAGCAGGGGGGGATAGGTACTTTATAAATATAATTCATTTTTGTCAAATTAAATAACGAATTTCTTGTAAAATATATTTGAAAACATTAACTTTGAATGTTTTTTTTACTATTCTCAATTATTATCTCTTGTTCAGTAATAAAATAAAATAAAAATACTAATAATACATCTCTATCTATATCTATACCTAATAAGCAAGAAATTTCACTTCTGTCGTGCGTGGACTCTACGCACACATTTTTTTTATTGTTAATAACTATTGTTAATGCAAAATTCCTATTCTTCGATGTTACTCTGCAATTTATGGAAAAAAAAAATATAATTGACATGGAAATGTGCTAAAAAGTATGAAACAATTTTAATTTAATTTGCATGAATTCTCTCCAGCTCTTTATAAAATTGATTGAAATATTATATAACATACTAAAATTAAAGATGAAGAAGATATTATTCGTAGCGAATATAAAATTATTGTGCAATATCGTTCCGCTATTTAATTGAAAGATTCTTTAAGCCCCTTGATTGTTCAAGCCACTGAACGCTTGGTACAGTAATGTTCAGCCAGGTATTTGTTAAACTAATTCCTACGAAAATAAATTTATTGCTTTGTTGTCTTATGCATCTTAAACTATACACCCTATTCTTTATAATTATGATTTTTGCATTTATTTTAATCATTGCAAGGCATACGCCAGAAACAAAACAATTAAACAATGCAATCGTAATGCGTAGGGCGACCATATGCCCGGCATTGTATTCAAGAAATGAATTTGTTGTAATGGTATAAACCAAATTAAACAAATATCGCAAACCAAACTCGATTTAACTGCGTGTTCATTATTTTATACGCGTTTAACATATGGTAAATACCTCTTGCTTTTCGAAGTCGGTTAAAAATTAAAAATTCCATTTAATTTATTGATAGAAATGTATAACATACAATGTTGGTGAGATTTTTCTGATTTCTGAATTATTTAATTTTTGAGAATCATTTAACATCGATTTTTATAGTAAAAAGAGATGTTTCATCTTTGTATTGTCAGCATCTCAATAAATTATCAGAAGTTTGCAAAGATTTTACGCTGCATTGTAAGTAATACATTTTTATCCATAAATGAAAAGGAACTTTTTGAAAAGAACAATGTTCAAATGTAGGCGGTTTAAAAGATGACAAATAACTTTATAATTTTGTAGCATTTTTAATTTAATAAATTATCAAGTAAAGGTAAAAATTAAATATATGTACTGTTAAGAAATTGAAACATTTTACTAACAATAAGTGATTACTCCAAAAAACAGTTCCCAAGACAATCAATATTTGAGATCGCCTGACAGGTGTGACCACTTAAATGCGTACTAATATATTCATACTCTATGTATAGAAAGATGTAGACGTTCAGAATCTGTAATGAAAAGAAAACATTTTGTTTTACATTTTTTAAATAGAAATTACGAAATATTATATTTTTAGAAACCTTTAAAACTCTGAAAACTATTTTTTAGAAACTTAGAAACTCCAAAATATATTTGACACATACTTATGATATTCTCTATACGTGAATATTTATTTTTGAAACACGTATGTATGTATATGTTCTTCGGAGCGAAAAGATTAATTATTTGAGGAATAAGAAGTCGGCACTGAAAAGCAACTTTCTTCGCACTGAATAACAATGTACACGTTCGACACCTTAATACATTAGTAATGTTGAAGTAAAAATATTGAGGTCTCAGCATATTTTACACAAAACTATAATATTCATACATTTATTTATATAAAATACAGAAAACTAATAATAGCAGCCAAAACTTATGTATTTCTAACAAAAATGCATATTTTTCGGAAGCGGGGCAGGGTAAAAAATTTTCTCAGAATCAAACAATTTTCGTAACTTTCAGTACAGGAAATGTTTAATTGAAAACTGTCTAAACGAAATATGTTGCTGATTGCAATTTGTTTGGGGTACGGCGGGCTTGATAACAGATGAGCGTCAAGAAAAACTCATTGATACGTGACAACGTGAAAGAATGAAACTGTATAGTGGTCAGTTTCGGCGTACAAAATGTTTTTCAATCAATACTTTCTATATGACAGATGTTGCTGATTATGATTTGATTGAAGGTGGACTTGGTACTGAACGGCCCGAAACAGAAAATGCATTTTTGATCCTGCCTCGCCTCCGAAAAATATGCATTTTATCTAACATGTAATGTAATATTGTCATCAATGTTATACATAGCTGGAGAGAAACCCACGAAAAGAATTAAATATTATTTCATTCTTTTGAGTGCATTTCGAAGTCGGTTATATTTTTTTTCCAAAAATTATTTTATTTTGCAATAAAAAAGGGGCAAGCGGTGGTGAAATGCAAAATTTTTTTTTACGGGACCAACTGGGAGTCATACCCTACAAGATGGAAAAGGTTTGGTTCCGATTGGTCCATCCATCTCGGCGTAATCGGCGAACATACATTAAAAAAAAAAAAAAAAAAATTAACATACATGTCGAATTGAGTAACCTCCTCCTTTTCGAAGTCGGTTAAAAAATTTATTAACCACTTCCGAAACATGTAATCAGAGTTTTACAAAATAAAAAGGAACGCACAAGAAATATTGAAAAATAGATTTACATATATATATTTATAACAATTTCTGACCTCTGTCGCTTTCTTTGTCGCAACGAATGTCTGTTCTTTTGTTATATACTTAAACAACATCAGTTTTCCATTTGTTTAGGTTTACAAGATATGCTATCTTTTTATCGGGGAGAGTAGGAAATCCTATACTCCGCCACGTTATTTACCTTGATAGTTCACAGTTCATTCACGGAATTAACACTGGTTGACAGCACAAATACTGTTATACATTTTTAAGTTATAAGAAAACAAGGGAACGAACTACAAACAATATCAACATTGTAAAGTCATTTAATTAATAAATTGATTAATTGATATATTAATGTGACAAAATCATGTACAACAATGAAAAATACTAAATGAAACTGCATGAAAAACACTCCGCGTAGCGTCTGTTTCATCGAGTTATAAAAAACAATCTTTAATATATTATTAGAACAAGTAAACAAAACAATGTTAAACATTAGATAAGAATTGCATTGAACACTACGATAAACATTTTAGCATGGATAAAATTAAACGAAATCGTTCTCGCAACGTGCAACGCGCAGTCGCCGTTTACACGGGGCACCGGAACATGCCTAACCTGTCCTGAAGCTGTGTACACAGAAAACCGCGTGGTTGAACAGTGAGCAGAGCGCAAGCCGAAGCAACGAGGCAACGCCGCGTGGCCGACCAGCTGATCGGCCAGAGACATGCGGCAGCTCCGAGTAGAAGGAGAAAATCGCGCGCGACTGGGCTAATGAGTGTGCGACCTATTGAGAGAGTTCTGGAGGGGGTTAACCCAGCGTATGGAGGGGTAACAGTTGCCCGTTCTATAAAGAAGTGGGGATAGTCATTGCTGCGTTGCCGTCGTATCAAATATCCATAGTTGTCAGTACCGTTTTGCACGACCAAATGTTATTGTAAGGTCTATTTAATCATTTTTTTTTTTTTTTCAACATTCCTTTCTGACGTCATTTAAAAAGTTTGTCTATTCTTCTCAGGAACTTAATATAAAAGAATTTGATAACATTTAAAAATCTTATGCTTTCAATTGTATATTAAATTTTACATACAATTCGATATATAACATTCAGTTTATTTTATCAATTAGACGCTCTTAAAATATAAACATCCCAATCTAGTAAAAATGATTTTTTTTTCTGGAAGCTTGAAAAAATGTTTCGTTATAAATATATTAATAATTTTTATTATTTGTAAACAAAATTCAGTGCCAGTTGTGTAAACCTTTCAAACAAATAAAATGGTTGTATATTTTTATCGGAAGGTAACACAATATACCTACGTTTCTTAAAAACGAATTATCCGAAATATTAAATGTATTTTATGGGTTTATTTATAAATTGATTCCTTTATTACAAATCGATTTAAATTTACGGTCGAACATTTTGATACGAAAGTTCGTATAAAAGTTATTTCAAATAAATTTCACATACATGTATTGTGTTAGATTATATACTAAACTAGTACGTACATTGAAAAAAATGAAAACACTATGTTGGTGCAACGTTGTCACAGCATCCGAAATATTGCAACGTTGCTCCTTGTCTGAACGTCGCATCGATAGAATGAAGCACTTCTATTCCGTCATCTCTTTCAAGTACGTCGTTAAAACGAAAGGCACGCGAAGTATGCAATTTCGATTATATAGACACTGTTTGGTAATTATTATTTTTGCACTTAAATATTTCAGTTTTGCCGAAATTTACAAGATTGTGGTGAAAGTGATACATAAGCCCTAAAACACTATTACCTAAAGTGTGTGAAATAAGAATTTATGACAAAATACTAATAAGTGGATTAGACCATAAAAACAACATAAGCCAAAGAAAGTATCGTGTAATCACAAATGTCAGAATATACAATCTCACAAAAATATTTTTTTCAACTATAAATACACAAATGTCAGAGTACAGTTTATAATTGATGAATAGTACTGACTTAACATGATTAAAAACCGTGAATATTTTAATCGTGGAATAAAACACAAAGTTAAAAACACTATACAAACGATGTACAACCGCACCATCAAAATGTAGAAGCACGACTGTCGAAAACCATTGCGTTATTACATCTAAACATAACATACGCTCTCACTTGCCCGCCCGCCTGAGCAGTTATGTTCGTCGGCCGTCATCTCATACGTACGCTTAGTTCCTCCAATCCCCTCTACTGAGACTACGTCTCGTTAATACGCCCTCACAGTGGCTGAAACACACGTCGGCACGTCTATTGCAGGAGCGTAACTACCGGTACCACTGTAGGGGTACTTGCATTTTCATTTTCGAGATAAATGCAATTTTATACATAATGGTAAACACGATCGTGCAAGTTAGTAAAAGATTCTACAACATATAAAATAACGTTACCCATAACTCCAAAA
This sequence comes from Stelis phaeoptera, assembly GCA_943735885.1. NCBI lineage: Eukaryota > Metazoa > Arthropoda > Insecta > Hymenoptera > Megachilidae > Stelis > Stelis phaeoptera. Next base: position 4,660,692 of record OX030933.1, read on the forward strand.
GTACATCGATAGATTTCTATGTTCTCATCGGGTATGTCAATTTGTTGATAAATTTAGTTTACTAGAATTGAATTCAGTCTTTCATTATTTGATAGTTAAATTTAAAAAAAAACTTTAAAAAGAAAAGAAGAAAGTAAAAGAATAATGCATGTGACTAAATTCTACAATCGGTAACAAAATCTACTATCGTAACTATTTATAACATATCCATGCGATAAGTAATGTATAATAATACTTTAACAAAACTCTTTATCGCCGTTATCTGTAGATTTTTGTGTAAATAATATATATACATTTATGTGTGTGGGTGGGTATGATTTTATTTAGATAACATTATTTAACAGCTAATACTATAATTTATTTGACTGGATAACATAACGCCACAAAGTAGATTGCCGATCACGTACAGGGTACAACACACCCTTTGCACGCCGTAGTGGCACAGCCACACTTCGCCACATCGATTTTACCGGCTCGGTTGCACTCACACTCGGTCGACCCGTTCACTGAAGGAATGTCTCATATGCCTCCCTCCGCCTCCCTTTTCCTCTCCCTTTGCCTCTCCTGACCCTACCCCTGCAAAACCTCTCCGTCACTCAGCTAGCTCTCTTTCTAACTTGCTGTCCATCCCTCTCCACCAAGCTCACCAACCTCTGCTTGCCCTCCCCCTCTGCTTCCTCTCACAGGTCTCTCGATCTCTTAGTTTCTCTCTCACACTTTCTCAATTTCTCTTTCTCTCTTCCCTGTCTGTTGTGATTGTGGGGCGGTAGCGCCGCCGCGGGGAGATGGAAGTTGCACCTTTTGCCGCATCTCGGAATCTCGCGCGTTGCTCATTTGCCGTACATAGGAGAGGAGAAGCGAGGCAAGAAAAGAGAGTGCGAGAGTAACCAAGAAAGAGAGAAAGAGAAACCTCCGCTAGGTAGTAGTATGCGAGCGGTACGGTGGTCGGACAGTTTCAGTTCCGTTTCGATTAGGCGAGACTACGCCGGATTTTTGGCTTGCTTGTGGCCCGTGAAACGTACACGTAATGCCGTTTATCGTGGCCATTGACGGCACTCAGTGCTGTTGGTGCTGTTGTTGCTTAACCGGCATACTAACTGCACGCCACTTTTATAAGTGGAACCACACAGTTGAGGAAGATACGAAGTGAGCCAACTTCATGAGTGTGTAAACGGATAGCTTACGTACAGCGTTTAAATCATTCAGTACAACAACTCCATGATTACGATCATAAAAGGATCAGATCGTCAAGAATAAAGCAGTGTATTGTAAAATCCGCATGTCCCGATTCACTAGGTTCGTACATATTACTACTTCCCCATGTAATCTTCCTGCAAAATGCTTACGCACACTCACGCACGCGCACACAGCAAAGCTGTCCTTAGAGGCAAATCGCCGCCGGAGAAACGATTCCCGGCCCTCTAGCCCAGTTCCGGGCACAGACATTGATCCATCGATAAGGAAGTTTCCTATCTTATTTGGATTTCTAGCATATTTAGTAACATTCGAGAGAATGACACAACTTATTTGTAAAACAAAATACATTTTGAAGACAGATTCTATCGTTTCCCTAATTGGTGATAATTGAATGTACAAGTGTTCCACATTTGAATAGATTGAAATTTGTATAACCTAACATTTATGATTCCGTTGCATATTACATATGTAACTTACATTTCTATTTTTCAACATTTACTCATATAAAGATAATTCTGCAAAATAAACGCTTAAATTGTTTTCAACAAACTTATATGCTAGGATAACTTACGTTTTCTTAAATATTATACATATTTTTTTTTTATGACAAATGACATAAAAGGATACATATTTTTTTACTTTTTCATACATAATACGAAGACTTGGTAATATCATTTTCAAATTCTATAGATATATGTACATATCCACGTGTCTTTTTAACAATATTAATGAAACAAATTTCATTAGCATGTTAAAATATGTTATGACAAATATGTGTGATTGATTTATTTCAATGAGTTTTGTTTTATCGTTAATTACGTTAATATAAAGTAACATTACAAATGTCATTTCTGTTATAATTTGAAGTTTATATGCAAACTTAATATTTAAGTACTGAATTAAATTCAAATAGAAACTAAATACACATGAAAAAATTCAATGTCACTGTGATTTTTTTCTATATTCTGCATTTTATATTAAAATATAAACAGAAGATATTTTACAATGTTAATGTTTACGTGTTGCACGTTGATAGATTTTTAGTTACATTATATTTCGTTCTAAGTAGAACAAACGCATATTTAAATAAATCATACATGTTTTGTTGCGGATCCAAAAATTAATTTATAAGAAATCATAGAACAAAAGTGGTATCGAAAGCGTGAAGAAGTTTTAAAAATGCAATTTGTTAATATATGCACATTTGCACTGCTTTATAATAGTGATGCTTTCAATCGTAAGCATCGTGTGCACATCAGTGACAGAGCGTGGAATTCGAACGTGTATGTTCCGCCTGGCAAACGCGCAAACGCGTGACCGCGTCCATGAGGACTTACCATTAATCCGGGTTCTTAACCGCGCGCGGAGTAAACGTGGCTGACACGCCGTCGATGATAATAATAAGAGTGCGTAATTTATCGGATAACTGACGTCACAAACTAAGTGACGTAGTGTGTCGTCGCAGTTATCGTTACTACCAAATCGAAGTCAGTCTGTCTTAACGACTGTACTTGGCCCGTACGTAGAAAAGTATGTACGATAGGAAAACCAGTTAATTAGCCGGCCTGACCAGAGTTCAGATGTGAAACAGTGAGTAAAACTGCCCCCTTGCGGAGCGCGTCCGTGGTTCCCAATCCAACCACTCCTCTGCCATCGAGTTCTTACCTCTTACCCCCCCGCTCTATTCTCATTCTCTGTTTCGCTACTTCCACCCCCTCTCCGTTTCCTATCGCCTTCCCTCTTGTCTCTTCTATAGCCGTGCAACTCCCTGCCCTTCCGTCGTTCCCCTCTGCTAGGGTCCACCATTTTGTCGTGATTCCTTTAGCTCAAAACATATATCGCACATTTTATTCATACGGTGCTATTGACATTTACGTATAAATTGTGCGCGTAACCGTGCCTATGGTTGACATACTGTTTATTAGCTCAAATAGCAAATACGACTATGGGGCTCCACCATAGGCTGTCCTGGAAGGTGTCATCTCTCTCTCTTACTTTCTTGTACTGTCTTTTTCACTCTCATTCTTTCTCTTTTCATTTCTTATTAAATCTATTTCTTTCTCACTTTCATATTTTTCTTCCTTATTAGTCTTTCTCTATCCTTTCAAGTAAGCTCTTTAATAATAAATCGAATCTTAATATATGAAAATTTCGCTTAGCCAATGTACACCGGTATAATTTTCAAAGTGTAACCTCTTCTCCGAGTATTGAATTTTGATTCGTGTTACGATATTCTTCTCGTACTATCTTGTTTAGCAAGCTTATATTGAACTTTTTAAAAACAATTATATAAAGAAAAGCAGATTACATTTTTTATCTTAATATTTTAATAGGCATTAGACTAATTACTTTAATATTATTATAATTTTTTCCTATTTTATTGTAATATCTTTTATGAAACAGTATATTTTAGACATCATTTTATATCAATATTTTTTTTTCCTTTTTTCAGATGTCTGCTGGTTCACAAATTCAGATGGCACCTCAATCAACTGTAAACTCTGGTCAGTCAGTTCATAGTCAAGACTCGAACATGAGCACTGGTAAGTTAATATATGTTAATCGTATGAAATAAGCAATTAATTCTTATTTAATAATTAATTCAAGAATTACTAAAGTATTAGCTTGTAATTATGATAATCATGATTGCAGGCTCATCACATAGTGATAAGGAGGTAGATCCAAATACTCCAGAAAAAGTACCAAGAACTCCTTCAGAAAGGAAAAGAAAACGTAAAGCTGATGATGGAGGTGGAGGAGTAACAGGAGGGCCTGTAGGAAGTAAAGGCCCAAGATCTGTTGCTACTCTTGAAAATAAAAAGATCAACGAGTATTTTCCAAAGCACCATTTAGGCAATAGTCCCATTAGGCATGGGGGTGCTAAGAGTCCCTCCCCTCAACAAGGGTATCCTATGGTAATTATAAAATGTACAGATTATATGTACTAAGTATATAATAAGTTTTTATTTCCATAAGATAGTTACGAATACATCTGTGTAATTTTTTCCTCTACATCCTTTTTGATATTTTGTGTAATTATTTTTCAACAGTATCCACCATCGCCTCAACAACTCCTTTCACCACAAGTAACAACACCCAATTCTTCAGTGGCAGAATTTTCTTCACTGATGCAGCCGCCAAGACCTCATCCTCAACCTCCACCTCCTCCTCCACCAGCCTCAACACAATCTGCAGGCTCGATGGTCAGCAAGCAGGTGCAGGTAAGGCCTACCAACCTCAGTAGGACAAGCCAGGTCAGGCAAGCGAAGACTAATACCCCAAATGTAAGCAAAATTCGATAATTCCTGCAAGCATTTTATAAGAAATGACCCATAGCAATTTCTTTCTGATATAATTTTATTTTAATGTAACTGATTATCTTAAATCAAATTTAAATTTGTTTATAAATGTTACAGATTTGTATTTAAATGGTTTAACTAAAAAATCTAACTGCTTATGTTTATTTTGTATATGAATATTGATGATAATATAGAAATAAATTTAAATATGTATACAAAACATTATGTTTATAGAATACAAGAATTTGAAATTAATATTGGTGTGTTTCAAAGGAGTAAATGTTAATTTTTACAATATCTTATTATTAGACAATTTGTAATTTATTAATATCATTTATCTATTTATTGTATTTCTTTCACATTTCTTGAAACTATGTTAATTATTTCAATTTTTATTTAAGATAATGTTTTATAATATAATACTATACATTTTATACACTTGGATGTTTTGTATATTTTAACGATATGTACAAAATTATTTCTTAATGGGTATTTCTTGTCAGATGTTTGCAGTAAGTTTGCAGCTAACTTCTGACTTAACTGTAGCACTGTATCCATTTGTTATCATAAGAGGCAGGCTACCTTGTAATATCACTTCTCAGTTAAAATTTTGTTTTGCTTCTAAGTTATTAAAAATTATTTCATTTTATTTTAATTCCTACAATAAAAATAGGTGTGCATGTTTGCCATTCTTATATTTGGCTCTAAGTTTATTGTATTGTGAACATATTTACATTCAATGAATTCAAATTTACAATATTAAAAATATTAAGTATTACGAATAAGAAAAAAATATGAAGTATATAATATCTTATAAATCTTTATATCTACATGCATACCTTGTACCATGCATACATTTTTGGTGTTTTCCTTGCTGCCTGTATAATGGTTCTTTTTTATCTATGTGTTTGGGTTTTTCTCTGTAGTTTTATCTTTTAATGATAAGAGAAACAGCTTTTCATAGTAGAATAATACGTAGAAATGATTTTACTATAAATATTTAAAGGTTAAATTTTAATCAATTTTCTGTATGAGTTTTTCAAAATGTTGCACTAAATATCTTCATCTGCATGTTACTTCTGTTTGGGTGCAACAAGATATTTGGTATTTTTAAATTATGCTGGCAAATGCATCAGTTGTTACAGTAATTTGCTTCTATTTATCATAAATATATTACTTGTATTCCAGACAGAACTTACTTGCCAGAGGATACAGGAATTCGAAACTCAAGCCTCTTCAGATTTAGAATTACGAAACAACAAAATTGATGAATTAAATAGAGTAAGTATAGTTTACAAAACGAATTGACATAAATATTTATGATATTTTTAGTGTAATATATTAAAAAGAATTTTTGTTTTAGTTTTTCCAAATTAAAATAATAATTAATTGCATCAGATATATATAACAAATTCATACAATTGATTTTAATTTTAACTGAATATAATTAATGATTTATCTGTATTTTTTTTTTCTTTTTTTCTTTTTTTAGACAACAGACGAACTTAGGCATCAAATGGCTAATCAACAAAAATTAATTGAACAGCACAAATCCCATATAAATAAGTGTATAGATGTTGTAAAGAAATTACTGAAAGAAAAATCAAACATAGAAAAAAAAGAGGCTAGGCAAAAGTGTATGCAAAATAGACTGAGGTTGGGTCAATTTGTAACTCAAAGGGTGGGTGCGACGTTTCAAGAAAATTGGACGGATGGTTATGCGTTTCAAGAATTAGCACGACGGCAAGAAGAAATTGCGACAGAACGCGAAGAAATTGATAAACAAAAAAAATTACTACTCAAAAAAAGGCCATCGAACAGTGAAACTGGTAGAAAACGTAGTCAACCTCAACCTTCTTTGCATAATGGCACAGAAGCAACATTCTTAAAGCCGGATGCAGTACCTGGATCTTACACGTGGCAGGAGTATTATGAAGCTGATGAAATACTCAAGGTATAAATTGCCATATAATCATAAATCTGTTAATTGTTCTACTGAAATAGTGCTCTCATATTTCATAACAATTATATCTATCGGAGATAAAAAAAAAAACCTGATGAAGGTAACGGATGAAATGTTAAAACTCTTCCAAACCAATACAGAAAAAAATTATTTAATTGTTTTAATACTTTGTTGTTTGAATATTATTTTCTTGCGCGATTGTGATATTTGTTCAATTTCTTAGTTGAGGCAAAGTGCGTTGAAAAAAGAAGACGCAGATTTGCAATTGGAAATGGAGAAGCTTGAAAGGGAAAGGAATTTACACATCAGAGAGCTGAAACGTATTCACAACGAGGACCAATCGAGATTCAATTCTCATCCTGTATTGAACGAACGTTATCTTCTACTAATGTTATTAGGAAAAGGTGGTTTCAGCGAGGTGCATAAGGTAAATAAAAGATTTATAGTAATAGAAAGTTCTTGAATTATTTTGTGAAGGATTTTTTAATTTTTTAAATTCATTCATTATTTTGAATAGGCATTTGACTTAAAAGAGCAACGGTACGTGGCTTGTAAAGTGCATCAACTAAATAAAGACTGGAAAGAGGATAAGAAAGCTAATTATATTAAGTAAGTATTCGTAAATAATGTTTTGTACATAACTCATCTTACAAGGGGACCTTATTACGGGATACCCTTCGATCTTATTTATTTTCGAGGAAGATCAATCTTATTATTTTTAGGGAAAATTGAACATACAGTGTTGTAGCAAAGCGATATGGTGCGAGCCTACAAAGCTAGAGACTGCTGTACAAATCTTGCAAAGATAAATTTTATTTTATTTACTTTTTCTTTTCTTTTTCTTCTAATTCGTTTATTTCTTTGCTACCTAATATATTAAAACAGAGTTTAAGGCAAAGGAAAAGTCTACATACTTATATTTCTCTTGCCCTATTTAAAATTCAGTTTTAATATGTTTGGTAGCGTAAAAATAAACAAATTAGAAGACAAAAATAAAAAATAAAGCAAATAGAATGATATTTATCTGCGAAATTTGAACTCTACTCTCTTATACCGCTTTGCTACGACATTACATGTTAACTTCCTATACAAAAAAAAAAAAATACATAATGTAAACGTAAAAATGGATTATTTTTCATCGCTAATTACTCTAAAACGACAAAAACTGCATCCATACTTAAAAAGTTAGATTATTAAAGAGATTCGGCAGTGCAGTATATATATGATAATAAAAAAGATCGGAGGGTATCGCATAGTAACGTCCCCTTGTTAGATTTAAACTAAAACTAAACTAAACTAAAAGATTTTCCTCTGGAGCAGTATACTAATTGTAGTATGTATATTATGCGAAGTCAATCTTTTTATCTTTTGGACCATTTTTTTTTATACAGACATGCGTTACGAGAGTACAATATACATAAGGCTCTTGATCATCCTCGCGTTGTGAAATTGTATGACGTGTTTGAAATTGACGCCAACTCTTTTTGTACTGTCTTGGAATATTGTGATGGCCATGATTTAGATTTTTACCTCAAACAGGTATATTAACGAAACTTAAACAACTATTGATATGTTTTTCATACAGTATAGATTTATTATTTATATTTTATGCAATATTTGTCGTTTTTAGCATAAGACTATACCTGAAAGAGAAGCAAGATCTATTGTTATGCAAGTTGTATCTGCATTAAAGTACCTCAATGAAATAAAGCCTCCAGTCATACATTATGATTTAAAACCAGGTAAATTTCTCTTAAATTATAAATCAACTTTTCCTTCTTTCGTTTTATAAGATGAAGATCTAAACACGTGTCATTGTAATTCCACAGGTAATATACTATTAACTGAAGGTAACGTTTGTGGAGAGATCAAAATTACAGACTTCGGATTAAGCAAAGTAATGGACGAGGAAAACTATAATCCAGACCACGGAATGGATTTAACATCACAAGGAGCTGGTACCTATTGGTGGGTATTTTCGTATTTCTAAAATATTGTATAATTGATAATTCTTGATCATATTTCTATATTTTAATAATTTAAAAAATGTATTCTTGCTGTAACTTTCAGGTATCTGCCACCAGAATGTTTTGTTATCGGTAAAAATCCTCCTAAAATATCGTCAAAAGTCGATGTATGGAGCGTAGGTGTTATATTTTATCAATGTCTCTACGGCAAAAAGGTATAACTAATCATTAAAGAACTTTTTTTTATTACCTTCGACTTCCATAAAATGTTAATTCAACACGATTTAAATAAAACAAAAAAAAATGTATTTATTTCCAGCCTTTTGGACATAATCAATCTCAAGCTACCATTTTAGAAGAAAATACAATTTTAAAAGCCACTGAAGTTCAGTTTGCAAATAAACCAACAGTTAGCAACGAAGCAAAGGTATTTACATTAGCATTGATTGAAAAGCTTATTTAAATTAAAATAATCGAATGGGACTATGTATTTCTTTTTTAAATTTTCTAGAGTTTCATAAGAAGTTGTCTAGCATATAGGAAGGAAGAACGCATAGATGTATTGACATTAGCTAGACATGAATATTTACAACCTCCAGTGCCAAAACATGGCCGCCAAGCGAATAATCAACAGCAGCAGCAACAACAACAACAGATTCAACAGCAGCAGCAAACCTCGTTTAGCATTGGCATGTTTAGTGGTATGAATGCGTCGAGCAGTTCGTAGTGAAAAGGAACTAAAGACAAAATCTTCAATATGCTAATACATGCCAAATCTTGAACACAGAACTGCACACCATCTCATCTTAGGAACATAGCAATTGCTATAACGAATTGTAAATACTAAAAACCGGATAGTATCACCATCACCAATGCCACGATTACCACTACCACTACCACTATCACCACCACCCTTACCACACCTCTACAACTACACTTACAGGCCGACTACATAGGACATTGCAAGAGAGATGCGAGACTGGTCGCCGCAAGTCCAGGAGCTTGCGTCTTTCTAGAAGACAAGTTACATTATTCAGCATGACAAACATGTTGTGTTCGTAAATATTCAATTGTATTATCGTTCCTTGTATCAAACAGTGGGCTGACTTGATAATAGTGTTTAAAAGAAACAAAAATGAAAGAAACAGATAAACATGTGATAAGTCATTGTGAATTAAAGTGAAGTTCAAATTAAGAAGAAAAGAAAACAAAGGAGAGTACGGCGACAGAAATTATTGCAAGTGAATTACTCGGTGAATAAAGAGAGCAACGGAAGATAATGTATCCGAGGCAAAGCATGTCAGAGCAGTTGAAGGGACTTTGCTTTTGCGGAGACGTTCCTCTCTTCTGAAGTTACGTATGCATGAATGAGTGTGACGAAAGATTGTTAAAACTAGCGTGCGTGTATATATTTATACTATATATATATATATACTAATAAATCCGATATAATATATATATATGGTGTAAAGAACAGGACAGCATTGACAGTGGAAAGACAACTGTGGTGGATCCTCGCATGACCTCTGTGCAGCCAAGTATTCCATGAATATTTGACTGCATATCATGTTACTTTATTCAAATATTAACATTATTACTTATATCATGACTAATAACAATTAACATACACACACGAGGAAATTTGGTTGGTTGTTCCTATTCTGAAACGAGTGGGCTTTATCTATAACAGGATTGATTGGTCTAAGGTTCGAATGCAAAGAAAGTAAAAGAATTGCGATGCTCCCAAATGAAAAAGAAATGTATAAAAATCGTAGTCCACCACTCTACATGAATCCGTGCACATGTACATTTTTAATCCAGAATTTTCTAATAGAATAACTCGTCTTTTTTTTTTTTTTTTTTCGAAAGTGGACTTCGGCGCATTATGATCTTACATTTTTTTTCATGATATATATATATCAATTCGTATAATCAGGAGTAAAAAAAAATTTTTAAGGTAAGAATCATAATACTGTATTGACCTGATTACTATTTCTTTATTCATAATTTGTTTTATATATGTACGTTATATAGATAATTATGAAATAGAAGATTAAGTTATTTTATCAAGTGCCCTTGCTTTGTATTATAGTCGTGTCTGTCGACAAATTGCAGCTTTTGGGAGTAATAGAGAGTTGTTAAAATGTTGTAAGTTGTTGGTACAATGATGTGGGCACGGTATTGATCATTCAATACCAACATGATTGGCAAAGTATGGTCAGAGGAGAATACATTACAAGTCTGAACAGAGTCTACTATCAGATCCATCGCTTCTATTCTAAAGGCCAACCGTTCCTGCTTCCCCCTCCTGTTTCTCTTACGATTTTTCAAATTTGAAAACGTATACTTTTTACATTCTTCCATGAGGAAGTGCTTTTTGTAAACTATGTTGGAAGATAAAACTAGTCAGTGGCTGAGCAAATTTATTAACTTTTTTTTCAAGAACATGTATGCCTAATGATCCAAATTTAATAACTTTTATTTTTTAATGTATTTATGAATATATTTTTCATGCACTTAAGATTGTAATCTAGTGAACATTTGCTAGGTCACTTTTATAATTTTGCTTAAACATTACGTTCTATGATATTGTTTTATTTATTATAATTTAATGTTAAAAGAAAAACAGTAGTTATTGCATACTACCCTTGGACAAAAATAAAAACATACTTTGGCCAGTAAAAGTTACGAAAAACACTTCTTTTAAATGAGAAAAAAAGTATCGTTTTGCTACGATGACAATTAAGAAATTGAAACATTAAATTACTTAATCAGGAAGAAAGGATAAAGAAGTGAAAGAAACGATTTAACGAGCATTTATTGCATACAATCTCAGTCTGAGATTATTTGTAATGATAGGAAGCAAATCTATACCAAGCCACGTTTTTATGTTTTGCGATAAAAACAATTTTGCATTTGTATATAATGAAAACTCCTTAAAAATGCATCGTTAATAAAATTATCAAACGCATATATTGGAAACAAATTTCTTTTAGAAAAACAATGTATATATATATATATTTTTTTTTTAATAACAAAATTTTTTGCATAAAAGTCCCAGTAATTATCAGTAAATACATTATTTAAAACGTATGGGTCTTATTCGTAGACCAAAAAGCATTACAAAATAATATTTTTAGCTCTACGTGCTCATATAATTGTACATGTAGAGTTTGAGGTATTATTATGAATTAACAAAAAAAAATTAAAATAACAAATCTTTAATAAATAAATCTTTTTTATTGCCCCTACGTGTCAGCATAGCCACGATCTTCCTCATAAACATCAGGAATTGCGTCGAGGATGGTGTATGAAACGTTATAGCAATAAATTTACGTATTTGTGTATAATTTAAACTTAGTAAACTTATTAATTAAATATGAATCACGTATAACAGTGTATGCTTTCCCTATAATATTGAACATGTATACTTTTCTTTTTGTCAAAAGGATTTCATTTGTTTCAACAAAAATGTTCTCTATTTATAAGACAATGAAAAAATAGTTGTCTATATTCGAAAATTAATTTTCATGTTATACAACGAATTAAATTATTAAAAACAAAAAAACATTTAGTTCACAAAATTATTTTCTTTTCATAGAATCACGTAAATTTTGTGTAAAATATGTAAAATTGCATAAAAATTGTACTGATATGATATATACAAAATTAGCCATTTTTATTGAGATCTTTTAATGTTGTGCATATACTAATAATTTTTTGTTTCAGTAGTGGGTAATAAAATTATTTCTTAAAATTTTATTTCCAAAAATATACAGTTCCTTTTGGATGTACGGTAAGTACCCCACTTTATTTGTTGAAGATGTGTCTACAAAGACAAAAAAAAAAAATAAAAACCATTTCTATTACATGACGTATGCACGTAAAGAATATTAAATACTATTACGAAAGTAGAATATAACATAAAAAAGAAAGAATAAATAAAATGTAGTAAATGTTAGTTCAATGTAAATGACGCATTGTAATGTCTATGATTATATTCATTATAAATGCAAAAATTTCAATACAATGACATTTTTGTACTTCTATACACTTTCTATACTTACTAAGAATACATAGAACATTAAACATTTTTTAGAGTACAATTTTTAATTAATAGTACTGTTATGAATAGAAATTATGATTACTAATAAATACAGCGAAAATATTTAAAATACGCATTGTATGTACATGAAGTGAACTTTTCATTTAATATGTGATTATTACAATAACGAAGGTATGCCTTTTACTGTGCCTACATGAAAATTATACATTGATACTTGTTCAGTAATTTAAAAAATCGTGTATTAAGTACTGTTCTAACACATGTAAAAATATCTTATTTTATTATTTTTTCTTTTACAAAACATTAGGTATTTGAAATTTCTTTTTCTTGGAAATTAAGATAAGAAAGAATCCATATCATTAATTACGCTATTGCTATATGTGTATGCGTTACGTAATCACTGACGACGAAAATATGTTACCATGTTACATGTTATAACATAATTTACTTATCGTTGTTGTAAAATTTAATTTTCTTAAAATACTATCCATATTTTCTAATACATATATGTACAGTGTGATACAAAAGTATTAATATTGATTATGATTTTTATCAAGGCGTAATTTGTTAAAATTTATATCAAGTACGATCACAAAATTTTTCAACAGTAACTTGTGTGTTACAATCCAAATTAAAACTGTGCTTTTGCAGTTCGAACTTGAACACGTATCATGTATTTATTTATATTATTAAAACTGTAGTATAAAATTTATCAATTAGAATCATCATCGTCCGATTGGATAGCATACGAAACAGGTTTACGAGAACGGCCAGCAGTTTTTCTTGGTGCCGGGGGTGGAGAATTTTCTATTACAAGTGAAGACTCATCCTCCGACTCAGACTTCTTCTTTCGCTTTTTTACCTGCATCATCAAACAAATGTTGCATATTTAAATTACAGTAAGTTTACATAATATATACAAATATCTATAAAGAACTAGAATACAATGTTAATTTATACAAACAGCACAATATATTTTTGTTTTTGCGTATGATTCTTCAGTTTAAAAGTATCTATCTTAACACTTCCTATTCTCCAATTTATATTATGTTGTATTTTTACTTACAGGAGCTTTTTTACTTGAAACTACAGCTTCCTCTGACTCTGATTCAGAAGAAACTACTTTCTTCTTCAATTGGCGCTTCACTCCCTTTCCTCCACCATTTTCAGTTTTCTTTTTAGCCGGTGCTAAACACAAATATCAAAATGCAATATAAGCTAACAGCATTAAAACAAGATATTTTATAAGTCGTATAAGATTGGTAGTCTTACCCTTTTTGGGAGGTGAAAATATCGTAGAGGAGTCTTCACTAGACGCTATAGTAGGTTTTTGTTGTTTTTCCGGAGAACTACCAACTAAAGAGTCAAAAAGTTCTTCCGAACTTGCTGTTAACAACAGATACATAATTTATATAATAATTTCTTTTTTTTTTTTTTTAAACAATAACGATAATAACTGCCTATGTATATTTACTTACGTTTCTTATGCACTTTAAACATATCATCAGATTCGCTATTTACAGTTGCGGTGAGTTTCGATTTTCTAAAATAAAAGTGATTAGAAAAATATTTTCATATGCAATATTCTGATAAATATTTGTATAATGTTGTAATTGCAAATAATATATTTACTGTTCTGTATCTGAAGAAAGACTGATTACATCATCGCTAGATGAAGAATCTTCACTACTTAGATTATACTTCTTCTTAACTATAACATTCAAAACAAACAACAAATATTACGTATAATATTTTTCATAACATTATAAACGTAAAAGATATATTGGTAAAAAAATTAGTACCTGCAGTTTTACGTAATGGACGAGGTGCCGGTGGAGGAGAAATGCTACCAAAATCAATCTCATTGTCACTACTGGAATCTTTATCTTTCTTTTTGTCACCTTTTTCTTTTTTTACTTTTGACTTAAATGGTAATGTTGTTTGTTTCAATTCTAATTAAAGTAAAAACGAAAATGAAACATTACTTGAAATTAAGTTTCTTACAATATTTATCTTTCGTTTTATGGAGATTATACAAAATATATATGTATATGCATACATACTCTTTTTACTAGCTATTTTTTCAGGAGAATTACCCAATCGATCTTCCAGAGATTTCGCATTTGCATCAACTAACATATCGAGTTCATCTTTATCCTCTGTAGCTTCTTTTTTCACCTAAATTACAGGAAAATTTAAGTAAAATTTATACAACAAAAAGAAAACAAAAATTGTACAGTTAAAATTATAGTAAGTTACCTTATGCTTTTTAATGCCTTCCTTTTTATCTTTGGATACAATATCTGCTTTCTCAATTCTTTTTTTTAATTCTGTGTCGATTACAGGAGCTACCCGACGCATATCGTCCGAAGAATAATACTTTGTTGGTGGTTTTTTAATAGTTTGTCGGGATTTCTGCTCTTCTTTTCGTTCTTTGTCTTCCAACTATGTGAAAATTTAATGCACGTAAGACACTATATCATAACTACAGAAATATTGTTAAGTTCATTGAAAAGTTCTGTTTGTTTAAAAGGAAAAAATCTAGTTTTGTTTAATTATATTTCTATTTGGCAACTTGTTTGTCCCTTCTGTAAAAATACCTATTTCTATTCTTTTTAAATCCCACCAAAAATTTCATTATAAACTGAGCAGATGATAATCAGTTAACGCGAAGTTAAAACTCCATGAATGACGATTAATTACTTTCTATCTTACTTTACTCAACATCTATTGAATCCTTAATTATTCATCGGATTAATCGTTACTATTGTGAAATTCTACACCTTCTCTATTTGTAATTCGTAAAAGTATTTCTTCCATTTTTTAAATTTTCAATTGATTCTGTTGCTTGCAATCTTTAACTATAATTATTCTCTCAACAAATACGAAGTAGCATTCCCTTTTGCTAATAGACATAGTCGTTGTATCAAAAATACGACACAAATTAACAGTAGCTGCCGTTTCTTTGTTTGTATCTCGTTCAAAATATAACGACGAAGGTGCACTTTCTTATAACACATGATTATTGAATAAATTTTCAGAAGAAATGATTATTCTCTCCTTTTATATTATTCAAGATTCGCGCAGTACCGTCAATAAGTATTTGAACACTTTAAAGCAGAATAACTTTACTCACTAGTCAAAGGTTAAAATGACACTCTTTAGAACAAAATGTTTTTTAAAATCGGGCAACTTTAGTTGTTTTTTCTTCTTCTTTTTTTTAGAAGACAGCAGGATCTAATTCCTCAAAGCCATAATACTAAATGACTGATAATAAACGATAGTTCATACAATTTTTGTAAATTTAAGCAAATTATATACGCTCCAAAAATTTCATCAAAATCTGTTAATGTAGCTGCGAGCTATAAACGGTTAAAAGTAATACAAGTCGTAACTTTCGACCTATAACTATGCTGAATCTAAACATTCTTATATTTTTCAATACTTGTTGCATGAACCGGTTTTGATGAAATTGATAGCATGTATATAGTTGCATATAAATCTGTGAAAGGTGTTTTTTAAGTTTTCGTTACAAATTCAGATTAAAAAAAAGTACCAGAGTAAATCCACACTAGCGGTGTCTCAACAACTACAGTTTTCCTGAGGTCAATGTTATTAAAGCAAAAAAAAAAAAAGTTATAGAAAACATTCGTTACCTACTTCACGATTCTGACCAGTTGCAACTTTTCCAGAAATTCGAAGATACGTTATCTAGTAAAAGAATTCTCATTCTTCTCAAAAAAGAAAAAGAAAAAAAAAGGAATTCAAATCATTTAATGGAACTTTAAAAAGTGAGTACGTTTAACGAGTGTCCAAATATTTATATACACCAGCGCATGTGAACCATCTATGATTTGTAGAAATTTCGCAGGCTCATAAATATTCAAATTGAAACTGACGACAGAACTTCACGCTCAATTGAGATTAATTACCTTATTTAGTTCACTCAATAAATTATCTAAATCCTCTTTCCATAGAGACATAGGTGTACGAGCTTGCAGTCTTTTCAATTCTGCTAATTTTTCGTCTCTTTGACGTAACAATTCATCCTTTTTCTCTTTCGTTAAGCTCCATAAGGTCATTCCTAATAAATAATCAAAATTTTCTTGCGCTATGGCAATGGATGATACAGCAGCCTCATCCTCAACGTTATCAGCTACTTCTTCCTATCAATACATTACAGAATTATTTTTATATTAAATGTGTATATTAAGACTGTTTGAAAAGAAATAATCTATTTTATATTAAATAATCTTCTTTCTATTACTTACTCGAGCTTCCTAACGTAACGTAATAGTTAAAGTACAGTAAATTATTTTTTTTATATTTGTTTTTTAAATAAAAATATAATACTTACTAAAACTTCTTCTTTATTTTGTGATAATTTCCACGCTACAACTGGATCGGATTCATATCCCCGTGTAGTTAATTCAGCTATCATATCTTTTTTCTTTTTATTTTCTATTACTAAACTACCATCACATTTTTCTAAAACAAATCGTGCTTGATTTGAAAGTTTCGATGCCTCTGCCTGTAGCATACCCTCCAAATAAGCTTTTCGTGTGTGATACGTTTCCAATCTTACTTTGTAAAAGCCTTTTAAGATTTGAATTGCACTATCATATTTTTTCAAGCATTGATTTTCATCGAATGCGCACTACATAAAAATGAATGTGTTCATTAGTCAATTAACTTGTTCTTTTATTTAGTTTATACAAAATATATTATATTCCTTACCATAGATGTAACTGACGTTGTTGTTTGTAATTTAAAAGCTTTATGAAGACCATCTCTTTCTAACTCAATTAACTTATCACGATTTACTATAACTACGAAATGTACAGAAGTATCTGTATTGTATTCCTTGTAATCGCTGTAATAATATGGAAGAAAGTAAGTACTATTATTAAAAATCTTGATATTTATAAATTATGTTTACCTAATAACAGCTGGAGTTTTATCTGTTCCATGTAACATAGGTTCTAACACAGTTTCTTTATATACTTGTGTCCAACTTCCAATTGGAAGTTCAGTAATTTCAACCTTATCTGGTCCTATTACTGAAATTTCGCCACTAATAACGTATCTATAATCTCCACAACTTTCTATAGTACCTTTAAAGTTTTTGTAATATGGTACCTACATAAAATGTTAAAAGCAGATAATGAAACATGTAAAAAATAAACATGAAATATTCTTTATAACTATTACCATAGGTTTTGGATCAGCACCATCCATCATTCTAAATAAATTTTCAATTATTTCTCTAGGATTATAATTTGGTATCTTAGTCATCCATCCAGTACCAATACCGTCGGCACCATTCACCAATATCATTGGTATTGTTGGTACATAGAAGACAGGCTCAATTTTTTGATTATCATCATATTCATGTTTTAATAAAGCATCGTCGTGTTTATGAAATATGTACCTTGCCAACGGACTATACATAGCAACAAGAAAAGAAATTATATATTTCTAATTTATATTTGTTATATGAGATACAAATAACAGATACCTAAGCATTGTGAAAATGTATCGAGGACTTGCTGCATCTTTTCCTCCTGCAAGTCTTGTACCAAATTGACCAATTGGTTGAAGTAAATTAATATTATTACTCCCTACAAAATTCTGCGCAAGATTGATTATAGTTGACATAAGGGAAATTTCACCGTGATGGTATGCGGAATGTTCAGCAACAGAACCAGCTAGTTGGGCAACTTTAACTTCACGTTTGTCGTTACGTTTTAAACACGTATACAACACTTTTCTTTGTCCAGGTTTAAAACCATCAATCATATTAGGTATGGATCGAACATTGTCATAATTACTGTATAAAACTAATTCAACATTAATGAAATCAGAAAACGTCACAGTTCGTGTATCCTTTTCATACAAATAGCGCTCTCCAAGACCAATTTCTTTCCTCCTTTTTGTTTCGTCCATATGATTCATTAACCAATCTTTACGTTGATCGACACATTTTTTGCTGAAAGCCATTATAATGTTTTGATCATCCTGGTCTCCATCGTACCTAAATCGAATTCTATGTCTTGTCATATTTTCAAAATATTCTTTTGCTTCTTTAGCGGTAGAAGTACCCAAACCTATGTCAAAAAGAAACGAATTTTTACAGATTCAGATACATAATAATAATAATAATGATGACAATAAAACACTTAATGAAAGCAATTAAGAGTATAAACCTTTGTAGTATTTGATCTTATAAGTATGATAATTATCGGTTTCGGACTTCCACTTTGTAAATTCTGGTAAAGAGAAAAAACTCAATACATGATTGCCCTTTGTTGCTTTAACGATAGGTGTAATAAATTCTTCCACAAAATTTAATTTCAGTAATGATGGCCAATTATGGTGAATAAAATTAATCAGCAGTCCTTTGATATGGGAACCATCCTAAATAAATACACAATTATACAATGAGTTTAATAATTATAATATAAAATATAAAATTTATATGAAAAAGATTAACCTGATCCTGATCAGTCATTATCATCATTTTTCCGTAGCGCAGTGTTTTTAAATCGTCACGAGTTTCGTATTTCTTTTTATATTGAAGACCAAGAATTTTTATCAAATTATTAATTTCGGCATTTTCTAAAATTTGTTTATGCGTTGCTTCTCTTACATTTAAAATTTTACCTAAAGTAAGAAATTTAAATATAATATAATATTATATGAGTAAAAAAAAATGTATGATTTACAATTATTATATATTCATATATTGTTTACCTTTCAGGGGAAATATACCATATTTATCTCTACCTATGGCTGAAAGTCCTGATACAGCCATAGTTTTGGCTGAGTCTCCCTCAGTTAATATAAGTGTGCAGTCTAATGATTTATTAGTTCCAGCATCATTAGCGTCTTCTAATTTTGGTATTCCTGCAATACAAAATTGTATAAAATATATTCATTAACTTGATGTGCAATATACTCGAATATTTATATACAATTTACCTTGTAATTTTCTCTGCTTTGATTTGGGTCCTAACTTTTGGAGCTGACTATCAGCTTTAAATTTGGCCCATGTTAAAACTGCTTCTACAATACCAGTTTTCGTTACCTACGTATAAAACAAAATTTCTTACACGTGTAGAAAAATAGTATGTTAGTAGAGTTAAATATGAATATTTACTGATGTAATAAATTTATCGCTAAGCGTGCATTTCGATCCAAAACTTTTAGCTTGCAGTGTCATGTTTTCCTTAGTTTGTGAATCAAATGTTGGATTATTAATGAGGCAATTGATAAAAATCCATAGATGATTTTTTATTTGAAATGGCTTGATTGTTAGTCCACCTTTATTTTTCTTTTTTAATGTTTCCGTTAATTGCTTCACTATTAATTCCGTAACATGATCTACATGTCGACCACCCTATTGGCAAACATATTTAAATAATTTTAATTTTTTATTATGATTAATTTTGATTAATCTCATTTTTATTTAAATATATTTATTACCTTTGTTGTTGCAATACTATTCACAAAAGACATTTGCTGAAAGCCTTTGTCAGATATAGTTACAGCTACTTCCCAGCGAGGTCCACAATTTTCATATGCAACTTTCAAGGGATTACCAACATCATCCTCTTTACCCTTAATGTAGAAGTCAATATAATCTTTGAAACTTTTCACAGGAATCCTACTACCATTAAGATAAACTTTAACACCCCTAGAAGAAGCTGCTACATCATAGGCTCTTCGAGACATGAGAGCAATTATATCATCATCTAACTGCTCCATTTTAAACTTTGATAGATCTGGTGAAAATGTGACCTTTGTAAAATCTTCACCAGAAAAATCTTTAATTCTAGGTTCACTTGCACTTCCCATGTTGCTATTCCATGTCTGCAAATACAATCGTATTATATATATGTATTTCCTGTTATAAGAAATATAATTACTTTAAATATGTGTTTATAAAATAGTTACCTGCTTCAAGCATTTTCTATATTCCTTAGATGCAGTTTCTATTGTAAAACGATGACTAAAAATATTACATAATTTGGCACCATAGCCATTTCTACCACCTGTTACTTTTTCTTCCTCGTCATCATAGTTAGATGATGTTAATAAATGACCAAAAATCATGGTGGGAACATACATATTTTCTTCTTTATGAACTACTACTGGAATGCCTTTACCATTATTCCATACAGATATAATATTATTTGTTCTGTAAATTGAATTTACCTTTCGTTAATTATATAATCAATAAGAGTTTTTATAATTTCTGTATACTTTATCTATTAAGTAATAACTATTTAGCTATTACTACTTACGCATCAATTTCAATTTTAATTGTATCCATTTTAGGATCTCTTTGTTTATTATCTGCTGCATTTACTAGAATTTCATCGAATATTTTATATAACCCAGGAACATATTTTATTTCTTTCTGTATCATGCATTCTTTTTCTTTATCATAAATCCACATTAATTCACATACTGGTTCCACCGAACCAATGTAAGTATCGGGACGTAATAAAATATGTTCCAATTGAGACTTCTTCTGATATATACGTTCGATAGTTTTTTTTTTTTGTACATTGTCTCCGCTTCCATTTTCTACTGCTGTACTCATTATATTGCAACGTGTCTTTATGTAACTGTAAAGTTAAAATATATTAAATGTACAAAATCATCATCAACAATTCATTAAAACTTTAGAATCTATATTATATGCACACGTAATTATATATATATGTATATACACATATAAAATCCAGGAAAAATGATATAAGATTACAAATAATTGTTGCTCTAAACTTATTTATTGCTTAGACGTTGATAGGTTTTTATGTATAATTCTTTTACTACAAGAACTTACTTTAACACAAAAAAGTTTATTGTAAATATAATAGAATATTAAAGAAAACAAATTAGATAAAATGATAGGAAACTTCATAGAAAATTATAGTTACTTTGCAAAAGAAGTATAAAAGAGATGTCAATATTTTGTAATACCTCCATGCTATTGTATGACATCTGTTAAATGTACAGATATACTTTTGAATAAGATTTTAATACCCTTTTGTTTGATCTTATTTTGCTTTCAGTAATCTAATATTTGAGGTCATTAACAGTTTGAAAATATCTTCCACTGTTGCATAATGTTATAGAAATCTTAACTTAAATGTTTTTCCATTATATTCCATTATCATTCCAGAATTCTTATGTTTTTAGAATTAAACGAGTTATGCAACTTTGTAATTTGTATTCAAGTATTATCTAATTGAAAATTCAGTTTTTCATCAGCAGTAGATACTGCATAATTTCTCAATTATTCTTTTATTAGTTTAATATAATTTTGACTACTTATATGGCCTGATATAAAATATATCTCGGTTATACAATAATGTCTAATTTCAATCATATTTAATCATAATTGAGAAAAGATTCTTCCTTCCATAATCATAAAAATAATTAGTTTTAATTGAACAGTCCACTCTATTTAAACTTTTCCTTGCTACTAAGTGTTATAATTTCCTTTTTCTTTTTTAATTAACATGATTTTGTAAAAACTTGAAATAAATAGACTTATGATATACAGTTCAAACCTATTACTGCTTTAATTTTTCATGTTTAAAGTATTTATATTATAGTAGAATTTATCGAACAACCTTAATGTTGGTTTTTATATAAGATATTTTAAAAATTCATCTTGGGGTTTCATTAAAATGTGATATACTTTACAGAACTGCTTTTCTATTACGTTTAAAAACTGCTCATAATTTCTCACATTTTATTTAATTTATTTTTCTTATCCTTTAGGATCTTTTAAAAAGAGTGTATATCACATTATAACTGTGTTTTATTATTTTGGTTATTCTCATGGTTATATAATTGTTTAATTATAGACAAATGATTTCTTTAATCTTATACGTGTGAAGTTTTCTGTGATTTATTCAAACTAATTTTTTTTTAACCACAACACTAAAATATAAGCTTAAATAAAGCTGTATAATATTATTTTCAATATCGGTTTATTATATGAGTGAATTGATTACTATTATTATAGATAAATAGTTTAAAAACTAAAAAAATTTTATACATCCTATCATTTTGACCAGATACGCAAAGTCACTGTTTATGTTTTTTGTCGTTATTCTGTTGTACAATACATATTTTCTAATTAACCTCTTACACATTTAATAGCCATAAAATATATAAAACATTAAAAATTATGTTCTCTTTCCTAAACACGTAAAATATGCGTACATATCATGCGTCTTGTCCTTCTGGCTTATACTATGAATATGTTTATATCATTCTGTTTTACATAAATACAAAAAAATAAATATAGGCAGTATCTTTTTTATTAATGAAACTGTTATAATCATATGAATTTACAATGCCTATCATTATGTATATTAAACAATGAAAATAGTTGTGAATGGAAAGAATATAATAAAATTAATTAAATATTAGATAACTGAAGTTATACATTATATTTAATTCTGATTATAATTTTGATGTTAATTTTCAAATTTTGTTTTCCAGCAGAAATTATGATTACACCATGTAAATCTCGATCGAAACAGTGTCAAATAAAAAATATGAATGTATTCGTAATATGAAAGCCAAATGTTTATTTATATAAAAAATTTAAAATAATATTATTAAAACAGTTTCATACCCGAAACAAATTTTACTAATATGGCGGGAAAACATCCTCTGTGCAATTGGCTAGTATGACAAGGACGCTATTTCGTGTAAACATGTTCTTTTCGAAAATTAAATGTGTATAATTACTACGTTCTGCGAAAAAAAATTAACAAAAATTTCACCGATGAAACAAGATTTTAATTATTTTTGCAACCTACCTTCGATATATATCGCAATAAAAATATAACGCTGTATCGGCAACTGAAATTTGTACACCGACAGATTCTACTAAGATTTAGGTTGTTAACTAACGCATCGCAATCAATAAGTGACCAAACTAAGTAATAATCACATACACACTGTTCTCTTCGTTGCTTCTTTTGCAATATTAGTAACTAAACAAATGATATTGCATCAAAAATATTATTTTTCTTCTAGACTTCGTCTGAAACCTGTACAGTAAACTGTCTATATAGCAAACTACCCATTTCCAAGCGGCTAAAGTCACTTTTGTATTCTGAATACTGTTCCGAAAGACAATAAAAAATTAGCACATTGCTTTTATTGGTTAAAAAATTTTAATTTATATTTTGATTGGGAAAGTACACATTTAGTTCATTTATGTAAAAAGATAATACAATAATTCAACTTCAAGTACAACAAAATATTTTAAAAGCTCAAAGTTTGAACAACAAATTGTAGAATTTATTAAAAATAACAGCTTAATTATCATTAATTTCTTATTATTTTAAATAAACAATTTTTATTTACTTTTAATTTATAATCTTTTTCAGAATGATTAAAATGCTTAGATACATAATTTCAAATGAAAGAAATTAATATTTACATTATTTTATACTTGAAATTCCGTATATATAAAATCATGTTACTTACCGAAATTTTTCTTCTCTCTCCTCGCTTATTTGAAATCGTAAAAAATATTTAGTTTCATAAAATAAAGTTGTTCACGTGACTTCCAGATCTATGAATTTAGTAAAATATAATAAAAGAAACATTTGGATTGGAATAATTGCAATATTGATGTAGTAAAAAAAATACATATATTGTTTTAAAAAATGTATATTACTTTGTACAATTTGTTTTATATTATTTATTAATGTACTTGCTATAATTATTTATACTGCTACCACAGCCGCTGCTACGCTATAGTGTGAATGAAGCTTTATAATAGTGTAATACCACAATGTGAACATAGCTTAAGCGTTACTGTATTTAGTACTATACAGGGTGTTAAGAAATTACTCGAAGAGCTTTACTCTACGCTATTCTACACCGTGAAATAGAAAGAGATAGCCTTCGCTAACCTTCCAAGAAGATTATCCCGCTTGCGCCTTTCTCCCTATTTCTAAATCTGCATTTTCCCTTTGCACGTGTAAACTTGTTCAATCATAATCGCGCGATTTCCATCTCCACTTGGCTCGTGGGTAGATCGAGGGCCGAGAAGAATCATATCCAGTTGGAGCGCGATCCTCAATTAGATCAAGGCAGCCTGCAGGGAGAATCCAGGATTTTCCAAAAGAGGGAACGAAGTCGGAGACAAAAGAGAAATCTTGGAGAAAACCAGAATAATTTGGTTCTTAGAACAATACACATCAGAGAAAAAACATTTACGTTTTAATTACAATTAAAGTTAGAATAAACGGTCGACCATTTTCAAATTTACCTCGTTTAATCCACTCGCACACTTCGCCGAGCGGAGCAATTCAGTGTTCCATGCACGGATATTTCTATGTCTGTGGTTCCATGGGCTCCAACTCGTCTTTTTTTCCCTCAAGGTAGGATTTCCTATCCTACAGCCGATTGTATGTATGTATGTAAATACGTAAAATACACACATGTATTATACAGTATATTACAGTATGAATTATACACTGTAACTTACATCACAACCTGTATATATGGATTCGTAGATCCATGGCGGATTTGATTGGCGCAGCAGACGTCAAATTAATAATTAGATTAGTCGAATATTTATTTTATGTTGTTTATTGTTTTTCAAAAAATACTAGTAGTATTTACGCCATAGAGCTTTACGGTTTACGCAGTTTTACAGGCGGTTCTCGACTTCTGCATATAATTAGTTTCTGAAAATATGCGCGAATGTTGAATGTTCGAAAGTAGAGGGACGCAAAAAAAACATCCAAAATTGTATTCTAAAATATTTATTTAGCAATAGTATATTCCCTGTGGGGAGGGGAGCAGAATACTCCCACAGTAACCCCTGCTTGTCGTAAGAGGCGACTAAAAGGGGACAAGTAGAAGAAGGATAGAGTTGAGAAGAGAGATTTAAAGAGAGATTTAATTAGAAATAAAAGTACTGCGATGATTAAAAGACTTAAAAGTATTGCGAATTTAGTATAGAGAATAATGCAATGCAATTGATTAATTGACAGAATGTTTGTTGGGCAATAATGAAGCTAAAGCTTCAAAAACACCATTCTGGGGGAAAGAATGGATGCCTTTAGGCATCCTTCACCCTTGGAAGAAACCTTTTAGTTAGTTAGTTAGTTAGCAATAGCATATAGGAAAAAAATGGCCCTCTCCTTGAATTCGAATGACTATAATAAATTGTTTCAAAATATGTACCTACCAAGGCCGTCAGACAAATATGTACAACTGCATTAATGTGAACAATTTTTGCATTATCGACAAAAATCTAAAAATTTGAATTTTTAAAAATGTGCGAAAGTTGAGGGCCGTCTGTATTGGGTGAAGCGGTGACAAATGGCGGCGACGAGCATATTGAGATAGAGTGAAATATCAATGTGAAACGATATTTCATTCTAGTTTTGATAAAATTACGTTATCTACATAATTTACATGTAATATACATGTATCGTAAATAACCATTTCGAGGCGATTTACCCATCAGTGTTGACTTCGCTATGCTGTCTCTCTCTCGCACAATCTTTCACTTTCTCCTTACTTCTGTTTTAGAAACAATTTGGCGGTAACTGGTAACCAATAAGAAACGATCACAACATTTTCCAGTCATTTCGTAGAGCCCCTGGAGCCCAGGAGGGTCACTAAATTTTCCCTATATTGTTTACTGAACTATACATTCTTGCCGCTAAAAGTATACATACGTTACATATAAATAAATGTTGTTCGTTTGGTAACAACACCGTGACAGATTTGAAATTATGCGTTAAAAATTATTTATTTAAAAATATTTTTATTTCATATATCGAAATGTAAATTGCATTGTTTAATTTACGAGTTATGAGAAAAACAAATTAACAACGTTAAGACAAAAGTGTGTTTTGTAAATATGACAACATTAAAAGGCATTTTTCCGGATTTAAGTAAGTAATAAATCTTTATTACATAAAAATATATAAATTGTAATTCCATTTCACATGGCGTGATAGTGATACTATAACTGTTTCAACACAAATAATGTTATTTTATGTATTTTTAGAACCAGTAAGACGAAAGAATTTCATACATGAAAATGTAAAAAATCTTCATCGTATGAAAGAAACACAAAAATCACAAATAAATAGTCAAAAAAAGGTTAATAATAACTATTTTCATAATTTTAATCATATTAAAGATGCCTTGCCAAAACCAAACATGAATTTACAAGTAAAGCAACATGAAAGTATTCATACAAAAAGTATTGCAAATCATAAGTTGGACCAACAGCAAGGATTGTGTAAAAATTCTAGTGTCCCAATATTAAATAAAACTACTACTAGCAAAAAGAAAATAATGCATTTAACTAATAACACTATGGCAGTTAAACAGAAAAAGGAAGGTTGCAAAGAACCAAATAGATTAATAAAAAAATTGCATAGGAAAGTTTTATCAGACTCTAATTTATCAGATACATCAATCAGAGATATAGATAAAAATATTAAAACTCAAACTGCGGTGAAAAATCAAAGTATTCAAACATTGAATGCAACAGAAATTGATAGTTTATATTCTGACGGGATCATAAAGTATGTATTGAAAATAATTACATTGTTTATATGTTTTGCTAATAAAGTTGCTTCTGTAGGTATCCTTCCAAAAAATGTTTAAATTTTAATGAGTCAATAAATAAAACTAACAGAAATGAACAAGTTGATAAACCTTTGCGGAATATAATAAATTTACCTGCAGAAGGAGATACACAGATGATAGAAAATAGTGTTCAAAACAAAAATGATTTAAGAAGCCCTAAAGTAGTTTGCTCTAAAGAAGAAACAGGTTTTATCAAATTAAATAAAGGACGTTCTATTACTGATAAAGTAGTTGCACCAACAAAAAATGATAATAACAATCACAGCAATATTAACCACTGCAAATATAAAAATAATAATAATAATACTCCTGCTAACTATCGCTTGGGTGTAGTCCCAAAGTATGATATCAAGTAACATATTTATGCATATTATGTAATTAGGTTTTATATTTCATATTATATTGTAATGTTGTAAAGTAATTAAAAAATTCTAAATTTTACGAAACAGAAGTCACACTTTATAATTGAAAAATATTTTATTGCTAGGTATATTAAAACCAAAAAGGAAGCACTAGAGAAGGTACAGAAAACTAAAACAGAAGACTTGGATCCCAATTGTCCACATGGTCATGTCCCTTTGCTTGATCACGAACGCAAAGAAACATTACGTGTACTACGAAAAAGTATGTAATTAAATGATATTTGTGTTAGGTTCATTATATATAATAAGTAATTATTATTATAGAGTACCAAGACTATGTAAATGAATTAAATATGATGCCGATAAAAGTAGACACACTTAGAGCACAGCGGCAGAAAATGGAAATAGAGAAACAGCTGAATAATTTGGAAGAAGGAATAAAGGTATTTTCAAGGCCAAAAGTTTATGTAAAAATGAATGCATAAATTATGTTGTTATAGAAGATATATGTATGTGAATCAATAGATGTGTAATTATATTTATTTAACAATATTGTGAAAGTATATATAAAATTTCTGTACATAATAAATAAAATTCTATATTATTAAACTTTTTTATTAATGTCTATAAAATTTCTATCAATAATATGTACAAATGCTTCAGGATCAAATTGAAGTTGACCTAAATTGTAGTATTTTTCTTCATTCTCATACCATTTCTTGAAATCAAAATCCTTGAAAAATATTTTTATTTCCTTTTCAGCTGATTTAACTGAATCTAAAAGAATTTTTCAGTTGATTGAAACATTACCAATAAAACTTTCATACATGTTAAAATATACCAGATCCATGTGTTGCATTTCTTGTATCTGATAGACCAAACATTCCTCGAATTGTATCAGGGGCAATATACTGTGCTTCGTATACTTTAGTTGGGCCCATTAATTGTCTCCACTTTACAATAGCATCATAATCTGCTAAAATATGAATATCAGATGGGCCACTGCACATAAATGTCAGGAGACGATTATAAAAGAATTTTTCTTTATGCTCCTCATAAAATTGTTCTGCTTCCTTTTGTGTAATTACTACTCTGCGTGATCTGACAATTTTCAAATTATTGTCAATTATTAAACTTCGAATTTTCTGAAAATCAGAATAATCATGTTTTTACCATAATTATGGTTTTACCATAATTTTATTTGCTGATGAGAAACAACTGTCAGTTATGTTTGGTTGGCATTTAAAATCATACACGTCTATTTTATAATATACAACGAACGAACTTTAGGTTATAATTCTCTTACTTGGAGTACAAAAGGAGATTTAATAACATGTGGCTTAATTATTGCCAATGTTAACTGAAGATATTTTTGTGATTGCATCTCACCATTTTTAATTAACTACACGTTTCGCAAAATTTTAAAAACTCCATAATGTGATAACAATAACTTTAAACATTTAAGAACTATCACGTGTATCGCTAGCATATTTTTAAGTGAGATTCAAAACATAATCTTATGTAATATTTAATTACTACATTCAAGCACTTGAATGTATCCACAATTTTAATTTATCAATTAAATTAGAAGGGTATGTATATTTAAATATATATTTATATACACATATATTATTTTAAAAGTATAAAAGTTTGAAAATATAAACAAAATATTTTAAATTTTGTATAAAATTTATTACAACATATTTATAAGCATGAAGTAAAAAGGGAACCTCATTCTATGCGCGGGTGCGCAGGAGGTAAAGTGGCGCTTTTGTCGACAGTTGCAGAAAAATTAAGCTCCCGAACAAGGATAGATAGACCCTCGTCTCTCCAACGGTGCTGTGACAGAGAGGGTGATACAACAATAGCAGGAGTGACGAAGACAGATATTGCCAACGACGACAAACGAGCGTGCCACGGCATTCGCAGTGTGCGCGCTGTTCCGTTTGCCGCGCATGGAACAAACCATGGCTTTCACCACGCATTTGCCATTGGAAAAGTGGTGGGCTTCTACTACATTACATTACATTAAGTTTTTTCCGGCAAGTCAATGATGCGGCGCATCCATACTCTCTCCGAGAAGGCGCTTCTGAAGTTTTAGCTTCACTCCTGCCCAACGAACAATAAGTCAATATTCAATACTTTAAATCTTACATTCTTTACAATACTTCTGCCTTTCTTCCTTCTCTCAATACTTTAAATCTTACATTCTTTACAATACTTCTGTCTTTCTTCCTTCTCTCAATACTTTAAATCTTACATTCTTTACAATACTTCTACTTCTAAGTCTTTCTTCCTATCCATACTTTTAACATCTATCTTCTCTTCAATACTTTTAACTCTCTCTTTTAGCTCCTTACTCTCTTCTAATTGTCCCCCTTTAGTCGCCTCTTGCGACAAGCAGGGGTTACTGTGGGAGTATTCTGTTCCCCCCACTACAGGGAGCTGGGCTTTTACTATCAGGATGGGACTAGAGGGATGGTATGAATGGGATAATTTCAGATGTCGGGACTATAACTGATAAATAAGAAAGCAACTGAAACTATCTCATTTTGTGCAAAATTTGTGACATTAAACAAAAAAATTATCGATTTAACGTGGAATTGAACTAAGGAAGCGTTATTGGCTAAAAGTGGGTTATTAACATTTTTTTGTGTGGTGTTATTGTTACAAACTCGCGGTTTTTTCAACGCTCTCGGCGCGATCGTGGCTCAGCCCGCTCTGCGTGCACGTAGGCATCGGCGTACAGGTGGATTCTTCTGAAAATCGGGGCGCTCTCATCGAAAAGGCCGTACGCGAACTCGCCGCGAAATTTAAATACCTACATTTGTAAGTATAAATTGCAGTACTTAGGCTGTAGTAAAAACATCTCAATTTTTTCGAATAATAATAGCGAACCGAACTACGGCCTGTTTACCTGTACGGTGCGTAGCGTCTGTCTATAACATTTGATTGCGGTGTTAATAGGAAAAACACCATCGTGAAATTTATATATTTTATAGAGAAAACTTCAAGGAATCCGAAAATAATTTTTTCAGATTTTTAAAAGCGCGACCTTGAATGTTCGCACTGCCGTCCAAACGAACGAATATTCGCTCGAACAGGTTCGTTCCATGCCGCGTTGCAGCCGCGGCGTGCTCGTCTATACCCAGCCTTAGGTGATTACCCTCATTTCTTACCTCTGCCCCGTCCATAACAAATGACAGCTTAAAATCGTAAATCAGGATTTCAGAAGGTCTTAAAAAAATTACATTTTGATTACGTTTTTTTGTAACATGTGTATATTGTATTTGTACTTATTATGATGATAACATTAAGCATCTGTAAGAGTATTCGCATTTATTCCCCATCTCTTAGACTATTTACGTATTCATTTAATGCATCTTCCGAAGTTTCTACAAAGCTTTTGTTCATAACTTTATACGTATCTTCCATAAGTTTTGGAATATCCTCTTTTGTTAAACCTTTAGTAGAAATAGGAGGTAAGATGGTAATATAGCTTACACCTGAAACAAAATGATATAAATTATTCTGCAGATATTTTATAAACATACAAATTATATTTCCATGTGTAAGACATATAGGGCAGACGGGCGTTTGTTCGTCACCCCGGATCCGCTTGGTTCAGGTCGGAGGCCTGCAGAGGGCGTAGAGATAAGGATAGGTCTCTCTCGCTAGTGGTCGTCCGGCAGGCTCTTAGGATATACGAGGTTCCGAAGAGCGATATCAAGCCATCTGGGGTAGGGATCGGCTGTCGTCAGCCCCACTGACGAGTCTGTGGGCAGTCGATCCCGAGACGAAACGCCGTTTGTTTCTTACACATGTAACAGTACAGTGTTCTCTGCATATTTATTAATTGTTATAATTAGCAATGATTTGAGTTTCTTATGACTCTTATGTGAAGCCGGAACGTTAGCTGCGTTTTTATCATAGACCTTCAAAAAGTCATAATCCAACCCACAATTAAACTTCAGAATGAGAGTTTCTAGTTTTCACAACACAGAATGTTGTACTTTTTCGAACCAGCGCAGCGGGCGCAAAATCGGACTTTCGATGCCTGTTTGGCGAACGCAAAGTGCCCCGTTCTCGCTCTAGGGCGCAAAGTAGGGCTCCCGCTTCGCTCGACTGACAACAAACTCGACTCGGGCGACATTCACCCAGTTTCCGCCCTTGGTACGTAATATACTATTTTAAAACCCGCGAAGTTAGCTGAACGACAGAGTAACTCACAAAGCGACTCCGCGTATGCTGCCGAGCACGATGCGGCTTTCCTAGGAAAAATGACGTCGTAGAAGCCAGCAAACATATCATGCCTTGCACCAGACCAACCACACGATAAAACAAAATTAAATTAGGTAAACAAAAAACTGAAATCCCTGCCACGGAATAAACGAAACAATTCGCTCCGAGAATTCCTAGAAAACTTCATACCTAATGTGGACACAGATTATTCACTATGGAAGTCTACAAAAAACTTGAAACAACTAATAAACAAAACATCCTCTCGCATGTAAAAGAACAACAAATGATTATCGAACAAGAATTCAAACAACTGAAAGCTGTTTGCCCAGCATTTCTCGAAAATATTTCAACCACTATGAAACCAAACATATAATACTAAGAAAGCGATAGTTTGGTAGATTGCAAATACACTACTGATACCACCATAATTTTTCTCAGGCAAAATCTTATGTGAAATTCATGGAAACATGATTGATGCCATACAATTTGGCTACAAGTTAACACGTTGGCTGCCACGGGGATCACTGATGACCGGCACCCGAAATTTTTTCCAATCTAATAATTACCAACAGCAATGATAAAATAAACTGTGGATAGCGTTAACATTAAGCTAATAATGCTAGCTATCGAATTGAAAAGTTACATTTGAAAATTAGTTGATTGTATTGTTAATAATTAGGATTTCAGCGTGTCTGACTACCCACGTCCGTTTTCACTGTGGCAGTCAACGTGTTAATAACGGTTCATTTATAAAGGTTAACAAAATTTTGATGTAACTTTGTGGGTTCAGGACCTCCATTTCCGAAATATAAGAGGCGTCGCGTCGTGGAAAAATAGAGTGTACAGGATAGATTAGACCAGGCATGGGCACGAAATGGCTCGCGCGAACCTGTCTGATTTGCTCGACCGTCTCAGAGCTGACTTGTTCTACTGATCTGCTCGAGGTAAGGTAGTGAGAAGGCCGATACGTAGTATCGCCTCGTAGCGGCTGAAGGAGAAGATTGTGGAAGTGAATACGTGTCGCTGCGTGCAGAGGAGAGAATCTGATAGTGAAACATGACTCCCTGTGGAGAGGGGAGCAGAATACTCCCACAGTATCCCCTGCTTGTCGTAAGAGGCGACTAAAAGGGGACAATTAGAAGAGAGTAAAGGTGCCCACAGACGGTACGATCTGTCGTACGATCTGTCGTACGACAGATCGTACGCCAAGTCGTACGGGAAGTCGCAGAGGCAGTCGTGCAGGCTGTTTGATTTCAGTTTTGCCTGCAGACGGTCGTACGACACGTCGTAAAATGGCGGACTGGCCCGAAATCATGGTCAGAAAAAAATGTACAATATAATACATGTATACATTAATATGTAAAAACAAGCAAAAAAAAAAATATATATATATATTTTTGCTTGTTTCTATATATTAATGTGTATATATATTATATTGTATATTTTCTTCTCTAGTGTTGAAATTCAACACAAGTTTATGTAGAATGCTCTACAAAATCAATCCACACAAAAAAAAAGATATACCATCCAATTAATAATTTGAACATGACTTTAAAATCGCAAAGATTAAAAAAAGACAAAGAGTATATATATATACATATATAGATCCGTTGGCCGGCCGCACGGTTCGTGGGACGGGTCGTTTATAGCACAGGATGGCGAGTACGGAGCTTTACCTGCTCGATGCTTGTATTCCTACGGTTAAAAAGTTCTAGCAATTTGATGAATAATATGTTTGTAACCTAGGTCGATGAATTTTTCAGAATAAAAACTACGAAAGACATTTACTACAATGTACTCATATCAGCTGACCCATACATAAGCAGTATGAGGACAATATGGCCAGAAAAAAAAATATATATATACATAATCTTTGTCTTTTTTTTTCTAAAAGAGCGATCCTTCCCTATCAAAACAAAAAATAGAGTTGGTCAATAGAATTAACAATTCCCGAGTTAAAAATTCAAAGGTACAACCCATTAAAAAAAAAAAAAAAAACAAGAAAAAAAACAGGCAACAATAGAGAAATTATATTTCCCAAAGGGTATCGAAACGAGCAAAATGATGACTTAACCCCCCGCCGCGATAATTAATTAAACTGAATGCACTGCTCCATAATATCTGACTGGTCGGTCCGTGTTTTTTTCCAAGTCCGCTTCGACGGGTCAACGAAGTGACTACAAAAGGTAAGTACCTTTTGTTCCTTTGTACCGTGTCGTACGACAGATTTTTGGCATGCCCAATTCCATGCGACACGACCGCGTCGTACGACAACGCCCGACACACAATGCAACTTTCGTATAGACGGCCGAAGCGACTTGGATCGTACGACTTGTCGTACGACAGATCGTACCGTCTGTGGGCAGATTTTCCCTACGGTACGACCGGATCGTACGACAACGCACCACAGACGATGCAACCGTCGTACAGACGGTCGCAACGACCTAGATCGTACGACTTGTCGTACGACAGATCGCATCGTCTGTGGGCCGTTTAAGGAGTTAAAAGTATTGAAGAGAAGATAGATGTTAAAAGTATGGATAGGAAGAATGATTGAAAAGTATTGAAAAGACTTTATCGTTCGTTGGGCAGAAGTGAGGCTAACGTCTCAGAAGCGCCTTCCCAGTATAAAACTGGGAAAAATCCTTAGTTAAGTTAAGTTAGTTAAACATGAAAGAATGACGCAGAGTCTCCACTGATGAAAGAGTGTGAACGACTTGCGAAGGAGCGAAACATGTATTTTTCTTTTATGGTCGCCAAATTCGGGTGGTTCAAAATTAATGGTTGTTCGATACGACAATGCAATTCTATTTTATAACGAGTTGAATCGTTTAATGTAACAACATATATATGATTCTACTTAAAAAACGAAATTAACCTTATCCTTTATGCATCGTTTTACAGAAAACATAGTCACATCAAATTACGTCTCTTTTGAAACCATTCAATTTTTGTCTGAAGTATTTTTCGCTAAAATTACATACAGAGCAATCGAAATGGTTCCAGGTACGTACTCCACCCTGTATAAATTATTACATTTGCTTTAAAAACATACATCAATTAAATACAATAACATTTGAAAAAGTTATAGCCATTCATATCTGGTAATACTAACCTGAATTAAACCGTTTTCTTTTAGAGCTCAGAAAGTAATACTTTGAAACAGTAATAGGTTGTATTGGCATTTGTGATGCAACGGCTAAATGAAAAGCGCCTTTTTTCAAAGGTAGTAACGTAGAATTAGAATGTCGATGGCCTTCCGGAAATATTAAAAGGTTTGCCTGAAAAATATATAGATAAAGTGATTAATACGTGAAAATTGTGTTTTACAGCAAATAAAATGAAAATTACCTGTAAATCTTTAATACATTTGGCTGTTGCATTGATAGCACTTTGAGCTTCTTCGGCTTTTTCTCGATTAATAAAAATAGTTCCCCAAAGCCAGGACGCTAAACCAAATAGTCCAAGATATAGAATTTCTTTCTTGGCAATAACGGTACATCTTTTCAACAATGGCCACAATTCAGCTAGAACTATGAT
Source organism: Stelis phaeoptera (assembly GCA_943735885.1). Classification (NCBI taxonomy): domain Eukaryota; kingdom Metazoa; phylum Arthropoda; class Insecta; order Hymenoptera; family Megachilidae; genus Stelis; species Stelis phaeoptera. Next base: position 4,695,992 of record OX030933.1, read on the forward strand.
TAATATTTAGTTACCATTCTGTGTGCATTGTATGAATATTATTTTATATGAGCTAATTGTTTTTATTTTTCAATTATATAATAATTATATAAATTGTCTTAAGAGAGATAAGCGCAAGAAGAAAGCAGAAAAATTCAGTACTATTTTATAACTTGAGCTTTATAACATTACATAGGGTCGTTATACATCCGTACACTTTATGTACCTGATCCTGTACCTACAATGAAAACAAAGCCTCAAATTGCAAAATGAAAAGGACTTTCGGATTATCTTTGTCACAGAAAATTTGTAATTTTCATAATATTCTTCTTTCTTCAGACATGACATTAAAATTTTATTCATTCAATGATAGAGTAACTAAAGGGTGTTTCAATAAGGAATACTTTTTTTAATGCTCAATAAAAGGCAACGTTTATACCTAAAAGTTGTAATGTTCATTTGAAATAACAGATGAAGGTTTGCCACTTATGTTTTAAAAATTGTATCCTGTAAATGGCTGCCTCCTTTTATTTTGTTTTTTCACGGCGTTGTCGTTTTAATTCTCGAGTCAATTGAACTTTAAATGGCTTTAAAACCGAATCCTTACGCAAAACACGCTACATTCTTGTACAATGCAGCACAGTGTACTCACACCGTGACTTGCAGTGAACTAGGGATATTCGATTTCGATTCGATTCTTTAGAAAATCGATCTTTTGAATCTATTCTTTGTTATTCGAATTTCACCCAGAATCGATTCTTTCAGGTAAGAATTGAAGATCGATTTTTTGCCCTCTAGGGCAGGGGTCTCCAAACTACAGCCCGTGCTAGCGGGCAACAAATTTTTGTATAAACGCTTTTTTAAAAAATGGGCTGTATACTCCCCTGTGGAATGCTAAAAAGAATAATGAAAAAAAGAAAGAACCATAAAAAAATGTTGCTTCTGCGAGCACTATTCCTTCCTTTCTGTTACAACAGTGAAGGAGAGACAAGGATCTGCCTATCCCTGCCTGGAGTTCATCCACACAAGAGCTCTAAAGTCAATTCGAAATTTTGTTGTAACTTCTAAAGGCCTTGGAAGCGTTTGAGTTTCCGGCAACATTCTTACGAACCATCAGAACGACCAGAATGAATATATCTGTGGTGCTTTAGGGTGGGTTTACACTAGGCAAGTCAACCAGGCAAGTAGACAGGTGCTAATTTCTCGGTTTCTGGCCTTGTTTGAACTAGGCCAGTCGCCTGAAAAAGAAAATGGTTCTTTCCTTTTTGTTTCTACCAAGCTGGAAATATTTCACACGCAAGAAATATGGAATTTATTGGCTGTATTCTCGTAATGTTCAACCCTCGACGAAGCTGGTACAGGCAAGGCCAAAAACTGAGAAATTCGAACCTGTCTATACTTGCCTAGTGTATACCCACCCTTATATCCAACGTAGAACTATACTTTCTTCAATAACACTGTCCAACAAATTTTAACTTTTTTTCGACGTTTCGATTTCTGTTACAAACAAAATCTTTATATCTTTTATAATTACTTCACAAAATTGGTTTAACCCTTTCGCTACGGGCGGGTTCTCCGCCGAGGCACCCCTGCTGAACGCGCCGCGACAAAATTGCACTCTGCGCGAGACCGATCGTCAGCGAAAACTGATTCTTGAGGCATTTGGTTTGCTGAGTATTGACGTGTTTTGTTTGTCAAAAATAAATGATGCAAAACAAAACACTAAAACTGCACGTTCAGAGTGAGATACTCGATGCGCCATAACTACATACGCTCGTCGTATGTATAATTCGCGGCATTTTATGAAGAGCGACTATGGTCGCCCGTAGTACCTCAGTGGAATCTTATGTAGAGCGACTATAGTCGGCCGTAGTACCTCAGTGGCATCTCATGGAGGGCGACTATAGTCGCCCGTAGTAGCGAAAGGGTTAAATTTGAAAAAATGTGTTTTTTTTTTTCAAAATGAATTTTTTCAAAAACTGTACGTGCTGGAGAAAAACAAGTTGCAGATTCGTAATTAGCACAAGAAACACTACAATAATCGCTTAACAGAAATCGAAACGTCAATTGGCTGTTGGACAGTTTAATTCTCTCATTTCACTTTCAGTTGAACGATCAAGCCGGCTCTAAAATTCACATAATTTACGATAGGGATTTTTCACAGAACGCCCGTTTTTATAATCAAGTTGAACAAATTGAATACACCATTCCGTGATGTACGATAAAAGTTTTACAAATGGCAAACCTTCTATTTTCAAGACCTAAGAGTAGAATCTAAATTGTTGAAAAAATTCCTTATTGAAAGGCCCTATAGTATTCTTATTTAAACTTAAACAGTGTATATATTTACCAACTAAATCTATTATACTCTGATGATTGATTAACACGATGCTGCCCGAATCTTTAACGATATTTTCTTTTCCACGAATACGGAACGTCACTCCTAGTAATCTCAAGATGTGTTTTATAAACCACGCTGACAGCCTATATCATTAACTTTATAATAAATTTATAATTTATTTTTATCTATAATAATAATTTGATAATCTGTCAATTTTTCTTTTTTTTTGGCTTACAGTGCATTTCTCCAGTCTCTGATACGTAAAAACATGAAAGGTAAATGCAAAGATGTCGGTATAACGGCAGCTACTACGAACGAAGTGAACTTGATGTAATATTTCAGTGTCCCACACGAAGCAACAGTCGCCAGAAGGATCAGAATGGTGAGAAATCCGATATAATAATAGATAACATTTGCTAATCTGAAATTACATAATGATTTATAATCAGATTAAAGTTATTCATTCTCTAAGAATAAAAATAATTTTTGAAGACAAAAAAAATACAACCGACTTCGGAATGAACTAAAAAGAATGAAATAATTTTAATTTATTTTGTATGAATTCTCTCCAGCTTTTGATAAAATTGATGAAAGTATTACATGACATATTAAATACAATGCAATCTTTTCGGAGGCGGTGCAAAATTAAACATTTTACAACTTTAAGATGTTACCCCCCCCCCCCCCCGCCCCTGCGGAGGAAACACATGTTATTAAAATTTAAACACGCACACACATATACTTGACATAAAAAATACGGCTCATTTCAGGGTCATACGATGTGCAAAATCCGACCGGTAACCTCCGCGTGGTGCACGTTGGTTACTTTAACCCTTTATCTGGCAAGCATTGAAATTTCAAATGAATAAATTTTGGAGTATTGGAAATGGGTTATAAAATAACAGGACACTTTATTTATAGTATACTATAACTTTATTATAACAGATCGGAAAAACACGTCTTGCTCTTTTGACTTCTTAAAACGGAATGAAACGAACACCCAGAAAGAAAGTTTGGGGTCCGCTTTTCTTATACAGTTTACAGGACCGTTTATGGCCTTGCCTGGCGAAGAGCCCTTTTCCTTCGCGTGACAAAGTCCAGATACATTCAGTCGTCCTGGTATCGTCTTTTATTTAGACTACATATTCACAAGCGTTAGGCATTTTTGCTTTTACTAAAGATGTAATATTAATAATAATTCAACATGGAGTTATCCAAGTTAAGTATATACGCCCTTTCTAAGAGTGTGAAGAGCTGAAAAACTTTATTAGCATAATTTATGCAAATTATGCCGATACAATGTTGCTTGAGAGAATCAGTGCCAGAAAAGAGCAAAAAATGGAATTTCTTTCACATGCAATCTGCTAGAAACGCATGTTGCTTGAGGTCAACATTACCAGATAAAGGGTTAAAGTGTAGTATCCTTGCGAGAAAAAAATGGCAGCGACTTTTCTTTTCTTTTTTTAGAAATTGAAGGAGAATGCATTCCAAGTCCATGCATTCCGTCAAACTTTGTAATTTTTAATATAACAAACATACTCTCACATTTAAGGTGTTACAGTGGTAGGGATGCATCACACCTAAAATCGAGCTATAGTATCTTAATGTAGAGATTTCAAGCTTTAATTTAAAAAAAAGAACATAATTTTACCATGATTTTTCGCGGATTTACCGTCAGTCAAAGTTGCCTAATTTTTGCCTAAAATTTTTCTATGCCATATTTCTTTTAAGCAGTGTGTATTACTCTAGAAACATTTAACGTCGTATTGTTACTATATCCCCGGTGTATTTCATCCTATTTTTACTATGTTAATCTGTTTTAAAAAAGTGTTTGGTATAATAAGAGGCGACACTCCGGGCGGAATCTTTGAAGTCGACCGATTGCTTGTCCCTTTGCGGGAAATTCAAATCAACTCTGGATCTACTATCTTTATTTCATTTCAGTCTGTAATAATTAGACATCTATTTGTATCCTAAATTTTCTGTGTATTACTAACATTGACTCTCGACATATTTCCATCAATTTAACGAGATTGAAAAGTTGGAAAAGAGGAAACATAATAAAATGATAACGGTAGAAAATATATTTTAAGAATCATATACATTACCAATATATTACAAAAGTGTTTATTACAAATAAGTTACAAAGAAATAATCGAATGTTTATTACAATTGTAGGTACCGACCACCTATACCAGGTAAGACGGAAATTCCCGATTTATGGCAGATAATCTGAGGTCCGAAATGCCACCTTGGATGCCATGAGCTCCCACTCTTCGTTTACCGAGTGAGCATATAAATTGGTTGTACACTTTATCTCTCTCTAAAATCAGTTTCTCTCTCAGAGTATCGCCTCTTGGTATACCTACTCTTTGCTTAGCTTGCAGTGGGTTAAATACACATGACAAAAATTTAAAATTTAAATTTACTCCTTATTTTGGTCCGGTGCGCGGTACAGCTTTGCAGATTTATTATTTTTGGTGTCTTTTATAATTGCGCAAAGTTTGAACAAAACCAGTGTATTATGTAGCAGGATCGAAGAATTAATTATTTTTGTATCTATGATTCACAGAATTTTTGTAAAAATGGCTAAAAATACTTATCCGAGATTTTTCTGGTTTTAGAATATATGTATGTAGAATATGTATAGTTAGTTAACGATTTATACATATTTTCTAATTTTTGTTTACATTTTTATGACTTTTAGTCTTGGGTATTATTCAAATAATATATTTGAAAAATGATTATTAGTATCTTATTTGTATACATGCTATCTTATCTGATTGGACGTTCTTTGAAATAATTGCGTGTTAGTTGATTTGAACATAAAACGACTCTTTTCTGTAATGTATAAATTATTTTTGTTTCTGTTAATTTTGGTAACAGCGTCAGAATAGCAAATTTTACTAGTTACGTTATAAAAATTCGCGAAATTTAAGTTTAAAATTTTTTTGTGCTTAAATAGAAGTATTCAAATAAAATAGTAGGTAATCTCATCATAACTTCTTTTGTCGAATGACTAGAGCCATTTACGATCGCCGTCAAAATGCAGTGACATCATTCTTAAAAAGATTTCATACTGTTTGAGCCTAAAGACTGAAAAACCTTAAGTATCCGATTAACGACGAAAATAAATTCGCCTCTCTTTTAGAATAAAAACGAAATTATTTAAAAATAATTTATTTGAATTTCATACAAAATAAAGATTCAATTCCTGTATCCTTTTTAACACGTTCCATGCCAAGCCCTTTTTGCCTGACTTATCATTCAGGCCATTTGATATTTCGACCCAATTCGCATCAATTTATGTTTAGTATTTAATTATTGTAAATATAACAATTAAACAAATTTATGTGCTTTGTTCTGTACTGCATTTTTTTACAATGCCTCATCCTTTTGGTGGTCAAGTTTAACGTGTACCATAAATAGTACACGTGGCATGGAACGTGTTAAAATAAAAACAATAAATTAGTTGAAATAATTCATTATCTCAAATTGTTGATTTTTATTTTTCTTACAAATAAAATGTGTTCAAACCTGATTATTTCTATTTCTGTATTCTGATAGTCCATTATGTAACGAATAAATATTACTTTTATCGTAGATAATAATTATGCAAGCTCTATATTATTATTGAAGTATCGTATCTTTTTTCATTGGATCACTATGATCTGGAGAGATAATATGAAACTGAAGAGTAATGAAGGGGACAGCACGGTTATGACGATGGTTAAACACTATAAATGGTGGTTAATGTATTGGTTAAACAATTTATAAATACCTATAGTTTGTCACATAAAAGTTAGATTAACATTGTTAATCAAATATCTTGGTGCAAAGTATCGAATATTTTCTCTATTAATTTTTCTTTTTATTATTACGACTATGTTAATCGTTTAAAAATTAAAATACGTAATTTTAAACCGTTAGTTTTAACTTCGGGTTTGCAAATTCTGATTTTCAATTTCTACAAACACAGACATTGTATTTGTATGCATATTTAATTATGTCAATTTATAATTTTTCAACTTCATTTAAGTATTCTCATTGATAATAAAATTTAGTGCTCACGAGTACGAGTTTCGTTTAAAATTCATCATCACTGTACTATATTAAATTTAATTCAGTTACTTAATTTAATCGTGTTTACCTTTATATCGAATTGCATTTTCTTCTACATTTGCAAATTTACTTACAAAAAAATTTGATCGTAATCCAAACATACCGACTGATATAAAAGAAACGAAACATATAGAAACAGAAATAATCGTGAATATATTTTATTAATAATAACCCTTGCTATTAAACGGTTTAAGATTCATTAAAATTCATTCGATTGGAATTTATTTACTGTCATTGCGGATTATACTTAAAGCGAACGTATTATCATTATAAAGATAAACAAGATTAGAACTGTAACTCGTAAAAACGTTGACCTCAACTCGTATATGTCGCAATGTAATACTTCGTGAGTTAACATCCCGTACCCTTTATCAACATTTGTTTATTACAAGATTATGAAAATTAGCTTTAATTTAGAAACAAAATGCACAATGTTAAATATAATTTCAATATTAAAAAACAACTAATTTATTAATAAATGTATACAAAAATATTAGTTATTTCAAATCTGTGAGTTAAATAAATAATTATATTTACGTCTATAGAAATATTGATTAAAATCTCAATTTCACTTTTTATGTAGATTCAGTAGAACAATTTTATAAACCACGATGGCACGAAATGTCAATACACGAAAAATGTATTGTTTTCAAAAAGCCGAAAAACATATAAAGCAATAGTATAAAATTACAATGCAATACATTAATTAACTTACATGTTGTATATAGCCATGGTCGTATTTCGAGTGTTGAGATGTTCAAATAGAAAACACGCAGCAGACGAATTGCTTGACACAACCGTTAGTCATACAAGAACGTGATGTTATGATACAATGTACTGAGTATGATATGTGCAATACTCGTCCGTTAAATAACCACATTACAATCTGTAGAAACAGGCTCTTCCAAGCAGCGGCTACTTACCAAACAGCCAATGGCACATGCGTTCTCCCCGCTAGTCGTCGCAACGTTTTCTCGATGCGGCTATATAGACAGTGGGCTATTAGTTATAATCAAAAGCAGATAATACAGAGTGAACTCTTTTTGGTCAAATGGTATTGAAATATTATGATATATAAATTTTTTTGTTACATAAATTTATTCTTTCGAATATTTTGCATAATGAAATATTAACCCTTTGCGGTCGAGGCATTTATCGATACGTACAGATCTAGTTCGCTTTTCCAGCGAAACTTCCGAAAATCAAACACACTATTTTAAAAGGAAAGAGTTGCAAATCCCAATGGATTTATTTACTTTTATTCCATTCGTTAATTTCCTATATTTTAATAGAAATAAAGCTTAAATTTCACATTTCAAAATACTCTATATAGTAGATTAAATAGGTCGCCTCAGAGGCGCCACTCGAGTGTAAAGGGTTAAGGTATAACGTTCAGCTCTTTGACCGTGGCATCTTTTCGCAAAAAGTCATCAAAAATATTTTCTTAAAATCAAAGAAACAAAAATTATAGTCAAAGTTTAAGTTAAGTATATATTTTACCGGGAAACACCTAAATTAGTGACTGTCAAGATTTTCCAGCGAATGTCGATACATACCAAACACGTTGGCGAAAGACCGAATATTTCTCAATATTATTAAATTGATTCGGACCTTCGCTGGCAGATGCCGACAAACACAAATGAGCTCTGGTAACCACAATTCCTGACATTATTTTTTTCTGTAACAGAAACAAAAAATCTCTTCCATGAACCCTGCGGGGCTGCAAAATAAACACGCTTGCCCAGTGATGGACTTTCGTGGGATTTTTCCTTCGCGGGATTCCTTTCTGCGCATGCGTAAGCTGACGTCACAGCTACATGTCGTCTGCTACCATACATGTATCTTAACCCTTTATCTGGCAAGCATTAAAATTTCAAATGAATAAATTTGGGAGTTATTAAGTTAAGTATATATGCCCTTTCTAAAAGTGTGAAGTGCTGAGAAACTTTATTAGCATAATTTATGCAAATTATGCCGATACAATGTTGCTTGAGAGCATCAGTGCCAGAAAAGAGCAAAAAATGGAATTTCCTTAACATGCAAGCTGCTAGAAACACATGTTGCTTGAAGTCAACATTACCAGATAAAGGGTTAAGCGCAAGAAGAGGTGCATGTAAGGGGCCCTTGCAGTAATGTCAGATGGCCCGGGTTTTTTCGCGCATGCGCGGTCAGAATGACCGTTAGCAGTGGCCTATCTAATCTAAAATCTATGGGATGTTATTAGCATTATGGTATTCTTTAATTTTTTTGCCAAATAAAATATTTTAATTTCTTATTATATATTTTGTTTCCTTACCGGGATACAACGGTACCCTAAATTCTAGTTAAATGTACACGGTAGTGAGAACTGCAGCGCTCGGTCCAATGCGCATGATCAGGGAAATCCCACGAAAGTCCATCACTGCGCCTGGCCAACTCGGCCACCAAGGACTTGTCTGTTGTTCGCTCCTCCATTACAAAGAGTCGATTAAATGTTTATTACAATTGTACATAGGCACCGACCACCCATACCAGGTAAATCGGTAATTCCCCGTTTATGGCAGATAGTCCGAAGTCCGAGTGCCATCTTGGATGCCACGAGCTCTTGCTTGCCAGAACATCAGGCCGAAAGCATTCCTCCACTCTTCGTTTACCGAATGGGCATTTAAATTGGTTGTACACTTTATCTCTCTTTAAAATCAGTTTTTCAGAGTGTCGCCTCTTGGTATACCTACTCTTTGCTTTGGAGAAGCGTACATGGAACATGTATCCAACATACCTTAGTTTTCGAATTATGGATGCTTAACACTTTCCGTCCGGGACCGAGTAAATTTACTCCCGACGAGATTCAAAGGAGGTCGTAAAATCACTCAAGCGCGAAAGAACGTGTAATTTGATGGCCGGCAGCCTCGAAATACAAAGTATCGGCTCCTGAGAGCTCGAGACATCAAAAGGGTGTCACCTCCTAATTTATGGTTTATGGCTTTTCCTTATCTCGACTGATTGTGAGCTGGATTATGTTAAAGTTCATAAAGTTCGAATTCAAGTTGTAATGTACCATTCCATAGCATATCCAAAGAAAACAACCAATATTTATATGGTATATAGGACACACTGTGCTGAGTAAAAAAGCCTTAGTAAACATAGGTCGTAAGGTGAACCGCTTTTGACAAGGGGAGTTTACTATAAGATACCCTTTGATCTTTTCTACTTTCATATGACTTTTTTACTATGGGCCACCTTTATGTCGTTTCGGAGAAATTAGTGATGAAATATAATCCATTTTCACGTTTACGTTATGTATTTTCTTAGGCATAGTTGAATGTATTGAAATCTAGCGACTCAAGTTCAATTCTCGCAGAGATTAACTTTTTATTCTATTTGCTTTTATTTTTAATTTTTTTCTTCTAACTAGTTTATTTTTTCACTACTTAACGCATTGAAATACAATTTTAACATGACATTTTCATTCAATAAAAGCATATTTTTCTTATATTGATAAATAAATACCTTGTCTCTCCAACGGTGTTGTGACAGAGAGGGTGATACAACAATAGTAGGAGAGACGAAGACAGAACGATATCCAAACAGCCTAATATAGCAACTTAATTTTTCCCAGATTTTGAGGCGAAGAAGCAATATATTTCTTTATGATTTTCGTTTCTTAATATTCCTTATACCATTACGCATCGCGCTACAGAGCCCGATTTAGCAATTTGGATTTCAAAACTTTGTGAAAAATGAAAGTATACGTTCTTATCGAAGAAATTTTTTCTGGTACAAGTATTCAAAAAAAGGGCTTTGTACAGGGATGGGCACATTTCAACAGAATATAAATATCATAAAATATAATGCATTTTTCTCGTTATTAACACTAGATCTACTAAACCCGTCAAAATGACGGGTGGAGGGTTCCTTATTTTAAATCCCGTAATTGATTAAGTAGCTTTCATTAAAATATCCATTAACTACCTTCAAGATAAAGACTTGCCGTATATGCTAGTATATGTTTCGTTTCATATTTATTTATTTTTCTATTTTATTGTCAACTTGAAAATAAGCATAAATAAATCGTCAGTAGTTCTAGTGTTAAGTCCGAAAGGGAAAAACTCGATCCTGTAAGCACGAGATTCTGATTTGCGCAACTTGAGAGCCTAGGGAAATGTACACTTCTACCGCGAATGCGTTTCATACTGCATATTATAACGTCCTCATCTATTCGTAAGTACACGACGTTGTTGATGAATCCAATACGGCTTCATAGTTAACACTTCCGCGTTAGGCGATAACCGGAAAAACGTTTAGATGAATACCTACCGCATATAATTTCGAAAAATCTGAAGCTGTGTATGGCAAGGTTCTGTTATTCGTCGGGGTTCCAATTTTGAAATGACGTAAGATTACGCTACCTGTATTCAGTTAAAGAAGTTGAAATGACGTAGGACTACGTTGCTTGTATACAGCTAAAGACTGAAATGATACAAGACTACGTCTCCGGTCGCAGAAGTGTTAACCAGTTAACTGTTTCGACCGTTTTGGAAAATGTGTCCCCTACGTGCGTCGTACAAATTAAGCGATGACGAATATATTCGTCAAATCCAGAGTACCTATGTTTGATATTACAAAGAGCCTGTTCAAGTTTCGTACGACAAGTTTGGGCAGGGAAAAAGTGCGTCTCGATCTGAACTGGACTGACGTTCACTTTTTTCGGCCTGTTGAATACATGTAATAAGGAAACGAAAGAATTCTCATCCCGTTTTTTATTACCAGGCGCGTCACTGATTGCACAGTCTAAAACAATATATGAATCCGTAATTGCTTCAGTGATGACTAATGAAAGACAACGATACATTATGAAAAATAATTCATACTAAGACACTAAGGACATTAAGAATCTGTTTTCTTTATAATAATTGTTTATAAATTTTTATTAGTTCTTCTTATTTCGACATGACCTCAAAATATTCCAAACTTCTTGCAGTTTACGAATATATTTTAGTTTTAACTAAAATTGCAAAATTAACTGCCAATGGTCACTACGGAAGACGCATGACGAAGATATTCGTCATAACACTAAATACAATTTCTTCATGACGAATATCTTCGTCATAAACAGTTAACACGTTGACTGCCACAGTGAAAACGGACGTGTGTAGTCAGACACGTTGAAATCCTAATTATTAAGAATATAATCAACTAATTTTCAAATTTAACATTTTAAATCGATAGCTAGCATTATTAGCTTAATGATAACAATATCAGTGGTTTGTTTCGTCATTTATTTTGTTAATTATTTGATTGTACAAAATTTCGGGTGCCGGTCACCGGTGACCCCCGTGGCAGCCACAGTGAAAACGGACGTGTGTAGTCAGACACGTTGAAATCCTAATTATTAAGAATATAATCAACTAATTTTCAAATTTAACATTTTAAATCGATAGCTAGCATTATTAGCTTAATGATAACAATATCAGTGGTTTGTTTCGTCATTTATTTTGTTAATTATTTGATTGTACAAAATTTCGGGTGCCGGTCACCGGTGACCCCCGTGGCAGCCAACGTGTTAATATAAGAATTGAAACGTGTCACTTACCTTGCTTGTAGTTTGGTTGGTTCAATCGAAAGTTGGATTTATGGATTACTTTGTGGACACTGGAAATGTTTGAACTAAAATGGTCTCGTCCTCTTGTACATATATACAATTTCTCTTTATTCGTTAAAAATATATTTTTTAATAAACTCTTTTGTACACGATATTTTTATATACATTATATACAAGTCAGAAGTTCGATTTGTTAACCTCGGTGTACTACAGAGAAACAATCAATTTGAAAGTTAGAAGTTGACAAATTTTTGAATAGATTCTGTTGCATATCAGCACGATATCAATATAATCACCATGTAATGATTTACGAAAGGTTATGGCAACTGAACTTACATATACTGAATTTGAAGAGACTTCTAAGTTCCAAATCTACAGATTTTTAATTGAATCAGTGTAATATACATTTATAATCTAACTAGATTTGTACAATGCAGCTTAACAATTTAAGGTAAACGTAGTTAATCGAATTAAATTTTCTAATTAGGTAACATAATTTATTTGTAGTTGATTATTTAGTGACTGATACTTATATTTAATGTTACAGTTTTTGTGATTAAGAGAAAAGTGTATCAATAATAACCAATATGTTGATAGGTAAAGTTATAAAAAGTAAATGGTTTCGAAATAATCATTTGCTTCCATCCTCATTGAGATCGAAGCAACAGCAAAATATCTTGTACAGAACGTAATTGAACATTGTCTTGTATATTTAATTATTTCACGCAATGTTTAACCGCAAAATTATCTCAGTTTGCAACATAATATTATTTTAACATCTTCTTCATTGAAAAAAAAAAAAATAGTTTCATATATTAAGCGTAAAGAATTGAATAATAAGAAATTAAAGTCTGCAAGCAACAACCGTCGCTTAAAAATCTTTTTATCCGCATCACCCAACAAGTGTCAATAATGGAATCGGGAAACAATTGGTTTTTTCGTTAACACTCTCCGTCCGGGACCGAGTAACTTTACTCCCGACGAGATTCAAAATTACTCAAGCGTGAAAAAATATGTAATTTGATGCCAGACTCAAAGTATGCGCTCTTGAGCGCTCGAGACATCAAAAGAGCGCCGCCTCCTAATTTATGATTTATGGCGTTTCCTTGTATCGACTGAGCTGGATCATGTTACCTCAGGACTAAACGTGTTAACGCAATTTCGCCATCATTTCCTAGTTACGTGGTCACGCTTCTGATACTCGAATTTCACTTTTATATTTTCTAACATTAATTTTTAAACACCACGTACATACAAGTAAGTTTATTTTTATGTAAATTAAATTTCAAAACGTAATAATAAATATCATTTATCGCATGCAATTCTTCTGGATGCCCAATAATTTTTCGTAATTTATAATGTCCATTGAATCGGAGTTGGGTTACATTTACAGTTTCTAGTTAGGTACTGTTAACACTAAACGTACCAAACGGGGGTCAAATGACCCCTTTGTCTGCGAAAATTGTACGAAGGAGAAATCAGTCATATGTAAAAAGTGTAATTAATTGATTATTTCATTTATAAAAATAAAAATATATGTTTGATTGTTTTACTATAAATCAGAAGTTATGTTGCGAATTATTTCCTTTAATAAATTAAGAATTTCTTTCTAAAAATCAACGTTTATTTCATAAGGGGTCAAATGACCCCTGATGGTAAGAATAGGTGTATGTAAAGTGTCGGTACGTTTAGTGTTAAATTACGCATTGGTAACTAACTGTAAGTTTCTTATGATTTATAATTCTTACTAGTTCCTGTAATAAATTCGGTCGTCGAAATTGTACATTTTCCTCTAATAAATGTGATACCAGAATCTTATATTTGTGTGTTTTGTGTTGTGTGCTAGTCGCAAGTAACTACTAATTGTATAGGTTTTGGTGTCATATAATTCGATTAAAATTGTTTGGCTGAGATTTATAATTCTACCGTTACAATTATTTGCTCGTTGAACTAATTTTGTAAAAATTTGTTCACATGATATAATTTGCATAGATAGAGGTGACGACGGAGGGAATGAGAGCCACTTAAGGAAAAACCCCAACATTTAAAGAAATACTCAACTTTTATTTAGAAACTATTTATCAATAATTTGTTTCTTTAATTTCTAAACTAACGAAGAATAATCTTCGGTTAATTCTTAAAACTACAGCCAAGACACTTTTTTTTTTCCAAAAAGCGGATTAAGCTCTCATTGCCCACATGTAAGCCCCATTTATTCAATACTCCAAATGTTCATGTTTCTGCTTCAAAATCTGTCGAATTAACCTCCGAACAGTTTTAAACTTGGTTTACTGAAATATTTTTAACAAACGTGGGACCCCGAAACGTTCTCCTCCTAGATTCATAAAGCGGACGTTGCCCAAATGTTTTGCAAGACCTTGTTCCCGAAAGAAAAGAAATACTCTTTCTGACGATACCGAAAAAGACGACAGGAAGAGGAATCCGAAGAGATAATAACTATCTTGCATTTAAGAAGCCTTTAAATCGTGGATTCGCACCATCTGGCTCATTTACGCGATTTGCCGATTAACGAAACACATACATAATTCTACTCATGATATTCTACACCCTTCAATGGAAGCACCTCCTCTTATCTCTCCTTCTTCAAATATTCCTCCTCCTCCTCCGGCCCCAGTTAAGATCGACTTGACGGTCTCCCTTTGCCCTTCTCCCCCTCCTTCTCCTGAACCATACGCGGGACCTATCGTAGAACTCTCCATGTCTTTCACCCCAATTATTAAATCACCTTCTTGCCACCAAATTAATCAGAGTTTACCTGGAACACGAACCTGATAAGATCCTCATCACCACTACAGAAGATTTACCTAACAGTCGACTGAGATCATACCTTGTTACTTATACACCTTTTAATATTAAGAATAACATTGTTGTATTATCTTTTCACGCGTAACCGGTTTTTTTTTTATAAATTAAGCATTATTTTCAATTTCGGGTGTTATTCATTCATCGACCTATACTCACAAGTTCCGATTTTGATGAAACTTGGTGGATACATTAACCCTTTGACTGCTACAGACGCATATATGCGTCTGGCGAAAGCTATCGGTATGGACTAAGGACGCATATATGCGCTTTCTGTAAGTGTCCTGCATGGACTAAGGACGCATATATGCGTTTGTCAAATTTTCGAGCACCTACACAGAATCAATACCATTATTCGTGTGTGAGATACGTATAAATGCATTCCTTAGCAACGGCAGTAAACAAATGCCAACAATGCTTTGTTGTATGAGTTGTCCACCTGTTTCACGGACGGTCGTATCTGTTTCGCGAACCGAGGCAAATCTTGTTACTTGTAAGAGTTGTGATCATAGTAGCTGTACAATATATTACGATAGTGTCCTATATAATCTATTTGATTATCTTTTACTCGACACATACTAATAAATAATTAATTCTAAAAAATAACGCTCTTGAATTATTTAATCTCGTACGAAAGTACGATTTATGCTTTGAATAGTTCATCAACAGAGTTCAGCCTAGCGAAAAAGTATTCAGTCCACAGCGATCGTTAGTACTCGCCGCCCGCCGTCCGTACGGGCTGCATAGGCCAGGAGTGTTCAGCAGTCAAAGGGTTAAGCAGGTGAAAAGAAGGGTATTTTTTCTATAGCTGCTTAATCGCAAGTTTAGGGGGTGAAATCAATTCTTGAAGTTTCAGCAGAAAATGCTATCTCGAAAGCTATCATAGATATAAGAAAAGTTCTTGGAACAAAATTCATGGTTTCTTGAGGTAAAATAAAAAGTGGTTACAGATTTTGTAAAAAGTAATTTGTTTAGAAAAATAATTTATACAATGAAGAAATGACAAAGAAAAACCGAAATTTTTTTCCGAATCCAATGGTATGATAGATTTGCCTCCTACAGGTTTGTAAATTTTCATATATAAGGCAGAACGCGAGAATCTGCCGGGCTGCGTCCGCACGAGATATACGTGTAGGCATGCGTGTTCATATCTGTTCAACAAAGGTTGGTATTGAGACATGGGGACATTGAGGTAACAAATTTATTATTATTGTGACAGGAGAATAGAAATCTCCTCAACGCGCTAAAGAAGTCCATCGCTGAAGGACTCGCGTACGCCGAACAAGGACAACTCCCTTCCTTATCGACAGAATAATGACGAGCCCTCTAATTGTCAGAGGACCCACCGAGAGGGCCAAATCGACACTTTGTCCCGGGATATCGAATAAGCAACACGTGCTCCATATTGTAAAAGCGTTTAGCGTCGTAAAAGCATCTCACTGTCTCGTCAATTATTAATACCAAAATTACCATTACTGTATAAGCCTCAAGGAAATGTTAGATAATTTGGAGTTAGTATAAACGCAACGGTCGAGACGGGCCACGTGCGTTTTGTCAGAGCGCTTTCCCTCTTGCAAGGGAAAGTTCGTTGAGGCCCAAAGGGCCATAAAAGTCGTTGCTAAGGGCCATGGTGACGTTGGCGTCTTCACGACCAGTATTTTGCCAAAAAGGGGCACTCTGGTCTTGACCGTGGACGCAGTGATGCCAGAATCGTGGGACGTGGGACAAAATCGTACCCCCACCATGACTCTTCCCCGTCCTTCGCTCGACTTCCAACGCTCTCACACAAGCGTATCTGTACTTCTATCCGTGTGCACTGCCTGTTCGGCTCTTTCCGCCAACAACCTGTATTACCGGCACGACGCCCGAGTAATCTGGTGGCATGTTCAATAGTTAGAAAATCCCGTTCGAATTTTAGTATATCCTTCGATTTTGATGAAACCCAAATATGCTGTAGTTCACGTTAAATAATGGGGGGTTTGAGTCATTGCGTCATCAAAATGCGTGTACTTGGTGCAATATTATTAATTTCTAACATTTAAATGATTTTAGTAACTATTTATTAATATTAATAGTTTAGATAATTGTTATACAACTTATTACTATTTCGATAATGTAAGTATATAATTATTTACGAGCAATTAAAATAATTATAACACGAATTACTAATATATGGACAATTCAATCAATTATTTACCAATGATTTAAATGATTATAAATATTTATCTATATATATAGATAATGTATCCGTATTTTTCGGCATAATTGTTTGAATTACTAGTAAATTATTAATAAATAATTTTCAAAATGCTGTAAATGTTAATAATTATTAATACTTAACCAAGTGTACGTATTTTGGGACAACTCTTTGAAAGGTATCTTTTCAAATCGATGCGATGCGATGGTTCAGACCGTGCACAGCGGTCAATCATTGACCGCACGGTGTTTCGGGATGGTACCTGAACGCCCTTACAAATTTTGCCAATTTTTACGGAAAGAGACTTCAAGCCACTACTCCCGCTTGAAGAGTAGTTCAACCTTGCAATATCTTTTATGCAAAAAATTGAATTTTTGAAAATATTTTCTTTAAATAGAAGTTATGAAGCGACTATTTTTATTTCCTTGTAGTATTAGTTGTCGGTTACAATTGTTAATCTATAATTTTTTTAGATTTCCTTAAGTGGAAAAAATTAAAAACTGGTATTTTTTATGTTATTGCCTTCATATTTCATGTGACCATGTTCATATTTTTACAGTTTCAACAGTTTATTGCGGTTATTAATATATAATTTTTTCAGATTTTTCATGAAGGTACATAACAAATTAAAAAATAGTAACCCGATGTTTCCTATTTTTTCTTACGTAAAGTATTCCATATGTTGATAATTTCTGTGTTCAATTCATGAAGGGGAATTATACGCTAATTCCAATAGTTTTGTATTTATTATATGTATAATATAGAACTTATAACATTTGAAATGTCGATCTCGACATACGTATGTATGTATAACTTTTTTAATGAGACATTGTTGTGAATAATCTAGGTTTGCCGAGCTTGTCGAATGGACACATTCCCTTTGTTGCTAAAATTCTCGGATATTTTATATTATTTCAATTATTTGCATTAGCTACCAGGAGAATTTTCGGTTCGCAAGGATTAACAGGCAATTAGAAGTTTCTTTTACTGATGAATAGCAACTGACGTATCATAAACCGATGGAATACCTAGTCCTGTATTTGTAGGCGGCTGGTACCATTAACTTACTTATTACAGTGGATTCCGGTTAATTGGTACGTCGGTTATGCGGGAATCGGGACCGCCGTTTATTTGGGACAAATACTGGGAAGAACGGAAACAAAAACTATTGTTTCCACCACGCTTATATAGAACATATCTCCGTTTTATTTAATATACGTAAACTATAACAATCTAAGTATGGTTACATGTAACACGAAGAAAATAACATAAACAAATATTGGTTCTTAATTTTTTCTAATATTTTTCCCCGCTTAAAAGATTAACAATCAAAACCAACAACTAATACTGCAAAAGAATAAAAGTGGTCACCTCATAACTTCTTTTAACAAAAAAAGAAAAACAAAATATTTTTGAACTTCTCAAATTTTTTAAAAATCCGTTTTGCAATGAAAAGATTATTAAAAATTGTATACACATGTACGACATCAGAGAATATTCCTGTTGTTTTTTTCCGAATTTTTCATCAATTAGAACAAGAGATCACACTCTTCAACTGTAAACTGCATTTTATCCTATAACTACTCTTCAAGCGGGAGTAGTGGCTTGAAGTCTCTTTCCGTAAAAATTGGCAAAATTTGTAAGGGCGTTCAGGTAGCATCCCGAAACACCGTGCGGTCAATGATTGACCGCTGTGCACGGTCTGAACCATCGCATCGCATCCATTTGAAATTCGAACGGGATTTTCTAACTATTGAACATGCCACCAGATTACTCGGGCGTCGTGCCGGTAATACAGGTTGTTGGCGGAAAGAGCCGAACAGGCAGTGCACACGGATAGAAGTACAGATACGCTTGTGTGAGAGCGTTGGAAGTCGAGCGAGGGACGGGGAAGAGTCATGGTGGGGGTACGATTTTGTCCCACGTCCCACGATTCTGGCATCACTGCGTGGACGTGTCAGCACGCCACGGAATAAACGCAGCAGTTAATCGGAAAACCTCGTTATTTAATTTTACGCCCGCTTCACTACGGCCTATCCTGACTTCCTTACAGAAAGAGAAGGAACGCAATAAGCGATTGCATTCGACAAACTGTAAGTCAAAAAATCTGTAACTTACTTGAGTAAATTATTACAGTCTGTACCACAAGAGCGTGGACGCGATATCTGTGAAATTTGATATTCAATGCGTCAAAGACTGTGCCAGTCTAAGCATTCAAAGTCTCCTCTAATACGCAATAGCCACAATTCTCTTACAATAAGTATAAGATCATACATAACCCTATTGACCAATTAAATTTAATGTTACATGGTGGAAGTAAGAGAGGCCTACTTAATATTATAGGCTCCGTTTCTGAAGCAATAACGGCACAACACTATGAATATTTTCCCGCCTGGACATTAAAGTGTCTGAGATCCTTCACGGCATCCTATCAATTGTCTCTTGCAAAATATTATATAGGGGATCACGTATTTTCCAGCAAATATGAATTTCTGGACAGCGAGGAAAGCTATCTTCCAGATTTTAACAATTATGGTTTGGATGTTCAGGCACCATTATTTATCAAAGCGAAATTGCAGTCAGGACATTGTGCTGTGAAGGTTTATTCTATCTTTATAATAATAATTGATGTTGCACAACCTGCAACTGCATCAGTTAAAAGTTATTACTGCCAGTGTCGAAATGTCGAGTTGGTTGCTGCGCTCATGTGTTGGCAATAATATGGTACATGAGATTTGGACGATATAGTGATTTTTCAACGCCAGCCGATTTTTTAAATGCATATTTTCCTCGCTTAAAACCAACATTGGAAGATACAGACGAAGATGAGGATGACGAATGAATTATTTTGTTCGAACATCCCATCCGCAACTTGAGCACCGAACTGAATTTTATGTTGTAGCCTTGTTTTGGCGCTTCATCTTTATCCAACCATTGTGCCGAATGCTTGCGATTGTCGAAAAGGATCCACTTTTCATCACATGTGATAATACGGTGTAAAAATGGTTCGTTCATTTCACTCCTATTTACAATAGGTTTCTTACAATTCCCGGATCCCGTAGCCAATCTTCAATTGGCCTACAGAATGAATAATCACTATTCGTTTCAAAATCTTAGATATAAAATTGTTAAGTATTACGCGGGATAAGTCGAAGCACCGCTCGGTCGCTCAAAAGCCACGCTCATGTGACGAGGCCCCAGGAAGTTCCAAGCACGCTACGCGACCCCAAACAAACGCTACTGTGACCACACACGAAATTCCAAGAGCGCCTTATCTACTTTCGAAGTAACGATATCGTCAACCTCTCGTAATCAATATTATATAATAAAAACCCATGACTCTCGGTAAGAGAGTCAGTCATTCTAAACGAACCCACGCTGTACGGTAGCTTTGCCGTTTTATAATAAAAAGTCTGTCGTGGTTCTACTATTTTACCACGTCACCATTTCACGTGACACTCTCGCGTAATAACGTCGACAATTAATATTCAAGAGTTTCTAGTGTTTTAAATAGAGATATTCTTTTTTTTTTAACTTATACTCTGCTCGCTCGCCCGTTATAACGTAAATATAGGAACTGTATATTTAATTGGTGGTTATGAATCACAAATTGTTGATAGCAAATTGCCTTCGATGTTACAAGTATTTAAAGTGCTATTTTTTAACATTCGCGTAGTAAATTTAAACGTAAGGAATAGTGCTACAATAGTGATCTGCTGATGGAAAGTTTCTTTCACCACTTTTCCTGGTTTTAAAAGAATCAAGTGGAACATTTGGACCCATTGTACAACAAAGCTTATTTCGGCCGACCAATGTACACGTCACTACATCCAAATCGGGAAAACTAACATCAGGTAAAGACAAACATCGTTTCTTACAATTCACTCATTTGTCTCTAATAAAGTCTAAATTAGCATTTTAAAAATATAGTAAAAAAAAAAATTAATTTTGATTTATTTTTCAGAACATTTTAAAATATGGTTGAAGCACGTCTTCTCCCTACCGTAGATAAAAACAGCGTACTGTTAATAGATTCATGGAGCTATTAAACAAGTTACGCCTCTCGGAAAGTCTGTCATCCCAATGATCATCCCGAAGGGTACAACGGGAAGAATTCAACCACTTGACGTTTTTGGATTCAAACTCTGGAAGAATTATGTCAAACATCTTTCTGATACAATTTTGATATTAAATTATGATTTAAACTTATACGAATGGAACAATATAATCAAATTACAGTGACTAGTGCATAACTGGTTATCGTCACCTCGATATTATAACTTATTTCGGTATTCGTGGTATAAAAGTGGTTATGTATCTGAAAAATCAGAAACCTTTGAAAATCGTGTAGACCTTGCATTTCGAAAATCTTCGCGGCCTTTGTGTGAAATTGAAGGATGTTCAGAAGATTCAGTAATTACTTGTTCATGTTGTAAAAAGTCATTATGCTTTTAAGCATTTCTTTGACGAGTATTACTTTTGTTCCAAATAAATATATGTATTGAGTAAGCAATCAGTTTCAAATAAAAGTTACTAATAATGAGTCATCTCAATTCTGTTTATCGAGCAAGGTAATGCTATATTTTGTAAAGATTTTTTAATTTTCATCGCACATACCTACTTGAATGTACATGTAATTACTAATTATTCTAGAAAAAGCAGTTTTTGGGATTGAATTTCGGGGGTTGCTATCACCCCTTACATTTACCATTCAGTACGTATGAAAATACCTGCCTTTTCCCTTCTCCTGCACATCAAGCTTAGGGGATGCTTTTACCCCCTTAAACCCAGTATCCGCAGATATAAAAAAAACCACGTGTCGATTAGTTTTTCAAGTACTACAACGTATGTGAAAACGAAAGAAATCGGAGGCGGACACATACCTAACGTCCCGTGTCAGTTACCGTCCTGTGATAACACCTGCAGTCGATAATCGACCCATTACCGACCGAAGGTAATACTTTCAGTCGATAAAACGGGAGTTACCGGCACAAGGTAATACCGACCGCCGATATCTTCCCTGTCGATAATTCAAAACGTTCACGCTTATTCATCGAAATTCAGCTCTTATTCACACACACGCGACCCTCTGAGCCGCTCCGGAGCTTGACCCGTGACGCATTCATCCAAAACCGTATCGTGCTGAGAAAAGTGAATCGCAAAACCATTTGCTCAACCCTATTGACAGAAGAAGGGTCTAAATTCAAGTGTTTGATTTGCAACCGCTTGGAATGAAACGATATAAACCAACTTATCTGGATAAATGCCCAGAAGGGGACTATTTAAAGAATATAACATCGTTCAATCTACCATTAATAATTAGTGGAAGTAAATGCAAGCCATTACATATGAAACAAGAACAATTGTTGACAGTACAAGAGACTTATGCCTTTGATTCTCTTTTACACATTATCGCCAGTGGGATCGCAGCTAATATAGAATATCGGGGTGCAATAGAGTCATCTTTTGGTAAAATTTTTCAATTAGCATTTTCTATTTTAGAAAGCGGAAAATTACTGCACACTATATTGAACGTGCATCTATTTTACAAGACTTGTAAACCCTTTTTCAGAAAGCAATTACAACCTTGACACGAGGTATTAAACGGCTAAATGCTAACTGTAATGCTATTCATCTCTCAGAATATATTTTCAAGAGTGAATGTACATTTGAAACTTGCCGCTTTCGTAGTTTAGCTTACGCGCGACAGATGGCATTGAAGTTGTACAATTTGGAAAGCACGGGTCTCGTACTTGAACTTCCGGTCATAAGTTGATTATTATTGTGCGCTGTTCATTACAAAAAATCGATTTCTGTTCACTATGGAAAAGAAGGAAATTCGTATAATTTACTTATACGAGTTCAACCTTGCACACAGTGCACCTGAAGCTGCAAAAAACATAAATACTGCTTTTGGTGAAGGTACAGCAAGTGATCGGACCATAAGGCGTTGGTTTGAAAAATTTCGATCCGGTGATACTGTTACGTTCCAAAGTATCAAAATTTAACGCGTTCCCACGCTGTTGGAAGTTCACTTCCTTCTTGGAATCATCTAGTCAGTAGACAAGTTTTGCAGCGCTTGATACTCTGCTTTGGTGGCAGTAACCATCCAGTGATACCACCGTGGTTCTGGGAACGAATTACGAATCCAACCCTCGCCGCGCGTTATACTAGGAATTGTAACCCGAACATGCGAGCGATAGGCGACAAAGTTGCACACGGTTCTCATGGCTAATGCCCTAGCGCTGAATGCAACTACACTTAGAACATTCGTAGTCAGCACCCTTAGTCTTGCTAAACCAAACCTGTGAGCGAAGTGACACAGTCGGCCATACAGTCGCGAGGTGCGCGGTCCGCCCGTCCAAGGAAGAGTCAGTATCTCAGATACACCGAGCAGCGTTTCGTGTGTGATAGTCTGCCGCGAAATGACTCAGTTTCTCGTTAAACAAAGACTCTTACCACTGTCGTTATAATTAGAATATTTTTCGTTTCATTTAATCACTTAACATAATTAGTCTCTTAGTTAATTGTTAGTAAAACGAAACCACGAGTAGTGTAAGTTGCCAGCCAACACCGTCATCCGGGCTACCAGATGCGGAGAGTGTCGAAGGAGAGAATACGACAACGTTTTCACATAACTGTATCATATTGTTCATCGGACCGCATTTGTTCCTGGTAAGTGTTTGAAGTTCTTAAATCTTCTTGAACATTGGCTAGTCTATGCTTGGCGCAGCAATCGAACCGACGATTGTCGGTTGCCCGACAGGCACGGTACATCCATAGTCATTGGTGTCCTTGCTGGAAGCGTGTCACGGTTTGATATAACGAAGAGGGTTACAGATTCTCGGCATCGCGAAAATTATATTCTTTCGTTTTGTATAATGTATTGTTTCTATCGTTGGTGTAATTCCGAGAGAGAAGGATTGTCCGTCGGTCAGTCGTAATAATCATAAACATATTGTATTCAGCTTACATTCTATAGTTAATAATTTCAAATAGTCCGCCTCATGTAACTTTCGATAGTTCGTTTGGATGTAAACTCACGAGATTCTATTGACTATATTTATATGATGTTGTAGATCACTTTTTAAATATCTTGGTTGGTGATAATTCATTTCATTATTTTGTCATACCCTAAATCTTCCAACTGCTTGTCAATCCTTAGGTGTAGTGAAGCCGTGAATGGAAAGTGTGTCGTCTGGAAAGCCGTATGCTTTCCAGACGGACGGTGCTCCCGCCCACACAAGTCATTTGGTTCAAAATTGGTTGTCCGACAACGTCGACATGTTTTGGTCCAAAGAATTCTTGCCTCCCAACAGCCCAGATTTAAATCCTTTAGACTTCTATGCATGGAGCGTTGTTGAAAGGGTCACCGACAAGCACAGACATCCAAACGTTGCATCACTTACAATAGAGCCGTTATTGAAGCGACATTCGCCGATATGGATCGTGATGCATTAAAACGGGCCTGCAAACGCTTCAGACTGAGAATGGAGGCAGTCATTCAAGCAGGGGGAGGATATATTGAGTAAATGTGTTCTTTATGACCTTACAAACAATTTAGTAAAAAAAAATTGTTAAACTCTTCCGTTTTTGTAATAAAAATTATGTTTGAAAATAATCCTTAATTTGTCCGGATTCTGGCGCCGCATCCTGTACACACAAACTATAATCAGTTGAAGTGCACCTTCTGGTTTCATAGGATCACTAACCAACCAACTGGAAAGGGTTATCGAAGAATACCGGTCACATTTGATCATCATCATAGATGCGATCCTTTTCGCTAAACGGGGAATTCTACACCCTGCGATATTATCACCGCAGCAGCTATTGGATCTGCCAGGAAGATACGTGATTCAACCACTTACTTTCTTTGACTCCTTCAGAACTGCTGTCTGAAGAGTTCAGTGGAATCACTAATCTCAAAGTTGCCTATACAAATGGAAGAGCCCTCTTCGAGCTCGAAGTCCCACTTCTGGACACTACCAACATACGACCTGTACAAAATATATCCGAATCCACTAGTCGAGGTAAAAGGTACCACTACAGTGACAGGATACATCAAGCCAAGGACTCCATACATCGCTATATCTACTGACGGTCTTACCTACCTTACCCTTGAAGAACAATACATACAGCACTGCAGCAAACTTCACGGACAATACATCGGACCAGCTACAATCCCGATAAACTACCTGCACAGCAAGCCAACATGCGAGACGGAACTCTTAAGTCATGCAACCCTAACCACTTGGAAAATGTGTGACGTACGCCTCACCCTGACATTAAAAGACTTCTGGCAACCATTAAGGTATAAACAGGCCTGGCTTTTCTACGAAAGGGAAGAAAAGAAGATACAGTTTTTCTGTAAAGGACGTCCAACTGGTACAGAATATATTCAGTGTTCCGTCGGAAATCAAGCATGTTTCGTCGGAAGTTGATTGGCGGCCGAGCCCGCACGCATCGACATCCGTCGCGCCCTCTTTAATTTTGATAGTTGGTATTGCGCCAATTATCTTGCGTTACGCCGTCCCGCGCGACGGCCTTTTGTTCTAAGTTGGCAACAATCATCAACCGCGTGGCGCTACGCACAGCGTCGCTTCCGCTTTCTTTCACTTTCACTTCGTCGCTGACGACTCTGACGTACGGACGTGTTGCCGAACGATCTCGAGTATTCTCAGATTTACATTGCAATCTAGTTCGCGAGTTCCAGTGCGATCAGATAGATTCACGCGCAGTGCCGTTTGCCGATTGTGTTTTCGTGTTTCGGGAATCGCAATTCGCGTAACGCGTGTCGTGTTCGCGTTCGCTATCGCGACCGCGTCCCACGCGGCATCCGCCATTCACACGCGGGCTTCTCCGCGTGTTCGCTTTCCCTTTGATTCGAGTCCTTCAGACGATCGGTTCATCGGTCTTTCAATCTGGTCCTCTAAATTCTTGGATTATTGTAAATTCTGGTAATTGCGTCGTGCGTGATCGCAGTCACGCACGCGCGCGCGCGCGCGTTGCCGCTACACGGCAGCCGCCATCTTTATCGCTACGCGTTTCCACGCGGTCGTCCGTTCCACGAGGGAACCTTACCGTCGCGTAATATCAACTGGCCAGTTCGATAATTCCGTCGCGAATTTCCATTCCTTCCCCCCCGTTCGAGCTCGAGCATTCGACACTCGTCAGTGTCGATCCAGCCGATCCTTGCGATCGCACAAATAATATTCGACACTCATCAGTGTCGATCCAGCCGATCCTTGCGATCGCACAATAAACGCGACGTGTCAGCGACCCCGGTTTCTTCCGGAAAATCCGTGCGAGAGCCGGCTCCCACGTCCGCGTCACACATTTCCTCCACACTACACTTTCGTTTTCCCCCCGTTGTTTGTATTTGTCATTGGTTGTATATTTGGTGAAATTCTTCGTTTTCTACAAGGGTTTTTTATGCCTCCGGGCTTTTTCCCTTGCGACCCAATAAACTCTTCAATTTATTGGCTCAATTACGCGTTGTTTATTTAAATTACCCCTTTCCCTCTCCCGCGATCTCCTTATCGACCCACGACGATTTCTCGAGGAGTTCGCGGTGTAATTTTTAAGCTGCAACCGGGAGAATCCATGTTGGAACCTCCCGGGGGTTAGCGTTGGCCCTCCGTCGACGCTACATTCAGGGAGTAGGAATAATTACACTGAAGCCTGGATGCACCGCTGTTACGGATTCCACCAGAATTCGGGCGCTGGATATCACTGAATCAGAAGAAGAATTCACCTACACACCTACTACATCTTTAAATATCACAAGAATTTCCCCAAACTTTGGCGATCACCACATAGAAGTCATCAAAGAACTCAGCAAAGCCAGTCACACGCAAATAGGAGAAAACACAAATTAGGCAAAATTGACGCAGCCATTTTCCTATCGCAGGTAGAAGAAAAGGCTATAATGATAATGGAGCAACACCGAATCAGAACCCAAATTCACATAGGAACTTATGCAGGAGGGAGCATAGCAATAATGCTGATCATAGCCGTCATACTTGGTTTCGTAATTTTGTATCTAACTAAATGCAAACGTTATTCTATAACCGCAGAAAATACAAACACCTATCTAAGAAACAGAAGCCTGGAGGATGCTGAAGTAAACACAATTGAAGTGGCACAGCCAGGACCTCCCGCAACAGAGAGCCAGTGCGGTAGCAGGACCGTAGCCCGCCTGCTAACTACAATTATATAAACATTCTTTTCAAGGATCCAAGGAACAGGACTATGGACGAAACAAACCAGCCACAGTCTTAGTTCAGACACGAGAGCGTAAAGAACACGAACGAAAATGCAGAGCAGTGCAGTACAAACAGAACAAGGCGAAGGCTATCGGACCATCGGGTTACAAACTGGACAACGGGGCAGCTGGATACGTGAACAACGTGTTGGCACCCTTATGTCACCAGAAGGGAGTTTTCAACCCGGATCGAGGAAATGGATCCCGGGCCAATCGAGCCAGACCCGCGCCTCTAAGACGGAAGAAAAAGACACCAACACTGAAGCCCCTGGTTCCGGCCAACCCAAGTCAAAAGTCACCTACGTTTGGGACAATGAATATTCCTCGCCCATCTAACAGACGACAATATCAAGTCGTGGATGCCGGGGGACTCCTCAAAGAAAAGGAGGAAGCTGAAGGCAGCAGCCGAGTAGGCCGCAGCAATAGATAGTCCAAGGTCCGCACATCAAGCAGCCATACAACATCTTCATCGTACCACAGCAGCCACACAGCATTTTCATCAGACCATAGCAGCCATGGATCACCCACCACAAGGAAGAGCCCATAGAGATAAGTCCCACACAAACACAAACATACATAACACTACACCGCGATAAATTCAAATTAAGCTATAAAGTCAGCCGTTTTAAACGCCCATCTCCAAAAGGTGAAAGCATCGTTTTTCAGCGATGTTTCAGCCGAGGGGGGAGATGTTACGTACGCTGTACGTTTTTCTTTCTAATTTTGGAGCTGGTTCCCACCATCGCCTTTTTCCGCCTATTTTCGGGTATAAAAAGGATTATGATGAGGACGTCGCGGGCCCAGTTGTTCTTTAGGCTTAGACCGAGTAACGTTAGTATTAAGTTCAATTCAAGAGTCTTTGTAATTTTTACGAGATCGGATATCAAGTTCCAGTCGAGTCAAGCAAACCATACAGTACGTAGTCTACTGTTAGGCATTTCATTTAACATTGCTCTCGGGCCTCCGTTTTCTAGTTTCCGTTAAAACTGGGAAGGATTAGATTCTCGCTCCGTCGGAATCGAAACAAATTAAATTCAAGATTATTCAATTCTCTTAAACTTATTAATCTCTTGTAAATTAGAGTCAATTTCTTAAACCGTCAAGTACACATTAACACTTGTAAACCCGGTTTGGAAGAATATATTTTAT
Source organism: Stelis phaeoptera (assembly GCA_943735885.1). Classification (NCBI taxonomy): domain Eukaryota; kingdom Metazoa; phylum Arthropoda; class Insecta; order Hymenoptera; family Megachilidae; genus Stelis; species Stelis phaeoptera. The sequence continues at coordinate 4,724,448 of OX030933.1, forward strand.
AATTTTTTATACATAACTTTGCATTAATTAACTATCACGAAAGTCCAAGGAAACCCATCCATCGGTATACCTTATCCGCTCGAGGTATTACCATCAAAATCTAGTTACGAGACCTAATACTAACAACTCCTGTGACAGCCGGCGTTAGCCATACGTCGGCTAGTTCACATATCACTTTCCTGGAGCATCCGGCGTTAGCCATACGTCGGTTAGTCTTCGATTCTAATTCCTCAGGCGCTCAGTATCTTTAACAATACCGGGTTAACCCAACTAACAAATTACCATAACCTATATACAGCCCCCAGCCACGCGGCTGTACCCCTCCCGCTCGTAACAAAGCCAAACACAGTCGGCCATACAGTCGCGAGGTGCGCGGTCCCTCTGTCCGAGGGACATGTAGAATCTCAAATTCTTGAATACGCCTAAGCGGAGTTTCGGGAGTGAGTCTCCCGCAGAAAGACTTAATTTCTCGTTAAATAAAGAATTCTACCACAGTTATCATAATTAAAATACTTTCGTTTGGTTTACTCGTGTAGAATAATTAGTCTCTTAGTTTAATCATTAAAAAATCGAAATCACAGTTAGTGTAAATTCCCAGCCAACGCAGCTCCCCGTTATCCGTGCTGCCAACAAAAGCGGAGAGTGTCGAGCGAAAGAGAGACAGAGAAAACGACAGCAATTCCATATTTGTTTTACTTTATCGTTCATCAGACCATAACTGTTCTCTGTAAGCGTTTCAAATTTTGTAAATCTTTTTGAACACTGGCTTATGTATGCTTGGCGCAGTAATCGAACCAACATCGTACAGTTCTGGGATTTTTCCTCGTTCGATTGTTCCACAAGCCTTACTACGAATGATTGATGTCATCACTTGCTTAATTTCCACCTTTTCTTTTCCGATTGTAACCAATAGATTATAGTTTCTTATACTTAACTTTAGGCTAAGTGTTATTCCAAATTATTGTGAACCATATAACGGTATTATTGTACGTCAAAGTTTCGATATAAAAGGTACCTTATTTCAATATACTGTGTAATGGAAGGGATGTTAGTCAGTCTGCTGTAATAACAATCATGTATAATTATACTCATTCTAACTGTATAATTATACTCTCTACTCTTTCAACTCAACCAGGTGAGGATAGCGGCCATGACCGCGGAGTACGGTCCGGACAGGGAGGCCTACGGGGTTGAGGAAGAGCCTGACCCCAACGGTACCGACATAGAGCGATCTATCGCTAACGCACTAGCAGGAGCTCGTCAGCGTATGGGTGACTGTGATGATGGGGATGATGAGGCGTGCTCGGAGACGAGGGCCCCCCATAACTGCCCGAACAAGGAGGCAACCGGCACCTGTGTCCGAAGAACACCAGGCACCGACGGATAGTGGCAACGAAAGCTCACCCGAGCCTCAACTCGAGGGGCCTTTTTTCACGGGCGACGTTGCAATGTATATAGACCGAATGCGAACCAATATCGAAAGGGAATACACGGACTTTGGGCTGCAGTGGAGGGCGCAGGAGTCTCCACGCCCTCCCACATGAACAGACACATCCCAACGAAATGGGAGAAGGACATGGCAGGGCAAATCCCGAAGCCCGACCAAACAGGAGGAGGAGAGACGACGCGCAAAAACGCAGAACACCAAGGTGGGCACCCGAACTCGGGGAGACCCCGAGAAAGCAGACGATTCAGCGTCTACAGGCGACGAGAGACCTAGGTGCAGACCGGATACTCTGAGGAAGAGAGCAAAAGCACTCGCCAATGTCATCAAGGACGACCCTTGGCGGATAGTGGGATTCTTGGCTGCGAGTGCTACTGTGGCAGCAATAATTCGCCACCACGTCCCTGCCGTGTTTAGTATAGTATTAAGAATACGAGTGAGAATGGCAATGAATGCGGTATGCCCGTGCGAGAGAATGTTTGGATGACCGGCTCGAATGTCGCGTAGGGTGGCCGAGTTCGAGGTATGTCTGAGGGATGTGCGACTGTTTCTACGAATGATTGGTTTAGAGTGAGAGCGAACCGGGATGAAAGAAGAACGCATGGTTTTTGGGAATGAGTCAGTGTATGAAAGAAGCGCGAATGCAGGCAGAGTTGGACAGAACTCGACTGTGTACGGACCGCGGAAAGCGACGTGAATAAATGCTCTTTCGTGTATGCCGGAGTCAATTATTTTCACAACCTGAACAACGTCCAACCACACTACAAACAGGGCTTGGGGGTGCGCCGTCGCACGGTCCCTCATGGGATACGCGCTTAATAGTGGCACCATGGCCAAATGGAGGAAGAAGCATTCCAGGGGGGGGGGGGGGGGGGGGTCACAGCACAGGACTTCTCCAAAGGAGTGAGAGCCTTGATCTACCTGTGGGGGGCGCAAAGCACTATAACACCGGAAGAGCTCGCCATCGATTCTGAACAGAGCGATTTCTCGCAGAGGAACTCGCATGTACCCACCATCGCCTAATTAACGAATCACGGTCCTTCACGCATCAGCCTTGCGGCTTAATTCGTTAGGCGCACAGTAATGCAACATAAACAATTTCGGACTAGGCCCACTCTGGTCTTCTCCGAGAGGTGCAAGTTGCGACACTCTTCGACGTACAAGCGCGAGGTGCGTGTCGGGTGGGTCCGTGGAGTGGTCTAGAGACTAGTTCGTCTTTAGTTTGTTAAAGTTTCAAACTAGGGCAAAGACTCTATCTTCACGTATACAAAATCTTTCAATTCAATTCAATTTATTATCATCGTTTTGCATCGTTTTATTTCATTTCGTTTTAATTCAGTTTCTTTTGGTAGCTGTTAAGTTATTTGCATAGAAATAGGTTATAGTTTTGCAATAGTTCGGGTGTTTCCAAAGTTTTCCAAAATTTCAATCAGTGAAATAGTTAATTGTGTGTGTGTTCTTTCCTTCAGGTGCCAGGCATTCACGAGTATCTGATAAGCAATTTTGAGACAGAGAACCGATTTTTAAATTCGAAACAAATATAATTACATTGGTGAGTCATTTTTCTTTTACTCTTCCAGCTATTTTCGATAAATACTATTGGTGAATAATTTCCAGTAGTCAGAGACGACTGTGGGATTTCCCTCACTGGAAAATTCCTGAATTTTTACCGTTTAATATAATTAATCACTTTTAATAATCAAATAATTGTGCGTCTTGAATATTTACCCATAAGTAAAAATTTGAGTTTATATTTTATTCAATATCCATTTGTACGTAATATTCATTAATTATTATTACAATATATATTATTATATATATATATATTCTAATTATCTCTTAATTTTCTCTCAACCTTTTAATTCCCTCCATTAATTTTCCATACAAATTGCGATCTGGTGAAAGGGCCTGTATAGGACTAGAGTATCTCCGAATTCACGTAGCATTACAAAATTTGATTTTGTTGGGTTAACCTTCCTGACTTCGTAGTTCTCGCGTGCGTTACGTTAACCAATAATCACGTTACTCGGCTACCACACTACTAAAAATTCCAGTATTCACATCTACATTCACACAATAGCAATACATACTGTAACGTACCGATCACACCCGCGCGAGTAACACGTAACACCCTTAACAGAATTTGGTGGCAGCGTACCTAATCAACCGTTAGGTCGCGGTAACGCAAAACCTGCGTCCCGCGTAACACCTGAAACATCAAAGAGGAATGGAAAATACCCATGACAGATATTCTTTTCACGGTTTCTAACCAGGTGTCTTGATACGGGTACAGACCCAACATCGACATCAAAGCTTGGTTAACTCTGAAGCGACGTTGTTACGAACGATCCGTCTGCGATCCTGGACGACCAAGAAGCTTCCTGAACCTCACTCTGATCCACGGTGCATTAGCTCGGCTATCATTACCATACGCGGTTCGCTTGAAACATTAATGATCCATAATACAACCCGGTAAGTGTATAGCTTGGCACTTAAGACCTGTGTTAACCGATCGATACGGGAAGTTACATTGTTTCCCTCGCGGTGATAAAATCGTAGCAAATTACGCGTTCCGGGTGAACACCTGCGAATAGGGTTCTTTTTCTTCCCCCATTATAAAAGGGGTGTATTTGCGTTCGAGTGTCTCAGGCGCAGAACAGATGGTCTTTCCCAACGTTATGGAAATTTAATGTCGTTTAACTTCCCTTCCGTGCCTGGCTGTTTAATGCCCCGACTCTGATTCCCTCCTATTGCTGTATTTTGCTCGCTCATTGTCGTCCCATCTCGTGCAACAAGTTGTTACCTATTCTAGCTAGCGACGCGAACGCTCCGAGCGTAAATTTCGCTACTACGGACGACTAAAGCCGCTCGCCAATCACTGGCTGCTATAGGCGACTATGTATAATTGTTCAACGCAAATAATTTTCATGTCAAAATAACAGTGTTTTATTACGCACGGTCGGGAAAAACTCGAAAAGGTTGAATTTCCGATGACGTAGGTTGCCGTCCAGGCTACCATTTTTTGAACACGCCCACACCGACTTTGCAAGACCCTCCTTCCTTCTCCACCTTTACTTTGTACCGTTTCTACGAATTTTCGACGGAGGGACAGATTATACGACACCACTGTAAGAAACAAACGGCGTTTCGTTTCGGGATCGACTGCCCAGACTCGTCGATTCGAGCATTTGAATCGGCCTATTCTTTCGCATCGGATCCTTCTGATCCGTTGCTCCGCGAGCGTATCATTTCCGTTGCGTTTCTATTTCCGTTAGTCACAGGGTTCGAGCCCCTTCCTACTAGCTTATTCCTAGTCTTACTAATTCTTAAGTATCTTTGTATTCTTGCGTCTCATTCTTGTATTACATTTTATATATCAATATTCATTATATTATATACTTACGAGTCTAATTTCATTCTCCTCGTTCATCACCGTTCTTACGAGCATTCTTTTAACGCTAATTCAATACACTCGATAAAGTTAAGCTCGGGGGGTGTGAGAATCAGTCGCACGGAGCGCCATACAACTACATCGAGTGATCTATTGTCTGCGTTGTACCCGGGGGTGCGAGAATTAGCCGCACGGGGTACGCACGACGTGTTTGACCCTTCATTTCTTACCTGCTCATGGGTCGGAAGCGACGAGGTGGCCGTTAATACCAATTAAGGAAATTAGGGACCGTTCGTATTGTACTATTGTCCGCGTAATGAAGTGGAAGTTAATCAGTATTGTTATACTTGTGCGGGGAGCTATTGACCGAGATCTACACTCAGCCGACCCAAGACGAGGATCAACGGAAGGAAGGTGTCCCGGTGAGTAACCAAGCATGCGCACACACGGCACTTCAACCAAAAGACTGTATAAGTGATGATAGTTTATTTACCTTGAATTTAAGTATAAATGATAAAAGTGCAATGATTATACTGTAAAAAGGGACAAAATGTATTTAAGTAGTGGCTAGGTTTTTGACCATGCGATCTGGCGGAGGCGTGGCTAGATATGGAGTACGCGGTCCTAGACAGGGTATAAGAGAGGCCACGGACACCACCAGGGAACCATTCCACAAACTGTAATAGAATGTGTTACTTAAAGAAGAAGAAGACAGGAGCCACTACCGGGCGATACAGACTGCTTATGCGACTCGCAACCACCATGTGCGTCCGCGCCTCGTGCTGCAAGATGGACATTGGCGTGGTCTGCTTCAACTGCATAATGGGAACAACAATAGTAGACCTGGTACAACTGCACTGGACGGAGGAGTAGGCAACAACAGTGGGGACCTGCGACCGCTGCCATGAGGCTATAACTCAGGTACAAGCCTCCTACATGCGCAAGGAATGCATGAACACCATCTTCACAAGGCTGCAGTGCCAGAGGGAAAACTGAGTCCCGCCACCACCAGATCCAGTACCGCTCTGGTTAGTCCCCAGGATACGGCGCTGATCAGCTCCGGGCCCAGGACTCCGGCAATACAACCAAACAACCATCCGACAGTTCCTGCCGCTCATCATCTACCGAAATCACTACTCATAGCGATAAGTACACTTACATTACACACCACACTCGACATATTACACTACACCACCAAAATTGCAATACACTCAATACGAGTTTTCCTTTTCAAAGAGAAAGCATCGCGGTAACCGCAATGTTTCTTCTAAGGAGGGAGGTGTCACGTAGGCAGATCGTTTTATCAAACATATGCCTCCTCTAGAAAAAACGAACCTTTTTATCATCTGGAAAAGGAAAACTCTAATACAAACAGGCCGCCTGCACTTGAAACAAACAGAAGGCCCACTGCGATAACAGAACCATACGTTTTGGGAAAGCAGTGGGACCATCATGATTAAACACCAGCTGCAACCACTCTAAACATTTCTGGAAAAACAGATGGGACCAATGCGATTATCTAAGTAATAACCAGATTGCTTTTTTCGAATTAGTATATAAACCCCTTCGGTACCAACGAACGGGGCAGTACCAAAGTTCATCTAGCGTTGAGCACTTCGTGTACAATCGTGAGTGAGATCGGGTTGAAGTCCCTTTCGATCAAAGTGAACCTTATAGAATCTGCGAAACTAGCTTGTATTTCTATTTGGCATTCTTACCAACCACACACACACACCCCCGCATTGCCAGTGCGTCAAAACCGAGCATCCAGCGGAATAGGTAATATACAACACTTGTGACGTCGGTCTGCCGACGTTGGAACTAGACGATAAGTTGCGTTAGAGTATAAGACATTATTGTATACAGTATATGTATTCATACAACGCGTTTCTATATTCGACGTTAGAATCTAAGATTTGCATTACTCATAGCTATGGATCTCGTATATAGGTCATACTACAAACCTTATCAGTCACTCGCGGCCTTTTGACCTCGCATTTATAAGCTAATTAAAACTCTTTCTATACATCTTTTGTACGCATCTTCGATGGACGAACTCAGATTAAAAAGTTCTAAACACTCTTTGTATACAGCTTCCGTTCTACTTCAGCTGTATACATTTTTAATCAATATTCTTTAGATTAACTTTTGTTTAAACAATTGGGACGATAAGATTGTAATATGAATAGATCCATTCAATCAGGGCAATATAAAAAGACCCTGCAGTGTCCGAAAAAACAGTTCCGTTCCGAGTTCCACTCTCGACGGGCTCACCGTGTAGAGTTCCGCCTGGAGTTTCGCTCTCCACGGATTCAGGCATAAACCCTGTTAGATCCCGGTAGCCTTCGTCGCGATTTCATTATACTACGTGTCTCGACGCTTCACGTCGAGACTATCAGGCATAAACCCGGTTCGATCCCGGTAGCCTTCGTTGCGATTCTATTATATCGTATATTATTCGTATTAAGCATATTCTTGTATAACCACTTGTAATCTTTATATTATTTGTTCTAATTATATATACATATATATATATTATCTGATACTTGAGTTATTAAATCTAATCATTGAATTATACCTTGATTTTACGAGTCCTATTCCTAACGAGCTGTATAAATACAGAGTTCAATTGATCTTGTTCGGAGGTGCGAGAATCAGCCGCACAAAGCAATCTATAAGAGAGATTGAAACAATTAATCTACGTGTATTCGGAGGTGCGGGAATCAGCCGCACGGAATACAATAGCGTATTTGATTTGCTATAAAGCTCATGGGATGGACACGTCGCGCCGGACGTCGTTATCAATTACGTAAATTAGTACGCGAGTATTACGCGCCCGCGAGTAACGCCATCGTGTCGCGAGTTCATATCCGCGTTATCAATTGGAGATTGATCCCGATAGACGTCCCTGTTTACGACATCGAGCGAGGCAATCTACTTCCGAACGACCCAAGGCGTCGTTCACGAAACGAGGAAGTCGATATCATCGGTACACCACGGCCCGGACAGACGACGGATTAAGATCCGACCGGAATCCAAAAGATTGATAACAACAGGTACCGTTAGGGCAGGAGTCCGTGTGCAAGCAACACGAACCACCCACCCGGGACGTGACATTTTTGGTGGCAGCGGTGGGATACATCAATCACCGTGAGTGAAGAAATCCGTTCGAGATCGAGAACCTCGGCAACAGGAAGTAAGTATAGCCCAAACAGTGTACGAGCGGTCAAGTAGCTGACCCGCGGAAAGTGCACGTGCAGCCCTAAAAGGGCCCCATTGTTCTCAGGTGTTGCGTAAGCGCGTCGCCGAGCCTTCGTGCTCCCGCGTCATCGCTACGTGCGCAACGTCCCCACCCTCTTCGCGACATCTACGCGGTCTCACGCAGCTCTCTGCTGCATCGGTCCCAGCATCGACGCGACTTGAACATTACGTATCTGCATCGCTCTCTCTATTAAAATTATTATAACGCGGTTTCACACAAACTTAGAACGTAATCAACAAGTGGCTGCGTACCGCGCCTTAGACGCGCCCCAGTTGAATTAAACTGTTGAGCAGCATATTACCGCAGTTTCAGGCTTTATTGAAGTTAATTCGTAATTATTATGCAGGTAAAATTATCGTAAATTAACAGAATTTACGAAAATTTTTTTTTATTATTCCTTAGCTAAAGCCATCAGAAAGTTAATAATTCTAATTTCAAATCCAATTAACTTCTTAGCGAAAACGCACTAATCGCATTAGGAAGCGAGGGTCCCGTGCGGGAAGAAGGGTACAAAGAAGAAGGAGAAGGGCACGTGCCGCCAGACTACGCGCAGAGAGAAGGGCGCCGGCAACCGTTAGTGACTACCCGTTGCGCGAGGCACAAATAATACAGGCTACCGCTTGTAAACCCCCGCTGCGCAGGTTACAAACCGCAGATGCAAGTGCGACAAATTCTCTGCCGCTTACCGAGCGCACGCCCGAGTCGACCCTTCGGGTACCTGCCCCGGCCGACCACAATCCTATCTGTGGCGAAGCCACGACTATAAATTCCCCAATTATAGAAACAATCGACCTTTGTGAAAGTGATAGCGATTCGGAAACTATTGTTATACCGCCGTTTACGGAAAAAAATAGAAATATTAGACACGAATCTCGCGAAGAAAATATATGATCACCACGTAATTCCTGATAACGTGATCCTATCATTTTTAAGAGCCGAAGTAAATGCAATACCTCCCGAGGTCGCGGATTGGTGTAATTTCCGATTTGAAATACAATAAATTTTTTTTTTATTTTTCCCATATCCCTTGGATTTTTAATATTGACGGGTGAGTACAAACCTTATTCTATTTTATAATGAGTACGGGTCCGGAAACTCGTTCTGCGAAACGCGCGACGGAATCGAAAGTTTTAACGGAAGAAGAATTAGAAGCACTTCGAAAAGAAATATCGGCCCGCGAGAAAAGAATTCGTGATGAAGCTGCAAGAGTAGAGAACGATCGCCGGGAAATTGAAAACGCGCAACGTGAGAAAGAACAATTACGCGCCGAAATTGAAAAAGCACGTCGCGAAATGGAAAATTTACGACGAAATAATCCAACTACATCAACCGCAACGACGGTTCCAATAGATCGCGCCGGTACATTTTCCGATTTACCATTTCGTTCCGAAACGCCGACAGAACCGTTAGAATATACATTACGGGAAGCGATTAACACGATACCAAGTTTCGACGGTCATAATATTACCGTACTTCAATTCACTCGAGCTTGTCGTCGCGCCCGCGAAATTCTACCCGCACACGCCGAACGTACGCTAACTCGGTTAATTTGTACACGTTTACGCGGACGAGCCGCGACCGCGGTAGAAGACGAGCCAATTAACGACGTTGCGAGTTTATGCAATCGATTAAAAGATGTGTTCGGACCAAATCGTAGCGTTGACCATTATCGTGGCGAAATGGCAAATATATATATGGGTGCAAACGAACACATATTAGATTTTATTTCGCGAGTAAAGGATTTACGTGACGCAATAATCGATTGTGAAAGAAACAATACCGTCCACGACCATGTGACGATAAGAAATTCCTCAAAACCAATGTCCAAAGGTCAACTTCACCTCACACCTCACGCCTGATAAGGAGGCCCCCACCAGGAGTTCGGCATTGGTATAGGGGACCGATACACAGCGGCAACAGTCGTCGTCAGATCGTCAAGCCTTCAATAAACCATCAACGCATTAATACTGTTCGTCTATATTGTACTTATAAAATTTGTATACTTATTATAAAATAATGGTATCGTTCACCACGATGGACGACCCAAGTTTATTTTGTGTTTCTAAGTCAAATTTTACGTGACAATATCATCGGTACACCACGGCCCGGACAGACGACGGATTAAGATCCGACCGGAATCGAAAAGATTGATAACAACAGGTACCGTTAGGGCAGGAGTCCGTGTGCAAGCAACACGAACCACCCACCCGGGACGTGACACACTCACACCTATATTCGCGACAGAACAACTGTAATAGACTGATTTTGTAATATATATTTACTGTGTCAAACCCACATTAGCATTCTCTCTAAATCCCAGTGAATACCAGTGACGGTTCTCACAACAATACAATCTAACCGCTCGGGTTGTATTGACTTTTCTTAATAAATAAATGTTACGCGGCCTCCTTACTAGAAAACCTCTGCCGGCCACTAGAGCTGCCTAACCGTCGGCCACGTAACAAATCTTTGTCCTTAATAACACACGCATGACATATAAATGTATAAATACAGTATACTAACACACGTGTTGTGAGTCTGTCCGATGCTCTTGACGAACTAGATTTTGCAAAATTTGACTAACTTAGTCAGATGAAATTTTGTATTTTTTGAACGCATGAAAAGGGCATACAGGGTGTTAGAAACTTTGGAAACGGTCAAATATTTCGAAAACGAAACGTTTCTGAGAAAAATTTTTTGAACCAAAGCTGTAGGATTTTCAAAATTCTATTGAATGGTCGTGTCCGTTTGAGCTGGATTGTAGGGTTTAAGGCGAGGTCAAGGCCAACATGATTTTTTTAAATGGTATACCCCATTTTTTATCATACGAAAAATTATCATTTTGAAAACGTACCTCTTCTACTTGTACTTGAATATTATAACATTTGTAGGTGATAAAAAAAAAAAAAAAAAAAAAAAAAACACGAAGACAATATTATAATATTCGGTAAAATTGGATGCATTTTTCAAGTTAAAAGAGTCAGAATTTTATAAAAGAAGCCTCGAAAAATGGCATAAGTTGTGACAAGATATTGTAAGTAACCATGGAAATTATCTTGTTATTTTTTTTTTGTAAATAAATTTTTTCGTATTGAAAAAAAAAAAAAAACATTTCTTTTCGCTTTACCTAATATTATAAAAAATCAATTACGGATTAATCCTCAATCGGTAGAGGGTTGATTACGTACACAAATTTTAAAAAAAGGTTCATACGTTAACATAATGAAAGCCGAAAATGTGCAAATTAAGTAAGAAATTAAATTTAAACTGTCAATGTCTCGGTGGTCCGTCGTCCAAGGATTTAGTAGGTCTTCAAGGTGACATATTTTCAAACTCCCAGAATGAATGGACTGTACCAACACAATTACCTGAAACGATATGGTGGTAGCAAACAGAAGATAGAAGAAGGAGACCTGAAGAGTCCGAAGCCAGGAATGAGGGTTGAGCCAAAGACCAACAATCAGAAGAAGCCTCTTGTGAAACGAATAATCGAATCTTTCCATGGACAACATACTCGCACGAGGTACAAAGAACTTATGGCGTCGAATCGATTCGCGTTCCCCTCGACAACCCCTCCAAAGAATTCTCGGAAAATAAAACCGAGGGATAGTAGGAAACGAAATGATTGACAGCGGGTGTAATTTACGGGGTCTGCGACTGCAACAATTTCTCGCTACGCGAGGGTGCAAGAAACTACTTTGATGGGTAAATTGCACTTAATATCGCGACAAAGTATTCTCGAATTTCCTTCCTCTTTTATTTTTTATTTTTTTTTATTTTTTTTTTACCACCTGCAACGCAAGCGCACAACTCTTCTCTTTCTACGGGTCTTCGGTCACTGCGGTTTCAAACGTTGCACTATACGCATTGTTTTCTGATCTGCTCCTTTAGTGACAAGTTAAGAGATTCTTGTAAAATGTAAATGATGTGCTATGTTCTTTAAGTAGCTTTGCGAAGTTTCTGAAAAGTATTTCAAATTCTTGGAGGACAATGGATGTAAGAATCACGGAGCCTTTGTTTTCATTGACTTATACTACGATGAAATTAGGTACAACTGAATTTTTGCCAATTATTGACAGTTATTGGTAAGTAGTTGCAATCATAAAAATAGCCAGATGGCATTTGCACCGTTAGAAAAATTATTGTAATTGCAAAGCAATCAGTATCTTAGACCGTGTCAACAAAGAAAGATTAATTACATTGGTTTACAGTCAAAATGTACATTCAATGCCACTATATTTTTCTTATGTATTTTAGCCCGCTAAACTGGAAAATTACATTGAGAAAATTTTGTATGGATAGGTTTTCCAGATATGAGTTCTTGAATATTTTTTTCCGCGATAGCTTCACATTTTAGGCCATATCTCGAGTTAGAAACGTCCGATTGAGTCGCACAAGATATCACATTAAAGGGAATCGAATCTCCAACAATCGCTTCTAACATTGTTTTCCAATCGGTTCAATAGTTTAAGTGTTATAGGCCAACGTACACGGAAAAAATCGTCACACGTACACTCGATGCAACGCGCGCACTGACGAGAGGCGAGCCGTCTTTCCTTTGTAACCCGAGTACACTGGCTTGAGAGTTCGGTGCTTTGAGTGCCACTGCAAGGAATTATCTTGTGCGACCCAATCAGACGTCTGTAACTCGAGATATGGCCTAAAATGTGAAGCTGTCTCCGAAAAAACGACAAAAAAAAAGTACTTCCATACAAAAATTTTTCAATGTGATTTTCGAGTTCAGCGGGCCAAAATACATAGCAAAAATATAGTGGCATTAAATGTACAGAAATATTTTTCCTTTTTGTAAACCAGTGTCAGAAGCACGTGGTCATAAAAGAAAAGGGAAATAGCTTTGGAATGTCACTTGTTCGTTGCTAAAGGGCGATCGATTTCCCATTGAAGGGTTGCGAATGTAAGTTACGAGGGAAAAGTGGTGCTCAAGAGTAAAATCAATACGCTCTCGTGACACGGTAAACGCGTTGTACATTGAGCCCTTAAACTTGCCAAGAACAAAAGTGAGATAGAACATCGCTTTTATATGCATCATTTTATTTTCCGAACGATAAAGGATAGAATATTTTCAACCACTACCAAGTTACACTTTAAAGAAACTCGTGAATTCGTTCAATTCATTGTGCTATTCTGGTAGAACGAAGTACCATAAAATAATTCACCGATATCTTCAGAAGCTAGAAGAAGAAAATCAAACGAAATAACTCAAAATTCAAATTATAGATGGAAAATAAAATCATTGTGTGTTCGTCACCTTGCAGAAACCTTCCTTAGACGGTTTAAAGACACCGAAAAGTATTTCTGTGTCCTTTGTGCAATTCAACATCAGGAATAAATATAACTTCTGGGCAAACAACGGTGCCTCGTACCATTTCACATTATATCTACAAAATTTACAATTAATGTATAAGAAGTACTTCACAAATATTACAATTTAGTTTCTTTTCTTTTTTTTTTTTAACCTGGAGAAATTTGTACGATCAATAATTACTTGGATTTTTTTTTTTTTCGTAATTTACTGTCAGTTACAAGCAAAACTGCGGAAAGCGATGGTCATTGAAATTAATCAAAGTATTACTCACATATCGGTGAAAATAGCATTGGCATGATCCATCACGCTCTGTGCGATGCTATTAGTAACGTACAATATACTGTACTGAATAAAAAGTAACATTACAATTATTGTTACCAGTTTCATGTTGTGCATCGTTATCGATTGGTAAAGCTGTTAATCAAAGAAATTAATTTATTCTTCGCATTAGCACGCATTAAATTCAGAAATTCATTTTTACCGTAAAATGAATGGATATGTCACTTACGTAAAAAAGATTAAGAGAGATAGAAAGCATGCCGATAAAAAGCGAAACTGTGTAGGATGTCTGAAAAATTGTCGATCCGAGCTCAAAATACCTTTAAGAACACAAAAGAAAAAGGAAATTCCGTTACAAAAACTTCAACGCATTAATGATTTTAAGAAATATATATTATAAATATTTCGCTGTTTATTACACGAATTGAATTATAATTATTGTCTTATTGGAATCGATTCGAATTATTCGATTTAACATGAAATTTTTGTTTCACTAAAAATTTACATAGAAAGCTACTACGATTATTAAACTGACTCTGATGAATAATGTTTTCAAAATAATTCTATTTTATTGTAAAACACGCATAAACGCATCGCATTATTGATGCATCGCAATTAATAATCAACGATTAAGGATGCTAACCAGATAGCTCGTCTGTGCATGTTCACGACGTTAATTATATTCAAATAAATATCATTGTTCTTGTGCGTATTGGGAAATTCATTGTTGAGGTTGTCAAAAGAATGTTCCAATCGGTAACTAGAAAGAAAAACTTAGATATTTCGTGGTATTCGTTACAAAAATCGAGAGTTAGTAAAATCTCTTACCCGACAATTTTGAACAATCCACAATAATGTTGCCATAATGTAAAGAAGGTTATGTCAGTGGTTAGTAACGCCACTCCTCCCAAAATTATCGTAACAATTTCGTAAAGCTGCACCACGAGAAAATATTTTTCTTGATCGAAGAAGCAATAGATAGGAAGTACCAGTTCACGCGTTCGAGATTCGTTTAACGGTGTTACAATATCGAGAAACAATGGCGTTAATTGTATCACGACAAACGTAATCGAAAGGAACACAAACACAACTGAAATTATGAAGGAAAAAGGCAAAAATTATCTTGTCTTGGATACGAAAGGAAACACGTAGCTGTTAAAGTCTTAAAAGTATAAGCAATTATTGTGAGAGAAAGAGAATATTTTTTAGAAGGAAACGAAAATTTACTTGCGGCAAACATGATAGTTAGTCTTCCTTCATTTACAAATGCTTTCAATATATTCCGCTCGTTTTCCTTTGCCTGTAAGCTTAACCAATCTTGTTTAATATGTTCGAAGAGTACCTTTATCTGTGTTTCAAAAAGAAAGAACTTTTACTAAAAAATGGCGATATAAAATACCACACTTAAAACATTTGAATGAAAATTAACTATGGTGCGATTAGAATTTTCCTGGGGCTGTGCATGTCTTTTAACTTTATATACGTAATAATGTTAATTAAAATTATTTGCACGACTCACATTGTCCGTCTGGAAATAAAGTGTACAATATTTAATAAAACACACCAAACGAACAAGACTAGCTATTAAATCGTATAACATCTTGTCAATATCGTTCTTCATGATGAACAAATTCGCTATCTGGGGAAAAGTAACACGTTTTAATAATCGCCAAAGCATTAACTTATCAAATAAATCATTTCTTTTTCCCTCAGATGACGGATGTATTGTAACCCAGAATGTAGTATAATACTTGATGTATACAGAAGGTACCTGAAGGTTCAGAGATGTTACAAACATGAAAAACACGAAAATACTTCCAATTCGAGTCAGCTTATTTTTCTTATAAGGCCAACAATGTATAACTACCATAAGCCATCGATTAAGATCATAATATTTCATTTCGACAAAATCCATCCTGCTCGAAGATCGACGACCATCTGACCCCGGAAATGCACCCCAACTCTGAGCAAATTTTTTTTTTCTCTTTTACAAAATAAAAACTTCGACCATCGACGCTTGTGGGGTGAGATAGTGACGGTTGAATGACGCGAATTAAATAATTTATAACGTGGACAAACAGGTGGTGTTTCGCACCGAGGCGAGGGTGCTAAAAGTTTCCCCACTATTCGCGCAAGCGTGTTGGCGATTACACGCGCAAAGAACCCCTTCAGTACGAGTTGCATCGTCGTCAAAAGCGTTTCGTGAAAAGTTCAGAGCACAGAATAACAGTCTTTGCTATGCGATCGAACACGATGGAACTATAGTTATCAGTTAGCGAAAGACTTTCCTTTGATTACAAATATTTTACCTTTGAATAATAGAAATTAATACTAAACCTACCAAAGCAGTCAAAATGACCGATCGTGTGTTTCTTATTTCTTTTTTAAATCACAAAATTTATTAAGATGCTTTTATTATAATGCGTGTTAATTTTTATCACGATAAATACTTGCTGTATATGTTAGAATACGTTTCATTATTTATTTATTTATTTTTCTAATTTATTTTCAACTTGAAAGTAAATGTACATAAATCGTCGGTAGGTTTAGTGTGAAGAAAGGAAATACCTATGTATTATATGTTTAGAAGTTTCGAAACACGGATATGTGTCTTTAAAGTGTATAAGATTATTCTGGCTTTGGATTGAATTGTTTGCCAAATGAAATTTATTTTACCGCATCTTAATTAAAATTTGTGACACGAGTGTGATTCATAATTATAAGACGAAGAAGTCAATAACAGACTGTGCCTCTTGAGTTGATGTTTTAATTGTTCAAACGGAAGACAAAACTGTAAAAGGATGTCATACCGAAGACGGTAGGTGTTTGTAGAGATAATAAAACGATTGAATTATGTATATTCATAAACGAAGTTCAACCGACATGAATGCATATACGGCGAGTCATACTGGAGCTCATTGTGACTCATTGTCAGTGGTGTTAATGTTAATGACATGCATGCTTTGTTGAGCCGAGAGCAAAGGAACATTGTGTAGGGACAATGAACAACTTCTACTGGTCGAATGTCTGTGAAGATTAATTTTATAATAAAGGAATACATTATCTAAGAATAATATTAACGAGAGAAGATAACAGAAGGTAAGGATCTTCATTGAAGTTATAGTTGACGGAAGGGAAATAATTATAAGATTTCGAGAATACGAATTTATTTTAAAATAACGCAAGTGGATCGACTGTGAATCAAATACTCCGAAGGATATTTCGATTAAAGCTAGATGTGTTTCTAAAGCAAAAGGTTTTTAACGCTAGAACTACCAAACGGTTCAAAGTGGCTTATTTCAAATTTCTTATTTTAAGTGACAAAATCGTTGGTTTTTATCAAGATATATAATAGAATTATTCTGTATGTTAGTTTACGTTTTATCCTATATTTATTCTGTTTTCTGTTTTATTTTCTGTTTCTGTAAAAGCAGAAAAGGCGGCCGCATATATACTTTTCCGCCGTTCCTTACCTCCCTCCACTGCTGCATTTTATAATCTATCCTTTTCCAAACTAACACCACTGCTCGACCGATCATTATTTAACAAATAATGCCAGAAGCAGCACGCAGTGACTACTAATGTGATTACAGAGTACAGATAAAAATAAAGATAATTGAATCAGCTGTTAAAATCACAGTGAGAAAGGGTGACATACCTGAACTTTACTGTAATTATACAATTTGTGGCTGTGGCACAGCTTATTATCAACCAATACTAGATAGACAAGATTCAAGTTTAAAATTAAGAGTAAAACAAAAAAATCAATAAGTGTTAAAATTTAAATTAACCAACAGTTGTAATCACCACAGTTATATTCATAATATTACTGAAGTACCTAGTTATATAATTGAGTTAGTACATATAATAGAATATTGTATCAGACAACAAGCAAACAGACAACCTTTACCAATTAATTACACATATTACTGTCAAAATGGCCAACCTTGAAGTTACTGGTGCTAGACCAGAAATTCTTCTTGGACATGGTTGTTACGTTTCCGCCCTCAAAATTTCCTTATTTGGAGTTGGCTGCGTACACCCGGTATTAGTCATGAACATCTAGAATTTTCAAGATCAACGCGAAGCAAGGGCGTTGTCCCTCGAAGTCACGCAGCGCACTTCCCCACCACTCTTTTTCCCTCTGATTTTTGGGTATAAAAAGGGTAGCGTCGAAGGCATTTTGGGGTCTAGTCAAAATCTAGGAAGGGCACGTTACACGTCTGTACGTTTCCCTTACGACGCATAGCAACTTAGCGAGATCGGGTTCAACTCCCCTTCGAGCATTTTCTTTAACCATACAGTACGTAGTCTACTGTTAGGCATTTCATTTACGGTTGTAGTCGTCCCCCTTTTGCTCGCGTTCGTTAAAACCGAGAAGGATTAGATTCTTGCTTCGCGGAATCGAAACTAACAAATTCAATTATCTCCTAGTAATATTGTAACTTAAATTCAAGTTAGAACACCGCGACAAATTACACTATAACAGTTGTAACTCCCGGTGCATTAGAATAAATCTGAATCAAATAGATTTAGTGTTGATCAATTATAACAAACGGTCCTGAACCCACTAAGGTGTACCTTTACCGCTCGAGGTGCACCAAAAACAGTTACGAGCAATAATTCTGACATTTCCTGCGGCTCCCTACGTTAGCCATACGTAGGTTTGTCTCCGCGTTTATTTCCTGTAACAAATATCATTCACCTGATATAAAGCCCCGGCTACGCAGCAGCCCCCTCAGGCTTGTAACAGTTACATTAAGCCTTAATTTGAAGAATATGATTGATAGTTTAACTGAATTAACGAATGATCCAACTCGAGACGTAAAAACAAAAAATATGGCTCCTTCATTGGCACGAAACATATCTTCTTTCAAATTGATATGTTCTATAATTATTTGGCACGATTTACATTCAAAAATAGATATTGTTAGTAAAATACTTCAAAACCCAAAAATAAGCTTAACCGAATGTATTCATGCTTTAAAAAATTAAAAAAATTACATTATTAAAAAAAGAAACGATGAATGTTTTAATATGTTCAATAGTAATGCTGTTACAGAAGCTGAAAAAATTAACGTACAATCAGAATTTCCAATAATTCGCCATAGAAAAAAGCCACGTCAATTTCTGTACGAAAGAAAAAGCTGATTCGATTATATGTAGATCCTAAACAACACTTTAAAATACATTTTTATTGTATGTATAAACATTCTTTTCAAGGATCCAAGGAACAGGACTATGGATGGAACAAACCAACCACAGTCATAGTTCAGACACGAGAGCGTAAAGATCACGAACCAAAAATGCAGAGCAGTTCAACGCAAACAGAACAAGGCGAAGGCTACAGGACCATCGAGCTGCAGACTGGACAACGGGGCAGTTGGATACTAAGGCAGAAGAAAAAGGTACCAGCACAGAAACCTCCGGTTCCGGCCGAACCAAAACCACCGTCACCTATATTTGGGACAACGGGATGTTCCTCGCCCATTTGACCGACAACAATATCCAGTCGTGGATGCCGAAAGACTCCGCAAAAAAAAAGAAGAAGGAAGCTGAAGGCAACAGCCGAGTAGGCCACAGCAGCTATCAGCCGAGGTCCACATATCGAGCAAATGTGTAACCGCACATCGAGCAGCCATGCAGCATTTGACAGACATTCATCATACCAAGCAGCCATGGCCCATCCACCACAAGGAAGAGCCCATAGAGATAAGTCCTACATGTACACAAACATATATAACACTACACCGCGATAGATTCAAGTTAAGCATTATATAGTCAGCCGTTTTGAACGCCCATCCCCAAAAGGTGAAAGCATCGTTTATCAGTGATGTTTCATCTAAGGGGGGGGGGGGGGGGGGGTGTTACATATGCCGTACATTTTTCTTTTTAATTTTGGAGCTGGTCGTTCGGGCGTGGTTCGAGACCTCCGCGAAGTAAGAATTTAGCCTTTTCCACCAATTTTTAACTCCTTATTTCGCTCGTGGTAGAAATTTCGAGGTACTCGGGACCAACGCGAAGGAGAGTCTTTTTCACGAAAATGTCGCGTTGAGTTTTCCCGCGCCGTTCCCACCATCGCCCTTTTCCGCCCATTTTCGGGTATAAAAAGGATTATGATGAGGACGTCGCGGGCCCAGTTGTTCTTTAGGCTTAGACCGAGTAACGTCAGTATTAAGTTCAATTTAAGAGTCTTTGTAATTCTTACGAGATCGGATATCAAGTTCCAGTCGAGTCAAGCTAACCATACAGTACGTAGTCTACTGTTAGGCATTTCATTTAACATTGCTCTCGGGCCTCCGTTTTCTCGTTTCCGTTAAAACTGGGAAGGATTAGATTCTCGCTCCGTCGGAATCGAAACAAGTTAAATTCAAGATTATTCAGTTCTTTTAAACTTATTAAACTCTTGTAAATTATAGTCAATTTATTAAACCGACAAGTACACATTAACACTTGTAAAACCCGGTTTGGAAGAATATATCTTATAATTTTTTATATATAACTTTGCATTAATTAACTATCACGAAAGTCCAAGGGAACCCATCTGTAGGTATACCTTAATCGCTCGAGGTATTACCGTCAAAATCTAGTTACGGGATAGGTCCCGTAATACTAACAACTCCTGTGACACCCAGCGTTAGCCATACGTCGGCTAGTTCACATATCACTTTCCTGAAGCACCCGGCGTTAGCCATATGTCGGCTAGTCTCCACGTCTTGACCTTTCCAGTGACACCCGGCGTTAGCCATACGTCGGCTAACCTTCGATTCTAATTCCTCGGGGTTAACCCAACTAACTAACAAATTACCATAACCTATATACAGCCACTAACTACGCGGCTACACCTCCCGCTCGTAACAAAGCCAAACACAGTCGGCCATACAGTCGCTGAGGTACGCGGTCCCTCTGTCCGAGGAACATATAGAATCTCAAATTCTTGAATACGCCTAAGCGGAGTTTCGGGAGTGAGTCTCTCGCAGAAAGACTTAATTTCTCGTTAAATAAAGAATTCTACCACAGTTATCATAATTAAAATACTTTCGTTTGGTTTACTCGTGTAGAATAATTAGTCCCTTAGCTTAATCATTAAAAAATCGAAATCGCAGTTAGTGTAAGTTCCCAGCCAACGCAGCACCCCGTTATCCGTGCTGCCAACAAAAGCGGAGAGTGTCGAGCGAAAGAGAGAGAGAGAAAACGACAGCAATTCCATATTTGTTTTACTTTATCGTTCATCAGACCATATCTGTTCTCCGTAAGCGTTTCGAATTTCGTAAATCTTTTTGAACACTAGCGTATGTATGCTTGGCGCAGAAATCGACATTAACGCCATGAAACTGTATCAGTGAATACATAAAGAAGTGGTAGTAATTACGCATTTAATAAACAGTAGAAAATTAATCGTATATGTATACATCGTTCTTAAAACCATCATTCATGCACTTTGCACTTGAAGTCTTGAAAAGTTCTGCTACTCGTGCATGACTCATTTGATATTATTGTACACTTAACAGTAGCAGTTTATTTTGTAATACAGTGGTTAAAAATGATTATCAATCCGATGAACGTGATTAATTTGTTATTAGCAACAGTTCAAACGATGTACCTAATGGATACTCCTATAACAAGAGAGGAAGTACAATTGAAAGAAGTCATTCAAAAAGTATTGCTCGATAACATATCTGAATTTAATGATATTGAAGTCTCTGAAAAATCGACATTGGACTTTTTGGATCAATTTAAAGAACGTGAGGTTGAGGCTGTTGATGAAGGTGATACAGCCGAAAATTGGTCTGGGACGCCATGTACTAGAGTTTGTTCGCAGCGTGATAAAGACGTTGATATTGATTATAAACGAAACGCAGTTGCGTTTTGGAAAGAGGGAGAAAAAAGACGTAAACTTGCTACTGTTCAACATAATTTTAAACTTGTTTCTTCTGAACAGCAATGACGAAGATGGGCTAATTAAATTGAAACAAGTGGAACCAGAAAAGACAGATTGGCTGAAATTTCCGAGTTCGTGATAATAAATTTGAAAAAAGCTATTGATTCCGGTTATATTTTGCACCATAGAGATATTCGACGATTGGCTTTCTAGGCATATAAGGAACAAGGTAACGATCACATGGCATTTAAAGCTTCTAGAAAATGGCTGTATAATTTTGAGAAAGCTCATCGTATCGTTTCTCGAAAAATAACAAAATTTGTAACAGGAAAGACAATAGAAGACGATGAAGTATTGCAGGTTAAAGCTACGAGCTTTGTCAATGAAATAAAACCTCTGATTACGAGATACGGACAAGAAAATATGTACAATTCAAATCAGAGTGGATTTCAATTAGAAATACATTCTGGACGAATCTTAATGGTGAAAAACCAAAAGAAATCTGTACCTTCAACATCGCATAGTTACACAATACAGCCAACAATAACTGCTGATGGAAGATTGTTGTCTCCTCTTTTTATTGTTTTGCAAGAAGCAAAGCGAAGATACCATGATAGAAATCGAGATAGGATTAGACGATTACAGCACCAACTTATTATTATTAATAGACGCAATACTATTAGCAAAACAAGGAATAATGCATCCCGCCGTTTTTTCACCTCAACAATTATTAAAATCAGCTTTAAAAATCAAACAGACTTTAACCTACGAATTTCCACTATCTCCAGAAGAATTGTTAACAGAACAAATTGAAAAGATAACCAAATTAAATGTTGCTTTCGCAAAAGGCAGAATATTATTTGAACTCACCATACCTCTTCTGGAACAGAAGGTGTACAACCTGTATAAAATCTATCCTTGTCCAACAATGCAAGTAATTAAATCTAAGGAAGTAGCTACATACACACACCCGCAGGACCCACTCATTGCAGTCACGGCAGATGAGCAACAATACTTCTTACCGACCGAAGAATATTTAAGAACTTGCCGATACCACAACAATCAGCTGATAGGTCCAGCCACCCTACCAATGTATCAGGCAGAAAGTCATGTCACCTGCGAATCTACCTTATTGTTGAGCCCATCCACCATAAATTGGGAAACCTGTGACGTAAGGGTAACAACCAAACTCCAACCATATTGGCAAACATTAAATGATCCAACTACCTGGCTCTTTTTCACGCCAACCCATAAAAAGGCACAGGTATACTGTAAAGGGAAAAAACCAACCATAAAGGACATTCACAACACCGGAATTTTCACCTTAGAATCAGGATGCCGAGCAATAATAAACTCGATGCAATTGAAATCAATGGATACCATAACAACCATGGAAAGTATCATACATTATCCGCAAGCGTCATACAATTTATCGGTAATTATTCCGAAAGTAACGGAACATCATCTGGAAGTATTGGAAGCCAATAATACCAATGCAGATCAAGTAATAACAAATTGGAAGAACCTCCCAACAGCACTAAGTCTAGAAGAATTGGAACATCAAGCGAAAAAATTGAGAATTCAGGAAACATCCATGAACCACATAAAGGTAACAACATTTTCCTCGGTTGGAATAGTAGGTTTGATGTTGCTGTTGCTACTCGGAACAATAATAAAGGTTAACGCACACAGAATTGTCAAAAGACTAAGACCTGTAGAAAAACCGAACGAAATAGAATTGCAACCAAAGGAAATACCCAGGGATAAAGACGAACCAAATCAAACGCCGATAAAAATACCAGAGGAAAAACCCTCAATGTCTAAACCAAGCGCTACAATATTCTAAAGGACCATAGCTGTTCACACACACACCCCTCCCTTAAGGTTTGAGATGAGAGTGGGGTGACTCAAGGGTTCTTGAGAGTATATAAACAGCTCCCGGCACCATAGATTTATCAGTAGACATCCTTAAAAGATGAACACAGTTAAGAACGTCGAACTAAGCAACTCTGCTCGCATTGGCATTGTCCATGTGGACAATGTGGCGGAATTCTGGGCGCACCTAGACGACGACAAGGAGGAGGCCAAACTCATGTACCGGAACCTGCAGCATTACATGCGCAACCGTGGCCATTTGCATTTCCCGGTCCAGGCAGGACTAAAAGAAGGACGCCTGGTGGCGTACCAAGAAGGAACCAGCTGGATCAGAGGAAGGGTTCAACGCCTGGTGGATGGCGAGTACGAAATCGCTCTTCTGGACCATGGGAGGACGGTACGGGCCCCAGCCAACCAGCTGCGTACACTGCCACCACGCTTCCAAAACGTGCCGTGGCAAGCTTTTAAAGTACGCATCTGAGGCATCCGTCCCGTATCAAAAACCTGGAAGACGGGCCCAGCCAGGATGGTGATGGAGCGTAGGAGAGGGACGCTGACCAACATCAGCACGGAAGATGGAGTGGTCGCGGACCTAACCCTCGACCGTTTGCCAGGCCAACCACCATGCGACGTGGCGGAGGCGTGGCTAGATATGGGGTACGCGGTCCTAGACAGGGTATAAGAGAGGCCACGGACACCACCAGGGAACCATTCCACAAACTGTAATAGAATGTGTTACTTAAAGAAGAAGAAGACAGGAGCCACCGCCGGGCGATACCGACTGCTTATGCGACTCGCAACCACCATGTGCGTTCGCGCCTCGTGCTGCAAGACGGACATTGGCGTGGTCTGCTTCAACTGCATAATGGGAACAACAATAGTAGACCTGGTACAACTGCACTGGACGGAGGAGTCGGCAACAACAGTGGGGACCTGCGACCGCTGCCATGAGGCTATAACTCAGGTACAAGCCTCCTACATGCGCAAGGAATGCATGAACACCATCTTCACAAGGCTGCAGTGCCAGAGGGAAAACCGAGTCCCGCCACCACCAGATCCAGTACCGCTCTGGTTAGTCCCCAGGATACGGCGCTGATCAGCTCCGGGCCCAGAACTCCGGCAATACAACCAAACAACCATCCGACAGTTCCTGCCGCTCATCATCTACCGAAATCACTACTCATAGCGATAAGTACACTTACATTACACACCACACTCGACATATTACACTACACCACCAAAATTGCAATACACTCAATACGAGTTTTCCTTTTCAAAGAGAAAGCATCGCGGTAACCGCAATGTTTCTTCTAAGGAGGGAGGTGTCACGTAGGCAGATCGTTTTATCAAACATATGCCTCCTCTAGAAAAAACGAACCTTTTTAACATCTGGAAAAGGAAAACTCTAATACAAACAGGCCGCCTGTACTTGAAACAAACAGAAGGCCCACTGTGATAACAGAACCATACGTTTTGGGAAAGCAGTGGGACCATCATGATTAAACACCAGCTGCAACCACTCTAAACATTTCTGGAAAAACAGATGGGACCAATACGATTATCTAAGTAATAACCAGATTGCCTTTTCGAATTAGTATATAAATCCCTTCGGTACCAACGAACGGGGCAGTACCAAAGTTCATCTAGCGTTGAGCACTTCGTGTACAATCGTGAGTTGGTTATTACTTAGTGAGATCGGGTTGAAGTCCCTTTCGATCAAAGTGAACCTTATAGAATCTGCGAAACTAGCTTGTATTTCTATTTGGCATTCTTACCAACCACACACACACACCCCGCATTGCCAGTGCGTCAAAACCGAGCATCCAGCGGAATAGGTAATATACACTCACACCTATATTCGCGACAGAACAACTGTAATAGACTGATTTTGTAATATATATTTACTGTGTCAAACCCACATTAGCATTCTCTCTAAATCCCAGTGAATACCAGTGACGGTTCCCACAACAATACAATCTAACCGCTCGGGTTGTATTGACTTTTCTTAATAAATAAATGTTACGCGGCCTCCTTACTAGAAAACCTCTGCCGGCCACTAGAGCTGCCTAACCGTCGGCCACGTAACAATCGGAAAAACATTATAGAGGAAGGGACGGTATGGGACAAACTCCACGCCATCGATCAATGAACATATGATCGATTTAAAGAAGCACGTCAAAATTATCAACAAGTGACAACATTTCAGCTTAAACAGTGGGCGCTGGCGGGATCATGTCAATATGAAACACATGACTTCAAATTTACAGCTTCTTACCGGTGGGCGACACATTTTAAAAGAAAGCATGATATTCGATAACGAAAAGTTACAAGATATTTCTTCAAAAGGAGCTGCAAGTTTAGGTCAAATAATAGAGACTGCCGAGAAGTTCCGGAAAATGGTAAAATTTGTTGCTCCGCAGTTTGAACCGAAATACATAATAAACACGGATCAAACAGCATGACAGTATCAATCCACATTTGAAAGGACATTGACAACAAAAGGAGAGAAAGTAGTTCTTGTAAATCAAAAAAATCTTTCATAAACGACGCATATGTGACGCAGTTCCAAGGTGCAACGATGAGCAACGCATCCAGCACCGAGAAAACCTTTATTTACTGTCAACCCTAAAGTCCCAGTGAACAGAAATAGTCATGCACTTCTCCTCCGAAACAGTCATACTCTCCATCGATAACAGTCATCTCCGCCGCAAAGTCCGTAGCAAAGTAAGGACACGATTCAGTCAATAAAGTTGTTAGTTGGTTTTTCGCTAAAGAGTATCGCGGTTCTGTCAAACCTTACTCCTTCTAATAAATATATCTACGGATTATTTAAAATGAGTTGAGTTTAGTGAGCTGCGCGTAACACATACATACACTGCTCAATACTCACAATCAGTTACGATGACTGGAAAATTGTTGTCGTATTTGTGTTTCTGTGCATGCAGGAAGTTGGGGGAAATTTTGGTCCTATTGTACAAAAAAAAGTAAATGAACTGACAGTTTAATATAAAAATGTAATGATGTTAAAAATGTAAATGTAAAAAATATTTTTTCTGAAAAGTGGAATAACTCCATTAAGTCCACCTATTTACAAAGGGGAAATAAATTTAAAATATAATTCTTTTATATTTTTAGTTATCTTAACGAAGTAATTACATTTTGTACTTGTTTGTTTATATCTTCTTTTTTAATATAATTGAAATTAATTCTTAATAAACTTGATTATTTCTATATTTAAAATAATGTAATTCTCCTAGACGAAGATATCCATTTACGTAATGAAATAATTAAATTGCAGTCCTTAACCCATAACCAGCGTTCTTCGCCCAGATTCAAAAATCTTTTCCAATATGCTTGGTTTAAAAGTGGATATCTAGAGACACATCCCAGCGATTTTCCAAATCCTGTAGCTTTTTGTTACTTTACGAGTGAAAAGCATGTACAGAAATGTAGTGTGTGTGGAGCGGCGGCTTTTATGCGATGTGCGTGATACAGCGAGTATATTTGGTTCAAACATTTCTGTGAAGAGTATCATTATTGTAACAATTACAATCCGTAATGTTCGATATCTTTGGTGTGTGCTAGTAACATTTTATTCTTTGATATGCGAAAATGCACATACAAAAGGAGAATGTAACTGTTTATCAAGATATGTGAACGAGGGATAAAGATGCAACAGTTCTTGCCACCATTTGGCACAGGTTTAATTGTTACAGCAGGAAAGGGTGAACCTTCCTGTATTAGTATCAAGAAAAATTGGGTGCAACCTCGCGCAACCTTGCAAGAAAATGGCGATTGAAGTAACACAGTGCACCTACCTAAGCCGCTACCTAAGTCGCACACAATTTTTCATGATTCTAATAGCAGAGGAAGGTTTACAGCCCGCGTGAGCGACGGATGGCTCAAGCTTTGATAAATAATGCTTTTATTTACTTCAGGAAGTATAGTAAAAAAAGAAAAAAAATTTTGCGGGATGAGGGGAGGAGTAACTCAAAAACCATGAATGTTTCAAATCTTTCGTTGACGCCATTTCGTTGAACGCTACCTGATTCCAAACCAACGCTAGTGTGAACACACACGAAGTTCCAGGAGCGCCTTATCTATTCTCGAACCAACGTTATCGTCACCGTCTCGAACTCCCCATAATCAATGTTATAAGAACCCATAATTCTTGGTAGGGGAGTCGGTCATTCTATACGAGGTCATATTGTGAGATAGCTTTGCCGCGTTTTTCTAATAAAAATCCGTTGTGTTCCACTCCTACCTTTTTATTTTACCACGTCACATACAATTTTACCTATCATTTCTGCAACTAGAAAATTACTCGCACCATTGTTTATCGTGTTACAAAAGCGTACTGGAACTCTAGAACCCCATGTGCGAGAAATTCTTTTTCGACCAAGCAACGTTAATATTTTTGCAACCATATCTGGAAAATTAACATCAAACGAGTTTAAGAATTAGTTCACCGACATTTTTTTACCACACACAGGACAACGCAGCGTAGTAGTCTACTTGATTCCTTAGGCGGTCATTGTCCAGTTACATTAGAACGAGAAATACCACATGAGAAGGAAGTTGTACTTCGAACAATACCAAAGAAGACGACAGAGTTGATTGAACCATTAGATGTCTATGGTTTCCGATAGAATTATGTTATTAAATTTGCCCGTTAATCTTCATTTACGAAATAATATTATAAAATTGCAATCATTAACTCATAATCAATTATCATCGCCACGCTTCCACAATTTTTAAATATGCGTGGTACAAAAGTGGTTATCTGCTTCATAAACCTCAACCATTTGAAAATCCAGTGAGTTTTTGTTATCCAGACTCTGACAGTGAAACATGATCCATATCTCGATAGTGGAAAGACTAAACAAGATAACCGTTGTCATGTCGCCACCATGGAAACCCATGGAAGACCATCGAAGGCCAACCCCACTGAGGAGGACCATGAGTGACACGATAAAAGCAGCTCATTAGTCAACCACGCGATTCCATTGCTAATCCGAACATCGACGGTCAATATTCACTGTACCAAGTGCTTTGAATAAAGATAGTTTGTTTTTAAAAACTCAAACTCTGTTCACTCGCCCGTCACAAGACACAGATTTTACACCCCGCTGCGCAGTGTGCAGAAAACCTGCATTGCTGCGGTGTGCCTGGTGTAAAAAGTATCGCTGTTTCGAACACTTTTTCGATCAATATCATTTTTGCAGTGAATACGAACCACAAAATATAAATGCTTAGAGAATGGTAAAAAAATACAACAATGTACATGCGTGTGAAAGTATGTTTGTGTGTATTGTACGCCTATGATAAGATATGTATGTATATTATACTCGATTAACACTCTCTACAATACTAATTGTAATATATTCTTATATCCTGGGCGCTACAGGCAAAATTAGTAGAAGATTTACCATCGTTTACAGCTAGCCTACTACATGGGCGTTAAAATTTAAAAAAGCGTATGGTATTGTATCGCGGAACGTTACGAAGTTTGTTACGAGAATCAGTGCTGATAGAGAAACAGAACTTATTTCAAGTACTCATAACTTTTTGGAACGTGTCAAATTGTTGGATGACCAACCACTTTATCAGTAGAGATTCTAACTCACTATTTATTCTGAGTCGCCTAGATGGCAAAGTCCTCATGGCCAGAGTCTACCCTTGCTCATTTAGTCAACAAGGGTAGAGTTCATCTAGGTTCGTCATCCCATGCCACTTCCTTTTCTTTAACCATAGTATATAAGTTTTCTTTTAAAATATATATACGTGTCTTAACTATACTCGTCTAATTCATTCAAACCGGACTCCAACAAAATTGTATACCGAAAGTAATGGATTTGATAACGTATATAATTCAGGTCAAAGTGGATTTAATCATGAATTACATTCTGGACGAACTTTAGCATTCAAAGATACCAAAAAAGTCGAAGCAATAATACAATCAATTATTCATAGTTATATCATTCAGTCCACTGTTTCTGCAAATGGAAAATTACTGTCTCCTCTTTTCATTCTACTGAAAGAAGCATCTGGAGTGTTTGGACCTCGAGTACAGCAGACCATGTTTAAGGCAACGAATATTTTTGTTACAGCGTCGACATCCAGAAAACTTACAAAAGAACATTTTAAGATTTGGTTACCAGAAGTTTATTTTCCGAACACAAACGACAAGACAGCTCTATTATTAGATTCTTGGAGTGGGCATTGTCGTAGCAGTATCGAAGAAGTTACCCCGACAAATAAAGAACTAACGTTATTTACTATTTCACCGGAAACTACAAAATATTTACAACCATTAGACGTGTACGGATTTCGCGTATGGAAAAATTTTGTTCGTCGCTTTTCGGACATAGTTGTTTTACTTCACTATGACATTAATCTCCACACACGAGACAATATTTTAAAACTACAATCACTTGTTCATAATCAGTTTTCTTCACCGCGATTTGAAAGTTTTATTAAGTATTCGTGGTATAAGAGTGGATATATATAATCAAAACCACCTCATTTTGAAAACCCCGTATAATTTTGCTATGCATCAGATAATGAATCACGATGTCATATATGTGGTGCTATTATTACAAGCTATTATTACATGTGCTTGGTGTCGAAAGCCATTCTATGTGAAACAGTTTTTCGAGGAATACCATTATTGTCACGATTATGTTGCCTGACACATTCAAATCGTTCATTACGTATGAAAATTGTCAGTTTAAATTATCTCCTGTCGAATACTTATAAATTTAATAAGATTAACAACGATGTATAACGCAAATATAATTGTTTACCATTTATGCTTGTAAATAACGTTGACTGATAGTGTAATATCGTCCGACATGATCCGGCTCATTGTCAGTATCGCGTGATATAAGTAATAAAAATCTGAAGAACTGTAGGAGGCAATTTCGTAAATATATATATCAATGGATTTGTAATAAAATGCTTTACACTTTTCGTCATTACACAAATTTGAATAAATTGTAAAATAAGGTTATAAAAAATTATTTTGTTATGAATAAATTGCATTTTGCCCAATTTATTATCATCCTGTTATTATGTGCAACAAACCATAAAACTTTCCTATTATAAGTTTTTAACGTATTTCATATGGTTTTCGAGATAGCACAATTGCATCGAAACTTTAAGGGGTGGTTTCACCTCTTTTTATAGTTTTACAAGAAGCAAGTGGACAATTTGGACCAATAGTTCAGAGAACATTATTTAAACCAACTAATGTGTACGTGACTGCATCAAAATCTGGGAAACTCACTTCTGATAACCAATATCTTAAAATTATCTTTGATTGGAAGCTATCCATGTATACCAAATAATACATGTGTATAATTACTAAAGACTTTAATTCAATATTACAGCATATTTTAAAATCTGATTGGAAGAGGTCTTTTTTCCTAATACTAAAATGAGGTCTGTGTTGTTATTAGACTGTTAGAGTGGACACTGTGAACAAGATGTACATAATGCGAAACCAATGGGTAAAAAAGTTATAATTAAGACGATACCAAAGGGTACCACTAAACGAATCCAACCTCTAGATGTTTATGGATTTAGGGTGTGGAAGAATTATGTCAGACGTTTCTCCTACGATGTACTGTTACATGATTACGACGTTAATCTTCATTTAAGAAACAATATAATTAAATTACAATCACTTGTACACAACCAACTGTCTTCACCAAGAAATAAAAATCGATTCCAGTATGCTTGGTACAAAAGTGGGTATACAGAATAAAAGTCAGGAGATTTTGTGAATCCTATAGACTTTGCTTTCGAACAGAACACACAAATGAAATGTGCATTCTGTGATGAAACACCGATAGTTAGATGCTCTTGGTGTAAAAAAGCATTTTGTTTGAAACATTTTTTTCATGAATATCACTTCTGTGACAAATGTGAATATTAAGCGAACCAGATTGTAAACTGTACACATCTTATCAAAAATTAAGATTATAAATTTATATCACATACACGTACCTAATATACACTTGAAATATAATTGCATCAATCATGTTACTAAAACCGGAAATTATTTTACATTTATTATATTCCTTACAATCTGTATCGCATATTAATACGTAGGTACTAAAGTAACCTTTATTAATATTGTAAGTTATAAATAATTTTAATATCATAATGAACGTTGACCGTACGTCATAACTATTTAATATGACCGCGACCCGGCGTATATGCACAATGCACATATAATGTTAAAATATGCAAAAATGTAAGAGGCAAACATACTATATGGTACACCAATGGATTCAGAAAAAAATGTTTGATCTTTTTTGTTATTACGTAAATTGTGATTACTTTTAAAATAATGTTATAAACAAATTTTTTTTTTAAGTTTATGGCCAGCCTTTATATCTCCATGGAAAACCATGAAACTTTCCCTTATAAAATTTTCTTCTATCTATGATAGTTTTGGAGATAGCCTATTGTAGCTGCAACTTTCGGACGTCGTTTTACTTTCCTAAATATGAAAACGGGCCGATATAAAAAAAAATACGTATCTCTTATTTTTCCAAAAATCAAAACAATCGGAGGAGGACACCTCAAAAACATTCCTTGTCAGATGAATGATAAGGTCGCTACAGTTCCCGCCGTTTTTTAACTCAAGCCACGTTCTTTCCAGAAAAGTATCTCGAAACTCAGCCATTCCTAAATTTTTTGCAAAAACAAAAATATTTTGGGGAAGCTTAAATGTATAATAAATAAGCCTTTAAGTTTCAAAAAGATTGAACAATTATTATTGTGTAAAAAAATTCTTAAAAATCTGCTAAGTTTCATGCTTCTAATTGCTGATCCCCCCTTAAGTAAGTTCTCTTTCTTCAATTACCTATTCAAAATTTTCACTACCGCTCGAAGATTCAATATGTAGTTTATGTGTGGTGTGTGTCTCCGAATTAACGTAGGTGGATCGGAAAAAGGTGTGCGACTCTCTACTGTTATAGTATACATACATACAAAAGAAAGTTATCGAAAACGAATTCAAAAGGACTTGATATAATTCTGCTGTTAGGTAGTATAAAACGATTTACGTCACCACCTTCCTCCGATATCAAGATTCTGGTTTACAATTGTAATTTACATTGCGATTTCGTAACTTACAGAATTAGATGTATGCACATCTCGTTCGTCTGCTGATGCCTATCGACGTGTTGTCCTTTTGACCTCCCTTTATACAGCCAGTGCTTCTCGGACTGCTATCGACTGCTCGTTTGAATTCCCACTTGCTGCTATCATCTGACGGTGCAGGATGGTCCAGGTAGTCGGTCTCCTCGGATGATCGGCTGCCAAGATTTCTTCTCCGTGGCCGTCAATCGGTTGTCGAGTATTACTTCAGTCGTGTAATTCAGCCTGGTATTGGCTTGCCAGTTTTGAGGGGTTGCTGTACGTCTCTTTAGAGCACGATAAGAATCAGCTCTTTTATGAAACCTCAGTGACAGTTGCCTCGTTTCGTCGGACGTTGCCAACAACGTTGACTCTCAACTTGCGATCGGTTTCTTGCATCATTCGATACACTTTCTTCGATGATAGAGTAAATCCGCCTTTGCTATCAAAATTTCTGTGCCCAACAGCGTGCAACAATGTCTACGGAACAGCTGACGTTCTGCAGCGTTTGAAGAAATAGAATTTACCACGCTTTTCGAGTATAAAAAGAGTCGGAGTGCTGTGTTTTCGGTGTTTATAATCCGTCTTCACAGGAGATTTGCGGGGGTTTTACAACATTGATAGAGATGGCCATATGTAATCATTCGGCGAGACACCTTGCAGGATACATGTCGCTGATTCGGGTATTCCTTAACCGAACGACGACGGTCACTCGGATGGTTTCGTATTGTAACTCCAAGCATGTTCCCGGGCGCAACAATATAATCAATCACCTTCAATATCCGCAATTATCATTCAATTTTTCAGTGCAATCTTATCGTGGACGTAGTTTGCGAATATTTCACTACTCTTCTAAATCCTGTATTCGAATGCACGTCATAACAACGTACTCCATCGACATCGGTACATTTTACATAAACTAAGCAAGTTCTTCTTACAGAAAATCCGTATAATTTTGTTTGACTAATACTATTCAAGAGCTTGGTTTTTTTATTTACTGCTAACTGTCGCCTCTGACGTATGCACATCTAATCCGTATGCTGCGCTGGATCTCCTCATCTGTTGCTTCCATCAAAATCGTCGATCAGCTCTCTGATGTTTTTCCAACGGACTTCTCGAGATCGCTGCGCAACAGTTGAATCTCACGTTCTGCCAGTTCTCATTCCCTTCTTAGCAAATCGCCCTTAGTCAAGGACTTATCCAGCTGTTCACTAGGTCCTGTCTGCAGTTCCTCCTAAGCCGCACTCTCCACCACAGATTCCTATGGGACCGCCAATATGTACGTATCATCAATTGTAATGCTGATTCGGGAACATCTTTTTCCAGCTGCCAATTCACTAACTCAACCTTTGTCCCAGATGTCTGTATATTATTTTCACGACACAAATCGTTCGTATC
Source organism: Stelis phaeoptera (assembly GCA_943735885.1). Classification (NCBI taxonomy): domain Eukaryota; kingdom Metazoa; phylum Arthropoda; class Insecta; order Hymenoptera; family Megachilidae; genus Stelis; species Stelis phaeoptera. The sequence goes on from OX030933.1 coordinate 4,758,455, forward strand.
AACTATCTTAAGTGACGTCATACTGCGTATCTAAAATGTCACAATCTCTTAACTAAAAGTCACTAAGTTACGTAGCTGATTCTCGATCGCGCACAGGATTAAATTTAAATAGATAACTTAATTCGCATCCTGTATCTGAAATACTGAAGGATAGAGCGTTTAATAATCTTACACTCTGTAACTTGAAAACGTGATCTTCGCTCGCCTGTGGTTACGACAGGACTGAGACTCAGTCCGACTGACTGCCGGAAGAAAACTCTGCTGGTGCGTCCCATCCCTTCCCACCCGAAACCTTCAACGTGATGGCACAGCTACGACTCCACGGCGCTTTACTCTATAAACAAAGATAAAGTTCTTGAAACGACGCCTGATCCGGCCAATGTTTACGATGTGGAATTGTAGTCGGCTACGCTAAGGTAGTGGAACCGCTTCTCGATTATTTAATAATTGATCAGGATTTTAAGAGGTTAAAAAGATATTGAAATCAAATAAAATTACAAAAACTTATTTGTAATAGTAAATTAAAGCAAATAGAACAAAGAAATATATTTAGTATAGTAACCGTACTGTATGGTAACTAGACCGTCCTTCTTTTACGAGGAGACCCGAGCGTCACCGATTTTGATGTATTCGGAAACTGTTGGTTGCGTAGTTACATAAATACATACTATGTAGAATCCGAGTTTCGCTGCGGACGCGATTGCGTTGCGTTGCAACATTATGTTTTCGGCCGTTTCTACAATACTTCCTTACGTTAGTTTTAGTCCAAATACTCTAATCTGTATACCTAATATCTTACACAATAAATAGTTACTACATTAGTAACTATACAGTAGTCCTTTTAAGTAAGTCCACCTAAATATCTCTTCAGGTTATTGTGATGCAAAAAATATTTGTTACGTAATGTGCATGGTGTCAATGGACCAAATATCTGACAAGAATATTTTTTTGGATAAAGTTCCGAATGTCCCCGGTCGCCGATCAAGATGAAATTTTATGAGGAGGGAGGAGGGGGACCCGAGATATTAATTAAAAACTTTCGGTACTGACTTACTTAAAAGGACCACCTTGTATATTTATCATAAGTGTATAATAAATTAATAAAAAGGATGCCCTGTCACGCAATTGTCGATCACTACTCCCCATTTGGGAGTAGTTTTTGACCTATCTGGGACTCACCTGATTAGTGCAGAAAACTAACTACAGAAACATCTGTTCACAAACGTTTTATTATTTAGGGTGAAAATATTTAACAAATAATTAAGAAATTGCACAAAATTGCCTTTAATAGAAACAAATTTTGTTAAATCTACTTTTTAAAACTGAAATGAGCCAAACGGTTTACAAAAAATACTATATATTATTTAATTTTACAGTAAAATTCAAAAGTTAGGTGCTTAAAAATAGTTAACAAAATTAATATTTAGCAATTTTTTATAACTGTTTTTAAAAGTTCATATTAAACATTTAATTCTTAATATCAATGCTTTTTTAATACATTTTTAGCATATAAATAAGTTTAATTAAAACTCATTTTCTTTGTTACTTTCTGGAAAATGTTAAGCAACAGGTGGTATCCTGTCGCTGTTGTAAACAATCATGATTGGGGCTAAGTACCGAGCTGCATTTTCAGCAAGTAAAGCTATATAGCACTCTTTATCGCTACCACAAATATTGTACATTACCTTCTCACCTTTCCGTACTAACACCTTGCTACCTTTTGAGCTGGGATAAAATCCAGACTCATCTAAATCGAATACTTGTTCTGGATCTATATCTAAATGACTTTTTGATACCAAATAGGCTTTAATTTCAGTAAACCATTTTCTTAAGCAGTCTTCAGTTATATCTGCTCTTCTTTTTATCAAATTTTGATATATTCTTGCAGTATTTTAAGATTTCTTTTTAAATAAGCTGCATACTAATGCTTTGATGGCCTACCATTTTCAAATTGTATGTTCTTTTTGATCTTTTTAACGGGGTGTTGAATACTGTCCAATAAATGCTGTGTTATTATAGGAAACCCACATTTGTTTGTATGAAAAATTCATTTCGTTAATTCTCTTTCTTCTGTTTTACTAAAAACACTGGTAAATCCAGTAAGAGGATACATATATCCCTTTAACTCTTGAGTGAAGAATAACATAGGGCACATTGAATGCTTTACTTGTAGCATATGAGCCATTTTTTTTTAAGTGGTATAAGTCCACTTTTGGAAAAAAATGAGTTAATGGTAATTTTAGTAAGATATAGATATCCTCTTTTTATATTTATAAAAAAGAAAAAGGGACTTGTACCACTTTCACTCCTTTCTTTATTTGTTTTAAAGATTTTTCCACATCAGAGATGGTGTAATTTTTAGTTATTGCTGAATCACTCTGATTAATAATAATAAATTTGTGTAAATGCTTAATTCCAATATAGTGATCGAGAATAAGGTTAGGTTGCCAATAACTGAACCTACTGTTGATCTCAAATTTAACAATATTAAAAATAAATATATTGCAAGTTACCTCTTTTCTTTTTTTATTATCCATCTGGGTATTCTATATGATAAATAAAACTTTTTTCCCAACTGCAATTCTCTTTTATTACTTCAACACGTGTTTATTCACTAAACAGCTGTTAGATGGTTTGCTAAGGAAGAACCCAGAAACCCGCAGAAACAGGAACTAATGACTACAGCGGACTACAGATTCTACAAGACTGCGCACTGCGCGACTGCGCATGGTATTGTTCTCACGTAGTCTTGGATTTTGGGCAGCGCGTTTATAATTCTTTATTTTATATATGTATATGTATGTAAATATGTACAGTATGTGTAAGTCAGGAGGTCATCTTGTTCGTTATGTTTCGTTTTCTGTTATTCGGTAGCCCGCCATTACTCTTCTGCCTCTTAACGACTTAAGAACTGCGTAGCTCGTAGAAGCATAAAAGTGTAGTTTTGTACGTTTAAATTTTTCGAGATATGTAGTTGTATTATTATTCTTTGTGTTCTTTATTTTTATCTTAAAACCACGTGTCGATATTCCTCAATTCAATTAAAAATCCAACAATAAATGAATAACTAACAAAAACGAATCTAGCATTGAAAAACACTGTCTTTAGCTTGTATAGAAAAACCGTGCTGGCACCATAAGGTCTAAGAGCATCTGACTGTTTATTACTGAAGGCCAGAGTAATAAACACGGTGCAGGTATAGAATTTCTTTCAAGTGGAAGTTAGCTCTTCTTTTCGTGGGCCTGAGCGCTTTGTACTATAAATTAGTTTCTTGAAATTTGATTTTTACCTACATTAGCCTAAGTTATAGTACAAAAACAGACTCTCCCCTATACATAGTACATACATACACTGATTGAATTGAGTAACCTCCTCCTTTTCGAAGTCGGTTGAAAACCGTACATTTCAGAAGCAAACAGGAAAAGACGCATAGAATTTACAAAAGCATTTGTAAATTATGATGAAAGCTTTTGGGAAAATATAATATTTTCTGATGAGACTAAAATAAATTTATTTAGACGGGAGGGAAGAAAACAAATCCTATGGAGGAAAGTAAACACCGAATATGATAAGAACACATGCCCAACGATTAAACACGTGTTAGAAATTATTTGTAAAAAAGAAAAAAAAACTGATGGGGTTCACCCTCTGACGGTTCTGGGGTAAATGCCAAGAGGTTCATCATGGTCCTCTTACCAGAAGGCACCCTTGCGGCAAGGGCCTTGCCTTCCCACACTCCGTGGCCAGATCTTGCAAGAACAACGTCTTTACTCTTTAAAGCAAAGCAACGTCGGGCTGCTCGCCTTTTCCAAACATTCCCATGTTTCCTTTTAAACAATCAATCCTATGGCAACACGTGGCTTCGAGTCACCAGCCGTCGTCGGACTCCTACATAGGTTGCCATTCATATAAACACCCTCTCAGGTTTCACGCAGGCTACGACCCTATCGTAAATCGTCCAAAAGCAAAATAGCGATGGCTTATGTAAGGATGTGGTATGGTTATCGAATGAAAGTGGGCGTTTTAAACAAAATAAAACTTTTGTTAGAAAAGTTGAAATAAATAAATGCCCGAAGCAGGCCATGTGTTTCTTCTTGGCCCGCTTCCGCCTCTTAAAGGAGGTTCGGCCAAAAGACTTGGTTAAGGAAAGGCCGGACGGTCAAGGGTGTCCTCACGACCGTGATTTCTGTCACGGAAAAGAACTGTATTAGCATTCGCTGAGACGAGTCACAGAATATATAGTTTACCATTTTCCAAGGCTACACAACGTTTCATTCATTATCACGCCCTATCGCCCATCCTGATTTACGCCGCGTCTTAAGCGTATAATTGTCAGCTGGGAACATTCCCGAAGTTTCCTTGTTCCCCCACCTTAAGCGTGTGTATGTACGTTCGCGTTCAACGGGCCTCCTCTTGAATACCAGGAACCTCTTCGAAAGAACTGTTTAGATTATAGCCATTTGAAATGTTTACGCTATGCTGCAGATAAGCCTTCGACTAAATCCTTTGTCTTTTGACTGCGTTCAGTTGTAACAGTGCGAAATATTCAAATGCGATTTTATATACGTATAGCGTTTAGTTAAATTTTTAGTGTAAATTCTATTGTGTGTAGTGTTAAAAAATATTTTTAACCTATCATATCAGCATATATCATAAATCAGATTTTATATATGTATTGTCGCTTTAGCAGTGATTTTTATAAAAATTACCGACAAAATCAAAAAGTAGAAAGTTTACGTTTTAAAATCGTCGTGGTTTCATCAATTTCGGATTATTCTCGGCAAGGTTATGAGAATTTGAAGATTGAACTGTAAGATAATACGAGAAAATATACAGGAAAAGCGCGGACTAAAATTATTGAATACGGCGTATCCTTCCAGGGGTACTGCGAACGAAGTTTCGCAGTCCGAGACTTCGTAAAGTCGTAAAGAATGCCCTCAGGGCCCGAATAGTGTCCTCGTCCTCCTCGGAAAAACGCAAGGACCCTTGAGTGGCGTTTTATGGCGGGCCGGCGTCGCAACGTCGGGCCTCGTTGTTCTGCTATTTCCGAGCTCGCAGCCATGTGCGCCCGGCATGGCGACGGTAGATGGGGGGGTATTGATATTTTCTTACAGAACGAATTTTAAATTAGCTCTGTCCGGCTTTTCGGTGCAAATACCCCACTGTGAGACGGTCGAAGAGACTTGGGTTGTACGAATTGTCGTACGATAGATTGTTACCGTCTGTGGGGCACTTTTCCATACGATACGACCGCGTCGTACGGCAACGTGCCACACACGATGCAACTATCGTACAGACGGTCGAAGCGACTTGGATCGTATTGTCTATGGGGCGTTTAACACACGAAGGAGGAACCGTGATGTTATTAGGGTGTATAGGGTCTGGCACTGGAAATGTAGAATTAATTGAATGTCCCCTTTCAGACGGATACTATTTATAATTATTTGTATTCGTTGCTCGGTAGATTTTTAATTAAATTTTTCCTCCTTCAAAAATGCGTTTGCCCAGCCTAGCCCGAACGTCTCAAAGTCCGAAGCTATTCTCACGAGCCCCAGCGCGCTGTGATTGGTCAGTGTTTTTCGTTAATAATTTAAAAGTTAAGCATCATCCAACATTTTTGCAAAGGAAATTGTTGTTCAGAATCGTTCCACCTATCCCCCATTTCCGGCTCCTACACTATTTACGGGACACCCTGTATAAGTCTGTAGGGGAAGTGGCTTCATCCACGGAGTGGGAGGTCCATAATTGAAACAGATCTCCTCTTGATCCTTCTCCGACGCCTTACGAAACGTTCATCTTATGGACAGGAACCACCCATAACCTCTATGGGTGAATGTGACGAATTCTTTGTCACTGACTTCATTTTTCTAACAGTTTGCTTCGAACAGTAAAAACGAAGCCTTCCTAGTGCTTTAAATAATAGCCTAATTTTAGTTTACAATATATTTTATTTCGCCGCCTATTCCCCATAAGATTTAACAATCATTATTACTAAAATTGATCAATTATTATCAAATATCATTTCGTCTTTCTGTAAAAATAGCTTTCTTAATAGAGTGCAACGTAAGTGTAAATTATTACACTTCCTCGTTGCTTCCGATGTGTTGATTTTTAAATACCGGTTGATCAACAAAAAACATAGAGAGTTGAAGTATCGATACCTCGATGGTATCGATTCATTTCTAATGTCAAACAGAAGTGTACCGTAGTAGCATTGTTCTGAGGTTAAGAGTTATTATAAAATTACTTTAACAATTTTATCCTTATGGCATCGCCAGCACCTAAATCACCAGAACAATCTGAAAGAAGCAGAAGATATGATAGACAGTTAAGGTACAGAATCTAACAATTAAAGTTGTTTCGAGGTTAGGAAATTACTCTGTGCATTAAGTGAAGTATTTAAGAATCTTTTATTTTCCATTGTTTTAAATTTAGTTATATATTAATAATAGCACAGTTTAATCTTATACTCGTATACTGTTATTTGAAATCAATTAAATAGTATTAATGTAAACAGGTTATGGGGTGATCATGGTCAAGTTATGTTAGAAGGAGCACATATTTGTCTCATAAATGCCACGGGTCTTGGAACAGAAACATTAAAATCCTTAGTACTTCCAGGTATTGGAGCATTCACAATTGTGGATGGTCATAAAATTACCAATGAAGATATTGGAGCAAAGTATATATAACATAAAAATATTTATTTCACTCATCTGATAATATTGTTATGCATAATAAATTTGAATAGTTTTTTTCTAGAGGCAGATAGCGTAGGAAAATCAAGAGCGCAAGTTGCAACTCAAATGCTTTTGGAATTAAATTCTGATGTAAGAGGCGATTATATTGACGAAGAACCTGAGCAACTTCTGAACAACAGCCCAGATTTTTTTAATAATTTTACTGTTGTTGTAGCTACTTCTCTTAGTGAAAAGTAAGAATGATTATACTTCCAGAGGAATTTGGCATTATTTCAGATTATGTACATATTTCAAAAAAGATGTTTTTCAGGTCTTTAATTCTTCTCTCACAAAAATTATGGGAGTTAAATATACCCTTAATAGTATGTAGAAGTATAGGATTTATCGCATATATGAGAATTCAAGTGAAGGAGCATACAATTGTAGAAACTCATCCAGATAATGAAACTCCAGATTTACGTCTGGACAGACCATTCGAGACACTAAAACAGCATCTGGATTCAATAAATCTTGATGAAATGAGTTTTAAAGATCATTCTCATGTACCATATTTAGTAATATTATATAAATTCTTGGAAAAATGGATTTTAAACAAAGGAGAATTACCTAAAACATATAAAGAGAAACATCAATTAAAGGAAATGATAAAAAAAGGAATAAGAAGAGAAGATAATGACACTGCAAACAGCGAAGAAAATTTTGAAGAAGCTATAAAAGCTGTTAACACATGTATAAGACCTACGGAAATTCCAGACAATGTAATGAATATTTTAAATGATGAACAGTGTGTTAATTTAACAGCTAAGGTATGAAAATGGAATATTAATATACTACAAATTGCTTAACTTTAAACTGACTTAATATATTTTTAGAGCAGTTCATTTTGGATAATTGCAAAAGCAGTGAAAGATTTTATTAAAAATGAAGGAGCAGGATTATTACCATTGAAAGGAACTTTACCGGACATGACAGCAGATACCGAGAAATATATAACACTTCAGCAAATGTAAGACTGATTTTTCGGACAAATTTCCGCTAAAAATATTGTTTATTATATTTATATGTATTGCAGTTATCACAAACAAGCTGCAGCTGATGTAGAAGCAGTATGGCGACGTACATTGCAATTATTACGTCAATTAGGAAAATCATCAGATTCTATTTCTGAGCGAGAGGTTAAATTATTTTGTAGGCATGCCGCAAATATACATGTAGAAAGAGGAACTCGTATCGCGGATGAATACGATTCTAAAATCTTTGATGCGACTAATATAGGTAATATTTTATAGAACCTCATATTCTCAAGTATGTTTCATTGTGTACAATAAGTGTGTAATTTAACAAATTTGCACGTTTTTTTTTTTTTAGTGCAAAGTTTAGAAAATCCAGAAAGTATGATGATTTACTATGTTGTTCTTAGAGGAGTCGAAAAGTTTCAAACAGAGTATAATTCATATCCTGGTGAATTTGATGATCAAGTTGAACCTGATATTGTTAAACTTAAAGTATGTTGTATGGAAAATTAAAGTGTTAATATTAAGTTGTAAAAAATAATATGTGATTTATTCTTTACAGGCATGTATAACGAAACTTTTGAGCGAATGGGGATGTGGACCGTTAGCGAAAGATGATTATGTACACGAGTTTTGCCGATTTGGTGGATCAGAATTACATTCAGTATCGGCATTTTTAGGTGGTCTAGTAGCTCAGGAAATTATAAAATTTGTTACAAATCAGTACAAACCGGTTCACAACACTTTCATATATGATGCAGTCGCATCAAATTCTGAAACGTTCTTTTTTTAATGTTAAATATTAAAAATATTTATCTCTGTATCAAATAAGCAAATATACGATTTTATAGTTTAAAAAATAAATTTTAAATATTGCAACCTGTTTAATAGTTTTAAACATATTAATATTTTCTTTCAAAAAATTTTAGTGTTAAACATTTAATGAAACTCAGGTTGAACGAGTATAATATCAACACTTTAATGTAGCAATTAACTGATACACAAGTGGTTTCGTTCTTATCTTCAATAAACAACTATTGATAACTATTAATTATAATAAATATATATAAGGCATAAAGCAAATTATTATTTTATATCTTATAATCAACATTGTACGCAAGTATTATTTTACCGGTGTTCTATTCTCAATATAACATAATAAAAGGTGTGACACTTTGATTTTAAATTCCTTCGTTTTGTACGATGTTAGTATTTCATATTATGTTACATTATATTGTTGTATTAATAACAAATTAACTGTATCCTAAGTAAACTAATGAACCATTAACTACGATTAAAGGTAATACGATATAAAATTTTGCTTTCACATAAACCACTTCAATATCCTTAATCAGGCGTACATGATAATTATTTTCAACTTAACTTTTTTACTTTTACAATTAAATTTTCATTTATTCTTAGTAAACAACATTTTGATTTCTTATTTAAAAAATACTTACATTTTAAAACGTTCTGGAAAGATTTGGATGCAGAAGTGGCAATGCAAAAGTTGCACAAAATGATTTTATTAATTATGACAAACGCAATATCAAAAGTACACGCACTGTACTTCACATACACACTTAGCACCGATAAATACATGTAGGATTAGTAATAAATTATCCTTATATAATACAGAAGAAATTGTTGGTGACTCATAAAGTAGCAGAAAAACATTTAGATATTTAATAATAATAATTTATGATAGTAAAGTATTTAAGGGAAATAGATGAAAGATAGCCACTTTTAAGATAATTAACATTTGAAGACATCAAGAGTTACATAAAATCATAAAGCATTACTATGAATAAATGACAGATGACAAAAGATGGGAAATACTATCTGGAATCTGAAGAATAACATTTGGTAATTTCAGACTTCCGAGAACAACACCGGCAAAGGATTATAACAATTTTTGTAGTATGCACATTAAAGATTTTATCTATTAACTTTCATATTTGTTATAATCTGAGTCGTATAGTTTGTTAATCAGTTTCATCCTTTGTTCTACAAAAATTATCTTTATTTTTATGTTTTATGAAAGTAACAAATATTTCTATAATAAAAGTAGTCTGAAATTATTTACATAATTATTTTCAAATTTGTATATTTATATACATTTCACTACATTCTATTCAATAATTTTATTGATCTTTGATTCAATAGATATTCTACTTTTTTTATATTATATTCTGTGAAGAAAAGAAAAATAGTTACAGTAATGAAAATGTCAAATATATAAATGCTGAAGTATTATCAAATATATGATATAAATTAAATAAGCAATCAAATATTTGCAAGCAGAATATAGGATCGTTTAATTCTGAAACTATACGACTCTACTAACCATTATTGAAAGAGGAATTAGATTTTAATAAATAGATGCAGAAAATTTGTAAAGCATAAGTCATTGATAAAGTCAGAAACAGTTAGAAATATCATTAGATGTTTTTATCGTAATCTATTGATACAAGAAGTATTAATAATCTGTTATGTTGTTAATACTCTAGAGAAGAATTTCTAATTAATTAGGGATAGTAAAATTTTAGGCAGAAATTATAATACAGCATACATAAATGTCAATCGGCAACAAGTATTAATGTTTGCTAGAATTATTTAGAAAGAAAAATGCTGAATACTTTCATATTAACTATTAAAATTACATTTTTTTTTTTTAATTTCGAACTTTCGTTTTACTACTTGTTAAATCACGAAGTATTACTAGTAAAAGTGAAAATCATTATACAATTTGTCTGAATCTACCTGAAGCTTCCATTACTAACTCTTATCATTATTTCAGTATTTATAAAGTATCATTCTTCTTTTATTTAAACAGTAATCTTCAACTCATAATTCATTATTACTCATTGTTTTATATGAGTTTTTAATTGACTTGTGCTATAACAAAAATTTTAATATTTCGCAAAACATTTGCATCAACAAAGTTTGACAAAATTCTGTTGTAAGCGAATCAAATATTAAAACTTTCTTGAACTATAAAAGGATTCTAAAGAAAATTCTAATTCTAATTCTAAAGATAATTTATAACTTAAAAAATAAGAAACGTTTTTCACAGTTTAATAGCATGAGAAAAACCTTTTACATATTGAATTATTTTCATTGAAGATATTTAAACTATATTGAGTATTAATAGTTTCGTATGAGTTTTATACAATTTCAAATATTTGTTTATACGGAATAGTATAGTTAGCATTTATATTTCAAAAATACATAGTAAACTAAAAATATAATAACAAAACAAAAAGATTTCCGATTATTATTTCTGATCATTAAACTGTTATAAAAAATTTGATTAGTTTTATAGAATAATTTATAAGAATAAAAAATAAATAATCCTTGAAAATAATAATAAATATCAAATTTTAATGTTCAGTGTATTTTGTTACTATATGTAAAACAAAAATATATAAGAAACTGCGATGATAGATAGTACAGGAAGTAAAATCTTACAGAGTTAGTGAATATTACGCAGTAGAATGAGAATAGATTCAAATATTAGGAAGTGTTATTAATATTATAATAACTATCTTGACTGCATCTTTCTTTCTATGAATTTATATATCTACAACATAGTATATTTACATTAATATTTGTTACATTCTTGATAACTGCGTATTTGAATACACTTATACTTGACGGTACTGAAATTATTTTGTGCATATATTTGTTATCATAATCTTCCCAATTCTAAATAGGTTTGGAAAGTGTAATAAACATTATGCAAATAAACTGTTGCATTCAAGTTATTGTTAATACTGAACCTCAATCAAAAAACATTATTTAATGCAAATATCTATTAACAATGTTTTACCAACATACAATTCAATATTGCTCAGAAGTACTCTAACTTGAATAAAATAATTACAACTGTAGATATATGTAAGTTGAAGTTACAATACACACGTATTGTAATAAAGTTACAGTGTTGCAAGGTACGATACGCATAAAATACAGTTACTAAATTGCTTTCTTTTGGATAAAGGAAAGGAAGTTAACAAGAAGAATAGATTGATGTGTATAACAGTTAAATATGGCATTTGCAAAATTTTCACATTGTATATCATATAATATCTTTTTTCTATTCTTACACAAAATGTGTTCTTTTTGTCCTTCTAGTCATTAATTGTATATATCAACTGACTATTATTACTACTCGTGTTTTGACGAATTGACACGACTTACATAACATTCATTTTAACATGCTTCATTCATAAAAAAAAAAAACTGTTAGAAAACTGTTAAATACTGGGGCGATTGTGAAATTATAAAAATTACTTGACGTTATCAACTTTTTAAGATCGTGCTAATTTAGTCGCAGCATTTATTCATGCTTATTGCTTCCTCATTTAAGGTATAATAATTACATTTTGACTCAGCTAGCGTTGAATGTAAAATATCAATCCTACTTTATCTAAATAGAATTTTTCATCTTCCCCTCCTTTTTTTTTTGGTTTCTTTTGTATGTCTCATTGTCGAAAGGCAAAGTCATCATATTGTGTATCATTACTAACATTTTCCTTGCATATTATTAATTTTTGTCATCGTCGAATAGCCAGAAAAATTCAATATTTATTTTAGAATCTTATGTATTAACTTTAATGAGGTTATTTAATTTATACAGTAACTATACGGATAAAAGATATAACTATATAGTCTTTAACCTTAATTATTAATGAGCACAAGGTGAATGAATGTACATCTTAAAAAGTACAGTAGATATACATATAGATACAAATATACATATATGTCGAATATACATACATACATATTTGTATCTTCAGGATACGTTGTTCTTCTATAAAACACAATACTGCCTGTGTATTTAAGCGCATGCTCTTTGCTCTTGCAATTGTCGCGTGGTTATTTTTAAATAGTAAGAACATACGATTAATAAAATGAAAAGAATTACGGAGAAAAAATGTGCATCAATACTCAATTATAAGTATTATAAAACATTGTTGTCTATGTATAATAAAGATCATATGGAAGAAAGATGAAAGCAATTAATATATGTGTAAGTATAAATCATACAGTTAAAATCGATAGCAAATTTTAACCATTTGTCAATCATGATGCATTTTCTGATTTTTTTTTTATTCACTATAAGTTGACATGTATATACATTTTCTTTTTCTGGGCATATTTTTCGAAACACATACTTTATTTGTAATGAATTTTTTATTTAATTTAGAATAAATGATGAATTAAATCTATTTAATGATAAACAACTGGTACAAATTACGCACCTATTTTGTAGCTGTATGTGTGGTTTTGTAAAGGCAATAATGATGACATTGTTGTGTCTTTATCACTAAAATAACGAATAAAATCAAGCATCGAATTTACATACATATATCGTATATTAAAATAAACAGTCCTAATCGCACAACAGCTATCAGGAGATTTTATGTATTGCGCTAGTTTCGTCCCTACATGTGCCTATCTCTGATTTTGTTCTAACTTCGTAGTTTTTTCTCATTCCTTGTATTACCTGCCTTCTATCTCTCTGTTTATGTGCATACCCGCAAATACACATAAAAATATTTAGTTGCACACATGTACATGTGATATAATATCTATTCGCAAAAATAAATCTCTAATAATAAGACAATTCGTGCGTACAAGTGTTATTCCTTTTAGTTATTTTCTTATGTTGTCCTTGTAGATCTTTTGGCTCTAGTATCCATATTTTATTAATACCTTGAAAATAATTGCAAATGATAATGAGTTCAATAAGTAAGATAAAGTATGAGATTTTACTCTTTCTTTTTTTTTCACAGAGAATAGTTGACTTTTACTCTAGGAGAATTAATATATATATATTAATAAAGTGACTATAACAAAGGTCATTGGACTGTACTAACACAAATATTAATAATCAATCTACTGTAAAAGTTTTTACAATTCTGTAATAAATAAAAACAACTAATTTTTACGTTCTTTAATAAATTAAAGACTGTTCTGTGTTTTATAATTTTCCAGTATTTGACAAGCAATTAATTATTTTTATGACAATAATGCAACATATAATACATTTATATTATAGAGTTAAAATTAGTTCAGCTTAAAATACACGCAACGAAAAGAAATATAAAAGAAAAGAATAGCTTGTAATTTTATTATAATTATATGTTTAATTTAATAAATATAATCATTATAATTTTAAACTTATTAATGTAGTTCTATAAAAATTTTCAACAGTTAATTCAGGTTTATTATTATTGTTTATTATATACTATTCTTTAATAAAAATAAACATTGAATATTATTTAAAAAATTATATTTATTAAGAAATAAAAGACAATTTTTGTATACAATTTTTACTGTTTTGAGACAAACGATTTTTCACAGAGTAGGACTTTTCTATTTACCTTTCCAATAACCTTTGCAGTTTAGCTGACGTCTTGCTAGTATATAATAATAAAATACCATACAAATAAATCTCCTTCATAATTATTGATAGATTCATGATGGTATGTACTGAGAAATCATAAACATTTTGTAAGAACGATAAAGAGTATTCTGTGTATTATCGCATAATATGAAATATGCCCTTGTGAATAGTTTACAAAAATCGTATAACGCGTTTAAAGATTAATTTACCCTTTGAGCTGCATAGAGCGAAGACCTGTACTAAAATTGTTTGAATATACAGTAGAACTATGATTATCCGAACTAAATATATTCAGGATGATCAAATAATTGAACGACTCAAGTTATAACAATAACTTGACTACAAGTTATCATCAAGTTATAACTATAACTACAACTTATACGAAAAATTATAATTTATTACATATTGTAAAGATATATGTACATGAAACATCTGTACGTTTTAATCGTCTCTGTCCTTGTAATCTTCCTGAGCTTCTAAATTGCACAACCTTTTTAAAATTTGTGATTCCTCCGGAAGTGCTCTGTTGTTGCGTTTCATATCTAAATAATATATTGTGCTTTCACGATTTAATAACTAGTGAGAGTGTTCACGCTTTCACTCTGTTCCACCTCTCCTGCTACAATATGCACTGTTATTGTTGGCTGAAGCCATGACAAAAGACGATGACGAGCATATTGAGATAGAGCGAAATATAATGACTGTAATGATTTATAGTTCACTTTATCTCGATGTGCTCAGTGTCGCTCCTTGTCACCATCTTCAGTCAATAACAACAATGCGTGTGGTGCAGGAGAGGTGGGTGAAAGTGAGAGCGTAAACACTGTCACTAGCTATCAAGTCATGGAAGCACAATACCTATGTATATTCATAATATTTACCAGGATAATCGATGGTCAGATAATCGAGGTTCTGCTGCATCTTAAATTCATCACACACATCATCATTTATTAAATTTGAGTTCTCATAAAATTTCTCAAATCCTTTACGAATTTTCAAACAACAATAATTTTAATATTTCACTAGATAATTGCTATTTAGAGAAACCAAAGTGTGTAAACCCGCAAATTAAAATCATAGTCATTAATGTCACTGCGATTAGAGATTCCGGTTTTAAACGTGTATTAAAGATACAAGTGTAATTAATATATCCATATTTTAATCTGGGTACTTATTAATGAACGGTTTATACGTGTATCGAAATGCACGGTTAATAATATACGTGTACCCGTGTACTAAAGTTCACGGATTCTAAAAACAAAATATTATCTTGCACGCGAGAATGTTGATAATAATTAAAAAGCGTGCAACACAGATGTCACAATAACTTCAGGCAGTGAATCTCAGTAAGTACACAGGTACACGCATATTACGTACAATCCGCGAATTTTGGTACACATGTACTTGTGTATTCAGAAGTACACGGCTTAAAACATAGATTAATTATTTACATGTGTTTATATGTATTTTAGGTACATGTAACATGGGGATCTCTAATTAAGATAGATCTTCAATTTTGATTACGAAAAACGTCTTTTAGGATTTAATGTGTTGTAGAACAATTTTGCAGGTCGTACGAAATACACAGCATAGATGGGTTAGCATAATCAAAAACAAACTACACTTCTTTTTTTAAAACCGATCCGTTTATGATACGGAGCGACTGGACTAGTCTTGCAGACTAGCTTGCGGTATGCGCAAGCGCCATGGGCCCAGAGACCCTGGACTGTTTTGGGTACCGGTCCGATTTACAAATGTCCCATAATTTTTTTCTCGGATATATTTTAGAATAACAATTACGTTCATAAAGATTACTCGCAAGAAAACCTATCAAAACTTGTATCATTTGTTTTCATTACTTGATTAAATACAGATGAAAAATAAATATTGAACTAATGACTAATGTTACAATAAAAAAGACTTTTTAAAAGAAGATCAATAGAATCGAAGAATTAATACTAACAAAAGCAATGATAAAAACTAGGGTTTTAATATGTTTTCCAGTGAGTTTCTGAAATGGACGTTTCTTTATGACCGTAACGTTAGTAGGCGGGATAATAATCAGACCGGGTCCCGAATCAGGTATGTAGATGATACAGTAATACTTGCGTAATAGCCCAGGGTCTCACTGAGCTTGTGCACTTGGGTCGCACTGCAACAGTCGCACAATAGACGGGTCGTTTCTCGCACCTTCTATAAACTCGTCGAGCGACAATTTGCCATCTTTATTTTTATCCATTTGACGAAATATCTTGTCGGTTCTTTTCTCTGGTGTAGATTCGTCCTCGGGCATTTTCATCACAGAACCGACCATTTTGTAGATTGCCTGGAAAAATGTTTGCCATTAATCAATCTGAACAAATTATTAACATGTTGAGCCCGGCGCCGGTCCCTAGGGACCGGCAGTGAATTTTCCGTATGGCCGGCGTCGGTCCCTGGGGACCCGGCACTGGAATTTTCGTTTCATTGTTTTACATCGACAAAGAAATCGAAATTTCTCCTTATCTCGAACGCGATATCAAAGGCGTGCCGCCGTTAACATTTGCGACCACGAGCTTTGTCATGCACAGGCAGGGTTTGTATGTCGGTAGCCGACAAAGCTCACTCAGCAGATAAACTCTACTCAGTGCGTGAAGTCGCGGATCACCATGCAACATTGCACCGCTTGATCGTTCGCTGCCGGCTGAACGGAAAGGACAGCAAATTCGGCGCCGGGCTCAACGTGTTAAGTTAATAATAAAAGAAGACTGAAAAACTTTAACGTTTTATTTATTTATTTTTTTTTTACCGTCACGATTTCCAACATTTCTTGTCGTGAAATGTATCCATTACCATCCAGGTCGTACATGTTGAAGGCCCACTTTAATTTCTGTTCCAATTTGCCACGGGACGTTACGCTGAGAGCGCACAAAAATTCTCGAAAGTCGATTGTTCCATCACCGTTCGCGTCGAATGTTCTGAACACATGCTCTGCAAACTGTACATTGTATGATCATGAAAAAATTAGATGGAACATTGTAAAAATGGAATACTACTGACCTCAAATTGCAATGCAGGCTACTACAGGATATGATTCAATAAATATTACAGCTACTATTCGTGCCTCGCAAGAAGCCTCGTGAAACGAATACATGATCTATTGATTGAATTCAACACGACTGAAATACTCATTTGTCGAAGCGATCATAGTTGCTAATATAAGCTTCGTACAACAATATGTATAACAGAGGAGTGTTGGGCAGAGCGAATAAGGAACCACCGTTGCTCCCGTGCCGTTCCGTTAGATTTCTCGCGAGGCACGCACAGTACTTGATTTTTAATTCGACTGCACATGTATTTTATAGTAGTTATATAAAAAGAGTGCCAGTTTACTAAATTTGAAGTTTGTTGAACAACTTTTACTGTCGTACTCGCTTAATTTTTGAAATATTCGCAAGGAACTGTTGATACCACTATAGGAGAATCGAAATTCTTGATTTCAAGAAGTAGTCATGAAGTAGATAGGTAAAATAATAAATACAACGAGAAGAAAATGTAACATGGTTTCAGTTTGGTATTGATTTGGGCCAGTGTTGTCGTATTCAACCCCTCGTTCACTTTCGAACCATCAAGTCACTTTAGCACGTTGACTGCCACGTCACCCATATTCGGGTGACAGTAAAGTTTCTGATCGGGCCGCGTCACCCGTATTGGGGTGACGCTTATTTGACTACTTGCGAAGGATGTTGGTATGCGAACGAGCATGATACCATGGAAACGAAAGAAGCGAGAGATTATTCTTGCGACAAACAGCGAATCTCATTTTTAAAATATCAGTGAGAATACCCAGCAGAATACGCTTCGTACAGCGGTACGCGTGGCCTGAAGGAGATTTTACTGTAAACGCGCGTGGCAGTCAACGTGTTAGACAAGGGCTTCACACTCTCACGTTCTTTTAGAAAGCAATTATAATAAATACAAGCTGTATTTCCTTCCGACACTTAATCGGGAAGCCTTTTATTGCAAATAAGCATCTCCGTTTTCCTCGAGTCCTCTTGGAAACAGGAGTAGGGCCTTAGGCCACGATTCTTTTATGCTTACATACTTCTAAAAAACCAGGCATCCCAGTACGTCCGTTGTAAGAATCGCAGGCAGTTAGAAACAAGAAATTTGTAAGTGCGGAACAACAACTGTGTGCAAATAAACAAAAGTACTGTTTCAAACTAAAACCTGAAGTAGCCTTTCGACAATATAAAAAAAAAAGGAGATTGTAACCGCGTCAGTGATTTACGGAGGTTGCAACTATACAACTAACTTAATTAATACCAAACTACAGATAAGAATTAGAGTTTGTTACTTTATCTGGCCGATGTAAGACGACCGACAACTAATATTAACACGTTGACTGCCACAGTGAAAACGGACGTGTGTAGTCAGACACGTTGAAATCCTAATTATTAAGAATATAATCAACTAATTTTCAAATTTAACCTTTCAAATCGATAGCTAGCATTGTTAGCTTAATGATAACGCTATCCGTGGTTCGTTTCCGTCATTTCTTTTGTTAATTATTTCATTGTAAAAAACGGGTGCCGGTCACCGGTGACCCCTGTGGCAGTCAACGTTTTAACATGTACGTTACTATGGACGCTTACGATCCACCTGTAGTGGTATCAATAGTGTTTGTCAGAAAAGCGAGTCCGGTGGTAACATGTATAATGTATAGGAAAAGTTTGTTCCAAATGTGAATTTCTACAATAAATTTCAAGATTAACGAAATCGATGAAGTCGCATTCTTTCTACATGATTACTCATTTCATTTTTATGACAGGAAACCAGCAGTATGTTGAATAGTTCATATGAAATTTAGTTTCAATACATAATAGTTATGTTAAAATGTGATACTTGATTTCTTACATTATTGTTCAATGCAATCTAATATTTCTTGTAACGAAATGATCTATCAATATTTGAAAAACTATTCAAGAGGTATTAAAAGATTGTGAAAGATAGAATATAAAATGAGTAGTTTGCATAATATAATAATTAGAAAACATTCTGACACTTTGGGATAAGGTTTAAAGTAAGACGAGACTGCTGTTTATTTCTCTATTGGACTAAAGGTAAATGTTCCCATTAGCGATCAAGTCCCCATTAGGGACCAGTTGTTATTTTTTTTATTATTTATAGCAACAAATCAAATGATACATCAAGCAAAAGATTTGGACATTATTATTCCTTAAGTTGTCATTACTTATATGTAAATAAATTAATATATAAATTTGGACTTGATTATTAACACGAAAGTTGACAGATTCTTATAAGGTAAGGTTAATTACAGATAATATTCAAATCATGAATTTTACAATAAAAATATATGGATCCATGTAGTAATTTATTCAAATTAACTAGAAATATGTGTAGAATCATAAAATGGAAAAAAAAAACTAATTTTCTTTCACTATAGTAGCTAAAAATTGTGGTCAAAAATAGGTTACGTCGAGAACAGATCTGTAACAATTTTTGGACGTTTTACAGGTAGTGTTATCAGTCTTAAATAACGATAAAGATTATCTTAAAGAAATTATAATACTTATAATTTTCCAAAAATATCGATAAAAACTGCTTATCATATTGATAAATGCGAATTTATTATATTAAATGTTACGTTCACAATAGACGAAACTGTTGGTCACTAGATGATACGAGCCGGTCAATAGAGGGGACATCAGATCAAATTTAATTTTCACTCAAATTTCCATATAAATAATCAAATAACCACTTTAAAACCAATTCAATTAGGAAAGTAGACAGTTCAATAAATGTAATAATTCATATCTTACTTAAATATTATTGTATATTCCTAAAAGATTACTATTTTTAGGCAGTCATATTCTTAAGCGTCCGGTAATGGGGACATTTACCTTATTTATCATTTTCCTGAAAATTACGAAAGTTAGAAAAATATAGAAGTTTGGACAGTGTCAACAATTTCACTGAGTTTATAACAGATGGACCCAACGCGATCATTTAAATAGTAACTTAGATCACCCCTTTTAGAATCAGTATATAAATCCCTTCGTTCCATCACCCTGGGGCAGTACCAAAGTTCATCTAGTATTCAGCACATCGTGTACAATCGTGAGCTGGTTGCTATTTAGTGAGATCAGGTTGATGTTCCCTTCGAGCAAAATTAACTTTATAGCCTGTATTTCCATTTGGCATTCGAATCAACTACACACGACCCCCCCCCCAATTCCAGTGCGTCAAAACCGAGCATACAGCGGAAACACAACACACACGTACCTATATTCGCGAGAAAGAACAATTGTAATAGATTGATTTTGTAATATACATTCACGGATCCGCATCACTTGACCGACAAAGACTTATCGCAGACTGCAGACTTTCTATCGGCCGATAGTTTGATCGGATTGGCCTGTTAACGCGCACACTGGGCCAACTAAATAGTCGGGTTGGTGATGAGTGCGCAGACTAGCCTACAGCCGACCGAGGACTCTTAGAGTCCTCGCAGACTGCAGACTTTCTATCGGCCGATAGTTTGATCGGGTTCTTAATCAGTATGAAGATATATGCAAGTGCGCATATTACAACGATTTGGTATCGGCCGATAAATAAGTTTGATGGGCTACACGATTGCATTCAAACTAAATTATCGGCGAACTATCGGCCAACTGCTTGAAGCCGCGCGCACACTTGTCGATTGCTTCTTTACCAATTCGGCCGATAGTTCAATTCGCTCCGAAGTTGGCGCGGGACGGTCGTGCGTATTTTTGATGATAGCAAATTGTTCAAGAGCAATCGGTCGGCTGTAGGTTAGTCTGCGCACTCACCACCAATCCGACTATTTAGTTGGCCCAATGTGCGCGCTAACAGGCCAATCCGATCAAACTATCGGCCGATAGAAAGTCTGCAGTCTGCGGGGACTCTTACGCGACAGTATTCACACCGACGCTATTTCACTGACATTTGTTTAAATTATACCGTCGATGAAAACAAATGTCAGTGAAATAGCGTCGGTGTGAATACTGTCGAGTAAGTCTTTGTCGGTCAAGTGATACGGATCCACATTTACTGTATCAGTCCACATTAGCATTTTATTTAAATCCTAGTGAATCGTAGTGACAGTTCCCACTACAATACAATCTAGTCGCTCGGATTGTATTGAAATTAATATACAGGGTGTTTCGTAACTAACGTAACATCGGGAAACGGGGGGTAGCTGAGACGATTCTGAACAATAATTTCCTTTGCAAGAATATCAAGTGGGGCTTCGTTTTTGAATTATTAATGAAAAACATTGACCAATCAGAGCGCGGATAGAGAGCGCGCGCTCAGCCGTGATTCGTTCTAGTACAACGTCCCGACTCGAAGTTACCCAATCACGGCCGAGCGCAGGCACTATTCCCGCTCTGATTGGTCAGTGTTTTTCGTTAATAATTCAAAAACAAAGCCCCGCCCGACATTTTTGCAAAGGAAATTGTTGTTCAGAATCGTCTCAGCTACCCCTCATTTCCCGATGTTACCTATACGGGGTACCTTGTATAAGAAGGTATTTTGTTATTTTAATAGTACAGATAAGTAAAAGAAGATATTTGTTAAATATGAATTTATTTTTTACCCGTGCTATCGTACAGGGGGGATTAAGATTTATTTTCTGATAATGTAAATAATTTGAAACATATGGAAAAATAATGATAAATTACAGAATTAGAAGATATATTGATAAGTTTGAGAGTCAACATGTTAAATGTTATAATAATACCGCATTATAAAGATATGTACAAATTATTTTAATAAATAATTTACTGATTTTTTCGAAATCGCTTTTATAAATTAACATATGGATTTACCTTGGAAGCATCGCCATAGGGGAAGAAATTTCCATATATCTTTTTGAATTCTTCTACGCTGAGATGTCCACTCGGGCAATCTTTCAAGAAGCCTTTGTACCACTCTTGAATTTCAGCATCTTTAAAGAGAAAGGCATCTTCTCATTTGTTCGATTATATGTTAAATAAATATTTTCTGACGAAGAAACTAAAAAGCACATTAAAACATTCTGATAATGTTAGGTTCCTTAATAATTATCTTTTGTTATTTTTTAATACAACCGAATAAAATATTTTGTTAATACGTTCTTAATATTTCGATTTCATAAAAAGCTTATGAACCAAGATTTATGTAAACTTTTTATGAAGATTTTACTAACGTTTAACTAATAATTGTCCAATCTGATATCTAAATGTAAATAAAACAATTTTATTTATACTCGAATATTTTGAACCACAGTTATTCATAGTCGTTTGTAACTGCTGGTATATTTAGTAACGACAGTTTGGGAACAAAAGGGTTAAATGAGAAAACGTAATTAGCATAGTAAAATTGTTACATAAGTTACCTAATAGTAATAAAATAAATATGAGCCAAAATAGTGAGGATATATATGTTGAATTCTCTACACAATATTTCTTATTTTATTTTATGGATTTGGGACTTCATTCGATTTAAAAGTTATTAACACGTTGAGCGTAACGTTGATCTCTGGGGACGGACAATGAACTTTCCGTTCAGTCAGCGCCAGTCTCTGGAGACTGATAGTGGACTTTATATCAAATTTCTAAATTTTAAGTTTCCAAAGTTTCAAATTTCGGACTTTCGAGTCTCAATTTTCCAAATTTCTAAATCTGAAATTTCTAAATTTCCAAATTTCGAACTCTCAAATCTCAAATTTCTAAATTTCAAATTTCCAACTTTCCAAATCTCAAATTTCTAAATATAAAATTTCCAACTTTCCACATTTCGAACTTTCAAATTTCAAATTTCCAAATTCCAAACATCAGATTTCTAAATTTTAAGATTCCAAAGTTACAAATTCGAGACTTTGAAATCTTAATTTTCCACATTTCTATATCTTAAATTTCCAAATTTCCAAACCTGAAATTTCTAAATTTCAAGTTTCCAAAT
Organism: Stelis phaeoptera; assembly: GCA_943735885.1. NCBI lineage: Eukaryota > Metazoa > Arthropoda > Insecta > Hymenoptera > Megachilidae > Stelis > Stelis phaeoptera. Next base: position 4,781,551 of record OX030933.1, read on the forward strand.
TTCCAAATGTCGAACTTTCAAATCTCAAATTTCCAAATTTCTAAATTTTGAGTTTCAACTTTCGGACTTTCAAATCTCAATTTTCCAAATCGGAAATTTCTAAATTTCCAAATTTCGAACTTTCAAATCTCAAATTTCCAACTTTCCAAATCTCAAATTTCTAAATTTTAAATTTCCAAATTTCGAATTTTCAAATCTCAAATTTCCAACTTTCCAAATACCAGATTTCTAAATTGTAAGTTTTCAAAATTCTAAATTTCGAACATTCAAACCTCAAATCGCTAAATTTCAAATTTCCAAATATCAAATTCCTCAATTTTAAATTTCCAAAGTTCAAACATTTCGTATGGACGGCGTAGGTGCGTGGGACCGGCAGTGTCAAGGTTAACCAATAAATGCTGTAATATAATATAATATAATTGAGCGCTCACTGTCAAGCGCTCGCCCGCTTCCGGCTGAACGGAAAGGACAGCAAAATCGGCGCCGCGTTCAACGTGTTAACAAATGGTATTTCAAACAAATCTTATATAACAATGTTTTACGAAAATCAAATTGAGAACTCACCCGAGAATTCGGTATTCTGTTTGAGATCCTCTAACACTTCTGGCTTTAGTTTGCTGTTTTGCTTCCCCATGGCTGATTCAAGTCTCTTTTGAAATTTTGTCGGCAAGTCTCACGACTCGATTAGTAGATAATTAAAGGCTAACTAGACTTACTATTCTACTGGTGCCGTATAGAACAGCACTTCGTGGCTGGAACTTTTCACCAGACACGCCTGCAAAGTAAGTAACATGTGAATTTACATACAAAATTTTACTAAAATCCTCGATTAAAATGATTTAAAGCAGAAACCGGGATTTCCTTTTTTTTTCTCCCAAAAAGAACAGTGTAGACGTAGACCAACAAATGCATAAAACAAAGAATGAAGATTGAAGCTAGATAGTTGTACGTCAAAATCAAAGAGAAAGAAATTGTTTCTGCCTGTAGAACTAATATTCAACAGCTACAACAATATTGACAAAACAACGCGTTTCAAGATATTGTTACATTTTCACAATCTCAGTAAGATTATTACCAAAATTGCCATGTTTGCTTTCTTTACGGAGCCTCGAGACATATTAAGACTGAATTAGCTTACCGTAAGGATAACATTTATACGTCTACAGTCATACACACTCACACAACTGTAACAGAAGAAAAGAAAAAATGTTAATATCGGTTCAGGTGATGGCTTGACAAGGCAAGAGAATAAGAGAATAAATTCGACCCTTGAAAGTCGATTACAGTTCAACAACAACAACAACAACAATGATAAATACATTTACAGCATACTGTAGTTTATTATTATAATAATATTAATAATTAAGATAAATGCGGTTTTCTTCGATTCGTTACCGTGCACAATTCACGAACAAAATGCCTGTTCATTTCGATTTGCTTCAACGAAATATTAATCAGTACCATTAACAAATATAAACGCGTACATATTATTCACAGTTTCATTAGACCGTGCACGCATATTGTTACGGGCAGAGTTCAAAGCGTAGATGTTCGTTCGAGGAAGAATTTCGTTTAAAAATTATTATTATCGAGTGTTTTTGAGCGTTCGAATCGTTTCTACGTAACTGAAATTTGTTCATTGTCAAAGAATACGATTGAACTGATATTTGATTTACGTTTAACCTTGAAAAATGAAAAGCTCGATTCTTAATGGAATCTCTTCAAATTCCAATGGTTACAAGAATCTCTACTATAACGTTAACAATTTCTACTAAGCAACGGAAATCACCTAACTGGCAATCTTTTCGTTCATTCGTATCGGAGATAAGTTTATTGAATTCATCATTACCTATGTATATCGATTCTCAGTATTACGGCGAAGCTTTTCATAAGGTTAAAACTCAATTTCAATCTTCAAGGCTTAAAAACGACGATAAAATCAACAAAATACTAATTATTATTGGATACAAATAATGCTGACAATTCTCTGTAACATTAGGATCGTTGGTATAAAGAGATTACAATATTCTTGTTTGTAATTGTATACATTATACGTTCAACAGTGCACTACAAAATTTGTGATACCGATAGACCACGTAATTAATTGTCGATTGCGTGTATCAAGTTTTGCATTTCATTTCGTATCTGACCCGCAGCGCAACGTTCATTCTTAGGTAACGATGACAAATATAATTTCTAATAAATGCATTGCTTCTCGCTCGAGACGACTTAAATTCTCCTTCCGTCGTTAAACATTCTTTGCTCTAACGAAGAATTCTTCGTTACCAGCTTAATTGTGTTACGTTGTTACAGATTGAACGATCAATTATATTTACGAAGTTGTACTTTTGTGAAAACGATATTCATCGATCAAAACGTTGTAATTTACGAATGATTCAAAATTATGCGTTTCAACCGATCGTTGGTTATTTAAATCGGTATTATTCATACCTTTCGAATAAAGTTATATTGCAAAACAAACACCGTGTTGTTACGTGTTTATTAGTCGCACTTACAAATATTACGCGAAACTACTAATAACTTTCTTTCCGAGATTCACAGATTATCATATACGAATTTAATTCGCTACCTGCTGTAAATCAATAGTGATCAACTATTTTGCACCAACAACACCAACAGTTTATGTAGCTTCGGATTAATGTAACATTCTTTGATGTTTTGCAATCAATTATTTTGATATATAACAACTTAACAGCTGGTGGTATAATAATGCTTTCTCCATAACTCGCAGCTTCAAATCTCCCACATCTCTCGCAACAGTTCACACGCTGAAGAAACATACCGGCGTGGCGTATGAGATTCAAATTTTTGCTTCTTACACGTTACATAATTACATAGAATTATTTGATTGGCGAGATAATAACAGTCTAATGGTTCCTTGGTAATCAATTACGATTTCAAATGATTTTCCAGGTGTTAACCACTTTCCTTATGATTTACCTCCTCGTTGGATACGCTTGAATGAGATGTACTTAAACATTGGGAGAAACAGAAATTGTAAACGATTTTATTTACCACTTTATTGGTATTTATTCATTTTGGAAATGATAATTTGAATGTGTAATTAATTATGTCGTACCGAGGTCATTTAATTATCACGAGGTAAGGGGTTAACAGTATCATAACATGAATATAATCTTGGTTCAGTGTCTCACTGAATTGCTTCTATGCGCATGTATACGTATACATTGTATTATACAGGCTGTCCCAGCTAACCCTGGCATCTCAAATATCTCGCTTGTTTTTCATGGTAGAAAAAAATGTTAGAAGAAAAAGTTATTGTATCCGACGGGGCACATATTCTGATCGGTGAAAAATTTTGCTCAAGGTCATTTTTTTTCGAGATTACAAGGTCATCGGTGTTTTTTTAAACGGAACCATATATTTTTGTTATCATACGATGATAGCTGAAGGCAAGGCGAGTTTATTGACCTATAACACTACGACCTTCAAATGACCTTGAGTGTGGAAATTTCATACACCGATGACCTTGAGCAAAATTTTTCACCAACCAGAATATGTGCCCCATCGGATGCAATAACTTTTTCTTGTAACATTTTTTTCTACCATGAAAAACAAGCGAGATATTTGAGATGCCAGGGTTAGCTGGGACACCCTTTATACAAGGTGAATCACGTAGCATTAAAATTGAAAATATGAATTTTCGTTGTTTATAATGATACAAGAAAATTCTTGGTTTAGAGAGGCAATTATTCTGATGATACAGATTTTATTCTCGAGGTCATATTTTTCGAAGTTTATGATTAATAATCTCAGAATAACTCTTTTGACGGTCATTTTAAGGCCAACGGAATTGTACACGATTAAATTGATCTTTTTATTAGTCATAATATGACGGAAAAATTAAAACACTTCATCTCTTCTAAAAAAAGAAGAACGATGATCTTGAAATTTCGAAAGATATGACCTTGAGAGAAAAATCTTTTCCATCATAATAATTGCCTCCTTAAACGAAACATTTTTTGTCTCACAAGTAAACCTACGGAAGTGTCACTCTCCGATTTTTCTGAAATTTGGATATGTTATAATACATGAAAAACTAAGAGACACGTATTTTTTTTTAGCGACGGAAAAACATTTGTTGCACTAAGCTATTGGTCACTTTAGAGGTAGTTCACCCCCTAATTTTCGCTCCCCTTCCAACATACCTAGGCCAATTTTCGTCTTCTATCGGAAGATACTTTCATACCAAAAATCATCGAAATCGCTTCACTGGTCTCAAAGATATCGCAATTTTTCCATTTTACCCCCTATTTTGGGAGGCCGTTTCACCCCCTAAATATGTTTTTCCGCCGCTAAAAAAAATAAAATACGTGTCCCTTAATTTTTCATGTATTATAACATATCCAAATTTAAGAAAAATCGGAGAGTGACACTTCCGTAGGTTTACTTGTCAGACATTTTCTCGTATCGTTAAAAGTAATAGAGATACTTCAGGTTTTAATGCTAGGTGATTCACCCTGTACATGTTGAATCTTTTTATTCGTTTCGTTATTTGTACTCGAAAAACAAAGAAGAATTATACTTTTCTAGGATTCCGTACATGAAATTAATCTGTGCTCAACGTAGACAAGAATCTCGAGTGGAATGAACTGCGTAGATAATATAATCAAAATGCTTTAGTTATTTTATTATTACTTTCACCTAAGCAATACATAATTTACTGTTAATTTGGTTGAAATTATAATTTTACATTACGATCGAGGCAGACAAGATTCTTGCAGTTGATCTTAGTTGTTAGCGAGTTAAAGCTGTTTAAGTAATATCTTTTGTAAGCATCTGTAGTCGTCGAATTTTCAAATCACCATGACTGGTTTATAGAAAGAAAAACTTTAAATGAATAGCCAGAGATCGTTGACTCGTGGAAAATCGTTAATTAATATTCCAAACGATCATAGAAAGATTCCCAGTATAGGCTTTAGAATCAATGGAGGCGCGGCCAGACTCACAATATTATCGCCTGCGGATTGTTTGCGAACTTTATCAATTGTCTATAAGTCTAGACGAGCCTTAAAGAAATACGAAAGAATTTATTTACACAGCCATATAAACACGAAGTTTTACGTAATTGCAACAGTAACAGCAGGGGAGAGAGAAAGAGAGAGAGAGAGAGAGAGGAAGGGAGAAAGGGAAGATTAAATTTGAACTTCGTTTAAATTATATCCATTACTATGGTACAGTTATCTCAGGTTTTAGTATCCTACTATATATTTTGTAAATACATACGATCCTATGTATTCTATATATTAAATATCTTGAGATTCTATATATTAAATATTTCGATTTTAAAAAACATTTAAAATCAGTGATACCGAACAACGTTAGATTCTTTCATAAGCGTGTATGTGCGTAGTCTAGAATATATGTATTTAATTTTGCGAGCAGTATATAACTTTTCAAACTTCACGATTCATTTACGAAATATTATTAAAAGAAAAAGGGGACAATTTTTAAGTGAATTTAATTTAAAATAATTCTATTTAATATTCTCTTATTATTTTCTTAGTATTCTCTATTATCATGATTTTTATGATTTGTTAGGTCACATACAAATATTTTCATTATTTGAATCATTTTATTTTAATTTGGTTTCTTTCGCATGTTTTATAATAATAATATTTATCGTATGATACAAAAGATGCAATTAAAATGTTATATATTTTAAAAGACACATATTTAAATCACACTGATCTTTAAATGTTGCCACCATACTGACCAGAAGCTTATCAATAGACTGTGTTTGATACTAGCAGTTATTGACTAAAAACCTAGAAACCAATTAATATGCATTTGATCGTTAATGATTCATTTAATGATTAACTGAATCGAAATAATAAATTATACCTGGTCATGATTAAAGGGAGCCTTAAAAATATGGAACACTCCTTTTAATTTTTAATTGCTTTTAAGTTGAGGTACTGTTTTGAATGATAGATAAATAAAGTATTCGTATTATAGTTTAACATTTGTGTGCCTCAAGTCCTGTTATCCCGTAAAGAAAAACTCGTATTACATTCCTTTATTACAAGGAAACTGAAATTATACTGTATTTATTGTGCTGTCATTTCAGGGGGGGGGGGGGGGGGGCGGAGGAAATTGATAAAAATGTATAGATACGGGGCTAGAAACATTTTGATTGAAACTTATTTGGGATAAAATGCATTTTCCAATACTTCGATTGTTTAAATATAATATTTGCTAGGAAAAAATTTTGTTAAATATTGATTAACTAATTATAACTAATTAAAAGGTGATTTAGAACTTAGATTACCACCCTTTAAAGAGTTAAATCGAAAGTTATTCCGCTTCATTAAAGTTTCGTCTTTGCATCACACTGTATCGGAACGTATTAAAGCAAAAAGGATAAAATAATTTGGGAGAAAGATGTCAAACAATCGTAACTCACCCTGTGTCTAACGAATTTTAATGAAATTAACGAAGGAACATTATGTTGTAATGTTTGTGGAATTGTTTGCTGCTACTTGATATTTTGTTTTATTAGTAAAAAAAGAACATTGTGTCAGTAGTAGTTTGTTACGAAACAGTAATTAACTTAACGCGCTTGGCATTTCCTCAACACATCGGGGTGAGTTGCATAAATTGCATTGGGGCATGATACCATTTGACTGTTTCAATTTCTAAAAACACATTTTCTCTAGAAACTAATATAAAACATAAATTGAATAAACAAAGAGAGTTAATAGGATACGAAAAGACGTTCCACCGTCCGTTAAAATTGTACTGAATAATAAGTACCAAACAATAAGATAATTCATAAATTTTGATACAGTGGGACACATTTATTTTCATCAATGATAATGTATCGATAATTATAAATCACCTTGGCTAAAGCAACATAGCAATATTAAAGATGTCGGACTATGTATAAGAAAAAAGCGTTCTTTCTCGAGGTTAACAATAATTAGTTTTTGTCAATTTAATAGTATTTTTGAATTGTCTAAAATATGTAAATGATTTAATAAAAAATGTTAAGCATCTTTCCCCCAATTACCTTGTTATTCATTTTATCCGAAAATAATTTATACAGACAAAACAGTTCATAAAACAGAAAAACGAATCATTAGCTAATTTAATGAAATAATTAAAAGAGGATCAGACAACGTCGAAATTTCATCTAAACATCGATACAACTACGTGTATAAAATACTTTCAGCTAACGACGCTGTAGTCAGTAAGCTCTGTATAATCAGATTAGATTCGTCATTTTTCAATAATGATTGTAGCAATTGTTTAAGCGTAATCAATGGAAACCAAGGAACTTGAGTTTTGTATAATTGTTTACCTAATTCGGGACTGTTGATGAAAATTTGCAAATAAAATTTATCCTTCTTTTACATGTTTGCTAGTATTATATTATACATCTGGTATACTTGTCAGCGCTACAATATTATTAGGCTTTTTAAAAAGACAGAATTAATTATCAATCATACACTTTTTTCGATCGATAGATTTTGATAGATAGAAAGTAAAAGTCGAATAAAGTTATTCGATTAAAAGAAATAATTTGCTCGTTATTTAATCCTACGTTTAACGTGCGAGCATATTTCTGTTCAGCTCCTTGGAAATTCTGTTACGCCATAAATTGACTGGATTACATGCTTATACAAAGTAGTATACGATTCTTTTTATTTATTTTTATATATATATATATTTTTTTTTTAAATAGGTATATCCTAGATCCAGAAAATTTCTAGAAATATATATATAAAAAAAAAGTTTCTATTTTTTTAACTTACTATTAGGTTTGAATAGTTTGAAAGCTAATACTCGGAATAAGCGATTTGTTATTTTAATAACTTATACAAGGAACGTTAAAAACATTGATCAAATCATGAAACGATGTTAAGCGATGCGACCTTAAGCCCTCGTTCGAAATCTTTCGAATAAGTTAAAGATTGTTATTGCACAGTTGGCATGACAGAAAATGGAACGTAAAATGATTATTAACACTACAATCGTAAATTTTACAGCTGCAACTCATAACTCGTAAGAAAATTTGTAGGCGAAATGAATAGTAGTGCACACTTTCAACACGTTCCAGACCAGGCTGTTTTTAAACATAAAACTTTTTTGAAGTGAAACTTCTTTGCTGAGGGGGATATAATTTTCGAGCTTTACGAAAATTCCGATCGCACGAGGGGAATAGTTAGGTACATGGTGAGAGAACCGGTAGAGGAAGAGTGAAGAGTGGGTCGGCGGCAACGACACTCCACGACGGCAGGGGGGATAGGTACTTTATAAGTATCATTCATTTTTGTCAAATTAAATAACAAATTTCTTGTAAAATATACACCCGTACCTCGCTTTACAGCCTAGATACATTCCGGAAAAGTTGGCCGTAAAGCGAAAAGCCGATTAACGAATCAGTTATTAACCGATTTCGAAAAGGAGAAGGTTACTCAATTCGATCGGTATATATATATATATATTTTTTATATACAAGCAGAGAACAAAACATTGTGGGCCGCATAAAGAGCGGTCGTATGGGTAACGTGACCATTTTATTTTTTTCCTCAAAACGGGACATCTATTAATTTTTATATGACCTTCAAATAACATAAAAATCAGCGAACACTTCTCTTGTAGTTTTCAAAAACTTCAATTTCGCAGGCCTGTGTAATTTTTCTACAGGGTGTCCCGTAACTAGTGTAGGAGCCGGAAATGGGAGGTAGCTGAGACGATTCTAAACAACAATTTCCTTTGCAGAAATGCCGGATGGGGCTTCGTTTTTGAATTATCAACGAAAAACACTGACCAATCAGAGCGCGAGTAGAGCGCTCGCTCAGCCGTGATAGGGTAACCTCGAGCCGGGCCGTCGGACTAGAACAAATCACGGCTGAGCGTGTGCTCTACGCGCGCTGCGATTGGTCAGTGTTTTTCGTGAATAATTCAAAAACGAAGCCCCATCCGACATTTTTGCAAAGGAAATTATTATTCAGAATCGTCTCAGCTACCCCCCATTTCCAACCCCTACACTAGTTACGGGACACCCTGTATATACCTAATAAGCAAGAAGTTTCACTTCTGTCACGCGTGGACTCCGCGCACACACTTTTTTGTTATATCTCCCTTCAACTGTTATTATCACACCAGATTACTTCTTCTTTATTTCAATTTCAAACCAATACCAATTTAAATTTTCACTTTTGAACGATGTTCAAATCCCTCCGATAATGCGTCAATTTCTTCCCAAGACACGTAATGGAACCCCGTGGGTTAAATAAGATGGCCGTTTGATCGGCCTGGAACGAGTTAATAAGTTGGAAGTGAAACAGGATGTGTCGGGAAGAGAAAATTGAAGGCGTAGAAAAATATAAAATAGCATAGATTGCAAATATAGGGCAGATAATTCAGTTTCATATTCGCGTCATAACTCTTTGCTCGATGTACCTTGTTCTGTTTTAAATTTCTTTAATTGAATTGACAGTGTTCTGGCATTGTTTCTTACGTTCGATTATATCTTTCTACGAAGTAACTGAATGTTGTTCCTTCAATCGATACCTTGTGTTTATTTGTTACGAAATTCTTTCAATTTAAAATTCAATTGAGTTTAAACATCGATTGTTTGAAATTCGTTTACCTTTTACGTTTCGTCACTTTCAACGTTAAGGAAAATTTAATATGAAATTCTGTTAAAAAGAGAGAGGTTTTCTTATGAAATGAACCTTTCAAAATTTTAACGTTGTAGTAAATCTAACAATCCTTTAATAGTTCCTGTTTTATTCCCGAATAATCAAAGACCCGTCGACCAACGGGTCTTACACCGTTAATAAAAGTGATCAAAAGATCGGTTTCATTATGTGATAATATTAAAACTTTTTTTATTTCTTAAATTTGTCCACGAAACATTACGATAGCACGAGTGCGGTTATTATTTTAAAAATTTACCGAATCCAAAATTTAACCCACCCTTGTTATCGTTGCAACGAAATGAAATTAAGACGGTTTTACAAACCAATTATATCAGTGTACAGGGTGTCCCAGTCGAAGGAAACGATCGAAATATCTCTTTCACTTTTTATGGCACAAAAAATGATTGCAGCACAACTTGAATGGATTCAACAAAGGAATACCTTGGAAAAATTTTGTTTTTATCAGATTATATTTTCTTGGTAATAAATTAATTGTAAGAGCATTATAATTCGTAATTACACGTATCAGAATATTTATGACATAAACAGTAAGTTCATGTACCATAGAAATTTTCAATTAGTTTTCAAGGTTATCTGAAGGCAATCTAACGATCACGATTTAAGTATACTTTAGAACATCATTTTATCCACCAAAGGTGCGACAGAAAGAAATATGTTTTCCAGATAAAAAAACATAGATGAAACAAAAAACAAAAAAAATTGTATTTTGGATATTTCTGTCCGAAAATTATTCAAACTGTACATTTTTCATGTCATAAAAACGTAAGGAGATTTGTAGGTAACTCCCTTCAAGCTGGCACACCCAGTATATAAAAATAACACCAGAACAACTAAACTCGATCAAATGATGAATTATAAATCTTTTATTTCATATTTCAAAAATTGTTAAGATGCTTTCGTTAAAATTTCTCCAATGTATTTTTAACGAAAAATTAAGTGTATATCCGACGTTAATTGTTTTAGTGTTAAACCTCCGTATCTCATTTTCCAAAAGAGGAGAAAACAGAACCATTCGTGGAATTGAATAGCTTTGCACTCTTCCATTTTTAATCGGTGAAATTAATCGTTCCTTCGACGCTAATTGAAGTTGAAAGACGAGAACCAACACGGACCGACATCTTTGTTTATATATAATGCACTTTAGGTTCGTTCTTAAGCTTTATAAAATTCTTGTCACCTATGGTCACTGACTCTTTCGATAAGGAAACTTATTAGTTCGATTGTCAATGCTGCACTTTCGGTTTTAAGAAGAATTGCGATGTTCTGTTCCGCATATATTGGATCCAGCTTGCCGGAAATCAAGCGAAAGATTACGAACAGACTATTGGTTAACAAATGACCGACCAGAATATGATGAAAAGTGCGCTCGATTGCATATTCTTAATAATACAATGCATATGTACGAATTAAATAACGACAGTATGAACTATGCCTGTGTTTTTTGTTCGTTTCTTTTTTCTTGTTACGATTCTGTCTATTGGCTACCGGTGGCTCATAACTCGCATACGAAAGGAAAGAAAGGGACAGCGCAGTAGAACATCACGTTTTTCTGGCACACTCGTTTTCCCGTCAATATTTTTAGTGAAAATATTTTCTAGAAAACTAACACAGTGTCTATTATTCTTAACACTTTGCGGCTCAGATTATTTTTGCCATTTTTTTTTCTTCCCATTCAGTTTGCTAAAGAGTTTGATTAACTCTGAATAGTGTTACGTGGATCGTGAAAGAAAATTGTATCTATCATAATACTATTAAAGTATTTTCGGACATAGGACCACAAAGGGTTAAAACGATTAAACGCCTTCAGATTACTAATCTGTAGCAAATTAGTAGTTTCTTCCTTCTATACATCGTGTAGAATACTATTTATATACACCTTTTCGTATAATATATTTGATACAATAGAACCTCCAGTATTCGAATATTCACGATCCAAACGTCATATTATCCGAAAGATAATGCGAAAGAAATGTATTGGTACAATTAGGATCCAATGCAATCAATATGCATAGATCTTAATTTACCAAATTTATATTTTATCAGGAGTCATTCCCCACCCTTTCATCTGCTTAAAAATGACGGCTACGATTTATTGAGTATTTCTGAAAAATCGTGAAAGGTTTATGCAAGAATTTTACCAGAAACTTGTATAAAACAACAGAAGATAAATTGTAAGGTCGTATCCTCCAAATGTTCCTAGTCGTTTTCGTAACGGTTGGCGAAATATTGGTTTTTGAACGCGTTCCAATAACATGATATATCAGAGCAAAGAATGGCGCCCGAAAGATTTACTGCTTCCCAGGAAATCCAGAAAGCATAAACAAAATCAATATTTTCCATCATCGTTAACCACGAAGAATGGGTGTATAAGGAATTTGTACCACAAGGACAAACAATTAATCAATCTTTTCATCGAGAAGTCTTTTTGAACGTTTACGAAAAAGTGTTTCCTGTGTACGATCAGATATTGCCGACCTATGGTTGTTTTTCAAATTTCAATACTTGTCAATTAGTTGTCAGTTGCATAGGTAACTGTAAGATTAACACTAAACGTACCAAGCGGGGTCAAACGACCCTTTTCAAAATTTCAAATGCACGAAGGGGAAACCAGTAGTATGTAAAAAGTGTGATTAATTGATTATTTTATTTATAAAAATAGAAATATATGTTTGATTATTTGGTTAGAAATCAAGAAGTTATGTCGCGAATTGTTTCCTTTAATAAATTAAGAATTTCTTTCTTAAAATCAACGTTTATTTCATAAGGGGTCAAATTAATACATGTAAAGTGCCGGTACGTTTAGTGTTAAAAATGCTATGACCCGACCAAATGAATACTTCGAAAGCAAACACTTTGATTCTTTAAAAAATAACATAGAAAAACTTCATAAACATATTTTCATCGTCTTTAAAACAGGCCACGTGTATCTTGTTGTGTTTAAAAGTGTTACAATACAATCTTTATTTAATTATTAAGAAACAGGACCGTTAATTACTTAACAATCTCACAGTTATGTTGTTCATTCTAAAGTACCAAACTGTAGCTCGTTTTATAAAATAATTCTGAATATTAATAATATTAACATTTGCAAACATATCAATTCTCGTTTTGTTGTTTTATCTACAATAATTTGATCTAAATGTGAAACAAGTGTATTTGCCATTGTCCAAGATGTTTTCCCTATTCAGACTCTGCATTGTGTTCGTTTTAATTCGAATAGTGGAGGTTCGATCGTAATGTGGCGTGCAGAGATGTGTTCTGCACGTGGAATATTCACGTTCGTACACTGACAAACAACAGCTTGATTTTTCGTTGAAAATTAACTGAAATTATGGTATGACCGAAGCACGTTTACGAGGTGCGAGAACGCGAAGCGAAAATCATCCTACCGCCGGTTTTCGTTCACGAGCAGGCAATGATATGTACTTAGCCTAATACGTAATTATAGTTAAAACGCGTTTGATCGTTTCTTTCAATTGCACAGATTCTTTTGCAGATTAATAGCAATAGGTATCTAAGTTTTGCTTATAAATCTTCCGAGCGAGTCCTAAATGGGCACGACACACTCTATCGACGATTTATAAATTCGTAGAATTCTAAAGTACATCGTAAACGATCTTTGCACGAGAGGACAAATTCTTTGCCTACATAGACTGACCTAAATATAACGCGCAAATTGGTCGAATACTATTACTAATTAATATCCGTTTATCCGTTTTTTTTTTCGTCGTAGGACATCGCCATCGATCGAATTTGTTACCATATCGAGAAAAGAATTTCCAACATTGAAAAAAGAAAAACATTGATTTCAAATATCACGTAAGAAAACAATTGGTCCAATTGGTTGAATCAAAAAAGAAAAAAAGACGGACACATGATTGACCTTTTTACACAGACTCATCAGACTCTATCCATATTTACATTTGTTGACGCGCGTGAAGTTATATCAAGCGTGAAACTGAATGTTACTACAAAATGGATACGAAACAGACGCGAAATTGAAGAACGAAGTTTTAAGAGCAAAAGGGATAACGAGAGAAAATTTCAAAGCCAGTTATTTTACAGTGGCTTTAAATATCAATCGCAAGAAAATGCATATATGAACATTAATCTTTTGCAATCCAAGCTTGAATCATTTATGAATAATTACCAAGAATACAAACGAACGTACCAATTAGGTTCCTCATTTTTCGTTTTATATTATTTAACTAATAATATTGGTTTAAAATACCTTGATACTACCGACGAATCAAATCAAACGTGTAAAATGGATTGCAAAAGGTTAATACTTTATTTCATTATATTCACCGGTGTTACGAAGTCAACACGTTGACTATCATGGGGGTCATCGTTGGCCAAGAACTACCAATTTAATTTAGTTTAATAATTAAACAATTGAAAAACAAAAGGGATCACGAAAACGTACTATTGTAGCTATAGCAGTTTCTATTTGTACTTCGACAGTCAACGTGTTAAAATTGTGCCTTTAATTAACTTCTGGACCATCGACGAGCTACGTGGTACAAGTATTATCTCGTACCAACGTTCAATTACAAGTAGCTTCAAGAAGACAATATCGTTGCTATATTCTCTATCAAAGTTTTTCTTATAGTTAAAATTTTATTATTGATCTTGGGGGTAGATTTCCGTTGTTTGGATGGAATAAAACCAATTACTTTATTCTTGTATAGGACATCAAGATTTTTAGAAATATTCGCCTGTAAGTTAAAACTGAAAATTCCAAAAATTGTTAGAGACACGGGTAACTGATCAACGCGAAGAACAAAAAATGCGTGAGACGTTTGTTTAAATATGAAGTGCTGTTAATCTGCACGCCTGTGAACGTAAAACTTGTATGTAAGAAATAGCTTATATGTTTAATCGTTGAAGGTACATAGTACATATCTCATTGAAAAAAATACGAATGAATCTTATGAAAAAATTAGTACTTCATATTTTAAACTTAACGAAAAACATACACGTAATATTTAAATTCGACAGGTACTTTTAAATTGTCATAAGTAAGCAATTTGTTTGTGGGCCAAAGAACGGAAATCTCCTTCAACCCTCAAATAAATTTCTCTATTACTGGAAAATGTATAGATCTCCCTTAAACGAGTCGGATACGTACCATGAAATAACAGTGCTTGTTATTCTCGTAAATACATTGCCGTATGCCCTATACATGTATAGTATAAATATATCATACGTAATATAATGTTTGACGTGATACATGTTACACATAATTCGCTAAACACGTATAATATGACAGGTAATATATTTTGTCTATATATTACATGACATATACTATATATATTTATTACATTAATCGTAATATAGTGCAGTACGTATAAAAGGACTTTGCACGTGCATCGTTGGAAAAAGAAAAAGAATCAAAGACGCAAGCGCAAGCAATTAATTTTCTTTGTCTTCTTTATTTTTCGGTTTCCGTGGAAATTGTTCGACGGTGTATTTTACTGTTTCGATTGAAACGAACTTGTATGTTAACCCGTTTGCATTAGAAGTGGATACACGTATTCGTTTTGCGGATATATTCGCGTATGGTAGAAACTTGCGTTGCAAATTGCAGGCAATGGTAGTGATTTTTTAAGAATATTCCTTGTGGTGTTGAGATCGTACATGCTCGATGGAAACTAATCTAGTAAAATTAAATAAGAAATAGTTTGCAACAGTGATAGGTGCCAAATCGTATTGCGGGAAATCAATTTGGAATAAAATTTAAATAAATAATAATAATTTCAGTTTTTTGAGTGAAATATCTTTTTTTTTCAAGATTATTGCCATTTTACTATTATTCCAAAGGAATGCCTTTTATTTCTGTAATATCTGTGCTAACCTATCACACTTTCCATGTTAATTTCTTCTATCAAACGCCTTTTGTATTTCAGCAGTATTTGTACCAATCCAATGTACATACAAGGAAAATTCTACGCAGTATTTTATTCGACAGAGCAATATAGGAACAAATCCTGTTCCTTATAAAAATCCTGTTTCCGTTTGCTTTAATCATCTTCGATATCGTTTAAAAATAAGAAAAGGAAAAACCGATAAGTACTTTTCAAACCTCGAAACGATGCAAATGGGTTACATCAACATAACACAACGGTAACAATTTCAAAAACCATTATAGAGATTCATAGCGCTGCAACGAAAGTTGAACAGTTTAATCGATCACTCGTACGTCCATATTTATCGTGCTAGGTACGTCTCGCAATATAAAACATCATTTCTCGATCGAGAATTCAACAGCAGCCTTTCGTTCAATTCGTTGTGTCACCCTGATGTCACTCGCAGAACGTCACCTATCACTTTCGTCCTCGCGTTGTTCCACGTCGAAAGAAAATTGCGATTTCCTTACCATCTTTGATCGCGGCGTATCGAAAGATTCCGTCGAATTACGTCTCGCAGTTAACCGTTTATCCTGAAACATTGATCTCACAAGGAATGTCCATTAAAGTCCCTCTAACATCTAAATCCGACCTCGTGATTTCTGGTCTAGCTAGAGTTAACGTGGTCGTAAACCCAAAACGTTTCCCTCTGCCGATGATTTCATCATATTCGAGATTTTCAAAAAGATTAACTTCCGCCAGAGAATATTTAAAGTTGACGCACGAGTTTTTCTTCTTTTCCCACGTTCGAATATCATCTTCCTTTCATGGTATCCCATATTTCGTATCGTCCAAGAACGGATAGAGACTGTCCGTCTTCGACGAATCGTTTCGTAAGTTAATTGTCAATTTTTCTCTAAGATAAGTGAGTCGGCGACTTGATTCGAGATTAGCGTTCAACGAGCGAACGTTTTTCATTATTTTTTACTTATGTCCGATGATTGTAAGTATTCGATCGATTATTCGGTCAAGCCGTAACGGCTGTACCGTAAATATGATTTCATAATACAAATCGTCCGTTTACAAGGTGTATGTTTGTTTTCTATCTTTATCGATGCTGCCCGGTTGGTTGTTATCTCGCGAACGTCTTTTAATATTAACGTATCGATGGCTGGTCCCAAAAGAAGGTGTATGAATTAGGGGGCCAACATCTTCGATAACTCTTCGTCTTGAAGGCAACCCTTCAGAAATTCGTCTTGAGTAAGCTGACCGTCATTATTTTCATCCATTTTTGCAAAGATGTTCTTCGCTCTTTCTTCCGCACTGTCTGCTGGTCTGTTGCTCGAACACGCTCCCAACATGTCGTATATTGCCTGCGAACAAAATTACGTTGCGTTTGTACATCAGCCTATGCACAAACTATCGTTACAAACTTGTAAGGTCGTTAGGCCTAATTGAGAGGAATTATGGAAGCAGGGATATCAGCAAACCGACTGTGGCATAGTAAGTGACGAGTAAGGTAACTGGATATGATACGGAAGATCAAGGTTGATATCCAGGTGCTGACAGTTTCTTTTTCCCAAAGGTCTCTATAGATATTATAACTCGTATCCTGTGATTTATGATGTAATTGCTGAAAATACTGATTTTTATAGGCTTTCTCAAATTTGTATATTCTAAAGGTATAACGCTGGAAATTTCAGCTGAATGTATGAGATCCTAGGGCCTAGGATCTACACGAAACCTTCAGTACTTTTAACGTTTATTCAGCAAAGTTTTCGATTCGTTGGTCCTAAAAATCCTTCGCCTCGCAATACAGCTAGGCGGAGGCTTTAGTTATGGACAATTTTTCCTGAAAAGACAACAAGATCCAAAAAGACAAACTATCTCATGATTAAACTGTTAAGTTTAAAATAGGTTATAAGATGAAAATCGGCAGGAAGCAATCAGAGTAAGTCAACAATTTTTTATGAAGGCAGTTCAATGAAATCAACCATCCAAATAGTACTGATTAAAAAATTGATATTACTATTTTAATAACATAATCGTTAGGCCGCTGCGAAATCAATAAGAGTTGTATTACTTATTAAAAATATAGTTGTAACGTTAACTGATAATCTAATAAAGTTTTCAAAAAATCTTGAACCTCAGTCTGTATCTTCAGTTTTTTTTTGTGGCGCACTAACCAGTAAGGTTCATAAATTTTTTAACCCGATCTGATAATTGAGCATAATACCTGACCGTTAACCTGCTATTCGATTGAAAGTGAAAAGAACTTATTAATGCATTTACTGAAAAATTTTTATATGTAATAATGTTATTACGCTTTAATTTAAAGAAAATACATTATATGGGTGTACACTGTATAAAACAAATGAGCTGTTCTTTAACCACAAATGTGAAGAAAGAAGGATAGTTTCTTGATTAAAAAACAATCACACATGGGTATAGGGCAGTGTTATTTTTACTCCGTTAGAAATGGAACTATTAATTATATAATAAACACACCTTAAAGTACTAGGGAGGCTCTAATAAAATTAAAAAAGGCCGTCTTCGTTTTTTTTCTACACGTAAGAGTACATTAAATCAGAAGTACAAAGTGTAATACATGTAGGTAATATAAATATCGAAATATTTAGAGTAGGTATTCTAATTTTTAAATAGGGGTTAAAGAAGACATTGTTTTTTTAATGGAATCCATAATATAAGATCTGTTGCGGTTCTTCATATTTTTTTTTTTTTTAACTAAAAAACATCCTCATCCAATAAGTAAACCACGATCAGAATATAAGTTTCAAGTAACCAATACAGATACAATAAACATATAGGAATTTTAAAATGGATACTTAAACAATTCAGGTAACTAAAAAAAAGTTTTTTTCGCAATGTCTAGTTTATCATTAAAATATTCAAAGTAGTATTAAAAAAGCATATAAAAACTTATAAATTTTCTCATAGATGAATTGCTAAAATCGTTGGAAATATGTACGCAAACACAATATACTAATAAAATTGGATATGAATAAAAAGAAAAAAGTACAAAACCTATTTATACGAAAAATAAAAATTGAATCAAAATATAAAACTTTATTAAAAATGTCTGGACAAAAAATTTATTACGATGACAAAGTTCCCACTGAACCATGTTACACCAGACACAAATTTTTAATTCACCCATAACAACAAAATGATCTAAACTGATCACATTGCCTGACTTACTCTATACCGTCAGATGAAATTGAAAATCAATTCTTCGTTACATTGGAAAGTTGAACTGTACAGTTCTAATATTAGAGTGAGAAAAGAATCTGTTCTTAATTACATACTGGAGTTATTATCAAGTAACAATTTGTCTCGCATAATGAAGTGCAAATTGTGGTTGAAATTGTTCTTATCCCGATGTTGGTGTCAGATAATTTCATTAGTATTACATACGCAGAAATGTGTAACGGAATCGTTGGTACGTAATGGACGCAAGCAGGAGGTCGATTTATAACCCTTCCGATGCAACCCTCTCATTATCGTTCCGGTCACTGATTACACCTCGTGGAACTGTATTTCAATTTAACACTCCAATCTATTCCGATGAAACCGAGAATAATCATCTCTGAAGTTATTAATTTAATAATTCGAGTTTATCATTAAATCGGAGCTTAACAAAAGATTCAGTTTCTTTTATATTAATATAGCTGTACAGCTTCTATGCGTCGGGGCGTCCTCTTTATACACGTCTTTGCATTTTCTTGGAGTTCGGAGTTGTGATGCCATTCTCAGATCAGAGTTTTACATATCTACTTATTAAATGATTAGCAAATCTATTCACAAATAATAAAAATTAAATAAATTGTTGTTAAACTTTCAGTTTCTATTTTGGTTCTGTGAACACATATCAAAAGATTAGAGGACAATGACCAAACTCCAACCCTCCAGTTAATTTCGTAATATAATGATGATTAGGGTAACTACTACCGAATATCATAAAGTGGTATTAGGGTCACACACTTCTTATTGTGAATTACTGAACGTGCTGATTTTCATTTCCACGATTTATCAAATTGTTTCCAAATTGGAAGGTAGTATTTGTTCCTCATTTTTAACTTACACAAATGGAGTAAAAGTAACAACGTACGTGGTATTTTAAACCTTTTTTTTTTTTAAGTAATATTAAACAACATGTTTCTCAAAGTCGGACACCCAAGCATTAAAAAAAAAGAAATGTCTAAAATGCAACGAGTGGGCCCACGTAGAATATTCAGGAGCAGAAAAAAGTAAACATATTTACGATTTTTGCAAAGAGAACTAAAAAAAAAGCGTTGAAATATACCTTTATTATATTTAACTCCTCCGGTATTTTTATGTTTTGAAACAGGTCTGTGTTCAAACAAACCAATATATTGCATAATTTAAGTTTGTTTTAACGTTTCACCTAAAAGCATCTGTACTGGGATATGTGAACATTGGCAAATCACCATTATATTCTAATAATCCCGAATTTATTTAATTATAGATATAAATTATGGCTGAAGTTTTTTTTAATATTTCTTAATTATAATTGAAAAAGTCGATATTATGAAAAAGATCAACACCGTACTCACGTATGAGTGGTTTAGAACAATAATGGTTTAACTCCCGTTGTTGAATTTTTGAGAAAAACAAACTTTTGTGAAAATCGTCGAACATGTTCTTACGTGGTACGGTTTTGTTAAAAACAAAATGGTGTACACACACCTCCAGAAGAATTGTACATTACAAATTGTTTTTAACAGACAAAAAAAAGAAACAACATGCTTTGATAGTTCACAAATGAAGTGCACTGCATAGATTTTGAAAATGAAATGAATTTTTCTCATATTAGTCCACGATTTCAGGTAAACTCGCCATTATGCGATGGTTCTTTTAAAAGATCAACAGCAATGTAAAAGTACAAATTGAACGTAATACCTGCACAATCTTTGTCATTTCTTGAATGTCGATAACACCATTTCCATCAACATCATACATACGGAAAGCCCATTTTAATTTTTCTTCCGGCGTTCCACTGGACGTAACGTCAATGGCCAACAGGAATTCCTGTAACGAAAAATTGTCATTAAATTTTGACTATACCGATGCAAGCAGTTTTATTTTTACGTAAATCTCAACTAATCTTTATACAATTTATCCTTACACTTAAAATAAATAGATCAATAATAATTCAAGAATTTCTTGAAACTATCCCCATATTTTATTTATCTTGCGTGCGATATATAAACCGTTTAGATTAACACAATTCTTTCAAATATTCATAATATTCACAAATCATCAATTGAAGAATAAATAATCATACAGGGTGTCTCACTCGATTTTCTCGTTATTATTATTCGTAACGAAAAATGTTTCAGTTCAGAGTTGAATCGTGAGACGTAATTTGATGATATTAGTTCATTCATGAATGGACGCGTAATGGTTTTTTTTTAAATAGAAATATATATTTTTAACGCGACAATCGATGCATCTGGCACGATTGAACTCTCATCAGAAACATTTTTCGGTATGAATAATAATAGCGAAAAAGTTAAAAGGTCCAAATTAGGTGAGACCCTCTGTATGTTTCCATCATTCAATCCTTATAAGCGTTCGAAGAATTTACTTATTCTAGCCTGTGCTGTAGACTGTAGGTGCTTTTACGTATCACTGATCGGCGATGTTCATTACATCGTGATTAACCACGTGGAAGAACCAAGTTTATGGTATGATCTTATTCTTACTGATCACGAAGTACGTATTTAACCTCTTCACGTTATTGGCCACATATATGGACGTTTAATTTTTTATAATTATTATAATTATAACGGCCACGAACGTGGACGTTATTTTTTTGTGAATTTTTATTGTTTTCCCCAGTTTTAATATTAATATAACATGAATAAATCGTAAAAAAAATAAATTAAGTCATTTTTTTTTGTCACCATAAAAAAATCGTCCCTGAAGAGGTTAATACACTAGAGTGCAAAGATATAGACTCATCCTATAAAACAGAATACCTTCTATCAAAATTGGACCAAACGATTTCAATCTTTTTGTTAAACTGGAAAAATTATTTACTAGATGACGGGTATTAGTAAATTTTCAAGAAATTATAACTGGTAAGAATCACGAAGAAAATAGCTTTCAACTTCTCTATTCGAGGCTGTAATGAAAATTTGTAACTTGTTTTTTATAGATTTAAGTAGGATATATGTGTATATAAAGTTAAGAGCAATTAAAATTTATGATAATCGTAGTTTTTATAAAATTATGGCTAGTTATGTTTTTACGTAAAACTGCAATTTTCATAAATTTTAATTATTTGCAGTTCCTAAGTACGTTAAACGATTTTGATGAAAATTTACAGAAAGTATGTTATTCTTCACTACAGGCTTGAATGGAAAAGCCAGACAAAGTACATTTGTTATTTTCTTTGTGATTAGGACCAACTGAAATTTTTTCAAAATTACTAGACCACGTCACCAAGTAAATTTATTCATCTGGCAACACAACTGTATATTTTGTAACTTTGAATCGTAATAAGTGCTTGAAAGCTAGCTGAAGATTATTAGTAATTGTAATCAATGTTACACTATAAAAATATTATTAATATTGTATTGACGTAATACTTTTATTTGTACTAAAATAGGATATATGTATATAACGAAAAATATATAAGAACTGAAATTTCCTCCTTATTGCAGCAAACCCTTCAATAATTGTGTAATATGTTTTTCTAACTCGATTATGGATTCTTACCTAATTCTCCTTAATCGCCATTTATTAACCCTTTGCACTCGAGTCACCATATTTAATTTATCGTAGTATTCTTAAATGCGAAATTCCAGCATCACCCGTATCAAAATATAGAAAATTAAAGAAGGGAATCAAAATTAACAGATTCTCAAATATTTCTAACACTTTTCTTCCGACATAATTCATTTCGTTTCCGGAAGCATAGCTGGAAAATTAGATTAGACCCGATTATGTCCAAAAATGCTTCGAGTGCAAAGGGTTACATTGGTTAAGGGTACAATAAACGAGTTCAATCTAAAATTCATAAAAACCCTAATACACACTTAAGAAACGGTGTATTAATACTAGAACTATCGAACCAGTCGAAACGACTGGTTTAGGATTTCTTAAATTAAATCACAAAATTTATCAGGCTGCCTTTATTAAAATGGGAGTTAATTTTTAATCGACTTCGAAAAGGAGAAGGTCACTCAATTCGATCAGTATATATTCTTTTTTATCAGGATAAAGACCTACTGTATATACCATTATATATTTCATTATTTATTTATTATTCTACCTTATTTTCCACTAAAAAGTCGGCATACGACTCAATAAAACGAGTCAATTATTTATAATGGAATGATCAGAAGAGAAATAGTGCTTTAGGGGGTATAGTTACTACCATTCGATCGGAAATGATTAAAATCATAAAACTTTACTTACAATTAGTTTAATACATGGTCTGGTGCCAAGTCGGACAATAAAAAGATCTTAAGACATAAGTATGATATTAGAACAATGATATGCTGATTTTTGGAGGGTTGAATGGTTTTACGTCAGGTTCGCAGGAGATTTCGAGCATCGTCGTTAAAGATACAAGTGCAGTACGGAACTAGGTCACCTGACGCCTGAGGTAGACAAACGATGAGAGTTTTAAAGAACGAAGTTGAGGGCGAGTCGGCCCTTTGCTCTTCCTGACCTCTGAAGTGTCTCCACTTCTCTTATTGACTCTATCGACGTGCTGGTCCCTCTGGCCAACTTCTGCCATCGGCTATTTTTTTACTTGTATCCGTACGATCGTTTCTTTTAAAAGCTATTCCGTTACTTCATACGAAATCCATTCTTCCAAAGCAACTGTAACACTATCGGTTGCAAGCTAAAGGGGGGACTTATGAGGCTTTAGCATCAAAGCAAAAAGAAAAACGTGAGAAGAAAACTTTAATTTTTTTGGTCTCAAGTGTGACAAAATAATATATCCTAGCATCTATAACTTATTAAAAATATTTTCAACATGTCCGATAACAACATGCGCCAGTACAAAGCTATTTAAGATCTACCGAAGTGATGAAAAAGTAAAAGAAAACTGGATTTTATTTTTTAAATTTATTCAATTTGCATCAAAAATGATCTTTATCCGTTCAACTCAGCACCTCCCAAGAATAAATACTATAATATCTTCTGTAATTTTGTGGTCCTATAGTATTTGCTGAACTGAACATAACATGTTTCACTTAATGTAAGTCTGCGTGTTATCTAAGTCTATGCGAATAAACGATGATTTTCTACTTAAAATAAATCTTACGCTTCACCCACTTATTGTTAGTAAGAGAACGGAATAAGTAAACAGCTGGTAAATAATCATCGCAAAGATTGAATTTACAGTTTCCGGTAATTTAGAATTGTCAAGAGACATAATCGTTTTAATAATACGCAAACTATCAGTGATCTGGGATGTTATATAAGGAGACCTTGGAAGAACGACAAGATTATCACTACAACGTGTCTCTGTAACTTTTTAAACACAGAAACGCTTAAACTAGAATTTTCAAATTCAATTCAATTCGTTATTTCAAATTTGAATTGTAAACTTGTGGCAACATTGATTTTTCTGAGTTAAGGTCGAATACTAGGCACCTATGTATACATCTACACTACTGGCCAAAAGTTTGGGTACAGCTACTATATTTTCATTCTACAATTGTACAAAATCCTTTTAGTTAGTGATTTTATTTTCAATATTTATTTGGAATAAATTTGGTATACCGTTTTACCTTCTTGGTTGATCAAACTTTCAAGTATTTGAAAATATTGCTTGTAATAGACTAATTAAAATCCCTATCAACATAGATGACAAATTCTTATAAAAGTTGATACGTTACCTAGATATGGGTGACATGATACTTGAAGTGTTAAATACAAATTGCAACATGCAACATTTCATCGTTTCTTAACTTTGGAACGAGTTCTATGAAATGAGTTTATGAAACGTTACTAACCAAGTTGTTTTCCCCGTGTATATTTCTATTAAGAGTAAAATATTTAAGAATATTTTTTTTTATTAGTACATGTACCCAAACTTTTGGCCGGTAGTGTATGTGTAATAAAACAGTGCACGATAATGAAAGGTAGAATTGGATCCGAAACCGATTGCCTTTTTAGAAAGTGATTTGAATTCATCATTTCGAGTAAAAGATTAAACGCGCAGGATTAAGGGCAGCGATTCAAACGAGAAAGCTTTTGCTAGATTCTTAGGCAGTTCGCTGAAAATCCGAAAGGTTCAAGCCAACGTTTCGTGGAAACATAAAAAACTTTCAGATATTAAACGATATTCGAAATGACTCGGGATAATTATCGAATACAGATGGATAGAATAAATGTAATTAGTCTTCAAGGCTCGTTTGATACAGCATACGTTCAAATATGTTATCATCCCTGGCTACTGAATTAGGGTTGGAATAGAATCGTAATGGAACCCATTGATCGCCCTACACGTAGTTCCTGTAGGCACTGTACTGCGTTACAGATCGCATTTTCGATGTGGCGTAGCGACACTTGTACCAACGAAACACATTTTATTAAATTATATCTTTCGTATTAAAAAACTGTCTTCTTTCATCCAGAGTCCTACAGGACAATACGCAACAATTTCATTTTTTGTACGACACTATGTCATAAATGGCAGATTATCTGTCAGATTATGACAGTCATGTGTGCACAGCAATTAATTACGATCTGTATTTGAAGCATTTCAATAAACTTACAATTAATTTTTTCTATCGTTTGAAAGATGATATCCGCTGGTTTGGTAGAAAATTACACGAGGAGTTTTATTTTTCAAACGTGGTTAAATATGAGAGTAAGGGGCTCATAAGCACGAGTCTCGTCCAGAAAAGATTCGTGATTACAATAAGTTTCGAAATTACTGAGGTAGACGGATCGCACAATTCCTTTAAGGTCGGTTGATTAAAGTAATGTTATTCCTTCTCTTTCTATACCAGGAATGGGAAGCGAGTAGTAGTGGAAGTTAGAGCGTCAGAGAGAAAGCACGGCTACGGAGCTGAAAAGGAGCTCAGATTCGCTTCAAAGCGGAGAAAAGGTTGTTCTTTACTCCTCGTTCTTCATAGCACGCGGTTGTAGCTTTGCCATCGCATCCGTACGATCTTATCCTTACAGCGGTTTTCACCATCACCTAGCAGGAACTGGTCGGTAGAATAAGCAGAAACAGCCAAATAAATCTGCCAAAATACCCCCGCCCTCAGAGCGCCTTTGTGTCTTCCATTCTTTCATAATAACCAACTGTATTTATTTATTATTTATAGTTTGCTTTGGAAATATTTGTAAAGAAATTTCACGGTGCTTTGTGAATCCAAGAAAAATAGTGGGCTTCTTCAACATTAATTTTTTAAGAAAACAAAAAAAAAACTTCAAAATGCATTAAAAAGTATGAAATAATTTTAATTTAATTTGAATGAATTGTCTCCAGCTCTTGATAAAATTGAATAAAATATTACATAACATATTAAATACGATGCAATCTTGTCGGAGACGGCGAAAAATTAAAAATTTTCTACACTGAAAATCGCCAAAATTCTTTAATCCTTTTACCTATTTTTAATTTTGCGCTGTTTCCGAAAAGACTGCATCGTATTTAATATGTTATGTAATATTTTGATCAATTTTATCAAGAGCTGGAGTGAATTCATTCAAATTAAATTAAAATTATTTCATATATTTCAGTGCATTTTGAAGTCGGTTTCTTTTTTCCAAAAATTATTTTATTTCACACTTTTTAGTGACGATCGTTGGACTCCTTGCAGAGAAAGATCAAGCAATAGGATTTTTTGCAATAACAATAGTTATTAACAATAAAAAAGTTCATTTTGTGCAGATTGGATCATCACGGAACATCTGCTACTAAATGTGCAAGGTTTCATCAAGAATAGGAATTTTGCAATAAGAATAGTTATTAGCAACAAAGGGAAGAGAAGGGAAGGGATGGAAAGGGAGGGGAAGGGAAAAGTCCACAAAGGCTCGTTGCAAATGGGATCATAGTGAAAACATTTCCGGTCGCAAAATATGATATTACAGGTTTCATCGAAATCAGGCGGAATATACGTGAAATAGTACGTTTTTCGCAATAAAAGTGGGAAAAAATGAAAAAATGCATAATGTTTTTTTTACGGCACCAACTAGGAGTCATATTCTACAAGATGCAAAAAGTTTCGTTCCGATTGGTCCATCCATCTCCACGTAATCGGCGGACATAAAAAAAAACTGATCGAAATTAGTAACCTCCTCCTTTTCTAAATCGGTTAAAAATAGGCTGAGGTGGGACTGAAATGGTGGCATAGCTGCGGCAATTTAAAATATCGAAATTGTAGATTACAATTAACAAAGTGGTCGAAACTACTACACTGTACTAAAATATTGGCCTAAAGCTATGAAAGCTTCTTGTGTAGGTATAGGCACGAAAATGTTTTGGAAGTGGTTGATTTGTGGGATTTGTTTCGGAGCTGTTGCTTATACTACTGATCGGCTTGCAGTAGAACAGGCATGGACGCGTGAACTTCATGCGAGCGGCAGTTTTGTCGGATTTATTAACACGTTGAGCCCGGCGCCGGTCCCTGGGGACCGGCAGTGAACTTTCCGTATGGCCGGCGTCGGTCCCTGGGGACCGGCACTGGAATTTTCGTTTCATTGTTTTACATCGACCAAGAAATCGAAACTTCTCCTTATCTCGAACGCGATGTCAAAGGCGTGCCGCCGTTAACATTCGCGACCACGAGCTTTGTCATACACAGGCAGGGCTTGTATGTCGGTAGCCGACAAAGCTCACTCAGCAGATAAACTCTACTCAGTGCGTGAAGTCACCATGCAACATTGCACCGCTTGATCGCTCGCTGCCGGCTGAACGGAAAGGACAGCAAATTCGGCGCCGGGCTCAACGTGTTAAGGAACGATCGTTTGTACTACTTATATGGCTTTGCTGGTGGTGGGAGAAGCCGCTGGAAGAGACCGAACGGTTGAGATGGTTGAAACGCGATAACGTATGGTTGGGATAATGAGGATATGAGTTCCTTCTCACGCTTTGTTACACGAGAATCGCGTTCCTGGCTCTCAAATACTAGTAGGTGCCCATGTCTACAGTAGAGGGAAGGTACGGAAGATAGGAAAGATAGGTGGGGAAGTTTCTGTAAGAATAAGACCGTGCGGATGGGATATGGTGGACCATACGACTACTGTACTGTGTAGAGCCGAGGAGAATGCCCCTGGAAGGAATGCGGGTCTAATTGGTTAGAATAGACGACCGCTGCTCCGCTCTTACTTTGAAGTGATTTCGTGTCACACGTATTTTCCCTACATATTGGCGGAAAGCATCACAACTATTCGTTCTGTGTCGCCCAGCGCACCATATACGCCACTGTTTTTCTGGAAAGTTCTTTTTCTGTTTTCTATCTTCTACACGTTTTTTAGATTCTCACGCTTTCTGCAGGGTCTCACCTGGGCCTGGTGTCCGCTAGTAGGCCCTTGCGAACCCCGCTTCACTTTCCTTTTTATAACTCTCTTCCGTTGTGTCTATCGCTATACGAATTTTTCAACGGTTTCTAAGATTTCCTCTCTTTCTCGATTTTCTCTTTTCATTTCCTTAAGAGTTTTGGAGGAGGAGGATTGAGCCACGCAACCAGTCGGTCACAATACTTCGTACAGCTAACTTCGCGCCTTGAACCGTATAGCAAATTAATAAACTGATGCGGAGGAATGGAATTCTCGGAGTCCTTACTTTATTTAAACCTACCTTCCTCCCACAGTTCGATGCGTAAGGGTCCGTTTAGACTATTCTTGTAGCAGGCACCAGTAAAGAGAGAAAACGGTTGTTTTCCTGTCGTCCGACAGAGAGCAAATGGTTGTTTTCTTTGTCGGACGACAGGAAAACAACCGTTTTCTCTCTTTACTGGCGCCTGCTACAGGCATAGTCTAAACGGACCCTAACAAAGGAGAGAAACCGGAACATGCCGAAACGTTTGCTAGCATCAAAGCTGAGGATAGGCGGAGCGAGCGAAAACCTCCTCTCACCCCTGTGCTGTTCCGGGGGCATTTTCCTCAGCTCTACACAGTACGTGCCTTACAAAAAGGCACGCAGGACAGCAGAGGCAGAAAGGGTTTTTCGTTCGTTCTGCTCAACTTTTGTATGTTGAATGAGCCTTGTTAGTAACTGTGGCCGTTTCAGCAAATTACAATGGGTATCGGTATGATTGTGCTGAATTCGACCAATAGGACCTGTATTCCATTCACGTGCCGTCTTATGAAGCACGCACACTACGTGCCACGAAGAACGAGGACTAAGAAGCAACCTCCTGGGGCTTCATGGTTGTGCTCTGTATCTTATAAGATCGCTCCGGCTCCAATTACTACTTGCTTCCCATTCCTGTTCTACACATATACGCTCAGTAATGCAGGGTGCATTCAAAAAGTTCCAAGATTGATATAATAAAAAGTTAAATTCTATAGATTAACAAAATTGTATTATTCAGTCATCTATATACAATTTTCCTCTTGTTACTATGCAATGCGATGTTGATATATTTGTTTTAGGACTTTTGGAAGCTCCTTTTTGGTTATCGCATTTAATTGCTCTGTCGCCGTATGCTTTTATTGGCAAGTAGATCTTTGGGGATAAAAGAAAGTCTGCCAGATGCCAAATCTGGCGAATGCCGTGCGTGACCGATAACAATGACGTTTCTCTGGCTGAAAATTGAGTGACAACGATTGGCAAATGAACAGTTGCTCCATATTTTAAGATATGACAATGCAACAAATTATACGATCTTTTAACACGCATAAAAAAAAAGAAATACACAATGCGAAAGGAAATAACTAGGGGGAATTTCGGAGGTTTGAATTACTTCATTCCATTGAAATTTTACAATAAAAAGTATCAGTTCCGCAACTTTTCGAACGCACTGTGTAGGTAATATTGCTGCAAAGCAAAAGCTAAATACTTGTGAGCTAGTCCAAATAGATTCCTATTCGTTTAGGAAATCGAATACGATATCTGTAAACAATAACCTTATCTATTTAGGCAAATCTTGCTATTTAAGCATTTTATTATTTAACAGTCTTATAAGGCTTGTGCTCTTTGTATTTTTCCTCACAGTATCACCAATTTTACTACACGCAGACCTTTATCGTGTGCCGTCGCAAAAAGGAGATACCCTTTAGCAAACAATACAATTTATAAAATTCTTTTTATTTTCGTTTTGTACAGTTGCTCCATGATAAAAGCATATCATGTTCTTAAGAGTTTCTAAGAGAATATTTCTAAAGAGGAGATGACAAGCACTGTGAAATATGAAGCACTCGGTGCTTTAGGTGGATGGTAAGACAACCCTAAAAGAATTTGAGTACATGGCTCTTTGTTTTCCAGAAATTAATTAAGTGTCGAGCGTTAGGAGATACTAGCATAAATAATATTGAAGAAGGTGAGGAATGCATAATAGTCATTATCTAAATTGGTAAATGTTTTCGGAACGAAGGTCAAATATGTTCTAAACGTTCCATAGTTTGAAATACAGGGTCATTCAAGTTTGAAGCCGCGCTCGAGAGTGCAGGTCAAAGTGGCAACAACGCCTCAAGCAATAAGCTACTAAGCTGCTATTACATCTGAACGTTTCTCTCGCCAAAGGCATTTAGGCAAGGTAGTGCACGGGGTAAAAAAAAAGCGACTGCTACGTTTAAAGTGAGATGTACTGGGTTCATGCTGTCCATCTTTTCTGTCAAGTGTTGGGATGGTCCCATTGCACTGCGGAGCGGCGACTTTGACAAATAGCGGAGGACATTCCACGCTAAATCGATCACTTCTTTCCCTCCGAGGTTCGAATTTCGTTCAAAATTGATACGATGTAGTTTCTGCAAAATTGGGGGAAGATGCTAAGTCGTCTTGCAATTAGTCAAAAGTGAAGCGAAAAGACATTAATTTACTTTCTCAAAAGTGAGTTTGTCTTCAAACCTTCAGGCTATTGAAATGGAGCAAAACTACTATCGGTTGCAATGTTAATTATCGGCTTTCCTAAAGTACGTTGCTTCTCAGGTTTCGTTATCTTAATTTCATATCAAAATTCTTGCGTCCGTGTGCCATACATTCAATATGTATTATCAAATTATTAACCGACTTCGAAAAGGAGGAGGTTGCTCAATTCGACATGTATGTTAATTTTTTTTTTTTTTTCCGATGATAATTCCTATTTGGTAAGTCCGATTTTTGTTCTGAGTGGCTTGTGACGATAAACTGGTTAAGCAACAATCACTGTGCATAATCTGTTTGAAATCGAATTTACTGACTAAGTGGAGTTCTGTTACAATGAAATGCAAAAGGGATTAAGAAGTTTTAGATTGTAGATTTACATTTTAGTTTAGAGATACTTTAAGTATCTCTTTTAGACAAATTCGAACATACAATACAATGACGTATCAGAGTGGTATGGAACGAGAACACAAATCTAGAAAGTAGAGTTTAAATCTCGCAGAGATGAATTTTATTCTATTTGTTTTTTTTTTTTTGTAATTCTTTTCTTCTACTTCGTTTATTTTTTCGCTACCTAATATATTAAAACAGAGTTTTAAATAGAAGAAAAGAAATATAATAATCTAATAATGATATAATTATTATCCATGTGCTCACTATATCTGCTTCTATATTGCTGGATTGAAATATCGAAATATTTGAAGCGTAGTAGCAGTCATCTCGGATAGGTACGCATGAGTGGTTATTAAATTGCTTTACTCTAGATTAGATCTATTTGAAATATTTTTTTATCTGGAAAGGAGATCAAAATTCTTAAAAATAATGGTAACGAGATACGAGGAGTTTATATTAACAAGAAACTGTTACCGGTTTCATCGCACAATTTTGTAGAGTATAAAAAGCCGCTTTACTGCAGCTTTCAAGATCATAAGAGAATAGAAAAACACACGTTAATATTTAACCCTGTCAAGTTCTTAATACAAGTGAACAACTGAACAGCTGTAAGTAAACAAGATTTCACGAAAGAAATTGAATGAAAAATTACAAATTTGTGATAATGATCACTCATATAAAATGGCACAGCAAAATAAGGATAATGATGTGTAACAAGTGATTAGAATGGACGAAATTGACAACCAGTGCTAAGAACCAATGTATTACAGACACTTTTAAACGAGATGGTTTTTTATCCATAAAAAAGGCTACCAAACTCATTAACACTTCGTAAGAAGTCTTCTTCCAATAAAAGAAAAAATTTTGTATAGTCGAAGGAACACGTTGTTTAAATAGAGAAAAAAATAGAAAAATATGATGTGGATTAATAAGTAAAAGTTTGATAATTTTGGTTCAAAGCTCAGAATTTACGTTATTGCGAAACAAAGGGCAAATAAAGACTTTGGATTGTTTTGCAGATAAAAAGGTTGAAAATTTGATGAAAAAAACGGGGGAATATTGTGGAACAGAGAATAGGAGAATAGAACAATGAATTGGCAGTGGCAACTTCATATTTTAGAAAAAGAATTCAAAAGACTTCAGACACTCATCTTCATTACTTTGTGGGCGACTAGAAAAACTAGAATCTAATGAGAACAATGTAGCCGCCACGATTGCTCAATTGCCCACCAGCCGAGTTTCTGTAAAACCAATTAAACGGACGGGTGAGAAAAATGAGTTCAATTACTTACACGTGTATCTCCCCAGGTGGTTGGATAAAGTAATTGAATGCGAGGACATTTCAGAAAGTCGAAGAAAAACGATAAGAATTTACGCGGTCGAACGAAAAATACAATGCAAGAAAAACAAGTGTCATTCTACAAATGAGTAAGCGTAAACGTAAGTAATCGTAAAGTGTTGTATAACGCAGTATTACTTAACATTTTTTTTTTATTAACGTGTGTCCAACTTTCACAACATACGATCGTGACTAATGCAAGATCTAACGATCAACCATTCTGATATCCAGTTATCAATATCACTTTCATTATTAAATTAAATCAAGGGGAAGACAAAATGTTACCAAAAATATAAAACTACGTTTTGGTTGATTAGTGTAACCAAATTACGACGTTTCTAACCTTCGATGTGGATTAATCTGTTGTAAACATTCACTGTTACGATTATCCCTACAACTTTACGTTTATATTTTCACAGTTGGAAAATGGTCTTTACAGATTCGAAAAACTATCTGTCATTTATGAAAATATACGTGTATAATACTGCAAACAAACAGTCGTCCTTATATACAATACAATGTGGCTGGTAGTGTTTTCTATCGAGGTACTGGATTAACACGTTGGCTGCAACGGGGGTCACCGGTGACCGACAAAAATGATAAAATAAACCACGGATACCGTTAACATTAAGCTAATAATGCTAGCTATCGAATTGAAAAGTTAAATTTGAAAATTAGTTGATTGTATTGTTAATAATTAGGATTTCAGCGTGTCTGACTACCCACGTCCGTTTTCACTGTGGCAGTCAACGTGTTAATATCTAATTATAACCGAACAGAAATTTTTTCGAAAAGCTTCGACATTATTATGTCGAGTGCCATAATGGTCACCGGTGACTGGAGTCCAAAATCTTGTTCTAATCGAGTAATTAATAAAATAGAAGATATAATAAATCGCGGTGCGGATAGCGTTAAAATTCGGATCCGTATCATTTGACCGACAAAGACTTACTCGACAGTATTCACACCGACGCTATTTCACTGACATTTGCTTAAATTATACCGTCGATGAAAACAAATGTCAGTGAAATAGCGTCGGTGTGAATACTGTCGAGTAAGTCTTTGCCGGTCAAATGATACGGATCCTTAAAATTCAGTTAGAAAAACGGAGCGAAAACGGACGTATGTAGTCAGACACGCCAAAACTCTAATTATTAAGGATGCAGTCAATTAATCTTCAAATTTAACCTTTCAATTTAATAGCCAGCATTATTAGCTTAATATTAACCCTATCCGCAGTTTATTTCATCATTTCTTTTGTCAATTATTTGATTCTAAAAAATGTCGAGTGCCGGTAATGGGTGATCACCGTGACAGTCAACGTGTTAATCGACTGCACCTTTATTAACTAAAGTTTCAGCATGTCTGGCTCCATACGTCTGGTATAACTGTGGCAGTAAACGTGTTAAAATATGACAAGCACATTATTTCTGAAGTCCTAGTGATAGATTTATAATCAATATATAAAAAAAACGTTACAGCGAAAGAATAAAAATATGTGAAACAATTTATAACATATGTACATTCTTCAATTTACGGAATAGAAAGTTTTGTTAAAATTCATATTCATCGGGGTGCTAGCGAAAGGTCATACATCAAATGTTCAGTGAATATTTCCAAACCATCAAATTATGATCAATCGGGGATCAGCTTTGATCAGTGATCCGTCTTGAACCGAGGCCCGACAAAGGCCATAAGCGCATAAAATCATGGATTTATCATGCTTACCCGAGTTTGATGGCTAGATAGCCGATGAATATATGTATATATATTATATATGTATAATACGTTTGTAGTCAGGCGTTTAGTGAGCCATATTGTATTCGTAACAATGGTCGAACAGTTTCACGTTATCCTTTACAGTTCAACAGAGGCTTACGATGAATGCGATTCACGTTTATGGGAACAACACCTTCTACTCGACGATATTTTATCTTGGTCGCTTGAAACGTTTCCAGGAACTACGAGAATTTATCATAATGGTCCGTGCAATTTTGCTCTAGTTTACAGTTGACTGAACATTCTCCTTTGACACAGTTATCGCTCAATTACTTTTTCAAAACTTTTATCAATTTTATTACCTTTCTGTCAGTTGCCTTTTGCTTTTTAACATCCTCGTATTATTCTTTCGTCGAATTAGTTTTAACGTTGACAAGGAATTCGTAGAAAAATTGTATTACTTCAATTACATTTTTTTATTTTATAGGAGGCAAGTTATTACATTATTTGAAATATTTACTTCTGATTTTTAGACGAGGATGTTATTACATTTTTTGATTGTGTAGAAAACACGTTAGCGTAAGGTTTACAAAAATATTATTTCTCAATCTTTTAAATCCATGTTTTGTCAAGTTTCATGATTGTAAAATGTCTGTTATAATGATATAAAAGCGTTTCCATTATTCATGGGACACTGCCGAATACTAGTTAAGTGCAATGAGTTTTCTTTCATCACGCGCCCTGTTTGATTGCAATTATGTATCATATACAAACTACTATCTACAATGTCATGTATGAAATATGTACTTTCAAGTGAAATTCAAAGTTAAATAACATTTCTAGTTACTATCGGTGAAGGGATAAGCTTCCAAATAAGGATAGCTATACGTGCGGTTTTGTCAATTTTTGCACGGATTTGTAGCTACCTACAAATCCGTGGGGCCCAGGTTCGAATCCCGGCAAGGAGTCTGCTTTTTTTCACGATTTCCTACATTATAAACAATTAAATATATTTAAATAACAATTGAAGCGAACGGGATGCCCAAAACATGCAAATCTATGCTGATATCTTCCACTTCATTTCTAAAATCTAACCATAACTCACGATAGAGAAAGAAAAATATGGAGCAGGAAAACGGAAGAAAACTGCAGGTGGATTCTGAA
This sequence comes from Stelis phaeoptera, assembly GCA_943735885.1. Classification (NCBI taxonomy): domain Eukaryota; kingdom Metazoa; phylum Arthropoda; class Insecta; order Hymenoptera; family Megachilidae; genus Stelis; species Stelis phaeoptera. Next base: position 4,816,777 of record OX030933.1, read on the forward strand.
ATAGAGGCTTCAAGCTTTAAAACGAGTTCAGAATGATTGTTGTATGATATTTTGTTACGAAGTTATCACACTTTAGGTGTCAGGAATTTTTCAGCGAAAATTTAGTGTTCCCTAAATTTTCCACGCCAGTGTAGTTGTACGACAAATCGTATCGTCTATGGAGCGTTTAATATGATCAAGTTTAATCGTTCGGAATAAACGATATACGAGAGAGAGAGTTTTACCATCGATTCTGAAGAACGCCTTACCTTGAAATCGATGTAGCCATTCTTGTCCATGTCGAATGTACGAAAGACGTGATCACAGAATTCCTCCGCGTTGCCAGAGGGGAAGAACATTTTGTACATGTCGACGAATTTTGCAGGTGTTAACCTACCGTTCGGGCAGTCTTGCTGTAACGTAATGAAATCATTCGTGAAATTTTTATTTACCAAATCTTTAACCCTTTGCGGACGAAGCAAACACGGGATATTATTTATTTCAAATAAAATAATCTATAAGTCACTTCTTCAAAGTATACATTATAAACTGTTGCACGCACTTATAGTTATTCTTGGTGTTATAAAACGTAGGATAATAATTGTCGATATGCGTCGATCGTCCGCAAAGGGTTAAATCTGTATATTCTATTATACATGTACAAACATTACTGTTATACTTTTTAAACAAATTAGGTCAGCGGTTTCCAACCTTTATGCAACTACGCCTCCCAAAAAGAAATTTTTTTCCGCGCCTCAGTACGTTTTATTTTTTTAATAGATATAATAATATAGACACGTTTTAAATTTAAAAAAAACCCCCTGAAAACTACTATTAACAGAATAACAACGAGATTTTGCTATAATATACATATACGTATATGTATATTTATTTTTATATTAAATTCATTTTAATCATTTAAACCAACTACATCTATCGCATCAAAATTTAATGCGTGGGTTGTTGTTATTTATTGACACAAAGTTTATCAAATCTTGGGGGTAATGTGTAGAGTGAAAATTAATATTTTATTAAAAAATTTTGGCGCCTCCTAGGTTGGAAACCGCTGAATTAGGCACAAATTAATTATTCTTAAATGGTTTAAGTAAAACTTCATTCGATGATTGCAGTGTTTAAAATATTTTTAACAAACTAGATGTGAGAGTTTATTCAATTCATTTCGCTCGGATAAGGATTAAAGAAACAATATAATCGCTTCAATGAAATTTATGAGTAGTTTTTCAAAGTTTTACAAACCGAATTTAGTAATTATGCAAAAAAATAATAAATATAACGGACAAAGGCTAACATTTGCTGTATGAGTCTATTCAAGTTAATTTTTAACACAACTTTGTGAAAGCAACGAGTTTCTCTTCGTATTATATCATACACTATTTTATTCTTGAAAATTCCCTAAGAAACTTTTTTCTGTAAATAATTTGAGTCATCCATACAGGTAAAGTATGGATGGACTTTTACAGTTTAGTGCTTTTTCTTAAATCTCGATTTAACTGATCATTAACAACTGTTGTATCTCCAATTCGTTCATCTTATTTTTGTACAAAGTTCACTTTAGCTTATGTACAACAAGGCACTGGAAATGGTTCCAGGTAAAATTCGGGAATATTCATTTTCTTTCATTATTCTTTTGGGTTTTTGCACGAATCAGAGAAAGTAAGTCTTTCAAGTTTTATCTGTTATAAAGAAATTTTGATAACGAAAGATAAAAGTGTAAGGAACAGGGGGAGAGATTCAATGGATGTTGTAGGCAAAGTTAACACTTTATTTACCGATTGAAAATGAAATAGATAAGCGCTACAATCTCATAATTCAATAACAGTTAAAGGTTAAGAAATACGATCTGTATGTCGAATTATCTTCTAATTGTAGAACATCTAATTTTCATTATTTCAACCAAGTTATAGACGAAACAATAATTTTTAGTCGATAATCGGTGGCATTGAAAAAACTATAAATAAACTTCCGGTAAATGAAGTGTTAATATTATTTCACTCACAAAATCCTATTGAAATTCTAAAACAAATAATTATTGTATACAATCTATATAAAAAGTATTTGAACCTAGGTAAAAACGTAAGGAAACTAGGCTGAACTGCAGTTTAACCCCTTCAAGCTTTTAGCAGCTGTTGTCGCGTAGCGAACCCTCTTTAAAACCTTAACAATGTGTATTTTTCGACCAGGAGTTTTACCATAGCAGCTATAAACACCCAAGGAACCATTACCTGTTAATTTCCTAGTTTTTATTAGTCTCATCGCGTTATTGCCAAGGGTTTAAGATTTTATGTTTTCCAGATGTGGTTAGAAGTCGAGGCGATCCTTTTGTTTTATTGCTCGCTATGGTCAGTTGTAAGGACGGTCAGTTCCCCTGCATCGGCCACTCGAGGGGGTACACTCGGTACCTCCCTAAGATTGTTGGGGAAGGACAACACTTCCTACTCCTCCCGAAAAATTGTCAACCACCCCACTACTTTAAGCACATCCCCTCAGCGTTCATTAACAAATCAGACTTTTCCGAATTTTGTATACGCCCACCCAAGCATGATAAATAGCACTGTCAGTCAACGAAAGGCAGAATTTTTCGAGAAACTTCCGAACTGTTAAAATATACATAGCTTTGAAATTAAAACTATCGTGAGTCACTCCACCGATCAAATACAGTCCACTAAAATAAAATTATTTTATTTAAGTTAATTCGGAGTGCGAAGTACGGACTGCGCTATCAACAGTGATAGACAGCGCGTACATAACACCTGTCGTACATCATTTTACTCGTTTTGATGTGCTGAATACAGATACGACTTTTGTTTCAGGTCGAGATTAGAATTTTTCGGGATATTCGCAAAAAAACTTTCTTACTAGTACATTGAATTTCACCTACGTGTGTACATCTATGTCACGGTCATAATCATAGGTGAAAGTGGCACTCCATTTCTAGACGAACAAAAGGTAATGCTCAATTTTGTTTATATGTTGTATCCGATCAAAGGACAACCGTAGGAGGACTGGCAATCATTACATAACAGGTTCTTACAGTCATTCTTCGTGACTTGCGTTTTAAACGAATTCTGAGTTGGTTACAGTTGTATTTTTTTAGAAGCGGGTGTAGGGAGAGGGGCAGAGTTTCTTCCCTGTTCTAAAGTACAAGTTCGGTTACTTAAAAAAGTTGAAATTGTTTTATCTCACCAAAAATGCAAAATATTGCTACAAAGGAATAAAGGGCAAACTCAAGATGGCTAAGTAGGCACTTGAAAGAACCATGTCTTGGGATCTCCAATATCTTGACTTTTTGTGATAGAAGCCGCTGGGTATGTTTGTGTTATACATGCACACCAACGAGTAAAATTTTAATATCATATTCGTAATCAGCACATCAAAACGAGCAAAATGAAGTATGATTTCTTTGAATTCATTTCGAATCATTTCGTGTATGTTATAAATTTACAATGTTTATATTGTATATAGATTAAGATTTGAAAATTGGCAATTATAATAAGATTATTGGACTATGGGTTGAAAACAAACTAACTTTATATTTTAAACTTTATAGTAATTTTATTTCTGCGGCTCGGAAGGACGTCTGTACTATTCGAACGATAGATTGGAAGTGAAGAGAAGTCAACGCAGGAAAGAAATTCTATAGGAAAGGCGTCCACTTAAGTGAAAAGAAAAGCAACGCCTGCACCGTGTTTTATGGCACAGGCCCCAGTGCCATCCGATCGGTTTTCCGCTTTACAATAGAAAGGGCAGTGCCACTCAACACGAGATTCGTTTTTGCAATAACATTATTTTTGATAAATAATCTAACAAAGATAATCAACGCATTTGAAAGTTAATGGCTGCACATTATACTATTATTAACATTAGGTTTACGGACATTTCTTATATACCTATCTCTACGAACACGCGTCAATTTGATGCATGAACGAATACATACATTTAAAGAAAAAACAACCACTTAGAAAGCAATATAATTATACCCTATTAAGTGAAAAATGAAAATATTATTCAATAATTTTAGTATGCATCGCCGTGACGGCGGCACAGAGCGTTCAAAAATTCGACACCACACTACTGTTGCTTATCGGGCTTATTTCATTTCAGATAACGGGATCGAGGTATTGTCGGTGCATTCGTATTTATTATTATCGTAATTTTTGCATGGGTAAAACTAATTTACTAAAAATTTTATTTACATTACGATCGCGTCAAATTGACGCATATCCGTATTTCAATATTTCAACACTTTCGAAGAAAATAGACTTCAATATATATTTACCTCGTTCAACGGATAAAAGTCAGTACAACAGATAAAATAAACATGCGTCAAAATAACGCGTCCCGTAAACCTAGTGTCAAAGTATATTACAACAAGGTACTTACATACAGTACTGTGCAAAAGTCATAGTTTTATACTTGAACAAATCTATGTCAATGATACTTATTTGTTATCATGCTGTGTATTTTTATAATGATCCCAAACATACCGCGCGAATTGTGAAAAGTTTTTTAAAGATACATTAAAAGTATAGATCAAAATATTATTGCACATGTTTGGGATCATTTGGACAGAGCACGAAGAAAAAGTCGACCAAAAAATTTAGACGATCTGTTTGAGGTGTTACAAATAGAATGGCAAAGAATTCCAATGGAGATTAATTAAGGCGAAAGGAGGCCACACAAACTATCGAGGTCTTTACCAAAATAATAAAATTACATTCTATAATTTATACACTGTATAATAACTGTGTGTTCGTATTTCAACTATTAACACATTCCGTGCGGTGTGGGGCGTATACGACCCCCGCTGAACTTTCCGTTCAGGCCGCTTGGAATTGTCATTGAAAAACGAAGAATTTTTTAACAATTTATTGTAGAGTCAGATATAGGCATCTTAATATCACGTATACTGCGTTCATTACAGCGTGGGGCGTGGACGACCATTTCTTTCGACCACCTTTCGTTTAAACAGCAGAAATTTAAAATAATAATAATGTTAAACTGTTTGGCTCAAAATCGGCATCAAATTGCACTATAAAAGTTATAACATTTTGTGACAGTTGTTCGGATAAGCCTCATTTATGTTTGCCATGTTTCAACAAAGTTCACCGCAATATGCCTTTGTAATTGTAAGCAGATTTGTAAACAATAATATTAAACATATCTGAAATAAAACGCTTTATTGTTTATTTATTTAGAATTTATTAAAACGGTTATGCAGGAGCTTGCAACCCGTCTAGTAGGATAAATGTTCAACCATGTGTTTGCTAAAATAATTCTTCAAAAATTAAATGTATTGCTTTTGTGGGTGAAAGGTAGGTAAAATAAATTTGACTCCGTGGATTCCGTTTCACCACACCGATTTATTAACTCGTGTTCGGTTCGAGGCGCGAAGTTTACTGTGGCAAATATTGTGACCGACTGCCTGTGCGAGTCAATCCTCCTCTTCAAAAACCGTTAAGGAAACGAAAAGAAAAGCAGATAGAAAGAGAGAATCGAGAAAGAGAGGAAAACTTAGAAACCGTTGAAAAATTCGGAAAGAGACCTACACAGCGGAAAAGAGTCATAAAAGAGAAAGTGAAACGGTTCGCCAGGACCTGAGAGCGGACACTCGGACACTACCCAGGCCCAGGCGAGACCCCGAAAAGAACATGAAACAAGAGAGGAGTGAAAACAATGGAGTTTTGACTCGTACGGGTCTGGTCGCCACACTTTGTTGTCTAATGCATGTTAAAATCTGTACCCTTTTCTTGCTAATTATGGTTTTGTATTATTGAAAATTTTTTAGGCGTACATCAAAAACAAGTTTATTTAATCGTAAAAGTGTGGCACGGAACGTGTTAAAGACGTAATGTAAACGGCCTAAGACTTTTGCACAGTACTATACATGGATATTAACGCAAGCTATATTATACATGTAGTACGTAAATGTTTATAACATTGTCTCATTGTCAGTATGTTTTCTTTCTCAATACATCGAATCCCGCAGTGGAAATTCAAATGCAATTATAATTCATGATATGATCGTTCATTTTTTAATTTGAGTTTTCCACCTGTTATCTTTAGTAGGTGTACTATGTATTGCTTGCTATTCTTTTCGATAAAAGCATTTAATTAAAAGTGAAGTGAAAGTAGGTCTGCCATTAATTATATTATAGGATATTGTGAAAGACATCGAATATACAACAATCATCCGCCGTAATAAGAAAATACTGCAAAACTGGAAAACGAATTGAAAGTATTTATATTTTCATACTCTTCCTTGGCTGATATTTAAAATGTTTATTAAATGTTGATTTTATCTTCTTTATATTTAAAGAATATTTGTAGTGCTTATCACCACCAAGGTATACTGATAAATGAAAGAAAAAGAAAAAAGGAATTAATTTTTCAAGCGAAAAAAACTTAATAGTAAAATGGCAGAATATCTTTTAAACAGTTTTAACAAAAACTGGGAAAACACTCTTTCTTGCACTTACATAATTTCAAATTCTTCTATTTTAACAAATTACATACAAAAATTATACTGGCCTTCATGAAATTCTTCTATCAGTCTGTTTAAAAAATCTTAATTACAATTTTTTGACGAAAACATCGGGCACATATTTCGTGAATACAAAAACATAATATGCTGACTAACTACTTTTGTGGAAAGAATGTACTACTTTAATTAAAATCTTCTATCTTCAACTCTGTTTTTAACGTACAATGAATTATTATATCAAATTCGTGATGTTGGTGACTCACAACGTGTTGAATAAAAAAGATATCATAGCTGCGATTGTACGTGGCAGATCATATTCGGAGATATACTTCTTTTATGAAGACAATCGTCATACGACCTTGTGCGAATCAAATCTTTCTAAACTCTGCCACTCCCAATTTCATCTATCTGATTGACCTTTGCGCAACCATCGTTTGTCTTGGATATTTTTGAAACGGAACTCTTACCTATAGATCGGTCGAAAGTGGAACGTAGGTTGCCTGTTTCAATTTGAAACGGGGGAACTTTGTTTGCGTCTGTGTCACGAAATGGCCGGAAGTTCGCGTGAAATGCGGGACGAATCGAAGAATGTTCTAGGGTAACGACAGTTTTATCTTAGTTTAATTAGTTGTGCGAGTTGCTACTTTCGCTCGAGAGTTGTTTCAAATTATCCAAGAAACTTTGAGGGAACAACTTTTTCGAGGAGCCTCGGATTTCCCTCGATTTTGTTAGATTTTCTTTAAAGGCCAATTAGCCGAGGCTAGGTGCTTCTCCTGAAGATGCAATGAAAACTGATTCATTCCTCAGACTCGCGCGGATTTATTTCTTTTTATTTGATCGAATAAACTCGAATAAACAGCCAAGAGGTTGGATCGGTGAAGATGGAGAGTGCTCTCTTCGATTGAATCGGATTTCTGCCCGATAAACCAGTTAACATTGAACGTTAAAGATACCCAGCGTTTCTTTTTTTTTTTTTTCAACTCTTTATAACCTTTGCACAGAACGAATTGTAGATAACTGCTACGATTTGTTTGAATGGTGCAAAATTAATAAATCTTTCAATACAGAAAAAAATTTCCTTCGTTGAGCCATTTTTCTGTAAGGTTTGTTTGAATGTTTAAATACTTAGCAGAATGAAGGTAAACATATCAAAAGGAACGTAATTATAAAATACGTAGTTTTTAATTGCAAATTCATAATTATTATTTTTCTTTTATTTTTATGTAAATTTTCATTGTAGTTAAATAGACTAGTTGAAAATTAATGATTTATTTCTTTAATTTGTTACATTTTCTGACCTCGTTATTTTGTAACAAAGTGCAGGATTTAATATTGATTTAACACAATTTAATTTTAATAATGTTCATTTCTTGCAATCTTTAAGGTAAAGGTTGACCATTTTTTAGAAAACATGAAAGAAATAAGGTTTTTATAAGTTGTGCTTCACGACTTCTGTCGGTTAAATTTTAAAACAATTACATGTGAAGTGAAGTATGCTTACTAATAAGGAACATCTAAATTCATTAATATAAGTAATATGCCATTATATTTCTTGCCTTAACGTTTCTGTTAAAAATAGCTATATGGTTCAGGTAAAAATTTCATACATTGCGAATATTTCGCCAATGACTTATTTACTGTTTAAATTCGCACAATAATTTAATTTAATTCTCACTAGTCAATGACTAGCTCTTTAATTTTTAAGAGTGGTCAACTTCTGAAGCATTTACCGAATTTTTAAATATATTTTTCAAATTTGTATAACGTAACTTTTCTTAAAAAGTGGTCTTGTTACATAATCTAGAATGCTTAAAGAATGTTTCCAGACATCGACTCTTGATATTTAATGACAGAGCAAGCGGTTACCATTGTTCACGTGAAAGATTTCTCTTAAAAAATGTATAATGTAAAATAGATTTATACTCACTTTAAATCCTTTATACCATTCCTTTATGGTTGCTTCATCGTATCTTGTGTGTGACTTAAGGAAATCCATATCCTCTTTGCTCAACTTATCTTTACTCCCGAAGCAACCCATTTTGTAATCTGTAACAATAAACAATAAAATCCTGTGTTATTACCAATTACATATTACTTCCGATAGAATCAGTATTAACAACGTGTTAATTCAGTTATTATTTATTAACATTATTTGAATTAGTTTCGTTGAAATTCTATTAATTTTGGAAACTATAGTTGTAAAGCCAAATAATTCAGAGTGTCTGTGTTTTGCCTTTTCAAATGCTTGTAACAACAGATGTTTAAATAAGTTTAATTCAATTTATTGATTACAGTGGGTAACAAAAGTAAGTAAACACCTGGCGTTTGCAGCAAAGAAGCATTTGTATCAAAGTCAATATGTAACTTTATAAAACAAATTGCATATCTGCTGAAACTACATGAAATAATCTACATAACTATGCTGATAAAATATTCATTAGTGTTGGATTTCTTCGTAAAAAAAAAGAAAGATTCACGATATGCAACGAATACACGTTCCAAAAGTAAGTAAACACGACCTACATTGCTCGATAACTTTTTAATCCTTCCGATTTTGTAATTTTTTTATAAACAATTCTTACAGATCCTTTTATTCCTAATAAGAATTCGCAAACTGTTTCTTTGCAGTGATTATAGTTTTTAAGAAAACTTGACTTAAAGAAAAATTGTAAATTTTCAACTTTGGAAATGTTTCACAGCCTTATAGTTGCTTTTATGCAGTTCACTTTTATACCAAACTATTCGGTAGCCTCTCCCAAATAAAATGATATAAATTGTGATTACATTGTAATTATTTAAATATGCTTAAATGTCAATGGAAGTGAGGAAGAAACCCAAGACGCGGCGATGTCTGCTGATATTTTTTCATTTATTTCAATGACTAAGAGCCTAGGATAAATTCTAATCAGTTCATGTGAAAGAGTAAAGATTTCAGTTAAAAAAAGTAGCCCACGAAACTGACAAATCGTGTTGTGTTTTGAGTACATGTGTCAAACTTTTTGGTAAAATTATCGCAACAGATTCGGTAAACATTCGCAGAAGACAAACGATCGTCAGCGATGAGTATCACTGTCGTTACGCTGTGAAGTTGTTACATTTTTGTTTATTCTTGACAAATGAATGCAGGAATCATCATTAAACGTGTTACCGTTCTAGTGTTTGAGTGCATTTATAAAATATTAGTAAAATTATACTTAAATTTAAAGGTAAACAAAACAAAAATGTAACAACTTCACAGCGTAACGACAGTGATACTCATCGCTGACGATCGTTTGTCTTCTGCGAATGTTTACCGAATCTGTTGCGATAATTTTACCAAAAAGTTTGACACATGTACTCAAAACACAACACGATTTGTCAGTTTCGTGGGCTACTTTTTTTAACTGAAATCTTTACTCTTTCACATGAACTGATTAGAATTTATCCTAGGCTCTTAGTCATTGAAATAAATGAAAAAATATCAGCAGACATCGCCGCGTCTTGGGTTTCTTCCTCACTTCCATTGACATTTAAGCATATTTAAATAATTACAATGTAATCACAATTTATATCATTTTATTTGGGAGAGGCTACCGAATAGTTTGGTATAAAAGTGAACTGCATAAAAGCAACTATAAGGCTGTGAAACATTTCCAAAGTTGAAAATTTACAATTTTTCTTTAAGTCAAGTTTTCTTAAAAACTATAATCACTGCAAAGAAACAGTTTGCGAATTCTTATTAGGAATAAAAGGATCTGTAAGAATTGTTTATAAAAAAATTACAAAATCGGAAGGATTAAAAAGTTATCGAGCAATGTAGGTCGTGTTTACTTACTTTTGGAACGTGTATTCGTTGCATATCGTGAATCTTTCTTTTTTTTTACGAAGAAATCCAACACTAATGAATATTTTATCAGCATAGTTATGTAGATTATTTCATGTAGTTTCAGCAGATATGCAATTTGTTTTATAAAGTTACATATTGACTTTGATACAAATGCTTCTTTGCTGCAAACGCCAGGTGTTTACTTACTTTTGTTACCCACTGTACCTTCATATTATTTCTTTAAAAGGAAGAGATTTATTTCAGTTTAAATCTCTTCCTTTTCCTATTTTACAACAATATGAATATTTCTGGTTTTCCATGAATAACTTATTTTTACTGAGATGCTTGAAACTATGAGTAATAATTTCTTTTCTTTGATATCTTAAATGTTAGTCTTACTTATTAAACGATTCCTTTCCGTTCCGGTTAAACTCGAAAAACGACCGTTTACACAGTGATAATGTAAATTTTTTAATCAGAGTGTAAATAGGACTACAATGACAATAATAACACCAGCGATCCGGGTGATTACAAAATGAAATGGTATGTAATTTCGCGAGCGATACTCGCTACGGATGCATGCAACGTAATTGATTACGGTACAGATGCCGAAGTTGAAGTTATTACAACAGGCAGGAAGTCGTGAAACAACACGCGATTAGAATCACGAACGGTATGACATACATCGAAGCGTTTCGTTACATTACAACTGTTGATATCAGTATAATCATTATTTTTATATACGATCAACTTTACCGAATAAATGGGACAATATTTTGGAAGGAATATTTAGTACCATTTACAAATGATAGAATATGAATATGTCATATGAAATAAAAATCTGAAATATTACATAAATGATAATAATTTAGTAACTTCATATTATAAAACTGTTTACGTAGCGTAAAGTACCCATTGGCACTTTAAATGTAAGTTGCACTTTCTACAAAATTTAAGGTTTTCCATCTTTGACCAATATTGAATTTTAAGTCTATTTTAAATTTACAAATTCTTGGTTATTGATACCAAACACTGTTGTTATATAGTTATTGACAAATAAAAAGAATAAGAAACGGTATCCAAAATTCTAGACTACATGTAATTAAAATAATGTTATCATGAAAAGTATAAACTATTAGAATTTCGAAGAACTGTAAGAAATGACAATACAATTTCAATCCCATAGAAAAATTGTGTGGCACAGTATCCAGAAAAGTATGAAAAATATATTTAAAAATTTGAATGTACATACATGGACACTGCTTGAAGAATTTGCATAATATTAGTATTAGAGACATTGGGATAAGATTGGTATTACAGTTGAAACATTAAACAGATAAACATTTAAAGTAAGTAAAAATAAGCTATGTGTCTCTTTTTTTTAATCTGCTAAGTTGTAGGTTTGGCAAAATTATACCTCAGAAGTTATAGAATAACTTGTCAAAAACAACAGTTGAATAACTATTGCCGTTAAAGCACAAAACTTCTTCAAGGTTGACAATCTGAATTTAAAGAAAAAATAATCAAACTTCACAAATATTTAACACATTAAAACTGTCTGTTGAATGTATAATACGTTCTGGTGGATAATTAAATAATTTATCTTAACAGTTTTACAACGTCTAAACTCATTCATGAAAAAACAAGTATTAAATTTTTAAATAAAACAGGTAGTTTTTTTTTTACCTATTACAATTCAATTAGAAAGAAGGAGATAGAAATAGAGCTATCGGAGACGCAAATACACGTAAAGGAACGAGCAGAAACGAAGAAGAAATAATGTTGTAACAAGCGGTCGATACGCGGCTCGAATGAAAAGGGTTTCGAGAAAGCCAGTCGGTTGTCTTTCGATGGGTTGCTTCGTTGGGTAGAAAGAGTTTCATTTTCTACGTGCACAGAGAGGAAGCCAGGGCAGCTCGTGACTAGATTGAAAATTAAACTTGATGGTACATGGTGATACCTAGAATCGAACAGTTAGACGACTAACCAAGTGTACTTTCACAAAACAAGTCGTTTTTATTTCTACATCAACCCTTGTTGGTAGTCACGTTCAACCATCATTATTAGGCACAAGTTTAATCAAACAGTATTCAGTCTAATGTCTGCGAAATTTAAAACTCTTATAATAATTCAAAATAACTATAACACAATCCTGATGTTACTATATTTCTTAAAAAGCTTGCTGCAGCACGCGATGTATCATTTTAACACGTTGGCTGCCACGGGGGTCACCGGTGACCGGTACCCGAAATTTTTTCCAAATCAAATAATTACCAAAAGAAATGATGAAACAAACCACGGATAGCGTTAATATTAAGCTAATAATGCTAGCTATCGAATTGGAAGGATAAATTTGAAAATTAGCCGATTGTATTCCTAATAATTAGGATTCCAACGTGTCTGATTACACACGTCCGTTTTCACCGTGGCAGTCAACGTGTTAAAATAAATTGGTTTTATGAGCAAATTAATCGAATAGTTAACACTAGAACTACTGACGGTTTATGTATACTTACTTTCAAGTTGGAAATAAATAAATATGGAACGAAATATATACTAGCATATACAGCAAGTCTTTATCTTGAAAATAAGTTAAAATTACTTAATCAATCGCGTGATATAAAATAATAAGAAACCCTTAATCCATCATTTTGACGGGTTTAGTAGTTCTAGTGTTAATCAAAGATTAAACTACTTAAACATTTGTATATACATTTCGCGTTAAATGCTGGTAAATATTTTCCATTAGACTAATATTAATATTAGGTTGTCCGAAAAGTTTCTTTCCCTATTTGCACACAACGCTTTGTCTGGCAGTGTTAAAAAAACATAGTATCATTCAGCTTTCAGAGAAATGGAAGAAGATAATAGGTCAAAGTGAATCTTTCGTAACTCAATAACGTGACATTGAACATAAAGTTCCATACGTCCCTTATTTATTAATAAAGGGAAAGGAACTTTTGGGACAACCTAATATTAACTGATAATTTACCCATAACTTGTACCGATTAACTTTTGAATAGTAATTAACCGGTGAAATTTATTTGTAAACAAATTATTAGAAAACAGTGCTCCGTGCAGTAGTAACGGACGAACGACGAGACCTCGTAAAAAGCAACGTAAATGTAGGACGAAATTAACACAACGCACACATCTAGAGACCTCGTTTTTGTGAAGACGACATCGATCTGTGTCAATGAAATTGTGCTTGTTTCCTTAGCTATTTACAGAATTAAATTTGTACTCCAGGGATTAATGACGCATCCAGTACAAATGTATACGTATAATTGTAATTATAGAGATAGCATGACGACGACGTACTGGAAAACCTGCTGATATTCAAAGGAGAGGCATGCTTTCTATTGATCCATTCAAAGTAGGATCTTGTTATAATACGACTTTTAACTGAAATTTTTCAGTTCTGAAATATATGATAATTGGATGAATGCCGAAACGTGAAAAATACACATTTCGAATAATTTTTATTCAAATCAGATTATGGCACAACACATTATTTTTTTTTTACGAGAAAGTGGTATGTACTGTTACTATCGGGCATGATAGTCTTTCCTAAAGAAAATGGCGCCATAGAAGGTGTACCCTTCGACCATATATACTTATAGACACGGCTTCAGATAAATCCTATGAAGAAAAGATGAAATCATCTACGTGACGTCACACGAGGACAAAGTAACGATGGAACTTTGTCGTTGAGCCTGTAGTATATACTTTGCTTTATTAATTGTTAATTTTAACTCATATAATTTTAAATAATGCTTATCATAAAGTATTTTGGAAATTGTAATTTTGAAATATTAAATTTCAATTGTAATAAAACAATACACAGATGTCTAGAGTAAAGTTATTTATTTATAATTATTGGTTACAAAATAAAATAGTTTTAGTGAGGTTACTTCTTATTCTTTCTCGATTTGGTGATAAATTATTTGCTATATGGTACAGTCGCAGGTTACAGTAGTAAAAACTAATAATTTTTAATGCAGCACATTAATACCATAATTAATAATTTCAAAAATTTATTTTAAAAAATCCAGCCTCAATTGCTTCACCTATGCAGTACTGATTCATATAATATTCGAGAATTAGGCAGTACCCGCCATTTCGAATGATCTAGAAATATTATCTTGTGACGTCACAAGACGACATCTTTTCCCGTTATCTTTTCTTCACTTCGATTCGTAGATCCGTATATACAGGCCGTGTCTATGAGTAAGTACATATATGTATATGGTCGAAGGGTGTACTCACTATTCGTCATAATAGTAGAGAACTATTATACATTCTGCATGGTCGACGACAATTATTGAATTCACTTGGAAAATCATTTGCTCGAGAGAATTCACTAGGCATAATGCCTGGTAACTTTAAGGTTGTATGACCCGTAAGATCTCTGTCAAAAGTTTAAGAAACGTAATATAAAGCTAATTAACATATTTAAAAAAGATCTTCTTTAATAGAAAGAAATATTTATATTGATATTTTATTAAAATAACGGTAGCCTGTGTTTTTAAGAGCTATAGAAACATTTTTTATGCATATTTTCTCGTATGTAAACTTTTGCTTATAATGCTTTTTAGAAAAGATTGTATACTTGATTTGCAACAAACAAAATCGAAAATCTGAGAATGTAAAATTCGTGAAAAAGTAACAAAACATAGTAATTTCTGTTTATAGATGCTAATGAAATTATATTATGTGCATAAAATGCATTTATTTATGTCATTTGTTCATTAATTAAAGAATTAATGTCAAAAGTAAAACGTTACACGTGGAAAGGAAAAATTGTCACTGCAAAAAGTGTAAAATCAACGTTTAGCACAAAGAAATGCTGGCAAACGTAAGTAGACCCGAATCGAAACCACACCAGATGATTGTATGGTTATAATATTATTTATGAGATTTTAATATTAATTATATTTATATAAACAGGAGGCTCTATTGAAATACGTAGCGGACCTCTGTAGTATTTATTATCCTTTTTACGGAGAGAGGGGGTTGTAATGTGTTACGACTTCAGCGAGACTATTGCTTGTTAGTTTTTATTCAATATTTAAAAAAATATCCTCGAAGTCATAGTTTTTTTGGTACTAATTTGTTTTTAAGATGTTTATTAACATTTTTGCAAGGTTTTGAAAGTATCACATTTTTTCTTTTATTTCTCAAATGAGGTTGAAAAAATAGATAAATTGAATGAACTTTTATAAGAACCCATGTTAAAATTCGAATTGTAATAACTCTTGAACGAGCTTCGCAAACTTGTTCAAACTTTGCACAGTGCTTTATTAATATGATACGTATCACCTGACAAAATTTGAAGAATCTGACATTTTTTCTTCTAAAGGGTCATACAACCTTAGTATTAGGTATAGTTCCTGCGGCGTCATTTTTTCTGCGTGCATCTCGAATAAAAGTTTGTACTATTAGTTAATTGAAAAAAATATCTTTTAATATATTTCAGATTTTGTAATATGTGAAAAAAACCAATGTTCAAATATTTCATAGAAATATTATAATTCAGATTGTTGAAAGCTTTTGTCGACTGTTAAGTTATTAACGATTAATAGTAAATTCTTCTAATTCGTAACTATTCTTTATCTGTAAGATAGGTCTGACACTTGGTTTTGAGAAGGAACGGGGAAAAAACCTATGCTACCTGTTCCAATTCGTTAACGACGTAGATTAAGCATAAATATGCTATTGACTTGAAGCAGCTGAAATCTTATAATTATCTGACAAAGACTTCCAATATTTAACAAATTATGAATAAATACGTTCGTATCATAAATTCGGTACGAATACTTCATCGTGTTGTACTTTACCGTTTGCCTGTATAAATACTGTTTAAACGAAATACATACTGGATGAAATACCAGATGATATAAGATGGTTCTACGAGAGGGTAGCACGTGTAACGTGGTTCAGAGTATCATCTTAAAGTGAAACAAGCATTATGTAGGAATACATTGTCTCTGACAATGGGAACGTATCTGCGTTCAAGCTCATTAAATTCACTGTGGAACGGTGCTTTATTCTCAAATGACAGCGTAATCCATAAGCGAATGTAACGTTATAATACATCATCGAAGATAAACAGACGCTGCAATCTTCAACGCACTGCGCCCGTAATACATGAACGCTTTAACCCTTTGAACGGGAACAGGTACACTCGATAAGAACGGGATGCAATCGGTTGTAACGATTATTATCCATCCAATCAACCGTTCATGGTGACTTTTACTCCCCTTTTTCCTAATCGCTTCGATATGACAGAACTGGCTGAAAATTGATATTATTGTACGAAAGAGCGAATGTACGTTTCATCGTGAACGAAGTTTATTCATTTAATTTAAGAGAAAAGACTTGGTTTAATGAAATTTTAAAAGTATAGTAGACGTTTTGATGAAACTAACGTTAATGTCAATGCAAAGCCTTGCAATGTCATAATATTGAAAACAGAAGTCACGATAAAATTTATCTCGTTGAATATCCTTATTTACATTGCTCTTAACTCTTCGCGAACGACCGTCGCATAAACGCGTCCAAACCGAACCGCTATAGCACGTTTTTGACACAAATAATAACTGTAAGCGCCAAGTGTAAAAATACTCTGTTCGCGAAGGGTTAATTCTATAACGACTGACTGTAAAATGACTACATGACTACAAAATCTGATTGTCTCCGATAAAAACAAAATTCAATAATTCCAAACATGCAAGGAATAAGAAGATAAAAGTACTAAAGAACTAAATAAACCAGCATGTGGTAAGAATGTGACGAAGAAATAATTTATTAACGTCACTGTGATGTCAGTGGCTACTAACTGCCAACTGCTAATATTTACACGAGGCTGCAGTCGTGTCAATGGTCGTCATAATGTTAATATGCAGAGCGAAACAATTGACAGATTTATAGGTATGTAGTTCACTAGTTAAACACAGGTTTATAAGTTAGTTCACTGATGAATTATAGCACATATATGTAATCGTAAAAGAAGTCACAGAGAAAGGATTTAATTCCCTTTTTTGTAGGCAACTCCATTATTAAATGAACTGTAAGTTACAAAGCTTTTTTTATCACTCCATACGACTGTAAAAATTCCACGATACGTTCGAAAGCTCACAGGATTAATAAGACCGATCGTACTGACAGGTCGGAGACAAAAAGCAGGTATCTTACAATTTAAGTTCAATACCTGTCTATCATAAGACACCAAAGAATCACGAGGAGACAATGAATGCATCAACGCCAAGCGTTCATAGTATTGGCAATTGTATCGACATCTTCGTCACATTACAGACTTCGAAAAGGAGGACGTTACTCAATTCCATCATAATATATATTATATATATTTTTCTTTTCATCATGTCCGTCGATTATTCCGCGGCGAAATTCCTGGCAATAAATATAAAAAAAAAAACATGCCTAAATTTTACGCAGTAGGTAGCTCAGAAGATAGAGAAAAGTGCGTACATAATAACGCAATTTGTTGCAACGCGATATCTTAATTAGTTCCTGAGATATAGGACTTCAAAGTTTGTATAGCGGCCGGCGCGTACGAGGGTAATCCCGAATGGGCCGCAGACTTTTTTCTAGGAAATTCATATACGCATTTCCAGGAATAGTAAAGGGTTAGACGTAAACAATGGCCACGTGACCGCTACGCTAGACACTCGCTGTCTGGGTCCAAGCGTGTGGCGGCAGCGAATTTCTACAAAAATTACGTTTGTCTTCACACGACGATATCTCAGGAACGGATAAAGATATCGAGGTAAATCAAAAACCGAATTAAAGCGGAAGATTTCTACTTTCTTACGAATCTAACTTTATACCGAAATTCGAAACAGGACTTTGTTGGCAGCCCTTTGAACTTTTAGTAATTTTAATACGCGTTTCTTATGCAGTTTAACATAGTTTCTGACTTTCAGTTGCTTCTAACAATAGAATATTATCATGAATATCTATCACACGCATTATTATTAACGATTCTTTCATTTGTATCGTAAGTCGGTTGTATTTTTTTTTCCAAAAATTTTTTATTTCACATTTTTTAGTGGCGATCGGAGCATTCCTTCCAGAGTAGCATCAAAGAATAGGAATTTTGCAATGGGAATAGTAGTTAGCAACAAAGGGATGGGAAGGGAAGGGCATGGAAGTTAAGGTAATGTTGCAAATGCGATCATTGTGGAAACATCCCCGGCCGCAAAATGTAATACTAGGTTTCATCGATATCAGGCCGAGTAAACGTGAAATACCACGTTTTTTGCGATAAAAACGAAAAAAAAAATCCAAAATAGTTTTTCTTTACGGGACCAACTGGGAGTCATACCCTACAAGATGCAAACGATTTGGTTCCGATTGGTTCATCCATCTCGGCGTAATCGGCGAACATACATAGAAAAGTCAGAATATTCAGAACTATGTATAATATCTTGACTTTTTAAGTAAATAAAATATTAAATTCCTATTATTACGATTATTTTGCTTAATATAAGTTATTGTAAATATTGATTACATGCAGTATTAACAAATAGTGGTAACATTAATTTGTGATTGGGATTACGCTAGATATTTTTCTACCGTAATTTTTGCAGAACACATCGACGTTATAATCTTTCAATTACACAGTCTTATAAACACAGCAGCATGCAACAGTTTTCTGTCGATCAGTCAATAATTTTAGAAATAAAACCACGTTATTGTAGTGTTTTTACATCAACAGAAACGAGACAGAAGAGAGGAAACATACAAAATACATTAGTACAAGAATTGCAATGGCAGCTCCGATGATCGTAAAATTATTAGAAAGAAATGCTGGAAAAAAAAATTGATAAATGAACAGCTCGAAGAACACTACTTACAGCAGCTGAAAGGAAAAGAAAGCTCTCTTCTTCGACGAACAACATGGAGTCTTATTTCGTACTCATAAAAAAAAGTATAAAAAGTGAAGTATCGGCCAAGAGGAAAAAGTAATTTGGTCCGATGATGTGATGATGTAGTACTCTAAGCTGCAAACCCACTACATCGTATTAACGGTGCAATAAACTGATATTAACCAGTGTTTCAAATCATTCAATCTATGTCAATATCGGAATGTTATATCATATTGCAGTAACTGTCTAAAATATATTGCAAAAAATATGAAAAAAGAAGGATCCCGGATAGGCGTATTCAAAGCTCTGATTAAAATTCGATTTATAAATGAAATGTACAGCAACTTTCTCTCATCACCGTTAATTCATTTGTGGCAAAGAAATAAGAACAACGGCATAAAAGTTGAATTATTTGACACAAATGAATGATAACAATTGGAATTTAATATTTTTCATAAAAAGTTCAAATATTATACAAAACAATATGTAGTTCGTTTCTGTATGTTCTACACTCAAACAGTAAACGGGCTATGATTTATGTCAAAATTTCCGTAACGTGAAAGTGATAAACAATTTTTGTGTAACGAAGCATAAGAATTATTAAAGATTTTTTTTAATTGGATTATCCTGCGACATCTTGTATCTATCCGAGTACTTTCTGTTTTTTGTTTTGTATTTATTTAATTACAGTTAATGTGTTAATGATATTCAGAATAAATTTCTCATCAGATCAACCAAAGTAAAATAAATACATAGCTAAAGCTAAAGCTGCCATATGTAATATGACAAACAGAATTGTTTAAAAAATTCTTTCAAATCAAAATTGCTGTAGTTTAAATCTCTATAATTTTATTCAGATCTTTTATAAATACTAAATAAAAATATATAAAAATGAAATAAAAGAACACATATGTAATTAGCGAACATTCTACCCAACAAAAACCTGTGTTTCAATTAATTCAGTAGTATGTTTTATGTTTAAAATAGCAAACAAAAATTATAAAACTCTGCATTGCAATGCATTAAATTTTCTTTGATAGAAAAATGTATGATTAATATTACTAAATTGTATTAATAATGATATAGAAGTGTAACTAACCGAAATAAAAAAAATGGGTAAAACAATATTAAAATCACAAAAAGTATACTTGATTTAAGCAATTCTGAAATGATTTCTCCAGAAAATAAATCGCATTCGGCGATTTACGCCGCGTTTCTTTGCCATGTACAATTTCAAGAGAAACAGTATTTCTATTTAAATGTTGAATTCGAGCAGGCTATATTTTCGAGCTTACATCACTAGAGTCACGGCAGCTGCGGTGTCTGATGCAACGGTAATAAAATAATGTTAATGGTAAAAGCGTAAAAGAGTTTCAGAATAGCACGCGAGGCGTTCAAATACAACGCTAGGGGAACAATGAAACAGTACAACTGTTCCCTAAAAATAGTATTTATTTCAATCTCTTAATGGATATTCTCCTGAGGGATTAAGATATCGACTTTTTATTACTTGTATTTTCTTAAACATTAACATATTAAAATGTGTTCCCAAAATTGTACGTTTCAATTGATTGAAATAACAAGTGCTATATGTGCTAGAACACATAATACAAGAAATACGCAAAAGTATGAACACTTTTTCTTCAAAACCACATTTCTCAAATTAGCTGTCCTGATTTCTCAATAATAAATTGATTAATCTTCTTAAAATTTTATATGTACACATAAAATAGATGTAGCTTCATCTTGTGAACTAAAACTATGTCAATATCGACAACAGTTTTTTTTTAACAATTTTTAATGTATTTCTGCTTCATAATCACTGGCATTTTATTACAAAAGTTTTCTATACATTAAAGTTATCCATAATTTTTCTTTAGACGATTACAATTTAAATGGTGGCAAGAGTGCAACTTAAACAATAATAAAGACAATTATCTTGAAACACAACTAAACATGTACACAAAATTTTCCGAATTATAGTAACTTAAACATTCCTTATCTCATACATCATTTAAAATGCATGGAAAGTAAAAAAGGTTGTAAATCATGTAAAAAAAAAAATTTGTTTCTTAACACCAGCATGTTTATATAAAGATCAATGATAATAAATATTGGCGAGGGTATAGTTACAATTACTTACACAGTTTTTTAGCACATCCAAAAAATAATATATAATGTACGTTATATAATTAGTTTTGTAAATTAAACTGAATGTGTCAGTGAACAACTACCATCCTCATTTGCTGTTAGTTTGTTAGTAACTATGGAGAATGCTATTAACATAACGAAACGATAAAATAATTAAAAAAGTAAAAGTATTTAATAAAGAAATGCGAACAATTGATGTTTATAGGAAATGGATAACTGCAGACAAAATAAAATCAATGACAGTACCATTGAAATTAACAGCCGAGTATTGAAAAGAAATGTTACCGACATTAGAAAAATTCTATGCTACTTAGGACTTAAATGATTCTAAATACAGGGTGTCCCGTAACTAGTGTAGGAGTCGGAAATGGGGGGTAGATGAGACGATTCTGAACAACAATTTCCTTTGCAAAAACGTCGTATGGGGCTTCGTTTTTTAATTATTAACACGTTGACTGCCACGGTGAAAACGGACGTGGGTAGTCAGACACGCTGAAATCCTAATTATTAACAATACAATCAACTAATTTTCAAATTTAACTTTTCAATTCGATAGCTAGCATTATTAGCTTAATGTTAACGCTATCCGTGGTTTATTGTATCATTTCTGTTGGTAATTATTTGATTGTAAAAAATTTCGGGTGCCGGTCACCGGTGACCCCCGTGGCAGCCAACGTGTTAAGGAAAAACACTGACCAATCACAGCGCGCGCTTCTCGCGTGCTCAGGCGCGTGAACGTAGCTTCGGGGCCTGGTACGTTCAGACTAGGCTGGGTAAACGTGGTTTTAAAGGAGGAAAAATTTAATTAAAGTTCTACCGAGGAACGAATACAAATAATTATAAATAGTATCTACGCAACTGTTATCGCTGAAGATGGGGTAAATCAGATAACTAAATTGAATTTATTAGTTATTTGTACTTCTTTGAAAAAAAAGAAGGAATAAATTTTGGGAAGGTGCTCCCGGAATTTTTCGAAAATGAATAACGATTTCGCAATAAAAAGACGACTGTAATGTTATGAAAATTGGGAAATAATTTGAATTTGACTTACCCATTCACCTACAAGTTGTCCTTGTTCGTCGATAACGGTCATCGTACTGATCCTGGCCAAGGAAGGACGAAGACCCAATGGCAGAACAGCCAATGGAACGGCCCCGTCACTGAACGCTTTTATCCACCACGAAAGTATTTTACTTCACGATCCCTTACACTTGTCACTTTCACATTACAATAACCACGTTACTCGTTCCCCGATTGTTGACCCTTAACTGGTTGTTGTGCGTGTTTACGAAATACGTAATCGATCCCGAAAACTTCCGATCGTTGACACGTTCGACCGAACCATCGAGACAGAAAAAAAACGCGACGAACTACGCAGAACGAATCGGCAGGACAGTAGCCGGTGGACAAGGCGACGGAACTTTTGTCGTGCAATGTTATTTACGTAGCTTTTTTTGTATCGCGTAATACAAAATGTATCGTATAAGTTCACAGTTTTTTTCGTAATCGCTCATTTGACCACGTAATAAACTCTCAGAATCCAGGAAATTCCAGCTAGCCGCGATACAAAAAAAAGCTGTGTAAACAACGTCGCACGACGAGTGTTCCGTCCCCTTACGGACCGGCTACTGCCCTTCTGCCGATTCGTTCTGCGTAGTTCGTTATGTTTTCTTCTGTCTCGATGGTTCGATCGAACGTGTTAACAGTCGGACCTTTTCGGAATCGGTTACGTATTTCGTAAACACGCACAATAACCTGTTAAGTGTCAACAAGCGGGGAACGAATAACACGATACGTCTTTTCGGGATCTTGAAAACGTTTCGGGTTCTCGATCTATTCGGATGCAGTCGGATAGTTTCGGGATCTCGACGAGTATCATAGGCCGCTCGATCTCGCCCGAGTTTTCCCGACCCGATCCGAAGCTCGGGAATTTCGTGAATTTGAGAACTTGCACACCTCTGCGAATAACGTGTTGTATAATGTGAAAGTGACAAGTGTCAGGGATCGTGAAGTGAAATACTTTTGTGGTGGATGAAAGGGTTTAGTGACCGGGTCGTTTCATCAGCTGTTCTGCCATGGGGTCTTCGTCCTTCCTTGGCCAGGATCAGTACGATGGTCGTTATCAACGAACCGGGACAACTTGTCGCTGAATGGGTAAGTCTAATTCAAATTATTTCCCAATTTTCTTAATATTACAGTCGGCTTTTCATTGCGAAATCGTTATTCATTTCCGAAAAATTCCAAGAGCACCTTCCCACATTTTATTCCTTCTTTTTTTTCAAACGAGCATAAATAATTAATAAATTCAATTTAGCTATCTGATTTACCCCATCTTCAGTGATAACAGTAGCGTAGATACTATTTATAATTATTTATATTCGTTGCTCGGTAGAATTTTAATTAAATTTTTCTTCTTTTAAAACCGCGTTTACCCAGCCTAGTCTAAACGTCCCAGGGGCCTGTAGCTATGCACACGCGCCTGAGCACGCGCTGTGATTGGTCAGTGTTTTTCCTTAATAATTCAAAAACGAAACTCTATACGACATTTTTGCAAAGGAAATTGTTGTTCAAAATCGTCTCACCTACCCCCCATTTTTGGCTCCTACACTAGTTACGGGCCACCCTGTATACTGACTAACAAGGAAAAGCACAGAAGTGTCCCCCTCCGATTTTGATGAAACTTCGTAGGTTTGTTTGTATTTTTTTGTTATCGGCTGCGAGGCGACTTTAAGGGATGAAAACACCCCTTAAAGTTTCAATCCACTTGTGCTATCTCGAAAACAAATTGTATTTTGCCCAATTTATTAACATCCTGTTATTATACACAAAAGACCATAAAACTTTCTTATTAGAAGTTTTAATGTATTTCGTATGGTTTTCGAGATAGCACAAGTGGACCAAAACTTTAAGGGTGGTTTCATCCCCTAAAGTCGCGTCTCAGCCGATGAAAAAAATACGTGTCTCTTATGTTTGCATGCTTCACAAACCTACGAAGTTTCATCAAAATCGGAGGGGGACACTTCCGTAGTTAATTTAACAATCTGCTATTGTTTTCTGCAACTAATTGTAATTACTTTCTTTCTGTTCATTTTAAAATATGCCATTCTTTTCTGTATCTTATTGCATCTAGTAACAAAATTTGGTTTGACACTTTCAGCCTGTTTAAGTAAATTGTATAATGGACTTCCATCCTTTTTGAAAATATAAAATTTTTTGTAGCTAATTAATAGGCTTTTGAAACATTAAAACGAAAATATCGTAAAAATATCTGAAAGTTGTTTATTATACACAAGAAACAAATTTTCATATATTTCGTCAATAACAAATATATTGTTGAACAAACCATTGTTTTCCGATAAATTTAGTTTTGGCATTTAAAGTTTCGTTTGTTCCCACTCTCCAACTAATTAAGTTCTTGGTGGTTTTCTTCGTTTAATAATTCATTAACACTTCGTGTAATAATGAATTAATAAACAATGATAATATTTTCAATTTTTAAGCCAACACATTTTATTTATTTTGTCATTCTTTGCATAACTAACATCCGGTTATCTTTTTCGTAGCGTCTGTTTTCAAAGCTTTGGAGCTGTTATTATTATTTTTTATAATATGGATAATAAATTTTAAGAATAATATAGATAGTAAATTTTTACAACTAAAAATTTTCTGGTTTCTTTTCATATTTCAGTGAAAGTACTTCGTATCTATTATACTAATAGAAACTCAGAAAAAGAAATTGTGTATTTTTGGACGGTAAACTTGAAAAAGAAAATCTTAAAGTTAAGGAGTTAAGAAGGTAGAAAATTATGGAATTAATTCTGAACTGAATCGGTCGTAATTAGGAAACTAAATTATACTCAACTTTATCGCTGTTTAACTCTTTGCTTCAGGTTCTTTTAACGATTAAAAAGTTGTAATTAGCTACGTACCGTTTAAATTCTAGACGAAGAAAACTAAATTATACCCACGCAGTTTTTCTTCAACTATTTTCAATTTTGAAAATTTAATTTGAAATTTAATGTAATTTAATGTAGTTCTTTAATATAATGTAGGAATCGAATTATATTCTATTTATTTGTTTAGTCCTTTTGTTTCTCATAATAAATTACAGCCTATCACAGTATACACGTACACGTATTTATCAAATAAATATACTACGCCAAATAATGCGAACAATGTTAATTAACAAATAATAATGATCTCAAATCAAAAGCTGTGAAAATCGATCATTTGTTTCTGTATATCTTCTCTTTATGCCTTTTTCTTCTTTTTTTTTACGTAGAGTAAATTTCACATTTATGATTCGCACATTTTTTCTTCGTCTTTGGTAGCAAAATAGAAAATGCTTTTCCGCAAGCCTCAACAATGGTGGAACTCCAGATACGCTTTTTAAAACGGAATAACTTTTTTATTTTACTAGATAATGTGTTTTCATCGCTTTGAAGAATAATTACAGTTGATCGGAATTGCGAAGAAAATAGTGAAGGCTGATTTTTAATCTTTTTTATCTTATCCTGTAATAAGAATTTAAATATGCATTCTCTGGGTTTAGGTAAATTATATGTAGGATATGTATACTGAAATCGATATCTGTTGATACGATTGCTAGAAAGAAACTTTTTATATACTAATTACAATGAATGGTTGATAGTTTGATAACGTAAATTTTTCTTCGGTGTAGCGTTCAAATGTTAATAGGAATTATTATGCAAGATACAAATAGGAAACTGTATTTGAACAGTTATAAAATTCAATACAGTAATGATTTTATTTTAAAAACGTTTTTTATTTAAACGATGTTAAATTTTCAGTTAAAATACATTTAAAGCATGAAAACGATGATTCAGAAAACTATTAAAAGTGGATGGAGGACTTCAAATTCTAATATAAAATATATACGTATACAGCTATTGTAGATGGTAGGTGAAAAAACGCGCTATAATTGCGTCCATGGAATTAACTCTCCGTAGATTGTTAATGCGGATCCATCGAGTTATTTCAAGGGGTTAAAGCATCGGTGAATAGCTTCGTTAAAATTTCTACGGAACGTTTGAAAAATATTTCACTGTTGCCCGTGAAAACATCGCACGATATTTGTGGAAAATTGTTTTGCACAAACTTTCGACCCAACTTCTCACGTTTACCGTAAACTCGTTGTTAATTCAAAGGCTTCAGCTTCTAAAGAGAGTTTCATTTATTTCACTTCCCAAGATTGCAAACACGAGAGGGGGATAAATGTCGGTTAATATTTTAACGATGCACGTGCAACAAAACCTGCGTTCTGTGAAAAATCCACGTTTATAAATAAATCCCGTTTATTGTTTTCTATTATATCTAGTTCATATTAGTGAACATTAACACATTTAGTAAAAATCTTTATGATGAAGTTAAAACAGGTGATGAATCCTTCTGGAAATTTATACGGTTCTGAGATAACGTAACTCACAATCAGTGTTAACATCACTTCCAAAGTGTAGACAAGTGATTCACGTGACTAGGCAAAGATATATCTTGAAAATGTTTAAAAACAGAAAAAGACGTTAAAGGCAAAACTAAATCATTCCTATATTATCTGTATGCATTTTTCTTAATTATTTGTTAATTATTACAATTACATTTCAATCATTGCAACGTTCATAAACAGACGTATCCGTATTTGGCAAATTCTCAAAGTGACATTCACAGAAGATAAAGTTATTTGTAAGAAAAATGTATTCCTGATTTATTTATTTACTTATTCTTGATTTACACCCAATTTTACCGAAGTTTGCGAATGGCAAATAAAAATGAGAAAAGACAGTTTGATTTTGGACTCGAACAACGACTAGTCGATAAAGAGGACTCCTCAACACTTGTACCGGAAGAAATGACCGCGTATCTTCTATTTCGACGTGAACCTTGTTTAACTCTTTGGGGCACGGTGCGATTAGAAATGTCCCACCTTTTTGATGCACGGTAATGCATGGTGGGACATTTTTATACCCACCTCGAAATATTGCAATAGGTGCAAAAAAATGAAATAAAACAAAGTTAAATGAAATTGAAAAAATAAAAAAAAAAAATTGCTGTGCAACATGGGTCTATTTTATCTGTGAAATTCTGTGCCCCAAAGAGTTAAATCGTACCTTGAAAATACAGTCCTACTGCATAACGTACTAATCGGTTAAGTACATTTCCCGGCGAGCTTCATTTATGCTCCTCGAGCCTCATCCTCTTCTTATCCTTTTCCTTGTCTCTCATCCCATAAAATCGCGAAACGGATTAAAGCGTTAAATGGACGCAGCGGCGCGTCTAACTCCGCAAACCAACGAAACAAGCTTAAATGTGTCAAAGCAAATCAACTATTCTGCGACCGACTGTTTCATCAACTCCGGGCGAGAGTACACGAATTTTGGTTAACTAAAGGTTGGCAAGCCTCGTTAAGGGGAACTGTAAAATTAGAACAGCAAGCAGCTAAAACACTGGAAACGGAACGAGGATACGGTAGTTCAAGCCGGGTACACTTTAGAGGGTGCAATCGAAAAATTATTCTGAATATTTTGTACTGTTTTTAGCTCGCTGAAGACTACCATCTTCCGGTGTCTTGATCAGCATTACCTGGGTGTACCGTAACCCATGAATTCTCCAATTGTATGAATTTTTATTTGATTACTTTAAATGAATGAAATAAGATCTGCATTGTACCAGGGATATGATTATACAGGTCACCCATTGATATTTTAATTTTATACAAGCTAAAATTAATGCAGGATCTCCGGTAAATTATACGCAATAGAAACAATTTCACGTACAAGCTTAGAATAAAAGAATAAGAATTCCTATTTACGGTAGAACTAGGGTTTGTTTAAAATATAATTTCTTACTATTTAATTTCTTCCGTTATTTTTATCCCATTACTTCGTTCTCTTTCATTTTTATTAAAGTTGGATGTGACGTAACATTTGGAGAAAAAATCCATTGTTCTTTTTAGTAATACATATTTATACGTAAGAAGTGAAAACAGCCTGTGAGGTTGAGATTAAAGGACATTCGCAAAGTATTTCGTAAACTATTCATCGAATAAAAGTGTAAATTACTGATTCTAAGTGAAGTGTTGTACAGACAACCCTCCTATAACACGATTTTTCGTATCACGTTCTATGGAAACCGCGCTATAAGAAACCCAGAATTAATATGTATTAACCCTTTGTACTCGGAGCATTTTTGGATACCTTCGAATCTAATCTACTTTTATACCAGAGCTTCCGAAAACTAAATCCACTATTTTTAGTAAAGTGTTACAAATGGTTATGAATCTATTTATTTTTATTCCTTTCATTAAGAGTGTGCAAGAGCCATGGCTGAACTCCGAGCTGATTTCAGCGACAGTTGCACATCCCTACCACATTCCAACCACCGCACCGGTTTCTGTCAGTGGATTCTATTTCACCCATTCCCAGCAAATTTCACTCTTGTTCACAATGCATTTGAAGACGATAAAACTTGAATCAGATATTTTGTTTGATTATCTGCAACGATTTAACGCACACTCTGATCTCGCGTGTGCGCTTTGTATCTGAACATTACTGTATACCTTGAACTTGCAGTACGATTCCGTTTATTTGAACTAATGTCAGTATCCGGTGAATCGAACACGTTGCTGAATTTTTGTTATTTAAACTCAAGCCAGATGGTATACAATGGAGCAGACGTATCCCAAAAGCAGTAAAAAATATTTTCTGACCGAAATCATACATATTTCACAATCTATCGGATTTTCATATGATTATTGTAAATGAAATATTAGTCTTAAATTGTAGTTACGAATTTAATAAAGAAAGTGCTTAATACTTACTATACAGTTCTGATTTCCAAGATTCAAGTACTACTTGTGAAAGATTCGATTCCTTCCAACGTCGAAGTACTTATAAGTATCTTTTCGAAACTTGCAAGTATGTACTCATTTCGAGGTTCGATATCAGTTTGTATAAAATGAATACTTTTCAAATATAATCATTGAAATATTATTTTCTTTTAAGTAGTAATCGAAACCCATGAAATGAAACTTGGTTATTGAAAGTGCCTCGGATTCGTGAATACATATTGAACTTCATCCCATCTCTAATCAATTACCCGTTTGATATCTAATAAAAATATCGATACCCATTCAAACACTAATAAATACTAATCTTAACACTCATTTATTATTATTAATCATTTCGTCTTGCTCGTATTAAATGGGTATCAAACAGATATTGATAATTTCAGGAGGTATCAAACGGTTATCAATATAGTTTCGATAGATATTAAATGGATATTGGTAATTTCAATCAAATAGGTACTGATAGATTCCCGTATCAAAGAACTATCGATCCCTTTTGATACCATTGCTTTTGATACGTATTGCTACGAGATTGAAATTCTTAAACCGGTATTGATAGTTACATCACTACTCAAAAGTTTAATATTCTTCGGTCCGTTATCTTAATGTTATATCTGAATTCATCAAAGGGTTCGTTGAAAAATTTGTGAGTTTCCTACATGTTCTGTTGTCTGTTTTTATTTTTATTTTGTACTTTCTGTACATTTGGTTTTCAATTCTCGCCAAATTGACTTTAATACAACTTAAAATTCAGAAATTCGAAATTCTAAGATATCTGTTACCTTAAGATATTTAAAATGTATAAGGGAAACAGAAAAAGTTAACTTTTTAGAAGGGGTAAATAAGGGCAAAATTTGATTCTGAAATATACTTGAACAAGTTTTAACTAACAGCAAAAATTTTCTTCTAGATTTTTCGGGAAACTATGTAAATTATTAAATTTTTATCAATATTATACTATTTTCTGTAGTAACGGATATGTTAATTTGGTTGCTTATCGTTATTGAATATTAATACAATAATCACCTAAAATACTATTTTTCGCAAAATACTATAATTACGCATGAATACGACAATGGATATTCTTACAATTAGATATTATTTTATAGCTGAAAATAATTACTAAATACAATCATTTTTGAAGTTTTTGCCTGCTTTTTGGCACTTCGCCTCACCGTAAGGTGTGCCGCTTATATGCACTCGCTTGTTTGTTTCATATGCAAGCGTTAAACAGCAGATAGTGTGTTTTAACAATCAAATTCAGTCGTTTACAGTCATGTGATACGTTTACAAAATAAATCGTAAAAAACGAAGGGTACAACAGTATCCTCTTATGACTCGGACAAAAAAGGGGCGAAAACGCGATGCTGAGCGTTAAAAAAAAAAATTAAAAAATTTGTAGCAATTAAAAAAACGGTGAAACAGCATTTTCTTTGTCGGGAAAGTATAACGTTGGAAAATCTGTAATACCTGTTTTAATGAATGTGAACTGTAATAAAAAGAGCAATACTATTTCATCGGGAAATGCAGTGAATTTATAATTTCAGTAATAATCTGCCATAGACCAATCTATTTGTGGATTAATTTTGTGTAAAACAAACGCATACAAACGAAACATTAACTTTTCTGGAAACACTTTAGAAAACGGCATGGTACGTACTTATTAAATATTCAGGCCAACGACTGAAGAAACCTTAGAAATATTAGGATAAAAGATATCAAGAAATAATTCAGGATTTTATATTTGAGAAAGATCATTCAGACGATTGCACAGAGTGGTCCTAGAAGAGACTGAAGGATGTAAAATTTAACACGTTGGCTGCCACGGGGGTCACCGGTGACCGGCACCCGAAATTTTTGACAATCAAATAATTAACAAAAGAAATGACGAAACAAACCACGGATAGCGTTATCATTAAGCTAATAATGCTAGCTATCGGTTTGAAAGGTTAAATTTGAAAATTAGTCGATTATATTCTTAATAATTAGGATTTCAACGTGTCTGACTACACACGTCCGTTTTCACTGTGGCAGTCAACGTGTTAAATAACTTTTTCATTATTAACCTTTTTTATTGTTTTCTTTTTTTAACAACGGGTTAAAGTAATGAAAATATTTCAGGAAAGACTAGTTTTGTAAAATCCGAATTTTGTTTGGCCATCAAGAATTTCCGATGGCCATCAACGCTTCCGATACAAAAGCGTTTTAATAAACCTTGTAATTTAAAATAAGAAATCTGATGCAAGTCATTTTGACCCATTTGGTAGTTCTACTGTTAAATTAAAATTATTTTCATAAAAAAATTCGTGATTTAAAGTTATAGTACAAACTGCACCGTTCACAAGACTATGCAATACATTTTGTTTAAGTAAAAACAACAATACGGATTGTTTAATTTTACATTTTATTCACCGTACTATCTGAGCTGCAGAGTGGAGTAGAGCGTGAAAGCTTTGAAAGTCAATCGGGTTAGTGCTTAGAATGCAAAGGGTCAAGAAGGTCATTCAATATGGTAAAGAGTAAAGACAGATCGAGTCAAGAAGGAAATGATGAGACCCGATCTGCATTGGCCGTCGTACGCAGACGCGAAGCCACTGCAATCAATATACATGTAGATATCTCTGTCTTCAAATGTGGACACTGTTAATTTTAAGATTGTATGGGTGATTTTTAATATTGAAACGGGAACATACGCACGGATATACATAGAGATTGATTCAATGAAATTTTCGAGTGATAACCAGTTATAGAAGAACGGTATCGGTGGAGCATAAGATCAATAATGGAGATATGAAATAAACGATGATAACAAAAACCAGCTCAATTTCTGTCAGTTATTGGCTGTATAAAACTGACATATCGGAGATATTAAATAATTGGAGTAAAGAGTACAAGTGACAATCGAAATGCAAAGAAATAGTGAAGATAAAAACTGTGATTAAAAATAATAGTAGAAATAAAATTGAAGCGAAAAGTAAAAATAAAACTCGGAGTAAACAAGCGCTTATTTGCGCTCGTAATAATTTCAATTCTGTATACCGGTCAGTTTGTACCGTATCTTCGTCTGTATTTTAGCAGAGAAATGCTTAACTCTTTATATTAAAAAAATTCTGTTACACGCTTTTAAATACACTACTGAGGACATACATAGAGGTACAAAAAAATCAATGAAGCTCCTGCATTTTACTAGAGGTTCGAACAAAACTTTTCGTTCGTTGACAGAATTATATTAACACGTTGAATGCCGCGGGGGTCACCGGTGACCGGCACCTGAAATTTTTCGAAATGAAATAATTAAGAACAGAAACCATGAAATAAACGGTGGATAGCGTTGATATCAAGCTAATAATGCTGGCTATCAAATCGAAAGGCCAAATTTGAAAATTAATTGTCTGTGTCGTAAATAGAGTTTTACTGTGTCTGACTACATACGTCCATTTTCACTGTGGCACTCAACGGGTTAATAGGGGAGAAAATGTTATATGAAGTGCAACGATAAATATTTTATTACAAAGTTATAAGTAAAAATGTTAAAATCTCTCAAATGTATCTATTTTTTTTTGTATGTAATTAAAAATTATTTCACGTGCAAAACTAGTGAAAATTGGCAAGAAATTTGAAATGAGGAATTAATAAAACTGTACTATGACTTCTAATTATATTAATTGACGTAGAAGTATTATTAGATAATAAACTTCGTATTTTATTTTATTTATTTGTATTTTGTACACTGTGATGGAAGATCCGTTGTAATCTATTTCATGCGTACAATATTTGCTCATAACTTCAAACAAAATGTTTGCAGCTAATTTTTGGATAACGTTTTTATATTTTTACCTACAGAATTATTCGCACGCTTTATAAATAAATCGTGGGAAATATAATTCTTGGAACATTTTGAGTGTCCCAAATAATTCAAAGAAACTGTTACGTTCAAAGTACATCAATTGTTGTATCTTCATCCTAACAGAAGCGATAAGTACCAAAGTTGTAGTGTCAAAATACGATCATTGTGGGCAACTATTCCGGAGAAACAGTGTACAGGACACCGTCTATAGAAGTCTCAACTCTGCTTCATCCTCTGGTTTACCAGCTGGACGGATGAACAGATAAGTTTCTTAACACCCAGCCTTTAACCCCTATCTCTCCCTTCGCTTTTAGTAAATCCACCGTGACTTCTAGGTGACATACCGTAGCTGAGTATTCACAGCTGGAGACTTAGTTAGCTAGAAATCGTGTATCCAAATCTGGAAACTTCATTCGCTGGTTGTTTGGTCTTCAGATTTAGATACACAACTAAACCTGGTCACAATGGAAGTATAACAGAATGAAATCAATTTAGAGCCATTTTAAAGTACGATATGCGAAATACTGTAGCTGATTAGAATTATGAATTTTGGACACTAGAATCCAGAACTGGATTATACAACTCTAGAACTATCACACCGCAAAATAACTTTTAACAAACTATTTTTACTTCTCAATTTCATCAAAAAGATTCTTATCGTTCGACTGTCACTATTGAATTACTTACTACCATTGCTCCTTAATTTTTATAATGAAACTATTTTAACGTAGACAAATTTAAAAGAACTTTACGACAGGAACCAGGTTTATGAGGCGGACATGACTTTTACCATTTTTTTTTGGAAGCAGGAAAAATATTTAGGCTAAGCTGCTTAAAGGACAGCGTCTTTAAATTCAATCATCGGGACGCTTACAATAGTAATGGTCATAAACCTGGTCACCGAGCGAAATTCAGGTAGGCGACCTTCCTGCGTGAAAACATCGTCACCCGGGGTTGCACTGGGAAGGGACGTCGAAAGGCGTGTTTTTGGAAAAGCACCTAATAGGTGAAGACGAGAAACGCCTATCTACGGAAACGGAATACAATCGAACGCGCGAGGAAAATCAGTCAGACGCCTCAAAGATTCAACCCTTTCGGTACGGGTGCCGGATATATCCGGCGTCCATCTGATGACCTGTGTGGACGAGTGCTGGATATATCCGGCATCCACGTAGCAATCCGTGCTTAATATTAAAGTTACAAACAACACTTGGGAAAAAAGTATTGTTTTATTAAGATCATAGATCATATATAAGGTTAGGAAGTTTTCGGCAGAGCACCTCGTACAGCGGGAGTGTCGCGGCGGAAAGGGTTAAAACCGTGTAATATCTCTTTGAAAATAGACTGTGTAGTTAGTTGATTTTTCTTTTTGTTTTACTAAAACTGTTGTAATGTTTCCGTGGGAGATGGTATGTATAATAGAATTCGTGCACCACACGGTTACTTAAAACTAAGTAATTAGGCTTTATTAACCGCACGGATAATATAATTCAAGAATATTTGGAATACAGCGGTCGCGTTCCTGTACGATCCGGTAATGATGCCGTTTGTCGTATTGCCACGCGCCGTATGCGTTCGGAAACAAAAAACACTCGCCAATCGCGGGAACTTTCGCGCCAATATCACAACTGTCTTTGTATATCTTTCATCACCCATCCACTCGGAACATCCTTACACTAACCTTCTAATCTGTCAAAAGAAATTCTCTTCGTTCGGCTGTCGTATGAACCTATAGAAGAACAACGTAGAAATCGGTATGCATTGCTGAGCTGCGCTTTATTGCCCATGAAAGCGTGTGTCGCAATTCCCGTTTCCCGATGGTCCATTTATATGCAGATAACAAAACTGAACGGTAATCGATAAACCGCTGTATACAGCACAGTGAAAAGTTTTCGCAGTTTAACAGAAACTTTCGGTACGTGTTACCGTCGATTGAATTTAATCACCTCGTTGACGATCACGAACTTTCCTATTTGTCAACGGAAATATACACATTATTAAAAGATTATATGCAGTTGGCTACCTATATTCTCGATTAGCAATTCAGCAATATTGTTACGGTATTAACTCTTGCACAAGATGTTGCGTTTTATGAGGAGAATATGACAAGCATTTATTATCCAAAACGTGGATAAGAAAATCATGGTTTTCATTCAAGAATATATATACATTTGTAATTAATTTTATTTTTTCTGTCATGTAATAATCAGTTTAATTTTTAACAAAGGTCATGTCTAGTGCCAAGGAATACGCAGCTATCAATTACACGTTCGGAAAATAATGGGAAAGTTAGAATAATTAAGTACAATTACGCAATTTTCACGATGCACCTCCTGTTTCCCTTTTGAATTTTTACAAATTAAAAAATTCTTATAACCTAATTATAGGATAATCGTACGTTTTACGATAAATTCAAAGATGATAATTAAATATTATATTCACAACCTAATTCGTTAACACAAAATTTCTATACTGAATTATTTTATACACTATGCAGAATTCGAAACTAATAGTCGCATAATGGAAAGGTAACGGAAAAAGAAAGAGAAACATATGCTGATTAAGATTTGAAGATTATAACATTCTTATGTTTTTAACACTTGTTTGTTATAATTTTTCCATCGCGTATTGAAAAAATAATTATGAACTTCTGAGATTCTGTAGACCGTACACAATAATTTTATGGAAAAAATTTCTCCTTTTTTCATTAAATAAAGAAAAATAGGCGAAGGGGTATACGATTATCTATTCCTGATTCAACAGAACATGCAAATTAATATTATGAAGAAGTTTTTCTTCCTTCAGCACTGTCAACATCGATCTAAAATTACATCGCTGTTTGCGCCACTCTGCGGATACCCAAATCATCCGTCAACATTGCGGATACAATATCATCGCTAATCCCAATATTATTAGCAATTTATGGTACGGTTAACCACCGGATAGCGATTTCAGAATTTGATTTCCACGACCAAATTTCATATTTTTAAAAAGTTCTTTCTCTGTAAAACGTTAATTATTTAATTCAGATACATCAATTTTTTCGAGTAATTTCATAATGAAGGATAGTGTCCTTAAGTAGAATGTACAATGACTCC
This sequence comes from Stelis phaeoptera, assembly GCA_943735885.1. Lineage (NCBI taxonomy): Eukaryota > Metazoa > Arthropoda > Insecta > Hymenoptera > Megachilidae > Stelis > Stelis phaeoptera. The sequence continues at coordinate 4,852,911 of OX030933.1, forward strand.
AAAAAGTATTTGTATGTACATCCCTTAAAGCAGAATAACGTTCTTAAAATTAGGCCAAATAATTTCAATTCTTTTGAGAACATAACAGGATGAACTTATAATATAATGTGTCTTTGTTACTTTGAAAAAATTATTAGCAAAATTTAAAAACTATATTTTGTTGATTTATATAAATTATATATACGTTGAAATTTTCATCGAAATCGGTTGATCCAGGAAAAAAAAGATGCAAAATTCTTTAGATTTCTGTTAGTTGTAGACTGAAAGTCGTAAAAAACTCCGATTTTCATTATTTTTAACCGCTCGTAACTCTTTTCTTTCATAATCTTTAACTTCGATGAAATTTTCAGTATGCAAAAGTGATTAACGATCTGAAAGAAAAAATTCAATAACAGAAATTGGACGCGTGCGAAAAAGATACATTAGTTATTCCTAATTATTTGGAGAATAAAGAAAAATATATCTAAAAATATTTGCGCGAGCATTTAAAAGTTACAACTTCTCGATGGATTTAAATTCAACCCTCATATCACGGCAAATCGCAACAAAAGCTGGAGTAAATGAAAATATAATAAATGATCAACGAATTTGTAAATTAAGATGGAAATTTTTCAAGAAGAAATTTATTTAAATAGCTGGACATTTCTTAGAGTACTGCCATTAATAAATACGCACAAAAAGGTTTGATTAGATTAACTCTTTGACTACGAAAGGCGTATATATACGCACTTACGAGTCTATCAATACATACGAAAGGCGTATATATACGCTCAGTAAATAGTACGATTTCAAATGAAAATTAACGTTTTCTTTGATTTTTAAGAAAACAATTTTTCATGACTTTTTGCCGGAGCATGCCGCAGTCAAAGGGTTAACACATTATCTACCGCTCTAGAATGGAAAAAGGTAATTGAGAATTAGGGGGAGTAACCCGTATTTTGTATTTATTCTCGATCGTAGCACGCTTAACTTTCATTATTTCAACAGTGTTATATACGAAAAAAATAATAGTCGAACGTTTGTTAATTGATTTTCAGTTACCAGTGGATAATATTGAAAAGCCTATTAGTAGGCTTCCGGTAGAAAAAGTGTTAAGAACAAACGATGAAAAAAAGTGTCATATTTAGAGAACAAGCATTTTAATTTAGACAAGTGCGATGAATTTCATTATTGTTTTCACTGCTTAAAAGAAAACCAATTTATAAATTAGAAAATACAGATAGGCAAAAGAGGCATCATGACGAAGGTCGGCAATAAACTATGGTGGAAAAATCAATTAAGTCTGCAAATAATAAAATGAATAGTGATATACCTTGAAATAATCGAAAAATGATTACCTTAACAGGCCTGTTAAATGGCTTTAAAAAGTTTTAAATATATTTCAGTAAAACAATGCAAGTGTTGAATACCTATTGTGAAATATGCTTAAAACTATCTAGAAAGTTTGTTATCACAAAATGTCATAACACGTCGTACTAAATGTTGTCGAAAACTTTTGATAACACTCGTAGGTATGTATGAAAATGGCAATATAATTAAATAATTCTATGTCTAGGTACGAGTGCAATAATTTTGTTAACTATCGAAACGAAAATAGATAGAGCGCCTTAAAAGGGATGTATGTACGTTGCGAAAATTGGAGTAAATAAATAGAAATTGAGTGGACGAATTCGGCGGTAACTTGTTCAAACTTTAGGCAACCCCACGAAGAGCTGATCACACAAACGAGTACAACTGAATGCGTGTACACACGTGCAAACACTATCAAATAGAGATTTGTTGCGTTACGAAAAGGGTCAAGAGCAAATGACTTCTTGCCGTTTGGTAGCGCTTGGTTTGATGCAAACGCGAATGTACAAAGCACTTTTCGTGTGAATGCGAGCTTCTATAATTATTGCGCGTCAGCTACTACAAGGGATGATTCAAAACCCGAAAATTCAAAAAATTATTAAACAGTTTTTCTAATTACACAACAATTATTTTCTGTTTCTGCTCGTTTTTAGCTGAAGGGCGTAAAAAGAGTTCTTACAGTTTCGTTCGTCAGAGATATTAAGAAATTGCAAAAATCAAAATTGTTATAACGTACAGCGTTTTTTCATGTATGTTTTTTAATGATTTTTAAACCATTTTGCTATTATTTAGACCAGTTGTTAACCTTTTTGACCCCCCCCCCCCTCGTAGTGTAAAGTAAATTTTAACCACATTAAAATTAGAATATAATTTTAATTTAATAATATTTTATTATCTTAATACATGTATTAAAAAAGAAACACTACACCTTTCATTTATAAAAAATCAGTATTACGTTAATGGCATCTGACAAAATAACAATATCAAAGTAATTAAATGGTAGAAATCATCAACAAAAAATAATCGCAGCTCTGGTTTAGACTAGAAATTTAGCAGTAAAAACTTGCACTGTAATTTGGAATTTATTCCCTGGATACTCACAAACTTCAAGTTTCAACTTTAGATTTCCGAGTTCGAAAAGTCGTCCCTTGTCAGTCGTTCATACTTTAAACCGGGCATTCCGGAAGTTGCACTCGGTTTTTAGTTGTTTGTACGTCGAAAACAAGAACTTTTCGGTTTTTTTAGTTTAAAGCAAAGTAGAATGTTTTCGAGATACCCTACGCGTACATGAAAATAAAAAATATTAAAGCAGTCCATCAACTGTGTGCAGAATCGATTCGTTTCAACTGATTAATAAGAGTAATCGAAGTTACTGTAATTTACCGTCGCAACGAATGCATACCACTGGTTTATTCCTCAAATGTGTTAAAAATAAACTCGTTAGTTTGCCATTGGAAATCTGTGGCGCCGGTAGTGGAAAAATCGATACAGTGATGGGGAAATAGGGCGCGTGTACAGAAGTTTATTCGTCACGTGGGAAATTATAAGTAACGGGTTAAAAAAGGAAAAATAAAAATAAAAACTAAATATATAAATAAAGTATATCTTCTTATTTTAAATGAGCAAAAATAATGAATCAGATATAGTTTACTTCTATTAAAATCTGGCGAAATATGGTTAGCTTATAATTATTATTAATAATATTTTTCTAAAGTTTTACATAAGAATTTAGAAATTCATTTACTTTTCTTCCTATTTTTGACGGCTCTAACAAAATACCCATCAGAAATGTATATACAAATCTCAATATAATAAAAACGTTGGTGCGTATGTATGTCTGACCATTAGGGCTGAACCACTGAAGCTATCCACCTTATATTCACACCATATGTTCATGTGGTGCTCCGGATTGTTTTTGTTTCTGTTAGACCCCCCTAGGTGGCGCTGGGATCGCTTTTATTTATGGACCGATTTGGCTCAAATTCACACCATATAACATATTTATTTAAATAAAAAGAAAGTCTTAAACAAAGAATTTCATTTCATTCTTATTAACACGTTGGCTGCCACGGGGGTTATTGGTGACCGGCACCCGAAATTTTTTAGAATCAAATAATTACCAACAGAAATGATAAAATAAACCATGGACAGCGTTAACATTAAGCTAATAATGCTAGCTATCGAATTGAAAAGTTAAATTTGAAAATTAGTTGATTGTATTGTTAATAATTAGGATTTCAGCCTGTCTGACTACCCACGTCCGTTTTCACTGTGACAGTCAACGTGTTAAAAAGATTCCTACCGTAATTGAAATACATTTCAACACAAATCTTGGAATAAAATAATTATTTTAGGCAGAACAACGTTTGCCGGGTCAGCTGGTTTGTCATAAAAATATGAATGTGTTTTTATGAAGTTTTATGAAATTGTACACTGCACTATGTGGTTTTTTTGTTTTGTAAATTATACTTAAGCAATCTATTATTTTGTCCGATCGATAGTTGTCGAAGCAGTTAATCGCAAAAGAAGTTAAAATTCCTTGGCTACACGCCATTACTATTTCTCTTCTATGCACACCCTGAAACTTGAAACAAACCATGCCTCATGCATTTAAGTAGCAAAAGTTCTGGAAAGTTACTGTTGGCAAAGTAATTTACATAATTAATACGGCACTTAAGCAAATTTGTGAGACCACGTAGGAAACATAAATAAGTAATTTATGCGGTTGAGAACACGGATGTCTCATCGAACCGATTTCACGGACTTTTTCAAATAGAACAGGAGCTGTAGACAGTCGAAGCCTTACGAAAATAAAGTAATAAACATTTGAAGAACTGTCTTTTGTTCCCGGTAACGATTCATTCGTTGTGAAGCAGACAGATTTAAATATAAATATAAATTTTCTTCATTTTTCTCTAATATTAGTTGCAGATAAAATAAATATACTATAACATTAGATTGTTGCAAATGAAATAGTCGATTTATTTACAAAACCTTCTATAATATAAAATACTTTAACTGATCACGTTAGATATATTTTGAAGACTTTTATTATTTTTTTATTGAAATTGATCAAAATAAATTTATAATACTGGATTAATCAAATTGGACAACCGAAATATCCCTGATATTTACAAAGAAACAATAGAATTAAAATTGGATAATGGGGTTATAAAATACTGTTTAACGATCGATGCAACATTCTTTAACCCGAACAGATTTAACACTCTAGCAGCCTGTATAGGATAACATTGATCATCCCTTTAAAAGGTGATGCTGTAGCTGGCAGAAAATAGTTCATCCGGTTCTTCGAGAGGAACCAAAAACGCTTTAGTATTACTTTACTTTAGCTTTTGAAAACCACAAATAACCAGCAGAAAGAATATACCACAGGGATGAAAGTGAACTGGATATACACGAAGTTAGTTGCTCTCCGAGGGAAAAGATAAATTGTTAAGTTGTCAATTATCATTATTATTTATATAAGGGCGAACCTGGATTTTATTCTACTTATGATTATTTTTCGGAGAAAGTATACGAGCCATCGATTGTCAAAGGTGCTCAACTCGGAACAAGATTTGAGATTTATCCCTAAGGGTGGATTCAAATGCACCTGTTCACGGAATCATTTAAACGTTTTTTAGACACCACTAAAGCTTCCAGTATATCTTTAATCCTTTTAATTTTCAACGGATACTACGTCCACGCATCGAAGTGATACTTTCGCTACCATCTCACTTGATACGTAAAATGCAGTTATTCTTGATTGAATTATTATAGTAACGCTCTTTCGTCAATGGTTCCTTAAAGGTCAGCATCCACCACCTGCCTACAATACTATTGAATTATTTGGGGAAATTTAAATCAAAAGTAAGATTACATCAATAAATTCAAAACAACGAGTCTCTGATCAATAGATAAACACAAATTCAACAATGTAGATTTCACTGGCAAGGCTAGGAAAGAAATTGAACTATCACATTACCCTAATAATGAGCTGGAATTGGGGAACTCAACTGGCAATCTAATCCTTCCGGATCGTGAACCTGAACTCTCCTTAAACCTTCAATCTCCTACTTCGTTTCCTGGGCCATCCCCACATATTTCCATAACTTGAAGTGCTATAACATTCACGAATCCTTTCCAAATCACACTTACTCTACAGGTTGAAAAGAAATATGAGACAAGAGAGCGAAAATTTTGCTCTGCTGCCGTTATAACATCGTGTTACAAAAATGAATTATAGGAAAAGCATAAAGAAATGACCGTAAAAGTTGGGGGAGATTCAGTTCAGAACAAACTAAAAGGAAGAAAGAATAAAGAAGCAGACGATCTAGCATAATTTAATCACCTTTGCAATGGAAATTCTGTTTAATCACAAATTGCTCGATAACGACATTGTTTGCATGTTTTGCGAGGAATGTTGATTGTCAGATTGTCACGGTGAGCTGTACGTAAAATGTCTACTGTACAATACAATAGTTGAGTCCGTACAGAAAAAAATGTAAATATGTTTCTGACTTTTGCAATAGAAATATTTTGGAATACTTTTTCCAGAAAGCGTTAATAAAAATAATTAAGCACAGGAATCATTGATTCCTGAATTTGATTACTTATCTTGCAACTTCATGCTTCCATTAACACTAGAACTACCGAACAAATCAAAATGACTAGTTGAAGGTTTCTTAAATTAAATGTGTGTTAATTTTGATCACAAACTCTGTCCACTTAAATATCTTGGTTATTTCAAACAATACGAGAAAATGTTACTTACAAAAGTTATAGGACTTGGGAAACTGCATAATGTGATATAAATGATTTTCTTGTAAGTGGAAGCGTAGAGAAGATATGTGGTCACTTTTGTTTTTTTTTAAATGGAATGCCTAATTTTGTATGCTCGATTTTGGTAGATTAACATATTCTGTGTATAAAAGAACTAAAACTTATCGTTGCTGACATATCTAACATTTTTCGTATTTGACGTCGTGACGACATTTGACGTAGTGAGAATATTCTTGAATACGTTTAAAAAAAAACAAAAGTGACCGCTATATCTTCTCTACGCCTCCACTTATAAGAACATCGTTTATATCACATTATGATGTTTCTTAACCCCTTGCCGTGCCATTATTTCGGCAGGTGCGTCAGACACGGATAAATATTTCTTGCTACAGTATTAAAACAAAGCAGGAAAATTGAAATGTTACACGCAATTTACCTTTAACAATAGTTTGTTATCTTAATTATAGTTGGAATTATACTTAAAAGTCAACTGTACTGACAATGCGAGTGAGATTTCTAACATTTGAGCTGTAAAGTACGTTACGAGTCAGATTCGTCAAAGCACGGGAAGGGGTTAAGCCCTGTAACTTTTGTAAGTAATATTTTCTCGTATTTGTGGGACACACTGTATATTTCATTCTTGAATTATTTATTTTTGTATTTTATTTTCCACTTGAAAATTAGTATACATAAAACGTTGGTAGTTCTAGTGTTAAAATAGTAATGTAATTTAGAGTTCTATGTTTTCTTATATTACAATTATCTGATTAAATTGAATTCATGACAACGTGTTAGCAGAGATGATCAAGGCTCTAATCATCTGGTTTGAAATGAACTTAACGATCCGTGATAACTTAGTGTTAACGAGTTTTCTGATAGAAAAAGAAATTGGAGCTCTATCAAAAAGAAACAGTGTATATATTTCAGTAGCGTTGGAAATTGCTTAGTTTCCTGTTTCCGTCGATCCAAACACGGTCGCAAATTGTGTAACGAGGTCAATCTCGAAAGATCATAAGATCCAATGAGCACCGATTTCTTCCGATATAAAGATATCGGAACCTCGTTCTCGAAAATCCTGCAGCAGTTGCAACTACGGCAGTTTCGAATCTTGGAAAATCACAGCGTAAAATATGACTCGAATCTTTTTTGGATCGGCGGTCCCTATAGATTGCTTGTTCACTGGTCTCAGGACCCTTTCACGGTGCTGATGAATGTGTCAACACGTCCACGACACTGCATTCTCTCTCTTGTGTACTCGTGTATACACGCGAATGTAGCCGTCCTTGCCACTGGTTACACACAGTCTGCTTTGCATAAAGCGGAATAGAGAATCTCGTTCTAAAATCCGAATTCTCGGTGGAATTCCATCCGGATTGTGGAAATGCATAAAACATGTCGTTTGCGATAGAGAAACTTGACACAGAAAACAAATTAGTTTATTTCAACGACAGTTGTGTTGCTTGTTATCGCTTATGATACAGTGGGTCGGAAAAGTATTCGGACACCTTTTAAAACACAATTCCCTCTTTTAAAATTGGACCAAATGACTTGAATTTTTTTGAGAAGCTAGAAGAACTAGTTTACTAGATGACAAAAAGAAAATATGTTGAAAAAGTCCTAGTCGGTTGAAATTACGAAGGATACAGTGAGGTTCACTTTTCTCAACTTTCTCATGCGAGCCAATAATGAAAATTTCAAACATATTTTAACGTTAACAATTGGAATTTACGAGAATCGCAGTTTTTCACCTAAGAACGTGATTAATCATGATCGTGCTTCCAATCCGAACAAAGTCGGACGTATGATAATGTAGATTTTATTTCGGCGAGTCCGAACAGCAGTTTCGACAAACGTATAAAAGTTTTAAGGTCTTCTACTAGGCAACAAAATCCACTTCTTTATACATTGCTGTAACTTCGTTAAATGTGAGAATCCTGTAAAATCGTTTCGACACAATGTTCTATGTTCTATGAGTTCACTTGAACTCTTGAGATGATCCCTTTAAAAGAAAATTAACCCTTGGCTTTGGGTCTAAATTAATTTTCCAGCTACGTTTCCAGAAACCTAACGCACTATTTCGGAGGAAAAGTGTTAGAAATATTTGAGAATCTGTTGATTTTTATTCCCTTCTTTAATTTTCTATATTTTGGTATGGCTGAAACTGAAATTTCGCATTTTAGAATATTCTGATAAATTAAACATGGTGATTCAAAGCCACCACTCGAGTGCAAAGAAAAATGCGATATTTCGAGTGCGCAATACCTTTATAAAAGGTAAAGATACTCGAGTTAATATTTTAAGAAATAAGGAATGGCCAGTATAAGCGTTGACTATACCAAAATTGTAAAATACTTTACACGTCATTTGAATTTTTACCACATCTTGTTCGAAAAGCTATACCTAAATTTTCACCATCTTCCTTTCAGTAAGCATTTCTTAATTCCTTGCTAACAGACTTCTAAGCTCGATGTAAGGTATACGATAATTATTTTCTTTTCATCGAAACAAGTATTATAAAAGATAAAAAGATACATGTTACATATACACATAAATTTATGAATTATAAGGAATCAGTCTTTAAAAGATAGACAAGCAGTTAAATATTACGAAGAAAAAAAAACAATCAAAAAGTATAATAACACGACTGGAGGTTATCGAAACGAACATATCGTTGAATCGCTACGGGAGCCATCTGTTTCGAAAGGGTGTCAAAGGTAATCTGTGGACGGCAACTAACGCTCGGTGATTAGTAACTAGGAGCAGGTGACAGGCGGTAACAGGGTTCTGGTGTCGGAACCATCACCATCAATAGTGTTCGAGTTCACCTCGCTTCACTGCGATAACATTTCACGACACTGTAGCAACGTAATGCGTTTACAATTACCAAATCTTAAACTACATTTTCTTCAATAATGAACGGGACAATTTATTTAATTATCTTTTCTTAGGGACAGCGAAAAGAAATATAACTTGTTGTGGGAATCCTTACTAAAAATCACCTATTTTTTATTACAAGATCTTTCTAGGATCTTAACAAAATTGTAAAATCTCTGAAGAGATTGTTATATATTTTTTAAAATTTTCTTTACAAACCCTATTCCCAGCAAAGAAAATCTTAACAAAGGTGTACAATTTTAGCGTTCCATTAGTACTTATTAAAATAAACAAACTGCTTTTGATATAGGTGTATAGGTTGTTACGTGGCCGACGGTTAGGCAGCTCTAGTGGTCGGCGGAGGTTTCTGGTAAGGGAGGCCGCGTAACATTTATTTATTAAGAAAAAAGTCAATACAACCCGAGCGGTTAGATTGTATTGTTGTGGGAACCGTCACTGGTATTCACTGGGATTTATAGAGAATGCTAATGTGGGTTTGACACAGTAAATATATATTACAAAATCAGTCTATTACAGTTGTTCTGTCGCGAGTATAGGTGTGTGTGTTGTATATTACCTATTCCGCTGGATGCTCGGTTTTGACGCACTGGCAATGCGGGGTGTGTGTGTGTGGTTGGTACGGATGCCAAATAGAAATACAAGCAAGTTCGCAGATTCTATAAGGTTCGCTTTGATCGAAAGGGACTTCAACCCGATCTCACTAAATAATAACCAACTCACGATTGTACACGAAGTGCTCAACGCTAGATGAACTTTGGTACTGCCCTCGAACGTTGGTACCGAAGGGGTTTATATACTACTCCGAAAGGGCAATCTGGTTATTACTTAGATAATCGCATTGGTCCCATCTGTTTTTCCAGAAATGTTTAGAGTGGTTGCAGCTGGTGTTTAATCATGATGGTCCCACTGCTTTCCCAAAACGTATGGTTCTGTTATCGCAGTGGGCCTTCTGTTTGTTTCAAGTGCAGGCGGCCTGTTTGTATTAGAGTTTTCCTTTTCCAGATGTTAAAAGGATTCGTTTTTCTAGAGGAGGCATATGTTTGATAAAACGATCTGCCTACGTGACACCTCCCCCCTTAGAAGAAACATTGCGGTTATCGCGATGCTTTCTTTTTGAAAAGGAAAACTCGTATCGAGTGTATTGCAATTTTGGTGGTGTAGTGTAATATGTCGAGTGTGGTGTGTAATGTAAGTGTACTTATCGCTATGAGCAGTGATTTCGGTAGATGATGAGCGGCATGAACTGTCGGATGGTCGTTTGGTTGTATTTGCCAGAGTCCTGGGCCCGGAGTTGATCAGCGCCGTATCCTGGAGACTAACCAGAGCGGTATTGGATCTGGTGGTGGCGGGACTCGGTTTTCCCTCTGGCACTGCAGCCTTGTGAAGATGGTCTTCATGCATTCCTCGCACATGTAGGAGGCTTGAACGTGGGTTATAGCCTCATGGCAGCGGTCACAGGTCCCCACTGTTGTTGCCGACTCCTCCGTCCAGTGCAGTTGTACCAGGTCTACTATTGTTGTTCCCATTATGCAGTTGAAGCAGACCACGCCAGTGTCCGTCTTGCAGCACGAGGCGCGGACGCACATAGTGGTTGCGAGTCGCATAAGCATTCGGTATCGTCCGGTGGTGGCTCCTGCCCTCTTCTTCTTTAAGTAACACATTCTATTACAATTTGTGGAATGGTTCCCCGGTGGTGTTCGTGGTTTTTCTGTTGTCGTCGCCTAGGTGTGCTCAGAATTTCGCCACTTTGTCCACATGAACAATGCCAATGCGAGCAGAGTTGCTTAGTTCGACGTTCTTAACTGTGTTTCTCTTTTTAAGGATGTCTACTGATACATCTATGGTGCCGGGGCTGTTTATATACTTTCAAGAGCCCTTGGGTCACCCCACTCTCTCCAACCTTAAGGGAGGGGTGTGTATGAACGGCTATGGTCCTTTAGAATATTGTAGCACTTGGTTTAGATATTGAGGGGTTTTCCTCTGGTATTTTTATCGGCTGCTATATTGCGAATTTTTATGGTATGGGTTATTAATTCTGTTAGATAATCTCCGTATGATTTTAATTTTTCACCGGTTGGGAACGAACTTGGTTCGCGGGCTGGTTTTCCGAATACCAATTCGTATGGAGAAAAATTTGTTGCTTCATGTACAGATGTATTGTACGAGAACATGGCAAATGGTATTAGTAGATCCCAATCCTCGTAATTATCCATGTAATGTTTAAGATATTCCGTTAGCACTATGTGGCTTCGTTCTAAGGATCCGTTGGTTTGTGGTCTGTACCCAGAAGTTGTGATTTGTTTGATTTTAAATATTTCCGACAAATTTTTCATTAAGTTTCCAATGAAACTGGTTCCTTTGTCCGTTAATATTGCTCGTGGTGTTCCATATATGGCAATGAAGTGTCTTGCAAAAGCGTCTGCTATTGTGGCAGCTCTGATGTTTGGTATTGCTACAGCTATACAATATTTTGTTAGACAATCTTGCATTGTGAGAATGTACTTATTTCCGCTAGGTGTTAAAGGTAAAGGTCCTACGGTATCTAAGGCAATTTTATCAAATGGTTCTATTGGAGTGTCGGTAATTAACATTGGTTGACGAGTTTTTGCTCTAACTAATTTTTCTTCTTGACAACTTGTGCATTTTCTGATATAATTCTGTATGTCATTGTGCATTTCCGGCCATTGATACTTCGCTCGGACGCGTTTATAAGTTTTCGTGATACCTTTGTGTCCTCCTACTAAACTATCGTGAGCTTCGCGAATTATTTGCAATCGATCTTCCATGGGTGGTGTGGTGGTTGAGCAATTGCATATAAAGATCTTTTGTGTTGTTCTTGCGAAGACTTCTTTTATCATCTTAATCAGTTCATTAGTCGGCAATTTATGGAAATCTCCGACTGCTGATATTCTAAATGACTTTATTGGGTTTTGATCTAAAAGGTGTTTCAGGTTCTGGAGTCCGTTTAATATATCTTTGCTTTTTCCGGTGTCGTAAAAGTTTTCGGCGACCACTATACTGTAAACTTTGTGTAAGCCATTTGCTGATACTATTATGTTTCCTTTCTGTGGTTCTTCCGACAAAAGCTGTTGTAAATTTATTGTTTCCGTGTCCAGCAGCAGCTTTCCAATGGGGGTTACTAGGTTACAATCCGCAGGTATAAAATGTACATAGTGACCTTCCTCGGCGGTCAAGGTACTTGAGGAAACAATGATTTCCGGTGTCTGTATCTGCTGTGGTTCTTTTCGCAGGTCATTTTCTTCCGTAAAAAGTGTGTCCGTGTCCAGCTGTGCGAACGGGTAAGGGTCAATGGTGTGGTCAAAGACTCCCTGTCTCTTTGTAGTTGCCGCACGCGGAATCCTATTGAGTCTGTGTCGAGTTCTGGTTTGGGTCCTAATTGCTTGTAGTCGGGATCTTGGGGATCTCGAGGTATAAGTGGTAAGCAAGATGATACAGGATTTCGTGATAGCGCATCTGCGTTCCTGTTCACTTTTCCCGCTTTATGAACAACCTGATATTCGTATTCTAAGAGTCTGAGTCTCCACTTCATAAGTCGTGATGTCGGGTCCTTGACAGAGTGTAACCAGATTAACGGTCGGTGGTCTGTGACGAGTGTGAATTTTGTTCCATAAAGGTATGGTCTAAAATACTGCACCGCATAAACCATTGCAAGGCATTCCTTTTCAGTAGCAGAATAATTTCTTTCAGCTTTATTTAAACTGCGGGATGCGTAGGCAATTGGGAGATCGTTTCCTATTTCTCCCTGACTAAGTACAGCTCCAACTGCGTAATCTGAAGCGTCAGTGGTCACAATGAACGGTTGATTAAAATCTGGATATTGTAGAATCGGTTGTGTGCAAAGTTCATCGCGTAAATTTTCAAAACTCTTTTGGTGTTCTTCAGTCCAGTTGAAACGAATTCCCTTTCCTAGTAATAGAACTAATGGTTTCGCTTTAACAGAATAATCTTTAATAAAACGGCGGTAATATCCAGTCAGTCCCAAGAACTGTTGGACATTTTTTTGTGTTTTTGGAGTAGGAAATTCCTTTACGGCTCGAAGTTTACGAGGATCTGGTTTAACACCATCTGCTGTTAGAATATGTCCTAGATATGCAACTTCCTTGCGTAAAAATTCGCATTTGTCAATCTGTAGGGTAAGTCCGAACTCTCTGAGTCGATTGAGTAATTTCTTTACTTTTATTTCGTGTTCGCGTAATGAAGAAGAAAAGACAATCATGTCGTCCATGAATACATGAACATTTTCTAGTCCAGATGTAACTCGATTCATTAGGCGTTGGAACGTTGGTGGTGCATTTTTCAAACCAAAAGGCATACGTAAGAATTCGTAATGTCCATGCGGAGTTGTGAATGCAGTTTTCGGACGATCTTTAGGGTCCATTTGAACCTGATGAAATCCATTTGCTACATCGAATATTGTGAAATATTTCGCTCCTCCCAGTTTATCTAGAATTTCGGTAATATTTGGTAATGGAAATTTATCGCTCAAAGTCTTTTCATTTAAGGCTCGAAAATCAATCACCATACGCCAGCGTTTGTTACCCTTAGCGTCTGGTTTCTTTGGTACAATCCATAAAGGGGAATTGTAGGGTGAATTAGAAGGCTGTATGACTCCTTGTAATAGCAGAGCTTTTACTTGACGTTGTATTTCCTCTTGATGTACTGCTGGATACCGGTATTGTCTTGTATTAATTGGTACGTCGTCTGTCGTATAAATTGAATGGTAAAAATTTGGCACTTCTCCTAGTTTATCTCCGGGTAGGTAAAATCTGTCCGGAAATTCGTTGACAATATTGAATACGTGTTGACGTTCTTCTGCGTTGAGATGGTCAGTTCTTAAAAGTTTTTGAATTCGGGTTGCTCTATCTTCTGACGTCTCTTCGGTTTGATAAGAAGTGATTGGATCGTCATCTGACGAGTCATAAATATCGTAAGGATGAATATGTTGTGGTTCAATATCTATTTCTACGTCGTCCTCTCCAGTGTTCGTAGCTAATGTGTAACAAATACCATCGCGATTATAAACCGCTGCTTCGCCAATGTATATTTCTTCTGGTGTTCTAAGTCGCGGTAAATATCCCTCCTTAATGTTAGGATTGGCTATGTAGATTGCAATTGTTTTTGTTGTTCGAGCTTCGATACGGTGTTTAGTCGTTTTCGGAATTTTCTGTTCAGCTAAATCTTTATAATTTGAAAAACGAAGTGGTCGAATGGGTTTATCTTTCAACACCAATGTTCCGTGATAATATGAAATTTCTGCTTCCTCTTGTAATAAAAATGGGCTGCCTATAAGTCCATCGGCTTCTATGGCAAGTTTTCCTACAACGTAAAATAATGCAGGCTTACCGTGAATGTGAAGGATTGTGGTTCCTATGCTATGGACAGGTGGTTTTGTGAGTCCATGAATTTCGATAACTTCCTTGGTGATACGTTTGGCTTGATCTCCAAGAGCGTCGCGAGTCACTAAGTTAACTGCTGCACCGCCATCAATTAAGAATTCACCTGTTTCCGATTTTAACTCCGGAACTTTGATTTTTATTCTCGGGGCTGGGGTTTCTTTGATGAGGATCCTTCCGTGAACCTGACTGTCCTTTGGCGAGGTTTTTCCGACTCGTTCATCGTCTCGCCTTTTCGGTGAACGTTTTCGGAGTTTAAAGACTTGTTGGATTCTACTGATGAGCCTCGAGAGTATGATCGTTGTCTGAAATTACGCGGATTTCTTCTGCAACCTCTTTCATCGTGTCCTTGACTATCGCATCGCCAACAATATAACTGCGAAGTATCGCTACTCTCGTTGCGTTTCAAGATTGTAAAGCCTTTCCTATCCTGATCCAAATGTGGTGAATTCGAACGATAGGAAGGTGAGTTCGATTGGTTTCTATGTCGTATAGTCCATGCTGATGCACGCGATCGTCCTTCCCTCTCATCTTCAGAGCTGGGTGCTCTCCTCTGTCGATCTCTATACCGGTCGTATCGCGTTGGAGACTGGGGATACGAAATTTGATTTCGACGTTCGTTACTGTAATGATCTTTGTTGTACCGATCTTTTGGTGATATGCTTCGTGTCATTCCACGACGATTCCTCAGTTTTCGGTCTACTTCTAATACAGCATCAAAAGCTTCTTCCAGGTTTTTAATCTGTTTATTTTGTGCTGACACCTTAAGAGAAATACGGTCTGGTAACCCGTCCAAGAAGTTTTCCAAGATGTCTATTTCCATTTGTTTAATAATTTCATCCGAATTCCTGGGATATTTTTCTTTAATAGCTCCTCTTGTACAGTAAATAAGATGACTTGTTCGATCAATGTAACTTCTTAGGCTTTCGTATTCTCGAATTTGAAGCCTGGCGATTTCCGCTTGAAACTGTGATAAGCTTTGTCCTGGTCCGAATCTTTTCTTCAAATGTTTAATTAACGCTGATACCGAAGTAAATTCATGTTCTAATGTACTTCTTCGCGCCGGACCGGTGAGTTTAGTTAATATGATAGTAAGATATTCGGCTTCTGTTCCCTCGGGAATCAAAGTTAACCCATCTTCTACCAATTGTGCAAAACGTGATAAAGGTGGATTTTCTCCATCAAATTGTGGTATCGTTAGAGTGACATTTTGAATACAAGATCTTTGCGTCAAAAGTGACATAGAGTTTGCGATCGAAACTGTTAAGTTCATTAGATCGGCTGAGGTAATATTGGCTTGTTCATTCGCCATTTTCGAATAGATTAATTAAATTGCTTAGAAGAGATAACTAGGAAAACTAGTATATAGCTCTTACAACTCGATGACTAGGAAAACTAGTATACAATCGATGTTGAACAAGGTAATAGCTGGTTGTCAAATATCCACGAAAGTAATTATTACAGTGAATATAATCTAAGTGACATGTATCCCACCGCTGTCACCAGTTCTGTTACGTGGCCGACGGTTAGGCAGCTCTAGTGGTCGGCGGAGGTTTCTGGTAAGGGAGGCCGCGTAACATTTATTTATTAAGAAAAAAGTCAATACAACCCGAGCGGTTAGATTGTATTGTTGTGGGAACCGTCACTGGTATTCACTGGGATTTATAGAGAATGCTAATGTGGGTTTGACACAGTAAATATATATTACAAAATCAGTCTATTACAGTTGTTCTGTCGCGAGTATAGGTGTGTGTGTTGTATATTACCTATTCCGCTGGATGCTCGGTTTTGACGCACTGGCAATGCGGGGTGTGTGTGTGTGGTTGGTACGGATGCCAAATAGAAATACAAGCAAGTTCGCAGATTCTATAAGGTTCGCTTTGATCGAAAGGGACTTCAACCCGATCTCACTAAATAATAACCAACTCACGATTGTACACGAAGTGCTCAACGCTAGATGAACTTTGGTACTGCCCTCGAACGTTGGTACCGAAGGGGTTTATATACTACTCCGAAAGGGCAATCTGGTTATTACTTAGATAATCGCATTGGTCCCATCTGTTTTTCCAGAAATGTTTAGAGTGGTTGCAGCTGGTGTTTAATCATGATGGTCCCACTGCTTTCCCAAAACGTATGGTTCTGTTATCGCAGTGGGCCTTCTGTTTGTTTCAAGTGCAGGCGGCCTGTTTGTATTAGAGTTTTCCTTTTCCAGATGTTAAAAGGATTCGTTTTTCTAGAGGAGGCATATGTTTGATAAAACGATCTGCCTACGTGACAAGGTTAAAACCAATTTCCTTTCGAGGTGTTTAAACTTTCATGTATCTGTAAGTAACCAAGTAATCATATACTACTTGTCTTAGTACTAGGGCAATCAACACCTAATATAAGGTGTACTTACTATTAAATTTTAATTAAAAATGAAATAAATAATGGAATGTAAATTAGTGCTTACATATCTTGATAAAGGTGAACATATATCTCAACAAAAGAAGCCTAATAGTTTTGTATTTCTTTAAAGGTTTTGATTAATACTACAAGGCTCATCCCGAACACCAAAAATAACAATTATCTCACAAATTTTTTGGAAAAAGATTATTGAAAATCAGTTAACTTTTATTAAAATACCAAATCGTGATGATTAAATTTTACCGAAATTTAAAAAAAAGAATTTATAATTGAACTAGTTATGAATAACCATTATAAATGATTAAAAATTATCGGTTCTAGCAATCATTATCTACGACCGAAATTGGTTTCAGTTCTGAACACTGGTATTGCATACGGAAACTGTGTCTGGTTACAATAAATAACCATTATTGATGACGGGAATTTTATCGCGGTTATCATTAAAGGAGCTCTGTTTTAATTACTCTGAACGATCATTAATTATTATCAACATTACTAATAAATAGTGTCCATTAACGACATCAAAGAAATGATAAATTGTATATATTAGAATAAGGATAAAGAATTTTGACAATTTTGGATCAAAGAAATTCTATTATTTAATAACTGTACATATTAACACCTTCACTGCCACAGCAAGGCGCTGAAACCTTCGTTAGACGAAGCATTCATTTCTCCCAAATTTCACCTATTATTCTTACAATTTTTCGTAATTTCTATTATTCAGAATTTGGATTACTTAATACGATTTCTAATTAAGTAACTGAAAGGATATTAATAATGCAAGCGACGAATTTCTATGGAAATTCAAGCGTCACCCGAATACAGGTTACGCGGCAGTCAACGTGTTAATCAGTAGAATATACGTTTAAATTTTTGCAAATTGTTTGAACATTTTTATAACTTTTCTTCCTCCTAGGTTTCTTTTAAAATAATGGTAGAAACCTCATAAAGTTTACGAACGTATCAGTAATTCTCGTACCTCGTTAACACGAAATTTAATACCCGCGTTAAGGACGAATCTAATCTTTCGATCTTAAGGATCTTCACGGATTTAGGGTATTATGGACCGTGCTACTTTATTGTTAGTGTTAATCGCTTTTGGGAAATTGTTTTTGGGAAAGCAGATTAGTTAAAAAATGTATATACAGTGGATCATAAAAGTATTCGCTTATCGTTCAAAACAGTGCAACTTTGTTGAGACTGGAACAAACGAGTTGATCTTTTTATAATTCTGGAATTACTCTATTTAATGTGTTTTAGTAACAAAAAAAATAACCTGATTTATTTGAGTCGAATTTGAGGAGAAACTAGCGAGGATCAGTTTTCATTACATACTTAATAATATGACTGAAATCTGTTATCGGAGCTATGAAGTACAAACGGTTATATGTTGTGAAAATTGTAATTGTTTATGACTTTCAATTTATAATTGTAATAAACCTAAAGATTCCCACGTATTTTTAGTAGTTGTTGCTTGTCTCTGTATCAACCGATTTCGATTAAAATTTTCAAAAATTTTGTGAAAATGTGTCTAGCGTAAAATCTACAACAGATATTTAAAAAAATTGTATCACAGGACCAAAAAAGACATCGCACCAAGTGATTTCCATTATTTTGTTCGCGATTTTAACTAAAATGTTTTCAAAATTGCTAATATAACTCACTTAGTAAATTCTACTAGCTTTCAAATAAAACTTAACTTTTGGGATTCATTGTATAATTAATTAATCATTTTAGAAACAAATTTTTCTTCGTCGATTACTAATTACGATTAAATGTATAATTCATTCATAATTATAAAATTATTACATAAAATACTACTTCAATTTACTTATTAAAAAAGTTAATTACTTTTTTTCCATAATAGTAAATGTTACCCCAGTTTCTTAATTACAGAATAAGCAAATTTATCCTTCAGTCACTAATCAATATGTAGGGTGTCTCCACTAAAAGAGGTCAGCTAAATATCTCCTTCATTTTTTCGTGAAATGAACCTGACAAACATATTGTTTTATCAGGTTATTGAAGACATTCAAAATGACCATTTTTCATGTCATAAAAAACAAAGGAGGAATTCGGGTGGCCACCATTAGTTGAGACACTCTGTATAACCGTTCATTATGAAAGTGAGGCAACTCTATTTCTCAAAGAAAAAAAAAAAAATTGATTTCTTATAGTTTTTAATTCTATGAAACACGAAACGTTAAAATATACAGGAAATTAAATTAGTTTAAAAAATGTAGCTACAGCTCACATAAAACATTGCAACATTTTTCCTGTGTCATATATACGTAATATGAAAAGTCAAGACTTCTTTGGAATGGTGTTTTTAGACATAGAACCGTTTTTTACTAGAAAAAAAAATCTGTTTCATTATATTAGCACTACATGAATTATATTTGTGCAAAACTCCCACTTTTGTTTTAATTTTCAAGTTGCCTTCTTTGGAAGGGTGCTTTTACCAATAGAACCGGCTTTCGCCAGGAAGAAGACCGTTTCGTTATATTGTCATTACACGTGCCACATTTGTGAATAATATCAAATTTTTTGAATTTTCAAGTTGCTAAACATTCCTTGTCCGCATAATCAGTAATCAGAATGATCGAAATAGGGAGTGAGAATTTGGTTTCATTCATTACTTCATATAACATCAATTATTGCTGACATTTTATATGGTCTGTCACAGGTAGATTTTCTTTTAAATGATACTTAAATAGCTTTTAAATTTAGTAATATGTATAATCTATTTATTCACTTCTTTAATTAGCTGTAAATTTTGTAACATTCATAAGGGGTGCTATTTTTAAATGCTGAAAGAACCATTATACCACTGACAGGTCAATAAAATGTTGTAGCGATCTTATCCAACGTGGATCACTGCTAAGCGAAAAAACTGCTTCTATTTTTACTCGTCTAAGGTTTACTGTTTCTCCCATTCCGCAGTATTAATTGAAAAAGGCGTATCTACATTTCCGACGATTCCACGATAAAACTGTATGCGAATACCTGCAGCCGAAGTTATCTTTTCATTACTCGCGCAAGATATGACAAAAATATCGAAACAGCGTATCTGCAAAATAATATGAAGTATTGAATTAAAAAAGTCGTAATTATTAAGAAAGTGATAAAACAACACGATGACTGCCACAGTGAAAACGGACGTGGGTAGTCAGACACGCTGAAATCCTAATTATTAACAATACAATCAACTAATTTTCATATTTAAGTTTTCAATTCGATACCTAGCATTATTAGCTTAATGTTAACGCTGTCTGTGGTTTATTTTATCATTTCTGTTGGTAATTATTTGATTGTAAAAAATTTCGGGTGCCGGTGTTAAATAATAATTTGACCACAAAACTATACCAAATAACGCTCATACTTAAATAAAAACAAATTGTTTGTTTAATTTAAGTAGGTAATAGAACTCCCCAAATTTCTTCCATTCCACAAAAAAATAATCCAGATAAAAATTGAGATTAATTCAGTACCGTTAACCCGTGCCCCATTAATGCCAAATTAGAAAATATATGTATCTTTCAATATTTTTTGTTATTTAAAAGATATGATATACCGATTAAAATAACCAATTTTGTGTAATATAAAACTTGTTTATTTATTTAATAAGAACAAAGTTTAACATTGTGTAAAACGCAAAACGAAAATGATCTAGTATACCACTACTCACCTTTACCTTTAATGCAAGTACGCTGCCATTCTGCCATGTAGAAACTGGTATTTTATGTGAAAATAGATAAAACCAATTGAATAATGAACTTCAGGAATTTACCATTATTTATAGATTTTGAGCCTTGCGGGGCATGGGTTAATAATTTTGTAAATGAGTCCAAATTTTATAGAAATCCATTATTTTTATAAGGGAACAAACTGAAAAGGTCCTACGAAAATAACGAGCACCTTAATGTGCAGCTTAGCAAAAATGACGAAAACGCAATTACCCGAGAACAAGTTTTTTGCAGACACGCCCTTTTCAGTTAACACGACAGTATCCTTCCATTCTCACATTCTTTTATGTTGGTTTTAAAGCACTCTTCTCTTCCGTTCGTTTTCTTCCGGGTTCGGCCTCTTTATTTTCTCGTTACATGTAATTAGGAATTTTCTGAGCTTGCGATACGTCGGTTTACTACCAAGAATAGAGGACAAACATTTTTCGAAATAAAATTAATCTACCGAATAAAAAATAAGAAAACCTCACGGAGATAGAAATCAAACTTATACCAAAAATCCACTAAATGATAATTCTAACATATTGTTTTAGTTAAAACTGTATCGTGACGGTAACAAGTCGAAAAACAAACTTTAGAAAGTAATTTCTAAATTAGACCGACAGATTCGTGACAGAACAGTTCTGCGATCTTATCTGCTGAAAAAATATAGGAAGTAAGAAGCACAGTTTACTTCGCATTTGACTGAACGCAAATCGCTTTCACGAGCAACGATGGTTTTTCTACCCGTTAAGGCTTCATCGATTCATTTTATATTGCCACTGATGTTCCATCAACTTTGTGGAACGTTTTTCGTGGTAGAAGCTGGGTAGTTCGCAAAGACGACGGTAATCTGGCGCAACTGGATCTCAAAGAAATTCATTGAAGTTTTTCCTTGTATCTCGTCCACGAGATCCCGTGTGTGCGTTTTCCCAGCCCGAAATCAATTGCGAAAATTAAATTCCTACGAGCAAGAAATGTTCTTCGAGATTTGCGAAAAACCAGGTTTATAAGAATCTTTTTCATCTTTAGTTGGAAAGTAGTTGTCAGCGGTACTCATAATTAATTGCACAGCAATTGTAAAATAATTAGCTGAAATACGGTAAATTAACAAAAAAAATATTATTTTTTCTAACTGACTGTTTATCAAATTACTGTTATTAAATGTGCATCATTAAATTGTTGCAACACGTGATAATTATATACTTTTTTGTAAATATACAATTATTTTGAAACGTTTAAAACCACAATTCTTTCAGCAATAATTTCATACACTCCTACTTTATCCTCCGATCACAAGCAATATGTATTTAAAAAAAATGTTTTCACCGAATTACAAGGAAAATTAACATTTATCGAAATAAAATAATTTTTAGTCGAGTTACAGTCATCATTGTACATTTTTAATTGTAAATAATAATGAAGTATATCAGAAAGTTATTTAATACGTTCGCGGACGTGAATGCTATAGCATTCATTTTCATAGTGATGCAAAACGACATGAATGCTATAGTATTCAAATTTTAAAGCCAATTTTTATTCATTTCATTTTATACAAACTTAAGTTTTTGTAATTAATATACATTTCAAAGTAATAACCAACTGATTCGTTTGCCTGTCTATTTTTGCAGATCACTGAAATTTTTACTGTCCGTGAACGTGTTAAGTGGTTCAATTAAGACATTATTTGAGCCGCTCAGTGCACACATTGATTAACTCCATAAAACAAAAAATTGAGAAATGCGACGAAGTAATGTAGATTGTTTTTTAAAATTCCTATTATAATATAACTTCAAATATATAATGTAGAATATATAAATACAATTATAGTTTTCATCTAACGTTATATCAAATTAACACGTTGACTGCCACGGGGGTCACCGGTGACCGGCACCCGAAATTTTTTACAATCAAATAATTAATAAAAGAAATGACGAAACAAACCACAGATAGCGTTATCATTAAGCTAATAATGCTAGCTATCGATTTGAAAGGTTAAATTTGAAAATTAGTTGATTATATTCTTAATAATTAGGATTTCAACGTGTCTGACTACACACGTCCGTTTTCACTGTGGCAGTCAACGTGTTAATAAGAAAGAATAGCCAAAAAAAAATTGTTGAGAGGGGGAAAGCATCTTCGGCTGTTTCAAAAAAAAAAAGCAACAAAAGCGTCGATGTCCGGCCGCAACAGATAATCCGATAATACTGTACTGCCAGGTATTCGTCTACGATTTACATTAGAGTATGGAGTTAATCAAAATAGCTTCTGAAATAAATTACTTATTATTCAATGCCCAAAAAAAATTTGCCGTTTAATAGTGTTAATCTCTATTAATCAGGAAACATATTATAAATATAAAAAGTTATGACTATACCAAGTGCTTTGACACCTAAATTTAAGATTTCTCAAAAAGCGGAGTTAGTCGATGTGTGAGCGGCTCATTTAGAGATCACGTGTCTAATCAAATCACGAAATAGTGAAATAATATATCTTTTTAAAATATCTGTTAATTGAACGTAACTACCATTTCTACGTAATAATTGAAGGAAATTAGAAGACAGTTGGTAGTTTTCAAAGCGCGAGCAATTACGAATCTCGTTACGAGCCACTCAGTGTTTTCAACACTCGCGAAATCTCAAGGCGGAAGAGAATCAAGCGACTACTGGAAACCGGGGAGTTAACGCGTAAACACCTCTAAAAATGATCACAGAAATTATACATGAGTACACCGACGCGACGCGGAAGATTTTAAGCTTCCGCTCCTGAACACATTTGAAATATGCGAGAATTTAAATTAAAAAATTGTTTCTCATATATATGCGGATTAAAAATAAAAATGCAGTATAAAAGTCTGCAACTTTCCATGATTTTTTGTTGAAACCAACTCGTACACAACTGTTCCAAGTTGTGTCTATACATATAACGACTTTTGAAATAACGTGATTTAATTTAAAATTTAAGTTAGTCATAGGAAGCGCTGTATTACAAGTAAAAACTTCTAACAGTAGTCTTAATACCACAAAACTTCCTTTCTGAGATAAGTAATTGTTGAATACTAATTTGATTAACGGATACGCGCTTGATTACGTTTTTAATTAAAATAAGTGGCCTGCGATGGTTATCATCGACGACAGCCATTTGTAATTTAGTCTTATTATGTAATTAATACTTAAATGAAAAACAGAGGGATCCACGAATACCATACCGTATAAAGTATTTAAATGGAACAATTTCAAATTAATTTATTTATACGCGATGAAAAGTCGATACTTTTTGAAACGTTAAAAAGAACAAAGTTTTACGTCAAGGAAGATTGAACTTTGTGATATAATAACATAAGGTAAACGTTATCTGATGGACTATAATAATTAGACATCTTACTTTAATGAAAACGTTCCATTTCAGAATAGTTGTATGTTAACATTATGATTATCGCCGATATCACTATGACGTACTGGCATTTTTCTCGCAATTGGCAAATATTTGAAAAAATTTGTACCTACGTTTATATATTTTTTTAATTGAATTGTATTGTATATATTTTTTGCACGGAACATTTTGCGTACAAACACTGTTAACACATTATCTACCGCTCTGGAATGGAAAAGTAAGCCCTACTATTTTATAATTTGATGGTAATTGAGAATTAGGGGGAGTAACCTGTATTTTCCATTTATTCTCGATCGTAGCACGCTTAACTTTCATTATTTCAACAGTGTTATAGACGAAAAAAATAATAGTCCAACGTTTGTTAATTGATTTTCAGTTACCAATGGGTAGTATTGAAAAGACTATTAGTAGGCTTCCGGTGTATAAAGTGTTAAGGTATAATATTAGAGAAGTCAACAATTCCTGCGATATTTCAAACTGTCACACCTCGTTTGTACCTCATGATATTTCCCACTTTTTCGATGTTCTATTTTAATAGCTTTTTTATGCAGAACGTTCGGACGAACTGATTCGCGTGAAAACATATGCGAGAAAAAACAACAGGAATCTGAAATATGAATTTTTGATACAGAATTGCATTTTTTGTACACAAATTGGCTCTTGATATATATAAGAAAAAGAAGATAAATAAACAGATACTGGAATTCCATGCAAAAAATCGACAGTTTGCAAGGTATTTCGAATTCTTGTATAAAATGCTTCTACTCTGAATGTAATTGTTGATACTTTTGGCATTCGGGGATCCGCGAAAAAAATATCTAATTCTATTTGAAAAATTAAACGATGCGTTCCTAGAAAAATACTGCTAACATAATAAAAAAATTGACATAGATAAAAAAAAATTTGTAAGGAAAACATTCGTCCATAATACCAGAAATACTTTGCATAGTTATATAAATATATTGTATTTCTTGTACTATATAAGAAAAATTAGATTTTATTCATTTTTGAAAGAAATTATCAACCCTCGATGAAAATTACTCTTGACAGTAATCGCATATCGTAGTGTTAATTACAGAAATAAACTGTTAATTTTATATTCAACCTTTTGCTTTACAACATAAATAACTGATATAACCTGATTGATTTCTTTTCACGACTTCAAATTCTATTTTACTCCCGATCTCACCGAACTTATTATTAATAGCTTTTAAACGTCTAGGTAACTGTTTAAACCGTAAATTATTCTAAAATAACGAATCTACAAAAAAAAGATGTCTGAAAAACTTTTGGACTTTGCCTAAAAATATCCCCTTTTTATCAAAGTGGAACAATGAACTTAAGTGCCTTTTAAAAAATCCGTAAATCTATAAAAATGGACATACAAGAACATGACGTTTCTACATAGGCCAAAAATATACGCTTCATTTTCCACAATACTGAACTTAAAAACTCTTCGAGTACGCGTGCACTTAACACGTTCGCGACACAATCGATTAAGCTCTGCGTTAATATTTTAATATCATCGATAATACTGATTAATAATATATAATATAATATAATATTTATTAATTTTAGCAGCATTAATAAATGTTTAATATCCTATTATGCGCATTGATTATTATTAATGACGAAACTGTTGAAGCTGCCTTCTGTTTCAGTGCAAATTATTTTTATGAACATTTTAAAAAATTTCCATGTGTAATTTCTTTTATAAAACAAAGTCTTATAGGTACAACAAAAAAAAAGAAACGATTTTTATGTAATAATTTGATTATAAATTGTCATCTCCAATAGTCTTACGTTCCATCCAAAATATACAATGAGAATACAATTTTCATTTCGAGCAGCGTCTACTCGTGACCCAGATCTTCTATTAATAACAATCCAGAAGATTGTAAGAGTTATTGATTTTTTGCAATTACCACGGAACGAACAAATATTCCGTGAAAATCATTCTTTCGTAGAATCAGAAAAAAAAATCCCAATTGGGTTTGCAAATACAAAATTGACGAGTCAAACTGAACATGAGATGAAAAAGGTGGAACAGATAAAAAGAAACTTTATAAGATATAATATAATTCTACGAATGATTTCAATTTTCGCGTTTACAGCGCAACTAGTAAATAATAAATATTCATAGAATAAAACGTTACGGTAAGTAATTTTTGAAAGTATTATTTACTTTTCATTTTATGGTTTTTGTGATTAATTATTTGCTTTGTACAAGTACCGACTACTGCCGCGGTTTGCAATTGTGCCATTTCTGGTTAAGATTAATTAAACGAAACATTTCCATGAAAATTTCAACATGCATATAATTGACATCGATTTACAAAATGTATTTTTTAAATTTTCATTATCGATTCAGATAAAAAAGTCATAAGAAGTGATCTTTATTACTTTTTTTTTTTCATCAAATTGACAAAAACACGTAATATGGTAAACTAATCCTTCTAGTTGTTCTAAAAAATTCAGATCATCTGGTTCGATCTTAAAAAAGTTATTATGTTTTATAGAGCATTCAGATATTTTTTTAAGGGTCACCATATGAAAAGAAATTCGACCAGCTTTTTTTGTGTTACGCGTGTAAAAGGTTACCTTTCATGTTTTATATGATTCGTGTCGCGAATTTATCAGACGGTTACCTAAGTAACCTTCCGCGAATTTTATAGAGCACATTACACCGATATTTTATCACTCGTAGAAAATAACACAGCCACGCTTGAAGGACGTTCGCACGTTTTACAACAGAACTTTCGTAGAAGGCGGCAAAATGTCAAGGAAGGACGAAATACATCGATGAAGTAGCTAAAGAGGCATCGTTTGTTCAATAATGATTCACGATATTAATCCTTTGGCGGCACATTATACATTTTATAGAATCATTAATTTTTGCAATTATACATCTTATTTTAAACTGAAAAAGAAACGATGCATAGAAATGATATTTGATTATAACTCAATCTTGTTATACTGAACCCTATCAATCCTTAAAATCACAAAAAATTAATTAAACACAGTATTTGTCCCAGGATGTTATCTTTATTGAGTTAAAAATGTCCAACCCATAGAACAATTCTTCTTATATACAATAAATTTAAGTAATTTATTAAAACTACCAAGTCATCATTTCTTATAGATTTTTACAAAGAACTATCAAATCACATTTCTGATCTGTAATGTGGTCAAATTGCAGATCCATTAAGAAACGAGGCACTTTACTTCGGCAGATGATTTATATTTTTATGATTATTTGAACATCAACAGTAGAGTAGATATGGTTTTGATTAGGATGTGATCGATACATAACAAAATAATACTGCAAATAAATGTTGGATATTTCGTCTGAGCGTAACGGCCAAAAATGAAACGGCTAATGGTGAAGAGTTTAGAGAGAGAAATAGAATTCTTTGGCCTGGGTCAAGTGGTGCCCAGATTTTCTTTTTACTGTTCGGTTTTTCCCCATTCCTTTGCAGTCACTCGGTATAGAAAGACATGTCTTCTCCACTCTCTCTTTTAAATAAATAGATATTTACTCCTGACCCAAAAACTAACAATAAATAATAAATGATACTAATTGTATTAAACATTATTCAACAAGTCATAAGAAAATACTGCAATACAAGAAGCAAAAATAAAATTATATCCAATACAAATGAAGCTAATGAATTTTTTTTTAAATTGAACTGTTTAAACTTTTTCGGAAATTCCGAATGACCATGTCACCATGCTGGGTCCTTTATTTCTAAGGCTTAAACAATCTAAAAGCAACAGCTAACGAGTGCGGATTGATTACAATTTGAATTTCCCGGATAGTTGAAATGGAGAAGTCAAAACAACATATTCGGCATGTAATGTCGTGGGAGTTCCAAAATGGTAATAATGCGGCCAATACCGCAAAGAAGATATGTGACGTTATCGGTGAAGGTGTGGTGTCAGAACGTACAGTGAGAAATTGGTTTGCTAAATTTCGTTCTGGAGATACCAGCCTTCAAGATGATCCTAAACCTGGACGATCAATTGATATCGATGACCATGCTCCAAAGATACTGGTGGAACAAAACCCACGGCAAACGACCAGAGAATTGGCAGATAAGATAGGAACATCCCAATCTGTAACTGTCTCAGAAGACTAATACAGTTAATGCGAAAAAACGGAAATTACTTATGACTCAACCCAATAAATTCTTTCGGTTTCAGACCATTGTGGAGTGGTAGGTTTCGTTTAAGTATTAAGATTACACATACACATTGTACCACGAAAATATTTTTTACTCGAAAAAATGTCCTCTATTCTGAACTGATATTCATTTAACGTAACAGAAAATTGCAGTCAATCATAAAAACATATAACGAGGCTCCATTAATTTAGATTTGATTTACCCGTTTGAAATTTTATTAAATACCCTATTAATCGAACCTGCTATTGAGCTATTAATATCGGAACCTATTGTACGAATAGTGGTATAAACTGTGGAACGAAGTAGTGAAATTTTATGCTCGAATCCACTTACTTGAACGTGAACTCCCATTATTCGAGCAAGAAATTATTGCTAGAAGAGCACTCGGGAAACTTCTATTATCTGAATATCCTAATTATTCGAACCATCGTGCACCCAGATACATTTAAATTAATGAAATTCTGTAGCAATATAATATGCAAACGACCAGCTTAAATTTTATATAAATTTAATACACACTGTTTCTTTTTATATCAGTCACTGAAATCGTATCAAGCATTAATTTCACTTTATTTTCTTTTGGGTCTTATATTGAAAAAGAATACAAAATAGCAGTCAATCAGCCAACGTAACATACAGGATTGTAAACAATCTTGTAGTAGCGAACGTGTTATAAACATTTGCTGGAGGCGTGGGTGTTGCGTTATCTCTCATTTTCAGACTATTTTTGTGCGAAGGCAAAGCATTCAAGTTGACTCTGTGAACGTAGACTGACTAACTTTAGACCGTATGCTATTTCATCCCAATATAAAAAGATTTTACAAAATAATGAACGTTTGTTCACGAAAGAAAATATACCATCTCGTTTGTCAGCTACAGTCGGTCACGAAAATATTCCAATACCAATGTAATTCGTATATTAGATAAGTATACAATATAAAGATGATATCTGTCGTGATATCATCAAGTTACAGTATAGTTTTTACACGATAAAAACTTTTAATCCATATTATGTGTGCAATCAATATATTTTTTAAATTCTTATTGTTCCTCTTTATTGAATTATTTGACCAAATTAATTTTCACATGGCTAATAACTAATTTCCTTTACTACCTTGGGTCATATAATAATAACAATATAGTAACAATACAGGATTAACTTTTCTTCTATAAACTGGGAAAAAAAGAAAAGGAATTGACGATAAAATTAATTTGAACTACAATAATAAAAAAAAGTATAAAAATTTGCCAAACACATTTAGACTAATTTATTTTATACTTTGTTATTCCGTATAAGGATATTTGTAATTGGAGCAATTCGCTGATTCTATGGAATCAGACGTATTTGCGTTATTCAGAGGTATTGCAAGCTATGGACATCTACACGTTAAAGGTAATCTAGAATGCGAGCAGTAGAAAAGATGTCGATGGCATTTATACATATTCAAGCATACCATCTTTGGCACAGGTTGTGCTTGTTACCAATAAAGAAGGCAAAGAATCGGTCACACGGATACCAGAGTTACGTCACTGATACCTATTCTTCCCAATATGGTAAATTTGCACTTTCCTTTTTTACTTGGAATTTTGCAGCTACTGTCAAATTTGTATTGCCATTTATTATTCGCAGTTATGTACATAACAAAAGTTAACTTTGGTATAATCCCTTATCTCACAATTTTTTTAATGATCTATATAGTAGACTGTAATTAATTATTCATTACTTGTACGATGAAGCAGGTGAAAAAAAAAAATACATTTTACATAACTTTCGT
Source organism: Stelis phaeoptera (assembly GCA_943735885.1). Taxonomy (NCBI): domain Eukaryota; kingdom Metazoa; phylum Arthropoda; class Insecta; order Hymenoptera; family Megachilidae; genus Stelis; species Stelis phaeoptera. The sequence continues at coordinate 4,882,838 of OX030933.1, forward strand.
ACCGAAACGTTTAATTTTGTTTTAAACTATACCTGACATTTGCTTTTTACATTTTATTTCGTCGAACTGCAATTATAATCTGTGACACGGATAAAATGCGGAATTATTTAAATAATTGGAAGAAGGAAGGGCGACACTGTAAATAGATATATAAAAAATAATAATAGCAAAGAATGGAATTGAAAAATTAAGATTATCCATAATTCTTAAATCAGAATTCTAAATCAGAAAGACTTTCTACTTTTGCCTTGTCAAATTTTTGAATGATATAAAAACTAATGGTTTTCAATATATCCGACTTAATGTATTTCTTTATATTATTTGGTCAAATGTTTTTGAGTGACACACATTCGTTTTAAACAACTTGTTACTGGTATCAAACGATCCCAAGTTATATCATTTTATTTTGTTGTTCCTGAAAGAATATAAGAGCAGCACATTTTCCAAACCATTGTTTATAACAAATGTGTTAAACGTTTGTTTAAAGCGTCGATTTCTATGAAAAATCATTTCATTTTCCTTCCTAAACAGAAAAGGCATTACATTCAAGAAAATCTAAATTTTCATGATAAAATTACGACTTGTTTCATATAAATATTTAAATTCTTACAATTAGGATAATATACATACGTTGGAGCTTGTTAATTACAATGCGGCGAATTTATTTCAATCTAATTTTTTGTGTTTTCACTTTTTTTATTATTTAGCAATCAGTCTATCGAAAATTAATTAATTGTTAGAGAACAACTTTTTTTAAATCGCAAATTTATTTCGAATAATCACAACGCGTTTAAGTAATTTATATAAATAATTGTACACTGTTCTAGCTTGATTATCTTTCTCGAAGTAAGAAAATTTTGGAAACTTTCTCCGTACAGGGGAACAGAATGAAAGGAGTTCTTCATCAGAAGGGCGACGATAATTTGACTTATATCAAATATTAGATCGCGTTAAACCGTGCTTCGAACCCCAACTACTCGGTGATCGATTCAGTGAAACGTGACGAAGAATCAGGAAAGCGATATCTTATTCCTCTTATTATTCTTTCTGAACAGATTACGAAACGAATCGATAAGCGAAAATCCAGTCTGCGTGGATTATCCATATAGTATTTCTTCTACCTGTCAGACATCCTATTACTCGTAACATATCCTTCTAAACCTGTTTAAATTAGCAGTATTTCATATGTCACGCCCCGAATAGCATAATAAAACTTCTTTAGAACCATTTTCCACATTCAAGATTAATTACCTTCGTTTAATGAAAGTTAAAATCAGTAATTTCAAACGTATCGGCTAATGATAATCGGTACTATAAACTGACTTAAGAATAGAGCAGCATGTTACGGAGGTTATACATAATTTAGATATTTTCATACTTTTGATACTAAATGGAAAGAAAAATTCTGTCACAGTATTATGTAATATTTGTGCTAGAACAGAGTTCACCGCCAATATGCTATCACTGTCGCTAGTTACATTTAAAGAGGTGCCAACAAGCAATCGTACCATTGCATGATGAGAAAATTGTGAAAAACAAAAAATGTAACAATGTCTGAATGTTATCCGAATTAGTAAAGGCATACGACATAAATGTTTGAATATTGGAATAATCCGATAATAATAGAATCATTTTTCTTATACTGGTTGTCTTTTACAGCGTCTGATTATTCACCGTCACAATTTCTTTCGTTTTTGTTCAGAGTCGAAAGGAAATAAACTCAAGGATAAAAAAGTTACCGCTTTTCTGATTATTTTTAATTCTGTTTTTTTAATATATGTATACATATCCTGATAGCAGATTAAAAGTTCGATAAAATCCAATTAAAACAGGATTTCTCACAATTTCATTCCATTTTAACCGGAACAATATATTTTTAAAGCCGACAAAAATAGTGCCATTGTTGAACTGCTGTGTATTTATTCTTCGTTTTTACGCTTCACGGTACTTTTTTATTATTTTTCAAAAATAGTATCTTTTTCATTGACTTTGAAATGTGCGTTGTCTTGTTTAATATGGTGTACAATTTTTGTTTCTTACTTGAATCAATTCAGCGTTAACTGTATTTTACACAGTTTTTAAAATTCTTACCACAATGTCTATTAAATATGTATCGAAGCTTTAAGTTGATGTTAAACAATAATAAATATAAATTGAAATGTAGAAAATTTTTTGTTCGTCTCTCCACGTTGTTTCACCTTTCTCATCATTTCACGAATACATTTGAACGTATTTAAACAACTTCCTCATTCGTGTCTAATAATATAATTACCAGTTTTGAACTCTTTAAAATCTGTATAATAATTTAGCGAAAGAATTTCTTTTTATGGCAAACAAAAAGGAATGCAAAGACGAAACATAACAACCAACGAATTATATTGTTCAATACTTTTCTTGCAACGTTTCCATTACTTTCAGTTCAGTTTTTAAGACACACGATTATCCAGTAGCACCAAGAAGAAATTTTTCTATTCAAATAACGAATTTGTATCATTTCTATTTAATTTAACACGAGTATAATTAAATGTAATTTAACTAAACAATTAAACAAAAACAAGGACTTATAATTTGACATATAATTTTTAATCAAACGGCGAGTTAATTCATTTTGGTTGATTTACGAGTCGAACGACCAGTTCGTTGTTGTATCGTAAAGTCAAGTATATACAAATACAACTATACGAAAATGACCTAACAGAAACAGCAGCACTATAATTTGAAAGGTAAAAGATTCCGTACAATAGGGGTCAGAACAGTAGCTCAAGGTTGCACTAAATCCTACTGCTGTTTTAAATGTCCTGATATCGATCTACTGGGACCTTCTGCTTCGTGAAAAGAAGACAAATATTTCACTTTCGACCCATATAATCGAGGGTAGCTCAGAACAAAAGAAAAATAGAAAGCTGGCTGATTGAATTTATTTACGTCCTTTCGCGACACGTTATAAACAATGCTATTTCACCTTACATTTGTCACAATTATATTTGACGTGTGTCTTATACAAAAGTTGTGCCAGTTTCTCATTGTAAATGTAACGAAAAATATTTAGGATTACTAAAATCTTTAACAGGAATAATTTCATAAAAAATAATGGTCTATGTTCAAGAATGTTGAAACTGAATCATTCGATATAATATAGGTATTTTGGTTGACCAGGACTACTTGAAGGATTATAATATCTTCTGATAATTAAATTTTTACTCTAAAGCAAACGCAATATTGCGCATTAATGAGCTGCTCTTCCTCTGAATATTATATTAAATTATTGGTAGCCTTTGACTGCTAGCTGCGACTGACAGCCAATCATTTTATATTAAAGTGTTATAGGAATTTATTGTGATGCTTTTATGGTATCAAATTGAATCATAATCGAAATTGGTTATTCGATACTTATACAGTAAGCTAATAACGTAAGCGATCGTCGTAATACTAATTAGGCTGATCTATACTATTTGTTAAAATGTATCAAATGTATTATGTGTTACAAGAAATTTGCTTAATCGTACGGTAATTTTACTTTACTACATCACTTTCATACATTAGTATTTTTTCCAATTTTATTTCTTCCTTTTATCGTAAAAAAAGCATGGCACCTTACTATTTCATCGTTATTTCATAATCAAACAATCGGTCTACTGCGGTTCTTGTTTTTCGCATCCATGAAATTTGTTTCAAAGCAATAGATACAGATTATTTCCAATGAATATTGCTTCGTTGTTATTTCTATTTTTAATTAACGTATAAACAGTAATAGTTGTTACTGTTTTCATATAACACAGCTTTGTGACTGTACATGGCATTCTATAACGGTAAATCTGTAATGGTACACTTTTGTCTTTTTAGATTCTTTTTAATGTTATAAATTGAAATGTCGTACAAAAAATTAGAAATATCAATGGGTATAAATCAGATGATTTGATATTTATTTCTGGCTCGGGCGAGAAACGGTAATATCCTCCGTTCGATGGCTCATAAATATTGTTGATAAGGATATTGAATCAATTAATGAATTCCTATAAAAAAAAAAATAGATAGTGTATTAAAAGAAACTTTCTAACTCACTGCATTCTACAAAAAAGATTGGCTGATGTTCTTGGTTTATCGATTTTAAGTAAGTAATTTAGGTTATCGTTAACAAAAATAAGACAATTATTTAAAACCGTTTATAGTCAATTTTTCCTGTACAAATATTTCCTCACGAATTAAAAATTAGTATTTCAAATTTCCTTGACTATTTTTAGTACAATCCGAATCTGTAATTCGCCTAATAGCATCATTTCTGAGTGTAATAATGATTTTCTAATAAACAAATAATTTTTAAACAATTCTATTTTATAAAATCGGCTAATTGTTTCCATATAAATACCACTGAGCATTGAAAATCCCTCGATTTAATATAAATAAATATGATAGATGTTACTTTAATGGGGTTTGTTCTCTGTCTCCGTTGCCATGATGAATTATTCAAGATCCACTTCTGACAATCATTTGTATCGAAGGTTCGTATCCTTGAAAGGAATAATCGATTAGAATGCCAAGGGTGAAACACTATGATTTGATGCCCACGGAAATATAGATTATATTTAAAAAATATTTTCTACCAATTGCTCTATGAAAAAAATACGTATATTCAATCGTAAAACTTATAATAATAATAAATAAACCACGAACCTATAGTAATATTTTTAAGGTAATTCGTTACAAATTATTTGCCTCCATAATGAATTACATTAAAATAAAAAGATTTAAATGTGAACTTTCAGAAAGACAAGAAGTTTAATCAAAAGAAAATAATGGCAACATGTTTTAACAAAATGATACGTGCATAACAAACACGTATGCAATACCGATCGAATTTCAACGGTATTACGAAGTTTAATTCTTCAACTTATTGGACCGAAGAATTAGAACATACAGGGTGTCCCACTGTGCATAGTCCCTAATCTGACAACAAAATATTTTAAACAAAAGTTGATCAGTTTCCGATTGGCTATACGGTGCAATAAAAAATTTCGTAAAAAAGTTTTTTCTCGATAGTTATCAAGGTCATCTTCACTTTTTTAAATGGCACTTTATGTTTTTGGCTTAAATAGCATTATAGCCCGTATCATGACAAATTCAACGACCTATAGTATAGGGCTATAATACTATTAAGCCAATAATATTAAGTGCCATTTAAAAACAATAAAGGTGACCTTGGCAATTATCGAAATAAAAATTTTTTCGAATTTTTGTTTAAAATATTTTTTTGTCTACTTGAAAAATCGTGACTGGTGTTACGCGGGACACCCTGTATAGTCTTTCACATTAACGGTACAAATAATTGAAGTATACTTATTGTACACTTAGGTATGTTTACATATACACTGGTGTCCAAAAGTTAAGCATAATTCGTAAAATGCAAAAAAAAATCAGTAAATGTTGCTAAAATTATTCGAAATCACTTGTGGAGATTCGTTTATTGAAGGTGAACTACTATCTCTATGCATTTCAATTCAGTCAACGTCGCTATGGGTAAAAAAACAGCCTACGTCGGAACGCACGTCTTTACTAAAGTGTGAATTTCTCTCATGCCCACTTTTCTTTCAAACTGTTTCCTTGGGAAATAAAAATGATTGTTATCTTTCTTATTTTATAACCGTTTTACGTTCGCCTATCACGTTTCCCGAAATACCGACTTAGATTTGGTTATTATTCACATAATTACCAATTATGCTTAACACCAGTGTACCTTTTGTTGAATATATACTTTTGTAATTAACCGTACAAGTAATTTCATTCCTACATAATTAAATAGAATAAACCCTTTGTGATAGGTCCTATTCTAAAATCTCGCTAAATTCTAATTCATCTCAGCGGTTGATTAGCTGATAGCGTCACGAGGTGGTAATTTCAACCGCCCAGCTTCTGTTTCGTGCAATTTCGCAACGGTTTCAAAGAGTTGGTAGGTCGGGGTAAATAGGGCTGATAAAAATCAAGCGACAACGAACGCAAACGAATACTGCGATTCCCTTGAAAGAAGTGTGCGTTATCGATCAACCCAGAACCACAGGGACTTATCGAACAAATGTATATACTTTTAGGCTCGTTACAGTATTCGCGTGAAAGGTGTTATTATGCATAATCAGAAAACGATTTGCATAACTGAAAGAGATTGCTTGACAAAAGTACGGCAAAGAGAAACTTCACTAATTCCATTCGTGAGCGAACGGGCACTGGTGGGTTTCTGCTTTCTAGATCATTAGAAGAACGAATCGATTATTCGAAAAAAAAAATTTAGTCTGGTACGTTTAACATGTTAATGTCATACAATTGACGACGGGACATGTGTGCTTTTAAAAAAAATTTGTTATCAGTTATCAATCAAGAAGATAAATTTATATAAAAATATGTGTATAGAACTTATTGAAGCTGATACTACTGTGTAGTATCTGCACGTTGTAACTAGACCAAATAATTCTGGTTTCTGAAGATTGTCCTACAAGAAGACTTCGATTTAGAGAGATTTCTTACTTCTGAAAGCTCAGTGGAACGAAAAACATAGTTGGATATATTATGATCGATTTAACCCACGCTATCGTGTTAAAATAATCAATGCATGCCACGATCCGTCGGTTCACGAAACGTTGAAACAATTTTGAATCGTTCTTACCGGATCTGGTCTATGCGGGAGAATTTCACAATTCGACGAAACACAGTTCTTCGCAGCAACTGTTGATTTTTCTCCTTCCTGTCACTTTAAACGTTCACAAAATAACAACGCGAATTAGCAAGAGAACGAACATGCAGATTTATAAATGCAGTTCTGTTCACAGTCTTCTAGTATTTTGAAGCCACCCACCTTTCTCACAATACACGACCGAATTCCAGTCTCTCTCCGAAGAGATCTTCACTATTTTGTCACCAATCCTTTCCGCTATCCTTTACGTGTATGCATCATTCGTCGACGATGAATATCCTCGCGTCCTGGGAACGATTAACCAACAGAAGAAGAAAAAAAATAAGAAAAAAGAGGAAACACGGTTATATCATTCTCGTAATTGTATAAATTTGACGGGACGCGTGAGCAACATCGATCACGATTGCAACGAATAGAAAGGAACAAAGCACACGGGGAGCAAACCGTTTCGTTAAGGAGTCTTCGGCGATCGCGAATTCGACATCGAAGAAGAGAAGAGTGAAAGAAAAAGCAGAAAAGTATGATCAAAGAAACAATCACACCACGATATTCCTTCCTCGGTTTTTGACGTTCTCCGAAGCTCGAACGTCTCGCGGCGAAGTGAACACGCGAGAAGCACACTCCAAGCTTTCTTTATCTTTCCTTCTCTGCTCTTTTTTTCCCTTCTTCTCTCTAGCGAGGGTCCCTCGGTTCATTCGTTCGCTGGTCCAAGAACCGCCTAAAGTCCCAACAGCAATTAGCCTCGCGCTCGCACGTCCACCAGGAAGTAACAGTATCGTACTCTTTAAGCTTCCACAGCACACTACACCGCGGCTTAGACGCGCGGTACCTGTAAACGTTCTCCTTCCCTCTCTCTTTCTCTGTATCTCTCTCCTGCCTGTTTCTTCCACTCTGCCGGCACGATCGTCTCTAAAGGAACGTTAACGACAACGTCACGGACGATCGTCCCCGGAATGTCCTGACGCGTCTTCGTCTCTCCTGGTCCCGTGAACGAGCGTGCGTACTCGGTCGTCTCCAGGCGATGACGGAGACGCACACGAGGACGCAACCTACTCGCTTCCTTTCACGTCCCCCGTAGTCGTTTCTTCCAATCGAAATCGCGAGTACCTTCGTACGTAAAAAGATCGATGGTGTTACACGAAAAATAGATGCGAGTGAAACTTAACAGAGAAAGGAGGAGAAACAGAAAATGGTGATTACAGATATGTGATATGGATTCAGAAATCAAATTAAGGGTAATAAGTATTTGGAAATTTTGATGAAAGAAGGTCAGTATAATCGAGGAATATGGAGGACAGGAGCAAACGTAGGAAATATAGGATAGGAGTGTTCGAAGAGGGAAGAGCGTGCAGATTCTATAAAAGTGACACAATTCTAGTAGAAAGGGAAAGGGAAGAGGAATGCACAAAAGAACGGATGGAAGGGCAAACGCACAGAACGTGAAAATGTATATCAGTACAGAGTGTACGCAACTCTTTATCGGACGCGTGTTACCCGAAGCATATACGAATGCGGCGGAGCTACTACTACCTAGCGCGAGGTAAAAGAGACGGACCGAGCTTCTCCCCCGAAGCTGATCCTGCGTGCTAAACGAGCCGCCTCCGCTGCCACCCGCTCCCCCTTCCTTTTCCACGTTCTGCCCCTTTTACACTGCCTCCACCACCGTCGCCACCATCACCCACTCACCCACCTACCATCGTTTCATCCTCCACCGCATCCACCATCGACGCCGCTGTCCGCTATGTTAACCGTCCTACCTCGACTCTTCCTTTCTTTTTCCGGTTGCGTTCCTTGCACTCGAGTCGGTGACTGCTGCTTTCGCGTATACACGATGACAGTTTGACGGAAGCGAATCAAAGAAAGTGTCGGGATCAAAACAAAGGGAACGATACGGATAAATCTTTCAATATTTCTTCGAGTCTTCGCGTAAGACAACTCGCGTTTACCACATTGACGGCTGGAGTTATGTTTTCGAGATTCTGACGCTACTGGTTCTTACTTTATTTGAGAGAAAATGTGTAATTTTGTAAGGTATTTCAAATTGCAAATGTCAAAGATGTCACGATACAGGTGGAAATTGTTTAAAATAATTAAAATTCGGCGCCGAACCTAAATACTGAAATTGACAATAGAGCGTCGGTTTTTATTGCCTATAACCGAAAATTAAGTAAAGAGAGACTCCTTTTTATAGATACACCGCTACCAGCAGATTCGTCCACTAAACCATTAAACGTGCGATAAAAATTCATAATTGGAACTGCTTTTCCAAGAGGAGAACTCCTATATACCATAAAATTCCTAAGAAATTCTTGATTCGATTTACATAAAAGTAGTTTGAATCAAAGAAAGAAAACTCTTCACAAGAGGGTTTCACAAGAGGGCATGGAGCTTAAATATCGTAATTGTTATTACACGCAGTAGTCAATTGAAAATGATATCAAAGTCTTGATGTTAAGCTATCACGACTATTTGAAAAGGTTTGGGCATACACGAGCCAAGCTCGTTGAGCTTTTCAAAAAAACAAGGACGCTGTAAAATGATTGCAGTTGGACTTTATATTAATAGAATTATGCCGCAAATTAAGTTATAGTAAACGTTTTCTACGATTTTCACTTATTCCATGAACGGATCGTAAACTGAACTTCCAAAGCACAAATTCCAATGCTGTTTCATCGCTTGTTAGCCAACAGAATTTAAATTATACTGACCGATAATGGAAACTATTCGTTAACACCTTGCGCAGCAATGACGTACTACTGACATCGATAGTTATTGGTTTTAAAAGGTGGAAATAACGTACGTCACACAATCCACGATACAGAGATTTATATGCATTTGTTACGTACGTTTATGTGTAAGAATGATTTTAGATTATGGCTCGTTTTGATCGGTTAAGTCACGCGAATTGCTGAATCAACTTCTAACGCAAGTAGTTAATTATAATAGAGTAAGAAGTAGTTTCTACTTTTCCTACTGAAGAATATAATAGGGACTCGGGCACCGAGAATCGAATTCTAGTCTTCCGTGCTGTAGGCGGTTATTTTATCCGCTACGCCACCGCCAACCCGCTAACATCACTACTACTATGATTCCTCTTATTTTATTATTGGATTTTGAGATTCCATACTACAACAGAACCGGCCAACTTGAATGAAAGATTCACACACATTACACTCTACCACGGATTCAGACATAATATTACTTTCGATAAGTTGGTTAAGTTGACAAAACAGGAACTATCGTTCGGAACTTTTGGTGTATTTTTCTACTCATTTTGACGAAACGAAATTTTAGTATAAATATTGCACTTTTATATTAAAATAATATTACAGGAGTATGTTTTAAGACCGGAATTAAAATAATATTACGAATATTCTTTGAAACGAACGGCTGGTGTATAAATTATTCTTATAAAAAACGAGTACCATACTTTTTCATTCGATTTTGTAATGTTTCTGGCCACCTGTTCAGCTGCTTTGTCTTCCATATTATAACAGCATCTTTTCAATATTAAACATTCAGTGCCAACAATATTTTCACGTCATTCTAAAAGTTTGCTAATAAGAATAGAAAGAATGAGTAAAACCAGTTACGTATTTATAATTATAATTAAGTACAGTTTCATCATTACCTAAGAAAAGTATTTTAAACAAAATATTTAATTACTTCAAGAAATCGCATAAGTTCCAAATTTTTGAACGTCATATAAGAAATCTATCTATTTTTAATCACTAGTCATTAGTTTTACTTTTTGAATAACTTCCCTACCAAGATGTTTTTACAAACTTTAAAATTAAGATAATTATTTTTCTAAAATCACACAATTTTTAAAGGTAAAGTAAATTTTTATTTCTATTACTTTAATCGATAGTTCCGGGAATGCCAATTTCCATAATGATTTCACCAATTAAACTGGTATAAAAATATAAGTATTGATTATTTTTGGCTATTTTACAAATTTACAAACTTTCGTTCAAATTCGAATCGCACATTTCTTTATTACTCTATTTGAACTGAAAAGGTGGTATTAGCTGACTGATTGTTAAATAAGTACCGTATAACAATAAGTATACAATAATTAATAATAGTTTAAACGATGCTGCTATCATTAAATCGTAGCAGAAATACAATAAAAGTGACAAATTTTTATTATAGGGCTTTGAAATGTACGTCTTCCGCATTTCTGTTCGCAATAATTCATTAACAATGTATTTGCAATAAATCTGCTTTAATAATGATAAATATAAACCATAAATTTCAGTCATGATCATTCATACAATCGATCGTAAAAATGCTGCTACCGCGAGAAGCTCAACGAACAACATAATGAATTGTAAACATATTCCACGTTCAGCAAATAAAGTATTGTACCATTCTGAGATTCGATATAAACAATCCATCGAATAAAATATCTGTTAAATTTATAGTATTTCAAAAGAAACTTAAAATTGTATAAAAATATTAATCTTAATAAGCCGTTATATTTATGAAATAAATGCAAAAATTAAATCACATAAATCTCGCAATTCTTACACTTCTCCCCTATCGTTGCGAATTCAAACGACTAACTTCGCCTAACATCGTTATACAAATCTAAAGAAAGAGTAATCGTTCGTCCGATAAATCTCAACAAAACATGACCAGTATTGAACTGAGAAACGGTTTATCCGTGAATCTAAAGGGATGAAAGAACAGTAATATCGATTAAAAGCTCGTTACTGAAAACTGTAGGTAACGTCAATACGGGGCACGCCGAGTAATCGGGTCACGGATACTGAAATCGACTGAGACAGAGCCGCTATTGTTTCTTCCATGTTATATTCCCTGGGCACAAAAAAAAAAAAAAGAAAAAGTAGAGAAGAAAATTGTGCGTTTGTCTATACAACCGTGGTTTTGAAAGCATCTACCAGAAGCGTACGCACTCGCTTTGTAAGTTTAACAATTGAAATAAAAAGAGACATAACGGATCGTGCTCCCTTGCGTGCACGAAATTTTCTTTATGAGCATAGATTCTCCAATAAGCACGAGCCTCCGTTGCTTTATTCTTTGTCGATTATTCGAAGAGTTTTGTGGAATTTTGTAGCGGTGTTTTAACATTTTACAAACGATAGAATATTTTTAATCAAATCACACCACCAGTTTGTATTTCAAACATTAATTTCTCAAACGATTTAATTTAGTTTATTCAGAAATTTGATTAACAACTTTAAACTATCCGTAAAACATTTGTTATGCGAACAAATGATTCAAATGAAAGAAAAATAATGTTACATCGATTATGGTACTGCGCGTTCCCTCGGAAGTCATGCAACTTTTGTTTGAAACATTTTTTTTATGTAGATATGGTTACTCTTATGCAATTTTGTATGCAAATTGATTGATACTGATAAGAAAAAACAAAACTCGTTCTAAACTCCGATAATAATTTAGCATAACTGTTACAGGCAACTGTAATACAACCCCTGGTAAAAAGTTTCCGATCAGACGGATAAATACGAAATTTACTAACGACATTCGTGTTTTAGAACTGTTAAATACTATTAAATGTGGTTAGAAGTAATGGGGAATTAAGGGTAGCTTGGTATGTAGTAAATGACAACAAATTAACACAAATTTCCATTTATTATGAAAAAAAAAAAAAAAAAAAAGCAAAAGAAGAAACAAAATTGTAATGCCAGAACGTATAAAAGCAGTGATACGTACATGTGGAGACACAACAAAATATTAATACTTAAATAATTTACATTAAAATATCTGATCGGAAATATTTTTCTATGTAACATTTAGTTTCTTCTCTTGATTTTATTTTTTTTTTACAATTAATGGAAGTTTGTGTTATTTTGTTGTTATTTTCTCTATACTAAACTCCTTTCTATTCTCCATTACTTTTAACTACGTTTAGTAGTTTCCAATAGTGCTAAAACATGAATGTTTTTAGTAAATTTCGTATTTATTCGTCTGATCGGAAACTTTTTGCCACGGGTTGTACTACTGTTCAGTATTAAATTATTAACACGTTAACCATCGCGGTAGGGATTAACTATATCAAGTACAACACACGATCACATGCATTGTTAAACATATTAAAAATCGATTATTTGATAAACGCTTTAATTTATTACTTGAAGAAATTTTTAATTATATGACCCAATTTAATTTATGCTATCGATCAATGGTGACCAACATGGTAAAGAACGTGTTAAATTTTTATTTCTCTATCCAAACATAAATGGTTACTTCTTTTTATACCATGGTATATCAATGTAATATATAGCTCTTTAATTTGTTTCTTAACTTGACAGCAATAATAAAAACATATTTCGTAGATTAGAATCACTACGTCCAACACCACTGTTCTAATAATGAAATGTAGTATGGTCGAAGAGGGTGCAAATAACAGGTCAATATATTAACAAAAGAAACAGTGATTAATATAAAATAAAATATTCTAAAATTCTACTTTCTTTCTTAACCCTTTGCACTACCATTTCCCAGACAGGTGAGTCAGTCAGAGGTAAATATTTATTACTTCAGCGGTAAAAAAAATCAAGGAAATTGAATTATTACATATACTTCGTACTTGGCAAACATTAACTGTGTAAACTGTAATCAGAATTAACCCTTTGCACTCGAAGCATATTCGGATATAATTAATTCGAGATAAACCTTCCAGTAAAGCTCCAAAATCCAAAAGCACTGTTTCAAAGGGAAAGTGCTACGAATGCTCGAAAATACATTTAGTTTTATTTCTTTCGTTAACTTTCCATATTCTAATATAAACAAAGCATAAATTTCACATTTTCAAATATTCTGGTAAATTATATATGACGCCGCTGAGGCGCCGCTCGAGCGCAAAGGGTTAAATTAATATTCAATTGTGATGAAAGTTTGAACGACAGTAGTCATATCTGAACTGTAAGGTGCGTCACGAGTGTTACACGTTATTGTAGTGCAAGGGGTTAATTTACAAACATTTGAAGTTTCACTTTTTGATCAATTTCGTTGATGAATTTCAATATAGCCTATATTTTCATACAAATATTCCAATTTAAATAATATTTGAGACTTCGAATAGAACAGCGTATGATTCCGAGGTAAACGACCAGATCACAATCGTTATCGAAATCGAACTGATTTGTTTCCGTGACATTAATATCGTGACACGAAACCTGATGTTAAGGCCAGGCGATTTCTAGTTATCACGATTTCAATCGTCATAAAAATCAGAAATCGCATTGTCATGATGTTGGATATCCTATCGTTTCATAAATGTCACGAAATCAAATCATTTTGATTTCTGTAACATTTGTAGACAGCGTTACGCACTGTGCCTGATCAGAACTATATGACCGCATTATCGAAATCGGGTCATTCCACTCATTTTGTTCAAATTGAAACAGGTACATATTATTTATAATTCATAAATGATTTTTAAAATATTAAATAAATACAGAAATTTCGTAATTTCCATCAATTTTCATGAAAAACTATTTTTGCAAACGAATTTTTATTTCTGGGAGTAAGTACATCGTTTTAATCGGAAAAGACTCTTCTCTTTCAAATCATTTTTTATTTCATTCGTAAAATCACTTTTATAGTAGACAAACTATTAAGAGTATTTTTTATTTTTCAAATTTCATCACCGATTCAAATTTTAAAGAATTTCAACAAAGATATATCCATGTTCTAAAATTATATCCCTTTACATTCTTTTACTTCGAGAATGTTCTAAAATCGTTGTTATGGTAAGTTCCAAGAAATAGCTCCTTTGGACCCATGGGAGGATGCTATAGTGTCATGGCAACAAAAGCCAAAGCCTGTAGTATCACTTGAAAACGTATCCCCACTCCATACTAAAGATGGTTAGTTATTCGTCCCTGCTCACTCATTATGTATAAATAAACACGCTAGAGTTCGAACTATCTAATCTCGGAAAATCTAAAATTTAAATAACACGGAAGAAACAACATCATTTTTATGAATGGAACTGTATCCTTATCAGCATTAAGGGGTAACACCACTTTGACCGCTTCAAAATTTAAGGCTTCTTCGGGAATTTTTTTTTAAGAAATGCAAAGTGTTTATGAAAATCCAATTATACTAATTTATGGCGGCTTGCTTCGAAAAAAGTGCGTCAAATGGTGAACACGATAACTCAAGCTAAATGTGACCTAGAGCAATGAAACGAAAGGATTAGATTTTTTAGTCCAAACGCATTTTTAATAAAATGGCATCGATTTAAAGTAAAACATACATTATTTAAAGTTATACAGAAAATCGAAATATCAATATTTTGAAAAAATTCTACGTATTTCACGAAAAAAAAATATGTGACGATTAAATCACAAAAAGATTCAAGTAGATTGATTGAAAACTGGCGGTGCTGGAGTGCCCACTGGTTTTAAAAATGCTGTTTCGAGTAAAATGATTTTAAAGTTTTCACTACTGCTTATTCGTGCATAGAAACGATTGAAATGAAAGATCGAAAATTGCCTTTTCGTTTTCGATATCATTTTCAAACTAATAAAATATAATTTATAAAAAAAAATTTCGAAATTTTGAAGCGGTTAAAGTGGTGTTACCCCTTAAATTTATTGGCTAGAAAATTTTGTACAGACTGTCCGAATAAAATGTATACACACTTTGAATGTTAATATCAAATTTAAAAGTGATAGAAAGTTAAAAGGTAGTGATGTTAATGGGGTAACTAGTACGTGTTAATGTTTGTTCATTTTTCCATTATTAAAGTATACGTTAACAAATTATCTGTACATTTTTTGGGGAGTTTATAATAAAATATTCATTTTCGAATAGAAGGTGACTTGTAAATGCTACTGTGTTTCATCAAAACGTAATTATGATGTCAATGATTCATTTATGATATCATAAATTTCAAAAACAATGCACTTCGGATAATACCAAAACTCGATTAAACGAGACTCGGATAATCGAGATTCCGTTGTAAAATGATGGTGCATAAATGAGAGAAAATAAACGAATAACAAAGAGTAAGCTCAATAAATTGTAACTTAATAAATAAATTACGTAATTATTAAATTTTTAGTATTTTTTTAAATATAGAGTGGCGTGACTTAATAAATAGACATATTGCAAATCAATGCTTATATCACATCAATCAGAAATTTAAAATCTGATGAAAACTCTTTTCATTAATGTATTGACTGCTATTCGAAGTCACCGGTGGCCGGAATTATAAATTTAATTTAGTTGAGTAATTAAGAAATGGAAGAACGGAAGACATTTTGAATATCGTTGAAAATATACAGACACATAATTTGATGTATCGAATTCAGACATTGAGATTAGAAACTTACTGTTTAATTTATATTATATGTATCAAAATATATTTATCTAGTCAAAATGATACAATATTGCAATAATTTATATTATTTTATGGTCGACTACATATCATTATTTTTACTGTGTTTTAATGTTTCTAAGTATATGTATAATAAATTGGCTAATTTTCAATTACACAAAACGATGGAACAGAATTTCCATGGGAATACTCTGTAACGAATTTAACACAGTTCCAGTTGCAATTTGCAATTACGTAACGAATTCACCATTGTATAATAATACAACGTGACGCTTAGGGAAATTGCAATTAACACGTTCAAAATTAACGTAATTCGACAGGACTATCACTATTGGCTGATGTTCTTGCAGTTATAGTAAAAATGATTGAAATTATATAGTGTAAACGTAAGACAAACATATTTTTTGCGTTTTCTTCACGAAACAAAAATCGCATGACCCACATGGTGGGACATTGACTATTCAAAATCATTTTTATTTTTTATACGATTCACCATGTAGATGATATTAGTAAAAAAGCAATCCTATCAATATTCTACAAAAGAGAATACCTAAATGCATACACTGTACAAATGCACATACTGTATAATTACTACAGAAAATGATATTTATTTGAAAGATATAAAAATCATTGTGCAGTTATGTGATATAGATAAATATTATTATTTGTACTATTTTCATGGAAGCGACGAAAATGTGAATAAAACTACGACAAACTGATATAATCAATCCTTTAATATACAGACACCACACACAGAAGAAACATTATATCTTACAATTAATTAAAATGCCTTTTCTATAAGTCCTTACAAATTGCAAATATTATTAACGATGCCTCTATCGCGGAGCTATTTGAAAACTTTGACAAATTTAGGACTTTACCCACCCAATATATTACACCAGGCGTTAAAGGATTAAAATGAAGCATAAATGCAGCACGGAAGGATCATCTGTAAGTAATTTATGGAATAACAGATTTTAATAGTGAAATATTTACCTATACATAGAACAAGTAGTCTGCATCATTTCCTTTATTCCTAATTCTTTTAAAAGGTACGAAAAGTTAACACGTTGACTGCCACAGTGAAAACGGACGTGTGTAGTCAGATACGCTGAAATCCTAATTATTAACAATACAATCAACTAATTTTCAAAATAATCTTTTCAATTCGATAGCTAGCATTATTAGCTTAATGTTAACGCTATCCGTGGTTTATTTTATTATTTCTGTTGGTAATTATTTGATTGTACAAAATTTCGGGTGCCGGTCACCGGTGACCCCCATGGCAGCCAACGTGTTAATAATAGGCGAAATACGAGAAATTTTAGCTTCTTCGTAGAAACTGAGTATTCTGAATATAGAAACAAACAATTTCACAGTAATGTTTATATAATATGAAACCATGTTTTGATATACAATAAACCAATATCTGATCTTTCTTATCGATACCGTTTACAAATTCACAAATTATATGTTCCTTATCTTTTATTTATCAATTCCATCAATTTTCTTTCAAATTCATTTGAAATAAATGTTACTGCAGAGAAATTTTTATAATTAAAAGAACTTATAATATTTCATATAACGTATGTATAATTGGGGGTTGTTTCCTACGATTTCTGGGGAGAGTGGGGTAGAATAAATACTTCTACTGCTGAGAGTTTATTAATAATTCTTAAATGTAAATAAGAAGTTAGAAAATATCTGGAGGCACAGAGAAACTATACGTTGTTCATCCTGGTGTGTGCATAAGGGATGCTTTTCCTCTCAGATTGAGAATTTCCGCCGAAATATAATCTAGCAAATTCAGTATTTTGATGCCCCCTACTTGTCCCGAAAGTTACAACAAACTTGTGGTCTGACAGGAACCTAACTCTCTTGAAAGCAGTATTTGTTTCATTTTGTTATTGAAGTGATCAGTAAACGAGGAAAAATGCAAAATTGTTGAAACCGATTTCTAACCATATTTTGTGCAAAATAATTACAATTGAACAGTGGATCAATATTTCAATAATTTTGTAACCGGGGACATTTAATTGTACCGGTATGTAATAATAAACCAAGAAATGTTTTAAACTCTTCCACTGTTAATTTTTTCCATTGTTCAACTTTTCTATAATAATATTTTTTTTTAATTCATATCAAGTAATATTTCAAAAATGAATTACGATCTGATGAATAGCTAAGACCAGAATTTTAGAAACACATTTCTTACAGTCGTTATTGCATGTCCACTTTCTATTATTTGCATTGTACTGAATATAATTTTCTTCGTCTATGTCGTGGTCCTCACTTCTTGACTCAATATTTATTTCACTCTCACTGTTTGTTACTTTCATTATTAGTTTTTGCATAATTTATATTTATATTGCTTCGCAAGCTAATAATCAACAACTTCAAATAAGAAGTTAGATTTTTTAAAACGCGTTTTAATTCATGAATATTTAATTACAACGAGGTTATTACGGTTCATTTGAATTGTAATCTAATATAATTCAAAATTCTTGTTTTTTTTTATTTGTTACCAAGAAATTCCTGAAGAAGAGCTAATTATTGAAACAAGCAATATTTTGTTTATCTAAATTGTATTTATAACGAAATTCTTTATTCGCACAGATAACAAAAGGTTTATTTGAACCGATGCGATGGTTCCAAATGTAGGTGGCTGAACACTTCAAACTTGCATCAGTAATTTATCCTGAATTAAAGTCGAACAAGCAGTCAGGGGTCGTTATCTTACAGACAATGGTGATAAAAGCAGCAATCTCGAGCTCGAGATAGCTGATAATGCAGGTACGTATACTGCATCAGCTGACAAGTATCTGTTGTAGTTTCATTCTATGCAGTTTATATACAGCAAAAATAACAGGGATAGCATAACAGTAACATAGGAAATCGATTTTGGTATTTTTCTATGCCAAAAGTACTTGTCAAAAATCGGTGTGTAATTATGATTTATTATTACACCGCAGACGATCTTCTTGATACAACTTTTAACTTAATCTACAAACAGAAATATAGTCAATTTGACACACAATAAAGTCATACATTTCTGTCCCCCTATTATTAAATGTATCAGTTGACCGAAATATTTTTATATTATTACATATCCAGTCATTAAAAAAAGAGTAAATAAGAGTAAAAAAGAGTAAATAAAAGTAAATTAATGAAGTAATAATTACATTTCGTATGATATTATAGAATCATGTCCTTTTAGAACGATGACAGTTGAACACGCGAAAACAAACGGAATCCAATAATTGAAAACCGATATAAAAGGATTTTATTTATGTATATTTAATCACGTATATTTCTACAAATTCGTAGAATTTGTTGAAAAAAAGAAAGAATTAATAATACCTGGCTAAAGATTTAACAAAAATGTCAAATACAGGATCTAAAATGCAGATTATATATATAATCGATCTAATGCAGCTGAAAATTCAATTTATGCAACTGCAAATTCAATTTAACCCTCATACGCTATAGAGTAATAGTTACACAAAAGATCCTGGTGGCTGATATTTCACCCACTTTCGCTGTACAGTTAAATTAGTATTATCAGCTCACTATGGCCGGTATAATTCATTACAAAATTGGCTTTTGAACTAATGCACTGCAGGCACTTTATTAAAGAAATAAAATTCAGTGACGAAAAAAAGTGGACGTCGAGGAGTTTCTTTCTCTGGCAATAAACGAAGGATAAATTTCATTATAATAAACTCTTCTTACTGTAATATTTTTTTTTCTTTTTTTTAAACAATTCCACTAAACGCAGTCCCGCTTTGGTCACTCTTACAATGGAGTATATCCGTAAACAAAATGACGAGATATCCTTCTACCTAAAATTTCTCCAAAAATCGGAGTTTCAATGATTTTCCACTTTTCTTGTGAAACTGTCCTCGCATACCGAAACTGCAGCAGCAATTTCCCGGGATCCAGAGTTACCGCTGGACACACTGCATATTTTGCGCTTCTGTTTCCCTCCGATTGCTGCTTCCTTTGGACGAAGAATCGATGCTGTGCATTCTACAGAACTGCATCCCCCGAGAATTCAGTCAACAAGAACACATTTCTGCATTGCAATTATTCGTTGCAATACTTCTGTACTTTTTGCGTTATTTCTTTTGCAATGCTATGTTATTGATATTTATGCATTAGTTATTTTGTTTCTGTATACAAGAATATACAAATGTAATAAGCATTCAGTTACTTAACGGTTGCATAGGCTTTGTTCCTTCTTTTAGCAATTGTCTGGTAAAGAATTTTCGTCTTGAACTTCCTCAAATAAATATTACGATTAGCCTTGTGTTATAATATTAGTAATTTTGTAAAATGATAGAAGAATTAAAATTTGGATGATTCGAGAATCTGCATGGCATCACATTGTATTCTCGACGCTGATTACTCAAGATTACCGATAATGATGGATCTTAATAATTGTTAGTAATTTAAAAGATTAATATTAAATATTTTGTTTTCAATATGTCATGTGTGTTTGTATTCTCAGCAAAATACTTCACTTATATCGCTTGGTTCCAATGTCCATCATGGTTCCACAAACTAATTGAAATATCAGACAGATATTCAAACTCTCATCAGCCAATAATTAGAAGATTAAATTGATACCTTTAGTACCTAACGTTTCTCGCATATCTCAGAATAATCCCTATTTAAGATATTAGCTACCCTAGCGAGAACCACAGGCTTCCTTAAGGAAAATGGTCATATAGGGGTTATATCATCTTTGGGACATTTACCTTAATTTGCCAGAGAAGTTCATGAATGTTTGCGTTTCTTTTTTAAAGTACTGGATTGAATAAATTGATAAAAATTAAATATCATAATCAGCATAGTGGGACAAAATTTGTATTCTTATCTAAATTCAATGGTAGATTCTATATTTGTTCATTACGAATTGTCACTTGGAATGATCGAAGTACTGGTTGAATGTAACACGTTGACTGCCACAGTGAAAACGGACGTGTGTAGTCAGACACGATAAAA
Source organism: Stelis phaeoptera (assembly GCA_943735885.1). Classification (NCBI taxonomy): domain Eukaryota; kingdom Metazoa; phylum Arthropoda; class Insecta; order Hymenoptera; family Megachilidae; genus Stelis; species Stelis phaeoptera. Next base: position 4,903,864 of record OX030933.1, read on the forward strand.
TCCTAATTATTAAGGGTGCAGTCGATTAATTTTTCAAATTTAACCTTTCAATTCGATAGCTAGCATTATTAGCTTAATGTTAACGCTATCCGTGGTTTATTTAATCATTTCTTTTGGTAATTATTTGATTTCAAAAGATTTAAAATATATTTTCTTAGATTGAATTTAAATTTGCGTATAGCTGTTTTTAAATTTGATTTACTGAACTAACACTGCTTATTTCTGTTTTGAAGTTCGTTAATTTTGTATCTTTTTCTTATACGAAACATTTGTAACATTAACCTTTCATACAAATACTGTCTCTAATTATTTCATGCAGTATTATTATCTGATTAATGTATGCATAGGATAGATAACAGTATTATAAAGTAATACCCTGTAAGTGATTATAAGTGAAAAATTAATCCGGCCAGATAAATCGATTTCTTCTTTCATCCCGAAAGGATTAAAGCCACATGAAATTAGCCAACGTTTTTACTTCCCCACGATCCTCTTAAAAATTAAATACTTACGACACATCCTTTGAGCGCCTGTAATCGCATTTTTGCTGGTTCGCTTACAAATTCTCACATTTCGCGTAATAAGACGTAATAATACCGAGTACTCAGCTACTCGATTGCTGATATAAGAGTCCTTTTTTTCACAACAATATACATAACTCTCCTTACTGGATACGGTATTCGAGTAATATTTTATACGAACACAGTGCGTTTAAGAAGACGGACTTTTTTAATTATCGAATATTTTCTTAAGCAGAATTGGCTTTCGAGGGTTTTCAGGAGAACAAATTTTTTTACTTTTCCCATTGGTATCATTTCTAACAAGAATATTTGACATTCGAATTATTCTGCTTCTTTCGGTTCGTGTCAAACATTTAACTAGTTCCAAGATTCTTTGCTATCCTCGTAAAATCTAAAGATGTTAAAACGCTACCTCCTGTAATCTTAAACACGCTCTTTTGTTAATTAATTATTAACTGATTTAATCTACCGATAAAGACTCTTGAAACATTCCTGATAAATACATTAATTGGTGCATTACTGACGTCAGTGTACTTACTATCACATACTTATTGCGTTTAATGATAGCAATTCCTGTGTATATTAATTTATTATTTTTGTTTTTGTCGGGGCTGAATACTTTACAGAATATTAACGCGTTGACTGCCACAGTGAAAACGGACGTGTGTAGTCAGACACGATAAAATCCTAATTATTAAGGGTGCAGTCGATTAATTTCTCAAATTTAACTTTTCAATTCGATAGCTAGCATTATTAGCTTAATGTTAACGCTATCCGTGGTTTATTTTATCATTTCTATTGGTAATTATATAATTGTAAAAAATTTCGGGTGCCGGTCACCGGTGACCCCCGTGGCAGCCAACGTGTTAAAAAGTTCTCGCACTGGTGCTATACAAAATCAAGTTTTGCAATTTATTAAAATTTTACTCTTCAGTTTTCCGTGTACATCTCTCCTTTTGCTACACACTCGATTCAACGTTCATGTAATTGTTTTACAGCTCTCGAAAACTCTTCTTAGGTTATCGCACTTAATCGCACTGGACCAGTGTGTTGTATCGCCCTCACCTCTTCATAACGAACCTTTTTTTATGGACAATTTAATCTTTGAGAAGAAGAAAAAGTCGGCAGATGCCAGTTTGACGAGTACGGTTACGTTTTTCAGTTAAAAATTTGGTAATAACGACTAACAAACGGCGCAGCTACTCGATACTTGGAATCGTGACAATACACAAAATCACACAATCTACCCACTGTTAAAAGAACAAATCAACACTGCGAAACGAAACAATTATGGGAAATTCAAAAAAGTCTAAATTATACAACTGCATTGAAAATTTATACATGGGACTATTCGTCGTTAAACAAAAATCAGTTTGCAAACTTTTTTAAAGCAATGAATGGAATTTTTACGTTAATTTTTTATTTATGATGTTTACGTTACAATCAAAATAAGTATATTAACCCTTTGTACATTTGTACAATTCGGACATAACCAACTGAAATATTTTTCATTACCCGTAATTTAAAAATCCGAATATCTTTAGATTTCAAAATCATTTGTCATTGCAAACAGAAAGGTAGGGTTATAGATGGTTAATGACTCATCATTTCATCTTAATTTTCCCCTGTTAACGAATATATCAGATTATAATGAGGTCTTTTATTGAATAAATAACTGTTAACTTGCATGCCATTGCATGCCATTATCGTCTGTATATTTGTTTATAACAGTGAAAAAAAATTGATTTTCTTCCAATATTTTTAAAGTTGATACTGCAGTTACTAAATACGTATATTTTATGTATTTCGTACTCGTACCTTTTTGAATAAAAAACTTTCAGGATAAATAATGTTCAAATTTCACACTGCAAAAATATTCGGACGCCAAACAAATTATATCAATTTTATTTAACGTATACCACATTCGTATCCATACAATTTTCAAATATTCAGCATTTCAGGGCAACAGACCATAACGCCTTCTTCCTATTATGATAAATATATGTCTATTTCCTACGGTATCAGCCAGTAGAGTCCAGCGCATCATTTCTGGCTTACCTTTTGAATAATCCACAGAGGAAGTTGTTTTGAATACGAATTGCCCCCAGTGTACAATTTATGCTTGCAAATGTGGCGCGAGCGAGAAAATTGAGGAAAGTATTTTTGTTTAGGCTTGTCACGTTTCTTTTTATTTTGTATTTTAACCACATTTTATAGCAAGTATTTCGTACATTTTGTACACCATGTATTTTTGTTTATTTCGTGCCAACAGCAAACTCGCGAGGGCATCGAACACCGTGGATTTAACTGTAGAACACGAATGCTAATTCTTTTATAATAATATAAGCTAAGATTAAAGCTTTTCAGATTTTTTCTTCTATTATTTACAGCAATCTGTGGTGTTATTTTTAAGCTTAGGTTAGTTTGGTATTGTTATTAGGTTGGAATTGTGCTTAGGATGGTATTATGCTTAGGTAAATTACGTGCCCAGAAACTTAAATATTATTTAACGTATCACTTGTTGGTTGAAAAGGTACATGTAAATAAGTAAAATACGTTGGTTCATTCCACGCCAAATCGATCAGTTTTTGCAGTCACCATCGGCGATTTTGTTCTAAATGAAATATGTCGTAGTCCATGTGAAATTAGGGGAGGTTTAAGTCATCATTTTGTATAGAAATTACAGGCCTTCAAAATTTGCAATTTTTGCCCATTTTGACGAAAACAGGCTTCACTTCTGAATTTTTATCTCAGGAACTATTTGTCCGATCGAGCTAAATTTTCTTTTGTTTTATACAGGAAGGATTGGGCTATTATAAAATAATTTTTTCAACCTCGACAATTAACTTTATAATGTTAAAAAATGTAAACAAATTCTTTTTTTGCGTTTTTTTCGATGATGGGCCAGAGTGATTTAAATTTTCAAAATGAGCCCTTCAGATGGAGAATTGAAAATTGGCGTCACAATGAGCTGAAAAAGTCGCGGTGTACCCCTGTTTCAGGTAGGCGAATCGTGCGCTCCACCATTATGGTCGGTTGTCTATACCACTGGTCTCGAAGAAATACCAGCTAACCTCGTATACGACTAAATAATCCAATTTACACTCCGTGAACTATATTTTTAACCACTTTTGGCCAACGAAACCTTTTTAATCGTAACTTCATGACCCGTTATTAAACAATAATTGTAATATTCCCTTTAATACAACAGAAAGCAATAGGGGTGCGAGAGAATCCGAAGAATCGGGTCACAAAACTATGTCGTGATTCGAGAATATTTGAATTCTCGAGAATTTCGAGCATTCGAATCACGTTTCAAAACTAGTTCGGTATACGTATTCATCGAAGTTAATCCTGAAATGTTGTTCAGGGTGTTCAGATTCTCTGGGAATCTCGATATTCCTGAGGTGTGAGAGACTTTTGCTTTTGTTCTCGTGTCTAAAAAATAACCAACTCATTCGTACTATCATAAACAAATACACGTTCTATCGTAAAATAAACCGAACTTCGATTTCCTCGCCGAAATTGACAATACTAGTTTACATTTAAAGGCTAAAATTTGAGTATATATCCTTTGACTGTTAACTTATACACAATACGCGAATGTTTCGTTGTCAGTTTATGACGGGTCCGCGACATAAAGGCTATTTTTTAAGAAAAGACATTTTGGTATTACCGGCAATTTTTCCTTTCACTTTTTCTACAATAGAGTCAGAGTTTCATTTTTCGTTTCGTCCTCAATAGGACAAATTAAGGGTAAATTAAAAACGGAACTTCGACCGTCTAGTGACCACGGGACTTCGACACTCGTGCGGAAAAATCAAGAGGAAAGGCCGCGACGCGTCGAACTCCGAAATATTCGCGTACAGCAGGTATCGCCCCACCCTCTCCAAAAACGAGCACGCGGAGGGCGTACGGAAGGGTGGTCGCAGTCTTCGGACAGAACCGTTCGTACCTTGAAACAGACAACACTCGAGGAAAAATCGAGTAATCCATCGGTCGGGATTACTTGGACCTAATCAAATTCTTTGCTTACGTTAAAAAACCAAGTGTCTCCTGCCTAAAATCTCGAAACACGCGTCACAGGCAACCGCGTATCAACGTGAGTAAATCCGAGCTTTACAATTTCGGAAAGAGTGAAATCCACGCGGGAACTCTTGACGTTCAGGCGATACGGAACCTGACAGACGTTATTACACTATAAGTTAGATTGAAATCAGATTGCGTAACTTGTGAAATATTCAGCCCCAAATGACGGTAGCATTTATCATGTCGTCACACTCGACATCACAGGATCGCAACGCAATAACGTATAAAAATCAAGTTTTTTTAATTGGTGAGTCAAATTTATGGAGGCGATTGTCGCGTGCGCAAGATTGGTATCCCAAAAAATGGGACTAGTGATGAAGAAACCGTAGTACCATGACTTTATTACTGTACAAGTGACCGTGACAACGGTTAAGGAGTCCATTATAAAAGTGGGCTCACACAAATGTATCGATGTAAAAAGGATCGATATCTCCGACACGCGTTTTAATTATTGACAAAATATTTGACAGTTTAAACCGTTTGTATACAGTAATAATATTTCACACGCCATGACGTCCTAATATTAACACGACCCAGTATGCTGATACCTGCCTGATCGTGCTCGATAGTAGAAAAGAAGCGGCACACAAAACAGCTCGTACAGCACGATTACGGTACGCGAGTCTGTACGTGTTTCGAAACACAAAAGCGGATTATTACCGGACCAAAAACCCGTAAAACCACAGCAATATTCGTGCATCATCATCTCTTGCATCGTTTCAAGCGCTTTCACCTAACTCCGTCTATATCTTTCAAAACGGCAAAAAGTTCAACTATACTCGCGCCGTCATTCGGAAAACTTTTCACGACGGACACACGAACACACACACACAAATCTGGTATTTTGTCGGTTTACTGGAAAGAAGATTCCACGAGGATAGAAAAGAATCTTGGAACTAGTTAAATGTTTGACACGAACCGAAAGAAGCAGAATAATTCGAATGTCAAATATTCTTACAAATGATACCCTCGAAAGCGAATTTTGCTTAAGAAAATATTCGATAATTAAAAAAGTCCGTCTTCTTAACACGTTGGCTGCCACGGGGGTCACCGGTGACCGGCACCCGAAATTTTGTACAATCAAATAATTAACAAAAGAAATGATATAATAAACCATGGATAGCGTTAACATTAAGCTAATAATGCTAGCTATCGAATTAAAAAGTTAAATTTGAAAATTAGTTGATTGTATTGTTAATAATTAGGATTTCAGCGTGTCTGACTACCCACGTCCGATTTCACTGTGGCAGTCAACGTGTTAATGATTTAGTAGTTATCTCTGCTTGTAAAAGAAATATTGTTAGAACGTGGAATTCAAATATGAACAATTTTCACAATCTACTCTTTTGCAGTAGAAATGATATATAAAGATGTAAAGTAATATAAAGTAAAATTAACAATTTGATATTATAATTTTTATTTAGAATATTATTTCATATAAAACTCCTACACACAGGTGTCTTATTAAACTTAAAAGTAATAAAAACACTGTCATTCTTAATACTTCTATAAGCTTTTTTAAATCAATAAGCATTTTTAACAATCACATAAAATGGAAATTGGATCATTTCCGTGTAATCTGATTTTAATTTCATAAGCTGTAATTTCATGCTCTAAACTATATTCGAATTTCCAACATTATTATAGTCTTCCATAAGCAATACGCGCAAATAAATTTCGATTACGAATGTATGTCAACCAGAGTTCCTTGCTTTTCATTTCACTCACATATGACATGAAATCATCCTACAAACGAACCACTACAATAACGTCAATTACTACCATATGCTGTGTGCAGGAACCGAAATTTCGAATCCAATATCATAACGTCATGATAAATACAGACATGAAGTATTAAGCTAAATAATTGCCCTGCAGTCTGATAATTAATAAAAATTGATAGAATTTTAAACGTAAACAACGTTATTTACTATCGGTCAATTATTTCTATAAACATATTTAGTGTTCAGTATTCGTGTTTAATTAATATTGGCAAGTTGATTACTGTAATGATCACCAAAAATCTATAAATTAAATTAAATTAAATTATAATGACACTGGAAATTCAACACGGTAAGGTTACTGCTAAAAGCTGAAATGTTTTCTTCAGATATAAATCTAATTCACTGGCTCTGTTTAGGATCTCTATGCAATTAAAAAATTCAAAAATAACTGTTTAATTTTACATTATTTTGTATTTTAAAGTGACAGCTATAATACTTACGTACAAAGTGGACGCTAATATATTAAGTTTTTTACAGGCATTTAAAGAAACAACTGAACACAGCGCATGCAAATAAAAATATTAAAAAATTAATACTCTATCTATAAAAACGATGAAAAAATGAAACAAAATGATATTTTAGAAAAATCTCTCTAATGAAATTCGAACTCGTGGTAAAAAATAAAATATGTTATCAGTAACCGACGTTTTAATCATTTATTTGGAATAAATGAAAACGCAACCGGATGAAGATGTTACACCACGAATCGAATATTTGGAGCAAAGATCTGAGGATTTTTGGCTAAAAACCTTCATATGTATTCTAATTGTACAATTAATTTTCAATTAATTATCTAATTGTACAATTAAGTTTTCTCAATTGTGATTCTCGCCAAATCAAGCATATTTGCTGTACAAAATACGACAATTCGTTAACTCTCGGACAGTAGATCATCAAAAGAGCCAGCAATTACAATTGAATTTTGGACTATTCTTCCCTTTTTTTGATTTTTTTGATTCTTTCGTCTAATGTACGAAATATCGTGACATACGTTTCCGACGTTTGGCCAAAATGGATGTCGAGCCAAAATAAAAGAAGCAGAGAAGTTCTCTGAGTTCACCTACTTTTGTGTATTTTTTAAAAATATTTAAAAATAGGTCATACTGAACCAATCTATAAAAAATAGTATTTTAAGGAAAACCGTCTTAAACTATTATCTCACCTTTCGAAAGTACGTTGGAGATAGCGTATAACAGTTATTTAAGGATACGAGACAGAGTTGGGCACAAAGTAGCTTGATTACTGATTAACGATATTAATTAACACGAAATCATGTTCGTGATTAATGATTATAATTGCGTAATTTAATGATCAAAATTAATCTATCATTTAAGTAATCAAGACAAATGTTATCAGCGGGCACGATTAATTCAGGAATTTGATATTATAAGTATTAGGTATTAATATTCATTTTAATAATAGGTAAATATTATTTACTCCATTACAAATTACCAAATACAGGGTGTCCTGTAACTAGTGTAACATCGAGAAATAGGGGGTAGCAGAGACGATTTTAACACGTTGGCTGCCACGGGGGTCACCGGTGACCGGCACCCGAAATTTTTTACAATCAAATAATTACCAACAGAAATGATAGAATAAACCACGGATTGCGTTAACATTAAGCTAATAATGCTAGCTATCGATTTGAAAGGTTAAATTTGAAAATTAGTTGATTGTGTTGTTAATAATTAGAATTTCAGCGTGTCTGACTACCCACGTCCGTTTTCACTGTGGCAGTCAACGTGTTAAACAACAATTTCCTTTCCAAAAGTGTCGGACGAGGCTTCGTTTTTGAATTATTAACGAAAAACATTGACCAATCAGAGCACGCGTAGAGCGCTCGCTAAGCCGTGATAGGGTAATTTCGGATCCGTATCACTTGACCGACAAAGACTTACTCGACAGTATTCACACCGACGTTATTTCGTTTTCATCGACGGTATAATTTAAACAAATGTCAATGAAATAGCGTCGGTGTGAATACTATCGAGTAAGTCTTTGTCGGTCAAGTGATACGGATCCGTAATTTCGAGTCGTGACGTCGGACTAGAACTCTCACGGCTTACCGCGTGCTCTACGCGTGCTCTGATTGGTCAGCTTTTTTCGTTAATAATTCAAAAACGAAGCCCCATACGACATTTTTGCATAGGAAACTATTGTTCAGAATCGTCTCAACAACCCCCTATTTCTCGATATTACACTAATTACGGGACACCCTGTATAATCATGATTACCACCATTACTTTTCATTATTAATTAATACCTAGCTATGATATGAGGGTTTCGAAAACGATTAGAACTATTCAAGAATTCTCGAGGAAGTAAAACGAAATTGAAAGAACTGAAAGATCACAGAAAGAATCCAGAATATAAAAGGAATTCCTAGGAACGTTAGGATTGCCACTAACAAACCAGAATGATCTTTGAACTTGATTTCACAATCCAGACCAGAATAGTTGCTTCTTGACTTGTTACGAAGGCCTGTTACAAAATGCAGTATAAACGCGTTCTGCAAACAACTGTTATTTTCTAAACCTGGCCAAGTGGTGTACCCATCTGAAAAAGATAATTACACGTACTTCTCCTTATACGATTGAATATAGCAAGGAAAAAAGCGATCGAACAACGTCACTAAAAATGCATATCGCGTGTATTGTGGTACACACACGATCCGCTTGTTTTCGTGTTTATCGTCATAGAAGCATATAGCAGGTTCGGCTCGCGTGCAGCGCAAAATCTCCAAGCGGATAAAATAAATGCAGCCCGTGGAAGCCTTGACGCCCTCCTCCTAAGGAGAAATTAAGATTGGCAAGCTGGATAATATCCGCGGCGACCCTGTGGCATTTCAAAGGGCAACTGAAACTCCTTTGCGTGTGACACGACCACGAACCACACTTCTTGCACGTATACTCAACCCGTTGCTAATACGTTCCAAGATTCGAATGTAAAATGTACGGAAAGTCGATTTTGGACTTGCGTTTATTAAGTCGTTGGTTACTTTTGTCCAGCTATTAATATTTCATAAACGCTCGTCGGCATACTGAATATAGAAATGACTAGTAAAAGTGGTGGCAACAAGATTTATGAATGTGCTGATCACCTACAGCGAGCCACAGAAGTATTTGTATACCTTCTTAATTACTAACTGGACGTACATGACGCTTTTTCGGAAGAAATGTTAAGGAGGGCCGGAAAAGAAATTCAAGATAACGCAGAAGAAAGATCAGAAAATGAGGATCTTAGAAAAAAGTAACATGCATTATAAGCACACGTTATACTAATTATTATACTTACGATTAGTAGCATATATTATATTAATGTATAATACTTTTGATCATCTACTGATATTGATATAAAAGAAAAAATAGTACAGTATTGATAATTTTTGTTAAAACTACCAGTCATTTTTTTTTACTAATTCTTTGTTTTGTATAACATTGATGTATATAAAACGGACATTTTAGGAACCTAATCAGTCATTAGGTACTTTATGATAATTACAGTATTGTATTCATTGTAAAATATAAATTTGATTGACAAAAATTAAGGCTTTAAATAAACTGTGACAAAACTATCATTGCAGAAGTATTCGTACTCGTACTTTAGGTATACATAATACACGAATCGATTTTTATAATATCTGTTAAACAATTTAGCGCACCATGAATTAATTTCAGTATGTACTTTTTCTTTATATTATCTCAAATCGATAGAACTGATTCTTTTAATATTTCTTCGTTTGAAATCTCACACGTTTACGGAGAAGTTGTCAGTAAATATGGAATGTCATATAATAACTAGACTTGGAATATTTATATTTTTTGTACAGGGTGGCCCGTAACTAGTGTAGGAGCCGGAAATGGGGGGATAGCTGAGGCGATTCTGAACAACAATTTCCATTGCAAAAATGTCGGACGGGGCTTCGTTTTTTAATTATTAACGAAAACCACTGACCAATCAGAGCAGAGATGCCGCTAACAGAGGGCATCAAGACGATATGAATGTTGAGATTCTTATAGACGAATTGAGGGAACTATAAAAACGGCCCTTTTCAGGACCACATGGTGTGCAAAATTCGATCGAACAATTCGCTCGCGGTGCACACCGGGTAACTCTAATGCCGCCGGTGCTTCACGCTTGTACAATGAAAAAGAGATCCATTTTTTACCTTTTGGGCGATTTTTTATTTTGACTCCTGAAGGAGCGCCAGAGGATCTATTGATATTCTTTTATTGAGATGAACTGAAAAGTCATATTTTGCAAACCATTTTTATGCGTCGTTATTTGGAATTTTAAAAATCTTTACCGATTGGTTTGAATAGCAAGAGATTGAAAAGAGTCAGCTATGCTATTTTGCATGAATTTTTGCCATGTGATGTTGCGAAACAATGTCACTCAGTGTTCATTTCAAAATTTTCAAAATGGAAATTCAGATTCAATAAATTATGTTTATTCTTATACTGTAATGAAGCTCTATCAGAGAAATACCTAATTTCCTTCATACTAGTACTATGTGCTTGTTTCAAAAATACCCAGATTCGTATAATACAAAAGAAATGTAATATCATGTTCATACAAAGCTAAGGTACATAAAATTTGTAATGTGTAACAAAAAGTATTACTGACAAATGTGAGTCTCTAATAACTATTATACTAATGACAGACCTTGCAGCAGAGACCCACACTCTATAAAACTACGACAAGTATAGCCGCTTAGCAATTAACACGTTGAATACCGCAGGAATCACCGGTGATCGGCGCCCGAAATTTTTTCCAATCAAATAATTAACAACAGAAACGATGAAATAAATCGCGGATAGCGTTAATATCAAGCTAATAATGCAGGCTATCGAACTGAAAGGTCAAATATGAAAATCAATTGAATGCATTATTAATAACTAGGATTTTAGGCGTGTCTGACTACATACGCCCATTTTCACTGTGGCACTAGACGTGTTACTTTTCATAAGGCTTCAAAAGTTGGTCTATAAAGGAAACAAATAGGATTATATCCTGCTATTGTTCAAATTTTCAAATATTTCGCTCCTATCAAAAAACCGTATCTGTTATAAATAATTTTAAAATAAATGGTTAAGAATTCTTGTTCGTAATGAAATAATTTTCATCAGTTACTTTTATGGCTGCTCTGTAAATACCTAAAGTTTGTTATTTCAGCAGCTATCATTTATTACAGAGAAGAATGTACATTCTATTTCGAACAGCTGTAAAACTAATCATTTTTTAAACTTTTTAAAATCCATTTATGTATCACTGAGAACTACAACACATCATAAACCGTAAATTGAAGTAACAATTTATATCGTTTTACACGAGAAAAGATCGTAGATTACTCGTTCATTAAGAAAGCTGAATAATTATTACCTATTATTTTTAAATTTGCATCTTAATTTTTAAGATCATATTTCTAAAAAATTGAAGCTATTGGAATAAAATTCTACAATCTACAAAATCTATCATTTAAGTTTAAATACATGTTAAACAATATAAGCATTACAAATTTAAGTCTGATAAGGATTAAAAACACGAAAAGAAGAAGCCCAGAATATTGTCCTAGCAATGTTAAATGGAAAATTATACAAATAAATCGAAATATTGTATAATTGTTATACAAGTAGTACATTTTTGAACTAAATTCATAAAATTAAGGCTCCTGTGTTATAATACTTAATTCTTATATTCTATACGCGCCACAGTCGGGTCATTGAAGCATTGAACGTGTGAAGCATAACAAAAGCACCGGCGATTTCGTTTTACAAGCGGAGCAGGTTCAGCTTACATGTATACCCATAACCAGTTAAATTTCGTAAAATTATTTATGTTTAAATGAGGTCATTGAAGTGGAACAGCAAACGCTTCGCTGTAATCTACCTGTATACCGATATTACGGTTGAAGATAGAACTGATATTTGTATATTTTATAAGCTTTTAACTTGTGACGAGAAACATTAACAAAATGCAAAAGTTGCTGTTGCACTTCCAAAAATAGAATAACGAATTTCATATTATTGAACACAACTATTTATCACAATTATTGTATTATTTCATAACATTTTTAAATTAACTAAACATTGCATATGACGAAACTCTTAAAAAGAAGAAAAGATGTTAAAACGCTACCTCCTGTAATCTCAAACACGTTTTTTGTTAATTAATTATTATCTGATTTAATCTACCGATAAAGACTCTTGAAACATTCCTGATAAATACATTAATTGGTGCATTACTGACGTCAGTGTACTTACTATCACATACTTATTACGTTTAATGATAGCAATTCCTGTGTATATTAATTTATTATTTTTGTTTTTGACGGGGCTGAATACTTTATAGAATATTAACACGTTGACTGCCACAGTGAAAACGGACGTGTGTAGTCAGACACGATAAAATCCTAATTATTAAGGGTGCAGTCGATTAATCGTTCAAATTTAACCTTTCAATTCGATAGCTAGCATTATTAGTTTAATGTTAACGCTATCCGTGGTTTATTTTATCATTTCTTTTGGTAATTATTTGATTTTAAAAGATTTCGGGTGCCGGTCAGCGGTGACCCCCGTGGCAGCCAACGTGTTAATTATTATTGTAATTCCCTGTGTATTTATACTATTCTTGTCGTTATATTATACTCTTTAAGTAGTTGCATATTAGATAGCTAATTTCAAAACATACAGATATAAAATTTATTACGACTTCATAACATGAAAATAATGCAAAATAGCATTTATATTATTCGTAGCCTGTGGTTTGATCAAAATAACTAAAGGTGCAAAATTTTTATTAATATTAATACAATGACTGATTGTCAATTGCAGTGGACAATGGATCAAAACAAAGTTCGTACGTTGCATCTTTATGGAGTTCGATTAAATAACTCAATATAACATTTATCTGGGCTAATGAGCTCTCAAACTGATTTTAGTTCGATATATTTGAATCATAAGATATAGACTTGCAAAGTAAACCGTTTTGTTAATTTAAACAAGTAATTGCGATCAACTAAGATACATGATTATAAATAACTTGCAATTTTAGAAAGTATAAATCTTTCTGAAGTGCATTTTTATTAATGAATATTATGTTTAATGAAATTAATGAATTTTATTTATTTAACGAATAACAAATAGAAGAACACTGAGCTGTGACTACAGATTCAGATACAGTGTATGTAATAACACTATAGCATATGTTTACTGTGATAAATTGTATTTAACATAAAAAATTACAGGATATAAATTAATAATTAAGTTAAACATAAATAGAATTAAGCGGAACTATAATAACAGTTGTAACCTGTACTGTTACATGTCTGTAAAGATTATGCTAGGCAACGCCTATACATAATAACAATAAAACTGAATTGAACTGAACATCATTTTTAATGAACTTACAATTGATAAAATTGTACGAACAAATCATTTATTTTATTTTCAGCAACCTTGTATTTCTCAATCCTTTCCCCAAATACATATATTATTTATTTTTCGTAATATTATTCATTTTATTTCTCATTTTATTGATCATATAAAAGTATTTACAAAAGTGAGAAAATGAGAAGAAATTGCAACCGCTAAAATAATAAAATAATCGTCCAAATTGCTTTTATAATTTTAATTAATATTAAATATAATAACTTTTAATACTGATTATATTTTGCAATATAATATACGTTACTTTAATAATCACGAACTTATAACACTTTAGTCGCTGTTTTTGACAGTTATTTATAACTTTTTTGTAACTTACACAAAAATGACGATTACTTTACGACACAGAAAGCTGAGTATGTTCAGTAGTGGTAAATCATAAATTTTGCTGTGAATTTATCACTACGAAATATGCGCTGCCGTTGTATTCCAGGTTGATCTGTAACCTTTAAATGGTGAAATATTCCGCACGGTACACGTCTCTTACCCAATGAAATACTACTTTTTATTTTAAGCCATTTTATAGCCTAGTTACTGTTTGTCGAACAACTTTGCTTCACGAAAATTTCTGCTTCTGTAACAAAATTCCGTGTATATTTTATTCGGGGAAGCCACCAGTCTTGGCACGGATATAAAGAATAACTTAAGGTTTCCTTTTTGAATAATTTCTTCAGGAATACCTCTCTGACTGTAACAATATCTTTATCGCACGTGGTCAGCTCGCGTGACGATTTGCTTTCTTCAACCAGAGTCTGAAGTAGTATAACGACCCGAAAAATCGCGACTCGCGTCGGAAAAACCGGAACGTTGGAAATGTCGTGCGATCGGAAGTCATCCAGGGAGCTATGTGAACCTGGCACCCGACTTTCAAAAAATTTATTTTTTTTTATGGAAATTAGTAGTATTTTGTTTGTAGTTGATTGCAGTAACAATAGTTTCGTTTGTAGTTGCATCAGTTAATAAATAAAAAAGATTGAAAAAATGACCCGCACCCGACATTGAGATATCTCAAATTCGTTGGTTCAGTCTTCTTTAGTATCGTTTGTAGTTGTTTGTAGTGATTTCCTTTTCGTTTGTAGTTGAATAGTTTAAAAGTTACGAGCTATTGTTTATACCGTCAAGAGTGAACTTTTTCAATCTTAAAGGTTTTTACTACAAACAACTACAAACGATTCTGAATCACATGGAAAAAGCGGATTTCAAAAATCTTAAAAATTGACAAAGTTCACTCTTGACGGTATGAACAATTGCTTATAACTTTTAAACTATTCAACTACAAACGAAACGGAAATCACTACAAACAACTACAAAAGATACTAAAGAAAACTGCACCAACGAATTTGAGATATCTCAATGTCGGGTGCGGGTCATTTTTTCAATTTTTTTAGTTTATTAATTGATGCAATTACAAACGAAACTATTGTTACTACAATCAACTACAAACAAAATACTACTAGTTTCCATAAAAAAACTCAATTTTTTGAAAGTCGGGTGCCAGGTTCACAGAGCTCATCCAGGGACATATGCACACGCAGGCATATGCAACTAGGTTTCAGTATACTCGCAACTATAATATATGTCGAAATAACGGCCATTTAAAAGAAACTTTTAAAGGACAATTATACATACAAATAGACATCCGTTGTAAAAATACAACGTCGAAAAAAAATGTTGTAGGTAAAATTAGTTTACTTCTGTTTATGTATTAACCCTTTGACTGCGAACATCGTATATATACGCCCTGACGAGTCCATCAAAATACAGGAAAGGCGTATATATTAACTTAGAATTAACTTAGCATCGATTACAATTTTTGTTTCTTTGATTTTCTTTTCTTTACGAAAACAATTTTTCATGACTTTCTGCCGAAGCACGCCGCAGTCAAAGGGTTAAGGACGCGACGCAACCGTTTTACAAGAGTACCGAATAGCATATATCACTTCTACCAACTTACATAATATAACAGTAACGCGATATGCAAGTATAATTACAAGAGGAATACAAATTTGCACTACGAACGGCATGTTATCCCAATAAAGCTACCAAACGAGGTGCCATTTGGCCGCAAGTATTTCTGTCACGTTTGCAGAAGACTGGGTCACATAGCAAGGGGAGTGCCTAGGGAAAGAGCAAAGGGTGAAATACTTCAAGTGTAATAGGGGAAGACATGTTGCATTCACGTGCCTGCAAAGATACGATACCCTGCTAAGCTAAGCAATCGTTCAGGCATACTTAACAAGTATAGGACGATTCCGTGAGAGACAGTTTTTTTTTTCAACTTCCGAATTTGCGTGAAATCCGAGTTGCGATTTCCCGATCGTTGCACGCGCCGAGCGTTGTTCATACTCTTTCGTTATCTTTTCTTGTAATCGACCGCGTCGCGTTGAAGATCGTCCGTTTATACCTCAAGATTGTCCGTTGTTTGTCCGCTTTTGTAACTCGTCGTATTGTGTAAAATAAACTGTATTCGTCGTCACACCGGATTCCAGTAGTCATTCTTTCTGGTTCCCCCACGTATTCGCGCGCACGCCCATCGCTGGGCGATATCAGCGAAAAAGAACTTCGACTCGCGACACGATTCGCGAGATCCGAAACATAGAGAGAAGAGAGAGAGAAAACACAGTATTATAGAAAGAGGAGGTGATTATAAACGAACAACTCCCGACAACGTTGACAGATGTCAAGAATGAAATTTCTTCAGATAAACAAAACAATACATTCCATTTTAGTTTATTGTTAATTAACTAAAAAAAAAAAAAAAACTTCCTTCATAATCAGTGCGTTATGATACAAAATATTATTATAAAACACTTTGAAACGAGGGATTTATTAATTTTTTAATTAATTTTTGTATACCTTCGACATTTTCACGAGCACGTAATCGATGTTTATTGGTGAATCTAATAGAAGGATATGCAAGCGAGACGATATTCAGATCCGATTCGTGCAACCGATGCACAGTGACTGAATTTAAACCACCGATCGACTTTCGACGTTTCCTGACCATTTGCTTTGCAACATTTACATGTACTAGAGTCCAGGACAAGCCCCATTCTTCCTTTATAAATAAACGTGACTCTGGAATGACAACGCTATGCTCTTATAGTAGCGGGAACAAAAACGATTGTCTCGACGAGACTGCACGGTGCTTTGTCGCGATTGAATAGAATATTCGAGTTCGTTTTCTATCGTTGTCAATAACTTTTATAATATTATGTGAAAATACAAAAATATAGATATTATTTCTAACAATACTGAAAATATATCACTGGATAGAATTTTCCATTGCCGTTCAAAAGTGTTACAGAGATACAATGTTGTCCATTTAGTTGATGAATTATTGCAACTAAAATACGATAAGTATCGGAAATCAAACATGGTCTTTTGCGTTGCAGGCTGGTACTTTATTCAATGTGTCACTGCCAGTTTACTTATATCCCATCTAAATGCATTTCTTTTAAAAGACAGCTCCACATCGGTTTTCACTGTCTTGTTTCCGTTTTGTACGTGAAAGTCTGAATCGACTGCAATATAATCAACATCGTCACTGTTGCCAGTTCCAAACGAATGCTATTTTCTATAAATAATTAATCTGTAGTTAGTCCAAAATAGAGAGCCAATTGTCACAGTCGTTTAATTGTCTCAACTTTAGTAACAATTTGTTTCATCCTTCTAATAAAATTTTTTAGGTAGATTACAGTTAATTCATTTATCTTTATTATCAATTTCAGACATTGTCTTGAATAATGTGGGCGCTGAATCCACTCGCAAAAATTAATAGAAACCGATTAATTGTAGGCCACTCGGATCTCCCATACTAATAAGATCATGTTTGAATGATCGAAGAACATTTTATTTCAAAGAAGCTGTTTCAATCGACTTTTGACATTATCTTTTACAATTATTATAAAGATTTTAAAACTTCCAGCCAACAAAATCAGATGCAAATACAGAACCAAGGGTACGATGTGTATGCATATGTTGAATGTTTTATTATTTCTTAACTTGTTAACTATGTCCCACAAAACCCAATAGTTAAATAATGGAACACAATTTCTGAATTCCTCGGTGAATGTTATTCAAAGGGTTATTTGCAAAAACCACCCCTAAGAAACAAATTACGAATTGAAAAGAAAATGTATATATTTTTATGAATCTTTCCCCAAATATCCGTTTATATTTTAAGGGGTTGTGTACTCCAATCGCGTAAAAATAAAAATAAAGGACAATAGTTATTTTTACAGCGTCAAACATTTTTTCTCTCCAGATTATTAAAAGTACTAAGAAATTTACTAAGAAATTTAAGAAATAAGAAACTTAAGATAAGTACTAAGAAAAGAAAAAAAAAAGTAAAAGTAAGAAAATTAAAAGTACCAGATTATTAATTCGTAAACCTGGAGTATTTTTTAAATCACTAAAAATTTATTTTGTTTACACATACGCATCGTATGTTTTATATACTTTCTGAATGATTTGATATGTTGTAAACAACTTCCGCAATCTAATAATTAATATGCTAGAAATTATACAAGCGAAGAAAGCGTGTGACATTTATAAGAGAAAATTAATTAAAATTCACGGAAGTGTATTTACAGTTATACCGTTAAAAGCACAATGTGTTGAAGCGTGTACGCGAGCATTTCTATTTAAAAATATGTACATGAAATCAATTCCGTTAGACATTGAAACAGCGGCAGAAGGGAGCACACGCTTGAAATTCTAATTATTTTCATGTGGGAATAAAGAAGATTTCAAAATGATGATGCTTTCTCCATTTAACACGTTGGCTGCCACGGGGGTCACCGGTGACCGGCACCCGAAATTTTTTACAATCAAATAATTACCAACAGAAATGATAAAATAAACCACGGATAGCGTTAACATTAAGCTAATAATGTTAGCTATCGAATTGAAAAGTTAAATTTGAAAATTAGTTGATTGTATTGTTAATAATTAGGATTTCGGTGTGTCTGACTACCCACGTCCGTTTCCACTGTGGCAGTCAACGTGTTAAAAATCTGTACTACACAGAAATTGTAAGAAAATTTATTAGAAAATATCACAACTTTTTTTCAAAGAAGAAAATAAAATAATTTTTAAATTATGTAGGAAATTATAGGAAAGATCTTTAAATTAGCTGAAGATTCTATATATAATACAGATTAATGCGTTTAATAAAATGCATTAAAAAGGGACACGATATTCTGAAGAGAAAGTCATTTTATTTGATCCTCAAATAATATAAAAGATTAAATGATAAGCAAAAACAGCATGAATTTTATCACACAATTTGAACACCATCTTAACAAGACAATCCATTAAAAAGGAGTTATGATATTCTAAAACGTATTTCATCCTTGGATTATACAAGAAATTAAAAGAGAAAGAAGGAGACGCAAAACGTAGGAAAAAGAAAGACAGGTAGAACGAGATTGATGATGGTTATAGTGTAACGAGTGCACCTCACGCGACACAGCTTGAAACCCAGGATTATCGATTGCTCTGGACAGCAACCCGGTATATATGTAAGGCATTGTTAAAATCATTTCGACATATTTCAATGAGAAATCACCTACGGTAACTAGACAAGATAGGGAAGAAAATTACAGTACAACAGAATCGTTCAAATTCAAACTACACAAGTCATTTATAGTTCTATTCATTCATTTAACGAAAGAACCCCTTTGAGTTGCAAAAATATCAATAATAAAAAAAAAAAATTGAAACACATTGTTGAAAACACAATGAAACGTAATTTCAACTTTAGAGGGACAAGGGAGGTTTCTCAACCTGGAAATTCCGATTTTAATGAAACTTTATAGTTATACAAGGAATGATTTTTTCTCGGCTGATATTCATTTTAAGGAGCTGACTGGCTGACAGTTAATTTTAAAGGATTTTTAAAATAATTATTATGTTCAACTTAACTTAAACCTAACCTGCAATCCCAAAAAGTTTCATTAACACGTTCGCTACCAGCGCTTGGGAAGAAAATCTTGTACCACAGCCCATCAAATTTTTTCTTACGTGACTTAAAATGACACTGGATTTTTTAAGCAATAAATATTCATAAGCAATTTTTCAAACTGACGCATATTTTCGGCGCCGGGCTTCCAGAGGAGAATTGAAACGACGCATATATGCGGCGCTGGTAGCGAACGTGTTAAAATTGGAATTTCTGGGTTAGAGAACTTTCTTTGCAAGGATCATGAAAAATATTAAGGTTCTTACTACACAGGTTGAAAAGTATGGACAACCTGTATTCCCAAGTTTTGCACGTATAAAACTTTCTAATACATCTGGAAGGAGTAATTTATATTGAATTTACTCAAAAGAGAACTGATATTTATGGAACCTTGCATTTTCTTCCTATTTTCTTGGTATCCATTCCAGGATTATATAAGACTGGACCATAATTATACATTTGTTATCACGTTGACTGTCACAGTGAAAGTGGACGTGGGTAGTCAGACACGCTGAAATCCTAAGTATTAACAATACAATCAACTAATTTTCAAATTTAACTTCTCAATTCGATAGCTAGCATTATTAGCTTAATTTTAACGCTATCCGTGGTTTATTTTATCATTTCTGTTGGTAATTATTTGATTGTACAAAATTTCGGGTGCCGATCACCGATGACCCCCGTGGCAGCCAACGTGTTATACTGCTACAGATGAGAAGGCTGTTTTGCAACTTTTGTTGCAAATAATATTCATTTACCAAAACTATTATCAATTTTAAATAATCCCATCTGCTTACTCGAGTCGAAATTTATCACACTAAAGTCATATTATACGTTCATCAATCGTATTTTCCCTGAATCAACTGAATTACCAACAACTTTTGCTGTCTGATTTCCTGATTGAAATCCATAAAGGAACAAACACACGAATTTCAATTTGATCCGTTGTTTACTGCAATTGACAACCAGCTAATTTGCATGTGGAACTTTAATGAAAGATTTGCATACCCATTTCGATTAAATTTTAAGCTTCGGGATTAATCTGGTCTTAATGTTATTTTACTTTTATATTATCATCCTGTCATATTTTGTATGACAAATCGGACATTTAACTTAATGGTAACAATGATAACAAATGCAAAAAAAAGGAACCAGATAATCCGTTGATATTATTGTCATTAAATTGTTTCCTTGTTCTCGGTTACTCGTCAGATATACCGATGTATATTCGAAAGCAATACTTAACACATTTACTGCCACAGTGAAAACGGACGTGTGTAGTCAGACACGTTGAAATCCTAATTATTAAGAATATAATCAACTAATTTTCAAATTTAACCTTTCAAATCGATAGCTAGCATTATTAGCTTGATAATAACGCTATCCGTGGTTTGTTTCGTCATTTATTTTGTTAATTATTTGATTGTCAAAAAATTTCGAACTACGGCTCGTCTATCTGTTACGGTGCGTAGCGGCTGTCTATGACATTTTATTGCGACGTTAATAAGAAAAACACGATCGTGAAATTTAGATATTTTATAGAGAGAACTTTAAGGAATACGAAAATAATTTTTTCAGATTTTTAAAAACGCGATCTTGAGGCGATTTTTACAAAAGAAGAATTTGTTTATAATTTTCCATATTGTAAAAGTAGGTTTTCAATCCAATAAAAATATACTCTGAAAGAGTGATCCTTCCCTATTAAAATAAAAAAAAGAGTAGGTCAATAGAATAAGTAGTTTCCGAGATAAAAATTCAAACGTACAACCCATTTTCCCGAAAATAGGCAAACGTCGCGGAATTTAAAGGCTTATATTTCTCAAACGGTTTCGAAATTAGCAAAATGATGACTTAAACCCCCACTAATTTCACGTGAACTACAATATATTTAATTTAGAACAAAATCCGAGACATCACCAAAAAAAAGTGATAGATTTGGCGTGAAATTACCCTGCAATAATTATTTTGTTTTTGAAAATAACGGTTTGTAATATGGTACACCGTCATATGGTTTATTAAATGTTTAAATATTTAGTGCTCCAATCGAAGCTTTCAATTTGTCATCCCAAATAATATTAACAATGTAAAATATAATAGTAGGTACGTAACAAAACAGTAACGCTATTTAAAATTATTCTTCATTTCCCTTTTCCCCGAATTAATTTGAGTATATGAAATTACGATGCCGGACACTAGTAGGCAACACGCAACGTGTTAATTATTATATTTCTACCTATCTTGTTGAAGCATCTTTGCGTATTCATACAGTGTTTCCATGTTTCGCTCATGTTTTTGTAAAGAACTATACAGTTGAATAATTTATACCAACAGAATTGTTTACAATTTCACCGTATGTCGTATGATTTTAAATTGATAGTTTTAATTAGAAAAGAAAAGCGTTGCAATTTTCGTAATATAAAATTACGATCAATTGTTTATATTTCTAATTTCAATAGCTGCTGATTGACTACAAATCGATAGGACTGTGATGATGAACAATCCATCTGCTACTCGATCAAACTGTTAAACTTTCACTTATGCTTAAGATTTAATAAAATAAATGTTAATAAAGGGAAGGATGAGAACATGGATTAATCTGTGTAACTTTATTTTCTTATTAAGTTGTAAAAGGATAATACAAGTCCATTATTGATAAGTGGCAACTAATATTGTGAAACTCCCATATTGGCGGTCTCACAAGTGAAGTTAAGTTACTGTCCATTTCAGAATTTAACACTAGAACTACCGAACCAGTCAAAATGACTGGTCGAGGGTTTCTAAAATTAAATCACAAAATTTATCAGGTTGCTTTTATTCAAATGTGTGTTAATTTTTATCATGATTATACTTCATTCTTCATTTATTCATTTTTCTATTTTATTTTCCATTTGAACGTCAGCATACATAAAATGTCGGTAGTTCTAGTGTTAACGAATCTGCAGGTGAGTAGCGTATTGAAAAATATTAGACTCGTACTTCTTGGTTTCTGCAAAAATGGTTTCAAACTATAAAAATAAAGTATTTCACACTTTTTTCGCTAAATATGGAAATAAATTAACCTAGCATGGAACTTGGCAATTTTATATCAATTCTTTTTAACTTTGCAAATATATGAAGCATCCAATTGGCTTCTTTGCATCGTTTGAAAATAACAATTCTTTTTTTCCTTAATGTTTAACATTAGTGAGAACATTTTTTTACGTATTATCGAAGCAAGATAAAATTTCAAAGAAAACCTCCATGAAGAATAAAAGTTGTGAAGAATTCTGCAGGACAATTCCTACTATGGCAAAAATTTCTCTGCGATACGTTAAAGTTACAAAAATCCATAGTCTTCTCTTAAAATTCACCCTTGGTGGGAAATGCGAAAAGGCTTCACTTTGGCTGAACAATCGGTTACAGCTGTAAAGCACTCGATCTACTCACCGGATCTGGCTCCAGCTAACTACATTTCCTGTTTCTAAAATTGAAATTAGTTGCAAAAGAAATTCCTTTTGGGTTTGTGGAAGCAATCACAGGCAAAGTGATAACAATTTTGAACGGAATTTTTCGATTGTTTCCGGCAACTTTATAAACGTAACCAAGAGTGTATTAACACAGGAATGAATTATGGCAAATATAAAAAAATAAAATTATGTCTGTCTAGAGAAGCTTTTAGTGGAATACATGAGTATTCCTGCGTAGGTGGCCATAAACAACGGTTGAAATTAATTACATTTCGGTAGCCACGTCGCAGGACAGTTGTCACGAAGATAACAGCCATCTCAAAAACACTTTTACCCAGATATTTTTGGCACGTGTCTATATACAGCTTTTGTGTACGAATTGTGACACGCGTCATATTTCTTTCTTTCATTGTTGAGATAGACGGTTTCTTTCATTCGTATTTGCTGTTTATCAAAATGAAAATGAAACGCAAGCTGAACTTTTATATTTTCAACCTTGTAAGATTAAAAAATATCAGATTTTTATAACCTACTTGAAGAACATTGCATTGAATTCTTTGCTTCGAAAATTTGTAAAATAAAAATCGATTTTGGCTGTCTTCTTGTGCACAATAGGAAGCAACATGGAACGTACGTAATTATTAATCAAACCGACAGGACAATGGTTACAACGGTAGCACCCGTATGGATCATGCAAGAAACATTAATTACATAGTTTCTGCGTGTATCAGGGAAATTGGTAATAGCATCCCTTCCTGAGAGTATCTAACCGTGAATCAGAAGGCATACGTCTTACGGGATTGTACTTGTATCGTATCAGGCCAATGAATTTGATCAAACTACATCGTGCGAAAGTGAACAAAAGACAATTTACTTTTTAAAAAGACAGAGGTCGTTATTACAATATTTTGTGTTCTTTAAACAACGTACTCTTTAAACCTATTCTAATTTGTTAAATGTATAGTCTTAATTTTTTATTTTTATTTTATTTAAGCTTACTAAAACCTCTTTTGGAGGTTTATACAGCTGGAGTCTTAATTTTTCATTTCTTAAAACTGAAAATTAATACTTTTATCACTTTAACCGTTATGAATTTAACTCTTTGTTGAACATTTCATTTGGTAGTAATTTTATGTTTAATCATCAATTTTATATTCTATTTTCCCAATATTTCGTTATTTGTGTTATTCATAATTTCATGATAATTTTAAGCATCTGAGAGCAATAAATGAAAGAATTCCTGATAACGTGGATTTAGAAATCGATGGAATGAAGATAATTCAAAATTGCAATTGCAAATTGAAAAAATTGTACATGTATTCTTTAGATCGGTTTTCAACAACTCGAACGTGTTTACTCACAAAATAGTCAATAAGATATTATTTCAAATAAAATGACGTATTTGATACAATTACACATATTTAAACTTGTAACATTTAATCAAAATATGTCGAATATGGAGGCGAAAATCGTTTTTCTTCTATCGTGCACAGTTTCTGACAAAATGAATTAAGACAAAGAAAAATAATATAATCAATTGACGTTCAACAAAAGTTGTAATCGTTTAAACAAAACAAAAAATACTTTCGAATCGTGGCTGCATATTCGTAGTTTTGCAACGTTTACGTTTGAAACAAGAATTATCGATCACTCCAAATGCTAACAACGTCATTAATCCATATTAATGGCCCTTTAAAGTTCCGTTTCAGCATATTCGAACGCAATAGCACCAGTTACACAGTCCAAATATATCAACAGAAACGTTCTCGTACTGTCCGAAACGGGTGGTTTATACAGTTTTTGAAAATTCCAGTCCGCAATAATATTCCAGAAAAACGACAGAAACGACGAAACGTATGATACTCTGTGGAAAGCATTTCTATGTATCCTGAAGCTTTCATGGTATCAAAAACAATTCCAATAATAGTATACCACGTACAAATAAAATAATTCCATAGAAATCATAAAACAGTAAAAAGTCAAAATATTATGATTTTAACCTTCGATATGAAAAACGGTTCGAAATTTTGATATGACAGATTGATAAATTATTATATCAATGATTAAAAAGTTTGCTACAATAAATATATATTAAAAAGTATGGACGCTTGAAAGTGTAAGAAAATCATTGGATCATGTTTCAACTATCATTTATACTTTATACTAAACAAAATTAATATGGTAGCTGTTACTGAGTTGTTTAATTATTCGTAAAACCTTTATTGGGTAGTTACCTTCATTCGATTTATTAAACAAATTTTTCAACACATAAATTTTTATTAAAAACAGTGATTTAAAACAGTGATATTTTCTAAAATATTAGAGCTTTGTATTTCCAAATTTGACAAACTAACTTCATTAATTGTAGTTCTTTCAAATATTCGGTTAACACACTAACAACAAAGTTAGTATTAAAAGCAAAAAGCCTTACGCTTTTACACGCTGGAAAAATATCTGTTTCCATAAAATTTTTGCAGCAAAACAGAGGGCATTGTTTTTGCGTGAAGTGTACCCTGTATAATCCTTGCACAGCTAAAAGAGATTTCTTGTATGCGGAATTTTTTGGCGTTGAAATACGTAAAACAAAAATACAGCGAAGGGCCGATTATGTAGTAGCAGAAATAGGGAATCACCTATTCTGGTTAAAAAATATTGAAAATAATAAAATGGGGCAGGTTAATTATTTGAAAACATACTTATTTTTGAAAATTCAGGAATATAATGTTAATACTTATATGTTATGTGAAAATTCAGGAATATAATGTTAATACTTATATGTTATGAATATAATGTTAATAATAATATATTAAGATTTGCTGGATAGTCTTAAAAAAAAAGGGGGGTTTCAACCTAATTCTTTTATACAAAACATATTTTTTGTGTATCTGAGGGATTACCTGATGGTTTTAGCTTTTCAGGACTAATTCGCATGATACTGCGTCCTTTATACTATTCTTCGGCAATTTATTTTTTTCCAATACCTGATTCTATTCCTAACCTTAAGAAAATATTCGAATCTTATTAAGAGCCAGCCATTGTTGACAATGTCTGCTACTATATTAATACTGGTGGGCAACAAATTTGATTGCTTTCACTTCAAAGTTATACATTCTTCAGTATTACATATACAGGGTGTCCCAGCTAACTCTGGCATCTCAAATATCTCGCCTGTTTTTCATGGTAGAAAAAAATGTTAGAAGAAAAAGTTATTGTATCCGATGGAGCACATATTCTGATTGGTGAAAAATTTTGCTCGAGGTCATTTTTTTCGAGATTACAAGGTCATCGGTGTTTTTTTAAATGGAACCATATATTTTTGTTATTATACGATGATAGCTGAGGGCAAGGCGAGTTCATTGACCTATAACACTACGACCTTCAAATGACCTTAAAAATATATGGTTCCATTAAAAAAAACACCGATGACCTTGTAATCTCGAAAAAAATGACCTTGAGCAAAATTGTTCACCAATCAGAATATGTGCCCCATCGGATACAATAACTTTTTCTTCTAACATTTTTTTTCTATCATGAAAAACAAACGAGATATTTGAGATGCCAGAGTTAGCTGGGACACCCTGTATATGTCGCATCGTAGAATTAAAATTTTCATTATCATTCTGGGTATGGGGTTCTCAGCAACTTCCTAGGAGATTATTGTTTGAAAGATCTTCAAACAATGTCAGGAATAATGAGAAACTGTGCCAGCCAGACGCTGCTCAAGCGGCTGAACTGCATTCGGTAAAGCGAATTTCAAAGAAATTATTTCTAGAATACATTCTTAAAAACCTGAAGCACTAAAAAATGCGAAAAATAAAAATAAAAAATAGCCAAATTCATAACTTCTTTGGGCAGTAAATCCATTAGCAAAGGATTTGCGTAGTAATTGTCATAAAAACTTCACGTTTAAGGTTCATGTAACGTAAATACTATTTTGTGGTAATTTTATATATTATCAAGTCGTGTTCAAGTTTCTATGATCTAGCCCAGGTGTCGGCAACCTTTTTTGGCTGCGGGTCAAAATCAACTAAAATGTGACTATTAAGAAGACGATTCGGATCATTGGGGATTATTTATACTAGGGAATATTGAAACTAGAGATTGTTGACCCTAGGTATAATAAGACTAGGGATAATTGTACTAGGGAAAATTATACTAGGAATTATTAACACTACGGAGTATTGACGCTTCGGATAACTAAACTAGGAAATATTGACACTTGGGATAATTACACCGGAATACACAGACGCTAGGGATTATTTACACCAGGAAAAATTGCACTAGGGAGTATTGAAACTAGAGATTATTCATCCAAGGTATAATAAGACTAGGGGTAATTGTACTAGGGACAATTACAACCTGCAAATTTATACTAGGAGTTATTAACACTACGGACAATTACACTAGAGAGTATTGACACTTCGTATAACTACACTAGGAAATATTGACGCTTCGGACAACTACAATAGAAAATATTGACACGTGGGATAATTATACCAGGATACATAGACGCTAGGGATTATTTACACCAGGAAAAATTGCACTGGGGAGAATTGAAACTAGGGATTATTCATCCAAGGTATAATAAGACTAGGGGTAATTGTACTAGGGAAAATTACAACCTGCAAATTTATACTAGGAATTATTAACACTACGGAGTATTGACGCTTCGGATAACTACACTAGGAAATATTGACACTTGGGATAATTACACCAGAATACATAGACGCCAGGGATTATTTACACCAGGAAAAAATGCACTGGGGAGTATTAAGAAACTAGGGATCATTCATCCAAGGTATAATAAGACTAGGGAATATAGACTGGGGAGTCTGGGGAAGGGAAATTGCACTGTGAAAAATTACACTATCTCAAAGTGTTTGTTTCGTGTTTATGTTTTATCATTTATTTTTATACATATTATACTTTATTTGCGGAACTCAAGCGTCTCACTTGGTGATCCGCGGGTCATTAGTTGCCGACGCCTGATCTAGCCATTCGATATACAACCTGAGTTACATTATACAAAATGCTAAAATCCCCAAGAACTTAGACTGATTTCCCATAATTACGATCCGCATTTTATCGAAGACAAAGGAACAGTCTAATCGAACAATTAAAAAGCAGGGGTGATCGGATGACGTGTATCAACGAACAACAGATAACTATCGTTAGCGTTTGAAGGCAATAGCCGGATAACAAAGGAGCCGAATACGCCAATGTTAAGGCAGCGTGGAACCGTGGTTCCATCTATATCACGTAAGAAGCGCTAATTACTTTTCGTAACACATGGCGCTTACAGGTGTGTACGTACGAATGCACACAGGTTTAGGTGGATCACGAAAAGCAGCAATAGGAAGAGAGAGAGAGGGAGGGAGAAAGAGAGAGAATACCCCCAGACCTGGTTTAGGTAAAGCTGGGTCGCAGTGCTATCGATCTCCGCCCACCTGGAGACCTCTCTCTACCTCTGCTCGTACTTGATGGTTTACAGGATGAACGTTGGGCCTAGAAGGGCAGAAAAACTCTGGAAGAGGTGGTAGTATCTACACGGTGTTGAAAATAAGAATTGAATATTTTCAGGGTGGAAGGATTGCATTCTGAAAAATGGGTAAAAGAAGAACATACACTGTATTTGTCATGCAATTATGTTATCAGCAGAATAGTAATGCTATTTGATATGTTTTGCATCTTTCCTTGTTGATTAACTAACTATATACAATTTGTGATGTTAGCCATTGGTTACCACGATGACCATCGACGTGTTCAAAAACTGGACTTCATTGGACTGGAGAAGTCCCATAGTAAGAGTAGACGATGGAAACTTACGTAAACCGCTGATGATTTTTCATGAACTGGTGAGTTTGACGTTTTGCATTGAAGAAGAGAATACGTACAAAATGCCATAGTAGTTCACTTCTTACTGTTAGTTCGCTCTGTTTTGTTTGTATGCTCATACCATACCATTTTCAGTGAATTCTCTTACAAAACAGATCGAGTGTGTTAGTTAAACAACCTAATACTAATACATCTCGAAATGAAGCATTGATGAATGAAATTTGTTTATATTTTATACATTAAAACCAAAGTTTTAACTTTTTTCTCAACGTACTGATATAATTATTTTGAACTTTTTCTGTATATTTCTGTATTCATAAAGTCGGTATTGAACTATCTGAAACGCCATATTCTGTGACTTTACCGAGAACTCGTAATCTTAAAAATGACAGGAAACGCGATCGATCGAGCAACAGTTCCGAAACGACCGCATGAAACGGGAAAGATTCTGAAGCTTGGAAAGTGAGTTTTGCACGAACTCTCGGAAAACAACATTATCCGTTGTTTGAACTCATGCATATCATCGCTTTTTACATAACGTAAGAATTTTTTATGCAAAATTGTTTACGGTAACGAAAAGTGCCAGAAAGTTCTTTTGTGTATCTTTCGGAACATGAAAGTTGCATTCTATTACAAGTGCCACAAGGATAAAGCTGTTAATACCAAACACAACTGTCGTCAATTGAATGATTTACTTAGATGAAGAAAATGACGAAAACAGCGAAAAAGTATCGAACAGAGGGAGGTCTAAAACGTGATCCAGCAAAAGATGTGGGGCGAATATTGTAGTACTATAATTAACCTCTCCGCGTGTCTTTATTTCCGCACGTGCATCAGTATTCGAATTGCACTTAAAATTCAATTACACTAACAGTACCAATCGGGTTTGTAACATTGGAACCGTAAAGTGCCTCACGGGACTGACTCGTCAAAATACACCAAGGGGTTAAAACAGCCGTTTAGAAAATATCTTACGTCCTGTTGCGTTCTATCTCTTTTTTGTACATACTGTGAGTCACATTTTTAAAATTACATTTTCATAAGCTTCTATGGTGATTTTTCCATAATCACTGGCAACGTGTGCCACAAGAATAATAAAGCTATTGTATGCCACCTTCAAAATTATCTCCCCGTATTAGAGACAGTGTTCTCAATATTGGAAGATAACAAATTTTTACTAATTTAACAATACATAAAAAACTTATGATAAGGATGGATCGAAATATGTACGTTGCAATACCATCCAATGGTATTTTTTCTATTTAATATTGAATCTACAAGCTACTGGATAAAATCTTCATTAGACAACTTTCCCTTACCGAACAAGGAAGTCATTAAGTCATTGTATTACACATGTCAAATCATCAAACCATTACATCAAACCATCTTCAACCTCGGCTGAGAAGTTGATTCGCACGTGGCTCGTTTATCTGACGTGGTACTTTCAGACTTCAGACCTCTCTTAAGCTGGCAGGACCAACCCAGCAGAATCACATCGGACCTAGTGGAATATTTAGTACTTATTTTGTACTAATTTGTACCACAAACAATAATTTTGTACCTCTTGCCATTTTCAAAAAAAAAATCGTGGCGCTGCTAGCTTAATATTAAGCTAGCAGGATCAAACGTCAAAATCAATCAAAATGAATAAATCAAAGCGGTTACATTTAGTGCTGAATTTGTAATAATTTGTACCACCAAAAGAAATTTTGTACCTGGTACCGTTATCAAGGAAATCGGGACGACGCGAGTTTAACGTTAAGCTGGAGGGCGAAAATGGTCGTTCGAACATTTTGCAGTCGTATGTGAATAAGATACGGAGGTCATACTGAACACAGCTAATTACAAATTTGTAATAAGGTAATTAATTATCTGCTTTACATTTTCAGAAAAACTTGCAAATCCTTGTAAAATATCTTGTGCGTTTATGTTGAGTATTAATTTAGCATAATAAGCGTTTAGAATGGTATTGCAATGTGGTTTCAGGCTGTTAATTTATACGATAACCAGCTACCCAAGTACCAGTCAGATATCTGGCTTCTCAAAAATCTCTTACGTATCATATAATCGAAATAGATGTGTTAATCAAGAATCTAGATTCGTAACCAGAACATCACAATCTATAATGTACAACAGAACGCAAAATTATATTATTGTATAATGTAGTTGCTTCATTCGCTTAGGGCTCTCGAGGAGCCTTAAACCTCTACAACTTAACAAAACCCTTTCTAACATTGAAAGGAGTCACTGCCTTAGTACCAACTGTGGATTCTTTTATTATTTTCAAAGAAGGATGTTGGAAGGTTGAGCAATGGAGAAACTATTAACTTGCTGCTCATACATGGGAGACACTGGATCTAGTAATAGCTCCTCTAGATAACATCCTTAGATTTAATTCAGTCTAAGTTTTCTGTGATCCTATCACTCGTCCATCACAATTTACTTTTATCTAAAAACAGTATTTAATTTCTAGAACATAGTACGTTCACGTACACATTTCTTTTGTATTATTTCTTTATTTTTCTAATCAATTCCATTGTACTCAGTTTTCATCTTGCAATGTTGCTACATAGTTTTTATAACTACTTTCACTGTACTAAGATTTATTTTTAATACATCATTTTCCCTTTTTTTTCGATCGATAAGCTTATGAGGGCGCCCATTTCGTGCAGTATTTATTACAACCTCTTAACCATTTAATCACACTTTTGGTAGTAAAACGATTCTTATTAACGAGTCTTCCTGTGGTCAAATATCTTATTAAGAAGTTATTGTTTCCTACGTTTTATTCTCTATGTTCATATTTCCTTTTTTCTCTGTCAAAACTTTATTAATACGACAAATGGCTTCAATCACGGGACATAATCTGACATAATACATATACTACATTGTAAATATTTAATAACAGTATAGTTTTTAAGGTGTGCCAATATTTTAGCTTTGGTGAAGACAATTAATAATACATATTTTTCTACTTTCTGTAAATGTACAGTTGTATACAGGGTGTTAAAAAAAAACCATTCAATATTTATATGGTATATAGGACGCGCTATACTGAGTAAAAAAGCTTTAGTAAACATAGGTCGAAAGGTCAACCTTTCGTATAATAATATTCCTTTCGGTCCAGTATTTTTACTATGTAGAGTCCTTTATTTCGATTTCTCATTTTGTTGTTAGTTCCTCATTCAACTCAAGGCATCCCTTAAATTTTATTACTTGTCACTATCACTTTTGGGATACGCCGGATACCTCATTCGAAGGAACGTTCGGTACTTTTTGGCAACTATCTGACTAGGCGGCCTTTCCACCTCCGTTAAAATTGCCACAATCAATAGAAATCAAACGGAATGGTACGTCCACATCGAAGTTTTGTTAAGTGAAACAAGTCTTGAGAGAGCAAGATGTAAAAAACAAAATTGTGCAAATACAAAATAGCCCACAGAGAATCGGCCAGACTTCAAACGAATAAAGTCATCCATGTCATTTAATCATTGTTAATCAACTTCAAAACTAATAATATAAGATGGCTGACATAATTTAGTCACCTTTGATCAAAATGAAACATTCCTTGTAAACAGAACAGATCGACTTCACCACGAATGTTCATTAAAGATTTTTCATTTACTTCATTCACTTCTACTTCATCCTTTCTATCTTACCGCCATGTATAAAGAGAAGACAGAACAGAGAGGCGTACGAGGCAGAAAGATTGCAGGTATTATATCTAGGAGAAGTATGCTACACGCTTATGTACACCGTCCACCCTCCACAAAGGTTACGAGAGAAAACCCTGACAACAATGAGCGTTTCCCTGGAAAGTCGAGGAAAGTGACACGCGCACAATAGCGGAGAGAAAAAAAAAAAGGTAACGGGGCGAAACGAGATGGCAAACTTCGAGCTTGGCTTCGTATCTCGCCGAGGGACGCTCCTGAGACTCCTTCTCCTAACCTTTACGATACTTTACCGTTGCTTCCTCTTTACCTCTGACCCCTGGAGCAGATCGAATTTTCTTTTTCGGTCTCGATTCATATTATACACGGTGATAACCTGTTATCATTCTTATTCGTGACATAAATGCTGACGCACCATCATTCACAGGATATTAATTACTAAGTATACGATCGCTTCATTTTCGATGTTTTCGATTTGCTAACATTTATCTAACCTTTTGTTGAGTATTCAAAATTCAATAGCCGTTTCTGTAGAATTTTGTGCTTCGCCAAATCGCTGACGCCATTTGTCCGTCAAACTATTTTATTTCTGTATTGAAGATATACAGATACTTTATAGAATTTTTTCATGATTTACGTAGAATTTATGGTATTTGTGGTATTATTGCAACTATGAATTTTAGCCCGTAATTAAAGATCCTCCACTTTTTATACAAGATGTGTTCAGGGACATGTGGCAAACTCAATGGGTAGGCCTGCCGAATTGGATCATCCAAGCTTTATTCGGTCGAGTTATCTTTAATTTACAGAAATGGTGTTTGAGGTGTAGCGATTTTCAATCGTGACAGATTCCAAGCAGCAGATAATGGAAGACCACGTACAGCACTCAATCATTCAAGAATTTTTGCCACAAAAGCTACAATATTTCCTATAATTCCGCCTCCGTCATATTCGCCACATTTGATTTCAGAAGACTTCTTCCTCCTTTCCATGCTTAAAACGAGAGTTAAAAAGATCGACGGAAGTGCCAAATTCAATTTCAAATTCAACGTTCCAGGCGACGTTCGAAGATTGGGAAAAAGATATCAAAAGTATATAATATCTGAAGAACTGGCCCCAAAGGGGATTCTATGTAAAAATAATAAAGCAGTAATAAACAACGTCCTCGAAATTTGTAACATATCTTGTAGGTGTTATAAAGATAGGGTTATAACAAAATAAACTGAAACATATCTCGAGTGTCCGTTTATTTTGATCGTCATTTAACGTAAGAAGCACTAAATTCTGTTGGCCATTTAGAAAGACAGCACACATCCGATAACGCAAGAATTAGGAATCTTATTAAAACTGTCAAATACAGAATATACTTTAATTTAATTTAATTTAATTATTTTCGCTATTATTGAAATCAAAGTTCAGCATTATTTGAATAACCTTTGAACAAAAATTAAACACGCGTATTTTAATTTCGCCACGTTCCTATTAAACCTCTCCGATCGAGACTACGACCCAAATTTTCATTTCTATTATCATTGCACTCTCGAAAGCGGTGGGATATAACATAATAAATAATCTTTATTGTTAAATAATCTAACTAAACCATTCGTAGGCAATCTCGGTCGTTGACTTTCCTTTTAACTATCATATTTATTATTAATATTGATTTTGAACGATTATGTAATGTATGAGAGACTTTGATAAATATCTCGGAATCACTTCGGTCTTTATGAAGCTCGAAATAGTAAAAAACATTAGAAACAATCGAACTTGCCCAGAAGTGTAAAAAAACATGTTTACCTACGAAAAGTTAAAACCATGTTTTAAACCGAATCATATGTTCAACAAAATGATAAAATGTAGAAGTTTTAATCGAAGTTAAATCAAATTTGTACGAACGCTTTGTGCAAAATTGAAGCTTTAATTTTAACGTACTGGAGGAGTTTTTAACTTTATTGAAATTAATTTTAACTTTATTATCATTGCTATTCTTCGATTTATGTATGAAATGTTCGCACCAATAGTATTTATAAGTAAGCTTTTCCTTTAAAATGAAATTTTACTGCCAGCCAATACTGCAATCTTCATTTCACGACAAAAGGAATATCATTTTGTTGTCACAATTTCTCGCAAAAGAAGCCACGGATTTCAGAGGAAGATCCAGAGTAGGGAAGCTATAAGGACTCGATCCACGTTACCTTCGATAATCGAGACACGAGTGTAATACAGCATTATTGGTTTTCAGAATTTTCTCTCCTTCTTTGTTTTATAATTAGCTAATCTCGTAAGCCCTTTATCAATCTCCTGGAATTTTGTTCTCTATCCGTGAAATTTGATCTGATTTAATAAAAACAGGCTTCACAGTAAGCTTTATTAAAACAAGTAAATTAATGATTCGAATCGAAAGGTCCGAGAAATTATCCATCATTATAAACATTTACTACAAAAAATGTTGTTAAATAAATACAAACGGTAAAATTTTTTAAATTAATTTAAAACGAACATACAAAAATATTGTAAATAAAAATATACATAGATATATAACATAGACTCATCAAACACGAGATAAAGAGCGAGGATAATTTTATAAAATTTACTCAGTTATGCTTCAAACAAGATTGGTCTTCTTACTATCACTACGACCATTATTTTCATTGTCCTTACACTTTCGTTCTTCTAACCAGTTGCATCTGACGTTTTATATAGGCAGAATATATTCGCCATTGAAGAGGAATTCAGAGTATAAATTGTTCTCGAACAGATAGGAACAACTGAATCCGCGGTAATTGAGGCGATATTTCAATCGATTAAGGGTCTACGTTACTAGCCGGTGTATGCAAATCCACGATGGATGAGCAGGAATAGCTACTGTGATCTTGGTGTACACGACAGAAGTTACATCCCCTTTTATGCGTGCTATTATCCATATGTTCCAATGGTGTGGAATGCGAGGGAGTAAAAAGGGGTAGAACAGAAATGTTCGCGATGAGTACGATCGACAAATATCTGTGGCATAGAAGGTAACGAACACGCGTCAAGATAAATTGCACTTGTGAATTGGAGTTCAATCATGATGGAATAAATAGTACAGTGGGTCAAAAAATTATTGTAACAGCTTTTAAAACACAATTCCTCTTTTGAAATTGGACCAAATGACTTGAACTTTTTTGAGAAGCTAGAAGAAGTAGTTTACTAGATGACAAGAAAGAAAGAAAATGTTGAAAAAGTCCCAGTCGGTTGAAATTATGAAGGATAGAGTGAGGATCACTTTTCTTAATTTTTTTATCTGAGTCAATAATGAAAATTTAAAACATACTTTTCGTAGATTTCAGTAAGTTGTATGTATACACAAAGTTTCATCGAAATCGGTTAACACATCGAGCGCGGCGCCGATTTTGCTGTCCTTTCCGTTCAGCCGGCAGCGAGCCCTCAATTATGGTACATTATATTATATTATATTTTTTTTTTAAATTTGACACTGCCGGTCCCACGCACCGACGCAGCCCATACGAAAAGTTTGAACTTTGAAAATTTAAAATTTAGAAATTTGATATTTGGAAATTTGAAATTTAGAAATTTGGAAAATTGAGATTTGAATGTTCGAAACTTGGAACTTTGAACACTTATAATTTAGAAATCTGATATTTGGAAATTTGGAAATTTGAAATTTGGAATTATGGAAACTTAAAATTTAGAAATCTGATATATGGAAATTTGAAATTTAGAAATTTGGAAAATTGAGATTTGAATGTTCGAAACTTGGAATTTTGAAAACTTATAATTTAGAAATCTGATATTTGGAAATTTGGAAATTTGAAATTTGGAACTTTCGAAACTTAAAATTTAGAAATCTGATATATGGAAATTTGAAATTTAGAAATTTGGAAAATTAAGATTTGAATGTTCGAAACTTGGAATTTTGAAAACTTATAATTTAGAAATCTGATATTTGGAAATTTGGAAATTTGAAATTTGGAACTTTCGAAACTTAAAATTTAGAAATCTGATATATGGAAACTTGGAAACTTGAAACTTGGAACTTTGGAAACTTAAAATTTAGAAATCTGATATTTGGAAATTTGGAAATTTGAAATTTGAGATTTGGAAAGTTGGAAATTTTAAATTTAGAAATAAGATTTAAAAGTTCGAAATTAAATTTGGAAACTTGAAAAATTGAGATTTGAATGTTCGAAATTTGGAACTTTGTAAAGTTAAAATTTAGAAATCTGATATTTGGAAATTTCCAAACGAAAAGTCCACTGTCAGTCCCTAGGGACTGACGGCGGCTGAACAGAACTCAACGTGTTAACGCATCTGGAAACTACAAGCAATTAAAATTCACGAAAATCGCAGTTTTTCACCTAAGAACGTGACTAAACTGCCAATCGTGAAAAAATCGAAGCAAAAACTTCCATAGCATTTTCCTATGGGATCAGTGGTTTAGCCACAATTCGTTGTTGAAATTTGAAAAATTGACCAATTATCGCGCAGCTTAGATGGCAAGACGCGTGGGAGTTGCGATAAGGAGCGGTCATAAATTAACACTTTAAAAACCATATGTATCTTTAAAGGTGCATTCGAACCAAGCAAATAAAGAGCCAAGAGTCAGTACTCAGGCATGAGAAAAAGAAATCCCTACCTTACCCTTACTCCTGGGTACTGGTCTAGCTACTTGTATAAATTACTCGCCTAGTTAGAACTCACATTAAGAAGTCGTAAAAGTCGGACAAGCGTGAAAATACACGAAACCCAATACCCCGATAAAGAGCTGCAAACGTGAAGGGGCCATTTCTCGTCAAAGCAATATTTAACTAGGTATCAGCATTTTTGAGTAACTTTTTAAAAGCAATTCTTTCAATCCTATGGTTCGATCTGTACCAAGCGATTCATCAGGAACGGCATTCAGATACCTTTCAAACTTCATTCTGACTGTAATTATGAAACGATACTAATGAAATCTGGCATATATACTGAAAAACGTTCAAGGAACAACACATATTTCTATCAGATTTCTAAAAACGTTAGCAGAGGTTTGTTCCTGCGAAATAAAAATTTACGTAAAATCTTCGTAACGAAAAAGGATGCATACGATAATATTAACCCTTTGCACTCGAATGGCGCCTCTGAGGCGACTTATTTAATTTACTAGAGTATTTTGAAATGTGAAATTTAAGCTTCATTCCTATTAAAATATAGGAAATTAAGGAAAGAAATAAAAATAAATAAATCCATTGGCATTTGTAACTCTTTTCTTTTAAAATAATTTGTTTCATTTTCGGAAGTTTCGCTAGAAACTTCAAAGGGTTAAAAATATATTTAGAAAGTTCATTCTTTTCAACAAGCCAACAAAATTATGACATAAACTACAATATATTACAATATATTACAATTTCATCAAAATCAGAAGACATACAACCAAAAATGAACGGTTTAGCGTGAAATGCCCCGAAGCGCCAAGCCAGGGCTCGTTGAATTTATCAAAAATGGAACCCTAAAAGAAAACGCAGTGTACGGTATTGAACGTTGCGTCATCACAGGGTGCCGTTTCCTAATGATATAATTTGCAACCTCGCTTTATCTACGACTGAGCTGCACCCGTTCCCTCGAGTTCAAACTTGTTAAATCATTAGAAAGCGACACTGTTTGGTGATGTAACGCTCAAGATTGTCCGCTACGTTTTGTTTTGACGTTCCGTTTCGATAAATCGTACAGAGCACATTGATCCTCTATAAAACATCTTTGTGTACCCATAACCTGATATTAACACGTTGGCTGCCACGAAATTTAAATAATTACCACAAGAAATAATGAAATAAATCACGGATAGCGTTAGGTAATATTAACACGTTGGCTGCCACGGGGGTCACCGGTGACCGGCACCCGAAATTTTTTACAATCAAATAATTAACAAAAGAAATGACGAAACAAACCACGGATAGCGTTATCATTAAGCTAATAATGCTAGCTATCGATTTGAAAGGTTAAATTTGAAAATTAGTTGATTATATTCTTAATAATTAGGATTTTAACGTGTCTGACTACACACGTCCGTTTTCACTGTGGCAGTCAACGTGTTAAGCTAATAATTTCAACGTGCCTGACTACGCACGTCCGTTTTCACTGTTAACACGTTGACTGCCACAGTGAAAACGGACGTGGGTAGTCAGACACGTTGAAATCCTAATTATTAACAATACAATCAACTAATTTTCAAATTTAACTTTTCAATTCGATAGCTAGCATTATTAGCTTAATATTAACGCTGTCCGTGGTTTATTTTATCATTTGAGTTGGTAATTATTTGATTGTAAAAAATTTCGGGTGCCGGTCACCGGTGACCCCCGTGGCAGCCAACGTGTTAACATTATCATTGCTATTTTTATCATTGAAATTTTAAAGAAAATAAAATTTCATAAGAAGATAAGTTCATAATTTTATCTGGATATCAAATTTCGTCTATTTTGTAGAACTGTGTTTTAAGACACCGGTAACTAGGAATATAAACATCGATTATTTTCAGAAAACGTTTTACGAAGAAAATCTCACGAGAACATACTGATACAGCAAAGTATTTATAAGAGTCGATTTGTTATAACATTTATATTTCGACTGCGGCTCCGTTACCACAGCTAAGAAATCAATATCCTTCTTCGTGTCTACGCGTAGTAAAGTTATGACGTAGATTGCTGCCAAGGTAACTGAGGACTGATAAATTAGATCGGCCAGACTGATTAATCGAAAAATTGCACTGATTGACCAAATGCGTAGCACTGACACGGAAAGCGTGAGCTTTCACGAGTAAAGTAACGACTGTTCTCATTTTATAAATTTGTAATACAATTATGAACTGCGCGTTACTATTAAGTTTTTATGATCTATTAAATAAAACTTCTTATGTGTACGATTTTCATGATGTACTTACATCGTCGATTTCACAAATTACATATTTTCTGATCATTTTTGGACTGGTTTTCCTTAACACGTTCACGCCGGGGCCGATTTTCACGTTTTTCGCTGTGAGGCGGCGCTCGAATTCATGCTGCGCTTCATCTGGCGGCGCACGATTCTTGCACGTTAAATTTTCAACTATACGGCAATTTGTTCCAGTTACTAAACGAGCTATATTTTTGATGGTGAGCGGCGTCTAAACGAATGTTCAAGCGTGATCCACCGGTGGGTCACGCCGGCGTGAACGTGTTAATTAAAAATCCAAATTATACATTCTCAAACACGAAACTTATTGCACTACATTTTCAGTTAATGCAGAGACGTATGCATTTTTGTGAATGGAAGTTAGAAGAATAAGTAGGAAACAATTACCATACGAAATAGTAATTACTTCAAATTAATTAGTTATATCTGTACTGTATAGAATCTAGAAGGCACTATTTTATTTTTTCCAAGATTTTTATATATTCAGTAAGTAAATAATTTAGTATAATTGAAATTAGCATTTCAATGTGATTGTTTTCAATGTACTTCTTTACTTACAAAGAAGAAAATTTTACGTCTAATCCATGATTATTAAAACAATGTAATACTTTTATTAACAGGAAAATTATATAAAATAAGAATTAAACGATTTAATTCATATCAGTCTTTGAAATTAAGTTTCAGTGTTTTATATTTTCTTATCACTTATACTGATAAAATAAAAAGCAAATCTGCCACATACCCTGATTATAAACACAATGTTTTGCAACATTATTATCAGCCAAAGTGAACATTTGTAATAATGGTTGTTACGAAAAATAACATCAGAAACCGACTTACTATCGATTCAACAATGAGAACAGAATTTAAATATAAATGATAACGCCATTAAATGGTAACACCATTTTAAACGAATTATAAAGTATTTGTGTAAAACTGTTATTTACATTCAGCGCTGAAAGTATTAAATAATTTCAATAAATACCTCATTGGGTTTAATCGATGCATACTGGGAGCGACGAATCACATGCCTGAAACAAAAAATAACACTTCTAATATATCTGAAACAACCGTAATATATTATTTAAAGGATTACAAAAATAATGAAACTATTTTTTTCCACGTCCTGTCAACAACTGTACCCACAAATGCTGTATAAAAGATTTCCCTAAATAAAACATTTACATTTTTTAAATGGTCTAAATAATCACACGGTTCCAAAAAATGTGCAGGAACATAGTTTCGATCCATTTCATGGAATAGCATCACCAATGTGTTACAAAGTACGGTGTTCAAAGTATTAACCGTTTTAGTACCACGGATTATTACACAAAAATATATTGGAAAAATGGCAAGCAGTACTTCCACGTTTTTTCATTTTCACGTCAGAACGTGTTAAGTAGTGCGATAGTTTGTCAATTATTTAATCACTGACACTCGAAGTTAATCAGTTTGTAAAAAATACCACCAAGGACCCAGTTTAACATTACTTAATAATAACCATCCTTTTATTTTAACTCGCAAATGAAACAAATAACCAAATCCGGAACACTTTTCGTTATATCGTTATTTAATTGCATGTCTAAGGAAGTACAGTAATAATGATTAAATCATAATTAAAATTTTAAAGAAAACACGCAAGGTAGCAATTTTTGTTCACCCAAAATTTAAGCGCTAAATCATTTTCAGAATATCTTCCGAATGATCAAATAAATTGAAATGTATGAAATAAATAAAAGATCACTGAAATAGTATATTTACAATTGTATTTATAAACTAAATTGATCAGGAAGAGGGTACTGAATAGGGAAGGGACGGAAAAATAAAATATAATAGAACAATTGTTTTGATTAATGATTTTTAGAAATAAAATATATTGTGAAAAGAACAGAAAATAATATCAATCATTAGCGTTTTGATATCAGGATTCATGTGCACCGATAAGTGGCACAGAATAGTTTTATATTAAACAGACAGAGGAAGCATGATATCCTTAATAAATGTAAAACAATTTTTCGTTTTCTTTTTTTATCAATGCTGTTGGTGATTCTCATGAATGAATATTAAAATGTAAAAATTAGTATAGCTTACTCAATTTGAAATCTGCAAAATGGGAAATTTAATTTAAAACATCTAAATACCGCCATTTTTTATGGTTCTACGAAAAAAGTGTTCAGGATAAAATTATATCATTTCTAGGGCTACACGTAGTGGGAAGATTTCTTTCTTTTTCAAGGTAATTTTATACAAAAATGGATAAAATATTCAACAAATTGTCCTTAAATATTATTCCAAGAGTAATTTAGTTATACTTAAAAAATTATCATGGATCAAAGACCGACTTGTAAAATAAGTCTCTGCTACCTACTATGGAATGAATCAATTGTATATGCACGTTTCTGTTCAAACGAAGAAAGGCACGACCATTAACTTAAGAAAATGTTACTTTCAAGAACCTCGACAGCTGTGACACAATGAACCTCCTTTGTCTCCGACAAATTCGATATTTAATCCTTTCCTTTTTCTTTCCATCTTCTACCCTTTTCACGTACATTACAATGAGCGAGGATCAACACAGGCCACAGAATCATCCTGTAATATTCATCATTAGTGATTTTTAATATTTATAAAAAGAGGAATTTCTCGCATTTTTATTTCTTCGCCTTATTTTAAAATTTGTTATTAGATTTACTACAATATTTTATTTTAATTACACTTTTCATCGTAATTAACAACTATTTTTTTCCTTGATTCCTGGAGAAAAATTTATGCTGGCTTGTTAATAAGAAACTTTGTTGCGACTTTCTGTAACAAGCTATGTAATGTACAACTGCATAATTGCGTGCATCAAGGTACTATTCAAGTAACAATTTCGATTAAAACTTCCTTTATTTAACCTTGTACAACTCGCCAACTATTACTTGCTAGAATTAACTCAACATATTTGCATTTTAAAATAATTATTTTCAAAACAAATGAAAGAGAAATTAGAGTGAAATACGATTTCGTACTCGCAGGAAAAACGTTAAATATCTCACGAATTATCGACGCAAAATATATTAAAAAATGCTTCAAAAACTTGGATTTATTACCAATTTGCGGCTAATGTGTGGCTATTCGAAAAGTACGGTTTTACAAAAATCAAACAGCAATTTTATTCACGAACAAAGAACAAACTTCTGTTTTATCGAATTGTTTAACGATAAGCAAATTATTAAAGATCCATACAATTCTCAGCAAGACGAGGCAACGAGTTGATGTTAGAAACACGATACATGGGAAGAGATCAATCGTGGACGAATTTAAATTAGCCCAGTTAATTAAACACCGAAATCGATTCCAATAGCGGAAGGAAAGCGTACACGACAAGGCCAGTGATAAATTATCTTTACGTGCGCCGATAATTGGTTAATTAGTACCAGTCAGTAATTTATGCTGGAATTCAGTTAGCGCAAACTTTGATTTCCTCGGCATCGTGTACAGCCTCGTACACAATTACCTGGTTGTGACGTGTTCGATTAATTCCCTTCGGAAAACTATCGAAAGTCCGGCAATCTATCGCGAATCGCTTGAAATTACCTCGGGGTATTCCTAAAGGATATTTAAAGAACTCTTAGAAAGCAATTTTGACCGAATTAATTTATCATAGTTTTATACTGAATCACTGTAAACAATCAGTTTACAAAGAAAGGGATGAATATCCACGAAATATGGAGTCTAAATTGAACATATTGTACAAAATCAAATATATATCGTTAATATCGATAATTATTTACCACCTTGGAAATAATTAGTTTTTAATTATTTCCTCGAAACAACACTCGAGTGTTACGATATTATTTGCAATTATTTGCAAAGCTAATTTACCACATTCATGAAATTTTAATAATCAAATACCTGGATTTTAAATTACATTCGATAAGAACTGCAGGATTTTTTAGACGCTCGAGTAAGCTCACTATTAGCGTAGAAAAATCTCCCGTCAATTAACATATAAATGAATCCATTTAAATTCAATAAAGCTCTTCTCTACGATCCCGTACTTCTTTATAAAGGTGCTAAAACGTGAAATGGATAACTATACTGCGACAATTGTTAATTTCCTCTCG
The DNA here is from genome assembly GCA_943735885.1 of Stelis phaeoptera. Classification (NCBI taxonomy): domain Eukaryota; kingdom Metazoa; phylum Arthropoda; class Insecta; order Hymenoptera; family Megachilidae; genus Stelis; species Stelis phaeoptera. Next base: position 4,947,662 of record OX030933.1, read on the forward strand.
GACCTTCCAGATAAACTCGGAGAAGATTAATTAGATGAATCTATATTTCTCATTTCCACTTTGTATAAATCGTTTTTCACTAAAATGCTTTGAAATTAAGCGACGAAATATCCCCGTAGAATTTTCAACGCTCAAAGAACAACAAATAATACGAAATGAAGAATTTAAAATCGTTGTGAATATTTTCAAACATTGATTAGAGTACTGTATAAAATGTTCCTAAGTATTAGACGCATGAGACGGTTTTCACACAAAATTTGCCCAATATTTCATTGATATTTTATTCAAATAATTATCACGGTAGAAACCATTTTATGCGGTGTCGTTTATTTTAGAAAACGTTACTGATACAATCGTACAATTTTAAAATTTAACACTAGAACTACCAAACCAGTCACAATGACTGGTCGAGGGTTTCTAAAATTAAATCACAAATTTTATCAGGTTGCTTTTATTAAGGGGTTGTTTTTAACGATTTTTAAACATTTTTTTTTTACGAAATGAAACCATACACATATTTTGAAATTTATACATCTAATAAAGATGATATTTAAAGTATATTTCAGAATTTTTTGGTACAAAAATAGTAATTAGTCTCAAACTAATGGCGAATCTACCGAGACGTGTTTTAAAAAAGTTGTTTTGCGGTGAGCAGCATAACTTGGCAGCAACTCATCTAAAATCAATAATCCAAAAAGATTTCGATAGTATATAATAGTAGCTAGTGCTTAATCGTTGGGTTTTGGAAATTATTGATTCAAAATAAAATGGCGGCTTATCGAAGGAAAAGTTTCGATTTTAACCTAAAAAATCATTCTTTCCTCGTTGATAAAAAAAAAAAAACTACACATTCAAAACATAAATCCTTCGATTAAGCACGAGATATTAATGTCTAAAATAAGTGTATAAAATTTCAGAAAGATCAGTTGATTAATTTTTGAGATACTTTGCTCACCGACTTTAAAAATCTAGTTTTGAGAAAAACGTGTTTAAAGTTTCAAGCTTGTATTACAAATGCTCTGAGGTGCAGGTAAACAAAAGGCTGTATCTATGGAAATACTTGTCGGATTGTTTTCAAACTTTCAGTGAATATTCTTTTAAATACCTGCTTTCAGAAAATGTCATTTTTTAAAAATCGATTTTTTGAAAATTCTAAATGTATATAACCCCTTAAGACCTATCGTATATGCCAATATGTATGTACTTCATTCTTTATTTATTAATTTTTCTATTTTATTTTCCACTTGAACGTCAGCATACATAAAACGTCGGTAGTTCTAATGTTAATTGTTCAATTTGCTACTTTTTTTCGCTAACGATAAAAAATGTTCAAATTCATTAACTAATAAGTTAATTCACTTTCTGCGGACACGTTATACAGACAACTATTTCACGACTCGCCATACTTTAATTATAACTGCATATAAATACTCGCACGCATTCGTATGTTATTCTTTCCACCGCAGCACGGGTTAATTGTTTTCCTCATAAATTTTAGAACACGCGTCAAGCTGCAAAGGAGTACAGCCAGAATTCTATTTATTCACACGACCAGCCGCAGAAAGCAGTCGAAAGAGAAAAAGTTGCTAGTTGTGCAATCGGGTAAAACGGCAAGCGAAAGGATCTAATTTTACGGATATAACCGCCAGTTACACGTGTTTTTAACAAACACATGAAAATAAAGTAAATTGCCGTGAAATAAATCGTTGGAAGGAAATGCCTGGTGCAATTTAGGATTTATCGTGACCGGAATAGCCGTTTCTTATTTGATCTTCTCTCCGACCGAGATTAAAACAAAAACGGTTGCGACTTATACTTAATCTTCGTGCGATTTTATTCTTTGCGAACGATTCACTGGTTCGCTTTGAACTTCTTTTTATTGTTCTTTTGACTATTAATCATTTACCTAACGAGATAAAGGTTCTATATATTATTCTTTTAATGCATAAATTTGAATTTCCCTTATGATAAAATTATACACTGTACAGGAAAAAAGACGATCTTAAACTTTAAAAGCGAAACTTACTTCGCCTGTGATAACGAAACTTTGACTTTATATTTGTATTTGTTAAAAGTTAAGTTAAATTAGATTAATTTAAAGGTTTCTGTATTACTTGTTTACGTATGGTGTTTCGAAACAATAAAGAATCGAACTCGGAGTAAAAATAAATTTCCATGAAACGGTGTTTGGTTAACTTTCGGATGACGGACGAAAGAAAGAATGTTTTAATTCCTTTTAGTCCAAAATGAATTTCGAATTATTTTAAATTTTGTAAGTTAAAATCTCATTGCTTAACATTCGCAATATCATGATTTGCGTTTTCGGGATCTAGACCATGCTTGACCTGGTTTCGTCGTTCTAGGGTATAATGTTAAAGTAAGAAAATTATAATAAACAAAAGTAAGAGACATTATACATTTACAATCACGGAGACTGATAACAAAATTATTTACAGTTTCCTGATATTCCCGTGAAATTTTATTTGTAGTCCAGTATTCTGTTTAATTGTAAAATGTTCGGTAAACGTAAAAGTTATAAATACTTTTCATGCGAGATGATTTGAACGAAAGGGTACAGAACTTTTTCGAATGGAAGGGTGAAAATCACAAATCTTGGTTTCAGATTTTACTGCAGGTAGTTTTTTGTGTAAATACGTAAATACAATAGAATTAAGATTTTGTATAAAAGATGAAAATTTACTTTCAAATGCTCGTACTGTAAAAATTTTAATAAATGCGTCTTATTTATTAATATTTTATTTTAATAAATAAAATATATATAATAAATAAAAAAAATAAAATAAAAATATTTAATATTTTAAATTAGAGCAAAATGTTTATTATATATTTGAACCTGAATCAAACTTATAAAGTTTTTAAGCAATGTTTACTAATCGAAATAGTGATGTTGGTTTTAATAGATTTATTCCACTAATAATTCCTTTCCGATCGATAATTTATGATCTGATTTCAAACAAAATGGTGTAAAATCTTTGATGCCATCAACGAACCAAACTATACATTTCATAATTGTACGTAGTATTGCATTTACTTATTCAGGATTGGTCTATTAGAGTGATTCGAGTTTAATTGTACAGCACTTTGTAGAATTCCTAACAATGACCACGGTCAATCAATTAATTAGTCACTCGACTTCTTAACCCTTTCACGCGTACCGTTGTATGTATACGGCTAAATCTGTTATCGCCAAATAAATAGAATATAATCACGCACATACAATCATTTATTACACTTTTTTCATCTATCACTATTACGTGCTTCGTTTAAATAAATATGTTACTTTGAAAATTGTGTTTATTATTTCCTTATATTAAAAATGGGTATCGGTATTAGTTAGTGTAGTATTTAGGGAGGGTCAGCAAAACGAATTAAATATGATACTGTTCAACTCGTAAGGGATAAAAAAATTTACAGCCTTTTTTTAGCAGGAGTGACACTTCCGAATATTTACCCCAAATTTCGTTTTCGACGTTGGAAAAATGAAAAACTTCAATTCGCTTCTCCCATCGACAATGTGTTAAGGGTTGTTCCAATACTTTTAAGAGCCATTGGAGATCTGTTTAGCCAAAGAACACGATTTTAGGTAAAAAGATCTGTAGTTTGAAATTTCATCCAGTTCAAAGTGTATTTGGACGGTGTTTACTATAATACAATACGGTTCACAAACAAAGCAGTGGAGAACAATGTACGACTGCAGAAAAGGGAAGAGAAGATAAAATCAAAAACCTAAATGAATTAATCGTATTACAGAATGATACTTTTACAAATTATATAAAACCCGAATAAAGACGACGAATCAGCATAGGAGAAACGTAATCAGAAGGAAATCCGAAATTGGGTAAAGGTTGATCTTTCTTAATCAATTTGAAATTCCGTGTTGAATATCCGGTACTATACGATGTGTACGTGTAACAATATACAAACCCCTCTTTTCTCTCTCCAGGTACAAAGGAGTTTTTGTATGACAGATTACGTCCCTACTTCCGACGAGCAACGACATAATAAGCGATTAATCAAAGCGACGAGAAATAAAAGGATTTTCATAGACCGTAAAATTCGTTTTTTTAAGTACTGGAGCAGTTACCTGGTTTCTGTTCTTTTCTTTTACATTTCGCACACCTCTGCATGCCTTAATTTCACTACGCTTTGATTAATGAAGTTCGGTCTTAACCATGATACACCCGTTTAAAGTTGATTTTAAAATAATATTCAAACGCTTATCTTCAAGTCTGTAGACAAGAATAAAATTTTGTGACGTTGTCGACAACTCCAGGGTGTCGTTCCAATGTTAAAAATATTCCACAAAACGGCTAAAATCTCATCACATGTGTAAAAAAACCATTCAAACACGCTAAATCCCAGTACACATATTTGTCACAATCTCATTACACATCGTCTTAACCCTATGCACTCGAGTGGTGCCTCTGAGGCACCATATTTAACACGTTGACTGCCACAGTGAAAACGGACGTGTGTAGTCAGACACGTTGAAATCCTAATTATTAAGAATATAATCAACTAATTTTCAAATTTAACCTTTCAGATCGATAGCTAGCATTATTAGCTTAATGATAACGCTATCCATGGTTTATTTCGTCGTTTCTTTTATTAATTATTTGATTGTACAAAATTTCGGGTGCCGGTCACCGGTGACCCCCGTGGCAGTCAACGTGTTAATTTATCGGAGTATTCTAAAATGCAAAATTTCACTTTCACCCGTATCAAAGTATAGAGAATTAAAGAAGGGAATAAAAATCAACAGATTCTCAAATATTTCTAACACTTTTCTTCCGACATAATGCGTTTGGTTTCTGGAAACGTAGTTGGAAAATTAGATTAAACCCGATTACGTGCAAAAATGCTTTGAGTGCAAAGGGTTACAAGTTTATAAACAAGGATATTTCGAATAAAAAGTTCACCGGTAAAATATGCGCTACAAATCTATCTTAACAAAAAAAGTATTTCGTAGAAACTAGATTGTGAAAACACTTCCTTCAAAATTTAGTTGAAGCAAGTTTGTAGCGTATATTTTATTACTAATCTTTTATACGAAATATGGTTCTCCGTCTCTTAACACGTTGACTGTCACAGTGAAAACGGACGTACGTAGTCAGACACGATAAAATCCTAATTATTAAGAATAGAATTGATTCATTTTCAAATTTAACCTTTCAATTCGATAGCTATCATTATTAGCTTAATATTAACGCTATCCGCGGTTCGTTTCATAGTTCTTTTTGTCAATTATTCGATTAGATAAAATTTCGGGTGCCGGTCACCGGTGACCCCCGTGGCAGTCAACGTGTTAAGTTTTAAGAATTATATGGTAAAAGTAGGAGTGTCCATCTGACTTTGATATTATTTTTCATTCCCTTAACCCTTTATCTGGCAAGCATTGAAATTTCAAATGAATAAATTTTGGAGTTATCCAAGTTAAGTATGTATACCCTTTCTAAGAGTGTGAAGAGCTGAAAAACTTTATTAGCATAATTTATGCAAATTATACCGATACAATGTTGCTTGAGAGCATCAGAATTTCTTTCACAAATAAAAAAGAACTATGAATGAAACACATGTTGCTTGAGGTCAACATTACCAGATAAAGGGTTCAAGAAAAATTTCTTTCCCGCAAGTCAGCTTATAAACTCACATCGTTTCATTGAAATCAATGAATAACGTTCGCAGTGTTCTCTCGTCAGCAGCGTACGATACCAATGTAAACTACACGGATTAAATAAATTGGTGGAATATGCCACTTTGGCAGGGTTGGAACGATATGACGCTTCCACATTATGAACTCTTGAAAGTAGAATGGGTAGCGAGGAGAACGGGTAGGTTAGTTACACACTACACTCGCGAACTTCGAATGGAAGTAGGATTTTTCGTTGAAAACTTTTTCCTCTTATTCGCGGTCTGTCGAATTCCAGACTTCTCGGAAACAGATAAATAAAGGAAAAAGAAAGAAAATTGCCACTGTTATATATAGCGGATAAAGAAAGTATTTGTATCCAAAATATTTTTAAAACAATTTCATCTAAAATGTTGATTACACTGTTCAACAAATTTTAACTTTCTTTCGACGTTTATTTCGACTTTCTTTATTAACTTATTTCGACTTTATAGCAAAGTCTATAGAATCTTCTTACAATCTTTTACAGTTCACAAAATTGGTTTGAATTTGAAAAATGTGTTTTTTTGTTCAGAATCAAATTTCTCAAAAACTGTACGTTGCAGGTTCGTAATCAGCACAAGAAACACTACAACAATCGCTTAACAGAAATCGAAACGCCAATAACTGGCTGTTGGATAGTGTTATTATAGTGAAAGTAGTGGTGCTTTGAATACCACAGGATATAATATGGATTATTAAAGATATCAGCAATTAGTTTTTTTAGCAAAGTATTCGTTTGAAGTGGTTTATTTATTAACCCTTTGCGGTCGGTGTCCCCGTAGCGGGGACATTTTTAAATCGTCGTAGAAGTCGGTGTCTCCGTAGCGGGAACCTTCGAAAATCGCAAAAATGACAAAACACTATGGTCCCCTATGCCTCGTGATTCAAATGTTTCGGTCGACTTACGAGATAATAATATAATATAATTAACTACGAACTATAATAAAAGTAACTGCGAAACGATAGATTTGCTCCGACCTGCTGGTACTCCCAAAAGCGAAATCTGCTGACCGCAAAGGGTTAAACGACCAATAACAGACATAATTTCCTGGATACTCATCCGTTCATTTGCCCGATGTGGTTATATGGACCGTGGGCTACTAACTTTCTGATCAAGGAGGTGATTAAAAGGTTCTAATAACTTTCGTTACATTGAAGGATATTGAGAAAGCTTATTAACAAAAGTTAGATGGTACCGACGTGGTCATTACCCAGCAGTAATCATTTTTTATTGACGGTGGATTTTCAGAGATTTCAAAGTGAATTTTACTTTTCTTCGGAACATTTTATGGGATGAAGTATTACGTTAAATATACTGTTAAAAATAGCAGTAGTTCGTCATATATTCAATATTCTTAAGTAAGATATTCTGTATACATAATCTGAAACACCCAACGAATTGTTAATTCTTTAAGGTAGTATCAGGATAGTATTTCTGTGTGTAAAACTTTCCAAGAACTCGAACCATTTAAGAGAAAAATGTATACATAGTTCCATTCGAACCAACAGAATTAGCCTTTCTAATACTTCGCGTTTTAATTTTTAAGGAAACAGCTTTTTAATTATTTTACAAAATAGACCCTAATTCTAAAAAAAGTAGTAAAATGTCTCATAGAAATAAAGAAAATGAAAGTCAAGATGAATTACTGCACCAAATAACACTTCAGACGAGAATGAACGTAGTGACAATAGCAACATTCTTGAATTAAGTGACAAACAAAGAAAAAGAATGAATATAAAATATAATATTTCAAGCGAAAGTGAAGATTCGGAGATGGATTCAAGGTAAAAAGTTTTTTTGGAGCGCTCAAAAGTGTGCGGGTCCTGGAAGCGCGATTAATAGGAGATTAATAATCTCCTATCAAGTACGAGTATAATAAGGAATACAAAATTACAGAATAATATACGTGATTGACAAAGAGTTAAGAAGATCTATTGCGTATTTGCTGACTTTCCATTTATCAAATGATAAATCAAAAGACATTTTAATTCTGATTTTGCTTAAAAATCATTATACCTTAATAGAAAAATGATGAAATGATGGCAAACAGATTATTCAAACAATAAACTAATAATTGCATATTTCTGCATGAATAACATTACACATTTTGTATGATAACAGATTGAACGAATGTAGTGAATACAAACGACCACAAATTCCGTCGACTTTCTGCAATTATTACTACCTAATGAATTCAGAAAAGGGAAATGATCAAATGAGAGGAAAGAATATAAAGTGGTTTGCCATATGCCTTTGAAATTTCTCGTTTGATTTTCTCGAGATGTAGCTTTAGGAATTCTATGCATTATCGTGATATCCTGAGGGAACACGGATAATCCAGAATCTGTCGTCGAGAACGGCCCACTTAATGAAATCTTTGGATTACCCGTCCTCCAGTAAAATATTAGGTGGTCACTAATGTGAACGTACAAATACTGTTCTACGTTATAGAAACTGTAATATGCATGTCAATAGATAGAAAGTATATTGTAGGGATTATTTAAACATAAATGTAACGCGTCAAGTTTTTATAAAACAATTATAAAACAATAATTTAATAATTATATATCATGATAACAGTGTGAGAATATCAAAGTGTAACTGACGCTCTAATTTATTTCGTACCTACGTTTTCTACTTTGATAATTTTTCATTTCACAGGAAATGAAAAGTTATAATATAATAAAATATCTGGTTATTATATCCTATTAAGGTATGGTAGGGTGAATAATTTCACGCACTGCAAATATATATATTTGTATATTTAATATTAAAAATATGAGGCGATTACGGTACGGCGATCATCACACGCTAACAACCGGACAAACGCACACATGACAACCAGCAGAGCTGCCAACCCACATAGAGGGCGCATAGATCACACAAACAGCTTACCAATTATTGCGCTCAACATATACAATAGATAATGAATGAAAGTAAAATATACTTTTACGGATTTCAATCAGAATATTCAAACATTCAGAAAAAGAAGAGCTAATAAACAATATGACAGTAATTTCACAATATGGTCGACAGTAATTATGGTCGAAAATTTTAAACAGTCAAAGTGGATCTTAAGACCGACTTAACTTAACAATGGACATCAAATAAAATATATAATTTTGAACAATTTTTGCTTTAAGAAATATATATACGTTAAGGCAATCATTCAGTAATAAATAGTATGTGTAACACATTTATAATAATTGCAAGATCTGTAAATAAATCAACCATTTCGTCGGCAACAACCTCATGCAATCAACCGTGGATAACTTTTCTCGCTCGGAAAAGGAAATTTCTGAAATCCAGGAACGAATGTCTTCGCCACGAAGATTAAATGGCAAACTGAGAGCATGCAAGTAGAGGGCGATAAGCTTCTGCGGAAAGTTAGCAAGCGGAAAATTATCAGGAGCCTTACTGTACTTATAATACATGACACATGAAAGCGCGTATCGACTTTTAAACGGAAGTACGACTGTCGTCTTTAATGTCACGTGTTCGTTCAAATTCAAACTACGCGTTCAGATTAATTCTGGAGAGGGATGATATTTCAGCATAAACTTTATAGACAGAACAATCGTACCATGCAAAGTTTCTGGCTTAATCATTTCTTGACACGTTGATTCTTGAATTACACATAAAACGCTGAATTAATAAAAAAATCAACTCGCACTGACCCCTTTAGAATATAATTGTTTTTTGCACTTTAACAGACCATGATACATATTACGAATCTCTATTATATACAGTGGGTGATCAAATTATTATGAACACTTTGAAATTAGAAATATTCAAATTTTGACGAAGAATGTAATTAAAAATACATTTATAATAGTACCTTTTTGTATTACAAAGCACAATATTCTGATTTTTAATGAAATATAACAACGAATATAAATCCTTTTGTCACAACGTTCTTTGCATCTACATATTTATGTTTAAAATATGGCGATATTCAGCAGTACTAAAATAAATGATAATCTACAAAAACAAATACGTGAATGAGACTACGCTTACGAATGATCGGTGGTAACACAAATTAGTAATTTGTTATAAGTATGCCTCCTATTGTACACTGATTAAATAAAACAATACTCCAAACGTATCAAAATATACTTAAATTGTGTTCCTTTGCGTTAAGATCGAAAGGAACAGTATACTTCGCTACAGTTACAATCGTCGTAACACCAAAAGCATAACTTTTCTTTTTGTTCATACTAATTCGATCACCTACTGTAGTTTTGGGTGCGGACTACCGGTATTTTAAAATTACTAGTTTTAAAGAATCAAACGAAGAGTAGACGACTAGACGTGTAATTGATGTGAAACTCACTGAAAACATACAATTAACTTATGGTTCCACAAAAGGAAGATGTACGAACAATTTATGTATAGACTAATACTCAACATGGTTAAACAAAAATTAGAAAGTTAACGTTAAATCATAGATAATTCGTAAAGTGGATTTCCGCTATTATTTAACCTTAATTTGCTTTAGTGTTTTTTAAAACGAATTTATTAACCGTTAATGTATTTACCCGATTTTAATTGGTTTGGAAGATACAGCAGTTACAAGTTTACCGATTTGCAGGGAAAACTCAAGTAACTACAAGTAACCTCCTCCTTTTCGAAGTCGGTTAATAAATTAAATTTGTTTGCAAACAAAATCTCAAATTTCTTCTTTAAATCTCTAATACGATCACAGTTAAATTCCATGACTTTTATTCAGGGATCACATTACCCTCACTCCACATTTCCAGCTGAAATAAGTTGTTCTTCGATTACATCAAGCGAGATAATTGAACTCGGAAGAAATGGGTAAAGTGATGTTATTAGAAGAACGGGGCTATTCTAATAGAAAAATTGGGAGGAGATTGAAAAGAAATCGGGTTATGATTCGCTCTTATCTGGAAAATAGCCAAAATTGTGAAAAGTCGTAACAGAGCAGAACTAAAAACAAACCTTGTTGAAAAAATCAATCAAGTCGGTTTCAAATTCTTGTCAAGATGCAAAGCAAATTATCCAGGCAAATAACGTTCCATATGAATCGATGCAAGATTTTGGAAAAAATGACCACCAACAACCAAAGAAAATATTTCAAGAGAAACGTGTATTTAAAAGAACACCACAAGAAAATAAAGGTTTGAGTTTGCAAAAAAATACATCGGTTGGATCCCTGAATGCAGAAAATTCATGCTTCCAGATGAAAAGAAGCTTCGTTTTAATATCACATTGACAACATGAGGAGGGTTGGCTATAATTTGAGGAGCTAAAAGATTGAAAGAGATCAAAGATTTCAAAATTATGAAAGGAGGCCAAGACGCAAAAAGTACCTGAAGATATTAAATTCGGTGAAAATTAAAACCAACGGATGTTTCAGCATGACGATGCCGAGATACACACGGCAAAATTAATTACAGCTCGACATACAAACCGGGAAATAAAGTGTTTAAATTGACCGGCAATGCAATTAGATTTAAACATAATTAAAGAACTTCTGGGAATGCTTATCCGGACGAGTAGAAAATGGAATTAAATTAATAAACAAACTGAAAGGGAAACGAAATTAAAAATGTAATATAATTAAGAGGAATAGAAAACTATATCTCCTGATTATATGAATAATTTTTATAAATAATTACCTAATAGGATATTATCTGCGATAAATAAAAATGGTGATTACAAAAAATATTAACTAACCAACTTTGTTATCTCGCCTTGCTCTTTTGTGACTGGTTCCATTCGTTTATTCAAGCGACACAAGAAAATTCGTACCATTTCCAAAAAAAGAATTAATTTTTTTTTAATATTTTTTATTCGTAAATGATAACGGTAATACGAAATTTAATAAACAACAGTATAGAAAAAGTAGCAATGCGTTTAATTATCGACAGTGGTTGGGCCAATCGTGACCCAGTCTCAGGAAAAATGCAATAATATTTCAACTAAAATTAGATATACAAATTCTTAAAAAGAAAGGCTACATACATACATTACTAATTAATATTTAAAATTAAAAGATTTAGAAGGTAAAAATAAGATGGAGTATAAAATCAATCGAAATCGATTAACGTGTCTGCGAGCTATAAATGGTGGATATTTTTGGTTTCCCAAAATTATCAGAACGTGTCATTTAGTGAATTAATCCTTCCAGCTTTTCAACAAAACTCAAAATGTTTGGTTCAATTTAAAAAAATTCATTGTATTTTAAAAAGTGTCTTATGGATAGCAAAATAATTTTGGTAGTATTCACAATTTATAAATATTTTTAACTTTACTGGCTGAAGTTAACAATGGCAAACAATGTGTTGATAAATAAATAACACAATTGTTGGATTATTTATAGTCGAAATCATAAATAGAATATGTTTTCTAACTTCGTCGTCTGTGTGCTTGAATTATCCAATGTATTAATTACAATTTTTAAGTACAACAGTGAATATCTAGGAGGTTGAAAACAACCATCGTGTAGTAACGAGTGTTTTGAAATGACCTTACTTAGCAAATTTTCTGTTCAATCGCTTACCGAAGCACCTCGAGTGTTCGATCGTGTAGCAAAATCCTGGTAAACACGTGAAAATATAGCTACAAGCAATCAATTTTCTATTTGCATATTAACACATTGCGGACGGGTCACGAGATATCTCGTTTTTAGCAAATTGTACGTTGCGGACGGGTCACGACATTTCTCGTTTTTTTTTAATGCTTTTTATTCAATCAGCAGCTTAAGCAATCAGTCACAAATATTTATGTTACGTTACCGAAATGTATTGCAGACTATAACTTAAACATGAACGGTGTCGATCTTGCAGATCAATATCTATCATATTACTCAATATTGAGAAGAACAATTAAATGGCCAAAAAAGGTAGTATTCTATCTTGTCAACTGTGGCATGTTTAATGCATGTAAGATTTATAATTCGTCTAATAATGAAGAAATGAAATATAAAGATTTCCTACTTGCTGTGATGAAATTGTGAACGACGGAAGAAAAATCAACGGATACATTTATGGATGTAGAACAAAGTATTTCGAATACAACAAATCACCAACGTGTCGACCCACTATGTAGACTTTCTGGTAATATGAAACAGCATATACTTGAACCAATAACGAGTAAAGGCAAAAAGAAGTTTCCAACCAACCAATGTAAAGTTTGTTCGTGTAATCATACTCTAAAGCAAAATTCAAATTTGTGTAATAAATAATAGTTTAAATGTAATAAAGGACACATCAGTGAATAATAAAATTAAAAGACTTATAATAATATAATACACTCTTTGTAAATCTTATGTTACATAATTGCTTCAAATTTTAAAACAGAAGATACAGTTTTATGCTCTCAAACTTGAAAATGACAAAAATTTTTGTGGCTTAAAAATGTATGCAAAGGGAAATTATGTAAAAGATTGTATTTGCAAAAAGTAAACAATATTTTCGATAATTTCATTGATAATCGAATGCGCAGATCATATGTATACAATTAGCAAAATAGAAGCAGGATTTTGTGAAAAGAAAAGGGAAAGTGAAATAAATCGGTGGCGAAATTCCTGGCAATAAATATAAAAAAAAAACATGCCTAAATTTTATGCAGTAAGTAGCTCAGAAGATAGAGGACAGTGCGTACATAATAACGCAATTTGTTGCAACGCGATATCTTAATTAGTTCCTGAGATATAGGGCTTCAAAGTTTGTCTAGCGGCCGGCGCGAACGAGGGTAATCCCGAATGGGCCGTAGACTTTTTTCTAGGAAATTCATATACGCATTTCCAGGAATAGTAAAGGGTTAGACGTAAACAGTGACCACGTGACCGCTACGCTAGACACTCGCTGTCTGGGTCCAAGCGTGAGGCGGCAGCGAATTTCTACAAAAATTACGTTTGTCTTTACACGACGATATCTCAGGAACGGATAAAGATATCGATTTAAATCAAAAAGCGGATTAAAGTGGAAGATTTCTACTTTCTTACTAATCTAACTTTATACCGAAATTCAAAACAGCACTTTGTTGGCAGCCCTTTGAACTTTAAGTAATTTTAATACGCTTTTCTTATGCAATTTAACATAGTTTCTGACTTTCAGTTGCATCTAACAATAGAATATTATTATAAATATCTATCATACGCATTATTAACGATTCATTCGTTCACTCAAAAACAATTTTTGGAAAAAAATACAACCGACTTCGGAATGCACCAAAAATTAAACATATGTAAAAGGATTAAAGAATTTTGACAATTTCCAATGTAGAAAATTGTTAATTTTGCGCCCTTCCCGAAATATAAATTAAAATTATTTCGTCCTTTTCGGTGCATTCCGAAGTCGGTTGTATTTTTTTTTCCAAAAACTTTTTTATTTCACATTTTTTAGTGGCGATCAGAGCATTCCTTCCAGAAAAGCATCAAAGAATAGGAATTTTGCAATGGGAATAGTAGTTAACAACACAGGGATGGGAAGGGAAGGGTAGTGAAGGGAAAGTCAGGGAATGGCATGGAAGTGAAGGTAATGTTGCAAATGCGATCATCGTGGAAACATCCCCGGCCGCAAAATGTAATACTAGGTTTCACCGATATCAGGCCGAGTAAACGTGCAATACCACATTTTTTGCGATAAAGGCGGAAAAAAATGAAAAAATTCAAAATGGTTTTTTTACGGCACCAACTGTTGGTCATACTCTACAAGATGCAAAAGGTTTGGTTCCGATTGGTCCATCCATTTCGGCGTAATCGGCGAACATACATTAAAAAAAAAAAAATTAAGAAAAATAAAAAAAATTAACATACATGTCGAATTGAGTAACCTCCTCCTTTTCGAAGTCGGTTAAAAAGTCTTGTATAATAAACAGATATATATATATATATATATATGTATATATTATCATTTAAGAATACTAAATAATAAAAATTATAAATGTACGTACCCGCTTCCTGTTACTTGCCAAGGTTTGAGGGCATTTTGAACGCGAGGAGCCCGTCCGCAATGTGTTAATAAAACCGACGAATACTCATTGGTATGAATACCATAACGCGTCCCAACTATGTATAACGTAGATTTTTTTTTTTAAATAACAGGCAGAAGAGAGATGATACACAAACTGTTATATTAATATCTCAAAATGTTTACATAGAATTATGATTATCGTTTATTTCATATCACTGAGCACATAGAGGCACCGCCATAGGACCCCCGGGATGAGGAAGGCAGCTGGTGGCGGGGCCAGATCGAATTTTAATTTCCGCCACCAGCTGATCGTCGGAATGTTGCGACAGGAGTGGGGGGACAGCTAGACAAACGCCGTTCTCCCCGGGGCGGAGGCCCCGGGTAATCGTAAACGGCCGCCGAGATGGAGCGATGCGGAGCGCGGCCTCCCTGTACCGCGAAGAAGGAAGTCATAGGAGGAGGACTGAACTTCCCCTCGGGACGTGGCCAGCCATCAAAGGCTAGATGGTCGGTCAGGCCGAGGGGGAGCCGCGGTAGTGTTCTCTGAGAGATCCCGTGGCTCCCCCTGAATCGCCAGATGCGGAAGAGCGTCCGAAGTCCGAAGGTCTCCGTGGAGGTTTTAGTGGGTCGAACCCCACACTACCCCTGTGTTGCTCCCGCGGGCGACCAGATTTCCTCCGCGTAAAAAAAAGGAAAAAAATTGGTGCCACAATTCCTGTGCAGGGGTTGATGAAAATCCGGAAGAAGTACATACTCGTATCGATTGTAATAATAGTTGGGACAAACCATTTTGCCCCATTTTACCCCGCAGTAGGGGCAAGACGGTTTTTCTCTGATTTTTTTAAAAGACGAATAACTTAGAAATCTGATTTTATATTGACCAAAGCACGTGCCAAAGATTACAATGTTACCTTATAACTGTCTTATATTATAATTCATAAAGGCTTGATTAAAAAGTACAGTTATTATTTTAATTGCATTTTTCCTTAGCCTCTCCATCATGCCCCTCTTTCCCCTACTATACTACTACGTTAACTCAGTTGGAATAATTTTAGATATCTTTTATAGAAATTTTGTTAAAATTACTAATACTGTTTAATAAGTAAAACTCCCAAAAGTTCAAAAAATAATATTAAGTCATCACAAATAATTGTATTAATTTAGTAAACATAATTTGAAAATAACAAAATACCACCATTATGCAATACTGTATGCAGAATCAAAAATAAAAATTGATAGCGTTAGTTAAAAATCGTATTATAAGTATAAAATGAAGAACCAGAACGCTTGTTCTTGTCAACAAAGTTCCGTATGTAATATTACGAGTGAATTCGAATAATGCTATTTGTTACTGTTTTTTTCGATTCACTTTTTGTGTTACAATATTACATCACTAACCATGTTACAGCGTTATAACACAGAAGTAACAGTACCGTCCAAATTGAACGTAAAAACGTGACAGCCTAATATAATTGAGATTTAATTACACCTAGCAACTTCTGCATTGACCAAAGTTCCACGCAGCCAAGTTTTCGTGTCAGGTAACAAAATTAATGGGTTGTCTGTGCTTAATAAAAGGTGAAAAAGCAGAAGGACTCAAAATGAGGACAGGTAAACATTACCGTGTCCCAAATAGTTGTGCCGTTTATTTCTCCTTTGTATAAAAACGTAACTTTTTCAGACAGAGACATCGTGACTGTAATGAAGATGATTCTGGGAGGGCTCGAAGATAATAAAAACCAATAGGATACCTTTTTATTTCCTCTTTCCGTTTAAATAAATATTAACTTGATTCTTACCTACTTAAAGTAAGTGGAAATATGTTTATTTTGTATTCTTTCATTAAACTCAACTGTGGATTTTAAACAAGTCATGTTTTTCAATCGTATTAGAAACAAAATCAACATCACATAAAAATATGTGAAACAAAACTATAAGAAATAAGTATTTTTTAGAATGTTGGCTACTTTTACACACAAGCTGAAAATGATAAAAAAAAAAAGGATGTATAACTCGAGAAAGTAATTGACACATATTTTGTTATCAATAATAATTCATATCGAAATGGAAAAGTTAAGGTTGTACAGAGTAATCTCAGTATATACTTTTGAATGTGCTTATATTTTCTGTGAACATTTAAAAACTCATGTTTATACAGATTATTTAGAAAAAATGTAAATTTTATCGCTTACAGTAAGCATGTGGATGAAATAAAGTTTATAGTCTCATTAACATAATAAACATTATTCCATGTATAATGCGCTCAACTTTTATATCTTCAAGGTCTATAAATAATTATGACATTTTAGATAAATTAGATTACTGTGCGGATTACTGTTGTATTTCCATTAAAAGAACAAGTAACAAATATTTTTCAAATTTCACATTATCAGGGGCGATTTTTTTATGGTGAGAAAAAGATGACTTAATTTATATATATATATTTTTTTACGATTTATTCATTTTATATTAATAGTAATTTAAAAAGCAAAAATAATAGGGAATACAATAAAAATTCATAAAAAAAATAACGTCCACATTTGTGGCCATGCTGATACTCCAATTTCATCAAAATCCACCTGTGATATTTGAAGCAACACCAGTATCAAAATAAATGTTATACCAATTACAATAATACTATTTTATTATAATAGAGATTATTTATTGTTTAATGGTGTTATATATGCATTCATTTTCTATTTCAATTTTGAAATCAATCCTTTCATGGACGTAACTTACATTTTCAAGGAAAGTCCAAAATTTCTACATATAAATAAATTCAATAGGATACATGTTTATTTTAATAAAATCAATTAACTTATACCCCTTCATGCTTTTTTGTTTATTATCCTTGTGAATAAGGAGACAGCACATTCTAAAAACGGAAATATATATATTTTCTTATTGCCGATATGAATAACTTCAGCTGGTAAAAAAAAAAAAATAATTCATCGACTATATCTGGAAAATGAAGTCTTCAACTACACAACGATATACGAATTTTCAATTATTTTTAATAAATCTTCACTGCATATCTACTCTTCTTTTTTCTTTTTGCGTCCTATCATCGTGAATATACGAACGAGTAAACACTGCGGACGATATCTCTGATATCCAATGCGGAGTGTGTCATCAGCCAACTTCTATTCAATTACAATCGTGTAAAAGCGGGATCGAGTATTCGACAGTGCCAAATTACGAAAGCGTCGGAAGGGATTTGGAAGCGGATAACGAGCATCTTCGCTACGTAGCGAGGGTAAATCGGGAGGGGCGTTGTCGAGGAAAAAGGTGAAAGGAGGGGATGAGGAGAAGACCGATAGTCAGCAGCGGATAACCAAAGGGGTGCCAAGCGCCGGCGTGAGGGTAGCGCGACGCAATGCGGGCAGCGCGACGAGAACCAGGAACCAAGAGACCTAACCTTCGACGAGATGGAACTCGTATATCGATGTATCGTTTTGCAGGATGTTATCATCTAAGATACAACTTAACAGTACGAGTCTTCGTTCCATCCAACTCCGTTTAACAACCCATTCCTCGTATGGCAACAGGCATATTCTAATAGAGGTTTCTGGGGTTTGCCCTCCCTGATTAAATAGCGAATCCTGTGTCGTAGCTTCGCCGCTACACAACCACTGGATAGAAGCTTCCTAGTTAGCAGTGCCCAGGGCTATACTGACCCAGCAACGTTGCGGCCTACCTTAATGGAAACTGTTTCCTAATTTTAATTGGCTACCAAAGTAGCTTTTGTTGTTCCTATAAAAGGACCATGCTATTTGGAGCTGATATTCGCATCTACTGCAATTCACCACAAATTTATCACACAATAGCTTCGATAATTTTTATACCATCGAAAAAACCGTCTTGCACCTTTAGAAATCAGTTCATTCTGGAATAGAAGAAGAGCAGTATAAATATACAATTCTTATCACTTTGATAAACGTCATTACTTGCTCCATTTTGTAGGATTATGTGTAAAGTATAGTATAGCTGTAAAGCAACGCACGTGGCTAAATCAGAAATGATCATCAGTGCAAACGCTCTGAGTGATGTATGTACACATTACAATATAACTCAGACAGACAGAAGAGACATGTTATTTAAAATAATATACAGGGTGGTCCAGTAAAACTTAGCATTCGAATGTTTCGTTATTTTTGGAAACATGAATAAACTTCATCGACAAAAGTTGTTTAGGATAAAGAGCGGTTTTGGAGATTTCAAAGTCACTCCCATCACTTGTTTAACACGTTGACTGCCACAGTGAAAACGGACGTGTGTAGTCAGACACGTTGAAATCCTAATTATTAAGAATATAATCAACTAATTTTCAAATTTAACCTTTCAAATCGATAGCTAGCGTTATTAGCTTAATGATAACGCTATCCGTGGTTTGTTTCGTCATTTTGTTTTGTTAATTATTTGATCGTAAAAAATTTCGGGTGTCGGTCACCGGTGACACCCGTGGCAGTCAACGTGTTAAACAGAATTATATATTTTTTATGCGTTAGTTGTTGCAGCTTGACATTCGCCGTGAAAAAAATATGTGGATAAGTGGTTAGTTTGGGAGATATTTTAATGCCGAATTTGTAGTTTTCAGATCTTTCGATGTCATACTATAGTACTCTTTATACTGAGCAGCTTTTGTCAATCGAATTGTTTTATACTTCCAAAGGCAGTGCAAGCATAAAAATTTCTGGAAATTGCTGGATACTACAAAATTTCAGGGATCGTCGAAGACGTTTGATACGTTAACCGGCACATATTAATTACTGATTGTGAGACTGTAAAAAATTAATTTAAAAATATAAGTTCTCAATTTTCTATATTATAATATTAATATAATAGTAATGTTATTCCATTTTTTTTCCATTCCTCTGTTTTAATTATTCGGTTATATCTGAAGTGTTGCAACGCATCAGTTACCAATGACCGGCATGACAGTTAACATGCTATAAACATCGAAATAATAAAAATATTTTAAGTCAGTATCTTTCTAATTCTTTCTTCATTTTTAACGGATTTAGTCTGTTATTCGCAACGAAAGAAGTACTTTATCGCTGGAAATGTTACTTCGAGTACCGATACAGTGATTCTAAAATTCTTCAATAAATTCTTCCCGTTTCTGACGAATTTCTACGCGAACAGTCGTAAGTCACTTTTAAATTCAGATTAAGTTCAGATTGCGGAGTAATATGAGGAATTGATGTTTTCCCCTTATTCTAAAGGGACGATCATGCAAAAAAGATCTCGGAAGTAGAGGACAAATGGGTTGGCGGGGAACCGACAAGCTGACAGTCGTAGTAATCTCGCGAAATGGAAACAAAAGCCGCTTTTCTTTAGGGTGGAGCGCAATTTATTAGTTGACTGCCGAAGGGTTGGCGGTTCTATACAGCCGCAGCAACGACTGGAACCCTTCTAAGGTGTTCTGCTGGATTGTACGTGTCAAAATGACAAGCTACCAGCGATATTTTTATAAATGCGATAAATGGGGAGATCGAGTTGGAAGCGATAAGGAAAAAGAAGTATCTAACCGAAATCCCGGAAACTTATTACATACAGAGTTCTTAAATCATCAGACTGATACGTTAATAAATAATCTACAACAAGTAATAGTATCTCTATAAATTACGTAGTACAAGAAATATTCTGAAATAAAATAATTGGAAATTACTTGAGATAATAAGAAAGTTAAAATGTCAATCTTCATACATCTAAAGGAATAACATTTATATGAATAGTAAAAATAAAAAATGATGAAATTAAACTGAGATTTCGTTCGATTCACAAATTCTATACCGTTTTAGTTAATCACGCAAGATTGTTAGGGAGTATAATTAGATATTAAAGTATAGGTTCATTATTCGAAGCACACCTGTAACACCAAAACTTTATTTCATCGTTAATATACTTGTGGTTATATCGTACTTAATTCATGACTGGTACACACTGTAATCTGTTTGTCGTATAAAAAATGTAATAAAACCCATCGGATTCCATAGAAATTTTAAGAAATGTATAAGTAACTTAAAAAAGTAACTAAAGATAGTATTATGAATTACCGCTGTATTTAAAAACTAGCCAGGTTACATTTTTCAAATATTTATTTTTAATAAACCCTCATTGTACCAGTTACAAGTTGAACTACGTGATTATTTCAGATTTAATTAATGTAATTAACATCACTTATTTTCGGCTTGAATTAATATATTAATATAGTGTTCAAATAAAAAAAGATCCGGCTTCAAAATAAAATAGATGCTGGCATATTACTCCTGCCTATTCTACCAACTGATAATGTTAATTTATTCATATTAAAATTACTGTAATGAAATAGATCACGCATGACGTTAATTATGCACCGCTGAGTTGTAATTAATTAATTCTTCGCATTCTGTGGCATACAGATTAAAATCGGAATATTCCGCTGCCAATCAATGACAAATAAATCGAAAAGAAATGGACATTTTCTGTAACCTGCAGATTAAGCGTTAAAGAGCATGTATAATTAAAAATTCTTCTACCTACGTTCAAATTATAAATAATAGAAATAAAAAGGCATTTTAAAACTAATAAATAATATTCATTCGAAATTAATGATACAATCTCAGCGTAGCATTCAAAGGGGCAAAGTATTAAATAAAAATAGAATGTACAAACTGAGCTTACAATTCAACATTATTCTTTCAATAAAAATGAAAAAATGTTCATGATACGTGAAACAAATATTTATAATCACTGTACAAAATGAGTGTAATTACATGAATATTATAATCATTAGTTAGGGGTATAAAAAGAAGCTAGCGGCAGTTGTTGACGTAATTATTTCATCGAGACCCGTACGTGTGTTAATTTTCAAAAATAAACCAGATTAGTACCTCAGTAACAAAACGATAGAAAACAAAACAATAGAATTTTATGAAGACACGAGGTTAATCGAATGCATCGCCTTCTGAAACACAATCCGTGTGTGGCCAATGGTGAACATATTTAGACGGCCGATGTTATTAACAAACACGACTTCCTTTGAACATTATCATATTGCGGTAATCGTTTCTCCCGTGTGCCTCGTCTCAGTAACGTAACAATGACTTATTTGTATGGCGTACGCGCGTAACGCTGCGGTTCCTACGAGACACGAATAACAATAGGAGCAAAGTACGAAAGAGAAATGTTGTCGGCTAACGAAAGGAAACTCTGAAACTTTCGAACGAGTTCTGAAGACGTGATACGACAAACAAGAAAAGAAAATTATTATAAAACAGTTTAGCTGGCGTGAGCTGAAACAATATGCGGTAGAGAAATTTATAATAAAAATACAGTTACTGTCACTGGAAAACAGTATATCTTATTACGGTTCGACTAATTTTATTTCTAAAATGCCACAATTGTATTCAATAATCAGAATTTATTCGTTAATATTTTCTTAGCTTGCATTTAACAAAAATATGATAGAAATTTTATTTATATAACTTAAACGTCAGCGAAAGTCGCACTCGTTAATAAAACAATACAACTGACAAATCTCCGAGTTTTAACTTTGCTAAGTAATACCCCAAGACATTTAAATATGGTTGGATTAATTATGTTCTGCTATCGTTGTACATATTGTGTCGCCAGAAAATAAACAAAAAAATAATTCAAATGCGTAAATTGCAGCATTGGCACTTTAAAAGTTATAACAAATTCAATTGAGGTAAAAGCACAGTCTTTATACATGTATAATAAAACGTCAAAAAAGGGGTCGTTTATTGAATAAAATAAAAGCAAAATTCAGATAAAATATTGAATTCGAAGAATGAACGATGGATTCTCGGCAAAATAAAAGCTGATCCGCAAATTAATACTTCCGGATCAGCTTCCGACGTTATGAAATAGTTAAACAAAAGAGTTCGCGATCAAAATGTTAAAAAAAAAACTTCAAAAAGAAATAATTATCATAATAAATTCCTCAAAAGAAGTTATATCGTCGATTTACAAAATAGAAAGAGAAACTGCGAAAAATACAAAAATACGTAATTTTTAATTGCGTGGAAAAAGAATATTAACGTGGAGGAATGTTGACATAAATAATGAAAATCTTCAATCGACGATTAAATTCGAATGCAGATATCAAATGGCATGGATTGATACGACGGTGTCTGACGTTCGAAATTTATCGCTTATCGACATTAAAATGAATTAACAGTCCTATTTAAAGTCTTATTTTATACAGATAAACAATATAAAACTAAAATTGTGAAACTTAGGATTTTGAATTTCTTCAAATTTTACCTCGATAAGATTCGAAACAAAATTTTTATGTAGCAAAAAGTTAGTTATTGTTCTCCTTAATTACTTGATGCCAATATAATTAAACGTATTTATAATGAATCGGATGAAAAAATAAAATTACATCATACATCCTCTGTCCCAAAAATAACCGAAATGGCTCTAGTTTAATAAATGTAGTTTTGTTTTATGATTTGTTGACAAGATACACATATTTAAGTGACAGTAGTTGATATACATTCGTCGAAAAATGAGTAAAGAGCAAATTTATCATCACCGATTTTTTTGACCAAAAAACAAATTTTTTTTACTTCAACATTCTCCATATTCACCCGATTTGGCTCCCTGCGATTATTTTTTATTCCCTAAGTTGCATTTAGCGATGAAAGGAAATCGTTTTGCATCAATTGAAGATATTCAACGAACAGCGACGAGCAATATCAACACCATTCCAATCACGGACATAAAAAAGTCATTTGATGCACTTTTTAAACGTGCAAATCGTTGTATTTCGGCTGAGGGAGAATATTTTGAATAAACAAAATGATTATGTTAAGATTTTCTACCTAGTTCTGTTATTTTTAAAACCATTCCGGTTATTTCTGGGACAGAGGGTGTATTACAAATAAGGAATATCTTTATACTCGCAAGAGTTACAAGCAACATGCAAATTTGGTAAGTTAAGGTAAAATAAGATAACCTACAAATAAGTTTACCTACAAAATATTAGTAGAAGCGATAGTATATCACATTTCATCCTGACAATACATATACTTCATCCCTTTCGCAAACACATAAAAATAAATATTTTGAGAAACTGTCCAACCGATAATATTTACTAATTGATATATTGGAAATTGTAGCTTACTGAAGTTCAAACGATGAAGGGATATAAGAACACAACCGTGAGAAAAAGGATAATGATTATTTCACACCCAAGGACAGTAACTTGCAATAGTTTTTATATATTCAATATTCCATAAATTTTCAAAAACATTTGTATAAAAAGTAAACAGCAACACCGTCCCAATCCCACTACGAACATTTTTTCATTTCACTACGATCGCATTAAAATTATGAAAAGAACCTCGATTACACCCATTTTCACAATTGCTTAGGATAGACCTTGACATCATTTTTCTGAACGAATGATACTCATTTCAGTTATTAAGAGTGGTACAGTACCTAGTCTAAGTTTCAACAGTTATTTTTTAAAAACTAATTTAACGTCTGGCTAACGTCTCTCGTGAGAGTCGTGCAGACACACGCGACACTTCTTCCTGTAATTTGATTCTGACACGAGCATCCAACATTGTTCTAGCTAGAAAAATTGCAGTGCGTGTGAACGGCATAACAATTGCTGCGAATACAAGTGTCAAGCATTAGATGTTACTCCGCACACGTACCCTTAAACACGAAACAGGGACATTAACCTACATGTTTCGAATAAGTTTTAATCGTTTTCCGAGGAAACGGACGATGTCCAAATTTTTCAATCATATAGATTATAGATTACAAAAATAATAATTGTGCAATATTATAGTTTGTACATTTCTAAAGTAAAGAAGATATTTACATTTAAAGTTATCATAATTAAATTATTTAACACGTTGACTGCCACAGTGAAAACGGACGTGTGTAGTCAGACACGTTGAAATCCTAATTATTAAGAATACAATCAACTAATTTTCAAATTTAACCTTTCAAATCGATAGCTAGCATTATTAGCTTTATAATAACGCTATCCGTGGTTTGTTTCGTCATTTCTTTTAATTATTTGATTGTAAAAAATTTCGGGTGCCGGTCACCCGAAATGCCAAAAAACACTTGGCATACACCCATTCAGTATCATCAGGGATCAAAATTCCCAAATTACTGATTGTCAACATTTTTAACGAGAGATTTTCAACTATCTTCCATTCAAAAGCGGGAAGTTCTTGGAAAGTTCTTTCTGAGATGGGAGTGTCCATTTGGCAACAGACCGAAATATACATAAATGCAGGGGACGGAAATCGAATCAATCGCTCGGAAAAATACTCGACAAGGGGTGTAAGGAAAGACCAGAATGGTTGGTACTGCACAAAATTCTGCAGAATTGGATTTTTTCTGAGGTAGCTAAAGCTTCTTTTATACTATAGTTCTAAATTGGCTTATTAATTATAATTATGATAATTTTTATTAAAACTGTATTCAAAATTTGAAGCGTGTCTTTTTTGAAACAATGTTTTTTTGAAATGGTCGTTACTTGATTAATTCAGCGATATCATTTTTCTCCAGCTCATCCTGGAGGGCTGGCTCTGGCATCAGTGGGATTATCTGTTGGACAATAGATTTTCGAAAAGAAGGGGAGCAAACGAAGAAATAGTTAAAACGTTTTAATGTGTAAGTGTGCAACAGAAAATGAAATTTCAGCCTATTTTGCAAATTATATGTATTATATAATACACTCCTCAAAAGAATTAAGGGATCACCTCTGAGAACCCGAAAATGTAGTCCAAGTTCAAGCGACCATAACTTCGGCAAAAATGGTCGTATGGATACCAGTAAAAAACCGATCGAAAGCATGGAATCTATGCTTTCATGCGCTTTTCGCAGATTTTCGCTACGTTTCTACTCAGGAAAGTTACGGCGATGTAAATCCAATCTGAAAATTAACGAAAAATTTGTCGAACTTCGGAATGTTACACGAGGGGAACAAAATTTTTTTGGTGAATTGCATTTACACCAGTCAAAAGCCACGATCTTTCTGTGTAAAAGCAGTGTTTCTTGATTTCTGTACGATTTTTGTTTACCGAGTTATTTAATATCGAAGCAAAAATGGCCATTTTGACTTTAACCGTTTCTAGAGAGCGACGGAATCATCGTAGGACATTCAGGAATAGAGCAATAGAAAGATCAGCCTTTTTTCTAGAAGATGCGTATATCGCTTTTACAATTTGATCCACATTTCGACATACCAAGTGTTTTCCGAATTATGCTTTAAAATTGCAAAAATTCCATTCTTTCATCGACCCGCTACATCTCAGCAACAAATAACTATAACACAATAAACTTTGCATCGTTTTAAAGTGCAAGGATTGCACATTCGATTAAGATCAAAGCAAACTTGGTGCGATAATTCTTTACCTGTGGTCCCGATGTTTAAAGTTAATGATTTTCATAAAATAATGATACGGCGTTCAGTGCGTTGTCACACGTTTCAATCTCACTCATTCAATACAATATACAATACATTAACCCTCTCGCTACCACGGGCCACTATAGTGACCTTCCATAAGATGCCACTGAGGTACCACGGGCCACTATAGTGGCCTTCTATAAGATGGCACTAAGATACCACGGGTCACTATAGTGGCCTTCCATAAGATGCCACTGAGGTACCACGGGCCACTATAGTGGCCTTCCATAAGATGACACTGAGGTACCACGGGCCACTATAGTGGCCTTCCATAAAATGCCACTGAGGTACCACGGGCCACTATAGTGGCCCTCCATAAGATGCCACTGATTGTGAGGTATGCCACTGAGGTATTGCGGGCGACTAGCCGTTCTACATAAGTATCTCACTCTGAACATACACTGATAGTATTTTATTTTGCCTTTTTTACTGCACGATCGGCGTCGCGTAGCGTGCAGTGATGTCGCGGTGCGCCGCAGCGCTCCGTTCAGAGGAAGTACCGCGGCGGAGAATCCGCCGGTCGCGAAAGGGTTAAAGATTATGATAAATACAGGTAGGTACAATGCTAATAATTTATTTCGTATTTTAAAATTAGTAGCTAGATGAATACAGACAAGGATTAACAATTATTGTTAATATTTTTAAACGGTACCACGTGGGGGTGTGAATCAAATTAATGTAATAAATTTCAATAATTTATTTATGTGTTTAAGCCGAAAATTTCTGTTCTTACATACGTTGAGAATACGATTGTAATCATCGCAACAATTTCATACATATTAATAGACACTATTACAAATAAGTGTGTTAATTGCAAATACGAAGAAAATCATTTGATTAATTCGGACCAAAGGATCACTTTTCTTGATTGCACCGTCACTTTTAACATATATCATAGGAAAAGAACTTCAAAATATGTTTTGATGCCCCTCCCGAACAACTAATCTTTTCAAGAATCGATCAGACTATATCTGCAGTGGCCGGGTGTATCTACTTGTGCCAAGTTTCCGTTTTTTTGCTTCCTCCCTTTTTCAGGAAGTTGCGCACATAGATATGCATTAAACGGATTCCCGAAGCCAAACAGAAAACTACCAAGGACAAAATCTAGCAGCTTTTTAGCGTAAAACGTATATTTTCAAAATATTTTTTCTATTCTTCCGTGGATTCATAAAAAAATTAAAAGGATGAATGAAATTGTTCATTCGTGGGATCTAGATAATAGACCGAAGAAGACTGAGATTATTCTCACTACAATTTCCATTACCTCATGACTTTAACCCTTTGACTGCTAAAGGTGTATATGTATATATATATATATTTATTCAGATTTAAAAATTTTATACACATGGTGGGGCACCAACTATTGCCACCTAGAATAACTACAAAGGTACGATAGTAGTAGAAAAGTTTTCGAAACAAAAGTTGCATAAGACAACAGGGGCCGTAGTATGGCGTTAATCTTTTGTTGCTAGGTGGAGTCGCTTCAGAGATATGAAGGTCACGTTTGTTTTTTTAGATGGAAAGTTATGGATACAAATGCTATATCAAGAAGAAAAATCTTTGAATTATTTTTCAACCATGAATCAGTAGAGAAGATAATGTTGGAAACACATAGTATATATTTTAAAGTCGAACAAGTGAAACAGCAATTTTCTGGATAATGTAAAATGAGACACTATTGCAGATGCTCTATACAGACACTGACATATCGCAGTATGTCACTGGTATAATCTGCTATTCACCAGAACAAGGTAGGTATTGTTACGACGGCGTGAAGCCGTCCCCTTTCCGGCAATGTGAAGTTCCCTCTAAGATCGAACAGATAGGGATGCAACTTCAAAAGCTATACTCCGACCAAGCGCGTACCAGTGGATGGTGGATACCGGTTTCCCGGGAGCTTGCGCGAAGTTTGAAAGCAGAAAGTCTCGAGAATTGAAAGAGAACGTACTCAATAAATTTACATACAGAAATAAATATTCGCGTGCTGTTTTGTAAGCTGTTGTAATTTATTGAGCATGAGTTTACCAAGCAACTCGCCTCGGCGCAACATAAGTGTCAGAAGTGGGATTAAATAAGACTAACATCGATGATTCATCTTTTACATATATTGTGTGTCGTGGATTTCTAGATTTTAAGGTTTCTGATGTATTTCCGATTCATTTGACTGATATTTTTGATTATAAATTAGATATATGAAAGTCAAGTCCAGGTTTACCTTGACAGCCAAAGTGAAGTAATGGATGATCCTTCTGCTAGAAACTCAATTCGATTGTTTTGACATAAAATTAAGGATGGTATTGGAGAGGCTCTTCCGTGCTGTATAGTGCTATACAGAGCTCACATTCAGCGGGAAAAACCCATATCCGCTATCTACGGATATCCAACTACTATCACCCTGATGGAGGCTTGATTTGCATTGTCACTAATTAATGCATTTAAGGAGAACAGAACGCCTATAGCATATGGCTATGGCATGGCTACCGGTGGGGCCTATCGTCTACGCCGACGTTTAGCTAAATTGAGTGGCGTCATTTTTGGTTGTTTCAATTTTCAAGACTTTGATAAGAATATCACTCGTCAGTTGATTCGTTTAGCTTTCAACATACTTCTTTAAAATATCGATCCATCTCGTTATCAGGAGAGAGGGATTCTAAGGATTGACAGATTATTAAGAGCATGGGACTATTTGGTTGATTATTTCTCGAGGACCCCCTTGATACTCGGGAATATTAATAATTAAATAATTAGTCTTAATTGTAACGACAATTAACAAGTAATTAATTGTAATCCTGCAAAACGAATACATATTCACAACTAACTAATTTAATGGTCAATTGCAATTAACAGTTAAAAATTGAACTGTTAATTCTCAGAATAATTTAATTATGCCCTACACTGGTCTGGACCCTTTTAAATCGATCGTAACTGGTGATGTTGATCATGTTGAAATCTTGGGATTCACCATTTACATCGGGCTTTCCATTGCGTTCATATGATCGCTAGCTTGGAGCTCTTTACTATCCGGAGTGGCCAGATCAAAGTTGGGATACGCTAATCTAACTCTTGGACTATTCTATGCGAGCGGAGGTGTAAATCCGAGGTTTTCCTATCTGTGCCGGTGGATTGTTGGCTACCGAAATTTCACAGTTCAGCTCCCTCGTGACACGGAACGGATATTGAGAAACATTGGTGTCAGAAGTGAGATAAGAACATGATCGGTCGCCGGGGATGAAGTCGCCCTTTCGACCTTGGAAAGCCTTTTCGAGAATCCACAGTATGTTCGATATTAGGCAGGCCGTACACCAAAGATGCATCAAACACGCAACATGCAACACAATAATTTTAGTAAATGTTCCAACATTTGCTGCACTGGTTTACGCGGTTCAGCAAGATGTGACATTTACCTTGCGTCACATGGTGCGTGTTTGATGTATTTTTAGTGTATGGCCTGCCTAAGAGGGGACTTCACGTTGCGGGAAAGGGGACGGCTTCACGCCGTCGCAACAGTATGAATACTTAAAACAAAACTTAATTAAACAGTTATCCGACTTGAAGGAGAAACAACTTCGCAAACTCTTAACTGTCCAGGAGCTCACGGATAAAAGACCAACTCAATTACGGGGCAACTGTAGCTTTGGAGATAACATTCCTCACTCCCTGCGGATAAACAGAATGGCAATGAATACCAGAGGAACTCTACTTCTTCCCGACAAGGTTGACCTTAACACAGGAGCTAAGAAAAATTGCAGAAAAGACTACAAACTCCTATATTATGTTTACCGGTCTATGCTACACTGTCCTCACAGCGCAGCGGGAAGAATAAGTCAAAAGATTATTGAAAAATCATTATTTGTATTCTGTTGATGTACGTATTCCTTATGGAGAAGAGGTATAACTGGACAACTTTGGATTGAATCTTGAATAACCATTACGCAGAAGTTTAAAGCAACACTTAATGGTGTAAACACCTAACTAAAGCAACATCGATACTCGCATTTCAAGTCCGGACCCCCATGGAAATGTCCTATTACCTTTGCAAATACGGACTTGAGGCTCGTCTATGTTTCATGCCGTGTGCCTTCGTCTAATCAGAAGAATCTAAAATGGCTACAAAGGCAGGGAGAAGCCATAACCTGTATACACGACTTATCAATAGACTAATTAATATATACAATATTTGCTAAATCAAGACAATAACATAACCGTTATTAACAACAGTTGATTAACTGTTATAATTAATTTTGAATGTAAATTTAAGCGGGATGTTTATTTTTGTGCTATAATGAGAAAGAGAAGTGCTTTTATGGATGCCATATAAAATAAACCGAAGATAAATAAATAGCTCCTATATTAGTAAAAGGTACATTTATTTTCCAACTTTAAAGTATGTTCTAACGATTGTGAGGAAATAACTGTTTGAATAGGCCTTAAGGATCTAGAAAAAAAATTGCAGTAAAAAACTGACAGTAATATAATTCAGGACTTGAAGAACTAAAGCAATAAAACGTGTTAAACATACTGTTCAGCGCGCACGAAATGTTGAAATAATCTTTATTTTAAATTATTTTATTCGATGTACTTCGGGCATTAACTTTATAACACTCGAATTTTTCGGGTGGTGCAAGTGAATACTAAACACACAGATAAATAACCTTAACTCTAATAAATTGTCTTACAATTATGAGCAAACTTAAAATGATTATGATCTTTACAGTTTGACAGAAAACGAACAAGTGATTTTTCTTGAGAGTCTCTGATGGGGGCGGATGTATAATTTAAAATTGGATTGGTCGATGCGAAACGCGAAAAATCCGCCCTTGACTACCGATTGTTCTCGGTGTATCTGGGGTACGAAGGTCGTTAGTTAACCCCTTCGGACCCTATGCACATTGTAATGTACATAATACTTTTCGTGCTGTATTTTATTACGTATAGGTTTAAACTTAGTTTCAACACCTAATGTACCTACCAGTGATCACAAATTATAAATAAATAAAGATTTTTGTAAAAAGTATACTGTTGCTTTCATTCACATGAATTAAGTTAATTTTAGTATAAAAATAATTTTTTCAAACGTCACACTCCCTTTTTCTATTGTTTTTTCATTTTATTATTAAAACTTTTTAACTCTAGAACTACCGACGTTCAGTGTACTCTTGTTTCAAAATTAAAACTGAAATAGAAAATAAAATACATGAGAGATGAAACGTAAACTGACATATAGAATAATTCTTTATCAATATAAAAGCTAATTTATATTTCGACAAGAGCCTTTTAATCAATTTTGTAATTTAAAATAAGAAATCAGAAGCGAGTCATTTTTACCCGGTTGGTAGTTCTAGTGTTAAATCTAAGAAATACGTATGTTATTACTCGCGGAAAACTATCAAAACACCTGGTATTTTGTTATTTTTAAAAAGTTGAGTTATAAAGGATTTAGCCTAGTTATACTCCTCTCACTACTCAATAATTTTGAATACTACTTGGCGATGATCAATAGATCCTACCGGTGGCTTGAAACAGCTCCAATGAAATACGTGACTACTGACATGATCATTTCGAAGTTCTATGTCACATGGGAAACCAGGTTTGCAGCTCTGGCAACAATTACCACCGATCAAGATGCTTCAGCTATAATCACCGCCGATCGAAGAGCTCCAGTTACAATTACCACCGATTGGAGAGCTTAGTTTGAGGCACGGCTGTTCAGCTCATTGGCCATCCTGATGGGATGCAAGCGCATTAGATCAACAGCTTACTATCCGGCTACCAATAGAACGGCAGAGAAGTGGAATAGATCTTTGAAAGCGACAATTATGTGTCATGAGTCAAGAAACTGGGTCGTAGTCCTTCCTACGATATTACTGAAATTGTGGTGCACTTTCAAAGAAAATCAAGGTGCGTTCACAATGGTGATGCTATATAGGGGCGCACACAGATTCACAGCTACGCAATAACTTTTTCATAGACTCCATGGGACAAATCCGATCAGAACTTAAAACACCTAGAAAATCCCAATTACTACCTGAGAACCTTTATAACTGTACCAATGTATTCGTACGTAGCTGCGTAGTAAAAATAAAAACTTTTGAACAGTTATACAAAGATCCGTACCAAGTAATAGTGGTTTTCAGATGTCATATGTTTAATAACTGTTGAGAAATAAACTATGTTTATTGCGTATGTGTATGTATGTTTGGTAAGTTTGCAAAATAAAAATAAAATTTTTTATCTCAAAATACAAAAACAAAGAAATCATTTCATTATTAATTATACGTATAGGAAAAGATTATTACCGCAATTATAAAGGATTCGTTAGGAAATCTTACTTAAGGATAAAGAAATGACAAATGCCCACACCTCTAAAAAGTAAAATTTTGTAACCCTTTAATACTTTGACTGTCATACTTATGCTACCAAAATTTGTACTATTAGGTAGTACTTTCATTATTAACAAATTTTACGTATTATTTTGAGTACCTATTACGAGTATTTCTATTAGGTTGGCAAATAAGTTGGTTCGCTTTTTGCTTCGACACAGTTTCATTCCGATTTGCATTTGTCTTTCATAGCGCTATTGCACAACCCAAGTTGGTAGAAAGATGGCAAGAGGTTATCTATAAAAATGGTTAATATTATAATTTAATAAAATCTACCCTTTGCGTCAAGGAAATTGTGTTTCATCCTCCCCTAAAAAACTGAACGAACTTATTTTCCAACCCAATAGTTAAACAAATTAAATGATCCCTGACAGTAAAATTATTCACATAAGATATGGTCTTACAACTGTTTTTCATCTGGTGCTACCTATAGTGCCTGAAGCTGAAAAAACGTTAGATAATTATTGCTGCCTTCAATTGTCAAAAGATATTTGATTTGTCATGCAACCTACTACAGATGTCTTGTAGGAAAAACTCTGCTCACATCTATTTCAAGAGGGAGTATCAAACATATGATACTTGCCACATCAATACAACCACCCTTCGAATCGAGTCTTTTTTCTCTGCAAATCAGTAAATATATCTCAAGAACTAATTAAAATCGAGTGAAAATATCAAAGACTAATGTATTCGTTTTGAAAACCACTACCAAATGATCTGCATGAAATATCATTTAAAAAGCGAAACTTGATCGTTATATTTCTTAAATGATCACGTCAGAGAAATTCGTCTTCGTCGAAACACGCTTTTCATTTTACCATGCAATTTTCATATGAATAATTTTTCGTCAATAATAGTTATGAAATAACGGAACTGTAACACTAGCGCAGACGCTCTATCTACATACGTCGTGCTAATCCTGCATTGTCAAACAGAACTACCGAACCACAAAATTTATCAAGATACTTATATTAAAACGTGTGTTAATTTTTATCAGTATAAAAACCTATTGTGCGTGCTAATATATATTTCATTCTTTATTTATTTATTTTTCTATTTTATTTTCCACTCGAAACTCAGAGTACATAAAACTTCGGTAGTTCTAGTGTTAAATCAATTCGTGATGAACAAATAGAGTGACGATTTGCAATAACTGTCCTACTGTCGGAGAACGATAATAATTACATTAGTAAATAAACAATATAAAGTCAAAAATCTTATATTTAGCATTATTTTATTGTGAAGGCTTCCTTTGAACTATTATTTCAAATATTTCGTATCAATTATTATTCTGAAACCGCGAGTAAAAGAAAATCCTCGAAATAATGAGGATCCGAAGCGATTTTGTAATATCTTCACAAGAACAGAACAATTTAAGAAAATAAAGAAATGGGCATCCGGATACCCGGTTGTCCACATTAAGGGTTAACGTAAGTATAAAAATAATTATAGTTTAAAATAAATCCTGTACGTTATCGAACAAATAAAAATGTGTTATTGTTACATAACGTCGGTCGGTTCAAGCTAATGTACTCTAACACCGACGGGACTGATTCTTTTACTGGTGGGTAAAATAGAGAACGTTCTTATCTCGTGATCATAACGTCCTAAGAATTCGAATGCATACTCCATCTGTAAGAGAAGATCAGAACGGCAGAATGAATACGGTCGATAAAGAAGTTTTGAAACGATGCAGGTATCTGTATTACTCACTATCGATAAAATTCCCACTAAAATAAGCTGTCATTAAACCCTTTGACTACGAAAGGCGTATTATATACGCTCGGTAAATTGTTAGATTTCAAATAAAAAATTAACTTAGCTTTGACTGTAATTTCTGTTTCTTTGATTTAATTTGTTCTTTTTCTTTTTACTTTCTTACTCTTTTTGCCAGAGCATGCCGCGATTGGCGCTGTAAAAAAAATGTATCGATTAGACGCCTCGGTCTTTTGAAATATGAGCTTTTTTCAAGTTTTCGTGCACCTATGAAGGACAAAAAAAATTGCCGAGCGTACTGATTTTCGCTTGTATATTTAACCATAGTTAAACGACCGAATATTAACAATAAAAAGCGAACGTTATTTTAGTATTCCTTTAACAGGACTAAATTACAAATTTTATTTTTGTAATTTAGTAAATTTTACATTATTTACAAATGTACTGTTTCGACTAACTAGCGTACGATAATGTGTGATGTTCCTAGCAAGACGTTTCAGTAATAAAAATTACAAGCGTTTGTGTTTTTAGATTAAACATTTTTATATCAATATTTACGAAGGCAATATGACAATGAAATACAGTCCACGTTTAACGAAATTTTAGTTACCATTAGGCGAATTAGAAATTGGAACAAACAAAAATTCAAATACCAGCTACCGATTTAAATTCCTTTTACTCAAATTGCTGTTTTTATTTTTCTACGATTATATGGAACACGATATATCAAAACGAACTGTAATTCAGTGCCAAACCATCTATCTACGTAAACGAAGAATACAAGATCCAAAAACTGCGATCATAAATTTCTTCTGGCATTCAATAAATACCAAAGGATTGCAGATTACGGTTCACAACATAATTTAAAATTTTAAGCTACTTTTAGAATTCAATAATTTCCTTAAATGTACGAGTCAATCGAAAATACCTTCCGAATGCTATTTCCCAACTGCGTAATGATTCTTCAATTATTATACTACGTAGATAGTTCATTTTCCTGTTAACCCTTTGCACTCGAAACATTTCTAAGCATAATCGGGTCTAATCTGCTTTTCTGGCTAAGCTTCAAAAAACCAAATACACTATATCCCAAGAAAATGTGCTACAAATACTTGAGTCCGTTTACTTGTATGTCCTTCCTTAATTTTCTATATTCTGATACGAATAAAACTTAAATTTCACATTTTAGAAAAGCGTCTCTCGAGTGCAACGGGTTAAACCTCGAACTACCGTCAATTTTGATTTCCACGCATTTTCTTTGTTTTATTTTATTTATCCAGCATATACTAATAAATCTTGAATGAATTAGCTAATACAACTATGGTTCTATGCTGTCCATCATTGTAACCAATGACGTACGATATGCCTTCTACACCAGCGGTGCAATATATTAATCTTGAAATGATATTAAATCCCTTGCACTACAAAAACGTGTCACACTCGTGACGCACCTTACAGTTCATATGTGACCTCCGTCGTTCAAACTTTGATCACAATTGAATAATAAGTTTAATTCTGATTACAATTTACACAGTTAATGTTTGCCAAGTACGAAGTATATGTAATAATTCATTTTCCTTGATTTGTTTTATCGCTGAAGTAATAAATATTTAGCTCTGACTGACGCACCTGTCGGGAAAATGGTAGCAAGG
This sequence comes from Stelis phaeoptera, assembly GCA_943735885.1. NCBI lineage: Eukaryota > Metazoa > Arthropoda > Insecta > Hymenoptera > Megachilidae > Stelis > Stelis phaeoptera. Next base: position 4,983,491 of record OX030933.1, read on the forward strand.
GGTTAAATATTATCAGTCTGTAGCTAAAAGATGATCGAAAAGATAAGAGAAAAGTCTGTATGGATTAAAGCAAATAACGGTTCAAACTAAGGAAGCTCGATTGTCCTGTCTGAGGGGATATGTGAAATTTAAGTTTTATTTGTATTAGAATATAGAAAATTAAGGAACGGAACAAAATAAATCAATTCATAAGCATCCGTAACTCTTTTCTTTGAAAATAGTACATTTGGTTCTTGAAAGCTTTGCTAGAATCTAAAAATGCTCCGAGGGAAAAAGGTTAAAAAAATTATGAATCTTTGTGAAAATGTAGAGAACATATAGACATATATATGTATTACACAATTTTATCTTGACTACTTAAATTCACTCTAAAGAGGTAAAATTTGTCCCTTGAAGATCTGCTTATTTTTCGATTTTATATTATAACTTGTAAAGTATAAGCGATCAAAAAATGTTTTTGGATTATGGTTACTTCTTTCAATTGACACTGTCATTTGGTTAAAACACTGATCAATTGTTTATGCAATTGGATAAAAATTATGGCCAAAAATATTAATAATTATTATTGAAATTTATTTTTCACACATGAAACTTGTTCGAATGATTTAAATATCCACGAAGCAGCATATACAAACAAATATTTCTTTTTAATTATACATGCAACCATTTTTATTGTACCGTTGAACTGCATTTCTTTTTCTGATTTATATTACAAAGTATTTGTAATTTATGTGCTGTTCCATAAACATTTAACACTAAACGTACCGGCACTTTACATACACCTATTCTTACCATATGGGGTCATTTGACCCCTTTTTTGGAAAACAATTCTTAATTTATTAAAGGAAATAATTCGCAACATAACTTCTGATTTCTAATAAAATAATCAAACATATATTTTTATAAATAAAATAATCAATTAATTACACTTTTTACATGTGGCTGGTTTCTCCTTCATACATTTGAAATTTTGAAAGGGGTCATTTGACCCCGCTTGGTACGTTTAGTATTAAATCATACGGAATTCCATCAATCTCCTGTATAAATGATAGTTCTGAGTAAAAGAAATAACTTTTGTCGACAAACTTTTTTCCTATCGCTTAAAGTTCATGCGTTAAGTATGACACAAAATCGAGAAATAGATAGATCTTCAAAAGTTAGTTTCACCCCATTAGGATGAATTCGGGCAGTAAAAGAAAATTACATATTATATATTTATATATCACAAGAGTTTAATTATTTTTTGAATTTGTGGATCGAGGATCTTCCCTTGCAGGTTAAAGTACAAACTTAACTTACTCGGTATAACATCCATTAAAAGAAAGCCATAATTAGAAAGATTTCTACTGTTAACACTCACCGGTGACCGGCACTTGAAAATTGCAATCAAATAATTAACAAAAGGAAGGATGAAATAAACCTCGGATAACGTCAATATTAAGCTAATAATGCTAGCTATCAAACTGAAAAGTTAAATTTGAAAATTAATCAATTGCATCTTTAATAATTAGGGTTTTAGTGTGTCTGACTACATACATCCGTTTTCACTGTGGCTGTCAACGTGTTAAGGATCATCTCTGAGGACGCAGGTTCTTTTTACTATTAAACTATGAACCATTTTGAAGAAATTAAATTTTTGGATATAATTTAATAAGGGTGCATCCTTATTTCTCAAATTGGAAATAGAATAGAAAATAAAATAAAAGATAAAATATAAAACTAGCATATAGAGTAACACTGTATCTAGATAAAAGTTAACTTACATTCCAACAAAGTCGTTTTAATAAATTTTGTACATTAACACTGTTGGCTCTGCCACGGGGGTCACCGGTGACCGGCACCCGAAATTTTTTACAATCAAATAATTAACAAAAGAAATGACGAAATAAACCACGGATAGCGTTATCAAAGGTTAAATTTGAAAATTAGTTGATTATATTCTTAATAATTAGGATTTCAACGTGTCTGACTACACACGTCCGTTTTCACTGCGGCAGTCAACGTGTTAAAATAAGAAATCTGAAGTAAGTAATTTTAATCCGTTTGGTAATTCCAGTGTTAATATTTCTATCGCGTTGCAATAACTTGTTTATACTTCATCAATTTGTGAGCAGTCAAATGGAAACAATTATCTTAAATAAACCGAAAAACCTAATGCAATCACGAGAAGATATTTCAGTTCGAATGCGTGCGATCGAATCAAAGATCGAATGAAATCAGATTGAAAAAGGATCGCGTTTGTTTGACAGTGTATAAGGAATGCAGTCGAAGAACTTTTTAAAATTACTTATACGTTGTCCCGATACGCAGGTCGGTAGCATACACTCTTCGAACTACAAATCAGTCTCCGTGCGTCATCGAGTGTGCCGGAAATCATGAAACAATCTCGCTGGAACTGTGACTAACCTAGAGCTAAGTAACCGCCTCGTAGAAACATTGTTGACGCGAATAACGTCAATAGTGGCCATAAAAAGCGCAATAATTCATTTTTTTTCTTCTTCGTGTAGAAAGAACCCGTAAAACTGCAAACCGATGATTATTTCTCCGACAACCAACATTTATTTTAATACAATTTATCCTCAATACAATTGAAGAGGCTGCTGCAACGAGGAGACAGCCACACTTTTTGAAATGCAATTAGAACCCAAGTACTATTTCAAAGGTGCTATAAGTTCTTAATCATTTTCTTAAGATTTTATACCAAAATTTATATTTTTCTTACTGGTTTAATAAATACAATTTAAATACCGGAACTGCCTTCTGTTTGCACCAAAGCAGAAGAAAATTGTTTTACTGCAAACACTATTATAATGGACAAATACGTAATAATAGTTTATTTCATTTTTTCAAAGGTACTTTTTTTATAAATTGTAATACACCCGTACATTTTGCAACTTTTACTGGCTGGTTTTAAATCTAATTACTTACTGGAATGAATATTTCCTTTTTGACATCGAATATTTTTGCTACAGTTAAAGTTAAGGGTCACTTTTCACGTTTGATATCCTTCTTCCGCATTTTTTATCCATTATGTGTACGTTCTAATTTTAAGAAGAAAAAAATATACTGATCGAATTGAGTAACCTCCTCCATTTCGAAGTCGGTTAAAAAAACGCTGTTGGGTCTTACTATAGAATATCCGAAGAATATTCAGTGATTTTTGGAATCCAATATAAGAAATAGTTTAAACGCGACAGTCGTGTGAAGCCGCTGGGGTGTGTCGCACCCCATGTGTACCGTATGATATTTTTATGCGGCGTGTGCAGTAAAGGTTAATATAATATTTTTATGTTTATTTTCTACTTCGAGCGAAAGAACACATTTGCTTCAATAAAACAGAATATCTAACGAGAAATATGTAAAAAGCTTTCGATTCTTTTTTTTTTCTCTAGCGATGAAAATTTCAATTTTTAATTTATCACACATGATTTCATAATAAAAACTGATTTCGTATTCCAAATTTTTCTTAACATCCAATGCTTCAAATTACAACACATCATTAAAATAGGTAAAGATCTCAATTCTTTCAGTTTACAATTCTCTAATCCAGACATTCTAATAATAGCATGATACATTCATTACAATCGAGAAATCAAATATACAAATCACAGTTCTCCCCAATTTCTATTTCGTAATTCACATCTTTCGATTACAAAATACATCAATAAGCGGTAAACGCGACTCGGCGAAAATCGCGTTACCTTCGCACCTGGCAATCTGTTTTTTCTTTCAACTTATCGAATCACATCGTAAAAAAAAAAAAATGGCAGAAACTTTGGCCAGTTTTACCTTCGGGCCGCGTGTAAAAGTTACTTTCAGCATTGCACGTAGCTGTAATGGATCAATAGTGGTGAACACAGCGGCCGGATGGGCTGAATATAGATACACGGAAGAAGTACAAGGTGAAGTATAATCATTTGTCGTTTTTACATTCTCCACCTGCTGTTTAACAACCGGGAAGAACTGCTTCCACTTCATAATTCACGTTTAACCAGTAAACAACGTTGCGTTATCCCCGATATCGACTCGACACGCGTGAAAATAATATTCGTGGAACACGTGCACCTATCCAAAGAGATCCAAAGAGAAACGTGATTCAACAATTTTGTTTCCCACGCGCTGCACGATTTGCAATAAAATAGATTGTTAACATAGCGTGTTGCATCTAACGCGATCAGTCTTAAGAAAAGGAACTACGGCGATGAATAATAAATATAAAGGCTGCTTTCATTGATGTTTTTTTTTAACAATTCTTACGAGGGGAGCTACCCAAGTGTTACGCTCACTTATTTATGAAACTTTACCACTTTATAGAGTTCGTCCAGCTGAGTATTCCGATACCCCTTTTTGGGCATAGACGGCCAATAGTTTAGGAGATATTAAGGATTAAAGTTAGTTAGAATTTAAATCTGTATTATAACACACTCACACATAGAAATGGTTAGTCCTGGAAATCCAAAGGTACACGGTTCAAATCCTCCGTTCCTTACCTTTTTTTTTTTTACGTGCTGTCGCCATTTTTTATGTCCACTTAGTGAAGCTATGCTATAGGTTTTGCATCTGTTAATAATTTACTAAGTATTTTTGATTTTACTATTATTAAAGTCTAACTAACTTTAATCGTTAATATCTCCTAAACTATTGGCCGTCTACGCCCAAAAGGGGGTATCGGAATGCTCAGCTGGACGAACTCTATAAAGTGGCACAGTTTCGTAAATAAGTGAGTGTAACACTTGGGTAGCTCCCCTTGTTAGTGTGTTCGGAAAGTACATTTCTTGAATTGCTTCTCCTAAAAATTTCATATCGAAACATTAATTATTCTGGTTGGAGTAATCAGCGTGAGAGGCGTTCAAAAATGTAACTCTCCTAAAGTATAACGCAGTAGTTTCAGTGTCTTCTATGGATTTTCAGAAACAATTATTTGTTATCAAACGGCGGATTGTTGAAGAGAAAGTATGGAAAATTAGTGAAGAAATCGGGATTTATTTTAGCATAATATAGGAATTAACACGTTGACTGCTACAGAGAAAACGGACGTGGGTAGTCAGACACGCTGAAATCCTAATTATTAACAATACGATCAAATAATTTTTAAATTTAACTTTTCAATTCGATAGCTAGCATTGTTAGCTTAACGTTAACGCTATCCGTGGTTTATTTTATCATTTCTGTTGGTAATTATATAATTATAAAAAATTTCGGTGACCTCCGTGGCAGCCAACGTGTTAATTATCCAATTGATAATTCCGTTTGTACAATTAAAGAAAATATTGTTAGGAACTATCACCTCAAATTTAGAAAGAATCGGATGAAAATCCTACGAATTATTGATACGCCCAGTTTAAAAACTCGGTTTCCAAAGAAATGGGTTTGAAGTTCTGCGACGAGTTACAAATGAAATAAGGTTCGAATCTAACATCTCAAACTTCTTTATAAAGTAGTAAGTAGTAAAAAGAAAAAAGATGGAAAAAGAAGTTTCAATATTTTCTTCGATTCGTCGTAATGATTTCCCCTTTAATCATTCTGTTATTTGTAGAGATATAGAATGAAACAATGTTTTTGTAGAAAGTTATCGCAGAAGATAGTACATGACTTCCCCTCCACATCTTAATTTTTCCTCCGAAATATAAATTTACTAGAAGTATTTTTGTGTGTTAATAATAACAAGATAATTAAAAGTGTTCGAGTTAAGTGGAACACCCTCTGCATCAAATAACTGATTTCGAAATACAATTTGATAAAAATGGAAACATTGCACATGTCACTCATGCTACATCGTTTTAAAGCTTAAAATTTGGTAGAAATAACTAAAAAACCTTTTATTAGACTTTTAATTAACACTAAACCTACCGGCGTTTTATGTACATCTCCTTTAACGTCGAAGATAAAATAGAAAAATAAATAAATAAATAATGAAACGTATATTAACATATACAGCAAGTTTTTATCATGATAAAATTTTGTGAGTTAGAATAAGAAATACTCGATCGGTCATTTTAACCTTTAAACATGACCAAAAATTAAACTACAGTTTTAAACATGTTATTACTGGAAAAATGATTTGTAATTTTGGAATTATAATAGGACACAATACTTATAAGTTACAAGTTGAAACAGATATGACATATTACATTTTTTTTTCTCCTTTTTTCATTAATATTATTAATTCCCTTATCGACTAATCTAAATTTATTTTATGAATTTTTAATGTTTACGATAATATACATAAAAATGGAGTTACATAACTGTGCCACTTACATTTACTTGGAACACAATTTATTGTATAAACAAAATGTTTAAATTGAAAGTTGTTTGGTATCAAGCAAAGCCTACAATGTGATAATTATTATTTTTCTTTTTTTAATTCTCTGCTTCGTTTGGAATATTTTTTATGCAACAGATAGTTTACAAATAAATTCAGCTGTCGCAGTTGAATAATTTACCTGAAATATTCTGGACCTTTACAGCTTGTACGAATATTTTCTCTTATCGAATGTATCGTATATAGAAACTTTTCGCAATAAATTACGTTTAATCCTAACACGTACACGAAAACAAATTATGAAACAGAGATTAAACGGTATTTTAAAATTGAACCAATTCTGAAATCAGTGAAATTAAAAACATTACGTTGCTTTTTAAAAGCATGTTAAGTTTATAGTGTAAACAAATGACTTTAGTAGTTCGCCGATTAATACTCGGGCTCGAAAAGATCCAGACCGTCATGCGAGAGATAACAGATGCAACATCACTATCAATAAAATTTATATGATGTCGAGTGTATATTGATCGCGTTTCGTCGAAGTAACAAAAAATTAGATTTATGGCCACTAATATTTCCTTATAGCTTCGTTTCAATATTTTCGACGACGCTTCAAACTTATAATAAGACAAACAAATAAGAGAAACGTAAAAACTGATGAAAATAATTTATGTCATCATTAAAGCTTGACGTGGCACGAAAATCACAAGGCTATGTTATGTGGAAAATAACAAGAAAATGATAATTGGTGTATCATAATATATATTAGGTTGGTGCATATGAAATGTCGGATTTATAATGACAACTTTAAATAAACACACATTTTTTAGATTAAACGTTAATAATCAAAATAAGAATGATTATAATCTGTACATTTTTTCAAGAAATTACAAGTTTTCTACTTTCGTTTCATCAATTTTCACAGAAATCTAAGATAGATACGTTTATACACGTAAATCTTAACAAATATCGATGATAATTTATCACAATAAATCATAGTCTTATTTTAAAATAAAAGTCTTAGGAATCTGCATATTTTCTTCGACGAATCAAAGCGTTTTATGATTTTCCCAAAAATCAGGTTAATACATATTTCATAAAAACTTGAAAAGGATGCGTAAATAAGGTGAATATTGCAAAATGAAAATTAGCTGTGAAAGAAGAGATTCTAAGCTCCGAATCGATATATGAAACATCTCAAAGACACGAATAGTTATCGAGTAAGCAGATTTAAAAAACTGATGAAACAAAATCGGACATTTCATATGCACCAACCTAATACCTTCCATAATATATTAAAATAACGAAAAAGAAAACAATAATATTTATGTGTGGTAATTACTATCTACCGTTTTGATACAAATCTCAATAACCCTTATTTTAACGTGAGAAACAAGAGTTGCAAATCGCTATAAACAACCTCCTTCGTTGCGAAGGAATGGTGCAATAATATGATATTCCACTTTGTTGCACAACAAAGAATGGGACGAAACTCTCAGAAAATAGATGCATGGGTGTGTAACTTTGAAGTTACATGGCGTCATAGAGGATTCGCAGGTACAAAATAATTGGTTGTCAGTTACAGCAATAACAACGGATCTCTTAAGAATAATTTCTATCAGAATATTACGCAATGAAAGTTAGTGATAATTTAATCATGAATAATTTAACTATGGAAGGCATATGATACAAAACATCCGACGCAACTGGGAAAAGCTGTTTCTTCCAGACAACTGGAGATAGAAAAAAATATCATAAAGGAAAATTAACTGATGGTACAACCGGCAAGCAGGTGATTTTACATGACAAACTAAGTCGAAAATATAGAATAAATTGTTTTTTATATGCGACTTCATTTTCAAGAAAATTGTGTTTGAAAATTCATTAAGAATATTTATATAAATGTTTGTTCGCGGCAAGGAAAACAAAAATTAACAATTAGAGGAAGATGTAAATTAATAAAATAATTTTTGAAAAAGAAAAAAAAATACAACCGACTTCGGAATGCGCTGAAAAGAATGAAATAATTTTAATTTATATTTCGGAGACGGAGCAAAATTAAAAATTGTGTAAATGAAAAATATGTTGCTGATTATGATTTGATTGAGGTATGGTGGCCTTGGTACTAAATGGGCGGAAAGACAAAATACATTGACATGTGAAAATATTTAAAAGGATTAAAGAATTTTGGCAATTTTCAATGTAGAAAATTTTTAATTTCATTCTTATTAGTGCATTCCGAAGTCGGTTGTATTCTTCTTTTTTTTCTTTTCCTAAAATTATTTTATTTCACATTTTTTAGAAACATCAAAGAATAAGAATTCTGCAATAAGACTAGTTATTCTCAGCGTAATCTGCGAACATAAAAAAAACCCTGATCGAACTGAGTAACCTTCTCCTTTTCGAAGTCGGTTAAAAATCGAAAACCGCGAAAGTGGGAAATTCTTCCGCACCCCCCTTGTTCGCCAGACATTGCCCCCTCTGATTTTTGTTTATTTAGATCTATGCAACACGGCTTGTGCGGTACATGGTTTACTAATGTCGAGGAAGTTTGAAAATGGATCGACAAGTTCATTTCCTTAAAAGATGCATCATTTTTTAGAAACGGAATCAGACAATTACCTGAGCGGTAGCAGAAGGTTGTGGAAAGTGACGGCAGATATTTTGATTAAAATGAATGTGTATAGTTTTTACATGGTTAATTAAATAAACATATTTGAAAATCTGCTGAACTTTTGCAAGCACTTAATAGTATTAATACAGGTAATGGTGTCGAGGAACTATTGCTATCAACAGAGAATTTAGATAGTGCAATAAAATCAATAATAAGCATAATAATTTTAACTATGACGGGAAGGGTAATAATTATACTACAGAAATGATGGATTGTGAAAATTATGGATGATTTGTTTTTGAAGCAAGGAAATTAAAGGATATGATAAAAATAGAACAATGCGAATTGAAGGAAGGTACAAGATTAAGGAGAAAGAAACTCTTGCACAAGAAAAAATTCGGGCAGAAAGAAAAAGAAGTACAAAAATAATAGGAAACAACATTAATCAAACGAGACATAACACACCATTAGTTACAGGAGTTCATAAGACGTATCGCGTCATCCCAAAGCAGTTTTATTCGAATGGTACCTGCATGCCTTTCTTGTGTATGTAATATATTGCATATTAAATGTATTACTGCGAATACATAAAAAAAAGAGATGCACCTTTGAATCCCGGTTGTTTAGGTTTTTTACTAAAAGCAACGTATATTTTACGATCTAACTGCTTATAACAAACGACTGAAAATAAATTTTTAATGGTAACATTATTTAACCTTTCGATCACGGCGTGCTTTAACAAAAAGTAAACAAAAATTTTTCTCTTAAAGTCAAAGAAAAAAAATTATAATCCAAGTTCAGTTGATTTTTAAAAATTGGGTATTTGATATCAGGGATTATTGGAACTAGGGGTAATTACACTAGTTACTAGAAATCTTAAAATTTTATGGGCGTATATATACGCCTTTTAGAGTCAAAGGATTAAACCAGGGGTTCCCAATCTTTTTTCTACATTGACCCCTTGTAAAAGAATGATTTTCTTCATCGACCACCTAACATTTTTCTTTATAATGTACAGAATACAACATAATCGTAATAAATATTAATAATTGAACATAAAAAGACTTATAGATAACAATTTGACTAAGAATATGAAGAGAAAATTAGAAAAAAGCGGTTTATTAGATTTATGTTTGATTATTTTTGTATTATTTTAATTTTTAATTTTATAGATATAAACAATATTTTTTAAATATTTGACCTGTAATTGCTTATTATCGTATAATCACCATAACTATTGTAACAAATATAAATAGAATATGTATAAATATAATATAGTTATAAACGAATTACATTCCTTAAACATTCAATCAAATTTTAAAATAGAAAAATTTATCATCGACCCCCATTAAACCCCTCGAATACCATAGACCCTTTTTAAACTTCTATCGACCACCCGAGGGGTCCACGTGGACCCCATGGGAAACCCCTGGGTTAAATTCTACTTAAAAATAACAAATTTCTTCTCAAATTTGTCATTGCAAAAATTGGAAACATTTTATTTATTATAAATATGTATATCAATTTATTTATAATTTACGAATATTAAAATGATCGTTTTGCATTAGTAAGAAAATTGTATTGTATAAAAACACTAAGCTCACCCAAGTAAACTAAAAAATGAAAATTCATTTAAGGTGTCATGGCATGTCACAATTAGAGAAAGTCAGTAATAACCTTAAAAATTGTTAACTGAAAATTTTTTAATCAGTTTTTGGAGGAATGTTTAAAATCTCAAAATAAAGTTTCGTTATTTTAGAACGGAACACTATTCTAAAAAGGTAGTTTCTTATTCTAGAAAACCAATGTATTCATTGAAGTCAAATTCTGCAACCTGAAAATACTCTCAATTCATGACAAAATAAGACCCATAGGATGTTCGATCAGGTTTTTATAATTCTGGCTCACTGTGCGATGGACCGTTCGATCCGGAACGCGTGTAGCCGCCTTTATTCCCGCGTTCCTTTATTACCGTCATAACCTGTCTCGTACTGTATACAATAGAAGTTCGCTTATCCGAATGAAACTTTACTTAATGCCGGCTTAAACCTAACGGCGAAGTATTCGTGTAAACTACTGAACAACATTATATAGTAGACTCACATTAACACTTTATCTATTGCTCATGATTGAGATTGCCGCTCATTAACTACCGACTCAATTGGATGCGAATTTGTCGCTACCATGTGGCAGGTTTTAGGTGTCATTTAACATAAATGTTAAAAAATAAACGACGAACCGATCAATAGGTCACTTTATTCGGAATCCAGGATCGATAAACGTCGGTAATTAAAAAACCGATTATTATAATAGGCTATCAATCCATAAGCGTTGGCAAAGAGAATCCTATTAATCACGTCTGTGAAGCTGGCACCTCATCTTTGAAAAAATGAATTTTCTTTTAGAGTTCTGAATGCACCCCAAAGAGTTCTACAGTTCTTCATAAAATTTAGCAATAGTTCCGGCGAATTAAATAAAAAAATTGATCTTTGAATTCGTGGGGTGCTAACTTCACAAAATTAACGATAACATCTTAACCGCTGAAAATAAATAAAAATTTCATTAGGATTATTCACAGAACTCTTGAGGTGCTATTCAGAACTCCAATCAGCGAAACAGAATTTTAAAAAATTCTCACCCCCCAAGAAGGTTGAAAATTTTTTTTAGGAATTTTGGTTGTTTCACTACAGTTCTGTATAGCACCTCAAGAGTTCTAACGATTTTCATTAGGGTTTGAAGCTGTCAGAACAATATTTTAAAAGTTCTCGTGATTTTTCGTGCCACCGTTCGAAATTTTTCTGTTTCGATGAATGAAAAATTTTTTCCGCAATTCCGGCGATTTCAAGGGAGTTCTGAATAGCACCTCAAGAGTTCTGTGAATAATCCTAATGAAATTTTTATTTATTTTCAGCGGTTAAGATGTTATCGTTAATTTTGTGATTACGTTTTGTGAAGTTAGCACCCCACGAATTCAAAGATCAATTTTTTTATTTAATTCGCCGGAACTATTGCTAAATTTTATGAAGAACTGTAGAACTCTTTGGGGTGCATTCAGAACTCTAAAAGAAAATTCATTTTTTCAAAGATGAGGTGCCAGCTTCACAGACGTCTATTAATCGGCTTCCACTAGATAAATGATGAAGTATTATGTAGAAACCAGTAGATAACTAACAGAATAGTACTGTGCGAATACAGAAAGAAGATCAGTAAAAGGAATGAGGGTCCTATTGGCCGTATTCAACGAAGCGGTTCAAAAGATTTAGTTTACCGCTTCTTCGGTTCAAAAATTGGCGTAAACTAAATCGCAAAAGCAAGCAGCTTGGTTATCGCCTTGTCTTCGTCCCTCCTGCTATTGTTTTATCACTCTCTCTGTCGCAGAACCGTTGGAGGGACAAGGATCTATCTATTCTTGTTTGGGAGCTTCCTAATTTTTCCGCAACCGTCCACAAACGCGCCACTTTACCTCCTGCGCACCCTTAATTGATAAAAGTAATTGTTGGGCCTGAAGCAGCGCGCATGAGAATGCGCCGTAACGGTACGCAAGGCGGACTTGTGACGCGGCCACGCGGTGTAAAAATCTATGTGTTTGTTAGCGTCGACCTGTGTCCAAGAATGACACACGTGTCAGGATCGTTACACCATGGGGCTTTGACGTACTTTCCGAGGGTCTTAAGGTGCCGATTAAGGACCTATGTCTGTCATCGAGCGAAGGATCGGTGGTAACCGATAGCTAGGACCGTTTGCTATGCGTAATAATAATGACGTAAATCTAGATGGCAAAATGTGGCGACCCACCCTGTATACGAAGGGCATGCCGGACGACCGCTAGCGAGAGAATCTACCACCTGGCGGCCGCCGACTCGAACCAGGCGCGTCCGGGAAGACGAACAACACACGTCTACCCTAAACGCCTTACATTTGTATTCGTTGTTAGAAAAGAAGAAGGGATAACATGTGGAAAGGTGCTCTCGGAATTTTTCGGAAATGAATAACGATAGCGTTATGAAAACACAGAAATAATTATTAGAATTCGACTTACCAATTGAGTTGCGAGTTGGTCCTGTTCGTTGGCAATGGTGATCGTATGTATCCTGACCATGGGAAGGACGAAGACGATGGAACAGATGATGGAACGACCCGGTCACTGAACCACTCTTACCCACTACAAAAGTATTTCACTTCACGATCGCTGACACTTGTCACTTTCACATTACACAAACACGTTATTCCTTCCCCGATTGTTGATCCTTTACAGGTTATTGTGCGTGTTTAAAAAATACGTGACTAATCCCGAAAGGGGGCCGACTGTTGACACGTTCGATCGAACCACCGAGACAGAAAAAAAAGACGACGAACTACGCAGAACGAACGATTGTATTATTTACTATGTAGCTTTTTTTGTATCGTGTATTACAAAATGTATCGTGTAAATTTACAGTTATTCCAAAAAAAAAAAAACAGTATCTATTTCGTAATCGCTCGTTTGACCGCGTAATAAACTCTCAGAGTCCAGGAAACTCCGACTAGCCGCGATACAAAAAAAATCTGCATAAACGACGTCGCACGACGAGTGTTCCGTCCCCTTGTCGACCGGCTACTGCCCTTCTACCGATTCGTTCTAGGTCATTCGTCGTGTTATTTTTCTGTCTCGATGGTTCGATCGAACGTGTCAACAGTCGGCCGTTTTCGGGATCGGTTACGTATTTCTTAAACACGCACAATAACCTCTATTAAGGGTCAACAATCGGGGAACGAATAACTCAATACGCCTTTTCGGGATCTCGAAAACATTTCGGGTTCTCGATCTATTCGTATGCAGTCGGATAGTTTCGGGATCTCGACGAGTATCATACTTCCGCGAGCCCGCTCGATCTCGCCCGAGTTTTCCCGACTCGATCCGAAGCTCGGGAATCTCGTAAATTCGAAAACCCGCACACCTCTGCGAATAACGTGTTTTTGTAATGTGAAAGTGACAAGTGTCAGCGATCGTGAAGTGAAATACTTTTGTGGTGGGCAAGGGTGGTTCAGTGACCGGGCTGTTCCATCATTGTTCCATCGCCTTCGTCCTTCACTTGGTCAGGATACGTACGATGTCCATTGTTAACAAACAGTTTTAGTTAGTTCCATATTTTATTCCTTCTTCTTTTCCAACAACGAATACAAATAATTAATAAATAAAATAAATTCGATTTAGCTAGCTGATTTATCCCGTCCTCGGGGGGATAACAGTTGCGTAGATGCTCTGTTCAATTATTTGTATACGTTGCTCGGTAGAACTTCAATTAAATTTTCCTCCCTATACCGACGCGTTTGCCCAGTCTTGTCCGAACGTCCCAGGGCCCGAAGCTATGCTCACGCGCCGGAGCGTGCGCTCTGATTGGTCAGTGTTTTTCGTTCATAATTCAAAAACGAAGCCCCATCCGACATTTCTGCACAGGAAATTATTGTTCAAAATCGTTTCAGCTAACTCCAATTTCCTGATGTTATACTAGTTACGGGACACCCTGTATAAGGACATCGGAAGACATTAATCAATTATGTGAATTTAATTTTTTCAATCCATATACCATTTATGTGAATGTGAGCTTGTTTATTAATACTTAATACATGTACTGAAAAAAGAGGATATAAGAATTCAAAGTAAAAGTCGCTTTTTTACTAGAAATAATTAGTTTTTGATTTTTGTTTAATTACGGCGCACCTTACCAAAAAATCTGAAAAAATTCAGGAATAGTTCTGTTGTAAGTAATATGTTGTTACCACAATAATATAACAGTTGTGTGTTTATAACTTCAATAGGAAATCACATTTTTTCCCCATCTTTTTACGGTTTTTTATTTTTTACAACCAGAGTTTGCAATGAAAAAAATCTGAAGAAATTCCATAACATGCGCTGCCGAGTCTGCAATGTGTCAGATTTTTTTCAGAATTGTTACATGTCATTAAATATGAAATATGGGGCAAAAAATGGATTTTCGTTTTTTCCCTATTACTACCCTTCTGGTTGAGGTGCAGGGTTGAAACCTGGTGTAACATGTTTTCTTTGGATATGCTATCAAATGGTACATTACACATTGAATTCGACTCAAGGGTGCTTTTGACCATCTTATCCGGCTATACCCTTTTAAAATTGAAAAGAAAAAGTATCTTCAACCTCTTTACCATTTTTTTCGAAAACCGTTAGTCGCACGAAGAAAAGTAATACAACATTAAAGATACATCTTATCTAAACCGACAACTTTTGTTTAACATATTTTTTTATATAATCAATAATTTAGAAAATAATTTGGAAAGACCGATTTTATGAGCAATTAATTAATTATTTTAATGTTTAAGGGCTCGGGTGCACGTTTTCCCATCATCCGATCGAGCTCAAGTTTTACAGTTTATTATTATTATTATTATTATTAATTAGAACTATTCTAGGCGCTGCCATGAACAAAATTTTGAAAAACAAATTGTCATCAAGAGTAAATAAGAGCCACCGTAACGTCAGCCCTTTTACTCCAATTAAATATGATATCAGAATCTGGTAAAAAAGCAACTTTAAGAACTATTATGCTTTATCTGGATTTTACACCGGAAAAAACGATGTCAAGCCGCGAAATAAGTCAAGATAAACGAGTTGGTTGCTGACTACAAAAGAGTTGGCCAGAAAGATTGCCATAAACATTTTTACAACTGCTTCCTTAAAAAAACCTTAACCATCTTGAAGCTGGACGATTGTAAGCACAATAATAAAACACGAAACGTACGTCCTCGATGAAATGGCGCCATTCAAGTCACACGACGAGTATTTTTCTTTATTAGGATACTGTCAAAATATTATACTTTTTGCTTGCACGTGCTGAAAAACAAAGAGGTCATCGTTTTATTGTCAACAATGCATACCGGCAATGCTGTTTCTGAGCCAAAAATAAAACCAGAAATTGTTGGATTCTACAATCGAACAAAATGTGGCATGAACGCAATGAACCAGATATCGACGAGGAAGACGTAGATATTACAAAAAGACGAACTACCAGATGGTGACAAGCATTCTTCCTGAGGAGACAGTGGGAAAAAAAGTAACGACGTCATGAAAGTAACACGACGTTGCGACAAATCTTTCCGCGAATATTTGCTTTACACCGCTACAAGCGCAAAGTGTCTCTTTTATTACCCTAATTGGCACTGAACGTTAACAAGAATCGTATACTGCCGTCAACCTGAATCTGTTATTTAAATTCATTCAGGTACACTTCTCCTCTTTTAGTTTTTTCTGAACTTCCACAGTTAAGCTATAGATCAGGCGTCGGTAACCTATGACCCGGGGGTCACCAAGTGACCCATTTGATAATTGCAAGTGACCCACTTGAGTTCGGCAAATAAAGTATAATATCTTTATATATAAAATTCTTCTTTGCGTGTGTATGTGATTGAACTCCTTCTAAACGACTGGACCGATTTTGATGAAATTTTTTGTGTGTGTTCAAGGGGATTCGAGAATGGTTTAGATTCACAATTCGGTCCACTACAAAATGTTTTTTTAATTAATCTTTAATTTATAAGTTGTTGATGATCTTGGAATGTTTTACATTGGATCCGGCGGACAGCGCTGCGATCGCGGTGTCAAATATTCAAAAATACTTTAACTTTGTGTTATTATTGTGTTAAAATAAATCGCGTGCTAATTGAAATATCACATTCAGATGTAATTAGTGTGTGATGACGTCAGGTATTGTAATAACTTTTTTTATCAAAATTTTCATCAAAACGGTCCAGATTGTTACAACTTATTCAAAAAAGTTTAAGACGCGATACAGGACAATGTCTGTCGGGTCCGCTAGTATAAAAATAAATTATGAAACATAAACCCGAAAAAAAAAAAACACTGAGATAATGTAATTTTCCACAGTGCAATTTCCCCTAGTGTAAATAATCCCTGTCGTTTATATTTCCTAGCGTAGTTATCCTCAGCGTCTATATTCCCTAGTGTTATTATACCTTGGATGAATAATTCCTAGTTTCAGACCCCCCTAGTGCCGTTTTCCCTTCTGTAAATAATCCCTGGTGTCTATGTACCCTAGTGTAATTATCCCTAGAAGTAGTTATCCGAACCGTCAATATTCCCTAGCGTAGTTGTCCGTAGTGTTAATACTCCCTAGTATAATTTTGCAGCTTGTAATTTTTCCTAGTGTAATTATCTCTGGCGTCTATATTCCCTAGCCTTATTATATCTAGGGTCAACAATCCCTTGTTTCAATATTCCCTAGTGTAAATAATCCCCAGTGTCAATATTTATTAGTCCAATTTTCTTTTGGGTCAATAATCCCTAACGCCTGTATTTCCTAGTGTAGTTATCCCTAGCGTCTATATTCCCTAGTTTTATTACACCTTGGATGAATAATCCCTAGTTTCAATACCCCCCGGTGTAAATAATCCCTAGCGTCTATGTATCCTGGTGTAATTATCCCAAGTGTATCAATATTCCCTAGTATAGTTATCCGAAGCGTCAATACTCCCTAGTGTAATTGTCCGTAGTGTTAATACTTCCTAGTATAATTTTTCAAGTTGTAATTTTCCCTAGTCTTATTATACCTAGGGTCAACGATCCCTAGTTTCAATATTCCCTAGTATAAATAATCCCCAGTGACTCGAACCGTCTTCTTAATAGTCACATCTTAGTTGAGTTTGACCCGTAGCCAAAAAAGATTGCCGACGCCTGCTATAAATATTGAACCAATTGTTAGAACGGTCACAGATGAATCTGGTTTAGTTCACACAAGGACACTCTGCTTGTTACCCGAAGAAAGTTCTACTATCCATCCAGTGAGACTGAAAAGATGTCATTTACTGTAAGCTGCTTCTGCACGATGGCACAATTCTGAGAAATCTTGTTTTCAACCAGACGAATTAAACACATTACTCTCCGGACAGGGCCCCGGTTTCTGTCTTTAAACAATTCTATACACAGTACAATATTTGATACATTAAATCAGAGGTGGCCAAACCGTGGCGCATGCGCCAGACATGGCGCATTGAATGATTACAAGCGGCGCATTGCATCCTTGCGTCTACTTATTCTTTTGAAATAAACTCTCTTTCATTATATCCAATAACTGTGGTCCAGGATTATCTTCACCAAAAGACACCCTCCGGTAGTTGTAGCATCATCAGCGGGTCCACGATAGCGATCACCCTCTCGTCCAAGAGATCATTTCTGACTATTGTAGATTAGTCCTCAAATAAACGTGTGTCTTTTGAACTAGCGTAAATTAATTAATTTAATTGCATGATTGAGTTATTCCTTTTCCTCCCGTAAGTGAAGCAGATCCTACCCCTATCCCTATATCCAATCCCAACCGTGAACATAAGAATGTAGAAAAGGTGCTTGAGTTGTACGGCGCATCTGAACTTATCTGTGAAAAAAATTGGCGCATGGTGTGCATAAGGTTGGCCACCCATGCATTAAATGATACAAATAATTTTGGAAAAATAGTATCATGAAACTTCCGGAGAGATGGAGAAAGGTTATAGAACAGTGTAAAAGTTTGTACGAATAATAGGTGATAAAAAAAAAATTTTTGGCAAAAAAATACAACCGACTTCGGAATGCACTAAAAAGGACGAAATAATTTTAATTTACATTTCGGAGGCGGCGCAAAATTAAACATTTTCTACATTGGAAGTTATCAAAATTCTTTAAACCTTTTACATACTTTCACATTAGCAACATCTTTCATTTACACAATTTTTAATTTTGCGCCGTCTCCGAAATATAAATTAAAATTATTTCGTCCTTTTTAGTGCATTCCGAAGTCGGCTGTATTTTTTTGCCAAAAATTTTTTTTCGATGTGTAGAGAAAGGGAGGAGGGTGAAAACGATTTAGACAAGTGTTTGTTGTATAGTATTTTGTATTTTTTTAAATCTTTTGTATTTTTGTAAATATTAAGTATTGATGTCTCGTTCGTAGGGAGAAGATACTCGACGAGAATCAATGTCCGGTTACCATATTACCGAATCCTTCGTGTCAAGTGTATTAATATACACAGAAATATACCGAAATATATTACAGTTCAACTGGTCGATGATATTTCAAGCGTTTAATATTTTCGTAGTTATGAAAAATTCACAGTACAGCAGTTTTATGAATACTCAACTTCCGCCAACAGATATCACCACGTTACCGAGCCGAAAAATATAATCTTCAAGTTTGTATATTACTTTTCCTATCAACTAATTTTATTTAAATCTTTAACTGGAAACACTTGACGCATTATGATCCCACAGGTCATAGCGAAACATTCAACGGCGGCGAAATTCCTGGCAATAAATATAAAAAAACATGCCTAAATTTTATGCGGTAGGTAGCTCAGAAGATAGAGGAAAGTGCGTACATAATAACGCAATTTGTTGCAACACGATATCTTAATTAGTTCCGGAGATATAGGGCTTCAAAGTTTGTATAGCGGCCGGCGCGTACGAGGGTAATCCCGAATGGGCCGTAGACTTTTTTCTAGGAAATTCATATACGCATTTCCAGGAATAGTAAAGGGTTAGACGTAAACAATGACCACGTGACCGCTACGCTAGACACCCACTGTCTGGGTCCAAGCGTGAGACGGCAGCGAATTTCTACAAAAATTACGTTTGTCTTTACACGACGATATCTCAGGAACGGATAAAGATATCGATGTAAATCAAAAACCGAATTAAAGTGGAAGATTTCTACTTTCTTACAAATCTAACCTTATACCGAAATTCGAAACAGGACTTTGGTGGCAGCCCTTTGAACTTTTAGTAATTTTAATACGCGTTTCTTATACAGTTTAACATACATAGTTTCTGACTTTCAATTGCTTCTAACAATGGAATATTATTATGAATATCTATCACACGCATTATTAACGATTCTTTCGTTTGTATCGTAAGTCGTTTGTATTTTTTTTTTCCAAAATTTTTTTTATTTCACATTTTTTCATTTCGCATTCCTTCCAGAGTAGCATCAAAGAATAGGAATTTTGCTATGGGAATAGTAATTAGCAACAAAAGGATGGGAAGGGAAGGGTAGTAAAGGGAAGTGCAGGGAAGGGCATGGTAGTGAAGGGAGTGTTGCAAATGGTATCATTGTAGAAACATCCTCGGCCGCAAAATGTAATACTAGGTTTCATCGATATCAGGCCGAGTAAACGTGAAATACCACGTTTTTTGCGATAAAAGCGGAAAAAAATGAAAAAATCCAAAATGGTTTTTTTACGGGACCAACTGGGAGTCATACCCTACAAGATGCAAAAGGTTTGGTTCCGATTGGCCAATCCATCTCGGCGTAATCGGCGAACATACATTAAAGAAAAAAAAATTAACATACATGTCGAATTGAGTAACCTCCTCCTTTTCGAAGTCGGTTAAAAATATATAAGAACTTTTGGGACAACCTAATATTAAAATTTAAGTTTGTTTCTAAAATACCTTAACTTCAAACAAAAACTACTATTAGAAAGACAATTAACCCTTTGCACTCGACTGGTGCCTCTGAGGCGCCATATTTAATTTAGCGGAGTATTCTAAAATGCGAAATTTCAGTTTCACCCGTATCAAAATATAGAAAATTAAGGAAGGGAATAAAAATCAACAGATTCTCAAATATTTCTAACACTTTTCTTCCGGCATAGTGCGTTTGGTTTCTGGAAGCGTAGCTGGAAAATTAGACTAAATCCGATTACGTCCAATACAGTAACCTATAAACAAACAGCAATGGAATATTTTGATAGCAATGTTAGTTTAGGGGTGCGAACGAACTTGAGATAAAGTCAGACTGTCGGTGACCCGTTAGGATTGTGTTTAGCGAAGACGAATCTGGGATTAGGAAGATATGTAAACGAACCTGATGTAAAATCAGGGAGCTGAATGTTGAACTTTCATGAACGAACTTCAACTCGAAATCGTAGCGTGTGTATTTCAGAATCCAGTTCAAAATGAGGAGGAAGCTTTTGAAGTAGCCTCAGAAGATACGAAGATGAATCTTGTCCGGTCTAATAGATGTTGAAAGTGAAAGCAGACTTCGGGAAACAAAGTGCAGAGGTCTCTTTATGCCATGTTAACCCTACAAATTACCAAGCCCTGTCGAATATAAATTGCTTACACGCATTGTACTGTTATGATTGTTTAATAAAACTGTTATATGTGACATGCTTTCTTTGCAAGTGAGTGTTTCGAATTATGAATTTATACGTGGTCAAAAACTGATTAACTTTTATTTGAACATCGGGTGGTTAGACCATGTTTATGGTCAAAGATAGGGACACTTTTCCCTACGATGTCATTTCCCTGGGGAAGTCTATGGTATGTGATGCTGTACGGACGGGTAATTCTTCCTTTAACGAGTGTTTTTTCATTTATACGTTAAAATAACATATTTCTATGCCAATTTTTCTTACCAGTAGCTTCGACGCCTGAAATTGCCAAGCAGAGTTAACCCTTTAACTTGTAAAATGGTTTTCGTAAAAAAAAAAAATATAAAATCGAAGAAACAAAAATTGTAATCGATGCTAAGTTAATTTTTATTTGAAGTCTTGCAATTTACTGAGCGTGTATATACGCCTTTCGTGTATTTTGATGGACTCGCGAGGGCGTATATATACGCTTTTCGCAGTCAAAGGGTTAAAGAAACAATCGATGAACAATTGAGGCATATAACTGTAACATTTTCCTACCTTTACTTAATAAATAAGTCAGTCTTCACAACGATTTTTGAAATCTCGAAAATCGACCCTGAATTCGCAACCAACGACTTGTATATTTCGCTAATTGTAAAAAAATGAACAAAGAAATTCATTATTTGGGCTAGACAGATGAATAATAACATTTACTAAAAAATTACGACCTGCAGACTGATTTGAAAGAATGATGTCGTTATGTCCCACTACTGTGTATCAACTGCGTGCAGTGTGAAACACGTTCCATGTTTAAAACCTTTCTTTTTCCTCACTCCTACGACGTCAATGCAACGACAAAATTACGTGGGTGACATATAAATTATTTATTTCTGATTCAGGCAAATGGTATTTGCAAAACAACTGTTTTCGAAAGACTAAAATGACAAACTATAAAGAATCATCCGACCACAATATCGATGACGATGGTGATGACAAGAAACGAGTATTGTACGGTGAAAACTACTAAACTGATCTAGATACGTGTCCAACGTACTTGCAAAATTGAAATAAATGTACAAAATGGCAAACATTCGGTTGTTTGTCTTTCTTATACAAGTAATGATGAGTGAAATTTGAGAATTTCTATCGTATCAACTACGCCATCTATGTTCTTCTCTTGTAAATAAAGGGGGTAGTATACATTTATTTTTTCAAAAAATCATTTCTTTTTTTTTTGCAGTTTTACGTAGTATTTTCCTATAAAGGTAGAAACCGTCTTTACCCTCAAACCGATCAAGAAGAGGCAGAAAATCGCAGTACAGTAAGAGCCCTAGTACCTAGTAAGCCCAGTGGAACGAAAACTCATTTCGCATTTTTCTCAGAACAACGTTTCTTGACGTGGCGACCACGATTTAGAAAAATCTACTGCACCGATCGGGTTCAAATTTTAGGAAGATGTTCACCAAATACATAATTTTGGCCCGTAGTAGAATTAGATTATTTTACGAATATTTATTAACATTTTTTAACAATTGAAGTTGTAAAAAAGTGATCAGAAACTTAAAAATACCGCCATTTTGTTATTTCTCTTTTTTTTTTTTCATAATTCTACTACCGGCTATAGCCACTTATGTACTCTTGAAGAATCAATTTGAATTTTTGCATTCAGACGCTCCAAACTCCTGAAATCGTGATCGCCAAGGAAAAAAAGACTTTTTTCAGGCTTTAAAATTAACTAAAAAAATTTGTCGACATACTTTAATATCTATACTACCATATATCAAAGTATCAATAAATTAAAATAAATTCTACTAGTTAAAAAAAAATTGTAAAAAAAACAGTTAAATAAATGTATACTACCCCCTTTAAACAGAAACGGACCGGACTCAACAACTTCCTGTTCCGGTACGATCGTGCAACAATATTGTAACACTTTATCTTTCATTTCTCAATAAATCATTATAGTTCGCATCTCTCGTGCTTCTTAAATTAAAATACTCAAACCAACAAGTAAATAATTCCGACAGAAAATACATACAAAACTTGTTTAGTTTTCTTTATAAATTCGATAATTATTTTACCTAAATTTTCTATCACTTCATTCAAATAACCGATTTCGACTTTTCTTATTTTTGTACCATAATTTCAACAAATTTAAACATTTACGTACTGAACTGTTTGTATAGCTACGTACTAATCTCATCACGCTTTGATATTGATTTTATTTAGTAAACACCTGTTCTCTATTTTTGGCAAGCTTTTAAAATCAATTGTTCCATGTTACGCCGGATTACCTAAATAGCGCAGATAACTGGAAACATTTTCATTAACATTTAAGAAGATGCTCCGCTGATTCGAGAGTCTGCCGGAGCAATTAAGGTTTTTTTTTTTTATCGTGGATACGCGCGTGAAATTTTTACGAGCACACGAGCGTACGCAATTGCAAGTTTACCTAATAAACAACCTTGTAATCTAAGAGATAAAGCAGTCTCTCCCTCCACCGTACCGCCTTCCCATTGAAGAAAAAGGTCAAGGTGATGGGTATAAATAATTATAAAAATAATTTATTGCAAGCCGCCTCTTTTAACGGAACTTGCGTTGCAAACATTAAGCAAAGAGAACTGCAGTTCGTTTAATTCAATTAAATCTATTGCAGTATCTTGTCAATGTGATAAAACTTAATTTTTGTATATTTTGTGTTAATGTTAAAATTATTTCTCCAATTGAAGTATTTTACAGGAAATGTATGATTCTTATTGAATCTCGAAAGATGACGTTTCAAGAGAAGAGCTCTTGTTCTGTTTATCGAACTATACTGGCACCGGTATTTAAATAGACGTATGCAAATACGAAATAAATAATGCAGAAGCGCAGCTTGCAGTACGTGTGTTAATGGGTAATTCATTAAATTACGAACAATGTATCATGCTTCTTCCAAATTTTATTTTAAACCAGCCCGTCGCCCAACCCTGACTATATTTTGATCAGTTCAGCCAAGCTTCAGTGATGCGATCACATATACACCGTCACTTTCATTTTTGTATATACAGATAGGAAATACGTGCATTGTCTTCATGACGAGTATGACTTGACATAAATATCGCATCGTGAAGGTTCAGGAAGGGAATACATATCTACACCGATAATTAGTATGTACTTTCCCACCCAACAGAGTAAATCTACACATTCCAAAGTGACACCGTTGTAAAATCACTCAAGCGTGAAAGTACGGAAATTTGATACGTGAGAAAGGGTTGAAGCCGTAAACCGTCAGGTCATGGCCATCCAAACAATTGTTTTGTATACGTGCCCTAATTATAAGCAATGTATATTAACACGGAACCCCTAGAATAAAACGATCCTAAATGCTGCATCATCAAAGGGCGCCGCTTCCTAACGACATAATTTACGATTTTGCCTTATCTCGGACCGAGTTGCACCTATTACCCTAGATACAAACGTGTTAACCCATTAATAGCCGAAGTTGCGTGTACATAACGCTTTGCTATCTATTTGGTGTCATAAATTTTTATTTTTTTTATTTTTACCATTTATTTATCTTAATTACTTATAAGGAAAGGAAATGCTACCACATATCACCGCAGAGTGAGCTGGAATCCCGCTTTTCGTGACCAAAATTATTTGAGCATTATTTCAAAGTTTAAGGTGATAGTATGATAGATCGTCGAATTCGTTTCGGCACAGGCCAAAATATTATGAAGTCTCAAAGACTCAGTTTTTGTAAAAAAAAAATTTTTTTCGAAATTTTTTATATTGTAGTTTGTAGGAAAGTGAATACTGATCAACTTTTATTGGAAATATTTTTTTGACAGATCATTGGAAATGTCTGAGAAATCATGGTAACGTCCGTCAGAAGGGGCTGACCACATTAATCAGGGGTTTAATCACATAATATGATTAATATCAAGGACAGTTGTCAAGTTACAATGCACAGTTGTCCCGAACGAAACGTCAAATACCTCGGATGTCTTTGTTAAAATTAACACAAAATTAAAAGTAGCAAAAGGTAACACAGCTGAACTAACATATTCTCTTTAACAATTGATTAAACTTTCATCTAAAATAAGTAAGAAGTCTAGCACTACTAAGCATTTTTTTTAAATCCTTCTCAAAGTTTAAATTGATATAAAATTTGCACTATTTCTATACGGATTAAAAAATAATTAAAATTGAATTAAATACTTGAAAACCTACTTTTTGATATTCTATATTCTATAGTTGTTACAAAGAACGTTTCATTTTACTTTAAATTTTATGATTTTGTCTTTATAACATCGTACCACGTTACAGCATTATTCAGAATAAATAATATCATGGATTTTGGAGTTTTGAATAGTTGTCACTTTATAGCAGCAAACATTTTTTCAATATAATGAACTTGAAGAATTGACTTTTGGTCACAAAAAGTGGCTTTTCGGACCACTGTGCACCGTTTAGATTAAATGAAACATGAGAGTTATATGGTTTAGTAATTATTTCAAAGCGAGTTAGGTAATTAGTAAAGAAGGGCTAGGTTAATTACTGTACCCTAGAGTAATGACTAGTAACTTTCGTGTATAAGATATAGCATAAAACTTCCCTGGGGAAGCTTATCGTACCCGACAGTGTATATAATTTTGTTTATAACAGAAACTAATAAATTTTGGACCTCTGGAAATTAATGGGTTGAGGATTCAGATAGCGTAACTGATATACTTTTCTAAATTTCCCAAATCTTATTCTACTTAAGAAAAGATATTACACGGAGTGATTTACATTATTACCACAAATATAAAAAATATATCTAATATTATTTTTCCGCCGATAAATAAAGTACCCAAGTTTATACATTTATTAGTCAATAAAAATTGTATAAAAGGATATACGTCATTTGCGACCAACCGAAACATTTTTCTTGGACACAAACAACCCTTAAAATTATCCGTTCTTAATTAGACAGTTAATTATACTTATTCAACTCGCGATTCTTCGCTTAATGAGAACGAATAGGTTCTCTTTCTTTCTCGACAGGGCGTGGTCTCTTACCTCTTGCTTGGGTGCTGTATTCTCGTCGGATTAGCTGCGAAAACCAACCTTGGCTTTTAGGGTGTATTCCTTACGTTATCGCCAGTTATAAAATTGTACCTTGTTCTCAATAAATATCTATTATGTAACTCGTATACCTGTTTGCTTCTTGTTATGACTGTAAATGAACCGTTGGATTATTGAAAAACAAGTTACAATTAGAAATGAACGCTATTACAAAAAGATTAAGTTATATCTTTCACATCGACCTAATATTTTGGATATAAACATACTGCTATTCAAATGCTGTAAGTACGTCAATCATCAAGAAGTCGAACGAAAAGAAAAAATTAATGAAAACCTAATTGTCCTGGTTAACCTAACGTAACTCGCTGGTCACAAGTCATATTAATGTACTTATTACGATAGTAATCATCGAACAGCGATTGTCGGGTCAATCGTGATTCAGACCTAAGAAATGTATACAACAGACAGTAGACTCCCAATTATGTATTCGGTCCTATTTTAACCGGCCATTTTTTTTTGTTGATATGAAAACGATTGACTAGAATCTAGAAGCAGAATTATTATTGATATTTCTGTAATTATTCACCTTCTTTCGACTCAATATATTTTTTTGTTATATTGATTATTATTTAACTGGTCTTTCTGTTACTTATTTTATTTCCTATCCGTCCTAGACTTTTGAATAAACCGCCTAGACAGCGGTTCCCAACTTGTGTGTCACAACTCTTAACCAGTTAACTGTTTCGAGCGTTTTGGAAAATGTGTCCCCTACGTGCGTCGTACAAATTAAGCGATGACGAATATATTCGTGAAACCCAGAGTATGTTTGATATGAAATTAGGTTACAATGAAATTACTTAAATATTTTTATTTCGTTATTTATTTATATTAATAAGAGTAAACTTCTTGCAATTTACGAATATATTTTAGTTTTAACTAAAATTGCAAAATTAACTGCCAGTGGTCACTACTGAAGACGCATGACGAAGATATTCGTCATAACACAAAATATTACAATTTCTTCATGACGAATATCGTCGTCATAAACAGTTAACTGGTTAAAAGGGTGTTGACGGTTATCACTTGTTGATTTCTACCAACTATTTATTTTAATATGGTCACAAATATTGTCATATTTGATGAAAAACAATATACTGATTTTATACAAATAAAAAGACGAAAATATAATAAACTTTCAATGTACACCTGACCTTCCATTTACGTGATATTTTGTTTCACGCGGTAAATTATAACTCTATTTACGCGTATTTTTACACAGTAGGCAAGCGAGGTACTGACAGGCTCTATTTACACGATTTTCATTCTCATAAAACGAATTCACGTGGAGGGACGGGTGTAATTAAACGTTACTAAGTTAAAGTTATATTCTGAAATATCTATTTTTAATATGCTTCAAATTTATCTCACCTCACGGAGGGGGGATGCAGGTTACTTAAATATCATAAAAGGAAAGTTTCAACTCAAAAGAGGTTGAGGACCACTGTTCCAGGCCGTAGTAAGTTTCCGACGTAGCAGAAAAGCTTACATTACCATATTTTCAGCTACGCTATAGTCACCTTAGTATTTTCTTTCTTATCACAGTACGAATTGCATTGAAACACTTGTCTGATTAACTGACCAACCGAGGCCAGTTAACCGGAAGTCTACTGTACGCACACTAATAACCATATCTATATACAGGGTGTCCAAAACCACCCGTCCAGGGGTCTTTAGTGTCATAATTCGAAAAATACTATTCGATAAATACGTAGCGTTTAAACTTATAATGTTATACACAAATATATCTGAAATTTACAAACAAAAAATAATGTCAGTTAAATATTCAATAACACTTGTAGCTATTTATATCCTCGCCACTGCAGATGAACATTTCGCGCATTCACAGCCGTTGATCGCTACT
This sequence comes from Stelis phaeoptera, assembly GCA_943735885.1. Classification (NCBI taxonomy): domain Eukaryota; kingdom Metazoa; phylum Arthropoda; class Insecta; order Hymenoptera; family Megachilidae; genus Stelis; species Stelis phaeoptera. The sequence goes on from OX030933.1 coordinate 5,011,478, forward strand.
GACGTAATAATACGTCAGCATATAAAACGATGCAGAGTACACAAAGATAATAGGAATCGTACTGATTTCATTTGTAAATCTTACAGAATTCTTTTACGCAAAGGCAAATGCTTTCAAGATTATCGTACAGGAAAGAAATATTACGTTTTATTTTTATTTAAAAGTTTTAAATTAACGTTTCAAAAAGTGTTTATATCAAATGATTTCGAATTTTTTCAATTTTTACACCTCCTTTGTCTATCTGAATTTATTATGCTATAATAAATAAAAATTCAAATAAATACTTTAAACTCGATCGTTTATCACTTAACTGATTGAAATATGTTTAGAATCTAATAATATCAGAAAAATGTATTTGCATTTATTGCGTTCCAAACAAGCTAGCATCTGATTCATTATTTATTGTACGCAATAGACAGAAATATCTATACTTTGGTTTATACAATTCAAGTTAAGATAATACGATAAAATATTCAGTTATTGGCACTTTAAGTAGATTTGTATTTGAATTTAAATACACTTTTCTAAAATATGAGTCATAATTGTACAGTTTTTTTTCGTCGGCTAATATTGATTTTTAAGTCTAGCTTGAAATTACATTTTATTAAATTTAGATCGATATAAAAATGTACAATTGCTTAATTATTCAGACAGAATGTTACTTTACAATTACTACATATATGTATACATTATTACAGTTATTGGCATGCTTATTTTACAGGTGTAAATAATAAGTAAAACGGCGAAAATAGTTGAATTTAAACTTTATAATCAAGTAAAAGTGAAAGAAGTGCCAATAATTTTTGTACTTTTTTAGGTAGTAATTTTTATACCGTAATCAATGGTTCTTAATGACAGTTTTTCAGAACACTAGTGCTCCGTGGATTTATAAAAACAGCATACTAATTTGGTAATTAGGGACATATGAATCAACTTTAATATAATTAAAATTGTTAATCGTTTTGCGTCGAAAAGTGCCACAGTACCGGTGTAGTAAGATCAACTCACGGGGTTTTATGCCTGTTGTAAAACACTGCTAACGATAAATGACTGATTAACTTAGAATGTAAATAGTTAAATAATTTATAAAATTATGAACAATATTGTCGCATGTACAACAAAAAGATAGATCCCCCAACAGCACTATTCAAACTCTAACTAACAGATTAACTGAAGTGAGAATAAACAAACTTCATCAAATTGCAACCACAGTTCCCATGATATTGAAAAGATGATTAACGAAGTTCACGAACGTCAGAGACGATCGTGCAATATCATCATTGAAGATCTTGATGAAGCTTCTCATAGCCAACAACAACAAGTTGCTGCGGAAATTAAAACGCTTTGGCAAAGCATACATCCTTCCAACTATGATCGCTTGCGAACGTATCGAACTGATATAAGAATGCATAAGAAACGTAGGCCGATTTGTGCGACATTTTCCTCGCTTTAGTAAGTTATTAATATTTTAAAACGGAAGTCTGCTTTCACGGATCCACTAATCAACTTCGTCAAGATTGTACCTTGCAAGAAATAAAATATTTATCTTTTCCGAATTAAAAAAAATGAATAATAGTAACACTTACGGATATTAAGGAATATTAATGGAACATGGATCGTTGATTTTTATTTATTCTATAACTGATTCTAAAAAGTTGTAGCAGATAAATTCCATTATTTTCTACATAATTTTAACTAATCGAAATTTCTTTTACGGTAAAATAATCCTTTAGTTAAATTACCCAGAACATTTGACAGTGCTCTTATTAATCATAAACAGGGTGCCTCAGTTTTTTCCGGCCAAACTTTACCAACATATTCTACGAGCCAAAATAAGACAAAAATGTCATATAAACATAGGCTTTTAAATGCTTCATTAAAAAGTTAAAAATAAAATTTACAGAAATGAAGCAAAATGAACATGAAATTAGCAATGCAGTAGATTCTATTTTCCGTAGATGTTAGTTTTGCATTCAGAATAACGGACTGCATTTTGAAATGGAATTATAAGTGATTTCAACCTGTGAGATATCAGTGAACGACACCAGGTAATTATCATTTCATGTTTTTGTTTGTAACTTTTTAATGAAGCATTTAAGAGCCCATGTTTATATGACATTTTTGTATTATTTTAGCTTGTAGAATATGTTGGTAAAGTTTAGCCGGAAAAAACTGGGACACCCTGTATGTAGGTGTAACTGTAGTACAGTCACTCCCATAAGTATTCGGACACCTTTTAAAACACAATTCCCTCGTTTTAAATTAGACCAAATTGAATAGAACGTTACTAATCACGTTCTTAGGCGAAAAACTGAGATTCTTGTAAATTTCAATTGCTTGTAGTTTCTAGATGCGTTAACCGATTTAACCGTATGTTTTACATTTTCAATATTGGCTCGGATAAAAAAGTTAAAAAATGTGATCCTCACTGTATCCTTCATAATTTCAACCGGCTGGGACTTTTTCAACATTTTCTTTTTTTGTCATCCAGTAAACTAGTTCTTCTAGCTTCTCAAAAAAATTCAAGTCATTTGGTTCAATTTCAAACGAAGGAATTGTGTTTTAAAAGGTGTCCGAATACTTATGGGAGTGACTGTATGTTGGATTGGTTTATAACATTAGGTTGGTGAGCGACTTCAGATTAATAGCGATGAGCTGGACGATATCTTACTTATAGAAATGCAAAAACTTAATTCAGAGTGTGTCATACTGCGAGATTAAGCGATTGAGAGATTTCTGTGTGAAATATTATAAATTATCTAATGTTAATATTATCAAACATATTGTTCATTCTATTATTTAAAATGTGAGTACAATCAATTATATTTTATGTCAGTCACAAAACGTTCAAATCATTTGTAGTAAAATAATATAAAATTAAATATTGTATGTACTTATACACTTTCACACTTCAACTATTTACAATTTATTACAAATTGCAATAGGTACCTTATAAAATGTCTTAACACTTTGACCAGTACGTCACCCAACCAGTGACGCTTGAATTTCCACAAAAATGTATCATTAATATTGTTTAGAATTCTTTACGCATCTGGTTGAAAATACCCGTATGAAATACTTGAAACGTTCATAATAGTAATAATGAATTCATATAAATGTAAATTTTGTTTAATGAAATTTTCGACACCTTCAGCGTGACAGTCAAAGTGTTAATAAAGAAGCGTAATATGATTGAAGAGGAGCCGAATAAAGACCGAAAAGTTGTAAAAAATGAATACTCGTAAATATTTATAAAACTATCCAGTATTCATTTGAAGTGACTGGTGACGAATTAAAAATTCTATGCACTTAATTTATAAAACCAAGTGTACATAGCAATAATTTAAAAAAAAAAAATTGAATGGAAAATGTATATAACTTTTCACTGCAAATAATGATTAAAACATGGCCTACGCAGTGCGAAATAGTGCCAAAATAGTTCATCCGCAGATTCGGTCGCAAGAATTGTGTAACTAACGATTTCGTACAATATATATCACTACTTGGCTATTTTCCATCTTTCCATTCCTGCTGCTGTTAGAAAGTGTGAACTTTAGAGAAACGATCCTCGAAAAGCTTTCATGTTAATTACGGTTGCCTCAAGCACGACTAAACGTATATGTATATTTATTTACATATTTATCAGCTTGAAACTAAACCTTGCGATACATGTATAACAGTCACCAAATTTTAATGCTCAACAAATTTATTCATCTTACACTCTGAATGGCGAAAAGAAACATTTAAAACAACTTCAACCATCAAGATTAGATAATATTTAAGTACAAAGAATAACTATTGCTGTAATTATATTCGTTAAATTTGTCTCTACATAAGTTGTAAATTGAATTCGTTGTTTAAAAATAACGAGCTGTGTAATGAAATCAACTTATTTCATTTCTGTAAAATCAGTAAACTTTAAACTCTGAGATCTTTAAACTCTAGATCTGTAATTTGTATTTAGATGTTTACTATTACATGACTATCATTAAAAAGCACAGATAACCTACTGACATCAAATTTATTTTCGTTCTAACCAATTAGCAAAATATAAACTAACTTTACTTAAAAAATTAAGATTATTATAAGATTATTATTTAATTTTCGATACATCAAAGCGTCTATGAATAAATTATTTTTCTAATCATTTAAATTCACAATTGCATTCCAAGATTTTTTTGAATATTTTCATAAGTCTATGTTCAATTTTTGAAGGTACTCTGCGACAACATGGAATTAGTCCGAGTTAAATACAAGATGCAATACTAAATATATTTAGCAAACACGTATATTCGGTTCACAAAATTAGCATAGAAAGAGGTTCAAATTTATTAACTATTCTCTCTGCTTAAGAGCGGCCGGAACACGTGATTCTTCTTTTAGACACAGAGTCTAGACACTTTAAAGACAGTGCAATCGTAATAAATCGTTATTTATAGACCACAGGAATTCTAAGTTTCCTTTGCAATTATAATATATAATCACCGTGCACCACCGTCGTCGCGTTACCTACCAACTAAACCCAGAGAACAAAATCCCCGACATTTGATAATTGTATAAAAAGAGTGTCACCTAACCCGGTCAGATGCTATAGCATTCATTTTCATAGTGATGCAAAATGACATAAATGGTATAGCATCCAAATTTTACAGTAAATTTTTATTCATTTAATTTTATACAAACTTAAGTTTTTGTAATTAATATATATTTCAAAGTAATGACCAACTGATTCATTTGCCTGTCTATTTTTGCAGCTCACTGAAATTTTTACTGTCCGTGAACGTGTTAAACAATATATAGAAACTATGAAAAATATGTATGCGCACTCTACCGCATACAGCGCCACAGACTCGTACGTATACGCAGAATCTTTCTTTGGCAAATATCTCAAAAACTAAGACCGAGCGGCGGTGATGTGTATAAGAAAAAGTTGTTCAAAATGTCGAGTTTTACAACATACTGAAGTTTCATCGAAATCGATGAGATGGTACTCTTTCTATATAATTACCAAAAAAATGAAGTTATTCTGTTTTAACCGTTTTTGAGACCCAGGGGTCATTGAAAAAACACTATCGGAAAAAGTCGAACAGCTCAATAGCGCTTTTCTTAATTGATTGTTGGGTCTTTTCGACACAAAACGGTTAACGAGTGTCCAAATATTTTTAAGAACCACCGTATACGTAGAAATAAAAATTATAGAACAATTCTATACAATGAAATGGTTTGAGGTCAAGTTCGACTTTGCTATAAGTTATATGTTGTGCGTCCCAGTATTCATGGTACAACCGTGAACGGAATAATTCTACGTGAGAGAATGGATCGAAAATATAAAATAAAATTTTGTTTATACGTGGCTTTGTTTTCGAAAAAATGGAGCATGAAGTTTGTTGATATTAAAACTGTTGTGATATTAATACTCGCATCATTTGAATTGTATTTCGCGCCTAAACACACATTCGTGTTTACTTTTGCGCCCTCTGCGACGATTGTCTCCTCTTCTTGCTTCCGGTTTCTTTTTCGACACTACCATGTAACGCGACGCCATGCGGCATTGTGCTCGTTTCTTTTCTTATCGTCCAATATGTGTTATAAATAAACATTAATTGATTATTATAAGTCCCCTTCAAACCTAACAAAAACTAATTTAGTAATTAACGAATTATCAATTGTTATTAAACGTAATTATCAGTGACGTTAAAACGTATCATCGGTATCCTTTATTGTTGTCATAATAACGTACTTTTTATAAGTAAAAAAGTGTCGAAAAGGAGTTTTAGGTCTCCCATACCACCATTTCGTTCATTCTTCCTAAAGATTTCTCTTCGGCTGATCTTTGGGACAATAACAGTTGGACGCTCCCAACTGCTCTGTTGGGAGCAATTTTCCTTTCCTGAATCGAGACGTACAGAAGCAGCGCAGAAGCTTGGTCAGGATTTTCCAGTTACGGTTCTCGGGCAAGGGTGAAAGATCCTTCGTTGAACATCGCATAAGATGGATTTTCAGGACGCCCTTCGAAGCGACGAAAAACCGGCGAGTCTACGATTATTTATTGGGAATTATAAACCCAGGAAAAACCATATACATCGAATATACCACTGCCTGCGAGTACGGTGAACCATGCCATAGTAGCAGAACGGCATGATTACAGGAGTTTAACGGTTAAGATTGACATTTACGACAAACTGAGAGAGAGAGACGAATAGTTCAGCTTTAATTGGGCTTGGAACGACCCTGAGTTTCACGAAAAAACCATCGTCACGCTCGATAAGTTGGGCCAGTGGAACTATGACGACGTATTCATAACAGCTGATGTCCTGGGGTAATCTCTATGGCAGAAAGGAAGTATCCAGGTTGGAGGATGGGGAGTGGGTAGTACCTGAGTGAACTCAGTGTATGCTTCATTACGCTGGGGGAGAATGATAGTCCCGGTGGTCTGGAGAGAGACATGTGGGCGTCATCCTCGTTAACATACCCTTTAGCTTGATAAGTAAATAACAATATGCGAGTATCTTGAAGAATATTGACCAATAATTGCATGACGATATTAATAATGCCATGTATTAATTTATATTATCTTAATCATTGAAGTAACGAAAGAAATGATTTAAATAATCATCTTTCATGTTATGAACAAACTTTTTGAAGAATTTTCAAATTCAATTTTCCCGAAAACGAAACCACGGGTAAAAAAATTGTATTCTATGTTTTCAATTTGTTTTTCCCTGTAGAACTATCTCATTTCTGTTTGCACTATGACTACTGGAACAAGCTATGTGAACCTGGCACCCGACTTTAAAAGAATTGATTTTTTTTTTCATGGAAACTAGTAGTATTTTGTTTGTAGCTGATTGTAGTAACAATAGTTTCGTTTGTAGTTGCATCCGTTAATAAATAAAAAAAATTGAAAAAATGACCCGCACCCGACATTGAGATATCTCAAATTCGCTGGCGCAGCCTTCTTTAGTATCGTTTGTAGTTGTTTGCAGTGATTTCCTCTTTATTTGTAGTTGTATGGTTTAAAAGTTATAAGCAATTGTTCATACTGTCAAGAGTGAATTTGGTCAATTTTAAAGATTTTTAAAATCCGCTTTTTCCATGTGATTCAGAATCGTTTGTAGTTGCATTAGTCAATGGATTTTTTCATTCTTTACAAAATAATACTAAAGCAACCGTGCCTTAAAACCGTTAATTCAACAATTATTACACTTTTAAATTCCAGCAATTATATTTCTGGCCATAAGTGCAGTTTCGTTGATGTATCGGTGTGCACTCACTACTCCGCTGCACATTACAATGTTTATGCAGATGAATTCACTACTAATGTTACGTTCCCGCCCTCAAAATTTCCTTATTTGGAGTTGGCTGCGTACACCCGGTATTAGTCACATCTAGAATTTTCAAGATCAACGCGAAGCAAGGGCGTTGTCCCTCGAAGTCACGTAGCGCACTTCCCCACCATCCTTTTTATCCTAATTTTTGAGTATAAAAAGGGTTGCGGCGAAGGCACTTCGGGTCTAGTCAAAATCTAGGAAGGGCACGTTACCCGTCGGTACGTTTCCCTTACGACGTATTACAACTTAGCGAGATCGGGTTCAAGTCCCCTTCGAGCATTCTTCTTAACCATACAGTACACAGTCTACTGTTAGGCATTTCATTTACGGTTGTAGTCGTCCCCCGTTTGCTCGTGTTCGTTAAAACCGAGAAGGATTAGATTCTTGCTTCGCGGAATCGAAACTAAACTAACTCAAGTAACTCCAATAATATTGTAACTTAATTCAAGTTAGAACACCGCGACAAATTACACTATAACAGTTGTAAGTCCCGGTGCATTAGAATAAACTGAATCAAATAGATTTAGTGTTGATCAATTATAATAAACCGTCCTGAACCCACTTAGGTGTACCTTTACCGCTCGAGGTGCACCGAATACGTTACGAGCACTAATACTAACATTTCCTGCGGCTCCCTACGTTAGCCATACGTAGGTTCGTCCGCATATCACTTTCCTGAGGCTCCCCACGTTAGCCATACGTGGGTTCGTCCTCGCGTCTTGACCTTTCCTGAGGCTCCCTACGTTAGCCATACGTAGGTTCGTCCTCGATAACCAACCTCCTGGAGCTCCCTACGTTAGCCATACGTAGGTTCGTCTCCGCGTCTATTTTCCTCTTAACAAATTACCATATACCTAATATAAAGCCCCGGCTACGCAAGCCGTGCCCCTCCGGCTCGTAACACTAATAACAACCAGCGTAAGATATAATCGTCGTGGCAATACAGAGTACACGAGCCAACTGGATGCTGTACACTGTACGACATTCGTGTGAAACCGAAAAATTGTGCGTAATTATAACACAACAAATGAATTATAAATATATTATAATTCCCTTAGTACTAAATGTACCACAGTTAAGCAATAGTCTTCTCCCGTTTTGTTATTTAAAGCCCTGCAGCTGTAATTAAAATACAATCTGTGGAAGTCACTTTTTCGGTGTTAAACAAAACACAGATCGACTTACAAAACGATTACCCTTATGAGACTATACTTTGGCATCGATACAGTTTTATTCGGTAACAGCAAGTCATGACATTAATAACAAATGAAGAGTGCATATGTTCATCGTTGAGTGATAGTACGTTCTTCGACTCTTGATGAAGCATACTGCAATGCTGCTGAAACGTTGGCAATATTTTTATATCGGACCTGGTTTAAGCGACCTACACACGACGAAACTTGCTTCGAGATATGCTTGGAAGCCAGTTCACAAATGCTCACACACGGTGAGACTTGCCCTGTCGCATACCTCGAGGCCGGGTCTCGTGTGAATCGGTTCCCGTTGCCAGCTTGATTTTTACTTTATAGATGAGTTCTTAATTTGAAGAAAATAGTTTGAATTATCTCAGAAATTATTTGTCTACAAAAAATCAATTCATGTGGAAAAAATACTAAGGGTCGTTCAATAAGTCCTTAGAAAATACAAGAGATGGTGCTCGTAGCACCAAAAATGGTTTGTTTTTAGTAAGCACCATGACTCACTAGACAGCTGTCAAAGTCTTAGTTATATCCATCACATGGTTTCATTTTCATTGTCGATTGAAGCAATAGAAAAATAAAAAGATCCTCTTCCATCAAGACAATGCTTGGGTGCACACCAGTGCAGTTTCGATCGCCAAAATCATGGAATTGAAATTCGAATTATTACAACATCCACCGTATTCACCGGATTTTTCCCCCAGTGACAGTTTTTTATTTGCAAATTTAAAAAAATGGCTTGGCGGACAACGATTCACATTTTAGATGGTTTAAAAAAGTTGGAGAAACGCTTGGAATAGTGTATAGAGCTAAAAGGAGATTATGTTGAAGAATATAAAAAAATCTACCTAAAATAATTCGCCTTTCTATCTTTCTCTAAGGACTTATTGAACGACCCTCGTAAGTGACCGAGCTAAAGCAGACGAAGAAATGGAAAAGTGTTTAGCTATTTTGCTATTTGCGGCTTTCTTTTCGAGATATTAACGCATGAGAACTGAATATTTTATGACAGTACGTTATCGGTGGTCAGGAATAAATGAATACAAATGCATACGCATACACAGGAAATATTTAAATTTCAATCGTGTATATTTTGAAAATGTAGCTGTTTAAATGATATTGGCGTAGGACACAGGGCCGGCCATCTAGGGGTTGCAGCGGATGCTATGCACCGGGACCCGGTGATTAAGGGGCCCCAACATCATCAAGAATTAAAATAATGTAGGTACTCTTGCACATGAAAACTTGACAATATTCCTATCGTTGTCAGTATGACGGAAAGCATAATAACGGAGCGCACGACTTGCCTATCTGAAACGGAGGTACACCGCGACTTTTTCAATTCTCCATTCTTCCGAAGGGCTCATTTTGAAGGGGAAACTTCAAGGAATATGATGATATTTTTTTCAAAATTTAAATCACTCTGGTCCATCATCGAAAAAAACGCAAAAAAAGAATTTGTTTCCATTTTTCAACATTATAAAGTTAATTATCAGGGTTGAAAAAATTATTTTATAATAGCCCAATCTTTCCCGTATAAAACAAAGAGAAATTTAGCTCCATCGGATAAATACTTCTCGAGATAAAAATTCATAAGTGGAGCTCGTTTTAGCCAAAATAGGGAAAAATTACAAATTTCGAAGGCTTGTAATTTCTAAACGAATACTAAACTGGCAAAATGATGACTTAAATCCCTCCTAATTTCACATGGACTACAACATATTTCATTCAGAACGAAATTGCCAAAGGTGACCGCAAAAAGTGATCGATTTGGCGTGGAATGACGCCTTTACAAAAAATTTAAGGCCCCAAATGGTTTCTTGCACCCAGGCCTCTTTATAGAAAAGGCCGACTCTAGTAGGACAAACAAGATAATCACACCTTTACGTTTAATAATGAAATATATTTAGCACACATCGAAAGTTTATAAAGTGAAGTAAGAAATGCACTCGTGAACATGAGTTTACTCTTCGTACGATCTATGGGTTTTTCCACCGAACAATCGATAATCGCACCGCTGGGTGTCGACCTCATAAAATAACTCTAACGCGCGAATTATAACCTGCTTACAAATGACGAAGAACTTTTAAACTTCTTTTGGCACTCTTTAGCAGAGGCAGCCCTGTATGTGATTCCGTTAAAAACATCAAAGGCCATCTTTGTTTCTCGAAAAACATTACAAATTAACAAATTCGGGTACACTTATCGTACTGGCTATTGGAATCTTACTGAGGGTGTTTGATTTCATGTAAAAAAGAAATCAAATCTTATCGAATATTTAACAAATAGTGACGAAATATAATGTACGAAACAAATATGTGTGTTTACAGGGGGTTATAGTAAATAAAATATTCTGCTCCAAAGATATATTCTGTATATTTGCCATTATTATGATTTTAATGGACACATAAATGTTTTAACACGTTGACTGCCACGGGGGTCACCGGTGACCGGCACCCGAAATTTTTTACAATCAAATAATTAACAAAAGAAATGACGAAACAAACCACGGATAATGCTAGCTATCGATTTGAAAGGTTAAATTTGAAAATTAGTTGATTATATTCTTAATAATTAGGATTTCAACGTGTCTGACTACACACGTCCGTTGTCACTGTGGCAGTCAACGTGTTAACTCTTTCTTCATAATAAAAAATTTAATTTTATAAAGAATAAACAAAATACAGATAAGAATACATCAAATCTTTCGGAATGATTTCGTAGTTTTTCGTTCAGCTTCCAAAATATTTTTCTAACAAGAACAAAAACGTCCAATGACGTTTCATTCACAAACAGCTAGATAACGGTTATATATGTATGTATATCATTCATCGTTCCGCTCGATCACGGGACACGATATTAAATGGACATTTGCGAGATAAGCAGATAATCGATGAACTTAATAAAAGCGTTAATCTCTTCGTTATCTCCACCTTCTTTGTCCCGCGTGCCAATTATCTCGTGATAATTGCACGGGTTATAATAAACCTCTAAAATGTGACATACATTCTCGGAATTCTTTGTACATGTCAGGGGTATACAAATATGTTGGTCTCGTAATATTTTTTAATCAAAACATTTTTCCTCCACTATCTATCATCTTTCGTCGTTACTCAGAAATATGAATATCGTGATGGAAACAATCTTGACTTTTAAAACGAATAAAAGCAATAACGTATCATAAGGCTCCTTCAATATTTCAAAATTATAAAAGTGTCAATTCAACGAACCCGTTATCTAGAAAGTTACTTAGGATGTGATAAAATCTATTGCATTTCTGTTAAATTTTGTTGTATCGTCAATATAATACGGGACTTGGTATCATCGTGCAGCAAAATCACTCTCTTTTCTCTTGCAGATCAATTTCTTTGTTTAAGTGTGTTAATTTGTTAATTGTATAATTCTGCAATTGCTAGACCTAGTTTCAGCAGCTCATAATATACTATCCTGTATACAGGGTGTTTGGTAACTGGTGGTACAAGCGAAAAGGGAGTGATTCTATATGAAAAAATAAGTTGAAAATGTAGAATAAAATTTGTTTATACGAGGCTTTGCTTTCGAGAAAATCGACTTCGATACGCATGCAATTGATTATGTCGTGGTTGAACGAATCCTGATAAGAACCATACTGGCCGGCATTTTTAACAATTTTTCCATCAATAAAATAAATTCTTAAATATTACATCCTATATTATTACTCATAAACCTATGACACATGATTTGTATCGAGATCCGTTCAACCATGTCATAATCAAGTTCACGCGAACTCTGAGCAAATTCAAAGTCGATTTCCTCGAAAACAAAGCGTCGTATGAAAAAATTTTATTCTACATTTTCAACTTATTTCTTCATGTAGAATCACTCTCTTTTCGCTTGTACCACCAGTTACCAAACACCCTGTATATTTTACTTTTATCAGTTACACAGGAATATATACAATGTGTTCATTAAAATTTATCCATAGTCTTCTGTGATCAGAATAATCATATTATATTTTATTCATGATCGATCATAAATTGGGATAAAAACGACTTTTGCTTATATTGAATTATTTTTTAGAGCGGTAAGTACTGATTCTGCTGCTAACAGCAATTCTTTTCCCATCTTAAGTATTCAAATTATAATACACTAATTAATATTAAACCTTATCTGCAAGTTGTACACTCACAGTAATGCCTCCAAATAATATACAATTCCACTTACACGTGAGCGATAGAAAGTTTCACACAGGGGAAACCGGATATCAATTATAAAGAAATATCAATAAAACAAATATTTTATCGTAAATCTTAATTCTTCTTTTTAAATCACATTAAGCATCAACTGGAACGTATTACACAGTTTTACCCTGCCCCCAGTATCTGCTTTTTACAAGGAGATATTATGCTGTTACATATCAAATGATTTAATTCAATATATAAACAATAACGTTATAATGGTAGCGTAAAACAGCACTTATGACACATAAATTGGAAAACTGAAGTTTAATGAGAACGGTTAACCAAATCTTTCTAATACAAATTGGCATGTTGTTAATTATAGTCGAAATCCGTGTATTGTTATTTCACGAATTCAATCAAAATATTGTGCATCCATAAATTCATACTTTTAAATTTACCCTAAAATGGAAAGCAAAATAAGTAAGGGATGAAATATAAACAGACATATACAATAATTCGTATATTTCGACATAAACATTTTAATAAATTCTGCAATTATAAATAAGAAATCTGAAGCAAGTTATTTTGACCCCTTTGGTAGTTCTAGTGTTAAGCTACAATACAGCGTTAATTTGAAAAATTTATATTTCGACTCCAATAAACAAATATGTAAAGACATTGTCCATAAGACACTGATTACAGATATCAGTGTTTGAATGAAGTTTAATGCAATCATTAAAAACTCTTACTATTACTGTTCTTTTTTTTTTTATTTAAATATGATATTCCAATTCTTTTTTCACATAGTTTATATAATGCATTAATTTCGTCCATAGCAACCTAATATGTAATTAATCCACAATTTAATAAACAATTAATAATGGTATTGATGGAAGTTAATAAAATATTCACATGTTGTTTCAAAGAAATTTTTTTTTACGATTCTCTATCAGATTCTTACCTAGTGTCTTTTTATTTCGGCAACAGCCTGTATATTTTTAACCGCGTGAGGTGCTGGCTTATTTTATTGTATTGTTTCACGAATATCTCGAACGATCTGAAAACTTCGATTCAGCAAGAACGATTCTACATGGCAAACAGTGATCTTCTTAACTATACTCAGCAAGACTTAGAATCAGTTCTACGAACTGATACCAATAATCTGCTGCAGTAAGCATGCAGAAACGTAATAGAGATATCGTGTATCGTTTTTCGATAATTGATGCGATAAAAATTTGTGTACAAGAAAACAATCGGTCCACAAGCGGCGATGAAATTTTTCACACGGTATCGAACGCGTAAACGAGTAAGGGAAATTCAATTGTTCGAAAGAAACAAAAAATGTTAACAGTTCGTTCTAGTTGATTGCTGCAAAATTTCAGAGCACTATTAAAGCTTTCTACAATTCAATGACTGTGAATGGTTTTGATTTCGCACGCGAAGAATACAATTTGAACACTCTGAATGTTACTTTTTAAATATTGTTATTTGTATGATTATATGACGTACACAATTACGAGTATACACTGTTTAACTCTTTGGGGCACGGTGGGATTAGAAATGTCTCTCGTTTTTGATGCACGGTAATGCATGGTGGGACATTTTTAGACCCACCTCGAAATATTGCAATAGCTGCAAAAAAATAAGATAAAATAAAATAAAATAAAATTTAAAAAATTAAAAAAAAATTCTGTGCAACATGGGTCTGAAATTCTTCTGAAATTCTGTGCCCCAAAGAGTTAAACGAAACGAAGAGATGTAAACGTTAAGATATTATGTTTTGTTCATTTTAGTGGTGTAATTTTTTGTTCCCCCACTATCTCTATCCAGTTAGAGAACAGTGGCTATATTAGAGCAGCGGTTTCCAACCTGGGAGACGCCGACTATGGTCAAGGGAGGCGCAAAATATTCATTTTCATACTATAATATCTACAAATAAATAAAACTTCATTTGGATCTTAGCGGAGAGTATGAATCTTTGTATTACAAAGCAGTGCAAGTACTTTTACCGTTTGTAACGTGTTATTTACATATGCGAATGAAAACCAAATATCGAGTCAGGTTAGTAGTCGAAAAAGTGATACGAGTGGCACTTTCCACATTGCCCCCAAGATTTGATAAACTTTGTGCCAATAAACAACAACAACCCTCGCATTAAATTTTGATGCGATAGATGTAGTTGGCTTAAATGATTAAAAAAAAACTTAATATACAAATAAATATATATGTACGTATATATTATAGCAACACCTTGTTATTATTCTGTTAATTATAGTTTTCAGTATTCTTCTTTTTGTAATAAAGCTTTTATTATTTAAAACGTGTCTATATTATTATATTTATTGAAAAAGTAAAAGATAGGGAGGCGCGGAAAAAATTTGTTTTCAGGGAGGCGTATTAGCATAAAGATTGGAAACCATACAGTATACATACAGATTGAATGTTTTACGAGTCTTTTTATAGAAAACCGTTTACATTAACAACCGTAATATCTTACTAAATTCCAGTCAGGGAGAAAACGTTATAAATTGGCCGAGTGACAAAACTTCTGCTACTGTGATATAACCAGATTGGAAAAGAAGTGCTCACGACCATATACAGCAGTCTGTTTCAAGGTTTCATTTCAATATCGCACCCCAGAGACAAAACGTGATACAACTTGAAAAAGTACTGGTTAAAATCTCTATCTCACCCTCCTTGCCGATTTTATTTATTTTTTAATGTGTTAATAATGATTCTAATCAATATAACCACGGTTAACTTTAATTTTTGAGATATTCACAAGAACGGCTGTTACTGTTACAATGAAATCTCACGATGGCTGAAAACCAATAGATATAACCAACGAGTAAAAAATCAAAGGACATGTTGTATCTGTAAAATCGGTCCCGGTCTTTGATGAAATTTATATACAGGGTGGTCCAGGCAATTGTTTCAGGTCATAACTCCGTTACAAATGTATTTACGAAAAAATACCAAAGAAGAAAGATAAATGGCTCGAAGGGCACTACATTCGTAGGCCCTCAGATTTTATTTAACTGCAACGGTGCACGTGCAATTAACAATTGCATCATTTCTTTAAACGGAAATGCATATCTTTTGTTGCACAGATCGATTCTTCTCTTCATTCTGCGTAAAAAATTATTAGGGTACCATGGCAAAAAAATTGTTAGTTCTCGAGATATTTTCAAAAAATATCTTTATTAAAGAAAATGCTCGAACGCTTCCCCATTACATTGTAAACATTTCTGATAACGATTTTTTATTATTTTCATAACTGCGTTTAACACTTTCCATCCGGGACCGATCCAATTGGATCCCAACGAGATTCAAAGGAGGTTGTAAAAAGTAATTTGATGCCTGGCAGCTTCAAAACGCAAATTATCCACTCCTGAGCTCAAAAGAGCGCAGCTTCGAAGGTGGAGCAGTAACTAAAGATAATTTAACACGTTGGTTGCCACGGGGGTCACCGGTGACCGGCACCCGAAATTTTTTACAATCAAATAATTATCAACAGAAATGATAAAATAAACCACGGATAGCGTTAACATTAAGCTAATAATGCTAGCTATCGAATTGAAAAGTTAAATTTGAAAATTAGTTGATTGTATTGTTAATAATTAGGATTTCAGCGTGTCTGACTACCCACGTCCGTTTTCACTGTGGCAGTCAACGTGTTAAACGAAGTTCTATGTCATATTTCTTTTTAACAATGTATATATTAGATGATTGTATAAGTTCGTGCCCGATTTAAAAATAAAGTTCACCGGGTTAAATTTTAAAGAACACAGATTTATTAATCAATTATATAGTCACCATTCTTCTCTACAATAGTTTTCCAACGATCTACAAGCTCGTCGATTCCAGTTTTGAAGAAAGATCTTGGTTTTTCTTGAAAAAGTTCGTAAAGTTTGCAACGTCTATGAAAATTGAGCACGAACTTATATGCAATCATCCAATATACATATAACTATGCTGATAGATTATTAGTTTTACACACTTGCATTATTCTCTGAAACGGCACCGTATATGTTTTCTACTTTCGTGTTCCAGAAATATTGCGAACGTACAGATACAGTTTCCGAAATGATTCGACGCTTTCTCTGGTAGCTTCAGTAAAAGACTGATGGCAAGAACAAGGCGTTCAATATTTAGGGTTTATAAAATGTTATGTTAAAAAAGAAGAAGATTTCACTATCAAGGAAATCTGACTTTTTTAAAATGATAACGTCACATACATACTACATTTATCATATTAAGGACTTGCATGCTATCACACTCGGAACGATAGATACGCCCAGGCGTATTCATCCCAAAGGGCCAATATCCTGGCCGCCATTACGCAAGCCGAAATACAAAATCATTGGAATCAGCTAAAGTTCGATTTTTAACTTTATTTGTTTTATCCTACTGGCTTTTGGCCGTAGCGATGTGTTAATAGAAAGAGGAGATAAATGGAGGTTCCATGTTGACGCATATGCTGCCACGGACGTATAGGTATACGCAGAATCCATTATAATAATAGCAGCAGTGTTTTGCAAGTATCTCAGAAATTAAAGTCGAGCAGCGGTTATAGGAAAAAAGTTGCTTGGAATCAATATCCTGACAACACGATAATAAAAAGTGAGCTAAATGGGTGAGGAGAGTGAGATATCGATAATTACCGAGTATGTTTTTCAGTAGAAGCAAAACAGAAAAGAATGGTTTCAAATTTTGAAAAAGAAAAGCGATCAAATTTATTCCTTAATTTGGTCAGTTTTGATTTCTCCTTAAATATCGAATGCATCTCAATATGCGTGTTTGTGTTGATGTTTCAATGTGTCCACCGTATTTAAATTATTCATTCTCCTCGTTTCTTTTCCAAGAAACCCTCGTTTTAATTACATTCCCTGAAGTGCATTTCCTATTTTGCGTTTCAGTTATTCTTGAAACATAAGTGCGTTGCCC
The DNA here is from genome assembly GCA_943735885.1 of Stelis phaeoptera. Taxonomy (NCBI): domain Eukaryota; kingdom Metazoa; phylum Arthropoda; class Insecta; order Hymenoptera; family Megachilidae; genus Stelis; species Stelis phaeoptera. Next base: position 5,029,115 of record OX030933.1, read on the forward strand.
GAACGATATGCTCAAAAGAAGAGGTAAAGCAGTATCAAATTTTGTGGGCGACGGGTTAAGAGGGGTTATCGTCTGAAAATTTTCTAACTAACGAATCAGAATGAGATGAAGCTCCAACATGCATAAAAACCGCGATGCAACATCTACGAAAAATGGAAACGAAGAAACTGAAAATAGTTTTCATTTGTTAATAGTGTGGATGAATGTTGTTATGTTATTACAAGAAAATTTAATTCTCTAGCATTCTGTTGAATGAGAAAGCTGTTACTGTAGAAATTGTTCTCGTCTGTAAACCGGATATAGGGGTGTTTAAATTACTACAACGTATTTTACCCCGGATTATCGCAACAACCGCTTCCCCACCATATTCATTTCCACAATTCCACGAAAAACATGCTTAGCCCACAGACACGTGTATGTGCGGAGCATAAATTGCAACTTTCAGCAAGAAGGAGATAGGAATTAAAGGGGAAAGGCAAAGATTCAGTACTGGAAGCCCGATTAGTTTCGGATTTATTGAACTCCTGCTGATACACAATAGCTCTACTGTTCTTTTGCAACATTGTACGCTTTTGTGTTGCTTCTAGTTTCCTTTTTTTTTTTATCTCTACGTAATCATTTGCACCTAACGGTACTAGCCTTTGATATACAAGGACAGTATGTACACTCCCGTCCATAAGTCATCAGACACTTACTCCCTTTGAGCAAAATGATTATTAAAACATTAATACAATTCACGGGTGTGTTGCTGTTAAAAAAAACCGCAAAATAAGAAAAAATGACTGCAGTGGGGAAACTCATATAAGGATTACAGTGTTAAAGATTGGGAATAGGTGTTGTAGACTGATCGGTCAAAATTTGAGGTATTTAGTACAAAACGACGAGTCTGTGTGCGTAAAAAACAAACTGAAAAGTTGATTCCTGATTGTATTGCTACAATTGTAAAGCATGAGGGGTCGGTCTGTGATGGTATGGGGTTGTTTCGGTGCAAATTAACCTGGTGATTTAATGCAAATCGAGGTAATTTTAAAAAAAGAACAGCATTTTCTTTCACGTAACCGTGCAGTGCCGTCTAGTAAACGTTTAATAGGACGAAACTTTATATTTATGCAGGACAATGAATTTAAAGGACTTAGAAAATATTATAATAGTGAATTGTAAATTATGGTACGGCCTCCACAATAATCCGATCTCAATCCAATAGAGAAATTATGGGAAGAAATAGATAGAAACGTAAGAAAAGTGTGTCCAAATTCAAAAATACATTTATGGGAATTATTTCAAAAAAAGGTGAACGACAATTACTTCAGAAACATTACAAAAATTAATCGACAGGATGCCGCTACTAGTTCAAGCGATGATAGCCACACGCGGCAGTTATATTGAGGACAAGATATAAGGTATTACAGTAAGATTTTTGCTACATCCTTTCATAATAAATATCGTCCGTATCCCAATTTTATTAAGTGTCCAGTGACTTATGGACCTCAACCCCTATAATCCTTTTCAGTTGTCATACATGTGTTTACTGTCCATAGGCATATCACGTGATTACTTCAATAGTGCCAAAAATCAGAAGAGAACAGAGTTATTCAAAGTCCCATTATTAGCGCTTATCTAATTATGTCTATGATCTGACCTAGCTTAACTGACATTAATAAATTTTGCGTTCAAGATTTATTCCAAATTCTCGGTAATAAGTAATATAATAATAACCTGTGCACATCTGTATTTTTAAGGAAGTATAGATCACATTCTAATTTTCCTGCCATCCAGCGACAAAAGTCGAGCCACATAATCAATCTTACGATATTCTTCTTCATAATGTACTACACAAGAAGGGCTTCTTCGCGTATTATTCTTCCCACTGTTACGTATGAAACTCCTACTCGTCGAGCTATTTTATGCAAGCTCATTAATAGATAGGGACGTACAGGAGAAAGCGATAACTTGCTCTTACGCTAATGGACACAAGGACGACTCACTCCCAGCTGTCGAGTGAAGAGTTGCTCTATCAGTTCGTGGTCATTGAAACATTGACTGAGCCGTTGGAAATCAAGAGGATATATGTAGAACTTCTCCTAAGCTCAAGTTCTTTCCTACCATCCTTCGCTGGTTATCAATAGTATGTAATTTATGTGTAAAAAAGATTTTTAGCAGCTTCATCGACAACATGAAATACTCCATGGACGGTCACGGGCGACCAACATGGCAGCCGACGTGTTAACCTTTACTGTACACACCACATAAACATTTCGTATGGTACACAGAGTGTGACACACCTCAACGACTTCAAACTGTTGACGTATTTAAACCATTTATTATTTTGGATTCCAAAAATTTCCGAATATACCCTGGACATTATAAAAGAAAGGTCAATAGAATTTTTCTTAAAATAATTTACATGTATTAAAAAAAAAAGAAAGAAAAGAAAAACACAGAAAATTGAACTGGAACTTTTACTGGGGTGTCAGTCCCCCAAGGGTACAGGGAAGCTTAAATAAGAAATGACATACTATGTCGCATGTGTAGTAATGGATTTTTCTTTATAAAAAATAGGGGAAGAAGAAAAGAAAAGAAAATTTTATAAATCGTCCATAATCTCACTGCGGGTTAATCCGAACTGCAGTATCATACTTCTCACAAGGGGAGCTACCCAAGTGTTACGCTCACTTATTTATGAAACTTTGCCACCTTATAGAGTTCGTCCAGCTGAGTATTCCGATACCCCCTTTTGTGCGTAGGCGGCCAATAGTTTAGGAGATATTAACGATTAAAGTTAGTTAGACTTTAATAATAATAAAATCAAAAATACTTAGTAAATTATTAACAGGTGCAAAACCTATAGTATAGCTTCAATAAGTGGACATAAAAAATGGCGACAGCACGTAAGAAAAAAAAAAAGGTAAGGAACAGAGGATTTGAACACCGTGTACCTTTGGATTTCCAGGCAAGCGTTTAACCACGGGACTAACAATTTGTATGTGTTAGTGTATTAAAATACAGAATTTATACAGTCTAACTAACTTTAATCGTTAATATCTCGTAAACTATTGGCCGTCTACGCCCAAAAGGGGGTATCGGAATACTCAGCTGGACGAACTGTATAAGATGGCAAAGTTTCATAAATAAGTGAGCGTAACACTTGGGTAAGCTCCCCTCGTCAGTTCTTTTGATACAAAAGTAGTACATATGTATGTAGTATCTAGAACGTCATAGGTGGTACATTACCACTCCGTCATGTTACAATTTCGTCGTAGAAAAATGATCATTCGTTAGAAACAGGTCGCATCGCGATAAATTAATCACTTTTTGACCTCGATGTCAAGAATTTTGTGCCAAATGAAATACGAAACGGCGCGTGTGAAATTAAGAAAAGAGGAGATTAGGTTATAATTGTATTGATTTTTAATATATTGAAGAATTAATATTGTTGTCTATTTTCATGAGAACGAGCTGTACTTTAGAACGTTGACATAATCAGGCAAAGACCAGGATAGATCTGCGCGCCTTCCCCTAAATACGAACTAATCCTCCCCACCAAAAATCATTGGAATAAACGAACAATCATTCAACGACTAGTAAAACCTTATCTAAACAGAAATAAATATGTGTTTGACCCCAAATGCAACGTGCAGTGTAATTAAATGCACAAAACGCAATAATGTTCGTATGTAAATGAACGCGTTCGCTGCCAGCAGACATTTGGACATTCGCCCATTATGGACCACTTCTTTATTTTAAAACGGTAACATAAAACAGAATAATCGAATATCGGAGCATCCTAGTTAATTATACATTATATATGTAGAATTTGTTTTCCATCTTTTTGAAGTGTATAAAACCAAAAATAAAGAATTCATATTGGAAATCGAAGATATTACATTACGTGTGATGTCGGCAGCGAACATGTTCACTGTTTTACATGAAATTACGAATAAAAACTGTGTTGAAATTAAGCAACATTAAACACTTGACACTTTTAACGCGTTTTCCACCACATTGGTCATCGATAACCGGCAAACACAAATTTAACACGTTGACTGCCACAGTGAAAACGGACGTGGGTAGTCAGACACGCTGGAATCCTAATTATTAACAATACAATCAACTAATTTTCAAATTTAACTTTTCAATTCGATAGCTAGCATTATTAGCTTAATGTTAACGCTATCCGTGGTTTATTTGATCATTTCTGTTGGTAATTATTTGATTGTACAAAATTTCGGGTGCCGGTCACCGGTGACCCCCGTGGCAGCCAACGTGTTAACCTTTATTATGAAGTAGGAGTGTCCGACAGCCTAATGAAAGTTCAGGTTCAATTTTCACGTTTCACATCCTCTTTCCGTGTTTTTTTTTCCTACGTGTAAGTTATAATTTTAGATAAACCGATGCGGATCCTTATTTTGGAATATCTAAGAAACATTCCGTAATTTTTGGAATCCAAATATTAACACGTTGGCTGCCACGGGGGTCACCGGTGACCGGCACCAGAAATTTTTTTACGATCAAATAATTAACAAAAGAAATGACGAAACAAACCACGGATAGCGTTATCATTAAGCTAATAATGCTAGCTATCGATTCGAAAGGTTAAATTTGAAAATTAGTTGATTATATTCTTAATAATTAGGATTTCAACGTGTCTGACTACACGCGTCCGTTTTCACTGTGGCAGTCAACGTGTTAAATGTTCTAACCGTGACGGTGGTTTGAAGTCGTTGCTATATGAGATTTTTATGCGGTGTACAGGGTAAAGATTGATATTACCGAAAAATTAAATAAATTTTTATATCATATTGAAAATATATTATTTACGTAGGTAACAAAACGAACTGGCTGTGTCTTTAGTAGTAGTTACAATAATCCGTCTGACTATACATGATCATTTTCACTGTGGCGGTTGATGTGCTCATAAAAGTAGAAGATTTATCCCAAACAAAAATCATAGTTGGTCCAACGCTTATGAATTTTTATATTGCATTGAAATATGTTTCTTCTGCTACAGTTAATGATGGTTTTTATTTCTTTTAGAAAAGGTGGTCCATTTGCAATCTAAAATTCAGGTACTGAGATACTTTAACTCTCCGTCTACCAAAAAATTTAGTATACATATTAAATTCCATTTCTGCCCGTTGGGCCCATTGAAATAATCATGTAGGAGTTAATTTACAGTAATTTAAATTGTATACAAATTTTCTAAATATTAATTTGAGAACGAGGAGCAAATTACAATAGCGTGTTCCCTACAAATATTTTTCTTACATTACTCACAATTGTTCGGGGGTTTTTTTTAAAGACAAATATGGCGGTATTTTCATTTCTTCTGAAATGTGTAGCCCACATTTATTTTTTGCATTAATGAGAAAATAGTTTCAATTGCATCCAAAAATAAACTCAGCAGCTACGTGTAAATAAAGTTAAAAGGTTTGGAAATTTTTCTTAAAACTATGAAATTAAAAAAAAAAAACATTAAATGATAATTCAAGTACTGACTTTAATATGTTAAACAATTTTCCGAAAGTAAATAAAATGGTTTTGAAATATAATACATATACACTAATCTATACTAATGATGGGATCATTTTCATTCGTTTCAATGATAAATTTAACCTGTTATTGCTAATTAAAATAAATGCATCATTCAAAATTCGTATAATTATTTTAAAAATTATCTATCTAAAATTACTAAGTGATTATTTTGAGAGTGAAATGAAAATATGGAAACCAGAATAATTATTAAAACTTATATGTTCGTCAGACTAAAATTTGTATCAAGAAATTAATTTTAAAAGAAAATTATTTAATTTTGTTAATTGCAGTTATTTAAAATAAATATTATTCGATTTGATTAAATAAAATATAATTTCATACACGTCATTATTTTTACGGGGCCATAAATAAAAAATTATTTCAACTGTATATCTTCAAACAATTGAATCCAAAATTAATTTTTATCATTAGTTGATTAACAAATTATTTCATAACGCCCAAGTTTAAATAAACTTTAATAAACGAATAATAATCCCACCTCATTTTTTTGTAATTGTTCGTGAAAAAATAATCAACATACCATATAAGGAGTTTTAGTTGAATAATATTACCACGGAAGTGTTCAGATGCGAGTTAAATATAAATACATACATACATAAATAAACTACGTCCTTCCAACGTTCCGATACACGTCGAATATCAGAAACAAACGGAAACGATTATCGGCACACCGAAATAAATAGAACAACGCAATCACGGGGGAATGCGTAATTTACATAATTACCGAATCTTTCGCGTAATCGATTACGAATGAAAAATACCGTCGAACAAAACAAAATCAATGATTTTATTGTGCAAAGATTCAAATCGTTAAATATGGAAATGAATTCTTTCCGATTTTTTTGGTTGAATTAAAGTATCGTTTAGAAGAAATTGTTGCAGATTTTTCGCCATTTTTTCTGACAGCTTGCGAATACAGCTGCGATAGAATCTTGACGGTTTTGAATCAATAAATTCGTCGAGCACTTTCAAAAGATCATCAGATGATTTAAGATACTATCAAATGTGATAGACATCTAAACAAATAGTAACATAACTCAAAAGGATCACATCTAACGGATGAATTGCGTGAGACAGAACTTCTCAACCCAAGAAATTTCAGTCAAATTTCTGAATACAACAAATCACGATCAATGTTGGAGGTCGAAATTATTTTTAAACTGATAGGTAATTTCTACGTAAACTGTAATTTACAATTCTTTTATCGTAAACAACATGTGATATTTTCAGACACAATATTTTCAAATTAATTGCAAATTATATGCAGTACCGAATATATTGTTTATCGAGAACCATCGTCTACAGTACTAACTTGTGAGGTTATAGTACAAAGAGCGCTGTAAACTTTTATATCAACACTACAAAACTTCAAAAGAGCGGGAGAATATGTCGATTTGAAAGGCTGTACTGATTACATGAAGTCGGTCAGAAAGAATTCATTTCTGTGCCTAATACCGTGATCCTTAATATGACATCGAAGGCTAAAGCTTCCAGAAATACTTGTCATGAAAAATTCACGCGACTAAATGACACAAGGATTAGTTTAAAATGATATCAACTTACCGAACGATGTTTTCAAGTAGATTATCCGGTACGTTGCAAGTCGAAACAGCATGCCGTTGGTTCAGCATGGCGTGATGTGTCAAAGACGAACACGACGATTCTTCTTTCTTCATGTTCAAACACGCGCGACGCTCAGGCAACGTAGGTATGTTCGAAACGAAAAGATAAACGACAAATCGAAACATTTCACGGGCGCACACGTTCACGCATCGACAACCGCATCCACACACCTGACATATGCACGCAAATGCATAGCATCGCTAGGAAAACCGTACACACATCAAGCACACAATTCCAGAAACATACGTGGTGTATTATACGTACTGTTGGTAAGTTAAAATGAAACCAACAATGGATTCTCATTGAACGGATTAGAAAAACAAGATAACCTATGCCTACATCGAAAGGAACGATACTACGGCCGAACACTGTATACTTTAACGAGCCAACCGTACGAGAAAAACGCTTTTTAGAAAAGCCCGGTTTCCTGACACAAATTTAACGATTCAATTTGAAAAGCAAATACATCGACGAAACATTGTTTCGTCCTACTAACCTATGCGTTGTACGTCAACCGGTTGTCGCGATTACTCAACGAGTTCAAAACATTTCCGCGACACTGACTCGTGCAGATATCACGACGGCTGCCATATTGGAATCTTATTCCGCGAGCCACCAACGAGATATTTATGAAAGAGGGATAATCTTGCGAGATTTTGTCGCAGGCTAAAAATTCGTCCGATCTAAGCGACCTCTTCACGAATATTGAGATATTTTGAATGTGCACAATTGTTATCTATTACCCGTCTTATACGAAACCATTAGATATACTAATTATTAATTGCTGCGAATGGATTAGGATTAATCAACAAATAAGTAGAAGTGTGATAAAGATATGGTACTGTGTTCCATGTATGATTGCGAGTTGTTCTCCTGGTCACAGTTTGCTACAGGTTTCTAGGTTATCAATATCTTGCAAGCACCGAACATGTAATTCATGATTGTTTGATGTTTATGAATATTTTAGGTAATGAAATAAATTAGAATATGATTAAATACATACGAATTATACTACTGTTCATTATAATTTTCTATTTTTTCGTTGCATTAAAACAGCAACGTTTATTTTTGGTTAAGTTGTAACCTGTACTGCTGTACGTTATCTTTACAATCATAATATTTATTTAACAGATGTTGAAATAATTAAAAACATAATCATTTGTACAGTTTTGTTATACCCTCACTGTGTCCTTATTATCGATAACTGGTTATTAATCGATAATACAATTTTTATTTTCACTAAAAAGTTCCCGTCGAGCACGGCGGCGCAACTGTCCTTTTACCGTTGATACGCAAATTGCAGAAATGTGTCCTTCTGTATTACTGTATGGTCTCAGTTAAAGAGGTTAAGTGCAAATTTTTCCCGCGTTTGAAACTAAAAGTTTAAAAAGATGGGTAGTACGGGTATTGTTGAAGAACCTATGGAGATCGAATGTTTGCCATCAACAAGTGGTTATAATGAAAAAAAGGAACAAAAGATTAATAAATCATCCAATCTACCTTGGTATGTTGTGAATGAATGAAAGTATAATTCACGAATAAGGTTAAAACGATTGAGGTTAAGTTCATTTTTTATAAGTAACCAGGTAACTTTGTAAACAATGAAAATAATTTTTTAGGATTGAAAAGTATCGGCCCCAAGTATTTTCAGATATTGTTGGTAATGAAGATACAGTATCCAGGCTCTCTGTTTTTGCTAAGAATGGGAATTGTCCTAATATTATTATCGCTGGGCCACCAGGAGTTGGTAAAACTACAACAATTCTCTGTTTAGCACGTATTCTTTTAGGTCCTGCTTTTAGAGAAGCAGTATTGGAATTAAATGCTTCAAACGACAGAGGAATAGATGTTGTCAGAAATAAAATCAAAATGTTTGCACAAAAAAGGGTAAAAACATACAAATTTTATCTAAGGTCTTATACTTCTCAAAGTTTCACAATATGTACATTTTATTTATTTAAAATCAGGTAAACCTTGAGAAGGGAAAACATAAGATAATAATTTTAGATGAAGCTGATAGCATGACGGATGGTGCACAGCAAGCGTTACGTAGAACAATGGAAATATATAGTAATACCACAAGATTTGCATTAGCTTGTAATAACAGTGAAAAGATTATTGAACCCATACAATCACGCTGTGCCATGTTAAGATACGGAAAACTCACAGATTCACAAGTTTTAGCAAAGATACTTGAAGTCTGTAGCAAAGAGAATGTATGTAAAAACATTTTATGCTATTCTATTTTTATGGTATTTTTATATCTTTACACGAAAGTGAATAATAACATTAATAATTAATTATGCATGTATGTAGATTTCATACACGGATGATGGCTTAGAAGCAATAGTGTTTACAGCTCAAGGTGATATGAGACAAGCGTTAAATAATTTGCAGTCAACATATAATGGTTTTGGCCATGTAAATAGTGAAAATGTTTTTAAAGTTTGCGATGAACCTCACCCATTGCTTGTTAAACAAATGCTTGAATTTTGTACACAAGGCAGCATTTCCAAAGCATACGGGGTAAGATATTTTGCAAGTTTGTAAATCCTTATTTAACGTGCTAGATAGTGTTAAGATGAATTTAATACATATTAATAGGTAATGGAGCATTTATGGAAAATGGGATATTCTGCAGAAGATTTAATTAGTAATATATTCAGAGTTTGTAAAAATCTACCAATTGATGAAACTTTAAAACTGGATTTTGTAAGGGTATGTTAGCTTTCATATAATTTTACACGTAAAAGTTGTGCACACATATAATAAATATCCTTATAACATTTAAAATATATGTTCCTCATTTTCAGGAAATTGGAATAACTCATTTAGGAATAGTAGATGGAATTAATAGTTTATTGCAAATGAACAGTCTTTTAGCTCGACTTTGCCAAAGAGCCAAACAATCTTAAAAATAATATATATAAAATTGGATTTTGTTTTTTAAATAAAAAGTCTTTATATATTTGTATTATAGAATTATTTATTTCAAAGTATTTTATCCAATGGAATGGTAGTATCGGTAATTATTTTTTGCATTTATGTATTTATCATTTTACATCATGTTTCTTGAATAATTTATTTCGACTAGCAATTTAAAAAATCGGTTGATTTAACACATCAGTTGCAGAGTAATACACTGCTTATTTCTACCATATAAAAGTAAAAAAAGAAATTGATATTTCTATGCTTATAATACTAAATACGTTAACTTAATGAGTATATAGGTGTACAGTTTACGTACTTTGTACGAAATATTCATCTAACATGCAAACCCATAGTCTGATGTTTTTGATCAAAATAATTTGCTTTATGGTACAATAATACAGCCATGTATTATTGAAAAAAATATATGTACGTCAAAAATACTTTGCATCAATATAATGTAAATGAAATATTTTTAACCCTTTTACACATCAAATCTAAACTTACAAAAATATTGTATAAAAATTTAATTCTGAGTTCTTCAGTCTTCTTTGAATACATGTATTAAGTATCAAAATATTGTGCGGTATATTTACATACGTATCATCTAAGATGTTTGTAAATTATACAAAATTTTTATTTTCTAAACCGAGATCTTCAAGAGTGCAAACTCAATGATGCCACTAAAATCTTTCTAACAAAAAATATAAATAGGTACGCAATTTCTGAAAACGATAAATGTCATTTAGCTCTGTCTTAACACCATTTTTCCATTGTAACTGGCGCTAAGTGTGGTCGCGGTTTAGGAGAAGGCCATCGCAATGCACTTTGACATGATTCCGCTCTGGACGGTGTTCTTGGAGGAGGCTGAGGCGCATTACAGTGCGATTCTTGTGTTTGACCATTTGTTTCTCCGTTCTTGTCAGCTGATGAATTTTTCTCAATCGGCGGATCACCTTTATGATTTCTCTTCATTGGCTTTTTGGCCACGTCGTGGATAGCAGTTGGCGGTGCACTTTCCACAGACTGAAGACTCGCCGCACGATGCAGAGATAATCGAAGTGGTTTTTTCGGTGGTGCTGGTCGAGATTTCGTATCCTGAGAACTGTATATCATCGAAGCGTCCAAATTCTCGGAGGCTCGTGATTTAGAATCCTAAAGTGGCAAATAATATTATTCCATAAAATGGTGATTACGAAGTCTCTTGTGTTTAAAGTCTATGATGTAAAGTGTAAAGCTATCATTTCAATTCGGTGAAATATAATTAAACAATAATAAGGAGAGTTCAGAATTATACTGAAATTATTGTACTAGCATAATTGATTTTGTAAAAATTACTTATACGTTGGAATAACAAATTAATTTTTATTCTTTGAAATACCATTAGAATGGGGATTTTATACCCTCTTAGCATATTTAAAATACAAACTTTTAATAAATTCTTGTAAATTATATTTATTTGATCGTTATGAAACCCTCTCAATCCTTCGCAGTCCATCTAAAGAAAAGAAGGTGTTGTATTGTGAGAATTAAATATTCTCAATTAGTACAATTCGTTAAACAGCTAAATGCAGCCTTGTAAAAGTAGATCTTCTAAAAGTAATTATTTATCAAACAGTGCGCTCTCCTCCCTACCCATCAGTTCATTTGCTTGTATCTCAACAGGTTCCAATTATCTCCATTATTTTTAGAAACAACACAACTTTATTAACAAAGGTTGCATGGTATAAAAAAGGCCGTTACTTGTAACAATTTTTCCTAAGTGGAAGATCTTTAGGGATTTCAAGCTTAATTATATTTTTTAAATGGACTTGAGATATTATGAAATGCAAATCTTTTTATTTACATAAATCGATTCTTCGAAACATACTGCATAATAAAATATTACGGTATGATCTAAAACAATTAGGCGGTGGTATTTTAATCGCTGTTTATGAATCTTCTTCAGTAATATGTATTTGTATCGTTTACTGTTTGAAGAGGGCCCACATTCAAAGCCGAGACGTCGGACTGTATCAAAAGATAAAGTCTTAAAACTTTATTTTTAACCGACTTCGAAAAGGAGGAGGTTACTCAATCCGATACGTATATTAATTTTTTTTAATGTATGTTCGCCAATTACGCCGAGATGGATGGACCAATCGGAACCAAACCTTTTGCATCTTGTAGGGTATGACTCCCAGTTGGTCCCCTAAAAAAAAATTTTTGCATTTTATCATTGTTTACCCCTTTTGTACGATTGCAATGAAAAGTATTAACAAGGAAAAACGTATACCTGGGACTGTTGAATTACGATAAAAAAAAATTTTTGGCAAAAAAATACAACCGATTTCGGAATGTACTAAAAAGGACGAAATAATTTTAATTTACATTTCGGAGACGGCGCAAAATGAAACATTTTCTACATTGGAAGTTGTCAAAATTCTTTAAACCTTTTACATACTTTCACATTAGCAACATCTTTCATTTACACAATTTTTAATTTTGCGCCGTCTCCGAAATGTAAATTAAAATTATTTCGTCCTTTTTAGTACATTCCGAAGTCGGTTGTATTTTTTTGCCAAAAATTTTTTTTCGATGTGTAGAGAAAGGGAGGAGGGTGAAAACGATTTAGACAAGAGTTTGTTGTATAGTATTTTGTATTTTTGTATTTTTTTTAATCTTTTGTATTTTTGTAAATATTAAGTATCGACGTCACATTCGTAGGGAGAAGATACTCGACGAGAATCAATGTCCGGTTACCATATTACCGAATCCTTCGTGTCAAGTGTATTAATATACACAGAAATATACCGAAATATATTACAGTTCATCTGGCCGATGATATTTCAAGCGTTTAATATTTTCGTAGTTATGAAAAATTCACAGTACAGCAGTTTTATGAATATTCAACTTCCGTCAATAGATATCACCACGTTACCGAACCGAAAAATATAATCTTCAAGTTTGTATATTACTTTTCCTATCAACTAATTTTATTTAAATCTTTAACTGGAAACACTTGACGCATTATGATCCCACAGGTCATAGCGAAACATTCAACGGCGGCGAAATTCCTGGCAATAAATATAAAAAAAACATGCCTAAATTTTATGCGGTAGGTAGCTCAGAAGATAGAGGAAAGTGCGTACATAATAACGCAATTTGTTGCAACGCGATATCTTAATTAGTTCCGGAGATATAGGGCTTCAAAGTTTGTATAGCGGCCGGCGCGTACGAGGGTAATCCCGAATGGGCCGTAGACTTTTTTCTAGGAAATTCATATACGCATTTCCAGGAATAGTAAAGGGTTAGACGTAGACAATGACCACGTGACCGCTACGCTAGACACCCACTGTCTGGGTCCAAGCGTGAGGCGGCAGCGAATTTCTGTAAAAATTACGTTTGTCTTTACACGACGATATCTCAGGAACGGATAAAGATATCGATGTAAATCAAAAACCAAATTAAAGTGGAAGATTTCTACTTTCTTACAAATCTAACCTTATACCGAAATTCGAAACAGGACTTTGTTGGCAGCCCTTTGAACTTTTAGTAATTTTAATACGCGTTTCTTATGCAGTTTAACATAGTTTCTGACTTTCAATTGCTTCTAACAATGGAATATTATTATGAATATCTATCACACGCATTATTAACGATTCTTTCGTTTGTATCGTAAGTCGTTTGTATCTTTTTTTCCAAAATTTTTTTTATTTCACATTTTTTCATTTCGCATTCCTTCCAGAGTAGCATCAAAGAATAGGAATTTTGCTATGGGAATAGTAATTAGCAACAAAAGGATAGGAAGGGAAGGGTAGTAAAGGGAAGTGCAGGGAAGGGCATGGTAGTGAAGGGAGTGTTGCAAATGGTATCATTGTAGAAACATCCTCGGCCGCAAAATGTAATACTAGGTTTCATCGATATCAGGCCGAGTAAACGTGAAATACCACGTTTTTTGCGATAAAAGCGGAAAAAAATGAAAAAATCCAAAATGGTTTTTTTACGGGACCAACTGGGAGTCATACCCTACAAGATGCAAAAGGTTTGGTTCCGATTGGCCAATCCATCTCGGCGTAATCGGCGAACATACATTAAAAAAAAAAAATTAACATACATGTCGAATTGAGTAACCTCCTCCTTTTCGAAGTCGGTTAATAATAAAAAAATAAATAAATAAATAAATAAATATACATGTCGAATTGAGTAACCTCCTCCTTTTCGAAGTCGGCTAAAATTTAAAAAATGGCAACAGTGTTTAATTACTTATATTTAATTGTATTCTAATACTTCTTCGCGTAGAATGTTTCGATAAATTGACTTATGTAAAGAAATGTGCAGTTTCATTGAAAAAAAGCGAATTTAATTTTCAAATCTCCGAAGGTATTGGGTCTAAGAAAAAAATAATTATTGTTATGTATGGTGCCTCCAATATCAAACAACTTTAGTGATTACTATACGGGGTGTTTCAGCTAATGGAGGCCACTTAAATATCTCCTTTATTTTCAATCGCACACAAATATTTATGGCGTAATTTAAATAATATCGATGGAGGAATACCATAGAAGAAAATTTTCTTTTTTTCAATCTTTTCAAGGTCATCGTTATTTTTTACGAGGAAAACTTATATTTTTCTTTATTCCATCTTGTAGCGGCTGATTTACATTCATTTTTTATCAAATTTCGCAAAAATTTGCTCAAAAATGTTACTTTATTGATTTCTCTTAAAAACCAATTTTGAACAAATTTTTTTTATTAAATCAGTTTTTAATAACTTCGGAGTAAATCACGTTTAACAAATACCCTTTAAATAATATTAAAAACAACAACCTAATTAATCAATAGATTAACTCTTTGGCCTATAACTACGAGTCTGACTCGTGGTAAAGAATTTGTGCCATAAGCGAAAACCACGAGTCTGACTCGTGGTAAGGAATTTGTGCCCCAGACGTTTTAAAATTACTAGTTGTCCCCAAACGTTGTTTATTATTTCACAATTCCTTTTGTTGCGCCGAAATATGACATGTCATGAAAAGTATACATTTTGCGCCAGTTCGGGTACACGTCTAAACAGCTGAATGGCACTTCTGTTTACTATGGCTCGCGCAATCGGCAGATACCGTGTAGGCCAAGGGGTTAATCTGAATGATAGTGTAAGAATGTAAGAATTAAGTGAAACTAACAGAATACCTGCATACGGTAATAAGTTGGTTCGGAATCGAAGTCCAATGATTGTATCTGCGACGCGTTCTTGCGATTCTTGGACAAATGTTCCATAGCCGATTCAACGCGTGGCGGTCTTCTGCGTAACTGGGATTGTATTTGCGTTTGTTTGCAATCCAGACTTGCGGTTGATCTGGTCAATTGGAAACCTTGGTGCTTTTGCTTGTTCCTCGATTTCTGATATCCATTTGAAATATCCGAGAAGTCGAGCTCCTTTGGACTTCTAACGTCGATTACACGTTTCGGCTGATCGCTGTGTCTGTTTCTTACTGTCGGCAAACACTGTCGCAGCTCCATCGAGTTCCTTATGTTAAGTCCTGGTAGATTCGCAACTAGTGCAGTTACTTGAGGTCCCTTTTGAAAAACCTATGGAAAAAGTGATATGAACTGCTTGAATTTTAAGGGAATTTATACATAATCTATTTAACCCTTTCACACCGGACGGGACATATGCTGTCCCAGCAATAAAGCTTGTGAAATCATTGTTGTTGATGGTGCGCTGTTATGGGGACGTTTATGCGTCTCCAAGACCTTCAACCTTTTAGACATAAAAGTTATTTTATCTAATAATCTCTTGGAGGAGAAATAACTGATCCCGGCAATGGGGCGCACTCGGACTGATTTTTCGACGTATTGAAAGGGTTAAAATAAATTTATATAACACAATTTTGTATTGAAACTTCATTATGTACCCAGAATTCTTTTCAGGGAAGAAAGTAAATAAAAGAAAATGTAATAACTTAATTTAAAATCAGAAAGAGACTATCCTGTGCGTAAGAAAATATCAGCTGTAATTAAACTGAGATAATTTTAACAGATAAAACTTGTTCCTTGATACAAATTCCGATTCTTTTAATCTGGCTTCACGGGGCTGTTAAATGTTTACTTTTCCAGGATAAACATTAACTATTTGTGTGTTTTATTACCAATCCTAAAAATTGCTCACATATATAAAAATATATAAAAATTCGTAATTCTATCTTTAAAGGAAAATATAGATTTTCCATTCTAAAGGCATTCTAGTGTGATGGTCGAACAATTGAGCAATCTTCAATAATTATTATATTTTCAGCGAATACAAAATGTAGCATTACACAATTTTTTGAACTTTATTAAGATACTTAAGGAATGCTTTAGATTGGTCGTCACAATGGTGAGCTGTCAATCGAATTACAAGAATAAAACATACAGAGTTTATGAAAGATGGTGCTAAACTTCAGGAGTATGTTGTACTCATCAAAACAAACAAAAATTTTCATGAATATGTTAAAAAATCCTTACCTTTGGAACTACGAGAAGTTTTTGTCGCTAATTATATAAAATGTTACTTTTACTTTCATTTTGGTACACAATTCTACATACTACAAAATACATCCCTCTGAGTTATGTAAATACGTATGTTTATTTACACAATGTTAATATGATTAAGTTTACATTTTTTTAATTGGTTCTAGATATTGACTATTTTAGATTTTAGGTAGAAACTAATGGTTTTTGCGTCCATGTCTAATAAGACGTTTTGCTTGCTTTAAAGAGTGTTACATGCCTCTGAAAGCACCAATTTTTAAAAACACCCTGTATAAAAGGAACTAGTTTGTTTCGAAGTTTAATGAATAGCGTGTTTATAAAGTCAGATGACTATAAATAACTTACTTTATATGAAAAAATCTCAGGTCTCCTGTATATCTTAGAAAATGTAATTTACAAAAAAATTAGATAGCATCCATTCGATGTGCCCTTTAAAATGCAACATACTTCACTCAAAACAAATATTATGTAGTTGTTCCTGACTCACCCCATATGTTTAAATTTATGGTTAACTGAAGCATCTAAACGTGCTAACCGTTTTATCGTAAAATAATACAATATTATTTCTTGTTAAAATAATGTTTACTAGACTGTCAAATACTTTTGTGTGTTGTTTTTTTTTAGCCAGACGCTCCGAAACAAAACGCTTGAGATTTGAAGCTAGAAAATAGACAGGGTCCAAAATGTGAAGAACTCTACCGTCTTCAACGATCGTCTGAGCTTCTAAACGCTGAAATCTAGTACCTCGCTCAATCGCCCTTGATAACATTTGACGTATCATAAATCTGTAGCTTAGTACGTGCTGCTGAGGGACACACGGTATCATTTGGGAAAGGTTTCCAGCGTACTGACCCCAAAAGAAGTGTCTGGCTCACGATGAGAGATAGTCATCCTTTCTTTCTTTTTTTTAGAAATTCTTCCCACGAAAACCATTGGGATGACTGATTCGCTCACCATATCACTATTCCATAAAATCCGTAAATATTGGGGCTAACAACATTAAGAAGGTCAAATAACAGAACAATTCACACGAACTGTTATACAAATAGTTAGAGAAACATCCAAAAATTTACCGCAGAATTTTTCTTTTAGAAACAAGAAGAATCTACATCGAAACATATCAAAGTGTTCCTCTTTGATCAGGCAGATGGTAGAAATAAGAGACATATATTTTTGTTGCTTGTTGGGCAATGTTACCTCAAAAATCATCATAGATGTAAGAAGCTTTTCAGAGGAAAGTTTTGTAAAAACTAGCTTGTCATAATCTACATAAAGGCACACTGCGTCGACCTATGCAGTATGTAAAACTGTGATGAAGAAACCATTATATCGAACTGATGGTATAAAAAGATAATATAAAAAGACATTGTCACAATTTATTTTTTTTGTCTTAAACAAGCAGTGTTTAAAGGATTCGTGGATATTTCATGTTTACACGTACAAAATGATTTTCTTCCTTCTAAAGAATTCTGTTCAGTTTATGATAGTTTCTGAGTGAAACTACAGTTCATGAAATACAAGAAAAAAGGATATGTACCTACAAATTATTTCCATTTTCTTAAAGAAATTACAAAGTTGCAGAAGGTATTAACAATTCCATATGTTTACGTATCGATCAATAATTTACACGTATTATTTGTACGCATTTTATCAGTACACTAGTTATACTGTATACTGTTTCCATTCATTGCATTAATCATTTTACATAATAATTGCTGTTTTTAAATCAACGATATCAGTTAACAATTTATAAAATAAATTCTGCTGGTTAATTCTTAGGTGTTTATATAAAGTATTTCATAACATGGGCTCGTATAAACGATTCTAGCCAATTTCGTCCCAAACTTTATATATTTTCGGTATAAGCAAAAATCAGACGTTGCTAACAAATAATAAAATTGATATTGCAACTCAATCTTAGCGAACAAACCCATGTTTTAGCTCTGGTGTTCATTGGAGAATTTTAACTTCGCTTTAACACGAGTATTAGATCGAAAGTGTAAATTGTAAACTAAAAGTCACATTTAGTTAACGCCGTAGTACAACACTTTCACTGCCACGCTGAAGGTATTGGAAATTTCATTAAGTAGAAACATCTATTATCAACAAATCATAATTTCGAGCTAAACCGTTAATAACTTAGGTGACGAATTATTATGGAAATTCAAGTACGTCGCTTACACGTGGGTTATGTGGCAGTCAAAGTGGCAATTTCCTGTAAACTAAAAGAACTGTGCTAACACTTCCGTTGTTTACCTGAACTTGTTCCTGGCGAGTCGGTGGAGGATCTGCAGGGACCTCAGCCCTACTTGGTGCCAGAAGATCCCTAACCTGTTCCTCGAGATACCCGATCCTGTGAGTCAACCTGAGGTTATCTGATCGTAGTGTGCGCAGTGCTGCAAGGGATTCGCCTTTTCGAAGGACCACGATTTGTGCCGCATCGGGCGCAACGGCCAATAGCCTCGCCAAGTCGCTTCTGCCAGCTCCCACCACTAACTTTCCATTCACCTCCAAGATCCTGAAGACAATGTTGACCGATAAAGCCTTGAATTTTACGAGCGTAATATTAACGGTTAATTGGGCGAAACTTTAACACCGACAAAGGGTGGGATTGATTCATTGCGGTAATGGATAACGAGAACAAAATACGCACCTTTAGACTCCATGATAATTATAACAGCCGTTAATCATCGAAGTAATTGGATATCAGTTTAATCGAGAGCGTTAATCTTTGAACGATATATCTTTATTCGGTTAATTAAGGTTATGCTTCGCGCTTGATGGAAATCTTACAAGATTTTAAATCGTTCAACATTTTCGACTGAAATTCTGCATTTTACCCACATTTCAATCTGACAAGGGGACTTTAATATGAAAGAGGTGGGGAACCTTTTTACCATTAGAGGTTGCATTTGAATTAAGCAATAATAAAGGAGGCTGCTATAATTTTTTATATTTTACTTAAATTGTCGTAATCTATATAATTAAATATTAATTAATACAAGAGGCCGTACAAGAAACCCACGGAGGCCGCACGTTCCCTATCTATGTACTATAACGTACCCTTTGATCTTTCCTATTTTCATATACAGGGTGTCCCGTAACCTAGTGTAACATCGGAAAATGGGGGGGTATCTGAGACGATTCTGAACAACAATTTCCTTTGCAAAAATGTCGGACGTGGCTTCGTTTTTGAATCATTAACGAAAAACACTAATCAATCACAGAGCGCGTAGAGAGCACACTCAGCAGTGATTCGTTCTAGTCCGACGTACCGGCTCGGTTACCCTATCACGGCTGAGCGCGCACCCTACGCGCGCTCTGATTGGTCAGTGTTTTTCGTTAATAATTCAAAAACGAAGCCCCAGCCGACATTTTTGCAAAGGAAATTGTCGTTCAGAATCGTCTCAGCTACCTCCCATTTCTCGATGTTACACTAGTTACGGGGCACCGTGTATATTGTACTGTTTGATCTCCTGTGTAATCTGACTTTTTAACTATGACCCACTTTTTTGTTGTTTCGGAGAAATAATCCATTTTTACGTTTAAGTTATGTATTTTCCTCAGGGATGGTTGAATATACATCGGCG
Source organism: Stelis phaeoptera (assembly GCA_943735885.1). Classification (NCBI taxonomy): domain Eukaryota; kingdom Metazoa; phylum Arthropoda; class Insecta; order Hymenoptera; family Megachilidae; genus Stelis; species Stelis phaeoptera. The sequence goes on from OX030933.1 coordinate 5,049,319, forward strand.
TAGCGAAACGGCTATTGTACGAGATTTCAAATCTAGCGACTAGAGTTCAATTTTCACAAACATCAACTACTTTATTCTACTTGCATTTTTTTATACTTTTTTCTTCTAACTACTTCATTTGGTCGCTACTCAACGTATTAACACGTTGACTGCCACAGTGAAAACGGACGTGGGTAGTCAGACACGCTGAAATCCTAATTATTAACAATACAATCAACTAATTTTCAAATTTAACTTTTCAATTCGATAGCTAGCATTATTAGCTTAATGTTAACGCTATCCGTGGTTTATTTTATCATTTCTGTTGGTAATTAATTGATTGTAGAAAATTTCGGGTGCCAACGAAAAAAATAAACTAGTCAGAAGAAAAAATAGAATAAAGTTGATCTCTGAGAGATTTGAAGTCTCGTACTATAGCCTCTTTGCTACGCCAATGTACATTCAAGTACGCCTAAGGAAAATAGATAAAGTAAACGTAAAAATGGATTATTTTTCATCGCTAATTTCTCTGAAACGACAAAAAAGTGGCCCATAGTTAAAAAGTCCGATCAAACAGTACAATACACATGAAAATAGGAAAGATGAAAGGGTATCTTATAGTAAAGTCCCCTTGTGAGATAGATATAAATTTAGAACGTAGATATTCCAAGGTTTTAACAAATTCTCGTAAACGTACAAACGTAGATACACAGGAGGAGAAAAGTTGGGGTCATGTGAAGTCGCGAATGCAATTAGTGGGGGTACACGGCGAACTTCCGGTGCCTCTTCACGCTACAGTGACCCGCTGGGAACTAAATGCCAAGATTTCAGTATTGTTCTGTACTGATAGCCAGGTTACATAGCGTAAGCACACGGTGTATCGCGTTATTTGTGTTGCTGGGACCCGGTCCGACATGTACAACTGAACATTAATCGATTCAGGTGTCTAAGTGTCAAATTCACGAAAATGGATATTTCATTTTATGTTTGTAACTGTCAAACATGCGTTATTACTAAATTAATGTTAAACTTTGAAATAATTATCTGAAATTTGAATAATATAACATATCTGGGGATCGACATAATATACAACGTAAATTAAAATCAACTTTCATACGTGATGACAGCATGAATTATTTGCAAAACACATTAAATTAATTATCCATGATTATTGATAATTTGTACATAAATATACAGGGTGTCCCGTAACTGGTGGTACAACCCGCATTGGGATCATTATATGTGGAAAAATAAGTGGAAAATGTGGAATAAAATCTTTTCATATTTGGCTGTGTTTTCGAGAAAATTGAATTTGAAAATTCTTTGAAATAATTATCAAAAATTCGTTTAGGAAAAGGTAGATGACAATTTAATCAATTTTTGACACTGCTAAAATCTATTGTTAAATATATATTTTACTAATGTCATAAAGGATATTGAACGATGACATATTTTAACAACACGTTGAAATTTAAATTTATTAATTTACAACGTTCATTAATTTGTTGAATTATTGAATTATTGTTTTCCTTGCCGCGAACAAATTTGTATATAAATTTGTACCCATAAGAAAATATTATTTTATACTTTCGGGACGGGACACCCAGTATAAAATATTTGAAGCAATGGAAGATAATAATCCATATGTAGTGTGTATTTGAGTTTGTTTGGTTTAATTATAAATTAATTTCATGGAATTATAAATTCATACTTATTACTAAAACAATCATTTTAAAATATTCGAACCTGTCTCCTTTGCATAGACCGGAATCTTCGACTGCCCAGTCGACATAAAGTCCTGGCGTGTCTTCCCTCGGTCCTGCCCCAAAACGAGGACTTTTTGGATCTGCGCTCACTTCCACGGCATGAATGGTAACTTGCGTAGAACCAGAGATGCAACTGCAAATTATATATCCTACGAGTGTGATTGCGTTACGTATAATGTTTATTGCGATTTGGGTCACTTTTTGACGTCATTATTAAGGATTTTATTCAAAACGATATATGATATAGTATACAAAAAATTAAGAAAGATTTAATTCCAATTATGCTGGTTCTGTTACACAATTACTCGTTTAAATTGAGTCCATTTTTTTTTATTTAACCTTGAAATTTTTTAACTGAGAAATTAATTTAGGGTTAAAAAAAATTATGAACAGGCTCTCAGTTTGTATATTTTTTGTTAAAGCACCGGTGATTTAAAAGTTTTTTAAAAGTATGGCTATCTTTCTAAATTCTATGTGCGGTTATGGTCTTTTTGTTTACGCTGCCTGGAATAAGCTTTTTTTATAAGCAGCTGAAGAACGAATGTATCATGTTTTAGGTAAATCAACCGACTATCCCGCCTATTGAATAGTTTTTTTTTATACAGAGTGCTCCAAAGGATATATCCAAAGGATATTTAAAAATTTAATCCTGGAACGACACCCTGAGGTTGCCGGCGACCCCACAAAATTATAACCCTGTCTACAGACTTGAAAATAAACATTAGAATATTGAGTTTCCCAGTACCTTTTCAACTTATGCCATATTTTATTAAACAACAAGATAAATCTTTTGGACAAACATTTTCAGTCATAATTAAATAAATAGCACGTCGTTTGTTTAACCTTCTGAAAACGTATAGCAATTAAACAATATTACACCGAACAAATAATCATTAGCACGAAAAAGTCTGGGGAATACGATAAAACAAAAATAATTTGGCTGTACTGCGATACTTTTGTTTTCGGACGCATTGAACTTGGTCCAAGTTATTTCCTCGCACCCTGTATTTTGTTATTCTAAATCGTTTAAAGCAACTGACGGGTTATTTTGAAAAATTCGTTAATAGCTCATTGAAGAGTATAAAGACATTAACAGTTCGAAAAATCACATAACTGCATCCAAAACGTGTTTACTCAGCCGTGTAATAGGCCGTGTGAAAACGTAGTGAAAAAATTTCCGCGTAAAAAGAGTCCCAGGTGTATGTTGCATGTGAATAATAAATTATATGAATAATACATTACGTACAAGAACTTTCGTATCTATATTGTGCGAAATTTCAATTTCTTATGTGCAAAATTTGTAAAAATAGATGAAAGTCTTATGAAAATCATGCAATATGTAAACGACTTACATCAGCTGAAACAGTGTTTAACTTGTGTTATGTATTTTATTAAAAAAAAAATAAAAAAAAATAGATATAGGTATAGCTGATTTATAGTTACGGTGTGACTGTAGTGTGGTTATAGTCACAATAACTAATAGTTTATTTTTTTAACAAATATTAGCAACGAACTTAATAACTTCTTCTATTATTGTTAAAGAGATACCTGAATATTGTATCGTTCTTTTGTTTCTCTTGAGTCTCCGCCAGCTCTAAAGCAGCTTGAAGGGCTCTGCTTTCTTCACGAAGGGTTAAAAGTTCCAGTTCTTCTCGCCCGAGTCTATATTCTAGCTCAGCCTGCTGAATTCGAACATCGATATTGCTGAAACAAGCAATCAAACATTACGAGCACATTGTATGCAATGAGGTGCATATTTATTTAGTACTTTTAATGCCAAACACAATATATTTATTTTATTTTATTTTTTTTTTCTATTTAATTTTTGGTTTACTAATAAAAAATGAAATGTAATATAATATACAAAGTGCAAAAATTTCATTAGAAATATTGAAACATAAATCCATTCCTGTACTCATACGTTTTTGCTTAAAATTGTTTCGTATTTGAGAAATTAACACGGTTTACAACTCTGTTTCGTATACGATAGAGCCTCTCTTATCCCAACTGATAGGGAGACAAAGTTGTTCAAATAATAGAATTTTTGGATAATAGAACGAAATCTTTTATATTCGAATACGGATCAAGATTAATTATTAAGCTTTATAAATATTTACTATATTATCGAAATACAGCAGTGTCTACATAGATTTCTCTGTAATTTCCAGCATACTTCATATTTATATCAAGCATGCAGACCGCTCGTATGCTGGAAATAAAATAAAAAAAAATAAAATATAAAATTATATTATTATAATTTTCGATATCATTTTTTCATTTTTTAATGCTTGCGATAGTGGTTTTTTCTAACAGAATATATTGTTACTAATTCTACTGTACTTAAAATAATTACAATTTTTTTAATTACCTCGTATTTTGTTTCTACAATTAGAATTACTCGTTTCCGTTGAGTTATCATTGTTGCGGAGAACGTTATCAGTTTTATACATGCTAAATGGTTGTGATCAAAATGTACTCAATAAAATAAAGAGTGTATTGCATACAAAACGATATTAACACGTTGGCTGCCACGGGGGTCACCGGTGACCGGCACCCGAAATTTTTTACAATCAAATAATTACCAACAGAAATGATAAAATAAACCACGGATAGCGTTAACATTAAGCTAATAATGATAGCTATCGAATTGAAAAGTTAAATTTGAAAATTAGTTGATCGTATTGTTAATAATTATGATTTCAGCGTGTCTGACTACACACGTCCGTTTTCACTGTGGCAGTCAACGTGTTAAACTGTTTACATATTTGAAATGGAGAAAAGCATTAGAGTATTCCGATAATGGCTAAGGGGGACTATAGTATTTCAGTGTATTTGAACCTACGTTTATATGATATTTTTCTCCTATTTTTGTTTGTGGACGACGTTAACATTGTAAGAAAAGAGAAAACGGGGATATTTTAAATATGTAATTACATCCTGAATTACCGTTCGTAATCTAACGATAAGACAATCAATAAATGAGACGTCCATTATATAATTGCACCAAACTAGACCATTTCAGCTTCACAACCATTGTCAACATCAATGAAATGCTTTCCAGTTTAACCACATACACGTAAACGTTAATCGAATACGGCTCGACGTTATGTATGATATATTGTATATGCAATGGCGGATTTAATCCTAGACTTACGTTAGTGTGGTTCCTTCCCTAAACATAAGTATCCAAAATATATATGATTGTAACACCTATGCATTTATACTGTCGCTAATAACCGTAGCAGTTGATGCGATATGAAATAAAGAAATAAAAACACAATAAATAAGTGGTAAAGAATAAAAACGAACGAAGAATAAATTATACTAAATTAACGTGCAAGAAGTAACAGTAAAGATGACTTCTAGACTTCTTATTCTTACGAAAAAATATGTCAAAGCTACTTGGCCGGAAATCGAATACAATGCATAATGTATGATCGACGTGCACATGAAGGCTGCGCCAGCTGAAGATCTGAAAAACTCGTTGGTTTTGAGTCTTATTATCGTTGGTTTAAATTAGGAATAATATCGTATAATGTATCTACATGATTTTGTTCATTCTATGGAGTAAATTGTGATATATTTGTATAGTGTCCTATATTAAATTCCATGTTTCACAGGATGTCTGATTAAGTCAATATCTTCTTTTAAGTTGGTAATGCATAAAACCATATTATCCCATCTATCACAGGAAATGAAAGCTTGTTCTTTAGGATTTCTTTTATGCAATTTTAATAGCAATTGAAATTCGCAACTGGCTCGACACCCTCTTTTTAGGATGATGAATAGGTTGTCCCGAACCAACTGTAGCCTCTTAGAAGACCTGGTCTTCTAATTTTTTCTTCTGAGACTGGACCGAAGAAGAACTTTATAAAACTCGGCCAAGAACTCTTGATGAACTTGAAGACAGAATTGGTGATACTTGAAGCCAAGTTTACCGTGACTTCTTAAGGAGAGTAGTGGATCATACCAAAACTAAGGATGTTTGTTCGTAATGGTAATTAATCTTCCATAGTTTCTATGACGAAATAAATATTAAACTTATAAGCTTACTATTCTGGATGTATTTAACACGCGGACTGCCACAGTGAAAACTAATTATCTATCTATATGTATATATAAAAATAGAGTGCTGATTCACTGACTCATCAACGCCCAGGCAAAACCTTTAAACCTAGAAAGCTGAAATTTTGCACGGAGGTTTCCTTTATTCAACCCCTAAGGGGGTGAAAACGGGTTGCAACGTTTGTATGAGAAATATTTTATTTATGGTCGGATTTGCTTGAAACTTGGTCTTAATGCTCTTTGATATAATTAACACGTTGACTGCCACAGTGAAAACGGACGTGGGTAGTCAGACACGCTGTTATCCTAATTATTAACAATACAATCAACTAATTTTCAAATTTAACTTTTCAATTCGATAGCTAGTATTATTAGCTTAATGTTAACGCTATCCGTGGTTTATTTTATCATTTCTGTTGGTAATTATTCGATTGTAAAAAATTTCGGGTGCCGGTCACAGGTGACCCCCATGGCAGCCAACGTGTTAATAATTAGGATTTCAGTGTGTCATAGAAGAAATTTATTGAGTTTCCCATAATATATCAGTTTATCAATATTTTCATCAACGTTGTTTTCTACTTACTCGGTGATGTCCAGACGTTCAAGTGCAAGCTTCAGGTTTTTGATTGCTAATCGTTTATTGTCTGCATCACGTCGTAACCTCTGAAGTCGTTCTTCAGTTGCTTTTCTGTCGGCTTCAGTCAAAGGTGGTGCACCATTGCGTAACGCCAGTCGATTACTTAGGGTGTTGCACAGCTGCCCTTTTAATCTGAAATATGGAAAACTTTAATTGATTACAGTATGAAGAGTTACGGCAAGAGTGTGTAAAATGATTTTTGTGAGCATTCACTTTAATGTCAGAGTTTATGCATTTTTGCCACTAATCGTTCTACTCAATATTGTTTAATTATTTGTCAACGATTGACAAATAATTAATTGATAACGATTAATCTTTTCATACATGAAAATGAAACAAAAACTGAAGGATAAATGTATTTGGTTCAGAAAAAACTATATCCACATTTAAGTGTATCATGTGACTTGTGCAAAAATATGTAAATGTTTATCCAAACTAGAATAAAACGTGCTGTTTAAAGATGGCTAAGTTGAATGCAAATTTTTAAAAACTATTCTCAAAATATAAAGTTCAAGCAAAAAGGTCAAGGTTTCTTTCAATGTGTTTCGTGTTAAAAAAAAGCAGATAGTGTGGTTTGGCTAATGGAATTTTGTAGAATAAATGTTGTGAGATTGATCCTCGAACACTTTTACGTGTATGCTAATTGGATCATCTGATTAGTTTCGCGTGAATGTTAGCAGTATTTAAGGGAAGTGTAAATGGTATCTTCAAAAGATAGGAATTGCTGCGTGAAACAGATTCTTGAAGGTTAAGTGTGACTGATGTTTGCGTGCTCGATTTAAAATAAATCAAATCAGATTAATTAAATTTGACGAATAAAACTGTTGCCCAAGCACCATACCTCCCCCCTGTCATACGTGTACTATAATAGGCTGGAAAGAAACATTTATTTTGAAGAAATGTATGCAGAACAAAAGTTCTCAGGTTACTGTTTCTTAGAATAAACGTTCGATAAAACAATCTAAGCAAGCTGTTACGTGATTGAAATTGAAAATGGTTTCTATCTCATAAAATTTTAATCCTATCGAACGTATTTTCGACTTGATTTTGAATTGAACTTCCGGCTCTTTCCTAGGCACGTTTCGTGTAATCTACAAATCTAAGAACTTTCAATTCCTTTCGATATTTCGATATTTAACATCCTAACAGTGTAATAGCATTTACAATTTATATTCCACGCGCCGTTACGTTTTAGCCAGTTAAGTGGGATTTTTCTTATTACGTCCAGATTCGATTTCGTAAGTCTTTTATATATGGACACGTACTTTTATAGAAATTAATTACACAATTTCCTCTGCAAACAGGGCTAATGAAAATCCAGTTACAATATAATTATCGCTGGATTTTAAAAAACTATGGACGGTAATCAGAAATTTTTATTGTTTATGAAGTCATGCTTATAAAACATGGTGATAAAGAATTTTACGTTTGAATGATATTTTCTTTGTCACGCAACGCTACTCGAAGGGCATCCAATTCCTTGTAATGATCTCTGTTTCGATGACCAGCAGGTGAGGTGACTCCACCGGAAATGCTGCCGCCCTTTTTTCGTCTCGGTGTTGTCGATAAAGAAACTTCTATACTAGCCATCTGGAAAAACAAAATTTAGACACGATCAAAATTGCATAATTTAATTTTTGTAGTTTAAATTTATTTAAATTCATTTACGGTGAACTTATATTTTCAGCACAGGTTTGCATAAACAAATTCATTTCTTGCAAAATGATTTGATATGATGAGAAGTACAGTACTATGCAAAAGTCTTGGGCCACTGCATGAAATTTCTTTTATACTTGAACAAATCTATGTCAATGATACTTGCTTGTAATCATGCTGTGTTTGATAATGATCCCAAAAATACCGCGTGAATTGTGAAAAGTTATTTGATAGATTTAGGAAGATAAGGAAACATTAAAAGTCCAGATCAAAATATTATTGAACATGTTTGGGATCATTTGAACAGAGCACGAAGAAAAAATCGATCAAAAGATCCAGATGATCTATTTGAGGTGTTACAAACAGAATCGCATAAGAATTCCACACAAAAGAATTGAAAAAAAAAGAAGACCACACAAAATATCGAGTTCTTTACCAAAATAACAAAATTACATTCTATAATTTATACACTGTATAATAATGTTAGTATAATAAAATATAAATATATGCTCAACCTAACTGCGCACTCGTAAAATTGTAACGTAATGTAAGTGGCCTAAACCAAAATGTTAATCTATTATTTATATTATCTCAAAGTGTTCGGTTCGTGTTTATGTTTTATAATTTATTTCTATATAATATACTTTATTTGCGGAACTCAAGTGAGTCACTTGAAATTATCAAATGGGTCACTTCCTGACCCGCAGGTCATAAATTGCCGACGCCTAATTTATAAGCTGAGTGGAAAACAAAGTGTCATTCCAATTAATGTGAATTCATTGCAGCTAACCGTACTCACTTACGTTTAATTTATTTTTTGAGAGCTTCATCAAATATTCGAACGTCACTAATCAATTCAATTAGGAATTTCATAGATCGGTTCACTTTGTTTTAATGCTTTTTTCCCGCAATCTTTCAATTTTCTATGTACATCTATCAATTAAGGTATTTTCTTATATCTCCGGTGCAAGAGGAATCTGTATTTGCAATGTGTAATCAGAACGAAAACCCAGACATAACCCGAACTTAATTGAAACGAAACGCATATCGAAGTGTACAATTCTGAAAGGATTAAAAAGCTGTAACTTATGACCATGATTTAAGGAACGATCGAAGCTGAGGTTGGTGGAACGACACGCGTCATGAATATAAATTTATCGTTCCATTAAATCTATGATTTGTGAGGATGTCTGAGACGGGATGTCCCGACCTTAATGGACTTCCACATCGGTACTGCACACGATGCGATGCTCGATGGTCCTTGAGAAAGCAGCACTTCGTCTCTCCTGCTGGCGTATAGCACGAAGAAGGTCAATGCCGGTCTTGGCTGGGCGGCAAACATCCAGGAGGATACGATACGAGACCTTGCGCGCCCAGTGTGTCCCACACGAGACCACCGACTAGATTCGTTCGCAGAAAATATGCAGCAAACTGAATGTCCACCGTAACCCTTTTCAAGGACACCATATTTTTCATCCGTTGCAAAGCCGTTTGTACCTTTTATACCTGGCAAGGTAAACTTAACAGTCAACCATCGAATTGTTGAATTTATGAACGGTTCTGGTTCATACTTCAGTGTATTTATGTATAACAACGAAACTATTGGTTAAATTACTATTAAATTTATTTTTCCTGATATTTTGATAAATACGACTTACTTTTATCGTGATTTTTCAAAAATTCATTATAAAATGCAAAATACAAAAGTATTTAGTAATTTTTGTTTAATACGTTTAACTGAAAATGAGGGATATTACAAATGCAACTACGCTGTATTTATAAATATTTTGCACCACCATTTTTCCGACAGGTGCGTCAGTCAAAGGTAAATATTTTTTGGTCCAGCGTTAAAAGAAATCAAGGAAATTGGCACATTAACTGTGCCCATAATTATGAAAGTGGTCTAAGTCATATATTTCTTGTAAAAAAATTACATTGAATAAATTTAGTTTAAAATAATATGGTGTGAAATAACTGATAAACTCATTTTTTTTTTAATTTTGACTTAGACCACTTTCATAATTATGGGCACAACTGTGTAAATTGTAATCAGAATTAAATTTAAAATTCAATCGTAATGAAAGGTTGAACGACAGAAGTCACATCTGAACTGTAAGATACGTCACGAGTGTGACACGTTATTGCAGTACAAGGGGTTAAGAACTTTTCAATTTATAACGTACATCTCTTTGAATTTTGTTTTGTAGGAAATCTTCAGGTTTTTCGGACTTTCAACTAACGTAACTTCTGTGTATTCCATTCATTACGCATTGTGTTCACTCGATCTGACTCCTTGTGGTTACTTATTTCCGAAATTTAAAATTTCAATCAAAGAGATCCACTGCTCAAAAGATCTTCAGAAATGTGTCCATACTTACTTTCTATTTATAAAATAAACAATTTTTATACCCACTAGATATACTAATAAATTGTCAGTCCTGTTGCTTTTCGAGCACACCGTGCACATTACTTTTTAACACGTTGACTGCCACAGTGAAAACGGACGTGTGTAGTCAGACAGGTTGAAATCCTAATTTTCAAATTTAACCTTTCAAATCGATAGCTAGCATTATTAGCTTAATGATAACGCTATCCGTGGTTTGCTTCGTCATTTCTTTTGTTAATTATTTGATTGTAAAACATTTCGGGTGCCGGTCACCGGTGACCCCCGTGGCAGCCAACGTGTTAATCAATTCATTTTTCTAATATCAGAGTATTATAACAAGATATTTGCCTCCTTTGCAATATTAATTTCTTTATCTATATATCTTTTTTCATTTATTAGCTTGAATAATATTAACACTAGAACTACCGAACCAGTCAAAATGACTGTTTGACGGTTTCTTAAATTGAATCACAAAATTTATCAGGACGCTTTTATTAAAATGTGTGTTAATTTTTATCAGTATATATTAATATATATTTCGTTCTTTATTTCTTTATTCTTCTATTGTATTTTCCACTTGAAATTCAGTATGCATAAAACGTCGATAGTTCTAGTGTTAAAAATCGTTAATTGTTATAATTTGTGTACAAACTAGAAGGGTTCAAGCTTAAGAACATATACAGTGTTTAAACGATAATACTGTGCTCTAAGGATATCCGGTTTATCATCTTTTCTTACCCGCCGGGTGGTCCGTTGTTTCATCTGAGACATGCTCAGTTCACAATAGTCTCGTATCACATCTTCCTTTATGTGGCACGGTACTGAAGGGAAGAAGCATCGACCCGTGGTACTTTCATGCTGCCAGAGGGATAACGTATATTTTGAAGGGTTAAAGTACCACGACATCGGTTTAATACAAAGATCGAAGGTTAATAGCTTCGGTCTTGCTGCGCAGAGGCTCACGGATGCTTCGAAGTTGAAATTTTCAACTTGAAAGTTATCAATCACCGAATTCAATTAAACTCGTTATAGAAAAATTATGTGCTTCAAACGTACCTTGGAAACTTTCCAATTCTTAAAGAGGGGTACGAATATTTCTAATTTAAACTTTAATTACTATAACCGATCTGATACCACTCTCGATTTTCAGTCATTGATATCTTTCTCAAAATATTTATTATATCGTTAATCTATTGGGTTGTCCGGAAATTAAGGGTTCGATATTAAGGGTTCTAATCTTTATATCTTCATATATATAATTCTTCTGTGCGTGTGTATGTGACTGAACTCCTTAACGGCTGAACCGATTTTGATGAAATTTTGTGTGTGTGTTCAAGTGGATCCGAGAATGGTTTAGATTCACAATTCGGTTCACTACAAAATGTTTTTTTAATTAATCTTTTATTTTTAAGTTGTTGTTGATCTTGGAATGTTTTATTATTGTGTTAAAATAAATCGCGTGCTGATTGAAATATTACATTCAGATGTAATTAGTGTGTGATGACGTCAGGTATTGTAATAACTTTATTTTAATAAAAATTATCATCAAAACGGTCCAGATTGTTACAACTTATTCAAAAAAGTTTGAAATTTTCGGATTTAAGACGTGTGTACAGGACAACGTCTGTCGGGTCCGCTAGTTAGTATATATTATTTAATGTTGAATATTATGGAACACAAAATTCCCACTTCTTAATTGCAAAAGGTAGGGTCAACATTCATTGAGTTTTGTTTATGGAAACACGTTCCAATCTATTCTGTTACCAAACCGGTAGAAATGATCCAAATACTAAAATGAATACATATACTATTTTCGAAAATGATACAGTTTATAAAATTATATTTGAAAACCGATAATTTTTGCATAGAAAATGTAGGATGTTTGATCGAATCGATCGCTATTGATGTTGATGGAATAAAGATTTATATAAAAAAAAAAACAATCTACATTATACAACTACAGATTATATTCTCACTAAATTTTGGCACAAACTTTCCGGAAAACCCAATATATTCAATACTTTAATTTATGTAGTAACGCAATATATGTTAATTACAATAATTTAAAATTAGCATTCTGTTCAAATATTAAGAATCAACTTGATTGTTATTTTAAACATGCATGTTTTAAAGCTAAAGCATACAATACATTGTAAAAACTGAAATCTTAAATTCCTTATGGCGAACATTGAAAGAACTTACGAATTCTATTTCTGTTACTTGTTCACAACTATTCTTGTTGATGTAGAATCTGTTAAATCCATTCGCATTCATTTTCAAGCGCATGCAAGATAAGCGGGCGGTTTCCATGCGACATCGTCCCTTTCTCGATGTTCTTCGTTTTCTGAGCCTTTTCGCGCCAGCTACTCGACGTCCGCTCATGAGATTATCTCCAACCAAGATTTACGGCACAAAGATTCACGGCTGTAGGATGAAACTTCGGAGTGGAATTGCTGTGTAATTCTATTACGCTCGAATTCGGAAGAACTTGTACACTCGAAAGGTTAACAAACCCGTAAGGGAACTCAAAAAAATGACGAGGCACATCGAACACGAAGCGATTCCTCATGAAAAAAGTAAGGATAAACTTTGTATATAGCTTCTTTTTATCTAGCAAATAAGATTCCCGAGTGGATTTTTGGTGAGGCGGGACCCTCGCCCCCCAGCCTCCTTCAAAGATAATAATGTTTTTGTTAATTATTTCATAAAGTATTCATTGTACAGAAAAAGTTGTCGTACCAAAAATGAAGCTCGTAAAAAGTTCTACAGGTAGAAGGTATCTGCCCCCCACCAAAAACTAACCCAAACCTATTCAGACAGTATTTCCATGTGGACAGTATGTAAAGGTTTGCATGGTTTTAAATTGGCTGGAATTTTGAGAATAGGTTTCGTGATCACTCATATTTTTTATAACGAAATATAAATTAATGCGATTCATTTTTATGTAACACTGTTTAACAGGTAAAAAATTTTGTGACCTTCGATATGCAATTTTTATAGATTTTTATGAGCTGAATACGAACCTGAAAACCGTTTCCCTTCAGATCCTACAGTCTTTGAAAAAATCAATTTTCAACTTTGGAGATATTTTGTGCTTTTACCATAGCAGCTACTCAGTGGCTTTTGACACGAGAAAAATCTGTGAACTTTCCCGAATAACACGACATAAATTGTTATTACATTATAAATATTTAAATATGTTTAAATAATAATCAAAGTGAGAAAGGCACCCAAATCGCATCAATTTTTGCTGATATTTTTCAAATTATTTCAAAAACTAAGAATTGCAGATTAAAAATCTATAAGAATTGCATATTGGAGGTTACAACATTTTTTCCGTGTTGAACAGCGTAGTATGGCTTCTTCAATCACCTGACAAATCTTCTGAATCCTTTCCTGTGGAACTCTTAAAGATTTTGGTCTACTTATCGCGGATAAATAATGTGTTGTATTTATTACATGCAGTGTGTTTAACAATGGAAGGAAATTGTCAAAAATGCGCCTAAATAATTCACAGACTCATTGTCTGTTATAATATGGAACGTTAATAAATAACAGAAATATGGTTTCACATCAAACTGATTCCTTTTAGGATCTACATACGTATCAGCCATTTTTATTACCCCATATGTTGAGTCATAGTAGAGATTATGAACATTTACTGTAGTAAAAGGAATGGAATAAAAACAAGACTATATTTAATACCGCAAACAATGCCAACTAACAAGGCATTACCATTCCCACTACTTCTCGCGCCTCTGTTCTAAGAATGATATTATTTCAGGGTGAGAAATTGTTCTCCTGGAAAGTGAACCAACGGACAATTATAAAAATTCTTAGACTTGCTGCTTTCTATTGTTAAGAAAAACAAAATTAAGTCATTTTTCTCATAGTCACGCGTTTTCATGTGTCCGAACAATAGAGGTATCACTGGAAATAATTAAAAGGGAGAAAATAGTGTAACAAGTGTAAATGAAATAATTAAGTAAATAAATAAAACAGAAAAGGTGAGACAAAAGATTTAATAAATTTAGCAGTTATACGTGGCATTCAGCATAATAATGGAGTAAAAAAGTTACAAAAACAATTTCAAACTTCACCAAAGTTATCTTTTTCCCAAAAAATTAATAACAGAAGTTATAACACTATTATTTTCAACTGAACTGAACACTATTATTTAACACGTTGGCAGCCACGAGGGTCACCGGTGACCGGCACCCGAAATTTTCTACAATCAATTAATTACCAACAGAAATAATAAAGTAAACCACGGATAGCGTTAACATTAAGCTAATAATGCTAGCTATCGAATTAAATGGTTAAATTTGAAAATTAGTTGATTGTATTCTTAATAATTAGGATTTCAGCGTGTCTGACTACACACGACCGTTTTCACTGTGGCAGTCAACGTGTTAAACGTATCATCATTAACGGCAGAAATACAAAAAAAAAAATTGCTGACGTTATTGAAAATTTTATTTATTAAAATAACTGAACCGTGCATAATAAAATATATATAATAAGAAATACATGAATGTTGAGATTATGATATTATATAACCTACTACGCGGGAAAGGGTTAAATTTTAAAGAACTTTGTTGACAATTGAATATGAATATAAGAAGTTCATTTATTCGTATGAAAAAAAAGTATGCAGAAATAAGAATAATGCTTCTTTTGTCATTTCGTTGAATAAAATTAGAATGAAAATAACATCTTATTTTAAAGCAGTTAAATAAACAAAATTTTAAAAAGATATTGATCCTTACTAAAAAGGGCGTAGCTTATATCCAGGAGGCAACCACTGTATTCGAAATCATATTAGATATTGTAAGTAATTTAGGATTTCCTGAATCCCTTGCCCGAAATAACATTATTTTACAGATTTCGTGGCCCTATTGAGTAGGTATTATATTCAGCTTACTCGTATAGTAACTTTTCGGCTCGGATTTGACCCATTTTCATAAGGTTTATTCTTAAAAACTTCTTTAAATATAAAATGTATTATTTAGAATCAGGAGCGGCAGAGATTTAATTTCGTAAAATTTAAAATTTCGAAAATAAACAGAATTATTATATTGGAACCAAATTAGTGCACCGTACCTTTTGTATAGACCTTCAAACAAAAATTTTGTAATAATAAGAAGATTGGTGAACGCACAAATCCAGGTCGAAACCTTATTATTACCTGTTCCATACTGTCATCAATTTAATAATCTGAATGCCATGAAACTTTATCTTTCACAATTATAATAATTTTCATGTCCCTTAGTTTTCTATGTCGATTGTTTTCCATAAAGGTATCCTATCCAGTCGTACGTCGAAAACAAAAGCCACTGCGGGTTCAAGGATTTTGCTCCGGGTCGTAAAGTAGCTGTTTTCCATAAACACGACTTCTCTACGATTCTACAGTGTCAAAGATACCCCGTGTCGATAAAACGAACAGTCGAACGTGCATCTACCGTGTTCTTTTTATTCGTCACGTATCGTGCGCTCGAATCTTTGCACGAATTTTCTCAAACCGAGCATCGAAACGAACGAAACTCCTTATCGTAGATGGTACATCGCGGCTTTGATAAAAATATGTTTGCCCCGTGACGTGTCTTAAATAACCAGATAATAGAGACGCGGCTCTAGTCCAAGCGCTATACATGATCTGACGTTTCTTTTTTGGCTTTGGTCGACGAGCAAAAGTGATCCTGGTGCGGGTATTCCGTGAATTTCTTTGCCGCTTGTAAGCCACGTTACCCTGAACGAGGATGAGAGTCGTCCGATGTACGCAGGAAGCGGAAATTTATTGTGGAATTTGCATGTAGAAGGGCCGCGTGTCCGAGATAATCCTGCCACCCTCTCTCTGAGGCTACACGACGTATAAAAGTAATCGAACATCGCTATGTTCGCGTTTAAAATAGATACACTTTCAATTGTGAATAACAAAAAATCGTGGTATGCACTTTGCATCAGCTTAGAGGGAATTAACACTAGATTGACCAATGAAATCATTTTGACTGCTTTTTAATTTCAATTAGAAAAAAAATTATATTTATGATGATACAATTTCTTAGGATTTTGTGACTTTTTATATTAACGGTTGTATTTACATCCCTCCCCTCTTTATTTCTGATATATGTATGTGTTATACCTATATTGCCCAAAAGCAGTCATTCTGACTGTTTGGGAAATTTAAAATAATTAAATGACTTTTATTATTGAATTCAGTATTTCGATTGTTGTGGAACGTCACGTGCCGTAGTTTTCTTTCGTTTGTCTGCGACGCGACGGTGTTGAATTCTTTTAACGGGCTGGTTTTTAGTCGTCGCTAGGTTTGTTTATTTTAGATCATTTGCGCCCTAAATTCACGAAAGATATGTCGAATAGAAGTGATTTATTGAAAAAGCTAACGAACGTAAGTGAAGAGCGCTCCGATATAGAATCAGATGCAATAATTTCTGAACTATCATCTGAAGATGAAACGGTTCACATTCAAAATGTAGCATCTGAAACTGGAGATAGCGACGAAGAATCGACCACTGATGATGAAAATGAAAATGTCATCAATATGCCCAGAAAAAGGTGTAGGATGCGAATTATTTCAGACTCCGACGAAGAAACAGAAAACACCTTTCAGGAGATCGAAACAGCTGCTAATGGTACTGCGTGGTTAAAATTTGGCGAAGGTGGTATTCCTGGAAGATTAGCATCCACTTGTATTTTCAAGGATGTGGAAGGGCCAACATTTAATATTTACTAATAACATATCATATAACTTTAAATAATAAAAAAGAATATTCAAAATTAATTTTAAATCAATTATTTTACGCATTAGTTATTCTTTCACAAAGCAGTCATTTTAACTGCTTTTGGACAATATAGGTAGGTATATACTAAGTTTCAGTCTTTTTAATGTTAAGCAAAATATGTTCATATTTTAACGCATCGCGCACCGGCTTTTTTGTAATTGGATAAAAGAGGCATCTAAATCCAAATAAATTTCAGTAACTTTATTTGTACATTTTTTTTTTCAAATTAGGGAAACATAACTGTCCGCAATAAATGATACTGTAATAATAACTTACACGATTTGATAATTTATAAAAATTATAAGTGGATACATGTGTTAATCCGAGGATATTTTCTGAACACCCAAGTGTCCATCAAATTTAACAACTGTTAAATTTAAACAATAGTTTATGTTTATGTATTATGTAATTATTTATCTGTAAATAATAAATTAAACATGGTGCCATATACAAACATATATGAACAATTATTAGGTTGGCTAATATATTTTTTTTTGTAGTTTAAAACAAACCACTCAGCTACCGATAACAAAAATGAAAGATAATGCAAAGATACAGTTTTTCTAAAAACTGATGTTTTTTTTTTTTTTTTGGAGGATACTAGTTTTAACAGAACAATATTAATTTCGGTTTCTTTGTTGTAGAAAGAAGATCTTTACGAAATATTAGGTTAGCAAAATAGTTCTGTCGTTTTTCTAGCTTTCAGCGACAGAATTTCTGACTTCAAAGAAAAGGATTTCCTTTAATCCAAGATTAATGACCTCACTGATAGATGGAAGAAGGTCATAGAAAACCGTGACTGAATACTTCATTGATTAATCTTCATTCAATATTAAAATATAAAAAATTTTCCCCCAAAAAAGATGAGAAAATTTTCTTACCAACTTAACACATTATCTATCGATCTAGAATGGAAAAGTAAGCCCTATTATTTTATAATTTGATGATAATTGAGAATTAGAGGAAGCAGCCCGTATTTTCCATTTATTCTCGATCGTAGCACGTTTATCTTTCATTATTTCAACAGTTTTATATACGAAACAAATAATAGTCGAACGTTTGTTAACACGTTGACCGCCACAGTGAAAACGGACGTGGGTAGTCAGACACGCTGAAATCCTAATTATTAACAATACAATCAACTAATTTTCAAATTTAACTTTTCAATTCGGTAGCTAGCATTCTTAGCTTAATGTTAACGCTATCCGTGGTTTATTTTATCATTTCTGTTGGTAATTATTCGATTGTAAAAAATTTCGGGTGCCGGTCATCGGTGACCCCCGTGGCAGCCAACGTGTTAATTGATTTTCAGTTACCAGTGGATAGTATTGAAAAGCCTATTAATAGGCTTCCGGTATATAAAATGTTAATGTACTTGTGTTGTAAAATGATACACATATACCTGTACTTTTTAAATAATAGAATGCTCAGAAATAGTCTATCGATAATATACGTAGACTAGATTTCAAAGAATCGTGACAATCGATGTTTTGTTATTTCAAATATTTTGATTGCTCCACTTATATATAGCTGGTAGCTAGAATGCTTGTTTGGGAGCGGAATTTTTTAAGGGCAATGTTTTCGACGCGTTAAAAGGAAGAAATGCTGCTTGGGATACTGGTGTTCAGACAGTAAAGGGCACTGACTCTTGGATCTGCAATCTTGCCGACCAGATCTGTTTGAGTCTTTGGACCCAAGGGCGTACTGTGGTTTTAGTTAGTTCGACACAGTTGTAATCAGAAGTACAAAGAATCCAATTCACAACTTTTATAATTACTGCTCAAACATTGTATCATTTCTGACCAATTTTTTGGAGTGTCAAATACAGTTTAATTATAAAGTGTGGGTATGATTATGGTAGGATAAAATTTCAATATAAATATATTACCAATAAAAGAATTGAAACCAAAAAATTTCTTCTTGAAGGAGAGACACTTCATTTCCGGGGGTTATGCTGTATTATGAAAAATATTTAATTTTGAAATGAAGCTTTTTAATTCAAACTGTTCATTTAAATTGTTAGTCAGAATTTTCGAAAGTTATAAAGTATAGCAATATAGAAAAATATAGCTATTATATCTACTTTTTTTAATTTAGTTACCATTTTTAACCGACTTTGAAAAGGAGGAGGTTACTCAATTCGATCAGTATATTTATTTTTATATTCTGCAGTTATTATACACATAGTTATTTCAATTGTCTTAGCTTGCATTGAAACAGTGCGGCATCTACACCAAACGTTCGGGAGAAATGTCACATTTTTCTACTTCCGCATGCTACCTCAACACTAGAACTACCAAACTGGTTAAAATCACTTACTTCAGATTTCTTATTTAAATTTTGAAAATTGATACGTTGGCTGTTATCAAGATAAAGAATTATTGTACATGTAAGTTTACATTTTATATCGTAATTATTTTGTTTTCTGATGTATTTTTAACTCAGAAGTTGGGGTACATCGAACGCCGGTAGTTTTACTGTTAAAAATAATCTACTCTGGTCAATAAACATTCCACATGCTTCTCTTAAAAGTCAGATTATAACAAATGATAAATTTTATAACACGGAGACCAATAAAACAGCTAAAAAATTTCCGAAAATAACGTAGAAAATTTATTCTTGCTTAACTAACGAAGATAAAAAAACAACGCCAAAATACAAAAGTGATATTGTTGTGATTATGATCTCCATTCATTAAATAACGAAAGTGTGACATCTCTCTCGTAATTATCTCCTTCTTTTCTTTCAAGACCCGGTAATGTTACACGTTTTCCCAAATTTCTGTAAAACCACTAAATTAGTTTACTCGAATGATTTGCAAGAAGCTCATACAATTGCAAGAAATAACACAGAGTGCTCGTCATTATACATGGGGATTCAAAAGCAAGCATCTCTCCAGGGGTTGAAACTCAAAGATCAAAGAGAAAAGTTCGCAGAAGTAACACGAGGATGTTAAATGAAAAATTCTTTGCCATCAACCGAGACCATCATACACCCTGAGGAACATCTTTGGTTCTTAACAAGACGATATCCTATCGACGTTGATGCAACATCTTCGAATCGGCGTTCTTCTTCATTATTCACATCGAGCCCCCCTGCGCACAGCACGCTCCCTCTTGTCTTCTCCTTCTTTCGTACCTTCTTCCGCTTCTTCCTTTTTGCCTCTCCGTTCCCTTCAAGATGGTAAAACACGACTTTGCGCGGCGTCGCTCGGGCGTAAACATCGGAATGAATTTTTGCAGCGCATTGAAAAAAAAAAAAGTCAAAACCGCTTCAACGAGTCTGACAACGCACATTAATCGCATCCTGAAAGAGGGGAACTTTGGAAATACAACAACGCTGAAGGGCATGATAAAACATCATGGGGTTTCAATGGGTACGATGAAGTGCTTACATGTTTCTTACCATTTTTCTATCGGACCAAGACACGTCGATGAATCAGTATCTACGATACTGCTGTATACTGTTTTGAAATAGCGACGATTAGCCAAAAGTGCATTCAGTCTAACGATGAAAGCGATTGAAAGAATACTTGTTTGCTCTTCGAGTTCTGAATATTTGATATAATTTGTTTATATTTTTGAGCTTCATATATTTTCGTATTCAGAATTAATTGATAATAAAAATGTAATATTAGAACAATGAAACACGACGGTATGGAATTGTTTAGCCTTCGTGTGACGACACGGAATTTTTTACGTTCTACAGCAAGGGTGACCAACCCAAATGATTTTGCGGTGCACTTTGGAAATGCATCATAACTCCGCGGGCCGCATATAAAATTGTACATATATCCCCATATTAGATTTAGACCCACTGTAGACATTTCTTTGGAGTGAAAAATTGAAACATAACTGCAAACTCATAAATAAAATAAGAAATATCTATCACACATTCGCAAGAATATTAATTTTTGAATATATGGATGCAAAAATAATGTATTTTTTATTAGTACATTGGTTTTCACTACTTTGGCCATTATAAAATAAATATATTTTGTAAAGGTGTGATGAATCTCGCGGGCCGGAAAAATATTCAAGGCGGGCCACGGGTTGGCCATCCCTGTTCTACAGGGTGAGTCACCAGCTATTGCCACCTGGAATAACTCCGAAAGTATGATAGCGGTAGAAAAGTTTTTGAAACAAAAGTTGCATGGGACAACAGGGGCTGTTATAATGATGTTAGGTGGAGTCGCTTCAGAGATTTGAAGTTCAACTTTGTTTTTTTAGATAGGATGCTATATTTTGGTACTTATTTCCTGATGGCAGTTATCCAGACGAATCCAATGATGTGTAACTTTAAGGTCTTTGAAGTGATAAGGAATACCACTCAATCCGTGATAAGGAGATTGCAGCACTGCATTGATACCAAATGTAAGTTCATATTAACTTTTTGACTTTCGTTGACCTTCAAAGACCTTAATGTTGCACATCATTGGATTCGTCTGGATGACTGCTATCAGGAAATTAGTACCAAAATATAGCATCCTATCTAAAAAAAACAAAGCTTCTAAAGTGCATCTAATTTTGCCGGCCGTACGCTTCAATTTTTCTCTAAAAGAGCCGGAACTGTTAATAACAAAATTATAATTAAAATACATTTATTTCCTGTTTATTTTAGCCTTATTTCGCCTATGTAACAGAAGAGCAATCAACTTAAATCGCATTTCAATTAACTTTTTATCGAGCACTTTTGAAAAACGACGACACCAATGAACGTGTAATCACTCCCGTAATAAGGATCTGTCCAGGAAGGACGATCCTTTCTGTTCAAAATATCCTCTCCTTCAACGCAAAATTGAGAAAGGCTACCGGAGAAATTACACAAGGATTAAAACTAGTCATAAGTGCACTTTAATTAGTCTATCGATGGAAGAGACCAAAAAATATTTGTTTATTCTTCGATTTCTGAACACCCTCTTGTGTGCTATAACGATTGAAAGATATATCATTTTAACGAAGCTAAACTTCAAGTACTTTAATCTTATCAAATCTTATTCCGAGCTGGACTTTTTTGTATAAAAAGACTTGCTGTGTAACAACCTGTCATTTACCGACCTATCGACAGTCTGTTAAATTATGGTATAGTTCGTGAAAAGAATTAACAATCAATTTTTGCAGGATGCTGCGCCACTGCGTAGCCATGTGTGGACCCGGAGCAGTTTTAATGCTCCACCCAAACTCGAGTGAAGGGCCTCGAAACACAGTTTGGTTCACGCATCTGCATATAAATCACTAGTCGGTCAGCCTTAAAAAGCCGGAGGCTATTGCCGACCCGCCAATAACTGCGAAACATCGCCTTCGGTTTCTTCCGACGCGTACGGTTAAAAACGGCTCCCATATACCTGCCCCTTTTTTTTTGGCCAGTGTTTCGAGGAAGGAAAAAGAAAAAGGAGGAAGAAGATTGCAGGAAGAAAAGAATGATCGCAGAGAGAACTTTCTACGCGAGAGAACAACGGAGCACAGCAATTAAATGAAATTGCGATAGTGATCAGGACAGAATTCGTGAATTATGTGTAGAAATTTTATTATTATAAAGGAAATATCATTGTTTAAAGGTGGGTTATTAACACTTTTCTGCAAGTAGTGGCAGTACTTAGGCATTAGTAAAACCATCTCAATTTTTTCGAATTCATTGTATTAACAGGTATATAGGGTAATATCGGTCTCATAACCCGGCCATAATAACAATAGCGAACCGAATTACGGCTCATCTACCTGTTACGGTGCGTAGCGGCTGTCTATAATATTTTATTGCGACGTTAATAGGAAAAACACCATCGTGAAATTTAGATATTTTATAGAGAAAACTTCAAGGAATCCGAAAATAATTTTTTCAGAATTTTAAAAACGCGACCTTGAAGTGATTTTTGCAAAAAAAGAATTTGTTTATAATTTTCAATACTGTAAAAGTCATTTTTCAATTCAATAAAAATATATTCTAAAAGAGTGATCCTTCCCTAATAAAATAAAAAAAAAGTAGGTCAATATCATAAATGGTTCCCGAGATAAAAATTCAAACGTACAGCCCATTTTCACGAAAATGGGCAAAAATCGCGAAATTTAAAGGCTTATATTTCTCAAACGGTTTCGAAATGAGCAAAATGATGACTTAAACCCCCCCTAATTTCACGTGAACTACAATATATTTCAATTAGAACAAAATCCGAGACATCGACCCAAAAAAGTGATCGATTTGGCGTGGAATTACCCTAGGAAATATCCTATAAAATGTGTTCATTCATGGTAATATAACATTTTTTAAATATTGATGATACAGTTTTTGGTTAAAGTTCAAAGTATTTAAACTATTGTTCCCATTCGCTGTAAAATGAAATTCATTTCGCTAAATGAAACGAAATATAAAATATTTGTATTACCTTTGCTTCTAACGTTTCCAGTTGTGCCATTCTTGGTTCCAGAAGTTGCGGTTGTGAACCAGCTCCAGTGTGTAAAGCAGTCTGAAACGAAAGGAATATTGAGTTACTATGTGATTGTTCAGGCGTGAGTAAAATTCAAACAATTTATTAATGAAAGATCACTTCTTATTATGCTGTGCGAGAAAATCTTTCTGCATTCATGTCTGTTGTTTGATGCCGCGAGAAAACTTTCTATTTTTTGTACGATAATTAATACAAAGTAGCTACGTTTCCAGTGGGAATCGAGTTGGTTAATTTACGTTTTCTATGATGTGTGAAAACGGTTGTAGACGATTATATGAAAGGGACACAATAACCAAGTAACGTATAAATTCGACCTTTATACAGGGTGTTTCCGAAATCGTGGTACAACCGGCAAGGGGATGATACTACATGTAAAAATAAGTCGAAGAAAATAGGAATAATATTTTTTCGTTTGACGCTTCGAGAAAATCGAGTTTGAAGATTCGTTAGGTACGCCTGTACTTAGACAGAGTCTACTTTATTCGTCCGATCTAGTCTGCAATTTCTATTGTTGCTTGCATCTGTAAACAGTATCGTTTAGGATATGGTACGACTTTAATTAATAATTAGCCGTAAATTTCAATAATTGATTTATTCTAGTAAAACGTCTTCCTTGCTGTAGTAGGCAAATTCTTACTCGACGAACTATTTAGTGATGCGTGAATCGAAACTAATGTGTTCGATCTTGTAACTTTTTCGAATGTCTGAACGATATTAACTTTTTCTTTCACGTGACTCCACAAATAAAAATCTAAAGTACCTAACGAATTTTCAAACTCGATTTTCTCGAAAAATAAGCATCGAACGAAAAAATATTATTCCTTATTTTCGACCTATTTTTACATGTAGTATCATCCCCTTGCCGGTTGTACCACGATTTCGGAAACACCCTGTATGTAGAATAACAGACAACTATACAGTAGACATATTCGTACAACACGAATTTGTATAACACGGTAGAATGTGACAGTGTTCATATAATACGGTAGCATGGGATCATATAACACGGTTTTCATATACGTAATGTATCTCCAGTGCTATAGGGGGACCATTCTATAATACATTGATTGCTATGGGAGTTACAGGTAACCGATGCCACAACTTTCCTTATAACTGAATAATTAGCAAAAGAAAAAAGAAGGTAAACCGACAATGGCATTGATATTTCGCAAATAATATAAGATACTGAATTGAAAGATACAATATGAAAATTAATCAATTGGATTCTTGATCATTGGAGTTTTAGCGTGACTTGCTACACATTCTTGTTTTCGTTGTGATAAAAATGATACTCTACGCTCTTAGAATAATCAAATGAATTAATTCTTGAATAGCGTACCGAGATAATATGTTACCTGAATGCATTTTGAACTAAAAGGGTAAGGTAATACAGATTTGATCATGTGGTCTCTTGAGAACACCGATCGGCGACAAATATGTTTTAAAAATTTTCCTTCTGTTTAAACAAATAAAAGAAACGATTTTTTTTTGCATTACAAAAAGACTTGGAAGAATTTATCAGATTAATTTTCATACATCCAAGTGATAAAACACCAGTAATGTTATAAATGAAAATTATACACACGAAACAGTAAAATCTTTTTTAATAATTTAAAAAAAAACCATTAACTCATTTTTTTCCAAAAATGGACTTATACCATTTTCAAAAATAACGGCTCATATGTTAAACATTATTAATTTAATATATGTTGTACGTCGTATATTTATTTTATTAATATAACATTAAGAAACTTTGGTTCGCTATAATTTTTCTCTAATCAGAAACGGCACCAGCGTGATCAGGAATTCTTCCCTTTCCTTCATTTACGTGAACAGGAATTTTACTTACACTTACACTTTCTTAGTGCTGAATTAAAGATAAAATGTTAATTTATTAATGTAAACCAGACAAATTTGATCCTGTTAATTTTTCTACCTAAACCAGAAAGAGGAACGTGATGACCACGTTTAACTGATGAAGAATTGGGTCCGTGACGGTAATTTAAATGTGGTTTACTTCATGTTTAACTAGATAAAAAAGGAGCATTTTCTCAAGGAGTTTGCATGTCATTTTAGACGCGCTATTGAGACCTTCAGTGCCGGAAACAATGATTATGATATTATATGAAACCTTATGTTCCTTTTCTTTATTGTGGTGTTTTACGGTTCCGTTTGTGGCGCTGCCGATGAAAGGATTTTATATCCCCTTTCGAATTGACCACGAAATACCAGGTAACGCGTAATATTGAAGTGCTACAAGCTTTATTGCTCTGGTGACAAGCTGAATTGAGAATTTACTGTCGTATCGAGCAAAGTGATCATTGCTAAGTCAATCAACAAAATTCGTCTGAACGTTTTATAACTTGTAGCTCGAAAATTTACTATAACAAAAGAGACGTGTACGCAAATAACATTAAATATAATAATTAAATTGATTATAGTATACAGGGTGTCCCAACTAACTCTGGCATCTCAAATATCTCGCTTGTTTTTAATGGTAGAAAAAAATGTTAAAAGAAAAAGTTATTGTATCCGATGGGGCACATATTCTGATTGGTGAAAAATTTTTCTCAAGGTCATTTTTTTCGAGATTACAAGGTCATCGGTGTTTTTTTAAATGGAACCATATATTTTTGTTATCATACGATGATAGCTGAGGGCAAGGCGAGTTCATTGACCTATAACACTACGACCTTCAAATGACCTTGAGTGTGGAAATTTCATACACCGATGACGTTGTAATCTCGAAAAAAATGACCTCGAGCAAAATTTTTCACCGATCAGAATATGTGCCCCATCGGATACAATAACTTTTTCTTCTAACATTTTTTTCTACCATGAAAAACAAACGAGATATTTGAGATGCTAGAGTTAGCTGGGGCACCCTGTATACAAGAGACAAGGTGGTGCATCCACGCCAGCAAAATACTGTAGAAGCGAGGTAGCATGTCCCCATTGGCTTCAGAATGGACGCACTAACCGCCCAACAGCAAAGCTGTCCGATGGTTGCCCGACTTTGGTGAAATCACTGCAACCCCAACAAGATTACAGTCTTCGTACTGTCCACATTCGCTTCAATGTATGCGATAGCCTGCTCAAATATGTTGAGCACATCTGTGTTTGTAGTATAGATATTAGCCCCACGTTTACCGCGTCCATTACCGCACTTACATGTGTTGAGCAGGCGCCCAAGTCCACACGCGATTCAATCGTTCACGTCGCCAATCACGTAGGACCTCCGTAATCCCTGCAGAACTCGTTTCCGCATCGTCGACTTCTCCAGAGATTACGTCCGCGTTTGCGTCGATGATTGTGACCAGGGAAATTAGGATACTGCAGCTGAATATGCAGCATATGTATGTTTGGGCAGTTGCACTCGTCCCGCACCCCGCACGGTTTAGAGATTCGAAGAAGGGTCGTTGTGTGCAACCCCTGTTTCATTATAGTTTTCGTCTCATAACTAAGCACCATCATACGTGTTCCAACAGCTAATAATAATCAAAATGAAGTACTATTTTCATTTGTAAATTCGAGACGTTCGTTTGGCGATTCCATTATAGTTACTGTCTCTTTTCTTTTCTTAACAAAAATCTCAAAACTGTGAAGCAAGCACAGGAATAGTAAATGTAATTTGATCGAGTTGAGATTTTGTACACGAATTATTGTCAATACTGCAACCCGTTCAGTTCGAATTTACGCTTTCGATTTTATCAATACGCTTAAAAATATCTAACGAAACTTTGGTGTAGTTCCACGCCATTCTCTCGCTAGTGGACTTGAAAGCAGTGCCGCAATAATAGTATAAAGAGAACGAAATTCCTTTTCTGTCGTCGCCGGCTTAACGACATTGGCTACTGCATTGGAGAGCGCGGTGTGTGTGTGTGTGAATTAATTAAAAGATATTAGAGAAGATTCTTGTTTTTCAACATTTTTCAAGCATTAATGGTTAATATTGTTATTTTAATACTATTGAAGTTATTTTTCGTTAAATATAGTAAAATATTTTCTTGTTGATTGAACCCATAATATGTTAGTTTAAAATTTGGAAGAAAAGAAAGGAAAAATATTAAAGTTTATATAAAAATGATCGTACAATATTATTTTTTTATCATATTTGCGTTATATTTATACATTTTAATGTTTGTGACATCAGAAATGAAGGCGTGTCCATTTATCCATGTCACTGCATTTTACGATTGTTCGTGAGCTTTCTACGAGTTCTTCTCTGAAGCTTTATATTTCCGGTCGTCTATACTGTTATTAACTTCCCGGTTCTACGGGCGAAAGTCATATTTCGAAGTTTACGAGTTCCTGAGTCTTCAAGCAGTTAGCACAACAACTCTTGTGATCCCTCCTTCACGAGAAACTATCATTCTTTTCAACTTGACAATTATTACTTATACAATTCTGCACAAGATTATACGCCCATCCAAAGTTTTCAACTTTTAGCATTTTCGGATCGATTTACAACTTGGTGAACATGTTTATTTTCTTAGGGCGTTGAAAAACGTCTAGTAACATTAAAATAAAACACGACGAACTTAATAATCAATAACTTCTTTTTTTATTAAATAATCTAAATATATTCAATTCGGCGTGTAGTTCGCTAATTAATTATAATAGTTAAATATATATACGATTTAAATCTTAAATATAATAATAAGTGATTTTAACTTATAAGATTCCCTTGTTATCATAAAAATGAATAATGAATAATAATGAAGAAAAAAGACAATTAACTGTAAATATTTTAAGCAACATATATTGCTACGTAAATAAGTCAATTTCTCTCGAAGTACTATGGATCAAATGATTTCTATTTGAATGGCATATGAGCAATTGCATTTTAGTAGCTTCTTTAGAAACTTTTAGAAGGAAGATTCATGCAGTAACCTACTTCGCAAAGAAATGTATTGCGTGCTTTAGAATCATAGGAGAGTAATGAGACAAAGACGACTATACCATTTCAAGTATTATTTGATTAAATTGAAAGCAAATGATTTATTTACTAATTTTTATCTTCAAAAATATCACCTTTGCTTTCTCCTTCTGAAATTACTGTACATGGCACAACTGTCCTTGGTAATAGGACTTGTAGAAAAAGTTTAAATATCTTATCATTGGTATAGAAATTATCACAGTAAAATATAAATTTTGATGAACACAAAATACATGTATCGTTATTGGTATAAGTAAACATGAAAGAACAAAATTAACGTAATTAATATCGGGAAATAAAATGGGAATTTAAGCAAATGCGCTATGAACTTTGTCGAAGCAAAAACCGATCGAACTTAGTCGCCAACCCAATAACTGATGATTTCATTTAACTACAAGTTCTATTATATTTTTGCCTGCATATCAGAGTGATGGGTTAGTATTCATTTCAAACAGACTTGGTTGATTTTATAACTAGGTAAATGGATAACAGACTAGATAAATTAACTCGTCAACATAATTCTTAGCAACTTTGAAATATAAGACAAATAGCGAGTCATTTATTTTAGGAAAGCCTATAATTTTAATTTATATTTCGGAGACGGCGTAAAATTAAAAATTGTGTAAATGAAAGATGTTGCTTATGTGAAAATATGTAAAAGGATTAAAGAATTTTGACAATTTCCAATGTAGAAAATTTTTAATTTTGCGCCGTCTCCGAAATATAAATTAAAATTATTTCGTCCTTATTTTTTTTTCCAAAAATTTTTTTATTGCCGTTTGCTTTGTATTGCGTAAATAAACGACAACAAAAAATTATACAGCTGTACCTTAAAAAGAAAAAAAAAAATACATGTCGAATTGAGTAACCTCCTTCTTTTTCGAAGTCGGTTAAAAAATACATTGTCTTTGTACCTTTAGAATAGTGACAGTATCAGTTTGATACACAGGTATGGTTGAAATGTGGTCCGCGGTCTACCTTCCAATATCTTCCCCACTTTTTCACTCTGGTGAACCATATGAGGTAGTCCCCCCTCCACTATACTTTCCAATACTGAATCTAAAGGGTGATTCTGTTTCTAGCAGACTCCAAAGGAGATACCGACAGTAGACAGCTTGACCGCTACTCCTTTTTTCGTTCTAAGATACCTGGAATATACCATACAGTCATTTTCCTTACGATAGCCACCATAGGCACACGATAATTTTTACTCCTTATGGTGCAATAAAGTACGACCGACCAACTAATTATCGATAATTCCTTTGCAGTCTATTATTGAGAGAATCACCTTATATTTTCGAGTTACCACACGAAATACAGAGAACACCGAATGGTTAGTCGATGTATTCCACTCTACCACAGCGATACATAACGCAAAGCAGGCCCTGCGTCCAATACGAAACCAGTGGCAAACCATCATCTGCATTTGTTTATAATATGAGCTACAACGTTATTGGTTCGCTAACTATACTATCTCCACTTTTTCCCTTGATTCCCTCGAGTTGATAACGTTGGCTGCGGATTGACTGATAGTGGAGAGACAGATCTTTGATAATTCGCTGATAGCGAATAAGGTTTCAGGAGATCATGTCGCATAATGTATAATTATGTCTCCGATTAGCGTCTCACTTTCGAATGCATCGTTCGTTGTTAACGAACCTTTTCTAGCGATTCCTTAGATGCAGATGTCCACAAGAAGTCTCGCGATACAGACTGTAACAGACTATCGTATGTTATGTGGGTTTCATTAGTAGATGCGACCTCTTCAGTCAGTTCTGTTTCTACGATTGTATTCCATTCAACTTACAGGACTCGCATTTCTTTCGCGAAACTTTTTATGCGTGATGTACAAATAACGAGGCCAATAGCTGAGAGTAAGGAAGAAGCAGGTTTCTTCCTAACCTAGTTACTTGTCAAGTGTAAATGTGCCTTAAAGTGACTCGCGCTGTCTTATTAGGTTTGGACCTTAAATTACAGCACTTTATCCATTACATTGTGTTACACATCTTTCCTTTGTTTTTCTCCGTGACATAATCTCCTTTGAGTAATTTAATTGTGCAGGAGTGTTCTTGTCCATCTGAATTTGTGTTTCACTTCTGATATTTCTGATTTTAATTTTAAATCTATAAAGTTTCTTGCTTCGTGTCTCATTTTTTGACAACAATCATCACGAATCTAAGCTTCTGTTTCAATTGAACTTCTTGATGCCAGTTCTTTCATGTGCAGGAAATATTTCTGCGCTGATTCATCTCAAGTCATTTTTCTGTTAAATATCGTTCGAGACCGGTACTGTTAATCTTCGTGGGAATTCCTTGAAGTAAAGATGCCTTCAATTTCTTGCGCGATGTAATTAACTTTTTTCTTGTATAAAAGTTTTGGTCAAGCCAGTCAACTATATTTTAGCAAATACAAATTTGTGTGTCATTCAAGATTCTACCGAAGGATCATCACTTCCATTGAATTATTTGATGGAATCTTATACATCTCGAAAAATTGTATTGCACTCTTATAAAAATTTACTATCAGCTTGATTTACGTCCACAAATTTAATTGCGTCCAGCTCATTTTCCTCGATCCTCTCCGAACCACTTTCATTAGCAATTTCCGATAGTACGTTGTTTATATGGGTTGATTATAAATTCATTAGGCAATTTTCTTGGAAATATCGCTATAATTAAGTCACCCATGGTTAATTCGTTTTCTAACTGCGCTAGTTTGGCTTTCAATTTGCGCAGAGTCTTTGGGACACGTGAAACCTTTTAGGTATCTTAAACGGTTTCGGTTTTGTTAATTACCCGCTTTACGAAACACAAACTGATGAAAAGCTTTTGTTACTTTAAGGGATGAAACCACTCCTTAATGTTTCGATCCACTTGTGCTATCCCGAAAACCAATTGTATTTTGTCCAATTTATTAATATCCTGTTATTATACACAAAAGCTATAAAACTTTCCTAATAGAAGTTTTAATGTATCTCGTATGGTTTTTGAGATAGCACACGAGAAATGCATCAATTCAAATAAAATGTTTTATGTTTGTATTAATTGCAATTCAGATGATGATTCGTAAATAAAATTCGACATTGTAATAAATATGTATAAGAAATAAATGTTTTTTGTTTATTAATTTTTTAACCCCATAGCCGGAGTTTGTTGACTTATTGCTCTCACTTATATAAATATGACAAAAACTACAGCTTAGAATTAATTAGAGCGGCTTTAAACATTAGCCTGTATATCTTAATAAATGTGTAAACTTTTGGTATGCAACAAGTCAATAAAATACTAATGGTTATCATTTATAAAAATTAAATGTGTTAAAAGTTAGTCAACAAAAGACCGTATGCCGAAAATCGTATTTAATGTATGCCAAAAGTTACAAATTATCAGATTGTACTTTGAATTTGACAGAGTAGATAAAAATAAGGTGGGAGATACTGGCGATAAAATTTGAATATCAAAATCACAAATACGTGATACTTGCAGTCAAAGTATTAATAAAGAATTAATCATAGAAAATGGAAAACAGTTTTCGAATAATCTCATCACGGTATTAATAATAATATAAACTGCTGAATTCAAAGTACCTCTTAACCCAAATGTTCATTTTCACAACAACAGACAACGTGCTAAATTACATTCTCCACGCAAATAGATAACTCGAGCCGTTGATCTTGTAGAAGCTATGGAAGCAAGAGGTTAACACGTTATTCAATTTTCAGGTAGAGAACGAAACCATCTTAGATTTCTGAAAGAGTAGCTCGAGGCGAATGGCGTGCGACTGCGGCTCCGCCGAGCAATTACACGAAAGGCCCGATTGTAAGGCTCGTGAGAATTACGATTTCTCGGCCTCCCCGGAAATTCTCACGACTATACCAAAGTTGCCCGTGTGAGAGACAGTTAACGTGTACATACCAGCGTTCCAAGCATTAGTATGTTTTGAAAGTGACACGCAGATAATAATCATTTCTTTATTATTGTATCGTGATTCGTGTTTAACCCTTGTCTTTCGTTCTTCGATAAATTGGAGGTTCTATTTCTTTCTAGTTATCAACTGCTGATTATGAATTAAGTTTCTTACAATTTGTATATTTTAGGCGTACATAGAAAGCTATGTCTAACAACCACACTTCAGTATTTGTGTAGTTTTACAGGGCTTCGGTATCTTACATGCCAAATTAATTTTGTACGAATAATGCAAGAATTATGAGGAAGAATTTTATTTACGATGTTTCTTCAAGTTCAATTTTAACCACGGATAGCGTTAACATTAAGCTAATAATGCTAGCTATCGAATTGAAAAGTTAAATTTGAAAATTAGTTGATTGTATTGTTAATACAATTAGCGAAGCCGCGGGCAAAAGCTAGTACAAAATAAATCACGATCTCAATATTTTTAGAATTTTGCTTCACCCCACTTTCATAATCACAAGCACATTATATTAACTATAATTTTCGTTGACGTTAGAAATATTTATAACACGTGTAGTAATATCCAATATAAGACAGTCCACAAATCAAAAATTTAGTCGAGGTAACGAATCCTTTTTTTTTTCGGCGTACTATAATTCACGTTTGATCTCATAATAGCAAAGGGGAGCTTGACGATCACCTTTCATGACAAAGATCTCCAGAAAGTCATTCTATTTGGACATAGCTAATTAATTCCCAAGTTGGGAATTGGTGTGTATATCGTGGATCCGTCAGCTATCGTCTTCCGGGTGTGGAGGACCAGTAAGTGGTTTCCAGCCCGGGTGATGATTACAAGTTCTTTTTCTCTTTCTCACGGCGTGGCCTTCTCTGCTAGCACACCCACAATCTTCAATGATTAACAAAAGTGAAGACAACCCGTGGCGAAGCAAGGCTGCATTTAATCGCTTCAATTAACTACGTTGAACCGGCACGATCAGCCAGCGGGATGTTTCATCGTGGACCGGTGACGAAGCACTTTTGCCTATCGCCGATAATAACTTTCTAACTTAGACATTCGACGTTCATCAAAGATACCTGTGTTCAATTATGACCGCTCCGAGCATTCTGGTAAGAGGTGTCCGGCATAAAGGTACTCTCGATAGGAGTGTGTAACAAAATTGGACAGGTTGGGTTCGGTCGGAATTTCGAAAATTGTTTAATTCAAAAATATTATATTATATTATATTACATTTATTTTTTAACCTTGATTATACGGAAAGTTTGAACTTTGGAAATTGAAAATTTAGAAATCTGATATTTGGAAATTTAGATATTTGAAATTTGAAAGTTTGAAATTCGGAATTTTGGAAATTTAAAATGTAGAAATTTGAAATTTATCAATTTGAGATTTGGGAAGTTGGAAATTTGAAATTTAGAAATTTGAGATTTGGAAAGTTAGAAATTTGAGATTTGAAAGTTCGAAATTTGGAAATTTAAAATTTAGAAATATCAGATTTGGAAATTTAAAAATTAGAAATTTGGAAAATTGAGATTTGAAAGTTTGAAATTTGGTAATTTAAAATTTAGAAACTTGGAAAATTGAGATTTGAAAGTTTGAAATTTGGTAATTTAAAATTTAGAAACTTGGAAAATTGAGATTTGAAAGTTTGAAATTTTGAAATTTTAAATTTAGAAATTTGGAAGTTAGAAATTTGGAAGATTTGAAAGTTTGAAATTTGGAAATTTTAAATTTAGAAATTTGAGATTTGGAAAGTTGGAAATTCAAAATTTGAAAGTTCGAAATTTGGAAATTTATAATTTAGAAATGTAGAAAATTGAGATTTGAAAGTTTGGAATTTAAAAGTTTAAAATTAGAAGGTTCGAAATTTGGAAATCTAAAATTTAGAAATTTGGAAAATTGAGATTTGAAAGTTCGAAATTCGGAACTTTGGTAACTTAAAATTTAGAAAATTGATACTTGGAAATTTCCAAACGATAAGTCAACTGTCAGTCCGGGCTGAACGGGAAGTTCACCGTCAGTCCCCAAGGACCGACGCGACGCGTCGCAACGTCGAGCTGAACGTGTTAATAAGTTAATCATTCCCACAGGAAATTA
This sequence comes from Stelis phaeoptera, assembly GCA_943735885.1. Taxonomy (NCBI): domain Eukaryota; kingdom Metazoa; phylum Arthropoda; class Insecta; order Hymenoptera; family Megachilidae; genus Stelis; species Stelis phaeoptera. The sequence goes on from OX030933.1 coordinate 5,084,016, forward strand.
TGAACTATATTGATCGATCTGTTAAAAAAAGAGACAAAATTAATCCTGATAATTTCTCGACACCACCGCCTACAAAAAAAAGTTCAACATAAAATTGTATCTCCCTTAAAACCATTTAACTTTCGTTTAAAATATTTCCCGGTATCATGAATAATTTCACAGATATTCGAGGGTTCTGCTTTAAAATGGGACAGCTTATATATTTGAAATGAACACATCTGAAATTCTACCCCTAAATGGTTAACCCATCTTAAAAAATATCGTATATTGCCATAGGGATAATGGCTCAACATACGCACGTAGTAATTCAAGTTTCCATAATTGTAACGTTTAACCTTAATTGTTATTGAAAAAGTTGAAGACCTAGGACTGAAGCTTTCCTTGAAAGACAGAGCTGCGTAACTGATTGCACACGAGTAACGGCGACTCGCACCTTTGCTCTCAAATTACAACCCCATTACAGGAATCAGGCATACTTTCCGTCATCCCGCGTTTTCCCGCTACGGCTCGAATGAGTCAACTCAGGGCTTATGGTGGGGGGCTAACTCAGGACGAGAAGCGTGAATTACCGTTGCTCGTGAGCAATCAGTTATGCAGTTATGATCTAAGTAAGAATACGTTAAGTACCAAGCGTCCTACATAAAACTGGACCGCCTCAAACGATTATCCATTGTTTTCCACTGGTAATTTGTACTTGTGGAAAACAATAGAAAAAAGATTAAGAATTAATTAGTCTTTTGTCAAATTAATATTTTAGCTGATAAAAAAGTGATCACTTTCCCGTTTTTTCATTTTTATTGTTTTTTAACATCCGTCTATATGGTGTTATAAAATCCAGTTAAAGTTGAATTTGTTTAACTAATAGATCAAAATTTTATTCAATTTGAACTACCTGATAGGGTTACCTCGAGCCGGGTCATCGGACTAGAACGAATCACGGCTGAGCGTGTGCACTACGCGCGCTCTGATTGGTCAGTGTTCTTCGTGAATAATTCAAAAACGAAGCCCCATCCGACATTTTTGCAAAGGAAATTATTGTTTAGAATCGCCTCAGCTTCCCCACATTTCCGACCCCTACATTAGTTACGGGACACCCTGTAGATCAGTGTTTCCCAACGTGGGGCCCACGCCCCACAGGGGGGGGGGGGGGGCAATTTGATAGTTAAGGGGGGGCAATTTAAAAACGGACTCGACACGACTTTAATCCTTTCGCGTTGGGTTATTTAAATGTAATGCTAGATATCGGTGACAAATTTAACAAAAAATGCAAATTTGTAAAAAAAAATGCTGTAAATACTTATTAGGTATAATTTCGTTTTACGTTACCAAAATATCAACGTGGTACTTAGAGTCGTCAAGTGAAATTCGTCGGGGATTCACCGCGGAGTGTGCCTCCTATCGCGGGGAAACCCAGAAAATTATGTATGGGGGGGGGGCATAAAAATTTTAGAAGTGTTAAGGTGGGGCATTGCCTAAAAAAAGTTGGGAAACACTGCTGTAGATATTATGTGTGAGACACATGTGATAAATAAAATTTGTTGTTTTGATAATGGCCAAAAGTTCAGTAGAAAACGTTAAAAGATAGAGTTTAATTGAGTATGATCAACGCAACCAAACTTAGAATTTTTGAAAGTGAAACTATCATATATTTAATACCTATCTGAAGAGGTGGGCTAAAATTATCAAAGTCCATTAATGATAAAGACCAATATTACTACAAAACAATATTGACTGACTGAAACATCATAATTGTTTCATTTGAGATATTTAGTGTATCTATTATGATTAGAAAAAAAGAACGATGTTCGTATCTGAAAAATTCAGATTACTTATTTATCTATTTATTTATTATTTACTATTTAGTTCTAATAATGATTCAATTTATGATGTAAAGGTCAATTTAACTTACCAGAGAAACTGATCGCTGCTGAAGCTTGAGTCCTAGATCCTCCTTCTCGTCTCCGTAATCGGTAGTATAAAATAGCACGCTTTTTTTCGATCCCCTGAAATGAACACCCTTTAATATCATTTGTTTACACTGATTAAGACACCTACTAAAGCTAACAGGTCGGAAACTTACTAACAATAAATCAGAGAATAGTAATTTGTTTAGTTTTTAAAACAAGATTTTTGAAGTGTTATTAAGTTATAGATGAAATAACTGATTTATTCATCAAACTGTGAACAGCTGTAGCTTGGTTAAAAATAGTATTCATTAATTATAACAAACTACAAAGATATTTATGTTTTTTAATACTCTGAATTATTTAGAATTATACATTTCACAGTAAGTGACGCACTTTGCAGCTCAAATGTTACAAATCTGACTTGTACCGTCAGTACAGTTGACGTTTAAGTATAATTCCAACTATAATTGAAATAACCAACTATTGTTAAACGTTCCAATTTTCCTGGTTTGATTTAATACTGTTACGATAATTATTTATTGGTGTCTGACGCACCTACCGAAATAATGGCACGGCAAGGGGTTATTTTAATCGCAGTTTATTAAAATGGTGTCATATTATACGTTCATTAGCTGTGCTTTCTCTAAATATTATATTAAATTACCACCAACCTCTGCTGCGAACTATTCCGATTGAAATCTATAAAAACAATGCACGAATTTCACTCTGGTTCACTATTTAATATAAACGACATCTAGTTAGTTTGTGTTAAACATATTAATGCGTGGTTCATTTGGCATAAATACTGTGTTGCACCACTTTTATATTATCAAATTCATATCACGGGAAAGTTGTAAGATAAACGTATAAAAATAAAAAATCAATCAAAGCACAAATTGTTAGTAATAATATTTTCTCGTTACATTTTTATCTGTTTAATAAAAGAAGAAAAATCCTTTTATTAAATCATTGTATATATTCTAAGAAATCGAAAACTAATTATCTTTTACCTCAAAATACGATACCAACATCACAATAATCAAACGTGAACATAAAAATGTAACAATCGTTACATTTTACACTTTCTTATTTACGTGTCCCCCTTGTATTTCTTTACATCATCCAAATTAATTTGCCAATAGATTTCGTTTACATTCAAACTTCCAAATAAGATAAAAACAAATGAGCCGTATACGTTCGTAACTAAATAATAAACAAAATTTCATTCTTAATACGTTAGCTGCCGCGATGGTCACTGATGATCGGTATCTGAAATTTTTTACAATCAAATAATTAACAAAAGAAATGACGAAATAAACCATAGATAGCGTTATCATTAAGCTAATAATGCTAGCTATCGAATTGAAAAGTTAAATTTGAAAATTAGTTGATTATATTCATAATAATTATTAGGATTTCAACGTGTCTGACTACACACGTCCGTTTTCACTGTGGCAGTCAACGTGTTAATTTTAAAAAGGGATTCACGTATTTATTAATACGCCGATTGCGACAATAATGGTAAAATATTGACTAATTGTTAAACAAATTGATAATTACTTTCCAAATCTAATTTACCACAATAATAATGTTACACATTCCCCTACTTTATGTTAATTATTTCATCACCGATAATAATTCTCACTTCATTCAAAGTATTAAAAATGAAAGTACTTTCAATAGCTACGTTCTTTTTCAAACATTTTGACATATAGGATATCAAAGCTTTCAATACTTCAGATTTTTATCCATTGTTCGTTATTCAATGCGACGTATGAAATACTTTCGGATTTCTACTCTTCAATTACGCGCGATAAATCAACTGGCTGCGTATGGTTTCTATCCACGCCCTCTTTGTCGCGGACAATTAAACGCGAATCCATAATACGGTAGTAGAGCTTCGTTTATGATAATCACACCTGACTGCCTTCCCATTCCGGTTGAATGGCTGATGTTCAGCGAGCACGGGCGAATCAGCGTAGCACCGGCTCTCGTTCATAGCGATGGCAGCAACATTGCAGCCTACGTCAATTTGCCTGCCACGTGGACATCTGAAATAAGAATGAATAATCTTGACAGTCAATATGTCTGTGATTATCTGCACTTTTTGACACGTTCATCGCTCACCGTAATTCGGCCACGTTTCGTTTGTTTTTCCAAAACAAGTTCCTTTCCTACTACCAATTTTAAATTTCTTTAAATTCCATTATTCTGTAAAGTCGAAAAGTTGATTGGCGAAGTGGTTAACTTTGTTGAGAAGAAACTATTTATAATTGAGCGTGCATACATTTCTATTTTATAACTATTAAATGCTAATAATACAAGTGAAGTCTACTGGAAATGATTTGTAAAATTTTGCATTTTTGGATGACAAAAACTGTCGCCGATTTATGGTTAACACGTTGAGCGCGGCGCCGATTTTTCTGTCTTTTCCGTTCAGCCGGCTTGAAATTTCTGTTATTTGGTTGTTATTTACTACATACTAAGCTACCCTTGATTCCCCATTACTTCTAACCAAAAACATGAATGTCGTTAGTAAATTTCGTATTTATCCGTCTGATCGGAAACTTTTGGCCAGGGGTTGTACAAAGTTTTTATTTTATTTAAACTAATATAGCTGTATTAATTGAAATACTACTGCGTCATTACCAATGGTACACTGTTGAACATTAAACGTAATTGTACAGAAAACTGTTAATTGCAAATAAAAATGTTTAATTCTCTAACAACGATTTCTTCTTTATTTTTACATATTTTTTCTTTAATAAAAAATGAAATAAAAGAAAATGGTTCCGGCCGGGATCGAACTGGCGACCTTCTGCGTGTAAAGCAGACGTGATAACCGCTACACCACGGAACCCCGTTGCTCACAATTTTTTTAATTAGAAAGCTACTGATTTTAAATTCTAAAAAAAAAAAAATAATAATAAAAAGGTTATTAAAATCAAGATATTAAATCAAAGAAGAAACATATTAGATTGTAACATATGAAATGTTCGGTAAACATTCGATAAACGTTCGTGTCTTTGAGAATCTCCTCGTTCGCGGATAATTTACATTTTTCAATTTTTAACAATTTTAACGCATCCTTTTCAAGTTTTTATGAAATATGTATCAACATGATTTTAGCGAAAGTCATCAAGTGTTTCAATTCGTTGAAAAAAATGTGCAGATTCCAACGATTCTTATATTAAAATAAGACCACAATTTATTGTGATAGATTATCATCGAAGTTTGTTCAAATTCACGTGTTGAGACGTTTCTCTCAGATTTCTGTGAAGCACGAATAATCATGATTTTTCCGAAAATTGATGAAACGAAAGTAGAAAACTTCTTGAAAAAATGTACAGATTTCAATAGTTCTTATTTTGATTAATTAACGTTTAATATAAAAAATGTATGTTTATTTAAAATTGCCATTAAAAATCCGACGTTTCATATGTTACAACCTAATATTTTTTGCAGTTAATCGTATTAAATCAAATTTATATCATATTAGAAACACAAATTCTGTTATAAATACAGCACAGAGATAAAAGAAGAAAAATAGTTACTTCGTTGCATAGTGAGAATCATACATATTATCACACCAAACCAGTTTTACAATTAACAATAGTTAAGTTGATAATTAAGTTATAAGATATTGTCGATTTCCTTCAGCTTGAAAGAAAACGAATCGTAGGTTGTCTATGCATCGTTTACGCTATGCAAAGATGATTTCGTATGTATGTACCTTGAATCGAGCTCTTGTTCGCAGAGGCGCCAAGGCAGTCTCGGTCTGTAAATAACCTACGCAATATGTTCGACTCAACCATGTTATAATCAACGTTAGAACTAATACTGTGTCGGTATTAGCGATACCAGTAGGAGTACAAACATTACTTGTAGGGAAAAATACCTACACTACTCTCTATAACAGTGTTTCTCAACTTTTATGAAATCGCAGCCCGGTCAATTCTTTTTTGTACGAGATGGGGGCCCGGTCCCGATATAGATACCCCATAATAACTCATAAATACTTTTCGAACTTTTTCGAAGTTCATGTATTGTATATATACCTGGGTATTAATAATGACACAAGCATTAGTGATTATTAATTATTGTTGGATACCGGGTGAAGAACCGAGCAAGGTTCTTAACAATATGCTTTATTAGCGGTAACATGGCTAACTATACAGAAACTCTTTTACGGAAGGATGAAGGATGCAACTCTCAATCCCTTTTTGGAGTTTTTGGCAGGAATATACATATATATCCTAGTTTAAGTGGGGGAAGGACGACCTTAGCCCTTGTGACTAACTACGGAGGTGAATAATATGTTTTAAAGTTTTGCTTGTCGGACTCTAGATACGACTATCGTTCGTGAATCACACAGTATATTATGGGTCATACGACATTATGGTATAATCGTAAAAAGTCGAAACGAGGCGCTTACACGCTGCGATGCGAACTCGGAAAGAAACAGTATTGTTACTACTCACAAGGGGAGCTACCCAAGTGTTATGCTCACTTATTTATGAAACTTTGTCGCCTTATAGAGTTCGTGCAGCTGAGTATTCTGATACCCCCTTTTGGGCGTAGGCGGCCAATAGTTTAGGAGATATTAACGATTAAAGTTAGTTAGACTTTAATGATAATAAAATTAACAGGTGCAAAACCTATAGCATAGCTTCAATAAGTAGACATAAAAAATGGCGACAGTGTACCTTTGGATTTCCAGATAAACGTTTAACCACAGGACTAACCATTTATATGTGTTAGTGTATTATAATACAGAATTTAAAATCTAAATAACTTTAATCGTTAATATCTCGTAAACTATTGGCCGTCTACGCCCAAAAGGGAGTATCGGAATACTCAGCTGGACGAACTCTATAAAGTGGCAAAGTTTCATAAATAAGTGAACGTAACACTTGGGTAGCTCCCCTCTTCAAAGAACCGAACTGCCTGAAATGTGTGATTATTACATGCGAGGCGATCGGTTGTGCGACAGAGAGAGAACGATAAAGCGACGCGTTGCTGTTACCGGACGACGAAAATCATTCATCGCGGCGAGTGAGAACAGTTGAATTGTTCTTTCAATATCGAAGAAAACAATATCAAATTTCTTCTCCCGCGGCCCGGTACAATCGATGCCCAGTGGTTGAGAAACACTGCTCTATAATACCAAAAACTACCATACATTATGCATAGGTTAGGGTTAGATTGTATTAAACAAACCAAGCACTCGGCTTACATCGAGTAATTATTTCAAAGCGAGTTGGTTAATATAGTAACGAGATAAAATGGCTGATAGTTCTAGTTAATCATCGTCGTAAATGCCTAGTGACTTTCAGGTAGAACACGAATGATGGGATTTGCATTCTCTACCTCGTTATTTTTCTTGTGGAAAGTGAACATGCCAGATAGTGTATTTATCAGAAAAAATATATGTAAAGGTACTGATGACAGTTTCATACTTTAACGAAAATATCGGTACATACTGGTGTTATATTTCAATTTAAGGGGTCAAACTGCAAAGTGTAATTTGAGATATTCTACGTCATTATAAACTGCTTTGAAGATTTTGATTCGTGAACGATGTAACGATCGAGTGTTAAAAATTGTGAATATAAAACACGAAGGCTTTAATGACAATTCAAATATTTGAATGCCAGTAATATGCTGTATATTAATACGGATTAAAATTATGTATTTGAATACTCGATTTATTCAAATTATTCGAATTTCAAATCCAACTTCAAAATTATTCAAATATTCCAGTTCTAACATATATTTGGTTACCACAGAATTCATATCGAATGGTATCATTCTCAGTTATATCGATACAGGACACTGGTTTCCAATCTTTTAATTTGCCATCCCCTTTTAAGGTTTTCAAATTAATCGTGAACCACCCTCGCATACAAGGTAAGGTAAATTCGCAACATACGAAAAATAGATATTTCAGAATATAATTTTAACACTTTACCGACCGGCAGTCGATTAATCGACTTTTTATATTCCCGCACGACAGTCTAAGCCGAAACCGAGCCGGTGTTTGGGAAGACCTGCGGCTGAGTGGCCGGTGAGAGGGGTATAGAATTTTCGAAACGCTACCGGTCGGTAAAGTGTTAATATAATAACATTTAATTATTTTAATCTCTCTAGGGGAGGAAAAGGAATAGCTCAATCACGCAATTAAACAAATTAATTTACGCCAGTTCAAAAGACACACGCTTATTGGAGCACCAATCTACAATAGTGAGAAATGATCTCTTGGACGAGAGGGTGATCGCTATCGTGGACCCGCTGATGATGCTACAACTACCGGAGAGTCTCGTTTGATGAAGATAACTCTGGACCACAGTTATTGGATGTGATGAAAGATAGTTTACTTCAGAAGAATAATTAGGCGCAAGGATGCAATGCACCGCTTGTAATCAACCGATGCGACACGGTTTGGCCACCCTTGCTGTATAATATTGTGAATTTTGGAAGAAATTGATATTCAGAACCGTTGTTCGCAACCGCACGCGAGTATTTTGATATTGAATTGTTTATCGGTCCGATCACTACGTAATCGTAACCGTCCACAATGGCCGATCGATCTGCATAAGTTATGCGCGAGAAAGTTCATTCCTCCGCCTACTCCTGATACCTATGCACGTCGACGGTCGATGGAAAGAGAAGAACTGACACGACGGTGTGTTGCATCCACGTAAATTGTTTAGCTCGTGGATGTATCGCCTAATGAAACGTATAATGCAGCGCGCGTAAGTATTTAGAAGGAGCAGAATCACGAGCGTGTACGAGAGATTGGAAAATAAGAAAGATCGATCAAACTTCTTGTCACGATTGCATCTCTAGACGCTGCTATTCTATATTCGCTACCACGGACAAGAAAACCGTAGAATTTTGAGATGGGTTTTAGGGTGAATACGCTCTATGTTGAACCTTCGTACCTTCGATGTACGTTTTAGCGTTCGCTGCACGCTTTGTAATTGAAAACACGACTTGTAAGTGATGAAACATAGATTAGCACGCACGATCGTTATTCGTCTTGATTATATCAGCATACATTTCGACTTTTGCACTTTGATAAATTCTGTAATTTAAAATGGAGAAACTGGAGCCGGTCATGTTGACTTGATTTGATGATTCCAGAATCAAATATTCAATTTCAGTGTTTATTATAATAATTTTAATATTGTTATAAGTACCAGAAGATACACATTATACAGGGTGTCCCGTAACTGGTGGTACAAGCGAGCAGGGGGTGATTCTACGCGAGAAACTGAATTGAAAATATAGAATAACATTTTTTCATGTGAAGTTTTGTTTTCGAGAAAATCCACTTTTAATTGACTATGTCATGGTTGAGTGGATCTCAATACAAACCATACGTCACAGGTTCATGAGTAATAATACAGCATATAATATTTAAGATTTATTTTATTTATGCAAAAATCGTTGAAAATGCCGACCAATACTGTGTGTATCGAGTTCAACCATGTCAGAGTCAAGTGCATGCGTACTCAGCGAGAATTCAAAATCAATTATGAAAAAATTTATTGTATATTTTCGATTCAGTTTTTCGGGAAGATTCATCCTCCCGATATGTAAAATTAGAGTCCAAAATTGAAACATCACTATAAATCGTTTCTACAAACGTGTATTTACCAGTATTTACATTTGTTTTCATACATTATATAATATACAGTGTCGTTCAACGCTTTCATTGTTCTCCTCTTCGGTTCCACAAATTGCCATAGACACCTTATTTGTCTAGTATAATTAGGGGACAAGACAGTAGAGTGTTCTTTGTTTACCGTTACTTCTTTATTAACGATCAATTTCGTCAACATTGCGAGGGGATATTGGCGAGATCTAATTACAAATGTATTAGGTGTCAACCTTGACCTATGGATAATGCACGAGGTACTGCTAAGTACACCTAAGGGTCTAGCAACGTGGTAATTACCGTGCTGTACGATATATAAAGGTAATTAGCATTTGCAAACAGATTTAAAATTGAAGTTTGAGATATATTTTGTATATAAGAATTAGTGTAATAATAGTAGTTCATATCGGATAAAGAAATAGCTTTTCATCATAAATACCGTTCAATATTTTACAGAATTCTAACAATAAGTTATACAATTTAACGCTTTAACTGCCACGTGATCCATATTGTATGTAGGTGACTCTTGAATTTTCTTCTTGATCCTTTCAATTACGTGATTAGAAATCGTCGTATTAGGTACTCCAAATTCTGAATAATAGAAATTATAAAGAACTGCAATAATAATATGTAAAATTTATTCAAAATAAATGCTTTGTCTGATCAAGTTTTCAACGCCTTTATCGTGGCAGTCAAGGTGTTAAAAGGAAGATGCAAGTTGGTAAAATATATATGGTAATTCACTTTTTAAGAGGTCAACTGTTACTTACAAAATACTTACTATTTGCTTCAGTAATCCGTTAATTGCTTTTCAGATTAAGAATTATCAAAGTTTGGTAATGACCAAAGTCTGTTAATCATTTATCGAATGAAAAAAAAAATCAGTGAAGTGTATTATTTACACTAACAATAAGTATGAATATTTGTAAGTGTTATAGTATGTCTGCTGGTTATGTACGTCGGATTAAACGATTCACGACCGTTCAATCGACGCGTCGACTCAGTTTTGACCCCTACGAAGTAAAAGTAGGAACTGAAATATTTACGAGGACATGCACGGCTTGGTATACAGTACAGTATCCCAAAGGATGATGGGGAACAGTGAATTATATGTGGCCAAGGACCATGACGATGCCGTGACGGGCACAGCTGTCTGTCAGGTGTGCACTAGGATCCCACCATATTCGAACATCGACATTAAACGAAGCGCATCTGTTTTTTTTTTGTGTGATTTAGACTGTCCCTGCTTTTATACTTAAAAAAAAAAATATTCGTAATATTTCCTCGCAAGAACACGATACACCAAATATTTGCAACAGTCGCAATATTTCAATAACTGTTAATGATACGAAAAATTGTTTATACGGAAATTGTAGGATAAAATGAGATCTGTGTTTTGGCGTAAACGAAAATTTTTTTCTGTTATTAATTTAAAAGATGCGATGGTGAAGTTTCGTTTTTTAAATGGAACTATATATTCTTTTTGGATCGTGCGATATTGCTTTTCAAGACAGAGCACAGTCTACTTATAAAAGTATTGGTAAGATTTCACAGCATGTAATTCCGTTAGCTTTCGGTGATGAAGTGTAATGCATGCACAGATTCGTCACTCAGCTGTTCAAGTTTTTCTTGACAGTTTCTTTTTAGATGCAGACAACCATCTCCACCGAAACGAAGGAATATATTATCAAGTTTTATTGGGTGAGGAGAAAAGAAAATTTCGTAGAACGAGCAGGAGAGCGCTGAATTCATATTAGAAAATATTAACTCCACGTACTGAAAACTCTTATTATTTTTTTATTATTATTATCTTACACTACGCTAATACGTTTATTGCATAAATGAAACAATCGAATAAGCACATGAATTTAATTTATACAATTTATAAGTTTGCAAATTAATTTTTTTTTTTAAGTGAATATCAAATTTAGTTCAATTCTGTTCACACTTTTAGTCGCTTGCGTTAGTTTCATGGAAATTTTACTCAAGTCAAACTTCTTCGCTTGTGTAAATTTCAAAGTTCTGTTTACATGCAATTATCCACGGATTTGTCAAAAGTTGGTTGTATGTGCAAATCAGTTCGCGCAAATTGCATGAGCAGGTAAACCTAGCCAGAATAATCGTTTTAACCCCTTCACGACAGATGGGTACCGTAGCAATTGCTTGTGAAACTATCTCACCGTCAGTATAAGGATTTTCACCATTATTAGAAAGTTTACTTTATAAAATTGCCTGTCTAACGTACATCAAACTTGGACAGCTGCACTTCCAATTGAAACATGTCATGACTGTACAAAGCAATAAATATAAAACACACGTACAGGGTGTTCCATAACTGGTGGTACAAGCGAAAAGGGGGTTATTCTACATGAAAATATAAATCGAAAATATAGAATAAAATTTTGTTAATACGAGGCTTTGTTTTCGGGAAGATTGACTTTGAATTTTCGCCAGGTACGTATACACTCGATATGTCATGGTTGAACGGCTCTCATACAAACCATACACTACCGGCCAAAAGTTAGGGTACATCTACTATATTTTCATTCTACAATTGTACAAACTCCTTTTAGTTAGTGATTTTATTTTCAATATTTATTTGGAATAAATTTGGTATACCGTTTTACTTTCTTGGTTGATTAAACTTTTAAGGATTTGAAAATATTGCTTGTAATTGACTAATTAAAATCCCTATCAACATAGATGACAAATTCTTATAAAAGTTTATACGTTACCTAGATATGGGTGACATGATACTTGAAGTGTTAAATATAAATTGCAACATGCAACATTTCATCATTTCTTAAGTTTGGAACGAGTTCCATGTGATTTTAGTACCACAAAAATGTATACATTAACTTGTCTTTAGCTGCAGAGGTATAGTTTTGTACATTAGAAATGAGTTTATGAAACGTTACGAACCAAGCTGTTTTCCCCGTGCATATTTCTAGTAAGAGTAAAATATTTAAGAATATTTTTTTTTATTAGTGCATGTACCCAAACTTTTGGCCGGTAGTGTATGTATGTCATAGAATTATGAGTAATAATATAGCACGTAATATTTAAGATTTATTTTATCAATGCAAAAGCCGTTAAAAATTCCGGCCATTATAATTTATATCGAGTTTCGTTCAATCATGACACAATCAGGTGCATGCGTACCTGGCGAAAATTCAAAGTCGATATTTTTCGAAAACAAAGCCTCATATGAAAAAATAATATACTATATTTTCGACTTATTTTTTAATATCGAACGACCTCCTTTTACGTTTGTACCACCAGTTACGGGACACCCTGTATTTCTAACACTCCATCATACTTTTACAAACATTCTGATACCGTTTTTGGTAAATTAGTTTTAATTGCTTTGTAAGTATAAGAAAGTGAATGTTTTCAGTTGATTCTTCTAAAAGTTTTATTAGAAAGTAATGATTGTGATGATTCTTTACAGCAAAACTCAGAATTTTATTTTTAATTACACATTGAAAAATTAAATTTTTCGCGTCTTCTAAAATTAACATATTCAAGATACTTCCAATAAACATGCTGATTCTTTATATGCTTGTTTTGCAACAGTATTAACAATTACAGGCACTATAGAAGCATCCATAACTTTACGCCATTACCAGTTAAAGAAATACTATGTAAAATTTGCTCGTGCGATAATTATGGCTCTGTTTTTAGTGTAATAAAATATTTTTCATTAAATTTTTTCCCACAATCCCTAAGTTCACTCCACATCATGATCCCACCCATACTTTTGACCATACCCCTCCTTATCCCTTCTCGATAGAAGAAAACCACCACCTTCACGTGGTTTCCATTGGGCAATGGCACTTTCTTTGTAAAACATATTCAATTAATATAGAAACTAACATCTACATAGTGTTTCCTACTTTTCCGACAAGATTGTAGGAACATGATTTACAAATGAAAATAGGAAAAAAATGTTATCCAAAGTTTGTTTATAAACGCCTTGTTACAAAATTATAAACAAATATTGAATGTATCCTGAATAGGTGCGGAACAGCAGATCTAAAGCTAAACAAAAATTCATAAGTGGAGCTCGTTTTCGCCAAAATGAGCAAAAATTGCAAATTTCCAAGGCCTGTAATTTCTAAACAAATACTAAACCGGCAAAATGATGACTTAACCCCCCCCCCCCCCCCTATTTAGCCTATTATTGAAAAATTAACGCAGAATTTGTAAAGGATGCTGCTCGAACTTGTCCGAACATGCATATACTTGATGTACCTTTATTTAAAAAATATATTCTTAAGTCCGGGGCGACGTAATCGCTAGAGCAGTAATTATTCAAATATCATGATCTCCAAACATAGATGCAATCTATCGAACGTTTTCGCACAAGGCTCCATATCCGAAAGCTTGTGTACACAACCATCATTGATAATAATGCGAAGCAGTAAACTATATAGATCCTATTCTCAGCAGTCGATATTACAATGTGTCGTAGATACACATGACCGTTTTCATTATGGCAATCAACATGCTGGTACAAAGCTCGCAAAGCTACAGTCACTATTGGCTATTGTCCTCGATGCATTACGCCAATGAACTCGTGTATGCAAATCTTGCAAACGCATAACGATACAATTGCTAGTACGTATCGCAAATGAGCATAGCTTTATATATTCGTAAAGAAAAAACTCTCTGCGGAATAATAGTGCGAGAGGAGGAAGAAAAGGGCGGGTGGATAACAAGAGCTCACGACGTTGTAAGGCGATCTGCTGTAAAGGAGACCGAGCAAAGGATGAAATAACTGGCTTGGCTTACGGTAGCCGTGCTCGGTATTCTGAAGGTTCCATACAATGGCACACAATAGGACCATAACGTCGCGATGGATGAGCATCGTTGCCATATTATTTGTCATAGAACGATTGAATAGATAAGAAGATGTACAGCAAGCTAGAATGGGACGTGACGAATAGGGTGTAACTTCTGGTGGGTTGTTACATCGTGGAAAAGATAATTCTTCTTCAAAAAGCTATACTATATAGAACAATTCTTATTTTATAAATAAATTGAGATATTGAGAGTGTTTATAAGGTATTTTATGCATTTTATGGTTCTTTTTCAAAAGATTGAGGCACGATACAGGATTAACCCTTTGTACTCGAGTGGCGCCTCTGAGGCGACCTATTTAATTTACTAGAGTATTCTGAAATGTGCAATTTAAGCTTTATTCCTATTGAAATATAGGAGATTAACGAAAGAAATAAAAATAAATAAATCCATTGGCATTTGTAACCCTTTTCTTTCAAAATAATTTGTTTAATTTTCGGAAGTTTCGCTGGAAAAGCGGACTAGATCTGTACGTATCGAAAAATGCCTCGACCGCAAAGGGTTAACTCTTTGGGGCACGGTGGGATTAGAAATGTCCCACCTTTTTGATGCACGGTAATGCATGGTGGGACATTTTTAGACCCACCTCGAAATATTGCAATAGCTGCAAAAAAAGTAAAATAAAATTTAAAAAATAAAAAAGAAATTCTGTGCAGCATGGGTCTGAAATTCTTCTGAAATTCTGTGCCCCAAAGAGTTAAAACGAATCAACCGGCGGCAGAAATTGGTGGCTTGAATAATTAATATTATACGTGAGTATGCATAGTGTTATTGTAAGTATGAGTTATTGTCTTTCACTCTTCCAGCTGTAATATATTTTATATTGACTATGGAATTCCTCTAACAAAAAATTGTTTCAATTTATATCTTTCAGTAATTAATATTAACGAACCTTGTATTATAATCACAGTCGATTAATTATGTTTTCGTTTCTATTGCTTCTGAGGATATTAAAATACACTTTGTTACCTAAATTTAAACGTTAATATAAAATATTCATAAATCCTACTATTTTTTTTTCTCTTAAAAATTATAGTGTTAGTTATTTCACGTAATTGCAAGCTTAATGCAGAATAAATACAAACAAATATTTCAACAGCTGTATAATTTTGACAAAGGAGGAAATTCAAATAAACAGCAGGTATTTCAAACAAATCAACAAATAAACGTGTCAAGGTTTCACTCTTCGTCATATTGATATGAAAATATCAATACAATGATCAAGAACGTTTATAACCGTGCTTTGAACAAGAATTTGAAGCAACTAGGAGGATTCAGCCGAAGCGAAAGTAATGCCGATAGTTACAGACGAAACAGTTTTCGTGATCGATGATCTGTAATAATAGGCTCGCCTTAGGATAATCTATTTTCGCTTCGCTTGGAAATACAGGTATTCACTGATGCGTATCTTTCAGCAGTGCGTACGTACTAACTCGTTTTAAGATCGAGTAATTATACACATTCCATCACTTTTAATACTCACGAAAACAGTTGTTTCTCTGCTTTATAGTACAATTAAAACGGGGAAACTAGTCAATAAATTTTGTTAGTAAAAGGTGTATAATAATTATTTCAAATTAATACGTTTCCCTTCGTAAAACGGTATATTGAGGGAAAAGGAAGTTACTATTATTACTATACGTAGACTATTACCGTACGATTAAGTAATTTTATTCCTCATTCCTTGATTTTTATATTTTTGGAGTGTTAAAACTCGCGATGAAATTTTATTTCCTACATCGGAAAATTAAATCGAGTTTATTACTAAATGTGTTAATACAAAGGACGTATCACTGTAGGTATAAGAACATATAGGGGAGAATGGGACACAATGGTTAGAAGTACACAGTGAATAATCTCAATTATTTATGTAATATACAAAATAATACAATACAACTATTTATAATTAAAAGTGTAATAGTAAAGTACATTGTGCAATGGATCTTTTTTTCAATTTTGAACAACTAATAAAAGTACAATGTAGAAAAAAGCACTTTTGACGAAATCCGAAAAGTGTTTCTATTGTAACAATTGCTGTTTCTTCACGAATAACATTATTTGTAAACATGTTACATAGTGATAAATATTTGTGAACGTTCCGGTGACAACATCCATTTGCAATTGGTACTATTTTTTACGTTAACAAATTATTATAATTAATTAAGTTTCTGGTTCACAGTGAATATAAAATCCTGGTACACAATGAATAGCATATTTCATTGAGAAAAATTGAACCATAGTTACAGCTTTAAACATAAACGAATCCATTGTGTACCACTCTCCCCTACGTGTATACGAAATGCACAAACAAAAAAGAAACATGTATGTACAATTAAAATTAGAAATCATTCTGGCATTTGAAATAATATATTTTCACGAATTTACATTTCACAAAATAGACTATGAACAGGAGTTCTTTTCAGCACAAAATTATAAATCATACTGCAATTGTTTCAAGCGTTTGCTAAAGTTTTAAATTCTATGAATCGTTAGTATTAATCGGTGTAGAGCCAATCACTATAACCTATCAGCTTCCTTGGCACGGATTGGTCTCATTGATGATCCAAAATGCGATTGTTCTTTTGAATTCCAAGATCTTAATCACGTCGTCTGGAACTGTCCCATACATGAGGGACAAAGACTAACCCTACTCAGAGAGTTGGAGAAAAACGAAAAGTATTCACCATACACATAATTCCGTTCCTCGCTGTGCTTGATACAACCGTGTTGAAATTAATTCGTATCTTTTTTGAAAATTGTAAACTAAAAATTTACAGCTAACTATTTGTATATATATATACGTATATTGATATGTTTGTATGTATAATATCATATAATGTAGCAGTGCCGTCTATACGAACCTCAAAGGATAAAATTAATCGATTCTCTAAAAAAAGCTATCCTACAGCCTTCCTTTAAACTTAGAAATGCTCATTGCGAGATATTAAAGCTTGCCTTTGTATTTGTTCGTTTTTAAGAAGCTGTAATCTGCGTGTTTAGTTTCTTAAGTCTCGATCCCATTGGGCCAACCCGATACCAATCGTCTACTCATTCGTGTTGCGTTACTGTACGTGCGAACAAACCCTTGATTTCTCCTAATTTAAAACTTAAAATTTTGTAATCGCACAGTGTACAATTTTTTTGTTGTTACTATTGTATAGCAGAAATAAACCTTGCTTGAGGTTTCAAATGCTTAACACGTTGACTGCCACAGTGAAAACGGACGTGTGTAGTCAGACACGTTGAAATCCTAATTATTAAGAATATAATCAACTAATTTTCAAATTTAACCTTTCAAATCGATAGATAGCATTATTAGCATAATGATAACGCTATCCGTGGTTTGTTTCGTCATTTCTTTTATTAATTATTTGATTGTAAAAAGTTTCGGGTGCCGATCACCGGTGACCCCCGTGGCAGTCAACGTGTTAATAATAATAATAATAAAGAAAAATCTATAAACTTTACTTACGTTTTTGAAAGATAGAAAACCGCAAACGTAGAAAGTCCCCTCCAAAATAAATAATTTTTGGGTCCATATTAACTAACGATAAGACTATTTTATCTGTTTCCATGAGTACCACGATACAATCTCTTGAACTTTGGCACTAATTTTTATAAGCACCCTGTACGTGCGGTGTTAACACAGCAAAGGCCAAGGTAAAGAAGGTCGAGCATTTTATATGCTTCCTTACTGTGAGATGAAACATACAAAGCTCTGTATCGCATGCACGCGGCTACTTGTCAACCACTAGAAACGTGTACTTTCAACGTTTCGTTTCTCAAGGAAGGATTTATGTCGTTGAATATCGCGCGAATTTAAGGAAGCCTCTTTTCACGCTTGCTTCGCTTATCCGATTAACTTCTTCATGTACTACGTACGTGGCACATGGTTACTTAACTTCAACACACTTTTTTCTTTCTATTTTGGGAACACGCCCTTTTATACACGTTGGTCTCGAACAAAAAATCTTCTTATGGAAACTGCAGAATCTTCTGACAAGAGAACTGTCGTCTCCGACAAGGAATCTGCACCTTTTTTTTTGTTTCGTGTAGGTGTAACTTTATTCTATGTATTATGCATTATTAGCTAAAAGTTTGAAATCATCTGCTAATTTCTAATTAAATCGAATAACCTGATCAATTTTGATTAATCTGCAATTCATATTTTCAAATGTTTGAAAATATGAAATAACATTTTATCAGAAAGAACACATAATATTTTATATGATCTTTTAATAAATTCGAAAAACTACTTGTGCATTTAAAGTTACAAAAATAACAATTAAATTTGTTTCTAGAATAAACAGTTTTCTAACTATTATCCTCAAACTCGAGGACCATTTGTATAAAAGGACACGTGTCAAATATTTTTTAAAAGACTATATCATAGATAAGTTTCATTAAAATCAACGTGTTACACTTTAGTGATGACCTTACGTTTTCTTTCGATAATGATTTGTAAAAATACAAGTACCTTACGTGTCAAACTAACATTGTACGAGTAGTTATTACATAACTTCAGGAAATGTTCTGTGAAATAAACTGAATTTTGATTTTATCGAAAATTTTCTATCCTTTGTTTCTTTCACAGAAAAATCTAGACAACAAGAATATCCAACTTAGAATAGTTTACAACGCGATTCGTCGGACGTGCATTTTCAGAGTCTGTAAAGATGTGATGCCAGTAATGTAGTTCCAGTAATGCTCGAAGTATACTTTTCGTTTTGTACAATGTTCCTGAAAGATTTCTATGAAAAGCCTACGATACGGTAATCAAGAATATGCGAAAAACGTCGTACGTTAAGTTATACAGGAAGTCCTGGCTTCAATTCTTATCCGCACATGTGGTTTCTTCTGCGGAAAGGATATATAAATTGCTGGATACGTGGAAGATAAATTACAACTATCAATGGCAACTTAACACTAGATCTACTAAATCCGTCAAAATGACGGGTGGAGGGTTCCTTATTTTAAATCCCGTAATTGATTAAGTAGCTTTTATTAAAATATCCATTAACTACCTTCAAGATAAAGACTTGCCGTGTATGCTAGTATATGTTTCGTTTCATATTTATTTATTTTTCTATTTTATTTTCAACTTGAAAATAAGCATAAATAAATCGTCAGTAGTTCTAGTGTTAACTGAAAGAAATATTTCCTTTATAAAAATATCTATTAACAAAATATGAAATGTAAAGGAGAGCGACATTAGATAAATGATAACATTACGGATTAAGAAAAAAATTATAATTAATGTTGGTTGTGACAATACAATTAATCCCATTTATTGGTACATTCGATGTTTCAAAATTAAAAAATTAATACAAACATAAACTAGTATACGCAATAATTCTTTATCTTGACAAATGTCAACATACATTTCAACGAAAGCATCATATTTTGGTCAATTAAAATAAGGAACCTCAAGCAAGTCATTTTGACTGGTTTTGTAATAACTAGTGTTAACATTTTATCTATCGGAAGTCTATTTAATTCTTTAACTGCCACGTCACACATACAAAGTGGATGACACTTGAATTTCCGTAGAAAGTCGTTTGTATTATTAATATCCTTTCAATTACTTAATTAGAAATTATCGTATTAGGTACTCCAAATTCTGAATAATAGAAATTACGAAGAGTTGTAATAATAATAACTAAAATTTGATCAAGATAAATGTTTTGCCTGACCAAATTTTCAACTTTCAGTTACTCACTGCAAGACGATTAGTAAATCTTTGATTATTATTTTTTCAATCTTTAATCATAACTTAACCCATTTGCATCATGACCCTACTTAAGGGACCCAAACATCCCATTTTACATTTTTTTTTATTTTTTTATAAAAATGGAAAAACTAAAATTATTTTATAAATAAAATTATAGTAAGCGCGGATTATTCCGCGCTCGGTGATAGCAGAAAGTCGCGGCTCGCGGAATATTCCGCGCTTGGATGCAAATGGGTTAAGTTATAAAATAATTGTGTTTATTTTCTTACTATTAAAGGGTAAATAATGTGTTATAATAAATCATCTATAAACCTACGTGTGCGTACCATTTTCGTCTTGGTTTACGTACTTTGAGGATAAAAATTCAATAAACCTGTCAGCTAACGTGAAATAATTATCGTGTTTGTAAAAAAAAAATTACACAAAAAGCTATAAATTTTTTTTTCCTTGTGCGACGAATAATAATTCGAGAACTTACGACGGTGAAATGTGCTCCGGTTTTTCTATCGTTTCATCCAGAGCAACAGTTACACGGCGCGGAGAAAAAAAACGAGGCACTTCTGACTTCACCCGTTTCTTACGTTTTGCTTCGAATACAGTTTATTTCTGAGGAGCTAAACGAAGTTACTAACTGGAATCAGAAAAAGCAGCGCTGTAACGAGCAGCATTCTCGATAAGCTTATAGAAGATCATCAAACGGTTAATTGTTGGAAATACTTCGGATTTGTAGCAGTCCCACGATCGTCCAAGATCTAATAAGCAGTCGGGGATCATTTTTCGCAACTGCTCATATTTTAAAGTACTTGTGAGTAATACTGGTGATTGCGTTAGAGTAGAACATCATGTAATAGGATATTACTTCAATTTCCTTCAGTCCACAATCTCTCCTGTTTCATATAAAATTGATGTCTTAACAATAATTAAATATTATTGATTTCTGCACGCTTAACTAAAATAATTGACTTTCGATTAGATTGTTTCGCACCATGAATTATTTATTACATTTTCTAAATATGGTTCTTCTTCCTCCCTTCTTCTTTTTCTGTTTTGTAAAATAGTTTATTATTCATAAAATACCTTAAGACAGGTATTATTTCATATTTTAACTTTTGAAACAGAATTTTATACTTGTCTTTAGCATAAAGCACAACACGTAGAACATGATAATAATAAATTATATATACATTATTCTTTTTAATATGTTATGGATGTTAATCTGAACTATCTTAAATGAATTTTCATTTCTTGAAAACGACAAATTTACTTTACTGAAAGCAAATTCTGTTAATTTTTACATAGAATATGAAATGAAGTTGGAAATGATTATTAAAACAAGATGCTGGTTACAAATGCATGTTTAAAAAGAATGTTTTCATTCATCCCATGAAATATAAGATTACACAGTTATACTAACCCTATAAATGTATAGGGCAGAGGTGGGGAACCTTTTTATCATTAGAGACCACATTTAAATTAGGCAGTAATAAAGGAGGCCGCTATAATTATTTATATTTCACTGTTGGTATTTATATTTATTTAAGCATATATATATATTTTTTTTTAATAAATTTATTTCATTTTAAAGAAATACAATAGAAAAATAATAATATTAAGTCGTGATCTATATAATTAAATATTAATTAATACACGAGCTAGCTTTTCTAAAGGCCGCACAAGAAACTCACGGAGGCCGCACGTTCCCCACCGCAGGTATAGAGAAAACCACGAAACACAATCAGCTTGAGTAATTCTGCTATTAGTGAACTTATCGAACATAATTTTTCTCAAAATCATCTTTAATCCTTTTACACTTATCTTTAGTACATATTGGACAAGAATCATAACAAATATTTTGTTTTACATCTGAATTGAAGAAACATTAAACAAATATCTTTCAGCTTAATTTGAAGAATATTCGAAACGATGTTAATCAGCTGTAATACATTGTCTAATTGTTTAGCTTCCTCTATAGTAATAGCTATAGTAAATATGCACCTACAATTCACTACTGCACATTTTCCAACGTTGTTAAAGTTTTCTTATCGATTTTTTCTTTTACTGTATCCTATGAAACGAAATCTAGTGGAGTAAAATTCAAAGTTTATCTTTAAAATCGTGTCATTTCTTCAATTTCACATATTTTGCACTTTTCTGAGGTTTATCTACTAACTGTGAATGTCAATTATCGAAATATCGTGTACAGGCTTGTTTTAGATCAATGCAACCAAAGCCAGCGGTACCGCCGTTTCACAAGACGCGCCAAAACCCTTCCAGGAAAGAGTGACATAACTCCGCCATTTTGAAATATCTTTAAAAAAAGAAACTATGTCGCAACAGGCAATAGTTATAACAAATGATACCTAAAGTTTCGAAAATATAAAACAATGCTTTGCTTTACAAAAAAGTTCATAAAAAATCAGCTCATTTCCATCGGTTTAAAGGTATTTCCCCCCTTAAGAGTGATACACCTTCAAACTTAAATAAGACACGTTGTATGTAAAGTATTGTAGAACTTTTGATTTGCGATTAAAGTATATTCAATGTCATAAGACTGAAAACTGATATCGCTTGAATGTCTGCTCCAATTTCGTTTAGTAGAGCGTATCCGAGAAATACAATTTTTTATAACATCTTCACACGTCTCGTTCTTGATTTATCAACAAAGACCGAAGATTTGACGCAGTCCTATAAAAAATATTCGATAAGGCGTCAAATCGCGTGATTTTTGAAAGCTTTTCGTATATTTCCCATTTGCGGAAAGACGGTAAATACAAATCCAGGCGCAGAATATTAATAAAGTATCATAAATAGGTCTTAATATTGCATTAATTTCATTTTTAACAAACGATCCAAGTGTACTTCACCGTTCCTAGTGGTCATAACAATTTGTATAAACGTCTGAATGCGATAGCTCGAAGCTGTTCAATCCCGATATTTACGAACCGGTCAAGCTACTATGATCATACATTGGAATCGTCGTAATAATTCTAAAACGGATAGCTTGATATTTAACAATTTTTTCCATTGGTTGATGTATAAAACTGTTCAAGGCATAACTTCGTCTCCCTACGATTATGACGTTACACGATACCACTATTTGATCGTTAATCACACTAAAAGTAATAAGCACCTTCGAATTCTTTTTAATTAGATTTAAATTTTGTCAGATTTCTTTTCCCCCACTTCTGATTTCATACATTAACACGCTATTTCGATCTGAGAATTACACGTACATACGTACAGTTCTCTCGAATCATGAATTATTCATGTATGACAAATAGAGCGATTAAAGAGCACGTACTTTGATTGAAACACTTATTCAAGAACCAGTTAATTGATGGTGAAAACATAATAACAGAGCAATCAATTAATAGATTCTCGTAGATGAAGTGAGCGGTTTATTTATAAAATTTTAATAAACGTTACTTTAATTCGAAACAATATTTATTGATGCAAACAATGCCCCGAAAAGTTTCTACTTTCTAAAGCCAGTAGATTAAGATTATACGTTTCAGTTAATTGTTTTATTCGAGATTGGAATTTTTAGTTGGAAATTTATAAATTTATATTGTATTACGTGCTCGTTAGTTGCGAAATGTCCTGATTCGAACGTGCAGAAAAACAATGTGTAAATTTCACTTTGATACATTGTGTGCTGCAATTAACAGTGAATAGATTAACATAAGAAACATTAATCAAATATTTACGTAGTCACTTTCATCGTACTTTCTGGTATAAATGGAAATGATACATAGTGACTCGTAAAAATATTCGGACACTATTCAAAACAGAATAATTTCTTTCAGATTAAACCAAAGGACTGAAATTTATTTTGAATAATTAGAAGAATTAGTTTACTGCAAGACGTATGAAATAAATTTTGAAAAAATTCTAATTTGTCGAAATTATGTATAAAAATGGAAAAGCTTATTTTTTACAACTTCTTTATTTGAACCTGTAATGAAAATTTAAAAAATAAATTTTATAGATCCATGTTAATTATATACACGTTGAAAAATGTAAGAATATTTAGATTTCTAACATTTATGAGTCGAAAGTTGTGAAAACTGCGATTTTCGCCATCTTTAATTGCATATCTCATTGATACGTTAATTGTATTCCATTCAATTTTCAACATACCTATAATTGACATAGATTTACAAAACGCGTTAACCATTTTTCTTGCAATTCTAATCAATTGCACTTTTTGTATACTGACATCTAAACATAATATAATAAACTAATTTGTAGCACATGGGGTCACCGGTGACCGGCACTCGAAATTTTTTACAATCAAACAATCACCAACAGAAATGATTAACATTAAGCTAATAATGCTAGCTATCGAACTGAAAAGTTAAATTTGAAAATTAGTTGATTGTATTCTTAATAATTAGGATTTCAGCGTGTCTGACTACCCACGTCCGTTTTCACTGTGGCAGTCAATGTGTTAAAGAAATTATTCTGTTTTGACTTGTGATTTGTGAGCAACACTTGGAATTATCACAGAAATCTGTCATCTATACTAATAAGAATTCTTCTATAGACTTAATTAAAAACACCCACTAATAGGTAAACAAAATATGACTAACAGAAATAATAAAATATTGTATGTTTGTTAAAAATAATAATTCTTAACAGGTTCAATGTGGCATTCAACGTATCAAAAAGTGTTCGAATATTTTTAAAAGTTGCCGAACGTGTTATTTTGCGGTACCTTATTTGTTATGTTATTAAATAATTTAATAATGCTGATTGATATTCATATAAATATGGCAATAGTTACCAATTAAGGTCAATAATTGTTTGTGGCTCAAGTGCACTGTTTAACACGTTCAATGGAGTACTATTAGAAGGTGTCTATCAAATGTAAAAATTACAGCGAAAGGAATTCAGATACTATAAAACGAGAGCTGCAGTTCTCAATGGATTTATTTGGAACAAGCCGAGTCTATTTGGTAAATGGGCACAGAATAAATAGACCGTAAAAGATGAATGACTACAAGGCAGGAAAATTTAATAAGACGTACAGCTAAATTGAATGCATTTCTCAAACCGTAACTATACCTTTCGCGAATAAAGTGACTTTGATTGCGGTTGTAACATTCTTCGATGCGTAATGAGTGAGCTACGACCAACCTATTACGAGTAATAGGTAATGAAACGAATATAGTAGTCAAAGTGTCATCATCGTTTATATTTATGCTTTCGTTAGATTTATTCAAACAGAGAAACATTCGTAACACGCGAGCTTACATAATTCGACGGTGGACGGCAAAAAAAAAAGAAAAAAATATGCACAGAGGATATTCATCGTTCTTTTTAACGACCAAGAAACTTGATTCTTCCACCCGGTGGCAATAAGAAAACGAACGCGCGCGTAACGCGTAATAAATTTAAGTAACGGTGTATCGTTACCAAGAACCGTCAAATAATCCTTCTTCTGGTTTATCACTACAAATATTTGATTCTTTCCTCCCGTAAAGAATACATAAAACGGTACCACATTTTTTATTTTTATTTTTGAACGAGCCGCTTATTTTGAAAACGGAGCGAACCCACTTTCTTCGATAATGAGATGTGTGAGGCGTTGTAATTTTTAGGAGGTATTTTTAATTTGGAACCGGGAATTTTAAACGATGTATGAGACGAGAAATGTTTAGGTTATTGTAGATGAAATGTTTTCAAATTTTGTATACATGATTTGTTATGTTTTACGACAGTGTTTTTCGAACTTTTTGGTTCCTGACATCCGTCATTCATTTTTCTGCGACCCCCACTTTGAGGGATCACTGTTTTAAGATAACATAGATTGATTTTTATATAATTATCTTCATTGTTGTTTAAATTATTGTATGATTTCCACAGAATAATACTTTTCGTGGCTGCCACAATTTATGTTGCTGTATTCAACCGTAAAGAAATTATGGATGATTTTAAATTATATAAAAGTGGTTATTTCGAGAACTAGAATGACGCAGAAAAAAGATTTAGTAACAAAATGGTAGTGGTATAAAGCAGAACTTCTTCAAGCAATAAAAAAAAAACTATTTTTGATACTAGCAGAATTTTAATTCACAAGATACCGGCAAGTATATTTTATATGTGAGTAAAGCTTGAAAATAATTAATTAATTTCTTAGCGAAAACGTGGTTTTGAGAAAAACATGTTCAAACTATTTCGTCTTGTTCCAATATGTATGTACAAATAACGTTATTTTCTACGAATCGTTATAACTTTGTAATTTTTAACATATTATACTTTAAGAAAATACGAGTAATAAAAATCGATTTTTTAATCCCTCGATATAGGAATACCCTTATAAAATCAAGATACATAATATGAAACAAGGAAAAGAATGGAATCGTTCTATTTTCATAACAAATGGCTTATACGTGGATGTAAATATATGTAAATTTGTGTACACTTAATGTTTAAAATATACCGATCCTGGCAATCCTGTATTTAATCGTTGACTACCGAAAATAATTTACCAAAATTGAAAGACGAACGGAAAATAACTCAGCCACATGATATGAATTTTTAACAAACTACAGATTGTATATGAATAAATTATTAATTTAGCCATTATTTATGGTTGTTTACTTCTTTTCTTGTTTTTTATCGTCTGGAACATCGCTTGGATCCTGATCGGAAAGAGAAAATCCCACATATTCATAATTTGCAAGAAATGGGAGATTGAACTTTACTGAAAGCTTGCAAAGCTACGGAAGTGTCACTCTCCGATTTTTCTGAAATACACAAAAAACTAAGGGACACGTATTTTTTCTAGTGGCGGGAAAACATATTTAGGGAGCAAGAAATTGGTCACTTTAGAGGTAGTTCACCCCCTGATTTTCACTCCCCTTCCAACATACCTAGGCCAATTTTCGTCTTCTATCGGAAGATACTTTCATACAAAAAATCATCAAAATCGCTTCACTGGTCTCAAAGATATCGCAATTTTTCCATTTTACCCCCCCATTTTGGGGGGGTCGTTTCATTCCCTAAATATGTTTTCCGCCGCTAAAAAGAAAAATACGTGTCCCTTAGTTTTTCATGTATTATAACATATTCAAGTTTCAGAAAGATCGGAGAGTGACACTTCCGTAGGTTACTTGTAAGATAAAAATTAAATAAACATAACACAATCCGAAATTAATCGGTAAGACGATAAAAGTACGTCATTTTTCTTCTTTATTTAACCAATGCTAAGCAAGGTTTTACAAAAATATTAATACTTCATCTGCCATAAAAATTAAGAAGTATTCACAAATTGTTATAGTATTACAGCAGTTATTTATATTAATTTTTAAGTACTTACTTTAGATGTGTTGTGGAAAGACATTATTTGAATTTAAATGTTTTCAAGGTTCTAATATTTATCCTTTTACGTAACTTATTAATGCTTTAAAATACTTTTGATTTGTTTTATTTGAATCTCTTTTCGTACACAATATAAACAGATTGTATACTAACTTTGCATCGCGCATTTAAATTTTTATCTATCTTGTTTCTACTTCGATGCCCATCTGAGTGGTTAGAGCGTGAGATTACGTGTTCAAGAAAAGAATAGGTTATTTATAATCCGAATCGCATCGTCAAGAGATAAATAATTCTACAAATATCATAGATTCTGCGATCTTCAAGTAGGGAGTTCTCAGAATGCCATATTATATTATCAACCGGTATTGCAAACGATGAAAAAAAAAAAATTTTAGCTGGTATGTCTACATTTTTATTTTAAAATAAATTCTATTTTTATTATTACTTTGTATTAGTTAAATAATTCACATCGACGTCTTTTAGTTTAACCTTCAAACGACGAAGCCGAGTATTTCAATTGTTAAGCAATCAAATTTCTAAACGCAGGATTTCCATACATTGGACGAAGGAATATTGAAAGAAATGAAAACAGAAAATAGTCCAATATTCGATTCAAATTGTTGGTTCTCTCCATGGTCCGTCGTCCAAGGATTAATTATTTATTTTTCATTAAACGATAGTAAATTGAAAGGCTAAAAAATCTACACGCATAAATTATTCGAGTGTTAGTTTCATACCCCAAGATAACTAAACGTTTGCGGACATTTCTCAACAGGAAACGTATACCGGAAGTGGAACGTTTCGATAATTGGCAACACCTGCCAACAGGTGCCATGGGCGTAGCTTTGTTCTATGAGAAGCGCAAAAGTTATTTGACTTTAAACTCAAGTTCCTCTATTAATAAAACGAACTCGTGGGAATTATTCAGCTTTGTTAATCAATTAACTCTTTGAGGCACGGTGCGATTAGAAATGTCCCACCTTTTTGATGCACGGTAATGCATGGTGGGACATTTTTATACCCACCTCGAAATATTGCAATAGGTATAAAAAAATAAAATAAAACAAAGTAAAATAAAATTTGAAAAATAACAAAAAAATTTCTGTGCAACATGGGTCTATTTTATCTTCTGAAATTCTGTGCCCCAAAGAGTTAAATATGAATGCTAGGACAAGAGACGCAATATTTTGTGGGAGATCGAACCTTTGTAATGCAAATGATTTAAGAGACGAATACAATAATTAAAATCATGAATGAAAATCAACTTTTATTTAATATACGAGAATTATAAAAATTAATTCACATAAACGTACAAATAATATTTGAGTTTCACATTTATTATAAGTTCTTAGCAAATTTGATAATATTAATGATTACCTACTTACATATGGTTGATTACATACTCCTATATTTGTATTACGTTCAATAAAAACATCATAATCACGATATCATGTAATTCTTTGCTAATTACTACTGCAGCACTAGAACTACCAAAGTTAACTAATTACTATCTGGTTTTTTATTTTGTTAAAATGGTTTTGTTGAAATTTATATTAAATTCTATCAAGATAAAGAATTATTGCGTATGCTAGTTTACGCTTCGTTCTTTGTTCATTTTGTTTTTCACTTTTAGGTAGTTTTAGTGTTAACCCATTATCTACCGCTTTAGAATGAAACAAATATGCCTTACTACTTTATAACTTGGCAGTAATTAAACTCCTATTTTCAATTTAACTTTCGTTATTTCAACAGCACTGTAGACGAAAAAATGAATAATCAAAGGTCTTCGATTAACAATGGGTACTACTGAAAATTCTATTAGACACCTTATACGTATTTAAATTAACTTTTCATGCTACGAAAGCAAAGAATATTAAACACAGTCTACATGGTATGCAAATATCTTTGTTTTAATATCAATATTGGGATTTATTGTTATCAGGGTGTAACATATGAAATGTCCTATCTTGTGGTATCAATTTCTTAAATCTCTTTCTTCAATAAATATAATAAATATTTATGTTCTTTGATGTTTTATACAACATTTCAGAGCTTGGAATCCTTTCTTTCATACATAAATTTAATTTTTTTGCTGTTTATGTAGTTTGACGTATCTTCTTTAAATTTTTATGAAGCAGAAATGGGCGTGATTTGTGCAAAAATTTATGAAATGAAATTAGAAAACCTGTACTTTCTTGAAAAATGTATAAATTTTAATAGTACTTAGTTTGATCATTAACGTTTAATATAAAACATAATCACTTTATCTTGTATACTTATCAATACATATAATGCAGTTTACATTATTATAAGATGAGTTGTGTAAGCATTGCTAATATAAAACTGTTAATTAACCTGTCAATTGTAATTACTTTACCATCAAGAAAGATGTATCAAGAAAATGAATGAAATATTACATTTTCAGTAACAGGTTAATGGTATTTCTTCAGCATTTTCAAACGAATTACCATGATTTCATTAAATATTTTCAAAATATTTTACCTTAGTTCTTCAAAAATCATTCCATAAACATTCTTAATTAATTTCTGCACATTTCTACAATTACATTACCTGTCTAATAATCTAATATTTTATTTACTCTTAGACCTTAATATTACAGAATATCCTTAGTGTTCTTAAAATTGCTCTTTTACAGATCATTTACATTCCCTCTCAAAATTATCTTCATTTTGAGATGGTTGATCAACAATTTTCAATTCCTTTTCGGTAAGAGCATTTTTATTAACAAAATCAGCGATATTCTTCACGTGTTGCTTCAACAATTGTTTCCTTTCTTCCATAACACGCTCCAATCTGATCATTTCTTGCCGTTTCTCTTCCTTAGCAGCCTCCCTTAAATTATAAATCTCTCGCTCTCGAATTCTGCGACGAGCCTCGATTAATTGAACCAATTCATCCCGATATTGTGCTTGCGTTCTTCGTCTAGCATCGGCAGTAAGTTTCGCGATCCTTTCGTCTTCCATAAGTCTCTTCATGATCTCCTCCGCAAACGCTTTATCCTGTTCGACGAAACGTAGCTTACATCGTTCCGTAAAAGCGATCTGCTCTTCCAAATCCGTTGCTAGTTCCTCTTTCATCTTTCTCCTCTTAATTCTCTCTTCTTCCTCTCTGATCAAAATTTCGAGTTTCAGCTCCTCAGCCATCAGTTCGTTCATCAAGGTCTCCCTTTCTTGCTTTTCGGTCTCTGTGCACGACAACATTTTTGCTATCTCCAGCAAAGTCTTCTCCCGTTTCTCAATTTGTTCCCGATGAAGCTCTTTCACCTTTTTCTCGCGTTGCTCGACTTCCTTCAGATACTGTTCATCCTGTTCGTGCTTCGTCGCTTCCGCCTCCAGGTCCTCCTGACGTCGAATCTCCTTCATTTCCTCGAGAATAAAACGTTCCCGCCTCGCATTCTCCATCAGTTCGATCTTTCTTCGTTCTGCCTTCGCCCTTTCGCGTTCTTCTCTTATTCTGTCGACCTCTGTCAAAACTTCCCTTTCCACGCGAGCTTCCTGCATCGTCGCGTTCCTCTCCTCTTGCTTTCTCTTCATCTGCACGGTCAACTCCGTTCTGTACTCCTCGGATCTCTTCTGGTTCGCCATTCGTTGCCGAAGATCGTCCTCAAGGACCGCCTGTTGCTCCTGCAGCATCAGTTTCGCGGCCCGTTGTTTGCGCACACTTTCAATGTAACGCTCGGTTTGTCGTTCTAAAAGTTGCGTTTTAAGTGCTTTCGCGATGTAAGCCTGTCGCAATTCCGCTTCGAGATCGGCAAGCTCGTCGTACGATTCCCGATTCCGGGTACTACGTCGCAGCCTCGCCATGAAATCGGTCGTACTTTCGACGGTGTCTTGTTGAGATTCCTCTTTCTCCATGTTTATAGTTGAATTTGTTACCGTGCGGTTTTTCAAGAATGTTGTAAGTGTTCTTGCCGTTTCCTAGGAAAGGTAGATGCAAAGAATGTCTGTTATTTTATTTCTCTTCTACGAGCCTCGTGTTGTAACGATTTTTACATTTGACGATAATAATATTCAGCTTTTATGATTTTTCACGGTGTTCACGTTTCGTATATTCTGTTCTTTCTGCACGATGATTAAATACTTTCGCGCTTCATGCTGTTTGAACGACTGTGATGAGATCCTCTCAATTTTCTATTTAAGGGGTCAGTATGGATTTATTGCACATATTTTCAAGAATTTTTTTCTCATCATTTTTATACATAAAAGTAGAGGTTTGAAAATAAACGAAAAAAAAATTTTTTTTATATATATAATGTATTTATCTTGGTGATCTGGCTGTCTGAAGTTAGCCCCGCTTTCACCTTATCGACGCGAAATTTGGACTTTGGAGCATTTGAAAACAAAAAACCGAGTATTTTATTATAAAGTGGAGCTGTAGTTGTGGTCCCTACATAAAACTTTCGGCCACAGATAAAAAAAAAAACGAAATGGCGTACTCATGAATATTTCGATCTTTTTCTACAACTGAAATTGTTTAAAAACAGGATTAAACGTTAATGAATATTTGCACTCGAGGTACGCACGAAAAGTATAAATGCGCAGAACAATCCCTCAAAATTTCAACCCAATTGGTGCAATAGTTTTTTTAAAATCATGTCGAAAAGGTCGTAAAACGTTGTTTTGAAAAGAACGCGGTTAAAGTTTTTTTTTTTTCGTAAAACTGTACATAAAACTTTAACAAAAGCCTCCTACCCTCAATCAGCGATGCCTGGTCCATACATTATTCCTTCAGCTTCTTCAGAAACTTTATTATCTAGATTTTTGAAAATCAAAAATTTTACGAAAATAAATCCATACCCCTTAAACAAAATACGATACGATGTAGATACATAAAAATGGTTATTATGGAGTGTTTCATATTGTCTCGTCATTCTCTAAATGTGATTTTAGAAATGTGATGTTACAGTTTCAATAGAATTTATTTCAAGAGGGCTGAACTTTACTTTAGGGGACCTAAAATTTTCGACCCTTTTTTTCTTAATTCATAGATTTTGATGTGTAGAATCTAGAAATGCAAGTCTTAACTTTAAGAATCCAGTGGTTAAAAAGTTATGAGCGTGTAAAAAGTTTTCCTTGGGGGACCAAAAATTATTTTGCAGAAAAATCGAAATATACAACTTTTAGATCTAGGTATTCACTAGTTTGAAAGCTGTGCGTATACAGAAATCAAGCATTTTTAGCATATTTGACAGGTGAAATGTGACGCCATATTCTTCATGTTACCAACACTATCGTAACCCTAACCAATACATGGCTGTTACAGTAATTCTTCGTAATTTGAGCTTCTAAATGAATTCTGAGTTGGTTTGTCGTTAAATTTTTTAGGGAGGGGGTGCCGTCCTACACCGCGAATTCAGTATAAAATATGATAAAAACGCTCGAATATAAATACTCATAAAATTCCTAAAGATAAGACGCATTTTCAGATTCGACGCATCAAAAACCATAGATTAAAAAAAAAAAGGTCGAAAATTTTAGGTCCCCTAAAGTAAAGTTTAAATTTTGCTGATTAAAAATGGCTGAAGAAAAAGATTTCACATTACTATTTATTATATTTTCAAAGAAAACAAAATAATTTTGAATATCATCGAATTCTCTAGTTTCTCGTATTTATTGTTAGTATAAAATTCATTTGCAAACTGTTAATTTACTGTTGCTTAAAATTCATAAATTTTTCAACACAACCAGCAATTAATTTAGATTTACCTCCCTCTTTTTCTTTTCATATTTACCTCCCTATTTCTCACATGTTTGCGCAAAAATAATTAATCTTTGTTCCTTATTTCTATATATTTTAAAATAAACTATGCTCGTATTATACCGGGACACTACTAATTTATGAATAAAATGGCTTGAAAGAAATGTTAAATTCTATTCTTAATTTAACAGTTAGATGTTATATATATTTCTCTACCCATGTTTCCTTTTAAAAACTCTTTGAAGACTGAATCGACGTAGCACCTGATTAATTAGTTTGATATCACGTAAGTTTGCAATAACTTCCAGTATACAATGCAAAATTGTTCACGAAAGTCACGCGTATAATTCGTCTTGATTAATTAGTTGAACAGTTAACACTACGATGGAGGGTAAAATTAGTGTTGGATTAACGGTACATTCAATACGTTTTTCCTTACGGGACTTGATTACACTTTGAGAATTTTCGCACGGCTATTTCGGTTAGTCCAAATTTAAACGCACGATCCAGCTGTTCCGTGTTTAAATCGTTGTAATTAACGCGAGGCAGTGGTTTTCTTTAGGCTCTTTTTATTTTTAGCAACGCTTAATTGAGTTTACATCTCACGCTACCTGGCACGTCAATCACGAAGGAAAAGAACAAACGGTAATGGCATTTAATAAAAACTTGGCAAAAAGTTAAAGTTACGTTAACACATTTCCTAAAGTCTAAAGAAAAATATTGTGAGGAAAAGTGAGTCAACGTTTAATCAACAGTTTTTATCAATAACATATAATTTTTTTATCCAACATTTTAGATAACAGATAAATTCAGCAACGTTGGATAAAATTGTTTTCCTTTTCTAATAATTTAATGAATATAAAATAAATAAATTTGTAAATGTATTGGTATTTTATGAATAAGTAGAAAATATTTTAGAAAGCGGAATATGGTTTAAGCGTTTATTGTTCTTTTAACAATTAACATCTACTGTGTATAATTACAGAGAGTAGGAATCCTATCTGTCATTAATTCTAAATTTATTTGTATGTATAATTAAAGTAGAAGTATTGATGAAATCTTGAAATGAGAAAAAACTAATTTGAAATTTAAGAACGAACAATATATGCAAGAAATTTTGAAGAGAACCGTTGATAATTCGATGTAAAGTAGCTGAAATATGTTGTAAGAACAGTATAATAAGATCATCTGTTGAAAGATGTGAAATCTTGACAAATTACAGATAGAATCGTTAATCTATCCAGGTGACTTTCCAAGAATCGATTGTAAATAGGTCCTTTATATTCCACAACGTCAACGAGGAAATTTCGGGTTCGGGGAAATAATCGAGCGTAATCCCTCTTCGGTATACGTATTGTGCAGAGGTGTGAAATCTAACTTGTCAGGTGTGTGACTTTGATGTATGTATATGTATGATACACAATTAGGATTCGTTTGTTCCCAGAAAGCAGCTGCTGTCTACACAACTATCGTGCATTATAACTTACGACGGGGATCAATAAAATGCACTAAAAAGTATGAAATAATTTCAATTTTTTAATCAAGAGCAAGGAAATTAACAAGGGTCGAGTTATAGAAAAATTATTACAAAAAAAAATAAAAAGATGAAATGAACTTTAACCACAAAACGCATGACTTCTCTTAACGTAATAAAACTCTAATAGATTACCAATTTACGTTTACTTTTTTACATTACTTTGTTATTTAAATTAGAGAAATCTACGAAATTCTTACGAGAATCTCTGAAACTTACAGTGTTTAGCTTGTAAAGAATTTGTATTAAAAATTCATTGGTTAACAAAAATTTTAAAGCTATGATAAGCTAAGATAATTAAGAGACTTAAAAAACTTGTATAAGTTTTGGCAAAAGATACTTCAGTAATAAGTAGTCAGAAAAAAAACAAAAATTAATAATAAATTAGTAGTTTTCAAAACAACAACATGGAAAACGATTTTATTAAAGCTTTGCCATTTTGCACCTCAGGTGTTGCCGATGAAAAGCACTGCCGTAACTCGAACGTGAACGTCCTGTGAACCTTCTTGGTTCTAGGGGGAGTTCAGTAGTCAATAATAGTCCATCAATTTGTGCCAAAACCATAAATTTTGCAAAATTAAATTCTATGTATACGTACTCACAGATATAGCGAAATACTATTTAACTCGGTAGTCAATACGCTGAAAATTACCCCGTAATAATAAAGCACTGTTATTGATCTTTGAACCTCCCTAGAGCAAAAACGGTTGATACAGGATTGAGTTGAAGTATACTTAAAATACAAAATGGCATGGTTTAAACCAAATAAGAGTCATTTTCTATCATAATTCGTGCGAAACCTTTAGCTAGAATTTCCGAATAAAGCGTTTAAACTATTTTCTTTTAGAATAAAAATGTCTCGATAAAATACAGGCACACTTTGAATATCAATATCAAACATAAAAGTGATTAAAGAGTATATAAATATATTGATGCTGATGGTAATTATTATGAATATTTATAATCGAATAACCAATGCAATTACAGGTTAAATTTTGTCAATTTTATCATTAATAAAATATATGATAACAAAACGTATGTACATTTCTTTGAAACATACTATGTACAGCGGCGTGCAAAAGTATTCGGACACCTTTTAAAACACAATTCCCTCTTTTGATATTGGACCAAATGACTTGAATTTTTTTGAGAAGCTAGAAGAACTAGTTTATTAAATAACAAAAAAGAAAAATGTTGAAAAAGTCCCAGTCCGTTGAAATTATGAAGGATACAGTGAGGATCACGTTTCTCAACTTTTTTTTTATTATTATTATTATTTATCGTCGCATACACCTTTGTGGTTATTAGCGACCACTGTTACATTAATTGATAATTACAGTTGGTTAACATACAATTCGGAGGAAAATGCGTATATTATTAGGTGACTATAGCATATTGTACAATTTAGTATCTTTTAAAAAGTTTATTACATTTATGCACTGTTTTTGCCTGTTGAGTGGGATAAGTTCTTCGATAGGGATGTTGTGTTTGAGTCTTTTTCCAGAGTATTTTGGGCATTTTAATAGGATGTGTTCAACACTATAATTCTCGTCGCATTATCCAAGCCAATAATGAAAATTTAAAACATATTTTTCATAGATTTCAGTAAGTTGTATGTATACGAAAGTTGAGAAATGTGATCCTCACTGTATCCTTCATAATTTCAACGGACTGGGACTTTTTCAACATTTTTCTTTTTTGTCATTTAGTAAACTAGTTCTTCTAGCTTCTCAAAAAAATTCAAGTCATTTGGTCCAATATCAAAAGAGGGAATTGTGTTTTAAAAGGTGTCCGAATACTTTTGCACGCCACTGTACATACATTAACAGAAATGCGTTTATAATAAAATATTCATTTCATAAATGGTACTGTGTCCAATCAAAATATAATTATGACGCTAATATTTCATATGTAAGCGAAAGATTATCAATAATAACATAAAGTTCAAAGACAATGCACCTCGGTTAAACGAAACTGTTCATAGTAATTCTCGAGTGGCGGGTCATTTTCCCTAGGGAAACCAATGGTACTCGGCCGTATACTGTAACAGTGGAAGTAGATTGACAATGAGCGGTATGTTAGTCGAGCGAACTGAAAGCGTCCCTCAGGTGACGAGCAAGTGGGCCGGAAACTGATTGTGAGCGTTCCGGCTCACGGCAAGGGGATCCACAGCAAGTCAGCAAGTCCAACGTGTCAAAGTTCGCTAAATATCCGCTTTTGGTTAGTTTTTGTCGTCATGCTTATGCGTTCGTTTTACGTGTTACATAGTCGATTTCCAAAATTCCTTTAACCCTTTCCAGGATAACTTATTATATACTGATTCAGACGACTTTTTTAATTTAATACTGGTTTCAAATACAGCTTGAAGGTAAAAATAAAAGAAAAATAAGTATTTTTTAATACGAAAGAAAGGGGAAAAGACCATATATTAAAAAAGTGGAAGATGAAGTATTTGTTGTAATAAACAAGGAAATATGAACAAACTTGTTACAATAGGATAATAAAATCTGGTAATGCGTATCCCCAGGGCCCGAGAAAGGGATACGATTTATGTCTCCAGTCAACAACCCTCGAAGTATTAAATTTTTTCGTCGAATAGCTTACATATGTATGTATAATACATATACAGGGTGTCGAATTTTAATCTTCCAGGTCTTAATTCTTTGGAGTATACGAAAGATAGGCAAGGCCTGAGATCCTACTTGCAACATTCTGTATAAAAAAAAGTGGTAAAATACAACGTCAAAAAATATCAATATCTTCTTAGATGTTTCAAGTGTTGTATAAAATATCTCACCAAATATTGATTTTTTTAACGTTGCACCTTAATACTTTTCTAAGCAGTTTTCTTCGAAAAATCAATCCACGAAAAAGAAAGTATATCATTCAATTAAAAAATTTAAATGTGACCTGGACAGGACGTTCCAAGGACATCACAAGGTAAAATAAATGAGATTGTGATGAATTTCTCTTGAAACTTTTTTCCATATTTTTTATGTATTCCAAAAGATTTGACATAAGATTAAAATGAGACTGAAACTAACAGTAAGAAACAAACATTTCTTAAATCTTCATAATTGCATCATTCATAAACTGGTATATTCTTCCTCAGACTTTGAATTGTTAAACCTTCTCAAAAAATTCATTAAGTAACACTTTGACAGCCAACGATACTCGATTATGACTCGAAAAATATGAATTTTACATCGTACTAAATAAAAGCTTATAAAACACACATAAACCTACCAACAGCCTTCTTTCAAATTACAAGAATGATAGATTCGATACAATTTGCAACTGTTAACTCTTTGGGGCACAGAATTTCAGAAGAATTTCAGACCCATGTTGCACAGAATTTTTTTTTATTTTTTAAATTTTATTTTATTTTATTTTTTGCAGCTATTGCAATATTTCGAGATGGGTCTAAAAATGTCCCACCATGCATTACCGTGCATCAAAAAGGTGGGACATATCTAATCCCACCGTGCCCCAAAGAGTTAATATGTAAATAATGAAGTCATAACATGCTTGTCTAAAAGTCAGGTATTATCGAACCAATATTGCATTCTATCCGATCTCTTCAATGCAAAAATCATTCCCGTAGCTCGTAAACGGTAAATATCCTGCAATAATTCAATAGCAATTGAATTTCTTTCATCGCTGACGTACACACTCGAAAGCGTGAAGAATAACGCGATCCAGAGTTACGTTACATTCGTGCTGAGTGTATGCATCTCGAACCCTTCGATGCAACAGAATTCGCAGAAACGAAAATTGTTTATCGTTTCACGAGCTGGTAATCGGTTTACGTCGCGATTAATCTTCCAGCGTGATTTTGATCGGTTCGGTGGGCGGGTAAGATGTAATTTACATCTGTATCGGGAGCGTGGAAACCGGAATTTTAAATTTCTTGTCGAATTCCTCTCGCGTGAAACACGAGATATATTCACGCGTGTTATGATGTTCAGATAAAGACATTTATTATTTATATCATCGTATATGCTGTAAACGAGTCACAGATTTACAATGTTCGAGCATCTTTTGAAGGTGTTGTATACGTTGTTATTAAATGTTTCGTTCGAATTTTATCAAAAAACAAAGGCACACTACGTATATCCCATGGCAGCTATCGTTTTACTTGAAA
Source organism: Stelis phaeoptera (assembly GCA_943735885.1). NCBI lineage: Eukaryota > Metazoa > Arthropoda > Insecta > Hymenoptera > Megachilidae > Stelis > Stelis phaeoptera. The sequence continues at coordinate 5,122,902 of OX030933.1, forward strand.
AATTGATAATAGGAGTTATCGTCAAACAGTGACACTAAAGAAGTCATATAAACACCTATGCTCATTTTCATGATATAACTTAACAATTGCATGATACAACTTAACAATGATATAATTTAAAAATCACGATTTTATGGGAATCGAGTTTAAATGCTTTTTTAGCAGTTGCTCTTATCTGCTTATTTTTAAAAGCTCAATTGCGAGACTATTAATAAAAAGTACGAGACAGGATCGATTTTATCTGTAGCAAGAACTCAAAACCTGTAAATTTTTAATTATTTCGTGGTTTTAGAAAATAATAGCTATACGTGTAATAAGTTGTTGCATAATTAGCGTTAGACGTATATACATCTATTTTAAAATTGATTGGAAAATAAATTAGGTAAAATTAGTAAATTAGGTCAACATACAATAACAACAGAACCTTGATAAATAAAATAATTTAAAATAAGAAACCGAAAGTCGATTATTTTAACGAAATTAATTGTTTTAATGTTAAATATGCAATATAAATAAGTTCGTTCGATTTCTCACACTTTTCCCAAGAATGAATCAGAGATTTCTTCTTCTTTTTTTAAATAACTACAGCAGAGTCTGATTAGTTGGAAATCAAAAGCAAACATTTCTTTTCCATCTGTCTATAACATGACTCGTGTTTATGACTTATTCATTTGCAAACTAAATTGTTCCTTATTCATTGTCAGTAAAAGAATTAACAGTTGTCTTATTATTTCTGTCGTGTCACCAAATCAAACTAACAAAGTCATTCCGATTAAACGAATAATCAGTATCGTTGCAAAAATTGTTCTTTATTCTCATTATTTCATAAAGAATGATGTGCAGCATCAGAGCCAGCAACGGTTTCATGACAAATAATCACCTAATTTATCAGTGCGCGTTGTTTACACAGCTACAGATGATCGACCTTTCAACTACAACCACATACTCATAAATGTACGAAGTATAAACTAGCACATGGTGGTTTTTGCTCAAAGAATAAACCACAATTGTCGCATAAATTGTATTCATACGATAACATCACTGCCCGACAAAGGGATTTCAAAATTGTGTCAAATACGAGTCACGATTTTATATTTTGTAATCACGGTTTGCAAAATGGTATTAGAAGTACAGGTACGTTTGTACTTGGCAAAACTTTTGAAATCATTGTTCTCTAAAATAACGTATTACAAGAATTATTATTCAAAGAGAAACCACAACAATCTGATACCGCCTTCTTCCCTGTACCCTACATACGTTTTCGAAAGCCAATTATTAGTTGCAAAAACCTACGTTTGTATGTTTACCGATCGAAATAGTATCCAAATACAATGAAACAGAAATATTTCCTGACAACACTTAATAACGAACACAGTATTTATGAAATTATAGAGATTCGTGATGATCACGTAACAAACGCCACAGTTGAATAATTAATTACACGCCTGCGCTCTGTTCTACATTTATTGTAAACAAAACATCAACGTACCCGATTCCAAGAGAAACTGAAGACGACAATCGCTATAAATCCCAGCTATCTACACTTTGCATAGAAAATTCACTTGGACAAACGTTTACGTTGAATCCAGACACCGCACTTTGTCCGTTTCTCGTTCCGGCACGATTTTCGACGATATTCACGGAGCCAACGAAATTTGGCAACACGAAAACACGGGTTACGAGGACGAGCGTTTTGGCAAATGCGACCGGTACGAAGGATCGAGACCGACTAACCGGCTTTCCGCGTCAGGGCACACGCGAGCCGAGCTGTGCCGCGCGGCCTCTTTAAACCCATCCCTCTGATAGGCTCCTTACGAACCCACCAGGTAAGTTCCTACGACCAGGTAAGTTCCCCGAACGTGGAGGCGTACGATCGTGGTTGCGATACTTGCGATATCCGTTGCAAACGAAATTCTTTGCCTCCTCGCGACGATACTGTGAATTTTTCATTTCTCCGACGTTAACTGTTGTAATATTTGCATACTTTTGCACCGATCAAATATTACATGGATATACGGCGTATCCGGTTTTAATTCATAAATGCGAATCACTCGTATACTATGTTGTAAAAAAAAATTGTTCGGATAGAACAGGCGTGCGGCAACCTTATGACCCGTGGGTCACCAAGTGACACGTTTGATAATTTCAAGTGACCCACTTGTCTTCCGCAAATAAAGTACAATATATAAAAATCAATTATAAAACGTTAAACACGAAACAAACACTTTAAGACAGTGTAATTTTTCACAGTGCAATTTCCCCTGGCGTAAATAATCCCTAACGTCTATATTTCCTAGTGTAGTTATCCCTAGCGTTTATATTCCCTAGTCTTGTTACACCTTGGATGAATAATCCCTAGTTTCAATATTCCCTGATACAGTTTTCCCTGGTGTAAATAATCCCTAGCGTCTATATACCCTGGTGTAATTATCCCTAGTGTAAATATTCCCTAGTGTAATTATTCGAAGCGTCAATACACCCCAGTGTAATTCGTCACGTGTTCAACGCTTGTATTTGCTTTGTGGTGACTCCCTAGTGTAATTTTCTACAGTGCAATTTCCCCTGGTGTAAATAACCCCTAACGTCTATATTTCCTAGTGTAGTTATCCTTAGCGTTTATATTCCATAGTCTTGTTATACGTTGGATGTATAATCCCTAGTTTCAATATTCCCTAGTACAGTTTTCCCTGGTGTAAATAATCCCTAGCGTCTATATACCCTGGTGTAATTATCCCTAGTGTCAATATTCCCTAGTTTAATTATTCGAAGCGTCAATACAGCCTAGTGTAATTCGTCACGTGTTCAACGCTTGTATTTGCTTTATGGTGACCTCCTAATGTAATTTTCCACAGTGCAATTTCCCCTGGCGTAAATAATCCCTAACGTCTATATTTCCTAGTGTAGTTATCCCTAGCGTTTATATTCCCTAGTCTTGTTACACCTTGGATGAATAATCCCTAGTTTCAATATTCCCTAGTACAGTTTTCCCTGGTGTAAATAATCCCTAGCGTCTATATGCCCTGGTGTAATTATCCCTAGTGTCAGTATCCCCTAGTGTAGTTATTCGAAGCGTCAATACACCCTAATGTAATTCGTCACGTGTTCAACGCTTGTATTTGCTTTATGGTGACCTCCTAGTGTAATTTTCCACAGTGCAATTTCCCCTGGTGTAAATAATCCCTAACGTCTATATTTCCTAGTGTAGTTATCCCCAGCGTTTATATTCCCTAATAAAAATATAAAATAAATCATTAATTCTTCTAACATTCAAACTGCTGAACAATTTCTTGTTTAATAAACGTTATATTTTTAATTTTATCAAGGAAACGTTTATTTTTAAGAAATCTAGACGTTGCTTGAAATTATACACTCTCGTACTTCTCTTGTTCATCCAGAACCATTCATTGCCATTATTGAAAAGAAACATTCTGCCAGAATTCTATAACCTTTGGTACACCTGGACAGAGTTCCTTTGTTGTATCTGGAAATTTTCTAAGGTAACAGGTGTTCTGAAGAATTCTATGACACGACGAACGTAACAGCTATTGTGGTGTACAACTGTATGCAACTTTCTTATCCGGTCAGCTGATGCGTGATCTTATTGCGGAAGTTGATTGATCCTCGTGCACGTTAACTTCATAAGAATAACTTTAATACCCTAATGGTGAGGAGAGATCTGAGAAACTCCACGAAGCTTTAGAACAAACAGCAATTACATGCAGGTACATGTAATCATTTGTATTGTTAAAAAAAAGAATGTGAAAATTTAACGTTTAAGTAGAATACCAAAGTTTTAGTTTTATAATTTATAATGTAATATGAACAAATTATTTAGAGTCATATCAAATAATAAACTAAAATCAGTGATTAAATATTTTAATCGAATATCTGGAAATATACAGGTTATTATATTTGGCAATATTTTTAATAATAAGAAGAATATGCATGTAAGTGTACAATAAATAATGAGAAACTTAACGTGATTTGATATAATGGATAGAAGGGACGATAGAATTGGTTGCCTTGAATTTTGGAATGTCCAAGAAAAAGAATAATAGCAACTAAATCAAATTATCCTTACAAGTACGTAAAACATTTTAATTTCTCTTAAAAGGTCAAAATTATATCGAATTACAAATATTTTTTAAAATATCCTAAAAAATGTCTTAATGATAAATAGTTCATTTTAATTATATAGAGCAAAATTAATGAAAATATTTTCCTTTTAAGATGCCGACATTGCCTTATTTCGAAGGTAAATAAGAAAATGAAAATTTTAAATAACATTGTTATAACAATAATATAAATTGAGTTCAAATAAACGTTTTCACCATACTCAACTTGATAAAGAATTTATGTTATTGTAAACTGTGACACCAGTTTGTAAATAATTTACGATTGTACTGCTAATTATAATTACACATAGATTCTATATCCTATACAATTAAGTAACGACGTTTAGTGTGAGATACTTGCCAAGTACAGAAACAACATTTTTTAACAAAACCAACGTTAAAGAAATGATAAATCTGGTAGATATTCATATACAAAATGTGACAGTTTAGTAGTTCTAAAATTATGCTAACAAATGTAAAAGCAGTTAAAAGTTAATTGCTCCTTAATGAAAGCAGCGAATAAATTACTCCAGCTTCCTTCAGATTTCTATAATAATTTTTGTAATTTTTATTGCAAGATAAATATTGGGTATCATCATTATTGACATCATCGTTTAATAATTCTTTAAATTCTTTACTTCTTCCTTTTTTCTTTTTCGAGCTACCATTTGCAATTATATTCTTAAATCAGAAATTATTAATTTATACGAAAGTACTATGAAATTTCATTGAACTGTAATGCTCTGTAAAAATAATGAAAAAGTTCCGGATTGCGTTCTCACGTTTCTAAAAGAATGCAAATTTAACGATATATTGATTTGCTACAATCAATGATAAGTTGCACAAACATTCTTTACCCGAAAACGTATACTAAATAAATTCTAATAAATCAATACCTCAAATTTTGAACTAACACTTAATAAAAACGATTTAACCAATTTTCAACTGAAGTTCAAAATCAATATGTCCGCTTCGTTTATAAAAAAAATATAATTTATATATGGCTGTTGACAGCTTATTTATTTATTTAAATCTCGTAGCGTTCCATTTCACGTGTTGTTCTGTATGGAATGCACCTTATTCTCCACGCAATCATAAAGAAATGGATTCGAATCTTTCTACATGATTTCAACTTATGCTACAAATGCACTCGGGCCGTGGTTCAGCAACGATTTAAACGATTGTAGGAGAAAATAAAATCCGATTTCCTTCTTTTACGTTTATGTATTTAGGTTCAATATTAACGAGTGCCTGCTTAACCTGACCCGAGAACATCCACTTCAGTTCTTTCACCCCTCACTTTTGCTTTCTGATTGCACGAACAGGGGGTAAATTGACCTCTGAATATATCACGAAACGTTTTAACGGGTCGAGCTTTCCGATGTATTCCCGGTGCAATATATCTACAAATGGTTCGGAGCATGGTTTCCTTTTCAGGACTACCGTGGCAGACGGAAGTACTGCTGCACTCTTTAAACCAGAATAACTTTTTTAAAATTAGAATAAACGACTTGAACTTTGTTGAAAAGCTAGAATGATTGATTCATTGGATTATATATTCCCGTCGTTTTGAAAAAATTGCAGTCGATCGAACAAACTAGTGGCGATCGTTTTTTAAAACCTTTTTATCTGAACCTGCGATCAATTCATAAATAAGAAATAAGCATAGAAAGATATGTAAGAATCTTGAGGTTTATCACAGTTATATGTAGATCAAAAGTCGTAAAGAGCTACAATTATTTTCAGCATCTTTAACCGTTTCTAGCTCACCTCTACGTATTCACATATTTCGTATGAATAGTATGTCCGTCTTAAACGTCTCCACGCGAGTACTTCTGTAAGTATCGGAAATACGAAAAAATGTTTCAAATGAAATTTGTATGGTATCGTGAGAGGCATATCACGACGATAATTGTTTGACCTAGAGAAGGGTATATTTAAATTTTTAAATGGAACTCCATATTATTTATCACATATTCTTATAGCTAATATTATTAAGGCGTATTCAAAACAGTAACTGCACGTGTATTTTGCATAAATTGTTGTTGAGAGTTATTAACTATCAAAGTTTACGTGTCACCGGCATGGCATTAGCATTATCCGATGTACACCGCGAGGAGATTGCTCGGTCGGACTTTAAAATTTATAACTCAACAACGATTCACACAAAATACACGTATAGGTAGTGTTTTGAATACGCCTCAACATTAGCTATATGAATATTTAATAAAAAATATAGGATTCCATTTAAAAATTTAAATGTGTCCTTCACAGGACTCTCCAATATTATCTCAAGGTCAAACAATTACCGTCGCGATATGCATCTATCGATACCATACAAATTTCGTTTAAAACATTTTTTCGTATTTCCAATACTTACGGAAATACTCACGTGTAGACGTTTAAGACGGACATACTGTATATAGGGTGTCTCAACTAAACTCATCAACACAATTTTTTTCGTAACTCTTGGACGAATGGCTTTGAAATCTTATATAAAAATAGATATATAAAAAGTCAAATTTGATCATCTTGAACATCATCTGTAATTAAAAAGATTTTGATGAACTTATGGGGAACAACCTATACATAAACTTATAAAATGTAGATATCTTTAAAACTTTCATTATACGTTTGGATAAAAGAGTTGTAGAAAACGACCTTCGCTATCTTCTTCACAATTCTGACTAACAGCAACTCTTTTAGAACCACAGAAACACGTCGTCTACTAAAATAAACCTTTTCGGTTCTTAAAAAGATACAATTATGGTATTGTGATTTTAAAGATATAGTTCACACAATACAATTATTTACCTTTTAAAAAGAAAAGAATGTAAAAGGTTTTCTATATAGCAGTTTTATCAGATTGACTATAAATACGGTAATGGTGATTGGAACACCTCTGGTTTTTCATGTGTACAGTGAAATAACATAACTATACTAAGCACAGTAATACTCTCCGTGTTAAGTAACTTTTCTATAACTTTGTATACTGTTCGCTTTCGATGTAAAATAAGACTTCGAAAAAAACAGAAGTAAAGTTATTAACGTGAAACACTTTACGAAAGTAACTATAAAGTACCATAAAGCAACAATTTAACCGCCTTGTAGTTAAAAAAACAAGTTTGGTATAACTGTTAATTAACTTTGATAATGTTACATGAATATAACATCGATTTTATGAAAATATCGTTCGAAAATTAAAAATTGTTTTGCTAGGAGTAGTTCTACAAATTCATTTCATAGTATTTTTTTTTTTTTTTTTTTATTAGGTTTTTTTAAGTCGCATTAACATCTCAGGTCATGAGCGACTTACACATTTGCATGTAACGTTTATCCATACTGTTTCATTATTGCTCGGTCGGATTGAAATGTGTTTCTTTGAGTGATGTGGGGTATGTTTCCTACTATGTTACAATTTGGCATAATTGTTGGTTTCTTTTAGGAATGAAATTAGGTTCTTGGTACTTTCACTTGAGTTAACTATTTCATTTATGGTGTGTGGTATCTTGAACTTTTCTCTAGCTCCATTAAGGTGGTGGCATTCGAATAGGATGTGGCTTACGCTAAGGTTTTCGCTGCATAGCGCGCATTTGGGTGCACTTTGTTTTAAAAACAGGTAACTATTAGTGAGTCTGGTGTGGCCGATTAATATACGCGTAACAACTACTTGTTCTCGTCTGTTCAACTTATCGATGTTAGGCTTGTAGTTTCTCGCTTTGTTGGACGGCAGCCTTGAGGAAATTGCGCTTGCTATGCTGTGGTTCCATTTGTCTAATAATCTCCTGTTTATTTCTTTTCTGTAGTCCTGGAGAGGGGTTTTTTCAGATTCGTCCAGGTTATCACGCCGAGATGCTGATTTGGCTGCCAGGTCTGCTTTATCGTTTCCCTTAATTCCCACGTGGGAGGGTATCCAAATAAAGGTCGTTTCCTTTCCCTTTTTAAGGTTTTGCGTATATAATTTTTGGATATCTTGAATTAGTTCATCCGAGGAGTCGGGATCTTGTATTGCCTGCAGCGAGCTTTTGGAATCTGAGAAGATAGCAAACCTATTATGGGATGAGTCTCTAATGAGCATAAGAGCTTTTTTAATGGCAATTGCTTCACAAGTGAAGATCGACATGATTTTAGGTAGCTTTAGGCTTATTTCAGAGTCCGGTGTTATTACTGAGCAGCCATTTCCTTCTTTAGATTTGGATCCATCTGTGTATATGTATGTATAATTAGGAATGGTTGCGCTCATTTCTTCCAGGAGTGTTTTAAAGGTCAGAGGGGAAGTTACATCCTTTCTCATATTTGCGAGGTTAAAATTAACTATTGGAGTGTTAGCCATCCATGGTGGATCCGATGGGTATTCCTTTTTACCCAACATAGCTGTGTCTAGGTTGAGGCCAACTTCTTCAAGGATCTTATGAATTCTTATGTGGAAGGGGGGAGGTAATCTTATTTTCTTTTCATAAACGATTTTATACCTTGAGGTGAATATGTTATGGTACACCGCATTATTACGCGATGCCGCGATCCGCAACGCGTAGTTTACTGAGAGGAATTTTCGTCTCTCACTTAGGTGGGGTTCGTTCGTTATAGCAAGTAGCCTGATTACCGGGCTGGTCCGAAAAGCTCCAGTTGCCATACGCAGTGCCGAGTTGTGGATTGTATCCAGCACTCTTAGATCTGATTTTTTTGCCGAGTGGTATATAATACTGCCGTAATCAATTTTGGATCTAACTATAGCTTTATAGGTGTTCATTAATGCTACTTGGTCTGCACCCCAAACGGTTGACGAGAGTGCCTTGATTAGGTTGAGGCGTCTTTTGCAGTCGTCTGTCAGGTCTTTGATATGTTGCTTCCATGTAAGTTTCCTGTCGAACATCATACCTAGGATTTTTAAAGTTTCCACTGAATTGATAATTTTATTGTTTAGGTAGATCTTAGGGTTATGTATTTGCTGTTTGTGCCTTGCAAAAGAGATACACTTAGTTTTCCGATCCGAAAACTTAAATCCTGTTTCTTCTGCCCATATCTGAAGTGCATTTATTGCCTCCTGAAGAAGCCTTTCTGTTGTTTTACTTTCTTTGCCTCCACAAAAAATGCTTAGGTCGTCAGCAAATAGCACACATTTTGCAGGTGGACTTATGTTTTTAGGTGCTCCATTAATTGCAATAAGAAATAACGTTACGCTCAGTACCGACCCCTGCGGTACCCCGTTTTGGATCTCCAGGCTCTCAGATAAAGTTCCGTTAACTCTTACTCTAATTTTCCTTCTCTTTAGAAAATTATATATGAGTGCTAACATTCTACCTGTTATTTGGTGTTTGCTGAGTGTGTCGATAATTCTGGGCCGCCATACCATATCGTACGCCTTTTCAATGTCAAGTGATACTACCGTTAAATGGTGGCCGTTTGCAAAGGAATCACATATAGCTGCTTCAAGGTTAATAAGGTGGTCCATTGGGGATCTAAATTTCCTAAAACCGCATTGTTCCTGGGACAGGAACCCGGTGTTTTCTAAATGCCATCTAAGCCTTCTATTAACAACTTTTTCTAGGAGTTTACACATTGTGCATGTTAAGGAGATAGGCCTGTAGTTACTTGCTATTGTCATATCTTGGTTTGGTTTTGGCACCGGCACCACTATTGCTTCCCTCCATTTTTCAGGAAAGACCATTTTAATCCAAATGAAATTTAGTATATCAGTGAGATATTGTAAAGATTTATCCGAAAGTTGCTTTAAGAATTCGTTGGGGATTTGATCTGGACCTGGACTGGAATTTTTACACTTTCTTAATACACATTTAATTTCATCGATGTTGATTCTTGAGTTAAAGTGCTGATCAGTGTTTACAAAAATTTTTTCTTTTCCTAACTCTTGGTAGTTCCCGATGTTCTGAAGGAATTTTGCATCATAGTTGTCGTCACTAGAGTTTTTGGAGAATGATCTGGCTAGTTCATTTGCAATCTCTCGTGGGTGACTAATAATTTGGTTATCATGATTTAGGAGCGTAGTACTGACGGTGTTTCGTGACGTTCCTCTAATTTTTCTGATTTTTTCCCAACAATTTTTATAGGAGGTGCTATTGTTTATGGAGCTTACGTAATCCATCCAAGATTTTTTCTTACTTTCTTTGACAGTTCTTCGAGATATGGCTCGCAGTTTTTTATACTGAATTTTGTTTTCTGTAGACGGATGTTTTTTAAAAATATTGAAAGCATGATTTGTTTCTTTTATTGCCTTTTTACATTTCTCATTCCACCATGGGACTGTACGTCTTCTTATTTTGTCATTAAGTAGTGGTATCGCTTCGTTCGCTACTTCATGAATTTTCTTAGTGAAACTTTCTACTATTGAGTCGATATTTCCTTTATCATTACCATTGACTGATGGTAGAGTACTTACGCGTTGTTCCATAAGAGATCGGAACAGGTCCCAATTTGCTTTTTTAGTATTCCATCTGACTGTCGGCTTCGCATGGTTTTCCTGTGGCGATGAATTAGATAGCGTTATTGGGAAATGGTCACTGTCATGGGGGCTTGAGGCTGCGTCCCAGTCGAATAGGTGCGCTATTTTTGTAGAGCAAATGGTTAAGTCAATAGCGCTGAGTGTTCCGTTAGAGATATTTACATGGGTGGGGCTTGTAGAATTGAGTAGGAAAAGGTCAGGATCATCCAGGAGTGATTTGATAATTTCCCCTCTATGGTCGTTTTTATTAGATCCCCACAATGTACTATGGCTGTTGAAGTCTCCCAGCAGAATGAAAGGTTTAGGGAGATTATCGATTAAGCTTGATAATTCGGAGATTGAAAAGTCGTAGCTGTTAGGTATATAGATATTGCATATACATATTTCCATGGATAATGTCATAACTGAAGTAGCTATTGCTTCTAAGTTTGTGTTGAGAGGGATTTCTTTACAAAAGGTATTGTTTTTAATGTAAGTTGCGACCCCCCCACTCGCATGGCGACAGTGTTTTCTATTCATGAAAAAAGGGGAGTAGTTTTTTATGTTGGCGACATATGTTTCCTTAAAATTGGTTTCCTGAAGGCAGATGATTTCCGGGTTGGTGTCATTGATGAGTATTTGTAATCTTTCTCTATGCGAATTGTACCCATTAATATTCCATTGGAGGATTTTCATAGGTGGATATTAGTTAATTTAGGGGGGCAAAGGGAGATTTTGGAGTGTCTTGTGTTAGGAGGTTATGATAGAAAGGCAGGGGACCTTCTTGTTTTTTGGAGACGTATTCGTCAAGTTTCTTTGTCATTCGTGTGCATCTGTTTTTAATTTTCCGGTCGGTAAGGTGAGGGTACATTTGTTTGATCATATTACTGAGCGCTCGGATGTCCTTGGTGTATGACAAGGCTAATTCAGCTACGCTTGGGTTTCCTTTGGCATTTTCCAAGAGACTCTTTAGTTGGTTATAGTTTACGACGTATTTGCCAGGGGAGCCATCAATCAATTCCTTTAGGGGAGCTATCATTTCTTCCACAGTCTTTGTGTCAGTCTCCTCATTTGCCCCCATTTTCTTTTTCTTTTTAATTGGTTTTCGTACTAGTGGTAACGTTGAGTTCATTTCGTCAGTAGAGTCCTCCACATCCATTAAGGACGAGTCTGTACCCTCTTCTTCAGGAAGTAATTTTTGTGTACTTTGTGAGCCTGATTCAGATAGTGGTCTTTTGGCACTAGCATAGCTTACCATTGTTTCCATTTTTGGGTCATTCTTTAAGATTTGTGAAAGTCGTGTCATTTCAACTTCAGTGCTACGGTCAACGCTTTGTTTAAGGGTTGTGATTCGTTGGCTTGACATTGTAGGCGTTGGGGTATCAGTTTGAATGTTAGTTTCTTTATTTGTTGGTTCTGGACAGTCTTTCGCTAAGTGCCCTTCTTTTTTACAGAGGTAGCAGCTTATATTGTCTCCTGACAAGTAGATCCAATAACTGGTGTCTTCATAAAAGATATTCAACGATGGTGGTAGTTTATCAACGTCTTCCGGTTTTATGAATACCTGGCGTCGGAAACTGAGGATATGCGCAAACCCAGGTTCGGATAATCCCGCTCTGAGAAACGATATTTGGGACATGGGTTTCACATTTAACTTAATCAATTCTTTCTCAATGATCTCATGCGGGATTACCGGACAGACGTTAGACAGTATTATTCTTTTATAACTGTTAATTAAAGGACGTAGACTGACTGAATTGTTTCCAATTATGATCTTCGGGTAGCTGCCGGTGATGTTCTCCACTATTTGTTTACTTGACAGGAATATACATACACGCGAATTTGAAATTCTTGATACGAATCTAATATTTGCTGGGTCACTGATTTTCCCTATAGCATTAACATATTCTTTTAACGGGATGCCGTCGATAGAATCGAGAACTATTGCTTGATTTTTTTGCGGAAAAAGGGAGTTTTGAGTAGCTGATGCATAGCTCTGTTTTAAAGGCATATTGGGATTGCTGTTGAGGGGAACTGTCGGTAGAGTATTTTGAGAGCTCCTGTAGTCAGGAGCTGCCATGTGTAGGTGCTTGTGTGTACCTACACAGTTTCAGCACTTAACCAAGTTAGGTGTTACGTTTGTCTAGAGCACACCGATATCTATTATTTATTCACTCACTCTATCCACTGTGTTTGTAATCACTCGCAACTCGCGGCACAATGATAAACACGTCTTGCCGGCTCAACGGTCGGTAGACGACTGATTTCATAGTATTGTTTAACTTAGATTACTATGGTTAAGGCAAAATAAACAAAAAACTATTTATGCGGTGAGATTTAGAAATTATATAATCAATTTTAAACATATAGTATTTGAATAAATGAATCTGTTGATTTTTACATCGAACAAGGCATATAATTTAATTATATATATTTTACAGCAGAAGATAAAACACGTTTAACGTATTTGTATCATTTACAAGCTACGTTTCGAAAAAGGTATGAAATGTAAGTATCGCTCATATTTATTAAATCTTTAGTATTTTTTCATTTTTATATTAATATTAGAAAAGAACTATCACAAGATGCTAATTTCAATTAAGATTAAAACTGTGAACAGTAAATGTTATTTAAATCTAATTAATTACATTGCAAAAAAAAACCGTTCATTCATAAACAATTTTTCGTTTACATATTATTAAGATACATTTCTCACTGTCAAATGAAAAAAAAAAATATTTTGATAGTAATAAATTTTTTTATTACTATGTGCAAAACACATCATCCCTTGCGGGGATCGAACCCGCGACCTTTGGATTAGAAGTCCAACGCGCTATCCTCTGCGCCAAAGGGACTGTTTGATTCACTGAATGTTAGTTAAAAAGTCATCCATAAGCAGCTTTTATAAATGTGTATATTGAAATAAAAATTATTCAAACAATTTTGTTTACAAACAGTTATTAGATATTCGAATATAATGAAAAAAAAACTCGAATATTTGCAAGTATTTCATCAGTCTATAATGATTTTAATATTATTAGAAGTTTAATTCGCAAATAATTATTAGGTATTGGAATACAATAAATAAATCTCCAATATTTACGAATTTTAATATTATTAGAAAGTATAAATTTCGTTATATAACTTACATTTCTTAACTTATTTATTACGTAGAAACAAGGTACATCATCGAGTTTAAGTTTATTTTTTGTTAGTCGAAAGTTTACTATAATTCCTAGATTACTTATCACGTCATAATTAACTAATTAATTTATTCAAATTTCGTTGAAGTATGAAAAAACATCGATGCCATTAGCATTTTTCGAACACAATTATTTATCTGTTATAATTATTTGTAGATAAAAAATAACGGGCAATTTTATGTATATTTTTAGCCATACATGAAGAAAAATTAGTGATACCCTATAGCCAATATTATGATCTTCCACGTACGATAAAAATATATCGGACTTTATGAAACATGGTGGAAGTATAATACATTAGTTCGTTTCCTTTAATGCCTTTAGTCATCATAATCAATATTGTAGGAATAAATTGCTTGTTAAGAGAACAGCCAGATATTATTTTTATTCATATACTGAGAACTTATTTAAAAACACATATTTTTACAAATATGACAGCTGTAAAATAGTCCTAATGAAACACAAAAGAAATAATAAGATAATTTACAATAAAATATTATTCACTGCCATCGATATTGCGTCACCAATATACTATTCAGGTGACCAGTCGAGATCGATAATATTTTCTTCGTGTGGCTCAAATGACAGAAATCATATAGTAGCCCATTGTTTGTGAACAACAATACACTGTTCTTTTCTCACGAATGCACGTGTAATAATATTTACTTAATTATTTTGTACTTCGTTTCTTTTCTTTCCTTTTTAGAAAACCACGTGGAAAAGCTTTCAAAAATTCAATAAAAGCTAAAAAAAGTTGGAAGTTAACAGTAGTATTCACTATTAAAAAAAAAAAAAAACAATTACATTTCTGTAAATTTTTATGGCTTTTAATATAAAGCTTTTATATCGCTCATAGCTGAAAATATCTGTAGTGCTTTCGCGACATGTATACGTTTGGAATGTATTTTATCTTGGTAAAAATACAGAATAATTTGGAGATTTAGATACAGTAGATTCTTATTACTCGTCTAACATATTATGATCATTGTGTACGACACGCTATACAATAAAAATAATAAAAAAGTCACAAAACTACGTTACTTATAAGAAATGTAGAAGTTTTATTTACGTACATTACTAATAGGTTTTTTTTTTATCGGTAGCATATGTGTCATTTATTTTTTAAAATTTCCCTCAATTGTAATATATAGAAAATAAAAATCGATATGACAATAATCATTCCAAACGTATTAGTTTATATTACAACGCGAATTCTTACAACGGGTAACATATTAACCGCGTTATACGAGAGTCTACTGTATATAATTGTATATAGGTATATACAAAACACTAAAAAATCAGAATTATATTTCGATTCAAATACAAAAGAATATTTAATTTACATAACAGTATAGCTGTATATATAAAAGTATACGCATATTGCAATTAAATAATGGACTGATAGAAAATTACAATGATTCCTTGAGAATAATCAGCATCTGTTCTTCAGCACGCAGTTTAATTTAGGTTTAATCAGAAGAATCTAACGAGAAATCTCGTAACGACGCGACGTTTCTAAAAGCGTGCGCAAGGCGAATAAAATGGAAAATAACAGCGGTTGTAAAATAGCGAAAAGATGAGTAAAAGAGAAAGGAAAAAGGGCAACAGGATTTCCGTATGCAGATTGTTACGTTGTCGAGAAAAAAAGAACGGTAAAGATGCCACGAAAGTATATTCACCTTGTTGTCTCGCATGTGAAAGCAAACAACCAGCGAGTACATTTATCTCGAATCTCTTGTGTACTGACGAATTTATGTTTAATGCAACGGATGCTGTACTATTACACCGACGAATGAAAAACAATGTTACTTAAACTTTGACAACATTTTTCATGATTCTGAAATAAGCTTAAAACTGCCTAAAATCATGTCTATCTTCAAATGTGAAGCAATCGCCATTAAAAAAGTCCTTATGCTCATTAGAGACTCAACCCATAATAAGTTCGTTGCAGGCAATACAAGACCCTGATACGTCTGACGAATTAACACGTTGACTGCCACAGTGAAAACGGACGTGTGTAGTCAGACACGTTGAAATCCTAATTATTAAGAATATAATCAACTAATTTTCAAATTTAACCTTTCAAATCGATAGCTAGCATTATTAGCTTAATGATAACGCTATCCGTGGTTTGTTTCGTCATTTCTTTTCTTAATTATTTGATTGTAAAAAATTTTGAGTACCGGTCACCGGTGACCTCCGTGGCAGCCAACGTGTTAATTCAAAGTATCCAAAATATATGTATATTTGCAAACTCTTAAAAGAAGAAAAGAAACGATATTTATATGGATACTTTCCCACGTGGGGATTAAGGGAAACGATAAAGCAAACCTGGCAGCCAAATCAGCGTCTCGATGTGATACCCTGGACGAATCCGAGAAAATCCCATTCCAGGATTACAGGAAAAAGGTAAACAGAAGATTAAGAGACAAATGGAACCAAAGTCTAACAATCGCAGTCTCATCAAAACTACCATCCAACGAAGCGGAAACTTACAAACCGAACACTGATAAATTGAACAGACGTGAACAAGTAACTATTACCCGAACATTAATTGGCTACACCAGACTTACACATAGCTATTTATTCCTAAAAAAGAGACTGCACCCAAATGCACACTATGCAATGAGAACCACATCTTACGACTGCTATCACCTCAATGGAATTAGAAGAAAATTCAAGATCCAAGATAGTATAAATGAAATAATGAACTCACGTGACAACATTAAAAATTTAATTGCGGTCCTAAAAGAAACCAAAATCTATACCAAACTGTAATATTGTTGATGATATAAGCTGGTACATACAAAGAAACACATTGAAAGCCTATCAAACAACATAATGAAATACCATACATGAACGTTAAATGTAAATGTAACGAGTCGCTCATGATTTAATCTGTTAATGCGACTTAACCCCTCCCTCCCAAAAATCACATTTTTCATATATTACATATCTTACCGATAATCGTATTTAACACGTTGACTGCCACAGTGAAAACGGACGTGGGTAGTCAGACACGCTGAAATCCTAATTATTAACAATACAATCAACTAATTTTCATACTTAACTTTTCATTTCGATAGCTAGCATTATTAGCTTAATGTTAACGCTATCCGTGGTTTATTTTATCATTTCTGTTGGTAATTATTTGATTGTACAAAATTTCGTGTGCCGGTCACCAGTGACCCCCGTGGCAGCCAACGTGTTAAATAAAGTCCAATGAAAATAACAATTTTATCATTTAGTAGTATACGTATATGTAATAGTGTCTATTGTAAGATATAACTTTATCTTAAATACACGTAGAAAAAATTGTAGAGGAGAACTTTGCACTGTCCGACAAGTTCTATAATGTGATCCATTTCCAAAACGCGAATACATATTTTTGTACACATTTTAATACACATTTTCGCCTAGAAATATTCTGCACAAATAAAAGCACTAATCTCCAATTTGAATCTTAAATTATTTTGGCCTTATTGATGAGATGGATCTCCCTGAAAAGGTGGTCAAAGGGCTCAGAGTCAGACCGAGTAGGATGGTTTGCCTACCCATCAGGCGCCAAGACTAAAATTAAAGATCGCCGTAATTCTTTACTGGTACATTTCCGGACACGGGTTCCTATGCTCAAAATACTTGCTTATGGGGCCTCTACTTACTCTATGATTTTTGCCAAAGTTATCGTTTACACCCTTTCTATTATTATAAGGTGTTATATATTTTTTTTGGTTAAAAGAAGTTGGAAGATTCTTGACCATTTTATAATTTGCACCTTCATTTTCGAAATATAACATGGTCATGGTGTAATACGATGAAAAGCCATTTTTACTTAAATAATTATCAAGGTACATGTTGAATTTAAGTGAACGAATATTATTGACTCAATGTTCTTTTCCGGGGAATATTTATTGATCAATAATTTAAAACTTTTGCAGTAGAACTAAAGATGAAAGAAAATTTGGAATACCATTAACAATGCTGCTAATAATACGAAGTAATAAATAAACGTAATTTTCTGAGAAATGATATTTCAATTGTTTATTATAAAATTAAGATAATCACAACTAAAAGAAATTTCATTTCATATCGTTTTGAATTTTATTTTATATTAATTTTAAGTTCAAAAAATAAACATATTATTAACGGAGAAAATGAATTCGCCTCGCTTTCATAATAAACGGCTCATTTGTCATTATAATTTATTTATGTCAGCGATAAAATATTGAATTACGTCGAAACCAGAATATCCTAAACACTGTCTGATTTTGATAGATTTATGTAATATCTGGGATCTATTCTAGAGCTTTTCTTCGGCGCTGAAAGAAATACAGAATAGTGTATAGGCATGCAACTATTGGATACTGTAAGATTGATTGTTAGGAAGGAGATACGGAATTCGGAAATAGCAAATAACCCGGCGTTATATCGTCTCAAAAAATAGGGTCGTTGTTTGTGAATAATCTGGCCATAAACAGCAGAAAACAATGATACCAGAACTATGTAATGATACGAATTTAGTCATCTACTTACTTCAAAGTGCATTTCTCTTTTCTTATTTAACAAGTATCGGTAGTCGTATAAAATTTCATACTGTGCGAAAATAATCGAAAACATCGACAGCTATCTTTCGTACATCACCGCATGCGTCATTCTTTCAGATGACGCAAATCAAAAGGCTATATCTATTTTAAGGATTCAGAATATGAAAAACTCGATTAAAATTCGATAGCGTATGAACTGTCTTCTTGCAAGTCCCTGGGGACTGATAGTGGAATTTTCGTTTGGAAATGTTCGAATATCATATTTCTAAATTTTAAGTTTACAAAGTTCCAAATTTCAAACTTCCAAATCTCAATTTTCCAAATTTTTAAATTTTAAATTTCCAAATTTCCAAATCTGAAATTTCTAAATTTAAAATTTCCAAATCTCAAACTTCTACATTTTGAATTTCCAAATTTTTAAAACTGAAATTTCTAAATTTCAAATTTCCAAATTTCCAAATCTGAAATTTCTAAATTTTAAATTTCCAAATTTCGAACTTTCAAATCTTAAATTTCTAACTTTCAAATTTTCGAATATCAGATTGCTAAATTTTAAGTTTCCAGAGTTCCAAATTTCTAAATTTCAAATTTCCAAATATCAGATTTCTAAATTTTAAGTTTCCAGAGTTCCAAATTTCGAACATTCAAATCTCAAATCGCTAAATTTCAAATTTCCAAATATCAAATTTCTAAATTTTAAATTTCCAAAGTTCAAACTGTTCGCATGGGCGGCGTCGGTGCGTGAGACCGGCAGTGTCAAGGTTAAAAAATAAACGTAATATAATATAATATAATATAATATAATTCAGCGCCTGCTGTCAAGCTGAACGGAAAGGACAGCAAAATCAGCGTCGCGCTCAACGTGTCAAAAGTTATATATCTAGATAAATGTTACAGCTGGGAATAAGAGACTAAAGATTGAGAAGTTATTATTCTTTCAGTGCGCAACAATATTCAGGATATTTATGTCACCTGTCATCATAAATGGTCAGCAATATAGCACTGCATGCTTCAAGCGTCATACGTGTTTATTGTTGTTCATATATGTTTATTCGTGTGAAACATTTTTTCATTTCCTGTTTCTCACAAAACGAATAAAAAGCCACTGTTCTTCAACAAAATCGACCCTTTTAAAATTATCATATAATTTCTTCCAAATAATTTCATAAAGTAAAATACTTAGAAGAAAGAACAGAAATTTTATCTCCGATTTCAAAATCAAGACACTTTTGATAGCAAACATTTTCTTTTTCAACAATTCTCCACCCACATATTCGAGTGTAAAAATAATGCATAACGTACAACAGACCTCGCGAAATTTTCGTCTTATGACAAAAGTAAACAAGTACGAAAATAAATCATTTCAAAGCATCAAGAAAACAATACTGTTCTGCAGTGAATGTTACACCTCGACAGGTGGCTCCGTGCAGTGAGATTCTTTGATACTCCGGTTCCATCCCCTACCAACACCACCCCACCACCAGCAACCCTGGCTAACCTTATGGTTAGCTGCTCCTAGCGAGTCGAGGCCGCCTGACAAGCGGCAAACCCCTAGCGTCCAGTGTTTCCGCTTCCTCCGTAGCAGGCGTTACGCGCGCGTACCTTCTCTTCGTTCACGGTTATCCGTGCGTATTTTCTATTTTTCAGAAAGTGTCATCAAATTCAGCTGCACCCTCAGCTTCGAGCGATCCGGTTAGTGGTATCCAATCTGTACGTGACAGCGGATCAAACAGAAATTGGTTCGGTTCTGTTTCGCTTTCTCGTTTCGTGGACTGATTTCGCGAGTTCTCGTGTGTCCTCGCCGTCAGTTTTGCTCGTGAGATGTTGTATTCGGTTGAACCGATGTCAACGATGTAAGTTTCGCGTACAGATTCGTTTTAAGCATCTCTCCGTGCGACGTTTATTTTGAATTCGATAGATTTCACGTTGAGAGTACACAGTTATTGGAAATAAAAGTTCTAGGATGCTTCGTTTTATCTATTTCAATGAATTTTCTTTTTTTTTTTTTTTCGTGGAAGCTGACTTCCAACCTTTTTCTCGTCGCGAGGAAGGTACGCTTGAATTTCGCGATCGCATGTGACATGAAACGGTGCCACGTAGGTTCATCGTTAAAAGGAATTTACATACGATGCGGTATCGCAGAGTACTGCAATAATCTTCCTTTATTCCTTCTTTTTTTTCATTTGTTTTCGAAATGTGATTTGAACGTAAACAGAAGCATTGTTTTATTTGTGATGCGATCATTTTTTGATTTCGTAATAACCGTTGATGGTGAATTGTTCGGGATTTGGAACGCGTAAAATTTTATGATCTTCGTGAGGAAATGAAACCGAGGTCGTAACACGCTCTTTTCATATATTATACATTTAATTGATGCACAGATATACGTTTGGCACGATCCGTTTCCGTTTTGGTTTAATGTTTCTTACGGTTTCGAAGAAATTTGTAGCAAGAATATTATTATCTTCAAAAATAACTGAAAGTATGTAAAAGTATATTAAAATTCCGAATTGAAACGTTTTATTGTCGTAGAAGTAATTTTATTAAAAGTAAACGCTTTTAATAAAAATTTTGTCAGTTAAATAAAATGTATTTTCGTTTGAATGATTTCTGCCGGATGATTTATAAATATTGATTATCTCGTTTTATTAAAAATTTAGCGCATACCATAAATAATTTGACGTGACATTTTGAACACAGTGTTCGTCTTTTGATCCGAAACCTTCTGTTTCTCTCATTTTCTCGTAATTTTGGTTTCACACGTCGACTGTATCCCAATTTTGCGATACATTTTATATTTTCAATAACTGTATGCTCGTCGCAGGAAGGATAAAATGAATTAAAACGCGACAAAATAACGTGTCTATCGAAATTAATTATGTTCGATTAAATTTTTCAACGGCAATCATTTCACCGACATTAACCATTGTCCACGTTGTCTATTAATCGATACACGTGTTATCGTTAATGATCTAAAGTAAAACAAGTAATTTCTCAATTGTTCGGTCTATTTTGTTCGCATTCAAGAGCACACATAAAATCAACGAAAGAATTATATTTAAATAGCACTTCGTTCAGGTCCAAAATAAATATAAACAACTTTACAGTATACTATGCAGTATACAGTATACAATATTTTACATTTTGCACTGAGAATAATAGTTATAGTAGAAATACAAAATAAGATACAAAAATATTTTAACTATACGAATTTATACATTTATTAAAAACTGCTGAATAACTTCCGCTTTTTTTTTAAGCTAATTATAATTTTATTTAATTAAGTATACTATGCGTAAACAAATTTTAACGTGTACCAATGTAATACAATCATAATATTAAGTAAAATAGTCGTCCAAATGCAATATACGAAATAACGTCCTTTTCTCGTTAGATTTTGTTAATTAGAAATATTCGATCGTTATTTTTGTTTATATAAATTAATCTATAGAAAATTATTAATATATTGCACAGTAATCTTATATTACTTGTTTATCCATTTCGTACGTTAGATCCAACGTACCAAATATTACAAAGAGTCGTTTAGGAAATAAAATAATATATAATTCGGAATTAATTAAGTTTGACGTGCGAAACCCATCCCGCGGTTCTTCATTGCTCGTATAAATAAATAAATTATTTGCAAAAATACATTACTAATAGCTCTGACTATTAATTTAGTTCAAACTTGCGAGGATTGATCAAATTTCTTAAAATTTTAATTTTAGAAGAGGTGTTAAACAAAAATATTGCATTCCAAATTGAGACGATTTTTAACTTACAAACTTAAGGTGGCAGTAATTGGGACATTTATCCTCATTCAGTTAGCTATAGTTTAAACAGTAAATAAGATAACGATCATGAAAAATTATAATAAATGACCCTTTAAATTTATTTGACATAAATGACCCTTTCGGACCAAGCCACATATTCTAGCTTCGTTTCATATCATTTTTAATGATATTGTTATATAAAACAGTGGAATAAAAGTTATTTTTGTACGGACGTTATATTTTAGCTCGTCAACTATTGTTGGATCATTCACGTACACTTTTCCTTTGAGACAGCTCGACGAAAGAAATCTCGAGCTGTCAAATCAGGAAATCCGGAAGACCAATCGAAACTTTCAGAACGAGAAATTAAACGATCTGGAAAGATTGTTGGCGATAGCGTGATCGTTTCAAGTTCAGATTTCAATTTTCTTTTTTAATAAATGAATAAAAAGGACCCTTGTTATTTGAATTACTTTAGAAATTGCAGCTAATTGAAATAATAAATCTTCGATCTGTACACCTCTTGTAACAAATACCACTAAAGATGCTTTATTACCTTATATAAAAAATTCAAGTTATAGAACATTAATAATTGCTATCTGTAAACAATCATTCAATTTAAGACAGAATTGCAATGCGAGCGAAATGAATGTCGTTGAAACGTTAATTAATCGAAAAACGCTGTTAAAATTTTACTGATCTCCAACAGTTGTGATGCCAAGAAAGCAATGATCCGTCGTGTTCAGTGTTAAAAAAATCGGAAATCCTGTGATGAAGGAATAGTTTCTAGTGAAACGACGAATTGGTCGAAAGAACGATCCAGTAGAAAAACGTGACGGTGTTCGAAAACTAGTTCTCATTTTTCCGGACTCTTGTCCTCGTTCTGTTCTTCGCAAGAAGCTTTTCAGGAAAGAAGAGCCGCCTCTACGGATTCCGACTCGTTGAAGGTAAGTTTTTTTTTTCTCAAAAAGAAAAGACCCTGTTCTTTTGTTTTAACCTGTGTTTTCTTTCTGTTCTTCAATGTTTTAATCGTATTGAAACCATGTAAGTCGTGAAATATGCTTAAACTAAATGGCACTTGGTTCTCATTTAATAACGCATAAGTTGTACACGTTTCATCGTATTTGCATACAAATTAACATATTATAGATTGTGAACACAAATTCAAGCATTTCATTTTATATTTAAATAATAATAAAGCTCATGCGCACATTTCTGTAATGCAATAAATCAAATTTTAATTAATTTGAATTTGAATTTTTAAATAAACGGAGCTCTGGATGAAAAAATGTTATACCGAAATATTGCCTTCTTTTTTTAACCTAGAATTACCCCCTGCCTGGTTGTACTACGATTTCCGGCCCACCCTATATATGTACATTCCATCCCTTCGCTTTAAAATAGTATAGGAAATGGAAGGAAATTGTCTACAGTCAATCACAAAAAATTGCATTACATTCTTACATTTCACGTTACCCACAGAAAATCTTGTTCTGAGAAAGATTGACACATCTGATAATAAAAACATCTTTTGTTACACTATATTTTACATTTATAATTGTTTTTGACGAATTCTATTTTTTGTATCGTTAACGTCGTTCGTTGAAAACAGGTAATTTGACCTTACAAGTACTACTTATTTAATACTCAGTTTATATTCATTTAGAAGTATTAATTTACATAATTCAAAATTTTTGCACAGACAATAATTAATAGTAATCCCTGTAACAGTTAATATTTTTAAAAAATGTATGAAAATTGTAAAAAATTCTAAAGTATCATTTGTAATAGTTTGTCAAAAATAAAGTATCACTTTATAATAATAAAATTTTTTATAGCATTAATGAATGCAAGTAGCCTTTTACAATTAATGCTTTTAAATACTTCAGAATTATAGCTGATTTTATTGTGTTGATATTTTAAAAAATAAAACTAAGTTTGAAACCACATCATTTCAGTTAATATTTTTTTATTAGATTTGTAAGGAAATCGTAAAAAAATTTTGTATGCCGAGAAGATATGTTATAGTTTAATACAATTACAGTGAAATATGTGTAAAAATAAATTAACAAAGGAAAGAAATGGTGAAATCGATCGTTATTAGTGAAACGCCATACATGGCCACGCGTATGTTTCATTCGTACATCAGATAAAACGTGATAAAGGTGATAAACACGCCATGAACTGGAATCTTGGATATTAAACTGAATATAAAAAAGCCTAGTTTCCGTAAAAAAGGGAAAAATTGATGAGTATAAAAAGCCACTAATTTTGCGAAACCTTGTTTTGATTGACTGAGTACGTTTTCATAATTTGAAATAATTATTTTTGCATGTACCGGTAAGATAAAAAAATTCTGTATTTTAAGGGATCTGCATGGATTTTATCTGCATTTACTGTCAAATTGAAAATAAAATAGAAATTATAAATAATGAAACGTATACTAACATATACATCAAGTCTGTATGGTGATAAAAATTAACACGCATTTTAATGAAAGCATCTTAATAAATTTTGTCAGTTAAAATAAGAAACACTCGATCGGTCATTTTGACCGTTTCGGTAGGTTTAGTGTTAATTACACTGATAACACTTTCATTCCGACTACTATTTTATTCATTGTCGTTAACAAAATTTTATGAGCATCAAAATTATAAATGTATCAAAAATTAAAATATAGTACAACGTATAATAAATATTTTAAGAGAACCCACATTTTTCAAAGTATAAGTAATTCAGTGGGTAACGAATAGGAAATTACAAATAAAAAAATATAAAATTTTGTTAAAGACAAATTCAATATTTTAACTGATATGAAGAAATTCAGGAAATTTTATTAAGAAAGAATCAATTACATTTTCAAAAAATCTATTATATCATTTTTATCTTCGTTAGTTTTCTTTAAAGCGGAGGAAATGTTATTTAATTGGAAATTTTCATGTCACCATTTTAGTTGTCATATTTAGTTAATTATTTTAACTAAAAAATTATCTAATTTTTTTAGTATAATGTCGGGCATATACTAGACTTTCTTAAAGAAAATGACGGTTTAGTTAGGGAAAGGTCTTATATTCGTCTTATACGTAGAATTTACTAAGGATTGTACATACCTTGACCCAAGAATTTATTTAGTCCATTAATCACTTTACTTCATTATTAAATCAACCAACCCTCTTTAAAGTAAAGACTAACCTAATATTCGGATCTACTCTAAAAAAAGAATATTCACGCGGGCGATGGAACATTATTTTCCTATGGCGCTATTTTCCCTAGGGAAGCTTAATGGCACTTGACAGTGTGCTTACATATACAAGGGATATTCTCCCGGTTACGACACAATTATTTTGCATTCCATTTTTAGTTCAAACGGGGAACAATTCTTAAAGTTTTTGTCGTCTTTAGTTTCCCTCCCTTTCCTGCAAGACTGTTAGAGATAGCAACAAATTTTAAAAGAGACAAATATTCATCTGAATCCATAGTATCTCTAATGCTAAGATACACAATTGTTTAAACAATTAAAAAGACGAACAATTGGGAAATCAACAAGAGAGAAATCCTTTTTCAGTACATTTTTCACTCTTTCGCAAAAACAGATGACTTACAAAAATTTGATTGCAATCAGCAGAGCATTTCCTACATATTCAACAAATTTCACAATCTATTTAATTTCATGTCTTGTCAATAAAATAACTTATGGTCTGATAGATATCATCTCCTGTAAAGTGGGTGACATATTTCTGCAGAGACTCGTATGTCACGTAAATATAGGTAGAGCGACGATTTAAAGTGTAAAAGGACAGTACCAAAATAGTAATTGAAAAGAATTTAAAATTAGCCCCGTCGCCGTTCGAATTATTCGTGAAGTTCATACGGACAAAGTACGGCTAAACGGGAGGCAATTTATTCAGCGCATCGGCATGAACTCGTTACCGAAATAGTAAATTTCTGCGTGCATACACATGCAACGTCCTTTAACGTGTTCCATGATTGCAAACGGCATTTTCCCGCCGTAAACATTCTCTTAGATTAAAACGATATTTAAATTAACCCGGTAAACGTATACGGCACGTTTCATTAGCGTAGTCGAGAAAATTCGTGAAAGCAAGTCACTATGATTGCACTCTTTCCCTTTTTATCCTGTTCCAATCAGTGCTGGACACAATCATTAAACTTGCAGAATAACGTAATACGTGTCAGTTCGTATTAAATGAATTGTATTGTTATCATTAATGATAATAATAATTTTAGCGTTAACGAGTGATACAAGTATAGTATTGTAGTTAACTAATCTAATTTTCCAGCTATACTTCTGGAAACCAAATGCATTATGTCGGAAGGAAAGTTTTATAAATATTTGAGAATCTGTTGATTTTTATTCCCTTCTTTAATTTTCTATGTTTTGATACGTGTGAAATAAATTAAATATAGTGCCTCAGAGACACCACACGAGTTCAAAGGGTTAATATTCGTATTATAATTATAATATTAATACTATAATTTTAATGCTCGTAAATAAATTGAATATTATGAATATAACTCGAAAATTTTTGTAAAAATTTTCCATTTTAATATCACCAAATAAATTTTAATTTTTAGTTTATTAATTTATTATGTAGTTCACTTGTTATATGTGAAAGTATCATTCTATAATTTAGGGTTTATAAATATTAAACCAAAGAAATTCTGATTATAGCAGGTGTATTAAACTTCGTAGCGGAGTAACGAACTATTTGAAACGAAGACATTCCCTTGAACAGTTTTTATGAATCATCCCTTTCTGCGTTGCTTCTTGTTTACACAATTTGGGGGTAAAACAAAGCATCCTTATTCGAGGCTCCCCTGTTTCAAACAGCTCATCAATTTCTGTCACCGACGCATGACGGAAAAAACTTTTTTTTTCCAACTTTATCTTGACCGACTTAGAAGCAAGCAGAAAATAGATTCTGGTTCATTAACTGTTTTGCCTTGATTTATTATTAACTGCTCCAACTGCTCGTTTTATAATAAATATGTATGATTTCGGAAAAATATTAATCACTTAATAACATTGGAAGCACTGTCTTGTATAGTCACTGTCTTCATAGATTTCATTTTCAATCGAACTAAATAATAATACGATTGAACTAAATTCAGCCGAACATTTTATTATACAGTGAAAAGTATGTAATATTGATACATACATCAGATTAACAGATGATGAATGAAATTTTCAAAATTTAACACTACTACAATTTTCAATCAGCCAATTATTCGAATTAAAAATTCTTGAAAATCTTAAAAATATGGAGATTTAATAATATTCTCACGAAAGCTTTAAAAGTTCTAAAGATCTTGAAACTTTCAAAAACTTTAAAAATGAAGAACATGTAACGGCATCCAAATTCTAAATTTGAATTAAAATTATTTTGGGAATATACTTACATTAATTATTTACATGTTATGGTAATGTTATGGTAAATTGAAAGGTTCTAAACTTTATCATTTTCAAGATTTTGAAGAGTTTTATATAAAAATATTTCAAATATTAATTAGTATATTTCGAAAGGAATTTTTTTGTTATGGATACAAAGTTTGTTTAACCGAAGACGTCTCTAAATTTCACGATAATTTTTGCATATTTTTTTTCTCTTACGTACATCGATCCTATCAACATATTCTATATCCCAAAAGACTCAGTATTAATTCCTATACATAATTGTTAAGTATCGCCAATCTATGTCTAACTTTGTTACGAAGTAATTAATGATGATTTCGTTCGGGACTGGACTGCACCCTTGAGTGACACGCGCGGGAAGTTTCATCCCTATAGAAATGACCTTAGGGAACAATAAATTTATAAAGAGTTTTGACATGGTCAAAATATGTACACGAAACAAACAGAATCAGTAGATAAAAATTAGGTGTTGACATCTAAAATGTCCAATTTTTCTTTCAATAAATATTTATGATACATTTATAATATTCCTGTTAATATTGAGTTGTTCGGAAAGTTCTTGCCGAAAAGTAAGAACATCAAAGTAAAATCTTGATGTAATCAATTGCGACGCAGTATAATACTTGCAAAATGTCAGAAATTTGTCTTAATGTATTATGCAGATTGTTTTTTTATTGAAATCTTTGTTCCATCTACAGAAGGAGCGATCAGTGTGACAAAACGTCCTACACTTTCTATTGTATAAAGATTATCTGCTTTCAAATATAAAAACTATCTATAGACAACGTAGCTATGAAAATAATATATGTATTCATTTTTATAATTAGAGCATTTCTACCGTTTTGGTAAGAGAATAGAATTGAACGTGACGAAAGAACTGTACTATTTATCATCTTCAAAATCTGTTTCCGTAAACAAAACTTAACGAAAGTTGATTCTATCTTTTACAATTTTCATAATATACATATATAGGAGTTATTGTTTTGCATGCTTTTGTATTTTCGCCGAATGTTCAGCTTACAAAAATATGAATTAATATTAATTTAATTTAATAATTAGTATTAATTTATTGCAGCATTTTAATTCGCATATTTCATGCAATTAATGGTTCTTGTCATTTTTTAGTTCTGTTTACTTCCAGAAAGAGATTATTGAGAGAACTGTGTTTTCAACTTTTTAATGAATCGTTGAATAGATCTGCATCGAACAAAAGATTATTTTACGACAAACTCGATCCATCAAGAATTAAATCTCTGTCATTCCTTTGTGCAATTTCAAGCCACAAGCTGAGATTAAAGTCCAGTTAATTCACGTACTTAATACGCTTACCCTTTTAATATTCAAGTTTAAATGAATAACCTTATAGCAAAACCCACCATCGATCTACACGTTATAACAAGTCCTTTTTGAGGCAATCAGCGATGATTAACCTACTAAATGTATCAGCTTACTACAACTGCCGCTTATTTTGTCATTCTAATGATAATATCTAGAACTTTTCTTGCTGATTGGCCCCATGAAACTTTTATAAATGTCATTTAAACATTAGAAGAAGGTTATTACCACCACTCTGTAAGTAAGTTACCTGCAAGCTGTATGTATAAGGTCGATCGAGTGAAATTAATCATTTAACGAATTAGCATGTACACTATTCGCAAAAACAGGGTTGTTGATTTGCCAAGGCAAGGACTGTCGTTTACAATTATTGTTAAGGATATATGTAATATGTCAAGATGGTTTGAATTTTACTATATTGATAAAATAAATTTAGAGTTTACATTTGATATGTGTCTGTTACAGTAGAAAATGTGGTACATGTCCCTATTATGCATAGTTTTAGGAGGCTTAAAAACGTAGAAGATGCTTTTCTTAATTCATTTTTATCTCTTCTTGCTAATGAAAATAAATTTCGACGGCGATTCTCCGTATTATTATTTCAGTATATATTCTCCTATTTTAATCCTACAGGTAGAATTTGAAATAGCTGTTATATGTACGAAGGGTTTGGAACCATAACAGACGAAACGTTAGAAAGTCAAATGAGGAAAAAAGTTACCATGGATTTTATAAATTTTTAAATAAAACAAAAAAGGAAAGATCAAAATTGAACGAACATGTTCCCGAAAACGAAAATGAATTACTTACTACCAAAAGAAAGAAACTAAAATTAAAAAAAGAATTTACTGATTATGCAGTTTAATATAATATCAGACATGTGCCGATTGTTTTAGACTTACAAATAGCTGAACGCTGCAACGAGAAGCATGCAAAAGTAAAATATTCTCTTTTGTGAAAAATGTCGAGTTAGCTTTCTATTACATGTCATAATAATTGTTTTAAAGATTTTCATACAAAGTAGCAGTATTATTATTTCAATAATTTGAATAAAACTGGTAAAAGGATCTGTTAATTTCCTTTCTCCGTTGCAGTGGGCTATTCATTCCTATCTTCGACGCTTTAAAATACTAATAAATTTTTAAATAATTTGGATATGACTATTAATTCCATATTTTATGAAATAAAAAATATTTACATAAGATACCAAAAAGATACAATGAGCCGATTAAATTTAATGCCTAATAAATATGATCCCCGATAAAATGAAAGTATATGTATGCTATTTTTTATTTTCGTAAAGACAATATAAAATTTTTTAATTGCAGCAACTATTTAAAGTTTACTTCACTGTGAAAATCAACGAGAAGGATCGAATTTAACACCAAATTCGTATTTGTGTGTCGTGATGTTTATACAGGGTGGCCCATAACTAGTGTAGGAGCCGGAAATGGGGGGTAGGTGAGACGATTCTGAACGACAATTTCCTTTGCAAAAATGTCATATGGGGCTTCGTTTTTGAATTATTAAGGAAAAAAATTGACCGATCACAGCGCACGCTTCTCGCGCACTCAGTGACGTGAGCGTAGATTCGGGCCCTGGGACGTTCGGACTAGGCTGGGCCAAAGCGTTTTTAAAGGAGGAAAAATTTAATCAAAGTTCTACCGAGCAACGGATACAAATTATTATTAATAGTATCTACGCAACTGTTATCCCCCGAGGATGGGCTAAATCAGATAGCTAAATTGAATTTATTAATTATTTATGCTCGTTTGAAAAAAAGAAGGAATAAAATGTGAGAAGGCGCTCTTGGAATTTTTCGCAAATGAATAACGATTTCGCAATGAAATTGCCGACTGTAATATTATGAAAATTGGGAAATAATTTGAATTCGACTTACCCATTCACCTACAAGTTGTCCCTGTTCGTTGATAATCGTCATCGTACTGATCCTGACCAAGGAAGGACGATGGATCCCATGGCAGAACAGCTGATGGAACGGCTCGATCACTGAATCCTTTTATCCACCACAAAAGTATTCCACTTCACGATCCCTGACACTTGTCACTTCCACATTACACAAACACGTTATTCGCAGAGGTGTGCGGATTCTCGAATTTACGAGATTCCCGAGCTTCGGATCGAGTCGGGAAAACTCGGGCGAGATCGAGCGGGCTCGCGGAAGTATATGATACTCGTCGAGATCCCGAAACTATCCGACTGCATACGAATAGATCGAGAACCCGAAACTATCCGACTGCATACGAATAGATCGAGAATCCGAAATGTTTTCGAGATCCCGAAAAGGCGTATCGAGTTATTCGTTCCCCGATTGTTGACCCTTAATAGAAGTTATTGTGCGTGTTTACGAAATACGTAACCGATCCCGGAAAGGTCCGACTATTGACACGTTCGATCGAACCATCGAAACAGAGAAAAATACGACGAACTACGCAGCACGAATCGACAGAAGGGCAGTAGCCGGTCGGCAAGGGGACGGAACACTTGTCGTGCGAGGTTGTTTACACAGTTTTTGTTTTGTAGTCGGCCGTTTTCGGGGTCGGTTACGTAATTCTTAAACGCGTACTGTAATCGGTTAAGGACCAACAATCGGGGAAAGAATAATGTGTTTGTTATAATGTGGAAGTGACAAGTGTCAGTGAGTTCAGTGATCGAGCCGTTCCATCAGCTTTCTACCATGGAGTCTTCGTCGTCCCATGGTCGGGATTAGTACGATGACCATTGCCAACGAACAGGGACAACTTGTAGGCGAATGGGTAAGTCGAATTCAAATTATTTCCCAATTCTCATAACGGTACAGTCGGCTTTTCATTGCGAAATTGTTATTCATTTCCGAAAAATTCCGAGAGCATCTTCCCACATTTTATTCCTTCTTTTTTTCAATTTAGCCATCTGATTTAGCCCATCCTCGGGGGATAACAGTTGCGTAGATAGTATTAATAATAATTTGTATCCGTTGCTCGGTAGAACTTTCATTAAATTTTTCCTCCTTTAAAAACTCATTTGCTCAGCCTAGTCCGAACGTCCCAGGGCCCGAAGCTACGCTCACGCCGCTGAGCATGCGAGAAGCGTGCGCTGTGATTGGTCAATGTTTTTCCTTAATAATTCAATAACGAATCCCCATACGACATTTTTGCAAAGGAAATTGTCGTTCAGAATCGTCTCACCTACCCCCCATTTTCGGCTCCTACACTAGTTACGGGCCACCCTGTATATTATTTACTGTAATCTATCCATTCTTGGCAACCACGTGACTACTCGATTCTTAGTAGCCGCTATTCCGACCCCAAAAGTTTTCACTCGCTCATTGGGTTAACATTTCCGAAAAAACAGTTGTGCGTTCAGATTTGGGTGAAATGTTGAAAATTTACTAATACTTTCGTAGTAATTCATCGGATCTTCTCTTTCTTTCACATTTACTGCACTAAAAATTACAATACATAGATCTGTAACATTATAGTATATTTCAAAATGGCTTTTCTTAATTGTTTCAATGTCCTCTGGAACATTTTTAATCAGATACACGGTACATATTTCCGAGTGTAGTCAATAGATTTGTGATGTCATTGCTCGTACTATTTATAAATAGGTGGAAATAGGGGAAGGGGGGGGGGGGGGGGGGGGGATGATGGTTGTGTTTTCTGACATAGGACCTAATTCATGTCATGTCACATGTAGACTCTACGGTGAAGTTTGAGAAATATGACATCATATATTCCCTCGTGAAGGGATTCTTTATTAACCATTTTTTCTTTGATAACTATATGAAAAAAGTCTAGAGAAATAAACAAAAGAAGAATCAGAATATGGAATTTTAAGAAAAAATTATTCTTCTTTTTCATGATTTTTATAGATTGTTCATTTATAACTATCTTTGTAGATTTAACTGTTTAGTATTTTGTATTTCAAAATACAAAATAAGATCATCAAAGGTATGTAATATTATCTGATGCGCTGGTTCCCTAAAAATTAATAACATTCTATAGTATCACATTTATGTGTCGGTTTATAGGGAATA
The DNA here is from genome assembly GCA_943735885.1 of Stelis phaeoptera. Taxonomy (NCBI): domain Eukaryota; kingdom Metazoa; phylum Arthropoda; class Insecta; order Hymenoptera; family Megachilidae; genus Stelis; species Stelis phaeoptera. Next base: position 5,155,784 of record OX030933.1, read on the forward strand.
TAGCAAAATATTAAAAATTAATGGATCAGCGTATAAATGTTTAACATAACTTATTCACACAATTTGCAAAACATGCCGTGAAGAAAAATGTCACAGACTGATTTTACACTGACTTACTCAGTAACTTTCACCAATACATGGAGAAGTGCGGGAAAAGGAAAGAAGCTATCTTTCTCACTCCTGTGTATTGGCCAGAGTTGCCACCTCATTATAATATAAAACTCCGAGTATCATAAAATATAACCGGGGTTTCAAAACCCGGAGATGGAAAGAGCGATAAATAAAACAAAAACAAGACTCATATTTCTCTAAGAGATCTTTTCACCGTTCTTCTACTTCAAAAAGTTTTTCAGCTTATAGTATTAAAATATTCAGGGCGTGTCCGCGAAATAAGGTGTTTTTATAAGTTAAAACAGAAAAATTCTTAACAATTTTAAACAAACACATTATTGGAGCAAATCATTAAAGTTTCTGTATTCTCATCTTGTGTTAATCACGCTGAAGATATTTTTAATGAAACCAGGGCTCGAAGATTTAAAATTAAAATCTAGGATGTCTGGGTCAAAACGTAACAACTCTGGTACTGACTCAGGCTACTAATTTGGGTATTATATCACCGTAAATTCGGTTTTATACGCACTATTCAACGAACACATCCGCAAACGTTTAATACGTTGCGTTGGTTGGCTGGCAATTTTTTATCATCAAATAATTAACAAGAGAATTGGTGAAATAAACTGCGCATAGAGTTAATATTAAGCTAGTAATACTAGCTCTCGAATTGAAGAATTAAATTTATAAATTAATTGATTGTATCCCCAATAATTAAGGTTTTAGCCTGTCCGCTTACATACGTCTGTTTTCACTGTGGCAGTAAACATCTTTAATGTGTAATTTTGATAACTCGTTTACAAACAAACCGAACGAAATAATATTTTTATATTTTCTGTAGACAATTGTAACGTTTCTTCTCAAAACTTTTAAGTACTTTCATTTTTGATATTACCATTGCTGTTGGAATAAACAAGAAACGTAGAAAAGGAATTTAAGAAATAATTTGTAGATTCTTGGAGATTTGAAGTTAATAAAAGAATTTACAGAATTAAATACATGCGTATAGTAAGTGGACAATATAATTGAAGTACCCGTGTAAAATATGTATAGGTAAATCCAGTAATGGAAATTGATAAATGCCGAAGCACGCAATAAAGCAAAGTGACGCGAATAATAATTGATTCCACAAGGGCAGATATATATAGATGTTCCACGCCAAAATGGCCATACATTGATTGTATCAAAATTGATTGCGAAAAATCATTAAAGTGATATTCGAACGCAGACACACGCTTTTGGGAATTAAATTAAAGGAAATGGCGAAACCTAGTAAGTTGACGGTTTGAAGGTATATTAATATATATTTAAAGTAACGACACAATTTTTATAAGATTGTTTATGAAAAAAGTTTTAGATAGTTGTTCAGATTGCATCGTGAAAGTTTTATCAGTTAAAAACATTGATTGCGTTCTTTTTGATTATTTGTACGAAATAAAATTCTGTTTTATTGAAATAACGTAAAAATGGAAATTGAAAAAATAGCAGAACTTAAAATAAGAGAAAACTGAGGTTCACTAAAAGATTTTTATTTCTCGTGTCCTAGAAAAATAGCAATTTTAAAGATAGGTACTAAAGAGCCTTTTAGTTTAACGAAAAGTTTCGAATTAACAGTCGTACGATAATTGTAGGTGGACTGATTTTGGTAATTTTACTCTAACAATCAAAAGGCAAAAAGAACGAATTATATATAATCAATCATAAGTAAAAATTTTGTAAAAATTATATCACAAGCCAGCTACATAATTTCTTTTTCTAATCTTTTATTATCAAAATACATATAGGGGTAGTTTATATAAAACTGTGCACAATGAACACTATACATATAGTTAATACTAAACCTACCAAAGCGGACAAAATGACCGATCGACTGTTTCTTATTTTAAATCACAAAATGTATTAGGTTACTTTTAATAAAACACGTGTTAATTTTTGTCACGATAAACAGTTGCCGTATATGTTAGTATACGTTTCATTATTTATTTATTTTTCTATTGTATTTTCAACTTGAAAGTAAATGTACATAAAACGTCGGTACATTTACTTAGTTCTAAAATTTTCGATCCATAACTTCTTAACTTCGAAATATCTAACGATTATTCGGAATATTTGCTTTCTGGGATCATGTAAATCGATCGACGGAGATGGTAATTCGAAACAGTTACGTTTGAAGAATCGTAGTCTGATAGAAAGCTTCGTATCCTGATTTAGAAATCATATTAATGACGGTTTTTGGAATATTCAGCCTCGCGTTATCATGGGTTAATATCCCTTTTTGACATAGTTGGATTTAGTCGTAGTTTTTTCTTTGACAAAAATTCATAAAAGAACTTCTTGTCCCACATACAAACGGTAGAGTTTCCTGTCCATGGATATTGAAATTTATTTTAAAGCGGTGGTTTATGCTAGTTAAAGCACACGCGAATACACGACTACTTTAGATTGAACACGAGCTAATTTGTACGTCACCATTTTCTCTAGAGAAGCCTGCCATCTGCCATGTTCAATATTACGCTTCGTGACAACAGATTTAATCGACAATCAATTTGCTATTAGCAACCGGTGAGTGGGGTGTCTGTTTGGTAATTACATAGCCACAAAGTTTACTAAATACTAAGACACATATGCTAAGATCAACATGATAATATGTCAGAAATGGTTGAGTTTTCGATCTATATTTTCCAAAGCTTTTATTAATCGAGATGGTATATTCTATATATCACACGAATTTCAAGTTGTTATTTTTGAACACTCTGTATTTATCCATTTGATTAGCTGTCTGAATAAGGTGAACAACCTGTACACTTCGGCCCTGAGGATGTCAATATTTATACTTGTCAAAACATATATACGTCTGTCGAGCTAGCCCCACCCTGCAAAAATAAAAAACAAATACATGAACATTATGAGCTATTTAGGAACTTTCATATTCTGCAAATTAAAAATTTTGCCATACATTTCGTCGATCATGGTTCGTTCACGTCTGATTAAGGGGTTATATCTACTTGTGCTTGGGAAAATTAAGGGATTTTCATGATTTTTTTTAGACGTGTTAACAAAATTTCGTTGAAACAGACTACAGAGTATCGATTCGTACATGTTTCAAGGTACTTGTAAATAAATTTTTTAATGAAAAAGTCCTAAGAACTAGGGTTTGAAAAATGAGAAGAGTTAATAATGATGTCGATTAAAAACCTGTTTTTCCATTATAATAGTGTATTAAAAAATTAAATCGATAAATATGATGAATAAATTCTGGAAGCGACTTCCGGACGTTAAAAATAATTCGTAGTTATTCTAGTACTAAATGGAGTACGATTAGTCTATATTCTTTTTCATTTTATTGTTTGGAATTTTATAGCTACAATCTATTTTACTTTATAACTAGCTGTTTTTTTCGCTATTAAAAACACGTGTAAGTTAACAAATTACTGACATTTACAACCATGTTATATTTCTGTGACGACTCTACATTAAGGACAAGTGTCAGGGAAATCTCTTGGAGCAATGTAATAAATCGTAACCCAAATAAACCAAGTAATAATGACACGGGATGCAGCTTTGATCAGGGTGTAAAACGCTCTGTTCGTATTGCTTTATACGAAATTGAATTTGTACTAGATTTCAAGTTTATTCATTCTCTCCTTAGAAACGATGTATTTATTTAATTGACATAATTCGTGTTATAAAAGTCGTTTATTGAATAAAGAAATAAATTATTATATCTTACTATAAAGGTGTGTCCGTTAATTAAATATTTGAATACATTTTCAATTTTCAAATGACTTGCCATTAATATTATTTTAATAATATTTGTTGATTTGTATTATTATACACACTCTATGTCTGTGAGTAGAGAATAGATGAATTATGTTATGTAAAGAGGATGAGCCTTGTCAGTAACTGCGTTTCTCGCTGATTGAAAAGTATTTGCCCTTAAAATCGATTTAAAAATGGTCTTTTGAATAATTGAAAACAATGCGAATTAATTACTGAGAGTAACAATTATGGGATAAATGTTGAGAAGTAAAATTGAATTAACAACAATATTTGGATGCTAATAACAGTTGTAGTAATTGTAGTATCTGGCTTTTCAATAATAACACACTGCGGTACACTATCATAAAACATTTATCTGTAACTGAAAGATTGATTGTTCGAAAAGAGAGAAACTTTGGCAGTAGTGGCGAATAATATGCTCACTTTTCAGCCCTCACTTCTGGTCCAAGTACTTGTACAAGTACTTTTCCGTTCGGTTTAAACTGAGGTGGTAGTTGGCTTAGAAGTTAGCGGTACGAGTAGATAACCCATTTATTATACTGATATAAACCTGGCTTTATTTGTAGTAGAACGATCATGCTCGGAATAGAACAGTGTTCTGCAGAGTTCGAAACTACCGCGAAGTAAGAATCTTTTCCACAAAATAGTATAATGGAGGGTTTTAGTTATCTTGCTGGCTTTAAAGTTGTACTAAATTATAACCTGTTGAAAATTGATAAAGAAATGGACCTGTAGCCAAACACGACTGTATAAATGAATTTTTATTTCGAGAAATATTTCAGTTACACGGAAAATTTTTCTTTTCATTCGCATCGCAAAAGAATGAGCTTTATAAATATATTTCTGGTTTTTTCGTAAATTCTGTTTTTTTAATATGGAAATCATAAATAAATGTTTATTTTGTAGAAACGAGCCTCTGTTCACGTTTTACAGAAGAAAATTCGTAAAAATGCATGTTGTATTGACTTCCTGATTGTTCTGAGTGGACATACCCGTTGTTTTTGTATTTTACTCAGAATATTTAATGAATATAAATATATCATACTTCGTAGCTGTAATATTTATAACGAACAATATCAAATCTCAGTTCTTTCATTCATTTCATTTATACATATTTCCGACGTTTCAGCCTTGAAGGCAATCTCCCTTCAGGGATATTAATTATTACTACAAACATTGAATTAGGGAAGTTGGGAATGTTTATTTCAATATTTTATATTTGAATTATTAACACATTGCGGACGGGTCACGAGATATCTCGTTTTTGGCAAATTGTACGTTGCGGACGAGTCACGAGATTTCTCGTTTTTTAATGCTTTTTATTCAATCAGCAGCTTAAGCAATCAGTCACAAATATTTATGTTACGTTACCGAAATGTATTGCAGACTATAACTTAACCATGAACGGTGTCGATCTTGCAGATCAATCTATCATATTACTCAATATTGAGAAAAACAATTAAATGGCCAAAAAAGGTAGTATTCTATCTTGTCAACTGCGGCATGTTTAATGCATTTAAGATTTATAATTCGTCTAATAATGAAAAAATGAAATATAAAGATTTCCTACTTGCTGTGATGAAATTGTGGACGACGGAAGAAAAATCAACGGATACATTTATGGATGTAGAACAAAGTATTTCGAATACAACAAATCACCAACGTGTCGACCCACTATGTAGACTTTCTGGTAATATGAAACAGCATATACTTGAACCAATAACGAGTAAAGGCAAAAAGAAGTTTCCAACCAAACAATGTAAAGTTTGTTCGTGTAATGGAAAAAGGAGCGAAACAAGATACTGTTGTCAATTGTGCCAAACAGCATTGCATAAAGGAATATGTTTTACTAAATATCATACTCTAAAGCAATATTCAAATTTGTGTAATAAATAATAGTTTAAATGTAATAAAGGACACATCAGTGAATTATAAAATTAAAAGACTTATAATAATATAATACACTCTTTGTAAATCTTATGTTACATAATTGCTTCAAATTTTACAACAGAAGATACAGTTTTATGCTCTCAAATTTGAAAATGACAACAATTTTTGTGGCTTAAAAATGTATGCAAAGGGAAATTATGTAAAAGATTGTATTTGCAAAAAGTAAACAATATTTTCGATAATTTCATTGATAATCGAATGTGCAGATCATATGTATACAATTAGCAAAATAGTGAAATAAATCGGCGCCGAAATTCCAGGCAATAAATATAAAAAAAACATGCCGAAATTTTACGCAGTAAGTAGCTCAGAAGATAGAGGAAAGTGCGTACATAATAACGCAGTTTGTCGCAACGCGATATCTTAATTAGTTCCTGAGATATAGGGCTTCAAAGTTTGTATAGCGGCCGGCGCGTACGAAGGTAATCCCGAATGGGCCGCAGACTTTTTTCTAGGAAATTCATATACGCATTTCCAGGAATAGCAAAGGGTTAGACGTAAACAATGACCACGTGACCGCTACGCTAGACACTCGCTGTCTGGGTCCAAGCGTGAGGCGGCAGCGAATTTCTACAAAAATTACGTTTGTCTTTACACGACGATATCTCAGGAACGGATAAAGATATCGATGTAAAACAAAAACCGAATTAAAGTGGAAGAATTCTACTTTCTTACGAATCCAACTTTATACCGAAATTCGAAACAGGACATTGTTGGCAGCCCTTTGAACTTTTAGTAATTTTAATACGCGTTTCTTATGCAATTTAACATAGTTTCTGACTTTCAGTTGCATCTAACAATAGAATATTATTATAAATATCTATCACACGCATTATTAACGATTCTTTCGTTTACTCAAAAACAATTTTTGGAAAAAAATACAACCGACTTCGGAATGCACCAAAAATTAAAAATATGTAAAAGGATTAAAGAATTTTGACAATTTCCAATGTAGAAAATTGTTAATTTTGCGCCCTTCCCGAAATATAAATTAAAATTATTTCGTCTTTTTCGGTGCATTCCGAAGTCGGTTGTATTTTTTTTTTTCCAAAATTTTTTTATTTCACATTTTTAAGTGGCGATCAGAGCATTCCTTCCAGAGTAGCATCAAAGAATAGGAATTTTGCAATGGGAATAGTAGTTAGCAACAAAGGGATGGGAAGGGAAGGGTAGTGAAGGGAAGGCCAGGGAATGGCATGGAAGTGAAGGGAATGTTGCAAATGCGATCATCGTGGAAACATCCCCGGCCGCAAATTGTAATACTAGGTTTCATCGATATCAGGCCGAGTAAACGTGAAATACCACGTTTTTTTGCGATAAAAGCGGAAAAAAATGAAAAAATCAAAAATGGTTTTTTTACGGGACCAACTGGTGGTTATACTCTACAAGATGCAAAAGGTTTGGTTCCGATTGGTCCATCCATCTCGGCGTAATCGGCGAACATACATTAAAAAAAAAAAAAAAAAATTAACATACATGTCGAATTGAGTAACCTCCTCCTTTTTGAAGTCGGTTAGAAAGTCTTGTATAATAAACAGATATATAAATTATATATATATATATATTATTATTATTATTATTTAAGAATACTAAATAAAAATTATAAATGTACGTACCCGCTTCCTGTTACTTGCCAAGCATGTTTTGAAGCGTTCGAAAATGTGCGGTTTTTGAGGGCATTTTGAACGCGAGGAGCCCGTCCGCAATGTGTTAATATACATAGAACAGGCGTCGGCAACCTTTTTTGGTTACGGGTCAAAATCAAATAAAATGTGACTATTAAGAAGACGGTTCGGGTCACTGGGGATTATTTATACTAGGGATTGTTGACCCTAGGTATAATAAGATTAAGGAATATAGACGCTAGGGATAATTATACACGGGAAAATTACAACCTGCAAAATTATACCAGGCAGTATTGACACTACGGACAATTACACTGGGGAGTATTGATGCTTCGGATAATTACACTAGGGAATATTGACACTATGGATATAGACTATATGACAGGGTATATAGACGCTAGGAATTATTTACACTAGGGAAAACTGCACTAGGGAGTATTGAACCTAGGGATTATTCGTCCCTAGTAATTATACTAGGGAAAATTACAACCTACAAAATTATACCACGGAGTATTGACACTACGGATAATTACACTGGGTAGTATTGACGCTTCGGATAACTACACTAGGGATAATTACACCAGGGAAACTAGGGATTATTCATCCAAGGTATAATAAGACTAGTGAATATAGACGCCAGGGATAACTACACTAGGAAACGTAGACGTTAGTTACTAGGAAATACAGGCGTATTTTCCGCCTACGTTCGTTTCTGCAACTTTCTGGTCAAACCAAAATGTTAATCTATTATTTATATTATCTCAAAGTCTTTGTTTCGTGTTTATGTTTTATAATTTATTTTTATATATTATACTTTATTTGACAAACTCAAGCGGGTCACTTGAAATTATTAAATGGGTATTGCCTACCCCTGACATAGAATATACTATTCATAATTTTATCAAACAATTACGGTTTATAATTTCTGATCCACACCTAATTTAGATAAAACCAATGAAACAACTTCAACCAGATTTTCGGTATAAATACATCACTGTGCGTCGGTTCGCATATCATTTTCCAGGAACTTCTAGCATTAGCCATACGTCGCTCCGTTTCCGGGTCTATTTTCTACGCCGCCTCGTATTAAGCAACGAATCATGAGCAAACATCAGCTACGCTAACTGTCCTCTCTGTTTAAAAACCTATCACGTTATGCCGAGAAACTTTTCAAATGCCCGTTCGAAATTCGTAACATACAACGTAAGCAGATATCGTGCCCTTATTATTCGGATAATTATAACTGCTGTCGTGAAATACGTAACACGTAGGACCTTGTGCGCTGCTTAAAGAGGGATTGTTCGAAAGCTTGTCTGTGCGTAAGGGCCTTTGAAGAGGTTGAAACGAGCAGCGATGCTCTCTTAAAATCGCCGCACACCGTTGTCCTCGTACCATTTTCTCCGTAGCAGTCAAAACCATATTTTTGATTAAAAGCGAGTCGGTGAGGTATAAAATTGCAGTCTGCCGTTGAGGTATATTCGTTGCATGTATTAGAGGTAATAACGTATGATCCATTTTGTTTTGCAATTCGTTGCTTCCAATGTATGGATTCATTCGTGTTGAATGGTTTCGATACGTTCACGATCGATTAACTCTTTAAAGACGAAATGCTTCCAAACTGAAAGCTGTTTATAGAATATTATCTTTTGTACGAGGTAAATTATGTAACGGTATGGTTTCGCTAGGGAAAATGGCGACGTAAGGGTAGAAAGTTTCACGATTCGTTTTATATTCGGATTCATTTTATATTATCTCATTACTAAATGAGCTAACAAGTTACTTTTAACTTGTAACACTTGCAATGCTTAACTTAATTTACACCTAACTCAAGCATGAAGCATGAAAACTGAAAGTAGTAGAGCTACTTTTCTCTATGGTGCCATTTTGCATAGGGAAATTTATCGTGTGCGACAGTGCACGTTGCAAATTTATAATTTCGATTATGTTCTTCGAATAGGAGAAATGCTTCTAAACAATAAATACTGTATAACCCTGGAATATCGTTTATTTACCGTGTTGACTGTCTGGTAGTTCATAATGACTATGTAGATGTCACAAATTTCATTTAACCCATTAATGCCCTAGGTTGTGTAAACGTAACGATTTTTATTTATCTTGTTTGACCTATTTACTTGGGATAAATATTTATAGGATTGATACCTACATAGTATAGCATTATAAGTACATAAACACTTATTTACCTTGCTACCTGTTTGTATATATTTTTATCTATAACAAGAAATATATTAAAATTAATATATTTTCGTCTTCTGGGAATCTGTAGGTCAATGTACTAATTATAAACGAAGAAAAGATAGCATTACGAACATCATTCTAACAACTTAAAAAATTAAAATAGAAATTTTAGTTTGTCAATGTGTCAAACTAAATTTTAAAACATTTTAATCGATGTGAGAATTTATTATAAACTTATTATTTCGATCAAACCCGTTGATAACAAGGAATTTATTAAAATATTGTATAAATAATATAAGTAACCGTGTTAGTCGCTGAATGTTTATAGTTTATTGTAGTAACTTTTATAGTACGTTTTCAATCAAGTTCCATTGAAAAGGTGTTCGTGACTTACAACTTGTTCTTACAAGTAAATTTTAATGCTAATCCGACGTGGTGTCGGCCTAGTTGTCGTGTCATGTGGCACATGTTATCCAACGTAATCGTATAGAAGTACACGAGGTCGTATACGCTTCCAATACTTACATATGTACATATGTTTTAAAGTGGAGACTATATCACGGGTGACTAGAATGCTTGCGCCCGTTTTCCTTACCCGGATCAATATTATCGACCAGCCGAATGAATGTCAATCCATGTCACGGAAACGTGTTTCCTAATTTATTCTTTTCTTCTTTTCTTTTTTTTTTTCATCGTCGTGTATACTAAGAAAACTGGTAAGATTAAAAACATCTGTTTAACCTTGTTTTGCAACACCCCTCTCTTTGTTTTTTTTCTTGCACATTTTGTATTTTAATTACAATATTTAGTAAATATGAATATATTTAAACATGAAATAAATATATTTATTAAATATTTTCAGTTACATTATTTGTATATATTTTTATCTATGTACCAATACTTGTGCTATGCACAGTATTTAATATTTTATATTGGAATCTTACAGAACTTGATTCTTTATGATATGGCTTTACTGTGATCATGTTTCTTTTTATTCTAACATTATTTTAATAATTGCTTTATGCCTTCTTTTGTACAAACATTATTTGCACTTCACATGGCCAATAGAAATTTCGTAAGATTTTAATAGAAAAATTACAGAAAAGAACTTAAAACACAAATATTTAAAATTACATATTTCCAAATTATTACATACATCGCTATTATTATTTTAAATTATAGAGGGGCGGAATAGAAATTTTTAGACACGTAGCTAAACATTTTTCTGGACTGAAATATTGATAAATGAATCCTGATAATTGAACGATAATCTTGAAGTAGTTATCTTACGCTTCATTTCCTTTATAAAGCTTACGGTATATGACTATCATTTAATTACATAATTAAAAAACGAAAAATGAAAGAAAATTTGGAATTGCATTAAAATTACAGTATCAATTTGAGATAGTAAATAGGAGCATTAATAAAAAATTAATCTCGAATATCTTTAATTATACGTAGTGAATTAAAATATAAGGATGTAGGAAAACGAAACATTTTTCGATAGCAATCTTTAATACGTATTAAACGGTTATTAGAAGTCCCTAATTATTCTCCTTGGTAAAGCATTTATTATTGACAATATACGTTGAAATTATGTCATTCTCCGTTCATCCCTATCACGATTAATTAAATCCACGTTGAGTAGTGTTGAAACGAGTTTGGACGAAGTTGCTTATGCGACTAGCAAGGTTACGGTCAATTATGCTAATATTGTTACGTAAGTACATAGGCGTCTCGTATGTAACCCATCCGATGTATGTACCATGAAAGTGAATTAGAAATTCCGATCGTGATTATTCCTGATGACTAATTTCTTGACTAAATAGCTGCTTTCGTAATACCGTTTTAATCAACTGGATGCACGATTATGTAAATCGATGAACGGTTCAAAGAACTATTGACTTTCTATTCTTTAACAGTGAAATTTGAAAAACTGCATTAAAATATAATTAAAAACAATTGCAATTTCGTTTTGAACGTTAAAGAAAAAATTGACGTTGAGAAACAATGTAAATTGATTATTATGAGAGTAACTGTTTAAACTGGCTTAAACTAGTAGCTAGCAAGATATAAAAAGAATCGGAATTTTTTAATTTTAATAAGAGTCCGGAAATCGTTTAAATTGAGTCGTATATTTGCAAAATTATTTTGTTTTTTCTCATAAATCAAAGTTTTAACAGCTCCATATTTAACACGTTGGCTGCCACGGGGGTCACCGGTGACCGGCACCCGACATTTTTTACAATCAAATAATTACCAACAGAAATGATAAAATAAACCACGGATAGCGTTAGCATTAAGCTAATAATGCTAGCTATCGATTTGAAAGGGTAAATTTGAAAATTAGTTGATTATATTCTTAATCATTAGGATTTCAACGTGTCTGACTACACACGTCCGTTTTCACTGTGGCAGTCAACGTGTTAAGAATTCTTTATCAAAGTCTTCAAAAAAATGCTAAATAATTTGTCATTTTCCATTGTATATGCGTCCCCCATTTTGTAGTGATCTTACATAAGTTCTAATATTCTGAATCTTTCCTTCGAGTTGCATGAGAAGTAAAGAAGTCCCTAAAAAACGCTGGAAAATGATGATGTGTGATCAATGAACGAACAATCGTTCAGACAAAAACATCCACATCCTTTATGGAACATGTTCGTTTGTCGTGTTGCCCTTGGGCTTGACAACTTACATATGTAGTATATTTTTCCTGGAACTCTTTCGACACGTTAAAGCAACGTAACTCTTCAGCCCCTTGGGGAAATAATGATAGTAGAGCGCAATATGAAAATAAGTAATCGATACTGCGCTGGGTACACGTTATTCGACATGTACTGTTCTTTGATACGTTTCTATGTTTAAGGATTAATGTTGGTACATATAGTTATATATATTCAATATTCATTGCACGATCAACTTTGCGTTATTGATATGCTCCAGTATTCGCAACAATGTGGAAGTATTATAAATAATCGATACGGTGTTGAGAATAAAAACATATTTATATTGCTGTTCATTTTCTGCTTTTCTTTCAAAATAAAGAAGAATTTTGGAAGAATATCGATACCGTAAAAGATTTATAAAAGTATGAGAGTAATAAAAATGTGATCTATCTCGTGTTGAACGTTTATACCAGGGGTTCCTAACGGGGTCCGGGTGGACCCCTTGGGGGTCTATGGAAGGTTAAAAAGGGTCGATAGTATTCCAGGAATTTACTGGGCGTCGATGATAAATTTTTCTGTTTTAAAATTTTATATCATTTTTAAGGAATGTGATTATTATATTTTTAGCTTTTCCTAGTTCTTACTTGGTTGAGGCAGGATTCAGTCGCGTTAACAATTTATTAAGAAAAAGTAGAAATTGATTAAATATTACGGAACGCGGTGATTTACGATTATTATTAACTAATTTCACACCTGATGTAAAAAGTATTATGGAAAAGCATCAACCACAACCGTCGTATTAAATTTTTGAGAAATTATATTATAATTACACGTAAATCAGTAAAATTGAAAAATTGTTTAATGAAATATATAAATTTATATTTGTTGCGTTAGTTATAGTGGCTATGCGATGATAAGCAATTTCGGGCCAAATATTAAACAAATTTTATCAATACATCAAACACAATCTCTATAATTAAAAATGACAATAATACGAAAATAATAAAACGTAAATCTAACAAACCAGTTAGCTCTAATTTTCTGCTCAAATTCTTAATCCAATTGTTATCTTTAAATTTTTCACGTGCAATTATTAGTATTATGATTATGTTGTATACTGTGTATATTCTAGAAAAAACTGTAAGGGGATCGATGAAGAAAATCATTCTTTTAAAAGGGGTCGATGTAGGAAAAATGTTGGGAGCCCCTGGTTTATACGAAGCTTAAAATCATACGAATATGAAAACGTTTTGACTCTTGATCTTTCCGAAAGGTCGATGAGATTTTATAAGCAAGTATGTAGTAAAATATTTGTTTAAGATTTCAAAAGAAATAGATGTGCATCGAATATTTCACCCGACATAAATTTATAAAATGTATTTCCTAACTTTTCATTTTAGGCTCCATAAAGAAGATTTAAAAAAGGGACCTTCACTGTTTTGAACAATTATTGCAATTTTTCGAAACGATGAAAATACGTTGTTTAGTTAGTTACCTAATTTTTATAGTTACTTAAAAAAAATCGGGTTATTTGATGTAATTTGAAAAAATTGATTGTCTCTTGTGGGATGTCCTAACACTTTTGCTCTGTATGTAGAAATGAATGGAACAGACAAATACAGGGTGTCCTAGTATTCACAGCACAATCAGAAAGTGGATGATTTTGCATGAAAAAATAAATCGAAAATGTAGAACTCAATCATTTTATTTTGGACTTTGTTTTCAAGAAAATTGAGTTTGAAAATTCTTCAAAGTTTATTTATGACAAGGAAGTGAAAATTTAAATCAGTTTTTCGTTAATTCAACTATTAATTAGTGTTTTTAATTAATAAATGCAAACATTAATATTGTCATAGTAAATTATTAGTCAGTATTTTTCAAGATCATTATATGTGTACTTATTACGCTATACATTAAGTACTTGGACAATTAATAATTACCTTTCAGGTTGGTTTCAGGTACTAAACTATATAAAAAGGAATGAATAGTGATTTTCTGGCAATTTCCTTTCACGAATATAAACTTCTTAGCAATGCAGTGATAATTGCACGAAATTATAAATTTTTCATTTAAAGATTATATAAATTTGAAAAATTTCGAAGTAAAGATTATTATTTTAACATGTACCACGAACTTTACAACAATGGAATAATGCTATTCACTTATAATTCTATTTTTAAAAACGTTACACATGCATCAACCAAATTGATATTTCAGTCAGAATCATTTCCCTTTAAACTCTTTTCAAGCGCAATCTGTAACACAGGCGCATTCAATGACATATAACGAAGGATTAACCAAAGCTGTAAAAGATTTTCATCTTGTAACACCGAATTGCATACTTAATAGCAGGTTTTATGGGGTACATGTGACAGCCGAACAAAATACACCGACAGAAGATTAGTTGTCAGTCGTAAATATACTACGAAAGCTTTACTTTGAGTCGGATTGACACCGTTGAAGGTGTATACTCGAGGGACGGGATGAGGCTTACACAGCAAAGAAACTGTGAGAGGTGCGATCGTATCGTGAATTTATGCGATCTATAAAAATCGTTTTCCCCTCAGGCAAAATTCACGCAATACTTGGCTGCACACGTTTTCCCTTCGTACTTCATACGAGTCCGTATTTCTTCTTAGGCAAACCTTTCGAGATAGTTTATCATCAACGCGAAATACAGGATTTTCTTCTTGGTACTTTTATGTCTGGGAATTATTTACATTAATATTAGGTTGTCTCAAAAGTTTCTTTCCCTATCTACATACAACGTTTTGTCTGGCTGGGTTAAAACAATATAGTATTATACAGCTTTCAAAGAAATGGAAGAAGATGATAGGTCCAAGTGAATCGTACGTAACTCAATAACGTAACACGATACATAAAGTATTATAAATCCGTTAGTTATTAATAAAACGAAAGGAACTTTTGGGAACTTTTCTTTCAAATAGATTATCAAAGTCAACGTACTGAATAATTTATCTTTATACATATAACCACTGCTTCAGCCTCAGTTTTGCAGTATGCGTAGTATATTCACGATAATTAAAACTTTACGATATTCTCGTGTTATATTAGCACGCGGTACATCGCCACATAATTAATAATAATTAAACGAACTTACCAAGTGAAGTTCTATTATAATTATACGAAGGGCTTTGTCCGAAGAGATTAGTAACTCGAAATAGTTACTACATGTAGTTCAAATATTTCAAGTTACTAATCTTGAGGACGAAGCACGAGTATAATTTCCTTGTTACACTGACCGATACACGTAACAGTGATAGTTTCTTATTTCGACAATGTACAATGTACGCAATGTAAGGGGTTGTTATGGTATTGTCATGTTTAAGAATTTGAGACTTGTGTAACTCCATTCACGATGATATAAGAGGGGACTAGTATAATCGGAGGTTTAGAGGTAGGTAGTTCTAAAAAGCTAGTAATTATAAAAGTAAACATTGGCAAGCTCCATAGGCTTCTTTAGGGAAAATGGTGTCATTAAGGAAGAATGTCTCAGTACTCATTTCAATATTCCAAAATAATTAATTAATTTGTTAACACTTAACCTAAACCTAAACTGAAAGGGCAAGCAACTTAATTGTTGTTTTTTTTTTTTTTTATTGTAAATGTTCGTTTACCCAAGTTGGACAAGGAAATAATGGAATGTTATACATTTAAAACGATGGTAAATATGCGCTTCAGTTGTTGATACTGTGCAGGAAATCCAAGGTTTGATTGCGTTCTTTCGACGAGTGTGACGAGCGTGGATTATTGAAAAAAGTAACAAAAATTTGAATCTTTCGTTTAACAATTCGCTTATTACAAGATGCAGGGTGATGATAAAATTTTTGCTGATGATTTGCCTGGAAATGAAAATTTCAGTGTACAATTAATATATTGAAATACATTTTTTTTTCCACAAATACAATGTATTTTGTAAATTTCAGAGTTTCTTCACATTCCCTGAAAATTTTGTTAAAATATAACGTCTTTTACGAAAAATACATCCATTTTCCTAGAAAAAGTACAGCTGCTAAAATACACATTGTAATTTTGTCGGCCGTACATTTCAATTTTGCTCTGAAAGAGCCAGACGGTTAAGTGTTAATATTTAAATTCTCCTTTCACCTTCGGTATTTTTCACTTTACTCTGTTTATTATGAAAGTCAACGGGGATGATCCGGTTTAATTGCAGATTTCTTCTCGAATTGCGACATTTGTGTACTGTTTATTACAATTAGAAAATTCTAAATTATTTTTGAAAAGTTTAAGATAGCCCGCGTGTGCTATCGTTTTGTTCGGGACTGTAAGTGGAGTTACGAAGCTGCAAGGCTGTTATCATTTTAACCCCTTACAACTCGTCGCAAATATGGAAATTACTTATTCATAGTAGCAATTTCTAAATGGATCCAGGGTGTCCCAGACTTGGGTGCAACTTACACTAATGGTGGCACATCACACATATACATACAATATAAACTTATCAACCTACCACAATTTAAAACTGAGAAAACTCAGTTTAAACATTTCGGTTTTCAACAAAATTAAGAATATTGGCTTATTGAGTAATGTGTAGTGTAATAATTAGAACATATCATTTATGCACGTAAGATATTCAAATATACAGATATTATTCACGATATACATACATATATTTAATAATACTGTATTGTAGTTTGCGTTACAATTAATGACACTTTTAATTGATGAAATATGTCTGTAAAAATTAATTTATAAGCGAAGAATGACGATGTAATCCAACAACGTTCTGGCACATTAATTGATTGTTGATATTTCGATAAATCCTACATTCTTTTCCAAAACTGCACTCACTCTTCTTCTAATTAAAACTAATCGTTTCCGATCCAATTTTGCATTAACGCGTTCCTATTTTTTGTTTTCTTCGCTTTTGGCATTTTTAACACGATTGAAAGCACAGAGGCTTATTGACTGTTTCGCAGAGATCACGTTAATTACGATAATCAAACTGAACTATTTGACTTCCAACCATACGCTGCCACATCTAACACTCAATTAGCAACACAAGGTTACAGAAACATGTTTTGATATGGTCTATAATTGGCATTGACACGACACAGCAACGATACAGGATTATACTAATACACAAAATAATTTGAATGAGATAGATATTTCATATTTACACGACATATGCATATTCGCCGCAAATAACATATGCACTTAAAAAAATATATGCGAAACATATGAAATATGCAAAATATACAAAATAAAAAATGCATTTTTAGGATCTCCTAATCACAAACGAATTTCTGTCCAAGTCCCACA
The DNA here is from genome assembly GCA_943735885.1 of Stelis phaeoptera. Classification (NCBI taxonomy): domain Eukaryota; kingdom Metazoa; phylum Arthropoda; class Insecta; order Hymenoptera; family Megachilidae; genus Stelis; species Stelis phaeoptera. The sequence goes on from OX030933.1 coordinate 5,173,416, forward strand.
ACATTACCTACTTCCCATGAAAATATGCATTTGCATAAACATCCGCAGTATGGTAATAATATTATTTTTTTGTGACTTGGCAATATTCAACAAATTCGATTATGGTATCAGTCATATCAAAACCAAGGCGTTCTATTGTTACTATTCAAATTATCACAAAAATATAACAAAATGTAAATAATTTACTAGAACGGAGTGCCTCGTTTCTTTTCCATTTGTCCATAATATTGTTAGATCTGTAATGTTCTGCAAAAAATTGGCAATTTTAATAATTTTATAATATAAGAATTGTTCTATGGATTGAAAGTTTTTAACAGAACAAAGACAACATTCTGGAATCAGTGCTGCGTTTAACTATTTTTTTGTAAGGGCTCTGCATTAAAATATCATTTATTAAAAACATGATCGATTAATTTGCATATATAAGATTGCAGTTTGATAGTTTGCTCCTTCCCTCTGTTTCTTTATTAACTATTCAATAATACAAAATTTGTGGCGTTGGTCATAGATGACCATCGCTGTAATCGACGTGTCGAATTGGGGTGCAAACAAATTTTTGCTAGAAGTTACTATATCAGGTTCTTTTATATTACAGTAGGACCATTTATTTGAATTAATCGGATACTGGAATTTTTGGAGAATAGAGTAACCACTTTTATAATTTTAAACTGATATTAAATTATATTTATCTAAATAAAAATTTAAATAATTGACGGACCACTTACATATTTATGGATTCCAAATTATGCAAAAGTCACGTCCACTAATAAATAATACGTTGTAATTGATAGAATTTTCGATAGTAAAACGTTTGAATGAGGAAGGATCTATTTAATAAATATGGACATATGAGCAAAAAAATGATGTCAAATTTTCCGAAGAATGTTTTGAAGAAAATGGGAATAAATAATTTTTTCTCCGTAACTTTGTTGATATTTTTGGATTTTTCCGTTGATCCCGTTTCGAGTCTAAATTAATTTTTCCAGATAAAGTATAATTATAATTTTCAATTGTTCGGGTATTTTGTAAAAGCTAATTTAACATCTGGGTAACTTCCTTTGTTGGCATTTTTCTTTTCACCAAAAATTTTTCTTGTCTAACAAATATATGCATTCGCCGTCCTCAAAGGATTAAAGGGGTAAAATAACAATATCCCCAAGTGCAACATATATTGCCCGCAAGGTTACTTTGTTCTGACGTTCAGACGATAAACTGCACGTTAGTATTCCCTTTTGCATGGAGGGGGGAGTATCGAGGGTGCTTCAAAGAATATCCATGCAATTTTTCTGCAAGAAAAGTTCGCCAAGGTCATTCTGCATGATATTCCATCCTCCAGAGATTTTTCAATCGATCTACACCGTAACTTATTTTCTTATAGTATGTCTGTGGAAGAAACTCATTGCGAAAAGTTTATAACGTTTTGTTATATTTGTTACAAGTTCCAAACGGCATTTAAGTCCAGGAAGAGATAAAGAAAAAGATAAAAATGAGACTCAAACGTTGTTGTAAGCATTCTGACTGGAACAAACGGCTAATTTCAGTCTACTTATTTCAAGATGCTTTTGTTTCTTCTTTACGATGAGAAACGAGTATCTATTAACTTAATTTTCATCTTTCAATTATTTATTCTTTCGAGTTATTGAACGATAGTTGTTGTCATATTGGCCTCCTAATACATGACTTTTTTTGACACTCGAGTGGTGTCTCTGAGGCGCCATATTTAATTTATCGGAGTATTCTAAAATGTGAAATTTCAGTTTCACCGGTATCAAAACATAGGAAATTAAAGAAGGGAGTAAAAATAAACAGATTCTCAAATATTTGTACCATTATTCTCCTGGTATTGTGCGTTTGCTTTCCGGAAGCATAGCTGGAAAATTAGATTAGATCTGATTACGTCCAAAAATGCTTCGAGTGCAAAGGGTTAAGTGTAAGTAGGTACATATATTTTAGAGGGATAATAGTATTGTTGAAATATATTTTGATAATATTCAATCGAAGATAATATTATCTTCAGCGTTTGATGTGCCATGTATTGTGCAAGCCTACATATTTTTGAAATTTATATTAAAACTGAAGAATGAAAATTCAAATGTGTTTTTGTTATGTAATTTAGGCGAATTGTCAATTATTCTAATAATTCCTATTTGATTTTTCAAAAACTGCAAGCTGTCAAAATCCGTCATATATTTCGACAATTAATTAAACTAATTAACCATTTTACTTAGGTTGGAAGTATTATATCTTTTGTCTGAAAATTATAGAAACAAATATTGTTACATATTTGTAAAAACTTATAAACTTAAAAATATATTTGTAATGTATTTATAATTTTTTTTTTTTAAGCATTTATTTTTCAAGAATACATATATATGATATACATATATATGTATAATAACGTATGACCTCGTAAAAAGTCAACTTTTCTAACCACAAATGACGAATTATCTATGTTTAAAAATCGTAGCGTTATAAGCTACAATCTACACATATGTATAGTGCATCAACGCTCTGATGTATGTATTATACATAAGAAATGACTGGAAATTTGGTTTGTGCCATACGTAGTACACCAGACTGAAAGATGCGAGTGCTCTCAAGTTATGAACGAAAAGATGATGATATAATAGTAACGATGTATTCGAGTTTTATAAGGCTTTACGCGTTTTAAAATTTTAGAAAAAAAAATGAAAAGACAATTTGAATTTCTACTACACATTTGGGATATTTTCTAATTCTTTTATTTACGAGTAGTATTAGGTAAAGCGAAAAGAAATGTCACAAATGTTCAGCCAGAATTTTATAAAGGAGGCATCAAAAAGTTGCCTAAGTTGTGGCAAGTTGTGGTAAATAACCATGGAAATTATCTGTCGGAATAAATATTATGTATTTTTTCTTTTTGTAAATAAATTTTTTCGCGTTGAAAAGAAAACATTTCATTTCGTTTTACCAAATAACGTAAGTTTATTTAAGAACACTTTTTATACAATTAAATTGATTTCAAAAGCTGACTGTTGTGGAAATTGCAACTCAAATAATTTATTAACAATTGTCAACGAAATATTTATGTCAATGCTTGTAATAATATTATGCTCCTCATAATAATTGTACCATAGAGTACATGTATTCAAGTTTCTATAAAGTTGAATTATTTTCTTAGTTATTGGTATTAAACGCTATTAATTGGTGAATACTTTCAGCTATTAACACACTTGTTGTGTATACAGTGATAGACAAAAAGCTACCCCTCTTCTGATATCACCTTAATATGTGCTTAATACATATTCTGATAGAAGATTAAAAATTCTATAAAGTCCGATTAATATTTGATTTATTTAACTAACAAATCAAAATTTCATTCAATATGAATTAAAACAACACATTTTAAAAGGCAGCAAAAATATCACAGTTTTTGTTGTTCACTATGCTTTTTCATAATTTTTCAAAAGTATTATCTTTATTGTTGCCTTGCTAGTTTCTGTATAAAATTTTTACTTGTTAGTTAAATAAATTCAATGTTGACTGAATTGTTTAATCCCCTATCTGAATATATATATATTAAATATTCATAAAGTTGATGTTAAATAATAATGAAAATAAAAGTAGTAACTTTTTGTCAAATCAAACTTAAAATGACGTAAATAGATACAATTTAAATTTAAACTGCGAGTAAAAATAAAATAAAAAAAGTACCAACAACCCGGAGCAATGCCAACTATTGGACCTTTAAGCCTGCATTTACGTTACTGGCATCGAAATATCGGTGAAACGAAAACGTGTGTTTTCTTTTCGATGCAAACGAAATGTTTTAAGATGATACAAAATTCTGACAGACAGTACTCCAATGAAATCCAAATATTTAAAATAGCTTAGTGGTTATAAAAGATTGAGAAAAAGGAACAAAGATCGAAGGAAATCGTTTAATTTTTTTGTTATTCGAATATTCAACTCGTTGAAACAATTTAAATCCTATTATAGTATATTTTACTCAGTTTAATAATTCCAAACTGGTAATGTATTTTCATTTAAAAATCAGTGTCTGAATATTCATAACGCTTATTACTCTAACAAAAAATTATATCACTATAGTAACAGAAAATGACTATTATGCGGCACCTAGTATTCGTTAACGACCAATCAAGGAAACGATTAAATCAGTACTTTCATTCAATCGGAACAAGTGCCTCGATTTGAAGGAAATTTTGTACACTGAAAGGTTTCCTCACGATTCGGTTGTTTCCCCTATTTCCAGGGGGAAGCTTAGCTACGGCGAGCACGCAATTTCTTGTAACGCCAGCTCTCGTACGACTTCTTCGAGCTTCCATTACCATTCTCTTGCATATCTCCCGGGGAAGTGGTTTTCCCTGGCAGCAGAAATAGCACTTTCTTCGCTGCCGAACGAAAAAAGTACGCGCAGAAGGGCACTCGAAGACGCAGAAGCCAGTAAATGTTGCTGCGTCTACGCGTCGACACAAATCGACCCACAACTCTCGTGTCCTTTGATATTTTCATTGTGATAACTAATAAGAGATTCCGTCTCGACGACGTAAGTTTTTGAATTCATTCGAACGAAAGTGAAAGCAGGCGTGCATTTAACTTAACAATTGCCTGTGGATGAGATTTTGTGTCGGATACGGCTATAAAATGAAATCTACACGGACGTGGTTGTGTTCTCCAATGTTTTTGTTGTGTTAACTGCGTTATCTCAAACGTTTGAATTGTTTCGAATAGAAGTGGAAGTAGATGTTTTAATATAATAATTTCAAGTCGATGGAATGCTGTATTTAATGTTCATCGTATTCTGTGTTTAAGAATGGGTTTTCTTAATTATTACTTTCTTTGTTGCAAAACTGTATAAAAATTATTTAACACGTTGACTGCCACAGTGAAAACGGACGTGTGTAGTCAGACACGTTGAAATCCTAATTATTAAGAATATAATCAACTAATTTTCAAATTTAACCTTTCAAATCGATAGCTAGCATTATTAGCTTGATGATAACGTTATCCGTGGTTTGTTTCATCATTTCTTTTGTTAATTATGTGTTAACACGTTGGCTGCCACGGGGGTCGCCGGTGACCGGCACCCGAAATCTTTTAAACTCAAATAATTACCAAAAGAAATGATTAAATAAACCACGGATAACGTTAACATTAAGCTAATAATGCTAGCTATCGAATTGAAAGGTTAAATTTGAAAAATTAATCGACTGCACCCTTAATAATTAGGATTTTATCGTGTCTGACTACACACGTCCGTTTTCACTGTGGCAGCCAACGTGCTAATATCATTTCATGAAAACATAAATATGTAAGTTGGAAACTATGAAAAAAATATTATTTCATATTTTCGCGTGGTATCGGTTCTTGAACACACAGGATACAGTTTTGTAAGTTGTATAAAAATAATGGAACTATTCACTGTTTTGGTTCTATGGACCATTATTTGTTAACTAGATATTAGTTAATTACTAACTTCATATTTCTAATATCTATCTGATAAAATTCTATCTATTGAAATTGTAAAAAACGAGACAAACTTAATAGCTGTTATTTGTTACCTAAACCAATTTTAACAATATTATAAAATAACCGAATATTGTTTTCTGTGAACATCTGTTAAAAAGTGAAGTAAACTCGAAAGCTTCTCAGTAGCTAAAAATTATTGCGAAGCAGAAGAACTTTATTTTTGTAATTGTATCCTGTTATTGAAGCTTTGATTACATAAATACCAAAATCATGTACGAGTTACTCTCATTTTAACGAAGTAAGTTGGATCATTACGTAAGTTCATGGAAGCTGCGACTGAGAACATACGCTGTCAATACCAATGATTGGAAAAACGAGGTAATTATAGCCAACGGTTGCTGCGTAGCTACTAGGATTTTGTACCTAATGAAGAAATACAATTTGATTTGTAAAAGGAGAGGCATTGAACGTACCGAACACACGTGTCGTGCTAGCATTTAAAAATTCAACTAATAATTCAAAATATGTATTAATTATCATTTACACGTTTACGCGTTTTTTTAAAAGATTTCTATGAGAAATCAGAGAAATTAAATTCAAAGACTAAGTAATTTATTATCAGTAGTAGATAACTATTTTTTCCATCAAAAATATTGATAGGAATAATATTTTTGTGTGATAACCAAACATTAACTGCCCATGCATGTAATCAATAAACATCGATTAATAAATTCTAGGATAAAATTCTAGTAAAAGGAACAGAACCGTTCGAACTTCAGAATTAACTTCTTTTTTAAACTAAGATTTCTTTTATAAACTAAGTGTTTCCTGCATAAAAACTCGAAACACGAGTCACGGGCAACCGCGTACCAACGTGGGTAAATTCGAGCCTTACAACCGCGCGGTCAGGCGATTTGTAATAAAGTTCCCATCCCAGAAGGTGTTACCACAGGGTGTTTCAGAAAAATGTATATATACTTTTGCAGCCTGTGATTAATTAAATTTTTGTTATATTTAGCTATAACCGTTCAAAAATAATGTATGAAACCAAAAGAAATTTATCACGTTGGCTGCCACGGGGGTCACCGGTGACCGGCACCCGAAATTTTTTACGATCAAATAATTAACAAAAGAAATGACGAAACAAACCACGGACAGCGTTATCATTAAGCTGATAATGCTAGCTATCGAATTGAAAAGTTAAATTTGAAAATTAGTTGATTGTATTGTTAATAATTAGGATTTTATCGTGTCTGACTACACACGTCCGTTTTCACTGTGACAGTCAACGTGTTATTCTAACGTGTTTTTGTGAGTATGAAGCAGACTTCACACCCCTTTACTCTTCTCTTGGGGACAGGAAAAAATGTTAATGATTTTGAAAATTCAAAGATAAAGTGACTTTGAAAGGAAAAAATCATTAATCATGGTTCTGAATCAAACAATTTTGTTCTGGCGCTGATTATTTGTATACATCAAAATAAAGGAAATATCCTGTGCATACAAAAAATTGAAAAAATACGTTTATACAAAGGTATCAAGGATAATGGAAATATTATTCATGAACGGAATCAGCGAAAGGAATCCTGCAAATTAAACCAATTGTGGTATCGGCAGGAATGGAAGAAATACTTTTTTATTACAATTTAATCGAGTAGAAGGGACGTAGGGAAAGGGAAATCCGAAGCTCCGTTGTACATTACCATTCAAGATGATTAATGATTGGCTGTTAACCACGATGAAGAAGTTAATCAAACTAATGTACTCTACAATTCATATTAAAACAAAAACTATAATCATAATTAAGCTTCTACAAAGTTGATAACAGTCTTATCATTTCTTTTCCACTTAAAGATATTACATTGTTATTAATTGTTTTAAACTTGGCTGAATACTTGTTTTATTAGTATACAAAAAGTGTTAGTTACTGGCTTTTTAAGCAGCAATATTGAAATTCAACGTTTAACTTATAGTATGATGATTTTTATTTTAAATTGAACTATATTTTTCGTAAGTTAAAGAACACCCAGTACAGAACAGAACAAGTTGTTATTCGTCCAGCTTTCGTGACGACACGTGCTTATTCCATGCTTACATGCTTCGAAGAAAGCGAAAGTCAGTTTCGTTGGCATTGGCCAGGCTTCAACCCCCCCCCCCCCCCCCCCCCCCCCCCAAATAAAACGGAGACTAGACAATTAAGGAAAGGAAATGTCGAGGAATTCTTTATTTGTCTGCCGTGGAGAACACGTCAGTTGACTTCCGGTAGAAAGTGAAGCTGAAGATTCCTCTGAGTGACCGGAAAAAGCAATGGTATTAGCTGAAAATACTGCCCTGTCAGTGTGTTTTCAAAAGGTTTCCCTGCCTTTTACCCTTATTTAGACTTCTCAAGGGTCTAGCCGTATAAGCATATGGATTCGGCCCCAGCAACTTTGGTTGATATTCATACCACGTATTGTTTTTTGCCTAAAGAACAATTTTGTGTAATTTCAGCCTCCTCCGCCCCCTGATAGGGGAGATACGGAGGTAAAAACCCCATACTATATTATTTCTTTTCTCGAAAACTATTGGAGATATTTGACTAATTCAAAATGCAAATTGTAGATGCTAATTAGCTTCATTTTGTATTTCTTTTCGAAATTATGGTCCCGGGGCTGTTATTTTTGAAATTGGTATACGTAAACTAATTCGTTTAATAATATTTGAAAATCTAATGAGGTAATAAGAGATCGCATAAATGTTCAGATATTTATATTAACGTTTATTAACACTAGAACTACCAAAGGGGTGAAAATAGCTTGCTTCAGATTTTTTATTTTAAATTATTTTATTTTAAATTTATTACTATACGTTGGCTCTCATCAGGGTAAAGAATTATTCTATATGTTAATTTACGTTTCATCCTTTATTTATTTTGCTTTCTATTTTAGGGTGGCTTAGCTTAGCTTAGGTTAGGCTTAGCTTAGCTTAGGTTAGGCTTAGCTTAGTTTTCGGAGAGACTGCAGCTTTAAAATGGACCAAATTTAAAAATTAAAGATTCTATATGAATACGTTACTCTATTCATTGCAAGTTTTAATCGAAGAGAAACGGTAGCTTTTGAAAGAGCATAAATGTTTATATGTTTGCTTATTTTTGGGCTTTCATTTTTAAACTGGATGAATAAAAAATCTTCAAATTATGGTCAGGGAGTTTCTTTATACGAGGTGTTAATATTACTCAGTTTGGGAACATTCTGATATCTCATGTCAAGAGAAGATGGTAACAAAAATAACAATAAAAGTTTTCTTTGATGGGTTTTTAACTTCCTTAAAGATGAAATACTATTTAAGCATTTTTTTTAAATCGATCTTCCACAAAATTGGTTCATTACGTTTTTATTAACAAAAAGCAGTTTGAATTAGAATTCTAATCGTGAATAATCTTTTCACTAACTCCCGAGTCAAATTAACGTTCCGGTCACAAGAGAATTTTTGAACAAACAAATTAATCACTAATCAATCCATACCTTCAGACCTTTTTGTTGACTGATTGATATATTTTAGTCGATTGTTTTTATTCGAGGGCACTAAATTTGCAACTTTTCCGCTGCACAACGTGCAAGTCACAAAATATGTATCATGAATAACGCATGAGCAATACTCACTGCACACAGACTCATAAATCATTCGAGCTCTACGAACACTAGATAGAATTTGGTGCAAACTATGGCCAAAATATTGCCAATAACGTAAGACAGTGGGCAATCTGTGTTCATACAATTCTACTACATACAAGAGCCACTGGAATGTCGATTTACATAACATAGATTATTATACTTAAAATCTGCATTTGTTCTGGAAGACAAACTGTATCGATAGGTCAAAGATTGCAGCATTGCATCAATGCCAACGGCCATAATTTTGAACATTTGCTGTAAATTGAAGCCTCATTAATAATAGAAATTCAAAAGCTATACGAATTACTTGTCTTGTAATTATTGACCTTGAATGACCTTGTACGACCTTGAGTCATATATCGTTGTATTCCGCTCTTGATCCACTATCACGCTATAGAAAGAAAAACATATGAATCCGTTTAAAAAAATCACGATGACCTTGAAAACTTCTATACATCTCTATCCACGCAAAAAATATTTATACCATCTTATGTCCCCCTTCATACCATACAAGTTTCGTATATAACATTTTTCTATATTGTAACAAATAACGGAAATATTTAAGTGCTAATAGTTACCGGACCACCCTGTATAATAAAACGAAGGATCTGGGCTTCAGGACATTAAACCTGAAACCATAACAGAAAATTATGCAGTTTCTTACTTTTCCCCTCAGCAAATTACATCGTGGTTAAGGATCGTTGCATCGAATATTCATTGGAATGAGAAACGAATTTATTTACGTTGTAAAACTCGAATTTCTAGAGTCCAAGGCAGGCATGGACATTTGGGTTTGTTTGAGAGCTCCTGTCTATTTTACTGATCGAGTCCTGGTAGGTGATGGGGAAGCCGTTGTATGGATAAAATGGTGGGAGTACGACTGCGTGTCCATCAATCCTCGAACCAAGGCGTCTGAGTCAATCGCTCCCGAAACTTAGGAAAAATACAATGATACCACGATTGAAGTTATAAGAATTTTTTAACAATAAGGTTTCATACTTTCGTAAATAATGTTTAAAGTAATGATAGAAAATTTGGAAAATGAAAATAAATACAGTAAACAATTAGACTTAAGTTGTCGCCATCTTAACGATCCGCCACGCCCTCCAAAAGTCAAGGAAGAGAACTGGGGAATAATTTTACGCTTTTAACGACGTTAACTGGTGTCGTTACGAATTTGAAAATTCTAAACAAGTAAACCGATTACACAAGCAGTTAAAGGAATGATTCAATTAAAAAACATTGATTGTATTTCGAACAATTAAAGTTATAGTGTATCTGACTGTGTATTATTATTTTCATTATGTTAGTCAACACGTTACGCAGATATACGTAAATGATGACAGATATTACTTATTGCTCATGCATGATGTGAAGTCAGTAATTATACCTTTAATTGTACCGTCATACAGTATCATCCACTTAATTCCGAACATGTGCGAACGCGAACAGAAAATAATGACGCCTTATGCTGGGTCTACACTGGGTAGAAATGTTCGCAAACAGTTTGCGAGCTGTTTGCGAACAGAATTCACACCTGAGCCGAGACATAGTTCGTGCACAGCTCGCAAACAGAACGCAAATAGTTGACCCTTTGATGTACCGCCTCCTGAGCGAACAGTTGTTCGCTGTTCGTTGACGAGTTTGCTGCAACGTGCTCAGTAGAGTATTATTCGCGAACAGTAGAGTATTATTTAAGCTTGAAATTTAGATCTTGTAACGGCTGAAAAAATACATTCGAATAATTCTTAAGTCATTACCTTCGGGTGACGTTGGGTACCAAAAATGTGATAAAATTAGAATAATATTAAATTCACGTTTGAACTTATTGTTTATGTTATAAGGTGCTCAATGCAATATCCGTTGGCAGCAATGCAAGCGACAGCAACAAACGCAGTCAGTAATTTAACTGATCTACGTTATAGTGCAACTAAACGTGGTAAATGTCTATCGCGTTCGTCATTTTTGGTACCCAAGGTCACCTGAAGTCGAGGACTTAAGCATTTTCAAATGTATTTTTTTCAGCCTCTACAAGACGGAATAAAGAAAAGTATAAGTTTTACTGATAAAAAATAACGATTACCTTGAGAAAATTATGAAAAATAATCGAACAGAAAACAAATGTTCTTCTATGGTATTCCTCCATCGATACCATTTGAATTACGAAAAGGAGATATTTAGGTGGCCTCCTTTGGCTGAGACACCCTATATATTATTAAAGTTATATACTTATGTATGTACCTATATTATTTATTACATTTGCATAAATTGCGTATCACTAGCATTTGTAAGCCCATAGGGTTAAGTCGCTAATGACCTTGCTATCGATGCGAAAATTTAAAGAAAAAAAGAAAATGGAAAAGTACGTCATTTCCTTGTTCACAACGCATCAGCGTACACTTTACATCTAATACTTTTATCTTTGATATTTCTACGAATTTTCATCTTAAATTTTAGTGAAACATTCTTGACGTATCGATCACTAAAAATGTGTAAAGAATAGTCGATATTTTTTCTTATATCTAGATGTATATCTCTCTTTAAGAAAATTAAAGATTATTGATCGAGATGCTTCGTATAAAACTGTAGAAAAGCAATCCAGTTGGGTTGGATGATTTACATTCGATTTCGACCCTGACTCACACAACCACTGTTAGGAAACTACTTTTTCAATTGCAGTCAGAGGAGTAGACTCCAGAAGAACGTAAAACGAAATCCCAAAGGATCCGTAAAGCGACTGCGGTAAGCACACTGGCCGAATCGCCGAACGAAATGTATATTTTGTAGCTGACGCCAATTTCAAACGAACCTTATAAAATGTTTTTCGTGCGGCTAGACGTTTATACAGTCGGACCTTGATAACTCAAATTTCAAGGGAATGGAACAAATCCACGAGTTATGGAGGTTTTGTCCTGTCGAGGTTTTGAATAAAAGAAAATTAAATAAATTCAACCTATATAAGAGGCTTTGTACGACGATTGATCTTTCGGCATGTGAAGATGTAAAGAAAGACACATTTGCAAAGCAGTTTGCTAATCAGATTATATAATAAATTTGAATCCAAGTTATGGGATACAAGACTGAAAATTTGTGTGACCATAACGTAAACGCATTTACAAGAATAATAAGTGTAAGGTAAATGTCTCCATCACAGGACGCTGAAGAATATGACTGCCTAAAAATATTTAAATAAGATATTAATTATTACATTTATTGAATTGTCTACTTGCCTAATTGAATTGGTTTTAAAGTGTTATTCCACTATTTATATGAAAATTTGAATGAAAATTAAATTCGATCTGATGTCCCCTCTATTGACCGGCTCGTATCATCTATCGACCATCTCGCGTCCCTGTTAGTGACCAGTAGTTTCCTCTATTGTGGGTGTAACATTTATCAATACGATAAGCAATTTTTATTAATATTTTTGGAAAATTATAAGTATTATAATTTCTTTAAGATAATCTTAACACTGTTTGTAAAACGTGCGAAAATTGGCACGGATCTGTTCTCGACGTAACCTATTTTTGAGTACAATTTTTAGCTACTATAGTGAAAGAAAATTAGTTGTTTTTTTCCATTTTATGATTCTACACATATTTCTAATTAATTTGAATAAATTACTACATGGATCCATATATTTTTATTGTGAAATTCATGATTTGAATATTATCTCTAATTAACTACCTCATAAGAATCAGTCAACTTTCGTGTTAAGGGTGTGCAGGAGGTAAAGTGGTGCCAAAGTCGACAGTTGCGGAAAAATTAGGAAGCTCCCGAACAAAGATCTTTGTCTCTCCAACGGTGCTGTGACAGAGAAGGTTGATACATCAATAGCAGGAGAGACGAAGACAGAGCAGCTGATCAAGTTTTTTGAAGCGAAGAAGCAATATTTTCTTATAATTATTTTGTTCTTAATTTTCCTTATACCTTGGCGTACGCCACTATAAAGCCATTTTTTGGTAAAAGTGTGTGTAAAAAGATTTATTCTATAAAAACGCATACTTTTATTTTTTATAAGGTTTTGAAGGCGAAATTGGAAAAAAAGGCTCTATAGTGGCATGCGCCAAGGTACAGGGAACATTTTAAAACAAGGATTATAAGGAAATATTGCTTCTTCGCTTCAGAAAATTTGATCAACTGTATAAAGAAATCATGCTGCTTGAGTATCGCTCTGTCTTTGTCTCTCTTACGAGTGTTGTATCCCCCTCTCTGTCGCAGCACCGTTGGAGAGACAAGGATCTTTCTATCCTTGTTCGAGAGCAACCTACTTTTTCCGCAACTGTCGCTGAAGTCAACGAAAAATCCTCTAGAGACTCCTGCACACCCTCAATAATCAACTCCAAATTTATATATTAATTTATTTACATATAACTAACGACAACTTAAGGAATAATAAATAAATCAAAAAATAAAATACAAATCTTTTGCTTGATGTATCCTTTGATTTGTTGCTATAAATAATAAAAAATAACAACTGATCGTTAATGGGAACATTTACCTTACAGAAAGTTAATATAACTTCTTTTTATTTAAAGTTAGTATAACAATCAGAGCTGTAATGCTTTGGTTTTGAAGAATTCATTAAAATTAAATTTATTTTACTTTCTAATTTATATTATCACAAGAAAAACGGTGTTAACCTACGATTTGCAATGATCTGTCCGCGTTAAAACGGGACTTAATTACGAAAGTGTAATGAAGTTTTGTATAAACATAGGTAGATAAACAGTTCGCATATAAAACATCGTACGTCATTTCTCTGATGCAATGTTTTCTCATTTTATTTGCCATGCAAATAGTTCGGCGGTGATCTGCTTGTTCTCGATGGAGAATGAATTTATATTTTAATCCATTGAGACTTGAACAACGAATCACGCGCAACTCGTACGCAAATATGGAACAGAAAATAGATGATTCTACCAAAAATTCCGTCCAAATAGAGATGCGGTAGCAAATAAACATATGCAACCAGTCGCAGTGAGAATTGTACAGGTTACATTTACATGTGCAAATTTTTATTTACGTTTAGTTTGGCTACAGGATCAGAATTTATTGAAATTGAGTTGTCAACTTCTGGTACAATCAACTATTATATGCTATATAATAAAATCACACTGTAGCCGTGTTTAAGGAATTAAGGCAAAGAATTCTGAACAGACGAAGATTTATTCGGATTAGAAAGGAGAGCATGATTACGTAGGAACGGTAGAACATAATTTGAAAACATTTAAACAAAATCATTTCGGATATGATACTTTCGATTCTAATTTTTATACAACATGTTATGTATTCTCCTGCTCGAATTGTCATCCAGATATTTGTCGCCGAACTCTCCAAAACGAATAGGCGTTCAGGAATAACCTCCCCTAGTTCTAACTGGGATGTTCAGGAGAAGCTCTGTTCTCTTCTGCTCGACAGGCGTCCAGGTATTATCGCCGAACTCTCCTTGTCAAGCAGACGACCAGGAACGAACTCCTGTTTTCTCCCCTTCTATAACCTTGGGCGTCCAGGGGCAGCTCTGTACTGTCTCGACCGATGGACGTCCAGGAACAGACCTCCGTACTCTCCCTTCTTCGGTCAGGCGTCCAGGTATTATCGCCCAACTCTCCTGCCGGTGTCCCTATGCCGATTTCCGAGAGCGGTCGATGGTCTTACCTCGTCCTCTCTCCTGGTATGGTAAATAGGTCGAATGCCTCTGAGGGCCCTTAAATGGCCGATGTACACGGTGCGAGAAATCTCGTGCTTGACGCTTTCGAATACTACTCGTATGCGAGCTCGAATCGTGTACATGTTTCACGTGCGTGCACGAATAGTATCAAATTCGAACTTGTTTATTAGTTGCCAAGTTTCTCGTGCGTGATTGTCGTGTATTTGAGTTTTGATGACAGAGGCTCACGCATATTTGTTCACTTTTTTTGAATAACTGGGTGCACTTTTTGTAATAATACATCAAATTGTTCTGGATTGAGTGTAAATGTATTTCGAAATGCAGCCATATCTTCATTCCGCAATTCGTTTACTAATTAGATCAGAAGCTCCAACATATCTACGTCTATCGATCCAGTTTTTTACCCAGACTCTTTTTTTATTTCTTTTCTTTTTGTGTATTAATTTGTTTGTTATATAAGCACTTAATGTTGTGTGTCATCACATTCGCGCATGCAAGTCTCGAGATGCGAGCCTCGAACGCTTTTCCCATCCCTTCTGACCTGCAAGTCACTTTCACTTTCGTGTTCCTCGTATTCTAAATGTCTGTAGTATAATTACACGATACTACAGTAATAACTTTTTAACGAACGGCATTCAGGACGGTTACCTTGGTAATCTTTGTGAAAATGTCAGAAGAATATTAAGAAATAACTAATTGTAACTCAACACAAACTATATACGCAAGATTACAATTCGACAAATATATTACTTTTATTTTCTGTATATGAAAAAATAAAAGAAAGTGATGAAAGGAGGATGTAGAATGACAACTGTCAATTAAACACGGAAGCAACAATATAACAATTGTCTGGTACTAAGCTTCAAACTGACTTTTTCAAATTATTGCAAACTGATTAAAAGATTTAGAATTTAATGAAGGGATGATCAACAAAAGTATTCGGAAAATATATCTAAAACGACAAAATATGTTTTGAAGTATGATAGAAATATAATATGACGTTAGAAACGATTAGCTGGTTGTTGAATAGTCATTCATTGTAAATAAATGAAATTTATTTAAACTTTGTAACGTGATGCAGCATCCACTTAAGAAGGAAACTGTTAAATAGCAGCTTCTAATTTCAGTAATTCTCCTGAAGTCGTCGCGAGGGGAAGTTTCCGGAAAGAGCGATCAATGTCGTTCCATTTGCGTTTAAGTGGGCTCCGTCTCCTTTCGCCTTCCATTTGTAAGTGGTCACAATAACTTTGAAATATCGTGTGGCAGCCGGAAGAGGAAGTAGCAAAAATATAAGTTAAATGACATAAATTGTTTTCAAATTGCTGCTTATAAATAAAATACATAAATAGACGAATTAGTAGGTTTTTAAGAAAATCCAGGAAGTGATTCATATGAATATTCATATCCTGTTAATTGTTGAAACGTTATAAGGCGATGATTAACAGAAATATGTACTACGTTAATTAAGCGTTCGTAAAATACCCATAAATTATATTGATAAGAATCAATACAGTGTGACAAAAGCTCTAATTTAAGTTTTTACAAAACTAACATCACAGATATATTTGCATGCATACTATCATATTTTATAGACCCGCTATTCCCTCAATAACTTGTTAAGAGAATCATTTTCAACGTAATGATGGTATTTTTAACTTAAGTTGATAAACTATATATCGTTAAAAGATGTGATTGTAGCCTCAATTTTTGTATCGAAAGATGTATTCCTGGGACTTCCATTCTTTCAACTTATTAAATATTGAACACGGATTAAATTTTCTTTGGGAGCGTAAACACTGTCACTAGCCATCAAGTCGTGAAAGCACAATATCTACAAATGATTTTACACTTAACGGACTTTTTGACAGCAAGAAATTGTGTTACTATTGTAGATTTTATGGAATGTAACAATAGAGACTCTTTTACAATGAAGCAACGTGAAAGAAATTTTAGTAGATTGATAGTTAGCCTCTACGATTAAATTTCACTGGGATATATGTGTCCTAACAGTCTCGAAGGGGTTAAAAAAGAGAAAGTTGAAGGAGAGAGAATTTTGTAAATTTCGGCAAGGACGTGGTGGCAGTGGCGTAACTGTCACAATATAAAGAGTATTAAGAGACAACAATTGTGAACCTTCGAAATCTTGTAAAAATGAAATCGCTCTGTCCTTTTCCTTCCCACTGTTGTTGTATCTCCCTCTCTATCCTTATCCGAAGATTTTCAGTTTCCCCGCATGAGGCCCGCAAGATCAATTCGGGTCTGGCCCGCCACTCCCGGATTATACCTTTTTTATATTTTATGTGGAACAAAATCCTTGACATTGACGTTATAAAGTGGATCGATTCAGCGTGGAATAACTATACAAGCAGTTAAAAAAGAATAGGGGAAAAAAGAAGTGATACGGAAGAAGAAAAACCAACGACTTGCGAACTGTAAGATAGGTTGTTACATTGAATACTTTCGGCGAGTGATTTACTCTTACTTCCTACAGAGCGTCTCAAAAATCATGTCCTGAAATCGTATTGGAATTGAAAATTAGAGCTTTATTTTTTAGATTTATGGTAAAACCTCGATAATTGAACGAAAATGAACTGTAAATGCATACAGACACTGAGATTCGGCTAATTATGGAGGTTACAAATCTGCTGTGCGAAAATTCCCACTGTAACATGTTTATGAAATGCACAAATGACGTTTGTTTTCAAGTATCGAGATTGTAACTATTGAGATCAAGGCCGTTTTTAGAAATTTTGCAATTTGTGCAGTAATATATTTTCTCATCCTCCCACAACAGAAAACACGTTGGCTGCCACGGGGGTCACCGGTGACCGGCACCCGAAATTTTGTACAATCAAATAATTACCAACAGAAATGATAAAATAAACCACGGATAACGTTAACATTAATCTAATAATGCTAGCTATCGAATTGAAAAGTTAAATTTGAAAATTAGTTGATCGTATTGTTAATAATTAGGATTTCAGCGTGTCTGACTACCCACGTCCGTTTTCACTGTGGCAGTCAACGTGTTAAGAAATTCTAAATAGTAACATTGGTAAATAAAGATTTACAAATCAATGGAAAATAATCATAAACTATGTATATTACAGAAAGAATGAGGGACAAATTGCAGGAAGAAAGAAAATATTAAGAAAAAACAAATATACTGTATCAAAGGAAAGCATCTCCAAGAAACAATTAAAAAATCATTTAGATTTTCACTTACAATCCTATTTCCATAAATTAGTAGTGAGAAATAAACATTTACTAATTTAGGAATCAAACTTAAATCGAAGGCAAAACACGTTGAAACAATGTTATAAATTACAAAAATGAAAATTAACCCATTACTTATTCTAACAAGTGAATGGCAATTATTTTATTATTTAATGTCGTTATTCTGAAATACACTAATTTACAGTGTTATTCTGTGAAAATTTAAATAATATCCGAATGTCTGGTCACAACAGGGAACTTTTTTTATGATGTACTACATTTAAATTTCGTATAGTTCATACCAATTTTGTTGCCCCCAAAAACTTACCGTCAGCTGCAAATGCACGCGTTTGCATCGTCGCGTTAATAGGACCAGCCTTGATTGAGTTTCTACTGTAAGCAACTGAAAATTAGGAAATTCCCTTCGGACGCGTGTAGTTCGAACAGCTGACGGTCAAGCAAAGCCGATATCGTGCTGCTTGCGGTCAGTATTCAAACTGATACGCACGTGAAAAATTCTAATTCCATCAAGTTGCACAAACATAAATTGCAGTTAAGAGTTATGATGTTTAACCTAATAGAATTCTGCATACGAAATCTGCAGTATAACAGCAGAATTTCAAGTGAAATTATAATTCACAGATCCCTCGTTTTGGTATCACTGTACGACTAAAATTCATTCCACTATATTTTTCAAACAAGTTGTGAATCATATATACATATATATGATCAGGTTTGAAATAGAAACGTTTTAAAAACATTAATATAAATAAATCAGTATTTGTAATTCAAAAAACTGCTGAAAATCAAACATGCAATATTAGGAGAGAAGTAGTTGTAATATTGCGGAAAGCATAAATTAATCTGTGAATAATCGCATTTAATGTATTTCAAATTTCAAATGAATTTACATATATGCATATTCGTCCTTCAATTTCAATTACATCCACAATTCTGTCACGTATTGGCTCTAAATTATCATGTTTCGGTGGAATTCGTATTATAGAGATTCAAAACTGTGATAAAGTACCTGGGAATATTAATGGCATCATAACCTTTGGTTGCCTCTTCATTTCAATGTTTGCGAATATATCAGACGAAAAGTTGATCTTCGATCGGTACACAATTAAATTTTCAAATAATTGATAGTGCGAACCATTTGTCAACTTCAAATAATGAAATCAATTTTTTAGTTTCTTTTTGTTTTATATATTTATTTGTACATAAACAGGATAGCAATTAGAAATTGTTAATTTCAATCGAAAATTAAATTATTAACACTAGAACTACCGAACCAGTCAAAATGACTGGCCGAGGGTTTCTAAAATTAAACCACAAAATTTATCAGGTTGCTTTTATTCAAATGTGTGTAAATTTTTATCAGGATAAAGACCTACCGTACATGCCAATATATGTATATTTCATTCTTCATTGATTTATTTTTGTATTTCATTTTCCACTTGAACGATAGCGTACATAAAACGTCGGTAATTCTGGTGTTAATATTTTTTAGTATAATATAAAGAGTTCAATACAAGATTAATCAATTCTATCACCTGTATCCCTTTTTTTCTTAATAATGAAAAAAGAAGGAAGAATCATTTTATAAAGAAAATTACAAATTTATAATTATTTTCACTTGTAGCTGAGTTGAACTTCATATTCGTATATTTATCGAAAGCATTGTTTTCCTTCGTCGAGCTTTGATAAGAATTCAATTTATTCGCGGTACGTCTAATAAGGAGTTTTAAATTTCTCAGATCTTATCAAATGTCTATATACGGACGAAGTGGAATTTACCGCATTGCAGAGAATCCGCAACTGTTTTCGTTCTCGTAACCGTTTGTGTACCTATACAGGCGAAGAAAGAGCCGGTAATTGAGTTCTTCTGACTTAAGAGTGTTGTTTGCGTCGTACGCTCTTTTCATTCAAACATTTCAACGCCGAAATACCAGCACCGTTCTCGAGATTAAGTGTTTATTTAAAGTATAACATCACTTTTTGAATATGTACATCATTAATTAAGCTTTAATTAGTTTGGTTTACATTATCTACCGCTCCGAAATAAAGGAATAGGCGTTACTAAATACTTTGCATCCTAACAGTGTAATACAAAATTAAGAGGAATAACTTACTTTTAATTTTCTTTTAATTGCAGCATGCAAAGCTTTCATTATTTCAATAGCGTTTTAGGCGGGGAAGTAGTAATCCACGATTAAGTAATTTAGTTTTCAGTTACCACATGATAGCATTCAAAAGTTTATTAATGGGCTTCCGGAAAATAAAGTGCTAAGAATACCTCTCTCATTTTTATTAAATAAATACATATCGATCCTTAATCTTCGTCTACCAAAAACATTTTTTATATCAGACTTATTTAAAGAAATATGGAGAAACACAAGTTTTATTAATATTTATTGAAACAATCATACATAAGTAAATCGTAGTAATTTTGATTCGAAACATTATTTTTATAAATATTGATTTGAGCACGAAGAGCAAATTACAACAGTGTTCCTCACAAATATTTTTCATAAAATTTTTAAGTTTTTCTGCAATTTTTGTGGTACTATGCAGTTTTATGCAGTAAAAAAGTTTCAATTGCATCAAGAAATAACTACATATAAACAGAGTCAGAGAGTTTTAAAATTTTGCTGAAAACTATGAAATTCAAGGGAAAAACATTAAATGTGTAGATTGGAGGCAAACGAGAGTCTTCATTGAATTTTTGCAACACGTTTTATTAATCATGTCCACGGCGTTTGATAATTTAGTAAGTAACGAGTACATCGTTTACTTCAATTTTATTTAGAGGTTTTAAAATAGGTTTTGATTAATTATAGACGTCTGTCGAGCTAGCCCTTCCCACCTTGCAAAAATAAAAAAACAAATACATATAAATTATGAGCTATTTATGAGCTTTCGTATTCTGCAAATTAAAAATTTTGACCTCGTCAAACTAAGCAGGAATTTCAAAATTTCAGTCGACGTCGACTCAGCCCCACAACTGAAATCTTGAAATTCCTGCTTAGTCTGACAAGCTCAAAATTTTTAATTTGCAGAATATGAAAGCTCATAAATAGCTTATAATTTACATGTATTTGTTTTTTTTATTTCTGCAAGGTGGGGGAGGGGGGGGGGGGGCTAGCTCGACAAACGTTAATTACAGGTATAATTAATAATTCAATATGTTAAATTGAAGGTTAAATTACAAAATTATCTTTCACGCCTTTCCAATGGGGAACCTATTTATAGACTTTTTTATGTCAGTGATTATCGACAGGAAATAAGCACTCTGATCGATTTGGCAAAAGAATATGTAACAGTAGGAAATTTAAAGATCATTCTACAAAATATGTAAAATATGTACAGATCATTATATAAAAATATAGCTGGTGCACCTCAAAAGCATCGTTTAAAAGAAAATTAAAAAATAATTCAAACATTTTTGTTGCAGGCTTTTCCTCGTCTTATTTGTTTTCACGAAATTAATCTTTTTTCATTGAAATCAATTCAGCCTTTTTCAAAAACAAACCTCCTCTTTATTCCATTCCCCCCTTCCGTAACTTCTGGTGCGGTTTGCGGGCGCAAACTTCTGATATCAATTTGATCCTGACACGTACGGGGGTAGATTTTACATGCTTATCCTACCATATGCCCTTTACAGTCAGTTTAATTTAAGATTTATTACGTTAACCACCGTGTTATTCGTGTATGAGTGATATATAGATTTCTACAAAAAGTTTATTATGTATTTTATGCTCATTGGTATGACTTAATTAATTATAAGCAATTTGAGCATTAGGAAATATCACTAATAGAAATACATAAACATTGCCAAAGTAACAGATCAATTTGATTAAAACTGAAATTATTCAATGAAACTTTAAAAGCAATCAGTGTTAAAAAATTGAAAATATTAGTAAAAATTAAAAAAAAAATCACTTAACAATTTCCCGACCGGCAGTCGATTAATCGACTTATATGCAACCGCTACCGGTCGGTAAAGTGTTAAATACTAAAAGAATAATTAAAATTCATTACCCTGTGTATTATTTATGAATTATTTATTCGCTGTTTATGCAGTTGCGTGCAGAAATTCTCGATCGACCAATCTTCTGTCAGATATAAGCATGATATAAATGCAAGAAAATAATATAATAAATAAATGTTGTTTATATTCATGAGAATGGTTATTCAAAAAACTGCTGCCTCTGTATGTTGTTACGTTCCGAACAGGAATTTGTTTTCAAAATTTCCTTTATTGTTTTTTCTCATTGACCGGATGTGATCCGATAATGCATATTGCATTCTGGGAATTCCCTAATCGGACGCAATAACGGTCTTTAATGTTTAAGATAGTCTATCACTTGGCGACGCAACGTAGATTGTTAATATAACAAATTCCTTTTTTGGAATCAGCGTGGTCCCGCGCTCTGAAATCTTTACTTCTAAGAACCCGCCGCACGTGACAATGTGCAGAAATCGCTAGCTATTTTTCAAGCATATCGTATTTGATTTGAAAAGGGATACCAGCAACTCGCTATAAGTAGCAACGCACTGAAGTTTCATATTTAGTTAACGACAAATCGCAGAATCGTATTGGTACAGATTTGGAAAGTTGATATGTGGGAACCGCGCGAAAGAGAGGGTGACTCCGTTTATTTCGGCTGTCTTTGCCTTGAATGGTTCTGAAGTAGTAAGATTCCTATATCTGCAGATGTTTCGAGTATTAATGCTTAACACTTTAACCCGTATGTCAATAACCAGGATTGTCAGGGTTGTTCTATAACCGGGGTACTCGGGTACCCTAAGTGTTTGTGTGAACAGATCTAGTATGCAATCCTAATCATTTCATATTTACAGTTTTCTAAAATCCTTCTGCTTTCTTTTTTATCACAAATTAATTATTATTTTGTTATAGAGACAGAGAAATATCGACTCGTAGTTGCAAAGTATTGTAATGTTGAAGACAATTATTAATGTGTTGTATAGGTGTATACATATAAGTATATTACTTTCAACTTTTCAAAGTTTATCGTCTTTGTTTCGACAGGTAGGGATCGTGTTAGGGAATATTAATTGAACTGATGCAATTCCGAGAGTGTTCCTTTATTTTACACCTTTCTTCTTATCTATTTAGGCCAAGTATATACTCTGTGGGTTACCGGGAAGATCCTTTATTTATACTCGCGTTCATACCGAAAATGCCCTTCCACAAACACTACAACAATCAGCGGAGAAATTCTCCGATTCGTCAATTGATAACAGGTGGGGAGCTACACCTCGGTAGTCGATCGGCATCGCTCAGTATGCTCGTATCCTTGGTCGAGCTCATCAAATACACACATTCCTGCAACATACACTACACTAAGGGTAAAATAAATTTCATTGACACTATAAACAAATATAATCAATATTTTATACAAAGCAGAGATGCACAATGAAATTTTCTATAGAGTTATTTTTTGAAATGTATTATAGAAATAATAATATTTTTTCGTGTAGATAATTTAGAATAGAGTTTATGATGGAAGTGTGAAAGAAGGAATTTTATTTAGTGATATATTAGTAGTTTTGTAAAGAATGAAATTTTTCGAAACATTTACTAAATTCGAAGGTGTGTAAAAAACCTTTTGGCAATCACTTAATTTGGACACTGCTATATTCGACAATGATTTCACAGTATTCTTCCCGACTTTGTTTATTTTGTTATCGTTACTGTGAAATAGTTGTAATGAAGTCTGTCAGGTTTCGTATAGCCTGAGCGTCAAGAGTTCCCGCGCGGTTTCTACTCTTTCCGAGGTTGTAAGGCTCAGATTCACCCACGGTGGTACGCGGTTGCCCGTGACGCGTGTTTCGTGATTTTACACAGGAAACACTTGATTTTTGTAAACTAAGCGACGAAGTTAATTAGATCCAAGTGATCCCGAACGATGGATGATCTTGGTTTTCGACTCGATTTTTTCTTAGTCTTGTCTGTTCTAATGTACGAACGGTTCTGCCGGTCCGTGGGCTGCCACCACCCTTCCGTGCGCCCTCAGCGTGCCCGTTTTTGGAAAGGGTGGGGCGATACCTGCTGTACGCGAATATTTCGGAGTTCGACGCGTCGCGGCCCTTCCTCTGGGTTTTTCCGCACGAGGGTCGAAGTCCCGTTTTACTCGACGGTCGAAGTTCCGTTTTTAATTTACCCTTCGGAAGACCGAGTTTATGACAGGATTAGCTATTGAGGACGAAACGAAAATTAAACTCTGACTCTATTGTACAAAAGTGAAAGGAAAAATTGCCGGGAATACAAAAATGTCTTTTCTCAAAAATAGCCTTTATGTCGCGGACCCGTCATAAACTGACAACGAAACATTCGCGTATTGTGTTCCGTAGCGTAGGTCGGAACATAGTGATAGAGCATCTTACAATTACAACAAACTATAATCGGCGTACGAGTAATTGTATGTCAAGGGATTAATAAAAAAAACAATAATCATACTAAGAATATAGCATTATTCAATTTCTTGAAAGAAGGACGTCAGCTGTCTGGCAGACATGAAAAATATACAGAGTTTGATTCCATTTGATGCAAAATATGTTCTAATTAAATTATATACAATTTCTTTTGTTCAAAATCAGTAATTTTGGTCTTTATATTTCTTTTTGTACCTCGTACTTAAAAAAATGAATATGCACATTCAGCACGCAGACACTAAAATGTTTATTATTTTAATCATTTCTTATCAGACACATCACAGATTGCAAAATATTATTGCCTTATTGAAAAATAGGTGCATTGCATAGAGTGTAAGCATTGGTTACATAAAGAATGCACCAAACCTTTATATCTTTATCTTAATGGAGATAAATAATAATCCTTAATTTAGTAAAAATCTTATCCTCTTTGAGTACTTTGACGTATTCTTAATCCTTTTCTTATTGATACAAAAATTGAACCTTCCTTTAACCCTTCGGCGACGGGGTACGTAAGAAATACGAAAATTCTGAATTTTATTAAATTTTAATTTTAAGAAGAATTTTAAAACACAATATACACTATTTTATCATTTTTCTCAACTTCTTGTTTTATGGAGTTAATCGATTTGGCAAGTGAGGCATCCATATATCGCCAGTGTACGTAAGGAACACTGACTCCACAAACCTCGTATTAGAACAGTGTTTCTATGGAGTATGGGGCCACGTGCGTACGTGTGTTATTTTCTATATGATAACGAAGTGATAACAATTATTGGACCGTTTATTTTGAAAGTGGTGCAAG
The DNA here is from genome assembly GCA_943735885.1 of Stelis phaeoptera. NCBI lineage: Eukaryota > Metazoa > Arthropoda > Insecta > Hymenoptera > Megachilidae > Stelis > Stelis phaeoptera. The sequence goes on from OX030933.1 coordinate 5,198,692, forward strand.
TCCATTTAAAAAAAAAAAAAAAAAAATGAGATATCACATAATTTGTGATTAATTTAGTGTAAAATTTATATTTATAACTAGAAAAAAGTGGAGTTTCAAAATAAACGGTCCATTATTCTTATTTATTTCGCCCTATGACGGAGCCACTTTTTATATGTATTTGCCGTCACTGAGCCTCCTTTACCTAGTAGCCGGAATTTCGGTATGAATTTCGAGAAGAACCAGCCGTCCTACAGAATAAGTTTGCGCGAGTACAAAGCCGTCGTTGAAGGGTTAATCTATGATAATTTGGTTGAATAAAATATTTCACTGTTTTCTACATTGAATTGTAACCGACACAGAGTAAGAGATCAATGTTTTTAACCGTTTGAGACCCAGGGGTCATTGGAAAAACACTATTGGAAACGATTAACATCAAATGCAACGAAAAGATGCGGAATAGGTGGAGGAAGGAAAAGCAAAGACGATGTCAATATTCGTTTACCTTATTTATTATTTCTTAATCTGATACAAGATGAAGTATGGCTGTCGTGATCTCCATTTAAAGATTGTTAACTAATCTTGTAACTAATTCCTAACCTATATGTATCCTATCGCTAACGCTTATTCAACCGAATTGATCGTACTCGATACAATAATAGAGAATGAATCAGTTACTTTATGATCGCGAATGCTTACTTTACGCTCGACGAGGTTATTGTGCTTTGTCTTACATGCTAAAATCTCGTGGCAGAATGCTAAAACTAGCTTCGGTCGGTGTACCTATACTAACTTACAAATTATGCGTGGGAAGAGTGTATCCGTTACTTTAAGGTGGGTTTACACTAGGCAAGTAGAAGGTGCGAATTTCTCGATTTCTAGCCTTGCCTGTACTAGGCTTGTCGACTGAAAAAGAAAATGATTCTTTCATTCTTTTTCTACCGAGCTAGAAATATTGCACACGGAAGAGATATGGAATCTATTGGCTGTATTCTCGTAAAATCCAACCGAGAAACCGAGAAATTTGGACCTGTCTTCTTGCCTAGTGTGAACCCACCTTTACAGCTCGATCGGATCGTTTCTCCAGCTGAATCCCCCGGGTGTCTTCAGAACTGAAAGAAACCGCTCGGACCTGAAATGACCATTTGAATGAGCATTTCATTATGGGGTTTGGTGGAAGAGTCGGCATGACCCCGTTTTACTGGTAGCTCGTTAAATGGTACCGTCAGGCAGAACAATTCACGTATGAACCAGTTGAACCTTTTCCGTTTTAACACGTACCTCCAGGCGATGCGAGGCCAAGCAAAGTGTACTTTGATTAGGGTTGGCAGCTTTTTTTTAAGGAAATATAATACTTAATAGTCAAACGGGATTGTTGAATGTTTACAGAAAGGAAATACGCAGGTTTCTAGTGTCTTCCTCGTGTAATTTTATTTAAGAAAAGAAGCAGATTAAAAATGTGTAACAGAAAGTTTAAATTAGACAAAATATTTGGAGTGACGCGGTTAACTCTTCTGCGTTGATCCGAAAGCGTTCGGGTAAAAACAACGACTGACTCGACTGCACAGTGTTACACCGTTATTCCCCCTTTTTGGGAATTCCCCGACGTTATTTCTCTGTGCAACGAAAAGCGAATTTTTCCGGTGTCAGGTATGACCAGCAACCCCAGTCATAAAACTTGGGACAGGGCCAGTCCGGTCATCATTAGCCTACGGGTCTAGAAAACGAACAACGAAACATTCAAATTATAATCAAAAAGGGATTTTCGCAGAAATCCAACAGGGATAAAAAATATAGTACTTTTGAAAGAAAAGTTATACAAAGCGAGCACATGTTAAAAAATGAAACAACGACATTGGCGACCGTGCATTTCGTAGAACGTATAATTTTTGAAATTTTGCATTGTATGCAGTTGTAAACGACAGCTTTCTTTCCTGTACAGTTCAAAGTTACTCATTTTTAAGTCGTGATTTTTATTCAATAAAGTGTATATATTATTTAGATACTTATTTTTGTGTAAAATAAATATCGAAATCACCGTCATGGCATGGCGAATTATACGTCAAATGTTACGTCAGTTTAGTAAAACAGTAAATTTTCTGAACGTATATGTACGCTTTTTGCCATGAAAGAATGTTTATTCAGTTCGACATTACGTGTTTGTGAAATATGGTTCATTCGTCAATCGTGATATAACTCGTGTATATCGAAAACCATTTGTTTCCTTCCGTGTTCGATGATAAAGCGGGAAATACAGTATAATATCCATGGTTTGCGATGTGCTGCAGTTTAATCGATGCGTGTTACTCCTGCAGACGTACGATGCTTTTAATTACATTTGTTGCGTCAGTTTCAATTTGTCCTTTTATTTGGAGTTTGTGACCGTAAGCAATGGTATTCTGAAAAATTCGAGGTTACTGCGAAGTTAGGATCTTCCCGAAAGAAAATGTGCATAATACATATATGTATAGTTTGCTGCCATTCTTTCTACTTTTTGCGTAGAAACTAGAAACAGCTATTACATTCACACTTAATTTGTTTTTCACATACGTTCTAATACTATTTATACTTTAATTGACACTGAATTGTAAAGGGAATGATTTTCTTAACTTCAGAAATAAAATAGAGAAATAAACAAATTATTGTAGAAACTAATTGTGATTTGAATTAATCCTAATCAGATAATTGACGCTTAATGAGTCCAAGCATTCTAAGAAAGTCATATAGTGAACCGACGCCTTTCCCATAGGCCTTTAGTATAATGAAAACTCGCGGAAGAGCATGAAAATTAGAATGATTATAAAATCGTTAGCAAATAAATTGAAGCATTGGCTATGTACCGGGTGGTCCGTAATTCGATATATGAACAACATGAAGAATAACGAAATTGCATTGAAGGCATCGTGTTTGAAAAAAATAAAATAAAAATTCTAAAATTAGTCAAATACGCCTGACGTCAAACAGGCTATCTTCGTTCAAGTGGAACGTATATCAAATCGTGTAGTCTGAAAACACGACGAAAACATTTGATTCACAATAGTTAGTTGTGAATAATTGGTTCACGCAGTAGTTGATTAATAAATTCTCATTCTAACTAATCCATATAGAGAATAATAATACACAGACCTATTATTTCAGTTACTCCAAACTATCTTAAATTATTGATTATAGAATTTTATTTCCATTTACTCTCTGTTGTTTCGATTTAAATATTTCGACTCCGCGAAATACCATTATATTTATTTATTATATTCTAACACCTAACTAACCCAAAAAATGAATTTATACTTCCACCACTTGAAATATACATACCTATCGAATAAAAGTTGCAAAGTCTATTTATTATTTTCCAGTGTTAACTGGTAACTTTCGATCGGTCATATTAATAGATCCTATCATACAAAAAGGTCTGATTACTTCAGTTTCCCCTTCCGGCTCCGTAACAAATGGTGTGACTCAAAATTTTAGCAATCTGTACGTGATGGGCTTCCCAATGTCAAAACAACGACGGCATTGACTGATGATAAAGCACATAGAACCATGTAAAACCAAAAGCAGATACGGAAAAAGGCGAGATAGTCGATCACAGTTTTGCTATTTTGTTAACGTGATAATACTTCTGAGGTGTTCCCAATAGACCTGCAACAATTTGATAATCAAAAACTATTTTTAATCATTGAATTTAACCAGTTTTTCTTAATAAAAATGCTGAAGGGAAGATTTGATCTCCTTACGTTTCTAATAAGTTAGCGATAAGTTTTAACAAGTGTATCGATTAGAATAGCAAATTTTGATTTCTTTCTGTTGTTTCTTACTTGATATCTTGGCTCCTCTTTTGGGAAAAACAATTGTTCCAGAGTGAACAATAAAATGTGAAACGTGAAATGTGTATTAAATCAAACCAGGAAAATTGAAATGTTATATACAATTCACGTTTAACAATAGTTTGTTATCTCAATCATAACTGGAATTAATTTAAGCTGCAAAGTGCATCACCAATCAGACTGGTGAAAGTACGACACGAGGTTCAAACTGATTCCAATTCAGTTTTATTTGCATTCTGAATTAGTGCTACTGGGCGATCGGTTTCAAAGGCTTAACATTTGTAACACTTATAGCAAGAAAGAAAGCTCTTTGAAAGATCTGAGAAATTCTTCATCCATCCATTTCAAGCTGTACGACAGGCATTTCTAAAGGGAGAATAAACAGTTAAGTCTAGAGGTTAAAACCTTTAGCAACAATGCGGTGATAAAGTTAACAAAATCATACCATTTTGCTTTGTGAAGTTCAACGATTTAATCAAAATATGACTCTCGTGATTGGCATAAACAGAACTTTCCTTTCCTCGGAACATTTAACATAACCAACGAAATGCTGCTGATATAAATAGAACGTTTCAGCCGCCATCCATCTTGATGGATTGGATGGAGCATCGGTGAGCATTACAGATTTAAAATTCACCCTTGGAAAAATCATAAATGGTGTAATGCTCCTTACAGCAGCACTGATGGCACAACAAGTTGCCACCAATTGACCTTGTCCAGCAGATTTCAATTACCCAATTTGTTTCTGATTGTTTAGAGCAATAATCGTTTTCGGTTTTTCAATAATAATGTAAATGTTTCAGTGTTTCACTAAAAATACTCGGATATTAAAAGTGTAACTACTTATTATTTACATTTCCTTTGCGCAATGGCCATTAGCTGATGTATGATCAATTATGGATTTATTTAACCTATAAATGAGGTAGATGAAACACGGAAGTTTCTATCGTTTAAAATGTGTGCTCCCTCACGACTCACGACAGAATCAATTAATCCGCACAGATTGCTCGAAGAATGATTTCCGCTGCTACGATGTATTCAAGCACAAATGCGTGAACGATTATATCGTTTGATTTAGGTTTCAGTGTTTAGTTAGTACATGACAGTTAACTGATTAAATTACTGTCTTACGTCAGTAGTATGATTTATTTACTTGTATACCAGCAATATCTAATTACAGTATGCAACAATATTTACGGATAAACTTCTGAAAGCGACAATTCTCCGATTTTGCTGAAATTTTGTATATAGCTTCTTTTTATCTAATAAATAAGATTCCCCCTCACCCCCAGCCCCCTTTGCATGGTTTTAAATTGGGTGAAATTTTGAGAATAGGTTTCGTGGTCACTCATTTTTTTTTTGTATCGAAATATAAATTAATGCGATTCATTTTTATATAATAAACGTAGAATTACTAGCAACGAAACACAATGGATAGAACTACGTGTTGCGTAGGTTTACGTAAAAAATGTATAGAATCTTTTTTGTAGAGATTTTTACAAGCTTCAGTTTTTGTTTGACACTTTTTTCTCTAAAGTCAATGTTTTCGGATATATCTGGTTAGAACTGTCAAAATTTTGAAAGGGGTCGCCAAAAATCCTTTTAGGGACTTTGTTCTCTAATCAATAATAAGGTGATAAGCTTTGGCAAAAATTTCAGCAAAATCGGAGGGTTGTCTCTTTCGGAAGTACACCCATATTTACATTTTATAATTCTACTTTAAATTACACACTCACATTAACCATAGATTTCTAATCACAGTACTTTCACTTTACAATCGAATCATACAAAATATTATATTTTATGGTCTTAGAATTAGTAGCAGTTTCTCGGAATGGGCGGATTATTCGAAGAACAAGTTCAACGACTTTTACCATAAACTTAGTCCCACTCTTGCATTTGCTTGAAGCCTAGAACCCCGGCTCCTGGAGGCTATCGTACAAAGGCGAACCAATGTAAACCGCAAACCACATTTGTTGCTCGAAGGCTTGCTGCCAGCTGGCTGCCAGTTGAGCATTCAATGTTTTGGTTGGCACAGAATAGCAACGTATTCGTGCGCGTAGCACGCAACCCGGAAAGGTCAGCACCCGCCTTACGTCATCCCACTATTAACAATTTGTATCGTGTTCACACGCAAATTGCCATCGATACGAGACCCGAGAACTTACCGATTGTTATCGTCCACTTGCTAATAGCTGGCCTTTTCGGAAGTAGCAGTTGTTTCTCCCCTTGATATCGCTGAAGTAGTTTGCTTCCGCCTTGATTCGATCTTGTTATCGCAACTTGTTTCGTAACTACAGAAAATTATTATGTATAATGTATTTTATATGGCTAAAAGTAGCATGATATAAAAAAGAACTTTATATAATTTGCAGTTTGATTAACACGTGTACGTTTGAACCCTTGAGTACTAAATAATAATCAAAATTAAACTGATAGTTTTTCTTGGTGAAAAGTAAATTGGGGTATACTGTGTTGAATATATTATTGTCTTTCGTTATGTAACGATCGGAGAATAAAGCTGAAAATGATAAAGTGATGCTACTCGTATGTTAAACAAGTACTGGGTTAATTTTCATTATTAAGTCTTGGTAGTTAAGAATTAAGCAGCTGGATGATATGAAGCAATGTATGGTTTGTTGTGTACGTCTAATAGTACGTTACAGGTATAGAACTGACTGATTAATGAATCTTTTATGGGTAGTTTCAGTTTAATTATAATAATACCTGATTATTACAATAATAGCTACTTGGCTTAATTATGATAGCAGATATACAAGATCAGATGTAATTCTAAAATATGAGTTGTAATTTTTACAAAATTCTACTTGTATTATAAGATTTAAGGCTTTTCCTTTCCGACTGATACTGATTTTGAAGGCTATAAATATATAATTTTTTTTTTTTTCAATAATTGACATATGCGTAATTTCAATTATTGGCATCCTTGTTCTATATGATTATTGACATTTTGCAGGTGCAAATAAAAAGTAAAGAAACAGGTATAGATACAGCTGAGTTTAACACTAGAACTATAATACTAAACCCGTCAAAATGATGAATTGAGGGTTTCTTATTTTAACACCTTGACTGCCACGCTAAAGGCGCTGAAAACTTCGTTAGACGAAGCATCTATTTCTCCCAAATTTTACCTATTATTTTTACAATTTTTCGTCATTTCTATTCAGAATTTGGACTACTTAATACGACGATTTCTAATTAAGTAACTGAAAGGATATTAACCCTTTGACTGCGAAAGGCGTATATATACGCTCAGTAAATTGCAAGACATCAAATAAAAATTAACTTACGATCGACTACAATTTTTTTTTTTTTTTTTTTTTTTTTACGAAAACTATTTTTCATGACTTTTTGCCGGAGCACGCTGCAGTCAAAGGGTTGATAATGCAAACAACGAATTTCTATGGAAATTCAAGTGTCACCCGAATATGGATGACGCGGTAATCAACGTGTTAAATCATGCAACTGATTAAGTAGCTTTCGTTAAAATGTATACGAACTACTTCCAAGATAAAGACTTGCTGTATATGCTAGTATATGTTTCGTTCCATATTTATTTATTTTTCTATTTTATTTTCAACTTGAAAGTAGGTATATATAAACCGTCAGTAGTTCTAGTGTTAAGATTGATTGAATCGATTGATCGAATACATAATTCATTTCAATGTTGCCTAAATAACGTCAATCTTTCTAGAAAATTAAAAGGATTTAATAGAAGTATAAAAAAAAAGATTGCAATTAGTCGAGTATATAAATAAAATAGTAAAGAGTTATGTTTCATAGATTTGACAGCTATAAGCAATTGTCTATATGCAGGGTAATCTCGAAACCTACTGGTTCAATGTTAATCGGATCTTTTTAGATGCGTTCCTTATGATTTTGCGAAGGACATATGCTCAGTTTTATTACACTGTTGCATCGGGAAGTTTATAAAATTTCTACATGGTATTTCGTAAATGATGACCAAATCATCAGGAATAGATTCCTAACGCTTAGAGAAGAGAAAAAGTTACAGTAACATTAGGTCCGGAAATGATTAGTTTCTGAGTTATTAAAGTTTTTGTGCCACGATTCTCGTCACGTCGTCTTAGAGGAAGTGTTCAATATGTCCACCACCTGTCTCAATACAAGCTTCAGCTCGTCGTCTCATTCAGCTCTGAACACGCTCCTAAATTCCTGGCGATGGCGTGGGGCGTATCGTCTGAAAAGCTGCCACAATTCGGTCGCGGAGGATTTCTACATCGTCTATTGGAGACGAATACACTAGGGACGTTCGATTCACCAGAAAGAATCGAATTGGAATCGAACATCCCTAGAATACACTAAAGATTTTACATAGCCCTACAAAAACTTTAATAACTTAGAAACTAATCATTTCAGGATCTATGTTGATATAACTTTTTTTTCGTCTCTAAGCATTAGGAATCCATTCTTAAAATTTTGCCTACCATTCACGAAACGCCAGTTCATTTCGTCGTGTAAATCAGACAATAACATATAAGCTGGGATAGCTTCGCACTTCGGAGATGGGGACATGGTGAATACAGAATAAAATATCGCCCAGGCGGTTACAAATATATTTTATACATTATACATTATTATATACATGCTGAAAATTTCACCTTAGATGAACGAATTAATGGATCGATCGAATAATTAGTTAACTCCCACTGTCAGTAATTAGAGTTTATAAATCATTGACTAATTATTACTACTTTTGCTATTCTGAAGTGGAATGATACCTGCGCTTATAATATTAAAATTTTATTTAAATATTCACAAGTATCATATAGTCATTTCCATTGAGAAATAAAATTAATTCATTGAAAATTCATGTATGAAAAAATAGAACCATTTTTAATATTACAGGCGCAATATTACTTTTATTCGTATTTATTTAACGAAAATTCTGGTACCCGATAATCATTTCTTGCTTCTGTACGGTAAGGTATAAGATACGTAGAAATGGAAAATTCACGCTCGGTAAAGTGTTCCTGTAAATTATACTTTTTTAACGAAATCAAAAGTACATGAAACTCGTTCTATTGTTACACGTAGAGTGTACAATGTACTTCCAATAACGCCGCAGGAAAATCGTACTGTTTGCGCAGCAGGTGGTGAATTAATTGCAAAGCCCTCGATAGAGTATGTATTTATAGTGTTTCATGTATGCGTTAAAATTGTACAGCATCCTATAAATTCGAGAACAATAAAGTAACGCCAAATAATTTACGTTATATGAACTTCCTGATTTTGAAAAATAGAAAATCTGAGAAAAGTTGATGACATAAAAATATACTAAATTGTATTTGGAACACATCGACTTGAAACTTAAAGTTTGATGAAAATGGTTGCATAAATAAATAAATAAATAGTTAAATATTTTATTACCACTAAACGTACTGGCATTTTACATATACCTATTCTTACCATAAGGGGTAACATTGACCCCTTGTGAAATAAACGTTGATGTTTACAAAGAAATTCTTAATTTATTAAAGGAAATAAATTCGCAACATAACTTCTGATTTCTAATAAAATAATCAAACATATATTTTTATTTTTATAAATAAAATAATCAATTAATTACACTTTTTACGTATGACTGGTTTCTCCTTCATACATTTGAAATTTTGAAAGGGGTCATTTGACCCCGCTTGGTACGTTTAGTGTTACATAATAGGATTATGTTTAGTGCTTATTAACAGAAATTTTTCTAAATGGTAACTGTCAAAAAATGGAAGATCAAAGATCTTATAAGTTTTAACGTGTTCTTTTAATAAAAAGATGAATTTTTCATATTTTTTCTTGGATTTAGTTCCATAAGCTTCGTTTCAAATTAATGTTTCAATTATTTTTTAACTCATCAGTTTTGACAATAAATGTATGTATCTAGCTTTTCAGTTTAAATTCTAACTATACATATAACCGCCTAGTCACATGAGCTATGTTATTCATTTATTTGCTTAAGAAGAAAAACAAAAGAATAAATAAAAATCACGTATGTAGTAAAATTTGTAACTTAAAACTTGTAACCACACATTGTATAACTTTTTTTATTGCTATACAGCAGAAATAAACCTCCAACGAGGTTTGAAATGCTTAATAAAGAAACTACGAAACATTTGAGAAGAATGCGTTTAAAAATTTACATAAGTATGTTTCAAACGCGTATAGTACTTCTGAAAACTTACGAATAATCAATTATTCCAGAATGCACCATCGTTTCTTTTGTAACAATTAAGAAAGACTAACTTACAAAATAATTGCTGACCATTTTTGTCATAACTGTACGCAGTTCCATTTAAAATGTTGTAACTGGGATAATTTTTCAACATTTAAAATTACCATTCAGAGTAATGTTTTTCACACTTTTTATTTTATTTGTTACTTTTTACGAAAAATGCACATTTTTCCTTATGAAAATATACCTTTAAGTAAATCTGATCACTTTCGTTTACGTGTACCCATTTTCATAAATTATTTATACTATAAATTAGTATAAAAATGACTGACTTTTGTTGCAGACCACGATTGGAATGAACCTGTTCACTCGTCGTCTGGCCAACGAGATGCAAGTACAATGTGCCACGCAGAGATCCTTCAGGATCATCCTGCTGTAACGGTACATACATATATTCAATGTATATGTATATTAGTTTACAAATTTCAGTCCTGTAAAATAGTTAATATTTACCGTTTATTCAATATTTTACTGTCTTCGTTCAATTCTCGAACATGCAAGACGCAAAAACGTGCTAAAAAATTATGTTGGTCAAATGTTAATTCTTTTACAGATTAAATCCTTATTTTGATATTCACTATTGATTAACATTTTGATGGTCACACTAAACGTGTCAAACATATTAAGCCAAACTTGTATTTCTGAGAATTCTGATATTCTATCGTCCACAATTTCAAGTACTTAACACATTGCGGACGGGTCACGAGATATCTCGTTTTTTTATGCTTTTTATTCAATCAGCAGCTTAAGCAATTAGTCACAAATATTTATGTTACGTTACCGAAATGAATTGCAGACTATAACTTAAACATGAACGGTGTCGATCTTGCAGATCAATATCTATCATATTACTCAATATTGAGAAAAACAATTAAATGGCCAAAAAAGGTAGTATTATATCTTGTCAACTGCGGCATGTTTAATGCATTTAAGATTCATAATTCGTCTAATAATGAAAAAATGAAATATAAAGATTTCCTACTTGCTGTGATGAAATTGTGGACGACGGAAGAAAAATGAACGGATACATTTATGGATGTAGAACAAAGTATTTCGAATACAACAAATCACCCACGTGTCGACCCACTATGTAGACTTTCTGGTAATATGAAACAGCATATACTTGAACCAATAACGAGTAAAGGCAAAAAGAAGTTTCCAACCAAACAATGTACAGTTTGTTCGTGTAATGGAAAAAGGAGCGAAACAAGATACTGTTGTCAATTGTGCCAAATAGCATTGCATAAAGGAATCATACTCTAAAGCAATATTCAAATTTGTGTAATAAATAATAGTTTAAATGTAATAAAGGACTCATCAGTGAATTATAAAATTAAGAGACTTATAATAATATAATACACTCTTTGTAAATCTTATGTTACATAATTGCTTCAATTTTTACAACAGAAGATACAGTTTTATGCTCTCAAATTTGAAAATGACAAAAATTTTTGTGGCTGAAAAATGTATGCAAAGGGAAATTTTGTAAAAGATTGTATTTGCAAAAAGTAAACAATATTTTCGATAATTTCATTGATAATCGAATGTGCAGATCATATGTATACAATTAGCAAAATAGTGAAATAAATCGGCGGCGAAATTCCAGGCAATAAATATAAAAAAACATGCCTAAATTTTACGCAGTAAGTAGCTCAGAAGATAGAGGAAAGTGCGTACATAATAACGCAATTTGTTGCAACGCGATATCTTAATTAGTTCCTGAGATATAGGGCTTCAAAGTTTGTATAGCGGCCGGCGCGTACGAAGGTAATCCCGAATGGGCCGCAGACTTTTTTCTAGGAAATTCATATACGCATTTCCAGGAATAGTAAAGGGTTAGACGTAAACAATGACCACGTGACCGCTACGCTAGACACTCGCTGTCTGGGTCCAAGCGTGTGGCGGCAGCGAATTTCTACAAAAATTACGTTTGTCTTTACACGACGATATCTCAGGAACGGATAAAGATATCGATGTAAATCAAAAACCGAATTAAAGTGGAAGATTTCTACTTTCTTACGAATCCAACTTTATACCGAAATTCGAAACAGGACATTGTTGGCAGCCCTTTGAACTTTAAGTAATTTTAATACGCGTTTCTTATGCAATTTAACATAGTTTCTGACTTTCAGTTGCATCTAACAATAGAATATTATTATAAATATCTATCACACGCATTATTAACGATTCTTTCGTTTACTCAAAAACAATTTTTGGAAAAAAATACAACCGACTTCGGAATGCACCAAAAATTAAAAATATGTAAAAGGATTAAAGAATTTTGACAATTCGCAATGTAGAAAATTGTTAATTTTGCGCAGTTTCCGAAATATAAATTAAAATTATTTCGTCCTTCTCGGTGCATTCCGAAGTCGGTTGTATCTTTTTTTTCCGAAAATTTTTTTATTTCACATTTTTTAGTGGCGATCAGAGCATTCCTTCCAGAGTAGCATCAAAGAATAGGAATTTTGCAATGGGAATAATAGTTAGCAACAAAGGGATGGGAAGGGAAGGTCAGGGAAGGGCATGGAAGTGAAGGTAATGTTGCAAATGCGATCATCGTGGAAGCATCCCCGGCCGCAAAATGTAATACTAGGTTTCATCGATATCAGACCGAGTAAACGTGAAATACCACGTTTTTTGCGATAAAAGCGGAACAAAATGAAAAAATCCAAAATGATATTTTTACGGGACCAACTGTTGGTCATACTCTACAAGATGCAAAAGGTTTGGTTCCGATTGGTCCATCCATCTCGGCGTAATCGGCGAACATACATTAAAAAAAAAAAAAAAATTAACATACATGTCGAATTGAGTAACCTCCTCCTTTTCGAAGTCGGTTAAAAAGTCTTGTATAATAAACAGATATATATATATATATATATATATATATATATATATATATTATTATTTAAGAATACTAAATAATAAAAATCATAAATGTACGTACCCACATCCTGTTACTTGCCAAGCATGTTTTGAAGCGTTCGAAAATGTGCGGTCTTTGAGGGCATTTTGAACGCGAGGAGCCCGCCCGCAATGTGTTAACGTTTATATTTAATGGCAAGAAATATTGGTGAAAACTGCAGAAAATTATAAATTTTATATATATCAATGGATATGACACATTCTGTACAATTTTTTATTACAAACTGATGAATGTCGAAACAAAACTCGTTATAAATTTTATGAAAATATTTCATATTCTTATTTACATGTGGTTAATAGAAGCTTTCGCATATTCCTAATGTTTATATAATACATATAAGAAAATAATATTTCAACAAGTTCTTCTTCAAGAAATTACAAAAATGTATGGTGGAATATATGATGCATCTAACACATCGTTAATAATTTATCGTTTCAACACACACGTAGAAAGACTCAGCAAGTGGAAGATCTTTTTATGGACTTTCACATCTGGCGATACGGGTTAATTAAAGCATCGTACCGGAGTTTCGTACTTGACGATACGAGATACATTTATCCCGTAAATATTTTCAGCACAAGCCGTCTTGCATTTTCACACACAGTGACGGGGAGCGCATACGTGTATTTAATACAGCCGTGTGTAACGATGGCTTCTTTTTCTAAGGAGAGCTGTAGAGGTGGTGATCTCCCACCACCAGATTAATTCACCCGCGTTCCAATCAGTTTGCTTCATATGTAAAGAGGTACACCATTCTAAAGCATCGAAAAATAAGTAAAGTTTGAGAATTTATTTTATTCGGTTATCCAAGGATCAACATTGAAATTTTCTGTAAGATACATAACTATTTTATTTCTTTTTTTTTAAGTTTTCAGTTTTTACCAGAAGGTTTTGAAAACTTTATTTCAGAGTTTCCCAGAGAACAAAAGTTTTTTACTATTAACAAAGGAAATTATTGTAGATAGTTGAGACTTAGATATCTATCAATTGCATTTTGATATATCTCTATAGGGTATTGGAAAACATAATGGCAACTCCCCGTACATTATTGTCCAATAGATTTAAGCACAGAACCTTGAAGGAATGTCTTCTTTTGGTAATTTTCTCATTTTGAGAAAAGATTTATTAAAAAGGAAAACGAAGAACTACTTTTTTAAACAAATGAAAATTTATATATGTCGGTTACGTCCATCACGGAAAATTTAAAACGTAACGCATTATACGACATGTTGCGTCACGTCAACATTGCATTATGTATGTATGTATATGGAAACGTGGCTTGCAGGTTTTCGGATTTTTCAATTTTCTCCAGAAATCTTGAACACTTGATTTGTTCGTTTAGTATCATTTTTCCTGCTTCATATTATTTGTTACCGCACAATTCTGAATATACAATTTATGGTGCAGAAGTAATTTGATTGTTCTACGAACGTTGCAATATTCCACGGATTTTCTCAGAAAGTTCTTTGCCATAAGAGGTTGCATGAAAATTCCATTTCGAACAATGAATCCTCGTAAAATATTAAACCGACTAACAATAAGTTCTTCTGAGTTTTATACTGTGCGGGTGGCTACACTGCAAAGTGTATTATTTCATACACAAGAATTAACAATTTAAATAATTATGAAATCACCTGGAAATGGATTAAAACACCATAATTCTACCGTAATATCAAATATGTATAAAAGAACATAATATAATTGCTGTGCGTCTTTTTCAGAGAGAACTAACAACCATTTTTTTGAGAAAAGAATTCTTATGTACGAAACAATAAATTTTACAAATGACTCAGCAGTAAAATACACTAAAACTAGAAATGCAGTTTATAAAGCACTTAAAATTATTCGAAAGTATCTGGAACACTTTTAGAACTTGAATATTTGAGAAAATACTCTTTAATATAATTAACTTAAATTAAACTTTGATTAAACAACAGTATTTCTAATATAAAATGAGAGAATTAAATGAATTTAAATTCTTTACAAACTTACATAACTACACCGGAAGAAGACGATCCGTTGATCGATTTATAATTTAGGACGCAAACCGGAAGTTTGATAAACATTTATGCTATTCTATACAAAAATTATAATAATTACAGAAATCGTCACAGGCTAAAAAGGGGAGCACATTTTTTTTTTTAGCTGAAAAAGATCAACTTTAATTGTTTTCAAAAAATCTCATAAATGAGATGCCAACAAAATTGTACGCCACATTATGAAATATTTTCCTGAATGATTCCAGGGATTCTGTAGCTTCTTTATATTTCTTACCCGGCCATATAGTCTTCGAATCATTTTAACCCACATTCGCACTTTACCGCATATATCACATTATATAGGATTATCGCACACCCAAGAAAGGTATCTTTTCTTATTAACACGTTGACTGCCACAGTGAAAACGGACGTGTGTAGTCAGACACGTTGAAATCCTAATTATTAAGAATATAATCAACTAATTTTCAAATTTAACCTTTCAAATCGATAGCTAGCATTATTAGCTTGATGATAACATTATCCGTGGTTTGTTTCGTCATTTCTTTTCTTAATTATTTGATTGTAAAAAATTTCGGGTGCCGGTCTCCGGTGACCCCCGTGGCAGCCAACGTGTTAACCGTGTATATTTCCTTTTCATTCGATCCCCGATGTTCTGACATCCACTGTTGGCACTTAAAACATTACGTTGTAACAATATCCCATGTATTTGAAACGTCAAGTAAATTAAGAAGAAAAGTTCTTCGGATTTCTAAATTTAGATGGTTATAAATGGCCGGGATAATAGAGATAATACAAGTTTCCGAATAATTAGTCTGAAGATTTGGTGGTGGGCTCTGCGATCCCTATAATCCAAAGGATTGAAACTGAATTTAAATTAATACGGTAAATTAGTTCCTTGTAACGAATGGCTACTAATTCAGTGTAACTAAATAGACAAGTATTACTAAGAAAAATCGATGAATTGCGGTCACTTAGTCCATCATTTAAAATATTTATTGGAACATTTAAGAACTTTTTAAATAAGTAATAAACGATCAAGTAAAGGGTAGTATTTTCTATGTAGCACCAACTGAAAATATATTATAAAATTTTTAGGTTGAATTATCGAAGGCCATTAACACTAGAACTATCGATGTTCAATGTCTATTTAGTTTTAAATCGAAAATAAAATAGAAAATGAAATACATAGAAATATTCTTTATTTTGGTAAAAATCAATCTACACTTCGACAAAAGTGTCTTATTAAATATTTTAATATACAATTAGAAATCTGGTACAGGTCACTTTGACCAGTTTGGTAGTTCTAGTGTTAAATTACCTGTGGTTACAAAAATCACTTATATGTTGTTCTGTTATATCGCAGCTTTGGCATTCTTTACGTTTTATTGACCACCGTTACCACACTGATACCGCATTCCATTATTTTCATCCAATTCTAGACAAATTATAGCTGACTAGCTGGAAGTTTTGTTAGTAGACAAAATACTTTCAGCTTCGTCCCGTTCACTCTCGTCTCTACCCACGCAAATATTGATTTCATTAATTAAGAAATCAAAGGAACTTTCTTTACATAAGTTCTCGTTAACTGCGGTTAATTGTTGTTTTTTCTCTGGTATTCTCCTACTATTATGCGAGAGAATCGCAGGTCTTGATCAACCGCATTTGTTAGCCCTTCAACGGTCTAATTATCGTTATTAGCAGTTTTTTTTCCAAGTCCTTGTCGTTCTTAGTAAAAATAAAACGCTGCCGCTATTGAGCGTCTTTCTGGGGTAATAGAAGCCACTTAACTTTTATTGCCTACTCTGCCGTCATTCGATTCTGATAAAAATAGTTGAGGAACGTTTAAAATAACCCCAACATTGAAATTATTATTGGAAACTTTGAGTTAGGCTGATATATATGTAATATCCCATTTTGTTGTATCAATTTTTCATACTTCTTCTTTAAATTCATATACGTAATAAATTTTAATTGTCATTTGAAATTACAATTAATGATAAAATTATGATTTATTGTAACAAATATACTATTTTAATATTTAGCGAAAATTTATAAAATGAAACTGAAATACTTCTAATTTCTTAAAAAATTCTGATCTTTCTTACTTTGATTTATAAAAGTAGGAAATTTACGTTCATTTCTAGACTGCGGAGTTTTATGCATATAAAATTACATGAAAATGAAATAAATTTTGTGAAAGTCTGTTAAATATGTAAAAACCCGAAGGGAATAAATAATTCGTAGTAATATATTAATACAAAATATAATAAACAAAGATTTCGAACAGATATACATATGTTTTCCTTTTATTTGCAATGTTACGAAAGATATACAAGCTTTTATTCCTTCTTCACTCCTGTTAATGTCTAATGAAGATAAAAAAGTGAGTACGCTGATAAGATGTCTATCATCTTTCATTATGCAAATTTTTTACTTCCCAGACAAGTAATCTCTCGAATAGCACAGTGTGAATATTCTCGAGAAGAATTTCGCAATAATCGTTAAAAAATAAAATGCTACGATTATTCCAGTCATCCGGAGGATTCAAACGCTTCCGTTCTTTTAATTCTCGTTCTTAATCTTCATTATCGAGCTGTTATTGCAAGTAATTGTGATAAAAATTCTTTAGAAATTGTATCTTCTCACAGGGGCAATACGCGATGTTGGGAGTACGAATTTTGTTAAAACTGTGCGGTATTATTATAGAGAATGCCAAAAATAGCAATTGTACATGACTATATCACTCTCCCCTCTAAAACAAAGAAGAAAACATTTTTTGTTAATTGTCATGTCTACTCGACTCTTAACACTAGAACCACCGGCGTTCAGTGTCCATTTATACTTAAATCGAAAATTAAATAGATAACAAAATACGTAAAAGATGAAATATGAATTAGCACATAGAAAAATTCTTTACCTTGGTGGAAGGCAACTTACATTTCGATAAAAGCGTCTTAATAAAATTTGTAATATAGAATATGGAATCTGGAACAAGTCATTTTGACCCGTTTGAATGTCTTCTGGCAGTTGACGAAATGATTTAATTATCGTTAATTCCGCTTGATTCTTGACAAAAAGGCACTTTGAGTAACGAAATATATTTTAACCAAAGATGAAAGGAAATATAGAAGTATGAATAAAACAACAAATATGCAAACTGATGTGTATTTTTGTGTTTTCCTGTAGTGGTTATGGCGTAATGAACGAGGAAGAATGCAACACGGCAGAGGAGGCTAGATGAGCCCCAACCTTCAGAGAGGTGCATGTACAGATCATCAAAGAGTTGTATACGAGGAGAAACGCACATCTCTCAGAGAAAATCGAAGTGGAAACAAGCACGTGTGTGGAAGAATACGCGGTCCATACCTGGCCCGCCATTTTGGCGGCATGGTCCTTTGGGCCACCATACTATTCCTGCAAGGAGCTGGTTTCGTCGGTAAGTTTATACGTCGGCCGAACTCCGAGCTGACTTTAGCGACAGTTGCGAAAAAGTTAAGAAGCTCCCAAACAATGATAGATCATTGTCTCTCCAACGGTTCTGTGACAAAGAGGATGATACAACTAGCAGGAGGAACGAAGACAGCGATAGGCAAGCTGCTTGATTTTCGATGAAGTGTCCAGAGAAAAAGATCCTGTATAAAAACGTACTTTTATTTTTTTATAAAATTTCCAGAGGGAAATTGCAAAATCAGGTTCTGTCCCGAGCTTGCCTATCGCTTTGTCTTCGTCTCTCCTGCTATTGTTGTATCACCCTCTCTGGCATAGCACCGTTGGAGAAACAAGGATCTATCTATCCTTGTTCGGAAGCTTCCTGATTATTCCACAAATGTCGACAGTGGCGTTAGTTTACCTCCTGCGCACCCTTAAGGGTATGACAACTTCTATGAAAATAAGTACTGCAAAGAAAATTGAAGGTGAGGAAGGAAAGAGAGGCTTGCTAGTGTGTTCATCAGTAAGATTTCTCAGTAGGTCCCTTGCCTTAAGCACAAGACAGTTAAACTGAAGTTCGGGTGGAAGAAGGAGGAGGAGGAGGAGGTAGGATGCATATAGAACAGCGTGTAGTATAATATACAGGGTGTCCCGTAACTAGTGTAAGAGCCCTAAGTGGAAAAACGAAGCCCCATCCGACATTTTTGCAAAAGAAATTGTTATTCAGAAGCATCTCAGCTAGTCCACATTTCCGGCTCTTACACTAGTTACGGGACACCATGTATAATACGGACATAATATCAATAGTGCATTCGCAATAATAAGAAAAGTTTATACGAGTCACTGGAAGTTTGTAACTTGGAAACTGATCTTATCTAGAAACTAAAATATGATGCTAATATATTATAAAAGTATAAAAACTTTTATTGAATTCACCATTATAAAACATGTTTAAAACGCTTGTTTCTTTACACGTGTTTTTATTGAAATCATCCGTACCACTCTAAACACTTCATATAAACATGTTTTCAGTCTGACCTTGTTTTAGACTTACAGCCTTTTTTTATCTTCCAGCAGATACATATACTGGCAATCAGTTGCCAAATATTTATAGAGTTTTCGAATTAGTTCAGTAAGTTCGTTGAATAGCATCTGTGATAGCTCGCATTTCCTTTGATAATGGTAAATTATACAAATGCAGAAACAGCAGATACGCAGAGATTCCTAAATAAGTCGATTACTCGTAAAATGGGGTACTTAACTGATGCCCCTGATTACAAAGGGGAGTTGCCAGCAAATTCAGACAGTATCTGGCAATTTTAAGTAGGTCAGAAGGTCAACAATGAGATACGTAATAAGGTCCAAAAGTTCTCGGCTACTCCTTTTTGCTCATACGTGAAAAAATATGAATTAGTGGAATATGAAGCTTAACATTGCAGGCACCAATGCCCTCAATTTTAGTTCTGTGTTTGTAAACCTGACTTATACACAGCATGTCTAATTTGGAGCATGGTGTCTATATCTTTTTATTACTCAGGCAGAGAACTTTTGGACCCTATCACGTATCAAGAGGTTTATTAACCCTTTGACTACGGCACACCCTCGCAGAGTATCATCAGTATACACACGTCTTTCGTATACAGGGTGTCCCAGGTTGGATAGTAGAACTAGGCAGGTCTTAATTCTATGTGCAAAAATAAGCCGAAAAAAAGAATACATTTTTTTCGTTTGTGCTTTGAGTTCGAAAATTCGGCGACTTCTGCTTTTGGGTAACTTTAGGCATAATATCAATACGTTTATCATTTAATTAAATTCATTTACTGATATTTTATTTTCCAGTAAGAAACACTCTAATACAAACAATATCACAGGCAAATAAATTGCCAATAAAGATGTTTCTTATCGATATATTTTCACACCATACTGAGCACGTTAGTGGATAATCAGTTTAACAAAATACTTAATACTAATGTGTAACACATTTTAACAATTGTAACACTTACGTTTATTAATTCAAAAATTGTTGAAACCGATGCCTTCCTTGTTGCCTACAAATTGTTGTTCTTCAAATTAAAGAAGCATGTACAGTTAGCAACGTATTTTCTTTAGCTAGCGACTTTATTCTTTAATTGAAGGGAATATTCACTTTCTTCAGCGTAAATTAATTCTTTTACGTGATCCACAAATAAAAATTTAATTCAACATTCGTGTCTCTGATTTAATAAATTTTTAACGTTTCGTTCATCTAGTAAAAATTCTACATCGAATGTTCCAATTAGATTATCAGGTAGAAAATCTGGGCCTATAATATGAGTGACAAGCATACGATGATAAATCTGTAAGCGCGTATACATCCCTCTTTCGTAGTCTAAGAGTTGAAGGTGGTTAAGTCGAGAAATTTTTATGAAATCAGATAAGCGTATAGCACAAAAACAGCTGAAAGTTGTCAGAACAAGGCCAGGTAAGTAAAACGTTTATATGGATTTTTTTTTATTATTTATGTGAGTTGGATCTGCTTACTGAAGTTATATCTACGGACTACAGCATACCCTACATATCGGAATGGATCGTTGGGAGAATCCTTGCAACAAAGTTGTTGTGAGTGTCTCCTTGGAGGCTAGTACGAAAGTTAAATGTCTGACATTTGTTATGTTATATCACTTACTGAAGGGGCTAGATCCGGATAAGGTAGAGAGGCGATGTTATCGTCTTTAATAGAAAATATAGGTATACGGGAATCTACTTTTCGTCCTTATACGAGAATATTTTCGCCCGTAAAAGGGCTCATTGGATAGGCGTTAGTCCGATGCAGCGCGCTCTGGTTGTAGTTGAATGTGATTGTGTTGA
This sequence comes from Stelis phaeoptera, assembly GCA_943735885.1. Lineage (NCBI taxonomy): Eukaryota > Metazoa > Arthropoda > Insecta > Hymenoptera > Megachilidae > Stelis > Stelis phaeoptera. The sequence goes on from OX030933.1 coordinate 5,219,965, forward strand.
TATTTCATAATATGAGCGTTACAAAACTGAGCAAAAATCGCCAATACACATCGGTCGACTTAAACAATTCTTTTGTCACTGAAAGATTATTCCTGATGGAATCAAGATCAGAGCGCGTTAGCTTTGATGTTTATCTACAAACTAAACTAGGTTTTGTCCTGATTCTCTTTGTAATAAAGTCGAAAAGTCGATTCCCGTATCAGCTGTATCGATAACGAAGCAGCGTTCACATATTTCTGTAGTCTCGTCGCTTATTCAGTTACAATTCCGTATCTTTACCGAGTTAATTCATATGTTTGGAAAATAAATGTGCGACGAGAATACAGACACGTGTGAACGCTGTTTCATTACTGATTCGGTAATGAAACGAAAAAGAATAAATTATTTTTATTAAATTTGTAATAGACAACCTAAAATACTATTAAAATTACCGACCTGCCAACTCTTAAAAGTCACCTGACTACCCTAGCCCTTTAAGCACTTGAAACGACACATCGCAACGCTCTTGTTTCTTTCGGTTATAATAAATGTATAACATATATATTGATAACAGTACTTATTTTCACCTTCGTGTATACAACTGGGTAGGTATACACCCATTTCCATATGTTCTTCTAAAAATATCGTGCAACCACTGAGATTCTCCATCCGTTAAACGTTGAAGCATTTATCAGATTACGATTTTAGTTTCGTACCACCTTCTATATCAACGACAGTATTATTTACTACTTGCAAAAGTTCTTCTGACAGTACAAAATTGTAATCAGATGACATCATAATTAAGAGCCGTTAAAACTGTTCAAACTTTTAGCAGGCATTTAATTTCTTTAAAACTTGTCATTCCCTTAAGGGGTAGAATACGAAGACGTGGAAAACAACTTTTAACCCATTCGGGACGCAAGGTTTTTTATGTGACAGTCTCCAGGAACCGGAAATTTTTAACTTTAACTTTTACTTTGTTTAAAATGATCTTATCTACACGTCCAGTTTTTCTTGACTAACTAATGATACTAAGTTCACGATTGTCATATAAACGATGTGTCACTCGTCTGTTTTCATAGATATTGCACGTGTAGTGTGTCTCGAACGGGTTAAACCACCTCGTTCAACCGGTCAATCGTTGCCACCTTTACAAACATCTGTTTACTTTTCACAGGCTCGGTGACAGGTATTCCAGGGGTTCCAGAAAATATCACGGTGATGTTCCTAAATCCGACATCTGTCCGCGTTTCTTGGAGTACCAGTCAGGTCGAACAAGTCGAGAAGTACGACGTCACGTATAAGCCAACAGATGCCAGGTGCGTTTCCCGATTTCGATATTTCGTACGTGCTTTTTCACTTTGCACATATACGTGATGAAACTTTGAAAATTCACATGCACAAGTTATTCGGTATATCAACATGTAATACTTGTTTCTAACGAATTCTTGAAAATGTAGAACATCTTATGATTATTTCAATTCATTTTATTCAATGTATCTAAAAAATTAATAAGATACCACATTTTTTGTTAATACTAAGTATTTGTCGCTAACGTCGGAAACGAAGATAAAAGAAACAACTGAAATTATTATTAAGTATTGATTTAAATTTTCAATATTTAATAAAATAATTTGTTTGCATTCTTTAACAATATAGCCCAGCTATGTTAATATACTGAATTAATATACTCGTATAAAACAATGTTTTTGGAATATAATATTTCTGTCCACTTACTTCACTGTGGTACACGTATCAGGCTTTTCTTTTTAACATGTCATAAGCTTGATAAACTTTCTAAAGCTTTCATTTATTTACAAGTGGTAATTATCAAGATCTCCCTGCTTTCGTAGCGAATAGCGAGGAGCTAATTATACAGAGACGAACGATATCAAATACATTAGAATCGACTGTTTGAATCGTTTTATCAATTGGTATCAGAGTCTGTCAGTGTCAGTTATTAAAGAGGACTTGATATTAATTGATGCTTTCTCCTCCTATTGCGGCGCAGGAGACAAAATGACAGGTATACAGATTTTCTACGGTATTCTATATAAATTACCATCATTGTTTCGCGCCAGTAACGAATCCATTTTATCAACAATCTAAAAAATTATTTTTTTCTTTTTATTTTACAAGAACCTGTCTAGAATTTTCATGTAACGAGCACAAGACATCTTAACTTCTTCAGGGACAAATTTATTAAAGATATAAACCCGTTAACTAGAAATTTCGAACGCAAACAACACTAATTTATTCAAAAATTCTGATGTCAATTTTACCGTTGACTTGAAAGCTATTTGTATTCACTTGCCAAGAAAAATTCTTTAATAGCTGAAACATTAGGTTAACGGGTTAAACTAATACATATATGGATCAAGTTATTTCTTATAATTCCAAATTTGAAGATAACGTGAATAGGTACGCTAACAAAATTAACGAGCATATGTAACAAGTGTTTTCGTTATTTTATTCGATTCTTAAATCTTACAATAATTAAATAGTAATATTTTCACAGCTAAGATGAATACTATAAATTTCTTATTATAATGGTCATTTTTACAAAGTACCATGTATTATATAAAAAATTACAAATGTATTCGAATTCTGTCTATAATTATTAAGCCAGCTTAAGTCCGATAATGAGTGTTTCCTTATTTCGTGCCTTTTACATAAGTTATGGGCTGTGTAACATGCAGAAGATTAGACAGAATATGAATTTTTATAAACTTTGCAGGTTTCTTTACGGTTGAGTTTCTTTATTCGGAATGTCTTTTTTTTTTTTCAATATTTGAATATCTTTACAGATGTTTCTCAATTTGGTTCCTCATACTTGGAACGAAATTTTGAAAAAGAAACACTAAATATAGATTCTCGGTGATGAAAATATTTATAAACAAAATCGAATTTCGATAAAAGAATGTGACATCGTGCGTAGATATTTTTAAACCGATGTAGAACCGATATTTTCTCTTTTCTACTTGACAATTTTTCTGACCAATTTATACGATGCTTATCCGTAATTGTTTCTTTAGATATTTTAATTTTTTAATAAATATGGTATACGTAAAATACATAATGCTTATATAACTTTTTATCTTTTTGCAATTTTAATATTAATTCTCTCTCGTGTATTTGTATTCCAATTGTTCGGAATCCGTTATTCCCAGCGAAGCACAAACCTAACTATACAGGGTGTTCCCGGATTAAATAACCAAACTTAACCCTTTGGATACATATTTATTTGAAAATCTTTTTGCACTTGGAGCACATTTAATTTTGTGAGCAAGTGAAAACAGTAGATTTTATGCAAGAATTAATTTATTTCGTATTATTCATTTACTCCTACATAATATTGAAATAACTTTAGGCAGTTAGTATTACAAAATAATTTTAAAACAAATAAACTCTGGTTACAATAAATAAATCAAAATGAACTAGTTAAATCTCGTCTCAGTTTCAACGACGTTTCAGAACGTCGTGTGCGTCTTTGCTCAAATAAATGCACGACGTTCTGATACGTCAAATGTAGCCAAAGGGTTAAAAGATGAATTCAGGACCCCAAAACAAATGAAATTTTCCTCTTGAAATATGCTCACAAACGTTTCGTTCAATAGCTTCGTTATTGTGGCCTTAATTTTCATACGATGGCTCTAATAATTTGATCACCCACTGTAGATCTAACGAGAGAATCGTGAAGTCAGGGATGTTATTAAATTGTGATAGCGTAATAAGTGATGTAATTAACTATAAACAGGAAGACTAGGATTCGATTATCAGGAGTAGTCCAACGTGTGTTATATTTATCCTAAATTAATGCAATTTTGAATAAAATTGTTTGCCTGTCATGTTCCCTAATAGTGCTAAAAATTTAATTAGCTAAAACGTTTATTTTTTAACAAAATTTATCTATTGTTTTTACAATATTTCGTTGTTTCTATTATTCATAGTTTCAAATACTTGATACTACTATTTCTAATTAAGTAATTAAAAGAATAGTCAGTAACTTATGGACAACGTAACAATGGAAGTGTCGAAGAAACAATCAGAATCATTCAAGGATTTAAAATGGCACCGATTGATGGGTTAAATGAATTGAATCGTGTTCTCAATATCGTAGCAGACACGTTGACTTACGATTCCTTGGATTCCTTCCTAAGATTGCTCTTTTAGATTACAGTAGCCTTGTATTTAGCTGATTGAGAATTTTATCGACGATATCACAGAACCTAGTGAACGTCCTGAGTGGGTAATATACCATGGTTCTAAACTGTTTAGTACAGAATAGTCTCATTTAATAGAGATTCCGTTATCCGAGGTACTCTGAACCTTATATTGGATCACGGGATTGATTTCAGACATCAATTTTTCAAAGACGAAATGTAACTCACGCACCAAACTTTGATACACTGCTCTTTTATTCTCTTTCTTTTTTTTAACCAGATCCTTTACCATATTGATTGAAACATTTTTAATACAAATTGGATCCAAATGGCTTATTTGATTTCTTGAATTTCTCATGTGACCTGAAACTCGCTTCAACTTAACACAGTTGTTCCACAACAATCGCTGTGAAACTTAAACATAGTCATTCATTAGTTTAAATTCTGTCTCACCATCGTGAAAGACTCATGCCAGGTTCAATCCGACACAGGTACAAACTGCAAGCACCTTCGTCTGAAAAATCAATATGTTGTCGGGCTCTTCCTCCACGTTATGGATCCAATTTCGGTTCTAATCTGACAGTCAATTGTTTACCAAATCTGAGAGTCTAATCTTCAAGCATACATGAGTTTAATTTGAAAGATGGTTCGGTATATCGATCTCACCATTTATGGTTTCTTAGGCCTGGTGGATGGCCTTTTAAGTATATCGAGTGATGTGACTTTTCCATGAGAGTCTTTTGTTTAGATTCACGTTTAGATATTTCGTTCATAATATCTCGTTTCGACTCGAGACTTTTTTAAAAGCGTGTTTCTCCATGCTACAAGTATATAGCCTTCTTTAAATAAAATCACACATAGGCTTATAAAACAGCAAGCAGTAGTTATGTTCCAAATACAGTCATTAATAACAAGCAAATACAAACCAAATGCATCCGAAACTAATTCCCCTGCAATATGCACATATCTGCATGAGTAGTATTATATTTTGTGGGCAGCTCGTCACGGCTCTCGCTATAGTCATCGTTTCACTAGGTTTTTAATCTTTAATACCAGCTGCAAAATATCACTGATCCATTTTGTGATCGAATCTTTAATTTTAAATTTTATTGCAGTAATATTTTTTATAGTACGTGTCAGACGAAATGGTATTTAACACTACTCCATTGTCAAGAAGAATAGTTTAGACCAATTCTCCTTCGGTCAAAGCTACTTTAACTCTTTGGAGCGCAGAATTTCACAAGATAAAATAGACCCATGTTGCACAGAAATTTTTTTTTTATTTTTTAAATTTTATTTTATTTTATTTTATTTTTGCCATGCAATACCGTGCATCAAGAAGATGGGACATTTCTAATCCCACCGTGCCACAAAGAGGTAAAGTTCTTGACAAGGTTAGGAACTGTTGTTTCGATGAATCTATCGGTTTAACAAGCATATTATGAGAAGTATAATAGTCTGCTATTAAATTTGAAGTTTCCAAAGTTCCAAATTGCGAACTTTCAAATCCCAATTTTCCAAATTTCTAACTTTTAAATTTCCGAATTTCGAACTATCCAAATCCGAAATTTCTAAATCTTAGATTTCCAAATTTCCAAATCTGATACTTCTAAATTTCCAAGTTTCCGAATTTCAAATTTCTATATTTCAAATTTCCAACTCTCCCAATTTCAAATTTCTAAATTTTAAATTTCAAAATTTCCAAACTTCGAATTTTCAAATCTCAAATTTTTAAATTTTAAATTTCCAAAGTACTTTTTAAAGAAAAAGTAAGCAGAAAATTTTAATTTTCTTGATAAGTAAAAATCGTACCGTATTCCAAATATTTTAAAAAGCGGAGAAGTATTCTTCTGGGCGGCACCAAGCCCTTCGACCTGACAAAGAAATAAAACTTATCCTAAATATAGTTCTGAAGAAAATATTTTATACGTATTTTTTTATATCGGCCATCGTTCACATTAAAGGGGCGATAATAATCCTTAAATATAAGGGCTGATAATATATTTTTGGGAATATCTCCGAAATTAAAGGAGATAATAGGAAACTTTCTTTTTTTAATTGTGTATCTTTAAATGGGGAATTTCTCTGCATAAGAAAATTTGAATAAACATTACTTGTTTAAGTAATATATTGAAAATTTATAATTTTTGTTTTATTTCTTTTACTAAATGTTAATTTATTATTTTGCAACTTTGTGTATATACCTTTTGGTAACAGTTCAAAATAAATAATTTCTGCTGTTACCTGTAGCACACAAAGCAAAGTTTCTGGTCTCATTTAAACGTCGATGGAATTAACGTCTCAGATGACAACTAATAACGTGGTCACTTTTTATTTACATAAGTTACGAACTTTTCATCCTCTGGCTTTTCCTTTATCTTGAATAAGCTCACGTAGTATTCATATTCCCATTTTAGACACCTTTTTAAATGCAAATATTCTTAATACTATTATTTAACTATTTAATCGGATATAACGAGTTGACTCGTCATTTCGACTGTTCAACTTTCAGTAGTTAATAGAATATTTACGAAAAGATCTATGGGTCCAAATATATCGGTATGTCTTTGTAAAATAGAAATTATTTCATACTTGCATTTATTGCTAATAAAAGAAATTTATTTATGTTTATTTCTTCTTTTATACGAACAATAGGAAAATGACTTTCTTAATCGACAAATCTTCCTATTAAAGGGCTAATTCGTCCCATTCATTCATAATTCAATAATAAAGTAATAATAATTCATAATTCATTCATAATTACCTAAAATGCTTGATTGCCTTTCCATTGAATTACCTTCAAGGCTTACATTGCCACCTTTAAGTATTCTGAACCACTTTTACTCCTCTAACTTACTTACAGAATCGTATTTAAAAGCTTTGTAAATGTTCCTGACAGGCTTGCAAAACTTTATTACCCGGTTTAAACTCGTGGAGTAAATACGAATGAATTACGACTCTTGACATGAACATCTCAACATTTCCAAGTTGCAACAATTTATTTGCCTTCACAACCATAACAGTGGGTACAACAATGAAAGCACCGTAACAGAGGAAAGAAGCCAACAAATTGTTTTATATGATAAGAGATAAGATTAAAAAAAAAGGCTCACTTAATGAAATTTTCAATAGCCTCAGCGTGGCAGTCAAAGCAACTAATTTACTAGTACTTATACTAATAAACTAATATTAAAAGCAACCAACAGTGCATTTTAAAGGGTAAAATTGAAATAAATGTATTTAATATTTTTACGAATTTTTTACCCTTGTCAACTATATGGTACCGTCATAAAAACGAATTGATAAGCAGCCATGGGTTGCGTTAGGTTATGAATGCACTCACGATTTGCTTTGATAGGGATGATCAAATGCTTCTCAACACGCAGGTTACTAACAATCCAGCACCAATTCTAACATTATGTGCAACTGTCTAACAGTCGACTAATATTTCAATATTTATTATGAATTTTTTGGATTGTAATTTGATTTACTTCACGGGTGAACATCCTTTTGGAATTATAATTTTTACAAATCTGTGAATTGTTTGCTTCTGTCATTTTCAATGTTTAAAGAATTTAATTTTGTAAACAATTTTTCGCGTTCGGCTCTTTGTGGCGCGCTTTAATAAAAAGTCCAAAAAGAGATTTCTCTTAAAACCAAAGAAATAACAATTATAGTCGAAGCTAAGGCAATTTTTATTACTTGAAATATACGTGTTTCGTATACAGATAAGTTAGGTATAAAGATAAGTAAGGGCGGATATATGCACCTTTCGCAATCAAAGGGTTAAACAAATTTTGTAACTTATTGTTATTTGTAGAAAATATTTAATCTGTGTTTACATACAAAGATTCCATAAATTTCTTCGAACACTTTTTCATACGAAATGTTTTTCAATATATTTATTAAAGTAGGAGTTCGCCGTAAAATTAAATCAGACCTTTTTTCAATATTTGAAAAAGTTGGAACAGAAATTTATTTTTCAAACCAGAAAGCAAAATGTCTTCGAGCATCTTACTATTAATAATTGTTTGAAAATATTTAAACATTCAATATTTTGTCCAATTCAGGAAAGTTTACAGAACCTTGTTACAGGGACAAAGATTGAATAAAGATATTAAATTTTTCCCAAATTTAAATATTTCTAACGAGTATACGAAACTTTATATTTATAACTTCTTATAACCTTTCAATTTGCCATAGTGCGTACGATTTGGTAGCCATAATCCTTATTCCAATTTTAAAATGGCTGACACATTTCTCGGACCTAAATGTCATAGAAAATATTAAGGAGATACTCGTCGCTCAAATAATAAAAATATATTTGAGAGTTCAGGTATGTATGGAAAAGGGAATCTTTAATTAATTAATCGCAATTAGTTATTAAATAACTAGTCTCTTTTTATAATTTAATGAATCTATTCGTTCATTCTACAAACATTTTTCTGACAAAGGTGGAAATAATCTATCGTTTATTGTTTGATAAACACGTTGTTCATTAAACACGAAGTAAACATATAATATTTGCCAGTAGTGTAAATATACTGGAATATATCGAACAGGTATCTATTCTAGCTGTGAACATATTACTATTCAAATACTTCAATACACATCAGTGTAGGCGTTAGTATCCATGAAGAGGTTAAATCAGCACACATCTTTCCTAATGTATGCACCGTAATTACACTTTCTTTAGAAAAAACAAGCACGTAACAGTGAAACGAGAAGTACCGTATCACAGTGTGATATTCGTGCTCGTGAATAGAGTAGCAAGGTGCCAAAGTTTTTTTTCTATTTTTAACCCCTTGCCGTATAATTTTATCGATGGTTCTCAGTTATCAGGACAAACGAAGAAAATTGAAATATTATACGTACCTTTTTCGTTTAACGATCCTTAACTATACCAATCCTAAACGAGTTTGTAACGGCAAAAGGTTAATATTACACTATTTTACAGCACATGGCAACAGCAATTAGAAGTTGTTCCCCTTTGCTATAAAAATCGCACAGTAGATTTGAAAAATGACGCAGAAAGTAAACACGTACTTATGGTACTAATGAAAAATGGTTAAACCTTTAAACTCATTTGTTCAAATTTATCAATGTAACACGTGTCACTCTATTTCGATTAGGTCAATCGTGACCTAAACCTACGAAACATGTATAATTGTGTTTCGATTAAAATTAAGTAATTAAGTAAAATTAAGTTTCCAAACGAACGACCTTTACATAGTAGAAAAATAATATCCACGAAAACAATATGAAATCTCGAGAATGAATGAAAATTTGTAATTAAATTCAAATTCGAGGATCAAAGACTGGAAAGATAAATAAGAGATATTGTATAAGATATAACTACTATTATATTAATAAATATCGATGCCAAGAGTAAAAGTAACGCGTCATGAGCGTAATTATTAAGAAGTTAATATAAGTAGTATAATGTTATATGCAACACCGCTTCGAACAAAAATTAATTACACTTTCGAAAAGTCCAACAGTCGGATATTATCAGCACTCATTAACACGTTCACTGCCAAGCACGAGATATTAAAGGTTCGTCCGTTAACGTGTTTCAGGTCAAAAAACATTAAATATCATTACTGCGGTGATTAATATAAATTAGTAAATTAAAGACTCAAATTTGAAAATTTGTTATTCATATCTTTAATAATTTAGAGTTCGAATATGTACATTTTCAACTGCGGCAATGAAAGTGTTGAGTTAGTTACCATAATAGAAACAATCATGCTTATGTAGTGTGGCATACATGGAGTTTATTTACTGCCGGAGTCTTGTAATTTTCACTTCGATACGTTCGATCAATTTTTATGCATTGTATTAGGTACCAATTCCAAATAATAGCAGTTAGTAATTTTGCGGTTATCAAAATGTTAAAATTTACATTTTTAATCTAATACCTTTAGCTTGCTACTTTTCAATTGATAAATTACTCATTACTACGGTTTACACTTAATTGTTCAATTGAATTAAAGTTACCGAAACGAAAATATCACATTAAATTATTGTTAACACAGGAATTTTCATTTAAAATTCTATTATTATTCTTTTTATGTATTTTTAAATTGATAGAACTGACATATATGCGATAAAATAAAAAATCCTGATTGTTTCAAATGTATAAAATATTTAAGATGAAATAAGGAAACAATCAAATTTATGGAAGTACATGATTGCATACGTATCTGCAGTCAGCATATTATTTGTTACTTTTGCTGGGCTCATAATTGAGTACAAATGTAATTTAATTTACCTAACCGTACCTATGCTTATTACATATCCACTGAAATGTTATTATTGCGTGTACCGTATTAATGGTCTGGCTGTTTGCTGTTTGCATTCCTCGTAAATGTTAACCATCACGCTTCACTTTTTTAAGTCGCATTGTACACTCTTTATATACCCATGTAATCACATTATTTCTTACTTTTCCATTTTACGATTGTACTACAGGAAGGAAATCTGCTCCACGTACCACGTATAGCAAATATTGAATTTTGGACAATTTTTTATTATTATCTACTTAATCCTTTAAAATAAGTGTAAAGACGACCTGACTGAAAGGCAAATATTTTTCTTAACACTAAAACTACCAAAGGGGTCAAAATGACTTGCTTCAGATTTCTTATTTTAAATAGCAAAATTTATTGGCTCTCATCAAGATAAAGAATTATTCTATATGTTAGTTTACGTTTCATCATTTATTTATTTTGCTTTCTATTTTAGGTTCAATTTAAAAGTAAGGGCGCATTGAACGTCGGTAGTTCTAGTGTTAATCCGTGACGTTGTTGCTGTTGCCATGAACTCATAAATTGATGCAACGCTACATTTTTCGTTTCAAGTGGAAAAAGTTTCCTAATAAACAGACATCTATTTAAAAAATTTATTTTCTCGAAAATTCATTTTTCACAAAAATGAATTTGCATTTTTATCGTGTCATCTAAGAGAGAAACTATCTATTTCTCAGTTATGATTCCTTTAGTGTCTATACTACATTACAGTCCGTTAAAATTGCATAAAATAAATAAATCACGAGATTTTGACATTTGTTAGTTCAAATGAAAGAAGTTTAAACTTTGATATTAAAAAAAATTTAAGGAATAAGTTACTCATAGTACTCTGTCAAAGGAATTTATTAAAACAATTGTAACAACATACAGAATTATAAATTGAGGTCCTCCGAAGGCGTAGGGCACAGTGCTGAAGATGCACATTCGATTATACAAGGGTGCCTTACTAACGAGTATCTACGATCTACAATATTATTACTTCAATGTCCAAACTTCGACGTGAGATTAATACTAATTCTGATTAATTCAGATCGTAAGAAACTAAATCAAGATACCATGCAGAATTTTGCTGATAAATGAGAGCATTAAAAATCTTACAGCGTACACCGTAAAATTCTGTATAAACCGAAGGTGGATAATTTTCAGCGTCTAATCTTCGAACCCCGAGCCTTCAATCTCAAACACTATCAAATTTAATATGCAGTAAAATGTCGGGTTTGCGGGTCCGATGTTTTCCCTGACTTCGAGCAAGAAAATCTTATACCTCAATATTTTGCCAATTTCCCATCGCAACCATCCTACGAATATGAATAATGTATACGACCGATTATCAAACGTTGTGCTTCGGTATTTATGCATTTTGTTATGCTATGTAGGCACAGGAAACATATTTAAGCCAATAAAAAGGCAATACCGAATAAAAATAATACAGTGGCCTCTGCAACCACTTTGACTTCAATTTAGTGGACAAATTATGGGATAAAGATAGGTTTTGAAGCAAAATTATAAAGATTAATTTTTAACCACCGACCTGTCAGGACAGTTTTTTAAAATATAAAACATGTTTGAATGTTTGAATGTTTGAAAATGATTCGTCCTAGATTTCTTATTTTAAATTACGAAGTTCATCAAATTGTTTTTGCGGAACTGTCAGTTGGCTTTGATCAAAACAAAGAATTATTCTATATATACAAGTTTGCGCTTCATCCTTCGATTATTTTGTTTCCTATTTTATTTTCGATTTAGAAGTAAGGGTGCACCGAACGTTCGTGGTGCTAATGTTAACTCGTAACTGGTGTGTTGGTCATTTTATCACATAAAACGTATGGCGAAGTCCACAAGACCCCACATAAATATTTTATAATTAATTAACAAAAATAAATGAAAATAATGTTATAAATTATATTTTTATAATTACTGCATTTAAAAATTGATTAATCTACATTTTGTAGAAAATTAATATTCTACAGATGGTATTCCATACCCAGGTTCGCCGTTCGAAAGTTATCCCTCCCCGGATCGTTCTATTATAATTGACATTAACCCCTTCCGGCAAGATTTAATAATGAAAAACTGTGCATGAAATAATCGTTTAATTTTTATTTAAAAAAAAACTTGTTTCATTTTATAATTCTTACATACGTGGTAGTGATCTGTGATATTTCCACAAGTAACAAAAGTGTTTCCTAAATTCAGTACACTAGAAATTTTCAATTAAATTAATTATCATATTCAACGGTAACTTTTGTCGCATGACAAATGCTGCTCGTCATTGTGCGACATGGCATGAAAAACAAATGACGAGCTTGACTCGTCATTTTACCGGAAGGGGTTAACCGTAAATATATTTAAATAGTAAAATAGTATACAATTTCGAAGGTAAAATGCATTCAGTGTCATAAAGTAACATTTAACTTGGCATTTGAACTGCAAAGTTGGCATGTAATTTGCTACTCCAGAACCTAGTACATTAGGGTGCTAATTATTATCCGTCAAATGTTGTCAGTCGTTGTAAATTTTATTGTTCTTTGTAAACGTTATTTTATATGTACATTCCGTTTTAAGACCGTCTTCTGATTGTGTAACGCCTTCGAAAGTGCGAAATATATGTCCTGTCGGACGTTGAACAATAAATCCTCTGTCCAGCACGTTGTATATCAGTCTGGGTTGCGTCGAATGTCATTAACGGGGTACGATTGGAAATCTTCGTCTGAGAAAATTGATTGGTAAAATTAAGTTTCATCAATCCCTAAGGGAAGAATATAACAACTAACATGAACGAGATTAACTGTGGCATTTAAATAAAAGGATGTTTCAAACAAAAGTTTTTTGATATTTATTTATTTATTTTCTTTGGTCTTTCATTGAATCATGGTGGCCACTTTAATATTTTTACGTGATAATTATATTTTTGACACCATATACTTTATACAGTCCCTGGCCATCGAATCAGGACCACTACAAATTTTCAGCATTTTTCACGTATTCCGTTGAATTAAAAGGCCCGTTCGAATTATAATGATATAATTTATTAATTACTAACATAATACACTACTACTGTACATAGCATTATTAACACATGTTAATATCTTGTATTTCCACCCCTTGCTTTGATGACAGCTTTGTATCATTTCCGGCATGCTCCGTATATATTGCTTGATCATATGCTTCATATCTTCATTATTTTCCCAAATATCTGTAATTCTTGTTTTCAACTCAGAAAATGTGCTGCTTGGAGAGTTGTAAACTCGTCTTTTGACTAAGCTCCAGACATTTTCTATGGCATTCCAGTCGGGAGAATTGCCTGGCCGTGAGCAAAGAAATGTTTTTGAATGAAAGCAACATTGTAACGTGGTGCTCCATCGTACATTGGGATCTTCCTGGTCCCAAAGACGTGTAAAACGGAAGCAATCGAGTCGTTGACATCTTCGTATCGTTTGGCATTCAATGTTATAGTCATAAAAGTAAAATTTTCATACGTGGTCCTAATTCGATGGCCAGGGACTGTAATACGCATAATATAAAAACTGAATGTTCCCTCGATGCCTTGGTACCAAATACCTTTCGTTTGAAATATTTGTTATACCACAGATAGTCTATATGTACACGGACTGTAATGTGTTAATCATAAATCTACATCTGGTATCAAATAAAACTAAAGCATTACTTTTATCTGTTTATGAGCATCAAAATGTAAGGATTAGAATAAGACATACAAATTCTACCACAAATGGTACAAAAATCGAAACACAATGGCAAGATGGTTAGTTACAGGGTGGTGGCGGTGGTCGCAGGAAATAGCGAAGCGGTCACGTTAAGCGGTCTTAGGGCTGACACGCAATATCAACTTGTCGTCACCGCCGTCAGAGCTGGCAAAAAGTTTCGAAGTCGACCGATCGTCTTCCGTACACTAGGTAAGTCAAAAGTTTTTTTTTTTATTATAAACTCGTAACTTTCCCTGGGAGAAACGTTAGTATAGGGATTATGACGTCTTTTACTTGAATAGTTACTAGAGATTATACCATAACACAATGATTTTTTAAATCTATTATTTATTTTACTTCGTTATTAAGTCAACCAACTCTCTTTGAAATGCATACAAATCCAAATACATATTTTGGGACATTCTTCAGTAATGGCGCGAGTGTACACTGTGGATCAAGATAGGCTTCCGTAAGAAATCCAATCACTGGTCTCAGTATTCAAAAATTATTTCTTCTTAAACTTTGGATACACCTGGATTTGCAATTATTTTAGTGATTATTTAATCATCTCGGTTTCGTCGTAATTTTAATCCTCGATCAGCGTACCGTGTAGCAGCCAGTACATGATGGATACAGGGTGTTCTATCGTAAATTTTCAACCTTCGGGAACTAACGGATTAATATAATCGTAATGCTGAATACTACGACGAAGTCGTAGCATTTTTGTTATAAAAACACGTAATCAGTTGCGTTGTATAAGGGCATCTTTTATTTTTCGAATTACCAGTTACCTACAAAATAATTTAAATAAGTGAAACATTACTAAACTAACTCGCCTGAAGTTTCTAAAAAGTTTGATCCGTTTGGTTTCTGATCATGGCTGCTTTCTAACCCGTTAGTGGATCTATATAAATCGCTACCATGGCAGAATTCCGTTAATCCAGCATGTTCGGTACTTCGGTAATGCCGGATTATTGGATTTTGTCTATAATGCGATGAAAACGTAGGAAATAGTTTTAAAAACATAAATAACATAAATAAATAATTTATTAAATAATGTTGTTAATCTAGTTCCATCGTCTAATTATTTATTAATGTCGGTAATGGGTTACAATTACAATCCGATTATTGTACAGTCAAACTGACATAGTGTTAGTATCGAATTGTTGGTATATTATTCGTGTAATGTATCGAATTATCGGAATTCTCCTATAGAAATTTCCATAAATTTAATTCACACGTTCTACTTGTTAGTCTTATTATCTGTTGGCTTGCAGATATCTGTCTTAATTATTTTATCGTTTGTAAGGACACGGAAAAGGTTCTTTGGGGCAGTTATTTTATTTCAAGAGTGAAACTAAGCTATAGAGATGCAGATTCTTTAATTCTTTAAACGGAATTACAATACATTTCTTCGAGGCACTTTTTAAAATACTCTACGTAAAAAACAAGCATTAATGTACAATATTTAAGGAATCAACAATTGGAAGTAAGACTTTCTTTACAAGTAAATAACTGAAAATGATACACTAATACTTTCCTACGTAGAATGTTTTAAAGAACCAGTTTATATAGAAAAAAATATGCAATTTTATGTAAGAAAGCAAAAGATTTTATACAATTTGTCTATGTATAATTCTATTTGTAAATAATTATTCTTAAGTTTGTTTGACTTTCAGACACAAAATTATTCAGAGTAACATTTCACTTTCAATGTGTGGGATTTACCCAAAATTTAAATGTTAAATTCATCCAAACAGTCTTAATTCTTTGAAGCATAAATTTTTTATTGAATATATCTTATTTCGAATTCCTAATATATTGGAAATCGTTTGATAAAGTAATTGAAAAATATGATTTTAATTTCTTTTCTATTGTACTTTTATTTCGTTTTTTTTTTTTTTTTTTACATGTGTATAAACAAGAGAAGTACAATAGTTGATAGAGTACAAAAGTAAAATTAAAATAAGTGTATTAAATATTTTTATAGCTATCAGTTATTATAGAACCAATGTAAAGATATTATATACTTGTATGTTTTCATAGGTTCGGTTAAATTATGTATACAATACATTTTACACTGTATATTATCAATAATATACACTTTAGTACACAATATAATTGTAAAATATAAAATTGAGATAATTAGGATAAACTTCTGTGTTTACTTGAACAAAGATGTGAAAAGCGGTGGATAGAGAATTACATGACGTATTAGTGTTAACGATATGAAGTTTTGTGGCAATATAGTTCCATTACGTTTATGTATGTTTTAGAACCGCCAAGAACATCCCCTCAACAGGATGCAGCGGTAACTGACGGCTCTCTTCCACCTCCCCCACCTTCTTCTCAACAACCACAACCCTACATACAAGTAAGTTTAAATATCATTCATATTTGTTGCACTTAATTAAAATGTAAAAATTAAGTAAATATTTCATTGTATTTGTTAACTGCTCGACTAGCTTCACAACTTATGATCGGAATACAATATTTCTTTTTAATCGCAAAATTGGTGAAATGCAATCTTAATAATGATACAATTAAAGTTATTTCATACTTTTTAGTGAATTTTGAAGTCGGTTAAAACTCTCCAATCCACACTATTAATTATTTATAGTTTTATGAAATTAATACTTCAAAATTGAAATAAATGGAATGAAAGTGTTTTCATTGTAATTTTGTTGTATAATAAATGAGTGTACAAACGTCGATGAAGGTATCAGAATTTTCATTCTAATCGCTCGGGATATCAAACATGTACCGTACAATATTCAGTTAAATAAAAAATACTATGAATGTCACATTGCGTTTATAAAATTATGCCCGTGAATCTTTTTATTCGCTTAATGAATAAAATACATAAATCACATGAAAGATTATGCAGATAACGTCGCGTTTGGAGAACCTATCGATTGTTTTACAGAAGTTTACAATACACTGATTGATATTTAAAAATTTCGTAAACATTTTAGTACACGTGTAATGAATATGGTGTAGTATTAATTGATTGAATTAATTCCATTTATTTCATCTGTATACCATTTGTATAAATGTGAGTTTCTTTAAAACTACTTAATATATTTAATACACTGAAACAAGGCGACATACAAATTCGAAATAAAAGTCAATTTTTCGGACGAAATAATCGGTTTTTTCTTTAATTACGATGCAGCTTACCGAAAAATATGAAAATGATAATTATATCTACTAATATCTTATTACCATAATAATATAAAAGTAGTGCACTTATATCTTCAATAGGAAGATACAGTTTCACAGCTAAGATCCGCAATGAAAAATTTTCTAATATGCATTACTAAGATGGAATGTGTCAAATGTTCTTCAGAATTTTTGCATTAAACTAAATCGGAAAAATGGGACAAATACTGGATTTCCGATCTTCCCTTACTACCCCTCTCCCTGTCCAATTAAGAAAGAGAATTGAAACTGGATGGAAGGTTTTTTATTCTTCTGTTCAAGCGAACTTTTGATCTCCTTATCTGACCATTTTTAAAAAACTAACAATAGTTAAAAAAAACTACAATAGTTTACGTAGATACATTAAAAAATAAGAATCGATTGAATCTTACAAGCACACATAGTATAATGCTACTATTAGGTTGGTGCATATGAAATGTCGGATTTATAATGACAACTTTAAATAAACACACATTTTTAGATTAAACATTAATAATCAAAATAAGAATGATTATAATCTGTACATTTTTTCAAGAAGTTACAAGTTTTCTACTTTCGTTTCATCAATTTTCGGAAAAATTACGATTATTCGTGCTTCACAGAAATCTAAGAAAGATACGTTTATACACGTAAATCTTAACAAATTCCGATGATAATTTATCACAATAAATCATAGTCTTATTTTAAAATAAAAGTCTTAGGAATCTGCATATTTTCTTCGACGAATCAAAGCGTTTTATGATTTTCCCAAAAATCAGGTTAATACATATTTCATAAAAACTTGAAAAGGATGCGTAAATAAGGTGAATACTGCAAAATGAAAATTATCTGTGAAAGAGGAGATTCTAAGCTTCGAATCGATATATGAAACATCTCAAAGACACGAATATTTATCGAGTAAGCAGATTTCAAAAACTGATGAAACAAAATCGGACATTTCATATGCACCAACCTAATATAATTTAAAAAAGTAAGATCTCCATTCAAGTAGAGATCTAATACAAAAGTTTGCTTTGTGTACGTGTGGCCAATGTATCCGTTCTCTGTGGAAATATTAAGATGCAATCTCCATCTAGAAACCATTTATCCGAATGAACAGCAATTTTTATAATACAGGAAGAGAACACATTGTTCCATAGATTCAAAAACATTAAAATAATTTTTAAAATATACAAACGTTCTTTTTTATTCTTTCGTCTGATATTTGAACATCTCTGCGCTACGACAATGCCCAGACACGAATCACAAATTTTATGGCGCGGAGTCTCCGTCACCACATTCTCACTACCGGTTTCTTTTATTGCATTCTGTTTCGATCGTTTTCAATGTGTCTCAATCACCATCAATATATCTCACTCGCTTTTATGCGTGACTATGCACTGCGGCACTGCGGCATCCCCGAAGAAATAAATGAAAGACTTAAATATTCTGAGTTCAGAAACTAAAAAATGATACTAATAAGTATCGTACATGTAACCACAATCTAATACGCTTCAGATTATACAGGATGTTCGGTAATCTGGTGGTACAAGCTAAAAGTGGGTAATTCTTCATGAAAAGATAAATTGAAAATATAGAGTAAAATTTTCTCATATGATTCTTTGTTTTCGAGAAAATCGACTTGACTGTGTCATTATTGAACGAATCTCGATACAAATCATATTGGCCGGCATTTTCTACTATTTTTGTGTTAACAGCATAAATTTTAACCCGTTGGCTGCCACGGGGGTCACCGGTGACCGGCACCCGAAATTTTTTACAATCAAATAATTAACAAAAGAAGTGACGAAATAAATCACGGAGAGCGTTATCGTTAGGCTAATAATGCTAGCTATCGATTTGAAAGGTTAAATTTGAAAATTAGTTGATTATATTCTTAATAATTAGGATTTCAACGTGTCTGACTGCACACGTCCGTTTTCCCTGTGGCAGTTAACGTGTTAAGGGGACTAGACATGGCACGTGACCTCGCCGATTTGGCAGGTCGGTATTACAGCAGCTTTTTCCTCTACAGAAATGGTAATACCGTATCCACTCGTATCCACTACTTGAACTAAATTTGTTACGTGACTTGCTGTGTAATATCAGCGATATAGCAAAACTCGTATGTGGAAATGCAGTCGGGATTTTTCCTTTGTTGTCGTTATAAAAGCAAATTTTGGGCCGGGTGAGCATTCATTCGAAAGAGGAAGGTGCAATGGTTGGCGCTGGATTCATTATTGTTTCAGTCGCATAACTCTTTTAGCGAAGTCACAAGACTCGGATTCCGCAGGAGTTTTAGTCGACTTTTGCTCTACTTTGGACACTCATATTATTAGATGTTAATATTATCTCGTTGAACCATAACTCCAGCGCCAAGCATTGCACCTTCCTCTTTCGAATGAGTCTTTACCCAGTCCAAAATTTGCTCATATAAGAACAACAAAGGAAAAATGCCAAAACCATGTTTCGGGCCAAATTGTGTCGATATACAGCTCACTGTCCGTTCAATCATAACATACTCAAGTGCATGCGTACTCGGAGTAAATTAAAAGTCGATTTTCTCGAAAACAAAGTTTCATATGAAAAAATTTTATTCTATATTTTCGACTTATTTTTTCATGTAGAATCACTCCTCTTTCCCCTTGTACCACCAGTTACCAAACACCCTGTATATACCACAGACTCAACGACAAAGTTCCATCGTTACTTTGCCCTCATGTGACGTCACATAGATGATTTTATCTTTGCTCCAAAGCATTTATCTGAGGCGATGTCTATAAGTATATATGGTCGAAGATCGCACCTACAATGATGCGTAGAATTCGTTAAATTTTTATTTATCTTTTGCTTATGCAGCATACGTGGGTAACGTTTGTATCGGCCACCAATAATACAGAATCCGTACTATTCAGAGTGACAAACCTTTTTGAAACACCTTGTACGTATACGTTTCGCTGCATTTCTCGAAATGGTCGAGATGAAAGTATCAGTAGTTATTGGACAGCCATGTTGTTTGAGTCGAATCCTATTGCCCGCGTTATTGACGCATAAAACGGAATACTGGTTCTATCGCTGCTTTATCGTTTGGTTTTATGTGTAGCAATGTACAAAAGCCTTCGTATGTATTTACATAGCAACATTGACGATGTTGTTAATAATTCATGTCAAACATTATTGAACGAAACATTACGTGACTTGGATTGCAATTACTTCGTAAGGTTTTATCCAGACATGTGCGCCGAACTATATTGCATTACGTGGAATGGTATGGCTTACCGATTAAAACTTAATGACACGATAATTAGATTGAGATTTGAAAGTTCGAAATTTGGAAATTTTAAATTTAGAAATACTCACATAAAAGGTGAGATATTTTACGCAACGATTTCAAATTTTTCGCAAATTACTTATTTTATGAAAAAAAGTTACATATTTTATTGTTCATTATTATTAAAATATAAAAGTCATTTTTCAACCCAAATCAAGCTATAAAGGTTTTAACACTAAAGCTGTCGATGTTTAGTTTATCCTAACTTCTAAGTTAAAAATAAATTAGAAAACAAAATAAACAAGAGATGAAACATAAATTCATATATACAAGGTGTGAAAAATTACCTGAAGAGCTCTACAGTGTTGGATAAATCACGGAAAATCGAAGTAAAAGGTTTCGTACCATTGTTCGCTGGAATCATTAGTTCCATTTGAAATTGAAAAATTGACCCATCAGCGCACTAGCTTGGGTGGGAAGACGTTACAAAACTTTTCGCTTCGATTTGTCATGATCTATCCAACCGTATACAACTCTTGAGATAATTTTTCAACGTTCTGTAAAATAATTCTTTATCTTGATAAATGCCAACTGACATTTCGACAAAAGCGTTTTAATCAATTTTGTAATTTAACATAGGAAATCCGAAGCAAGTCATTCTAATACGTTTGGTAGTTTTCTTCCTGAATTTCGATAAAATATCAAGCGTTATATACAAAAATATATTAAATAAAATTATTGAGATATTCACAAATAAATTACTTTGCATTTGGATTTTCACGTTCAGACAATACGCAGAACATTTGTGTTCACGAAGATAGGTCACGTTTGCAAACATAATTCTTGCTAGACATTAGACAGTATCAACACGAGATACCCATTAAAGTCAATAAAAGTTGTACATGAGGAAGGTGTTTCATGGCACATTCATTCAACTCAACTTTTTCCCTGGAGCGCTGAAAAATTCACGTAAATCAATAACGACGGTCGAAAATATTCAAAAAGCTTTTTGTTCTTCTTTGATCAAGGAATTATCGAGTTGTTCAATTTATAACAAACATGTGTTCTACATCTATCGCCTTATATGAATATGTTATTTTTTTAAATAGTCCGTACAGTGTTAATGTAATCTGTGACTTGGTGCAAGAAGTCCAACTTTCAAATTTTGGCAAAAATGAGTCATACCTTGTATCAAGTTCGTAAAAAATTATATATTGTATATAAAAGAATGACAGTTTCAAAATCTACCTGGAAATGAGTACAATGGCATTTGTATAAGCCAATTAAAAATTTTTCATAAAATAAACTCAATAATTTATTGACTCGAATAACATACACTTTGATTCTTTATTTTTGTATTAGAACATGAATTTCTAACGTATCTTTAAGTATTAATATCTCAGCTTTATGATCTGATGCTTTCCGTACAAAGTCGAAGAAATAATAATAGAGTGTTACATTTTGTATATTAAGATTACCGTGTAATTATAATTATTAATAATTATAGTTATTTATTAGCTGATAAATTTATAATATTATCATCGTTTGTTTGTAGATTTACGTTTTTGCTTGCCACTGTATAATATATAGGCCAAATTTTTTTGACATACGATTTATTTTTAAACAAAAATTTAATAGCAATTTATGGAATCGTAGAATCATTTGTAAGAACTCCTTTTCTCCTTCTCTGCTTTTTTTTTTTTTTTTCGTTACCAAACGCAGTTATTTTTCTGCTTATTTGCAATCATTTAAAGACCACTCATTTCCGAGCTAGATGTATTTTCACACGTTAACAAACATAAAATAACTGTTATCAACACTATTTAAATTATGTAAGATAATTTGAAATAAAAAATTGAAGTGTTACACCTCACAAAAGAAAGATTGTACTCATAGGTAAATCAATTTCAGAAAAATCAATTTCATTTTGGCCTACTGTCAAAATGACTGGTTGAGGGTTTCTTGGCTTTTCGACCCAAGTCTCCCAGTGATTTACTTGTAGAGAGTGAAAAAATTAATCGATTGGTGCAAAAAAAAAATAAGGATTCCATTTCAGAAAAAAAGGATTGACCTTCAAATCTATGAAAGGGTATAGCCGGATAAGATAGCCGGCTCAAGGGCACTTTTGACCATCTTATCCGGCTATACCATTTCTCCACTTTCGGAGAAGATGAACCATTTCATTTTTCCAAATGAAATTTTTGTCTGTTTTTCACCATTTTCGAGTCGAAGATCGACCCATTTGCGAGGGACACCCTGTATACTGTAAGTCCCAACACAGGGTTTCTCAATCGTGTCCAGGTGGACCCCTTGGGGGTCGATGGAAGTTTAAAAACGGTCTATTGGGGGTCGATGATAAATTTTTCTGTTTTAAAATATTATTTAATTTTTAAGGGATGTAATTATTACATAATAATATCCGTTTTAATATATGTATAAATATAATATAAATATAATACTATAATTATTTAATAAAATATACACTGCTCAAAAAGAATATGGCATAGAAAAATTTTAGGCAAAAGTTGGCCAGCTTTGATTGACGGTAATTCCGCGAAAAATTATCGAAAAATTATGTTCCTTTTTTTTTTCCAATTAAAGCTTGAAACCTCTACTTTAAGACACTATAGTTATTTATACTGTAGCTCTCTTTGATGCTTTCCTTAGCAAAAGTCTCTACACTATCACGTAATATGGTTAGGATTTCTCCTAGTAAAAGCATAAAATATCTCCAACATTGAAAATTTGCAGTTTTTTTAAAAACTGATGTTTCCAAGCGCTGTGGATTCTAAATAAACCATATCCAGCTCACAAATATCTATAAACATTGCCAATTGAAGGTTACAAAATTATATCGTCGTAGAACTGTGTTATATGACAAATAAATGTAACAATTTAAGACGTACACTTACAGGAAGAGCTTTCCAATTGAGCCACCCAGATTTTAACGTACTTTCGCATGTGTCTGCCTCTGTGTATATTATTTTAAGCCCAAACTGGAAAACATTTTTTAAGATATTCAACGTTACAGTTTCGACAAGATTTACATATATAGTTTACTGCGACAGTCTCTGTTTTCGAGCAAACGTTGTTATAGAATATTCGTTGTTGCTATGTTACTGCAGAACATTTAGTTCTGCGTTTTATAATAAGACACTCTAAAATCCTAATTATTAAGAATGAAATCGATTAATTTTTAAATGTAACCTTTTAATTTGTTTCCTTGCGTTATTAACATAATATTAACACTATCCACGTTTACTTTACTTTTTCTATAAATTCGATTATAAAAGATTGCAGGTCCTTGTGTTAACCCATTAATCACCAATGTCCAAAGAAATGTTTGCCATTCTTTTTTCAAAAGTTGGATATAAAAGCAATTATCATATCTAAAAAAAAATACCATAGCAGACTTGAAGCCTATTAATAGATTTTTAAATAATATGGATTGTTGACTAAAATCCTTTGATTATTAATTATGCGTTTATAACACTGTAGAAATAATGAAAGTCGGGTGTGCTAGAATTAAAATCTATTCCTCTTAATTTTAATTTAATTAATTTAGTTAATTTCTTCATTTCATATCGGTAAATAGTGTGTTAAAATCAATGTTGACGAGTTGGAAAGCTCTGTCCACCAGTTTCATCTCTGACCATCCACGTATATCTGTGTAAAAGGAGCAAACACATGAATTACAGGTTCGTGGCGTAGAAGTGGGCATCGTGGTGTTGGTGTTGATCTTCTGGGCGGGTGCGATAGCGTTGTTCTTCAACCGTTGGGGGAAGATTCGCATGTTGCTGCCATATCAGCCTGATTACAAGGAACAGTTGAAGGTTCCCGGGACCGGGGTATGCGCAGCGGCGAACGCCGCGTACACGCAACACCCGACTCAACACACCTGCTCTCAGGTAACGCATAATTACACTGCACCCTTCGCTACATTTAACCTTTTCTCTATCTCTCTTTCTCTCTGGTTGGCTAAATAGAAGCAGATCGCGTTGATATACGATCCGTTGTAACTCGATTTGTCTTCGACGGCCAAGCTTGCTAATCAAAGGCTATAATTGCCAAAAATTAAATAATAACGTCCAGTACAATTATTGTCATTAAAGTTCTAGCAGCTTTCAATCGATCGTCAATAATGTTTGAAGTATAATCGAAAGGCGCATAGGTTTCTTTTCTCTTCTAGTATTTTCGTTTTCTTTTCACGTTCGAGTTCAAATTATGATATGTTGAGATATTTTAATCGATTTTTAGATATTGTCCAAAGGTTAGTTATCCATAGAAAATGTTTCCTAACCAACGATATTCGATAAAATTATCATTCACACTCTATCAGCTTTCTATTGATCACCTAAAAGGTCGAGTAGGATATTCTTCGAATATATTCGAAAGGTGCACAGATTCACAAAACGTCGTTATCGAGCAAATGTAAATCGTGTCAGGATTCCGATATCGGTATTCGTATCAGTCGACCGTTGGCTGCGAACGATTCATATGTTGAGTCTGATGCATGAAACGGGAATCGTACTAACATATCAGGGGTATCGATTTAATCAGATGCTACTAGAATTTAATTGGACGGCACACGTAATCGCGGAAACGGAGGAAACGAGCGTTTCCCAGTGAAAGCCATTCGTCAAAATGACGTATCGTCCCGGATCGAGTATTGAACCGGGAGATATATATTTTCGCTTAAATTCTATCCGCTTGCATACGTCTTCTAGCTTCTGGGAAAATTTATACCGTCTACTTGTTGCTACTTACACTTTGTACAAATTAATTTGACTAGTAAATGGTAAAATCTATTACTTGAGCTCCATAACATTTTTATAAATGTTTAACCAAAAATAAAATACAAGAAGTTGTATTTAGTTTTAGATTTTTGACTCTTCTTTCTTTCTATTTTGATATTTTAATTTCTGTTTGAATCAACATTTCTTTTATAACAATTTTTATGATACTTAAACGCGATAATAGTGTATTTGTATTCAATACGATACGACACAAGCTAACACATAGTTGGAAGTTTTGCAGGATGTACATATGTACGTCAGTTGTATTCGAATATTGGGTAATCGATGATCGGTTAACTGGTTCCTGTTTCCGCTGTCAGCAGAGATTTAACAATTGCCTCGATATTCTCAGCTCTCCGAGTTAATATTTATTGAAAAAATTAGGTGATTTTTGTATTAGGTTGTCCCAAAAGTATATAATACTTTATTTTTCATGTCATGTTATTGAGTTATGTACGATTAACTTTGGCCTATCATCTTCTTCCATTTCTCCGAAAGCTGCATAATACTCTTCCTTCTTTAACATTGCCAAACAAAGCGTTGCGAGCAGATAGGGAAAGAAACTGTTGGGACAACCTAATAAATATAGATCGCCAATTCTTATAGCACATGCTTCATATAACTGACTGCAAATACTTTTTCAGTAAACGTCAATAGTTGATAGAAAAATGGCAACAGATGCATTTGCTATACAATATTGAGCTATTTTATCTTGTAGATATTTTTGAACATAAAAAGACTCAACACGTTATTTCTTAATATTATTTTGAAAAGATAATGCATTTTTCATAAGAAATTTTGGAGTAACTACAACTACGGTGAGTTGCATAAGTATTCGTATCCTTTCAATTAATAGCTGAATGTATTTTCAAAAAGAAAAATTGTCATCAATAAAAATAACATGTATATTTATTCCTACTGCATATTCATTCAGCTTTCAATTGGTATAATTCTCATTTATAAAAATCAGTTCAGAATAACTAAATTTCTAATTTAAGTATACTTGCATAAAACTAAATACACTGAATTAATACAATTAAAACAAGTTGTTTAATTAGAGGTGTTATACGCAGAAGCATACTGTGACAGAAATATAAACTTTCAGTAACCAATCGACATTTTCAACTAATATAGTCATCCACTATTTTTTTTTACACCATATTATTCAAATTCAATAACTTCTAAATTTTCAAAATCTAAACTTTTGGCCAACGTTACTCCAAGCTGCGGTATTATTTCCTTAATTTTTTTTCATTTCGTATATTTCGTGTTCAGGTTGTATATTTATGATAATTTTTCTACTAGACATGGTAATGCAACTTAACCCTTTGCACTCGAAGCATATTTAGGTGTTATTTGAATCGAGATAATCCTTCCAGCGAAGTTTCCAAAATCCAAAAGCACCGTTTCAGAAGAAAATTGCTACGAATGCTCAAGAATTTACTTAGCTTTCTTTCTTTCGTTACTTTGTTATATTATAATATAAACAAAACTTAAATTTCAGATTTTTAGATATTCTAGCAAAGGGTTAACAGCATTTTATGACAAATCACTGCATGAAATATGAAAAACCCTGATTTTTGTTTCCTGATACTATTCATAAAAATTAGATTTCAAAAGTACTATGCAGCCGATATCTTACATGACTATTAATAGAAAGGGTGCGAACACCTTTGCAAGTCACTGTACATCTTGAATTCTTTCATTCCTTGCCCTACGATATTCTCAGTCATTTTTATTATTAGAGTTAACTATCCCCTTTTGCAGTGTTAACACTCTACTGCCTAGATAATCGTAAGAATAATTTTCATCAACGATTGACTCTTTTCTTGAAAGAATAACAAAAAATTGCTTTACTCTGTTTACGACTTATTCTAAACGCTATTCCAAAATTTGAACTTTTATAACTTTTGCATAACAGAAATGCATAATTTATGCATTTCGTCGAACACGAAGAATAACTTTTTTCCAGTTTGAGTGATAAATTTTCCGTTCGAATAAATCAGTTACTCCAGAATGTTCATGATCAATAGATGATCTGTCAAAACCAGAGTCCAAGTCAATACGTAATCGATACCATGTAAAACCTATGTAGAAAGTTTTGTTATTATTAAACTCCATAAATTCATTTATCCTCCCCCCTCCCCCTACTTTATGTATATATACTTGCTTTAGATATTACATACTTGTTCTTCGGAAACAACTAGCATGGTTAACCCTCGAACGACGAAACAGAATCAATCACGACCTTGACCTAGATTTCGATTTTTAGGTAATAAAATATTTGAACGCGAAACCTTTGTATATCAGGTAAAAGAATATTTAAAGGGATACTTTAAAATTTGGGTAAATGTTCGGAAGTGTCACTCCTGTCAGAATCGAGGTGATTTTTTTTTTGTGGTTTCTTATAGTTAAAAAACATCATATTTAATATTATTGGGTTGTCCGGAAAGTTTGTGCCGTTTATAGTAACTATCGATATTAAGGGTTCTAATTAGTATTATTTAATCTTGAAACAATAACTCCTATGTATATTATGGAAGACAAGATTCCCACTTCTTAATTGCAAAAGGAAGAATCAACATTCATTAAGTTTTGTTTATGGAAACATTTTTTGAAGATTATAAAGAGTCCAGTCCTTTCGCCACGTTCCAATCATTCTGTTACCAAAACAATAGAAATGATCCAAATATTAAGCTGAATACATATACTATTTTCAGAAATGATACAGTTTATGAAAACATTGTCTATAGCCAGTTTTTATATTTCAAAACCGATAATTTTTGCATAGAAAATTTAGGATGTTTTATCGATTCGATCGCTATTGATGTTGATGGAATGAAGATTTATATAAAAAAACAATCTATATTTACAACTATACATATTATACTGTATCACGATTAATTACATCAAGATTTTACCTTGATGTTCTCACTAAATTTTGGCACGAACAATGTCAATAAATATTTTTTTAAAGATTTTTATTCGTCGAACTTTCGACCTTTTTTTCAAGATTTCTAAAAGAAATATTCTGTTCTGTCAAAATACAATAGACACACAAACTATTTTGACAATTTTTCATTATAAAATTGCTGAATAGCATCGAAGATGACATGTAAAGATGACAAAATACAAAACATCCCCCACGAGTTGAATATTTTGCTGACTGGAGGGCTGTGCCCCCCCCCCCCCCCATAACTACACTAATTAATACCGATACCCATTTTTAATATAATATAATATAATTTAATATAATTGTTTCATTTAAATAAATATGTTACTTTGTAAATTGTGTTTATTATGTCCTTATATTAAAAATGGGTATCGGTATTAGTTAGTGTAGTATTTAGGGAGGGTCAGTAAAACGAATTAAATATGTTACCGTTCAACTCGTGGGGGATAACAACATTTACAGCCTCTTTTTAGCAGGAGTGACACTTCCGAATATTTACCAAAATTTGTGTAACGCAAAGAAGAAACAGTCTAAAACTCCATTTGAATTGATAGCTTTCTTCGTGGTCCGTCGCCCGGAGGTTAATAATGTTAAAATTACAGTGTCAATAACGAAAGCTTGCAATTTAAAAAAAGTATAAATCGTACAACAAATTGATGACGAATACGTGATCTTTTCATTTTAACGGCGCGAGCTACTTAACTTTGAACTATGAATATTCATTCGACGATATCCTGTTAACACGTTGACTGCCACCGGCATCCGAAATTTACAATCAAAAGAAGTGATGAAATAAACTGCAGATAGCGTTAATATTAAACTGATAATACTGGCTATCGGTTTGAAAGGTTAAATTTGAAAATTAATTGATTGTATTCTTAATAATTAGAATTTCAGCGTGTCTGACTACACACGTACGTTTTCACTGTGGCAGTCAAAGTGTTGATTAAAGTGAAACTCTATTTCCATGAAATTCGTGTTGATGAAAGACGTTCAAATTACACGTACATTTAAACGTGAATTGCACATTTTCTCTCGATTCCGTACAGTGTTTTACAGGTGTCGTAATTATAATGGAATTATTCTTCCGATCGATTCTAACTCAATTTCGTTGAGCTTCTCGTCTGTTGTTCGGAATATAACTTTCAACTATTCATGTTTGCATCGTAATTAAGAAGTTATCGATTGCTTGGACGGAAAAAAAAAACTATGAAAATCATCCACCGGATTCATTAATATCATATATTTTTTTTATATAGGTACTTTATTATGTATATTTTAATATACTGTGTGAGATATAAATATGTATTTGTTTGCAATGAAAATCCGAAATTATTAGGATACTCATAATTAAAAATTAGATATTATTTGGTATTTTCCTATTATCTCGATCTAAGTTAACTTGAACGTTTCTACGCAATTTTCGAACATGATTTGTTTGACTAAATTGCAGTAATTTCGAGACATTAACTCGAGCAGATTTGTTGCGCGTTCAAAACTACTTATATTTTCATTAAGGAATAGAAATATTTATTTTAAGAAGTGACTTTTTAAAAATACTTTCCTGAAATTTCAATACAAAAAATTAAAAACCGAGGTTGTTACAGCGATTTTCCCAATAAGCGTTTTTAACAACGGTGCTCGCTGCAACAGAGATACATACCTTTGCTCCCTCTCATGGAAAACAAAATACAAACATTTTCAATTAAACTGAGTGAAAAAGCCGTATAGTCGGTTTTGAAAAGTGGATTGTTTTAAAAATAACCACAAGAGATAGTAAAGTCTGTGATTTTCAATCCAGAAATTGATTCTTTTCATTTGTATAAAAAACAATTCACCCAGAAATAAAAACAATAAATAAGAGTGTTTCAAGTGCTTCAAGCCACAAATCCATTATTTCTGTAAATTATTCAATTTACAATTAAAAGCTTCGTTTTTCTATTCTTACTTAATTCGAAATTTAAAAGTTTCGTGTTACAATTAATTTACTATTTCTGAGCTGAAGTTTTTCGTTTATACTAGTAATAAATTTTGCATTCGTACAAGGGAATAATAACTTGAAAAGCAGCATTTCAGTAGAAAATTTAGTATAATAAAAGTAATTGAATCCCGTTGGATCGAGATAACAGGGAATCACCTAGCACTATTACGTATTCAACACATTCTGTGCCGAGCCAGCCATTGTTGGTCCACAGCATTTAATAACAACATAGAACTTCGAATGAGAGATGATATCTTTCGACGTAATATAAATATAACGAACGTACTTTCTTTGGTGATTCGATGTTGATTGGTTTATGCAGTTAATAAGATTTAAGACCTTTTATTCTTATTGTTCAAGTTCTTTTAATTTAGAGCGGGTAATTTGCAAAGAAATTTATTACAATATTACTAACATAAGCTGTAAACCAATTTTATATTACTTGCTACTTGTTTCCTAAAATTTTACATTTGATAGTTAAAGTGTTGCTTATGTAACGGTAAACATATTAAACTTATAAGCTGGATGATAAAAATTATGGTAGATATCAAAGAAAATAAAATCAAACTTACAATTATAACTGTATTAAAATTATTGTCTTTTGTAACACTTACATATACAGCGTGTCCCACCCAAAGTGTTACAGAGCTGTTATTCCATAACTATTGGTCTCTTGAAAAATTGTTAATACCAAAATTGGTAATATGATCGTTACGTAATAAATAACGTAAAACTGTCGAACAGTATATGCACATAATATTATAATAAAACCTAAAAAAACTATGGTAATCTTTGTTTCTTAAATCATCCACGCCAATTTTATAATGCTTCAAAAATAAGAATAAAAAGCCTGAATTCTTAATAATTTCTAAATTTCATTCTTCGCGTAACCTGTTGAAACAATCATGGCGAAAGATAGCAACGTAAAAAAACAATTGATCGAAGAATACATCTTTTCTCTCCAAAAAGTATAAAATTTCGGATGTTCATTATAATCACGGACAAACAGTCCAACGTGAAAGGCAAACAAATCGATGGTAACATAGTTATCCAGAACGTAGAGATAGATTTATTCGATTCGATCTAGAAACGACGGATTCTAATGAAATCAATGTGTTTCTGTCTCGTCCGATTCCTCTTGTAACCCATCGCGAATTCATCGCTTCTCGTCTGAAATAATCCGATCGAACCTAAAAATAATCAACGGTCCACAATTGCTAAAAATCTCCAAGGTAATGACAACATTGTCGGATATGGTGATGCAGTGTGGGGGCGGGGGCTGTTGCGTCTTGGAGCAGTGCTTTCAGTACCCAAGAAGAGCCCGAGAGCCCCGGGAATGTGGCTGCCAATTTGCTCTTCTCCACAGGGCCGACATCGCGTGACCATCGGTACTTGTCTACAATCTTTATTTTCATATTCTTCTTGTACTTGTACCACTTATTCTTCTTGTTCTTCTTCTATTTCTACTTCTACTTCGTCTATCTTCTAACCACATCCTCCTCTTCTTCTTTACTTTGTACATATGTATTAACAAACTGTTTCTTCCACTGACTGTGAGCCAGCTTTCGCCCTGTTCTATCTCGTCTCTATCTTTCGTTTTCTGTCTGATATTTTCACACGGCGTGCCTCTGTTTTTACACACGGTGTAGAGAATATATTGTGACGTTGTTTACACTCTTCAATCGGCAAAGACGTGTTAATACATTAAGTTGATCGATTATTTAAAAATATTTAATATTGAAGAACATGCAAGTAACGAAAAGAGAATAACTGCAATTTTTGTTTGCAATCAATATTGAAATAATAATTTCTTTTATACTTTCAAACGTCTACCATAAATGAAATGTATGGAAAAAATATACCGCAAAATTGATCTGATTGTGAGTTATGAACGTTTGGGGTAAAATTATTCTTGACTCTATCCCCTTTTATTCAAAACAGGAACCAAAGGTGTTAAATAAATCGTACGTTCTATAATTCTTGAAGTTTGATCGTCATTTATAAAAATCACAGTTTCACGAGACGTAGCGATACAGTGGCGTTGTTTTACCGCTTTGCAAATATATAAAACATTTCGCAAAATTTGCAATTTTATTGTTTTCTCAATAAAATCTTTTCACGTAGATCAAGAGTTAATTGACTATTGATACTAGGTGACCGTCTATTGCTATGAGTCACCATGTTTGCCAGGCTGTGTTAACCTTCGATCAACAAAACCTTTATCAAAGGTACAGTAAGTGATAAAAGTGTTCGTACACCCAATGAAACAGAATAACTTCTTTAAAACAACCTAAACTTTTGAAAAGGATAAAAAGATTCACAATGTATCTTATAAATTTTTGTAAAAATGTTATAAACAATGATTCTGAAGGAAGTCCACTTTAAAAAAGGTTTGTTTGTTTTAAAGGATGTACTTTTTAAAGGAAATGTCATAAACAGAAATCAGTACTAAATCGGTAATTAAAATTAATATTACAAATTTTCCGAACATTTTATTCTTTTTTACCTTTTTAAATGATACCATAACATTTTCTCCCTCGAGTACTGAAATGCGTGACATCGAAACGAATTTAGAATCAGATGAAATTGCCTTTTTTCTTTTTTCAAAAATTTAAATACAAAGTCATTTTTAAATGTAATAAAGTTCTTTACTAACGCGGAAGTTAAATGTTATGCGCCGGAATTTAATAAGAGCAGACCTTTGGGCTATGAAAGGCGATATCCTGTTTGATCATCTATGGAGTGTTCAATCATTTTAGACTTTACTGCTTAGATTCATCTAGAAAGCATCGCTAAATTACGTTAATGTGTGATTTTTATTTCAATATGGGGTTTTATTACTAATTATTGAAAACATTATGGAAAATACTGATTTTTGTCCATAACATTTTTCCGTCAAATAAGTGTATAATGCTTGATTTATCGTTAAGTGAAATTCTTGAAATGCCATACAAATTTTATCGAGAAATAGCAATTACGGTCCGTGCA
The DNA here is from genome assembly GCA_943735885.1 of Stelis phaeoptera. Taxonomy (NCBI): domain Eukaryota; kingdom Metazoa; phylum Arthropoda; class Insecta; order Hymenoptera; family Megachilidae; genus Stelis; species Stelis phaeoptera. The sequence continues at coordinate 5,253,291 of OX030933.1, forward strand.
GCGAAACTCTGAAGCAAAGTGAATACTAATTATGATTGACTATAATATAATTTGAAGAGACAAACGTGATATTCCGTAATGATTACACAGGGCCTGCTCTAGCGGTTACGTCGCCCCGGACAAAATTGCCACCCCTTCAGAATATTGTATATTTCTTATTTTCAATAAAAATCAAGTATATGGATGCTCAAACAAGTTCAAGCGGCGTCCTTTACAAATTCTGCGTTAATTTTTCAATAACAGTGTAAATGTTTTTACCTTTTAGATATAAACAATATAAATACGCTAAGCACTGTAAATTTTTAGCGAACGAAAAAATCGATATGTGAAATTTTCTATTAATTGGGTATTTAACACATCAATGGCGCCCCGGACAATGCAACGTTTGATTTGTTTGACACTTTTGAATTTCCTCGTTAATATACATCGCATAAAATGAATATTAAGGGGTGGAGCGAGTCAATATTAGCTACCGTCTAAAATAACCTGTTATATATTGATTGCACTAAGAAATATTTTTAACAAATTATGTTTCACTTCAAGGGAGTCATCAGATAGATACAATTTGATTGTTTTATATCTATATTTTCCGAGATATTAAGATTTCCAAAGCCAGTATGTCTTTCTTTTGAACCATCCTGTAGTCGATGGAAAGATGAATTCAGCTATCTACAATTTGATGATCTCGAATCGGTTTTAAAACTTGTAATGTAACATAATTCGTTTAAAACATTTTAATCGGTAATGAGTTATTTTAGATAACACCCAGTATAAAATTTTAAGACAAGGATCAATTTTGCAATATGTTAAATTTCTTAACATATCTTCGCCGATCATAATAGATTTTCTGACATTCTGTACATGCCTTATGGTGTTTGTTCCTTTATGCAATTTCCATATTCTGCTCCAGCTCCGACTGAGTCCACTTGGTAATAGAGATGTTGTTGTAAGGCAATAATCGCAATATACTTCACCCATTCGAATCCGAATCGACCGTGTGATAATGATAGATTGCGTATCTAGGGTAATAGCCAGAGTTAATTTCGCCGATTTGAATACAAATCGGTCATTTACATAAATGTTCTCGTACACTTTTCGGTCGATTGAGAATGAAATGTTTTGACAGAAAACACTGATCTTTGATAGCGTTGATGTACAATTAACGTCAGGATTCTCTTTTTCATCAACGTACACTTTATCGATTTAATTCAAGTATTTGCAAACTAGAACTGTTGGGAAAATTTTTATTTATTAAAATGTTACCAACGCTCTCTTTGCTTTAATAATTTGAATAAGAAGAATGTTGTACATAATGCAACAGATTTTATAATTAATGCTACGCTTTTTATTTTAAATTAGAAAATCTAGGAATATCTAAGAACATATCTTCTTTCTGAACGTACGACGGATCATTGAGAGCGCAAAACAAGAATTCTGAGAGTTTTTAGTAGATTTCGGATAGTTTTGAGAGTCTAGGACGGTTAGGCTTGCCAACGTTTATAATATTTCTTTACACTCGATCAGAGTCATTTGGACAAACAGACTATGTATACCAAACAGTTTTAAATAATTTGGAAAAGTTTCATTTAATCTAGAAACAGTAAAATTTAAAACACTATTGTTTAATCTCGCGATATTTTAATATGGATAAGTTTAGACATTTTACACTCGTTTCATTATGTCTTATGTAACTTATTCTATAAACAAAAAGCGAAAATTGCAATATGCATGTACACGAACATATATTTATCAATGTGATTATTTAACTCATTCAGGATTAAGTACAATTGAAAATCTATAAAATTGATGTTAAATTGTATCGTTTTTGTTCATTTAAATTGTTCCGAATTAACTAAACGATAATTTATTTCAAAAACGAATTCTTGTGAATGTACTATACTTCTGCTGCCATCCTGAATACGTTAAATAAGAGATAATTTCGAACGAAGTTAAATATATTGCAGGTAAGTTAAAAATTGGAAAAAAAAACTGTGTTAATGAAGGAAGAATAACTATTAGAATATTAACATAAGCTAACGATAAGAGTTATGGTTTGTAGCTTCGATCAGCTTTTGAAGTGTTATATAAGTGCTTTCAACTAAATGCTTACGCGTTGCATGTTAACCGTTAAATTGCTGCTCGATGCTACCTTAATCACAGTTTGGGTTATTTAACACGAAGGATTTGCACTGCTTTCAAAGTTGGCAAGCCTAAAATACAACGTGTTTAAAATCTTTTTATAACATCCGCATAATAATATAATACCCATCGAAATGTTCAATTAGTTCATACTTTTTTAACCAATGGATGGCCAACAATTTTTTAAGTGTCACAGTCATCGTATGTGTTTAATATTTGTAAGAAGTGAATTAATTCCTAAAATATCAATTTTTATTCTTCATTTTATTTAAATATAAATATCTTTATTTTCACAATGATAGTTTAAAATTGTCTAATTCTAACAAACAGTACACCATTATCTTACTTACTTAGAATCTCAGAAATCAGCTTTATTATCACTAACAAGGGAACACCGCAAACCCTTACCCAACCATTTGGATGAAACTTTGTGGGTTTATAGAGCGGTTCAACACAAAAACCCTTAGTTCGTATCTAATCGCCTTTAAGGGTGTGAAAATTAACCTCAAAGTCAAGCGGGAACTTCCATCGCTTGGCGTACAACTTTGAAAGTATAACAGACAGAGAAAACTGTTTCCAATAAAAATTTTATAATAATTAAGATTTTCTGTATTTCTAAAAATAAAGTTATCCGACTACGCTGTATTATTTGACAACCTGTGTCAATAACTATAATTATGAATGGTTATTGAACAAAGATATTATTTCACTTAAATAATTGCAATTTGTGTCCTATTGTTTTTTAAAGGCGTAACAACTCATACTTTGGCGCGTCTGATTTCTAAAATATAAAAGATAGAGAAAAATGGTACAAATAAAAGTTTAATAACGCAATAAGTGTTATAAATCCGTGTTAACGCTTATTAAGATCCTTCCGGAAGAAAAACATTTCATTTTAAATTCTGACAATTCGTAATATAAAGAAATGCAGTTTTATATTTACATGGACAAGTGCCTATCACAATAAATGAATATCTTTTGTTTCAAATATCAAGAGAAGAAGTACCCCACAACAATTACACTTGATTCGACATACGCTTTGTAAGATACTTGTATGGCTCGCATCCCCCCCCCCCCCCCATCACCCCTACACATAAAATACCTATAATATCGACTCCAATGTTGGTCGGACAAAGGTTAAATCCGTAGACAAAATGATGTTTATCATTTTGTTTGGCCGAGGTATGAACTAATTTTGAGCAACATCGATGAAAAAGTAGATATTCTGCCAATTTGGGGTATAAAATATGAGAGATACCATCGTGTGATGGCCCAATCGCGATAATAATACTGATCACCGACGTGATAATACACTAATTTTCGCTAATGATCCCAACAAAATCCGCAGTTTATAAAATCAATAGAAGCAGTGATATTCATAAGCCTAAAATATTTCTAAAACCTTTTTGTAACATTTATCATGATCAAATCCTAATCGGAATAATATAAAATCTCAACCAAATCATATATTTTTTAAACTAACAAAGACAACAATATTTATCGTTTCGCTACTACAAAAATATATATTAATCTAGCATACCTGTTTATTTGAAAAATAAGATACAGTATCGGTGGGATTTTTCAGCGACGTGTTATAAAACGAGAAGAATGTCCTTGATCCGGCAATGTGTTAGGTTTTTTTATATTACTTACGATACGATCCAGTGATACTTCCGGTTTGACTCGTGATGGCTGCTCTCAACCTTGATTTGCGCTCGTCAAAGTTTAGTACGTACAGAGAGAGCGTTTCCGTGCCCTAAAAGCGAGCGATTAATCAACCGATCTATTGTTTGAGGTATTGATTCTTTTCTATCTGGAAGAAGTAACAAAATTGAAGAACGCGAAAAGACGCATCTTTCTTTTATTTTTAACTCGTTAACTCTTTGGGACACGGTGGGATTAGAAATGTCCCACCTTTTTGATGCACGGTAATGCATGGTGGGACATTTTTAGACCCACCTCGAAATATTGCAATAGCTGCAAAAAAATAAAATAAAATAAAATAAAATTTAACATGGGTCTGAAATGCTTCTGAAATTCTGTGCCCCAAAGAGTTAACTGAGTAAGGTTTCAATTGGTAAAGAATTTTGTACGTTTGCGTCCGTATCTACGTTCGTATCTCAATGGGGAGATGTCAACTAAAATATGTATTTTAACGCGTGATTTATGTTTTAACGTACATAAACGATTTTATTGTCTCGTGATATTTTTATCTTGTAATTAAAAAATGAAAATATTAACAGTAACGATCAGTTGTTAAATATAAGTGAACTGAAAATAGTTTGTGAGATAATTGATCAAATGTGTTTTACGCCGCCTCAATTTTCAAAGGTTCTCACCTTTCATTGCTATAGGAATCTGTGGTAAACAGAAGCTACAGTGCCAGTATTTGAAACTAGGTATTCGTGTTTGTAACTGGTTACCTTACCCACTATGCCACCAGAACCCATTAACATCTCTAGTTTCACGATTCCTACCCGTTGCTGCTCGATAACCAAAAAGAATATATCGAATATTTTTTCGGAATTTATCAAATTTCATGAAAATCGACACGAGTAACTTTTCTTGTGAATAATATTTGAGAATGTTAAATATTATTAACAAAATATTGAAAAATGAGGTTTATATTAACTGTGACATTCTTCGATGTTTATCTATTTAAATTATTTATATAATTTATTAATTCATATTAGATTTTATATGTAAAGTAGCAGAAAGATTTCAGTCGAAATTTATTTTTTTTAAATACATCTATTGATTAAACGTAATTTATGCTAGGAAAACGTTTGTTTAAATATTTCTTCTTCAACGAAATAGACAGTGCAAGACTATCGTGGAACCATACTGGTGTAATTTTATTCATATAGATTTATTAACCCTTTACACTCGAATCCAGTTTACTTTTCCAAGGGAGCTTCCCAAAACCAAATTGCACCATTTTGGACGAGAAGAGTTCACTTTTATTCCTTTCGCTAATTTTCTATATTCTGATATGAATTAAACTTAAATTTCACAGTTTAAAATATCCTGGTAATTCAAATATGTCCACCCAGAGGCGCCACTCGAGTGCGAAGGGTTTTATGGAATTTTTTACGCTGAAGCTTATTTTTAACAGAACTTCAACGTTGCGAGTTTAAGCACTGACTTTCAATTGGTTGATCATTGTTTTCTGGCTAAAATCAGAACAATAACAATTTACAGAATCACTGAACAATCCAATCTTCTAACTATACGTGTTCCTGAGTCAGAAGGTTGGTGAAATCATGGGATACGGGTCTGCGATTTGGGTAGACGTACTGCTGAGTCAGAAAGCTCCTAAAATCATGAGGCAAACGTGACCGAGCGGGTTTCACGTATAGATATAGATGCAAGGGTTAGAGCGAACGAAAGAAAGGATGATTGTAGGTACATCGTGTTTCTTCCTTTCCTATTTCCCTTTGACTTTGATGAAACTTGGATATAATGTTGAATAACAAATTTTTATACCTGACAAAAGAAAATAACACTTAAAATCGCAGGTAAAAACGTGTACGGTGAAATATCTTGGAAATAATTGTTCGCTGTGAACAAAAATGTAAAGTAGTTTATTTACATACATCAAAGGTTGCTGCAAAGGTGATTTTATTTAAACAGTCCATTAAAATTCAATACATTTATGCAAATTTTCCTTGCAAAATATTAACCCTTTGCACTCGAGTGATGCCTCTGAGTCACCATATTTAATTTATCGGAGTATTCTAAAATGCGAAATTTCAGTTTCACCCGTATCAAAATATAGAAAATTAAAGAAGGGAATAAAAATCAACAGATTCTCAAATATTTCTAACATTTTTCCTCCGACATAAGGCCGATTACGTACAAAAAATGCTTCGAGTGCAAAGGGTTAAACAATTCTCATTAAAATTTATGTAAATTCGTGAAGTGGATAAATTTTATTATTATAATAATCATTATTACATGAATTGCACTGTCAAAATTTCATTACCAGTTAACACTACTTACGAATATAAAATAAAATCTATTTCACATTGGCACAGTCTCATTTAACTCTGCAACCCATGATTATTTTTTTATTTATAAAGGTATTAAAAAAATGCCACAGGAGAACGTTATTACACTTAAAGAAGCTGAGCTGTAGTAATAAAAATCTCATTTCTTTTGCGATTTTATTAATAATAATATTTTCTTAAATGGACCTATTTATTTTACACGCATACATTGCACACGATGATTTTGATGCGATTTCAGAATAATATATAGCAACTAAAAAATCATTGTCCACATATTAATTTATCCCTCTAAAAGGGTGAAAACCGTCCTTGAAATTGAGGTTGCAAACCATATTTGATCGAATACCTCCGAAATGGTTGGAACAGTTAAAATATTATTGAAAAATTGTATATTAAAATCGAAGATGATTAGATAGGTAAATGTATTTCTGCATAAAAATATGTATACCTGTTAATTATACGGGTGTCCCGAGTTTTAACAAGCAAACTTTGCTATTATACCCTGTAGCATTCTGTAACCGAAAACTTATACATAAACATAGATCGTTTAAAGCTTCATGAAAAAGTTGAAATAGAAATAAAAGATATAGTAAAATTTGTGGGTATCGCGCTACAATTTGGGAATGGGATAGAAATATTTACATTTCTTTTCTTTATAACATTAACTTTAATTAAATAACCAAAGTATTTCGAAACGCATACCTTTATTCACAATACAAGATTCATAACGACTGAAAATAGAATTTATTACTCCGAGAATTTATACTCTTTCCATTTCTCAGTTCTCCAAGTTCTGCAAGTTCTACTGTTTTCTTCGTATTTCATATTTTTATTTTAGTATAACTTTTGATTGAAGCTATAATAATCTATATTTATACAATAATACTTTTCGCACACTGAGAGACATAAAATGTACTGATATAGTCTGACTGTCAAAACCTGAGACACTTTGTATTTTAACCGTTCTGTTTTTTTCATCCAATTATTGTAATAATTACCTATAATGGTTTTTTATTCTGATTGCACTGTATTAAATTCTGCACCGTCTTTTATACTATCGTATTTCCAGGTTGCGTGTAAACGATGTTCGGACAAAAATGGGGCAATAAAGTACGCTACCCATGTAAACTTAATGAAGTAAAAGTTAATAAAGTATAGATCGGGTTGTTCGGTGTACCCATTAGTATAATTAGACTGAATATACGTATAGACATTTACGAATAAAATGTCATTGAACGGTTGCCCTGTGCTCTACATTTTACCTTTTATTTCAGGCACAATACTATTGTACTAGATCGTTCAAACGATAAAGTACATAATTTATCTTCCCTAGTTGATAGGTTAACATTAACTTTAACTTATTGATTGACACTGAAGAAATAGCCACCTGTATAACGATTGATGATAGTCGAATAAAATCGATCGATAAGTGCGTGAAGTGTACATACATGTTAAGTAAAAAAAAAAAATCTAAACGTATAAAGAAGTGGAAACGGTCGGTACTTGATAAACGAATCACACGAGAAAGAATTGTCAGTTTGCACCAATGCCTAAGTCACTTCGAATGTGGTGTGTGTAAAAACGAATCGCACTCGAATATTGCGAGTAGCACTTTTGAAAATGCCTCTTCTTAGCAGTGTTTTGCAAATTTTTTCGCTTTTCACGGTTCACGGCGATTGTTGGCGTTCTGTACTGATTCGCTTGTCTATTTAACACGGTTACAGTTGCTTGATGAGAAGATGATTCATTATGGACAGTCCTATAAGTTTCGACGATAATTGAAGATCTGATGCTAGAACTGTTCTATTAGTTTGGATCTTTTTAATCAAAATGACATTAATTACAAAGTGCCCTTTTAAACATTAAGCTGAACATTGTATTTGCCGAATGAAATACTTCAATCATATATAATTTCCATTTCTAATAAACTATTATTTAATGCATTCGAGAATATTATAACATGTTTGGTAATTGAGTAAACAATCAGTACAGATGAAATTAACTACTTGCCTAACAACTATAGAACACAGTCGTACCACAAATTATCAAAAATAAATCCCTATTCATGAAACAGTGAAATTTTAGCTCAAATTCCAAATCAAAAAGATTGACCTACAGAAACTTGTTATGACTTAACCCCTTGGCTACTATGGGCGCCTATAGGCGCTTAGAAATTTTGCGTTTGTGTCACTGAAAGCGTCTATAGGCGCTCGACGCAGTTTGGCTTATACGTTTTCACAAAAATGCATCCTTACCCAAAAGTTCGTCGTTCTCGGCGCAATTCAATTCCTGCCGTATGGTACGGCCGGTGCGTATCAAAGTCTTGCCGTAGTCAAAGGGTTAATTGTTATACAAACTTTACGCAATACGAATGCCTCTTTGTTCGTCGTATAATATTCGATTTATTAATAAAACACGATACAGCAATATAAGATTAGCCAAAAATTCATGTGGACTAAAGATATATATATTTCTTTTTTTTGTTACACAAGATGAGAAATGGAATTTGTTTAATTATGATTTCATTTAATAAGGCACAATACGACATAACAGAATATATAGTAATAATAAAGAATTCATATGCGATATATCGACTACAACTTATTGGGAAAGTAGAAAGACCGCTGTCAAGAAGAAGAAGAGCTATGTCTTCGCTAAATATATCTTGCCTCAAAGTTCCCAGGGTAATAGCTTCCTGACCCAAATCTCAACGAGATCGCGAATCTGCTAGAGACAGGAAACTCGTACGTTAACGCCAGGATATAGGCGTGCTAAATTCGATTGAGTGCCCTCCCTTTGGTCAGTAAAGACTAATTAAATTCCGTGATGTAGATCGTTGCAAAGGACCAATCCTTTGCTGGGCGAACGGCGGAAAAACACGTAGATTGATTAGTTGGATGACCTCGTTTTCATAATAGCTACAACGTATCAAGAGGTCCTTAACGTGTTCGTTACCAACGGCACATACGGTGATTTTCACACATTCGTTCAAACGAAATTAGCACGTTGGCTGCCACGGGGGTCACCGGTGACCGGCACACGAAATTTTTTACAATCAAATAATTACCAACAGAAATGATAAAATAAACCACGGATAGCGTTAACATTAAGCTAATAATGCTAGCTATCGAATTGAAAAGTTAAATTTGAAAATTAGTTGATTGTATTGTTAATAATTAGGATTTCAGCGTGTCTGACTACCCACGTCCGTTTTCACTGTGGCAGTCAACGTGTTAGATTATATTTTGAGATGGAACTTGAAAATCCACGTTATATTTGAAGACTTGCGCATAAATCAAATCAATCAAAATACTATTTCTATTTTTTTTACAATGAAAAGTTAGCAAATACAGACACGTAGCAATATAACTTTTAACACATTGGCTGCCACGGTGGTCACCGCTGACCATCAACTAAATATCTTTATAATTAAATAATTAACAAAAGAAATGATGAAATAAACTGCGGATAGCATTGATATTAAGCTAATGATACTAGCTATCGAATGGAAAAGTTAAATTTGAAAATTAATTGATTGTATTCTTAACACGTTGACTGCCACAGTGAAAACGGACGTGTGTAGTCAGACACGTTGAAATCCTAATTATTAAGAATATTATCAACTAATTTTCAAATTTAACTTTTCAATTCGATAGCTAGCATTATTAGCTGAATGTTAACGCTATCGTTTGTCATGTATTTGTCATTAGTTTTATATATCGACGGTACGAGTACAAGGTACAAAGGTGCACAATTTTGGTATTGCCCTGCAATAGAATGGCGGATTTTGTGCCTTCCGATAAATTAATTGCTTACCTGGGTACCTGTAATACTTCACTTCTTCAAAGTTTTGTTTTCATATGTACCCAAATATTTTCCATTTACTTGATATACCCTTTTTACCCTTTTATTTCTTGAATTTCCATTTTTTTATTGCCATTTTTTTTTGTCAAACTAAACTACCCACCTAGAAGCTTCAGTCTTAAAAATGATATAACGTCAATTATACATGATATTTTCTTCCCAAGACGAACTATCTTACGTAATCTTCAGCTGTGAACAACAAAGTTCAAAAGATTATTGTCAATTTATTTATAATACGTTATAAAGTGAATATTCTTCGTCTTTTGTCTTTAAAAAAGGTTTAAAGAATCAAGATTCACCGGCAAATTGTGCTGCTTACGTTTCTGGTGAACATACTGAACTTGCTCTATTGTTGAAACTTCTCAAGTCTTGATAGACAATATGTACCTTCAGAGATCCCATCGACTTAAACTCTTTGTATATATATCTCCTGTGTTTGATCACCAACAGCCCCAGTTATATATCCTTACGCTTTCTTGCCTTCAAAATAGGATGCTCAAAATCAGCTTCAATCAATCTTCCAACCCCCTTCTAAAACTCCGTGAGATTGATGATATCCATTGATTTAAAACATCATCTCACGTCTTACAGCTTAGCGATAAACATCTGACAAAGGACCATGCAAATCCAAATGTTAAGTAACGCACATGTCATGCTCTCAGAAATAAGCTCATTATGGACATCCAATATTTTATACAAATGTCATTGTTAGAAGTTCAAGTATTTACATTTATTCCGTTCGTAAAATAAGAAAAGATGAAAGGTTTGTCAAAAATCCCTCAAAATTCACTCGTGAACAGTTTAGAAGCTGTGATGGGAAAGAACTTACGATTTTTTTAGAATACTTATCTAGAAGAGGCGAAAATTTCACACCATGATTAACATACGGTTCTTTGATTGACACACATTTTAATAAAAGCATCTTGATCAATTTTGTGATATATAATTTAAGAAACCCTCAACCAGTCATTTTAACTGGTTCGGTAATGCTAGTGTTAATAATGCAATGTGCAGATCACATATGATTGACAAAATCCAAAAGTTCTAAGAAAAAAAAGTGAGCAAAATAAAGTTAAACAAAATGATAACTCATAAATGATGTTTGGACACCATAATTTCTACTTAGACAAATTATTACCATGCTATCAAAGGATTATGTAATCTGCTTTAAAACAAAAGGAATAATAATTTCGAATGTGATCAATTTAAATTTTTTGTGACTAGGAAATGTAAGAATATGTTGGGTATATAATATTTGCAACAAAATGCAACAAAGAATTGAATCAAAAATTACTGGACTACTCTGTGTACAGAATACGGAAACTTGTACTGACCAAAATTGTCATAATTACAATATTTTGCTGAAAAAGCAATAAATGTTTAAAATTGAGGATATTCTACCATAATATTTCCACGCCTGAATCTTGTCCGAAACGTTTAAATTGTCCCGCTTACTTCTGCCACATATTTTTTGAACATTTTTCCTGCACAATTGACCGTCGGTTGACTAATGGCAGCAATTTTTTCAGAACATAAAATGATTCTATTTAAGACACCTCTGAGATATTTTCTATGGGTCAGGCGATGATGCCTGATGAAAAAATAGAAGAATAAATTAGTACATCGACACCCACGTTAACTTTCATATTATAAAATGGAATATTTACCATTTTCGAACAGCAGTCACTGTTGTATTGTACATTGGAGCAATTTAAGTACACATTTGGTAATATGTTGATAAATATTAATTATCAATATGTGAACAAATATGTGAATCACCATATGTGCCTGTGTCACATTTACATTTTTGAAATAGTACAGTAAGCCTTTATTTTATATTTCGAATTCATCATAAACTCAAAAAATAGTGTGCATGAACAAATACAACCCCTGGCAAAAAGTTTCCGATCAGACGGATAAATACGAAATTTACTAACGACATTCGTGTTTTAGAACTGTTAAATATTATTAAATGTGGTTAGAAGTAATGGGGAATTAAGGGTAGCTTAGTATGTAAGTAAATAACAACAAAATAATACAAATTTCCATTTGTTGTGAAAAAAAAGGCAAAAGAAGAAACAAAATTGTACATTGTAAAAATCTTCTTAATTCAATGCCAGAACGTATAAAAGCAATGATACGTACACCTGGAGACACAACAAAATACTAATACTTAAACTTTTCTTCCAGTATTTCTACCGATCAGAAATATTTTTCCATGTAACATTTAGTTTCTTCTCCTGATTTTTTTCTCACAATAAATAGAAGTTTGTGTTATTTTGTTGTTATTTTCTCTATACTAAACTCCTTTCTATTCTCCATTACTTTTAACTACCTTGAATAGTTTCCAATAGTTCTAAAACATGAATATTTTTAGTAAATTTCGTATTTGTCCGTCTGATCGGAAACTTTTTGCCAGGGGTTGTAGTAAGCTTTTTGAAAGTCTATTATTGTATTTTAACCGACCGGTAGCCGATTTATAGGCTTATATTTTAGATTTTTTTAAAAGAATGTAATCAAACTGTAGCCTATGGCAGATAAGTTTCCAAACTTCTCCCAATAATAGCAATATTATAATATATTGATAGTATAGAAGCAAATTATTTGTGTATAGTTAATAATTATATGTGTCCAGGAATAGTAACACATTTTGCTTTGTATAACTTTTAAGATTATCTGGCTCAGTATAAATATTTATACATTATCAGTAAAACGAGATAAAAAGTTAAGACAACATTAAATTAAATTCGTTAGGTTGATAATAAGTAAAGATTTATATTCGTAAGAACTATTTGGTTTTATTTCTATAAATATATTTTTCGTATTTTTAATAATACAATTCCATATCCATCCATCGTAAAAAAAAAAAATGGTATTGTTGTTTTCATAATTAATTTGTTTTATTTAATGCTACTATCATCGTATACTACTGCTCAAACTTGGTAAGAAAAATACAAGCATCATTGATCGACGAGGCAGAGCAAATCCACGAAGAAATTGCACTTCTTCAAATTCCAACAAATGCAACGAAAAAAAAGGAAAAATGAAAGCACGTCTGAGTAAAACAAGGGAAACTTATCGTATATAAATTTCGTATGTTCTCCCCGGTGAAGAACGATTGTAACGAAGTTTCGTAATTACATACTAACTTCAGTATCCTCCATATCTTGTAATAAACAATCTCTTTGCGTTTCATTACTCTTCGTAAAATGAAATTACACGATCTTATTTGGTTGTTGCATATCAAGTGACCCATTTCAAAATGTTAAAAATCGACAAAACTTGACGTCAGATTTCTGCTTTTATGTTTCTTGAAAAATTTTCATCGAAGAAAGTATTTTAATTCATTGAAAATTGTAATCCCGTAAATAAGATCGAGGAATGTAAAAATATTAAGAAATTAAAAGATATGTATTTAACTGAGATACATTTAAAAATATAAATATAAATATTAAAAAGCAGGATTTATATACATACATATATCACGGTGGTCAGGCAAAGCATTTACTTTGATCAAATTTTACCTATTATTATTACAATTCTTCGTAATTTCTATTTAACAGACGATTTCTAATTAAGTAATTCAAAGGATATTAATAATGCAAGCGACAAATTTCTATGGAAATTCAAGTGTCACCCACATATGGGTGACGTGGCAGTTAAAGTATTATACAAGGTGATCCATTTGAAGTTTTGCACCAAATTATTCCTCAAACTGTAGATCCTTAAAAAAGATCGAGTACTGTTTCCGTATATCTGCTTCAAACAAAAAAGGTCCTGTTTGAAATACTTTTTGAAACCAGCTACAGTGTAGGAAATAATTGGGCATGAATTTCAAACAGATCACCCTGTATAACATTATATAAATATAACAAGAAAGTGCTTCAAGAGTGCAGATGTTTTAAAATAGATCACGATGAATATTATTTTTAACCAATCTACAGTTGTTCAAAATTTTGTAAATAAGTAGATCATTTCATCTGCAACAACCTAATAATTTATTTCTGTCTTTTTACAGAAGTATACCAAGCATCTCAACTTTTATTTGCATTAATGTCTTTTCTAGCTAAGGGAAACTTTTGGTTCGCTTCAAATCAATCCAAAAGCTTCGAGTTGCCTTGTTTTATCCCACTGTAATCGAGATTCTTCGGTAACAGGCACAAGTTCTGCACAATTTGCAAAATAAATTCTTAGTCACCAGAATTATTCGCGTTTGTAATAAAAAAATAACACACGTTGATGTTGAAAGGTAACGCACGGCGAACACCAATGCTTTCACGTCACGATTACCACGTGTATCACCAAGATAAATGCTTGTCTCACCTGAATTGCTTATTAATCTTGTAGAGGCTGAAACGATCAGTTATACTGTCAAAGCGGTCAACATGTGACCGATGCATTTGTGGATAATAATTTTCTGCTCGGATGAAAGTGTCTCGATAATAATTATTATCGTTACAGTGTGTTAAATTACTTTTTAAAAATTGGAAAATGTTGCAACTTCTAAACAGTTCTTTCGATATTGTTTTAAAACAAGTTGCTTTCAAATACTGGACACTAAATAAATATATATTTTTAAGTAATTTCATGTTTCAGGATACGAAGTAAATTTTTTATTTGGAATTATGTTTTAATTTAACAAATGTTTTTACACATTGATGAGCACGTTGAATTTAGATGACACGAACAATGTTTTATAAAAATTCTGCAAAATAAATAAAACAGATACAGAGTAGATTGTAATATTATTTTTACATTATCTTACACATATTGTTGTTTGAAATAAAGATCGAATAAAGCAAATGAAAGTGACGCGTGCTTATCTGTATAATAATAAGTATTTTTGAAACATTTTCCTCTTTTATTCAAAACTCACTAATGATAGGGTCATACTGTATTTTTCATCCGAGTGAAATATTCAACATAGTAAATAAAATATACAATGTTAACGTGTAAGTACCGCTTTATGTGATTGCAGAATTACGTCTCAAAATGTGACTGTTTATAAAATGTAATTAAGGAATCAAAAATTGAATTAATAAATCTCTCGAAAATTCGAAAACTTTAAGCAGCAGGTAGTTAAACAGGCAGACGATCCACTGATCAAAAACAAATATCGGTGCATCACAAAGCACTATATCTCTGTTTCAAAAGATACTCGCTGAAAATAGTATTGTCATACATACTTATCGTAACATTTTTTTTATTGGTAATAGTAAAAAATTGTATATATGGTAATATATACAATACTATATAATTATATAATATACTACATTGTATAACAGAGGTGGGGAACGTGCGGCCTCCGTGAGTTTCTTGTGCGGCTTTCATAAAAGCTAGCTCTTGTATTAATTAATATTTAATTATATAGATCACGACTTAATATTATTATTTTTCTATTGCATTTCTTTAAAATAAAATTAATTTATTTAAAAATACTTCTGCTAATATCATTTTGATTTGAAGTGGTATTTAAATATGTAGTTGTTTATTAAAATTTAAAAATCTGGATGAATATATATATGCTTAAATAAATAAAAATACCAACAGTGCAATATAAAAAATTATAGCGGACTCCTTTACTACCGCCTAATTTAAATGTGGCCTCTAATGGTAAAAAAGTTCCCCACCTCTGCTGTATAATATAATATATACAATACAATAATAATAAATATATATGGTAATAGTAAAAAAGTTTATAAAGAATTCTAAAATTACAGTATTTCAGTTTTCAACGGTCCTGTTCAATGGTAACTTTAATTAAATATTGGACAACATTGCAAAACATATTTGGAAGCAGGTTAACAGGAAGCTTTCATGATAATATTAGGAGAACTGGGAAGTAAATTAAAAAATGAAACAATGGTTCTGTCTTCGTTAATAAATTTAATATTCTTGTAATAATACATGTAATCGTTGAACTATCAATAGCACATTCTGTGTATCATAATTCTGTTAAACGTTTCATAAAAATACACAGGATGTCTCACGGTAAATGTCGTTCGATATAATTACTGAATGGCAGATGATAGCGACAAAAATGTTACAGCACTTTTATCCTTCAAATCTTTTCATCTTGAATTTTTCATACCAAGATCATCTTGTGTTCGTTAATCGGTGTACTATATTTTTGTTTTGGTTTTATGAACACCCTGTACATTTGGTTAAACATTCAACAATAATCATTCTGTTTTTTGCTTTTCTGTTAGGTACTCAATTTCTTCTTACGACAAAAAGAAACGTCTATAATACCGAATAAAATCAACATTGCTTCCCAACTCTCTTAATATTGCGTTGTTTATAAAGTTCGTAGCAGAATTTGATAATGGTGATAGGATTTCAGAAATTTTTTTATTCGTATAATGTGCATTGCTTTTCCGTTTTCAATGGCACTCCATTCGTAAACAAAAATCACCAAATTGAAAATGCAAAATCTGAATATACAAGCTGCGTTATTTCTATAAACGGCATGCATTTTAATATTGATTTTTGCAATATTTTTACCCCTTCGATAAGAAAGTAGCATGAAATACAGAGAATAAATTGTGCGCAATATCTTCCATTTTTAAAACGTGTTTAGATGCACAAAACTTTTCAAATATTTATACTTTTCCACGTAATCACTGCATGGGAATATACGCAGAAATTGCCATTTCAATACTAGAACAGTTGCTGAATGTATAACCAGTTTTAAATTGAATGTAAGTGATAAAAATGAATAACTAATCAAAAGTAAATTAACATACATAATCAACCTACTAATCTCAACAAAAATTCGAAATAAGAAATCTGAAATCCATCATTTTGATTAATTAGTTGTGCCTACGATTGTTAAAGCAAGTAATGATAATTAACCCTTTGACTGCGGCGTGTTCCGGCAAAAAGTCACGAAAAATAATTTTCGTAACAAAAAAAAAATCAAAGAAACAAAAATTGTGGTCGATGGTAAGTTAATTTTTATTCGAAGTCTTGCAATTTACTGAGCGTATATATACGCCTTTCGTGCATTTTCATGGACTCGTGAGGGCGTATATATACGCCTTTCGCAGTCAAAGGGTTAAAGACCTTAATTATTAACTAATTATCAAGTGCTACAAACGCTATGAACTTTTTAAACAACTAACAGTAAATACTTCGCAATCTACGTTAAAGTCGATACGCATTCCTAACAAACCGATAGAAACCGATTCTATTATCAGCGAGTACAAAAATTATCTCTATCCGTGTCTCTGCCATGGAAGAGAAACAATCACGCTTCAGAAAAGTCACATTGAAATGCAATTTTCGCTCGCTCGTTTAGTAGCAAGGTAGACGATCTAATCGTGTGGTGTGGAATTTCCAGCATCTGCACTGGTCGAGCCATCACATGGACTCCTTGGATAGCGGAGGTGGTTTAGGATGGCCAAGAACTCCAAGACCGCGAGTGAACAGCGCCATCGACGTAGCCGGCTTCCTATCCCAGGTATGTAACCGAATAAGAAAAGACAGAGGTGAAGATACAGTACAAGGTGAGTCACCTAATAACATTAGAACCTAAAATATCTACGTTGTTTTTAACGATACGAGAAAATATACAGGGTGGTCCACTTGCACACCTGTATAACTTCCAAAGTATGCATAGTACGGAAAAGTTTTGTATACAGAAGTTGCATGGTCTGAAGGGATACAGTATGTTAGTCTATTTATTTTCTTTTATAGGTGAAAGCTTTTCGGAGATTTGAAGGTCAACTTTGTTATTTTAAATGGAATACTATATTTTTTATACCAAAGTATGGAACAATGTGGAATTCTGAGTAAAAAAGTATCGACTTTTATTATAACCAGTAGAAAGATAAATTCAATTATATAATGTTCGTTGACTTTCCAATCATCGTTGGATTATATATATTTTTTTCTATTAATTTTGTTCGCATTATAATCCTTGGATTGAGAAAAAATCATCCCCACCACAACGATTTCTCCTCTGAGTCAAACATTCTTTTCTTTACACATTTTTTCGTATTATTAAAAGCAACGGAGATATATATTTTGGATTTTAATGTTAAATACCTCACGCTGTATATTTAAAAGAAAACATGCAGGTCAAGAGATGCAATAGTTAGCGCTGCTCTAGTTATCGGCACTTTTCTTTTTATTTTCACCCTATAATACAGTTTAAATTGAACTGTACGTACTTTTGTTTTTCTACTTTTTATTCGTACCTAGGATAAAAGCATGCCATTAACTGAAATCACACATACATCTACCAGTAATTAAGAATTTGTGCACTTTTATAGAAAAGTTAATTATTCGGAGAGAGAAAACCTTCGATTTTAAAAAATTGCCTAAATCTGCCTAAATCGTCAACAATAATTGGGTACTGTACCCTGTATCGTGAGAAATACCAATTTTTCGTTCCAAAAGAAACGCTCATGTTATTTTGTTATTTAGTTCATCTATTTTATTCGTTGCATATGCAATCGATGATCAGAAAAGAATTACGATGTTCGTTGTTATTACATAATAATCACTCAGTATTAGTTAATTGAAGTAATTAACTCTTTTTATACTGTTGGATTCCAAAGTTAACTGTTTATTCTGATTAACTTTTACACGGAAATCTTACAAAAGACACTAGTTTCTACGTTCGTTGCGATTCTTCACTACTGTACGATTTTTGTAATAATGCAGATCAAAAATGTCTTACTAGTCTTTTTAAAGGGTCGGTAGTTTGGTTTAGAAAGTGGCGTGGATGAGGAGAAGGACTGAGGGTCGTATGCGTAATTATGTACAGAAGATAGAAACAGAGTTTGGAGTCATCTTATCCAAATTAAACGCAAAGCATAAAATTATTTACTAGCTTAGAGTGATATTTAACAATACCCACTGACACTGCTGAAACACAGATACACTTTTTTAGCAAATTTGTTAACCATTTTAATTGCAACGACGATACATACTTCTGCATTTGTCATTATTTAACGGTCTGTGTCTCTTGCTTGCGACTTTGACGTTTAATCTTTCATATGATAATTCTTTAGCTTATTTTTAATCACCCTATCAAGTGCTAATTGTAATAAGAAAATTAGTAATTCTGCAGCATATGTAAAAACTTCTCGGATTAATTCTAATAATAATTTCTTATGTCGGCACTTCGAAGCGAAAACAAAATATTATAAATTAATCAAGTATTATAAACGCAAAATGTACATATAATTTAGCAATAATAATCTGCTGAATTCACTCCGTCCATAAAGGTTTAAAAGTTCAGCAATTTCAGGCAACCTTTGGAAGTCAATATCTTTTCTTAACACTTCGACAACTGTTGTAGCCGTCTAAAGTTCATAATTTTTACATTGACAAAAATTTTATTACCGGTGCATTTTGTAGAAAACTTAAACCCTCGACCTTAGACTTTAGGGCATTACTTATCATTAATTATTCCAAATAATAACTATTAATCAAAAATAAAATTTGCAATAAAGAAAAAAAAAAACAAATTTTACAAAAAGTTTCTGTTAAAAATAATACTGAACGTCTGTGTTTCTAAATGTGATTCTATTAATACATTCTGCTTGTAATATAAAAATGCAAAACAAGGCATAAAGTTCGAGAATATCGAAGTGTTAATCGTATACATTGATTTTGTAAATAAACGGTGACGTTCTGAACGCGTATATGTACGTATTTTGTTACGAAAGTATTAACCGGTCAGGTGATCTGCAACCTTGAAACTTTCGATCGACCTCCAACTTGGTATTAACCCTTCTTTTCCTCGTCGGTCCACAGTCACGATCATGCAAATGCATCGTAGCTGTCATCGCATCACTGATTGAACAGCTCGCACTATATCTTTTTACTGTTCCTTTCTTCGAAGTATGTTCAAATTACGATTTGTTTATTAACCCTTCGTTGCACACTTTCAATCTTAAAAAACAATTGATTTTCGAGAAATAAAGAAAAAAGTAGTACAACCTTTGTAAAAGGTGAAATGAAAAATTCTAATTATATAAGACAAGGAATGTTTTGGACAATTTCATTAATAATGAAATGCAAATCATATGTACGGTATTTCAACCATTAAATTACAATTTTTAATATCACGTGTTTAAATTTCTTGAAACTAGGGATTATTAATATTAATTTCAAACAGAACTTAAAATTAAAAAAATATGTTGCATTAATATTAAATGCTTTATCTCAGAAAATTCTTTAACTATCGAGTTGTGTTTAATTAGCATATTGGTTTGCAGATCAATTAAAATATTATCTAAAATCTAACTAAGGAAAACTTAAAGGAAAACTTAAAGTATTGTATAATCTGTCGCAAGTGCGTGTTGACTAATATCTCTATTAAAATTAATATACATATTTGCAAGAAACATTTAATATGGATCGAAAGTATATCTAAAGCATTGATACATTTTTACTTAATAATGAATTCAATCTCCCCCGTTATCGATTATAGCTTGGCAATGTTTCGACATGCTTTCTGCTAATCTTTCGGCATACGACACAGGTAGTGACCTCCATTATTGTTCGAATTTGGTCTACTAAAATTCTTTACCTTCAATTCCTTACATTTTCATTTTTTCCCCCCTTTCACCTGTGTCGTACGCAAGCTATTGTTAAGCAAAATTATTAACTAGTGAGCAAAGGAGGATGTTAAAAATAGGTCGATTTTGGCCCGTGGTGTGGAACCAACACTACAAATGGTTTCTTATAGATTTTTTACCGTAGAATCACGTGGGAAAGTACGGAACGATTGAAAAAAAAGGTTATGAAAAGTGCACTTTCCCGCTTAAAAAACACATATACTTATGGAGGTACTTGAGTGAACACATGGGTCTACAGCTTTTTCTTTATTTGTGTACTGATCAAAGTATTTGACCTTCTAATCAAACGTTTCTTCACCGTCGTCAGACATTAGCGTTACCTGAGCGGTTTTCGCACATCGTTTGACTCTGAAAAGAGCCAGTTAAAAGCAATAATATCAGTCAGACTCACAATCTTCTTTATTATCTGAATATCTACACGTGATGAGCCAAATGATATGCGAAAACCGCTCAGGTTGTGGGAATTATAGACATTTAACACTTTCTTTCTTTATCCTAACTTATATTCTAATTTTATTAATAATAACAATATATATATATAAACTTTATCTGTACACATTGTGGCGCTATGCTTTTCGCTTCTTTTCCTTACACTTCTCTCCCGGAAATCCCCCGGAATCTCCTTCTACCAACTCTCGCACTCCTGCCAACTTGTATCCATCCATACCAACATTTAAAACAAATTTTCCATCCACTCTTACCTCTCACTCAATAAAAAACAAATCTTACACAGGTAACGCTAATGCCTGACGACGGTGAAGAAACGTTTGATTAGAAGGTCAAATACTTTTATCAGAACACACATAAAGAAAAAGCTGTGGACCCATATGTGTTCACTCACGTACATCCATAAGTACATGTATTTTTCATGGTCCTTTCCTCAATTTTTTCCGTACTTTCCCCGCTCTCCAGAAGAAAACAAACTTTACCACGTGATTCTACGGTAAAAAAATCTATAAGAAACGATTTGTAGTTTTCGTCCCACATAACGTGCCAAAATCGACCTATTTTTAACATCCTCCTTTATTTAGTAGAAACGTAAATTTATTAAGTAAATTTATTATTCAGTAGAAACGTAATACATAGTGTTTTAGATGTACTTTCGATCTATATTAAATTTTTTACAAATGTATTAATTTTTGCAGAGATATCGCCAGGAGGATCTTGTGGGACAGACAGTACGTAAAAGTATACACTGAATATTTTAAAGTATTTTTTTTTTAATGGTAAGTGTAGTTGTTCAGTACTTCATAAAACTAGTTTGCGATTTATCAAATATAAACACTGAATATGTTTGGTTATAAGTGACGAAATTTACACGGTGCTCAATAAGTGACAACCGTTAAACATTTGTATTTGAAATAGTCCAATATTAGACGGCAATTAATTAGCGGACATTTTCTTATTTGACTGTTTCTTCGTTAAATAAACAATAAACATGTAATTTTTCATATAATCAATCATTTTTCTTTTTCTATGGATTTATATGAAGGATATAATTTATCAACAGCTCCCAGATTAATTACAAGCATGAAAGCATCAATAATTGATGCGTTTTGATCAATTAGATCCGATACACTTCTAAAGGTAAACACCTTAAAATCCTCATCAATTAAATATCTGCTCGAACCCCATTAAACTTTTTTGAATAAAATTTCAATATTTTCTTGTATGTATTCTATTTTTATGAAGACATGTAATTCTTGAAAAACTTTTGCAATATAGAATATTTTATGAAAATATTAGTTGCTATTACAGTGGTGTTATTTGAACGTACGTATAATTATTCCAAATCACTTAATAATATTGTTACGAATAAAATATGCTGATCATCCTAATAACAAGAGTGGTAACAATTTTTGAGCAAGTAAAACATTTTCAATTCCGAACAAAAGAATTCTAATATAAAAATCACCAACCATCCACTTCGTTAGCACGTTGAATGCCACAGTGGAAATGAACGTATGTAGTCGGACACGGTAAAAACCTAATTATTAACGATGCAGTTAATTAATTTTCAAATGTAACTGTTCAGTTTGCTAGCCAGTGCTATTAACTTAATATTAACACCACCCGTGGTTTATTTTATCGTTTCATTTGTTAATTATTTAACACGTTGACTGCCACAGTGAAAACGGACGTGGGTAGTCAGACACGCTGAATTCCTAATTATTAACGATAGGTACAATCAACTAATTTTCAAATTTAACTTTTCAATTCGATAGCTAGCATTATTAGCTTAGTGTTAACGCTATCCGTGGTTTATTTTATCATTTCTGTTGGTAATTATTCGATTGTAAAAAATTTCGGATTGCCGGTCACCGGTGACCCCCGTGGCAGCCAACCTGTTAATTTCCAAATGTAACTTTTCAGTTTGTTAGCCAGTGCTATTAACTTAATATTAACGCCACCCGTGGTTTATTTTATCGTTTCTTTTGTTAATTATTTAATTGCGGAAAACTTCGAGTGCCGGTGACCCCCGCGGCATTCAACGTGTTAAATATACTGGTCCCATATACTACCTTTCTTTCTTTAATTACCGAGAAGCGTAACAGTAATGGAAAATTTCCATTTCTCTTAATTTACTTTCACATTTTTACTTACTGCATATATTTATCCGGATAATTATATGCATAAAAAGATTCGTGCCTTCTAATGTTAATTACTGTGATGTTGTATTCTGACAATGAGTATCTCTAAAAAAAAAAGAATAGAAAAAGAATAGAAATATAACAATTATGAATAATAATTGAATCAACATTTCGGAAAGCTGTTTCTTTATGAATCCGAAAGGTTAGGGTTATGTTAGAGTTAGGTTGAACTTCAAAGGTCTTAAGAAAAAGAAAAAAATTGATTTGAGTTAGGTTTTAATACTTCTGTTTACATTTCCGAACGACTGTACCTAATAATATAAAAAAATATCATAGTAAAAGTAATATAATACTCTTTCTTTTTTTAATACACACTATACCTCACCCTATCCATAGAAATCAACGTTAGACACGTTCGGAGGGTGATGCTTTATTACGCACACTTACTATTATCTGCATTATATGAAATTTACAAAACGTTAACTCTGTGCTCGATATTTAAATAAGTAACGAACATGAAAGAGACCGTACAAAGTAGACACGTCGAACGTTAAAGTTCAAGGCGGTCGAAGGTGAAGTGTAGTTCGCAAGTTGATCAATAACTTCGTGGTTTACTTGTAAGGAAGTCGTTAAATTTATTTCCCGCTAGCATGGACCGCGGTCCGTAATCACGGTATTATTGCATTTTTTAACGACAACGTTTTCAAACAAGTATCCGTTAAATGTACGTGAATTACTCGTGTATAGGTTTATCGAACTTTTTTCGAACTTTTTCAACGGAGAAAAATATTCATTTTGTGGGTGATAAATGCTCGCGTAACAAATCGAATCTTTTTTTATATCGATTTTATTGAAAAATATTAATTATTAATGAATAAAATTATAAATTTTGAAAGGAAGTACCAATATACGTATTGTGAACGCTAGGAATATTACTATTTTTTTATATTGCCGTACGTTTATACTAAACTTTCGTATAGAGTGTAATAGTCGCAGTCGTGACCTATACTGGTAATTTTCTATAATATTAGGTGAAGCGAAAAGAAATGTCGCTTTTTTTATTTCAAAGAAGTCAGAATTTTAGAAAAGAGGCATCGAAAAATTGCCTAAGTTGTGGCAAGACATAGTAAATAACCATAGAAATTATGTCAGCATTTTCGCATTAAAAGAATCGACATTTCTTTTCGCTTTACCCAGTATATAATACTGGACAAACATTTAAAAAACAACCAACCTCACAACCTGTCTCTCCATTTACGTGGTAAATTATGACTCTACTTACGCGTATTTTTTATCCGCAGTACTTTTACCTACTGACAGGATTTACCTTTACACGATTTTCATTCGCGCAAAACGAATCTACGTGGAACGGATACTCCGCGTAAATGGAAGGACGGGTGTAATTAAGATAATTGAAAATCAAAGAACCTCATTGACCCTGCATACTCTACCCGGTGAAAATAGCTCCTGCTCTAAAGATTTCAAAAACTCGATTCCTTTTTATCTTTTCGATTTTCCAATTCTTTTGCAATATGTTTTTTAAAAAGATTCTATGTCCGTTTGAGCTATTTAAATTAACAGCAGGCGTACGAAAGTCGTTTTTATTTTATGTTGTTTTTAATAAACACACAGAGTTTAGGTAATTCTAGTGGGTAATATTATTCTATTGTATTCAATTGTATTTTTGATTTTCGAGGACAAAATGTTGGGAATTTTAACACGTTCTCGACCAATCGTGTAGATCCACGCGTTACAGAAGTGCATATTTTAACATTTTCCGTCCGGGACCGAGTAAATTTACTCCCGACGAGATTCAAAGGAGGTTGAGAATGAATGAAAAATCACTCAAGCGTGAAAAAACATGTAATTTACTGCCTGGGCTCAAAGTATGCGCTCCTGAGCGTTCGAGACATCAAAAGAACCCTAACGTGTTAAAGACTGTGTTTCGGCAAATTTTAAAAAAATATCAATGCATTTCTTGAACTCATTTGTCAAATATTTTTGAGAGCCGTACATAATTACATAATTTTAAGCAATTTATTTGGACCAGTTTGTTATTAGAAACGTCAGTTTAAAATCAAGACCCGTCTAACCTAGCTCCTCCCTTAATCCAACTCTACATAGCACTGATATCTGGTGATCATAGAGGTTATGAGATTTTTTGCGCTCAACAATATAAGAAATCATTACTCTTGAAATTACTCCAGACCATTGCGACATTGTTTCTGATAAAGCCGTTCTGATAAATCCTCAGAATATACGCATCTTAAATGCTAAATTTTTTTTGTGGGATAACCTGTACGTATATTTCTGCATTGTTATTCGAAATTTTACAGCATAATGTATGCTTAATAGAATGCAAAACTCATATTATGTTAATTGTACATTTGCATAATTAGCTCCTAAAGTTGACCTACATTTCGATACCTTTCCTTCGAGCGAATAAAAAGTTCTAACAAAGTCATCTACCAGAAGTGAATCATTTTCTTAGAATAAACGGTGAAATTTTCTCAGTTAGGAAGTAGCCTTATTTCAAGACTGCAATACCATGCAATGGAGCTATAAAGGACACCGCGATAAAAGAACCACGTCCGCAAGAAATACTGCAGTCTTTGACCTAGAATGAATGGAAGTAAAATTCGACACGTGTTTTAACTGTTTAGTTAGACCTTTAACCCTTTGACTGCGAAAGGCGTATATATACGCCCTCACGAATCCATCAAAATACACGAAAGGCGTATATATACGCTCGGTAAATTGCGAGATTTCAAACAAAAATTAACTTAGCATCGACTACAATTTTTGTTTCTTTGATTTTATTTTTTTTTACGAAAACCAGTTTTCATGACTTCTTGTCGAAGCACGCCGCAGTCAAAGGGTTAAAGGACATCGTTGTCTATTTATTAACACTCGTATTAACACCCAATATTTTGGCTGAAAACGTCATTCATTTAGTACCTTTTGTTTTCTTAACAAACAGAGTACATAGGTCGAAGAAAAGAAAGTAAAGCTTTTCTTGCAAATGTGCAGAGTAATTTCTGTAACTAGGACTGTCAACCACTTTTCATCAAGGAAATATATAAGTACTTTATAGCCATAGAAAAGCTGGACAAATAATTATTTTGTATTATTTTAATGTACATTTTAATTCACTTTAAATTCGAATATTTTCATAATTCACTGCAATACAATTTCTGCAAAAGAAATTCCGGATCGTTTTGTTTAATGTAATTATAATTTATTTTTCAGGAATTTCTACGACGGCACGGTTCAACGTCGAAATTGTGCCGGAAGGTTCGCAGTGCAGATAATTTGCCATTGGCGTCGACGAATCGACAGGATCAACGAAACTCGAAGGAGGATGGCATCGATGGCGACAAAGAGTCCTTCCTAAAACCGACTCAAGAAGAAAAGTGCGAGGATTTGGAGTCTAAGAGGCAGGGCAGCCTGGAAAGTGGCCCGAAGGATAATCCAGAAGTCTCCTTGCTCGATCCTAATTATCAACAACAGTCTTCAAAGTAAGTTACCTCAAAGAATATTAAATGAATCGAGTTTAAAATAAAAGTCTCCTCCATGCATAAATCAAACTATTTCGAGTAACATGACTGCTGTGTATTTATTATTTATGACTTTAGATTTACAACGATTCGTTCATTCGTTGGTACGAATTTAACATTTATTCGTGTAACGTGATTTTATTTCATTGGTGTAATGGTATTAACAGAAATACGAAAGGTAAAGGTAAAAGTAAACATCGTCATGCTTTATGAAACTTAGAAATATGTGAATAACCAAGGGAATTGTCATATTTGAAAGTTTACCTTATAAAACTTTAAACAGAATTTGAATTATACTGATCAGAATTGTTTTAACGTAAAATATTTGCTTGATATATAATAGGATTAATTAAAATTTGTTAGAGATTTGCATCTCTAAATTCATATTGATTCGTTTCATGAAAATATTTCATGAAATATTATAAAATATTATGAAATCAAGAGGCGTTTACTTGATTAACTTGTCTGCGTGATATAAGTACGTTTCGTGATGATTCAATTTTTCAAACGTCGCTTCTTCGCTTCATTCGATTAACTTTTTGTTTTCATCGACCGCTATAATCCATTATCGTATGTACGTAGGTGCAACATAAATCTCGCTAATTCATGACAGAAGGATAACGAAAGAAATTTATTTCTGCTGTCCGCACTTGTTTCATGTTCCATTGGCTTAAACATCTTCTTTCGAGGGAATTTAATTAAATTGGAACTATAGTATGACTCTAACACGCAAAACTACGTTCTTTATTGGATAATTTATTCGGTTAGTCTTAAAATTAACTTAATTTAATTTGCGGAGTACATTTTATGCAATATGCTATGGGATACAGAAATATTGTAAGCACTTATTGCTATATTAAAATACTATATCTTATAAATACACCTTCATCGTAATAAGTTTGTGATGATTAATTTTTAAAACGTTCTCTATACTAATTAACAGAGAATATGGATTCTTTGAACTTTGTCCCCCACTACGTTACGTCAAAATTGTTTAGAAATTATTACAAATAAGAAAATTATTGTAATAAATGTTAAATCATTTAAAAATCATATCTGACAAAACTTAAATTGTAGGTCCACTACGTTTAGTATTTACCATCTGAAATAACTGTAAAAATTAAATACGCATTTAATAACTTATTATAATTATAATAACTTATTATAGGGTGTCCCAGCTGGGACACCCTGGCCTTTAATGTATCTACCCGATTTTAATTAGTTTTCAAGATATAGCGCTTATAAATTTACTAATTTTTAATTGAAAGCGCAGACCCTTCGTACACTCTGCTCGAACCGAGCCTTTTTCATCAAAAATTAGTACATTTGTAAGCGCTATATCTTGAAAACTAATTAAAATCGGGTAGATACATTAAAGGTCAGTGAATTCGTTTGGAAAAGCACTATCAAATAGTCTGAAAAAAAATATATGGTCCCATTTAAAAAACGGAACTTGACCGTAATATCTCGTAAAATAACAATGTAAAAAAGTATTCGTTTCTACCAAAACATGCTTCTCATTTTACCATGTAATTTCCATATTAACAATCTTTCGTACGACTAATAGTTTTGCAATAAGGGCTCCATAACACTCGGCGTAAGACACCCTGTATGTCTCAGACTGTTAAGGCACCAACCAAGACTTATCGGAAGTTTGTAACTTAATCGTTTAGATTGGAACATTGGGCAGTCAAGCAGTACATGTTCAATAGATAGTCTAACATTGCAGGAATTACAGATCGTTGGTGAACTGTTAAGAATACCGATTAACCCCTTGGCCTATAATAACGTGGCACACTCGTGACGCACCTTACACTTCAGATGTGACTTCTGTCGTTCAAACATTGATCACAATTGAATTTTAAGTTTAATTCTGATTACAATTTACACAGTTAATGTTTGCCCATTTCGAAGTATATGCAGTATTTAAATTTCCTTGATTTATTTGAACGCTGAAGTAAACAATAATTAACTCCGACTGACGCACCTGTCAGGAAAATCGTAGAACAAGAGGTTAATAAACCTTTGATTAGTTTTTCGTTTATAGCACTGTGGAAATAATGAAAGTTAAGCATGCTACGAATTGAGAATAATTTGATAACAGTGATTACTTCCCCTCATTTCTAATTACTGTCAAGTTATAAAGTAGTAGGGCTTATTTCTTTCATTCTAGAGTGGTAGATAATATGTTGAGATTGGACTTACGTACACGACATACCGCGTCAGCAAAACGGACACGGGATAATGAAACCATTTGGTGGTCCTAAGTAAGATTTGGAGAGCTCTGGTTTAAAAGATCAGTGTTAAGGATTTAAGAGACAAGGGTCAACAGCCCTCTTAGGACACAGAAAGAAGGAAATACGATCAGGACTTAGATAAACGAAAAAGGGTGCTGATACTTGGTGGACGCACTTGTACAAAAATACAAAAAGGGTGTGTTTGCTGACGATAAAGTTTTTTACGAGAGGATGAACGACGCGTGCGCTCTTACATCGGCGCCCCTTTTATTCGTATGCGCTGTGACATCTACGCTTTGTCTCGCATTTAAAAACGTCACCTCGCAAATTCTTAGTCCGATACCCTAAAATCTCGATTTCTTACACAGGATTGCATAGCTACAATAGTTAAGCAATATCTTATGTTTAGCGTAAAATAAATATCTGCGTGTCCCATATTCTGCGAAACACGGATAAAGCTCAGAAGCCAAGGGTCAACAACCCACTTGAAGGAAAACTCAGCGCTTGAGACCAGAAATGGACTAGCTTGCACCAAGCTTTCTCCCTCCGTGCCCATTCTCTTCACGTAGATGGTGATCAAAGAATGGTATCAAGCACGGTGATCGTTATCGATAAGTACGATTTCACGAAAAATAGTTGTGAAACAAGAATAATTATTTTTTGTACTGGGTGCGCCGCAGTTAAACGATCAAACTTTAGTGATATATTTTGTAAGTATAAATAAGAACAAAGTGTTATACATATACACATAGGTTGGCAAGTGCTTTATTATTACGTTTCTACAATATTTAAACATTTTATATGTACCTTGCTCTGATCAAATGAGCATTCTTGTCATAATCTCAATGTATCATATTACACTCCCCACAAAAACGAAAGTCTGATGATATAAAACTTAGTGATTTGGCAAATCATAGAATGGATTTTCTCTGACCAATCCATTTTTCGTGTTAATAACATAAACGATTAGCAAACATGATTAAAATAACAAAAATTCGATATACATCATCACTTTATTCTTACATTGTGTAGTAATTTATTAACAGAAACTCTACTACTGTCTTCAAATTTCATATTTTTGCTATAATTTTTTACATCAAGCGTTGTAAGATTGTCTTCTTACTTTTACTTATGAAATATTTAAATGAAGTTTGACCGTTTAATTTTGGAAGACCCTGTATATACACATAAGTGGATTTATAAGATATCCATTGAATTTGTTCATAACAAATAATATTTGTATATCAAAATTAAAACTTAATCCTTCGTAGGTAATCTAGTTTTTTCAATTTTGATGGACATCTAGAAATGTTTCCAAAATTTTTGGAAACCTAACACCAGTAAAATAACACAAATGATCCAGTACCTATGAAATGAGGAAAAATAAGTTTGCCTACCAAGGGTTAATGTTTAAATAAAATTGATATCATAAGAAGAAAATAATTATTCTTATTATGTGACTGTTTCTTGGAAGATCGTGATTATCAACGATTACGTATACAGGGTGTTAAAAAATAACCTGAAGAGCTCTACACCGTTGAAGAGAAAAGTTATGCAATTTGTTAAAATTTTAAAAATTGACCAATCAGCGCACAGCTTAGATAGCAAGACACGTCAGGTAGAAATAGAAAGCCATCTTTGTCGCGCGTCTTTCCATCTAATCTGTACGCTGATTGGACAATTTTTCAAATTTCAACAACGAATTGTGGCTAAACTACTGATTCCATCGAAAAATGCTGCATAACTTTTTGCTTCCATTTTCGGTAATCTATCGAAAGGTGTAAAGCTCTTGAGGTAATTTATTTTTTGCAGTCTGTATAAGAATGTGATAGACGTCGAAACCTGGGCACAATTTGTGCGTGGGGAATTTATACGACGAAGAGGAAGCTCGAACGGGCTTAGCCATCTCTATTAAGGACTCTAAGAATTTGAGGGGTGGAAGTCAACGACCCCTTGCAGATAAGAAAATGAGAAAAGGGAAAGGTTTCCTCTTTCCATCGTAACAGAGACTGAAAATATTGTGTATCAAGACAGTTCTTTCTTAAAAAATGCCTGCCGCATGAATTTGAATGAACTGAAATGTTCTTTTAGGACTTCATAATGATGATACGTAGAACCACGCTTAAGAAAGCCCATGTATTTATCAAATTAAATAACGTAAATATATTAAACTTTCGAACATATTTTTGTATTATACAGGGTGTTTCCGAAATCGTGGTACAACCGGCAAGGGGGTGATACTACGTGTAAAAATAAGTCGACAAAAAAAGGAATAATATTTTTTACTCGTGTACTTAGACAGAGTCTACTTTGGAGTGTCGTTTCTACAGAGTATCGTTTGGGATATGACACGACTTTAATTAATAATTAGCCATAAATTTCAATAATTGATTTATTCTAGTAATTTGCAAACGTTGAAGATGTCTTCCTTGCTGTTGTAGGCAAATTCTTGCTCGACGAACTAGTGATGCGTGAATCGAAACTAATGTGTTCGATCTTGTAACTTTTTCGAATGCCTGAACGATATTAACTTTTAATTAGTCGTGATTTTGATTATTTTGGGCATAAACTGTTTCTTTCACGTGACTCCACAAATAAGAATCTAAAGTACCTAACGAATTTTCAAACTCGATTTTCTCGAAGAATAAGCATCAAACGAAAAAATATTATTCCTTATTTTCGACTTATTTTTACATGTAGTATCACCTCCTTGCCGGTTGTACCACGATTTCGGAAACACCCTGTATATCGCTCTTATAGAAAATTTACGATGGAAATCAAATTGGAAAATTTGTCAATCAATCTGTTTCTTTATCAGCAAATAAATTTCGCACTTATTAGTCCTAAATTTTCATATTTCCACATTTTGCTAAATAACAAATACACCCAATTAAAGCTCTCTCACTTATTTTTTAAACGGTGTAACATGTTTTCGCCCCGGTCCCCGAAAGCTCAAGTGTTGGCTGTGATGCTGGGTCTAACGTCTCCAAAAGTGAATGCAACTTAGCGTTAAGTAAACAATTATTCAACACATCGAACGATTGAAACGTTATAAAATCTGAAATATATGAATTTAAAACGCGTCGAGGGAAAATAAAGTCTGAAGCGAAAACAGGGGATCGTTATGAATGTTTCAGGGATTCCCCGGTAACGTCTTCGTCGTCGTTCGTCGGTCGACGTTTCGCAGGATGGAGAGCCGGTGGAAGTCACGAATATGTTCGGTGTCCTGTACGACAACCTGCTTCCATGGATGAGCGGTAAGGAATCTCCATTATGCACTGCTCCAAATACCTGAAATACGTTGCCCGAATGGTCTGTCCTTTTCATATCAAGGGACCGAGTCAAAGAATTTGTATCCCTTTGGACATCCCAAACGTTTTATAATACAAAAAGAAAATGTACAGAAATTCTTATACATACGTATAACCATTAGTCTTACGGTCACACCCCAATTCACAGTTCAAATGTAAACAATATGCACCACTATGTTCATGAATCACGATGTATAATACAATAGATTTAATTGTCATGATGTTTTCACCTGTGCAATGGATAATAAATAAACTTAATATTTTGTTCACAGTTTCCATTTTATGCCTTGTATTTTAAACTCTCACAGAATCATTTATTATTGTGCCAGTTATGTTTGTGTGCGAGTAGTGTACTGTTTGATTTGTTAACACTAGAACTACCGGCGTTCGATGTACCCTAACTTCTGAATTAAAAATAAATTAGAAAATAAAATATTACAATATAAAATGTCAACTTACGTATACAATTATACGTGTGCAATTCGACAGAAGCGTTTTAATAAATTGTGTAAATTAAAATAAGAAATCTGAAGCAAATCATTCTGACCCGTTTGGTAGTTCTAGTGTTAAAATATCCGTACCATGGCGTTTCACCGGAGGTACAATTTTAATTATTCCTCGCTTAACAATGCCTGGGCATTCTGTGATCCCGCTCATGAATGATTTCTCCGTGTACACGAATCCTTAAAGGATTTCGAATTCCCTTCAATTGTTTACGAAACGCTGCATAACCATGATGATTCCATACAAATGGTAAATAAATACAGTAGAATATTATGATGTGCAAACGTACCTTTTCAAATCGAAGCACCAGAAACAGTATAATGCGTTAATGCACAAAGGAATAATAATTATAAATTATTTTGAAGAAACAAAAACTCGCCCATTGAAAATATATCGGTTATAGGAATAAAATTAAAAATATCAGAAACAAAGTCAACAAATATTGAGCAATTATAATTTTTAATTAAAAAACCATCTTCATAATTACCAACCCAGACTTCAATAAACCTGACCAGACTTCAATACTCCCTCTGTCCGAAAATATGGTGTACATTTGCGAAAAAAAATCAAATAAAACTAAAATTAAATATAACGAAAAATTAAATTGTAATCCAAATTTAGATAAAGTGAGATTTATATGAGGAATTTTATAGGAATTTCCCCCTCCTGTCAACATAATTGATTCCATACACGTTTGTAATGTTATAAAAACGTTATCAAGAGTTAACATTTTCCATGTTGAAATTACAGCGTTGACTATTTTATTTTTCTTAAAAAAGCTAATTCTTGGTCATCAAATTCCAACTTAACTCAAAAGTAACGCCTGCCAAATATGTTAAGTTATTTAGCTATCGATGTAAACAATGCCAATATAATGTGTATTGCCAGTTGCTTTCGAAATTCGAGAAAATCTAAGATTATCTTTCAAATGTGTACCATATTTTCGGACAGAGGGAGTATTAAAATTGTATTAGACAGGACAATTATATTTTGTACTGATACAAAATGTGTTTGGATGAATATCTTTACCGAAAAGAACAAAAAATATATAGAGATCTGTTTTCTTCTCTCGCGAGGGTGAACGGGGCTGTTGAGACAATAAAATAATGTCTCCGTCTGTATCTAAATAATGATACCATTATTCAATGTACGAATAAAAAAGCATTTGGAGATTGAGACAGTAAGTGGAAACCATCGATCTTTGACTCCTGATTCAACGATTTAGAAAAACTCGAGAAAGCAAGCGTGATTTATAACGTGGACGCAGAAAAATGATCGACGCTGAAATGTGTCCTCGAACACAAAATTATAGAAATATTTTTCGACACAGAATTGCATTGTTAATTGTTTGCACTTACAATAAATTAATTTCTTTTTCTCAGGGCTGTTTTTGTTTAAATCTCAAAATTGTCAATAATATTTTCATAATATTATGGCTTGCAAAAAAGCAAGTTCAATGACGAAAACGAAAACGAATTACATTTTGGGATGGAAATTAGAGAATTTTTAGATCTGCATGTTACAATCGGAGTAATAAATTTTTACTACGTCTGTGTATCACGAAAACGATTCATTTCTCGATAAATTATACCAAATATACAAACCGATGGATCTTTGGTATCAAACGGTATTTGTAACTTGCAGGTATATAGCAATATTAAAATATTTGTACTGAATTACTAATTAGACATACACGATTTCTTTCAACAGAAATGTTATTAAATGTTAAGCAAACATTAATCAATTGAAATTTCGTTCGACGTGAATTTTATTGACAGAAATCAGTCATAGAACTCTAATATGACACAGGAGGTTATGCAAAACACAGATTAACCTTGTGTTACGTATAAAAAAATTAATATAAAAGATTTTGAACGCATAGAATGTGCAAAATATGGAAAACAAAGGATGTTTTTGGTCAGTTAACACGTTGGCTGCCACGGGGGTCACCGGTGACCGGCACCCGAAATTTTTTACAACAAATAATTAATAAAAGAAATGACGAAACAAACCACGGATAACGTTATCATTAACCTAATAATGCTAGCTATCGATTTGAAAGGTTAAATTTGAAAATTAGTTGATTATATTCTTAATAATTAGGATTTCAACGTGTCTGACTACACACGTCTGTTTTCACTGTGGCAGTCAACGTGTTAAAAAAAAAAATATGTATATATTGTATGAATATCTAATATAATAATAATTTTTAATTTACAGCATAGATCGCCTTATGTAGTTTTAAAAGAGGTTTTTAATAATAAGTTACCGCATGAAATATTCACATACTGTATTTTGTCTAATAATGACATTTTGAATACTCAAACATATCTACAACCAATATCTTACATTTCTAGCAATTAATTGAGAGGATATAAATCTTTTTACGACTCACAATACGTACGAATAATATACAACGCGAGTCATTGAACATGATCAGCTTAATTGTCTTTGTTATTTCTTAATACTAGAACTACCGAACCAGTCAAAATGGCTGGTTGAGGGTTTCTTAAATAAAATCACAAAATTTATCAAGATACTTTTATTAAAATGTGTGTTAATTTTTATCAGTATAAAAACCTACTGTGCATACTAATATTATATTTCATTATTTTCCACTCGAAAGTCAGTGTACATAAAACTTCGCTAGTTCTAGTGTTAATCCTTTCGTTACTAAAAGTTATAAGGATGGCTGTACTCTCCACACAGAGGATGTTAGACATTATTCTAGATGCAACATAATAAATATCATTCATAATTCATCTGTATAATTTAAACTGAAACTGAAAGGAGTGGACACATGCAATAGTAAGGTACAATAATTAATGAATTTGTAACATATTTTTGAAATTATGAACAGAAATGTATATTTATAGGATTTATTTGGTACGACTTATATTATAATTTAACTTTTGATTGGATCAGCTATTCGATCATTTGTACGTTGTACATCTTTCGCGATAGAACAAAAACTTACTAAGAGTATTTATTGATAACGTAAACATTAAAAGTAGTATTGTACTCGTAATGTTGATAGTCTCGTAAGGATACTGTGAAAGTCGAGTTTCTCGTTTCTTCTTGTTAAACGAAACTCCAGTAACGAAACGAGTCATCGCCTGTAAAATGCATTCACCTATGAATTTACAAGAAACCGAGGATATTTTTACCTTCAAACGGTCTGTATCCCACCCATCCTATACTGATGAATATATACGAGCACGGTTGACGTCGTTTCATCCTGCAAATACCGTTCCCTCTTAAAGGCCACCCTCGAAACTTGGTCACACGCCAACCTACCTTTCAAGGCTGTGCCATCCTACTGATTATCTGCCATCCGACTTGGATAAAAATTACTATTCTAAAAGGAATAATCGACGAGGAACTTCCTTTCGATGCACACATTTTGCCACGGCCCCGTTTACGTTGTAGAAAAGAATAAGAGATAAAGTATCATCTGCAATCGTCGTTACATTTTGCACGTATATGCAAAATGTCACGTGGTTAATACCGGAAATATAGAAGATATTCTGCGCGTGATTTCTTTCTCGAAGGAATTGATTCTGATAATCATGTAAGTACAGTACATACTCACTGAACTGTACTTTCGCTTGTACAGCGAAACTGTATAAGGTGGCAAAGTTTCATAAATAAGTAAGCGTAACACTGGGGTAGCTCCCTTCGTTAGCAGTCAGTGGCTAGTCACCCCAAGTAACGGAAGGCACAACAATAGGTCACGACAAATTGAATACATACAAAGAAGATAACGCAAAAATGTGTCAATTTAATATCATGTGAAAGAAACTATGTGTTCCTGACGTTTGATCTCAATCTCTTTTCAGACCTTTGCACAAACGATAATACCAGTCTTGTTACATATTTTTTAATATATTTTAAAAAAGAACTTTTTTTTCCACCGGTTTCTAGGATTTTATTTAGTATAAAAATAAAGTTGTAGTTCATCTTTATATATTTTTTACATCCTCGAGTGAAATCGATATGTTGTTAACCTTTTGCCTTATAACATCAAGTCTCTCTTGTATCGTAGATTACGACCTCAATTTGATCAGATAAACCGTAAGGTAAAAGATCCAATGCTTGGGCACGTTTTTTGTCAATTATTTTGACAAAGTATAGTTACTTTATTATGTAGTATTAATATATAAATAAATAGTAATCTTTAGAAAAAAATATTATTATTGCTTCAGTTTTATCTGTTACTATATTCAAGAAAAAAACAATTTTGGAAAAAAATACAACCGACTTCGGAATGCACCAAAAAGGACGAAATAATTTTAATTTATATTTCGGTGACGGCGCAAAATTAACAATTTTCTACATTAGCAATTGTCAAAATTCTTTAATCTTTCATGTACACAATTTTTAATTTTGCCCCGTCTCCGAAATATAAATCAAAATTATTTCGTTCTTTTTGGTGCATTCCAAAATCGGTTGTATTTTTTTCCAAAAAATTTTTTTGAATAACCGAAAGAATCGTTAATAATGCGTGTAATAGATATTTATAATAGTTTTCTATTATTAGAAGCAATCGAAAGTCAGAAACTACGTTAAACTGCATAAGAAACGCGTATTAAAATTACTAAAAGTTCAAAGGGCTGCCAACAAAGTGCTGTTTCGAATTTCGGTATAAAGTTAGATTCGTAAGAAAGTAGAAATCTTCCCCTTTAATTTGGTTTTTGATTTACATCGATATCTTTATCCGTTCCTGAGATATCGTCGTGTAAAGACAAACGTAATTTTTGTAGAAATTCGCTGCCGTCGCACGCTTGGACCCAGACAGCGAGTGTCTAGCGTAGCGGTCACGTGGTCATTGTTTACGTCTAACCCTTTACTATTCCTAGTAATGCGTAGTACGCATTTCCTAGAAAAATGTCTACGGCGCGCCCATTCATAATTACCCTCGTACGCGCCGGCCGCTAGACAAACTTTGAAGCCCTATATCTCAGGAACTAATTAAGATATCGCGTTGCAACAAATTGCGTTATCATGTACGCACTTCCCTCTATCTTCTGAGCTACCTACTGCGTAAAATTTAGTCATGTTTTTTTATATTTATTGCCAGGAATTTCGTCGCAATTTAATGTTTCGCGTTGACCTGTGGGATCCTTAATGCGTCAAGTGTTTCCTGTTAATTTAGATTTAAATAACATTAATTGATAGGAAAAGTTATATACAAACTTGAAGATTATATTTTTCGATTCGGTAACGTGGTGACATCTGTTGGCGGAAGTTGAATATCCATAAAACTGCTGTGCTGTGAATTGTTCAAAACTACGAAAATATTAAATGCTTGAAATATCATCGACCAGATGAATTTTAATATATTTCGGTATATTTCTGTATGTATTAATACATGTGACACGAAGCTAATATGTTAACCGGACATTGATTGTCGTCGTGTATTTCTGCTCCCCACGAACGAGACGTCGATACTTAATATTTACAAAAATACAAAAGCTTACAAAACATCGACTACTATACAACAAACTCTCGTCTAAATCGTTGTCACCCTCCTCCCTTTCCAGTGTAGAAAATTTTTAATTTTGCGCCGTCTCCGAAATGTAAATTAAAATTATTTCGTCCTTTTTAGTGCATTTCGAAGTCGGTTGTATTTTTTAGTTAGTTCAACAAACAGCTCGCAAATAAATTCAGCCGACACAGTTAAATGACTCGTCCTATGAGACAGGATAAAGCGTAACTGTTTATGAATATCGCACCCATAAGTAACATTTTCACCCTCGCCCGTTTTCTTAATACATGCACGATAAGCTTAACTTTCACATCCTAAACACTTAACTCAACCTTCTATCGATTCGGGGAACAAACGATGACAAAAAATATATCCTGCGTCGTCACTACCTTCCTTTGAGGAATCTTTGTTCTTTCACTGGGAAAGGATTGCTTTTATGCTATTTTTTGTGCTGTTCAAGGTTCAGCTGTCTTTCGCAAGAGGGATACGTTTTTTCGTTTCGGCTATGAAATCGTTTTTATAAGACATGGCAATTTTCCCGACTTATCGCAAATGTAAAATTGAGACTTGCCGAATGATACTATTTTTATCCGTTGAAAAATAAATATTTCAAGAAATATTAATAATAATCACTGCGCAATTAATTGTATTTACCAAGCAACCCTTGGACAACAGGACAAGGTCAATTATGACCCGTATATATAATAAATAAACATGCACTATGCATCTCCATGTATAAGATGAAAGAAGGTTTAAATAAGAACTTTGAAATTCCCAAAATGAAACCGAAAAATAATTTCAAATTCGGTTGAAATTGTTGGCTCTCTCCATGGTCCGTCGTCCGACGGTTAATACATTGAAAATTATATAATAATTTACCTATGCATGCTCAAAAGATTATGAGAACATAAGCCTTTGTCTTTCTGTAACTTTAGATCGTTTTTACGTGTTTCTT
Organism: Stelis phaeoptera; assembly: GCA_943735885.1. NCBI lineage: Eukaryota > Metazoa > Arthropoda > Insecta > Hymenoptera > Megachilidae > Stelis > Stelis phaeoptera. The sequence goes on from OX030933.1 coordinate 5,292,542, forward strand.
AGTTTTCTTAAAGAAGTCGCAGTATTTCTGCAGAAAATAATCACTGATCTAATCTTCTGCCGCCGTTCCAACTTACATTCATTTACTTCACATTTTTTTTTTCTAATTTTTGTAATCCTTGTTTTATTGTAAGTACTTATTTATTTAACACGTTCACTGCAGCAGCTTTTTTAAGATTTCTTTATTTAACTAATGCTGTATAAAATTATAATATTAACACGTTGACTGCCACAGTGAAAACGGGCGTGGGTATTCAGACACGCTGAAATCCTAATTATTAACAATACAATCAACTAATTTTCAAATTTAACTTTTCAATTAGATAGCTAGCATTATTAGCTTAATATTAACGCCATCCGTGGTTTATTTATCATTTCTGTTGGTAATTATTTGATTGTAAAATATTTCGGGTGACCACCGCGGCAGCCAACGTGTTAAACAACATTAATCAAAATTATAATATTCTTCAGCAGTTTTTGTGTTAATTATTAAGCAGTATAGATCGCCACAATTGCTATTGTTACCTTTATACCACCATACAAAGATTAAAAACGTGACTTTCTACCCTTCTTCGAATATTTCCTCTATCATATTCTATGTCTAGATTTTCTCCTAAATTAAATAACAAAAATAACGAAATATTGTAAAAATAATACATGGAATTTGTTAAAAATAAACGTTCTGTATATTAAAATTTTCACCGCCTTCGGCGTGGCAGTCGAAACGAATATGTTTAGAAATCAGCGTATACGTTCGGTGCCGCAGTGAACGTGTTAAATTCACTAAAACTTTCGTTATAAAATGAGTTAAATCAAGATATCCGTTGCAATTCGCAGGTGTTACCGGCGTTCTTGCGATTCCGACGCTCGTCTAACCCGTTATCATCATTATCATCGACGCGGCGGGATCGAGCGACACTCGAAGAGCTGCGACTACGCGAGACGCACACCCGAATCGAGCATCGAGGTGCAACACTTCGGTCTGCCGATACTTAGCGTCAGCGAGCCAAGTCCACCAGACGAGAACGACCGGGTGGACGAGTATTTGTAGGATTTGCTTGCCGAGGACTTCCTCAAGGAACTCCTCGTGTGATCCTGATCGTCACGTTGTTTCGTTGCGACGCTTGAGATGCTGTTGAGTTTGTGCGTCCAAGAGGATCGGTAAGCTTTCAAGCAAAACTCTCAGTCGCACGCGATACAAGTTGTAACAGAGATAACAGGATGATTCTGAAATATTAATGACGGTTATATTCGAACAAAGTGTACATCAATTTCGTTGCTGATCAATTCGGCTGATGGGATTTAGTTGAAGAGGATGTTTTTGCTTTTGAACTTGATCATCGTGTAGGCTAGACGAGAACCGTCGATGTATGTGGGTCCAAAGGTATTTGTAAGCTCGAAACAAAGTTCTCAATGATTCTGAATGATCGAGATGGTAATCATGGAGCAAAATTTATATCAGTCTTATCGCCGATCGATTCGAACGAATAGTTTCTCTTCAAACTTCCTCCGATTCAATATTCCTCAGAGCCGACAGAAATTTCGTTAGACATTATCTCAACTTCCAAGGTACTTAGAATTTTACTCTGTGCTTTTCACGATAACGATTATTATCTTAACGGTTCAGTTTCGTACGCTGAAGGTTTTAACGATTTTATAAGCAAGGATTTATGTAGCGTATGAAAATTTACGTGTCCTGACGCGGTGCACCAGTATTGGATCGGAGAGGTTTAACGATCATTAGATTTAGACTTTGCGAGAATCGTTGTGTTTGTGGGTCCAATGTTTGCCACGAAGCATAACTCTCAGTGATTCTGAATTAATCGCGATGCTAATTCTTGGAGCAAAGTTTACATCTGTTTTATTCCTGGTCAATCGGAAACGAAGATTTTTTAGATTTAAGATGTTTCCTTTCTCGTGCTTCGTTCTTCATTTATTTTGCGCTTAACCCCTTGCCTTACGATTTTCCTAATCGTTAAATACCGTAAAATTGACTTCAGCTTCAGAATAGACGAAGAAAATCGAAATATTATACGTAATATTCCTTGCAGAGATTTCAAACTTATATAAGTTACGTTGGCAATTTAGGCTATAATCTGTGATACGAATGTGATTCGATATTATAAGGCAAGGAGTTAAACCAACCGAGATCCCGCTTCGAACGAACTAGACGATTGAAATTGAATGATCCAGCAAGGATGGTGAAATCAAGTTCTCATCGTATAATGTCAATTGAGCAGATGATTTGAAGATCTGTATGATTCAACTGAAAACGGAGATCTGCAGATGTTCCTCGTCCCCTAATAACTCTAAATGTTGATTCGTATGCGATACATCGATATATTTATTCCACCGTACCCGGTTCCACGATATAATGATAGATACGATTTTCGGGTTATGTTTTTATCCCTTTTCATGCTTCCGTGTTGCATTGTTAACTGGCATTCGATGTGAAATCGTTTGGACAAGGTACAACGCGTTGGACTTTGTTAGTCTGAGATATGTTTTATGGATGCTTTTCCATTATTTCGATGGAGCTCGATCAAACAAACTGTTAACTTGTATGATAAAACAAAAATATACACAATTAAATTTAGAAATAAAATAAAGGTATCTGAAACTTTAGTGAAATCGGTATAGTAAAAGTTTTCCAAGATATGCTATAGAAAACAGACTAAAATGGAGATATTTTAAATGTTATTACGATGAGATGTATAAGGTAGTCGATATTTTACTATCGCGATTACGATGAAGTGAGGAAGTTTGCAATAAAACGGGTACTAGTGTTTGAAATAGTAAGTCTGGAAAAGAGTCACTTTCTAGAAAAATAATTTCAAAATTTTGTCAGGTATGTAGATTACTGCTTCGAAATATTTGTACTTGTATACACTTGCTATAATTTTAAAAATGTTTCAGTTTATTAGATAATGAATATATTTTCATGTTATTGGAACCATGATATTGAAAGTATCATTTTTTGAGATGTAACTTCTTAATCACAATTATTTAATAAATTTAGAAACATTCGGTGATACGAAGAAAAATAAATATGCATTCAAAATGTAAATTTGTATAAGTTAGGGTCAGGATTATAGAGTAATATTAATATTATAAATTTAGATGTGTTTACTCGGTTCTTTTAAAAAAATGCATAATCCTAGCAAGAGTGTTGGTTAAAATTAATATATATTTATTTTTGCATACCGAATCAAAAATATAAAAGTTTTTTTATTTGTGAATGCATTTACTGATCAGTTGACAGGTGTGTACATTGACTAGGGATCGTATACATTTACAAAAATACTCGTACTGTAACATATACAGGGTTCGGCAATTGAAGTCTTTCAAGAAAAGGAGGAAATAAAAAATACTTTTATTGAAAAAATTATGGTGAAAAATGTTAATCAATGCTCAAACTAAAGAAATATGGTTGGAAGTCGAATGACCCATCTTTGAGTAAAATTACTTGGTTTAAACGTTTAAAAAAGTTATCGTGCGATAACTTTCTTCCATTCCATACGAAGTGATTTCTTAAGAGCTTTTAAATTGCTGTAAAATACCACAAATGGAAAAATTCAATGGATTTACATCTGGTGAATTTGATGGTCATCCAGTCAGTGTTGGGCATAATTAAATTATTCTGACAATTAACAATTAACAATTAAAATTTTAACTGTTAATTGCAATTGACCGTTCAATTAGTTAGTTGTGAATATGTATTCGTTTTGCAGGATTACAATTAATCAATTGTTAATTGTCCTTACAATTCAAACTAATTATTTAATTATTTATTAATTTTAACTGTTAGAGCAATTAACAATTAACTTTTATTGTGATGATGATTTGATGCATTTAGTTATTTAAGTAGGAGCACGTACATACAATGTTTGTTTATTCTCGCTCTGAAGACTGAATGAATTTCACCGTGAAAACGAATTACTCGGCATCTCGAGGAAACAACAATGATGAACTTTTTTTTTTAGAAATGAACAGAATCGACATATATAGTAACTGAAGAAAAATATTATTACAACTAATTTTAGTTGCAATTGGCAATTAAAAGGTTAGTTACGATTAAATTTAATTGCAACCTGTAACTAAAAGGTTTGTGGCAATTAAATTTAATCGCGATTGAAACACCACAATTAAATATTCAATCAATTAATTAATTGATTAAGGATTTAATCGATTGATGCCCAACACTGCATCCAGTATACTTGTAATGAAACTGGGAACATTGTTCCTCAACCAGTTTTGCATTTCTTTGACTTCATGGGGTTTATGTGCTCAAAATCTTTAAACATCATTCTAAAATTAATTAGTTATTAATTTTATTAGTCTTTGCTTTTTATCGGTATAAAGTTGGGGTTAGATTCAATTGCCGGACTCTGTACACACAACTACTAATATCTTACCACACGAATACTGCCCTCCTTAGTTAACGTGTTCTATCTAACATATTTTCACTTTCCAAGGAAATATTTCATACTATTTAAATAAAATTAAAAATACCACACGTGCATTACACGGACAGAAATGATTTAATTTATCTATCCCAATTAAATTAAATAATGATTCTTCATTTTTCTAAAATTGAGCTAAGGATGGTTGTATGGTATCCGAGACATTGCATCTCGTAGTGAATTAAAAATGTTTTTGGTTATATTCTAACACTGGAGAAATGAAGAGAAGGTATTCAATGTATGCATTGTGGATGAAACGTCAGAATTTCGACAATAGTATAGGAGGGGTGGGTGAAATTTGGTTTCGAAAAAGTAAAGAAAAATCGGTTTATATTGCCTGAATGGAAACGGGGATGGTTCAAATTTCTGGTCGGACTTTATTATTAATTTGAAGTTTCATTGTTTGGTAAAATAATAAACAACTGACCTATCGAAACTTTTGCCTTGTCTGCTTGTTTAAAGAGACTTGCTCTTACCATTATTCTTCTTCAAGTCAATTTGAATATCATCATTTTCCAGAGTTTAAACAATGTGTCGTGTTTCTAAAACTGAAGAAGTTGTACAGCGAAAGATTAAAAAATTACAATCTAACAGAAATTACAATCAAATGTATATTTTCATTCAAAATTTTTACTCGATTCTGCAACCAGAATAAATCGACTTTCCTTCATGTTTCGAAACCAAGCTTTATTTTTTATACTACTGTCGAAAAGTTTATATTTTATTTGCTATGCAGAAACTTAACACCCCGTTTAAGACGCTCGATTCGTTGCGTGATTTAATATATCAAATAGCAGTGTTATCTATCAATGACGGAAAGAAATGTAAAAATTCTAATTTACTAAAATTAAATGAAGAAAGAAATATTTTTGTACGTACTATATTAAACAGGATAATGTAAATGTGTTAAAACAATTTCGTACAGAAAAAACGAGTAAAGTAACATACAACAAACAGGTTAATTTGTATAATAAAATTTCTACAAAGATTGTTTAATAACATTAAAACTTTCCTCGATATAATGGAAAAGTATCCTCCCACGAAGAACAACATTGTTCCGATTATTAGTATATTAACCAATTCAAGGTTAAAAGATATCAACGGCACGATAAGGATTAACATGTATATGAGATAATACACTTTTTAAAGAAAATTTTATTTTATTCCATTAATGAAGAAAAATTCGAATATTTATTAAATTAATTAGCATGTAATAATATTTTGTATTATTTCATATATTATATTATATAACTATGTTACATTAATTAACATATAACATTTTACGAATTAAAAACAAGAAAGATAGCAAGAACATCGAATTTTCAATTTGAAAGCAAACTGCTTTGATTTGGATAAAATTCTATGTAACAAATTATGTAAGTTTTATACAATTCATTAGTGCCGATAATCTGGTTGACATTTTTCGAACGAAACATGTAAATCGTTGCAATAGAACGTTGAACAGAAAAATTAGGAATTACTCATTAATCGGATACGTCCTTCGAGCAACTTGACACTCGTCGTCTGTATTCGTGTAATTTAAGGAAACTCTTTTTATCGGTGCTCAAACACGAAAATCGACCAGAGTCAATATTGCACATTCTGCTAACGTAACTCGTCACGGTGATGACCTCGAGTAAATTATTACGCGAATCGTTCGTCCTTCCGTTTAAGAAATTTTAAGCAACGAGTTACGAAAGTATACTTTAGAAACACGTGTACCGTAAGAAAACGTGCAAATTCTCTAACCCTAATTTCTTCAAAATCTTACTCTCTGTTTCAGATCGATAACAAGTTGAATTTCAAATTATCTTTTAATTACACAAACTGAAAAAAGAATATTACTCTGAAAAGAATTTACGAACTCCTGTTCAATACCTCGAGCGTTTGTAACGATGGATATAATTGACGGTCTTATCGTGAAAATAGAAAGAAATAAAAAGAGGGTTCGGAGTTTGCACGATCATTATCGCTTATCAGAGTTCATTATTACGCGGGAACAATAGATTGTGAAATATGTGCGACAGATTCAAGTACATACTTGCCCGTATTATCTCGAACATCGAAAAATCAAGAGCTTGTCATCTAGTTTAATAGTAAAATTTGATTCGAGTACCTTATCAGCCGCATCTCTGGACCAATCAATACGGTATATAAAGGGGGCCATGTGTTCTTCGTTCCAGCATTGAATTTTTGCAACATTTCAATCGTTTGCATATACACAGAATTGAAACATATCTTCTGCTTCAAACTCAGCATTTAAAAATACATAGTTATTTTCTTTTTTTAACAGAAGAAACGTTTACATAGAATTTGTTTTGATACGCATATTTTGGGGACCAAATAATTAACCGTAAAAGTGCAGCAATAGAACTTCCTGTGTCCATTACATATTTGTTTTTTTTTTTTTATTCATCCCATGGAAATTTTTTCGTCTTTTCCTTTTTTTCTAGAAGATTTATTATCGTTTTTAAAACGAGACAAGCAAAGAAGCGATGGAGTGAAACTATTTTCATAGATTTAATTAACTTTATTATGCTTCATCTTTCCGCTTGATATTTCTCTTTTCAGCTAATGCAATAATAAGTAACACTTTTTCAATGATATTCAGTAATATATTATAAGCTTCCTATATTGTTATGAACATTATGTTTAATTGCAAGCTGCTTCTTTTCTTTATCAAAATACATTTATTGATCAAGAAGAAATTTTCATAAAATATTATACAGCGCAAAGTTTCATTTCTGTAATATTAGTGCACCGATTTACATTTTCAATTTTCTGACTTTTCCCAACACTAGATCCACTATTAATTCGTTAACACTTTGACTGCCACAGTGAAAACGGACGTGTGTAATCAGACACGTTGAAATCCTAATTATTAAGAATATAATCAACTAATTTTCAAATTTAACCTTTCAAATCGATAGCTATAGCATTATTAGCTTAACAATAACGCTACCCGTGGTTTATTTCGTCATTTCTTTTATTAATTATTTGATTGTAAAAAATTTCGGGTGCCGGTCACCGGTGACCCCCGTGGCAGTCAACGTGTTAAAATCCAGTTCGATTTTTACAATATTTCTTGATATCGGTAACAATAAATTTCATTAATCATCAATCATCGCATCGTTCCACCCCTTGCCTTAGATCATGACGCAACTTGCAGTTTAATCATTACTAGCTTAAATCGTACTCGCAGCATAATTAAATGATAATTTTAGTTCCAATTACAACTCGAACAGTCAAGTGTCGTTGATTTACATTTCAACTTTCATTCGCTCCAGAATTACAATAATTAACTTTTAAAGAAATTACAATTCAAAGTAAAACACCTTGTAAATGTAATCTGTTTCTTATTTTCACTTGGGAATTATTACGATAATTTTAATTACGGATCGTACAGATATTGGAATGCTCGATGAAGCGTCGTCGCGCTTCCAAATTTCTGTCGATTTCTTTGTCGCAAGTGCCCGGCCAAGAATACTGTCGCACGTATTAATCGGACCTTAAGTAGCTGACTAATACACGTCGTATGTACTTATCTATAGATGACACACTATAGTAGCTACGAAAGCAAATCGATAAACGTAACCTTAGACACTTACGATCACTAAGGATGATTCTCGTACATTCTCATTGTCTCACTCATTGATCCGACGCTAATAACTGGTATACATAGTAAGGTATCAAACGTTTTTAGCCTAACTGCCTTTAATCCTCCAATGACACTAGTGTAATTTTCAGGAAGCATAACAAATGTCTGTCTTATGATCATAGCCTTTGTTTCCGCCTTCGTCTTTGTACACGATGGTGACTCGTAAGATATCCTTTGTTCGCAACAGATGATTTTTACGTGAAATTCAATTTATCTCGTAATTCGTGTATTATTATCGATACATTCATAATCCTTGCAATTTTCTTTCAAGAATGCACGAAATTTTATACAGGGTGGAGTCCCCATAGATAATGAACCATCCAAATTTATAGACTTCAAAACAATATTTTTAAAATTATAGAAGAATGTTCAAAATTGCGAAAAGGTATCTTATAGTTGAAGTACATAGCCGTTAATCGTTCAATAGCTGAACCGACTTTAATAATTTACAAGAGAAAAAAGAAATGGGTAACGCACCGTTCTGTTACTGACAAGTTATGATATGTTAGAAACGTTAATAAAAAGTTTCCAAACTGAGTGCGTTAAGATATGGAACAAAGTTGTATGAAAAAATAAGGCGACTTTTTCCAATATTTTTACCGTAAATCAGTTAGGCCAGAAAGTTTCGAACTTTACGATGTACTACGCTCGTGTACCCTCCTGCGATCCACGTGTCTAATGTAAATATTCATAACCAACGTATTATCACACGATCGAACTTCGTTATATACATATACTTTCAGACGAAATTATAGAACGTACGTGTTGCTCTTAATTCCTCAAAAGTAACTTAAAATTGTCCGATTGTGATCAACACTGTATAAATGTTACAACATAGGACAATTAACACGTTGACTGCCACAGTGAAAACGGACGTGTGTAGTCAGACACGTTGAAATCCTAATTATTAAGAATATTATCAACTAATTTTCAAATTTAACCTTTCAAATCTTGATGATAACGTTATCCGTGGTTTGTTTCGTCGTTTCTTTTCTTAATTATTTGATTGTAAAAAATTTTGGGTGCCGGTCACCGGTGACCCCCGTGGCAGCCAACGTGTTAAAGTAGTATCAACCCTTCTTTGGATTATGGGATTGCAACGGTCCGTTCCCAGTATAATTGTTGAAAAATTTATGTAACCTTCGATTATTTTGATCCCATCAAATTTTTCAATTCCGTAAATTCGTTTGTACTTAGCAATTTCGGGAGTGATGGCTCCAGGAAACCATCTAAATTTGAAAATCCGAGGAAGGGTGAAATTTGACCGTCCTACTTGACTTTCGCAACATGTAAATTATCGAAGGCGAAATGATAGCAACTTTACACACTTAAAACATAATAACTATTAGGTAAGGCGAAAAGAAATGTCGCTTTTTTTTTAAACACCTGGATACGTTTTTCAAGTCAAAGCAGTCAGAATTTTAGAAAAGAGGCATCGAAAAGTTGCCCAAGTTGTGGCAAGATATTGTGAATAACCATAGAAATTATCTGTCGGAATTGATATTATGTATTTTATTTTGTAAATAAATTTTTTCGCATTGGAAGAAACGACGTTTCTTTTCGCATTACCTAATACAATTACCCTTGTAGGGTAGAGAGTATAGTTGCTGGCCATCTGATAATGATTGGATATATTTTGGGAAATAAAAACTTCGTGCACTTATTTGCTTCGGGTGCAATCAATACTACACCACTTATCACATAGAAAAATTGATTGCAAAGGAAATTGTTTCCATTTCCGGTCTTTCCACTAATAATGGGACACCTTGTATAAAAAATCAACTAATTAGTAAACGTCATATCTTGAAAACTAATTAAAATTGAGTGTATATATTAAAGGTTAATGAATTTGTTTTTAAAAGTACTATGAAATAATTTAAAAACAAATATGTAGTTCCATTTAAAAAACGGAACTTAACCATCATATCTCGTAAAATAACAATTTGATCAAAACGTGCCATTTTACCATACAATTTCTATATTAACAAATTTTTATATCACCGATAGTTACGGAATAACAGCTGTGTAACACTTTGAGTGAGACACCCTGTATAATATCATGCATACTCATAAGTTAAAAAAAGTGCTATCATTTCGCCGTCGATTAAAGGAGTTTTATGACAATTTTGCTACATTTCGAAAATTCCACATTATATTTGACAAAATGAATCATTTCGTCTGGAAGCGTATTTTAACAAAGTCTAAAAGCTAGGCTTAACTTTTTCTTCGGTGGGAAATCTTGCCATTCGTACGGTTACTGAATTTGTGTACAAATTTACATGTTCAAATAATTTGCTAGTAACGCGTCGATAGAAAGGCGAAATTAACCCTTCTTTGGATCATTTCTAAATTTTTAAACTAATAATAATGCTTGTTGATATATAATTATTCGAAAATTTATAGAATTCTTTACTATTATAGAACAAAATTTATTTTCACTTATCAATTATTGTGAAAATAAAGGAAGGTTAATTTGATTTGTTCACGATGATAATTGTAACGAATTAAAATTATAATCGTAATGATTTAACCAGCGTTTAAAATAATATCAAACACTGGTACCTATGTATACGTTTCATCGAACCAAATTAATTGTAACGCTAGTAAACAGTTTTTTATAGAAAGTTTGCGATGCTAGTCCTAGTTTACTTCTTTTGTAGCCGCTATAGGCACGAGGTTAGTTTATTCCAATTAAATCGAGATAATAACAGAGTAGACTTTATTCTAGTCTTAAATGCAAAGTCAAACGGTACGAGTTTCAAGAACCATCGACGAAGAAATTAAGAGGTTACGCATAGTTGGATACGTTGGAAAAATCGATTTTTCATTTTTTCACAAAAATATTCTTGCACTCGTTGCAATATTATTACAGCCGGATGTTATTCATTGCATATCGATTCGCCAATCGATAGCCGAATTCAGTTATAGATTTTTTGTTTATATCCATTACCATAGATACATTTATGGCCCTGGAATAAATGACTTTATGTAAGTTGAAAGAAAATAATTTTAACTATAAAAAACGTGAAAAACAGTGTTTTTTGGAAAAGGTCGTTGCGGTGGCTAAAATTTCTCAGAAAGTACTGGACTCATCGATTCGAATGAGCAGGGCCTGAACGTTGGATTATTAATTCCGCTTAATTTTTATTACGATAAAACAAAAATTTGATCGCCTCAAAAACCGGATTTTTCAGTAAAATTGTTGTTATTTTGGTAAAAATCAAAATTTCGCAAAACCCTTCGTTCAAGCCCTTAACAATACAACGTATTAACCTAATCTGCTTTGGTTTTGATTTTAAATAAGCGGTTTGGAAGATATCATGGTCACCGCAAGTGATCTCATTATTCAATATTTTTCTATAAAAAAAATCTTACAGCTACTTTAAAATATATACTTTTCGATAGTATATTTCATTTCATAACAAGTATTTATTATAACGTCAAAAAAAATCATGAAAATTACGTCAGTTTCTCGATCCCAACTAGGCGTAACCCTTTTAAGCGATCAACACATGATTGTACGTAAAACTTCAGAAGCATAGTGACCTAATGGTCAACGAAGACTTATACAGGGTGCGATCGAATAACATGTACTAGCGGGCACGAGATGATTCCTTATGAAAAAATAAAAACTAAATATGGAATAACATTTTTTCATTTAAGGCTTTGAAAATCCGATGCGTATGCTGTTAAGGCTAAGTTATGGTTCATCGAACAACATATAACACGTATCGTATTTGAAAAACAATATCTAGCATTTACAAATTACTGAGTTTAAGAAAAAATACACAGAAGACGTGTAAAAAAATTTTTTAAATTGTAAAAAATATACACTATTTATCGAGAGTTCATACGAAAGGAAGACAGTCAGTATCAACAGTTTTGTTATTGATAAAATAAAATGTTGTTTCTTAAAAATCTTCTGTGTATATTTTACTATGTAGACATTAACTTAGCCGTAACTGCATCTGTACGCATCGGATTTTCAAACTCGATTTTCTCGAAAACTAACAAGTAAACCTACGGAAGTGTCACTCTCCGATTTTTCTGAAATTTGGATATGTTATAATACATGAAAAACTAAGGGACACGTATTGTTTTTTAGCGGCGGAAAAACATTTTTTGCGGCAAGATATTGGTCACTTTAGAGGTAGTTCACCCCCTAATTTTCGCTCCCCTTCCAACATACCTAGGCCACTTTTCGTCTTCTATCGGAAGATACTTTAAATCGTATAAAACGTTAAACAAAGATATCGCAATTTTTCCATTTCACCCCCTAAATATGTTTTTCCGCCGCTAAAAAAAATACGTGTCCCTTAGTTTTTCATGTATTATAACATATCCAAAGTTCAGAAAAATCGGAGAGTGACACTTCCGTAGGTTTACTTGTAAGCCTTAAATGAAAAAATGTTATACCATATTTAATTTTTATTCTTCCATAAGGAATCACCTCGTGCCCGCTAGTACATATTATTCGGCCGCACCCTGTATATGTATATACATATAAATATATCATGTATGTATCTATCAAATATCTCCTATAATCGTGCGTATTAATGGGCTAATAAGCGTAATATATTATTCTTATTCTCGATTGTACAGAAATATGAAATCTCTGAGAAAGAATGCTTGAATATGAATTATATCGATCATTTATCGAAACGACCAAACAGTTACCGTAGTTATTCTCGTTAATCTGTAAGAACAACGAAAAAGAACCAGAAACAATGTATCGTTATTTCAATCCACGTTCTCTAACCCGTTGCCGTATTTTCACGAGTCTGACTCGTGACACACTTTGCAGCTTAAAATGTTACAAATCTGACTCGTGCTGTCAGTACAATTGGATTTTGAATGTAATTCCAGCTATAATTGAGATATCGAACTGTTGTTAAACGTAAATTGCATGTAACATCTGGCTTCTCCTGGTTTGATTTGACACGTTGACTGCCACTAATTATTAACAATACAATCAACTAATTTTCAAGTTTAACTTTTCAATTCGATAACTAGCATTATTAGTTTAACGTTAACGCTATCCGTGGTTTATTTGATCATTTCTGTTGGTAATTATTTGATTGTACAAAATTTCGGATGCCGGTCACCGGTGACCCCCGTGGCAGCCAACGTGTTAATACTATAACGATAAATGTTTATCTGTGTCCAACGCATCTACCGAAATAATGATACGGCAAAGGGTTGATTAAATTAATTTCTAGATAAGATGATTTTTTATTAGATATCCTCTTATTATGTAGAATTGTATCACGGATCGTTTATAATTACATGATACTTCCGAAATTATAGTTTTGAAACATACGAAGTCAAATAATTGTTTTAAATTGAACGAATTATTAGAAATCCATTTGGTGAAAGTGGTATTTATGGTAATCCACTTCCAACGACCTTGTTATCAAGGTCACCCTCCCGAACGACCTTTAAAAATTACTTGGACTTTAAGGGCATTCAATTTCTTATCTGCATTGTTAAATGTTTTTATTTTAATTACTTTTACGGACAGTATGTTTTTCTTTCTTTGAGTGAAAAAATTTCGAAGAGGTAAACTATCACTTTTGTCGACAATTGTGGACATATTAAAAAACCCCCGAACAAGGATAGATAGATCCTTGCGACAGAGAGGGTGATACAACAATAGCAGGAGAGACGAAGATGCATGATTTCTCGATGCAGTTATTGTAACTTCCTGATTCGAAGAGGCAATATTTTCACATAATTTTGTTTTTAAATATTGCTTGGCTCATTCCACGACGCGCTACAGAGCCCGATTTTGCAATTCCACTCTCAGAACTTTATAAAAAATAAAATTGTACGTTTTTATAGAATAAATTTTGGCGTGTACACTTTTTCCAAAAAAGGGCGAAAATATTGCTTCATCGGATCAGAAAGTTGCAATAACTGTATCGAAATATCATGCAGCTTTACCTGTCGCTCTGTCTTCGTCTCTCCTGCTATTATTGTATCACCCTTTCTACCCTTAAGAATATCCACGACTGTCGACATTAGCGCCACTTTACCTCCTGCACAATAGTATAACTTTCAACAACAGTTTCCAGTTTTGGAGAAATATTATTAGCCGCTGACGATCGGGTAGTTGCGATCTCAAACATGGAAACAAGTATATCGATTCTTTCATGGTATTTAACATTATCAACACGCTATATCGTGCACAAGATATCCGACATTTTGTACAACGAAGTATACAGTGCAAACTTTACGAATGAAGATCAGTATCAATCATTCACATCTTGTAAATAATGATCAACACGCGGATGTGTTGGTTTCAGTACACTGGTGTTCAAAAGTTAAGCATAATTGATAATTATGTGAATAATGTTGGAAATCGAAGTCGGTATTTCGGGAAACGTGATAGGCGAACGTAAAACGGTTATAAAATAAGAAAACAATGTAAAAGAACGATTACAATCTTTAATTAATCTTAGATTTAAGATTAATTTAGATTTAAGAGAATTTAATCTCAGATAAAATTTTTATTTCCCAAGGAAACAGTTTGAAGCAAAACTGGGCACGACAGAAATTCACTACTTTAATAAAGACGTGCATTCCCTCGGTCGCAGTTTTTTTACACAATGAATCTTCACAAGTGATTTCGAACAATTTTAGCAACATTTACTGACTCGTTTTTTATTTTGTATTTTATTTACGAATAATGTTGAACTTTTGAATACCAGTGTATATTACAGCATGAGACCTGTTACGAGCAAAGAGAAATTCAATTACCTCCGACCTGCAACAACCATAGCTTTAAACGAAGAGACCAAATATTGTAAAGAAGAGTACATATTCTCTTACAGGAGGGTCAGTCGTAAGAAATCCCAAATTAACCCGTTTGCATCGCTTAAATTGCAGAGCCTTCGACCAGACACGAATAAAACTAACAATGGACCTGTATCATCGAAATCTATGCGACTGATCGTATGTCGCCAACTATTTAACCCTCTATGGGCCCGTGTAACTTTCAGGTCACATGCTAATACATCGACATTTTACCAAATAATTTTAGCTTTTTTCACAAGATGACGTATACGTCTTAATGATATAATATCTCTGAGATAACCAACAACAATATTGATGACGGTTGGTAGCACAATCAACCTGAAATATCAAAGTAAATACCTTGGCAAGTTGTATATTTAAGAAACAAATTCGGCCCATAGAGGGTTAACACGTTGGCTGCCACGGGGGTCACCGGTGACCGGCACTCGAAATCTTTTACAATCAAATAATTAACAAAAGAAATGACGAAACAAACCACGGATAGCGTTATCATTAAGCTAATAATGCTAGCTATCGAATTGAAAGGTTAAATTTGAAAAATTAATCGATTGCACCCTTAATAATTAGGATTTTATCGTGTCTGACTACACACGTCCGTTTTCACTGTGGCAGTCAACGTGATAAATATTCGTTATACTGTATTATAATTAATCAATTGCAATGAAACGTCAGAATACAAAGGAATATTTTGCCAGAGGGATATTGGTCGATCGTTCCCTGCAAATTATTCCGCGTTTGATGATACGGAGCGGAACATTGCTCGCGGAATATTCCGTTTCGTGATGCAAATGGGTTAAATAATTTTTTCAAGAACAAAACAAAAAGGTGGAACAGGTACGTTTTAACACATTGACTGCCAGGCTATATATGCTCGTGAAAGCTCACAGTAATTTGTCTTTAACATAATTATCATGTTACCTTGCTATTTCTGAAATCATAACGTTAGCTCGTTAAACAAGATCGTTCCTTATAAAATAGATAATAAACTTGCCGTTTACGTGTTTTATGGCAACATGGCAGTCCACGTGTTAAAGTGACCACAGCAAAACTCTGTGTATAATATACATGTACGTAGATTAGAATTTTGATCATGTTGATCGAACGCAAATCAGTAAATATTGCATCAAATGTTGCAGTAAATGTTGCGCAAATTTTCCATTTATTATTTGCAAGCTCACGGTACGATCTATAAATCATGGAAACAAGACCTTGCGTTGCAAAAAGAAGTAATGTTTCTTAATTTAATTGGTATAGTTGCATGTAAATATATCGTGTATATTGTCTGTTAAACAAAACGGAAGAAATAATAACTGAGTTGCGATACGAACATGAATTTTTAATAAAATCGTATCGTAAGAGAAGTTCTGTTTTTATCGTTGGATCAAGAATAAGCATACATTATTAAACGAACGGAGAACAAACTTCACCCTTTCGTACGTTCGATAAATACATAAAAGTATAATTTAACTAATGTGGCAACTATTAGGCGGTTGTTGCAGATGGAATGGCCGATTTATTATTTTTGTTTTAATCAGAATTCGTTCAGACATATTTTAATTAATCACAATTGCTTTTTTGAAAAAGAAAAAAAAAGAAAAATTGAATTTTAAGTTTATGTCTTCGTTTTGTTACAGAATATACCTCTGTATATGCCAGAGGTGGGGAACCTTTTTACCATTAGAGGCCACATTAAAAGTAGGCCGCTAAATTTTTTATATTTCACTGTTGGTATTTTTATTTATTCAAGCATACGTATATATAAATATTCATCCAGATCTTTAAATTTTAATAAACAACTACACATTTAAATACCACTTCAAATAAAAATGATATTAGTAGAAGTACATATTTTTAACACTAAACCTACCGAAGCGGTCAAAATGACCGATCGAGTGTTTCTTATTATAACTCACAAAATTTATTACGATGCTTTTATTAAAATGCGTGTTAATTTTTATCACCATAAAGACTTGCTGTATATGTTAGTGTACGTTTATTAATTCAATTATTTAATTATTTATTTTTCTATTTTATTTTCAACTTGAAAGTAAATGCGCATAAAACGTCGGTAGGTGTTAAATAAATTTATTTCATTTTAAAGAAATACAATAGAAAAATAATAATATCAAGTTACAAAAAACTAACGTAGCAACAATACGTCAAATAATTTAAAAATTAATACAAGAGCTAGCTTTTATGAAGGCCGTACAAGAAACTCACGGAGGCCGCACGTTCCCCACCTCTGGTATACGCACTTTTATGAAACTTTAAGCTTCGATTTGATGTAACAGAGATGCTACTTTACAAGAGATTTATGTCATCAACTCGTGCAGGAAGTTTCCCGTCTTCGGCCATTAGTTAAGTAACAACCTGGTACAATAAGTAGTTTCGTAGTCAATTAAATATATCTGCAATATCTTATTATCGATTCGAACAATTCGAGCATAAATACATGTTTCAAAGTAAATCCTCGCCACAGAAAACTATTAAACTTACTTTGAATGCATAAACGCAATACAGTAATTATGCTCTATAAAATATTACATTATAGTTTGTATATTATCGTACGATAACGAAAGATCCAAGACATATAGTATTGAAAAGTAACCACGAGGACATTGAGAAAGATAATGACCAAATTCCAGATGTTCAAGCTTTAATATTCCCCGTAACGTTCAAAGTTCTCATTTGTAAACATATCATGTGAAGAATAATGAAAAAAAAGAAAGAAAAAGGCTAGCAACAAAAAAAAAACAAAGCTCGTTGTATTAAAATGATTATCCAATTCGATTTACTTTTCTGAACGATCGATTGTACCGAATCGCTCGATGATGAGACGCGAACACTGGTGACTAGACATTAATTATGAAAAAGAGAAATGTTGAATGAAAATTAAAGAACAACCGAGCAAATGTAAAAGCGATATGTAGTAGGAACCTATTTAACTTTAAATCTTTATGACCGACTTCCCTTCTTATTAGATAAGTGAACGAAACTACTCTTTTATTCCGATCAACTCTGTCACACATACTGTATCAATTTGATTTGTGGCAATTAAAACTAAAAAACAAGTGAAAAGAATATAAATTTATAGATACCCACTTCGATTACTTTTATCCCCTTGACATATTGCTTTCAGGATGTTCATAAAATTTGTAAGTATTACAATAAGTATAATAAATATTTTATTTTACATATTAAGAATTTACAGTACTTTCTGCAATTTGTTGAAGTATTGCAAACCGTGGTTAAATGTGATAGACGTTTAAAACGATGGAAGATTCATTTAACCAGCTTGATTGACCTACGTAGGTTTTATTTTCCATTGGATATACACTTGTAAGCAACCAGCGTTAAATTATATAAAAGTTTATAGGTATAAGAACTAGGACAAGTTGTAATGATTTTTCTAATTTGAAAGGTGGCAAAATTCACAAGGTAAATGATACATAAATTAATCCTTCTGTTACGAAGGACATACACATGTATCATAAAAGCATTATTAACCCCTTCCGACCGTAGCATTACTTATTTAGCATTTATAACTCGTATTACAAGCTTGAAGGTTCTTATATAGGGTTATTCCACGCCAAATCGATCACCTTTTTTTGGCGATGTCTCTTCGATGGATTATGTTCTAAATTAAATATATTGTAGTTCACGTGAAATTAGGGGGGGTTTAAGTCATCATTTAGCTCGTTTCGAAACCGTTTGAGAAATATAAGCCTTTAAATTTCGAAATTTTTGCCTATTTTCAATTTTCGTGAAAATGGGTTGTAAGTTTGAATTTTTATCTCGGAAACTATTTATTCTATTAACCTACTCTTTTTTTTATCGTAATAGGAAAGGATCGATCTTTTATAGTATATTTTTGTTGGATTGAAAAATGATTTTTACAATATCGAAAATTGTAAACAAATTCTTTTCTTTGCAAAAATCATTCCAATGTCGTGTTTATAAAAATTCGAAAAAATTATTTTCGTATTCCTTGAAGTTTTCTCTATAAAATATCTAAGTACATATCATGATAAATGTTATAGACTACCGCTACGCACCGTAACAGATAACCGGGCCGTAGTTCGGTTCGCTATTACGGTCGGCTTATCAGATCGATATTATCACCATATACACATATTGATACAATAAAGTCGACAAAATTCGGAAGGTTTCATTAATGCCTAAGTACTGCCACTTATACATTGCAGAAAAATGTTAATAACCCACTCTTAGCCAATGATATTTCCTTTATAACAATAATTATATTTATTTTGTGATTATTTGTAAAGAAATGTCATTGTACGATGGAAACCATGGGAAAGTGATGGATATGAATGGGATAATTTCAGATGTCGAGACTATAATTAATAAATAAATAAGCGACTGAAACTATCTCATTTTGTGCAAACTTCGTGACATTGAACAAAAACAATGATCGATTTAACGTGAAATTGACTAAAAGTCGGTTATTAACATTTTTCTACAAGTATAAGTGGCAGTACTTTGGCATTAGCAAAAGCTTCCCAATTTTTTCTTACCGACCATTTAATACCAAGTCCACTATATCTCAACGAAATCATAATCGGCAACGTCTTTTAATCAATTTGAACAAGAGCTGAAGAGAATTCGAACAAATTAAATTAAAATTATTTCATACTTTTTAGTGCATTTTGAAGTCGGTCGTATTTTTTTTTTTATAAATTACTTTATTTCACATTTTTTAATGGCGACAGGTGCATTCCTTGCAGAGTAATATCAAAGAATAGGAATTTTGCAATAGCAGTAGTTATGGACAATAAAAAAATTCATAAAGTTTTGACATCTTTTACAAGACGTCAGAAAAAAACCTCCACCTTTTCGAAGTCGGTTAAAAAATAACAAACAACTTGCGTATATGATTTCAACTATTAAATTCCGGCAGGATTGAGTAAAATTTTGAGAAAAAATATTTCAGATACTATTTAAAAGATTGAATGCTATAGTTGAAATAAAAATATTTCGCTTACTACGTTTGAAATATTTTATTTAAATTATGTAGAACGTAATATTGTAAATATTTTGTGATAATTAAATTTAGAAAAATATTGGTATTATGGCGGGAAGTGAAATATATTTAAACTTATTGTTCTATTTAGACAAAGTTTTCATCGCTATAGTTATTTCTTCTTGAACCCAGAATTAATTCAGTGAAATTAATTGTTCACTTAAGGCATCCAATGGAATCAAATTCGTATAACTGCGAAAATGAACTATTTTATTTCTCGAAATAACTTTTCATATACATCGTATTTTAAAAACTTATTCCAATAAATAAAATATTTTATTTTCGTAATTATATGCATGATTTGACATAAAATAAATTACTTATTATTTATTGTTCGGAATAATATTTTATACAGCACTGAATTACGCTTACCATTCCCATCATAATGAACAATTTTCGGTCAAGGTGTAGCGAAAGGCTTAATAATGTTTCATAAATAATTTTAGTAATCTTTTGTTTTAATAACTGCACAAGTTTTAAATGCTACAGAATTGAATTTTTCTCATTTTTAATTATAATTCTTTCTGTGCAAAACGCTTCATAATTTTTATATTAATTGATTTTTATTCAAGCGTTGTTATTAAAATAAAAATACTAAACAATTAAAAACATTAAACTCTTTCAAGATGATTTGAAACTGAAATGTTGTTTTAACAAAATGCTCCAAACTGTTAAATAGCGAACGATTATTTAAACATTAGAAAATTCGACAAAGTCTTTAATGTGCATGTAATTCTACCTTAAGATAGAAATTGTATTATTTTATGAAAAAGAGTATCAATTGCATTGTTATATATAACCTTCATTATTTGTTCTATCTGCATTTGAAAAAGAAGTCCTACATCGATTTCCATTCGTCATTCCATCTTCCATAAGACAATTACTATCTTTATATGAAACTTAAACCAACGATAAATATTGTACAACAATAAAAGAAATATAAATATACACGTGGAAGTACAATTATATCATCGAACAAATAAGAATTGTACATCTTTTAAGAACTCTTGTAAGATTTATTTTTGTAAATATAAACAGAAAACGAACTTTCCAGAGGGAAACAAAATCTTCAATCTCTGAGAATACGTAGCTCATATTGATTAGTTCGACTGACGATCTATTATTCACGTACCTCTACGATCCTACTTGCCGTTGCATCGTAGCATTACCTATAAAAGCACAAGGTTAGAGATCCAAGGTCATTCGATTGGATTAATTATCACACTGTTTCTTTTGTTCTCGCATTTTCGTCTCGTTAGGCGGTTCGTGAACAAACGATTAATTATGTTCAGTAAAAATGTTCGAATAATACAAAAACGAAATTTTAAAGTAAAGCTAAATCAGATAAAATTATTTAAAGGGCCAGTTTTATTGTGATGTTTTGGAAAGAAAAAGAAATGTAAGGATAAAATATGTAGAAAAAACTGTCTAACGCTTATGTAGAGAATATTAAAGTGATTATTATCATAATTTACATATATTTATACATAATTTCCTCTTGTACAGATTAGTCATACAGTTATTATTTAGAACATTGATGACATGCTTTATACGATCATATAAAATCGTACGTTGGAAACAAAAATGATTTTTTCTTAAATTATACAAACTTTTGTACCAGATCGTCATTTGTACATTAAGGTAGCATGTTAATGAAACATGTAGGACACTTTTGTCACTCTCTATACATTGCTCGCTAAAACATGCTATAAAAATGTGTAAAGATTGGAAATAAGCATCTTTTAATCCCACGATTTCTAAGATAACAATTATTTAAACCCTACTATTCCACCGTTTCAATTTTACAAATTATTTTATACTTCATATTCCAATATTGATTCAGTTCTAAATGTAAATAAAATATTTTGCAATTTACTACTCAAACAAATTTTAACAAAAGCGTATAACTAATTGCTGCAGAAATAAATCATTGCGTCTAGACATAAATAATATTGACCGATGTAAGTAAAATTTGAAATTAGAATTCCAGGCGTTTGCACATAATTAATAGTCACTTAATTCTACAATTATGTTATGCTTAATATAAATATATACTATTCATTTTTCATACATTTCTATGCTGTTGTGAGAATAAGTGTACATGGATTAATGACATTGTAAGATTAAAATTAAGGATGTATGTTCAAGAGTATTTGAAATTTTAAATCTGTTCTTGCATAATTGTTGATAGCTTCAATAAAGTGATCTTAAAATGAATTTACAAATTTAATTCATACTATGGCATTCAATGGTTAAGCCTTTACTAAATGCAGCTAAATTTTAGATGTTTCGCACAGATCTTCAACAGTTCTTAATCTATTGGTGAGAAATTGGTGTTTACCGTTCCCTTATATTCTGACATATGTACTTCTTTTAGTACATATTAGAGAATTGCACATATATAATTTTTTTTTTTCATGTAAATTACACTTATCTTTTCACAGCCTTCTTGTGAAAATATAATTTGAAAGAAATTTTAATACATTATATTCTGCATATATATTAGATATGCTTCTGTAATAAAATTACCTTCAAAAATGAAAATTGTATTACTACAAATTTGATTACGTATCCAATTCATTTAGTACAGTATTACCTCAAAACTCTAAAACAATTGTTTTACAGATTTTGTAATACTTATGTACAGTTAAATGTCTATATATACAATTTAATGTTTATATATATACAGTACTATGCACTGTATTAAAAGATAATTACTTTCCTTAAAAGCACACTTTGTTCTTTCTTACTGTTATATAAGATGCTGAATCACATTTGCTGCAGAACCACAAGAATGACGCATATTATTTGCTTTTTCAAAATCGTCACAAACACTATGATTATTACTGCATTTGCCTTCATTTTTTAATTCTTGACTGAATCTTACATTTTCAAGTTTTAAATCTATTGAGCTTTCTGTTCTGGACACACTGCTAATGTCTGTATCATCCAACCTCAATGCGAGATCAATGGAAGATTCATTTCCAGATTTTGAATTAAACTGGGAATCATCAATATTAATTATAGCTGCGCTTCCAGAATTTAGTTTCGAATCTACGTAAATTGATTCTGACGAAAGTAACTGTTCATACGCAGATGATATTTCTGCATTAACTTCTTTCGAGTTATTTAATTTTTTCGTTAATTCTGCCCAAGGATCTTCCAAAAAAGATTTCATATCTATATAGTTTGATATGTCAACCTGTTTGCGTGCATCCTTTTGATAACCCTAAATGTAAAAAAGAAGCATTTCGTGTTGCTAAATATTATGTCTTACCAAGTGTGAAAAAATACTTTGCAAATTCCATGTAAAATTACCTTCTTCTGACCATAAAATTGTTTACCAGAGTGCTTGTAAGGAGAGTATAAATTATTGAAATTTGATTTTGGGGTTGAATGATAATTGTTCCTGTAATGGTTAAATCCACCACTACCTGAATTACGGTGATTACGACCTCTACAACCACGCCAATTACCATTGAACCTATTTCGTTCTGGCGATGGTGTACCAATATTCAAAGGAATAAAGTCATTTCCAGAATTTGTTTGACTCTCATTTGGCGAAGTACACTGATAATTATCACTTTTATAACCTGTTCTATTTTTACGATCGTGTACCTTCCAGTTGTAATTTTGCTTCTGTGTACTACCACTTGGCGTACTTAACGGAGACTTCTTCATTTTGAAATTGTGTTTTACACTAGTATTGTTTCATAGAATCTACAAATATTTACAAATACTGCTTATAGACCAAACACTAAAACGACGCCATACTATTTATCTTATGAGGTTAGGTGGTTTACACGATCAATCGATATCTCGAGATAATGGCGTCCCTTACATATCGATGTATCGAGAATGGTGGACTCGATATATCTATTATTTATTACTTTAGATTTTAGATTATACTTCTTTTTGTATGTGAATACCTACTTAATTAACTTTTAAATTTTATATTTTTTTATCATTATCAATCTGTATTTAATAACGATAATGATAAAATATATATACAAAAGTAACATGCAAAATAAAAGTTGATTTTATTAAACTAAGTTCGGCTTACCTATATTTAGGTTTTCGAAAATTCTTGTATAACTAATATTGTAAATTCCACTACTCCTTGCAATATAGTGCTCCCATCTGCAATGAAGTTATCAACATAATTGAACTCGATCTTAAGTAAAGAGGGCGCTACGGTAGAAAATAGTAGAGGGGGCGTCATAAACACATAAGTATGTCTATGGACAACACCGTAACGAAGAAAAGCAACGATTGGGTGTATACCTATCTTTGTTTAACTGTACTACTTTGTAATAAATTAATAAATTAATAAATCTCAAATCTGGATATATGTATATCATTAATTAATTTCTTGGAAAAATTGGAAATAAAAACCAACAATTTAACGTATTTAATTTTTTCTCTAATTTCATTTACAACCATATTTTTGATACCTCTTCCATGACTTATTTAGGTAGCAAAACAAAAAAAGAAATTCTTATATGTAAACTTTGTGTTCATAAGGTGCATGTGTACGTATAAAACAGCAATATACTTATTTATTTGTAACGTTACTGAGCACTCCAATTAAAATATAACACGATGGTTATTGGTTATTAACTAATTCGTGGCTATAAACTTTACATGAAGCAATCCGTATTTTAAATTCGCCGCGTCAATGCAGAGGGCGCTAGTGCGCAATGTTTATTGCGCATGCGTAATGGCACTGGTGCGTCGCAAAGGAGCGAGTCTCGCAGACGCAGCTAGTGCTTCGTGTAGTGTGGATAGTAGAGTTTACATCGTGTTTTGGTTCGCGCACGTTCGTAGAGTTTGTGTCCGCAATGGACGACTTGGTACCTGTTGCACGGCCCGGCGCGGACCGGTTCGAGTCGTTTGCTTATCGACGTTTGTCGTAATAGAAAAGGTGATTTATATTCCGTCGAGGATGGACTGTCGTGATCGTCGTTGTTGACGTTTCTCGTGGTGTGACAGTGCTAGCCGCCACCGCTACCGTGCGTCACGATTTTCATTGTGCAAAAACAGCGCAGGATACGTTAGCTACCACTGAAATAATGGGGATCGTGCAAAGCCGTGCCGGCGAGAGCGATGGCGGTGTGCGCGAAGTGTTCATCGGTGGTGTCAAGGGCGGTACGCCTCATCAATCCTGTCAACCTAGCTTCGGCATGGGAAGTTTGGGTGGACCGCACGCACGGACTGGCAGCGTCCGTGGCGCGCCAAGGCAACCGATGCCCGACGCTATAGAACTCGAGAGGCGCTTCACCAAAGTACTGGTGAGTAATACAGACTTTTTTGCTTCTGCTTCTTCGAGTTCGTACAGCCTCTAATATAAATATGTGACATGTGTCCCTTTGTATCTCCCATGAGTTAGAGATACACAAATTTATTTCTAGCGAAACTTTCTTTGATACGACATGACAGAATTTGGAACTGTCAGTACTAGCACGTATAGAGTTAAATTCCTAGAATCCTAGTGCAATTGCGTGTTAGTGTACATTTAGTATACTGTTTAGTATCATAGTCACAATCAATTATTTAATTTTTCATCGACATTTCCTATGACTCACGATGTCTCTTTATAATTTACGTTTTCCATTAATTATGCTATTATAAGGTACAATCCTAAAGCAGGGTGCATGCCGTGATTCTTAAAAAGCGTTTGCTTTTTTTCTCGTTTCGTGAAACGATATTGTCCCCAGTCGTTAAAATGCGCCGGTGTGTACGATATTTCAAGGAAATGTGCATCGATGCGCATACAAACGACGCTTACAAAGCTATCTTTTGAGAAGTTTTTAGTAGGATCCATTTACGCCGATATGCGTGAACGCCGAAAGTAATAGGATAATAGTCGAATCGCGCTGATTGACCGTAAATCACGTGGCTCGTCATCCGTCGAACGATTTGGTTCGCAATAATTTAAGGCAATAGAAATTCGAAGTCTGTCTTGCGAGTGCACGATTGGCGTATAAAATCGTGATGTAGAAATAATGGAATCTGACAAGTAATTTTGTACACGACGCTCCTTGCAAAATAACATTGACGTAAAGGCACGACCGTATTTATCTTTCAATATCCCCCGAGATGTAACCTGATGTAATAAGTTGGTCGGCATCAACACGTGTGGCCCGTAACAAATAGTTGCTAATACCTGAACTCCGATGAACTCACGATCGTGATTCTTCGGGGTATGTATTAATATTTATCTGCATTGCAGATGAACCTTGTATATCTCAAGTTGAAAGTTATTTCGATCCCTCGAATCGAAAGTTATCAAACGTCGGTAAAATAAATTTGTCGTAACTTCTGATGGCTTGTTACGGTTCTTTGCTTGCGAGAACTCGGATGTTCACTAATTTTTTCCCCCCCGGGAGGAAAATGTCGAGAGGTCGAATACGAGAATCCATGCGGCGCCGAAAAGAGACGGAGAGAGACGGGAACGAGTATAGAAAGATATGTACGCCTACGTAAAGGCGGCTCTCACCAAATAAGATTCGATTGTGCATCCAAACGACCATCGTGGCAACTACGAACGTATCGTAAACAAAGAGGCTCTTTTACGGCACGCGTTAACGTACGGTCATTCGATTCATTATCCTCGTCGCTCCTCTCTATCCGTCTAAAGGATTAACGTTCAACATTAATTTCATGATCTTGCTTCTTGAAATCGATAATTCCGATAATTCTGATATTATGAATGCATTCCATTGTATTCGTTTAGCTTCTGTCAAGCTCCTACGAAGTATTTCAATAATAGCTAAGTGTCGGTCATTCAGGACACGGCAAAATTCCTCTTACGTATTATTTTTTACGTATGTTTAGACTATGTAAATAGTTATTTCAATGGCGAAGTAATTTATAGTGGAAATGTTTAAAAATTTACTAACAGTCAGTCGACAAGATTCTAATTTCAGCCTTTCGCGTGTATACATATAGTTAGCCACTTAAGTCGTTTATGTATTAGGTAGCAGATAATTAAAATCGATCAAATCATTATGAAACAAATTTTTATTTTTATGTAGCAATCAACAACGCAAAAAAGAATATGAAAATCGAGTTAGAGTATGGAAATTTATTGAGAACATAAAGAACAAATATATGGTTTAATACAGATTTCTCTGTTGGTGCGGTCCATCTTTCAATTTATCATTCTTCATCTTTTGTTGAAAATTAATTTGGTTCTATTTTTCGAGATTGTTTCTTGATTCAATAATGAACTGTATAAAATTATTCTGAATTCTTGGAAAGTACCGTGGGGTATTCTGTAAATTCCACTAGGTTCTCTAGTAATAATCCAACCACAAATATTAGGTTGTCCCAAAAGTTCCTTTCGCTTTAT
The DNA here is from genome assembly GCA_943735885.1 of Stelis phaeoptera. Lineage (NCBI taxonomy): Eukaryota > Metazoa > Arthropoda > Insecta > Hymenoptera > Megachilidae > Stelis > Stelis phaeoptera. The sequence goes on from OX030933.1 coordinate 5,319,873, forward strand.
TAATAATTAACGGATTTATAATACTTTACGTTTAATGTCACGTTATTGAGTTATGTCCGATTCACTTTGACCTATTATCTTCTTTCATTTCTCTGAAAGCTGAACAATACTATATTTTTCTTAACACTGCCGGATAATTGTGTGCAGATGGGGACAGAAACTTTTGGGACAACCTAATAGTTTACATTGCACATTTTATCGTTTCCTCGGAATATTCACGAATTAATCTTTTCTACGGGGCACCATTTCTGTTAAACAACTACAATAAAAAAAGATATTTACAAAATTTACACAAAAATAACCTTTAAATACTAAATAAATAGAAATCAAGAAGAATACACTAATGTAATGTTAAGTACTTAAAAATTCTTGATATGCGTACCGAAAATCTAAAATATTTTCGTTTCCAGAAATTTTAGATACCTATTTAAATTGCGAATGACCGGTTACTAGATCTTGTGTTTTACGCAACTGATTATATATTGTTTTACCGTAGATTCTGGTGGGAATTAACAAGAAAGAATAATTCAGAAAAATAAGTTCTATTTACTTGCGGTTCAAATTAGCAGCCTCTGACTAATATCCGATAGTCAGTCGGAGGTGTCGATTACTGGTTTTCTTTATTATTGAATACACATCTACCTTTCAAATACAATTATAATAAACATTAATCTCAATAACCCTAAACGAGCTTAGAGTACTATTCAGTCGCTTTGGTGTATAATTAGGAGCCCAATTCTTAACCGCAAACTAGAAAGTTACATATTTATGAGTTCAGCGCAGAGAAGACGATATTATATTGCGTATTCCTGTGAAGTTTGAAAGAAATTGACTAAGTAGTTTTACTTTAATTAAGAACGCCAGGTTCGAACACCGCAAAAGTTTTAAATTACATTTTCATGCTCATGCTCATAAATTTGCTGGCTTTCGTTTAATCAATTATTCCCGGGTAATAAAAAGGTTTTTCTTTCGCTCCGAATATAACCTTCTTTCATGCCTTTTCTTCATTATTCGCACAATCATGATTGTACGATAATCAGCTCGCGTACTTCATCTTCGATCGTGTGAACTTGTTATATATTCAACGCTAGAACCAGTAATGATGTCCATGACTTCCATTATTCATCAAATGTCTATAAATACATCATTAAAAATGCATACAGTCAAATGAGTTGCTATATCAAGCACGCGTTTGCCGGAGTGAGTATGCTTCGGTAAATAAAAAGATAGCATTCCAAGATTTATTGTTATGTTTTTAGACGTTGTCAGAGTTTGTAATTTTCCATGTATTCAAGAAACATGCAAATATATTTTTTATGATTCTATTGCCGTTTTAAAATAAATAAATAATTATACAGTCGATTTATCAGCAAACTTCGCGTACAGTCGGGTTCGAAAATATTTAGATACCAGTATAGGTTTGATTTCTAATCTCTAAAAAAATGTATTGCACCATATAACAATATAATATATGAAAAGATAATTTAGTACGTGTATCATTTTTTAAATGCCTGAAGAAAGATTGAAGTAGAGTGAAATTTAATGTGAAGAAATCGGGATTTGTAATATTTGTGTAATCGACTGTGAATTGATTTGTTAGGCCGCTTTAATTAAACTCTGTTTAATTCTTCAAAATAAAAAAAAAGCCTTCAAGAGGTAATAAAAGGATTTTAGGGCGTTATCCTTCCTGAGGACGAAATTTTATTTCAAAAATGCGAAAAAATATTTGCAGTATTAGGGATATGTTATAGAGATTGTAACATTTGTAACTGCTTAACGAAATTTTTGTTTGAAAAATTGGTTTCGACATCAAAAAGTACTGTACATTCGAACGACCAACTTTTGCTCGTAATATTTGTAGATATCACTAACAGTTTTGGGGGAAAAATGAGAAATCATCGAATTCTATCTGGGATTTAAATTGATTTTTATCATAATTCATCTTTTATATTGGTGTTAAGTACAAACTCAAGTCAGAAATGACATGTTTCGAATAAAAAGTATATAATCCTATTTATTCATTTCATATGAAATACCTGTTGTAATAAACGAGAAAATATAAAAATATATAAGGACTCGTATTCCTATAACCCGGAAAAGGATGAAGAATGATTTTCATCCCTTTGAATGAAAGTGTATTGAAAAGGTGCAACCATTAAGAGGATATTCCTTGTGTTTAACATAAACAATAAGTTTTTAATAAAAACTTAAACTCAATAAGTTTATATTTTTAACTTCAGGATCTTTCGTCGTAGGTATAATAGTTACGTGAGGACCATGAAAGTAGATTATACTTTCACTTTTCATTATTTTGTTATAACAAAGTGGAAAATAATTTGATACAATGCAACAGTTACTTGAACCTGTATTTTTGCACACGTTCGACCTAAAGGTGCGGCTAACTGTTGTTGCGTTACACCTGATGCTCGATAACGAAGCATGGTGCATCGTTGTAATAGCTTCCTCGTAAATCACACTGGTGCGAGTGTATGTAATAAACATTGAATTTAGTTGTTGGCTACAATGTAATCGAGAATTCGTATTTTGGGATTGCAGCAGTAAATTTGTAATATTAGCTTGATTAGAAATGTATGTTGCATTAATTTACATTAATTTGATGCACAGCTGTACCTCGATAATTTGGATCTTAAGGGAAGGAAATAGGATCTTTGAATGACGTAGGTTTCGCCTTATCCAGTTTTCGAGTAAATTTGACTTATAGAGGCTTCATACGAAGATGCAAAGAAATTTATGAATAAGATAAATTGTTACTATCGGAGTATGAAAGTGATTTTATTGTAGAAGTAAATTTCGATTCACAGATGTTAGTTTTTTTATGTTCGAGTTATATTAAATTCATACTAAATATCTAACAAATAATTCGAGTTCCAGAAGGAATAAAAATAATTTTCGTCGTATAAATTTTTATTTAATTTTACATTTATACCTTTTTATAACACGTGTTTTGCTAACACGATTTTCATATAGCAAAGCCTGGAAAGTAGAAAACTTTATTTTAAAGTTAGTGTAAATTATTTTTAATTTTATTTTCTATTATTTTTCTATTATAAAATTATTAAATAAATTTTAATTATACTTTGTTTCTTATTTTTTGAAATGGAATATCAAATTTTGTAAATATATCCATATTGTTTTTAAGTATTTATTAACACGTTGACTGGCACAGTGAAAACGGACGTGTGTAGTCAGACACGATAAAATCCTAATTATTAAGGGTGCAGTCGATTAATTTGTCAAATTTAACCTTTCAATTCGATAGCTTAGCTATCCGTGGTTTGTTTCGTCATTTCTTTTATTAATTATTTGATTGTAAAAAATTTCGGGTGCCGGTCACCGGTGACCCCTGTGGCAGCCAGCGTGTTAAGAAATAATATTTTTTCATTAAACAATATTCATTCATTAACGAATAATATTTTGCTCTAGTATAACATGGTACGTATTGTTACTTGTAACTGTCTTCTAGGGAAAAGAAAGATATTACCAGTTTTTGATCCACTTGTTATTTTCCATTTATAATAAAATATTCAGTTATAAGAAAATGAAAATTTTGCTCTGCGTATTTTTATAAAGAAACGAAACGCCGTCAGGGTTTCTCAGTGTCAAGGTTCTGGTCGGTCACAGTGTGTCCAATTTCCGGTCACGCCCTTAGTTTAGGTCCTAAACTTTAGGATCATAATTCAAGTCGAACGGTCACATCGTCTTTTCAAGCCAATGATGTGTGCGGTTAGGTGTTTTAAAAATTGTACAGAAGTAATTTCTTCGCAATTAATTTGTTTAATACTTTTTTACGCATAATACTCCTAAGAATTAATTCAATTAAAAGCTGATGCATGTAAAAGAATAAAAATTGCGTCAATAATTTTTAAAACATCTGCGTTTACGGAATCGATGGATATAATATGTGATAACTAAACACGCATTAAAATGATATAAGAAGATATTCAAAGATAACAGAAATAATAACAAAATCATAGAAGTGGTAACTTTTGTGTCCGTCGTTGTACGTTAGTGTTCAAAGGTTAAGGATCTTTTGATAGCGTTGCCGAAAATAATCGTGGGATTTCGTTTCATTATAGATGCTTTTGTCGGTGATTCATCGACAGTTAGTCGTGCATCGTGTAGAAATCGCGCTTTGACTCACGAGAATCGCTCCAGGGCCACGCGAAAGTTTTTCTTAGTTTGCTCTCCCATTCTTAGTTGGCAGAAAACCAATATGTCCATGCTGATACCCGAATCAGGATCAGAATTTTTATCCCCTTTATCATATATTTACGATGCTTTTGTGAACATTCGTATCGTTGCTCCTGTCAGTTATTGTTGGAAACAAGTCGATTTATGGCAAATATTCATTTCGAAGAACATTTCACTGTTTAATTTAATTTTATATTTTATTCTTGCAATTTATTATATCTGCTGGATCAATAAAGTTAGTTGTTTTGTACGATGGAATTTAGACTACTTTTCCAGCAAAGATTCGAAAACTCCAATGCATTATTTGGGAAGAATAGAGTTACAAATGTTTATGAATCTATTTATTTTTACATCTTTCCTTAATTTTCTCCAACTCTACTCGGTTGGAACAATCGAGTGCAAAGGGTTAACTTGTGTAGTGAAAACTCGTGGCAACTGAAACAGCTTCTATTATTAACTCTTTACTTTATAACATGTCATGTTCGTGAAGTGCCATACAATTTAAACGTGACAAACTTGACTCATATTTTCAGCACAATTGAATTTTGAAACTTAGTTGTAATTATAATTATTTTGTTTTGTTTATGGACGACAAAAGCAACTTTTTTCTTCTCCTTAATTATTTGATTCTTGGGGAGTTCGATGAAGATTTCAAACTTGCAGAATAAAGTTATTTCTTCTAACATATTTTCTTAAAAATATAGAACGGCCATAGTCATCAACTGCATCTACACGGCACTTACGTCAACGTGTTAACATTGCAGCGATAAATATTCGACTCAAACTGGCGCACGCGTAAAAAAATTCATAAAGCAAACGGTTAAATAAAGGATAAAATCAGACAAAGAAGACGAAGTAGAAATACGTATGTTACATTATATCTTCCGAATTCTTCAGGAAAAGACGAACGACGTTGCGAGTCGGTATATTCAAAACTTTATCCGAATTAATAGCTCTGGTTTAGACTGGTTACTGTCCCGTGTTACGCCCTTAATTCGTGAGACAGACGCTAATTACAGGACATCTGTGTCCCAATTAGAGCGTTTGACTGTTACCAAACAGAACGTCACCCGTTGTTGTTACGTTTCCTTTGATCTTGTCATTTTTCAATGAAAACTGGCAATTCATATTAACATTTTATTTTTGTTCCTGACGACAGTAAGATCGTCAGTAAGATCATATCGAAAAAGGTTCATCTTTCGGAATCTAGAATTAGCGACGTTTTATGTATACTGACTTTCGAGTGGAGAATAAAATAGAAAAATAAATAAATAAAGAATGAAACATATATTAGCATATACCTGATTGAAATTAACACACCATTTAATAAAAGCATCTTGACAAATTTCGTGATTTAGTTTTCATTGGTTCGATAGTTCTAGTGTTAAAGCTGTATCCATTGCAAAAAGAAAGACCAAATAATATTTTCATTTTGACAATAATCATCTGATTTGGGAATTCCGCTTGTTTCCTATCTATTTCTTCGTTTATCTGCTGCATTATTTTTGCTATCCGCGTGTCAGGGAAAACGAGAAACCAGGCTTGTAATAGAATCGTAACATTCTTAGCTTCATCTAAGGCATGTGGCAAGAAAATTCTTACTTTTCTAGCTCTATCAGTGGTTTTGTAGGATGTCACTGAATTCCATCTGTATTCGGTCCTGAAGAAGAATACTGATCTTGGACTCCGAACTATTTTATATTTATCAGGATCTACCTTGGATGTAACCTGTACAATTTTTTATAAAGTATAATAGGATAATTGCATTAATAGTGGACACTATATTGGTAATTAATACTTCTATCTTTAGTCACAAAAAAGTAACTAAGTATTCTAAGTATAACTATTTCCATTGTTTAGACATCGTAAGAATTGATATCGAAACAGTTTTATTTATATTCTGCGCGATATTTGATGATGATTCCTTCGTAGATTTCTGAAGAAGATGAGTCAATTCAAACGAAGTTGTCTTCGTTTGTGGTTACTAAATGCAAATATACGCATTCCCAATCTATCATAAATAAAGGAAAATCTTTCAACATTCGACCATTGTACAGAGTAGGTGTATACTCTGAACTATTGATCTTGAAAGTCAAGTATTGGGTATATAAATACAGACTCGCATTAGTAATTAGTGTTAATTATCGTACGTTGGAATAATTTTAGCTCAGAATTTTAACATTTTCTAAAACCAATGTTGCCACCTACTTTTTTCGCGTAAAAATCAGTTTGATTTAACAATTTGAAGAATTGCAAAATCGAGACATAATTATTGTTGTTATTGTCGTCTAACGATGATAGTATCAGCGATAAAAATTTGTTTCTGTTATTGTTATCGTAAATACCTCAAGCTGTTTAAACAATACAGCTCTATCGAGTGTTCAGCTATAAGGCAGCAAAGTGAAAGGGAAATTAGGTGTTACAGCGTATAAATTGCCGCAATAACTTTTTTTTACTAGTGCTTTTTTCATCATTCTCTCGGTCAGAGAACCGTGATGTGTGCGTTCCTTAAATCGCGATCTAATACGTTCAGGCAACGTCGATGTTGCGTACATCACGAACAAAAACCTTGTCCAGATTCGATGCTATTCGCTAGAAACATATAGCGATGGTAAGACGATCTTTTAATCGGCTTGTAGGTAAAAGTCGCGAGCCTTGGCTTCGAGACTTTGCGCTCGATCCTGCCGCATTCTTGAAGGGCTGTCTGGACACGGGAATAGGCTGGACGGCTTATAGAAGAGATACGTGTACCTGCTTGCTTGATAGCAACAGCACGATCCTCCTTAAGGGTTCCTGCTCAACACAGGAATCTTCAACATTCTTACAATCGAGAAGCAAACGCTCGCTGACCGACGCCCACTCTTTTCCCCCTTTCTTTCTCCTCCCTCTTTCGTTCACCGTCTCTGACTAGATTTCCCTCTTTCTGCGTCTCTCACAATCACTGACAATATGTCTGGATCGCTGCCAAATGAAATGCTTAAACTGTTTTCTGCTTTTTCAAATGAGAACGGAGTTTGCGGAAAATTCGTGGGTCCCACTGTGTACGTATTTAGTGTGTTCTATTTCAATTTGTACACTGTACGGTCGTACTGTATGTATATCAGTACCTATATTCATTGTTTTGTATAGCAAAATGTGTGACAAACGTTAAAGCCAAATAACAAGAAACATTAATTAAAAATTGTTATATCATTATGTCATTGTGGGATATGTATTGATGCATTTTTATTGTTGTGCAAGAAGTATTTATTTTTAGAAACTATAACGTATCAACTAGCTCCCACCCTACTGACCTCAAACTTTTGATTTTAATAAGACTTTGTGAAATTTCTTTGGCTGAAGTTCACAATGAAAGGGTAAAATTATCCCTTAAAATTTATGGAATGTTCCGAATACTGGATATACTGGATTTGTATCTATACTTTGTAGTTTCATTGGTATTTTTATATGATCCATTCTTTTTTTACATTGAAAGTTTTGTTCTATGTTTTACGATTGAAAAGGTAAATCGGAAAATAAATGGCCCGACAAATTTTAAGAAATGGTTATTGATTTAAATGTAATTGGAAAGGTTATTTTATCGATATTCCAAAGGATAGTGGAGTTGATAATTTATATTACGAAGAATCTGCAGTTTACTGGTTACGGAATCTTTTCTTTGGTACACTTTGCATCAAGTATGAGGTAATATATGGTATGTAAGGGGCACCATAGAAAAAACTACACAATTAAAAAATTGTAAGTAAACTGTAAACAAACGATTAGAGAATGGTTATTGTAACAGTAAATTGATTCATTGTGTTCTATTTTGTATTAATAATATTGTTGTTTCTGTAGTTATCTGTATCAAATCTTAGGCTTCAAATTGAAGTGCTAATTTATAAAAATTCTTTAACAGAAAATGTAAATAATCAAATTTCAAGCCAATATGTTAAATTACTATTAAATGTTCTAACAATTCGTACCACGATGAATTATTCCTTGTGTGGCAAATAATGGCAGATCTTCTTGTGTAGCTGTCAAAATAAATACATGTCGTTTAGAACAATAGAAAATTCTATTCTAAACGGTAACTGAAACGTCGATAATTGATACTTTTTTAATGTACCTTTTATAAAAAGTAAAAAAAATGATATGTCACTATTAACTCTAAATCTTTTCTACAAAAATTCAAAATTTTACGCTAAGAAAAGGATATGTAGGTAACTATATATAACTATATATATAGGAATATTTTTATCTCTGCTAAAAATTAATGTTATTTTCCACAAAAGATATAAAAAGCAAAATCTAACGTTTCAATTTTGACGTAGTTTCTTATCTTCCTGATTTTTATTACACTACTCGACATCGAACGATCGCATAATATCGATCAGAATCGACGATCAATAGAATCGTGTGTAGTGTGCAGCTGCACGGTTGCATGCTTACCGAATAATCGAACGAAGAACGTGAAAAGTATTAAAAAAAAAAAAAAAAATGTCCACTGATAATACGACCCTCTGGAGTTAAACAATACTGTCCAAGGGCCGAGATCTGGCTGAAAATATCCACAGGAAAAGATAAAACCGGAGTTTCTATATATAGAGGGGTCTTGGAGCAGTGTTTCTCATGTTGGTGTATCTTTGGCGATAAATTAGAGGCGTTCTTGATTAACTCATTTCAGCCCCACTGTCCTTCAAGAATGTTATATTTGAAGATTTGTATAATAAAATAAAATTTGTATTACGTTAAGTAAAATATTATTACCAAGGTTTGTTTGACAGGTAATTGAGTAGATACACCGATGAATTAATATTACATATTGAAACAAGCAAATGATTATATATTGATTTTTTTCAATTACTATTCCAAAATTCATTTGATGCAATCTGTATTTTTTTTACTTTTTAATATAATTAACCGCGTTATTATAATTTCTCAAATTGAAATCTTCATGCCATAAAAATGTTTAGATGTAGAAAATCTAATGTTTGTTTGCTAAACATTGGTTAATATTATTATTATTTAAAATTTGTCTCTTGATAATTATAACATTTCTTAAGTGTTTGTTCACTGATGCGTTTATTCTAATTCATGTTTTATGTGGAATGATATTATATCTTAATAATCTCATTTAGTTAAAGAAAAATTAATCTTAACCCCTGTACAGAATTTGTAAGGTTTGCAGGGGGAAAAAAATAAGCAGTTGGTTTCCAAAATTCTACTCTTTCTTAAAAAAAAAGTATTACTGTTGAAGTTTCAGTTTAAGCGGTGTATTTAATAACAGAGGAAAACGAATTTGAAACTTGATTTTGAGTCAGATTGTAATACTCACATTACTATGAAGGCACATTGAATACATAATAACTGTTGTCAATTATAATAAAAGGATAGACAAAGAAAGATGCATAAAACTTATAGAGAACTAAATCATGAAATGTTACTTACACTATTATTTTTTCATTTCTTTCTTTCTTTTTACATATAATTCTGTTGAAAATAGAAAAAAAGAGATAATTAGTATAAAAATTATAATAATTATTTGTTTAAATATTCCTCCTTAAATGATTTTACTCAACGGCAATAGCAGCTACTAGTATACTTAAAAATAACAGTTATTTTACACAAAGAAGTATTATTAATAAAATCTTACTTTCGTTTTTGTATTCGCCTTTAACTGCTTTCTCACCGAAGTATTAGCTAGTTATTCGAAACCGCTACAAAACGGTCAACCTTAACCTTAACACTTTCCGTCCGGGACCGAGTAAATTTACTCCCAACGAGATTCACACAAAAGATTTCGAAAAATCACTCAAGCGTGAAACTTTGAGCCGGGCATCAAAAGAGCGCCGCCCGCTAATTTATGATTTATGACTTTTCCTTATCTCGACCTAGCTGGATCATGTTACCCCAGGACTGAACGTGTTAATGGATGCAAAAATATGACGACCGGCGTAATCAAACGTGTCAGCAGTAACGGTAAAACGTAACGTGCAAAACGCGAGGCAAATCCAGGGGGAAAAGCGTTTTGATTACGTAACCGCGCGTCGGAAGATACGAAGGCAACGCAGAAATGCTTTCACTATCGACAGACTGGAAAACGTGTCGGCTGTCGGTGGCGATGTATTTTTAAACGCGGATCGCAAGCAGACAGCTTTGTGCAATTTGCGCGTACAGCTGAATTTAAACCGGGCTGTTTGCGAACACGCAGCCGTTTTGTATGCATGCACCTCTACCTGTGACCGTAAAAACGTTTAGGATATGTTCATACCGAAGTTAAATCGTAAAGGTGGAGTAACGGCACCGAATATGAGACATGTGCATAATATAGGACCTTATGATATCTTTATGGTGCTGTAATACTGTGGCAGTGGTTGAAATTATTAGCACAAATGACAATGATGCTAGGATGAGATTTCTGTTTATGCAAATTCAATTTATTGCTTCAGTAATATGCCATTTATGGGCTTATGTGTAGTCGTGCGGTCGAAAAAAATCATTTTTTCAAAGAAGGGTGTTTTGGATGCCGGAGCTGCTGTTGAGGATCGTCAATATGGGTGTGGAATCGATTACTCCGTGCAAGTTAACCCTTTATCTGGCAAGCATTTATCAAATGAATAAATTTGGGAGTTATTAAGTTAAGTATATATGCTCTTTCTAAGAGTGTGAAATGCTGAAAAACTTTATTAGCAATCAGTGCCAGAGAAGAACAGAAAATGGAATTTCTTTCACATGCAAGCTGCTAGAAACATATATTGCTTGAGGTCAACATTACCAGATAAAGGGTTAAAAAAAAAAGTTTAGTTTTATTGATATCCAAAACTTTAATCACGTTTTTCTCAAAACTACAACTGTCGTAACAGTTACTTGAGACTCGGTAATGTGAGTGAGTGGACATAATTTATAGAGATTTTGTAGAAATTGCTGTGAAAATAAAGCGAAATAATCTTAGGTTCAAAGTGATTCTTTTCAATAAATACTTTTGGTAGCACGTATTTTGTAAATTTTTTTTTTAAGTAAGTATAAAATTTTATCATTTTTAAATATCTTAAATTGAATATTGGCTTTATTTAATGCTTATATAGCACAATGGGACATGGAAAACCGCTGACTAATTATGAAAGAGGGCCAACGTTTCTCAAATGTTATCAACCATTTTGTGCAATTAGGTAATAAGTATGTGACCAGAAAATCTACAGGTCGTCTAAATAAGCTTCGTTTGAGAGATAAAGGAAAAATTTGCCAAGAGGCTCGAAAAAATAAGCTTAATGCGTCTCGGATAAAAGTAAAATTAGATTTGCCAGTTAGTGTTCGACGTGTGCAACAAGTTTTAAAATCAAGTGGAATACTTCGTTTAACCTTTAACCAAATTTCGTAGAGATAAAAGATTGAAATTTGCTGAAAATCATATGGTATGAACTGATAAATGGAAAACTGTGATTTTCTCCGACGAAAAATGTTTAATTTAGACGGTCTTAGACGGCTTTTAATACTACTGGGATGATTTGCGAGACCAAAAAGAAGTAAAAATGAGTAAGATTCCAATAATGTACTTAATTTCCACCAAAGACAAATGCTGAAAAATATCAAGAACTGTTGGAATTTGTGTTAGATGAATATGGTGACGAAATTAGTCGTCCGAATTTTATATTTCAACCTGTCAACACTTTGCAGCTCAAATGTTACAAATCTGACTCGTACTGTCAGTACAATTGGATTTTAAGCGTAATTTCAACTGTAATCGTGATAACAAACTATTGTTAAACGTTAATTATATAGAATATTTCAACTTGCTGGTTTGATTCAATACTGTAACAATAAATATTTATCTATGTCTGACGCATCTACCGAAATATGTAATGATTGCAAGGGGTTAAACCCGATAGAGAACCTTTGGGTTATTGTTGTACGGGAAGTATATGTCAGTGGTAGACGATATTCAAACACCATAGATCTCGAAAATGGCATCAGAAAGACGTGGTCCCAAATTGAACCAGAGACAGTGCATAAACTTATCAATTCAATTCAGAAAAGAATCTTTCAAGTAATTAAAAATAACGGAGGATCCACTAAATATTTAGTTCAGTCTGTATTAAGTTTATTTCAATAAGTGATTTGTTATTATTTAAACTTCAGTCGGAGTTGTAAACTTTTAAGAAAAGCGGACCTATATGTTTATTGCACACATAAATTTTAATATTTTGTAATAAAAAGTTTATTATGATCTATTACAAAAATAAATTATGATCAGATATTCTTTTATGCCACAAAAATAAGGCGAACCTAACATTATTTCGTCCACTGTATATACGAAGTTCCTTCTATGAATATGAAACTCATTTCATTATAATCGCGTCACAATTGTGTCACGAGCGCGACTATTAGTTTACGAGGCCCAGGGGTTAACAATATCTACCTAGCATCTTTGTGAAAGAGGACAAAGAAGAATAGCGCAGTGCATCGAACGAAATGGCCCATGGCCAAATGGCGCGCACGTGCGAATAGAGCTATTTCTGCAGCATAAATAAAGGTCCATCCACCTTCTGGCCAAATTTACATGGTACAAGTAGCCAGGCAAGTAGCCCTTGCCAAAGCACAGGAGCGAAGAAGATGGTTTGCTAGATAGGTTCCGTTCCTCTTCCTTACTCCTAGTTACTGGCACAGGCTACTAGTCTGGTTACTTATTCAGTGTGTACGCGGCCTCACAGTGAGACACCGTATGTATTTAACTGCCAGTGGCGCCTAAACGCTTTCGCCTGACCGTGAACTAGCAGTCATTGGTCTGTCAAATCGGAGAAAGGATGATGTTCGTTTATGTTCATCTTGTCATCTGAGGAAGATAGTTTTTGACCCTTTGCACTCGAAGCATTTTTGGACGTAATCGGATCTAATCTAATTTTCCAGCTACGCTTCCAGAAACCAAACGCACTATGTCGGGAGTAAAGTGTTACGAATATTTGTATTCCCTTCCTTAATTTTCTATATTTTGATACGGGTGAAACTGAAATTTTGTATTTTAGAATATCGAGTGCAAAGGGTTAATTTTGTGGTGAATGGTCTGATATGGTTATGATTTGATTGGAAGGTCAAGAATTAAAAAGAAAAATACTGATATCTGATTTGTTATTGGAAAATATTAGAGATATGCAGAAATGTTCAATATTCACTTAAAAATAACGATATATATTTCGGTAAAATATTTAATTTCAAAATTTTGTTGTAAAATCAAAGAAGCAAAAATTGTAGTTGAAGTTAATTGTTACTTGAAAATTTTAAAGTTGCTAGATGTATATACGTCTTTCACAGTTAAAAGTTTAAAGAACTTTTATTTTGTTGTTGAATTTATTATGCTGATCAATGTGCATAGGAAATGATATACAACAAGCTGTATCCATTGGCAGAGTTGTACATTTAATTCATGAGAAAAGGAAAATCGATAAAACACCTATTCGTCGTTGCATATGGTTTCCTTGTTCAATCAATTCAAAACTATTGAAACATTTGCAAAACTTAGGGAAAATTATTACTCTCATTATTGTTATAAAATGTCTTTATAGATATAAATGTGTTGGCCGATATTGAAAGCAAGTGTACAAATGAATTCGTTGAAATAATTTACCGATGATTAAGAAAAGTGCCTTCATCAATTTTTCGTTTGTCTAATAGTCTAATATAAAAACGATTTTTTCTTTTAACGTATAAATATGTGATTGAACCGTGAAAAAATAAATTTTTTGAAATGGCGGGAATCAGGGCAAATAATGAATATCTTTTATATTCTGATACGATTATTAACACGTTGACTGCCACAGTGAAAACGGACGTGGGTAGTCAGACACGCTGAAATCCTAATTATTAACAATACAATCAACTAATTTTCAAATTTAACTTTTCAATTCGATAGCTAGCATTATTAGCTTCATGTTAACGCTATCCGTGGTTTATTTTATCATTTCTGTTGGTAATTATTTGATTGTACAAAATTTTGGGTGCCGGTCACCGGTGACCCCCGTGGCAGCCAACGTGTTAAATATCGATTGTTTTAGGACTCTACGTTGCATAATTGCACAACTGAAAGAAATGTATAATTAAAAGGATAACAATTAAATTTGTCTAAAGGCGACACTTGATGATACCATTTAAGGGTTAAATTGAAAAATTAAATAACCCTGTTTTAAATAATACTATAGTTTAAATAAAACTATCATTTAATGATAATAATACTGTAGTTTAAAATAAAAAATTACAGTTTTTAATCGTTATGAGAAATTTACCATAAATTTATGATAAATTTGTGATTTAATAGAAATATTCTGTATTCGTAACGTCGACATTTTAGCGTTATTTAAAATCGAACTTTTTTATCGTGATTTTTCAAAAGTAAAGTATCTCGTTTATCAAGAAACAACCTGTTTCATTATAGATATCGTTTTTTGAAACGTTAGATTCTAAACGAGTAACTCGACAACGATTCTGAAGATACTTACCGTGGAGAAAAGGTCTATTGAGAACGGGGTGGACTGGTCCACACGTGTAGGTGTTATTGCACGCGCATATGGACTATCATAAAGAACACAGCAGGGCAGCAGATGTGCATCGTAATCGCAGGAAGACGATCGTTGCTAGAAGGGCTCTGTGCATTTGCAATCTTGACGAAGAACAATTGCTCTTTGAACTTCTCTTGGTATCCGTTGTGTAGGTGTTCTCGTGTCTTTTAGGATCGAATTTCATTCCATTGAACGCATAATTTTCTTGTCTCAAATATTTAACACTTCGCGACGCTATGGTTACACGAGAATCTCAGCAAGTGATAATAATTGCATGTCCAGCAAATCTGTTACGGTACAGCAATAAATTCGCAAAACAGAAATGCAGAAATTTTAAGTTTTATTTATATAGGTTATTATAGTAAACCTTCAAAATTATTAGTAGTTTCGAATTGTTTAACCCTTCAGCTTCGAAGAACGTACAAAAAATATAGGTGGGTTAAAAATATATTTCTACTTTTCTAACTTTCTAAAAATATTTCCATGTTTTTTAGTTATGAACATAAAATATTTCGAAATGTTTAAGTTTCTTAAAATATTGTATTTCTGGCTAGAGCGAAAGGTTTAATATCTGGCGAACCTGAAACAATAAAAAAGCGAAACATGATTACTCAAATTTTGATTGGAACTTCAGCAATAAAACTGCAATTTAGAGCAAATGTAAATATAAAATCTAATCCACTACTTTTATGCTATAAAACAAATATAATTGTCAAGTTTTAGTTCATTAATAATTTATGAACTATATTTACGAGCGTTCTCTTCGTCGTCGATGGCTTGTTATACGTAAGTAACGAAAATATTAGGTTAATTAACTTGTGTTTTTGATATTCGGATGTATAGTGTCGGGTATGATAGGTTTCCCTAGGGAAAATGGTGATATAGGGGAAAAAGGTTTTACCATTTGAGTAATATTTGAAAATTACTAGGGATTATTAAAAGTAGGGGTATTTGATATCAAGGATTATTGGAACTAGGGGTAATTACGCTAGGGATAATTACGCTAGTAAATATTTACAATAGGGGATATTTTCACTAGGGATTATTGACCCCGGAGAAAATTGTACTAGGGAATATTGAAATTGGGGATTATTTATACTAGAGAATATTGAAGCTAAGAATTGTTGACCCTAATAAGACTAGGGAATATAGACGCTAGGGGAAATTACAACCTGCAAAATTATACTATGGAGTATGAACACAACGGACAATTACACTATATAGGGAGTATTGATGCTTCGAATAACTACACTAGGAAATATTGACACTATGGATAATTACCCCAGGGTATGTAGACGCTAGGAATTATTTACACCAGGGAGTAGTGAAACTAGGGATTACTCATCCAAGGTATAATAAGACTAGGGATAACTACATTAGGAAATATAGACGTTAGTTACTAGGAAATATATATTCGTTTCTGCAACTTTCTGATCCAACCAAAATGTTAATCTATTATTTAAATTATCTCAAAGTGTTTGTTTCGTGTTTATGTTTTATAATTTATTTGCAGAACTCAAGTGGGTCACTTGAAATCATCAAATGGGTCACTTGGTGATCCGCAGGTCATAGGTTGCCGACGCCTGATTTAAATGATATAAATTTCATTTTTGCGTGATATATAGTTATCTTATAAACTTTGAAATTTCATTCAGTTTGGTTAAATATTATCTTGGCTGGCAGAATATATGCAAAGTAAATTGAAAAAACTAATCGATGGAAAATGAAAAATAAATTCAGTATACAAATCAGCATACATTTTGATAAAGGCACTTTAATAATTTCTGTAATTTGGAGTACAAAATCTGAAATCCGACAAATTTGTCTATAGTGTTAATCATATCATTGAATAATGGAAAAACAAGAAGAAGAATAAATTCTGTGCATTTTATGATTACAAAATATAATTTTCAACAAATATCAAGAAGTTGCAGTTAGATGATACTGGATTACAGTATTTGCTTGAGCACAGTAGATACATGTCTTGAGTAGGCCTGCAAGCTTTCCACATCCGTCTCTTCAATTGTTTCGCCACTAAATCTTATGATTCATCGTACATGATTATGGCGATGATGCCATTCGTTACTCGGACAATTTCATAAATGAATCAAGAATAGTTGATAATAATAAATTATTGTAAACGGGCAAATATGCACGGCACTTTGAATATTAATTAACCCTTGAACGCCGGACCACTGACACAGCAGCAAACTTA
Source organism: Stelis phaeoptera (assembly GCA_943735885.1). Taxonomy (NCBI): domain Eukaryota; kingdom Metazoa; phylum Arthropoda; class Insecta; order Hymenoptera; family Megachilidae; genus Stelis; species Stelis phaeoptera. The sequence goes on from OX030933.1 coordinate 5,336,829, forward strand.
AATTTAATCTTTTACCTTATTTAATTTCCACTTTTCAAATTGTCTACTATTATTTTAAATATTATTTCCTGATGTATGAAATTTGTTCATTTCAAAATTAGTATAACCAACTTTAATCGAAATATCATTGTATTTTTTTGACGATCTGAGTCACAATTGACCCAAGTTCCACTGTTCGAAGGTTAACACGTTGGCTGCCATGGGGGTCACCGGTGACCGGCACCTGAAATTTTTTACAATCAAATAATTAACAAAAGAAATGACGAAACAAACCACGGATAGCGTTATCATTAAGCTAATAATACTAGCTATTGAATCGAAAAGTTAAATTTGAAAATTAGTTGATTATATTCTTAATAATTAGGATTTCAACGTGTCTGACTACACACGTCCGTTTTCACTGTGCCACTCAACGTGTTAATAATTATTATTTCAACGTGTCTGACTACACACGTCCGTTTTCACTGTGGCAGTCAACGTGTTAATTCGTGTTTATGTTTCAACCCATTTGTTTTTTTCCATCGTGTGTCTATTGTACATCACAGTGCAGTTATTCACAAATAAAAGTAAAAATTATACTTTCATTGAGATATGATAGCTGACAAAATTATGTGGTTAACAAAAACAATATTAGAAGAATGTTGTAAAAAGCTTTTGATTCGAACATGTAATACACACTTTAAATTGTGTTGGAATTACAATAAATAAACACACGGTTTTACTTCATACTATTTAATGTAAAGCGGTACAAATAAACGCGTTCGATTACAATCTTCGCCATCTTCCTAATACCCATCAGACTGCCCGAAACGTTAGGACTCACACACGCAAGCACGTAGATACCTTCGCCTTTTCAATAAATTGTTTATACGATATTAAGAATTATACAGGAACGAAAATAACAGAAACTCATAAAACTGAAGTAAAAAGGAATTAAATTTTCATAAACTCGCCCCCATGAAAAATGGATCTAGGAAGTTCAATTCGTTCATACAATCTAACTTGACGACCTTAATTATACAAACAGGTTACTCGGAGAAGTTATTTGGCAGTAAAGGGAACATAATATAGCAGTAAATCAAGTACTGGGTTGAGTCACAAGTAATTGCCGTTTTTTCGCATTAACTTTATTAGTCTTCTAAGACAGTTACAGATTGGGATGTTCCCATCTTATCTGTCAATTCTCTGGTCGTTTGCCGTGGGTTTTGTTTCACCAGCTCCTTTAGAGCATGGACATCTAATATCAGTCGATCGTCCAGATTTAGGTTCATCTTGAAGGTTGGTATCTCCAGAACGAAATTTAGCATACCAATTTCGGACTGTACGTTCTGACACCACACCTATTACCATTTTGGAACTCTCACTACATTACATATCGAATATGTTGTTTTCACTTCTCCATTTTAACTATCGAGAAAATTCAAACTGTAATCTGTTGCTTTTAGACTGTCTAAGCCTTAGAAATAAAGGACACAGCGTGGTGATAGGGGACTGCAGGTCATTCGGAATTTCCGAAAAAGTTTATGACCCAGTAACCGGCAGCAGCAATTACTTATGACTCAACTCGATAATTCTTTACTTGACAGCAATTTCACGTTCAAAATGAAATATTTCACACATAAATTTGAAATACCTTACTAATTGTTAATTTCTTTCAAAGCACACCTTAACCCCTAATATGTAAACGAGGTCCCTTATTTTAGTTAATGCAAACTATTTGAAGTACTGTATGAATTTTTCCAGAAAGAAAGCTGTTGGACACGAAGGATCCATGTTTACGCGTTAAGGATATCATAAATACGTTTGCACAGTAAAGATTAATATTTATGTAAGAAAATAATGCGTTTTTATTTGAAAAAGAAGTATTGACCTTGATATCTATGAAATTCTGTCAGACAATCTTATGTTCTCTTTGGTACCAATTACACTAGTTTACAAAATGAAATTGATTTCATGTACATTTGATGAGAGGTAACTTTTCTTATAGATTTTCTCCCGCTGAATTCGAAAATCAAGGTTAAAATTTTTTTTATGGAACAGTTTTTAAGATATTGTAATTTTTTCAATTTTTTTACCTCTTTTCACTTTAAAAACCACACCTGGTGCTAGATGTGTCCGATTTGGTCATTCTTGGTACCAAATGAAAGACATTGAAATGACGAACAAACATGTATAATGGGATCTTTAATTGGTTAAGCGGTTCAAAAGATATTGATGAAAATATTCCAGATTTTTATCGGTTTCTATTTTTCCGTGGCCACAGAATAAGCATAAAAATTTAATTTTCTCAAAAATCTGTACTATTTTCATCAATATCTTTTGAACCGCTTAACCAATTAAAGATCCCATTATACATGTTTGTTCGTCATTTCAATGTCTTTCATTTGGTACCAAGAATGACCAAATCGGACACATCTAGCACCAGGTGTGGTTTTTAAAGTGAGAAGAGGTAAAAAAATTGAAAAAATTACAATATCTTAAAAACTGTTCCATAAAAAAAATTTTAACCTTGATTTTCGAATTCAGCGGGAGAAAATCTATAAGAAAAGTTACCTCTCATCAAATGTACATGAAATCAATTTCATTTTGTAAACTAGTGTTATCGTTTGCAAATAGGTAATCATTTTTGTATCTCCACAAATAATGAAGATAATTAAGGTCGTCAAGTTAAGTGACTCATCCTGCATATGCAAATATACCGCCACATATACAAGCATGATTATACTTAATACTTTGAGAGTTCCTCTCTCATCGTTTTCTATTGTGCTTCTACCCTCCTTAATACTTTCCCTCTATTTTTATTCTTTTTCATACAGTGTAATATGTAATCTTTTCTGTTATTTATTTTATTTAAAGGTAATTCTATTTCTGAAATATTTAAATCTTCCATTTTTTGAGAATTTTTAGATTCTTTGTTAATTTCTTTTTCTGTGATCATGTTTTGTGCTTATTTTTCTTATATTCGCAGCTAGTACAATATTCTATGTAAGCATGTATCCTTCTCTCTTACTTTCTTTTTGTTTATATTATGTTGAAGATTTCATTGAAATCTGTCATTAAATTTACAAAATATATTTTTGAGATTTTCAAAAATAATCAAATTTTACTATTCCCTTCGCCTATTCCAACAAATTGCATTTTTTTCAAAATTACTATGGCGCTTCATCTAGTAAACTAATTCTTATAGTTTCACACACAAAAAAATCCAAGTCGTTTGATTCAATTTTAAAAAAGGTATTTTGTTTTAAAAACTTACTTTCCGACGGTACTATAACATTAATAAAACACTCCCCTAGAGAGAGGTATTAAGGCGTGTATGATTCCATTAGGAAACTAAGCCTGACTCTAATCTAACCTGATCTAAACCTTAATGAAAATATCATAAATGTACGAGAAATCAGCCAAAAAGATATCAATCTTTGAACGAGGGACCATGGGAAAAGCTAAAAACTATTTATTTTTACTTTTGAAATGTCATAACATTCCTTTGGATGCCTTTTCGTCCAATGCACAAAGATGTATTACAAAATTTGATTGCTCAACAATCGTGGTACACGTTTTCTGCCTCTGGTCATAATTGATCCGACTTCGCTGTTCGAAGGTTATTGCATCTTTATAAAACTGCATTACCATTGCGTGCTGATTTTGTACATTATTACCACAAGCGATAAGCTGCTGCCACGAAGACAAATTTCTAAGCAGGCCTGGTTTAAAAGATATTCGCACGAACCACGTTCGGATAGGACACCCTGTGTATAGGTTTATTCAGGCGTAACGTGGGTGAGGATGTTGAGCCGGCAGTTCGACGATTGCCACAACAGAGAATCCTAAGGTGTGTCGCCAACCGGTGCCTCGCTACGATAGAACCCCACTGCCACAGATTCATTCCACATTTTTATCGTTCCCGGACTCTTTTCTGCTTTCCTGTTATAAAAGGAGGCGATATTGCAAGCGACGGTCTCGGCCACGCCTGTGAACGAAATGCCAAGCAAACGATCGATTCCGTTCATCCATAATCGCAAGAATTTCTGTGTTTCGGTAATTATTTGGACGACACGAGTTGATCGAACTGGATCCTTGTTTTGTAGATACACTTGATAAATAAATTCTATCGTTATTTTATGATAAATGAACGATCATTATGATTTGAATGGCAAAATCGGGGACATATTAAAAAATAAATATTGAAGTTAAAACAGAAAATATATAAATTAGAATTGTTAATTTCTATCTTCGATTTTGTTTGGAAAAATTAATACTTGCGATGCTCACGGTCATTTATTTCGAATTCTATCGTACCAAAGTTTCGAAAAAAATCAGAGTTATATAACTCGGATAACTTCCCTTTGTTAAAGCAACAAATTAAGAGTCGGTTGTTAAATATTCTCACCGCAAATCGAAGGGTTTGATCATTTTCACGGTTCATGGACCGACGTGAAAGCAATGTTTTGCAGGCAGGGTTGCATCCCTGGTAACGAGCCTGGCTCCACGCAGTCTATGTACCCTTGTTTTACCCTCGCTTCACCCTCGTCTGGTCCGTGTTCTGCGTGTACACGTTTCCATGTCCCCTCGTATCCGTCGGTCGTCGCCGACAGGGGCCATAACCTCCCCTAACCTTCGACTCTCCTTGAAGTTCAGCGATCCCAAATGGTGGAAATATTCGAAACCCACCCTGTGACCACCCATTTTATATTTCTCAAGCTTTCAATAATCCCAAACGAGGACCCCTTTCGTTGCACAACCCTTACGACGGATTTACTGCAGGAAAGATTTTTATTCATTTATTGCGTGGAGGATTTTATCGTTATAACCAGCAATTCGTTTCGCAGAAGTTGGTGTTATTTATTCATAATTTCGAAGGATAATATTATAAATATTAGTGTGGGAAATAATAGTGTTTCATTTATTGTTTAATTACCGCTTTAAAATGATTTAAATAAGCCCTACTACTTTGTAATTTGACAATAATTGAAAATTAGGAGAGGATTTAACCCCTAGTTTTAATTTAATCCCAATACGTAACTTACATTATTTCAACAGTGTACAGACGACAAATTGATAATCAAAGATTTATTAATCAGATTTCAGTTAACAATGGGTAGTATTGAAAAGCCTATTAACTCATTATCTATCATCGTCCCTTTTTAGCCACATTTATATTTCTTTACTGTAGTACCTACAAGTGATAAAATAAAATTAATTATTAATAAAACGTCCATGATAAATAATTTTGGCAGGTAATGGGTTAATAGGTAGATAGAGTAAAGTTATTGTAAGGGTACGTACTTACATTTCTAAATAGCACTTAGATTCTAAGACACAGTATTTGTTTCATTTACAGTTTATTTGTTATGATATGTATAAGTCACAATGGCGCATAATAAAAAGAGTGAGAGGGAGAGTTTGGAACTTATGATCAAAATTTAATATACATATTTCTTTTAAAACTACAGGAGTAACAAATAATTGTATTTTTCATTATTTTAGTGTAAACTGTACGTTTGTCGTTTTAAATATTTAAAAGCTGACCAGTTCTTGTAAATTACATCTACGTGAAAAGCTTTTATTTAAGCTTATTATTGAAATTTAAACTTACTGGTAAGCTTATTGGTTATTTAACCATTTACACTCGATTGTCCCATCTGAGGGGACATATTTAATTTACCAGAGTATTTGAATATGTGAAATTTAAGCTTTATTTATATTAGAATATAGAAAATTAAATATTCCACTTTTGCTGGAAAAGTAGAATAAATTCAATCGTATCAAAAAATGCTCCGAGTGCAAAGGGTTAAGTTACAAGCTGTTTTACCGAAGAGCTGATCGATTCTTGCACCAAACTCTTTATTTCTTTATAATTTCGTAATAAAACTTCTATAGCCGACCTTCGTTTATTTCTATCGAAGATACTCCAAAAATAATCGCATTAAATAAAAATAAATCTACATCAGTGATCGATCCCTGATCAGAAATATCGGGGTGGAAAGAGTTTAATTCACGTTGGTAACTCGTACTTCTAGATTCATTCGCGGGCAAGCTAGATTTATAGATCTTCTTCACGACCCTACGGATTAAAATAAGTGCAAGTTCACAGATCCGTTAGTTAATCGTCTTTTGTAACAAGTCGCAATGACTCAGCCAAGTGCTTCTACAGAGATCACTTAACGCGCTTTAAGTCTCTAATTATCGCATCTGGCCGGATCATCAGTCTTGTGAATGCCAGACTAACATCGCTTTTATATTTTTCAATTCATATTTTATTATTCAGAATATTCCAAAAAATTGACCTACATAAAAACAAATATTTAATTCTATTTAATAAAACAAAATTCCCTGTGAAATCTCAAAAGATACGATCTAGAACTGACTTTAAACCTCCATAGTCAAATTTCTTCCCTTTAATATAATAACTTCCTCCGGAAAGTTTCGTATATATCATTACAAATAATAGAATGATTAAGTGTGAAAGGGTTATGTCGAACACAATATAATATTATCATAAATTTTCGAAACTTTCAAAAATTATGAAGACCTTCAAACTCTTTGAGAAACTCTTCGAAATGATTGCTATAGCTCATCGTTCTTTATTGGTTGGTTGGATTCACGCCGAGTCCGCGAACGAAGCGGGAGAATTAGATACACAAATTTCGCACGCGTTCGCGAGATTAAACCGAGGCAACAGAGCGGAGAATTTTCACGAACAAGATTAAACGGGAAGACGAGGCAGAAAGGCGGATGAAAAGCAAGAGCAACGACGGAGGAACAAAGTGGAACGGTGTAATCGTGGGGACGGGGCGTGGCAACGGATAAAAGGAAAAGAAAATGCGTAATCGTGCGTGAGTTCGCAAAAGATGATGTCACTATGCAGTCGGCACGAGTACACGTGACGTTATCACTTAATTTTAGACCACGCTCTCTCATTCAACTTTACGAGACTTTCGACGTCCCTCGGAGTCAGTTAAGGAGATGCTCGAATAATAACCCTGAACGGCTACTATTTTCAACAGAGACTGCAAATGATAAAAACTTTGACACGTTTGTTACCATGGTGAATTGAAGATGAACGTTCACCATGGAACTTACGTTACTGTTTTTTTGTAGAATATGAGATGCTAAGAAGAATGATTCAACCTTGAAGGATTTATAGTACTTACCGAGAGAAGTAATGTCTAATCCACGTTGGGCCACTGATGAAGAATATCAAAGAACGGTGTCGAGCGTGACTCGACATTTAGTTTTTATCACAGGGACACTGCTACGTCGCTTCGCAAACGACATTTTTAAATTGCCAGTTAAAATTAAGAAATAATTGAAAAATAATTCGGTCCGCGAATCGATCACTTTTTGCGGTCACCATCGGCGATTTTGTTCTAAATGAAATATGTTGTAGTCCGTGTGAAATTTGGGGGGAGGGGTTAAGTCGTCATTTTGCCAGTTTGGTATTTGTTTAGGTTTAGGAATTACGAGCCTTCGAAATTTGCAATTTTTGCCCATTTTGCCCAACAATTTTTCAAAATAGCTCCTTTAACACCTTGACTGCCACGCTAAAGACGCTGCAAACTTCGTTAGACGAAGCATTTATTTCTCCCAAATTTTATCTATTATTCTTACAATTTTTCGTAATTTCTATTATTCAGAATTTGGGCTACTTAACACGACGATTTCTAATTAAGTAATTGAAAGGATATTAATAATGTAAGCGACAAATTTCTATGGAAATTCAAGTGTCACCCGAATATGGGTGACGCGGCAGTCAACGTGTTAAAACGTAAATTTTGATTTTATTGCGATCTTTGCTTCTTCTTTATTATCATTCGAAGGTTGATCCTCACGTTCCTGTGGCTGGGTCGTTCAGGACCCGATGTGAACTATAACTATCGGCATTTCTATGACAGATGAATTATTAAATCATAGTAACTTTATTGTACATACTACGCTAGATGTAGAAATATAATTTGACAAAAGTGGCGGAGACACAGAATATTCAAAATCCTTTCTCACAAAACTGTGTCAGGATATTTTATCAACAAAAATAATAATACATTCAAAAGTTATAAGAAAGGTACAAGAATCACATTTATATATCTTAATTTGCTTATAATTTGTATTCTTAATACCTTATATTTCGTATTTTATTTAACGCACAATCTGAACTTTTTAAATCTTATAATGTCGCTTAGTAATATCATTCTGACATGAATTCAAGGAAAAGAAGAATTCACAAAATTTGTAGTCCATTTCATGGATATTTATAAACTTCGAGTGCATCACAGTCGATTAACCTACGATTATAAATAATCGTATTAGGTATGCAAAGAGAAAAAACATCGCCAATTACTTGAGCTTTAATAATATATACATAGAACGTATTTCAGTGTACCCTTGCCGATATGATAGCGGTATCAGAATAATACCGATTTTATATTCTTACTTTTATCAAACACTATTTAAGTATTTATGTAAATTTATTCATTCGTTATTAAACCTTTACTGGTTCTGCTAGTTATTCAAAGCAAACTTACGTAAAATGAAATTTCTCTGTTCATGAAGTGCATTGCATTGCATCGCGTACTGTTTAGAAATGCTAAAGAGGATGATAATAAATATGTATAATATCTTCCGGCTATAAGAGCATAAACGTGTTATCGTGGTAAGAACCACATGCAAGTGTATATACGTGTCTAATGTAATAATTGTTCTATCATAAAATACTTATTTCATCTACTTCTGCTCACATTCATTACTTATTTCTATTCGTATCGTCATGGAATTTCTATTACAGAATTTACAGTTGCAAGTTTTTTATTTTTACGAAAAGAAAGCTTACAAGATACTTTATTGACAACATTTAATGTTTTAGTATGTATGTATGTATTATATATTTATATATTTACGTATTATATACTTAATTCGTATGTATGTATTATATATTTAAAAAAGATTGTCCCATATTTTTGACGCAAATAACAGCTGTAATTGTGGATAACAAAGATTCTGAATACGTGCTTCGAAGAAGGGAATTATTACTTACCATGCGAATTTACTGTGCTAAACGAAAGAAAATGAGAAAATTGTAGATCAAAAGGGAAAAGAGTTTTGACCGTATTTCAGGTAAAATTGTCTGAATTTTCGATTGTGGGATAAGCTTGCTTTTAGTAAAAAGAAAAGTATTATACATAGATTTTAACACAATCGATATAGGTTTGGGTTTACTGTTTATTTTTACAGGATCACTCGGCTCCTATTTCGATATTCGAAAATGTATAGTCTAGCGGATACGGTACCGATACTAATCGGATTATTAACGCACGAATATCATTGGTTTCCGCAGGGACAGGGCGTGTTAGGAATTTTTAGGAAATCCTTCGGACATTGCACGGCAAATTGCTTCGGCCTTCAAAGTAATATCGATTATTCTACCTAACTTGATATCAATTTCGTAATTTTCGTAATTTTTCAATTAATAAATATGAAAATTCAAATATCATTCAAATTGTTGAAAACCCAGAAATAACAGAAATGGAAAATTGCCAAATATTTCTATCGAAATCCTCCACAAATTCACGAAGTTTTAATAAAATCGGAATGTTCGAATTACTGAACATTCTTTGTTAGTAACCATAGGGTTACGGAAACGACAAAAATGTTGACACATTGGTACCACGTTGGTGTAATGTATCCTTCTGAATACTTTCTAACAATGCTCTAACAGCAACATATATTTCCCGTCAAACACGCGTCTTCGTCGTACCGTTTCTTGCTACAGTTGCTAACGCACCCTCCCATCAGCTAACATTACCGTGCCCAAAGTTTGCTAATTAAGTTCCGTGCCTATCAAACCGAAGCCGTTACTTGGGTTTCACGTTGGCCAATGTATATGAGCAAACGTTACGCCATTTATATCCTAATATTTATTATTGTTCCCTGTCAGATCCCTATCGGTTGCTTTAATACACCTTCCAGCAAACTTTCTCCGATCTTTCTGGCTCGTGAGAATTTTATCTGATCCGTGGAATCAGATATCAGTCCATGTCAGGTGTCGTTCCGCGTGAAGCTGCGAATATGTACACGTCGGAAGAATGAGTTCACGTCTTTATTATTGCTGGTCGATGATTTTTATTCGGAGCCAGATGCAATTGGATTGAACGTATTATTGAAGAGAAAGTATTAGGTTGGTGCAAGATGAAACGACTGAATCGTTCGTAAACGTTTCAATCGGTGTTAACTGATTCGTCAATCGAAACATGGCATGACAGGAAATTGTATTTATTAATCTTTTGAAATTATTGATAAAATTAATCCGAGGATTTTGTTTTATATACGCTGTAAAATATTGTTCATATTTATGTCACTATTAGCATTTAAAAAATAAGCTAAAGAATCATAACATGAAATATTAACCGTTTGCACTCGGAGCATTTTTTGGATACTTTCGAATCTAATTTACTTCTCCACCAAAGCTTTCGAAAAACTAAATTCACTATTTTGGATGTAAAGTGTTACAAATGCTTATGAATCTATTTATTTTTATTCCTTGCATTTATCTTCTATATTTCAAAATACCCTGGTAAATTAAATATGTCCCTCCAGAGGCACCACTCGAGTGCAAAGTACGTAAAACCCATCGTCAAATGATGACAAATGTAGAACGATATATCGTCGTTGGCGCTAAAAGGGTTAATAACAGCGGAAATTTTATATTCTAGTTGATTGAGGTTGCTTATTTGAGTCGTCTATAGAGGATAAGGTACGTCTTGATAAGCACAGGTTAATCATTTTCTAGGTATTGAATCTCATATTATAAAAATTAATCAGCATGTGTAATTAGTGATGTCGACAATCAAATTATTTGATATCATAAATAAAAATAAAAACTCGGATCTTTATTTTTATTCTTAATTAGAATTTGAAAAAAGAAAAGCTGGAAAAATTGAAATCTGTAACTATATCGTTGTTAAAAAGAAAGTTGTCTAAAAATATTTCAACGGGAATCATAAATGTTACTACTATATTAATAACTAGTAGAAATGTGCAAACTTAGGAAAGATTTCACGGTGGTTGTGAATTAAGCAGAATGTTTCAAAACCTCATATTTCCACAGTTATCACAGTTTCATAAAATAGAAAAAAAAAAAAGAAATGATTTATCAATTTTTTAGTAAAATGTATATATATGTAAATTTAAAAGAAATTGCAAAGTAATTTTGTAGATTTCATTTAAATTCATCAACGTGTGTAATCGTACTATTGAATTAGATGGATTCGTTAAATTATCCATGAAATGCAGCAAACAGTTTATTTATGCTTCGTTTCTTCGTGGATCACGCTCATTAATTAACGCCATCAATAATTACTGAAGTAGATCGCGAAAATGTGGGAAATATTCTTTTGTCGCTTCTTCTTACTTTCTAATTTCGCCGAGGTGAATTGGAGAAATTGTATGCCAAATATTCTTTTTCCTAATTTGCAAACAAGTAGTAAAATTGTTTATTATAATTCCACTAACGTCCTTACGAAGAAAATTAACTGTTACTAATGTAAATGTATTCCTCTTTTAAAATCTTTGAAACTATTGCTGCATTTTCAATTCTTTACGTAAATAATAAATGTTACTATTTTTTAGCCCGAAAGTTAAAAAAAAAATGACTAATCAGAATAAAGTATTATGACTGAAACTATTGTATTTGTGAAATCTGAACTAAGAAAATTGCAAAATTGATTTAGCAAATTTTAGCAACAAAACACCATTTTAAACAGTAGTAGAAACGTTTGCATAACCTTAATAAATTTTCTGTGGCTTCATAATACATATTTAGTAATAAATTTAGGTATAAAAATTAAGAAAGATGGTTGTATTATTTATACCGTTGAATATTAGGATTCGTTAAATGCTGCTTCACTCCGGAAGGACCCACTGGTCGAAGGACGAGAAAGAAAGAAAAAAAAAAACGTTCTATTCTTGTTGAAAACGTGCATCCGGAATGTACGGAAGTGACGTTTCTTTAATCGTAACCCAACTTCCAGGAATAATTCGTCAGGGAACTATTTTAGACTTGATTTGTGTTTTACCGATTTATAACATTGTTAATCTCTCGCTTGTTGTTAACATGTGATAAGCTCTCTATTTTATCAGATATGCGATACGGTATTATGATTTTAACTTTGAAATTAATACAGTAATCATTTTACAACTCTATACGTATATGTTCATGTAACTTTGAAGCAACAGTGATTTTCTATTATAAATTTTGCTTTTATTCATTATCTTTTCGTTAAAATCTTGTTTCGATTCAGAAGTATAAATATCTCATTGTCAGTTTTTCAAAATTTTCGGTTTTCCAGAAATGTGTAATAGATAATTATATAAATTATATATTTTTGTATAATTTTACTATTTAGAATTACTTTCAGCAAAATAATAACATTATTTTTCTTTTATGACTCTTTTTAAATAAGGAAATAATGATAAAGAAATATATAACATTATAAAATCACCGATAAAAATAATGTAAATATATACAGCAGTCTGATATTTAAAAATCTATTAATATAATATTGCAAAAACAAATTGCCAACACAAGCATAGTTGCAAACATCATAATGTTCATTCATAAGAATTTTTTTTATTTTTCATTATGCAACTACTACTCGTATAATCACACGTTGTGTACAAAATTATTCATTCATTAGATAAATTATACCTTAATAATGTGTTACTTACTTCTAATAGTTTAATCAATTCACTCGATCGTTAATTCCGTTACTTTCTGACGATTAATGAACAAACGTACCAATTAACGGAAGAAACAATTCTAATATAATTGTGTAAAATTCAGCAAGCGAATAGAAAGCAACTTCCATTCAGTCCCTCAAAGCCGTCTCACACAGGAAACAAACTTTCCTTTGAAAAATCTATATTGCTCAGACATACAGTATCCCCTTTCTATTTTCGTCCCTCTTTCTCTGCAATATTTATAGAAGGAAACAGTGAAGGGGAAGAAACAACTGTACGACCGTGCAGACTATATTCGATTTAATTAGGTTTGTTGAACTGGCTTTTTACCTCGTAATTGTATTCGAATGGATATCGTATCGCCGCACGAATTAGTTGCAAACTTCGGTGATTTCTTCCGAAATAGTGCATTTTGTTTTTAGAAGCTTTGGTGGAAAAAATCCAAAGATACCACCACGTATTTATAATTTTCTCACGTTTTCCTGTTACCATTTTCTTTTATATTACACGAATAAACACGGGAATCCTCTGTTGTCGCATTGAATTCGTAATTAATCGAAAACGATCGACGTCATTGAAACGGCTCGAAAATATTTATGGCGTGTCGCCCACCCCATTGATTCTCGTTAATACGAAGGGAAAGGAACGTATGATGGAGCAAGGAGAGTAGAAACGAGTGGGTAGGAACCATCGGGGATTTCTATCGTTGCTTCGAGTATATACTCCAACTGATTTTCGATTGTGTGGCGAGTTTCACTGTGTGCGACGGTGCATCCACGCAAAATCGTTCTCAGGGACGTAGGACGAGTATGTTGGTACAACACAAAAGAGAGTAGAGGCTCGATCGTTGGATGGGAAACAACTGTCCAGAGAAACGTGGGACCGGCTAACTGTATGAACCTTCCGAAGGGAATCTCTTTCCACGATTGATCGTCTTGTGAATTCCTTTTTCTGGCGTCGACCATACTGGCGCCGTATCTATGAAGCTTTTATGGGATATTAACTCAATAGAGACTGTGGTCACGTTAAGACACAATCCCCACGAGCTGGAATGTTTTTCTTCTAGTTTCATACTAATTTGCTTTCAGCCCAGTTTTTTTTTTTTAAGTTTATTTTTGAAGTAATAGTATTTTTAATTTTTACACGATTTGTTTCATTATCACACGTTTGTGTCGACGAGCATCGTAAGTAATAAATATTCATTTATTTAATTGAATTGTAATTTATTTGAATTGTAGATTATTGTTTCGATAGATCTATATTTCCTGTTTTACCAGTCGTTTCTGATATAATTATGTAATTATCGTAAAAGAAGATTCAAAGTAATAGATTGAATGATTGTATTCTTTATCATTCTTATTGTAATGTTCGATATTAGTAACGAATTATTTCACAGCGAGGTCGACATGTTAATAAAACATTGATATCAAAAACTGGTGTTTTCGCCGGAATGAATGATTATGATAGCTTGGTGAAATCGTTCATTTCATTTACCTTCCATTCGCGACTGGAGTTAGAATGTACGATAAACTTTTTGCATCGGTCTGATCAAGCGCATTTCCCGAGATCCGATGTTTGATTAAATATCGTACTAATAAAATCGTTGGACATATGCTGGAATTAATTATGATTCTGATAAGAGAATAATTTCGAGATAACGCGTATTAGTATCACAGAAATAAATCCGTATTAAATTAATGGCTGGTCGAGATTCTGGATACGAACATGAAACATTTATATGCCTGATAAATATCTTTCCGATTACACGAATTTTTTTTTATTAAATGTGTTGTTAGATTTACAAGGATCTCTCTTTCTTGTTTGATATATTATTAGATTGTCCCGAAAGTTCCTTTCGCTTTCTTAATAAATAACGGATGTATAATACTTTATTGAGTTATGTACGATTCATTTTAACCTATGAATAATACAATATTCTTTTTTACACTGCCAGGCAAAGCGTTGTGTGCAGATAGGGAAAGAAACTTTTGGGACAACCTAATAGATTGGTGGAAGAAATAGTTGCAGTTTTTTTTTTGTGTAGAGTATAAATACCCGTATAACGATTATATTGGCTGAACCTTACTTTAGAGGACCCAAAAATTTCGGCCCTCTTTAAATTTATAGATTTTGTTATGTGTAGAATCCAAAAATACAAGTCTTAAGGGGCGAATTCAGTATAAAATATGATAAAAACGCTCGAATACATAATAAATGCTCATAACTTTTTAACCGCTGAATTCCTAATGTTACGACTTACATTTTCAGATTCGACGCATCAAAAGCTATAGGGCCATTCCATGCGAAATCGGGCACTTTTCGGAGCACTGTTTCCGATTTTGCTCAGATATGTTGTAGTTTTTAGTGATATATTATCATATCTCGAAGGATTTTTCAAAATTTTGAAAATTGTCGACTTTACAGCTGTTGAAAATATAGTGCTCACATTTTTTCAATAAATTATAACTCCTAAAGTAACAAACTGATCAAAACGGGCGTTTAGGTACTTATAGCGAAGGCATGGGAGTATCTAATAAAAATTGTTTCAGTTTAAAAAAAATTTTTATTAGATACTCCCATGTCTTCACTATAAGTACCTAAACGCCCGTTTTGATCAGTTTGTTACTTTAGGAGTTATAATTTATTGAAAAAATGTGAGCACTATATTTTCAACAGCTGTAAAGTCGACAATTTTCAAAATTTTGAAAAATCCGTCGAGATATGATAATATATCACTAAAAACTACAACATATCTAAATTTGAGCAAAATCGGAAACAGTGCTCCGAAAAGTGTCCGATTTCGCATGGAATGGCCCTATAGATTACAAAAAGGTCGAAAATTTTGGGTCCCCTAAAGTAAAGTTTAACCATTATATTTATTAATAAAAGTAAAGACCATTGACACATTTCTCGCAACGGGAAATAAGTTTTTTTTTTTCTGTTTACAATGATTGATTGCATGACTATAACAATAGGTAACAGTGATCACAGAAATCGGTACCAAACTTAACCGTTCGCACTCGGAGCATTTTTGGATACGATGGAATCTAGTTTATTTATCCAGCAATGCTTCCAAAAAACCAAATACACTATTTTGGAAGAAAAGAGTTACAAATACCTGTGAATCTTTTTATTCTTATTCCTTTCCTTAACTTTATATATTCTAATATAAATAAAATATCCCCTTAGAGGGGACAATCGAGTGCAAAGGGTTAGAATTTAAAAAAGAAACTCAAATCATTTGGTTCAGTTTTCCTTTTATAGGATGTCCAAATACATTGCAGGTCTAGCAGTGCAGGTAGCCGAAATGAAATTTTAGGTTTGAAGTACCGCGCGAACCTCGATGCCCTTTCTAATCTCTATTTCCGGTGACCCTTGGCCTGAAAACACGCATTTCATTATTCTGACGCGCCGCGGCGTGTAATACTAGGAACTACGTCTGGTTGTCCATTTCATTTTCTGGCTGTGATTAAATAATTATTTAATAAATAATTATTAAATAATTTATAATTATTTAAATAATTATTTAGTCCTTCTGCGAAGTTCCAAACTTTTTATCAATCGAAAGAGATACTGCTATATAAGATACATTAATAATTGATTTTTAAATTGATGCTGACGTCTACAATTCGTAAGAAAAGACCTTGGATGCGAGAAGGACGTTTAGACTTAGATGCTCTTTTTCTGAAAATTTTATTAAATTTCCCAGTTAGCGACCCTGTCCTAATTATTATCACTTTATCGTTTTTATTTAACGATTACATTTGATTTGTGAATATTCGAAATATCATGCAGATAGTTTTATCAATCCACATTGTAATATTTACGATTAAGTAATTAAAACCATGATAGAGCAATTCCTTATACTATCGATCTTAAAAATGGCACAATTTTAAATATTAAATATTTAATACATTGAAATAAGCTCAGAAATATTTGTGAAGTTACTATTAAAACAAATTGCGTTGAATTTTGTATTAATTTTGTAGTAATTATAGAAATCAATAATCGATACTCCAAAACTATGCAAGCCCCTGTTATTGACGTGAAATATCATACGGCAGTATTCACTTTTCGCTCAGAAAACAAAAAAAGTTAGACGCGACGTGTATGTCTGGCTGGTCATGAAAGAGTTAAAGCACGTAAAACAATAAGAACTATTTGCATACCAAACGTTGAAGTGAGCGTCTAAAAAAGAAAAACGAACAAACCTTTTTGGAGTACCTGTTATTAAAAAACTTTCGGTGCGGGTACTTGGCACTAGCCTGGCTGGAGATCTTTCATTTAGCTATTCGAAGCTTCCTGCTGTAAGATTTCAAACAATTTAACCTTTTCGTGGACGCGACTGTTTTGACGAAAAAGCAAAATTCAAAATATAAATAATAATAAATAGAATGCATGGTACATAGTATACTAGCACATTTTATTTTTAATTTATTACGATTGTTCATACGAAACGGCACATTTCAAAAATAAAAATATTCGATTGCATTGTCCATAAGAATAACTTTAATTAAAAATAATTCTCACTATCTATGAAAGGGTTAAACACGATCGAATTTCGACTTACTTCGAATTATAGTCGGATATTTATCGTACACCAGTCGTGTCCGACACCCGAACGAAAGTTCAGATTCCATTTTCACATTTCATGTCCTCATTTTATGATTTTTTTGTACTACGGTAGGTTATAATTTAAAAAATGCGCTGGGTGTACTTCCGAAAGCGACAACCCTCCGATTTTGTTGAAATTTTTGCCAAAGCTTATCCTTGATTAGAGAAGAAAGTCCCTAAAAGGATTTTTGGTGACAAAGCCTCGTTTGTCCCCCAGCCCCCTTCAAAGTTTTAACAGTTCTTACTAAATATTTCCGAAAATATTGATTTTAGAGAAAGAAGTTTCAAACAAAAAACGAAGCTCACAAAAAGCTCTACAAAAAAGGTTCTATACATTTTTTATGTAAACCTATTATTTTGGTTGTTATGACCCAAAATGTAACACGTAGTTCTATCTACGTTTATTATATAAAAATGAATCGCGTTAATTTATATTTCGTTACAAAGAAAACCTATTCTCAAAATTTCAGCCAATTTAAAACCACGCAAACCTTTACATACTGTCTGAGTAGGTTTGGGTTAATTTTTGGTGGGGGCGGTAATATTGCACACTGTTAGTGTATATACTTTCTATTTGTAGAACTTTTCACGAGCTTCATTTTTTGTTCTACAACTTTTTCTGTACAATTAATACTTTATGAAATAATTAACAAAAACAGTTTTACCTTTGAAAAGGGGGTTGGGGGAAGCGAGAGAGTCGGGTCACCCAAAATCCATTTGGGAATCTTATTTACTAGATAAAAAGAAGCTATATACAAAATTTCAACAAAATCGGAGGGTTGTCGCTTCCGGAAGTTTATCTTTTAAACTTGATAATTGTTTGAAATCATATGAACGTGTCACATTTCATGTGTGCGGTATAACATTTTTATGCGGTGTGTGCAGTAAAGATTAAAAGCCTTGAAAGTCGTAAAAATCTCGAAAGTCTTGAAAGTCTTTTGAACCTTTCGATAGGTTTGAAACGTTGACACCGAGGCTGTCCGTGAGTTTGGCCTCGTAACAGCCGGGAAGGCGGCTTCCTCTGCTCGTATTACCGTTTCTGTCATCGCTGTTGCCACCAGGCATATTTCGCTATCCAACAACCAGTTGGTGTTCTGATATTCAGTATGAATTTCTTATAGGGTTTCATGCATCGATTACGAATCAGCAATCCCATTTTTTGTGTCGCCCTCAGCTTTTACGAAATTTGATCAAAAACACATATTTTTCATATTTTAAGGGAATCTTGTGTGCTAATTACAAAAGATATTCAATTTTCACTGGTGCAGGAAGATATTGCAAACTTTACGAAACAGATTTTACAGTGCTTCGATGAAAAATCGAAATAATTATTTGAATTGTGTTCAGTGTGATGAAAACTTTGGTTGTGGCACAGTAAAATCCAACCCTCTTCTAATAAATTGAAATTTATGTATGCAAGTATCGCTCCTGACGTTAATAACAGCTTGAATTCTTAAGCGTACACTTTACAAAGTTTTTCACATTGTTTCAACAAATTTTCCCATAATAAAAATAAGATTGAAATTGTTTCTTTACAATGTGTAGTTTCCTTGTGTGATGGTTTCCAAAGGTTTTTGATAACATTCAGGTTTGGTAGTTTTTGTGGCCATTACAAAAATCAATTTTGTACTAAAATAGCTTTATTTATATGTTATTAAGATCTTAATCACATTTATGTGATATAAATTTAACTTATAACTTAGAATTATATGTTAATAAATATTTTTCTAGATAATAAAGATACAATTAAAAGTAAGTAATATATGTGGGATCTGGAGCTCCAGATCTGGTCCCGGGTTCGATTCCCGGCGAAGAGAGAAAATTATTTTGGGGACGATGATTTACTGATACCTCCAATGAGCCACTGTAGGCAAAGAAAGGACGCAGTTCAATATAATACTCTATCACTTCATCGATACTCACTATCCCACAATGATACTCGTAATATAATTATGTAATAAGGCAAATATATAAAATACAGTGCAGTATCACATGAATCAGGAACAACAACGTATCTGCTTTCCACCAACCAAATTACGAAGATAAACAAATAAGATTTTTACAATTTTTCGAACACTGTATATACAATATTCTTAGGACAACTCATATTTGCAACAAGTGCATAATATACTTTTAATACCTTTTTTTCTTTATAATTATTAAATGGTATTAAATTCACTGTATTAGTCGTCGGTGAACGACGCAGCAGAGAAAACGCGACGAGAGGTTCCAAGCTTTTAAGACTTTCGACACTTTCAAGAACCTTAAAGCCCTTTAAGACTTTCAGGATTTCAACAAAGTTCTAAGCGGTTCGAAGCTTTCTCCATATATTTATATTCCAAGCGATTCGGAACACTTCGTAGCCTATTGCTAGTTGAGTTTCAATCAACCCGCGAGATCGTCTTTGGTTCTTGTATCGCCCGCGGTCGCTCATTGAACCATGACAAACAGATCGTTTCGCAATCGTCGATGTTCAGAGCCAGTCCGGTTCCTTGGATCGTAATGCAACCCGTAGCAAATGTAACCCAAGGATTCGTCGTTTATTACGTGAAGAATCCAAGCACTGTTTTTACGCGGCCTCTCCGTGGACATCTTGTCCGCGACGAGGTAATAACACGATTTAAGAGAGACAACAGGTATAGCAATCTTGCCTGATTAAACTGCTAGATTAGAGCGATACGATAACGGAAATTAAGCCTTTTAAGTTTGACATGGTGGATGCAGGAAATATCAATAACTTAAAGCAAAACAAACAATACTTGTCTTCCTAAAGGATATATTAGAAATCCATACCTCTACATTTATTATTTTTCTTTGTGTCAAAATTACAGCACGATATTTAGTAATTTAGATACAAATTTATAAGATACTACGAAGATTCATGGTATCAAAGGGTTAATGAAATTCAACAACTTCATAGCGTTGTTATCCCTTTGCACTCGGCTGTCCCTTCTGAGGGGACATATTTAATTTACCGGAGTATTTTGAAATACGGTATTTAAGTTTTATTTATATTGGAACGCAGAAAATTGAGGAAAGGAATAAGCATTTGCAATTCTTTTGTTTCAAAACAGGGCGTTTGGTTTTTCGGAAGGTTTGCTGGAAAAGTAGACTGGATTCGATCCTATCCAAAAATGCTCCGAGTGCAAAGGGTTAATCTTGAGGTGATTCGAATTTTGATATTTAAAGAAATGTCTTATAACTGCAGGGTGTCGTGTAACTGACGGTACAATCTGATAAAGGCTGATTCTACGGGAAAAAATAAGTCGAAAATATAGAATAAAAAAATTGCATTTGATACTTCGTTTCTGAAAAAAATGAACAAATAGCGGCAGTGTAATTATGACATGTATAGTTAATATGTACTGTTGATTTTATCGTTCTATCGTTATTTGTTTTCAATGGTTCGACGACTTCTTTGACTAGATGGTATTGACAGTTTCCAAGGAGGGTAGTTTTTTGACGTGTCACTCCGTATTATCGATTACCTGACTTTCGGATACCGGGAACATTTGCTTGGACGAGGTGTTTGCTTCTTTAAGTGCACTTCGCCAAGAATTACAGGGGACGTCGCTACAAAGGGAAGCTTTTAACTCGACCAGTGCGAAGAATCTGGTAACACTGGTTTGTTTCACTCTATTGTAACAACTTAGTATCACCTTAGCTTCTGAAATATGAAAAGAGAGAAAAGCATAATTCCGCTAGACGAAGATTAATTGCTGCTTCTCAGGTTCGTCTAGTCTAAAATTTGTCTACAAATTGCGGTTAACTACTCGTGAAATAACATTTTTGTAAATAGATTAACGATTATTGTCAGAGAATGATTGTTAATTGTTTTTACTAACAAATGCAGTCTGTTTAAGACAAACGTAGACACTAAACGATTGTGTCGAGTTTTTTACCTAACTATGTGTTATAAATAAATTTATAGTCGTAGTTCGGTTTTCATTATTTATAACAAAATATCACGGAGGAAAGATTATCTTGGACACAAGAAAATGTCTTCTTTTTGGGTAGAAATTTTTACATCTGGTCTGCCACTGCCAGATTGTTCCAAAGGATCGTTAACCCGCAACTGATACAGTGAGGGTCTATTAGGAATAAATATTTGAAAAATGTAACTTAAGTAGTTTTTAAGTACAGTAATATGTATAACCCATAATATTATATTTATTTTTTAATTGCTTATACGTATCTCAAAATTTTTGTAGGATTCTATGGGTTCCATTCAATTTTCGAATATTTTGCAGATAATATAGTTGGGGGGAAAAATGATTAAAATTTATAAAGTGCTACGAACGCATGTACACGTATAAACATTGAAATCTCGAACATTACAAACGTATTCGTGCGATCACTGCAATAAGTTAAATTTTTTAACCATAATGTTTTTTATTGATCCGCAGATGAATTTTTATTTATTTTTTAAATGGAATAAGAATTAAATTTATACAAAACAATGTTATGTACACACACTCATTTACGTATTGTATATTAATAAATATATTATAAGTATATTCATAAAAAAATATTTAATTTTGAAAGAGTTCGTGTCTTGATAAGCCCTAAACGCCACCAAATTGTAAATGTTTATGACAAATCTTTAAAGAAATAAAGTGTAAAATCTTTGTTGCAATATTTACTTGACAAATATGTTGTCGTCCTGACTTAACTTTATATTAACAGAATTGAGTCGTAAATTAATATACAATAATAACAATTTTCTGTGATTATTATTATAATTAAATCTATAACGTTGAGATGCTAATGTCTATGTTTATTTTAAATTATTACAGTAGATTAGAATAATTAAAGCTTACAGTGGCGAAACCGTCATTACTGTTTTATAAATAAAATTAAAATTCTTTGAAATTATGAAATTAGAATGAATAAGGAAACTTGTTACATAATATGTATTAATTCTTACGAAAAATTACACGCATTCAGTGGAAAGTTAATAAATAGAAATAGAAATGAAAACGTGCGTATGTTTTGTCATATTTTAAGAAAACAAAATGAAGTTCTATTAATTGGCAAAACAACGTTCGCAGAGATTCAGCAAACCGAATCGAAACTCGAGTTGCTCCAAATGATCAGAAACCGTAACTATGCAAACATCGCCTTGCCTCTGGAAAATTACAGCTTTTCCTTATTCAGTGCAAATAAATAGCTGTTGCAAAACGAAAACAGTTTCCATGGAAATTATAATTCATTCTGATCATCGAACGAGAACGTGCACTTGCTTTCTCTGGCGGAAAAAGAACCATAGGGAAACATTATAGCTTTGAAACTAAAATTGATTGAATGAAGTTGTTATCTTCAAATAGATTTAATGACCTTCTGGCTAATGAAAATTTCAAGAGTAATATTAGAATAAAAAATATTCTGTTTAAAGATACATTAAACCTTTTCAATCCATTGTTCACGTTTAAAGGTCTTAACACGTTGACTGCCACAGTGAAAACGGACGTGTGTAGTCAGACACGATAAAATCCTAATTATTAAGGGTGCAGTCGATTAATTTTTCAAATTTAACCTTTCAATTCGATAGCTACCATTATTAACTTAATGTTAACGCTATCCGTGGTTTATTTCATCATTTCTTTTGGTAATTATTTGGTTTTAAAAGATTTCGGGTGCCGGTCACCGGTGACCCCCGTGGCAGCCAACGTGTTAAATTTGAATATTCTTTATTGTGTTATATTATGTTATAACACTAGCTACTTACTGAAAGCTTTATGTAGAAATCAATTAAATGCAGGAGTAGCTACTCTAATTAATTCCTTCAATTATGTTGAGTTTGTCAAACGTGATGAACTTAAATTAAGGAACTACTTAAATTACTAAATTAAATTTGTTTAATACTTAAATTCTGTAATTGCTTACATTTATAATACGTTAATTTTCAATTTTAATTGTAATTCTTTCAATCAAGCTCTGGCCTTTTCAGTCAAACTATTATATTATAAAGTGCGTGTGAATCACACATTTGTATTTTATTTTATAATAAATATTAGTGATGTAGATATCAAAAAATTTGGCAATGCGAATAACGAATTTTATATGTTATTAATAATAATAGATATTAGTAATATGAATCCTAATAAATTCTAAGGAAGTTTTACAATTCCATTGGTGTTATTTTGTGGTATCTTTAAATCGACAAGTTGTGCTATATTTCATATTTCATTATTGTTTGTTATAACCGATAACGTTAATAAAAGCTCAAAATTTAGGTACAACCATTTTCAACAAACGTTAAGTTTCAGTTTGGTTTGCACAAGTTTTGTTTCACAATATTTTTATATCATCAAATCATATCACGCTTTCTATGTTTTGAAATTCTCCATTTGACGTGCCAGAACCTAATAGTGTTTTTATTGAATTGTAAAAGCTTTATTCTTGGTTTATTTCGTTTTTTGTTAATTAGTTACATTTCTAATATTCTTAACGGGCTTAATTTTATTTTATTTTCGGATGATTCTGATGCATTACCCTGGTGGTATGAATTTTTGCATTGCGATCGACAGAAGATTAATTATATGTTGGCTTATTATATTGTTGGCTATGAAACTCCAAAAAAGAAGTTACAACAATCAACCTGTTAACTGAATTATTTTTCGACCTGGACACAAATATTTTCTATAATAATAAAAATAATTAATAAGGAAAGAATCAATTTATCTGGTATGTAACCTTACCAGATTAATACGATTATTACGTGATTAATGTCAAGACAAACAAAACCGGAAACAATTTGTAAATGATTTTATTTTACATTTTCGATTAGTTTCTTTACATAGAAGCATTCTGTGTTTATGACATAATTTGTAATGTCACATCAAAAGTTTGACGGAAATAAGCGTAGAAGCCTTTCACTAATGTTCCCAATTCAAAATAGCCGGTTGTCAAATACAAGTGACCGATGAATCAAGAATGAAAAGCGTGTATTGTTCCGTTGTAGATTTCAATTAGGATATTTCATAGCAAAAACTGTTGATAACTTCATGCAACAGTTGAGGAACGTACAACTCATGTATACACACAATACAACGTTAATTTAACAAATTTCGATCAGAAGATACGAATTGAAATGTCAATTATATTGTGTAATTTTAAATTTCGCTAGTGATTATGAAAATGGTGCAAATCAAAATTCTATAAATATTATATTAAATTTTGATTTTCATAATCACCAGCACGACGATACATAACTTAACCTAACCTTAACCCCTTGGCTTATGATTTTTCTGATAGGTACGTTGGTCGAACTAAATATTGACCGCTTCAACGTGGAAATACAAACCTTAATTGTGTAAATGTAATTAGAAATAATCTTTAAAAAGTTCTAATCAAAACCCGAAGGAAAGTGATCACATTGTATCGTAGGGTGCGTCACGAGTGTGCCACGATATTGTAAAACAGTGGGTGAATCATATTTATGCAAATGTGTGATGAAGTTTCAAGTTTGTTAGAAATGGTTGTTTTCAAAGTTTATCTCGTGTAATTCGCGATTTATGTAATTCTTGGCCTGGAACGCGTTGATCGCGCTATCGTGCGATTCACCGTTCAACAGAAGCACCGTGTATGTAATGTATATGTATCGCGAATAGTGATGTCATGCACTCGTGGCTTCCGCATCCGCTCTTTGATAATTATTCGTCGACTATGCTCGTCACTAACCACGACCACGTATCATAACCAAGAATAATATGCTTGACTCAACTTTCTTCGCGATCTTCGCTCATAATCGACCAACCTGGATCAAATCCGACGTGTAATGCGAGAAAACTTGTGATTTTTCATTCAACCTTCAAATATCGTAACATAGTGATTTATAAATTAATCGCATAGAATTCAGTGGTAGTTTGTTCATAATGTACCATGTCCCAAATTAATCCAAACTTGGGGTAAAATGAACGACAAAAATTGTTTGGTCGCCATTATCACAATGTTATCTTACTTCATATCCTAAAATTGAAATATTCTACGAAATTATAGGAAACAAAAAGCCACTGATAACGGAATTTCACTCTACTTTTTCTCAATTTTTTTTTTTTTGACCGGCTAACACTCATTTTAGTTATTCCCAAGCTAATTTTAACATCTGCATAATTTTCGTAGTTAGCGTTGAATTCAATTCATTTTCATAGGGACAATTGTGGTGTCCGTATTTTTTTTTTTTTTTACGATTTAAAAGAAATTAAAATACCGTTTTTTTTTTTTTGTTATGTACTCTTGTGTCTCCATTGTAAGCACGCAAAAGCACATTTATATTAGTTTGTTAGTTCAATAATTATAGTTTATTGGAAAATTGCTTTTAAAATTTTTTTAATCCTTCAAGATAAGTTTTAATAAAATCCGAAATGTTGCTTCGAAAAGTGTCCGATTTTACGTGAAATGACCCGACAAGTAGGAAATTGGCACGTTAAATGTTGGCACTGTTCGTCATACAAAAGCTCCGTTAACATTAACGTTATTACTGTAATAAGTGAAGCCCACTTAATTAATTCAGCAATCCCTTTCTTTGGTGCTCATTCATCGATTCTTTTTCCACGACCTTTGCTGATGACTTCATTACCCTAACAAGAACAGTTCAAACAGAAAGGGATGCCATGAGATCTCAGCGTTTGCATATTCGATTAATTAGCAGTGTACTAACCCTCAACAGATGAGATTGAATTATTTATTTTGGTAGATTGCTCGACTCAATGTCAAATAATTAATTACTGATGTTTAATTTGAAGTTAATAAAATTTATTATTTTAAATATTCTACTTTGTTTTGCATTTTTTCCATAAACTTTAATTCTGAAGACACAAGACAGAATCCTCAAAGAATAGGGATCCAAAGTAGTTTTTCAATATTTTGACAAGAATATAAAAAATTATTACAAAAAATGTAAAAGTGGATGTCCAACTGAGTGAGTGTCCGGTATTTTTCTATGCTTGCATATTAATTTCTGAAGTAATCATAATTATGTAATTTAGTTAGAAATGTTTAGAAGAACACGGTTATTTTTAATTGATCAAAGTTTATGACAGAACGAAAAATTTTATAAAATTTCATTTTAAAAATAAAATATTTTCTGTGATATTTAAAACGGTTACTTGTCTACAGAAATGCGATAAACAAAGCACTTTTGTGTCGTAAATGCTTCAATTACTCGAAAATAAAAATAACAGAGAATTCTTATCAGAATATTCAAGGTAACGCATAACATTTTAATTACGCTTCGTCGTAATGAAGCCGTGTTACGAGGTATGCGTTGTTGGAAAAATATTTATTTACACTATTTTTGAACATATACAATCGTTATGTTTCAAATTTTTATAAATCAAGAAAAAGGCGTATTATTAAATTAATAAACCTTTGACAAACAATTCGAAAAATTTAACCAGAAAAGGAAGATATTAAAGCAAGCTTAATTATACAAATATTGTTTTTAATTTTAAAAACTCGATTTTGTAATTTTAAGCCAAAGTAAGGTTTTCAACTGTTTCATACAAATTTCTATTTTTTACGGTTATCGGTTCAAATAAATTAAAGTATGTATGCACGAACAAGTTACTTTAAAATACACGAGTCATTCTTTTTTTTTATCTCTGCAAGTATGCAGTTTTTATTGCTATCGTATTGGAGGCCAGCTTGTGCAAGTATTACAAGTTATAAATAAAAAATATCGTTAGTTTATGAATATTAAAAAATAATACATAGATAAAAAGTTTGACACTCAATTTCAAAAAATAAAAATAAAGTTCGTGTTATAAAGATTTTTTAAATAATTTTATAAATTGATGATATCAAACGTAAATTAATAAAAATAATATTCCACCCTTTTTATAATTTTTAGATTCAGAATAATATTTAAAATAAAAGTATATACAATAATAATACTAAAAATTACAACAGAAATTCGTAGGAATTTACTAATGATCGTATTCAGCGTCATACAAAAATATTTTGATTTCTATCGATCGATAACAAGGAAGTCTTCGGTGCTTGATATTTCTTTGTCGATAAGTTGTGTAACAGGATGACTATGTAAATGACTTCTGTCTAGTTCTCTATAAAACTTTCAATGCAATATGTTTTAGTCTCTGTTAAACGTTTACTGTTTTGTTACTAATTTTACCTTATCAAGAATAGTAATCAGAAAAATTACAGAATACTCGCACACAGGTAACGCTTATTATTCTCATAACACGTTGAGCACGACGTCGATCCCCGCAGACTAACAGTGAACTTTTCGTTCAGCCGGTGTTAGTCCCTGCGGACTGACAGTAGACTTTTCGTTTGGAAATTTCCAAATATCAAATTTCAATTTTCCCAATTTCTAAATTTAAAATTAAAAATTTCCAACCTTCTAAATCTCAAATTTCTAAATTTTAAATTTCCAAATTTCCAAATATCAGATTTCTAAATTTTAAATTTCGAAAGTTCCAAATTTTAATTTTCCATAGTTACAAATTTCGAACATTCAAATCCCAATTTTCCTAATTTCTAAATTTCAAATTTTCAAAGTTCAAACTTTTCGAATGGGCGGCGACGGTGCGTGGCGTGGGACCGGCAGTATCAAGGTTAAAAATTAAATGTAATATAATATAATATCATTGAGCGCTCGCTGCCAGCTGAACGGAAAGGACAGCAAAAAACCTTACAATCAAATCATGACTAATCACGTTCTTAGGTAAAAAAAACTGTGATTCTCGTAAATTTCAATTGCTTGTAGTTTCTAGATGCGTTGACCGATTTCGATGAAACTTTATGTATACATACAACCTACTGAAATCTACGAAAAGTATGTTTTAAATTTTCATTATTGGCTCGGATAAAAAAGTTGAGAAAAGTGATCCTCACTGTATCCTTCATAATTTCAACCGACTGGGACTTTTTCAACATCTTTTCCTTTTGTCATCTAATAAACTAGTTCTTCTAGCTTCTCAACAAAATTCAAGTCATTAGGTCCAATTTCAAACGAGGGAATTGTGTTTTAAAAGATGTACGAACACTTTTGTGACCCATTGTGTATGTACCAAATGGTGGGCAATTATTATTTTGTTTTATATTTTTATAAACTCTTCACCTTTCTTGATAAATTTATTTTTAAAGAATTCAGATTTATCGTTTACCACTTACACCAAGCTCTTTCTTAGACGGCCAATTAAGTACTGTATCATTATCTAGTGGTTTTGCCCCAGTTTACGGATCGTACTTTATCAATGCCGTTTTCCGAAAGCAGCGTATTATACTAGTGCTATCATAAATTTTAGACCGTGTTTGCAAAGTATATGTTATAGGAGAGTTAACTGTAATTACTTCCGACGAATTATTGCTCGGCTGTAGTTTTATTTTTCAAACTTCTTTGCCAAGGGACAGAGTAAAAGGGGAGAAAAGAGAGCCACGACTCTCGCTCGGTATCATAGACGGTGAGACATTAAAGTGAAACCTCCATCTTTTTGTGTGTTTCAGGCTTCAATGGATTTGCCTCCGGACAAGGCAAAACTTTTGAAACAGTACGACAACGAGAAAAAATGGGACATCATATGCGATCAAGTAAGTATACAGCATGCATTAACAGTAACTTTTTGTACTGGTATTGGTTAAAATTTTGCAAAGAAATTTAGTTTCCTTTTGAGTGCATGAAATTTTGTCTTACCTTTACGGTTTCTTAATTCATTCATTTCCAGAGGACGAAAATATTTTCTATTATGAATAAAAGTAGGTATATACAGGGTGTCCCACCTAAAGTGTTACAGAGCTGTTATTCCATAACTATTGGTCATATGAAGAATTGTTGATATAAAAATTGCATGGTAAAATGAAAAGTATGTTTTGATAGAAAGAATTTTCTTTTTTACATTTTTACTTTACGAAATATGATGGTCAAGTTCTGTTTTTTAAATGGAACCACATATTTCTTTTTAGATCACCTGATAGTGTTTTTTAAGACAAGTTTATTAACGTTTAATGTATAAACGCGATTTTAAATACAGGCAAAACTTCGTGTGTATCGGTTTCAAGAAGACTTGTTGAACATGTGGCACTTATCACATCCGAATCGAGTATTTTCCTCTGAAAATCAGTTAACACGTTGGCTGCCACGGGGGTCACCGGTGACCGGCACCCGAAATTTTTGAAAATCAAATAATTACCAACAGAAATGATAAAATAAACCACGGATAGCGTTAACATTAAGCTAATAATGCTAGCTATCGAATTGAAAAGTTAAATTTGAAAATTAGTTGATTGTATTGTTAATAATTAGGATTTCAGCGTGTCTGACTACCCACGTCCGTTTTCACTGTGGCAGTCAACGTGTTAATTTGTAAGCGTTATATCTTTAAAGCTAATTAAAATCGAGTGTATACATTAAAGGTTAGTGAATTCGTTTTTAAAAGTACTATCAAATAATTTTAAAACAAATATGTGGTTCCATTTAAAAAACGAAGCTTGACCAATGCAAAAAAAGAAATAATCATTTCGATTAAAACGTTCATTCCATTTTACCATGCAGTTTCTATATATTAACCATTTTTTATATCATCGATAGTTATGGAATAACAGCTGTGTAACACTTTGAGTGGGACACCCTATATAAATAGATAATAAGTTATAAATAGGTAATAAGTTTTCACCTTTAAAGTTATTTTGTATTTTTATATTTATTTTTATATGAAAGAATTTATTGCTTAATCGCTCCTAACAATAAAATTAAACAAATAATAGTAATTCATTATTGCCATATATAAATAGCAAGCAGTATCACTGAATATTCTTTGTAATACCACGGAAATGCGTAACATTGATGAACTTATCGAATTATTAAAATGTTATCAAAGTGTACGTAAAGGCAATAAAACTTCTGTAACGGATGTTGAATGAAAGTATACTCGTACGGTATGTTCAATTTTTCATTCTGTCATTCATAAATGTTTCTCGCGAAATTGATACCAGACTGGCATTGTAACGAATTATAAGAATGACGTAATCAGTCTTTATTGTTAATCGGCGCGTTCTGAGATCTTTGCCCGCTTCGTATTCGTTCAATTCCTCACCGGCCAATGAATGCGGGTCCACGACCCGTGCTTTATAAGTCGTCCCACGATCCTTCGTCGACTTATTCATATATTTCCTTTAATCAATCATATTTGTTCCTGCGATATAAAATCTTTCATTCAAAAAGAAAGCAAAAAGTGATTAACACTTCGACTGTCACGCTGAAGCTATTAAAATTTCATTATGTAGTATTATTTTTTATCAAATTTTATTTATTATTTGTTCGATATACCTCATTATTTTTATTATTTATAATTTCAAATGTATCTATTGCAACCCTTTGCACTCGAAGCATTTTTGGACGTAATCGGGTCTAATCTAATTTTCCAGCTACGCTTCCGGAAACCAAACGCACTATGTCGGAAGAAAAGTGTTAGAAATATTTGAGAATCTGTTGATTTTCATTCCCTTCTTTAATTTTCTATATTTTGATACGGGTGAAACTGAAATTTCGCATTTTAGAATACTTGGATAAATTGAATATAGCGTCTCAGAGGCACCACTCGAGTGCAGAAGGTTAATAATATGAGTAATGAATTTCTATGGAAATTCAGGTGTCAACCAGACATGGGTGACGTGGCGGTCAAAGTGTTAACAAAAGAATACGGATACGATATGATACAGAAATTATAAACTTTATACATAATATTCACATCTTCGACAGTGATTGGAAATTAAATATTATGAAGATTAACGCTTTGACTGCCACGTCACCCATATCTGTGGGTGATACTTAAATTTTCATAGAAATTTGCCATTCGTATCAGTAGTATTCTTTCCATTGCTTAATTAGAAATAGTGGTATTGAGTACGCCAAATTCTGAATAATAGAAATAACGAGCAATTGTATAAATAATAGATAAAGATTCACCACCTTCAGCATGGCAGTCAAAGTGTTAAAACGCCTTCCCATTGTCGTTATTTTGTTTAACGAATGTTTTCCGTTTCGGTTAATATTTTATGAATGTCCGGAGAAACAAAGAAACCGCGTTTCCTTGCAATAATTATAAGAAACTGTTGCCAGTTTCGAATAATTAAATAGTGTTTCAACCGTGCTATAAATGTGCGATCAACTAGTATTCGTGTTAATAAATTTTTACATTGAATTTACATTTAATGATAATTTACAAATCATCATTAGAACTAGCGACGCTCAGTATGTCGTTACTTTGAAATTTAAAATAAAACAGAAAGCAAAATAAATAAGGTATGAAACGTAAACTGACTAATTTTTTTATCTTGATAACCAACTTACATTTCGACAGAAGCGTTTTATAGTGAATAAAAATAAAAACCTTGTACCTTGATAAATAATTGAATAGTATATTATGAGACGTTGAAAAATAAACACAGATTATTAATTTTATTATGAGCAATTATTTCAATTTAAAAATTTTTAAATATTGATCGCCCTTTTTCCGTCGGCACACTTTCAGTTCTTCTTGAGATAATCTCGTATGAGTTTTAAATAGTCTATAGCAGAATTTTAATTCGTTCTCGAACATTTGCAACCTGTTTTAAAATAGAGATGAGGTCAAGTTCACTACGTGCTCATGAATCCAAATCAATTCTGGAATTTGAAAGCTATTTTTATAAGAGACGATATTCTGCTTTATATATATGCGAATGTATTTGAAATACATAAATTAATTTTGGACGCCAGAATAAAAGTGTGGAATTCATGACGTACCTCATGTTATGTATGTTAAGTGTTGAACATGTTTTGTGCATTTATAAAATAAATTAACTTTTCAAAATAATACAATTAAAATGACTTTGAACTATTTCTATGTAGTTTTTAGTGAAAACAGTTAGAAACCTTCTGGTATAAAATTTTTAAAACATCAATATCTTTTAGATCAAGTAGCAATTATATTTAAAGGTATCGTTCACATTTATCAACAAATCAGATGTACTTCATCTGGATTCGGATTTACTTTAAAATATTGCAACTTCCCCTTTTCAAGAGTATTCGCGATCTTTTCTCAGGCATTGTATCTCGATATTTTTCTTTTGTGTAGAACGTATCGAAGAATCTATCCACATAGACGTACCAAAAATTCCATTTAAAAAAACAAGAGCTCCCACTTACAAAAATAATTATCACTTATATATTTTGACCCTTTTAATGGCATGTAACTTTTGTGAATAAACTTTTATTATTTTCTACGAATAACATTTTCTACTAATTTTCTTATTTTAATTTTCTTAATTATTTTCTACTAATAATATCGTCTGTTTAAAAATAAATTTGAAAATTTCTTATAACTTCAGAGTTAAGTGTGTAATGTTGTACAGGCTGCAGACGTTTAATGAACGAATGCAATATCGTCGATTAAACCTGTGTCGTTGATAATGGTGTATGTACACGTCTGTGGGGCTATGCTTAAATGGCTTTAATCTCGAGTTTAATCGAGGGCGAACGAAAGCGTCGTCGAGCAAGACACCTCTTCTCATCCATGAAGGGTATGAATGATGAAAGACACGTAAAAAGTAATTCGAAAGTGGTTAGACCTTTGAAAAATGTTATAAATCATAATGAACTTGAAGTAGAATTCTCTAAAAATAGATACGCCGTCAATTTCAAGCCTTATTTTGATTTCCAAATTTAGACTGTTTGCCAGGACCATTGTTTTCGAAATTGGTAAGTGCAAACGAATTGATTTTGTAGTATCGAAAGACTTACCGACATTGAGATAATAAAGGATCGCATGAGTTTCCAATTAGTTTATACATTTGAGTGTTTTTCGCTCAAAAATAAAATCAAAAACAAGATTAAACCTTCGCACTTGGAATTATCAAAATTTCTATAAAATTTGTATAACATTTAACTTAATTTGAACGGAGATAATGGGGAGGGAAGAAATTGGTTCGAATAATATTATTAAACGCGAACGACGCGAAGGGGGAATCTTTTAGAAACCTTCCTGCAGTCGGACGGAATGGTTTAACTTAACGCATGCATTAAGTCGGTCCTCTGTTCTGGAATAGCGGAAGAAAAAGCTACAAAAGGCTCCCTGTAAAGAGTTCAGGCAAGGTTTTTGCGGTTTAGGTGGACCACTTGCCTCGTTAAACCGAGAAGAGCCAAGCAGTTAGGGTGGAACTCGTCTCGAGTGGAAATCGCTCCCTTTTCTCGTTGTGAGCCTTCGCTAGAAAGAATGGTAGAAAGTATAAAATGGATTTGACGAGTCGTCTGGATCGAAGAGAACAAGATGTGCGAAGAATAAGTGACTTAAATTTATCACGGTTATTAAGAACTTTTTTTTTTTTACTGCAACGATAAGTTTCAGACGAAATACATTTCTAGCTCCGTAATTAATCTCAGGAGGTCGAGGGATGAAATAGATGAAAAGGAAAGTGAACGGTTCAAGTGGAGTTAAGACTTCTTCCTTTGAGAGAAACTTCCGCTAACGATCGTTAAATTTTGTTTAACTAAACAAGAAAAAGTAGATTATCCGAATATCGCGTGATAAAGTTTATTACTTAGAATCCTTTTATTCGTAAGCGAAGTTCTTATTATCGTCGGTGAAAGAGAATTAATAAACGTCTTATTTATCGAAACCAGTTTGTAGTAATACCACGATAAATAAAGTTTTATCGTAGTAAAGTTTGGTATTTGAATCCAATCGAATGAATAGAGTTTAACTGTATTGTGTGAAGTTCCTGGCTGAAATCTTCTTACCTGTAGTGTGAATTTAAAAGCGAATGTAAATATCAATTTTTCTTTAGTTTAATAACACTAGTAAAGTGTTTTTTATCTCCAGTAATCTTTACAATTTGTCATGGGAGAGCAAGAATTTTGAACTTTCAGACTTAGAATCTTTTCAGACCACTTATCAACAACCCAAACATTGGGAATAATTCAAGAATGTTAAATTTTTGTTCATAATTCCCTGCCTTGTGTCTTCTTATAGAGAACTGTCAAGTGTAATCATTTTAATCAATTAATGGTCACTGGGCTAAATCCGAAATCATGATTATACCTGGAATTAGTAGTCTGTAATTAATTTACATTTGACTAAACTTATTATTAATACCAAAAATACCTAAAATACCAAATTTTAGTAATCGATTCGTGATTAATAATTACTGAGTTCATCATGCCCACTGATTATATTTGCTTTGATTACTTAAATTATTCATTGATCATGATCATTCGATTACTTACAATTAGTAACCGTAATCATTAATCTGATTATTTTTGGCTCTACTCTGTTTTATACCCGTTTATTGTACCAATTATAGAACATAGAAAACGGCTTCCCGGGGCTGATCGAATAAGCCTGAACGCGTTTTTCAGCTGGGTGTAACCAAGTGTTCGAGATGCCGTTGCATAAAATCTGTTGGTGAAATAGGATATTTTTGAGGAAATAGGGTTGCCTCTACCGCCTCATCGATGGCCCTTCTCGATTTTTGAACAGGCCTGTAGGGCATGTGGGTAACACGACACGGATGTAATGCAAGCCGTGCTATTATACGATGCAAGAAAGCGGTCCGCAAAAAAATGTGCAGCATCCCTTCTTCGTCGGATTAAGGACGAATACACACGTGGTCATGACATATCAGCAAACTCTAAATTTCTCCGTTAATCAAAGTTTTTAAATAATCTCTGAAATCGAAAGTTACTAGGTATTTATGCCTACACGCCTATCGTCCATTATTAAATTACTAACAAGTCATTTAAGTCATTATTAAATTACTTATAGTAAGTTATTAAATTACTGGATTACTAATCTAGTAATCTAGAATTACAGCTCGGGTTATGGTACTCATTTAGTTTATGCTTAGAGTATTTAGTTTAGTTATTAAGTTACTGAACCAATAATTTAGTAATTATTCATTACTACTAACCAACATTGGTAATTGATTGACTTAGTAATTACTCATTGCTAATAACTAAATTAATAAATTACGGATTACTAATTTAGTAATTTAAAGTAAGCATTAATTATTAATTTAGTAATTAATAATTAGTAATCAGTAACTTCCTATATTAGTAAAATACTAATGTCAGTTATTAGTAGCTAGTAACTATTAAATTAAGAATTTAATAATTTAACTGACCCACTTTGAAGTTAATTAATAAATTGATTACTAACTTAATCCAGACATAGCTAAATTTAATACCTGGTAATTCTCGAAATATTTATTTCCATTAGTAACGTTAATAATAATTAATAGTTACACTCATTAGTGATATTAAGTAAAGTAATGTGAAACGAATGGTGGAGACCCCCTACGGCCCCATTTCCTCCAGGGAAACCTACAATGCTCGACGGTGTACAGCGAATCGCATAAGTACAGTGGTAATCAAAAATTGCCCCAACTTAAACATATCAGTGTTTTTAATTTAAAACTCACAAATATAATAATTATCTTTGTTTATTATTATGATTATTTTTGTTGACTGAAAAGTGATAACTTTTTTGCTCACTAAGGTATACATATTTATGTGGAATGGGATTGATGTCAGGATTTTATCGTTGCTTCATAACGTGGGTCGTGTGTTTAGGGTCGTTATCCTGTTGGAAATAATCTTGATAATAAATGATCGCGCAAAACTTAATTCAATCTCTAATAATTAAATCTTCAACAACTTGCGCAATCGATATCATGCATGACCACTTACGATCAGTAATGGAAATCTAATCACTAACAATTGGTATATTTTAACACGTTGGCTGCCACGGGGGTCACCGGTGACCGGCACCTGAAATTTTTTCCAATCAAATAATTAACAAAAGAAATGACGAAACAAACTACGGATAGCGTTATCATTAAGCTAATAATGCTAGCTATCGATTTGAAAGGTTAAATTTGAAAATTAATCGACTGCATCCTTAATAATTAGGATTTCAACGTGTCTGACTACACACGTCCGTTTTCACTGTGGCAATCAACGTGTTAATTATTGGCATTTTCCAGCTATGAGTAAAAAGTATAGATACAGAAATAGTTGCAGTGTAATGTAAACTTTATCATTGAGTAATAATGAACGAAGTGCCAATAACCGGAGCAGTGCCAACTATTGGGTTTCTTGAATTATAATTTTAAGTTAAAATAACAGATTAATCGCGTGGAAAGTTTAACATTATAATTCAGAATATGTAACCGCGGTCGTCAAAGTGTTCAACTGATCGAAACACTTGTCAGTATTTTTATCAGTATATTTGTTTCCTTTTTGTGAAAAAAAAAATTAATAAATCGTCGGATAAATAAAGAATAAATTGAAGATAGCAATACATCTTGAATTATAAATTAATTAACGCTTTGATAACCGATATCGTGCATTCGAGATTTTGACAAATAACTTTTTACACCAGCATCTTTTACTTTATTTCTTCACTTCTGTGACGTACATTATAAAAGCTCCCAAACATAATTTTTTTTAATAATCTCTCTTTTCATATAAAATGAAATATAAAGTCATAAAGGCCATTAATTTCATAAGATCAGTCTGCGTTCAGTGTTGATAAATGGTTTGTTTAAAAACAAAATTGATTTATTTTATCTTAAAGAAGAAAAGGACGATAGCTTTCGAGTTTCATTTCATATGTTATGAGCTTAATTGATTTACAGACACATACTCGGCAAGGTGTTGCAAATCAGACGGCTGATTTATTTACAAAAATTAAAATCTATAATTTCGATAACAATGGCATACATTTATCAAAACGTGCTGCAGAACGTGTTTAAAATTATACATTGTGGTTGTTTATTTAAATTAATTGAAGGTTCATATTTCCTAATTGAAATTTATCAAGTCATCATTACTTTGTGTGTTTATTAGCTGTACTTTCTCTAAATGTTGGTTTAAATTACCAGTAACTGCGGAATATCTTGATAGAAATCTGTAAAAGAACAATACACGAATTTCACTCTGATGTATTGTTCGCTGTAACTGACGTTTTGTATCGAGAAGTAAACGCAAGGTTTATATACTTATTTTCACTAAATCTTCAGCTTCAAATGGATGCAACATAAGTGCCATTTATTACAGAATATTGATGTTGTTGCTCTATGTTATAATTTTACATGTAAGAAATTTGACACATCGATCTTAACGTATTATTTACCGCTCTAAAATGAAAATATAAGCGCTGTTGGTTTCCAACTGTTGAACATCCAATTTTCATTACTTCTACTGGTGTTGCAAACGAAACAATAATAATCAAAGGTTCACCAAGGTAATAGTATACCAGTAGTTGACCAATTAAGAGAAATCTTCCACGTGAACAATGGTAACCTGCTTGCTTCTGTCATTAAATAGCGAGAGTCGATGCCTGGAGACATTCTTTAAACATTCTAGATTATATAACAAGACCACTTTAAAAAAGAAAATTATATTTAATAATTCGGTAATTGCTTCAGAAGTTGACCACTCTTAAAAATGAAAGGACTAGTAATTGACCAGTGAGAATTAAATTAAATTATTGTAAGAATTTAAACAGTAAATAATTCATTGGCGAATTATTCACAGTGTATGAATTTTTTTACCTGAATCGTACAGCTGTTGTCAACAGAAACGTCAAGGAAATAGAAATATGTATAATGGCACGTTACTTACCTTAATGAATTTAGATGTTCCTTATTAGTAAGCATACTTCACTTCACATGTAATTATTTTAAAATTTAACTGACCTTAACACGTTGACTGCCACAGTGAAAACGGACGTGTGTAGTCAGACACGTTGAAATCCAAATTATTAAGAATATAATCAACTAATTTTCAAATTTAACGTTTCGAATCGATAGCTAGCATTATTAGCTTAATGATAACGCTATCCGTGGTTTGTTTCGTCATTTCTTTTGTTAATTATTTGATTGTCAAAAATTTCGGATGCCGCTCACTGGTGACCCCCGTGGCAGCCAACGTGTTAATCGGTTTTCGGTCAACAATCGATAATATTGAAAAGCGTATCAGTAGGCTTCCGGTAGATAGTGTTCAAATTAAAGTTATGACATTTCAGAATATTAGAAGATTTATTTTCAAATTTCACAATGAGATTTAAATTTTTCATTCTGCAAAATCACAAATGCATTCCAAATTAACGACTTATCAATTTTTAATGACAAGCCTAGGGAAGCATAACTTTTTTTGCATATTTTCTCCAATAAATTAAATATTTCATCATTGTTACCTAAATCACACTAATCTAAATATTAAATATGAAAGAAAGTATTCTAAGCTTTCGAATGACATAGAAATCTATTGCAAAAGAAGAAATTAAAAAATTTAACTTAATAATTACGAGACAGAAGAAAATAAAAAAAAAAAACAATTTTCGTGGGAACGCACCGCTCTCCCAGCAACAATGTGAGTAAAAAAAAAAAGAATGAGGACAAAAGTGTCGGTCAAAACAAAGATCATTTCTCACAATGTTAAACCAACATTTACAGTAATTACAAGAAAAAGAGCGGCAGCATTCAGGGTTATTTACCGTTCTGCGTTCCACGCGCGGATTACAGGCGAGTAACGATGATCCTTTGAGAACAGCAGAGAGCTGTACACGCGAGATGAAAGTGTATCAGAAGAATGAACCCACATGCGTGAAATTAGCCAAATTAGTGGCACAGGCACGCATTCACGCAGCCAGACACGCATTTAGGAAACCGTGGGATATTGTTCTATACCCGTAGAATCCACGACAGTGGTCCCCAACCTCAAAGGTGTCGCTATGGTTATTATTTTCTGTTTTATTTGAAGTATATTTTATTCGCGATAACCCCGACAAGGAATCTTTACATTTCTTGTCATTTGGATTGTTACGTTACATCTGTCGATTAATCAAATTTATTACAGTTTAAAAGTGAGCACTCGTATCTTGGTTCCAACGACCCAACGCCTGTCGGAGAAGCGGTTATTACATTTCATATTAAATGAAAAGAAGAAAATATGAGACACTTTCAACATTTTTTTTTAAACACTAGAAGTACCGAACCAGTCAGAATGTTTGATTGAGGATTTCGTAAATTAAATCGCAAGATTTATTAAGATTCTTTTATTAAAACGTATCAGAATAAAAACCTGTTGTACATGCTTCATTCTTTATTTACTTATTTCTCTGTTTTATTTTTAACTTAAAAGTAAGTGTACATGAAACGACGGTAATTGTAGTGTTAATTGTATGTATTAAGATAATAAATACAGAGCAAGTCAATTAAAATTACTATCTAAACTAACTCGCTCCCAAATGATCGTATTAAAAAACGATCATTTCATTCATTTTTCTGCTTCAAAGTGTCCTTAAATTTTTTTAAAAATCAATGTACCTTTTTTTTCAAACTACATTGTGGCTTATTAAAAAAAAATACTGTAATGACCATGATAACTTTGAAGTTACACCGACTTGTATCAAATTGAATTTAAACAAACTTAAGATCACCTTGATATTCCGAAAAAAGTCAAATTGCATCTATCCGACGAGTCCCTTAAAGTGTAACAAAATTCATTAAAAATATTTTTTTATACAGGTTCTTTTATTTTAGATAATAGTGTTTATTAATTCAGTCTGTATGCATTAAGATAACGGAATGCTATTAAATTAAAATCATATTCTGAAATACCTATTTTTAATGTGTTTCCAGTTTCTTCCCTCACATGGCGAGGGGGTTGAGGTTATTTAAATATAAAAGGTTGGGGACCACTGATCTATGGTATACAAAGTGTAGGAAGCTACCGGAGCCTCACCCATTAAAACCACCGAGTGTGGAATTGCACACACTCTGATTACAAAGGCATTCGCTTGAATCCTTGCTAAGCTCGAATACGCATCCCTTCAAAGGATCGAACGGTTTCCTGCCTCGTATCTCTGAAATTATTTCCGCTAAACTGATTCGATTTTTGTCGAAAAATTTTCGTTAATTAATTGAGAAACATCCCTTTGACTCTACGATGTAAAAAAAATAAAATAAAGGATGATCTCTTGCTTAAAAAAAAAAAACAATGGAAAATATAATACAATTCTTACATAATAAAAGTTGCATTTCGATAGCTCAAATATTTTCGTGTCGAATGCAGTTATATTTTGTTATGTAAGAGAAGCTTTATATTATATTTTCTGCTTTTTTTAAGGGAAAGGACGATCACTATAGATATAGGGGGTCAACATCTGTATTCGTCACCCTAGTATTAAATGGGTAAATAACTATTTTGAAACAGAAAAGAGATTACATTAATAGAATCAAAAATTTCATTAAACTAATAATTTTTAAATAACCAAACACATTAGTGATCACGTTATTATTACATCACTTTGGACATTCATATTGTTATATTGATGGTTAGTTTAAAGTTTTAATCAATTTTATGCAAAAATTTGCTCTTACAAAAAATGTATTAAACGTAAACCCTCTCTTTATTCAACTTCTTCCTGGTCTGTCAGTGACATGAAATCAGTATAAAACCTTATTAGTTGTGCCATTAAAGTTTCCCGCGATACTGATATGTTCGTTTAAAATTCATAGAGCACCAACTGAAATTTTATAGACTTAAAAAGTGATTGAGATAATATTCAAAGCAAAGCAGTGTTGTTTGTATTTTATGCACTCGACTATGTACATGATAACAAATTTGTGCAATGATTTATTAGAAAAATAATTATCCATTTCACTGTTTCACTATGTCTGCTAATACTCGTATAATACGAGATATTAAAAATAAATTTTTACTTAATTCATAATTTCTATCTTATTGCAGCTAACTTTTCTTATTCGTAGATATTCGTAGATGTCTTTTTCTAACACGAACTTTTAGACTGTACACCTAACGTTGACCGTTCAATTTGAAAAATTTGTAAATCCGTAAAAAATAATAAGTAATATTCATTTTATTATGTTATTAATATTCTCATAATGTATTGGATGTTGTTTTCAGGAAAGAGTACAAGCGAAAGATCCACCGTCGCATTATTTAGCAAAATTACGCACCTATTTGGACCCAAAAGCATCACGAAGCCATCGAGTATGTTGCTTTTACTATATTTCATACATATTTTTTGTGTTCGTATTTTCGTCTCCTTTATGTTATAACGCGAATTGGAACAGAATAGCATACTAAAATCTGCACACTCTTAACAATTTGACTGCCACGTTTCCCATATGTGTATTACGAATATTTGTATTATATACTTGAGATTATAAACGATAGAAATAACGATATACTGTAACAATTATAGACAGTATTCGTAGTAAATAAAAATATCGATTAAGAAAATTTTAAACAGCTTCAGCGTGGCAGTCGAACACGTTGAACAATTAAAGAATCACTTTTTTAAATAATTTGTATATACAGATGAATGAAATATTACAAACAAATCGGAAATCATATGTAGAACGTTGACCGTATTAACTGTATTTTATTACGTATAGGTTTATACTTAGTTTCAACGCCTAATGTGCCTACCAGTGATCACAAATTATAAATGAATAACTATTTTTGTAAAAAGTATATTGTTGCTTTCATTCACATGAATTAATTCAATTTTAGTATAAAAATGATTTTTTATATGTCTAATAACATTGACAAGAATGAAGGGAAAAGTCCTGATGAACGTAGATCGGCAAATTAATATATTTTTGAGAATTTCAATTGTTTAATTTTATTAGAATATTAACACTTCCAGCGTTTAGTTCGTGTGTTGTATGAACGGAACATGGAGGACTAAAAATGTTTATTTTTATATTATTTATATAAAATACATGGTTATTGAATTAGGACCGTTTGTAAACATTTACAAGTAATTCATAAATAGCAAATTATGCGTGCACAGCAATTAATTAATTATTATTTGTTTTTCAAGCATTTTTATTCTTCTCGTTATAAATATATTGATCTTTTGACCACTTCAATCAATCTTGCAGTTTTCAAGTCAAACTAAGTGAAAATATTGAAAGTTATATAGAATTTGAATAAATTAATTTTTTTTTCTTTCGATGTTTAGATATTTTGTTATGTCTATTAGAACTTTTATTATGAAAAAGTTTAATTAATGAAAAATTGTTAATAAAAAACGACTCGATATATCTACTGAAAAAAAAGGCTTGTTTATCTTATTAGTTATTAACGTTTCCTTGCGCCTTCTGATTTTATCGTCAAAGTAAAAAATATCGAAATTACTAAATTTTTGAAAACAGATTTTCATATTTTTCGTAATAGATATCCAAAGAGTGAACATCCAAAGAGTCTAAAATAACAATGAATTGCTAAGCTAAATAAAAGGATTAATACATGGGTATGATCATTTTCACTTTATTCCGTAATAGGCCTTTTAATTTAATTACATACTCCTGTAGATCATACACACGCACATGCATAACAGTAATTGCAGTAATAGCGATAATTATGGTAAATTTTTCTAAACACAGTGAAA
Organism: Stelis phaeoptera; assembly: GCA_943735885.1. Lineage (NCBI taxonomy): Eukaryota > Metazoa > Arthropoda > Insecta > Hymenoptera > Megachilidae > Stelis > Stelis phaeoptera. The sequence goes on from OX030933.1 coordinate 5,379,605, forward strand.
GATTTAACTAAGCGGTTCTCTAATTGTATCAATTAGCATGGTTACCCACGGATACGAAAAACACACTTTAGATGATACGTTTGGTTCTTGCGCTGCAAAAAGTTCGTTTATTTTCTGTTGGTTTTTTCCCCCCCATAAGATTGGAACGACGGATACTAATGATTATACAGACGTACCGTTTTCTCACGTTCTTTCAGAAACGAAAAATGGTCGGAGAATCAACGTCGACGCAAGTTCTACGGGATTTGGAGATATCCTTGCGCACGAATCACATCGAGTAAGCCGTTTGAATATTACGTTAAATATATTTGCAATTAACACTTTCACAATTGACAGTTTTGTTACTTATCTTGAACTAGAAATTAAGTGCGGTTTTATTTTCTTTTTTTTTTACCAAGGTCTATATATTATCTATCGTTCAATCCTTTAATTATATGTATATACCAGTATATCTCGACTAAAATTAGGCGTTTAAAATTTTTACGAAAAATTTTCATATATTAGCACAATAATGTCTAAAAAATAATTGGAAGTTTGAAGAATTAAGATGAAAAAGGGAATAAAATTAAGTTTAACCCTTTAACTACGGCTGTCGTCGATAGATGACGGTGCGAAACTTTATACGGCCGTCGTCAATAAGCGATTTGATGAATTATGCCGGGAACGGGGGTCGCTTATTGACTTTTATCTATTTCATCGAGATTGCGTCGATGAAATAAGTGCGTAAAGCGTTTATGCTTCGTTCGTTGCGTATCAGACGCATAATAAATACCACTTTGTATGCCGGATGTATTTTTTATGTAATATACAGGGTGTCCCGTAACCAGTGTAACATCGGGAAATGGAGGGTAGCTGAGACGATTCTGAACAAAGTTTTGTCTTTGAATTATTAACGAAAGACACTGACCAATCAGAGCGCTCCTACTGCACGCGTATTCGAAGTTACCCTATGACGGTCTGAGCGCGTGCTCTGATTAGTCAGTGTTTTTCGTTAATAATTCAAAAACGAAGCCCCATCCGACATTTTTACAAAGGAAATTGTTGTTCAGAATCGTCTCAGCTACCCCCATCTCCCGATGTTACACTAGTTACGGTACATCCTGTATAAGTGCAATTATATTAAAGGGGGGAGGTAATTACCCCGTTTACCCCGTCTAATTTTGCCATTCTTATGTACATAAAACATCACATATAGATAAGAAACGAATGTATCAGCATTTGTACAACTTTTGTTCTTATTTTGCTTAGCGTTTAGGCAGACACGTTTGTAAATATATACCAGTAGCTAAAGGGTTAAATTATCGCTATCTTAGGTGTCTCCTGCCCGAGGGTTAAATTCCGATTCTTTCTTTCTAACATTCTATACAGCATAATTGCCAAGTATTACTTTACATTATCAAACAATCATTGTTTCAGGTGGGTAAGGGAGTTCTTAGACGAGGATAATCAGGGTTTGGATGCCCTCATAGACTACCTCAGCTTCAGGTTACTCATGATGAGGCACGAGCAACGTCTCTTAGAATCGCATGCCAGTTCCGAGGAGAAATTACAAACCGGTAACAATCGATACTCTGATGCCACGGAATCTTTATCGGACCTATATGTTCTGAAAAGGATTAAAGCGTTCACCGCAAACATCGTGTAATGGTGTAATCATTTTGCAGCAGGTTCTGGTGACACCTCACCCTTAAATAACGGCTGCCTAAGGCCACCGATCCACGAGCTCAAGGATAGTCCTGGCGTTAAAAGGAGATCCCGGCACGTGGCACGTCTGAATATGGGCGAAGCGAAGGATGACATTCACGTTTGCATACTCTGCATGCGTGCCATCATGAATAACAAGGTATGAAATCTTGGTATAGAATTAGTACAAGGACTGCTGGTGACACACAGTACCGGATTTGTGTAAGGAGTCAAGACAAAAATAAAAGAAAATACATGCTGTGTAGTTATAATTCGTATTTTTATACTAGAAAGGGAAAAACAGTTATACACCCTCTGTCCCAAAAATATTCGGAATAGCTTTAATGCTCGTCGTTCGTTGAATATCTTCAATTGATGCAAAGCGGTTTCCTTTCATCGCCAAATGCAACTTAGGGAATAACAAATAATCGCAGGGAACCAAATCGGGTGGATATGGGGAATGTTGAAGTAAAAAAATCTTTATTCATTTTTCGACGAATGTATATCAACTACTGTCACTTAAATGTGTGCATCTTGGCTTCTAGTGAACGAAATGTCATGAAACTTTCAAAGATTAATAACAATTGACAACAAATCATAAAACAATCGGCCATTAGTAGATGGCGCCACTACATTTATTAAACTAGAGCCGTTCCGGTTATTTTTGGTGTATGATGGAAAGAGCATAATAGTAGTTTGCACAAATGTGTAACACGATACGATAATATTAGGTCGTCCCGTAAATTCGTTTTACACATTGATATACAGAATAAAATATTAAATATTGAGATACTTGTCAAAATATCTACTCCAGTACTCAACTGTTCGAAATTTTTAATGGTAAAAACAATTGTTTGAGAGAAACCTTTTGAGGGGAACCTTTTTACCATCAGAGGCCACATTTAAATTAGGCAGTAATAAAGGAGACCGCTATAATTTTTTATATTTCTCTGTTGGTATTTTTAGAAGTTTATTTAATTCTATTCATTTTCAAATTGTAATCTTTTATGAAGTGCGCACAAGAAACCCACGGAGGCTGCACGTTCCCCACCTATGGACTAAACTGTCTACGAAAAGTTAAATAGGGATGGATTTCGAAACCTCTTGAATCCTAAGAAATTCTCATAGTCCGAAATTCTCTAAAGCCAGGTGGACAAAGGCATAAAAGCAATTAATAGAAAATCATTCGTAACGAGAATAAAACCATGTTCTATTACAGAGGTGGGGAACCTTTTTCCCATTAGAGGCTACATTTTAATTACACAGTAACAAAGGAGGCCGCTATAATTTTTTATATTTCACTATTGGTATTTTTATTTATTTAAGCATGTATATATATATTCATTCAGATCTTTAAATTTTAATAAACAATTACATATTTAAATACCACTTCAAATAAGAATGATATTAGTAGAAGTATTTTTAAATAAATTGATTTCGTTTTAAAGAAATACAATAGAAAAATAATAATATTAAGTTGTGAACTGTATAATTAAATGTTAAGTAATACAACAACTAGCTTTTATGAAGGCCACACAAGAAACTCACGGAGACCGCACGTTCCCCACCTCTGTTCTATTAGATGTTTTTGTATATTGTTATGTTGTTGCTTGTATTTAATTAATTATGATCAGTAAAGATTTATACCAGAATGTTAGCTTAATTTTGTGAAAGAAAATCGTCGCTTGAAGAGTTCGGAATTCGAGTCTCAAGAATATAACCCTTAACTGGTAGGATAGAGTCTAAGAAACTCTATCAAACAATTAATTCAGTATTTATTTTCCTTGTAAATAAAGTTTTACATATACAATTTGTATTAAATAAATCCCCCTTTTCCCCAAAAAATTTGAAAATTGGAACCAGTTAAATAATAAAATCTTCCACCTTACCAGTTAAAGGTTAAAGATTAGGTTCGAAGTCATTCCTAGTTTTAAGACACTCGTCATTCAAGATAAATTCTTATTAATTTAATAAACTTTTTACAGTACGGCTTTAACATGGTGATACAGCATCGGGAAGCGATTAATTGCATCGCTCTCAGCTTGATGCACAAAAGTTTAAGGTAAACACATTCTTCCTGTCTCATAACAAAAGGTGAATCCTACGATATGTAAATTGGAAAACGTGTATCCTTTCAGAACGAAAGCTCTAGTGCTGGAATTGTTAGCTGCTATCTGTCTTGTAAAGGGTGGACACGAGATTATTTTGTCCGCATTCGATAATTTCAAGGAAGTCTGCTCGGAAAGGCGAAGATTCACGACGCTGATGGCGTACTTTACCCAGTACGATAGTTTTCACATAGAATTCATGGTCGCTTGTATGCAGTTTGTGAACATCGTCGTTCACTCGGTGGAGGACATGAATTTCAGGGTACACCTGCAATACGAGTTTACAAAACTCGGATTGGACGAGTATCTCGAGAAACTTAGGCATACCGAGAGCGAAGATCTGCAGGTTAGCGAATTATTGTTCACACTAGGCACCTGTTAACACGTTGAGCGCGGCGTCAATTTGACTGTCCTTTCCGTTCAGCCGGCAGCATACAGTTATATTTTATTATATTATGTTACAACATTTATTTTTTAATCTTGACACTGCCGGTCCCACACACCGACGCCGCCCTACGAAGAGTTTGAACTTTGGAAATTTAAAATTTTGAAATTTGATATTTGGAAATTTGATATTTAGGAACTTGGCAATTTGGAAATTTAAAATTTTGAAATTTGATATTTGGAAATTTGATATTTAGAAATTTGGCAATTTGGAAATTTAAAATTTTGAAATTTGAGATTTGAAAGTTCGAAATTTGGTAATTTGGAAGTTTAAAATTTAGAAATTTGAAAGTTCGAAATTTGGAAATTTAAAATTAAGAAATTTGATATTTGGAAATTTATGAAATTTGGTAATTTGGAAGTTTAAAATTTAGAAATTAGAAAGTTCGAAATTTGGAAATTTAAAATTAAGAAATTTGATATTTGGAAATTTGTGAAATTTGGTAATTTGGAAGTTTAAAATTTAGAAATTAGAAAGTTCGAAATTTAGAAATTTATAATTAAGAAATTTGATATTTGGAAATTTGTGAAATTTGGTAATTTGGAAGTTTAAAATTTAGAAATTTAGAAATTTGAAATTTGAAATTTAGAAATTTGTAAATTTGAGATTTAAAATTTAGAAATTGAGATTTGGAAATTTGGAAATTTGTAATTTGAAATTTAGACATTTGAAATTTGAGATTTAAAATTTAGAAATTGAAATTTGGAAATTTAGAAATTTGAGATTTGAAAGTTCGAAATTTGGTAATTTGGAAATTTAAAATTTAGAAATTTGAGACTTGGAAATGTGGAAATTTTAAATTCAGAAATTTGGAAATTTGGGAATTTCCCTAGGGACTGACAGCGCGCTCAACGTGTTCATAGTATAGAATAAATAATCCATCGTTTGATTGACCAATATTCCATACATTAATATATTTATTAAAGCACTGATCTCTAAATACACTGTTATATTTATTTTAAACAGAATGTACTTCATTTTTTGTAGAAAAATTACTCAACAGATTAAGCAAATATTTTTTAAATATACTTTTGTTCTGAAGATATATTTTAATTCAGATTCTGAAAACCTTTTGCAGTATTCAAATAATTTCAGATTCTTAAATTGTAGATACAAATTGATCCAGAATATATAATTTTTATCCACCATCCTTATTTCTTCAATTTGCAGATTTAATCACTTTATTTTGAATATTGTAAAAATCTAAAAATCTGTTAACGCTTTTTGCTTGCTTATTATATGTGTGATTTTGTATTATTCTTGTCATATAAAACATCTCTTCTATTCACATGCTTCTTATCATGATTAAAACGACAGAAGTTTTTATGTACCACTTTTTATGATGTGTACAAACATTAATCGAATCATCGGATGTTTTCTTTTCTTTTTCCGAGCCAATTCGATCAATTTCGATCTATCTACTTATTTGTTTCGATATTAATAAATTGAATCTGTTTTGTGTCGAGCAGAGTCTCATTCTTACACAGAAATCGATATTTCAATCGCAATCTTCGTTCGTTTCCGAGAGAGAAAAAAAAAACGATAACCGTATACGTTATTACTGAAAAGCATAAAATATGTTACATATCTTCCTAATTGTACACGCGTATGATAATAAGTAACAAAAAAGGTCACGAGAGTCTGATAAATATAACGTGTCAATGGTGTTTATTTCGAGAGTATACGATATTTTTAAAACTGAACGGGGCATTAATCACTCTATTCCGAATGCTTTAAGCATCATGTTCATTCGAATTAACGTTCCACCAGGTTCAAATCTCCGCGTATCTGGATAACGTGTTCGATGTAGCTGCCTTGATGGAAGACAGCGAAACTAAGACTGCCGCATTAGAAAAAGTAGCGGAATTAGAAGATGAACTTGGTCACGTAAGTGTGTTATGCGATTCTCTCTAAAATTTCACTCTTTGCGTAACGTTAATACTCTAATTTTTATTATTTGTTATTAATATTTTATATACTTCATGCGCTGCAGTAAATGTGATATTGTATATTTCATTTAACTTATCAGTGACGCACCGAGATAAGGAATTAAGTACTCCTAGCAACCCCCAAATAGCTAGTTAACTCCTTAATTACTATCGAAGTAATTCGATATATTATATATCTTTGTGCAAAGAAAAGAAAATTGATTTTTACTTTTTAAATAACATTTTTTTTAAATCCTGTGTGCGCCACTGACTTGAAATGTAAGCAATTGATAGATAATAGATTTTAGAATAGTTTATTTCAAAAAGAGTTTATATTTATTTGATGTGTATTGCAAATTTAGGCACACGACAGAATGGCAGAATTGGAGAGAGAATCGCTGGCTAAATTGGCCGAACTAGAGACTGAATTGGGCGCGTTGAAAGTTGAATACGCGGAGGCTGTGGAGGCTCGTCGACTGGCTGAAGAGGAGCTTACAGCATTGAAGAGACAAAAGCAGGATTCTGCTCGGAGGCAGAGTGTCTTGGAGAACAAAATTATTGAGCTCGAGACTCTTACTGGCACTCTTACAAAAGGTTCTACCGGTACGGTTTTTCGAAATTTTTGTTTTGTTTTTGAACTCTTTGACTGTTGACTGAACATTGAATCGCTGAACAATCAAAAGCAGTGCCATGTCTAAGTCATTTCTAATACAAAATCAAAACTAATATCATATCTGATTGTTTTGTTTCATGTTGAAACTAAATAAATTGTTTCAAATAATTGTTTGATATAAAAGATATCACTTAATTTGAATATTGTGTAGTAAAATTACAAACGTAACATTCTTATTTTAAAAATGTTGACCCGAAAGGATAACCAAGGCAAAATACATTTATAATTATAGCAAATAAGGGAACCTTCCTGAACGATTAAAACATTTTTTACATTATTAAGTTAATATGAAAGTATCAGAAATTTTTGCATAGTAGTTTAATTAAGTGTTTATTCGAATACAAAATAAGATACAAAATTGTTCTACTGAGAATCAAAGGAATTTCAACAAAAGTAATTTACTTATTTGAACAAAATATTTTCTTGTCAAACAACTATAATTATAATTCCAAGATCTAATGAAAAGTATACCTCGTTTCCGAACATCATTTTGTGAACATCTTTCACTTTGTTGTGCGATATACAAATCCAACAGTCAAAGGATTAAATTAGTAGTATAATAAGCAGGACTAAACGAATAATATTTTAAATACAATTTAATGTAAACAGCCAATCTTCGAAACGGATCTGCAACGAACGCTATGAGCAGCTCGGATAACGTTACATCCTCTACGCTTAATTCGACTCCTTCGCCAACATCGACACAACCTCCTTTACCAGCCCCTGCACCACCTCCACCACCTCCGCCCCCGTGTCCTCCGCCACCTCCCATGGCACCTCTTTCTCCAGGGGATCAAAAATTACCACCACCTGCGCCTATACCTCCTCCACCTGCTGGCATGATGCAAGCACCGGACGGAGCAATGACTATTAAACGAAAGGTGCGTTCTTCTTATAAACATTTTCCCAACTTCTGCGTAATTTCACTGTGAGACTTAAACAGCTAGAACAAAATGCGAAATATCTTGTTAACCTTAATCGTACCACGTGTTTTTATAACAAATCATACCACGATGTGACTCTCAGTCACTTATGAGAATAGAAGGAATAATTAAAATGTTATTGTTTTTGTTTATAGTTTAAATTCAATTATTTATCCAAACAAGCTATAGAATTATATAAAAAAAAATACATTTGAAAGATAAGAAGAAATTTATTTGTCGATGCAATTCCTGCATATGATAATCTTTATCGAGTGTTCAGTGCATATATTTTTTTGCATGGGTTACAACACTGCTTTGACACCCTGCTTTTTTAGTGTATAAAACAATATAACGGGACTTCCTGTGGTGCATGCCACATGACTGGATGTAAGTTAGAATATGTCTCGATAAGTATGATTTGCATAAATATTCCACAGCGTAACGTAATAATGTATTGTGTGACTGTGAGTCACATCGTGGTATAATAATACACATTTTATGAACAGTGTTAATTTTGATATCATGACTAACTCCAAATTTACAAACACTTATTTTATTAGTGTTAATTGTTAATTTAATGTAAAAAACCCAAAAAAAACTTTTGGAAATGTAATATGAAATGATCAAAAAATTTATGTTTAAAGTTCAAATGTGACTCAAAGTCATATCGTGGTCCGATTAAGGTTAATGGTTTTGTGACATAAAAAATAATTGTATCTAATACGACACATTCCAATGACGATCACTATCGTACTAAATATACAAAAGTTTCTTTTCCACGAAAAAAATAATAATGGTAGTTACACCACTGTTATTTTGAACCACTCATTTGTGATTCATTGATTATAGGTTCAAACGAAGTACAAACTTCCCACGTTGAACTGGATCGCGTTGAAGCCCAATCAAGTACGAGGCACGATTTTCAACGAACTCGACGACGATCGTCTGCACAATTACATAGACTTCTCCGATTTCGAAGAACGATTTAAGATTGGAATAGGTGGACACGTCGCTAATGGCACCAGTGATATCGATGGACTTCAAAGTTTCCCAAGCAAGAGATTCAAGAAACCGGAAAACGTGTCGCTTTTAGAGCACACTAGATTACGAAATATTGGTACATCAATATGAAATAATGATATACACTACTGGTAAAAATTACTGCATCACTTGTTTAATAGCAAAAAAAAATTGTTCAAATTCAATGTTCCATAACTTTGTCAATAGTGTGTAGTATTCATCATAATTTCTTCAACTCAAACACAGATTAAGATTTGGATCTCTACTTTTTGTCCTTGGCGATCAATTCATTTTTAGATCGGTGCCCAATGGTATAAAATTTTCTCTTGTATAAAGGGTTGTTAAATTGTAAAAATTTGTTCATCTTGAGGAACGGATATGGCAAATAGACAATAGTGGTCAGGAGGTACGGTTCTTTGCCTTTAAAACAAGCCAATCCGCATCCAAAACGAATGTTTTTTTTAAACCGAACTTATAACAGTTTAAAAAACATCTCCATTTTTATAGTTGTATGTTTTTTTGGGTATGGCGCCGTTAAACAAGATTCGAAGCAATAAATTGTAAAACAGTAAAGTAAAAAAAACTTTCGGTATTCACTTAACAAGGATAAAATTACAATAACATTACATAATAAAAAATAAAGAATAACCATAGGTATGCAACAAATCATGCAATAATTTTTGCCTGTAGTGCTTCTTTGCTTAGAAAACCAGCGTAATTATAATCTCGGTTTTATTACACCTGTAGCTATTTCGCGAAGAAAAATGGAAATGCCAGTAGAGAAAGTTATAATGGCCGTGAACGCGCTTGATTTGAAGATACTTTCGCTAGAAAATGTGGAGCTGCTGCAACGTATGGTGCCAACGGATCAAGAAGTATTTATTTCATTCCTTACAGTAGAGTCTGTAAAGCTTTAGAGTATGATGATTAACGACGATCTTATGATGTTGCAGATTAAAGCGTACAGGGAGTATATTATAGAAAAGAAGAACGTTAATCTTTTGACGGAAGAAGATAAGTTTTTGATGCAGCTCGGTAAAGTGGAACGAATATCGACCAAATTATCGATCATGAATTATATCGGAAACTTTTTCGATAATTTACACTTGATCACTCCCCAAATACATGCTGTGATATCTGCATCGAGTTCGGTTAAGAGTTCTAAAAAGCTTCGAGCAGTATTAGAGATCATTCTTGCCTTTGGGAATTATTTGAACAGCAGTAAACGGGGCCCCGCTTATGGATTCAAGCTTCAGAGTTTAGACACATTACTTGACACGAAATCGACCGACAAGAGAATGTGCCTTTTACACTACATTGTGGCAACAATACGTGTCAAGTTTCCAGAATTAATTAACTTCGAATCGGAGCTTATGTACATTGACAAAGCTGCGACAGGTAAAATTGATAACATTGACTGTTTCTTTGTAATATTTCCCCTTAAAAATTTGTTCAAATTTCTTTAACTATCGTGATCTAGAAACTGGAAATTGATACTTTGTCTTTTTCATGTATATGTAATATCATTTTATAATTTTTATTTGCATTTTTGCACTTTTACGCACTTGTTACATAGTGTTTCTTGCATAACTAAAATAACATATACCACTATTTACTTTTAGCAGAAAAAGTGTAGATTTAACTTTGAAACGGTCAAGTCTAACTAACAATGAGAAATATTTTAAAAAATATTGAAACTATCAGAAATGATCCAAAAAGATGAAATAATTTACATATTATTTTATAATAAAAATTGAAAATTATATATTGACAGGGCAACGACAAGTTGCACGACTAACAATGCTATTATTTATTATTATTAATAATTCCTTTTTCTATTATTTTAACCGCTATCCTACAAAAGTTTCACAACAGATTGATCAAAGTCTTCTGAAACATTTTTGCATATTATAGAAACTATCAGAGACATCATGAAATACACCAAGCAAGTAAAATAATGTTTATGCTATTTGATGATATTATTTTCGTTTTTTGTTTTATTTATTTCAGTCTCCTTAGAAAACATAACTACGGATGTTCACGAACTGGAAAAGGGTATGGATCTCGTACGAAAAGAATTCGAACTTCGCGGTAAAGAGAAGCACAACACGGTACTGCGAGATTTCCTGAATAATTCCGAAGAAAAGTTGCGCCGTCTGAAATCTGATGCTCGTACTGCTACTGAAGCATTCCGAGAATGCGTTGAATTTTTTGGAGAAAGCCCCAGACAGGCCGATGCTAATACATTCTTCTCCCTTCTTGTTAGATTCGCAAGGGCATTTAAGGTAAATTATTAAGTAAACATCATCAAATAATAACACATTTTTTAAATTTAATCTGTTAATTCCCAGAGATAGAAAACAGATTATTTTCAATAATAAAGATAAATATTTACTTACAATAAATACTATAGGTATAAGTAATGAAGGAAATAAAAGTTTCTAATTGCAAAAAGCAAAGAATTACACGAGACGTGTAATCATAAATATCGACACAAAGAATGAAGGGAAATATATAAACCGGCTTGTTGTAAAATGATGTCTGTTTTTTTCAGGCTGCGGATCAAGAAAATGAACAGCGTCGTAGATTAGAAGCTGCTGCTGCGCAAGCTTTAAACGCTTCAGAAGACGTAATTAAACGAAATAAAATAAATCAGAAGAAGCAGCAGGTATACTATATCAAGTTATTTCTCTTTATTGCTTATTTTGGGAAAACCAAATTATTTACCTCAGTTATAATAATTATATACTGCACGCCTATGCATTTAACAAGCTTATTTCTAAAAACAGTTTTTTTTTCTGTATTCACGATTACAGTACGAATACAGTATTCGCATCTTGATATTTCTTTTCATTTTATGCTTCTTAAAAATTCATTCTTTTTTTTTTTTTGCATTTTATTCTGCAACGTAAAGTTCGATATTATCAGCAAACACTATAAATAATTATAATTACCTAGCAGTGAGTTTTAAACGAAAATTCAAATTTAATTTAGTCTTACACTTCCAAAACTATTCGAAACATTATAAATAAAATTGTAAGTTGTTACTTCAAATTCCTTTTTCCTTTCTTTCTCTCAACATCAATGCTGCAAACTCATGTGTTTTTGTTAAAACATAACAATTCATTTTCTATTCCAGTTTGAACGTTATAACAAATTTCTATGATTACGAATTACTTTATAAATAAATATTAAATATTTAAAATATTACAATAGAATCACGTTTGTTATTTAATCTATCGTGAAAATAAATGAAAAAATATTAATTGGATCTTTGTTTCTAATTTGTTATTAACATTAGTTCATAAAAAAGTCACTGGTGTATTAAAAATATTCATCCTTCAATTTCTGCTTGACGTTTCTACTTACATGTGTAATGTCAAACAAAATATGGGCAGTTTAAAACATAGATGCACTTTATGAATATGCTTAATTAATTTCCCATATTATTTTTTATGATTTTGCATGGCTGATCATTTTATTAAAACGCTTACATATCTTGCCACTTATAGCATTTCTAAATTCCTAAACTATTCATACCAAACAATTTGATAAAAATATCATGTACTATTGTTCAATTACTCTTGCCTTTATTATCACTTAACTTTATTATCATGATTTTGTTTTTAAATAAAATTGCCGACACTAAACGAGAAAAGAATTTAATACAAAGACACTAATTAATTTTACCAAATGTACATATATTGGAAAAAGTATAATTTGTTGGGGAATCATTTTTATAAATGAAAACTGCTCATGTGAAAATTAACTTTCAAAGCCTTTGTTTCGCTGCATGTTGTGAGATAGCATGATATATTTTGCAGGGATTATCAAATAATTATGATTTTGATTATTTCAAAAATGCTCTCTTTTAGCGTATTTTTTCCGTTTCACGAACAGACAAAATGTCTATTAAGGTATCTCACAAACGTCTATTTTTCTTATTTGTTACATATTTATTTGGATTTAAAGTCACCGAAATTTTGCTGTAACACGAACAAGAGTCTGTTACATCGGCATCTTAATGAACTGGAGCTCAGAACGTAACAATATAGAAACAATTCACAACATGTAAGTCTGTCCTCACTCACTTCCTTCTAATGACATATTATTGGCAAGTGCATTAGCATATACACTGCATTTAGACAACACACATGTAGGTTCAGCTTTTTTATTATTGAGGCATATATTGGATACGCTCTAAACCACATTTGAAAACAGTTCTTTTTAACATCTTATTTTAATATAAACGTTATTGTACTCTTATTCTCCTATTATTAGTAACGCTTAACAGAAAACACAGAAATAATTTATATATTTTAGAAAATAAATAATATAAGCAGGTTTTTCTTATTCTAAATTTAAAACACAAACTTTATTAATTAATTATTCCTTTTAATATTGTATAACTAATTTTTATTATCAGTAACGAAATTATTGAGATATACATATATTATTTTCTCATACATAATGAAATTATTGTTTATATTTTTGAAGAACTGTTTTCTTAATTTGGTGGTACAGAACTATATTCACTTGAATCATATCATTAACAAAAAATTAAAAAATGCATCGGCATGTGTTCTAGAGCTTGCATTGATGTTGCCTGAGAAAAGTCCTCTATTATCACTTTCCTATGCTACTGCCAAAAGTCTATATAGATTAAACGCATACAAAATTAACGAAACAACAATTATATGGAATATCAAACTAGATTTATTTAGCATTAATTATAGGTAACAGCAAAATTTATCCGTAAATTAAATTTTTATCATAAGATTCATACTAATTCAAAATGTTTTTATTTCAGAAGTTACAGCTTTCTTGAACATGATACATATATCGTTTCTCTTAAAATATTGTTTATTAATTTTTAAGGAACTCAAATAGCATTTAAATGTCTCAAATGTTGACTGCCATACCTAATATATTTATAGTATTCACTCTTGTTGTTTATCCTGTCGTTAAACAGGGTTTATAAATTTTTGGTGATTTTCTGCAGGACGCTGTGATAAATGAGTTGAAAAATAAAACAAGACTGGTTCAGGAGAAGAAACTTTTGCAGCAGGATGAGGTTTACAACGGTGCATTGGAAGATATTCTTCTTGGGCTAAGATCTGAACCGTATCGACGTGCGGATGCGGTTAGGCGTAGTCAGCGCAGACGTATCGATAATCATAGACTCTCTCGCACTGCCGAAGAACTAGAACTTTAAGCCACGCTTCACATTCAATGTGCTTATCGTCTTAGAAGAACCAATATCTTTTTGAGAAGAAAACTATGAACGCATTTTTCATGATAATCTGCTAACGTTGTCACGTAGTCCTGTCATAAAGTTTCATACTTATAATTTTCAGTATAAGTTACAAAGGGGGAAAAAAAAGAATGAACAGAGGACAATGAATGATTCAACAAATTTTAGACGAATAGAAGGTATACATAGAATTAACATAGAATTTAAATTTAATTTGGATTTTTTGTTGATCAAACAAAACATTAATTGTTGGAATCCCATAATAATTTGAAATTAATTCGTGGTTAAATTTTTCTTAAATTGGATAAATATGGAGAGGTTATTTTGTACGACGTTATTGAAAATAACGGAAATACGTTAAATATAGGACGATAGAATTGTAAATATTACAATTGAAAGCAGATTTTTCGATTTAATATTAAAGTGTCACAGACACAAGTCACTTATACGGTGCTATAAATTCCATCTACGGTCAAAACATCTTACAGTTGAAAGGTCAATCGTTTCAGTGACATTTTGAACGAACGGTAATAACTTTCGCCGTAATTCTATTATTTGTTCAGTCCGTTTTCTTTTTGTTGTACAATACCGATAAACGTACTCGCAGAGGACGTTTACAAGATATTAATAAACAAGAAATGTAGAAACGCGTATTTAGAAAATTTGTAGGATTATTTTTGCATTGTTTTCCATTAATTAATATGTTTACGTAATTATATACGGAAATTGTTTCCATTTAATTATTGTTGATTGTTATGTGCGTTTGAAATATTTATAATTTTCAAATTTAATTGATATCTGTTGATCGTTTGTTTTGAGAGTTTCTTAGAAAAAGGAGAGAACGAAGAATAAAATAGTTTAAAGAACAATAAATAACGATAAAGCACATTTATATCAAGCAATATTCAAAGTGTACTTTTGGATATTTCTGAAACCTTTTGCCAGCTACAAATTTTTTTTACTGAATCATAACATTCCATGGATATATGAATCCAGTACTCTTTATACAATTTCTAAATAGCAAAGTAACTATATTGTGCCGATAATTACCGAAATGCACAAATTTTACAAAACTTGAAAGTTCCAAATGCAAAATACTGCAAGCATATTTTTTTGCGAAGTCTGAGAAAGTCAATTCTTCGGTCATGGAAATTATATTAAGCGAGTAATACAAACAATAGTAGTTTATATTCAAAGCGATCTTTCTTAAAGAATCTCTTATTTTGATACAAATAATATATAAAAGTAGCACAACTTGTTACATTCCGTCAGGACCTCAAGATACGCTCAATATAAAAATAAATGCATAGTAGAATTTAGTACAGTCGTTTCTACTATAACGCATATAACCGAAATGTGTCAGCTTACATTTGTAACAAAAGCCTAAGATAAATAAGATAGAAATACCGGTATATGTCATCTATTTAAAACAAGTAATGGAAAACTATAATTAAATAACTGGTACAAGAATAAATGTTATCGAAATTATGATTATTATGTTGACTCAAAACATAAATTTCTTTCAATTGAATCAAAAGTTCCATTACAAATTTGCAAATATTATAAGATGGATTAACAAAAATTGTTTTGATTAAATTTTATGACGTATTGAGTATTACATACCAATTGTTTGGTGGAAATATTAGAACAAACTGTAAAAATGCATTTAAACACACAATTATATACTATGATTCAATATCCAATTGTCAAATTAACTTTATGAATATAATAAGAATTGACAGCTAATGGCATGTCAAAATCATGCGTTATAGTCGAGTCGGCTGTAATAGTGGTCTCTCTCATATTGTCCATTACTGTGTAACACAAACAATAGATGTAAAAGAATTAATTACGCGATTTATCTTTGAAAACAATTTCAAAAGTATATTTACAGTACAGTTTGGAGAAGATTACGCATACATTTTCTACACACCTTTTTCTAGGTAATTACATATCCCGAGTTTTTGGAAAAGAAAAATAATAAAATTATACATATTTTCAATTTTGTACGTTTTTGATATTATATACATATTATCAATGAAAAGGAAAAATGTAAATATTATTGTAATGTACAAAGTATTCTGGTAGTTATAAAGAAATGTAATTACTAATCATAAACGAATTACCAATGTGATGTTTAGATAAGTATACCATCTATGTGTTATAAATATCACTACATAATTGATAATTATTCGTTACTAAATTGCGAAAAATGGGATAGTTTCAAACAATTGCAGGAAGGAAGAAACGTATCTTATGTACAATGTAAATACTGTGCATTTTATTAAATAAGTTATGCGAAATAGACATGTGCTTTACTTTGTATAAAAATCATTCTAAATAAATATAATACCAATGTACTATATAAAAACATCTGCATACATAACATATACATGTATATACTATTCGCATGGCCACCGAATATACCGCCACAGACTTTGCAGTGATAAGGATTTTTAAACAACAAAAAGTTGTTCAGAATGACATTTTTCTCAACATATTCACAAAACATTGAACCCGTTGGTTCCGCTAAAAGTCCAAATAATTACAGAACTTTTATACGCAACCTCTGACAGATATTCAGTCGCAACAAAAATAAGAAACAATTCATTCGTTTGTTCATTCCATTAATATAATGAAAGAATAACGCGACATTAAACCGCAAATAACAAACTATTGAGCTTTTGCAAATATTTACTTTAACAAGTAATTTACCTTTCCCGCCACTTTTTCTTGGATGACATGCGGCCTGTAGTATGTAGTTTATCAGTCGCCGTGCTTCGCGCTGAATCCGGTTAGGCAGGGATCGGAAACTGCTACCGATTTTTCTGATTTTACGGTTTTAGTTCCCCGATGACGGACAAGGCGTAGATGGCGCTACCTCGACGATAATGAGCGCCACCTATAAACACTGAAACCGGTAATGAAAGACCATTGTGATTCAGCGTTGTGTAGTGTTTGTGCTATTTGGTGCTATTTAATTCTTGTTAATGCAATTTAATTGAATATAGAATGGTTTTTAGACAGAGCAATTATTAATATTCTGTCGGCATGGTGCCGCTTTGTAAATAATATCTTAAAGAGAAAGCGCGTTGTGTATAACAAATGTATTTGTTTGTATTATATAACAACAAAAAATGTATTGAGCAAAAGAAAATATTTGAATACATTGGAAATTTGTATATAATACAATGTTGCAATTTTATCTTTGTTCCAGTTAATGCATCATCACGTTACAACATTTCCTTGGTACATGAATGTATATACATATATCATGAGAACCAGTGATGGGTACGTAAAATACGCACACGTTTTATACAGTATATTACATTAGTCGAATTATACACCGTAATTTACGTCTACAACCTGTAAATATGGATTTGTAGATCTATGGCAGATTTGATTGGCGCAGCACACAACAAAGTGGCAATTAGATTAGTCGAAGAATGGGAGAAAATCATTCGAATATAAGAAGCAGAGACCAGAAAGGATCACCTGAGCTCAGTTTGCGTGTCTACGTGCAACATCCAAAGCAGTACTTATGATTCACCTTGTCTCCTGTCATCATATTTTCCTCGTATGTACTTAACGGCTCCCCGCACGTGCTTAGATATTTTAATTACTTCCAAAAATTAGAATATCAAGTTTCGAAACTTAGATACAACCTACATTTATTCACGTGATAATATACGTACTGTAAGATACGATTGCATATTGCAATAAAATTGCATAAATGTTAATATAATTTGACATCTTCTACTTGTAACTATAATTATATAAATGCCTATTCCACTATTAATTGTACGATTGGTGTAAGTTGCGTTTTATACAAATTGTAAGTTAAACAACCTAGCCATAAGATAAATTAAGTTACTTGATGTACAAAGAAGGATAAAAATAAAGAAAAAAAGAAAATTAAACATTGCTTACTTATTTATAAAATCCTACAAAATCCAAATTCCAAAAGTTCCTACACCTACATATTTTTAGAAGCAAATATAAAAAAGATCGGAAATTTGCATCAAGAGAATCAAAATGCTCGAATTTTAAAAATTGTATCAGGAGAACATAAGTTGCGAGGAGGTATTCTTCGTGCCACTTCTTGGAATTTGACGTCATCAAAATTCCAAGAATTTTGCCGATTCCAAGAAATGACGTCAAATTCCAGGAATTCCCGAAAACTGGGTTTGCGAAATTTCAAAGTTCGATTTTGAAAAATTGTATCAGGAGAACATAAGTTGCGAGGAGGTATTCGTGCCACTTCCTGGAAATGACGTCATCGAAAATTCCGAGAATTTCGCCGATTCCGAGAAATGACGTCAAATTCCAAGAATTCCCGAGAACTGGGTTTGCGAAATTTCAAAGTCCGATTTTGAAAAATTGTATCAGGAGAACATAAGTTGCGAGGAGGTATTCGTGCCACTTCCTGGAATTGACGTCATCGAAAATTCCGAGAATTTCGCCGATTCCGAGAAATGACGTCAAATTCCAGGAATTCCCGAGAACTGGGTTTGCGAAATTTCAAAGTCCGATTTCGAAAACTTGTATCAGGAGAACATAAGTTGCGAGGAGGTATTCGTGCCACTTCCTGGAAATGACGTCATCGAAAATTCCGAGAATTTCGCCGATTCCGAGAAATGACGTCAAATTCTAGGAATTCCCGAGAACTGGGTTTGCGAAATTTCAAAGTCCGATTTCGAAAACTTGTATCAGGAGAACATAAGTTGCGAGGAGGTATTCGTGCCACTTCCTGGAAATGACGTCATCGAAAATTCCGAGAATTTCGCCGATTCCGAGAAATGACGTCAAATTCTAGGAATTCCCGAGAACTGGGTTTGCGAAATTTCAAAGTCCGATTTTGAAAAATTGTATCAGGAGAACATAAGTTGCGAGGAGGTATTCGTGCCACTTCCTGGAAATGACGTCATCGAAAATTCCGAGAATTTGGCCGATTCCAAGAAGTGACGTCAAATTCCAGGAATTCCCGAGAACTGGGTTTGCGAAATTTCAAAGTTCGATTTTGAAAAATTGTATCAGGAGAACATAAGTTGCGAGGAGGTATTCCTCGTGCCACTTCTTGGAATTTGACGTCATTTCTCAGAATTGATCAAGAATTTCTTTGTTCAACGAAATTCATGTTCTTGAAATTGAAATTTGTATCTGGATAGTATGAAATGTAAGAGGTGGCTCGACTCATAGTTTTATGCTTCTTTTTTTTTGTGTTGTTGGATTTTTGGAGGGGATTTTAAATTAATAAACTGTTTTAACATTTTATTACATATTTATTGAAATTTTTCGATATACATGTACAATTTGTGAATGTGTAAACGATATATGTATAAGTGTTGTATAATACTTTAAAATACACAATATTTGGTACAATTATTCATTTATAAGTCTATAATAATTTGGTAGCTTGATTCTGATGCTGAATTTCAAGGTAGCGCATCTGGTAGTTTGATATTGCCATATTCAGTTCTGGAACATAATAATAAAAATGATTATTTAAATAATACTATAAGTATAACTTTATTCTCATGCAAATGCATATCCACCAGTAACTTACAAAGTAATGAAAATTATAATTATAACCAACTCTACAACTTACATTTATTACACTAACTATAAGTATCAATTATTGTTATACCTTTCATCCCTCACTACCGAAAGATGCATATGCGCTTTTATATCAATTTTTAGTACATCCATGACGGATAAGTAGCAGATGGCGTTGCTGGCAATGCCAGACTATTTCCGGAGGGGATTCTCCGACCCCTACAGCGGGTGACGGCTTTTCCGAAAAGTGGATCTGGCGATTTTTGTCAGAAAATTTCCCTCATTTTCAGTATATGGAGTTCGGTCTCCTTCTCTCTTACTTCATGGTGGTACTATCCCTCTTATTCCTACGTCCGTGAAAGAAGAAATGATATAGAAAGTGTACCAAATAATAGATCACTGGATATGCATGCTCGGCATTACAAATGTAGTAAGGACGCCTGCGCGTTATCCTTTATTATAGATTATAGAGCGTACTAAAAACCAATCAGAAGCAACATGCGCAGAATAAACGAAACTTCATGAAGATGCGCCCTTAAGTGTGGAGTGTGAAGTAGCTTGTAATTTTGGATTCATGATTCGCGTCGGTCGGGTAGTTGAATTGTTACGGTATGGCTGATGCGGGCCTAAGTTTAGATGACATAATTAAAAAGTCGAAATCATCAGGAATGAGAAGCAGAGGTGGAGGGTGAGGCAAATTTAAGAAATCAGTAGTAAAATTGATTTATTAATGATTATTGTGTTATCGATTTCCTTATAACCTTAAAGAAACAAATTCACAGTAATGAAAAAAAAAGTTGTGATTTTCGATATTGAATATAGATTCAAGGATTCTGATTCTTCTCTAATAACAATTCTGATTAAATTGCTATGATATCGTGCTGATTTGATATCTTTTCATGTACTATAATTAATGAAAAAATTTCGTTTAAATTAGAAACTTTTACTTTATAAATATGTCTTATGTGCATAAAAAATTTGAATTTTTACTTACAGACGTTGTTTATATTCTAAAATAAACAATTTTTATTATCTATACGCTTTTCCCGATTTTGCATTTAGAATGTACATTATGAATTTTGTTTGTAAGAAATTGTTGTAATTTGATTGATATTTGTGTACTACTGTCTAACCCTAATCTATGTTATTAATTGTATTTTCCTGTAAAATTATATGAGGTTAACATTTAAACTTAGAAATAAACTAAAAAATTTAGTGCTATCGTTGTAAAATAAATCACGATTGTGTACTATCTTTTTATATAGTGTTCGACGAGGAACTAATAGGGGTGCACGTGCCAATGGTTCATTAAGAGGACGTGGTTCAAAAGTAATTACAGATGCACGATTTAAAATTATACAGAAAAATCGAGAGAAGCTTACAGATGCAAGAGACAAACTTGCAGAAATTGCCAAACAAAGTGATGCTCGATTAAAACTAGATAAAATTCGTGCATCTCAACTGAAAAAAATAGAAACACAGATACCTGGAATTTCCCGAAAAGCAGGTCGCAATGGAAGGTTGTCTTTGTCGACTAATAAAATGCCGACAGTTATGCCACATACTATGCCACCAAATATTCCAAATAATTATATGCCGCCATCCACAAGGACGGTGGGTTATAGACCTCCTGCGCTTGCGGAACCTCACTATATGGGAGACATGAATATAGACTACAATGATGGTATAAAAATAATTAACTTATTTATTTAATGTAATAATTTATAAAATTGTTTAACCTGTTTGTACGTTCCAGATTATATGATGGAAACTGCACCTTTAAGAAGAACTGTAAGTAATGAATATGCTCCTACACCACCTCCTCCACCTCCTGTGTTCAGTATTAAACCCGCATCTTCATACACATGGGTAAAGCCAGCGAATACCAATATAACAAGAATTGTACCTTCACGAAAACCTGATGCCGAGAGGGAGCATGAAAGAGCAAGGGATTATAAAGTCATTGCACGTTCCTCGATGGCAAACGTATCTGTAAGTAATTTATTGTATTTAATCTCTTTCTTTTATTTTCGGTAGTTATTTATAAGCATAATATTTCAGACGATACTTCCCTCCCCTTCGTACAAAGAAGATTGGACATTTGGTACAAAATCACGGTACATATTTTTTCATTATTTCTATTGTGTAATATTCAACTTTTGATTTATATTCGTTAACGATAATGTTATTTTCTAGGACTATATTAGCAGAAGATTCAGCAGATTCAAAATATTATGATTCTCGAAGTCATCGAGATGTTGGTGTAAAATCACGATTAGATTCAGTTCCAACTAAATTACGAACCATGCCCGTTTTAGCTCGACCAAAAACGGGTTCTGGTTCATCATCATCGCAGTCAACGGGTTATCGAATTGTAGTGTCAAATTTACAAGCGAACGTTACACAAGAAGATATAAAGGTATGATCGTCAAATTATCTAATGTATTTGGTGTAAATAAAATAAAAACTTAACACTTTTTACTTTAGGAATTATTCGAAGATGTAGGAGAACTATTAGTATCGAGATTAGTGCGGCCGGGAACGGCAGAAGTAATTTATAAAACATTAAAAGACGCTACAAAAGCCGTTGAAACTTATCATAACAGACAATTAGATGGACACCCAATGAAATGTCTTCTCGTAAATCCACGACCAAAAAATAATCCAACAGGACCAGCAGTAAGATCTCTCACAGAGTGAGTACCGTTTTTTGTTTTAATTATTTGTTCAAATTTTCATTTTTTATGTTGTTAATAATTATATTTTATTATCACCGTGAAATACGAATTGGAAGCATTTTATTTTTGTATCTTTACAGATCAAGAAGAAGCGTTAGTTCAAGTTATGTACAACCAAGTTTAGGCGCAGTGCATCGTGCATTGTTTGATGATTCTTAATTAAATGTATTAATTTTAATCAAAAAGTGCCATGTATAATGGCACAATGAATTTTATTCCAAATATTGCTAAAAGATGGTAAATTTGAGGGAACTAGGTATGAAATTATGAGATTAAGAGACAAGTAATCGTGTAGAGAGAAAGTTCTAAATGGAATTTGTATCTATAAAACGACACGTATTTTATTTTTAATTTGTATAAATTCAGTACGCCTCAGCAGTTAAAGAAATTAAATATATAGCAAATAAATTTAAAACAACTGTAAACAACAGGCACAAAAATGCTTCTTGTATATTTAATATATCCAAATAAAATGATAAGCATTTAGGAATTTTTAATATTTCGTATTCAATAAAAATTCAAACAATTATGTGGCTTTTTACAAAATACTGTAGATAAAGGAGTTAGGTGTTATCGCACTAGGGTCTATGATGGTAAAGATTTTATTTACTTGGTATAAGATGATCACAATACTGTAATGTATGGTTATGAAATATAAAAACTAATATACCATACGTATTATCAATGACATACATTAAGTTCTTTAAATATTAGGTATTTAGTTAATAGGGAGAAGTTTGATCAAGTATTTGGAACAGTTGACGATTGTAATTTGACGTGGTAAATGGCACATAAATAACTTTATTCCTTCATCACAACTACATCTTCTAAGAGAAAACAAATTAGCGAGACACAACTCGATTTGCCTTTCTCATTAATCTCGTATAGATATCATCGACAGTATATATTAACGTTGTGTACCTTTGTTACCCACACACATCCACATGAAAAAAAAAAAGATATACAGTTAACATACAAAATACAATTAAAAAATTAATGTCTAATAGTTGAGTATCTAATACAGACACTACGCGCAATTGCTTCTCTTAAATATTTACAAAATATGTTTAATTAGCACTGATTACCAATACTGAATCATCTGAAATAATTTAACCATGTTTCTGTTTTATTTACGTGTTCATTCGACATTAAAATTAAGAAATTTTGAACTTAATCTCACTTGACTATGTGTTACGTATAAAAGTCTGTTCCGTTTCCTTCGATGTGTCTTTAACTTCTACTATGATTGCTTGTCTTAGCTTTGTTTGGCAACCGAAGAACTTCTGCGTAGGACATTTCTAACCGCTTCAGCCGTGCAACCTCTTCCGACGCGGTGCTCGGTTTATAGTCTCTATACTCAAAACTGTTGTTGTGTTGATTACTGCTGTTGCGTGTGCATAAATTATTAACTCGTCTACCGGTATTTGGCGGCGATTCTTTCATACGGTTCGCGTAACTGAACCCATTGCACGCGCTGCCATTTTGATCAGCAACAGCGAGCGGTCGGAACTTCTTTTTCCCGGTGTTGTTGAATTTCTGACGAACGATTTTCGGATTGGTCGTTGGAATAACATCGGGTGTCGTCGCTCTGTCGTTGTTACATGGCGATTTTTTGTTAACATGCTTTTTCGCTGATTTCTTAAAGTGAATATTAACCGTCATATGATCCAAACGGCAGCCATTCGAATTTCGTTGACCCACGATCTTTCCGTTTTTCGTATACACGGTGGTTGTCGCCTCGTTATTCTCTGATTGTTCGCAGATCGTGTTCGAGATAGGTGTTTGTACTCTGTAGAGTGGTTCGGATACGGTGGAGGATAAAACGGAAGAAATAATACTCTGATTATCGTCCGTGGTTTCGCTGGGAACGTCGTCCAATATCGAGGACTGTGCCTGAGTGATGGTCGTGCTTGTCGAGTCGTCCAATAATGGCAGTTTCTCTCCTTCGTCTTTCGCTTCCGCCGCTCGTTTCAAAACGCCGAATATCTCGCTGAACAGTTGTCTGTACTCGGGTGTTTTACGAAATCTGCTTTCGAACGGGCTGTTGTCGTCATAAATGCTGAACTTGCAATCTTCGCCGTCAGCAATCGAACAGAGGAACGAGCCGGGTCGCCCATCGGTTTGCGTCGCTTTGTTGCTCGTCTCGTCCGAAAAACCGGAAGACAATGTCTCTGCTTCGGAGAAGTCTGTTGGAGTCGCGGAAAACGGTTTCTTACCGCAACCTTCTGCTTTGGCACGTGATCCATTTGCACCTACGGATTTCGTCGACTCGTGTTGCAGCTCTGTTTCTAAAGTGGGATTCTGGAAGCTGTTAAATTCGCCGGACATTTCCAGCTCTTCTTGCAGTGACATGTACTGTGTAGACATGCTGTCCTTTCGTCGGGGTGCGGAACGCCTTTGAACCTCCAGCAGGGCTTGATACTTTTCCACTAGAACTCTGTACGGATTGCTTAGGTCGGTGCTCGGTGTTTCCTTTTCGTTCGATTCCTGTAAACAACACGTTCATACTTTGTCATTTGCCGAAGTGGTCACATCTGCTAATAAATCTCGTATAACACACGGGAGTTGAGCGTAGTAAGTAAGGAACGCCTCTTGCACCTGTGACGACCCTGCGAGACTTCTTATCGGGCACGCACAGTACCTAATTATTTGAAAAATTAATTCTTCGAGTTGCATAGAAGTGTTTATGATTATGTACAGTGCCGAATATCATAGGCTTTCCTGGAGAAAATGACGATGTAGGGGTAGGAAATCCTATCGTTCATATAAACTCGAAAGTTCCTAGGCATTTCATGTCTGCGCACGATATGTAATTTAGCCCTTTTCAAATGATTGATTATTAAATTATTAAGTTAGTAATTTAGTAATTATTAATTTGGTAATTACATAATTAGTCGTGAGTAATTTAGGTAATCTAGATACTTTGGTAATTTAATAATTAGTCGTGAGTAATTTAGGTAATCTAGATACTTTGGTAATTTAATAATTAGTCGTGAGTAATTTAGGTAATCTAGATACTTTGGTAATTGAATAATTAGTCATGAGTAATTTAGGTAATCTAGATACTTGGACTGATTCAGTAAATTACTATTAGTAATTGAATCAAATCGCTTTGAAGCAATTACTAATGTTTATTACAAGCTTAATGCCTGGCAATTCTTGAATATTAATTTCTATTAGTAATGTTAAGTAGAATAATATGTGACAAGTAGTGGGGATACCTTCTCAACGTCGCCAATTCCCCTAAGGAAATCTATAGTGTTCGATAATGTACATCAGTGCTCGGAATTACTTGCACATTTCGGGCCGATTCCTGAGGCACCGCCTCCTGTACCCCCACTACCGCTCTAAGCTCGACGGCCGAGCCGCCGATCGCGCGAGTGACGCTGTGTCTCAGGAGCGACCTACGATAGATATGCCTAGATCCATCCGCGTGATTAAAAATTTCCTTGGGCAGTCAATAATTTTTATTTATACAGATAATTAAAGTTATTAATATTATGTTTACGTCTATAAACATCTTTTATATATACATTATAATAACAATAATATGTGATATAATAATTGCAATTTTGCAGTTTGCAATTATTGTTATTATATTATTGTTATTATATGTATACAGTCAATAATTTTTATTTATACAGATAATTAAAGTTATTAATATTATGTTTACGTCTATAAACATCTTTTATATATATACATTATAATAACAATTATATGTGATATAATAATTGCAATTTTGCAGTTTGCAATTATTGTTATTATATGTATACATAAAAGATGTTCATAGACGTAAACATAATATTAATAGCTTTAATTATCTGTACAAATAAAAATTATTGACTGCCCAAGGAAATTTTTAATCACGCGGATGGATCTAGGCATATCTATCGTAGGTCGCTCCTGAGACACAGCGTCACTCGCGCGATCGGCGGCTCGGCCGTCGAGCTTAGAGCGGTAGTGGGGGTACAGGAGGCGGTGCCTCAAGAATCGGCCCGAAATGTGCAAGTAATTCCGAGCACTGATGTACATAAATAGCTTATACACCTGATTAATCGTGTAAATATAAAGTCTTTCCCTGTAATATGTCTTGGCCGAATTTCTCTTTTAAGGGGGAGTTTCGTTTTTTTTTCCGTGAAAAATATGGATTATTTTACATTTTTGTAAAAATGGAAGAGTGTAACTAACTAATTTGAAAGTTTGTATATGTTTATGTTGTATTTGTTATGTACAGTTCTTATTTACGATAGACTAAGACGACGAGCGTAATTTCTTCAGTGGCGGTTGACATGATATCTGTCCTCCAGTTTATCAAAAATCAAAAATTCTAACAAGGTTTTATTTTATACATATATAGTTATCGTCTGACCTACAATCAGCGAGAAAGAAATATTTTGTGAGAAATGGTAACTATTTAAAGTCAAATATTCAATTTTACTGAACAAGTTGTTCATACTTTTGATATTTTACAAAAATCTATGCAACCTATCGTTTTGATTGTACGCCAAACGATAACTATATAAATACGTATAAAATAATACCTTATTAGAATTTTTGATTTTAGATAAACTGGAGGACAAACATCATTCCAACCACCACTGAAAAAATTACACGCGTCGCCTTAGCGTATCGTAAATAAGAACTGTACATGTGAGCAAAATGAACTTAACAAAAGTATGATATAAACATATACAAACTTTCAAATTAGTTAGTTACACTCTTCCATTTGTACCAAAATATAAAATAATACAATTTTTCACAAAAAAAAAGGAAACTCCCCCCTCAACGATCACAATATAATGATTTTAATAAAATCTCGTGATTAATCATTCCAAAAATATATCTGAATACTTGGAAATCCGTTTATATGTAAAAAGCAAATCCATCCAATTGATTAAGCATAGTATTAATACAAAATTACATTAAATAGCATTTTAATTTTCAAGCAACACACATTTTCTCAGACGTATTAACCCTTTGCACTCCGAGCATTTTTGGATAGGATCGAATCTAGTCTACTTTTTCAGCAAACCTGTTTTGGAACAAAAGTGTTGCAAATGCTTATGAGCCTATTTATTTTTATTCCTTTCCTCGATTTTCTGTGTTCCGATAGAAATAAAACTTAAATGCCGTATTTCAAAATACCGCGGTAAATTAAATATGTCCCCTCGGAAGGGACAGCGGAGTGCAAAGGGTTAAAATTTAATTCTGTTAGCAAACAAGCGTGTGATAATTTTAAAACGATTTTTATTCGTTCAGTGATCATTTAAAAAATTAAATATCGGATGAAATTGGTGATGCGAGCAAAATCACACGAGCTCTAATTTATAAAAACAACTGATTATTACTTCGAACACGAATGCAAATTGGTTGTAAAAATATCGATCGAAAGCAGGAATGACCGGATGCGAGGCGAAGGAAATGCCAGATTTATAGGATGTTAAATAAAAGAAACGTTTGTTTTCGTTGGAAAATAGTATGTTTTATTTAAAATCATATAAATCTGGCACTTACATTGTACAACATAATTTTAACAAATACTTCGACTAGATATACTAACAATAATCAGTCATGCTCAACGTCGAACGAACAACATCAAGAAAGCATAAAGGGGGCAAACTTAACTCTAAAAAATAAAGAAGGGGGGAAGAAAAATAAGCAGCATCACCAAATTCAATCTACTTTTATATTTCACAATAAACTAAAACTTACACGCTAATTCGTTTCAATTAACGCAGTCTTTTCGTTCTTTGGAAATTAAACTTTTCTTTCGTTTTTCTTTTCGACGACATTATATGTACAAATTGTGAAAGTATCCCTTGGCATTTTCATTTTTTTCTTTTTTTACTTAAACGGTATAAATATATCAGGAAAAAAAAACCGTGTCATTCAATACCATCCTCGTTAACTTATGATATTAAATTCGTGATATCATAGAAAATGTAAGTGCTCAGTTATAATTGTCTTTTCGGTTTACCTGCACCTTGTTCTACACCTTATTTACTTCCTCGGTACTTTTTTGAATAACTAGCTTTTCCGCAAAATAGAAATTGAACAATTATAAAATACACGCATTGATATTGTTCTAACAGATTCAACTAAAAAGTGATCCCTTTGCAACGAATACTGAAACTACTCGATAACATTACGAAATAGAGTCGTTTGGGAATAACCTAAAATGTTTTTTTCTATTTCTTTTTCGTTTCCTTTCGTTTCGTACAATCTCTATGTCCTATAGCATAGAGTGTTGAAGAATCGTTTTACTACAGTATTACCAAAGAGGAGATATACTAATTGTAAGAGGCGACACTTTGGGCGGCACCTTTGATGTCGGCCGATTGCCTGTCCCTGTACAGGCAAGCGGGAAATTCAAATTAACTCTGGATTTACTATCTTTATTTCATTTCAATCTCTAATAATTAGACATCTATTTGTATCCTACATTTTCTGTGTATTACTAACATTGGCTCTCGACACATTTACGTTAATTTAACGAGATTGAAAAGTTGAAAAAGAGCAAATATAATAAAATGTATTTTAAAGGTTATATACGATGCTGCCAGATAGGACGGGCTGGACGCGCATGCGTGGATCACTGAAGTTCAGTGAAAGTGCGATGAGCCACGCATGCGCAATGGGCCCGAGCGGGTATTTAAATTAGTTATTCTCTTCGTCTTTCCCTAAAATCAGTTTCTCTCTCAGAGTGTCGCCTCTTTTAGTATATCTACTCTTTGGCATTACGTAGTAAAACGCAACCTTTGCAATTTCTAATTAAATAATCTACCGTGGTCATCCTATCGTGTCATACGCTTAAAGCAACTTTTTACTATCTTTCAACGGTAATATCTTTCTTAGAATAAAAATCGGTATTCGAAATGGATTCAGCAAGGACGGTACGATGCATTCGTTCTTTATGTAGCATATCGTGTGAACGAAAACGAGAATCAACGGCGGTGTTTTCCATATAGACGCGAAAGTTGTCCACAACAGGGAACGAAAGCATTTAGTCTCTTTATTTGCCGTGGATTGCTTAACGTTTGTTGCGAGTGTCTCCTAAAGCAAATAAAACTGTATTACTTTTTAAATGAAACTCTCGTGTGATCTGAACAGCCCTTGTTATTATTAGGTTTCTACTAATCGAGTGGTCGATTTTTAAATATAAAATGTCAATGCAAGATCTTCTCTTCTTTTTTATTTTCCAAAATCACAAAGGTTGGCAACCAATGAATTAAACAATACCTTATACTAATTTTGGTAAAATAGATACCGATACTTATAAATTTAAGTTGATCGAAACTGAAGCTTTTGTAAGAAAATTTTATCAAACATCTTTTATTTATTTTTTACGCAGAATGTGCACCCCTAGTTGGATATTCTGTACTAGGTTGCCGTATAAGTTCTGTCCGTTAATTTCTCGATGTATACAGGAATTTACATTATGAATCTCTTTACTACGACTGCTGATTACGAAATAGTGCCGAAGAAATTATAAACGTAACGACCATTTCTAGACTGGAAAACCGTCTTATATCATCGTGACAATGCAGCGTTGCACACAGTGATAAGCGAATAGAAGAAAGTGAAATTACGACGAGAATTCCACACTTTCTGGCCATTGAATTAGAGCCGCTTACTCTAATGATAAAATCGTAAAACGTAACAGAACGTTAACAGTTACGTTTATTACTATTAAAAAAGGAAGCAATTAAAGCCTTCTTCTGATTTGAGATCTTTTGTTGTTTTCCTGTGATCATTTTTTATTAAGGGACCAAAGATAGTAAGCGTTTGAAAAAATCGATTTCTTTTACGTTTCGAAAGA
The DNA here is from genome assembly GCA_943735885.1 of Stelis phaeoptera. NCBI lineage: Eukaryota > Metazoa > Arthropoda > Insecta > Hymenoptera > Megachilidae > Stelis > Stelis phaeoptera. The sequence continues at coordinate 5,409,752 of OX030933.1, forward strand.
TGGACGTTTCAAAAATACCTGTACCAAGTTTTTGAGCAAAAATCGCAAAGTTTTCGTGAGGTTTTGTAGCCAATATATAAAGATCTGAGTATTTTGGAAATATTTTGGAAATAGCTCAAAAATTGTTGAATAAGAGTGAATTATTTAATTTTTTATGTAATTTATAAATTAAACTTTAAATGACATGTTACAACCGCGTTGACAGTAAATAAAAAAATCTTCTAATCTAATTGGCTAGATTTTATTTTATACTAAAAGTATGCCGCTTTTATAGTAAATAGGTGTTTGTTAAACTTCAGCGAAAACTCTGAAAAATTTTTATATATTTTTTTAGATGTTATTTTTCAAAATTTTACATTTCTAAAGTTTCTAAATCATTTCAGTCTGTTTGATTTCAGACGAATCGTGCAACTAATTTGCTGTCAACGCTATAGCAACGATTCTTTAAAGATTTTCATTTTGAAATAGCATAAAAATTTTATGTATTCTTCAATACCTATAGTTTACGTAAAATGAAACAGAAATTCATTTAAATATATTCTGTGTTTACAAAGTGCCTCTGTTTTTCAGGCCTTTACCATCTTCTGGCCCCTTAATTTAAGGCTTTTCATAATCAAAGTCCTAATGAACATAAAAAAAAATATTCAAACACCAATAGGAAGACATTTTGCTTTAAAAGAACCTCGAATATTTTCATTTATCTTCCCGTTAATTTATTTGAGAATTATAAGTGAAATTAACTGAAATGAAAAATGCTCGGAGGATAGTAATTAATTAATTAATTGTAATGTATATGATTACAAGATATTCACGACATTATGTTACATTTATCGTTGGAGAAATGAAATTTTTGCACGTGGTTCTAATTCAATGGCCAGTCAATGGTACACGTTAAAGATAATTAATGAAACTGCCATTGTGTTATTGAAATAAGGAAAGTTGCACAATTTTAGATTTTTATAAAAATGCGAAAAATAGAAAGACATTACAGATAATAACAGCAGATATGTAATTAAATGTTGTAAATGAAACGTATTAAAATCATTACTGCAGGACAGAACTTACATAGCGATTGCACGTTCATCAAACGGCATACAAAGCATAAGAAATGAAACGTGTATATCGTTTTATTATAAGCAGAAAGTCTACCTATCTAAAGCAAAGTTAAAATTAGAGAGCAGAGAAGAGAAGATGTATCATGCGCGCTGAACGAGACATAAGCTTCCTGAAAAACTGAAGGATATGGTAAATTACCTGCGTAATTGACTCGGTATCGCGTGAGTTATCGTTAACTAGCGACTCGGCCATGCTAATGTCATCGTATTCTTCCTGGTTCAACATTATAGAGAGTTCGTCGTGCGTCTTGGTGTCCATTCCTCGTAAGCATCGCCCGCACAATTGACCCCGTCTATAAACATTCCAATGCTCCATGAAATTAACTGCTAACAAGTATTATTTTGCACAAAAAATTAAAAAATTATTAAATGTTTATAAATGGAGTGTAATTACACTTTGAATATCCCATACTCTTAGTTAAGTGTAGTTATAGAAATATTTCATAAATGGGGTCGTTTATTGATGTTCTATAAGTTCTGCATGTTATAATTATTTTTTTTTTTTTAATTATGATAAAAATAAATCAATTTTTACAAACTTTAGGAAAAATAAATTTAATTCTAATTTTAACAGTTGTTTTGTTATTATAAATAAATTCGAATAATAATTTTAAGCGTTTATAAATTTAACAATTTGATCAGTCACTGGTAAGTTTACCCTAATATGGATATGTAGAGAGGATTCATTTACTCTCAGAAATGCGTACCTCACTTCTTCGAGCATGTTTATTTCTTCTTGAAGATTTTTCACATCTTGCTCTGTACTGCGCAAACCATTTAACTGTTCCTCCAAGGCGCTGTATCCTTGCGTCAGGAACGCTACTTGTTGTTTAAGTTCCGTGCTTTTCTTTTGTTCCCTTGCTATTTGGTTTCGTGCTTCCTGCAACTGCCTGGACAGTTCTGTTACCTCTTCGTCATTTGTCACTGCTGTTATCGATTGTCGAATACTTGGGTCTGTGTTTGTCTCTGGGAAAGGTTTCTGGCCAGAAGGGGCAGCGCTCTGGAAAACAATTTTATTAATTAACCCTTTGACCACCATGGACACGCATATGCGTGTAGCAATAGTTTTCACTTCATAATTATTTTGTTTAACGTGACTGTAATTTAGTTGCTATTACTGCGTCGCAAAACCCATAGACATGGTCGAAACATGTACGTATACTAAAAAATTGAATATTAGAATACTGAAAATTGGCTAAGTATACTTTACAAATGCGAAAATTCTATGTTATCATTGTTCAACTGTATAGGGTATTATTTGGAAGCATCCTAAATCTATCAGACATCATAAATCATTTTAGCCAGCTAAATCGGTCATTTGGACCACTGTTGTGACAGTTTGAGTGTTAAAACGATCAATTTCTAAGATTGAAAGTGAATACTAAATCTAATTTGATAGGAAATGTTGTTTCAAAGGAATGTTAGATCGTTCGGTTGAACGGAATTAGAAATTTAATAGGGAAACCGTTAACTACTTTTTACGATGATACCGAGATTTTTCAACGTTCGTAGTTTAGTGGCTAAACGGACTAACCGATAATTATCGAACTTATCTGATATCGTGCAAAGTGAATCACATGAATATTAATACCTGTTGTATGCTGCCACCCGGCGTGACCGATGCTTTCCACAGAGCGGTTTGTGTTTGTGCAGTGTTCGTCGATTGGCTCGCAGCTTGTTGCCGAAGCAGACTTTCATGTTGCTCGTTTATCTCGTCGATTTTCTTTTGAAAATCTTCGCAACGTGCCTCCAAACTCTCGATCGTTAGACACTGACTGTTAACAGATCACGAAAATCCTTTGTTAAATTCTGTTTCTTACGATTTCGCAACGATCGACAGGAAACAAAAGCGACTTCGTGATTTTGTAATACGCCTTTGTAGAATGGAAAAGTATATACATTGCAGAACAGGGGAGATAGTTAAAAATTATGGAAACTCTTGGAGAACACACTGTTTTTAGAAAACTAGGGAAACCCTTTTATAGTATGAAATTATGGTGAAAATAATCCTTTTGTTCCATTTGGAAATACCATTTTCTTAATGGAAATTAAGAAAAACTGTATATCCAGGAACTTAGAAATTTCGAAACATTATATATATTTTTAACGAATTTATGTTTTTTATACGTAGGCATTTATTTTTCAAGGATGTATTGTATATTCTTCAGAAGGAAAGAGTTAATAGGACGTTCCCCAAAGCAAGCAGCTGTTGATGTAGTATGACTTTTTAAATTTAAAATATGATGAATAATAAAAACAAAATTTGCAATTTTAAGTCTCTCTTCAACTTTAGGTTTATGGTTCTGAATATGCTAATACGGGATGTTCTGTAAATGTTAGTATAAGAAAAGGGATGATTCTGCATGCAAACATAAGTCAAAAATACAAAATAAAGTTTTGTCAAAAAAGAACTTTGTTTTAAAGAAAACTGTGTTCAAAAATATTTGTATAGAACCTTGTTTATAGTACGCAAGATAATATTTCAATAATTTATGAAAGTTATATTGCTAAAACGTATTGTCATTCAGTATAATTTATGGCATTATTCAAATTAGCGATGGAATCAAAATGTATCTTTTATTCATGAATGGTACAATGTCGAAGGACCTTCAAAGGTGATAACATTTAATTTTCTGTATACTGTTTTATATAAGTTTTCAAAGTTATTCATCGATTAGTTATTCAAGTTAGATAGTACACTATGTATAACGTAACATCTTTAGTTGGAAATTTGATAAGTACACACATAGATCCCTATACCATGACGAATATTGACTGATAATACATTTTATCAATACCAATATTAAGATTTATTGATTTATAGCTTCTATGAATGAATTCTTTTACAAACATACTACAGAACTTCAAACATGTTTTCCAAAGGAAGGTACATATAACAAACTTTGTTGGGTATTTTCAACTTATTTTACAGGTAGAATCAGCCGCTTCCTGAGACACCCAATATATTATCAATATTTTAGGATTCTTAACATTATTGCATGTGTAAAGTCATCTTCAGACGATCAATATATGTTGTAAGTACAATACTATCAATATTTCAGTACTGTCAATAAATAATGAACGTAGCAACGAGGAAAATACAGTTTGTTAATAAATATTGATAATATAATATGTGGGTGTATATCGATCGTCTGAAAGTTTTATTACCTGTACAATAATGTCACAAAATATCAAATGTTTCTCAATATACAGGGTGATTCGTCTAAGTATGACACTTAAATTATTTGTAAACCATTTGGTACATGGAAAAGTAGTTAAAACAAAAGTAGTATAGTTTCAAGAGGAAAGGGGATACAATTTAATGGTTATAGAAACATTCAAATATTCAAATAGACATTTTCAATCGTAATGGATAAAATTTATTCTTGCAATCAGAAAAGGAACTGAACGCTAAGCAAAAGACTATTAAGTTACAATGGGGATGATAGTACACAATGGTAGAATGAGCTTAGGTACTAAATTTGTACAATTGATGAATAAATTGTTAATTTGCATACCTTTTAAGAAGCTTCTTGTCACTTGTATTTTCTAGTACCAAACGGTGATTCGCCCGTTCCAGGTCCTGGATGCTAACTTCAAGTTGTTCGTAAATCTTTAGTCGTGAATCGTTCACCTCCCTCAAGGCAGCTATTTGTTTTTTCATATACTGAAAAGTAAATATTTGTGAAGATATATAGTAAGAATCAACAAACAGAAAGTACGAAATACAATTACGTATACGGTGAGTCAATAAAGAACTGCCATTTGAAATAATCCGCTTGTCTTTAACGATAAATAATAAATAATAAAATTGGTCTTGTGTATTTTTCGTTATTATTAAAAACAAACGAATTAGTTCAAATATTAATTCCTATCGACTCATCCTGTATATACTGGGTGTCCACCTTAACTCGACCAAATTCAATTTCTTTATCGATTAGTGTTTGAATGGTCTCGAAAATTTATATGAAAGTTCACATATAAAAACTGTCAGCAATTTAACCTTTTTCTAGATTATAGAGACTGCAGCAACCTACCGACGAAATTTTTAAGCGAAAAATATTTTATCACACGCAGTGCCGTCCTAAGATATTTGGCGCCTGTGAGTTACTAACAATAAGGCGCCCCTCTTCGTAAGAAAATATATGGGAGGGGAAGCGGGAGCGCACAAAGCTAATAGCTTCAGATTTTTTCTCGAGCGTTGTCAACGAAAATCACATATAGTAACGTGGTCATAGGAACAATATACGGGAAAAGGTATGGTGGACGCTGCACCACAACGCGGACGAGGTCGTCTCAGTCGCCGGTGCACACGCAAACTGATTTTTGAGTGCAAGGAAAATTGCCGCCCAAAAAGGTTAGCGCCCTGGGGCTATAGCCCGTTCAGCCCTGTGGTTAGGATGGCATTGATCACACGTTGGTATAATTATTTGAAAATTTATATAATAAACTATTATTTGAATAAGGCTTTAAATATTGTCGAGGAACTTTCTTCGCAATTTAACACATTATCTGCCGCTCTAAAATGAAAAAATCACTACGCTCATGGTATAACTTGATAGTACCTAAAAATTAAGTGGAGTAATCCTTAATTTCAATTTTTTCTGAATCGTAGCACACTTAACTTTGATTATGTCAACAGTATTGTAGAGGAAAAATTAATAATCAAAGCTTTATCAATCGGTTTTCAGTCAACAATGGCAGTATTGAATAGTCTGTTAATAGGCTTCCGGTATACAGGGTGTCCCAGGTTTTAATGTTCAAACTTTGTCAGTATATTCCAGAGGTGGGGAACGTGCGGCCTCGAGGCCACGTGTGGCCTCCGTGAGTTTCTTGTGCGGCCTTCATAAAAGCTAGTTCTTGTATTAATTAATATTTAATTATATAGATCACGACTTAATATTATTACTTTTCTATTGTATTTCTTTAAAATGAAATCAATTTATTTAAAAATACTTCTACTAATATCATTTTTATTTGAAGTGGTATTTAAATATATAGTTGTTTATTCAAATTGAAAAATCTGGATAATAAATAAAAATACCAACAGTGAAATATAAAAAATTATAGCGGCCTCCTTTATTACCGCCTAATTTAAATGTGGCCTTTAATGATAAAAAGGTTCCCCACCTCTGGTATATTCTATGACACTAAATAAGAAAAAAATGTTAGCTGAACATAGGTCACATAGAGCTTTATTAAAAAGTTATAAGAAAAATACGAAATACAAGTAATATAGGAATAGTAACCAACTTGCTGTTATTGCAATTTACTACTTGACGTCGTCACTTCTACAGTTAATTATTAACACTCCATTTCAAAATGTCTACCGGTCTTGACAATACATGATTGACAACGATCAAAGATCGAATTTATAACTCTATGCGCAATGCTTGCAGTAACAACAAGTCGGTTACTATTACTTCTATTCTGTAATTTTGTCATAACTTTTTAATTTTATGTGACCAATTTTTACCGAACATTTTTTTCTGATTCAGTGCCATAGAATATACTGACAATGTTTGAACATTAAAATCTGGGACACTCTGTATCTAGAAATAATAGCTCCTAACGATTATATAAATTTGAAAATCCAAGGAAAGGTTAAATTCTTCCAATATCCTATCATCATGATAAAAGAAGATTTGATTCGTCTCTTAGATAGAAAAAAAATTGAATTGATCGAGTTAGTTGAAACACCCTATACAATCTCATTCTTGAATGGTGGTTCGTCGAAGCAGCAAAAATTTTAATTCTCCAAATTTTTCTACTACTATTTTAACACGTTGGCTGCCACGGGGGTCACCGGTGACCGGCACCCGAAATTTTTTACAATTATATAATTACCAACAGAAATGATAAAATAAACCACGGATAGCGTTAACATTAGGCTAATAATGCTAGCTATCGAATTGAAAAGTTAAATTTGAAAATTAGTTGATTGTATTGTTAATAATTAGGATTTTAGCGTGTCTGACTACCCACGTCCGTTTTCACTGTGGCAGTCAACGTGTTAAATATGTTTTTACTGGTGCACGAAACCTTTTTATTTCAAATTTGTATACTTCATTTTCATCGAAGTATTACCATATTCTTCTTAGGTCTGGGTCAAGATCGACTCGGGTTTCATCATTCGACGGATAAAGTAAAAGTTTAATGTAAAAGAATAATGTGATAGGTCGGTGCAGTGCTGACCCAAATTTATTGTGAAAATTACCTCTATTTCTTGTGCTTGTTCTTCGATCGTGGATTGTTGTGCTTTGACGATGTTCTCCAACTCTTTATTCCGCTCCAGGAGTGTTTTGCCAAGTTCTGCCGCCAATTGTAAATCTGAAATGAATTTCCAGTTGATTAGACACGCTTCCAAACGTTATAGAAAATAAAATTTGACGAAAAATAAAAATATTTGAAGCAGTTGTTTTATTTTCCTTTATCTGTCGTTGAAAAAATATTGAAATAAATTGTAAAATGTATTATTTATAATGTGGTTTAATTTTTTATTCATTTTTTTTAAATAAAGTTAATTTAAAGATTTTTCGAAATATTTGCGAAGAAGAGTTTCTTTATGACAGATAATAATTTCAACAGTTTCATTAATTTTACAATAAATGTAATAAATTAATATTACTACTTCATCTATGTCTGAAAAGATTTCATTGATAGGATTATCTTTGAAATGTTTCATCAAGATACGTTGTAAAATTACTAATTTCTAAATGGAAAATGATAGTTGCTACACAATATAGAATTAGATCAAATAATGATTAGGTAGGAATGTATTAATGCGATACCAGCTATCAGAGTGTTAAAACACTAATGTGTATGATAATCACGTTAATCGATTATCTGCGTAACACGTAAAAGTGGAAATAGCCTTCTCTGATATCAGATAAACTAAAAAGGCATAGACCTTTTTTACATTTATTACGTTTCGACTCTAGATTTGAACCTTCTTTACATAGAACAGAATTTTTTTTCAATAAAAAATATGTTCACAGTACTTGTAGCATTCAACAAGCGTTTCTTTTAGGTTTTTAATGTCAGAAATCACCGAATAATTAAGGTCAATGACCCCATTACCGGACGCCTATGAATGAAATCATCTAAAAATGTATAAAATCATTTTCTAAGTAGATCAATTTTTAAACGTAATATAAATGTTTTTAATAAAATCATTAATAAAAATTACATTCAGTTTGATGTCCTCTTTATCGACCGACTAGTGCCTTTTACCGCCCACAGTTTGTTCCCATTACCATTTAATTATTCCAGTTATTAACCTTATAACGCCTAACGTAACATATTGTATGATACATTATTTCCGACTACGTGAAAAAATCGATAATAAATAATTTAGGATGCTAAACTTCTTTAATTTTCTAAATAAGTAACATTTATAACAGCTAAGAAAACTGATACGGTGTATATATTTTAATCAATTATAAAAATTAATATTTTACCAGGATGAATGATCAATTGTTACACAGTTCTGTCCATGTTAATCACATCAACGTTTCTAATGATATTATTTACAGGCGTTTGTTTATTGGCGCAAAGCTAATAAAATGATATTGATAACCGAATCTTTCTCGTTAATTTGAGCGAAATTTTGATGACTTCAAAAATATGTATTTCATAATTTACCTTATTAGAATATGTCTACTTTCACGTCACACTTGTATATTAATTATTATACTTGTTAACGAATACTTTAATAAAAGGATAATAAACAAAATGTTTTTAATTTGACATTTTTATCGAAACAAAATAAATAATTGGCCGTAAATGGGGACATTTACTTTACTACTGTTTGATCCTGGAACAGCGAAGCCTGGGTCAATCGTGACCCAGATCCAAGAAAAATACAATGATATTTTAAATAAAGTTAAACATGCCAATGTTTGAACAAAAGGATTTCTTATATTGATAATTGATATTTAAAATAATACAAAAATTGAAAAACAGAAATAATCTTAATTGTCCCAGCGCTTTGTTGTCCAAGGATTATAAAATGAATCGAAGATTATTTGTGCTAAATCTTATTTTGAATATTGAATTTCTCAAAAACTGAGAGTTCTGGCAACAAACAGATTTCGTGGATAGAATGTTACAAGCCTGAAAAAAGTTAACATCTTTTTAATAGTGTAGTCCGAATCGATATCTTAAATTCATTTATCTTTTTCGAATTCGATAAAATTTCGAATCATTACTTAAGATAACGTTTTCCTTTTGGTCCCAAAATACTCCAAACCATTTTCTTAATTCAACAAATATCTAAAAGACTAAAAGCATAAAAGCTTAGAGAACGCTTCGAAGAAAACAGGACACTCTTAATTTGAATAAAACACTCACACGACCGGCGGTGGATCCTTCAGATTCAAGATTTAATTTTCTTCCTTAATTTTGGATCGAAATGAAAAATGTTCGACAAATATTCAGATGATACGTGTTCTCAAAGATATACGAAACAAATATTAACGAGTACTATATAACATAAGTGTAATTAGATAAATATGGCAATTAAAAGGTGTGGGCTTAAAATTTTATCAATGGCCATGCGATCGTTAAGCGTTATTACAGAATTTTTACATTTAATATCAAAATACCCTTTATACTCAAAGATTAAAGTAAATTTCGAAAACGATCCGAAAGTGTAAAGATTTAAATCTATGACAGTTTTAAGTTAAAACAAAGAATAAGTTTGCATATTATAACAGCTAGAAATTAAAAACTCTATAGTAAGAGTTTATTTTGGATGTGTTGGCATGTTCACTGTACTTAGATCTTTTAATTGTAGAGGACTTATTATTATAATCTTAAATAATAAGTGTGTTAGATTCTAGAAAAAATGCAGAAATTTGAAACGTTTCTGTTTACACAAAGTGTTAATCGATCAAAGTTGACCCTGACAATTTAAAATGCACATGCATAATTAAATCGACCGAACTCGACCTTTGCTTCGAATGCATTAAAAACAATGAAATAAGTTTGTATAAATATAACCGTCCGATCTCACCTTTATAATAAAAAATTTGAATAAATTCCATTTCACTCTCGGATGCCGGATTGTTGAAATACGAGTATTATTATCATTTTTGAAATTTTATATATTATCCTTTCAAAGCAGTATTTCTTAATCTATGAGAAAGGCGTTCGTTTTAAAATTTGACTGCCTAGTTTTAACAGAAATATTATTACATATGATTCGTACTTTGGGTCACGATTGACCCGGTTCTGTCGTTCGAGTTAAGAATCAATAAAATAAAAATTTTGTGTTTCAACAATTGGTTTAATAATATTTAGCCGTATAGATTCCGTAGAGGTAGTTTCGCAACTTTTAAATAGACGATCTTTTTTATTTAAATTCTACGTGCGTTTCACTCAAATGACGGATTAACTCGTTGTCCCCGGTTAGCAGGTTAAGAATTCAACGAATTGAATTCACGGTATGAAGGAAACAATTCTTCCCCGTGACGAATTATATAAGAATTTACGTTACCACTCACCACTCGGATCCTAATGTGCATCAAAAGTAGAACAATCGTGTACATATAGCATATTCTATGTCTTTGTGTGCGAAAACTAACTTTGTCACATAAAATCACTTCGATATTTATCTGAAGTAAACAGTTATTGAAATTTTTGAAACTTTCGTGAAACTCGTGATAAGACTGAAACACTTGAAAATTACAATTTTTATATTTTTCTATAACTATATTTGAACAGTAAGATAAATACTCGTCACATAATATCGCTTCGATACTTACTAAAAGAAAGAATTTTTGAAGCTATTGAAAATTTTGAGAAAGTAATTAGACGTTGATGGATGTAGTAAATTTTTGAAAGTGAAGATTTTTACATTTCCCCATATTTTCATCGTAATTTAATTATCTTTGGCAGTTCAAAGCATTTGGTACTTCGATACTTATAAAACTAAACAATTTAAACAATTTTTAAAGACTGCGAGATTGATTAAATCTTAATAAATGTAATAATTCGATAATTCTGAAATTGTTGAAAATGAAGATTTCCACATTTCCCCACATTTTGATCCTGATTTAATTATATTTAATAAAAACCCGTTTACCGTCTATTTAAATCCTTTTGAACACAAAATAATCACCCAGTAATTTACTCCTTATTTACTTAAACATTTTAAATATTCTGCAAGAACTCAAGATTCTCAAAACTTTCAAAATTTAAATCTAATTTCGAACGAATCAAAATTAGGTAGTCTATCACAAAGTACACAATCACTATTTCAAAGCAATCGCACAATCTTGGTTCCTTTAATTTATCTTGGAAGTTTTGAAAATAGAAATATACATGATCCAATGAATTTCTCGAGAACCATTTTCATGTAACTACATATTTATTACTCGTTTACATTACTCAAACATTATTCAAACGTTACCAATCAATATTCCACAAAAAAAAAATTCTCATAACTTCCAGAATCTAATAATTCAAATTTTCAACATGTACGTAGCCCATCACAAAGTGCACGATCACTGTTTCAAGCACGAGCCCAGCTTCCATAATCGAATGTGTACGTAAAAGTCCTTTCGTTTCGTTATACCTTCAGGACCTTGAAGACACGACAACTCGATAGAGTAATCCCAACAATCCAAAGAATTCATCTGCGTTTGTGGGTCCCAGACGACGTCCACGCTAGGGCCGCTCATCTTTCCGCGCCCAGAATTTAGATCACGATTTAACTGGAACCTTTGGCTGGTTCCTTCGAAAGCTTCTTCCTTGTTCACTCTCGGTTTCTCGTATCACTTTCGAAATGTCCCACCTTTCAGCGTTCATCGATCGAACTCTGTACACGGAAGATATCGGCTCGGTACGAGGTCGTCCATTCAGGTGACACGATTCGGAGTACGATGATACTGTTGGTACACGAAGAAGTCGGGTTATCGACCACAAGCCAACCGGTTCCACCGAAGGTAGCCGGTCTTCTGTGAATCGTTGGTTAGCCGTGGAACGCGTGCAGCCCAAACCTCGAATGACCATCCACTACCAACCTACCCACCTCTCTTTCTTTGCTTCTCCTTCTTCTTTTACCTATGTGTCGTCCCCTCTACCTTCGTGCACCCCCTCTATCCCTTTCTATCGTTCTCTCTGTTGCACCACCGTTTCACCTGGTGCAATTCCTTTTCAGACATCGGTGTGAAAATTCCTTCTTTCCTCCAGGTAACTTGCCTCCCTCGGCTACTCTCACTCCGCCACTACTACTACTACTACTTCTTCTTCTTCTTCGTTTTCTTCCTTTCCATTCTCGTCCCGTGACAACGTGCGTGTCTTTCTTCCGCGGGCTACACACCTCGATACACGTGCAAAAGCTCTGTCCCACTTTTGCTACTTTTATTTCGAACATCATCGCCTCGTATGGGAATCGTTATGTTACGTTACCGCGACGTTACCGTTCATTTTCTTCAATTTCAGACGATTCCGGGGCGATTGTAGTTCGATGGACGGAAATCGAACGGACGGGGAAAATTTCTATCGTGTTGATTGACTGATGTATGCATCGTTTAACTTTGTTTTGAAAATAGGGTAATGTTTGCAATGATTGACCCCTTTCCTAGGGAAGTAGAAAATACAATACAATGCTTTTGATGACTGATTCTTGTAGAGAATTTCATAATACACGTTTTTTGTTCTTAAGTCTTTGTACCTTTTTCCGTTTCTGAATTATTAACGAAAGTAATCATTTTTAAGTAAATGAGATTTCAAAATTAAAAATTAAAAATTAATCGTACGATTCGGATAACAACACAAATTCTCGCAATATTCAACAATATTTTAACAATTTTTTCAATTAAGAATGAAGAAAACAACATAATCTGTAGTTTGTGAAATGTTTCAAATCTTTGGTATGAAATATTTTAGCTTGAAATTCAAAACACACCACAAATTGTTGATGTCGTTGTCATTGAAAGTTAAATACCTACTTTTTTACACATACTGTTTTAAAGATCTGTTCTTAAAGCAAAAAACACTGTAAAATCAAGGAGGTTCTTTGAAGTAAACAAGACCTGTGTCCATAATATTAGGTTCAGTAAATCATTTCTCGTTTCAAAAAGTAAATATAAAATCAATTATTATTCGTTTCCACGAATTGTCTATAACTGAGATCATCAATCGATATTCAGAAACGAATGATACAGAAATTATTGTATCGAGGTCCTTTTATAGTACTGTTATTTCAATAATAGTCTTCTCCATGAACGGTACATTATGCTTCGAACAACCCAACAGGAGGTATAACTTTAATTAAACGTGTTGCAATAAATAATCAGTCAGATACCCCACCGTTTGTAATTAAATAAAATAAAAAATAAAAAGAATTTTAACAAGTTTTAAGACAACCACAGCAGTGGAATACACGACAAGCAAATTGTACTAAATCGTTTACAAGTTAAACAAACTTTGAAGTCGATTTTCACGAAAAAGAGCCCCGAATGAAAAAATGTTATACCAAAATATTATTTTCATTTTTAACGTAGAATCACCCCCTGCCCGGTTGTACTACGATTTCCGGCCCACCCTGTATAATTATCTAACTACTGTATTAATTACTGTATTAACTTTAAATAAGACTCACAAATGAGTCTTCAGATGTTAAATAAAAAAAAAACCGAAGAATTATTACACAGCCGGGGGTTTGAAAGTGCTTCACAAAGGGATTCAAAACTTGACAAAACAATTGGGGTGGCTCGCCTCACGAGGGACATTCTTCGAGTCGACCTATGCGGGTCGACGGCAAATGATATGTTACATACTCACGGCACCGTGAAATCTTCTGGAACAATGGAATTCTGAACCGTCTATTTTTATAAAATCCGTCAGTCATTCGTGTTTTCCCATCCTCGGAGCCTTGAACTTATTTATCACGGAGGAAAACGTTGGAGTTTACAAGTCAGGAAGGAGGAAACACGCAAGTTGCACAACGATCGCAAGGGCTTCTGCCGAACAGCGGCCATCCAGCAGCTCGCCACTAAACGCGAAATCTCAGCCTCGGGGATCGTGGAAACCACTTCCTCGTGGTATTTCGATTGGAAATAACCCCGGGCGACCTCCGGTCGAGAAATAATACTTTCTCTTGGGAATGCCTCACGGAACGTTATTAATCTCTTCATCGATCGAAACAAAAGAGTGGAGGCCATTGTTGGCGTGGTGTGTAAAATAGCACAGGTGTACCGTGTGTCTATACGTGTGTATCGTGCTGACCTTTCGAGAACCGTCGAGAGCAAAGCGTGAAACCGCTTTGAAGATATTACCGACATTAACTGGAGTATGCAGAGTCAGCTAACTGGACCATTATCGTTCCATCACGCCCCGGAACGGCGTGGCAACATTTTGTAAAGTAACAAATGAAAGCTCAGCGTACCGTAACTCGGTGTAAAATGTAATTTCACACTTTGCTTGTACAGGGTACCAGGGTAACGAGTGTGGGAATTCGTTGGCAGTTTTCGTTCCATTCCTTCTCTGGGCGTTTTCCGAGGTGGCTTATTTGTTTATCCCTTGAATTGTGAACCAGACTAACGAAATCTGTATGCTTCGACAGTTCCAAGCGAAAGTGTTGACAACTCGTGTAAAATTAGAAAATAGAGGTCAAAGTTTTGAAATTAAATTCAAAATGTAAATTGCTTTGGCTCTGATATGCGAGGATTATACATAAAAATTTATATTTTACTATTAAATAACGCGAAAAGAAATGTCACCTTTTTTTAACACTTGAGTGTCTTTTTAAAGTCAAAGCAGTCAGAATTTTATAATAGAAGCATCGAAAAGTTGTCTAAGTTACGGCAAGATATTGTAACTCTAGCGATTACGTCGCCCCGGACAAAAAGACAAATTGCCGACCCTTAAGAATATATTGTATATATATTTTTTAGCTTTTAGACACAAACAATATAAATACGCTACGCACTGTAAATTTTTAGCGAACGGAAAAATCGATACGTGAAATTTTCTATTAATTGGGTATTTAACACATCAATATTTTTCTCACACTTACAGCCAGAATGGCGCTCCGGACAAATGTCCCGTCCCTAGAGCGGGCGCTGCTGTCGGAATAAATATTATATATTCTTGTTTTGTAAATAAATTTTTTGCATTGAAAAAAAAACTACATTTCTTTTCGTTTTACCAAACACATGGAGTACAGTAGAACTCCATGCTTCTGAATATGTTGAGGGGCAAAATAGTAGAGAAACTTTTATTATTTTATGTTTACTATTGGGAATAGTAACGTTTTATTATCACACTTTATTACTTTATTGCATTTCAAAGTGTTGACCCCCGTTACGAATGCAAGCTTGATATCTTAACACATTATCTACCGCTCTAGAATGGAAAAGTAAACCCTACTATTTTATAATTTGATGGTAATCCGTATTTTCCATTTATTCTCGATCGTAGCACGCTTAACTTTCATTATTTCAACAGTGTTATCGACGAAAGAAATAATAGTCAAACGTTTGTTAATTGATTTTCAGTTACCAGTGGGTAGTATTGAAAAGCCTATTAGTAGGCTTCCGATATATATAAAGTGTTAAGGAAACTGAACTTATCACTCTCCAAATCACATCTTTATCTTGATTTAGTTCAGTGAATGCACTATTAATCCTTTCTATAGTAAACATAAAAAAAAAAAGTAATCATAATAAATTTCATTAATACCTTCGACTAATTGTTACATTCCGATGTACCAACAATTCTCGCTATTAAGCCTAGGCTATAACTTTTTTATAAAGCGTTTTCAAACCTATGTTTATATAACTTTTTTTTTTGCTCATAGAACATACTGGTGCAGTTTGATCGGTTAAAACTGGGACACCCTGTATAAATAGGGCATAGATAGAGTTCTATCTGTACATATGTCCCGTACAAATTTTCAGCATAAACCGTACCGGACTTCCATGTATAGCAATGCAGGGTACATGTATGTACCTCGTACGCCATGTATCACCCTAGTTGCTATCTTCATTTGTCCCGTTCTACCGGAGTGTACATACATATGTTTCTGGTGGCACGACACCGGTGAAGATAAATACGGAGGAAGTTTTCAGAGTTTGTTTGTACGGAGTGTTAAGTCTCATTAAATAAGACAAACGTGTAAGTTTTATTTTTAATAAAAACGCTGTTGATCCACATTGTAGAATGTCTAAAAAATATTCAGTAATTCTTGGAGTCCAAAATAATAGACAGTTTATATGGTGTCTGCAGTAAAAGTTCAGAAAATTTTGTGCACAATTTTTTAATTCATAAAAATAAATTACACCTATCCCCCCGATTTACATGGTACTTAAAAAAGGAAATTTCTGCAGTCATTTTTTAATTCCATTCGCTTGATAACATTGGCGCTTATATTTCTAGTCATTTTTTAATTCCATTTATTCTGAACCGACCGTCTTCCTATCAACTGATGAAAGTAACATCATACCAATCAGGAAGAAAAGATGATAACAGTAATTAAATTTTTGGTTAAATACCTTGGTCATATCACCTTTATATTTTTGTCATTTTATGAATAGACCGTTATTTTTATGCTTTTTAAGATATATTTAGTTTTATTTTACGTTGAGATAAATGACTGAATTATGCACATTTTAGTTTGTTTTAGATTTACACGATTTTCTAAGGAACCTATCTTTAATGTAAATCGGGGGATAGGTGTATTTATCCTATTCGCTAATAACCTGGCAAATAAAAGCAGCAACAGCGGCAATAGCTAATTTGAATTCCATCAGTGTTATAGAAGAAGTCGTTCGATATTTTGGTTCAAAGCAAAAGCATTAATTACTTCTGTCGAATAACCGGTTGCTGACAAAAATTGATATCCTTTCAATTGGCTTTCACTTTATTTTCTGCGATGTTACCGCGATTGTTCTTTTGCTACATTTCTTATGGTAACCGTGATTTCGAATACCTTTATGGCTTGAATTATTTTTCCTCGGATAAATATACCAATTAATTTATTAAACGTTATCGAGTTACTTTATAATTTTGCATTATCATTTTTTATCTTATGTATATTTCATCTGTGATGTACCAATTGAAAATATGAAAATTAATAATTCCATCGTTGATTATAATTCTGTATATTAATAGTTTTCTTCTAGATTCTAGATACTCGAAGTGATAGATTTTATGTTTAATATACAATCGTCGAATTGTTAAAATACAATTTGTATGGAAAGAAAAAGTAATATAAATTCTGGCATTATTTAGAAATACTTACATTATTTCTCGTCACAATAAAAGTATCCTACAACTTAAACACATGTACCACAATTTCGATCAGACGCACACATTTCATCTGTGAATGTATCCTCTATAAAATACAGTTACTCGCATTAGTATTCGAACACCGCACCATTCCCGAGAAACGCGTAATACGCAATCGTCGAGGAATGATGTGATGGATTTTACAAGTTAACGGCATTTGTTGCATTACACATTATATTTCCAAGTATATTTTTACGTTTCAATATTTGATTGTCCAAAAGAATTAAGTAGTTTTTTATTTCAATCGATACGCGTTAACACTAATCGTATCAAGTGGGGTCAAATGACCCCTTTCAAAATTTCAAATGTGTGAAGGGGAAACCAGTGATATGTAAAAAGTGTAATTAATTGATTATTTTATTTATAAAAATATATGTTTGATTATTTTAGTAGATATCAGAAGTTACGTTGCGAATTATTTCCTTTAATAAATGAAGAATTTCTTTCTAAAAATCAACGTTTATTTTATAAGGGGTCAATAGCAAACAAAATAAAAGGGCATTTTATAAAGTTACTTTGTCGCTTTCACTGCAGCATTTAACGCGTTAAAATATAAATATTGTCCGATAGAAACTATTAAATTGATCGACTTATTCAGTTTATCACCGTGCATCTAAAAAACAATGAATCCGATTCGACGTTAAAATAACGAACCACAATGTACCTCAACGTCTCTCGTTAGCTACCTGTGAACACACAGCACTGTGCAAAAGTCTTAGACCACTGCATGAAATTTCTTTTATACTTGAACAAATCTATGTCAATGATACTTATTTCTTATCATACTGTGTATTTTAATAACGATCCCAAACATACCGCCCGAATTGTGAAAAGTTATTTGCCAGATTTAGAAAATAAAGCTGGCCGCGTCAAAGTCTAGATCAAAATATTATCGAACATGTTTAGGATCACTTGGACAAAAGAACAGAATGGCGAAGAATTCCATTGGAAATAATTAATAAATTATACGAAAGCTGTATAAAAAGAATTGATGCCACCCAAAATATTGAGGTCTTTACCGAATTTATAACAAAATTACATTCTATAATTCATATACTGTTGTTGGATTCCAAATGATAGGAGTTAACAATACGCGTTGAAGTATTCCTTACGGTAATAACTGCACTCTTGAACTGACTACAAGATTCTGAACATCTATCGTGATCTGGTCACGAATATGGTCAGGACAACGGTCAGGAAGAAATGATACAAAGGTTAGGATGAGTAAGGAGATAGAACAGAGATTAGGGTGTTGGTTGCAGAATGAGTCGATGGTGGTTATCGCACTACGAGTAAGGGTCCGTTTCGACTATGCCTGTAGCAGGCGCCAGTAAAGAGAGAAAACGGTTGTTTTCCTGTTGTCCGACAGAGAAAACAACCATTTTCTCTCTGTCGGACGACAGGAAAACAACCGTTTTCTCTCTTTACTGGCGCCTGCTACAGGAATTGTCTAAACCAGGGGTGGCCAACCCAAATGATTTTGCGAGCCACTTTGGAAATGCATCATAACTCCGCGGGCCGCATATAAAATTACACATATATCCCCACATTAGATTTAGACCCACTATAGACATTTTTTTGGAGTGAAAAATTGAAATATAACTGTAAACTCATAAATAAAACAGGCAATATCTGTCATATATTCGCAAGAATATTATTTTAAAATCAAAGTTAATTTTTGAATATATGGAGGCAAAAGTAATGTATTTTTTATTAATACATTGGTTTTCACTACTTAGGCTATTATAAAATAAATATATTTTGTAAAAGTGTGATGAATCTCACGGGTCGGAAAAATGTTCAAGGCGAGCCGCAGGTTGGCCACCCCTGGTCTAAACGGACCCTAAGGAGTTGTGGTCATCCGACACTGTATAATAATATTATTATAATAAAATATACATAATACGCTCAATCTAACTGTGGACTCGTATATCAACTATCAAAGACGTAAAATTGTAACGTAATGTCAGCAACCTAAGACTTTTGCACGGTACTGTAGTAAATGTTGTTCGAATACTTTCAACGTATCCCGGTGTTTCACTCGTATTTCACAAAGTGATTCGTGTCCCGATGAACCATTCTATTCTCGTTAAACTAGAGAGTCGTGCAAAAAGTTTGCCACCGGCTCAAATGAGGCGGCGGCGAGCCGCAAAAATACGTGGGCTTGGTTCCCATCATTGTGCCGGTCGACGTATAAAGCATACGAACGACGTTCTAGAAGCATTTCACCCGAAGATGCTCGCACCATAAATTCCACGGGGCCTCCGTTCTCCTCTCTATTATTGTTTATTTCCATGTACACATCCGTAACGACCGGCCAGCATTCGACTTAACGGTGCAGGAAAAACGGTCTCCATCGCGAAAGCTTTGTACTTTCAACTGTAATCGCTGGACCGCGGATGTTTATTCACGACATACCCGCATTACCGTGTAATGTACAGCGCCGAGCATGTCGGCCTTCCGCAGAGGAAATAGCAATCTAGGGGAAGAAAGTTTCATCGTTCAATACACACTCGAATGTTATTAGACATACCATTTCGATTAGCAATTACGAAAAGCGAGTTGGTTCATTTGGTGATAGTAATCTTATTTTGTTTTGGAATGATTACTAAACCGAATACTGGATGTATTTATTTATTTTTTTTTTTTTTTATTAAGCATTTGAAACCTCAGGCGAGGTTTATTTCTGCTATACAATAGTAACAACAACAAAAAATTACATTGTGCGATTACAAAATTTAAGTTCTAAATTAGGAGGATACAAGGGTTTCTAAAAAAATATATATAATTCGATACTTGGCTGGTTTTGCACGATATCCATTACTTTTTTAGAAAATTAACGAAATATGTAATAGTTTTCAGATGCTTTCAATATGCATTGTGTATTAGTGCAAACAAGTGCTCCGCTCACAGGGCCTAAACTACTTGGCGTTACTATTTTTTAAATGTAATGTACTTTTTGTGGGATTCAATTTAATCCATATCTATCCTAGGTTTAAGGAGATGCGGAATTTTTTTTCCTGGGTAACTGTTGAGTGAAATATTTCAATCTTTCTTTAGAGAACATACAACTACATAGCTTTCTCCTTTATTCTTGAATTTTTGTAATTGAAAATGCTTCGAAATGGCGGGATTATTCGTTGTCTTTTGAATCACGTGCGTGGAATACTGGTCGCCATTGTTACTACAGACTGGATTGCATAGAATTAAAAATTAAAAGGATTCTTTCGATATCTTGAGTATCTAAGGTTTTACAACAGATTGTTGACTTTTCGTCGTCGAATTGAAATAAAAATAAAATAAAAAATAGAATGAAATAAGTCAAAGATAATCGAAACTCCATTATTTCATAAGAGCGCAATTTTTTTTTCCAGAAGAGTCCGATGTTTGTGTACCGGGAAAAAATTTCCATGAAAATCATTGTTTTCAGGGAAAAAACCCGATAAAAGGAATTCTTTGTACCTTGAATTTAAAGAAAATTATTATAATCGATACAACATTTGAAAACTCTATGAAAAACTACAGATAAGAAACTTCAGTTTATGTCAACTGTTGAAATGATAAAAATTGGTTCTACTTTTTGTAAATAATTCTCCTTACGTTAAAATTTAACAATATCAAAATAAGAAATATTAGAATTTATATATTTCCAACTAGAAATAATTATACTTACTTTGTAATAGAAATTAGGAAAAAAGGTATTATATTTTTAGAAACAGAAAATTATTATGTTTCTAACTTTTGTACTTTACATGAATTAAAAATACAAAAATCTAATAAACGTATTCGCTTTTGCGCTTGAATCAATTTCAGTTCTCAGTGATAATAAGCTTGAACTTAATTGTACCTGCAGGCTTCGTTAACATTTTTCCCCTTCATTCATAAACGAAAGATGCGCGAGTATTGCACTTATTTCTTCGACGGATCTGTTTCTTCTCACGAGCCAGAAATGGTAAAAACAATGAACAATTATGATTTTATCTGATGTAACCCGTGAAAAGTCCAAATACATATTCCGAAGCGAGTACGAGTTACAAGTACACTGAAAATTGGAGTGGTTTAATTAAGAGTCAGTAGTTTTATGAAAACCATCCTTCGTAATTGATTTAACAAAACGCTATCCGTGGTTTATTACATCATTTCTTTTGGTAATTATTGAATTGTAAAAAATTTTGGGTGTCAGTCATCGGTGACTGACGTGGCATCCAACGTGTTAAAGAAACTATTCTATTTTAAAGGATAAGTATATTACACTTTTGCGTCTTATTGTACATGCTAGTTTATGTTTAATCATTTATTTATATTTTACCTTATATTCAATTACAAAATAAGTATACATCGAACACCGTTAATCCTATTATTAACAAATTGTTTTCCTTCGTTCGACGCCTACAAGAAGAATCAATAAAAAAGAAATTCACTCCGTTACGTCATAAAGATCTATGTACAGCAAATCGTAAAAGAAATCCTGACATGATTTGATGACATAAAAGTACCGCAAGATATCGTAGCACCTATTTATGCTATATTAATTTGAAGCTTAACGTTTTATGAGAATAATTACATAAACCTTTAACTGGTTACTTTGGCCAATTACAACGAACGGTGACTGATCATGAAACAAAAAGTTTGACACAATTTGATCGCACGAAAGTACCGCAAAATGACACTCAAGCTGTACCAACTTGAAGCTTAAAATTTGACGAAAACACGAGTTTATAAATTCTCAAATTCTCATTTGACTAACGAAGTAATTATAGAAGTATTGGTATAATTATTCTATATCGACAAAGATCAAAGCTAATGAAGATACCTTCGACCAAATTTTGTCGAATATGTCTCCTTAGTACTCTGAGAACGAAACAATATAAAAGCAATCGCTCTATGACGTCAATTTAGTAGATAATTATTACAACTTTTGTTTGCTGAATCATACGTAAATTTGTCTCATATTTTGCCAATTTTTAATATTTAATTTTTGCTTTCAAAGTTCAAATTCCACACGAGTGTTTCGACCATGTGTTTAGACGTATGCAGACGTCAATCGTCCCTAGAAAGTTAACACGTTGGCTGCCACGGGGGTCACCGGTGACCGGCACCCGAAATTTTGTACAATCAAATAATTAATAAAAGAAATGACGAAATAAACCACGGATAGCGTTAATATTAAGCTGATAATGCTAGTTGTCGATTTGAAAGGTTAGATTTGAAAATTAGTTGATTATATTCTTAATAATTAGGATTTCAACGTGTCTGACTACACACGTCCGTTTTCACTGTGGCAGTCAACGTGTTAAAGAAATCATTTCCACGCTAATTAATAAAGAACTCTTTCTATTTGGAAGAGTAAATAAAACTTTTCTACGCATGGACGGATGAACACCCCGTATATTTGAAATGATTATTAATCCATTATATTTGTCGTGAAGTCATTGAACAGAACGTTATAAGAAAGATGAAAAGATTTCGTTTCCTAATCAGATACGCTGCTACGTAATTACACGTTCGAAAGTAGCTGTGGTACACGAGTGTCGGACGTTCACAGGTAATTTAGGAAGGAGCGTGCCTCCTGTTCATCGGACGAACGTCGTTACGTGAAAATTACTGTCCCAACGATAAACACTGAATGGCTAGTTTCACATCCTTAGGGCCTTAGCCGTCGCGAAGAAACGAAGCTTCCGTGCCAGAAACGACGTTCGTTGCTGAATTTCGTGCGAATTTAATTAGAGAAACAATGGACGCCCGTAAGTTGCCCTCGTCACGCGTGTAATTGGGAAAAAAAAGAAGAAGATCCACGCGGCCGAAATTGGTCCGTGGAAACGTCGTAAAGACGAGAGTTTAAACGCAAAAAGTAACAAGATTCGATTCAAACTTGCTGCAACTTGAGATATTTGTACAAGCAAAATAATCGAGTGATTTAATAAAAAGAATATCTGATAATGAAAACAAGTAGATAGATTAAAATTTGACAATTTATTTGTTAGAAAAATTCACGAGTGTTTGCTTCTTTCTGCAATGCGTATCGAATAAGTGGATAAAATTGAATATTGTGAATAAGCTCAGTGGAAAAAAATATTTTTTTCTTATCCAAATTGTATAATTAATTCTACTTGAAGTATAACTGAAGTACTGTTTAATTTTGAATGCTTATTGTGAAAATGAAAAGAATAAACAACACAATCTCTGTTCCCCAAAAACAGGGATCTTCATGAAAAATACTTGATGTAAAAGATATTCAATATTTTAACATTTTCAAATTTGTTTTGATTCATACTAGCTTACACATTTTTATGATTACTGTACCGATCATTCGCGTCATACATCTTTTCCTTCGAAAGAGCGTACTTTCGTTAATGACCCTCAAAATGAGTCTTTATTAAGCATTGTAGCCTTTGTTTTGTATATAAGGAGATCGTGCAAAAACGATAGAAGAATTTATAGTACTTTAGAAAGGGAAGCATAGATTATTTCGAGAGGAAGCTAGTTTAGAAAGGGAAGTACAAATAATTATGCAAATCGTTTTCTTCTTTAGTTTTTTGGCCGACTCGTTGGCTCCTTACACGAAGAGATGGTTTCCCCTTTTGCCTTAAACAATTTCTCCAGTTTTAAATAGCTAAACATTCATTACTATTCCATTTATCATCGTCAAGATGGAACGATTGACGTTTCTTACCAAGCTTGGTCTTTACAAGGCCCCATGGCTTCTTTTTTTTTCTGTAGTGATCATGATTTTGTTGAAGCTAGTAAAAATATTGCTAAAAATCTATGTTTTATTATGAATAAAAGGGAAGAGATTGCAGAGTTATGTGTATTGTATGCAATCATTCAGAACGCGTTCGATAATAAATGCTCTTGCTCGTTTAGTTAAATATATTAATTTGTCAGTTGCTAGAAAAAGCAGAGTATTGCAAAATAATATGAAATTTTAAGAATTAAATACGTAATTCCTTTTCTAAATAGGAAAATTAATAACAATATATTTCTGATAGACTTCGAAATCCCCATGAGTTCTACCAAAAATCTTTTCCTGTCTTCAAAAATTCGATAACAAGGTTTTCTATCTGCAAAGAAAATTAAATTCCTTCTGTCTAGGCAAACAGGTTTAGCAATTCTTTTTATGAACAGTTCCCGTTCCAGAGACATTTTTATTGACGGGTAATACGACGGAGACGAAACATGACTGGTTATGGTCGCATGGGACCGGGATCTCCATACCGAACAGGTAGATTCATGGAAGCTGGAGTAACTATTGGATTAACGGTGGTACACTAAATAACGTGGCCAGCTGTAAAGATTTAGCTTCGATTCTCGGTACCCTGATCCTTATTTCCGTTTATTTTACAATCTGGAGACTTATCCGTGATGGGACACCTCGACCCACAGTACACTGCTTTAGGTAGGTTATTATAACGGTGATAAAAATTGAAAGAAATCCTGGAAAACGATCAGATGTCTGACAGTCCAAACATATTTAAAAATATTAATATGTTGACTGGTAAAATATAATAGAAAAGAAATTTTTATTCCATTTTTTTTTTCTTTTTTAAACTTGTCACTCATATTATTAGGAATTCTTTCGATTACTTAATTTGAGAATTCTTGAAATAAGGAAATATTGTGAAAATTACGGATAATATTTATTAAAAATAAAACTGCTATCTAATGGGATTTTGAACAGTTTCGGCGTGACAGTCAACCTGTTAGAAATGATTTGTATTTATATCAAATAATACATGTGACTGTACTATAACTACGGTCGGAGTCATATTTTATTTAACTCACGCATTCTTTTGACCAACACACAATGTGAGTTGAATATAATTCGTATGGTGCTAGATGCGTAGCACAGCAGACATGGCAAACAGTAACATTCTCGTTTACCAGCGTTCAACTGAAAATATCTTCGTAACAGATTACTATACTCCTTTTTTAATACAAAATAACAATTCGATTTTAAGAGATTCATCGAATGGATGCAATTTTCCGAAGTACTTTGAATTTTTTCAAAGTCAATTCAAGAATTAATTCTACGTTGTATTGTAGGTAATTAAATTCATCGTTTCATCAGTACAATGTAGCTTAAATAAAATAAAATTGTATTCATTCGACGAGACTCTTCAAATGCAACGTGATTCGTTGAAGACGTTTCTTGACTACAATGGTAATTCTTATTGATTTACCATATTGATAACGCTTTTGTCTGTTACTCTACTCTTTGGAAGCATCATAGATTTTCTATTTGAATATTATTGGAAACGTGAAAATCTATCACGTCACGAGTTCGACACGTTCAATGTCTGTGTAAACTGTCGTACCTACTGCAAACCCACCCTAAACATGAACACGTATTATAAAAGACGAAGACAGACCGATATCTGGGGATGAATATTAGAACAAGGTGGCCGTATTCAGGTAAAACCGTGTAGTATGTAAGAGTGACAATATTTAACAATGACGTAGAATGTTAAACAGTTACCGAGTTCGATTCCTGGTATCCCTGACCATTTACCACGGATCTCGTGGTAATAAAACGTCGAAATACAGCCAGCCATAAACACTGCGAGCCATAAATGAGAATTAAAGACGAAAATACCCCGAGGGTGTAGGTAATCTATTGTAACGAAAGTTATAACGTAGGCCAATCTTAATCCTGATTGTACAGAGGTTAAGCTAATCCGGAACCGAGGATCAGAAAATCCTGGGGAGATAATTGCAGGACTAAGACGGACCAGCGAGGGGTAACGAACATTGCCAACGGCATGATCGATCCTCGACTCCACCGAACCCCTGGCATCATTTAATGTTACTCCTGTTCTTTGATCAAATTGCCAGATGCTCGGCTAGAAGGGACGGTCAAGATGTACCGTTATTTACGATGGTATTACAGCGATTGTCAGCAACTTTGCATTCGTGTTCGATTTTACGGTACGTCGATCCGTACCATTTCCAACGATCCTCTGTCGTTAATATTTCACAGCTGCATATTCGACGAAGTCTATGACTCTTGTAATCCGATGTTCGTTTTTATATGAACACAAGTCTGTTCGAGTGGTTTTGTAGCGAGAGTCAAATTCAAAAGGATATTAATCTGATCTTTTAGTTAAATATGTTGATTGATTTCTTACAAACAAATACTTCTTTCACGTGTAGGTATTTCTTGGATGTTACAACAATGAGAAATTGAAAGATTGTTAAAAAATAATATCTCAGTAATATTCATACTCATAAAAAAAACAATGCACTGTGTATCTCCTGGGATATTTCATATTTCCTAAATTTCGAATTTGCGAATCAAAGAAAAAGCAAAGCAAACGTTTGTAAGTACAGTAGACTCCCGTATAACGCAGTAAATATAAAGATATAAAGATTAGAAAAACGTTACAAAGATTTTGTAATTCGTACGAAATAAATAAGTTTTATTTACGTACATTAGTGATATGTATTCTTTTTAATCTGTAGCATATATAGGAAGGTGCCCATACTTTGTTTTTAACGTGTCGAATTAAAAATATTAAACCTTTGGTTAAGGATTTGACTTTGTTTCCTACTATAAATAACGTCCGATAGGATCTCAAAACGTTAAACATATGACGTAAAGAAAACAATGTTTCTTGGAGTGAAACAAAGGGGTCTTAATTTTGGATACATAAGAATTTCAGGGTAATAATGTTGTCGGTAGACACTGTTTTGTTTCCTGATTGTAACTATACAAGATATAAGCTACTAAATGTTGACTCAATCCATTTATATATGAAATAAAAAGACTATAGTCCAATTTAGGAGCAGGTCCAATATAGGAACCTTTCGGTAGCGAAAATGTTATCATATAACGAATCAATTCCCTTATAGAGGTACTTTAAATTATACAGGGGTGATATTTTATGATACCTTCGAGGATTAATGTAAGCAAGTACTTCGAGCAAATTTACAGGTGCACCTGTCGCAGAATCTTTTCAGTAAGACAGCTGCAAATTAAATGAAGGTCAGGTATACCTGAACCAAGATCGATACGAATTACATTCAAACTAAGCTTCAATTCTTCCAATGTTTAATTAATAACTTATTAAGCTGTTAAATGCCATAGTGGATAGCTGTGATCGTTTCATGCTTGAATTTAAACTTTCCAATTGCTGGGGGAACGCGTAATCTTTGGAATACTAATTCCATCCGAATTTTGTAGTATTATAAAGTATATAAAAAATAATAACTAGGAAAAATTATTGAAAATTTTTGTTGTATCTACTTTTAACCGTGAATAATACCAAACTCATGAGTCCATTATAACCTGGTGAAAATTCAAAATTCGTAACATTTATATCCTTTATATCAAAATTAATGAAAGAACAAAAATGGTCACTAGACTGTATTGGCTTTGTGGTGTCATATAATTACAAAACAACTTCAAATGTTAATTTCTTGCTTATTTCAGAGAGATACACGTTATAATTTTGCATAATTATTATAATATACATTCTTGTATTACACTGCGAAGTTTGGGTAAAATTGGTGTTTCCAAAGTCGTGTGTCGACATTCAATGTACATTTACATAGAAGTTAAAATTAAAGTCGAAAAATGAATAAATGTATACAATAAAAGTCAACGTAATATTCCAACAAAAGCGTATAAATTTTGCAATTTGAAATAAGAAACAAGTCATTTTTAACCGACTACGAAAAGAAGAAGGTTACTCAATTAGTTCAGTATATATAAATTTTTAACTTGTTTAACGATTCTATTGTTTATGTGGCGTCAATAATTACCAGCAATCTTGATGCCGTTCAACACGTTGCACGCAAGATTCAAATTCAAAATCAACTGTTACGGAACGGCAATCGCGAATGCCGTAACGAAAAAGCAAAACACCAATCACCGTCGACGTGTTTTGAAAACAGTATTTCGCATGTCCCCGAGGAAACGATGAACCACGTACGCTTGCAAAACATGAAACTTGGCGATTTGCATTCGGCGACCGATACGTCTTAAACGTTGTCACAAAAAAACGGGGACAAGCGTGATCGTTAACTCGTTAAAGTTATACCACCAGGACTATTAGAATGTCGTGACGGCGTTGACCTCGAAACGATGGAATTGCGACCGATAGGAAGCCAAACGGATCCTTGATAGGTTGTAAGTTTTTTGTTATCCTGTCGTTTGGTTTTGTGTAATAAAAATCAATCCTCACGACACCGGTATTAATTGCAAGACGAAAAAAAAAAAAACGCGGGAACTTAATGGACGTAACAGACCACCCTTTGTCTCGATCCATCACGACTACGGCTCGAGGCTAGCCTCTGGAAAGTATACATTTACATTGTTCCACGTTCTTCCTGATTGTTCTTCATTGTGTCGTTCGTGTACGTACGTTCACACCTAAATCCTCCCGGCGATGTTAATCGTCGTTCATCGACGAGGAACAAATTACTTCGTTTCGAAGCTGGGTCATCCACTGCGGTGGAAAGTAGTTGCGATAGTCGAGACTATACGTTGCAGATTACACGTTTGCAGACTATACGTTTACAGCTAGTTCCTGACCAGTTAACGTAAATGTCCCTTACTTCACCGATTAACCCTTTGCACTCGATTGGTGCCTCTGAGACGCCATATTTAATTTATCGGAGTATTCTAAAATGCGAAATTTCAGTTTCACTCGTATTAACACACGTTGACTGCCGTGTCACCGATATTCGGCTGACACTTGAATTTCCATAGAAATTTGTCGCTTGCATTATCTTTTTAATTGTTTAATTAGAAATCGTCGTATTAGGTAATCGAAGTTACGAAGGATTCTAATAATAAATAGGTAAAATTTGATCAAAATAAATGCTTTGCCCGATCAAGTTTTCAACGCCTATAGCGTGGCAATCAAGGTGTTAAAATATAGAAAATTAAAGGAGGAAATAGAAATTAACAGATTCTCAAATATTTGTCATACTTTTCTTTCGACATAGTGAGTTTGGTTTCTGGAAACGTAGCTGGAAAATTAGATTAGACTCGATTACGTTCAAAAATGCTTCGAGTGCAAAGAATTAATAATCATCTTCTAATTACACTGACACTTTATCTTTTTCTATTTAACGTTTTTGCTTCAAAGAACGTATCTTATACGCTCCTGAAAAATGAATAACTCATACCTAAAGAATATTATAAGTAGGAATGCTGAAAATGTATTTTTATCTTACAATTAGTATTTCCTTTCTTAATTTTTATTAAAGAAAATACAATATAGAGATAAATGTTACTTATTTTATGTCACGAATGAGCGTCAGAAGAATGTAATTCGATTCGTGAATATTCAAGTTATCACGCTGATGATTTCACCGAGGTAATTGGTAGATAATTAATAAATGTTACCATGTGTGTCAGCTACTAAACTGTGATAGAATAGTTGCATGTCACCGATTTTAAGGAGTGCTGAATTTTAGATGTTAAATATCTCTTGTATGAATATATTAATATAACTAATAATATATTTACAAAGTTACTAGTTAACACGTTGACTGCCACAGTGAAAACGGACGTGGGTAGTCAGACACGCTGAAATCCTAATTATTAACAATACAATCAACTAATTTTCAAATTTAACTTTTCAATTCGATAGCTAGCATTATTAGCTTAATGTTAACGTTATCCGTGGTTTATTTTATCATTTCTGTTGGTAATTATTTGATTGTAAAGAATTTCGGGTGCCGGTCACCGGTGACCCCCGTGGCAGCCAACGTGTTAAAAAAATCTGCGTCAAATTTTTTAATTAATTTTATAATAATTATGGGGGTCAATAATCGGTGCTCCAAAAATGTATGAGTCCCTATTGTTGTACTTTTAAGGTACGATTATATTTCTTAAAATACATAAAAGTTCGCAATATTCACCCGTCTACAATTACGCCCGATCTTTTGCTTTGCCCACTCTCACGTTCGCTCTTATTCTAATTCTAATGGCCGTTTCGCTACCGTCGGCCGCGGTTCGTTCGCGGTCTTCCCTCTCCTTCCTTCTCACGCATTCCCTCTCACTCACTCCACATCCAACCTATCATTCGCTCCGTTTCTCACATTCCCAATCACCTGTCGGCTCTCTCGGCTTCGCGCTCTTTCTTTCTCGCTCACTCTCTCGCTTTCTCTCTCTCTCACGCACACAGGTACTACAGTTCGGCCCTTCCTGATTTACTCGACGCCCTCGTCGAGGTTAAGAACATCCTGGTTACAATTTTTATCTTTGGTTTCGCCGCTTGCGATGTTACTGCGTGCTCGCGTGACAGCTCGGTGGGTATATTCGCGCGCGGAAGATACATACTTTAATCGGTCGACCGGAACTACATTCGAGTAAACGCGACTACTTTGTTGCTCGCCCTCGATGTCTCGCACCAGGTACCTATCTCTGTCTAAAACCTCGCCGATTTCGTACGGACCACGGTACTTCGGTGCCAATTTTCGACTCTCCCCCGTCGCGGGAGCTTCGCTCCTGACTAATACGATATCGCCCCTATTGTAATTCTTCGGCGCTTTGCGGTTCTTGTCATATTGTCGTTTCATTGCGCCTTGATTTTCGCGCAACAGCTCCGAAACATCGCGTCGTTCCTCCTCGGCTCCTAGTTCGTCGTTTATTCGCCTGACTTCTAGCGTTAGTGGATTCTCGCGCCACCCGCTCGTTTTGTAATTGAAAACAATTTCGTGTGGTGTTCGACGCGTGACTCTATGGTAGCTACTATTGATTGCCCACTGTACTTCGTGAAGTATTTCGTCCCAATCCTCGCATGTTATCGCGCTCGTAGTGGTGGCCAGGCAATTTAATATTACATCGTTTATCTTTTCGACCTGCCCGTTTGCTCGCGGGGTACCGGTCGCGATCTTGACGTGCTGTATTTCGTACTCGCTGCAAAACTCGGAGAAGCTCAACGCTGTGAACGCTGTACCACGGTCCGTTATGATACGCATTGGTTTACCGTAATGTGACATGAACTCAATCACGAACCTTATCGTACCAGCCGCGCCTACATCCTCTACGGCCTTTAGGACTACGTACTTGCTAAATCCGCACACTGCCGCTGCCACATACCTTTTGTCTCGCTCGGTGACGGGTAAGGGTCCTAAGTGATCAATGTGTATACTTTGAAATGGCGTATCGCCTTTGTCCAATGGATGCAAGAACCCTGGTTTCTTTCCGGACGGCGTTTTGTGGTACAGACACGCTATACACCGGTTCACATACTTCGTGACGAATTCGCGCATTTTCGGAAAGTAATACTCCTGTTTTAGCTTCGCGAGGGTTTTATCGATACCTAAGTGCGCTAGCGATCGATGCGCTTCCGCTACTACGTCGTATCTCAATTCCGCCGGTACGTACAATCGCCACCTTCCCTTCGTTACCTTGTACACTCTCGCGTTGTGCATCGTAAATTTCGCGTGGGCGTTTGAATCGCCCTTTTCTAATTCGTCGCGTACTCGCAAAATGTCCGCATCGCTCCGTTGCATCGCAGCTACCCAGTCGGTTGTCATTCGCACGCCTAATATCGGAAGCCCTACTACTGCCGTATCCTCGGCTTCGCCTGCCGGACTCCTGCTCAGCGCGTCCGCTACCTGATTGTGCTTGCCGGCGTGGTATTGCAACGTGTAATCAAACTCCGAGAGCCGCACGAACCACCTCCCAATCCGGGGATTCAAATCACGTTTGTCCGCTAACATTTTTAAGCTGTTACAGTCGGTTCGAATCACGAAATGTATTCCTATAAGGTAGACGCGAAACTTTTCGAGCGCGCATACTATCGCCAAGGCCTCGAGTTCGTACGAATGGTACTTGGCCTCCTCGGGTGTAGTTTTCCGGCTAAAATAGCTAACGGGTCGCCACGATTTATCTAACTGTCTTTGTAGCAGAACGCCACCTAACCCTATCGCGCACGCGTCTGTGTGCACCTCGGTTTCTACACCGTGTTGGTAAATAGTTAAGACCGGCCTAGTAGAAAGCAACTGCTTGATTTCTTCAAAAGCTCCCTTTTGTTCCGCCTGCCAATGGAAGGGCGCGTTTTTCTTTAAGAGATCGGTTAAGGGTTTCGTTTTCACGGCAAAGTTTTTTATAAACCGACGAAAATAGCTACTTAATCCGACGAAACTTCGCACGTCTCTAGTATTCTTTGGCTCGGGAAAGTTAATCACACAGTCGATTTTCCGTTTCCCTGGTCGAATTTCCCCAGCCGATATATCGAACCCTAAGTATTCTATTTCGCGCTTCAGATAATGGCATTTTTTTAAATTAATTCGTAACCCGCTCGCGCGCAAAAGATCAAATACGTGCTGCAGCCGTTGCAGCCCCTCGTCGACAGTTCTGCCTGGAATCACAATATCGTCCAGATATGCTATCGCTGTATCAAACCGCAGCGATCCTAAAATCGTGTTAATCGCCCTCTGAAACACTGCCGGCGCGTTGGTCAGCCCAAAGGGCATTCGACAAAATTGGAAGTGTCCGTCCGGTGTAACGAATGCAGTTTTTTCTCGCGACGACGGTTCTACTGGAATCTGGTAATACCCGCTAAACAAATCGATCGTACTATAATACTGATAACCTCGCAATAAGTCGATTTGGTCGTCGATCCGCGGCAACGGATATTTATCCTTTAACGTGACCTTGTTTAAAGCGCGATAGTCGACGCACATCCGAACATCTCCGCTCCGCTTCTTAACTAATATTACGGGACTCGAAAACGGAGATTGACTATCCTCGATTACGTTCGCGTCCTTTAACTCGTTCGTTAGATCGCGTAATTGTTTCCGCTCGTGGTACGATAAACGATAGGGCCGATACACAATTGGCCTATCGGTAGTTAACTCTAGTCTCATTGTCGCGCAGCTAGCCTCTCCTAACTGTCTAAAATTTTTCGCAAAAAGGTCGCGGTTCGCGTTTAGCATATTTACAAGGTTCTCCGCGTCTTCGCCCACGAGATCAGTGTCCACTTCCTGTCTCGTGACTTCGTCGTCGTTGACCTCCGGCACCAACTCTGACTGCTCGCTGACGTCCTCTTCTTCGCACGCCTCACCCCGGGCGACCACTTCGCCCTCGTGCAGAGTAATCGGCGCCGCCGTCACGTTCAGGACTGGTAGCACGGTTAGCCCTTCCTCATTCGTCGAAACCACGCACCTTGGAACGCTGAAAGTCTGTGTACGCAGTCCTCCCTCAACGCAAATATCTTGCGCTGGTAGCTGGCTGCGCACGGTCACGTGCCCCAAGTAATTCCGTGGAATTACGTACGGTCCCTCCGATACCAGCGTCGTCCGACGCGAAACCGGGGATGTCGCTGTCGCCTGGTACGCGTTGTCCAATGATGGGGCGATGATCAGCTCGCCCGCCCGACTGAGTATGACGACGCCCTCGGCCTCGGTGTACGGGTGGCCAACCAGGAGAGGTATGGCCTGGCTACCGCTTGGCACCACGTGCACAGTCACTCGGGTCTCTACGGCATCAATGCTAATATTAGCGGTAAATATACCAATAGGTCGTACCTGTCCTGCTCCATATCCGACAAATGGTTCCAGAGCCGTCTCGTGGTACGTCAGCTGCAATTCGTCCGCGACATCCCGACGTAATGCCACCACGCTGCTGCCTAAATCGATGTAGCATTTGACAGGGTGCCCGTTGATGAGTGCATCCTTATAATATTTTCGGTGCGTATCCTCCGTGATGTGCAGCACCGCAGGGGGTTGGTTGAGCGTTCCCGTTCTTGTTGTTGCAATCGGAGTCGCGGAGATCGCTGTCTGATCGCTTCTCCTCCCATCTCGGCTTGTCGTGGGACAGGCACGCGACATGTGGCCTGTGTTTCCACATTTGAAGCAGACTGTAGCTCTCGTTCTGTTCGGGCATACGCGTGCTTGATGTCCTGGCTGTTTACAAACAAAGCAGTTAATACTTGCCGACCTCGTTGTCGCGCCATGTGCCACGCGCTTGCTCGCTACGGGGTTCTCACGTATGAACGCAGAGCCCGCTTCCAGATCCGGCAATAATTCGCTCGGTTTTTTGTAGCGGCTCAGAGGACCCAAAAAATCTCTATATCTTGAATTATTTAGCCCGGATACGATCCATTCCACGATCTCATCATCCGTCATCCTCGCGCGGTTGCATTTCGCGAGCTTTTCGTAAAAATATTCCGTAATATTTTGGCCGGCCGTTTGCTTGTAATTTTGCGCTTCTATTCGCGTCTCGACGGTATTTCGTTTGCAAGGGAAATCCTGACGCAACAGGAACTTCCAATCCACCCACGTGCGAACTCGTCGCGGAAGGCTATCTCGCCACTGTTTCGCGACTCCCGCTAGCGAAGATAAAGCATAATGTCTTACCGCTGTTTCGTCCCATTGATACAAATCACCGTATTCCTCGATCTTCTCGATCCATTCGTCCACAGAGAGTCGTTTGGACACCGGATCAAATTTCGGTAGCACGTCGTCCATGTTGCGAAAATGTTGCTCCGCCATGTCGTCTTCCGTCTTCGCCGTCTCAAAATCGAACAATCGCCCCTCAATCGGCCTCGATTTTCCCTCTCGGCTCCGTAACTTCGCGTCCTCTTGACCGAAGCTTCCCGATCGCAGAGTTCAACCAGCGAAAAGTGTCCCACGTTACCACTTTTCACCGCACCGAAATCACAACGACTACCGGCTCGCCACGTGCTCGTTACCGTTTTTCACCACGCGACGATTCTCGTTTTCCAATAAATCTTCGCGGCGCGTAGAATATCTAATCCCACTTCTGAGAACTGTTGTACTTTTAAGGTACGATTATATTTCTTAAAATACATAAAAGTTCGCAATATT
Source organism: Stelis phaeoptera (assembly GCA_943735885.1). Taxonomy (NCBI): domain Eukaryota; kingdom Metazoa; phylum Arthropoda; class Insecta; order Hymenoptera; family Megachilidae; genus Stelis; species Stelis phaeoptera. Next base: position 5,444,956 of record OX030933.1, read on the forward strand.
CACCCGTCTACAATTACGCCCGATCTTTTGCTTTGCCCACTCTCACGTTCGCTCTTATTCTAATTCTAATGGCCGTTTCGCTACCGTCGGCCGCGGTTCGTTCGCGGTCTTCCCTCTCCTTCCTTCTCACGCATTCCCTCTCACTCACTCCACATCCAACCTATCATTCGCTCCGTTTCTCACATTCCCAATCACCTGTCGGCTCTCTCGGCTTCGCGCTCTTTCTTTCTCGCTCACTCTCTCGCTTTCTCTCTCTCTCACGCACACAGGTACTACACTATTATTGATGTAAACATGAGATAAAGTATACAGGAAGATTATACTATAAATTGAATTGTTTTTGTAATTTAAAATAATCAAAATTATTGTAATAAAGACTGCTGTAAATTACTTTGTTTTGTACTTATACATTTGATGAACAGTCTGTTTCAATAGTGTCATTAATTATGTAATACATGAGTATTCTATTATAACTTTATTATAAATTATTATAATTAAGTAATTTCATCATAAAAGAGGGATATTGTAGCAAAAAGCTACAATAAATATTTCTAAAACGTACACTTGAATCTTACAGAGTCGCTAATTAAGACATTTATATTATATTAACAATAATTTTGATTGTTATTCAGATGTAATAAAATTGTTAAATATCATAATATTTGATATAGATAATAACGTGTTATCGGAAATATTTCTGTGTAATAAGTAACTGCAAACTTGTAGTAATTTTCTTATTAAAGTAGGAGATTACGAATTTTTGAATCATGAAGATTGTATTACAGTCAGTGAAGTACACGTTTTAAATTTCATTTGAACGAAATGAAACGTCAGATTATTACGTGATCAATTTAACTTTAACTTTACGTAAATCAATTGGTATAATTGAAAAATATTAACAAAAGAACCGAAATTCATATAATATTGAAACGTTCCAAATCGACATTAACTGTATCTTTGTTCTAATTCCTCCATTGTATTACATCTTGCCTAATGACTGGTTAGATTTACGGCCGTTGTCGTGACCAGGTAAACTCGCAAATCGTGCAGCAAATTTACTAATTAGTGTCGTTGAAATGTCAAAATATTTTCTTTCTCTACGAAAAGTAAATGAATGCTTATATAATTGATTGCGATTTAGTCTGTTTCATCAACTAATCAAAGTTTTAAAATTGAAATATGCAGCAATAAAGAAAAATAGGATAAAGTAAATTACTCTTTCAAAACTTTACATATTATTTGAAATGAGAAATTAAACTTTAAACGTTTCGAAAATTTTCGAATAAGATAGATTCTAGAATATAATTATAAATATGACTCTTATTAAAGTTATTGTTAACTTTCTTACATTCTGAAGAGCCTCATAAACTCTTGAATTTAAAATAAGCATGGAAATTCTACAATAATTAAATTGCTTAAAAATTTGCAAGAAATAACAGTAAATACTTATTATTACTTATGCATATGTATTAAGTTGCTGTAAACGAAATGGCCAATTCAATTACGAAACTTTCATCAGTCATGATTTATGAAAACGCGATGAATATAATTCCACGAGTCACATAAATATTCGTACCTTGCAAATTGCTAAAACAAAAAGAAAAATTTTTCTCTTTAATATAAATTTTATCAACAAAAATAAATTTGGCGTGACGAAAACTAATTAAAAATTTTTTATAAAGTTTCTTTAAATATCTTAAAATGTTCACAAAAGTATTCGTGCTTGCATACCTTAATAATACTTCGCACCTTTAAATTTTATATTAAATTTTATATTATATTTATACCTTTAAATTTTATATTAAATTTTATATATATATTTGTTTTCCAAACAATTTTGATATACATACTACAAATTACGTTTGTAAAGATTTTTCTTTCAAGATTCTTGTACTTGAAATATCATATTTTCTTAATTCTAACAATAACTATTGTCATACACCGTGGTCCATATGTTTAACATCGTTGTCTTACCGAAAATGCTGATCTGATAACAAATATGCAAAACGTTCAAATATTACATTTTGTCCATATCATTTCTAAAAACTAAATTTTTAACATCTTATGCAGCCGATAACTGAACGCTCCCATACATATTATTATATCAAATTGTGTAAGTGTAAATACCCCCACAGTGTTAAAAAAAAGTTGTGCATAAAACATATATTGGAGCATGAAGAAAAGTAATAAAATAAATATTTTATTATCTTTAATATTTATATTAAAAAAAGAGTGGATAATTTATATATGAATCACTGCGTATTCAAAATAATAAAATACTGAGCTTACCTTAGTCAGTAATTACTAATTATTATACATTCAAATTGGAGCAAACACGAATACCGGTCTACCGCAAAAATTCTGATGGCGACTGTCAGATTTGGCGCCAAAAATAATTATCTTGGTGCTGTGACCTTTTTATAACGTGGATGTCTTATTTCTGTTAGGAACAGCGCATAAGTTGTTGTTTATGCTGTTGTGTAACAAAATATCAAAGAAAAATATTAGTTAATTAACACGTTGGCTGCCACGGGGGTCACCGGTGACCGGCACCCGAAATTATTTACAATCAAATAATTACCAACAGAAATGATCAAATAAACCACGGATAGCGTTAACATTAAGCTAATAATGCTAGCTATCGAATTGAAAAGTTAAATTTGAAAATTAATTGATTGTATTGTTAATAATTAGGATTTCAGCGTGTCTGACTACCCACGTCCGTTTTCACTGTGGCAGTCAACGTGTTAATTTAGAAAATTTTCTTCTTTACCGTGTATTTTTTAAAGCCACTAATTATTTTATGAATTAAATACTTCCTCTAAACATTGTATTAAATTTCACTTTAATCCTTTGTTTCCCATGACTGACAATCATCCATTAATATAAATTCAACTTATTAACGAAAGTAACGTATAATCCGTAAAATTAACGTGGCGTAAATACTGTTCCATAAAATATTTATATTATGAAATCGCGTAAGACTCGTTATTTCGAAATCGGTCATTTAACATGCAACAAGTCAATCTTATAAAACTGTGCAAAAAGAAAGGCCAACGGGAAAAAAGCGCTCCGCAAGGAAATGGCTCCTGAAATTCAAAACAAGCCACCGATCGAACGCAAGAGAATGTCTGTTCCACGTTTACGATCCTCTCGTAAGTGAAAGTATATACATATAAATGGCAATATAGAGGAGGGTACAACGTGATAATTAGGTATGCGCTTAAACGAGTCATTTTATTTGCATCGATTGTTAATGATCGTTGTCTCACACGAATCGATAGCGCGTTAGTTATCGTTCGTGATTCGATTCGTTCGACGGTGTGCAGCTCGTAAATATTATCGATGCCGCGAGTTAATGATCGCTATCGATCGTTCTTCATCCGATGAATAGAATTTCAATCCACGGCTATTATTGCCTTTTGTTTGCTCTCACGTCAGCTCCGATCTGTTAGGTCAACGCGTTCACATTTGCTTTGGCCGTTTTCGACGTAGCCTGAGAACTGTCAGCTCGCAGCTATGCGAAACGATTCGATTCACTTAATCGGCCAACGATCTGTAACGATCCTGGTATAGTTGTTCAAATAAAAATTTGAATACGCTTTCGCTTATTGAAATGTTGATCTTTGCGTTCGCGGTGTGCTTTCCCTCGAAAGAGTAAGAAAGGTCGATTTCAATGATATCTCGAAGCCTTATCGCTTTTTTGGGAAAAGGAAGGATTGAGAAAGTATGAAACTATGTGTATGTACAACTGTTAATCTTTCGATCTTCGGGTCTTGGGATTTTATGGTTTCGTATAATTACGATCTTGATCGCAAGTATTAGCATACTGTCAACCCTTTTCAGTCTATTTTGTCAGCGAAACTTTCAAAAATCAAACGTACTATTTTGGAAGGCACGAGTTATGGATGATGCCTATGAATCTATTTTTATTTCTTCCGTTAATTTTCTATATCCTGATATGAATAAAACTTAAATTTCACATTTGACACGTGTTGACTGCCACTCTCATTTTATGTGGTTTGTCCATGGCGCCAACATGAATATTTTATTATGCGATGCATATTATGTTGAAATATCATTTACAGCAGATTAGTTGAGTTGTCTGATTATGTTTAATGCATTTTTCGTGGTGGGGGCCACCGGTGACCACAGAGGCGCTGTAGACCATTTTTGCAATTATCAATTTCAATTTCCAATTTTCTGACGATGAAGTTTGCATTTCTTCAAATAACTGCTTACAGGAAAAAAAAACCTCGTCACGAGTTAAAAAAGATACCCGGAAAAGCAGGAAATGTAAGACGATGTTACAAAGTGTGCTACGAAAAAAATTCAAAGAAGCTAGGGAGAATAAGTGTAAAGAATTCCACTAGAAAAGTGGTGACATGTTGTGCCGATTGTATTGATTCACCTATTCTTTGCCAATATGCACAGATAATATGTATATTCTTTATTTCTTCAAACCATTACAGTAACAATGGTATTATTAGAAAATTGATCAGTATCGATATTTATTCTAATTATGTACTTTTACCATTGGTCGCAACGTGTTAAAAATACTCAAATACTCAAAGGGTTAACCCCTTGCACTCGGAGCACTTTTGGATACGATTTGCCACCAGAACTTCCAAACACCAAAAGCACTATTTTGGTAGAAAAGAGATACAAACGATTATCAATCTATTTATTTTCATTGCCTTAAATTTCACATTTTAAAATTCTCTGGTAAATTAAATATGTCCCTTCAGACGGGACAATCGAGTGCAAAGGGTTAATTAGAATGCAAAGGTTCCTTTCACTTTAATAATAAATAACAAATGTGTAATGCTTTATTATTAAGTTATGTACGATTAGCTTTGGCCAATTATCTTCTTCCATTTCTCCGAAAGCTACACTATATTGTTTTTTAACACTACCAGACAAAGAGGTATGTGCAAATTAGGGAAAGAATCTTTTGGGACAACCTAATATGTAGTTTGACCAGTGTGTACTAAAAAGTCATACAAGCGTTAATATTAACATTTGAGATTAAAAGAATTCGAACGGCCAGGAAAAGCAAAAAAGAAATCTTATGTATATCTGTTATGTTGCCGCGTAATGTATGTAATTGCGTAAAATCTTACGAAGGAAAGGAAAAAAAGCAGTAACCGGACACTTGCAAACACGTACTCCATTTTATATTCAATAATCACGTTGAACGAGTTTGAAGGAGGTATCGATTTAACAAAGTATCGATATTATGGTTTCCCTCGATTTTTGTCGTTGCACCGTTCACCCACGTGACAATTTCGAAACGACCATTGGTAACTGAATCCAAGAATTATAATACTTTTTTTTCTTTCTTTCATTTTTCTTATTTTTTATATTTTATATTGTGACAGTCACTAGACAACACTACCCACACAGAAACGGTGCATGACTCACAGCTGTTGTTCAGAAGTCAAGCGAGTGCAGCGTTCACTTCCGTCACAGTAATTTATTGCATCACCAGTGTTGTTTGATAGAAAATTATTTCAAACTACCTGGACAATACTCCCACTTGGCTTTCGGCGACGATGGACAGTTAACCCTATCGCTGAAGTGTCTCTTACGCAACGCTCGCATAAATAAATAATTTATTGTTAAACTGTCACGTGTGGGCCATGCGTGGACCAGAAAGAAATAGTTGTTACTTTTTTTTTTATTTGGAATAAATTTTCGGTTTCTTGCATTTTGCAATCCCGTATTTAAAATGAACGTTAAGCTTGGAAGTTGGCATGCGTTTATTATTAATTTGTAAGGTTGCTTTTGACACTGGATATATTTTCGACTAGTATATCATAGTAACGTTTATGTAAACTACTTACTTTTGAATCCTTCCGTCTGGCTCTAATAAATATAATAATTTCAAGGTTTATGATGTTTAGAAGGTACAGAAATTTACAAGCAGTCAAAAAATAAGATTATTTGATTGCATGAAAAGTAATCGAAATATTTTAACTGCTCATGAGATAGCATTAGTTGACACCATTATATTTTTGAAAATTTCAGTTTTCTCAGAAATTCTCTGATTTATCCGATTCCCTTCAATTTTGTTCCTTATTCCAAAATAATAGTTCAAAAGTGATCAGAATCGGCCGTTTATAAAATCATGATCATACATCATAAATTGATTATTTAAAAATCGAAATTGATGCGATGCATGTATTGATAACAAATGACTGTATCGATGTTTTATATACACCTAGATTCATTCATATAAAAGGTGTGATTGCGAATGTATGCAGCGAAAGTAGATACATCTCACGAAGCAATCGCGAATCAAGCTTACAATAAATACATGGACTGATTGGAATGCATTCATATGTCACTGACATCTGACTGTATCATGAGAAATGACACCTGACCCCTAACAGTATCGACGATACAACGGGCATCACAGATTTTTCGCAGCACAAAATTCTATACTGAATGTATTGGCGTTCGAACGAGCACACAATGATTGATCGTGTATTGATCGATGAATTCTATCATCGTGTTACATGTGCCAAGAAAACATATAAAAATCAATGGAATAATTAGTAATTAGCAATATTGAACACACATTTTTATTAGCTACGTTAATTCGTTTATTAATCCAAACGAATATAATTTTTAACTCATCGATTATTATTATTTCGTAGGCAACCTTTGTAGATAAACCGAGCCTTTTATGTTACTTTACCGCCTCAAGCTTCCAAAAAATTTGCAAAACTTCTGAGATATTTATGAAAATCTTTATCACGTTATACGATCATTCGTTGTGTCAAATGTTCCAAAATTTTAATGATAAAAATAAACATTTGATTCAGAATCAAATTTCGCTTGTGCGAAATCTCAACAAATATAATAAAAATATGTACTTATAATGTGTAATTCTGTGTATACTGAATATAATATTGCAAGATAAGTTTCTAGCTATTATGTATGAAAATATGTGTTTGTACTCGTTGTAAGTATATCGAATCGAAGGTTAACATTAATTATGTCATATCTTGCTTAAAGAATCGTTGCTTTAAATTAATATCTTTCTCATCGAATTTTTATTTCCTTATTCGTATACACAGTTGTTTTTTTATCGTAAGTTGTTGGTTATTTATAACAGGAAGATCGTAAAAAGACCATAATCAGATTTTTCTCACGGGAACAATACGATTGCAGTAACGTCGCAGGAAACAGAATGAAAGCAGACTAAAATAACGTAAATTATGGACACTTTTGATCTTGAAGACATTTATTCAAAATATTTCACGTACTATAATTATCTCTTGATCAATTTAGAATCATTTCATTTTTATGTCTGGAATGCAAATCAATTTTTTTTTTAAATATTCGTAAAGACACGTATTTTTATGACGGAATAACTGATCTATCACTGTCTTTGATAAATGATTTAATACATTTCAGATGACATTTTGGTTACGAATGAAATATTCGATCTAAACTGAATTTAATTTAACTTTTTTCGACGAGGTTTGGACGAGGATCCTCGAATACGTTCCATAGTGAAAGTAGTGGAATAAAAAAAGTCAGATATCTCAGCAACGGTAAGTTTTAAGACAGATGCACCTCGGTGCTTTTATACTCAGAATATGCTAATCTATCGAAATCGAGCATACAAAATTAGGCATTCCATTTAAAAGAACAAAAGTGACCGCTATATCTTCTCTACGCCTCCACTTACAAAAACATCATTTATATCAATTGATGCAGTTTCTTAAACCCTATAACTTTTGTAAGTAACATTTTCTCGTATTGTTTGAAATAACCAAGATATTTAATTGGACAAAGTTTGTGGGACACATTGTATAATCGGTAACAGTAGCAACATTTCCTAGAAAATTGTATCTATTGTAACAATGAACATTCTTGTACATTTTGATCACAGTGTCGAAGAATTTTCGTGGTCGACTGGTTCATTCCTCTAGTCTGAAATTCAAGTAGCAAAGAAGGGCTGGAAAGTGTTGTGGTTAAAAAGCAACCGATGGATAAACTCTCGCCGATTGAGTTTCGTCTGTTTGCACTGATCACCGACAGTTCACCGTAACTTCCGTTTTCAACGTCGGAAATGTACATGTTATGTTTAACCCTACCTTATTTTGCGATCCACGAAATAAGTGTTCAAAGAACAGTTTCTGGATCCTAGAACTCTTTCATTCGTAAAAGTATCGAATGATCTTATCACTATTATTTTATCGTATTTTTTATGAAAATCTTCCATGAAATACATAGCTCAGGTGTCGACAACCTATGAACCGCGGGTCACCAAGTGACACGCTCACACGAGTTCCGCAAATAAAGTATAATATATAAAAATAAATGATGAAACATAAATACGAAACAGAGACTTTGAGATAATGTAAATAATAGATTAACATTATGGTTTGATTAGAAAGTTGCAGAAACGAACATAGGCGGAATGCAGCGACATTGTCCAACCGAATCTCGTGTATTCCTCACGTGTTCAACGCTTGTATTTGCCTTAAGGTGACTCCCTAGTGAAATTTTCCACAATGCAATTTCCACTAGTGTAAATAATCCCTAACGTCTATATTTCCTAGTATATATCCCTAGCGTTTATATTCCCTAGTCTTGTTATGCCTTGGATAAATAATCCCTAGTTTCAATACTTCCTAGTGCAGTTTTCCCTGGTGTAAATAATCCCTAACGTCTATATTTCCTAGTATAGTTATCCCTAGCGTTTATATTCCCTAGTCTTGTTATGCCTTGGATAAATAATCCCTAGTTTCAATACTTCCTAGTGCAGTTTTCCCTGGTGTAAATAATCCCTAGCGACTGTACACCCTGGTGTAATTATCCCTAGTGTAGTTATCCGAAGGGTCAATATTCCCTAGTGTAATTGTCCATAGTGTCAATACTCCCTAGTATAATATAATTTTGCAGTTTTTAATTTTCCCTAGTATAATTATCCCTAGCGTCTATATTCCCTAGTTTTGTTATACCTTGGATGAATAATCCACAGTTTCAATACTTCCTAGTGCAGCTTTCCCCGGTGTAAATAATCCCCAGTGTCAATATTTCCTAGTGAAATTTTCTCCGGGGCCAATAATCCCTAGTGCAATTTTCCCCAGCATAAAAAATCCCCAGTGTCAATGTTTCCTAGTACAATTTTCACCGGGGTCAATAATCCCTAGCCCTCTTTTCCTCAGTATAAAAAATCCCCAGTGACAATATTTCCTACTACAATTTTCTCAGAGGTCAATAATCCCTAGTGCAATTTTCCCCAGTATAAATAATCCCCGGTGACAATATTTCCTACTACAATTTTCTCAGGGGTCAATAATCCCTAGTGCAATTTTCCCCAGTATAAATAATCCCCAGTGTCAATGTTACCTAGTACAATTTTCTCCGGGGTCAATAATCCCTAGCCCAATTTTCCTCAGTATAAAAAATCCCCAGTGACAATATTTCCTACTACAATTTTCTCAGAGGTCAATAATCCCTAGTGCAATTTTCCCCAGTATAAATAATCCCTGGTAACAATATTTCCTACTACAATTTTCTCCGGGGTCAATAATCCCTAGTGCAATTTTCCCCAGTATAAATAATCCCCAGTGTCAATATTACCTAATGCAATTTTCTCCGGGGTCAATAATCCCTAGTGCAATTTCCCCCAGTATAAATAATCCCCGGTGACAATATTTCCAACTACAATTTTCTCAGGGGTCAATAATCCCTCGTGCAATTTTCCCCAGTATAAATAATCCCCAGCGTCAATGTTTCCTAGTACAATTTTCTCCGGGGTCAATAATCCCTAGTGAAAATAATACCTATTGTAAATATCTATTAGCGACCATGCAACATTTTGTCATACATCATATAGTAAATTAATTCTTCTAGTTGCTAAGAATAGCTCAAATTATTTGATCGAATCTTAAGAATCACTGTATATTCTCTATTAAATTCTAAACTGTTGTCCTTTTATTGTACAGTGGAACGTAGTCCACTTTTTCAAGCAAATATTTCACGTAAATCATACCGGCGCAAAAATGATCGACCAGGCGTGACAAAATGACACGAGACCGGTGAAAAAAGTGTATTTAATTGTCAGCGCAAAACACAACGGCGACCAGTGTCAGGGAATCAAAGTGTTAAGCATTGAAAAGAGAAAAAGAAGCAAGCCCATTAGAGAGCACCAGTAATTTACTTCCTGTCCGGAGAGAAATTTATGTTAATCGATCTCGAGCGATTGGCATTGATCGCTACAACTGACTCGAGTTCGTGTAATTTTCGAAAGTCATAATACAACTGCTGTGTGTCGGCTGCTTATCAAGTTTCTTCATTGTAGAGATCGTGAGATTATTAATGGTGTCGATATTGAATGATTTATTGATCTAGAAAACGATGGAGTTTAGGGCAAAAAATGCTTCATTTTTGCTCGACCTTACGTTGAATACCGTATACCTGCAATTTATAGTGAGCCATGTAAGTATTCGTAGCTTTTAGTTATTTTTTTCTTTTTTGCATAAATTTTATTGATAAGAATCAATTTAGTACGGTCAAACCTTTAATTTAAACTTTTACGGAACTAACATGGCGAAAGTATACTTACTGAATCTTATTGTTAGAGCCAGAGTGTATTAAAAATGACAATTTATATGTTTCTCAAAATCGTTTCATATATCATTTTGAATCATTTAATATTTAATAGTGTAAAACCGTTCGTTTGTTCTCTTAAGTGTAGAAAGTGTAACTTAATTTAAATTTTACACTATTTCAGTTAGTACAAAAGTTCTGTTAAGTAATAACCAAAAATAACAAATTTGCAATGTTTAAATGCACAACGCTCGCTTGAAATAAAAAATTCTATGTAATAAAATAATTTGAAAATATATACACATAAAATTAAATACTTCCAATTAAAACATCAATTACCGCCGTTTACGCAACGAACGTGAAAATTCAAATAATAATTTTGCTTAACCCTTAGCGGTCCAAATTATTTTTCAATTATCTATTTCTTTATCTGGCAATTTAAAAATGTCGTTTCCGACGCGACGTAGCAGTGTCCCTGTGATAAACACTAATGTCGAGTTACGCTCAACACCGGACCGCAAAGGGTTAAATTAATAATTATCGCATACTATTCGACAAATATCAAACATAAAATTAGACATCGCAAGCAATCCATCCTTGAATATACACAGTTTGTAAGAAACTAATAATAAAAAAAATTCGAACTTTCCCGTGCTCTAATCAAGAAATACCGCGTTTCAACTTTCCTTGTATTTTAATTAGGGGAAAAGTTGTCCCGTGATTTGAACCAAACAAGAATGCGACGAACACGAGAAACGACGAGTTCTCTCGACTGGGTAGACGGGAACGTTCTTTGGAATTATTTTGCTCGTCCTTTTTGCCGAATATTCTTTTTTTCTCTCCCTCTTTTTCCCCGGAGTCGTTGTTGCTTTGGGAATGGACACGCTTCCGGAAGTTCTCTCGTGCAAAACCATTGCGATACACGGCAAAAAGAGAACTAATATAACTGGTATAATTAAGGCGACTCTAACACCGCGTGAGAACGACACGAGAATTTCATTCTGAAGCAGTTATATGAATAAATCTGTTGCCACGGTTTCAATGGGTACCCGGCAAAAGAAGCCTTTCGTTCTTCACACGTATATTTATCCGTATGTTAACACGGTATTTCATCTGTTCTAGATTTGAACCCCCTTTGCCTCAACGTGTTGACTGATGCGGTAGAAACAATGCTACCTAGTATAACACACGATATACACTTTAACACAGCGATTTCCAACCTGGGAAGCGTGGACAATTATTATCAGGGGAGGCGCCATAATTTTTTAATAAAATATTAATTTTCACTCTACGCATTGCCCCCAAGATTTGATAAACTTTGTGTCAATTATTAACAACCCTCGCATTAAATTTTGATGCGATAGATGTAGTTGGTTGAAATGATTAAAATGAATTTAATATAAAAATAAATACACATGTACGTATATGTATATTATAGCAAAATCTCGTTTTCTTTCCTAATAAAGTTTTTATTATTATTATATATCTATTAAAAAAATAAAAGATAGGGAGGCGCGGAAAAAATTTCTTTTTGGAGAGGCGTAGTTGCAGAAAGGTTGGAAAACGCCGAGTTGAAAATAAAGTAGAAAAATAAGTAAGCCTTTATGTTGATAAAAATGAATACCCATCTTAATAAAATTTGTGAGTCAATTAAAGAAACTGGATCGATAGTTTTAATGTTCATGTTCTGCTTTGAATTATCGTTCTGTATCAACATTTACGTAACTTCAGAAATTAACTCTGTGACGTATCTGAACTCATCCGTGAAAAAAATTGGCGTATGGTGTGTAAAAGGTTGGCCACCCCTGCGCTACAAAATGGAATAAAGAAAAATATAAGTTCTACTGAAAAATAAGTAAAGAACTTCTCTGTGATATTCCTCCATCGATACCATTTAAATTATACCATAAATATTTGTTGCGCGATTGAAAATAAAGAAGATATTTTAGGTGGTCTCTTTTAGCTGAGACAATCTGTGTTATATTTGAACGCTTTTTTAATTAAACGAATATCGTAATAAAAGTACAACAAAGAAAATTGTAATATTGTTCGCTACTATCCGCTGATACAAGAGTTCTACTCTGTACTTCGAAAGGATTCAACTATATTCACATCTATTTATCTGCAATAAAAGGAAGTCGGCGTATAATATTTCCAACACCGTTTGAGGTGAAAGGTCTTTAATATATTACGTAAAAGTATTGCGAAACGAGTAATTTATTATCGACATCGTACGACAGTTTGACACAATGAACGTTTTACTTGCTAATCCCTGCGTGGAAGATACAGTCGCATGGATATGCAGATAGAGGAGAAATATCAGGAAATAACAGTTTCCTGCAACGGTTCGTCTTGTAATTTATTATTGCTTGATATAAATCGTCTATGAAATTGTTCATCTTTTTCTGCAATTCGGAAACTTATCTGCAAATCCTTTAGCTCTAAGAGGACGAAATATATGTATACTTATTTGTAGGCTTCAAAAGATCGTTTATTCCTTGTCCAATGTGGCCTAAATGAGACTGATGGATCAATACTTAAGAGGTAACAACACTTTGACCGCTTCAAAATTTAAGGCTTTTCGGGAATTTTTTTTGTAAGAAATGCAAAATAAAAAACTAATTTATTTTTTCCATTATTTTCAACCACTACGTACACTAAATAATTAATTACAATACATTTGCCTCCTGAGCTCAATTGTCCTAATTAACCTTCAGAGATATTCAGAAAAAACGGGAAATCATTATTTAAAGCATTTAAGATGGATAAATTAAATTATTTTTGATTCCCTATAAAGCATTCGTGACATTTTAATTTCTCTTAAATAGTATAAAATATTTCAAATTTCATATGTTACAAAGTATCTTAGAAAATGAAAAACTATTAGATAGGACGTTTTGACTGAAGGAAGCAGTACGTCTTTCAGCTCTTTTAACAAACAAAAGCGATAAACATAAAATTCAATGAAAAATATGGTGAAAGAAGAATATTAATTTGCTATAACATAATATTGGCGAAATAACAGCTCTTTATTATCTTTCTACCGTCAGATAAACGCTGCTCTTATTGCATACTGGTGCTTTAATGTACCAGAAAATAATAATAAATCGTTACCGTGTGTAAGAAGTTAAACACATCATTCCTTGCATAGTTATCTCCGAAGAAAAAAGGATTTATCTCGTGGACCGTGTATCATTATTATCTATACTATGAGATCGACGACCCGGTTTATGCGGAAAATAAAATCTAAAAAAATCATCTGTAATTTGTAATTCTCATGCTTCTCTTTTTTTTTTCCACTTGCGGGTCGACAACGATTATTCAGTATCAGTTAACGTGTCTTTTGATTGCTAGAAAAGACCACGTTGACCCTTTATGTTCTGAGATTTTAATAGCTTTTTAACGGTAGATGAAGCAATAAAAACCGATGATAATTGCATCTTGAATGAGTGTACGTATTACAAGTTGACCGAAAGAATGTCTTTCAGTTTTATTGGTATTTTGCAGGCATAAGGAAAGACACCTGTCTGAGAATTTTTTTCTGAGTAATTACTAATTGTAATTGAAATGTTTCAATCTTTTCAGAGAATATATATCTAACTTTTGCCTTTATTCATGAATCTTTTGAATTAAGAATACTTAAAAATGGCGGAATTATTCAAAGTAACAAAGTAGTCGAACTTGAACCATCAAAAATAGAGAATTAAAAATATGTCCATCCCCCGTTCAGAAAACTAGATAATTGCAAATATTGAGCGCTAAAAATAAAAATAAAAACAATAATAGAAAACAAGAAAAATTCAAACTTTTCGACATGCACAGAAGTATTATTATTTCAGAGATAAAATTTGTAATCTCTTTGATCATATTTAGCGGTATTATTTGATAAAAAGAGAAAATTTTTATAAAATAACAATTATTATACATATTAGTATAGATCATTCGTTCTGTTATGCTTGATTAAAGTATAAACTTTATTAGTGGTCTTTTTCTTTATAAACAGACTATAATATTAACCCTTTGCACTCGAAACATATTCGAATATAATTAACTCGAGATAAACCGTCCAGTAAAGCTTCCAAAATCCAAAAGCACTGTTTCAAAGGGAAAGTGCTACAAATGCTCGAAAATACATTTAGTTTTATTTCTTTCGTTAACTTTCCACATTCTAATATAAACAAAGCATAAATTTCACATTATCAAATATTCTGGTAAATTATATATGACGCCGCAGAGGCGGCGCTCGAGCGCAAAGGGTTAAAAGTTCATTATCTCAGTAAAGCTGCTTTATGACATTCCTAGTTTACCTTTTTACTCTTCACACATTACAACTGGAAGAAAAAACTGTTGGTCTCGGAAGACCCCGAAAGAATTGAGTACAAACGAGGTACTATGATGGTCCAAGTTGATATTATAAAAATGATAGCCCCTTGTTTCATAGCAACTCTCACTAGCAAACAACTCTCTGAGCTTCCTACAATAGAATTACCAATGGTCACTTAACCTTTCGAAGATAGCATTGTAGGCTGTGCTCTCGAGCCAATCTTCTTGGATCCTATCTATAGACGAATGTTGTAGCTTTCGATTTCTCGATTCGCTGATAATATCCGAAAGTTTACGAAGATGCTAATCAAGCGTGTCCATTGTTTGCTCGCCAGTAACTGTCCCTTATGTAAAAGCTTATTGTTTGGGAGTACACAGACGCATGGTCATTAAAATGGACAGTATTCTGTTCTACATTCTCTAAAACAGTAGGGGAAAGGTTCCTATATTGGACCAGCTCCTAAATTGGACCATAGTCTTTTTTCAATAAATTAATGAATTGAATCGACATCTCTCAGCATGGAGCTGTAGCTTATATCTTGTGTAGTAACAGTCAGGAAACGAAACAGTGTCTACCGACGCATAACTGTACGGTGATGAGTACTGTGCTGTGATTGCCAGTCGATGTAATTTTATTTTCATTTTATTTAAGCTCTAAATTCTGACTGGTAAGTAAATTTTGAATTCTTATGGGTGCTATTTGTTAAGAAGTAGCATATCTATAATTTTATCATAACATCCGTCCGATACTTTACAAACGCGAAAAGAAGGTTAGTTTCTTAAACCGAACCTCCTAATGCATTTTCGAAATCGGTAATTCCGCCAAAAATTAATCGTCATAATTCGAAACTTTTGCAGTATGAAAGTTTCAAATACGAAACGAAACTATTAAGTAAAATTCAAAACACTTGCTAAAAAAAAAAGAATGCAAATTAGTTAACTCAAGTGTATTGAAATTCTTTAAACATATTAAAATTACTCATTTAATCTGATTACTAAGTTTATCTTTTTATATATAAAACTAGATTATTATAAAAGTATATCGAGAATTACTAATTTTTGAATTGAAATCGATATTTCACCGAGAAAATGGAAATTATGGTGTGAAAAGTTAAATTCCGAAATTACAAATGTCTTTTGAAATTCAGATATGAAACAAAACTATTGAAGAATTCAGGGAATACTGAATTCTCAAAACGGACACGCGGCCACGAATCCGAGGCAGTGTGTCAAGCGCATTTTTGCAGGCCGTTCACTTGCTAACGACAATCGATTCCTCGGTCCTACATATCGAAACGAAACTAGGAAACAAGACAGCGATCGAGGAACACGAGAAAAATCGATACAACGATCGGAAGGATTTCATTTCAATAGATTGATCTCGATTCGCTCGAAACCGCCGAAGGCGAATAAAATTGATCGCCGATTCCAGGGAAAATAGTCTTAAATTGGCGTGAAAGACACTGGAAAATTATGCACATTATCGGTCAGGTTGATCGGCTGACCCACAGACTTTTCAAATCGATACTTGTAATATCTGGCGATAAACATCGGAAAAGGAAATTTCTAAATGTTAGAAGATCGAAGCATTTGCGAGAGTTTTGCGCTTTACGATTATTGCGGTGTCATGAGTCGTGTAGACTATCAAACGGAAATTATTAAGCAAAACCCGTACAATAGATTCTGAAAAATATAACTAAACTAGATTTTAAATACAGTGATAAATATAACCCATAATAATGTTTTCATTTTCTTTTTCTTTTTTCCAATTATTTGTAAGTTTCTTATGACTCTGAGGTATCTTTTACGTGATAAATTTAAAACTGATTTTATTTTCACACCAAAATTTTAGTACATTATTGATGAAATTCGTTCTTCTGGGAGCTGTGGATATGAATTCTTATTTTTTTAATGTGAACACGTGAAAATCGTATTTCTCCTTTAGCGATTAACTACTTCACAGTGGGACGAGATGATAATTGTTGAAAATAAACGTGCTAAACGAGCGTTAAACGATGCATTTAGGTCAACCGTTGTCAGAATATCTCGAAAAGGTGGCACGAAACTTTGTTTTCGTTTGCGATAACGCGCTGAAAACAGCTGTTAAATTATTTTCTTCGTAACAGTTACTTTTAGAACTTTTAACACTAAACGTACCAAGCGGTGTCAAATGACACTCCTTTCAAAATTATAAATGTATGAAGGAGAAACCAGCCATACGTAAAAAGTGTAATTAATTGATTATTTTATTTATAAAAATATATGTTTGATTATTTTATTAGAAATCAGAAGTTACGTTGCGAATTATTTCCTTTAATAAATTAAGAATTTCTTTCTAAAAATCAACGTTTATTTCATAAATGAAATATTAATTTGAAAGATAATTTTATAACACAGAGTTTCTCTCCATAATACCAAATAAATTTTTATTTCGTGTGTTATAACATTGATCTATAACCGAGGATAATAGAACAGTGAACGAGATAAAACAACCTTTTTTCGTGTAATTTAAATTTATAAACTAGGACTGTAAATAGCATTTTGTTTATAAATATCTGAAAGTATCTAGCGCTTAGCATAAAATATTTTTACTCAAAGAACAGGTATACATTTTCGTAAATTATCAGTTTATTTAATTATGTACTTATAACCAAATAATAATAAGTAATATTTATAAAAAGTTTTACTTTATTTAGCCTAGTAATTAAAATTTTATTTTCGATGCACGAAGTTTAAAGAACCTTTGTTTAATAAACATTGTTAATATTATTAAAGACAGTAGCGTGCAATTATTTATTTCGGGTAAAATGAAATCATATGCATAAAAGTCTCATAAACATGCAACAGTAAACAGTATGGCATGTAATAAACTATGCAATTTATTATCATTAATAATGATCGAACAATTATTACATTATTCATCAAAGAATACGTTTCATTAAAATAATTTTCATTTTCATTATCAAATATTAATAAAAATTGATGGCTGTATTTATTAATAATTAAAAATAAAATAAGAATTCTTAATAAAAAAAAAGTATGACTATTAAACTTAGAAGAAGAAAACACGAACCTACAATGGTAATTAATCAAAAAATGGCTGACAATATTTATAAAATATTATGCTTTGATATATTACTTTAATTTTCGTAGTATCAGAAAAAAAAACAGAACCACTACAAGTTTAAATCTCTTAACATCCTTTCTCCTACACGCTGAACGTTCTCAAAGGGTTAAGGTTAAAGTAGCAGGGAAAAATAAAGTTTCATTACGGAGAACGTAACAATTGAATCGTTCCTGCATATACGATAACATAATTGCCTTACACCGGGATCATCGACACATGTCCCACTGTAAAACACAATGTTTTTTAACGGGAACGCAGCTGATGTCCGTAGACACGAGCACTGTCGTTGGCTTTGGATACTATAGAAATGCTAGCCGAGCACACGCGTGCTACGAATTACCTATATTTTCCTGCATTGAATCGAATCCCACGTTTCTAATCCCATTAAGACCGTATCCAATTACGTCGATATCATACTTCCTTATGAATCTTCCCGTTCATCTCTCTTTAGATTCCACGACGAACATTTCTTGCGAACGTTCGCCATTTTCAATCGAAACGACGAAACGACATCTTACTTTTTATTTCATGCTAGAACAATCAAACTCATCGTCGGACGAAAGGAACGCAGGTGATATTAATTTAATTGTCAAATATTTACATCTTATTGTTAGTAGTAAGAATTAAGAATAACAGTATTGATGAGGTAACATAAGTCGGTAGCATTTTCTTTTTTATTGAAATAAAATTTGTTGTCCTACGATGTTGTTCATATTGAATTTTATACAGAGTGCCCAAAGTTTTAACGTTCAAACTTTGCCAGTATATTCTATGGTACTAACAAGGGGAGGTACCTAAGTGTTACGCTCATTTATTTATGAAACTTTGCCATCTTATAGAGTTCGTCCAGCTGAGTATTCCGACACCCCCTTTTGGGCGTAGATGGTCAATAGTTTAGGAGATATTAACGATTAAAGTTAGTTAGACTTTGATAATTATAAAATCAAAAATATTTAGCAAATTATTAACAGGTGCAAAATCTATAGTATAGCTTCAATAAGTTCCAGCGTAGTTATTTTCTCATTCTAATATTATATGCTAATCGATACTTTGCATTGTTTATGGCCGATTCGTAGTTATTTAATATGTATGAATGCGTCAGAGTTGTGTGGTGTATTATAATGAAACTACATTTATTGAAAGTGTCTATCAAGTTTCTGTTTCATTCATTATTATCTAATAACTTTTGTATACAGGGTGTTATATTATGTTATATTATATTACAATATTTATTTTTTAACCTTGACACTGCTGGTCCTATGCACCGACGCCGCCCATACGAAAGGTTTGAACTTTGGAAATTTAAAATTTAGGAATTTGATATTTGGAAATTTGGAAATATGAAATTTAGCGAGTTGAGATTTGAATGTTCGAGATTTGGAACTTTGGAAACTTAAAATATAGAAATCTGATATTTGGAAATTTACAAATTTAGAAATTTCAGATTTGGAAATTTAAAATTTAGAGATTTGGAAAATTGAGCTTTGGAACTTAGGAAACTTAAAATTTAGAAATATGATATTTGGAAATTTGAAAATTTGAGATTTGAAAGTTCGAAATTTGGAAATTTGGAAATTTGAGATTTGTAAAGTTGGAAATTTAAAATTTAGAAATTTGATATTTGGAAATTTACAAATTTAGAAATTTTAAATTTAGAGATCTGGAAAATTGAGCTTTGGAACTTTGGAAACTTAAAATTTAGAAATATGATATTTGGAAATTTGAAAATTTGAGATTTGAAAGTTCGAAATTTGGAAATTTGGAAATTGAGATTGGAAAGTTGGAAATTTGAAATTTAGAAATCTGATATTTGGAAATTTAAAATTTAGAGATTTGGAACTTTGCAAACTTAAAATTTAGAAACCTGATATTTGGAAATTTAGAAATTTCAGATTTGAAAGTTCAAAATTTGGAAATATGGAAAATTGAAATTTGAAAGTTCGAAATTTGAAACTTTGGAAACGTAAAATTTAGAAATTTCCAAACAGAAAGTCCACTGTCAGTCCCCAGGGACTGATGCCGGCTGAACGGAAAGTTCAGTCAGTTCCCGGGGACCGACGTCGCGCTCAACGTGTTAACTGTGCCACAATTGCATAAAAAGATGTTTTAAACGAAAGTTGTTTGGTATCAATCGAGACCAATATGATAATTCATTTTTTGAAATTGTACTTTTTCTATTGAAACATATATGCCAGAGGTTTTCACTTGCTAAGGAAGTGCTCAAAGTATCTACGTATTTACAGTAAAGTCCTGCTGTAAGTATAATTTAAATAATGTAAAAATTAAATAGCACAAAGTATGATAGTAACGAAAGAAATTCCAAGTGCAAATATAAATTTTTCCCTAGAACTACCATCGTTCCATCAATTGAACGATAGAATTACAGAAATGGTGGATAATCATAGATGAAATAAAAGTACAGTAGTTTAATTGAAGGTTTCCCAAATTTTAGACTGCGTATGAAACGGGAAAGATGATGATTTCATTGCGAATATAATATCAATTGCTTGACGATACAGTTTCGTACTCACGATAATGATCCACGGGAAACTGAAATCGAGGACGCTCGATTCGTTCGACCGAGTTGCGTTCTCCGGTTTGTAAGTATGCATCGCGGAAACATTAAACATTACCCAATGAAAGAAACACGAGAATTCTGAGAATTCTAAGAGTTTCATTAACACATTTCATACAGAGAATGTTGAGATATTGAAACGTGTGTAGTCAAATACAGCTAACGTTTCGTCGTTATAAAAATAGGCAAGATGCATTTGAAAATATCGTAAAAATAATGTCACAGCAAACTAATATTAATAATTTAGTTGATAGATATATGAGCCGTTGTTTTTTAAGTGGTGTAAGTCCACTTTTGGAAAAAATAAGTTAATGGTAATTTTATATTTATAATAAAAAAAATGGACTTATACCACTTTAAAAAATAACGACTCATTATATGACATAGATTATATAGACTGTTTTAATAGTTGGAACATTTTTCTTTTTTAGAAAATTAAGGTAGAAGTAACTTATTTTTACTGATAAACATTAACACTATTTTAAATATTATTATGACATTAGTGAATAATTTTAATCATTTATGTTATTATTTATGAATGTTTACACTGCTGAATATATCATTCTGCTGTTTAATCAATAAAGTATATATAAGTTATTTTTAAACGTTATTTTCTCGAGTGGGAAATCTTATACAGAAAAGTGTTATCTCACATTTTTCATTAATATTTTAATCTAGAAACGCTTCTTTGCACTTATAAAAATATGTTTCATAGATCACACATTTTAAATAAAATTAGAACGAAAGATAATATTACCAGTAACAAAGTACAAAAGTAAATTAAAATTGTACAGTACATTTTGTTCATAAGATGCGCCATTTCTAGAATTTTGCGTTCTACAAATTTTGTAAAATGATATTAATCCTTTACATTCGATTCACGCCAACAGGAGAATTTTTACATGTATAATTGAAGTTTTATTTATATCAAAATACCTATAACAAATTATCAAAAGAAATGAAAATAGATTCATAAACGATTGTAATATTTTTTCTCTCAAACAAAAATTTTAATTTTCAGAAGCTTCACTGTAAAAATAGATCCATATCTTTTAAAAATGGTTCGGTATATCATTTCTTTTCTTCTAAAAATAACGCTTCGTAGAAACAAAATTTAAGTTGCAATTTCAATTAATTTTTAACAACCATGAACCATGAAAATCTTACAAATCTGTCCAAGTTTCAAATGTTATTCAATTTGTATACTAAACAGCTTCAAATATACCTTCTGGGTATTATAATGTTTGCATAAACATTAGGTTCTAACATAATTTCATGGAACTTCCTCCTTTTTCGTTATACAATTCCATTTACAGTAAACGCTATTAACTACTTCTCTCCACTACCAATATCGCTATATTTTGAATTGAAAATATACATTTTCAAATTGAAAAGAACATAGTTTTAAATTTCTTCTCCGCTACATGAAATATTTCAAAATCGATCGGACAAGTTCCACGATCGGATAAGCTAAATTTGTCGTGCGATTTCAAGCGTCAAGAATGCGGAGGAACGAAACTCGTCGCGAGAAATTTGCATTTCTATAGCAGCCCGTACACGAAAGAATGTCGTAAGCATGCCTGAGAGATATTTTCAAATGGCAGCTAGTGAATGGGGTGTGTATTTTCCAAGTGTGTGTGTGTGTTTTGCATTCGTCCGTCTTAGAACGGGAAGAAGCAAAAGGATGTGCATCAACGTGTAATTTACAACTCGCATGAACCTTCCACAGAGGATTTCGCGAAGAAGTATTCAGCGACTCGTGTCACCGGAAGTGCACGTTCAACGAGAAGAGCGGCTCGCCTGTACCGTACTATCTGCTTGCAAGTGCGATCTCGTTAGGGATTGAAATACGACTGATTATATCTAATGAAATATTTCTTCTGCTAATTATTTACTTCAAAATATCGTTAGAAATTTTCTGGTTCGGTAAAATTGACCCTTCGTTAATAATTATTGTACTCAATTAATTAATAATCTACAGGAGGATTTTTACCGTTTGTTTGAAATGTAAAATAAATAATTATTTCTTTATCAGAAATGTATAATTAATTATACTAATTGTGAAAAGGTTCACAACTTATTTTATCCTAAAATAATACAGAGTCATATTACTACTTAATCTCAAGACTGACAGTTCTTGATTTTCTTTTAAAAAAAGTAACAAGTTTGTAGCTTTTATGAGATCCACGTGGAATTCGGTACAGTTATTCGTTTCTTTTGCTTTTTTTTTACATAGGTACAAGGAAGGCAAACCTTAGCAACGTTTGATAAAAATGTCAGCTTCTTGAATTGACTTTGTTATTAACCCTTTGCACTCGAGTGGTGCCTCTGAGGCGCCATATTTCATTTATCGCAGTATTCTAAAATACAAAATTTCAGTTTCACGCGTATCAAAATATAGAAAATTAAAGAAGGGAATAAAAATCAACAGATTTGATTTTTATCAGTTTGGTTTCTAAAAAAAATGCTCCGAGTGTAAAGGGTTAATAACTGCGTCAGAAGCAACAGTAAGTTGTTGATGTCAGTGGAAAAATGACGATTAAAATTGATCACAGATTGAATATTTGACGTCCAAATACATTCTACGATACTTCGTTATTGATGTCAGAAAAGTTGCCGCAGATTTTGCCTTCGTTCGCATAATGTCCTGTCCAACTATCATGTCACGATACTCGTAAGCAGTTGACAGGACATGTTCAACGAGAGAGGAAGACAAAAATTGAAAACGCAATACACCTGGGTACACGATATCCTAGCTGCTCCACCCTGAACGCATTCCAAGGCTTATTAAACGTTGGTGCACGACGAAGTAGGTTTTCAACACGGAAGTCTTCTGATATAGATTTCGTAACATTATCATGATGTGAATGAATAAAAAATATAAACAGGATAAGTTCGTCGTGCGTAATCGTGAATATCGAGGAAAGAGCAAAGAAGAAACGCCCGAGGTGTACGCAATTCTACGATGAACCCTCCTGATATGAATTCAAATATAGTAGAATATGTTTATTTTTCGAAATTTTCATACATTTTATTTACTGCTCGAAAATAAAACGGATAAACACTATCACTCTGTGACTTAATAGCAGATGAACGTTAAAAATTTCTTAATAATTATATGAAAAATTACTTGGCTTTTATTATTACAATCGCATTATAGACGAATTGGTAATAATCAAAGGTTTATTAATTGGCTCTGTCAGCAATCTATGGTGTCGAAATAAGATATTAATCCTTTGTTTAATAATATCGAATCTGATTCGTGTCATAAATCATGATCTCTATGATAAAACAGATCATACTTTTGACATAGTTGTGCTCTAATTTAGATTCAAATTATTACGTATAATGTTTCAGTACAATACTTGACCAAGAGAAGAATCTAAATTAAATACCATATAAATTTGAGTGGAATTTGCTAATCGATCAAACAAGGTTAAATTACTTATCTATATACATATATATAAAAATAGAGTGCTGATTCACTGACTCATCAACGCCCAGGCAAAACCCTTGGACCTAGAAAGCTGAAATTTTGCACAAAGGTTTCCTTTATGACGTATACAAGGAATAAGAAAGGATATTTCAAAATTCAACCCCTAAGGGGGTGAAAGGAGGTAGCAATGTTTGTATGAGAAATACTTTATTTGTGATCGGATTTGCTTGAAACTTGGTCTTAATGCTCTTTAATATAATTAATCAAACACCTATTTCGGCATTTTAAAAAATGAAACCTCTGAAGGGGTGAAAAGGGGTTGCAACGTTTGTATGAGAAATATTTTATTTGTGGTCGGATTTGCTTGAAAATTGGTATTACTGCTCTTTGATATAATTAATCAAACACCTATTCCGGAATTTTAAAAAATTCAACCCCTGAAGGGGTGAAAAAGGGTTGCAACGTTTGTATGAGAGATATTTGATTTGTGGTCGGATTTACTTCATACTTGGTCTTAAGGAAAGAAACATATGTCATCTTTTTTCTAATTTTTATCTCTGTATTAGTTATTAACAAACGTTCTTCGTACAATACCTTTACGGGTCAACGGGTTAACGGGTCAAATATTAATATCAAATTATATATTTCTTCCAAATGATAATAATTATTCCAATTTTGTTTAACGAGATCAGTACGAAATAATTTCTGTCTATAATTTTTTACAAATCGTGTCTCATGCAGTTACATTTCAATTCAACGAGTTACGAACTAAACAGGCAAAGTGTTAATTTAATACCAGTGTCAGTGAATTAAAGAAATGAAAGCTGTGTGCGTCCACCATAGACGCCTTCCTTCTAGAATTTTTCTTTTTCGCGTAATCCCATCCACCGTGCACTTGATATGTGTTTATACTGTATCCGACAAAGTATTCCTTGACATCCTAAGGTTTTATTTTAACATATCATATTAACATCCCTTTGTGTTCACAACAAAAGCAATTAATATTAAATTCAACGAATTCCGTGTTTCGGTATCTTAACTTCTCGCAAAGTAAATAATATGCATAAAAGAAAAAAGAAAGTTCGCATAAAAGCGTACGTGTACAATCACAATGTTGTGAGAAATATTCTTTAAATTATTTAGCACAGAACAGTAAATAAATAACCTTTTATGTAACGTTTTCTAAATGCAAATATTTTGTGGGAATATGACGTTTCTTAAATTCAAGAATCACGTACGTGAATTGCAACGCTGATTATTCTTTCATACGCTGGTATTATATAGGCTAATACACAGCTAAAGACGGAAACGTCGTGATACATACAAATCGTGTTATAGTAGGGCTGTCGTTGTGTTTTCAAAGTACATACTGCGTTATAAGAGGGTTGAATACACAGAAGAGCAAGGCAGATATTATGGCTTAAAAGATGAACAAAATTCAAAATCAACAAAACTGTATGAAATGTTTCGTTTTCAAGAAAAACGCATTCGAAAACTTTTCAAAATATTTGTAACAAATTTATTTATGGTAAGATGGATAATAATTTCTACTTTTTCGTTAACCTAACAAATAATATACGTTCTAAGTTAATAAATTTCATCATTGATATCGTTAAAGTGTGATTCTTCGTGATATTTTGTTGATATATTATATTAATATATTATCACATAGGACATTCAATAATAATAAATTTTAGCAATATTCATTATTAATTATTTATTAACTCGTAACCACTCATCAATTGTATCAATTTGGCATAAATAAATTCGTTTACATTTTAAATACTATTCAAATAAATTTCTTTTAAAAACAAAGCCTCCAACGTGATTTTATTACTCCTGATTATCGTATTATCTGCCTGATCTCATCTGTGGCATGAATTCTGACCCACCCTAAATATGTGTACATATTATATATAGATATTATACAACAGAGAAGGGTAATAAACAAACTTAAAACAAACCTCTAGTAATCTAAAGTAATCCTCCAAATCTCACTACCAATCCTTATACCTAAAATTCCTAGAATCATTAGAACTATTCCTAGGTAGTCGATTATTTTCAAACCGACTATTTGTCATTAGTCTTATAACGACCGTACCAATGTAAACGCGTGTTTCTTAGTTTTCACTGAAGCAGGCCACGAATTAAATATACCCAGAACTGTAAAATTTCTGTATTGCCCTATAATAAAATGTTCCATCAATTTTTAATATAATTTTTCTGACCACCTTGGTACTTGGTCCTCGATCTATTCCTAACCGTAGTGCACACGGCTAAGATGCATACATACGGATACACATGTATGCAAATGGCACGCATGTATGCATATACATAGGTACAGGACCGTCGTTCCGTTCCAGGTCAGAAAGTCTTGACTGTATCTCTACTTGGATAGGCATCTACGAAGGCACTGCGCCACGGCCTCGCTTGGTTATCGTAAGTGCACCATGTGCGCTGCACTTTGTACCGTTACCGAGCACATAATCGTTCGTTGCCGAGCTTAGCAAAACGGCTTCAGGGATCAGTGATGTCCGATCAAATTCGTCCCGGCTAACTCGAGATTAACGGTACGTGGGACACCGAGAGTTTCACGAATCTCAACGGATTTTTAAATACAGCTCAGGCAAATTACTTTTGGAGAAATTGTTATGATGAACGATGTCAATCTCTCACCGTTCTTCTGTGTTATACAAGGTGGTCCTTTTAAGTAAGGCCACCTAAATATCTCTTCAGGTTATTGCGATGCAAAAAATATTTGTTACGTAATGTGCATGGTGTCGATGGACAAAATATCTGGCAAGAATATTGTTGATCTAAGATCATCATTTTCTGACATTTTTTTTTTTTTTTTTTAATTGCATTGTATAACTGATCGAAAAATACATTCAGATATGTGTAACAACATGACCTTGAGATGATTTTAGTTTTTGAAAATGAAAAACATCGATTACCTTGATAAGTCAGAAAAAGAACATGAACTTGGGAAAAAAATATTCTTGCCAGTAACAAATATTTTTTGCATCAAAATATCCTGAAGAGATATTTAGGTGGTCTTACTTAAAAGGACCACCCTGTATACTTACAAAATTTTGCTAACACTCAGAATGTTATAACAAACCTTTTAACACTTATGTGACCTGTCGGATACCTGGATACTCATTGAATTATACTATTTCTTGGACGTTTACGGCAAAATTTAAATTTCCATAGGAAATTTAGATACTAAATAATACAAAAAATCTGTTTCAGAATTTTCAAACTTTCAAAACACGTTTCATTTTATTTATATGAAATCTGTTTTAATTATTTATTGACCCATTCTATCGTTGTATACAGGAAGTAAAATAATAAATGATTAGTTAAGAACAGCCTTTTCGCTACAACTATCGAACAACAATCTTTCGGAAATTAACGGAGACTCAAAAAAGAATGGCCGAATGGTGTGCGGTATGCGTGAAATTAAAGATACGTTTACGTAGCTCGTTACTTTGAGACGCTTGCACGGCGATCCGGTAAAAACAATGGCCTTGTACATCCGGCGGAAACCTGCGTCGCCAACGGTGAAACTGACGAACGCCGAGTGGCATCATTGCAGAATGTTATTTCCTTCTCGGGCAGGTTAAAAGTGCCAACATAGCCCGCGGGAAAGTGAAACGTTTGCTTACTTCTTACATTTTTTTTTTTTGCGTACTGTTTGCATATCTTCATGATTATTTTTCCCATTGAATGCTGGTCGTATTCGAAACGTGAGAAATTCAATTGCTCAAGCGTCAATGTAGAAATTTTTCTTCTAAAATTTCATTCAATCCTTTGTATTGTTATCGAAACTGATTCAATAACGATAAAGTAACGGTTAAGATACTTGATCTACAATATTTCTGAAAATATTTATGAAGTTTTCCTTCTTGCATTTTATTAAGACTGGTACACAATAAGATCATGTATTTTTTAAGGAAATGAGCTGATGTGTTCTTTATCACGTGTCACTTACGTCATACTGATTCTTTGTAAGAGATTAACGTCATATTATCCGTGGTGATGATTTTTTAAGGGTGTTAAATCATCAGAAAATCTGGAGTTTATCTAGGATAATGTGACCGGCACCCGAAATTTTTTACAATCAAATAATTACCAACAGAAATGATAAAATAAACCACGGATAGCGTTAACATTAACCTAATAATGCTAGCTATCGAATTGAAAAGTTAAATTTGAAAATTAGTTGATTGTATTGTTAATAATTAGGATTTCAGCGTGTCTGACTACCCACGTCCGTTTTCACTGTGGCAGTCAACGTGTTAAAGAAAAACCACCGGCCTCTATCTTTACATAAGTACAATTGCAACGGAACATGATAATTCTGTATTCCTTCAATCACGAGAAAGTGAAAACTTGTCACCTAAAATTTGTGCCATCCACATTTGCAGAAATTATTTGCCTTTTTTTTTGTTTTATTTTAGACAGAACCATCATTTAACATCATTAAAGCAAACCGAAAAAACCACTTTAAGTAACGGTACGTCAGACACGATTGATTATACAAATGTAAATTTTATGATAATATACTGTCTTATACCAATAAGCTTATGCATCCTTGTTGCTGCTTCTATTTTTATACCACTGTTGTTATTCACGTTATTTGTCAACGTTTTATGTAACATTTTACTTTTTCATTTACATATTAAAATTTAGCTTCCCATGCTATAACATAAGCGGCGTTATAGAATTAAAAAGAAATTAGCAATTTCAATATTAGTAATTTAGCTTTGATAGCAAAATTAATATAATATAAATTACTGTAATGGTTTTGTTTTCTATAATACATAAATAATTTACACAAACTTCATAATTTGAATTACTAGATAACAATATTAACAAATAAGAAGAATTTTGAAAACCTCATAAAAGAATTGAAAAATATATTATACCTTCACAAATTTTACCCACTCTAATCAGATACGTTAAAATTTTGAATTATTACAGCTACTAAAAGTGTTCATTAATTGTAAGTTATAACTTATGAATCAAAGGTTAATATATTACTCTCTATTTGCACTCAAAGGATTTTTGGATGCCTTCGAATCTAATTTATTTGTCCACCAAAGCTTCCGAAAAACTAAATTCAGTATTTTGAAAGTAAAGTGTTACAAATGCTTACGAATCTATTTATTTTTATTCCTTTCGTTAATCTTCTATATTGTACTATAAATAAAACTTAAATATGTCCCTCCAGAAGCACTACTCGAGTGCAAAGGGTTAATGCGTAAATTTGATTAATTATTTTGTACGTAAGACTGAAATGTTTATTCGAGAAGAAAGAAGGTTGCGTAACAAAACGATGAAACACAGATATGTAGATGGTGAAGTATTGATTGATGCAAAATTCTACGATGTTATTACCGCAATTATCAGAGTGAAAGTTTCGCATAATTTGACATTTTCATACCTCTGTTTAGTTACGTCAACGAACGATGTATCACGAAGGTTACGATTACCATCAATTTTTCACGAAATAAAATAGGAAGACGAAATTACACGACTTTACGACGTGATTTCACACCCTGAATAAACAGTCGTAAGTTATCGTAACCGTGTTTCTTCTTGTTATAACAAATATCATGCTGTTCGACAAAATGATATACGATTTGGCGCTTATGCCACAGCTCCTCAATAATTTATTGCTATTTATTTACGACCCTTTCACTTGGTTCGACAAGAGCAATATGAACAAAATAAATTTATTCTAAAGTGTTTCCTCAAAAAAATAACATTATAGACAAAAGGAGAGTTTATTGCGATAAAGATGCTGGCACTAAAATTGAAGAAATATTCACAATCATTTTCGCACGAGCTCGAGCATTTGAACGAAAAAAGACAATCATATCGTTATACAGTAGACTCTCGTATAACGCGGTTAACACGTTGACCGCCACAGTGAAAACGGACGTGGGTAGTCAGACACGCTAAAATCCTAATTATTAAGAATATAATCTACTAATTTTTAAATTTAACCTTTCAAATCGATAGCTAGCATTATTAGCTTAATGTTAACGCTATCAGTGGTTTGTTTCGTCATTTCTTTTGTTAATTATTTGATTGTAAATAATTTCGGGTGCCGGTCACCGGTGACCCCCGTGGCAGCCAACGTGTTAATACGTTACGCGTTGTAGGAATTCGCGTTATAGAAAATCGCGCTGTACGATAATTTTCTTCGTATAACGCGAATAAAAACAAGTGACATCTATACGCGTTGTACGAGGAATCGCGTTATACGAAAACAGTGGTCGCGATATCTTTACCGCGTTATAGGAACTCGCGTTATACGAGAGTCTACTGTAATAAAAGAAATCGTGATTTCGAACGATGCAAAATCACCCGTCGCATTAAATAAGTTCCATCAGATAAATAACAGGTGTGGGATGATCGAACATGAATTAGTCCGCGGATACAGTAATTTCAATCGACATTGGATCGTTGTTTAATCGACGAAACGTTCGCCGACAGGGCTGATGAATCGGAACCCGTGGTGAGAGTTGAATCAACTCGAGAAAAATAGAAACAAAAGTATCGCTTGTTGCTTGAAAGCTTGTCCATTCTAATTACTATTCCAGAGTGCAACGTGGACGCGAACTTGGAAAGTCGTCGGTCCATTTGCTCAAGGTGATATATACCGGGACACGTTGCAGGTGAATATTTTCCCAGAATCCAACTCTCTCCTATGTTATAAATATATAATACAAAAGCGAATCGCTTTTCATATAAAGATAACTACAAATAAACGGTTCCGGGCGTAATAAACAAAATTCTAGGTTTTTGCGTGTCAAACGATCGATCCCGATCGATACAAGTCTGACATGGTTCGGTTATATAAAAGTATGGTAAAGTAATATTTATGGTATATCAATTTGAAGCTTAAGTTTGATATAAATTATCATGCACGCTTGTCATTAATAATTATTTCCGGGGTCGAAAAAGTTACGGAACTTTTTAACAGATTCTGGAACCTATTACGTGTCGAACTTTTTTAGAAGAACGTTTTCATTTTATAAGATTCGATTAGAACATGTAAAGAAAAGTTCAGGAAAATGAAAGTTTCGGTTGCAATAGAATTTATGGAATACACCTGTCCCTCGATTTGCACGGTACTTTATTTACACGATTTTTAAAATATGGAATTTAAAAAAGAAAAATTTCTGCGGTCATTTTTTAATTCCGTTCGCGTGGTGACATTGGGGCTTATATTTCTAGTCATTTTTTAATTCCATTTATTCTGAAGCGACCGTCTTCCTAGCGTGTATAAAGTTCAGGGTTGCGGAGTATGTAATGTAAGTTTTCAAAAAGATAATTGAGATGGCAGTGTTATTTTTATGTTTTTGGAGATATATTTAGTTTTATTTTAACGTTGAAATAAATGACTGAATTATGCACATTTTGCTTTGTTTTCGATTTACACGATTTTCTAAGGAACCTATATCTTCCGTGTAAATTGGGGGGATAGGTGTATACAGATATTTCTCTGTAACAGAAATTAATTCTCTATCGTTGTAATAAATATTGAATACTGTTATTATATGTTCAAAATTTTCTATTTAAAATATTAATCACCTATGATTTTCGCTTCTTTTTTTCTTTTTTATTAAATAAACATAATATGAATTATACTATTAAAACTAGCACCTAATATTTTGGTTCCTTCAAAAGCTTTTTTATTGTTCCTATAGGCCTTTTATTATAAAGATTCTAAAATATTGGTTTCAAGAAAATATTTTTTAAATAAAAACGAAAGATAACTGCTCACTTTCGTTCGAAATGGGCGGTTGCCAGCTACGACAAACAATTAATTAACAAATTAATTAAAACGTAAGTATATAATTTGAAACAATTTCTACCTTTAAAGACTATAGATTTTAGCAGCAAGTTTCGATGGATGAACAATTACTGCAAATACTGTAAATACCTCGATTGTTTTATCTACAATAATCTACTACTAAAATGCTTAACATAAAAATGTTTCCCAGACTAAAATTAATAAAGTAACAATACTGAATATGGCTTGTCTGAATTTTGCAAATTTTGAATTTAAAACCAGTTTAGCAGGTTATGAAAAAAAAGTAAAGAAGCAATAAAGTCCTTAATTCAACAGCAAATAAATTTGTGTAGTAATTGTCTTTCAAATACCCTAGCTTGATACTTTTCTAATCCTTTTAACTACTTAAATAACGATATATGCGGTACTTAAAATTGATACGACAGAAACGTACGAATTATGAAAAATTACATCGGCATTTTCGATATCATTATTTTCACGAACAACCGCAAATTAACTTTCACGACATTCGAATCCCGTCGAAGTGATAACCCGAATTATATGGCCTCTTTGGGAATTCAGCCTGTGGGTCGTTACACCCTTCACAAAACTGGAGCATTTCTTCCTTTCACCGAAGAAAGTACCGCGAACGATCATCGATATTAATCAGCGGATATCAATTTTCGAATTATAATTTACGCGTCACCGGTCAACCGGCCACGAAGGAATGTGAATAACCATGCGAACAGATGTACAAAATTGCGAATATACCGTTAAAAAAAAAAAGAAAAAAGTAATCAAAGATAACCTGGGTGCTTGCGTTGTGTTATAACGGTGTTCATCTCGCGGTTGGTACTCCGTCAGGTGACAAGGCGAGTTTACCTTACAAGGTTCTAGCCTCGACAGAATCCTATCATTCATGAATTGCACATCCATTTTCTTGCGATAATATTTGCGACCTCGATTCCCGTAGAAAACTTCTGTTATTATGCACGATTCCCGTTTTCGAACGATACCAGTCATTTTTCTGTAATTTGCTAGTCACTTTGTCCCACAACGTACGTTTCAAATTATAGTATTATCAAGCTAATAGACGATGATGATAAGTTGCGTACAATATAATTTATTCATTTTATTAATCTCAATGTTTCGAATGCAATGGTATATTTATTAAATTCATAAAATTGTCGATGGTAAGTTATATCAATTTTTTGAATAAGGATTTCCTTTATCACAGCACACTAAGAATCATTTTTTGACTTGTACATTGTATATCAAAATTGATTTTTTTTTTATTCAATGAACCCGGAGACAAAATGAAAGAAGTGAAATAAATTCCAGAAATAAATATGTACATTGGCGTAGCGAAGCGGCTATTTCTCTGATTGCTTATTTCTCATTCCTCGAGAAATTACGATATTCCTCGAGAAACTAAGGTTTCGAAACGGCTAAACACATTCTAAATAGGCTTTTCGGAAAATATGATAATATCCATGATTCTACTAAAAATACCGAAACACTTAATTAGAATTAGCAATTGCAGATATGACTGTCTAATTTAAACGTGGCCTCTGATGGTAAAAAGGTTCCTCACCTCTGTACTAGAAGACGCGTGAATATTTATTCTTTATTTTACAACAAATTTCGTTACAAAATATAAATTATTACTCAAGTGACAGTAATTTGAGTTTTGTTAGACGATATTACGAAATTTTTAATTTTGCTGTATCAATTTTCTAAATCCCTTTTTACGAATAAATATAAACATTTGTAGGTCTTTGTAAAGTATGAATTAACATGATTTTCACGAAAATTTGCGAACTGGAAATTAGGACACTTGTAATTCGTTAGAAAAATGTACAGATTCTAATATTTCATATTTTAATCAACAAAATTTATACAAAAAATTCTGTTCATTTATAGTATAATTCACCGTACATGCGACTATCGCGCCATCCGCTGTCTGGGAGCTAAATTACAAAGCAAATATACAAGGTGTCCAATTTTAATGAATAAAAATCCACTATTACTTCTAACTTTCATATTTGGAAAAATACTTCGACTGAAACTCACTATATTTAAAGGAAGACATTTGATAATGGACACTTTTGTCTAAACAGAGGCATCTTCGAAATTTTCACGAAGAACTTTGTTTTCTTAATCTCTATTTAAAATTATTAAAATACAATGTTTAAAAAGTCCATAGTTTATAAGATATTTTAAATTCAAAACTTCTACAAAAATTTGAAGTATATCAGAAATCATTCTTTTTTGTTTATGTTGTATTCTAATTTACTTTTACATGGAATGTTCGATAAAATAGCTTTACATAAAAGCAAGCATGCAAATACATACTTGTTTTTAAACAAATTGATCGTTCAAAACGTCCTGCGGAAAAAAAAACTTATTAAGATACAACATTTGAAAAACTAGAATTTGCAAGGAATTTCAAATTTTCGTATAAAATGCCTCAATTTTGAATTTGACACATCTTACGAACTGATGATTTTTCTGACATTGCACCTGAATATTTTTTACACAGAACATTCTGTAGAAGCGATCTGCCCAAAGAAAATAACTCTTTGAACTCGAAGCATTTTTAGACGTAATCGGGTCTGATCTAATTTTCCAGCTACGTTTCCAGAAACCAAACGCACTATGTCGAAAGAAAAGTGTTAGAAATATTTGAGAATCTATTGACTTTTATTCCCTTCTTTAATCTTCTATATTTTTGATACGGATGAAACTGAAATTTCGCATTTTAGAATACTCCGATAAATTAAATATGGTGCCTCAGAGGCATCACTCTCGTGCAAATAGTTAATAAAAGAAAAATCACCATGAGCATCAAGAACATCATCTTTGACACCCTGTATACACGATTATCTGGCAAAAAAAATATTTCCCGATTAATTTGCGTCCAAACAATACAAATTATTCGCGTCTACTTCACAACATTATTTCTCATTGCGTAAAATTCTTCTAAAACGCATGATGCAAACCTGTTTTACCGCAAAGCAATAAAAAATTTCAATAAAATACCGTTCGCTCATCGCCTAGAGTACGGTCAGCTAGAGAATCCTTAATCACGGCAAATTTTGTCAACTATCAAGTCCCCTCTTCGTGATGTTCGTAAATGGACATGCACATTTTACGGAATCGTTCACATAAAAAAAAAACTACATAAGTGATGTATGAATCGGGTTGTCCGATGTCAACTTTCTCGAAAATAAATCTCTCTG
This sequence comes from Stelis phaeoptera, assembly GCA_943735885.1. Taxonomy (NCBI): domain Eukaryota; kingdom Metazoa; phylum Arthropoda; class Insecta; order Hymenoptera; family Megachilidae; genus Stelis; species Stelis phaeoptera. The sequence goes on from OX030933.1 coordinate 5,480,044, forward strand.
AGTTGATTAAATTCACGCAACAAGAATTATAGCCATTCGAGAGAAGATCTATCCCCGAGTGATTCTACATTTTCAACAAAACCAACCGGCTCGGTTCATGCGGCTCACGATGCAACATGCAAGTACGTCTACATACTTTTCTCTTTTAACGCCTACTCATTTTCGTGCAAAGAAACTGAACGTAATGCCAGTCTGGTTAGTTCTCATAGTATCGTATAACAAAAGCCCCTGTTGTAACACGACTCGTGTAGAAAATGCTTCATGCTTTTCACGCTGATACCGCTTTGTGTAACGTGTTATTCATTCATATATTCGCTTGCGAGTCGGTCGTAGACATACACCCGCCGCGTGCATACGTATCAGGGCACGTAAAATTTCAGATAAATCTTGCACGGTACGGTATAATTTCTGCACCTAACTCGAACGTATTTCTCTGACTAATTTGCAGTAAAGTAAAGTATCACTTCGATACTGTGAAGGTTATCTTTTATTAAACGTTTGACACGATTAACCCCTTGCACTACCATTTTCCCGATAGGTGCGTCAGTTATAGCTAAATATTTATTACTTCGGTGGTAAAACTAACCATACTTCGTACTTGGCAAGCATTAACTGTGTAAATGGTAATCAGAATTAAATTTGAACTGTAAGGTGCGTCACGAGTGTGACACGTTATTGTAATGCAAGGGGTTAAAAATATTAGGAAATAATGGACTCTCGATCTTCTTTTTGTCTTATTTTCAATTCCTGGCACAGTGAATATTCTAATAATATTTATTTTTTAGCATTCTCGTTATTTTAAAAACACTGATTATTATCGAATAGTTAATTAGACAAACCGCTTCGATATCGGAAAGATTGAAATTCGAAAACACATCTGAAAGCGTGGTAAATGCACAATGCATGCGAAATTCTTGGGAATGTGTTACGAAGAGCGCAGCGTACACGCAAGAAAATGAGCGACACTTCCGGTAATAGTTTAATTAACTCATTAACGTCTACCGTGCTCGTTTGGATACACCTCGTTTTATACGCAATATTGCTGCCAATGAATATTAATTCAACATATGTCCTTAAAAATAATTAGTTTCGTGATAGTGTAAAATGCATAATCTATTGACGGTATTAATTTTATAAATAATTATATATGTTATGAATACAAATATCTATTATTTTTATCATTCTTTTGGTTCACTCGAATTTTGTTAACACGTAGGCTATCATAGGGGTCACCTGTACACGGTGTTTCAAATTTTATACACTGGACTGATTAGTAAAAGGAAAGAAACGTTAAACCAGTGATTCTTAACCTTTTTTGAAGTCAGGGAACGCGTTTGATTATATGAAATATTTGCGGTTTAAAAACTCGATTTATATCATATCTTCTTATCCACGTTTTATCAATTATACATAACGTTTAAATTAATATCTGTATTATAAAAATCATTTAAAAAGAAATTTCGCGGAACACTTGCAAAAAGTGTAACCACTGCGTTAAACCATCAACAGCGTTAACATTAACCGTTTAGTGACTATACGCCAGTATAGTGGATTCCTGTTAAGGATATACTGGCCGTAAGGTTGCAGCCAAAAGTTTAACCCTTTGCACTCGAGTGGCGCCTCTGAGGCGACATATTTAATTTATCGCGGTATTCTAAAATGTGAAATTTAAGTTTCATACCTGTCAGAATATAGAAAAAATTAAAGAAAGGAATAGAAATAAATAGATTCTTAACTATTTGTAACGCTTTTCTTCCGAAATAATGCATTTCATTGCTGGAAGCTTAGCTGGAACATCAGATTAAACCTGATTATGTATAAACATGCTTCGAGTGCAAACAGTTATTTTATGAGATTTCTTTCACTATAAAGTGTATATTTATATCGTTTCAAAGCATTTTCAAGAACTTGAAATGTATCACTATGTATCTTTTGGTATATTTTAATATCTGTTTTATGAACTCTAAGGTAGGACTGTACCCAATATTCAACCTAAGAAAATAAAAAATTGCAAATTTCAATTTGTATCTTTTATATTTTCGAACTGATAATTTTCTGAAGTGGAATTACTTTCTAAAAATTGAACAAACGCTTAAAAAAAATTTTCAATATAATGATACTATGACATCTTCACGTTTTTTGTAATTTAAGTTGATAATGGTATCGAATTTAGCAAATCTCCATAAGAGCTCATGTTAATTCCAAATTGCAATAACTTATAAACTAGGTTCGCAAACGATTCAAAATTTTATGCGTTAATTCATAATGATACTATTTTTATTCAAAGCCTGCACACCCTTATGTCATTTTTAGGACAAAGTGTCAATATAGTGGCTAAAAGTTTTCCTTTAATCTAATAGCTTCGTTTAATGTTTCCAATTACTAGTGTAATTTCAACAGTATTTGTACGCGATGGAAAGCTCAGTATACTCATAATATATATATTATATTATTATAGTATTTTACAAATACACTCCTCCCAATATTACATTTATAGTTAAAAATGTTTAAACTTGAAAATTAATTACTCTATGTGTCTTGTCACTCGTGGCACAGTCAACACGTTAAGAAATCATTTTATGAGAATAATCCAGCGATCGTTTGCAAATCAATATTTTATTCAACAAGGAGACGATTCGTTGAACCGAGGCTTCACCAGTGCAGAACTAAAGTGCAATTTATAAGGTAGTTCGTGTCGTACAACGCACAGAAGTCAATGTAAGAGAGATTGTATTACCGGTGCATTGCGGTTGGAGGCAGGCATGTATAATATTTTGATTGTATGTCGTGTTCTACCGAGAAAGTTTCTATTTCCTTTCTCCCGTTTCGAAGAACCGCGCTTAGACGAGCTAATTTTTCTAACCAACACACACGTTCCTTGTACGAGTCACGGTCCTTGCAAACTAATTTATTCGAAGCTTCGTTAACGATGCAATTATTTCGAGAGCTACCAATGGCTCGTTTGAACTTACGGAATCTAACGATGCTAAATATCTCAATACGTCTTCGTTTGGAAACTATACTTCGTTGCAAATGACCATGCTAACGGGACCTTTGACACGTATACACTACTTGTTAATTAAAAAAAGGAATATATAGATTTTAGATAGAACTGTGAAACAAATCATATTGAATAAAATTTCAGATTCGTTATTACACTGATTTTGTTTATAAATTTTTTCGTTTACACCCACAGCGAAAATATTAACACTTTATTCACCGGAAGTCTATTAATGGGCTTTTAGATGTTACCGGTTGCTGACTGGAAACCAATTAATGTTATTGGAGTAATGAAAGTTAGGTGTGCTACGATTAAGGAAAAATGTAATCAGGTTAAACAGTCATAGTGCTTATTTTTTCATTTTTGAATGGTAGATATGTTAATGAACGTGTTTCTCCAATTTGCTCTTTTAATTAACCCCCTACTGGATAACATTTCTGTTTTGCCTGAAAAGGGTATAATTTATATTTAAGATTGTACGAGCCGTGAGATCTCGGTTAAAAGTTTAAGAAACGTAATATAAAGCTAATTAACATATTTAAAAAGATATTTTATTAAAATAACGGTTGCCTGTGTTTTTAAGAGCGATAGAAACATTTTCATGCATATTTTCTCGGATGTAAACTTTTGCGTTTAATGCTTTACAGAAAGACTGTACTTCATTTGCAACTAAGAAAAACGAAAATCATTAAAAAGTAACAAAACATAGTAATTTCTGTTAACATATATTAATATTAACGTTTCTAAGATGTGTATTAACATTTCTTAAAAGTTTTACCATTTTTTCTTCTATATTTATTCCTCAAATGAAGTTGAAAAAAATAGACTTTGATGAACATCCATAAGAGCAGATGTTAAAATTCTAATTATAATAACTTCTGAAAAGACTTCACAAACTTGTTCAAACTTTGCACAATCCTTTATTAATATAATATTTATCGCTTGACAAAATTTGAGGAATTTGAAATCTTCTTCTTCTAAGGAGTCATACAACCTTAATGATCGCGAAAGAGTTTGTACAACAAGAAATAAACAAAAGCGTGGAATTGAATTTCAGTCACTTTAGTTTAGTTATTCGTTGTCCGTTAAATTATATATTTGTACATTCACCACGAATCTATTGAAATAATTTTATGAAATATATGCATTCGCAAATTAATTATATTCTTCGCTAATCAATACAAAATCACACTTTAATAGAAACTAATAATTAATAGAATAAATATAGAAATGAAGATAGGCACAAAGTTCAATGAACAATATCGAGACGTAAGTATTAGAATCAATAAGATGAAACCAGATGAATTGTATTTTGATTATGAACTACAAACTGATGAGAAAAGTTATATCATTATTAACAATATGTACCGTTACCTTTCCCAGCTAAATTCTTTTCTTTTTTCTTTTTTTTTTTTAATTGTATAGAATATTTTTAAAACTGTGTTGTGTGTTAGTTATCGTGTAACACTGACTATAATCAGTTCATTAATTGGAATGTTACACATAACTGATACACATGTAGGTATGCTATTGTTCGAGGGAAGAAATGAAGAGGTTGTTCAATGGTAGTCTGACGGGAAGAGTTTCACTTCCTCGAGAACCAATTTCCGGTAACTGTAACATTTGATGCACGGACGAATCCTTGTTGAACACTTTAATTACGAAATTTATTTGCATGTAACACGATCCGTACGATTTTTTTATACGTTTTTTTGGACTCCTACTTGAAAGTCTTCGGACGTTTGTTTGAAATTTCATACTAATGCTTTAAAAAGTCGTGAATAAATAATAAACATAAATTATACAACTCGGTGCTTGACGTTGACAGTTTGATACATTTCAAAAAATGTCGAAGTTTCTTTTTTCGAGTGTACAGTCTACATTTACGTTTATATTTTTATCGTGTGGAACGAAAACCACAGTAATTAAGTAATAATCGTATATAATAATTAATAAAATCTGTATTCAGTATTTTCAAAGATTTTATTTAATCGAATCATTATCAACATAATCGTTTGTAATTAAATTGAGTTCAATAACGAAAATTTGTTAGCAACCAGTTAACATTGACAGCCGGTTATTGTTATAAAATTGCAAGTTCCAAAATGATCATATTAACTCTTTGGGGCACAGAATTTCGGAAGATAAAATAGACCCATGTTGCACAGAAATTTTTTTGTTATTTTTCAAATTTTATTTTATTTTTTTGCACCTATTGCAATATTTCGAGGTGGGTATAAAAATGTCCCACCATGCATTACCGTGCATCAAAATGGTGGGACATTTCTAATCCTACCGTGCCCCAAAGAGTTAAGCGGATTCCACTGTATATTACAATGTTCGTTTTATATAATAAAATATATTTTATTATATAACAAAAGTATGATGATACTGTATTTTCTGCTTTTGTAAGAAAACAACCAATCAAATTATTATTATTAATAATTAGTATACGACTGTATTTGCATCGAAAATAACAAAATATTTTGAATAATAAGTATTTAGTCACCTGTGAATTATTAATGAAGAAAATTGTTTTAAGGATAACGAAAACTTCTGCATACCCCTAACAGTGGTACGCTCGTTAAATTCTGCAGAAGTACTTAGATAGTGCAAATTATTGATCCTCGATTTTAGGGAAACAGTGAAGGGTGTATCTCATGGCAACCCTCTAAAAAAGAACTGCACCCTTCGTGTTACATGCATGTCTTTCCTGAATTTTCAGCAGTAAATTCAATTCGAAATATCACGAATAAACTTTTTGTGTAATAAAACACTGAACAATCCGATTATAATTTGAAATGTTTCATTCAATTAAACGCAAAAATATTGTATGTAATATCTTCAATAGGCAACGTAGCACAAATGATTTTCTAAAATTATAATTTAGGATTGTTTCGTGTAACTTAATAACTTAATACTTAAGAAATAATCAAAATAATTTTGGCTGATAACTCAAGTTTAATAATTCGCTAAAATTATAATTTCTAGCTATAAAAAATATAGAAATATTTCTAAGGTGTTACAATTAATTTCTTAACAAAAATTCTATCGAATTTTGTCAGAAACATGTTTGTTCAAAATAAATAGTAATTACAATCGAGCTAAGTTTACAAAAGATGAAATTCCACACAATTTTTCTTATTAATATCTTACATTTGACAATATATGTTCTTAGTTAAAATATTTTACCATTTCCACTTAAAAAATTGACGCGACGATAAAAGAGTCTGTACCTTTAAAATGAATACAATTATCGACGTACTGTTTAATTATTTGTTAATTATTATTACTCCCAAATAATTTGCAACAGCTATATCATCATATTAATAATGTTAAGAACAACTACTCTCCCCAAATTTTGCAAATATTTCAGAAACTATTTCGTATTAATTAAACAAAGAAATTATACAACGAGGAAATCAATTTTCATCTAAAATAAGAATATGGATATACTAATGGATATGATTTGTATTGTACAATTTTATACATATATAAACTGATCAACGTTAACCTAATAAAACAAAAGAAATTCAAATTTTTATTTCAAATACCTCATATCACTTTCTAACATAGCCAACGAAAACTTGAACATCCCTATATTATGTATAATGAAATCCAAATCGAATACACATTACCACGTTGACTGCCACAGTGAAAACGGACGTGGGTAGTCAGACACGCTGAAATCCTAATTATTAACAATACAATCAACTAATTTTCAAATTTAACTTTTCAATTCGATAGCTAGCATTATTAGCTTAATGTTAACGCTATCCGTGGTTTATTTTATCATTTCTGTTGGTAATTATTCGATTGTAGAAAATTTCGGGTGCCGGTCACCGGTGACCCCCATGGCAGCCAACGTGTTACACTAAATGAATAAATGCATTTAAAATCTGATCTTAACCAAGCAACACTGTATTCTTTTGTTTGTTTCAGACGGTCTTAGCGTAGCAAACACTTTGTACTGTTAACAGACACCAAGGATAGAATGCATGAATTATTTCTGCCCCAGATACTTTCATTTTTGCAATAAGGGTTACTCGATGGTATGCTAAGACCCTCAAGCAAAGATCATAAATATGCACAGCCACTTCCTTCGAACGCCACGTGACGTTAAGTATGCCTAGCTAAAAAGGAAAGAGCAAAATACAACCGGTAATGGTACGACTCGTTTGCATTAATCACCTAGGTGCGTTTTAATTCATTTCATAAACGCACCATGATTTTACTTCGCTACGTAAGAGTTTTCGCGACTAACCAAAAAGAAATTGAAATATGTTCGTTCTGAATGCGTATTATTTAGAACAAAATAATATTGAACAGAAATAAATCTCTGTTGATTGATCAGTAAACTTTTTAATATTTACCATAATATTTATCATAAATTAAGTATCTCTGAAATGGTATAAAATATACAAAGTGTCTTCGAGACAGATGGACAAACTAATAAACATTTACCACAAAATATTGCAAACTAATATAATAACACACTAGTAGCTGTTAACTTGTAACTATGTGTTCGTGTTTTTTGAAACTACACCATTTTAATTTCTACTAAATTTGATTGTGTAGAAAAGAAAGTCGATCAATTAGAATGTGCTATTGTCAGTCTTTATTTACATTCTATATATTTGCTTCTATTTGCTGAATAGCCAAAAATAAATAGAAATTTAATTAAAAAAAATATTCTAGAAAATAAATTTTCAAATTTATCCCCATCTTTTATTTATAATACCCCACACAGTATTTTCAATTTCGCCAAAGCTGTTGAATATAATTTTAACATATTTTTCTTTTTATCTAAGATAGACAAATAATACGTTATTTGCAAATAACGAATTTCTCGTTATTTAAATAATCGTCTAATAAAAATTTCAAATATTAATACGAAAATTAATAGGTAAATTATTAGAATAAAAAGTTATTTGTTAAAATTTGTGTTTTATTCGGGGAAAAAAAAACATGGAAACGTGCCGAACCATACTATTGATTAACAGCAAGCATCGTCGTCGCTAGAGAAGACGATTCTTCCGGAACACGGAACAAAGAAGAAAAAGAAGGAACGTCGAAAATCAATAGGCACAAGGACTGATATCTAATGAAAGCCACGATAAACAACAATGATTATTATTCTTTAGCTACACCTTCAATACCTATCAATCTTATTGTTAGTACCATCGACATCAAGGACGAATATTTTAATGTTTCCAGCACATGCACGCTGGTTATTCGCATCCGGTTACAATAATTACTGCGTTACTTGCAACAACCCGTAATAACATTAAAAATATTTCACGTTTTAATTGCAACATTCCTGGTGAATAATGTCTACCTGCTCCCAAACCCAGCATTAGTTTGCAATAATTCCGTAAATACAGTGTTATAAATATTTAACAGGTTTGAAATTGACGTCATTTTTTATATTTAGTACAGTGGTTTCCGACCCAAGGGGGTTATGATCTATTAATAATTTCAGTGTCAATTGTTTATATAATATGTATTAAGACACTGAAGTATTATTAAATTAAAATTATATTCTGAAATAGTTATTTTTAATGTGTTGCAAACCTTACCTTATATGGGGTCGAGGTGGGGAGGTTTGCAGGTTATTTAAATATCATAAAAAGAGTTTGCAACTTAAAAAAGGTTGAGGACCACTGGTATCGTACAAAAAATGACGCACCTTTTATATCAGTATGATTCAAAATAATTCAAAAAACTTTTGAAGCATCTCCACCGACGGATTATTTTCTTTTTAAATTCGTAACGTTTTGAAAATAATGACCACGTGTTATAATAATCGAATAAAACATTCTGGTTACTACATATTTTATAAAATTCCGGTATGTTGAACATATCACAATCCTACTAAATTAACGGATGCGGTGGTAAGATAAAATTTGTTTTAATTGCAACACACTTGTTGGAAGGTTATTCGTTGCTACGCCTACTGGACGACTTTATCAGCAGAAACTTCTTCGATAAACACTACGGGATAAAAAACAACGTCTCCTTCTTTTTGCGGTTAAAAAATAGCGACGAGAAATCGGTATAAAATTTTCCATTGGTCAAACGTTTCTCACCCGATCTGCTTTCATTATGCAGATCCAATTTCATTTATATATCTTTTCGTTGAAAACTCGTTTTCACAGGGAAAAGTACTTTCTTTATGTTTCGTATCGTAACATTTGCTAAAGATTAACAAAATTGAGAGAATATTCAAGAACATTCGATATCAGTGTTAATACGCAGGTTTGCGATCAGTCCTTATCAGAATATCCATCTTAACGATCTTTTCACATACGTTACAAAAAATATATTTTTTTCATGCATAATTACGATACTGACATCAGTTTCTTGTTAGAAAAAAAAATGATTATCGTTCATAAATAAGCTTATCGCGTAACGCACCAATGTTGCGCCACGTAATTGACCGAAGGTTGAACATCCACTACATAATCGATAAATTTTTTATCAAATACGAATGTTAAAAGAAAAAAAAAAAATAATTCTTAAACGCGCAACGATCGAAAATGTTTGAAAAAAAAAAAAAAAACAATGTTACAAAAATGCAACATTTTTCTATTGCTTTATTGTTAATGACAAGACACATTGTAGACACCTAAGGTCTCGATGTAGCTGCAGTAACTCATTGGAGTCATGAGCCGTGTCGATGAGTCATCGTATTGGACCGTCAAAGTCGTCTGCAAGGAACTGGCTACGAACAATGCTGATCGTGATATTGATCTTTTGAGAATCAAAGAACTTTTAGCTTTAAACGAATTGTAGCTTTAAAAAACACATTGTAAATGTAAACATAGACGCAGTGTACAATACGTATGCATGAAAATCGATCGCGTCTCGAGGTCAGTCACGAGAACATACTCAGATTCGGAAGATTCGCGGTTGCAGCTACAGCGCGACCTTGGGCGTGAACCTGAAATTAATCAATCGACAAAGTTGTGAATGAGATTTACCCTGGAGCATATTGTGATCGGCCTCCTCGTCCGCGAGGCAACGGACGTTGCCAATCGAAGAAGACAGCAGACTCATGTTTCCTTTTCGAAGACGTTGTCCCCGTGTGTCCCGAGCCGGAACAAAAGTCGATCAGCGCCGGAATCGCGAAAAAGCCGCCTAGCCCGTACGCGCCGTGCGATTGGCTGAACAACGGTTGGCTCTAGCAGACGAGCCAATCGCAACCGAGTATTTGGCTGCCCGGTATACCGTGCGAGCCTCTCCTAACGCACCTGTCAGCCGAGCATCCGGCCGACTCGAAAACGCTTCGTTCGCCAATCACTTTCACTCGTCGCGAAATAAGAACGATCGCGATATCGTTGAACGAAATCACCTGGATAGCAGTGGCGCGTTTACACGATTCCTCGACGTTTTCGGCCCAAAAGAACGAGAATCTTTCCGTTTTCCGAACGGCTGGACCAGACGGCTGTACGATTCACACTACTACGATCGACCGCGTCTCTCGATCGCGCATCCCGGGCCGGGATCCTTGATCGTTGACCGCTCGATTTGCCGACGAGCGTCGAACGAGTTACGCCGCACTGCTAATCGAAAGTGTACACACGTCTGCTGTCACTGGCACCGTTGTTAGCTACCCTCGCACTAATGGACAAGACGGAAACGCAGAGGAGAACCCCCCGACCAACAGCGTCGCTACGTCGCGAAAGACGACGACGCATGACGCGTGCAGGGACAACCGAGCACCAGCAAGCCGCGATCAATAAACGCTGCCACGGCGTCTGCGCCGACAATGCGATGCCACGCCGGTCGGGAGGAGAGACAGGGATTACACGGTTGTGTGGGTGTGTCTGTGTACCAGCGCTATCGACGCGACGTGTATCGACGATTTAGACTGCCTCCCGTTTTACGTGTTCAACACGGCACGAGAGAGTGGCTGCGTTAATTGCTTCTCCAGGCTTAACGCTCTACTCTACTCCTTCGTTGCAGCTGGTCGATAGCGTGCAATAACGAGCCCCGTTTCTTTACATATTCATATTATTCGTGCTTCGGCTGTATGCGCCGGTTTAAATGACCGAGTACCTGTCGATTGCAGACAGAAATCAATATCCACGCATAAAGCACCTGTGTATTCACCAGCAATCAGAGGTGTGCGGGTTCGGGTCAAGTCGGGAAAACTCGTCGAGATCCCGAAACTATCCGATTGCGTACGAACGTATCGAGAACCCGAAAAGGCGTATAATATCTATTTATTATATTATACGTATATAATTTATATATAATACATATGCCTGTATCTTAAATTAAAAGCATATCATCTCTTTTAATACGGTAAAAGTAGAATCTTGTAAACTTCGTCTTAACTTCTAAAAAGTTATTCCGTTTTAAAGTAGTGATCAAACAATAAAAAAGTATCGTGAACAGTAAAAGATAACATTTTTGTCAGATTTAAAAATGCCTTTTAGTTTAACATTAAATAAAATGTGGTAACTTTTTTGTCCGGTACTGTATATGTATACCTAAGCGTTTGTGATACCGATATATGTTCGCGTATAAGCAAAATCGTTTCGAGATCTCAATTTCTCGAGACGTTCGGTTTCTCGATACGTTCGTACGCAATCGGATAGTTTCGGGATCTCGACGAATTTTCCCGACACGATCCGAAGCCCGGGAATCTTGTGAATTCGAGAACCCGCACACCTCTGCCAGCGATATATAATTCTAGCGAATAATTATCATATACAATGTATAAGCAATGAGCATTACTATGTACGAGATTATAATTTATGCAGATGTTGAAATGTATATGAAATTTTAGAAACCGTAGATAGAAATTATGATATCTAATGAATAATTTCTGACAAAGTTGAAATTTCATCTTTCACTACTGCGGACTACTTGCTATCTGTAGTAGAATTTTATTTGAATACAAATATTGTATATCAGCAAACTTCTTGAGAGATCGATGGAATATACATTTGAACTGCTATTACTTTCGCGCCTAAAGTAACCAGACTTTCGGCAACTTTCGTTAAAGCGAGTTTGATCGAATTACCTCTCACCGCCACATAGAAATATGTAGGGCAACTTCAACCGCTTGATTTTCACTAGATTGGTAGGAATTAACCAGTTGCATCTTCATCTTTCGTTATACGATTATTTTTCTAATTTAAACACTTCTTTACAGGTGTTGGTTTTTAAAAAATGAAAAGCATGCTCTATATTTTGCACTTTTCAAGAAGTAAAAGTTTTTCACGCATTTTAATTGTTTTATTTGAATTTATCCAATTCACGAACTGTTTGCCAGATTATTTTATACGTTTAGTCAAGTATCTATTGTATAGTATTTCGAAACACAAGAAATGTAATTTGTCGATAAAATTTTTCACTTTGGAAATTCATAAATTGTTTTCTCCGTCATATGCTACAATTATGAAAAAAACGTTTTAATTTGGGACCACGTTTAATTACTTGAGTTGTTTGATTTTTGCGGGTACAGGTTGGGTTTCGTTCCATCGCTACTTGTGACGGAACACGTGCGAATGTCGTAATATCCAACGTAACCCGTTCACGATTGAATCATGTGTATCGTTGTTAGTTACCTAAAAGAATCGAAGGTCGCTGACAGACTTTAAAAAAGGAATTATCACTGTTTTTGGTGCATTTATCGTTACAGTAACTGTCTTAGAAAACCATCATAAGTGTCGTATATTAATTTAAGCTCTTATTAAAAAACGTTTCGTTTAAGCCTTGAACAATGGACCGCTAGAGCAGAGTTAATTTAAATTCCATTTACATTTTTCATCTGCTATTACCTGCCTTAACCCTTTGCACTCGGAGCATTTTTAAATACCTTCGAATCTAATTTACTTTTCCACCAAGGCTTTCGAAAACTAAATTCACTATCCTGGAAGTAAAATGTTACAAATGCTTATGAATCTATTTATTTTTATTCCTTCCATCAATCTTCTATATTGTATTATAAATAAAACTTAAATTTCGCATTTCAAAATACCCTGGTAAATTAAATATGTCCTTCCAGAGGCACCACTCGAGTGTAAAGGGTTAAACATTATTTCCCAATGTACATATGAGACTTTCGTTTCAAAATTTGTGTCATCTAATTTTAATCGAAATATTATATCTTTTTTCCGATCTGGGTCACGATAGACTCAGGCTTCACCGTTTGAGGGTTAAAAATTGAAAACACCGCTACGTGTTCCATAATCTGAAGAGAGGTTAAAGATAAATAAACATAAAAAAGTATGTACAATAGTATGTCGATATTTAAAAAACAGTTCATAATTCTTATAAAAATCGTAGCTTAAAAAGAAATACATATATACTATTTTACAAATATAGCATATTTTTATTTTTTTAAATAAAGGAACGATATTTTTTTCAGATTTTAGAAACTACTGCTGATATCATTTCAGGATATTCTGTTACCTTCGTGATTTCTAATCTAATCGATATATTTCTAATAATTCTAATAAAATATTGGAGAAAATATTTTACTTTAAACCATCAAAGTGTTAGAATGTTGAAAACAAGGTCAAGTGCATCTAAATAATTATAAAATTCTCTGGGTGGTTTTTGAACACCCTTTACAGTACAGTAGAACATTAAGATCGACATGCGTTTCCTTTGAAACCGGAAACCTTTTCATCAAACACGAGAACGTTTCTCTCGAACGCATCGATCAATAAAGAAATATGTACGCGTACGGGACCGACGTGAAAGTAGGTGACACGTGAGATCATAAGAATTATCCTACGTAATTTCCTTCGTCGCGCCTGTAATTATATGCTTCGCGTATAATCACATTAACTTTGAAATGGAGCGAAAGTATGTTACACCGTGTACTTTCGTAACGAAACCTCTTCGTATCATTTCGCGATTTACTAAAGGCACCGAAAGGCTTTTCATTCCTTCCGCAACTTCACCAGCAAATTTCATCGGATCATTCAATAAATCTTCCGCAAACGTGACTCGATACTCGATCCCGATCGTCTTCGATCCGTTCCTCTGATCTCGATCGCCATTTCACTGCAATTATACCACCCCTTCGAATTCACTTGTTACAAATGTACCGGCTATTTCCAGTTTGATGGTACAACCGGAGAAAGGAAGTCGAGAACACGCAATTAGGTTAAAATTAAACTAAAGTCTTAACTTTAGGAATTCTGCGATTAATAAGTTATGAGCATTTATATTCCAGCGTTTTTATCATATTTTATACTGAACGGGGAGAAGCCGATGTGGAAACAATCAACATAAATGGGATGGGACAACTGGAGTAACAGAGAGAGAAGAGAAAAAGTGGGATAAAACTACCCGTTGGAGATTTAAAGCTTAGCTGTGATAGCCTTGTGGTGACACCCCGGATTGATAGAGAGAGTATTATCACTAGGCAGTGTGGCAATGTCCCTTGGGACGAGAGAAAGAAAAGAGCGCTTGTGTGTACCGTCGCGATGCGGGGCCCTGTGATGGCCAAGTGTTTGTGGATTTGTGATATAAGTAAGCCCAGACTATACTGTGTGTGATAATCCGGGGGCTGCCAGGGCTATACTGTGTGTGGTAGTCCTGGGCCTGGTTGTGGAATATACATATAGCCCAGGCTACTGTTAAGTAGTTGGGAAGGAGAGTTGAGTTTCCCGACCCCGGGATTACTCCCGGATACTCAACAAACCACCGCACCCGACGAGGGATGCATAATTTCTTATATACTCATTACATTGTTATACAAAATGGAAAAAGACCTTTTCAGAGCTTTCAATATCTTTAAACTAAAGAAATAATATAAATTTAATTAAGATATTATTCCCATTAAAATACTTATTAACTAGGTTGATTTCTCGCGTAGTAAATGAGTATTATTGCTAACTAGCCTTCAAAGTTTATCGTTGAATTTCATCTTTCATTTCTATGTCATCGATCGAGGCGCATTGGAGAACGTACGAACAAGAGATAAATGTTGTCGCTCAACATTGGCACCGCTAATGAAGCAAGTAATTAACGGTATGAGGCAACACGTCATCAACCTTGTTTTTCCAGCCTCTTCTTCGTTCACCCGAAGAATCAACATTCAGCTAATGCTGATTATACCTGTACGTACGTGTACGCGCAAATGAAATACACAATTTCTAACAGTAGATTTTCTAGAAACCAGGTTATTGGTAATAAAAATCGGGTCGTTTGGTAAAAGAAAATTAATTTCTTTGGACTACTTTCGAAACTACATTCACCATTTTGTGGTTGATCATGGGTACACGTCGATTTAATCAATGTTATGAAGTATCTTGAAGTCAATAAAATAAATTTCAAATTTTTATTAAAATTCCCAGCTGGACAATAAAATACGAATATTAACTGTCGAAAGACTTTCTTTTCCAATGTTTATATTACACGATGTTAGGCTTCTGGTTGAAAAATTTGTAATTTCGAAAGAGTTTTCAAAGATATAAATATAAATCAAACTAATCTTGAAATATACAGTACTTTGGAGACCCATCACTTATTACTTTATTGTTAAGTATACCCGATGTTGTTGGTCTTCAAATTGTAGAGTGAAGGTTATAAAAGTAACTTCCGTTTGCTTCTACTTTGGAGAAAGGAGAGGAATAATTAACCCTTTCGTCCCAGTTGGAAATATTAAACTTTTTTCTTTGTAATAATGAAGATAAGAAATGCTGTGCTTTTACTATATTTTTGCTTTATTTTTATTATATCTTTAGAAACTTCGAAACCTCCGAATAATATTTTTAGACTCTTAGAGACCTAAAAAAACTTTTGGCAAAAAAATACAACCGACTTCGGAATGCACTAAAAAGGACGAAATAATTTTAATTTACATTTCGGAGACTGCGCAAAATTAAACATTTTCTACATTGGAAGTTGTCAAAATTCTTTAAACCTTTTACATACTTTCACATTAGCAACATCTTTCATTTACACAATTTTTAATTTTGCGCCGTCTCCGAAATGTAAATTAAAATTATTTCGTTCTTTTTAGTGCATTCCGAAGTCGGTTGTATTTTTTTGCCAACAATTTTTTTTCGATGTGTAGAGAAAGGGAGGAGGGTGAACACGATTTAGACAAGAGTTTGTTGTATAGTATTTTGTATTTTTGTAAATATTAAGTATCGACGTCTCGTTCGTAGGGAGAAGATACTCGACGAGAATCAATGTCCGGTTACCATATTACCGAATCCTTCGTGTCAAGTGTATTAATATACACAGAAATATACCGAAATATATTACAGTTCAACTGGTCGATGATATTTCAAGCATTTAATATTTTCGTAGTTATGAAAAATTCACAGTACAGCAGTTTTATGAATATTCAACTTCCGCCAACAGATATCACCACGTTACCGAACCGAAAAATATAATCTTCAAGTTTGTATATTACTTTTCCTATCAACTAATGTTATTTAAATCTTTAACTGGGAACACTTGACGCATTATGATCCCACAGGTCATAGCGAAACATTCAACGGCGGCGAAATTCCTGGCAATAAATATAAAAAAACATCCCTAAATTTTATGCGATAGGTAGCTCAGAAGATAGAGGAAAGTGCGTACATAATAACGCAATTTGTTGCAACGCGATATCTTAATTAGTTCCGGAGATATAGGGCTTCAAAGTTTGTATAGCGGCCGGCGCGTACGAGGGTAATCCCGAATGGGCCGTAGACTTTTTTCTAGGAAATTCATATACGCATTTCCAGGAATAGTAAAGGGTTAGACGTAAACAATGACCACGTGACCGCTACGCTAGACACCCACTGTCTGGGTCCAAGCGTGAGGCGGGCAGCGAATTTCTGTAAAAATTACGTTTGTCTTTACACGACGATATCTCAGGAACGGATAAAGATATCGATGTAAATCAAAAACCGAATTAAAGTGGAAGATTTCTACTTTCTTACAAATCTAACCTTATACCGAAATTCGAAACAGGACTTTGTTGGCAGCCCTTTGAACTTTTAGTAATTTTAATACGCGTTTCTTATGCAGTTTAACATAGTTTCCGACTTTCAATTGCTTCTAACAATGGAATATTATTATGAATATCTATCACACGCATTATTAACGATTCTTTCGTTTGTACCGTAAGTCGTTTGTATTTTTTTTTTTCAAAAATTTTTTTATTTCACATTTTTTCATTTCGCATTCCTTCCAGAGTAGCATCAAAGAATAGGAATTTTGCTATGGGAATAGTAATTAGCAACAAAGGGATGGGAAGGGAAGGGTAGTAAAGGGAAGTGCAGGGAAGGGCAAGGGTAGAAACATCCCCGGCCGCAAAATGTAATACTAGGTTTCATCGATATCAGGCCGAGTAAACGTGAAATACCACGTTTTTTGCGATAAAAGCGGAAAAAAATGAAAAAATCCAAAATGGTTTTTTTACGGGACTAACTGTTGGTCATACTCTACAAGATGCAAAAGGTTTCGTTCCGATTGGACCATCCATCTTGGAGTAATCGATGACCATACACAACGCGGACGAAATCGTACGCTTTTTTGCAATAAAAGAGGGGCAAGCGGTGATGAAATGTAAAAATTTTTTTTACGGGACCAACTGGGAGTCATACCCTACAAGATGCAAAAGGTTTGGTTCCGATTGGCCAATCCATCTCGGCGTAATCGGCGAACATACATTAAAAAAAAAAAAAATTAACATACATGTCGAATTGAGTAACCTCCTCCTTTTCGAAGTCGGTTAAAAATATACTTTCAACGTATTTATGATACTCTTTGTACGTGAATATTTATTTTTCAAATACGAACCGGTTAACACTAGTATTAAGTTTAAGTTTTCTATCTTTTCCGTTGATTGCTGTAAAAATTACAGGAAATACTTCTATTTTTCATTATATTTAAGAATAAAAAACGATTTCTAATTACTTAAATTTATACCAACAAATTATACATCCAGAACTTAAATTTTGTACAAAATTGAATGAGTTACGTAAGACTCCACTATGCACTTCATGATTCGTATATCACACCATCATAATATAAGTAAAAAACTAATATAAAGAAATTATACTTCTAAAAATATATAACCCTGTATACGTATTTGTACCTTGTTCCGTTAAAAAATTAATTTAAAAGTTTCTTGATATTCCAAAAATTGATTCCACCATCAAACGTTTGTACTTTCGAGAGGTGGTCTTTTTATAACAATCATAACAATCATAATTATTCGTTTACTATTCGTTCCGATTTTGATGAAAGATATTCTATCATCTATAAATTATTAATCAAGAAAATTGTCTTGTAGACGGTGAAAACTTTTTCGTAGCCTAGTATTAAAAAATTATTACCTCTAATGATTTTATTATATTCGTATTAGGGTTCGCAAGGCGAATAAATGCTTCTTTATTTACTTTTTACTGTATACGTAAGAGGAAAATAACTCTGTTCTGGTTGCAAAATGATCCAGTTAACCGGTAAAACGAGTACTCTTTAGACTTTAGATTCCGTTTCAGTCAAGATTATCTTGGGTACTTTGCTCTTTATCTGATGACGTTATTTTAATTAATGATTTTTTAATAAACCAAACTCTTGAAAATTCTCATCAAAACGATCAAATTATGGTTCAGAATAGATAATGAAACGTAATGTCTTTTATTAGAAGTTAGGAAATGAATCAACTACTACTAAACGAACAATTGCTATTGTGTTTGTATCATCTAGAATACGAATCCAAAAATTTTGTTTAAATAGGGTAAATAGGGTGAACACGATAAATTTTATTGAAATGAATTTCAAATAATAATAATATTAATGAATATTTAGCACCTTTTTATAACATAAATTTCAATTACAGTTAATTAAATTGAAAAGTAATAAAATAACTGTTTGAATATTTAACTAGAATGAAGTAAAATTAATTTAACCATTTACTTATTTTAATAATTTTCTCATTTGTATGTTACGTTCTGGTGTCATATTTACCCTATAATAAAATTTTGTTTCAAAAATTTTTACTACAATGTATAAAAAGACTGATTTTTATTACACGAAATTGTTACTACAAAACGCTCAAAATAAATACCATTGAAAGTAGATATCAAAAGATAACATCTTTTTTTGGAATTAGGAACAAAATAGCTTTTAAGCGAGCAATATCGTGATTTCCTAGGTAATCTATTTTTCGTTCGATAAGATTTAAGTGTGTTTCCTTGTCAGCTAAAATAAATCAAAAGAAACAATTTTCAATAAAGCAAATTGTTGCAAATCCTCTGATATACCATTACAAAAATATTCAAAAGAGAGTACCATTGAAAATAGATTCGCAACACCTTATATTGGAAATTAGAGGAAGAATAACCGAGATTTCCTATATAATCTATCCTTTATCCGATAAGATGTAAGTGCATTTCCTTGTTGGCTGAAGAATACCCTGATCTCTGTATGCAGCGTGATACAAAAGTGATCGATATTAGGAAAGGAGAGTTGCAAAATGGATTACTCTTCCGTTTCTCAATCGAGGAACAGGTTGCCTCGATTTCACGCTGCCACTGATTCGATCTATCATCTGGTGCTTATTAAACTTTTACCTTTAAGGTCCCACAGACTCGTTTCGAGCTGACCTTTCATGACTGAACATTCGCTCAATCATTTTTTTTTTAACTTTCTCAAGTTCGAAAATTGTGAGAATTTTATTTCAGAAAACTATTATCGAAGGTTTCTATTAGCTTAAATAAAGAATCACGTAATTCTTTTTTCAAGAATCCTTGATTAAAAATAGAAAGAAATAATAACATTTAACTCTTTGGGGCATGGTATGGGATTAGAAATGTCCCACCTTTTTGCAACTGTTGCAAAAAAAAATAAAAAAAAATTTAAAATATAAAAAAAATTTTTCTGTGCAACATTATGGGTCTATTTTATCTTGTGAAATTCTGTATCCCAAAGAGTTAAGAAAGGATTTTGAAGAAAATTCGTTTTGTTCTTTGAAAATTATTTCTTCTCTCGATCAATAAATATTTTATTTTATTTTTACTTTGTCATAATATTTCGATATTAAAAAAGTATTAAGAAATAATATAATGTGCTGTTCGAAAAGAAACACAGTATTATAAATTTTAACGATGCCGATACAATGACTTCATTTTTTTTGTTTTTCTTTTTTGTTATTTATGGCTCACTTACGATACTCTTATCATAAACTTCAGTTGCTGATAACAAGTTACAGTACTTAACGAGAAAAATTGATTGCAAGATATTACAACCTGAAATACAATAACAATAATAAAAGAAAACACACAATGAGAATAATAACAATAAAATTACACGGAGAAAAAATAATTTCGTAATAATAAATTTATTGCTTTTTAATAATAATAATAATAATTGGTTTTCAATAATTTTTTAATGCTTTTTAATCGTTAAATCAATGATCGTCAAAACACCAAAAGGGACATTTCGACATTATTCATTGCTATAATTCTGTAACTTCAGATGTCAATAGCTCTTGAACGAAACGTTTGCAAGCATATTTCAAGAGGAAAGTTTTTGTTTGTTTCGGGGTCCTAAATTCATCTTTTAAGTTTGGCCATTTAATCCGGAAACCCCCTGTATAATTATCAAATTTATGTTTGGGGAGATCGCATTGATCCATGAGTGTCGACATTACGAAAAATACTGCCAGTATTGTGTTCATTAAATTTTCATATTTTATTACCAATTTGTATTAACCCTTTGCACTCGATTGTACCGTCTGAGGGGACATATTCAATTTACAAGAGTATTAAGGTTTATTTATATTAGAATATAGAAAATTAAGGAAAGCAATGAAAATAAATAGATTAATAATCATTTGTACCTTTTTCTTCCAAAATAGCGCGTTTGGTTTTTCGCAAGTTTTCGTTGAAAAGTAAGCCAAATTCAATCGTATCCAAAAATGCTCCGAGTACAAAAGGCTAATACATAGCGTTCGTTATTGTTCGAAGTTTCATGTATTTCCGCGGATACGATGATTTCACTGTCCTTTTTTCTCTTACTAATTTTATAAGAGAAATCGAAAGCTTTTCACTCGTTTCAGATTAATAGCTCTGTCGTCGCTATTGGAGTCGTAGATTTTTTTCGCTAAGCATCGGTATTTATTACCGTGATCTATCGAGGGTAAGCTGACCATAAAACGTGATTGGAGCTACGATGAGATGGAAGTGAAAAGTGTAAATCTTTCTGCGATCATTAATTTCGCGCTGATCGAACGAAGAGAAAGGTGAAGTTCACAAGACACGTTATAAATAATTTGACATAAGTGGTGCTATAATATTAATTATTAGTGTTATCATATAGGTTTGTTGTTTCATTAACCTCCCGTTAGGCGTGCCTCTATATGTAACGTCGATAGTCGCGCTGGGACTGATTTTACGATGTTATAACTAACGTCTGTCGAGCTAGCCTCCCCACTTTGCAAAAATAAAAAAACAAATACGTGTAAATTATGAGCTATTTATGAGCTTCAATATTCTATAAATTAAAAATGTTCACCTCGTCAAACTAAGCAGGAATTTAAAAATTTCGATGGGGGGGCTGAATCGACGTCGACTGAAATTTTTAAATTCCTGCTTAGTTTGACGAGGTCAAAATTTTTAATTTGCAGAATATGAAAGCTCATAATTTACATGTATTTGTTTTTTTATCATTTTTAAAATAGGAAAAAAATAGACCCATTGTTAACTCTTTCGGTGATCAATACTTTTAACAAATGTACCGTGTCTGTATATAATTTTGAGTGAAGTTGGTTTTTATCCCATTTGAAAATTAAATAATTTTCATTCATCAAGCAAACGTTATGTAATTAAATAGCAAGAAGGAGGTTGGACACGTCTACGGTATTTCAGATGCTTATTTCAATTTTTATTATTTCCATACTGCTGAAGTACAGTGTTTTAGTGGATTTAGTATAATTAATCCATGTTTAATATTCTTGAAAATATTTACACGGATATTGCCGACACGCTCTTGCGGAACAAACTGTACATGTTATTTACTATTTGGCGATAAACCAGTCTCGAATTTAGTACATAATTCTCAAATTAATAGATGTAGTCTATTAACTTTACAATTCTATAAAAAGATTCCTTTACTAGACAAGTTATTCACTTTTTTGTTTTAATGGAATTTCGTACAAGAAGCACTATCTTCTATCGCGCATATTTTACCGTCTGTTCATGGAAAATCGAACTGTTCCTGATTTTACAACCTGTTACGGAACGCAGACTTGTACGATATAAACATCAAGCAGACATATCTAGGTAGTTTCATAGTAACATCTCTTTGAAATGCAAAAGAAAGTAAAACAAGTTTGCGATCATGCGATAGAACCAGTTACCCGGAAAAGGTTAAACGAATAACGTTGTACTTCATCAGAGTTCCGTTCTCCGCGTTATTTTTACCGCAACATTTTACATTCATTGGAAGAAAAACACCGTAAAAATTCAATCGCCAGATTTATATTCTCTAAATATATTTACCACTTCAAGACTATTAACCCTTTGCACTCGAGTGGTGCCTCTGAGCCACTATATTTCATTTATCCCGTATCAAAATTTCACTTTCACCCGTATCAAAATATAAAAAATTAAAGAATGGAATAAAAATCAACAGATTCTCAAATATTTCTAACACTCTTCCTCCGAAATAGTGCGTTTGGTTTCTGGAACCGTAGTTGGAGAATTAATGTAGACCTGATTACGTCCAAAAATGCTTCGAGTGCAAAGGGTTAACCCCTTCGGACCCTGTGCACATTGTAATGTACACAATACATTTCGTGCTGTATTTTATTACGTATAGGTTTAAACTTAGTTTCAACACCTAATGTACCTACCAGTGATCACAAATTATAAATAAATAAATATTTTTGTAAAAAGTACATTGTTGTTTTCATTCGCATGAATTAAGTTAATTTTAGTATAAAAATAATTTTTTTCTTAAACGAAAAAAAATTCGGGTCTGAAGGGGTTGATAAGCTTTTCAATGCTAGCTATTGTTATATTGAAACCCGATTAGTACACGTTTAATTATTATTAGTTTTTCGTCTATAACACCGTTGAAGCTTAATCCCTCCCTTATATTACTTCCTTCAATGTTTAATTACTATCAAATTATTAATATGTTAATAATAAAAATATTTAAAATGACAAACGCTTTACTATTTCCTAATCTGTACTTTTGTTTTTAGATGTATACGATTAAACTTTTTATTTCCAGAACGTCCTCTACAGGGCGTCCCGTAACTGGTGGTACTACCGGAAAGGGGGTGATTCTACATAAAAAAAAAGAATTCGAAAATGTAGAATAAAATTTTTTCATACGAGGCTTTGTTTTCGAGAAAATCGACTCTGGACATAGGAATACCCCCTTAAATGTTCAAAATTACTTCATCCCACATTGCCGCTCTGTTTATACATACAATTATATTGTTTTTAACACGTTGACTGCCACAGTGAAAACGGACGTGGGTAGTCAGACACGCTGAAATCCTAATTATGAAGAATACAATCAACTAATTTTCCAATTTAACTTTTCAATTCGATAGCTAGCATTATTAGCTTAATGTTAACGCTATTCGTGGTTTATTTTATCATTTCTGTTGGTAATTATTTGATTGTAAAAAATTTCGGCTGCCGGTCACCGGTGACCTCCGTGGCAGCCAACGTGTTAATTTCAGTACTAATTTAAACGTTTTTTAAGTCAATTTTGTTGGAAAGCATCTAATCGCTCAATCTTTACACATACTTGCTCCGATTTACCGTATCAAAGATCTATATAAACGAGAAGATCAGAAAGTTGCAATGGTCCGTTGACTCGAGCCGCAAAGATATCAGGCTGAAATAGTAATTTCTTGTAATAACAGGAAGAAAATACTGCGTTCCTGTTCCACAGGAAAAAGATAGTTACGTTTGGTACGCGATCTTCAAATGCTAAACGGTGAATTTAATATTGGAAAGAACCATGAACGTGGAACGTAAGTTACTTAATAAACAAGAAACTGAGTTGTAGGTTCGATTGTAAATAGTATAATTTAACGCTTTACCATAGTCACAAATATGTACATTATGTAAGATCTTAAAGTTTCATCTTACAGGTGTTAAAACAGATGTAAAGCATATCATTAACCCTTTGACTGCGGCAAAAATTGTTTTCCTAAAATTAAAGAAACAAAAATTATAATCAAAGCTAAGTTAATCTTTATTTGAAATCTTACAATTTACTGAGCGTATATATACGCCTTTCGTAGTCAAAGGGTTAATATAATCTAAATAATGATACAATGTACAAACGGCGTGTATGGTTTGAAGTGGTTTGTGTTGTAGGAAATACCTTCTCGCGTTTTGTTAAACAGTTTTTAATAAAATTTGAATATATTTTAATCCCACTTTTTTATTTTCACTCAATTGCATTGCTGTTTTTGGAGCGCTTGTTTGCAAAAAGGTTGGTAATAGGCAAAAATAAGTGGTACTTATAAAACAACAAAGAGTAATATGGAAAATGCAACGTATGCTATTTTTTTTTTACAAATTATAATCATATCTTGTCATGTAAAAAAAGGGTGTTCCCAAGTTTGTAATAGATTTCATCAATTTTTTTTTCTTACAACAAATATTTGAAGAAAATGTATGATAAATAAATTTAAATTTATCTCTGACAGAAAAGCCGCACGAACATTATTCGGTGCCCGATAATGATACGCAGAATCAAAATACTGAAAAAATGTATGAAACAAAAAGCCAATACTGTTAACTTAAATAAATGTCTGCTTTGATGAATAAAAACCGGCGTTGAAGAGGATTAGATTTCTATAGACTTAATTGGTACGCAATGATCCTTCGTGTAATATCCATCAAACGATTCTATCGATACATCATTCTCTTTGTATTCACGTTCTATTTGGGTTTAAACCGCATTTCACAGACTATTCATTCGTGCAATTTATGGCAAAAGAGAATGCTCTTATATAATATCCAATTAGCTGTAACCCTTATCTTAAATCTACGTTATAACGGTAACGCAGCATCAAAGCAGTAATCCTTTTATAAAATCAATGATTGAACAGCAATTAAAAGTTGAACAAATGATTTATTTTCATGATTGTTAATTTTATTACGGTTATTAATGTTATTAATGCATCAGGACATATACACGGTGTTTCCTACTTTTACGACAAGATTGTAGGAACATATGATCTACAAGTGAAAATAAGAAAAAAATGTTATATGAAGTTTGTTTATAAACGCTCTGTTACAAAATTATAGGCAAATATTGAATGTAGCCTGAATAGGTGCGGAACATGCCCCATTGTTTAATTACTTTTGACCATTTTATGTTAGAGAGTTATAAAAAATTTAGTATATTTTTTATCCACCAAAGTTATGAACAGATCTTAATTTGTACAAACAAAAAGATATTATTTAATTTCGTAAAGGGGAAGCAGGTATTCTTTAATTTCTACACAATCTCATCAAATTCTAACTGGTTAATAACGCTTTGATAAAGGAGTATGCACAGTTTGAAGTTGATCAGCCTAATCTAAAAATTGTTACTTCTTCAAGTCAGTATGCTGTACCTTCGACTGATTAAAACGGTAAATAAACATTTCAGCAGAATAAGAACCTACAATGCCTTTTACGATTCAGGTAAGTAGCAACCCTTCACTTTATATCTATCACAAAAATATAGTAAGTCCTCGACTTACGTGATTAATTCGTTCCGAATGTTTTCATGTAAGTTGAATAATATGTGTTAGTTTCAAAGGATATGTGAAAATAGAATGGACCTACATACATATATTTATTACAGTTTATGTAGATATGTACATAATCATTTCTGCGTACATAGTTACATTTCAGTACAAACTACTTATCAAAGTACTGGTCCAGTGTTGTTTGCCTCGTAGCCCTTTTCTTTCCTTCGTAAATGATAATACAAATCGCGGAGAAACAAAACGCAGCCATATAAAAGAAAACACTATTTTTGTAAATCGTGTAAGTATGAATTCACGTAAGTCGAGGACTTACTGTATCTGTTAAATTGGAAAAAGAAAAAGTGAACGTTATAATTCGTGGCATGAACAGCAACGTTTCGTTAGAGGTGAAAATAATGTCCCATATCTTTGAACGTTCATTAAGAGCCACCATTAACTGCTTGTCGATTTTATGCGCCACTTCGTTCGCGATACAAAACGAGAAAAGACTAGAGGTTCACGACCAACAATTTCTTTTCCAATTAACGACAGCCCCGAGGAAATCACGATCGGCAATGCCGTACGCATTGGTCACTGATTCGATTCCTACGGGTCTCCACCGTTCGATCCATAGATCCATTCAAAGGAGAGAGCGAGCCTAGTCTTGTACAGAGAGTGTAATTGAATAAAATATCTAAGGTTGCCACGATCGGCATCGGATACACCGATGTAAGTCACACGTGTACGCCTAGAGGCATCTTGAAACGACGCTCTAAATCCATAAAATATAAATTTTAAACAGTATGATCCAATTTTCACGGAATATAAAACCCGCTTAAGACTTTGAGTGCCACTTAACGTGATAGAAAACGTTTCCAATTATTTATTTTATTTTTAATCAAACATAAGGTAATTCCAGATTCGATGCCTCGATCTCGTTTGGAGCACGAAATATTCTTATTTCCAGTTGTTCTTGGTAGTACGTTAACCGTTGTTTCTGTTTGTTTTCGATTGAAAAATCTGATAAGTTATGAGTAATATAAAGATGAACTACTTTTAACCGTTTTCATGCTTGACACAGTAAACGCACGGAATATCAGTTATTTAAAATGAAATAAGTATAATACCCTTCTTCAAAGCGTAGTCAAAAACATAGTACAATGGTTGTCAAACATACATACGAATTTGTAAGTTCTTATTACGGTACAGTTTGGACATATCATGTATACACTACCGCTCAAAAGTATCCGGACATTATCTTTTAGAGATTTATGTAGCTGTAACGAAAATTTTTGTTTCGTTTTCGTTTTAGAAAAGTTATAGTATGTTGGTACGGTGTACTAGGTCTTGGCCCGCCCGATTTTTCGAAATAGTCAATGCCCTTGGCCTAAAAACTTTACAGACCCCTGCGTTAACCGATAAGATGTGTAAGAAAGTTCCAAATCCCTCATTTTCTTGGCAGCCAGTTGTGATTTAACCGCTCCACTTTTCCGTGAAACAGCATGGCTCCAGGGCGAATATACGGTAGCCACGATTCGAGTCCTTTATCGTGCCTCTATAATTGACACCTTTTACAATTTGTAATTGGCAGTCGGTTGAAATGCTGGAACGCGAACGAGTTCCGATGCTCGGTCGATGTCGCGGGAACAGTAACGTGAGAGTGTTATACCCACGGTCCGATCAAAATGCGAGTTCGTACTTTCTAATCAACGAGCATCGCCTTTTACGATTCCTATTGCCGATCGTAGGAACATTGTTTCAATAATGGGCTGATCCTTGACTCTCCAGCTAGCTCCGTTCTACTTATGTTGGAACGGTTGTTCAAGATATGAACGACAAAAACAAGGTGATGAATTTCTTGGAGAAAGGACAATTCCATTCTGCGATACGTAATCGATTATTTATGAAAATATCTTACAGAATCGTTCGAGCGACTGTTGCAGGTTAAACCTCACACGACGGTATTTTGAAAAAATTTATTAGCTGAGTAGCTTTGAAAAATGGTAGAATCTTTTCTTTTATCTTTTACCTCCGAATTTTCATTTATCCTCAGACAGAATATCACAACTTATTTAAAACCCGGACTTAGATTTGTCTGGTATCAAATTTAGATTGTGATATTTAAGTTACAACGATCCCCTTCTCTTTTCACTCTATCACACCCATGAACGAGTTACCTCGTGACTTAATACCTGGCACTTACGACTACATTTATATTTGTGTTCATTTCTAATCTTAAATCATGTATCGCGTGTTGGGAACCGTGTATCGATAAGTATTCAATTATCCAATGTAAATTTAATCTTGATTCTTTCTTTCGAGATGCAGAAATAATGTTCAAGCGAAGAACATGAGTGCAACGGAAATAATACGTATAGAGAATGGACCGTTCAACATACTTATTTAGCAAAATTAGATATCCATGTGGTATCGAAAGGATTATAATAAAACAATAGTAAATTTTCGTAGATAGGTAAATAGAAGATTTTGAGAGATATCCAGATCAACTTCATTTTTTCAAATAGAAATACTAATTAAAAAATAGAAATATTAATTATTAAAGGTCTGCGTGATTAAGGAATCAATATTTTGTGAGATATTTTAAGTTCAAAGCTGAAATATTTTATTATTCATTCCTTTTTGAACATTTTACTCTAATACTATCTTTATGCAAAATATACGAAAAAAAAATTTATGTATGTAAAGAAAAGAGCAATTATGGATCACAGCCACACACTGTAACGTGAAAACAATAAAAAGATGGCAAACAACTGGTACATCCCGCATAGACAAATAGCTACTCGTGATACAATAAAAATGCGCTGCAAAATTAATTTAAGCAAAAAATATTCTATATTTTATATATTAGGTTGGTGCATATGAAATGTCCGATTTTGTTTCTTCAGTTTTTGAAATCTGCTTACTCGATAAATATTCGTGTCTTTGAGATGTTTCATATATCGATTCGAAGCTTAGAATCTCCTCTTTCACAGATAATTTTCATTTTGCAACATTCACCTTATTTACGCATCCTTTTCAAGTTTTTATGAAATATGTATTAACCTGATTTTTGGGAAAATCATAAAACGCTTTGATTCGTCGAAGAAAATATGCAGATTCCTAAGACTTTTATTTTAAAATAAGGACTATGATTTATTGTGATAAATTATCATCGAAATTTGTTAAGATTTACGTGTATAAACGTATCTTTCTTAGATTTCTGTGAAGCACGAATAATCGTAATTTTTCCGAAAATTGATGAAACGAAAGTAGAAAACTTGTAATTTCTTGAAAAAATGTGCAGATTATAATCATTCTTATTTTGATTATTAACGTTTAATCTAAAAAATGTGTGTTTATTTAAAGTTGTCATTATAAATCCGACATTTCATATGCACCAACCTAATAATTAGTATTTTAATTAATTTAACCATAAAACATTATACAAGATGTCCCACATAACATGACCATCGTCAATATCTTTTTTATTTGTTATGATGGGAAAAAATGTCAGAGGAAAACATTATTTTGTTCGAATGGGCAAATATTACGATGGTTAAGAAATTTTTCTCAAGGTCATTGTTTCCGAGATTTCAAGGTCATTGAAGTTTTTTTTAAATGAGACAACATATTTTCATTATAATGACATGATAACTGAGGTCAAGAGAAATCCAACGACCTATAATACTATGATCTTCGGGTGACTTTGAAGTACAAAAAATTCACAAAGCTGGATAGCCGATGGACAAAGTGAAATAACGGCGGAAATTTAATTGTAGCAAGTGCTCAAAACTCTGCCGTCAAAACTACCTTCATATGCGTCCATTTGCAAACAATTTTCTTATGTCGAATTATTCCCGCCAGAAACCACATAATTTGAATTCAAAATACTTTCTTTATATAGCAAATAGTTTCGAAAATATCTGACGGAATTAATTTAAAATGACTCACCCTGTATAATATAATTCCCTCAATAAATACATATTATCATTTTGATACATCATTGCATACAGGATGTCCCGTAACTAGTGTAGGAATCGGAAATGGGGGATAGATGAGACGATTCTGAACAACAATTTCCTTTGTAAAAACGTCGTATGGGGCTTCGTTTTTGAAAGATAAAGGAAAAACACTGACCAATCACAGCGCGCGCTTCTCGCGTGCTCAGGTGCGTGAACGTAGCTTCGGGGCCTGGGACGTTCGTACTAGGCTGGGTAAACGCGGTTTTAAAGGAGGAAAAATTTAATTAAAGTTCTACCGAGGAACGAATACAAATAATTATAAATAGTATCTACGCAACTGTTATCGCTGAAGATGGGGTAAATCAGATAGCTAAATTGAATGTATTAGTTATTCGTACTTCTTTGAAAAAAAAAAGAAGGAATAAATTTTGGGAAGGTGCTCCCGGAATTTTTCGGAAATGAATAACGATTTCGCAATAAAAAGCCGACTGTAATATTATGAAAATTGGAAAATAATTTGAATTCGACTTACCCATTCGCCTACAAGATGGCTGTGTTCGTTGACCCAAAGACGAAGACCCAATGGCAGAACAAGCTGTTGGAACGGCCCCGTCACTGAACCCTTTGATCCACCACGAAAGTATTTCACTTCACGATCCCTTACACTTATCACTTTCACATTACAATAAACACGTTACTCGTTCCCCGATTGTTGACCCTTAACTGGTTGTTGCGCGTGTTTACGAAATACGTAGCTGATCCCGAAAAGGTCCGACTGTTGACACGTTCGATCGTATTTACCATCGAGACAGAAAAAAACACGACGAACTACGCAGAACGAATCGGCAAAAGGGCAGTAGCCGGTGGACAAGGCGATGGAACTTTTGTCGTGTAATGTTATTTACGTAGCTTTTTTTGTATCGCGTAATACAAAATGTATCGTGTAAGTTCACAGTTTTTTTTTTTCGAAAAAACTGTGTCTATTTCGTAATCGCTCATTTGACCGCGTAATAAACTCTCAGGATCCAGAAAATTCCAGCTAGCCGCGATACAAAAAAAAGTTGTGTAAACAACGTCGCACGACGAGTGTTCCGTCCCCTTACCGACCGGCTACTGCCCTTCTGCCGATTCGTTCTGCGTAGTTCGTCATGTTTTTTTCTGTCTCGATGGTTCCATCGAACGTGTCAACAGTCGGACCTTTTCGGAATCGGTTACGTATTTCGTAAACACGCACAATAACCTGTTAAGTGTCAACAAGCGGGGAACGAATAACTCCGATACGCCTTTTCGGAATCTTGAAAACGTTTCGGGTTCTCGATCTATTCGTATGCAGTCGGATAGTTTCGGGATCTCGACGAGTATCATAGTTCCGAGAGCCCGCTCGATCTCGCCCGAGTTTTCCCGACCCGATCCGAAGCTCGGGAATCTCGTGAATTTGAGAATCTGCACACTTCTGCGAATAACGAGTTGTGTAATGTGAAAGTGACAAGTGTCAGGGATCGTGAAGTGAAATACTTTTGTGGTGGATAAAAGAGTTTAGTGACCGGGCCGTTTCATCAGCTGTTCTGCCATGGGGTCTTCGTCCTTCCTTGGCCAGGATCAGTACGATGACCATTACCAACGAACAGGGACAACTTGTAGGCGAATGGGTAAGTCTAATTCAAATTATTTTCCAATTTTCATAATATTACAGTCGGCTTTTCATTGCGAAATCGTTATTCATTTCCGAAAAATTCCGGGAGCACCTTTCCAAAATTTATTCCTTCTTTTCTTCAAAGAAGTACAAATAACTAATAAATTCAATTTAGCTATCTGATTTACCCCATCTCCAGCGATAACAGTTGCGTAGATACTATTTATAATTATTTATATTCGTTGCTCGGTAGAACTTTAATCAAATTTTTCCTCCTTTAAAACCGCGTTTACCCACCCTAGTCTAAACGTCCCAGGCCCTGTAGCTATGCACACGCGCCTGAACACGCGAGGAGCGCGCGCTGTGATTGGTCCAGTGTTTTTCTTTAATAATTCACAAACGAAGCCCTATACGACATTTTTGCAAAGGAAATTGTTGTTCAAAATCGTCTCACCTACCCCCTATTTTTGGCTCCTATACTAGATCAGCTGAGAACAATTGAATTAACATGTTGTTGAATCACGGTTCCTTTGATCTCTACTCCGTGATCTTTTACCTAACATTACCCTTTTCGTCTATTTCATTGTTCCATTTAATTACGTCAATACGTACTACGAATTGTCACATGGCCAGCAAACTGAATAAAATCAGTGAGAAGCGGAGATGCTTCATCTTTTATTACGATTTTTTAATGTTTTATCATTTTTGTACAAACACTATGCATCTTTAATAGTATAATTGACACATTGAGTGCTGCGTAGATCATCGGTCATCCACGGTGTTCACCAAAGACACTAGAATGGGTGATATTTAATAGAAAAGATTAACTTTTTCTTAGAAACTTCTTATTAATATTTGCTTTTGTAATTCGGGATAGTACCTAACATACAGGGCACATTGATTAATTCTTTTAAACGGAAAGAGAGACCATTTTTTCTGGAAAGTAGATTTGGCTGTCACTGTTTTGGGGAATATGAGACAATGTGGCAATGTTGGTCGAATGTACTTCAAACTTTTAAACATTTTTCCTTCAGAAACATAACATCATCTCAAACATTAAATTTACTTATAAGGTGTTTTGCCACTCGATAATATGTAGTTTTATTTAGCTGCAGTATTGATTGATCTCCACATATAAAACCAACTACAGGTTTTAGCTACTCCTCCGTCCAATTTACGATTTTTGTAATTCGTTTACGAAATCCCATCATTTTCGATGAAATAGAATACTACCAAACAATACTGAAAATAATGTGGGAACTGAAAGCCATCTGGCTATTACTGATTTTATATTCATACAAAAATTGCATTAAAAATATATAATAAAGAGAGACAAACTCACCGAGAGATCAAAATGTAAGAAATTATTAAAGAAAACAAGTAAAAACGAGCAGTTTTGTACTACTTCTTTTTGCGATATAATACAGTTGTCCAGTGCGCCCGGACGGAAAATGAATGTTTTTTATTTAAAATGTCGAAGAAGTAGTCACTTTATAAAAATTTATGATTTACCTGCTGGCTCTCATTCCTCCCTTCTCCCCAGAACGAAAATAACCTATTCTTCGGTCAAATTTGGAGATAATACGGTAGAAGAGCAAAGAGAAAATGTAATCGCAATTTTCTTCAATTAACCATTGAAACTTAATTTTCCGGTGTGTTTGTTAAATAATTGCACTCAATCTTAAATCTCACGCGGCATTCACATTTTACAAGAATCGAAGATCTAAAAAGAAATATTCGAACAATAAAAATTGATGAAATGCTTCCTATATTTTGATTTTAAGTGTCAGCATTTCGTCCATCCTCCCAAAATCGTTTGAATATATCATTAATACAATTCAGATGTTACTTTTTGGCCAAGCCCGATAAGTATTTGACGATTCATGGAACCGCGGATTGTTTACCACTGGTTTATCGAGTGCAATCGACGATATCTTGCTCACAGTTTATAAAAAGACATTATGCAGCAACACTCAATCAGATCTCAGTCATAAATATAATTCGCGGTACGTGCGTAGAGAACGGTTTGTCCAACTGATAAGAATTCCCCCGTTGGCACGAAAGTTTACACAGTAACGGTATTCGCTGGAGCGTGGTCGAGATAAGCCAAGGTGTTACGAAGTTACCGTATTATTGACTATGCGTACCCATAAATTAATTAGAAGTGTATGTTTCGCGGGTGTGCCTCGTTTTCGAACTTTCACGCAATTTGCGCCGCACAGTGGTCCGAAATCACCAAAAACGGGAAAAAACTTCATAACTTTTAAAACGCTTTGAAATATAACGTTCAAATTTGGTACAAATGTAATTCTTATTATAAACAAGAGTTATTTCATCAGTCATCAAAATCGGTTCACACGGAAAATCGAAATTTCAATCTAAAAAATTGAGAAACGCAGAAATAGGATTTTCTTAAATATGTTAAGCTTGGTACAATTTTCTAAATATTTTTTC
Organism: Stelis phaeoptera; assembly: GCA_943735885.1. Lineage (NCBI taxonomy): Eukaryota > Metazoa > Arthropoda > Insecta > Hymenoptera > Megachilidae > Stelis > Stelis phaeoptera. The sequence goes on from OX030933.1 coordinate 5,513,781, forward strand.
ATTCCAATTTGCTCGATACCAATCTCAAGTAAATGATTTGAACAGTTGCAAAGATATGATCATTTTTGTTATTCAAATTTATTAAAATTCGAAGCTTTACTTACGTGCAACGCGAAGCAACATTACTAAAAAAATTTTCATAATATCTAAAATGCTCTATCATTCAGCATACTGGGTTTTTACAGCTGATTATATTATGATCAAATTTTTAATGTCCGGCTACCGGGTATTATGTTATTGATAAGAAGAATTAACTGCGTAAGCATGTTAACGCAGCTGAATAAGATCGCATTGTTTATTATAAAACTCTGATAAGTGTTGGTAAACAAAGTAGAACTTGGAGCACGACGGAGCTCAATTTTAACGTGTGTTTCAAAAGTTCAATAAAGAATTTTATACAGATTATTATCCATGTACCATTGCTTGACAGTCGTTAACATTCTAGTGACAATACAAGAAACATTGTCATTTTTGAAAATTAAAGTTTTCTCGCCTCACGGACCACTGTGCGCCGTGTCCAGCGGTCAGATTAAAATTCGGATATTTCTGGATACAAGTAAAACTAATTATCGTTGGTTGGAAAATCTTCGAAAAAGACCTCCAGCTTCCGTTTCCTATCGTGATCGTTCGTAAGTGGGGTAAGCTAAAAATTAGCTTCCTTCACTCGTGAAGGACCCTCTGCCCGGTTAGCAAGCCTGGTTAGCAATATCAAACCTCGGTCTACTCATCATTTTTGAACAATTTCCAATCTCTAAATGTAAACTTTGTTAGAACAAATAAGTATCGAGTATTTTGTTAAAATTCTAAAAAGCAGCGTTCAGTTCCAGAAATGAACAAAGCTATACAAACTCGTTCAATTTGTAGTGGACATTTAACCTCTGAGATAATTTTCAAAATACTACCAATGTTGGATTTTCGTTTTACTTCACGCATTATCTATCGCTTTAGAATGGAGAAATAAGCAGTATTGCTTTATAAAACACGTTGACTGCCACAGTGAAAATGGACGTGGGTAGTCAGACACACTGAAATCGTAATTATTAAGAATACAATCAACTAATTTTCAAATTTAACCTTTCAATTCGATAGCTAGCATTATTAGCTTAATGTTAACGCTATCCGTGGTTTATTTTATCATATCTGTTGGTAATTATTTGATTGTAAAAAATTTCGAGTGCCGGTCACCGGTGACCCCCGTGGCAGCCAACGTGTTAATAAATTATAGATTAGGAAGAGTAATCCTTATTTTCATTTTTCTATTAATCACAACGCACCCAACTTTCGGTATTTTAACAGTGTTGTAGGCGAAAAAAGTAATAATCAAACAATATTGTTTGACAATATTGAAAGGCCTATTAATAGACTTTCAGTAGATAAAGTATTCAGTTTCGTATAATGATAGTTTTAAAACATAATTTTATAAAGAAAGGTTCATAATGTACCAAAATTAATATGTCGACAGTCAGCATAAAGTACCGATATAAGATTCAAAGGGTTAAAAAAAAAAACAACTTGTAGGTTTACGGCAGTTGTATGTATCCTAAAAATTGTATTAAAATCAGTTATTACAGTTGTAAACTACAAACGGTTAAAAAAAGATTATTAAAGACTTTTATATCTTCGAATGCTTGTTAATACTTTTACACAGTACCTCCTTTCAAGCAGGGCAGGAGAGGTGAAAAAATAATCAAATCAAAACATCTTGTTCCGTCGAAACTCAAACAGATTCAACGGAAATTACCGCTATACACAGATATTTCTATGTATAATGTCGACCTTTATAATCGCTTTGTTCAAGCATAATAGAATGAAGATATAAAAGGGTTAACTCCAAATTAATAACCTTTTTAATTAAATATTTAGAATTCGAAAGGAAACGTTTCCAGGGAAACGTTCACATGACCTTTTATCTTTTAAAGTTCAACCGCTTGTATCAGGAACGCTGTTTGCATAAACTTATAAAACATTTTCGCTGCTAAAGACGTGTCAAAGCATTATCTCGTGTCAAACATTTAACACGGTTAACACATTCCGATCGTTTTATTTCGTTTTCCTGCTGGTAACATACATTCCGCATACTTGGACGTGCCACGAGTGCATAAACATCCTCGTTACTATGACAATAATTGATAATTCATCGACTAGACTGGTGAAACTGGTTAGAAATAACCGTTGACGACGGTATTACGCTTCGCGACTTTCCATTAATCGCGTGGTGAACACGGAAGACGTGAAATTTTGCGTAACGAGCCAATAATGCGAAATGTCGTCGCTTATCGTTCGCGGAGATACGAGGTAAAGAGAAATTAAAATTAAATTTATTTTTTGAAAATTCGTCCAACAGCATTTCGTACCGTGAGACCACCACACATGATCCATGGACTTTATCAGTCGTATTTTAACACTTTACCGACCGGCAGTCGATTAATCGACTTATATGCAACCGCTACCGGTCGGTAAAGTGTTTATTTAAGTTTAAAGCGAATTAGAACGAAACGGAATTATAATAAATGTAATATGCTTGACACATACTTTACCAACCGTATAGATCAGGGATTATCAACATTTTTCCTACGTCGATCCTTTTTAAAGGTACGATTTTCTTCATCGACCCCCTTACATTTTTTTTTCTAAAGATAACAACTTGTCTAAAAATATGAACATTTAGATAGGAAAAAGTGATTTATTAGGTTCATGTTTTATTGTTTTTGTACTGTTTTTCATTTTTCAGATATAAACAAGAATTCAGAACCACAGGTTGTAATTGCATAATATGTAGTTCGATTTCAATTAATGTGATGCTTGTGATTGATGTATTGATCACTTATCATAGCATAACAGATATAAATACCTAGGGCCGCAAAAGTATTCGTCCACCTTTTAAAACACAGTTCCCTTTTTTGAAATTGGGCCAAATGACTTGAATTTTTTTGAGAAGCTAGAAGAACTAGTTTACTAGATGACAAAAAGAAAAAATGTTGAAAAAGTCCCAGTCGGTTGAAATTATGAAGGATACAGTGAGGATCACTTTTCTCAACTTTTTTATCCGAGCCAATGATGAAAATTGAAAACATACTTTTCGTAGATTTCAGTAAGTTGTATGTATACACAAAGTTTCATCGAAATCGGTTAACGCGTCTAGAAACTACAAGCAATTGAAATTTACGAAAATCGCAGTTTTTCACCTAAGATCATGACTAACACGTTGACTGCCACAGTGAAAACGGACGTGTGTAGTCAGACACGTTGAAATCCTAATTATTAAGAATATAATTAACTAATTTTCAAATTTAACCTTTCAAATCGATAGCTAGCATTATCAGCTTAATGATAACGCTATCCGTGGTTTGTTTCGTCATTTCTTTTGTTAATTATTTGATTGTAAAAAATTTCGGGTGCCGGTCACCGGTGACCCCCGTGGCAGCTAACGTGCTAATCACGTTCTCTAAAAATTCAAGTCATTTGGTCCAATTTCAAAAGAGGGAATTGTGTTTTAAAAGGTGGACGATTACTTTTGCGGCCCACTGTATATACATATGTATTTTATTAAGCAATTTTTCAATTTTACTGATGAGTTAAATGTAATCACAATATAATTATATTTATATTATATTTATACATATTAAAAATGATATTATTATGTGATAATCACATTCCTTCAAAATTAATTAAAATTTTAAAACGTACAAATTTATCATCAACCTCTTGGAATACTATAGACCCTTTTTTAAACTTTCATCGACCCCCAAAGGGTCTACCTGGATCTGGTTGGGAACTCCTGGTGAAGATCTACACAAAATAACAGCGATCTTTAACATTATCCATATTACGAGGAATTCTTTCGATTATTTAATTAATCCATCGAGTAACCCGCTAAATTGTAGAAAGTGGTCCAATTTTTTTTTTAATCAATTAATTATTCTTTGGTATTTTCCAAACGAACCCCTGCCTCTAATTTTTCCATCAAAACCATCATAAAAAGAGGACTCCAGCAACGAAGTAGTTAGTATTCTATCGTCACTCTGTTAGTGCTACACGCGCATGTGTAACATTGAAACAATATAAAATAAAAACTTGAACCAAACCTACTCGTCTTCGGTGATTTGACAACAAGAGTTAAAGGATTATATCAAGTATCATATTATCTTCATTGTGATGTTTGATACATCGAACAAGATCGACAGATTACGACGTATGAGTTAACAGCTCGTTTCACAGCCGGGATATTCAGATTATCATCGAATAAACCGATGAATTTCTTCGTGTCCGATATCCGTCACTCAGATCGATCGCCGTTGCGGTCTCGTCTGTACACCGGTCGATAATTGCGAAACACTAACCGGTTAATTGGCTTTGCTAAATTCTGCAACCAACCACCTACGATCGAGATAGCGATCGATGCTCGAGGATTAAGTTGAGTAAAAAAAAAAAGAAAAAAAGTCCGTGAGGTTATCAACGCGAATAGAAAGCGCATGATTTTCATCGACGAACGTCTTATGTTAGTGAACCTCGTCGACCTTACTGCTGCCAATGGTGGATTTCCATTCATCATCGCCGATCAGGATATAAAAAGGAGAAATTGATTTCGTGAACATAGAGAGGGGAAAGAAGGAAAGGTCGATCTCATGATGATTGCTGGGCAAAATAACTCTCCAAGTTCGGATCGCTGGAACGATATTGAATCGACAAAGGTTGTGAAAATATTGATTTACGAATATTAATAAACGATCATACGTTTATTAACACGTTGACTGCCACAGTGAAAACGGATGTATGTAGTCAGACACGTTGAAATCCTAATTATTAAGAATATAATCAACTAATTTTCAAATTTAACCTTTCAAATCGATAGCTAGCATTATTAGCTTAATGATGACGCTATCCGTGGTTTGTTTCGTCATTTCTTTTGTTAATTATTTGATTGTAAAAAATTTCTATTTGAAGTAGTTCATATCATTAAATAGTTTTCAGTTTTCATTATATACATATACCCTTCCAAGGTAAATTTTATTTCGTTACTTTTTATCATTGTGATTACAAAATATGCTTAACATATTATTTACCGCTCTAGGATGAGAAAATATGCCCTACTACTTTACAATTTGACAGTAATTAAAAATTAGGAGGAGTAACCACTATATCAGGCGTCATCAAGTGACCCATTTGATAATTTTAAGTGATCCACTTGAGTTCGGCAAATTAAGTATAATATATAAAAATAAATTATAAAACATAAACACGAAACAAATGTTTTCAACGCTTGTATTCGTCTTAAGATGACTCCCTAGTGTAAATAATCCCTAACGTTTATATTTCCTAGTGTAGTTATCCCTAACGTCTATATTCCCTAGTCTTATTATACCTTGGATGAATAATCCCTAGTTTCAATACTCCACAGTACAGTTTTTCCTAGTGTAAATAATCCCTAACGTTTATACATATTTTCTAGTGTAGTTATCCCTAGCGTCTATATTCCCTAGTCTTATTATACCTTGGATAAATAATCCCTAGTTTTAATACTCCACAGTGCAGTTTCTCCTGGTGTAAATAACCCCTAGTGTAATTATCCTTAGTGTAGTTATCCGAAGCGTCAGTACTCCCTAGTGTAATTGTCCGTAGCGTTAATACTTCCTAGAATAATTTTGCAGGTTGTAATTTTCTCTAGTATTGTGTAATTATTCCTAGCGTCTATATTCCCTAGTTTTATTATACCTAGGGAAAACAATCCCTTGTTTCAATATTTCCTAGTGTAGATAATCCTCAGTATCAATATTTCCTAGTACAATTTTCTCCGGGGTCAATAATCCCTAGTGAAAAATAGTCCCTATTGTAAATATCCACTGGCGTAATTATCCTTTGCGTAAATATTTTCTAACGTAATTATCCCTAGTTCCAATAATCTCTGATATCAAATACCCCTATTTTTAATAATCCCTAGTAATATTCAAATATTATATAAATATTACTATATCACCCCTATATCCCTAGGGAAACCTATCGTACCCGACACTATACATCCCAATATCAAAAATACAAATTAATTAACCTAATCATTTCATTACTTAAATTAATAAACGTAAATTATTAATTTACTAATTCAGTAATTATATTAGTTGTTCAATTCGAACGTTAGTATTTTGGTAATCAGTAATTTAATAAATATTAAATTAGTCATATAGAAATTACTAATTTAGTGTTTAATTTACCAATCTAGTAATTCAGTACGATAGACTAGATTCATTACCGTACCTGGGTATAATACTCAGTAACCATCGTATGTAAGACGAATGGAGAGCTTTTTCTACCCTTATATCGCCATTTTCCCTAGACGAACCTATTATACTCGACAGTATATGTAGGTCGATACGATTTCATTCATCTACTGGTAGAATTCCATCGAGAAACGTTCAACGGTCGATTATAGCCGAGTATATTCAAACAGAAGCGTACCATGCGAAATTTCACTAGTTACGTGACCGATGAACTCGCGCGTTCGCTTATTTTTCTTTTCCGCCCGGTTTTTATTTCAAGAACGATTCACGGACTGGTACTCGATAAATGCAGCCTTCGAAGCATCCCAAGAGAAATTGTACTTCTACCATTCCACGATCTATACGATCTTACAGCTTCTCGTTTACGTTGCCTTCACTTTTAAATTAGTTTGTATTATATTTGATTGTAACACGAATCTGCAACGTTTCCTTTTTTTTCGTCTTGCAACATTCTTTGCCGTATTATTTTATTCGCGTTAAATATTATGTACCACACGACAGCTATTTTCTTTCGTTGTTATATTGCAATATTTTAAGTTAAAGTTATCTAGCTTCGGATTAGACAAAATGGAACGCTAAGTTTCGTTTTTGCTGCGAACTTACGTTACGACCTAATACTTCAGTTGACACGTGGACTGTCGTAGAATTCATCACATAATCGAATAATTTAAAGCTAAATTTTGAATAACATTAACTCTTAGTTTAACCCACTGTAAGCAAAATGGTCTATGTTATTTCTGCAGAGAAACAGCGAAGTACTTTTAGTGGCACTTGTGTTTCTAAACTGCAGCAAGGTTCTAAGACACCTTATTTGTTCTACCGTGTTATAATTCCCTTGTTACGGTATGGGTAAGTCATAATGGTGCACTGTCGAGCACCATACAGGCTTCCGTACAGAAAATGACGCCGTAGGCGAAGAATGTCCAACCACTCGTCCCGGCATTCAAGAATTACTACGTATTATACAGGGTGTTCGATAACAGGTGGGCATAATTTCAGAGGGTGGTAGCTGGGGTGATTCTGAACCGTTTTTTCCTTTGCCAAAATGCTCGTTAAGGCTTCATTTTTGAATTATTAATGAAAAACCTCGGCCAATCAAAAAAAAAAAATGAATTCCTAGTTACTGTAAACTGCATATAAATGACTGAATGTATAATAAAAAAGTTCGTAGATTTTTAAATGATCAATAGAACTGCGTTACTATTAGTAGCGTTCTTTATACAGAAATTTTATAATTGCTAACTTCTCGTTAAAAAAAATTATATACATTTCTCCAGAAACTTGTCTCGAAAAATTATAATAAATCTTAAACACAATGTTTACGCGACTCGTTGTTTCATTCATCATTCAAGACAGATACGTATAAAACATCTAAATAAATTCTATGCAAACTTTTTAGAAAATATAAAAATAGCCATGATTCTTCTGAAAATATTACAAAAATTCACCAACCAAAAAGATAAACTCCGAATTTCTACAAGCTAATGTCCACTCGAAACAAAAGAAATCTTTATACAGCTACAGATTTTTTTTTTCACAAAAAAACGAAGTAGATTGGTTGATGCTACGTTAAAAAATGTTGTACCCGATACTTTTGTGTAAATTAGACAGAAATAAACATTTAGTTAACACTTGTACGTACTACCAAACCAGGCAACATGACTTGCTTCAAATTTCTTATTTTAGATTACAAAATTGATTAAAACCACAGTTTTCTATTTGATTTTCCACCAAACAGTCGGTTAAAGTCTTCTTGCAAAAACGTAAATTTTCGCAACATTTCGAAGAATATCAATAAATCAGGAACTCTGATTGTATGTTAGGAAGTTCATTAACAGGATTCTCATCGATAAAATAAATTTATGATCCCAGTCGGTGACGACGATGACGACGATGACAGTCGACGTATGAATTAACAAAGATTCAATTTGAGTTATTTGATAATTCGAAACTTCAGCTTGACAGAAATATAAGAAACCAAATCCTTTCCTTGGTACGATCTATGCGGACGAAAATATTCGATTTTTGTCCCTTGGATACGAATGTTGTTAAGGAAACGAGTTAAACGAGTATCGTTTAGCAGCAGACTTTCACTCGCGTGAAAATTCTCTTGACAGAACGATTTTGTCGATCGAAAAGTTGCGGCTAGGTAAATAAAAAAGGCAACGCTCCTTACCGCGAGAAGCGATATCCCATCGCTTTCTCGTATAATGTTGCAGAATTGCGAATTGCCGATGCGAGAAAGTATTCGCATAACTAATACAACGCTCGTTATGTAATATCGCGTTAAACAATTCAATAGGACAGAGACGCGTGGCACGCGTAGCTCAACTTTCATCATTTCCAAGGGGTGTGCGGGAATTCGAATGTGACGGGTACCCGGCCGGTCGAGTCGGGTCGGTAAAATTCGGGCGGGCTCGGACGGGTACCCGAAACGTACAGTCGGGTAGCCCGATTCTTTCTGGTCACCGACAAAAGTCGGGCATAATTAACTAAAATCATCATTTTCTACATAAACATTTTATAGCAAACGTCCGCGTGAACAAATATTTTGCATATGCTTGCCAAGTACTTGGCCGCCTAAGAAAAGGGAGTATCAAGGAGTGTATTAAAAATGTAATACAATTAATTTGAAATATATCGAATCGAATCGCGGGCATCGCCCGAGCACGCCCGACTTTTGCCGATGACCCGAAAGAATCGGGCTACGTTTACGGGTACTCGCCCGAGCACGCCCGAATTTTACCGGCACGACCCGAACCCGTAATCTCGGGTACCCGCACACCCCGTAGCAATTAGCAACGTCACGCTATGATTCGAAAAATTAATACGTATTATTTTGACCAAATAATCGAATCTTTTGTTTTCGATTATCGCTGGTCTTAAAATACAGATGCTGCTTCTTAATTAATTTAGAATTCTCTATGGAACGATTCTACCTTCTAATTAACTGATACATTGAATTCAGATTACTCGTGAAAGAAAAACGTTTTCACCGGTAATTGTGGAATATATAATATTATCTTTTGCGTGTTTCAGTTAAAGAAAATGTTCATTTGAATACTGAGATTAATGCGATAAAACGGTCGCGGTATAATGTGTGGTGCTAATTTCAAAATTTCGCTTGGGTAATCATAACAATGTCGCAAACTCGAATATGCGACATATTCGTGATTTCAATTCAGAAGTTTTACCTAAATAAGTTCCATAATATTACTTTCTTGTTGTTATTTTTCTGCGTGTACCAACGAAAGGAATAACTGCAGTAAAGAAGTAATTTTATAAAATATATATCAATTTAATTGTTCATAATACAGTGAGATTTATTGTTGACATAATTAGTCAGTCCCAAAATACTTTATATAAAATTAGTTAAAATTAACAATAACAATTTGGATCAAATAAGAATTCTTAGCAAATCCGTACTAATTAGACGTTTCCCTCGAAACCTACTTTTAACCGAAGCATAAGTACCTTTTATCTTTTATATGGGTTCATGACAAGAATTCTTAGAAAATACGTAAATAGATATATTTTCTTCAAGCATACACTTGATAAATTTTTCAAATCAATTTTGCACTGTTCTCAAGAACCATCAGAATAATCAATAAATTATCAATTAAGAAATGTCAAAATTATTTATACTAAATTGAGTGCAACAATGAAAATTTGTTATCGACTCTTTAATATTATCGGTCGATTATTGTTATCAAACATTTCAAGTTCCAAAGTAATTATATCAATTAATATCCTCTGTGCTATCTGGGAAACGGATTAACGATGCTATATTATCGTTTAAAAAATGTTAACTGCCAGGATATCAATATTAATTGCAATGCGATCTTTTTTTGCTGACTGTGTTCAGTCGAAGGAAGTGAATTTACAATTCTCCGTTTTTTTTTTCTCTGAAACCATTAAAGATACCAAAAATTAAAAAATCATTTCTTCGATGACTTTCAAATCTTTTTGTTTATAACATTTCACTCTTGTTCAAACAATTCTTTGTTTCAATTTTTGCTTATAAAGTTTTTTGGTATCTCTAACGATTTCGAGGAAAAACTCCCGCGCCTTTCACCACATATTCATAAAGTTTAATAATTTGTTGAATTTCGAGATTCCAGATTATCCCTTCCGAATCATATTTCAAATGGAAAGGTATAATCCGACTTTAATTCGATACAGTATGGTTAAAGACAGAAATCCTTTCCGCGTGTCTTTTCAATCGAATGACAAGTTAACTCGTTTTCTCCGGTCAACAGGTTAATTGAGGTTTGCTCAACAGGAAACTTGATTATCGAGAAATCTTCGAACACCAACCATAGAAAGGTTTCTTATCATACTCTATTAAATATTCACATATCCATCTTCTTACACGTATACTTTCTCGTTGATTCGTGGGTTAACACTTTCCGTCCCGGACCAAGTAAATTTACGTCGTGAATGGTAATTTGATCCAAAGTATTCGCTCCTGAGCGCTCGAGACATCAAAAGAACGCCGCTTCCTAATTTATGATTTATGGCTTTTCCTTATCTCGACTTGAGCTGGATCATGTTACCCCGGGACTGAACGTGTTAACACTCAGTCGAGATAAGAAAAAGTCATAATTCATAAATTAGGGGACGGCGCTCTTTTGATGTTTCGAGCGCTCAAGAGCGAGTACTTTGCGTTTTGAGGCTGTCAGGCATCAAATTACTTGTGTGCCTCCTTTCAATCTTGTCGGGAGTAAATTTACTCGGTCCGGGACGGAAAGTGTTAAAACGGAAGAATGTAATGTTTATACATCAATAACAATAACGATTTTATGGTTTCCTCAATCTTCTACAAATGATTGCCTCGTATGAGCTTGGTATACTACTTTTCAACAAATAAACGTTAAATGAATACTAGATCAGCTGCAAATTGATTACTTATACTAATCGTTACGGGGACGTAATTATACTAATTGTTACGGGGACGAAAATAATTAAAAAGAATCAAATTGAAATTGAAAATATAAATTAAGATTACTTAGGTTTACTTAGTTTTAAATTGGAGCATTCAATCGATGATTTCGATCAATGATCAGGAAATATGTATGACACAAGATTACTATAAGTGATGGAAAAAATATTTAACCGCCACTGTTTATAAACACCTATTGAATAAGTATCTGCACATTTATGTAATTTTCTTATATCCAATTTTTAAAGAAACTTAATTAAATCGTTTTCATACACGATACATTCAATTTATGTGATGAATAATTACCTAATTCGAAATACCACTAAAATATTATTATAAGAAATTATTATTGTGCATTATTCTGCGCAATTTTGGTCTACTTATATTTTATAAACATGATTAAAATTTCAATGAAATCGACAATCTTATAATAAATAAACTGATATTATCAGTTAACATTCGGAAAACGATCGTAATTAAAACTGACATTGATTTGAAGTTAAAATAAGAAATAATTAGAAGGAAAAAAGTTCCACCACCTGGCGATTATTTTATAATCCTGCAGCTTTGATATTAAGCTTATAACACGTGTAAAATAACAATATAAAAGCGTTCATATATCTTGCGTACTTTATGAAACACGATCGACAGGCTACCTGTTTGTTTATGCATGATGGCTTAACAGGTCAATCACCATAGAACGTAAGAAATTCCAAGATGCTATTTTATATCGATCACTTAGAAATTGATCATTGCCAAGCAAGTACGATGAACATGTACAACGCAGAATAATTAAACAAAAAAGAAAACGTGCGAAGAATTTGTCTAAAAATTACGTACAATTCTGAGAATAATTTAAATGGGATTTTAAAAGCGAGATAAACACTCACCGGATTTTGTCCAACAGTCGGTACAATCTTGACATAACATGGACCAATCGTTTTTTAAATCCTGAAAAGTCGCCATGGTCGATTGTCAGGACCTGTTCCTTCGCTACCTGTTCCTCCGAGAGGTTCACAATAAAGAATCAAAAATTTCCACTTTGTCACAATATTGTTTTCGTATGTACGTTTTTTTCGTGTCACTGCCGAAACATGCCAACACTTCCCGCGTAATGTTAAACGGAACACGCTCGCTCGACTTGAAACTTCACGTAACATGCGCAAACAGCATTCTCGAGAGGAGATGAGAAACGAAGTCAGAACACACACGAGTACTCAAAGCAGTCAACGATTACCTTACGACACCCAGTTCTGGTTTGCCGTTCGTTCCACCCGGTGTACTCTCTGTCCTTGTCTTATCTTTCACCACCACAATTACATCTCTCGCTCCTTCGCGCGTCTCATATATGTATCGTCATCTTTCTTTCTCCAGTTTCGTTAGTATGTAACGTCTCTTTTCCCTCTAGTTACCGACTCTTTCGCACTGTTTATTTTTCTAATCGTTTCACCACGAGGTCGTCTATCATCCTACTGTATTTGCATGTAGTTTACGTATTTAGATGTAAATTCCCAATTTAAATCTCTATACGTTAATTACGTTACCATCTAAAAGCCCGGGGTATTTTAATAAATGGACTTTTGTTTATTAGAAGAAATTTTCAATAGTTTAAATTTTATAATGACGGCAAGAAAACTATAGTTCGTTTTAATTTCGTTATTATTTAAATATTCTAATGCTTACACATATAGACATAATATATAAGAGTTATACATGTAAGAAAAAAATGTACAATATCATATTTCATTAATTATTATTAATACACATTATTATAAATATGTACAGTTCATTTATGATTTCTTTACTTTCAAAAAGCCAGCGGTATTTGAAAAATATTTAGCGTTAGCCTCGTTTACTTTCTTTTCTGCGGCTTGTGGATTTACAATTTCCAAACCCTATAAGTAAAAATATACATAAAATGTAATTTTTATATTTATAATAGATTTTAAAAATTTAATAATTAGAATGTATTGTTATAAATTTACCTGTAGCGGTGTAAACGCAACACTGGATGCCGTACCAGAGACCTGCTTCTTAACTGTTGTACTACCGCCCCATTGCTGTTGTTTCTGCAAATTTTTCTGAAGCGTTTTCGATATCCGTACTTTGGTTTTCTCGTCTATTTGAGGTAGCCTAATACGACCGGCTCCTGCTTTACCTATCGTACCACGTGAATAACCAAGATCTTCTTGATATGCATCGTTTTCAATCTATAAAAACATAAATAAAAAATTATCACTTGGAATATTGTAAAACATAGAATCGTTACACTTACATCGGCAAAATTCATTCTATTTGCGTGTTTTCTGAATTCGGTAATAGCATAGCGCTCCTTCATCTTCCTAACACGTTTACCACCGCGTTTCTTTCTTCCTGGATCAATAGGTTTCGGTAAAGGTTTTATAAATTTTACTGGAGGCGGTTCTTGAAGCTTGTCTAATTTTTTCTCAATTTCTTCACGGAATATTTGACCGATATGACCATCTGTACTTTCATGACATGCATCAACACGTGCAGCTAACATACTTTTAGCTGCCACAAGTCTTGCTGCTTTCCTTCGTAAATCCTGGAACAATAAACATAACGATTAAAAATAAAATAATTAAGGAAATATTCTGAAGATGTGTACAATATTTGATTATATGTATAGTAATTTACAGGTGGGGTATCTTGTACGATATCAGAATAATATATAAAACCAGTATGAGGCAAAGTTGCCGCTTGTGAAAATCCAGACAATGTAGCTTTTTGAGATCCCAACACTAACACATTGCAAGCTGGCATTTTTGAAAGTTTTGTCAAACCTCCAGCTACACCTACGCTAATAAATGAGATATGTATTAATAGAAATTTAAAATGTTTTTCCATGTTATATGTTTCTATACATTACCCATAATTTTTGCTGCTGTTGATGCACCCACTATTATAGAAAGATTTGGTGCAATGAATGCCATTCTACTTTCAACATATTCAAATATCTTTGATTTACAGTTATTCAGTTCCACTGCCATATCACAAGCCTCGCAAATAGCTTCTTTTTCTTCTTCTGTTAACAACTGACTATAAATAAAATGATTCAGTTTATACACCTAGTACACGTAATTTAGATACGTATATTTCGCAAAATTGTTACACAATATATTACCCTTGTGTTGTTGAGGCGGTAACAGAAACTACCATAATCGTTGCTTGAGTAAGAAATTGTTGTAACGTTTCATTATTCTTTGCTCTATCTAAGTCATTTCCTAACTCTCTAACTGTCATGACATATTCCAATGGACCCACAACTAAAGATTCTAATTCTGGAAACCTTTTTGAATATTTATCGCGTGTAAATCGATGTATCGTAGCTGAAAAATATAATTTATATAGTAAATACAACACAGAAACATGTTTCGATCGCTTATATACCTATTTCATCATCAATATCTACAGCCATGTTATTAGCCTCAACAATAAGCTGATATTCAGGATCAGATTCAACAGGTCCAATAATATCTGCAGATTTTCTAGGAACTTTACTATATCTTTCTATTAGAGACATTACTTTCCGTAATTGCTCAGAATCACGAAGTTTTGCTAATTCCCTTACTGATGCGACTTTTATTTCTGCAAATAAATTAAAGAGCCGTTATAATAATATCAAACAATACTGTTTTTATCAATAATCATATTGTATGTAAACAAAAGTAAAGAGAGGTTAACCTTCTTCGATGGTTTTTGAAACAGAAGCCGGAATGAAATCCGGCTCTGGTTCTTCCATTTCCTGATCATTGTCATCATTTTCTTCGAGATCAGCTAACAGTTCATCCGCTAACGACATGATTATTTTATACAATTTTCTCTAAAATACAAGTTATAACTTCTGTGTATGACAATATCTGTTGCATCCGTTGCTTCTACCTAGTTACGCCATCTATACAATCCAATCGGCTCAAGCATTGAAAGCACAATGCATCAGATTTACTATCATTCAAAATGCCCACAACGCTCGTATGGTCGGTCCACATGGCGACCCTGATCTTTTCGGTCGCATTGAAAATGTCATGAATGACGTTATTGACGCAATGTGTCACGTTTTCCGTTATCCAAGTTCATCATGATTATAATTTAGTGGTGAGTCGAAAAATTTTCTTCGCGCGTAATTTGACAACAATCCGAGCGCGGAAACAGTATTACCATGTAACGCCGAACCTAGTGCATTTATAAAAATTAATTTATCAACGAATATGCAGTGATTGATAAAAATGGTAAATTGTTTTATATATTTTTAGTAATAATAGAAACCTTTTTACGTATTTAAGTAAAAATATGTGATGTGTACTACTTACATATGCTATTGAAGTTTAAGTATTGTGAATAAAAAACCAAATTTTGAAATAGAAAAGTAGTTATCAGAATTGAACTTTTAGCATTTCTATAGGTGCAGAGATTTAGCCTATTTCATTTATTAATATTCTGTATAATAACATTAATTTATCGATAACAACTTCTGTTTTCAGATATAAGTTTTATTTCAAAAGCAATAACAAAGTGATATTAAATATCAACAATGCAAAAGTAGGTATAGTAGGTATGTAAAAATTGTTGTAAATATTAGTCACAATTTGAATAAATGTTTACCAAAGTAAATCTGCACAGTATTCAAAATAAAACAATTGGTTTTGTACTTTATATATTTCAAAACCCTGGCGCAGATGGGTAATATACAAAAATTATAAGTTAAGTAATGAAGAATAATTCAGTGATTGAGGTTCTAAAATTTCTGTTCTTTTATATAGTTTTCAGTGTCAAAACTAAGAATACCCACCATGGCAATGAAGAAAATGCCACAGGAAATGTTATGTTAAGAAAATAAAGTCAAAGTAATAAATTATAATAAAACTGTTCATTAATTTAGTCTAACAAAAGTACTTATACTATAAAATATGAAATATCCTACAGATTTCTATCACCCTCAACTATTTTGTTATTTGTAAAAATATTAAATAATTATTGCAGTACAATGCATTTAATTACCAAGATGATTTGAGGATTAGAATTATCATTATGTATCAACCCAAAATAGCTTTTAAATTTATTCTAGATAAAGACCCCCTACATTAATATAATGTTTAATTTGCGGGCAAAGTTTGTGCTTTCTTCACTATAACAAAGCTTTTTCCATTCGTTATCGTAGCATGATGAACTTTTAAATCCATTCCTAACCTCTTTGACGTGCTACTACTATTATTGATGCCCGTTTCTCGGTAACTATATTTTTAGTGCTGTAGCCCACAAAGCCAGGTCCATTTGGTTTTTCCCTGATGACGTTTCATGAACAAACAAGTGGAGCAAAAATTTAAGTGATCGCGGTCATTTTAAACACAAGTAAACCTTGGCCAAGTAATCTGTGGTATTTTCAAAAGCTAGTTCCTAGGATTGGTCAGTATCGACATCTATCATTATTCACCAATCTGCCATCTCGTCATCGTTTCTTATACATTATTGAAAAACCGGCTTGCAGTAAAATCGGTCGGTAGGTAAAAAGATTTTTCGAATCAAGTGACGGAAGAGAGGAACCGAAAAATGAGTCGTTTTCTCCCCACCACCTAACCAAAACTGTGTGTTCGTTGACGCACGATGTTCAAGGGGAATCGTTGCGGTGCATTGCAGTATCGACAAGGATAAAAAAAAAAAAAGAAAGGCCTTCCGACGAATGACAGCGCGCAAAACCGATCACGCGGCCGAACCGGGAGGTGTGCTTTCGGTCGGTGTCACAGACCGTGTGCGTGTCCTATAAGTGTGTGCGTTACAGCAGTATCTCACAACAAATATGTCATGGTGGGGAGTACGTTTTCCCGTTCGCCGTTTCGCATATTTCTTCCCCCGTATTATTATTATGTAGTTTAGCATAGGTGAACCCCCGCATGTTCGTTTCGATACAAAAAGGTGCAGGTGTGCGTACGTGTGATACAACTGTTAGAGCTGTATAAGTTTTCTTCGAATCAAAGACGACGTGAGTCGTCCGAATAGTTGAGAATAAAGTGCGATAAGAACGATGCGCGAGTTAGCTCTCTTACTCGGTAATTAGAACGATTATTTAATCATGTTCAATTCGCAAGGAACCAAAGAAGATCGTGGGCAGCTAGCGGCGTGAGTCTCGCGATTAACGGTAGGTGTGGAGTCTCGCGTCGAGTTGAAGCGACGTGTGTTGACGTTGGTTCGCTGGTCGTGTTCCCGGCTACGCCTAAGTGAGAAATGCGGTTCTGAATCGCGATGTGCGTCGATCCCGTGTAATCACGAACAGGTTGTTCACGGGTGGCTCCTTCGATACGTGCATTACATTACGATACGTGCTCGTGAATATAAACTCGTGTGCGAGTCCACGCGCGCGCGCGCGCGTGTGTAGTGTGCTCTTGTGGATTTGTGTATACGCACGGTGTTTAGATAATCAAGGATATACATATATTCCTTCGGAAGGACGGCTTGACACGGAAATAACGCCGGAAGGAAGGAAGAGGAGGGTAGCAGGGTAGCAAGATGGCGGGATCCTTAACGTGGTCGTGTACTTGTTGCCTGCGGTTCAAGTTCAGCCCCGAGGAGATCGAGCAGCGTTACAAAAGTCAAGAAATCGATCGGATGCTGGAAAAAGATCGTCAAGCACTCCGACGACAGGTCAAGTTGCTGCTCCTCGGGGCGGGCGAGAGCGGAAAGTCGACATTCCTCAAACAGATGCGAATTATTCACGGAATTAAATTCGAGGTAGAATAATCTCGATTTTTGATGGAAACAATATCTTTTTTTCAGCTTAACCCTCTCTTAACAAATCTTTTTAAAGATTTCTATTCGTTTTCAAAATATTTTCCTTTCAAACCGTCAACGATTCACTTGCAGAAAATTGTACTCTGGTTTACACCTTCTGTCAGTGTTGTGTAGTTATTTAAATGTCTATCCATGGGAAGGTGGTTGACCTAAACACATGATTTAACAATATATGAGAAAGTAGGTCTACAGCAAAGATGAATCATTTTTGTATTTTTTTTTAATTTAAGTTTTGTATATTCTCTTTAAAATGGTATTTATCTATCTGTTTCATATGTATTTTAAGCAATAAAACAAATTTACAGATAAAAAGCATAGAGACAGTTAAGTTTACATACATGATATGATATTAGTTTCTTTATTTTTCCATTTATCGTAATCCTAAGCACTAATTTTATACTCGTATGAAATAAAATGTAAGCTTGAAAAGATTGTAATATCTATTTAAATTGCTTCAGTGACGTAATAACTAAATGCAGTATAATAAGCACAACCAAAATTATTATGTTTGTAAATAATAGTTATCATCCCTTTTTTCAGCCTGAATTAATTAAGGAATATCAACATGTAATTTACCAGAATATAATTAAAGGAATGAAAGTATTGGTAGATGCTCGTGATAAGTTAAATATTCCATGGGAAAACTCTAAAAACTATGATATTGGTTATCAATTATTAAAACTTGAAAATACTATGGTATTAGATGCTAGATTGTTTCTCCATTATGTACCGGCCTTACAAAGTTTATGGAAAGATGCATCAATCAAAACAGCCTTTGACAGAAGAAGAGAATTTCAATTAGTAAGACAATGTTTTATTATTCCTAGATGCATGCTATTTTTGTATTATTAGTTTTATAATATTCATTGTCTTTACAGAGTGATTCAGTTCAATACTTTTTGGACAGTCTTGACAGGATTGCTCGACTGGTAATATATAATTTATATATAAATTTCTCATTACTTGTTATAGTAATCATATCATTTTAGTGAACATTGCACTTATAAATTGTTAAAATTTTCTTTCAGGATTATGTACCTACACATCAAGATATTTTACATTGTAGGAAAGCTACAAAAGGAATTTCAGAATTTGTTATACAAATTAATAATATTCCATTTCTATTTGTTGATGTTGGAGGACAAAGATCTCAAAGACAAAAGTGGTATCAATGTTTTGATTGTGTTACTTCTATACTTTTTCTTGTTTCGTCTTCAGAATTTGATCAAGTGTTGTTAGAAGATAGGTGCGTCGGTATTATATTTGTTATTTAGATTTTCACTTATAACAACTAGAGATTTATACTAAATACTGTGTTTAACATTCTAGGAGAACAAATCGGTTAGAAGAATCAAGAAATATATTTGACACAATAGTTAACAACATGATATTTGGCGGAGTGTCTATTATTTTATTCTTAAACAAAACTGATCTATTGGATAAAAAAGTAAGATCACCCGATACAAATGTTCGTTGGTATTTTCCACAATTCACAGGAGATTCACATTCCATGAAGGATGTGCAGAATTTTATACTAGATATGTTTATATCTGTCAAAAGGGACCCAAGAAAGCCACTTTTTCATCACTTTACTACTGCTGTAGATACAGAAAATATAAAAGTTGTGTTTAACGCGGTTAAAGATACAATTTTGCATAGAAATTTGGAATCACTGATGCTCCAATAATGATGAACGTGTATAAAGAATGAAATAATTTCCAATTGAAAGGTATGCATTCAACATTTAGTATTTGGTATAATAGCGAAGTGAAACTGTAGTTGAGAAAGTATTAGAACATCAATCTGAAAGGAAAATTTGCTAAGGCAATATATAGTACGTATATTGTACTTATGTAAATCACATGATTACCTCCGTTGACAACGGTAAATTAAACGTTTTCATAATAGTTTTATACAAGAAGGGAAGTAAAAACTGCCTAATGAAAACATGTATTGAAAATTTTTAACACTGTATACACTATATATATATATATACATATACACCAATAATATATTTCCATCCTTTTTGATGAATATTGAATATTAAAGGGTTGTAAGAAGACTATTATATACAATTTATTGTACATAGTAACTTGTATTCTATACATTGTCAATAATAACGGTTTTACATGTTTGTATAAAAAAGGATCAGTTTGCTAATAGTTTAGCCAAGATTTTTCTATTTTGTACAGATATTTAATCCAGTGCTTCTTTTTTATATTAAAATATATAATGAAAACGCTGGTAATATAACCAGTTTTCACAGACGTAAGAATAACTTATTTTTTACTTAAGCTTGATTATCTTTGTTAACATTGAGTATAGCAAGTAATGAGGAAACCAAATACTAGATTCATGCCATATAAACCAAATGAAACTAACCAGTTTGTGTTCAAATTGCTGTGTGCAAAATTGTTAATTTTTATCCTTCTTCTCTTTTTTTTTTTTTCCAATTGACTTGAAAATTATATACAAGATTTCAGTGTTTCAGAATAGCAATATAACTTGTACTTTGATATATTCATCATATTTTTGATTTATTATTTTTGTATTTCTTTAAATCAAAGTTGTTTTCTGTAGCACACAATAAATTATATTTTGTAAGCAATTATAATTTAAATTAATATAGTCCTGATAGTTCAATATTACTTTTTGGTGTAATGTACACCTCAAGTATTTGTTGCAATAAATCATGTAAAAGAAAGTTTCAAAGATCATAATAATGAACGTTGTAGATTTTGTTGAATGGTTAAGTAATAACTGTTTTGCTAAACTTTGGTTTTAATAGCTGGTCCTTGATTAAATACTATTTCTTTAAGAAACAATGATGGTAATCAGTATTATTATTTTTCATATACAAAGGTTCAAATAGACGTTTGTTTTTCGATTTGATAAGATAGCAGTTTCCCGAAATTATATATTTCATTTTATTATTTTACAAGCACATGATTTATATTAAACTTTTGTTCCCACATGTTTGAAAGTTATGCAGAAATTTGCATTATTTCATAGGAGTAAGATAGGAGAATCATGTTACGATGAGAATAAGCGGTTGATTCAGATTTTCTTTTGTCATAAAAATTACATACAGTTCAGTTTTTTTGTTAATAATGGGGAACAGCATTTTCTATTAACATTACAAACACCACCATAACCAAGGATTTTATGTAATAATTATGGTGAAACCAAAGAATTTTAAAACTAATAAATTTTCTATGTAATTTATTTTTTACTAGTTTAATGTAACGTCTAATGTTATAGATATTTTTAAAACCACATTTATACTTATGCACACAGTTATTTTATTTTTCCATTCTGATCATTTATTACATAAAATCTTTGTTACCTTTCCTCTTTATATATATATAAAAAAAAAAAGAAGATTGAGAAACTCAAAATATTTAAGAATTGTATTCAATTGAATCAATTTATACCTGCAGCTAATGAAAATATTTTGTTGTGTTTGTATATAAGAGATTTTAGGTCTAATGTAAAAATATAAAATGTTAGGCAATTGAATTTTTGCATGACTATTTGTATCATGTAAAAATGTGAAATTTTAATAATTGGTATATTTTCTTAACTGATACATTTTACATTCCTATAAACGTAAACAGGTCAATTTTGATTGATGTTCTTAGAGTATTTTTAAATCATACCACACTTTAGGAACATTATTATTGCCTTTAACGGAACATTGTTTTGAAAAGTAAAATATATACAATTTTATACAATTTATATACTTGTATACAGAATTTATATATTGATACTCATCGAGAATAATGTCTGTAATTTTTGTAGAGATATTTTAAAGGAGCCTATACTCTTCGTAGTTCACAAATTAACAACTTGTGAGTTTGTATAGGTGCAACGTGTATAAAATTTTTATCTTATAGAAAACTTTTATGATACTTAGAGCATTCATAATTTATCCAGTTCATTTTGTAATGAGGTAAACGTGATATTTATTTTTCTAATTAATTAATAACAGATTGTTGTTATACAGATACATTTTATTATAAATTCATTTGGAATATAGAAAATGTTACTAAACTTTTTCCATTTTGTACCAATTACATCACATGTATCATGCAAGTTTTCTACCAAACTGTTGTATAGTAGTTAAAAAAGAAAAATGATAAAATTATTGCAAGTCGTAAATGTAATATGCTCGAAAATTTTATTATAATGTGGACTATGAAAACATAATAACTTTGTGATAGAATGTCGTGAAAAGTAAAAAGATGATTTTTATATTTGTAGATGTACAGAAGTTATTTTAATTTGTTCAACCTAATCGATTTTATATATTTCAGTCTACATGGAAGAAAAAAGAAAATTTAGATATTTTTTTATGGTTATGATGTCGGTGATAATGATACAATAGTGTTATATGTGTATATACATACATATATATATATATACATTTAAAACGATTTTATTATGATTTGTATTATATTTACATTAGGTACTTTTATATTCATACCTACATTCTCAAGTCATGACAGAAACATAAATGCTACATTTTTTTACTACCACAAAGAAAATTTAAAAACCAGATAGTGGTTATTGTCTGAATTATCTTTGATGCTGCCAAAGCATATTTATATTCAGCCTGTAAGTCACTAAATATTTACTTATACAATAGAAACGTTTTTCTACAAACCAAGTTAATAAATTCATAGCCATATACAATCATATACATATATTTTATAATTGCAATTTGTTGAAAAAAGTTATAATAGTTTAAATATAGGAAAATATTTTCCTATGTGATTGTATAACATTGACCAAAATTAGTAAAATAGGTAAAACAGTTCAGAACAATCGAAAGCGCACATATTTTGAACTAAATAGTTGAATACAGTTTTAGTTTATATTTATGAAACGCAAACTATTCAAATTATTTAAATGCTTTATAATTTTATTATTTTGTAACTCAAAGCAATAGAGATGTGTGTATTATTGGTAATCATTTATACACCTAAATTTGATTTGTATTTGTCTATACATGATCTAAAGAATGTAGATATATTGTGCCTATATGTATTGTATTTATACAAAAGCATATTGTATATTTGTATATAAACATATTTTACATAAAATATTGTAATAACGTAGTATATTCACATAAATAATAAATAAAACTTTAGCAAATGTTGGTTTTATTCAATAATCAAATAATAGGCCGTAATACATAAATGTAAACGATTGTGCCAGTCCCTTGTAACCCAAACTGCGTTTCTTATGTATTAAAAATATTAATTTTTTTTATTAATATGAAACTTTGTTAAGCAGAGTTATTAATAAAGCGGATTTTAATAATTATTGCAAACTTTAAAATGTTTTATTACGTCAGGTAATGTTATGTGAAATGTTTATCTCGAATTACTGTTTAACATAAAATAATTTAAATGAAGTTAGACTTAAACTCACTTTACCTATCGTTACTCAAATAAACTTTTAAAATACCGATAATTATATATATTAAAACATCTTATTAAAGATGCCAATTTATAAAATACATTGAATTTGTTATAGATTTATATATATAAACAGACTGCGCGCCTTACGAGGAGAGAGGGTAATAGTTATTATTTATTCTTCTTTTTTTGATACACGAGCAGTCGGTATGAATTTTACTACACGCAAGACTTCTCTCCTTTTATCGTCCTCTTCTTCTATAATGTGTGACTGAGAAACATGAGAAAACATTATTTTCGGATTACTGTCTTTCGGCTTGTTCAGTGTCGGTTTTAGTTCTTCCGTGAAGTCGCGCAGTCTAACTTTGTATTAATAAGTCTATGGTATTTGCAGTTCATGTCATGAGAGAATGTACTTACCGGAAGTCAAGTTTCCGTTCAGTCAGCACATGTTAATTTTGATTGGTTTATTAGGTCTGTCACGGACGTAGGAATAAGGGTCCGTTCAGACTATGCAAGTAACCTTGTCCGTGACGGCTCGAATTTCTGGGTTTCTGACCATGCCTGTACCAGGTTTGTCGTCCGAGAAAGAAAACAACCATTTTCTCTATCAGACGACAGACCTGGTACAGGCACGGTCAGAAACACAGAAATTCGGACACTCCGTTGCGAGGGTCATTTACTCCAACTATTCGTATAGTCTGAACGCAGCCTAAAAGGGACGGTACATACATAAACTGTTTGTGTAGACTCCGGAGAGTGTGGGTGGGGTGATCACCGTCATATTAAAATCATATTTCGTACACATTGATATGTATTACATACATATCTATGAATATTGATTTATGTTTGTTTTGCGTTTGTACGAAAATGACATAAGTAAACCGACCACTGCTCAGCTGTTGCGCCAGCTTCGTTACATATACTTTTTGACAGTATTTGTTTTATGATTTCAAAATGATGAATGTTGTTCTCCCCTCACTACACCTAAAGTGGAACTTTACGTACCGTCTGTCTTGCTATATTATAGTTATTATACTCACTGTATTGTATTATTATTTCTGTATAAATATATACAGGGTGTCTCATTATTGGTGTAAGAACCGGAAATAGTGGGTAGCTGAGACGATTCTGAACAACAACTTCCTTTGCAAAAATGTTGGATGGGGCTTCGTTTTTAAATTATTAAGGAAAAACACGGACCAATCATAGCGCGCGCTTTTCGCGCGCTCAGCCGTGTGAGTGTGACTTCGATTGCGTCGTCCTAGCGCGGCCGAAAGCCCCTGTCGGTAAAGCAGGAAGCGTTAGGCTAAATATATTGTATACAAAGCTGTGTGCCTATATGTGGAACCACCGACGAGATACTTGTAGTGGAATTTTATTTAGCGATACTTTATTTCGGACACTTTGGCTTCTCGACGCTTTTTAACGAATCTCGTTTATAAAGGGGAGCGCGTCTTGAAACTAGGCTTACCAACTACTTATGCTGGAAGGACCCTAAAATAAAACCTGAACCTAACGACTGGAGAAGTAAACTAACTAATCCTAACTTAACCTAGTAACTAACAGATGGCGTGTAGGTACTCAGCAACGCTGGTCGCTACATGTAGGGGATTATACTTCATCCGGGATGATAGGAAACGCGGATGCGTGGGAAAATCTTTTCAAGAACTACCACACAATTCTTCTTTTGCCACAGGAATATATTCGTACCGTTTCGGTTTTCAGATGAAGACGTAGTGGTAATGTAAGTAAATTCAAAAAGTGATTCTCTTATTTTAACCTTAAACCTATTATATGTTAGATGGTAATCTACATCCTACTTATTGCCAACCTTAAGACAACCTAGTGACCATTGCTACTCAAAGGGAGGCCGCTACAGTGCCTGTGCAGGGCATGTTCTTCCAATTTTGGAAATTTTCACTGTAAGGTGATTTGTAACGTGAGCTTTCGCCCCAGAAAAATCTTTTTAAAAACGCATTTTTTTCCGTGCGTCTTCAAAGAAGGACGGTGGCACTTTAGTGACTTTTCGCCACTCTATAGCCCTCAAATTTTCACTGTTTGGGATGATTGATGATATTATTCTGATGTAATTTTGGACACACAATACGATCCACGTGCCGAACAAACCGGAAAGTGCTGTGCTTTTTGAAAAAACGCGGTTTTTTGCTGTGTTAGTTCCGCCGCGCGCCGCTAGGTGGTGCCACCTGTACAGTTTTTAAAGCGCGCCATATACAAAATCGAAAAAATGATTTCAAATTACACTTGCGTTATATTCAGCTGATATTTTAGAATAATATAATGTTTTCTCTTGTTGCTACTCGAACTAGGTGACCATAATATTCTATTTAATTATGTAAATTGGTATAAATCTGCATTTAATGGATTTACCTTTACTACATTAAATTCAACACCATTTATGTATAATTTCATACATTATTAAAAACATGTTAATGTTATTATCATTACAGAAAATAAATATTTCATTTGCTGGGGTGCTTGTATCGTAAACAGATCAATGAGATAAAAATGCAGATGTACGTACTGTTTTTTCAATTAAATATTGTTTCGCTGGATAAACGTTAGGAACTTTTTATAAAATTTGTAGCTCTTGGTATAAAAATAGTTACTGTTAGTGAGGGGGTATTTTAGCATATAATCATATATGAATATTTTGACTTTTTACATTTATACAAAATAAATGATATAATGTAACTAGGATTAATAATTAAATATTTTGTATTTTTTATTATTTGTACAATTTTATAATACTTCGTTTCTATTAAATATTTCTTTAGTCGTTCTACACAAACAAAATAATATTTTATGCAGCGGATTAAATTATTTTCATGGAAGTACTAGGATAAAAGGAATAAAACGCAGTATGTACTTCAGCCTTCTATATTTCGTAAACGAAGCAGTAACGAATGTATACTTACAGAAATTTTCTTTTTTATTTTAAATTGCTTGTTAAAGATTGAGACACCTTGTAGATTTCAGTTATGAATGAAGATCTTAACGATATTAATAGTACACACGTTACTGTTCGAGAATAAAAGATGACTAACTTCAGAAAACCGAATAATTTCTTTAACCTTTTTCATAGTTTATTTCTACTCGAACACGTATATTAATTTTCAGGATGGTTATACTACACGACGAAGAATATTACAGAAGTCGAGTACCTCAGCCCGATTTAGGTCTTGTTAAAAATTTTATACGCTTTATTTGGAACAAAGAACGAAAAACCTTTCTTGATAGAACGGCCAAGGAATGGGGTAATTTTTACATTTTATTTTGACATCGAACAATAATTAATATTTCGTTAAATGTTAACATTGAAAATAATTTCGATATGATAGATTATGTTAATCGTGCAATTGTTAAATATTTTTAACTATAGAAAAGTTAAAAATTCATGGACACGGGAATTCGAGCGTTTCTCACAGATGCGTTAGATCAATTTAACTTCATCCGGTCGTTTTTTTTATTGCCTTGAAATTTATTTCTCGAAATTGTGTTAACGCGCGACACGTGTTTGAAATTCAGGTCGGCTGGGAATATTTTACTTGGCATTCTTTTCTGTTCTGGGATCAATATTCGCGATACAAATGAAGATCAGCGTCGACTACGTTTCCAAATTGGACAAACCGTTCTTTCAATATACCGGTAAATCGACCAGGCCAAACATGGGAAAAAGATTCGCCATTTTCCGTTCGCCTTGGCAGTTCGGCAGTCCAGGTTTGTAAAAACGACAATTATAAAATTAAAAGCTACTTCACAATGCTACTACTCGTATCTATACAAAATGACCGAGCCAATTTACTCATCGTAATTATCTCAATTATTTTTCAAGATACGAACAAAATTATACTTGAATTTTCTATACTGAGAATTTTCAGAAATATTAACACGTTATATTGTATACCGTTCTAAAATGAAAAACTAACGAGGGGAGCTACCCAAGTGTTACGCTCACTTATTTATGAAACTTTGCCACCTTATAGAGTTCGTCCAGCTGGGTATTCCGATATCCCCTTTGGGGCATATACGGTCAATAGTTTAGAGTTTAGGAGATATTAACGATTAAAGTTAGTTAGACTTTAAATTCAAATGGTTAGTCCCTGGAAATCCAAAGGTACACGGTTCAAATCCTCCGTTCCTTACCTTTTTTTTTACGTGCAATCGGTTTTGCATCTGTTAATAATTTACTAATTTTTGATTTTATTATTATTAAAGTTTAACTAACTTTAATCGTTAATATCTCCTAAACTACTGGCCGTCTACGCTGAAAAGGGGGTATCGGAATACTCAGCTGGACGAACTCTATAAGGTGGCAAAGTTTCATAAATAAGTGAGCGTAACACTTGGGTAGCTTCCCTTGTAAGCACTATTACTTTATAATTTAATAGTACTTATGAATTAGGATGAGTAATGCTTACCTTCGCCTAACTTTCAGTCTTACAACAGTGATATAGACGAAAAAGATAATAATCAGATGTTTATTAATTGACTTCTATTCTATCACCGGCGATATTGAAAAGCCTATTAACAGTATTCTGGCAGATAAAGTGTTGAGATCAATTTTTTATTTTTAATTCCCTCTTTTGAAATTGAACCAAATGACTTGAATTTTTTTTTTAGAAGCCAGAAGAAGTGGTTTACTAGATGACAAAAAAAGAAAACGTTGAAAAAGTCCAAGTCGGTTGAAATTATGAAGGATACGGCGAGGATCACTCTTCTCAACTGTTTTATACGAGCCAATAATGAAAATTTAAAACATTGAAATTTACGAAAATCGAAGTTTTTCAATTGCTCGTAGTTTCTAGATGCGTTAACCGATTTCGATGAAACTTTGTGTATACATACAACTTACTGAAATCTGCGAAAAGTATATTTTCAATTTTCATTATTGGCTCGGATATAAAAGCTGAGAAAAAAGATCCTTACCGTATTCTTCATAATTTCAACCAACTTGGACTTTTTCAACATTTTCTTTTCATGTCGTCTAGTAAACTACTTCTTCTAGCTTCTCAAAAAGATTCAAGTCATTTGGTCCAATTTCAAAAGGGGGAATTGTGTTTTAAAAATTGTACGCAGACTTGTTCTACCTAGTGTATGTATTGGAAGCAAACAAAAAGTGGCCCGTAGTTAAAAAGTCAGATTACACGGAAGATCAAACAGTAAAATATACAGGGTGTGTCACCAGCTTATTGCCACCTAGAATACTGTATTTGCACGATATGGGAGAGAGAATTGTCAGAGCATGTACTTCGACAAGTGCCAAAGTGATAAGGAATATCACTCACAATCAATCTGCACTGCATTGATACCAATGGTCATCACTTCGAACACCTTCTGTAAATGTAAGTCCATTTTAACTTTTTGACCTTCTTTGACCTTCAAAGACCTTAATGTTGCACATCATTGGATTCGTCTGGATAGCCGTTATCAGGAAGTAAGTACCAAAATATAGTATCCTATCTAAAAAAAAACAAAGTTGACCTTCAAATCTTTGAAGCGACTCCACCTAGCAACAAAAAACTAACGTCTTTATAATAGCTCCCGTTGTCCCATACAACTTTTGTTTCAAAAACTTCTCTACTACTATCATACTTTCGGAGTTATTCCAGGTGGCAATAGCTGGTGACTCACACTGTATATGAAAATAGGAAAGATCAAAAGGTATCTTATAATAAAGTCCTCTTGTAAGATTGAAACGTGTATTAAGTGAACTTGTTCTGCAGGAATAGTTTTCAAACCAAACAGCATATCAACTGCATCACCTATAATTGCGATAAACAGTGCGAGAGTCAATACCAAGCCAAAACGATATATTCAAGCCTTGACTGACTTTCTTCAAGGTACTCATACATCCATCTATCGAATATGTTTTATTCGTTTTATAACGTTACATTCTTTACCATTCGTTTATTATTTTGATTACTATTTCCCATTTTTCTATTAACAACATGATGCACAGTTCCGAGCACTCTAGCCTTCTCTAGAAAAATTGGCACCGTGGGAGAGGGTGTCCCCACCATTCGATGTAACGTTAGAAAATTATCACGTATTATGTTTAGGTTAATGAGTATTAGGTTCGGTAATTATTTCAAAGCCAATTTGTTAATTATTCCGCGGCGCGCCAAACAGCCCGATTTTGCAATTTCACTCTCAGAATTTTATAAAAAATAAAACTGTATGTTTTTATAGAATAAATGTTTGCGTGCACACTTTTTCCAAAAAAGGCCTCTTTAGCGCTCCGCAGAATGAGCCAAGCAATATTTAAAAAAAAGAATTATGCGAAAATATTACTTCCTCGGGTCAGAAAGTTGCAATAACTGTATCGAAAAATCATGCAGCTTGCCTATCGCTCTGTCTTCGTTTCTCCTGTTATTGTTGGATCATTCTCTTTGTCACTGCACCGTTGGAGAGACAAGGATCTATCTATCCTTGTTCAGGAACCACCTAATTTTTAAAATAGTTTTTTAAAAACTAAAATGACATTACATTAACCCATGCTTGGTATCCTGCATCCAAGTTTTCTAGCCTTATTACTGAGTACTTTGGTTTTTAGTTTTTAGGTACAGTATTGCTATCTGCCCTGAGTTTATTAACACCAGTAAAGTGGACGATGGACTAGGTTTATTATCTAGAGGTCTAGTAACGTTCGAATATAAAATAAACGATGGAACTTCTTTCACCTGCATTACTAATTTTTCTAAAGAAGGTTAACGTGTTCGGGGTTGCATACAATTTTTTCAAGGCTTTGATTATTTTTAGAGTATAACAAGAACATATCGAATTACGATTTAAACTGTCACGATAAAAGTGACGGACCGAATCATTACAAGGAACCTTGTTTCTTTGATGTAAGAAACTTAGGGACGTGCAGCAAACCTCCATACGGATACACAGAACACGTGCAACCTTGTGTCTTAATTAAATTCAATAAGGTATTGTCAAAATACATTTTTTATTCAACAGCGGGTTAATCAATTCGTGTTGTAGAGATTCGATTGGGTACCTGAGTGTTATAATCGATCCTCCCACTTACCGGAGAATATGCCGCATGATTTGAAGAAACTGGTGCACAGATATAATAAGGTTTAGCGTGATTGATTAATAAAATGAAATTTAGAAATTAATCTCTGGAACTTTATAATGTTCAAACTTCTTTTATTTTATGTTTATTAATTCTGTCGTTACCGAGGGTGATTATAGTCGTCTGGCATAAAGTTCTTTTAGTTGGTTCTCGAATTGGGTTCATAAACGAGTACAATTTAAACAGAAATCTATTTTTATCGAGAAGTCATGGTGACATAAAGCGAAGGAAAAGGGGAAGTTGTTGTTTCGAAAGAACATCACACATTAACAACATCAATCCTTTGACTGCGGCGTACTTTGGCAAATAATCATTAAAAATTGATTTCTAAAAAACCAAAGACACCAAAATTATAATCGAAGTTTAATTAATTTTGATTTGAAATCTTAACACGTTGGCTGCCACGGGGGTCACCGGTGACCGGCACCCGAAATTTTTTACAATCAAATAATTACCAACAGAAATAATAAAATAAACCGCGGATAGCGTTAACATTAAGCTAATAATGCTAGCTATCGAATCGAAAAGTTAAATTTGAAAATTAGTTGATTGTATTGTTAATTATTAGGATTTCAGCATGTCTGACTACCCACGTCCGTTTTCACTGTGGCAGTCAACGTGTTAATAATTAGGATTTCAACGTGTCTGACTACATACGTCCGTTTTCACTGTGGCAGTCAACGTGTTAAAATTTTCTGATGGCATATACCAGAGGTGGGGAACCTTTTTATCGTTAGAGGCCACATTTAAATTAGGCATTAATGAAGGAGGCCGCTATAATATTAAGTAGAAGTTTATTTAATCCTATTATATAATTAAATATTAATTAATACAAGAGCTAACTTTTATGAAGGCCGCACAAGAAACCCACGGAGGTCGCATGTTCCCCACCTCTGGTATATACGCCTTTCGTACACTACCGGCCAAAAGTTTGGGTACATGTACTATACTTTCATTCTACAATTGCACAAAATTCTTTTAGTTAGTGATTTTATTTTCAATATTTATTTGAAATAAATTTGGTATACCGTTTTACTTTCTTGGTTGATTAAACTTTCGAGTATTTGAAAATATTGCTTGTAATTGACTAATTAAAATCCCTATCAACATAGATGACAAATTCTTATAAGAGTTTATACGTTACCTAGACATGATAAATTGCAACATGCAACATTTCATCATTTCTTAACTTTGGAACGAGTTCCATGTGATTTTAGTACCACAAAAATGTATACATTAACTTTTCTTTAGCTGCAGAGGTATAGTTTTGTACATTAGAAATGAGTTTATGAAACATTACGAACCAAGCTGTTTTCCCCGTGTATATTTCTAGTAAGAGTAAAATATTTAAGAATATTTTTTTTATTAGTACATGTACCCAAGTTTTTGGCCGGTGGTGTATATGTAAGGATTAACGTTTTTGTCCTTTTTAACCGATTTCGAAAAGGAGGAGGTTACTCAATTCGATCAGTATATATTTTTTTTTGTTTTCCAAATATTAATTAGCACCTCATCCCTCCGATGATTTACCAAGGAAAAACTTAGCCAACGTTGCTTACTTCTACCTGTTGAAAACATTTTGTTCTTTTTCGAAACTTTAGACGATGATTATTGAATTTTTGGATAAATGTCGAAGCATCTTCTTGCCGAGAAACAGAAAGTGTGATGAATATAGAGGTTCCATTGTATTTGCAACGCTAAATCACAGCGATTAACTCTTTGGAGTTAGGTGGGTTAAAAAATGTCCCAACTTTTGCTTATCTTTTCATGCATGGTGGGATATATTTTAACCCTTTGCACTATTTAATTCACTAGAGTATTTTGAAATGTGAAATTTAAGCTTTATTTCTATTCAAATATCGGAAATTAACGAAAGGAATAAAAATAAATAAATCCATTGGCATTTGCAACTCTTTTCTTTTAAAATAATGTGTTTGATTTTCGGAAGTTTTCGCTGGAAAAGCGAACTAGATCTGTACGTATCGAAAAACGCCTCGACCGCAAAGAGTTAATCCACCTCGAAAAGTTGAAATTACTCATTTCGAGTATTTCGAGCATTTTGTTTTTTTTTATTCTGCGCAACTTGGGTTTTTATTTTCCTTAAAATCGTGTGCCTCAAAGAGATTCATTATTTTCAGCTACACGTATGGTTGTCGTGCGATGGAGTAAACAACGTCGATAAGGAGCATATAGGAGAAATCGAATACATCCCAAGACCAGGATTTCCGGCTGAATATTTTCCATTCAGTGGACAGTCAAATTATTTATCTCCCATTGTGGCGCTACGGTTTAAGAACTTAACACGTGAGCGTTAAACGTAATTTTGTATAAAACTATATAAAAATGTGTCGTTCCTGATAATTATTACGGTAAACCTTACGTTTAGAGGAGGTAGCTCCGATGACCTTGACTTTGACATACATTCTCAAAATCACCCACCTGAGTAACATCCAAAAGGATTTGGCCGTCAGTCGTTTTTTATTAAAAAGTTATTAGCATATCAAGATTACTGGAAACAAAAAACAAGAAATAAAATATCCCCCACGAGTTGAACCTGACCCCCTCCTTAAAAACTACATCAACTGGTACCGATACCCATTTTTAACACGTTGACTGCCACAGTGAAAACGGACGTGTGTAATCAGACACGATAAAATCCTAATTATTAAGGGTGCAGTCGATTAATTTTTCAAATTTAACCTTTCAATTCGATAGCTAGCATTATTAGCTTAATGTTAACGCTATCCGTGGTTTATTTAATCATTTCTTTTGGTAATTATTTGATTTCAAAAGATTTCGGGTGCCGGTCACCGGTGACCCCCGTGGCAGCCAACGTGTTAATATAAGGAAATGATAAACACAATTTACAAGATAACATATTTATTTAAATAAAACGATTATATTAAACTATATTTTATTAAAAGTACGTGTTGGTATTAGTTAGTGTAGTTTTTAGGAGGGAGGGGGGTGTCTGAGGGGCGCAGACCACAGTCAGCAAAACGAATTTAATAATGATACTGTTCAACTCGTGGAGGATGAGTTATTTTATGCTCCGCAGGGCTTATGGAGCGAAATTTCGTATTCTTATTTTTTGTTTCCGGTAATTTTTATATACTAATAACTTTTTAATGATTAACAAGAGGTAGCTATAACTTTTTGGGGAATGCTCAAGAGTGTGACCTTCATAAACTGTGTGAACGTCAATTTTTATTAATAATTTCTTAATAAAAAAAAAAAAGAGCGACGGGTAAAACATTCTGAGGGTCATTCAGGGGGGTGGCCTTGACAATATATGTCAAGGTCAAGGTCATCGGAGCTGCCTCCCCTAAACGTAAGGTTTACCATTATTACAGTAAATCGATTGGTGACGATCGAGTGTAATTTATGGGCATTGAATATCGAGCGTCGATCTCGTCGTGCATTGGATCTCCAAATAATAATAGGTATGATGCAAAAAAGAACACTTTTTTTTATAATACGTAATCTTTGAAATTTCATGTTTTGTTTCGTAGTAAGTTGATTAAAATGCTAATGGAGAGGGACGATTTGACGAGTGAAATTTCGTTTAAGAAGTAAGCAGCTCGTATGGACCACTTGAATAATTCCAAAGAAATTAATTCCAATAATGTAATATTTTTGTATCTATTGAAATATGTTGCTTATAGTTTCACAATGTGTGTTAGCTAAGTTTGTAATATTTATCGTATTAAACGTTCACTGTATAGTTATTCGCACAAGTATTCGACCAGGTTTTAAAACGGAATAATTTTTCTTAGATTGAGCAAATGATTTGAAGAAAAAGTGCTTTGGTAATTTTGAAAAAATTACAACTGATTGGAATAGATTTTATGGTTTAATAGATTAGAACCAAATTCAACGTGTGATACGTCATTCGATAGCTTATCGAAAACAAACACTTTCTGCCAAGTTTCAGTTTTGTATCTCGACTGAGAGGGCAGTAAAGTGGAAAAATCGAAAATCATATTTTTGCTGAATTTCTTTCACCCTAGTGTATGAAAAATTTTGAAAAAATTCAGAGATATTTCTCTTGCCAGGTCACGTATTATAGAATTTTTTCAGATTTTTAAATTAAAAACCCGAGCTATGAAAAATAAGAAACTCCAAAAAATGGCGAAAAATGTCGATTTTATAGTGCAGGTGTCGCAGATCTAAATTCATATCTTTTGAGTAAGTGTGTATTAGTGATACTAATATTCTGATTTTTTGCTCGGGTGCGCCATAGTTAAAGTAACGAAAAACTAATTTTTTCGTCGAAACTGGTTAATGCATGAACAAGCAACAAACATAATAAAAAACTATAAGAATCTTCAGCTTTTAGCAGTTGTTGGCCGAAACTCGTTAACAAGTGTGATTTTTACCACCTTTAACTGTTTTCAACTTAATATTTAAAAATTTTCAGTGTATATAATTTAATTAAAACTACAGAAGTTATTTTTTAAATTTTCAATCCAACCTCGGATAGGAAAGTTTTAAAAAACAATCTTCCCTATTTTCTTTACAATACCGAACAATTACAATTTTTTTTTATGATTAAAGTATCTACGTCATTTAGTAAATTAATTTTTTTATCTTCACAGAAAAGCTTAAGTCGTCTGGTCTAATTAAAAGAAAACTATTATTTTCTTTCAATAAATGGTCAAATACTTTTACCAGTAATGACATAAGATTTATATCCTTAGCAATTATGTATTATAAGTGAACTGTAACGCAGGGCAGTGTATACATTGCCAAACTAAACCTAGCAGTTCTTTCAATAAAATATATTTTATACTTTGCCTAATATCGACAGGAATTTTATTTTCGAAATGTTTCTTTTTAGAAATAAAAAGAAACCTAGTTTATCCTAACGCAATCTAAACTGAATTGATTCGAAATTTATCGCATTTTTTTCTTCTTAAATAAATTAATTGGTTGAGAATAAAATTGTAGCAGATTTGGTCACTTTATATTTTGCGAAATATAGTTTAAACCGTTTCCCAGGCAATGTATACATTACCCGAAAATAGTATGAGATAATAATTTGAAGTTATTGCAATTCATATATTGCCTAGCCTAGATAATTTAGGTACACCGCATATAGCGCTCGAAGCATCTGTATTTTCGAAAATTATTTTTCACGAAGGATCGAGCATCGTCGAGCACCTGAAATTCAATTTGCAACAAAGCGTGATCTTTTACGTGTACATCTTTTGATAAGAAACATGCGAAACGCCGTGGCCTTCGACGTATCCGAGTTTATAATATGATCGTTGCTAACAGCTCGTAAAATCGAAAACATCTACGAATCGACGTTGGTACCACTTCATGATGTATTTTATGTGGAGTAAACATGTCGGAAATTAGCGAATTATCACTCAGGAACATGATCAAACATAATTTGTAAACGGAAACGAAACTACTGTTGCAATTACAAGAATCGTGTTCGAATCAATTGCGAGTGTATGTAAAATTTTGAAAAAATTCAGAGATATTTGTCTTGCTAGGTCACGTATTATAGAATTTTTTCAGATTTTTAGATTAAAAACCCGAGCTATGAAGAATCGTGTTCGAATCAATTGCGAGCAGCTTGCTATTTTAACTATGATTCTGAGAACTTTTTTTTATTGTTAACCCCTTGCACTACAATAACGTGTCGCACTCGTGACGCACCTTACAGTTCAGACGTGACTGAGGGCTCTGATTGGTCAGTGTTTTTCGTGAATAATTAAAAAACGAAGCATCATCCGACATTTTTGCAAAGGAAATTCTTGTTCAGAATCGTCTCAGCTACCCCTTATTTCTCGATGTTATGCTAGTTACGGGACACCTTGTATAAAAATAGATGTTAACCCCTTGCACTACAATTTTCCCGACAGGTGCGTCAGTCAGAGCTAAATATTTATTACTTCAGCGGTAGAACAAACCAAGTAAATTGAATCACTACATATACTTCGTACTTGGTTAACGTTAACTGCGTAAATTGTAATCAGAATTAAACTTAACCCTTTGCACTCGAATGGCGCCTCTGAGGCGACCTATTTAATTTACTAGAGTATTTTGAAACGTGAAATTTAAGCTTTGTTTCTATTAAAATATAGGAACTTTTTCAAAGGTGCAGGATTGCAACTTTTTTCTTTTAAAATAATGTGTTTGATTTTCGGAAGCTTCCCCGGAAAAATGCCTCGACCGCAAAGGGTTAATATTCAATCGTGATCAAAGTTTGAACTGTAAGGTGCGTGACGAAGTGCAAAGGGTTAATTGTATCAGTTTCTTGTTTTGATCAAGATTTTCAATGGCAGCACAGAAGCCCGTTCAACACAAATAACAACCAATCGACACGAAGAAACATTCCCATCAACTATTTCTCATAAATTATACCAACATTTCACTCGTACAAATACAAAGTTCCGTTTGTATTCATTTATGGTACAAGATATCCACGGAACTTGCTTCTATGAAACACATCAAAACATCTTTAACTATTTACTAAAAACAAAAACAAAAAAAAAGCGCGAGAACTTATTTATGCACCTAAACATGCCAAGGATTACAAGTGGCTAGCCAGTTGCGAGCAATGTTCCACAGACTGTTTACGTTCGACGTCCGCCACGATTTCAGTCTGATCAGATTCAAAAAGCGTACGGTCAAGCCGCGACCTCTCTTCGTTAGCATGTTCCCACTACTCTCTCGGTAGATGCGTCAGCTACTACGCTCGCGGCTATCTCGCTTGGCTTTGCTCGACGCCGGGACAGTAAGCCGTTTCAGCTCGAACGGAGTGCGAGTTCGCCGAGGGAACACGCGTGCCGGTCTCTGTGTTCTTCGTCGTTAGCCGGGCTCCGTTTCCCAAAGAGTGAAGCAAACTGGCTTTGACACGCGTGCAGAGGAGAGTCGAGAAAGCTCGATCAAGATATTGGCCGCGTCGCGTGGAAAACGTTTCGGAGAGGTGATCAAAGGTTTCGCGAGTGCTGTAACCTCGCTGGCTCGCCACGATGAGTGTAGCTGGCAAGAAGATGCAGAACGACATGTACGAGTTCAATCGAATGCCAGAATACAAGACACGATGGAGGACCGTCCGTGATTTCATTCACGATCCGGCCGAAGGCACTTATTGCGGTCACACGGGAAAGAGATGGGGTAAGTTCTTTGATTTATCATTTGTTAATTGGGATCACGGTGTATAGGAACGTTACGATCCGTTTTAACCGGTATTTGTTTGCTTACTTGGAATCACTGGGTCGAATCACACGAATGATCGAACACCTTTCAACGCCTTTTTAGGAAAAATGTTGTTGCCACAGCTTCGCTCGTGTAATCGAATGTAACCGGGTCTCCGGGTCTGCGGGTACAGTCGCGAAGAACGTTACAGCGAACAGAAAGATATTGAATCAGTCGTTGAAATCGAAAATTGTTGTTTAATACGAGGTAGACATAAAACGAAGTTAAATGTTTGATGTACCAATAGGGGGTTGTATGACATTTTTGCGACTCAATAGTCACTCGCATCGGGGATAATAAAGTTATTCGAAATGTGCATAAACACGTGCACCGATATCACTCGAATTACTCGGCGATTATGAGAATTTCAGGTTTTTTAGTTCAAATTACAGAAATGATGCTCCAGTTTCTTTTGAAAGTGGTGTGAGTCCACTTTTGGAAAAAAGAAATGAGTTAATGGTAATTTTAGTAAGATATAGATATCCTCTTTTTATATTTATAATCACACATTTCAATGGAGCACGATTTCTTGATAAAGTAATCAAAAGAGCTTTGGCTATAAAATGTTGTCGCAAAAATATTTTTTTTTTTGAAAGTGGAATAAGTCCTTAAGTCCACCTATTTAAAATATAAATTTTTGTTTATTTTTAGTTGTCTTAATTTAGTTGAATTAATTCTTAATAATCTTGATTATTATTCGTGTATTTACATGTCTTCATTTCAATTATTAAACATCCAGTTCAGTAAAGCCAATGTCTATAAAAATATGGACTTAAATTTTCTCTTGTTTCTATTTCTGTTAATATGTTATTATTGAAAGTGGTATAAGTCCATTTGGAGCTAAAAAAATCGTTTATTTTCTTTAACAGTTTTAATAATTAAAATTAAAACATCACCCGAATTGATTAACGTTTGCCAATATTTTTAAATTAATTCAAATGCATATCCTTAAATATCTCGATGTATGAAAAAATGGACTTATACCACTTTAAAAAATAACGGCTTATTTATGCATATCGCGTGTATGCTTGATGAAATAGAAAATAGGATAAAACACAGTATAGACGATTATTTTTTATACAAAT
Organism: Stelis phaeoptera; assembly: GCA_943735885.1. Classification (NCBI taxonomy): domain Eukaryota; kingdom Metazoa; phylum Arthropoda; class Insecta; order Hymenoptera; family Megachilidae; genus Stelis; species Stelis phaeoptera. Next base: position 5,552,627 of record OX030933.1, read on the forward strand.
ACGAGTCTTTTGATCGGAAATTTTTAATAATATTTAATTTCATGTGTCAGTTTTTTTCAGTTGTTTTATTCCGATTATGTAAAAATAATGATCTTTGTTTTTATTTTTATGATATCCAACGTTTTAGGGATGTTAATTATTACTACAAATTTAGTAATTAATAACCTGAAGTATATTAATATCCTAATCTTTATTTCTATATCATTGGAATAAAAAAAGAAATTTGGAATTAAAAATCATTTTGTTTATGATAAATGTAATTTCGACGTTCAAAATTTATTTATATAATTATTTTTAATTTTTCAGTAATTGAAACGTTTAGGTATTAAACCGAATTATTTAAATTACTTTTATTCTATTCCTCTTTTCAAAATTATTTATTATAATGTTTATAATCTTACATTTGATGATCGAAAAATATCCTTTCTACGAAAAGCAGAAGTTGCAGTTTATTAAAAGTAGAAGCATTTTCATAATAATTTTACTCGGAGGAAAAATAATTTCATCCTTTCTGTTTAATGTTTCAAATCGAAGCATGTATAAAAACGTCGTAAAAATCGTGTAACCATTAGCAACGAATTTTAAAAGTTTATATTATTAATAAGATTTCGGTTTGACAAATTAAAATAATCTAATTAATTAAACTGGGAAGTAAGAAAAACAGATTTCGTTAGTTAATGGACAATATTAATTAGTAAATAAAAATGACTTTAAGCTTATACATATATAACTGAATATTAAATTAGGAACTGAGAAAAATCAATATTTAACCATTTACTTATTTCAGTCATTTGTTGATTTATTTCTATATTTGCCCTGACTGAATTCCCTTAACTAGTAAAATCAAATTATTCTATCTAACGTACCATCAAGTACTTTCTAACGATTTATGTATCAGTTTATTCCCCACTCTGAAACTATATGTATACGAGTTCGAAAAGCATTGACTTACTTTTTGAAACAGAATAACTTTCTTCAAATTGAACGAAATAATGTATGCCGTTTTGAAAAAAAAAAATTGTAATTGCTCGAAATCGCGAAGAAAACGATGAAGATCGCTATATATAACTTTTTTATCTGAATCTGTAATGAAAGTATGAAATATACGTTTTGTAGACCTACGCCAGTTATATTTTCATCAGAATTGATTAACGCAGTTTTCAGCTGCAAACGATTTAATTTGGTGGAGATAAATCTAACTTAACGAATCTATAGATACTAAAACATATTTTTCAAATTTCCATTACAGGTTCAAACAGAAAAGTTAGTAAAAGTATTAAATATTGATTATACTTAATACATTATATGTTAATTAGGTTAGTAAATTAATTAGGGTACTAATTGTCTAGGAAACTAATCTTTCTAGTTTCTCAGAGAAAGTCAAATCGTTTGATTCAATTTTGAAAAAGAAATTCTATTCGAAAAATTATACACTGTACATATCCAACGTCGGAGGTTTTAGCGTTAATCAATCGATTTATCCAAAAGTGAAAACGTCTAGTTAATTAATTCAGTGAACCGGTAAAGTAAAGATACCCGTTTCCATCGTTACCTTCCAAATTTTGTAATTTTAGTCGAAATATCCTTATACACATTTCGTAGATTTGCTTACAATAGGCCCATCGTTCACCGGTTCGAACTTTAAATAGAAGTTAAAATTCCAGGTTTCTTATTTAAAATTTCAGAATTTATCGACGTTCACATTTGCCAAGCTCAAAAACAATACTTTATTTATTTCGTTTTACCAGTAATAACGTTACAAAAAAAAAATTAATATAAACGCACACATGTATGCGTGTACGCTCGCATTATGGCTAACGTAAATTGTAAGATGACCCTGAGAGATCCATGCTTTGGCAACGAGAGAATGAAAAGAACACCGGAAATAAGTATCCGCGACGTTTAAACAACGATTGAGAGGAAACGATAGGATACACGAGGAGGATTGCTCGTGTATGAAATAATTGGAAGACGACTGAAAGAAACGATTCGCATCTGGCGGTGTTTAATTGTTATCAGTGGCATTGAAATCGTCGAGCGTTCTATGTATACGAGCGATGATAAGAAATTAGGAATTAGATTAAACGAGTTACACGCTTGGCGTACGTTGTATAATATAAACTTTTAGCCGGATATTGAATGAACGATATATTCAGAAATACGGTAGTTTCGATAATGATATTGATCGAAATCGAGGTAAATTCTGATACGTTACCTACCGTTTGGAATAGCATGACGTCTGTGTGCTTAACCTTCGATAGAGGGATTCGCTTTATGGACACTGATAACGATTACAGAATCGCGAATTAATTTTAATATTAACGCATTTGTTAATTGGTTGTTGAAGTAGCGAAAGGAATAAATAAAATCTCAATAATTAATTAATATTGATGTATAATTAGTGATAATGATAATTAATTTGAAGTTTTGCTACTGTGGATACCAAGCAACGATATATATCAGATTATAAATTATACTTTTTATTTAAAAGTCTTTTCGGATGTTTTTTAACCCTTCGTAAGCAATCTGGATTTAAGGTAATAAGAGAAATCTTCCACGTGAACAATGGTAACCGCTTGTTCTGTCGTTGAATAACGTGAGTCGATGCCTCAAGGCATTATTTAAACATTCTAGATTATGTAACAAGACGACTTTTAAAAAAAAGTTAAGTTATACAAATTTGAAAGATATATTTAAAAATTTGGTAAATGCTTCAGAAGTTGACCACTCTTACAAATTAAAGAACTAGTAATTGACTAGGGAGAATTAAATTAAATTATTGTGAAAATTCTAACAGTAAATAATTCATTCGCGAAGTGTTCACAATGTATGAATCTTTTTACTTGAACCGTACAGCTGTTCTTAATAAAAACGTTAAGGAAATAGAAATATAACGACATATCACTTACCTTCATGAATTTAAATGTTTGTCATTAGTAAGGATACTTCACTTCGCATGAAATTGTTTCAAAATTTAACTGACAGAAGTCGTGGCATCTGAAGTTCACTTTCATCAAAAATGCACAACTCATAAAAACATTATTTTCTTATGTTTTCTAAAAAATGGTCAACTACTGGTACCTTTACCTTAGTAAGTTATGCCATTTCATTAAAAAAGAAATTAAATTCAGCCTTACATTTCTTTGCAAATCTACTTATTGACAAACTATTGATATCTGATCACGTCACATTTGAAACCAAATAAGATTGAATTTTGATTTTCCCGTCCCGTCTGAGGGGACAAAATATGAAATTCAAGGTTTATTTATATTAGAATATAGAAAATTAAGGAAAGCGATAAAAATAAATGCTATGATAATCGTTTGTATCTCTTTTCTTTCCAAAATAGCGTATTTGGTTTTTCGAAATTTCCGTCCTCCGAGTGCAAAGGGTTAAAGGCTGAAATTTATAGCATACACGTACACTTCGACTGTTATCAATATAGCTTCTGAAATATTCAATCTCAATTGGTAGCACCCTTTACTACGACGTCGCATTCCATATCGTGGAATCATAATGCAACGGAGACAATTAAAATAAGAAGAAAACGTAGTACCAAGACTTAAACCTTTCTAAATATTTAAACAAATAATAAGAGGATATTTATATACTTCTGGATTATGTCATTAAACTTTCAAATGTTGGGAAAGTTTATTTGTGCTTACCTGATTTCTAAAAATGATCGAAACATGTTGTACTTACAAATGCTGTGCATAAACAGGATATCTTGATTTTTGACAAAATACTTGACAGTTTCCTTTTTATTCGAACGATTCGATCTCTGTTGCGACAGACCGTGTAGAGTTATCCGGATGATCTGTTTTACATGTGCCATTCTATAAAATCTTGGTATAATCAATCATGATACAGTATAATATGTATAGTTGTATAATGTAGATTCTTGTCTGTCAATGTGCGTGTGTTACGTTCCGAACAGAAATTTTGTCAAAATTCCCTTTATTATTTTTTTCCTATCAACCGGATGCGATCCGATAATGCATATTGCATTTCTGGGAACTCCCTAATCGGACGCAGTAACGGTCTTCAATGTTTAAGATAGATTATCTTTTGGCGACTAAACGTAGATTGTTAATAAACAAATTCTTTCCTTGAAATCAACGTGGTCCCACGTTCTAAAATCGCGTGGTATTACGGATCGCCTTTACTTCTAAAAACTGCCGAATGTAACCTCCAAACATCACTCGTGTGGTCCGATAACGGTTGAGCGTTCTGGAACGTTCCTCGTGGACCCGCGACGTAAATACAGAAAATTACAATAGAGATAGTCCATGGATTTGCATTACAAAATTTTAATATACTTCCACGCCAGTCAGTGCCTCGAATAGATAATGTTCAGGAAAGCGATTAATTTCATATTCATAACACATGTAGATATTAACAGGTTGCCTGCCACAGTGAAAACGGACGTGGGTAGTCAGACACGTTGAAATCCTTAATATTAACACGTTGACTGCCACGGGGGTCACTGGTGACCGGCACCCGAAATTTTTTACAAACAAATAATTAATAAAAGAAATGACGAAATAAACCACAGATAGCGTTATCATTAAGCTAATAATGCTAGCTATCGATTTGAAAGGTTAAATTTGAAAATTAGTTGATTATATTCTTAATAATTAGGATTTCAACGTGTCTGACTACACACGTCCGTTTTCACTGTGGCAGTCAACGTGTTAACAAGTTGACAATCCTAATTATTAAGAATATAATCAACTAATTTTCAAATTTAACCTTTCAAATCGATAGCTAGCATTATTAGCTTAATGATAACGCTATCCGTGGTTTGTTTCGTCATTTCTTTTGTTAATTATTTGATTGTAAAAAATTTCGGGCGCCGGTCACCGGTGACCCCCGTGGCAGCCAACGTGTTAAATAATACTAATTAGTACCCTTAATATCGACAGTTACTATAAACGGCACGAACTTTCCGGACAACCCAATAGATTGATTATGGCGTACAGGTACATAAGCTGGATACAAATTGTTCTGCTTTACCATTCTTTGAAACATGGTTTCCTTAATCAAAAGTAGATAAGAATAATCTATTTTTTTTACCAGTATCATCTAGTAACTTTATTCGAGGTTTAACTGTGAAAGGTATAGGAGGAGATTGCTTGCCTATCTGATCTTATCAGTCGTATCTCGATGTATTCATACTACGAGGGCAGTCTGAAAAGTTCTCGGTCTAACGATGATAGAAAAAATCTTTTTTGACGCGAAATGTTTTATTTTTCAATATGATCTCCTGAAACTTCGATACATTTATTCCACCGTTTTTCTATTAACTCAATACCATAATTAAAGTATGATTCTGGAAGGTCTGCAAAATATCCATCCACGGCTGCAACAGCTTCGTTATTCGATGTAAAACGCTTTCCAACCAGGAATTTTTTCAAGTCTGGAAATAGATAATAGTACGAGGGAGCCAAATCAGGTGAATAGGCGGGATGTTCAAGCAATTCGTACTTTAATTCGTTGGTCAATTTTGTCAGCAAACGCGGCACCCATCTTGCACGAAGCTTTTTCAGATGTAATTTTGCACGCGAAATATTTCCAATTCGTTCTTTTGAGATATCTATGGTCTCAGCTATTTCACGCACTTTCATTCGTCGATCATTTAACACGTGGACTTGTTGAATGATTTGCGGTGTTGTCACAGTTTTTGGACGACCTTCGCGTGGATCATCTTCGAGGTTAATACGACCAGATTTAAAAAGAGCAGCCCATCTTTTCACAGTGGAAAGTGAAGGTGGTGCATCCTTATACACTTTTAACAATTTTGGATGAATTTCTGTTGGTGTTTAACACGTTGGCTGCCACGGGGGTCACCGGTGACCGGCACTCGAAATTTTTTACAATCAAATAATTACCAACAGAAATAATAAAATAAACCATGGATAGCGTTAGCATTAAGCTAATAATGCTAGCTATCGATTTGAAAGGTTAAATTTGAAAATTAGTTGATTGTATTGTTAATAATTAGGATTTCAACGTGTCTGACTACACACGTCCGTTTTCACTGTGGCAGTCAACGTGTTAACCATCCAAAACAAAGAATTTAATCACCGCACGATATTCAATTTTTGTCATTTAAAAAAATCAATGACACGTCAATATTCAATCGCTGTTACAGCTCGAATGGGTTGACAGATCGAAACAAAATTTTACGTGTGTTTATATAAAGGATGGAATTTTCCAATACAATTGTTATCTCACGGTTTCTAACGCTATCTATGTATCAGGACACGAATTAATTATGATTGCGCTATTACTTGAAATTCTTTCCTCTTCAATCGATGAAGCTCCGGCAATGTTCCGATAGTGACAAGATAACAAGATCATTAACACGTTCACTGCAGAAATGCAGATGCACGCACATTGACAGACAAGAATATTCGTGAAACAGAATTTCTTTAATCCATCGTAGGCAAACTGGATCGTTTGCGGAGCAAGCGAAATTTTATTTCTATTATCAAAAGTTATAAGTATTTAATATTATACAGTCGTTGGATAAGGATCGATCTTACTCGACAGTATTCACACCGACGCTATTTCACTGACATTTGTTTAAATTATACCGTCGATGAAAACAAATGTCAGTGAAATAGCGTCGGTGTGAATACTGTCGAGTAAGGCTTTGTCGGTCAAGTGATACGGATCCGTTGGATAATATAATAAAGACCTCGATAAATATTTTGGAAAACTTAACCCTAGAACTACCGACCTTCAGTGTACCCTATGTTTTAAATTAAATATAAATTAGAGAAGAAAATAATTAAGAGATAAAATGTTAACTTACATATACAATAATTCTTTATTTTGACCAAAGCCAACTGACATTTCTGTAAAATAGTTTTAATCAAACATTTGAAATTAGAATAAGAAATCTGAAGCGCATCATTTTCACCCGTTTGGTATTTCTAGTGCTAGAACACAAATAAAAAACGTATAAAGACGCTAATGCAGCGTCTGTTGTACAACACTGTATATTTACACATAGTAGTGATAGTAATGCGAGAAAAAAATCGTTTTCAAAATGCAGACAGCAGAGGAGAATGGAGGAAAATATACAGACTTCCTTTCAAGTGTTCCTTTAGTTTTTCAAACGAGTGAAAATGATTAGATGCCCAGTCTGACTTGTACGACGAATGCAGCACATACTTGTTGGGATTGGATAAGTGTTTTATGGACAGGTTTAACTTTTATTTGCTTCGCTCGTTAGTTATCTTGCGTGGCAGGATTATGCAACTGAATAATGACGAAACACCTGTTGAAAATGTATTGGAGAACTCGTGTCATAATGATAATAAGGAAAGTGGAGCATATTTGGAATACCAATTTGTTTCAGACGAATACAACATTTTGGTAAAGGATGATTAACAAGTTAAATCATTAACAGGTCGACACCTGATCAGAAAGGTCGAATTTGAAAATTAATTGTCTGCATCGTAAATAATTAACACGTTGACTGACACAGTGAAAACGGACGTGGGTAGTCAGACACGCTGAAATCCTAATTATTAACAATACAATCAACTAATTTTCAAATTTAACTTTTCAATTCGATAGCTAGCATTATTAGCTTAATGTTAACGATATCCGTGGTTTATTTTATCATTTTTGTTGGTAATCATTTGATTGTACAAAATTTCGGGTGCCGGTCACCGGTGACCCCCGTGGCAGCCAATGTGTTAAGGTTTTAGCGTGTCTGACTACATACGTCTATTTCCACTGTGGCAGTCAACGTGTTCAGGGGGGGGGGGGTCATTAATTAGAAGCATGAAAGTTACACAATAATAATTATTCAATCTTTTTGAAACTTAAAGGTTTATTTATTATACCAGCGCTTCTTAACCTGGGGGTCCGTGATGTCCTCACAGAAAGAATACGAAGTTTACGAACTTATTGTGTAATCATCATTGGGGGAGTAATGTAAAAACAATCACATGAAGTATACATGAACCGTTTATCTCAGGCGTTTATTATAATTTATTTTAAAAAGCTTAAATTTACATTACTTAATATTTAGGAGGGGGTGCTATGAAAATAATATGATGAGAAGGAGTCCGCATCGTGCAAAAAGGTTAAGAACCGCTGTATTATACATTTAAGCTTCTCCGAAATATTTTTGTTTTTCCAAAAAATTTAGAAATGGCTGAGTTTCGAGACACTTTTCTGGGAAGGTCGTCGCGTGAGTTAACACTAGAATAATCGAACCAGTCAAAATGACTGGTCGAGGGTTTCTAGAATTAAATCATAATATTTATCAGGCTTTATTTATTTATTTTTGTATTTTATTTTCCATTTGAACGTCAGAATACATAAAAGTAAGTTAAGTTTTTAGTTTCTATTTGAATAGAACCTCTGATTAATAATATTAGTGAATGTACAAGTTAGAAGTTGTAACCTACAGGTTTCTGTTGCACAGTTTTACAATCTCACGAGCTACAAGTAAATTGTTATTGTTAATGTGTGTTCATTCGCTTCTATGAAGCTACGCGTAACTTGTAAAATAGACTAATTAACTGTAGTAATTTAAGTGACAAATAAGGTAATTGGTTGACTTCTAATTTATAATGCAAGAGAATTTATTAGTCGTAGGAAATTGAGATCTGTAAAATTTCACTAATAATGTTAATTTAATTCTATAAGATGAACCATGTGATAAATACGTAATAAAATACTTCAATGGTTTAACCAGAAATTCTGAAGATATCTGAAAGGAAAGTGGAAAGTTTTCACGGTGAAGTTGCGCAAGCACGGTACGAGTCAAGTTATGTAAATTTTAATAGGAAATTCCGTGTTCAAAAATCTGTTACAATTGATACCAAAAACATATTCGTATAAATTATACCAAGTAACTCTAATTATTTTTAAATAGCAATATATGTTTAAAAAACGAACAGAATACCGATTCTTTTGTTACATTTTGGCCGAAATTATGATCCCTTTAAGTATTATTATATCTGTGTAATTTTCAAATAGTATGTTCTTGTTTGTTAAATAAACATTGCTATCTGCAGATGATTGGTAAATAAATGTAATAAGCATTACACAGTACATTTATCATGGTATTTTATCTCAGTATTTTATCATGGAAATAATTTTAAAAACATACTACACAACATGATTCATATAATTTTCCTTTTGTTAACAAATCCTTGTTACGAGCAATTCTTTTATTTAGATGGACGATAAAAGCCAGGAAATATTGCGATAATAATATTTTTTTTTTTAAATATCAGTATCAACTGACAACATTTTTTAACAGCATGGCAATTAAATTGGGTGCGTCGTTTTGTTTAAATATTTTAACTGTTAGTTTATTTTTCATGGATTAATTCAATACGCACGAATTGAAGATATCGCGATAACGTTATATCCGCTTCTCAACTTATTATCTTTGTTGCTTCCTTTATTGGCTCGAGTACAATTACCAAAGGCTCCATATAATTCCCTTCTTTATCATTTGGATTTTGCGACATACTTTATACGCACGATGCTGAGCTTGAAAGTATTCGCAACACGGCTAATCTTTCAACCATAGCATCGGGTTCCATTATGTATTTATTTCTTCCATTTAGAGCAGGCGTCGCGTCGGCAACCTTTTTTGGGACGGTTACGGTCACTGGGTATTTTCATGATGAAACAGTCCGTTAATAACTAATAAGATAAATTTTAATAAGAAAATTACTAGGGATTATTAAAAATAGTGGTATTTGATATCAGGGATGATTAGAACTAGGGGGTAATTACGCTTGAAAATATTTACGCTAGGGATAATTACGCTAGTACATATTTAAAATAGGGATTATTAACAATAGGGACTATTTTCACTAGGGATTATTGACCCCGGAGAAAATTGTACTAGGAAATGTTGTCACTGGGGATTATTTACACTAGGGAATATTGAAACTAGGAATTTTGGATCCTAGGTATAATAACGCTAGGGATAATTACACTAGGGAAAATTACAACCTGCAAAATGATGCTAGGGAGTATTAACACTACGGACAATTACACTAGGTAGTATTGACGCTTTCGATAACTACACTAGGGAATATTGACACTTGGGATAATTACACCAGGGTACATAGACGCTAGGGATTATTTACACCAGGGGGTATTGAAACTAGGGATTATTTATCCAAGGTATAATAAGACTAGAGAATATAGACGCTAGGGATAACTACACTAGGAAATATACACGTTAGGGATTATTGACCCCAGAGAAAATTGTACTAGGAAATATTGACACTGGGGATTATTTACACAGGGGATTGTTGATCCTAGGTGTAATAAGGCTAGGGATAATTGTACTAGGGAAAATTACAACTTGCATAATTATACTATAGGAAGTATTAACACTACGGACAATTACACTAGGGAGTATTGACGTTTCGGATAACTACACTAGGGATAATTTACACTAGGGTATATAGACGCTAGGGATTATTTACACCAGGGTTATTGAAACTAGGGATTATTCATACAAGGTATAATAAGACTAGGGAATATAGACGCTTGGGATAACTACACTAGGAAATATAGACGTTAGGGATTATTTACACTAGGGGAAAATGCACTGTGTGTGGAAAAGTACACTAGGGAGTCACCTTAAGATAAATATAAGCGTTGAACATGTGACGTATACACGAGATTCGTTCAGAAAATGTCGCTGTATTCCGCCCATGTTCGTTTCTGCAACTTTCTAATCAAACCAAAATGTTAATCCATTATCTTAAAGTCTTTGTTTCGTGTTTATGTTTTATCATTTATTTTTTATATATTATACTTTATTTACCGAACTCAAGTGGGTCAATTGAAATTATCAAATGGGTCACTTGGTGACCCGCTGGTCATAGGTTGCCGACGCCTGATTTAGACCCTTACATCGTGTATTAAATTTTCTTGCATCCAACATCCTATATAGGAATTGTATTAAAACTTCAGGAAAAAATGTACATAAACTGTTGAATTATTTTTTAAGGTACGGAAATGAGTATTATTTGAGTATATGAATTATGTATAAATTCCGTTTGCCTTGGTCGAAGGTATATTGGACACCCTATAAATTATAAATTGTTTCAAGTTATTTTTAATTAAAACGAAATGGTTAACTTTATCAACAAAGGACGAAATAGTTTTTGGCATAAGTTGTAACGATGCTTCTTCTTTTACCAACTGTATGATACTTCAAATTAAACCGATAACTTGCCCCGACATATTTTATGCAAACGAGACAAGTTGTCAGCCTTGAAAATGACATCAGTACGCTTTATTTTGATGAGATTTTCTTCCGACGAGTAGGAGGACAAAACTAAAAGAACGCGGGAAAGGAGGGGAAGATGGAGTGACATTTATTAGAGCGGAAGTAACTTCTGTCGTAGTTTATTGATATTAATGCTTCTAATATCTTCTAATACGGTAACGGTATAAAATCTCTTACAAGACATTATCTTATAAACCACTGTAACTTGAAACAATTATACAAATTTACAAATATTGCAAGTAAGTGATAAAATATCAAATTGAAAATTTTAATCAATTTACAGTAAAAATTATTAATAAAAGTATTACAGTTTTTTTTTTTTTTTATTGTACTGGTACTTTACAATAGGTAAATTATTTTAAATCTTTTTTCAAACGATGGTGTTTGTTTTTACTTTTGTCGAACGTTCTGGATCTAAATTCAAATTTAGAACACTTGAGTCGTGAAAAATACTTGAAATAATTGAAAAAAATGTTGATTAAATAAGGTAATATATCTACGTTTTGTCAGGATTAAAATACAATGTATCGCAAATACCTACGGAAAGTTTTTAAACAGATACAAATGTGATAATTAACGTCCCTGATGAGACTTGAATTTCCATAACAAACCACCACTCGTATGATTACAAATTCTTTCGTACATTTAATTGAAAATATCTCTAATAGATACTTGAAATTATGAATAATTCAAATAACAAAGTATTATAAAAATAAAATTTTCAACGGCTGTAGCGTGGCAGCCAAAGCGTTAAAAAAGAATTAGATTTATTTATTGCGAATTATTGCAATTTATATAAATACATATAAACACGAGACACAACGTGAAAGATGGTTTCGAACGAACCTTACTCCGCGTTATAAACACGTAAGCAAAGTCACACGAGTTTTCAGTGTCGCTGACTTCTCGTCGACGCTTAATGAACGATATATTGAATTTATAAAACGGAGAAACAAGAAGGAAGGAAGTTGCTTCAATAACTGAAATTACCGCGAATCCGTCCGCTTAATTTGCATGAACACTCCGGTTAACGTTCTAACATACGATTCTCATCCTCTTCGGAGAACGGGACAAGAAGGAAATACAAGTATAAAAGACAGGTTTCCTCTTTTTATCCTATCTACAAACTGGAATGCCAGCCCAACGTTATCCTTATTTTTTGTTAACACGTTGAGTGGCACAGTGAAAACGGACGTGTGTAGTCAGACACGTTGGAATCCTAATTATTAAGAATATAATCGACTAATTTTCAAATTTAACCTTTCAAAGGTGGTTTGTTTCGTCATTTCTTTTGTTAATTATTTCACCGGAGACCCCCGTGGCAGTCAACGCGTTAATATCATTAATCTACGTTTACTAGCGATTGGAAAAGGAACAAGGCATTAGTTTTTGAGTGAAAAGTTGTAACAATAAGTCTTCAGTATTTTCCACATAATTTCAAGCACTTTCAATTTTTGCAATCTTTAAACTAATCCTAGTAACCTCGTGAAAAAACTCAAGGCATTTGAACCACTTTTAACACGTTGGCTGCCACAGGGGTCACCGGTAACCGGCAACCGAAATCTTTTAAAACTAAATAATTACCAACAGAAATGATGAAATAAACCACGGATAGCGTTAACATTAAGCTAATAATGCTAGCTATCGAATTGAAAGGTTAAATTTGAAAAATTAATCGATTGCACCCTTAATAATTAGGATTTTATCGTGTCTGACTACACACGTCTGCTTTCACTGTGGCAGTCAACGTGTTAAAACTGTTATTCCATTGCGAAAGGAGTACGAACACTTTCGTCCCCCACTGGCTTAATGTATATTTTCTTGTTCATTACAGTGGATATTTGATATTAAATGCATCTTTATATGTTTTCAAACTTCCTTCACTTGTCATAATAAATGTGACGGTTTTCTTTGATTTTTTAATAAAAATTCAGGATAAAAGTAAATAAATTGCTGCAAATGATTGAAATAATACATGCCTTGGAAAGATATTCAAGAATTCCCGTCGTATTTAGAATTTTATCGCATGCAAGAACAATTCCGTTTTTTTAACGTTTGCAAACTATGTACCATTGTAAATTATACTCTTCAAACGGCGTCGCAAGTAGAAACCTAAGGGAGCTCGGCGAAGGAAGCGTGCAGAGTCTGCAACTGGTTCTACTCCGCCAATCTACCGATTGCTGTAATTATTGTTAAGGTATTTCCGACTATCTCGACTGTAATGAACCGGAGCTCCATCGTGCATAAATCTAGCATAACTGTCATCTTTTCATCTTGTTATCTTTTTTATTAGATATCGTAAACAATAACGAAAAATAAGGGTTTGCATTGCTCTTTCTTTATATTTGCAGGCAGTCGTTTTCTGCGAGCAGTAAATTTAAAAATTTCAAGTAAAAATTAACTTCGATTATAATGTTTGTTTCTTCGATTTCAAAAAATAAAGGATAATAACCTTCCTCCGATCGAATTAGTCAAGCGTGAAAGAAACACGTGTGGTTTACCAATACATGTCATTTACGGCCACGCTACGATTTTTACGACGATTATAAATGGACTTTTCTCTCGACCGAGATGATGAACTTTCCTGATATTACCGTTGGTTCGTGCATACGTAAAATGAATATTTGCTGTATGATATTTAAATAAAACATCCTGATAAATGTGTCTTTTAGCTGGGAAACGTTTAGATACCGAATGATTTATGTCACAGTGAAAATGGACGTAGGTAGTCAGACACGCTAAAATCTTAATTATTAACGATGCAGTTAATTCATTTTCAAATTTAACCTTTCAGTTTGATAGTCAGCATTAGTAGCTTATTTCATCGTTTCTTTTGTTAATTATTTAACACGTTGACTGCCACAGTGAAAACGGACGTGAGTAGTCAGACACGCTGAAATCCTAATTATTAAGAATACAATCAACTAATTTTCAAATTTAACTTTTCAATTCGATAGCTAGCAATATTAGCTTAATGTTAACGCTATCCGTGGTTTATTTTATCATTTCTGTTGGTAATTATTTGATTGTCAAAAATTTCGGGTGCCGGTCACCGGTGACCCCCGTGGCAGCCAACGTGTTAATTGTGAAAAACTTCGAGTGTCGTCATCGGTGACTTCTGCGGTATTCAACGCGTTGACCTCATGCCGTATCAATATTTCAGTAGATGCGTCAGATACAGATAAATATTTATTGTTACAGTATTAAATCAAACCAGGAAAAATGTTGTGTTGGAAATTACACTTAAAATCCAATTGTACCGACGGTACGAGTCAAGTTTGCAACATTTCAGCTGCAAAGTCATATCAGAGACATATCAGGATGGCTTATTTTACTATATTCCTGACTTCTAACAGAAAAGGAGATAGTGCTCTAAACACTAAATGTACCGGCACTTTACATAAACCTATTCTTATCATAAGGTGTCATTTGACTCCTTATGAAATAAACGTTGATTTTTAGAAAGAAATTCTTAGTTCATTAAAGGAAATAATTCGCAACGTAACTTCTGATTTCTAATAAAATAATCAAACGTATATTTTTATTTTTATAAATTACACTTTGGTAATTATTTATAAGTTTGCCCTCCTCACCGATTTTCGTGATTTTGAAATATGTTGTCAAGGTCATCATTCTGAACAACTTTTCCCTGTACATGTTACCGCCGCTTGGCTTTCGTTTCCGAGATATTCGCAAAAATAATTCGTTTTGCTAACCCCCCCCCTTAAAAACTACACTAACTAATACTGATACCCATTTTTAATATAATCCTTTCGCGTGGAAAGTGTATGCGTGAAGGTAAGAATTATTTTTGCGAATATCTTGGAAATTAAGGCCGAGCTGCGGTAACATGTATAGGGAAAAGTAGTTCGGAATAGTGACCTTGACAGCATACTTCAAGGTCACGAAAATCGGTGAGGAGGGCAAACTTCTAAATAATTACCTACACTTTTTACATATGGACTGGTTTCTCCTTCATTTTGAAAGGGGTCATTAAACTCTGCTTAGCTATACATATCATAAAATATTAACCCTTTGCACTCGAGTGGCGCCTCTGAGGCGACCTATTTAATTTACTAGAGTATTTTGAAATGTGAAATTAAAATATAGAAAATTAAGGAAAGAAATGAAAATAAATAAATCAAATAAAAAATAATTTGTTTCATTTTCGGCAGTTTCGCTGGAAAAGCGGACTAAATCTGTACGTATCGAAAAATGCCTCGACTGCAAAAGGTTAAAATTTCAGAGTAAGCTGTTTTAAAAAGGATGTGTTTATATATCTTTTTTTCATCTGTAAGAAGAGTGAAATAATAAAGTTCTTAAAAATGATGGAAAGATCGCACATTTTCGACAGCGTGTCCTCCAAATTTTGATGAAACTGTATTATATTGTCATCTACATAAAAACACGTCATCCAGTAAAGTAATTTTTCTAGTTCCACAAAAAAGCTTAATTCTGTTTTAAAAGATGTGCGAAGACTTTGTTGAATTACTGTATGTTACTTTTATATTTCATTTAAAAGTCCACGATTGCCGCAGTTCCTCTAATACTCTAATTCGTGCAATCCTCGTACCTTTTTAACTGTATTGGAAATGGATATGTATAGCAAAACTGAATCGTAATAAAGAAATAGAAACGAGTGGCTATCGTAACACACGCTACTCTTGAAAAAGGTGCTATATTTAGATCGGATTTTGGCTCAGTGCCCACGCCTTAAATATTTTCTGTTCAATCGTCGAAACGGTGAAAATTTTCGAGGCCATACTCCTTTACAATTTTACGTACGTGAATTAAACCCGCTTGACGTCGAACGATACGCTAAAATTACTTCAAACACTTTTAGCACATTGATACTAAATAACCGAAACATTAGGCTCGGATACATGATTTTCTGGTGAATTATTCAAGCTTAACACGTTGACTGGCACAGTGAAAACGGACGTGTGTAGTCAGACACGTTGAAATCCTAATTATTAAGAATATAATCAACTAATTTTCAAATTTAACCTTTCAAATCGATAGCTGGCATTATTAGCTTAATGATAACGCTATCCGTGGTTTGTTTCGTCATTTCTTTTGTTAATTATTTGATCGTGCAAAATTTCGGGTACTGGTCACCGGTGGCCCCCGTGGGAGCCAACGTGTGAAATTCCAAAAGTTACCAAGACTATAGATATTATTTTCTTCATACATACATCTGACAATAAGTACTTAAACGTAACAATAACCATAAACTAATTAAATACTTTTTCTACAAAATTTGTTAGTTTCATTTAATAGTACAAAACCATATCGTAGCAATGCGGCGTTGCAAGAAAGTTTCCCTAACTCGCGGCTATAAAAATACCGTATAATAAAGAAAACTTTAATTCTCGAATCGTGTTAGATCGAAACCGCGTTTTAAAATTGCCATGTTATACGAGGGTTACCTGAGCTCTGTAAAATTCATTTATTGATTCGAGCTAGTTTAACGTTTATTCTTTTATTTCATTTCTTTTTTCAGCTATCACTGGAATGTTTTACGCGTGCTTCTTCACTGTATTGGCCCTGCTTTTCGCCATTTGTATGAAAGGGCTGCTAGCCACGTTAAACAATGAGAGACCAAGGTGGATCCTGGAGGAAAGTTTAATAGGATCTAATCCAGGTATGTTTGTTCATTATATTATTCTATTTGAAACATAAATAATATAATTTACCTGGTTATCATACGATAATAAAGTAAGCGGTAGATTACGGCTATAGTCGTCACATTCCCGTTGATGGACTACCAAATGACAGATATGACCCGCATGTTCACATTTTCTACATATACAGGGTGGCCCACATAACTCTCAACAGCTCAATATCTCGAAAACTATGCCATCGATTTTAAAGTTCTTGGTCTTAAATTGCATGGATCTGAAGGGCCTTTCTAATTACATAGACGCGAAGTGCCCCCCCTTCGCCTTTAATGGGGGTATCTTTATAATTTTCAATGGAATCCCCTATAAGGCTTTACATATTTAGATTCTACAAGAAAAAATCAAGTTGTCTGAAACATTTTTTTGTACATAGTTACTTATGTAAGTACGAGCCCTTTGCTTACTCGTGAAGCAAAACTGTTATATTTTACCATGGAAATATCTGACAAGAAAATGTTTCGGATAAAATTTACTTGTCTTTTCCTGTTTTATGGGGGGTTCCGTTTAAAATTATAAAGGCACCCCTCCTACCACCTTAAAAGGGAGGGGGGGCCACTTCACGTTTATGTAATTAGAAAGGCCCTTCAAATCCATGTAATTTAACCCTTTGCGGTCGAGGCATTTATCGATACGTACAGATTTAGTTCGCTTTTCCAGCGGAACCTCCGAAAATCAAACACACTATTTCAAAAGGAAAGAGTTGCAAATGCCAATCGATTTATTTATTTTTATTCCTTTCGTTAATTTCCTATATTTGAATAGAAATAAAGCTTAAATTTCACATTTCAAAATACTCTAGTAGATTAAATAGGTCGCCTCAGAGGCGCCATTCGAGTGCAAAGGGTTAAGACCAAGAACTTTAAAATCGATGGCATAGTTTTTGAGATATTAAGCTGTTGAGAGTTACATGGGCCACCCTTTATATTGATTTTTGTAAAAATGTATATTTGTTTGGTTCAGTTTTCTTCTTTTGTAAATATGTAGAAATCGGCATTTTGAAGGATTGTTTTGCAGAATTCTGAAACATGGCTCAGGCCTAGAAAACGTATTCAACGGTACTTTGATAGTTAAGCACTAAAATATTTAAACCCAAGACCTTCATACGTTGGACGAAAGAATATTTGAAAGAACGTTCTGAATTTCAAAAATGAAAACGACAAATAGTTAAACATTGAATTAAAATTCTTAGCTTTCTAAAAAATCTGTCATCCGAACGTTAAAACGAATCACCGTCGAATCACAATTATTCAACTGATAGTAATTTGAATAAGATTCTATTCGAGCCCATTTTAATTGGAAAGGATTGTTACTATATCAAAATTCGAAATTTTAGATTTTTTGTATTAATGCACAATCGCGATCAACAATATTCATGATCGTTCGTTGGCTACGAATATCGTTGGAGCTTCGCTTTCTCGTTTAATCTCATCATTTCCTATTTGCGTCTTTGAAGTATCTCCGAATGATTATGTTATCTGCAATTCTCAAATAGCCGTTTCTATAAGCTAGCTCTCAGCCCCAGTTGCAAAGTTCATAAACATATTTAGCCTCAAACTTTACAACCGTTAACGAATCTGTTTGTAAAATTCCTAATTGCGTCTAACAATGCATACGCTACAGTTTATTTACAGAACATTGAATATTCGCGTAATTAAGGATGTTTAGGCTGTAAGTCAAAAAAGTGACACAAGCTTGAAATTTTGAAAATAAGTAGATTATCTCTTAATAAAATCATATACATATAAATTTTTATAAAGATTGACGGGCTTGTTTCAAAGATACAGTAATTCAAAATTAATATGTGTTCTTATGGAGATTAGCAAAATACAGCCGTACTGTCAGATTAATTCATTAAATTGGTGTAGAAAAAAAAGTGCCAAGCTTCTGAAACTTTTTATACTGATGAATAATTATATTAAGAATATAATGCATCAAAAATATTGGGTGTTCGCCAAATGTAAAAGGAGATTTTATTAAATTATTTTCGTAAAATAATACAATTTTCTTTAGGACTTAATTAAAGTGTTAAAAATACGAGATTTTTACTTTCTTAAGTTCGAAATTGAGTAAAGTCACGTGCAAAAGTTAGCAACGATTGTAGTAAAACCAACATAAAATTATGGTGAACACTTCTTTATGTACATCAAAAACCATTTTAACAGTTGACTTTACTGTTAGTGTTCATAAACTGCCCATTTAGTGTAAGTAATTGCATTCGAAAAGCATAGAGATTGCTACATTTCATATTTCCATCACTTTTGGCAGGGATTGTATAGCCCAAACATCCTTAAAAGAAAAGTAGGAAACTCTCGAACAAGGATAGATAGATCCTCTTTTTTTTTAATATTCCTTGTAACATTTCGAAGGGAAGTACAGAACCCATTTTTGGAAATAGTGTCCGTACAAAAATTTATTCTATGAAAACATACACTTTTATTTTGTTTTTTAATTTTCAGAAGCAAAGTTGCAAAATCGGGCTCTGTACTTCTCTTCGAAATGTTACAAGGAATATTTAAAAAAAAGAATTATTAGAACATACTGCTTCTTCGGCTCTAAAAGTGTAATAAACTAAGTAAACTGTCTTCGTCTCTCCTGCTATTGATGTATCACCCTCTCTGTCACAGCACCGTTGGAGAGACAAGGATCCTTGTTCGGGAACTTCCTAATTTTTCCGCAACTGTCGACAAAAGCTCTAGTTTACCTCCGCATTTTCGGAAGTCGTGTTACGAAAAAAAAAATTAAGATCGAAGCGGGTTAAAAATACATGTACACGAACAGTGTACGAGAATAGCATAGCCAATCGGACGTTTCGCTTACGATGAACCTGAACGTTAATATTTCATCGTTTCGTTCGCTGTTCATCTTTACTGGCACACTTTTTAAAATATTAGACGAGCCAAGAAGTAATGTCGGAATTTCCGGTCAGAAATATTAATAATTTGTTCCAGCAATGTAGGGTAAATGAACCAGTGGATGAATATTATTGAAAATTATAAAATATTTAATGTATGCACTATAATTATTCAGTTAAAATAAAACTAAATATATCTTAAAAAGCATAAAAATAACGGTCTATTCATAAAATGACAAAAAACAAGAAATACAAATTAAAAAATTTAATTACTGTTATCACTTTTGTAGACTATTAATCTTTTCTTCCTAATCGGTATGATTTCCCTTTAACACCTTGACTTCTACGCGGGAAGGCATTGAAAGCTTGATCAGGCAAAGCATTGTAATTTCGTGTACCTAATACGACGATTTCTAATTAAGCAATTAAAAAGATCCGAATAATGCAAGCGACAAACTATAGAAATTCAAGTGTCAGCCGAATATGGGTGACTATACTTGATTGCGATTCAAGTTCGATGTTTGCGAACGGAATTAAAAAATGACCGCAGAAAATCCCATATTTTAAAAACCGTGTAAAAGTGAGATCGTATAAATAAAGTACCATATAAAAAATGAATGACGAGATTTACGATTAAGAAAAATGAACAATAAATCAATCTGTAACGCATATAATATATATCTTTTTCGCTTACAGAATCTACTGTGAACGAGCACTGCAATATATTAACGATAAAATATGTTACAGGCCTAGGATTTCGACCAATCTCCAACAACACTGAGGAAAGATCGTTAATTTGGTACAGTTCATCGGATCCTAGTTCAGTGCAGAAGTGGACTAGCTTGTTAGATACATTTCTAGAAGGTAGATATCTAGACGTTAAGGACGCAATCAATTAATCTTCAAATGTAACCTATCAATTTGGTAGCCATTAATAGTTAGCCCATAGAGATATTATAGATAGAGTAGGGGAGCTAGATCTTCCGCTGTCCCTCGACTAGAAAGAGAAAGAAAACCGCGGTACCCCATCTTATCCTTTGACTATATATCTATGGACTGCTAACAGCCCACACTTTTCCAATGGGTGCCAGTCCCATTGATATATATAACTGGATACAGCATAGGATGTCTTAGCATAGTTAGACTGTGTGATCCTTTCAGCAGTAGCCATCTTTGACGATAAACACTGCGCCCTCTGTCTCGGTATATAGATACTAAAGTGTTCCGGTCTACAAGTACAAATCTTTTTTACGGATTTCTTATTGATTTGTATTTCTACACCTATCTTTTAGAAGAAATCTTTGAATTGCTACATATATAATAATATATATCTTACATATATCAATGGCAATGGAGACAAGCAAATATATGTCTGAATTTGAAAATCCTTAGTACCTACCTACCGAGCCAGATGACGAAATGGCTCATTTTCAGGGATATCGAGCCTTCAAAACATCACAGTCTGTAGGTCGTATGCTGTATCCAGTTATATATATCAATGGCCAGTCCGCTTCGAGTGAGAGTGTGTGAGTGCGCCGACTCAAGCAAAAGAAAGCATGTAGGTATACGGATGTGCGAGAGAGAGATCCGATTTCTGTTTCTACTTTGTGCGTCTCGATACTTGAATAAATCAAATTTTCGCGTATGCACCCACGAGCATATTGTCCTACAGGCTGCATGATTCCGCTTTTACTGTAATAAACACTATACTTCGAGAAAAAGGTAGAAATAGGAATTGTGAGAGTGAGACGGACGAGCTGTCGCTGATTCGGCGCAGATATCACGGGATGTAAGAATTTTATCATCATACCTGGAATCATGCACCCTGTAGAAACACAAGAAGATGTCGTATAGATTCGATTTTTCACAATTTAACAAGTCCTGAAGGAATAATAAGTAGAAAAACGTCAAATACAGCTTCACAGGTCGCGTGCCAAGATCTCAGCGCCACCGTGTCCCGAAACGCGGGAAAAATTTAAAATTCCTTTAAAACTGATTCGACGTTTCCACTTGCAGGCAGCCATATGTCTTTCCTGCTCTGTCTATAATATCTCTATGCGCGGATCCGTATCACTTGACCGACAAAGACTTACTCGACAGTGTTCACACCGACGCTATTTCACTGACATTTGTTTCTTAAATTATACCGTCGCTTGAAAACAAATGTCAGTGAAATAGCGTCGGTGTGAATACTGTCGAGTAAGTCTTTGTCGGTCAAGTGATACGGTTTAATCGATCGTTTCTTTTGTTAATTATTTGATTGCAAACAATTTGATGACCACCGTGGCAGCCACCGTGGAATTATTCTGAAACAATGGAAAAATTGTTCTGGTTTTCAACAATTTGAATACAACCTCTGGCAAAAAGTTTCCGATCAGACGGATAAATATTGAATTTACTAAAGACATTCATGTTTTAGAACTATTGGGAACTGTTAAATGTAGTTAAAAATAATGGAGGATAAAAAGGAGTTTAGTATAGAGAAAATAACAACAGAATAACACAAACTTCCATTTATTGTGGAAAAAAAAGAAGATCAAGAGAAGAGACTAAATGTTACATGGAAAAATATTTCCGATCAGATATTTTAATGTAAATTATTTAAGTATTGCTTTTATACGTTCTGGCATTGAATTAAGAAGATTTTTACAATGTACAATTTTGTTTCTTCTTTTGCTTTTATTTTGTTTCACAACAAATGGAAATTTGTGTTATTTTGTTGTTATTTACTACATACTAAGCTACCCTTAATTCTCTATTACTTCTAACCACATTTAATAGTATTTAACAGTTCTAAAACATGAATGTCGTTAGTTTTCGTATTTATCTTTTTGCCAGGGGTTGTAAACTAAAAACGCATAAAAATCAAATCGTTCCATTAAAAATTAAATCTACAGAATCTCCTATTATTGGTGTAAGAACCGAAAATGGGGGAAATTATATTACAACTAACTTCTTTTTGGTTCAAAGAAAAAGGAAATAGTATTCATTAATTGCAGTGTTTTTAGAAATAATAAAATGAGATAAAACTTTACTAGTGGAATGAAATCACGTGTCATTTTCCTCAACATATCTTTCTGCAAGATTTTACACATTTAAAATAAAGGAAAGAAAACAACGAAAACTGAAATAAAACGATTTAATTTAATCAAAGATATTATTTTTCAAATTCATTTGCGCTTTTTTGTGTTTGATTCAAACGAAACTATAGAGTTTAACCATTTAGCCTTCAGTGGTAAATAATTTAGAGTTTAAAATCTATTTAATTTTCTCAATAGCTCCGAAACAGAATCACTGACGAGTTTATCATCGTTAATAATATTTGCGAACACGAGGAAAATTATGATGGCGAACGCATTTTAATCTTCCGCAGAATACCAAAATTCGTCGCTACTGCCGAACGGTGGTAGAAATCAACAAATTTGCAGTTACGATACACCAGTGAAGCCAGGACACGTTTGCGCGGTCGAAGTGAACAACTGGGGCCCTTGTTCGCCTGCTCAACAATACGGTTTCAACAATTCGGCTCCTTGCGTTTTCATCAAACTAAACAGGGTACATGCTTGTTAATAAAAATATAAAATATATTTAAATAATTACACTATACTTGTAATTACTCGGTATGATAATTAACATATTAACACTAGAAGTACCGACGTTTTGTGTATGCTGACTTTCAAGTGGAAAATAGAATAGAAAACTAAATAAATAAAGAACGAAATATATATTAGCATATACAGTAGGTCTTTATCGTGATAAAAATTAACACGAATTTTAATAAAAGCGTCTTGATAAAGTGATTTAATTTAAGAAACCATCAACCAGTCATTTTGACTGGTTCCGTAGTTCTAGTGTTAAAATACATGATAATTACTACATGAAAGTAACTATATTTAGTACTGTTTTTACAAACAGTTATTTATGTAGTAGCTTTTTGATTGTGATTTTGATAATGAATAATTTCAACTTTCAATTCCTTTTCCTTATTGGAATAATAATTTCTCAGTGATTTCACATGGAATGCTTCACCACGAAACATAAGGTAACTTCACATGACAATAGATGTATTAACACCTTCAGTCCAGGACCGAGTAAATTTACTCCCGACGAGATTCGAAGGAGGTCGAAAAATCACTCAAGAGTGAAAAAACATGTAATTTGATGCCCGGCTCAAAGTATGTGCTCCTGAGCGCTCGAGACATTAAAAGAGCGCCGCTTCCTAATTTATGATTTATAACTTTTTTTTATCTCGACTGAGCTGGATCATGTTATCCCAGGACTAAACGTGTTAATAATGACATGATGTAATAATAAACCTTTTGAATTACTCTTATTATTTATTTGTAATAATAATTAACATCCCCAAGAGGACCAAGGTACCAAAAATAAAAATATAAAGACTCACACTTCTATCTTTATGGAATTGGAATAATAAAGAGCAAAAACTGAAACTTTAAATTATTCGATGATACTGCTGAACAAGTTATAAAAAAAACGTTAATAAATTTCGTTAATAACTCAAAAACGAAGCCCCGTTTGACATTTTTGCAAAGGAAATTGTTTAGAATCGTCTCAGCTACCTTTCATTTCCGGCTCCTACACTAATTACGGGACACCCTGTATGTACGTAAACAGATTTTCAATTTTCCAATTCACGTTCTGTCCCACCGCGCGCTGTTGTACGCGTTCCAATGGAACTACTCCTTGAGCCAACCAATTTATACATATTTCATTTACAGATATACGGTTGGGTACCAGAATATTATAACGACACCGAAAATTTACCAGAAGAAATGCCACAGTCGCTGGTTGATCATATCAAATCCGTCAACAGTTCTTGGGTTAGTTATTTACTACTAATCGATGAACATATTATCTTTCTCGTAGCTGGTAATCTTGACCTCAGCCGTTCATTATAAAAGCAAAACAGAGAAGACTGAAAAATTGATTTTCCAGTGTACCGTATTAAAAATCTAAGCGTATGGAATTAAAGTTTTCTAAATCAAATTGGTAAAAGTTTTAAAAAGAAGTCAATACTACTAGGACCGATATTAGATTGTTAGCTTCTTGCGTGTTAGAGATATTTAAGTGGTTCAGAATAATAGTAGTTTAACTTCTATTCCTGATTTTTTGAACAAAGTAAGTTTTTGTGAAATTTAAAATTGACTTGGACATGTACGTAGTGGTGAACTTTCAAGCTCCCATACTTTCTTTATAAACAGAACACTATTTAATGTAACGTTTCTTTAAGTGTTTTTCTTGTTTCGATTAATCATTTAATATGTATATTTTTCTTGATTGCAGCTGAATACCGTGTGGGTATCCTGCGTCGGAGAAGATCCTCACGATAACGAAAGTATCGGTGAACTGAATTATTATCCCAAAAGTCAGGGATTTCCAGGATATTATTACCCATATCAAAATATTCCTGGTTACTTAAGTCCTGTTGTTGCTGTACATTTCCTTCGACCAGCGCGTAAGTCAATCGTGATTTCATAAAATCTAATATTATTCTTCAAAGTTTGAGCCCAGTAATTCTTGCAACCCGAATTTTGAACCGTTGAAACTTGAACCTATGGAAGGTGGGTGGTCCAGCCGAGTAGTGCGATAAAAATATTTAATACACTCATCCATAGTAACATAAAATAACAAAATTTTAGATATTTAAATAAATTGAAAATGTCCCTTTACACGGCCAGCTGGTTTTGAATTGAACATTATACATCATGAAACGGACAACTGAAAGGACCCAGGCATCACGGTGCGCTTGTTAATGGTGCAAAAGCTTTACTGTTGCAAATAAAATAAGATCTGATCATTTTTAACCTCAGATCAAGACACAAATTGAAGATCTGTATTATATTTCTTGAACTAGTTACTTAAGATTAAGTGATCTCTGTATGCGACAAGCAAATGATACACTCCAGCTGAAACCAGTAACATCCAGTACGCCGTGACACGGGATCTGTTGTGTCATTGACTTAAAACACTTTTAAAATAGATGCACATGACACCTTGTTTCGATTATACAACTACCTTCATTAAGTCAAACGCTTCGTGCGTAAAGAATACAATGGTAGAAGCGATACGGTATCATAAAGAACAATATTCAGAAAAACGTTACGTTTCGTTATGATAAGCTACTGAAAAAGTCATAAGATCATTTTGAACAATTATAAAACTTGAACTACTTTTTTATTTTAACTTCGAATCAAAATCAATCTTAATTGGTACACAATTGTGTCGGTTACTTTGCTATATCCAATGCCCGCTCTAGCGATTACGTCGCCCCGGACAAAAAGACAAATTGCCGTCCCTTAAGAATATATATATACAGGGTGTTCGACAACAGGTGGGCATAATTTCAGAGGGTGGTAGCTGGGGTGATTCTGAACCGCTTTTTCCTTTGCCAAAATGCTCGTTAAGGCTTCATTTTTGAATTATTAACGAAAAACCCCGGCCAATCAGAGCGCGCGAAGAGTGCATGCTTAGCTGTGATTGGTCAGTGTTTTTCGTTAATAATTCAAAAATGAAGCCTTAACGAGTATTTTGGCAAAGGAAAAAGCGGTTCAGAATCACCCCAGCTATCACCCCCTGAAATTATGCCCACCTGTTGTCGAACACCCTGTATATATTTTTAAATAAAGGTACATATTTTTTAGCTTTTAGACACAAACAATCTAAATACGCTACGCACTGTAAATTTTTAGCGAACGAAAAAATCGATATGCGAAATTTTCTATTAATTGGGTATTTAACACATCAATATTTTTCTCACGCTTACAGTTAAAATGGCGCCCCGGACAAATGTCCAGGTTGCCCGCCCCTAGAGCGGGCGCCGTTATATGCTAAGAATAAAAAATTTGTTTATAAGATGAATACGGTTCGTCACCGCTTGTATCTAATTTCAACAGTAAAGAAATCTTCCTACGTTAAAACAAAACTAAACTGAACACAGCCTGTCTTCGTATAAGTGGACAAAAATCGCCGTTCGAAACCAGCTAATTAGCTGCTTAAACTTCCACGCCCTCTAATTGCACGAGTATTACGGTTATACGTTTCATTTCAAACAACATTCTTGATGTCAAAGTTAGAAGATGATCAAATTGCAGCAGCTTTGATAATAAACATCGGATCCAATCTGTAAATATCGTAACGAGGGATTTTTTCCGATTGCTTTTCCAGGTGATAGGATAATCAACGTCCAGTGTCGAGCCTGGGCGAAGAACATAAAATATACGCCGTCTAAAGGAAAGAGAAGCGGTGGTGTCGTGCACTTCGAACTGATGATAGACGAGAAGCATACAAACTAGAGAAACCAACCGGCGCAAGTTAAGGCCGACAACAATTTTTGGAAACAGCATGCGGCCAAGGAACAATTCGGATACTAGTGACCGTTAGATCACTAGAAAAATTGTACGATACACGTGTCGTGAGTAGCCATCGCTATTCGAAGTCCAATTTGAATCCCCGGACCTGTTTTATTTTCTTCGTTTGCATTTTGTCGAATTATTGATGAACACACCTGTAAAAGTCAGATCGTTGTTGATCATTTCACTTGTCATGACACTAGAAAGCGAAAATAGACGAAGCATTACCATCATCTCGTGAAAACAGTTCATTTCACGTTTGAAAGAAAAAGATTCAGCCGCTGGTACTTATCCTATGCACACAGTTTCATTCTTTTTTTTAACAATCTTGAAACGAATTTGAAACACACTTGTTTTTTATTATTCAAATTTGACGCAACGCGTAAGTATTATTATTGCGCTGGTAAAAATGAAAATAGAAAGGAGAGAGGTATCAGTTTTTGTTAATTATCTTGTGATTCACCGTGATAGATAGATGTAAAGAAGCATGTTATTTACCTCGTTATCATTTTAATGTCGTTTATTTATATCAGTTCATCAGCCTAGACGAAGCTTGCGCTGCAACGGAATAATTGTTAAGGGTGCGCAGGAGGTAAATTAGCGTCATTGTCGACCGTTGTGGAGGAATTAGGAAGCTCTAGAACAAGGATAGATAGATCCTTGTCTCTGCAGCGGCGGTGCGACAGAGAGGGTGAAGCGGCTTGATTTTCCACCGACGTTGGTGCAACTTCCTGAAGTCAAGAAGCAATATTTTTTCATGAATCCTTTTTTAAAATATTCCTTGTACCACTCCTCGGGGGGGGGGGGGGGGGGGGGGTACAGAGCCCGATTTTGCAATTTCCCTCTGGAAAATATATAAAAAATAAAAGTGTATATATTTATAGAACTTTTTTTCTGGACACTTTTTCGAAAAAAGGGCTCTGTACGTCCCTTCGAAATGTTACAAGTGTAAGAGAGAACGGCGTTTCGTCTCGGGATCGACTGTCCAGACTCGTCAGTGGTGTTGACGACAGCCGATCCCTGCCCCAGACGCTTTGATACCGTTGTTCGGACGATCACATATATTCGAAGAACATGCCGGACGACCACCAGCGAGAGAATCTTTTACCCATCCTCATCGCCACCTGGCGGCCGCCGACCCGAACCAAGGACGTCCGGGGGGGAGACGAAAGCACGCACGTCTCTTTCCCAAACGCCGCCTACACAAGGAATATTAAAAAAAAAAAAAAAGAATTATTAGAAAATACTGCTTCTTCGGCTCTAAAAGTGTAATAAACTAAATAAACTGTCTTCGTGTCTCCTGCTATTGATGTATCACCCTCTCTGTCACATCACCGTTGGAAAGACAAGGATCTATCTATCCTTGTTTGGGAACTTTCTAATTTTTCCGCAATTGTCGATAATTGTCCGTGAGTTTTGAAACAGAACTAAAAGATGAATTAACGGGATGCAGGTGACTCCTAAATGGACAATTTTATTTGCAAGATTTTTACCATGTCTCGTATCTGAACCAACGAACGTTTAAAATGAAAATTTGTATCGATTCAATTTTGCAGCTATTATGAATTTAATTTTTATTTATCTAAACGCTTTACAGATTTCTCTCAAGTAACAAATAAACAAATATGCGTATATTATCGTGCGATTTTGATGAACCGTATATAGTTTATTTTTATTTTAGGGTAAATTTTCAAAAATACTCAGGACTCGTTGAAAACGTATTTATTGGATTACATTCAAAATTGGGTTCATTAGACACATCTTAATCGAACAAGGGATATCGTGTGAATCTCCATCTTTTTTAATAATTACACCGAAAATTTTTAACACGTATCATTATATAATATCTAAGTGAAATATACCTATCATGCTCCTTGTTTTCTTAAAAAAAAAAAAAAAAAGAAAAAGAAAATATTGCAGATAATATGCTCAAACACGATAAAATCAAGATATTCATTCGCGTAACTTACAATTAGAAGCAAAGAGAAGATACACCGGAAGAAGATCTCGAAGTTGCATCATCAATCATCGCCAATTATTTAAGAAGTTATACTTAGATGTAGGTACTTATTAAATGTATGTACTTATGTCGTTTATAATGTTCCCGCATTAGATTATTTAACAGCATTTTATGCTGATGACAATATTAATGTATTCTGTTGTATAAATAAAAACGATTTTTAAATATGGTCAAAACATTTAGATGACGATTATATAAGAGATGTACATATTAATGTTTGAAACGATAAAAGATTCTAATAATCCCAACAAAAAGCTTCTTTATTTTAATTCCAATTCAGTATTACAGCTGCTTGATAAGTAGCCGCAGTCGTCCAACAACCCAGATAGCCAAACTTGCACAAGACAGATTCGGCCGGAAATGTTGTAGCCAAAATGACTGCAGATTTGCTGCAGGGCTTGATATATCGGGTAATGTTAGCAAATTGGCGTCAGAAATACAGCAAGACTTGTAACATCAGATTCGTAACAGAAACGATGCAGACTCCGTTGCCGTAACCTGGCGGCAGATTGTCGTCAGAAACCGAGCAGAGCCTGCATGTTGGTCGTCTGGCGGCAGATTGGCGGCAGAAACGATACAAGGTCTGCGTAGCGCATTCTGATGGCAGAAAGGCAGCAGGTACCCGGCAGACCCTGCTGGCACGACCTGTTGCCAGATTGGTGCCAAAAACGCAGCAGACCCTGCTGGCACGACCTGTTGCCAGATTGGTGCCAAAAACGCAGCAGACCCTGCTGGCACGA
Organism: Stelis phaeoptera; assembly: GCA_943735885.1. Classification (NCBI taxonomy): domain Eukaryota; kingdom Metazoa; phylum Arthropoda; class Insecta; order Hymenoptera; family Megachilidae; genus Stelis; species Stelis phaeoptera. The sequence goes on from OX030933.1 coordinate 5,582,582, forward strand.
CCTGTTGCCAGATTGGTGCCAAAAACGCAGCAGACCCTGCTGGCACGACCTGTTGCCAGATTGGTGCCAAAAGCGCAGCAGACCCTGCTGGCACGACCTGTTGCCAGATTGGTGCCAAAAATGCAGCAGACCCTGCTAGCATGACCTGTTGCCAGATTGGTGCCAAAATCGCAGCAGACCCTGCTGGCATGACCTGTTGCCAGATTGGTGCCAAAAACGCAACAGATCCTGCAACTTCGGGCATTTAAATTTTCAATGGACACGCGTATACTGGCATTTAAATGGGCGCTTTAAAGAATTATATTATATATTCTCATTCCTAGTATTATTCATTTCTTTAGGCACAGAAATGTTCATATTTATGTTTATTACGGAGAAGTAGATATTTTTTTTTTTTGCATACAGTGACATTTATATTCCGTGTAAGTACTTTTTCCGAAATACGATCGTTTACAGTCAATAAGAATCATCATACAATGCAGCATACATTTTTATTCAATAACATAGATTTTAATGTCATCAATGAAATGACAACAGAATTGAATATTAATACAGATAATATTTAATTCATTGTATTTATATTACATTTATATGCATACATTATATTTTACATTTTTGAATTTATACAGGGTGGTCCATTTATCTCGAGACAGGTTAATATCTTTTAAACAACACATTTTTGAAAGAAATGTTTCAGACAAAAGTTGTCGTGTGTCAGAGGACAAATTGGATGGTAGGAATGGATTTTTTCAGTGAGTGCTCCCGAAGGTCATATGAAGGTCAACTTTATTTTTTTACATGGAACCCTCCGCTTTTTATTGTACTGTCATATTCTCCTGGAGAAAATAAGTAACTTTTGTCCGAAACATTGTTTCGTGGGGTGTCTACTTCCCGAGATAAGGTACTGAACATTTATGAGGATGTGATAGGTAAATAAAAACACGTATAAAGAGCATTGTATTCATAATCGCTTTATAATTTTCAACAAAAATTTTTATTTATTATTTAAGGTGTTCACCAACATGTTGACCACCAACTTCAACACATTGATGAAAATTTGTTTACCAAGGTCCCTAACCCACCAATAAAAATCGTCATTCAGTGTTGAAAAATGTCGTGAGGTCGGTGGTCAACACTTTGAGCACCTTCTTAAATAATAAATAAAAATGTTTATTTGAAAATTATAAAGCGGTTATAAATACAATGCTCCTTATACGTGTTTTACTTACCTATCACATCCTCATAAATATTTAGTACCTTATCTCGGAAAGTAGACACCCCCCCGAAAAAATGTTTCGAACAAGAATTACTTATTTTCTCCAGGAGAATATGACAGTATAATAAAAGGCGGGGGGTTCCATTTAAAAAAATAAAGTTGACCTTCATATGACCTTAAGGAGCACTCACTGAAAAAATCCATTCCTACCATCCAATTTGCTCCCTGACACACAACAATTTTTGTCTGAAACATTATTCTCAAAAATGTGTTGTTTAAAAGATATTAACCTGTCTCAAGATAAATGGACCACCCTGTATAATTGAAGTTTTTGTTTTCCACAAATAATATTTTCCTGTTTTTACATATGTAGTTTTTATAAATCTTAGTTGCCATCGTTTCTGAAGATAAGTGTTTTATACAATGGCAATGTTATCTTTACTGGTAAGTGAAATGCAATAATAAATTTGGGCTTTCTTATTATCCCCGAAAGATACTTTTGATAACTTTACTGATAGCTTCTTCTATTTCATGGTCACCGCAACGCTTCTATACCTTAAGGTATAGAAGTCATAGTTGTCTTGTTCACGTTTGACTGATTTCAATCTCGTACGAAAACGATTCACGACTGATATTACAATATGATAAATAAACTGATAAAATAAGTTACAAATATTACGGAATTAATAGTTACTCTAGTACTGTTGAAAAAGTTGAAAAAGAAAAAATATACATTATCAATATATTACAAAAGTATTTGTTACACATAAGTTACGAGAAAAGGGTCGAATGTTAATTACAATTTATAGGTACCGACCATCCATGGCAGGTAAGTTAGAAATTCCCGGTTTATGGCAGATAGTTCGAAGTCCGAAGTGCTGAGGTGCCAAATTTGGATGCCACGTGAATCAAATCCGCGAGAGATCTACAAATTCGTATACAAGGTTGTAGGTGTAAATTACTTATTGTTAGTGGAATAAATGTAAGTTGTAAAGTATTGTAGTTGGTTATAATTATGATTTTCATTATTTTGTAAATTACTTGCGAATATGCATTTGCGGATATGAGGATAAAGTTATTCTTATAGCATTATTTAAATAATCATTTTTACTGTTATGTTCCAGAACTGAACATCAACTTGGAATTCAGCATCAGAATCAAACTGTCAAATTGTTATACACTTACGAATTAATAATTGTACCAAATATTGTATATTTTAAAATATTATACACCACTTACACACATCATATTGTTAACACATTCACAAATTGCGCATGTATATCGAAAAATCTCAATAAATATGCGATAAAATGGTAAAACAGTTTATTCATTTAAAAACCCCTCCAAAAATCCAACAACATAGTTCCATTAAACAATCACCTTCAAATTTCATTTTCAAGAACATGAATTTCGTTGAAGAGAGAAATTCTTGATCAATTCTGAGAAATGACGTCAAATTCCAAGAAGTGGCACGAAGAATACCTCCTCGCAACTTATGTTCTCCTGATACAATTTTTCGAAATCGGACTTTGAAATTTCGCAAACCCAGTTCTCGGGAATTCCTGGAATTTGACGTCACTTCTTGGAATCGGCAAAATTCTCGGAATTTTCGATGACGTCATTTCCAAGAAGTGGCACGAATACCTCCTCGCAACTTATGTTCTCCTGATACAATTTTTCGAAATCGGACTTTGAAATTTCGCAAACCCAGTTCTCGGGAATTCCTGGAATTTGACGTCACTTCTTGGAATCGGCAAAATTCTCGGAATTTTCGATAACGTCATTTCCAAGAAGTGGCACGAATACCTCCTCGCAACTTATGTTCTCCTGATGCAATTTTTCGAAATCGGACTTTGAAATTTCGCAAACCCAGTTCTTGGGAATTCCTGGAATTTGACGTCACTTCTTGGAATCGGCAAAATTCTCGGAATTTTCGATAACGTCATTTCCAAGAAGTGGCACGAATACCTCCTCGCAACTTATGTTCTCCTGATACAATTTTTCGAAATCGGACTTTGAAATTTCGCAAACCCAGTTCTCGGGAATTCCTGGAATTTGACGTCACTTCTTGGAATCGGCAAAATTCTCGGAATTTTCGATGACGTCATTTCCAGGAAGTGGCACGAATACCTCCTCGCAACTTATGTTCTCCTGATACAATTTTTCAAAATCGGACTTTGAAATTTCGCAAACCCAATTCTCGGGAATTCCTGGAATTTGACGTCACTTCTTGGAATCGGCAAAATTCTCGGAATTTTCGATGACGTCATTTCCAGGAAGTGGCACGAATACCTCCTCGCAACTTATGTTCTCCTGATACAATTTTTCGAAATCGGACTTTGAAATTTCGCAAACCCAGTTCTCGGGAATTCCTGGAATTTGACGTCACTTCTTGGAATCGGCAAAATTCTCGGAATTTTCGATGACGTCATTTCCAAGAAGTGGCACGAGGAATACCTCCTCGCAACTTATGTTCTCCTGATACAATTTTCCAAAATCGGACTTTGAAATTTCGCAAACCCTAATTCTCGGGAATTCCTGGAATTTGACGTCATCAAAATTCCAAGAAGTGGCACGAATACCTCCTCGCAACTTATGTTCTCCTGATACAATTTTTCAAATTCGAGTATTTTGAATCTCCTCATTTTCCTATTTTTTTTTTATATTTGCGCTTCTAAAAATACGAGGTTGTAGGAAGTTTTGGAATTTGGATTTTGTTGGATTTTATAAATAAATAAGCAATGTTTAATTTTCTTTTTTTCTTTATTTTTACCGTTCTTTGTACAACGAGTAACTGTTATCTTACAACTAGGTTGTTTAACTTATAATTTGTATAAAACGCTATTTATACCAATTTATACCAATCTTACCTGTGATCTGTAAATCCATCAGTTATTAGTTAATACAATTATTCTTTTAATGCACTTATATTACGCATTCAATTGTAATATAATGTATAATTTCATTAACAGGTTTTGGAAAGTCAAGGTACTTTAGAAATAATACAATAAGCGTTTCATCTTCTGTAAAATGACAATTTATTTTTAGCACACAGTTAAAGTATTTCCAAAACACGAAATTGACTTCAAGTCTTCGGTACATTTATCATGTTGTGTACATAGTTACATTTCTAAAAATCTGAACGAATTCTGGTGGCTATATGACATACACCATTGGAATATGTTTTCATCTATTAAATAAGAAACACAAAAAGGCATCAAAATTTGAATTCTCATCTGATAATCTCATAAATATACACAAGAATTCTCTAAATGTATTTACAAATATATATGACGCTCCAAAAATACAAGAATTCATGGAATACTCGCCATAACATGTTTGAATGTAAATTAAACTTGATTTTGAAAACAAAATTTTAAAATAGTCAGTTTTTTCATCAAATTATAATGATTAATATCATATTCTGAAAAAATAATATTACCAGTATATGTCAGTAATCTCCGATGGTTTGGTTCTTATTTTTTTTTGGTTCTTTTTTACAATAACGATAACATTCTATTACCCGCTTTAATAATGAAAGATAAATGCATTAATAAATTAAAATAGTTAATTAAAATGATTTATAATTTTATTTGATAAAAATATTGAATTTTATTAATATGTAACTAACCGTAAGATTAAATATGTAATTTTCTCATAACACGATCGCGTCTAAACAATTCTTTCAAACGAGTATACGTTTCCAATGATTTCCTAAAACGCTTTTTAGACTTCGAAATTGAACGCAGTAGAAACAGACGGTGACAAGCTGTAATTTAAAATGAGAAAATCTTATCTATAAAAATACATGTATACATTACATATACGATACGTTTACATACTTCAGAAGCAAAACATAAATATTATCTTTGTCACTTTCAAGAGATCTATTCTTTTTAATAGACATTAGTACACACAAATTTTCACGATAGACGATTGGAAAAGTTATTAGTAACCAGCTAGCTTGTATAATTATCTAGGCATAGTTGTCTGTACTCAATGTTCTAATAATCTCACATTTATGTGTAAGGCACATTTAATTACTTTAAAACAAGACTTCTCAAACATGAAAGTCAAATCTTTGATTAGTTTCCAATAAACTTCCAAGATTTGAAAAAGAAAAACGAATTCACATTTTCTGAAATACATTACTATAAATATTAACACGTTGACTGCCACAGTGAAAACGGACGTGTGTAGTCAGACACGCTGAAATCCTAATTATTAAGAATATAATCAACTAATTTTTAAATTTAACCTTTCAAATCGATAGCTAGCATTATTAGCTTAATGATAACGGTATCCGTGGTTTCTTTCGTCATTTCTTTTGTTAATTATTTGATTGTAAAAAATTTCGGGTGGCGGTCACCGGTGACCCCCGTGGCAGCCAACGTGTTAATATATAGATCGAATCAAAAATGTATGTGAACCACCAACAATTAAAATAGAATAATAGAACCGAATACATGGTACATAAACTGTCTAATATTTATGTTTACTGTTAACATTTATCATATGAGTATCATTTAATTACTATTTGTCTTTAGAATATAATCATATTCACACACAATAAATATATTCGTTTTCTGTGTTAAGTTGAAACAAAAATGACCTCCGAATAAAATTAAACGAATATATCTGGATCTGTAGAACAATGATATCTTAATCTCTGTATTTTCACGGTGCATAGAATTTCATGTATACAGATTCGACTTCTGATCGTAGAAACATCAAAAATCTATTTTAGCTTTGTACTCGACAAAAAGTTTCATCCACTTTGGCAGGGGTTATCGATTTCTGACGGCTTCGTGAATCGATTCAAAGCGTTCAGCCACGTCGAAGAGTCAGAAAACACGAGATTCGCATCCAAGAGGCCAGGACAGTTACGCATACGACGTTAATCTATCATCAACTCGAAATGGACTGCGCCTAGTTTTTCATGGCGTTTGTGTATTATGTTTTTCGCCCACGCCTTGCATTCTACGTTGATTAAAATTCCAGCTGTAAAAAGATATTTCATTTATTACATGCATCTCGTCGATTTGCAATTATTTTCTTTCACCAATGTATCAAAATTAATCCATCAGGCAAGACGGTGTGCATCGTCACCTACGTTATTATAATTTATTAACGAATCAAATTCTAAGACATTTTTCACACTTGTATTTAATTTAAGTGATTAGTTAAAAGGAATGGATTAAAATTGACGCACTGACATCGGCCACAAGGAACAAAATCTGAATGCTGCACTGACTTGATCCTAAATGTAATTAAGGATTAATAAACTTCTGTATATGTATATGTAATTTAATAATTTTCTGAACGTACCTTTATAAACTGACTAGAAATATAAAATGTTAGATAATTAACAGAATTGTAATTACAACAATTGAATGGGAATCTACGAGAAAACATAAAAGCAATTCAAAAAATAAATATTAACCCCTTATTGCATGATCTTTTCTTTTTAAGAACATATTTTAAACGCAAGAAGGCGCATGTTTTGAAACAAATTTTTGACAGTATTAAACTTTATATTTATTGTATCAATTGGTACAAATGTATTCTTATTTTTGCACTGTTACACCTTGTACCATTTGCATACAGTTTAAATTATTCTAACAAATTTTACTGAAAATCAGTCACACGATCAACACGATAAACTGATTGTGAGACCGATGTTCGAGTTTTACACAATACTGCAAGAACGGCAGATTACGTTTAAAATTCATAGCTCACATTATTTATACTACACCATATACTGTAAGGAGTTAATAAAATAAATATTTTATTGTTACAGCGAGCAATTTTCTCCCATTCAATCATCGTACGTACAAGAAAACGATACGATCATCCTGTTCGACGCTTTTCGAATGTATATCCTTGCTGTCGCTTGTGGCATTCAAATCGTTAAATTCCTACTGTCGATTATAGTGTTAAATCTGATTCTTGATACTTACTGCGAGGTCGAACAAAGTGAACAGCCACCAACGGGCTGAGGTATCCTTCAGAATTTTCAAACGGATAAAAGTAACCCGGGAAACCTCTTCGTGGAATATAATTAATTGGTCCTATGTTTTCTTGATCCGCTGGATTCTCTCCTTCGCAAGATACCCAAATCGTGTTCAGTTGCAAAGAACTGTTTACTTTTAAACTGGCGATATGATCCTTGAGATCGATTGGCATGTTCTCTGGTAACGACTCCGTATCGTTGTAAAACTCTGGTCTCCAGCCGTATATCTAAAGAAATCCATCAATTTAAAATAAAACATAATTTATGACAGTACTGTGAGAACGATTCTTTGTATCAAGGAAATGTAATCATGTAAGAGTCCCCGCAGACTGCAGACTTTCTATCGGCCGATAAATAAGTTTGATGGGCTACACGATTGCATTCAAACTAAATTATCGGCGAACTATCGGTCAACTGCTTGAAGCCGCGCGCACACTTGTCGATTGCTTTTTTGCCAACTCGGCCGATAGTTTAATTCGCTCCGAAGTTGGCGCGGGACGGTCGTGCGTATTTTTGATGATAGCAAATTGTTCAAGAGCAATCGGTCGGCTGTAGGCTAGTCTGCGCACTCACCACCAACCCGACTATTTAGTTGGCTCAATGTGCACGCTAACAGGCCAATCCGATCAAACTATCGGCCGATAGAAAGTCTGCAGTCTGCGGGGACTCTAAGTCGTCAAGAATTTGATGAATTTAACTTTTTTTTTCTTTGTTCCAAATATTTGGTACGAAACAGAGACTTTTATAAGGAACTTTAACGCTTTAACTGCCACGTCACCCATATGTCAGTGACACTCGAATTTCTATAATATAACGAGAAGTTGAACGCGTTTCGTCGGATTGTGACTGCGTTGTCAGTTGTCCATATTTTTCAAATGCGTTGGGATTTTGCGACATGAAATCTGAAGAGCGTAAAAGCGGCGCATGGGATTCAAACAATTATGGAGTAATACCTTGTTCAGCTTGAGGAATATACATGGAGCAGATTTATGATAATTGTATTGGTTCTCTTTAGTACAAGGACTCCAGTTCTTAACGTCGACGTCGCAGACTTTGCCAGGGGGCGGGGGTTGATTGTAGTCGCACTTATTAATGTTTGCACCAAGACCAGGAACCGAGCCAGGCGTTATATAGTCTGGAAAAAAAAAAAAATGATTATCGATCGGTAATATAATACAATCGCTTGTATGCCTTTAACGCTCGTGCTTATCGACGAGGAGTTCGCTGAAGATTAAATTTCCTGTCCTTAAATATTTGAATTTCTTTGTGCATTAAGATGAAAAGTAAAGAAAAGAGGGGTAAATATTTGGAACGATTGTGAGGACAAAGTAAGCGTTTATTTGTTATTAAAAATAGAAGACGATAACTTAAGGAAGTAATCCCGGTATAACACGGTTATTGGAATCTTAAAAAATGCTGTGTTATATGAGAAAAAGAATTAATATTACAAAAAGATAGAGTTAGATTTCAGAAATTAACAGATACGAAGAGAAATATGTTTATTAAAGCAATCATTAATCGAATAAAAATATCGCGTATTAAACAAGATATTTCCATCCTGATAAAATAATTTTTTCGACATTTTTTTTTTATTTTCAAAATAAGGGAATTGCCTCAAATTTCAATCGTAAGAAAACCGTCTTGGATAGGAAGCACAGCAATTTTTTAGATGTATTGTAGAAATCAGTTTACCTGTTTTACAACAATGTCCCATGGGATTTTTCGTAATAAATAAATGTTTTTAAGTAAAAGACAACCTAATTGCAACGGAATTCGACTTATGGTATCGCGAATAACTAAAATGTTGTATCGAACGTTAGATAAGACATTCTGAATATTATAGTAGATACTCTAGAATATCGAGAAATATTCGAACCTAGAATTCAAGTTTTATTCATATTAGAATACACAAATTAACGAAAAGAATAAAAATAAATCGATAAAGGAATATTTGTAACATTTTCTTTCTACAACAACGCTTCACTGTAGAAATTGATTAAACTCAATTCTGTCGAAAATGCTTCGAGTACAACGAATCAAAACTAAATCAGAGTTTAAACCGGGTGTCGGCAACCTTCTTTGGCTGCGGGTCAAAATCGTACTAGGGAACATTGAAACTAGGGATTGTTGACCCTAGGTATAATAAGATTAAGGATAATTGTACTAGAGAAAATTACAACCTGCAAAATTATACTAGGAAGTATTAACACTAGGGAGTATTGACGCTTCCGATAACTACACTAGGGAATATTGACACTTGGGATAATTACACCAGGGTACATAGACGCTAGGGATTATTTACACCAGGGCGTATTGAAACTAGGGATTATTCGCCTAAGGTGTAATAAAACTAGGGAATATCAGACGCTAGGAATAACTACACTAGGAAATATAGGCGTTAGGGATTGTTGACTCGAGAGAAAATTGTACTAGGAAATATTGACACTGGGGATTATTTACACTAGGGAATATTGAAACTAGGAATTATTCATCCAAGGTATAATAACACTAGGGAATATAGACGCTGAGGATAACTACGCTAGGAAATATAAACGTTAGGGATTATTTACACTAGGGAGTCATCTTAAGACGAATACAAGCGTTGAAAACATTTGTTTCGGGTTTATGTTTTATAATTTATTTTTATATATAGTATTATACTTTATTTGCCGAACTCAAGTGGGTCACTTGCAGTTATCAAATGGGTCACTCTGTGACCTGCGGATCATAGGTTGCCGACGCCTGGTTTAAACTACTATATATGCATATTACCTTTTAAAAACGCTTGCAACGAATCAATCCAATATTTGTAGTTCTTGCTGTCCGTTCCTTTGTACCAAATCAAGGTGCTTTCCACATTTTCTAGGGGTGGCTGTGGCCTAAATCCTAATCCTGTGAATTACATTATTTCATGCTAAATACTTTAAACATCATTTCGAAGAATTGATAAATTCTTTAAGATTGAATTAAAATTACTGTTGTTATTAACACTTTTGGTGTTTATTCTGTATACTGTATGAGCATCGAAGTTATTGTATAATGACTAAAAACATTTTAATAATACGCATAAACTACTTATTTATTTATAATAAATATTAGTAACATGAATGATTAAACATTTGTATCACTTTCTTCTATTATAAATATTGATTATAAAAAGAAAACGAAAAGAGAACTTGATTTTAACAATTATCGTGAATTAATCTCTCTACATTTTGTTCTGAACAGAAAATTGTTTATAAAGTTAATAATTACAGAATATTTGTGAACTGATATCAAAATGTTATATTATCTCTTCACCAATGATTAAACTCTTCTTAATTCTACCAAACTTAAATTTTATTGTAACAACTAAATTATTAATATATCATTAACGATCGAAGCTTCATTAAATGGTTGTCTTTGTTCATTACTTTCCCATACAGTTTGGCATCTATTTAAACCCTTAACCACCTACCACACGTTTCACAGACACCAAATAATTTTCCAAATATGTTTGTTTCTCCCGAAAATTAGAAGTTCATGAAACGTAAATGGTTGTTATAGAGGTAAAAAAGAATTTAAATCCTCAAAATACTTGTAATGATTTTAGATAACCTCTCACTGTACTGGATTTTATTAGGGAGGGCAATAATGTGCCGACGTCTCCAGGATGGGTGGTAGGTGATTAAGAGGAGGCTAACTAGTAATATTTATATGTTACCACTAAAGATTTAATAAGCGTCTGGTCCATAAAATGTTGAATAATATTTTATACCGATGCAGCTAACGTAAGAACGTTTAGTTATTTTTATTTCCAGTGAAAAACATTTTACCAGGATTTGTTCCGATTATCGAACGCTCCAACTGCCACCTGGGTATCCTTGGATCTAACGTTTGAAAGAAACCCCAGAAGCAAATTGCAACCAATGCAGCCAGCACTCCGTAGAATATCAAATAGAACAATCCTATTTTACCTGCAAAAGAAAATTTAATTAGTCCTCTGATCTAATTGAGTATTGACCATGCAATGGAATCTTGTTATTTTCCTTTTCATAATTCATACGCATATGTTGTCGAATTGTCTTTGATGTTTCTGTTCGAAGTTTTCTTTCATAATTATACCGTTGCGACATTTTTTAACCGATTAACCAGAGATAACTAGTTGGAATTAATATGAAAATGTTCCATCTTATAATATTGTCACGTGTCTGTTCTATTATATTATCATACAGGGTATTCACCATTAGCGTAATTCAGAAATTATACAGGATGTCTCGTCGTCAAATGGGTCACTTGGCGACCCGCGGATCATAGGTTGCCAACGCCTGGTTGAAAGGAAAAATTTTAGGAAGAAACTGATAAACAGTTTCTACTTGCTTTCGAGTTTAATTCAGAATATTTTTGTAATTAGCCTCCTTTAATCTCTTCTACTATACCAGAGGTGGGGAACGTGCGGTTCTTGTGAGGCCTTCATAAAAGCTAGTTCTTGTATTAATTAATATTTAATTATATAGATCACGACTTAATATTATTACTTTTCTATTGTATTTCTTTAAAATGAAATAAATTTATTTAAAAATACTTCTACTAATATCATTTTTATTTGAAGTGGTATTTAAATATATAGTTGTTTATTAAAATTAAAAAATCTGGATAATAAATAAAAATACCAACAGTGAAATATAAAAAATTATAGCGGCCTCCTTTATTACCGCCTAATTTAAATGTGGCCTTTAATGATAAAAAGGTTCCCCACCTCTGTACTATACTAATATGTGATAATAGGCAAATAGTAGTAAAGGAAGTACTATATTCATATTCTAATTCCTAATGAAATATTACAAAAGAGAATTTGAAATTAGTAACAAACGTGGACCACAGGGGATTAACCCTTTGACTGCGGCGTGCTCCGGCAAAAAGTCATGAAAAATGGTTTTCGTAAAAAAAAAAGAAATAAAATCAAAGAAACAAAAATTGTAGTCGATGGTAAATTAATTTTTGTTTAAAGTCTTGCAATTTACTAAGCGTATATATACGCCTTTCGTGTATTTTGATGGACTCGTGAGGGCGTATATATACGCCTTTCGCAGTAAAAGGGTTGACTGCCACAGTGAAAACGAACGTGTGTAGTCAGACACGTTGAAATCCTAATTATTAAGAATATAATCAACTAATTTTCAAATTTAACCTTTCAAATCGATAGCTAGCATTATTAGCTTAATGATAACGCTATTCGTGGTTTCTGTTTCGTCACTTCTTTTGTTAATTATTTGATTGTAAAAAATTTCGGGTGCCGGTCACCGGTGACCCCCGTGGCAGCCAACGTGTTAATAATGGATCCTGGTTTAATTATCAACCCTTTGCCGTGTAATAAAAAATCACACCCACGACGCATCCCACAGTTAAAATGTGACAAAAATGACCAACGTTTTCAGTATAATTGAATTTTGAATTTAATTTTAATTATTCCTAATACCGTCAAGAATCGTTCAATATAAAATATCTGTACTCTGCTATTTTTCATTGTTCGTATTAAAACTGATGCATCCATAAAAAAAAAAAAATCATATGACAAGAGCTTAACGTTTAATACACAAAAGATTGCATTTATTTAAAGTTGCAGTTATACATCGGACGTTTCATACGTTACAAGCTAATATTCGTAGTCATGCCAAAGAAATATAATCGGAAGGTCAGTTCGACGAAGAGTGGAATTGGAGAAGCGACCTTGTCAGACATTGAATCGGTACATAATTGAATTGTTCCACTTGACCAGACGCTTAGATATCTTCCTTTGAATTGAGCCAACGATTAATGCAATTAACCTATATTACACAGCATGCCACCACGCGCCAATTAATTCTATTAGACCTAACCGAGACCTCGGTAAATCGTAAAAATGGTTGCGATTTGTTCAGATTTAATCCGTGTTTGAATACAATTTCTTAAAAACGTTCAACAATGTTAGAATCAAACTTTAAGACTATGTATAGTACCGGATAAAACTATAACAACTTCATCGTAATAATTTGATGTCATCGTAATAATTCTTACTCCGGTTTCTTAACATTTTCTGTTATTGTTTCCCCTATAAAAGTTATACAAAAAATTGTCTGAAAATTGTTATAACAAATCTTAAATCACTCAAAAATATAATTTGACAAAACTCAATGTTAGTTCGATATTAAACAAATTTAAAAAAATTTCTGTTTAAAGGTTTTGATATGTATAATTATTAAATATACTTAGAAATATGTTGAGTGAATAGGATTACATACAATAGTATTTCTATTACCTTCTAACATCTACTCCTATGACCTTAACACGTTGACTGCCACAGTGAAAACAGATGTGGGTAGTCAGACACGTTGAAATCCTAATTATTAACAATACAATCAACTAATTTTCAAATTTAACTTTTCAATTCGATAGCTAGCATTATCGGCTTAATGTTAACGCTACCCGTGGTTTATTTTATCATTTCTGTTGGTAATTATTTGAATGTAAAAAATTTCGGGTGCCGGCCACCGGTGACCCCCGTGGCAGCCAAAGTGTTAAAATCTATAAAATCCAATTAAAAATTGAATTTATTTACATGATAAACAAATCAAAATTTCATTCGATTTTAACTGCAACAACGGATTTTTAAAGCACCACTTCTGAATTGCCGCGTATTTATTTTTCATTTTTTCGCTCCACGGTACTTTTTCATGATTTTTCAAAAATATTATATAAAATCATATAAACTGAGAACAACAAAGCGGTAACTTTTTGACAGTACATACATAAATTCTCCCATTTCCACAAAAATCCATATCTACTCTATCTACCCTACATGCATTATGAACCTCGCGTTCTAATCACCAGTTTCAATCAATTAATCATATCGTCGTATTTAAATCTGCTCATACGTGTTTCTACTGCGATTCATTTGCGGAATCAGAAAGAAAGACGATAAGCGGAATCTTGACAGTTAACCACTGTATTATATTACTGACGTTCTTTTGCGTAATGCGATATTCGTTTATATCACGAGGACTTTGCGAAAGGACAACTGCACGCTTCCATGTTATAATGCGATAAAACGAACTAATCGATAAAACAAAACCAGACGAAGTAAAAATTTCAGTGGTGCGGGGCTGAGTCCACGTCGACTCTAACCCCTTAAAAATAAAAGTATTCAATCGTTCTTTGCGGCAGAATTAGGATCTACTTATGAGCTTATAAAATAATATTAGGTTGTCCCAAAAGTTCCTTTCGCTTTGTTAATAAATAACGGATATATAATACTTTATTTTTCATGTCATGTTATCGAGTTATGGTACGATTAACTTTTGACTATCATCTTCTTCCATTTCTCCGAAAGCTGCATAATACTCTTCCTTCTTTAACATTGCCAAACAAAGCGTTGCGAGCAGATAGGGAAAGAAACTTTTGGGACAACCTAATATAATTCAGATTTTTGAGCTCATCGTTTTAACCCTAAAACAACCCCTTAACCCTTTCGCTACGGGCGGGTTCTTTCGCCGAATGGAGCGCTGCGGCATTTAGTTATTTCGGCTGTCAGAAACAAATGATGCGAAATAAAATACTATCAGTGCATGTCCAGAGTGAGATACTTATGTAGAACGGCTAGTCGCCCGCAATACCTCAGTGGCATCTTATGGAAGACCACTATGGTGGCCCGTAGTAGCGAAAGGATTAACACGTTGACTGCCACAGTGAAAACGGACGTGTGTAGTCAGACACGCTGAAATCCTAATTATTAACAATACAATCAACTAATTTTCAAATTTAACTTTTCAATTCGATAGCTAGCATTATTAGCTTAATGTTAACGTTATCCGTGGTTTATTTAATCATTTCTGTTGGTAATTATTTGATTGTAAAAAATTTCGGGTGCCGGTCACCGGTGACCCCCGTGGCAGCCAACGTGTTAAATATTGATTACGAGTTGTGAGTTAATAATCAAAATACGTAACTTGAGAGCTTTTAAATCAATAAACAATATTTATCTGCAAAAGAATTAAATTTTTTCCTGAGAAAAAAATTAATTATGATATGGTTTTTGTTTTCCATCAAATTGAAGACGCAACTAGTATTATTCTGGATAACACATATTATAAATTAATCTATTAATTAGTGAATTGTAATTCGAAGTAACAATCTCTTAGAGTCATAACTCATACCCTTTGAAAATAAAGTACACATTAGGCTTCAAAATTTTCCTAACATCTGGTTAACTGTCTGAATTATATTAAATTCAGAATTAATATATGTATATGTATAATTCAGAGCTATGTTAAATCAAGAGTTTATGAATTTATAACGTATAGCTAACAATTCACCACTAGAGTTTACTGGATTTAACATAATTCGGTTGATCAATCATTCAAATACTTTGGCGAATTTTTCATCTATCTCGGAGAATTGTTACTTTTGAAAATCCCTATGACTACAAAATTTGGACTCTCTTTTGTAACAAAAACTGCGATCAACTAAAGAAATGCAATGAAAAAGTAGAAAAGAAACACTCCATTCCATGTATGTTTAGGTAAAAGCGAATAGGGTGGTCAGTAATAGCTCATTCCCCATAAAATCCTAATCTTGCGCCGTGTGATTACCACCTGTTCAGATCGTTACAACCTTTATTGCCCAGAAAAGGTTGGCAATAAATAATAGCGGCGTGCGTGTTCCCGAAAGTCTCGTGTACCCGAGCTTCGGGTCGGAACGGAAAAATTCGGGCAAGATCGGGCTCTCACCCGAATGTAATACCGAGCAATACCGAACTTTTCCGACCCGACCCGACGTACGAAAGTCCCGAGATTTTCGAGGTACATGTAATCAACAAACGAACAATATCTGTATCATTTATCAATCACGCACATAAAAATAAATACTTATTGGATATTTGATTGCGATAAGAAATATATCAGTATACATATTTTTTAACTTATCGACGCGTCGGGTCGGGTCGGGCCGGGCCGGAAAAGTTCGGGCGAGATCGGATGGGCTATTGAGATTCCAGAATTTTTCTGTCCCCACCCGAACCCAACTTTTCGGATACCCGCACATCCCTAATGAACGAGTTAAAATGATTGGATTGTTTCTGTAAAAATGCAGTTGCAAATCTATTTCATATAAAAAATTATTTAACTCTATAGGATTTAACACCATTGTTATTCTTTCTTATCAATTTAAATTTTAATTTTGATTTCAAGACAACTTTACCCTCGATTGAATATTTTGTTCATTATCCTGCTTTAGGATATTTAAAGACTCTACACAGGTACATCGCATGTCAGAAAGAGCTTAAATTATAAACAATTGTTATGTACAATAAAATTCAGCACAGTGTAAAAACATGGAAATTCGGGACTAATAAATGTGAAATTTATTTGTTAATAAAGAAACAGATGATTATCGTATTATTATACAAATGAAGCTGTATTTTTTAGAAAAATACATTTTTATAAAATTTTGCTATTCTACGAAAAGTAATATAGTTTTTAAGATATATTTGAAAATTTGATACGTTTATGTCGTTTAATTTTTCTTTTCAATTACGGGAACCCCCTTACAACGCGAAGCCCAAGGCATGCGCCTCTGTGTTCAAATTTTCGTTTATTTGTGTAATATTAATAAAATTTAGCTACTTCAGTTATATACAAAAATATTTGAACACTCCATCTTCTGATATTATCCATTTGACGTTTTGGTATTAACTTGAGCTTATTGTTGGGAAATTATTACATGAATTAACATTGAGTAATAAATAATAAGATTACCACCTAATTACCGCATATTTTCGACTTATTTCTTCATTCGGTTACGGGACTTATCAAAGTTTCTATTAAAAATATTAAAAATTCCTAATCACACGAGTAATAAAAATTTGACGAAGAATTAAACCTTGCCAGTTCCGTCAACGACCTTTAAAACAAAATAACTTCTTCAAAAATGAACCAAATATCTTTGTTTCTTTAGAAACTAGAGAATCACAAAAATATATAAACAATCCTTAGATTTATTACTCTCGCAAATATATTTTTATTCATTTAAATATCAATTAAATACCATCTCTCCCGGATTTACCCATTGTCATTAAATTCTCATTTACAATCGCTTCCAACGAAAGTACATAATTTATTAATTGCCGTGATATTTCTGTTCGGCTCCAAAAGCAAAGCATTTTGAAAAGCACATAATTCAACGCATTATCGGGCCTTATTTTCATCTGTAACTCGGAAACGAAAGATAACACCAAGAAAGTTTATCCCAAAACGACGTTGTGCGTTGAATTCAACATGAATTTTAGTCATTTTCAGAAGAACGACGTCGAACGAAAGCTATGGTCGCGTGGGTGTACCCTTCGGAATGGCCCTAAGTTACATAATGCCGTAATGCTTCCATTTAACGCCAATTGACCTCGTTGTACACGTTTGCGCTAAAGGAAGTTTAACAATTGCCATTCAGCCGGGCGAACGTTGTGTGCGCCGCGAATTAGCCGCGCTTCGAGCTTCCGTCTTTTTCTCTCCCTTCCTTTATTTATTTTTTCTTTTTTTTTCCTTTTTCAACATCGTCCGTATTTGATACCTTTGTTTCAGAACAGATCTGTCCAGGATGTGCGTGTACCTGATCGTTGGCCATTATCGTGTTACATCTGTTTCCTATAACTGTGCTGACACAGGAATAAAACTACGACAATTTTTCAACCCTTTCGCTCCGGCCTTAAATATTACAATTCTTAAAAGAAATTAACCCTTTGCACTCGAGTGATGCCTCTGAGGCGCCATATTTAATTCTAAAATGCGAAATTTCACTTTTACCACTGAAAGATAAAGTGTACGAAACAGTACCAACTACACCTTACGACATGCGACAGCGAATTATTGCAGCCTAGTGTAGCGGGTTCGATTCCGGGTGGTCCGTTCACAATTTTCAGGTATGGATAAGTAAAGGTATTGGAAAAGTATTTTAATGCTAAGAGCACAGGATGATTGGAAAAATAATGAGAATAAGGGGGAAACAAAGTGTAAAAAGAATGACGAAGGGTTCGTTGGGCAGAAAAAATGATTAAATGCCAGAGAAAACACGTAGATACACAGTACGTCGGAAAAATAAACGGAACTTTTCAAATTTAAAGAAAACTACTAACGCTATCTATCGAAGCGATAGATATTCTGAAAGCGTATATCTCCTCTACAAAACGAGACCACCATCGCTAGAATTGATCAACGGATCGTCAAGTTATAGCACCTGAAGTGACACTACCTTTTGTCACCTGGTCGCAAAAACACGATGGAACAAAGAACAAATATTAAATTTTCTTTCAAGCTCGGTAAAACTTTTACAGATACATTTGAATCGATGAAAAAAATGTGTTATGATGATTGCTTATCCCGTACACGTGTGTTCGAGTCGTGATGCTTTGGAAGACGACCAGGCCGGTCAAAAAAGAACAATCGCGATGAATTGGTAGAAAAAGTGCGTGTAATGATCGTCTACGATGCGAATTCGTTCCACAGCGTCAAAATATCACTGGTGAATATTGTCTGGATGTTATAGAGCGTTTGCGGAAGAGAATCATTTTAATGAGATCCGAATATCGAGCGCCAGGAAGTTGGTTTCTGTTGCACGATAATGTTCGTGAATTTTTGACGAAAATACAAGAAAATACAAGTGTATGCTTCAACATCCTCCGTATTCGCCCGATTTATCTCCGTGTGACTATTTCCTGTTCTCAAAATTAAAACTGGAAATGAAAGGAACATTTTATGACGATGCTACACAAGTCCAAGAAGCCGTGACGAGGGTCATTGAAGCGAATCCACAAAATGATATAAAAAAATCTATGCTAGCAATGGTTGAACGTGCCTAGCAGTGTATTGATGCGAAAAGGATGTATTTTGACAAAAAAGAAATAATTTTGGTAAAATATCTAATTGTTTGTTTTTTATATAAAAAGTTCCGTTATTTTTCCGACGTACTGTGTACATACATTATAAGTTCTGACGCTGTGAGACTTGCAAGTCAGTCAATCTTAAGAATCCAATGTTCCATTGACAGTGATGGTCATCATTTCGAACACCTACCATAAACGTGTGTTTCATTTACTACCAAAACCGTAAGTACTATCGCCTTTCTCTAAGATTGAACAAAACAAATGCGAACGGACATCGATACCTCGCGATGCGTCGATAGATCGATACAAAGATACATTACGAGTACGTAACCGGGACACGATAGAAGGGTAACAGTATCAAGGTGAATACCAGGGATAAATCGTGGAACAGATTTGAACAGTGAATGCAATTTACAAGAAACTGCAAAGCAACGACAGGCTTCTGAGCTAATTAACCGAAGGAAGAGGTAATCTCATAATTCTGCCCATACCTGTCTAAAGTTATTGTGGGTCTTCTATTTACTATTGAGATAGTCGTTGTCAACAGATGGCTGCATATCTTACAGATATGTATATCTTGCACATCTTAACCCTTTCATAAGAAACAGAACATACACGTTTCACATTCGTTTCTTTTTATACTCTGACATTAAACGGTATGATAAAAGTATTTTAAAATTAAACCGTTCCAAATCTCCATTCTTTGGACACTGCTCGATTTACAAAGAATTTTAACCCTTAACTATCACAGTGGGGTATAAAATAACCCACATGATCAAACAATGGACGATATTAAGTGCTTTAGCAGGCTTTAATTAACTTGAGCTTTATAATTGACCAATTATGTGTGTTGATGAGTTATTATTTAAAAATTAAATCTGTTTAACCCTTTGCACTCGAGTGGCACCTCTGAGGCGACCTATTTAATTCACTAGAGTATTTTGAAATGTGAAATTTAAGCTTTATTTCTATTAAAATATAGGAAATTAACGAATGGAATAAAAATAAATAAATCCATTGGCATTTGTAACCCTTTTCTTTTAAAATAATTTGTTTAATTTTCGGAAGTTTCGCTGGAAAAGCGAACTAGATCTGTACGTATCGAAAAATGCCTCGACCGCAAAGGGTTAAATATCGAAACTTTGATTCCAAACGAAAGGATCGAAACACGCTAACTTTAACCCTCGGACGATGGATCGCTGAGATGGTGCCAATTCAAATTTAATTTGATTCTGATTAATTGTCTAAATCGTCAGATATCTTTTTAACACTTTGAGTACCACATCTTCCGTATCTGGGTGAAATATAATTTTTTTAAAAAGAATCTGTTAACTGTTTTAGCGGGATCGAGCTTGTTTAGCTATAATTACAAATAATTTTATTAGATAAATATCGTACATTTTCTGGAAATAAAATTATCAATCTGATGGATTTTATACGTCTTCAGAACGAAGCCGGGTCAATCGTGACCCGGACATAGAAAAAATATACCGAGGTGTACTTATTTCGATAGAATTTTAAGATCAAGACTTATGTACAATGGACGAAAGAATATTTGAAGTAATACTTCGAAGTTTCAGAAATTAAAACGAAAAGTAGTTCAAAATTCGATCTAAATGTTAGCTCTTTTTTTGAAAGTTAAATATTACTCTTCTACGGTACAAAAATCTTTCGTTAAAAAATTTGGTCGTCTAATTTTAACCGAAACATCCTCGTATGCGTTTGGTAGATTGGGTCACGATTGATCCTACTTCCGCCGTTCGAAGGTTAAAAGAAACTTTCTATTTTAGCGTGATTAGCGTGCGACGATGAAAAAAAAACTAAAAAAAAAAAAAAAGATCAAAAGAAGATATTGGCTAATTTTATTAAAATGTACAATTAAATGTACGACGGTCATAATTGAATTTTACAATTAACTTTTAATTACTTCCTGTATTTTTATTTTATTTCATATTTTTCACAATTCCACCGATGTGTATTTTGTTTAGTAATTCAGAGAGGTCGTCGTTTTAAATAAATAAATAAGTATGATTTAACTAACATCATGTGTTCCAAGTATTTGAAATATTCTAATTAATTAATGTCAGCAATTTTGAGATAATACCAATTAATTAAAATCTTTTCTTTTGCATCTAAACGATATATTCAAGCGAACAATATAATTTTGTATTAGAAAATAGAATAGAAACAATTTCAACTACAACTGTTTTGTTAGAAGCTAATATCTCTTGTTTTATTATTTTATTATGCTGCATTATAGTATTTTTTCTATTATGTTATCAAGCTACGCTGTCTTTTGATTTTTTAAGAAAACAAACGAATTTTTTTAAATGAAAATTTCGTTCGATAATCAAAGATATTCAATAATTAATGAAAATTATGTATATAATTCGACGATGATGCTTATTAAGTAGTTTTCCTACATAAAATTATTTTGTTTGTACCAATGTATGACAAACTTTTTCTTTTTTCAATGAACCGTATATGTTTTACACATAATTTTCGGACACCCTGTATTTATCACCTCTAAAAAAGAAAACAAAAAAAGATTAAATATAAAGTTTTATGATCAAGCCAATACATTTCTGATTGTTCAATAATTATTATAATAATTGATAATCATTAAACTAGTATTATGCAAGATTACGATGCCCCAATCGTATATATTCGTTAATAAAATATCATTTTTTAAATACAAATATTTTCGTACAAATAATATTAAACATTTCGGCGATTATGAAATATAAATATTAGTAAAATAAAGTGAATAATATACTTGTTTATCAATTGTCAGACGCGTGTTTCGTTGATATCATTTTTAAAGATGTATACTTTAATTCAGGCGTCGGCAACTTATCTTGGCTGCTATTATTTATACTAGGGAAAACTGCACTAGGGAATATTGACGCTTCCAAAAACTATACTAGGGATAATTACACCAGGGTATATAGACACTAGGGATTATTTACACCAGAGAAAACTGCACTAGGGAGTATTGAAACTAGGGATTATTCATCCAAGGTATAATAAGACAAGGGAATATAGACGCAAGGGATTACTATACTAAGAAATATAGACGTTAGGGATTATTAACCCCAGAGAAAATTGTACTAGGAAATATTGACAATGGGGATTATTTACACTAGGGAATATTGAAACAAGGGATGGGTGATCCTAGATATAATAAAACTAGGAAATATAGACGCTAATAATTATATTAGGGAAAATTACAACCTGCAGAATTATACTAGGAAGTATTAACGCTACGGAAAATTACACTAGGGAGTATTGACGCTTCTAATAACTATACGAGGGATAATTACACCAGGGTATATAGACACTAGGGATTATTAACACCAGAGAAAACTGCACTAGGGAGTATTGAAACTAGGGACTATTCATCCAACGTATAAAAAGACTAGGGAATATAAACGCTAGGGATAACTATACTAGGAAATATAGACGTTAGGGATTATTTACCCTAGGGGAAATTGCATTGTGGAAAATTTCACTAGGGAGTCACTGTATTCCGTCTATGTTCGTTTCTGCAAGTTTCGAATCAAACCAAAATGTTAATCTATTATTTATATTATCTCGAAGTCTTTGTTTCGTGTTTATGTTTTATCATTTATTTTTATATATTATACTTTATTTGCCGAACTCAAATGAATCACTTGGTAACCCACGGGTCATAGGTTGTGCCGACGCCTGCTTTAATTTTTACTTTATACCAAAGAATGTAAACAAATTACTGCATTAAAATAAAAAAATATATATTTATTTAATAATGCAGTGTTTCCCAAAGTGTGGTACGCGTACCCCCTGGGGGACGGAAAGAGTGGTGGGGGGGGACGCGCTGCACCTGGTGAAACAAGCAGCTTACTTTTTTTTCGATTATAAACATAGAAAAAATGATAAACAACTTCCTTACTGTAGGGCATCGTCTCTACATAAACAATTTTGTCCTTCTCATTGATTATAATGAATGTTATTTATAATAAAACTCATTTATTTTATTCATATATTATTATGAATGAAATTTATTTTTCATTTATTATTATTTTGTTTATGTACTAAAAAATGAGAAATAAATATATTTTAATGTATTTTAAAAATATATGAAAATTATAGAAAGAGTATACAGATGTCGAAAGTTTGGGAAACACTGTAATAATGCATAATTATTATAATAAACACAGTTACGAGCTTTTATACAACTTTGCGTATGCGCATCGAAATCCATCTAACTGAGGCGACGGATATTTCGTCAAAACAGCGAAGTAAATAAAAACATACACAATCAACATTGCCGTTGTAGTACAAAAATAAATAAACTACTGTAAAAAATTGCTTATACAGATCGAAGCGATTTTATCGTTTCAATTTAGTGGAAATATTCGGAAACGATACGCACTAGGCGGTCGGAGAATCACCGAAGAAAACGCCCAACGTGAATCGCGTGCCGTTGTTTTATTTTTTTTTCTTTTTTTGAATTTCATGTAACACAACTTACCCCAGCTGCTGGCTGTTCTACCCATAACGGCACCGGTTTCACGATTATAAATAAAAGTCTTCAAAGACTGACTGGTCGACACGCTAGGCGGTTTAAGATAGGGGTTCGCCATCTCCGCGGTGACCAACTTCGGATCCTTGCTGACCATCGTGTCGCCAGGTGAAACGATACTTCTCGATGGAATTTAAGCACTTGTCACGTTTCGCTCGAATTTCGGATATACAATGAAACGCACGAAAACAATCCAAGGTAAAATGTGGAACAACACGACCGACGGCACTGCAGGTTCGCTGCACCGAAACCGTGAATTCTCCTCGAGGTCGGTTTGGCAGCTTCTCCGCTGCCGACAGTTGGTTGTTCAGCGCCACCAGGTTGACTAAACACGCTTCGTCCGTGCACAAGCTTCTTCTCCGTCTCGTTTCGTTCGACTGTTGTCTTGACTCTTTCTCTCTCTGCCGCTCCTTAAACCCCCCACCACTCCGCTATCCCGTCAACCGTCCATTGCCATGACGTGTCGACTGTACACGTGCACGGTATTGCGATAGTAGATGTACCCATCGTTGCGAGTGTGTCGAGTTTATGGTGTCGACGCGTAATAGAAAAACCAATCGGTCTTATAGGAACTTTCCTTTCGACAACGATCGGTCGAATTATCTTTTCAAATACTTGCCAACGAATTCGATTTTGTACAATCTTGTAATGATTCGTATTTTGAAAATGTTATGTACCATGGCGGTAAAATATTTGCAATGTTCTGTCGCATGCCACGCCTATGCAGCGAGCTCTTTGTGCTTTATTCAAACCTTGTTGGATTGAACAGGTTTTTGGCTGTTAGAACCGACCATACGCGAAGAGTTCAATGCTTGGTGTAGGTACATTGGAGTTATAGGTACAAGTGCATAAATACTTCCGTTCTTATATTTTATACCACGTTTGTAACGCTAATTTTCTTACACGAAGTCCTGTATTACTTCAGTGAAGAGCGTAATGAATTGAAGTAAAAGGTGATAGGAAGAGATTTTATGAAATTGAATTAAATGTTTTATAAAGTCTACAGAGTTGCGCATTTCTTGCAGGTTAGAAATGCACGTTGGTGTGATTCAGGTACAACGGGGCAGGTGTTATACCTGAGAATCCGTATTTCTATGGATCTTTGAAAGTTTGTCCATAACGGTATGGTTTATACTATAAAGTGACGATTTGATATATTTTTGTCAAACTGAAGGGTAACGTATAGTTCCTTTTTTATTCGAACAATGTAAAACAAAATTGGCGCACAATTTATAGCGAAAATATTCAAAGTTTGGTGGCGCACTCTGTTGTCCGCTTTTCATACTAGCCTTCGAGAACAGGTGGTTTTACCTTGTTAGTCCACTTACGATTATTGCTTCACACAGGTAATGCCATTTTACAGCTTAAGGATAGCGTTTCTTCTAAATACTTATAAACACTCCGAATACAGCTTAAAAAAGATAATAAATGTATAAAACGGTATCAAGCAGTTAATTACCAACGAGAAAGAATAAACAGAATTAATAATGTAATGAAACTAACAGCATTAGGACACGTAATATCGAATTAGGTGTATACCGTATGAACAAATTACTAGAAGACAATAATTTGTCACATTCGGTAATAATTATTTTATTACGTATAATTTTGACAATCTTTAAATATCTGTTCATAGTTTTTTTATGAAACAAATTTTACCGAAGATGTTAATTACAAATTATAATCGACAAAATAATTGTTCGATTCACTTTGAAGCATATAATTATCGCGACGTGGTATTAATAAAACATGCGTTTACAAGAATTATGATAATATTTTACAGAAACGATTATCTCGTAATAAATCGTATTAACGCACTTGTACGGAATGGCCATTGGATAGATATCGTGATGAAGAAGGCTGTGAAAATGATTTCCTCGACTTCATCGCCGAGAAACAAATTGGGGGCTAAGGTCAAAACGCGTGTGTGTGACCTTAGTGCTCGGAGGCGACTCGTGTGTGCGATTCACAGCACCATTGGTAGTTACCTCCTCTCTTTTCGTCGCTTTGAGATGAGTCGCGTATGTATGCGCATAATGTGAGTCACATACGACCGCCGATCTGAATTAACCACATCCTGTTCACTGTGACATGTGACATTAATGTCATTGCCGCGTGTCGTCCGACTGAGAGGATCGGGCAAAATAGACGGAAGAACCGTCTTAAATGTCTGAACCACGGATGACGGATTCCTTTTAAAATCTAAATCACTATATAGCACTTTTAAATCGTATAATTTGTCACGTAGGCAGATCGTTTTATCAAACATATGCCTCCTCTAGAAAAACGAATCCTTTTAACATCTGGAAAAGGAAAACTCTAATACAAACAGGCCGCCTGCACTTGAAACAAACAGAAGGCCCACTGCGATAACAGAACCATACGTTTTGGGAAAGCAGTGGGACCATCATGATTAAACACCAGCTGCAACCACTCTAAACATTTCTGGAAAAACAGATGGGACCAATGCGATTATCTAAGTAATAACCAGATTGCCCTTTCGGAGTAGTATATAAACCCCTTCGGTACCAACGTTCGGGGGCAGTACCAAAGTTCATCTAGCGTTGAGCACTTCGTGTACAATCGTGAGTTGGTTATTATTTAGTGAGATCGGGTTGAAGTCCCTTTCGATCAAAGCGAACCTTATAGAATCTGCGAACTTGCTTGTATTTCTATTTGGCATCCGTACCAACCACACACACACACCCCGCATTGCCAGTGCGTCAAAACCGAGCATCCAGCGGAATAGGTAATATACAACACACACACCTATACTCGCGACAGAACAACTGTAATAGACTGATCTTGTAATATATATTTACTGTGTCAAACCCACATTAGCATTCTCTATAAATCCCAGTGAATACCAGTGACGGTTCCCACAACAATACAATCTAACCGCTCGGGTTGTATTGACTTTTTCTTAATAAATAAATGTTACGCGGCCTCCCTTACCAGAAACCTCCGCCGACCACTAGAGCTGCCTAACCGTCGGCCACGTAACAGAACTGGTGACAGCGGTGGGATACATGTCACTTAGATTATATTCACTGTAATAATTACTTTCGTGGATATTTGACAAGCCAATATTACCTCAGCCGATCTAATGAACTTAACAGTTTCGATCGCAAACTCTATGTCACTTTTGACGCAAAGATCTTGTATTCAAAATGTCACTCTAACGATACCACAATTTGATGGAGAAAATCCACCTTTATCACGTTTTGCACAATTGGTAGAAGATGGGTTAACCTTGATTCCCGAGGGAACAGAAGCCGAATATCTTACCATCATATTAACTAAACTCACCGGTCCGGCGCGAAGAAGTACATTAGAACATGAATTTACTTCGGTATCAGCGTTAATTAAACATTTGAAGAAAAGATTCGGACCAGGACAAAGCTTATCACAGTTTCAAGCGGAAATCGCCAGGCTTCAAATTCGAGAATACGAAAGCCTAAGAAGTTACATTGATCGAACAAGTCATCTTATTTACTGTACAAGAGGAGCTATTAAAGAAAAATATCCCAGGAATTCGGATGAAATTATTAAACAAATGGAAATAGACATCTTGGAAAACTTCTTGGACGGGTTACCGGACCGTATTTCTCTTAAGGTGTCAGCACAAAATAAACAGATTAAAAACCTGGAAGAAGCTTTTGATGCTGTATTAGAAGTAGACCGAAAACTGCGGAATCGTCGGGGAATGACACGAAACATATCACCAAAAGATCGGTACAACAAAGATCATTACAGTAACGAACGTCGAAATCAAATTTCGTATCCCCAGTCTCCAACGCGATACGACCGGTATAGAGATCGACAGAGGAGAGCACCCAGCTCTGAAGATGAGAGAGAAGGACGATCGCGTGCATCAGCATGGACTATACGACATAGAAACCAATCGAACTCACCTTCCTATCGTTCGAATTCACCACATTTGGATCAGGATAGGAAAGGCTTTACAATCTTGAAACGCAACGAGAGTAGCGATACTTCGCAGTTATATTGTTGGCGATGCGATAGTCAAGGACACGATGAAAGAGGTTGCAGAAGAAATCCGCGTAATTTCAGACAGCGATCATACTCTCGAGGCTCATCAGTAGAATCCAACAAGTCTTTAAACTCCGAAAACGTTCACCGAAAAGGCGAGACGATGAACGAGTCGGAAAAACCTCGCCAAAGGACAGTCAGGTTCACGGAAGGATCCTCATCAAAGAAACCCCAGCCCCGAGAATAAAAATCAAAGTTCCGGAGTTAAAATCGGAAACAGGTGAATTCTTAATTGATGGCGGTGCAGCAGTTAACTTAGTGACTCGCGACGCTCTTGGAGATCAAGCCAAACGTATCACCAAGGAAGTTATCGAAATTCATGGACTCACAAAACCACCTGTCCATAGCATAGGAACCACAATCCTTCACATTCACGGTAAGCCTGCATTATTTTACGTTGTAGGAAAACTTGCCATAGAAGCCGATGGACTTATAGGCAGCCCATTTTTATTACAAGAGGAAGCAGAAATTTCATATTATCACGGAACATTGGTGTTGAAAGATAAACCCATTCGACCACTTCGTTTTTCAAATTATAAAGATTTAGCTGAACAGAAAATTCCGAAAACGACTAAACACCGTATCGAAGCTCGAACAACAAAAACAATTGCAATCTACATAGCCAATCCTAACATTAAGGAGGGATATTTACCGCGACTTAGAACACCAGAAGAAATATACATTGGCGAAGCAGCGGTTTATAATCGCGATGGTATTTGTTACACATTAGCTACGAACACTGGAGAGGACGACGTAGAAATAGATATTGAACCACAACATATTCATCCTTACGATATTTATGACTCGTCAGATGACGATCCAATCACTTCTTATCAAACCGAAGAGACGTCAGAAGATAGAGCAACCCGAATTCAAAACTTTTTAAGAACTGACCATCTCAACGCAGAAGAACGTCAACACGTATTCAATATTGTCAACGAATTTCCGGACAGATTTTACCTACCCGGAGATAAACTAGGAGAAGTGCCAAATTTTTACCATTCAATTTATACGACAGACGACGTACCAATTAATACAAGACAATACCGGTATCCAGCAGTACATCAAGAGGAAATACAACGTCAAGTAAAAGCTCTGCTATTACAAGGAGTCATACAGCCTTCTAATTCACCCTACAATTCCCCTTTATGGATTGTACCAAAGAAACCAGACGCTAAGGGTAACAAACGCTGGCGTATGGTGATTGATTTTCGAGCCTTAAATGAAAAGACTTTGAGCGATAAATTTCCATTACCAAATATTACCGAAATTCTAGATAAACTGGGAGGAGCGAAATATTTCACAATATTCGATGTAGCAAATGGATTTCATCAGGTTCAAATGGACCCTAAAGATCGTCCGAAAACTGCATTCACAACTCCGCATGGACATTACGAATTCTTACGTATGCCTTTTGGTTTGAAAAATGCACCACCAACGTTCCAACGCCTAATGAATCGAGTTACATCTGGACTAGAAAATGTTCATGTATTCATGGACGACATGATTGTCTTTTCTTCTTCATTACGCGAACACGAAATAAAAGTAAAGAAATTACTCAATCGACTCAGAGAGTTCGGACTTACCCTACAGATTGACAAATGCGAATTTTTACGCAAGGAGGTTGCATATCTAGGACATATTCTAACAGCAGATGGTGTTAAACCAGATCCTCGTAAACTTCGAGCCGTAAAGGAATTTCCTACTCCAAAAACACAAAAAAATGTCCAACAGTTCTTGGGACTGACTGGATATTACCGCCGTTTTATTAAAGATTATTCTGTTAAAGCGAAACCATTAGTTCAATTACTAGGAAAGGGAATTCGTTTCAACTGGACTGAAGAACACCAAAAGAGTTTTGAAAATTTACGCGATGAACTTTGCACACAACCGATTCTACAATATCCAGATTTTAATCAACCGTTCATTGTGACCACTGACGCTTCAGATTACGCAGTTGGAGCTGTACTTAGTCAGGGAGAAATAGGAAACGATCTCCCAATTGCCTACGCATCCCGCAGTTTAAATAAAGCTGAAAGAAATTATTCTGCTACTGAAAAGGAATGCCTTGCAATGGTTTATGCGGTGCAGTATTTTAGACCATACCTTTATGGAACAAAATTCACACTCGTCACAGACCACCGACCGTTAATCTGGTTACACTCTGTCAAGGACCCGACATCACGACTTATGAAGTGGAGACTCAGACTCTTAGAATACGAATATCAGGTTGTTCATAAAGCGGGAAAAGTGAACAAGAACGCAGATGCGCTATCACGAAATCCTGTATCATCTTGCTTACCACTTATACCTCGAGATCCCCAAGATCCCGACTACAAGCAATTAGGACCCAAACCAGAACTCGACACAGACTCAATAGGATTCCGCGTGCGGCAACTACAAAGAGACAGGGAAAGACGACCGAAGTACCAGGAGGAAAACACTAGCTCAGATGAAGAACCAGCACTCGGAAAGGTTCAACATTCTCCAATATCAAATAAACCCAGATCTTTTCCTAACTTATCGCGTGAGATAAACATGCCAGACGAACATATGGAAACCATAAGCTTCCACCCGCAAGCAAACTCCACTCAAATCACACCGACACAGGAAGATGTAAATTTGATGTCATTCGAAGAACCATCGGAAAATACCATTACGGAAGAAACGATAATTGAAACCCCGCAACGAGACTTACTTAATATCTCAGTATCACCTGCAACAAATGAAGAAATTTTACAACCTCAACCTGTTAATAGGATAATCGGAACGACAATTCACCAACCACAGGGAGTCTTTGACCACACCATTGACCCTTACCCGTTCGCACAGCTGGACACGGACACACTTTTTACGGAAGAAAATGACCTGCGAAAAGAACCACAGCAGATACAGACACCGGAAATCATTGTTTCCTCAAGTACCTTGACCGCCGAGGAAGGTCACTATGTACATTTTATACCTGCGGATTGTAACCTAGTAACCCCCATTGGAAAGCTGCTGCTGGACACGGAAACAATAAATTCACAACAGCTTTTGTCGGAAGAACCACAGAAAGGAAACATAATAGTATCAGCAAATGGCTTACACAAAGTTTACAGTATAGTGGTCGCCGAAAACTTTTACGACACCGGAAAAAGCAAAGATATATTAAACGGACTCCAGAACCTGAAACACCTTTTAGATCAAAACCCAATAAAGTCATTTAGAATATCAGCAGTCGGAGATTTCCATAAATTGCCGACTAATGAACTGATTAAGATGATAAAAGAAGTCTTCACAGGAACAACACAAAAGATCATTATATGCAATTGCTCAACCACCACACCACCCATGGAAGATCGATTGCAAATAATTCGCGAAGCTCACGATAGTTTAGTAGGAGGACACAAAGGTATCACGAAAACTTATAAACGCGTCCGAGCGAAGTATCAATGGCCGGAAATGCATAATGACATACAGAATTACATCAGAAAATGCACAAGTTGTCAAGAAGAAAAATTAGTTAGAGCAAAAACTCGTCAACCAATGTTAATTACCGACACTCCAATAGAACCATTTGATAAAATTGCCTTAGATACCGTAGGACCTTTACCTTTAACACCTAGCGGAAATAAGTACATTCTCACAATGCAAGATTGTCTAACAAAATATTGTATAGCTGTAGCAATACCAAACATCAGAGCTGCCACAATAGCAGACGCTTTTGCAAGACACTTCATTGCCATATATGGAACCCCACGAGCAATATTAACGGACAAAGGAACCAGTTTCATTGGAAACTTAATGAAAAATTTGTCGGAAATATTTAAAATCAAACAAATCACAACTTCTGGGTACAGACCACAAACCAACGGATCCTTAGAACGAAGCCACATAGTGCTAACGGAATATCTTAAACATTACATGGATAATTACGAGGATTGGGATCTACTAATACCATTTGCCATGTTCTCGTACAATACATCTGTACATGAAGCAACAAATTTTTCTCCATACGAATTGGTATTCGGAAAACCAGCCCGCGAACCAAGTTCGTTCCCAACCGGTGAAAAATTAAAATCATACGGAGATTATCTAACAGAATTAATAACCCATACCATAAAAATTCGCAATATAGCAGCCGATAAAAATACCAGAGGAAAAACCTTCAATATCTAAACCAAGCGCCACAATATTCTAAAGGACCATAGCCGTTCATACACACCCCTCCCTTAAGGTTTGAGAGAGTGGGGTGACCCAAGGGCTCTTGAAAGTATATAAACAGCCCCGGCACCATAGATGTATCAGTAGACATCCTTAAAAAGAGAAACACAGTTAAGAACGTCGAACTAAGCAACTCTGCTCGCATTGGCATTGTTCATGTGGACAAAGTGGCGAAATTCTGAGCGCACCTAGGCGACGACAACAGAAAAACCACGAACACCACCGGGGAACCATTCCACAAATTGTAATAGAATGTGTTACTTAAAGAAGAAGAGGGCAGAAGCCACCACCGGACGATACCGAATGCTTATGCGACTCGCAACCACTATGTGCGTCCGCGCCTCGTGCTGCAAGACGGACACTGGCGTGGTCTGCTTCAACTGCATAATGGGAACAACAATAGTAGACCTGGTACAACTGCACTGGACGGAGGAGTCGGCAACAACAGTGGGGACCTGTGACCGCTGCCATGAGGCTATAACCCACGTGCAAGCCTCCTACATGTGCGAGGAATGCATGAAGACCATCTTCACAAGGCTGCAGTGCCAGAGGGAAAACCGAGTCCCGCCACCACCAGATCCAATACCGCTCTGGTTAGTCTCCAGGATACGGCGCTGATCAACTCCGGGCCCAGGACTCTGGCAAATACAACCAAACGACCATCCGACAGTTCCTGCCGCTCATCATCTACCGAAATCACTGCTCATAGCGATAAGTACACTTACATTACACACCACACTCGACATATTACATTACACCACCAAATTGTAATACACTCAATACGAGTTTTCCTTTTCAAAAAAGAAAGCATCGCGATAACCGCAATGTTTCTTCTAAGGGGGGAGGTGTCACGTAGGCAGATCGTTTTATCAAACATATGCCTCCTCTAGAAAAACGAATCCTTTTAACATCTGGAAAAGGAAAACTCTAATACAAACAGGCCGCCTGCACTTGAAACAAACAGAAGGCCCACTGCGATAACAGAACCATACGTTTTGGGAAAGCAGTGGGACCATCATGATTAAACACCAGCTGCAACCACTCTAAACATTTCTGGAAAAACAGATGGGACCAATGCGATTATCTAAGTAATAACCAGATTGCCCTTTCGGAGTAGTATATAAACCCCTTCGGTACCAACGTTCGGGGGCAGTACCAAAGTTCATCTAGCGTTGAGCACTTCGTGTACAATCGTGAGTTGGTTATTATTTAGTGAGATCGGGTTGAAGTCCCTTTCGATCAAAGCGAACCTTATAGAATCTGCGAACTTGCTTGTATTTCTATTTGGCATCCGTACCAACCACACACACACACCCCGCATTGCCAGTGCGTCAAAACCGAGCATCCAGCGGAATAGGTAATATACAACACACACACCTATACTCGCGACAGAACAACTGTAATAGACTGATCTTGTAATATATATTTACTGTGTCAAACCCACATTAGCATTCTCTATAAATCCCAGTGAATACCAGTGACGGTTCCCACAACAATACAATCTAACCGCTCGGGTTGTATTGACTTTTTCTTAATAAATAAATGTTACGCGGCCTCCCTTACCAGAAACCTCCGCCGACCACTAGAGCTGCCTAACCGTCGGCCACGTAACAAATTCATGAGCCAGATTATGAATAACATCAATTATTCAACATTTCGACCAAAATTAAGAGAATTTTAACTTTAAGCGTTTACTTGTTTTGATATAGTTCATTATTTTTCGATTTAATTATGATTTTGTTTCAAGTAAATCATTTATTACTATGTATTGTCAGAATTTCCAAAGCAATCGGTATAAACCTTTGACTATATACCTAGGGACTGCTAACAGCCCATAAGGTCGCGTGCCAAGATCTCAGCGCCACCATGTCCCAAAACGAGGGAAAAACAATAACGAACCATTATATTTTTTCTAGCACTTATATATTTCCCTCCCTCATTCCGATCGCGTGTACGTATATGTAATCAAACCCACGGACATATTCCTATGTCCGTGATCACACCACATTTACATTTACATTAAGTTCTTCCCGGCAAGTCATGGATGCGACGCATCCATACTCTCTCCGAGAAGGCGCTTCTGAAGCTTTAGCTTCACTCCTGCCCAACGAACAATAAGTCAATACTCAATACTTTAAATCTTACATTCTTTACAATACTTCTACTTCTAAGTATTTCTTCCTATCCATACTTTTAACATTATCTTCTCTTCAATACCTTTAACTCTCTCTCTCTCTCTCTCTTAGCTGTTTACTCTCTTCTAATTGTCCCCTTTTAGTCGCCTCTTACGACAAGCAGGGGTTACTGTGGGAGTATTCTGCTCCCCCCACCACAGGGAGTTGATCACACCACACTGAACCACACAGTTATTAGTTCTTACTTTGATCGCTTTTGGGACATGGCTGCGCTACAGATCATGGAACGCACAATGACGGCCCATTAGCAGTCCATAGGTATATAGTCAAAGGTATAAACAGTTATTACGAGAATTTAAGAACAGTTGTACAAATCTTTCCCGCAAATATTGTTGTGGTCTGGAAGGAACGTATTTTCAAAATTTCGTTCGAATTATAACATGCTTGTTTCTAGTTAGTATCGACTGTAGGTAAATGTAGGAAACAAAAAGATGTTTGTACCCTTTAAAAAATGTTCACGGGAGATAAATGATAATGATTTCAATGAAACAATTCGTGGAAAAGATTGCGTGCAATAATTTTTTTTATCTTGTCAGCAATCAATCCCTTAAGTATCGTTAAATATAATTTAGATAACATGTTCCAAAAGAACCAGTTTTAACTTGTTTTTGAACATTATCAAAAATGCTCACACTGGTATAATATTGTTCAAACATTATTTTCTTGATATTGTTGACAGATCACAAATAAACACATTTACGGAAATTATACTTCAAAATTTTTAAATGAAATACTTATTTCCATCGGACAGTCCTGGGCTTTACGCTTTGTGGGAACCCAGATTTATAATTTTATGTTATTATAGTATTTTTAATAAATTAAAAATTAATTTGTTACAGTCTATTACTATAATTATTACATTTTGAGCACTTATTTTCTGATTGTCAGTTTTTCTTTCTCTGTGTTTGAATTTCGAACTTCATACAACGTTTGGAACACCACAAAAACTTTAGCTTTCATAAAATAGTAACAAAACGTTTATAAAATGTCAGGAAACGATATTTCAAGAAAAAAATATTTTTACAGTATGTCCATGCGCCGAAGCAAAAGCACGTGCATAACATATTAGTTATCCAGAAACTATAGTTTATTTTTAATATACCGTGCAATGATATTAAGGGGGTAGACACGGGTAATGCAGTGAGCTACAGCACCGACGCAATTTGGCACAAAACATGGGTTTGGGAGGATTCGTTGTTTGTCCTTATATGAGCAGATTACAGGCTGAGTGAGGGCTCATTCGAAAGAGGAAGGTTCAATGCAGCACGCAAAATACATGGCTCAACGAGATTGTGTTGATATCTAATAATATGAGTGTCTAAAGCAAAGCAAAGATCGACAAAAGCACCCACAGAATATAAGTATTGTAACTTCATTAATAGAGTTTTGCGACTCAAACAATGCGTTTTGCGCGCTGCATTGAACCTGCCACTTTCGAATGAGTCCTCAGCGCCGCAATCCCTGTGTATTTTGGCGTGCCACTAAGTGGGCTCTGGCGCTCCGTCGGTAAAACGTGTTTCTCTAAGATTGTGCTACTAATCCGCAGTGTTGGCCGTGTTATATCATAAAATTATAATTATTCACAATTTCTCGATCGATGCCTCGAACAAATAAAATGAAATCAAATAAAATATCAGTGTTATTTCAAATTTTCTTCTATTTCTTATCTTCACTTAATTAAATAAAATCGGATCGATCGATGATTTATGAAAGTTTTTAATTTATTTGGCTCTGTACAGTTTTGCTACAAATTTATTATCGTTAATAATACCGTCGTACATTTGTAATCATCGTATGAATATTACGCTTGCGTCTTTTTATCTTTCGTCTCCTTACTTCTTCCTCTGACGTACACGAATCGAAAATCGCTTCTTTTATTGCAATGAACTCGAAGTACGTGATGTTCTGTCGCGTCCCCTTATCATCCTTACTGGAAATTCGTTACCTATCGTGTTTATCATATTTTATTTTGCACCTGTATTGAGAATTCAAAGACCGATGAGCGAGTATGAGGTTCGTAGTAAAAAAGAAAAAAAAAAGTCAAAAGGAAATCACGATAGCGATACCTCGGTATCCCCTTTCAAGTTCTAACAGAGATATAAAACGATTCCTTAATTAAGCTTTGGAATAACCGTGTTTAGTAGGGGTATGCGGATACCCGCGATTACGAGTTCGGGTCGGGCCGGTAAACTTCGGGCGGGTTCGGGCGGGTCCCCGTAATTTACAAGTACTCGGGTAACCCGACTGTTTCGGGTCATCGGCAAAAGTCGGGCGTGCTCGGACGAGTTCCCGCCATGTCTGCGATTCGATACGATATATTTCAAAGTAATTGTATTACATTTCTAATACAGTCCTTGATATTACCGACCCGTCCCGACTGTTCGGGTACCCGACACATTCGGGTTCCCGTACACCCCTAGTGTTTAGGTACAACAGCTTCACGAATATCACTGCGCAAAAGCACGGTCGACGATGATGAGAACCGTTTCACACGACGATATGCATGTCGCTTATGACGGACATCAACAATAGGTGCACATTGTCGGGCATTTAAGTTTCCCTAGGGAAAATGGCGTTATACGAGAAGGAGACCTAACCATTTATCTTACGCTTGAAAATTACTAGAAATTATACGTTTATATACATATTAATTTACCTAATCCATCCTCCATTTTATGTTATTATTAAATCAACTAACCCTATTTGAAATGAATGCTAACCCAGATACATGATATATAGTAATTCTCTCCTACGACACCATTTTCCCTAGGGAATCCTATGATATGCTCTATCATGTACCTTATTTCCCTATCTTGAACCTTGTTTTTGAACATTGTTGAATAATGGTGGCTCATCCGTAAGAGCTGCAGCCCCTTCAGTATAAAAATGCAATTTAAATATAAACAATTATCCATTAACGTTGCTTTTTGACACTCAAATATATTTATACGCATAAGTCGATTTCCTTTTAGAAAATAAATTATACCTGTAGTATGTACTTCAGTTTGATTACTGTAACCCCAAAATTACTAGAACGAAGACACGCTTATCGTCGTGCGAGACTGCTCTGGCAATAATTAATAATATACATTCATACAGAGTTGCACGATATTCAAGCATACGAACGAAACGATTGTCTGTTACTTTGTTCATTTTTATAATATTTCGTTTCGTGTCGGTGTTACAAAATCTTCATAAATACTGTGTCGTAGTTGGCGAAGTTTATTCTAAGAAAGTATAATGCCTACGTTCTAGTCGTCTTAAAGTCTAAACGAAGTTTTTATACTTGCGAATTATATTATTATTTATATTTATGTATAAACATAGTACAGACGAGAGACTTGATCAGTATGTTTTCGTTTACATATTACATCGTATATAATAGCGTTCCGATTATATACCGTTAAAATCAATTGCGAAAAATGTACAATGTGTGTCGTTGCCGGTGAATCCGTATAGCTACAATCTTAGTACATTTTTTTATACAAGGATAAAACGCTGCTTCCTCGACGGTCAGCGAAAATTATTTAAATATAAATTTTCTCCTCTTCCTTCGCACAGTTCGAATCAATCGAACTTTGTTCGGTATTTAATAAGAGAAAAAGAATAACGCTAATTCGACGAATCAACCATCTTATTCGATGGATGATCTTTAGCTAATGCTCAGAAACCAACGCAGTAAGAAACAGATTTTTCTGAACATTTTTACTGTCACATGAATGCGCAAGATTATACAATAATCTTTACGAGCAATATGTATATATACATATATAGTTTATGTATACGAATCTACATAGGGTGTCATGTAATTGGTGGTACAAGTTAATAGTGAAAACTATAGCACTTTGGTAACAATTATTAACATAATCAGCCGATTAAATTTTCTGTTCATCAGTGGAACGATCATCTTTTTTGTCACCATTAAGTAACACAGAACGAGTAATATTCATAACAATTTTGAATCAATCTCTTATTGTGGCACCAGTTTTAAAACAGATGTAATTCGACTCTGTTATATAATAATGAGAATAATTTTTGGAAAGAAACAAGTTTTTGTGAAATTTAAAAGTGTCTTCAACATGTACATATGTAGTATAGTTTTGTTTTTAGTATAACTGAAGATACCCCACTATTATTCTGAATGTCACATATAATGATAAATATAAATCATAATTCAGACAGCAATGTCTGGTTGAAACAACGTTTACTTCATTTTATGTTATTTGATAAAAGAAAATCAAACTTTCATGGTAACAAACGCGTTAACCCTTTATTGCCACAACAGATAAATTATAACATAATTAAATAAACACTGTGTGTTAGAATTTTGTTGCAATTCAGAAATGTAAGTAATTGTAAAAACACTTTACCATTTAATTTAGAAAACTTAGAAAGTTTGTGTTATAGAGGGTTAAAAACGTTTATCGATAGCCAAGGACAAAACTCTGAACACCATGAAAATTACAATAATAATACAAAATAACAAATCGAAATTATGAAGTAAAAAAATACATCCTTGAATTTATATTATTATACACCGTGTTGGATATGACTATTTTCACTGTGGCACTCAATATATTATGAGATACAATGATCACCCATTTTCACCTGTGCTACCAGTTACATAACAATCTACATATACACCGTGTCTTACCAATAGCGATCATATTTCACCAACATCGATGCAAAATAAATCACAATCATTTTTCTGTTACGCTTAACATTGGCAACCGTAATCAATCATTGCAACAGTTAATTAATATTATCTCGCTATATATATATATATATATCTCCTTCTAAACGCTAAAAAATATGAATCCTCTCACTCGTTATTTCGGTAATTATACACAATCGTCCTTAAGAAGTAATGGAGTATTTTGGTAATCAACGGCTAGCCGAGAAAACGAACGTCCTGATGCTTGTATCGTTCGCGACACACGGAAGATCACTTGGAAACGTAGAAAAATGGATTTTTGGAAAACTCGTGTCGTCGTTCTCGTTGTGACGGGACGCAGCCATTCGTCGAGCATTACAAAAACATTTAAGGTACAGGTATACTTTACAGACTTGTACGCGCGAGAAGGAGAACAGAAAAATATTAGCTCTGCAGTTTGGTTTCTTTTTTTTTTTGTTTTGTTTTTAATTCACGTACACAATATTCATTTTCAAATATGCATGTATGTGTCTATATATATATGTATATATACAGAGCACACGCTTGTTTCTTTTACCTAAAGAGACTTATACGTATTATATCATCGTAAGATGGACGACCGAGTGTCCAAAACAGAAAGTTAGTTTGCATAATAGGGTATTAGTATTATCATGGAATGTGTCGAGAAGGAAATACTTTCCTCTATAGTCGACATCGAGCGATCGACAGGAAATCGACGCCTAACTGTGCGTACCTTCTTTCTTATCCGTTTTATCACTTCACGATTCTCTTCACCTTTGCTGAGACTCGAAAAAAGACGAATATGATGGTGTATGTCTCGTAAACTTTCATCATTTTTATTTGTAACAACGAAACAATTTAAAGGTGTCTCTGTTTTAAAGAAAAAGTACGCAAGTTCTTTGAAGAAGATTCTAGAGTTCAATACACTTTCAATCTTTCCTACGCTCGTTTTGTAAATTCTTTTTCCTTTTATACGTATTTTATCCTACCGTTCTTAGAAGGATCGCGAGAACCTCAATAAATAAAGATATATCTGGCTGACGATTCCTGGAATCGTCTTTGAAACGCTAATTATCGTTATAGTATTCTTCAATTAAATACACGCTATCGAATTGAGCCTGTGATATATTCTTAAAACAATTCTTCGTTTATTTTGTACAAGAAAAAAGAAAAATGAAAATTATTAAATATACTTTGTTTCTTAACGAGAAAACGAAAGATAACCCTGTGAAAGGCGATTGACCCGGAAGTGCACACGTGGATTTCTGAAATATACATCTAAATAGATGTTATTATTAAAATATTGCTAACCTTTTCTATAAGCAGCATTTCTGTATATCTAAATTCCTATAACAGGTATTAATTTGTGGAAATAAATAAAATTTATTACAGAAATATTTCTATAATAAATATTACTCTGAGAAATCTATTAGGGAAATCAAGAAATAATAGTAAATATTATTAAATTTCTACATTTCTAAAATAGATACATTACTAAGATTCGTAACATTTGTTATAGAAATATAAATTATATAGATATCTGCTGTATAAAAATGTTAACAATATTTTCAAAAGCTAGATCAAGTGTTAGTTAATTAAAAAAAAAAATAATAATAAAGCCTGTAATAAAACTTTGTATGGATGTAGATCCGCTGAATCCCCATGTGTGCACTGCTGGGTTAAATAATATGTAATAAAATAATAAATCATTAGAATATTACATTCGCATCTTTAATGGTACTACTTATTTATAACGAGTCCTCGTGCTTAACACAAACCTTTCTGTATCAACATAAATATTAACATAAATAATCGAACATCGAAATTCGCTGATTCCTTTGTGTTCATAGTTTACGCTCGATGCCCTTTTTGTATACGCATGCCTCGAAATTTTTAAACATACTTCTATCGAGCAACAGAGGTCCGGGTTTTGTTGGTAAAAAAACAGAATCGTCAGCCATTTTTCTAGGAAGCGGTGGCGGTGGACGGAAGCGAATTGGGTCACGCGAGATTCGTTTCCTGTTCGCCCCATCCTTCGCTGTCGCACTCACTCTCCGACGCTGAATCGCTGTCGCTGAACTCGACAGCAACGCGTCGCGCGAGTATGGAAGCGACGTCGTTCAACGCGTTCACGCGTTCCACTTCCTTCTGTTCGATCTTCTCCACTTTGCGTAATTTTATCCCTGGAAAACAAACAGTATTCCTTTCATTCGTAGATTTTGGAGAGTCATATTCATAAAACTTCGAAGGATGACTTATTGAACAAATATTACATGTCCGGCATTTGTATAATCTAAGTTTTAATATGCAACAAATAAGTTTTAGTTGTCACTTTACGCTGTATAAAAATCACATCTGTATCTGCTTTATAAGCTTGATCAAAATAATATTTTTCTTTATTGTACATCGTTAAAATTATTATTATTTTGGTGCCATGAGTGTTTATAATCTTGCAGACTACAATTTATATTAATATTTCAATAATTTAAGCTGTAGTTGTATTACAAGTATAAGATAATAAAATTTCGTGTCACAAGTATTTATATAAAATGATCTGAAGAAGTATTAAATCTTTTATTATTCAAATAACATTCAATTCTACGTGTTATCTGGAAATTACCTGTACACTGTAAACTAATTTAATTAACCCTTTAAACAAAGACGTTACCTCGGTATTAAAATTGCTTATCAAATTTTAGTCATTCTTACATAACGAACGTAAAAGGGTTGATACAACAAAACACAACGTCAAAGTAAAACGGACAGTAGTAAGGTTAATCCTAATTAATCGAATCATAAGATAATTACCGTCTCTGATCGCTTTAAGTAGATCGTTTCGCGGATCAACGAGGGGGATGTTCGGATTAACGGGCTTCCTCAATTGCCCGTCCACGATGTTCTTCAACGGTTTCAAGGGTTTCAGCTTGGGTGGATTGGTCGCTATCATTTTGGCAATGTCACCGTTAGTCAACGGGACGAGCGGCGACGGTCCATTAACGACAGGTGGTGGCGGAGGTGGAGGAGGAGGGGGCGGGATATTACAGGGAGGTGAAATGGGTCTGGGTGGTGTAGGATCCGGAGTTGGGGGCGGAGGAGGCAAATCTTGAGGAGCAGCAGGATCAGTTTCATCGGTTCCAATTTGTGTCGCATGATTTGACGGAGTGGGCGTGGAGTGGTGACTCGGTAATGGACTATTTGGACGACTTCCGCTTCTGTTCAACAAATGCGACGGTATAGAACCTGAAACGATATAAAAAGAACGGTTCGTTAGAAACAGAATTTTCATTGAAACGTAAAGAGAGCCAATTAACCCCCTCTTTTACATTTTTTCCATTCTCAATGCGGCAAACGATGCGTTAAAACGATCATTTTGATGTTAAACTCGAATATTCGATTACGATTGACGATGATACTTACCGTTCATGGGAGGAGGAGACATAGTTTCCCCAGGAGGTGGAGGTGGTGGCGGCAGTGTGTCTCTGCCGGTGCTCATCGATCTTCCTCGCGTCGGAGTGTTGTTGGCGGATGCCACGGTAGGAGTTGAATTGCTGGAAGCGTTGCTCGGAGGAGCTGGTGGTGGTTGCGACGGTCGCGATCTGCCACCCCTACTCGGGGTGCTCTGGCCGCCAGGACTCTGGTACGTTTCGCTTCCCGTTTGTCCTTGACCCGTGCCATAATGCGAACCGTACAGGCTGTCTTCGTAACCCTGGCCTGCGTAATTTGCTGCCCTATTTTTTGAACAAGTACCATTTATTTTTTAACTCTGTCCCACGAAATCTATAATAATAATCTTATATCTAATAAGCTTTAATAATAATCAAAATTTAAAAAAACCATAAAACTACAAACCTATAGTGATCAGAAGAGGGAGGACTGTACAGATGCTGTTCCTCGGGCGGATAACTTCGTCTAAGCTCGAT
The DNA here is from genome assembly GCA_943735885.1 of Stelis phaeoptera. Lineage (NCBI taxonomy): Eukaryota > Metazoa > Arthropoda > Insecta > Hymenoptera > Megachilidae > Stelis > Stelis phaeoptera. The sequence continues at coordinate 5,625,311 of OX030933.1, forward strand.
ACTGCTAGGCCTGGGTGGTCGTGGTTCGGTCATCACCATTCCCAGCAACGATTCGTCGGGTATATTGTGAGGTGCCCTGTATTGAACACCTTGCGTCGGCATAATATACTCCCCGTGGCCGACGGCCAACTGTCTTTGCCTTTCTCTCGTGTTGTGAGGCTGCCTTATACGCTTCTTGTGTCGGCCACCGCCTCCGCCGCCACCCTCGTTCCGTGGCCTATGCGGCTGTGACGCAGAGATCCTTCGTTAACAATGCACGTCTACCACGATTGTGGCAGCAAAGGTGCAAGACAAGCTTAAATTTATCAATCAAGCATGACTCGATAGCTGATCCAGTGTTTATTTGTCGCCGTCTTGAAACAACGTGACGTTATGGTGTTGAACGATACAGCAGGAGCGTAAAATTTATCGGAGTAGGATGCGGTGTACTAATTTTTGCCACTGCTCTGGATTATCACTTTAGCTACCAGAAGCTTCTTAATAGAAAAATTAATCAACAAGCCTTCGATTATTATCGATTTATCGGTGATTCGGTAGAGACGGGGAAAATTAGGTGTACTACGTTTAAAAGGAAGTTACAAACGAAAGGTTGAACCTTCGAATATTTACCTAATGTTTGGTTGCTTGTTGTTAAGAGCAAATAATTTGACACAGAGCATTCATAAAATTGAATGGTAATTCAAATAGATTGATTGAAAATTACTATTTATTGACTTATATCGTTTGGTTCTAATAATGATCGGTTTTTATAAGAATACAGGAACCTCCTATATGTCAATTAAGTTTTCATTTGATTTTCTTAATTTACGATCGTACTATATTGCTTCATATTAATTATTTTGCATATTTATTTTGAAGTTTTATTAGAAACTGAATCAACCACCGAACATGAAGGTTTGTAGGAAATAAAAATACTGTTCTCTCAAATGTTACATGGATACAATTGTTTTTTTTGTCAAGGACATTTGTATGTGTGTTTTAAAATCATAAAAAAAAAGACAAAGTTTGCAGGATAAGAATGGATCATTTTTAAATATTTCAAGATTAAAAATTACCTTTAAAAGTTCCACGACTTTTAATTAAATGATTGTGATTACATTGTTACCTTTTCAGTGTCAGCTAATTTTCCATATTAATCCTTTCAGTATTTATTAATAAAAGGTGTGGTATGATTATTTAATTTTACTTTTATCTCTATTGCCAACTTTTTAAACACCTATATTGCCACTGTTGTTTGGCCACCTTAAAACAGTTTAACAGACTAAATGCCAAAAGGGTTGAAATCCGATCAAATACGAAAGGTTTAATTATACGAAATTTCAAAGAAATGCAACTTTCGAAAAACTCGAAAATTTCGAAGTACCATCACATACAAATGTCATTATCTCTACAGGTACTGACAATTTTATTTCCTACGCGTGAAACATGACAGATCGGAAACAAAATAATCCTGAAAATGACTCAAGGCTATCGTATCGATTACAATATGATGCTGCTGCTGATGATGATGATGATGAGAGAGAACTTCTATCGATTACATCCAAAAGTTGCATGGCTGGCACAGAAACGGCAATACAAGTGATCGACAAACGTGATGTGTGATTGTGTGATAAACTATTCGAATATCGAAAAACAGAGAAGGGCTGAGATGGGGTGGAGGAAGAGGGCTGTGATTCGAATCAGAAAGGGTGTTTTCAACGTAGATCGAATGTCTTGAGCAATCTTGGAAATATCGTTAGTTTGGAAAAAACTGACAAAATTTATACAAATGGAAATGTATAATTCGCAACTTTGAAGATCAGATGACAATCGTTTCACTTCTGAATTACAGAAAATTAGAGAAAAGTAGGGTAAAATGAAATACCGAGATTCTGCCGTGTGTAAATGTAATTTTGTAATCTTTTTACTGACATCAATGACTGCTTTACCCTACTTTGAAATATAAATATTAAATGTTTATCAAATAACTTAGTTCCAGTTTTGTCTCAAAATTGTAGAAAATTTAGATTAAACGAGATTAAACAAGGCGAAAGATTATCGATGAGATTCCTTAAAAATTAACTGATACTTGACTGAAACTTTGTAAAACGTATTTTCTCTAAATTGCTGTCTTCAGAGTCGGGTCGATTTTTTTCCAGAATAACGACATCAAGATAGGAAATTCGGTCTACGCGATTTGATTGTTTGAATGATCAGAAGGGTGTCGAGGACACTGAACAATGCGATGTCGTATTGGCTAGCCCTAGTATGTATAAAAACTACAAAAGTTTGTCAAGCGAGCAGCTATAGCGCAATTTTGTCTATCAGCGCAAAAAACGGTATCGGGTTAATGACAAAAATCACAAAAGAAGTGAGGGAGCTTGATTATGTATGAGTGAGTTGGTGGCGATCGATAATTCATTAAAACTGGACAGGGGTAAATATAAGATAGAAAGAGAGAGAAAGAGAGAAAAAAAAGAGAGAAAGTAACAACAGAAACAAAGGGAAAAAGAAAACTACAAAGATCCAAACCATCGACTTGCCTCTCTGAACGGTTCGGCATATTCAGACTCGGTCTATAACGTAAGGGGACAGTTTCAGTGGTTAGAATTGTATCATTAATTGTAATAATCGTAACAAAATAACAAATTATTGTATCGTGTTGATGCGCACCTCGATCAGTGTCTTAGCTAGTCGTGTATGCAACAGTGTGCCTCATTTTTATTCATTTTCATCGACAAATACGAGACTGTTAGCAATTTTATTTTCACCGCAATCATACGACGATCGTACACTATGTTCAAAAGTAAGAAAAAAAAAGGCAGAAAAAAAAAAATGCTCGAGGTGCACGTTTAAAGAATAACGAAGGAAATATAGTGTCCTCACCTTCTTCCCTCGATCGTGCAATTTCTTTTCGGTATCTTTCAGCATTTCCTGACTCCACAGATCGAAGAAGTAGTTCGGATCTGTGTAGAATTTCAGCCCGTCCTTACCGTCTTCCCTAAAATCGATGAAATTTGGAAAATTAATTCTTATCCTACTTTATGATTTATCTTACAAATAAAATAGAAGAAAGTTAAACAAATTCAAGTATTCTTATAATATAATTTTATTCATTTTACTACCCCGTTTATTCCATTCCAAAATATCCATAGTCGGTCAATAAAAACTATCACTTGAAATAAATCATCACCTATATTACCTCGATATAATGTTTGTAATGAAATTTATTATATTTCAGAAGGCTGATTTTACTTTGTTATTCCGATATACCAAGGTAACCATCAGTATTTTGATTAAATACTTCAAGATGATAGTTTTTATTGTCCCACCCTGTGCAGTGCTTCGAATATAAAAGAATCGAGTACCTGTAAACGTTAAGTTTATCAAGAGGAGGCGGTGTATCGCATTGATGATAAGTCTCCAACATCGCCGTTGGCATGGTATCCCTGGAGACGACCTGCTGGTCGAACACCACCGAACTTTTGAACGCCTTCCTCATATGTATATCTTGTAGTGAAACTGAAATAACAAATGCAACGATCAGTTACTATAAAAATGAATAACCCTGAAATGGAAGAATTTTTCTAAAACACAATGAAACATTTACAAACTGTTAAATATCAAGTGACTAAAATATGTGTATAAACCACGAATAAATTATAAACTAACTGTTGCAGAACACTCGAACAGTGTTATTAATTAATTAATCGAGCAATCAACGAACCTCCTTCAACGGTGCTGTCCAGTTGAGTAACCTTCACAGCTAGCCGATCTATCCTGGCCTGCAAAGAATTGGCCCGGTCGCTCAATCCATGAGCTTCCCTCGCTAATTCACCGAACAGATCCTCGGCATGCCTGGACAAACTGGAAAGTTGCCTGATGGTGTTGGCCAACGTTCCGTTTGTCACAGCTTCTAATTCCGAGGGAAGAGGAAAATCCTCGGGGATGGTGCCGCGTGCGACCAGCACCGGCTCCACCAGTCGTTTTGGTAGCGGCATCTTCTATCTTTTCTTGAAGGCTTCGCCTGCTTTCTCGAGACCTGTAACAACAAATTTTCGTATAACGTTACTTAACGAAGATGAGAAACTCTTGGTAACGAGGAAGGTGACTTTTCAAGCTAGTTCTAGAGACTCGTTACAAACGATCGAGCGAAACGTTTATCACACTGGATATGAGTAATGGAATTGTTATTGCAGGAAGCTGTTCCTGCTACTAGCTGAACACAATCTACATTTTGTTTCGTTATCGTTTATGATGCACGTGATTAACGAACCTCTGTGACAAACGTGCGAATATTACTCCGATAGGATTCAGTTGTTACTAGACTACGGATTTTTATGCAAATACGGGGTGGGTTAAAATAAAACTAGAATCAAAAATAACAAAGTTAATGGCATCATTTTTTGAGAAAAATACATTTGGAAATTCCTTAAGAAAGATTGGACAAGATCAGAATAATTTCAATCGGTGGATGTCATAAATATGAATTTACATTTGAAGTCTTTAGTCGAATTTTAAGAAAGTTACCAGCCAAATTTTGGCATTCTGCAAGTAACAAATAATGTCGAAATCAAAGTTATTATCTCGAACTTTCTCCAAAAAACCGAGGAAACTTTACGACCAACCCAATCAGGTATATCAAAATTAACAGGGTGATAATAAAAATCTTCTTTTTACCGTAAATTCACAATACGCACGCAAATGAATAAGTGGATAATATACAGTTGACGTTTTGCGCATCGTGTTATTATCGATTTATCTTCACGTACGATGCACAAAATTATTCTGCTGTCTTCGCCACGGTGCTAATTTATTCCATAAACTCGAACACCGACGCCTTTCAATGCACGAGTTAAAATAAATATGACGCTCTCAATGTGAATTACGTAAACTCAATGAAGCAAACGGTGATCTTATCGGCGCCGTAGTGAACCGCAAAAGCCGTGAACAATTTATTTCCTTCCTCTTCGTCCGCCTTATCGAATCAAAGACATAATAAAAATACGTAGACGTGATGCACCTTTATGTTGTTTGAAGAAAAATGATTCGAATGAATTGCGAACAAGAATCATGCCGATGTCAACTATAGTTTCATTTTAATCGCATAATGTGGCACGTGTCTACTTGAGAGTAAAATTTTTCACAAATGGATACTGTACTGAATATGACAATTTTTCAGACATGATTTTCTTTATCGACCCCTTAACAATTTTCTCTATAATATACAGCACACAACATAATCATAGTATTAATGATTGCATATGAAGAACTTAAACAATTTGACTAAAAATATGAACTGAAAATTAGAATAAAGTGGTTTATTAGATTTATGTTTTATTATTTTTGTAGTATTTTCATTTTTCATTTTACAGATATAAAAAAGATTTTAGAAGCACAGATTTGAATTGCACAATAGTTCGAATTCAATTAATGTGGTGGTTTTGCCTGATGTAGCTATTAATAAAAGTTTTTTAATATTCGTATAATCATTATAACTGACATAGCAAATAAATACAGTGGTGCCTCGGTATACGTCTGCTTTAGAGTACATCCAATTCGGAATACGTCCTGTTTGAACGTGACAAATTTTGCTCGGTATATGACATAAAGTTTTGTGTGAATTTTACGTCATTTGTCTTGATTGATTGTTTACACAGTGTTTAAATTATTTGACAACCCTATTAATGTAGATATAATATCAACAGGAGTTTTCTTTACATGAGAACGGATTAATTATTTTTACATTACTTCTTATGGGAAAGGTTGGTTTAGTATACGTCCTATTCGGTATAAGTCCAAACATCACGAACGGATTAAGGTCGTATACCGAGGTACCACTGTATATTTTATTAAACAATTTTTCAGTTTTACTGACTTATGTGTAATTATAATGTCGTTATATTTATACACATTAAAACGAATAATATTATATAATAATTACATTTCTTAAAAATTAGATAAAATTTTAAAACAGAAAAATTTATCATCGACCCCCAATAGACCCTTTTTAAACATCCATTGACCACCAAGGGGTCCACTTGTACCCCGTTTGGAATCCCTGTTCTAGCTCATAAGATAGCAACTTTTACATAAATTAAGATTTTTCTTTTCAGAATCAACACAAAGCATGACAGCCCTGAAAAATGATACTGTTTTATTATCTTGAAATATGGGCAGTCAACCTACAGAAGCTCAACCATTCTGTATCTCATAAATTGTCAAAAATGAATGGCTTCGAATGCGAATATCCTCTTAATTACTAATCCTTCAGTGGTTACACTTTTAAGGCGCTAATTATATCGTCGCGTGTTGACCGTGGAAGCGTTGCAAGTTGCAACGAACGACAAGAGGCAACAACCAGGGCAAGTTAATCGGGGCCAATGGGATCTCGAGGGGGGAAATGTAAGGAAAGGAAAAGAAGTCAAGGCGAGGTTGCAGTCGTTGGCACTCGTTAGAGAATTCGTTCACGCCGATCGAAAAGCTGTAGCTGCATCGGAACAGTTGTAATGAGAATTCGTGTGTTGTTCGAAAATTATCGAAAATTAAATCAACCTTTGACCCGTTGTAATAATTTCTGGCACGATCGAATCCAGCCCAGTATCGTAGCGTTGCCTTCGAAAGCTTTGTTCAATAATGCAAGCAATTCATAAATCTTTCTGAATCTATTTATATTAATTGGCTATGTGTTCTAATACAAGTAAAACTTGAATTTCTCACTTTGAAAGTCTCTGATGTTAAAGAGTCAGGTTGGTCCTCGATACCATTTCACAAAATTCCATACATTAAAATCTTCACGAGGCGTACCATTTAGTACGTAGTCAAATTAGTTAAGATCCTTCGTTTGATCAGTTTAGCGGCAGGGTGAAGAGAATTAGATAAGGTAATTTACCTCGTATCAAATTGCTTGAAAATTTGCAAGAATATCAAAGGCACGTTATAAGTTACAGCTTTCTTGGCGCATAGCAAACAAGATATTAGCCTGCGTGTAAATACGTAACAGATCGGAGATACTGCGTTCCTTTCCATGGCATGCAATTAAGAAATCCCGGGGAAAACACGGTACTCTTATCGATAACAAATGAGCCTAGGGGACTGCTTCAGAAGTTTGTTCCTCTTTGCTCCTGATCCTATGTATGTTTTGCGAAAATAAAAAACTATATCAATGATGGCGAACCTTTTTCTCTGCGGTGGGTCAGAGACAAATTAATGTTTTTTATATGTAAACTGGGTGATTATCTTTTATATTGTGCAAAAAGATTTGAAATCTCAATTTTGTAATACAATTTGTCAAACGGTAAGGAGATATACAATCATTTACAATTAATTAACATATGCTATAATAGTTTTGCTGGTCTCGCAAGTGCATGAATTTTTAATTAATACAAAAGGAACGCAAAACGAAAGTGTATTAGGTACAACATGACACATTAATTTTTCACCCTGGTATTAAATATTTATTGCAAACTTGAAATTTCGTGCGACACTCTACGTATTAATAATGGAATTATCGCAAGGAAACTTAGTTTTATTCCTGCCTTCGTTGAAAGGGACTGTTTGCACCGCTTATGAGTGCATAACCAAATAAAAGCCTTGGATGATAGCTGCAGGGGTTAGGGCAAACCCTTCCCTTGCCTTCTGATCCCTTTTGTTTTTAGGGGTCGTTGCTCGGATACGTTGGAACACCGTGACACACAGAGGTTGTTTTAACATCCCTTTTTCTTCAGGGTCTTCCTTTTCATCTGACGCAGGAAATTCCGACTGTCTCGTGAATTCAACGGCATGCTGAATATCGTTATTTTCTTACAATTTTATAAAATTTCAACTACATCGTTATAATGTAACATAATAATGTAATATAACGTGTTTAACACTTTGAAACTACATTTTCTATATTAACCCTTTACAGACCGGAATATTTTTAACTAATAAAAGAACATATTTTGTTTATTTTTGTGAATCTTATTTTTCTGTTGTATTTATAAAAAGAATTTTATCGTATGACAACACTGGGATGGAAATGTTTAAATTAAAAAATTTATTCAGAAAGTTTTGTCAAAATGTATAATGATTTTTATCAAAATAAAGAATTATTAAAAATCCTAGTTAATTCTTCATCCTTCGTTTTGAAGTAAGTATGCGTTGAACATTAGTAGGTCTAGGGTTAATTAAAATAATTTACTTTGTTTTTCAACTAACTGTTATAAATTACGAAACATTCGGTATATCTGGCGACTTTGTTTCAGCTGACACAGAAAGTGTTACGCTTATGCGAACAGCCTAACAGCAGTATCATTACTAAGGTTTATGAAACCTTTCGACAGAAGTCGTGTCGACACGTGGGCTGACATTTACAGCGTACAATCGTACGTTATGGTTCGTGAAGAAATAGAAAGTCGATTGCAATCATTTCTTCTGCTAGCTTCGATTGCACTTTGATCCCGCACATCACAAACGATGACCGAAATTAAAAAAAGAAAAGAACGTTGACTGCCAGGATAGAAAAGATATGTGTAACAAGACACATTAAAACACCGAGTATTAAAAATTTTATGGATTAATTTTCGAATTTTAGTTTTCTATTTGATCGAAGGATGAACATCTTTCAACTCACATTTCAGAAAATTTATACAATAATTTGATATAAAATATCAACTGAATAATTATTTTTTAAGGTAAATATTTGTAATAATAATTTGTAAATATACAAAAATAACAATGATAAAACAATAGCAGTACGTCCTATTTACTATACTTTTAACACGTTGACTGCCACAGTGAAAACGGACGTGTGTAGTCAGACACGTTGAAATCCTAATTATTAAGAATATAATCAACTAATTTTCAAATTTAACCTTTCAAATCGATAGCTAGCATTATTAACTTAATGATAACGCTATCCGTGATTTATTTCGTCATTTCTTTTGTTAATTATTTGATTGTAAAAAATTTCGGGTGCCGGTCACCGGTGACCCCCGTGGCAGTCAACGTGTTAATCATAGTATATATAAAAATTAATCTAAATTGTTATTTAAAAACCAGACTCGTTGCACAAAGGGATAATCACAGAGCCAAGTTAAATGTTTCACTTGCATGAATCAGTACGTCTTCTAACAAAGAATCTATCCAGGTGTTATCACGATAAATTAATAATCATATCTTATGGAACCAGTTCTTGCTCCGCCTCCATCGTTTTTATTTCACCCTTCGCATTCGTCTCAAGATTTGAAGGTTCGCCGATCTCCCAACTAACACGAGTTACATGTTTCTCCAGTTTCCATTAGAGCGATAAAGTCTCGAACCATCAAGGTAAATGAATTCTAAGCAACAGGAATCGTGGCACCCTAGGCATGACGGGAATACGAGTAAAATATGAGTCACCGTACACCCAGGGCCCCTTTGACCTTACGTATCTACACCTTATCCATGCTCCCACGCGATCGACCAACAGGGCATTGCTGATTCAGCATGAACTTGCCAGAGGAAGCGTTCGTCAAGGTGTGAATACACGACGTGCAACGTTTTCTATTGAAAACGAAACGGTTTACAATATTACCCTCCATAAACTCTGGACTTTACCGGTTGCGAGAAAATAATGATTTGATATTCGTACATCCTTTAATCCAGGCGTCGGCAACCTATGACCAGGCGGATTATCAAGTAACCCATTTGATAATTGCAAGTGACCCACTTGAGGTTCGCGAATAAAGTATAATATTAGGTTGGTGCATATGAAATGTCCGATTTTGTTTCATCAGTTTTTTAAATCTGCTTACTCGATAAATATTCGTGTCTTTGAGATGTTTCATATATCGATTCGAAGCTTAGAATCTCCTCTTTCACAGATAATTTTCACTTTGCAATATTCACCTTATTTACTCATCCTTTTCAAGTTTTTATGAAATATGTATTAAACTGATTTTTAGGAAAATCATAAAACGCTTTGATTCGTCGAAGAAAATATGCAGATTCCTAAGACTTTTATTTTAAAATAAGACTATGATTTATTGTGATAAATTATCATCGAGATTTGTTAAGATTTCTGTGAAGCACGAATAATCGTAATTTTTCCGAAAATTGATGAAACGAAAGTAGAAAACTTGTAATTTCTTGAAAAAATGTACAGATTATAATCATATGCACCAACCTAATATATAAAAATAAATTACAAAAGGAACACGAAACAAATACTTTGAGATAGTGTAATTTTCCACAGTGCAATTTCCCCTAGTGTAAATAATCCCTAACGTCTATATTCCCTAGTCTTATTATACCTTGGACGAATAACCCTTAGCTTAAATACTCCCTAGTGCAGTTTACCCTGGTGTAAATAATCCCTAGCGTCTATATAACCTGGTGTAATTATCCCAAGTGTCAATATTCCCTAGTATAAATATCCGAAGCGTCAATACTCCCTAGTGTTAACACTTCCTGGTGTAATTTTCCCTAGTATATTATACCTAGGATCAACAATCCCTAGTTTCAATATTCCCTAGTATAAACAATCCCCAGTGACCCGAATCGTCTTTTTAATAATCACATTTTAGTTAATGTTAATCCGCAGCCAAAAAAAGTTTGCAGGAACCTGCTTCAACCCATATTAACCCTTTCGCTATATCCAGAAATAAATAAAAATAAATATTACGAGTCAGTTCCCATCTCTACCTCGTTACAGTTACGCTAAATTCATTCACACGTTGCAGTACGTTGTTAAAGTGATTGAAGAGAGACACTTTACGCGACATACAATGAATCTACGGGAATTAACGCGGAAACGATGAACCGTTCGCGTAAAACTAGCAGCAACAGCGATTTAGTCGTCCCCCTATGTTTCTTAGGTTACGTTTTAGGTTACTTGGGTGTCTTTTTTATTCCCCCGTAGCAGAGGGATACGCTCTGTTCATTCAGAGACCAGTGAATGGAGCTTTCAGTTAGTTCCTGGTTTTGAATAAGACGAACAACATTTATAGGTTGCTAGAAATATACCGTGATCGTAAACCTAATTAACTGGTGATTAACGACCTGTATTTTGGTAAAGATTGACTGAACAGAAAAATAAAAAGGGATAATAATGACTTGATCTTCAATATTCTTTATAATGTCATGTTACCAATGGCTGTTTTTATGGCAATCAATAATACGGAGTATTTTTAGTCGTTCGGAAAGGTTATGGCTCTACTTTAAATACAGCTATGTAAAATAAAAATAATTACATAACAGTATCTTTATATTGCATTGAATTAAATTAAATTAACACGTTATCTACCGATTTGAAATGAGAGAATAGACACTGTTACTTCATAACTTAATAGTAAATTAAGATTAGGAGTAATCCGTGTTTTCAATTTTTTTCTAAACTGTAACACACCTAATTTTCATTATTTCAACGGTGTTGCAGACGACAAAATAATAATCAAAGGTTTATTAATCGGATTTCAGTTTATCGGTCGATATTACTGAAAAACTTATTAGTCGACTTCTGGTAAATAAAGTGTTAATCGATACAAGGTAATTGAAGCTAATACAGACTAGGATCCAGTAAATAGAAAATATTTAATCGTGCTTTTTGTATCTTAAATTATTGAACCAACTTCCAGTTGTTTAACTATCAGATGTGTCATAAAGTCTTTTAATTTCAACTCTTTTTCAGTAAAATTCTCAAAACTTAGATAGACCATACTGAATGCAATTATTCTAGCTGACAAACATAATTATAATTTTCTGTTGTTAATAAAGCTATGGTGTCTTTTATATTACATGAAATCCTTCAAGTCATCGAGTAAAGTCTTATCAAGGTACTTGATTCAAGAAAATGACTATTACAATAAATACTTATAAATAGAAAAAATTCAGGTATATTCGTATATAAATTAAACAAAAATATGTAACGTCAGTATTTCATCAACTTCTCAAAAGATATGAAATCACTCGAAATGAAATCAGTTTACTCAACACCTTTTTTTTTTTTAAACAGATCGTGAATAATCCTTTGGACGAGTTGCGTGAACATGCTTTTACGTTCGTCACGCTGTATACACAACTTATCTTTGATATTAATGGTCGTGATAAGAGTAGTTGCATGTACGACATCTTTGAACATGTTTCAAAATTCTATCCATAATTTTACCTATACCGAGTTGTCTCAAAATTGCTTTGGCAATAATTTATTCGTGTGCTTTGAATTAATATTTGAGAATATTATCTCTTTTTACTTTTAAATTTTACATTAATTATGGTGTTAATCGGATACCTCGGTAGGTACCCAGTCAAATTTTACTATTCAACATTTTTTTAATACTAAATTTTGCATAAAAATTAATGTCTAATATTATTAAACTTGGACACTTTGAATAGTGAATTTATTCCAAACGCAATAAAATACCGAAAAATTGCCAATTCATGCCTTTTTTTTGCAAATTACAAACTAAGCACTAAGCAATCTTTGAAACCTCTGATATCAAATAACGTCGATTCGTCAATCCATTTCTGTTACATCAATATAAATTCTAATTTACTAATTAAGCCTACAAAAATATCAATAACTCTGTAAACTAGGAAAAATTATTTGCTTATTATCAGAGCCATCGCATTGTCATTATCATAAAAAAATACGTGAAATATTTAATTTATATTTCCGTGTCAGACTAACCCTATCAGAAAAATACACTTTTATTTTTTTTGCGTTTCCTAACCAAACATTAGTTAATTATTCAATTTCTAGCCTAATAGAACGCCTAAATGACCTAATTCAAACCAAACACTACTGCTCTGTAAAAACATAACCTATCATTATCTCATTATCCTCGTTAACACTTTGTTAAATAAAAAAAAAATCTCTTTCTAGCGCAGGAAACAGTTTCAGTAATTGTTGGTTGATAGCTATAATCACCTTGATTAATTAAGCAATTTAATCTGAACAACATGGTGTTTCGTTTATTTGGCTTGTAACTGTAATTATTTTGCAATGGAGGTTCAACAGAACAGGAACGCGGAAAGGATCCTACTTCATTGGTTTCGAGGATTATGCAAAATTGCATCTAGCGAAGAATTCATTGGCAGATGATATGGTTTGCAAACCTTGGTTCGGTAATGAAGTAAATACCGCTAATGAGAACCGGCTGTTCTCAAGGGCGACCGTGCACTTCAGACATCTTCTTGGTGCACTAACCCTGGTGTACAGATGTTTCTGCGAGTTGACTTTCACTTGGTGCGAGCATAGGAATTCAAGATAATGAACTTGCCGAGCAAAGACTAGAAAATCGTTAGTGTAACGGCACCGTTTGCGAGTAGATCCTGTTCAATTTAATTAAATGGCAAACATTGGGATTTTTTTGCTATGAAACTATGGTAAAACGACGAATGCTTACTTCCTTAACATTAGAACTATCGACGTTCAGCGTACCCCAACTTCTGAGCGAAAAATAAATTGGAAAACGAAGTAATTAAGATATAAAAATATAAACTTATATATAAAATAATTCTTTATCTTGACAAAAGTCAAGTGAGATTTTTGCAAAAGCGTCTTAATAAACATTTTAATTTAATATAAGAAATCTGAAGCAAGTCGTGTTGACCCCTTTGGTAGTTCTAGTGTTAATAAAATATTCATTTTGATAACAGAAAAGTATCTCGAAATGATACTTATGATACAACGATCTGAAGCTTGAAGTTAAAGGAAAATAACCACGTACAAACTGCAACAACAGTTTTAACACAAAATGGCCGATGGCCAGTTTAGTGAACGTCAGAACAATGATTTTTAATGTAGAAGGGTGCGTAGAAAGTCTAGCAAAATTTTATGACAGAAAAGTATCTCAAAATAACGCTTATGTTATATCAATATGAAGCTTAAAATTTGACAGAAATAGTTACATAAATTCCTGGTTAATGTGTTTGTTATAAAATGAATGGTTGCCAGTTACAGCTAACAAGGATCGATTTCGAAACATAGTCAAGTCTGATACGATTTGATAACAGAAAAGTATCTCAAAATAACACTTATGGCATATCAATTCAAAGCTCAAAGTTTATTAAAAATGACTACGTAAACGTTTCATCGGTATTCTAAATACAAATTGTTTGATTGTTTAATTGTAAATGTGGATCGTATTTACAGTACAACAGAATTTGCACCTACAAAAATCATTAAATCAAAAGCATAAGTAATTCGTCTTAACATTGCAGTAACATGCAATTAATTTTGACAAACATACCCGCTGAAAAAAAAAAGACAAAACGCAAAAAGGGTAATATTTCCAACTACAAAAGTTAATGAAACCGCGTACTTATTATAGAAACGTGAGAACATTTCATAAACCAATCTACTAGCTGATGTTTTAGTACATAATCATCAGTATAATTTATTCAACCTGTCGTTATATATAACAGTAAGCTCAACGACTCATATCCTTCCTTTATCAATGACCCGAATGCAACGAAGAGTTACCTGCGTATGTAGTTCATCGACACGTATCAGAGTAATCGTGCTAAAATTACATAATCGATAAATAAATTTCATAATGTTTTCATGCGTAACATCTGCTGCGTTTAAAATTCCATAAGCTTCATACGAAAGTTAATAAATGGCCATAAAATTTGTAAACTTTAATTTCTTTCGTGAAGGTAAGTTATGTAGGAAATCATTTATGTTAAGTAACATTTAAAAAGTGCTATTTTGAAAATAATTTAACTGTCGGATGATTAATTTATATTCTACATTTCTATTTTCTAAATAAATATTATTTTCTAACGTGTGCCACGGTTTTGTTTAAAAGTTAACATATCAAATTTCGATGAATACGTGTTATATGTCTCGGTCACGACTGACCCAGCTTCAGATTTCTTAAACACATCAATTTATCAATTTTGAGAAAGGGGCAAAAGATATAAAACACGTGGGAATTGAAAGGTTTTTAATTCTTTTGGAATAATTGGATCGATTGAATTTTTTATCCGTTCTTGCTTAATGGAATGGATAATAAGGTCACAGTTATTAAATGGCTCCTAACAAGCGGGTATCGATGCATCTGAAGGACTCCATAACTTGGTACTAAGGATTAATCAATTCGCAACCGCCTAAGAGGGAAGATAAATGATGATGCGAATGTGATTAAAAGAGAATCTCATGCTTTTATTTTGTCTGCGAGTAAACACGACAGGTGCACGCAATGCGCCAGTTTTGATCAAGGTGGATTACTTTGCCGGATAATTTCGCGTAACCTACTTTCCCTTATATAACATTTCTTGGCTGCCGATGGTGAATGGAATTCAGGAAAATTGGTTCCCGTCCAGTTGGCATTGTTTCCTCGATTAACACGACTTTCGGCCACAAAACCGAAATCATAATAAATAAGAAACTTTTCAGAAAAGTGTCCATAGATCCTTCTCGTCATTCCTTTATTTTTTAAAGAATCTCGAACTATTTGGAATAACTTACTTCGTTTGTCCTAATCATTTTTGCGATGGTTTTATTATTCTTCTTGGATCTCTCGTTAATTAGGGCATTTTTTATTCAGCAAAAAAAAAAGACTGATAGCTACATGAAATCCTGTGAAATTCATCAGACTTCGAGAAAAACATCACCCTTAATAATCGTCGAAGAAACGCTACATTTCTGATTCAGATTCTATCGCAAGCAGAATGCTTCTGGAGTCAGGTGTGGTACGATACGTCCCATAAATTCGTCCGACGAGGTGTGGGCAGATAACGTCGAGTGGCTTCTGTAAATGTCAGAAATAGCGTGTTTTATCGAACACATGGAGCCAGGATCGAGCGTATCGTTATCGAGGGGCAAGGTGAATCGTCGGCACGTTCGCGCCCAAGCGCGCCCCGGGTATCTGGTTTTCGTCGGTCACCATCTCGCTGTAACATGAAATATTTAACGGACACAGGAAATTTAGGTCGTGGTACTGCGCCAACATGCGAACGTGCTACTTGGCCAGGTAATACAGGACGCTCGTGGACCTCACGAATTCTCCACGCTTTTACATTTATTGTTCCCCCGTGTGTTTCGATTGTTTGCCAACGTCTTCGGATCTGGATTCTGGATCAACCGCTCGTGGAACGAATTTATTAACCCTTTGCTGACCGAGCTACTTTCGCCGTTTCGTTCCAGCTATCCTGCATTCGTCTGACCACTTTCTAACCAACTTTTACATTCTCCCGTGGATCCTAAGAATAATAAACTGTAAACACGTTATACTACATCCCTCGAGCTGATGAATTTGATTTGTACTTTGAATCAAAATTGTCTCTGATCCGGAGACGATTATAAAAAAAAGGATATTTTCATCAAGTTTACTTATTATTCTTTCGAGAGCTATGAGTACGAAACATTGAGATCTCTACTAGCCACTAAATTCTGTTTTCTTCGGGTTACATACTTTGAAGATGATCTCACAGACGTATGTTCCGCATTTCGACCTGTTTTCGACCTTTTTTTATCGAACAGATTATTTAACACTAGAACTACCAAACGGATCAAAATGACTTGTTCCAGATTCCATATTTTATACGTTGCCTCTCGCCAAGATAAAGAATTTTTCTATACGCTAATTTACATTTTATCCTTTATGAATTTCGTTTTTTATTTAAGTTTCGATTTAAGTATAAGTGTACATTGCACGTCGGTAGTTATAGAGTTAATCACGGATTCCATAATCATCTTAAGCTTTTAGAATGTGTAAATAATTGATGTGAATTTAAGTTCGTTTTATATATTTTAAAACAGACGAATATCCAACTATGTCGTATAATCTAAACAATAATATCATATACAATTGATGGAAATAGTCTAAAGTTACGTTACTCTATTTGATATTATAAATAAAAAGAAGTGATGATGGAATTTTCAATTTGAGAGCAGCGGAAAATATGTTAATTATTTTGGCTGTATAATCAAACAGAGATATCAGAATATAAAAATCTCAATTATTCTCGCAGCAATTTATCATTAGTTATATTTATTAAAATGTTATTTAAAATTATTATCTTCTTCAAAAGTAATTTGATAAATAACTCACAGTACTTTCAGATGCATTTATTTTTCCACTAAATTGAAAAATTCTTTATCTCGACGAAAGCCAATCCAACATTTCGACAGAATACTTTCAATAAATTTTGGCATTTAAAATAATAAATTCGAAAGAATTTTTCTAATTGAGGCAACGATTTTTATTCCGTTCCTAGTATCACCGAAACGAAATAATAATGGAATGCAATCGAGTCGTTACGATATCATGAGCAATCGAAAGATGCGTCCGGTTAACCGGCAACAAAGAGCTTATGCTAATGTCGCTACGTGAGGAGATTTTGCAATATCAGTCGAACGATACGCGTGCCTCGAATCGAATCTACGGCCTGTCGTTGGTTGCACGTGCACACACACGTTCCAAATTCCTCGTTTCCCTCGACTGACATTCCTCAGGCCTTCATAGTGTTGCCTTCTCTTCCTCGAACAATCGAATCGCGATGCTATTTGTCGATCCACGGCATAATCAAGCAAGGTAAAGTGACAAATGCGGTAAGGAACAAAAGTGAATCAACCATTTTCCCAGAAAAAGTACAATTATTCGTGCTCGTATTAATTCTATTTAACGAAAGAATTCCACCTGTATAGAAATAATCTCAAAATATGTGATACTAGAAGATCATCATGAATTATGTCCAGATTAGGTCTAGATTAGGTTAAAGGGTTACGTCTAGTCGGGATCGAGAAAATGACGTAATTTTGAAGATTTTTTTTTGACATTCTAATAAATAATCGAAAAGTATATATTTTAAAGTAGCTGTAAGATTTTTCTTTTATGGAAAAATATTGTATAATGCCTGTTTTTCGAGATCACATGCGGCGACTATGATATCTTCCAAACCGTTTATTTAAAATCAAAACCAAAGAAGATCAGGTTAGTACGTTGTATTGTTTAAGGACCTGAACGAAGGGTTTTGCGAAATTTCGATTTTTACCAAAATAACAACTATTTTACTGAAAAATCCGATTTTTGAGGTGATTCAATTTTTGTTTTATCGCAATAAAAAAAAACAATTGTACGGGATTAAAAATCCTTCGTTTAGGCCCTGCTCATTATGATAAAAAATAATCATGCATTTGGAACCGATCGGTCTAGTACTTTTTGAGAAATTTTGTCCACCGCAACGGGCTTTTTCAAAAAACACTGTTTTGAGATAATCGCGTGTAAAGTTTCAAGTTCATGTTCTTCATAGTTAAAACTATTTACTTTCAACTTACACAGAGTCATCTATTCCAGGGCTATAAATATTTATTCCTGTAAACAGATAAATGTATCTCTAGCAATTGGCTTTATAGAATCAGAGAATATTTTTGAGAATATGTATTTTAAGAAAACGCAAGAAACAAAAAATCGATTTTTCCGACCTATCCAACTACCCGTAACCTCTTAATTATTACTCCTACGAATAGTGAGGTCTCCTTACCATTTTCCCTAGAGAACTCTATGCTGCTCAACAGCGTAATGGAATATTTACAGCTTTTTTTAAAATCCGAATCAACAGCACTGACCATCTACAAACCAGTGTAACTTTTAAACAACAGATCAAACTTTTATCATGAATTCAAAACTGTGCAATTTATACAATTATAAACTTACACCTACCATAATAAATAAAGTATAACCTAATGGAATAAATACTGTATCTTAGAATCTTATTGCAATTTAGAAGCCATCCTCATTTCTTCTCGAAAACGTAGAAAATTTCGGCTACAAAGGATTAATTAGTGTAAGTTCATTGTGCGATCAAGATCTGGTCGCGTTGAACCGAGTATACAAACGTGACCCATGTAGGGTTACATCGGCTGCGTGTACGTACAAGTTTACAAAGCCGAGTTCTTGCATGCGTGGTGGCATGACCATATGGACAGCATGTGCAGGTTTGGTTTTCATGTGGCCACACACGTGCAGCCCAGAATGGATCAAGCCAACCGTAGACGCGATTAACCGAGGACAAAGTCTTTGCTATTCGTTGATATTCAAGTAAGTTAATTAGAATCACCTTCGTAGCTATCGATCATGGTCAATTTTATCACTGGATTTCGTTAATGGGACTTTCTCGATGGAAGACTGTTTCCTTTTGTGAATAAAAGCGATCTAAACGACAACAGTTTCGTAACAAAGTATAATAACTCTTTCCTGGGCAACCATGCAATAAATTACATCATCAAATAGTAACAAATTGGTTTTTTTGAGTCATCAATTTTAATTGTTCCTTTACTCTATTTACTTGACTTATAGGGTTGATACTTATAATAATATAAGTGAATGTTATTATACAGGGTGTTTGGTAACTGGTGGTACAAGCGAAAAGGGAGTGATTCTACATAAAAAAAATAAGTTGAAAATGTAGAATAAAATTTGTTTATATGTGGCTTTGTTTTCGAGAAAATCGACTTTGAATTTTCGCCGGATACGCATGCAGTTGATTATGTCATGGTTGAACGAATCCTGATAAGAACCATACTGGCCGGCATTTTTAACAATTTTTCCATCAATAAAATAAATTCTTAAATATTACATCCTATAATATTAATCATAAACCTATGACATATGATTTGTATCGAGATTTCCTCGAAAACAAAGCCTCGTATGAAAAAATTTTATTCTACATTTCCAACTTATTTTTTCATGTAGAATCACTCCCTTATCGCTTGTACCACCATTTACCAACCATTGTATAACATGTTTTGCCGAATTACAATAAACTATAAGCTAAGAAACGAAAGGCATACTTTTCCAAAATTCACGTAAATTCAAATGCTATAAACAACGAGATAACCTTTCAAGAACCATCTTGCAAATTGCCCAGATACCAGTTTACACGTCCAAACAATCCCAACGAGCAAATATTTTCTGCAGTGTCGGTGAAAACTCAGAAATGACACGATTTTCCAAACGATCGGGCACGAACGTCCGCAAGCGAAAGATATTTTCGTCCACCCTCGGTTAAATCGTCAGAAACACGTATCGGGGTGCAACGCTTCCGTTCCTTCGATACCAGATCTATCTACCCCTGTCACGATGGAAAAAAAAGGGAGAAAATGACGTCAGACACGTATTCACGGCTCCCACGAACATAAATTCTTCCTTCTGTGTTTGCCATTACACGCGACCGAACGCCCACCGTGTTCCTGGTTGCGCGCACGCGAAAATCGCCGAAGCGTGTCGCACGTGCGTATACGCGTGTGCGTTATAAATAGGAGCGTTTACAAAAGTGCAGAATGATGAACCGAGCCAAGAGAAAATGGAGCAAGCATGGTAGAAGTACAATGTACAAGCGTCACGCGATACTCTTTGTCGCTCGAGTTCCTTCGAGGAACATTGGGACTTCCGGTTCTTGGCGCGACTTACAAGCTTTCAGACGTTTCAGAGCACGGCGATACGGCGTGAACGGTGGTACTATTAGTATGGCAATTTTGCAACATCCTGTAGATTAGGTGTACCATTTACGAGGGGGATTAATTAATTGACACGGGTCGATTTTGATGCAATTAGATTGTTGGCGCGATAAATGATAGATTTCGAAACGTAGGATTTCATGACAGAAAAGTATTTCAAAATACTGCTTATGGTAGATGAATTTGAAGCTTGAAGTTTGAGGAAAATGCCTACATAAATGTTTCAGCAATATTGTTATTAGGAAACAGCCGGTGATCAGTTGAAAGCAATACTGACTGATGTAAAAACAGCACGTATGGTGCATCAAATTAAAGCTTAAGGTTTAATAAAAATGACTACGTGAACATTTGATAAAACTGACGGATTTATAACTTAGCATTGTTCAGAGTAATAAAGGAACTTCTAATTTTTGGATAATACAATCTTTTTTCTTAGAATATCCCACACAATATTTCAAACTTTGCTATGTTTTAAAATTTGGTAAAATATTAATATATAAATTTCATGAGGTGTTTCAAACTTTACTAATTATTAACTCATTAAACCGCTACATTCGAAACGTAAAAGATACAGCATAACAAGCTGCGAATCGAGCCAATTACCTTGCGAACGGAACTGGACCCCTAACTTTTATTTTTAATCAACCGGTCTGTCATTACAGCAACATATTATCTAAGTACCGTTACAAAATGCTTGTCGCATCCTCATTTGAATACTTAATTAACTTACTCCGTGTCCTGCTATCAGCGATGTGTACACGTCCTAATGAGTTTCGTACACGTATCTAACTAACGTACCTACAGGAACTAGCTTAACAGTACGAACCAGCGTACAAAGTGGAAGTTAACTCAAATAATATGGGGCATGAATGATTACGAGGACAAATGTCACTGGAAAATTTGTCGAATTTCCAGGTAAGAAAAATATCTGTTTTCCACCGAAACGATTACATTTTCAAATTTTGTTTTCTTTCAAACTTCAGAGTTTTAACCCTTCGTAGACAAACATGTTTTTCCATTCCTCGTAAAAAAAAAAAGCTCAACCTTTTGCCTAAGTTATTTTACCGTTTTAAATTGTCGAAAAATTTGCAAAAATTCTGAGGTATTTGTTAAAGTCTCCACTATAATATACAATCGTTCGTAATATCAAAATGTTAAGAGATTCACGTAACGAAAATACAAACTTGACAAAGAGTTAAACTTCGTTTGTGCTGCTAACGACCCAAATTGACTGAGAAAGATCTATTAATCCTTTGCACTCGAAGACTTTTTTTTCGATCGAGTACAGCAACATGTAAATGCACGTTGGTAAAATTGAACGGAGTGGTCAGAGGGACTGTGTAGACGTCCTGGGTACCAATGTTCTTCCTGTGCAATTACCAATCACGATGACTAAACAAAAGGAACCTGGCGCATTTGTGCAGACCGACCCATATCATTGTATGTATTCACAATGAACCTAACTGCATATTATTCTTAGTGCAAAATTTGTCACTTCGTGTTCTATGATTTATTTAATTTTATACATATTGTATTACTATGGTAATGACGATATCGCTGTAGTATTTTTATTATAATTATCTTTGGTTTTTCAAATCATATATATTTATATATTTTTCGTTATTACGTTGGAAGATAATGAAAAACTTTCCGATTCATTATTTGTTTTAACCAAACATCAGTCATTTTATATCGAACACATTAATGAAGGACTTATGTGGCAATGTTCTACAAACTTTAAGCTTTCTATTGATATGCCATAAGTGTTACTTTGTAATATTTTTATGTCATCAAATTGTGACAGACTCTATCACTTTCGAAATCAGACACTGTTTGCTGCAAATGCTAACCAGCCATTTTATTTTAAGAATACTAAAAAAACGTTAATACAGTCATTTTCGTTAAAGTTTAAGCTTCGAATTGATATAGTATAAGTACTATTTTGATCAACTTTTATGTCATGAAATTGTATCAAACTGTATGCAAACAACCTAATACATTAAACAGTATTATTTTGACGCGAATTGGTCGTTATAACTGACCACCAGCCATTTTATATTAAGGATATCACCCAAAACGTTTATGTGGTCATTTGATAACAATTTAAGCTTTGAATCGACGTAGTGTGAGCGCCACTTTACGATACTTTTATGTGATGAAATTATGTTAGACTTTCAATGTTTTGAGATTCACCGTTTGCACGAATGATCAATGAAGGGGACGTGGGCAGAATATTGACCGTGGCAAGTTGAACACTCGAGTGCTTAAGTGCCGTTCTTGTGCATAGGGTTAGGGCTAACTTGACCCCATACGATTGTGCTCCGTCTACCTTTACTAATCCCTCGGTTAAGCGGATCTACCGCGTGTGCGTGGACGTTTCCGGTCGGTCTTGCGTAACATACATCACGATTTTGTACTTTAACCTCGCAAACTGAAGTATTCTGCAAACTCCATGTATCGCATGTGCGACAGTGTTTCAAGAAACATTTCAAAAGAAATTGTTAATGTTTTTCAAGAAATCTGAACACAAGAAGATACGAAATAAAATTAAACTTTGTTCCTACGTTATAGAACCACGTAAAAAATACAAGAAAATTCTTGAAATTCTTGGTGACACGAAGATCTTACAGTTCCAATTTTTTAGTACAAATTCGATAGAGTAAATTTAAAGAAAATTTTATGTAACGTTTGTATTAGAAATGAAAACAGTTTTATTCTCAATAATTGTAATTTGAATGTGCCACTCAAAATACTACCCCCCCACAGATATTAATTTTGCATAAAAAGTAGGTTATTTTGAAAAACTTTTGATTCAAAAGTGGGAACTGTTTTTCTTTTTTAAACAAATAATGTTTTATATCGTACAAATAAAGTTTGAATGTAATAGTAAAACAGCTATTATAATTCTAATTTTGTTCCTTATTTTCTGTGATCGAATTAAACATAAATGGTGTCTCGTATTCGGTACACTCGCTCTACACGTTTCAGTAGGATCAAAAGGGGTTAAATTATGAAGAAAGAAGAAAGATAGTGTCGCTTTACTTTAGCCGTACGGGAGAAATAACGGCAGTATGTACATACGAAGCTTTTAAAACATGTTTATCGATCTTCTCTGGTAGATCCGAGGTGTACGATCTTCTATTTGGACACCTCGGTGGTAATGCATTGGCGACGACAGGTTACCTGACAACGTTAAAATCGGGGGCATAGTATTTACTCGACGGCCAAGTTAAATATACTCGTATCCGGTTTAAGCCTTTGACTTATTTTGTTAAAGAACCGGTCGATCGTGCTCGAATTACTGTTTATTGCTTCAACGTTTTCAAACCGCGTCGGCAATGTTCAGGGAATCTTTGATTTTAACAATTTTAATCTTTTGCGATCGTAATCGTTTTCCGCTTATCGCAACTTCTTATAAATTTCCAATAAGAAAAAATTATCTATTTTAAGCCTAAAATGAAAATTACGAAGCAAAGCGCCCGGTGCCCGTTAGATTACCGTGAAGTGTTCCTTTTTTGCAGAATAATAGGGTGAGAATGATTTGATAGTACTGATAAAAATAAATAAAGAATGAAACCTAAGCCGACAGATAATAGTGTTTTATCTTGATTACAATCAACATACATTCTGTCAAATACAGCTTAATAAATTTCCTAATTTAAAATAAGAAACCTGAAGCAAATCAAAATAATACAAAATTTAAGTATACTCGATTTAAATACATACATATTTCTAGAAATATAAAAATCCTACAAAAATAATTATAAACATCCATTCCATCCTTTCAGATTTCATTTAAAGAACTGGTTTAACATCAACATAAAAACTTCTGAATGATAATATAACGAAACTATGGGTTAACAACGCTCAACTGACTGCCAGAAGATTCATCCCAATAAAAATTCCAGTCAACTCTAGTCCTGGCACAATAGCAGACAAAAGTCACTCAAAAAAAAGAAGAAAAAAAAAAACCTAACAAAAGTCAAAGAACGTCTATGATGCACGGAAAAAAGAAAAAAAAAGGAAAAAGCGCCGAGAAAGGAAACTGGCACGGTCGTTTGAAAACGTCAAAGGGAGGTGGACCAGGATACGATATCGCTGAAAATGCCCCCAGGTGCGAACGAAACGTGGAAGAATCGAAAGAACGGAGCAAGGTATCGGGTAACATTCGTCATGGTGAATGCGGAGACGTCGACCCCGTAGTAGATGCTCCGGTTCGACTAGTTCCCCGTGTATCGTGTAGGCAAACGCGGTCTAACAAGTCCACGACAAATTTAATCTTCTCACGAGAACAGCCGGCCAGTCTGCTGTTCCTGACATGTAACGCTTCGGAACGGCGGGACCCCATTTCCGCTAAGAGATTCGTGGCCGGTCGTTGGCCGACGAAAAACATCATCGACGAGACGAGAAACGTCGGACGAAGAGATTCGAGCTTGTCGAACGAGAAAAATAATTAAAAAATAATTGCTGGACCTGGGGCTTTCGTTTGCTGGATGATTGTGCAGTGTTCTGCTTTTTCTTTTTTTTTTTTGGGAGGAAAAGGAAAGGATTTCTGTTAAGGGTGCAGCAGACTCGTCTTTAGGAATGGTACGAGTAACTGAATCGTTACTCATTAGTAGCTTATCATTTTACTTGTTTCTTTGTGGTATAAAAGGAGTCCTTTTTATATAATAAAGTTGCTTAGATATTGAAATATTAACCCTTTGCATTCGAGTGGTGCCTCCGAGTAATTATATTTAATTTATGGGAGTATTCTAAAATACGAAATTTCAGTTTCACCAGTATCAAAATATAGAGAATTAAAGAAGGGGATAAAAATCAACAGATTCTCAAATATTTCTAACACTTTTCTTCCGACATAACGCATTTGGTTTCTGGACGCATAGCTGGAAAATTAGATTAAAGGGTTAAAGTGCAAAGGGTTAAAAATAAATAAAAAGAAAAATATTTAACACGTTCGCTACCAGCGCTTGAGAAAAAAATCTTGTACCACAGCCCATGAAATTTTCTCTTATATGACTTAAAATGACATTGGATTTTTGAACATTGAAATTAATCAAAATAAGCAATTTTCCAAACTGACGGATATTTGTGGCGCCGGAGAATTCAAACGACGCATATATACGGTGCTGGTAGCGACCGTGTTTATTTCAATGTGTATTAGGTACATTAATATTTTCGTGCAAGAAATATTTCTTATTTAAAATTTTACCATTCTTAAGATCGATAGTAAGGAATTGTTCTATCGTGGTTTTATAGCTGACACGCGTGAAAACACCTGATTATTTCCTTAATCATAAATTACAATGTAGATTGATAAAACTATCTGCATGATATTTCGAATATTCACGAATCAAGTTAAAGTGTCGATATAATTAGGACAGAGTCGTTGATTGGGACGTTTACCTTATTTACTCGTTCTAATATTCTTCGAATCGTTATGGTACATACTTGGTGAAAGAATTGGGAGGATTTGTTTGAATTTAAAATTGAAATCGTTTGAATTATTTGAAAACCCTGCGCGCAAATGATCGTCTATGGTTTTGATATTTTCATACTTAAAATAGTCTCACTGTTCTTTTAAAAAACTACAATCGGAAGTTTCGAACGTCTCACGAAGCTCAGAAAGTCGCGTTTGTTTCAGGCAAAACTACACCCAGGTCGGTGACCCTCTGACTGGTACAAAATTAAACCCTTCGCGTGGGATTTCGTCTTAGATGCCTCATCTCTGGATTCCAATTCCTTCCCGTTCTTAACCCTCGCACAGGAATTAGGTCAATTTCAATCAAAATGCTGCTAACTGTATTAATCGAACTGATAGTTTTTTCATATTCTTAAATATAATATTTAATTTGTAAAAGGCGTCATTTAGTGGAACGAAAGAAATAAAATATGAAAAATTGTGCCACGTGCTTTGTGTTTTATTTTGTCTTTCTTAATTAAAACGATTTATCTACTGTTTTTGTTTATTTTTTTAAGATAATGTGATACACATGAAATTTAAAATATTTTGTAACATTTAGATAAAATTAAAATATCTCATGATTAAATATCACAGCAAGTATTTAATCCTCAAACGGTGGAGTTCACCGATCGTAGCAATTAGCAAATAATATTCAAAATAATAACAAAACGATTGAAAAATGTAAATTAATATAAAGTAAGTCCAAAGATAAAATATTATAATAATTATAGTAGTTACATATCATATAACATATACTTATTAATTTCTTATCGAAACATTCAATTTCTGTGAAAGTAATTAAAGACCTACATTCGTCAAGTAAAATATTATTTACCTGGAAATAATAAAAACTCAAACAGTCCGTAAAGACTTAATAAAAACTAGTAAACTTGTCGAAAAAGGATAAAGTTTGTACGATATTTAAATGAATATTAATTATATTTTTGATTTGTGCAATTTTACAAATTCTGCATGGGGTTCAACTATAACTGGAAGGAAGTTTATCGAAGTTGACCGTTCGTTCGCAAGTAACTCGATCAACGTCAAGGTGTCCACCCACGTCACCAAGTCTACGACCAGTCTGACCACTTATCGACATTTGTAAGTGCACCTTGAACGGGTTCACCGACGACTTTATCCGAGTGCAGTGATTCAGCACCAACGGTTTATCAATAAATTATTATCGTTCCACGCCTCTCTTTCTCGGCCAAAATCGGCGAATCGTAGGACGAGTGTGCTGCCACGACGATAACGATAAACTCATCGGGAACATGCGATTTCAAGGAACAGTGTATCGTAAACAGTGCTTAATTAGAATTTCATTTGCTTCACTTTTCACCAATCAACACATTCAACCCATTACGATTGCTACGCTGAAGATATTAAAAATTTTATTAAGTGATACTTTTAATTTTGAACTATATTTCTGGTTACGAGTATTTCTAATTAAATAAATTAAAGAATTTATTTTAGATAAATATTTTCAAGTACTAATACTTATATTTATCTTATCTTTTGTTTACAGCAGAAAATAGTTTATTACAAATGATATATTTTAGTTCTCTGGTAACTTAATGGGTCGACTAAGAAATACATTAAAATCTGTGTAGTAAGGTAACTGTCGCCTAAGGACCAGCTCCACTTAAGTACGTGCCAACTATTAACTCTCTCAAGCTCTTTGAAAACTATGTTATAAAATTTCATTTAAAATTCATTGTACTCTGAAATCATTTACTGTCTTGTGATATCATATTGATGCCACCTTTTATTTACTTATAGGCTCATGGAAAGAATTCCAAATTACTTAGCGTTCATTGTCGTTTGAAAATCCCTTAGTCGTTTGTATATTATATCATTTTCTAGACCCTATAACAGAATTTGATATTTACCGATTTTGCAGCGTGTAAAATACAAAACTACGGTGCCATTGAGGAAATCGAAGGCGCCACATATGTGTGACAAGGTAGTTTGGAAAAAAACCACGTAGGATAGTTATTTGTAATGAAAGTTAAGAAATTACTTAGCGGTTTATTAAATTTGCATGCGCACACGAGATTCTCCCATAAACCTTAATTGCAACTGTGGGTCTTCGACATAACCCAGACACACGGATATAGGTGCAACCGTACAAGAATGCTTGTTAGAAAATACCGGTCACGAGTTAGAAGTCTGTATTAATGTAATAACACGACACCAGCATACCGGAGAAAACTACCCATCTTACAATTAGTTCAATAATCCTATCTAACATTTTAAAATATTCGATAAAGATTCATTACTTGAAACAGTAAACAGTAATTAAATTATCCATAAAATACGTGTGACATTTTAATTTTGTCAAAAAATTAATCAAAAAAACCTTGAGAAATGAAAAAATACATACTACAGTTTGTTTAATTTAGAAAATACGAAACAAAAAAAGTATATTACATTTGCTGTGAACAGAATTGAATTTAAAAAGAACAATTTATTTCGAAAGGAAAATATGTTGTATAATCCAATGTTATCTAATGATGCACAAATGATTTGTAAACTAATGAACGATCGATTGTCAAGTTGTATCACAGTCTGATAATGAAAGGCGTTATTGGAAACCTATAATGCAGAACGTGTTATAAAGCATGCTGAGGTATGGTGAATGTAAAAATAGTATGAATTATGTATAACGCTTCCGACGAGCAATGTGTACACGGATATAAATAATGTAGTACTATTTGAAATAATAAATCTATTAAGTTGCATTGTGTTAAATAATTGATTTTAAAATGTACGAGGAAGTCTGATATGAATTGATGACAGAAAAGTATCGCAAAATAGCGCTTATGGCATATCAATTTAAAACTTAATATCTGACGAAAATAATTACGTATACACTTTATTAATATTCTTATTACAAAATGACTGATGACAGGTTACAACGAACAATGACCAATTTAAAAGTAGATAAAATATAACACGATTCGATGACAGAAAAGTATCACAAAAGAACACTTATGGCACGTCAATTTGTAGCTTAAAAATCGAGAAAAATTACTACGTAGATGGTTTAGTCATATTTTTAATGTAAAATAGGCGGCTGACAGTTAATGATTTCTAATCTAGTAGATTTCTATGTAGAAAGTTAATAGGAATTCGTGACAGAAAAGTATCCCAAAATAGCACTTATGGCGCAGTGATTTGAAGCTTAAAGCTTAATAAAAATGACTACATAAACATCTCATCAATATTCTTTATGCAAGCAGACTGGTTTCCTCATTAACACAAATGGTTCACCTCTTTACTACAAAATATGAATCATTTCAAATTATTTTTACATTACAACCAAATCAAGTTAATGAAATATGAGAATAAATATTTTTTATTAATTTCGTGAAGAATCATAAACGATAGAAATGTACCAAAGAAATCATTTTGTCATTATGCTTCAGGCCAAGGCTGTATAATATTAGATAAATATGATTCGTAGATTAACCCTCTGCTCGCGTAACTTTGGGACAACGTACCAAACTATCGCAAATTCAAAACTTTCGTTCCCACATTTTAACCCTTTGCACTCGAGTGACGCCTCTGCGGCGACCTATTTAATTTACTAGAGTATTTTGAAATGTGAAATTTAAGCTGTATTCCTATTAAAATATAGGAAATTAAGGAAAGAAATAAAAATAAATAGATCCATTGGTATTTGTAACTTTTTTCTTTTAAAATAATTTGTTTAATTTTCGGAAGTTTCGCTGGAAAAGCGGACTAGATCTGTACATATCGAAAAATGCCTCGACAATGCAACGAACAAAATTATAGAATGTTCTTGCAATTCAAAAATGCGAATACCACTAAAGACACTTGATTATTTATCGAGGATTAATTAAAAGTGTCCATCAAGAAAAAGAGACTCCGCGTGCTAGATTTCAATGTTTTGGAACGGATCAATACGAGAACGGCGCATCCCATTCGCGCGACTCGATTAATTACACCCTCTTAAATGTCATCAGGTATAAAAACCCGTTCCACCCGCAATCACCGCCATCCTTCTCAACAACTCTCGACAGCGGGAAAGCGTTCTATTCAAACGCGTACAGTAAGGTGTTTCAGCCGCGATTCGAAGCCTGCCATCCTCGTCCCCGACGATTTCAATGAACCGTCTTTCCATTTACACGTCCGCGAACGAGATCCGTGTTTCGCTTGTAATCGCGATGATTCTTCGCTAGGTAACGCGACCGAATTACGCGAGCAATCTTGCGAGCGGCGAGATACCAGACTATTTAATAATTACGAGTTATTATATAATTATATAAACTCGCCGGTTAATTTGATAAATATTCATGAATTTATCACATTTACCAAATTTAGTGGTGTTTATATATACTAACCGGAAATTATACATACATGTACCGTAACATATACAAAAACAAAAGAAATAATGATTTCCTTGTGCCGAGTATGCACGCTATACGCGGTTAATCATTTTCAGTTGAAAAAATTTCAGTTTCCGACATGATTGTTAAATAATCACAATTAATTTGAAATCTCACGCGATATTAAACGCGTTACAAATTTTACTCCACTGACAAGTAAACCTACGGAAGTGTCACTCTCCGATTTTTCTGAAATTTGGATATGTTATAATACATGAAAAAGTAAGAGACACGTATTTTTTTTTAGCGGCGGAAAAACATTTTTTGCAGCAAGATATTGGTCACTTTAGAGGTAGTTCACCCCCTAATTTTCGCTCCCCTTCCAACATACCTAGGCCAATTTTCATCCTCTATCGGAAGGTACTTTCATACCAAAAATTATCGAAATCGCTTCGCTGGTCTCAAAGATATCGCAATTTTTCTATTTTACCCCCTATTTTGGGAGACCGTTTCACCCCTTAAATATGTTTTTCCGCCGCTAAAAAAAAATACGTGTCCCTTAGTTTTTCATGTATTATAACATATCCAAATTTCAGAAAAATCGGAGAGTGACACTTCCGTAGGTTTACTTGTGAGTAACAAAACAAAAAGTTGCGCCCACGAAAGGGCTGAGAAATTAAACCCGAAACCGTTTGAAATCTTGAAATAACGTGAATCGACGGTAAATATCGAGGGAATACACAACGACGAGATGAGGAGAGTTATGAAAAACGACGGTAACAATTGCTGGCTTCGAGCCAGGTCAATGCGAAAGTACCACGCAACAACATCCGATCGATGATACCGCGATTGCAAGCTGCATGGACGATCATACCGGCATAGATTGCAAGAGCTGATGTCAGTGCTTCGATTGCAGTACACGTGAGTACGGATGAATACGATTCAGGTCATTGGCAGTAGCGTATTAAAGCGACAAAGCCGACAAGGTAATCCGGCTACTTACGATCGTGGAGAAAAGCGTTCAAGATTTAAATTGTTCTTGGATTTGGGAAACGAGTGGGTTTCCTGCTAAGTAATTTTTTTGGAAAGGAGAAAACGTCGCTACAGTGACTTCCCTCTGGATCAAGTTTTTTATTAATAAGAAAAAACGACTACAGTGACTCTCACAATTATATTCATTATTATAAAGTTCGTAGGAGAAAAAAAATTTAGCACCCTGCTGTTTTTAAATTATAATTAAATAAATATTGCGGCGAATGGAAGGAAATAGCAATGATATACATATAACATTAAAAGAAAGGAAAACGCTACCAACTAAACGTACCAACCGGTGTCAAATGACCCCTTTCAAAATTTCAAATGTATGAAGGAGAAACCATTCATATGTAACAAGTGTAACCAATTGATTATATTATTTATAAAAATAAAAATATATGTCTGAAATTATATTATGAATTATTTCCTTTAATAAATTAAGAATTTCTTTCTAAAAATCAACGTTGACTCCTTATGGTAAAAATAGGGTATATGGAAAGTGCCGATAATACATCATGTTATTATGGTTGTTTCTAATTTTGTATATAGAAAAAAAATTAAGATATAATAAACTGCTTCAATGTTACTTTATATGTATTAACAGAAACGTTGATATGGCTTCGTGGTCAGCTCCTCCATAACTAAATGGTTAAAGGACATAGGTCAACTTTAGTAACGAAGTTTATCAATTATTGAACCGAGCGAAAAGTAATGATAGAATTTACAATCTTTATTTACTACCAAAAAATCGTAATCAATTCGATTAAATTGAACGCACTATAGTACCGAAAAGATTGAACACACACCGTTATATTGGATCAATATTGACACTTTTAAACGGGTTAACAGGAGCGGACAAAGCGCTTTTAGCCAATCCAAAATGGTCCGCGGTAATTAAAAGGCAGCGTTATCAATTTCACCAAGTTTTTAATTTTCGTACGCGCACTGTCGACGAATACAGTCGGAGCATTCGCTAATCATTTGCTCCACTTTACAGCTGAAAGTTGAATCAGCAAGAGCGCGATACCATCTAAATTAATCTCTCTCGCGTGTAATTAACGTCGAGCGTTCGCAACGTCAAGTACCAATAAAATTGAAAGCTAGAAGGCTGACCAGGCTTCATTACGAATTGCTCAACTATTTTCTCGTAAACGAATACACGTATTTTTCATCGTTGCACGCTCGCAGCTGCAACAACGAGCCGCTGATTGCACGGATACGGATTAAACGAATGAAACAGCCGAGCATGCTATACGCGCGTGGATAAGCTGATACGTCGTAACGAGACTTTGGTAGAAACCATTTAACCCTTTGATGGTTAAAGTTTTTTCCAGATTTTAGCGATCTTTAACGAGAAAGATTAATTCAACCAAAATCGATAACGGGTCTTTAACCCGTTAAGATCACCAAAAGATTTCTACTAATTCTTGGCTGTAATTTTAAACATTTTCCTTCGTTATTTTGCCCCTAATTTCTCCCATATTTAATACTTGAATGATACAAAGGGAAACTACATATTTTCGTCAAACTTAATAAAGAAAACAGTTTCGATTAATAAGCGACAAGCGTAATATTACGAAAGTAGGCTTTAACCATTTGCGGTCCGAATTATTTTTCAATTATTTCTTTATTTCAACTGGCAATTTAAAAATGTCGTTTGCGAAGCGACGCAGCAGTGTCTTTGTGATAAAATCTCGACATCGGACTGCAAAGGGTTAAGTCACTCACAGAAGTATTCGACCGCCCCTTAAAACGGAGTATTTTTTTTTCCAAATTAAACCAAACGATTTGAGCGTTCTCTATATGATGTATCTTTGTCGTTTTGGAAAAATTGCGATTTATTGTGATCGTAAAGAAAACAGCGAAGATCATTTTCACAACTTTCCACCTGAACTTGTAATAAAAATTTTAAAAATATGTTTTGTAGATTTAACTACATTCTTTTTTAACCACACAAAATATTCTGTGATTTATATAAACGGTCGATAATAAATTTTATTTTTGCGAAAGAAGAACTACCTTTATGGGGACAAAATTAGCTTTGACTATAACTTTTATTTCTTTGATTTTCAGAAATGAATTTTTAATCACACTTTGCCAAAGCATGCTACAATCAAAGGGTCAATATAATCTTTATCTAGTAGCATCAAGGGATCAGAAGGAGCAGAACATCACTCTTGTACGAAGGTATTGAAATTAGCAAAGTACAGAAGCTACTTTGTGTCTATTATTATAAGAGATCCTGATCAACCATCTATCCGAGATGAGTAACGATAGGTAATCGTGTAATACTGGCTCGTGGAAGGAAATCGAAGAGCAATTTTCTTCCATGCCGTGGGGCACTCGCCTTGATATCAAAATTGGTTTCAATGCCACTCGGGCAAGGCTTACCAATGGAAGCAAAGTGACGGGCAATTTATCGGCACTTCTCACTTTCCAGAAATGAAAACCATGCAAACGGATCGTTTCGCCCTTATCAGCTCATTCTGACTTAGTTTTGGTAGGTTGGTAGAAATTAATCACATTTGCAATACTTTTTGAAGAATATTAACCCTTCGCACTTGGAACACTTTTGGATCGAATCTAATCTGCTTTTCCAGCAAACGTGCTATTTTGGAACTTATGAATTTATTTATTTTCTGCGTTCTAATGTAAATGAAGCTTAAATGTCGCGTTTCAAAATACTCTGTTAAATTAAATATGTCTCCTCAAAAAGGAGACAGTCGAGTGTTAATAGATGACTTGAAAAGAAGGATTATTAAAAAATTCATTCTTTCTGAATCAGAACAATTTGAAAAAATGTTCAATTATCCGACAAAAATCAGAGCCCAACGATTAATATTAAAAACCAGAGTTTCTGGATCAAAACCAAAAAGGTGCCAACCGTGGTTGTCCTATATTCGAATCCCGAAAGATCCAGAATCGAAGAGAATAATGTTTCAACGGCTATCGTGCGATCGTCGGATGACAAAAGCAGCAGAAGACAACGGTGTGCAACTCGAAAATCGTCGTGGCCGAATGAAAAAGTTGTCGGGCTGGTGTTGACACCGGATCGTCGCGAAGAGATGCACCCGTGTGCATTGAATGCGACAGAACGAAAGGATACGGTGATTCGGAAGATCTTGGAGGAACGTCGAATACGATCTCGATAATAACGTTCCGGCGCTGTTTTCTCGAAAGCTAGAAAGTAGCAAAACAGCGGCGAAATTCCAGCGGCAATCGTTCAACCGTGTTCCAACGATCATGCCTGTCCATACCATTTCCCGGTGCACCGTTACTTCGTGAACAAGCCTACCAAGGGTCAACATTCGCATCGTGCCTGTGCACCTGTTCCATTCCTGGTTTCACGAGACACGAATTTCTGACTATATTTAACCCTTTAACTACGAAAATCAATAACAGCTGGTATCAAAAATAATTCTTATCGATTGTATCAAAAAATGTTTTAAACGAATTAGGTTGCATTTCGAGGGACTTATCCGATGGATGCAATTTCACTTTTTTTTTTTATATTTTATACTTTTTTGAGATATCCAGGTGACTTTGAGATTTTTCAATCAAGTTTAAGGTTGATTCAAGATCGTCATATTATAAGTGGACCGAATTCGTCTTTTCGGTGGTTACAATGTGATTTTAGAAAAAAAGACATAGTGGCGTTGAATAAATTCAAGGTCTGTATTTAACGCTTTAACTATCACGTCATCCATATGTGGGTGGCATTCGAATTTCCATAGAAATTTGTTGCTATCGTCGTATTAGGTACTCCAAATTCTGAATAATAGAAATGACGAAGAATTTGTAATAATAATTAGGTAAAATTTGATGAAAATAAATGCTTTGTCTGGTCAAGTTTTCAGCGCCTTTAGCGTGGCAGTCAACGTGTTAACAGCGTAGGGCATCAATCAATTAGTTAATTGATTGACATTTCAATCGCGATTAAATTTAATTGCAAATTGCAACTAAAATTAGTGCCAATTCTATTATCGATGTTTATTACTGTTGCATTGTCGCGATGCCGAGTAGTTCGTTTTCGCGGTGTAATTCATTCGCAATCTTCAGTCTACCTTCTGTCTTCAGAGCGAAAGTAAACAAACGTCGTATACACGTGATCCAATGCTATACTAATAAGTTTTTTATATGCTCCTATTTCAATAAGTAATAGATCAAACCATCATCAAAATAAAAATTAATTGTTAATTGTTTTAACAGTTAAAATTGATAAATAATTAAATAATCAGTCTTAATTGCAAGGGCAATTAACAATTAATTAATTGTAATCCTGCAAAACGTATACATATTCACAACTAACTAATTTAATGGTCAATTGCAATTAACGGTTAAAAATTTAATTGTTGATTGTCAGAATAATTTAATTATGCCCTACACTGGTATTTAAGTATTATGATATAGAATATCATTGTGCAGCGGCGCCAACGAGGAGTAAAGGGTTAACACTTTTTATTACTTTAAATCGTGTTAGACTTTTTAAGTTTTGAAATCCATCGTTTGATGTACTGCGGTCTAATGGTTTATGTTTATTCATTTCCATGCAATCTAAGCAAGAAACATTAATAAGCTTCTTTGAATCGTTTTAAATCCATGCAGCCAATAAGAGAAAAATCGATTGAAGTTAGAACAGGCTTGGGACGAGCCGCAGCGAAAGGTTAATTGTTTTCTAACTATAAACCATGAGCGTGCAGAATCGCATATAAGCGATGGTTCATCTGCTCGAACAGTAGAAAGTAACAGTTATATCATCGCAGGAATACCAATTGCCGTGGTCAAAATTCCTTTCATTCTATTTCTGTATGCTTGTTATTCATTTATATCTAACGCTAACAAAGAATTTTATTCGATACTACAAATATTGTTACCATTGAGCTGTAATATAATTTCATAGTGACCTCTTTTTTTGTAATAAAATATTAAACATTATATACCACTGAACTTTTTATTCTCAATGCTATCCTTAGGCAAAGGGTGGAAATAAACTTTGAGATATTATGCTTTTAATAATGTATATACACTCTGAGAATACTATATTTTTTAAAACTTAGAAATATCAATATATTTGTACAGCCTGAGAGTTTACGCTCTTTCGAGTAAAATAATTGATAAAAAAAAGACAATAGAGTAATTTGAAATTCTCATTTTTCACCATTTACCTGCTGTTACTCTTAAGAAATGTTCCATTTTATAATATATAGATACAAGAAGAGTCTTAAGTTTTGATTTAACCGTCTTGCCTTAGTCTTAATTAAGCCAGTTAATCAAATACCCAGCCCACTACATTGACATTTCAAAACACTACATCGTAAATTTATTAATGCGATAAGACATTTAGTAATGAAATGCAAAAATTCAACAAAGACAAGGATTTTCCTCGAAAATATGCAACGCGTAAATTACAGCTAATTACCGCGCTAATTGTATGATTCTATACATTTGCCACGTTAATTGCTAAGAAAAGAAACCAGAACCGGGAACGGTAAATTGCCTTCGTAAGAACTGTGCAAAGAATGGGTTTTCGTGTCATGCTAACAATACGATTTTACTAGCGTACTACTATCGCTGATTTCACGTTGCAAGGTTTAACCCCTTGAACTCGAAACGCTGATCCGACTGGCCTAGTGACTTCTAAAATTGTACCTCATAAATAAATATTACCGATAAAATTGTAATAAAATTACATAAAATATATTATATACTGTAATATTTCAATTATACTATTTAATTACTTTTTAATTATATTACAATAATTTTATGTAAATATTATGCACATTAGCTAACATCATAGGGATTACTAGGGAAAATAGAAATCGAATAATTCCGTCCATTGTTCATTATTAAATTAACAAATTACTGATTACTAAATTATGATCTTATTAGTTATTAAATGATAACATTAGTTATTAATCAGGTACTAAGTTACTAATTATCAAATTATCATGTTACTAGTTACTGACTTAGTTACATTAAATTACTACTAACATAGTAATTACTTATTACTAAAATACTAATTATTAAATTATGATACTACTAACTCTTAAATTACGACGTTAACGATTAGGCATTAAATTACTATGTTACTAATTACTAAATTACATTTTCCCTAGGGAAGCCTATGTTTCTCGCCACTGTACAACTTAACCCCCCCTGGCGTGCGAAATTTCAATAATAAATTGCATCAAAATGATAAACTGAATACTAATCACCTGAAATTCTATCTTTTTAAACGAGTAATAGATAATTTTATATAAAATTAAATTCTTCCCTGTGTATATACTTCATAAAAAAAAAAAGAACAAAAGTATGAATTAAATATTTGTAAACGAGCACGAAGCGATCGAAACGCAACGC
This sequence comes from Stelis phaeoptera, assembly GCA_943735885.1. NCBI lineage: Eukaryota > Metazoa > Arthropoda > Insecta > Hymenoptera > Megachilidae > Stelis > Stelis phaeoptera. The sequence goes on from OX030933.1 coordinate 5,662,929, forward strand.
AGTGTGAACGCGGCTTTAACACGCTCGAGCGAAATGAATTTGCGGAATGACAGCAGTGACACGCATGGGAAGACCTATCGGAAAAAAGATGATCTAAGATTAGCGAGCTAACCGTTGAAAGTACGGGAGAAATTGGCTATCGGGTTTCTCGGTAGAAGGGAGGGCAGAAAACGTTTAAAATGTCAACAAGGTCAAAAGGCCGGTCTAAGTTAATTGGCGCACGAATGTCACGGCAATTTTTAATCGCCGACCGCCATGCAACGTAAGATCGGGGAATACGCGCGATAAATTCAAATTCGATTCAAACGGTAATATATGTACTATCCCCACGAAATATTATTTACGCCTGCATGAATCCTGATAACGTATCATCAAACGGATAATTATTATTACATATCGCGGAAAGTATGGATTGCAGCTTGTAACGTGTTTCTGAAAAAGGAAAAAGAAAAGAAGAACGGCGAGTCTGAAATATGTCAACAACCGTAAATCGATAATGCTGACGCATACACGTTCCGTACGAGGTAACGGTCCATTGATAAATCACTTGGTGAGGAAGGTGAAATTAAACGGTTCGCACAAGCATAAAGATTTACAAAAGTAAAATGTAAAAGGAAGGTTACGTTACCCGGTTACGTTGTCCCTCGGCTTCGATAGCACAAAGATCGCCGGTTATTTACCCAGAGGATCGTCACTGTTGTCCTTTCGTCCGATCTTTCTACGTGCACGAAATACAAATCGCTACGGCACACCGTGATACACGCGTAATCCGCGATAGGCCGAAACCTTCACCAGCTCCTCCTCTTCGACAAGAAAATCGAGACATATAACGGAGTACTTCTCTTTCCACTGTCACTGTGAACTTGTTATTCGAACCGTAACCGGCCACGATCACTAACGATCCTGATCGAGAGACACGTACGCACAAAGTATGATACGATGACTAGCTTCCAACAATGATGAATTATCGTCAGTTCCAGCTAGCGTCGGGAAAACCACCCCCTGCACAGCCGGCGCCCCAACAGCCATGTGCCGCCCTAAACCTCCGCCCATTGGCCCGAACGAATCATTCTACGACTCCCGGTTTTTTTCCACGAACAGTTTAATTGCACGCGAGAGATCGTGATCGAGGAGAAATATCCAAGTCGTACACGATACACGGCCGTTTCAGTCTCCGTTACGTTATCATGAACGACAACTCTGCACGACCCATCCCTGCGGGAGCTCACCGAGAAGGGGAAATGGGAAAAGGCCGACTGACAAGACGTCACGTCTCCCGGGAGCGCTTCGATCTCTCGAAACTCGCTATATCCATCGTACAACTGGCCGCGTGTTTAAGCATAACACTGGTCAACGCGGCAAGGCCGTACGACAACTCTTATTATTGTTGTCGTACAGCACGAAACGTGAAAATACGTCGCGATATGATTCACCCACTGCACACCGACTTCACCCGCGAATTGAGAAAATGGCGTTGCCTGCTCTCTCACGCTAGTTCGCTCTAGCAATACTTCAAGCTACGTTGATTTTTTTATCGTTGACCACTAGCGCCGGTGACTCGATACGGTCGAATCGAACAGCGACGCGCGGGAGAATTAAAATGCCCTTTTTTAGTTTCGAACAAAGATCCGTTATCTATTTCAGACACTTGGGTTTTAAATGATACATACTATCGAAACGTTCAACTAATTCTTATGTATTAGTATCGTGAAAATAGATTGCAATGTACTTTGTAAAAATTTGTTAGAATTAAATTATACTTTTTCAAATAAATAATCAACCGTTTAGGAAATGCGTGGCGCCACTTACTGAGATAGTCAATAAAAAAAAATAAAATGGAAGCCATACCGGTTTCAGGGTGGCCAGGTCTGGCTATTTGTAGCCAAAATGGCGATTTTTTGCTTATGCTGGCGATATAATTTTTAGATGTGGCGATGGCGATTTTTTGGGCTATATGGCCGTTCCGTTGGTTATTTCTAACATTATTCGTAGTATAATTTTTACTTTCGACTCGAAATAAATATAAAATTGTATTTATAGATGACATTAACGTAATAATAATACAAATAAATTGTAATAAATTAAATTATATTTATAAATATATGTGTGATTGTTTCTCAGTCGTGATTTATGCCTTACTTTTATGGACTATTCTCAGGACCATCAAATTCCTAAATCAATGATTAACAGTGCTGCCAAAAGCACAATTTGTAACTATTTTTGTAACAAATAATAAGGAAATTGTAGTTTTATCAGTATTCAAATTTATTTCCAATATTTTACTTATTCAAATATAAAGACGTAGATTTAATAAACTACTAGAAAAATAATATAACATATTAAGTATAATATACAGTTAAAAACTTAATCATTGGCTAACGTTGGTGAGGTGATTCCCAGTCTGGGATTATTTGTGGGATTCCCAAACAAAAAACAATAGATTTTCGAAAAGAAGGGGAGTAAAACAAAGAAATAGTTAACACGTTTTAATGCGTACGGGCGTAATAGCAAACGAAGTTTGAAGATATTTTGTAAACTACATATATCCATTTTTATATCATATATTTTTATTTCGCATATTTTTATACTAACAAAAAATGTCAGGAAAATCAACAATAAAAAAATCAAGAGTTTATGTTTATAATTCAAAGTGGGAAAATGAATCTTGGGCAAAAGGTTAGTATATTGTTTAGTGTAAATTATTTTATTAAAAACTTAAATTTATTTTCTTAATTTAATTTTTTAACACTAAACCTACCGAAGCGGTCAAAATGATCGATCGAGTGTTTCTTATTATAACTCACAAAATTTATTACGATGCTTTTATCAAAATGCGTGTTAATTTTTATCACCACAAAGACTTGCTGTATATGTTAGTATACGTTCCATTATTTAATTATTTATTTTTCTATTTTATTTTCAACTTGAAAGTAAATGCGCATAAAACGTCGGTAGGTTTAGAGTTAAACTTCTCAAAATAATGTTCATTATTTTGATAAAAAAAAGAACATGATAATACTCGTAATCCTTGTGTAACACGGTTCGAGAATTACATAAATCCCCATACAATGCTTAACGTTTTATAGAGTAAAATTTGAAATTAGGTAATCCGCAGTACAATACGCCACGAGTTAGATTATTTAATGATGCACACACTATACATTTTATTGTATAACGTTAGTAGAGAAAACATAGATACATTATAAAATATAATACAGAAAATGTACTTTTGATGAAAATTGCTTGAATATATACATATATATTTCTCCTAATTATAAAAATATAATAGCATGTTTCTCTAATTTTTGGAACCCAACTCTCTTTTTTGCTCTAGTTCTTCATTTCATATATCTATAACACGGACACGGGTTCGCATAGCACGGCATTTTTTAGGAACGTATGGAACGTACCAACCGTGTTATATGGGGATTACCTGTATTGTAATTACTACAGGGTGACCCTTTTGAAGCTTTGCATCTAACCATGCTCCAAACTTTAGCTAGTTTAAAAAAAATGTTTCAAATAAAACTTTTCCCGTTTATCTGGAAAACAATGGGGTGCGAAATTTCAAATGGGCCACTATGTATAAGTTGCTCTAATAATAACTACAATTTCGTAATGTTTTTTATTTTTATTTTATAAAATTAAGGTTGGCTTACAAGAAATAAGGATCAACATGGTCAGAAACAAGCATATTGTAAAATATGTAGCAAATGTCTTAGAGCTCATGTTACAGATTTGCAAACTCATAGTACTCGCGAAAGTCATCTTAAGATAGCAAATAGTTTAGATGTTAAAAAACAGCAAAAAATGACTGAAGTTTGTACAGTTCAAACCGTTAAAGAAAGAGAAAAGAAAGAACGAGATTTAAAACTAGCAGTTTATATAGCAGCACATTCAAGCATAAGGAGTGTTGATCACCTGACTGATATTCTAAACATTTTAAATTTTAAAGATCTGCAATTACACAAAACAAAATGTGGAAATTTGATAAAAAATGTCATTGCACCCAATATGTTAAAGGAACTGATAGAAGATATTGGCAATAAGCCATATTCCTTAATTATCGACGAATCAACTGATGTTTCCACATTGAAGTTTCTTTGCCTTTGTATAAAATACTTTAGTCTTACACAAAATAGAGTTATTACTGATTATTTAGGATTAATTCAAATTGAAAAAGCAGATGCTAATTCATTACATAATGCAATTATTAATTATTGTACAGAAATCAATCTTAAAATTGAAAATCTCATTGGGTTAGGCACAGATGGAGGCAGCAATCTTTGTGGAAAAAATCATTCGGTTTATACATTGCTCAAAGCAGGAAACTCTACACTACAATTAGTTCGTTGCATTTGTCACTCATTAAATAATGCTGCTTCTGCTGCTGCTATCCACTTTCCAGCAAATATAGAATTTTTATGTCGTGAAGTCTACAATTGGTTTAGTTATAGTTCCTTAAGAAAATCTGAATATAAGAAGACATGGGATATAATAAATGCTGATAGCGAGAGTGATACAGAAGTTGAAGTTAGTATAATGAAAGAGAATTGTGAAGGTAAAATGAAGAAAAAGGAAAAAGTTCCTTATCATAAATTTGTTCAGTTATCATCAACAAGATGGTTAGCAAGATATAATGTAGTAAAAGTTCTTTTACAAAATTATTCTACGCTTCAAAGTCATTTTAATTTGGTAGTAAATTCAGAAAAATGTTACACAGCTAGATTACTTAGTAGTATGCTTAATGATACTACAAATTACTTATTCTTGCTAATTATAAAACCCATTTTGGGTGAAATAAATTATGTAAATGCATCGTTTCAAAGTACAAATGTTGATCTAGGTTGTGCTTATGATGATTTAAAAGATCTTATATTACTATTAGCTAGAAAAATCTTAAAACCTAGTTTTATGACTGGAGGCTTAGAATTAGTGTTACAAAATTTAGATAATGAATTAGCATATTTAGCTGTTCAAGATGCAGACTATGGAATAGATTATAAGAATGCATTGGCAAAGAGCACTATTTCAAAAGATCAGAAGATAGATATTGAATCCAGATCATTCATTTTCATTAAAACTATGTGTTTAGAACTATCAACTAGGCTACCAGTTAATTTGAAATTTTATCAGCAGTTGAAATTTTTGTCACCTTCTGTTTGTTTGTCTCAAATGTTGCGACCACAATTTACAGATTTACCATTTTCTGAGGAATTTCTTTCAAAGAATAAACTTGATGTTATTGAAAATCAATGGAATAAATTATTAACAGTTGAGTGGATTAATATCTTTGGTAAAGATGTTGTTAAAGATAGTTATCTATTCTGGCCTATTGTTTTTTCATTCAAGAATGCAGGTGGTAGGTTTGTATTCAGAGAACTAGCTGTTTATGCTTTAACATTATTGTCATTTCCTTCAAGTAATGCTGTAGTAGAGCGTGTCTTTTCCATCATGAATACTGTAAAAACAAAATTGCGTAATAAAATGTTACTAACAATGTTAGATGCAATATTAAGAATTAGGATGAGATTTTACATGAATAATAAGTGCTGTACAGATTTCATTCCTTCTTCTGCCATGTTAAGAGATTTTAATTATAAAACAGTTTACAAGCAAAAAAATGATGAGAATGATACTGAGAATGCGAATGATATTGAGAATGAGAATGATTTATTGGAAATAATTAATACGTTTGATAAGTGACTTACCATTTACCATGTGCGTTACTATAACCGTCATTAAACATGTAATTTTCTAAATGTTTTTACAATTTTCAATTTTGTAAACAGTACATAAATAAATATTCAATTTGGCTGAACTTCGGTTTGGATTACATACATAAAATTGTTGTCTTTTATTTGCCATTTTATAGTTCTTGACTCGTATAATCCAAAAATGCAGGTTTTTTTGGCTGAAGTCATACCATGTGCTGTACGTTTATGCGACGCAGACACGAAAGAGGAATAACCTCGTTCAGTCCGTATTTATATTTATCGGTATATCGAAGGTTCGCGAATCTTTGCGACGGTTACAGAAACAAACGGAAACAATAATTCCCGCCACCTATCGTTAGCGCTTAATTCTTCAAAAGAGTTACTATTCTGCTTATCATACTTCGAATTGCTTCACGGATGCGAACATACTAATTCCGATATATTTCTTCAATATATTAATTACAACTTATCTTGAAAGCATTATTTAAACAAAAATTCATTGATTTTTTTGGCGATTTTTTTGGCTATATTGCGTGCGATATGTGGCGATTTATGGCGATTTAGTTGCCTGTAGATGGCGACGTCAACTTAAAGGTTCCTGGCAACACTGACCGGTTTATCTGAACGATGCCGCGCAATGTTTTAATTGTGTGACAAGTAAACGTTGCGTTTATTGTTGGACAGATTTAAAATTTCTAATTTGAAGTTATTGATAAATTAAAACTAATTTTATATATAACAGAGAATTTAGATATACAATGGCTGACGAAGCAGAACAGGTAAAAATATCCGTTTAAAGTTTGAAGTTTTAAAACATAAATCTAACCTATCCTAACCTAACATAATTTGTTTCAGGTACCAGCAATTAATGTTAAGGAACCATTAGATCTCATAAGATTAAGTCTTGATGAAAGGATATATGTAAAAATGAGAAATGAACGGGAATTACGAGGCAGATTACATGTAAATATTCTTTTTAACTTTGCAATCTATTTTATATTTTTTAACTGTATGAAAGCTCTTTATTTTAGGCTTACGATCAACATTTAAATATGGTATTAGGAGAAGCTGAAGAAACTGTAACTACAGTTGAAATAGATGAGGAAACATACGAGGAAGTATATCGTACTACCAAGAGAAATATTTCTATGCTTTTTGTTCGTGGTGATGGAGTGATTTTAGTCTCTCCACCTAGTATGAGGGCACCGATATAAGACATATATATCTATGTCTAAAGTATTTAAAAAATAAGAACAAAAAAAGATAGAATTGAGTTCTATATCAACTGTTGTTCCCTTTTGTATTGGATACTTGACAGATGTGTTATGAAACTCGGCGAAAGCATAGACTCGATTCTAATCAGTTTTTATATCATAGATATGAAACACAACATTTATGAGTACATGAATTTAATTATAGCACGTCATACTGAATCAAATATACTGATTAAAAGTTTTGTGATACATTATTATTTAAAATCTTCTTGCAATGTTAATCTAAAGAACTTTTATATCTTGTTTCGAAATTTCATAGGGTTTGCATTACTTGCGTTTCCAGATATTGATACAGATTCGGCTGTTTTTACTATTTGCAATGAAAGATCTGCGATTCTTTGATCTTTAAGCTTTATCAGAGACTCAAGATGAGAGACTTTTTGATGCAGTGTACATATAACTTCGTTTTTGTCCTCCAGTTCTTGTTTGAGCTTGACAAACACATGACGCGGTACAGTTTTGTTTGCTACTTCCTCAGGGTTGAGCACCGATTTAACTTCGTCTTGAATAGTAATCGTAGTCAAATAATGTTAGAAATATTTTTCACCGATTCTATGTTTATCATAGCTTACCAGTTTTTACGTTTTCATCGTATTCAGAGTATAAAGTGTTTCTATCAGCGTTGCAGTCTTTTAAAATCTTAGCCCTTAAGTCGATCAGAACTTTTTCGATCACTCCAGTTTGCGAATTAGCCAGCTGATTGATTATATCCTTCCCTAATTTTATATCGAGCTTCGAAAGTACTTTGCGATTCAGTGTGCACCAATTATCTATTTTCTTTGCAATGCTATTACCGGGAATGTAATTATGTATGTCCACGTATTTGGGGTAATATCGTTTTAATAATTCTGCCATGAAAACTGGAATTGATTGAACCAGGCTTTAACACGCGTTAAGAATTGATAGATTGTATAATGACATGCGATCTTTTTGTCTTTACCACCATCGGAAAAATCTCGAGCTAAATTCTTCTTCGGTTTAGAGAATGTTATTTGTTCGATCCATGTATAAATCTCCTCGAGTTTGTCGCATGATTCTGATTCCGCGCTCATGTTTCTATTTCATTTAAAACAGGAATGATTCAAAAGTGTCTTATTTATACATTGAAATTTATTAACGTCATCGTTCTACGTTTGTTGACGTTCTGTCAGTCCGCAAATATTTCTTGAATTGATACCAACTGCGGCGAAAATTCTTTGTGAAAGCAACTTCAGTTTTCTGACGGATTTTGAGATGCTTTTGTCACAGTCAATTGCTTCTTGCATCAATGCTCTCATGTATTACGTCTCTTACCAAATTTATTACATGTTAAATAATTGTGTTTTTGTCCCAGTTCAGGTGATAAAACTATTTCTAATAAAGGTGTAATGAAATTATAGCTGAAGTTAGGGCTGAGTTAAGATGTTGGGAATGTGAGGCTACCATATTTGGCAATATTTGTATGTCATCAAATTTATGTAAAAAAAAGGATTAATATAATAAAAGATACATTATATTTTATCCTGTGTCAACCTTGGTTACATCCTACGACTGTATTTTACGTCATTTCGTGTTACTAATCAAAATGCAATAAAGAATATTAAATCATTAAAAATGTAATATAATAAATAAAAAACATTGCGCAAGCTTTAGTCTCAATTCTTTCTTAGTTTATTAACCAATTTAATACCGTGCAAGCTTTACTTTTGATAATTTTTTCGATTTTATATGTACCGCCTCCGAAAACGGTACCAGTGGCGCCCTCCGGCGGCAAATAGCCGAACTAAATTTCGCGCAATGTCGGTAACAAATCATTTTTTAAATTATGTTTTTTCTTCGCTATTATTTAACCAATTTCTGTCGTGAAGCAAACGCATGACTGTAGGCTCTCACCGTCGGACCATTAGCAAGAATCTGACGAAAATATTTATGTGCCCGTAAGCAGCATGTTTTTCCAATTTTGGAAATTTACGCTCTTTGCGCCCACTGAGCCCACTTTTCTAACAGTTTTTTGAACTCAGAACACGATGCACGTGCCGGAAGTTAAAAAAAATTGCTTACTTTTATAAAAATTAAAAAAAAAGTGATTTTGTGCGTTTTTAGTTTTGGCGCGCACCGCTAGATGGCGCCACAATAACAGTTTTTCGGGGCGCCACATATAAAATTGAAAAAATAATTAAAAATAAAGCTTGCATGGTATTAAAATTATTATTTTATAAGAATACACGGCTTTCTCTTGTTACTATTTAAATTTAGTGATCACAGAATTTCGTTTAATTATATAAATTGATATAATTGACTTTCTCTAATTAAACTTCAACGGTATCGAAGAAAGTTATGCAACCAACCTGTCGTTATAACGAAATCCGCTCAATTATGGTAATAAATTGTAAAAAAATAATTAATTTAACAATAGTAACCCCGCCAAGCATTAATCAAGCCCTGGCTAAAAATATTTTAAATTATTTTGTATGAATTCCATAAAAGAATATGGAAAATGAACAAATACCAAAATTTGGAATAAGAAATATAACATACAGTGCACGAAGAAGAAAGACTAACATATCGACCCTCTGCCTTTTTATTATATAATCAGCATAGTTTTATAACTTTCATTATCATTCCTTTGGTAAAAAAATAATAAACACTGATAGGGATAAATCTGACCCTACCACGGTGCTCGAAAGATAAAAGAAAAGTGTTTCAAAACCTGTACGATATAAAATTTCACGATATAAAAGGCTTGCAGAACATTTTCAGATAAGTAAATAAATTATTTCACAATGGCTCGATGTTCGATCATGATACTGTACAAATTAAAAGTAATGATCAGGACGGTGGTAGAAAATGATCAGTTTGGAAACTGAACAGAAAAAAAAGAAAATCCCATCTGAGTATCGCTGTGTAAACTTTCTTTGAAGAACAGAAAACTAATAATTACATACCCTAGAAATAATGGGAAAATGGAAAAGACACGTTGGTACAAAAGAATGTCATCGTTTGGAAAGGTCTTTGCTCCCAGTTTCCTTTCTAAATCCAAAGAGGAGAAAAAATCCCTTGTACAGTGTATTTTTAAATACTATTACAAATTACAGGAACGAAAAATATACAGGAGTGTTGCAGAAAAATTACAAACATAATTGAATTTTAATAAATGGAAGAATTCGGTTATGTTTATAATTTCGAATTGGTTTCTTTTTATTTTATTTTGGATCTAGATGAAGACTGAAGTTGTTCAACAAATTATTAAGAACAGTTATAATCTTATAGAAAAAGAATCTTTCCTTTCTAATATAACTGCTCATGAATTTATAGAACTGTCGTCACTTGCAAGGTGTTAAATTATTGTTTTTATTCCATCTGTATCAATTTGGAGATTTTGACCGGAATATTTACATTTAAATCGAAAATAAATGAATAAACGTTTATTATAAAACCGAGGCGAATTAATTTTTCTTTTGGAGCTACCTTATTTTAACAAGGTAAAGACGAACAGAACTTCGAGTAAAATCATTTATTCGATAGCTTCTCCAACTGATCGCAAAAGGGTTAATATACAATCGAATCAGTATTTTTGTCTTACATTTATTTCCCTTCGTGACGTAATTTACTTACTTTACCATTTAATTTTAATTTGTAATTATAATTTAAGCGTACACCTAGTTTCAAATTGAAATCCCATCACCCCATTCCATCACAAACCTGATCAATCAAATTTGCTAAAAACGAAAATCAAACCGTGAGCACATTTCCAAAAATTTTACGCCAGCGTTCGCTCTTTCGCGATAAACGAAGCCGTATACGTGCTTCCCGTCGATAGTTCGAAAACGTTTCGAAAAGCTTTCCCAGAATCGATGATCGGATTCACCGTAAATACGAGGTATGTCACACACGTTGGGTGTACGTACCTATAAGCCTGAGACGGTGAATTCGAGTCTGCGTTGGGTGCGTGTTAAGGCATTTATAGAAGGAGCGCACGCCCGGTGCTCCTTCGAAAGCGTTGGAGGACCCGAAGCATCGCATTCGTTTTCAGAGCGGCACGCTCCACGCACGAGCAATCGTATCTCGACGAATCCCTTCCGTCCATCTCGTCTTTACCCCTCGGTACTCTCAATATCCCTTTAAAAATTGAAATCGAATCAGCCGATAAACGATACACCGTGACATTAATCTTCACGTCGAAAATTACCAAGTGATCGCAGGTCGGTGGCCAACAGGTGATCGGTAGATTCTACACGAAACCGACAGCGTTGCATCGGAAAGTGCGTTATTCTGGTTTAAAATTATAAACAGCATCCGGCGTCGTTGACTCGGCTAGGTAGACCATGGCTGGAACCAATAATTGCAAGGGTAAGTGATTATATTCAGTCTTAATCACGATTTCAATCAGGAATCCATATACCTCCGTGTGTTTCTTAAATAAGGAGAATGGAATTGTAGCGGGAAATTTTAAGCGGTTCTCCCCTTTGTTCGAAACATCCTGTGACCTTCAAACGACCTCCCGTCTAGATCTCCACGGAACAGTCGAGTTATTTAAAATTAGTCCGTGTATTTTGATTTCTTAAGCTCGTGGGGAAAAAAATTGCAGCACCGAAAATTAAATTCTTAAAAAATATGTTTGTTTGGATAAAAATGATAAAAATTTGGTCGGATCAAATTTTATAATTAATTTTAATAGTTTTTTTTTGTTAATCAAGGTAGTCGAAGGTATTTGCGACCCTGATTTCTGTGTATTGTGATTTTTTCCTGGCGAGCGGTGGATTAAACGAGTTAATCAGTTCTAAAATTAGACGAAGAGAAGGTGTTTCGTTCACGGTTCATTTTCTTTTCTCTGATAACCGAATCATTCAACCGTATGATGCAATTGGGAAAGGTATAATGTACTCGCGGAATACATGTAGCTGACGGTTGATGCAACTCGGTGTAACTTGCACAGTCAATGACACGTGCGTCCGAGTTCCGAGATTCGTAAAATCAAATACGTTTCTCAGTTTATGTATATACTTGTCAATAATAATTTCAACGAAATTGAAATAAACTGTATTAATTATCGCCGCTGTTAACTTGACACCACCTGTACTAATTTACTTAACAATAAGTAATTTAGTAAACTAGGAGTATGCAAAAATTTATTAAACAATTCTCTCTATTAACATTTGTTAATATTTCAATTTTTTCTTTTTCTCTTAATTTAATATAGTAATTTGATATTGCAAATTATTGATTAGTGACTTTGGCAAACTTCTAACGTTACACAGGCAATTTATAATTACACTAATTTAGTATTTAATAGTAAATAAAAATTATGAGAAGTAACCCTTGATCGATAATAATCAAAGGTTTCCTTTTTTATTCAAAAATAAATGACGGTATATATTATTCAGTGTTGATTATTTTGTTATGTAAAAAATCAAATCATGGTCTTACCACGTTGTGTATATGAAATTTCTAATTCTAAGTCGCGGTAGTGTTATTGGTCAACAACGAATGATATCAAAAAGCCTATTAATAAGTACAGTGTTAAGTAAGAATTTGTAAGAATTACATGATAAATATTTTCTTTTCATTCTCTCAAACATACAGGGTGTCGTGTAATTGCACGAACCCATTTTTTTTCATAACTTATAAGCGGATTGCTTTAAAAATTCCATATAAAAAATCAATTATAGATCATATACATATGTACAACGTATCGTAATAAAAATCATCCGTAATAAACAAAAAATTCAATTAGTCCACCAATAATGAAACAAATTGAGTTGGTTGAACTGTATAGGTGCACCCTGTATATTTATTTTTGAACATGGTGTTGTTTACAAATTCAAGCATTTGTTTAATTTTGTTCAATCGGAAATATTTAATTTGTCAAAATAATGCTAATATGTTCTATAATCAAAGTTCTTTGATTAAATAATTATTTTAATATCTCTTTATCCCTAGAAATTAATTTTCATATTTCTTTCATGTATTATAGAATATGGAATCACTAAATACTTAATTTTAATTTAACCCTTTCTTCCCAGGTCGAGGTGAATTTTTGTATTAATTTTATAAAAAGCACTTCTCTCCCAAAAACTTTTATTTTTCTTCTAATTTTTATTCAAAATCGATACGCAAAAGAAAAAATTGGAAAGGAATAAATCAACTGAACACAATTTGCCCCGAAATGAGTTAAAGTGCCAATCATTATACAATCCACCCTTTGTAAGTAATTTGGCGCAATAAATTGTACTAATGGATCGATCTTGAACCAATTTTTTTGTCGCTTTGATCATTGTATTAGCGGTTGGTATTTATTTGACAAGCGCGCGAACAGGGGATATTCTGGAACCACGTTTTATGTGTTTGTTGACCTATATTTCGACTGGAAATAAACGTATTCGACAAAAATTGTTTGAAACTGATAAATGGGAACATTTCAATCATCCCGTCTAATAACAAGTCTATTACCATGCAATATTTTTTCGCTATTTTATAACCCGAATTAATTATACCAATTACAACCGGTTCGCTATTTTATAACCGGCGCAGTTTTATTCCAAATAACTTTGAAAAACGTCGGTTTATTAAAAGGATCACACTACTAAAAAAAAAAATGTATTTTTTAACAAATCAATTTGAAATTTTCTTAATTCTCTGTAATTAAGAAGATTAATTATTTAGCAATGATACAATTTCTTTTCTTTCACAATTTAATACCAAAGAAATTTTTTTTTCTCTTAAAAGCAAAGAAGCAAAATTATGATCAAAGTTCTCTGTAATTAAGAAAATTAATTATTTAGCAATGATAAAATTTCTTTTCTTTCACAATTTAATACCAAAGAAATTTTTTTTTCTTAAAAGCAAAGCAAAATTATGATCAAAGTTAATTTTTACTTAAAAACTTAAACTTCACTTAGCATGTATATATACGCTTTTCGTAGTCAAATGCTTAACAATCTTTAGAGATTTAAAAGACAAATTTAAAAGTAACGAGATCGCGATGGAAATTCTTTTACAATCTACTTATCAAAATATTTTAATCAACTCATTCTTTATTACCTCAATTTCTTTCTTCGGAGCTTGTATAATGAAAAATGGTCAAGACTTTCGTGCACACCAGACGATTATAAATAAGCCGTCCCTGGCCGTTAACCGCACGAAGAAACGGGGAAGTCGAGAACCTGAAAGCACGTTTACCTGAGCCTTCGTGTCGATCGACACGTCCTGCACCGTTGTTTCCTTTCGAAGAAATCTCCCTTTTGAACGGTCATATGCCCGCCTTTCGAACCCATGCTTTGTAACCTATTTACAGATAACAATTGTAAACTTGTTTACAGAAACACGCGGCGTCGTGTTTCCTATACGATACCTGATGGCGATCATGGGTTCTATCGGACTCGCGATCATCTACGGATTCAAGGTCAACGTAAGCGTGGCAATTGTTGCGATGGTGAATCACACTGCCGTTAAACTATTGCATCAACTGGAATCGGATAACACGAGTGCAGTTGTCGTGGATGAATGTCACCATGATGACGTTTCTTCTAATACGACGAAAATTGTCAGCGAGGTATATAGTCGTTAAATATTAGTTTCTTTTATATGAACCCTCGAGGTATCTGTCTGAATTTGTACTGTTGGTATTTATTATAAAGTGTCCCGCAACTAGTGTAATATTGAGACGATTCTGAACAACAATTTCCTTTGCAAAAATGACGGATGGAGCTTCGGTTTTGAATTACGAAAAACCAAACAATTAACACCCCAAGCGCCATGCTAATGTCGCAGAAAATCCGTCCAATTTATCATTTTATTTCCAACAAATATAATATATTATTCTTTCGATATTTAGCCCTTTTTATTGTACAAATTTTCGTGTATTTAGGTAAGTAAGACCATTCTCATTTAAACAGATAACAAATCCTTATTAAAAATCCAAGCATCGAACAAATACGGGTAATATGGCGTCTAAAGTGTTAATAATAATTAATATCATTTTGTTTACAGGATGGCCCTTTTATATGGAACGAACCTTTGCAAGGCCTCATTCTGTCTTCATACTTTTGGGGATACATGGCGTCTTTGCTTCCGGGTGGAAGAATGGCCGAATTATTATCCGCAAAATGGGTGATGAATGCGTCGGTGCTTCTAAACGTTGTAGCATCTGTGTTATCACCTGTCGCGGCACAGATTCATTACTCTCTTTTCATCGTAATGAGAGTTTTGCAGGGAATCGGTGGTGTTAGTATCAGGAATAATAATTATCACAGAATTGGAAGAATTACATTAAAGTTTCACTTTACAGGGAGTTACCTTTCCTGCTATGCACGTCATGGTCGCTAAATGGGCTCCGCCCAACGAAAGAAGCATTCTTGCGTCCATTGTTTATGCAGGTAAAACAATTTGCCATAAAATTATTATATTTATCTATATACCATCTGTCACTTTCTACAAAATTATTGTATCTGTAACTGTAAATGGTTGTTGAATAGTCAACAAAGAATGTAAATTAGATTTAAAAGGAAATGTTATATATTCCACGGATCATTGTCAATTATATTCACATTTGGTAAAGTTCGTCGGTTTAGATCCGAAACACCCTTGTATACTTATACATGTATGACAGCAGTAGATAACAGCACTGTAGATAAAATTTAGCGTATATTATTCATAATTGTAGTAATAGTAGCTATTGCGCGTGGATTGCATTGCCAATGAAGACAGCCTAAGAGTAAATGTGAAATTATTATCATAATTAAATTACCGTAAAATATATTATTTCTTTGACTGTAGGAACTGCACTCGGTACCGTGATATCTATCCTCTTAACGGGAATACTAGCGGCGAATCTCGAATGGAAATGGATATTCTACATCGAAGGGGCGCTTTGTTTAATCTGGTGTACAGCTTGGTGGATAATGATCGCAGACAGTCCGGAGGAACAGATCAGGTTTATCAGCCAAGAAGAGAAGGATTACATTCTGGAGTCTCTGGGCCACCACGCGAACAACGGCGAAAAGAAGGAGGTTCGTTCAACTTCGATCAACGCCTTCCCACAAGTATGTTACATCTGATGTTGAATTTTTCAGAAATTGTCAGTTCCATGGAGCGAGGTGTTGCGATCTAAACCGTTCATGGCAATTTTAATCGCCCATTTCTGCAGTAATTTCGGATGGTACATGCTGCTGATCGAGTTGCCTACCTTCATGAATCAGATATTGAAATTTGACATGAGCTCGGTGAATATTATTATTTAACATTCAGCGACAGCTTTCGACTCGTGGGATGTTGAACGATTATTCGTATTCACAGAACGCTGGCCTCTCTTCAATGCCGTTCTTGTGCATGTGGATCTTTACTATGATCCTCAGTAAGTCGTTGGCCGTTATGCAAGACAAGGGGTGGATCACGGTGACGATGTCGCGAAAAATTGCAACACTGCTCTGTACGTGTATATCCTGCAAAGTAAAATGAATTTGGTTGGAGATTATTTGAGGGATTTTTATTTCAGCGTCTGTGGTGCCTATGATATGCCTGATAGGAGTGTCGTACGTCGGATGTAGCAGAACGCTGGCTGTCGCGTTAATGACTATTGGAGTGACTTGTATCGGTGGAATGTACAGTGGGTTCTTATCTAATCACATCGATATTGCTCCAAATTTTGCTGGAACTCTGGTTGCTATTACTAACTGTGTTGCTACTATCCCTGGATTTGTGGTGCCAATATTTGTAGGAAAACTCACGCATGGAAATGTAAGTATTTATAAAAATACACTATTAACTTTTTCAGCATTGTAATGAAAATATGCTGAAATATTCAATGTTTTTCTTATAGCAAACTATAGGAGCATGGAGGATTATATTTTTCGCGACCGTCGGTTTATACCTTGTGGAGATAATAGTTTATACTATTTTTGGAAGCGGTGAAGAACAACCCTGGAATAACAATAAAGCATCCGACGAGGAATCGAGCGACCAAACGCTACCGCTGAAAGAAGATATCGCGAAATAAATTTAATTTAAAACTGACTAGCTTTTTGTATATGTATATACTAGAATTATGATATTATCACGCGTGTAACTTAATTCAACTTTAACAGAATAAGCTCTGTTTGTATGTGTGTCTTCGCAGAAGTTTTCTAATGCTTTAGATTATTTATTATCATAATAGGAACAAGTACAAATGTTTATAATATTACGCAAATATACTAATTATTATTTAATGTAGTATAATTTTATATACACAAGGCAATGTTCATGTTACAATTACAGAGCTATACACTGGTCCCTCACTTTACGAGCAGCGTCGATTCCATGTGACTTTTTTTATAGAATTTAAACGTGATTTCCCTAGGGAAAATAGCACCGTACAGGGATGTATCGGAGTTAGTATTAATTTCAAAGAGAGTTGGTTAATTTAATAACAAAGTAGAATAAATGGACTAGATAAATTATCGCGTCAAGGTAAATTCCTGGTAACTTTTAAGTATAAAATGAACGATGCAGTTTCTTTTCCCTAGGGAAGCCTAGCATACTTGACAATGTACAATAAGTACTGCGTAAAGCGATAGACTAATACAGTTCTAATTACTTACCTTCACTTTACTTTTACTATCTTACAAAAGTACATTGGACCCCAATTATTCGTAATGCTTGGAACAACGATATGACCATATTTTAAGTCAATTTTACCGAAATTAAATACAGTCTTCAAGGGCACCAATGCTTCAGTCATATCTCTGCAAAAGGACATATAGCATATAAAGAAAAAATACAATACTGTAATAGCAATAATGATTGGAAAAAATATATAGAATGCTTACTTTACGACCATAACAGAACCAGTTTCTTCCCATACCTGTTTCATTGCTACCTGTACAACGCCATCGTTTTGTATAGGACTAAGAGTACACGTTGAGTATACAACTGTACCTCCTACCGTTACCAATTGTAGTGCATTTCTACAAGAACAAAATACTTAAAGTTACATATTCGTGGCCGCCATATCATGATACAAGATATATTTTACGCACTCACTTTAAAATCTCTGATTGAATCTGTGGTATTTGTAATCGTTCTTTAACTCTTGATGGTTTAAAAAGATTGTTTTCCTCGGAATGCAAAACATGCCTGTCCGTTGTACACGGCACATCGACTAGAATCTAAAAAAAAAAATCGATAAACTTGAATATTAAATATTAAATAAATAACGTGAAATATTATAATTCACACCTTATTATATACATTTTTTTCATCTATTATTCTAGCATCTCTTTGCGTAACGATTAATATTTTCTCTTCTTCGTAAACCTTTGAAATGTACTGCTTGATAATATCGTGTATCCTTTTCACTCTGGACTGTGAAATATCATTAGCAACTAATACTCGAGTAGCGAGCGTCTGAAGAATGGTTAAAGTCTTGCCACCTGGTGCAGCACACATATCAAGTACAACATCACCTGGCTGTATATCTAGAGCTAGTACTGGAAGTATGGATCCACCATCGAACAGAAAGTAATCTAAACAAAAACGTTTTTGCATTAGTAACATTTGCACGTATATATTTTATTTATCATTCTGAATTAAAGAAAATACATATACCTAGTACACCGGTATATCCGATTTTAGGATTTGGAAACCTAGTATCATTTCCTTTTTCGAATAAATATACATTCAAATGTTCTGGAAATGGTAGGAGAGATTCTTTTAACACCTCTATTTTGAAATCCTGAGCTTGGGTGTAAAATTTTATCTGATCAGATTCCGGAATCCAGTCATCCATACCTGTAACGTACATTAATGTAATACAGTCTTTTATTTTTAATTTTAAAAATTAACAAAACTAACCCTTTATTTTTGTTGCGGGTACGTACTCGTGAAGCACAGACAGATTCACGTTCGAATCAATGATACGACTGGTATCATAATCGACCTCATTTAATTCCTGTTCTATAGATTGCAATTTTATTTCCTCTGGTTTATTGTCTTTCGTATTGGTATTGGTATCTTTTTCTTTTATTAGATCCAACAAATTTGGATAATCGGCAGAATAAACTGATTTCAATTCGGACAAATAAGCTTTAGATACTACATCATCCTCTGAAGCATCAGCATTTTCTAATTCAGTTAATGTTTTTGATTGTTTCTTAGCTTTAAAGTACTGAATGTTTTCCTTTCGAACATTATATAAGGATCTTAAATTTACTGCACCAAGCAACTACAACAATTTTCTGTTTTATATTAAACATCATTAACTTTGTATCTGGTTTAGCAGTAATAATATACCTCCAAATCGGACTGTGTTTTAGCCGTATCACTGAAATTATTTACAACAGCCATGTACTTATGATTTTCATTCAACAGTGCAGCACGTATGTTTTCCCAACTATTCCCATAAACATCTCCATACAATTCATCAAAATGTTCCAACGCTTTATCTTTGGGACTTCTCTTCTTTTTCAATACAGACTATAAAAACAAAATACATATTAATTTCACTACACCATGAAACGCGGTTACAGAAATACGAACCCAGTGATGTTTTGGATTTTTATACCGAACAGGTATTTTCAATAGTTGTCGTAATTTTAGTTTATCAACTAGCAGTACCATTTCTTTCAAATATCCGAATGATTCATTCAAGACTCAAATCATAAGTAGTGGCAACTTTTTAGGCTATGTTTTTGGCGAGGTTT
Source organism: Stelis phaeoptera (assembly GCA_943735885.1). Classification (NCBI taxonomy): domain Eukaryota; kingdom Metazoa; phylum Arthropoda; class Insecta; order Hymenoptera; family Megachilidae; genus Stelis; species Stelis phaeoptera. The sequence goes on from OX030933.1 coordinate 5,682,576, forward strand.
TTCCAGTGCACGGAGAACCGCGAAGAAAAAATTAGTTCTCATATACGTTCGATAGATGGTGCTGGATGTGCATTCGATCTATCGAATACAAGAAGTGGTCGACGTCGATTAACCGTTAGTGAGAGCGGCGCAAAAGAAGAAGGGCGTGAACCGGCGTGAACTGCAGGCACAGGTGAAACAGGACAACCCAACGAATACACGAGTTACGGTACTACGGTTACCACTCGACTAACACTGGACGTCACACCTTTTTTCATCAGTCGAGCGTTTTTATTTTTGCGCAACCCGTTCTTTTCCTACTTTGCCGACTTCCTTTTATCACGACCTACAACACGGCGTGGCGCAGAAAGCCGAATCGAAACAGGTACCAATGCATGTACGTACAAGCAGTACATAATCAAATTTATATACATATATATATATGTATATGTATTATCAAATGTGGACAAGGAAACGACGTATTTGTCGTGACATCGAGATGAGAAACGTGCCGGGGCAAGATAGAACGAAACGGCGAGATTGGTGGGGATGGGGACGAGCACATCTTTGTGCTCCCCTCTTGCGAAGGCGCTCGTGTGCCGTGAAACGTGGCTGTTTCGAAAGTTTCTACTCGAAGAGCCTATTTTAGATGCTATAAACCATTTCGACTTGTAAATCTCTTTCGAAGGTGTACAAAAACCTTCATACCTGAACATTGATACTGTGAAACGTACCCCAAGGACCCTCATATTTTTCACCATGATTTATAATCCTCTAACGAACTTTAATTTCATTTTCTTTTTTTTTTTGTCCCTCATTCATGTCCACAGAGGGCGTTTAAACGTTTCACAGATTTTATGGTAGAAAAACTTCTACCCGAATCATAAGTTCAGGTACCGGTTACGATTATTAATAAAAACAGCCTGGGCACGTTTCGGGCGAGGAGCGTAAATCGAGAATCGAGTGAGGCCAACGTGATAATCTTGTTACCCTCGAAACGCGTACAACATACCGGTGAAAGTCTCCACTGTACGGTAAGACGCGAGTTCAGTGTTCTCGAGGGGAACGAAAGGAGAACGTTGGTCCCGCAGGAGATCAGCGCTCTTTTGCTCGGTTTGAAGATCGGCTAAGTCCATGGGGTGCGGTGTACCCTGGGTGTCGTTTCAACACACGTCGACGAATATACAACCTTTCGTGTATTCATTGTCACGCATACAGAAACTCTTCCTCTCGATGAATCTCGACGACCCGAATCGCTCGACGGCGAAGCTGGTTTCGTGGATCTCTTCATGAGAGGCACGTCGTACGCGATTTGTCGAGGCACGGGGTGTGACGGGGACTCGAGGGATCGTAAAGGCAATGCACTGTAAGGAGCTCACGACGACTATACCCTCCTCCCTCCCCACGCCGTGTCCTCCCTCTCGTTCTCTCGCCACCGTCCCTTTCTCTCCCTTCTTTCTTCGCTCCCTCCCACCCCTCCCACCCTCGTTCTATCTCCCTCTTTCTTTCGTTCTCTCTCTGTCTCTCTTATCAGAGAACCTCGACTGTACGACCTCACTTCTCGTACTCTTTCTCTTTTCCTCTCTTTCTCTCTCTCTCTCTCTCTCTCGTTCTATTACTCGGTCGGCTGATCTCTCGAGGAGGGCGCGTTAGGGCGCTCGCCCAGAGCCAACCAGCCAGCCACTCGTTCATCTTAAACGCCTCTGATTCGTGCGCGTTTCGAAATTTTCGTACGATAGGTAATTGTTGCCCTCGTGGATACGAAAAACGGTGTCTCCGTTGGCTCGATACGATCCACGGAAAGGAAACAGCGGGGCCAAAGGACTCGGAAGTTACGACATCCGGTACACGATACTATCGTTTCCTGTCCCTCGTGACCCTTGGTCCCGCTTCGTCTAGCCCACGTGACCCCCGGCTCGACTGACGCAATTTCGATTGAACACGCGCGCTCGCGCGTCAAACTCGTGGCATCGCGCCCACGTAACGTCGAACGAGTTTTATCGGCGCGCGACTTTTGAAATTCTCCCTGGGTCGAACCCTTGCCTGCCGACTCGACTCCTTTGTACCACCGTTACGAGTCGATTTATCCTCGTGTGAATTCTACGGATCGTTTTGAATACGTTCGTCACAATGGGTGGTTGATTTCTTTTTTTTTTCTCCAAAAATACGTATCATCGCATTTCCTTGCAGACGCGACCGATTGTCTAGGGAGGGATCATGCGCGGCAGGCATCTCCGCTCGATCAAAAACCCTACGATAACAGAAGAGGGATTAACTCTGATTCGAAAGGTTTTTTTTTTTTTGTTCGTTGTCACCATCCTACGCTTCGGGCAGAACCGAGCCTCCCGTCACGTGCATGCATGCGTGCACGCGTGTACCGCGCAGAGAGTGCGTACATGCGGGGTCGTTGTACGAGCAGGGGGTACCGAGGACAACAGTAACGACTGCACCAACCCACTTGTCTCGACCCTATACAAGTCACGTGCACGTACAGTGCTCGGCAATAATGGTCCCCAGAGGGTGTGACCTATTCTATCGGACGACTTGCTGGTACCAACATGCTTTTGGTACCGCGACGTCCTCTATGGTAATATCGGAACACGTGCACCTCAAATTTCTTCGTTTTAGTCCTAATTATATGTATCTTTATAAATTCGATCGAACGTAACCCTTCGTAAACACACTCGGTCGTTGATGGCAAAAGCGGAATTTTATTTTTATCATTAATAGACTGAATCATGTGGTAGTTATTTTGATTAGTATCTCAGAATTTTTCCAAATATTTTGAAAGCTGGAATTAATCAATAATCATTAATTAATCAATGAGTTAATACCAGGATTTATTATCCAGGTTTTGCCGCAAATTCTCATCGTCCCTGCTCGATTAGTTACCAAACGAATTTAGCGTGGTGAGGTGATCCCGCTCGTTCAAATATTTTGAGCCCCTGACTCGAGATATTCTCTCTCAGCTCGTCGATTGCGAAATACGCGGCTCGGACGGTGCCGGACGATGTACGAGGACGAAAGTAGGTAGGTAGGTAGGTAGGTGGGCAGACGGAAGTCAGTTTAACGGTATCACCTGACAGCTCGCTCAGCCTTCGATCCTTACGGCGTGGAATGGGGTTTCACGAAATTCGTAGTTTTCTCCGGGCGTTCTTCTTCGCAGTGGTCGTATTTTTTATTTTATCCTCTTTCTCGTTACGATCTACGCCCACCTGCGAAGATGCCGTCGAGAGACGAAGGAATTTTCGTGTTGCTTTAGGGTGTACCGCACTCTGGTAAATGGCTTCGTCGTTACACGCCCACCATAGAGTCGGGTTAAAGAGAATCATAGAACCATATAGAATGGGATGCATTCCTTGTTCTTCTATCGAGAATTATTCTCGTTATTTGATGGTGATGTTTACGCGAGGCTGATAACAGTTTTCTCGACCATAGATTGGTGTTATCTGTTGTTTCGATTGAAAGCAATCACGAACTCGTTGCTTAACTAAATCTGGAAAAAAGAAAAAGAAATGATTCTACTTATATCGTGCGAATCGTTCCTCCCCGTTTAATTCTGCACATTGCAACCGCTGGTAGGTCGATGAATCGATAAATGAGGAATTAGATGTCTCTTGTGGCTTCTCGGTTACTCCATTCGAAGCCGTTGTCCATTAAATTTTTCAATCATACATTCAACCTGAGCGCTGATTAAGTTTCCATGCACGAATTTGGTGTGGGGGAATCTGAACGCATGTTTGTAGGGTGAAGGAAAATTTTCCCAGGAATGGTCCCGGGTTCCTTTGCTTGCTCGGGGTTGTTGGGGAACGGTGATCGTCAGGGACGAGGGCATTGACCCTCCCCCAACACTCCCACACCGCATTACGTCAGGCTACGTCCACTGTATCCTGCTCATCTTCTCGACGTTTTATGGAGGCTTCTCTACCCGTTTGCGGCGTGGGGTTGCGCCTCGACTGATCCTTCCGTGTTCCCCTCGAACTTGTCCATTCTAAAATTGGAGCGAATTAAACCGGCTGCCGCCATTATTCTTCTTACCAAACCGAGAAGGTTACACAAAATGCGTAATACGGGAGAATGACGTACACGTGTTTGGCGAGATCGAGCCAATGCCCTTCTCTAAGGGTGATAATAGAAGATAAAGAGATATTTCCTTATCATGTTTGACGATATCGCGAGAAAATGGAACGATATCGGTGTTCTTGATTTTGATACCAGTGTCTGTAAGAGGGCGGTTCCATTTTATACTTGGGGACCATAATTTCAAACCAATTGTCTGGTTACTTTATTAATAATTAAAGAGGAATACTATTTACATTATTCCTTTGGAATCAGGCAATCGGGTAATTATTCACAATTAAAACTTAAATTTTTACTATGTATAAATAATGCAAAATCCCCGTCTAAGCACTATTTTGTTAACCCTTGTTTTCAGTTATCTCTTAACCCTATGCAGACGAGGCATTTCTAAGTTTGGCACAATGTATGCAGGGAATATCAATAACTTAAAGCAAAACAAATAATACTTGCTTTCTTAAAGGATATGTTAGAAATCCCTGCTTCTACATACATGTATCATTTTTCTTTGTGTCAAGATTCCGGCAGGATATTTAGGAATTTAGAGGAATTTAAAGGGTTAATTATAGCTCGTCTTTCATTATTTTAACGGTGTTATAGTCGAAGTAATAATAATCAAAGGTTTATTAGTCGGTTTTCAGTCGACAACCGATAATATCGAAACGCCTATTAATTGGTTTCCGGTGAGGAGTCTTAATACCCGACTAACCTTCGGTATAGTCTTAACATAATTATGGGGATTCTTTAAATGTTATCCCTAAATGATTCTTCGAAGTAGTCGGGTTGGTTGGTCCAAAGGGAGTCTGGTGATACTGGTGATGGTGCTGTTACAGCAACAACCTGTTGCAACCACCCCGACACGCCATAGCCAGCGGGAGACGTCCGACTGGTCCGCAACGAACCAAGAAGCTACATAGCCACTGGCAGTCGTGTTTCTTCGGCGAATTTGCACGGTTAACGAGCAACAAACCGACACTTCTTTGGTATTTAATCTCAATTACCGGGAATATTCATAAAACGACGTCTTCGTGGTTAAATCGTATTATTTCTGAAAGAGAAACGTAAATTATAATTGTGACAGTGTAGCAGGTGCAAAGGTATCATGGTCGGTGTAAAGTGCCTTTGGTAATCCTATTTCAAGTAATCCTCGACTCTCGCACGCTACCCTCGTCGGCACAATACGAGTTTAGGTCTTTTCGAATCGAATTGAAATTGACTTTGCCTCTGCTACCTGTCTACCTGCTTACCTGCCGACTCTTCGGGGTGCGGACAGGGAGGAGAAATGAAAGGGAACACGAAGGACAGGGAAGCAGCGAACGGAACAAAGGGCGTATTCACGCGTCAGAAGTCACCGCAGCGTAACGATAGGGTGGTCCATGGAGAGACCTGTAGGACCTACTTTGGTATTTCTGTGGCATAGCACTTGTCGCGCGTTTATTCTTCTCGCTTCACTGCCTTTAACTATGTCCCCCGTCTGTACGTGACTGTTACTCCCGTAACTAATGTCACTTCCGAAGAAGGCACGTTGTTCTAGAAAATGTTCATATTTCATGTTCGGCTGAAAATTCTCCACGGAATACCGTACAAAATCGTATGTACACCAGGAAACGATAGGGCTGAAAAGGAACGAGAGACAAGTCGAGTCTTTAGTAGGTCAACGGCGATGTTGTTCCTTCCCTTCGAAGATTACGTCACCGAGCCTCCCAACTCGCGCCCGGCAAGCCAACACTGTACGCATCGTGTACGTTGGTGTATGTGAAGATATGTCATACATGTGTACCAACTCCGTTCCTGCGTGTGTACTTGACCACCCACCCGTCCACCCACTTAGAGAACTATGGCTATGTTTTAACATACCAGGTATCGGTCACGTTTGGATCCGTGTTTGAGCTTCGCAACGTTGCGTTTGCGACGTTGAACAGTTGTTTTTTATTTACAGAAACACGACAGGGATCGATTTTCGGCGAGAAAGAACTTTTCGAATACCCGAGCGTAGGATCGATGTCACACGAGGATTTACGAATGTTTCTATGCGTGTGACTACTGAAAAGGAACAACACGGACGAACAGTGGGAGAGGTATGCGGGTCGGGGTCGAGTCATGCATATCGATGACGACTCGTATGAATTTTTCATACTCTCCTACAATTTGAAAAGCGGTTCGGGCGTCGTTTATGATTCTATAAAACCTGATGACCCCAGCGTAGGATCTGCTTCACGATCTCTGTGCGTTTGTCGCGAACCACTCTCAACGGCTACGATCAGTTTTGATTGGTTCTTAACGAAGATTCATGGACCTTTCGCTTCCTCTTCTTACGCGATACGAACGTGACGATTCGCCATTGATAACGGTCGATGGAAAAAAAAATCACGTTCATTCGTGGAGCCGAGTGAAAGAAAATGGGAAAGGAAAATGAAAGGAGCTTGCTGGCGACGGTTTCGACGAGACGGAGGGAGGGTTCATGGTGGGGGGGAGGGTGGGGGGTAAGGGGAACAAAGTTGGGGTGCAAGAGATGTTGGTAAGAAAGAGAAGGACGCGAGGAGTGAAAGATATTGGTAATCGAGGAATCCGGGAACCCAGAACCGTTCGAACGGTTGGCTGCCGCAGACGCAAGGTCGTTGTCCTTGGGGGATCAACGACCCCTCGACGAGGGATGCCGTGGTGGGGATATATATACACCTCCCCATCCATGATGCCGCCGTCTGGGTATAAGGGCGCCTCCAGGTTGGGTTAGAAGCTAGGGTTAGATTTAGAAGTCAGGAATAGGGATGAGGATAGTCACGTAGGTACACGGATAGATAGCCGGGTAGTAGGTGGGAAGGAGGATGAAGAGAGGCGAGCGGATAGAAGGGAAGCCGGCAGAGGGAAAAAAGCTGAAAGGCAGCCCGGGGATAGAAAGTCCATGTTGGGTGGTAAGGCGGGAGAGCGCTGAGAGAAGCGTAGGGATAGAAATTGTGAAGGCAGGTTCGTAGCCGAAAACGTAGTACCCCAGGTCCAAGCGGGTTTCAATCGTGGGGGTAGAAAGTTTTATCTTTCCGGTCCAAGTGTTGTAACCACCTGTTGGGGTGGCGAATCCGTTCGAAAGCCACTTAAGATGTACCACACGAGCCCTTTATTTTCAACCGTTCGGTTAATTTCGAATATCCTGCGGCTTCACGGTGTGTCTGAAAGATTCTCCAATAGTTAAGAGTAGGTAGAAGTTATAAAAGGAAATGGATATTTAAGAATGTTCTTTATTATAAAACATAATATTTGAAAATTACATTTCAGTGATGAAAGTAAATCATGGTATCGACGGATAATACTACTTATACCGAGGCGTTCATTTCGTCCTTCCGTTTTTGTGCCTTCCTCCCGAGGCAATTGAACAGGAAGTGTTTCTTGCAAGGTACCTACCGCCGGAAGGAGCCGAACTGAAGGTGTCACGGTCCGTAAGGGCCGTGAGAGTGCAGGACGATAGGTGGATCCTTTCTGGACACAGCAGAGCAGAGCAGGGCAGGCGAGGCCAGGGAGCAATGTCCCTTCGAGTCATCCCCTTCCTAACGTATATGTAAGGTATGCACGCCGTTACTCGCCTCCACGGTTACCGACTCTTTTTATCGAACGACGGAATCTTCTACGATTCCTTTCTAACTTCCCCCTTTTTTCGAAACCCTAACCCTCTTCCTTACGAGTATACCTTTGAATTTCTTGAAAAGCATCCAGTTAACTTCTCGGCTGAATTTCAAGGAACGAATAGAAATAAAAATTATAATGTTACAAGGCGACGAGCCCGGCAACGTTGGTACCGTTATTCATTAGTTACAGTTTAAGTATTCTGCTTACTAATCGGACGGTTCTCGTGAGAATCCAAGTAAAACGGAATAAAGTAAACGACTAAAACAACTGTTGGAAGGAACAACAGCCTACCGTTTCCTTCTGCTCGTGGTTTCTTGGAATATCCTTTGCGGTCGACGATGGATAAGGATATCTGCTTTGAACTCTGAACAGCCAACCGTCCGGTCGAGTCATGCTCTGCCAGGAACTCGGTGAAATCTCATCGGCATATCTCGCCCTTTCTATTTGCGTTGACCTGAAAAACTCAACGTTGACCTTTCGAAAGGGTCGCTCGTCAATCATTACGAGGAACCACTGTACTTTCCGGAGCAAATAGGAAAAATATCGTTTACGCCTCTTAGGGTGTAGCTGGAATGATAAGATAGTCACTGCTGTCGCAGCGCGTGTATTTATGTATGTGCACGTACGTGTGTATGTATACATGATATTAAGGAAGGAGATAGAGAAAGACACGGTTTCATGCTCTGCTGTACCTATCGTGTCGTTTTTCCGCGTCACCTTCGTGCATCGAGTTTCCACAGAGAAGTTTTGTTCATCGTACAAACTGTATCAATTCTATTGAACAAACAAAAAAAGGGGGGAAAAAAAAAGAAAAATAAGAAGGAGAGAAGAAAAAGGTAACGTCCTCGAAAACCGTATGTCATTATTGAACGTCGAAGCAAAAACGAACGACGAACGCCCTATATCCGACATCTCCGTCTGTCTTTCCATCTCTTCAATAGTCCTAATTAGGTACATACAGTATACACATAAGGCTGTATTGCGACATACCAGTACCGTTCCAACTGGAAACCATATGCGACGAGGGGTTAAGTGTCGTCTTAACCTCCTTTCGGTATTTGGATTCTTAAATCGACTCCGATGGCTTATCAAAAAATTAGCCACTTCTATTTGTTGTAACGTTACGCGTGTATAGTCCAATATTAAATATTTATATAGCTATAGTTCTATTCGGCTCGTCGAGCAACGGTCGCATACGTTACGGAACGCTTCACTTTTTCTTTTACCATAAATCACAGGGTTTATCCTTTTGTTTTAGAAAGAAAATTATTGGATGATGTTACAGCGCTAAAAATACATCGTAACCCGTCACCCTTGACCATGTGATTAGCAACGCTCCACCTTCGACGTTAAGAAGGTAAAGTGTATGTAAATTATCATGCAAATTCACATATGGTAGTCTTAACATAAATAAGTGGGCAACCAGTCGTCAAATTTCCGTGTTCACACATTGCACAACCAACGCATTGAAAATGCTGCGATTGACAAGTTTGCGTTTCAAAAGTGTATGTAATACGGCATTAACTTGTTTCAATTTTTTTTTACCAACGAAGTTATTTATTTATTTAATTTTTTAATATGATGCGTATGCAAAAGCTTTAATCTTTCCTCAAGGCCTCGATATAATTATTTTAAATTGATATAAATCCCCGCCCCTTTACCCGAGTCGTAGAATAATAAGGACAAATACCGTGACAATTTAATGATATTTCATACGTGACATGAAAATAAAGGAAAAAATTTGTGAAACGAGACTAAAGCTTTTGTTTACCTCTAATATTGTATATCGGAATACGAATAAGCAGCTAAGATAGTAGAATAAAATATAGTAATCGTATAGATTTTGGTTGGTTTCAATTTGTTGAAATCTGTCTTGATGTTAGAATAACAGCGAGCTGCCAAGTGTATATTGAAATGTACAGAAATCGAGAGCACATCCCTGATTTTAATTATAACATTGTGGTCATAGTGGTGGTGGGCAGAGAACCGCGCAAGTGGCTTTTCGAGTATGAAAGGATCGTTGTGCCATAGATATAACGGGGAGAGCCACGAGGCTTAAAGGCAAGACAGCAAGGGCTTGGCTTTAGTTAAGAAGTCGGTTGGCCGTCGAACGACGTTGCTAGCCGTTTCTCAACCCTTTCGTAGTTACGTCACGTTAAAAAAGCTATTTGGGGTCAACACCCCGCTGCAGCGACACGTGTAGTACTCCTCGACTCTGTCTCCCCGTCCTCCCTCGACCCTCTCCGCCGTCCTCTTTTCCCTGGCATATATGAAGGCAGCCGTCTCCTCTCTGCCTACTCCTCGCGACTTGGAACGCCATTGCTGCCACCTCCTCCGATAGTATCCCTCCTACTCGCCTTAGTTTCCACTGGATTTCTAAGTTCCCTAGATACTAGCCGGGACCCTGTCCTAGCCGCGAACGAAGGAACAACGTTCCACAGGCATTTCACGGACCGAATGTCGTGGCTATCAACGGACAGACGGTTCAAGGCTGTCGAAGATCAAGAGACTACGGTCGACACCCTGTTTATTCATGAGGTTGCGTATCCGCTAGTCTAGTAGACTCGCATCGAGAAATAGGATAATGACTCTCTCCCTTTTTCTCCTTTTCTCTTCGATAATAATAATAAAAAGAAAAGAAAACATTAATTCATTCGTACAAACATACACGAACGTCGTAAATTAGGGAAAACCGTGATTTATGATAAGATAAGGTTATATCGGGTAAGAATAGATTGCAAGAAAAAAAAAACAGCTGCGATAGATGTCATTTATTGTTTCGGAAGATAACCGAAATCGATCGGAGATCTCCGAATACGTTCGTTGAGAAGAGACGAGTAGGAATAGTAGGGAGGTCATAAGATTAGAATGGACGGCGCAGCCCCAAGCGATACAGCCCTGGCCGTGGGCGCGCGAGCAGTAAGGAGAGCCAACCGAGTTTCTCCAAACGCACAACTTGACGTAGTAGAACTACATAGCACGTTAGTTTTGCTAGAGCGAAACCAAGGACACTAGGAATAGCAAATAGCAAAAGTAGAAACAGTAGCAGCATCAGTACCGGCAACGGTGGTGGTGACAGTGGCGGTAGCGGTGGCGGCAGTAAGCAGAGGAATCGAATCATCGACGACGGCGTCGGCGGCGGTAGCGAGCAGAGTCAAATCATCGTGGCGGCGTCGGCGACGGCGGCGGTGGCGGTGGCGGTGACGGCGGCGATAGCTCCCCTTTACCCCGACCCACGTTGTCTACGTGTATGTCTCTACCTCTTTACCCCGTCACCGGTTACCGTCCCCGCCGAGCCTACCGCCCCCACCCCACCTCCGCCACCGACAGATGATCCCTCCGTTCCCGCGTGCTCCGTTCTCCCCTGTTCGACTCTGAGACTCTCCGGAGCTTCCCCTTCCAGCGACTTTTTTTGTCCGTATACGCCTCGTCCATCGCGACAAGGCAGCTTCCAAACCTTTTTATCAGTCGACCGAAAAGATCCGTGGGGATCCTCCGAAGCAGCGCCCCGCGCATCGCTTCCAAACCAACCCTCGTGTTGGATACGGGTTACCTTGTGCACTCAAGTTTCTTCTTGCTTTGAAGTAATATACGGTACCAGCCAAATTTTGCCTCATTGATGTTCTTTTTTTTTTTGTTGTTGTTGTTTCTTTTTAATTGCTCACATATACATATATATTATATACATTTGGTTACGTTTTAAGGGCGTACAAAGTAAAAGCGCGGGAAACGATTGGCGATTCGATTTTTCGTCGTCGAATCGATCGTATCGATAGAGATAGTGAGCGACGCGTAATAAGAGCGACGATAATGAAGTCGTTTCGACATTATTGCGATGGTTTAGAACACGCGTGTCGGGGTAAACGTGTCAAGGTGCCGTCAGCGTAGCGCAACGATTCCGGTGACGACACGCAACCAACACAGGTTGATCCAACGAGGAAATCAGACGAAGGTGCGTTTATTTCCATGGCAACGTGACGACGCACGGATTCTTACCACGGATACGCAACACAAGACCCAAGAAACGAAGCGGAAGCTGAAGCGGCGACAAACTACTACCAGGATACGCAAATGTGGTTGGTACTTGTACATTTGCAGCTCAGAAGTTGAGAAACGGCCTCGTGGCGGAGATTGGCCGTCTCGCTTTATCTTACAGCGCCGCTTGGCGAGTCTGTACAGAAAAAAGTGCGCAGACGCAAATCGTGGTTGCGTGTATAACTCGCAACATACCTCCTTCACGAACGTCATGGCACATTCGTGAATTTCTTTTCGATTCTTTAACTTTCAACCCCCTTGGTACATTCTCTGTACGTTCGTCCCTTAGAATAATTCGCAACCTTATTCTTCGTTCACCCCGTTAATGAAGGTATCCACGCTGGTGTACGTACGCCCCTTTTTCCGAGTGGTACAAACGTTAATCGTTCTCTAACATATTTGAAAATATTTAAACAGCGATCGAGAAAATGCGAAATAAAGACCGCAAGAAGGATAAACGCGATATCGCGCGACGAGTTAATAACGTAATCCCGTGAGACTTCTATTTTAAAAACTTCAACGGAGACTCGTTGCCCCTTTAACCCGCATTTTCCTTTATCGAAATAATACGAGAAGCGATAAGCGGACTGTCGCAACTGCTGGAACCGGGCATAACGTCATCAATGGGTAACAACTTAGCGAGCAAGTTGCACGAGCTCGTGGCGACTTTGCCAGAACGAGTGCGCAGTAACGCGACGTAAGAAGTAGCTAGGAGGTAGAGAGGGAGAGGGTGTGTTCGCGAAAGAAGCCCGAGAGGAACGAGGGCGTATAGGCAGGGGAAGGTGGCAAGTTTAAGGAAAGGTAAAAAGAGAGAGGGAGATGTTGGTCAGAAGCGTGAGAACAAAGGGGCGAAAATAAGTGCCCTTTTTCGAGGGTGATCGAGGGTGAGGAGCAAGAAAGAGGAAGACGAATCGAGAGAATGCGTTTGTTAGGTTTCGAAGGAGATAAGAAGAGAAGATGACGGTTGGAAAGAAAGAGAAAGACGTCAGGCGATTCGTTCCTTGCGGGTTAAAGAAAGAGTGGGAGAATCGGTGCGAGAGAAATAGCTAGATAAGGTAAAGTAGGAAACAGACAAAGAAACTCGAGCGCGAGAGAGGGGAAATGAGAAGGACGAAACGCGCAGGATGGCGCGAGGGAGTAGAGGGTGTCGCGGAGCGAGGGAAGGGAGGTGTGCGTGACGAGGAGGGTGAGAAGGTGGGGGATACAAGGAGAGGGTGAAGGGTGTAGTGGGGATAGTTAGAGTTTGGTGGCGGTGGTAGGATTGCGGGAGGTTGTGCGCGGCTCGGCTTCGGTGGTTCGGTTGAACGAGGGCGCGCAAACGGGCGGGTGTCGCGAGCGTTACAAAGCGGTGAAGGGTACCACGGACGGAAAGCACGGTTGTGGCGCTAGGCGGGCGTAGGCGAGGTTCCGTGACGGCCGTTCGGTGGCGCAGCAGGAATTCTCAGCACGGCAGGCAGCGGGTTGGTCAGCTACGTGGTGTTCGTGCGCCTCTCTCTCTATCGGTGTGTATATGCGCGATTTGCCCCGAGTCCGCGCCTCGACTTGATGACATGGCGTCCTAGCGCTGCACGGACGAAGTCGTACGTCCTCGGTGGAGAGGCTCTCACCCCGTCGTCGAATCAGCCGCATCCCAGGATGCCAAGGTAAGTCGACGTGGTGCATAGTGTAAATTGTCTTACGTACCGTGTACTAAATAAGATCGAGCTGTTACGGGACTCGGGTGTCATCGGGAAAAACCGGGCGGTGTCGATAAGCTGAAAAATGTACCGTGCGCTTCGAGCTCGTTTCGTCAAAACCAGGTAGGGTCGTTGCCATCGAGCCTACCCTACGAATCGATATTACAAAGTGCGGAGGAGAGGACGCTTCTTTCTCTCTCACACACATTCTCACCGCTTTCTCCTTCTTTACCCCTACACCTATCTTTTACCTCATGTTATCTCGCTCTACTCGCCCCCTTGTTCTCCGAGTTTCACAATTCGTTCGTGTCGTGTGCTTCCACCGTCATCGTTGCTGCCGTCATCGTCATCGTCATCGTCGTAGTTACACTGTGTAATGTGTATTCGAATCAAGTGTGTTTGCTAGTGCTTCGTATGTTTATAATGCGTCCACGAGATTGTGTACGTGTGCGTGTAACTCCATGGGTGTGATACTGTGTATGTGTGCACGTAGCAAGGGTTAACTTCGTGAGCGCGAGAGAGAGAGAGTGAGAGATCGGCTGAACGTTTAGCGGGGTAAAAAGAGAGGTTAGTTTCACAGTTTCTTCTTGGAAAAACATCGAGAGAGAAAAAAAAAAGTGAAGCGCGTGTAAAGAAGGATACTACGTGGCTTATCGACGCATCGACGACAGCGGGCCTCTCGACGTGGATTTTCGCTCAGCGAGAGAGGGTTGCGTAAATCTTCTCTCCCTCCTCTTTCCCTCGTCTCTTGGAATCGTTCCGTCTTCCTCGTGTACTTCGTCCCTCTCTCTTCCCCTTCTCTGTCCCTCGACTTTTTCTCTCTCTCTCTGTCGAACGTGTGTCGCGGTCGGGTATGGCGCTGCCCATAGGCGCCGATACGCCCCGGGGTGTCGAGGCTGACTCGACTCGACTCGAGTCGTTCGTTCGTTCGTCCATCCGCCGACCATCCTCCCCCTTGTTGTGTTCATTGAGCCGCTTGTTCCCCAGTGTGCCTGTGCAGTTCCTTCCCTCGTGAGGGAGCGTCATTGTTGCGCTGTCGGTCGTGTTCACTTCCTCTTCGTGATTTTTACTCGCGGTTGTATCATATTTTTCCTATTCGGCCAGTGTAGCCTTCGACTCGCATTACAAATCGTTACCACGTACCATAACAGGTGAGTTGTGTACACATACCTTACTCGTCTTTGCAAACGCGCGAGATCGGATCAGTACCACAGCCTCGAGTACGAGCACGTGTCAGAACGTGCCTTTCGGTCGGCAGTGTCACCGCGCGCGCGTTAACTAATCTCTTAGTTCCTACATTGTAGTGGAAAAATTATGTAACGTGTGTTGGATTGAGGTGACCTTTCGGTAAAGAAAGAAAGAAAAAAAAAACAACAAGGAAAATTATTTAAAAATGAAACAACAGAGAAAACAATCGGAACGTACTTGTGCCAAATGTTTGTTATCGAGGAAAGAGAGTATCGTTATGAAGCAGCTATGTGAATAGTGGAATGTACGGTGGCATACACGTAGATCAGTGTACTACAGGTGCGTTGTGTATAATTTGTTTTAATTTATCCATATGTGATTTATCGATTTGGTTCGAAACGTTCTTAGATATAAAAACAATTTCAATGTTTCTTTATAGCTTTTAACAGAATCGTTTAATTTTCCATTAATTGTGGTTTTAGTCGAATCTTCAAATTTCTATATAATACAAAATATTTCTTAAAAATTAATATTCTGTATTACGTGCAAGAATTCAAAGTGCAGATTTACCGTTAGCCGAGTGTAGTTATCTTAAACAGGGATTCGTTGTTATCTTCGAGATATAGACATACTTGGACAAAGATTGGACTTGGTTTACAATATTGTACGCCATAGAGTTATTCGGCATTTTTCTTCCAAACATCAACCAAACATTTCAACTTACTCATTGACGAAAATTCGTAGGTACACGTAATTCATCTTATTCTTCGAATTGTTTTCTCTTCTCCCTCGCATTACAGCTGCCACGATAATTTTTAAACGCGTAATGTGGGAAATTCGTCGAAAAAAGAAAAACGTGTTCGTATATCGACCTCCTGCCAAGTGAAATAACCTAACAGCCACGTGGTTCCAACACGTGGTGTTTCTGCTGGCCTGCGTTACTCCATTTTGAATATTGTTTTTAGCTTCTTATCAAATCAAGTCCGGTTGTTTGCACGTTTTATTTTTCAACATTTGATCGAAAACAGTTATAAAAATTCATTGTTTCATTTACGCATTTGTAATATTATGTACAAAAAGTCAGAAATTATTCAGATTTATTCGAGGAAAAGAAAAAATATATAAATTATTCAGGGTCGTCGCGTTGAAAAAAAAAAAAAAAAAAATATATATATATATATATATATATATATATATTCTAAATCACGGATGAATTTGAAAAGGAGTGATGATATAACCTGTACGCAAAGCGACAAGTGTTGGCTTGTGCACCGAAGCTCAACATATTCGTACCCACGTGTGTTTCGTTGAGAACTTACATGGGACTTCCTGCGGGTTCCTGATTAAAGTAGCGTGACGATTTTATCGTGGTACCCGCGAGGGGTTGAAGCGTCGATTATAGTGGCGATGATGGTGGCTGTGTGTGCACAGAATAGGGAGGGTTCGGTTAAATAGCTTGGCTCGTAGGGATCTCTTGTGATGGTAATATTTGGCTAATTTGTCTGTCAATGGTACGAGTATCATTTGTTGATTCATCGTGACGAAATAGATGTGAGCGTTCCTTTATTCAAACTTCCCGCGCTTCCGCGCGTTTCGTCGATAACATAGATCTCTACCGATGCGATTCGCTTCTGGTAGAGGATCGGGTGAGAATTTCACGTACGAGAAAAAAAAAAAGATTAAAATAGGAATACTTCTTGAGATAACGACAAAATTTTCCCTGAAATCTTATCAATAAACCAATAATAACTTCTTTGTCTTGCGTATACTTTCGATCGAGTAAAATTTCGCTGTTTTTGTACAACGTTAGAGCATCGTAACTAGTTTCGTTCGTTGTTCCTGATTAATTAAAACGTGCGAGGAAATGGAACTTCGTTATCGTGTATGATTTTTTTTTTTTTTTAGCTTTAATTGTTGATGATCGTAGTAACGAGATAAAATTTTTATAGGTTGTTTTATGGGGTCGGTATGAATTACATACTGCTGTTTTACAGGCAAAATATACTATCTAAAGTGCGTGCGCCTGCGCATTCGCGTAACGGTGATGACTGTGCAACGTGCTGCCTCCTCCCTGTACTCCTCATCCGTTGTTCCTTTTATTACGTGTGTGGATTACGACTGTGTGGTCGTCAGGATATATCCATTACAAGAATGTCGGACTCCGACAGCAGTTTGCACTTTTGCCAAGTCGTGGCAGTTTTGATTTTCAAGCAGATACGATGTCAGACATTTTTCTGTAAATTATTTTGAAAGACAACAAAAGTAGGAACTGGCGGGGTGGTGGTACAGACAAAAGAACTGGGATTTCATTCTGTTTAGTAATTTAATCGTTATGAATAACTTCCGATGACGTCATTTTGGGTATATGATTTTACTCAGCAATGACGAATACTTTACCCTCTGTGTGCTTCATTATCTCTCGGGTACACGTCACACTGTTTGTCAGGGGGTGCTGATTACACGACAATGCCCTGTAATAATCAGATTCTGTCGGAGGTAGGAGGGGAGGAGAAGGGTACCGTTTCGAAGGATACGTATTTTCTGATGGACTTCTTTTGTCCGAATCTCTTTTATCCTTGGAATGATTCACCGGGGATGGTGTGTGCCTGTGTGCGTGGTCAACAAGCAAGCCGGTTGGTCGGTCGAAACTAGACGCCGTGAAACAAGAATTGGTTATACTTGCACCTGTTTTCATAACACCATGCGGCTATATCGTGAAATGGGTGTTCAACTTCGCGCCCTAGTTACACCTGTGTGTCTAGTATCGCGGAGGCACGTAATACGTTTGCACGACACTGTACGCCGACCGAGGTTGCCACGTTTCTCGTGGTGACTGTTCGCATAGAAAAACGGAGGTCGCATTAAATAACGAGTTACTTGCAAATTATTAGTCAATCCCGTGAGATCGCTGATATCGATCGGGTAAAACGGATTTTCTTTTCTCACGATGAGTCAAGTTTCCGTCCGATACGCGTATTTATCTGCTTCTGGATGGGAAGCCTTATCTAAACCGAAGGAACAGAAACTCTCAACGAATTCGTAAATTCATCGTGAACGATCGAAATGATTACCGGTTATCATTGTTGATATCAATTACAATTTATAAAATAGTTTTTATCGTTTATGGTAAATCGTTCCCGTTTGAAGTTGCAAGTAAATCGTTTCGCAACACCTGTGAATCCTTCGAAACGTGGTTGAACATTTTCATGAGAACCAGGGAGTAGAATTTAGTGAAAGCAGACACAGGGGTGATCGAAACGACGGCAATGGGCGCATCGAGGGGCGATCGTGTTTAACGGAGGGGTCGGCAACGGTGCATAGATTTAATCGCTCTATGGGAACGGAACGTTGCGTAGGAAATCGCTGAAAAGCCAGCCACTGCCGGTGCAGGGTCGACCACTTTTATCCACAAAAAGAAACACACTGTCCCGATTAACATACAGTGTTCGTTATTGAATGAAATGATGTTAACCAGAATACGACCCGTATCATAATAATATCAGCCGTTAAATCGTCACGATTCGTTCGCTTCGAGTATCGTCGGATTCTTTCCCCGGTTTGTCGGTCATAAAGTTTTATTTTTCCTGTCGTAAATTGTCTCTGTGGTTTTTTTTTTCTTCTGCTTTTATTCACCCCGATCATGAAGTTTTCGCAATTATTCACAAAGAAAGAAGTCTCGAGAATCAAGAATGTTCGACTGTGAAAAAATGTAGGGTGGACGCCAATGCGCGCGGCGAGGTCGGCCGTCGTAGCCGGCGGAAGGGTGGTGGACGTGAGGGCGAGGAGCGCCAGAGAGGGGTAGATACGAGGTTGAGGAGGTGTAGGAGGGCGCGTTGTCGGGTAGGAGGGGTAGGGTGCAAGCTAACAGAAAGAAAGATGGCCGACCTGTCTGTGAGTGCACACACGTGAGTGCGTGAGAGTGGCTCACAAGTCAGACTATCGTTGTGTACGTATGGATCGTGTCTGTGCTGGTCACATGTCTGAGAGGGGCAAAAGAGCAAGCTCTTCAGAGCCGAGATTCAACGTCTCGGAATCCTGGTGACGGAACAGCACACGATATATTCTTTTAGGGTTGACGACGTTTTTCCACTCGACCAGACTCGTTGAAAACTGTTTCTTATCGGTTTCATTGTTTCTCCCAACGATGCCGTTGCGTTTAAAAGTATAATTTTTATGAATTTCACAGGGACTTTCGTAACGTTTGAAACTCTAATTATGTTAATAAAACGGTATTATTCATCGATGCTTCGTGGTATAAGTTACGCGTGTACGTTCGCCTAAACGATCATTTATCATTTACCTATAAATCTGAAACTTTATTTCGAATATACAAAAGTAGGTGTGACTTTCGAGCCGAAAACTCGCGTGTTGAACGAACGAATCAGAAATGGTTGCGGGTATTTCTCCGCGAAGGCTCTAAAATGTGGGACACGTTCCTCGGTAGCCAATCCCTCTTCCCCTTTGCCGCGAAATTCTCCGTTAACTTCGTACCTGGTGCTTCCACTACAGCTAACGGAATGAGCCGTACCTGTGCCCGATGCCGACAAACTATCGCCCGTGTATTCGCGTTTCTGTGTCTCTCGTGCACACGCTCGTACACGATCGCGCGCGCACGAGCGTGCACACACTTGGGAATGTGTGAACTGCGAGAGTGCGTTCATCGTTCCAAGCACATCCTGGCACTCCCCCAGTGGGAGGAGGTGCGACAAGGGACAGATATCCGAGCGCACACTTGCCTCGCTCGATTTGAAACGCTCCCGAATTATATCACACCACCGGGCGAGGAAAATGTGCTCGTCTCGCCGGAAAGGTTACCCCAAATCGCTCGAACCAATCCATAGAACCGCGGTATCACATCGAACGACGTTTATTTCATGGCTAGCGATTATTGATTATTGCAAAACCTAACCTATCCGATCGTACTCCATTTTTTTTTTTCCTCTCTCTAGCAGTAGTCTTCCATTATCGATGCATCCTCGGGGAATGTGCAAAGTGACGGAGTTTCTCTTGACCTTTCGAATCGACGAATTTCGATCGAGGATTATTTTTCACGCCTCGACCCATATTTAATCCGTTTATCTAGCCATTTTGTTCGCCGATTGGACACTCGGTTTGGCTTCGACCTCGATCCACCATTAAAATTCGGTCGATCGATGAAGCAACCCTTATTCTAGACCGACCGATACCCAATACTTTCATCCCGGTGCCTCTGTGTTCGTTTCTTTTCATTTTTCTTTTCTCTCTCTCTTTCTCTCTGTTTCTTTGTGATTCTTTTTGTAAACGTCAAGAAAAATTCAGCAGACTTACGGTAGGCCTCGCGATAAAACTCGACCGTTGTTTGCGGATCCGTTCGCGGTGAGCCATTATCACGAGCGCGACGCGAGCGATGAAGGAAAACGGAAAAATATCTCGGGTCTGTCACGACGATGCACCGTGACGAGCTGCAGAATTCCCCGCAGAAACGATTTTGTCGACCGACACGTACATCCTTGAACGATGACTCAGCAGAATGTTTCTCTATCGATACGTATCTGTTCGACTGGCCACGGCGAGAATAATCCTAGGATAAAAACTGGTGTTTTTTAAATGCTATTAATGGATCACGTGATGTGTGCACCTAAGACACCTCCGGTTTAGCCGTGCACGCGGCTCGCGTGTGTATATCTGTATACCCGTATCCTCTCTATACGCGGAAGCGTCGAAACAGTAAAAGGTAGGAGGAGAAGGACCGAGAAGGAGTGACAGGGGGGAAAAAAAGAGAGAGAGAATCGATGTATATAGAGAGAAGAGAGGGACAAGGAGGACGTGCGAGGATTTCAGACTCTCGAAACGCAGCGGTATTTGCCGCGCTTTGTCGTTCGTTTTGTACCTCGGCGTGACTCTGCCGCTGGTGCTGATTACGCAATGCGTGGCCATGAGAGGAGCGAGTCGCGTACACAACATACGAACACACACACACATACTTGTATCCTCGGTTTAAGGACGTGTGTGTCCCAACGAGAATGTAGCGCACGCGTGTGCGTGCCACGCATACGGATACGTGTGTGAGCGCAACAGGCGTGCCTCTGCGTGCGTGTCGTTTCTATTATAGCTGTGCCTGTTTTGTGTCTGCAACTATGGGTCGTTTGCGTTCGCGCGAGCTTAGATCGCTTAACCTATAACGCGTATTGTCGATGATGGCCCACATCTCGTTCTGTTTACAACACAAATTGCGATCGAGCACGCGTACCCAGAGCTGGTGTTCCGCTTCGAATTCGACGCCTTAATTCTTTCTGGCTCACCTATCCTCGATTCTTTCATTTTCCTTTGCGAAAATCTTATTATTTTTCGGGGTCGGTTGTTGGGCGACGTCGTGGTTTCTTGCAATACGTGGTTGGTCAGGGACGACGCTACGGTGCATTTTTTTTGCGTGCATCGTTGGTCGCCTGGTAGATACGATGAATATACATATAGACGGAGTTAGCTTAGGAACAATGGGGTCGCCGATTGCGACGACGGTGTCGAACGGAGAAGTCGGTGGTGACGATGCCGATGGATAACGTTGGTGACCGTGATGGTTAAGGGAATATAACGGGACGACGAAGTACCATGGTCGAGCGGTATACACGAACTTGTGTGTGTGTGTGTATGTGTGTGTGGCTTGTTGCTTTTATCGTGCACACCATTTCGTCGGTCCGTAATCGTTACACGAATGTCTGCTTATCTATCGAATTGAAATGTTTCAGGGAACATAGAGGCGCGTCCCTCTATCTAGCCGGTTACACTGGCGTAACTCGATTCGATATTAAAAGTCGTAAATATCGTTTAACCAAGGTTTATCGCACGTTGGTGCACGGTCGTATGCGTGATCGAACGAATTGTATGCTCGTTAGATTCACGCGATTCGCTTTCCTGCTTCCTATTTCACGAATTTCACGATTTCCGGTTATCAGAGCGAGACCGTTGCGTTGATCGGTATTAGAGTAGATCGGCTTTACGCTCGATACCTTTAATGAGAGAGGAGTGATACGGGTGCATAGGAAGTAATTAACGGCTTAATTATACGAGGGCCGGGAACGTTCGAACGTGTACGATCGTACACGGCTATTGTCGATAGCCTGAATAGCAACTATATTCGAGGCGACGATGACGTTTTCGATTGGCACACACTAGAAACGACTTTTATTTCACGCTCGAAACACCTCTCGGCCCAGGTTTTTTCGTGTCTGCTCGAAAACTGGTCGAACCACGATCCACCGGGCCGAGAGTATCCTCGCGACTAAACAAATATATATAACCGGAGGAGGTGGCTTGAAATGTTGGCTGTTATATACGCACACCTTTCGAGGAACGCAATTGTGTACACTGTCACGGTCTTCATTTGCGTCTGTTCGGCTCGGCTCGTTTCCTCGGCCAACTTTCCACCACGCTTCATCGGATACGTTCGACAAACTTTTTGTCACCTATTTCCAGGGATACCTAGGCTCGAAAAATATCCGTGGAAACCATTGCTCACCGCGCAAATACGACGAAGACCCGTTGAAACGATCGTTCCAGCTGATTCAACAGAATCACTTTTCGCAATCGTCGTCAGATAATGCTCGTAGAATAAACAATAATTCATAGAGACTTTAATGAACTGGCGCGACTCGAAGATCGTTTCTGAACAATCATCAAGGGGTCAGAATTTGTTTTGGAGCAGGTCGTATACAATGATTACAGCGTCATTTGCGTGCGCGTATGTTGTAATCGCGGACGATTACGCGAAAGCAACATTTTTCATTACTCGTGCAACCAAAGAGGGGTATTCAGAAGCGTCTGGCGACGTTCGATCGATATATCGTCATCCGGCTCCGTGGTTCGCGCGACGGATCGCCTCCACTTTTCTACGGCCGATTTAATCAAGCGGTTTGCACGATTTCATTACGTAATCAATTTATCGAGGTTGAAGGCGGTCTCGTGCGATGTCGAAAGAAGGAAGCTCGAATCGAAACACACTCCCGCCACGACATTTCAGAAATTCTCCGATCGCTGCTCTCAATTCCAGTCCCGATCCTATCGTTTATGTAGCCACGCGGTGTATCGCACCATGATGACGTGCCATTCACCGTGAAAACCATTCACTCTCAGGGTATTAACAAGGTCGTGCAAGGTCGTGCACAGACAACCATCCCGCGTTTATATATCGAATATATTACGTGTTTGTATGTGTGGGTACAAAACGAATACGTGAAACACCGTGTCGTGTGTGCATTACGTATGCACGTATGCGACGCGTGTATCGAGATTTGCGCGCGAAACCAACGGAACCTGGTATCGATCCGAATGCGTAGAAAATGCTATTGATTTCCTGGCCCGACCCGTCGACCTCTTCCCTCCGCGTTATGTGTAGTCGCGAGGACCGAGGAGGTAGAGAAGGCAGGATCCACTCTCTTTTCCTCGTCGCCTTTGCTCTCATCCTCCTCCGCATCGATGAAGTTTTAACCAGCATCTTCCCGTTTCGGTCGTTTTTCATGTACGTTTCTTTTCTTTTTCTTTTTTTCTCATCATGTGTCCCAAGGATTCTCCTTATTTTCGTCCCTTTGGCGAGGGAGACGTCCCGCAAATAATTCATCGGTGCTCGTATTACGGACTCAGACAGCGTCGCCACATGGCAACCGCTTTGTTTTGCAATATCGTGGATACTCGGCACCGTCGTTGAATGAGTAATCCGACGTATCGCAACCGGTGCTGGTTCATTCTCGTCCTCATCGCGATCGAGATCGGATTTTTCTCTTTCGAATCCTCGTGGGCGAGTTACGATCGTCGGCGGGGCTACACCTTTATCAAACTTGTTCCGAGATACTTTTAGATACTTTCGTTCTCGCCGATGTGTGCAACGAATTCCGCCCTTCGAGCGACCGAGGAAAGTCGTACCCTGTTCCCGGGCGAAACAAACGTTGCGTACGTGACCGTGATTGGACCGGTGAAGGGGTGAGGAGAGAATTACATAAAAGGCACGAACCGAGCGAGTCGCCTATTCGCCCAACCTACGTCCTCCAGGGTCGTACACCCACGTTCATACTTCGTGCGTGTCGTCTCGCGATCTTATATGGACGATTATGCATGCAGGCGTTATCATATATACACGTATACGTGGAACAAGCGTTTAGAGGACTCTCCGGTTCAGGACGATGAATACCGTTTTCAAGAAATTTTCCTACATCCACCAGGAAATCTGGCACTGTTTTCTTCGTGATCCACGGATCGACTGTTAGTGACGCGATTCGTTGGTTTTTACCATGAATCATACGCGCATTAGCAACTTTGAGTTTCGTAAGCGTAATTCGAGCGCGAATTTCTAAACAGAAATTTAAATTGACGATCGTGTTGTTGTTTTGTACGCAGATCACGAGAAGGAAGGATATGATAAACTGTGGCCGATGAAGAAGAGAGCACGAGCACGAATACGAGCAGGAGCACGAGTAAGAGCAATCGGCTTCGTCGAAGAAGACGAGAAGAAACGACGACGAGGCGGCGGCAGCAATACCAATAAAAAGATCAACACTAGATCTGATGTTAGCGGACATTAACGGTAACTTGGCGGATCTGAGAAGCGAAGCGATGGCGTCGCAGAGGTTTTGTCTGCGTTGGAACAATCATCAAAGTAATCTACTCTCCGTTTTCGACCAACTGCTCCATGACGAGTCGTTCGTCGACGTTACGCTGGCCGTCGAGGGTCAGCTACTCAGGGCACATAAAATGGTGCTGTCGGCGTGTAGCCCATACTTTCAGGTAAGAAGCAAACACGTTCGCCAACCCCATTCTCCTCATCTTCCTCCTTCTTCCTACAGGAACAATGAATGCATCGTCGAACGAGATATATAATGGCATATGGCTCTTTTCTTTGAGCACCGAACGAATCGCATTCTAGGACACATTTATTAATAATTCATAATCCGATAGATTAATTCATGACGCGTATTAATAATTCATAAATCATTTTCTTACGTTCCTTCCCTTTCTGGTATTTTTTTTGCAGGCCCTTTTCGTCGGCCACCCCGACAAGCACCCGATAGTCATACTGAAAGATGTTCCCTACGTGGATATGCGGAGCCTTTTGGATTTCATGTATCGTGGAGAGGTGAGCGTCGACCAGGACAGGCTAACCGCCTTCTTGAGAGTCGCTGAGTCTCTCAGGATAAAGGGCTTAACCGAGGTAAACGAGGACAAGTGTGACTTGCCTAGTATTACCTCGTCGTTGCTTGGCAATCAAAACACAGTACCTCCACCGCCACCGAATCTACATAGAATAAACCAAATCGGGCCTCACCACCACGTCTCCCAGAAGAGGATGCACCATATGTCGAACCATCCTCTGCTCGGTTCGGCCTTATCCGCGCCAAAGAGGAAACGAGGTAGACCGAGGAAGCTAAGCGGTTCTTCCGACACACCGATCGGCGAGATCAGCGGACAGGAGCTGCAGTCGTGCTCGGGGGCCGATCTGGTCCAGGGTTCGCCCGAGATGATGGAAATGAAGATGAGTATCGACTTTCAAAGCGAAAGCACCGGGAACGGTGGCGGCAGAAGTGGGAACAACGCCGGTTCCGCGAGTAGTAACAACGTGAGCAGCAATAACGTGGGGAACACGGGTTCGACGGGTGGTAACGGGGCCGCGTCATCCTTGTCGTCGTCGAGGAAGGACGAGCCGACGGAGAACGGTACCGACACGCCCGAGTCGATGACACCTCGTGTGAAACGAGAACCGGAACCAACGCCTAGCACCTCTGCCCAAGGTAAACTAATCATTTCTTACAAATATAAAGGATTCAGGACTTACAGGATAGGAACATTCTTGATAGTTGTCCAGTTTTGGTAATGCAAACGATAGCTGTTTTGAGTTATTACCTGGTACAGTGGTAGCGATGACAAACGTTATCTACTTTAACCCTTTGCACTCGACTGGTGCCTCTGGAGGGACATATTTAATTTACCAGGGTATTGTGGAGTGCGAAATTTAAGTTTTATTTATATTACAATATAGAAGATTAATGAAAGGAATAAAAATAAATAGATTCGTAAGCATTTGTAACACTTTACTTCTAAAATAGTGAATTTAATTTTCGGTAGCTTTGGTGCAAAAGTTAATTATATTCGAAGGTATCCAAAAATGCTCCGAGTGCAAAGGGTTAAAATGATGAAAAGTCGTAACTATAAAACAGGTGACCATTACTCGTGGTATGTAAACTTGGTATCAGTAACCTTTCTTTACATCCCTGCAAGTAGCAAGTACACTGACCCCGTCGATAAAATATGAAAGATGTAGAATACTTAATGCAGGCATCAACGAATACACTAGTGTATCGATTATCCGAATCAATCAAGGACCAAGGTGGTTATAGCTATAGGAATTAAGCTTGAAATTACTTACTGAATAAGATAGTAAATAAATAAGTTCGCATTATCAATATTAAACAATAAGAATTATAAAAATTATTTACTTCAGATCAATATTACGTGTACCTACTGCTACTCCTGAACTCTTTCTTTTAAAAACATTCAGTGGACGAATTTGTTCAACAATTCACCAAGTTTGATTGATCTAATTAATTTCATTTGTTCAACAGGCTCTGACGAGACGTTCGCGCGGCCGCACAGTAGGCAAGGGAGCGAAGGTTTCAAGCAAGGTAAGAGATACCATTGTCAGCTTTACACGATTAACAGTTTGCTCCACTTTTAATCATCATCTCGTGATCGAAATAACACGATGCCGGTTACATCTTCAATAATATCTTCAATAGGTGTTAGCTTAAAACAGATTTAACACGATTTTCTTCAGAATGATTTGAACGGGTTAGATTAGAATTGAACGGTTATTCTCAACTTCAGACTTTGAAGTTGTATTCGATTTTGGACACAATGCTGTTCAATAAAGTTAGGGTAGTATCAGGGATATGCAGAAGCTTTCATCATTCACGTACATACCTAAAGATACACATTTAATTCTCTTTTAATTCTTAAATCAAGAAACAATTCCTGAGAAATTTTATTCTCTCTAAAAGCACAGAAACTCTTTCAAACAATAATGAAAAATATTTCAATTATAAAATAAATTGTTTTAAAATCGATGGAAACTTTTGCATACGTTTAATAGGATTTTATAAAATTGAGTATCGTGTTTTATTAGCGATAGGAAGAAACGTTTGAATAACGTATGTACGTTTGGAAAAGTGTAACCTTATCGTTATTTTAATCATTCGTCGATTCATTTGTTACACTTGAATCTTATTAAAAAAAAAAAAAAGTAACAGATTCGACTTTTTCCAATACGATTCGTCGAGGTCGATCGACGGTAGTTAGAAACGAAAGATTCGATACTCGAGCCTTTCTAAACCACATATCGTTTAACTGTTATATCGATGATTTAGTTGCTGTTTGTTTCATCAAGGTATCATTAGACGATTTGAGAGAGAGTAATTACCAAACTGCTTTACGATGTGCTAATGAATTTAATTTTTCAGAATTTCTCGTCCGTTAACTTAATCTTGTTCCTCGTAGCGCGGCTGCAATTTACGTTAATGAAACGCAGTATCGCAGCAATGTTTCCGGGAAGGTTTTTTATTTTTTATTTCACGATCGTAGACTCAAGTACGCTTTAAAAGAAAATGATAAAAAGGCAAGAAAGATTAATGTTCATGACTCGAGTCGATGAATTTGTTGACGAACGCGATTCGTTAAAGATGTTAACTCGAGAACACCGTCTGAGCTAGCATCCTTACGTGAACTTAAGGTCAACAAATCACCTCGAGTACTCAGAAAAAAATATGTGATTTGCGTTTGGAGCAGGTGAACGGGCTCCCAGAGGTCTGATACGTGTCGCGAGTTTCTAAAAGTCGACTTGTTTATAGAAAGGGAGAGAGACAAAAATATAAAAAAAAGAGCAGAATCGTTTCCTTTTTTTCGTGCAACCTGAAACGAAATCTTTCGGTACAGTTAAAAAAACCCGTGGCAAAACTCTACCGAGACACGATGCGCAGTGTGTTTCGTTAAACGGGCTTTTAGAAAACGAGAAACCCTCTACTTGAGTCACGCGTGTTGACCTGTGACGAAAAGTCGAAAAATCAAATAGACCAAAAAAGTAAATAAAAAAAAAAGTAACTAAAACACGTACAAAAAGTCAAATAAGAAAATAAGAAAGAAATCACAGTGTATGAGAGAGGAAAAAAAAAGAAGCATACAGGCGTGTGTTTTGTATGCTCCTATGAACCGACAAGACGTTCGAGCGAACAAAAAAAATCTAATAAAATAAAAAAAAAAATACGTGCCAACAGACACACAAAGATTACTACTACTACTACTACTATTACTACTACTATTTTACTACTATTACTACTATTTCCCTTTTTTTCGAATGCTGTAGCCTCCAAAAGAAAAAAAAAGAAAAAAAAAGAAAAGAAATTCTAACCTACCACCCACCGATTCTTGTTCAAAAGGAGACTATGTATTTTATATATACATACCCATGTAATTTATATAACGCTCGGCCAATGCGCAGCGCCTCGTTCCTTTTTCTTATTCTCATTCTTCATTCGTCTTGTCTAGACATATACGTATATTTTATGTATATGTACATATATATATATTTCTCTTCGCTATCACTATTTTTTACTTACCCTTTCAACCCCCATTTTATACATATATTATATATATAGATTTTTATACACATCATCCCCGCACGAATGAGAAACGCTTCGCTGCCATTGGCCACTTGGTAAAAGGAGGGGGTGGAGCCAGCTTTTAGCGGTGCTTACTTTTTTTTTTTCTGATTTTTATTTCAAAACGCTGGTTAACTGGTTTTTTTTCCACGTTCGTTCGTTGCGAGGAAGTTGCGAACGCAATTTACGTTCCCCGAGTGATGACAGACCGCGGTGCAACGGATAGATACTGTTTAAAAAATAATAATAATGCGAAAAAAAAGAAAACGAAGCAAAACAAAAAGAGCAAGAACAAAAGAATAAAACAAAAACAAAAAATCTAAGCGTGCGTAGTTAGCGGACAACGAACGTCGGCCAGGTTTATCGCTTCCGCCTTCTCTTGCGTTCTTCTCGTTGCCTAGTCGAGTTTTACGACAAAAGTGGAAAGAAATCGAGATTTTTTCAATGGAACAACCAGAAAAACGAATGACGAACACGAGAGGAACACACAGGACAGTACGGAGAAGCAGAGAGACGAATCTGAGATACCAAAGAACGAAAGAAGAAAGCAGATACGAACGAGAGAGACAAAAAGAGACGAACAGAAAGGAAAAAGAAAATGATACTGAAAATGTGACGTTACGTTCTTTCTGTACAACAAGTCCAGAAAGAGAGAGAATAAGATGAAATTGATTTGAAAGAAAGAAAAAAATAATAACAAGTTAACTGTACTAACGTACGCACGCACGGACGCGCTCAACAAGAAAGTGCTTCGAAGATGTCGAACATACGATGATCGTTCGGTAGTGACCGTGAAACGTGTTGCTTTGTTCTCTTTGCGCAGGTGAGTTGAGATTAATCTGAGTCACCATTCGATCTCTGATGAGATTACCTTTGCGCGGGGGAAGCGAGGGAACTAGGGGAGGCCAGCCGCTCAAAAAATGAGACCGTTCCGAAATACATATATATGCCAGAATCTAAAAAATAAGAGAAAGTCGAATAAAAAAAAAAAAGAATAATCTGATATATAACAGAGGCGAAAAAAAAAACTATACATATATAAAAATAAAAGCGGATTAAAAGTAACTAGTAAACAAAAAAAAAATAATAAAAAAATGTGTTAATCGCATCGAAGCTGAGATGAAACATCTCGAGCGTCCTTCGATCTCGATGGATCGTCTTCATGTTAAAGATGGATCACGATTTTGACTTTCTGACGGGACGCACGGACGGATTAATTTGTCAACTGGGGAGGGTTTGTTTGTTTGTTTGAT
Organism: Stelis phaeoptera; assembly: GCA_943735885.1. Classification (NCBI taxonomy): domain Eukaryota; kingdom Metazoa; phylum Arthropoda; class Insecta; order Hymenoptera; family Megachilidae; genus Stelis; species Stelis phaeoptera. The sequence goes on from OX030933.1 coordinate 5,712,075, forward strand.
TCCCTTTTTTTTTTTCTATTTTTTGTTGTCTGTTTTGTTTGTATTTTGATTCGTGTGTGTATATGATTATTAACATTCACATGTTCACGTCTGCTGGGTGCGTGTGCACAGTGTCGGGCAGGGTAGACTTTTCTAGGGAAAATGGCGCCGTAGATGTCTCCCCACCATTTATCATAATTCTACAAAGTTACGGGACAATTGTGCTTAGACACATTTTTAATTAAGTGTAGTCGAGAAAGCATATCACGTGGTAACTTTCTAGTATTATAACTACTGGTAACATCATCTACGGCGGTCATTTTCCCTAGAAAAGTCTACCATATCCGTCAGTGTATGTATGCATGGGTTTTAACGCATTTGCATACCATCAATGGTAACAGTGAACACGAACGAGTCCGAATGAACGGATTTAACCTATCAACTACCATACTTATCCTAGAAAATTTCTATTATAATTTGATTCCCGAATGGAGCTCGTATGGTGGTTAATGGGTTAAACGTTGGTAAGACTGTTGAACGAGGGCGTGATGGGTGAATGACAGAGTGGGAGAACGTGTCAGAGTGCATGGTGCATATTCATATGAACGAAACGATGGTATGGCGAAGCAACAGTCGTACGGGATCGTGGCAAAGCCGCGATCAGTAGCGAAAGCGTGCGTGAGAGCGAAAGAATCTTGAAGAAGGGAATTTGACGACGATGCCGAAGGGGTGGGGACAACGGAAAAGCGGATTGCGGCATTAAAACACTTTACATCGGACAGAGTTGACGGACTGCCGGTTCGAATACGGTGACTCTTTTTTGCTGGCTCTACCCTTCCTCTTGCTTCCCCCCACAAATATAGATATATATATACGTTATTATCAATACATTATTTTATACACATTATTATTATTGTTATTAAGAATGTAATTTTTACATACTTGAAATTCTACATTAATATATATTTATATATTACGATAAGGATATATATGGGTGGGCAAAAGTAGGTGTACTGTTGTCCATATGAATTATTATAATGGATTAATTAATTTGGAAGAATGTCAAAATGGCACAGTGCACTTGGATACAATCTCGTGCAAATAGTACAATAATTAACCTCTTGCATTGGATGGTGATCAATCACTTATAATTTCTGTATCTGGACCTCAGAGCCAGAGACAGTTTTGAAAAGTATAAAAATCCTTGGAAAAATCGACGTGATTTTTACATTGTTATCTTAAAAATGAAACAATTTGGAACGAAATGTCATTTTTGGAAAAAAGGTGGATTTAATATATGTATATTGTGCCTTTAAAAAATTTGCTTTCTGAAGTGGATAAATTAATCGTCATTCCAACGCAAGGAGTTGATAAATAATAATGTAACAATGAACTCTGTGGTTCGTGTATTTAATGTGAACCTACGTTTGCCCATCCCTGTATGTACGTACACATATATTAGGGTGGAACGAAATATAGGAACAAAACTTTTTTTTTTCTTTTTCTAATAGTGAACTCAATTAACAAATCTTTTGAGATGCTGTATAAGTACTAAAAATTATTATTAACAGTTCGAGTGCCATGTTTCTGATATTTAGATAATTTATGGATTTTTACGAGGATCTTGTTTTACTAATTGCAGATAATTTTATTAGTCGTTCAAAATTTGTACGGACGTATAAAATATCTGTTGGAAATCAAATGACAAATTCGGATGATTTTTTACAACTTCAGCGTGGTACTCAAAATGTTTGAGAATTTAACCATAAAATCAACGTTTCCAGATTTTGATAGCATCTGTAAAATTATTTTGATAGAATTCTAATCGATGAACGCAAATTCGTATCTGTTTGAAATTTTGAAGGTATTTATATGTACTTATAAATTGCAGGAGAAACCATTAGTAACGCAGAGAAATCGATTATTGAGGGAATTATTTAAACAATTGTCAGGTGTTCTGTTTTATAAATTACCGTGCCACGTGCAACATAACGGCTGTTGTATTCATTTAAAACAAAAGCCCTCAAAACATTTCTTTTTTGGGAAGCAGTATAAACAAAAAGAGTATCAACGAAGATATCGTGATTTCATTGTTTTGATTTGGAGTTTTGTTATCCGAAGAAACTATTTTGCAAGTTTCTGTATAAAAATTCTCCACGAGAAAACACGTTTATAGCGTTCGATTATCAATTTTTTAGAAGTTGCAGATATTCAAATAAAAATAAAAAAGAAAATCGATTTTTTGGGATTTCCTTTCCATATTACCATTTCGAGAATTCCCGTTATAATTAATATTCCAAAGTCGTAAGAAAGAACGAAGGATTGCGTAAAATCAGATTTTGGTACATGTTATTTTAAACCTCACAATTCATAATACATAGTTTCAATAAATTATTATGAAACGAGACATTGAATACCTTCACCCATTGATATAATACAAAACGTTTGATATTGTGAGAATTAATCCGGAAAACCAAAGTCAAATTTTCTTCACTATTAGAAAACAGTCACAGAATGGTTATTTTTTCTTTTCGTTCCACTCCAATATACAGGGAAATATAAAAGGGGTTCAGAATTTTTAAGGCAAGTAGTGTTCACCATATGAAAGCAAAAAGTCCTAGTAAACATAAGTCGAAAAATTAATATTTTCAAAATTGTAAAAAATTCTTCAACCCATGTGTATTAGGACTTATTTTCTTTGTTTGGCAAGTAGTAGGGTTGTGTAAGAATCCAAAAATGTCGAAAACTCAATGTTTAAGACGGGTTGGTTTGAGTCAGGTCTCAAAAGCATCCTGTGGTTCTCAAGAATTTCGAGAATCCGAACGAAATTTCAAAACTGGCTTTATTCTAAGCTGGTCCCTAAACGTAATTCGAATTCTCGAAATTTTCAACTTTGGTACCTAACCAAATCCCAAACAAAAATTCTAGACTCGATATTTCCGGGTTCTCGCACACCTCTGACGAATGCTACCTACCTTGAACGTTCTGAATTCCTTTTTTTATCATCCTGAATATACAGAGTGATCCTCTCAGTAATAGACTCCGAAGGAAGTGACCTTAAATGGACCATTCAACCATTCTTCATCGCGCCATAGAAAATTAAAATCGTCCTATGTCAACCATGGGACTTACAGAGACGATTGTATTGTGTATTCAAGGTATCTTAAAGTAGTATTTTTGACGGCACTTCCTTTAGAATTCACTAACGAGAGAATGACTCTTCGTATACAGGATGTCCCATCTTATCTTGAGCAACTGAATTTGCTTCGTAATTAGTGGAACGACCTTGGAAACTTAATAAAATAAATTTACCAAAAATCAGATGTCACCAGTTTGTGTAGAGATTCAGTTGGTCGGGTTAGATGGGACCTCCTGTAGGTTGCATAATAAATTAACAGATGAAGGTAGGTCGTCGAGAACTGTTTAAAGGAGAGAGCTTTCTTCGTTTCAGACTCGGAGGAGACGTCGAGTGGCGGTGGCTCCCAGTCACCGACTCACATTCGCATCAACTTCGAGCGATGCTTTCGCAAGGAGTACAGCGCGTCGTCTCTGCAAGGGAAAACGTCGTCGGCGGCGGCCACCACCGCGTCGTCCATGATGGACGATTCGCAGCAATATTCCGATTCCGAGTCGGAGCAAAAGTCCGTGTCGAAAGACAATTTGAGCAGTGCCATATTTAATCTGGTCGCCGGTGAGTCGGAGATCAGTCAGAGCGACTTCGAAGGATCGTTTAAGGTCGAAAACGAGAGAACGGAGGGTTCGGTGCGGGACTTCTGCGTGAAGGAGGGCGACGTATACCGGTGTACCGTATGCAATCGTACCTACACACACATCAGCAATTTCTGCCGGCACTACGTCACCTCACACAAGCCTAACGTCAAGTACTATCCTTGCCCGGTTTGTTTTAAGGAGTTCACGCGGAAGGACAACATGGTCGCCCACGTTAAGATCATACACAGCCTTAAGCCACACATGAGTCTAAGCAGCAGCGGTAACAGTAGTATGGGCCAGCAACGGTAGACCGTTGTCACTGGGTCATCCTCGCCGTTGTTGTTGTCGTCGTCGTCGTCGTCGTCGTCCACTCTTCTCAGGCTACGTTCCTTTGCTCTTCCCCATTCTGTCTCTTGAACAGTTCGTTTAATCAACGAGGCAAAAAGAATAAAAGTCGTACGGCTGATTGTTGAACGAATCGTTGATCGATTTCTAACGCGGTAAGAGTTGGGGAACGTTGCGCCACGAAAGAGGTGAAAACGTCGGAACAGCTCGAACGAGTTGGCTTTCCGGTTGAAAAACTCGTGGCTGGAAAAGATACACAGGTTTCGAACGAAAGAAGAGAGAACAAGTAGGGAACAGGAGTCGAGGGGGGTGTGTCGGGTTGACAGGGAGGGAAGGGAACGAAACGGGCCGTTATATTTGGATACGAGTGTGAGTTAAGGGGAGTTTAGATACAATTGTACAAGTTTTAAAACGTTGATACATAGATAGTTAATATATTCGTTCTTTTTATACACTCGAAGTACGTTTGATAGATTAAAAAGCGTTAAGCAATAATAAAAATTCCGTTGTTACGGAGGAATTTCAATCGCGGACCACGTGCCTGCTGCAGCTCAATTACGATTTCCTCCGTTTTACCAGATGAAAACCCGTCGTTGAAACACAACGCGAATTATGAATAACGAACGAGCTATGTGTATGATGTTGGAAAGCAGAAAAGTAGCAGCTAGTAAAATCAAATGCAAATTACACGCAATAAAATACCTCTTATTGTTCGCGGTCCAGTCTTTTTCGAACGTTAAGCTACTCGTTTTCTCTTGGTTCGTTCGAATATTACGGTTGTTAAGCTGGGAAGCTCCCTTTATCGAAGAACGATTTTTTGTTTTTCAACGCGTTGAAACACGCGACCGGGCATTATGTTACAAATAATTACAAGAAGGAAAGAATGAAACGAAAAAACAAACGAGCTTTACCGCGTTCCATCCCTCTAAGGGGGTCGCGGATGTTATACAAAATGAAAGAAACGATAAGTAGAAAGGGTCGGGATGTGAAGAAAACTGAAAAGATGAAAAAAAAGAAGCTATCTATGCGCATACAAAGAGTTTATATATATATTATAATATTACATATATACGATCGAACCGGTGTATACTCGTTTAGTCGTCTCAACGTAGTTCTGCGACCAACGGGATTATATATATATATATATATATATCAGAGTTACAAAGCGATGAATCGCGGATTTAAGGGAAAAACAAGTTGCGAGTCCAAATCAACAAAGAAGTATATTTACTATTTGTGCGACTATATTAATTAATGTTTAAACGGAGAGAATCAAACGCGTGTGTTGCATGTGGCATTCAGACAAAAGTGTACAACACAAACACACGTATAAATAGAGGCAAGAACGCGGTACATGCACACAGATATACACACATACATACATACACACACACATACATACACACGATAGAAAATTAAGGGAACCACGTAGACTGAGTAAATGCAATATATATGGGTACGATGACCGTTCGCCATGTTGTTGAGCCGTTGTGCTGTTGCGTCGAGCCTGATTCGAAGTTAATAAAATAAAATAGTGTAAAATAAGGGAGCAAAGCTGAGAAGTGGGAGGGTGAAGGGTCCGCGGTGGTGAATGTGGGGGGGGGTGGAGGTAGATGACGTGTCCGGAGACGGGGAAATTTATATAAACGGAACGGGGACATGCAATTCTTGAAAGACTGCAGAGGAACGGTTTTAACGACACCAAATACAAGATAGTACTGACATTGGATAGACTGAAGGCACTTTAGTAGTAACTTAACGCCATATCGTACTGTACCGTACTCGATTGAACAAAAGCAGATTTTTTTTTCTTCTTCTTTTTTTTTTTTGTGCAGATTGAAGCCCAGTGTAACTGGACAATTGTACGATTTATTGTTGTTATCACGTGGAACGAATTGTACAACGTACATACATATTATCACCCACTGGTGTCGTGTGTCATTTTATTTTTTATCGTTTCAAACTCGAACAGTGGGTACAAATCGAATATTATTATTATTGTTCCAGAAGAGAAATTGTACTATCTGGTGACAGTTTGTAAATCACTGCTAGAATTGTAGTTTTATAATTCTTTACTATTTCTTTCGTCACGTTTTCTCTTGTACATATTCAATTTTAAAGAACACGTAAGACAAGGATGTGCGTATCCAGGGTCGTAGAAATTTATCGTTGTTAAAAATATATAAATATATAATGTCCTTGTCTTAGTTGTTGCCAGTTTTTAAGCGTTCTTCTTTATCTTGAATCATACATCGCCGAATCGGGCGTGTTTCGTCACGATTCCGTTGTTCAAAAGGGATACGGCTACAGTGATGGTATCTAGGCTTAGTCGTGAGAGACAGCACTAAAAATACGATCGTAGTTTACTATATTTTGCACTTTACACTTTCGTCGAATCCTCTCTAGTCGAATCTTCGTTCATAGAATTCGTTGGATAGAATCGTGAACGATCACGACGGATATGAAGAATCGGAGAGGAAGCGAAAAAGGAAAGAAATAAATAAATAAATAAAAAAAAAAACGATTTATATACAAATTTTTTCACTAGTTGGGCATAGACATTAGACGACTAGAGGCTATATTAATAATAATTATTATAAATATTATTACTGCTACCTATTAATTAATTAATTAATCGTAACGGGAAACCTTCGTTGTTATATTTTACTCGCGTGGGCGTGTTTTCGAGAAATGAGAATATAAATGAAAGTAGGAGAGATACAGGGAGGGGGGGCGAGTGGAGGAACCGTGAGGACACACCGTCGATAATCTACGGTCTTGTTCGATCGCCCACGATTGACCAGTGTTGTTCGTTCGTTTTAATCATGAGATATCTAGCAACGTTTGCAAAGATTAAAAGGAAACAACAAAAAAGATTCTATAGTTCGTAAATGAATAACGGAGCGACGAGGCTAAGAAAAGGAAATAATTATCGGACGCATCCGTGCGCGATCAAAAAGATAAATAAAGCGTACTTTTTAGGAAGCTAGAGGAGGGATACATTTAATTAGTTAGACAGGCAGCAATGATTACTAGTGAACAGTTAATAGGCGGAAAGGAAAGAAAAGAAAACGAAACACGATACATGAAAACAAAAGAAATTTTTTTTTTTTTTTTAAGATTTCTGATCGTGATTATGGACCGTGCCGCTGATTCGCAGATCGACGTACGTTCTCAGGTCAATTATTCGTAAAAAGAAAAATAATGATAATAATAATTAAAAAAAAAGAAGGAGTAAGAGTTTTGTAACTATCATGGACCAAAGAGTATCCGACGTGTTTAATAAACGGCGGATTATTTTTTCGGTGGGGCGAAAAGATGACTTTCTTCTTTTTCTTCGTTAAATTAGGGAAAACGGCGGTCGCTGGCCGGTCTCGGTGAAAATCGTGTTCACGATGGGTTGACGCAAAAGCCCGTCCAAAAAGAAACAGAAAAAAAAAACTGAATGAAAATAATGGAAGCAAGATGTATAAGAAAAGATAAAATAATAAAATATACAGCAGGTATAAACTGATAGTTGATATAAATATATATATGTATACACATATTAGAGAAAGAAAGAAAAAAATGAAAGGAAAGAAAAAGTGCAAAGAGGCAGCGGCTAAACAGCTTACATATATATATACATATATCGATTATTAAGCAAATGAGGAAAGAAAATAATAATTAAAGTAATACACTCACATTTGATAATCACTGAGAGGCTAAGACTAACTCAATTTTAGATGGCAGACGAGGCAATTGAGATTCGTAAACGGGGGTTGAGAAAATCGAGATGGATAAGCGCGTCGAAAGGGAACAGAGCTTCTCGGATCGCCTAAAACAAAAATTTGCCATAATTTCTCGTTCGGTTATTTCGATTTTCGTCTTTCGAGTAGGAAATGTAATCTAATTTCGAACGTCCTTCGTCGCAGGTGGCTTTCCGTGGTAGCTCGGGATGGAAATCCAATTTTATTCGTCCTTAAAAGGAATGAAGCGTTAGTTTACCCTAGTCCACTTTTACGTGAGAAATCGTTGAGCTGATCTTTGTTGACCTGTTCTTTTTGTTTAAATTTTATTTTCTTGCATAATATATGTTCTGTTGGATATCTTTACTCGTGTGTTCGTCGTGGACGTACTTGAATACCTTCGTGCCCCGTTGCATTAACGAGAAACGAAAAGGACAGCTGCAGAACGTCGATTAAAAACGAATAGACGAATATCGTAATGCAAGTTAAATTAGATACTCTAGTTACATCGAATTTCTGAATGGTATCTTAAGGCTCGTGATCAGGGTAAACTGATACCTAAATAAAATTGTTGAAATCTAGCAAACAAGAGATACTTCGTAGGATCGACTACGAGAATTTTATTCGTACCCAACATTCGCTCACGTTCGTTGCCTTTTTAATGTTGTTAAACTTTTAGACGTAAGGTTGTAAAAAGATATAAAAGAAAAAACTAAATAAAAATTATAAAAATTCATGTTGCCAATCAGTGAAACTTGCGTAGGTAGAGGGGGTTGTTCGAGTGGTGGATGGTGTTCATTAAGGATCAAATATCATAAATGATATCGAAATCCTTGTATTCGTACAAAATTTAGTGTTCAAATTGTAAAAAGTGTTCATAGTGATGAAGAGAGAAAAAAAAAAGAAGTAATGTTGAAGCGTTTATGAAAGAAGTTTCTTGTAACGAAGAGTATCTTGTACGCTCGCGTTCGTTTCGGAATAAAACTAAAAAGGAACAGGAAAGAAATAAGAAATTTCGTGTATCGTAATATTTCTAGCGCGAAATCTGCAGCCGTCTCTTCCCCTTTTAGGTGAATTACAATTGCAAGTAGAGACGAATTTCTCACGCTAATCGCGGTTAGGATCGCAGAGGTCTCGTTGATGAGTTTCGTGTTGAATATATTTTAATTAATTTATAAGTCTGCGGACATTGCGGGTGGGTATCGGGGAGGAGGAAACGTTCGAGTAACAGAAGAAATAAGAAAAATTTTACATAGATTATATTATATTTATACATGGCTCTTGCAATGGCGATCCGCGAGCGATTCTCGTCTTCTCCTTTCTTCTTCTTCTTCTCTTTTTTTTTCTTTTTTTAATTCGTCCTCTTTTTATTTTCAAAAGGGGTCACCAGTCAATACCGATTATTCTAAGTTCTTTTTCACGTGTTATCGACATTAATCGCTCTTGCAAGAGATCACCGTGAGAGAGAGAAAGAGAGAGAGAGAGTGAGAGTGAAAGTGGTAAATTACGAGGCTTAAAAAGCAGACTGTACTATCGGATAGATTTTAATATATATATATATTGAATTTAAATATATATATATGTATATATATGTATACATGAACATATATATATTAAAGAAAGAAAGGAATCATAGTTTATTATCGCAAAAGAAAAATTAATTACACGCATATGTACACACACACAGACAGAGACACGTATACAGAGAGAGAAAGAGAGAGAATAGATGGTACATATACGTTGTATATATATATATACATATATATTATTATTATTGCGATGATTATTATTAATATTATTATTGCGATTATTATTATTAATATTATTACGATTATTATTATCATTATTATTATATATATTATATATATATATATATAAACAAAAGTTATATCGAATATATTTTAGCGCTAGTTGATAATAACTATTAACGTCGTTGCAGTTTTTGAGATGATGCGTCAGAAAACGAGAGTAAATGAAAAAAAAAAAAAAAAGAAAAACCAGAAAAATAACAAAAAAAAAAGGGAAGAAGAAGAAACGCAAACGAGATATGTGGTTGACTTTTAACTTTATATATACACGTTGAATTAACGTACTTCAAGTGGGATCCAATAATATTGTAGCGGTGTAATCCCCGATTTGGTGCCTTTTTAAGCGACATAAAATAAAGAAGAAAAAAAAAACGTAATAAACGACGATGAAGAGCGAGAGGGAGCGAGATAAGATGAAAAATGAAAGAAAAAAAAAAAGAATAAAATAAATAAATTGTTATCGAAGAAGCAGCGATCGTGGGCGCGCTAAAAGCGCGCGTGTATATCCCCCTTTTTTAAAAACGAGAAGAAACAAAAAAAAATAACGAATAAAATGGCGCGCCTTCGTGATCGCGCGCTAATCTAGTGCCAAATAAGCGAGACCTTGTCGCGAAACGAGCGTTGAAATGGAGCGAAATAAACAAGAAAAAATAATTAATAATAAAGGAATAAGCAAACAGAATAAAAAAAAAATTAAAAAAAAAAGAAGCAAGAAAGAAATTTTATAGGCAACTTTTTAGAGAAGACGAGTCTTTTCTGACGCTGGGTAGATTTAGTATATTTTATATGCACTGATTGTTTGATTATGACTATCGATAATAAAACGAAAGAAATAAACAAAAAAGAAAAAAAAATCAGAACGGTGTTCAATAGATTGTAATCCGAAGGATTTTTTAAGTGTCCGTTTTCTTTTCTTTCTTGCGGCGCGTAAGTATCCTCGGGTTACGGAAGCGCGAGGATGCGCCTCGGTTTTTTTTTTCTTTTTCTTTTTTTTGATTTTCGATTTTGCGAGATCCGTTGACAACTGTCCGATGAACGTTCGGTGAGAAATTGAGATGAGAAAAATATTGTACGATGCGTTTAACCCTTTGGCTATTGGAGAATTTATCTTCACCGGTACTGCTGCTTCGTACTATTTAATTTATTATATTTAATCTAGGATTTAACAAGTTCGTTACCAGTACTTGACCCTTTTCAGCCCAGTGTCTTCAACAATTATGAATTTACAAAAATTGAAAATTTTTAAGTAAATAGTGTCGGAGAGGGTTAATTTTTTTTTCTTTTTTTATGAAGTATTAGGTTGGAAATTACAAAAGTTATTTGAATTTTAGATAAAAAAAAAACAGTTTTTAAATGTTAGAAATTGATTCTAACGATACTAGCTTCGTTTGGAATTTTAATAAATAATTTTGTTGCCAATAAAGATACGACGGTTGCAAATTTAATTGTTAATTCAATTAAGTTGGTGCATATTAAAATGTCGTTTTTTAAAACAAAACTTTGAATTAAAATTTGGATGGAAAGTTTGAGTCTTTTATACTATCTTTTACATCTGTCTTATTGCTTAATTAATTTTATTGTTATGGTTTGATTTTTAATGAGTTTAAATTTTAACAGTTTTTACATTTAAATTAGCTTCTCCAAATTAGTGATAATTAATCTATACTTTTAATATGAATTTTAACTTAACTTTAATATGAATTTACTTCAGGCCATGATCGTTTCTATATTACATTGAGTTGATTGTTGTTTCATATAAATTATATAAAAGAAAAAATTAAAGTGTTAGTTGAAAAATGTAAGTCACATATTTATGACGCTGGTAGCGAACGTGTTATATTTTTTCGACGAAAGAAATTTCATGTAAAATATTGTTGTGAAAGCAATACAGAGATATCTAGAGGGATTGGACAAAGTTAATGGAAACACTTTTATCGATTGTTGAATATCAAATAAGTTGACCCATTTGTAGGTGATACTTGAATTTTCATAGGAATTCTTTTGCTTGTCTAATTAGATAATTAACACTTTAAATCTTCACACCATTTCCTTTTACTTTATTTCGCTCTATTTTATCAAATTTCAATTACAATTCAGAAATGAATAATTTCAACATGTTTTTGAATCGGAACTTTTGAAGGTAATTTAATTAATAATATCAACTTAGGTGTAAAAATTTCTCTATATTTTTATTATTTTGTTCATCCTCTAGTTCTCAGTTTAAGATAAAAGGCGCAGATTGTTATACAATATTTCATCCGGAAAAATTGTTTACGTAAATGTTAATACTTAAGTACCTAAAGGGTTAAATGAACATCCAAAAAAAAAAAAAAAACGTTCGAAGCGCATCTCGAAAAGTCGCCTGTTAATACGTTAACTGCCATAGAATATCACCGGTGAGCGACACCGTTTTAATCGAATAAGATAAGACTTGAATAAATTTTATATTAATACTAGTTACAATGAATCGACAAGTTGAAAGATGTAACAATTGTTATTATCGTGTGTCGTGTTAATATATGGCAGACAACGTGTTAATTATCCCAACGTACAAATGAAGCGCATCGAAAACGAGCAAGATGAAAATTTTGATGTACAACCGTTTGTCGAAAGAAAAAAAAAAGCGTGTATCCACTTCTGTTGTTTGAACCGAATTGTCAGATTGTTTCTCCTTGTGATAACGATTGCGTGGAATATCCGAGTTTTACCTTCTTAAACTAGTAAGAAAGCCGACCAAAAAAAAACAAAAAAAAACAAAAAAAAATAAAAAATATCTTGTACGAAGCTTTTCTCACCCATTAACCAATCTAGTTGGCAATAACAATCTAGTAAATTTCATCGTCTGTTACTCTTTTTTTTTTTTATTTCGAACGTTCACCAATTTTCCGTTTACGACTTTTCGCAACGATCAAAGTCGTTCCCCTTTGATTTCTCTGTTTTATTTTCGATTTATCGACGACAATGAACTGTTGGAAAATTATATTATACCGAAAGCAAGTGGACGAACAAATTGTGAACGTTGTAACGATTGATGTGAACTGGATCGTCCGTCAAAAAAAAAAAAAAAGAAAAAGAAAAGAAAAATGTAACGACGCGCACACCCGTCGAGGAACGATAGCGGAATTAAATCGAACCGAAAGGTAATTACCACAAAACACAGCGCAGTACGATTGAGTAGACAAGTTTTGTTTTCACCGTTGTCCCATTTGCGTTGCGTTTTTTCGTCGTTTCCGTTCGTTTATGCGTTAATTATTGTTCGCACGCGTGTGGAACGACACCACGGGACAATGTGTCGATGATTCTCATCGACGAGTCGTCATCGAAGTGCCATAAGTTACGTCAAAGAAAGGATTTGTCACGTCCGTTCTTGATATCATCGTCGGCGTTCCACACTCGTGCAACAAAGTAGACATTTTCAAGCATATCCGATGCATCCCCTCCCACGTATATAATATTATACATACACATATATACACACCAAATTCGAGAATTCCCGCACTCACCACGAAGCACCGTTACTCTTAGCCAAAAATTACTTTTATTTAGTTTCGTTTTAGCGATACGTCTTGTTGGCCACTGGCAATCTTGTCAGTGTCAACGGGACGATCATTCTTAGATGTTAAGTTTCCTTCGCCGTGGCTTGCTCGAGCAAAAGCGCGTGAAATTTCGATAAACAATCGAGATTCGAATAGAAAATAATAAAAAGCCCGCCGTTTGTTGCTGCTCGAGAAGGCGATCGCGACTGGATGTGTCGGCGATTATTATTATTTTTTATGGACTTTTGTTTTGCATGTTGCGTACGCGTATTGTTGATTTATTATTTTTACTGTCCGGACGACGAGGAAGAGATGAGAACATTTGGAGAAGAACAAAAAAGAAATATATATAAATATATATATGTACATTTGTTCGTTGCATTTAAATTTTAATTCTTACGAGCCTTTTGTTGGCTGTAAAATTCGTGCTACTTCGTTTTTTTTTCCCCTCTATATTTTCGTCACCGTCGAAAGAAACGATCGACGACGGTTCGATCAAGTTTTGCGCATCGAGTATCTGTGCACGATTGTATCACGATGTTTGCTTCGACTTGGAAACTTTCCAAACGATTGCTCGATGTCGCAAAACGTGAAGCACGATCGTCCTTAGCACGGTCATCCAATTTTTCTTTTCAAGTTGGCACACAGGACGATTCGTAGAGAATTTTTCAGCGTGGAATCGATGGAGTCCTTGGCATCGATTCGTGCGTTTGCAAGTGGTCCTTAAATGCCACGATCATGCCATCAACCAAACGTAAGAGGCACATTTTGTCGCGCGATTTTATTAACAAAGAAAAGAAAAAAAGAAATGAAATGGTACGATCACACTTTGTTTTGTTTTTGTTTCGTCTATAGTTTATGCGAAGATTTTTTATTTTCGTGCAACCAGACTCCTTCCCAGTCCTACATCCGTTCACGGGTAGTCGTTACTTTATGTTTCTTTACATTGAACTCTTTATTTACAGGTGTTTATTATTCAGATATTATTTGATGTTGTACAGATGGATCATTGGATCGCTTTTTACAGTCGATATTTCTGTTATGCACGCATTAAAGTACGCAAATATTTGATCTACGTAGATCCGTTGTGTACACTGGTCGAGCATCGTATGGTTTTCTCTTTAGGGAAAATGGTGATATTGGGAAAGAAGATCTCGTTACTCTTCTTATACCTGAAACCTAACTCATTTTCTATTTTATTAAAGAGAATAGTCGTCAGGTTTAACTTAATCAAGACCTAACCTGGGTTTAATACCCGGTAAGTCTCAAATATGAATATTACTAATTAGTAATATTAGGTAAAATAATGTGAAACGAGTGGTAAGATTTCCTTTCCCTACATCACCATCTTTCCTAAGGAACCCTAGCATGCACGACAGTGTATCGTCAACAGCAAAGTATTATTCATCTTTCGATTATTTAATTAGCTTGCAGTGTGCATGCGATATTTACACGATCATTCCCGTAGTCAACACATCAACGCAAGTCGCGAGAAAGTTTCTTTTCTCTCATTGTTTCTCGTGTAATGTAGCGCAGCACGCGTAGCCCTAACACTGATCGGCATGTTTACTGATCCGCATCTTTTCGCAGAGTACACCTCGGGGAACGCGAAGTCGGACGGCGAGACGTGGAAAGAGAAGACAAGAAATCCGGGGAATCAATCGAGTACGGAAACTTCCGGCTCGAGATCGACCGGCACCAGCTCGTTGACCACGACTACCACGAGCTCGTCGACCACCGCGTCCAGCTCGGGAACCACCACCACGACAACGTCAACGAGAAGTTCGTCGATGTCGCCGGCGACCGGCAGGAACAACGCGCAGAACAGCGGCGGTAGTAGCAGCAGCAGTAGCAGCCCGGCTCCGACGACGAACTCTTCGGCGAGCGGCCACCAGGTAGGCGCGATGTCAGCTCCGCCTGGTCGACAAGTGCCGAAGAGACGCATGAGACGTCGCGCTACCTCGCATTCGCAGGATCCCGCGGAACAACTGACGGAGATGTCCGTCCGCGGTTTGAATCTCTTTCGTTACGCCTCGATATCCGAGGGCGTGTATCAGTGCACCGAGTGCGCGAAGCTTGACATCCAGAAAACCTTCAAGAACAAGTACAGCTTCCAACGACACGCTTTCCTCTACCACGAGGGCCATCAGAGGAAGGTATTCCCGTGCCCGGTATGCGGCAAAGAGTTCTCCAGGCCGGACAAGATGAAGAACCACATGAAGACGGTACACGATTGCTTCATGCCGAAGGACTGCGTGGTACCATTCGGCTTCTTCCTCTCGCCTTAGCGGGCGGTGCGAGGGCGAGGTGGGGTGGTGATCGGTCCAGCACGAAGAACGACCAGCACGGATGACCAGAATGCCGGGCAACGACCACCGGAAACGATCGCGACCCAAAGGAACGTCAGAGGTCCGGTCTCGAGGACGGTGCCGAAGCACCCGGCCACCTCGAGGATGTTGTCCGTGTTCAGACGGGGCCGCGTTTGATTAGTAGAATCACCTTCCGTTTCTCTTCCCGTCGTCTTCTCAGCGTCGGCCTAGTCTAGTCACCCGCAGTAGCCTGGTCGTACAGTAGAACGGAGTCACGAGCAGATTTCTAGAACCCGGGGGTGTCTGTGCATCCCTCGACATGTGCTCCCTGTGTGTGGCGGACCAATCGCCTAGCCCATCTCACCCCCGCGATTCTTCCATTTCCGAATCTGGTATTAATAGCGTGATTCCAGTCGTTGGAAACGGCCGGAAGGGACGATGGCGTCCGCCAGTGGAGGTGGACACCGCGCGCGACCGATCGGACGTGAACGCTGCCCGCAGCGGGATGACATCGAGTGTGATCGCGCGGTGAAGACTCGAAGGAATGAAAGATGAAGATATGTCCGTTGTGACTGCTCGAGTAATGGCTCCTGTGTACATTAGTATTATATTATGATCCTTGAACTGTGCAATAGCGCGCGGATGCTTGCGGCCGATCGATGCCTTCTCCGCCTGTTGTCCCCTTCACCGGCGCAGCGGGCCGTTTTCTTTCGCGAGCGTATTATTACGTCCTCGGACGTGAGCCGCGGGAAATCTGGCCGCACGAACAACGGGGGAAACTTTTTTTTTTTTATTTTCTTTTTACTTTGGACAATTTTGAAAGAGGGACACACACTCGATGGCTGCGTTTGCGTATGTACGATGTGATGTGCGTAAACCATTGTTTCACGATGCTGAAAACTTGTATTGCGTCGGGCCCGCGTATTAACCGGAAACAGAGCTTTTAATGATAAACGATCGCAGTATTTTACGCGGGCGTAGTCTGCATTGATTCCAATTCTTCTCGTTACGTTTTAAGAGTCAAAATTTAATGACATCGGCGAGCAAATATTTAAAGGAATGAATATAAGATTTCTTACGAAACCGATGAGCTTTCTTCGTGCCTTTATCGTTCGTTTCGTTTTTTTTTTTTCCTTTAAGGTGTAGTTCTTCGTCGAGAATCGTGTATGAAATTAATTAAAAGAACGTTTTTAGTAAAAGTGTAACGTAAGCAATACGTTTAATCGGACTGACAGAATATCGTTGCGCTAGTATACTTCTGTTTTTTGTTTTTTGTTTTTTTCTAGATCATACCGTGATAGCTTTAACAAAAGTGTATATCCTCGATGCTTTAACGCGCGTGATTCTATTTCTTTCCTTTTTTTTAAACAGACCTTCAGCAATTTATATGTGAAACGTTGGTTACGAATATTACGTTCTCTCTTCTTTTTACATACTTCTTAAGAACTTCCATACCGTTCACAGTCCTTTCTACGACCGCACGATCAGAATACATTTTTCTTTATTTATCGTCGTAGTAATTTTTTTTTTTTTAAGAAAGCGCATGGTTTTTGTTTCAACAAACATACGATCGACAGCATGCATATAGTTCTTTCGTACGATACGTTCTTCCAAATTTCTTCTTAAATAAGATCGTTTTTGTTTTTCCAATATTTCTTAAGCCTTTCAACACAGATTCAGTTCCAATGGTGCGTACCGAAGCCTATTAACTAAGAAGTGTTAACAGATAAGAAGAAAAAGATATGAAAAAAAAAAAAAGAAGAAGATGAAAATGTATATTTATCACAGAGTTTATAGATTCGCTACGAGAGACTCGTAGATTTTGTTAGATAGTGCCTAAAATAGAAAGAGAGACGAAGAGAAAGATAAAGAAAGTAGGAGGAAAGGGACACGAATTAAATACTGCATAGCAGCCTCGGTAATATGTACAGGTTTTCTGGGAAAGTGTATTATAGTTATTACCAATTTATTAATTATTATTATTATTATTATTATTACTATTATCATTATTGATTTACCATTACTCGCACTACTATTAATGCAGCAAACAATATTATTTTTATTATCACCGTTACAATTTATTGCTATTAATATTATTATATATTATATTATATTGTTTGATAAGAATTTATTAACTTTTAGCTATGGACAAGCACCGATAAAATTGGTTATTATTGCTAGGTATATAAGTTAATCGAATGCACAGACAAGCACAGGACAAGTTTATTGAGAAAGAAAGTTATATATGTATACAGACATAGTATATTATTGAATGACCCCTCAAGTTAGTTCGGGTCTGGACCGTTTTTTTTTTTTTCTCTCTCTCTCTCTTTGATTTATTATTATTAATATTATATTATATTATACTTTTTTTCGTTCATTCGTTCGTTAAAAAAAAAAAAGAAAAAAAAAAGTGAAAATCCCTGAAAGAAATGTATTATTTGATAACATAATTGTTAACACACGTTTTTTCTTTTTCTCTTTTCTTTCGGTGTTGGGACACCGCGGACGTAGACATAGCTTGAGGTCGAATTAAACAGAAATCACGGATAATTTTCTTTTTAACACCGTTCTCTCCTTCGATTCGTTCTTGGGAACGAACTCTTTTTGCAATCCGTGCGTTCGCGCGACGATACGAGCGAAGAACGACGTACAACGCAGTTACGCGGAACCGCTTTTTTAAAAATCGATCGATAAGATATATTTATGCAAGTCGAATCACGGCATTTCTGTTTACCCATTTGTTTCCAACGGTTCGCGGCGGTAATGATTTAGCAATAAAAAAAAAAAAGAAGAAAATTGAACGGCGGTTCGCGAGAAATTGCGGTGATAAGGCGTTCGAGCTCTGATATTACACGGACTAACCGCGTATCTCTGTTGGAAAACACACTTTGTTCTACGAATTTACTAGGAATAATTGTTTACGCATCGAGTCTCCGATACAAAGCAACGAACTCTGTTCCGATTCTCGTCTCTCCTTTGTTTAACACGTTTCATACCACGAAGGTGATCATGAAAATTCTTGGTGATTTGTTGAAAGAAACGGAGAACCGAAGGATTTGATTGAAAGATTCATCTGTAAGCAATTAAGCAACATTACGAATAATTAAAATAAGAATTTTATTTAATGGTAATATCCTGTTGATAATGTAAAATAACAAACAATAAAGCAAATGAAAGGGTTAAATTCAGAAATCTAACGATGCAATAATTATTCATTAATAGGGTCGCTTGTGTCTTCAATTTTGTGTATTTAGATATTATTTTGAATATAAGAAAGCTTATCAGCTGGTTACCACTGACACAATTTTACCATCTTTTCTTATATTTACAATGACCAGAATGTTATTATCTGTTATTACATCTTCTTGTTTTTTAAAGTATCAATACTTTTTATATTCAACCCATTTAATCCTTCGAATATGATTCAAACACAACCCAGATCTCGAAAACGTGTATTTCGATTGTCAAGCAATAAAATTTTCAAAAGCAATGCTTTGAAATTCAAAAAATGAACTGTAAACAGTTCAGAATTCAATTTAAATTGTTGGCTCTCTCCATGGTCCGTCGACCGAGGGTTAACTTCAATTGCAATAAAAGAAAGTAACAAACACCTTAAATTTAATACAAAGAAAGAGAAAATTAAATATATGTATCAGGTAACAAACAGAAAGCAGCGTAGATTGCGAAATTAATCATTTTTATCGTAATACCGTTACATAGATGTACATATGCACCGTGACAAATTGTTGATAATATTTCTTGAAATTGTTATCATTTTCACAATGGTGGTGAGAAACGTGTTAAACATCCGGTGTTACGAGAACCATCGAACGAATACCGAACGGAAAACAGTATTCTCGTCTTCCGAATCGGTGTTATATGCGTGAGAGGGTCGTGTGAAAATGAGCGTGGATGGTAATCGCGTGCATGTCAGAATGATGATGGTTGTCAAAGATCTATTTAAAAGAAGAAAAAAAGAAAGATATATACAGTAATGTAAAGAGATGTCTATTAACGTGAGACGGAATGTGCACTTGCGTGTGATTTCTTAAAACCAAGCTCGTATTCGCGGCTGATATTCAACGCATTGCCAACTAATCCTTAGAAAATTTATAACATTGACCGATGAAATTCTAGAATCTCTCAGCTTACACGTCAGTGACAAGTAAGACCAATAAATTAAAACTTCCAAATACTTGATAATTGTAATCACAGCCGATATATCTTAATATTTTATTACTAATTAATTGCAGAAAATAAAAATTCAAACGATGCACAGGGATTAATTAAACCCTAAGCTTTCAAATCGAAAGCATGGAATGGAAATTTAAAAGACAAGGATTAAAAGGAATGATATTTTATCGCAATTAAAATATTACCAGCAGGATTTTATTTTATTTAACTTGGATCGTGCAATGAGCGAGCAAGGGTGGTTGTGAGTTTGAGAATCTATCGTTTTGTTTCATAGTATTGATTCAAGAAACAAGATTTTCTTCAAGGATTTGAATATCCTCGAGGGCAATGCGTTGAATACATTGAGGCTGTACATTGACAGGGAAAAGGAACGATTATCGCACAATCCTTTCTCTTGCGTCCAACTAATCGTTGTTATTATCGTAGAGAACGTAACTTTTACTTTGATATTAATACTGTTACGGATACACGCACACGCATATCCATTGAAATTGTACTATCGATCACTTATTTCTTCTTTTTCTCCTGTCCGACACAAATTTAACGATCCTACGCGGGAGATCCATGGGACTAGTGATTGGTGATCGATGTATATGTGATCGATATATGAAAATAAAAAAAAAAAAGATAGGAGCGTACGCTCGATTCGTTAAAACAACAGAGAAAATTTATATATATACATTATATATATTATATTTTAGAAAAGATAGAGTTTCATCGTTCGAACAACATTAAAAAAGTATAAAAAAAAGGGAACGAATTTCTAATTTTAACGACGTGTGCAGAAAAAGCAATTTAAAAAAAAAAAGATAGAAAGAAACGGTCGTGTTACTCTTCTTTTTCTTCACTTTCCATGCATTGCGACAACATTACCTTACTTCTTACGTTTTAGTTTTATACCGTTATTGTAATAGCTATTAAACATACTACATATTATTATTATTATTATTATATTTACTATTATTATTATTATTATTTTATTTCTTAATTTTTAACTGTAACATCGTCGGGTATAAAACTTAGTTAGCGCGGTAAGATGCGTTTAGGGCTTCAATAATAAATAATTAAACATAAAAAAAAAAGCCACGGCAACACGTTTAGAAGAGGGTGAAAAGGGGGATGCAAAGCGTCGAAACAACCCCCTTGTTAGTGATGCAAAAAAAAGAAACACGGTTATTGTATTCGTAACACAGATATATATATATATTTTTTATTTGAGCGTTAAATGCTATACAGCTTGCGACAAATAACAATCCGCCTTCGACTTGATGCGTCTCCTCACAATCAGTTTTATTCGTCGATAGAACGCGAGAAATGTATGTGTATCGCACGTTGTTCTGGCGAACAGACTTATATTTATAAGTATATATATGTATGTATATGACAGTTGAAACTGCAAATTTTATTATTCCTCAAAAGTTGAACTATGAAAGCCTGTTGTCTGTCGCCAGAATACCAACGAGATTTCTTTTGCGAATGAAATTCGTCGCGTTACACGTTCAAAACCGACGGTACATCGGCAAGCGTTAATATTTATAACAAATGTGCTTCCATGGTTCACATACAAATTATTGCAAACGATTCGTTCTTGTGCATTTTTTTTTCTTCTTTTTTTTTCAGAACGGTGTAATAAAATAGTCGCTTGCAAATGTATCGATGGTCCAAGAAAGAGGTCTACTAATAGTGATGTGTCCACCTGCATTAATTCTTACTTACGATAATTTAAAAGGAAGAAGAACGATACGCTGTGATCCAGCGGAAGACGATGCAAGCGTGTTTTTTTTTTCTTAGGCCAATTTTTCACGGTCACCGTTGTATGTTTTAATTAACGATATACACCGCATATAATATATTACACGTATATAGAGTTAACGAGTACTGGCACATTTATTTCGCACTTGAAAAAAAAAAAAACCATCACGGATGCATCGCACAGCACGCTGTCACGTTTCGGTTGAAGAAGGAAGCGGTACACGCAGGCAACATTCTTGCAGGACGATTTGTAGCACGAGAATAATATGTATCGAATAGGAATCGTAGGATCTTTTTTTTTTTTTCTTTCTTTGCAATAAGGACGATAATTGCGTGAACTATTAAGAGATATAAACGTTGCGGAACAAAAAAAAAAAATATCTATTATATATTATATAGAAAATACTATGTTATATTATATTATTATATTATATTGTACGTTCGCCCTGTACGGAGGGTTGGGGGCGCGTTCGAAGCGAAAGCACAAAATAAAAACGAAAAAACAGAGAGTAACGGAGAATAAAGAAATGGAAAAACGTTGCATGTTCGCACATTGTCGTCGGTCGTCGTCGATTTCTATTTTTCTTTTCTTTTCTTTTTTTTTTCCTTTTTTTTTTTCTTTGTTTCTGGATGTACGTACGCACGTGATTGTACCTATATGATTAATTTTTGGTGCCTGGTGGCGATAAGAACGATAACAATTCTAAAAAAAAAAAAAAAAAAAATCTATTATTATTTTTATTTTGTTTTTATCTAATTGTAGTTTCTTTGTAACTCTTTGTGATATACATTGCAATAGTCTATCCGAACCGTTTATTTCTTGTATCGATTAGTGCAACCTCCATTAAAGCAAAGCAGAGAAACGTAAGAATACCTAATAACAGATTCCGTTCCCGAACGAAATTGTTAATAAATAAGGTATTTGATTAATGAAACCCGGATCATCCGGCTGTCCAGCGAACTGCTTCAAATGTTTCTGTCCTTCGAGGCAGACCGAAAATATTTTACACCTTTCTCCTTTTCACTAATTTCCTAGATTAACCCTTTGCGCTCCGCTGTCCCTTCTGACGGGACGTATTTAATTTACCGGAGTACTTTGAAATACGGCGTTTAAGTTTCATTTATATTGGAACGCAGACAATCGAGGATAGGAATAAAAAGAAATAGGCCCATAAGCATTTGCAACTCTTTTGTTCCAAAACAAGACGTATTTGGTTTTCCAAAGTTTTGCTGGAAAAGTAGACTAGATTCGATCCTATCCAAAAATGCTCGGAGTGCAAAAAAGGGTTAACTGAAAATATTGAACAGTTTGATTCGTCGATAAATGATAATAACTTAAACAATTTAATATAAAAACGTTTACTGGCAAAGATGACCGTAACTCCTCGAGTTATCTATCCTTCCTTTCCACAGAAGCTCAACGTCTTCGCAAGAACGAGCACTAACAATCTCCTATCCGTACAAAACTAACGCACCTGTACCTCATTTTCTGTCCATGTCCAACCAGACCAGATGCCCAGCCTGCCGAGCGACATCACGTTCGAGATCTGCACGTCGTCGTCGTCGTCCTCGCCGCCCCCGGCGTCGGCCACCACGGCGACGACGAGGAGCGGCGGCGAGGACACGTTCAACGAGACCAACGAGGCTAGCGGCGAGTTCATCAAGTCCGAGAGGGTGGTCAGCGGGATGCACTTCCTCACGGACAGGGAGGAGGATCGGGGCGAGTTGTTGCTGCCGAAATCGGAATCGGCCGATGCCGAGCCAGAGGTCAGGAAACAGGTTGGTTGGTCTGCTATTTCTGATAACGTCCCGGCAGACGGTGCACCACCTACGACCGGCTTCGTTCAAAGGATGGGCCGTGATATCACGCGTCCACGCGGATACTGCACCAACAGAAACGGACCGACCACGAAGAGACCGCTACGAAAGCTCGTCACGCCGCGAATTTGATAGGGTGCTTTCCATTCGTGACAAGGTATTAGACGTTTCTTTTTCTGTTTTATTGTTCGTCGAGCGATTCGAGGCGTTTTCCTTGTGTTGGACGAGGTTCTTGTTTTTGGGGAAAAGTTATAACGTCTGGGAGAGCGATTCTTAACCCTTTAACTGCGGGGCTATTCGCAGCAGCGCGGCACTGTTGATTGTTGCCGCATATACACGTCGTTAGCACCGAGCGCGTGCAAATACATGACGTATATATACGTCGTTAGCAGTTAAAGGGTTAAGTATGGGGGGAGGGCGCAAGTTTTCTAGGTCACGAAAAATTGATAGTACGTTTTTGGATTTTTTTAATTTTTTAATATTTTGAAATAAACTGGGTATTTTAATACGAAATAGTAATACGATAAAACTTCTACGTGCTGGTAGAATTAAATGAATAATATTGAAACGAGGATAGACAAATTAGTGGAAGTTTCGTTAAATATTTGTAAGTGAGTTTACTTCTATTTTATGATTTCTTTTTGTCAATACGTTTGATATAATAAAAACTATACTTTAAACTATTTTTTTTATTTTTTAAACTTATGATTTTATAAACTGTGGGGGTGGGGGCGACTAAAGAAAGGTTATGAAGCATTGCATTAATACAATGTAGATAATGTTATGATAGGGTGATGTTTTTTTTTTCTTTTTTGTTAAACAATGCAATGTTTATTAGATCAATTAATTGTCACAGGTTTGACTCCCATGTGTGTATAGATAACAAATATTCGAGTAATACAAACTCGTAAGAAAATAATCAAAAATGAGTTGTTTTGATTTGAATCAATTCTTTCGGAAAAAGATTCTTCTATTAAAATAATTAATAGGTCGTGTGTGTAGCGTTGAATTTTAATAATTAGATAATTATTAGAAAATTTAATGTTTGTTTGTCTATGATATTTATTAGCAACAAATATATACAAAGATATGTGACTTAATAAATTAAAAACGTATTGTATCGAAGTTATAATGAAAACGTTTTCAACGATGTCTTAAAAGACTAAAGTCGAATCATCAAATTCTCATTTGGTAAGTGTGAAATATTCATTAGCAAAGAGTAATTATCTATAAAAACGTGTGAAGTGTTCGGAGAATTATTCCATACGGATATTTGTATGATACAGATGAAATGTTTGTAACACCTGTTTAATTAGCACCAATGAACGTCAAATAAAACTCGTGGATAGGACATAATTATCTTATCTGTTTGAGTACGTTTCTACCTATACGAGTCTCCACAGGTGATCGATAAAAGGCATTAAGTCGGTTCTTTTTATCGTAAGCCCCATTTTGGGGATGTAGGTATTTAGCAAATTAACGATCGAGCAATTAAAAAGATGATATAATTACAAAGGCCATGATTATCAATTTTAATTCTTTGCTGGGCAAAGAGAAGGGTGTAGGTGAAATTTTGATCAAAACAAAGTAAATATGTTAATCCATTAACTGCCAAACTTTTTTTTTTTTTACTTTTTGGCCAGATAAGTTATATATATGTATATATACACACAACAAATTGTGTAACAGTATAATTCTATAATTCTAAAATCCCCAAATGAGGATCGTGGCAGCTAATGGGTTAATATATTTTACATTGCAGCAAAACCATCGAATAAGAAATTCGAACAACTAAATCAATTTATTTTCACATGGTCCCCACAAGGGAACATATTGTTACACCTCTAAAAAAATACTTAGGGCATATCAACTTTGTTTAAAAGGGAAAGATCATACAAAATTTCAAATATTTTAAAATTCCTTGTGGTTTTAGTAATTTTTTATATATTATCAATACTTCGTGTCCAAATTAATAATCCTGATATGTACTCCTTTGCTCACCCACCAGAGGTATATTATACATATTAGGTTAAAGCATAAGTTCGTTTTATTTACTTTTCTTTATGAAATAAAGTTCCTTTGTAATAATACCTCTTTAATATATGTCATTTTAAAATTATGGATTTCCAATATAACCTAATATAATATAGGGCGATTGCTCCCTTCAAGAGTTATAAAATTAACCAACATTTACACTACAAAATAAACTTGCTTTTCATAACAATTTTAATATAATATAAATTTTCATATTTCTAGTATCTTAATCTTTTTGCTACCTTTTTCATTTTTCTTTTTTAATCGGTCGCGCACGAGTTGATCAGAAACAGGTCGTCGATAATGCAATATCGAAACAGTTTCTTACTTTGTGCCAGCCGAATGGAAAGCACCCTAAGAAACGTTCATTTGGGAAAGAAATCCTTTATCTGGTTTGCCCTCCGTATCTCATTCGCTTACTGTTCGAGCCAGGAGTTCGTTGAACCGCGCTTTCTCCGCGTATAATTGCGCCTGTGGATGTTGATCTTATTTTTACGTCGTTTATCTTGGGTGACACCTTTTCTGTCGGTGCATCCTCCATCTACGGTCACGAGAAAAGAGTGCGTTGATCTCGTTTTTTGAACGCGCACGAATATTCAAATGATAGAAACAGATTCGTTCGAACCGACAGAATTGTTTAGAATATTGAAGCTCGCCAACCACGTTTCTTATTTTTCTGAATAACTTTTAAAAATTCTTACCACAGCTTTAAGCTATATAATTTCATTTAATTAATTTAATAGGCACTCTTGACGAAACGAATCGTTTAGGCAAAGGGTTAATTGAACAGTCTCTTTAATTGACCGCGACATTCTGAATCGAACATAAAGGGTTACATACTGTTGGACTTTCTTCAAATATTTATTCAGGAAAATCTATTCGATGAATTCGTTTGATTCTTTTTTTTATTAGAAAGTTGAAGCATCGTTTAAACAGGATTAAATTTCATGATATCGATTGATTAAAATTGATAAAATTACGTTATGATAAAATATATAAAAATCTTATCTCTTGGTAGACGATCTAGATTGTTGATGGCAGAAGCAAAATTCGACTTGTCCTCGAGTTTGTATTTTAATTATTAGAAGTTGTAAATATTTGATTTAATAAGTGTAGTAGATACTTTGATAAATATGTTGGAAGTTCTTCAGATTTTTTAGAGGTTTGAAATCGTTAAAAATTAAAAAGGACCCAGCTTGCCTACGAAGGGTTAAATATTAGGAATATACATATACATATAATCAGCTATATATACAAGAAATGTCATAGAAAATATTGAAAATTGGTCAATTTGTCGTGTAGATCAATTTACTGATGTAAGGCTGTTAAATTGCTTGAATCGTTAACTGAAACCTCGTCAATTTTTGGAATTTTCAGACAAAACTTTTACAAAATGTTCTTTATACAATAATTGAAATTTTCACAGCCACATATTTTGTAACGTGCACCGAAACTATCAGTTTTTTAATTATGATTAGTATGCAGAGTGTCCCCCCTAATTTGATCAACTTATTTTTTTCGTAATCAACAGACGAATGAACTTGAAGTATTACATAAAAAAAAAAGTAGAATGTAACGATCTTGAAAACCCGTGATAAGAAAAACTGTGATTCGTCCACTAATGAATAAAATTGAATCAATCAATCGTGTTACACTCGTGACGCACCCTACAGCTCAGAATTTTAAGTTCAATTCCAATTATAATTTACTTCAATTTTCTTTCAACACTGAAGCAATAACTGTTTAACTCTGACTGACGCATCTGTCAGAAAAATGGTAGGTTAAAGGGTTAAACGAGACACCCTGTGTATTATTATAAATAGAAATAAAATGAAGAACATCGAACTGAAAAAGTTACGTGTAAAACTAACGTTGAACGTAGAACTATTCACATTCCAAGGGTATGTAACCGCTGAAAAGATAGATAACAAAGGGACGAGGTCGTGGAACGCGAATGATTTTTTTGAAAACGTACGAGGGTGACAAAGAGAGAAAAGGGAGAGAAAAAAACCAAATAAACGTTGTTTTACAAGCTGCTGGAATACCTCATTCAAAACGACGGTTCCGTAGTCTGCAAGTGGTGCGGCGAGGTCCTACCGTCTCGGACCCGTTGGTACAGGCACAAGTACAAACTCCACGTCCCTACCCAGATCACCCAGCCGGCGCCGCTCTTCAAGTGCCACAGCTGTAATGCTTACTTCAAGTCCCGCAAGGGTTACATCGGTCACCTGAGCTCGCGGCATTCCGACAACGAGAACGACGAAAACAGAGAGGAGCCGGCCAACAAGAAGGTCCGGAAGACCTCCGATGTAAGTCTTATCCTCTGTGTCGCGTACAGCGATGGACATTCGATTTTTCACACACACAAAACCCTTCTTTGAATTCTGGAATTAATCTATTCTAATCTTAACATAGCCCCGTTTGAAATTTTTAAGCTAACGAGGAGTTCCTTACGAGGAGAACACCTTATAGAGTTCGTCCAACTGAGTATTCCGATACCCCCTTTGGGGCATAGACGGCCAATAGTTTTGAGTTTAGGGGATATTAACGATTAAAGTTAGTTAGACTTTAAATTACAAAGGTACATGGTTCAAATCCTCCGTTCCTTACCTTTTCTTTTTACGTGCTGTCGCCATTTTTTATGTCCACTTATTGAAGCTATGCTATAGGTTTTGCATCTGTTAATAATTTACTAAGTATTTTTGATTTTATTATTATTCAATTCTAACTAACTTTGATCGTTAATATCTCCTAAACTACTGGCCGTCTACGCTGAAAAGGGGGTATGGGAATACTCAGTTGGACGAACTCTATAAGATGGCAAAGTTTCATAAATATGTGAGCGTAACACTTGGGTAGCTTCCCTCGTAAGCATACTTTAATCGGCAATTTATACCGTAGTATAAAATACATACAAGTATTTTACACTATATTTTTTCTTTGATACATGGTAAATGTACAGATATTTTCATATAGTGATGAGACATATTTGAGGTTTTGGGAGATGTATACCGACCCTGCCACGTTTGTGAAACTACGAGAATCATTTTCTATTGTACACGGAAAATATTAAGGTACAACGAGTATTTTCCATTTTGCTATAAGATTCTGATAAAGTTATTTGAAAATTTATGTAATCTTATATTACCCCATCAAGGTTTTTGCATAGGAAACTCGTTTGCATCTGCCGATTAAAGAAATAATAGTTTCGAGAAATTATCGAAATTTGCAAATCCAAAGAAGGGTTATAAACTTTGAAAAGCTCGATGGTTAAATAGTTTTGAAAGTCTTGAAACTGATTTTTGAAAGTCTCAATAACCGTTTTTTTTTTTTTTTTTTTTTAAGTAGTATAAGTTACTACTATCCGCTTCCTTTGCGCGTCACTCGTGATCGCTCGATCGTTCGATTGTTCGAGCTCGATAAAGTAAAGAGCAAAAATGTGAATCGTGCCTCGACAGATCGGTAAAGGGCCAGACTGGGAGCAGCAGCGGGAAAAAGAAGAGAAACTCGTGGCGGACATAATCGATCGGGTGAAGAGGGAGTGCGAGGCTCAGGGTGAGACGGTCACGAGACGAGGCTACTCCAGGCGATCCACCGTGATGAACAGCTAAGAGCAAGCCCTCGCGGAAGAGATGAAGGGAGATCTTGTGCCATATCATCGTCGTACGATGCCCTCCTCGTGACACCGCTCGAAGAACGTTTGATCGGTTGCTCGCGGATCGATCCCTGCCGGCGTTCAATTTCGCTCCTCTTTTAACCCTTTCCCGGGCAAATTGTTATTAATTCGCTTTTTCTTTGAATAGAAATCAAAGACAAAAGTCATTACGGTATATTTATTAGGGAAAGTGGAAAATATTCAGGTCTGTTCGATAGATATCTGATCTATCATTTATTCATCTTTCAATATTTTATGAAATTTATGAAATTTGATATATTTTTTGTCGTTTAAACATAATCAAAGTGTCATACGTGGTTTGCAGGGATTTCAAATATTTTAACCCTGGATGATACTCTTTCATTTTTTGAAGTTGGTTACACTCAATATTTCAAATATTATTTAATAATTTCTAAAAATTTCTTTTTCCTTTTTTTTTTGACTACTGCACAGTACGATTTTTGTTCAAAGAAACAGGATGAAAGTTGAATATTAACCCTTTATCTGGCAAGCATGTTTCAAATGAATAAATTTGGGAGTTATTAAGTTAAGTATATATGCCCTTTCTAAGAGTGTGAAGTGCTGAAAAACTTGATTAGCATAATTTATGCAAATTATGCCGATCAGTGTCAGAAAAGAGCAAAAAATGGAATTTCTTTCACATGCAAGCTGCTAGAAACACATGTTGCTTGAGGTCAACATTACCAGATAAAGGGTTAAATATTTTTTCGTTCCATGGCTGATGTAAAATTTTGCGGGGTCGCCGACAACCCCAAGGTGACGTTACGGGGTTAATTTATTCTTCCTAACTTATTCAACCTCTGAGATCCGACGCTTCTCAAGGAGATTAGAAATTTCGTTGATTATTTCGAAATATTTATAATAATATAATCAGATGAGTTATTTATGAAATTTCGTAGTGTGTGGAAATAATGGCACACTACGTAAACTTTCACTTATTAAATTATTTTGTTACTTAACACTAGAACTACCAAACCAGTCAAAATGACTGGTCGAAGGTTTCTAAAATTAAATCACAAAATTTGTCAGGTTGCTTTTATTAAAATGTGTGTTAATTTTTATCATGATTAAGACCTATCGTATATACCAATATGTACTTCATTCTTTATTTATTAATTTTTCTATTTTCCATTTGTACGTCAGCATACATAAAACGTCGGTAGTTCTAGTGTTAAATAGCGAGATATGAAATAAATAATTGAGGAAACCAATTTCTGTTGACGGTAAGAAGCATCGGGTCTGAGAATTCAATAATGAATCTTCAGTTTTCTTTTTGAGAACAGACCTAACACAAAGTAACATAAACAAACCAATTATAAGCATTGGATACACGTATTCCCACGGTCCAGGAAAGGATTGATCG
This sequence comes from Stelis phaeoptera, assembly GCA_943735885.1. Classification (NCBI taxonomy): domain Eukaryota; kingdom Metazoa; phylum Arthropoda; class Insecta; order Hymenoptera; family Megachilidae; genus Stelis; species Stelis phaeoptera. The sequence goes on from OX030933.1 coordinate 5,742,331, forward strand.
ATGGCCAGCAGCAGCCCAACGGTTAAGTAATTAAGAGACACTCGAGTGGTAGAAGCATTAAGATCAAATTAGAGTTAGTCCGGGGCTCGTATGAACGGGGCGGCGTTCTATGCTCAATCATTGAAAAAACCTGTACATAAATTGGTCCTTTGGCTCGAAGATCGAATCACATTCCTGATTGTTGCTTAAGTCGAAAGGTGAATACGAAAGAAAGATAAAGGGAGTGCCTGTTTCTAACAGATCCCCATCTTGAATCTTCCTAACTCCATAAACTTGAGGAATAGGCTTCCCTAAAGAAAATGGTGCAATTGGGGAAGAATTCGTTTCACCACTAGTCGCAATACAAGTCCATCCAGCTTGTCAGTTTCTATAAATTTGAATTTCAACATTATAAAGTACAATATTGCAAAATTTATATATATTCGAATTTCAATATTATGAACTGTAAAATTAATTCCAGCATAGAAATGTCCAGATATCACTTATCCCTCTATGGGCCCGTGTAACTTTCAGGTCACATGCTAATATATCGACATTTTACCAAATAATTTTAGTTTCTTCACAAGATCACGTATACGTATTAATTATATAATACCTCTGAGATAATCAATAACAATATTGATGACAGTTGGCAGCACAATCAACCTGAAATATCAAAGTAAATGCCTTGCAAGTTGTATAATTAAGAAAAAAATTCGGCCCATAGAGGGTTATAATATATTGTAACATTGAAATTCAAATATTTCCTCAACAAATAAAGTTTCAGCACGCATAAGCTTCATACTTTTTTATAAGAAATAACAAGCTGGATCGATCGAACCGATCCTCTACGAGTCCATTTGCAACAAATGGATGGTTTCTCCCCAAAAATTACACAATTTTCATTCGAAGCATTGTTATACCACAAACGGTATCAAAGATATTCGACGGGGTCGATTGAAACGACCTATCCTATAAACTAAGAACAAAATAGAAATGTGTTCTTTATCGCACAGATTCTTTGTTTTGGAAATAAATTGACAAAGTTTGTCGAACAGTTTTGCCGGGCACTGGGTTTGATTTTCTAGATCATCCCAAAGATTGACGATCAGGAACGATGATTCGATCGATCGTTCGAACGGACCGCACAGTTCTAAGGATAAAGGCCGCGTTACGCGAGACAAAGAACACCGGCAGGATGATCTTCGATCGGCGGAACGGGGAATTACAAAACTGTCTAGTCATAATGCAATCGTGGCCGCGTATATTTTTTTTTCATATCCTAAACGGTCACGTGTTGCTGCACGATATACAATATAAAAAAACGTAATTACCTATTTCGCGAGTTTCGAAAACTACGTTAGAACGGGCCTGGGAGTTTCGCGTCCACCGGCTGCAGTCTGATGACAAAGTCAAGCTGCCGCTGCGCACCTCGTCGAGATTCGTCGATCGGTTTGTTGGATCGATATCGTTCCTTTGATCTCGGTAAGTTCCGCGGACGTAAGCGCGAAAGTATAGCCGATAGTGAGCGGGAATCAGTATTTTTCGTCGTTGATTGTTGCGGCCAGCGAGTAACGCCGATTTTCACCTCTTCGAGGTACAGATTTTTTATTGTGTATATTGTGTCTCTGGAAAATACAGTTCCGCGTACAAAGAATATCGTTTTTATCAGATGTATTATAGGTATAAAATGTAGCTCAAGTATATTAAAGATATAGCTTTAAGTTTCTGAACGTATAATATTTCGAAATTGCCAAAAATATAGTATTTCTTTTCTTAACCCTTTGCACTCCGAGCATTTTGTTTTGGATACGATCGAATTTAATCTATTTTTCCAGCAAACGTGCTATTTTGGAACGGAAGAGTTACAAATGTTTATGCTTTCCTCAATTTTCTGCGTTCTAATGTAAATAAAGCTTAAATGTCGTGTTTCAAAATACTCTGGTAAATTAAATATGTCTCGTCAGTAGGGGACAGCGGAGTGTAAAGGGTTAATTTCTTGCAGCTTAACCCTCCGTGAGTTGAATTTCCAAGTTTAGCAAAATACGATTGTTTCAGTCATTTCAGATTTTTTTTAATTATTTTTTTCTCAATTACTCGACTATGCAATTCGTGTAGTTTAGTTAAAAAGAGTGTCGCTCTAAAATCGTAGAAAATCCTTTGAATTTATAATTTTATTCCTAGCAAATAAATTCTATTATCTTTATGATATTTAGTTCTTTCCATTGCACAAATCTTCAAGTATCCAATAAAAAACGTGGCACCCAAAATCTTAAGGAGCCTATAAAAAAACCAGGACCAATTTAACAAATTTTTTCTTGTCATTAAAATTGCATTTTATTAAAAAACAAAAATATATGTTTTATAATTATCTTTTGAGAATATTTCAGCTTGGCATCGAGCATCAAATTCGAAAATACTAAATAATAAATCTTACCGATTAATTATTATAATTTTTCGTTTCACATAATAAAATCACTCCGAATTCGATAGAAACAAATTTGAAATGTTTTCAATTGTGCCAAACAATGATACGAAGAAAATGTTTCATTCCAAATGTTAAAAACATGTCCTGTGTTTGATAGAAAAAATAGACGCAGAAATATAATACCTACTCATATATTGCTAATTAACTTCAATCATTTCTGTTTTGATTACACCAGTGCGTACGATATCAAAAAGGGGATAAACTTAATGATCGCCAGTTAGTCGTGTAATAATTGTTCGAAAGGCGTGTTGGAATGAGCTTTAATTCTCATGCCACGAAGAAAAACACTTTAATCAAAACTGAAATGCACCACCTCGACTTAATTAAACGTAGAATCGGCGTTGCTCGTTCAAGGTTGACGCGATCGTAATTTATTAACGTGAAAATAATTGCGATTCGAACCTGAGAGACTCTCTCGAAGAGAATCCAGTGCCAAATATATATATACATATATATATATATATGTATATCTTCCCAGGCGTACGATATCTTGTTCCGTATAATACAGAATGCGGTATGTTTAATACGATACGCGATAAGAGCGATCGTTTGCTCAAAAGTGCAACCGTACTACTAATTTTCTTCGATTTCATTCATTATCTTTTTTTTTTATTATTATTATTATTATATTCGGTGTGCACGGGTGTTGCGTGTGTATCGACATTCGCGTTTTATTTTTATTAGTAAAATTGTCGTTCAACCCCTCGCCTTGTGATTCTTTACAGACAACCGTATCAGAGTGACGCGTTAATTTGAATAAAAATAATTAAAAAGTTGTACATACTTTACGGTTGATCAGGATTGAAATTGAAATACAAACGTAATAAAGATACGAGCCAGATTTTTGATACTAGTGATAAGATGTTATGAGGCAAGGGGTTAACGGCAACGGAGGGGTGAACGTCACGATACACGTGAAATTCATAGAAATTTAATACTCAGTATGTCTGGAAAATAAAGGAATCGATGATATATTAATGCAACGAAATTTCGTTGAGTATTTTTGCCAAGGGTGTTTTTATAATTGTAATATTATCATAAATGGTATTTTTCATTTGAAATTTTAAGTTTTGCAATCACTCGTCCTATAACTACTTCTCATTTCCAAAACTTAACGTTATATTAACAGCAGAACTACCAAGCGGGTCAAAATGACTCGCTTCTGATTTCTTATTTTAAATTACACGATTGATTAACAAGCTCTTGTCGTAATTTTAAGTTGGCTTTTATCTTGATAAAAAGAATTCTTCTAGTTGTCCGTTTACGTTTCATCTCTCATTTATTTTGTTTTCTATTTCGGTTTTAATTTTGAAGTAAGGGTAGCAGAAGAACTTACTCTGGATAAAATGAAGACTGGTTGCGTTAATATGCTATAATTCCCATTATTTTTCAGACACACTGTGTATATCGGTATACGGGTATTGATGCATCTGTTAAGTGACGTTCACAAAAAATTCATGAAATGATTTGTTATTTCTTCGATAATTACACAAAATGAAATATACCTTATCGATTTCACCAATTTTCATATCTGTTATAAATTGTATAAAATTTCATCATTTATTTATCAATATCTTATGTTGGAGAAACAAAAATTACCTGTATATCTTTGAAACTAAAGGTGTATTATTTACCGTAACAAACATTATGAATACTAGGTGTTTAGATTCAAAGACACGTACAATTTTTTAAACTAAAGTTATTATATTCAATATAACAAACGTTTGGCTAGCATTTGTTATATTAAAATCTAATTCAGCCCAAAAGTCGTCGTTACACCAGTGTAAAGAAATCCACAAAAATTACGATTTTGAATTGAATTTTAGGTGATCTGGAAACTATCGTGACACGATATAGTAGTGTCGTGTAGAATAAAACGAACTCCTTTGTAAATGGTGGTGGTTTCTAGATATGAAGATCGCATTTATTTCTTTGAATAGAGTAGTACGCTTTTTTTTTATTTTTCATGGCCTGATATGGCCTCTGCAGTCTGCAGACAGTACAAAGACCGCATAACAAGTTCCTTACAAGGCGTATTAAAGGGGTCTAAAACGGCCTTCAATGACCTTACAAACCCGGGTCCTTATATTTCCATTAAAATTATTTACCACAAATACGTCGTTGCGTTTGAAAAACTGAAAGCAGATCTGGCGTTACTTTAAAAATCGACAATTTAACTGCGAATCATTGTTGAATGTCATTTTCTGAAAGTATGCTAGCTGGTTCAGTAAAATTTAACACTTAAACATCACCGTTATTTTTAAACATACAAAATACCTCATTAATAAAAGCTGTTCGGTTTAAAGGAGATTATAATATGGCGGTAAACATTTTTTTTTTTGTGGACAGGAGTTTTGGAGATACCAAAGTCACCCTCACTTTTTTAAGGTGAAATCATATATTTGTTTATTCGTTGGTTGATACGACTCGGCTAAAGAAGTATCGACCTTTCGATGAATTATTAACACGTTGGCTGCCACGGGGGTCACCGGTGAGCGGCACCCGAAATTTTGTACAATCGAATAATTACCAACAGAAATGATAAAATAAACCACGGATAGCGTTAACATTAAGCTAATAATGCTAGCTATCGAATTGAAAAGTTAAATTTGAAAATTAGTTGATTGTATTGTTAACACGTTGACTGCCACAGTGAAAACGGACGTGGGTAGTCAGACACGCTGAAATCCTAATTATTGACAATACAATCAACTAATTTTCAAATTTAACTTTTCAATTCGATAGCTAGCATTATTAGCTTAATGTTAACGCTATCCGTGGTTTATTTGATCATTTCTGTTGGTAATTATTTGATTGTACAAAATTTCGGGTGCCGGTCACCGGTGACCCCCGTGGCAGCCAACGTGTTAATAATTAGGATTTCAGCGTGTCTGACTACCCACGTCCGTTTTCACTGTGGCAGTCAACGTGTTAAATTGGGAGATATTTTAACTTCAATTTTGTAAAACCCTGCAGAACTTTTGTTTCTTATACCTTTGAGTTTGTACAAAAGATCCCTTAAATTAACTGGTGCCTCCGAGGCGCCATATTTAATTTAGAAAAATAGAAAATTAAGGAAGGGAATAAAAATCAACAGATTCTCAAATATTTCTAACGCTTTTCTTCCGACATAGTACGTTTGGTTTCTGGTAAGCGTATCTGGAAAATTAAATTAAACCAGATTACGTCCAAAAATGCTTCGAGTGCAAAGGGTTAATCATTTTTCGACGTACGTAGGTAATAATATCGAATTGTAATAACAGATGCGTACAAAAAAAAAAAAATAAGAATCCATTTAGAAAAAGTGGAGGTGTCCTTGAAAAAATTGTTTTTACCACATTATAGCCTTAAACTGAACAACTTTTGCTAATATTGTTTTTTCATACCTCCAAAAATAACGGATATATTTGAAGCGCTCAATTTTACCGAAGCTTATACAGGGTGTCCCCTTTAACTTGACCGATTCAATCTTTTCGTAGATCTTCGATAAACTGCATCGTTTACGATAACCAAATTTTCATTTGACGATTAGTTACGAAAAAGATTGATTTGATCATGTTGGGCAAGAGTTTTCTAACGAGTACGTGTTTATGATTTGTGTTTCGTATTGTACGGGGGGTTACGCGAAACGATACACACGCACCTGACGCGCTCGAACGGGTTAGTTGGGCACGAACTAGTGTCGCTAGAAGGACGATAGATAGATCTATAAATAGAGAAAGAAAAAGGGAGGAAACAAAAAAAAATATAAAAATATATCTACACGTACACGAAGGTACGAATAAAAGAATCTAATATAATGCGCGTCGGCGAGCGATTTGTGCGAGAAAGCATATATTGTATTAATCTTGCCGAATATTCCAAGAAAGTCTGTCCATTTTTTCGAATGTCTCGAAAGTATTTTAATCTCTATTTAAATTGTTGCGTGTCGTTACGTCGCAACGGCAGAAGAATGAATTGCATTCAAGACTCGAGATTTTAAAAGACAAGCCGATTACAAAATATTTCATTGTAGTAGACCGTGCGTGGACACACACCGTGTTGTACAGGTTATGAACGCGTACGTAAACTGACTAGTCGTTAAGTTCGGTGCTAATCAAGAAACGTGTGTAAGATTATACACGCCTTTTTATTATCACTACGATTGCATCAATTGTATTTAATTTTTTTGTTTCCGGAGACGGCCGATGCGGGGCTTAACCCTTTGGAGAGGGTACGACGATCTTATAGATTCGCGCGTTCTAATGGCGCGAAAATTCAAAAATAAACACTTCAGCCTGATCAATTGTTCCTGTTCGAGTATGTTATCAAGTAAAATATTTTAAGCAGCTGTTTTTTTAATTTCAGACGTATAAAATGTATTTTATTTCGTCGTCGATAGAACTTTGACCACCAAATAAGTGCATTATTTGACACAATGGGTGTGATATTTCTACTTATACATAATTGTAATGGTACTAGTTGATATGAAACATCAACCAGAGGCATTACAAAAGTATTAATCCCTAGTAAACTCCAGCACGTGGCAATGTTCCGAAACTTTCGCATATTTTTAACGAAATGAACTAATTTAACTTATCTCAGGCAGAAGTTACTCAGAACTTTAACCATGACGTCATATTTCAAGGCCATTGAGATAGATAAGAACTATTCCGAATAATTACGATTGTTTTTAATAGATAAAAGAAGTACACGCAACCACACATGGACCTAAGAATATATGGACGGAGTGTTCTACCAAGGGTTTGCCAAATATGCCGAAAGGGGAGTGTGTAGCTGTCTCTTTCTAGAACATGAATCGATCGGGTTTTTCCGCCGCGTACTCGTGCGGCTTCGCACGCTTCGGTTATATTCGGCTACCCGAAGGTTGACGATCGGTGCAAGTTGAAGACGGAGACGACAAGCGAATGAAAAATGACGACATTCTCTCTTCCCTTGCCACAGGTTTGACAAATCCCTTGCCCAAAAGCTTACTTTACTTTTCATCCATATATTCTTAGGTCTATGGTAACGCATGATTCGAAACGTGTGTCCCACGTGTCGTATCTAACCTCCAAAGGGCTAACCGGAAGGAGGCAACTCTCTTCTGACATTGCGCGACGGATTTTACACGTAATTATGTACAGGCGCATACGTGCGAGAGAGAAAAACAATAACCTCTGCTCGTATACCAGATTTTTAATCGTACGTGCGCATAATGAGACTCGCGTGCACGTACCGGCGTGATTGTGTACGGGCAGAGGATGTTAATCGACTTTCGTCGGGGCAAAAACACGAGCCACCTTTCGTCTTCCTCTTACATTCCAGAATGTGGTTCTTCCACGAGTGCTTCCGAGCGTGTTTCGAATCGCGCTTCAAACCGAACGTTATAATTATGCGTCTAGGTGCTTAATGATTTATCCGACACTGATGAGCGTACGTGTTTAATTGATTAAAACGTTTTTTTTTTTCTTGTGATAAAAATCGAGGGATTTTGACGCGTTAATAATAGCGATTTCGTAACATTGGGACGTTTTAAGAGAGAAAACAGGCGCGCAGGTCGTGCTGTGATTTAAAAGACATTTTTCTGCATGCTTAACGCGTCCCATTTAAACGAACGACGATCATCTGGAGAACGAATGAGTTTTATTGTGATCCTCGATGCCTTGTGCCAATCGTAACTGTTTTAAAAAGAAAACGAAAAGAAACAGTAGGTCCAATTAATGTATACGAACCATTTTGGAGATGGACCCTTTGCCTTATAATTTAATTTGAGAATCAAGAAATGTTTTTTTGGTCGACACGGTAATTTTTATTGCTTCAATATAAAATGGTTAGGTTGTTGACTCATGTGTTAGTTTACGATGAAAGATATTGAGTGTTATCGATAATTTGTGATAAGTAGCTTTTAAAATCGCCTGACGTCTCCGAGACGCCATTTCTCAACCGAGTACCGGAAGTCCATGACGTCTCGGATGAGTCAGTTCCAGGCAAAGGTAAATCCCCGGAAGTAGAATTCAAAAATAATGTATATCGTCTGATTTTTACTACAAAATATTCTGAATCTTCCATCATCAATCGTCTTCCTCGTTATTAATTTATTTTGTACACGATACACTGCGGCCTATATTAACCTTCGGATGACGGACCATGGAAAGAGTTAACGGTTTAAATCAAACTATCGTTTCCGAAATTTCGAAGCATTCCTTTAAATGTTTCTTTGTCCAATTTAGGAGGATGTTGTTTTAAAATTTTAAACAATGGAAATACCGTGGTATATTGTATACAGGATGTCCCGTAAGTAGTGTAAGAACCGGAAATGGGGCGGGGATAGCTGAGACGATTCTGAACGAAAATTTCCTTTGCAGAAATTTTAGATGGGGCTTCGTTTTTGAATTATTAACGAAAAGCACTGACCAATCAGGGCGCGTGTAGGGACGGCTAACTTCGAGTCGGAACGTCGGGTTATAACGAATCACGGCTTAGCGCGCGCAGTACACGCGCTCTGATTGGTCAGTGTTTTTCGTTAATAATTCAAAAACAAAGCCCCATTCGACATTTTTGCAAAGGAAATTGTTGTTCAGAATCATCTCAGCTATCTTCCATTTCCAGCTACGAAACACCCTGTACATTTTCCAGATCCAAGTTATAATTGATCCAACTTCACCATTCAAGGGTTAATACACGCACAAGCGTATCTGAATACATTTAATTTATAGCTGATTCTCGTTATGAGAGTGTAAGTAATAACTGAAGTGACCTTTCCTAGTTTTTTGTGTGATACAAAAGCCATTGACTCGAATGTTGAGGGATAGATAGCGGCGACAGGTAAAAATTGCGGAGTTCATCCGATCAACCTGTTAGAACGCGTTCTCTTTAATAACAGGCTTCCTTCGTTTTACGGCGAGCAGAAGGGTCGTTAATACCGTTGTGATTATAGGAGAGAAACAGGAAGACGAAACAGTGGCTTGCTCGGCGTATATTCTCAATCTTCCGTATTGAATCTTAAGTGTTACTAAATCGTAAGATTGTAAGGCTGACCTCCTACGTCTGATTGAGACGATTCAACTTGAGAGTAAGTAGTGAAAGGAGAGATGATTATTTATTTGTTTACGATAAACGAGGCCGTTCGCGAATAGTATTTCGTGCGAACGATGGACAATTTTTCGAAACTGACCATCGATCGTAATTTACGCGGTGACGATTTCGACGCCCGATTCTGCGACCCCGTCGAAAAAAGAAAAAGAAAAAAACATAGTGCACGAATTACACGAGCACGTACGTACTATTATGAATTAAAAACAAAAGATACTACAACAAAATCATAGTACTTACGATCACGCTAATCATCTGCGATGAATAAAGATTACAAGTAAACGAAATCGAACGTATTGTGCATTATATGTCGGGAAAGAAATAAAATCAAAATGAACCGATTGTTATTGCATCTTGTCATTTATAACCCGTCTTCATTTATTTTTTCTTCGTGACAAAAGGATTTGTAACTTAATTTATTATATAGAAATATGTATTTTTGCCTCTTAAGCAGATATTACGAAATATTTCGTTCTGTCAACGAATCTATTTTATTAGTACATTGAAAGTTTTTTATACTCAAACAATATAATCTTGTATACACAATTATTATTGCATATTATGTTGTACGTTTCATAAACAATATCTTATACAATAATGAGCTATTTTAACATAGCCTGGAAAAAAATGCCCCGCTTAAAAGAGTTAGGACCATTCAAAAATCCCGCCCTCATAAAACTTGCGCTCCTTCTGTTCACGCATCATTGTAGACGGCAGCAGCAGCAGCAACGCGTGTATCACTTTTCCGCCAGAGTCCTCCACCTATAGACGAATACATTCGCCCTGTTCTGTTTACAGTACCACGGTCGCGTCCATTATCGTCGTTAGATATACCCGTCATACCCGTTTCCCCGCTCCTTCCGTTCAGTATTATTATGTTCAGCACGATTCATTGGTGATGTCCGAAATCGTGGTGTGTACGACAGTTCTCGAAGCTCGCTTCGCGTGACGATTGATCTCGAAGGTTGGCGGTCGACGCACGAAAAACGCAGCGATGATTCCGTGTTACGCGACGGTTTACGCTCTTTCTGTGGCCGTGCTAAGTGTTGGTGCTCTGCACGCGAAAGATCCCCTAGCACATCACGGGAGATGCGAACCGATCACGATCAACCTGTGTATGAATATACCGTACAACGAGACGATCATGCCGAATTTAATGAACCACCAGAAGCAAGAAGACGCCGGCCAAGAGGTGCATCAGTTCGCGCCTCTGGTTAAAATGAAATGTAGCCCCGATCTTCGGTTCTTTCTGTGCACGGTGTACGCACCCGTGTGTACCATCATCGACAGGGCCATACCCCCGTGCAGATCATTGTGCGAGAGCGCTCGCGCGGGTTGCGAACGTCTGATGAACAGTTTCGGATTCTCCTGGCCTGAGAATCTCGATTGTTCGAAACTACCGGAGAACGGTGGCCCGGAACTCTGTGTCGGTCACAACGAGACCACACCGCCAGAACCATCACCACCGGTGTATCCACCACCACGTATGCCAGTGGCCGAGTTTAAACCGTCCTGGACCGGTGGACCTAAACCGTATGGCAGCGGGTTCATGCTAGGCGCCAGGGACTTTGGTTTCGTCTGCCCCATGCAGTTCAAGGTTCCCCAGGAGCTCGGCTACTCATTGAAGGTCGGCGACAAAGTGGAGCCCAATTGTGGTGCACCCTGCGATAGAATGTTCTTCACCGAAAGGGAACGACGATTTTCGAGGGTTTGGGTTGGCACCTGGGCATCCGTTTGTGCAGCATCCTGTTTCTTCACTTTCCTGACGTTTCTGATCGACACCGATAGATTTAGGTAAATCACTGTTGATTGTATTCATATCGATGCATGTAGCAATGCCGATTAACATAAAGTGGGAGGATTACAAATTTTGTATTACGTGCAGATACACTGTAATAATAAATACAATTATTAAGCAGCTTTTTTTTTACAATTTATAAACTTACATAGCTGCATTATGTATTGAAGAATTTATAGCCTAATCGTGATATTCTTATTTGATATCTAGGTATCCCGAGAGACCAATCATCTTTTTGTCCTTGTGCTATCTTATGGTAGCGTTAGCCTATGTGATTGGTTGGGCTGCTGGTAATTCTATTGCGTGCAGGGAACCTTTCCCACCTCCCATAGATATGAGAATTCAAATGACATCGACGATAACTCAGGGCACCAAGTACGAATTGTGTACAGTACTTTTCATGGTACTTTACTTTTTTGGAATGGCATCTAACATATGGTGGGTGATACTCACCTTGACATGGTTCCTGGCAGCTGGATTAAAATGGGGCCATGAAGCGATAGAAGCTAATTCCCAATACTTTCATTTGGCAGCATGGGCTGCGCCAGCAATAAAAACAGTTACTATTCTTGCAATGGGAAAAGTAGAAGGTATGTTGTCGGAAGCAAAGTAAAGATATAGGATGCAATCTATGGAACTAACGTGTTTTATTTTGCGCAGGAGATATATTATCGGGTGTTTGCTACGTGGGACTTTGGAACGTCGAAGCTTTACGTGGATTCGTTTTGGCACCATTATGCGTCTATCTTATTCTTGGAACCGCCTTCTTATTAGCCGGCTTTGTTTCTCTTTTCCGAATACGTACAGTTATGAAACACGATGGCACGAAGACTGACAAACTAGAGAAATTAATGATTCGTATTGGCATATTTTCTGTATTGTATATAGTTCCTGCATTGATTGTCATCGCTTGTTTGTTTTATGAGCAAGCGTATTTTGATCAGTGGATGTTGACCTGGAATATGGAGATGTGTTCCACGCCAGGACCTCAGTCCTTGTATTCCATGCCATGTCCCGTTGGTGAGCGTACCCGTGATGTTGGGCGACGACCAGAATTTGAGGTATTCATGATCAAATATTTAATGGCTATGATCGTTGGCATAACAAGTAGCTTCTGGGTATGGTCAAGTAAAACATTGACCAGTTGGCGACAATTTTTTAATCATATACAAGGACGACGCGCTGAAGCGTATGTTTAAAGACTTATAATTCTTATATATATATATAAAAAAAAGAACAAAAAAGATCTGCCTTTTTTAATCATTATATATCTGATCATTGACTATCGCGTGCTCAAATAATAACTAATTGAAAAAGAAAGAAATACGTATCACCGACGAGCTACTATTAAAAACTGCCAGCCCCTGTGTATTTTAGCGTGTCAAGAAATGAGTCTGGTGGACCTGGGGCTCTGTCGGTAAATGTGCTTAGAATGACTGGTTACTCCGTTGCCGGAGCAAGGGGAATTGTTCGTGGCGTAATGAAGAATAAAATGTAAGAAAGCAAGACAGAAAAATTCCCCTTGCCCTGGCGACCGTTTAGACGACAGCACCAGTTGCAATAGAAAACAGCAAACTCCCATAAGGCTGGTAGTCTTTTTAACAGTATCTCATCAGTGTACGTATGTATCGCACCTAACGAACATTTTCAATTTATATAAAACAGAAATGTTAAATTCATTTATCATGAATAGATCTGAATAGAAGAAAACGAGCATTTTTATATCATTTTTATCAGTGCATTGTAAAGAACAATGAGGATTATATAAATGTACTGTGCCAAAATATTTTTTTACCGAAACGATTGTATGTTTGTTTAAGCTATTTGCGAATCTTTTTTCTGTTGTATTTTTATAAAGAGTTGCATAAGGATTGTATAAAATGTTAGAGAACTAATCGTTAGGTTAGTTTTGCAAGTATTATTAGACGATGTTTAAATCATATTTTTAAGTAACGAAACTTCTCTCTTATAAACTAACGGAAAACCATAAACTAATCTTTTATCGTTTAAGTTACAAATGCTCAACCTGTTTGCAGATGTGTTCAGTGTTTATAAGTGTACTTTCCTGCCATTGCACAAAACAGAATGGGTACCATTTGTATGTCTGATTGTGGTTTCAAACCTGTTTCACTTTAGGTTTGATCGACAAATGAAGAACAATTACGCTTACTAATCTCGCGAACAATTTTTATATTTTTACAAAACACCTTTAGAGATATTTTATGATATTCAATTAAGACTGTAAGAATACTGAAATCTTTTCTTTTTGTTTCATCTAACTGTTAAGAATCTTCCGATATTTTTTTGTTTTTTTCCATTTACTTTTCTTTAGGCTTTTCGAACCTTGCCTTCGCAAAATACAATCGAAGACAAGCGTATCTTTGAAAGTTGTAAAATTAAACCGGTAGACATATACTGCCCTATTTAGGTAAACTAAATTGTATATACCTACATATATTAACTTTACTATGTACTATAATATATTTTTTAAAAAGTTATGTACATATATATATGTCCGCCAAACTATTGGCATCTTCGTATGTTTCCTATGCGTAATCAAATTAACGAATAACTCGATTAATATGGGTCACTTGAATTCGAATAAATTCCCGGTGAACGATACCTATATACCGGGTACGATTGTTGTTCCAATATAATTCATGAATTCGTCCATTGAAACTGCCGAGCTTTTGTGTATCTAATGTATTTACGGCAATTAAAAAAAAAAAAAGAGAGAGAGAAGAAACAGGAAGACGAAAAGAAAGTTAAACTACTGTAATTAAAAATAGCCGTACTTACATCGTAGTACATGCGCAAAAATAGATATATAAAATATACGTGACGTTGTGTAAAATAATTATAACTATTATATTCTTTATAATAATAAACCGAAATATATATATAAATATATATATATATATATAAATTTGTATAATTTAATTGAATTAATACAGTTATAAACATTGTATTACAAGCTATACATTACATGATTATTTAACTGAATTTTATACAGTCATATGAATATTAAATTACAAACAATACACAGAATGTATTGGATACAATAATTGTAATCGATCACTCAAAACTTTAGTTTGCTTTTACTTTCGGGGTCTTTAGAATCCCCAGCTTTCGTAAATGTTGTACAAGCAGCGGCGTAACACCGCATGTTATGCCAATTCTGGCAGGCGCCAGAACCTTATGAACGGCATACGCCAACAGAAAGGTGGTGGACTGATTAAGAATTTCTTCTACTTGATTGTCTACATCGGCTATGACAAGTTTAACGACAGGTTTTAAATCTATCCCACTGAAATCAATATATGTTTAAGATAAATATGATAAATTATTTAAATTTTTTAGATTTGTCCAAGCATAAGGCTAAGTTAACTAACGTTCGTGTGCTGGATTTGAAATGCTATTACCTCGCTACAGCTGTATAACAAGCACCGAGTGATATTAATGAAATTGTTACATGAAACACAACAACGGTAATTCCGTAATCGTGGAACACTTTTTTAAATCTTTCTTTCTTGGATAAATATATAGCTTCTTGCAACTTTTCAGTATTTTTTGATGGATCTGTTACTCGCTGCGGTGCATTCGTTGAATATCCCATACTATAGATATTGCTTTGTCGGTACATTGTTTGTGAAAGAATATTTGTTGAGATATAACTTGCCAGACCTGAGTGACAGATTACAATTTCCAGACTATTTTACCTTGCTGGTAACAAGGGTCATCATATTTTCAAAATGTTCCAATAGCTTTACGATTATACATTAATTAATTACAATTTCGTCTTTCTCCTTAATGAGAGCGTCTATCGTTCAATATTAATTATCATACAACATTTACAAAAATTTACCGGCAAGGTACAGTTTATGAACAATGAAATACAATGCTGTTACTCATTTTTCTTTTTTTCTTTCTTTTAACCACTACATTCCCCTCACCATATTACAAAAATAATTTTATCACGATAACATAACAAGAAAAATCATGAACAGTTTTGTTTTTCATTGCAACTTTTACTAACCACTTTTATCCAGTTTCAATTGTGGCAATTGAACTCTTCGATAATGCGATTTCTGCATATCCTCGGCGATGTATTTACCGTCTCTGGCCCACTGTCCACCAGGCATGTTCATGTAAGTTGTTTTTCCTTTGGAGCAGTACGGTTTTGGTACGTTGCTTTGCATTGTACCGTTCAAACTGACCGCGCCAAAACAATCGTACGAGTCTACATGCGTATCGCCGCAAGCTTCAGACCTGTTCGACAGCTCCGTCGATTTTGATAGCTGCTCCGACAAAAATGACTTGCAATCGCTTTTACTGTAAAGGAGCACCGGTGCAGCGATATCTCGTGCCCTTTCAGGAGTGAAACGACCAGTTTCATTGGCAAATATCTCAGACACGTTTACAGGTAGCGGAAGCGTAGGAGCGTCAGGATAACGGCGGACACTTGTTACATGAAGATTCTTCATGCGACCGCGATGCATCGCTGCATACCGTGTACATTGCATCTCGCCAAATGCATTCGCTGAAATTATGAATGAATAATTAGAATATAACGCTATTATAATTAAAACCACCAGTTAAAAAATACTGTGTCCATTGTTACTGTCACTTTCAAAATTACTTTAAATGCATGAATGCCTTATCATTGTTGATGAGGTTATGTAACTGAAGAAAAGTAAGAATCATTCTAGAATTGTCATTGTTGCAGTCATCATATAATTACATTTCGTTTTAAATCTTGTATCATTTTTATAATACGTACACATGTGTTGTTTGATCGATTTCAAGAATTTGACAGTTCAACAATATTGTCACGTTAAAATTATTAGAATACGGTTTGATCGACAGTTATTTTGTAAATAACAATGTAAATTTGTATGTCGAAATATATTGTGAAACTCATACCTGTTGGCAAGGCGCGAGTGAAAGCTGTCAATAAATCGGAAGGATTACTGATACGAGATAAAGACATCGTAGAACCTTTGAGGCACTTACAAACGGTAGTTTATAATACGCCACACAATGTTATGTTAGCTGAGCTGACAAATAAAGTAAGAAATGTGGTAAATGCTTTATAAAGATAAATGTTTGTGTTACAGACCAGTTTCTGTTCGATCACTTAACCTTAAGAATATTCTGGCATTTTATATACATATACCACCTTCACGCTTCTTAATGTACAGTTCTAAATTCACAGAAGTTTGAAGGAACGATGCAAATGTACTAGAAAAAGAAACGTCATAAACCGGTTGAAGCTTTATGTATATATACGACAAATCTGTAAATTATGCTAAGAACCACTCACACTCAAAACAAGAGCCACATTGAAATGATTGAAATATTTTCCTCCTACGTACGACTTCTTACGCCCTCTGTGAAGTATGCATGTACTGCTAAATCGTTGTTTTTTTTTCTCTAAAAAAATGTATATAACGTGTGTGACGTGTGTGCAACATTTGTTTTTAAAAACCTACAGCTTATTCTTCTTTTGTGGAGTAGTAACAATAACATTACAGCTCTTATCTGTTCACGCTATGTTTTACTGGAACAGCGGTTGTATTTCAAAATGGGTGAGTCCTATGAGAATATAATCAGCAGAGTCCACCTTCTATTCCTTTGCAATCTTCTCTACTGCTACTGTAAACTAGGCAACAAAAGAAAACAACCATTTTCTTTTTTGGACGACATACCTGGCTGGCATGGCCAGAAACACAAAAATCCGGACACCCCGCGCCGAGAATCATTGGCGCCAACTATTGCCAATTAGTGTGGACGTAGCCTAAAACTCTGCGAGTTTAAATTTTTGAATTGAGGAATTTCTTACTTCTAGAAGTGTAAGCATTGATACTAGTAACTTGAATCGCTCAAAACACCAATTATTCCTCTCGATTTATACACCACTTACACACATCATATTGTTAACACATTCACAAATTGCGCATGTATATCGAAAAATCTCAATAAATATGCGATAAAATGGTAAAACAGTTTATTAATTTAAAAACCCCTCCAAAAATCCAACAACCTAGTTCAATTAAACAATCACCTTCAAAGAAATCGCGAATTGTTACAAAAATCAGAAACATTGTGTTGAGCCACCTCCTTACATTTCATGTTCTCCGTATAAAAATTTCAATTTCAAGAACATGGATTTCGTTGAGTAGAGAAATTCTTTGAATATGACGTCAGCAAAATTCGGAGAATTTGATCAATTCTGGGAAATGACGTCAAATTCCAAGAAGTGGCACGAAGAATACCTCCTCGCAACTTATGTTCTCCTGATACAATTTTTCAAATTCAAGCATTTAGGTTTCGCGAAAGGGGCTCTCAGGAATTCCTGGAATTTGACGTCACTTCTTGGAATCGGCCAAATTCTCGGAATTTTGATGACGTCATTTCCAAGAAGTGGCACGAGGAATACCTCCTCGCAACTTATGTTCTCCTGATACAATTTCTCAAAATCGGACTTTGAAATTTCGCAAACCCAGTTCTCGGAAATTCCTGGAATTTGACGTCATTTCTTGGAATCGGCAAAATTCTCGGAATTTTGATGACGTCATTTCCAAGAAGTGGCACGAATACCTCCTCGCAACTTATGTTCTCCTGATACAATTTCTCAAAATCGGACTTTGAAATTTCGCAAACCCAGTTCTCGGAAATTCCTGGAATTTGACGTCACTTCTTGGAATCGGCCAAATTCTCGGAATTTTGATGACGTCATTTCCAAGAAGTGGCACGAGGAATACCTCCTCGCAACTTATGTTCTCCTGATACAATTTCTCAAAATCGGACTTTGAAATTTCGCAAACCCAGTTCTCGGAAATTCCTGGAATTTGACGTCATTTCTTGGAATCGGCAAAATTCTCGGAATTTTGATGACGTCATTTCCAAGAAGTGGCACGAATACCTCCTCGCAACTTATGTTCTCCTGATACAATTTCTCAAAATCGGACTTTGAAATTTCGCAAACCCAGTTCTCGGAAATTCCTGGAATTTGACGTCATTTCTTGGAATCGGCCAAATTCTCGGAATTTTGATGACGTCATTTCCAAGAAGTGGCACGAGGAATACCTCCTCGCAACTTATGTTCTCCTGATACAATTTCTCAAAATCGGACTTTGAAATTTCGCAAACCCAGTTCTCGGAAATTCCTGGAATTTGACGTCATTTCTTGGAATCGGCAAAATTCTCGGAATTTTGATGACGTCATTTCCAAGAAGTGGCACGAATACCTCCTCGCAACTTATGTTCTCCTGATACAATTTCTCAAAATCGGACTTTGAAATTTCGCAAACCCAGTTCTCGGAAATTCCTGGAATTTGACGTCATTTCTTGGAATCGGCCAAATTCTCGGAATTTTGATGACGTCATTTCCAAGAAGTGGCACGAGGAATACCTCCTCGCAACTTATGTTCTCCTGATACAATTTCTCAAAATCGGACTTTGAAATTTCGCAAACCCAGTTCTCGGGAATTCCTGGAATTTGACGTCATTTCTTGGAATCGGCCAAATTCTCGGAATTTTGATGACGTCATTTCCAAGAAGTGGCACGAGGAATACCTCCTCGCAATATATGTTCTCCTGATACAAATTTCCGATATTTTGATATTTACTTCTAAAAATACGTGGTTGTAGGAATTTTTGGAATTTGAATTTGGTAGGATTTTATAAATGAATAAGCAATGATTATAATTTTCTTTTTTCCTTTATTTTCACCTTTTTTGTACAACCGGTAACTTAATTTTTATCTTATGGCTTAGTTATTTAACATACAGTTTGTATAAAACGCAACTTATACTAATCTTACAATTAATACTGTGATAGGTATTTATATAATTATAGTTACAAGTAGAAGATATGAAATGTTATTAATATTTATGCAATTTCATCGCAATATACAATCGTATTTTACAGTATGTATATGGTACCGTTTGAATAAATGGTGATTTCTTCAGAATAATGTAGAAACAGGAGAAAGATTGGCTGTAGATTACATCCAAGTTTCGAAGCCTGATACTACCAATTTTTGGAAGCAATTAAAATATCCAAGCACGTACAGGGAGCAGAGATGTACGAGGAAAATATAATGGCAGGGGACAAGGTGAACCTTGCTACTTCGGATATCACACGCAGACTGAGCTCTCAGGTGCTCCTCTCTGCTTCTTATTACTCGAATGATTTTCTCCCACTCTATAACAGACAATCATTTCATTAAAAAATTGGTTATCCCTAATGCTTTACGGTATAACATTAATTTTTAAACTTTATGGTAAAATTCTTATTAACCTCATAGTCCTTTGGTAAGCGGATTCCGTTGCAACAAAAGTTATACCATACTTCATCAGATGGCGCAGTGCTGCCAGATGAGCCGGGCTGGACGCGCATGCGCGCATAATGCACTGAAGTATTATGACGAGTAAAAAGAGGTGCCATATGGCCTACAAATTTATAGGTATTTCTATATACACAATTACTTATATCTACATGTTTAACATAATTATACATTTTATACAACTATTTTAACTGAATAAGAAGTGCTTGTTAGTTTTTTCAATCTTTACATATATTTTTTAAAACAGCTTTTGGAGGGGGTCATATAGCACCTCTTTTTACTCGTCATAATACTTCAGTGACAACGCGATGGGCCGCGCATGCGCGTCCAGCCCGGCTCATTTGGCAGCACTGAGATGGCGCAACATTTGATTTGAACTACTTTCATTTACCCGCGAAATACAAAAAGGGTGAGAAATTGAATTCATGCAGCAGTGTTTCAAAAGACGAAGATTAAGCACGTATTTAATACGGTAAATTTGATCGTTTTTATTAAGAAAAGAAGGTGAATCGTATTCGTTGTTTATAACAAATATTTGAACAAGTTTTTCATTTGACGCGTGACAAACGTATAAAGATTATATACAAAACAAGCAGATAATCTACTAATAATATGTCACAAGAAATATGCAAATAAATTATGTATCATATTATTTTTAATTTTTGTACGACGACGAAGTCCAGCTTCTAAATTTCTAAATAACGAATTCATTAGTTGCAGAGATGTCATTTAACCTATTTCTCGTTTGTCTTCACCGATCCAACGAAATCGTACGGTTAAAAATTTCCAGATAAACCTGTATTGTACAAACACGATAAAAAACATCTTCTCTACAGCGTTCCCGCGTACAAACGAAACGATCCAATTACATCCTTTGTATATTAACGGGTTTCAAAAATGACTCGTCGAGCCGTGCTGAAGTTTTTTAATCATAGTTATTATTATCGTTAATATCCATATAATTATCAATAACTACAGTAAAACACAAAACAAAAAGTGGTGATATCTGTACATTTCTTCTTCTTCATCTTAAGTAAGTAGTAACATAAACATTTTTTGTATTACCAGATAGCCTATAATAGGAAGAAACTAAATCATAATATTCACAGATATTTTACAAGATAGATAAAACACGACGCAGGACACGCACGTCGCAGTGAATTTTTTTTTTATACAGACATATGTGTAAACAAAAACAAAAAATATATATATATATGTATATCCCAGAAAAAAACGGAGAGGATCAAGAAGAAAGGAAAGAAACGGGTAATGGATATAAAATATCGACGAAGGGGATAATAAAAAATATCGTTTCTACACGAAACAAAGAGAAACACCGCGACGTGGCGCGTCTTGTTCGCGTCCTATTATACTTAAACCGTAGCTGTAATATAATATGCTTTTCTTTTTTTTAAATTCATCGTCTCTCTCGCTCACTTATACTTCTATCACTGTACATATGCACAACGCATCTTTTACACTGTACATGCACACGCTCCACGAGTATCCGCGCTGCCTTAAATTAATTTTCGAGTTTCATTCCATCTTCGACGGATCGTCAGAACACGAGCATCGTTTTCTCTTCTTTTTTTTTTTTTTCCTCCTAAACAATACGTATACACTTTGCATTGTTCCTCATCTATAAATATATAAGAAATCTACACACATACATACATCTGTATATATGCATGTATGTATAATAACGTCAGAAAACATTAAAGTATACGAATGTTGAAATTGAATCGATGAAAAATATAAAAAGAAAAACAATATATTAATCGAATAAAAAAAAAAAAAAGGAAAACTGACAACATTGCAAAACGATACGATTCTTTGGAATTGTTTGAACACCATTGAAAAAATAAAGAATCAAAGTGAGTGTTCTGACGATTCCCGACCTTTTTTTTCTTTTTTACTTTTACATTACGGGATTAACCTCTAGAGGCATGCGCCCTACGCGCAGCAGCAATTAATATCGCGAATAGGTAAGTTTCCTTTTATATTACTTAATATGTTTTTTTATCTTCCTCCACGGGCTTCGTGTGATATAGTTATAACTTTTTTTTTTTCTGGTCTATACACGTAAGCGCATTATTATCCTCGATAACGATTGCTAGAGTCTATGATACATCGCGCGGGACGCGACGAAGGATCAAGAGAAACAGGGGGGATACGGATAGGAAAGAGGGTAACGGGGTGTTTTTGGGAGGGGATGGAAGTGTATCAGAATCGGGGCGACGTCAATGGTCAATGAGATCGGTCGTACTGTACTCTGTTCAATCCAGTACGACATACTTTTTAAGCCCCTTTCTTTTTATCTTTTTCCTTTTCCTTTTCTTTCGTTCAATGTGCGGATCGGTACGTTCTAACTAGCCTGATGTAAATAACGTTAATAATAATCGATAGCAGCGATAATAGTAGTAGTAGAGTAGTGGTAATAATAATAGTAGTAGTAGTGGTGATAATAGTTATAGTAGTTAATAGTAGTAATAGCAGTAGTGGTAGTAGTAATTAATAATAATTAATCGATGATAATAATAACATAATAATGATGACAATTAATAATCGTAATAATAATAATAATGACGATATCAATAATAATAATGATAATTATAATAATTAATGATAGCCATACTTCGTGACAGTGATGACAGCAATAATAATAAAGAATCGAAAATAAGAATATTAAAAATCTTTTTTTTTTATATATAATATATATATAATGTACATAGTGCTAAGATGATAATCATGATAATAATTATGTTACATCCTGCTGCGGGAAATTATATTACACTAGAGATAAACACTATTTTCTCGGTAGTCCTTTCGCTCCATTGTATCATTTTTTTTTTTCTTTTTCGTTTTCGCTAGATGTCTAGGATCGTAAACGTTACTTTCTAGTTCGACACGAGCGGCAGCAGCAACAGCGGCGGCAGCAACTATTGTTACAATTAATATAATACATAGGTATTTATAATAGAGCAGTATTTATACAAAAAACACATCACATACCGCGCGGGCCGGAACCTCGGTCACCGTTTTTTATATGATTTCATCGTTCATTCTTTTTTTGTTTGTCTGTTTTGCTTCGTCTTTACGCAGAGATATATATCGTTAAATAATTAAAATCACAGTAGTTATGCCCTTGCTGGCTCGCTTATAATTTATACAAGTATCATTAATAACCTAAGCCTTACTTTTAAAATAGCTCGTGTATAGTGGTAGGGGTACGTTAGCTTTTTTATTCTCATCTTCTTATTCCTCTTTTATTATTTCTGTTTCTTACTTTTCTTTCTAATCTCTTCCTTTAACGTTATGAAATCGACTGTCCATCTAGAGCAACGGTAGATAATAATAATGCTTACTGTTTTCCTAGAGGAGGGACGAGCTTTCCGAAGAGTTTTCATTGTTTTATCATTGCGGCTTTGTGTTCTGTTGTCCTTATCTTTTTTTTTCCCCTTTTCTTTTCTTTTTTCGTTCTCGTGAGGACACCGCGTGCTTTTCAATCGAAGGTCTTCGCTAAGGGCTGGGGTTGTGCCTGACTCGCTTGTCAGAAAGACCAAGAGTGACGTCGGTCGATCTCACAAACGTCGTCAGCGAGTATCTAGGCGTACTGCGAGCCATTATTTTTCATTCAGAATGAGCTTCGCCCTCGCCAGACAATCGGGAAGAAAGGCAGGCCCGGTGATGTACGCGCATTGACCGTGCTAGCCTCTCTTTCTACGTCACACAACCCCGTTCCTAGTCTTAGGCCTTACGATCTATAGAAATCGGCACCGATCAGCCGGAATCCATTTGATTGTCACTAATACATCTCCGGGGGAGTAATCGTCTCCCTCCAGAATATTCTCCTCTCTTTTGCTGTACGATGCTGCACTTTGTCATGGGGGACACTCCAGGCTTCATGCCACATGCGAAGCGTCCTACAAGTGCTTAAAGGCGAGAAGTATAGGTAGATTATAATCCAGCGGACCACTGGTTGGCCTCAAACCGTGGCAATGACGATGAGCAAATGGGCGATCTTCGCGACACGGTGTAACAGGTCCGGTGCGATCCGTGCCAAACTTTCGTTCGCGAAATCGCACGACGGGAAGATGTGGACTACGTATGCAGGCTGTAAATAAAATGAATCAATCCTTTAGTCCTGTTACAATTGACTCAATCCCTGTCTAAAGAAAAATCAAGAGTACTCGGAGTACCACTGAATATTTGATTAATAACAACTAAATTGGAAAACTAAATAACCATGGTCTCAGTATGCTGCGCTTGAACTCACCTGTTGTGATCCTGGTGCAGCAATGTTGACAATTCCAGCGGCTTGTTTCTGTTGCAAGTACATGATAAACCCGGTCTGAAGATTCTTACTTTGTTGTAACACGTCTACCTCATCTCGACCGCAAGGAAGGGCGAGAAGCATACAGTGTTCGTTGTCCATCTGTTATAAGCATAAAAAGAAGTATAGTTAAATCACCGATACTAACAAGGAATTTCAATGTAAGCATTCATTAATAAGATTAAGATAAATCTACAATTTTATGACACATACCTGCATCTTCCTCGCCACCCCTTCGACCTGCGTCTGTTCCAGCCTCATTCTCTGTGCGATTCTCAAAGGTGGAGTCGAGCCATCGCTGTTGCAGGGTAGACTGTCCCTCGCCACGTTGGGATTGCCGAAAACAAAATGCATTTGTACTGCGGCTTGGTCGTTCTTGAGGGCCAGCAGTCCTTGCCACATGACCGGGTAACGTTGCAATAACATCTGAAACGAGTCCGCCTGCGGTGGTACTTGCGAGGCGTGCGGTGGTGTGACCACTTGGTGTTTTCGAGGTCTGTCAGGCGTGATGGCCCTGTCGCTTGGTGCTTCGCTCGCGGCGATCGGGTATTGAGAACGCACGTGAGCTGGTGGAGGTTCGTAAAATGCGCCCCTGGCAGCTGCCGGCACGGTCAACGACGGATTGCTTCCTGCGTTGTACTGCGGCGGCGGTGGTGGTAATCTCGTCGCACCGTGCAACACGTACACCTGGGCCACTTGGGGGCTGTCGGTGGTGCGATCTTGAGGCGTTCTTGTGCCACGTCTTAATTCCAAAGGCGGACTGTGACTATCCTCTATGCCGGTTTCGAGCTTCGGATCCAACGGTAGGTGAGGGGATCGAGTTCCTGGAATGTGGTACGGTATGCGTGGAGCTGTTAAAGCTTCTTGATGCGCACGCAAATACTGATACTGGAGCACTTGCGGATGAATGTAATGGGGTGGCAGTTCTGCCCCTCTCGCCAGTCCTCCATAGTGGTTCACAACATCACCCTGGATGAAAAATATTCGTATTGTATACAATTTTCACCGTTTATTTGTAATTTCAACTTCGTTCGGTAGAAACGTTTATTATAGTTAGCGTAGTAAGTACCTGAGAAGCATTAGCATGATGATGGGCAGGTGGGGGCAATGGAGGACTCTGGGATCGATGTGGGGGGACAAGTCCGTACTGGCCCCCTGGTGATGGAGCAGCACCCGCACTCCCATGCTAGCCAAAACCAAGCAAAGTTAGTTCGTCGAGACATTGTTCTTTTTAGACGATACACATTTTATGTAGTTGCACACACAAACTGGTATATTAAAATTTAGCTAAACTCTTAAATTTAAAGTAAGCGTGGAGTACGAACCAATAATTACATAACTTGACTGTAATATCCAATTTGAAAATAATAAACACACATATCTGAAAATTCAAATACTTACCAATGGTCCTTCATAGGTTGATATGGGTACTCCACGTGCCTGAGGACTCGGGGTTGGCACCATAATGCAGCCGGACATCGATACCTCCACTTTAGGCGGTTCCATCGTGACCGTTACCTGAAATTAAAATAATTAATGATATTACAAATCTCATTGCATTCAAATTTCAAGCACACTCTGTTAATTGAAAATGAAATCTTACCGGTGGTTTCGGTGCTGGAGGTCTCGAACAGCTAATTCCAACAGGTTGCGGATTAATGAGATGCGGTTGGGTAGGAGGACTAGCCACAGCAGCCGTAACCATCGGTGGCACCACGGCTTGCAACAGGTGAGCTTTCGGATTCAAAGGATGCGGTTGACCATTGATACCCTTCAATGTCGTGGACTGAGTAACCGGTTGATGAATTCTCGGTGTGGGAATGGTCGTCACGCTGGGCGGATGGACGTTCATCGGCAACTTCTGAGGAAGGTTCACTATCGTAGACGTCTGTTGTTTGGCTGCTTGCAGGAGATGTTGTTTCGGATTCGGCGGAACTCCAGTGTTGTTCAAAACCGGTGACATTGGTTGGCCCTGGCCCTTTCCATTCGCGGTGTTGATCTGTGGCGTTTGTTTCGCGCGTGGGCTTAAACTAGGAGATACCACCCGGCTGCTGGGTATCTGAAGATGGAGTCCTTGCACGGGCTGAGTCGGCTTCACGATGTTTTGT
This sequence comes from Stelis phaeoptera, assembly GCA_943735885.1. Classification (NCBI taxonomy): domain Eukaryota; kingdom Metazoa; phylum Arthropoda; class Insecta; order Hymenoptera; family Megachilidae; genus Stelis; species Stelis phaeoptera. The sequence goes on from OX030933.1 coordinate 5,768,461, forward strand.
ACTACCGACTGACTCGGTACACTTGGGACGGTTGGTTTTGTGACGACGACTGGTTGTTGCGGCTGCGGTGGTACTTGTGGTTGTGGTTGTGGCTGTGGCTGCGGCACTGGCGCCACCAGTTTGCTTGCATTCAAAACGTGCGCCTTCAGACTCGTAGGTTTCGTTGGCGTCGAGCAAGTAGGTGTTATCTGTGGCGTAGCTACCGTCGTCACGGCTACAGAGGTGACCGTCGTAGACGTCGCCGTTGACTGAACAACGCTGACGGTGGAGGTAACTTGAACCACAGGGGACTGCGGTTTCGTGATCACGCTAGTCTGCGGCTGAATCTGTGAAGCCTGGATCGGTTCTGCGGCGGGTTCCTTCTTAGGCTCCTCGGAAATCGCCAGATTTTCTGGCTGAGGCGGTTTTGGCCGCAATACCTCGCTTTTGCTGGGACTGGCGTTGATCATTCCAGCGGGCGCGTTTCGCGAGTCGCACGCGGCTCTGGGCACGGTTTGCATTTGCCCGGACGCAGTGGAAACTGGAATGTATTGACCTTCCTCCGACTCCCTCATCGGTATTAACATTCCGGTCACTGGATCGATCAGCGTCATCGGCTCGTGCGAGACAGGCTTCTGCGTCGGCGACGAGGAGACCTGACTCGTTTCCTCAGCTTTTGGAGCTTCTTCCCGAGGCGGAACAGTCTCCTCCTTGGTCTGCAGCTCCTGCGGTGTAGGTGCCACCTCCTTGACCTTCTCCTCGCTGCTGTCGTCGTTGTTCTCGGATGTTCGTCGTACCGATTTCCGGGTGCCCCTCGGCGACTTTCGGTGCTCGGTCAATTGTACGGTGGACTGCACGTTACGAGGAGAGTTGTTGTGCCTCGTGCTTCGTCTGGTAGCGTGAACGCTACCCGTGCTTCCGCCGACCATTCCCTTCGTCGCTGATCCACGCACCACGTACTCGATCACATCGTCGATGGTGTTTCGACTGCCATCCTTTTCGGCCAACCTTCTGGACTTCCTCGTATTTGCAGCAGGGGAGACGAACTCTTCAGGTGGAACTTCCTTCACCGCAGCTATGGGTGTCGCTGGCTGCGCGTTGGGACCGGTCAGGTTCGGTACGGGAGACTTGATCGTAAGAATCAGTCGTGGACGTCCAGCGTTGTCTTCCTCGCTATCGTCGTGGAACTCGTAAACGTCAGCCGGCAGCTTGTTCTTCTCGACGTGGTGTTTGCTTCCTCTGGGCGTCTTTCCTCCTCGTTTATAAGTGGCGCTGGTCGTGTTTCTGGTACTTCGTCTGACTCCACCACGGCTGCCGACACCTCGTCTGTTTTTCGTTCTACCACGACGACTCCTCGTTGATTCGCTTTCACAGGTCTCCACACCCTCGTCCTGATCGTCGTTCGTCGTGAAAGTCTTCTTGTTGTCACTCTCGGCCGCCGAGTCAGCGCTGAACCAGTCCGATTCGTTCTTCGACTGCTCCAACGTTTCGCTGCTGGTATTCTGACTGTGCTGATTCTCGTCGTCACCGTCATCGTTGCCCTCCCCGTCGCAAAGAGCGTCCACCTTCTTTATGACACTTTCGATGTTCACCTCTTTCGCAGACCAGTAATCGCTGTCTTCTTTGCTATCAGCTGGATCCTCTTTACACACGTCAATAGCCAACGGATCTGTGCTGGGTTCTTTCAACGGATCCTCCGCTGGTTCCTCCTCCATGTCCACCTCCTCGTTCTCCTTCACCACTTCCTCTTTCTTAATTTCCGTCACAGGCTCTGTTTTCACTGGTGTTTCGATTTCTGTCTTGGGTACGAGGAGATTGCCATCGGGAGTTTCAGATTTCGGTACGCATGGAAGTTTCTCTGATTTAATAGGATCTTGCTGTTGCTCTACCTTCGGTTTCGTATCCACGTTCGTGCTGGGTGGAGAGTTTACAGGATGTTCGGGTTCAGTTTTAGGGAATTCCTCTTTCACCGTCGTGTCCTCTTGCTTCACCTCGGGAGGAGGCTCGTCCTTTATGATGTCCATTGGTTGTGTTGGTTGTATGGGTGGAGTTAATTGCATAGGTTGAGCTGTTTGTGCTATCTGTGCATCAGCATCCACTTCTAACTCTTGTTCCGGTGGTACGCGCGATTCTAAGCACTCGACGGTGCTCTGCTCGTTGGTCGGAGGAGAAGCTGACAACACAGAGGAAATGGTGGAGGGTACTGCTCTGGTTATGATGGCCGGAGACACGGTGGATACTAGCGGAATGTGAAGCTTCGATGGTTGACTGCTCTGCGAGACCGGCGAGTGCCTTTGACTGCTGCTCAAGGGCAACGACGTGATAATAGATTTCTCTTCAGCCACGGAAACCGTGACCGTGGACGCGATCTGCTGCGACACTATCGGTACAACAGTCTTGATCAACGGCTGATTAGCTGAAGAGACGGCAGTCGGTCCGATGCTGTGCACCACGGACTTATGAACCAGATGAGACTGTCCATGAGCGACTATCACGGGACTGGGTGTCGAGGAACGAGGCACGTGCGTGGTCAGAAGCTGAAGACTCGACATCTCTTGCTTCTGCCTCGGCGACAATAGATTGTTGTCCGTCGTGATGGATCCCTGAATTTGTTGTTTCTGAGATCTTGATGACAGGGGACACGTATCCACGATGGAAGTCGGCTTGCCGAACACAGGACTAGAAGTACTGGCGTTAATTTCGATCTTCGCCGTCTCAGGAATGTACGTGGGCGGCTGATTGGGCGAAGGAACCTTAGGAGAGGTGGATGCTTTGTTCGTGGGCTCCGGAATAACCGCTGGAGACAATTTCGGCTCTTCTAGGCGTTGCGGAGGCTCGTTCGGATTCACCGGAAGCAACGTTTCGATCACAGATTTCCCGCCCAGAGTCGAGTCCCTGGAGCTCTTTACTTGTACTCCTGGTGCCAACGGTGGGACGGGCATGTAAGGACGGTGTGGAATATTCAACGTCAACGGTGGCAAACCTCCTCTGGGAGCCAAAGCTCTCATTCCCGGAGCGTGCTGTATGACTGGTTGTTGGGTAGCTGCGGTAGAATAAATTTGTTGACCTGGTGTTTCTAGTCTTTGGGTGGAAACGGAGACGCTGACTGCGATTCTAGCCGGTGGTGGAGACGGTTTCCCCACAGTCGGCACATGAGGACTCAGAGCAGAGTTCCTTGACCACTGTCCATTGGGTGACAGAGGCTGCAAGACTCTGGGTGACAACTGCGACGGTACCAAAGGTGGAATCCTGGATGGAACTAACGGAGGCAGAGGTGTCTGATTGGAAGAGGCCGATGTGGAGACTGCAGAGATGTTCGGCATTCTGGGAGAAGCTTGTCGCATCGGTACCATCTGAGACTGCGGTGACACAGGAAGTTTCTGGTACAGAGACTGCACGCTAATGGGTGGTGGTCTAGGACTAGCCGCGGCGATTCTAGGCGTTTCGCTTGTGATGGGTACGCTGCACAGGCCCAGAACTGGTGGTTTGTACTGTGGAGGTGGAGATGCCGAAGCGCGATGCGCCTGCACAGCGATTCTTTCCGGACTAGCCGCGTTGACGTTCGTATCAACACTCTCTAACTGCGCGGGTTTGGCCGGATCTCGCGGCTTCTCGTTCAAATTCCAAGAATGAGCGATCACGGTCGTCGGCGGACTCTGTGGTTTTGTGGTTATGGACGATATGCGAGGTTCGATCGGTTTCTCCGTGGAAGCTAAGGAAGGTGTGATGGCGTTGACGGTCTTCGTGGGAGATTTATAGAACGATGGAATGTCTGGCGTTTTTGGTGGCTGCGTTAGGTCGAACGTTTCGTAATTCGGATCTTCTTCCGTGTCTGTGTCTATCTGCAGATCGTGCTCGCTCTGAGGCGTGTCCGGTTTCATGTCTGCCTCGCCTTCCCCGGTAGAAGCGTTCAAACTCTCGACGGCCTGTTGCATCTCTTCGACGTCCTCTTGAGGCGTCTCGGCCGATGCACCCACCGCGTCGTCCGCTTCCGCTTCTTCCTCTTCCCCTTCGTAAGAGAAGTCCTCCGTGGACGCCCCGAAAGTTTCTTCCAACAACGCGGCCACGGCGTCTTCTGTTTCTTCCTGAGAAATTGCCACTCGAGGTTTGTCTTCGGTTTGAGCGGGCGGTGTCGTTGGAGCGGTTACCTCAGATTCCTCTCTACCGTTGCGGGACTGGCAGCTGTTTTCCCGTTCCTCTGGTTCCGAAATACTCTTCACTGCGTTTTCATGGATGGTTTCATCGATTTCGATGCCGAACCCAGGAATGAACTTATCCTTCTTCTTGTCCGGCTTGGAAGGTTGAATACTGCCGGTGACGACAGGCGGGGTCATCGAGGGTACCGTCGATACGTTGGTCGTAACCTTGGGAATCGGGCTTAACAAGGTATCCCTAGGTGTTGGTAACGTTGGTGACATCGTTTTAGGAATTAATGGACTGCTGGCTCTAGGAGGACTAGGATCTGCACCCAAATAGGGCAACTCGCCGCTTTTTTCATGATGATGGTGATGATGGTGGTGATGGTGATGATAATCCTTTCGACTACGCTCCTCTTTCGACTTTTTCCTTTTCTTCTTCTTTTCTTTAACCTTCTCCGGGATAGTGGACGGCGTAGACGGTTCGACGCTGTCGTTGTCGTCGGTGAATCGAAACACGTCGTGATCGTTGCTTTCCGTACAAGCCACAGCCGATTTCGGTGAGTTTGGGAGGCCCAGAAGCTTCGCCTCGATTTCGCGTCCCGCTTCGGCCAGATCCACGCTGTTCTCGTCTTCGGGCTGATGACGACGTTGTTTCTTCTCCGCCTTTCGTCTGACGCGGTCCACATCCAACACCGGACTGTGACCACCGTCGCTGTCGGACGCGTAGGTGTTATTTTCCGACGTAATGTTACCCAACCGATTGAAGAAGGTGTTCGACGGGCCATCGTCGACATCGTCCGAAAGTGGACCAAAAATATCCTCCATTCGTTGCGAGTCTCTAGCTTCTTGCCTGTTCAACCTCTTCCGTCTCGTTTTAGCCTTTTCCTCTCCGTTCCTGTCTCTCCTCTTCTCCTTCTTGTTCCGTTGTTTCTTATCTGAGCGGATTCTTTCGTCCGTGTTTTCCAACACAGTAGTTCCCGAAGTGGGCGTCGTGACGATGTTGATCGATTCGGACGTGTGATTAGGTCGGCACTCCGCGTTACTCGTCACAATACCGGTCTTGTTCTTGTGCTCGTTGTTTTCAGAGGACTCGGTCTTCAAACTGTCCTCGTTCGACATCGAATTTTTCTGTCTCTTCTGCTTCTTTTTGTGCGACTTCTTGCGCGAATCCCTATCGTGGTTGTTCACCACAATAGCCGGATGATTTCCACGGAAAGGAACGGAGATACGTTCGTCGTCGTCGGACGTGCGTGGCTCCTCCTTCACGTTCGGATGAACGCTGTTCACAACCACGTTCGTCGTCTCCAGAGGATTGTGTTTCTCCTCGGTGTCCGCGAAGCCGAGGTCGACGTCACTCTCTAGGAACCTTTCGGTCTTGACCACCTTCCGAATCTTGTTGTTGAACGATTCCTCTTCTTCGCTGGTGTCCGAGTGAATACGAGACCGAGAACTCTTCCTGGACAGAGATTTCGCCCTGGCCGAGTCGGATTCGGAGGTCGCCTCGTCCTCCGTCAGAGCCTTGCTGGACACCGAGTCCCCGTCCCACGACGTGCTCTGCTTCTTCTCCTCCCGTCTCGCTCGACTCTGCTTCAGCTGCGAGAATTTGTCCTTCAGGCGTACCTGACGTTTCTCCTCTTCGAGCTTCTGCATGTTCTTCGTCGAGCGTGCCTTCACCTTGTCGTACATACTGATATAAGCGGGTTCGTCGTCCACGATGTCGAAGATCGAATGTTTCTTCGGTTCGTCGCTGTCCGTATCGGTAGCAGACGGATGTCTGGCTACCTGCATCTCATGCGTGGACAACGGGCCGTCGTCCACGTCGCTGTGCAAGTTCAGGGAAGACTGTTGTTGATGATGTTGTTGCATCTCCCGGGAATGATTCGTGCTGATCGTGGTCTGTTCGCTCGGCGAGTTCGAATCATTACGCTTCGAGAGCTCCAGCCTCGATAGGAACTCTTTGTCCGACTCGTGGGAGACTCTCGGACTTCGTTCCCTCGACTCTTTCTCCGAACGGTTCCTCTTGCTTCGTTGCTTCTCTTTGCTCTCTCGATTGTTCTCCCTGTTCTCTCTGTTCTCCCTGTTCGATTCTCTGATCGATTCCCTGTTCATTTCACCGTGAGTCGATTCCCTGCCGTCCTGTGTCTGCGTGGATCCGCTGCTCTCCTTGCTGTCACGACTCTCCCTGCTCTCTCGACTGGAACGATGAGAATCGTTGCGATGTTTGCGATCCTCGGACCTTCTGTTCTGTCTAGGCCGGTCTTTGCTGTCCCTACGATGTTCGGAGATTTTCATGCGCTTCGCTTCGTCTTCCGTCGGTCCATCCTGCGACGAACATCGCCGTTTGATGGACACAGGAGCTGGAGAAATCTGATTCTGAGATTGCGACACGGATTGATGGAGATGATTTTCGGTGGGTTGTCGTCTACTCTCGTCACGATCCCTCTTCTCTTTGTCCTTCTCCTCTCTGTCCCTTCTTTTCTCACGCTCTGATTTTTCTTTATCCCTTCGCTCTTGATCCTCGCGTTCTCTTCTCTTTTCTCGATCGTGTTTTTCCCGCTCGAGCCTCTCTCTTTCTTCTTTCTCGCGCTTTTCCTTCTCGGCTCGTTCCCGTTCTTCTTTCTCTTTTCTTCGTTCCCTTTCGAGCCGTTCCTTTTCCTCCCTTTCGCGCTTCCTTTCTCTCTCAATACGTTCTTTCTCCTCCCGCCTCCTCTCCCGCTCCAATCGGTCCCGTTCCTCTTTCTCCCGCCTCTCTTGCTCCTCCCTCTCTTTCCTGAGCCGTTCTTTTTCCTGCTTTTCCCGTTCTTGACGAAGCTCACGCTCTTTCCTCTCTCGTTCCTCGCGCTCTCTCCTTTCCCGTTCCTCTCTTTCCCTGCGCTCTTGACGTTCCTTCTCCTCCTTCTCCCGTTTTTCACGATCCAACCGTTCCTTCTCCCTCCTCTCCTTCTCTTTAGCTTCGTTCTCCTCCCGTTCCTTTCGTTCCCGTTCCCTTTCCCTTTCCTCCCTCTCTCGTTTGTCCTTCTCCTGTCGTTCTTTGTCCAACCTCTCTCGTTCCCGTCTCTCCTCGTCCTTCTCTCGCCTCTCCTCCCGTTCCCTGCGCTCCTGTCTGTCACGATCCTCCTTCTCCCTTCGTTCTTGCCTCTCCCGATCGTCCTTCTCCCTTCGATCCTTCTCTTCCCGCTCTTTCCTCTCGTAACGCAACTCTTTGTTCTCCTTGAACTCTTTCCCATGAGAGTCGGAGTCGCCGGTATCGTTCGTCAAGACAGAACTGTCCTTCTCTTCTCGATCTTTGCGGCTTCTCTCAACATCCGTGTCCTCTTTCCGCGATTTCCTCTGACAATCTTTTCCTTTGCTGTACTTGGACTCCCTGCCGCCATCCTTACTGTCGCGAGAGTCTCTGCTCTCCCGGTTACTGCTGCCGATCTCCTTCCTCGGACGAGATCGAGAGCTGTCGCTGTTGGACGAAGACAACGAAGACAAACAGGAGGAGTTCGACGAGGGCGTCGTGGAAGACGGTAGCACCGAGGAGGTAGTGGACATGGAAGTCTGATATTGAATACTCGACGACGAGGTCGATATCGTGCTGGAGGTGGTGGTCGTTGCCGGCGTGATAACGGTTGTCGTCAACGTAGTCGTAATTGGCGTCGTTGAGACCGCTGTCGTCGCGATCGGCGTCGAGAATGAAACTGTCGACGCTGTGGTGACCGTGGACACCAACGAGGAGCTCGCCGACCCGCTCAAACCCCGCGTCGTCGAGGCTCCAAGAACGTGAATACTACTTACGCTACCGTTGCTGCTAAGAATACTACTTGCTGACGCTAAACCACTATTATTGCCGCTACTGGCTACCATTCCACTACCAAGACCGATCGGTAGAGAAACTGGTGGTAATTCGGGGCTAACAGTCTTGATCGACGTGCCAGGTGTGATGGGGGTCGCCGGCGTTGGGTGCACGCAGTTATGCTGCACCGTCGCCCGGGGATCTGCCTTCAACGCAGATGACATGGTGGTTGTTAAACTCGAGGACAGGGACGTGCTTGTACCAATCTGACCAGTCGCAGAGGCGCTACTGGTCAGCTGTACCGGCGGATGACTAGGAAATGGATACTGCAGGCAAACCTTACTAGTGCAGCCTCCGCTCGACGCGAGGCCGCTCGCGCTACCGATTATCGAGCTGACGTTTATCACGCCAGTGAACTCTCTCGGCTCGTACTTCTCGCTAAAGTTCTCCAAACGCTTCGAGTCTTCGTCGAACACGCTCCTCTTGGCAAGAACCGACTTGACGATGTCGGACGGCTGCACCTCGTGTAGATCCAAGTCGAGAAGTTTGTGTCGAAACCTGAATCGTTCGGACGCGGTGGCGTCGAGTTTCGCCAACGCGTCGCCACCGGCTGCGCTCAGTGCTCTGGATCCGGACCACTTCTCGTATTTTTCGTCGAGAGAACGTATCCTTTCTTCGAGACTAGGTGACTGGGGTGCCGTCTCGCTGTCGGAGCTCGTTGGACTCGGGCTGGGATGACGAGGCGGTGGTGAGGCTGGCGGCTGGGGTGCGGTACGAGGACTGGGTGCCGTCGAGGACAAGTTAGTGCACGGTGGACTGGTCACTTTCGCGATATTCCCACTACTCGTTCGATTATTGCCGCTGCTACTGCTGTTGCTACCGCTTGTGTTGTTGCTGTTGTTGTTGTTCAGCATCTGAGTCGCGAATCTCGGCAACGGCAACGACAACGGTCCGTCGTGACTCCTCTCGCGAAACCGCCTTGGCTCGCTGGGTACCAAGTTCTCGGGCCTCTCGTCGACCAGAGGTGTGCCTGGCCGCGATCCGTCGTGATGTTCGTGATGCCTTTATGAGAAATGAATCGACTCGTTAGTTTCATTATTTCAGAAAAGTCCTTCTAACTGATCTTCGATTGCTGTATCGTGTTTTTATCTACGGTGAAAGATCGGTTCTCAGCATTTCTGTGCTATGACAACGGGTACAAACAGAGGAAACTCTAAGCTCTTGAGGTCAGCACAGACAGCGTTAAACTGAATCAAAATTGAACTCATTGAACAAAGATCGAACATCACGGTAGACTTCGAGAACGAAATACAGCAAGCAACAAGCGAAATTATTGTACGATTTATTATGAAGCAACGCCTACCTGCTGGTAACATCGCGTCGTCGTTTGCAAGGTCCTGGACCCCTTCCTTCGCAGCTACCCCTCCGTGTCCCGTGATGCACCACCACCTTGCTGTCGCTGACACGTCGAATGTCCATGCCTTTTCGACCAGAGTGCGAGGTGACGAGCAACGATGCGATCTCTGGCTCGTCATCCTCGCACAGTATTGTAGCGGCGGTTGTTCCATCGAGTTTCGCGCGCTTTTTCGGGGCGAAGCCAACTTCGTCGCCGCTGCTGTGACACTCCTCGAGCTGCTCCAACAGATGAACTCGCTCCTTCTGAAGGTGTCTGATATCGGGTGGCGGCAATAGAGGCGGCGGTGGGGCTGGTGGATCCACGCTGGTAACGACGCTCTGTACAGCGTGGCGACGCGACGGTGGCAAACAGTCGTCGTCGTTCAGCTTCCCGTCGCCAAGCACGCTGCTCTGATAATCGTCGTGACTCGCCCCGCTACCCTGGCTGAACTCGTCGTAGCTACGGAATCTTCGTGGCGCCGGCTCGCTATAATCGCCGTCGTAGTAGGTATCCTGGTAGGATCGCCTACTGCTACGGGACATAGCGGTCGGATGCGCTGGACTGGCGCCCGGTGTGCTTCCTCCTCCAGACGCGCGGGAGTAACTCGCCGTTCTCGACCTCGGGGGCGTCTCGTAGCGGGTAAACCTGCTACTCGAATTTGACACCGTCACCCCGGAGTCGAAACTGCTACGCTCCCGCCTGGAAGGAATCCTTCAAATAACGAGTGTACTGTATTTCGTGTTCTTGGACTGCGTGACACGAGCGCATCCAACTCTCGACTTTTTCTCTAGCGAAATCAGGTACCGAGTGTTAACCGGTTGACAACGGAAGCTCAATTCTTTTCAGCTGAATTTTGAACCTTCAAAATGAATACAAATAACGAATCCTTTTGCTACGATTGTGTTATAGTAGTGGGACAAAAATACTGTGTGTGAATTTTAACTTCTTTAGTCCTGTTCTTGAAAATTTTAAATTTCAGTGATTGGCACATCTTAGGCGGGTCAGGCATTTTTACTTGTTCACTGATGATTAAAAAAGTGTAGTTCTACGTCTATGGTGAGAAGAAACGATCTACTTGATTTTTTTTATATTAATATTATTAAAATTTGTTATTAGTCTATCGACAAACTGCAACTTTTGATTAACTACAGAACTAAATTTTTGCAAGATACCATAAATTAAAGAATATAATAATAAATGCTATGATTCTTTTCTATTATATTTTTCTGTTTATTTCTTTGGATCTACGCCCATTGTATGGGAAAATCTGCCTAACCTGCCTGACATGTGTTAACTAAGCCAATCATAAATAAAATTGAACGTTCATTTATTAAGTACACTACATAAATTTTTAAAAGAACAATGAAATGCTTAACAGGTTAACCGAAACTGCGCCAACGTTCTTACAAAATAATGAATAACGACAGAAAGCTTGTCAATTGTTACGAGTTCGGTTTTGAAAAATTCGAGAGTTGGGTGTGATTGTGTATAATGTATAAAGTGTATCTATCTACGAGGTATCTTACAAATTTCTTCGGTGTATTTAGCAGTGACAGCCTAACTCATATTTCATTAATATTTCAAATTATATTCGCAAGATGACAGTACAAGGATAAAATAATTAATTGCAAACTTTTTGAAATTATTCAAATACACACGGTATGAATACTGTACTTTCCATCGACAGTGTAAATTTGTAATTTCACCGTACATTATTTATTTACAACAATTCAAAGAACTCAACGCTTCAAGATATACTAAAAAGATGTACAGACAAAATTACTACAGAAAATTGTATTTTTTCGTACAAAGATTTTCTGCTCGAGGATAATCGTGTCACGCCTTTGTTCACTGAAATTTCTGGATTCGAAGATGGATCCTCGAATCGTGTTAAATTAAATGTTCAAGAAATGTCGTTCCGCAGCGTGAAAAAACGCGAGCGAAACGACGTTCGGTTGCAAAATACGTGCAGTATCTTTATTTTCACCGGAACACGATAACACGAAGAACTTAATCCGTATCGCGTGCGACGCTGTTGTCTCGGAAAACATCTGCCAAACATTCCGGAAAATTTTGTCGAATACCTCTCGCCAGACGGTCTCTGTGTACGCTTACGACGTTCGAACGGCTGAAATTCTGTATTATTTCCAAGGGAACCAGGAAAAAAGGAAACTTTCCTCGGAAGAATTTAGGGACAAAAGTGAACCGTTGAACCTAAAGATATACATACGAGACATCGAAAGTGGTCGTGGAAGAGGGTCTCGTGTCCCATGTCTTTTCGCTGGCGATACCCTGTCGCTCGAGGTGTTCGTAAAACGTTTCCTGGCACTCCCTGGAGGCAAAGTCGACCTGAAGCCGACGTCCACGAAGTGCTGCACCTCTCATCTCCTTCACAGCCGCTTGGGCGCAGCTGATCTGCTCGAAGAAGACCAAAGCGTGGCCCCGTTCGCGATCCACCACGACCTGATTTATCGGTCCAAACTGATGGAACTGCATGTTCAGGTACTTTTCCGACATACAATCTAAAGAAACGTTTCAAAATGTTATCCAGTTAAGAATTGATTCATCTTGGTTGATACAAGGCTATTTTTCTTTATTCTCGTTCGCGAGATAACTTTGTGGTACGGTGTGTCGAGTATGACCAGGCATCCGAAGGGAAAATGGTGACATTAAGTTAAGTGTACCTAGGTTTGAGAATTATCAGACACTATACTTAAGATTAGGTGGACTTGTAAGAGGATTTTAATTCTTATTTTTCATACGTATAGAAATAACAAAGGCTGGATAATATGTACCACTATTTATCTTTACGTATATGATGAATCACCTAAGACGAATCACCTGAACAACTTCTATATTATTTGAGATAGCAAGAGATATTTGAGACGATACAGTTGTTTGATTTCAAGGGACCCATTACCTGATGTATAGAAGTATTTGTCAGATGGAGATGTTTAAGAGATTCGAAGACCGATTCAGACGGTTTATCTTAGATGACTTACTGTATAAAAAGAAAACTATGAATTAAATTTCGATAGGGTCAAATCTGACCCTACGACTGTGCCTAAGGGTTCATTCTAATCGAATTTCAATAAAAAATTGTCTTTTTGGGGGAAAGACAAGGTATAACTCATTTTTTAAATAATATTTGAATGTTGTCTTCTGTGTCCAGGAGCGGTCGGGTGGTTTTAATTGTTACGGAAATCAATACGGTTGTTTTACGATAATTACCTCCAATGCCGTCGACCCATACACAGGATGTGGGCATCGATTTTCCGAATCCGAGTTTTATTCGATTCGCGCCCAGGTGTTCGCCGTCCATCGATCGCATAGCTTTGACGACGCTGCCGATGTCGGAGTATTGGCAGAAGGCATAGCTCGACACTGCGCCTTGTTTTTTAATATCTATTTCCTGCGGGGAAAAAAAAAGAATAACGTTATTTACCTTTCCACTTTTTAACATCGACGATGATCCTACGTGCGCGCTTGTTTTCCTTTCGTAACACGCTGACAGCTTACACGACCGTATTTTGCACGTCACGCGATAAATATGAATTATTAAACACGTTACAGATCTTATTTTCTTTATAATCTGACGTTCGAATTCACGGTATTCGGAATATTCTACCTCTGCGTGAAATTATCAATGATACTTCCAGCTGTCAACACCGTTGAACACTGTATTTGTCCACTATATCTGCTTTTCTAGACGTTAACTTTGTTGCTGTGGTAATAATAATAATAATGTGGTTTACAGATCGTAGCTATATGAAATTTTTAAATAATTCTTGAATAACGTAGATGGATAGCTTGCTAATTAGTCGTAAAACAATAGAAATTGGGATAATATTGAACATTTACCAGTTATTGATGAATCGCCTGACAAAAGTAACAGGAAAATATTAACCCTTTGCACTCGGAGCATTTTTGGATATCTTCGAATCTAATTTACTTTTTCACCAAAGCATCCAAAAATTAAATTCCATTTAATTTTATTCCTTTCGTTAATCTTCTATATTGTCAGTGCTATATACAAAACTTAAATTTCGCATTTCAAAATATCCTGGTAAATTAAATACTTCCTTCCAGAGGCACCATTCCAGTGCAAAGGGTGAAATTGAAACGAGATTAAAGGCATCGAATTAATTTCTATATTTAACACTTATTTCAGAAATCCACGTGTACACTTCCGGATTAAAGAATCAAAAAATAAATCCAGTATTGATTGAATTGAGCAATAATTATTTTGAATTAATCGTTATTAGAGTAAATCGTAGCTGTAATCAGTAATCTATCGATTAACGTTAATACCTAATACCTAAAATGCAAAAAATTCCGAAGTTAATCACGATAATGATACAAAAATTGTTTAATAATCGTAATCACTGATCAAAATCATGATTTCGCGATAATTATGATCGTTAATCCTCTAACAGTGTTTGACGAGTTAAATGATAATAAAATCAAAAGCTACAAAGGCAAGATTCAGCTTGGTTGATAAGAAAATTTCGTACCCGAACTTCAAATCTGAAATTTAAATTATTACAGCAAAAGGCTTTTTATCTTTTTATCCCGACGAGTACACTCATCGTTAACCGATGAGTTAAATCATTAAATATGATTGAAGGGTTATTCATTAGTTAGATTACATTTTTGCTCAACTTTGCTATCAATGGCGAAGGAAAAATTTCTGAGCCGAATAATAAAGATACTAAAAGACGCGGCTTATTAAGGTGATCTGGTGCTGTCGAATAATGCTTTCAATGTTTAATTATTCATCGAAGATGATTAGCTGTTTACACCAGGCGTATCGTAAATGGACGGGTATCCACTTATCAGAAGCGTCGCGGAATCTTAATATCGAATGACAGACATGTGTTATTCGCGAAAGTATTAACATGGACGATTAGAATTTTAAAATCCTTCTCGTTCCTTGTTCTGGCCGAATGCTAATTATACTCGTTTTATGAACGTGAAACGCAAAACAACGTGTATCGGATCGATCCTCGTTGTAAAACCTTGGACAAACGCGATTCCAAAAATTTCCAATCGAAACAGGAAGAAACCATATGTTATAAAGAAATTCCTTTTCTACGGAATTATACAATAAACTGAATCTTTAATTATTTTTTTCATACGAATAAAATATCGTGGAACTTTTACACGAGTCCAGCCCTGCTTTTTGTTTCTTACTGTTTATATTTTATACGGTGCATCATCAAAAATTGTCAAAGTTCAACGCTCCATAATTTTGTTAACGAGTGCATTTTAAGCCAAAAATAATATTATTGAGAGCTTAGTATAATTATGGTACTATTCCATTTTAATTTCTTTTTTTAAATAAGACTACTTTGTTGTAAAACCCTAAAAAGGCAGGTATTTCTATAAATGGCTGTAATTTTGTCCAACAACGATCACTTTACATGCAAGTTGGTTTATTTCGAAGGTAAAGAATCATACTTTCATACAGTGCACGCGAAAATTGCTAACGCTATTGTCTATCAGTTATATTTATTTTTCAAAAATGAATAATGGAAACTTTCAGCTTCAATTTGCTTTCAGTTTGAACAAAATTTGGACAATTTTTTATTTGTGCATAAATGCTGCAAACTTTATGGCTAGAAATAAATCTTCTATAAGTTAAAATGTTATAACTATCACCCAAAACAGGGTCGATTGAATAAATATACTAAATATTTTCACGAATTTTTCTACTCTTGCCAAAGCCATATAGGGACTGTCTTGTTGGATTAAATTACAAATTTATCGAAGATTTAGATTAATAAGGCCCTGCACCGAAAATAACAGTAATACTATAAAAATTATAAAGCTGGATCATCAAAAATAGAACCAACTACCGGTGAACACCGGGTCAATTGTGATCCTACCTGCCAAATATACATATACAAGGATATTTCGACTAAAGTTAAGAGCGCTTAAAAGAGTAGACAAAATTTTGGAAAATTAAAATGAAAAGGTTACAAAATGAAATTTGATTTGGTGCTGTTTTAAGGATCCGTTATCCGAGGGTTAAAGGAGTGTCCTGCTTTGTAAGGTCCAGAAAATCGATAGATAAACTATTCAAAAATATATTTACAAAGTTATAGAGACCAATTCCGAGAGCAGGCAAGCAACAAAACTATGCGACCTATTGAATTATTCTCTTCAGTATTAAATTCATTTCTAGATGAACCAAAACGATTGTTACAAAAATTCTTCTTAAATAATCTTTACAACACGTTAAAATCAAATATTGTTTTCAGAAAACAGACATTCTTCTTGTCAAACTACAAAAAAATTGATAATTTCGCTCTTTTTTCTGCTTTATCTTGGTTCACCCAGAAGAAAAATATATAAGAATCAAAAACCATTTTGATTGTTTCGTTTCAGACAAAAATTACGACCAGAAGCCTTCTCGCCGATTGGAGACTGCAGTGGCAAGGTGCTCCGGGAATCGGTTGATAAATCTATCATATTTTATAATTTTATGAAGAAAACATTTTTTCTGTACTCGTCGAATATAATGTTGAAATATACCTAAATGTTTATCAAGCTCGATTGTTTTCTTCCTTTTCAAAAAAAATTCGCGAAAGAATCATTTTTCTTATCTTTTTTTGGACCTTGTAAAAAGCAGGACACTCCCTTGACGAAGGATGTTAGAAATTCAACTTACTATTATCTCGCCGAAAGGCTCGAAATGCTTCCTAAGCTCGGACGCGGTGACGTCCTTCTCGAGGTTCCCGATGAAGAGCGTACGGGTCGCCTTCGGATGGTACTCGTCGAGCTCCGCCTCGTACGGCCTGAACTCATTATCCTCGACATCGTAACCCTGATAAGGCGCGACTTCGATTTTACATCCAAAAAACAGTTTGTCGTGCGACACCTCGAGGGCCTTCTCCACATCCTCAGGCTTCTTGAAACAGACCAAGGCATACCGATCGCCGGCCGCCCCGACGACCTTCACCCACGTTATCTTGCCGTGTTTCTTGTACTCGTGGAATAGGCCGTCCTTGAGGGAGGTGTCGCTGCTGCGTGCTGGTAAATTACGCACGCAGATAGCGAGCGGCCTGCGGTCCTCGGTGACGGCGGCATTTCCGGCTCGGTGCGGCGAACTGCCAGGCGACGTGCTGCCCCCGGAAGTGCTGCCGGCGGAACTGCCGCTGCGGCTGCTGCTGCTGCTACCGGAACGGCTACTGCCACTCGGCGAGCTGCTTCCGCTTCGCGATTTTCTGCGCTGCTTTTTGTGCTGTCGTAACGCACCGCTGCTACTGCTGCCGCCACCACCACCACCGCCTAGTGGAACAACACGACGAATGTAATCTACGCATGTATGTACATTTTGTTATTGTTAGTTTCTGGCCGTCTCTATTGGTTTTAGATTATTATTTTTTTTTTTTTTTTTTATTTAATTTTATTTGTGCTGGAAAACCTTTACTGCTAATTATACGTTCGCTATACGCCTGCCACCAGGTCCCGTTCTTTAATTACACTCGCGTTGTCATGCTTTGGTTCTTGTAACGGTACCCCATTAAGAAACAAAAATAAAATAATTTGAAGCTTCTGAGTTTCTAAAAGAACTAATTACTTGATTGTTTATTTTTTGAATTTCTTCACACGTTTGCTGGATATTATAAGTCAACATCACGTGGTATCCCCTGCCGCTGGCCGGAAATGAACACCCATCTTAGAACGCATCACGATTCCCGCGTAAAACGTTAGATACTGAAGACACGTACAGCAATACTTCATCTCGAGTCATTTTAATCATTTAGAATACACTTATCCACCGATTTGCACGGTACTTTATTTACACGGTTTTTAAAATATGGGATTAAAAATAAAAAATTCTGCAGTCATTTTATAATTCCGTTCGGTTGGTAACATTGGGGCTTATATTTCTAGTCATTTTTTAATTCCATTTGTTCTGAAGCGACCGTTTTCCTAGCTGTTAGATAGAGACGCTTAAGTGACTTTAAATTGACAGTTATTTATATGTTTTTTAAGATATATTTAGTTTTATTTTACGTCGAGATAAATGACTGAATTATGCACATTTTAGTTTGTTTTCGATCTACACGGTTTCCTAAAGGAACCTATCTTCCGTGCAAATCGGGGGGATAGGTGTAAAACGAATGATCACATAAGTCTACGCGAACCTGAATGTCCATTTAAAAATCAAATTTGTACACACGTTTTATACCCGTGATCGCTGAAGCTTCAAGGATACCCTGACAATGACTGAAAGAAGCGTCTGGTAAACACAGGTGACCATCGCACACAAATATAGCAGAAAAAGGTAAAACGATTACATAACCGCCGAATCTTAATACCAGAGACGTTATCTCACGCCCATAAATCATCGAATGTAAAAACAACCTTGATGAATCCGACCACGTGTCGTTGATCACGGGCACGGTTAACGCGCGAACAAGCGTGAAATCGCGCGCGCAGAGGAACAGATACGGAACACTGGTTGCGGGAGAAAGAAAGGAGATAACGAAAGTATAAGAAACACGGACGTATCCACCTGCAAAAAGACACGCGGGACATGGACGCAGACGCAGACGCCGACGCAAAGATGGAAGAAGCAAGAGCATAACACAGGCAAGAGTTGGTGTGCATTGGGTAGGTGCATAAGGGCAATTACCTTGCTCGTCCTGGTAGGCGTCGTTGTTGGCAGGCGAGGGTGGTGGCGGTGCGTTCCCGTACCTCGAGGTCGTCGACTCGTAGGCCGACCAGGAGGACGGTGGCAGGCCACCACGATGACGATCTAAGTGGGGCGGGGGCGGCGGCCCGGAGGCATACGGGCCGGTTCTCGAGTAGAGCCGATCCCTCGCCCTGGTCGATGTCACGTGGTAAGAGCTGGCTGGAGGTGGACGTCCGCGGGGTATGTAGCCGCCAGGATCACCGGGAGAAGGATCTGTCGGATGGCCGCCAACGACGACACCACCGCCGCCGCTGACACCACCGACACCACCCCCGGATCCGACCCCTCGGCCGCTTCTCTCGCTGCTATAGAAACTTCCGTGGGAACCACGTGACTCGAAGCCCTCTCCTCCTCTCTCGCGGTCACGGTCTCTTTCTCGTTCCCTTTCTCGATCCCTCTCCCTCTCCCTCTCCCGGTCCCTCTCTCTCTCCCTATCTCGATCCCGGTCCCTGTCTCTGTCTCGATCTCTGTCTCTCTCCCTCTCCCTCTCTCGGTCCCTCTCTCTGTCGTTAACACCGCTACCGCCACTGCTGCCGCCGCCGCCACCACCACCGCCGCCGACGACGCCACTGCCGATTCCGCTTCCGACGTTGCTGCCTCCACCGACGGTACCTCCGCCGCCGACGACGACGACGCTGCCGCCGACGCTGCTGCCGCCGCCACCGCTACCGCTGCCGCTGACTCCGCTGCCAACGCTTCCGCTGACGATGCCGGAACCACCGACACCGCCTCCTCCGACTCCGCTGACTCCTCCTCCCCCGGTAACCCCGCTCGATCCGTGATCCTCCGAACTTCTGGAACACGCGACGCTCGCGTTAAGTCTTTCGTTGAAACGATAGGCCTTGATGAGCCTAGTCGTATCTCGAACTTCCATTAACCCTTTCACTGCTATGGACGCATATATGCGCCCTGAGAATCGTATCGGCGTGGACTACGAGTGCACATATGCATCCTAGCAAGAACTATGGATACTTTGCTTTCGGATAAGTAATGCACGGTCAAGAATTATTCTTTTTATTTTAGTCAAATTGATTATACGTTGTGTACTGTCGAGCACCATAGGCTTCCCTGGGGGAAATGGTGATGTAAGGGAAGGAAACGTCATTGTTCGTTTTATACAAAAATGTTACTAGGAACTTGTGTCTAGGCACGACAATTAATCTAATCTAGACCTAACCTAGGTATAATTCGTGGAAATCTAGTATTACAGTAGTGATACCAGGTCCTAGAGTACATTTTTCCTTATGGAAGCTTATTGTGCTCGACACTATAACTAATCGAACGTTGTACGTGGAAAATTATTCTATTCGTAGCGATAGGATAGTTTTTAATTTATGATGTGATGATTATGTTATTCCAATAATGTGGATCTTAACGAAAGCCGCATTAACACTAGAACTACCGACGTTTTATGTAGATTTACATTCAAGTTGAAAATGAAGTAGAAAAACAGGTAAATAAAGAATAAAACATTTACTGGCGTATACAGTAATATCTTTATCCTGACAAAACTTAGCAGACATTTTAATAAAAGTGCATTAATAAATCTTGTGATATAATTTAGGAAACACTGAACTAGCTCTAGTGTTACGTATCTAAGAACAGTGGCGTTGGTACATATAAATGCGCGAACTGTACGCAAGAAATTAATCGGAAGAATGTAAGTACGTTATTGATCCTTCATTCATGTCATTTTCAAGGTACCCTACTTTCATGAAACAAAAACCATAGTTTTATTAATAGAGAGTTTTCATCGAAACTACCCCTAGATCGCTCAATGCTTACGACATCAATCATATCTCTGACGCTATTGGCGCCGACTGAACATTATCCCATGAAGTTCTCGCACCCGATAGTCGGCTCGCTTCCTAATGTCAACTAGCTGGAAACTTGGACACCGAACCGTCAATCTTGCGTTATTGAATTTAAGATGAATGTGGACGAAGAACGAAACGTTCATAGAACCCATATCACGTCAGATGATGTTTTTAATGACCGAAACAAATGATAATCAGAAGCACTGAACTGCTAATCATTTCGAGGGTACCATAGGACGTCTGAAAATATAACAATTTGAAGGTTGGAAAAAATAAGTAAGAATGCCGTGGGTAACAGCTTCCCGAAATAAAATTACAATTAATTATGAAGCTACGAATTTAATAACATTTCTGTCGCTACAGTGAAAACGGATGTATGTAGCCAGACACGCAAGAAACCTTAATTATTACAGATGCAATTGATTAATTTTCAAAATTTGATGACTTGCATTATTAACTTAATATTAACGGTTCATTTCATCTTTCCTTTTCATTAATTATTCGTCCATACAAAATGTCAAATTCCAATCTCCGGTAACCACCATGGCGGTCAAAGTGTTGACTCATTCACCCATCGTTAGAATCATCGGAAGCTAACTTCTCGATTACCATACTCGGAGAACACGCGACTTTTCCCGGGCCTTCCCCAGACCCGTTGTTCCTTCCTACATCTTTATCGTATCCCGTCGGGGTCGAAGTTCGAAAACGTGGCTGGTTATCACGATGTTGCCTCGAAGCTCACCGTGTGCCACGTTGTATCTTCGCGGTTGCTTCCTGGACGCGTTCGTGCACGTGCATAGATGAACAACACTACCGTGTATGCCCGTCGTAACGTCATGCACGAAGCGTAATCGCGAACGAAGAATCAACCGTGCTGCCTTTCTCCCAACGCCTCCACTCTTCGACTTCTCGTTCCGTTACCATACGGTCACCGTGTGCCTTATCTCCCACCTTCGCGAGGAGACTTCGACCTGAATCCGTTTAAAGGCTGGAGATTACACGCGTGGCCGTTTCGTTTCACGTTTCTCGAACGATCCTTGCCAATGGAACCGGCACGTTGCCATGCCAGCGTCGATTTCAGCGGGGATATTTTTCCGTCAACCGGACGACAGGCATTTTTTCTCGTTCTTCTTTTATTATTTTCATCGGAATTGCTTTTTAGTCGATCGATCACCGCACCTTACGTCGGCGGATATTTGCGCAACGCACGGTTTCGCGTGCCCCCGTTGGATTTCTATGTGGCAATATCGAATGCGAACGCGACATCGTTGGTCGATTTTGTAACGCGGGTCAGTGGCTCTTTCGTTGACACGTCGACTACGACGGTGGTCACCCATGATCGATGTTACTCGTTTCTTTTTTGTAATCGAGTGATTAATAGAAATAATTAATCCGAGGAATAAAATTATTTCTCACAATTAATTAAAATATACATGTCATAATTTCATTTAGAAAATTAAAGAAATTTTGGGACCGTAAATCATTCGCTATCGCTTTTTTTTTCCTTTTCTTTTTTTTTTTACGATCGAAGGCAATGTATTATATATATTAGGTGTTAAAGGGTTAAAATAATTAGTAAAAATAAGTAAAATAAATAGTAACATAATTAGCGAACAGGAAATATTTTTTTTCTCTTTTTTTAGTAATTAAATGATTTAGAAATAAATTACAAAATCTTACTATTACAATTTAGTTAAAATTGTTAATGTTTCAAGTCTGAGTCTTCCTGTATTTAAAACTCCTTGTATTTAGCACAATGTTTGCACGTTACCACATTCCAACACGTTGGTCATCATTAGCGAAAAACGATTTATACGCAAATAATCATGTCCACCTTGTGTAATCTAACCAAAATATGTTTCATAAGATTTCTTGCAAAATCAACGATAATGTGACTCGGTGTTGAAATTTTTAACGAAACATTTCAACTGTAACGCACAATATAATTGTTAATGTATTAAATTGACAATAAAATAATACTCCCGTTGCTATTTTCATTAATATTTAATATCCAATAAAATTATAATTGATATAGTTACTAAACTTCTAAACTGGAAGAAATTATTCCTGAATTTGAAAAATATATTTTCAGTCATCATTGCGATGTCACGTGTTAAAAACTGAAATTTATATCTATTTGAACTTTCACAATACACTGTATTACAGGTTCTTAATTAATTTACACATTCCTTGTCGAATTGAAATTCCAAACAGAACAAAAATTTTAAAACCCAATTCTCTTCCATTCGAAAATTTACAATTTTAATTCAAAATTAAACAAGTATTATAATGTAAGGAAATCGCTATCCAGTGATATGTAACCTTTCATTTATAAATAAAATTATATAATAAAAAAATACTATTTAAAAAAATATAAAAGAAAAAAGAAGCAGATACCTTGAATTTCATACACGTTACACCAAATCAAATTAAGTAGTCTGAATTGTCAATTAATTAATTACAGTAATTGTAGTAAATTGCCACTTGGACTCACGGATCGCATAAAAATGAAGAAGAAAAAAAAAATTAGAATGAACATTAAAATAATTGATGATTGTTCTTTTGGTCGATAAGTTGAAAAAATAACGAAGTAATTTGAAACCAAACAGGTACGTATAACGGCACCTTTGTGGCGCGAAAATCGAGGCTGGTGTTACACGGAACGCATCCTCTAACCTCGGCCAAGTAACGTGATCAATTTTGTTTTTTCTTTCTGTTATTTTTTTTGTGGACGATCAGTGGAAAAAAAAACAAGCATATGAATATCTGCAAACGAATGCCCAGTCATCGGTTTGCGTACGAAGGACAAAACGATATACGGTATCAGTCACGCGACCGATGGCAATTCGATACCGCCGATGCGGATCCGTTGGGCAAACACGCGTCCTCGAAAAGTCCACTTCGGTAGACGATTTGACCGTTGTTCAGGACCATATCGGTCTTATCGATTCGACCTCGTTATTTAGAGATTCGTAGCCGAAAAATTTCAGATAACAGGAAAAAAAAAAGAGTACGTAAAATCTTGCATCGTTACGAATGTATCGGGCAAAGAAGCTTGTTGAGGTTAATGTCTGCAGTAACGCGATACGAGTCAGGTTTATCTCGTAAATAACGGTCCTAAAAAACAAAAAAAAAAAAAGTTTCTACACGATGACTTCTCATTCGTAACATACACGTTTATTGAACTACTACGCGAGATACGAGGAAAGATAGATACATACATATATATATTCGTTTGAGGGTATAAAATAAGCCTACGCGTTATGTACTTTTTTTCGGTTTCAAATATACGCGCGCAATTGTTAACGGATATCAATGGTCGAGCCGTCGGAAACCACCAACGCGTGTTGCCCTTTGTTATGACGGACTAACGTGTACGATTTCCTAGAATCTCGTGTTTTAGTTCGTTACAAAACACTAGCCTGGTATGTGTGACACGGCTACCGATAAGATATTTTCAGGGTCGTATTATTCTATTTGCGCGCACCCGTTAATATCGAACACGTTGCAAGTACCATTCTCTGAAATAAACAAAAAGATTCGTTAACGTGACAAGCGTCACACGGAACACACCATGTTAATAAATATTATGCAATATCGGAGACGTAATTGGTCATTAAAAATTTGTCTACGTAATGATCGTTTCGTTAAAACGGGCCAGACAGAAAATTACATACACTTATGTACTTTATACCCACGTGGCCATCCATATGGATGACTAATATGCAAATCGTGATCCATGTTATTAATTCGTGAACCTTCAACAATGATGTCACTGTCCAGACGGACACATCTATTTGTTTGATAATTACGACGATAAGATGGTTAATTAAATACCTATTTAGTAAACATTATATACCAGTTGTACCTAATTAGTCATTCTTTATTCATAAATACTTGATCAGCAAAAACATAAAACCACAAATGTTGAAGGTTACACTTTTAAGAAGCATTAATGATTATCTTCAAAGGCAATATTGTGAATTGTTGGAAAAAAAAATGTATTCCAATTCTTAAAATTCTTATCAGTCTCGATGGACAGGGGTTTACATCCTTCCAACTACGTAACTGAGTTAAACTATCCCTTCTCCGTCGCGATGCGCAGGCGCAAACGCGGGAACGCGCACGCGCAGTTCAACAGACCCATGTCTGGCAACGTCGCTGCGTCCACGTCGTCACGGTTACCTAAATTTTCGTGAAAACGCGATGCGCGGCTAAAGTATGCGATAAATGTTGGCAGAATATCGCTGGTAGTTTACTTGCCAGTTACAGATCGGTGAGTTCGAGGAAAGAGCATCGATGAAAGGAGGTGGGAATAGAAAAATTCTTATTTTTGCTCTAAAAACAGAAGGAAAAGTTTCTTTACGATGTTACGGGCGTTTGATCGGAACGCGGTACGGAGACCGGAATAGCCGGGACGGAAAGCGACACCGTGTATGTATATCACGTGGCTTGGGTAAAACAAGTGCGTGGCAAAAAGATTTCGAAGTTCGAAGAGTGGCACCAATGTGAACCGCGGATTACGACGACGACGACGACGACACGTCAACGCGCCCGCGAACAATAACATGATAACCGACCTTCGTTGATCGATTATCGAGCCAGTTTATTTCCATGAACGCGATTCCGTGCTACGTGGTGGCTCGTGACGACCGATATTGGTATAATTGTATTACGTTGCACCGTATGGTCGCCGAGAGAAAACACCAGCACAATCTGCTTGTTCTTGAAAAATCGACAGAAAAATATGGCTTCGTAAGGTACCGTACATCGAAGCGTTAATTAGGTAACGGGCTTGTAGACGGCGATAAATTGTTCGGGCTATTTCGAAAACAACCAACGAATACGTGTATGGGCGGGAAAATAGTTTCGGGAGTTAAGCTGATTTACGGGACTAATTATCGAACGAGCAGATTAATTTTATTAACCCGTTCCTTCGTCCATTGCGTATTTAACGTGTGTCTGCTTTAATTTCGTTCGAATCTATTCGGATGGATTTCGGAATGGGTCTGGAAGCGACAGAATATATTTCATTAAGTTATTGAAACGTTCGATACGTCTCTTGGTAATGGTACGTTTAACGTCATAAAATGAATGTACCCGCTATTCGGGGAATTAAGATTCCTTATCGATTGAAGAGGTTCAACGGCACTTATGCTTGCCGCCATGTATGAAAGTATCTGCATTTATTTAAAAATCTTCGAAACGTCATAACATAATTAAATTTATTCTGTATAAAGAAAAGCAGCGAGAAAATTACGATTAGCTATCTATATTAATAAATAAATGACGAACTAATTTATCATTTATTATAAATAAAGGTATAGCTTCTATTTATAATAAGAGATCAATAATTCTGGACAGTAGAACGATTTATGATGTCGAAAAAGAATATAATATCAAAATCAATATGTACATTTTGCTTTGTCCTATGGAACCTACTTAGATTTCCTTTGAGTGGAGATTTATGACTCTGAAGGACTCTTATTTAATTATTCTTCACCGCATGCGTAATATTACGTTCCATCCTGCGAATTCGTTGTTTTTGACAAAATGTTGCAACAACGTGTAAGGTTGCAAAATATATTTGCATCTCGAGTGTTTCAAAAATAATCCTTTGCTACGTTTGCAAAAAAACTTCAAAACGCATCTGTGCGTACAACGTTCGAGTCGAAACGAAAATAAGCATTATGAAACCACGAGGTCGATTCAACCTTGACCGTAACACTGCAAAGGTTAAGACACAGGCAATAATATTCATGCTGAATCGAATTTATTTTAAGCATGACGCCAGATTTTTAAATAAATCCGTACCAAAGACCGAGAAAACGCCATTGTACTCGTTGGATGGAGGAGAGTAGTCGGTGCCAACAGTTGGTTCCAAGAAAAGTATTATAACGAATTTATGTTTATTTTTACATGTAGTCAAGTTGGTGTAAAACTGCCTATAAAATTATAAAATGTGATATTCTATAATTGAAGTTACGCGATAAATTATTCGAGTAAAATCAAAATTTAACAATTCGCACGTGTATTCTGTTTTCTTCTCAAGAAATACTAAATTAAAAAATGAAAATAAGTTGATCCTCTGTATTTCAATATTTCGTGCAAAAGAGGCCTTACAAGAATATCATTAAATTTAATTTTACTACAATTTCTTTTTACAGACCAAAATAAATTTTTAAAATAAATTTCTTTTCGCACTAACATTCGTAAAGAAAATTATTATTCATCCCCAATATCGGTTTATGTTTAGATACGTTAGATACGAATCTGAGTCAGGTCAGTCAACAATTTACAAAATTTGTCGTAACTCCGTCAAACCTGAAGATAATACAAGGAAACTTTGAAGGCGCTCGTAGAAAAGAATAAGGAAACTAATGATGTATTTTATACAGAATTTGAACGCATAATTTATACAAAATGCGTAATTAGTTTGGCCCTCTTTTCGTCCACCAAAACAATTTGAAAATCACACGGTTTACTGGTGAAAAGTCCGTTTACAAAGGAGACATCTTTCAATAACAATTTTAGCATATCATGTTAGAAGCATTCTCTTTGAACTCTTCGACGATAAATGTAGCTTTGCACTTTAGACTTTCATTATTACGGACGCTCGGTCGTACGGATTTTCTATGTTATACGACACACTTTCTTTGTTCGATTTTATTATGCTTTCTTTCAAACTATTTCTTGAGACATATTTGCCCAAAAGTCAGATTTAACTGAATACTTTATCGGGTACTGAACTTTGGGAATTTTTATGATTTTATTCCTTTTACCTCTGGAGACGAAGAAAATCCTACGACACAAATTTCAGAAATTTGGAGTCGATCCAATAATTTAGAATATCGAAAAAATGCAATTACGTAATATTGGATACAATCATACGCATTTGGAAATTGAATATGAATTCTTAGGAAATTATACTGGTACTGATATTGGAGCATATTGTGCCGAAGTATGTTATCTTACCATGAAAAATGACAAAATGTTGATTAATGGTTCAAACGATGATTAAATACTTGTAGAATTATTTCTGCATAATTTTTTTACTTTTTACACGGGTGTAACCATTTTTGTAGTAGAACAAAACTTATTTTTTTTTGCGACACAATTACAAATACAGTTTAACCTCTTAAATATCACAAAAAAAAATCAAGAATGGAAAAACGAACCTCGAATAACGTTAATATTAAACTAACAGTTCAATGTACCAAGCTTAAACTTGAAAATTAACACGTTGGCTGCCACGGGGGTCACCGGTGACCGGCACCCGAAATTTTTGACAATCAAATAATTAACAAAAGAAATGACGAAACAAACCACGGATAGCGTTATCATTAAGCTAATAATGCTAGCTATCGATTTGTAAGGTTAAATTTGAAAATTAGTTGATTATATTCTTAATAATTAGGAATTCAACGTGTCTGACTACACACGTCCGTTTTCACTGTGGCAGTCAACGTGTTAATCAATCATATTCTTAACCCTTTTTGCACTCGAAGCATTCTTGAACACAATCGAATGTAATTTAATTGTCCAGGTATGCTTTCAGAAATCAAACGCACTATGTCGGAAGAAAGGTATTACAAATATTTAAGAATCCGTTGATTTTTATTCCCTTCTTTAATTTTCTATATTTTTATACGGATGTAACTGAAATTTCGCATTACAAGTGTTGGCTCGAAATAAGCAAATCTTTAACCCCACCTTTTCGTTTGATGTCGCCCGAAGAGCAAGAGATCCGTGAAAACGGTGAACTTGCCGCTACACCGAACCCCCTGTTTTTTCTACACGTTCCCCCTCGACTCGCTCGAAAACAAAATCGAGCCGAATAGCATACCTGGCTCGTAATAAGCAACTGGCCAGACCCGAGCGCGTTGCTTATTTCGAGCCAATACCGTATAGAATACTTCGATAAATTAAATATGGCACCTCGGAGGTACCACTCGAGTGCAAAAGGGTTAATAATCAGAGTTTGAACCCTTAACCACCATAATGTACAGGACACAAAAGGGCCAACACCGACCTTGTGCCTCTGAGATATAAGCAATACAGTTTGATCATTTTTATTCTCATTCTTTTACATAAGTACAACTGTATAATGTACGCAACTATCTCTACTTGACAAGATAAGATCACGTCTGACGTTACCATGGTACTTTATCGTAAATGTGTCTTGCTACACATGTCCGTTTTCGTTGTGACAGTCAAGGTGTTCAAGAATGAAAGGACGAATCCCGTTCCGTGAATTTTATTACACGAAAAAGAGAATGGTATTGCCCGTTCGTTCGTAACAACGTTCCAACGTCGGTTTACCTGCTTCCTGTGTGATGTGTGATTTAATTAAATCCCGGGACGTGACTCATCGCAGAAACCAACGTTTATACGTGCCATTTCGAGAACCAAAATATCCTACCATCTTCACCTCCGATGGTATTATACTTATAAGAGGAGGAAGAACAGAAACAGACATTCTTACGGTATAATTGATCTATTTTTGTTCGATAAAGGCAAGCAGATAAAGATAATACCATCAAGCGCAACAATCAGCTATAAAAATTTAGCAACAAGTAAATCAAAGAACGGATGCTTCCTCCAGTGCTGACTAAGCGAGATTTATGATGTCGCTTCTTGGCACTGATAGTAGTAAAAGTAACAAAATTCTATCAACTCTTTGGGGCACGGTAATGCATGGTGGGACATTTTTAGACCCACCTCGAAATATTGCAATAGCTGCAAAAAAATAAAATAAAATAAAATTTAAAAAATAAAACAAAAATTCTGTGCAACATGGGTCTGAAATTCTTCTGAAATTCTGTGCCCCAAAGAGTTAATCTGGAACAATGTCATCCAACGTCTAACGCTTATATTGTTAGACGATTCTTTTGTATAATTAAAGTTATTCTGATATTCAGTTATTTATACTTCCCCATATATTAGGTAAAGCTTTTTCAAGCCAAAAGAGCGAGAATTTGATAAAACAGGCATCGTAAAAAAGTAGCCTAAGTTGTGACAAGATATTGTAAATAACCATAGAAATTATCTGTCGAAATAAATATTATATATTTCCTTCTTTATAAATAAATTTGTTTGCATTGAAAGAAACGACGTTTCATTTTCGCTTTACCCAACATTAGTTTAATAAAACTTAAATAAATAACCAATTTCTCCCCGCAGTGAGAAGGGAGGGATTTTAAATTATCTAGAATAAAAGAAAGCAATGAAATTTACCCGTGCGCGGGAAACCTGTGCTGAAGATGCTGGGGCTCGTAGTATTGTGTGGTAAGGGCTCGTTCGTCCAAGGTATGCTCAGTCGCGTGGGCCTTCGCTGCGGACTTGATATCCATGAACGCCACCGTCGCGGAAGCACCCCCGGTGCTGCCTGAGGAACCGCTACTACCGCCGCTGCCAGAACTGGAACCGGAACCACCCTCGTTGCCTTCTCCGAGGGAACCACCGGAACCTCCATCCACGGGGCATTCTTCGCCCCGCGGCAGCAGCTTGACGCTCTGCACGCGTCCATACCTGTAACATTTAAGAGAACATTTAAACTTTAATTGCAATTCAACGACAACATCAATACAAAACTGATAAAATATGATTAACTCGGTAATAACCTCTTAAGCCTTCACAAGTCCGCGACTTATACGGACTAACGTTGTTTATTTAACCAGAAACCATGTTTCTGATAATAAATATTAGAGTATGTGTCACTTCGGTGAATGGAGGTTGTGTTATTGATAATAACATAATATTTTAGTAATCTGATTGACTGATATGGTATTGGTAACGTTAAGCTATTTATGACAATCGTCTTGGATATGATGGTTTCAGCATATTACAAAACGAAAGAAAATATTTCACTAGTCAGATAAACTATGCAACGCAAATAGAAGAAACGATAAGGATGACGAAATGGAAAGAAACTTCCGTGCTTGAAGAGCCTTCATGGAACGGGCCGAGATATGTATAAAGGCATTACGCGTAACGGTGAAAAGAAAAAAATATTTGGAAAATGTGTAAACTGTTTCGGGGGATTTACGACGTTCGTGTATCAGAATACACCGTAATCCTTATAATCGAGATACCGTTACGGCGCAGAAATCCCGTACTCGAATCACTTATTTCTTCTCGACGGATCGACAATATATTTGTTTTAAAAGAAACGAAACACAGCGGGTGCTTTATGTATTTGGGAATCGGTAGGCTTAAAGAAAACGCGCTTGTTTTTACCCTATGGAGAACGGAGATATTGAATTTCGACGAAATTAAAGAAAACAAAGAGCCCAAAGTTGTTTCTGGCACACCCTATGTACAGAAAGCTCGTCAGTAGTAGAAACGGACTTTACTAGGTGAGGTAGGGTAACGGGCGGGAGTGGGGAGCGAAGCGTTCTGATTGGTCGATCGGGAGAAGAATATTGCGCGCAAGCGCAAAGACTTCAACGGTTTCAGAGTATCTCGGGGAGTTGTTCGTCTAATCTCGCGTGAGTCGCACGTATTTTCTTGTGCGTTCTTCCGAAGAAAGCCTCTTGTTTCTTTTTTTATTCTTCTTCTTCCGGACCATATATACGCAGCTTGCAATAATACCAACGGAAAATGCATATCACAATTAATCCGTTGTTTGGTTCTTTACGCTCACAGGCGTCAGTAAATAATAAACGCGATGGAGAATGCGCGAGAATTGAGCGACGCACCTTGGACGATAGTTCGTTTGGATTAACAGCGTAAAAAAAGTATCTGTTAGGCCGTTACGAAATCGACGAAACGGTGGATTTATTTTGTTAAGGCGAAAATACGACAGGAGACGTTCATTTCAAAAAGACTCTCTTCTTTTTTTACATTTCGTGATACGCCGGATCGTTTCGGGATGGGGCGTGGTCGTCGCTCTACCATATGCGTGTGATTCGATGGCGAAGGAAAAAGGGCACGCGAGCTCTTTGTTTAACGGGTTATTATCTTTCTCGTTGTTACTCGTCTTACTCGAATTAAAAGAAAAAGATAAATAAATAAATAAATAGATAAAAATAAAAAAAAGAATTTGTTCAGCGTGTGTACGAAGAGATTACGTTTGTTTCAACATTTATTCTAGAAACGATTTCTGACTCGAGAACCTGATTCCCGGAGTTATCTCGATTTTCCCGCCGAGAAAGGTGTAACGCATAAGTTTCAATATCACGACGTACGCAACTTCTGGAAGATTGTTCTCACGAAATGGCTGCCGCAACACCTATACTGTGCCGTTCACGATTCCTACAATTATTTTCATCCCACATCTTGCCCCTTGTCGATCATTATGTATGATTTTTCCGCGGGATATTTGCGGATCATTTAACGTGTGATGTGTGGAGTGTTTATTTCGAAATTTCGTATCTTCGCAGGAATACTCGGACGACAAAGCTCGTCGTCGATCAGTGTTATACTGCACGATAAAGTGAATTAAAATTAAAAAAAAAAATGAATGCAGTGGATACGAACGAGGATTAATTCGAAATCATTATCGTATTGGGAGCGTTAAATTCTGCGTGATATTTTGCGAAAGAGAACTGATGGCGATCTGTACGTTGTGGCTGAAAGACTTCCCATCCCACCTCAGTCGACGCTCGTTCACCCCTCCTCTTGTTTTCTTCTCCTACACATACTCGTGTGAGACGATCGCACGCACACACACGATCGTCGAGTACTGAAAAGTCTTGCATACACGTACACGTGCACACACACATACCAAACGTCCTTTTCTCTGACACGCATGAGTGAAAGCGGGTGAGAGAGGAGTGACGAGAGGAGAAGAAATAAGATAGAGAAGGCCAGAAGAGAGAGGGGGAAGAACCCAAGTGCCACGGTGGCTGGCTGGCTGGCTGCCTGCCTGGCAAGCGAGCCACGAACCCATTCCCCTCCAGAATTCTCGCTCGCTGCTGCTTGTCGAGGAATTTTGCTTCGGCAGACTCGTTCCCAACCTCGATTCCTTCGTTTCTTTCCCTCTGTTTCTGAACTATGACGAAGTTTCATGTGAAAAACATTAGCATGACTTTCCATAAATTTCAAGTCTCTAGGTCAGAGTTATATTTTTTTCCGTTGCGAAAAAGCTTCGGCGACGAAATCGCAACATGGAGACGACGCAGCCATCATCGCCAAAGAATACATTAGCCCGTATACGCGATCAATTTAAGAATATTCGACCAGAGAGAAAAGGTCCATGAAATGAATGAGTATCTAAAATGGGTCGAGGAAATGCAGTGATAATTTCGCGAAACATTCAAAGTGTGTGACGATAACGTTCTTCGTTCCCGAATCTTTTTTTCTAACGAAATCAATATTGGAACGATATACCTTTCTTCCCGTGTTCAACGTTTCTGATAATACAAATTGTGAAACGTACGAAATTACTTGTAAATATTAACAGTGCTTCGACTACGTGTTCGTTCCTTTGAGAAATCGAATCTCATGATCCACAGTAGTGCCGTCCACTTGAACGATCGTTTGTCTTTCTACGTTTGAAATGGGAGACGTACAGGAAATCAATACATCGGCCCACGGTTAAGAGTTCCTACCCGGTGTATACATGAGTGTGTGTGTGTGCGTGTGTGGAAATGAAAGAGGGAAAGGGAGACGGAAAAATTCTCTGCTCGTTCAAATCAATTAAAGTGTCACAGTGGTATATTTTAACCCGCGCCGAGGAAAAGGAAGCGGACAATTTTCTGAATTCGCGAGAACTAATTGTAAAATTCACCGATCAAACTTTCATCGTAGAGAAACTTGACGCGAATGTTCCGCGTTATATAAAGGCTCTACCTTTAAAATTCATATTATTTTCACCGCAATATTATACGCTGCTTTGTTTCATTTCTTAAGTATGATAACAATGTAACTGTAGAATACTGTTGAAGAAAAACAAAATCTGAGGTTAGGGATTTTTTCCGTTTCTCTGGATCTCGGGATTCCAGGCTCCACGAGTGTGACACGATCTAACCAACAATACACGAAGGTTCTACGATTCCACGAAGAACAGCACGAATAAAAAGGAATACAATGCCGAACGAGCACCAGCAAGATAACAACGAAGAAAGAGGGCTTTTGTTCCCCGACTTCTTCCCGTCCTTCTTCTTGCCCCTCGTAATTCCATCTTGGTTCACAGCAAATCGAATGAAAAAACTTGACTGGTACTACGAGGACGTTAGTATTGCCGGAACTTTCCTTTGGAGGTTGAAGATCAATAGATACCATCGTTTTAAAGATATTCAAATACATGAAAAATACTGAAACCTTTCATAATAGTACTAACTATGGAAACGATACAAGTTCTGGATTATCCAGACGTACTTTCCATTTGTTTAACAACCCAAAATGTTTTAAAAAAAGGAATGCCCACGTCTATTGTATCTACGGTGTGGAAGACACGAAAAGTCTTCCTTTCCAAACAGTAACCATTCTAGGCAGACGACACTGACATAAGCCGCAAACGTCGCAAGCAGCAGTGTTGGGACGCCTCAACGAGGCCGGCGAGGACGTGGCAACACCGCTATGACTCAGCTCTCCTCGTTCCAACCGCTTCTCTTGTCCCTTGGCCCCGCTTCAGCTGCCTCTACGCAGCTGACGCCCTTCTCCTCTAGTCGAGAACCAACCCCACTACCCAGAGGCTTGGCTCGATTCTATCCTTCCTCGTGTGTCGTGCAGTGTCCAAACGGCTCCCCTATCACCGTCGTCCCGTTCCCGTTCCGCTCCCCCTATCGGCTTACCTCTCCTTCCTTTTCCCCACCCTTGTGCCGCGACCCCGACTCTCTCGGGATACTGACAACTCGCTTGTCCCCCCCACCTCTCCACAGAAGCGTGTGCGCGGGCCGATTTCTGCACGGCATCGTGCCACTAGCAAGACGAACGTGCAAAGTTCTCTTTGGAAGAAAAACACCTCTCTCTAGCTCCCCTTCCCATCCCGCTCCGTTCATCGCTTTTTTTTTCTCCTCTCTAGTTCTCGATCTATCCTTGTCCTTCCTCTGTCTCGCTCTAGCACGCTTCACACCCTCCACTGCCGATCTCTCCCTACCCCTTCATCGTCACAGTCGCCATTTGTCCTCTTCGTTTTTCTTCGTTCAACGGCCGTTCCTTCTTGTCCCTTTTCTTCTGGATCTTCTTTCTTTCGGGTCTCTCCCGCTGCCATTTCGCTTCTGTACATCCGTTGCCAGACCGAACAATGCAACGTGATCCAGGTGCAGGGGGAAAGGGGAATAGAGCGAGCGAGATGAAACGGTGGGCAGAGGACACGTATAAACGAGGGATAAAAAACGGGAGGAGTCAGGGGAGCAGGCGAACACGACTTTCGCGAACGAAATTGTGCAGTTACGGCGTAGCGAATTTACGCGACCGTTCGGTCGTGTCAGGCTGACTGGATGACTTTTTGTTTTCCCTCGATTTGTGTTTTTTCATCGCACCCAACGCACTTCTGATATCAATGTGACGCGTTCAGTGATACCGGTGGATTATTTCTATCATTGATTAGATAACTTCCGCGTCTTTTTAACAGGTTAGCTGATGGACGGTACTCAATATCTGGCGCATCATACCAGACTGCCACGTGTTCAGGAAAGTCTACTTCACTTTGCACAGTCATATCCGTCTTTAACACGTTGACTGCCACAGTGAAAACGGACGTGGATAGTCAGACACGCTGAAATCCTAATTATTAACAATACGATCAACTAATTTTCAAATTTAACTTCTCAATTCGATAGCTAGCATTATGAGCTTAATGTTAACGCTATCCGTGGTTTATTTCATCGTTTCTTTTGGTAATTATTTGATTTGGAAAAAATTTCGAATGCCGGTCATCGATGACCTCCGTATCAGCCAACGTGTTAAGCTTCCTTCGGATAAGAGAAAATGTACAGTGTTCTTTACAGAACAGGAGAGGTTGTAGGTTAGGATTTCTCTATAATTCCCCTAGGCGCTCCAACCAGACTGTACAATCTAGGGACGACCATCTTATTAAAAGCAACGAAACATTTCGATTCACAGCTTCGATAAGAACGTTTTTTCTTCGAGTCTCGAGGTAACGGAAAGCCACGGCACGCGGCACACCATCTGACGAACAGGTTCGAAAAAGCTTCGGCGGACAATGTCAGCAGCGACGATAGTACACGCCTCGGTTATTTACGCTTCTCCGCGGACGAAGGTTATCAACACCGGCAATTACAATACATGCCGACGTTCTATTGCAGTCGTTCGCAGGAGAGACGCCCTGTGGACCTCCTCGCCAGAAACCTCCTTGGCACATAAAACGTTGAATCGGGAACTGAAAGGAGGGGAATCGCGATACGCACGACACTGTATTTTTCTTTTTTCCTCTTCGTCTCAGAGGGCACAGACGTTCAAATAAAAACGGATTACGAGACACGGAGGAGGATCGGGCGTGAATGCAATCGTGGCAATAATTCACTCGCGTTATCTGCTCTGCTTATTCTAACAGAAACGGGAGAAAAAGGCAGTCCGTCACCGACTACGAGGCCGGCGTCGTGGGTTCGAGGTCGAAGCCTTAGAGTCACGTTAGGCGACTGCCGCGTCTGTGTCGTAGCCGAGGTGCCGTTATTTTAATGCAGATACGCAGTCCGGACGAGAATGAAAGGCAAGAGGAGTCACATTTGCACGTACGGTGCACGACTTGGCGATGCACAGCGCCGAGCATAACTAACCTTTCCCCTAGAGAAAATGGCAAGTTAGTTTTATACTCGAAAGTTACTAAACATTATGTCCAGATATGATAATTATAACCTGATTCATACAATTCATATTACTCGTCACGTTGAACTCAATCTCGATTTTTTCACAGGAGAAATCTCGCATGACAGTAAAATACATAATAAGCACAATTATTAGAGACTTCTATGTAAAATATTAGAGACTGGGAACTTTGTTTCGTTAAAAGTAATAACAATATAAATCTTGCAAGGGATTTTACTATAAGATACCCTTTGATCTTTCCTCTTTTCGTATATATTGGACTGTTTGATCTCCTGTATAATTTGACTTTTTAACCACGGGCCACTTTTCTGTGGTTTCGGAAAAATTAGTCATGAAAAATAATCCATTTTTACGTTTAACCTTATGTATTTAACTTAGGCATAGTTGAATGTACATTGGCGTAGCGAAGCAGCTATGGTACGAGGACCTCAAATCTAGCGACTAGAGTTCAACTAGTTCTAGCTAGTTTATTTGATCGCTACTTAACGTATTAAAACAAATAAAATAAACTAGTTAGAAAGAAAAAATATATAAAAAAAAAAGCAAATAGAATAAAGTTGGTCTCTGAGAGATTTGAACTCTAGTCGCTAGGATTTGAAGTCTCGTACTATAGCCTCTTTGCTACGCCAATGTATATTCAACTACGCCTAAGTAAAATAGATAAAGTAACCGTAAAAATGGATTATTTTCACGATAAAAAAGTGGCTCGTAGTTAACAAATCAGATTACACAGATCAAACAGTACAATATACATGAAAATAGGAAAGATCAAAGGGTATCTTATAGTAAAGTCCCCTTGTTCGACTGGAAGAGGCTAGGTTACGACTATGTTTCTGTCATTTTCCAATACCCTATCCACGTGCAACATACTATAACATGTTTGCAGACACGATACGTTTCCATAAGGCAAACGGTGTCGTAAGGGAAGCATACCCACCTAATTACTATTAATTTTAAAAAAAGTTGGTTGATTTGATAAATCATTGCGTCAAGGTATAAATCCCTGACTTTCTGGTATAAGACGAATGGTGCAGTCCTCACATCGCCATTTTTCCCCCAGGGAAGCTTAACATGCTCCGGCACCGTATTTACAATGTTCAGATTCATTCAACATAGCCGTTGGCAAAATTGTTAGTATTGTACATAAAAATAAGGCGCGATAAATATAATTCCTCCCCTCTCTCTCTTTCTCTCTCTTAGCAACCAAGGGATCGAACGACGGCTTTCTCCACGATGCAAAAGGGGGAAGCATAAACGACAAACGTCAAACAGAATATAGGCGCGGTGAAGTTGTAATACCGACTACCGTTACTTCTCATTCTTCTACCTCACCTTTCTCTTCCCTCCTCCCTTCCCGGGCCTTTCTCTCCCACACCTATCCAACTAACGATCTGCTTTATAACCTGCCTCGAGAAAGAGGGACGCCTTCGACGTTTCTGCGACACGTTTCGAGCCTCGCCTCTGCCTTCCTACGGGTCGGTCGCCTTGAAAAAGTGTCGGATATTCTGGTAATCCCACTTGTTTGTTGACTCGCCAGGTAGTATCCACCTTTGGATGGCTCGATGGTGATTCGAGAACAACTTTTTCGACGTGTAACAGTGGATAAGATATTTGGCGAAGCGATGGTCCAACTTTGACGACTAATAGAAATATTGTTGCATATAAATTGCCATAAGGTGGTTGGAATATTGAACCGTGAATTTTTCCAATTATCGTTGCGATAGTTATCTGGTATATTTTGGTATTAAAAGTTTTAGTGTTTCTTAAAACGGGGGTACAGGGGATCATCGATAGTCTAACTTCTGCATACTCGATTAAAAGTGCAACAACCGGTAAAATAAAGAATCCATTGTACTCTTATCGTAAACATTCGACGCTATGCAGTTGTACCTCGACTTAAATCGTTCCTACACTCGATGTAATTAACACTAGAACTACCGACGCTTTATGTATACTAACTTTCCAGTGGAAAATAAAATAGAAAAATAAATAAATAAAGAACGAAATATATATTGGCATATAGGGTAGGTCTTTAGGCTGATTAAAATTAATACACATTTTAATAAAAGCATCCTGATAAATGTTGTGATATAATTTAAGGAATCCTCCAACCAGTCATTTTGATCATGCAAAAATTTTCATTTTTATTTGCTACGTTTTGGTATAATTATTTTGAATTCGAATCAATGAACGATTTTAGAAATTAGTATCTAATTCGTATAAAATTAGTAATGGCCAAATTAATAATTTAATTATTAAATTACTAAATTATCTAACCCCAACCCCAAATTAATATTAATAATTTGGTAATAAATGATGGGCGAAGTTAATTATCGTGGGTAGCTGTAAACGCCTAGTTACTTTTGAGTGTAAGATGAATGGTGAAATTTCTTAACCCTAAATTACTGAATTATTAATTATTAAATTACTCATAATGATTAATTTAGTAATTAGCCATTACTAATTATTAAATTACCAAATTAGTAACTAGGTAATTATCCACTACTAATTATTGAATCACCAAATTAGTAACTAAGTAATTATCCACTACTAATTATTAAATTACCAAATTAGTAACTAGGTAATTATCCACTACTAATTATTGAATCACTAAATTAGTAACTAAGTAATTACCCACTACTAATTATTAAATTACCAAATTAGTAACTAAGTAATTATCCACTACTAATTATTAAATTACCAAATTAGTAACTAAGTAATTATCCACTACTAATTATTAAATTACCAAATTAGTAACTAAGTCATTATCATTACTAACTATTAAATTCCCAAGTTACCTAACCCGAAATCTAGATCACTAAATTACTAAATTTATTAATGGACCATGGTCTAGTTAATTATCATCCGTAGCCATGAATGTCCAGTACCCTTCTAGTATAACATGAACGATGAAATTTCTTATCCCTGCATCGTCATTTTCCCTAGGAAAATTTATGATGTTGAACAGTGGTACATATATACTTAATGTTTACCCTAGCAATGAATAAATGTGGTGTACAATTGTATATGTTATTGTACATTACCACGGTATACACGGTGTATTCTGTGAATAGCGATACAATAAAAGGGGGGAAAAAGATGATGGTTCTGGCGCTAGAAACTAAGCCAAAAATGTTGAATAACAGATGGAGGGAAAAAAAAAGAAGACAAGAAGAAAGAAGTGAAGGGAATAATACGGTGGCGTAACATCCACACGAAACGATTGCAGGTGCAGCTATTTCAAAAGACACAGTGAAGAAACTTCCATCTTCTTCTTTTTCTATGGTCTCTCTATACACTGTACGAAACGTTGGCTCCTTTTACGCCGGTAACTATTGTTAGGTTTGTACGTTTCCCTGATACTTTCTTACCGCCTTTGTGTCACACGTGTGGATTCGAAGGAAGGAAGCCACGATGCTGAACGGAACTCAGAAAATAACTAACAATGTAACGAAACATGGAAAACAAATGAACGGCTAAGAAGGGATTCTAAGCAAGGCAAATACAGCAAGCTGCATTCAATTATACATATTTTTAATTTTAATAATGATTCATAATTAATTTATCTGAAACGAGCCGATGTACAGTTTCTGAGGTTTTTTTAAAAATACAGCGATTATTCATTCCAATAATCACCATGTTTATATGTAAAGAAATTAGAAAGAGTACGAATAAAATATTTATAACTTCTATAATGAAATGAAACAAATTTTTGTCGTTCATTTAAATCACTTCTCTGTTTATTTTGGAATTATTAGATCCGCAACATTAGTTATTACACGATATTCTTTTGGTAAAGTCATAAAATACAAGGATTACAACCTATCTTGCGATTTATCTTGAAGAAAGGCAACATATATTTTGGCAGAAATATTTTGATGAATTCTGTGATTTGAAATAAGAAATTCTCAACCATGAAATGCTTCTTACCTAAGCCCTAGTAACTTTGTTAGGTTTGTCACCTAAGGTTTGGTAACTTTAATGGGTTTGGTATCTGAACCCTAGTAACTTTGCTAGATTTGTTGCCTAAACTGTAGTAACTTCAGCAGGCGTGTTGCCTAAATCATAGTAACTTTATTAGGTATACATACCATCCAAAGTTTAGTAACTTCACTAAATTTATTGCCCGAACCCTGGTAACTTTTATAGGTTGGCGGTCTAAGTTCTAGTAACTTTATTAGGTTTACCACCTAAAGTTTAGTCACTTTAGTGGGTTTGGTATCTAAACCCTAGTAACTTTACTAGATTTATTACCTAAACTCTAGTAAATTTATTAGGTATACATACCATTTAAAGTTTAGTAACTTTGGCGGGACTGGTACTTAGACTCTAGTAATTTTATTAGGTTTATTACCCATTCCCTAGTAACTTTAATAGGTTTGTTGCCCAAGCCCTAGCAACTTTATTAACTTCATCGCCTAAAGTTTAGTAATCTAAACCCTAGTAACTTTAACCTGTTTGTTGCCCAAGCCCTAGGTACTGTATTAGATTTAATAAATCCCTATTATTATTTTAAATTGCAATATCACAGAGTACACTAGAATTTCTATTCATGTTATTTTTGCTTTTGATATCACCAAACTATAAATGAATTATTAAAATTACTAACCAACCGTAAAAACATACTACATATTTCCAATTGTTCAAATTAATAACAATCTTTAAAATACAAAATTCATTTGACGTCGGCGGAGAATATTTATCACGATTGAAAATCTTTCAAATATTAAACTCATTACAATTTCGATCAGTTCCAAGGAGCACAACAGAGTTTCGTTCCCGAGACACTTCGCTGAATATAAAAGTAGAAACGCGTATACGTGTACGCAATGCGTGAAAAGGTGCATATAAGGAAATCGTGGGTGGAAATAAATACGGGAGAAAGTTTGCACAATTTTCTTTTTTTTATATCTTCCCGAAACAATACACGCAAGTGAATAGTGGAATGTGTTTGGCAGTCGACGAATTTAACAGGAAAAAATATTATTATAAGAGAAATATGCGGGGAATATAATAAACAGGAAGTTTATACAGTTTGCCGATGGTTCATAATACATTTCATATCGTACGATTTCTTTGAATTTTGAGACGATAATAACTGGATAGCCCATTGTTTTTCAAATGCCGGAAACGACAAATATAAGTCAAATATGAAACTAAAGAGAAGAGTTCTGCACCTGTTCCCGGTTTTGTTATTAATTAAATATTTGCACATCACAATTATGCACATGTTTAGGTATTATAGCTATACTTAAATTATGACGGGGATATCACATTTTTAACAGACTGAATGATTGGCATTGCGATCGTTACTGGCCGTCTTTTTTTAATTTTTATTCGATAATGAAGTTTCAATTAAATTGCACCTATTTTGTTTCTTTACCTTTTGTGCATATCTAATAACTAAAGTAACGGATTTTTATACTTTAAAATAATTAAGCCAAAGAATAGAATTCTCTGATTTTGTAATACGAGTAAAATTTTGTGGAAGTTGCAACTGTCGTTTGACAATAATTTTTCTACGAATTGTCTAAATTAACAAATTCGACACGAGGTAACAAAAATTATTTCCTTTCCGGAAATATTACATTATAAAAATGAAAATTACTGAAAT
The DNA here is from genome assembly GCA_943735885.1 of Stelis phaeoptera. Taxonomy (NCBI): domain Eukaryota; kingdom Metazoa; phylum Arthropoda; class Insecta; order Hymenoptera; family Megachilidae; genus Stelis; species Stelis phaeoptera. The sequence goes on from OX030933.1 coordinate 5,809,626, forward strand.
ATCCAGTAGTTGAGGTAAACGAAAAATATACGTCGATAAAATCAAGTAGAATCGTGTAGAATCGAATGAAGCCAAATAAAATCTACTCGGAAAAGATACAAAACAAATGCTGTTTGAAACTGAATAGAAACTTGCTGAATCCGAAACCGAATCGCGTAGAATTAAGTGAAATTGAGTAGACTCGATTAAGATCGAATAGAATTGCACAGAGTCGAATGAAATTGGACGGAATTCTATAGAACGAAAAAGAATCGTGAAGGATTTAAGGAGGAGAATTGAACGAAGGGATCGCGTAGAACCGAATAAAAAATTGAATAGAAAGGAATTGCGTGAAATTCAATCGAATGTAATATGACGTAGGATCGAATGAAATCGAGTAAGATCGTTTTAAAAATTGGATAAAATTGAACAGAATCACGTCAAATCAAACTCAATGGGAAGAAGCTGCTCAGAATCGAACGAAACCAAATTAAAATCATGTACAATTGAGTGTACTCGTATAGAATCGTATACCATTCGGTGGTATCGACTAAAATGTAATAGAACTGTGTGCAATTGCTACAGAATCGTGTAGAATGGCGTAGAACTGAATAAGATTGAATAGAATCATTTTGTATCGGATAAAAATCGAGAAAAATCATTTTGAATCGAATAAAATTGAATAAAAGAAAAAGAATTCTACAAGTAATAGAATTATGTAGCATTGGATAAAATCGAATAGAGTATAACGTAGAATTGGAGAAAATCAAGTGAAATTACTTTGAACCGTAAAAAATCGGATAGAAACGCGTTAGGATCAAATAAAATTGAAAGAAATGACATCAATTCGAATGAAATCACATGAACTGTAATATAACCGACTACTACTGGAATAGTATCGAATGAAATCGCGTAGAAACTGAATAAAAAATCGGATAAAATGTGTCGTAGAATCGTATAAAATGGGATAGAAATTGCATAGAATCGACTGGAATCGAATCGAATACATTTGGAACGCTGCTAGAATTTGCGATGCTCATTAAGCAAGCACGTATGAAACGTAACGAGGAGAGCAAGAGCCTACACACTGCCGGTTTCTTTTGATCGGGGTCGGTGAACCGCGAACGTGACTGGCCCACGTTAAACTTTCACGTCAACGTGGTCAAATTTCAGCCAAGTAAAAATCACCACAAAGAGCCAAACCACTGTGAATTCCCTACCTTGCCCGTCAACTTTGTCCAAATTAACACTTGGTCGAAAGAGTTTGACTCGTTATGCACCTTGCAGCGAAGCTAATTAGCAATTCGTTGGCCAACGGCTTACGAATTTCTACGAAAGACGCAAAAATTAACTTTTAATTGTCTTATAACGTACGATTATTTTTATGGTCGTGCATTAGATTGTTGTTGTGACATATTTTGTGGCACAGAAACCGACACAATTTCATGACATAAAAGTATCTCAAAATGGTACTTATTTCACGTCAAATTGAAGCTTAGAGTTTGTTGGAAATAATTGTATAAAGACTTCATCAGTGCTGTTGATATAAAATGGCCGAGTGTCAATTGTATCAAACAATGACTGATTTCGAAACTTATCAAATCTGATACGATTTCATGAGATAAAAGTAACGTAAAATGGTACTTATTCTACGTTAATTTGAAGCTTGCAACTTGTTGAAAATAATCACATAAACGTATTATCAATGTTTTTAATACAAGATAGCTGTTTGCCGATTACAGAGAATAATGACCAATAATTGAAACTTATGTAGTCTGACAGAAAATGGCACTTGTGTTACGCTCGCGCAAAATGTGTGAGGAAAATGACTGTATAAAAATTTTATCAACGCTATAAATATGAAGTGTTTGATCGTCAGTCAACGCAAACAATAAGCACGAGTGAAAATCGAGTGTTGTTTCTTTAAAAATTTAAATCGAAATATTATTATTATTCTATCTCTTTATTATCATTGTTATTATTGTTTCAATCCTTTAACCAATTTCATTCTATAGTTCACATGAGTATTCGTATAATGAGAGTGACACCAGTATTAAATGTATTTATTAATTATCCCTTATATCAATGGAAATCGATTAACAGGTTAACTGTCACTAATTATTTTCTCTAATTTTCGAAAAATAAACACTCATGTACAAAAATTTGTACAAGCAGCTTAAGAAATATAGTTTTAATCTTCCAGAGATATAACATTCCAACCTAAGTTTTTAAAAATATAATTTTTCAAGTTGCAAAAATATAATATTCATTTTCCTAATTTCCATAAAAAAAAAACCACAGTATTTTTAGACAGTCGAACTTTAATCATTAAGAATATAACCAAAATAATTTTTAAATCGAAGTCTCTATAATTTACTAATTTATTTTATTACTGTCGGATACAAAGACTGTTTGTTATAAACCTTACGTTTGAAAATCTAAAACCTACAACTTAAAACTTTACACCTGGAGTCAGAATGCAAAGAAGAAGTGATCTAAAATATCAACTGGGCATAAAGAGTTGACTCGTCGTTCGATAAATGAATTTTCAGCTGGTAAAAGTGTATTTACCAAAAGCACTTCGGCTTCAAATGCGACGTAATATCGAAATTTTTACAATCAAATAATTAACAAAAGAAATGACGAAACAAACCACGGATAGCGTTATCATTAAGCTAATAATGCTAGCTATCGATTTGAAAGGTTAAATTTGAAAATTAGTTGATTATATTCTTAATAATTAGGATTTCAACGTGTCTGACTACGCACGTCCGTTTTCACTCTGGCAGTCAACGTGTTAATATACATGAAAAGCGTATATATAAATACGACCAATAAATTTTCAGATTTCAAAGAAAAGTGAACCTAACTTCGACTATAATCTTTGTTTCTCTGATTTTAAGAAACAAAATGTCTGTCGACTTTTTGTCAAAGGTTACTTTGAAATCGCAATTTGTGAGATCATGATGAATCTCTACATTTTCGTTTTCTTTTATTGGAAGGAGCAACGGAGAATGGTTTCTTTTTCGATCGAAAAATCGCCCGGTTAGAAGGTTCAGGGAATATTCGTCGACGTGACACCATTTTTCAACGATGGATGAACAGAAACGATTGCGATGAAATAAACGTTCGTTAAATATAGCGGATTGCTGTCTGACGTAAGGCGGAAACGGTTCAAAAGTAAAATTATTGTACAATCACGAGCAATAAAAAATCATATTACTTCATCAGCAAGCATTTAACACCTTCCCTGTTGCACTGGTGATCCGTCATATTTGACTGAATGTAATTTTTGTAATTCTAAGAAGAACATTTCTCCTCAACCCGATTAACCAAACGATTTTACTTTCGTCGTTTTATCAGTTTTAAAGTTCGAAGCACAAAAACGGAATGGTTCCAATTTGAATATGAAATTATGCACAATTAAGATATAATTAAGCCAATCAGAGTCGATTAAACACTATGATAATTAATTTTTTTGAATACCGTCACAAGCTGGAGATTATTGATAAAATTTGAGACCTTTTATTTTTACCTTTATCTAATTTTATATAAAATATTAAGAACTCTGGTAGTTTGTTTAAAAATTATTCAACGCCACGTTGAAAATTATCTTAAATCTTATTAATTATCGAATAGATTGTTAAAAATTATTATTTTTAATTATAATAACTCTGAATTAGACTGAAAGTTCTGTACGAATATTACTAATTTTATTGAAATCTATGAATTATAAAATGAAACACCTTTCACCGATGATTACGCTGGAATAAGAAATAAAATGGAATAGCGCTCATAATTATATACAATAATATACTACTAATTTCATAGAAACCTGCCAATTATAACATACGCCACGAAATGAAACGAAACTAACTTTAATCGGAGTTCATCGAACTGATAAGGGATATAAATATTTTCATGCCAAAACTTATTTACAATTAGTGCGGATAAAAATAATATCATACAACGTTAATTAAATAATATTCAAACAAAATATTGTTAACGATATTATTATTTCCAAACAAGCGCGTCAAAATTAAAATATCTCCATAACTAACATACACTTGTATACTTCACAAAACTAATGTTTAAAGTTTATAGATTACATAAATACATTGAACGAAATGTAACAAGTATTATAAATTTTAAGCATACAAGTATATTATAATTCTTGCGAATTACGTTAAACAAAATTGAAATTTTAATCTTCGCAAAATATAAATTTTTTCTTTCCCTCCGACACATTGCCAAAAAAATAAACAAAAAAAAAAAAAGGTTCGTCGTCATTGCCGTTAAACAAAAGGCAAGGTGTAACCCGACGCAGATAACTGGATCAAAAAGGACCAACGTTGCACCGGCTCGTTTAATGCTTAAATCTTGACCCGAAAATTAAATCAATACCTTCGTTTAATAAGGGAAAGCGAATCGAGAGGTGCTCTTCGCGCGACAAGTGTATCGTTCAGCCTGTATTCAGCAAAGCTGATTAATCACGTGCAACGTTTAACAACGATTAGCGCGGTTCAGCTTCGTGCATTTAGTGTTTCGAGTTTCGGTTACCCGACCTTTGCTACCGGGAAACCAGGTCAAAGGTCGTATGTTGAAAATTTATATGATAAAACTACTGGCATTCGAACATTCTATTATATACACAGGTGCGGCGAAGAACGGAACTGAATAAATAATAATGTTTCACCAGATAATTATTATTCGTGTATATATTAATACGAGGTATTGGTAAATCTTTGCGATTGTTTTAAGTTCGGACACGATTAACCGTTTCAGTTTGAAGAGCGTACGTATACGCCGTAAGAAAAATTAACACTAAACCTACCACGGGCGGTTTTTAACGTTTCGTTTAGAATCCCCTGTATACGACGTTATTGTATCGCTATTTAACTTTACGACTTTTCTTCTGTAAACATTGAAATAAACGCTATTTATTTTTAACACGTTCAACCTGGCGCATTTTTTCGAAGTCCGTATGATGGTCGGGGGGCTCGAGATTATTAGTTGTTAACACGTTGGCTGCCACGGGGGTCACCGGTGACCGGCACCCGAAATTTTTTACAATCAAATAATTAACAAAAGAAATGACGAAACAAACCACGGATAGCGTTATCATTAAGCTAATAATGCTAGCTATCGATTTGAAAGGTTAAATTTGAAAATTAGTTGATTATATTCTTAATAATTAGGATTAGTGTTAACACGTTGACTGCCACAGTGAAAACGGACGTGAGTAGTCAGACACGCTGAAATCCTAATTATTAACAATACGAGCAACTAATTTTCAAATTTAACTTTTCAATTCGATAGCTAGCATTGTTAGCTTAATGTTAACGCTATCCGTGGTTTATTTTATCATTTCTGTTGGTAATTATTTGATTGTAAAAAATTTCGAGTGCCGGTCACCGGTGACCCCCGTAGCAGCCAACGTGTTAATTCGTCTGGCGACGCTTGTTTGTTTCACTATTTTTTCTGTTGTCAGTGGCTTGAGTCTGAAGTCAGACATTGTTTTCCTTTTTATATCGAAAATAACTATGAAAAATAAATTTTTCTGTATATTGAAAACAACTGTAAAAATAATGTTTCTTTTCCATTGTATATTATCATCTAGTCTCTTCCCAGCCTTTCAATTTAAAATATGCTTTTTCAAATAAAATTAGAAACATATGGGAACTACCGATGGTCCACGCCGCTAGACGGAGCAAACTACGTGTGGACCACCGGTGGTTCACGCCGGGTTGAACGTGTTAAATATAAAAAAATATTTTGTTCGTTACTGCTGTAGTTTGATGGTATCGAACAATTTTATTGATACAAAGAAAAAGATATAATACTAGAATTACTCGCAAGAGTTACACGTGTGCTCTGTTTGGCAGTCACGACAAGAAGGCAGGACGAGCTGCGGATTACATATAACACGTGACATAGACGTAATGTAAAATAATTCGTAATAGGTGTCGCGATTATCCTCGTATTTCAACAATTACCTAAATCGTTCATAACGTTCACTCTATATTAAGAAATATCTGTTTCTTTTTTAAACGGTCATCTGACCGCTCACGATAGGAATAGGTATACACGAAATGTCGGTAGAAATAGTGTTTAACGCTAGTATCGGGCTGGACGTTAAAAATATAATATTTCTGAACTTAACACGATCCAGCTCATTGTCAGTCGAAATAAGGAAAAGCCATAAATCATATAAATTAGGGAGCGGCGGCTCTTTTGATGTCTCGAGTTTGCGTTTTGAGGCTGCCGCGCTTGAATAATTTTGCACGACACCTCCTTTTTGAATCTCGTCGGGAGTAAATTTACTCGGTCCCGGACTGAAAGTGTTAAGTTACCAACAATGTAATATATTCTGATGATTCTAGGTTGGTAAAGATATAGGATGTTTCGAAGTTTTCTGTATCATAATTTGCAGGATTCTCATAATATAATATTTTGTATGTTGATTTGTAGGATTCTTAAGAATATATCGAAGTTCCGAAACTTAAAATATAATATTTCTAACTTTGTCACCTTTAGTTTTGTCAATTGTAATATTCCACTTTGCATAACTGGTTTTAAATGTATATGCAAATTTTAGAATAAATGAAAATGTAGTAGCAAGTACATAAAAATAGAACTGAAATGCTTATTGCCTAAGCTATTACATATCGAATGATTAATTCGGAAACACAAAAGTCAATTTCAATTTCATGACATAAAAGTATCATAAAATACCACTTATGGTACATTAATTTGAAGCTTACGGTTCAACGAAAATAACCTCATAAACACTTCATTAACATTTTCAATACACACTGGCTGATTGTCACCCGTAACTAACATCAGAATTCAATTATATCGTTGCATATTAAATTGGCCGTTGTGGAAACGTAAAAAGTCTAATTCAATTTCATGACATAAAAGTACGATAAAATAGTACATATGGTATATTAATTCGAAACATAAACTCTGACAAAGAGGATTACATAAACGTTCCATCAATATTCTGGACAGAAAATGACTGGTTCTTTGTTGGAACGAACAATGGATCAACCAATTTACAGCTTAACACTTTCCATTAGTAAATATTTAATTGTGCGTTTAAACGGAGAACCAACTAATTTGTATTAAAAATACTATTAAATAATTTGTGTGATCATTTTCATCCGACTCTAAACTTTAAATTAAATAGAAAATTGAAATGATTGGATCGTAAACAATTGCTCTGTAACAAATAACCATTTTCATAATAATTCCAACAAAAATTAATTAACAAACGATCCTGTTGAGGATCATAGAAAAATATTTCTTTTTTAAAATTAAAAAAAAAAACAAATCTAATTGGTTAATTTTATAAGACAAACGGAATACACGCTTTCATATCATTTGTAATAAAAAATTTGTCATATCATTTCTAATAAGTACCGCAAACACGAACAGCAATAAATTCTAAAAGTATTACTTAAAATTTTTAACGACTTAATTATCATAATAAGATATTTATATCACGATTGGATCATCCGATATTACTTCACTCGAACATTTCATTCGTTATTTCTGCGGACGGTTCGAGTTACCTTGTGTGAAAGAAAATGGATAAAAACAACCATGATTGAAAAATTAAACGTTTGTGCATCCTTCGAGCGACTCTTATTACGACGTCTCGCATCAGACGTGGTAATTTTTTTTTTTTTTTTTTGTCCACGATAGTTAACACGTTGAATAAAGCACGACGTAAAATGGAACGGTTGAAAAAAGCACCAATCTATCAGACTATGGACCTAACGTGTCCATCCGTTGCATAAATTGAAAAATGACGACGGTTAAACATTAGGATGGTACACGTCACGAGTGATACTCGTGTTTGTCACGTGTGGACGACGATTCTCAATACGAGCATGACTTGATATATAATCAGTGTACGTGTTAATTAAAATATTAACTTTTACACTTAACACATTATCTACCGCATCAAAATAACAAAACAAACACTACTACTTTATAACTTAACTTTTCGTTTCGCTTTAATTGCGGCATAGATAGCTTTCATTATTACAATAGTGTTTTAGATGGAGAAAAAAAAAAAATAGTAATCCATGGTTAACTAATTTTATTTAATCGGCTTCTGGGAGATAAAGAGTTTTAAATTTGATGTGACTTTATCTGTTCCTTTGTCTTCATTTTGTATCTCTTACGATATATCCTGACTCGGTGTTTTGAAATATTGAATTTACCTAGGAGACAATTTATTTTTCACTCAATCCAATGTTCTGCGTGTTTCTGTTATTCATTCTGAGGAATCGACAGAACATATTTTCAATGACGTTTCGACCTTATGTTTAAATAATGTTCCGATTTTTCTTTAGTTGATATTTAGTTGCAAAAAGGTATCTTACACTGCTTCTATGTTACTGAAATAGCAACAATTATTAGGTTGTCCCAAAAGTTCCTTTCGCTTTATTAATAGTTAACGGATTTATTATACTTTACGTTTAATGTCACGTTATTGAGTTATGTACGATTCACTTTGACCTATTATCTTCTTTCGTTTCTCTGAAAGCTGAACAATACTATATTTTTCTTAACACCGCCAGATAAAGCGTTGTGTGCAAACGGGGAAAGAAACTTTTGGAATAACCTAATATTATATTGTCAGAAATCTGTTCCGAGTCCCAGAGATCATTGAAAAAACACAATCGAAAAATGCCAAACAGCGCAATAGCGCTTGTCTTGATTGATTACTCGGTCTTTTCGACACAAAATCTGAACTTGGGATTCAAACGGTTAATTAATACGTTTTATGTACCTTTTGATCGAAAACAGTTAACAGAAATTTTATTTTCAAATGAAGATTCATCCGTTCCATAAAATCTGTAAGTGTAAAACTTTCAATATTTAAAATTTAAAGAGTTTCTTCGGCACTCTGTATTTCAGTGTACCCAATTAGAGGGTGTATTTAAAAAAATCTGAAAAACTAGCATTACTGATATTATAGATTAAAAATAAGACTAATACTATTTTTTATTGTACGTACTGATGCTGCAGAAATTAATAAATAAATTGTTTCACAAATACTTCGAAGAACTTTCAAATTGAACTTTCTCTGTTTATTTTTTATCGTAGAATCACCCTTTGCCCTAAAAGCCCTAGATTAGAAAATATTAACCTAAACCAGTGAACGACGGATCAACCCCTTCAAATTTTTAACAAAAAATTCTCATACATTAGGACATTGGTTTCGAAACTTTTCAGGATCGCGGCGCCTTTTATCAAATGAAATTTATCCATGGCGCCCTACCCTAAGTAAAAGTATGACTAATCGTAAGTAAGAGATACAAAATTTAGTTTAGTTAGGCCAAATGTCTTGGTTCAATTAATTATGAAGCTTGTACAATATTTCGCGGCGCCCCTGTGAAGTTTGGGAATCACTGCATTACGAAAATAATGTCTAAAGAAACAACTGGAAGTTTGGAAAATTGAAATGGAAAAGGGTGTAAAATTAACACGTCGACTGCCACAGTGAAAACGGACGTGGGTAGTCAGACACGCTGAAATCCTAATTATTAACAATACAATCAACTAATTTTCAAATTTAACTTTTCAATTCGATAGCTAGCATTATTAGCTTAATGTTAACGCTATCCGTGGTTTATTTTATCATTTCTGTTGGTAATTATTTGATTGTAAAAAATTTCGGGTGCCGGTGACCCCCGTGGCAGCCAACGTGTTAAACTTAACCTCTGTCTGAGGATTAATTTTGCCAAAACTACTTAAATAATGTTCCTTTACATTTTCTATACAAACAACGAGTTAACAGGATCATTTTGGACACCTCCAAATATCCAATTCCCCAATAAAATGTTTATCGATCGTAAAAAAAAACCCCTGTTGCCACAATCGAGTGCAAGAAGAACATGGTCCCGTTCGATCATCCGTTCACGAGCGTCTTATTTTTAATCGAATCGTCGCTACACGCTCGCCCCCGCCACGGCAAAGAGGAAACGTGCTCCGTGGAAAATTAAATTCTATCGCTTCCTGTTGACTGACAAAGCTACCAGCGAGAGTTCGAATGCCATCGACCGAAATAGAAGACCGTCATTAAAACGGTGGGACGGTGGCGTTACAGGTCTCGTCGCATCGCCACCCACGGTGATTCGAACCAAAGTCGCTTTGCGGACCATTTCCAACCCTTTTCCGCCCTTTTTCGTCTTCCCTTCGATACACACGCGACCCGTTGCCTCGAGCGAGAATTAGATCGAGCGTTTACGAGAACTCGTAAAATCGGAGACGCACACGAGGACACCGGAATCAAACAAACAAGGTTCCTTTTTCTACGAACAGCAATATACATTGTGCTGAAAATGTCGTTCTTAGAAATATGCACGATAGTTTGAGAATTGTGAAATCGTGAAACTCTAGCTGGGATTTTTATAGAAATCGATGTGTTTTTAAGAGATTGTAACGGGGGATAGTAGTTTTCGGGTGTTCTTTAAGATAACATTTTGGCTACTGTCTTAACGATAACTGTTAACGAGTGTTTCTAATTAAGTACACCTATCCCCCGATTTGCACGGTGCTTTGTTTACACGATTTTTTATTCTTTAATCCCATATTTCAAAAACCGTGTAAAAGTGAAATCGTGTAAATAGAGTGCCGTGTAAATCGGGGGATAGGTGTGAAGGATTTCTATGGAATTTTAAGTTCAAGCCATGAATAGATGGTGTGACAGTCGAAATATTGAAATTACCAATTCCTTTGGGGTGGCAAATAAGTTCGTTCGGTTTTTGCTTCGGCACAGTTTCATCCCCAATTTGCATATGTTTTTCATAACGCTATTGCACAACGCAAATTGATAGAAAGATGGCAAGAGGTCATCGATAGAAATCATCAATATATAATTGAATAAACTCTATCCTGGGTATCACAGAAATTTTATTCTCTCCTAAAAAACCGAATGAACTTATTTCTCGACCCAATATAATAAAGGAAGATATCATCTGAAGAATCATAGTAATATAACCATCCAAAGAAAATGCACAAAATATCATAAAAAATTCACATAATACTCTTTGTTCTCTGACGATGAATGCAAAATGAAAGTTAAAGAATTAATTTCTAAACAATTGATCCTACACCTTCTTAATATCTAATTACCATTCTATTTTTGTAACATTTAGTTTTGTTTCTTTTATGCGTCTGTTGAAGTATTTCTTACATAAAAAAAAAAAGTTGTGTCTGACCCTGCCATGCCACTTAACCCCTTGCCCTACCATTTTCTCAACAGGTGCGTCAATCAGAGGTAAATATTTATTACTTCAGCGTTAAAACGAATCAAGGAAATATTATACATACTTCGTACTTGACTGACATTAACTGTGCGAATTGTAATCAGAATTAAATTTAAAATTCAATTGTGATCAAAGTTTAAACGACAGAAGTCACATGCGAACTGTAAGGTGCGTCACGAGTGTGACACGTTATTTTAGCATAAACTGCATTATGAAAATTTTAACATATCTAAATTTCAACGAGCACAGTATTGCTACAAGATTAATGAAACCATAGAATTAAAAAGAACAAAAGAATACCTGGTACATTGTAAGTTTCACAAATCTAGCACGATTCAGCATAATTGTCAAATTATATTAATTTCAAAAGTGTGTGGCTAACTTCTAATAGATCGATGGATACATCTACACCTAACACTCATTTTACACGATTTATTTAACACGTTTTGACACATGTTAACATATTTTATTCATATTTGCAGGATTTTATTCTATCCTGTCTTTTATATGTTTATTAAATGAAATGCTGTTATCAAACGCAATTGTATATTTTAAATTCTTTCTTCTATCGTTTTTGATTTATACTTTAATACAAGTTTTTATACTTTATTGCAAATCAATAAATTGTTTCACGATTTTCTTTCTCGCCGCGCAAAAAGAGTCCCAGGTCTGAATACGGATCGCAATAATATGTATAATAATAACAAACAGTTCGACGAAATGGGTTGATTACCTGAGAATGTTACACTGTTGGATAATATGGAATTTTATACCGTGCCGAACCAATCGCGTACGATTCTGTCCGCTTTTCTTAGCTGGATCAAAGTAATGAAATACCTGGTGTTACAGTGCATGACGCCGGTTGCTTGAATTACATCTTGGATTTCGTATCTGGTTACATGTTACACGCGTTTGTTGTGACTCTAAGCTGACCATCCCTCTTTCTTTTACTTCTACATCTGGTGTATTAATTGTGACAAGAAAAGTTGACCAATTTGATCACATCATCTAACGCAGGCGTCGGCAACCTATGACATGCGGGTCACCCACTTCAGTTCCGCAAACAAAGTATAATATATATATAAAAATAAATGATAAAACATAAACACGAAACAAACACTTTGAGATAATGTAGATAATAGATTAACATTTTGATTTGATTAGAAAGTTGCAGAAACGAGCATAGGCAGAATACAGCGACATTGTCCGAATGAATCTCGTGTATTCGTCACGTGTTCAACGCTTATATTTATCTTAAGGTGACTCCCTAGTGTACTTTTCCACACACAGTGCATTTTCCCCTAGTGTAAATAATCCCTAACGTCTATATTTCCTAGTGTCGTTATCCCTAGCGTCCATATTACCTAGTCTTATTATACATTGGATGAATAAGTCCTAGTGTCTATTATACCCTGGTGTAATTATCCCTAGCGTTTACATACCGTGGTGTAATTATCCCTAGTGTAGTTATGCGAAGCGTCAATACTCCCTAGTGTAATTGTCCGGAGTGTTAATACTTCGTAGTATAATTTTGCAGCTTGCAATTTTCCCTAGTATAATTATTCCTGGCGCCTATATTTCCTAGCCTTATTATACATAGGGCCAACAATCCCTTGTTTCAATATTCCCTAGTGTAAATAATCCCCAGTGTCAATATTTACTAGTCCAATTTTCTCCGGGGTCAATAATCCCTAACGTCTATATTTCCCAGAGTAGTTATCCCTAGCGTCTATATTCCCTAGTTTTATTATACCTTGGATGAATAATCCCTAGTTTCAATACCCCCTGGTGTAAATAATCCCTAGCATCTATGTACCCTGGTGTAATTATCCCAAGTGTCGATATTCCCTAGTGTAGTTATCGGAAGCGTTAATACTCCTTAGTGTAATTGTCCGTAGCGTTAATACTCCTAGTATAATTTTGCAGGTTGTAATTTTCCCTAGTATAATTATCCCTAGCGTCTATATTCCCTAGTCTTATTATACCTAGGGTCAACAATCCCTAGTATAAATAATCCCCAGTGTTAATATTTCCTAGTACATTTTTATATCCACAATCCCTTTTTGGATGACACTGTTGCTTGCCACCCTATTACTACCGTATTTAACCCTATAGCTCTGAAAAAATAAATACTCGAGTATGCTAGAAATATATTTTTAAATTTCCAGATTCCTAAAAACATTATTCGGAAGTTTTAAAATTTCAAAAAATATAAAAATATATTCCACGGGTTCTGTTTCCGAAAATATAATATTTCTTTTCTTAAATTCACGCCAGCATTCGATATTGTAAATACGTATGTATCTTGAAAATTATAACATTTCCATGTCGAAACAGAAGGGTTGAAACATTCCAAGAAATAAAGAATATTATTCAGAAAAGTTTGAACCATGACTTGGAAACCGGTGAGCATTGTTTTGATAAAAATATGGGTCATGCTTACTATAAATGGGAGATAATTTTAAAAACCGTTTACGAATAAAATATAGCTGTTTTTTTGCGGACAAAGAAAAACACAGAAAAATTGTGGGAAGAAATTCTGCGTCGTGCAACGTGAACATCTATCTTCCGGGTACCATATTTTTTCAAGGGATGCACCGTGTACGAAATACACCTGGCGCCCTCTTTTTTTTAAACTGGCACGGCGATATTTTTTTGTACGAATAGATTCGTCCATCTAACTTTACGTAGAATGACGTTCAATCATTAAATACATTGAATGATAAATTTCGAAATATAGAAAGGGTAATAAGATTTCATGACATAAGAAGTATCATAAAATAGTGATTAAAGTTTGACAAAAAGGAGTACATAAATCTTTCAAAATAACAATCATGGTATATCGATTTAAAGCTTAAAGTTTATTGAAAATTCTTAACACAAACTGTTAATTTCTAATAATTTGAATTTCGAACAGATAAAGGAACTTTTCCGTAGTTATATTTTACAAATTTTGAAATTTTCATCGATGTGACGTAAGTGCCACTTTGCGATACTTTCATGCGATCGAACTGTGTCATTTTTCACAAACGTCGATATTGGTCGTTATTTGCTATAATTGTCAAACAATCATTTTGTGTTAAAAACATTGATCAAATGTTTACGTAGTCCTTTTTATTGAATTTTAAGCATTAAACTGACATAGTATAAATGCAATTTTCCAACACTTTTATGTCATCAAATGGTGCCGCACCTTATAAGCCTCAATATTTGTTATTGTCTTCTACAATCGGCAAACAGCTGTTTTGTATTGAGAATATTAATAAAACGTTTAGGTACGCTTTAAATCGATATAACGTAAACGTTATTTTGCGATACTTTTATGTCATCATCTAACGTCAAGCTCGTTGCGTTCCAATTGTCGTCGATTGATTTGCAACAATCTAATTGCAATTATTATTTCACAGTCAAAAAACGTTCCAAGATGCAGTTTCACACTTTATGTCGAAACGTTGTGCTGTTACGATAATGAACGTGTTCGAACGCGTGAACTAACCGCATCTAATTAACGATTTACAGTTGCGAAGCCAGGTGTTGTTTGCATTTAATTGATACCCCGACCCGTTATTGAAAATACATTCCGTTATTAACAGGATTTTTTTTCTCGGGGAAAGGCGTTGATTTATACGTTTCGCGAAATTGTGTGGCTTAACACTTTGGACGACGTACGGATTTTTCCTAAGGATCTGTTCTTAATTAGTTAATTACAAATAATTTGATTAAATACTCGTTAATTTCTACGATAAAAAGGAGATAATTATAGTAAAAGTAATGTGTTATATTTGTTGGAAATAAAATTTTAAATACGAAATTTTCTACTGGTTTAATTTACCATGAAATTTAAAGGGTTACGGTGTTAGGAGCATCGAAATATTTTTATTGTAATATGTAGTATCGAAAGTACAAATGCAAGATCAAAGATAAAAATAAATAGTATGGAAGACAGCAGAATCTATTATGGAATGCTACTTGTCATGTCGTTTTTTAAGGAAACAGGATACAAACATGCTTCCATTTTATAAATATTAGATAAATCAGTTTTGATACTTGTGACTAAATGTATGCTGTTCGTGAAACACACTTCGTCAAATTATTCCATAACATTGGGATAATAATTGTAATAATACCTACTTATGTTATTAACCGAGTCGATCATTGGTCAAATCGATTAACACCAACAAACGAAAGCTACAAAAATTGATAAGCTAATTCAACATTTACAGAACATGTATTTGTAAACTATTATAAAATAATAAATACTTAGAACAGAAATTATTTATTATTTCACAGCCAATGAAACTTAAGTAACCTAATAATATTAAACCTAACTACTAAGAAAATTTATTTTAAATATAATTAAGTGGTTTACCATTAAAATTTGTTAAAATTCAAAGAGTTCGGTTAATTACTCTGGCCTGGTATATAAATGGTTCGATCATAATATTATTTGACAGCATCTAAATACAATTATCACGTAATAAAGTTTGAAGAGTTACATGGGTTGTTACAAATCTTTGATAATAAAAATGTGAGGGAAAGGAAAATTTCATTCGTGTCGTTAAAAAAATCCAATTTGTCTACGAAAAGTTAAACGTCTAACGGGAAGATAATTGATCGTCTCCGATACACGATGCCCAGGGTTGGGTTCATTGTACAAGCGAAGCAAAACGAAATTAGAAAGCTAAGTGAAATTTGACGACAGGAAGTGATCTTACGATTCGAATCGCGGAAAACAAAAGTCTCCTCGTGTTTCGACAAGTGAAGCACGAATTAGATCAACAACAGGTGATTGTTAATCGTTGAGAAATCAAAACTTTTAGCGTTTGATGATTTATTTTCGTCGCGAAGAAAATCATCGTTTTTCTGTTGATTTTACGATTATTGTTCAACTTCTTAATCCAACTGGAAATAGTATACTTTTTAATAGAAATTAAGGAAAGAAGTATTATATTTTTAGGACCTTACAAACTAAGAAAATTTATAGCCCGCATTTACTTAAAATAAGGGTTGTATTTATATTGTATGTATAAGTCACTGTAATGTCTGTTTAATTGTTTATTGTTAGATTACCACCGGTCCATCATAGCCTGACGACTGTTTAATTAATTATAATTTAATTTAAAAAAGGTGGGGGAGTACATGCTTGAGTGTTAAAGTCGTAATCCCAGAAAATGAAAATATATTATTTTCAGTATACTATCTTTTACAGATAGTGAAGTAACGATTTATTTACAAATGAAACTATAGATATTTTGGCAGTACACAAAAATAAAAATCTGGGACTAATGGGTAGAATATGGAATGAACAAATTGTATGAACAATGAAGCGAATCCTGTTGCAATTTAGAAACACAAGTATACCTACAGAACCTTCGAATGACGGACCATGGAGAGGGCTACCAATGTAAATTGATTTTTGTTCTATTTTTTGGAATTTCAAAACACCAATACACGACAGTGTTGTTTTTAAATATAGTATTTCTTAGCCATTGAAATTGGTCTGAATTAAAAACACTTTACCATAATTTATCGAATACATAGAAAATTTCATTCATAGTGTTTAATTACAGTTCAAGATAAACATTGAGAACCGATTGACGACGATTCTTTGAAAGATAAAAGGCACGCAGAGATCGAGATTTAACGCAACATTAGATTAAAGAAGGAATATAAGAGGGTCTGATAAAGGGAATGCTGGTGGCCATCGATAAGATTCCGATAGAAAAGTGGAAAGGGAGGGGGAAAAAAATACGGGTACTTCTGTTGAATCGACGAAGAAAAACTTTCTCGATGTATCGAATCGAAGTAACAGACCCTTGGTATTTCTTCTATTGTATACAGTTTTCCCTTGAACGATTCATCTGATCTCGACAACAATTTTTGTTTGTATAGTACAGGCAAGGTAGGCTTTCCTAGGGAAAATGAAAATTTAGAGGAAGGAAGTTCCATTGTTCGTCTTATAGTTACTAGAAGTTGCTAGGCATTATGTATAGACACGATAATGAATCTGGAAATTAAGTA
Organism: Stelis phaeoptera; assembly: GCA_943735885.1. Classification (NCBI taxonomy): domain Eukaryota; kingdom Metazoa; phylum Arthropoda; class Insecta; order Hymenoptera; family Megachilidae; genus Stelis; species Stelis phaeoptera. The sequence goes on from OX030933.1 coordinate 5,826,914, forward strand.
ACTGGTAATCAGTAAAAGCCTATTGGTTAATTTAGCAATAGTTATTTAAAAATTTTTAAACTGCTGAATTTTTAATTAGTGGAATTAGTTATTATTAAATTACTGAATTACTGGATTACTAAATTACCGAATTTACCAAATTACTAAATTGCTGAATTACTAAACTAGTAACTTACAATTAGTACCAGTTTGGTATTAAATTGGTAATTACTAAATTAAATACTCATGACTAACTTAACCCTAACCTAGGTTCAATACCTAGTAATTCTCATATAGTGAGACGAACAATGAGCTTTTCTTCCCCTAGATCGCTATTACCTAGGACCAGAGAATTACCTTAATTCAAACCTAAATGAATATATTTAATTTATCAAAAATCCAAATAGCCTCAATTTGATCTAAAACACCTGATAAACCAAAAAACCAATTATAATCATATTTCTTTCAAATATGTCCTTAAAAGTGGACGTTAATATCGATAACCAAGAACAACGTACAAAATATATAAAAATGTCTTGTTTCAACAAAATCATAAAACAGAGATTTATCATAAACGTTATGAAATTATAATATAATTTAAAATTCGTGTAAATTGTCGAGATCGTCGCAAATCTGAAGAATTTCATCATTTATCTCTGTCTCTCAAACATCAAGGTTTAGAAGATTCTTACATTTAAAATTGAAATACATCCTCTGGTATCTTTTCACAAGTCCTTCTGCCCGCAAACATTCAAAAGATTCTATTCAAAAGAGACAGAAAACTCGGGGAGTGGACAAAGCATTGGGCAAACAAGATTTTCTTGTTTAAGGACCTGACAAACACTGTACCTAACGAGAGAACGTTCTTTCACGACTAACGAGTGTATAGCAAACTTCTCTTACTAATTGTTGGTCTTACCAAAACTACGGTTAATAGCGGTCACGATAAGAAAGACTGATAAAAACTTCATACAAACTAGTATTTTATTTATCCTTGATTTCAAATTATAATCATTTCTTTCTGTTTCAATATTTGCAATTTGTAGACTAAATCACGAAATAAAATACTGATCTTACATCATTCTTTGTATTTTGTAGTTGTATTCATAAATGTTACTATTTCGAAAACGAAATGAAAGTATATTTTATTTCTAACAGTAGCAAAAGAAAAATGGTAGGTATTAAATACCTCCAATTTGTTAAAATGTTTTCATTCGTATGTCGTATAACACAATTATTTAATAATCTTTACCATTAACACTAGAACTATACCAAACGGGTGAAAATGACTTGTACCAGGTTCCATATTCTGTATTACAAAATTGATTAAAACGCTTTTATCGGAATCCAAGTTGCTTCCCGCTAAGGTAAAGAATTTTTCTATACACCAATTCATATTTCACTTTTTACATATTTTGTTTTCTATTTAATTTTTGATTTAAGTATAAACGGGCATTGAACGCCGGTAGTTCTAGTATTAAGAGCTTAGTATTAAGTTTCATAGAAACAAAAACTATAGTCAAAGATAAGTTAATCTTTATTCGAAATCTAACAATTTACTGAGCGTATAAATGGTTAAAATCATGCAGTTTTTGAGACCAATGGCACTACTATGTACACATCGTCCCCCTTATACCAAAGTCATGAAAGTGCAATACTAAAGGGTGTCCCAAAAAATGTATACAGACATCAAATAATTACAATGATACTGATTAATAACACATACAGATACAAATTTCTGAATCCAAATTAAAATATATACAAGCTTAGAATGTTTTTAAACTATTGCGTATGATTCTGGTACAGGGATTTTTCATAACATGATACAAAAAACAAATTATAAACATTTCATTCAGAATGGTTCACTGGTTATTACCGCCTTTGGGTTATCAGAAGCACTACAGGATAAATATCCTTTCCTCAATTCTCTTAGTTTAGATAACCCTTTTTCTTTCATCAAAAACTTCTGTTTATCACGGCCAGAAAAATCACCTATACATTATTTAGACACCCTATATTATTCGCTATAAGTTCCTATAAGTTCCATAAACGCTAAATCTTCCATAACTTCAGACAAACTTAGAGCAGCACCATTGCGTATGTCAGGTGTACAGTTGGGGATACATAAAGACACTCGTATCAATTTTTTAAACCAGAAATTTACATACGTACAGGTTCGAGCACGGAATGGATGGTATCTGGGGCTATAGACAAATGGCCGTGGAGTATCGCCGGGTTAGGGTATTTAGGTGGATCGAACTATAATGAAATCGAACGAGCTTGGTTTCTAATATAGTTTCTGTATGCATGTGTATGGGAACCAGCCATAATACGCGCCCACGCGGCTCGATACAGTCGTGCGGCAAAACGCGGGCTCCGTTGGAAAATGTTTTCCACATAGTTTCCTCGAGGAAACTGGGTCGTGCATACGAACCTGGGCGCTACGCGTCTAACCGGTCGCTATTCACAATATTCTCGGCTATTTATTTATCGCGGCTGTATTCGCCCTTGCGAACTTCACGGACAAACGACGCCGCTCCACGGAGGCACCTGTTCGATACACGCTGATAAATAAACACAGGGTATCTCGATAAAATACCAATATCGAAAGTAAAACTGGTAACGTTTGTCCAGCTAGCCCCCCAACTTTGCAAAAATAAAAAAACAAATATATGAAAATTATGAGCTGCAAATTAAAAATTTTGAGCTCGTCAAACTAAGCATGAATTTAAAAAATTCAGTGGGAGGGGGGGCTGAGTCGACGTCGAATAATTTTCATGTATTTGTTCTTTTTTTATTTTTGCAAGGGGGGGGGGGCTAGCTCGACAGACGTAAATTGATAACAGGAAGCTAGATAGCGTTAGTCTAATAAGTATACAAATATACAGGATGTCTTCGCTATTATTACTTGCACCGAAAAATGTTTCAGATGAGGTTAGATACGAGGGATGCAACATTCTTTTATAGCAGTTGGCACGACTCAACTCTCATCCGAAAATTTCATCGGGTGATTAAAGGGATTTTTACATAATTTTTGCACGTGGTCTAATTTACTATTATTTCTGTAGATTCTGTCATTATTAACCCTTTGAGACTACGGCATGATCCGGCAAAAAGTAATGAAAAATTGTTTTCTTATAAAATCAAAGAAACAAAAATTATAGGCCGAAGCTAAGTTAATTTTTATTTAAATAAAGGGTTAATGTATATGATAACAAAGTGTGTATAAGTTTTATTGGGATACCATGTATGTGTCGTGTCGTCATCTGCTTTTATCGTTTTTCTCTGTGTGGTATTAGCTTTATAGATTGTAAGGTTTCTAGTTCTCTAAATGGCACAGTTTCGAAATTTCTCAATAGCAAGGTTTCTACCTCTCTGATAAGGGAAGAACCCCCAATTGGTAGAATTCTATTTTTAACTCCTTAACTACTATGGCTTATTGTTAGAGAAACTTTTTAGTTTATGAATAGTACTATTCCATCATTTGTATCTGTACTGAAATCTGTAGATTTAATTTTAACGAAGTCGAATCTGATACTATCATAGTTCTTTGTGGTTAATTCTAATTCATAGTATTCAATACAGGACACAAACCAAATTTTTATTTATTTTTAAACATAATCATCAAAATCTTTTCATTCGAGGTTCTGAAGAATCAAATAAAAATGATAAGAATAATTATAAATTGCAAAAACAGACTTGTGCCAATTTTTAGAACAAGTAATACATCATTTAATACCGTGTAAAATTTATTTCAATACTCCACGGGTAAAAAATGCACCCCCTTCTATTTCACATATTTATTTTTTTCAACGAGCAAAAAAATGAATAGAAATCATGTCGAAACGTTATAAAAATGTTATACAAACAGTTTCTGAGTAGAGAATAATTCTACGCGAAACAATAAACCGAAAATGTACAACAAAATTTTGTATTTCCAGTCTGGTTTTTGAGATTATTAAAGTGTGAAAGTTATGTTACAATATTTATTTGTAAAACAACTGTTTATGGCATGGAATGATAATTAAGTAATTTTTTAATCAATTCAACGATTAATGAATTATGAATCATTATTAAATGTAATTATTAATACTGCTAAAATGTATCGCCAGTCGGTATCCTTCGTAACATTGTTGAAATACTCATTTGTAGTATGATAAGTGTCATAAACCAATAACGTAGCAGTAGCTGAAAAATATTTATTCACCAAGTGGTAACGTATCATTGTAAATAAATGATATCTGGAATCAAAGTTCGAAGACAAAGTAAATGAATTAAAAAAAATTCATTTCCCTAAAAAATTATCTACAATCGGAGTGCAAGGGATTAATAATTACATTTATCATTTCACAACACCTATTAATCTTTAAATTAACGAAGTAACAGATTTTTTGGAAGAATTATCAAACTCAATCTTCTACAAAAAGAAACCACGTACAGAAAAATTATATTTTACATTTTCTATTTATTTCTTGATATAGAATCATTCTCCTTATAATTATGCCAGAATACTGTAACACCCTTTATGATCTGCAAATAAATTAATTTTTGCAACGATATCGTTAGTACGCTCCTATGGGATAAAGTATATCAATTTTGTTTCATTGTTAAGCCTTTCGACAAAAAACTGGTAAATAGACGCCTACCGTATTCGAAGATTCAATTTTTCACAGCGCCCAGAAGATATAGCTCTCTGTCGGCTGGATTATACGTCCGGGTGGGGGATGGTTCTTCCAATGGAAAAAAATCAAGCATGCGGTGGCCGTCTATTTTCGTTTCATCAAACCGTCGGTGGAAAATGCACGCAATCTCGAGTACCGGTACTTGACTTTCGAGCGGTTCCTCCGAAGACGGCTCGCATACAAAACCGACGGAACGAGCGAAAAGAAGAAGGAGCAAAAGTCTTCTGCCCCTTACACGATATATTTCGCTACGTAAATAAATACAAGGTCGACCGGAAAACGTTTTCTGGTATAATAACAGGGCTTGGAAACTGGTGTGCATAATTGCCACCGGATAACTACTGACCGTATAATGGGAGAAAGAATACGGCACGTTCGAGGACAAAAATTGTTCTGTTGACGAACGAAGCGCGTGCGAGAAGGCTTCCAGGGTTCACCCTCGGCAACGACGCCATATATCGATCCAACTGTCGCCCTGTAGGGAACAAGACTGGGCCACGATGGGGCTAAATATCCGTACGAAATTGTAACTCTTTTCGTTACCGTTCCCGACACCCAAGTCGCTTCCACGTTCCCTATCGGAGTCGTAGAAATATACCGCCGTATTCGTGAATTTTATCGATCGATGCGGGACACGTGCTCGGTTCACTATAGATCTGAGAATAATTAAACGCGCTAGTAACGGGTCCTAGTCGATTCTTAACGCTGTATTCACCGAGCGAAAATGAAATGGATAAACATTGTTAATTTGAAATTCGGGAATAATTGAAGTTTTACAAATTTAACCCTTATTTTCAACTTTTTTCTTAATTGTGACGCAGTTGATTTTTTATGGAGATTCTATGGAGATTTATCGCTTTGAATGCAGCGGGATTTAGGTGTATAGTTTTGACCCTTTCAGTATTTAATCAGAAGGTACTCTCATTATTTGAACGTGTAGCTGCCATAAAATTGTTTAAATTTACTATTAGGGGTGTATATTAATTAGTTGGAATTTTGACTGTACTATTTCTTAAATGTATAAAAAATAATGGGGATTGTTTCCATGGTTAATCAGTATTTTGGTATTTCGTATTAATTCAATTAATTTGTACATCTAATATATTTGTTAAATTTATTCTAATTTATACACTTTATTCTGCAACATTTCGTCTTATTTGCATCAAAGTGGATTTTAAAGATAAATAAATTCTCTTCTAGTTGTACCTAATTATACACAAGAAAAACATTATTTAATATCCACTTTTTGAAATCTTTTCAACAAATTTCCCGACAAAAAATGAATGGTTTTTAAACTCTATATTTCTTTTATCAGTTACACGAAACTTTTGCAAATTTAGGTATAACTAGTGCATAATTTCATAACAAACATTAAAAATACAATTGTATCTAGCTCTGTATTGCACGAGGTACATCAACTCTTCCTCTAAAGCGTTCACTGTAACCGCAGATATATTTAAAATAAATTATTTTTTTACTACACAAAAATTTGTTGTATAATCTCGATGTCAAGTAAAGTACTATAAATAATTTTAAGAAGATTCGTTAACGTTTACTCGTTGGAAAAAATTATCAAAAAACACCTCGTTTCACGTGTGTTACATGAGTTTCCCTCCCTTAAGAAACGACATTTCATATGCATCTGTACGTAATTATCTATGCGTTCAAAATATTGTTCGTGTTGTGTATAATTAAACGAATAAATTATAATTATTTCGCATAAATGAGTGTTGGTCTCGTGCGAACAAATATACGAGCAAACGAATGAATTACCATGAACAGGCTTTAAAAGGTATTCGTCGTTCACTTCTTTATTTCATAACAAACGCGTACGTGGCGTTACTCGTTATTTCGTTCCACGGTGGCGATTCTCTTCTCGAATTAAATCGTGAACAAGGAATTTTTGTATTTTTCAAACTTGCGTATTCAAGATGATATCGCGTCCACGCGTGATATACGAGGAATAATAAGGACGAGCAGGTTCTATCGAGCAAAGGAAGCGAGTCGTAAGCATGGCTTCTTCTTTTTTTAAATCCCTTTATCTGGGAATTCCATCGCGTAACACGCGTTAACCTTCGTTCGCCGGATGTGGGGTCATTCTGACCCAATCAATGCCACTGTCCTTGTACATCGAATAAAGATAGAAAGAAAATCTGTACGATTTTTTCCAAGTATTCTTCTCCAAGTACGGACTGTTTCAAATCAAAATTGGGTAATTTTTAAATTAAAATTAGAAACACAATTTAATTTATTTAAAGGGTAAACACTCCTTCACGAAAGGTCTAAAACACCTTTTTTAGAGGGTTTAGAAATAACTATGATTATAAATTTGATTGCTGTTAACCCATTAATTTTCAGAGGACAAAAATCTCTTATTCTGAATATGTTATTTTCTAGTTGTAACTGAAAGTATGTGCAAAGAGATAATAGGGTAATTAATTTATAATAGTAAAAAATTTAGAAAAATTCTAAACTATTTACCATTATTTCTACTACGTTATACAATTGTTCAGGTAAAATGTTTAAAACATTTGTAAATAAAAATGCAAACTGGAAAGGAAACAAAATTTCAATAATTGCAAATAGTAAGTGCAATAGCTACATTTCTTAAATTAAACTCACCACTGTGCTACCTTATGCAAATAATCGATATTTTAAGCTATATACAATTTTATTTAATATTTTGTAATACTATTGAACCTAAAATTTAAATTCAATCTAAAATTCGTTTCTATTCCGATTTTCTAAATTTTACACTGTTTCTTCCAATACTTTTCCAATATACGAATCTTTTATTTGAAAATTTGAGTGCTTAAACTTCGAGGGTTAATACATTGACATATTGTATATATTGTAACAAATGTATATTTCATTTTCAAATTTACACATTGAAAATTACTGTCTTATTACTACAATAGCAAAGTTATTCAGTATTTTCTTCTATCAGTTTTAATAAACATTTGATTATTACCGATCAACGTACATGTACTCTTTCTTTCGAACGGCTTGCGATGAAATTATTTATTGTGAACCGAAATTAGCCAGACATTAATTACGAAGCATCAGTCGTTCGATGGTGTTAAATATTTCACCGGATCAGACAACCTACCCCCGTCAATCTTTCTCATCCCGATGGAAAGTAGAAGCAGACATGGGATTACCAGACGTCCGAAATTGGCTTGGACATATCTGGATTCGCAATTAAGTCCGGAGCTGGATCCAGGATTTAAAAGAAGCCCAGGATTTTTAAAGGAGTAATGATAAAAGTTGAAGAAAAATAAATGATTGATTTACCCTGGATGTTCTATCAAATATAATAAGTCGAAAACGTGGAATAAAAATTTGTTTATACGTTCCTCTATTTTCTAGAAAATTTAATTCGAATATTCTTCTAAGTACTGGTAAAAAATAGGACAATTTTAACAAACAGAAGATTTACGAATTAATAAATGTGATTGTTTTATTAGTGACAGTACATTTTTGGTGTCTATGGAATTGAAGAAGAAATTGTAATTACCGACCGATAGCCTATTTATAAGTTTATATGCAACCGGTCGGTAAAGCGTCAAGTATAAATATAAAACAAAGAAACAATTTTTAAGTAAAATAAACTGAACTGCAAAAAGGGTTGATAAAACTATTTTTCCCACAAATTATAATCTTTGCCAAGTTTAGAACATTTCTTTTCAAGTAAACGTGAAAAAAGAGCTGAAACTTTTTCGAATATCATTCAAAAATAGAAAAAAAAAGAGAACGATTGAACTGCAGAAGGGTTGGTTCTTAAACTGCAAATCGAGCACGATATATTCGCGTTCTATTTCGACGAATGTCGAGGTGGAACGGTCGAGAAGAGATTCGCGACCCCAACCACCCACCGTTATCGTGCGACTCGACCAACCCCTCGACGAGGGTTGAACCCAACCCAACCCGGGCTTAACCGACCCGAGGATTCGAAGAGCGACGAGGTAGCCAGGGTGCTTGGGCGCACGCGGGAATTCCCCTTTCTTTCCCTCTCTCTCTCTCTATCAATTCCTACCCCCCCCCCCCCTACTCTCGTCCAGCGTTATCACGCTCTCCTGCTCTTCCATCACCGACGCTGCCATTTCCCCTACAACCGTTTTCATCCTACCCTTAACCTCCCCTTTCTTTATCATCTATATGTAGATCCCTCCCTCTTTCTTTCTTTCTCTTCGGTTCGCCCTGAGCCCTCTTCATCCCTTCATTACTACACCCTGTGCCAGCAGAGCGATGTCGCTCTTCCCTTTCCCTAACAAGCGCCGAGTCCAAGGAACTGGAGTATCGCTGAAATTGTAAAACAGTCGGAAGAAAAGCGTCCATGTAGGTTAAACCTTTAGGACACGGTGTGTGTGTGTGTGTATATTATTGATCCATGTGTTTTTTAATGGTGGTCGATACCCTATCGTGGGTTGATTCTTTCGTAACTAAGATCCCGTGTCGAACCCTTTTGCGTATATTTCGAAGTTACGGCCATTCTTAGGAAATTTTCCAGTTGCGAGTTAAACTTGACAAATGAAATTACTTTAATTACTTTATTAACCCTAGTTAACTAAACATTCGTGTAATAAACCAGCTACCCCGGCCAGTTTTGCGAATTCGAGATATTCCCGTTGCGTTCACAACACACTTCATAAATACACTTGTTACTTTTCCAGATTTGCTGTAATCGTCGTCTAACGGTCGAATGTTTAGTGATAACGTGCAGAAGTTTGAGTTAATACCATAATCGGTCATTAAGAAGAATATTTTGCAGTTTTTTTTTAAAACTAACCAAGCTAATTTTTACCATCTTTCTATTTTTTAATTGAAATATTATTATACTTCTCTAAAGATGAACTAATTTCATCTTTAGTTTTTAATTCGTAGTCTATGAGTCGAATGATTAGTTACAGAGTAACAATGATTTAAGTTTAGATATCTAGTGGAAGATTCAGTATCTAGAAATTCGACACTCGAATAACGGACCATGGAGAGAGCTAACAATTTAAATATTCTTGAGTTTAACGATCGAAATACTATGAGCTCTGTGCGCCATGCGATTCTATTAATATCAAATTCTATGCGCCACTGGATAGCTCCTTCATTTCACTAAAATATTGCAAAATTTTAAGTTAAAATTATGAATTTTAGTCAAGTTTAGACAAGTTTCTTCTTCGCTACCAACTTTCATCCTAATAGAACAATAAAAGATCCAATACCAAAAAGATGGGTCAACAGTGACCCAATAACGATCGCCCGAGGGTTAAATGGAAGGCTCAGAAACCAATCAGTGTAAGCCAATTTTTCATTAAAAATGACTTATGCTGTGTAAATACCCTTTTCGTTGTTAAAAACTTTCAATCGACAAAATACTTCAGTTATCGCATTAAAAAATTGTAATTTATATTAACTATTCTTCGATTAATTATTGATTAACCTTTGGCTCTTTCAAACGGTGTTCGCCTATCACAGTAGCGGTCTAAAGTTAATATTGTAGAATAAACGAGGGATATTCAGAGCTGAACGGACGTTTATACCTAGTAATAGAATAATAGAAAAGTTCAACGATGGTATCGCGTCGATTTAAATCGAAATCCGATCAAAAGGGGTAATACTCTTTTGAACAGTGAAACGAACTTACGTAAACTTTTGTTTGGATTCCTTCGACCCTTCAGGAAATAAAGACTATAAAAGCCGAGGGATGAGAAAGTTGCGCTCGAACTTTCAAACTTTCATACATACTGCTTAACTCGATCTTCTCTAACCACGAAAAGGATTAATATTTTTCTATCCTATTTTCCTATCGTTCCATCTCTTACAGTCGACCAACTTACCTGCCTTTTTATGTAACTACCAGTTGACCACTATCTATCCAGGAAACGTGGTTGGTCAACGAGCAATCTACTTATTCACGTAGCCGACAAAAACTACACGGTAGATCATTATTGTTAACCGAGACACACCGTCGAATCACGGTTCGTTCCTCTTGATCTGTATCGTTTGGGTTATGTAACTATTTTACAAAATTTTGTTATATGTTATTCTCTTTTAATATTCGAATAACATCTTGACGGTCAGACAGTTGTTTCGTGGATTTTATCATTTATATTTACTTATGTATCGAAAAACAAATAATGAGTGAATTATGTTTGAGAATTTTCATAATACATGCCACAAAGTTATTAGTTTTCGAATTGGAATTAGTAAATGATACTTAAGTATAATTTAAGCATTAGTATAATATTATAGTAACTTGCATCAAACAAAGTTGAAATTGCTTTGGTTTAATTTTTTATTTAGTTGGAAGAGACCATCCCCTATCTTTCCTGGGTCATTAAGAAAAGTTCTACTTGTTCGCAAGACCTCGTAGAACTATTGATTTCTACATACAAGACCCAACTGTTCTCCAACTGTACTAGAGTAAAAGTTTGTTAGGTAGTCCTTTTATAATTAATTTACTGAAACTTGACACGAATAAATAGCAAAATTTCCAAAGTTTCAGGGGTTTGAAGTACCAAATGTACAGAAAAACTGTTGGTTAATTTATCAAAGTTGCTTAAACTTCAGTCAATTAATTCGTCAAAATTTCATTGAACAGCAAAATCGAAAATTCTTTGGCTACAAAATACTACATGTGTAAAAGCATCGATTAATTTGCCAAAATTTCACGTTAACGATTCGTGATACCAAACGTATTAAAACGTTGATTAATTAACTGAAATTATACGCGATCAGATACCGAAATCGTAGCCATCAAAGCGTCAAAATACGAAACGTATAAAAACGTTGATTAATTTTCTAAAATTGCACGCGATTAGATAACAAACTGACAAGTGTCAAGGGTTCAAAGTCCCAATTCTACAAAGGAAACGGTTAACTCATCAACATCGTACACGAACAAGTAATAAAAACAGTAGGTTCTAAAACTTTAAAGTTCCAATCACCCAAAGAACATCATACGATCTGATAGCATCATAACAGCAGGTTTCCAAGTTTCAATCATAAAACAGACAGTTATTTCAGTCAAATTTCATGCAAATGAAACTCTAAGTGTCGATCAACGTTTTAATCCTACGGTACAACCGGGTAATTCATTACAGTTGCAGGCAAACAAGTAGCAAGCCGCATATTTTAAAGCCTCAAAGCCTTAATCGCTAAAATTGAACGCAATCGGATAGCAAATACCTTAATCATACTGACTAGTTTACTGGAACTATACATAAACAAGTAGCAAACCTCGTGTCAATGCTTCGAAGGCTTAACCGTACAGAATAAGTCGCTTAGCCTGCAATTTTAACACGTTGGCTGCCACGGGGGTCACCGGTGACCGGCGCCCGAAATTTTTGACAATCAAATAATTACCAACAGAAATGATAAAATAAACCACGGATAGCGTTAACATTAAGCTAATAATGCTAGGTATCGAATTGAAAAGTTAAATTTGAAAATTAGTTGATTGTATTGTTAATAATTAGGATTTCAGCGTGTCTGACTACCCACGTCCGTTTTCACTGTGGCAGTCAACGTGTTAAAAGTTTCAACACTTTGAATTGTAAGTTCTAATTTTTTCAAGACTGAATAGTACACAGCATAACTCGCCAATATCAAAGGTTCAAATGCAAATCTTCAAGACTTCGTTTAAAGCTTCAAAGCTACAATCTTTAGAAATCAGATAACTCGAACATAAACACAGAATAACTTATCTAATTTGTTTCAAAGTTTTGAAGGCCCTGGCGTAAAAAATAAGTTAACGAGCCGTAAGTTTCGAAGATTCAAATCGCAGCTAACAAATTATAAAATTAAATGTCTTAAAGACTCAATAAATTCCAATGCTTCAAATCGCATGTTTCGCGAAAAGTAAATTATCCAACTCACAAACTCGAAACTATAGATTTCAAAGCTTTAAAGACTCGATCAGTTGACAGAACAGAAAACAGTGATAGAAATAATACATGTAAAAGTGTCAAATTCCATGCTTCGAAGCTTCAAGAGCCAAATTATGTAGCGTCAGTCAATCAACACGTTAGTTCCAATCCAAGGCCTCAAATCGCAAGATCGAACCTTTCAGACTTAATAGTATCAACCAAATAATCTAACTCTCAAGTTTCAAAGCTTAAGGGCTTACACGCAGTCATGAGGTCGAAAGAAAGCGATTTTTTGCGAATTTTTTTAAAAGCATCTAAAACTTGTTGTATATAAAAGAATAACATTTCAAGAACATTTTGTAATTTTTTCATAAAATCTTATATCTTTATAAGTCAAATGGTTGGAAGCAGATTGTCGGAGGAGGTTTCAAAAAAAGATGCATAACTCATCACAGGATTATCTCACATCAAAAAACCAAATAGATTCTGTTAGTAGATGAATTTCTCTCGGGATTGAACGAATCGATTTTGTAAAATATTGAATTTTGAATTTTTAATGCGGTTTTGAAAGAACAGTCATGATTCTCACTCAAAAAATCAATCTATTATTTCTTGCAAAATAGGTTTTAAACAAACAAATGAAAAAATGATTCGTTCAATCCCTGGTTATTTTTATATTAAAGATATATGTAAAATTTAGTAGTTTCTGGCGTATTTTACGCACGAACCTAAAAACTGTAGTTTTTAGAAAAACTTGATTAAAATTTTGGCTATCAATAAAAGTAAGAACTTGCATGGAGTCAATGGGGATCCTCAACGGCAGCGCCAGCATCCAAAACGCCGTTCTTTGAAAAATTGAATTTTTTCGACCTCGTGACTGGATATAACCCCGTAAAAGACCCAATTTTGAAAACTAGCTCCACCAACTCGCAAATTTTGAATCGTCGAATCGCAAGATACGTTTCAAAGACTCAACGATACGAAACAGAGAAATAAATAAGTTAATCCCGAAGTTTTAAGGCTTCGAAGTTCCAAGTGGCAAATAGTGAATCACAAGTTTCGAAGCTTCAAAGATTCAGTCTTACAGACTAGGTCGATTAACTTATCAAAATTACACAGGGACGATTAAACAAACTGGTAAATCACGAGGCTATGGCGGACTAACAACCGTGTGGGAGAATTAGCTGGTTGTACGACCACGAAGTGAGTCAGTCGCGCCTTCGTCGCGACCAGGTACCACCAGGTACCCCGTAACACGTTCTCGGCACTTTTATCGCGGAGGCATCGTAGTAATTTTCTTAGCTCTCCATGGAACGAGCAAAAATTAACTGTAATGCGGACGTGACACGGCTGATCGCTGAAGGAACGTTTCGTTCGACGAAAACACAAACGATTCGAGTAATAAAATGCAACGTGGCGAAACGAACGAGTCTCGTCCGGTTGAACCAACGATGAATTAATACCAGGGGTATGTAAAAGTTTCAATCGCCCACGTACAGGGTGGCCCACTTAAATAAGATCGTTTAAAATATTAGGTTGTAGCGTATGAAATGTTTTCTTGTAACAAGCTTTTGAAAACATACAAAATCTTTTGTATCTATGGAATTTTTGGTATACTTTCAATTCTAAAACCTTCGTTTCTAAATTTTACAAAATAAGGATTAAGAGTTTTTCTATTTAAATTATTACCTGGTTTATGTTCATAAAATAATAATAACGATACTACTGAAAGTTGATGCATATATGCTATAAAGTATTTCCTTCTTTTTTCGCATAATCTATAAAAATCGACGATCGATTGATATTTAATACTATACGATAATAAATATGGCAACGTATCAGGAAAAATATTTTGTTCGACGAAAAGAGTAACAACTGTCAGAAATATAATTATTTAAAATATAAAATTAAGAAAACTCATAGCATTAACGTTGATATTTTCTCCTGAAAATATTTCTCGTACGAGAAATCTAATTTATACAATGTGCTGGTGTTTTTAGAATACTCGGAATCTTATTAAACAATGATCCTTAGACTATTCTCAGCCGTGTACTACATTTCACGATCGATGTTGAAATCGGCCGGTCTTCGCTATCGACTTGTCCCCCTTTTTATTTCAGTCTTATCGTACAAATATTTTTTAACAAACAATCATAGCTGTTACAAATCAGAGTAGAAACATCATCACAAAAATTCTGATGAAGATTCGGATAAATATACGGATGAAACACTTACTCTTTTCACATAATCAAAAGCAAAAAAAAATTAATAATAGATACGAATGGTTATCATTCTTACTTTTAAATTCGAAATCTGTTTTGTTTCATTATTCCACGAGCAAACTATACGTATCGAGGTAAATACATTTTCCATTCGGGCGAAAAAGGAAATCGATATTTTACCTGTTTGCTCACCGCGGAACAAATGTTGAAACAACACGAGACATTTGCGAAATTCACGAACAACGATAAAATAATAAAAGTTATATATAAGTCCCATACATTATTTTACAATAATACTGATTATTATTATTATTGATTTGTCGACAATTCGTCGATATTCTTGGAAAATTTATTTACAAAATATTAATCCTCATAATATCTTAAAATAATTATTTAACTTTTTCACTGGCTTTAATACAGGGGAACGGTAAAACCAATTAATGACTTATTACGATTGCCAATATTTAAACAATCCGTCGCAGCAAGCAACGACCAAGGGTTAACACCTTGATGGCCATTGGAAAAATATATTTGGATTTTACGGTTTGATTATTAAAAGGCAATAATTTTGCAACGTGCACGGATTAAGACTCTCGGATACAGTTCAATTAGCAGTTTCTAAGTTGGTACAAAAGGAAATATGAGACTGCATGGATCCAAAAATCATAAAAGATACACGGAACAGGGCAGCCATCATGGTGTTAATAATAGAAGGCTTTTAACTCGCCAAACTGTTCGAAATTCGTTCTCATAGATGATGTAACGTGTCAACCAAGACACCAAACGTGTTGTTTATCGGTTATGACTCACGATTAAATAGCCGCATTACGAATGATAATTAACCGCACAACACTGACGCTTTATAAAGAGCTCCTTACGCGATAGAAATTGCCTGTCATCGTGAAAACCTTGCACGATCGACATTAAAAAAAGAGAGAAAAAAATAATAATAATAATAAAAAACGTGTTGTGAATCAACAACCGAAATCCATCTTAAAAACGCAATGGTCCATTAAGTAGTTGAGATGTTTATGTAACTTGATTTATAAATGAAATCAATTATACGAGCCATTTAGTATAACAATGGAACCAATCCATTGTCTTTATTAACACTTTAGATGCCACGTAAAAATTGTGGAAAATTCTTGAAATTTATAATTTAACCCCTTAGTTGATTTTTAATTTGTAAAGTGCGCACCTGTGTGTTTAATTATTTTTAAATGATGACGCGTATACTTAATAAGAGCAGAATAAGAAATATGCTGTAAAATTGAAACGAAATTTTTCTATTTATCTTTCTTTAAATTTATATTTTTATTGTTCAGAGTTTAAGTTCATTTTCAAGGTTCCATCAAAACGTTTATGCTTTTCGGTTACCAACTAACAATGATTTAAAAATAGCTGATAAAAATTATTAACTAGAATGAATAAATCTGACATTCAGTTCTGACATCAGAACACAGTTTCAGAATTAAATAAATCATTTAATTATTACACTTTATTTATCAACGCACAAATTGTTATTACCAGAGACCATAACTGTTATAACCTTAATTTTAAAAGTTACGGCATAAGAATTAATATCTTTAAATAATTTAGGGTACAAATACCCATTATTGTCAACCGAAATGTTTTTTGGTCACTAGTAACTGCTATTGACGACGGAAATTGTTTTTCGTTATGAATAACCATTATCGTTGACGAGATTTTTTTTTTCTGTCGACAATAATGGTTATCAGTAACCAAAACAGATAAATTTTAATATTTTTTCATCGCTTAATTTTTCGGAAAATACATGCAGTATTTGACGAAGACTGATTTCCATTTGAATAAAAATTACCTTTTTCTCAATGATTTTCTTCGAACAAATTAAAAAAAAAAACTGCTATTTCTGGTCTCTGGTTATTACTACAAAAATGCGAATTCTTTTTCCCCCCACAAGTATACAGATCATTAAACAAAAAACTACCACCTTGTCCTATAATAAACTCCATATTTTACGAAAATTATCGCACCCTAGTTAGAAACCGCTTGTTAAAAGAAGTTGTACTTCGAATACGACTATAATGATGTACAGAAGTTTTACTAATCCGTGGAATTTGACATTTTCAATATAATAAATTACATTATTCTATTTCACCCGGTATACCGAGGGTTAAGAAAGACAGCAGACTTTTGAAAATCATAATTTTGAACATCGCGCGCCATAGATTCGCGGGAATCGATCGATCGAACGCGGCAACATTTGCGCGGGAATTTCGAGACGGTGCTCGGGAACGCGACTCGCTATCGGTCGGATATCGCGTAATGAAACCGTGTCTCAGTAAAACGTTATCAGCTCGAGATCGTTATCCGTTAAAGGGTTGTGTAACGTGTGGCTGGCCACGATTGCAGGTAAACGTATCCGCGGCAGGGAAAGGTAAATAAATGTCAAGCTCCCATTACGTAACCCCCATTGAAAATGCCGTCCGTTTCATACGTTCGTTGCGGCTCACGATCTCGCACAATTGAGGACAATCGTCGGCACGTATGCGAAAGAAAACGACGCCGCGAAGATACTTGGTTTATGTAACTTTGGCCAGCAGTTATTTCATAAGTGGCAATTGATTCAATTTGGTGCTCCGTAGACACCGTGTGTCGAACAACCATTCAAAGCGGTCTTTTAAAATGTAAACGAACGTGGCTACTTCGAGGAAGGTAGTAGTTACGTTTCGTCAGAGACTTGAGACACATCAAACGATCCATCATTGTAAAACTTGGTTAAGTTTCTTTGTAACTTTCATACCTATTAAACCAGGGTATACCAGTGTTCGTAGTATATTACTGAACACGATAGGCTTCCCTAGGGACAGTGACAAGATAAGGAAAGTTCCACCAATTCGCCTTTCATCCGAAAGTTACTAGGCATTACAGTGATTACCTACCGAATTATTAGATTACTAAATTAATAATTATTAAATTACTAAAATATTGAATTAGTAAATTATAGAATTACTAATTACTAAATTTTCGAATTGGTATCTGCTAAAATACCGAATTACCGAATTACAAGTTATTAAATTTCCGAATTAGTCATCACTGGAATACTAATTGTTAAATTACCAATTGACTAATTACTGTTACCAAATTAACCGACTCAGTTTGTAATAATTACTAAACAGACTATTCAATGCCTAGTAACTTTCATATATTGAGAGATCACCTAACGTAGAACAATCAGAAATGGGCTAATTCTTCGCAAGAAAATAAATCGAAAATCTACAATTTCTTTATACGCAGTTTCGTTGGAAAATGCTTCGAAAATTTTTGCCACAAAACCCATAACAAAGTACTGTGTGCACTCAACTTTGGGCGCTAAATGCTTTAACGAAGAACAAAAGATCCGTTCGCCGCCATCGCAGTTTTCCTCGCGATTTCCAATCGAAGGGGTGCCGTAAAAAGGACACCAAAGACTCACGGCGAACGCTATCGAGGAAAATGTCAGACCAACAGAGAGGAAAAGAACAAACGAGGAGAAAATATCGTCGTTCGATCGAGCATCACGAGAGCTTACAGGTAGGTAACAGTATTCCCGTGGCTCTACCTGTTTGTCTTTCGAAAATAGAATTTCACCATGAGAAAAGACTTTGTATCCCCGGATCCATCCGGTTCCGAACGATTCCCTTTCCTTCGACCTCCTCCTGGTTTTTTCTCCATCCTTCGCGAAACAAGCTTGACGTTCCACGACGACATCCTCCGCCTCGTGCAAAACGAGACACTCCTTCTGGCTCGATTCGCATTCTACGACCGGGTGAATTATGGGCAACGGGGTGCGGTGGCACTCGGAGCGGAAAGAGAACACGTACTCTCGTTACGCGTCGCTAAATACCAAGAACAAGGCAGAGGATTCAGAAAGTTCGAGCAACAACAACAACAACTATAAAGAAACGATATCGAGGAGAAATGGACGGTTGTTGCAACGATCGGATGACGTTTTTCTCAGGAAGGTTGAAAAGAAGAAGATGAAGAGCAAAAAAAAGGAAAGGATTAAGAAGAGACAAGATCGTTGATGTTCCAGCTAGGCAACCGACCGGTAGTCGAGCCTGTAATAACCGGTGATAACCGACCAGTTCTGTAATCATCGTCCTTTGCTCGATCCATCAATAGGCCTGGCTAAAGACGACCATCGTTTGCTGGGTGCTCGTGAAAGAAACGATTCTCAGAGTTTCTTACCGGTCAATGTTCTTAGAACACTGTCTTAACCCTCCGATGCTTGAAATACCAACTATGTCTATGAAACTGTACCAGTTCGACAAAAGATAAGAAATAATATTATTTTGCATAAAGACACACACACAGTCTATTGATCTCAAGAAGGAAAGCATCGATTTATCCCGAGAAAAACTTTAACACCTTCCGCTACCAGCGCTTGAGAAGAAAATCTTGTACCACACAAACCATGAAATTTTTTCTTATATAACTTAAAATGACATTGGATTTTTTAACATTGAAATTAAGCAAAATAAGAAATTTTCCAAACTGACGGATATTTGCGGCGCCGGTCTTCCAGAGATGAATTGAAACGACGCATATATGCGACGCTGGTAGCGAACGTTGTTGATATCCTTCGAAACAGGAACGAAGAGGACAGAGGGGGGAAAAAACGCGAACCTCGAAGACGACAAACAGAGAAAAAGAGAGCGGTGCTTAGCATGCTAGGTACGTTGTAATTGGCACGCCTCGTCGAGACACCAAATGCTCTTTCGAGGTTAGAAGTGCAATGCACTGTTGCGTTCACTGCGCGCCGTTGCAGCACCGGCTGAATGTTTATACGTAGGTAACGGTGTCCAAGGAAATGTCTATGAATAGGTGAATCGAAGTTTTTTAACCCGTTGAATATTGAAGGAACGTGGTACGTCTCGACTGCCGTAACAAGATCAGAATAACTGATAATGAGAATTATTAATCGTTCCATTAACATGGTCGAGTAGTACTACCTTCCTTGGGTTCAATAATCCTAACTAATATTTTGCAATACACGATCGTCGTCGTTAAAAGATTAATTCGTTCTGTATCGTGCTGAAATCGTGTTAAACAAAACACCCTTGCTGTACGAGGAGTTGTTCAAGCTTAATAAGCAATTGTACTACTTTGGAAATCGTTTACATATAAAAATATAAATATAAACAAACGTGCATGAATATACAGGGTGTCCAAGTCTCGTTGTTCCATAACTATTGCTGACATAAGTACCTATGTTTTAATAAAAACACTTTTTCACAGGTCCGACGGTCATATTCTGTTTCTTAAATGATATTACATATTACCTTCAGACCATTTGATAATTTTCACGTATACACCCGATTTTATTTAATTTTTACGATATAATAATACTAACAAATTTACCGACATCCGTCAAAATATTACGAAGCCTCGAAATACTTTTTGCAAATGACTGTATCTCATGACAATAACTTGATACCAGATGTCAAGGGGTTAATGGTAAATTCTTCGAGGTTGTAAAAAGAAAAGGGACACGTTCTACAAGGAAAATCGAACTTTCTCTTTTGCATGCTAATTTCAAGCACATTACAGATTCAGCTCGTTTATCGAATTCACCCTGAAATTACCCTGTACTTACACTGGTAAACGTGGCACCTACCTAACCCTATGTGGGACAGTAAATTTATGTTTGAAATAAATAACAATATCGTGTGATAACGCGTTTATTTATTAATACAAAATAAGTCTGTTAGGAATGTGAGAAATTTAAGAAATTGTTAATAGCATGAACGAAAATTCTAATCATTCAGGTAAACGAAATACCACGAGTATCGATTTATTTTTTATTATAATTTTCTATAAGCATCCCGTGCGAATTACTACGTATAATCATTATTAAATTACTGGACACACCTTTAACTATTAAACACGATAAATGTAAATTGACCAAAGAAACTTTATTAACACCAGAATATGACAATAATCTATAGAAATTAAAAAATAAGATGCCATGACAACTAATTACGATAAAATGGTAACTCGTTCTGTGCTAAAGACACTTGTAGTCATCAAACTAATTTTACTAATTATAAAGTGTCGCAACTTTCGAAATTCTCGACAGAAATCGTTTAATATGTGTCATCGGTAACCCTTTAAATTCTTTAAATGTAACTTCCATCTTTTCACAACGAACAATTACTGTGCCGTTTCCCTGGTAAGCAGGCAAAACAGTGTAAGTAAAATTTTGAACAGAACAGTTGTTTGCAATTCCAAATACGTTTCTTAGATATTACTATTTTAAATACTGTAAAACATAAATTCTGACTTATATTTTTTCGCTCGTTCACCAAATATTTATCGCAAAATCTGTCTTCCTGAATTGATCTTCATACATCCCCTGTGTCTCTGTCTATAAAAATCTACCGATATCCCTTGGAACATTTTGTAATATCATGAATAATTTTGGAGATTATTGAAAACTAAACACCTTGTATATCGACACAATATCGGCACAGAATCCCTGGGACACCCTGTACATATACCGCCTTTAAGGGCTCGTGTTTCGTGGATTCGAGCCAGTTTCATTCACTTGGCACAATGCTCGATTACGCAACACGTCGTCTCTCGTAGCCGAACCTGCTTTTTGTGTGTGAACATGCAAATCGAGCCCCTGGACTCAAGATTAAGGACAAACACACAATCGTACGAGACGAAGAGTGTTATTCAGACAAGCGATTGTATCTCTTGTTGGCCCTGCACCGAGCAATGGATTTGCGGGACGAAACTTAACACTTTATTTACCGGTCAGAATTGAAATAGATAAGGATCATAAGTTTGAAGTTTAATAGCAACTAAAGAAAATAAAATTTATTCCGAATTTTCAATTTCTCCCTAACTGTAACACACTAAATTTTTATTGTTTCAATTGAATTATAGACGACTCGATGATAATTGAAAGTTTATTAATTGGTTATTAGTCATTAATCGATGGTATCAAAAACTCTATCAATAGGCTTTCATTTTGTCATTTTAACGTTTATATTTTCGTCGTTATTCTTAGTATAGTATTATTTATTCCATCAAATAATAATTATAATTAGAAAATGCATAATTGTACATTGAACATAAATTAACTCCCTCGATTATAATTCCGTTCATAAAAAAAACCCTCTGTTATTAAGAAAATACATCAGAATTTCTAAAAATGTTAATAAATGTGGAATGAAGTTCCGAGTAAGTGTATGAATTAAAGACAGACCATAAAAGTTATCGTAAAATCTTCAGGTACTTCCTTAACAAATATAATGTAGATATTAAAAATGTTTATGTTTCCTGTTTTAGATGATTACAGTTTTTATGACGTGCACTGCAAAAAGGGTCTACATCAAATACAGAGCTCTGCCATTTAATCACCTCAGTCATCATTTTTGTCTTTTGTCGAAATTTCAGAAAAAAACTTCATAATCTCTTATACTTCTCAAGAAAATTACTCTTAAAGTTATTTATGTATTCCGGGGTGTCTCTATTACTTGACACGATTGGCTATCGAAAGATAGGGAGCAAAAAACGATTTTATATTCAGATTTGTGATACGTATATCTAACAAAACGGTTATTTTATGAGTATATAATTTCTGGAACTCGTGTATCTTTTTTGACTACCGTAAATCGGTACTCTTCGTTGATAGAAAAAAAAGTACATATAGAAAACGAAACGATTTTAGGTGCAATTCTGATTTACAGGAATATAACTGCTTTATTTATACCTTATTCTTGATTATCGTGATAGTCGACGTTTTTCTTCATTGATAAACAATTGTACCGAGAGAATTATTAAAGTAAATAGTATTCTTCAAACGAGGGACAAAGATATTAATTAACACAAGTCGACAAACTTAATATTTTCAAAGTAATAAACATTTCATTAACAAGCTATCTGTCCACTCTAAAAGTCCTGAATTATTTTTTTAACATAAGATTCCCTATTTATTCTAGTATTAAAAAAAAAAGTGAAATTAACGATAGGTGTAAGAATTAAATAAACATATATTTGCTTGATTACACGTTGACTAATAGATAACAGCCGAGTTTGTAACGGGAACACGTTCGATTTTACACAAAACGTGTCACAGCTTCGGCAACGTAAAGCAGACCTTGAGCTACAGGAATTCATTACACTTTGTCTCCGTGAACACGAAGCATTCCTAACTTCAACTTACTAATTAACCACTGAAAGTGCTCCCACCTCATATATACCCTTTTCTTGTCTTTTAAGAGGATACACACCTATCAGACGACTTCAATGTTTATAAAGGATATACATCTAACTTTGTCATTTATTCTCGAATTGTTTGGATTAAAAATCCCGCAAAATGACAGACTTATTCGATGTCTCCTAAACATTGTACATACGTGAAGTATTGGTGACTATCACTGCCAAAGACTGGCGAGTTTTATAAACAAATTTTGAAAATTATAAAGATGGTAGCATTTTCGATGACATGACAATCGAAGTGCATACAAAATTTGTACACATAGCAACAAATAAAATAAATATAAAAACAACGAGATGATTCCCTCTATTCCAAGATATCTTCAAATCGTTTCAATTATTTTATTTTAACCTTCTTTGAACCATCCCCAAATGTTTCAACCAACAACAGATGTTGGTATAGATATTCGAAAATTTATACAATTATTGTCTGTTAACAAGAAAATATGTTTCTGATAACCAATTCTAGAAATTACTGCTAAAAATCATCTAAACTTAGAAATCCGAGGAAGGGTCACAGGCCGTCTTAATATTCTATCAATCAATACCCAACGTGCCAATACCCAAAGAAGAAGTTAAAATAGGAAAATTTCATCAAAAAGTACAACAATGATGGAGCCCACGAAATACATCGACGCACAGATAGTAATCGGTTCTTTTTATTTTCGTCGAATCGTAACGCGCCGCTTTCAAAATTAGCCCGTTACTTGCGAGCGTGTAGGCGTTGCGGCGCGCTGATTCCGAATCGCGATCGAAACGCGCCGGTATAGTGAAATTGTTGATTCTAGCAATGACGTCGGCTCGGTAATGATTTTTATTTTCCGACACGTACCGTTCTCCCTTACGTAACGCTTACATTATTTACTTTTTTTTTTTCTTTCGTTCTTTAACGGACATTCCTCGGTTCCTGATCGATTTAGAACTTTTTTACGATCCGCTCGTTCCTCGACGTTTCTGAAACCTTCATCGAATATTCTCTAGAAGGTGTTCCATAAAACCACATAACATTTTCGTTGCCGCTAACATAAATATTGACTTCTGTCAATTCTGTATCTGAGATTCAGGCTAACTCATATGTATTTTTTTTTAATATTAGGTTATATTAATCATCTCACGGTATTTTCTTTATTTTATAAGAATTATGGGGACTTATTCATATTTTATTTTAAACAAAGATCGTATGAATTGCTTCAAGTGTATGGTAAATCCTTTTAAGACAGATTAAGTAAAATGTATTTAATTCAGGTTCGAATTCGTTTTTTTTTTCACAAGACAAAAATTGTGTGCAATAAATCTCGTATTGAATCTTTTCAATGAAATTTTATAAAACAGTATTTAAAGTGTTACTGAGAAACTTTTGCTATCACATTTTTGTCCAAACAATTATTTATGCTATATTTCTGTCACAAATGATTATACGTACTTTTATTATTCTTCAGAGTCTATAGACTGATATTTTAATAATATTTTAGGAGTTAGAACTGCTAAAACTTTGATAATTTTTAATACGCTATAAAAATTGTAGCAAGACACGGTAAAAATACCAATTTACTAAAATTACTATCAATGATACTTCGCATTATTAGCTTAAATATTAACGCTGTTTCTTCTCTGTTACTAATTATTCGATCATACAAAATTTGTAGCAACCGCCAGTGACTCCGTTCCGATCAATGTGTTAATTTCATTATTTATGAATACCATTACTAATACTTATGCTCTTCTTCGAAATGTTCATATAAACTCCAAGAATTCCTTTATTCGAACACCCGTACCTCAATAATTCTAAATATATATATAAAAAAAAAACCGTCAAACTTCTTCTTCCTTTAAAAGTTAAGAAATGAACCAACCCATGAAGCCTCTGCAAATCGAGTTTCCATAATTTATTAAATTTCCGTCGCTAAAAAATTTCTTCCTTCCCAGTTATCAAGATTCAACCGTATATATACGACTGAAGAGTCGCGAATTAATTGCCGAACTATTATTTTAAGAATTATGTAATCTTCGACCTTTGGAAATGAGTCGAGTCGAGACGTGGTCCACGTGTCCGGCATTCTTTCGCATCGAGGTTCATTGGATCCTGTTGTTGACCCAAGATATGTTTCCTTCTCTTGCCCGTACATACATGACCAGACGTAAGCAGCAAGGCCGGCCTCGTTATCACGTACATATGTATATACTCGTATAACGAGTCCTCGTTGGATTTAATCGTCCGGCGTAAGCATAAGCAAGGCCACAATCGTTATCGCTTACACATATCCGTGTATCGACTTCGGTCCTGCGATACGTAAAGCCCTATCTTCTGGCTGTATTCAATGAAATCTGAACAGTCGTTGGCTGACTGCTGTACATCGGCAATAAATCAAGATTTTTATTCCAACTTTGCCAAATGAGGGGTGAGAAGAAGGTGTGCCATGAAATATTGACAAATGAGATTTTTTAATAATTCTGGTATCCTTTGGTTTATATTTACGTGACAGAATTCCTATCCTAAAGTAGGTATTACTAAATCGAATATCTGGAAATCAGAACAGATTTGCACTCGATCTTTTAAATTATAATTACAAATTTTATTTATACTGGAATACAGTCAATTAACGATAAAGATAAAAATATATAGATTCGTAAACGGAGCTTCTCATAGACTAGACTCGATACTATCGAAGACACTTCGAGTGCAAAGGGTTTAATCTAATCTTCGGATTTAAGCGTGCAGCGAAACAAAACATCTTCACAGATACATCATTTTCGTATTAAACCACGGATTTTTATGCATTTATAACATCTATATCAGATTACATAAAAAAAATATGTAAATTATATGGTACGTGTATGAAAATGAAATGAATTTCTAAAAATCTGTAAAGTATGTAAGATTAGTGAATTGAAATATTTTTCTCGATCGCTTGAAAATTAAATATATAAAATATTTTAATCAGTATTGAATACATAATTTAGAATTTTTATTCCAGTAATAATTACACATCGATTTCGCATCCAAGCGTTTTAACAAAAATATAAAATTATTAAGTTTGAATAGAAGATATAGCAAAATGATTGTATTGTATCAATCGAAAATAATTCTTCGTTGGTATTCTTAATATAAAATGGCTGATTGTCAGCAGTTACAGCCATCAATGGTCTAACGCGATTTGATGACATAAAAATAGAATAAAACTACATTTATGCCACATTGATTTGAGGCTTAAAATTCGATAAAAATAACTGCATAAGGATTTCATCGATACTCTTAATACGAAATAATATTTCTTCGAAACAACTTAAACATAAGGTCCAAAAGAATTTTCAACTTCAAATTACTTAAATTTCAAAATAATAAAAGAATGTTTATGTTAGTCATTTTCAACATACTTTAAGCTTTACATTGGTATAACAACACGTTGGCTGCCACGGGGGTCACCGGTGACCGCCACCCGAAATCTTTTAAAATCAAATAATTACCAAAAGAAATGATTAAATGAACCACGGATAGCGTTAACATTAAGCTAATACTGCTAGCTATCGAACTGAAAGGTTAAATTTGAAAAATTAATCGACTGCACCCTTAATAATTAGGATTTTATCGTGTCTGACTACACATGTCCGTTTTCACTGTGGCAGTCAACGTGATAATATAAGTAATATCTTCCAATGGTATTTGTTCCAAAGAGTACAGACGTTATTTTATCGAAATATTAATTTCCTTTGCACCGAAAAACGGTAAAATCTATCGGATACAAATATTTTACCTACGAAATATTACTAAAGAAACTTTTTTAAGATCTCTGAAGCGAGATATGTAATTTACCAAACCAATTTAAAATCTAAAATTTAAATTTAATTCCTATTAGAATATAGCAAATTAACCAAAGGAATAAAAATAAACAGCTTCCTAAGAAACTCTTTTCTTCCGATACGATGCTTCTAGTTATTGGAAACTTTGCTAAAAAAGCAAATTTGCTCCAAGTCCAAACTTTTGTATACGTCTAATAAATAACTACTCCGATTGTAATTGCGAAATGCATAAACCAATATGACAAATATTTTAGAAATTAGGCAATTTATATGTAAATGTCTACTGGTCGCATGAAGCGTCGAACTGAAGGAATTTCGAGCAAAAATTTGAAAAATTTATTCCTTCTGTTTCGCGTAAAATACCTGGTTAGAGGTATAACGCACAGTTTCAAGTATTTCAGAAATTAAGACAATTTTATATATAACAGAATGTCTATTGATAGCAGGAAGCGTCGAATTCGAGGAGTTATAATAAAAATTTGCCAAATTTATCCTTTCTATTTTGCGTAAAATGCCTGGTTAATAGAATAACGCGCAATTGTAAGTATTTTGAACGTTAGGACAATTTATAAGTAACAGAATGTCTACTGATCGCAAAATACGTCGAATTGGAGAAGTTTCAAGCAAAAATTTGACCAATTTATTGTTTCTATTCTATACAAAATAACTGGTTAGAAGAGCAACGCGCAGTTTTATCAGGGTCTTTTGAAACAACTCGGTGGTTTAATCGATTCTTGCAAAACGTCGACGCGCGAACCGTGTGTCTCTGATGGTGGTACATGCCTTTAAAGTAAAGGGGAGATACTCTTGAAAACAGTCGCGTGAAGGGTCCTTTACAACGTGTAGCCACTCCTGAAATACATCCCCCTTCGGTAACGTATCATACAACTTGCCCCTTCCCCCCTGCTTTCGACGTTACAATAAAATTCTCCTCTTTATTTATTTAAACTGGTTTCGAAAACGTTTCGACGTAACACGGCTCTTGCGACCGATGTCATAAACGTCCTGCTGTTATTCAGAATATCGAATGTAGGCCAAATTAAAGGATACGTTAAAACATGGATAACCGAACGTAAAACAGATTCGATCGTAACGCGTGCGATCGTCTGATCGTTGAATAAATAGACGACGATACAGGTGTCACGGTTATAAAAAGTGTAACTCCGTAATTTGTTTACCGACTATAAATATTGCATCATATTCAGGTTCCGAGATAATGTTATAGTTTATAAATAAAATGGATTAACGTAATCATGTTTCTAACAGGTATGATGGTGATGGAATCCACAGAAATATTACGAAATAGCTAAGTATTAAATAATTAACCCTTGGATGGCGGACTACGGAGAAAGGTTACGATTTAAATTGAATTATGAATTATTTCCAGTTTCCATTTTTGAAATTCTGAAGGGTTTCCTTAAATATTCTCTTGTTCGATAATCAATAACTGCTCAACGATCGAAATATTTATATTTTTCTAACTTTGGATCAATCGTGACCCAGCTTCGTCGCTCGGTGGTTTAACACGTTGACTGCCACAGTGAAAACGGACGTGTGTAGTCAGACACGTTGAAATCCTAATTATTAAGAATATAATCAACTAATTTTCAAATTAAACCTTTCAAATCGATAGCTAGCATTATTAGCTTAATGATAACGCTATCCGTGGTTTGTTTCGTCATTTCTTTTATTAATTATTTGATTGTAAAAAATTTCAGGTACCGGCCACCGGTGACCCCCGTGGCAGTCAATGTGTTAATAAAGTATTCAAGAAGTATAGCCTTTTAGCTAATAGGAAGTATGCAAGTAGCACCTTCGATTTTTAACGCAAAATCTTTATTTTTTTATTTTCTATGTGATATAATTTTATTTGAATAAATATAAAATTACATTTATTTATCCACTTGCAAAAAGTACTATAGTATTCTTGCGTGAGTTTTACTCTCAGGTGTCTAATATTTACCCTAAATAAAAATGTAACATGTGATTCATTGACTACATAATTTGAAGTTACATCACTTTATTTTATATCATTTTATGAGAAAAGAAATGATTTAAGGTAAATGAGTTTCCAATTGAGTGCTAGCAATAAACGTGTTAATCGCAGCACACCTAATTACCATTATCTCAATTAATTATGAATTAATCAAAGCAATGTCGATTGATTTTTAGTTAATAGTCGAAGGTATTAAAAATAAAGGGAATCTTTTTAATCGCTTATACATGGACGAATATTAATGAATAATTTATAATTCGCAAATAATGAATAATCGAAGAATAATAAGAAGATTATAAGCGTTGTATCTGGTCTTTAATAATCTACAACACATTTAAAAGATTACAATTACCATATCGAACAGTGTACAACTTGCAAACTGCCAAATTAAAGAAATACACGATTAAAAAAAATACCTACTGCCCATTCCAAAAAAGATTGATAAAACAACGAATACAAAATTCCACCCAATTAACATCAACAATTATCCAAACAATAAACAAAGATCCTTTCATCCAACTCGAATGTCCCCCTGTTCGACACGAAAAAGTGGCGCATTCGAACGGGTTCACTGCACCCTCGTGTCTCTATTCACGATAAAACCTACAAACGCGTCGGTAAATGAATCAAAATTTCGCGAACGTTTCACCGAATCCACGCGGAAGCATCGTTTGAAGAATCTGTCGTTTGAAAAACAACGAGATTTTCGCGATGGCTGCCACTTTACTCTGTTGCCGATGGAATAAGTGTGTCACGGCCAGCCGGTAGTAGGAACGACGTTCGTTCAGTCGAGCCAGGAAAGCTTCTCTACTGATATACACGACCGAAAGGTGAGTGTACAGCAAAATGCTGACTTTGTGGCCTCCTATGCACGTGTCTGTGTATATCTGTGTACGCGGAGGTACGAGCGCGAAACAGACAGAGAAAGAAGATTCGATTCTATACAGGGTGTTTACAACTTTATCAATATATTCCACGATTAAAATATCAAGTAACAAGTCTGCAAATATTCTGTGAAACTTTTGTAATGAAAATATGACGTATGACATTGTGATTATACAACGAAACTCCCGTATCCGGGGTTTGAAAAAAAATTAAATACAAAATTATCTTTACTATACACTAACATTCGCATTTCAACTCTTTTACTATTGTCAGCGATGATAGTTCAATAGAGTTTTATTATAAGTAAGGGTTCGTGATACTATTGTATTATGTGAAATAGAGAATATTATTGCTATTATTAACCCGGTGAGGATAATTGCATGAATAACTGACTGGGTCAAATTACTCATTAGCAAATTTTAGTTTAGATTTTAGACGGAAATGAAATATTGATAAATACCTGGACGTACTTTAGTAAAATAAAATTTATATATAATTTAGCAAACAGAAAATTAATCCTTGATATTCGAAACGTTTCTTGATAGGATTGAGTTTAACTTATTGTTACAGTGAGGCCTTTAAAAACCGACAGCTCTATTTTGAAAAGAAATAGTCACAAACCTTTAGGAATCTATTTATAAAGATTGCATCTATTAATTTTCTATATTGTAATAAAAATGAAACTTGGGTTTTATATTTAAAAATTAAGAACAATAAGCAAGAAATTGACTGTTAACTTCATTCGAATTTCTTCATTTTGTAATGGATCATTCGAGTACATTTTTAAATACGAAATTTTAGTCTTACATTCGGCCATAAATAAACTGCTAAAATCTGTAAGAAAAACCTCTATAACACCCTGTACATAGAAGTAATACATGGCAAAAGCGGTTGTAGGTGGAGGAGGTTTATTACGATCACAACCCATCTTTCCATCTCTTTTTAGCTTTTTCAACACAGTATCATTCGATCTTTGTCGCTCGCACGTAAGTTTTCTAGCTCGTTCTCTCGATGTGTCAGAAGACTCGTTTAACCTTTGCGAGGCGACATAGACAGAGGAGAATTAACATCAATCGGTGGTGTGAAAAATTTTTTAATTCAACGAATTAACTCTTCCAATCTTCGAGTAATTTCCGCAATTCAAATACATTTTCAATGTGTTACTTAATCAATTTGGGAGGAAAGAAATTTCTAACCCGGATCTTCTGTTTGTGACTGCGGTTAACTATTCAAATCGTCGTTGGTGGACATTCTTTTCGTACACTTTTCAACCCTTTTGTTAGGAAAAGCCATTATAGTGACCGTCGAAAAAGCGTTTTCTTTAAATTACAAAAAAATTGCTGTTAACGTACAAATTCGTGAGAATATTAACTGTGTTAAGTTAAAATTTTTAGCTACATTAAAGTACCATGGCAGTGGAATACATTAGGCAATATTTATTATCTTCTCATGTAAAATATAATAAACAAAAAAAAAAGGGTGAAATAATGCTACTTATACATTAAAAAGACACAGAATCAATACCGGCCCTGTTCAGTCCAGCATGTCATATTTTTAGTTCTAAACCATGATAATTAAATGTTAACACGTTGGCTGCCACGGGGGTCACCGGTGACCGGCACCCGAAATTTTTTACAATCAAATAATTACCAACAGAAATGACGAAACAAACCACGGATAGCGTTAACATTAAGCTAATAATGCTAGCTATCGAATTGAAAAGTTAAATTTGAAAATTAGTTGATTGTATTGTTAATAATTAGGATTTCAGCGTGTCTAACTACCCACGTCCGTTTTCACTGTGGCAGTCAACGTGTTAACAAACACTTTAGTCACACAATACATTTTAATACACTTTAACGATAGCT
Source organism: Stelis phaeoptera (assembly GCA_943735885.1). NCBI lineage: Eukaryota > Metazoa > Arthropoda > Insecta > Hymenoptera > Megachilidae > Stelis > Stelis phaeoptera. Next base: position 5,858,459 of record OX030933.1, read on the forward strand.
TTGATACACAACTTCTAATGCAAATATAATATTTTCGTACCGTAATCAATTATATTTCATAATATATAGGAAAAGTATTATATCACATTTCCTGCTTTCTGGGGGAAAGAGTCAATCGCTACGTAGGGATTTAATATAAAATTTAGAAACACAAGTACCTCTAAAGACAACTTGAACAAACTTTACACAAAACTAACAAGATCCATATCCGCAAGAAGCATAAAAATCTATTTTACCTTTCAATTCGATTAAATAACAAACAAAAAAGAAAAAAGAAGAGATGCATATTATTTCTAACACAGAAAGCATCACGACGATATCCATCGTCCAAGAAAATCGAAACTCACCGAATGGAAATATCTAACGGCCACGTAGAGCATTAACTTTTATCATTTAGCAATCGGCTTCCTACGCTCCTGCGCCTCCTAATTCAGACAAGGATACCGACACGTTGTCGAGTTTCTCTCGTTAGAAGCACGTAGTCTCGGTAGTCCTACAACAGCACCGGTTCTTATGAATATTTATTGTTCGAGGGTCTGCTTCTGTACGCTTTCTTCCGCGTTCGCGCGGTTATTTTCGCAGCCAGGATACTCGATCATACACTATACGTGTACAACGCCTGTATTCCGTCGCCGGGTTTCTCCGTTTCCATTATACGTGTACAAAGAGGTGTCTCGTCTTCGCCAAGGAAAAGGTGAACGAAGGTGCGGAGGTGGTGGAGGCTAAGGAGTCGTTGAACTACAAAACAACAGACGTAGATGACCGGCCTAAAAACACTGAAAGGAAGGAGGCGGCCCCCCTCTTTCGATTTATGTCGCTACGTCACTGCTAATCACTGTTCTTCCTTTCTTTGCACATCGAATGCCCTGCTTTCTGATCGATGATTAACCCTTTACCTTATCTCGTTTTCAATGTTTCCGCTTTTAATTGGATTTCCTCGTTGATCCACGTGTTATTCAGTAATGGCGATACAAGTGACAGAGTGGAGGGGTATTAAATTCAGAAAGATAGAAACAAAATTCGCAAAATGAAGGACATAAGGACCATTTTAGAAAAATAAATAAATGTAAAGGACAAAACAACGAAATAAACAGTGAGAGTGTCTGTATTATGCAAAGCAGTGTTGGTTTAATTAGTATATAATTATTTTAACACTAGAACTATCGACGTTTGATTTCTACTTACTTTTAAATCAAAAATAAAATAAAGCACGAAATATATAAAGAATGAGATATGGATTAACACGTAGCAAAATTCTTTATCTTGACAAAAATCGTAACGTAAAATAAGAAATCTAGAGCAGTCATTCTGACCCGTTTGGTAGTTCAAGTGTTAATGCAACTGAGATGTTACTATAATAATTAACCCATGTATTATAATAATCAACGAAACAAAAATTGAAAAGTATTATAACTTCTACAAATATTTGTATTGCAATCTTAATAAACTTGATCTTCATTTCAAAATATAATTTCATTAAAACGATATAGTTTTCCATATTAATCGAACCTGAATTTCTGAATTCAAACCCCCCTCCCAAAAAAAAAATTAAATTATACAAAATATTATGCCAGTACTTGTATCATCTTTAAAATTGATTGTGTTCATTTGGATGAAATAATTAATCTTCGATACAAAAATTGATATCGACCAATGAAGAATGAATAATGATCATTCTAATTTCCTCACAATATTCTTGAAAGACAATTCGCAAAAGATCGATGGTAATGATAGAAGCATCGTCCGTTTTTAGCAGTCCTTGAGTAATTATCGACTACTACGGGTATATTCATCCCGAGGATATACCTGTACGTTATGTAACGCAAACAAAGGGTTAAAGGTAACATTAGAAACGGAATCAAGGGCTGAGAATATCGTGTAACACCGTTCAATATCGATACAACGTTTGAATTACTTTCATTCTAAATATACGAATCAAGCTTTAGAAAACGGATCCCTGAAACACCAACAATTTAAATTCCATCCTTTTCATGTATTATTTACCAGTGCACGAACTACTTTTTATTCAAAAAGTTTTATATCCAACTTTAATCGAAATATCATTGTATCTCTTCTATAAGTATTGGTCAGGATTGGCTAACTGTTCAAAGATTAAAGGAAGCAATATAACAACAAATCTATTCTTATACATTTTGTTTAACGAAGATGAAAGATGATAAAACGCACGATCTAACGCGACGGAAATAAATCTCGAGGAAACGTTGGCACGAACAAGAGAAGCGCCAGGGGGGGGTAAGATTTGTAATTTGACTGCTTGTCTTCGAGTGACCCCCACCTCCTTCTAATGTAATCTTTATTTTAAGCATCGATATTTATGAATGGCAAAGTTCGTTGCAACGGTTTAGCCCTCGGTCCGGGAGCGTGGGCTGGCCCGGTCTTATTTCGCTTTCTCTAAACATGCAAACACCGCTCTTGTAATTGCGAAACTTCTGAATGAATCTGGATTCCTTAACGAAATTGTGCAACTTCGTGAGAGGGGCCGAAATCGACCGAGCAGAATCGATTCTTGAACAGAAATGACTTAGCGGAGCCTATTAGAAAACTTCGGATTATTTAATCATTCGAAGGCGAAAGTGATGTATGAAAACAAACGGTACAGAAAACCTTCGATTTAGGGAAATTAATCCTTTAATTGAAATATAAGATTTAATCGGACTGTACGAAGTCGATAACCATAGAAAAGAATTTTTGATTACAAGCCCAGGAAAGTTTATTAAGAATATCAAGCGTCGATTGAGTACTTTGGCGCTAATATTTAAAAGAAATGTAAAAAGAAGAATTAGACATTCTTCCCTGGAAAAGTAACTGTTTCTCGCATTTAATTGAAATATACACATCATAATTATGATGTTAAACTCATTAGCTGCTATCTCATAACCATTTAGTAAATTAAAGAAATTTGGCTTCTCAAATAATTTATTACCGATTTTCTGTCACGCACTCGAAAACAATGTACCATACGTGTTACACTGGGCGTTAAAGGTATAATACAAATCCGATAACTATAAAAGGAAACTAATACACTTCTGTAAGTTCTCTCGAAACAAATTCTATTTGTTGAATTCTAATATGTTTCTTTGTTTCGCATAACGTTAACGACGTTTTCCAAGAATCCAACGATCGCGTTACACGGCGATTACCTGTATACTTTCAGTCCAAAGGCTAGAGACGGATGAAGACCTTCGTACCGGTGCTTATAGACAGATTTTACTGTACCGTCTTTAGCTGTTGCATGGGACGTTAAATAAATAATCGCGGTTCACGCGTGTACTAGTTTCGATCGAGGAACAAGGTTAACCGTGTTTTGTTTCCAAGGGATAAAATAATAATACCGATAATAAAAAAAAAAGATATTATAAAAGAAAACGAGGACGTTCATCGAACATCTAGAACCCATTGTCCATCAATATTATGTCGAAGAAACGTGACGTAGTTTCGCGTCCTCGATAGAAAATCGATGTGCATCGAAATCTATGTTTAAACCGTGATAATTTCGTCGAGCAATTTCGAATGCACCTGCTAACGCTTCTTCTGTTTCCGTTGCATAATTTTAACCTTTAATCGGTTGCTGACGCGTTTGCGTGCCGCCTGGATCGCCCAGAAACGTCTTCGAATCAAGAAACGAGAACACGTTTTCTGCACGTGACGAAATTGTTACGAAAGCCCTTACCTTTAACAATGGCTATGGGGAGTCTCGTGAACGTCATTCAATGGAATAATTAGAATAAGAGACTGATTCAAGGGTTACGTAATAAAAATCGAATCGCTTTCCAGATTCCACAATAGCACCTCGACGATTCGAATTGTACAAAAGTGACATGACGATAAATTATAAGGAACACCAAAAGTAACGATTGTGAAACATTATAGCAACCAACTCTTTATAATGAAGAGGAAATTTATGTGTAAAATTTTATTTAACGTTTACATAACCCTTTCGTTCCCACTGTAATGGTATGACCATAAGTAGGTATGTTAAAAATATATTTTTTAGTTTCTAAACTTCTAAGCTCTTTAAAATATATTTTTAAGTTTTTAAGATTATAAGTTTCTAAAAATGTTATTTTATCTTAATTTCAGATAAAAGAGGTACAATGCAGGTGGACGTATGCAGTAAGACACATGGTAATTGTAATTATTCAGAATACGATCGTGTGATTTTCCAAATGAAGTTTTTCACTTAGTACTTTGCATAAATAGTAATAATATCGACGCAATATGAAACTTTTTGTTAACCATTTCTTATTTTGGTTTATTTAATAAGAAATTTGCGATATTGATATGAAAGATAAGTTAACCTAATTTCTTTAAACCAAAGTTTCTTAATATTAACAATAGAAGGATAATAAAAGAACACAGCGTTTAATAATTCCTGATATCCTTCAGTCTATGAATTACCAAAATTTTTACAAATTATGCAAAAACCAAATATTAGATCATCCAAGATAATATCATCTTAGGAATTTTTATCTATTCAGTCTGCAAAGTTGAACTCGTAGATCTAATTCCAAAAATACTGCCCTAAGCTAATTTCTATTTATTTTAAAAAATGATATAGCTATAAAAATATTATAAATGAAGGATATCTAATGAACACGGTTCAAAATATCTTGTACACCTTTTTTGTTTAATATAAAATAACAATTCTAACTACTCACTTATTAAAACACAACAACAAAAATTGGGGAAATTGGGTCAATGTGACTGGAAATCGAGTCCCGAATTCTTTTCCTTTGTTAAATGTATCATTTGAACTGAAATTTAAATATCTAATGAACATTACTAATTTTTGCAAGAGAGAATGGATGCTTTTTTGCTTTGAATGCATTTTTAAACGAAATGTAATTACATTTTTTGACGTAACTTTACAAATCCTCTAAAAAGGGTTAATATCGAACATAACACCTTCGAGCTCGTTTCACTCGCAATAGTTTCTAGTTACCGCAGAATTTCTAACAGAATTCTAAAGATTCTTAACGGGATGTTTTCCACGTATTCACGCGCTTTCTCTCGCGGCAGTTTCTTCCACTTTGACACAATATTTTTTATTTACATGGATGGATTATGCAAAGAACTTTCCAAAGTACAAAACGTACAGAATAGATTTCTTACCTTCCATGAGAGGGAAAAGAAATGAAATTCATTCGTTCGTCGGTACTCGAGTTCAACGATTTCGTATAATCCAGTATGGGGAAAACAAATCAGAAAAGAATTTCAAATTGTGACATAATCGAAGTGCTGTAATTTTTATCTATTATTAATGGCATTAAAAAGTAAAGATAAGAACGCTTTATCTTTCTTCTTTGTTCAATCAATCCAATACTATACTGAATCTGTTTATTCATTTAAAATTGTAATTATCCTCTCTTTTATATAATAAAAAAAATATTTTTCACTTAATTTCTTAGACGAAATATCTACACAAAAATTGAAGCATTGAATTTGCAAACGTCGACAAACATGAAAAAAAAAATATTTATTGAATCATATACAGGGTGTCCCAGCTAACTCTGGCATCTCAAATATCTCGCTTGTTTTTGATGGTAGAAAAAAATGTTAGAAGAAAAAGTTATTGTATCCGATGGGGCACATATTCTGATTGGTGAAAAATTTTGCTCAAGGTCATTTTTTTCGAGATTACAAGGTCATCGGTGTTTTATTAAACGGAACCATATATTTTTGTTATCATACGATGATAGCTGAGGGCAAGGCGAGTTCATTGACCTGTAACACTACGACCTTCGAATGACCTTAAAAATATATGGTTCCATTTAAAAAAAAATTACCTTGAGCAAAATTTTTCACCAATCAGAATATGTGCCCCATCGGATACAATAACTTTTTCTTCTAATATTTTTTTCTACCATGAAAAACAAGCGAGATATTTGAGATGCCAGAGTTAGCTGGGACACCCTGTATACCCAGCTTCGTGTTTCAAAATTAACTAAAAATTATTTCCCTTCTATAAACTTCATTATATAATAAATAAATAAATAAACAAAATAAAGTAAAAAGAAAAGAGTTATTATGATTGCAAATCATTTCATCACTTCTGTAACTTGATTTACCTCATTAGCTCCCGCCGGTTATTATAATAAGTATAAAATGCAACATACTCTCTCGAAAACGAAACGCGCGATTTTCTCTGTCCCAGAAACGATCCTGATTAGAATAATGACGTAACTAAGCACGAGTGTACCGTAAATGACTCATTAGATGATTTCTATCTCCTTCCATCCGTATTGAACCCGTTCAAAAAATCCTACTTTTTCATCGTCTCCACTGTTCGATGATATTTTTAACTCGTATATCTCGATCCGACGATAATCCTCTCTCGATGTTATCGTCCCTCGTGAACGTCTCTATCGATCTCTATCTATCCAACACCGTTGTGTACGATCGTAACGATTTACGAACGATAATCTCGACGAGTCTAAAGTCCGGCTAGGCGGAAAAGGAAATTTCGTTATCGCACGCTCTACTCGCGATATATATTATATATTTTCTCGGACGGCCGTTCCTCGAGGCCCCATTTTCGAGGGGTTGCCTCGCTATAAGGTGGTTTTCTCGAGCGTCGGATATACATATATACATTGCACGTATACGTACATACGTGTACATACATATACGCGTGTATACGGTATATGGACACAAGGGGTTGCAATGCCTCGTGTGACGCAGCAGCAATTCAAAGGGTGGGGACTCTGGTGTGTATATGCGCCTTCTCCCTACCGTATATAATGCTTCCCCCTCCCCCCAAACCCCCTCTCTCTCACCCTTCCCTTAACAATCTCCCCCGACCGCCCACCTTCTCTGATTCTCCCCATCGCCCCTATTCTCCCCACCGGTATTCACTACCGGCGCCCCTCGGTGTATCCCGGCGACGTTGCCGGGTGTTACATAATAGCCGAGCGGCGTTGCCAGGCTTCCTTTTGGCCGACGTGCGACGTTGCCAACTCGAACCGGTGTACCATGTCGAACTGTTCGCCTGTTTGCCTGCCTTGCCTTGCCTGCTCTTGTCTACCTACCTACCCACCAAGAAAGTCTAGCTAAAGCACAGACCCGTATCTACAGGGGCTCTTACAGCACGGTTTCTTTCCAACCTCCGGTTCGTCGAATTAAGAAAAATATATCGTTCGTACGTTAACAAAATGGATTTCTTACGAAAGAAACCACCGTTAACCTCTTAAATCCTATTGCTCGATGAATTAATTTCTTAATTATCGAATAAGAATCTTCTAGAACGAAAAATAAGGAGAATTTGATGGAATTATACCGTTGCCGGAGAATTTTTTCTCACCGGTAGGGAAGCATCTATCGACCAACTCTGTTTATACCGTTGATGAAAAGTCGATGGCTAGAGAGAGAGAGTTTCGCCAGCGCAAAGGTGTTGCCTATATTTGACCAATCTATTATGGCAATTCCCTTTGTCCCTGAGAACCTGGGCCCTACCTCGGAGTCCGGATGTCTCGGGCTGGTTCCGGATCTCAGATTACCGGGCCCCTCGAGGCGTTTCAAACGGAGCCTCGCTCTACTTATTTCATGCTTGAAAAATATCAACTGAACACGGTGAGAAAGATTTCTTTGTTCTTTCTTCGTACATGGATATTCGGATGTGTATTTCATATTAACACTAGAACACAACCGACGTTCAGTGCACTCTTACTTCTAAATTGAAAATATAATAGAAAACAAAATAAACGAAGGATGAAAGGTAAATTCCCATGTAGAATAATTCTTAACAAAAGCCAGCTTGTATTTTTGACCAAAATGTTTTGATAACTTTTGTAATTTAAAATAAGAAATCTGAAACAAATCATTTTGACCTTCTTGGTAGTTCTAGTGTTAATTTCATACCTCGACGATACATAAATTTTCTATGAAATACAATTTCAAAAATAACTAGATAATGATCATTTCATTAGTCTTTCTTCATACGTCGAACCGTCTTGATTTACTTATTATCAGGTATTCTTTTATTCCAGGTGCAACTGCCTACGTATCCTAACAAATACCGACAAGGAATAACGTTTCAGCGTTGAAACGACGAGGAAATTAGTATTTCCATCGAGGATACAAAGGCATAAAGATTCGGCGCGTGTAACGCGATACAATTAAGTCCGCACAGGGCCCGTGAAGAGGGGTTTATTTTCGAATCCGAAAGGTAGAGGGGCCTTGAAATCCACAAAAAACGCGCACGTTCTGACTGGCCCCCAAGATGTAAAGGCGATGTTGCCAATATGATCGTGATGGTTCGCATCGCCGGCAACGTCGCTCGCAAACTCTATCGATTCCAGATCTACAAATTCTCACGAGCCCTCTGGGTCACTCGAGCACGTTTTCCCTGGAATGTACGTGTGCGCGCGTGCGGTTACGAAAAACCATCACGTCCATTATGAAAACTTCCGATGAAGATAAAAATAAATTAAATACAATAAGGAAAAAAAAAATGATCGTAACCCCCCGCCACGTGGTATTCGTCTCTTGGGAACACGCTTATTTCGCGTCGAATGTCCAGCCATTTGAAACTTCATAAAGCATTCTATTAATACCGAACAACGGAGAACCGAACGTTATATTATTCCGAAAGGGGGGAACAGGAAAAGAAAGTTTGGCGAGCAGGTGTCTGGGTACACGAAATACTTCTGGAATAGCCATGAGGGTACGAAGTCGTAAAAAATAAACACCGGCTACGGGAAGGGAAACGAAGGAAAGGATAAATCGAGGGAAACGTAAGGTAAACATAATTTACGAAAGAACCAGTTGAGTTTTTGAGCGATAATTGAAAATATTGTTAAGATTACGCCTATGGTGTTCGTCTGGTTATCTATTTCATAACTTGTTCTTACTTTTTTTTTTCTTTTCTTTTCTTTTTTTTTGAGAACGGATCCAGTTTGCTGTTACAACTTGTAATTACAAAGAAAATATCGAGAAACGTGAAAAATACTTCGGTACCGTTATTTGTGCATGCAGCATACCTCAAAGAAAAATGAGGGCACTCACATTTAACAACTATTAAACAGGGTCACTGAACGGTATACTCGTTCCATTCGATTTTATGCTACCGAACAACTTATGAAAAAAAGGGGGGAAAAAACAGAACGAATCGAAATGATTTTTTGGTGTTAAGCTTTGGCCAAAAATAATAAGTCTGTTGGAGTAGCCGGTGGCAACTAACCAATCCCTTACCTTATAAAAGATGCATCTAATTTATAAAATAAATTCTATTCTGCGTATTATAAATGAAAATTTTGTGAAATTCCTAGAAATGTATTAAAAATTCCAAACTTAAAACTGAAGCTAAGGGAATTTTCGTAACTCGAATGATTATACTTCGAAATCACTAAAATATCAAATCCTCTCGATCCTTTCGTTACAAAATTTGAATGCCATCGAAGGAAAATAAAGGAAGATCGAAAATTTACTTTGCTAGCCTAATAATCATTGTGCTTCGATTGTTTGCAGAATATTTTATGATCAATACAAAATTTGTCAACGGAATCAAAGAATATTTATAAAATCATGAAAATGTAAGGAACAAGAAAGCGTTAGACTGGTTATAGGTCTGCGCCGATGCTTTCGGAACGACTAATACATCGTCCACCTCCTTCTTGAACTCTGTGTCTTAGCTGGTGAAAGTCAGTCGTGTATTCTACGTGGCCAAGAGCCCTTGGAGAACACACGAGACATGTGCATGTACATATATACCCTACATAATCCAGAGAGACATGCACATACTTCAGTTACGGTAGAAATATCATACACACTTGTCCGTATTATAATATATTGAAGCAGATAACGAGTACAGGATACTTCTGCCTCATTGCATATTAAGAACGGCTGCAAGAAGCTTGCCAACTTGTGACATGTTTATTACAAACATCGTGTTTCCACCGAAACGATCATTTTATTTCAGCGCCTAAAAATTCCAAGCAACAAGAATCACTATTTTTTCTATCCTAACGTTCACTCGCGAACCCAACTACCAAGGTTACGGGGCAAAAAAAAACCACTATTTTACAAAGTTACAAGGTGTCACGAGTTATTGAAGTTTCTGTTACAACCAAACACTTTTAAGAAATAAAATTAAAAAAAAAAGTAAATTCTGAACGGCAAAGTAAAGGAGCAACTTTAGTGTCCGAGTTCGCAGAACGATGATCGAGGCAAGTATACGGAGTGCTCCGTTTACCAAGCTGCCAACTCACAGTCGGGCTTTTCTGTGTGAGAAGGCAAAAGGTGCAACGTTGCCAGGCCGACAACACGTAAACGACCGGCGCAGACATGGCAACGTCACGAAACGAGAGACACGCCGCGAGACACCGCGAAGGAGAGAAGGCAACATAGTCGTTTCAGTTTGAAACGCAATGCCGGCCGTTTGCCAGATACCGTAACAGGGTCGACGGATGAAGAAATTTGGCGGTATCGGCGCTTCTTCGTGCGAGTGTGTATTCGCGAGGAGACCTCGATGTCTGAATTGCCCGAAACGACACGAAACGTTGGGCAGAGAGAGAATTACATTGCGACTTTACGTTTATATCCTTATCCTGGACGTCTACCTTGCACGAACATTAAAGAGAATATTGCCAAAACACGTTCCATGTTTCCAATATTCCCGAGAAAATAAGGACAAAGAACAAAAACACACGAGAATCGAAAGTAAAAATTAAATTTCATTTGATAAAATTGGTAACGGAAATAATCGTGTCCCAACGGCGCAATGCGTCAAGAGAGCAACGTTCCAATTAAATTGTGCGATCTTCGACCCTGTGGCATTCCTATTTGCGTACACAGTCGATACTGTTTGGAAAATTAATAACAGCAATATCAAAATCTACATTCCTGGTAAACCTATCGAAAAAAAAAAAAAGCTAGCCATTTTTCACGATATCACACGAAACACTCCGTTCGTCTAAAGGCACCGGTGGCCAAAAAGAGAAAAGGAAAACAAGGAATTCGATTGCCGCTAAAAAGAAGAAACAAGCACACAAGGCAACGAGTCCCGGCGTACATAGGGAGGGTATATGTAACTTTGGATACATATTTATGACAGCTCGTATATCATCGTAGGTACACCAACACACGAAAATACGTGTGACTGGAGGTTGGAGAGTCGAAGGTTTTCGGATGGGTGACGTCGAGTGGAACACGAGGACGAGGCGCAGAGTCGAAAGGTGGGGTGAGCATGGGGTGCAGGGGCGCGGTACGATATGGGGTGGGGAGAGAGATGGGGCAGAGTGAGGTTGGCGAAAGGGGAGGTGGTCGACCACGCGCGATCAATATAACAAAATACGCCGGCAAACCCGCACGTACATACATGTACGCGTGCGCGCACACACATGTACAGTTTAAAGCATTCTGTCAATACACCGATCTACACACACACACGCACAAGTATAAATTGTAAATATAATCTAAACGCGCATACAGCTTTAAGTCGACGGTTATACGTGTGTATGAAAGCTCTGCATACTCTTATCTCCGTGTGACCATAAATTGCAAACGCGATACGTGTGCATATTACTTGTGCACAAGTATATACATACGTGTACGGTATAGGTGTGCACGCTCAATGGATACGGTTATATCTCTCGCGTGTAGTCAAACGCAGAGAAATTCGGGGGTACATCATATGCCATGCGTGTATGTGTACATACACACGCAAGAGAAATACATTTCGTTAAATGGGTGTGTAACGCGTTGCACGAATACGATGCACATGCCGTACGCATAAGAATGTAGCGGACGTGCGTTTCAAAACACATCCTCGAATCAGATTCGGGCCCCGTTCATGATTTGCACAAAGAAATGGTCAAACGTACAATGTACAGGGTCTGACGGAATTCTTATTTTTGTGCAAATGCTGTCTCGAACTAAAAATACAAAAGGAACAACCTATTCTGTCCATGCAATATGAACACATTGCGCGATTACATTCAGTTGCCTCGTATCGTTTTCGAAAATTATGTAACGTCTAGAATTTGAAACGAAAATACAATCTATCTTTTTCACTAATATTGATAATTGAAAGTACTGAAAGCACTTTACAAAAACGAGTGACTGTTTCATTTTCAAGCTCTCAATTACTTGACAATAATATTAATTAAAAATGTGTAAAATTATAATATTTTAGTCATATGCTGAAACATATTTTTTTCTTTTTGTTCTGTATCAATGCGTTTTAAGGAACGCAAAGGTCAACGGCGTAACGACGCCACCCGCCATTTTAAGGACAAACCTTTAAGGCTATAACGCACGGTAGACGACCGTAAGAAAGAAGCCAGTGAACAAACCAAGTATCGCCAGCTGGCACGTAAAATGTAGCGCCGCTGGCAATGCGAATATTCACCGACATGTGCGTTTCGAGAAAAATTAATGGCACAAAACAATATTAGAACTCGTATCGAAAACATTGGTCATTCGTTTCTCCGTAAAGATATACCATTTTTTCTATTAAACGATACTACCTCAAAGCATCCAAATAATTTATACTAAAAAGAAAAAGCAAATTTACTTAGCAGGGTAATAATATTAGTTGCTTAACAGCAATTACTATTTTCCATAAATTTACAGCCATAAACTTAATCCCTTCGTATGTTTCCAATAAATAAATCCGTTTATTGGATTTTAACAGAATTATAGTCTCGGACTGTGGAAAGATTTAACCAATAGAATAAATTCATAACGAACAAATATATAATTACTAACAAATTATGTGTGAAATATAGAATATGAGTCGTAGTTCGTCGTAACACGGCGAACTTATTATGTAAAACATGATGCAGTGTGTATTTTCGTAAACCTATAAATAACTGGCGCGCCTACGAATATTAATGAAACTTTGTAGCAGTTTCTTCAACATTGTGGGATTAACCGTAGTGAATTATTTTACACTGTAATTTCGCGTCCACGGGTATCCGTAGGTTGAGCGACACTGCGCCACGTCACCGTTAGTTTTCACTTCTGTTTTCCTACTCCGATCCTTATTCCTTCACAATTTTACCTGGATTTTACCTACACTCATATTTTATATTCTATACGTTCCTACGTTGTCCATATAAAATGAAAGTAGAAAAAGAATTTATAAGAAAAATCGTAAAATAGAAATAATTCTATAAAAATCATTTTATATTATATTAAATTACTCATATATTAAAACAGTTTTCGTGTTTGTAAAAATTCACGACTAAATTAAAGAAAACATATATCCTCAGCTTTATAAATTATTAACATAATTATACTTAAAAGAAAGAACCTATTCTATCCTAATAATACGTGAAATAGAATGATTTTCAATTTTAAACGTTAAATTAATAAATTAACGCAAAGACATAAAGACTGAATAGTTAACTATTGAAATGTTAATAAATCTACTGTAACCTATCGATAATTTTATAGAATCTCATGGTTAAATAATACATAAAGTATTGCAATAATAAAGTAAATGTTATAAATTGTTTATATTGTGTACGTTGATTTGTATTTTGATTAATATTTTCGTTCACGAAGCACGTTCGAAGGCGTGCCCTGGGAACGGATCCACGGTTTGAGCGCCACTGTCGAACAATAACTTCGTGCCGCTGCGAGCTCTCAAAATGGCTGTCCTCAGCTATTATTACTTCGGGGAAAAAACAAATGACGGCGCGCTCACGCTACGAGGAGAGGAGAGACAGAGCCAAGGCTCTCTGTATACCGTGTGGTGTATACGTATGTATACGAGAGGTGTGGGTGTATATATATGTACGCGTGGAGGATCGTCGAGATCTACGTACGGAATCGAAAACATCGTGTACACCTTACGTATCCCAAAATTCTGGCTCTATCTAACCGATAATGCTTCATTAGCACACAAAAATATAAACAAACGTGTACGGAATAACGAACAACTCGCATGACTCCGTTTTTTTTTCTTTTTTTGTTTTGCTTTAAATATTCATATACCGGTAAGAAAATATAAACAATATATTTTACATCCAGATTTAACCGACGATAGAATGCTTGCCAAACGCTACGAAAGTACGGCCGTATATAGTCGTAAAGGTTTTAGACGAAATTATCGTCGACCGTACCCAAACTACCGGCAACAATACAAACGCGCTATTCCCTGTCCTGAAAATATATGCGAAGGGACCGGGATATTTCGTTTTCGGCAACTTTACCGTAGAATTGGATGGCTCACGGATAAATTGGAACTGTTTCGACAAATTAGGAAGCTCGTAAATCTTGCTGGACGTCTTGTAGGTTCGTACCCTACGCCTTAAAAGATGCAGGTACGAGATGGACCGTAGACGGAAAAATGAGCATGAATTTTATGCGCACTAACCGGCGGAAATAGCGTGACTGAATTTTAGCCCGAACACTTGGTGTATGTATAGTTACGTAAGGTGCCTTTTGTTAGAAAGGCATAGAAAGGTGAAAAATAATAAAAAAGAGGAACAAAAAAACACTCACCGTTTGAAATGCTCTCGTATGCGATCCTCTCGGATGTTTTCCGGCAGATTTCCAACCCACAGGTGACGTGTCTCTCTAACCATTTTGCTCCGAACTCTTCATTTGGGATCGGATGTTGTGGTATCGTTTGGCGGCACTGTACAACGACACACAACTTCGCCCGACGCTAATCACGGCACTCTCACCACACCACCCGATATTCAATACCGCCAGCGGGTCGGCTAAGGAAGCCTCTTTTTTCGTTTGCCGATTTTCTTTCTTTCTTTTTTTTTTAATCGCTTTTTACTCGTTACGCGATAAATCAATGATCCGTGTATCAATTCGCGAACCAACACAATTATTGATCTTGTACTCGTTTCACGAAAGCAAAAGGAAAAAAAAAAATGGAAAAACTCGTGGAGCTCGCGACACACACGCGACAAGACGAAGGAGAACCGTTACGTGTATTCCACGACGAAGCAAGGAGCTTCCTCCCACTTCGAACACTCCCAATTTAATCACTGGCAACAAACAGATTATCACTAGTCACTAGCCGGAAGGTGGTGACCCCAAGCACGACGAGTGCTGTCGTCAGGGCAGCGCCGTGGAACGATCGGTCGACAGAAGAGGGTAGCAACGAAGCTATCGCGATAAAATTTTTGCGTCGCGATGCACGCCGACGACAACGAAGAAGAGGAGGAGCCTCGATAGTAGACACCACTGATGGCAACGGCTACGAGAATCAGGACCGTCGCCGAACACCACATCGTATACCACTGGATCGCGTATGAAGAAAGACGGTTAATCACACGTCACACCAAGCACACCGGGCACAAAGCGCGGACGATATATCCCGACGCATATTTGCCAAGCATAATCACACTCGCGTCGATCTTTGCGTGATTTTTATGCCTCGTTCTTGTCGCGCACCGACAAACAGAGGCTGCAAATACGCTTTCAAACTGTCGCGAAAACCCCACTGAAAACAATCGATCTACGGACGATATTTAACCGTTGCTTTTTTTTTTCCTCTCTTTTCTTCCTGTTAAATTTCGACGCGTAACTTTTCTCGCGCACGACACACTACTTTTTTTTTCCTCTTTCCCACTTTTCGTAGTTGCTTCTTTCACAATCACTGAATTTACACCGCTCGTACCTCGTTAACGGTATCAAACGTCGACGAAATACATTTTTCTCAGTAAAAGCGAGGCGCGGTTTCGTTTCGTTTCGTTTCTACCGATCGAATAACCAACTTTTCGTGTCACGTAACGTGCATTAATCGAACAAATTTATGTATATTAGCGATCCAATCGCTACAATGCACGCTTGTATACGTACGTCTCAAACGCACTCGCTTCGTTCACTCGGGCCATGTAACGCGGATGGAGCTGGCTTCGCTCCTTCTCACTGCACTACACTACTCGAAGTGACGTCACCGTGGCGGGAGCGTAGTATGGCTCGCTGGCTAGTATCGTTGCTTGGCCAATGGTGGGGAGAATCGGGTAGGGGAACGAAACGAGTCTACCTCAGAAAGCGGCGGCTTGCAATTGCGATCGTCGTCCGCCAGCCGGTGAAGTGTGTCCCTGGTGGGGGAAACTTTTCGTACGTCCCCGGAGGGGAGAGAGTGGGGTGAATCGTTCGAATCGAAGCAAGGACAGGTAGGGAGAACTCGGGACTCCGGGAGAGAAGGGATAACGGGTCGAACGAGCTAACCCGAACCCCTCCCGAACCGCGCTCGTCCCTCGTGGACCGATTCTATCTTTCTCCTCACTACTTCTCTTCTCGTCTCTTGTCGTCTCTTTCCGTCGATGCGCTCCTTCACCCCTCCTCCCTACCCACCCAAACGAATCGCACCATATCCCGTCGTTCCATCCTCTTTTCTCCTCGTCCCTTCTTACTCCGTAATCTCCTCGTCCTCTTCCTCCTACATCGTACCACCTCCGCCGTTGCTTCTCAACCGCCATCTTTGTTGTACGCTCTCTCTTTTCATCCCGCTCTCTACAGGGCCGGTTTACGGGTAGCTAATTACCCGGGGCATCGGTACTTTCTACCAAGAATAAAGACGGAAAATCGGATTATTACGAAAATAAAAGTACTTAACTTTGTAACGTGTTCTCTAATCAAGGAAGTAACGATCAAACAGACGTGTCAGCACGATGGGTCCTATAAGCTAATGAAAGATTTACTAGGCTGAGCACTTTGTGCAAATATCGTGGATCGAAATGTTGTAGGATAAAATATTCAATTTAATACTATCCGATGTTATCACATTATATTTGTCTACGATGGAATATATATTATGAAAAGAAGTTTTACGATTATGTAAAATTTCGTTAGTTTTTGGCACAATTCTATTCAGATTTAATTAATCAGCTTATTTATTGCAGTAAATAGTTTATGATAATTTTTTAAAACTGAATATTATAAATACGAATGATAGGAGTACGAAACAAGGTATTTGAACGACCAAAATGAAACTTAAACTACTTTATGTTTTATATTATGCTTCAGAATTATTCAATTTCGTTGATTTTTATTTATTTCCGTCGTTAATATTTATTTCCGACGTTATCCTACTCAAAGTTCAATCAAGATATGCAAATAATGACTTCTCGAGCGATGTACGGGCACCAGACCGCTTTGAGCCGA
Organism: Stelis phaeoptera; assembly: GCA_943735885.1. Lineage (NCBI taxonomy): Eukaryota > Metazoa > Arthropoda > Insecta > Hymenoptera > Megachilidae > Stelis > Stelis phaeoptera. Next base: position 5,875,556 of record OX030933.1, read on the forward strand.
ACCTGTTCGTGCTCCATCTTGTTTCCGCTAAAATCACGTCAAAGTTGTAGATTCATGGCGTCGTTGATGCGGTGCCTACGACTTCACGAGATCTACTGTTCGTTTATCCTTTCGCGTTGCATGTTCTTTCCACGGTACACGACAGTTTGATCATACGAAATTACCTCTATTGGCGACAATACCAAACATGCGTTTCTCAGTTACGAGTACGTCATCGAGGCTAGAGAAAGCGATTTCCGTTACACTCGAATTGCTTCGTCCAAAAACGAAATCAGTTTCATGACTGTTTCGTCCTGAGAACGTTCAAACGAGGTACGCCTATTGCGTGTTCTGTGCTGGTGATTTATAACCACCCAAATGTACAACGTCCGTACATTGTTTCATTAAATCTTTGGGTGAAATTATGTAGGTTACCGTTAAATAACTATACAATTAATTAATTATACTTTTCGTTGAAGATTCTTTGTTAATCTTCGAGCCGTGCATACGTTCGAAATATTTTCTTATATTCTTCACACAGATAAAAATTAAGAATGTGTATATTGCAAATCTATAACGGTTTGTAGTATTTATGGCCTACCGAACTTGCTTTACTACCTAACTTCTTCTTTTAAATATTTAACTATTTATGCATTAAATTAGCATAAATTACCGAAATTTTATAATTAAACTGCTCTTTCGGTTCGTTGGCCTTCGCTCTTAAGTTTTATATTCTTAATCAGAATTTTAATATTATTAAAGAAGAACATCACGTGTGGTAAAGTAATCAATTGAGTAAGCTAAAAATATGGTGTCTGTATTGTTTGTTCTTCAATTTTACGTTAGTATGTTTCCGAAATAGCACATATACCGCCATCTGGAAGTGAACGTGAAACTAACGAAACAAAAGAATATCTTTCCCTCTTTTTAAATAAGTAATTTTTGTTTTATTAACTTACGGCCACAACAAACTTGAGTAATGCTATTATACATAGGTCGCTTGAAGCATTGAAAACGAGATTTAATATATGGATCGCCCCAAAAAAGCAGCCACATGTAATAAGACACATAAGTGCAATTAATTATCACACGATCGTTTGAATTTTCACAATAAACCTGTTATTTGTTACTTTGCATAGTGATATAATGTTAAAACCATGCAGAACTTGCTTCAATTTGTTTTTCTTTCAGTTATTTGATAATAGAAAATTCGTAATGTCGTCACCGGTGACCGACGTGGCGAAACACGTGTGAACCCCTCCAACTCGACGCTTCCCATGGCTAATAGAGATGTTATTACTTATTGTTATAATTTCCAAAATATTTTCATTATTAAATCGTGGCTACCCTCGATTGTAGTTAAAATAGTTATTTATTATATTTTAGTACTTAAATTGCGTGCAGTATGAAATAGTTTTATAAATTAAAGTTAACTTATTATAATATAAAAACTGGTAGGTCGGTAAGTATAGTGTAATTATTTGAAAGCGAGTTGTATAATTATTAATTAGTAATATAATAATTTAGAAATTTAATAACATCATAATTTAGTTATTTACAATTAGTAATGGACGATAGACTAGGTTAATTATCGTGTCTAGTAACTTTTTGGTATCTTCGGTAAGACAGAGGGTGGAATTTCCATCCGATGCATTGACATTTCCCCTAGGAACGTATAAAAATTTATTAGTTTATTTTATTTTATTTTGTATCATTACACTTCAAAAACAGCACCGTTTTTATTATTTAACGGTTTAAAATGTTAACGATCTATAATTCTTATACAATACTTTTTAAATTTATAATAGTCTTATAAGATAAATGTATTGTACTATTATTAATTTAGAAATATATAAGAATTTGTTGAATTTCAAGCCACTGTATCAATTGTCTCTATGAAGTATAAATATTTAAAAACAATTATTATAACAATGCTGTGAGAACGATTGTATACATTCCAACTGAAATAATTCACGAAATAATAAAAACCATATTAATAATATTAAGTGTTTTTCATTAGCCAATTATAACAATTTACACCTTTGTAAATTTACCAACCCACTAGTTTATCATTTCTTTCACTTCTTATTACGAATAAGAAACAAATCATTTAAATAATTCATTAGAAAATTAAAACATATACTTTAAAATTAAGAAATAAGATAGTTGTATCTTTAATAATTACATTTGTAACGCGTCTTACTACAAATATCTATTTTAAGGGGTTATGGAGGTTAAATTATAAATTCGAGTTATCTTTTTATTTTAATTCTACCATTGATGATATTATAAATTAATATAAGTTCTAATCGATACGATAGCAAATGAAAAAAAAGTAAGGTGGGCTTGCAACCCTCTAAATCTTAGAACCACGAGAACACGTTACACATAACTACCCCCATATAACTGTGCCAAACGCAGGGGGTTGCTATGCTCTGTTACCGTTTAACATGTTTACTGTTTCAGTGAAATCTGACATTTGTGGTAAGACATAATTTAAGCTGTAAGTTTTAACCCAATCATACGCAATTTGAATTAAACCACCAATAGTTACAATTTTTATTACCTAAATATAAATCAATGTAAGGTGTCCCAAGAACGGGGATCTAAAAAGATTTAGTGCAAAATAATTCGGCAGGCGAATTTCCATTGTATCTTCGAGTTTATTTTACCCTGAAAGTAGAAAAAAAATGTAGTAGGCCGTACGTTGTTTATACATATGTTTATAAGTATAACATGTACCTACGTCTATGTTACGTTGTTTACGAAGGAACTAAAATTACGAATAACTAATTTTCAAATTTAACTCTTTATCACGTAAAATGTCGAATATTCTATTCTCAGTTATCCTATTAGACAACAATTAATCATCTGAATTTATACTATGAACACTGGTACCCTCCCTTCTATAACATTTCATTTTTTTCTTCTTTTAATAACACGAGATTCAAAAACATTGACGATCGAATACTCGATACATCGTCCCTAACCCACTTGTAATATTTCATATTTTAATTTTACCCTCGTATTTTTTTGAAACATACATCCTTGACAGTCCACAATGACGTCGGAGCAAGAAACTTATTCAGAAGCCACGCAATTAGAAGAAGAACCATCTATTTTATCATCCGATCCGAACGAGAGGAAATTGGCCCGCAGACTCCGTATTAATCGACGCCTAGAAGAACAAATTAGGTGCAAATTAAAAATACATTTCAATTTAAAGGTTTTTTTTTCTTAAATTTAAAATAATATTAAAGAAGCAAATTCTTCTGCAATATTAAACTTGAACTTTTAATGAAAAAGGTAATTCGTCTTCAAGGACGTTTAATAATATACTAAATACGGAATTTTTAGAAAAACGAAGGCTCACGATGAAGAAATTGTGGAAGTAACTGCTGTCGAGAAGCAAATTCTTGACGGTATAGAAGCTTTAGAAAAATTAGCCTCAGAAGGGGATGAAGTGGTAATTTGATACCTTTAACAAAGTATTTAACATTAACTCGTTGATTATTATATCTAAGATAATAGTTTATCAAATCAATCATTCTTTTTGTTGTAATTTAAACAGGTAGAAATTATTGTTTCAAGAGACAATCAATATCCATTAACTCTCGAGGAGGATGTCTTCTTTGTCTTTTTTTTCAAAGATTCACTAAATCTTTCTGATGATTCATTAGTGAATAGTTTATCCAATTATTTGCTTATGTCTGTTTTTAAAACTTCGTTTTAGTAGCTAATCACATTATTATTAAATGAATTTAACTACCCCAATGTTCGGTTGCCATTTCTTAAAACTTTTGGCGACAAATATCAAATTTTTGAATATTCAGCACTTTGTTGCCAAAAAATTATAACGAATACAGGTCATAAAGCAGTTTCTTCAATTTCACTGTTGTCGAATGAAATAAATAAATTCAAGCATTCAAGTAATATTTACAGGTAGCGAGTGTGAAGGTAGCATGCGATGCGAAAGAATTACAAAGACGAAAGGAAATAAAGGAAACGAGAGAGAGACTGTTGAAGGTCCTTGAAGAAGAGGACCAAAATTGCATGATGAAGTACGATGAGATTACCAAGAAATGGCCCGATATTCTTGCGTCCAAAGATCCATTAGATATTCATGATGAGTTGGAGGCTCAAAATGTGAAATGTCGTGAAATCCTCCAGAAAAAAGATGCCTTGATCGTGCAACTGAAAGAAGAATTGGAGAACGAGGATTTAAAATACGAAGAGGACGTGAAGAAACAGAACGAGGATGTTGATTTGCTTATAGAAAGAATGGAAAATCAAGTCAGTTCATTTAACGATGAATCCTGTACCATTAGTAGATAATTATAATAATTTTTAGTTATTAAAATATACATAAATGTCATGTTTGTAAAGTATACTTGGTCAATCTTTAATATTTTATTTTTGTTTGATAAAAAATAACTACAAATTTTTAATAAGGAAAGTATTGGCTTCCAACTTTGCATAATTATAGGGAATTTCAGAAGTAATAATTCTTCAAAGTTGTAGTACGCACGTACGCACCATTCTGAAAGAAGAAATTCACGTCCAAAATTAACCATTTGAATTATAAATGCTACCATTGTAGCACAATTGTAGAATTTTATCAATAATCTATAATGCCAAAGACATTAAAAAATCTTGGACCCAAATTTCCCCTTTATTTTGAGGAAATGTTCGCTATGATTTTGTAGAATTATTACTTCTGGAATATTTTAAAATTCCTGACGATCATAGGCTCCCAGTGTAAGTACAATAATTTTATACAGGTGCGTACAATGACAAAAGCGTATCGACACGAATTAAAATTGATCGAGAATGTGATCGAATCGGAGCGCAAGTTGCTTCTGAAAGTTTCCTCAGAGAAGTGGGAAAGTTTATTCAAACAACTTCAAGACGACACCTTTGAAGCACGAGAGATGAGGAAAGAGATAATGCGTGAGTACGAGGAAGAAATGCAGAAAGCGATCACAGAGCATCAGGAAGAATATCGTCAACAAAAGATTGCGTTCGAATTAGAAATACAGAATCTTCAACAACAGATTCAGAGTATGAAGGTTGCGTGTTTAATAAACATCGAGAAGCTAGATTACAATTACACCGTGTTAAAGTGTCGGGAAGAAGAAAACCTTATCGTGAAAAATCAGCAGAAACGAAGAATTAATAAGTTTGTACCATTTCATATTAATCTGAAGATTATCGATTATACGATTAACAGCAGAAGTACCAAACAGGTTACAATAACTTGTTTCAGATTTCTTATTTTACATTACAAAATTTATTAAGACGCCTCTTTCTCCTTTCATAGTAATGCCTGTTTAATTTTAAGTTTAAAAAATGATGAATTTCCAAGCTAAACAAAATGGGAGTTCTAAGTCTTTCACTATACATTTTCGATATTAAAAATAACAACGTTAACATTACTATTAATACTATTAATATTAATAACAGAATCTACATCATGTAAATAGCGTCAAAATTACTCTTAAAAATATAATTAACTAACTATATTAACTGCGTGGTGACAGTCACCAATGATCCCCATGACAATCAACGCGTCAATGATCATTTCAGACTTCAGGATATGCTGAATGATTTAAAGAAAACTTACGCGGATTTGGAGGAATCCACTCGATCGGAGATTCAAAAGCTCACGACTCAGATATTAAAGGCGCACAAAACCGTACAAGAATTGGAAGAAAAGTCTGACCAACTCGTAACTACCAACGACACAAAGTACATGCAACTCTGGGACTTGAATATCAAAACCGCGAATGAATTAGTAGAGAAGGTAATAACCGGCGATACGGAATTAACGAGGATCATTTCATTTATTTCTAATTAGCATGTTTTAGATTTTAATAGCTGATAGAATCATACACGAGCAATTGTTGGGAGTGGAATGGCAACCACCGACAGAACAGTTGTTGAAGAAAGAAGATTTACCATCGTATTGCGGCGCGATGTGCGCCCTTAAAAAGCGTACAATCTTTTTAAATAATGCTTATGTACAAATTGTCTCAAAAAAGAAGTACTAGAAAAAAAGAAATTAAAAAATCCATTACACCACTTTGTAATCTAAGACTTTATTTTTACAGTAGCAAGCGATTAGAAGTACTTATGTACTTAATGTTCAAGGTGTCTTGCTTAACATTTTCATCAAAATTGGATACACAATTTTGAGGACAAAGTGGTAGATCATAAAATTTCAATTTCTTTTACCATACAAAATTTACAATTTACATAATGTACATCTTTCTTGAGACAATTTATATGAATCCATGCAATGAAAAATCAACGAAATTTTCTATTCAAGAGAAAGAAGAAGCCAAAAAGAAGAAAATGATCTCGAAGTTGTACAAGCCAGCAACCACTCTGGAAGAAATCAATTTAGAGCGAAATCTGTTAAATCATATTGCTAAATTAGTTTCCAATCACTGTGACTACATCATTGAAGATACTTTGAAAGAACTGCTTTCCGACTATACGGAGGACGATAAATTACTGATTCGACTGGACAAAATATTTGTGGTAATTTTCTTTGAACGAGTAATAGTACCTTCATAAGTCAAATATTAAAACATTTATATCATTAGGCACTGAAGATTACGTCTGAACAAGAACTGCAATATTTGTTGAACTTCTTTTTACCATATGCACATTGTCCCACTTGCGAAACCAAAACTGTGAGTACACCAAGTGTTTGTGGAGCATCCAGCAAAGTTACAGAAAATTCTTCATCTATGTACGTATGAAAATATCAGCCCTCCTGAAAAATATGTGTAAGTTTTATTCAAACTACAACACCAGTGACAAATATAAAACCATTAGGAGCACGTTACCAGATGTTTGCGGCAGCAGCCAAGAGTTAGACCAAGAGGAAGCTAAGCTGGTGACAGCTATGGAACAGGCATTTTGTTGCGATAAATCACAGAAAGACGATAGCACAACTGGTACGGACACTGATACACCAGAATCTTCATCATCGACCGCAAGAGCTGAAAATGTGCAAATTAAGTCAACTTGTGTGTCTCAAGGTGTCATAGAAGTTCTCGGTGGTATGTGACAATGAATACTTACAACAACCAGTTAAGATGATTGAATTGATACTTTTAAATCATGACTAAAATGATTATATGGATATTGATATTAAGAACCATGAAGAGATGTGATATTATTTTCAGCTGAAAATATAGAAAGGTGTCAGTTGTTTTATTGCTTTTATCTTGGGCTTTTAGAGGCTGGTGAACCTAAACGGCAATTAGTGTGCGACAAAGGTCATCCGATGGCGATTGAAACCGAATTTGTGTCGAACGCGTTGAAAGATTTCGTGGAGAGATACGAGTTCGTTAAAAATGAAGAAATTATTTCCGGCAGTAAACAGGCAGCAAAAGAAAAAATAACGGTTTCTCGAAACATAAAGGATACGGACATAACAATGTTTTGGGAACAATATCGAAATATCTTCTCGGAGGATAAAGAAAGACTTTGGGACAACTTAATAGTTGGCCTTAAAAAGTATTATGCAGTATTAAAAGAGAGACATCAATTAAACGCTGAAACTGAATCTTTACGAAAACAAAATGCAGAACTACGTCGTCTATTAAGTAAACATGAGACGGAGGTAACGTCGAATAATGAATAAAATATTCCATGAAGAATTTTCAATCATCCGCCTTGTATACGCTGAAAATTAATTGAAAATGATATAAAACTTTGACATAAAGGTTCACAAAGTCATAATTTATTAAGAATTACAACGTCATATAGTTTTCCATTCATTTTTAAGTAGATATGAGTATATATACATTCATACAATATATCAGTGCCTTCCTGCATTATTTCAGGCACTGTCAATAACTAAAATAGGTATGACTGTTTTCCTAGCATGATTTATGTCAATTATGTATTACTATTGTAATATTATAAAGAAATAGTATCAAGACAAGTATGTATAGCTTAGCACACTATGAGTAAACCATGCATATACCTTTAAAAACATTTTGATGAAAAATAATATGACTCTAGAATTATCATTTTTAAATCTTTTTAAAAATAAAATACTTTCATCTGAATGATCCATACATGTATTAAAATAGATGTATTCATTTAGTTGCACTTTGCTCCTATGTCAGATTTGTGAAACTTCATGGTACAAAGTTATTTGACAGTGATTAAACATGATTCTTAGGATGTACACTGCTTTTAGGTTTCTTCCAATATGAGAAAACCTTTTTCTTTTTTATTGTTCTTATTTGATTTAATTTGTTGGTATGTCTTTTTGATGTTATATGCTGTAATACAACATTTTATTATCAACTGGACAATAGGGTTTATTTATACCATGCAATAGCAAATGTTACCTACCACGTTGTATTGTGCTGGGGAATTAAACATTTTATTACACATGTTACACGAAAGGGATGCACTTTTAGATCCTGACTTTTCCTGGATATTCGTGGTAGTTGATGTCATTGAATTGCCAAATTCTTTGCCATCCCACTCACCTAAGCATCAATGTGCGATCAATACTATCTATGTATCACAACCGCTGATGCGGTTAAATGTGATAATAAATCAGCTTGAACACTACATTCATGCTATGGGAAAAATAAACATTAATATAAACAATTCTAACAAAAGACAATAATATAAAACTTTACGCATGCATGTGCATATACATTTATATATAAATAATTGCATTTCTTTTTAAATAAACATTTAAAAAATGAATCTTTTGATCGCTTTATTTGCATAAACTTTTTTATAAAAGTTACTTCATCTTTTTACAAGTACTGAATAAAAGAAAAAAATATTAATGATATGTGATAAAGTATAATATTGCGTAAAAAAAAAAATAATGAAAATTATTTCATACGAGCAAATAATAAATATTTTTAATGAAGGAGTAATAGGTTAACATTAAAGATTATAGGTTATTTTAATTTGTTTATTAAAGGAAATTGGGATTAAGGATAAGATTAAGTAATGTAAAATACTGCACAAAGGAAGAAATAAGTATAATTTAACTGTTTGAAAAAGATTTAACAAAACAGAAAAAGCAGAGCGTCCATTTGAACTATACCAATTTTATTGGTTATAACATGTAACTTAATAACTTGTGTATGTTTTGTAACGCTTTTGTAACTTATTAACTTCATAAATAAATAAATAAATAAATAATTTATGTACAATTTTTGGCTGACAAAAATAAATAATATGTAACAGAAAATGCATAATACATAAATAAATAAATAAATAAATAGCATAAATTATAACAAATAAGAAAATATCTAAGCGTTTCAATGATGGTTACATTAAAGCTATTTTCAGGCAGCAAGCAATTGATCTCATGTTAGTTTAAAAAATCAAGTGACAGGTAAATGTAAGCAGCAGTGTTAAGCATGCGAATACGAACAAGAGTATGCTATAAATTAGCACAATAACATTCTTTCCCATTATTTTATCCAAACACATAGCACGACTATATCTAATCTTATATGGCAATGATTTTCGTACTATGTAGGGTTTATTACCTCTCATTGCTTTTTTTTTATGCCGACTTCCTGCAGAAAGTAAAACTATTTTAATATATTATAAATATGAACGAAATGGAAAACAGTAGTTCACAAAATACCATTTAAATGCGTTTGAAGTTGTTGTATTGAGTTTAGACAAACATTACAGACATTGCATTTTAGTCCATTTGTTTCTTCATCTTTTGTAAATGCTACTTTTGTTTCTTCAAGAGATGCCATTATATTTTTTGATCTCATCTGTATTAATATATAGTAAAAACATAAGAATCTTATTTCTACTGTACATATGAAGTCTTATACTTCAATCTTTTGTTTTTGTACCTAAATTAATTTTTATATAGTAGTTTGCTTATACAAACCTGTTTAGCATGACGTGCACCTTGTAAATGGGTATCTAATACTGTTTGACTTGTAAATGAAAGATCGCAATCATTACATCGGACAAGAGGTTTTTTTGTGGGTAAATTACCCATTATATTATCCATTACTGCTTTGGTTACAGGGTCATTAAGGGTTGAATTCATTATACCTTCTGTTGATACAGCTATCATTAGAATAGAAAGTTTAACACATTAATCAATACGTCTAAGAAAAATATGATAAATACATTTACTTCAATTTTGTTGTTTAATAATGTAAAAGCTAGAATTTATATTTATATACTATTATAATGTAGCGTAATAGTAAGACTGAAATGATCAAATTTTGGTCAAATTATTTCATTCAATAATGTTGTAAGTGTAAATAAGTATATTAACTTCAGTTACAATGATTATTATGTTACTTTTTGAGCTTAAATATACATACATGTATATACATATACTACTTATGAATTTCTTATTGAACTGTATATTCTTTCAAATGTATGTATTTATCCGGAGGATCACGATTTCAGTTCGAGTAATCAACTTTTTACTTCTTCAATGAATGCTCACAGGTATTTAACGGACACTAGTGTTTATAAATGAGAGGAGTCTTCCGGTACTTTAGAACGATAAGTTTTTGAGTTGGTTGGTTGCCTGCTTCTTTTAGGAACATTACATAAAGTTCCTAGTATCGGTATTTAAGGCGTGTTCAGTAATTATGTCGCTAATCAAAATATTGCGCATAATTAATTTGAAAGAAATTTAATATTATCATTGAAACCACGTGCGTTGACGAGAACTGTTTTACCAGATTGAGTTAACACACAACGGGTGAAAGTGTAAAAAAAAAATAAAAATGGTAGTGTAAATTAATACTATATAATTTATTATATATATTTATTGGTAAATAATAATTATCTTTTGTTACCAACATTTTCTTTAATATCCTTACGTTTAAAAATACGTCATATCTATATCACTTGTGTTATAGATTTGAAAACGTATTTCACGTACTGATATTAATTAAGTTTCAAATATACCAATTGCAAATTAGAAATTTGACTAAAATGAATGTATTTAACTGTAAAATGTAAGAAAAATAAGCAAACAAAAGGAAGGATGCGAAGTTTATATACGATTACTTTGTTAAAAAATACCCGCCGAGTTAGTAAGCAACTGTTTCTATTATCGGGAAATAAAGCTATTTGAACAGGAAAAATTTGTTGATGAAATATGCATAAAATCAAACAGGTGAATAAAGCTTTGAAAATGATCGATCCAATCAGCGGTTTCCGATGTCCGGTGTCGGTCGTAGTAGAGCGTAACATTCGCGGCCTAAGAAAGATAGCCAATTAGAAAAGTTGACGAGTATCGTCGGTCGGTATTTAGGTATGTGTGTATGTACGTGTGTTTGTAGGAGTGTATATAGGTGACGGTCGCGAAATATAGTAGCAGCCATCTTATATTTTGTGTCGGAGAAAAACAATTTGGCCGTACAAATGTTTCGCGATTGTCCGTGAAGCCGCTCGAGAACGGGAGGCGTGCGCTCGATGAGGCGTGACGTTTTTCGACCCTAGCTCGGACCACTACATTAGCAAAGGTTCGTAGAATGCTGCTTTCCTCTTTGGCTACAGCAAAAGCGACCCCCACTTACGAAGCGTTTACGAAGAATCCGGTTTCGCAGTCAAAATATTCCGCCGTTTCTCCCGTCACTTTTTTAAAAATAGAGTTGCCTGTGTTGCTTACTGCTGGGTTACGTTCTGTTGACGACGGCATCGTACCGTCTTTGTGTGCTTCGCGTAAAAGTTATGCAATCAGCTGATCGTCCAGCTACCTTCTGTCACTTGTCAAAGATAAATGTCAAAGCGATTGATCTAACCTGACACGCGTGTATATGAGTCGGACATGCATGAAACCGGAATTACGAGTGTATCTACATCGTCGCAGATTTTTATACTTGAAGCAGTGTCCTAAATGGCGATTTATCGAGGTTCCCTGTCATGCAGGTGGATTGGTACGCAGGATATGAGCAGCTTGTCAAGCGCAACCTGACTCTGCTCCCCCAAGAAGAAGCAGTGCAACAGCAGGAGCCGCAATCAGAACAGCTGGCTCAGTCGCAACAGACTGATATAATGACGTCCATGTTTGAACAACAAATCAAAAGCGAGCCCATGGGGTTCTATTCTGTTGCATCGAGCCGGTCGGATGGTTCAAATTCAATGGTGAATCTGTCGGATGATCGTGAAGATCTTTCTCAACAAGAGGATCATCTTCAATCCCAGCAGCAAACAACGCTACAATTAAGTCAGCAACAGGGTCAACAACAAACACAACAAAGTCAACAGACGCAACAGGGTCAACAGCAGCAGAGTCAGACTGTGCAACAAGAAGTTCCAAGCCGCCAGTCGACGGGTCAGCAAACGGTTAAAGAAGGTTCCCGATCAAAACCACAACCTTGTAAGGTATGCGGCAAGGTGCTATCTTCTGCTTCGTCATACTATGTACATATGAAACTTCATTCGGGCAACAAACCATATCATTGTACTGTATGCGAAGCAAGTTTTTGCCGGAAGCCATACTTGGAGGTGCACATGAGGACGCACACAGGAGAACGACCTTTCCAATGTGAACTGTGCTTGAAGAGGTTTACTCAGAAGAGTAGTCTTAATACTCACAAACGGGTACACACAGGGGAGAGACCATACGCCTGCGATATTTGTCAAAAACGTTTTGCAGTGAAAAGCTACGTGACAGCACACCGTTGGAGTCATGTTGCTGAAAAACCGTTGGTGTGCGACAGATGTTCACTCACATTCACGTCCAAGAGTCAATTCGCAATACACATCCGCACCCATACGGCAAGTACCACGTACGAGTGTAATATTTGCGGGCGTACATTTGTACGCGACAGTTATCTCATACGGCATCAGAATCGAGTACACCGTGATATGAATCAAAGCAGTACAAATCACAATCCATCTACGCCACAGAGTACCGGTGGTGGTACACCGGGTACAGACTTCGAGAGTCCAGTTTGTGATTTACGCTACAGCGAAGGACCTTCCTCGTTGGATGGGTTAGCAGGTTCTAAAGGAGGGATCGCAGCTGAAATCGCAAGTTTAGCCAAGCAAAATAATCTTCAACTTCCTCTACCACTGTTACATCCGCAGACTACCAACTAGTGTTTAGACGGCAGCGTGTCCGAGTCCCTACCGCAACACCAATCACCGCAGCAAGTAGTATGTCCCACCTCGGCGTCTTCGCCATTCACACTTAATTCACCTGTGTCTCACGAGCACACCACACCGCAGAGTGTCTACCAAACGACGGGCTCTTCCAGTTCCCTGGATAGCCTCAGCTCCCAACTTTATCCGCAAATCTCATCATCCCCTGTAGAATCATCGGAGTCGCATCATCAATCGCAACAACTGCATCGCGGCATTCCTCCACCAGGGCTTCATCCTGCACTCTATTTATATGCTCAGTACTCGAATACGAGTTCCCCGATCTCGTACCCCGAATATATTCAACGCAACAATATTGAATAGTCGGTTTATGCCAGCAAATCACGATTTTCACCACGAACGGAGTGGACGATTGGCGCGTGGCACGAGGCGCTGGAAAATCGCGAGCTCTTCGATCGCGTGTCATTTAATGGTGCTGGTTATACAAAGTGCCTAAAAAAGCATCCGCTTTCTGGATCGTTTCGGATGCTTACTCGATCTTTTGCTTTTTTTTACTTTTCTCTTATGTTTCTTCTTTTAACGAAAATGAATGGATCAATTGTAAATTGATTACCGTTTGTGCATGTATGTATCCTCAACAACACATCATGATCCATCTAATGGACACCGCGTTGACGAGCGTAATTTAAAAAAAAAAACCCCCCCAAAAAAAAAAGAAAAAAGAAAAACGAGAATTAAATAGCACCGTTCGAAGGGACTCTTTCCTCGTTTTCACCGTTCTTTCGTGGTACATCGATGTTAGCATAAACTAACGGCGTAAACGTTTCTACACGAGTTTTCCAAGTTTCCGCACTTCTTGATTTACCTGTTTTTTCCAATCACATCTGCGAGTACATATACATATATATATATCTATGTGTGTATATATATTATGCGCGAGAAATCATTACACATACACATATTTATATTATATTTTTAAAGGAGTTTAGTCACTTGGATCTGTGATATAGATAGTAATTATTATCTACAATGTTTAAAAGCTATTGGTTTTACTATTTTGATGATATCAAAACGAGGGAAAATAAAAAGAAAAAGAAGAAAGCAATGTCACGGAACGATCTAGCTATCAAGAATTTAACGGACATTGGTCTCTACCGAAGGTGTTTGGTAGACACCCTACTACTACTTTTACAAAACAGAACAAAATACAAGAACATTATTATTACTAATACTACTATTACTATTACTATTACTACAGCTACTAGTACTACTCTAATACTATCATTACCACCACCACCACCACCAACACCACCAATAACATTTTCCCCAACTATATATTACTCTCGCTATTATTATTACCACTACTACTACTACTACTACTACCGCTATTGTTGTTATTATTATTATTATTATTATTATTATTATTAGAAACACGCAAACGTTACTTCGTTTCAGCGCGTGTATTGATAGGACCTCTGTAACTCAGTCGTCATGGTTTCTCTTTAATTTTTACTTTTAAGTTTGTTCTTTTCTTTCATCTTCTTCTTTATCTTCTTCCTTAACCTTTTGCCTTCTTTCTTCGCCTTTTTCCTTACTAATCTCTTTTTCTTTTTCTTTTTTTTTTTTTTCTATACACCCCACGACCCCCACGTGTCTCGGTGTTAATATTTCCTTTTACCATCGGTAGGACTTTTACTGTACAGCTTTGAATCAGTTCCATAGGTGTACTTACTTTTCACATATCGAAGTGTATTGTACACACAAGATACATATTGTACATACGTATACATATACATATGGGTGTATTATAAACAAACAAACAAACAAAAAAAAAAAAGACGACGAGCGGATGTGCAGATCGTAAGATACTAAGTACTAAGAGTGTAATAGCAGGGCTGTTGATTTTTTCTTTGATTACTATTAGAGCTTAGTTTTAGCGATTATTATTATTACTACTACTACTACTACTACTACGATTATTATTAATTATTATTACTACTACTATTGTTCTGGTTAACACCGATGATTAGTAATCTGTTTATCGCTAACGCCACAAAAAAAAAACGATGCTTAAACGCAAAAATGAAAAATGAAAAAAAGAAAAAAAAAATAAATCGGGGGAACCATGACAGCCGCGAGTTTAGAACGCGAACAGAAGATTTTTCGTTTTCCTTCGACGATTATTGTGCACAGTCCAGTGCGGCGGTGTCGGTTCGTTTCGGCGATCTAACGAAAATAGACGAGATCTCGAATTGTGCACTGGCGCGTACGACGTCGGCTCACGTGATCGTAGGCGCGTGCGCGCGCGCGCCAAACGATTCTTTTTTGAATCGTCAGCGATGAAAACAGAATGGTGCGCGAGTTTTATGTCCGATTAGAAACGGGGAAACAAAATAGAAAACGCAACAGAACGGAACCAAAATGAATAAAGAAAAAACACACACATACAAAAAAAAAAGAAAAAAGAAATGAGAGGAACGAGAGGAGAGAAAAAAAATAATAAATTGCGCTAGCGTGCCTCGAAACCTTGTATCGTAGGTCTGTCTCGACGATCTTTTTTTAGTCTTCACGCCGAACAAAAAAGGACGAACAATTCTCTGCGCGCGTATGCCTGAGGCTTTTGATTCAAATGAGACGCGTAGTCGAGTCACCGGGCAAGACTGATTTATTCGCAAGGGATATCGCGGGCACAGAAAAGAAGAAACAGAAAAGAAAGAGAAAAAAAAATGAAAAGAAAAGAGAATGAAAAATATTCTTTGTTCTCCTTGTTTGTAGGTTCTTTTCTTTTTTTCCTTTCTTCGTTTTTACGTACGCGCGGACGTGTATATAATATATATTTCTATTTTATAGAGAGAGAGAAACGAAAGATGAAACAAAACGGATAGAAGAACGATGTTTTCCCCGTTTTCCCGTCGCAACAACGGAACACGGGGAACGTCGTCGAATTTGCGTTTCAGCTCGGGAAATCAGGTGCAATGAGAGAACGTGAATGAAATAAAAAGAAAGCGATGATCTTCATGCTGGCTAGTCATTGTACAGCTCTATGAGATGCTAATCGTACTACAAAAGCTGTGATTTAAAGCCTCCGTGCATATGGTCGCGCAGCTCCTGATTATTATTATAGTGATAACATATTTTGTAGCTTGTTACAACTGTAAGTACAGTAGGTAGCTAGTAGGGATACCTAAGTAAAAAGTAACAAACAAAACGAAAAAAAGAAAAAAAAAAACGAAAATTTGAAAGAACAAATTACAGTTCCGAATTGATCGGTCGATTCTTCATTCCGATCTCTTTTCTTTCTTTCTCTTCTTTGTTTCTTATCCGTTCTATGGATCTTTCTCTCTTTTTCGATCCTACTTCGTTTCGATCACTTTTTTTTTTATTTTTTTTAATTTTATTTCTTCTTTATCCTCCTTTCATTTCCACTTTCTTCTTCTTTTGTTGCTATATGCTTTCCCGGTGCTGGATAACGAGGAAACGTGTCATTCCGTGAAAAATCAATAAGCGATCCGTTGTAAATCGTTTCGATCTTTTTTTTTTTAAGCTTTGATTATAGAATTTTATTAGCTGTATAGATAATGCAGACGATAGGTTTTAATTGTTGCTTAACAAGGCAATTGTATAGTTGTTGCTTGTTTTTTTTTTTTTTTAAGTATATTTAAGAAATGAAGTTTATCTGTTTCCTTCTTTTTTTTTTCTTCTTCTTTTTAATTAGCTATGAATTATTCAAATTGTGTCAAGACTGAGAGATTCCCGATAAACGATTCGTTTCTTTTTTTTCTTCTCCTTTTTTTTATAGTATTTGTAGTATTTCTCTTCGCTTGTTACACGATTATCGGTGGAAACTGGTTGTTTTGTACAACGAAACGACGCGACGATCCGAACACGACCAATGATGTATTGAAATTAATTTAACGCTCGTATTAATGTTCTCCTTTTATCGATATTTTATTTGTAGTTAAGCGTATGTATAAGTTTAATGTTAAGCCGGACGAGAGGATAAGAAGCACAAGCGAAAAGAAATGATTTTTCTCATTGAAATAAATTGAGTATGCGAAGTAAAAAAAAAAAACAACTTTTTCTTTTTATTTATATACCGTGACTCGACCTTATATGAATTTTCGACCTAGTATTATTTTTAAGATAAATTTACCTTTATTATCTCGTCGACTAACGATTCGTCGAACACCTTATGAATTTTCACTAACACAGTTCGAGTTTCGCTCGAATTTGATTTCTTTTTAACAACAAAAGTATCTTCAGTATTTTACCAGTATTTTAAACTAATATAATAAAAATTGACTGATCTTTGTCAACAATGAGATTCATCAAACACGAGCTTTAATCAAATTTAATCAAGTTTGTATAAAACTGATTTACGCTTTCTTAAGAAAAATCATTTTTTTTCTATCTATGCTTCACTTTTGTTTGTTTTTTTTTTGTAAATATATATATATGTATATATATACACACACAATATTCTACCTGTAAATTGAATTTTTGCCTCGTAGAAGATTAGCGAATATTTTTACACGTAGTTTAGTAGAATAAACGAGATTTCATTAGAAATTGATTTAATTCATTCATAGCCAAAGTAAATCGGAGCCAGCGGAAATTAATAATTCTATTTATGAATATCTAGCTAACGATGTAGGTTCATAATAGCATTAACAATTATATTTATAAACACACATTGGAATAAAAACCTGTTAACATAAATTAGTCTTTTGATTTTTCAAAGTTAAGTTCAATTTTATAGAATTGGGTATTGATTCAGATAACGAATAATCATCGAACAAAACGAAGTTATTTATTGTTTGTCATCCATTGGTCATTATTTCCAAATAACTTCATTTTATTCACGAGTTTTGTTTTTACGTATTTCCAGTTTGTGTCCAGTTGAAAATTTGAAACGTGGCTGCGAATGAGTTAAAGAGAAAAAAGGGACGAGAAAATCATTTGGCTTTGGGGGGGGGGATTGAGGAACGTGGCACCTCGAATCGTTATCCAGCACTGGAGCACACTTTATATCTCCCTGAACATTTAAACGATCTCAATAATTTCGACCGCTACATCGCGGACGTTATTCCCATCGAGTTCTATTTCGTTCGTGTTTATCAAAACATCCGTGTATCTTTTCGTCAGAAGGAAGGACAACGAATAGATAGTTAGGTCCTTGCTTCGAACGAGTACACGTCGGACCAATATGTAAGAGAAATTACAAAACCAAAAATATTAAGAAAAAGGGAAAAGAAGAAGATCGCTAGGAATAAAAGGGTAACGTTACAAACAGATCAGACGAAATAAAAACAGAAACAATGATGTACGAAGTCGCGTTCGTTATCCGCATTGTTCATTTTTTTATTTTTATTATTATTATAAATAGGGATACGCTATGGAATATTGTTCGTTTATTAACACGTTGATTGCCACGGTGTCTCGGTATTTGATTAAATAATTTTAAAATAGAACCTTAACTTTTTGGCTGTGGCTCACTTTAACACTAAACCTACCGATGCACACTTACCTTCAAGTTGAAAATAAAATAGAAAAATAGATGAACGAATAATGAAACGTATACTAACATATACAGCAAGCATCCTGATAAATTTTTTAATTCAAAATAAGAAACACTCGATCGATTTAGTGTTTAACCCTTTGCGGTCGAGGCATTTTTCAATACGTACAGATCTAGTTCGTTTTTCCAGCGAAACTCCCGAAAATCAAACACGCTATTTTAAAAGGAAAGAGTTGCAAATGCCAATGGATTTATTTATTTTTATTCCTTTCGTTAATTTCATATATTTTAATAGAAATAAAGCTTAAACTTCACATTTCAAAATACTCTAGTAAATGAAATAGGTTGCCCCAGATGCACCACTCGAGTGCAAAGGGTAAAAAAGGATTTTTAAATTTATCGTGCTTACAGATCACCTTTCACAGTCAAAGGGTTAATATACTTAATAGTCTCCATTATCGTACGCTGTATTAATTAGTGGTGGGCATATTTCTAAATTCTATCGATAACCAATTATAATTAAATTAAAAGTGAAGTTTAGTGAAAAATACTCTATTTATTCAAATATTTGTTTTCTATATGATAAACACATTATTATATTTAATATTTAAAATTTTTTGTTGTTGGACGTGCATCTGTTGGCTCCCCAGTCCAATAGTGCAGTCGTCAGAACTAAACTATGACGTTCCATAAGTAAATTTAAAGAAGGAAAAATTTAATTGAGATATTTGTTATAAATCAAAGTTCTTCTGACGTCGACCTATGTCCAATTTATAATATAATCCAAAGCTTCTTAAAAATGATACACGTACATTAGTCGTACGATGAAATAAGTCGAGAAACGTTGTTTTACACTATTTTTCCAATATACATACTTCGTTTAGATATTTATTTCAAGTAATTTTAGTCGACAAATCGTTGGATACGTAGGCCCGGGTCACGATTGACCCGGCTGTCTGTTATCTTTACCGTGACAGTCAACGTGATAATGGGAATCGTATGTCTTCTTTTCTTTTTCCTTTCCCGTCTTCTCTTTACGCTCCCTTCCTGTCGTTAGAATCGAGATGAAAAAAAAAAGAGAAGGGTTGTTATTCGAACGATAATAGGGGACATAAGATGGAAATAGGTTACGAGGTGACGCGAAATGAGAATTGCTTCAAGAACAGCGTTATTCCGTTGCAATGTGATCGTTCTGTTATCGAGCCGCGATAGTTTTTTACATGACCGTTTTGCAAAGTGATTATAATTTATACATGCATGTATATTAATATCTATACATAAATTGCATATGTAAATTGGTTGGATGTATAGAGTTTTTGTTTTTTTTATGCGATTCAAATTAATACGTTTTCTTTTGTCCATTCAAGTGTACATATGTCACGATTAATTAATTATTTTGTGCTCGTACGCTCGTGTCAGTATTATTACGTTTCTCGTCCCGAGTTATAAAGTTGATTGCCATCGTTTAAATCCCCCAGGCCGTCGACTTTTATGTCGTTTTATCCGAATCAACGCTTTCGTTATCAAGGGTAACTAGAAAATGACCATTCGAAGTACACTTAAAATATTACATTGCAAGTCAAATTTGACGAACAAAATTCTTTTATTTACGTTTATACGTTAAGTTCAATTTGATAGGTAATAATTAATATAAAAAGTTAGATTTAGTATCGAAATGTACAGAAGCGTTTAATGGCCGAGATGATTGTAGATGACTGATGACGGGATGCTGTAGAATCGAGTAGCATTTTCCTTAGGGAAAATGGCGATGTAGAATCTTAAGCATTAAATTTAAGTTATAGATTTGAATTAAGTTGAAGGAAACAAAGCAAGTTGGTTAATTCGGTGGAAAGGTAAATTATGGTGTTTACACACAATGCCTAGTATATTTCGACTTCCCCTCTCTTGTTATTTTCCTTAGAGGAGACTAAGGTGCCCGACACAGTACATAGTCGTTTTCACCGTGGCAGTCAACGAATTAACAGCGATTCCTCCGATTTTCTGTAATTTTGTAGTTGTTGCGCAACTTCGTTCGAAGTATAGCTATATTATCGGCTCCAGTGGTCGACGTTAACGTTGATAGAATGTGCGGGCACAAAATACAAGGGGTTTGTTGATGGGAAAAAAAGGATGAAAGCGTTAGGCTACAGGTAACCCTCCTATAACACTGTATTTCACAAACACCATCTGAAAATTGCAATAACACTCGTACAACACGTCATAACAAACCTTTTTGATGACACGATGACAAAATTTTATAAAAATTTGTATAAATCACTTTTGTTTATTCCTTCTCAGTTTTGAAATATTGTTAAAAATATTAAAGGCACCAGTTTTGTTTTTCTTTTCCTTATTTTTTGAAACAGTGTTAAAATGGTATTCTTGCTCTTGTATGATACAGTAAGGATCTTCGTGTTATAGGAGGATGAGCTGTTACAGGGGTTACTTCAAGATTCCGATTCTTCTTTTTGCGTTCACGACGGTGGACCCGATATTCCTCGCGAATTATACTCACGTTGAGATTCGTCGGATCGAAGATATAATCGCAATATAGGTTGTAACGAGTCGTAACGTGAGGAAACCTTCGTCGATATCGCGTTACAAAGTTACGTGGAATAGTAATAAGGACAGTTATTCGATCCATCCTTTGAGGATACACGGTTGACTCGAACTTTTTCGAAGATATCCGGTTCGATTCGTTGGTGGAACACTTTCGATCTGTGTACCTATACTGTTTCGTACATTTTTACATATTCTTTGCGATGATAATTTGACCCTCGGACTATGGACCATCGAGACAGCTATAGTGTTAAGTTTGATTTCAATAGAACTGGTCTTCTCTGATATAAATTTTGATTCCTTTTCAAAGAACGGAGCAGTTTCTTCTGTTTCAAATAAAATCAAGTTAAAGATCGAATAGCCTGAAAAGAAATTACAATTTTAATGTTGTTTCATTAAAAAAGGAGGAATCAAAATTAGAATTTAAGAGTAATTTTTTTATGGTTCGTTCTATGTTAGGGAAGGCTGTTTTTATTTGATCAGTGTGTGAACATTTTCTTTTAAAGGAACGATAAAAACAGTAAAAACAAACTATCGCATTCCTAAATATTCTGCTTAGTCCTCGTGTCTTTTTGTGCCGCTGAAAATTCGGTTATTTCTGGCGTTTATGAAAGAAAACGCAAAAATTTCTTCCTACAGAAACCATTACTCATATAATCTTCTTCCATCGTATATAACGAGGCCATAGAATTGTTATTAAATGTTCAATAGATACGAAAAATGATAAAATAATAATTACGTTGAGCACCCCTTAAAAATCACGGCAGAATCAAATCCGACACTATCAGATTTACATTTATGACTTTTTTAACGTCGAACTGGATAGCTGTATCAGTTATCCAATGTTCATTACTTCATCAGTAATCCACCATTCTTTCGTTTCTCAAAATATTACGAAATAGATGAAATATTACAAACAGTCGACATAAAAATATTCTATTCATTTTCTTCGAACGTTTCAAAATGTTAGAATCGAACCAACCAGGTCGGGATAGACAACAGAAAAAAAACTGTTGCGTTTTCTTTCGCCAACGCCAAGAACGACCGAACCACTTCCTGCACCGTTCAACCCTTTCAACCCTTCTGTCGGGTTGTTTCATCATGCCACCTATCCGATCGGCTCTAGGACACTTCTCGACATGCTCCGTTTCTCACACTTTAACGGTCTCGCTCGCGAAAGTGTAATTAAATCGACTTTGGCGAAAGGGGTGAGGCTCCCGGTTAATCAGCGAAGAGTCGAGGGGGATAAAAGGGGGGGAAAAAAAAAGAAAAGGAAGAAGGTGGCACGTGACGAGAGTCTGGGTGGTATACGAATTTAATAAAAGCGAAATCAATCTCGGATCATCGTGGATGGATGATTAACCGCGAAAAAGAAGAAAATGAGAACGATGGTAACACGAGACTGCGAAAAGGGGGATTGAGTGATTGAAAGAAGGGAAAAAGACAGAGTTTAGGGGGAAATAGAAGAAAAAAAAGAAAATAATGAAGCCTCGTATAATACGAGCTCGAAAGATTATTAAAAACGATGCTCGCGTCGTTCGACATTGCGCCTGTACCATTTTGCTTCTTTAGCAGAGTACAATGCCATTTATTTTTGTAATACGTTTACGTAGGATAGCTATTATTTTTTATAGAGGTTTACCGTGCTACCGTAAGTCTTATAGAGGCCTGCGTTAACGAAAGAAAAAGAAATAAACAAAAAGAAAAAAAAAGAAAAGGAGGAAGAAGATAAATGATACAAAAAATAGTGTAGGATTTTGTCGTAGGTACCGCGGTGTCCGTCGTCGGGATTTGACGCACGGGGAAGAAAAATATAAAAATTAATAAGGACACGCACTTCTAGCACTGGCTTTTTACTTTCGTACCGTAAAAACGATATGAATCTTTATTAATCCTTTGACTGGGTGATTTTTTTCGTAAAGAAAGAAAGAAAATCGGTTCTCCCTTTCGGTCAACGTGCAGAGATCAACGTTTTTCAAGTTAAAAATCTTTTCGTTAATATATCGTTGAAGGTTGATCGAATGACGAGTTTAATGCTCGTCATGCCCGGTTAAAAGATTAAGAGTGGACGAGGTAAAGTAGCAATAACGTGAACACAGGTTCTTTTTCGTTTCTGCAGAAAGAAATCGTGGCCGTTTCGATGGTAATTTCGACCCGTCGATGATCGATTGTCGTCGAAACGGCGCAATGCGATCTAGACTATAGGGAACACGCAATACTTCCACCGATTTCGCTGCTTCTCGTCGAGCCAACTGGAACTTTTGGGTATGCCTCTTGACGCAAAAGACAAAAAAAAAATGGTATTTTCAAATTGAAGAAAGTATAGCGAGAAACACAGTTAACAGATCAATTGCCGTATATAATCCTTCGTTGAACAACTTCTTCAATTTTGAGGAAAAACATATTAGTTTTAATTTTAGCAGGTGATTATAAGATGGAAAAGATAGTTGAACAATCGTGTTTTGATCATTTATTTAAATGTTGTAAATTTGCAGAGTGAAACGAAGAATTGTTAATTAAAGAATAAGAAATATTTTTAATCATTCCTTCGTCGATATGTTAAAAATTTGAAAATCGATAACTTTTTATACGAGTTTGTTGTATACTTTGTTTGGATTAAAAAATAGAAAAATATTAGAGATAAATAAATTTTCATAAAAATAATAGAAACTTATGCGTGTACCCAACACAAATTAAATAAGTAGACATTAATTTTTTCAACCTTAAACGATGAAGAGAATCGCTTCTTTTTATTCTATAAAAAAAAAATTATGAAAGAATCCTTAGAATTTATACAAATCTCACTAAACTCCATTCACAAGTTAAAACCATATCTTGCGTCAAGGGGTTGGACACGAATCAAGCAGCGAGATCGTCGAAATCAAACAGCCAGTAAAAAAAGTAATAAATATAGTGTACTGCACCTTGATGCCGTTATAATGTGCGAACCAATTAAAACAAAATTGTCGAGTCGACAAGAAAAAGATGTATGTATAAATAGGAAGCGAAACAGAGACGATCTCTAATAAAATCGCAGTGCTGCGAACGATGTCTCGTTCGAAAGTACATGTTAGATTGTCTAATAAGTTTGTGTCATTTTAACCGCGCCTGACAAAATAAACAATTATCAAATTTCATACTGAAAATCGATATCAACCGGACACGTACTTAAAAAATTATCATTCTTGAAATATACGAATCATTTTCTGGTTATCATTTCAACAGAAAGTGTCGAAAATGTTTATTCATCAACTTGGTACCCCTTAATTTATTATTAATCCTTTAATACTTATATCGTATTGATTTTCGAGGGAGCAAGAAAGTCAGTGGTATATAATTCATGGTCTCAAATTTCTGTAATTTTCTAATTGTCCAAAGGACACAGTTACTAACGAGTTTAATGCCGTAAATAATACTTATAATTACTACTCGCAAGAAATAATATTTTCCTAGAAAAAGTGTCTGGGCATTAAAGGGTTAAAAAATGTTGATACAATAAAATCCAATATTCAGTTTCGTTTAACATCAAACATTCATGGAACAAAAGTGACACGAACTTCTTGGACAACTTAACGCCACGATATTTTTCTACGCGAAACCGGAAATCCCGATACTTCTTACGCGCGTTTCGTCTATCAGAGATCTCCGTGTCGAACGTCTTCCCGGCTCTGAAACTTATTTCCACCGTTTTCGTTCGAGCGAGGATATTTCTCGCATTAACTGATACATATATACGCACGTACAAGTGCACGTATATATATACACACACACGTACACGGTGAACGGGTTGTTAATTCGAAAATAATGAACCAGGTTCGAAGAAACGGGATAGAAACAAAGAAACAGAAAGCAAAATAATGGCTCGAATGATTCGATTTGGACTCGCGTTTAGGCCATAAGTACAAGCGTAAGATTTTTTATTACTAATATTTTTCCTCAGGTCGAGTCTCGAACGGTGCCTAAAAACAAAAAGCTTCGATTAAGGAGAGAATAATAAGAAAACGTTAAATAAAAGGAAGCAAGCTCTGAATTGCGTGTCGAGGAACAGATTTGTTTTTTAATACAAAGAAAAGAAACGTGTAGGGAGAAAGGGACACGGTTTGGAGAAAGAGAACATTAATGAAAGAAAGAAAGAAATGACTGATGATTAATTTCATCCCTGGGGATAGAAAGATGTCTGATATGATACGACGATTATCCCCTTGCCCTATGATCTTTTTTTACGCCGGCTGTGTCAATCACATTTTAAGACAAATAAAGTAAATTAAAATATTGATTGACAGTTAAATCCTTTGCTCGAAATCTAGATACAAAAATGACCAATTCGTTTATTCATTCGACGCTTGGCGACACAGAAAATGTATACTTTACAGTACAGACTTTTGAAAAATGGAAATTTTTTAAAATACTTAAATTTCTTGAGCTATGCCAAAGATTTGTTGAATTTTAATAAATAATACTGTAAGAAAAAATACTTGAAGTAATTAAAAGATTCATCGAATTTGTCGTACATGGGGTGCGTCACGAGTGTAACATAATATCGTAAAGCAAGGGGTTAATGAATACAGGATAATACCTAATTATACATACCGTCGATGCGTAGAAAATGTATATGATAAACACACACAAAATACGCGCGAGTGTGTACGATAGTAACCGTATGAATGAACGTGTGTGTGTGTGTTCGTGTGTATGACTGGGAAACAAAAGGGATTATTCAATTTAATTTAGGATCTCGAAAGCATACAGATTGCAGGGGAAATTGTGCTGCGATTGGTTGCAGGGTAATATTTCTCGGTTGAAAATAATTCGATTGTTGAAGACACATTTTCTTTAGAAAATTATGGAAAAATTTAAACTTCGTATCTTATTAATAAATATTCTCTATTTTGTTTTGTTTTTTTTAATTGCTCAATGAAAGGCTCAGCTGACCATAATTTATTATTTCAAATAAAATAACGTCTATTTGGAATAAAAATTAAACAATGAAAGTAATTTAACTTTTTCAGTAATTATTATCTGCAGTCTTATAAATACTATTAATAAGATATGAACAAAAATATGTTGATACGATGAACGGATAATTCTGATAGAACCATTGAATATTACTGAAAATATTTATTTTGTTACTCGAGTATCGAATTATATCCTCTTGAACAAAACCGACCTATGACCTTGCATACATCGTATGCACGCGAAACCTAAATCCAAATGTCAGGTACTCACGATCAAAGTGGTTTTCCTCGAACACGAAGATTCCGAAGATATACGATATCATTTTCTGTTCTCTTCACGGAGAAAAATCATTCGAAAACTGATCTTAATACATTGTGGTCCTATATTCAGTCTAATTCTGTGTCCAATATATAATAACAAACAATATTATTTTCTGTGCTAATTAACAATGATTATAGATTTTCTTCAACGTGATTTTTCTATAACAGGATTGCACAAAAATTGTTTGAAAATTATATTATAGCTAACGATTATTCTTTTGTAGTGATGGTTAATTTACATAATTGTCTTATTTTAAATAGTTTTCCAATAATTTGATATCATTCAACCCTTGGACGACGATACTAATTTTATTTCTATTTCCCAAATTTTGTAATATTTAGCGTTCAATCTTTTAATTTACATAATTTTCTTATTTTAAATAGTTTTCAAATAATTTGAAATCATTCAACCCTTGGACGACGATAATATTTTATTTCTATTTCCCAAATTTTGTAATATTTAACGCTCAACCTTTTCTCTGTGAGAATTTGTATGTTTAACCCTTTGAGGACGGAGGATTTTTACGCTTGGCACGGTAGCGCACGGAATATTATTTATTTAAAACAAAAGAAGCACGTATCGAGAATTTCTGTTCTCTACACTTGTAGTTGTTATTTGTGTGAAAAATATAGGACGATTTTTTTTTCATATACGTGCGAATTTGTAAGGGTTAATTATAGCCACAAAATGTTATTACATTTTTCCTAAATCGGGTAACGATTGACCCAAGCCTTCGTCCTCCAAGGATTAATACCAGCCATACTCTTCATTAATTAATACAGAACATGCTGAAGAAATTGAGTTTTAAACAATCATTATATCCAGTACTGGGCATACCCTTATTCAAACTTCCATTCTTCTTTTCTTCATTTTTGAGGAAAAATTCACGGACCAAATGACAAAAGTAATTTGGACCGCAAAAGATTAACCCTTTGCGCTCGATAAGGTACCTCGAACACTCGCCATTTGATTTATAACAACTGGAGGAATATTTATTTATTTCTTTTTTATTTATATTTAAAATAATACCAAAGCATTGTATTTAAAATTATTTGAAACTTAGTTACAAAAAATTGAGGCAATTAATTGTACATACCTGATCTATAAATAACAGATGACAACAGCGAAGACAACGTAGAATAATACGAAATTAAATTTCTAAAAATTTCATGTAAATTTTCTATCAAGAAAATTCTTAATTACTAAAGAAGACTTATTATTATTTCTTTCTTAGTCAATTACTGAGGGAAAAAAAGAAAGAATCCTCAGTTCTCCATAAAGAGGTAGCTTCAAGTGCGAAGGGTTAGCACCGATTTCGTGGTGTGTTCTGAAGGGGATAATTATTAAAGCTACGGATCTAATATAAACGACAATGAACAAGTAGATAGGTCACACTGATATATCTAATATGTACCTCTAAATAACGTAAGAGACGAGAGTACGCACTTTTGTAACAGTAGTTTCGATAAAACGAAAGAAGCGATAAAAATGATTAGTGAATAATTAAATATATATATTATATATACATATGAAGATATAAAAATGAAAAGAGTTGACGCTTGATGACACCATAGTTTTCACCAACATATCCTGGTTAAACACATCCTCTTTACGTACATACCGCATACTTAGGCTCTTGTAGGAAAAGAAACAAGAAAGAAATAAAAATGAAACGCAAAAAAAATATAAGGGTATTTTAACGAACAAAAATATTATGATTGAGATTCTGATTGTTTATCATTTTACGTAAAGACGAGAGTATATTAACGATGGGGTACAACCGAGGCAAGTATGTACTGTACATAGCTGTCACCCTCAGTCCCACCATTGCGACTATATAAATATATAAATAAACAAATGAATATATATATATTATATATATATATAAATACATAAGAAAGCCATTATATTGCAGAACATTAATCACTGTTGTATTAATGATTATTTTGAAATACTATTGTCATTATTGTTATAATTTTAATGTAAATCATTGTAATTATTATGATTATTATTATTATGATTACGATTATCACAATAATTATCAGTGTCGTTATGATTATTATGATAATAGGGAGATGTTGAAAAAAGGGGGGGAGGAAGAAAAGCGTGTAATTTTAATTAGCGTACGATATATTGTCGAAAGTTAGATCCTCGCTCCGAGCACGATCAAATTAGGTAAATTTTGATTTCTTTTTTTTTAACACTATGGCGACCGATCAACAATTTATGAAATCCAATTTTTTCCTAAGCGTGTAAAAAGATAATAAGATAAAGGTACTATAATAAGTAAATAAACCAACAGGTGATACGATCAAAAAGAGAAGTAACAATGTGAGGAGAAAAAGGTCGTTATAGTGTTCATTTTCATCGATTAGGGATTTTATACGCCTGAATTTTTGAAGAAAGGATTCTCGAGGTGTTAATTATTCGTTATTTAACGGGAGTTTCGAAGCTGCAGCGACCTCAGTCTGTGATAGTTTATTATACAAAGGATATTATTTAAATTAAGAACCTGCTGTGTATCGCGTGAAACGTATAGATTTTTTTTGCGATTTTCGTTAGGGGAAGAGACAGTAGCGCAACTAGGGTCAGCTGACCTAATTCCATCGCTCTATTAAAAATAGATATGGCACGAAAAAATAAGAAAATCGTACCATTTTCAAGGCAAATTATTTTAATCCTTAAATACCACAGTGGGGTCGAATTTTACCCCGTCAAAATTAAATTTCTTTTAACAAACATATAAAAGTAAAGAAATAAAAATAAAGATGCTAAAATAGTTTACACGTTAAGGTAAAATTTCAATTTCTAAGCCATAGTGATTGAGGGTTAAATTGGTTTATACATAAAGAAATATTCAGGTCTTGAAATACCCGTTTTAACAAACAATAAGAACTGGAAATTCACATGTATTATGGAAAAAAAAAACAATTGTGTGTCCTTGTATAGAACAATTCTAGTTGCGCCACTGAAGGAGAGACGTTACCGTTTTAAGGGTTGAAAGGTAATTACGAATCGAACGAACCCTAATGTATCATTTTGATATTATTGTCGATATTAGATTTTTTAATTATATTTTGTAACGAGCATCGCTTCGTATACTGTATGTATTAAATATATGTTTCAACCCTTTCGCTTCGAAGAGAAATAAACGCTCACGTATAAAAACCATGAAAAATATTTCCCTGATTTTAATCGAAAAAGTATAATATTTCTAAACGGAGCGAAACGGTTAAAAAACAAAAATTGCTTTTAGCGATGTTATTCGATACGAGAGTAGAATAATAAACTCGATTCGAAATTCTCTTCAAGTTGACTGCTCTAGTTTTAAACTATTAACGATACGAATAGTTAATTTTCTAAATTTAATACTCTTCACTTTATAAAAATCTTTAAGCACCCTGTATAGTAGTCAATGTGTAAAAAAAAAGATGTGTCGAAATTGATAATAATTATTTAAATTATTTTAGCATTGATTTAATTACAAAATAAATCTTTTGCATAAACCTAATACTTTGTAATTGTATCTGTAACCGTATGTGATAGAAGAGGCAGAAGAGATCGAGTAAAAATAAATGTAACCAGTGTCATCGAATTCTTTAACCCTTTGTAATCGGGAACAATTTCATCCAATTGATAGTTATAAATATAATTTACACTGAAAAATATACGACTATTTTTTAGCGATGGAAATGATACATCAAAATTTATGATTAAATTTTATAGTTCCGAGTGCAAAGGATTAATGGTACGCTTAAGATACACATACATACGTGACAAACGCTGTGCGCTTGTGATCTTTAAGAATGTACGTTTTCTTTGTAATTATTATCAAATAATCCATTTTGTGAAACGAGCTTCCATACAGTATGTTCCTTTAATTAGGCAAGACACGCAATGATTCATTTATAATTAGCTGTAATACGTACCGCCAGCCTGTAGGGCTTAATTTTTTTCAGTGTATTTACTGTATTGTGATGTTAACTTAAGGAACGAGAAAGAATTAACTCGAGGTCGTTGTAGCACAAATCTGATCGCTCCGAGTCGAGAGGATCTCGCTTTCTGTTTTTTCTTCTTTCTTTTTCCTTTTTAACTTGTCCGAGGAATGTCCAACAAGTGGACGTCGATTATTCTCGACGAATAATAAAAAAGAAAAATAATAATAATAATAAAACGAAGAAGCAAAATGTACCCCGCATAATTATCCCTCGAACGATGAGATGCGATGATTTGGGAACTGTACATTGTGATCAGTAAACAGACTACAATGTAGTTTGTTCGTGATTGAATGAACAAACGGAAACACTTGTGTAATAAAGTAGATATCCATAAAGACAGCTGTTTCCCCTTTTTATCCAATTTTCAGAGATTAAAAAAAAGAACCTATATACATATTTCTTAACTTAATCAGTAGTCTATATTTCTGGAAGAAAAATGAAAATATCAGCAAATATTGATTGTCTTCGGTAAAATTTATTTTCTAAATTCTTTGTCTTTTACTCCATTTCAACATCAACGACGGCATCTTCGATGACCACCTGTTCCGACGTAACAGGAACCTGCACCGTAGGCAATGGGTCAGGGGATCGGGTGTAAGTATTGCTGGTCAAGTGTTCTTTAAAGTATTCGCCACCCTTCTCTTCGTATTCTTTCTTGCTTACTAAAAATTCCGGAAGGTTTCCATTTAAGCCAAAGTCCCTGGCACCGTACCACGCGTCTATACTGGTATTTTTGGCGCTGTTTATTTGAAAGTTAGAGCCGAACGGTCTGATTTCGCGGAGCTCGCGATTCAGCCTCTCCAATAAACCAGGAAACTTTGTCGGTCCGCCGGTGAGGAATATGTTTCCTACAAGACGGGATTGTAATTCGGGTGGATAAAGTTTTAACACGAATTCGATTGTTTCAGCGATGCCCGCTTCCATGGAACCAATCATGGACGGTTGAAACAATATTTCTGGACCTCTTAGACGTTCTACGCCTACGTGTAACTGATGAGTTTCTCCGGGAACCAGAGGAACGTTCGATCCAGCGCCATCAAATTCTGGATCGTGATGACGTAACACGTCTTCCAGTTCCAGTAGTTTTTCTTGTTCCAATTCTGAGTCTGAATCTCCCCCTTCCTGCACGAAAATGTGTAATTGGAAGTATTTTGAACACGTCACGTTGAAGATAAATGAAAATGATTAAAAGAGTGTACAAACCCTATTGATGACTTTATAAACGTCCCAATCCTCGTCCCTCATACCAAAATCATCGTCCCGTTTTTCTTTTCTCGCTAACTGACTTATTATACGCATTCTTTCCTGCGCGGCTGCCGTTCTACGTTTAGCCATATCTTGTCTACGTTGTCTCTTCGCCGTCCGTTTTTCTAATATTTCTTGCCTATGATGCAAAAGAAATTGCGTTTCTGTAGCATTGTAAAGGCCGGTGATAACAATTTGATTACCTTTTCTTTCTTACACCAGCTATCCATTCGTCAAAGTCTTGTTGATCTTTTGGCTGCAGGCTCGATTTGATTTTGGGCTTTTGCTCTTCTATAGCAATATTTTCCTCCTGTGAATTAGCTGCTACTATTTTTTGTCTGGTTCGCTCTACTTTCGCTTGCAAATTATTAATCATTTTTATCAAGTCTGCTTCGTTCGCCAAAGAGTAGGTTTTCAATGCTTGATCGAATTCATCCGTTTCTCCTTCTTCTAACAGATCTTGAACAGCCAACAATTGATTCAGCTGCTCTTCATCCTCTGCTAACTGCAAGTAGTAATCGTTTAATAATCCTAACACAAATGAAACTTGTATCTCTTATTTATAAACCCGTTACTAACTCTCTCCTCTCGCTTCCGCGCATTTATTTCCATTAATCTCCTAGCTAACTCGCGTTTTCTCTCCTTCTGCTGTTCAACCGTCAAACCAGGAGTGTTTGCAGGAGCAACGTAAGGTAATTGTACTCTTAATACATTCGTATCATAATAATCTGGGTCTGCCCATTTAGAAATTTCATCCTGATAATTTAAAGCTATCATGGAATGTTCATGGATTAATTCCTGCGAAATAATAAAATAAGCGCACGCAACTGTGACAAGAAAGATAAGAAATATGTCATTTACAAACCTCTGCTCGACTAGGTGTTATAGCATTTACATGTACCGGATATTTAAGCTGAAGTAACCTATGCATGTAAGATGTAATATGATATCCACCAACATTGATCCTTCTTGAATTAACAGGATCTGCTTTACCATCTAATATGGGTATTATGTGTGTGGTATGGTAACCAATACTAATTATTAAGCCATCAGGTGGGCAATTATTGTGTTGATAAGAAAATAAACAATCCACTCCATACGCAATTGCAGGTACATTATAGCATTCGAACAAAAGTTCTGCCATCACTAAAAAAACATAATTAGCGAATAAATGTAGAACTATGATTGAGCATAATATGAAATATAATCCCTTACAGTTTCTTGAATAATTGGGATTCAAAAATGCTTCAGTCAAAATAATTGGATGATTTATTGAGCCCTCTGTGTCTATTCCCATATGAGTGAACGTATAATCAAATATCTGTTCCTGAGCTTCAAAATGAGTCACTACGTTTCTATCAAATTGTGTTTTTAATTGAAATCGAACTGCTTCAATGTTTGCTATATCATTTCCAACCTGAGGTTCACCGTCTTTTTTGCCACGTTCCTTTCGTGGCTTTGCAATAAGATTTTTAAATATCAACTGAGGTTCTTTATCCGTTGCCCATCCAACTCTGCAGTTGTAGGATCCTAGAACGCAGTATTTGATAAATTTTACCATAATTCTGTATACGTTGCACAAGTTATACTAACCATTATCAATAACAAGTGGAGTTGCTTCGGTCTTTACTCTATCCGGATAAGGATGAATTATATCAGGTACAGCTTTAACGTCTTTCAATTCCAGAATCTCCATTTTAGATAAATAAACAGTCTTTGCAAAAAGTTAATTATACAACTTGAAATTGCATGCAGTGCATCTGTCGACAACAATGCAAACTGATTGGAATCGGATAAACTGCGACACCGCTACCTGATGACGACAGTTAGAACTAGGAAGAAGAGGACTTGAAACATAATATATTCTGCCGTTAGATGTCACCACGTTAAGTCTCTCATTTGCCGATGATGTATTTTCGCTAGCGCCTGTTTGTATCAATCGGCCACAAATTGTGCATGTATATCGATAAATTGCAATAAATATCCAATAAAATGGTAAAAACAGTTTATTTATTTGAAAACCTCTCCAAAAATCCAACAACACACTTCAATTAAATGATCACAGTCAAGGAAATCCCGAATTTTTATAAAAATCAAAAAAAAAAAAAGAAACCACCTCCTTACATTTCATGTTCTCCAAAAACAAATTTCAATTTCAAGAACATGGATTTCGTTAAGTAGAGAAATTCTTGGAATATGACGTCAGCAAAATTCGGAGAATTTGATCAATTCTGGGAAATGACGTCAAATTCCAAGAAGTGGCACGAAGAATACCTCCTCGCAACTTATGTTCTCCTGATACAATTTTTCAAAATCGGACTTTGAAATTTCGCAAACCCAGTTCTCGGGAATTCATGGAATTTGACGTCATTTCTTGGAATCGGCAAAATTCTCGGAATTTGACGTCATCAAAATTCCAAGAAGTGGCACGAATACCTCCTCGCAACTTATGTTCTCCTGATACAATTTTTCGAAATCGGACTTTGAAATTTCGCAAACCCAGTTCTCGGGAATTCCTGGAATTTGACGTCACTTCTTGGAATCGGCAAAATTCTCGGAATTTTGATGACGTCATTTCCAAGAAGTGGCACGAATACCTCCTCGCAACTTATGTTCTCCTGATACAATTTTTCGAAATCCGACTTTGAAATTTCGCAAACCCAGTTCTCGGGAATTCCTGGAATTTGACGTCATTTCTTGGAATCGGCAAAATTCTCGGAATTTGACGTCATCAAAATTCCAAGAAGTGGCACGAATACCTCCTCGCAACTTATGTTCTCCTGATACAATTTTTCGAAATCGGACTTTGAAATTTCGCAAACCCAGTTCTCGGGAATTCCTGGAATTTGACGTCACTTCTTGGAATCGGCAAAATTCTCGGAATTTTGATGACGTCATTTCCAAGAAGTGGCACGAATACCTCCTCGCAACTTATGTTCTCCTGATACAATTTTTCGAAATCGGACTTTGAAATTTCGCAAACCCAGTTCTCGGGAATTCCTGGAATTTGACGTCATTTCTTGGAATCGGCAAAATTCTCGGAATTTGACGTCATCAAAATTCCAAGAAGTGGCACGAATACCTCCTCGCAACTTATGTTCTCCTGATACAATTTTTCGAAATCGGACTTTGAAATTTCGCAAACCCAGTTCTCGGGAATTCCTGGAATTTGACGTCACTTCTTGGAATCGGCAAAATTCTCGGAATTTTGATGACGTCATTTCCAAGAAGTGGCACGAATACCTCCTCGCAACTTATGTTCTCCTGATACAATTTTTCGAAATCGGACTTTGAAATTTCGCAAACCCAGTTCTCGGGAATTCCTGGAATTTGACGTCATTTCTTGGAATCGGCAAAATTCTCGGAATTTGACGTCATCAAAATTCCAAGAAGTGGCACGAATACCTCCTCGCAACTTATGTTCTCCTGATACAATTTTTCGAAATCGGACTTTGAAATTTCGCAAACCCAGTTCTCGGGAATTCCTGGAATTTGACGTCACTTCTTGGAATCGGCAAAATTCTCGGAATTTTGATGACGTCATTTCCAAGAAGTGGCACGAATACCTCCTCGCAACTTATGTTCTCCTGATACAATTTTTCGAAATCGGACTTTGAAATTTCGCAAACCCAGTTCTCGGGAATTCCTGGAATTTGACGTCATTTCTTGGAATCGGCAAAATTCTCGGAATTTGACGTCATCAAAATTCCAAGAAGTGGCACGAATACCTCCTCGCAACTTATGTTCTCCTGATACAATTTTTCAATTTCGAACTTTGAAATTTCGCAAACTCAGTTCTCGGGAATTCCTGGAATTTGACGTCACTTCTTGGAATCGGCAAAATTCTCGGAATTTTGATGACGTCATTTCCAAGAAGTGGCACGAAGAATACCTCCTCGCAATTTATGTTCTCCTGATACAAATTTCCGATATTTTGATATTTGCTTCTAAAAATACGTGGTTGTAGGAATTTTTGGAATTTGAATTTGGTAGGATTTTATAAATGAATAAGCAATGATTATAATTTTCTGTTTTCCTTTATTTTCACCCCTTTTTGTACAACCGGTAACTTAATTTATCTTATGGCTTTGTTATTTAACATACAGTTTGTATTAAACCTAACTTATACTAATCTTACAATAATTAACACTGTGATAGGTATTTATATAATTATAGTTACAAGTAGAAGATATGAAATGTTATTAATATTTATGCAATTTCATCGCAATATACAATCGTATTTTACAGTATGTATATGGTATCGTTTGAATAAATGGTGATTTCTTCAGGAGAATGTAGAATAATGTAGAAACAGAAGAAAGTATAGGCTGTAGATTGTATCCAAGTTTCGAAACCTGATACTGCCAATTTTTGGAAGCAATTAAAGTATCCAGGCACGTGCAGGGAGTAGAGATGTACGAGGAAAATATAATGGCAGGGGACAAGATGAATCCAGCTACTTCGGATATCACACGCAGACTGAGCTCCCAGGTGCTCCTCTCTGCTTCTTATTACTCGAATGATTTTCTCCCATTCTAGAACAGACAATCATTTGATTAAGAAATTGTTTATCACTAATGCTTTATGGTATAATATTAATTTTTAAACTTTATGGTAAAATTTCGTATTTTGAGCCACTCTAACATGGAACTTTTATATTTTGAGCGGTCGAGAGGAATAATTTCAATGTTTTGAGCAGATGAGTTTGAAACCAGTCATCACGTTTAAACACATTTACCGACAGAGCCCCAGGCCCATCAGGCCTATTTCTTGTTCCGCCCAAGTACACAGTGACTAATTCGTAAGTATTAATAACAGAGGGAACTTATAGTCAAACAAATCGTCCTTGAGTATCTATAATGCAAAATAAAAGGAAGAAATTTGTTAAATTATAATACCGACAGAAACAAAATTAGATAACCTACTAATTACCGACAGTGGTGAATTATCATTATCGGCATGTTACCGACAGTAGTATATTACCTACATCGGTAAGTTACCATCACTCTACTAGATAGCGCGACGAGTACCATTCGCGCCAGTCCTTTGCAATGCTCATTTTATTAAATTTCTGTATAAAAAAGAGATCGAAGTACTCAGCTGGATGAACCTCATCAGATGGCAAAGTTTCATCTCTAAAGTTTCCCCAATTGAGAAGTATCCCTCGTTGGAGCAGCCGCTCGCGAAAAACGCTCTCGATAGCTGTCATCAGAAGTTTTACTCTCAGATGGACGCGTACCATGACAGCCACAGATTCGAAGAGATGTCGGTGAAGTAAGAGTATATTGTAAAGAAGGGTAAACGTCGAACGAGAATATCAAACGAGATACGTTGCACGTGTCCAAAGCACCCGGAAGAGAACGGGTGTGCACAGAAGTAACGATATTAACATTCACGAACACTTTCAACGCATTGCGTAAATACAATTTCGCAAATGTCGGCGAAATCGTACGGGAACGTATCAAAAAATTTTAATTAACGATATCACTTTTTTTTTCACATTGTCATTTTTCTTTATTTACAACGTTGATTTTCTTCAACAGTAGAATTAACAGATGGGTCAAATTAGTTAAAATTTCCATTCATCAAGATATTCGAAATTAAATGAAGTACGAAATATTTTATTCCATTTACCCAAAATTAAAGGTGTCACGACTGCTTTTGTGGAAAACAATCGAAACATGCCAATTTTTCATCAAACGTAACTATGTAAATTTGAAAACGAAATTTTCATAAACAATCTGAAGTGGTTCAAAGTATTTTCCACTTTCGCTTTTGAGAAAATTCATTATCAATTACTTTCATAAATAATCAATTTCATTTTCCGGGTGCACGCGTCTTATCTGCTCCCAAAAAAAAAAAGAAACCCCTGTACCTGTTTTACTTCCCCGATCGCGTTTCCGGTACGCGAGTTTCAACCGGAACCAGCCCGACAACCCGAACCATGGATCATTAATAAGCTTGCGACCAGAATTATCCAGGGGTGTGTTCGCGCACCCGGAAGACGCCGACGTACGGCAATATCGATATCGATAATATACTTGCGTGCAATGCGTGAAATGTGAAAATAAAGAACGAAAAAGCAAGTGGACGTAACAGGGGACAGAAAGTGAGTCGAGTCATGGTTTGCGAGAATATACAGAGCGTCTCAAAGAAGGTAGTTGAATGAATCAAAATCGTGGAATTCATTTCTGATGAAAAATATTTCCAAACCTTTTAAGCCAAGGGCCACACTAAATTCAGGCGGGCCAAGATCTAGCACACCGTATCAACATACTATAACTTTTCTAAGACAAAAAAACTAAACAAACATTTTCGTTACAGCTACATAAATCTCATTAATCATAATTATAACGTTTTAATTTTATTACGTGAATTACCTATGTACACTACCGGCCAAAAGTTTGGGTACATGTATTAATAAAGAAAATATTCTTAAATATTTTCCTCTTACTAGAAATGCACAAAATTTCTAATACACAAAACTATACCTCTGCAGCTAAAGAAAAGTTAATGTATACATTTTTGTGGTACTAAAATCACATGGAACTCGTTCCAAAGTTAACACGTTGACTGCAACAGTGAAAACAGACGTGTGTAGTCAGACACGTTGAAATCCTAATTATTAAGAATATAATTAACTAATTTTCAAATTTAACCTTTCAAATCGATAGCTAGGATTATTAGCTTAATGATAACGCTATCCGTGGTTTGTTTCGTCATTTCTTTTGTTAATTATTTGATTGTAAAGAATTTCGGGTGCCGGTCACCGGTGACCCCCGTGGCAGTCAACGTGTTAAGAAACGATGAAATGTTGCATGTTGCAATTTATCATATCTAGGTAACGTATAAACTTTTATAAGAATTTTATCATCTATGTTGATAGGGATTTTAATTAATCAATTACAAGCAATATTTTCAAATACTAGAAAGTTTAATCAACCAAGAAAGTAAAACGGTATACCAAATTTATTCCAAATAAATATTGAAAATAAAATCACTAACAATTGTAGAATGAAAATATAGTAGATGTACCCAAACCTTTGGCCGGTAGTGTATATCACTTATTATCAATTTTTAGGATGATTATGTATGTCATAATCAGTAACGTCTGATTATTATTTCATACGATTTACTTACATCGTAAATGTTACAATATAATCAAAAATAAACTATGTCAGGCCAGTTTTAGCCCGTGGGCCGTATCTTGGAGACCCCTGCCGTTGATCCATTGTTGCATACAACATCCATGTTACTTGACCACGTATTATCCATTCCGGGGCACAAAGCTGTACACGTGTACAACGATGTTGCCATCGAAGAAAAGCGACTATAGCGGAGCAAACGAGAAAGGAGTTTCGGCGAAAGGGGGGGAGGTGGGGAGGTTTGTGAAATGCAAGGAAAGATGCAGTGGTGGTATAGCGATCAAGCGCGAATCAGGACCAGTTTCAGGTCTGCACTCACGTCATAGCCACGTTGCTACGTGCCAACGACAAACCAGAAGAAGAAGAAGAAGAAGAAAGGACGAAGAGGAGGAACAACGTGTTTTGTCGGTGATCTTAGATTAAGGGTTTTCGAGTAAGAAGAAGTATGTCCCGCTACGTGGTCACCCTTTTGTTCCTCGGCTGCGTGACTTTTGTCAGAGGGCAATTTAGATGCCCGGAACTGAAGGGTTTCTTCCCGGATCCGGAACAGTGCGATCTCTATTACGTCTGCGTGGATGGCAAGGCGGAAGAGAAATTGTGCAAGGACGGGCTCGTCTTCAGGGACGACAACCCTAAGAAGGAGTTCTGCGATCTACCGGCTAACGTGCCTTGCGGCGATAGAACACTTCTTCGTAAGTTTTTCACTCTTCGATTTACTATCAAACGGGGTCAATAGCAGTTCAGTATTAGGTAGTAGGGATTAAGAATGATTTTATGCTTTGGTTTGTATTTTCGTCGTTTATTTATTTCGTTATCTGGTTAACACTAAACGTAGCAAGCGAGGTCAAATGATTATGATGCGTTTCAAAATTTTAAATGCATGAAGGAGGAATCCAGTCATATGTAAAAATAAAAATACATGTTTGATTTTCTTTAATAAATTAAGAATTTCTTTATAAAAATCAACGTTTATTTCATGAGGGGTCAAATTATGCCTTATGGTAAGAATAGGTATATGTAAAGTGCCGGTACGTTTAGTGTTAGCATTAAATCAAGTGGTTTAAATGACCCATTGAGGTAATTTTGGCTTACAATTAGCCCTTTGGACGTTTACTCCGTATGTAAGATATGTATTAAATATTAGTGATATAAATTATAAAAAAGTTAGTAATTGAATGATGGTAATCCTTGAAAACTGCAATTTCAGGTTTTAAAGTATTCTTCTTCAGGAAGAAATAATTCAATAATTATTAAATGCAGATTGTACTATAATCGTTCTGCTAAATAACAATAAATCGATAAAATTTAGTTTCTGATTCAACAATTACTCGTTGGTAGTACTAAATTGGTATTTCAAGTCCTTCAATTTCAAGTCCCACTTTCAAGTATATTTTTCTATTTTTTTATTTTTTTTAATAACGTAGGCCCTGCTATAATTATTCCAAGTTAAGGATTTATGTACTATCTACATAGATAAAGCATATTTATAATTAGACTTCAGATCTTACAACAATTATTTCCAAAAACTGTTAAAACGATAAGTGATTCTACGGTAATGAAATATTAATTAATTCCTCGAATATAATTCAGTCGAAATTAATTATTATCGATAATAGCCAAATATATAGAATTCGAAGAAAAATCGAGCACTCTATGAATGAAATTTTGATGAATTTCTTCATTTATTTTACAATTTAATTTTACGATACACGCTTTCACATATTTTCTTTTTTACTCAAGAAAACCGTCCAACATTTAACTATTTGACTTGAGACCAGTTTTTCACAATCGTTTAAACGTTTAAAGAAACATCGAACTTTTGTCCTTTCACTGGGATACTTGGGTCCGCAGAAAATGGTGGAGATTAGCATGCAGATTTATTCGCGGGATAAAAAATGCTACCCGAAGGAACGAGGGTTGAAGCAAGGCTGAAAACGAATTTAGCCTGGCATTCGTTTTGGAACTGGTTTATCCTAATTTATCGCGACATTGCAAAGATCTAATCGTTATTCCTTTATCCGAAACCACGAAACCGAAATCCTCATCAAACGGGACGAAAATTCCATTCTTGTTAGGTTAGAAGCGTTTCTATCGGGTCGAATTTAAATCAAAGAAAAATTGATACTCGTATCGTGTAGCTCGTTAAAAATGCGGCTCACGAAAAGGAATTTCTCGAAAATGGAAGACACTGTGATCAGAATATTCGCGCGAGCGTGGAATATCGATACACGTATAACTTTCACCTTCGGTTTCTCATAAGTTTGCTTCGGCAAGTGATCTTTTCTTGATTACATCTCGTTCGATTTTTATTTTTAACAAACGTTATCTAATCGTCGATAATTTCAAGCACCTGGTCACGAATATTTCTAATTAGATAAATCGAAGAATTCTTAATGAATATGGATGATCAGTCAAAGTATTAAACATTTTGAAACCTTTACAGACTATCAATTCTTTTATACCAAAATAATACCCTTAAATATCGGCCCTATCTTTCAGAAGTAACATGGGAACACCGACTTTAGACTATTTAATTATTTCTTAACACTTTACCGACCGGCAATCGATTAATCGACTTATATGCAACCGCTACCGGTCGGTAAAGTGTTAATTTCTTTCTTATGTCAATTTGTTCTTAATAACTATATGTATGATATTTAATTTGATTAACACTTGAATTTCCATAGGTCGCTTGCATTATTAATATCCTTTCAATCGCTTAATTAGAAATCGCCGTAATTAGGTACTCGAAATTCTGAATAATAGAAATGACGAAGAATTGTAATAATAATAGGTAAGATTTGATCAAAATAAATGCTTTGCCTTTAGCCTGGCAGTCAAGGTGTTCAAAAGCAAATAATAGATACCCATGTATTAGCTTCGCTTCGTATATTTTTGTTCAAAATTGTAGATCTTGTGCAAATATCATGTATCACTAATAGTACCTTGTTAACAAGATTAGTATGACAAATTTGGAAAAATTTTATGAGAGACTTATTGAAGTAAAGTGCCTCGTTAATCGTTGATTTTAATCTAATCACCCTTTACTACAACTTAAATTTAACGTTAAATGTAGGATTAACATTTCAACAGACGACTCGTGTGTCAGTTTACTCTGATAGACGATCCGACGACAGGGGAATACATTTTTATGTGTTCTGTTTATAATCGCAACATAATCCACTGGGACATCGTTTATTTCTTTAGAATTTTGATTTTATAAATAACATTACAAATGTACGAAAGTGTCCCACTCCGATTTTAATGAAACTTCGTAGGCAAAAATAAGAGACACGTATCTTTTTGTTTTTTATCGGTTGAGACTTTATGGAGTGAAACTTGTGCTATCTCGAAAACAAATTACCATCCTGCTGTTATACACAAAAAACCATACAACCTTTCTATTAGAACCTTTAACGTATCTCGTAAAGTTTCGGATCGAAACTTTAAGGCGTGGTTTGACTCGTTACAAAAATACGCGTCTCTTATTTTTACCTGCTTTTAACACTTTATATATCGGAAGCCTACTAATAGGCTTTTCAATAGTATCCATCGATAATAATTGAAAATCAATTAACAAACGTTAGACTATTATTTTTCTCGTCTATAACACTGTTGAAACAATGAAAGTTAAGCGTGCTACTCCCCTTAATTCTCAGTTACCACCAAATCATAAATTAGTAGGGATTACTTTTCCATTTCAGAGCTGTAGATAATGTGTTAACAAATCTACAAAGGACGCTTCTGTGCCTTCGCTTGTTAGATAATATACAATATGTCCCCGAAGGATTGACGATACGAATGTCTTACCCTTTCGTTGTCGTACAGAGGAACCACAGCCAACCAAAGGATGTCCTCGTGCCAATGGTTACTTCAAACACGAAGATCCGAACGCTTGTGATCGTTTCGTGAACTGCATCGATGGTGTGCCTCAGATAATGCCCTGTCCACCTAGCCTGATCTACGAGGAGAAGATGTCCAGCTGCGTTTGGCCGGCAGACGCTAGCAGATTCTGCGAGAACGTGAAGAGAGACGGTCTTGACGATGGTTTCGTTTGCCCTGACGGTGACGTGGCCGGTCCTCTTGGCAGGATTCTACCCCATCCCACGTATCCTCATCCAGAGGATTGCGCCAAGTTTTACATCTGCAGAAACGGCGTGACGCCGCAGAAAGGGCAATGCGACGCCGGCACTGTCTATAGCGAGGACAGTTTCAGGTGTACCGATCCGGAGAACGTACCTGGATGGTAAGAATTTTTAACGAGATTGTTTAATTGAATTTTTCAATAATTCTTCCGTTTATAAAATTAAAATATTGTGGGTGTTATTTTTGAAAGTGGTATAAGTTCATTTTTTTTGTAGATTGATATATTTAAGGGTTTGCGTTTAAATTAATTTGAAAATATTGGTTAATCGATTCGGGTGATGTTTTTCGGGCGATAATAATAATGGTTAAAATTGTTAAAGGAAATAAAACGAACTTATACTAATTTCAATAATAATGTATTATAAGTCCATATTTTTATAGACATTGGCGTTGATGAAATGGATTTTTTAATGTAAAAGACATGTAAATACACGAATGATCAAGTTTATTATATTTTAAACTTATTTCTCTTTTACTGTTAGCATAGTGAAGTATTCGTGGTAAATAGATGGACTTAATGGACTTATTCCACTTTCGAAAACAATATTTTTGCGATACTATTTTATAACTAAAATTCTGTTGATTACTTTATCAAGAAATCGTGCTCCATCGAATGTATGATTATTGATTATAAATATAAAAAAGACTCATTAACTCATTGTTTCTCCAAAAGTAGACTTATACCACTTAAATAAAAAAGGGGCTCATTTATTCATTTTCTAGGATGTTTTGAAATATTTGAAATTAATTTTTACTTAGGATTTTTGGTTCGTTGATGACTGACACAAATGAACTGTCATTTGGTTCGAGTCAAATTTATCAGTGCTGTATTCAGGATTGAAAG
This sequence comes from Stelis phaeoptera, assembly GCA_943735885.1. NCBI lineage: Eukaryota > Metazoa > Arthropoda > Insecta > Hymenoptera > Megachilidae > Stelis > Stelis phaeoptera. The sequence continues at coordinate 5,919,368 of OX030933.1, forward strand.
AGTTAAATAAAGACACAGTGTATCTCCCCTTCCAAGGATTGAAATATCAAAAATTAAATTTTATACAAATTTCCGTAGTTAATAATTAACATAATATCAATTTTAATATTTCTAGTATTCTTTCCTTAGCAAAATAAATTATTTTATCGCTTTGTTAATGTAAATTCAAAATTCACATCGTAATGGTTCAGTTTTCATTCATTTAATCGTTCTTATATCATTTCATCAGCTTCCTCGTGGACGAAGATCCTCACTTTCATTTTTCTTTCTTGTTGCAGCGAGGACTATTACAAGAACAGGAACTGAGAGCAAAGACAAGGTGCCAGTTACTCAGCGATACGTTTGTAACGCTTAATTATTATCTTTTCTTTTTTTTTTCTTTTTACACTTAAGAACAATAAACCCGCGATACATATTACGTAAATGAGTGGCTTTTGCATACCACCCTCCACGATAATTACACCTTTCTCCTTATGTAAACGGACATTACGCTCCGGAAAATTTATAACGTCGACAATTTTGTTGCCATTTGCTGTAACGGAGAAATCAATAGTCGCGACTTAACGTACCGGGAAGACATTCAAATAGCAGCAGAAGAAGAAAAGATTGCGGTATAATTTGTTTTCTGTTGTATGAATCATTTTGACTGTGAAATAAACTACTATCGAATGTGTAAAAATCGAAAGTGATTACATTTTCTTTTCTTTTTTTTTATTACAAAAGATGAAGAAAGAATTAAATATTGAATGCACTTCAATATTTAAGTTGAAGAGATCGAACAAAGAATAATAATTATTGTTCTCCGTTCGAATCGTTGAAAATTGATCTCGTTTGAATACAATGAGCAGCGTACAAAATACTTCTTTAGGTGGGTAGACACAATTTCACTTAATTCGCCTGATTGCAACCTTTCTCTTTACGTAATTTACGACGTGCTTGATGAAAACGTTTGTTCTCTGGATGGACGATTTACATTTCTGTTCATAAATTATAAAAACTTATACTCTGATTCAAACACCCCTTTCTTATTTTCTAATTTAACTGTTCGACATAACAATCGCTGTAAAGATTGTATCATTTCCCTTTCTCCTAGTTTACGATTCACGTAACACCCAGCTCTCTCGATTTTATCCCGTGTTTGATCAAGAAATTAATATTCGATCGAATCTCGTACGTTGCATTAAAATATTCATCCAGACCACGTGGAAAAAAGATCAGAAACAGAGATTCGCAAGAGAGCCATGTTTCAAAACGTTTGGATCACCTATCACCGGGGACACGTTGTCCGATCGGACAAAGGATCCGATCATCGATCAGAGAGACATGACCGTGACGTGTTCGTTTCGTTCGTCTGACCGGTTCACCGACAATGCTGATCGTGAGTAGCAAGAGCGCCAGTGGTATTCGTCGGCTTTCACTATCCATGCCGGGAGATCTGGTTCCCCCTTCGGGCTCGAGGTAGCGATGGGAGTTGCGTAAGATCAGGCAAGACCCTGAGGGGGTAACCGTACTTCACTCATACACCGACAGTCGTACGTGGGTAGCCAGGTACGTACGCGAAGCTGACAGAGGGATACGTGAATCAAGATAGGTACACGGGTACGTAGCTAAATTTAGCCATTTCATACATATAGGTAGCTGAGTAATGTTAACGCATACTTAGGTAGGTACGTGGGTACCTAAGTGAATTTAGATACCTACCAGGTGGATAGGTACGTAATTTAATTTAAACGCAGGTAAACTAAGTAAACTTATTAGTTAACGCGTATGTAGATAAATAGGTAGTTTACCCAGGTAAACTTAGTAAAGTTAACGCATACTTAGGTAGGTACGTGGGTACCTAAGTGAATTTAGATACCTACCAGGTGGATAGGTACGTAATTTAATTTAAACGCAGGTAAACTAAGTAAATTTAGTTAACGCGTATGTAGATAAATAGGTAGTTTACCCAGGTAAACTTAGTAAAGTTAACGCATACTTAGGTAGGTACGTGGGTACCTAAATGAATTTAGATACCTACCAGGTGGATAGGTACGTAATTTAATTTAAACGCAGGTAAACTAAGTAAACTTAGTTAACGCGTAAGTTTACCCAGGTAAACTTAGTTAACGTGTACCTAAGTAAGTATAATACATACGAGAACGCAGGTATCTAAGTAAACTTAGTGAAAAATTTGCCGGATATGCAAACCCGCGTTCCCAGATAGGTAATTAAAAGGTACTAAGAAATCCCTAAGGATCAAGGACCAAGCCAGCCATCCACGTAACAGAAACATTTTAGTTTCCTGAAATTCCTTGAAAACCGTTTTTTTCGAGCAAAGCGCGCGAAAAGAAACCGGGGACGAAGGAATCGTTCGCTCGGCTGCACTCGCCGGTTAACCGAAGCCGCACGATCGCGGTAAGAAACCGCGGGGACCGATCTGGTGGGGTACCGAAACGAGCGACCAAGCGTACCCAGCAAGTGAAGGGAGAAGCTGTCCCGAGGTCGATAACAAAGTGTCAGTAGTCAGAGTCAACCCGTGGAGGATTAGACCGAGCGAACGAGCTATGAGCCACCAAAGGATCGTGACCCTATTGGCCCTGACGGTTTTTTTGGCTTCCGGTAAGTGTTTTGCGCCGATCACCACTATTCGACCAAGGGGGGTCGCGTTTTGTCGCTTGGTCGACCGCAACGATGGATCACGAAGAAGCTCGCTTCAGGGTTCGAAACGAGCGATGCGTTAGGTGCATCGGCCGTTCTCCGGGCTGCATCCCTGCAGGCGTGTTCACTGCATCTGAAGCCATCGGTACCCTCGTATTACGACAGTCGCGTTAGTGGTCGTAGGATTTCAATTAGCTTTCACTAGCCCGCCAACACGATTCTCTCGCCATATGGTTACGTGGTCTATGATATAATGGCGGATTCTGGTATAGCGTTCACGCCTTCCCCGTGTCTATTATTTGAAAATTCATCGCTCGTATCGGCGCTTGCCATCTCCAACCGAGCTGCATTATTCATAGACGAGCCTTGAGCGCTGCTCGTTCATCTTTGCCTCTTCTTTCGTGTATTATTCTTTTTCTTCGCGTGGTTCGATGTTGTTTCACCTCGGCGTACTACTTGGTTCTGCATATGCTCTGGAACGCAATTAGAGACGAGTGTTGATAATTTACGACCGCGAGTGTTGCCGATCTCGTGGATACTTAAAGAAATCTATTCCCCGATCGTTTATCTATCATTGGCTCGTTGTGTTCCCCATGATTGATGATTACGTTTCTTTCCTTTCTCTTTCGATATTGATAACGACCAACTTGGGTCTGTTAGATCTGTGTTGTTAACGATATGCAAGTTTCTCCTTCCATCGACGACTGGACTGGCTCCTTGTCTCCAATGCTCCTCGTCCTTATTCCAATTTCCTTTCTACCGTGACTGTCAGCGGCGTTGGAAATCTTCTCGCTATCAATTAGTCTGGATTGCCGACGATTTGCGGTCGCCTACGTCCGTTCCTCGAGCGTTTCTTCGGCTGCAAAAGAAGCGCCGACTTTCCATTCGGCGGGGCACGAATGTTGTCGCTTCGTGATTCGACTCGATGATTCGGCGTGGGAATTGAAATCGCGAAACTTCGTCGCTTCCTCTCGATTACTCGCCTGAGACTCAGAGCTTCGGTTTTGTTCGATCCCGACTGGTTCTCTTAATCGTTTTATCCTTCGTCGATATGAATTTTAATTACTTCTTATTGCGTTACAGCCAGCGTTTTTATTATGGTATAAGTATATTATTAGGTTGTTACGTATGAAATGTCTGGTTTTGTTTCGTTAATCTTTTAAATCTGCTTTGAGATGTTTTATACGTCGATTCAGAGCTTAGAATCTCCTCTTACACGGATAATTATAATTGTTTCGAAGCATCCTCTTCAAGTTTTCAAATCATAAAGCGTTTCGATTCGTTAAAGAAAATGTGCAGATTCCAACGATTCTTTACTATGATAAGTTATCATCGAAATTTTTTAAAATTTACTTATTTAACAGATTTAATTTACAGATTTTAATAGTTCCTACTTTGATTATTAAAATAGTATGTTTATATTTAAACCTAATAGTTCAGTGGCTTATTTTTATTTTGCTTACAGTAATCGTTCGCTAAACGAGCGTTTCGTAAACGAGCTTTAGGAACGCCCCCTGCTCACATGAATTTTTCACACACGCGTACGTACCCTTCTCCGCTGCTCGAGCATACGCATACGGTGTTGCGATTGATCCGTAAATCAAGCTAGTGGCCGTCTGGGAAGGGAGCGCTCATGCTATTGGTTGTCCCGTAAACGAGCTCAAACCGGTTTGGACACCGAGCTAGCTCATTTAGCGAACGATTACTGTATGTATGTCAATATAATATTGATATACAGGGTGCCAGAAATGAGGGATAGGTGAGACGATTCTGAACAACAATTTTCTTTTCAAAAATGTCGGATGGGGCTTCGTTTTTGAATTATTAACGAAAAACCCTAACCAATCATAGCACGCGTAGAGCGCACGCTCAGCCGTGATTCGTTCTAATCCGACGTCATTAATTCATTAATAATTCAAAAACGAAGCTCTATCCTCCATTTCCCGATATTACACTAGTTACGGGACACCCTGTAGAATAGAATATATTATAAAACGGATCAGAATCTATTAACACGTTGACTGTCACAGTGAAAACGGACGTGGGTAGTCAGACACGCTGAAATCCTAATTATTAACAATACAATCAACTAATTTTCAAATTTAACTTTTCAATTCGATAGCTAGCATTATTAGCTTAATGTTAACGCTATCCGTGGTTTATTTTATCATTTCTGTTGGTAATTATTTGATTGTACAAAATTTCGGGTGCCGGTCACCGGTGACCCCCGTGGCAGCCAACGTGTTAAAATTAAGATTTTAGAATATCATATAATTTCGTCCTTCTTTGCCCCTTCTGAACCCACCATTTCATTCGAACATTATTCGTCCAATATATGAAGCCTGTTAGTATCAAAATGGTACAACCTAACTTACACGTAGATCACGATTGGTCTAAATTTCGTTATCATTGTTTGACACCTTCTTGTTGAAAGCGCAGACCCGTAGTACATAAAAATTAGTACATTTGTAAGCGCTATATCTTGAAAACTAATTAAAATCCGGTAGATACATTACAGGTCAGTGAATTCGTTTTGAAAAGCATTATCAAATAGTCTGAAAAAAAAATATATGGTTCCATTTAAAAAACGGAACTTGACCATCGTATCTCGTAAAATAAGAATCTAAAAAAATATTCGTTTCTACCACAACATGATTCCCATTTTACCATGCAATTTCCATATTAACAATTTTTCGTACGACCAATAGTTTTGTAATAACGGCTTCGTAACACTTATCGTGGGACACCCTGTATATCAAAGAAAATTTTTCTTTCACACAGTCGAAGCAACTATCCCGCAAGGAACCACCCTTTTGGGTGCACCACCCTGCCCGGATCCATACGGGATCCACGCGTATCCACACCCTGAGAGTTGCAACGCTTACTTCCTGTGCACGAATGGCACCCTGACCCTCGAATACTGCGAGAATGGACTACTCTTCGACGGCCATGGAGCCGTGTACGAGCATTGCAACTATTATTGGGCTGTTAAATGCGGGGATCGCAAGGCTGACCGTAAGTAATATCATGTTTCGTCCTCGATAATCCCTATCGATATCATAGAAACGTATATGTTCGAACAATGCTTCGTTGTTATTCAGATATTTAAATTAACATAGTATCAGTAGCGGTGGTAATATTTTTTAATTTTATTTGTTGGTTCGCAATCTCCTTTCTCCAGGTTTTGATTTTCATGATCTAGTTAAATGCATTGAATAATATTAGCGTGGTGTTTATTATTATCGATTATTAATCCCTGTGCTCTGGCTGGTAGTTTTGTTTTAAATCGAAATTAAGTTTTGCTTTAAAGCGAAATACTTTTCACGTATTTCTGAGCGAGCATTTATTTTCCAAGGAAGATGTTAACATATAGATTGCTTTTATTTTTTTAGAATTATATTGTACTGATATATTAATATATTATTTATTATTTCAGTATTTGTATAGTGTTTAAGAGGACGCTGGAAATGGATTGAAACATAATAAAATAGGGTTTCAAGGCTAACAAAGAAATTTTTAACAATTTCTCTTTTAATTCATCTGAATTATACAAAATTTCATGTTGGACGATGCAAATATTTCTTTTCTTTTCTTTTATTGATAAATTGGTTCATTTAAGACAAAAAATTTATGTTGGACGTACGTAACATTCGTGCAAGAAAGTAAAAGTTGCAAGGTAAAGCAATTTCGGTAACATTTATCGTGCTTTAGTAGGTCACGTCACTCTCATCCATCATGGATACCTGCCACAAATTACGTCAATTATACCGGTATATTTTGTTTTGCTCGCTCGCCTCTTAAACCCCTCAGATTACTAAAATACACCAAATATAAAATAAAATTCGTTCTAATTTTTATTAACGATAAAATATGTTATATTTCTGGCGAACGGGCGAAAGAATATAAATTATAATTGTTCCTTTTGCACAGAAACATTTATTATATTATACTACATTTTTGATATAGAGGGTGAGTCGATAAAAACGACAAATGCGTTATATTACAAAATATTTTACACGAATTATATTACACGATGGGGTTAAGTATACAGGGTGTAACAAAACAAAAAATAATTTTCCTTTAGAAATATTCTCGCAAACGATTCGTTCATAAAGATATTCACTTCTGACTAATTAAGAATAAATAATTTCGAAATAATAAATTTATCTTTACTGCTTTCCAATAATTTTCTAAATACATTTTAATTATTAACACGTTGGCTGCCACGGGGGTCACCGGTGACCGGCAACCGAAATTTTTTGCAATCAAATAAATAACAAAAGAAACGACGAAATAAATCACGGATAGCGTTAACATTAAGCTAATAATGCTAGCTATCGAATTGAGAAGTTAAATTTGAAAATTAGTTGATTGTATTGTTAATAATTAGGATTTCAGCGTGTCTGACTACCCACGTCCGTTTTCACTGTGACAGTCAACGTGTTAAGGGAATGGCGTTAGTATTAAGCCGATAACGCTAGCTATCGAATTGAAAGGTTAACACGTTGACTGCCACAGTGAAAACGGACGTGAGTAGTCAGACACGCTGAAATCCTAATTATTAACAATACAATCAACTAATATTCAAATTTAACTTTTCAATTCGATAGCTAGCATTATTAGCTTAATAATAACGCTATCCGTGATTTGTTTCGTCATTTCTTTTGTTAATTATTTGATTGTAAAGAATTTCGGGTGCCGGTCACCGGTGACCCCCGTGGCAGCCAACGTGTTAAATTTGAAAATTAATTAATTGCATTCGTAATAATTAGGGTTTCGGTGTGTCTGACTACATACGTCCGTTTTCACTGTGCCAGTCAACGTGTTAAACGTTTACAAAGAAAATTTCGTCATTATTCATTCCTATAATTCTGTAACTTTAGAAGTCAATAGCTCTTAACTCCTGAATTCCTTTTTTTTTTAATTCATGAACACCCTGTATATCTTGTCTTAATTAGAGTTGGACTTGTATCTACTCTCTTGCTCGTCGATCAAGGTTATCGTTACTTACATGTATTTCAAACAAGTATAAAACAGATTTAAGACTAGGTCTCGAACGATCCACTACTCATCGTTCAAAGATTAAGACTGTATTCAATCTTTTCATAAATATTTTCAGTTACTCCACTTAGCACTCCCGGTTGCGAATATCAATTCGGCATGTACCCCATCAGCGACGGATGCAGCACAACTTACATCAAATGCGTCCACGGACACCCACAAGAAACACCATGCGACGCAGGATTAGTTTACGAAGAAAAGAGCCACAATTGTGTATGGCCCGATCAATTGCCCTATTGCAACCCGGAAGAAATAGTTGGATTCAAATGTCCTCACAAAGTGCCTTCTCATAGCGCGGCTGCGAAATTCTGGCCCTACCCCAGGTATGTATTTCGAACAGATTTTATTTTCAGAATCATAAACCGTTTGTAATAGTGCGCCAACTATTAGGCGTTCAAATTTTTAGATGGCAATCTGTCATATTGAAATACTGTTCAGATGGTTCACAGGCATTGTTTTCATCTGGTGGCGTGAACCACAGGTGGTCCACGTGTGTTTCTAATTTTATTTGAAAAATCATAGTTTAAATTGGATAGCTGGGAAGGGACTAGACGATGGAAAATAAAAAAGTAATTATTTTTATCTTGTACACGCCGATCCTGTTAAATACAGCTCTACAGCGTGGGACACCATAGGTTTCTATAGGGACAATAGTGTTACAAGGGAAGGAGGTCTCAACATTTGTGTTATACTTGAAAGTTGCTAGGTATTATGCCTGAGTACGACAATTGATTTAAAAGATAATTAACCTTTGATATGATTACAAACCTAACCTAGGCGATAAGTGAATAGTGTGAGTACCATTTCCTAGGGTGCCATTTTCCTTAGGAAAGGCTATGATGTTTCTACTCGTACCCTTTTGAATCTACTTTGTTTCGTATTTTCGTCTTTATTGGCGATGCGATCACGGTTTATTTAAAAAATTATTATTATATAAATATAATTCGTATATGACGCAATAATTACATATATTCTTATATATAGTTATATATTTTTTGTGGAAGTTTTTTGGGACATTATTTTATTCTTTTTTTTAAATCTTTTATTATTTTGTACTCTCATCATAGCTCAGAGTTAGGTCTGTAAACATATTTTTAATTTTTTAAATGCCAGTTTCTATAAATATAGTATTCTTTTATCAGTATCTACTTAAAAAGAATATAATATTCATAGTTGGAGCGAAAGAATTGAAATTGTTAATTTTGTAGTATATATTATTCTAGCAACATCCACGTATAATTTATTCAATAATTTCTATTACGTTTTAAACAAACATTTGAAACACCAAGATTCATTAATTCAAAAAAATACACAGCCGTCAAATTCTGATAAGGATTTATACAACATTTTTTTGACGTCCTTATCGGACAATTTTAATCGTGTCGTTGTAGTGTACAAAAAGGATACCACGTGATAAAACCGGCGGCAGATCACAGTTTTCGAAGAATACCGAAGATTCACCGAAAGAAAATATTTCACGGGTTGTTTTCTGAAAATAAACGAACAGACGAAGTTCTTAAATACCCAAACGAATATACATTTGCACAGCATACAAATTAAAAACCGGTCCAACTCTGGTATCGGAGGGTTGAACCACCCGCTGAGAGACGACACGTGTTTTACGATTATTTCGTTTTGCTATCGGTTCTGTGAACAAAAAGCATTGTTTTCTTTTTCTTTTCGTTTACATTACAGCCACGATAAAAACCGGACACGATGTTATTCCTGAGAGTAGCTATAAATAAATGGTAGGCTTCGAAACAGCGGTGACCAAAGCCATCATCGTTATCGAATATTAAAGTTCCTTACGGAGAAATTTTACTTCTGATGCTTTCCGTTGCAGGCAATTTTGCTGTCTGCATTGGTTTTAAATTTTTCATGAAAAATTCCGATTTTAATACTACGATTGTCAAAGTGAAAACGGCTGTATAATAGTATGATAGTTATAATAACCATTATACTAAAAATAAGAATACCATTATCTTATTTTTTTAGTTAAACTTTCAGCTGTTCCTTTGATTCGATTAAATTGTATCAGAAATTTCAGTAACTATAACTGTAAAAATTTATATTTCTGAAACTTAGGGGAAAGTATTCAATTTTTACTTATTTTATATTGTTAAGATGTTTTACCGACTTTGCATCAGTATTATATTATAAATAATCTTCTTTAACACGTTGACTGCTACAGTGAAAACGGACGTGTGTAGTCAGACACGTTGAAATCCAAATTATTAAGAATATAATCAACTAATTTTCAAATTTAACCTTTCGAACCGATAGCTAGCATTATTAGCTTAATGATAACGCTATCCGTGGTTTATTTCGTCATTTCTTTTCGTAATTATTTGACGGTGAAAAATTTCGTGTGCCGGTCACCGGTGACCCTCGGTTGTCAGTTGTTATATTTGTCAAGGTTGACACAACCATTTTAATACTTTGACCGCCACAGTGATAAGTCACGATACAACTACAATCCCCGAGGATTCTGTAAAATTTTCTTTAACTTCCTTTTTCCTTTAATCATTCGATAATATGAAATTCGTAACCCTTTCAACGTTAATTATTCTGAAGAAACAGTAACACTTTTCAATCGTTTATATTGCTAATCCTTATTATGAATAATACGATGATTTTTGCACTTTTATCGTTAATTTTTTAAAGATCTATACTGCTAGAAATCTCTGATTATAGAATAGTATAATTACAGAAAACCACAAATCTATTGCAAGAAATCTATACAGAGATATAATATTCTGTAACATTATAATTATAGAAATTCATAAATTCTTAAAATAATTTTTAATACCAAAAGGGGTTAAGCATTGATAAAAATTTATTCTTCAGATTCCCAGTACCCGGAGATTGCGGAAGATTGATCACCTGTGTCGACGGTAACCCCCGATTGCTTACCTGTGGAGATGGCAAACTTTTCGATTCCGTGTCCTTGAGCTGTATGGATCCTGACGAATTGCCTCACTGGTATACCCATCAATTATTATTACATTATATTCGACAAATTTTTTCCCACAAAATATAACAATTATTCTTCTTTGTTTCAGTGCCAATAATCTCTAAATTATTTAGAAACGTCGGTGATTCTGAATTGCACTTACAACGATTCGTTGAAATTCTTCAAAACAGTCTTCAACGTTCCATCAATCAACTTCTTCACTACGAGGAACAGTGCAAAACAGAATTGTAGTAAATTTCTATATGATTCTATTCAAACGTCATAAAAATTGTCAACATTTGATCCTTTGGTTTAGATAGATTTCCATAAATTATTACAACCAATACTTTCTATTCTACTTTCCACATGGATTATAAAACTTATCTACCACATCTTGTTTCGAAAACAATAAAAATACATGCAGCGATATGTACAACGAGCATTCGAATAAAATAAAGAAATGTGGACATGCGTACAAAAAAATATACAACGTATACTTTATTCCAACGTGTCTACATTCGTACAGGTGCGAACGTTTCTGATCGACTTACCTATGATTAAAACGCGAGAAGACGGTGAGAATGGCTACGAGGAATATTTACACTTCGACTAATCAGAAGAAATGATAATAGAACGGACGGTGATAGCTTAATAATTAAAGGGGGAGGGGGGAGATACAATAAAAATGTGTTCCTTGCGATATTACATATACCTCGTTTAACCCTTTGACCGACGAAAAGCGTGTATACACGTTCAGTAAATTTTAATATTTCAAGCAACTTTAACTTTAATTTTCTTTTCTTTACTTAAAAAAAATATATTTCCTTCTTGGTTTCTTCTTTTTTTTTTTTGGCAAAATACGCTACAGTCAAAGGGTAGACTTACAAAAGTACGTGCACGAAGTATCGAACAAAGAAAAAGGACAGAAGAGACGGTTTGCTTACTTCCGGTTCGGATGTAACAGTGACAGATTCTATGACGAAGCGGTGAATATATATAAAACATAGAATTTAACAATGAGTGTTCCCGCGAAATTTGTTTAATCCACGGAAACCAATTCACCAACTTATATCGGTGAACTTTTTTTTTTTAGAGTTAAAAGTAAAACTCAGATTTTGAAAAGGATTTTTTGAACCGTGATGCTTGCGAATAATTTTTATTCGACGCTTGAATCGTAGTTTTCTATGTGCAACTTATTCGTTCCTTATTTTCAGTAACAAAAATTGGATTCTACTACGGAGGAAATAAAAATTACTAATTACTGCTTCCAATACTGATTGTTTCGATTGAACATCGTTATATCTAATTCTATGGAATAAAAATATCAAAGATCGATAATTTAACTCCAAATTGAGAGTAAAAATTGTGCGACAGCCTGTTAAACGGATCCTTAAACTTTTTTAACACACAGTTAATTCGTCCTAGACAATTACTCTAAAAAAACTGTAAACCAAGGGAAGACGTACACAAATAATTTAAATACTTTCAAAATATCCAACAAATTTTGGATTCACTGTAAACGTCAAATAATACGATATACTTGACAATTTGTAAAAAATCGTTGCACACGTGAAAACACGACCTAAAGGATTCACGATTCATGGAAAAGAATTTTGCGATTTAGTTTCTGGAACGAGCTCGAAGAGCGATGGGCAGTGCTCCAGCTGGCAGGGGTGGAACACCGGGTGGAAGATTCTCTTCTTCAGGTTCCTGCTCGTTTCTTCCTTCCGGAAGTTCACCCTCGAGGTTGGGTGGCGTCGTTGGTACGTCGCAATCCTCCGTGGGCGGGACAACGCATCTCAACGACCTTCTGTCGAAGACCAACATCGCTGGACATCTTTGCAGCCGTGGATAACCACCCTGACATTGCCAGTAACGGTTGCAGGATTTGCCCAGAGGTACATTTCCGTTCGCGTCGTCGTTACAGAGAGCTGTTGAGAGAGTAAATCGTGTGTTTCAGAATTATTTCCTTTGAAATGAGTCGTTTTGGCTACAGTTTCTGTAGTTGGTAGGAGTAACGTGTACAGATGTTTTCGAAAATATAACATAGTGCTTTTCTATACGTGTAATGGAATATAATTAAATTTCGATATCACAGATATTTTTGTATCGAGTACAGTTATATTTTATTATGTTAGGAAGATATTGTATTATATTTTCTACTTTTTTTAGGGAAAAGATCAATCATTGCGAAGGGTATGCGCTGTTTATGTTTTGCTTCATTTTTATTTCTTCTGAAGCTTGTAAAGTAGCAACTCCTGGAGTTGATGCAAAATTGTTTGATTTCATAGTTTTAACGCAACAAGCATTGTATATGTGAATAAAGCAATAAATAAATATCAATTTAACCCTTTGCACTCGAGTGGTGCCTCTGAGTCACCATACTTAACCCTCTATGGGCCCGTGTAACTTTCAGGTCACATGCTAATCTATCGACATTTTACCAAATAATTTTAGTTTTATCACAAGATGACGTATACGTCTTAATTATATAATATCTCTGAGATAACCAATAACAATATTGATGACGGTTTTCAGCACAATCAACCTGAAATATCAAAGTAAATACCTCGGCAAGTTGTATATTTAAGAAAAAAATTCGGCCCATAGAGGGTTAATTTATCGGAGTATTCTAAAATGCGAAATTTCACTTTCACCCGTATCAAAATATAGAAAATTAAATAAGAATATTTCTAACACTTTTCTTCCGACATAATTCATTTGGTTTCCGGAAGCATAGCTGGAAAATTAGATTAGACAGAGTGCAAAGGGTTAAAAATTCAAACAAGTCTGAAACTTCCTAGAAATTTGTTTTAAATAACGCTTCGTGCAATAAATTATCGAATAAGTTCGACCCGTTAGAAGCCGGAGTTTAAAGAATACACGTCCGCGAATGTTGAACGAATATTTCACGAAGAATGATAGTTTTATCCGTCAAGTTGTCAAGCTACCTGGGTGACGATACACGGAGCAGCAGACGTAGGCACGACGAGTGGCCGCTTTGAATGCTAATTAACGACTCGCCTCCTTTTCTTCAGGGAGGGCAGTGACTTCCAGCTAAGCCTCGAGGCGAGGAAAGAAAGAAGCAAGGGACACGTGTGTGCGTTCCTCTTGTACGGTCGCTTTCGAAAGTGAGAATGATCGCGAACTTCGCTTCGGGGTAATGCGACGTGTTTTGCGAAAGACGGCAGGGAACGGGCTGTTCAAAGCGAGGAATTGCTCGAATAGGAAATCCAGAGACCGATTTTGTAACGTAGGCGAACGTTCGAATCGTTCCGTTTTGTTCACGGTAACACTAATGTCAAAACTACTCCATTTGATTTGTCATCGGACAAGGACACTTTTCCCGAGCCAATATTTTATAAGAAATTAAACGAGTGAATTATGAATTATGAATTAACTTCAAGTTTCTTTTCCTCTACGAACTTATGTTACTAGCTGATGTTTTTATAGGAAGCTTTCAGCGTTAGCAAAAATCATTGGAAACGATACTCACGATGCTTCTGGCAGCCTTCGACGTTTTCAGGCCAGTCGCAGGATCTGGCCCTCTCGTTGTACAAAAGTCCACCGATGCAAAGTTGTTCGGTAGCCGTTCCGTTCCAGCAGGTCCAGTACCTGGTGCAGGATGTCTCGTGGCCGAAGATACCATATAACCAATCGCAGTGTTCAACTGGAATCGGTGGATTCGCCTGACGTTTACCGTCGCAGTAATTCGCCCTCCAAGGATAGTCGCAACCTTCTGTTACCCCACGATGTTTGCCGGCGAACACCAAACCATTCGGACAATCGAACAGCTCTGGACGTCCATTGACGCATTCCCAATAACGATCGCAGTATTCTATGTCACCGACCACTCTGGCCTTCGTTTGGCAAGGATCCTCCTGTTGCTGTTTCTGGGCATACGATCCTGAAACAATAAAGTCGTTGAAAGTCACGAGGGTATACGACACTGATACGTCAGGGTATCTATTTATTTCTGAATTATTTGACCGAATTAGATTGGTAGCGGTAATGGTTATCAATGATCAACGTGATGGCAAAGGTGTTAATGAACACAAATTACGGAATATTTGACTGGTAATCGGACACCCTTCAAGATTCTTTCAGCATATTTATCTCTGCAATCAGGAAATTATGCGTAATTTTGTTCAGAAGGCCGAATGGCTGGCGGATATAATATCAAGTTGCACGACAGCACGCTGCTTCTCTTCTTTCGATTCAGGAACGCGTTCCTGGCGACCGTGAGGCATAGTAACACGATTTTTTGTTTCGATCCGATCGAATAATCGTGACTCATCCGTTCGTTGGCGCACCGATCCTACCTTCGAGATATATCACGATACAATCGATAATACTTATTTTTCTTCGTCGTGTAAGAAGAGCTTAAAACTGTGGGAATCACGAAATCGTGGAATTTATAATTTGATTCGATGACACAGATACGCGATATCTTTTTGATAAATTATACAATTGTATTTGACAATTTTGTGGTAGCAGGTGAATTTTTGCTTTCTTGAAAATTGGGATCGTTTTCGTGAGAAAAACTGTAGTGTGAATTTGTACACATTTCCTCGATAGGGGATTAATTAATTAATAGTATCTTGTGTTCGAGAATTTATTGTTGTTAAAAGCGTGCTTCGCCTGGCATCGGCAATAATTTTTATTATTCAATTTCAATTGTTTCCCAGTAATTAGTAGATAAAATGTAATTATGCATCACAGTTTACAGCGTTGTCCGAATCTTTGAATCAGACAGAAAATGCAATAACGCACATTATACGTTGCAGAATACAATTCTCCGTGTGATAGTTTCCCAGATTCAAATTAAGAATAGAAAGGTGTTAATGTTCTCTATAAGCGTTCTGCGTAACCGTGTGAAAATTGCGATACAACCAGTGTGAATAATGTCTATTTATTCCCTTCGTATAATTAAAAACCATAAATACGCGATGTTCTCTTAGTCCGATCAGAAAGTTGTCCTGCCTGCATCCTTTTATGGTGGCCATAAAAATTGCATCACCTTATCGGATATTAAAAGTTTCGTTTAACACTAGAACTACTGAAGGTTTAGGTATACTTACTTTCAAGATGAAAATAAAATAGAAAAATAAATAAATATGGAACGAAATATATACTAGCATATACAGCAAGTCTTTATCTTGAAAGTAGTTACTATACGTTTTATCGAGAGCTACTTAATCAATTGCGTGATTTAAAATAAAAGACCCTTAACCCGTCATTTTGACGGGTTTAGTAGTTCTAGTGTTAAAGAAAACCATCGAATAATAACTCAAATCAATAAATATCTTGAATGTTAATTTAGAACGTTAATTTTAAATGACTAATTTTGGAAACTAATAATTGCTTTGCATTCGTCGTGCGTCGAATATACTAACATTTTAAGATTAACACTTATGATTCGTCCCTTCGGCAAATTCCTTTTTACGATTAGGCTCCTTTTCTACAATTTTCATATTCATCACTTCAACCATGTTCAAGGGAGCATGGTTTTAAGGAGTAAACACACTTCCTTGCAAAATTAATACACAGTACCTAAGAAAATAAGAACATCACAGACCCAACGTGTGTTCTGTAGAGTTAATACTAACAATAAATGATTTATACATAGAATCCTTGACAATTCTAATCGTACTTTGTAAATACCAATTTTTGTTCCAACTTATTTCCAACTCTTGTAATCTTTTACCCTATTGCAGTGACGTCAAAGAGTAGGTATACCAAGAGGCGACACTTCGGGCGGAATATTATCTTTCTTTAATTTCAATCTCTAATAATAATTAGAGATCTATTTGTATCCTAAATTTTCTATTTATCACTAACATTGGCTCTCGACATTACATCAATTTAACGAGATTGAAAAGTTGAAAAAGAGAAAATATAATAAAATATATTTCAAGCGTTATATACATTACCAATATATTACAAAAGTGTTTATTACAAATAAGTTACAAAGAAAAAATCGAATGTTTATTACAATCGTAGGTAACCGAACTACCAAGTGAGACGGAAATTCCCGGTTTATGGCAGATAGTCTTAGGCCATATTGGATGCCATGAGCTTTCGCTAGCCAGGAAAGCATTGCCTCGCATTGTACACTTCATCTCTCTCTAAAATCAGTTTCTCTCTCAGAGTGTCGCCTCTTGGTATACCTATTCTTAGGTGACGTTGGATCGCGGAATGATACCCGGTGTTCCCACCTCAGCGTCACGAAACCGCGCAATCGTTTAAACCACAGGGAGCTACACGTAGCCGGTGTAATACAACCTCTAATGGGCGTAATTCGGTCGCCATTCGGCCAGGTAGAAAAGTAAATAGTCAAAGTAAGGTGGGAAGGTAGCTCGTGGTGCGCTCCCAAGAGAGCACGCTTCGAGCGCAAGTGAAAGTATCTAGCCTTGACTTGCAACCTTCAGGGCACCCCTTTCCTCCATGCTCCATAAAAGCCGAGATTCGATTCGCTACGTTCTATCCGATCATCATTCTCATCCTTCGTGATCACGAGGATCACGTTGGAGAAGAAATCTTGATAAATATAAACTTCATTACGATTCACGGTTTGTTGGATGAATCGATGAACCTTGGTTCTTTGTTCAATCACGAAACAAAGAAGGGGAATATTAAATTAGTGTGTTTTGAAGGAATCATAGATCTCACGTGAAATGATTTAACATTTCGCTGCCTTAGGGTGCTGTCAGTAATCATCATGATTAACCCTTTGCACTCGGAGCATTTTTGGATACCTTCGAATTTAATTTACTTTTCCACCAAAGCTTCTGCGAAGTAAATTCATTCTTTTGGAAGTAAAGTGTTGCAAATGCTTATGAATCTATTTATTTTTATTCCTTTCATTAATCTTCTATATCGTACTATAAATAAAGCTTAAATTTCGCGTTTCAAAATATATGTCCCTCCAGAGGCACCATTCGAATGCAAAGGATTAACAGAGAAAGAATTGAGATTAACCCTTTGCACTCCGCTGTCCCTTCTGTGGGGACATATTTAATTTACCGGAGTATTTTTACATACGGCATTTAAGTTTTATTTATATCGGAACGCAGACAATTGAGAAAAGGAATAAACATGAATAGACTCATAAGCATTTGCAACTCTTTTCTTCCAAAACAGGGCGTTTGGTTTTCGGAAGGTTTGCTGGAAAAGTAGACTAGATTCGATCCTATCCAAAAATGTTCGGAGTGCAAAGGGTTAAATTTTTATACGTTAACCGCCACGTGGACTGCGGTGACCGGTACCCGAAATTTGTTACGATTAAATAATTAACAAAAGAAAGAACGAAGTAAATTTTTGCAATCAAATATAATTAAACGTGTCTGACTACGAGTACCACAGTGAAATTGGACGTATGTAGTCAGACACGTTACAACTCTAATTATTTACGATGCAGACAATTTTCAAATTTGATTTTTCGGTTTGATAGCCTATCCGTGGTTTATTTCACAGTTTCTATTCTTAATTACTTCATTGCGAAAAATTTCGGATGCCGGTCACCGGTGACCCCCGCGGCATTCAACGTGTTAATAGTTGAACACTCGGACTTCATAGCTAGCTGATGAGTAAGATGTTACTGAGAGGATCATCCTGTTTTATACCTTTCCAGCACGTGTATCCTTGACATTCAACAATCTATTCTAGGTCCACCGTCTTTCCTCGAAAACACGTTTAAACTAACACGAAGAAAAGAATTCACATTTATCACCTTCCACCGAATAAACTAAAGTGAATCCAGAAAAACAGCGACACGCTCCTTTTTTTTATTAATTTAAATTCACAGTATATCTGTGAAGGTTAGGGTTAACATAATTACATTAACCGATTATACAGGGTGTCCCACGTAACACTAGTCACGATTTTTCAAGTACTTGAGAGAATCTGACGAAAAAATGTTTCAGACGAAAATCGATCAGTGTCAGATTGGCTATATGGTGCAATAAAGAAAAAAATCGGAAAATTTTTTATTGCAATAATTATTAAGGTCACCTTCATTTTTTTAAATGGCACTTTATATTTTTGACTTAATAGGATTATAGCCCGTATCAAGACGAATTCAACGACCTACTATAGGGCTATAATGCTATTAAGTTGAAAATATAAAGTGTCATTTAAAAGGAATGAAGGTTTTTCATTAAATAAAGAATATTGCAATCATTTGAATCAAAAAAATTGTTTTTACTCGTGTGAGTAAATAAATATGTTATTTTCGACACGTAACAGGGATCGCATACCTGAAGAAAATCGAGCGCACGCCACTGACTATCCCATACCTTTCAAAATGGGTTTGCTTTACCGCCTTTCAGAAGTCTAGAATGCTCGATAGAATGTTGTTCCATGCGAACGAACGGATGCAATATAAATTCATCGACGATGAACGTTTTCAGGCGCCATTAACTCTTTGCAATCAAGGAATATTTCCACATTTCTTTCGAAAAACCAGATGATTATAAATATGATTCAAACTGGGACTCGGTCGGAGAAAAGAAGACAACGATGTCCATTCAGAACATTTATCAAAATCGTTATTTAAATATTAGGGTGTCTCCAAAGTTTCTTTCCTTATCTGCACACAACGTTTTGTCTCGCATTGTTAAAATAATATATATAATATTAAGAAGATAATAGGTCAAAGTGAACATAACTCAATAACATGACACGAAATATAAAGTATTACACATTCGTTATTTATTAACCCTTTGAACTCGAATTACAACTGTTATTGATATTAGAATACAGCAAGTTGATAATAAAAATAAAAGTACACAGATTCGTAAACGTTGGTAAACTTTTCATTTTAAAAATAGAGCTTTTTCAGAATTTTGCTATAAATATAGACTAAACTGAATCGTATCAAAGAACGCTTCTAAGCTTTCAAAAACCAAATACGTTATGTCGGAAGAAAATTGTTACAAATACTTAAGAGATTGTTTGTTTGTATGCCCTTACTTCATTTTCTATATTCTGATACGAATGAAACTTAAATTTCACATTTTCGAATACCCCGATAAATAAATATATCGCCTGAGAGGCGCCTCTCGAGTGCAAAGGGTTAACAAAATCAAAGGAACTTTTATATAAAAAATGTATCGGAATAGAATTTTTTAACAAATCTTTTCTAGACAGACATACATAAGAATTTGTAATTGTTTGCACCATTCGGGCTTAACTCAATAGAATGTTCATTTTATTTTTGTTTATAGGACAACTATTGTACCTTCTTTTCAACGTTTTTCTCTTTTTATCGAGACAGAGAATAATTCGTGAAGAAAAGTGTCGTCCCATAATCAAAGAGAAACAGGTTTGGTCACACATGACTTCTCTAAAATGCATAAACGAATGCACGCAACAGTTATGTGCAGTTGCATCGCGGGAGACAGTCGAGAGAAAGGTCGATTTGTGTATCTGTCTATACAAATTCTCCAAATCGTTTCACGAACCATAAGCTCTATAAACTTTCCCGTTAAACAGCCGATTATTCGCGATGAAATCAACTTTCCAGCTGCCTAATGCACCTCCATAAAAGTCACGTTGCAGGACAACACAGTTTCTTAAACCATGCAAAAATTTCCTGTATAATTTCTATTATATCTTCAATAACAACCGAATTATAACTCGGTCCAGTTGCAAAATACACCCTTACAGTACTGACGAAATTTACTGACGAAATTTTGAATATGTAACTCGAATTTTATTTACAATAGAATACTGAAAATTACAGCTTTTATTCGACAGCAAATGCAAGGATTAAAGTTACAAGGATGTCCCAATGCTCTGTGGTGTTATTTTTAAGCTTAGGTTAGTCTGGTATTATTATTAGGTTGGTAACGGGAAAACGATTGACTTGGTAAGATTGGATGTGTGGAGAGAGTCGTAACAATGTATGGTTGAAAGAGGAGCGAATTTATTTCATATATTAGTTATTAAGATTCCATTATCATATAATTATTATAATATCTAAGTATTAATAAATATTCTTTCAAATGCTCATGGACGTCGGCGCAGCTGCTTAAGAAGATAATCATCGAAACTCGTCGTGAGAAAGAAAAAGGAAGTGCAGTCGTGTATCTCGCAAACACGCGTCCCGATCGTTGCAGTTTATTACACGAGCTGGCTTTTGACGTGGAACGTTGCACTTTACGGAAGGAACGCGAGAAGGTGGGGCCCTGTTTTATCCAGCAACCGTTCGTGCAACTCTCTATTTATCCCGGGAAGGCCGTCGATGTTCGTTCATTTCCACGATCAGGAAGGAGATCGACAAAACAACGACGTTCACTTTTCCCGTGAAAATTTTATCTTGCACGATTTAGATTGTCCAATGGACTTCGCTTGAAAATTAACATTGGAAGTATCGGTGTTCAAAGTATTTTTACTTTCCGATTGAAAATAAAATAAAAGAAGCAAGTTATTTGATTTGTTTAATAATTATAGCGTTGAAAAGTACACTTCCTTTTTTTCATATAGTTTAGGTAGCAAATTTTTTAACAGGTTAATAATTAATGATATTTCTTAGACAAGAATCGTAATTTATAAGTTGATGGATAAACAGTGTTTCATGATAATATGAAAAATTTCCAATTAGCTGTAAAAGGGAAGGCGAAATTCCAAAAGTCATGAATTCTATGAAATGCATTCTACCATTAAGAATCTTTTAAATTGAAGCTTTCATTTTTCTTTTTATTTATCGATATACTTTGGCGATGTGTTATTCTATAGATTTCCATACAAATCCATTACCCGTATTATTAAAAATTCTTTGTTTCAGATTTTTTATTTTAATTTTAAAAATTGATTACAACGCTTCTGCCGAGTTATACGTTGGCTTATTGTATACGTAATAAGTTTACATGTTATATCGTAACTATTTTGTTTTCTAATTTATTTTGAACTCTGAAGTTAGGGTGAAAATGTTAAACGTTCGAACGCTTCGAAACGATTCACGGACAAAACGTTTCTCCTTTTCTTTCCCAACTCCGACAATAATAGCTCCTTTTCTTTGGATTATATCAGAGCTTCCGGTTCCAGCGAGCCGGAAGCGTGATCTCAAGGTTTCCAAGGAAGTGCACGATTGCGGACCAGCTTATTACCAAGAATTCTGGAGGAAAGAAAGCGAGCACGGAAGCTGTACAACGCGAATAAATGAATAATTCGAAGATTACGTGGGACACCGGTTATCTGCCAGCTCGAAAATAATCTCTCTAATAAAACTGTGCGCCGCGATAGAAAGTGGAATCTCTTACGTAAACTCAGGTAGCTGCAGATCGAAAGAGATCGATGCATGGAGGCCTAACTGTGCTGTAATTCGGGATCGAGAATCTTTGGAAATCATCTTGTGAGACATTGTTGTACAAAATCAACAATGATCGACAATTAAGAAATGTATACAACGATATACAGTTTTTGGAGGACAAATTTTCAAATAAAAAGGTATGGTATACTGGGAATTAAAGAAATAGTGAAAAATTTAGACAGTGAAAATATTAAGTCGTCTGTGTTTTAAATGAACCGTTGTTTGAAGGTAAATTCTAATTGTCATATTGCTAATGAATTATATTTTATATTTACAGAATGTTATTATTTTGTAGGAGCCATTAATCAAAATTATGGAAGTATAGAAGTATAGAAAAAATTGTATAATCGTGTATAGTAAAAATTAATGATTGATTAATAGGAGAAAGTAGAAGCATCAATTTATTAAAAAGAAAGTAAGAGAAAAGTACTCGAATATGGAAACCTTAAATTACCCCCCATAGAGATCCGAAAGATACAGAGTATGGGATAACGAGTGAAATTCTTTAAGTATAAAATTGCAAATTAATGTAAAAATATAAAAGGTTGTATAATATTGTTAAAAGGATTTCTAGAATTACTTCTATTTTTATTCAGTATCTCGTAAAAAATGATTCTGATAAATTTGAATGCAAAGACAGAAATGATAAAAGTTATGAAAATAAACAGATTAAAAAAAGCATTATTTGATTATTGTGGCAACAAAATTACATCATAGTTTGCCTGTGAAATTACAAATACCATATAATACATTCACTGAAATTATTTATAAAATGTGATTTTGAATTGGTTCCATACCTTTGACCGATGGTGTATGTTTGGGGAAAAAGTGAAAGCATCGAAATAATCGATTAACAATTACTCTGCCAAACGGAGGATCGAGTATTTATTTAGACAGAATTACGAAACTCGAGGAAGTACTTTTACCTCACCCGTGTTTCGTAACTGAAGAGGCTGACCGGACAAGTGACATTTTGCAGCTCGGTATGAGTTTGTCAGTTGACTACACAAGACTAATATTTATTTACGTAAAATAACAGTACCATAATTTAATTCTTAACCAACCAGTATATTTTTCTGCAATTGATCAATAATAGATAAATCCCAGAAGATCCTCAACTTATATTAAAATAAAATAACTAATTTGATATTAATTAGTTAGACAAAATAATTTCGCGGTTAAAATGAACACCTCTGATTCTGTACGTAAATTAATTTGAAAATTCAATAATATATAATATCAGTATTGTATGAACATAAAATTAAACATTTAAAAGTACGTGAATTGTAATTAATTTGAATACTTTGACTACCGATGTTAAATATTCGAGAATTTACAGTATCTCTTCTACTGTTTGTATCTAAAATTTAAAAATTGATATATTTCGCCAAGTAAACCATAAAAACTTTCGAACATAATTCTGTTTCTCTGGGACGACGCTACTGGCCGCGGATGGTACAAAAACCGTTCATGACGATTTTCACTAGAACATTACGTGGGAATAGAGTTCTAAATGAATAAATTATGATTTCTTTATACATTTTCATGTAACGACATCCACGAAAAGCCATTATAGTGGCGCATCGTACCTAAGAGGTTAACACGTTGACTGCCACAGTGAAAACGGACGTGTGTAGTCAGACACGTTGAAATCCTAATTATTAAGAATATAATCAATTAATTTTCAAATTTAACCTTTCAAATCGATAGCTACCATTATTAGCTTAATGATAACGCTATCCGTGGTTTGTTTCGTCATTTCTTTTGTTAATTATTTGATTGTACAAAATTTCGGATGCCGGTCACTGGTGACCCCCGTGGCAGCCAACGTGTTAATAAGGATGAGTATCGAATTACAGGAGTAGGTGGTTTCATGAAATATCTGCAGTGAAAGTGTTAACACGCGGATAATAATCAGCGCTACGAATTCCATTTAAATAAGCAATTAACACACCGAATTCCTTGGGAGTCACCACGACTGGTATCTCCAACAAAACGTTAAATTCCGTAGGAGTCATTGACGCACGTCATCACAAATACGATCCAATAACCTGTGGGTTAATTTAAATGTAATTACTTACACCATTCTGTGCCTATTTTTCAAATTTTCTACCATTATTTATTATAATTAGAATGTTATAGTATTTTTCCTAAGTCTGGGTCACGATTGATCCAGGAATCCATCGTTCAAGATTTTTAATTCCTCAGAAACCTATCTTCCGTGTAAATCGAGGGACAGGTAAATATAAAACTAAACAAAGGTCTAAACACAAACTTTGATATTCACTATCTATGTACTATTGAAATGACAGAAGCGTATACATAGAAAATGGAGGTACATACTTCAATTGAAAATAAATTACCTTTTTCTCTCTCAAAAAAATTTTGTTTTCTATTTGTCAAGTTTCATATTTGATATATTTCTTATATCAACGTAAAAATAAAAATGATAAAATAATAGCTGTACTGAGGAGTTAAATTAATATTTGATTATAATTCTTTCAGGGACTTTCTTTCAACGAAATTATCGAAAAATTAATCTTACGATTCGCGGATGCAAAATCTGCGGAGAACAAGAAAGAAGAAGAAAGACTTATATATGTATATACAGAGGGAGAGAGAGAGTAATCTGTCGGTCGAGCTACTTTCATATTTTCACTCCCGAGATACAGGAGAAAGTTCTCGAGATGTGTGAAACTCGGTGAATGGCCGTTATTGTTTAACGAACACGCGTGTAATAATTGCCAGAGATGGGGGGGGGGGGGATTCTTTGAAGTTACGAACATCGTGTTAGACGGTTAATGGAGATTGTGTAACTAAAAGAAAAAAAAAAATGAAAAGAAAAATTAGACCGTGTAGCGTGAAAACTGAAGAGATCGTTCGATCGCAATCGATTGAATACCGTGAAAAATTGTATTGTTTCTTCATTTCCATCGAATGATAATTTGTAAACGATTAAAAGCGTTATGCTTTCTAATTGCAAAACCTTCTGGAATCGGTTGACGAACGCTATGAATGA
Organism: Stelis phaeoptera; assembly: GCA_943735885.1. Taxonomy (NCBI): domain Eukaryota; kingdom Metazoa; phylum Arthropoda; class Insecta; order Hymenoptera; family Megachilidae; genus Stelis; species Stelis phaeoptera. Next base: position 5,944,355 of record OX030933.1, read on the forward strand.
AACTAACCGAGGCACGCGGTGAGAATTAATTCGATCGAGTGTACGAGTTATTTCCACGGTTGCACGATTAATGGCGATTATCCGATTAATTAATCGTCGAAATTATCGTGGATTTCACGCGGGACACGAGTCTTTGAAATCGAAGAATCGCGAGAGGAACGTGTACGCGAAAGTAGGCCGACGCGCACTTTTTCAGATCCAGCGGCTGCAAGAAATTGCGCTCGTCTGATCACAGAAAGTCCGTTTTCACTTGCAGTCTCGTGCATACAGTATCGTTCGAATTAATACGCTCGGTATCGCAGTGGAAATGAAAATATTAACACGTTGACCGCCACAGTGAAAACGGACGTGTGTAGTCAGACACGATAAAATCCTAATTATTAACAATACAATCAACTAATTTTGAAATTTAACTTTTCAATTCGATAACTAGCATTATTAGCTGAAATGTTAACGATCTCCGTGGTTTATTTAATCGTTTCTGTTGGTAATTATTTGATTGTAAAAAATTTCGGGCAGCCAACGTGTTAAAATTCTAATAATTAACGCGTCGGATGCTACAGTGAAAACGGACGTGTGTGGTAAGACACGTTAAAACCATCATTTTTAACACTGCATCCAGTTGATTTTTTCGTCCGTAACACCGTTGGAATAATGAAAATTGGGTGTCCTATAATTAGGAGGATATTGACAGTAATAATTACCTCTTTTAATATTTAATTACCATCATTTAGAGTAATAGATACTTTGATGGACGGTGTTACTTATTCCTGATTTTGATGTTAAACTTTCCACAGATTTTTAAGAATTCCAGCAAACATGAATTATAATTCAAAAATCAGTAATTTCGAACTGAAACTCTTAAATATAATTCATTTAATTATCTTTAGTTAGGCATAAGAACGAAATTGAAATTATAAGGTTCATACACATTCAGAGTGTTAAGCAGAACTTCTTTTTTATTAATTACTCGATTATGCAAAAACTAAAGCATTGCTTATCTACGACACCAATGGCAGTTAACTTGTTAACACCTGACAGTTGGTATCACGTACTCGTGATTTTGATAATTTATTCAAATCGAATTTATTTCTATATAACGAGATATGCACCAGTTTTTGAACATGTTTCTTTCAGTGATGTTTCTTTTAATTTATAAAGAAATATAGAATAATAAAATCCAATGACCAAGACCACGAATTTAATATCAATTTCTGATTAAAGGACGAAGGATAAAGAAAATTTTATCTGTTATTAAAAATATATTATTTATACAAGATATTCGAATGGAAAGTATTGTTACAGAAATTATATTATAATTCTGACGTATCTTGTTGGCCATTTTCATTACGGCAGCCAACAATAACTAGTTTTCAAATTCAAGCCTTTAATTTGTTAATTGATATTATTTATAACTTAAGTAACGCTACTTACAATATTTCTTCCCTTTGTTTTTGTTGAAATGTTATTAAGAGTGTGTAAAAGTTTTCATCGAGGTATTTTGATCACTTTGTATATAAAATTCCATAGGAAAAGACATAAACATTGGCTTTCCAAACATCTAAATATTAATTTCTATTAATAAAGAAAATTGTCTCGAAGACCTAATACAAATGCGTCGAATATCTTCAGAACTTCCTGATCGTTACAAAACGGATTAGAGGTTGTGTTTTACGTATAACGATATAATTATTTAACCATATGCAAAAATCTGAAATAATTTGCAAAATGCTGTACTGATTCTTCAACAACTTTTACTAGCAAAATCATTTTCTAACTATATACGATGTTTGCAACTGTCAAGATAATAAAAAACACAGGGATATAAAAAATAAACGTTTAAAATTTTCTTAACTTGCACTCACTTCAAAAATTAGTAGGTGTGTGACAAAATTTAAGTTTCTATTTACAAGGTTGGCTACCGTGGAAGATACCGGTCTACAAGTGTACTGCAATGGAATAATTAATCAAACAGAGTTTGAGATAGTACGTCTATTGTAAATGTGTAAATGCACACGTCCATTTTCACTGCAGCAATTAATACGATAATATCATTGACGATAATATTAATTTTTTAAACATCTTCCTAAACAACACAATTTCCATTCGAAATTCCGAAAACTTCGTATTTTTGGATTTCCAAAAATTAATACGAAATGAGAATGTTTCCCTTTAATTATTCATTTTCGAGTGAGTGATACCCAAGGGTACTCAAACTGCAATATTTATGATGGGTCATTAAATAATTAAAGCCACAATACGAATGACAACATCAAGATTTTTAAACCGACATAATTACGACGAATCACTGACAATGAGTCGATCAATTACTCAGCTCTAATAATCTAACCACCGACGATACAATTTGCATAAATCCTTATTTTAAAAAAACCAGCAAAACAAATCGTTACAAGGAAACAGTTACTCTGTTGCTCGCGCGACGTTTGAACACTCGTAAAGAGAATATACGTGCACAGTTCCGAGTATCGGGCGGTAAAATCGTTTAATTTACACAGACGAACGGTTCGCAGCGATTCCCTTAACGGCTTAATAAAACAAAAATCGCAGTTTACGTCGAGAAGGGTACAATTTATCCCGGTGGAGAGCACGTTAAGTGGAAAAAGGACGAGGAGGATGCCACCGACGATACAAGTGCCTCGTGAACGAGAAGAGGGAGGATAAAAGGAAAAAAAAAACACAGAAGACAATGGTTTCAAGACTCACCATGGGCAGCCAGGAACACTAGAAGAATCGAGAGAACCTTGGTGGACATCATTCTGACTTCTATCCGGCACGGCCTTGAACAAGACCAACTCGATGTTACCTCGAATCCTAGTCGAATTTCAATCCAACGGTTGGTACCATTCGAAATTAATGTCTACGATAGTTGATTCGGTCGCTATGAGAACCGAAGAAGCTCGGCTGATGAGTTTTCGTGTCGAGACTGGTCACTGGGAGAGGCGTTTGGCTTCGTGTCTTATATGAGCTCCCCACTCTTCCGGCAGGTCCGATCTCTGCCGCATAGGAAGGCCTCACCGTGGAGAACACACCTGGTTTCTTCTATCGAGGACTCCCGTGGCTTGCTTGCTATCCTCATTGATGATCCTCAAGGATCCTTCGTACATCGACAAAAGTACCAAAAGCGTCATCGATGTCCTTCGATCGATTTTTCTCGCTAGTTGGTAATAATGAGCTATTAACCCCTTGCCGTAACATTATTTCAGTAGATGCATCAGACACAGAGAAATATTTATTGTAACAGTATTAAATCAAACCAAGAAGATTGAAATGTGATAGTATACAATGTACGTTTAACAATAGTTTGTTATCTCAATTATAACTGGGAATTACAATTAAAATTCAATTGTACTGAGAGTACGAGTCAGATTTGTAATATTTGAGCTGCAAAGTGTGTCACGAGTCAGACTCGTCAAAGTACGGCAAGGGGTTAATCTTTAAAGCAGGTGTCGGTAACCCTTTTTGGCTGCGAGTGAAAATCAACTAAAATGTGACTATTAAGAAGACAGTTCGAGTAAGTGGGTATTTTCATTTTGAAACAGTCCATTAGTGAATAATAAGATAGATTTTTTTGAGAAAACTGTTACAATATGTTTTTAAATTCTTTTTAAACTAAACATGAAAAAATAAAAATTCTAATTCAAATTATTATAGAAATAAATATATTTGTCAAGTTTTAGTTTATTAATAATTTATGAACTTTATTTACGAGCGTTCTCTTCGTTATGAACGAATGTCGTGCTGTATGTCGTTTAATCCATGAAAAAATGGTACATCGGCAAATTCGAATGGCATTGAGGTCAATTCTAGATAGAATATGAATATGATTTTATTTACAAACTTTGTGCAGAGTTTAACTCGTTTTTAGGTACTGTTTCGATTAGGTTCACTAAAGAATTGTAATTTCGATCTTTTCCTTTTTCTAAAAATTAAATTTTCCACGTACAGCTCAAGTTTTATAAATTTAAACACTAATCAATTACAGTTGAATCCTTTATCAACAGGATTATTGGTACCTTAATCTAAAATCATATTTTAACCCTTTCCCAAGCAATGCTTCACTTAACTTTTTTATTCTTACATCTAAGACTACGACAAAAATATAATTAACTATCCTGTAATGAAACTGTTTCAAATCTTCAGTTTTCTACTGATTTATGTTATCATAACAAATATTTATGTGAAATTGTTGAATATTAACGTTTCGATTCGAATCACTTGTTCACGAAGGGTTAAAGTTAAAGGGAAAATTCTAAAAGACAAAATCGCACTCTTTTAACTCCTTGGGGCACGGTGGGATTAGAAATGTCCCACCTTTTTGATGCACAGTGATGCATGGTGGGACATTTTTAGACCCACCTCGAAATATTGCAATAGCTGCAAAAAAATAAAATAAAATAAAATAAAATTTAAAAAATAAAAAAAAATGTTCTGTGCAACATGGGTCTATTTTATCTTGTGAAATTCTGTGCCCCAAAGAGTTAAATGACACATATAATGGTAAATAAGGTTTCTTCTCAAGGTAATTCTTTTATAAGATTTCAATACCATTGCCATTCTTCTAAATGAAACTGTATGTTTCTTTCTACGTGAATTGCTTCTTCAGAATAATTTATGCACAAAAGACAAAGTATTAAAACTACACATTTTAAACTATAAACAAAGAATTACATCCATCGAATTTATCAGTTACGATTCGTGTCAAATGATAATATTGAATAAAATCGTACCACATTTTTTGTTCAGCAATGTGCTTATTGAACTTGATTTCATCGCTACCGGACCAGACGTTTCTTGGAAGCCCGACGGCTATAAAGAAAAAGTGGTACGATTAATATCGATTGATCGATACGTGGATTAACCTTTCATCGTTTCTTTATTTCCTCGTTAAGATTCAATGTTACACGCGACAAAAAAGGAACTCGTTATTGCACAATGGATGAGTAGGTTGATTCCACTTCTAATATGGATCATTGATAAGTATTTTATAATTAAATCGATCCAGCTTTGCTTTTTATATACATGATTCATTTGTAATTTTATGGAAGTCGATTTGTCACTTGTGAACATATAATAAAAAATTAAAAAAATAGTATGGATTTTTAAATAAATTAACTATATTAGTTTCTATAGAAGGAAAAAAATTCAATGATAGATTATAAAAATTTAGTTAACACGTTGACTGCCACAGTGAAAACGGACGTGTGTAGTCAGACACGATAAAACCGTAATTATTAACGATGCAGTTAATTAATTTTAAAATTTGACCTTTCAATTTAAAAGAAATGTCGCTGATGCCTTTTTCAAGTCAAAGCAGTCAGAATTTTAGAAAATGGGCATCGAAATAGGGAATATAGACGCTAGGGATAATTGTACTAGAGAAAATTACAATCTTCCTAAAAGGAATTAAATATTACATTTGTCTGATATAAAATTCCAAACTCGAAAAATTTTCTACGACTTCAACGTGACGTTAAAAGTGTTAAAATATTTATTTTAAATAAATAAGTGTTAAAGAAAAGCAAAAATATATTTATTATAAATATCGCCTAAGTTGTGGCAAGATATTGTAAATAACCATAGAAATTATCTGTCGGAATAAATATTACGTATTCTATTTCGTAAATAAATTTGTTCTCATTGAAATAAACGACATTTCTTTTCGCTTTACCTAATATTAACGCTACCCACGGTTTATTTCACTGTTTTTCTCTGTTAATTATTTGATTATGAGAAACTTCGGGTGCCGGTCACCGGTGACCCCCGCGGAATTCAACGTGTCGATTTTGAATGTCATTTTGAAAGTGTTCTGACGAGATTTCTGCGTAAAAGAAATGTTTTCCTTGATCAGTGACGTAATTAGGATTTTTAATTGAAATGACTCAATATTCAAATACCTTGTCAGTTATAAATAAAATAGAAGAATAATGAAAAATAACATCATCAGAGAGTTAACTTTTGGCACAAGTTTATTTATAAAATGTAATTTTCCTATAGGTCCAAAATAACAATTTTATCATTACGAACGCACAAATAATCATTACGAACGATCAAAATTTTATTCCGTGACCAGTAACTTTGATTTTGGTTAACAAAAATATTTTAATTAAAGCTATTAACATAATTTTTATAATTTGCCTGTATTTTCCTTGTGAGAACAATCCTACAGACTAATTGTTTTTTCCAGTAAATAAAGTATCAACCCTTCAACGCCTAAACACCAGTCACAGAAGAAATATTATTCCCCGTAATTAATTAAAACGCCATAATAATTTTCCTACAAATAAACATTATATCACTGTCTGGATGCGATTTCGGAAATTTAGCAAATCAGGGCGCCTAAATTATGTATTTGTAATTTTTCTTCATCCACTCAATGGATGGTTAATATAAGATTTTATGATCTTTCGATTCTTTCTTTTGTTTATTTCCTAATTTCTGTCGAAAATTAGTTTCGATGCAGATCAAAATGATCGAAAATTCTCTGTTCCTTGATCCCACGATGCTCTTATTAAAGGTGCGATATTCTTTTGCGTTTCAGCGGTCTCGAAAGAAGGCCTTCACGGTTTCTTTCACCGATTCGAGCCGCTTCGCGTGATAACTCGGTGAAAATAATGGTGAAACACTGTTGATCGTTGAATAAAATTTGCTGACACTGTTTTTCATTCTTACCTACTTGTGTCTCGGCGTTCGTGTGTCTGTCTTGTGGTGTTCCTGGGCTCGTTACGCTTAAGACACTCTGTTAGAAACGTGGGTAAGAATCAGTGGGAAATTAAGAGCGATTGGATAAGACTATTATGTGTAATTTATAAGATGTTTATCAATGAAATGCATTTGAGTGTGTAATATTTCTGTGCTTTGACTGGGTTGTTCTTGTTTCTTTTAAGCGTAATTATAGCCACGTTTCGTAACTACGAAGTACTGTCAATTTTTAGATTCGTAAACAAAGGATTGGAACCATTTATAACACGATATATTTAAAATATTATTGGGAGTATGATAACGTTTCAATCGCTTTACGAATATTATTACAATTATTCTGAAATTAAGTCATTCGATCAAGAAGAAGATCCTTTCGTTTCGGTTAGAAATATTATATTTTTTTAAATAGATATTATTAAGTGGAATACAATATTTTTAGGGACGTATTCATATTATAAAAAACTTAGAATATTGTTCGTACGCAAGATTTCGATTCTTTGGAATCGAAAGGATAAATATTATTAACACGTTGACTGCCACAGTGAAAACGGACGTGGGTAGTCAGACACGCTGAAATCCTAATTATTAACAATACGATCAACTAATTTTCAAACTTAACTTTTCGATTCGATAGCTAGCATTATCAGCTTAATGTTAACGCTATCCGTGGTTTATTTTATCAATTCTGTTGGTAATTATTTGATTGTAAAAAATTTCGGACGCCGGTCACCGGTGACCCCCGTGGCAGCCAACGTGTTAAATACGAAATATTAGGAAAGAAGGTTACCATTAATTATAAATATTAGAGTACCCATGCTGTAATTTTAAAATAAGACATTTATTAGATTAATCAAAGTGCCTCGAATTTCCATAGAAATCCATTACCCGTGTTCTAAGGAATTCCATTATTCATTTAACCATAAATATTTGATTAGATGCTTGAAACGAATAAAATTTGTTAATAATAAACCCAATACCCAATACAATTTTCAACAGCTTCAACGTGACAATCAGTATGGATTTTTATAAAAAGTCATACATTTTAACGAGAAAACGATCTTAATTACCCAATTACAAATATAATTTTTCTATTCTAAATTTCTAGATTTCTAAACTAAAAGAAATCTTCTTTTCTGATCTAACATCATAATTTTCTTCAAATTCGTAGTATTTAAAAAAAATGAAAAAATCTTAGAACATTTTACCTATGAAGGACAATATTATCCATTCTGTGGCAAAAAGAAGAAAAATTCCTATATCGTATGACTCGGACAAAAAATTCTTTACATAGCGTACGTTTGTTTGCTGAATACAGAGAAAAAGACTTTCTATAAAGTCGAACGGGTATCCTGAGGACGGTCACATCGAGGACTATACCGTTTCTTACGGTCGCTTTTCCATTTATAGGGCCAACGTTGTTGTGCAACTAAGTGGATCGTAAAGACGGAACGTTTAGCATTTATTATTAATTCCAGACGGATGAATAATGGAACGGTTTCTCCTTGCCCCATCTGAATTCGGTCCCTACTCCTTCCGTTCCTTTCACTCGCTTCCGACCGATCCTGCGAGAATTTTTGCAAAACCGCCGTTTGACGATCGGTCTTCGCCCAAATATTCACATAATCAACGTGGAATGTGTTTTCGCGAGTTTTACCAGAACACGGGACGAAAATGGACGTCGGTTTCGTTGATTTTTCAAGAAACGTTTGAAAAGTGTGCCTAGAATTGGAATTCGCTCTGGCGATAATTGAACGCGTTTAACGAGTCATTCGAAATCGAAAACACTTTGTTAATCATGCTTAGAAAGCGAGTACAGAAAGAATTGCTCGGATGTCTTCGACGCTTTCGCTGTCGGTTATGCAGTCGACAGGTTTGCAACAATCGTTCGATCCGTTAGAACGTAATCGAGGGTGAATTGAAAAAAAATATACTTAATTATGTAACCTCAGGGATTCGATTGGTTGTAATTAATTGCGATTGAAGCACGACGAGTAACGTGTTGGTGATTCGTGTTCAAGGGGGAACGAAAACATGCGATAAAATTTGTTTATTCAGATTAAATGATCTATTTCGAAATATGTAAATTTTGACACGATAGTGATGACAGAAAAGTATCGCAGTATGATACTTATGGTATATCATTTTAAAGCTAAGAATTCGATAAAAACGACTGTGTAAAGTATTCATTAATATTCTTGGTACAAAATGGCTGGATGCCGATTACAACAAATAATAACCGATTTTGAAATACGTAAATATTTGACAGAACATTCATGACAGAAAAGTATCGCGAAATAATACTTATATTATATCAAATTAAAGTGTAAAATTTGACAAAAATTACTATATAAACGTTCCATTATAAATCTTTGTACCAAACGGCTGGGTGCCAGTTATGACAAATAATGACAGATTTCGAGTTAACTTTGGCACAACGTTCGTGACAAAGAAAATTGAATAAAAATAGAGTAAAGAATCTATAATTTTCGATTTATACAACTTGGTTTTTTTTTTAACACTGCGTGTATGAAGGAAAATTGTGAGATATTATATCTCGCACTTTTCTATACAATGAAGGAAAAGTGTGAGATATTGTACCACGCACTGTTCCTCCATATACGGAGTATTTGAAAAGGAATGTTCTTACTACTGCAAAAACATTGTATATTATTCATAAGGAGACTGGAAAGTGGACCTTTGTTAAAAGACAATACAGAACGATAAATAATTCATTGTTCGTTGTAACCGATAGGCATCCATTTTGCGTTAAGATTATTGATGAAATGTTTATGCAGTCATTTTCGACAAACTTCAAGCTTTAAATTCATGTGGCATAAGTGGTATTTTGCAGTAATTTTACGTCATGAAATCATGTACAAAAGATTTATGTAGTCAATTTTATTAAACATTAACCTTTAAATTGATACATTACCAGTGCCAGTTTGTATCACTTTTATGTCATCAGATCTTATTAGACCATCTATGTTATAAAATTTCTTGATTAACAACAAACAAGCTAATAATAATAAAAATACCAGAGAAATGTCATTAAAAAATTAAATATAAAAATACCAAACAATATTCAACAGGCAATATTTATAAACCACACATTTTCATATTATTTGTAAAAAATACTAGCAGCCTGAATGCTTAAAAAGTTGGCAATTGTAATAAGCAAAATTGTCGCATTATTCAATAATAAATAATTAAATAATAATACTGTATCATTGATTAAAACGTAATGAAATACAAAATATTATTGAAAGGATTAATTTAAATAAATAAGTGTTCATTTATCCTTTATAATAAAAAGCATCGGTAACAATGTGTCCTGCTCTGTTCAAAGATTCGTTAGCGTAATTAAATATCTGTCTGGCAATTTTTCATAGCTTCAAAATCGGCCGAATTTAACGGTGAATAAAAATTAAAGGAAAGATTTCGTAAGGAAACGAACATACTTCCCGGAAGGAGGAACACTCGAAGCTCAGATTTTAGCAAGGACTCTCACCTTGTTCCCTTGTGCAAGAGAACAGAGGACGAGTTGTTACTAAACAAGGATTATCTCGATGCTCGGTGAGAATGGTCACAAGAGGAAACGAGACATATAAGAATGAAACAATAGTCAACAAGTTTCGAAAGTTTCTCGCGGGTTACCGTTTGTTGTCCCCCGTTCCCCTTAACCCCCCATTAATTCCTGCATCGAAAATATATTCTATTTTCCAGCTGAGTTCGACAGTTTGGAAGAATCGATACCTTTCCATCAAAAAATAATAAACGATCTATTGAAATCAAGTGTGGCATCGTGATGCTATCATTTCAAAAATTAATATATTGTAATTAGTATACAGGGCGAGTCACTTGAGACAAGTTATCTGAATAATTTCTGTATTTTTTGAGACGAGAAGAAAATGCAACGTGATTTCTGTTTTTTTTTTCAGCTGAAAACTGGGAAAGAATGATGGGAAATGGTTTGATTATAAATATTGCAGCATTCTTGAAATAATAATCAAAGAAATTGCTATCGAAACGGCGGAGAAATATAAATTTTTCAGGAATTTATCATCCATGTTAGTGGAATTTGATTAGATATGTAGAGATTTTTACGGTAAAAGGAATTAAATATTACATTTGTCTATTACAATCGTCTACACTAGGGAATATTAACACCAGGGAGAACTGCACTAGGGAGTATTGGAACTAGGGATTATTCATTCAAGGTGTAACAAGACTGGGGAATATAGACGCTAGGGAAAATTACAACCTTCCTAAAAGGAATATAAATATTACATTTGTATGAAATAAAATTCCAAACTCGAAAAATTTTCTACGACTTCAACGTGACATTAAAGGTGTTAATATATTTATTTTAAACAAATAAGTGTTAAAGAAAAGCAAAAATATATGAATGAATAAAATATATAAAATTAAATGAATTAATTTTATCCGCTCAATATTGTTCTATTAATTGTATTAAAAAAATTGGAATGTGAAGTATATGTATACTCATTAGCATGCGCCTGAAGAAGAGGCAATTTTCCAACTTCAATGCTGAACTGGTTGCGAGTACCCTCCTTAAAATATCCACACTATAAACATTACCGATCGACTTTCGGTAGATAAAGTGTTAATTTTGGTTAATAAGTTAATTTTATTTTTATTATTTTTATTTAATTTTTATGTAATATAATATAAAGTTTTATATAAAAATATAAATTAAGTTAAGTAAATTTTAGTTAAAAGTAGTTTATAAGTAATAAGTTAAGAAACAAAAACATGGCCAAAGATAAATTAAATATGGAAGTTACAATAATTTGTTTAACAGACAGTTCGTGGTCAGTTATGGGTTAAACTTATCAAAATGTTATTTTATCAAATTTCAAACTGGGATTAAATAGAAATCTGATTACTCCATTATGTACTCGTGTAATTTTGAAGTTACATATCAAACTTTTATCATGATTCCAAAATTTTTCTTTTCAATTTTTTTTAGTATATGAATTATGAGTACGTTTCCCTATAAATATAAATATGAGTATCAGTATGATTATGAATATGAGTATAAATATTAGTACAAATATGAATATGAATATGACTATGAATATGAGTATTAATATAGATTCCTATATAACTATTAATTTTAGTAAATTTTGTCACGACAGTGATGACAGAAAGGTATCGCGGAATGATACTTATGGTATATCAATTTAAAGCTAAAAGTTCGTTAAAAATGATCGTGTAAACTATTCATTAGCATTCTTAGTGCAAAATGGCTGGATGCCAATTATAACAAATAACGACTGATTTTGAAATATGCAAAGTTTAACAGAATATTCATGACAGAAAAGTATTACAAAATGATACTTATACTATATCAAATTAAAGCTTAAAATTTGACAAAAATTACTATATAAAGGTTTCATTAATAATCTTAGTACAAAATGGCTGAATGCCAGTTATGACCGTTTTTCAATTATGTAAACTTTGGCACGATATTCATGACAGAAAAGTATCACAAAATGATACTTATATTATATCAAATTAAAGCTTAAAATTTGACAAAAATTACTATATAAAGGTTTCATTAATAATCTTAGTACAAAATGGCTGGGTGCCAGTTATGACCGATTGTCAATTATGTAAACTTTGGCACGATGTTCATGACAGAAAATTATCACAAAATGATACTTATATTATGTCAAATTAAAGCTTAAAATTTAATAAAAGTAATTTAAACAACTGTATACACATGACTGTAAGTATTAATATAAATTCCAGTACAACTATAAAAATGAGTATCAATATGAATATGTATAAAAGATACCTCAACATTTCTCTCTTAAAACACAGAAAACACGTAGGATTCCCGAATATGGCTTATACTAATTAATTCGATGCAAAACTCACGTTTGAAACGCGAGCACGCGATCCGCGAAACGATACCATAAATTATAAAATCATGTCCCACTTTCGATCATCGTTAAGTCTCTCTTCGCAAGTATCATAAAGAAAAGTGCAAGAAAAAAAAAAGGAAAAGAACAAATAATTATGGAGGAAACGCGTGATGCTTTCTCGCGTGCTGACTCTTTCACTGAAACTTTCGATACCGTGTCACAATTACGTAAATAAAATGTTTATTGTCCGACGATGTGTCCGCGAGAATTGCTATGGCGCACAAGCACGGTGGCGGTTTCTTATCGTACACTTTATTATGGGATTCTCTGTATGCGTTGACAGATTAATGGCGAGACACCCCGGTTATCTCGACCGGACTAACACCTTTAATCAACGTGTCAAGAATATTTTATACTCCATTGACAACATTTAATTCGCAACCGGTTTATAAACGTTTTGTAGTCATTTGGCAGGAAATTCATTTTCATGTAAGAGGGGTGTTTCAACCCTTAAACCGGGTCAATCATGACTCAGACTTAGGAAATGTACGAGGATGCACCAATTTTGTAAGAAAATTGAAATAGAATAAAGTGAAATATTAAAATTTCTTTTTTTAATAATTTTTGAAATTTGAAATTAAAATATATTGTTAATTTTGGACAAATGTATGCATTTGAGGATTCATTTTCTATAATCCTCGAAATAATAAGGGAAATGTACTTTATTTGCACTATGCTGTTATTTAAAGAATTTCTGTTAAAATAAGTATTTTCTTTTTAATATTTAATCTAACCAAATTTTATCTAATTTCATTCAAAATTTGATGAGTGTGAAATATCTATTCCTGGCAACTCATGCACTGTTATCGATACTATTTTTTTGACGTGCGGAATGAGTAGATATTTTCGTTCTCTTCCTAAAGCGGATCTCCGATTTGAAATGTAATTATTTCAATGAAATCTACTGATTTTCATTAAATTATGTTTTATTATCCAGAAAGCTTGATTTGTCCAACAATAAAAATGTATCAACAGCTTACAAGATATTGAAAAATTTCCTTTAAAATGTTTTCAGATTAATGCATTTACATTTTTAAAAAGAAGTTTCATTTTTCAAGAATCATTTCAATTCAATTATTAGGTATATAAAAAATGAATATATCAAACTTTTATGTCCTCCTTAAAAGTAATCAGGTTATTTATTAACCTTGATGAGGGATGAAACGTTAGAATTATTGAGTAGTACTTTCTTTTAAAAATGTCTGTAACTTTGACCATTTGTAACAAAAAGAATAAAGAAGAGAAACCTCAACTATTAATTAATTATTTGCCACGTACATAGAATTGGTAAGATTCTAAATTTCAGATCTTGTTACTTTAAATTCTAAAACTTATTAACCTATTTCTATCAGTCGCGGATACGTGTCCATTTACTCTATTTATTTTTAACCATCACGCTGAAAGCGATTTATTTCTATCAAATTTTGCCTATTATTTTTATCATTTTGTGTTATCTCTATCCATCAAAATTTGGAGTACCTAATACGACTATTTCTAATTAAATAATTGAAAGAACACTTATGAAAATTTAAGTGTCACCCGCATCTGACACTTGTGAGTGACGCGACGTGGCAGTTAAAGTGTAAAAAAGTGTTTCGTTGTTAGAACCACTCAACATGCAAATTTCCGTTCTGTAAAAACACGGATTAATTAACGAGACAAAATTACCCGAAAATAGATTAAACTTGAGAGCCTCTGGGTTAGCCTGTAGTACAGAAAGTGTTGTGAGTCTGTGGGGCTTGCTATGACCCGGAGAGCAAGGACCTCTGGTCCTTGACGAGTTCGAGTCCACCACTTCTTCTCTTCTCTTCTCTTATTTTTTGCTCTTATCTTTTTTTATTTTTCTTCGTTGGCCGACCCTCACGCGGCGCGTCTTATCCTGTTGGTCCTTCGCCTCCTTTTTAATTGTTTTATCGTTGCCCCATCTTTTCTCCCCGACCGAAATATATTCGCTTCATTAGATCGTCTAACCGAACCATGGGAAATCCCGACTCGCGTTGAAAATCGCGTCGGTTCTTGGACGCTTAAATTCGTCCGTGGATAGCCTTGCACTTTTTTAAGGATATTTTTATCCCCTTCGGACGTTTCCAAGGAAAGTATTATTGTTATATTTTTTATTTGTTTTTAGTTGGAAAGAGTGTATAGGGTGCCACCATTAGTGTACGACGGTCTGTACACAATCGTCCGTTTTTTGTGGATCTAGCGTGTTATTTGAGCTTTGGTATGAATATTCTGAGAGAAACCGCAATCGTGTACCTTCGCGATGCAACGAAAGAATGTAACCTTGCGTAGGGGGAGTTTGTCTTCTTGGAATTAACTCGTTTCTTAGTAATTTTGCTGGTAATTCGCGTAATTTCTTCATTCAATATACATTTCTGTATTTTACAAATCTAATTATTATTTGAACCAGGCGTCGATAACTCTTTTTGGCTGCGGGTCAAAATCAACTGACGGTTCGGATCAATGGGTATTTTCATTTTGAAACGGTCCGTTAATGACTAATAAGATATATTTTATTGAGAAAACTGTTAGTTAATGTTTGAAAATTACCTAGGGATTATTAAAAATTGGGGTATTTGATATCAGGGATTACTGGAACTAGGGGTAATTACGCTAGTGGATTATTAACAATAGGGACTATTTTCACTAGCGATTAATGACCCCAGAAAAAATTGTACTAGGGAATATTGAAACTAGGGATTGTTGACCCCAGGTATAATAAGACTCTAGGGAGAATTGATGCTTCGGATAACTATACTAGGGATAATTACAATCCGGGTATATAGATTCTAGGGATGATTTACTCCAGGAAAAACTACACTAGGAAGTATTGAAACTAGGGATTATTCATCCAAGGTATAACAAGACTAGGGACTGTAGACGCTTGGGTTAACTACACTAGGAAATATAGACGTTAGGGATTATTTACACTAGGGGAAATTACACTGTGGAAAATTATACTATCTCAAAGTGTTTGTTTCGTGTTTATGTTTTATCATTTATTTTTATATATTATACTTTATTTTTGCGGAACCCGGATCCGCGGGTTATATGTAGGTTGCCCACGCCTGATTGAAACCATCAAAACTTTCGAAAATATGGTACTTTCGCAGACCAACAAATAATAAACCACTTACATCCTTTCGTCACGAATTTATTTCAATTATTTGCTTAGCAGTCAATGTGCCAAAATAACACACTCAATACTAAAATTGGCACCGTTTTGAAAACAATTAAGTAATATTTCTTCAAACCCGAGGTAGGGACGATAGCCATATTCATATATTTTAATAATCACTTTGATTTTTTAACTGCAGACCAACTGGAAGACAGTAACTAATTGATGACCAGTTGGGCAGCTTTTCTCTAGGGGCTAACATTAGAGAAGTTCTCAACTGTACATAAGATGATTCCGAAAAATTTATTTTTTATATACCTAAATATGGACAAATAAACGAGAAAAGTTTCAGCACCGAAATATGTTAATCAGTGATTAAAAAAAATTCCTACCAAACCACTAAAAATACCCTTAAACAGCGTTGGCTTGCTACAATTATTTACAATCGTTTCTTATCTAAATTCGAAAATTTAAAAAATGTCACTTGCACCCATTTGGTTCTAGGTACCTCGTGTATAACAACATGGTGGAGTTAAACAGTACACGTTGTTCGAATATTTATGAAAATACAACAACTGTAACTATAACTTCGGTTGATAGAGATAATAATTCCCAATGGCTATAAAAGAGTTAAAAAATAGGTAGCCATATGGCTAAAATGGTAGCGAAACGGGTAGACATAAATATCAATAGACAAGCGAAATTCCAGAGTGTTGCTGCAAAGGAACACGATTGTATCAGCGGCGCTTCTTTGGTGTAATTTTCCCGCGAACAAGCGAGCGGAAAAAAATACAGGGAATGTTTACGATGCTTCGAGGAAGGGTCCCATCTTCTCCCGAGAAGTAACCACGGACTATTACAAGGTAGCCTGGTTGAATCCTAAAGAGAAACGGTTCTGAATGGTGCGATCTTCGGCCAAGGATATTCATCGAAAAATCTCCATCAATTATTATCTCAACAGTTCCTTGCACAAAACCGTTCGTCCACCCTGGTTATATTCCATGCAAATTCCACGATCCATTGAACGTTTGGGTATTCGAACCGGTCGTTATTCACGACAGTTAAGGTGACCCTAAAAAGAATTAATATCGACGCCCTTTGTGAACCTCGATCTTCTGTTGTTTCTTTTTTTTCCCCCGTTCGAGAAGGTGGGCCTCGAGAATGCCTGAAATCTTTTGGGTGCACTCTCGAGGAGGAAGAAAAAGAAAGACAAAACAGCAATGAAAATGCACAACCAGCGAGGAGGATACCGTAATGCTCGTTCGAATTCATCGGAGTGTCTCGTTCTCGTTGAGAAGAACGTACCTCGAGGAGTCCGATGAACCATGTGGACCACCCCCTTCGATCGACTCGAGGATCGTACGGTGGCGTCTTTCAGAAAGAGGTGAATAAATCGCGGGAAATGATACGAGCACTTACTGTAATCGTTCGCCGATGACTGCTTGAATTTTCAGTAATCATCCTGGCGAACAACGATCGAACAGAAGTGTATTTTTAGAGGATTGGTTAAATTGCCCCCGCTTCGAATACTGATCGATTTCTTAGCGAACCTTTTATAAGACGTACGATCATTAATTTTTATTATTATTACGGATGGAATGTACAGGGTGGCGTCAAGACCGGATCAAGATTTCTCGAAGAGGGTGTCCGATTAAGGGGTAAATTATGAGAACCGATGTGCTTCGGTGTGAAAGAAACTTAAGTCATAAATTAATCGTAACGATGTATCGAAAGGGATGCGATAATAATTAGACTGTAGATTTTTAGGCAACTATAAATTCTATGGTACATTGTTAGAATTTTGTAAGATAATATTTTCAATTACTTGAGAAGAGGAAGTCTTCAAAATTAAAACTGAAATAGAAAACATAGTAAATGAGAGATGAACCGTAAACAGACACATAGAATAATCCTTTATTAAAATAAAAGCCAACTTATACTTCGACAAGAGGCTTTTATAATCAATTTTGTTATTTAAAATAAGAAATCAGGAGCGAGTCATTTTGATCCGCTTGGTAGTTCCAGTGTTAATTCGGGTCTGAGTGTCGTATAATCACTCCACTGTAATTTATTATTTTTTAACACTAAACGTAGCAAGCAGGATCAAATGACCCCTTTAAAAATTTCAAATGTACGAAGGAGAAACCAGTCGTATGTAAAAAGTGTAATTAATTGATAATTTTATTTATAAAAATAAAAATATATGTTTGATTATTTTATTAGAAATCCGAAGTTATGTTGCGAATTATTTCCATTAATAAATTAAGAATTTCTTTCTAAAAATCAACGTTTAATGACCCCCTTATGGTAAGATGTTTAGTGTTAAATAAAAAAAACATTTTCATGCGTGTACCGTGAATTCTGTGACACCCTGTATATTACAGTATAAAATTTATTTGAGCTGAGAACACGATATGATGAAATTCTCGTCAGATTTAATGATGGATCTGAGAAATTAAACGGAATGAGTTGTTCGATGAAAGTACCGATTAAACCACTTCTGTTTCAATAATAATGAAACAAAAATGTAAAAATAACTGTATAATTATTATTGGAAGAAAATTGGACCATGTTTGGTTTCTTTATATTTGACAAACACAACGTTCTTACAACACGATCGAGAAATAGGGAAATTTTCTTATAACATTTCGTGGGAAGCGTATTTAATTATTTACTGTTCCGTTTTAGGTTACTAAAAGATGTCGTGTTATATGAAATAAGGAACCAGTACCAAAAATTAGGATTAAGTTCCAAGAATTTACAAAGCTTTACAGAATTAATGCAATTTTCTTGTTATACCTAACAATAAGTAATAATAAATAATCTCAAAGATTTCCAAATCGACTTTACCCATATTTTATTACCTATTAGCCGAATCTATATAAAAGTTACTTATCCGGTATCTGTTAATTCTTGTAACAGGATTAACCTGACTAAAACCACTGTGTCAAACGAGATAATTCAAGTTTTCACGTAAGCTCTGGTTCTGGTATTTCTCGAGGAAAGTCTCGTAGTCATCGAAGCGTAATTTTACTTTCTCTCGAACTTCTAATGTGCCGGTTTCAGATGGAAAAAAATTATTTGCATTAATTTTCGGTGGCAATGTAGGGCACGTATTGCCAATGCTTTAAGTAATAAATGGAAGTTCTCGTTGTTAATATAAGTTTACGTATGAGAAATATCACAGCTACGATAAAAATTGGTATTTTTAAGTGTTTGGGTCTGTAAAAATATAACATTGATATTACAAAATTCCCAAATTTATAAAAATACCTGTAATGTTGAAAGATTCTTAAATTTGTAAGAATACCTGTAATATCAAAAGTACCTGTAATATTTTTCAATTTCTAAGCTTTCAAAAATATATTAATATTCTAAAATTTCTAAGTTCCTACGAATAACTATAATATTGAAAAATTCCTAAATTTATAAAAAAAATACCTGTCATATTTTAAAATTTCTAAACATTCAAAAATATATTAATATTCTAAAATTGTTAAGTTCCTACGAATGCCTATAATATTTAAAAATTTCTGTGTACCTAAAAATGTAATATCAAAAAATTCCTAAACTTGGAAAAATACCTGTAATATTAAAAAATTCGTAAATTCGTAAAAATACCTGTAATATTTTAAAATTTCTAATTTTTCAAAAATATATTCAAAGTTCCTACGAATACCTATAATATTTAAAAATGTCTAACTATCCAAAAATATAATATTTCAAAATTCCTACGTAACAATCAAACCTAACAAAATTTCTAAATTCCCAAAAATACAACATTCCAAAATTCCAAACCTCCTAATAAAATAATATTCCCTTCCCGAATCTTCATTAAAAATTCTACAACAATATTTCTAGCCGAAGCGAAATGATTAAATTTAAAGTATTCGTAACATTTTTCATTATCGACGGATATGTTTTAGAACTCACCAAAGATATACATACACATCTGTGTCGTGATTCGTAATTTTATTAGACTCTGTTAAAGGGTTAAATATGCGTGCACGAGGCACATTTTTTCGAAGGATATCGCCCTCGTATTTGGACCTAAGTGGTGGATCGTGTAAACCGCATCGAATTTATTGTCTGATTCGACACCACTCACAAGTAATCCCCTTATCCAACATCGTGAATGGCATTATCAGTCGTCGAAATTAATTGTGTTAAAGAGCGAACGTAACCCTTTCCTTTCGTCCCCTTCTTTTAATACACCTTTAGACTCCTTTTTTTTCATTTTTTATTATGCAGGATCTATTAAATTAGAACACCTATTTATAGGATTATCTTTTTCATTAAAGATACGTCTGAATAAACTTTCGAGTACAAAATTGCAACGTTTTAAAAAGCACATACGATGATAAACAAAATTTTGCTTCACTATCATTTCTTTATGAGATTTCGAGATAATCATCATATAAATTAAATATAAATTGTAATATTGATATAATTTGTTAGACATAAACAATATAAATACGCTAACGATAAAATCGATATGTGAAATTTTCTATTAATCGGGTATTTAAAACATCAATGTTTTTCTCACATTTACAGCTAAAATGACACCCCTAAATTTTGCCCCCCCCCCCGGACAAAATGTCCGGATTGCCCGTCCCTAGAGCGGGCGCTGACAATACCGATATAATGAGTATTACTAGTTGCTTTCGAAACTTTAAACAATCTAAGATTTTCTTTCAAATGTATACCATATTTTCGGACAGAGAGGTTCCTTATTTTTCTCAAACTTTTCGAAATGTTACTTAAAAGAATTAATCTAAGAAATGCAAAGTGTTGCAAATGGATTCTTCAATTCTTGTATATAAATACTTGTCCGAACAAAATTCAATCAAAATGAATTATATTTAAACAAAGAATCTTTGGAATCTTTGTCCTACGCTCCCTGCGTTTCGTTTCTTTCCATTCGAATCGTGTAGTATCTTGTTCTTGGCCCGCTACTTCTCGCCCACATTTCTTATGGTTTCTGGGCCTTGTTTCTTTTTTTTTTTCCATTTCGTTCGTTTTGGATAGCAACGTCGTGGGTTCTTTCTGATTATATTCAGCCTCATCTGCGGCCATCCTTTGCAGAACGTTCGGTTCGAACGGAAACCTGACCGAAACAAGAGTAAAACATTGGACAGGATTGAACGAAAAGAAGAAGGATACTATCGGTTGGCAAAAATGAAAAGGATCGACGAGATTAATCGGCCGGTAGAATAAATGATAACTGTGTAAGCTCGTTGGATATATGTCAGATTAGGTTCAGATGTCAGTTTTAATATTTTTTACACGATCCCTGATCCTTTTCGCTGATCAATATCGGCAGGGAACTTTTATAACTGTAAATTCGTTCGTATGCGTGATCAATTTCTATAAATAGTAGATATTATCCTCTTTACTTTTAATTATGTAAAATGTAAATTAATAGCGTTTTGAAGGTGATGCTACTTTTAATATTGTAATATTAATCCTTAACGAACGAATGTCGTCATACTCGCGACATTATAAATATTCTAAAAAAAATCGTGATATTTTAGGAAGTCTGTTACTTTCGGCTACGATTAAAGACGATCGGCAATTGATTCTTGACGCGATCTGATGCGTTCCGAGCATTGAAGGAAATACATAATTATTGCGATACTTGTATTAAAAAATCTGGTATCCACGTAGGGGACTGTTGGGAGAAGTACCATACCCCAAAAAAATAGGAACTTATTAGGATTATAAATATGAAATCGCGCTAATTAATAGTTGACACGTTCGCTGCCACAGTGAAAACGGACGTATGTAGTCAGACACGCTGAAATTCTAACTATTAAGAATACAACCTTCCAATTCGATAGCTAGCATTATCAGCTTAATATTAACGCTATCTACAGTTTTTAATTATTTGATAGTAAAAAATTTCGGACACCGTTCACCGGCACCCGAAATATTTTACAATCAAATAATTAATAAAAGAAATGACGAAATAAACCACGGATAGCGTTATCATTAAGCTAATAATGCTAGCTATCGATTTGAAAGGTTAAATTTGAAAATTAGTTGATTATATTCTTAATAATTAGGATTTCAACGTGTCTGACTACACACGTCCGTTTTCACTGTGGCAGGCAACGTGTTAGAAGCTTCTTGGTTTTTACGAAAGTACCAGTATTTCTATGAAAAATAAAAGATGAACACTAAACTCTTCTCACCCTAACGAACACTTCTCAAAATCAACTGACGGAAACTATATATTCGGAAAGAGGATTTTTTGATTTCTTTTTTTCGCGAATCTGCTTAGTAAACACAGCTTGATCCGTACAATCTCCACGATCGTACGAAGTTATGAAGATTCAACCAGTCTAACAAATAACGAATTCTCGTCACGAATAACCACAGTGTCTCACATATTATCTCTGCACGCAGGAGCTCGCAGATCTTCCTTACCCTTTTGCCAACAGTACAATGTTATTTTCAAACAGATACGATAGCAATTTTGTTCAAACTTTGTAGTATTATGAAGGAAATTTTCGATTTTCCATACATTTTTTGTTAAAATTATTTAAATCGTGTAACAGAGGGGTGAACAAAAAATTGTCACTAGTATGGTAATAAATGATTAAACTCTTAAACGAGTAATTTTTCATTTTACTTTAATTTTCAACATTTTAGTTTCTCTTTTCTCTGTTGAAAGTTATTTCCGGAGCTAACTTCCTTTCTAACCCTTCTGAACCCTCTTAACGTGTTTCTCCCCTTTAATCCTCTATCTGAATAAAGATACAGGAGAGTCACGGATTTTTATATCAAGAATGCGAATAAATTGAAATTTTTATACAGCCAAGTTAATAATTTCAAACTTCTCAACGGGAACATTGAAAAAAGTCAAATATTTCATATTTTTAGATGGATATTATATTATATTAATAAAATGAAAAATGTTTGCACAAATTCTTACGTATTTAAACTTATCAAGTTATCATTCTTTACTCGACATCTTAAAAACTGTAAAAATAATACCCAACTCGCGAGCCATATAAAAACAGAACGCGGGCCGGATTTGGCTCGCGGATCGTGGTTTGTTGACCCGCGGAGTAAAATATATCTTTCTAGATACCCGAGTGGAAATTTAAATTCTAGTTTGGACTTATCGATTGCGGGCGAGGTACTGGAGGTCAAAAGTGAAATTTTAAGATGGATACCTGCGTTGAAATTAAAGTCTAGTTACGACCTCGAGGTGTTGCTTACGTCCGCTTTAGAGAAATTGAGATTCAAGCCCAGAGTTGATGAAATCACATCTTTGACCTCAGGATCCTAATATTTTTACACAGAATCTTCTGATTCTAATTCCTGATCAATTGCTGAGATAACAATAATGTAAATGTAATTTTAGATTCCTTTTCATCTAAAACACGTACGTGCACGTTTTAGAAATTAAAAACATAATATTTCTAAATTTCTAAAAATATCATAATTTCTTTCTCAATTTCGATTTAAAAACTGTCTAATATTTTTAAGTTAATATAAGTTCTTCGAAATATCATGTTTCGAAATTTTTACGCTTCTAAGTATATAGAGTTTCTATTCTTAACTTTTACGAAGAAAGAAATATATTTGGAAGCGTGATAACTTTTTTACTTTCCTTGAAAATTGAAATCAGATCACTGTAGATTAAACTGTATATTGTATTTATATACACGAAATGTATTAGTACCTATTACTTTCTAATTTTTAAACTCACAATATTTAAGTGTTTTATTTCGTTCCCGAAATAAAGAATACTTATATGATTTACTCCACTTTCATAATTACCACCCCTGTTAAAACCCCTTCGATCTTCACGCGAGACAAGAAGGAATCAAAATAGAATTATTTCTATGACGTAAAATATAAAAATCGGAAAAATGGAAACTTTAGAGCATCTGATTAGAATTTATATCTTAACATATTATTTACCGTTCTAGAATGATAGAAATAAGCCCACTATTTTGTAACTTGACAGTAATTAAAAAGTAGTGGGTTAGTGCCCAATTGTTACACACTTAATTATTGACGAAAAATTAATAATCGAAGATTTACTAATCAATTTTCAATTAACAGTAAAGTAGTACCGAACTTCCGATAAATAAAGCGTTAAATGAACATAGACTGTTTTCCAAATCAAGAGAAATCAAACCGTCCGAAGGAGTTGAAGGAAACAAGAAACTGTAAAATTATATTTAAAAAATTCGGGGAAAAACATCATGTCATTTAACTGTTTCGGGTAAAATGTGAATCGTTTTACGCATGGAAAAGCAAACGCTGAGGTCACGCGTGACTCACGAGCGTACGCGGTATTCTTGCCAAAACTCGTCGAGGGCGAGCTGGCCCATCGAGCATGGATATCTGGATTTCAGGATTACGTGGATTCGTTCGTTTTGCCTCCTTTTCATTTTTTTTTCTCTTTTTTTTATTCTCATTCCTTCTCTCTTTCTCTCGTTCATTCCACGCCAAGGAATCTTCCTTATTGCTGGATAATAAAAAAGACGACGAGACCCGGACACACTGGTCCTGGCAACGCAACCTGCGCCATAAAATTCACGCAATATCCTGAAGCGAGGACCAGGAAAGAAGGAACACCGCGTCCTTTTTGAATATCGGAATGCATTTCGGTAATGAGAAACCCTCCGAAGGAGTAATCTCGAGAGTGGTTCCATCGCTGCATTCCAGCCTCAAGATTCACAGGTTCAACGGTCGTGATTATCGTCTGTACCTCCAGTTGCGTCAGAATTTTTCCAAGGACACCGGAAGTTCGTGGGTTACTGTCCACGAGAATCGAGCAAGATTCGCGTAAAATAATAATCGACAGATGTCTTGTTAATAAAAACGTTGTAACCTCTTCGTTGCTAAGGGTGTGTGTAAACAGGTATTGCAACAAAGAAAAGAAACGTACAAGTCAAAAAATTATAGCAAAATGTGGAATAAATTTAATACAATTGGAATTTGAGGCAAGATTTTTAGCTAAATACCACAGGGTTCTACTACTTAACACTTTGACGCTGATGCTATTGAAAATTCGGAACAAATTTCATTTATTATTTTCTCAGATTTCAAATATTTATTAGGGGTTTGCATTGTGAGGGCCGTTGCGGCCTCTCCTTAAATTTTTAACACGTTGGCTGCCACGGGGGTCACCGGTGACCGGCACCCGAAATTTTTTACAATCAAATAATTACCAATGGAAATGATAAAATAAACGACGGATAGCGTTAACATTAAGCTAATAATGCTAGCTATCGATTTGAAAGGTTAAATTTGAAAATTAATTAATTCTATTCTTAATAATTAGGATTTTATCGTGTCTGACTACGTACGTCCGTTTTCACTGTGGCAGTCAACGTGTTAAACCAAGCATGTTTTAGTTGGTACGCCATCCAAAGGTTAATAATTTTCTACGAACCCATATGATCCTAATGAAAGTAATTTCAAATGACGTAGAATTACGTCACTATAATCAACTAAAAGACTTTTGAATGACGTAGAACTACGTCATCTTCTCAAGATTCATTGTAATAAGAGAGTGGTAAAATTGTTTCATGGAGATTTATATTATTAATATCTTTCCACACGAAAATAACCCATAACTTCATCCTAAACAAAGCATCTCCACCAACTTCTGAATCATGCCAACAAAATCTGACCGTCAAGCATATCTTATCAAACTGCAAGGATACAGAAGACACAAGAAATCGACTCCAAATCCCCAACCAGGTCAGCGAAATATTCAAGAACGAAGAGAACCTGAAGAAAGCAATCGAATTTCGTACACCATCAGAACCTCGCACACGATATATAAAACCATCAACCGTGGTCGCTAATAACCTAGGTAGTTGATGTGACCCTAAACACACACACACAAAATAATTGAATGATTTTTAGAATTTCCTGGCTTTCCATACCTTGTTAGTATGTACTACAGACTAAACGTCGAAAGGGTTAAAGACAATCGTTTCTGTCGGCCATCGAGCGAGACTGGGATCAGCAGGTTGCACCCGGGTGCGGTGCAAGGAGAATACGAAAAATGAACGGAAAGTTGAATGCACAGGGAATGGCTGGTGACAATACCGTTACGATATACTGCTCGAAAGGCTGGGCTATCCAAGTACGTACATCTTGACGGGACCTTGACATCCTACGCGGTCATCCACTATGACCACCACTACCTAACCGCGGGATCTTTTTCACGACGAACGGTGAGGACAGTTCCTCGGTGGACGACGAATGATCACCGAGGGAATCGCGCGGTTCTTACCGGTCATTCTAAATCTCCTCCAATAAGAAGTCCGTTCAGACCCGTACCGAAACGCGTCCTTGTGGCGTCTTCGACCCCGGTGACAAGCGAGTGGAGGGGCATATTTCAACGCCGGCCGTAAGAGTGGTGCAGAAGAAGCGTGCACTTCCTGAGCAACAACAGTCCACCGCAGGGTCCTCCTGCGCCCGTGTAATTGGGGTCCTGAGAAGCTACTCCCTACGGGAAGCAGAATGGTGGGGGATGCCCTATGTAAGCCCTCGAACCGACCAGGTCCAGACCATCCAGCATCAGGACATCGTACCAGGACACGGATACGGAGATTCGCGACCGATTTCTCGACGATTAACGCGAGTCGAACGTGACGCCAGCTTAGAGGGTGTTTGTCTATCGGATTATCAAAGATCGCGCGGTCAAAGGTCACCATGAGATTCGTCTTGATACTGTTGTCTCTGGTGCTTGGTCTCAGCGATGCCGCCAGACGAACGACCACCACATCGGCCACGGTGGCTAGCTATGATGGCAGAAACCGTGAATACCCTCGTCAACATCAAGGTCAGTGATTCGACGGAATTTTAATTCATTTTTAAGAGTTATTCCCTCGGATGAATTGATGTTCTGGGACGGGCTCGGATTTCAGTTTAACCCTCGAACGACGAGGAGTGGGTCAATCGTAATCCAGAGATACGAAACGCGTGTAATTGTGCTTTAATTGGAATTAAGTATCCAGATTTTTAAACGAAAGAATAATATCTAATGAAATAGCGTCGAGTTTAGACGATGAGGATCGAAACGAATTTCAGTTCGAAATTATACTGTGTCGTGGCTAAGTTAAGATGCATAATTTTTATATTTATTATGCAATAGTTCTTACAAAATTATGATAATTGTAATATAGGGTAATATTAATGTAGCAGCTGCAATGTTTCACTTAAGAATTAAATTGATTCTGAACATATATAGTGTTATAATATTTGTATAGTTTAACCCACGAATGGGTCAATTATGATCCAGACCTAGGAAACGTATACCACGCTTTTTCGATTGTTAAACAGTACAAGTTTAATATATATTTTAACATTAAACGTCAATATTAAAGAAAATCTTTGGAATTTCAAAAAAGAATTCAGTTTAACACTAAAACTACCAAACGGGTCAGAATGACTTGTTCCAGATTCCACATTCTATATTACAAAATTTATCTATAATTTTTCTATATGCTAATTCATATTTCATTTTTTACGCCGGTAATTCTAGTGTTAACTTATTGCCTCTCTCCATGGTCCGTCACTCGAAGGTCAATATACTGTATATAAAATCATACAATTCTAATTAAGATAATTATCAAATCGATCACGAAGAAATTATTTAAAAAACTATTCAATAATTATGCATTCTATGCTTTATATTGCAAATGTAGAAAACGCGTGGGACCTCGTGCAGCTGCAGAAGCTGGACAACCGTCCCGACACCTGGAATAAAGATCCTAATGCGGCGATGAACGCAACAGGATCAGAAGATTCCGAGGTATTAAACACGAGACAGCTTTATCCGCTGATTCCTAACCCCGGGGACACGAACGAGCTACCAGGGCCCATATTGCCAACCGTTCAACCGATTCCATCCATCACGCCACCGCCAGGATGTTACGCTATGAGAGGGCAATTTCCAAGCCCGAAAAGCTGCGCTAATTATTTAAATTGTTGGGACGAAGTGGTTACAGAGCAAAGTTGTCCCGATGGCTTGTTCTTCAACGACGTTAGTCTGGTTTGCGATTACAATTACAACGTGAATTGCGGTAGTCGACCTCTGCCCACGCCGAGTAAGTAAATGTATGGCTTAATGACTCTTCACTGCATGAATTTCGTTTTCTTAACCCTTTGCACTCGAACTATATTTGAATGAAATTAAGTCGACATAATTCTTCCAGTAAAGTTTCCAAAATCCATAAGCACCGTTTCAGAAGAAAATTGCTACGAATGCTCGAGAATCTATTTAATTTTACTCGTTTCGTTAATTTTCTATATTCTAATATAAACAAAACTTAAATTTCATATTTTTTAATATTCCGGTAAATTACATATGTCGCCGCAGTGCCGCCACACGAGCGCAAATGATTAATAGAGAATTAAATTAAATATTATAAATAATGAATTAAAGTCCTTTTGAACGAATGTCCTTTACGTTTTCATAATAATAATTTATGTAGAAAATTTTAAGCATAATCCACTCGAATTTTTTAAGAATTGAAATGAATTATAGCGCAGGACAGAAACACGACGAACGACGTTCTCTTTTCGTTTTTCAGAACCACCTATGCCGCCCGGATCAAAATTGTGCCCAGAACCGAATGGCCATTACAGAAGTGCGACGAACTGCTCGGAGTTCTTCGTGTGCGTGTACAGAAAGCCCATCAAATTCGGCTGTCCACGCGGTCTGGTCTATAACGACGTAAGAATTTCATTTTCAATTTATTCGAAAATCGTTGGCGGAATTTTAAGTCGCAAAATGACAGCGTGCGTCATGCGAGCGTGAGAATCTTCCACGCTCCAACCTCCCACTTGCCATCCGTACACGGTCAAAGGCTATCTCGGTGACTTCCGTGTCGCTTCTTGAAACTAAATTCGAAATGAATACTATATTCTGTCTAGTTTTAACATTCTACTTAAGTATTTCGTTTCAATGCCAACTATTACATCGAAGAATGGTTAGATACTTAGGAGAATAAAAAAAATATCAAAAATCAACAATCTTAAAGTTACTTTGTGAATTTTTAAAGTAAAAAGTGATTCTTCAGATTCATTTGAATACAGTCAGAAAAGAATCACGAAATTCAAGCTTCCTCGTTTATTAACACGTTGACTGCCACAGTGAAAACGGACGTGTGTAGTCAGACACGTTGAAATCCTAATTATTAAGAATATAATCAACTAATTTTCAAATTTAACTTTTCAATTCGATAGCTAGCATTATTAGCTTAATGTTAACGCTATCCGTGGTTTATTTTATCATTTCTGTTGGTAATTATTTGATTGTACAAAATTTCGGGTGCCGGTCACCTGTGACCCCCGTGGCAGCCAACGTGTTAAAGATTGTTATATGGTAAAAAAGCAAATAGTAGACTAGCACGAATTATTCAAAATAGAACGAAGCAATAATTTTTAAGTGACTCGCGGAACTTCGATCAAATATTTAACAAGAATTTTAATTCCCAGTAGTAACTACCTGACCAAGGGTGGATCCAGGGGGAATCATTGGGGTCATGAGTATAGGTTTACCTCTGATATTTTTTCTAATCTCATTGATAAGTTTATTAAATATACTTTGTACGGAGGCAAACAAATACACACGCATAATAATGACTATGTGTTGTTATTATAATTATATGATTATGTATAATTGTTTTAACGTAATCGCATCGTCGTCCAGAAAACCTCAGATCATTCATATAACCCCCCCACCCCCCTGATTTGAAAGCTGGATCTGCCCTTGTACCTGACTTATCCATAAGGCCCTAATTGTTCACACATATATCAAGTTACAGTATTTTGCCTATCGTAAGCAACAGTCCAATTAAGTCAATCTTCCTATCGCCAAGATATCGTACAAGAATTCCAGATTCTACCGCAAATCATAACTCAAACCCGTCCGTAGCTTTCTTACACCACTTACGAGAATATGCTAAACAACGACTTGCCATTTCAGGAGTACCGTCCCTTTCCTTATACGTCCACTTTGCGCGGCTCGCATCCTCTCATTCCTATAATTTATTGCCCCGCAGATCGTGGGTGTCTGCGACTACCCGTACAACGTGGACTGTAAAGGTGCAACGACACCTGGAATCACACTGCCAACGGTACCATCGACGCAAACGCAACCACCCACACAACCACCCTCTTTACCGCCGCAACAGCCGACTTATCCATCGTCGCCACCGTACCAACCGCAACAACCACCCTATGTACCTTCGCCACCGCAACAACCACCCTATGTACCTTCGCCGCCGCAACAACCATCGTACGGACCATCGCAACCACCCCAACAACCGGCTTATCCTAGCAATCCTTGGTTGGAGAAGACGGAACCCGATCCCTGGTATCAGCGACCGGTGGGCTCGCAATTAGAGATCGATAGTCAGAAGCAGAAGGAGTTGCTCGGGATGCAGGACCCGCCGCAGGAAATCGAGAACGCGTGGGCTTTGTTGCAAAGTATTCCTGCTAGCCTGACCAGGGTCCCGTGTAATAACGGGGACATGCACAGACTGAACGACTCCTGCACGAACGTGGTAGTCTGCAGAAACGGGAGGCCACAGTTGGTGCACTGTGCCGTGGGATTAACGTACGACAGACCATCGGACTCTTGTAAATCCTTCTCTATTGCCAAATGGTGGGTAAAGTTTCCATCGGTTTTATATAACGTTTAACTTAGATACATTGCTCTGGGAGAAAAATTATTTTGCAATTAATCTGAATGTATTTTTGATGATATTTATTATTGTCCATTTTGAGGATTGCTATACAGGATGTTCCTTTTGAAGCGATCCTTTCGAATGTTTTTAAAATTGTTCAACCAAGAAATGATTCGAATAAAAATGAAATGGTTTGAAGGGGGATATAATTCGATGTTAATAATTTTTTTTTTGTTGATAGGGGTGTAGGATGGGGGTCGACAATTCCCTGTAAAATACTATTAATTTATTTATATGGAAAAAAACCATTAGTTTGAAACCACTTGATTTTTAAGTGAAATATTTTCTGACGTCAAAAATAATTTCGAATTGTTATTATTTTACAAATGATGGAATATTGATAATTAAATTATCAATTTGATGTGTTTAAATCGTCCTGTTTTGTTGCTGATATTGAAATTTTTAAACCTTGATTTTGATTAATGTTTTTAATAAATTGCATTTCTTTTTTTCTGTTTCAGCTAATCGACGAGTCATTTACAATTTAGTACTTACGCTTTGTATCAAATACGCCGACTACTTACATTTAAATAAAACATCAACTTTTCTTACGATCTGATTTTATTTTAAACACCCATTCCTATATTTGCTGAAACTATTTTTTTAGGAAAAGTATGCTAAATTGTGGTGTAGAAATATTTGTTAATTCTTTGTGATACAAGCAAAATAAAAAACTAAACTTTGCCCTAACAAATTATTGTTATTCATTGTTAGACAAAATAATAGACAAACAATGATTTTTATAACTAGATTTATATATATTAATATATACTTATTATAAGTTAAGTACTTTCCTATTCACTTTATTTTACTCTTGTTTTTATTTAATCCATAAATAACCACTTCGTTATTCCAAACAACAATTTTTTATAACAAGATATAATCAGTATTTTTATATCTGTTATATTCAAAACCTAGTTTTCATTTACTTTATAAAGAACAGTTTTCTTATTCCGAACAATAATCCTTAACATCTGATTACAATATTTTTTACGTTCTTCCAGTATATTTAATTTAATTTTATTATCAATTTTTATTTTTATCCCAAGTCGAAAGTTAAATGCACGTAGATACATACATTTATCTTTTTTACGATATAATTGTCATAAGAACATAACATATCTATTTTAATTACTAGAAAAACAATGAACAATCTATAAAACTGTTTTACGATTAACCAGGTGAGAAAACACCTGTATCCTCTGGGTGGTAATGGCGAATTCGAAGAAAGCATCGAATCGTTCCGTTCTCCACTGTAAGAGCGCGACACTGTACCTTTGCGTTCTCCAAAAATACAAATCAGACCCAAGAACTCAATATTTCGTTCAAAGAGAAAGGATATCACGCAGGACGTACCAAAAATAGATTTCCCCGTGCGAAATCGCACAATAACCGTCTTAATATAAAATCACAGAGCGTATATCACTTTGTTTCTTGCTTTAATGTTTCATATAATTTTTCATCGAATCTTTCTTTATCCTTGGACAACAAGAAGCGTCAACATCGATTTCCGGTTACGTGTCGATCGAACAATCGTGACGTTTTTCGATCGTTCTTTATAATTGGAATCTTATTAAACGATTCGATGAAACCGCAGGGAAACGGAAAAATTTGGTAAAAATTTTGAAAGCGTTTAGAAACGAAAGTTGATAACGAAAGTCAGGTATAACGTTTCACCTGACACCGTAGTAAAATTTCGAAATTATGTAATAGTGAATTCTTCGACACAAACGTGGCAAATAGCGAGAAATATAAGAAATTTTATTTCGATTCAATCATTTTCAGATATACTGTGTATTTTCCAGCGAAACGTTGCTTTGTTTCTAGAGAAATTCGGGGAAATATTCTCGTGAAAAGAATTAACTCCATTTTGTAATTAAATATAATTAAATGATGAAAATTAATTCTGAAAATTGCAGTTTTTTATATATTTTTTAACCATTTCGAAAAATAAATGCTCATATGTATATAAAAAGCATCACAAGTATATTAGAAATATAATATTTTCAAGTTTTTAAGTTTTTGAAAATATAACAATGATTTTCTTTACCTCAAATAAAAAAATATAATATTCCAAAGTTTATATTTTCATAAAAATACGATACTTGAAAGCTTTGAAACATACAAAAGTATAATAATTCCATTCTTAATTACTATTAAAAAAATTCCAACCATTCCATCGAAGTTAAAGAGTTAATTTACTTATCTACTTTCAAAACATCTACATTATTTTTTTTATTCTAAAAAATACACTGATACATGGATTGCGGCGCGAAAATTTGAAACAAAATAAATTTCATGCTGGTTACAATACACGCCAAATTGGAAAGAGTTAACTAGCAGAAACGATTGAACGAGTTATAATTTTTAACAGTGATTTGTAATCACTACAATACAGAATTACCACAGATTTTCTATTAGTGTAACTGAGAAACGCGAAATTAAAACAATCGTATTCCGAATAATTGCGAAATAATTGCAAGTTGAATAATTCCAAGGCATATGTAACTTACTGTAGAATTTGTAAAATAAAAATTACAAACTTTATTCGCGTCAGAATACAGAAAATTAATAATAGAAATAAAAATGCATGGATTCGTTAACACAGGGAACTTTTTCATTTCGAAATAGAACGTTCGTGTTTCTAAGATTTTGCTATCAAAAATAAACGCGACTTCGAGTCCGATGGGTTAATAATTTCACTGTCGTTCGAGCAACAGGGGTAAAAGGTGTCTTAATCCGTTCCTGAATCAAACAGAACACACTGACAGCAAAGAGATCACTTTCCCGGCTTTCTTGGTGCCACGCCCGACTAACGTGCTTTTGTGCGAACTTGAACGAACCGCTTCTTACCTGATGCATACTAATCGACGAAGGAAAAGAAGAGGCGTTCTAAATTCTCACGAAACAACCGACAACGAGCAGAAGCAATTTCAGCTATCTTTTAATGATGCTCGTTAAGGAGAAAACGGGAACATCGAACGTCCACCTTTTTTAATCTTTCTATACACATTGGAATACACTTTTTATGAATTTTAAACGAGATGAAGTAATTCTTAAAATTATCACCGACTCCGTGAATTTAATTTATTTATTATTACATTAGTATTTTGATATTTTTCAATTTTCATATTTTTAGTATTTTCATATCTTTCAATTTTTATATTTTTAGTATTTTGATATTTTGATATTTTTCTATTGTTTCACTCAAAAAGAAACGCATTGTAACAAAAGTAATTGTTCTCACGGAAAGTCCGTGGATTCTGGATCGATGATTTGATTCTAATCGTTCGAACGTCGCGTAATTATCGTCGAAATAGAACAAGGAAATCGATCAATCGATTACATCATAAAACCGATCCAACCTAAGATTCCCGGTTCGAAATCGATAAAACTTGAAAACGAACATGGATTACGTGTTGCGACCGGCGAAACGTGCTATGTTCATGAATTCAGACGTGCAAGAGACACGTGTTTTATTCGCACGCCTATGACGGCTCTCTACGATTGACGTGTCACGGTTCGTTTCTCTAAGTGGATACTGTCACATCCGGCGATAAATAAGACAAAACTGATTCGATAATGATTTATTGCTGAAGATGCTCGAATCGTGGATCAACCATCCCCAATTTAACTCTTGGCGATTGGCGCCTCGACGTACATTTACTGGCGAACTTTTAACACGTTCAACGCCACAGTGAAAATAAACGTATATAGTCAGACACGTTATAACAATTAATTCTCAAGTGTAACCTTTCAATTTCACATTCAGCATTATATTAGCCGCGGTTTATTTTGTCGTTTCTTTTGTTAATTATATAATTGTGAAAAACTTCGGATGCATTCAATGCGTTAAATATTAAATTTTAAATTTATTTGCATTATAAAATAGAAAACTTTGAAAAATTTTTGATCGTACCAAAAACTATTTCGAGTCCAAAAGGTTGAAGTTATAGTAATAATTAATTAGCCACAACGTGTTTATAAAAATGTTGTTTTTGATCAAGAATATTAAAGAATGTTTCTATAATTAAAAAATATTTCAAATAAATAATGTGTTTGATAACAAATATGAAAGTAGTATCACTTAATTAAGCACTGTATTTTTGGAAACTTATTTCTAAATAGATGAACTTTACTTTTTATTTTTGTAAAGAGACTTTATAATTGCAAATGATAAAACCAATTTTGATATCTAGGTATCCTCCTTCAATTAACTAGGTATTTAATTCAAGTAAATGGATATAATATATTAGGTAAAGCAAAAAGAAATGTCGTTTTTAAAAAATTAAAAAAAAATATGTAATATTCATTCCGACAGACAATTTCCATGGTTATTTACAATATCTTGCCACAACTTAGGCAACTTTTCTATGCCTCTTTTATCAAATTCTGGCTGCTTTGATTTGAAAAATGCATCTAAGTGTTAAAAAAAAAGAGCGACGTTTCTATTATGTTTTATCTTCTATTTACTTTTCCTACGAGAAAATCAAATATCACGACTATAAATTGATTAAATCCAAAAATTTATTTATTTAATCTCTATCATAAAATAATATTATATAATTGCAAAATTGTGTAATATAATTCGAATCGTATAATCGAAAAACAATCTAGAAATCAGAGCAATTTTGAAAAAAAAAAAAGAAAACACATGGAAAGTTCACAAACTCGATTGCCAGCGTAACAAATAACGGATGAGACAATTTTCTGCTTATGTGTAAATACTTGGGTTTGAAAATGCCGGGTCCAATTAATTAAAACTTACGACCGAACGGAATATTTCTAGGAATCATTGCAATAGGAGTGACTATAATTTATCCTGTTGAATATTATATAAATCGGAGTGTAGGATGAAGGTGGCCTATGAAAGTTGACGGTAAAAGTTGCTTATCTTTCTATCATTAGCCTTTTCATGGTAACTTTCCCAAATACCATAACGTTACTAGATAACGTCGATTGATTGCAGATTACGACGATCTTCAACTTACGATTAGTCGTTTTTTAATTAATTCTTTGCTCAATAATCAATAATTTAAGGAATTATTATAATAATTCCTGCCTACACAATATCTATTTCGTGTATTCTATATTTCAAATTCAAATTATGAATTTATAAGACTATAAAATTGATTAAAATTGTTACGAACTTGTCTTACGATTGAATATAAGAACTCTCTTGTCTGGACAACCGGACCATTGAAACTTTAACACGTTGGCTGCCACGGGGGTCACCGGTGACCGATGCCCGAAATTTTTTACAATCAAATAATTACCAACAGAAATGATAAAATAAACCACGGATAGCATTAACATTAAGCTAATAATGCTAGCTACCGAATTGAAAGGTTAAATTTGAAAATTAATTGATTGTATTTATAATAATTACGTTTTCAGCTTGTCTGACTGCACACGTCCGTTTTCACTGTGGCAGTCAACGTGTTAACACGTTGGCTAACGTTAACATTAAGCTAATAATGCTAGCTACCGAATTGAAAGGTTAAATTTGAAAATTAATTGATTGTATTTATAATACTTACGATTTCAGCTTGTCTGACTACACACGTCTGTTTTCACCGTGGCACTCAACGTGTTAATATTCAATATTTCTTGCATAAATTTTTATTTTGAAAACTTCGAGGAATGGAGACAAATGTTACTAAAGTAACAAAACCAAGTTGTAAAAAAGAATGAAAATTATTTAACCTCGATAAAATCCTTTGTTAATAAATTAGGACACTTTCTGACAAAATTTTAGTAAAAATTGATCAGACTAGATAAGAAATGATCAAATTTTCAATTTGATAACAGTTTATTTGATATTTGAAGTGATCTAATAGATTGCTTAATTGGAACTGAAATATATTAGCATCTTATTAATAACAAGAACTTCAATTATGTTTCTGACCAAATTCAGTAAACCAAATGCTGATAACGTGTGTATAATTTATTTTCACTTAACACGATTTTACATCGTCGAACTGATTAATCATGTTCAGCATTCGTGGGTAAAGAAACATTATTATACCTTTGCGTATCCCGTTCTCGAATTGTTCCTTTTTATACTAACAATGCAGAGATATAATTTATTTAAACACTCTCGAGAGAAGAAAGTATAATTTATCAACACGAATTCCCGTCATTAATCGCGTATATCTGCATCTGTGCTATAAATTGCACTGATTATGATTTTTGTTTGTATATTCCCAAATAACACGTTGGCTGTCACAGTGAAAGCAGAAATGCGTAACGAGACACATCGCAATATAAATTATTATTTCAGCCTATGATTTGATACTTTGTATTACTAACTTAATATTAACTTTCTAAAGGTGGAAACTGGGTCAGTAATGACCCAGAACAAGGCAAAATCCGATGATGTTTTAATTAAAGTTGCATATAACAATTTTTATATTCAAAGTATTTAAAATAACAACAGAAAATGGAAACAAGGTAAATTATCCGTCGTTTAAGGGTTGACGATTTGTGGTAGCGATACAAATTTTTTGACAAATAACGAAATAAGGTAAAGAATAACACGTGTTAAATGACTTCTGACGAAAACAATACTTTATAATTGATCAGATTAGTTGAACGCCTAAAGGCACCTTTGATACAGATCTTCCTAGAGCGTCTATAAGCGCCAACCGTGCTCGAAGGGTTAATTATTCAATTATATTAACTGCAAATCCCTAATATGTTGAAGTAAAAGTATATTCCCCGATTTCTAAATATTTCACGTCGATGCAGGGCCGAGTTTCCGTGAAACCGTGTGGGCGGCCTAACTGCATTTCTCGTGCGTGACACACGCGAAAATACGCGAGCTCGTGGTACGCAGGAATCTCGCTTGTAAAATTCAATCGCGAACGATTCTCCGCACGCTGTTCACCGAGGCTACGATTAAATAAATCGATAACAAAAAGAAAAAAAGAAAAAGGGAAAGAAACGGAGGAAGATACCGTGGGTTTCAACGCCCACGTATCGCCATTGCAATTCCAAGATTTTTCTCGCTTCGCGCCAGGCGAATATCTGTTGGAAATCATTGTTTCCTAGGTGTGACTTGAATTCCTTGGATTCTCTCTTTCTCTAACCGTTCCTTTCTTCCTACCTTTCTACCACCGTGTCCGTGTTAACTCGTACAAACCGCGATCCTGTTTAGAAACGCGTTCTGCCTGTTCCATTTAAAAGAAAGGCCACACACGTTCGAAGGTATGAGACAACTTGTATTGTATTCGATATTACAGCACCTTTCAGAAATGTACCGACTCTCTTTGTTCGTTTTCTTCAAATATCATTGTAAGGTAAATGTTCTAATTATTGACACTTTATCGTTCTTATTTAACCCTTTGCTCTCCGAACCATTCTGGACGTTAGCCACTAGCTACTAAGCGCCACTCTGTGACTGAAACGTGTATTTACGAACCCTCATATTATTTGATATAGTTTTGGAACCAACTGACGTATTATAATGATATTGGACTTATATGAATTGGTTTGCAAACGAAATGAATATTTTTCATTTTTTATAATTTTGTAAATTATGATAACGTTTGAAATTTTGTTTATATATCTTAGTAATTGTACCATATCTTGATTTGATTTCAAGAGAGAATTTCAGAAAAACATGCATTTCTCAAAACGTTGTGCTGGAACAAGTTAATTCCCCGTAATCACTAATAAACTTTAATGTCCCCTGAGAGGGGGATATAAAAAATGAAACGATGTGACAATCGTCGTGTTAATAAATAACTTAGTACAAACGAAAAATATAATGTAAAGATCATGAATTTAATTGCCGCCCTAATTTACCGCCAAATTCAAGTTACGTGGCACAAAGGAGCTCGGGGGTAATTTAATCGAATCCTTAAGTTCTCCAACCTACTTCGATCGAAGGTACAACTAGGTCACCTTGCCGGAGATTTCGCAACACCGGTAGGCAGCTGTCTCAGAGGTTCTTCAACCTTTCGTTTCCTTCGAAACCTTTCTGACGTGTAGTATTTCCGAAGGAACCCTCTTAATTTGAAATAATACATTTGCTGGAAGCTATTTCTCTATAACAAGACCCAGAATTAGGAACAGATTTATGGATTTTAATTCAAATCACAAAATAACATTAATACCAGGCTGGGTCTGTTATTTTAATAGCTGTACAAATACGAATATTAAATTAAATCACATTACCGATTAAGCTGGGGTTTTTATTGCAAAACAGATTTATATCTGGGGTAACAGGAATTTGAAAACGCATATCATCTTCTGTGTTCAAC
The DNA here is from genome assembly GCA_943735885.1 of Stelis phaeoptera. Lineage (NCBI taxonomy): Eukaryota > Metazoa > Arthropoda > Insecta > Hymenoptera > Megachilidae > Stelis > Stelis phaeoptera. Next base: position 5,983,146 of record OX030933.1, read on the forward strand.
CTGTTTCAGTATTTCAATGGTAATCTTCCGCGAAACCCTTCAGAAATATCTCGGAGCCCAGGTTGAAGAACCCTGATATAGGCCAACAGGAACGGATCGGTATGGTGCATAAACCACGGATTGAAAATGCGGTTTTGGGAAAATAACGAGAGAGGCTCCGAGAAGCCTCAGAACGACTGTCTTTCTGTTAACTTTGTGGGGACCATGCTCGAGGGAAACTTTCCTCGAATTCCTGGAACGCATTAACCACGTAGCCCGTCGTCTTTGTTCGCTCGGATAATTTTAGAATTGCACAAAAATGAGAATAGCTCGTTCCTCGATTCTCTTAAGATTGTATATGTCATGAGTTCATCTTGAACGAAAAAAGAAAATTCGTTGATTAAGTTAAGCTCTTTTTCTTTTATTTGAGGTCGTGCCAATAACATGATCATTGTAATAATGATTTCTTTGAGAATTTAAATCTGATCGCATATGTTTGTTATTTTAATAAGATTCGAAAGATTGTCTCTGCCTTTTTAAATCTATTAAGGGATTCATTCAGTTCTTTGTATTGAAGATTCAGGTTCATGTATAATGATTTATGAAGCTGATTATATGGTAGTATTATTCTTAGTTTTAATGGCGTGTGGAACCAAATTGTGGACCCAAAGTAAAGGACATAATTCCCTAGAATGGTGGTCCCCCTAGCCTTTATCCCATCCCATATGGGATGATTAAAAATAGATATTATTTCAGAATATAATTTTAACCTAATAACACTTAATTATCTTAGAAACGTTGAAAATATATTATATTTTCTTCTGTTCAGTTGTGAAAAATCAGTGTTAGATTATCAACCCTTTGCACTCGAAGCATTTTTGGACGTAACCGAGTCTAATCTAATTTTCCAGCTATGCTTCCCGAAACCAAATGCATTATGTCGGAAGAAAATTGTTAGAAATATTTGAGAATCTATTGATTTTTATTCCCTTCTTTAATTCTCTATATTTTGATACGGGTGAAACTGAAATTTCGTATTTTAGAATACTCTGACAAATTAAATATAGTGCCTCAGAAGCACCACTCGAGTGCAAAGGGTTAATAGAATATGGCAATATATCCACGTTAAAATAAATAAGTGGTAGAAACCATCCACAAGTAATAACTGTGCAACCCCTTGAGTGTCTTATCATAATATTAACGATTTGAGTCTCATCAGAAGCCTTTGGAGTTAACACGTTGGCTGCCACGGGGGTCACCGCTGACCGGCACCCGAAATTTTTGACAATCAAATAATTACCAACAGAAATGACGAAACAAACCACGGATAGCGTTATCATTAAGCTAATAATGCTAGCTATCGATTTGAAAGGTTAAATTTGAAAATTAGTTGATTATATTCTTAATAATTAGGATTTCAACGTGTCTGACTACACACGTCCGTTTTCACTGTGGCAGTCAACGTGTTAATAAACCCTTTAACTGCACCATGCTTTGTGAAAGAGCCAGAAAAATTTTCTCAAAATTAAAGTTCAGGTTAAATTGAAGGTGTTGGAAATCCTCAGATTTACTGAACTTCAATTACAAGATTTCTTCCCAATAAAAAATATAAATATAAATCTTCCAACAAGAATATTGAAAGAACGGGATAACCAATTTGCAAGATAGTCGTGAAATGTAAGTGGTGATTTATAAAATATTCATGATTACTTTTTCTAGGGACAAGTATCAAGTTTCTTCTTGGCAGACAGGCGTTACCTACTTCTTTTTTTTAAACAGAAATAGAAATCACTATAAATTTGATCACTGATCAACATTGCAATGCTCGTTAACGTCGATGATCTGTATTTCTTGTGGAAAATAGCGATCGGCGTGTAGGCAAGGTCGATGGCGTCGACTGTTGACGCTTGAGAAATGGAAGGCCACTTTCCCTTTCTCTAACTCTTTTCAACCATACCATTCAGATATTTCGATCAAATACCATCGAAGCTACGCTGTAGTCTCACTTAATAAATATCATTTTTCCAAATTGTTATTTTTGGGAGAAAACGACCTCCATTTTCAAACTTACAACAACTTAACACGTTGGCTGCCACGGGGGTCACCGGTGACCGGCACCCGAAATCTTTTAAAATCAAATAATTACCAAAAGAAATTATGAAATAAACCACGGATAGCGTTAACATTAAGCTAATAATGCTAGCTATCGAATTGAAAGGTTAAATTTGAAAAATTAATCGACTGCACCCTTAATAATTAGGATTTTATCGTGTCTGACTACACACGTCCGTTTTCACTGTGGCAGTCAACGTGTTAAATTTGAAAATTAGTTGATTGTATTGTTAATAATTCGGATTTCAGCGTGTCTGACTACACACGTCCGTTTTCACTGTGGCAGTCAACGTGTTAAAACACCCCCAAAATGACACTTCTGTTACAAAAACTCTTAAAGTAGTTTCTTACAGCAACCTAAGAAATTACAAATTACAAATCTGGACCAAAAGTTTTACTTTTAATATATATTCGTACACCCTTTTAAAAGTGAATAATTTGATCTGTTTTTTCGAAATTTTCCTTATGTATTATGTAAAAAACCAATTGTTTAAGATTCTTAAAAAAAAATTCCAATCATTTGATCCAAATTTTAAAGAAGTTATTCTATTTTTTAAGGAACGTACGAATACTTTCATTCCTCATTGTACTATAATCAAATATTTTGTAACTGGTGTAACACGGAAGTTGGTTGTCTTAATGTCACCGACGGGTTTTAAGGTATTTAATCAATATTCAGACTTACACGCACGCGTTTACTTTCCAGTGAAAGAACCCGTCGATATTTATGTAACTTGTAATTTGCACACGTAAGCATCCATTTTGATCGCCGATTAATAAAAGGGGAGAAAGAAAAAAAAAAGAATTCTAGCCACGAGGAAGGAATCACGATTGAATTTCTGGACACTTTCAGAAAATTCCAGCGTGTCTGATAACAAACAGGATGTATCTACTTCCTAGCGGTTCTGTCAAGTCACATTCTACGATATTGCGTCATATCGATTAAAATAATTACCTCTTGAATATTAAGTTTCCATTTGTTATTCCACGTTGTTAACGTAAGATTATTTAACCTTTCTTTGAATTAGGAAAACCTGAAATCCTTAAACTAAGAAAACTTTAACGCGTGTTGATATAATTATTTGAAAATTAATACGATCCTCTATTATTTCATTAAGATTTTCAATGTTGTAAAGAACGTTTATTCGTATTAATCAGTTCTGCAAATAATGGAAGTGATTAAATTTGGAAATTCAAAGGAAGGTTAATATTGTTTACAAGTAAAAATTATATGGTGCGACAAAAGGAGTAAATTTGTCGTCGTATTAAAAAGCATAATATCGTGCTTTGTAATAAAAAAAAAAGGTACCATTATAAATGTATTTTTATTATTACCAAGCACCGAACCGACTGAACGAGCCGTAGAACACACTTTCGACTATTTTGCCGAACCGACTAAACTGCACTGTAATTTTTATTATTAATATTTTTAAATAATTTCGTACGTTCGTCGACGATTCTACACGTTTGTTGATTTATTTAACAAAATATGATATGTATATATATTGACAGTCTTAATCATGTATTATTCTTTGAATCGTGGAAAACGTATGGAAAAAATAAAATTATTTTCAGTAATTTTACGGTATAAATATTTGCCATTATCCTGTATTACATTCATTTCTCGTTGTACGTTATTGTTTATAATTTTAAGTCGATATTTAATTACATTCTTCATCAATATTTAAATAGTTATAATTTCAAAGCATTCAATTTATACGCTTAACATGATCCAAATTATCTATACGTGTTTATGACCTTACAGTGAAATCACCTACCTATGCCGTTTCATCCTGACGATGCCAGAAGGTGAATTACGCAACGGTATATTATATGCATATACCTCTCGCCTCGCCTGCCACAAACGACTCAGCTGTGCGTACATATTCGCGGTAAGGTTAAACTTCAGTGACATTTTGGACGACTTTCACCGTTCGAGCCGACGCGACGCGGAATACTGCTTTCTTCGTGTTTTCGAACCCCTCGTCTTGCGATTTGTTTTCAAACAACCTTAACCGTTCGTTCAACCCTTCGAAGCACAATCTTGCCATTCAAATGTTTTCATAACAAACTACCGTCGTAGACCCAATTCCTGATCGATTGATTTCAATTTTGATTTCATTGATTGATCAATTTATTTAATTTTCATGTACGTACTACGTATTTGACATATTTTGTTGTATAATTTGGAAACTTATAAATGCACAAAATTTTATAATCCACTGATTTACGTTGTCGGCTCTTGTATGCTTCTTTTTTTATTCGTTTTTAGTTATATTGTGAATGTAACATCGATCAGGGAACACACCGTGGCGATCAACCTATTAAAAGACTTTCTCTTGATCAAAAAATCATCAGGTTAACGGGTTAAGTGAATGGTTGATTGCGAAATTGCTACGCGATATTCTTTTTATATGAATTAACAAAAATTATTTCCAAAGATGCAATTCAAGATAATTCAAGAAGTTTCATTCGAACAGACAAATAATTTTGTACTTATTGAAATAATTTCTTATTTGATTAAGTATTTTTTCAAATATTTCAAACTGGTTTGTTATTTTATTTGGTGATGTGTTTGAAGCGAAAAAATTCTTTGAACGAAACACAAAATAATAAAGTAATTTGACATAATAAATTATCTCAAATGATTATCTGTTATTTTATTCCAAATATAAAAGTGCCCGAACCTGATGCATATTTACTTCAAATACTGTGATTAATATCAAAATCCAATTTCTATTCAAAGAATTGATCGGACGATGCACGAACGTGACACTAATTTTTCGTGCTAACAAGATACCGTAGACCGAAAAGACCCTGGTAATGGATTTCCTTGGATTCGTCGAAGGATTAATGAACACGACGATTAACGCGCTCGTGTGTCGAGAATTATCTCGTAGGTAGTCCGTAATTGAACAGCTCGTTTGAAAGAAATTACGATTCTTATTGCATGAGGAAAGCTGTTTGAATTAAGTAATAACTGGATAAAAGCGTACACGATGCGACGAATACGTGGAAGATTGATTAATCGAGGGCGGATTATTGCGATAATCCCACGATCTTGCATGAAGAATAAGTTTCGTGTGAAATCGATTCTTGGAACGAAACGAGCATTAACGTAAGACAGTTTTCTTTTGTATGCGATTCGCGTTGCTTCCTTCTTTCATCCTAACAAGGCATTATACATATTACTGAAGTATGTACAGTGTCGAGCATTCATAGACCTCGATAGGAAAAATGGCATTGTAGGGGAAGGAAACTCCACCGTTCGTCTTATACTAGAAGGTTACCAAGCACTTATGTCTAGATACGTTGATTAACCTTGCCCATCGTCCATTATTAAATTATTGAGTTACTATATTACTAGATTACTAGATTACAAGATTACGAAATTACGAAATTACGAAATTACTAGATTGATTAGTTACTAGATCACCAGATTCTAGATTATTAGATTACTAGATTTCTAGGATACTAAATTACTAGATTACTAAATTACTAAATTACCAAATTACCAAATCACTAAATCACTAAACTACTAAACTACTAAATCGCTAAAATATTAAATTACTATATTATTAAATTCTAAATAACTAAATTGCTATATTACTAAATTACTATATTACTAGCTTATTAAAGCACTAGATTACTAGGTTAGTAGACTACTAAATTAATAAATTACAAACTTTACTAATTAAATTACCAATTACTAAATTTAATAATTACTATTGCATTCTAAATTAATCATACATAATTTAATTCATTTGTGCTAATAAATACACGAAGAAGATAACATGGAAAATATGTACATTGTACGTATTATTTAAACATTAGATTGATTAAATGCTTCCATGTATCGTTAGTATGATGTACCGACTTGACGCCAGTATGGTCAACGAAATGTACAATATTATATCAAAGAATTTCATAAATCATAAGTGGATAATTAGAGAAATCTCGAATTGATGTGTTGCATAAGCTTAAGTAACGCAATTGAGAGCAATTAAACTCAAAACCTGCTTTAGGTTTCACTTCGACTCTGTTACAATCAGAAGAATTTCTTGTTCCTATCGAGTTCTCGATATTTTTGAAATTTAATAACGATTGATATGGACGCTAACGTCGCCAACAGTCCCAAAAAATTTTCTTATGGTCCGATTTAAATGGGACACCATGCATGATCAAAGATACCAACAATTTTCTTGATGTAATCAATTTTATTCATCCATAAAGACGAATGTAAAGTGAGCTAATAACTATCCTCCTTAACTTAATTACCCTAATCAACGTCTCAAAATGTTCGAGAAAAATAATGAAATCATCAGAAAAGGAATTAAAAGAAATAACCACATACTTAGGATACATTAATCACACTCCTTCGACCTGGCTAAAAATATTTAAGCCATGGGACAAATTTAGAAAGTTAAAAATTTTCAAATATTATATACTTCGAATAGTTGCGACGTGCTTCAGCCAATCGTTAATCATGACAGAATAAAGGCAACAATATCATCCTTCGAACAGTACGAAAGACTTACGTTTACCCGAAGAAGCGCAGAAAGGATTTGATGTTCGCGTGCGCGAAATTACGACGAGAAAAATCCTCAACATCCTTTCTCGGCTTCGCGATCCGATCCGCTCTATCCAGCGTGATCGCGCTCGATCATCGTTATTAGCTCATTAGACACCGCGAATTCCTAATATCCTCGAATCACGACAAGAGAAAGCTAGTTGGAGAACGAGTAGCAAACGAACCGCATACACGCCTTTCCAAGCGTATGCAAAACGAACAGAACGCTTCTGTATTCTCTTATTTTCACCCTGCTTTTCCCGGCATATTTTTTTCCCAGCCGCTAAGTTTCTTTCTTTTGCACGCCAAGCGTGTCCGATATGCGTTATTTTCTGATCCTGATCGCGGAAGAAAACCGCGTCTCGTCCTGTCTAAATATATTCGAGCCGATTTATCTGGCCACGTTGTACGATCGCTGGCAATCCTGGCGTTCGATAATTGCCCGATGGATATAATCGTATGCCGTCGCAGACCCACGGATACCTGTGGAATATCTAGGGCGCAGCGCGAAGTGGTTCTCCTTGGACAGCCGATGCCGCATTCCTACCCATGCATCTCTGGCCAAGTTCCTTTCTTTCCTTGCTTTTTCTTCTTTTCACTCGTTCTTTTTTTTAATATTTATTAAATCTTACGAATTGAAGCATTAGAATGAAAAGCATTATAATATACACATCTATTTTATAAATTAAAATATTTTGTGATTTTTTGAAACTTAAAAGTTGCAGAATAATTTTGTACTCAACGACAATTCCAACATTACTTTTTGATCAAATTACAAATTTCTACACGAGTTCGTGCAATTTGTAATGCTTCTTTCTCCTAGAAACAATGAATGGTGTTTTCAATTAACGACAGGTAGCGTTACGAATTTGTCACGATCACAGTAACTGTTTTATGGTGACATGCTTGAATACGGAAACAGACACGTAAGTACCTGATACGTGGAACTATGGTCTCCAAGGTGTAGCAACGGTTTACTTAGAACTGGTATAACTATTTATATTCATTAAGTCTGCTTATGTGTACATCCAATCACGGAAGTAATCACATTTGCGATCAAATAGTCACAATTAATGTAGAAATGTTAGTTACTTAAAAACTATCACAATATTTGTATAAATTGAAATGAAAATATTAAGTTACCCTTTTTCTCTCTTGAATCTTGAACCCTTTCTTATTTGTTAATTTCTGCGAACCCAAATTTTGTGAATTTCTAATTTTTGATGCATTTAAAATAAATATTGCCATATGGCAACGACTGGAGAAGGTTAAACTCTTAAGAAGCTTTAATTAGAATTCTAAGTAAATCCTCTATCATCTCGCCTGGTTAATAAAAATCAATAAAACAAGTTCGTTTATAATTACTGATTTTAGAAATAATGGCTCGAAAAAATGGAGAAACTCGGGAAAGAATTAAATATTTTATTACCGATTACATATTGATATTAAAATTTGAAATGTGTAATACAGTTTTAACAAATGAAGATTTGTTTTGGAGGAAATCTACTTTGAATACCTTCCTACATAGTATTATGTGCGCACGGGTATGATCCAACGAGTCGGCGACGCGTGGCTACGGCTCACATGTTAATTACAGTTCATTGTACTTTGCCTAACATTGTACGTAACATGTGTTTGTTTCTAAGCATTTTTGTATTAAATTTTCAAACTATGGGCGATGAGTTATTGTTAACCCCTGACTAGCGCCCAGTTTTTGGGGTTCTGTCAAAGACAAACTAATTTTTAATTATAATTATAAATACAATTCATAACGCTATCTTTATTTACCTTTTCAATTACCTATACATTTCTTCACATTTCTCTGGACTTCTGTTTCGCCATAATTTCCACCTAACAAATTTATTTTTATTATGTCGCAGTTTCAAAAGTTCACTTACGAAGCTATACAGTCGGTGATCAAATTAATATGAACAAAAAGAAGAATTATGTTCTTGATGTTATTAGGACTGTAACTGTAGCGAAGTGTACTGTTTCTTTCGATCTTAACATAAAGGTACGCAATATGTATTGTTTTATTTAACGAGTGTACAGTAGGAGGCATATTTATAACAAATTATGAATTTCTGTTACAACCGACCATTCGTAAGCGCAGTTTTTGTTCAATATTGTTTTGCTAGATCATCATTTATTTTAGTACCGTATTATAAATATAAATATGTAGATTCGAAGGATGGTGCGACAAAAGGAGTAAATTCGTTGTCACTTTAAAAAGCATAATATTTTGCTGTGTATTAAAAAAAAAAGGTACCATTATAAATATATTTTTAATTACATTCTTCATCAAAATGTTCATTATAGTTTGATCACCCACTGTACACGAATGGTTATCTCTTTTACCTTTTGCAAAAATAGTGCCATTTGTTATTCGATTAAGAGAACGAAGCAAGAATGTTTGTTAAAGCAAAATGGTTAAGAGCAAGTTGAGAAACAAGCCTTTAGGCTAATGTTATGCGTTCACCTACATCCAATCTTATCATCAATCACGTCCCGTTAACTATCTAACACTGCAGGCGAATTTCGTTGTTAACGAGTAAGTATCCTTGAATCGTAATCGACATCGTGAGGTAACCGATCTGATAATTGTTATTTAACCACGAAAGAAACATTGACAACAGTAAACAACAGTAAGTACACCAGAAATTGCAATTTCAATCGCGAGAGTCGCTCGCAATTACTTCGTAATTCCCATTCATTATTGCGTTATTTGTTCGCAACTAATTAGTTTCGCTGATTGCAACCAGCGCGGAAAGGTTTCATCTAAAAATCAAATTTATTCGCTCCATTATTTAAAAAATAATTACGCTTATTATGAAAGTGGGGCAACTTCGTTAGAAAAGAAAGTTCATTTCGTATTGTTGGATTTAAAATCAAAATTACTTAGATCTCTCGTTGATAGAAGAAAATGGATTTTCTTCGCTTTCATAATAAGAAGATCGTGTAGTATACTGGTATACACGGTGTCTCGCCGAGAAGTGTAACATCGAGAAATGGGGGGTAGCTGAGACGATTCTGAACAACAATTTCCTTTACGAAAATATCGAACGGCGCTTCGTTTCTAAATTATCAACGAAAAACACTGACCAATCAGAGCGCGCGTAGAGCACACGATCAGCCGTGAATCGTTCTAGTTCGACGTCCTGGCTCGAAGCTACCCTATCTCGGCTGAGCGCGCGCTCTACTCGCGCTCTGATTGGTCAGTGTTTTTCGTAAATAATTCAAAAACGAAGCCCCATCCGACATTTTTGCAAAGGAAATTGTTGTTCAGAATCGTCTCAGCTACCCGTCATTTTCCAATGTTACACTAGTTACGGGATACCCTGTAGATGTAGAGTTCCGGATAATTCCTCCTTGTAGGAAATCCCTACCATAGAAAATACGATATTTGACCACCGTCGCGATAAAGTTTGACCACCACTGCTATATACAATTAAATAATAAAACGAAAATGAAATAATTTCGAGAACTTTGCAGAAATACACTTTTTTCTGACCTTTGAATACGCATGAGCCTACTGTACCTATTATTTTATAGATGGTATACATAACCCTTACATAAATTATTCATTTTTCTTAATTGTTAGATAGTGTTTCAGTACCGAATGTTTTAAGTCTAACACGATTTCTTCCGCAAAAAAGATTTATCGCAGTTTCGCGATTTGCCAACAGTTTGACACGACCGAGGAGTCTTTTGCACCAAAAGGAAAGCCATGGACGACGCCATGGTCGAAAACTGGGGGACACTTAAAAGTCCCGACGCGCAAGAGTTCGGTCGGAGAGAAAACCGTTTGAACGCTTCGCGGAATAAAATAGCCGGATTCTCGCGAAAGGGAAAAGACGTGCCAGGCAGACAGACTGACAGACGAACGTGAATATCTGGGCTGATTTCGAAATCGTTACGAGAACTTTCTTCGAACGGATCAAACTTGCGGTTGGAGCCTCGTCGCCGTCTTTCGTAGGAGGCATTAACGTGCCTCCTCCGTTATTCTTTCTCGTTTCGTTGCTAGAATGTACTTCGTTCCAACACACTTTTCGCTTAATTTGAAATAATAATACCTTCCGTGTAGTTCATTAATCTTAAATCTGATTGTTAATTTGAAAATATGAAAATTTACTTTCAAATACCGGTGCTTCGTACTGTACACTCTGATAAGTTCGTCCGTTAATAATACTCAGGGTCGCGTTCCTAGGGTCCGCAAAGGAGTAATTGTATTTTGAAAGGAATAACGATAAATAGATTCGTAAGCGTTTGACACTCTTTCGTTCTAAAACAGTTCATTTGATTTTTGGAAAGTTTGCTGGAAAGATAGACCGGATTCGATCATATCTAAAAATACTTCGAGTGCAAAGGGTTAAATCTGGTTTCCACTTCTAGATTAATTAAAACACACCATTTTTGTGTGTTTTTTATTTTCAATAATGATCGTTACCATGGTCACATAACCCTTTCCAACCGAAATTATAGAAAAATTCTTTCTGTTAGTTTCTGTGAAACCAGATTTTATGAACTCCTACTTTTTGATGCATCAAAAATAAATGTTACCATACGGCAGCGTTGGACTGAAAAGGATTAAAGAAGTTTTATTCCATCACAGTCCTTTTATCGGAGTAACAATGATAGATTTGTACAATAAATATGTATAATGCATATATCACCTTAGATAGATGGAATTCAAATAACGAGGATTTGTACAATCAAGATTCTACCGTATTTCGTTCGTATTTATAAAATTAAATTACCCAATTTAACACACAAACGTCGACGACAGAAATGGTTGTAGCGAAAGCCTCGAAACGAAAATTTATTCGTCAAAGGGGTTAAAATTACCATTGTCCGCGAACAAAGGCACTGAAATTGCAGGTACCATTTGTCTGGGTATAACGATACGATCCGGGCGAGTCGGCTATTCATATCAGGGTATATCATCGCGAAGGAAACGCGAAATAGAAATGCAAACCGCGTTCAGGGAGGAGCTTCTCTGATCGGCATTCTCAAAGCAACGAAGTCGACGTCGAAACGCTGAAGGAACGTCGTAGGTACAAGCCAGGTGTCAACAACCTCGCCACCCTCTTTCACCCGCGCCGTAAGCGGCTCACGATGACTTTTACACCTCGTACGCCCCTCGTCGCCATCTTTTCACCGGTAATGCCAATCGATCGCGACGACGTCGTAATATTTCGACGCGAAGTAAGACGTTGGGTTGCCAGGATAAGTATGACGTAAATGTATTGTGTAACGAAGTTACGATTAATGAAGCCGATGTTCGTGTATTAACAACAACGACGTTGCGCCGTTACATCGGCCTGGAGTCACGTTCGGTGCCGTGATTCGGATCATGATGTTTGATGAAAATCAAAGTAAACCTGATCTAATGATAGAAGCTCGGAGACAGTCATGTTCAATGCTGGAATTTGAAAGTGAAATGATTTGAACATAACACATTATCCGCTAAAAGTTTGGAACGACTATATAAACTAACAAGAGGCTTCATTTAAGTAACATTATATTGATTTGGATGGGAGGCCCCCGCTCGGCTAAATTTTTTGAAACTTTGTTATATAATAATTCTCGACGTATAGATCAAAAGTGTCAATGGGCGCAAAGTCAGAGTTACAGCGGCTCAAAGTTTGAACTTTCGTACATTTTGTAGCATAGCGAGGAGACATATTTATGTATTTGTACATGCATACAACGGGTGTATGTGTATCTATTGATAATGCAAGAAAGTGCCTTCACGTGGTAGCATAAAATTCATGACCATGATGAGCAAAAACCCGTCTGGAAAGACCCCACACGAAATTATTAATCATCGATGAGATCGTAAATCCTGCATAATAAGAACAGAAGCCGAGGTGCAGCTTTTGGATGCTGAACACTCATCGCCATCGACTTTCACTCCTGTGGCGAACGATGCACCGTGCCAGATAAAAGCGTGTCGGGTCGTCTGTGCACCCCGTTCCATCCTCAATTCTCTCGGTAAGAATCCTCTCCGCTAACACGCTCGATACCGCTCCGCTTCTCCCGCGTTATGCAATTCGCGGGACATCGCCACCAGGACTTAACCGTGCAGGATACCAATCGCAAACTGATGCACGTGTATTGGACATTGAATTCTAAAATTTGTAATACGAATCTTAACCCTTTCTCTATGGAACATCTTTGCCATTGAACGCTCATCCACGATTTTATGTTTAATCGAATATATAACGTAATTAATCTGAAAATGTACCATAGTGGTGAAAGAGTTAAGAAATCTATTTTCTTCTTCAAATCATGAACTCGGTATTAATAGAATATTATTAATACAAAATAAAAGGAAGAATTATGAACGACGCTATTATTATACCATTAATCTAAGGTAGTAAATTGAAAGCTGAAATTTGAAAAGTGCTCGCATTCTTAACACTAGAATTACTATTCGTGGGTCGTTAACCCTTTGCACTGAAGTGGTGCCTCTGGAGAGGCATATTTAATTTACCAGGGTATTTGTTAATGCGAAATTTAACTTTTATTTATAGTACAATATAGAAGATTAATGAAAGGAATAAAAATAAATAGATTCATAAGCATTTGTAACACTTTACTTCCAAAAGAATGAATTTAGTTCGCAGAAGCTTTGGTGGAAAAGTAAATTAGATTCAATAGTATCCAAAAGGATTAATACAAAACTGCTGCAGTATTCCAATGAACGTTAGATACAAAAATTGTTAACTGATTCCAAAGATAATAGCTTCTAAAAATTATCTGAATTCGGGAAAAAGGTGCAGCTGATAGATACAGAAGATATAAACCATCCAAAGCACCTTCTTTTTATTGAAAGTAGCGAACAAATTTCATTCGCTATAGAAATCCAGAAACTTAGAAGCCAAGAATACAAACATCGAACATCTGAGAGAGGTTCTCAGAGATGAACGACCTCGTAATGAATACGAATCGTAGATTTGTTATGGGTTCAACGAATGGAAGGCTTATTATGGATCCCTGGAATAATGCTTGACGTGCATTGAACTCGCTAAATCCATATCCGTAACGAGATCTGCCGGTTCGATAAAAAGATGGAATAAAAGACTCCGTTTCGTATGCAATCCTCCGTACCGTTTATGCGAATGATTTATTGACACAGAACGGTCGTGTCGTTGACCATAGATCAAACACTGTAAAGGCGCGACTGTTACGTCAATTACGAATATAATTATGCCGCATCGGGCTCGTAATTCTTCGAATCGAGTCTGATACACCGTCGCTGCGGTTCCGGTGACGCGAACGAATGTCGTTGGCATACAAAAGACTTAATCATAACGGTAACATTTACGGAAACATCGTAAATCATATGCAACGGTAGCTTTATTAAATCATAATTGCAACGATGCATTGATTAACCCTTTGTCTAAGAATACTTTCTCGTTGGAGATTAATTTTCTAATAGGCGCCAACGACGCTTATCATTTTATATTAAATACTTCAAGTTTACGTATTACTTATTTTGTAAATGGTAACTGAAGCGGCAGGGAAAGAAGTGAGAATGTTATGAAATAGCTTTGTTAACTTTTGGTCAGTTGTGACCCAAACCTACGAAACCTGTACAACGATGCAATGATTAGACTTAGACGCTCAAATGTTCAAATCAAATTAGGATCTGAAGAAATAGTATACAGTGTGTCCCGTAATTAGTGTAAGAGCCAGAAATGGGGGGTAGCTGAGACGATTCTGAGCAATAATTTCCTTTGCAAAAATGTTGGACGAGGCTCCGTTATTGAGTTATTAACGAAAAACACTGACCAATCAGAGCGTGAGTAGTGCACGCGCTCAGCAGTGATTCGTTCTAGTCCGACGTCCTGGCTCGAAGTTACCCTATCACGACTGAGCGCGTGCACTACTCACGCTCTGATTGGTCAGTGTTTTTCGTGAATAATTCAGGAACGAAGCCTTATCCGTAATTTTTGCAAAGGAAATTGTTGTTCAGAATCGTCTCAGCTACCCCCCATTTCTCGATATTACACTAATTACGGGACACCCTGTAGTACCATAGCAGCATGGTTCACTGAATATAGTGTTACATAAAAAGATATTGAAATGAAAATTTCAGAAATGACAATTGACAATTATCGAGAATCTATCTTCTCGAAGCCTACTAAATTCCATCGAAATATTTCAAAATTATTGATTTGAATACTGCACACTTCGATTGAATATTGTTATATTTAAATTTCAATAAACAACCGAGAGAAAGGATAAACAGGTCGCAAATTTAGTTGTCAATCTAATAATATTGTTTCACATTTTGCAAATGACGAAAGTAGGTAATTTCGAAAGAGCAACGAGGCCCGTTCAATCGTATCAACCATTGCAATTGTATTTTGTTTTTCGTTACCCATAATACCATGGTTTGCGCAATAATAATTCTCTTCGATATCTATTCGAGGCGGCGCGGCGTTAAAAATCACGGGAAGCTATTCAAGAACCCTCACCTCTTACGTTTCGCGTTGGAAATCACGAGAAACGCGGTTTGAATGCAAACGGCCCGATTAATCATAGGAACAGTAACGCGGTTATTTTCACCCCGTTCATCGCTTGATCCGGCATTCGTGTTTCCAGCTATCCTTGGTGGGAGACTCGAGCTACGTGTTTCCAAGTATATCGAGAAGCAAGCCTTCGGGGACGAATTTTTATCGCGAGAAAGGCTGGCACGATTAACGACGAACAAAAGGAAATTAACAGCGTCAGTGAACAACGAAGAAAGGACAGGCAAAGAGAAAAAAAAATATACAGAGTGTCTCAGAGGAACATATCTGCATATCTTAATTAACGTTTCAGAATATTCGAAGAAAATAAAGTTTCTTTAACCCTTATATCGTTCAATAAATTTCTTTTAAGCTTCATAGTTTATTAGAAATAATATGCAGCCAATTTCCATGGCCACGGTCTCCATAATCCGAAAAAGAATTAATCCCGATTTACACTAAAAATTCTTAACATCCTGTTTACCCGCTATTTTCAAATTCATCATAAGTAAAAGAACGTCAAATCGAAGGTGATCGAAGTTAAGCAAGCATTGATCCATAAATGAACCATACTGTAACGACAACTTATTCATAACTGGTTGACGATGCGTTAAGTTCGCGTTTCTTGAGATACTCTGTACAAGTTGTAAAGGCGTGCATATAACTTATTGTACAGGGATTCAGGGCAAGGTAACAGCATAACTCCCAGGGGGGAGGACGTCCAGTTGTCCTGCTCGAATCGGTTGGCTTAAGGAGACCAACGAGCCGAATATTAATCAACGAGAGGCGCGGCACCTGCATCCTTGGTACGTTACGGCACGTAACACATACTACTACCACACACGGTGCAGCCTTACCGTTATCCGGAAGGTGTTTGCGCCATTAGCCATCCGGCCCGATACTCCCTTCCTCGTCGTCCTGGTGCACTTCGTATTCGGGTGTCCTACGAATGTTCAGTCGCGTCACGTGGAACCCTCGCGCGACGAATGCAGGGTCATTTTGATCAAAGTTAGCCGAAAGATAATGTAATTTGTGATTGGTAATTATTGTCAATGTATTAAAATTAAGATAATTACGCTGGTAGGCGTATGATTACGTGACTATTTTCACTAGGGATTATTGATCCCGGAGAAAATTGTACTAGGAAATATTGACACTGGGGATTATTTGCACTAGGGAATATTGAAACTAGGGATTGTTCACCCTAGGTATAATAACCCTATGGAATGTAGACACTAGGGGTAATTATACTAGGGAAAATTACAGCCTGCAAAATTATACTAAGGTGTATTAACACTACGAACAATTACACTAGAAAGTAAGGACATTTGATAACTACTCTAGGAATAATTACACCAGGGTATACAATAGACACTAGGGATTATTTACACCAGGGAAAACTGCTCTAGGGTGTATTGAAACTAGGGATTATTCATCCAAGGTATATAATAAGACTAGGGAACATAGACGCTAGTGATAACTACGCTAGGAAATATAGCCGTCAGGGATTATTGAAATGATCAAATGGGTCACTTGGTGACCCACGGGTCATAGGTTGCCGACGCCTGCTTTAGAAGACACCCGTGTAAAGCGTAAAAGTTAATTGTAGTAATAATTAACCGAATTATAAATTAGTTTCTAGGATAAGAGTAATAACAGTTCTTTTAAACCACCGATTATTTGGCTTCGCCCGTAACAAAATAAATTTCTAATAAATTTTTCATTCATTTATTTTCTTCAAAATAATGAAAACATTTTCTAATTTGAAACAAAACGTGACTTTTCTTGTACACTGAAAATTATTGAATAAAAAGACGCGAGGATTATAACCGTATTATTTAAAATTGTTCGTGACTTATGAACGCATGTATGAAATACCTGTCGATAACACGTTATTAATACTTTCTCAAACATCCGCGAATCGTGAAACGATGCATTAAGTCGTACACCGACGCATAAACGCCTATCCAGCGTGTAAATCTAATTAAACGGAGAAGAAATCAAGACAGAAAAGCTTTTACCGGAAACGCGACCGTCGAAAGAAGCGTAACAGGCTACGCCAGTAACTGCGTGTATCGCTCGTCGAACGAGTTATCGATAACCAGCCAAGCAATTTCCTTACGACGATGAGCCACAAAAATGTTATTTCACCTCGTAACCATTAACCAAGCTCGTGAAACTTCTAATTAACAAGCCCGTAAGCGTATTATGAGCTTTGATTTCTATCCACTTTCATGGCCGTCGTTAATTCTCGAAACTACGTCCTTGATTATGAATATGATCTTTCTTAACGCTTATGATTGTTAACACTAGAACTACCGACGTTCAATGCACCCCTGCTTTTAAATTGAACCTAAAATAGAAAACAAAATAAACGAAGGACGAAACGTAAACTAATATATAGAATAATTCTTTACCTTGATGAGAGCCAACGTATATTTCGACCGAAGCGTTTTAATCAATTTCGCAATTTAAAATAAGAAATCTGAAGCAAGCCAACCCCTTGTCGTATCATTTTTTATTCCACCCACGTGTCTTGTCATTTTCTCCGGCTATGATGTTAGAAGAAATAAACAAAACTGAAATATTAACACGTTGACTGCCACAGTGAAAACGGACGTGTGTAGTCAGACACGTTGAAATCCTAATTATTAAGGGTGCAGTCGATTAATTTCTCAAATTTAACTTTTCAATTCGATAGCTAGCATTATTCGTCATTTCTTTTGTTAATTATTTGATTGTAAAAAATTTCGGGTGCCGGTCACCGGTGACCCCTGTGGCAGCCAACGTGTTAAACAAGGTACCTACTAAGATCGTTGTTACTCCTACCACTATTATTGTTGTTACTACTATTATTATTATCGCTGGTAACGGTATGACAATAGTGTCATTATTACTGAGCGTCTCAAATAATTTTTAGAATATACACCCGGTGAAAATTTGTTACAGAAGTTGGGGGAGGGGTTTCAAAATTTTCAATGATTCGTCGAATCCTCGGACGATACTACGCAATTTTCAAACAACAGTGGGAAATATCTTGTTAATCGTTAGATTCAAAGTTATAGTAGGTTAACACGTTGACTGCCACAGTGAAAACAGACGTGGGTAGTCAGACACGCTGAAATCCTAATTATTAACAATACAATCAACTAATTTTCAAATTTAACTTTTCAATTCGATAGCTATCATTATTAGCTTAATGTTAACGCTATCCGTGGTTTATTTTATCAATTCTGTTGGTAATTACTTGATTGTATAAAATTTCAGGTGCCGGTCACCGGTGACCCCCGTGGCGGCCAACGTGTTAACACGTTGGGTACCACAGTGAAAACGGACGTACGTAGTCAGACAGGATAAAATTCTCAACGATGAAATTCGTAAGGACTTAGGCGTACTTACTACCGATTTCTGAAGAAATAACGAGACTATGTAACACCTACAAAGCCAGATTAGATCATCATCCCAATACCACAGCTAAGATACTCTACTCAAGCGATCAACCCATTCGATTAATCTCCTTTCTTAATGACTCTAGAGAACCTCCACAAAACATACGCAAATAACACAATTGCACTAGGCAATTTTGACAGACATTTCTCCGATGGGATAAATGTCTACGTGCTACTAGTACAACACCAATAAAACAATTTACAATTAACAATTTAGGAAATAATAAAAAAAAAACTAAAAAAATAATGGTCTACTAAAAAATTCAGTACCCATTTTGAAGAATATAGAGAAACACTTGGAAGTTTTATTCGGTAATAGAACTCTCCCTATTCTGGATCGAGGAGGAATCCAAGGTCGATCAACCCACGTGATCGATAGGTGGCCTTTTGCCGTTCGATAGATCGCTGGATCGTGGACATGCTCGTAAGCGTAAACACCGGCAATGAGATTTATTCGAGAAACTGGATTAAAACCAAGCGAGAAAGTTCCGTTGTCGTCGAAAGCGTTCGGCATTAACATGCGCCTGTCCGCTCTTGATTGAAACCGTCCCAGAGATACGTTGAATTAGAATATCTTCGTTCGTTTTGGTACGCTTTTTTTTCTGTTCTAGAACATTGTGAAATTTCGAAAATTCCTTTCGACTAACGCGATCCGAGCGCGGCCTGGAATATCGAAACGTACAAACAAGTTCGTCATTTCAATCGATTATTTTGGATTCTCCTTTTCAAATATACCTGATCGAAACTTGAAACGATACCAAATATTCGTGACTTTCAAATTTTGTTATAAAGTTTATTCAAACGCAAAGGATAACAATTTTTAATCGAAGCAAACGAGCGTTTCTTAATACTTTTGACATTCGAAAATTAACATTTACCTCTATAACAACCATTTACGTTTCATGGACTTCGTATTTTCGGAAGAAACAAACATATTTAGAAAATTGTTTGGAGACGTGTGGTAGATGGTTAATGGTTAATTTTAGGCTTCGATTAATTAGAATGAGAAATATTTAGTTAAAAAGTTGCAATGGTTGATGGATCGTTAAATTAACATCGTCACCCAATCAGTATGTATTTTTTATGGAAGTCCGATCGATTCCTTTCAAAATGCAATTTCGCATTTACGAAGCCGACTCTCGTCGCAAGATGTAAGAGAAAAGTGTCGAAATAGTTGCAAAATCTCTGGAACTTTCTTGCCGAAGAAACGCAACAAGTGATAAAAATGCGAATCGATGATGTAAGGGAATAAAATGTCAAATCGTAGCTGAAATCGGCTGCGTTTAAAGCCTTATCGCCTGTATCGAAACCGAACGAAATCGTTTTCGTCGAATCGACGAAAAACTCAAGGGCAGGCATTCCAAAGTCGAGGAAACGTTTTTAATTGCATAACATTGATTAGAAACGCACGATAGACGTGGCCCGTTAGCCTACAACCAAGACCAGTGTAGACCTGATATAATCGACTTTCTATCTTTGGTAGCCCAAAAATCAACCGCACAACATACAGACAATTTCTCCGTGTACTAACACTCGTTAATGTCATCTCAACCACGCCTGAATGACGTGTTGATTTTCACAAGAATCTAAGAACGATTTTATTTAAGCAATCAGAAGGAATTCTTTAGTCAAAGGTGGGAACAAAAGAGTATATAAGTAAGTATTATTACTTATACAAAAAAGCACTTGTAATATTTAAAATTATAATTTTGCAAAAGTTTTAGCATCTTTTATTACGAATCTTTATTTTATTTTCGTGTCATTTTCGTCTCTATTTTATATAACTTGAATATCAATAGCTTAGAAACATAAAATGACAGGAACTCGTGTGAATTAGCGATCCAATGGCTGCTGGGATACAACAATAGGAATTTTCATTTCATTTTCTAGATCTTGGACTTCTTATTTAAATATTACTTAAACGAATTTCATTGTATGCGTTTTGTACATCTTCAAGGTTTAAACTATAAAACCAAAAAACAAAATCATTAAATAAACGTTTAATGTTACAATAAACATTGAAAAATTGGTACAAAATTATTTTTCCTTAAAAAAAAAACCATTTCTCTTATTTTGTACAAAAAGATGGGAGTACTTCTTTAATTTTGAGTCTAATTTGCGCACCTTGTCTCTTTAACTACCATGTCTTCCATATTTGAAGAAATCTTATTCAAATGATTGCAAATATTTTGATTGCGTCAAAAGAACAGGGATTATTAAACACAGGGGTATTTAATATCAGGGATGATTGGAACTAGGGGTAATTGTGCTAGGAATAATAACGCTAGTAGATATTTACAATAGGGACTATTTTCACTAGGAATTATTGACCCTGGAGAAAATTGTACTAGGAAATATTGACACTGGAGATTATTTGCACTAGGGATTATTGAAACTAGGGATTTTTGACCCTAGGTATAATAAGACTAGGGAATATAGGCGCTAGAGATAATCATACTAGGGAAAAATACAACCTGAAAAATTATACTAGGGAGTATAATTTTGAATATTGACACTAGGGATTATTTACACTAGGGAAAACTGCACTAGGGAGTATTGGAACTAGGGATTATTCATCCAACATATAACAAGACTAGGGAATATAGACAATAGACGCTATGGATAATTACACTAGGAGATATAAACGTCGAGGATTATTTACACTAGAGGCAATTGCACTGTAGAAAATTACACTATCTCAAAGTATTTGTTTCATTTTTACGTTTTATAATTTGTTGTAATATATATTGTACTTTATTTGCGAAATTCAATGTTGGGTCACTTGTAATTATCAAATGGTTCACTTGGTGACCCGCGGGTCATAGGTTGCCGACGCCTGCTGTAAACCCTCAAAGTTTCATCAAAATAGGTGACTATAATATGTACCCTTGTAAATTACCAACCAACGATTGTATCTAAATTTGATCAGCTAATCCTACACGACTATAATTATCCGACTGCTGGTCCAGTAGCTGAAGCAGCGATCGCCAACTAAGATCAGTTGGTTAACCTCTGTCGGAATGTTGAACAGGGTGGTGTATCAGAACTGGGTGTCACGGTGAGTCACGTTGCTCGTGCTCGACCTTCGCCCCCTTCTCCGTTATTTTATATCACCTAACCGATCAGCCTTACGATTGTTATTATTATAATCACGTCACGATCGGTCAGTATTCTGCAAATCGTACGAGCATACAAGGTACGCTGTCTGTGTACGAAAACAGTCGCACCTGCACGAGTTCGATGAATTTCGATGGGCCAGATACCTGATGTACACGTGAACAGATCGGTATAACGACAATATACCGGATGGTATCGGCACAATGACTTTTTTTATGAAGGAAAAAATTGAACTCGATGAACATACACAGAATTCATACGTAAGGTGTTCCAAGTGTTTTCTGCCGAAGTAGAAGAATTTGTTGTATAGATAAAAATAAGAGAAAAATTGTATATTGACCATAAATGTATTGTTATAAAGGTGATAAATGATTTTTATACACGGGGGACTGTAAAATAAAAGGTTTATGGTATGAAATTTCTGCGATGATTGAAATTCGACAAAATTCCTATGTAAACAGTTAATTTAACACTGTATCGACGTCAAAAGTATATTTCTTTACAAGAACTATATATTTACAAGATACTTTCAATAATTATCTTACAGTTGTGAAACAAAACTTTCATAGTCAAACTTCGTGTAATAATTTCACCTAAAATTTTTTAATAAAAGGGAAACAATATTTAAAAACGAATAATGTAAAGTATACAGTTGAATTTGAATGGTTATTATCTCAGTCGTCCGTGGATCAATTACACGATTAATTATTTAAATAGCCTTATTTAATATTATTAATATTAAATCGTAATCAGAATTGTATAAGAACTACGACAAAATATTAATGCAGGAGTTAAAAATGGAATTTAGATATTAAAATACCAAACATAATAGAAATGATAATTAAAACTTAAGGAGGATACATAGATGAGAATATTTAATTTAAATCCTGTAACTTTTTACCGAATTCGAGGAATAAATTTCCCTGCTAATATTCTACGAAATACCAACATTATTTAAAAAGAAAGTTATTTGAATATAAAGCGACGTACAATCGTGAGATCTGACTTAGATCACGAGTGAAAATATGCTATCAGCAAGAAGAAATTCAGAAGTTAGCCAAGTTACTTTCTGTCGAGCCCGTCTAATCAAAATGCTCGTAACATCCTCTCGATCCCACGGCAAAAGAAGCAAACCTGCTCCCCCCCCCGATAAAGATCAAAAAGTGAATTTTGAGGTGGATCGTGGCAAAAAACCAGCCTGGATCGAAACTGGTCTCGCTGGCTACGAATGAAGATCCGACAAAGAAGAAGAGGAATCATCGAAGTAAAAGATATCGTGTATAAAAAAAAAAAAAATGATTTTAACATTTAAGGCATTGCAACGACCAAGATAGAAGAGAGGTGAGACGAGCAGAAGAATGAAAGAGACAGACGTTGTTATGGGGGGGGGGGGGCCTTCTGTTAGGTCTTTGGGTGACATTTTCAACGGAGAAGAATAAAGGAAAAAGGAGAGGGAGACCGGTCGGTTAGTGATACCGAGCGAGAAAAGAAACGTAGCGGAGGTACCGATGTACCTCTTCTTGAACTGACGGAGGAGAAGAGGAAAGGAGGGTTCACCAGGAGGTGGAAGAGGAACAACACGTGACCAATGACTTATATAAAGGTGGAGAACGACAGGGCGCAAACACAGAGTTCTCTCTACGCAGTGGAGCCTGTGCTCGCAATAGTGACAATAATTTTTTATATATATATATAAATTTCAATCCCGGCACCGTACACCTCGAGCCAAGTAATTCGATACCAACACCACGCGGGAAGACAAACACACACATACACACAAGCTCGTAAGAATGAGGACGTACTACGTGATTGCCGCCATACTGATCGCCGGTACGTACCCCCGAGATAAACACGATTACGAGGATGAAATGAAAGAAAAAGGGTGGATATAGAATGAGAACAGGGAGGAAATTGGGTGGAACGGGGGAGAAAAGTGTTGCCTCGAGGACGCATTGTTATTGCCGAAAGTGGAGGACAATTTAGTGTGTGACATATGCGTGTGGATCACAAAGGGAGTGTACTATTCTTCCGTCGTCGCGATAGAAATGATCATTTTCAATGAAACGATGAACGCCGTGCACGAGATTAATTCGTATTTTTGTAATTGGCTAGAATTATTATCGAGTGTTTTACTCTTTTGTGATAATTCATCATTCAAGATTACGCTATTTCATTTATTTGAAATGAAATACGATCAATCAATTATCGAGTGTACTAATTGAACTAATTTTTAGAATGTTTTACACTTTTATTAGGTTGGTTCGCGACCTCTGTACTTTTTTCTTTATATAATTATTTATTACAATGAAGTATATAACAATTTTCAATCAAAGTGATAATTATTCGAATCATAGTAGAATCCCGACGATTTTCAAATAAAATCGATAGTTTTTATTTTTTAGAGCGAAACCATGTTGTATGAATTCCGCGTTATACCAGAATTTCCGAAATTTTCAATCCGTCTTGCAAATATAAAAGTTTTCCGTTAAAAAATAAAAATTATTTGTTAATCGTTACATTTTTATAAAAATATAGTGGGTTGGATCAAGATTGACCCGGCATCCGTGGATCGAAGGTTAATTCATGCAGTGGTAGTATTTTATTACAGTCCGATCGAGATTACAAATACAATATAACGCATGAATAACCGGAGAAAGGAAAATGAGTTCACTGTGCGGTCAACTATATCTGCAAATCGATCATTCGCAACGCAGCTACGTTCAACAAATTTATACCCATCAGCCACAATCCTAATTACAAATCAACGGAACGATCTAGAAAATTCTCCGATCATCAGCAAACTCGAGCATTCCTTTCTCGAAACCTATCTTAAAAAAAAAAAGAAAAAATTACCATCACCATTCCAGTTCTTTCGAACGAGATCAAAAGGCAAAGGTATTCGATTTCCGTGCGTGGAGAAACCTTCTCGACACGACGTTTCCATTCGTTTTCAATCCCTCCCCCACCTGTCCCTGCCGCGACAGGATAACCTTGGCCCAGATCTTGACCCTTCTTTTTATCACCGGCCATCGTGACCGTTCGTTTCGTAAAAATCGACACGAACCGTCGAAATTCATTACCGAAAACCTTGGTCGACGCCGCGACGTCAGACCCGCCACTTTCGGGGCCCGGCTTCCCGAGAAAAATGAAAGTGAATATAACTTGAACGAGGGGAGGGAGTCGTTGCATACAATGACAATGTATATGCGTACATATGGACACACACAGATGTAGAATGTGTGTGTGTGTGTGCGGAGGAGAGCCAAGTGAACGGGATGCTGGGAGGGCCCGAGTCACGAAGTAGCTGCTGGTAGCGACTGCTGGCAGCTTGGGCCTGGCTCTGGGCCCAAAGTGAAAGCGCCTGGCGAAAGTCACTTTGCGTCCCTTACATAAGACGTTTAGTTTATTCAGACATCATACTTTGAGGAAAGAAAAATGAAAAAGAGAACAACCGATTATTAGGCGTAATTGGCGGCCGCGAGACGATGCACGATAAAAAGGCGCCATTAGCATCGGTAATAAAGGAGCGGAACGGTGTCGACGTCCTGCGTGTTTCTTTTGTCTTGGTCCACCTCTTTGTGACGCATTGTGATGAGAAATTGAATAGAAAAGAAGGAGGAGGAGGATGTTTGCGGTCGACGGTCGTTCTTATTGTTTAATTTTTTCGCGAAAGCAATATTCGACGAACGGTAAAATTGAACGCGATTACCGGCTATCTTTGGTACGATTAACGTGTTGTTGGGCCGGGCGTGACCGCAGAAAACATTTTTCTGCGATAGTTGTTCTCGTCTAGGAAACCAACCGCGGGATTAGATGAGTTCTCGATGCAGAAGTATATAATTTAGAAATTATTTGAAACGATAAATTGAAGGCATCTATCGTGGACTTTAAGAGCTGTACTTAATTTCTTTCCGTGTTACCTAACAATTTTCTCGGTTATGATTTGAGGGACATTTCAGGTAATTGGTTACTATTGGTTGCAGTAATTAGTTACCCGTTCAAGAATTAATCCTTTCCTGAGGAAATTATTTTTAATTGATTTATACATTTTTTGTCTGCAGATTAGTTTTGACCCTTACCTATCATGGCTTAGAAATTGCAAATTTACCCTGTACCTTTTTGATAACACTATATAATCTTTATTTTTATATACTAAAAAGATAATGATATACTGAATAATATATACCACTATCTATTTTTTCACTAGAAAAATTATAGATTTAATTTAGAAGGTGTGGAATCTTACTTCGTCGTGGTACTTGGGGGTTACACAGAAGCTAAAGATAGATATAAAGAGAAGAAAAAAAACTTCCTTTCTGCTATTCTGTGTAAAAAAAAAAAATATATAAAGAACCATTAGAACATGAAAATAGAAAAAGAAAAAAAGAAAATCTCCGTTTCACTAAAGAAATAACGCCGCCTTGGATTGCTTTCTCCGCGCGAAGGAAAAAGAAGAACTGGATTAAACTTTCATCGAAACGAAACTTTCTTCTCGTTCAATTTTCGTTGACCCTGATTTATTTATAATTACAGGCGCGACCGCCCAAGAATCCTTCAAATGTCCAGACGACTTCGGCTTCTATCCCCATCACATATCGTGCGACAAATACTGGAAATGCGATAACAACGTCGCGGAACTGAAGACGTGCGGCAACGGTCTCGCGTTCGACGCATCCGACAGCAAGTTCCTCACTGAAAATTGCGATTACCTCCATAATGTGGACTGCGGGGAAAGGACACAATTGGAACCAGCGGTCAGCACGCCTCATTGTCCCCGTTTGTACGGTATCTTCGCCGACGAGAAGAAATGCGACGTGTTCTGGAACTGTTGGAACGGTGAGGCATCCAGGTACCAGTGCAGTCCTGGACTCGCTTACGACCGTGAAGCCAGAGTTTGCATGTGGGCAGATCAAGTACCTGAATGCAGAAATGAAGGTACGTACGAATACAGAAACCCTACCTATCCGGGGTATTAGCCTTAATCCAAAGAAATTAAGGGTACGCTGAAGTTTTGGTCTTCTTTCGTAAGAAAAGGTGAGAATTTATCTCAGATTGAAACAATTATACCAAAGCTTTGAAAGAAAGGCTAAAACCTTAGACAATTCTAAAATTCCCGTCAGGTCTTCATATTTGATTTCATAATATCCGGAGCAAGATCCAATAGTTTTCTCCAGTTTCAAACGCGAACACGTTTCTTGACAAATCATCCACCAACGACAACTGCTGCTTCCCCTCGAATATTATTCATTCATTACGTATCTCGTCGCTCGATAACCGATACGTGACAGCAACCACTACGCACATCCTGTGTTTCTTCATCATCTCTTGCGGCTCGAGCGCTAGAATTCAACGCCGTATCCTCGTTTTATCGTTCGCCGGTTTACAACGTGAACCTCTCCCTTTCTTTGCTTCGTCTGATCACGTTTTTTTCATCGTGTATTTATCGCATTGCACAGAGGTCGCAGGAGGTTTCGCGTGTCCGGCCGCGGGCGAAGTGAGCGGAGCATCCGGCAGCTTCAGCAGACACGCCCATCCTGAGGACTGCAGAAAATATTACATATGCCTGGAAGGTATCGCCAGAGAATACGGCTGCCCGATCGGTACCGTCTTCAAGATCGGCGACGCCGACGGAAGCGGCGCCTGCGAGGATCCCGAAGACGTTCCTGGATGGTGAGTCCCATTTCCTATTCTTCTCACAGCCGGAGGGTTCCAAATGAAATAATTTGTATAAAATTTTACACGATAGACTTTGAAATATCGAATCTGTTTTTATGATCCGTCGTTTGACGGCTATATACACTTTGATTTTTGGATTCAGAT
The DNA here is from genome assembly GCA_943735885.1 of Stelis phaeoptera. Classification (NCBI taxonomy): domain Eukaryota; kingdom Metazoa; phylum Arthropoda; class Insecta; order Hymenoptera; family Megachilidae; genus Stelis; species Stelis phaeoptera. The sequence goes on from OX030933.1 coordinate 6,010,712, forward strand.
GTGATTTTAAGAATAGATATGTTATTATAACTTTGTTCTACCTGTACGTGTTCTCCAAACAGAACAAGTTTTATTTAAAACGATCTACACTTGAGAAACTAATTAGCTTCGAAACTTCAGGTCGATCACCCTGTATACACAGATTTAGTACTTTAAGCTCTGTTATCGTAGAAAATTTTATGATATATTTATTGGAGCCTTTCCCTTGCAAATTTCGTTTTAGTCTCTGTTTACACGCTCGTGCAATTTGTGCACAAGGCAAAGAATTTGGCTTTAATAAAATCAGTTCTGTCGAATGATTTGTATGAAATTGACGCAGATAACTGACAATGAGCTTGTAAACGGATGTTTTGTATTTTTGCATGTTGTATATTCTGTCATTTTTTGTTTCTGTCATCAATTCAATTTATTGATGTAAATTAGGCGATAATATTGAATTATAGTTTTAATCCTTCACTGCTAATGTAAATATATAAAGGCAGACTATCGACCATGTTGGGTGTCCTTAGGGAAAATGGCGACATATGGGAAGAACTAGGTATTATCCTTTCGTATGATAATTTTCTTCGAAATGAATGCTAGCCGAAATACATAATATGTAGTATTTCTTGAGTATTGAGACGAATAATAAAACATTCTTCCAGTATGGTGTCATTTTCCCTAGAGAAGCCTATGCTCGACAGTGTACATAGTTGCAATTGTACATAATTCGAATTTGAAGATATCATCTAACCAATTAATGTATATTAGTTCGAAGTATTCTTTGGAAAGCGAACGTTAGTCATTCTAGTGATACCTCATTAACAATAATTACAGTAATTAGTGTACAAATGTAGAATTTAAGAAACTTTGCTTTTAATCCTGTTGACATTTCCAACAGCAATCTTTCTCCCTGATTTGACAATCCCTCGTTAACCCTTTGGTGTATCCAATTTTTAAAAACTTATTTTATATTTCTCTTAATATTTTCAGAAAACATTTACGATCCATTATGTAAATATATCCTTTACAGTTGACACCTTGAGTGCCATGTTTCCAATAAATATTATATTTATCATGTTGTTCAACATTATTTGCAATTAGCTAAATAAAATCGTTCCTACTAAAATGAGTGACAGATCCTTGCGAAGATACATACGTTACCCAACTATGGACTACGTGTCACCCAAGGTGTCAAATTCCCAATTTTCGATTGGTTATGTCTCGGAAACAGTACATTGGTTTGCAAGATCATAAATTTTCAATTTTGCCTACACACATCCTTCTGAATTCTCGTTTAATCGTTCCTGCTTCACGGTGTTCTTGCAAACGTAATTACAAATCGATACGACCGCAAGTGAATCCCAGCCACGATAGAAAGAAAGTAATCAGATTATGAAACCGAGGAGAATAAGCTGAAAGTAACTGGAACGAGAAGGTACAGCGGCGAAGTTGCTCCAGGAAATTTCACGGTTCGAACTGCAAAGAACTGTTTTCGTTTTTCTCTCTTTTTTTTTTTATTTTTTTGTTTTTTGAGGGTGACTTACACAAACTTCCTCGTATGCTTTCTCCTCGAGCTTTAACGAGAGGGAGCTCGAACGGGCTAGGTGTTATATAATGACGAATTCTGGACAAACCAGATAGCCCATGCGTGATTACAGTTTTTAAAACTCAGGTACACGCGTTTAACCGTGGTCTGGAAGTTCGCATGATATTTCAACTTTTTCCAGTGACGTAATTTCAATGGATATTCACGGTACATTTTGCTCTCATAACGGGTCGATCGGTTTTGCGTAACATCCACCCGGGCGTTAGTAACATAACTTGTGTAATGTTTGTTGACAAGTGGGAATAAACGTGTACGAACACCTAGTGATCAAAACGTGTTATTAAAATGATAACAATTCGGATTCAGATTGACACTTTGACTGTCGTGTCACCAATGTTATTAGGAATTCCTTTCATTCATTTACTATAACTTTGAATAATAGAAATAATAAAATAGAATAATGACTACCAAATGAAATTTCCACCAGTTGCAACCTGGGCAAAATGTTAATTAGAACACTTTAAATCAGTGCCGCCCTTAGAAATCTTTATTCTATATTTCGTGAGACCCTGAGACATTTATTATAAATTATAAAAACCCTGTTATTTAGTACAAACTCAACATTTGAAAAATATCGTTTAATTTTGATTACAATTAATTTTCAAAAGAATAAATATTTTATCGAATTAACACGTTTTGAGTCAGATGTAACATACACACACCTAATTCTGCAATAATAATTAATATTATTAATTAACAACGAAATCACCTAACAAATTGATGTAATTAATTTAATATGTGATGATTATTCGATATAATTTTGTCTTTAAAGGCAAGTTATAACATAATTGGAATTTTTCAAGTATATGTGTACTAAACCGATCTGTGTGCAACACTCTTTCAAGAATGTGATTAACTGTACACAAAAGCTGCACACGAAGCAGATAGTGATGGGCTAATAATAATTCCTTTATTATATTATTTCGATACAAATTTCAAAGCTTAATTTGAATATTATTCAAAATTACACACTTCTGACAGATTTAATCGTGCCAGACGGAGTACTAATAATTTCAGTGACTTAACTCGTTACTTGTAAGATTGTAACAACTATTTTTGCAACAGCCGTTCACACAATTTACTATTTCCAACTTCAAAGACTATTGACTTCTAACAATAAGATTATATTCAACTTCTCGAAAAATTGAATTGCTGTTTTTCAACAAATGTACAAAATATACAAAGCACTAAATTGCCCATCACTAAAAATCAGGTGGCAGGTCACGCATGTCCTAACCGCTTTTACCGATTCTGCTTCACAGTGAGGATTACTACGGTGACTTGGACTTAAAGAGCATCAGGAAAAGCGAGCTTCTTACCGGAGTTCAGCACTCGTCCGACAACAGGAAGATCCAGGGTAAACCAAGGCCCCTGACGGCACCTGCGAGGCCTAACACACCCCTTCAAGAATAATTTCTAATCTTTTTTGTTTATCATCACACTTTCTTCGCCTGTTCCCCCTACCTTCCCAATCCTCTCATTCCTATTTTATCAAAACTCTTTTCCTCCACCCTTTCTGTCACACAAACACACACAACCACTCATACAATCGCGAGAGAACACGATGTTCGATACCTCGGAATATGTAACGCCGAGGGTCAAGAGCGATGCTCGATTCCATTCGAGAGACAAATTTTAAGATTTGTCTCGAATCTAGGATTACGTAGAACGATTGTTCAGATTCTGTAGAAATCTGAGAGAGCAATTAGGCGGTTCAACGACCTCTCTCAATTTTTTCTATTTCACTAGTGTTCTTTTAAAAAGTTTTATTTTATTGATGATAAGAGGAACTCGATTGGAGGAGTCGGAGAAAATAGTTTTTAATTTTTAATAGTTTTATGTGTCTCAACGTCTCCACCCAAACCTAAACATCCTATATTAGGATGACGTCTGCTGAGACGACGATCATTTAAATTTTATTTTATATTTCTGTCATTTTCTAAATTTTACGCTGTTCCTTCAAATATTATTTCCCAGAAATATCGTCGAATACGTTTCATAGGTCTGGGTCACGATTGACCCGGTTTCGGCGTTCAATGGTTAAGTTAGGTTAGATTTAAAGATGAAACTTCCCCCAAGGGCAGCTGAAGAAATATCATATTTTTATTTATTTTTACAAAATAAAAGGAATCTTTTAATTTTTAAAAAAGATTACATAAAGTACGTTACTTTTTCGACCGTCTCCAATTGATTTCTTGTTTCACGTCAGAAAATAAAGTTTTTTGAAAGGAATATTATTAATGTTGTAATGGAAATTGGGAAAAATCGGTGAACTTTTGATTGATTCAACGTTCGATTCCATTTTGATGAAAGATGGCAACGTGGATGATGAAGGATGGACGTTTTTGTCCGTGCAATTTTGACCCCTGAAGAACCATTCCATTTCATTATTGAAACATTTTAATTTCGCCTTTTTTCAATTAATTTGATAAATTTATTCTAACTGTGAAGAATCTGATTAGTTAAAAGAAAAGGACAACGAAAACAGTGACCAGAAAATAAAGAACTATACCGTAACGTGGGCAAAAAGTAATCTGATTCATTGAAAATTATAATTAATGTAAAATCAATCTATTAACCACGACTACTGATTAATTAATGAATAGAATAAACAATCAAAGTCATCGTAACGAAGGGTAATGATTAATTTAATAACCATGAATCGTGAAATGATTACAATTTTTTATTACGATTGAATCAGTAATTTAATTGTAACATCAATACTGTGTATATTTTTTGCAAAATACATATTTATTTACAAAACACATTGTACAATTTTCAGTGTATAAATACAGATTACTGATCCAACTATAAAACATAAATTAATCATTGAACGATTTAGAAGTCACCAACTCATGACTACAAATCACAAAGGTTATTCATGATTACTGATTTATCTTACCAGCGATTATTTAATTAATTATTTCGATTACCAAGCAATCAATCAATGTAATGACGTATATTTCATTGATCCTGAGGAATGTCGTGTCGTTCTTCAGAGGTTAATCCATACGAAATATCGGTCAAAAATGTGGACAAAAATTATTATAAACCGATAGCACCTCACCATGGCGTGGAGAGATGGATAAAATCGTCCAATTCTATTTTTCTATATTTCCTTTTCACTACACCTCGTTGCCATCCGATATTTTGCTAAGGTGTGTGCCTGTTTGAGAGTGAAACTTGCAGAAGTAGCTATAGAGAGTACTTTTCACGAGTATACACTGTTCTGAGAGTAATTATCATCAACTAAAGGCGACTCTCGGTAAGTTTTTCATTTATGATAAATAAGTTTCTCTAACATTTCCAAATATCCAAGGAAACTTAAGTAAATGAAATTATTGTTCCATTCCTTCAACGCACACGTGACATCTTAATTTTGCTTGACCGATACAAAATATTTCAAATTTCATATGTTTTATAATATCTTGACAAATGATCAAATGATGAACAGGGCATTTTGAGTGAAGAACGATACTCTCGATAGCTTCTCGTGCAAATTTTTACCATCAAGAAGAAGCACTCGGGGATGATCTTGAGAATCGAATTTCCTTCTTTCGTGAGTTAATCGAACGGATAAATGGAAACGAAGAGTAAGCTCCTCCACGAACAATGAGAAATTGTTATTGTTAACGAATTCGAGCTTGTCCTTTGAACACTCTTGGCCTCGGTCGAGCATGCTTGCGTGAACTAGACTCGTCCGTATATTTTTAAGTGATATGAAAGATTCGTACAATAAAAGGATGAAAAATTCGTGAAAACTAATGTGTGTGCTTTCGAAACCCTCTGGATACCCAACTCTATGCTGCCGTGTTAATTTCAAACGGTGTATCCGCAAGAATATCATTCTCAAATAATTTTATTTTCATCGTTTTTCCTAGGTGATACGTAATTATTAACGTATGAAAATTATTTGGTACAGTTTCGTGGATAAAGTGTTATTCAACTCGAGAATCTTGAGAACTTTTATTTTGAATAACACGCACCATAAATAAATTTTATTTACTTTCGACTGTAACTTCAAGTTCGAAAACATAAAAGATAATTAACCCTATGCACTCGAGTGGTGCATCTGAGGCGCCATATTTAATTCATCGGGGTATTCTAAAATGCGAAATTTAAATTATAGAAAATTAAAGAAAGGAACTAAAAATCAACAGATTCTTAAATATTTCTAACACTTTTCTTCCGACATAGTGCGTTTGGTTTCTGGAAGCATATCTGGGCAATTAGATTAGATCCGATTACGTCCAAAAATGCTTCGAGTGCAAAGGGTTAAGTTGATACGCGACAAACGTAACATTACGCAAGTGTACCCCCAAGGGTTAATATTTATTATAATATTATGTGTATTAATAATTAATAATAACGGGATAATTTCTATGATAAGATATAGCTTTGACTACGGTCAAAACTGAAAGAACACACTTTTTAATTAACACGGCAGTATAATCTGATTTATGTTCTGCATAACAATGTCTCTGTCTGTGTCGCTTTTTCTTGGATACTTAATTCTCGTGAATCTAATCTGCTGCATGCTTGATACTCGAGTAATTTTAACAGATATTCTGTTGATACTATTTTACAGCCCTGTGATGGGTAAGAATTTTAAGCTACTTTACGAAAATATTAAGGGGATGCAAACCGTTCAGTCCCTTTCTAAAAAATCTTTCTTTATTCTCGCGTATAAAATGTAAACTGTTAAATGATGTTTCATCTTCAAAATATCACCGTTTCTATAATTACTAAATTTCGTTTACCTTCTATTGCCATTTCGTTCCTTTGTCATCGAGCCCCTTAAGAGTATATATACTACATTCTTGGATGTACGACGGGTCATCATATCTACAGGGATTCGTACAATTCTGGGCTCCAGACGCCAAAGTCACAAATACACTTTACGTATTTATTTTTATCCTTCACATCGAATCGATTAGTTTTTAAACTAAGCGCAAATAATTATTATTCGTTGTAATTATTATTATTATTATTTTGAGGGATAAAAATTTCCAATTTTGGCATTTAGAATGAAATGATTCAGAAGAAATTATAATTTTTGGGCGCTCAAAACAAGAAATTTTAAGTTTTAATCGCTCAAAATACCAAAATTGAAAATTTCAAGCGCTCAAAATAAGAAATTACAAATTTTAGGCTCTCTAAATAAGAAATTTTAAGTTTGAGCGACGAGAAGTGCTCAAATCTCGAATCTTCATCGCTCAAAATACGAAAATTGAAAATTTTAAGCACTCAAAATAAAAAATTATAAATTTTAGGCGCTCAAAATACCAAAATTCCAAGTTTGAGCAACTTAGAATGCTACATTCCCAAACTTTAGTCGTTCAAAACATCAAAAATCAGTATATAGGGGTTGTTGAACTGTACCATATTATTAATAAAATCGCACAGATAACAAAATGATTGTTTCATTAGATTGATTCTGTTGAGTCTCGGTAATAGAATGAATGAATTATTTGTTATTTAACAAAGTAGAAATAATTTCAAAGACGAGCGTTTGTGTAACATCGAATTGGTATTAACATAAATCTTTTGTTAATAAATAAATTGGAACTCTTCATGACCAACAGCGATAGTGAAGCCACCGACGAGCTACTATTAAAAACTACCAGCCCCTGTGCATTTAAGCGTGCCAAGAAACGGGCCTGGTAGGCCTGGGGCTCTGTCGGTAAATGTGTTTAAGATGACTGCTACCACGTCACCGGGGCAAGGGTAATTGTCCGGGGCGTAGCAAAGAAAGCGAACGAAACAAGTTGAGACAAAATGAGATACAGTAATATTCTCTAGCGTTCGTTTGTCACTAACAAGGAACGCGAACGAAGCCGCGTGTAACAGAGTGAGACAATCATAATACCTCGTGATAATGAACGCGCACGAACAAAATGTGACAAAGCGATACAGAAAAATTCCACTTGTCACGACGATCGTTCAGTCGGTCGAACCAGTCACATCTTCCGCGAGTGTTTCTTATTCTGACCGCGATATATCCTAGAGGGCGATAGAATACAGCGAATTTTTCGAGCACGCGAACTCCCGCAAGGGGTGATTTTACTAACACAATATGCTAAATATGACGCTGATCTAATGTTTTACCCGCGAAATACAGGGTGGCCCGTAATTAGTGTAGAAGCCGGAAATGGGGGGTAGGTGAGACGATTCTGAACAACAATTTCCTTTGCAAAAATGTCGGATGGGACTTCGTTTTTGAATTATTAAGGAAAAACACTGATCAATCACAGCGCGCGCAATCACAACGCTCAGGGGCGTGAGAATAGCATAAACTTCGAGACGTTCGGGCTAGGCTAGGAAAACGCGTTTTTTAAGGAGGAAAAATATAATTAAAGTTCTACCGAGCAAGGAATACGAATAATTATAAATAGTATCTACGCAACTGTTATCGCTGAGAATTTATTAATCAATTGTACTCACTGTTTGAAAAAAAAAAAGAAATATAATATGGAAAGGTGCTCTCGGACTTTTCCGGAAATGAATAATTGTTATAAAAATTGGGAAATAATTTGAATTCGACTTACCCATTCACCTACAAGTTGGCCCTATTCGTTGACAATGGTCATCGCACGTATCCTGACCAATCTTGACCAAGGATGGACGAACACCCCATGGCAGAACAGTTGACGAATGGTCCGGTCACTGAACCCGTTTATCCACGACAAAAGTATTTCACTTCACAATCCCTGACACTTGTCACTTTCACATTACAATAAACACGTTATTCGTTCCCCGATTGTTAACCCTTAATAGGTTATTGTGCGTGTTTAAGAAATACACAACCGATCCCGAAAACGGCCGACCGTTGACACATTCGATCGAACCATCGATAGAAAAAAGATGACGACGAACTGCGCAGAACGAATCGCGACGTTATTTGCGCAGGTTTTTTTTTGTATCGCGTAATACAAAATGTATCGTGTAAGTTCACAATTTTATCCGAAAAAACAGTTTCTATTTCGTAATCGCATATTTCACCGCGTAATAAACTCTCAGGCTCCAAGAAATTTCAGCTAGCCGCGATACAAAAAAAAAACCTGTATAAACAACGTCGTTCGAGGAGTGTTCCGTCCCCTTGTCGACCTACTACTGTCCTTCGACCGATTCATTCTGCGTTATTCGTCGTCTATTTTGTCTGTTTTGATGATTCGATCAAACGTGTCAACAGTCGGCCGTTCTCTGCATCGGTTACGTATTTCGTAAACACACACAACAATCTGTTAAGGGTTAACAATCAGGGAAGAAATAACGCGTTTGAACGTCCTAGCCCGAACGTCCCAAAGATTATGCTATTCTCACGCGCATGAGCGCGCGAGAAGCGCGCGCTGTGATTGGTCAGTGTTTTTCCTTAATAATTCAAAAACGAAGCCCCATCCGACATTTTTGCAAAGGAAATTGTTGTTCAGAATCGTCTCACCTACCCCACATTTCCAGCTTCTAGACTAGTTACGGGCTACCCTGTATAATGAAAGAGTGATTATTTTCCTGAAATTGAAAATAGCTTGAATTTTATCCTATTACAGAATGTTTTTCATTAAATGAAATATTGAATTTTATAGCGAAGATTATTACGGCGACGTGGACCTGAAGGCTTTACGTAAACTGGGGTACAGGAAATGAAGAAAACATGAGATAGAAATTTAGTAATTTTCATGTCAGCACCAAAAATAAATAAGAAGAGTATCGATTATCGAGGACTGTTGCAATCAACTTCTTGTCGCCTACAGACAAAGAAGAATCACTTTATTGTCATTTGTCACACGATTCGTTCAAACGTTATCGTTCATCAGTATTCATTTTATAAAAGATAACTGTAATATAAGCTACTATGTAAATAAATTACTGTTATAAAGTGTATTTTATTTCTATACTATCATTATTCCCCCTTATATATCACATACTTTTTATATTTGTTTTATTTTAAATAAATATTTTTACACAAAGTAATAATTGTTAGTAAACAGTTTTTTAAATTAATTTTGTTTGCATATGTATAGTTGATTTCAAATTATATACAATTATTGCATACTCTGTGTCACACAGTTATAACTTGTAGGTATATGTATAGTTACCGCTTGTAAGAAGCGATGATAAATATATTATGTTATTTACAAGTATGGTTTAGTATGTTTACGTTTTTTTATCAAATAAATCAATACAATTCTTTGCTAAATAATAAATAAAATAACACTGTTTTTATTATATCGTAAAGAGGTGAGACTTAATTCTAAATGTTTAAAAATAAGAAGGCAGCCGAGATATTTGAATGAAAAACTTAACCTAAGAGAAGTTAAAAAAATGATCTATTCTTTTTATAGAAGAAGACTTATATGTATTGTTTATTAATTTTACATTTTTCTATGTTCCATTTTTTAAACTATACAGAACAGTGATATAGAACTGATTTAATGTGTTGAGTACAGCAATTATTTCATTTATACAGCTAACCAGAGCAACATATTTTGAAAACAATGCAAACACCGTTTACAACAAACAATCCTTTGCAACGTAAAAAAGAAACTACAGACGAATATGTAAATGATTTATTTAAAAAGCATTTTTCAATTTTAAATAATGAACGTTATTCATTGCCTGAACCAAAGGAAATGTTTAAAGACGGTCTGTGGAAAGTGGAAAGATTACAGATATTAAAAGATGAATTAAATAATGTAAAAAGCTATTTAGATAATTATGATGCTTATGAATGGCAATTGCATACAAAAATGAGAAACACTGCAAGAGATGTTATGACACGTCTAAGAAATGACATTGAACCGGAATTTCTAACTCAAGCATGGTGTAAATTTTATGAAATGGTGTCATGCTTTCCTTTAGTACCAGTAAATCATATTAATCGTAACAATAAATGTTTCACATCAATTCATTTATGCGAAGCACCTGGAGCTTTCATTATATCTTTAAACCATTGGCTGAAAACTAATGTACCTGATATTCAATGGAATTGGATTGCTACAACATTAAATCCATATTATGAAGGTAATTCATTGTCCGTAATGATTGATGATGATAGATTTATAAGACATACATTACATCACTGGTGTTTCGGAGAAGACGGTACTGGAAATATTATGAATTTAAGAAATTTAGATGAACTTATAGATGTATCAAAGCCACATAATGATATATTTTTAATTACTGCCGATGGTAGCATCGACTGTACAAACGTTCCTGCAGAACAGGAAAGCGTTCTAATAAACTTACACTTTTGTGAAACTGTAACTGCTTTACATCTGTTAGCTACCGGAGGTAGCTTTTTGTTAAAAATTTTTACTATATTTGAATGCAATACAATATGCTTGGTTTATTTATTATCTTGCTGTTTTGAAGATATTAATGTAGTAAAGCCGATAACGAGTAAAGAAGGAAATTCAGAGATGTACGTGGTATGCACAAACTTTAAAGGACCAACATTTATTTCACCTTATTTAGAGAAACTTAGGGAATGTTTCGAGCATGGTCCTAAGCAAGCGATGTTCAGCGAACATGATATTCCACCCGCGTTTATAGAACAGATCATAGAATGCAGTAATTTTTTTAAAGCACACCAATGTCTAGTCATAGAAAATAATATTATTACATTCAACTCGAGCAATCGTAAAATGTTACGTGATCTGAAACAAATGCAACGTGTAGTTGCTGATAAATATATAAAAGACTATAACTTAAAAAAACTGAAATCTGGAGAAATTGTGGGCAAATCTATTGCGTTAGCAAAAAGTACTAATACTAACGAACATAGAAAGATATTGCAGGGATCATATAATCAGCGTTGTAAAAAACAGCATTTAGCGCCTCTTGATCGATTAGAAAGTTTTTACGATGATGTTAACAAATTGAAACTGAATATGTCATCCGATACATGTATGAAAGTAAGCTATTTTTTTGTCTTATTATATTATACTTAAATTTCTTCTTTAAGATTTTATTATATTATAATTACAGCTAGATTTTTTTCCTTTTATAGTTTGAATTTACCAAATTGCCGGAAAATTTATATATACGTTCAGGAAGAATCTTTCATAAGATATGTAGTTCAAAATTCTGTAGCAAAAGTGGTTTGAGAATCAAAAATGATATTGATGATATCCTTGTTAAGATGGGTTGTAAAATACAGTTTCCTTCTTCAGAAGATATAAAGAAATTGGAAAATGAGATTTTGAATAAATCGCAACATAAACTTTTAGTTTTCCTATATACAGATGAATACGATAGTCATGAAATAATCACGAAAATTTATGATACAGTGCAGCATCTCAACAGCGGAGAAACTTTAGTTTTAATCGGTTATTCATTACTTACCTATCTTAATGTTGGACTTCTGTATCTTTTAAGCTGTGCATTTGATTTAATAAAAGCAACAACCTGTAATGATGTAGGATTGAAAATTATTTTAGAAAATTACAATTGTGATCTCAGAACATTAGAATTCTTACACGAGATTAAAACTGCTTCTTTCAACGTTCAAAAACAAGGAAGAGCCGTTTTGGAGATAATTCCTGTGTCACTTTTGTACGGAGGTAAAAGAAAATATGTCATCAATATATTTTAAGTTTACATCTGTGCAACATTATTTTATACTATTCCATGTTATGTTTTTCTAGGATTTGATTTATGTTATTCAGCAGAAGAATTGAATCATTGGATTATAAAAATCTATATTAATTATGTGTTGTCTAAGATAAGAGAAAATAGCACTGATGGAAAAAGTGATGCATGAAATATATGCTCTGTAAAAAGCCAAAGTTGTATTACTTTCGGTATAATAAACACTATCTACATATTTATAAATGGTGTATAATTTTCTTACATGTTCATGAAATGATGTTTATTACAGTTGGTACATCTTCGGATAATGTGTAAGTCTTATGAATATTAGATATGGATATCCTGTATATAGTACATTTTTTATGAAGGAAATTTGTAAGATTATTTAAAAGTATTTTGTAAAATTATGTAAAATAGTAATATACTCTAAATAGTAAAGAAACAATAATTCTTGGCTGTCTTCTTTTAAAAATATACTATTTCAATGTGTTTATAATGTACGTATAATTTTAATTCATAATATACTTTGTTTTTTAATTTAGTACAAATTATCAAAATGAATATGAAACTTCGTACAATTCGCAACTGCATTCGTTTATTTTCAATTGAACATATTGTACCAAAAGTATGTGTCGTTGGTGCAGGACCCGCAGGATTTTATGCTGCGCAGCAGTTACTAAAGGTAAGAACAGTATTTTCTACCGTAGAATCATAGCATAATAAAACAATTTTACACAGACTTCCAGCAATATAAAAGTGGATGTATTGGAAAAATTTCCAGTACCATACGGTTTAGTTCGTTTTGGCGTAGCTCCAGACCATCCAGAAGTGAAAAATGTTATTCATACTTTTGAGAAAATTGCATCTAATTCGCGTTTTCAATTTATAGGAAATGTTAATGTAGGAAAAGATGTTACTATAAAGGAATTGGAAGAAATGTACCATGCTGTATTATTGGTATAATTATTATATATTGAATTGCTATTGTTTAATGTTTAATAATCCGTATTAACAATAGTTTATTTTTTATATTGTAGACGTACGGTGCTGAAGAAGATAGATTACTTGGTATACCGGGAGAAAATTTAGATAATGTAATATCAGGACGTCGTTTTGTGGGTTGGTATAATGGAGTACCAGCAGACAGTAAATTAGATATTAATTTAAATGTAGAAGAAGCTGTTATATTAGGACAAGGCAATGTTGCTATAGATATTGCAAGAATTCTATTAACACCAATAGATAAGTTAAAGGTATGTTTTAAAACATACAAAAACATTTTACGATATATACTTTTATAATTCACGTTTAATTGTCTTACTTTAGCATACTGATATAACGTCATTCGCATTAGAAAAATTATCACAAAGCAAAGTACGTAAAGTGTCTCTGGTAGGAAGAAGGGGCCCACTGCAAGCAGCTTTTACAATTGCTGAATTGCGTGAAATATTGAAACTAGATGGCTGTACCACTTATTGGCGTAAAGATGATTTTTCAAATGTAAAAAAAGTGGTTAACACTTTAGCAAGACCACGAAAAAGAATAACTGAACTTATGTTAAAATACCTAGCAGAAATGCCTTCATATACAATAGGAAAAACAAAAGAATTGCATCCAATATTTTTAAGAAGTCCTGTAGAATTTTTGGGTGTTAATAGTGTAGATGGTATCAAATTGTCAATAAATAAACTTAAGGGAGATGATATATCTACACAAATTGCAGTGCCAACTGAATCGTTTGAAACAATTTCATGTGGCTTAACGTTTCGTAGTATTGGTTATAGATCTGTTCAAATAGATGAAACGGTACCATTTGATACCAAAACTGGTTGTGTTAAGAATTCAGCAGGTAAAGTTAAAGACCAATTATATGCTGCAGGTTGGGCTGCAACAGGTCCTGTGGGAGTTATATTATCCACAATGACAAATGCATTTCAAGTTGGTGGATTAATAAATAAAGAGTTATCAATTATAGAAAATAAATCAGGTTCTGTTGGTTTACTTGAAATCCTTAATTCTAAAAGTATACCAACGGTATCCTATAATGACTGGAAGAAAATTGATAAGGCAGAGTGTGACAGAGGACAAAAGTTAGGAAAATTAAGAGAGAAAATAGTTGATATTAATGAAATGTTAGAAATTGCTTTAAAATAAAAGTTTTTAAAAATTTATATAATGGTTGTACTTATATTAAAATTTAAAAAATGTTTAAATTACCAGTGATTACTCTTTAACTTTATGTAATAAGCTAATGTCAATATATAAATTTTAATGTCTATTTGTATTATAAACATACTGCTTTTTGCAAATAAACTTTATAATTTTATTTACATACTTGTTTTATTATACATCTGAGCCTAAATTTTTCATTCGTGTACTATCAAAAAATAAGTGATTCACAATAATTTAATACAAATATAATAAGTAAATAATTATGTTCGAAGCCCTATCCGATATTTTTGCAAAGAAAATTGCAGTTTAGAATCGTCTCACTTACCCGCCATTTCCGGATCCTACACTAGTTACAGGACACCCTATATATCAGTTGTGCACGTGGTGTATGATATCTGACAGCTTTGCTATTTGCTATTTACCTTTCCATTTCACGTTCGACAATAACCTTAAAGAAACAGTTCGCTATCACACAACATAAAAAAGAAATCATATAAACTGTATTAGGTTATTATAATATGAAAATGAAAATTATTACTTAAAAAAATCATAATTTATATAATATATTTATATATTAAACTTCATAGAACTTGACTTATAAGTTTTTCAAAATCATAATATAAGTTAACTTACATTTCACTGATTGCGACTTGATTGCTATGACTTCCTAGTATTAAAAATCAAAAATGAATTTACGAGAACCAAAGAAAAAACGACGCGTTAAACTAAAAGAACAGGCACCTTTTCCAATCATATTAGATGATAAAAATGAATGGACAAACTATACTGCCCATCTGACAGATCTAGGATCATGTATAATTGATCCAAATGAAATTGTTGCAGTACATTCCATGGTAATTATTGTTGATAATTACATAGATAATAGAGAAGCGATATTTTATTGTTTCAATTTGAATGATAACTGTTTATATCATTTGCATGTTTCGCTTGTATTAAAACATACATACTTCTGGTTTTATTTAATGTAATTTGTGATTTGTTTAGGGTTTTTTTGGTAAAGGTTCTTTATCTCGCGGTTTTCCTTCGTTTGGTAAAGCAAGATATGGAGCACCTCCTGTTGTGAGAAATAGACAATGGATTCGAAGAGAAGAATGGTTGAAACAATTTAATGAACTAAGCGTGGAACCTAATAATAGTAAACATACAAATTTAGAAGAATATGAATGTATTGATTCCGAAAATATTGATAATCATGAAGATAAATTTTCAAATGACTCAAGGAAAGAAAGTACACCAGATATAATTGAAATAGATGCAAATTTTGTTTCTCCTAATAAAAATGAGAAAAATAGCAAAGAAATTGATAAAAAGATAGGGATAAGTCATACGGATCTTAATTCCATAAAAAATGATGTGTTAAATTTTGTAAGCAAAAACATAAATGAACAATATGTTGATAATAACGAAGAATGCATTGAAGACGAAGAAAAAGAGGAATCTTACCGTTTTGAAGATTGTAATTTAAAAAAAGATAATATATGTTTTATTAGCAACGATGCAAATATTCAAAATGAATTACTTGTATTACCAGACAGTGATTCAGAAACTGAAAATTATTTAAAAGAAATAAAACCCGAAGTTAAACATGAAAGTTTTCCAGTTCAAGAAACCCTCCATCTTACATTTGAAGAAACATTTTTTCTTTTATATGGCTTAGGTTGTCTGAACTTAATAGACTTTGAAGGTAATCTATTGGATATCGACAGTGCTTGGCATTTTTTCTGTAAAGCTGATAAAAACTTTGTGCCAAAATATGTTGTGTATCATTATTTTCGAAGTAAAGGATGGGTGGTAAAACCTGGACTTAAATATGGTGGAGACTTCTGTTAGTATCGCTTTCTTTTTTATTATCAAGTTTATTAATTAATATCGTTGCAAATAATTTCTAATGTTTTAGTGTTGTATAAACAAGGACCAGTATTTTATCATGCATCCTACATTGTAATAGTGGATATTTTAGATGGTGACACACTAATTAGACATCAAAGTAGATGTATGCATAAATTAACGTGGAATAATTTACTAGGATTGGAAAGATTATCAGAGACTGCTGCCAAGGTAATTTACACAAATGGTTTATCCTTAAATTTTATATTCAAATTTAGAACAATTTTATTTCTGTCTTGTATTTTAAATTAAGGAAATATTATTTGCACAAGTTTTATGGCCATCCTCGGCTTCCGAGACATCTACCTCATTTAATGTAGACATACTGTCAGAATTTTCTGTAAGAGAAGTATTGTGGAGAAGATGGAACCCTAAACATACTAAAGATCCAGAAGAAGAAGATGATGATTCGTTTTAATTTTGTCCTGAATAATTTATTATGTTTGTAAATGATCTTATACATTAAAGAATATTACATTTATATATAATTATATTCTTCTTTATTTTATTTCCATTAATGTAGAAAAATTAACATATTATTAAAGAAAAACTGATACTACAGATATACATATTTACATTCCTTCTAAGTTATAAATGCACAATTTACCTTTAATCTAGGTGGAAGAAGCAACTCTTGCGCTTTTTACTTTTACAGGTACACCAGTCCTTCGATATTCACTTCTTTCCCATAAATATTCTTCTGTACATTCTTGTTTAAACTTTGGATCAGTAAACCATGTTTCTAAACATGTTTTCAATGCATTATTTGCTTTTCTACATTTAAATATCATGAGAAAATTAGAGTTTTTACAACACTTTGAGAAATCTATAAATCAAATATATAAAAATTAATATAAATGTTAATTTCTGAAGTGCCAAGCAGCAGAGTTGCACTGCTTATATTTTATATTGCAAAGTGCCAATTAAACACAAATATTTTACGAACTAATTGATTTAAAATATTTAAAAAATAACATGATTATGCTGCTTGGTACTTTTTATACTTAAAAAAAAAAGTATTTTAATATACAAAACAACATTAAACTAGTACAAAATAAGATTACTTATAGCACTCGATAATTAAGATACATGTTGTATAAGACTTAAAAACTATTGTTACCTTCAACTTCTTTGAAACATTTTTCTTCTTTAGCCTTATCTCTCATTTTTTGTGGTATAAGTACATCTTTTTCAACTTTCCTTAAAGACGTGTCATTCGGGTCACCTATAAAATCCATTCGTATCAGATAAATTCCATGGGTATCATTACTGATACCAATTGCTGATAACATTGGAATGTTATTCAATACAGCAATAATATTTAAAAATTTATTCAGAATCAGAAAAATTACTACATTTGAAAATATTAACACATTAATTAAAACATTTTTTAAGTACAACAAAATTTGTTCTGGAAAGTATTCGTATTTTAAACATGTAACCTCCCTATTATAAATTGATTAAAACTGCTTTTATCATTACATGATTACTTTTTAGTTACATATTTTTTAATAAATTTATAACTTTAGCAACTTAAAACTCACCTACAGCATGTGGTCCTGCTTTTAAATTTCGTGCAAAAATCATGCGTTTCTCTTCGCTCATTATTCCCTCTGTTCTGCTATGTTCCGAATGGCTCTGAATAACTCCATCATCGAAAATTTCATAAATACTAGTCACTTGTAGTCGCTCCAATAGGCTGCGCTCGTGATTGTGCACATTTGAGAGTTGTCAGTGCAACGCTTACGAAAAAAGTATTTATTTTATACGACGGATGACTGATAAATTATAGTATTTCTTATCAGTTATTCGATTTAATAAGTAAGTAAATAAATCCCGTGTTTTTACACGACTTGTAACAATATTATTATATATATTTACTTTTGTGTTTTTCATCAAATTAACCTCATCAAAAACTGTGAATTGTGATTGAAGGAGTATGAACACTTGTAATAAAAATGCTTCATGTTTCGATATAATTATTTTCAGATTTGGTAGAAAGGAAAAATCAGGACAAGAATGGACCGATTATTAAGATTAGGAGGTGCTATGCCAGGTTTGAGTCAAGGTCCTCCACCTTCGGATGCTCCGGTTGTTGACACTGCAGAACAGGTAAAATATCACCTTCCATGATAAAAATTAATTGTTACAAAATAAACATAATTTGTAATCTAATTAATGAAATATCTAGTTAAAGTTTTAATTGCATATTTATAATTAACTTTATACTTGTTAATGAGTTGTTTATTATCATTACTGTTAGGTGTACATATCGTCATTAGCACTTTTGAAGATGCTTAAACATGGGCGTGCAGGTGTCCCTATGGAAGTGATGGGTTTAATGCTTGGAGAGTTTGTTGACGATTATACTGTTCGTGTTATCGATGTATTTGCTATGCCTCAAACAGGAACGGTAATCATTAAAGCTTCTCATTGTGCTCATTTATATTTTCATCGTACTTATAATTTTTTTTTTTTCAGGGAGTTAGCGTAGAAGCAGTTGATCCAGTATTTCAAGCAAAAATGTTAGATATGCTTAAACAAACTGGTCGGCCAGAAATGGTAGTAGGGTGGTATCACTCTCATCCAGGATTTGGTTGTTGGCTGTCTGGTGTAGATATCAATACGCAACAATCATTTGAAGCTCTTAGCGAAAGAGCAGTAGCTGTTGTTATTGATCCCATACAATCAGTAAAAGGAAAAGTTGTTATTGATGCATTTAGATTAATTAATCCGAACATGATGGTAAAGAAACAATACTATGTGGAATACAGTTATGGATTATATTTACTGAAAAGTGTAATTGTAATAAAATTACAGGTTTTAGGACAAGAACCGCGTCAAACCACATCTAATTTAGGTCATCTACAAAAACCATCTGTGCAAGCATTAATTCATGGCTTAAATCGTCATTATTACAGCATTAGCATCAACTATCGTAAAAATGAATTAGAACAGAAAATGCTATTAAATTTGCATAAAAAAACATGGATGGATGGTCTTACGCTTGCTGAATACTCCGAACACAGTAGACTTAATGAAAATATTGTATCCGAAATGTTGGAACTTGCCAAGAATTATAACAAGGTATAGTATTGAACTGAAATATTAAATACTTTTTGAAATTAAAATTGTAAATTAAATGTACCAATTTGCTTGCGTACCTTTTTAGGCACTGGAAGATGAAGAGAAAATGACAGCTGAACAACTAGCTATAAAAAATGTGGGTAAACAAGATCCAAAACGCCATTTGGAAGAAAAAGTGGACACGCTTATGGCCACAAACATCGTTCAGTGTTTGGGAGCTATGCTCGATACAGTTGTATTCAAATAACCATTTCTTAAACCATTATTTGCAATATATTGCTGAAAAAATATATTACATCTTTTTAAAATACGTGTGTTAATAACCTGTACCCCAGAAAGAATATATATACTAATTAGCTACTAATTAAATTTGGTGACCATAGAATTTTGTTTAATTATATAAATTGGTATAAATCTGCACTTAATGAAGATATTTCACATTCCAGTAGATCGCATTAACTTAGTTTTTAATTTATCCGAAAAAGATAAAACGAAATGAAAAACTTAATTCGCATAATGAAATATTATTTTCTTATACAATGTGTATTGAGTATGTACATGACTTGGAAAAAAAAAAAAAAAAAAAATACAAATTGATAATTCTTTTAATACAGGATGTAAAAAATACTGAAAGCACTGTTGAAGATTATCAAACGTATGTAATTAAAAATATTTTTATAGTAAGTGAATCATAATGGAATATTTCTTGCATTTGCAATTTGCAAACAGAATTCATTTACTATGTACATCTTGTTGATATTATGATTTCGATACATGTATATATATGTACTGATTATCTGTAAAATTTAGAAACCTCGATTAACAGTGACATTATTTTATACATATCCTACTATTAATGAGGATTGTTGAAACATTTTGAAGTTTTAGAATATGATTTAGTGCCAATTAAATATATACGATTTGAATTTCGATCTGTACAGTATACAGAAGACATACAAAATTCTTTGTTAATTTAAAACATTACATAATATAAATTGAAAGTGAATATTTTTCTTTACAAATTAATAATTAGACATTATAAGCTATGAAATATGCCTATTAAAAATCGTCTTCGAATAGAAAAGATACATTATATTTGATGAAGTTCATAATGTTTCTTCGGATTTATAAGAAAAAATACCCTTTCAATAAACATACACGTTAAAAAACTTTCTTAACTCGAAGTTGGTGCTTCTTGAGTTTCATCTTGGTCTTTATCTTTCTTCTTCTTCTTCTTTTTTTCTTTTTCTTCCTTTACTGATGTTTCCTAAAAATAGTAATATTAAAATAATTTTTAATGATAAAAAAAGAAAAAAAAAAAGATGTACAGATGTCTTACCAAAGCTTCACCTTCCGTAACTACTGAATCATCCTGTTCGTGTTCTCCCTTTTCTTTCTTCTTCTTCTTCTTCTTATCTTTTTTCTCTTTTTTCTTTTCTTTTGGTGATGCTGTTTCAGGATCTTCACTAGTTTCTTGTTTTATGGAAACATCATCTGCCGGGGGTTGAGGATTTGTTTCCTCCCATTTGCGTTTCTTAGCCACAGCATCGGCTACACCATTTTCCTCAGTCTATTTAATGAACAAAATTTAAATCTCATAACAGAGCACCCATTTATAAAAAGATACGATGGAAAAAGCAGAATGCTTACCTTAACTGTAGTTGCAGAGTAGTCTGTATAATTAGCTAACCAATCAGCAGGTGTGTTTTCATTTGGTTTTCCATATTTATCTAATTTTCCTTCAACTATCATGCGCTTCTTTACGGAGGCTTTCGGTCCCAAACCCCATTTTCTGGGATATGCATCCCTTTCCATGATGACCCTTTTAATTTTTGCAGCCACACCATGATCACAAGCTGTCATTGTAGGAGATGTCATTAATGCTACGCCTGTAACAATATATAAAGAATAATGAACGCAGCAATACAAACTTATTTATTCATTTTATATAGATAAGAACATAATTAAAGCACAGATAGTTCTTTTTTTGTTTTCTATCGTTTTAATTGCACGCATATATTTTCTATCGTTAACTACTATAATATATATATATGGCACTTCACATAATTGGGACAGCTGCTTAATCGGGTCAAACTACACTCCGAATAAGCAGAATCCACTGTATATAAATAAAAACATAGCTATAACATATAAAAGATTTACTTACCAAGAGCTACAGCTTCACCTTTAGTAGTAACTATTACAATTTCTTGATTCAATTCTATACCGTCATCATACATTAAAATACCTGGCAACATAATTTTAGCCCCATAGCAAATAGCATTTACCTGTTAATGTGATCGTACAAAGTTAAATAAATATTTTTTGTAACAGAAAAATTAAAATTACTTATAAATAATGATTACATACTGCACTATCTTTTACAATGATTCTTTTATGATTCACAAGGAGGGCTTCCAACGGTTTAATTACTCTTCTTAAATAAGATTCATCTCCATGATTTTCATATAACCATTGAGCATCGAGTATATCATGCATTGTAACCATTCCATCTTTTTCGGACTGAACACCTGACCGATTTCTGCGTAACTCTTGCATCTGACAACCAGTGCCTAAGAAGAGGCCAAGGTGAACACAAATAGTTCTAATATAAGAACCAGCTTCACAACTAACTCTGAATACTCCCATATTGCGCTCATTGTCATAGTCAAGGAACCAACTGTCATAAACTGTTCTAACACGAAGCTGGCGCTTCACCGCAGATATGAGCGGAGGTCTTTGAAACAGTGCGCCACGCAGTTTTTCTAAAGCTTGACTTACCTATATCAATTTTTCAACAATTTATTATAAGAAACATAAAATGATTTCAGCACACTGTATATTATATTTACCTTTTGAAGGCTTTCAGGAGCAGAATGTAATTTGAAAACTGCGACATATTCTTTTCCAGCGGACTGCTGCGACTTAGCTAATCGGGTTGCTCTATCGATACATACTATTAAACAACCAGATACTTTAGGATCTAAAGTACCAGAGTGACCAGTTTTCTCTACTTTTAAAATTCTCTTTATCCATGCTACAACTTCATGGGAAGATGGATTACAAGGTTTATCCAGATTAATACATCCAGATTTTATATATTCAGATAAAGTACGATGTAGCGGGGTTGAACCACTAGTTAAAGGAGTAAAATGTTTTGTACGAGTAAGCATTTTATCAAAATTCTGAAATAATATAACTTCTTTTTAGCCACAAATACATTGTGATTATCCTTTTGATTATAAGAAAGATTATGTGTATATTACGTACCTTAAACAAAAGCGGCCAATCTTTATATTCAAGCTTCACGACTTCATCGGAAGGTTCAATTTGACATTTCATTTCCACCTGGACTTCTCCAAGCGACTTCTTCTTACTCTTTTTCTTACTTTTATCTGTACACAAAGAAAGGATAAAAATTAACCTATGCATTTACATCAATTTATACCATCGATATTACGCTAACAATATATTACATTCGTATACATATTTAAGAAATTAATTTTTCTAGAAAATAAGCGCATATAATACATATGTAGTACGTATTTAAAGTGATATCTTCAATCGGTACTTTTATTAAAATGAAACGACACGTGTTTACCGATAGACACACGTATAACATTTATAACAGAAGATAAACGTTTTTATTGATTTTTATATAAAAATGACAATCAGGACTTAAATTAATAGGTACAATGTATTACGTATTACAATATATCATTACATATATGAAAATATTAATAACAATTACCGCTTTCTGCCATTTTTAAGTATATAGTAACAACACGTGTATTCAACGAACTAAGGCGACACCAAACACGCGGGAGTAACTGCGTCTAGCGACATTATTTCACGGATAGAGTGTAAAATAGATGTACTACATACATGAATTCCATAAAAAGGAACCTTTAGTATGATTGATCTTCATAATAAAAAATGATAAAAGCATATAAAATAACGTATACGTAAAGTCAATTTTTAGTTGATACAAGATATGTGATTGTAGTTTTCATCTTTCGTTTTCTTTATTCACCCAGCTGCTGTATTAAAATTCAATTGTAGGTTCTTTACCAAATTTGTATTACGTTATTATTAATATTATGAATTTTTAATTCATTAAAAATTTTATCAAAATTATTTAGCATATTTTATACGGTAGTATAATTTGTTATACTCATTTGCTCCATACGCATCGGCGCATCGGTGCAGCGACCAGCGCCTTGCATCTTGTCCCGCGAATGGCTCTTATCATGAATTGTGTTTGGTTTTAGCGGTAAATGAAGAACGGTGAAATTCAATAGCAGACGCACAGTAAATATAAAAAATACTCCCATGCCGAGAATCGTCGCAACATGTTTGTGGAAGACTTAGAAAGAGGATTTTATCGTTTGATTCGAGACGACGTGAGTTCCTGTTTCAATCTCGTGAAACTTAAAAATTCGTTAAATCTGTCACGTTTACTTAGGTTAAACAATTTTACTAAATATAATTTAAAAATACACAATTGAACATAATTCAAAATGTCTGTAACTTTTTCAATTAGCTTTTATCTCTGCTCGATGAATAGTAACCAATAACAATTATGAATGTGTTAAAACTTGCTGTGTTTATAAATCAGTATGAAGTATATTATCAAAACCATTAAATTTGAATGTGAACGTTAATGTACAGTTTTTATTGTAGAGATGTCTGCTATTGGTTAACTTTGATGTTGACGCCATTTGTGCCTGTCGAATATTGCAGCAGCTTTTCAAAAATGATAACATGATATATACACTTATACCTGTCCAGGGTGTTCAGGACATGGTCCGTGCGTATGAAGAAAATTGTGAAGAGGTATTAAAGATAAAAAATATATATACTTTTTTTACAGTAAAATTCATGTTGATACAAGTTTTAACTATAACATTGAACATTTATTATATTTATAGATAAAAAATGTTGTTTTTATAAATTGTGGCGGTACATTGGATTTGGTGGAATTATTGCAGCCTGCAGAATCTGTGATATTTTATGTTCTTGATAGTCATAGGCCCTATGATTTATGCAATATATATTCTGAAGATCAAGTACGTATACTTGGTAAAGCTGATGAGGATGAAGAAATTCCAGAATATAACGAAGTCTTCAGAGATGATTCGGTAAATACCTGTTATTTGTTATGAATATTTAAATTGGTGATCAAAAACTAAGAAAAATTGCGCTTTTTATTTTTCAGTCTGATGAAAACGAGAGCGACAATGATTTAGAAAGCGACAAATCTCACAGAAAAAGAAGGAGATTAAATGAAGAGGATATTATTAAAAGAGCCGATAAAAGAAAGTGGTCTGAAAAACGAGCAACTATTTTGTTCAATTATACACAGTATAGTTATTATGGCAGATCAGTATGAACTGTTCAAATAAACCGATAATATATTACATATCTACAGAATTTAAGAATCTGAAGTATTTTATTTTTACAGAGTGCAATGCTTGTTTTCGACATGGCATGGAATATGTCAAAAGACAATTTAGATATGGTTTGGTGGGCTATAGTTGCCTCTACCGAACAAGCTATTCTTGGTAAAGTAGAATCAAGATTAAGCGTTCTGGAAGAGGGTTCTCTTCAGGCTCATGTGTCTAGATTAACTCATAAGCAAGGAGCTGAAGTTGACCAACAGCAACAGCAGCAACAACAACAACAAAGTACAGTTAGAATTACCTATGATAAAGAGTATCCTTTGGAAAAAGTATTTTTTTTTTTTCTTGTAGCAGTTATATATATATATACATCAAAATATAAAATTAACTTCCTTATACATAAAACAGTCTCTTACTCGCGTTATATCGACATTGGACTGTAGAAGCTAGTTTAAGACATTCGATACCAACCGCAGTATCGTTACGACTGTGGTCGATTAGGGGAGAACAGCGTTTGAAAGAACTTTTAGCCGAAATGGGTTTACCTTTGGCACAATCAAAACAACGATTTTCTGCAATGGATCTAGCGCTTAGACAAGAATTTAAACAAATGGTTGAAAAATTAGCTGGAAAATATAAAGTAGATACTATTATCGGGACGAGTTTTACACTTCAGTATGGTTACAGATTTAAATACTGTGCTTCAGATATAGTTTATGCTATGCTCGCCTTAATGGAATCTTCTGTAAGATGATATCTATTTATTTTTGATACATAGTTGTTCAAATATATATTAATACTAATGCTAATTTTTTCATCGTTCCAGTCAAAAGAAAAATTACCACAACGTTGTTTTTTAGACGCATTAGATTGTTTATCGCGTACGAAAAAAGATATTTTAGAAAGTGGCATAGAAAAAGCAAAATTTATGCTTAATAGTATTTTTAAAGCTGCCCAAAGTATTTTACAAATGAAACAGATTAGGAACGCTGGTTCGTTTCTTTACGTAATTGTTCCAGAGGGATGCGTTGACAGTCATATGATCGCACATCCGTATTCATTATTGATATTAGCTCAGTATATTTTAAGGGCTTATGTTGATTCCTCAAAGAATAGACGAGCTTCTGAATGGCCACTTATAGCTTCTTCGATATATAATGCAGAAATGGGTACGTGCCTTATGGTCGGAATACCACCAGTATGTGAAGACCAACCAAGAAGGTAACTATAACAATTACAAAAATAAATTTTTAATTGAATTTAAACTTAATTACAATAACATTTATTTTTCAGCTTATTTGGAAGAGCCTTTGAGCAAGTGGCTAAAAATACAAACGCATACGTAGAAGCAGACTATTTTGATACTACAAGTAAGAATTACCTACAATTTTTTTATCTATAACTTTATTTTGAAGATATTTTATAAAATAAGCATTAATATTTTCTTTTTTAGTAATAAGACTGAAAATCGAGGAACGATCGAAATTTTTAGATGCTCTGGCAGCTCTTCTAGTGTAGAAATTTTAATCATTGATTTGACGTATGGAAATAAGAAATACCTTCCCAATATTTATTTTTTTTTTCTTAGATAAAATAGTACAAATAGTGACAGTAATATTTTTTAAAAGATACGACGACGAGATCAATGTAATATTCTTTATTTTGTACGACATATCGTAGCTTTTTGATCAACGCGAGTTACTTATATTTATTTTATAACTGACGACGTGTATAGCTTTAATTATATTGTAGATACATGTACAAACCGAAACTAACGCGATTTTATTTATGTATGCAACGGATAATTAATCGTTTCCTTTCGATCATGGAATGAATAATAATCAGAGGAAAAAAAAAGAAAAAAAAAAATAATTATTAGCTCGTAAACGAATAATGTAATTTTTATACAAAAATACTGATAGAAACAAAGACATAAATTTCAATAAACGTGTAAATTTTAACGATGAAATCAACGATCATTTCTTGTATAAGGTATAAGATTAATAAGTAGTGATTCAAGATACCTTCGACGTGTTCATTTGACGTTTATTAAGTAATACATTAGAATATATTAACGTGTGCGTGTGTACACTTAAAAATACAATTCGCTCAGTTTTCATTGACTATGATATTATAATACATGTCTTTTGGTTAGTTCCACAAGGGGGTGTGCGAATACAAACACAACATTGCGCGAGATCCTTCCTACGAAAGGAGCAATGGTATCACAGAGATAGGATCGAGAAAAGAGGATGGGGGTGTTTCTTTATTTTGTGGTTGTATAATGACCACCTTGAAAACCTAACTGCTCTTTCCTTCACACGGTCTGCAATAATTTGTATAAAATTATCCGTTAACTCTCAGATAAGATTCAAGTAGAAACGTGGTCATTTTTGGCAACGGTTTTGTGTACCGCGGCTATTTTGTTTATAGGCAGTTTGTCATTACGAAATCCATCGACAAATTGTTGTACAGAATCTACAGTTATTTCGGCACCATCCTCCATCACGACGTAAACTCCTCGAGGTATATCAATCGCTGTCAAAAGGGGCACAGCGTCGTCTAAACCGACAAATTCGCGAAGAATGTCTGAAGTTTCACACTGGAACAAATAAAACTAATTATGTGTATTAATTTATATACATATATACAAATGAAATGGCTGTTCGTACGTCCTCGATGAACTCGCGATCTACTCAACGGATTTTATATGTTCCTTATGATCTGCGAAAGGTTCTTAGCAGAACGGAATTTGGAAAACTTCGCCCCTGAGTGATTGAAATGTGCGTGGCAAGGTTTAAAACGGACCGAACACGCGGGAAGAAAAACATTTCAAGCGTTCAGCTATTCCGACAAATTCTTTCTTTAGAATGATCAGAACAAAACAAAAGATAAGAAGATTAAATAACAATTCGATATCCGTCAATGGCGGTAAACAGAAGGCGGCCGAGTAACGTCGGGCTGCGTGGAGCTAGTTAAATATAAAATACTCGTATGATTATAGTATGACTTATATTTAAAACAGTACTTACATCTAACGCTATATAAAACTGCAAAACGTCATCTGGATCGTCATAGCTTGGATCATAATCAGGTCTGTCTTTCCTGTACGCTTGTGCGGCTGGCAATAACACGCTTTCAGCGAATTGTATCTCGCAGTCTTCACCTTCTGCCAAAACATACTATCAACGTGACAACGAATAGGCAAGAAATGATGAAAAATAATAGCCTTACCAACGAACAGTATAATCGCCGGTGCGTCGTGTAACGAAGTAGCATATTTCTCGGTTAAAATATTTACCAAACGACTGGTCCATGGGAAATTCTGTAACAAAGATACTATAACATCATCACATTATCATAAATTAATTCAATGAATTTCTTTCAGAATCCATTCTCATTTACCAGCCCTTCGGGATCCTCGATTAATTCTGCTCGTCCATCAAGCGTTATTATGTTATCCCGAGGATCGAGTATCACCAAAGTGGGTATTGCTTGTACATCGACAGCTCTCGCTAATTTTTTTCGTCTCTCCTCCTGACTAAAAGGTATCCTCAACCAAGGCATCGTTTCAATATAAACGTTATAAGACTCTTCGCTCCTAATGAGAATATTGCGTTTTAATGAACATCACCAGCTAATCTTCTTTAACACATCTTTTGCGGGTGACGTGAATCACAGCCCTACTGCGGCGAAGAACGCGGGAGACTGTAATTACATTTACGAAAATACTGGTCGTTGTATGCGGGAGAGTGAGATCACAGTCGCAGTGTTTTTAATATTGAAAATGCAGAAAATGGTGAGAGTGTCAATAGTTTTTTTATTGGTGTTCGCTCTCGGTGTTCGCGCAGCCCAAACCTCGACCGCAAAAGATGTGATAAATTTATGGCTGAATATATTATCTTTATTCTACAAATTCATCTGTCAAACTGACCTATCTGAACTCACAAAAATCACCTCGAAGTCATGGCCCCTCTCTCGAATTCGCTGATAGGTATCCACGAGTTGTGGGGTAAACGCTTTACAAGGTGGACACTGAAGTAAGGAAGACAAGTACGTTTTTTTTTTTAACTTGTATCAAGTAATGTACAATTTATAAACACGTTCGCTGCAAGACGCCACGAATCTGAGTCGTACACAGGTAAGCCGTGATCCAACGGGCTTAGATAAGTAAAGTTTATAGAGACATTTTTAAATTTAGAAAATGAAAGAGCTTAAAATTAAATTTAAATTAACGATACCTCAGGGGTTCGTCGACTAAGGGTTAACACGTTGGCTGCTACGGGGGCACCCGAAATCTTTTAAAATCAAATAATTACCGAAAGAAATGATGAAATAAACCACGGACAGCGTTAACATTAAGCTAATAATGCTAGCTATCGAATTGAAAGGTTAAATTTGAAAAATTAATCGACTGCACCCTTAATAATTAGGATTTTATCGTGTCTGACCACACACGTCTGTTTTCACTGTGGCAGTCAACGTGTTAATATAAATAATATTACTATTAATATTATTTTTACCTATATCATACCTAGTGAATGTCTACAGTGCTTAACCCTTGGACGACGAACCATGGAGGTAGCTACCAAAGCATTCCTTTAACACGTTGACTGCCACAGTGAAAACGGACGTGGGTAGTCAGACACGCTGAAATCCTAATTATTGACAATACAATCGACTAATTTTCAAATTTAACTTTTCAATTCGATAGCTAGCATTATTAGCTTAATGTTAACGCTATCCGTGGTTTATTTTATCATTTCTGTTGGTAATTATTTGATTGTAAAACATTTCGGGTGCCGGTCACCGGTGACCCCCGTGGCAGCCAACGTGTTAAAAATATTCTTTCGTCCAATACACAAAGGTCTGGCGTTTAACAATTTTATTGCTTAACAATCGTATATATTCTAAGCGTTCGGGGATTAATTCGCAGCGAACACGTTAGAAATGTAAAACAAAATGTGTACCCAATGCGCGCTAAAGTAAACACCCTTAAAACAGTGGCGCAACTCCTCGTGCAACATGGGTTCGTTGCTATCTCGAGCTCCACATGGTAATAAGGGTCCATCCTCGAGAGCAGCCTTCGGATGAGGTGGTTTCCAAGGGAATTCAGCTCCACCAGGATCACCGATCGTTCGTTCCACACCTCCTCTGGTTATTATCGAGCCGTTAGAACCGTCCAATAAAATCAAAGTCGGTACGCCGGCCTTTATCCGATACCTTCGAGTCAGTCTGGTCTGTAAAAAAAAAGAGGAAGAAAGAAATATTTGATCGGCTGTAAGAGTATTTCAATGTCGATCCTTGGAGCTCCTTCATAAATATTCCTTCGCTTTTGTATCAAAGCACCGAAAGATTGATTGTTCGAGAGTTGCTGTCGTTTGAATCTTGATCAAAGTGAACAAAAATTAAGAGGTATAAGAAGCATTCGTATGTATTTTTTTTTAGTTATCGATGGCTGATAAATGCTCGTACAGTTGTTCAGTCATAGGAATACAAAAGATATAAGATACACTTGAATAGCAAGTGCAACGAAACTAAGTACATACAATATACAGGGTGTTCGACAACAGGTGGGCATAATTTCAAGGGGTGGTAGTTGGGGTGATTCTGAACAGCTTTTTCCTTTGCCAAAATGCTCGTTAAGGCTTTCTTTTTGAATTATTAATGAAAAACAGTGACCAATCAGAGCGCGCGTATAGCATGCGCTCAGCCGTGATAGGGGAACTTCGAGTCGGGACGTCGGACTAGAACGAATCACGGCTGAGCGCGTGCTATACGCGCGCTCTGATTGGTCAGGGGTTTTCATTAATAATTCAAAAATGAAGCCTTAACGAACATTTTGGCAAAGGAAAAAACTGTTCAGAATCACCCCAACTATCACCCCCTGAAATTATGCCCACCTGTTGTCGAACACCCTGTATATAATTTGTAACAAATGATAACAGAGTAGGTGTACGCAGCGCTCAATTACAAATCTCTTCATCACAAATCACTTTTCCTTTTATAAAATAACTTCGGATCATGCATATCGTTTCTTGTATATTACTTTATTATTCGGATTACGAGACAATTCAATTTTTATCTATTTTAAAGCATATAAGGTTTCATGTAAGAAATCGAAGGCGTCAGATATGTGTAACCCTGACAACGAACGCGTGTTACGGTGGTAATCATTGTACGGTTTTATCCTACACGTTTCGTGTTAGACAATTTCAGAGAACTTCGTTTCGTGGGTCGAAAGCCTCGGTTCGAATTCAACTCGCGCCAAGTACTGGCCCGTAAATAAAGAAAAAACGAAAAGAAGAAGAAGAAAAGGAGGTAGATCGAAACCCCATCAATTTCAAGGAGCGTGAGAGGAATATACATGCGCACGCGTAAGGGATTCGAAACACGTAGGAGCGTTGGCCTCTGTTGCTTCCGTTATCCTTTGCTGGCCAAAGCTACGAAAAATACTCAACCACGACGAAAAAAGAGGGCAACGAGTGTCTACAGGGGAGTAATGTCTGCTGACAATGAGTACTATCTCTTCTTGGCCGTGGCTGCATGATTACAGTGCTACAAGAAGAGGCAGTAGAATCCAGGGAAGGGTTGGAAAAGGGATGGAAAATTGTCTCGAGCATGATAGTAGAAACTTGTTGAGAAATTTTTCCACGTTGAAACAGATAAGAAAAGAAGACACGAGAAAATTTCTGTTTTCTTCGAGATAAGCAATCGAACTCTTTCAATGTCACGTCTGAACGAAGAGAAATATTTTAAGGATCGTCTTTTTTCTTCTTCTTTCTTTTCATTATGGACGAGAAAAACGTCTGGTTTTTCCGGTGAAGATATCGAGAACAGTGTTCTCGCCGATAATAAGTACCGTCGTCTCTTCTAGCAGACTGCACGATTACAGTAACATCAGACGGAGGAAGAGAAAAGACAGGAAAAGCGTGAAACTTCTGTTCTGGTTGAGATAAAAGGGAACGATTCCCGAAGGCTGCAAATCAGAAGATTTTTTGTTTGCCGAATTTTGCTAGCGGTCTTTTTTTTCCTTTTCTTTTTAATTTTCAAGTTAACGCGTTTAATGAGTTGAGCGCGGTGCCGATTTTGCTGTCATTTCCGTTCAGCCGGCAGCGAGCGAGTGCTCAATTATATTATATTATATTTATTTTTTAACCTTGACACTGCCGGTCCCACGCACCGACGCCATCCATATAAAAAGTTTGAACTCTGGAAATTTAAAATTTAGCGATTTGAGATTTGAATGTTCGAAATTTGGAACTTTGGAAACTTAAAATTTAGAAATCAGATATTTGGAAATTTGGAAATTTGAGATTTGAAAGTTCGAAATCCGGAAATTTGGAAAATTAAAATTTAGAAATTTGAGATTTAAAAGTTCGAAATTTGGAACTTCGGAAACTTAAAATTTAGAAATCTGATATTTGGAAATTTGGAAAATTGAGATTTGAAAGTTCGAAATTCGGAAATTTGGAAAATTAAAATTTAGAAATTTGAGATTTGAAAGTTCGAAATTTGGAAATTTAAAATTTAGAAATTTGTTATTTCGGTACGTTATTTCGGCCAGAGTTCGCAAATTTTTAAACGAAAGGGTTTTATAAATCGAAAAATAATTAAAGAAGTGGCATAAAATTCAGGAAATGTAAATAATAAGGTACATCAGATTTTGTTTCAATTATCATTGTCTTAGCGCAAATTAAGCAGCTGTTTTTATTCAAAGAAATCATTTCTATAATCATAAAATTATTCCCATCAAAATTTCATGCGATTCACTGGCAAAAAATTCCTCTGAAAGTTTAAAGCAATTTCTAATACCATCGAATAATCGATATTTGCAGAATATGGTAGGAAGTAGTTCTGTTAGGAAGACAATCGACTATCATTAAATGTTGAACACCGATTCTCATTAAGCTGTCTGATCACCAGAGAGAAAAAAAAGGAGCAAAGAAGATCGAAGTACAATAGACACATTCTGAAAGGCTTCCATATTGGAGAAGATAATGAAGATGAGTCTAAGAACGTTCGTTCTATTTTCAGATGCAAAATCATTTCATATTTTTCAAAACTTACAGAGTAGATAAACTACATTAAAATTATAAGACTTTTTATTTTAATTCGAAACAGATTGCTTTCTCTTCTTTGGTGTGAAAAGAAAAGTTCTGTAGTTTTATATCATATTTCACTTAATTAAAAACAATGAGAGTATTCTATAAAAATATTGTACTTTATTTAATTATCCTTCTTTATTTAATATTTTACTTTGAAACTGATGAAATTGCCAATTCTTTGTACATACCATTTTTTAATTACAACAGTAAACTGATACTATTAATATTTTCTAAATTATCCAATCCTTGATTGTAAAAATAAACGACTAGTATTGCTAATATAATCCTTCGTTACAAAGCATGTATAAAAATAAAAAGAAGACTGGTAAAACAATATCTGAATATGATAATAATATCTACGGGTTGATTTTTATGGAATTGCATTCATCTGTAACGCAAACTTATTTTTTGATACTACTACAAGTATGGTTTTAGGGGATGAAATCATTCTTTGAAGAAAGTTTTTATATTTTCTAAATACATGCAGCAATACTTCCGTGTAATATAAATAATTTATTATATTTTTTTTTCTAAACAAATAAAACCTTTATTATTGAAATCTGAGAAATGCAACAAACAAAAAAAACAGTACAAAATTCAATTTAAATTATTAGTTCTCTGCATATTCCGTCATCCGAATCGATATCGTAGCTATCCAGATATTTCACAAAGCATAAAATTCTGTATTTATTTTTTTTATCAAGGTGTAATATCATCCCCTAAGTAAGTTTGTGTTCCGGATGGACAACTCGCATACAAAGCTTCATAATTTTCCGAATTTCCGAGTTCCCCAACTTCGCTTGTAACCATGTTTCGTACAGTTTAACACGTTGACTGCCACAGTGAAAACGGACGTGGGTGGTCAGACACGCTGAAATTCTAATTATTAACAATACAATCAACTAATTTTCAAATTTAACTTTTCAATTCGATACCTAGCATTATTAGCTTCATGTTAACGCTATCCGTGGTTTATTTGATCATTTCTGTTGGTAATTATTTGATTGTAAATAATTTCGGGTGCCGGTCACCGGTGACCCCCGTGGCAGCCAACGTGTTAACGTACTCGTTCGCTCAGCAAATATTAAATCCTTTTGTCCCTTTATGACAACAGTTATTCTTTGTACATCCAGCTTGGTAATGTATCCTTACAATTGATAATAATTATTCGTTTTATCCCGACGAAACGGATCCGTTTCGAACGAACAAGAATCGACTAGCTGCCACAACATTCGAGGTTCCGTCAAAGATAAAACGGTATCACTGTGAAACGCTCAAAAGAGCGAGATTTCAATAAAACTTTGTACATCAAGACACCTGTCGCTACATAGTGAACGCAACAAATCGATCCTCTTTGAAACTACATATCATCGTTCTGCAACAAGACGTTTCTGTTCGAAACATTCCGTTTGTGTCCCGGTGATCGAGGCAAATCGAGACACGTTAAAATTGTCGACCGATGCGCGTTGCAGGCATCGCACACGTACAAACAGGAGGGGTGAGCGTCAGAATAAGGCAGAGAAGGGTCTCTCCGGCTCCTAGGTACCGAACGTGCGACGTCGTACGTTATCGCGACCCTCCACAGGGAGGCATTACCTCGTCCCTTCGTATATTTCCTACGGTGCTCTCTCGTTCGTTCCTACAAGCCGCGTATATACGTTCGTTTGCCGTCTCCGTCTGGACCGGTCGATAACGCTGTACGTCCTCCCTTGGCGTAGCTGCTGCTACCGTTCGCTCGACGGTGCTATCGTTATTTCCCCCGGTGGTCTGTATATCCCCTACCTCCTGCTTGCTCGTTTCCCCCCCGTGTCGTCCTTGCTCCATCGTCCGCTTACCCTCGTCGATTTCCTTTCTCTCCTGCCGGCAACTTGTATCGGCTACGAAAAATCCTACCCGGGTAACAACGCTACTGATCGGGATACGCGAAAGATCGAACGGTATCAGAATCGATTGGTCCGTCTCGACGATAACCGGTAGATATCGTTTCTTTGATTTCTTAATTTCGAATGTAAGGGAAGAAAAAGGTTTGTAGAGAATAATTTGAAAAATAACGTTTTGTACTCTTCATTTTCCACCAGACTCCGGCTGCTTAGTCTATTCAGCAAGGGGAAGCTCTTGCCGTAACGTGACATCGGGTAGAAGACGAGCTATGAAGGGAAAGGGACGAGATCGCTGTTGACTCGTTCGCCCGCGTTCAATCGCCTCCTTCGCGAACGACAGAGGTGCACAACGCGCGCTTTGTCGTGGTAAATTTTCCGGAATGAAGTTCCACGTTACCGATAAACGATTTACCTCGTGATACTTTATTTATGCGATGCTCTTTATACCGTACAAGAATCGCTGTCGATTTATAAATACGTGTATCACGTATTACTATATTTTGAATAAGAGTCGTATGTGTGTTTTGAAATGAAACAAAACGTCTTGAATATCTTTTAAGGATCGCGTGCGCCGATGCTATTCAACTATACGCTGGTTATTTAATCGCTTGAACGTTGTAACGAGCAAGAAGCATGGAAATACGTGGAAATAATTATTGTTTTAATACACCACGCTGATCTAACTTTACACTGAAATATGCGATGATTTACATCGCCTACACGACTTGCAGTCGATGCGTAATTTAATACTGTTCAACGAGCACGGTTCTGTATCGCAAAGCCGTGGATCAATATATTTTATCCCTTATATTGAACGCAATTTTGACGCTTCAAACGATGCTGCTTGAATTACGTTAATTACAAACCGAATAGTGACGTCTGTATCGTGAATTTTAAATACTGTTAACCCTTTGTACTCGATCGGTGCCCCTGGTGGGGGGGGCATACGTAACTTACTCAAGAATTTTTTAAATTAAAATCACAAACTATAATAAATAAAAATAGGCAGGTTCATAAACTAAACTCGCTATAAAGATGGACTAGATTTGATTTTGTCGCAAAACACTTCGAGCGCGAAGGGTTAATTAATTTCATTGAAATTTTAAATTCTCAACATGTAAAGTTGCGCACCCCTGTTGTACACAGATACCGCGGCCTCCCAACATCTCTCGTCCGACCGAGAGACTGACGAGACCACTGTTTCCATTGGTCAACCCCAGTAGCGTCTTAAGCCACCGCTTTCAATTACACGCAAACGAACACACGTTTGTGTACGTCGACTTGACTGTTGCAGCAGAACATGGAAGGAACTTCTTCCATTCTGTTAAAGGATCGATCCCACTGGGCTTACGAACGACAATGAAGACGCGATCGCGTTGTCGTCAAGCTAGTTTACAATAAAGATGCGCATCAACGAGTTCAGTGACACTCCCAGATAAATAGATGGAAAAAAAGATGTACACAACTTAACCCATTTGCATCCGTAAGCGGAATAAACCGTTCACGATGATTATCAATAATTATCACCAACTGCGGAATAATTCGCTCAAAATAATAAAGTTTTATTTTTCTCCGATTAATGAAGTTGGTAGCGGATTTAAAGCTACGATGCAATAAATCGGCAAAACGAATTTCTTCGACGAAAGATATCTACCGTGAAAGGTATCCAGACAAACGTCGCGGAACATTTAATTTCTTTTCTTTCTTTTTCTCTCTCTCTCCCTCTCTCGTACGCAATTTTCTGCCACTTTTATCCGCGCGATACCGTCGGCTTACGCCAACGTCAAAGCGTTTCGAAGGGTTTCGCGCGAGTTTTCGAGTCATAGGTAGGCACCGGAATACATTTATTCGACCGATTCGCACGTACTTCAATCTTCCTTTGACCAGCGCCGAGTAGGTCGTGTGTAATCTACACGATATGCCAGCTAAAAAGCAGACAGGAGCCAGGGAGGAAAGGTGGAGAAGACGGAGCGAGGATTACATAGCGCCGTGTACGGGCCACTCTGTGTACGAACTACCTCAAAGTCTATCTAGATTCCAACGTTTCTCTCGTTCCTTTTTTCTTCTTTCCGTTTCAGTCGTTTTCGTGGGAAGGGACCTGGTGTATCGCACCGATTCACTCGTCTCTATCTCCTTCCTTCCGATACATATACATAAACGCAAATATATATTTTTCTCTCTATCTCTCTCTCCTTCCGTCGTTTTCTTCATCTCGCCGGTCGAATGAGAAAGCTATTTGCAGAAGATATGGGTCGGCCACCCCGAATGGAAAGACTCTGCTCGGCTTGACTCTTTTTCTCGGCGTTTCCCCGTTCAAGGCAAAGCCGCGTATCTTTATGAAACACGGTTTATGTCGTACAAACGATGAGCAACCGTAGGCTCTATTACACCGTCCAAACGACGCTTTAGCTTCCTTTATATCGCCAACCGTTCGATTCTGTCAAACTGGACAGCTCTTATTGCGAGAATATGAAAAAATACGAGTTCATTTCCATTCGATAATATTACCTTCTATTAATAATCAATATTTCCACTGGTTACCTTAATTTTCTCTCGTTCGACTGAATGTTACAATTCACGGCCGCAGGTATCCGATCTCTTTCTTTGCATTCAATGCGAGCTAAGAAAACGGAGATCGAGAAAAGAAGGAAAAGACAGATTTCGATGTTTCTTTCTCGCAGCATTTCAGAAACCAAAGTTGCTCTTCTTATTGTTAAACGAATGGAACGGTATACAAAGGATTTACGATTTCAAGGGGGATGATTCTCAACGTGGATCGAGCGGATACGCGGGATAACGAGCAAGGAAGAATCGCGAAGATACTTGACGCTAATTGCGCAGGACGCTTATCGTTACGTTTACTCGCGAATCAGACTATTGAGTACATGTATATGCATCGCAGACACCAACAGCTCGAGTAGCTTGACTAATGATCGTGGAAAGAAAAAAGTGAGGGAATAACGACCTCCGATCATCTCTTACATTTATATACAGGTAAATGCGTATACATCCAAGGAGTGCCAACAATATTATCATCTTACATAGAAGTTTTGTAACATCGGTAGCGTATTCGAACGTGTGCTACTACCCTCGAGCCATGTGTATCTTTTTTCCCTTTCTTTCTCTACTTTGATTCGTTCATCTACCACGATACGATAGACGTTCGTTAATGTTCGATGGGCCGTAATACAAGACAAGAGATATACATACAAAGTCTTTCTAAAGTCTGGTGCGACTAGTACCGAAAAGTATTTGGAGTTTTCCTTTTTTATTCGATTCTGAAGCGGTTTAAAATTGTTTCTGAATCGTCTGCAAAACCGCAGTTGCAGCTCTTTGTGTGTCCTTTCATTGTCAATTTTAATTTTGGAAATAGCCAAAAATCGCACGAAGCTAAATCAGGCGAATACGGGGAGTGTTCGAGCACTGTGATCATTTCTGGTAAAAAAAAAATCAGTACAAAAGGGATCAAGACCCTCGCTCTCGGTATTGATGCACTGTGCTTTTAGGAATGCCAGTGAGTTCCTCGATGAGCCTGGCAGACACACAGCAACCACCTTTCGCACGTTTTTAAGGGTACGACTCGTTTTTGATGGCGGTGCTCGAGAATCTAAAAACGTTGGAAAGATCCATGCAATCATTCCGTACGTTTCGATTGTTGTTTTTAATATTGGTCCTTTGCTAAATATTGTTTTTTCGACGAGCGCTAAGGAAGCGTTGTCACGTGTAACTTCAAAAAATTAATGACGCTTTGAGGTTGTACGTGGTCTTTGTTGAAATATCAAACTTCATAAATGGTGTTACAGAAAACAAAGGAAGATATTCAAAAAAAAAGTACCAAATTTATAATCATCCAGGCACGTAAAATATTAATGAGACATCATTCTGTGAATCTGCACATTAAATTGAGCACAATGACTTGTAGCAAATATGATGGGAAAGTCATGAAAAAAATGTGATTGAAGTGGACGGTAGTACGAAAGGCGAAACGTATTTGGGCTAACGCTATTTTGTAAATAAAAGTCAATGTTTAAATAGTGTGAAAAGAAATATTGCTCAAATTGTTAGTAACGCTAAAACGCAACAAATTAAGATAACGTGTCAAGATGCAAATACTTCACAAAATATGTTTATTATTATACTGTAACTCGCTTCTAAAACAAAATGAAATGCTTTCGATATAAAAAATTGATTAAAAGCTCTGTCGCACCAGAGTCTTGGACAGACTGTGTACGTGCGTTATCGGGATGCGTGGGTGATGAAAAGATCAATGTACGAAGCAGCCTCGACGTCTGCTTTAATTGCTACGAATAACACGGTCTTGTATTTGAATTCGATAATTCGTCGGATATTTTTCCTACTGTTTGAAAAAAACAAAAAACTGTCGATGTCGCCATTGAAATTTGAATTTTTTACTTCGATTTGTATTTTTAATTCATTCCTGCTTGTTTTTATAATTCATGCTTCAGTCTTTGCGATAATAGTTTGTAAATTTAATCAAAAAAAAAAAAAAAAAAAAAAAGATCAGCAATCGATAGTAGGATACGGAAGGAAAATTTAAATACGTGTACTTACAAAGGGGAGGATCGCACGAATGTTAAACGAACGAGAAAAAGCCGCCGATCTGAAACTAAAAGTTCGTCGAGCGAACGAAAGCGTCAGATGCGTCGTGGAAAATATTACGAACGATTTTTAGTTAGAGAAAGTCAGCTCTGCCTCGTGTGTCGGTGCAAATAAAATCGGACCCTAAATAGCACGTCTGGCGAGGGGTTAAAACACCCATTGGAAATAAAAAAAAGAAAGGCGCTGCGCGCACCGTCCTTCTGTATAACGTCATGTGCGCTCGGCTATGTATATACATGTGTAACTTTATGACAGACATGTGGATACTTTCGGATTTCGGATAATACACTCGGCCTCGATTGATCATACCCGTCTGGTTGTAAATTTCCCAGAATTTGTGAAAAATTCACGAACCTATCATGGTTCGTAGCAGCGTACACGATAAAACATAGAAAAATCATTGAAATTATTATAAAATGGTTATAAGTTCATCGGAATGATTCAGAAGTTCCAAGAACTTATAAATTATCTGAATGAGTGTATCATCGAATTGACCATTATTCGGTTTAAAAATTCAGTGTAATTATTTAATTGAATTTAATCGAAGCTCATGCATGTCTGTACAATTGAACGACGAAAAGTCGGTGACATCGGTTTAAAACGGAAAAAGGAGGCGGAGAAGTGCAATTGTAAAAGTTATGTCAGTTACCGTTGGAAAAACAAAGTAACGAAACTTATGAACTTCTACAGAACTAACATTATTTTTACGAAATCTTGAACGATGCAAAAACGATGTTGGATTTTGCTACGGTTTGATTTGACGGATATCAACGTGCGTTAGTAAATACCTTGCATACCAGTAATCATAACAAAAAAGCTTATCGAAAATATTAATAATTGCATTTGGTATAATTAAGAATAGAAATAATAAAAAAGATGCACCCTACCTTTCTTTCATAATCTATGTTCGGCACTGCTAACCAGGGTAACTCCGAAACGTGAGTACGAAAACTCTCCTCAAAGTCGAGGACATCGGCTACGTTACTCCAAAGAACCACGTGCACGACCTCGAACCTTTTTCTCCTTTCTCTTCCGTGGCTAGGATTCTCTGCATCACGGTCGTTTTCCGCGTGCGATGAATTGACACTCGCGTAAAGGTCGAACAGCTGACGCGTAAAGTCATCGCAGGTAGCACCGGGGTTAATGAAACTAAAGTACACACCGATCACCTCACAAGTTGGTTGGCCATCCTCGTCAACGAGAGCACCACTTGCATCGCACGGTTTTGTTTCTTGTTGATTAACCTGACTGCACCGCGACAATTGTTTACCGAACAGTCTGTGTTGCCAACAGACTGGTTTCACGGTGGCTGCAGGTGACTTTTTCGTTACGTTTCCCGAGGTGGATGATGCCTGCTCGCTGTAGCACGCGGCCATCGCACGTAATAATTAGCCCGCTTCATTCACCGGCGACACACACCGACAAACCTTTTCGTTTCTAGATTGAATCGAATCGAACTTACTCCTCCGTTCCGTCAACGCCGACTGATTCGCGTTTCGCTGACTCGGAAGTTCCGACCAATCATAAACGGTTCGATCCGATCGAGACCGAACATTGCCGAATTGCTCCGATGAAAGCGCGCCTTTTCTTGATACTAATTGTAAGCATCGAACTTGTCTTTCGGTCTTTTTTCGTGTTATACAAACTTTTTGTACACGATGTATTCGTTTTTTCAATCCGTTTTAAGCATAAGAATGTATATAATGTTAGCCGTGACATGATTTTATATTTGTATACATTTATCTTATCTTATGTCATACATAATTTTATCTACCATTGCATTACATAAATATTATAAATACAAAGAAAAATAAAATTATGGATGTTATGCATGTTTTATATGGATGTATAAAATTAAAATATTACATATTGTATAATCATTTTTAATATAATTTCTAAAACCTACACGTATAAAGTAAAGCTAACTGTATAACATAATTTTCGTATGCACCATTTTAAATTGCAGTTATATGACTTATTATTGTTTAATTTTGAAAAATATGTTATTTTATGCAAATAATTAATTATATGTACTCTATTTAATCCATTTTAGCTGTATTTATTTGATTGATATACATTTATTTTACAACAAAATCGACCAAGATACGTCGTAGATCAATTCCAGTGTCGTATAGTTACGAATTTGAAATATGGTGGTGTTCTAACCTCAACAAAAAGAAAACCGGCAAATGTTACAGTTTTGCAAACAAATTGTATAAATTGAAAATTAAAAAAATAAACATGGATGCCTCAATTATTAGAAATGTACTTAAATGTTACTAATTTATTTTAATAATGAAGTACAAATTTCTAACCTGTTTCTTCATTAATACAAGTACTTATAAAAATATATTTTTATGTGATTATTATTTTATAGATGAAGGATTTTCAACTGTTATATAATCAAATATCTGAGACATGTTTTAAAACCTGTGTGAGTACATTTATTTCAAGGGATGTCTCTAATGATGAGGTGTGTTCTGTAACCGATAGTACTTGCATGTTATTTTTATTCATATAATATATATTTAAAATAACGTGTTTAAAGAAGGACGTTAACTCATTGAGTAATCTGAAATCATCATTTTTACTTGAACGTTTGTTTTAAATTTATTATAGGATAAATGTATAGAGAATTGTTCAGGCAAACATATTCATGCTAACCATAAAATAATGGAAATATTTATGGAAGTGCAGCCTATCATTTTACGTAAAAGTATGGAAGAATTTCAAAAGTCTCAAGCAGAGTTAGAGGCGCAAATGGAGAAAGAACAGAGTGTTGAGAATACTTTGTAATTAATTTTATGCAAATTGATTGTATCTCCTGTTATGTATTTCAGAAAAATAATTTTAATTGTTATTATTTGTGTCACTCTTACTAAACAACTCTTATTAACTAAGCAACAAAGATCCTATAAAAAGCAAGATATATAAGCATTCATTTATTATTTAGAGTTTGTATACACATAATATACACACAACAACATCATGATTAGGAACATAATACAGTCGCTACAATATGTTTTATAAATTAAAAAGTGCTTAAATTGCACATTTTAATTATTAAGTTATTCAACATTCTTCTTTATTCTTATTCCTACTTAATAATAAATATAAGATTGTATTTTTATTTAATTACAATGTGTTTTATTGGCCTAAAACATTCCTAACAAAACTTGTTAAATAATGGAATGTATTTCCTTATGAGATGTGGCAAAATGGGGAAAAAAAAAATTATAGATCTTTAGGGATTGCACATTAAATAAAGCTAAATTATGCAAAAAATAAAATAGTATACTATGTCATGGGTCATATTATAATTATACTGTTTACCATTATTGTTTTAAAAATAAATATAAATTTACAATGATAGGAATTTGTAGAAGTTTAAAAAATATAGTGAATTGCATATGAAATACATGTACAGTTCAATATTACATGTATTATTTTATGCACATTAAAAGATTCATTTGTGATTCATTGGAAGAATTGTATTTAAATATTTCAGAAAAAAAATCATATTATTATCGTACTCACAAATGTTGATCGATTAATTTTTATAGTTCAAATTACTATAAATTTTAGTATAAACTATAAGTTGAAGCAAAAAACAATAATGATAACGTACACGTGTCTATTTTATCTATACTAAAAATTTTCTATTTATGAAGCATAATGATCTGTGATGTATAGTTGCTTTAAAAAAGAATATAAATAATAGTAATATGTATAATAGCAAATAATAAAACATGATATAATTCATTACATTTTTCTCTTAAAAATATGACTAGTATTTATCTGCTTTGCAACAATTAAACATTTTATTTATTTAAATATAGATACTTTTGATTAAAAATAATTGCATCAATGAAGTCATACTTCTGTATTTAAAAACTAAATAAATATATACTCGTTTTTTTGTTCGTTTAATATTTGAAAATACTTGTGGAAATTAAACTTTATATAATGATAAGTTAATAAATTAATTTAATTACGTTGAAATTAAGTAACTGCATCTGCAAAGAATTTCTTAAGTTATGAAAACAAGTTGAATTCATTTAGAATTAAATATAGAGTTTAAGAACTCATTGGTCTCTTAACTTTTTCCAAACAGTTAAGTTTGACGTATAAATTAGTAAATATACGAAAATGACATCAACATTTAAATATAATAAATAAAGTACAGAAATATAAAAAGTTGAATACATATTAGGAAGTATTAAGCGTTATGTATCTATCCATATATTCTTTAGTTAAGCAGATTAACTTTGATAAAGTATTTAAATGAATGACTATGTAATGAGGTGGGATAAACATTTCAAACTCAGTCAACGTTTAATCCGTAA
The DNA here is from genome assembly GCA_943735885.1 of Stelis phaeoptera. Lineage (NCBI taxonomy): Eukaryota > Metazoa > Arthropoda > Insecta > Hymenoptera > Megachilidae > Stelis > Stelis phaeoptera. The sequence continues at coordinate 6,054,413 of OX030933.1, forward strand.
AGCGGAATAAAAAGTATAAAAGATACCTAACCTTAAAATTTTACCCAAGTTATTTCCTTACTGGCAATTGTGATATATCTATTAAGGTTGGTGCAAAATGTAATATAAAGAACCAATGAATACTATTTATACATACTATAAAATTCAAAGCTCAATATATCATATTTCATGTATTTACATTAGGACTTCTCTAAGAAGCCTCAGATAAAAATTAAATATCTATTGCCTTTAAAGTTTTATAAGTATTACTACCGAATAAGGAGAAACTTTACCAAATCCTTCAACTGGCACATTTTAAACTGACAATAATAACTGGCATATAACCAAGGTTTATTGATACATATGCCACATACTGATATTGGTTAATGCTTGAAGCGTAAGTAAGAAAAAATTCAGTCTGATTTTACATTATTTAAATATCCACTCTGTTCCAAAAATCATTTAAACTGACAAATTATTTAACAGCAGCGTTATGTAACATTTCTGAGAATTTCTGAGTTATTCTACCTTGTGATTTTCTCCAATGTTTAAAGAAAAATTCGTTTGGACGAATGTACCTTTCTATTTCATACCTTTCAAAACATGGATTTATTTCTTCTAGTGTAACTACTGTTCAAGCCACGACGGTAAAGATGAATTTGGTGATTTAATCTTTATGTTAAATTGTTTCAATGTAGCTTCCAGTGCTGTTTGATTACCAGAAAAGTAGGCGGATACTGCATTGTGAAACAGTAGTAACTGCTTATGCATTACCTTAATCTGTAACAGAAATGTGACAATGGTAACGAAAACGTTCAAAATACTTACGAGGAAGTGAATAAACCTAAAAACGTACTCTGTTTTCGTCCAAAAATTTAAGTTTAATTGAAACGTCCGATCTTAGTTTTTCAAAATTTTGTTTATGTTCTTCATAATTAGCCTGTGCCTCTTCCAACCTTGCAGCATTGGTACCATCAGATTTGGTCGCTTGTGCTAACGCTTCGAGATCTGTTCTATAGGCATCATACTCTATTCTGTAAAGAAATTGATAATATTTATTGTAATTGTTTTTAATACATATTTTTATAATAGATATAATATTAAAACATACGTATAAAATACTTTCTACTAAAATACAGTAAAATTTAATTACCTTGCAGTTTCATATTGGCGTACTGTAAGTAATGTATCTTCGATAGTTTTGTTACAAAGTGTGTTTACAGAAGAAACAAAGAAATTTAAGGCCCCTAGTAATGTTTCACCATTTTTTGTTAAGTTTCTTTGTGTTTCTGAATTGTATAGAAACTCCTCTTGTAATTCTGGAGATTTCTGTGCTAATTCAGAAAATGCTTCTCCTAAAGCGTGCTGTGTTTGAACAACATGATGAAAATGAGAAGCTAACGCTCTAGACAATCGTAAAACATTACAATATTTCTTCTGAGTGTCTCTTAATAATTCAATCTGTGTTTCAAGCTCTAAAAATGCAAGAGTATTATAATCATAAAATACAAACAAACAAGGTATATTCAGAATTTACCAGAATCTACTGTACGAGACGTTTTTCCAAGTTTCTCGTACATTAGCTGTCTTGTACACTTGTAAGTAGAAATACTCCAATTTTTAATACTTTCAATTTTACTCTGGGCTGTACGCATTGTTTGCGTATCACCATTTTGAATTGGAGTATTTGGAGATACTGTAACAGCTGTCACGAATACAACAATATGTTGATAAGTTTGGAACTAGTATTTTACAAAATGTTTGTTACAAATACGTCTAAAGAATATTCATTTTACTTACACACTTGTGAAGTAGGACTACCTAGAGTTAAATTTATCGTAGCTGGTCTAGGTTGACTATCGCTACTACAGTTGTTTGGTACATGAGGCGGAGGAGTCCCACTGTGGACTGCACTATCACTATCATTTAAAGACGGTGCATCTTTTAACATTTCATGAATACTTCGCTCCATTCCACGTAATGCAATAGCTATATGTAACATATCAAATAAGAAAATGTTACCATATATGATAACATAGTTTTTAACATAAAATTGCAATACATTAAAAAAGATAATATAAAAACAGTTAATTATGTATTAAGTGTAATTAATTAACAAAAAAGTAAAATCTATATCATAATAAAAATGTTAAACTGATCGCATACTTATAACAATTTTATAAGAATATCTAATGATTAAAATAATAATCAGTTTTTTAAAATACACAAATTCACATTGTATAAAAGAAAAAAATGTTTACGCGAAACTGCCATTTTTTTATAACACTAGAATTTATAAAAATTGTTATACACAATCAAAATAATATTATGTGTAAGGGGTAAATATAAGTAATTTAATGCGTTATAATATGCTGATTTTTATAATTCATTAGCGTACTAAATGATATAAAAAAAGAAGCCCCAGGAACTGTCACTTGACACCTGTTTTAAACTAAATGTGGACAGGATAATATTTGTTCATATACAACGATGATACGTTGCTTAAATAGCTGAAATCTTAAAACCTTTAACAAATAAAATACACATAAATTTAAAACAGTACTCACTACAAAATCAGAGGATATAAGTAATTATTCTATACACAAAACTTCAGAATAAATCTTTATAATGTTTCATGAGAGGTGCAGAATATCGAACTAGGTGGCGCAATATACCCAATTTTTGGAAACACCCGACAAAATAATGCAACTTTTGTTATAATTTCATATTACATAAATTTATTCCGTTTATTATAAAAACAATAAGAGAAAGTTTTATAACAATAAAAATTTTTGATGAATAATGATCTTCTATTTGTTACATGTTCTATCATGTTGTGTCTGTGTCACTTTAAAAATCTCACATAAGCTATATCATTGTAAAAATTGTTATTAAACAAATACAAAATGTATAAAAATTGATGACAGAAACGTAATAACTTTAATTTTTCTTACCACTGATATGTTAGTACATTTTACAGTGACTGGTTTCCTATCTCTTTATAATCTATGACCGAAAATTAAGGCATGCGGTGGTGTGGAGGAAGTGTGGAAACTCCTTCGAAAAGGTTGTAAAGGAGTTTCCTTCACGTTTTTTGGTTTTGACAGGTATATATTAGTGTATGTGCTTATAAAATGCTATGAAATAATGGCATAATACATTTAAATTAAATTTATTTTATTGATTATGCGATTCTATTTATACTACTTGTATATTAGCATGTTTTACGTTTAATTACACGAGGTTATAAGCTCGTGGTGAAATTAAAAATTGTAATAAAAATTGTATTTTGATTAAATACAGATATACAATAATTCTTGTGTCAAATATTTAGCGTTAATTGATTATCACTTATTTAATATTCTAATTGGAGAAATTACTATTGCGTGCAGTAGAATGCAAGTAGAACATATGTTGAATTTTATAATATTTAATATTTTCTTTTATCGTTTTATCTAAACCAACTTAGGAGTTTTAAACGATTCTTTAAGTGTTTGGGAACTTTTTAAAATTTGTTCTCTTTAATAATCTTAGATGTAGTATTCATTATGATTATAAAACCAGACAACAATTATTGAGTATTAAGATGAATGATAAGAAACTTTTTATCGAATTAAGCTTTATTTTATATATAATTTTCAGGCAAATAAATATCTTACCATCATGCCACCAAAAAAGTCAATGGAAGAAACGGATCGGTTGACCCGTATAGCAATTGTTAATTCTGATAAGTGTAAACCAAAAAGGTGCAGACAAGAATGTAAAAGATCTTGTCCAGTAGTAAGGATGGGTAAACTTTGTATAGAAGTCAATCCAAATAGTAAAATAGCCTCCATTTCTGAGGAATTATGTATTGGATGTGGTATTTGTGTTAAGGTATGATATAAAACGTTGCAAGCAATCTGTATAATTATATATATATAATTTTTTTTAATTCTGTTTTGTTAAAGCTATTAAAAATGAAATTTAGATCCATAAATAACAATAATTAATTATAATAAGTACATGTCTGGTAATATGATTTCTTTATTTATAGAAATGTCCATTCGAGGCGATCTCTATCATCAATCTTCCTAGTAATTTAGAAAAAGAAACTACACATCGTTATTCAAAAAACTCATTTAAACTGCATAGATTACCTATTCCACGTCCTGGAGAAGTATTAGGTTTAGTTGGAACTAATGGAATTGGTAAATCAACTGCCCTTAAAATTTTGGCAGGCAAGCAGAAGCCTAACTTAGGCAGATTTACCGTGTGTATAATTACATGTTCTTTGTATACCGTAATGTATTATTCTTTTGGAAACCTTACGAAGCTTGTTTGTTTAACCAATACAGGATCCACCAGATTGGACAGAAATCTTGAGCCATTTTAGGGGTAGCGAATTGCAAAACTATTTTACCAAAATATTAGAAGATGATCTGAAGGCGCTTATTAAGCCTCAGTATGTCGATCAAATCCCTAAGGCTGTAAAAGGCACTGTGCAGCAACTTTTGGATAAGAAGGATGAGTGCAAAAATCAGTTAGAAATTTGTAAAATGTTGGGTAAGTTGGTATTAATATTTAATATTGTACGAACTTGCCTTACGATCCTGATCTCGCAAAAGATTTTCTATAACTAAGTAAATAATAATCAAATTTAACTATACGTAGATTTGATGCACATACGCGATAGAGGCATCGATGCGCTTTCCGGTGGAGAACTTCAACGTTTCGCTTGCGCTATGGTATGCATTCAGAATGGAGATATTTTTATGTTTGACGAACCGTCTTCATATTTAGATGTAAAACAACGTCTCAATGCTGCTTTGACAATTCGATCTCTTATTCATCCTGACAAGTAAGAAAATTATTAATGATGTAACAAAATGTAACGTTATTTTTTGTTCACGTAACTAATAATCTATTGAAATTAACAGGTTTATCATAGTAGTGGAACATGATTTATCAGTGTTGGACTATTTGTCCGATTTCATTTGTTGTCTTTATGGCGTTCCTGGAGCTTATGGTGTGGTTACGATGCCCTTTTCCGTAAGGGAAGGTATAAACATTTTTCTAGATGGTTTTGTGCCAACTGAGAACTTGAGATTCCGCGAGGAATCTCTTGTGTTCAAAGTAGCGGAAAGTGCGACCGAGGAAGAAGTCAAACGTATGAATCATTACGAGTATCCTTCGATGACAAAAACAATGGGTTCGTTTAAGTTAAAAGTCGAGAAAGGTCAGTTCACGGATTCAGAAATTCTTGTATTACTCGGTGAAAACGGAACGGGGAAAACGACGTTCATCCGAATGTTGGCTGGTAATTTGCCACCCGATGACGGTTCAGGCAAGTTCAGTTTATTTATCCTTACAAGTTTAATAAAATTACTATATTTTCAATTATAAAATAAAGAATAAAATTGTCAATGTAATTGTCTTTTTTATAGGAAATATTCCCCAACTGCATATTAGTTATAAACCGCAAAAAATTAGTCCTAAATCGCAAGGTGTAGTACGGCAGTTATTGCATGAAAAGATTAGGGACGCTTATGTTCACCCTCAATTCGTAACGGACGTTATGAAACCATTAAAAATAGATGATATTATGGACCAAGAGGTACAAAATCTTTCCGGTGGAGAATTACAGCGGGTAGCTTTAGCCTTGTGTCTTGGAAAGCCAGCCGACGTTTATTTGGTCGACGAACCTTCTGCTTACCTGGATTCTGAACAACGTTTAGTCGCAGCTAAAGTAATAAAACGGTAACAGACTATTCTTTTCATTCGTATCTATTATCGCAATAATTGTATTATTAAAAGTTACACCAAAGCATATTTAAGTGATTAATTTCTATTTTAGGTTTATTCTACACGCAAAGAAAACAGGATTTGTGGTAGAGCACGATTTTATTATGGCTACATATTTAGCTGATCGTGTAATTGTTTTCTCTGGTGTTCCTTCTTTATCAACTACAGCTCATAGTCCACAGTCTTTGTTAAATGGAATGAACAGATTCTTAGAACTCTTAGGTATTACTTTTAGAAGAGATCCGAACAATTTTCGACCAAGAATTAATAAGAGTCAATCTGTAAAGGTATATAACTTCAGATATTAAAATTGTTTCATTAATTCATGGTAATTTCTAACATAATTATTGTATTATTTAACAGGACTTGGAACAAAAGAGGGCTGGACAATATTTCTTCCTCGAGGACTGAGACATGATATCATCGATAAATCGATTAGCAGCTTATATAAAATATTGTTAAGAAGTTTTTGTAAATCTTTATACGTTTAAAAGCAGGAAATGGATTTCTTACATCGTATGAAAACACTAGTTGCGTATACTTTTCGTTGAATCGAAATATTCATCATTTCGAAAAATCACTCCCTATTTATTTAAGTGAACGAATATCGGAAATTTGTTGATATATGTCTCAATATATCGAAGAATTTAATTTAAAGAGAAATAGAATCTTATTTTTGTATAAAATAATGCTGCCACAAATTTATTTATATCGATTAACACATGTCATAATTCGCATTTACAACTTGACACATAAATTATGCATGGTGCATTTTTCTGTATGAGTAATTTATGCCAGATCGTGTGTAACAAATCGGAAAAGATTAAATGTTATAGTATAACTGCTATAGAATATGAAGAAATCACGAATCCAATCATTTTATATATGCTGCGATATACAACAAAAAAAAAGAACGAATTTTAATGTACATTAAAAACAAGCATCGATTTTAACTGACAATTTAAAATATTTTTTGTTAAATTCAAACAGTTTATTCGTAAATTATTCGAATCAAATAAATGAGTAAGAAAATAGTTTTAAAATTTGTTTGTTACCTGCAATAACAAAACAGAAGGAGGAAAGTTGCTTTTTCCGGGAGTCGTCACAGCGTTTAACTAATAGATTACAATGACATTTTAGTGTAGTAGGCGTTTAGGGTAAGACGTGTGTTCGTCTCCCCCGGACGCCCTTGGTTCGGGTCGGCGGCCGCTAGGTGGCGAGGGTTTCTCGCTACCGGTCGTCCGGCATGTTCTTCGGATATATATAATTGTCCGAAGAACGGTATCAGGGCGTCTGGGGCAGGGATCGGCTGTCGTCAGCCCCACTGACGAGTCTGACAGTCGATCCCGAGACGAAACGCCGTTCTGCTATATTAGTTATCGTAAATACTCGATAAATATAATGTATATTGTTTCTCATTATTTCGAATGCGAAATATAAATTTCTGTTACAACATGCACAAGAATTACGAAAGATTTGTGAAGATGTAACGAACAATATAGCACAATTGTCATTGAATAACATTACACTAAAAAGAAAAGACGGTATATTAATCTGCTGAAAAATCGATTATGTATACTAAGAACTGTTACTTTCTCGCATATTTGTGAATGTAACGGGATTTGAAATTGATCAAATAAATCATTTGAAGTAAAAAAACTTAAGTTTATTATTTCTTTGTATGCATTAATTTATTACTTACAAGGGGAACCTTACTATGGGATATCCTTCGATCTTTTTTATTTTCATACATGCATATTGTACTGTCGGATCTTCCGAGTAATCTGACTTAAAATACGTTAAATTTTTTTTTATGTAAAAATACACCCATACTTAAAAAGTCAGATTACTGAAGTGATCTGGCAGTACAATATACATGAAAATAAAAAAAGATCGAATGTTATCCCATAGTAAGGTCCCCTCGTAAGGCAAAACAAGGTGAAATGTCTGTATAATTATGCGAATCAGTTTGTTGAGTGCAAACAATTAAATTAAAATATTCAATGCTAGCAAAGAATGTTTATGTTATCGGTAAAATTGTGAAGTTTGGTAATCCGTCATTATCCTTACTTTAATTAACGTTTCGTAACATTTGAGCACTGAGAACGAATTAAAGCAGTCAGGAAAAATTATATTTATTAAAGTAGCAAAATTTATATCGAACGTTATGTAATGTATGCATTGTGTAATATTTTTGGAAAATGTCGATAGAACAGAAGTAATACGTACAATACTGAACCTTTGAAAACCAATTTCTTTTGCACATGTTCATATTAATTCTCATAATAGGCATTAATTAATTGTGCTTATTAATTACAATCTCTTCTTCAAAACTACAAAAATTTTTGCTTTGAGAAAAAAGTCTGTTTTTTTTCCAGAAAACACATATTTTTTTAAATATGCATTTTGAATAATCAGATAGGGTCAATGTAGGCCGAATTAAGAGAGGTGGGGCTTAGTGGGGCAGCATACCCGGGACCTACGCTTAATTAATAATTTTTGAAAATAAGATCACTATAATAAAGATGAATGAACCTGAAAATAAAGGATTATTTAAAATGATATTTAAAAAACCATTATATTATCAAAATTAAGGTCTTATCTAAAGGAAATCGAAGGCGTTAAATATTCATGGCATTGATAGTGAACATGCTATAATGTTAACTAATGTCATCAATGTCCCTGACATTAGATAACTGAAAAAAAAAGAAAGGAAAACAGCAAAAATAGCTTAAAAATGCTTTCAAATGATAAGTTTGAAAGTGTAGGTATATAATTACAATAAGGTAACTCGATACCAGGAAACGTACGTAGATCGATGATTTAGTACGTAGATGTGTTTAAATTGTTGTCGTTCATTTTCTATTCTATAAATTCAACCCATTAACGCGGGAAAGGTTTAGTAGTTTGTTGAGAGGGAAAACGTATATATGAAGTGTGTCTTATTGTTAGTTTCGTTCGAATTGAAAACTGTAAAAGAGAATAATGTGCCATCAACGTTCTGTCGGCTATAATGTCTGCAAAAACTTATCGAAATTTTACGTCTTATTTCTAGTTTTGTTAATCCATACCCAACTATCATATTGCTGTGAGTATACAATTAAAATAGACATTTGTATTTTTAATCGTACAATATAATTGTCGATTGACAACTTCCGGTTACTCGGTTGGTATTCTGCCACCCTTCCTGGCGGGGGTTCCTCGCGATAAGGACGATCTCAACGGTATAAGAATTGTTTCATTGAAACGGTGTAAATCATGTAAAAGATAAAGAGTAACACTGATTTTTAAATGGACAGTAAACAATAAAAATAAGCCAAAGGAATGCTTACAAGACACACAATACGTTGTAAATACTTACAACAACTAGACGTTTCAGTTATCAATAATGAATTTGTGAATACTAATTTACCTCGCTGAAAGTAGAGTTTAGTATTAAACAAGGTGATTTAAAGAAAACAAACTGGTGTTCTTGATATTTGAATAATCGACATTCTTCCACATTTCCTTGAAAAAACTCAGGAAAATAGTTTCATTGAAAAACTTATCATATTTTCGTAAATTCAATACTCTGCAAGAAATTATAGTAGTATACAAGATTTTTCATGCCGGGTATTTAGTTGTTTATTACTTCTCAATTTTTTATTGTATATGTTATACAATATCCAGGGTTCGGGCGACACCATCGACATAATTCGAGCATAGTTCTTTCAACACCCGAAGAGTGCGCAAGGAGCTGCAAAGATAACGAAGAACCAAAAAATTGTTATTACAGTTTTACTGTAGAATTCTACACGACGGTAGGACCGTGCGTATTTTAATACTTGATATTTACCAATTTCTTTCGATGCTTTATGTATAATAGTGATCATATAGTACTATATGTAACATACGTAACATATAAGTAACATACGTATGTTACTTATATTATAGGTAATATTACAATAATTATGTTATAATATAACAATTTATGCATGTACTATAAATATAGTATATGATATTATACTTTCTGTCAATATTTTTGTACATAACGGCGTATAGAAAACAATATACATATACTATGTATTTCCTTTCTGTGTTGTATCGTGTACGATAATGTACATAAATGCGTTACAGCGCCTGTGATGTAAAAGAGCAATTAGACCAATGTATTTATGCCGATGGACTTGAGAGGACATTATTACCTATCAATCGAAAATTACCAGGACCGCCTATCGAGGTATACATGTACTTGTGTGTTACAATATAATATTAACTCTTTGACTTCCAGCACATGGGCCTAACAAAAAAACCTCTTTGACTTCGATGTGCGACGTATTCTCATCAAAACCTACAAAAAATGTTTTTGTTAAAATTAAAGAGAAAAAAATTAAACTTAATGGGCGAAGTACTCACTGTTCAAAGGCTAATGAATTTTTATGTATAATTTTATAATGATTTTGCAGATATGTAACAATGATCGAGTTATAGTTGACGTGAAGAACTCTGCGCCGGGTCTTGAAGTAACAATCCATTGGCATGGCATTTTCCAAAACGGATATCAATATTACGACGGTGTTCCTTATGTTACCCAATGTCCAATTCCATCTTCATCTTCGTTCAGGTAAAAATCGTTTTATTTCATGTTAATTTCAACTTATCGCCTTTAGTCTTCGGTATTGATGCATTGGGACAAAATAAAAAGAATACTGATTAATTTAACGATCTTCAAACGCGTGCTATTGTAAATACTACAGCTTATTTATGGAATTTGTTTTAACTTTAACTTATGAATTTCTCGATGTTCTAACAATTAATTACACAATTAACGTTAATCTCTCTTAACCTCGCCACATACTTCATCAAGTTTCTGTGAAAGCAGAATAAACAGTATATCAATAATAAATAAAATACTCCAATCATAGTTTGAATTCATTAAATTAAATCAACTTGCCTTACCGTCTCGCGTCGGCGAGTCCGTTCTCGACGCTCAGAACGAACTCCTGGTAGCTAGAGAACATGAAAGTACAGGAGGTGGTTGAGGAGTTCATCGTGTGATAAGGACAGATACATAAATCTGGCGGGAAAATGTATATTTTGTTCATTATGAGGTCAGTAGGAGGCATGGTAACTGTTTGTCCTTGTCACGCGCACTGACGTTGATGCGACTGGTTCTTTTGCGCATGCGCATTCAATATAGTATCAGTGGCGTAGTCATTCGTATAAAATGAGGTTCTATAATGCCCCCATTTATAAAACATCTTTTTAAATTATTTAGAAATTTTAGAAATTTTGAATTAATTAATTAAAATTGAATAAATTGATTTGAGACATGTAATGAACAAATATAATAAGACTATATAACATATAATGTACAGGGTGTAGTCCCGTCAACATTATGGTCCGGGCCTCTATGCTGGTCACATGTATGTTATACGTTACTGTAATCGCCATCATTGGTCGCGCATGCGCGAAAGAACCACTCCTGTCTATCATCATTGGTCACTGTCTTTGTCGCACAGTATGCTTCTAGCATACCTTCTGTACTTTTATGTTCTCTAGCTACCAAGAGTCGTTCTGGGGCCCCTAAAACCGTATCCCGAGAGTAAAATCCGTTAGATGGCGTAATGGCGTTAATTTAATTTTTTGCCCGCGAAATATATCTATCCTTGTTGCACATTGAATCATTGAACTTCTTAACTACCTCCTGTATTTTCATGTTCTCTAGCTACCTGGAGCTCGTTCTGGGCGTCGAAAAATGTTTCCGACTAATAAGCATATTATATGTGCGATAACTTAATTCAAAAGTAAACCCACGAAATATCAAACACGCTTCTAAAGTTGCGCAACATTTTGCTGTACTTTTTACAGCCGGAAATTTCTTTTTTACTATCTCAAAATCTCAGAACTTTTTAAGTAAATATTTATAGGACTATAAATAAATAATACATACATTTTTATAGCATCATACTATAAAACACATGTTACATATACATTTTTTTCTCTTTTCACGAAATATATACTATATGTCACGATGAACTGTTTTTCATTTTTCAATTGTTGCAGGTACGATTTCGTGGTGAAAAATTCAGGAACCCATTTCTACCATTCTCACATATCAACGCACATGTTAGATGGACAGTATGGACCTTTCATTGTTAAAGATTCTCCATCGAACAATCCTTTCAATGGATTATACGATGCAGACGAACACGTAATATTCTTAAGCGACTGGACGCATGAATTATCGATGGAACGTTATCCGGGTTGGTACAGACACGATATAGGACAAAATGCCAAAAATATATTAATAAACGGTTTGGGAAATTGGACGGTAAGAAATATACAGATTAATTTGTAAAATAAACTTGTTCCATACGTTATGTTGATATCATTAGTCAATTACAGTTCTTTCTTCATTATTCATTTTTTCTTTCTTGTTGAATAGTATTATTCGCTATTAGCGCAGTATAGTTCATTAAAATAATATAAAAATGTTTAGATTCATTTGTAAGATAAATTTATTTCATATCTTTTAACTTATATTTTCATTTATTTACAGTGCTTTCATTGTCTTTTAGTTTTTTTTTAAATTGAATAGACTTGTTCGTAGCTAATATAATTTATTAAAAAAGAAAATGGACGACATTTTTTAGGATCCAGATACCAAACAAACTACAAATGGCAAATTGGCAGTATTTAAAGTAACGAAAGGGAAACGGTACCGAATGCGTCTGATTAATTCCTTCACTACAGTGTGCCTGGCAGAATTCAGAATCGTTGGACACGATTACGATATAATCGCCCAGGATGGTGTAAACGTCAAACCCAAAACAGTGACTAAAATAATATCATCTGCAGGTTAGACTAATTCTTTAGAGTGTAAGTTAAAATCCTATTCAACACGTATTTATGAATTGTAATTGGAAATATAAGTATACAAAGAGCATTTTTCTCAAGTGAACACTGGTCAGGACTGACTTGACCAGAGTTTTTAACATTAAAGTCTTGCTTCAGCTGTTCGTGCAAATATAGAGATAAAAAATTACAATACACTGGCCACCAGATATTAAATTAAATGTGTTATATGTATAATATAAAATAATATTAAATCGCATCTTTTATGTGGAATAAAATATTATCATGTAGGCGATCTGAGACGATCACCTATGCATAAATCCGCCACTACTTTTATCCAATCCTATTGGATAAAACTCATTTTAAATTTTATGTATATCTTTATATTTGCAGGCGAACGAGCAGATTTCATTCTAACTGCAAATAAGAGCGTGGACTCTTACTGGATACAAGTGCGTGGTCTCGGCGAATGTCGGGATAAGAGTGTACAGCAATTAGCTATTTTACAGTATGATGGCGCTCCTTCTACACCATCGACGCCACCTCCTACTTACAATGATGTAGCATCTGGTGTTGTAAGTGTTTTCTCAATATCAACTGATACTCGAATCCTTAATAATCTTCAAACGAAACAGGGAAAAATTCATGGAAAGTCATGACAACTGATTTTTCTGTATCACCCAGATTTTCCATTTGAAATTTCAATATACACTACCAATACAGTTAATTAACTATGCGATATATAAGAGGTATTACCTATTCTCATTTGGTCAATTTTTTCATATCTAGTGGACGAATAAAAATTTTGTTGTAAATCTAAATTTTCAAGATCATTGACCAGTTACGATGAACATTCAGTTGGCCAAGTGAAACACCTTTGCATATAAATTGGTACACGATCCTTTTGTGCTTTCCAGGAATACAATTCGCTAGATGGAACAAAGTGTAATACAAACAATTCAGGTACTGCACTTTGCGTCAATCAGTTGGAGAGTCTAGAAGAAGAAGCGGATCTCATGAAAGTCGAACCGGATGAACGACACGTATTGAACTTTTGGTTCTTCAATTATACTCAATATGGAAACAAGATTCTGTTTGAGACAGACACGTATCGTACCTTTTTCAGTAAGATTGTATTTCTTCTTTGTGCAAAGGATAATAACGTATCGCCTTGTTAATTTTTCGATCCGTGATAGTCTGTTTTATCGATCTACTACAGAGATCTGTTACAGAGATTTAGCTAATATACTCATCCTTCTTATAACAAGAGGCCGCTTATAATTGCGTTATAGAAGGGTTAATTATATTCAAATGAACTGCTAACACCATAAAATGGTTTCATATTTTATGTTTGCCTTCTTTCTTGTAGCTGCAAATGATTATTCTCAGGATGCTTCTATGTTTAACAATATCGTGTTCGAGCCTCCGGCATCACCTTTGCTTACGCAACGCAGCAGTTATCAAACAATTTGCAAGCAGAATCAACTCAACACTTGCACCGAACCTTGTACATGCACTCAGGTTATTCGTACAAAATTAAATAACGTTGTGGAATTACTTATTTACGATCAAGGTAATATTTCATTCTCTATAACTGTACTTTAAAGAATGTATTAACGTGAGTTACGAACATGCTTATTATAAAATTCAAACTATGAATTGGAAGAAAAATGTATTAACGTTTTCGTGAACATTTTTTAATTACAATTAAACAATTTCAGTGCCCCAAGACGATCTTCATCACCCATTTCATTTGCACGGTTACGAGTTTAAAGTGTTTAGCATTGGCCAATTCAGTGACAATAGAAATATATCAAAACAAGATGTAAGTGAAATACTTAGTCAGCACAAAGAACGTCTTCAACGGGGCGAGTACCACAATCCACCTGGTAAAGATACCGTCAAGGTTCCAATGGGTGGATATGTGATTCTACGCTTCAAAGCTGATAATCCAGGTATAATATAATATTACTTTTGTATAAATTTTCAATTCTTTCCTTAAAAATAATAACTCGAACTAATAAAAAAAAAAAGAATCACAGAAGAACGAATTATTTAATGACTACATTAATTTTTGTTATGATTCATCACTATAAATTGAAATATTTAGTACATCACGAATTACTAAATATAATATTATATATTAATTTATGATCCATTAATTTGTTATAGGATGGTGGCTACTCCATTGCCACTTCACTTGGCATCATATCACTGGAATGGAATTGGTTATTTACGTAGGCGAAAAAAAAGACCTTCCACCAATTCCACCTGGTTTTCCCAAATGCGACAATTGGAAACCACCTTTGCGGACTCTAAACGATTTTTACAATTTCAGATATCCAAAATTTTAAGTACATAAATTTTAATTGTATATTTTACGATCGTCGCATTCTATATTATTTTCAACAATAAAAAAAGCTTTTTATTCTCATTTTAAATTTCTTTTATGATTCCCTTTATTTATAAAATCGTGCTAAAACATTTGCCCACGAGAACGATTTCTCGTACGGTGAAAAAACTCAATTAGTCAGCGTCAATTAACTGAAGGTAATATAAAATAAATACAAAATAATACCATAATTTATGTTTAGCGCACTAGTGTGTGTCAAATACCAAGTCTGGAGGTTTATTATTTCCACAGGTGGGGAAATTCAATGGAAGAGGTGGGAAACTTTCGTGATCTCCTACTTTTAGCAGAAATTGCATACCAGGACCGGACATTTCCGGCGAAATTGCTGTGCTTCTTGCTTCCCATAACCAATATCCTAAAAACAATAAACAATTTTAACAACAACATAACAATACTGAGCTTTCATTCACAACTTCTTCACATAAAACAAAGTATAACAAAGTTACTTTCCTAATTCGCTTTAATCATAATGCAATAATGATAATTTAAAAACTCATTATGCACTGTGACAGTAAAATATTATTTTAATTGTCTAACGGCGAACTCTGAGACAACGATAATTCAAATTTTATTTTATACTCTACATTATTTCCATTTTATAGTATTTCTTTAAATACTAAGAACAAGTTGCATAGATCTGTTATAGAACATCGTCGTTTGGCGTTTAAATATCGGGTGTTCAGATTAGGTTGCTCCCCACTTTGTCGACATAATCGGTACTTCACCGTAAGGTTTCTCCTGTCAAAAACAGGGGTGCAGAAATTAGGGGAAACTTACCCAAATTATCAGCGAACAGGCGAAGAATAATGTAACCTTTATTCGGAACAACGAAGCTGTCTTTCTTAGGAGGATCTACGATGTTACGTTGCAACTGTCCGTTACCATCTAAAAGTATAATTTCATCTTTGCTGATTGGTCGTTCGAAACTATTTCTTCCTAGAATACTCGCACTGTAGCCGTGTATATGAAACGTATGAGAAACATTTCCACCGAAACCTAAATGAAAAATCATTATCAAAACAAATGGTTATACATTTTTTACATTCACTTAACAATAAATTTACCTTCATCTATCAAAACAACGTCGACATATGTTTCGACTGGAACTTCGATGATCTGAGTACATTCACAGAATAATGGTGTATCGGCACATTGTTTCGATGGCTTTTCTAGAGAACAAACTGATGCTTCCAGTATACTTTCTGGTTGTGATAACAGTGGAGATGGGGGATATTTGAATGTCATTTTATTGATTTGCATAATCTTCGTTCCGTTTGTATTCATACCTGAAATTAAAATTAATATTGATATTATTTATTGATAATCTCGATACATTTTTTCTATTCATTTTTGTTAATGTTGATTAAACCTTCGCAGTTTAGCGATTTAGGTTTGGGACCCCCTGTATATTAACTTAACACGTTGACTGCCACAGTGAAAACGGACATGGGTAGTCAGACACGCTGAAATCCTAATTATTAACACGTTGGCTGCCACGGGGGTCACCGGTGACCGGCACCCGAAACTTTTTACAATTAAATAATTAACAAAAGAAATGACGAAACAAACGACGGATAGCGTTATCATTAAGCTAATAATGCTAGCTATCGATTTGAAAAATTAAATTTGAAAATTAGTTGATTACATTCTTAATAATTAGGATTTCAACGTGTCTGACTACACACGTCCGTTTTCACTGTGGCAGTCAACGTGTTAACAATACAATCAACTAATTTTTAAATTTAACCTTTCAATTCGATAGCTAGCATTATTAGCTTAATGTCAACGCTATCCGTGGTTTATTTTATCATTTCTGTCGCTAATTATTTGATTGTAAAAAATTTCGGGTGCCGGTCACCGGTGACCCCCGTGGCAGCCAACGTGTTAAATAACAATACATTACTGAAAAGTTTCTGTAAATTCTTACAGATTTATATTATTATTTATCAAAAGCGTAAAGGAATATTTTTTATATTGTCATTAAATGAATGTTTCCTTAAATAGGATTAACCCTTACTTAAATAAGAAGGGTAGAAAGCGCATCCATAAACATTGTATCTATTGTCGGACATTTCATCGGTGAAAGAGGGGAAAACATTTGCGTCGAACGGAATATAAATAACTTGATTCGCCTGAATCTCGGTCGATGCACCCTTTGATCCTTTTAAGTCCAACGCGCACACAAGATTCTTTGATATCTCATGACAATCGTAGCCCTTGTTCGCAATCGCGTGTTCATCGATTTTCAATGGTTCTGGGTCCTTTATTATCGCGGACTCTGGTTCCGCGTCATCATAAAGGATGAAAGCCTCCTGACGAAGGTTTTGACATTCCTGAAGACCCTTTACGTCGATCAGATACTTGCCAGACAATTGATTCGTTTCCACGATTACGTCTAGTCTCTCGCCTGAAATCAAAATTTAATTCAAACAACTTCAAAATTTACTTCCTCAACAGATAATTCATTATTTGATTTACAATGTATCTTCGCACAAGTATAGAATTAAAATTATAATAAAATAAATGATATAAAATATTTTACAGACTAATAACACTTATCATTTTATTATGTTGGTGGCATGAGAAATAACGAAATTGCACCCCAAAGAACGCTTATTCCTAGTCATTTTATTGAACGGAAGTATACAAAGTTAAACGCACGCAGTACGTTGTAAAATATATAAAAAATAAAATAAAATAAAATAAAATAAAATAAATATGTAAATGAGTATGATGATGTTGAGAATGTGCTATGATTAGAAAAAAATTCTCGTTTGCAGTCGTGTATGTATTAGGAGTGGGCGGGTACCCGAGATTACGGGTTCGGATCGGACCGGTACTCGACACATACGTACGGTCGGGTTTTCGGGTCATCGGCAAAAGTCAGACGTGCTCGGACGAATTCCCGCAATGCCGCGATTCGACGTATTTCAAAAATTGATTGCATTACATTTCTGATACAGTCCTTGATACTCCGTTTTTTTTTAGGCGGCCAATTACTTAACAAGCATACGCAAAATATTTGTTTACGCGGAAGTTTGCTATAAAATGATTTTTATGCAAAAAATGATGATTTTAGTGAATTACGGGTACCCGCCCCGACTGTTCATGTATCTTACGTGAAGTCTTTTCATTTTCGGGGCCCAACTTAACTCTCCTCGTTTTTGCAATCGTGTTAATCCTAATAAAAAATGAATTTCAACGTAACAAATACGAAGTTAACAAAATCGCTCTCCCGATGTTTGTCTAGTTTCGATGAGCAAACAATCGTGACGATATATCGATTTTTTGAAAATTCAAATCGCGGGAAGGAAACACCGTTAGGTTACACGGTAACATTAATTCAACAATCGGCTTCATTCCCCTTGATCTTATATCATCTTATAGCTACGTTTTTTGTTTCCTTTACAACGAATCTTTACGCTAAATAAACTTAATTACGCTTATCGATACGCTAGGATTAATATTGTGATCGCTATCCAAAGAAAAATTCAAACGAGGGATATCAAGGCAGTGATCGCAGTTTAACTCCGGCATATTAACCCGTATGACGAATTATTTTACAATAATTTTAGTCCACGCTTACTTTCTTTCGTCGTAAAATCACAATTGCGACCGACAATACTTCACAAAGAATGCAAATGTAAAATAGTATAATTGTAATTGTTATAATTAATTATGGTATCGAATTAAATATATTTGCAAAAATTTTCATTTCATTTAAATTCGATTATTGTTCGCACGTTCTTGAATTTTATATCATTGCACCTATTCTGCTATTATTTCATTAAGATCTGCAACAGTAACACTGCGATTTCGTCAACGTTAACTTCCGACATTACACAGTACCTACATCATCTATAACGTGGAATACGGACAAACTATAATGGGGGAAAAGAAAAAACTTAATATAACACGCGTTGAACGATTCAATTTTGTATCCTATTAATTACTCGATATCGAAAATACTGATAGAACCCGAATGAAGAAGGAATAATACGCTCGTGGCTTTAACTTATGTAATACTTCCAACAGAAGAGTATAATTAAGGAGATTAGCTCCAATTATGTATCTTAACTATTAACAATCATAAACGAAGGTTCGAACCCTTTGCACTCTGCACTTTTCAAGTACAGGTACATATTATACCCTTTTGATTCAAAAGTCTTATTCTAGATTCTATTTTGAATACTTTTTATAACAAGAGCAATTATTATTTTAGTGTTATTATCTTATCGAGTGGAAGCTCATTCATACTTTAGAGTATTCAATTAAAAATCCATTAACCCTTTTGCTCCGGGTAAAAATACACTTCTTAACTATCCGACTATAAAAGACGGACATACAGGGTGTTAGAAAATTATCTAAAGAGCTCCACACCGTTGGATAGATCACGGAAAATCGAAGAAGAAAGTTCTTTAGCATTTTTCGATGGGATCAGTAGTATAGCTACAATTCGTTGTTGAAAATCGAAAAACTGACCAATCAGCGCGCAGTTTAGATTACAAAATGCGCGCCAAAGAAGGCTATCTCTTTCTACTCCACGCGTTTTGTTATGCAAGCTGCGCGCTGATTGGTCAATTTTTAAAATTTTCAACAGCGGATTATGGCTAAACTACTGATCCCATCGAAAAATGATACATAACTTTTTGCTTTGATTCTCCGTGATCTATCCAACAGCGTGGAACTCTTCGGACAACCTTTTAACGCCCCGTATACGCCAAGCGATTTTAACTTAAATTTTAATTTTAACAATAATTTCTTTTTGACTTTTTGTCAAAGGATTAATAGTAGTTAAGAAAAGGAATATTACATTTTTTTATAAACTTAAACGCTTTGAAATGTTATATTTTTATGAAATTAGAAACTCTAGAATATTTATACGAATGGGTCAATAAGCTTTGGGTCGTTAATGAAACAATTTTAATGAGAAATATCGATTTCTTCTTCTAATTTTTGATTGGTATCAAATTAGAAGACGATAGTGCTTATCGGTGAGCAATTAACTTGCATAATAAATATCTAATGAAATGAAAATGAACGATTGAACGATGCTTAAGAGAAAGCCAAGAGTGTAAAGGGTTCGACAAGGACGAATACAAAAATATACATATAAAACTATCGCATAATCAGGAACAACAATGAATACGTTATAAAGACTTACACCGGAGACTAATTGGGTCGTGTGTATATCGTTATCTAACTACTAATGGAAAACCTGATGTCTATCGATACGAGACATGATGTAAATTTGTTCTGAACGAAAATTCAAGTGATTTATAAGAAGATTTATCTTTCACTTCTTACGGAGGGACCTTTTCTTGATCAAAAATAGTTCGTTATCTATACAGCGTACTACGTCTATACATACTGTTTAAAGCCCTGAAATAATACCAATGAACTGTTTACGTTCTAATTGTATGTCATTCCTGAGACAGATTGTACCGGCGACAAAAATGATAGAGAAAATTAATTTTGTTAATATGATTTGGTCTACAATTTCTGTGGCAATTACAGTTTATTAGTATAAAACTCAATGCTAGTTAAATTAATCCTTTGAGTGCGGCGTTTATTATTTTTATTTAACTGATTACAAATGATTGGATACTTGAAGATTTGTACTATAGAAAGAGCTAAATCATCATCAAAATCATATACTATATTTGTTAGAAATAGAATTATAAATTCAAAGGATTTTCTATGACTGTAGCTTGGGACTCAAAGTATTACAATTTTGATCATTATTTTTTTAAAAGATATTTTAATTGATTCAACATGATACTGGAATTTCTGGAAATCGATACTGTGCAGCTTTCGTTGAAAATTAAATGATTTCTTGTGTTTTTAATTGAAAAAACACCGAGAAATACAAAAATATTACAAATTTTAACATTTTTTTTCTCTACCATCACACAAATAATTTTTTCATCAATCTGACTCAAACGACATCGGCTTTTTCGCTTACCTTTTTACATCTAAAATCACATATCCGCTATGTCTATCGAATATGAGTAACATTTCGTTCGACGATTGTACGTAAAGATCGACGAAGGTCCACTTAAAAAAATATTCGTTCGGTGTTATCGTGCCAGACAAACCGGATCACGAAAAACGGTGTCCTTTAAAATACAGTCTTTCTCACGAATCCAAGTTTAAAAATATTATACGCGTGTCAAACACTTTTCTTCTGGAAACGCAATTTAAAGGTAACACAAATTCGTTCTTTCCTATTTGAAAATAGCGCTTCAGAACGCGAAACGTTTCCGTTTTCGTCTCGTGCAAACGATACAATACAATTTCATTGTATTTATAAAGTTTGCATAAATTTTTAAAAATTCGTACACTTTCTTTGTTACGAGCAAAACATCATTCATAAAAAAAAAAAAGAATTTAATATTACTTTTGATTTCTCGCAATTTCATCAGCTTCAACACGCCCCAATCTTAACGATACATAGATAGTCCGTTATTCTTTCGCTTACGGAAATAATGAATTTTATTCCTGGGGCCTTGAGTGATTATCTCCCAGGAGAAAACTCAATCTTGTACAATTATCGAAAAAATATAACATTACGTGTAAACAGTTTTCTAAATACGTTTTCTTGATTCCTTGGAAACTTCATATAACGAGCGGCGCAGTGAACGGCTTCACCGCTGATTACCTTCGAACTTCGAAGAATTTGAACTGTAAATTACATCGAACAAGTGTACTTTACAGCAAATTCTTGCGTCTCGCTATACAACGTTGTCGCTGAAGTATCGCGTTTTCGAGAAAGGACAAACGTTCATTTCAATGAATTCGATAAAGCGTTTCGCTACAAGCTCTTGAATTATTAACATTTGGTACCACTTTCGATCGCTGATTTTACTCCCTATCTAATTCTAGGATACAACAAAAGGAAATGAAGAATAAAATCATCTGTACCTTTGTACAACTTTTATAAAACTTTTAAACACGCGTTTAACGTTAACACTTTGACTGCCACATAATCCATACATGGGTGACGTTTGAATTTTTTATGGAGATTTGTCACCTTTCGCTAACATAATTAGAAATACCCGTATCAGGTAGTTGAGATTACGAATAATAGATCTAACGGAATACTGTGAAGATAATGGATAAAATTTGTTAAAAATAAGATTACACTACTCGATGAAACTTTCAACAGCTTCAACTTGACAGTCAACACGTTAATAATGGCCTTTTTTAAAGAAAGGACGCACGTGTTGTTCCCTGACGGACTTCCGGTCAAAAAATCAACTACGATTCTACGGTAAAATCGAAAATGCTGCACGATCTATGTCACTAATGAATAATTCTCACAATATTATAACACGGAGCTGCACCTACAATCGCAATGGTGCTGGTACTATTAAGTTCTCGTTAAATCAGACGTACTCTATCAATTTTCCCGATTCATCTTGCATCCCAACATTTCTCGTTAACACATTCGTTACTTCGTATATTATTCGTTCAGACACACAGCGTTTCCGTAATAGTTCCATTTAGACAAACGTCCTTACAGTCATATAAATAGAACTGTTTATATCATAACGCAGCAGAATCATTCATACATGTATCAGTTCGAACAAAATGTTTTGCACGTTGCGACACGATACGATAATCAATTTCAAAGGAAATAGGAAAACGATCTAATCAACCGGGCGCGAGAAATACATGTTTGCTTCTACACTTGGTAACTGCACAGTAATTTCCAATCTAATGCCCACAAAACTGTTGAAATCTTATCTGAGCGTTATTATAATAATACATATAAACACTCGTGCAAACTGTAGGACTAAACAGTCAAGCTTTACTGTATCTTTTATACGAACAGCTGCGAAACAATCATCACCTATCACAAGGTAACTGTGCACGATGAATGTCATTTGCAAGGAACATTACAAAAAACATTCCATGCCTGAACGAATATTACAAATCGGCTTTTAATAGTCACGATAGAACCCTGGGCTCTCGCAGTACACTGTTTTCCTTTTTACGAGGACGTTTCACCGTGTTTCCATCAGAACGTCTCACGATCCTCGAATATTAGAAACTGCAGAGGCAGCAACCGATCATTGATTAGAGTTCGAGTGTCCGTTGTCGCGCTAGTTAGCGACGTGTTTGCGCGTAAATGCCGATCTCAGCCTCGAAAAGGATCTGGTTGATCCTGAGCTTCGCGACGGACCTCGAGTAAGAGTCTGGTATCTCCGCCAGTTGCACAGCGATGCTCTCCGCGAATTTGGCGAACTCCTCTTTCGTTCTCTTCCGTTCGTTCGTCGTGGTTTCGACTTTCATCTGGCCGGATTCGTCCAGATCGCCGATTGGACAGTTATAATGGTCCTGTAACGAGCCGTTGTAAAGCTCCATCGCTTTTAAGCTCGACGACGATGATTCCTCCGCGTCCTCGCTCAACGAGGCGTTGAAAGAACCAGTCCCAGAACCGTTCGTTTCTTCGTTACAGTCTATGAACGTGATACTCTCAGGATCGATGTCACTCACTATGTATTCCTCTTGCAATTTCGACGTCTCTTCCTCGGTTTTCTACGGGAAGAAGAACATTGTCAGGTAAAAATCGATCTGTAAGCTTGTGGGTCTTCTGTGTATAATTCTGTGTGTTTACAGTTATCGTCGCTAACCCTTTGCCTTGGAACGTTAAGACCCACCCATTATTTATTACAGTTCGAATACGAGACACACACGTGTCGTGGTCTTTTATATTTTTCTCGCATCTTGCCTTATTTGAAGTTTTTAGTATTTCTCAAATATACAAAGTGCTTCTATGTATAATATACACAAGGCAAAGAGTTAATATCGTGATTCACCAATTCCTGAATAAATTGCTAATGTGACGATTCTGTTTCATTTCACTTTTGCATTCAAATGATCAAATTCTTGAGTCTGGACATGTTGTTCCGACTTGCAAGCTTGTAGAGAGGTGTTACCGTATATTTGATCGTTTCATTGCAGCCTGTACAACGAATGAAACCCAGTTGCTGTTTAAATCTTTCCTTACATGCAAGGTATAAAAATAAATATGTAAATATAAACAAGACATTAGCATTTGAATAATGTAACCATTGTATTATAAACATTGGTACCAACTACATTTACATTTTAAACTTAATGAAAGTTGATAAATATGAAATCTTGAGCAAGATTCTATAAGGCAGCGGTATCCAACCTGGGAAGCGCGAAAATTTTTTAATAAAATATTAAGATTCATTCTCCACGTTGCCCCCAAAATTTGATAAACAACAATCCACGCATTCAATTTTGATGCGATAGATGTTGTTTGTTTAAATGATTAAAAAGAATTTAATATAAAAATAAATATACATGTACGTATATATGATAGCAAAACCTTGTTATTATTCTGTTAATTGTAGTTTTCAGTTTTCTCTTTTTGTAATAAAGTTTTTATTATTTAAAACGTGTCTATATAGTCTTAGTTGCACAAAGGGCGGAAACCGCTGCTATAAGGTATAAATTTTGTTACAATATAGAATTTAAAATATTTAAATCGATTTCAATACATTCTTAATCAATTTCAAATTAGTTTTCTGCTTGCAAGCATCCAATTGTTTACACGTATAAAATTCACCTTGGATCTGTACATTTTCCAAGTTTCATCTAATTAATAGCCAATATACTAGGTAACACTGTTACGGGTCATTGTTGCATGGCTCTCTAATTGTAAGAATTCAAAACTAATTTCCTTCGAGCGTTCACCTCGCCTATAATTTATCCGCTTATATGTTCAACGGTGAAAACTTTACATTCCTGGTTATTGTAATTAGACGGTAGAATAAAAACAATCGAATTGGATCGCGATTTAATCTACCCGCCGTACCTGGAGTTCACACGATTCTACGTTAATCTAACATTTCGATCTATGAAGAAATTTCACGTTAAAACTTTCACGGGAATGCATTTCAATATTTCGAACAATAATGCCTGAATAAATCTGATACGCTTAACTGAGAAAAAACACACGGGTATAAGACACGGTTGAACAATTTCTTTTTTAAATACAACAATCGCATCTTTGTTTCCTCTTCAATTTTTTACGATTCAAAAATTATGTTTTCGTATGCATTTCATGCACTTCGAATATTATGATTTAAAATCTTCTTTACACGCAACATTTGGTACATTTTACAGGTCGCAGTTTTGTAACTTTCATTGTTCTTTGTAAGACGCACATGGTGCGTAGTTGATTTCGAACGAATCAAACGTAGTAGGATCAAACAAGCATGACGGAGACGCCACGAGATACGACGTAAACGCGTATTTCGTCGAAGAATGGTTCGAACCGCTAGCTGGTTCCATGAAACGCATTCAGCCTCACAATGATCTTTCTCCGAAATTGGTTAGTCAATTTACACGATGGCGTAAACTGGCCTCCTTATAACCAGAGAAAGGGATCCCTTACGGCCGTTCTACTTCTACTCTATCCGCTCGTGAACGACGAAGACAAAGGTAGCTCGCGCATTACACAAATGAAAGATACTAAAACATCGGTAATACAGAAAAATATCTGTTAACGATAGTTAATATTACACGGAGTTAGTGGTGCGGGACACGTGGAAAACGAGATTTGCAACTGGGTTTCTCGGAACGGCGTACTAGGCTGCACAAATGTAACGAAGTGGCAGGAGTCCATCCGGCATACATACGTACCTTCTTCCTCTTGCTGTATCTGCGTGTGCCGAATTGCAGGAACTGCATCGCCTTGAACGCGAACCACTTGGACACGTAAACATCGTTGGGACCGGTGGCGGCGTCGCGGCTGTTCTGTATCTTGTGCACCTCCCTCGAATACTGACACTTTAGATTCGTGATCTTTTTCTCGATCTCGAGCGTGTTACAGCAGAGTATCTCGGCGAGCTCTTGGATGGCGCGTTTACGCTTCGTACGATCCCGGTAACCACGAGCATTCCAGTCCCAGAGAACGCGTCTTTGTTGATACTCGCGCAGTAGCTCGAGGGTTTTGTCGCGAGTCCACTCCATGTCGAGGCGCGTATCGTTCGTCTCTGACTCGTTCCACGCGTGGTCGCTGGACATGGGAAACAAAGCGGCACGGTGTACGGGCCGCGCGACCGGTGGCGGCCAATGTTTTCGAAGAAATCGTACAAGAGAGACGGAGATGCGGACGGACGTGGACGGTTAACCGGTAGGCGAGCAGACAGGCGGGCAAAGCGGGCAAACGGGCGGGCGGACGAGTGGTACGCTCGTGTAGCCGTTAATAAATCGTCGACTACGAGCCGACAACGACGCCGCAGCCGCGAATCGAGCACGCGTTTTAATGATTTTTGCGCGAGACCCGCGCGCGCTTGGTCGCCTTCCTTTCTTTATTTCCCTTTGCGGAAACCCGGCGAGAATACGAAGACGGCCGAGTCTGCGCGAACGAGCCTGGCCATCGTTGCACGCCGCATCGTTAAATGTATGAGCACCAAGCAGTTTCATCCTTTCCTCTCTCGATTCGTCTCTTTCTCCTGTTCCTTCTCCCCCTACTCTCCAGCCCCTTTCCCTTTTGCATTTCTTCTCACCGGACGCCGTCTACTCTCTATTCGTTCCCTTCCTCCTTTGTTTGCCGAACGACCTTGTGCCTCGTTTCATCGTTTTTTCGTTCCTTCGTTTCGCTTGCTTTCTTTATTGCTTTCGATTTTTTTCGGTTTCTTCATTTTATTTTTGTTCTTTTCTCCTATTTATTCATTTATTTTGATATTTGGGATTTTTAATTTGATCGTCGTTTACTACTTGCACCTATAAACGTACCTAACGCCATTAGTATATCGCTCCGATTCCCTTTATCGTCATCCTTTCATTCTCCGTTCCCTTTCCTTCGCGCTCTTTATCACGTTACATCCTCCTCGCTTTTGTCGCCGTTTTTTCTGCACTGTCTGCGATTTCCTTTTCTTTCTTCGTGCCGCGATTCTCACAGCATTGCTATGGTGCCTTGGAGATGAATATTATAAAACGGAATCGCGTTGCGCTTGAACGTACTCAAGTATTCAACCCATTTCCGTAAATTTTACATTTTAACGTGTATTAACATAAAAATCATTTTAGACAGTAAGCTAAAGTTTTACACACATCAGTTTCTTATGGTTATAGACAAATATTGTAGATTTGAAAGAAATCCGTGACCATGAGATATAAATCAACATGATTCTATAAACTGTTTGATGTATACAAAGTCAACTCTTGTCTGTTATCTTTTATATCATTACAACATGCAAACCCTTGCAATTCAAGTATTCTTGAATGCCAAATGTTCGATTTAATATCACAAATTCGCATACTTCAACCGCAGTATATCGGTCATGTAGATTCCTTCAGCAAGTGACAAACATAAGCTATCGATGTTTTCAATCTACTCTGGGTCCTGCTTTTTTCAAGTGCAATTTCTTCTCGTTTCTTTCGCTCCAACTTCATGTAACGATTCGCAAGCAAGATGAAGCAGTATACATATAAAATTTCGGATCAGCCAAAGAGTTTTACGCAGAAACGCGCGCACGCGTCCGGCTTGCACGTACAATGATCATATCTTACGTGCATGGAATATGCGGGATACGTGTGGAAGAAGCAACAGAAGTTGTAAGAACGTACCTGGATACAAAACTACGTGTCTGCCTGTCACCGATCGAACCACGTTTCCGTCAGCAGCAGATACACGAAAATCATGTCCAGAAATTGTAATTCGTACGGGACAGTTGTATGCGTTCGCGTTGACCAGTCGCAATAAATATCGCGCGCCGTAATTGACTCTGAACATCGTCCCGTCATTCTGCAAACAAAGAAGCTCGCTAATGACCATCATCGATTTTGCGTAACGCTAAATGTTTAGCACTTTCAGAGAAAGTTATCGTTGATTTCATACGGTATCGTACAATGTTGTTCAAACGCAACTAAAAGGATGCAGATTTTAAAAATTTTTCAAAATGATATCGCTGAAACAATCGTGCGATTACTTTTTAAATAAAATCTTCGCTCGTTAAATCTTCGCACATTTAAATTCAAGAATATGCGATGCGGAATACATAAGCTTCTAAAATGAATATAGTACCGAGGATAAGACGCACTCGGAACTAGAAAATATTCATCAGTTTTACAGAAACCTTAGTTTCTAGAGTAATCTACTTAGTTAACATTTCGCATCTAAATGCACTCGTGTCGAAAGAATTTTCAAATTCAATTTTCTTAAGAACGAAGCTTCGCATGACAAAATTTCATTATACATTTTCAGTTTACTTCTATAAATAAAATTGTCCTATTCTCGGTTGTATTTTTTATCACAGGACGCATTAGATTTTTATTATATCCTCTTTCTTACCAACGATGAATTAAAAAAAAAAAAATCATACATTCGATGTCGATCTAAAGAAAAAGAAAAGACATTTAGTGATTCATCAAATTTCATGTAATGTAGCAAATGGATTAATTAAGTAAATTAATACCTGGCCGTTTAAGAGAAGTACACTAGGCGTAGGTGGATGTAGGTGCGAATGCCAGGACAGAGGAGTTGGTGGCCTTGATGACAACAGAAGTATCCTTTCCAAGCTAGGGTCATCCTGTGGGCCTCGAACTGTCAACGACCCGTACACGCCGTCTGCCTGCTGTGAAACTAATAATACAGCATCATTATAATACCCTGATCATTTTCATGATTAATGAAAAGCTTCGTAGTTCATTAAATACGCGGCGGTATTTATCGAAAACGTGAATTAATAAATTTACACACTCGGTGTGATTTGGTTCGTAAAGAATGTTAAACAGAAACGCATTGTATAATATTATCTAGGAAATATATAAAGTTTAATTACACATTTGTAATTATAAAATATTTGATTACAAGTTTCATTTATCGGAAATTTCAAAATTTTGAAGGCAAATGAGTTAGCATTTAAGGAAATGAAAATTATTTAAAACGATTTCTCTGATAAAATCGTCTTTGATCTAACAAATATTAATTGGAAATCCAAAATCATGAAATTAATTTCTTGGTTGAAAGTTCATTATGCGAGCAACGCTAGAAGCAGACGCGCGTATTCTTGTAATGTTATTGATCCGCACAATCTTGCTTTATTCGATTAAATCGTCGATCGGAACGATATTCTACAAAATCGATTCTTGAATTCTTAATAACGATATTTTTTATAAAATGGTTACAATCGTTGTATTATGTTTCACTTATACATAAGAAAATTATAAAGTTTTAACCGGTAATGTGTTCGATTTTTCTTGTCTTACCAGCAGCGACATCCTATGATGCCGATTGAAAAAGATTTGGATGAGTTCATTTACCATAAAAAAGGTTAATCTTCTTCGTTTAATGATTAAATATTTTAAAAGTATTACTTTCTTGATTTTATCATATCTCTTTTTTATTTCTAATTTAAAATAATGCAGAATATCTTCATTCAAGTTTCAACGATACATAATACTACTTAAAAATTGTATAATAAACGATTTGAGAAAAGATGATGATTTAAAAATAGGAAGGAAGAAATTAAGAACAATATCTAAAACAAGTTTAGTCAATGTTATGAACATCTATTATATATCATATTTCAATGTACCTGGACATTCTTGACCGTCAGTGACACTGTTACATCATTCTACGTTTCACCTTTATACCACATTATCATTTTACATTAATGTAAAGCAAATAAATTTTGGGATGAATATTAATATGGCATTTCTGAACAATTCTGACGGTCTTTACACAGGATTTCACAGATTTCTCTTGGAACACCGTAAAAAAAGGAGCTTCAACATGTAACCTAACTTCTACACTGTGCCGGACTATTGATCTACTTCAATTTTACTCGGCCCTACGGAAGTAGAAGTCGTTCTACAGCGCGGGAAAATCAAATCAAGTTCAAACACTGTTTTCGCCAGATAGCATTGTTTCGTTTATTTTTATTTAAAAATAATATTAGCAGTATGATATTATATTACTAAACTAGAATTGTTATGTAATTCACTTTCATTTGGGAAGCAAGTTCACTGATTAATGTAAACTAGTTTCAAGAAAGGTCTTCCATGTAACAAACATCTCCACCTCTACATTTCATTAACCGACGTTGAACAATTTATTAAATATACACTAAATTAATTTTTGTCAATAATTTTCACTGTATTATTTTCAATCAATTTTTTTATTCCTTAACATAGTAACTACTAATTTACTATTAAACAGCATGTATTATACGAAATTATTTCGTGAAATAAAAGTTTTAAAAATAACATTGCATATTTATCAACTTAGTGCATTTTCATAAAATGTTACTATCTTAAATTCAAATGCCGTTACTTGCTTACCTAAATGCGCGTAATAGATGTATGTACCAACTCTTTCGGGTTTTATTTTATATCGAAAACCACCAGACGGTAATATTGAACATTGTGTGACCATCGGCACGCCATCCATATAGGGGGACGCGTTTTGTCGGAATCCATGCCAATGTAAAGACAATTCTTCGGTTCCCAATCTATTGTACAAAAGTACTTCAATTGTATCCCCAAGACAAATCTAAAAATCGACCGACAATGAAATCTTTTTATATGACATTAAAATAGAAATCGCCTTAAATTTCATAATACGAAAAATTGCGCAATGCTCGTTTAACGGAGTTGACGAGTTTCGAAAGAGCTAGCAAATTCTTTCGAAATTATTCGATGTATCGAAATTAAACGTGATAAAAAAATCACAATAGAAATCTTCGATTACCTCTATTTGCGGACCTGGACTTTTTCCATTAATTCCCAGAAAACTTTTTGAATGAATTATGGTAGATTTGTCCTTGATTTTGCAGCTGTTGTGGGTACTGCAAGTGGTAATTGGAATTGAATAGCAAAAGAACTGTGTATCAAAAACATTAGATTTCGTTTAAAACAAGATACCATGTACAAATTTAAATAAAAACCAAAGCATCAATGCTTGAAACGGTGGATTAGTAAATAAAATTCATGGAACGATTTTAATTTAACAATTCAAAACTCTTATTTATTCGTTCTGAAGCATTTGTTCAGATTATCCATTACTTAAATTAGATATCGTCAATATATCGTCAATAAACGTAAAAATAATCAAAATCAAATAAGAAAAGTAAAAGTTTTATTCATCTTCAACGACTACCCGATGCATCTCGAGCATGACTGATGAAAAGAGATTCTTCCTGCGAGAGCAAAATCGTGATTACAGTTATTCTTTCTCTTGCAGGATTCGCATTAAGTATACGGCACTATTATCTACCCTTACTGTCTATAGTACATGTATACATGCTTGTGATAGCAAACGGTGAAGTAGAAACCTGTTTGGGATTGAAAAAAAATGCAGTATGCATTCTCTGTAACCAAGCATGTCAACCGTTAGTTCTTGGATCACAGTAAGACTTATATATTCGTCTATCAGTGAAATTGACCGACATTTCGACCGGTTCTTCTATCAAACAGGATATTTTCTATTTGAAAAGTGATACAGAGATAGAGATATAAGTTGCAGTTGCATTACAGAATATTAAGATTTGTTTAAATTAACGTCGTTTAGTAACATAACGTCCTTCTTCTTCTTCTCTGCTCTTGATTGACAGATTATTGTATTAATTTGCGCAAGAACAATGATGGTATGAAATTAAAAAAGTTAATACTTTGTGCTTCGTGTTAGCCAACACTTTCCACCTCGGTGAATACAATTTTCGAAAGTAGATGTATTTTTACAATTCCAGTAAATGCGTTAATAACATCCGCGGTTTCCATCTCACCTGATTTTACTAGATAATTCACCGACGAAGAACTCGTAGCGGCATAATCTTTTCGAAAGCGTCTCATCAGCACAAGATCGCAGGCATTCGTGATTATCGGCATCTGATTTTTAAAGAAAGCAGTGAATGCAATTAGTTGATTTCTTTTTAACAAGAACTTATATTTATGAAGTAACTTTATGCAGTAAAGTGGCATTAACAAATTACAAAGTTTATGCATTAATTTACACTTTAACGGTTTGAACACTTAAATATTCACACACAATGCAACTATTTTATTTAATTTGTATATCTCGAAGTGCTTGCAATTGGCAAAATACTAAAGCAAAAGGGAAATTCGTTTTTAAATTTGTCTAATTACAAAGCAATGATGTGGTGAATGCACTCATTAAGTGGTTGAGTTTACTACACTTTCACATGTTTTGTTTAAACTTTTTGAAATTTGTGGCTAATCTTCTCACCTCGAGTTTGAGAGTTGGAAATTTCCAACGAAATTAAAATAACCAGAACTATGAAATTGTTGCGCCACCACATTTTAACCCAGAAGATCTGGGTTTGATTAGAACTAATCAGATTATGTTGATTGACATGTTATCATCGCGAATCGGAGAACAATGATGACCCGGGGTACATGTACCGCGATGTTATGCGTTCGACGTTCAAACCGCGACTTCGTTGAGTTTATCTTGGTTGGTGAAAGCAAGGTCTGAACTAGTCCTAGTTACGAAAGTTGCATTCGTCCGAGATTTGGATATTTTCTATTTTTGAAAAGTAACAACGCTTGCTTATTTTTCGTTATCAATCAATTTTAATTAGAAACAAAATTGTTACTCGATTTCATGAACGACAAATGTTATCTAATTTCTCCTATTTTGTTTATAAAATATAGTCGCTTGTGTAGAAATGATTATTTTATATTCTAAACATTATGATGAAATAAATATAAGTCTATGTACAAAAATATTTACAATTTAACTATAAGGTTAATAGTTAAATTTAAAGCTTGAATTTCATTTGTAACTTTTCAAAAAAATATTCCTAGATATAATACATGGTTTTTCGTTGAGTTTTGCAACAAAATACAATTCGTATTGCTCTACTAACTTTGATAAAATAAATCTAGGAAAGTTTAAATGATGACCTAAAATTCATCAATTTACAGGTGTTGATAAATTAGCTTTATAACATTCTAAACTGCACAAAGACACTCCGGTTTTTGAGCACGAATATTTCTTAGGGTTTTTGCATTGATTCACACCACAAAGAACCTGCACTGGTGGTTCTTTCCTTAAAAAAGAAAATACGACACAATTAATTGGAACATTTTCAATACAATTTTGGGAACTCTTAATGATTTTACTTACACCTTTGCAGGCTGCAATGGAAAATCTTCCCCAACTGGTAAAGATATGGAGCTTCCTTCAAGGGTCAGACGGTATGTAATCAGAGGAACTTGCCTTCTGGATGGTTTACCTTTGCTGATAATTTTAGAAGCTTTAGATTCTTGTTTTTTCAATAATCTTTCCATTGTTTTTTTCTAGAAATATAAAAACGTTGAGCAATTATTAAAAAATTATAAGAAATATACAAATTTCGAATATTAACAATTTTACTACCTTATCTTTTTCTCTTTTCTCATCAGCAAGTTGTTTTCTTTTTAATGATTTTAGGGCAGCTTTTTGTATAGCTTCAGCTGTCATAACTTTTTCCTTGTATCCTGTTGGCAAGGACATTAGTTGTTCAACTCCAGGATTTGCTTCGGCATCAGTTTTTCTTTCAAACATTGCCCTCTGACGGGCTGTCATTAATTTTGGATCCTTTGGTTTGATTTTCTTTAATTCATCATCAACCTAGAATATAATCCTCTCATTACCATTGCTAAATAATAAACATTATCGATCACCGACCTCTTCCAACTTCCCAGACTCTATTGCATCAAGCCATCGTTCTTCTTCACTGCTAGTACCGCTATCTTTACCTTTATTACTCTTTGGAACCTTTTTCTTTGCGGTGGCTTTCGGTGATGGGGCAGTACTTGAACCTGCAATACTGAGGTTGGATACTTTTTGTACCTTCTCACGAGATTTTTCTGAACTGTAAAAAGTATTAATATAAATATCAGCTATTGTTATTGACATAGTGTTAATCATGTATTAATTAAATGTTACAACTTGTATCGCTCTAAATTGTATTCCTTTTATTTCATTTTCTATCTATATCTCATTTACCTTTTGTCATCATCTTTTTTCATTTTAACCCGGAATGTTTTCTTTTTTTCAATTTCAGCGGTAACATCATTAAAATTATCATTGCCATCATGTGTTGTCTTTTTCTTCTTATGTTTTTTATGTTTGTGCTTCTTATGTCTCTTTTGTGGACATACATCATTAGTTTCTAAAAAGAAAACAGTATGTAAGTGTTATTGAAAAGTAAATAGAATTCAACATAAGTATATATCAGCATTTTTTAATTTTCCAGGGAAAGCATTCACGTAAAACGATATTGTCATTATTTGCCACGGATGTCGCTTTAGTAAGTTTTCTATTTCCATAGCGCTTTACTAACCCCAACAACCAAATGGGAAGACAGAAGAAAGTAATAAATTACATTGTATCAACATGAAATAAATATCAAGTATTTATTACACAAAAAACATACCTATAGTCATATCTTCGTCTGAACTAACATCTTTCGTTTTACTCATTTTATTAAAAAATTGAAGAGTCCGAAATGTCAAAGCAGTATGGAATTCTCTGAGGAAAGTAACTTCATAGAATGTGTCCCCACCATTTGCTATAATACTAAAGAGTTACCACACATTATGCCTAATGCAGATGACAATTGAATTTTCTCAAGTAAATGTTTTTCCAAATAAATTCAATTGTCGTCTATGACGAAATTATATTGTAACGAATGGTGGAGACACCATCGTTACATCCAAATAATTTTCCTCTACATATATGAAAAAAAATTAGAAAATGCGAAACGCAACAATGTATTAAAAAATTTGTATTATAATCAATTTTCAGATGACTTAAATAAAATTTGATGAACACTTACGAAAACGAATATTTTATTATATACATACAATACTATGCAAACACAGCCTACTAGTATACTCTGTATAATTCGATCCTAAACGGAGTAATAAATTGAAGAAAAAGAAAAAAAAACAATAATTTACTCACAATTTAACACACATATGCAAACGAGGTAGATGATTGTCCTCTAATGTGTTTTGAAGACTGTTATTATGTTTGGTCAGAGGACGAATTTCAAAATACACATATACAAGGTGGGCCAATAATTAGTTTTATTATTTTCAACTAGTTTGTAATGCATTTATAGATTAAAATATGCATAATATAAATACAAATTCAAAACATTTAATTTAATTTATGTTTGTTAATAATGTAAATTGGTATTAAAAATGGATAATTTTGTTATCAATTTTCCTTTGTTTTTTTAATATGCTTCTACCTATTAATGCTTTTTTACATCATTTTCATAACTTTTCTAATTATAAGTATATAAGTAACTGCAGCGTAAATTAAATTATACATAATACTTATAATAATAAACAAACTACAACTTAAATTGAGAGAAGCATTCACAAAGTTCATATTGATATACTTAACAATCAAAAAAATTTTAATTCTGATTATAATACATTAATTTTATTATTCAATTCCAACTTTCATAATAACATTTGTTAATACTTTTAATTATGCATCCCTGTACGTATTTGTTATGACCTTAATATACCTGTAATAACATTATAATTCTAAATAGTACAACTCTTCTTAATGGCATAAAATATTTTATTTAATGTAATTTATCCACTCAAAATAGATAAATATTTACATGTGTAATATTATTAATTTTATTCATGGTAATATTTTCATTTTTTCATTATACATCTTACGAGCATTATTATCTTATTTGTACATTCTGCAAGGTTTTCCAAATGAAAGTTGAAAAATAATCTGCAAATCAGTCTTTTCCTAATAAATATGTATGCAGACATAAATATATTAAAGCTTGAAATAATAAACCATAATCCTATTATTCTTGCCTAAGTATAAACCTAAACAAAAAGTGTAGTTTAATATGATTTTCATAAATGTTATCATATATAATAATACTCTTATTATCTTCTTTTTTCTTTAGTTACAGTGGTACCTACACATCAAATAGATCTATACTTATATTTGCCTTCAGGTGCAATTTTTTAGCGAATATATAAATTTGTAAATTATTATATGGTATTTGAAAATTTTAGCAAAATATAATAAATGTCTGCAAAAACGTGAATCAAAAGATATGAAGATATTTGAAAATTTTAAAAGGTAATAATTCACCCGGATACAAGACAAAACTATTGGTATATTTTTGAATAATTGTAAAACAGAAACGTTGCTCGCTTGTACAATGTGGCTAGATTAGAAATTTCGTCGATTTTATAAGCGGACCATGGCTACCTTATGTATTTTGATGGGACGTACTAGTTTCCTGAAAGAAAACATAAATAATCAGTACAATTTTCAGTTTATTTTTGACAACGACTATTTCTATTAATTTTATATATAAACACATATAATTTGAACAAATGTTAAAGCTCGTGTCGGTTTTACCTGACAAAGGAGGCCATTAAAACTGTGCTCTACTGTGAGGTTGAAAAATGCAAGCAGCAATAATATTTTCATTATCATAAGATATATTGCGTTTAGCTTAACTTACATATTACATAATTGTATTAATTATAGCGGTTTATAATAAATACGAAATATCAACGACACTAACTACCTACAATTTTTTAATTTGTCGTACATAAAATTATAGGAACTTAAACTCTTCTGTTGTCAAATCTTATGTTTTTTTTTTCCATATTGCTATAATGTATACATACAAATATCGTCTTGTATTCGGGAGAATAAATATTTTGAATTTCAGAATTTACCAACTCAAGGAATAGTTAATAATATATTTATATAAAAGCTTGTCTACAGCAAAATAACTGTAGGTATGAAATTGGAATACATATGGTCCCTTCATTAAAAGTGTAGAAGTTTGCACCATATCAAAACAATAAATTATATTAATTTGCAGTGTTCATTGAATTATACTGTATTTTGTATATATATAAACTGAAGTGTGTAAGTAAAGTAAAAAGTATTAATATGAAAAGAAATGTACCACATTTTGGAATGATATACAGAAATTAACACAAAGCTTACATGCTTATAAAAGTTACCATGTTGTTCATAACAAAGGACCAATGTTCAATATTAAACAAAATTGAATAATCAACTATAGTTTAAAATCATTTTTGAGTTGTTTTTGGTCGATAATTTGATATACTGTTGTAGTTATTTTACTGGCAGTGTTTACTCCACATCATCTTTTAAGCAGTTCAATCGATTTTTTAAGTTAAAAAATGCAAGCCAACCCCTTTTTGTATTTTATTAATTTATTGACACATCGAATTTTTTTTTGTAGAAAAGACATATAAACATGTTGAATTTATGATGATAGTAGTAATAATATAATAATAATAACCGCAACAATAATATAATAATATTATAATAATAATACTTATAACAGGTAACAATGCAGTCCTATGTTGTGTAAGCTTTTTATACAATTTATTACATTAAATAACTGCTTAAAAGTTGCTATAGAGTATAAGATAGTAAATAATTCCATCAGTCACAGAATGGCAACTTCGACTTATTTTTGTTTCACTTCTGACACAAACATTTGGCACATCAATAGTACTCGCATCTCTGTTCTCTTAACGATACGTATTTTCGAAGTCTGGACGAGAAAATAAGAAATAAAGAAAACGTATCATACACACTCTTTTATAACAGTACGTCTTATATTATGAATAAATCCAAGACGAATTTGTCATTCCGTTCAAAATCAAAATATCTGTAAATGACTTCAGATATGCGAAATAATTGGGATATGTAAATATATATCAAGAAAATATAGGATTGTGATGTGAAACTTAGTGGTAGTTCATTATACAACCAATTTCAACGACGCTGTTCATTAGTTTTTGCACGAAAAATAGAGATAGAGAGAAAGAGAGAAAGAAAGAAAGAAAGAAATAGAGAGAAAGAGACGCACATACATATATATGCACATATATGTATATGTGTATATATATGCATATATGTATGAAATTTGTGTTTTTTCTTTCATACATCTCATTTTGAATTGGCTCGCGTCTTAAGGGCGAGGACTCGAACGACATTAAGAGTCGCTGGATTGGGAGGGGTGAGAAGGGCAAGGTTGGGTCAGTTGGTATTTTGTTTGTTGGAGCGAAGGCGAGCCAAGCCTGAACGCTCACCCTCTTCTTCGTCTGATGTACAAGGCGGTGCACCACTAACCGCACCACGTGATGATGTTGCTTGCATTAGTTCTTGGTCTGGTCCATTTCGGTGTTCATATAACAAAATATTTAGCGTCTCTTCATAAATTCTGGCCTCCGGAAACTCAACCTATGTGTTATGAATTGGAGGAGCTTTACTTTCCACTTTTATGCATAAGTTATATGTTATATTATTTGTTATGGATGTCTTATATATGTACATATATTAAAATTTGAATATTGTATATGTACATTTGATGTTACCTTCGTATGTTTCTTGTCAGTCGTATATACAATGGAGTGGCAACAAACTTCTGCAACTTTACGTCCATGGCCATAAAATGTCCAACAACAAATTTCACTGGATCCGATCACATCTTTAATAAATAATACTCTACCACTGAATCTAAGGGACATTTTGTCGAATAATTCTATGTTTTTTAACAGATTGTCATCTGATGTACTGTAAAGACAAGGCTTTTTGTATTTATTTGTTTTTTGCATCATTGAGTATTGCAATTTTTATGAAACTGGTATTATCACCTTGTATACGAATATTTATTATTATGCCTATTAATAAGCAGTTTTACTACTGGCTTAGTAGTGCTGCTAATTAACAACTGCTCCTCTCTTTGGGAAGTGATAAGTGGAACCCTACAAATAGGTTCTGCTTCCCTCTCCTTTCGTAGAAGAGCTTGTTCACAAGATTCAGCTAGTTCGGTAATGCAATAATACTTTGCTTCTACAAGCAACTCTGCCATCTCTTTTGTGCTTTCTGGTAAGGGGACTGAACCGTCTCTTAAGAAGTTCAAAATTGTACCAAAATGTTTGCCACATCTGTCTATTAATATCCATCCTGCGAATAAAATTTATGCAATTTATATAAATAAAAGAACAACAATCAATTTCATATTTTAAATTACAACCAGATAAAGAAGAAACTTGAAACAAAATTTGAAGAAATCACACATTTTTTACAACTGAAAACATAGTTCTCGTGGTACTTTGACGAAGAGTTGTTAAACATATGTAGAACATCCTATAAATACATAAACGCTCCAACATCCACGCAAAATCTCACCTTCAGGGTCTGTGAGGATTTCCATGCGGCCACTAAACATAGCACGTAACATAGTGTCATGTTTTTGGAGTGTACCTAAAGTTGTATAGTGTAGGGAACCGCCGATATTGAGCTTGACGTACTCCGAAGGATATTTAATTCCTGCTTTATGATCTCCGGACATAACGAACAACAACAACGATATATCAAAATGTTAAATAATGACAACGATAAGTATTTAAATAAAAAATTATATTGATCTCGTTAAATGTCAAATCCAAAATATAACAGAAAATGAACGAAGCGCTGCGTCTCTTGAGCGACAACGCAAGCGATAAATGATAATCAATACAAAGATATTTTACGTGGCATTTATTAGTCTCATCTTAAATGTTAAGACCCTGTTAAATAGCACGATTCACTGTACTTTTATGTCTTGCGACTCGATTAAAAAAAAATACACCCTATCGTACCCCCATTTTGGTGAGTGACTAGCACGAAGAAACGAAGACTAGTTGGGAATACGCGCAGGCGCGAATACTCAGGAGTCGATCGTTTATTTATTTAAGAAAATGGCTGACTCTTTAGCAAAGTATGGGATTTATATTGACGATTTAAGTAAAATACGTGTACTAGAGCCAGAGGTGGCAAATCAAGCGAATAAACTTAAGGAGGAATGTCAAAATTTCATTTCGAGTGAGTCTTATAGAAATCGTTACAACTACGTAATTATTGTACATTTATTTGCCATTTTGACGCGCGCTATTTCGTTAAAGTACTATTTTTACAAAATTTGTTTTTTGATTTATTTTATTATTTGTTACTTTTTTGCGCTCAGATTGCTCGACGATTTTTTATAAAACAAATGCTTGTTCAATTGCCAGCCATAGTATTTGCTGCCATCTATATTAAGTTGCTGTTTCTGGATAAAATTTTGATCAGTATTTCAGTATTTGAAAACGATTAAAATATTTATATTACAGATATGAATTATTTATTTTATCACTATCACTTTGCATAAACGTATATAACTTATTTTATTACAGTTAATATTTTTTTTTAATTCATATTAATACAAATGATTAAAAAATTGTTAATTTATTATTTTTATTTGATCAAACAATTACATAATTATGTCACCTTTTATTTCTCAGGAATTACTGAATTTCAGTCAAACTGTAACGAATTTATACAGCTAATACATCAATTAGCAAACGAAGTCGAGAAAGAGAAAATGAAAACGATCGGAACCCGAAATTTACTCCGATCTATTGCAAAAGAAAGGGATGCTCAGAAACAGCAAATTCAGGTTATTAAAACTAAAAGTATTTCAATATAGTAAAATTATTTATTAAGTACGATTAAAGATTAAATAAAATAGTTTCGAAAATTGAAATGTACACAATTTAAAGAACGCTCATATGTATATTAATTACAGGCACAGATTGTTGAAAAATCTATGGAACTCGAGAGGCTTCGTATACAGTATGACTCTATAAAAAAAATAGAAATGGAACAAATAGAAACAATTGAACATTTAACAGTAAATTAAAAATTTACATTATTATATTAATTTCATAATTATAAATCTACCTCTACTTAATAATATTTACTTAGCATATTTCTATATGTTTTTACACAAAATTGTGTATAAAGATCGATTGAAACAGGAATATGAGTAAAACTACAAAAAAAAAGAATAAAAAAAAAAAGATAATTGAAGTGACATATATTATGAAACGAGATATTTATACATAAATTTATGACGAAGTTTGCAGTTAAGACGGTATCGGAGTTTAAACCCTTCTTAATAAGACGGCATCGAATGTACATACATATCGTGAAGGTTCTCAACCCCTGAATCAGAAAGGCACATTAGTTAATTCTGAGTAATACTATGTACTGTTTCTAGTATTCATATATTATTGATCATTTTGATAATAGTGTTACTTTTTTTTTTCTTTCATAAGTTATTATCTTTATAATTATAAACAACGTTTATATAATTATTTTTTACTAACAGCCGCAATTACATGTGAGCAGTTGTAGAGGGTGAATAACAGTACAAAATTTGAAGCATCTTAGACATTGTAAGTGATTAATTTATATAATTATTTATCCACTACTTAGATTATGTTAACTGAATAAAAACTTTGTATTTCTTGCAAATGCATAATAATTGTATGTTTGTTCTGTGATACAAGTGCTGCAATAAAAATTGCGATTGATATATAAAAAAAAAAAAAAGAATTTGTATAAAATTACTGTTATATTAAAATATCGGCAATGGTTTCTTGTTTATGTATTACAATTATGTAGAACAAGAATTTAAATAATTATGTAAACCCACGGTGTAAATTATTATTTCGAACGAAATAAAAACTTTTCTAAAAATTTGTAAATAATTTAAATAATTTTCTTATCCTTGTTTTTTACACATTATTTATACGAACTTAGTTTATTCCTAATACATATATTCTATTCATTCTTTTTTTTTTTCCTTCAAATCGTTCGCGTGCGTGTAAATATCTTTAATCCATGATTTTATTGTTTTTGCTTCATAAATAAATATTTTTCTTACGTTATTATAAATTTACAGAACACTTTCGATACTATGCAAAATTCCAAAAGAAATTTAAAACAGTTTAAGTGGACAGTATTCCGTAACACATTATTACATACTCTTGTTTTTTAACAGTACTTTTAGTACAAGATCACAAATTACCAACACTCAATACACAATCATCTATGTTACACAATACCGTTTACACGTTTCAAAATTATTCGCTCACCCATCCATTCAACCACTATACCCAGGGATTCAAAAATAAACTTTATTTCGTAAAAATAAGAAATGGTGTCGTGTTGAATTACAAATATAAATCCTATAGTCTAAATTTATAAATATGTACAATTACATATCTACCATGGATGTCATTTAAAAACTCAGAGTATATTCCATAAGTGTCAATGGAGCAAATGGGATGATGTTTGATCAAATTTTGTTTAAAAAAAAAGTCGATGTCGTTTAAACATGCAAAGCTAGCTGGAAAGTTTGAAGTTAAAAAAAAAAAAAGAAAAAGTTTATTTTAATTTAATCATTATTATATATGATGTCCATGAAATTTTAAAAAGCTTTGACTTAGTAAACGATTTTAGCCTGATTTTATTGATTACTTATTACCTACCTTATGATTATCATAAAAAGTACTTATAAAGAGAAGCATTGATTATTTTATTAATTATACAGAATGTTTGTATGACTGTCATACATATTTTGTACATGTCATTATCAAAATGTTAGACCGTATAATATACTACCCACCGATAATAGGCGTACCAATATATTAAGAAAAATAAAACAGAAACAAATTATCATCCTCATATGCTCCAATTTATCAGTCTGCCACCAATAGCCAGCACTAACATACTTTACAATGTTGTTTGATGTAACTGGTATCGATCACGATTGAGTATCCATTCGAAACTCACAGTTCCATAGAATTACATAATTTTACATAAATTCACATTCACTCATCTGTTTCCAGAGATCAGTTTATAACATTTAACACAAATCTCACATAGTTGCTTCGGTCTTAAGGCGTTTGCAAGATTTCACCGCGTCTTCTTGTACAACGCAGTCATTACTTTCCTCCGTGGTTATAGCTGGTGATAACGATCTTTTAGCTGTGCATATCTCGACAGTATTACTGTTTGTTACCGTATCAGTTTGTGATTTAAATCGAACTATTACAGCCGTCATATTGTCGCAACCTGTACCATCTCCACATGTGTCAGGTGCAAGACAATGATCAAATAGCTATAATACAATATTTTCGTTAGTAAATTAATATCATATGAATCAGGATAATAGAGAAAATAAATCAACTACTTTATACCTCTTCACAAATTTTAGACAGTTTATCATAATTATGCACCAAACGGGCACGAATAAATTGTATAACATCTTGACTTGACATAAAATTCCAAATGCCATCGCAAGCAAGCACCATAAACTCATCTTTTTCTGGTTCAATTGTGATATGCCTCACATCCGGAAGTGCAGAAATCATTTGTTCTTGTGGCGGTAAATCTGTATTTTGTTTATAAGCATGGTCTCCAAGCGCTCTTGATAAATTAAGGCCACCATTTACTCTACCATCAGCCGTAACTTTTCCACCAGCTTTTACTATGCGCTCCATTTCTGGGTCATCTTCAGGTTTGTGATCTAAACTAAGCTCAACTGCTTGGCCATCTCTGCATAAAACACAACGAGAATCTCCAGCATTTGCCACGTATAATTCATTTCCTTTCAACACAGCAACTACCGCAGTGCATCCACTATCATAGCCTGGCTGTTTAAATTAACGATTCAAGTTATTTAATTTTAATTATTTCTTAACTATAAATTTTAATACAATATTATTAATAAATAAGTATAGTATACTTTATTATTTTCATTGCTTCTTAACAGTTTTGTTCTTTCTAAACATATGATGTAAAGAATTTATCATACCTCTTCTTTATCCATCATGAGGCTCTCACTATCCTCTTCATCATCTTCATCATCATCAATATTGCCATCTCCATCTTCATCCTCATCTTCTTCACTTTCATCTTCATCTATATCTTCT
Source organism: Stelis phaeoptera (assembly GCA_943735885.1). Classification (NCBI taxonomy): domain Eukaryota; kingdom Metazoa; phylum Arthropoda; class Insecta; order Hymenoptera; family Megachilidae; genus Stelis; species Stelis phaeoptera. The sequence continues at coordinate 6,098,271 of OX030933.1, forward strand.
GTGTCATCTTCATCGCTAAAACTGTGTAGGAATAGTTGAATACATAATATAATACTGATAACTTTAATTTTCTACAGAGAAGAGTAGATTTGTTCAAATAAAGGTTTCTACCTTTCTGGAACTCCATCAAATGTTGTATCATTTTCATCATCATCATCTTCTTCTTCTTCTTCAGAATCTTCATTATCCTTTTTAAGAAGAGTGTGGTATAAAGTAATAGGTTGAATCCTTCTTCTACCAGTACTGCTTATTCGTTCTTGTTGCCCTGCATCTCCATTTTCAACAGGAGTGCACGAGCTACTAGACACATTGTCGCCAGCACCTTTACTACTATCTGCATCACCAATTCGTTTTGATTCTGCACCATTTAACTCTACTTCGTTTACATTTGATTCGTCGCACACAATTTTACTGGGACTGGTAACTTTTTCATTTATATCCTCAGAACTATCAGGCATATCTGCACTTTTTATCGGTTCTATATCTGCTGTTGATCCTACTGGTGGAGATGTATGTATATTTCCATTACTGGTAGTCGAATCAAGAACTTGTTCAGCCTCATTGTTACCAGGACATTCTGATTCTTTGCGTTCCATTGTACTAGATGAAGTTGACCCACATGGTTGACTGGAACTACTTACATCTGTCTCATTTGTATTCCACGAAGATGAAGATGATGAACATCCTGCGGCCAACAAAGAAGAGCTTGCTTTTTCTCTACCACGTCTTCCACGTAGGTAAGGACTAGCAGAACACGCTCGTTTATTGCATTTTTCATTTTTCAAAGAATTTACTTGAGGATTTGATTGATACTTTGCCATTACTTCTTCCAATGGCATTGTTGCTTCCATACATAAATTATTAACGTTTTCTTCTTCATCTACATCTAATGTAATGTAAGAAGACAACTTTATTAGATACATCTTTGTACAAAAAAAAAGTAAAAGGAACAAACTGATAACTTTGAACCATAATTAATGGTATAACTTATGTAAATCTAATTAATAAAAATGTATATTTTGAGTATTAAAAAAAGACGCACCAGATTCATTTAAATCATCCTTTTTTTTATCTGAAGTGGATGCTCCCGCTAATTCTTTAAGAATACTAATTACTTCAGGTTTTTCGATTGTAGCATCAAAACCTAAAAAGGCATCTATTAAAGCTTGCCTAATATCTCCTTTTTTGTATGCTTCAGTTTGTTTAATAAAATCTGGGAGATTACGAGCACAATAAGTTGCTACTTCATGTCCCCCATGGCCATCATATACAGCAAATAATGAAACATTTTCATCAAAATCTATATAACAATTATGTGCATCCTATAAAGAAATAATTATATTACAGATGAATGTGATAACATTATTTAAATACATTTCAATATACTTAAATCTTACATGATTTTTATTTTACTTTATACATATTTTATATCATAATGAATTTGATAGATTTCTTGAAAATTTTTGGATAAACTATATAGCTATTTGCTACTCTAATATTACAGCACATGGATACTTGGTACATAGAAAATATTAAATTTATTTTTATAAATGGGACTTTTTAAGGAATCAATGGCATCGTACATAATAAATCACATCATTTTAACAAAAACATATAATTAAATCTTTATGAAATGCTATTTTACATTCGCAACACTTCATTTTTTAAAGAGTAATCGTTACAAAATGGATTTATTACAGACAACCAAATACTACTTTGGATGCAACAATGCGGGCAGTTGTATTACTTTCCTATTTCAAAACTGCAAAATAAAAACATTGACTTTATAAAGTACTTTCAGGTAATCATACCAAATATAATAATAAGTCGTCGCGTTTACATGGAACACAAGTCTTGTTAGATTGTAGAAACTTATGTTTTCAGAAGAACTCTGAAACATGGCAATGAATGCTAATAATTTTGCAATACCGATGTTTTGTACGCGCGCGAAACGTCGAGATACATCCTCGTTACATTCAGCATGGTATTTTTCTGTGTTCTCGAATCGAATAGACTGAATTTCGCGCTTCGTGATATAGGTGGATTACGTTTGCAATACATCAGGACGGATGTCGTAATACCCTAGCGAAACGGTGAACCGGCAAACCGTTCTCTGACCGAAACGAAACTAGGTAACGGTGCACTGGCCGCTCGAGGGTTTTAGCTTACCTCTTGACTAATTCGCCAGCCTTGCATGGAACTCGCGCCGAATGCGACATTCTTGCCTACTTCGTCGCTCGACACTTTCTTTGTAATTGGTTCTGACAAATATGCACCCATTTTCGTTTAAACCGGCGATCTTTCTGTTGATTCTCTGACGTCCGCGTAATATCACAATATCTCGATGAAATTACTATTCGCAAGCGCGGCGCACAGTCGTTAACTAGCCTCCATGACCGGTTTGGGTTTCTGTTTTCACTGCGCTGTTGGCGCCATCTAGTCCGCCACTTTGCTCGCATGCGCATTACCTTTTCGCGCCAAACTTTAGTCCGTGTAATGGCGTACTGTAGTGATAAGTGTTTAGTGCTCCGCGTGAATATTCTTTTATTTTGTGTGGTAAGTAATCGTTTTAATTGCTTCAACATACAGAAAATAATTCTGACAGTAATTTTCTACTTGTTTTGTACAAGTTTTGTTTTAAACACGATGTCAGGCTTTAAATATGAAGTAAAAAGTACCGATCTTAAAATGTAGATCGTTTTACTTATTCTTTAAATAAATAATCAATATATTATATATTTGTTCATTAATACAGCATGATGGTTTTTAAATGTAATATTTTGGTATATAAGTACTGTAATGTATAAAAGTTAAGAATTTATTGAGACATTTGAACAATAAGCGTCAGATTCTTTAAATTATTAATTGTAATGTTATTCTTCGTTTTAATACTACGTATGTTATTCGTATATCGTTGTTGTATGATATTCTACCACAAATTCTGTTTGATAATTACAGATATATAGAATAAGAAGAAATATGACGTGGGGATGGAGTGGCGTGCATGCATGAAGTTGAGCACTACCCGTAATATGGGATCAGAACATCACGTGACATACAGGCGGTAAGTTTGAAACAATCTTACAAGTTTCACTCTATTTCAAAATTAATTATTAAGAAGTTATGCCGTATAGATGTTTAATAAGTAATGAACATTTATTAACGGTGAAAATAGTTACTAATAATTTATTGCTAAACTGATAACTGTGCAATTATTTATTATAAATGAAACTGGTACAATAAAAGAACCTCTCTCATTTATAAAATATGCGTTCGACTCTTCAAATATTTGCCGGTCAACCAAATAATAACCAAATAGTTTCCTCTCGATCTCGGAAGCAGCATCACGTCGCGCGTCGTTGCGAAGCATCTTCACATTGTCTATGTTTATATTTAAATTTATATACTAATTCAGTCAATTTTCTTTCATCAAATTTCTTTTAAAGAACAAAGATGCACATGTGAGACTTTCATTTTTCAAATCAGTTTCTGCAAGCAGTAGTTGAAATAAATGTTTGAAACGATAAAAATCATTAGTGTTAATAAAATAGAAGTAATAATAATTAAGCGTAATTCCACTGGATTATGGTAGAAAATGTTTAAAATCTGTTTAGCTCTAGTACCATAAGTAAAGATTCGGATAGAATAGTAACATCGATAATTTTATTGTGCTTTAGACCGATTATTCATTTTCAACGTAATCTTTTCGAACAATCGTTTACAAAGGCTCCGTTTGGTATTTCGTATTAATTCAATCGCGTTCAGCGAGAACAATTGCCTTTATCTGTTGTATTTCTGATAGGAATGTATGCACCATATATTATCTAAAGTAGCGATTATGTGCAAGTACCACCCAACTATTATGAATGCAAATGATAATAGTTCGTATTCATCGTTGTTGCATACGATCTAGAATAATTTCGTTCATGAATACCTGCTTCGAATGAATTCTCTTTTAGTAAATCTCTCACGTTCCACCCCTTTCGTATTTTTACCCCATCAAAATTGTTTACTTGTCTTCTATTTCTTTTAAACAAACACTTGGACAAAGTTAATGAAAAGAACAGCTAAATAAAACTTTGCTAAAAGCCAAAATCCGTCAACGCAGTTTCTTAAAATCATGTTTTATACATTTGTTGAATTAAAAATATTTACAAATCTTCTCGAGGCGTTTGTATTAATGATAGAATAATTTTTTCTTTTTCAAAATTATACTGTTCTTTTCGCAACATTGCCTTTTGCCCGATTTCGAACGGTTTGTTCAAATTTGTAAAATAAGATCACGATAAAAAGAAATTCAGAATTATGTGTAAATGCAAGAAGTCCAACTGGATGAAAGAGAGAAATATTGCGTAATATTTTATGAGAAAATTATTATTAATATTTGTACAAAAGATTTAATCAAACAGAAAAGCGTGGATGAAATAGGAAATTGTTTTGAGATGCCTAGTGAATCAATTGTATACGAATCAGAAGGAAACAAGATCAGTAGGTAAAAGGGGGAAAGCGAAGAAGAGAGAAGCTGTATGATTATTGAAGTTGGATGTGCTGAAAGCTTTGTATATTATTCGATCAAAAGTTTCTACCTTCGTATTACGGTTAATTTTACATGGATCTGGAAAAAGGGAGAATACGAGAATAAAGTATACTCTATAGCGAGGGAATATATTGTTGAGGTAGAACGTATCGAAAACTCTGTTATTCAATTAAAAGTTTCTTATTTTAACAGGACATCATTAAATGTTTCATCGTTTTCAAATAGGAAATTATGAAAAAAGGGGCCGCGTTAAATGTAGGGAATTATTTGGCGAAATATTTAGTTAATTTCACGAAACAGAGATACATATAGTGAATAATATACCCAGATTTAATCGTAATCAAAAATCATAATCATTTTACGATTAACGATTATTAAATTAATCATCATCTTTGATCACAATGATTTTGATTATATTTCTTATTCATGAATCAGTGATTGCTGATTATTTAATCATGATTAATAGGCTGATTTTACGTCATTCGTAATTGTTAATCATTAATCAGATTGCCCTATTCTGAGCGTTCATGAGTTCATGCATTTGACTGATTCGAATATTAATACAGAAATTACACAAAAATACTAATTGTTGGAATGCCAAAATTACTATAACCCGATGGCTATTATTAATGATTCAGAAATTTTTATTATTATTCATGATTTTGATAAGATTTTGGATAAAGTATTCTACAGATTTGTTATCATACCTGTAGCTGATTGTATACAATATTTTTTTTTACTATAAGTACCCTTTGACTTTCGAGCAAGGGTGTGTTTCATAAATACGGAATGGTACAGGTAGGCAAATATTAACTTGGCAAAAAGGTTCTGTCGTTTCTCAAGTTTTCTTTGAATTACCTTCGTTGATAGACGAGATGAGATAATAGAAAACTGTCCCCAATACTTGGTCAATTAATTTCCATTCAATTTTGAAATACACAGAATTGAATTCCCCCCCCCCCCCAAAAAAAAAAAAACAACAAAACTTTCTTGCCAACCCGACACTTTTGAAGGATGGCATGTATCATTCTCGAAGTAGGATGCACCAAAAGCTCGATCCGCTTTAATGACACGCGATGTGTAGCGTACGGGTGGCGTACGATCCAGGGAATGGTGCACCCGGACGTCGAGGTTGAGGTGGTTGGCGAGGATGGGTTTGTGTTGCGTGATGGTCGCCGTTTATCGATTCGCGCCGCCGTGAGGAATGAAGTCGTGGCTAGCTTGCTCTGTGCCGTATAGCGTATCACACCCTTCAAAATCTCCACATTTTTCGTGTACAAACGTATCTTTCCAAATCGTGCGACGCCAACGAAAGTAGCAACCCCTGTACGGTCACGCAACTTTGTGTTACACGGCGTCATTATGGTGCCTCTTGATACTTGGCACGATCTTTTTTGGTTCATGATTTTGTATCATTTTATGCTTTCTATTTATTCGACACGATAGAATATCGAATGGAATATCGAATTTGGTTATTCGACAGTTCTATCATCGTAAAGTCAGGTGAATAAGAACAGTTCCGTGCAAAAAGAGGTCTATCTTACATCAGTTATATTGAAAGATAAACGTCGCTTTTACGAACGTCTTCAAATCTAGATATCAGACTACCGATTGTGTTTTAACACCATATTTATTTTTGTCAAGGTATGAGTTAACTTCATATCTCTGTTTTTAGAAGAAAACTTGTGTGGTTTTATTCACCTGCCATTGGGATGAATAGAAATAGTTATTGAATTCGTTGTAGGGGAATTGAATATGAAACAAATAATTTTAAGAGGTAAGTTTAGTTAAAACATAGTAAATTTGTCAAAAGATAAAGTCTATGTACTGAATAGAATCACTGCTGTTTATGTTTCTATTCACTCCATGTCTCAAAAGTATTAGATCTCGGGTTAAAAAATTCAATTTTCGATATTATTGTAAGGTGATCTATAATTAACGTACTTAAATTTCTTAAAGTGTCAAATTTTTACCTATGTTTTATTCATTTTTCTTTTTTTTTTATACATATAATTCCTAAGAACTCTTAAAGATGTTATAGACTATTGCGTGTCAAATTTTGTTGTACAATCATTTTTAAAGGATTTCTTATTAAAGGAATTGTTTGAAAACATAATTGTAAACATTGTCGTTTAATGAGAAGGATTGCGTGCGCGGGAAGTCAATTGCCTTACGGCATAAACGTGGGACAGTCAATGAACGGTTGTAAACCGAATGAAATTCACCGGGATATGTCGTATTTTAATTTGATCGAAATATTATGCGTCGTTTTGCATAAAACGTATGTTTTCCCACGAAGGATTCAGTAGGAAGGCACTTTGTTTTTAGTACCTATATATTGTACTTCAAATTCCGTCATAACAAGTTTATCGCTGCGGTGAAAGCAGACGTAAGTAGTAAGACATATTCGAACTTTAATTATTCAGGATACAAGTATCTAACTTTCAAATTAAATTTATGTTATTATCATATAATAGTAATGTTATTCACGATTTGTTGATATCGCGTGACGAACAGTGAGTGTTTCAACCATTAACAATTAAGAGTGTCTTTGCGTTGTAACTGACTAGATTAGATTAAAATAAGCTAAATAATGCGATATAAATTACAAGTAACAAAATAAATCCTTACCTCTGTGTATAAATTAATTTGAAAATGTTTATTATTCAACGTTACTGGGTTCTTAAGGATAAAGGAGTATATACGTTTACACGACCTAAGACTTTTTGTTACAAAAAATATCCATGTTTTATGGAACATTCTGTTGAGAATATTTCCGCAACATTTCAATACGAAATATAGGAAATTTGATAAAAAATGTTTTCAAAAACGTTGTTCACTGTACCAAGAAGATATCTTTCGTTCACTTTTATTGGAAGTAAACCAAATTTTTTCATCGAACTAGACGAATGAAACTCATCGAAAATGATTCAGAATCAATGGTTAATTGAATTTCAAAGATAGAATTATTTTTTTTTCCTTAAATCAACATGCGTCTCACGTTCTATTTGATAATAATCACGTATGCTGCGGCGAATCTGGGTTCTCGCGTTCATGAACATCCTAGGAATACACAGTGAGCACAGTACTACCGTATTTACATAACAAATGCGAAGACACATGATTGCATTCGAAAACGCACAATCGAAAAGGATCGATCAAACTATTCTGGCAAATCTATTTTGCGATTCAAAGGTTTTAATAAGAAACCACCGTTCGAATATTCTGACATTTTCATTCATATTTTCCGTGTATTTTTCAAAAGTGTTTTTAACTCGTTAACAATTTCACTGTCACGGTGGAAACGGACGTATGCATTAATCACACTGTAATTATTGTAATTATTTGGATTAAAATGATTTCATCGTTCAGTTCAGGTACTCGGTTCTTAATTAATATGATATTAATTTTATTTAATATGTTCTTTAATTCCTTTCCCTTCGGTTATTCAATTATATTAACACACTCATATAATAATGATTTATTTAAAATAAAATATGTACAGGTATCTATAACTTTTACGAAGTATAGAAATGATAGTAAGATGATGTATAAAAAAATGGACTTTGATCAGTCTGATTCTTACCTACAGAATTAGAGTTTGAATATGGCTTGCTACGTATGCCCATTTTCACTGCGGCAGTGAACGTGGTAACACGCTGATCGTCAAAGTGAAAACGACCGTATGTGGTAAGGCACGTTATAATTGTAATTATTCAGAATACGATCGTTCCGTTTTCCAATTTAGGTTCTTTACGCGGTATCTTGCATAATTAATATTAATTTTATTTAAAATGTTCTTTCGTTTCTTTCGATTATTCGATTAGTGTCGATTGTTGTTATTACTTGTTAACCGAAGCAGTGGAAAACGCCGGATGTAGTAAATTGATTGTTAAATTTTTTAATTTGATTCGCCACGTTATTAGTATACTATCAAGGTATATTAAATTTGTGGCGTCAATGATCAGTGACAATTAAAACAGTGACAATTAATTTTAACTTAACTTAATTTTCTACTTTATTTTACTTCCATCGTTTAGATATTCTATTATTAGTTTCTACATATTTAATTTCAATTAAAATATTATTGCAATTTTCTTAGGTCTGGGCCACGATTGACCCAGAGTTCTCCATTTAGGGGTTGGTAATAAATGTTTTATAGAATATCAATAATTTATTTCTGTAATAGATATTTTCATCTGTTTATAATACTCGATATTATCATTTAACGAAGTGTAACTCCACAGCTTCAAAATTTGTTACTTTTTCTTCCATTCCTTGAGATTCTATACCAGTGCGCTTTACAACCAAGTCTAATCTAATATCAAGGAACGGCAAACAGTAGGAAACGAGGAACGAATCGAGAGAGTCGGGGAATTTCGACCTAATAGCCGTAATTAACCCTCATCTTTCAATTTTCCACGCACTTACTCGCGAACTCGTGCAATAAACGTATTAGACGAACAAGTCCGAATTGAACGGCTGTTCAACGTCGTTTCTCCGCGAACCTGAGTGAGAGATGGAGAGAGAGAGAGAGAGAGAGAGGCAAAGCAAAATAAAAGAAAAAGGGAAAAGTAACGATAGCTTTTTATCGATAGAGACGATTCTCACCATGAAAATTCATATTCTCACAGATCGGTAGCTTATCGAAGATTAATTAAAAGCGTGTATCGACACGAGAAAGTAACGTACGTACGTGGAAATACCGAGAGGTCGGCTTGAGTGAGCAAGCCTCTCGTACGAGTCGTTATAATTAACTCTCGTCTTTGAATTTTCCGCGCACCCGCGATTGTGTACACGAGCGGGAGGAACGTAGGGGTAGGTGGATGGTCGGCCAGCTACGATGGAGGGGTTAAAGTAGGGGAAGAAGTAACGAGGGTTTACGGTGGAGCAGATAGGTGTCGCGTGTCTGTGGTGGGGAGGGTGCGTGCGAGCGCACGATCCCGCCAGTTCTTCGGTGAGGCTCGAAGAGGCCAGGTCGACCCTTGTCTCAGCTACGCTCGTTTCAATCAGAATCATTCTGAACAGAGTTGCGCGCACGGTTTTTTTTTCTTCCGCTAATCCCAGTGGATTACACGATTCCGATTCTATCCGTCATCGATCACGGATGAAACGCGTGAACACTGGTCTCCGGTGTGTCGCGTGTTTTCGTGCTGATTCGTGGTGAAAAGGTCGAGAGTCGTGTTTGCTTGTTATTGTGACCGTGCCAGTTTCACCCCGCAAACTGGCTGACGGTAGATTAGAAGTGTTAGCAGCTGGATTTCAGTGTCGTCCAAGAGGATCAGCAACCACTGGAGTAGCTAGCAACCACCGTGTACGTTCGCGGCCTAGTGACCTGACCTTGGGTCGGCCCGACCAGGTGTGTATGTTAAACGCTTGCACGTACGCTCGTATCGTAAGGATCGTTTCGCGAAAGAAAGCTTCCTTTGTCGTCGTTCTCTCTCGACAAGTTTTAGCATGTGCTTTAAAAGAATCGACGGTAAATGCGATTCTAGATAGAGTTCACGGTGTTACCTCGATACTCGCACAGATTACGAGCCTCGAATGTTTAACGTGCTCGACGTGCACACCACGCACACCTCCGGCTGCTTTGTTTGGATAAGAGGATTCTGGCCTGAGTGTTTGTCGGCTTGCATCGTTTCTGTCGATGCTTCGTTTGTGTACACATCTCTCGATGGGGTATAACATTGTTCTTCGATATGACGGTCATGGCTTTTCCGATGTGTACAGGTGTAACGGCGATACGTGTGGAAATCGTAGCGAGAGTTCGTTTGTATTTTCTGTTAATTATTCGAGACTTTATGTCGGTAATTTTCCACTATTTGTAACTGATTGCGTGATTAGTGATGGCTGTTAACACTTTGACCGTTGCAGTGGAAATAGCCGTAGGTGGTCAGACACGTTATAATTGCAATTACCAAGGATATGATCGTTTCATTTGACGAGTCAAACTTTTCACGTGCTATCTTGTGTAAAAAAAATATATTTCTAACGTTGTATATTATTTTCTTTAATGTCTTCATGTGTGAATTTTATCTTAGGAAAGAGGCAGGTATTTAATTTTTAGAGAACACGGAATCCTGGAAGAAATTCTTATTGAAATCGATAGAATTTTAGGGTATAATTAACAATAAACCTAGCGACGTTTTATGTACATTTACTCTCAAATTGAAAATAAAATAGGAAAATAAATAATTAAGTAATGAAACGTGTATTAATAAAATATTGATAAAAGTATCCTAATAAATTTTATGATTTATAATAAGAAATACTCGATCGGTCATTTTGATTGCTTCGGTAGGTTTAGTGTTAATTATCAGGATAAATACAAGATATTTCTTTAAATTCGTTTACAATAACCAAGCAAAGCTTTGACCGTCACAGTAGAAATATCCATATGTAGTAAGACACACTACAGCGTGATTGATCAGCCATGGTAAAAGTTGATTCTTTGATGTAATGCTTCAGTTTATTATTTGAAATCATTAGTATGACCTTAGTAATATCCAAAATTGTTCTACTATCTATATTTCTTAATTATTTGACCGAACTTCCTAGCGAGTTAACGAAGTTACAATCTGATTCAATTTCTTTGCCAACATTTATTGGTACTTTAATTTTCGGTAAAATAATCGAGTAAAACGTGGGTAATGGGCAGAGAATCAATTTCCTAAATGAACAACATTTTTTTCATCGCCGAAGCTCGAGCAGTGTTTCTTTTGCATCGAGTTTATGTTTCATAAATAAACTGACTTTCTAAAAACGGTCGTACGTGCCCTTATTCTATTTATATTCGAGATACAAATCGCATAGAATCATTTAAAATCGAAATCTTTCAACATTTCATTTGTTCTTGCTCGATGTCGCGTTCACGCGGCAGAATGCATTGATCTGTTTCACTGCGAGATTGGTACGAAGCAGTTGTCGGTTTAAAAATCGACATGTACTACTGTCGTTTCGAATCTCCGGAAAGGACGTTCTCAAAGAATGCAATATCCGGCAGATGCTACAAAACTTACGTCAATTCGAAGTTGTTCGAGCGAGGAAAAGTGCTTCCAAACTTTAGTCTCGTGCCTGAGTTTGCTAACGTAAAACAAATATTTCGTTGTGGAACAGAGCCAACTGATTTCATGATTATTACGAATGAAACTTGTATCAATTTAGTTTTCTCCCGTTGCTTGACGATTAATATATCTTCGAGATACATAAAACCATAGCAAAATTTTCAGCATACCTTTTCTATTAACTTACATCCATTTTTTTTTAGGAAGATAAATTATTTTTCTGTTTACCATTCGTTCTTTACCTTTAGTTTTTCTTTCGTTTCTGGCTTGAATTAAAATCCTTCTTCTACCACTAATACTTTGCGTTCGTTCCAAATTATTCTCCCTCGAGATTTGACGATTGCAAGGTATTTGTTCACGATGCCTTAATTCGAGATTGTCGGGTCAATGGAGGACCGTCGACAGAAAAACAAATGTTGAAATTCACTTTGTTACCACGACGGTTGTAATTAGAACGCGAGCCGTCGACTTTTCTTTCTGGTTCCATTGTTTTCAACCGGTACGTAAGAAACCTGAGCAAAGTCGTTGAACTCGAAAAGCTGATGAGCTCGAGAAAACGTACGAAAATTCTACGTCGTGCACAATTTCTGAAAAATTCTTGTATCGATGTTCTCAGGGTTTATTGGTGTTCGGCTATGAGTTAGGGATTCGTAAGAAATTCAAATCGTTCAAGGCTTAACGTTTAATTTATCTTATGCGTTTTGAATGAATTATTATTTATCATTTATGTAGATCGTTCCTCATACGAAGTTCTGATTTCGAAATCATTAGAAATGTATAGATTTTTGATCGAATAAAATATTTATGTGCCAAGTTATTTAACTTGAAAATGGATATTGCTGCAATAATTAATTTTCGATGTTGCAATAGTTCAGTAAATGATTAATTTACGTTACAGTTTTTACGCAATAAATGAATATGATAAACAAACCAGGTATTTTATTCTATTATTCCATGATTTCTCAAAATCAAATTGATAAATTTATTATTTCGGGGAAATTCATGAATTCATGGGTTGGGATAAAACGAATGTTTCCGACGAATGAGGAAAGAATCAATGAAGACTGTTTAAAAATTAATTATGCCAAGCCTGTTGTTGTCAGTGCTATCATGGTGCAATTATAGCGGTGTTGTTCCACGCGCACAGTTTACACGAAACCCGGCGTAGCATCGCGATAAGTAACATTCACCATGGTACGTACGAACGTGCAACTAAAATGTGAATGTAATGCTAATTATGGCCCCCTGGCTAGTAATCGGATCGATAATCCAATTACATGGAATCGTAACGCGAAAAAGCCACGAAAATAACCACCCCTGGAAATGCCCGATAATCCTACGACTTTGTAATTATCTGTACACTATCTTCTTGTAATCTTCATCAATTTCATGGCGAAGACAAATAAAATACACTTTATCGGTATAGATTTGGTCATAGAAAAGGATGGTATTAAATAGAAAAAAGAAAATTGTTATTAATAAATCGCGAACAGTACCTAGATTAATTAATTTTTGTACCGAGTTTCTATAGCTTTTTTACCTCAAAAAATTGCATCCTTATCCACGAAATCGCAAGATGTCTGCGGCTTATCCATTCCGCACGACACTGTTTCCTTCGAACGGCTGTGAGACATTTATCGAACAATTTCAACGGGGAAAGAGCGAACAGATAGGAATATTTAATGAGGGTAAAATACTGATGCGTCCGTTTTGCACGGATGCGCAAGGTGCAGCTTGCACCAATGTTTTCTGTTTACCCCGGTATTTCTCGGTCAATATTATTCCCCGTAGTTTCTGGTGTTTCTCTCAGTATTATACAAGTTGAAAGATTAGAAAAGGAATCTGTTTCTATCCTCGTAAACTTGTTTGCCTTTCCGATTCGATTTTCGATCGAGTTACTTCTTTCTTCCCGGTGTATTTTATAATATCCCGCGAGTTGCTCGCGCGTCGAGAGAAGTTCCTGCGTTAATATATCAATGCGCCAAGTTGCAGAGTTTTGCCGCGAGCTAAACTTTCAGCTATCCTGTCGTTTAACGCGTCAGAGATTGCGATTTACCGTGAGAGTTTCGCGGAAACTGTTAACTCTTTGATACTGTACTTATTTTTCGATCGCGTAGACTAGAATACGATACGATAGAATACAGATATCGTTTGAAATATTATCGTTTCATTTCATAATTTTGTGTATCTCATTTTACGAAATCGTTTCTTTTTTTAGTTTGATTAACGGAAATATTCAGGGTAAAAGATTCATTTATAAATAATAATAAATACAAGCATAAACTTATGATTTTGACAATAGACACTATTACTCCATAATTTAACAGTAATTAAAGATTATAAACAGCAATCTTTACTTCCAGTTTTCTCTGAATTACAGCACACCTAATTTTCATTATTACAGCATTGTGGTGGACGAAAAAATAATAATTAACGGTTTTTAGTTTAACAATCGATAGTACTGAAAAGCCTATTAATAATAAGTAAAAACTATGCAACGATGCCGCCGGTGTCATTTTTTGAAATATCAGTAATTTTGTCTTTTATTTTAGAACCTTTTGTTTTATTTTGTTTTAAATCAATTCTGATTATTTTCTTCGCTTATCTTTCCATTTGTTGGCCGAAGGTTTCATAAGTGTCTGCCGCATCGTTCGTTTCTAGTCTATCAATTAATGAGTCAGTGTTAACGAGGAATGGTCATGTTGTCCGGGAATCGTGTTTATCATCGCTCGTAAATGACTCGATTACGGTTGAGTTATGGTGGAATGGATTAAAACATCAGGATATCCGTCTGTTGAACAATTTCGATACAATGAACAGTTTTGTGATCTGTTTGTACCATTACAGTAATGGCTGTAATTGATCAACGAATAATTGATATACATATGTAAACAAAACAATTACCCTTAATTATTTTTGAGAGTGATAAAAATGTGAGCCATCCTTTGACAGACAAATTAATAAAGAAAATTGATTTTAAATACCACGAAAACTTGTGCACGTCCCAAATATTTTGGTGTCTCAATTTTAGTTTCAAATTACGATCTAATTAACCTTCCAACGTTCAGATATCAGTAAATTGAAACGCCTTCGCTGTAATAGTTTTCTCAGCCAGTTGCAAATATTGGAAAATCTGATCAATTTGGGACTCTAAATGATTTTATATTCATTCTTTTTAAGCCCTAAAGGGTTAGCTAAACGTCTTTAATGGAAACGAATGAATCAAAAGGGAATGACTACCGAACGTTTTATAGAGTAGAGGCATTTTTAATTAACATAGCAAGGAGTCAAGAAGGATATCTTTTCTCGGAAAGCAACGATAATTTCGTTCGTGCTTTTCCACTCGAAACTTTGTATTACTTAGTACTGCCAAGTTTGATAACCCGGTCGTATTCGTCTGAGACTTATACATATACTATCACGTCTCGCAGCTCGTCGATTCTCACGCAAACGTGCCAAGCTTCAACACGTGGTTTCCGTGAAACTAAATCGAGTAGACCGTGTTACTTTATTCCTTGCTCTTGTGGAATAAAATCGTCTGCATGCTCACTTAATTCGATTCACTGTTTCCTTTGAAATCAAACTGAGTTTCAAGAAGAACGATACTGCGATTGATTGCAGAATGGAATTAGTAATTAACCCCTTGCATTTGATTGATGTCTATATGGAGCCGTGTGTAATTCACCGAAGAATTTTTAAGTGTAAATTTCAAGTTACGTTTATATTAGACTATAGTAGATTTACAGAATAAACATTTTTCTTTCAAAATAGGACTTCTGATTTTGAAAGTTTTATTGACAAAATAAGCTAGTTTTGATCGTATGAAAAAATGTTGTAAATGCAAGGGGTTAAAACTTTGACAGCTGTATATTTCATGGAATCCATGGTCTTTGTAATTTTGTATTTATAACTGCTTGTATCTAGTGACTAGAACTGGAGATTTTTCAAAAATACGTCGAAAATTCATCGTCGAATATCATTTCAACATACATACGAAGGATTGAAAATTGCCAATATAGAATCAAAGTATGAAACGTTTACGTTGTAAATTTTATTAAACTATAAGCTTAGAATCGATATGTAATGAGTGCTGTTTTACAGTACTTTTATTTCATCAAATCGTATGTAACATTCTCTACTTCGAAATCCACTATTTAATATGCAAGTAGATGCAATACGAGACTGCATATAAACCAGATTAAAATTTTTGTGAAGATGCGCAGAGATTGTCAACGTGCCAAATGCCTAATTGAATAATCAATTAACGAAAAGCTTGAGCCGAATCAATGTTTCCTTATTTTCGTAAGAAGAGAACATATGTTAAATTTTTCACACTTTAAAATCTAATTCATTTCTTTTTTCTTTCTTAATTTTTTAATATTTAAAATGAAAATATAAAGATATCTTTAGCTAAAACAAAATTATTTTTACAAGTTTTGAAATATTAATGATTAATTATTGTACATTGCAATTTTTGATAACGAACCTTGGATATGATCAGTTTTATTATCAATCTCTAATTGAAGAACAAATTCTGAAAATAGTTGATCATCGGAGTTAATCACTAAACTGAAATATCTATTCACTTATTCGAATTGAAACATATACGGATTCAGATTGCTATAAAAAGTGAACGATTGAAAATGATGTTTAGAACTGTTAGAGAGTTAGATCTTTCGCTCCTAATTTTCATTTCTGATTATATATACAACGCTTTTCTCTTTTGGGGCAGTTCTGATATTATAGTTCTCAGTTATTATCATCGTTTTCATAAGTAACGAGGATTTGCGACTTTAACCAAGGATTAAATTGACTGAGTTAAATTACGTTAACGAAGGGTTCATTCATACAAAAGATCTCTACATTGACGAACGTACGGAACATAGTTTCTAAAAGGCGTAGCAAGTTGAAGAAGCAATTGAGAATATTCAAACTTGGCGCGATGCTTCTTTGAAGGTTTCGTTACTAAAGTTCTTAGCTACGTGTCGTGCGATCGTGACACTTTAGAAGTAACTTCGTTCCAATTGAGGATGGAAACGTCTTCGTGATCCACGTTACGAGATTATCTGTGTCTTTCTGTCTCCGGACGTGCTTAGTGCTGGAGGATATACTTCTTGGCCAAGGAACGGGTGCTCGAAGAATTTTAAGTTCGATCAGTTTGTTTTCTTTTTTCTCCTTTCAAGTTTTATATCGTTTCTACCAGCCCATAAAATGGTCCAAGAAACTACTTCTTAACTAACAAAGAAATAAGATTTTGTCCCGATGACAGCCAGAAATCTGTTTGGCTTCGTGTAATATCAAAATAAATTTCAAATTAACTTTAGAGGACACGACTGAAACTATAACCCTAAGTATTATTTTTAAGTAATTAATATCTTCAACTTTAACAGTATTGAATTAAAAATCAAGAAACTTAGAATTTCATTCTTTTTAATTTGAAAATTTATAATTTTAATTTGAAGTTAAACAAATATTACAAAAGCAGCTACAGTGTTCAGCGTAAGCTGAATTGCATGGTAAAAAAAGAAAAAATGTTATTTTGAAAGGAAAAGCGCTACGAAACTACACCTCCTCTCGTAAAATAGTTTATTACTCTACACAGATAAATCACGATCCGACATCCAGTTTTTACGAACCACGGCTGCAATTTCAACATTTTCAGAAGTAAGGAAAGACAGTTCGCGTTCGTCACGTTTCAAAATTGCCGATTATCATCCCTCGTAAAAGCACAGCCTTATCTTGTACGAGTAAATGGTCGTGAACAAGGGGTTCTATGAATTTCTGCATTATATATCGTGGTGCGGGTCAGCTTGGCAGCACAGAAAAACGATCTTTTAACCAGGTGACAAAGTGTGCTGACGTTGCCACCGGGAATACCCGCGGCTACTAGTTGCAGCCAGTAGCTTTGGCCAGTGTTTGAACGAAATAGCCAAGGAGATGGCGAACTCGGGGCCGTGTACCTTGGAAGGGTCATTAAAAGTGTCTCACGGATGCCTCTCGGGCACTACTTCTCCGCTAAAGTCTTGCTCGAGAACCACCTATCTCGCGAGATGAAAAGCCTTCGATTTATTTCTCGTACCGTTCGACAAGGTAATAAGGAAATAGTTCGTTATTCGTAAAAAAATTAATTTAGTTAAAACAAAAGCTTCGCGTTAGAACTTGTCCATTTTGAAAAGTAAACGACAGGTTTTCCGTTACTTTGATGAAAGCACAGTCGTTACGGACTTGTTGCTTTACATTTTGTCACGATTTACTACATACACATCTTTCCTCGACCTAGCTGAATGTTATATTATTAGCCGCATTGAATACATTCCGAATGAATGAAAGAAGGATCGATAAAAGTAATTTTCGTGGTTTTCTTCGTGCTCCGTACAGGGTGAAAGAACTGTCGTTTGCGTCAAACCGCTGTCCGAAAGGGCTATAATTTTTCAGAATGTTTTCTTTATATTCATTGTTTCGTATTTTCTTTTTATTCTTTTTGTTGTATATAGGATGTCCTTTTAAGTTGACCAAGTCGGTTTTTTCCGTACCTAGTGGACTATTCAAAATCGTTTTTTCATAAATAATATGTAATGCATCGTTACAGCTTTTAAATACGCTTACATATTTCCTTGTGTAATTATTAAAATTCAATAAATAACAATTTTCGATCGAAGCAAGCACCGTTTGAGTCATTCTTCGGTTCGTTTTTGGTAGAATTTATTGGCCAAACCAATATCAACTTTATTACGATTAATAAGCTTCGTAACATAAATTACGGTAAAAATTGTTTATGTACTAATTTTCGTAGCATAGAATTGGACAAATGGAAAAATCCTATACTTGGGTGATGCATGAATTTTTACGAGGATCTGTTACCTATTTTAACGGGACTGATTTCATTTAAATAAATGTATTAATAGCGATATTGCGCAATATTATGTGTAATAGCGTAATTATTAACGACTACAGTAAGCATACTTAATGAGAAAAGATCTGTTTATAGCAATCGGTGTAAACCAATATCCCTAAGAAATTTTAGGAATTTTTTACCTGAATCTTTTTTTGTAAAGTGTTCCATATTGTATTTAGGACAGGTGATCAAGATATGATCTGTAGAGTTTTGTGTGCCATAAATATCACAGTTATTTGGTACAGATTTTGTGATAATACAGGAATATGTCCAATCACTATATTTACTAGCAACATCTATATTTATTACAGACTCTGAGTAACTTGTTCTTAACTCATCTTGAATTTCTCTATTCCTCGTTCCATAATTCTATAATCACTTTAGTCAATCATTTTCGGAGGTTTCGATAGAATATGGAACCGTGATTCAATTTAGATTCGTTAGAGATAGCTTTTTCAATACGAAGTTTCTGTTCAAAAATTTGTCCGATAAATATCGTGAAAGTAACGTACCGTATTCGTTGGAAATAAAGCCACAAATACGAAGGATTTTCTACGACTTCAACGTGGCAACGGAAATGTTGAAAGTGGCGTTGGTGGACGTAGTAGCGTCTCGTCGCAGCCAGGTTTTTCCGAAGTCCGACAAAATCGTTCTTCGGGGTGAACGACATTTTAGGTCATACGATTGCAGCGTAAATCCTTCGATTTTCTTTGTAAAAGCTTTCGGAACACGATGCGGCACAGTTTGCCGCAGGTTCGCGGTTAATGCGAATATCATCGGAGCAAAGCCGTTGCTGTGGACGCGAGGCGAAAATTTTTCTTCCCGGTTTCGTTATGCAAGAAATTGAAAATTCCTGTCACGTCCCATTTCTGCGCGAACCACCATACATTTCCTTGTTCAGCATCAATTTTAACGGACAGCTTTTATCGGTTGAGGAGTAGCTGTTTCGTGTAGATTCTCCGGAACGACGATTTCCGTTGTCTCAACAGCTCTCGGATTTCTCCCGAATCGCGATCGGTTGTATTTGTTACAACTTCAACTGTTTCTGAATAAAATTGTGCCCATTTGTCAAATCGATTAACTTCAAAAAAACAAAAAGTAGATAAATCGATCAAATAATATACATTCTTGTTCAAAATTCCTTTTAAATTTCGAATTCAAATAGATGTATTGTGGAATGTATTAGGTACCTGAAAAAGTGATTCGAGTGTTTAGATTGCAGTTTTAAAAGATCACAACTCAGCTTGATGTAAACTGCAGGTATTGAACCTTTACAGTTCATCCCGAGCGAAGCTCGACCTGTGCATTAAGTATTGAACAATTTGTCGGCGAGAAATTCGAGCACGACGACGTGTAAAAACCGTTTCATGTACCATACATATTTAAATTTAGTGTACTTGTAAAACGTACGCTTTTTGCATTTTTCATCGTGGATGGAATGTCCGTTCTATTCCGTGGTGTAATTAAATTCAATCATTTCATTTTTAAATTCAATACTTTGATTTTTGAATTGAATAATTTGATGTTTAAATTCCCTCCTAAAGTTTTCATTGTTAAAACTAATTGAAACACATTTGAAAAAAAATATGGGGCGTTTTGAGTTTCATTTTCACTTGGATCATTTTTTAAACGTATTTAACTACTTTCAGCGCAATAATAGCACTGAGTAATAATTTTTTAATTAAATTTAGTAAAAGCTACTAATTATAAGAAATACGTTACATTTATAAATATCATAATAAAAATCAATGATCTATCGGAAGTTTATTAATTGATTTATCGACGAAGGCCAATTAATAAATCTTTGATTATTATTTCTTCTTTTTCACCTACAACATTGTTAAGTTACTGAAAGTTAGTTGTGCTGTAAGTACTTCTCTGTAATTTTTCATTTCTATCGGATTGTAAGGTAATATCGTTTATTGAAATGTGTTAAAGTACAGAGTTTTACAACCGTATATGTATAAATAAGATTTTGAATAGAACATTTATTTATTCAAGAAAGGCATTAACGTCTTTCTAATTCATGGCGTGACGCGATGTTTCGAGCGGCAGTCTGATAGTTTCGATGAAAACTTTGATTTAATCGAAGGTGATACACGAACAGTCGCACGATTGGTTTGCACAGCGCGTACATCGTGCAACGTTCAATTATTATGTTCCAATATTGGACTTCCTAATACAATTCCATTTGTAACTGTGCGTTTGACAGTCGCCACGATTACTTCCTGAATTTTGATTGCATGATCATGCTCTCGTGCGACCGCGATCTAGTTGTGTGAAAGAGGCGTGAACGAGGATCGATAACGCGATGGAAAGTGCCGATTGTATGGAGTACCTTACTGCGATATAACGTCGATCGCGGGTAAGACGGTGAAACACGACTTCAAACGAAGGTTACCCTTTATTGTACTTGAAGCATTTTCTGGTACCATCGAATCAAGGCTTTCAAAAACCAAACGAGCCATTCTGGAAGAAGAAAGTTATAAACGTTCATGAATTTGTTTCACTTCTATACCTTTCGTCTAATAAAACTTAAACACGTTTTAAAATATTTTCGTCGATTAAATATGTCCTCTCAGAGGCGTCACTTGAGTGTGAAGGGTTAATTGTTCTACTCATATAGAAAATATGTTAGATAATCTTTTAATTAGAAAATCTTTTGTTAATAAGAATTTTAAATCTTCAAAGTATTCAAAGGATTTTTTTATTTAAAACGAGTCGTTCTTTTTAATTATTGGAGCAAAGAAAGAAAAAATAACGTAAAATCCTACAAAGAATCCCATCCAACTTTATTTAAATTACATCACGATTTTATCGATGTTCGTGTCTGCGTTTTTACGAGATATTCTAGTTATTAAAAATTTTTAACTCGCGGATCGAGAAGCTTTGTTGGCCTTTTTTCCTTCGTGCCCTTTAAAAGCTGTCCCGTGCACTCAAGAAGTTTAGCAGATAGTTTCGACTTCGAAAACGAATGCTTTATCATGCAAATCGAAGGTTAACAGAATCGACTCTTCTATGAAAAATCATCTCTTCTATTTTTCGAGTTATCTTTGTTGCAAGACAATATTTCTAAGACAGTTAAGTTGTGTTTAAGTAAAAGTAATCTATTTTCGTATGCTGCTAATGAGTTCAGAACTATAAGAAGTATAATAAAAGTATAATAAAAGTACATCACATTCTGAATAATAAATATAGAAGGTGGCCAATAATCCATACTTTAACCCTTTTAACGTCGATATAAGAAAATTAAGAATTAATCCAAGGATTTTATTTTACATACACTGTAAAATTACTTGTTTTTCTATTACGATCAGCATTTAAAAATAAGTTATAGAATCATAATATGCAAGATTAAACGTTAATGTTGTAAGTGCATAAAACTAATCATCAAATGGTGACGAATGCAGAACGATATATCGTCGTTGGCACTGAAAGGGTTAATAAGAGTTTGAAAGAAAATAAAACTTAAACTTCCTGTCGCTTGCGGAGAAGAAAAAGTGACACGACACTTCGCGACACTTCGATCATTCCATCGATCGAAACGCAAACCGAGTAGTAGACTTATCGTTTACTAGGTAATATCGTCTTTACTGTTTAGTCCAAATAAGGTATACCTAATCTTCTGATAATTAGCCATTACTATACTAAGTACCAAATTAAAAAAGAAATCTAATTTATTTGAAATAATTTCTACAAAACGTTGGATTGTTGCTTAAAGATTTTTCAAGTCATTGTTATGGGAGAAGGATAAATCTTTATGTGGGTAACTCGGTTTTCGACTATTTTGGAAACGTAAACTGACATAAAAGCGTTCAAAGAGTAATTTTACAATATTCCTATAAGAACATAAAAAAATGTCAAATGGAAATATCGGAATGGTCGTCCATTTGCCTGGTTGCCTACGCAAGGGTTGATAAGATTGACGTTCATCCATCAAGAAGGTTATTTCTCTTTTCTCAGCAATAGTCGTTAAATTTCTTGTCATCTTGTCACCTTCGTTCCACTGTTAAAAGGAGTTTAATTCAAGTTTAGCGTTGTTCAAGGCTCGAGTAACTATAGCCAGTCGAGATTTGACCACGCACGCACAATGGAGAAAGTGGTCGTAGCTTAGGACAGAATTGTATAGAAACTTATGACACACGTTATACTTACACAGCGTTGTGCTAACAAGTTCGCCCGGTTACCTGGCATGGCAAGATCGTGCTCGAGCTGAAACGACTAAATTCGCGAATAAAATACGACGGTTTCCATGCGACGGGGATGAATGTTGACTAGCTTGAAACGGTAGTCGAGCTTTCTGCAAGCGGCCAAGTTAAATCAAACGGTTTCTACTGAGGCGTTGTAACTTTGAGGATATCTTGGCGAAACGTGGTGGGAATTCTTTGAAGATATACTTGTGTCGCTCTTTCGAACATTTACGCAGTTATGCGAAAGTATTCGAACGTCAGTATCTTTCTAAAGGGTGGATCTTTCATTTTGGATGACCAACAATTTTTTCTCTGTCGTCTCTCGAATTGGGGGATAAAATATTTTTACATCGACATATTTTTGGACCCGACTTTTAACGGTGAAAATATTTTATAGCAAAAAGTACTTCGAAGTGTACCGAATATGGAAATGAAGCTCGATAGAAATAATTTATCGTCAAACATCGACATGTTGCGCGTGTAAGAAGTAGCGTAATTTTCAAAGTAACGAACGGAAAACGGAGGAATCGAAAATCATGATTTATCTGATAATTTTATTTGTTTATAGAACCGAAGCTCGTTGTTGCATCTTCATATCAGAAATAAAAATTATATTTGACGAAATTAAAGAAAGAACGTGGAAAAAAAATGATAATGAAACTGTGTAGAAAATTGTAAAATATGTTGAGCGGTTAAGGTTAGGCAATTATCCCTTGACACGATGATAAGAATCGGGAACAGTGATCCCACGGGTGGAAAAAGGGTTAAAATTAAAATTCTTGGATTATTAACGGAAGAATTTTCTAGATCTCGATACGCGGGGTCGTAGGATATCTTTAATTCCCGGCCGAGGAATCGGGTGAAATTTTCTTTTGAAATCGTTGTCCAGGGAGCACCTTTGCTCTCGCACAGTTTCGCGGAAGCAACGATTTTAATCTGGCGGGATTGCTCGCTTAAGTTGGCCGAGCGAAATGAAATTCTCTTATGCCGGATCGAGGATTTCGCGTCACGAGTATTATACCGCGGTTAAAGCGGCCATTCGTTTTTTTTTTGCTCGAAACGCGGCAATTTTGTATCACGAACGAGAACACGGCATTTGTCTTCACGGCCGTCCGTGTTCCTGGATGATATCCTGTGTCCACTTTCATGGTTCAACGTCTACTAAGCGAGCAACCGACGTGCTATTCCGTGTACCCTGGAGACATGTCCGGACCGTGTACATGCTTCGAGAAAGCTATTCTGATTATCCCACAAGTCATTTACGTGTACATTTGACACACCGTTGTCTTACGAGTTGCACCACAGACTGAAACACGCGGCAGTATTATTACGCCAGAAAATAAGGAGACATTTGCAAAATAGTTGCAATAATTTATTACACATTTCATACCTTTGGAAACGATTTAATTAATTCGTTAATTTCCACAAGACGAAAATATACCATTTTCAACATACCACCTTGAATTATAAATAAAAGTACATGCAAATAGGTATTAAGGTAAATTACTTACTCGTAATACATATTATAGACACCGATATTATAAATCTTTATGTAAAATAATTAGATGATACACAAAGTTACCACAAGAGTCGTATAAAAATATTGCGTATACGCAGTTTCTGATGTCGTTCGATTATTTAAATTCTCTCATCCGGTAATTCGTAATGTGTAGCGATACAAAAATTTAGATTAATCTGCGCGCTATTAAAACGAAAGTAGACTCGAAGAAAGATCATTACGCTAATATTTACCGTCCAGGCGGTAAATAGAACGTACTCGTCGGATCAAAGAGGTTTTTTAATTGAAAGCAAGCTAATCTTTGCCGTTCGCCTCCGCTTCAAGTTCTACGTTCGGTTTTACCGCACCAAGCACAATTCGCGATACGTTTTCCACGCTGATTCGAGGAGGGGGGCAGAAACACGAGTCAAAAAACCGCGTTCGTGGAGATCAAAGGATTTTGATAAAAGCCCGACGCGAGAACTTCCGGCGTATGACCCGCGGGAAAATGATATTCGTACAATTTTTGGCCATCATATGCGTCTCGTCTTAAATCGCGTTTTCAGGATCGGATATCCCGTTAACGTTCAACGTGATAACCCCGGGAGCTCGCTTTGAGCACATCCGTTGGCACGTGGTGCTCGTGCATCCGCTTGCGCGAACAAACGCACAGAAAAGGATGTAAACGGCCAGGGACTGTGTGCTTTGTTCAGATATCGAAATTAGCCGAGTTTACGCCACGAACGTGACTTTCTCGCTATCTTTGAGATCAAACGGATCCACGAGTACGGTTAAGAGGAACATGTAATTTATTCGTTTCGAGAGAGACAGGGAAATTGCCAGATTTTGTGACGGTATCATAAAGCCACGCTTAAAGAGAATTCAATGAATGTGGTGTCTGGAGTTATTTCTCGTATAAAATTAATGAATTTTATTCAAAACACGTTAATTGTAAAAAAATGTCATTTGGCGGTAGACGATTTTTCACACAGGACTTAAAATAATAAGGTCGAACTCGACTGTGTTAAAATTGAATTTCTAGTCATCCTACCAGTAAACATTGTTTCCAAATATTTAAAAAAATATGTAATAGTAAGGAAATAAAAGTAAAAGTTACGTTAAAAGTTCGTATATCAATAAAAAGAATATTTAAAAAATTTCTTCAGTTTAAGCTTTCACCGTTAGCACTCTTCATAGTCCGTCGTCCATGGATTAAAGGTTGATCTCTTAATTTTTATTTTTAAGGGTATTATCCATAATTTTCAACGACAAGATATTAAAAATAATTTACCACCATCGGACGGAGCGGAACTCGAATGCGGGTCATAGGTTGCCGACGCCTGATCTTAAAGTATTACAGATTTCGACAGATTTCGTTTAAATTATTTTCTTTTACAATTCACCACACTTGGATTTCGTATAATTTATGATGATAGGACCGACCCGATCCGAATGATAATCCGATTTTCGTTTTGAATCAGCCAACACAAATAACAGAAGAAGCTTGGACAAACTTTTCGCCAGGTTTCATTTCTAGAACGGTCATCTCCGCCTCTCTCCCGTTTTTCTCGTTACATCGTGCGTCCTTCAGCACGAGGGGGATAAACTGAAGCCTTTGGGGTCGTGCACAGGGAGGTAGTTACCCTCCGGTTATGCAGCCACCTTCCGCGTCGTAATTTCTTTGTGCTATACGCGATAAGTGCATCGTTCGCCGGAAGGGAAGGGAAAAAGTTGCACGAGGAAGCCGACTTGTGTAATCGTTTATAAGAGACCGTCATTCCGCCGGAACGTGACCCAAGGGTGATGTTCGTTTCCGGCGTACTCGACGCGTCGCAGATTGGACGCGTTCGTCGATGTTTGGTGTTGCGATTAAAAGAGGATTCGTTGCGGATCAACGAACCGGGGTCTGTTCATTTTGGCGTTGTTCTATTCTTTTTTTTTCCCCGCGGACAAGGGAGGCGGGTGCTTCGCTCGTTTCCGCGTTTCTTTGTCCTCTTTTTAATACGTTACGGTAAACTGGAGAAGGTTAACTGACGTTTGCTAACCCGGCCTTCTTTTGGTCCGGATGGTGATACAATCGTGTTGGAATCTACGTTTTCGAAATTGGTTCGTTTCGTTTTGACGGTCGCCGTAATAGAGATTTCTCATGGGTTATTCGAAGGTTTAGAATTTATTATAATATACATTAATAATACTTGTTATAAATAATATAAAAGTGCGTAGTTTACACGTAACTTTTAAAATCTTCTAGTTGCCTATATTTCGCCTGTATGACGTACGAGTTAAATACAGAAAGGGTTAAAGTTCTATATTTGTATCATTTTCTTTGATTCGTATATCGCTGTATAAGGTATAGTTATTTAAAACAATGACCATTAGGTTATTTGATATAGGATATAACGGGTTTCTTGCGTTTTCTCTTGTCTTTCTCGATATTCGGTGAACTCGATTTCAAAACACGAATATAGGATCGTTATATCGTTAATTATGTAAATTAAAGAAATTTATTCACGGTTTTAACGTTTCGTATTAGGCGTTATTGAACCTGATTTCTGTTATCTCATCGTTTTATCATTATCAACAGAATTACCCGTTACATTTATTACCGCACGGAAATGTAGGTCAGTTTTCATCTTTTGTTTGGATTGTTCGTTTTGATGATAATTTTGATTAAAACAGACGTTTCGAAATGCGATTGATTTCCGTAAAATTCTAATTAAATCTAATTCCGTAATTTTAAATTAAACGTTTAACACGGATAGAATTGCACAGAATAAATTTTATTATGAAAATGAAGTGACAGCGATATCATTTCCCTAGATAATTACTATTAACGCTAAATAATAAAATAATTCGATCTGTATATTAATTTGAACAGGAATATTTTTTTCTTACATTAGTTTCGCTACTAATCAAAGTAATTATTGACGTCAGGTGTAAATTATTTCTGCTTTTTTCAATCATTCATTTACTTTCGAGAATTTCGTTTCATTTTGGAAAGCGTTTGCAGGAACATTTTGTTATTTATTTGTCATCGACAGCGATTAAATTTCGAACAATAATTGTCCACAAAGCGGAAAGCTGTTATCGAAAGAACAACGGGCGTTGTAAAATATAACAACCGGAGGGATTGATCGAAATGAATTAAATTGAAAATAATATAGCCGAAGGGAAGGTATTCCTATTTCAATTTCACATAGAACGGTATGTAGCTTTGAATCTTTGAATCGATCAATAAATAACGCGCCCTTTTATTCCTTTACAACGATTCGAAATGCTTTAAATAATTCTCGAATAAAATATCTCGTTTGATCGAAACCAAGATCATTTTTGGTTTAGAATTCAGAAACAATTTATTTTTAAATAATCTTTCTACAGCTAACGTTTATACTGAATATAATGGAATGTAATAGAAATATTATGTTATAAATTTTGTAAGTATCATAAGGAGTCTTTTGTAGAACTTAATTACAGAATATAACTAGCAGTATGTATTCAGTCTTTCTAGTTTACAATTTTATGTAAATAAAAATATGATCAATAATAGATTTAGTTAAAAGAAAAAATAGACACGATTGTCATCCGAATTTTTGAAATAGAATTAAAAGATTTTCAGTTTCTTGAAATCTTATATAAATTCTATTATCTTTAACCCATATTTATGGGTTTTATATTAATTCTTTAATTCATTTAACTAGAAATACCCGTAACAAGTACTGATGAAATAATGAATGAAATTTGTTAAAAATAAAACCAACACCCAATGAAATTTTCTAACAGCTTTAGTGTTAAAGTTGTAACAACAACGTTTAACAAAACATCGAACATTTCGTGTGTTACAGGCTATTCAATAAATTCTTATCAATAATGGATTAATTAACTGGTATCGTGTAAGGTACCATGTCACCGTTCATTAACAACAATGTTACCTTACCGTTCCAGGGTTAAGCAACGATTACCAACCATTTGTATTACTTTTAAAACTGTAATTGCTTATATAATTTAATTCGAAATTCCCAGTGGACGAGGGTTGCGATAGAGGGTCGTTGTGCCTTTGCAGGACGCAATCTGATCCGATTAGATCGCGTGCAAACGCAACCCCGGCTCTAATGGTTAATTTACACGTGGGATAACTCGTTGATAAAATTCCATTCTTCTGTCGCGTATTCCTTGCGGTGACAGCACTCGGCCAATGCCACAATCGATGCTTCCTTTCGAGTAAACAGCGATTTTATATATGATTATTTACGATTGATTTGGTTCGCGTTTGCTTTCTGCGGTGATTCCATTCTCTCATGAAGAAATTTCGAGCACGGATTCGTTACGTTTTGTGTCGAGCGCAATGAAAAGCGTTTTAATCGTTCTTAGTAGGATTTTTTCAATTTTCAATAATAAGATACATGTTTTGGAATTGTCGCAAGCGACGGTTGTATATTTTAGAAATTATTACTAGAACTGTCGACGTCTAATGTTCGATTGAAAATATTTAGAATAGAATAATGTTTAGTATAGAATAATTCCGAGTTTATATTTCGACAAAAGCGTTTTAATCAATTTAAAAAATATGAAATCTGGAGTAAGTTATTTTGATCAGTTTGGGTAGTTTTAGTGTCAATTATAAAATACTAAATTTTAGATGGAAATTTTCTTTTTTTACTATATTTACTAATTATACTATTATACTAAATATTATACTAAATATACTAATTATTATACGAATATTATACCAAATATACTAATTAACACAGCGCGTTAAGTTAGGGAAAATCCTTTAACAATCTTCTTTATTAATATTCTATGTTTATTAAAATTCATGAATATTTGTATACCGAAACGTATTAGAGATATTAACACTTTGACTGCCACAGTGAAAACGGACGTACATAGTCAGACACGCTGAAATTCTAATTATTAAGAATACAACCTTCCAATTCGATAGCTAACAGTATCATCTTAATATTAACGCTATCTGCAGTTTATTTAATCTCTTCTTTTGTTAATTATTTGATGGTAAAATCTTTTTCTAATTCAATATCTCAGTTGAGTATTTCCAGTTACTAATGTAATTTCGATAGAAGGAGAAAGTTTAGAGAATGGGAATCGAAGAAAACTCAAAATTACACTTTGATTCCGTCATGGGAGAGTTAACGATACCTGTACACATGATAAATAAGTTAATTAGGGTATAAGTACTGTAATTATTATTCCAGTCGTTCAACTAATGGCTTTTGTCGAACAATGAAACGAGCAACGTTACAACGAAAACGAACGTGGGTCGAACAAAGGTTAAGGTTCAATCGGAAAAGCACAAAGGTGAAGCATCAGTTTGGTTACGCAACCACGAACCCTTTTCGATCTCTCCAACAGGCAGCTACTTCGATTTTATGTCAATCGTAAGGGAAATACGTACAAGGTCAACGTTTATTTCCGTTCTTGACATTCCGAAATAGAGCGAATAGACCATTCCTCGAGCGATTTCTTGTCTGATATTATATTCAGTCGGTCGATCAACGAATCACTTATTTATGGTGGAGGAACTTCCTTTCTTCTCGGTTATAGCACGATCTTTATCGGGGACGAATCGCCACGATGACAACGCGACATTCGGTCGTCGAATGTTAAATTAAAATTCAGGGTGTTCCTTTTGTGTGATGCAAAAGAAAAATTCAACGGTTGATCGGAGGAAATGATAACGAGCAGAGAATGTTCTACAAAAACGGATCCATAGTTAATGGAGGATTAATCAAAATTGCTAATTCAGGATTCATTCTGACGGACTTTGTAATCGAACATGAATTTTTATCCCTGTTGGTTATGTATTTATTTATTTTTTATGTTGGTTTAACGTTACATTAACTTCTAGGTTATTAACGACAATAGACGTTTAATCTACGAATGAGTTCATGAGATTTTCTACTATTTCAAATATTTAACTAATTTATGGTATATTATCTACTCTCACAATTCAGTAGAATGTACTTGGCAGTTGATCATCGAACGACGGACCATGGAGAGAGTTAACAATTTAAATCAAGTTTTGAACTATTTTTCGTTTTCCTTTTTAATATTTCAAAGCATTCTTCTAAATATTCTTTCGTGCAACACACGAAGGTTTACGTTTAAATATTTTATTACTTAGGAATCGAAATAAATTTTGAATGATTACAACATTTCGACAGTGATCAAGCGTTTAGAATGTTACACTTTTGAGGAGGTTTAGTTTCACGTCATTTTGACTTTTGGCTTAGAATTTCGAATCTGATGTACAGGATATGACAGGACTAACATTGACGCTGTGTTCTTTTAATAAATAAGCGACAGTGCTTTATGACTGCAATTTTAATCAAATAAGAAAATAGTAACGTATACCACTATCTACTTTTGACTAGAAAAACTATAAATTTAATATTGACAAGGTCGAGGCTGATCATACTATCCCAATTAACGGTTAATCAATTCATTTGTTCTTTCATTACGCCATTTAATCGTAATGTATTTTATACAGGGTGTCCAAGTTTTTTCCCGTCAAACTTTATCAACATATTCTACAAGAAAAAATAAGACAAAAATGTAATATAAACATAGGCTCTTAAATGTTTCGTTAAAAAGTCATAAACAAAAATATGAAATGATAATTACCTGATGTCGTTCACTGATATCACTTATAATTTCATAACAACCAAATCAACGGATCAGCAAGTAAACATTAGAGTTTATGTAAACATGTGCCGAATAGCGCGCTACGAATGTCAAGATTCACAATCTGGCGAACCCTACACGGTGATGGCAGATGTCCATATCATTATTTTTATTTATAACTTTTTAATGAATCATTTAAGAGCCTATATTTATATGACATTTTTGCGTTATTTTGGCTTGTAGAATGTGTTGGTAAAGCTTGGCGGGAAAAAACTTGGACACCCTGTATATAAATTTTCGTCAGGATCACGAATTTTGAATCGAAATTCAATCGTACTCAGAGATATTAAAAAGAATTGCAATGATTAATTCCAGTTCTGTAGGCTCTAAATAGGATGCAAAAGGATCCAAAAGGAACAAAGGAGTGTTCCATAACCAGTGTAAGCGTTTCGTTAATAGTTCAAAAACTAAGCTCCATCCGACATTTTTGTAAAGGTAATTGTTGTTCAGAATCGTCTCAGCTATCCCCCATTTCCGGCTCTTACACCCTGTATACAGAAATAGGAGTCAAGACTTCAGAGGGTTAAAATAGAATCTATATTACAACTCAGGTTCATTTACAAGAATTATCTAATCCCAATAACTTCTAATGCTCTTTTGCCCCCAAAACGTTTTTACTGAGTGATATTCAGTCATACGCAACAAATACTGAACCGCTGTTGTTAATTTAGTTACAACTAGTGGCAAAATAAAGGTGTTTCCTTTTTGTTCTCGGATATAATTCGAGGTAATCAGGTTTCAGCACGAAGTATCGGCATCTGTGATTATTTAATATAGACTGTAATCGGATTTCGTGTTCTGGGTCACGTTTGGCTACCAACCGGCCGACATCACGTTCTTCTGACATTTTGAGCTTCCCAGACACGCGAACACATCGTTCTGGCCTGATGGTTGATTACACTCTGGACAGACTGCCGTTGAATTATGCCGCCGGCTGACGATTCGAGTGCATCCACTTCAAGTACACAAACAAGCATCTTATTAACCGTCAACCCTTTCGACGGCTCGGGGAAATACCGGAAGTAATGTATAATTTTCTGTGAGTTCGCTGCGAGTCGAGTGTTGTACGCGAAATAATTCAACCGCCTCCTTGCCCCATGCAATTTGTCTTCTATTGTGCGCAACCCTCTCGACCCCCCCCCCCCCCCCATATACGACTTTACGTTTAATAATCTCCTAAACGTGGCTCGTAAGCACTCGTCCTGAACTACCGTAACGTCTGTTCGCTCAATTAGCGGTGAATTATTTACTTGAAGAGCCCTGTTTCAGCTTCTTTCCACGGCAACGAGTGATACTTTCGTTTTGGCCGACGGGGTTGAAATTTTCTTTATTCGGGTACCTGTCGAACACGAGGCCGACGAATTACATTCGCAGGATCGTTGTTCGATTTCTAGTTTCTTATTTTGTAGAATCAATGTCCGGTTAACATATTACCGAATCCTTCGTGTCACATGTATTAATATATACAGAAATACACCGAAATATATTAAAATTCAACTGGTCGATGATATTTCAAGCATTTAATATTTTCGTAGTTTTGAAAAATTCACAGCACAGCAGTTTTATGGATATTCAACTTCCGCCAACATATGTCACCACGTTACCGAACCGAAAAATATAATCTTCAAGTTTATATATTACTTTTCCTATCAATTAATGTTATTTAAATCTAAATTAACAGGAAACACTTGACGCATTAACGATCCCACAGGTCAACGCGAAACATTCAACGGCGGCGAAATTCCTGGCAATAAATATAAAAAAACATGCCTAAATTTTACGTGGTAGATAGCTCAGAAGATAGAGGAAAGTGCGTACATAATAACGCAATTTGTTGCAACGCGATATCTTAATTAGTTCCTGAGATATAGGCCTTCAAAGTTTGTATAGCGGCCGGCGCGTACGAGGGTAATCCCGAATGGGCCGTAGACTTTTTTCTAGGAAATTCATATACGCATTTCCAGGAATAGTAAAGGGTTAGACGTAGACAATGACCACGTGACCGCTACGCTAGACACCCACTGTCTGGGTCCAAGCGTGAGGCGGCAGCGAATTTCTACAAAAATTACGTTTGTCTTCACACGACGATATCTCAGGAACGGATAAAGATATCGACGTAAATCAAAAAGCGAATTAAAGTGGAAGGTTTCTACTTTCTTACGAATCTAACCTTATACCGAAATTCAAAACAGGACTTTGTTGGCAGCCCTTTGAACTTTTAGTAATTTTAATACGCGTTTCTTATGCAGTTTAACATAGTTTCTGACTTCCAACTGCTTCTAACAATAGAATATTATTATAAATATTTATTACACGCATTATTAGCGATTCTTTCGTTTGTATCGTAAGTCGGTTGTATTTTTTTTACCAAAATTTTTTTTATTTCACATTTTTTATATACGATACATAACAAAATGATACAAAAGTTATACACGTGTAAATTTGACTCATGCATATTCAAACGTCGAAATATTATGTATGAATTTTTTCCAACCAATTGTACCAAATATAGGATAGTAGATTTGAATAGGTTAACGCATATTACTGATATACTTAAGTATACCTAATTAATTTCCTTTGTGTTGCATACGTTCATGTACCTACTTTGAAGTTGATAGTGTTTGTAGATGTGCCCGCTTTGTTAGCTTCCAAGTTCGTGGAAGTTTTGATAATAATAACGAACTCAATACTATTACGATAATACAGCAACGAAGTACAATACAACGTCTTTGCGTGATATAATGTTACAGTAAGATCATAATTGCTATGAAATCTTTAACCATCGCTTAACACTTTGAGTGGCGTGCTAAAGCGATAGAAAATCTTTTCAATCGATAATTATATTTCGCATTTATAATTTAGCATTTATGGTTGGATCAATTTTCAAGCGTTTAACGGAATTATTTACAATTGGGTAATTAAGATCGCTCTCGTTAAAATAAATGACAGATCATTCGGAAAATTCATGTGTCATTCAGCGTGTCAGAATGTTTAATACCAGGACTAATTTTTAACAAATTATCTACTGCTATAAAATATAAAAACCCATTACTATTTTATAACTTAATAGTAACAAAAGATTAGGGTCAGGTTAGTTAACCCTTGCTTTCAATTTTATAATTGAATAATTACCAAAAGAAGTTCATATTAAGCTGATACTGCAACGTGTCGAATTGAAAGGTCAAATTTGTAAATTAATCGATTGTATCTTTAATAATTAGACATTCAGCGTGTCTGATTAAACACGTCTGCTTTCACTATGGCAGTCAACGTGTCAATTATAGCACATTTAATTTTCCTATTACAGCAGCGTTATGGACGAAAAAAATAATAAACAATGGATAGATTTGTAAAGCCTGTTAACACTTATTAGCCAATCGAATGGGGAGATTTCCCCGCGATGAAGTAAGTCCCTACATGATCGATCGGGGAGATCTCCCACTTTCATCACTCGTTTGTCTAATTATTATTTTTTTATGTTCTCTGTGTCTTTCGAGCAGTGAAGATTAGTCTGCGTTACGTGGGAAAAATACGCGGTGAACAACGTAAGGTCAGGTATGGCGCGGGTGGTTGGCTAAAGGTGTTAATAAATAATTAATAATTAAGGACAAGTTGTAAAAGATTAAAAAGTATCGTTGCTTAGTAACCTTAATGGATACATCATTTTTATATTCAAAACGTGGGAACTATTGGCAGTTGCAGGTTTCTCTGTGTTGGTTAATATAATGGCACGGCTAACAGTTGAAATTATAGGGGGAAACAAAATGATCGCCGAACAACGTTATCCGAATACCTATTATTTGAACAATACACAGCTTCTAACACATTGCAAGCCGTGACCTAGCAAATTGCGGTTTTGCTATACCGCCTACATCACGTTGTTCGACCTATACTAAGGTAGAAATTATAAGGTCGAAATTTAGCGATAATTTCACGCAATGAACTGGCGTTAACGTTGTGCAATAATTATCTTATAATTATCATGGTTTTGTAAAGTTATCCTGTCTCCTATAAAAATTGATCTTGGATTGCATGAAAGATTTCAATTTAAATTAGTACGATCCTATTTTCTAATTTACACACGGACAGTCATTTATAATAAGATAACCAATACAATCCTGCCCTTCTAGATTAAAATGTCTTATTTATCATTTTTTCGGTTTTCAAAATATTATGAAATATACGAAGTTGAAAATATTAAAACGTCAAACATACTTTCGTACGACCCTAGCAGTAATTTAATTTATTTGTCTTAATTGCGTTAAAAGATGCATCTTCGTTTTCCTCGGATATTTCAGAATGTTAGATAGAATGATTGAACTAGGGAGGGTGGAATTATCAGTCGAAGTCTGTTTATATTTCTCTCTTATGTTTCGTTGAAAATAAAACTTATACTCTCTCTGTCCGAAAATATAGTATACGTTTGAAAGAAAATCTTAGATTATCTAGAGTTTCGAAAGCAACTGGCAATACTCATTATATTGGTATTGTTTACATTGATAGCTAACTGACCTAATATATTTGACAAGTGTTGCTTTTGAGTTAAGTTGGAATTTGAAAAGCAAAAATTATTTTTTTTTAAGGAAAATAAAATAGCCACTGCTGTAATTTCAAAATGGAAAATTTTAACTCTTGATAACGTTTTTATAACATTACAAACGTGTATGGAATCAATTATGTTGACAGGAGGGGGAAAATTCCTCATATAAATAAGGTAAAACTTCGTCGTGAGGGTCGATTAGCTGAAAAGTATATTATGTTCAGAAGAAGCGTTCAACAAGGCTAAATCTCACTTTAACTTTTGTATTACACTAAAATTATTTGTATTTCGTTATATTGTGATAATAAAATGAATTTAATATTATTTTTATATTTAATTTTGATTTTATTCGATTTTTTTCGCAAATGTACACATTATTTTCCGACAGAGAGAGTACATGTTTAGCCATACGAAAAAATGAGCGTACACGGAAACACGTGATGTGTGCGCACACCCGGCAGAATTAATGTGAAAATGACACGCGAACAAACAAATTACCATGAAAATTATAAGCTTTCTTGTTCAAGGCCACGGCCTGCTACAACTTCCTTCGTGGCGATCTATTATCAGAATGCAACACTTGATCTCTGTTACACTTACTAAACAACAAAGTTTACATTGTGCCCGATAACGTTACACGTTGCATGTTACATATTTGCACCGTCGGGTACCGTTTCACCTATCCTCTTAATGAATCCGTAGTGAATAAATTTCTGCTCTTTGTTAGAGTCATTATAACAGTTGGACGTTCGACTAGGGAGATTACTTCATGAATTGATTTGATTTTGTAATCCTTCAGAATGGAAATATAAATGGGAATCTTAGGTCGTTTTGTAATATTTTTACAAGAACGTAAAACAAATGTTAACCCTGTCGTGTAATAACGTGCAGTTCAAATGTGACAAGATTAGCTAATATAATTAATTTTACAGCTAATGCAGGAAAGGATGGTAATATTCCGATTTTCTTTATTCGTATTAACACTATCTACCGGGAGCCTATTAATAGATTTTCCAATATTTTCGGTTGTTGAAGTTTCTGAAATTATTTATAATTCAAGGAAGATTGAAAGTAAAGGTTGCTCTTTCTAATCTTTAATTACCGCAAGTTATGACGCGACAGTGTCTATTTTCTCATTCTAGAACGGCAGATAATGTGTTAAAATTCGGGTGTAATCAAAGTCTGAACGAAAGAAGTCACATCCGAGCTGTAGGTTTACGAGTGTGACACGATGTTTGCGGGTCAAAGGGTTAAGGGGTCAGTATGGATTTATTTGCATATATCTTCAAGAATCTTTTTCTCATAGTAAAATTTATTTTTATATTTTAACATTTTTTTACATAAAAGTAGAGGTTTGAAAGTAAATGAAAAAACATTTTTTTTATATACATATATTTATCTTGCTGATTTGGCTGCCTGAAGTTAGCCCTGCTTTCATCTTGTCGACATGAAATCTGGACTTTGGAGCATTTGAAAACAAGAAACCGAGTATTTTGTTATAAACTGGAGCTGTAAAGCAAAATTCGACCCTTTTTTATAACTGAAATTGTTTAAAAACAGGGTTAAATATTAATGAATACTTGCACTCGAAAAGTATACTTGCACAGAATAATCCCTTAAAATTCGAGCCCAATCGGTGCAACAGTTTTTTCAAAATCATGTCGATAAGGTCGTAAAACGTTATTTTGAGAAAAACGCGTTCAAAGATTGTTTCTTCTTAAAACTATAGATACATAAAACTTGGGGGGGGGGGAGCCTCTTACCCTCAATCAGCGATGCCTGGTATTATTGAATTTTTTGAAAATAAATCCATGCTGACCCCTTTAAAACCCAAAGAGAAAGAAACTTATTTTTCGAAGGTTCGAAATCAGAATACCCCTTAATTAAGTATTAAAAGATACGTTTCATTAAATTAACCACGGTTAGATGCGACCCCTTGATCCACTTTATCATCGCCAGTTAATTATTCCCTGTCACTTGGCTACATTATACGTATGTAATACAATAGCTAAGAGTGCGGCACGTTAACCACGGTTACCGGTCGCGGTATTTGCGGCCATGTTTCTCGGTCGCTTTTGAACGCAAGATAATCTAACAGCGCGGATTATGCGGAAACTTGGCCGTAAATAATCGAGTTGTCGATAGCACGATGGTAAATTAATTAATCGCGACGTTTGCACGCGACGAAATCGCGCACCACCGACCGTGGGGTGTGTTTGCGGGAAGGAAGGGTGGGTTGAATTAAATTAAATCGTGTCGTATGGTATCGAATCTAATTTCGCTTAAACAATCCGTCGAAACCTTTGCTGTTGTGGATTTATCGACGACACCTTAATTACCGCGTATCGTGTATCATATTATAATGGCTCGTTTTCGTGGAAAACTTTGTAAGGTAATTATTGCTGCTGTTATCCGGTGTCATTGTTTGTAGAATCAATCGTGTTTCATTTGTTTCAGTATCTTTTTTCTTCTTGTCGATATTGGAAATCCTAGTGTTTATTATAAACGGGCGTGAAATGTTCGTTATTTATAACGGAACGAAGTAATGATTTTAAGCGGTTTGCTGGGAAGAAATGTTTTGATCGAATGATCGTAATTTATTGTCAACGGTGGAAATACTTCGGGATTAATCTTCAGAGAACGAACCATGGAGAGAGAGAGAGTTTTAATTGAATTTTGAACTATTATTTTATTTCATTCTTGAAATTTCAGAGTATTTTTTACATATTTTTAACTGTCGTGATTTGTAATCATAATGATTAATTAATTAATTAATACAGTATAAAACAGAACTATGTAAATAATTCATATGAATTTTTTTTAGATATACTGTTGAAATTAAATTATAGATTCAGTCATAACCAGAAATGTAATTATTTCATGATTCATTCTTGTCGAATTAATTTTAAGTTACCTTTGGTTATAACGACTTTGATTAGTTATTTTATTCATTTAATTAACGAGTACTTGTTATATCGTAATCAGTAATGATTAATCGGCGGAGGTAATCAGATTACATTTTGCTTGATTCTACAGTACGGGTATCAATGAATGTTATTGTTTTCAAGTTGTATTTAATCATCCAACCCTATAACTCTTCACAGTCCAAGTCGCAATTGATTGATTTTGAGAACTTTGGGGTTCTACTCCAGATATCATCTCAGTTATCAGTGATAATTAAATTGCACCCAAATTGAACGAATTTGATCTTGTTTCCAATGACACATGAATCGATACATTTAAAGCTGTGTTCTCTAGTAATCGACTCTAATTTCTCTATTTTCTATCATTTTAACTGTCACTTTCTCAATCAGTAATACTCTTAATAAATATTTCAAATTATGGCTAATTGAAGAAACAAGATATTGTAAAAATGATAGATAAAGTTTGTTAAAAGTAAAATTTTTAACATCTTTAGTATTGCAGTTGAAGTATCAACGACCATCGCACGAAAATTTCTATCCCGAAGGATTAAATTCTGATATTATCATTTAATATTCCTTTGTTTTTCTTCGATGAAAAGTTTCTCGTTTAAAGGATAGTACATAGAATGCAATGGTTACTTTCAGCGATCCAAAGAATTTTCCCGTGTAAAATTTCAAAAGAGTTTCGTTCTTCTTTCGTGGATTTTCCTCGAACAGGTTCTGTTCGAAGAATATGCCATTGGGGAAAGCTTGAAACGGGAGATTTAAAGATCACAGCCGCGTACGAGCTTTGTTTTCTCTCTTCCCTTTTCGTTCTTTGGAGGATAACAGTGCACGTTGTACAGAGGAAAAGAAATACACCCGAAATGTTCACCATGTTCCAGATAATTAACATATTATCGCTTTCAGAGCGCAGACACACTGTATTTAATTCTTGTCGAGTCATATAAAAATGTCACTTTTAAATAAATTTCGCTAACACAAAAATGTATAAATAACGGAGGAAGATCTGTTGCGGTTGAAATTATTCCATATCAAATGGCGAAAGTTACAAACATTAAAAATTATTAGTTTAAAGTTGCGTGGGAAGTTAAACTGCGGCATGCCTTGACGAAACATCAGAAAAAGAAATTTTGTTGTCAAAATCGAAGAAGGGAAAATTTACTCTTTGCACTTGGAGTGTTTTTTTTTTTTTATATGACCTAGTACAGTCTTTTGTTTCGCAGCGGAAGTTCCAAAAACCAAAAGTATTGTTTTAGAAGAAAATAGTTACAAATTTTATTAATTTGGTACATTGCAATATAAATAATACTTAAATTTTATATTTCAAAGTAACTCGGTGAATTACATATGTCGTCCCCAAGGCACCACTTGAGTGCAAAGGGTTAAACTTAAATTGAAGTTCCTTAAAATATTAATACTTCATCTATCGATGCTAGTATATAATATACAGCATTTGGGATTGATCGAAGTTGGCAAACAATCAAGTTCCACGAAAAATTTATTTTAAGTACGTATTTCCTGATAGGTAAGGGTTATTGTCCCTAGCTTCTAATTACGTTGTATAATTATAAAGTAGCAGTGATAATTTTCTCAG
This sequence comes from Stelis phaeoptera, assembly GCA_943735885.1. NCBI lineage: Eukaryota > Metazoa > Arthropoda > Insecta > Hymenoptera > Megachilidae > Stelis > Stelis phaeoptera. The sequence goes on from OX030933.1 coordinate 6,138,215, forward strand.
TTTGAAGTGATAGATATGTAATGCGTTAATATATGATAAATAATAAGTGAAAATAATAAGAGTTTTTGCGATATCGATTACTTGCGATGAAATCATCGTTGGCCTGATATTTACGTAAATCGTAAATTAACCAAATCGGAAGAAATCGAATCATCGTGTAAGACACAATCGTCGAACCGTTTTGCGTGCGCTAGTTAGTTACTAGGACACAGGGAACGAATCAAGAATCGTCTCGAACCAGCGAGCGAATTTTCGCGAGACCTCGTCCCGAGGCGTCTTAATTGGAATCGGATGGAAGCTCAAGGAGCTTCTTGCTTCCTGGTTCTCTCTGTGTGTCGTGAAATTACAGTCCGAAGACGAATATACCTTGGTCCGCCTGGGAGACGGACCTCTTTCGTGTTAAATCGATTTCGTTGAGGTGTTCTTGACTTCGGAGTTACAAGGAGTGAGTCGGTAAGAACGTGGGTTGGGGAACGGAAGGAAAAAAACACAGGATGTTGAGAAAAAGGATTCGAAACTCACTAAACTGGATAATGATTGCTTTTTGCAAGGGAAGCTTCAGATCTTATTTTTATCGATTTTAATGAATTTCGATGATATAATAAGTTTATATACTTGATCGTCTCAATTTTTGTTGTAACTTCCTTCAGATTTCTTATTTTAAATTACGAAAGTTATTAACACTCTCTTGTCAAAATATAAGTTGATTTTTATTAGGACAAAGAATTATTATTCATTTATTTTGTTTTCTATATAATTCTCTATTTAGAAGTAAGGCACGCTGTAAAAATAAATTGCCATTGTGAAACAATTGATTTGCCCCAACGTACAAAATCTTTGTTAAATTAGAGCAAATAATGGGAAAACCATTTTGAAATATAGAACTACAATTTGAATACATAAGTGAAACGTGTAAAAGTGTAAAAGTAAAACCGTGCAAATATGAACAAAGCGTGTTAAATAAACGCGTTGAAAAAATCGTGTAAAAGTGAATAAAGAAAAGAGTTCCAGGTGTACATTAAATTGTATTTGAGTATCCATAACTTTCAAGAAGGAGACATGAAAATTGTAGTACAATTTCTCGCAATGTAAACAAATCACTCTGCGTATTCCGCTTACAAAACAAATCCTTTATGATCGTAAGCAATGTTTGGTTTTGATGTTCTAGGACGACTCGTTCGCGTCAGTGTGGAAACAAATGGTCGTCTCACTGTATTCTTACATCTGTGTTTACAAATAGTATTCCACGAGTCCTCAGTCCATTTGTATACGCGTTTCGGAACAGTCGTAATATTGTAGATTCGTGGAGAGCGTTTTTCTTCGCGATTAATGTTATTTATCGATAGATTCAATAATTATAAAAAGTGTGTTGGTTTAATAACATCGGTTTATTATTCGAATCAGGAAGTGGCGGACACTCGGTGCACGCGATTCTGAGACATGAAGATGTGAAGCAGCTGTAGACATGGGTGAATACGTGGGTCGCCTTCTGTAAATCGGTAAGTAGAAAAATAACGATTCGATTAAAAATATTTATGCGCTGAAAGGAAAAACAATCAAATATAATACAACAATTTATAATTGATCGAACATTTTTATACAAAATGTTTTTAAAGTTAGAGTTTAATAAATGCGGCACAGTCTTTAATCTGCCAATCATTTTTATTAATAATAATATGTTTTATTTGAAAATAAAAATATCGATTTGTAAAAAAAAATATAAGCAGTTCATTTTTGAAGTTCAGTTTTCGAGGAAATATTTTTTTTTACTTTTTTTTTAGTGATTAAACCTCCCAAGGCAGATTTTTCTATTTTGTCGTTTTTCATGTGTGTGACTATTAAAGTTGAGCTTAAGCAGCGTTAAAAGTAAATTAGTATTTGTTCTGTTATTTATAAAGAATATATATAGGGGTAGTAACTACCGTGATATCAAAATAAACTTTGAAAATCGTTTATTTACATCGAAGAATGTTTCGTCGAATAATTTGAATAACTAATCTTTTGTAACAATTTTATAACAAATCGATGAAAAAAGGTTGTTTCAGAGAAACAATATTTAATGTTTTCGATATGGGTTAAAGGAAAAACAGATATAATAATTATTTTTCCTATCAGCATAGAATGATCAATTTCTGGTTCATATAATTCGTCCCCGTGCAACGTTATGCCTTCTGTTAATTGCTTTGTTGAAAATTCATCCTCTTCGACCTATTTAATCGAGAACGAGGAGGGATGGGGCTAGCGTAAATTCAATACATGAATTATAAGGTCGAATAATCTGGAAAAATTGATTTCCATTAATTTCCAGTAGACATAATATATTTATCTCAAGATAATACAGGCAGTAAGGTAAATACCTCCACCGTTATGAATAATAATACCCTAGCTATAACATACCTTTCTATAATAAATTTAAAATCTTCTTTTATATACTTCACTGTGCACTGTTGTTGCTTCCACACACGGTAACAAATAAATAAATTACCGCGGGTTAGAATCTCTTTGTGATTTATTGTTAGAAATATAAGTATCTTCAAAGGTATTTAATCACTGATCTTTTCAAACATAGAAAATCCGGGTCACAGAGAATTAATCTAAATACATAATAAAGAAAAAACAAAAATTTCTGATACAAAATCACTTACAAAATGTTGCATATACGCGTTAGAATACTCGCAGTCTAAAGTGTCTTATTTTTATTGTTTCATCCTTTATTTCTTTTCTTTTCTACTTTATTTTCAATTAAAAAATAAGCATACATTGAACATCGGCAGTTAACGTCGTCAATTACTTAATATTATATTACAATACGAAAGATATTGAAATTGCAAAATAAATCATGTTCCAAATAATTCATGCTCTGTTCACGATGGAATTCAACGTGTAAATAAGTCTAGGAAGTTTCATTAAAGTCGGGGATGCATTTTCTTTGTGTGTTTAATATGTGCTAGTTTGAAAAGGTTCGGTTTTCTCTTTTTCTCTTGAACGACACGAAAATTCATAGAGAGTTCTTGGACCAGACAAGTTTCTTCGTTTCAACGTTACACAGGGATGAAGTTATCTACCTGCGGGTGCGTTCTTCCGAACATATTTTTTTCGGATTACATGGTTTTCGACCTCCTCTCGGCTACGTGCATCACGTTGAATACGTTCGCGTGAATCATGCGAATACCCGGGTAAATTTCATTAAAGCGATTCGGGTCAGCTGATATAAAAAAGAAAAAAAGACCCGTCGGATAATTTTGCGGTCGTTCTTTGACATCGTTCAACTCTCTTTATCTTTCGTCTTTCGCGTCAACGTTTCAAACCGCGTTTCGGCTAGTTTTGGATGGAGCCCATCATCTCTTGTTCTCCTTTCATTTGTTTCTCGACGTAACAACGAGCGCATTTTCCTGTTCTTCTCTTCTCTTCTTTTTTTTTCGTCGCTCTTTGTTACCTTAATTGCCTCTTTCGCGGCAGATCGTCTGAAGCGTGTCTCGAGTGGAAAGGAAATCGATTTCTTTGGCGTTAGGCGATGGGACGGTCGTCCTCTTCGGGAAATGGCATGTTTTCAACTCTTTCATTGCGAACGACGACGTGTACGTACGTCCTTGAAAATCAGCTGTCAATTGCTCGGGATGTGTGCGTGAACGCAGAGAAATGATCAGAGGTAGCCATAAGTAGGCAGTTACATATTTTATAAATCGTAAAATTTGTATATATCTCTGACCCTTTGCACTCGGCTGTCCCTTTCGAGGGGGCATATTTAATGTACTAAAGTATTTTAAAATGTGAAATTGAAGGTTTATTTATATTAGAATATACAAAAATTTAGGAAAGGAATACTTTTCTTCCAAAATAGTGCATTGGTTTCTGGAAATTTCACTGTCCAAATAGACTAGATTCGACAGCATCTAAAAATGCTCCGAGTGCAAAGGGCTAATAGTGGATTTTGTATTTTCCGTTAATTGGTTACTCATGGTTACCACTAATATTGAGTTTAATAAAATATGCAACGAAATAGGATATTTGTAACAGCCTCAACTGTTTTCTTACAAATTCTCAGATCAGGCTGGCGATTATATTTTCATCATTGATACCTTTTCCCTATAGAATTGCTTATTAAAATTTAACAAATAACTTACCTAGTCCATCATGCATCTCGCTTTATTATTAAAAAATCTTACAAATGAGATTTCAGCCATTTCGTTGGATTCTTCATCGGCTCCGTCGATCCTTGAATCGTAAACGTAAATGTTTATCTTTGATCGTAGGACGTGCGTGTTCGAAACGAATCGAAGTGCGAAAGGTTGCACAACTCTATCTGCTCTCGTTCTTCTCGTTGCTATTCGAGCGTGATATGCATCATAAATATGCATTCGAAGATTGCTCCATCACGAACGTAATTCTGTCCGCTTGACAGCGCGTTGCGAAAGACGAGTCACGAGCGAGAATCTGCTTGTTGCGTCGTCCAATGGCACTTTTACGATTATTTGCGAATCGAACGATCGTATATACATGGTGTGTCAGGATCTCGTAAATATGGTTATGAATTCATATGGTCCTGTCTTTTTTCCCCTAAAAAAAATCAACATAATATTGATAAAAGTTTGTACTTGGATAAATATTAAGAAACTAAGGTGAATTATCTTAATTAGCGATCGCATTTCCATTTACGATCATTTATTTATTTTATTCGATTAAAAGTGAAAAATAAAACGATACAAACTTTAAACGATTAAAGTTAAAAAGTGTTAGTTATTCTTTAGCAATCAGTTATTGATAAATATAATTGATGTATGTATAAGTGTGATATTGATCACTGATATAATAGCAGACAGATTTTAAAAGAAGTTTTGTGAAAGAAACGTGTGAATTCATATGATAATTCAATAAAATTGATGGTAAAACGCAGAAAGATGTCAATTTTTATTAATGTATAATAGTTGCACAAAGTCATGGTCGTAAATAGGTACATTTGGAGATTAATTGATTTAGAATGATAAAGGAGTAACATTCCCAATAGTAATCGTCATACATTTATAAAAAATAATTATTTTTTAACGATTTAATTCTTAGATGTCAGCTAATGGAGTTATTTATCTTAAAACCAATTTCAATTACTTTATTGGGCTTTGTTCGAAGAAATTAGTTCTTTTAGCCAACTTTTGGTTTCTTCAGTCCATGTACTCTTAACTTTTGATTACCATGGCTTGTAATTAAAAATATAATTTACTTGTGCCTTTAGGAAAATTAAATTTTTCCCAAGTCATTTTTTCCATTGTTTTGCATAAAATTTGGAAAGTTCTGATTTTTGGAATAAATTCCATAAAAGATAAATCGTATTAAATCTGTATTAAAAATTATTACCTTAGATTGAATATTAAGTTTATCGATATAATTAGAAATGAAGCATTAAATAAATTTTAATTCTTGGTTTAGTTTTTTCTTTCTTTTTTCAAGCAAAGTAATTTCTTAGAGATGTGACAAACTGTCACGAACAGTGGATAGCTGTAATTATACTTTGCAACAAGGTAGAAAAACTATTAACTACGTAAAGAAAATTGTAATTAAATAAGAAAATAAAGGACCTAAACGTAACGAACACACTTTGTACAAATCAAAATGTTATAAAGAAAAGACAAATTTTTCTCTGGCACCGTTTAATATTAAATGTATCAATGAATAAAAATGATAAACATATGTAAAAGAAATTGAATGAAAAGTAAAAGAGCTATAAACCTTTCAAAGCGTACGCTTCAGACAAACGAGTATCGGATTAAATTAAACGGATTACGTAGAATCTAAAGCTTCGCAGTTTGAAACATCGACGATAGAACCCATACAATTTCTCTTTGAACAAACATTGATTGCATTACATTAATCGACGTCGGTCTTCTCCGACGTTCATTTTAATGCTTGGTCTTTATTTCCTGTTATTTATCCTTTTATTCCATTTCATATTCTTTACTTTATTTTCTGCCTATTCTACTGTGAGTATGTATTAAGAATCTATTTTTTTTTAATACAGAAAGAATCATTAAATTATAGAGATTGTAGATATCATGGATTCCATAGTTCTAATAGGTACTTTTGAAGTATTAATTTGTTATATTACTATACTTAACGCTAAGTAGACTTTTTCACACAAACCTTGTTCTTTTTTTCTTTTTTGTAAAACACTACACTGTTATTCTGAATCACTCGTATACAGTGGCGTACCGATTAGGATGTCAGTCTGCTTGATGGCAAGAGGGCCCCCCCTTCCTAAGCAACTAACATTTTTAGACTCAGTCAGGCCACTGACTGGTATGGTTCAACGTTTTTAATAAAACTGGAGATACACTCTAGGCGACACGTTTGATGTTCCCGGTCTGAACACAGATAGAAAGATAAACTCAGGAGAATCGCGAATCCAATAGATCCGAAATCGCAGGTTTGATTTTTCCGTTACACCCGAACGCGGGTACAATTTGCAAGGAACGAGGCGTGTAAAGGAGTTTGCATAATATCGATTCGTAATCCATCCCGTAGAGATAAGATATAGCTGGGTTGTTCGATCCCCCCCCTCCCGTGTTTCTGTGACGGGACTTTCTTGCAATTTTCATGTCATCCCCGTTCGCGGCTTCGAGCGATGGCACGAGGAAAAACATTTTCCGGGGAAATTGGAACGGAGATGGCTCGAGATTGGCGGGACGAGGGAATAGCGTGCGGTGAAAAGCTATGGTGACTCGGATGGAGAAGCTAGAGAATTTCTTCCTCTTCTTCTTCTTCCACTTTTCTTTGACACCCAAGCCGGGTATGCAACTTTTACGTTCCTCCGCTATGTTTCATCTCTCTTTTTCACGTGTTCGCGTACGTCTATTTAACCAACATTCTTTTTTTTTTTCTCCTCTTTGCTCGAGTGTATGCAACCCTGTTGCTCTGAATAGAGCCGTTGAATACACGCGAGAGAGAGATCTTGTTGCCTCCGAGAGACTTTGATCTTCGTTAATCGACGTGCTCGTCTCCTGTAGGTTTTAAAACGTGGTTTCTCCATGTACCTTGACTAAGCGGACCCGATTTTGTACCGGTTCCTTATATTTTTTTATCGTCCTTCTCCCTTTTGTTTCGACGATTTTGAACGATCGCACAGTGCGGCCGAATGATAGAATTTGGGACAAAAGTTAAAATTTAATCACAAATGTTAGTATATTTGGATGTATTTACATAAAATAAAATTAGTATAACACAATTTTTATAATTCTTTCTCGCTGAAGCTGTTTTGTGAGTTATCAAAATTTATATTTGCTTCTTCTTGTTCTCTAATGATTAGATACTCCTTAATTTCAGCAAAATCTTCAGTTTGCTTCTTCGAAGTAGCCTTTCGATAATTTGAAATTAAAGGATCCGATGCAAACAGCAGCATATTAAACAGATCCGTATTCGTATCCTCTCTACTCATTTTGCGTGTGTGGTGCAGTCTATGTTTTTTCTTTATCTCTTTATGTCTCGCCTCTGAAGCTTCTTCAGAAAGAAGACCGTTTGGCAAATCGAAAAAATGTGTAATATCACAGCCGTGTATCAAAACTTTGTGAACACATATTTTATTTAATTCCAATAATAGTTCTCCGAACTTTTTAGTTACCTTGTAGACTCGTAATTTATCAAGAATCTTCAACCGATATTTGTTTATTTGTTTCTTCAGTGTAAACAAGTACTGATTTTTTTAGAATTTCTCTAGGTTTCCCATATTAGATATATTTTGTCTTAGATTCATATTTTAAACAATTTTTTACAATTTTTCACTGTAACTTTGAGACGTTGAAATTGTTCACAAATAATTGTTAATGTATGAATAGATAATAATTTTACGTTTGTTCCATCGAAAAAAGTTGACGCCTCTATTTTTGGCATTCTACATTAGGTACAGTTACCGCAATATTTATTTAATTCGAACTTAAAATCATGAATTTTTGGATTAAAATAATAGAGCGTTGAATTTACTTTTCCCCTATAATCTTATTCCTTAAATATCATTCACAGCCTATGAAACGATTTTATTTTTTAAAAATTGATGCGTCTAAGTTTAGTCAAATAAAGTTCGTCGAACATGTTTCGTAGATCTGGGTCATGACTGACCCACCTCCGTTGTTTTAACTTTAGACATCCTCTTAATTTTTATTTTACCATTGCAGTACCTATTTCTATTTCGTCTTCAAATCATCGCGAAGTGTATTTAGTATTTTAGGATACACGAAAATATATCTTGAAATAGTAAGCAAATTTTGGAATCTTCATTTTTGAAAAAGACATAAATTGAATTAAAAAAATAAAAGAGTTAAAGCTGGCCTCATTTATAGATAGATTCGTTCTTTTTATATTTATCATAACAAAGTCAATAAGAGTGTATTCTCCTCACAAACTAATTAAAAGAATTGTGTGTCAGTTAATTGGAATTATGTGACTAGTTTTTTTCTCTATTTGACTTAAGTTCATTTGCAATAATCGTTACTGTTTTCCATTTAAGAAGTTCATTAAGATCTTCTTTAATAAAAACAAGAAGAAAAACGTTCCAATAGCAGGTATTATAAAATATGAATGAAGTCGTTGTTTTCATTCAGTTGTGTATTTTTATTTCAAATTATAAAAACGGTTCAATTTTCTATTATTCCAACATAGAACATCGATCGGACGACAAATTAGCTCTTCTCTAATTAACAATTCAAAATAGTAACTGAGATATTCCTTCCGCTTTACGAAACAGTTTATTTTTATCAGTATTTGACAAACGTTTATTTTAATTACCTCATTGCGAGTCATAACGATTGAAATATTCCAGCGTTTTCCAATAATCCCGCGGGAAGGTATCCCGAAGGAACGGATAACGTAGCGTGTTAGTTCTTTTTTATTTCACGATCGCGTCGAATGTTAAAGTGCCGCATTGTTTTTCGCAATTAAGAAGGAAAAGTTTCGAGTGCTCGAGGAATTCGATCCGGCCACTCCGATACATGGACCAGTAAGCAGCTCGGTATTTTAATTTGCATAACTGTTTTGCAGCCGATGGTATCTGAAATAGTTGGCGTAGTTGTAACGCAGTTTGAGTCTTTAATTCTCCGAATACCAAGCCGTTTTTTTACATCGACTACCACGAGTGCAGCGTTACTTTATGCCCGCAAAATAAATGTTTGTCGTAATGTAACCCTCTCTAGACAAACATATCTTTTCGCATTTCATAGGTTAGCTCGGTCGTTCTTTCAAGAGATCGAAGAAAATTTTTAGATACTTATAGAAATGTCTACTACATTATTGAATCACTTGTTACGCCAGATGATTAAACATTCTAGCAGCAAAAATATAAATTTGACAGGAAGTCACATTTTGTCATTTTCAAAGTTTTCTGCAAATTTTAACGTAAAAAATTTCAACCCAATTATTCCTAATAAATATTATTAGTAATTAGATTAATCTCGACGTATGCAATACAGAGTGATTTTAATTTATCAATGAATATAGAACTTCCTTTATCCTTCGGTGTGCCGTTATCCTTGGAGCCTGCGACCAATTAATAAAGCCTCAATTAATGTGTAATCGGGTGTACGGTCTAGGATACCGATTGAAAATTGATGGCCTCAATCGTTGTTGCCTAAATTAATTGCTACGCTTACCTGTTCATTTACTTATCCATTATCCGCAATATGGAAAGAAGACTCTTTTTTTATCGATGAATTCTTAACGCAAATATTCGTGTTGATAATTGGATTATACGCGAGTTTCTTCATCATTCATTAATTTGATGATGATTACATTAATTCCATTACCTTTCTAAAATAGTGGATTTTTATCCAAATATGCACTTTTATAAATAATTGCTAGGTAATTCAAAACATCTTAACTTGTCGACTTTTAATATCTTATATGTTTCATAGTTTGCATACTTTTGTTTATTCTGATATGTTAATAATGAATAAACTTTCAAAGTTCATTCATTATGGATACATTATACTTATTTTGGGACTAGAAATTTTTCGTAACAATTACCAGCCGACGACATTTAGCGATAACTAATTTTCATTGTTGAACTCAATTTATTAAAAACTGTACACTTAATACAATATTACGCATTTCTATATTTCTTATGAAGTATATGTCTCAGGAAAATATCTATTTACGTAGTTTTTTATAATTATTAAGGTAGTAGTTTTTGAAAAGTCTGCTTAATTCGAGTTTGCTAAGAATTCTTATTGCTCGATTCGAATTATTACTATTATTAGTACCAATATCAAGACACTTGATTATAATACGCAGATTGTGTTTGGTTAATTTTATATTAAGTGCTTTGCTTCCGAGTTCATGATTATAATAATCGGATACCACTGTGTTATCGAGTTTGTTATACTTTATAAAACTTCCGATTTATGTCCATTCTTACCGATTCAAGTGGTCCTTGCTATTCATTGATTTGCTACGTTATTTTATCACCGCTTTACCGATAATACCGATAGCAACTGGTCTCTGGAATAATGATTTCAATGCCGCTGATAGAAATATCAGTGATCGTTCATCTGTATCGCAAATGTTGTTTCCTGAATGGTAATGTCCTGTGCGTGTTCTAGCGTTAAATTTACTTCAATGGCGAATCGATTGTACACGCTATGTTGCTCCAATTAGATTATTTTGTTTTACGTATTACCCTTCTTAGCGTCGATTGTTGTAATATTTCGAAATATTTGAGAAGATTGAAGTTTTAAATTCGCCCAAAAGGTATCAAATATTTCAGATTTGATGTATTTTATAATATTTGGAAAATGATAAGATTGGTAGATAGGACAGTATACTTCTTCTTGTGTAGTAATTCGCATTAAAATAGTAATTATTGTGGATAATTAGCGAATTTAAACTTGTAATTAAATACCTCACATTACTAGTTTAATATAAATCCTTTGCACTCGAGTGGCGTCTTTGAGCGACATTTAATTTACCAGAGTATTTTAAAACTTGAGATTGAAGTTTTATTTATATTAGAATATAGAAAATTAACGAAAGGAATGGAAATAAATAGATTCATAAGCATTTGTAAGACTTTCCTTCCAAAATAATGGCTTCACCATTCTTTTTCTTACTAATTATTCAATTATACTAAAGTCGAGGTGTTGTTCGTAGACGACCACCATTCTAGCAAATATACATTAATTCCAAGTATAGGGTAAATACAATTATTACAAAATACAGTATGCAGTTACATAAATAGTAACAAGTAAAGTGTCATTGAATAGTTATTTGATGCTCTACAATTCCCAATTTGTTTCCGGCACAATAACATCATTTCTGAGACACGATATCGATTCACTCAATTATTTACACGGGCTGAGCTCTACAATCACAAAAGGTTGACGATGGTAGGTAGCATCAATCGCAGAGACAAAGATACCATTGTAACAACAGCGGTGCTATGTAAAAGAACGAGAATCGGTAATGATAAGGTAGATCCAGGTTCTGTGAGTACCGCTATACGATTATACGGTTCTGTTGTGTAGTCTGATCTAGATTTTCAGGCATAGTAAAAGAGTGGTAGGACGGACGATGCATAGAAAGGCGTTGAAATTTATTATTCCGTCTGACAAGTTCTCAAAATGAAATAATCATGGAACATATTTCAGTATGATCGAGTCAATCAAAAATGAAAGTATGAACATTCTGAATATAATTAAAATTTGTATATAGTACATTATAGATACCGGTTGCGTTCGGATAGTTTCGGGATCTCGACGAGTAACATACGAGTTTTCCCGACCCGACCCGAACCCGAAATGTCGATTAACTTTAAAATAACAAAATTTGGGTGTTCAGATCGAGAACGCCTGTAAAGACTATAACCAAAATTGCGTTTAAATCGATTATAAAGGGGAGAAGAACATACTTCGTGGTGTTAATTTTAGAATCAATAACAAATGCTTATCCAATTTGTAACAATTGTTAAATTTATTATAATTTCGACCTTCACACGCGACATTGGCGCACAACGTTACCCTTCAACCACCATAATGGACGTAACAATCACCTTTCAACTCTTCGCGTTCGCGTTTTAGAACCATTTGTCAATCGTTATCTAACATCAATGATCTTGATGCACGATGAAAGTGCGTTGCATACGTTTAGAATAATGTTACTCGCGAGCATTCATTTCTCTCTACTTAAGGATCGTTTTAAAAAAAAGTGTCGTGCGCACAATTAGTGTATTTAACGAGAACGATTTTTCTACGAAATCGATTTTTCAGGAAACAAGCAACCAAGTACGTATAATATTTTCTCTTTGCGTGTGATAAATATTAATACAGATAATTAGAAGTCCCTTGTTGCAAAATTTGTATGAATACAGTTTCCGTTCGGGGAATTAATCTGCATAATTTAATAAAGGGAAACTTTTCGTGGTTAAACTTTTATGATTTAATGATTCGAAATTTCCCGCTTTTTATGCATAAAACGGTTCAAGATAAAAATAAGCTTGCTGGATCAAAGTGTTGTCGACTTTTCAATTTTTAAAGATACCTTTGGAAAGATTTTCTACTTTTGAGGCTACGGTACTCTGTGTTCTATATAGGTTGTAAAAAGAACGCAATAAAATGTTTTCTTCGAGAAATGGAGACATAATAGGATAATAACACAGATAATCAGAGATCGGTTTAAACAAAGTGTCTCATGCTATTTTTTACTTTGTAATTTTAAACAATTTACAATTTTGTCAAAATAATGAAGCGTCCTTATGATTGTTCAAAGAGCTCAAGTCGTTTGGTTCAGTTTTAAAAGAGTTATTTTGTTTTAAAGAGCGCCAAATTATTGGTTTCTCATACTTTATATTTTTGTATTTTTATATGTGTCTTTGTACTTCTGTATTCAATAATAGGTAGGTAATGAATTTGATAAAAATAAATTTTCATGACCAATGATTTTTATTCTTCCATCGTTTGTAAAACAATATTTCGTGTCATTAATATTCGACAGTTATTGATATTTATTAACCCTTTATCTGGCAAGCATTTTTCAAATGAATAAATTTGGGAGTTATTAAGTTAAGTATATATGCCCTTTCTAAGAGTGTGAAGTGCTGAAAAACTTTATTAGCATAATTTATGCAAATTATGCCGATCAGTGCCAGAAAAGAGCAAAAAATCGAATTTCTTTCACATGCAAGCTGCTAGAAACACATGTTGCTTGAGGTCAACATTACCAGATAAAGGGTTAATATTCTGTTGCATTACAAGTTTACCCTTTTTTTTTTTTTAATTTAAAACTATACTTTGGTATTTTGAATTATTAATGCAATTTCAGTAGCATATTCGTAAACAATGGAAACTTTTGCGTACTGCTAATATATTTGATAATGGACAACCATAATTAGTAGTTTAATTAGGTTGCAATGGATGTCCTTATAATTAGTAGTTTAATTTTACATTGATCGTAATTTTTAAATAATAATTAGAAACTTTGATTCACAATAAAGTTAATAGTCGAATTTTATTCATTGCGGGCATCGTAAACCAGTGGTCATACGTTTCTGCCTATCCCAGATCGCAGGAAATTGAAATCGGTAGCTATCGAGCTTGATCTCGTTCCGAAAACTCAATGATCGACAAACTATGGGAACACAATTTCGCGTAATTGCATTCTGGGACGCTGCTGATTGGTCATTCTAATTCGACTAGATTAGATGACGCCTGATATAACCCGACTACTAATTACTAATTGAATCGTCAACACGTGAAACTCTTTCCAATCTACGGATGAAGCCATATATGGCAGAATATGATTAAAGATTTTTTGCAGATTTTCCAATTATCCTCGTTTAAACCTTTCTTTTCACGTTACTACAACGTTCGAAGAAATGGGATAAAAACGGGTATAATTTTATTTTTGTATGGTTTCTGGGGTAATTGTAATAAAATAGATCTTGAAGGAAGGAAAATATTTGCGTTTTTTTAATTTTTTGGGAAAATCTTCAGAGATTGTTAATGTTACTGTTATTGTATACTTTTGTTCTTTATTTACTTCATTAATATGGGATCAAAGGTTGGTGATACTTTTTAATTAAAAATATTGCACTAAATTGAAAAAATTATGTTTGTTTCTTAATCCTTTGATTTTGGTTAAAAATATTGTAATTTTTAATAGGGATTAGGAAAAGGAATGTTATATCTTTGAGAATGTAGAAATTTTTGAATATTGTATTTTAGAATCATAGAAATTTTCAAATATTACAGTTTTGGGAATTTAGAAATTTTTGAATATTATATTTTTGGAAACTTAAAAGCTTCCAAATATGTATTATATTTCTACGAACTTAAAATCTTAAAAATCAGTATTTTTATCGTAATTATGTTTACGCTATTCAGAGTGAAATGGCTTACAATATCAACCAAAATTTTTAATATTGTTATTCGAGAAAAATTTGAAATTATATGAATATTCACAGGTGAGCCATTTGCTCCTCAAAATTAGTCAAACTTCCAAACTTTGAGTCGTTTAAACTTCTGAGATGCAAAGTTCTATAAGAGCTTTGATATCCTGACTTCCGCAAATCCTCTTGAAATAATGGAATCAATCGAACCATCAAATTGGTTGAGTTTCCAAATTTCGAACTGCATCAACAAACTTCAAACTTAAGGGACTTACCTCGTTTTAGTAAAATAATCGAACAATCAAGAAACCACGCGAATTATCGACATTTTAATCGCAATATCTTCATGATTATTCCAAGTAATAATCTTACCAAGTTTTATACTGTTTCAGGAAATCTTAGGAAAAGAATAGATCATAATTTTTGGAAGTCTAAAAATTATTGAAACAATTGAAGATTATATAAGAATTCTAGAAGATTGTAAGACTATTTTCACAATTAAATAATTATCAAAAATTATTAAATAATTTCTGGTATTAATTAATTTAATTGGAATGATCGTAATTGGTTTCCCAAAGATTCCACGGTCAAATAAATTTATATGTCATTTAATGGAGTCAAGCCCAATTATTCAGGAAATTTATTTTAAACGTTGAAAGTGCCTTGAAATTAAAAAAAAAAAAAAAACAATTCAAAAACAGTTCATTTATCCGGTTACAAATAATTTTATTACATTCTCGAGTATTTATAAGATAGAAAGAACGACGATTTAGAATGGCCTTCGATGTATCGAATAATTAAATTTAATCAGGCGAACAAAGAGGAAACTAGATGCCCGGGGAGCAATAAAGTTACAATCGAAGGAAAAGACGCGATCGTGCATGCATACGCGTCGACGAAGGAAATTGAACGGTAAATCAAAATAGCCGAGGAAATCGAGTTGTCCTCGCGAAACTTCGTCCGGGCGGTTCTTGCGCCAAAGTCTGACGAATGTCTGCCATTTCGTCACGAACGAATCGCTATGCCGGCGATCGATACCACGAAATTGGCTGCACCACGGAAGAAAACTCGAGCAACGGTGCCACGATTCTTTTGAAAGGTGAATTTATAGCGGCCACAGGTTCGTTAACGTACAAACGATCCACAATCGACGTTCCTTTTGAATTGGTTCAACCCTTTCGACCGCTAAATTCAATGAGCTAATTCAGTGTACCATTCGATGACGTTTCGTTCATTGAATTGTCTTTTTTCTCTGGCTGGTGCTGCATTTACCCGGGGGAATTATCGATCCCTGGGTTTGCAAATATTGATAGTGGATCGATTTTTTAATTAACCTTTATAAACATCCCCTTTAAAAATCACGAAGCACGTACTAAGATTTCACTAAGGTCTAAAGAAAAATTATAATCGTTAAAATCCTTCCGTGATGTTGCGCAAAAAACAGTTTCAATATTTCGATTGAAAAATAGTGAAGTATCTTGATTTCAAATATTCTGTCTCTTGTGCAATATTAATGAACAGAATCGCGTTAAAAAATGATGGTAACTTTTGTGCAACCTTTTAACATTGAAAAACTAAGAAATTGCACGATCAAAGAAAACGAAATTGTAAGAAAGTTAGCCCTGCTCGAATTTTCGCGCCCAAATGTCTGGAAGAGATCTGAATGTTTCGAGAACGATCGTACAGCTGCTGCGAATATAGTGTCGCATATTTCAAAAATCTCGTGTTCTCGAGTCACGGCATGTATCCAATTCGAAATAGATACGCTGTATATTCGCAACGATATAAAGCGAATGCTTGAAAGCTCCATTAATCTTCCCGGTACACGCCATACGACAAACACGAACGATTCGTTCCGCGTTTCGTCTATGAACTGCTCGTTTCCCCGTCACTGTTCTCGGCTCCTTTTGTTTCGCGAGTCGATTAGACTGGATCAGATAAAACAGGTGTGAATACGATTCGAACTGGCGTGTAACTACAGCCACTGGCCATCGAATTAGGGGCCCATGCAGAAAAATCTCATTTTTCTATTCGAGAATGATTGCCGTTTTTAATTACAGTGCAATCGTTTGTAAATATTTTTAGGAAAAACCGTGGACGTTGAATAGGCATCGAATGATTTTTTTCATAATAGATTTTCTCAAATAGAGCACATCGATTTATTTGTTCAGAATCAACAACCGTCTGCTAATTCCGCCTTTCATAAAGTTAGACGACGAGGGTTGAGCGTGTATCGCGTACATCGTGTAATACGGTTTAATTTCCTGTCAATAATTGCAAAGCTGCAGAGTCGTGTTGGCTAGGAATATTGCAGCTCGAAGTCACGCTTTGCGGGGAAATCTGTTCGCGAGCAAAGCGGATGAAGTAAGTTATCCTAACAAGGGCCAGATATAGTTACGGTTATATCCAACTTTGCCAGTCAATTATGTAATGGACAGTTTGTTTGAAAAATTGATCAAAGGATGATTAACGAATGTGTCGGATAAGTGAAAAGTCTGATTGTTGCATATCGAATGGCAAATTTTGAATAGGTGTGATATAAAGTGTCCGAAAGTACCATTCATGATATGTCAATTTGAATCTTGATTCATTGATACCTAAAAGTCGGAAATGTATTAATTTCAATATACTATTTTCTATTGTTAATGAAGATACTTATAAAGAAATGGTTAAGATGAATATTTACTTACAACGGTATAAGTTTTCATACCTAATAGAAATAGGTATGGAAAATGGAAAACTTGGGGTATTAATGTGTAAAGGTTCGATGAAAATGATTGCATAAACTTTTGATCGCTTTGCTTCTTCGTTGATATACAATGAATCGATCAACTCAAGAACTAGCCATTTTGTATTAAGAATATTGACGAAATATTTATGTAGTCATTCTTATAAAACCTTAAGCTTCATATCGATATGCCATAAGAGCCGTTTCGATGTACTTTTATATGTTATCAAATCGTGTCGGATGTTCTATGTTTCGTAATCGATTGATAGAAATAATATTACAAATATGGTTTACTGTCGGTAGAAAT
Source organism: Stelis phaeoptera (assembly GCA_943735885.1). Lineage (NCBI taxonomy): Eukaryota > Metazoa > Arthropoda > Insecta > Hymenoptera > Megachilidae > Stelis > Stelis phaeoptera. The sequence continues at coordinate 6,155,603 of OX030933.1, forward strand.
GTTACACAGATACTGTATGTTAATTGCATGGATTGCGTTAAGAAATATTGAAATTTTTCGTCTGATATGTAACCGTATCTTCGGTCTGACTATATACGTACCTATTCTACTTGATCGACTAGCTACAGTTTCGGAATTTCCATTTGCTGCTGCAGCAATAAACACTTCGTATCGAAAAATATCTACATCGATAGGTATTGGATGAAATATTCTACACTTTTGGTTATCACAGTTTTTTGAAAATTTTGAAATGTTACTTTGTACTTATTTTTTGGAACTTTACTATTTTCAGGGCTTCTTGAATTAAACAAATGTTAACTGTGTCTGTTATTTATTATGCATAATAGTGTAATTAATTCATAAAAATACAAATTATATTATTGGTTGATTTTCTTTTTCAAAAAAAATTACAACAAATAAAACATCTTTACTTCACACTGAGTGCTTCTTAATAATAACCCTTTGCACTCGACATATGTGATTTATTAGAATATTTTAAAATATAAAATTTAAGTAGATTTTATATCGGGATATAGAAAATTAGTGCAAAAAAATAAAAATAAGAATCAATGAATTCTCGAGCATAGCAGTTTTCTTCTGAAATAGTGCTTTTGGATTTTGGAAGATTTGCTGGAAAATAAATCTCGACCTAATTATATCCAAAAATGCTTCGAGTGCAAAGGGTGAACTACTAGATTGACAATTAAATTCGTGGCTGCTGGATTTATTTACCTACAAAATTATTGATTAAAAGAGTAGCAATTTTCAATCGAATAAAAATCTGTTCGAATTAATTTCCTTCCATACTTTCGATAAGCCTTGGATTTTCCTACGATAGAATTCGAATAACTTTATCACAAAATATTATAAAAAGGTCGAGAATTCAGTTGCCATGTTTTCATGTCATTTTGTCCTCACATTATCTTCAAATTTTACCGAAGAATTACACTTTCTTTTCTTACTTAAAGCCGTAATTGCACTTTCGTATACATAACAAAATATCAGTAATAAATTAATCGATGTTAAGCAACACGCAACATCTTTCAATTACGAAGGAATGTTAACAAAATTTGTATTCTTCAAAATCTGCCTCTGATAAAAATCGTTGGTTACCAATGGTCCAACATAATATTAATCGATTCCCCAAGTTCCAAGTTGTTGTTTCTCGAACAACCGCCGTTTCTCCTGCTAAACGATTCGCGAGACAATCGTTGAAATCGATACACGTAACGTGTTAATTGGAGATCGTGTGGAAACAGATCGACCAACTCGGACAAAGTTTCGTATTCAGGTCAATTGGGGTAAATGCGTGAAGTCGCGCGCGAGAGAGCAACGAGCTTTTGATGCTGCGTCAAAAGGGTGGCTTGAACGCGACGAAATACATATATGTGTGTATACACATACGTGAAACGGTTTTCGAACATACGATGAAAGTTTCCCCTTTCATGTCGTCGAAGTTACGAAATATCGAAAAACTGGTCCCCGGCTCGGGGTTCGACGATTTAGTGCCTTGAGCACGCATAAAACTGTTTATTTACACACGCGCCACTTTGCGCTATATCGGATTTGCTTATCGGCGTGGAAAGAGCTTTCTATAATTTTAGCACCGATACTCTCGTTGTCGACTCTAGTGCGACGTTTTCAGAGAAAAATGAAAGCAAAGGTAAGGTGAATTGTCCCAATTAGCGACACTGTCCTAATTATTGACACTTTATCGTTCTTATTTAACCGATACATTTTGTATGCTACGGATAAGCGTCAGAAATATCTTGAAGATAGTTTTATTAATCTTCATTGTAATTTGTGATGGTAAAACTTTAAATATTAAATATTTCTAGTTAAAAATTTAAAGAAGCTCTATTTCGATTACAATGTTTACGAACCTCCTATTCTAATATAAATAACACTTGAGTTTCGTGTTTCAAAATTCTTCACTCACCCTTGTGTGTTTGTTAATGATAGCAAGTAGCTAGTATTTTGAAAAGAATATATTTTCGACTCCTGAGAATCAACCCTTTCACCACGGTATGGTTTAACACAGATCAAACATTATTTAACGATTAATAAAATGATTATTCGTCACGATCGAAACTACTAATTTCAAGCAGCCCATATTTAAACCTTGCCCTCTACTTCTGCCAAGTGTCTTGATAGTTGCGAAACCGTATACATACGTCGAAGATGCGAATCGACATTTTCCTCGTTCCGACTGAAAGCAACCCGCCACAAAGTGACGTTTCAATCTAGCTCGCACGCGTGCACGTTCTTCATAAACCCATCTGACAGGCGACGCCGAAATTCGAGTTTCATCCAGCCAGCTTGAAAAATAATATATCCGGCAACGTGTCCGCCATCGGGTTCGATCGCGATCTCTCGTGTATTTTATTTTTCAAGCTGACACGACTGCGACGCGTCGCGCACGTACGATTGTAACGCGGGTTGAAACCTCGATCGAAGCTAAGAGAAATCGAACGGACCGGATGTAACGCGAAGCTCGATTATCGTTCTTGGATTCGCGTAGAAACGAAATTGCGTTTCTTGGCTGGTGTTACAAATTGTATCTCACGAGTTCCAGGTCGATTCACTTGGAAAGAGGAACGAGCGTTTTGTTCGTCTTTCGCGAATCCTTTTTTTTCCAGCGTTCTTACTGGGATCGACGTAACGTAAATCTTAATCTGTTCACTGTTCAGTATTGGTCCAATTAAGATGCAATTTCTGTTTTGTGTTTTAGAACGAATATTCGTATTAGTGGGTACTCGACAGATGTCTTATTTACGTTTATTCTTCGTTGTTTTTTAAAAATCATATTGCTCGTTTAGTAAGATTTTTATAATACGTTCAAATTACAATTATTAACCCTTTGCCCTCGAAGCATTTTTGGACGTAATCGGGTTTAGTTTAATTTTCCAGCTATGCTTCCGGAAACCAAACGCACTATGTCGGAAGAAAAGTGTCAGAAATATTTGAGAATCTGTTGATTTTTTATTCCCTTCTTTAATTCTCTATATTTTGATACGGATGAAACTGAAATTTTGCATTTTAGAATACTCCGATAAATTAAGTATGGTGACTCAGAGGCACCACTCGAGTGCAAAGGGTTAAAGATCGGTGGAGGGAAATAATTTTCAAATTTAACTTTTTAATTCGTTGATTTATTGTTAGCTTGGAAACACTTGGTTCTTTTATAGAAGTCATTTAAGTAGAATATGACAATCGAGAGGATTAAATGCAGTAATTTGTTCAAAGATAGCCTCGCGATAAGATTAATACTTGATCATTTAACATTTCAAAACTCCCATTTGTAATACCTGTTGTATCTGCTGTTCAAAGTTCTGTTATTTGAACAGATTGTCTTTTATTAGAAGTAATTTTTTATTAATTGCGGCGAGGAATTTTTACTACGTATATTTGATACAATTCTGTTCGATCTTCTAGTATTTGGTTGTGACATATGAAACGTCCTATTTTTAATCAATTTATATGAAGTAAATAATAAATCGCGTATGGCGTTAATATTAAGCTAACGATGCAAGCTATCGAAGCGACAGGTTAATTTTTGAAAATTAATCTACTGTATTCTTAATAATTAGAGTTTCAGTGTGTAGAAAAAAGATGCGTTTAAATCCTTAAAATATTGAAAAATCAAGATTATATACGAAAAGAAAAGTTCTAAACTTTTAAATTATATTGACAAATAAACGTTGGCCGTTTTGTGTCGTACAACGTAACATTTGAACAATTCCAGGAGTCTTTACACCTGGCGAATGATCGCCCTAATTTTCCTCGTCCAATTGACCATGTGAAAATTCAGTTTATCGTTGTATCCTCAGTGAACGGACAGGGTTAGCTTAAACGGCCTTGAGCCGATGTCATCTTCCTATTCCGACCATATTGGCAAACGCTATTACATGATATTACACGGGCTGAATGGAGGGTCGATTGAATTAACCGGCGAACTTACATTGCCGTCGAAGTTTCGTGTGCAAGGCCGCTTGTCAATTTATATTCGTATACCTTTGCGTTTACCTGGCATGCTTGAGCATGGATTTCTCGAGTTTCCCTTTGGTCGAGCTGAAGAAATTCGTTGAAAATTGTTTTCCTTCGGCGTGCACAGAGGGAAAAGATCGATGAATTATAATCCTTCCACTCGCTTATATGTAAAAAGTATCGCGTGCGTGTTAAAAAATACAGTTTAAGGTTTCTGTGCTTTTAAAAATATAATGTTATAAAATATGTTTTGTGCAATTGCAATTGATGGTGATATTCGAGTGGACCATCCTGTATACTATAAAAGAGCGTGTGCAACGTGGAAAGAACATCATTGCGGTGTAAAAAAAAGAAACGTCCGACGGTGAAGCGTCAGTCAGAGACCGGGAAGATTTCTGCAGTAAAAATATGACGCGATATATCTGTCGTTGTAGCAAGAGAACTGCCGTAGGCGGTATTTTTCAAGAAGCTCGTCTCTTGTCACGATAACACGAAAGTCGCAGCTACACACCATTCTTTTTTTCTCCTTCAAACCGATCCTATACCACCGGAAATTCGTTCTCTCCTATTTATCGCGATTTCCCGTTATCCTTAACCCTCCGGGGGAGGGCAAGAATTATGGGGCACACGATGTCTGTTTCTCTTTCGTTTCGTTGCAAATACGAGGCTTCGTTGAAGCAAACTGTTGCCTCGTGCTTCGTCGAGTTCGCCTCGCGAATAATTCGAACAGAATCGGCGACTAGATCGAATCTGTCGTTATCAAATTGTCGCCAACGGATTTTGTCGTATTCCCGTAAGCTTGACCCGTAACTTTGTGTTATTTGGGGCAGATTTACAGCTGGAAACGAACGAACTCGGATAAAGTTGGAATTGATTAGAGAATGAAGCTGTTAAAACCTTTTGCTATCATTTTCTCTTTTCTATTATGTTTTAAAAAAATATTCTATGTGGAGGAAGAAAGATTAAACAAATTTTTAACCTTTACATTTTCTATTGTATCTTCTAAGAGGACACTAAAATGTTGAATTATGAAGGAAAACTTGACTTTCTTACTTTTCTTTTTCATTCTTTTCAACTCGAGGTATAAGAAATTTTTTGTTGACTAATTTTCTATACATTTGAAGAAAATATTGACATACCAGCTGACCCGACAAACGTTGTTCTGCCTAAAATAATTGTTTTATTCCAAGGTTTGTTTTGAAATGTATTTCAATTACGGTAGGAATTTTTTTAATAAGAATGAAATGAAATTCATTATGTTATTTTAAATGCACATTTTATTTTCCTTTTATTTAAATAAATATTATGTGGTGTGAATTTGAGCCTAATCGGTCCATAAATAAGAATTTTCGAAAAAAGCGACCGCAGCGTCACCTGGGGGGGACGGGGACACAAACAAAAACAATCCGGAGCACCACACGAACGTATGGTGTGAATATAAGGTGGATAGCTTCAGTGGTTCAGCCGTGATGGTCAGACATACATACGCACTAACGTTTTTATGTATTAACACGTTGACTGCCACAGTGAAAACGGACGTGGGTAGTCAGACACGCTGAAATCCTAATTCTTAACACGTTGACTGCCACAGTGAAAACGGACGTGGATAGTCAGACACGCTGAAATCCTAATTCTTAACACGTTGACTGCCATAGTGAAAACGGACGTGAGTAGTCAGACACGCTGAAATCCTAATTATTAACAATACAATCAACTAATTTTCAAATTTAACTTTTCAATTCGATAGCTAGCATTGTTAGCTTAATGTTAAAGCTATCCGTGGTTTATTGTATCATTTCTGTTGGTAATTATTTGATTGTAAAAAATTTCGAGTGCCGGTCACCGGTGACCCCCATGGTAGTCAACGTGTTAAGATGGTAATCAAAGGCTGACAAAGGTTAAGTTTTATTTCAAATATCAGTTAATCCTTTGTTGCGTGATCTTTTGACTTGAAAATTCATAATCTTAATTTAAAATGTTGCGATATTTGAGTGGAAGGGGGTGGTTCACCGGTGACACATGAAATTTAATATTAATAAAATTACGTAGCAAAATATTTTATTTTACTAATAAAAATAATAAACGGCACGGGTTTATGTTGCAACCCGATATGTACACTTTTGAACTTTTACAAGTAATAGTGGCAAGTTAAAAGTAATAAAAAGATTTGTTTTCTGTTGCCATCAGCTTTTTAAAAAATGCAAAAGTATGCGGAGATATAAACGAAGTAATTGTACGTTCCTGAGTTTGTTCCCGTAATTTATCACGATCCCCCGTTTTCATTCTGGAATCACGTTGAATGCTCCTCGATCCTGCCAATATTGGCTTCCTTTTGTTTGCATTTCTCATCGGTGATCAATCGTAATCGGAATTACTGCATCTCTCCTTCAAGGATGCAAGAACAGAAGGTTTCTTTCTCATCTTTTCACGAGAAAATTAACGGATTATCTTAGATCGTATAATCGTTTTTGTTTCACGAAACGGTTAAGCATATTTTTTCTATTTTAATCGCGTCTGAAGAGCCGACTATTGTATCCGGAAAAGACGTTTTTATACTAACGAGGTCTTTCATTTCTATCAATTTGTTCGATTATATAACTTGGAATAACCAGAATTCCTCAGTGTATTAAACAGGGTCTTTTTTAACTCTTAACTATGATTCAGAGATATCGTTTTAATACTTTTCTTTGGGGGGGGGAGAGAAAGTGCTTCCTGTAATTAATCGACCCGTACTCAAGTACGTGCTTAAAATTGTTTAATTTTGAAACTTTATAAGAATTTTCTTTATTTACTCGAGTTTATAGATCTCGACTGCTGTGATCATTAGCCCTAGTTTATAAAATTATTAAAGGTTATGGGAAAATTTTCACGATTTTTACGGGGAAGTTGGAATATTACCGTCCGTCGTATCTCGTTACACGAAAACTATGAATTACTGCCATAAGTACTATGAAAACGTGAAATTTAAAGGATCGCCGGTATCGGATTTACGTAAATAGAAAGCTAGTTAGTTTGCCGCAAACTACGATGCAAATAGCGTCACGTATGCTAACAGAGTGCACCTAAATAGCGGATATTTTGAAAATGAATTTTTTTCATCGTCGTCTTAAGACGTAGTGATTTTTTTCGGAAATGGAACACGTTTTAAAAAAAAAGTTGCAAGGTTTTACTACTTAGTGGATATTTATTTCGTGTATCGTGAAAGCAGGGCAAATCCATTTTCTTCGTTAATGAAATTTAAGGTTTGTTAAAAGTTATAAAATAATCCGAACAGCATAAAATCGAATTTAAGAAATGTAGCTGCTCCGCTTTTATAACGTAAGATAGAATTTATAAGAGAAACTGTGGATCAGAATTATTTTATAATATCGAATAAATCTTTTAAATTGCTGTTTTTAAACCAATATATAGAAAATTTTATAAAGCAACTAAATTATCGGAGGGTATTTCACATTACTTTTATTAACTGAACATAAAATTGAAATTAATACTACATTTTTGTTTTATTTGGAAATTAATTATTTAGAATCTATTTCATTGACGACTTTACGTCGATGCTAAAGTTTAAAATACCTCGTTTTCGATGATTATTTAAATTTCGGTAAAAATATTGTCTTGGAACGTAGTTTGACTTTGCAAATTTTTTAATAATATTTGACAATAGTTACAATTTTTTCGCTGGTTGCAATGATCCTTTTGTGGATAACACACAATACAAAATGAATTCTATAAGATAATATTAGTATTAATTATTAATAATCAAGGTTTTTACTGTTTTTATTTAATGTTGAAAAGTCTTGCAGTTCGTTGGAATTGACACAGAGCACGTGTAAACTGCAATACAACAAATAAATGATTAAAAATATCCTTTGCTTGAATTATTATCAACGTGTCATGTTACGTTGCATTGTTAATTTATATCATTAAACTCATCAAACTACGTTCCAGTTAATGAAAACTGAAGATTAATTAGACCGGGTCAATTTATCAATGTTCCAAATACACGGTATTCTAGCACTGCACCTTGTATTTTGCGCTCGATCAATCTTCATTAATTATGCCATCAGTTTACATCGCCGGTTATGTTATATATCGTATTAAACGAATGAATAATTAGTCGTTGAACTGATGCAAAACTCGAATATCCTGTTGCTGATCGATTAGTAATCTGAGCTTACTCGATCTTGATTCGAGCATGCAGTACGCCTCTAATTGGCGTACACTCTCAAGTTCGCATAATCGGTTTAATCTGAAAAAGTCAAGTTGATTTTTAATCTACATACCCATAGTTTCTATATGAATAAAGAAAAAATTCCAAAAATTAAGAATTTTCATTTTTAATGCAAATTTAAAAAGAAAGTGCAATTTTTCACTCAAAAAATCGGTAAGAAAGCGTTGTAAAAATTTTTCAGACAATCTTTTTTAAATAATTTGACATTCATATAGAAAGTAATTATATATTTTAAAAGTATGTTCAGTTTCAAGTCGATCCATTAATTAATTTTTGAGTAATCGTGTACGCCATTTTCGAAAACATGGTTTTGAAAAAAAAAAAATGCGTTTTAAGTCGACTACGCGCACTTATATCTGCCTCGAAAAAGGCTCGGTAGGTATGCTTATAGTTCGAATTTCGGGATAGGGAAGGTAGTCTCGTATGCTGCACACGTTAGAGAGTATTTTAAGCGGAACAAGAAATGCCCAACAAATTTTTTCTGGACCAAGTTCCCCCCTTAATTATGTTAGCTAGGTACGTTGCATGATAACTTTCTTGCATTAGAAAATTAAAATTAAATTGTCCCTGTCTCAGTGATCCGTCGTCCAAGGGTTGAAAACAAGAGAATGCCAACAACGTATCGAATTCTTTCTCACAAGCGAATTCGAAGATTCGATTCATCATGACTGTAAGGTTTTTACGCGGGAAAGCAGGTTTAATGCAGCGATCAATCATTCTTGATACGAGCAAACTTGCTGTCGCCCTATCGCGCTGTCGTTTGTTAGAATTTCGCGTTTCTATCGATTGGTCACGAATGAGTCTTCCGAGGCGTCTTTTTATCTATCAATTTTGATCGATGGCACTGGAGAAGGAACAAGGTATACTGGTACGATTGCTTTTTCAATATTCCCGTGGTATATTTTTCATTCTCAATTATATGTCGATCGAGGGTGGCTGTTTTCGCGTTAATGAAACATTTATCTTAATTTTCGAACTGTCTATGATGGATGGCCGAGATATCTGTTTTTCTATCTGAATCCAATAAGTTTTTGATGGACAGAATGATACATTATTTCGTTTTGTCTTGTGCAATTAATCTTGGCCAGTCAGTTTATTAATAGGTGTCTACGTTGATTTTATTTCTATCGTGAGTTTATTTACTTGTTAGTAATTCAACGACGAATTTTTGGAATTATTAGATATTTTCTATCATTTTGAGAGCTTTATTCGTTTTGAATTCGTCTCAAGTAATTATTAGTTTTACAAATAAACTCTTAATCTTTTCGCAATTTTTTTAGAGAAAGCAGATACCATACGTATGGTAAGAAATTATTGACTCGAATAGCGACAAATTATTTATTGTATTTTAAGGAATTATAATTTTAAATACTATGCATATAAATTTAAAAAATTTTATGGTAAAGTAGTACAAATTGTGAACTTAGTTGTCAACCAAACGAAGCAGCAGAATATTAAACAAAAATATCCACTAATTAGCCGAGTAAAATTAAAATGTGTATGTATTTAGGTATCTTCGATTAAAACAAAATCTCCATTTCTTATTCAAATTTAAATTTCTCCGATAATTCAATTTCTTAAAAAAATCCACACAAAAAAAAAGGGAGCATCGAATGCCCATCACGAGCGACAAGCGTAATCGTTTTATTCTGTTCGTTTATCCGAAAATATCCAGCCCCTATCAAGCTGAAAAACCGCGTAGGGAGCACCCTCGAAAACGAGAATACTTTCATTACTCCCTTCAGATACAAAAAAGAGGGGGAGTTGCCATCGTTTTCTCGCAGCCACAAAATTATTCCAGATAGCGGGTGGCGAACGTTGGAAATTGAAGGAGGATCGCAAGGGGTGTCGCGACACCAGGCCACCCTTATCAAACGAGTCGGAACAAGACGCAAAGGGTCGGATGATAAATCTTTAAGCAAATTCAAGACAGAGAGATTCTCGATACGTTTCTCGTCGGAGGAACATCGTCGAAATGACGAGGGGTTGCTTGATTCTCTCCGGAAGTCCCCGGGGTGAGATACGGGTCGAAATGTCTCTGAGAGAAGGGCGGAAAGAGACTCGAGATAGTTTCGGTTGCGTCAAAAGTGTACAGTCGAATTGGTCGCGATCTTTGACACATTTCTACGTGTTTTCATCGGTACTGGAGCCTAGGGAGAGGTCGATTTCGAAGTCGAGATTAAATTCCAAATGCTTTCGTATGAATAAGATTGCCGATTTCCACGAACAACACTTTCTACCACGACGTTGTGAAAAGTTAACAGTTAATCTTTCGTTGCATGGTTTCTTTATTTTTGGAAAAAGGTGTTCAGATCTTTGGAAAATAAAGAGAAAGACGAGAAATATTCTCGATAATTTGACCAATGATGAAATTCTCGTGTTGTAAGAATTACAGGAAAAGAATGAAAATAAAATGTAGCCTTTGATTTATCAAAACAAAAGATATTATTATTTTTTTAAGGTATGTCATGAACGTTTCTTGAAACTGGGAAATTACACCGCACCATATTTTATTTACAATAATAGAAACTTAAAATATAAAATATGTTGGATATTTGCAACACAATGCAGCAAAGGGTTAACACGTTGACTGCCACAGTGAAAACGGACGTATGTAGTCAGACACGTTGAAATCCTAATTATTAAGAATATAATCGACTAATTTTCAAATTTAACCTTTCAAATCGATAGCTAGCATTATTAGCTTAATGATAACGCTATTCGTGATTTGTTTCGTCATTTCTTTTGTTAATTATTTGCTTGCAAAAAATTTCGGGTGCCGGTCACCGGTGACCCCCGTGGCAGCCAAAGTTGGGTTATTTTCTTTAATTTGATATTTGTTTTGGTGTGTAATTTTAAGATTATACAGGTGACGATCCCTCAGAAGTTTGATTTACTTGTTGATTTCCATTGGAATTAAATTTTGTAAAAAAGAAGGCAAATTTGTTCGATCAGGTATGTGCAAGCTTAAGTGGAAAAGAATTGGAATAAACTATAATACTATAATTATTTTTATACCAGAAAGGTTACATTTCCACATATGGCACACAAATGTTTAACAAATTTGTCACAGATAATCATTATCAAATGACACTTTATCAAAAATATTTATTCCTCTGTGCCTCCAACAAACGTTGCCATTATGGAAGAAAATTAATCAGCCTGTTACATATATTATTCCTGCATTCAATTGACACGTTTACACACGTCATTCCAACGCAAAAGGTTAACAAATTTCATAAAAAATATCATTCCTATGTGAAATATTTGATTTCGATCGAACGATCGATACGAAATATCCTCGAAATTTGTATGACACTAAATAAAATTCTATTCGGAACAAACCGTACAAAGATTGTTCCCCATCCAGATTGTCCAGTTTTAAAGCAAACTGTACGGCGGCTTTATATCGTTCACAATAGGCCGATTCAAAGGCTAAATGGAGCTTGCACGAGGGGTGAAAGGAGTTTCCTCGAAGTTCGGGGTATTTTCGTGATTCCAATGGATTAAACCGTATGCATGTGCATATACATACACATGCATACATCGTGTAAAGAGGAAATAGGCCGTTCGTAAAGGTGTATGTGTACCTCGTACTATACGACGCCGATCGTTAGGCAATAATAGATTCGTCTGAATAGAGTGAAATTGATTCGAGATCGTATTTTCACGAGGAAGGCTGTTCGTTCATAAGAGGACAAACTAATGAATTATTTTTCTTATGATGAGCCGCGGTAATTCCATCACGATCGAAGCGGCGCTTCGCAAGGACATAGTAAGTTATTTTCGTTGGTGGATGCGATCGAGATCACGAGAACGACGTTGAATTATTTCGCAATGTCGAGCTGACGTTAATTTCTGTCAAAATCGATGGTTTTCCGATTACTGAAGCGGCGTTAATAGTTTAATAATCCTCTGATCGATTAAATAATTATTTCGTTTTTCAATTTATTAAATGTTTGTCAAGGTAGTTTCTTCTGTTTTTATTCTTATTACAAGTAATTCATAAAAACATTTTTAAGGGCTTTTAATCGTTAATTATTCTGGGGTGAATACACCACAGCAAAAAGCGCTACTTAATTATTGAAATTTTATTTCAATTGAAACTTTTATCAAAACTTGGGGCATGTAGCTATTCGGAGTAAGTGTACCGGTTAAAGTTCACCAGTGTAATTAAAATACCATTTTTGCTTTTATCATTAGTAACAGGATAGAATTGTATTGTTTCAGAACATTTTATTTTCAAAAGAATAATATTTATGCAAATAACTACAATACAGAAATTACGTTATCTTTTATTTCTTAAACCTACTGAGCCAAAAATGTGGATTCGTTACTTAAATTAAATTATTTCTAAATTCCTATGAACCACCACTAACATTTTTATCTTTCTTAAACGGTAAAAACTGTATCAAACTCCATGTATTTGTGGGCTGAAAAACGGGCAAAAAATCCATTCACGTTGCAGACTTTATTTCAGAAATATGAAAGAAAACATACAAATACTTTTGAACGGTATTGTATACGATGCGGGAATCAAAGTGAATCAAAGACGGTGATTATTAGCCTCGTTGTATCCGGCACGGTGGTTCCCTGTTCGCTGGTCAAATTAATCCGGTTGACGTCGTTTTGAAGGAGATGCTTGGCACGTGCGCTATAAAAGAATAATGGCAGTTCTTCCCGTACGAGACTCGTTCGGAATAATTTGCAATCAAGATATTAGGAGATAAAGACGAAGACGAGGTATTTTTTAAGCGGCTAAGAGAGAACGTCTCCGACGATTCCTTTGGTCGAGGAGGTAACCCGACCAGGGGAGTGAATCCCATTGACCCCGATTTCGTGGCACACACGAGGGTCCCTTAATCACCCTTGACCCGTTTCTACGCGAAATTGTGCACACCACCTTTTCCAATCTTCCGCATCTATGTACGTATTGTACCAAGATCCAAAAGTTTTTCCCCCTTTGGTGTAGTTTTTAGGCCTTCAACGCATTCAAGATGAAACATTCGATATACGAACCACGTGCAAGTAGGAGCTATTAACCCTTTTGTTGCGATTAGAAATATGGTGGTTTTTCGAGGTTTGGAAACTGAAATATTTTATATTTAAGAACTTTTGAAATGTTATATTTTTAGGAATCTAGGAATTTCGAAATGTTATATTTCTAAGAAGTTATAGGCGTCGGAATGCCTATTGTATTTTTAGGGTTTTCGAAATATTATATTTCTAAAAAAATTAGAAGCTTTGGAATATGTATATTATATTTTCGGGGATTTAGGAGTTTCGAAATAATATAATTGATAGGCTTCGGAATGCCTATTATATTTTTAGGAGTTTCGAAATTTCTAAACAATTAGAAGTCTTCGAATATCTATTATATTTTTTGGGATTTAGGAATTTGAAAGTATTTCTAAAAATGTTGGAATTTTCACATATCATATTTTTAAGAATTCAAGAATTTCGAGATGTTATACTCTTCAGAATTTAGTAACTTTGAAATGCCATATTTTTTTAATTCCTATCCTCTCTGTAAAATGCTGTATTAACGAAACTTGTAAGCGATAAAAATTACGAGTGTTTCTTGTTCAATGATTAAATAGAATGTTCGAGTGTTAAATGATTAATGGTTAGCAAATTATTTCTCACGATTTAATAGAGATTTGGAACGTGTAGTTTGCCGAAGAAGCCTTTCGATGCACTGTAGACAATCGACAGTTTAATGGGAAGCCATGAACTTCAGCATCGCGAAAGAAAATAGAATAAAAGACGGTTTACGATTTAGCTCGTTTCCACGGGACACGCGTCGTAGCTTTTAGCAAACTGGAACTGGAAGTCTTGTAAAATATATAGGTCCACATAAAACACCAAATTACACCTGTATCATTGAGTAACTATTTGATTTCGTCGAGTTTACACCGAATTACAAGAAAGCTAATTTGATCACCCACCGTAAAAGGACCCCATTATTGATAATTAACGACTCAACCTATTCTTCAATATTATCGAAGCTTTCGCAAGTTTGAACAATTTTTCATCAGGCATGCATAAACTTTTTTGACCAACTGCGACACTTCTCGTATCTTGCGGGCTAAGAAGTTCCTTTCCGGCTGCTTTTTCTTCTTGGAAGGAACAAAGAAATCGTTCTTTGCTCGTCCGAACCTGGAATAAAGTTGGCTGGTTTAATAAAGAGTAACGCTAGCGGGGTTTAACGGGGGTTGAAATTGGGCAAACGACGCGTTGTACGAAGTCTTTCTCTCGAGATTAAACATTTTTTCGGTGTGTCGTCCAAGACACGACTTTCCTTCGTTCCTTCTTTGCAATATTAAAGAACGTTCACGACGATGCTCGATGAAGACGAAGAAAAATCTTGCGCGGCGGTACCTTCTTGCTCGTTGGAGAACTTTTCCGTCCGCTTTTGTTCGTTTCTCTTTTTGTTTCCATTCCGAGAGTGGCCGTAATAAAGACCTCTTCTCACGTCCACAGACGGTGCACGTTGCTTCCCTCGCGTTTGAATTGATGAACGAATATGCAAAGTGTTTTTCGCGATACGCCGTGCTCAAATATTTAAAGAATTTTCCAGTGAAACGAGGGGAAATAAGCTGACTTTCGATCCTCGTGTTCGAAGCTAGAATATCGAATTTTATTTGGTTGTCGTACGTGAAATACAACAGACTCTCCAAGTTCCAAAAGACGGTCGACCCTCGAGTTGTTCGATTTTCGAATCAAGTTTTCCCAGTTGGAATGATTTCAATCGAATTAATAACGTTTACTCGATATAGGACATTTTGAGCACCTACCTCGGAAAGTAATAGTAATAAAAAGAATATGAGTTTAAAATTTAATATAATTTTAATATTGGCATACCCAAAAGTAACCGAACTAATTTGTTGGTAGGCAGAGCTTTTGTAGTGGATGGAGTAACCATTCCTGAGCCATTAACCCCTTGCACTACCATTTTCCTAACAGGTGCATCAGTCAGAGATAAATATTTATTGCTTCAGCGTTCAAACAAGTCAAGGAAATTGAAATATTACATATACTTGACACTTGGCAACCATTAACTGTGTAAACGGTAATCAGAATTAAACTTAATATTCAATTGTGATCAAAGATTGAACGATATAAGTCACATCTGAACTGTAAGGTGCGTCACGAGTGTGACACGTTATTGTAGTGCAAGGGGTTAAGGGGTCAAGACTAGTTGCGGCAGAGTTTATGGTGACACGTGTTTTGTGTGATCGTGGTTTTTTCTGGCTTTTCAGCCCTGTCTGTACGACAATTCATGACCAGAAATGGTATGACCCCTGTTCCTCACAATGGGGGATGAGATATAGATAGTGTGAAATAAATCACACACATTGTAACCGTTTCGATAATGCACGAACAGTTAATGCGAACTTCGTTATTTGGGTTACCGAATAAATATATTTGTGAAAATATTCTTTAATGCAGTTCCAAGATTCGAATATTTAAAATTGTTTATATCGATGCGTTTGAAATTCCGAGTGACTTATTAATAGCAACAATTGAACGTTTTGTTTCGTGAAAAATTTCATCGAATCGCAAGACTAATCGCGTACTTTCTTACGTGTGATTATAGATTTTCGAGCAGAAGAATCGGCTTGCATGGACCTTGACTAGCTGGCCTTAATGCGAGGACTGCAGGCATTCAGGGCGCCGACAGAGGGTGAGTCTATTATTTATCGATCGTTTAACATTTTCGCTCTCGTCGTATAAATATAATGTTGTTGGGAAAATTGAACACGGCGGGGGATTGGGTAAAGAACCTGATATAAACAACCGAAGTGCGAGCAATCGTTTCTTTTATATCGTTCGCGATGGTACGATGGGGTATCATTAAAGTGCCGAGAGGACAATTAATTGTGACAGACTTCTAAAAATGTTCCGTTTAGATTAAAATAATATTATCCCTTCTTTTGAGAAGAACAAGGTGCTAAAGGATTTATATAAATTACTTGTTTGCAGCAATATTTTAACTTTCTCGTATTCGAATTATGATATTTCATATATGCGAGGTCTGTTCAAAAAGTAACCGAACTTTTGTAATTACGTGGTAATGGATCGTTTTAGCGATCTCCCTGTGGAGAGGGGAGCAGAATACTCCCACAGTAACCCTTGCTTGTCGTAAGAGGCGACTAAAAGGGGACAATTAGAAGAAGGATAAGGATAGCGAGATTTGAGAGTATTGAGAGAGATAAGAGTTAAATGTGCGTGCATGCAAGGGAAGGGAGCGAGAATGTGAAAGTATTGCAGAGTGTTGAAGGATATTAACACGTTGAGTGCCACAGTGAAAACGGACGTACGTAGTCAGACACGATAAAATCCTAATTATTAAGAATACAGTCGATTAATTTTCAAACTTAACCTTTCAATTCGATAGCCAGCATTTCATAGTTCTTTTTGTCAATTATTTGACTGTAAAAAATTTCGGGTGTCAGTCATCGGTGACTGACGTGGCGCGCTTAACGTGTTAAAAGTATCTTAAAATGCATTTTGAGATTCTAAGTTTTTAAAAATACTATTTGGAGTTCCAGAGTCTTTAAGAATATTATTCAAAAGTTTGAAGATTTCTAAAAATATAGTATTTCTTTTCTTAATTTTTGTTTAAAAGAAAGTTCCTATTCAAAAACAGATTGAAAACCACTGTTCTAGGCTAATGTGTATCTCGTTTCGTCGAAAGACGTGCAATCGAAAATTGGGTCATTAAAGCCTACGACGAGTCACTGGCCGATGTTTGGCAATGCACGTCGCGGAATTTGCGCCGATGAAAACGTGACATTTAGATCGTGGCTCGTATCCAGGCCAATCACGCCTCGCAGACGAATTAGCCAGTTTCAAGAACAACCTCTCCTGTTCGTCCCTCTTCTTCCTCGTTGGCTATCTTGTTTTTCGAGCTAAATTCCCGAAAGACCGTCGAAACTGGTAACGTTAGCCAGACTGCGCTCTTTTGCGAAGTATTCGTTGGCAAAGTGCATCGTTGAATTGGAACGAGCTCGACGGTTGATAATGACCCCCGTGGTGTCTGTCGTGTGTTCGTTTTTTTCTTCTCCTTACGTGACGTGTTTGGGCTATCAATTTTGTAGGACCGTAAATTATAGAAAGCGCAAATGAATTTTGAGGGTTTCCAAACGAAGGCTCTGGTTGTAGGTTTGAACGAACAAACTCGAATCGATTGCACATTAAAGTTTGGACATTTATGTCTGATATTTGGTGTATTTCAACGGAGAGACGCATTCAAGTAGAATATTCGAAAGGACATTTTTAGCGCTTATTTAACAAATTGAGCGCGACGTCGGTCTCTGAGGACTGACAGTGAGCTTTCCGTTCAGCCGGGGTCAGTCCCTGAGGACTGAGAGTGGACTTTTCGTTTGGAAATGTCCAAATATCAAATTTCTAAATTTTAAGTTTCCAAAGTTCCAAATTTCGAACTTTTAAATCTCAGTTTTCCAAATTTCTAAATTTTTAATTTCCAACTTTCCAAATCTTAGATTTCTAAATTTTAGGTTTCCATAGTTCCAAATTTCGAACATTAAAATCTCAAATCGCTTAATTTCAAATTTCCAAATTTCGAATTCTGAAATCTCAAATTTCTAAATCTCAAATTTCCAACTTTCCGAATCTCAAATTTCTAAATTTTAAATTTCCAAATCTCAGACTTCTAAATTTTAAGTTTCCAAAGTTCCAAATTTCGAACATTCAAATCTCCAATCGCTAAATTTCAAATTTCCAAATTTCCAAATATCAAATTTCTAAATTTCAAATTTCCAAAGTTCAGACAATCATCGTCTCAGTGATCAGCCGTCCAACGATTAAAATTAGTTTATTATATACAAATTTCCTTCTATAGTCGTTCACACTAGTAAAAGGATTAATGTTTGATCGACATAAAACTGTCTGAAACAAATAGGTAGGTGTCCAGAATTATTTTGCCATATTTTCACAAGAGCGTAAAAAATCGTTAAAAAAGTATAGAAATAGATATCCAGTCGGCCACACAAGGATTGATGGTGGCTTTAGTAGCGTAAGGTTTAAAATATGAGTCTGTCCATTTCGATCAGATACGCTTGTCAATATCGACAGTGTTTTTAATTAAAACTCCATTTGACCTATTAGCTTGAACTCTATCGAAAAAAGAATTTTCGCACCCACGCTCGATTCATAACACCTACAACCTGTTTTTTTTTTTGCCTTTTGTGCGGTTCTTTAAGGAAGTAGCCTAACTTAAATCTTAATCCACTCGAGTTTGTTTAACGAAGAACTTTGAAAAAAGGCCAGTGACGCATTGTGCGTATGATTATCATTTTAATATTATCAGTCGTATGCTTCATTTTTAATAGTGAATAATTAGCTTTGGTGATATAATAAACTTAATCGTTTCTAATACTTTGACGGTTACATATAATTTCTTATGTCAATTGTTTTTATTTCATTCCTATTAACCTTTTCCCGGTAAACTGCCGTATTTAAAACTATTGCGACCGGAAGGAGTTGATTGCTTGAGTTAATTTTATAACGTGGGTTCTGAACAAATTTTGTTTATAATAATTTCAAGTATACTTATTACGGGTATTTTTAGTTAAATAAATAAAAAAGGTTCTGAGCCTTACTCACATACGATTGACATATGGCAGTCAAAGCGTTAAAGGATTAAAGTTAAAAAATTCCAGCTCCGAAAAATCGACTCGAAAAATAGATTTTTCGTCTCGAATTGGTCGAAGTGCACACAGACTCGTCGAAGTTTATTCGTTGCTTCAAGGTTGCTGCTATTTTCTCTGGAAACACTGCAGAATCTTGAGAATCGTTGTGGCGCAGGTTCATGCGACACGAAAAGCTACGGGAGTAGAAAACAAGGCGACGGTAATAATGTCAACGTTATTATGGTCGTTCGAAATTGCACAGTGACACGGTATTAAATTTTTTAGAAGAGAAAAGAAAGTTTGGGGAACGGACGGAAGTGGAAGACGGAAAGTTTCGAGGGTCGTTGAATAAAAGGTTTCCGACGTAAATATTCTGTTTTCCCTGTTGTTTTTCTTTTCGGTGAAAATCTTTGGGATTTCCTGTTCAGTGCGTCAGACTCGCAAAAGAAAACGCGAAACGAAGGAAACGAATGGTAACGTTACTTGTTTTTTTTTAATAGAGATTTTGATTTTCTTTTTTGTTCCCCGTTCGAATATTTCAAGAGAATATTTTTCTTTCAACGTATTTAACGGTTTACTTTGATTCACGGTCCTGGCACTTTACGTTTGTTCGCTAATTAAATTTTTTCAATTAAGAATGGGAACCGAGGAAAGCAAGAACTCTGAATTTAATTATCGATAAAATGTCAAGTTTCTCGGTTATTTAGGTGACGCGAAGAAATGTCACAAGAAACGGTTGTTTAATTCTTAAAAATCTTTTAACGACTTCTAGGATTTATTCTCAAGATTGCAATGTTTCAAATGTCAACGTTTGAAGGGCTGGGAGCGTTAATGTAAATCGCAGAACTGGGAGAAAAAATAACTGTGTCGGTAGAATAGCTTGATTTGTCATCTTCAATATCATTACTTAAAAATATCGGAAACTGCTTTTGAAATAATACAAATTCATTATTTGAAGAAGTAATTATATGAAAAAAATTGAAATGTAAATAAGAAAATTAATTAGTCATAGATTAGTAATAAATAGTTACTGAAGTTAAAAATGACAAGGGCTGTTATTATTTGGAGAAACATATGTTGCTATTAAATTTTACCAAGGCAGATTTTATTTTTCAAGAACGCCACTGCATTTATTTCGTTTTACTTTTTGATAATAAACGTAGAATATTGTTTGTTGTTTTATTTTGGACACTTGCAAATGAAAAATTTCGAATTTTATGCCACTTTCAAAAAGAAACATAAAGGCATTTTTTTTAATTGCTTTTTTTATTTTTACTAAACAATTTGTTTGATGGAACAACTGCAAACGACATAATCCCACAGATTTTAAGAGAAAATTCTGCTAGATAGAATATTATTTCATACTATAACAAATACAATTCGTTAAATTTAAAAATGATATAATTTTTAATCGTATTCGGCTCAAAATATTTGCGACTTACGTCAAACCAAAAATTCTAAGCAAAAATTGTTTTAAAAAGAAGGTGACCCTAAAACAGTTGTGACATCTACCTTTAGAACGTTTTGATTTTAAACACAAAAATTATAAGATAACGACTTTCGTTTTAGTGACACACCACAACTTTTAATTATTGTACTGTTTCTTTACGCGGGAAACGTTCGCATCGCCCTGTCGTTTGAACTTTGAACTTTGTCTCCGAGCGACGAGGCGTATCGCTGCTGAATGCACGCGTGCATTGAAAATCAAACGACCGACTGCGATAACAATATCTCACAGGATATTTGCCACAGGTGCTCGCTGACCTATCGGCGCGACCCTGGATTTTTGCAGCTTTCATGGATCGTCGCTTTTTCCTAGCCGGTATCTTTTTATCTTTATCCTTTCGCCCACGTTCATCCTACTCTTCTTCCCTCTCTTTCTCGCCCCCCCCCCCCCTTTCGTCGCTTTCCCGTGAAAATATATACACCCCGCTCGTCCCACGCATTTCCTTTTGAAGTCTTTGATCGGATTTCTTAACCCTTTCGCCTCGTCGACGTGTTTAATTTCGTAACGTTAAACGCGACAGCCGGTGAAAAGGCAATTAGGTGACGGAAGAATAATTAGAGTAACAGGAGCATTGTAGGATGAAGCGGGTTAATTAACGAGCGTAAAAGGAACGTGTTTAGGAGGGTTCGCTTAAACGTGCGAGCACTTAATTTTTTAATTTAACACTTGAGATTATTAATGTGATTCGAGGGATATTCTGAACCATTTACTCTTTCGTTTTGTTTAAATTAGTCGAACACACGGGAGGAGGGGATTGGGTAATGCGATTTAAAGAAATTTAAATCAAGTTTAGGATTTTCTATTTTGTTACTATCCCATCGAGGCGATAAAAAGGCAGTTCTTTTTTGTGAATGTAAGTGTACTATAAAAATGACCCTTTTTTTTATTCTGTAACGATTAGTTTATAAATAATTTATATATGGATTCCCTGCGGAAAAGGTTACGCAAATGTTGAGCAAGAAACTTTTAGTAGCAAAACTGAATGTTATTAAAGACGGAACATTCTACAAATTGTAGGGTTTTTGCTTTTTTACCCCCTTTACAATCCCACGAAGTTTCATTAAAACTGGAATTTCCGAATATATTCGAGTCCAATTAAAAATTATTAGAGCATTGGAGCAAACTTTTCTACAAAATAGTTCATAGGTGGAGATTAGCAAATGAATTATTACTCGTGAATTTTATTATTCAATTGTTATGAATGAAAATTACTGAATTTTGAAACTGGAGTTAGTATTGAGAGTTTATACCATATATCAAACGACGGGTGGAAACGTGAAATCGTGAATAATACATAGTTGAGGAAGTTCAAAAGATAATAATCATGGGTTAGTATTATTATTTTAAGATAATACGTGCGGGTAATTCCACGCCAAATCGATCACTATTTTTTTGGCGATGTCTCGGAGTTTGTTCTAAATTTGATATATTGAAGTTCACGTGAAATTTTGTTCGTTTGGAAACCGTTTGAGAAATATAAGACTTTCGCGATTTTTGCCTATTTCCGGGAAAATGTTTAAATTTTTATCTCGGGAACTACTTATTCTATTGACCCACTCTTTTAGGGAAGGATCAGTCTTTCAGAGTATATTTTTATTGAATTGAAAACTGACTTATGGTCAGATGTATGGATGGTCCCAGGTCCATGAGCTACTCGAGCATTCGTATGTTTCGGACGTTCGACCGAGTCCTTCCGATTTTTCCCCTACTCGCTCGAGCCCGTAAACTCGGGTACCCGCACCTTCCTAGTAAATAATAATGTTTTTCAAGCTAAAAATTTCAAGTTCTAAATAAACGAACGACCCAAGAAACGTATACAATATCCGTCAGTTTTTGTTGCAATATTTTGTTGCAATATTGAACAGCCGAGGTGTCAAAAGAGGGAGGACTCCATGAAAAATTCGAAATAATACAAAGCGAAAATGGCGAAGGACTTCTAGCGAAGTCAGCGTCGATAAGAACAAGATACCCGAAAGTTTTCGAGGGTCCTTCCGTTTCCTTGGCGTTAACCGGTCTTGTCGCGATTGTAGTCCGTCGTGTATAAGCATACAATTCTGAGCGAGGAAATAAAGTTTCGCGGGAACGGTTGGTACACAGGATGTACAGTGCAACACTTTTTGTTCGGCGCATTGCACGATGGGGATAAAACGTAAGAGAACTTTACTATGCCCGCGAGAAAGCAGCGGGCGAAAGTATTTCCGTCTGGCTGGACGAATTATGCGCCCGTGGAAAATTCATCGACGACCCCCTGCTGTTCTCTTCAAATTGTAGAGGTTGCAGCAATAAAATAGGTAGCTCTACTTTTCAACAATTTGCGGGGGAAAAAAAAATCATTTAATTTTTTCAAGGTGAATTTTTCTGGTAAAAGCTGGTATTATTATTATGATATTACAAGACAAAATGTACAGTTTCTGTTTCTAAATTTTTGAAAATATAATATTTCTTATATCATCGTACGTATTACAATATTATAGGATTTGATATTATTTCTTATATTTCTTATATCTTAAAACTTATTACGGTTTTTCTCAATTTCTGTTAAAAGATACAATATTTCCAGCTGGAACAAAAGGGTTAAGATCCTTCAGGGTGGTCTGACCCTTCAATACCCGAATAAAAACCCCTGTAATTTTTACAGTTGATAAAGATTTTAATAGTAAGAAATAAAAATCTGGACAGAAAAAAAGATCTGATTAGAGGAATATCGAATAACACACAGTACATCGACAGAAATATTGTGGTTTGAATAATTGTTGTCATTTCTCCTTAGATTTCTTTCTAAATCCGAACTTTTATTTACTCTAATATCACATGGTTGCACCTCGGCTAGCAACATCGATCATTTTCTCATTTTTCCCACGCGTGTTTTCATTTTACTTTCCGATATTTCACGAAGCACCAAATGTTCCTTCCAGTAACGATATTTCAACGCGTCGGATTCATTTCTCGAATGAAGTTTGAAAACAAAGCGACCGTTTCGTTTTATCATCTGTGGATCCAAGCTGCCCCTCCCCTCTTTGCCCTTCGTTCCTTTTTCTTTCTTTCTTGCTGCTTTTTTTTTCTTTCTATCGGTTCATCCTTTATTCCAATCACAGGCACCCGCACACGCGTTCCAGTTCTTTTCTCCGCTATTCAATGTTCCTTCGATTCGAGCGAAATGTTTCAGAAGCAATTTTTCTCTGATGCACGAAATCACGGTTCGTTTGAAGCATCACCGAACGTGTAATCAGGCATCCCTCGTTCGTGCCTAATTAATACTTGTTTCCAGCAACCGGTTAATGATGTAGCTGGCACGTTTCAGGATTTAAGGTTGAATTTTCAACCATACCGTTTCCGATTTTTCCACCCGGTTCCCGTTCATTCTATTTCGCTGCTCGAGGATTTTTGTTTCGCAACGTTTAAACTAATTATTTGAGATATCGTTTTTCTTTTTTTTTTTTATTCGATCAGTTATTGAAGCTTCAATCCCTTCCGTGTTCACTGAAATAAAATTTGCTTATAATTTTTACTACTTATCATAGGAAAATTTATATCGCCAACCTGTTATACTTTATATCGTTAATAGTTATCATAAATAATATGAGAAATTGTGGTTTGGCTTTTCTTGCCTCAATTGTACGAATTGGATATCAAAAGGTACTGTATAAAAAATGGTTACTTGTTTTATTGTAAACATGTACCGAAGTATAGTATGTCTAGTGGTATTATTAACACGTTGACTGCCACGGGGGTCACCGGTGACCGGCACCCGAAATTTTTTACAATCAAATAATTAACAAAAGAAATGACGAAACAAACCACGGATAGCGTTATCATTAAGCTAATAATGCTAGCTATCGATTTGAAAGGTTAAATTTGAAAATTAGTTAATTATATTCTTAATAATTAGGATTTCAACGTGTCTGACTACACACGTCCGTTTTCACTGTGGCAGTCAACGTGTTAAAAATTTACCGTTTCACATCAGCAGAGTTTAGATTTAATTGCACGGCGAGCAGGTAATCTTCTTTTGTTGCGTTTGTAATAATATTGACAGGGAAGTTGCAAAATAGTTAAATAAGTTCTGAGACAGGTAACTGGATTAAAGTACCGCTTCGGAGCGGTCTGGAAAATTTAAGTTTGAAATCCTTGCGCGCTGAAACTTCTCACAATCATTAAGGTATTAATTCACTTTTTAAGCCGCTTTACCTCCCATACTTTTTGTAATTGCAGCAAGGTGGAATGAAATTCCGTGACAAATTAACGTTCCCAGCAATTAATCTTCTTTTTAAGTCATTCTTTTTCCTGCAAATTATAATATAACCAGCGAACGTAAAAAGCATCTTAATTTATTATACATACTTAATTTATTACTTTGCACCATTCTTTTATTAACAACACCTTCTTCGTGCATATCAGTAATCTATTTTGCCGTTTCAGCCGCATCTTTTCCTTTGCGAAAATAGAGAAGCATGACTGCATGAAAATAGACTTTCTCGTCGCTCATTTCCAAATCAAAATAAACATTAAAAAATTTAATCACTCACGATGAATACCTTTTTAAATTATACGTTGGAATCTTAGTTTTATAGATTATGGATGGTCTTCTGTTTTAAAAACAGCAGCGACGATACCAAACGGAAAAATCTATCATTACTTATTGGCCAATCCGATATTTTCAATAAGTATAAATATGTTAAACCGCGTACTTCAATCTTGCAGAGTCATTAATCGGGTCATTTACCTTAATTCTAATAAAAAAGAATCGCGTTCCAAAATAATCTTGAAAACGTGTAATTTTCGACGATGCGCACACTGTTTATCGTACCTGCGACAGAAACAACCGAAGTTTGTGCAAATATCGCGAAGTTCGAAGTGGCGGAAAAA
Source organism: Stelis phaeoptera (assembly GCA_943735885.1). Lineage (NCBI taxonomy): Eukaryota > Metazoa > Arthropoda > Insecta > Hymenoptera > Megachilidae > Stelis > Stelis phaeoptera. Next base: position 6,180,852 of record OX030933.1, read on the forward strand.
AATAATTCTCGTTCTCATTCGAATTCGGTTCGGAAAACAACAAATACGTTCAAGGCTGAGGGGTTGCGGGGGAAGATACAAAGTGAACGTAGAAGGTCGTTCGTACGACGTGAACCGGATACTTACCATGGTTTCCGTTCGCGACGCGAAATATCCAACAGGAAAGCCAGTCAGTGTAAATGTTAAAAGTTGCGCGTGAATTTGCATAAGACCGCGGAACTTCGGTTTTGCGGTTGAATGTCTCTCCGCGCGTACCGGAAGTAGGGCGAGGGCGAAACGAACGGGAATGAGAAACCTTGGTACCTGATCTCCTTGCCACCATCTTCGTTTTCTCATCCCCCTTCTTCTTCTCCTATATTCTATCCACTATGTTTATTGCTTCATTTTTTTTTCGCCGTGTTTCTATTACTTTTTTGTTGCATCTTGTACGTTCTTCTGGGTTCTGTTGTTTATAGTACGATTTGTAATTAGGGATATCCTGATCAATCCGTTATCGGAAGATTATACTGTATTTTTATCAATTAAAAAACTTTGGAATACTATTTTTGGATATAAACGTGAAATTTACTGTTGTAATGTATTGGCTATGTTCCACTGCTTACACGTTCTATGTATCCTGTTGGTTCTATTAGGTTGTAAGATATGAAACGTCCGATTTATAGTTGCAAGTTTAAATAAACATACGTTTATTATATTAAACGTTAAATTTCTGCTTTCGTTTCAGAAATTTTCTCGTACTTCGCACAGAAATCTGAGAGAGACACGTTTTATTATACCTAGGGTCAACAATCCCTAGTTTCAATATTCCCTAGCATGAATAATCCCCAGTATCGATATTTCCTACTACAATTTCCCCCCGTGTCAATAATCCCAAGCGAGAGAAAAAAACCCTCCTTTTCGAAGTCTGTTAAAAATAGTCCCTATTGTAAATATCCAGTAGCGTAATTATCCCTAGCGTAATTACCCCTAGTTCCAATAATCTCTGATATCAAATACACTTATTTTTAATAATCCCCAGTAATTTTCAAATATTACTCAAACGGTAAAACGTTCTTCCCCTATATCACCATTTTCCCTAGGGAAACTTATCATACCCGACACTATACATCCCAATATCAGACTGTTTCAAAATAAAAATACCCATTGACCCGAACCGTCTTCTTAATAGTCACACTGCAGATGATTTTTATCCACAGCCAAAAATACACATATGAATTTTCGGGAACAATCAAGTTTTTCATTCGATAGAATTTGAAATTGAGAAACGATACCGTTGTCCGGAAGGTTCAGTACTGTACCCAGTAACCTACAAATTTATTTAACTTTATTGAGTTGAAAAATGGCGTTAAAGTCGCGGGGGCGAACAGACAGATTCATCTCGTTTCCATACGTCAGGTGAAAACAGGGGAGGGAAAAAAAATAAAGGAAAAGGGAAACACACGATCCCAAACGAGAGCGAAAATTTCTTTCTCCGTGCCCTGGGGGAACGAGTTATCGTGGTTTGGAACAATGGCTATTGTAACGAATATTATCGCGACAAGCACCACTCATTTCGGCTTAACGTTCCCGTATTCATCAAACCCGGAAAACAAGCGAACGCAGACCACGAATCGATCTGTTTTCTTTGTTACCACCCTTTCTCTGTCTGGTAATACACGCACGTACACACACGCTTTTCTAAAACCCTCTGTTCTTGCTTTACGTGGCTTGGAACAGCTGGTTAAATGAACCCAAGATCTCTTTGGTCTCGCGTACACACACTTTCGTTTCTTTTTACACGTCGAGCGTGTTTGTGCCGCACGAGAGAGATTTTAAACATTTTTTCCCCTGTCCCGTATTCTCTTTCTGGAAATTGTTGGCCCGTTGAATCATGCCGATAGATATCGATTAACGCGTTGTTTTTCTATGGCGATAGTCGGTATCTATCGCTGTGAGGTACTAGTTTAGTTTGAAGAAATTCTTTGCACCGCACCGTTTCAAATTTTTCATCTACAAAATTAACAAAAATACATTTATTTCTTTAAAATAAAGGCGCCTTTTATAAAGTATTGACGATTTCAAATTACCGACAAAGGTCGCTTAAACTATATTTTCATATTATCTGTAATAAGCATTAGCAATATATATAATTAAAAAGTTGGTAATGGAAATGAAGAAAATATTAGCAACGTGGACGATTAAAAAGTTTTACCTTTTCCAATATTAACAAGAACTTGAAGGGTTAATATGTTAATATGTATAGTAATAATTACTGTATTATCTATCTGCTTTAACCCTTTCGAGACGGATTTTTTGTTTTTTAAGAAAAAAGAGGCAGGTTACATTTCTAACACTTCAGGTGATGAATTACTTAACGGACTTTTTGACAGCAAGAAACTGTGGTACTAGATTTTATGGAATGTAACAATAGAGGCCCATTTACAATGAAGCAATGTGCAAGAAATTTTAGTAGATTGATAGTTGGAGGTTAACCATTGCATCTATAAAATCGAACTTCGTAGAATAAAGTATCTTTCATTTCCGAAGGTAGCTAGTTTCCCTGGTAGAGTCCCTTGTTTTTCTTGGCGATTCCTTACCGCTTGTAAAAACCATTACGAAAACCATCAGTTTTATACACCGACACCGTACCAGTGTGAGATTCATTTAATTGCCTGATTCTCCAGTGACTGTGCAGTATCAACCGTTCGCGCGAATTGAATTTAGATCCTGGTAATGCGCGATGCAATTGTTATAATTGAATTCCCTGGTAAAGTTTTAAACGGTCAGCGAAATGAAAAACGCAAGTGGAACGAGCGTTCCGTGCAGTTTAAGGAACAGTATAAAATGTAGCCGTCGTCGACGCAAAGAAGATAAAATTAAATTAATCGAACGCTCGAATTCGCGTATTTCGTTTAAAACTCGATGAAATAAGGCTGGATACAAATAATGAAAAATATAATCCATTCGTAGCTGATTTTTTTTTGTATTTTGTTCTTGTTGCGGTAAGATATTTTTGACGGGAACGTCAGTGATGGAAAAATAGGGTGCAAGGTTGTGTCACAGGACCGTCGTTAGTCGAAGAGATTGTAAATTGTCAAGTAGCTGGAAAATGGGTCTGCTTGAGTCAGATAAGGGGGAACAAAGGACACCGAAATCGAAGGAATGCTCTTGACAGTCTAATTAGAGATGGTCGTGCCTTTGGGTTACATCGGGATGATAATTCGATCTTTCTCCTTCCACGAGTCTTTTTCGTTTCTTCTTGTCGTTTCCTTTTCGTTCGATCGTTACTCGACTTTTCCTAAATTCGTACAAACATGTAATTACACGTGGTTTATTTGAAACGTGACGGGATCGTTTCACTTTATACCAGTGTTTCTCAAGCTTCAGATATTCGTGTATCCATTCTCAAATTTTGATTATTTACATGCAATAATAGTGAATGGTTAATGAAAATAAGAGATCATATTTCATTTTATGTTGATTTTATATTTTAGATCATTGAGATTATTGATTTTATATTTTAAGAGAAATATATTTGAGATGAAACAAGAATGATACTGTTCGACAAGATTTCACAAATTTAAAAATTCACAAGTTAAGTTGGTTTGGCGAATTTATTCGATTAATGGGTTAAAGAGAAAGAAATTCATGATTTAACCTTACATATTGATAAGGCTAATAATATTTACCACAAGGTTAATAAAGAAAAGGCTACTAATTTATTACTGTATTCAATCTAATCTGAAAGTAATTAGTACACATTACAAGTTCAAAAGATATTTTTCAATTTATTTTAGTCCCCCTGATTCTTAATGAAAATTCCATTGCATATATTTTATTTAATTTCAAATTTCTAATAAACTCATTCTTTTATATAAATTGGGCATTTTATATAAATTTAACCCAAATAATCTTAATCTTCACAATACTTGCAATACTAGGTTGCAGTTTTTTCAAATTAGTCAAAATAATTATTTACTATATTTCCATATTTATAAAGCATTCTGTACGCAATAATAGTGACATACACATAAAAATCAAGTAACTTATTTCTTATAACAGACTCACGCTCGAAATTACAGAATAAAATAACAATAACTAAATAATAAACATTTCGATGTTTAAGCTTCGAGGGAATGTTAATCAAACTTTGCGTGTCAATGTCGGATCGAAGCAGTTATAAATAAAGTTGTTCGTGTATCAGCAAACAAAGAAATCAGATTTTCACGAATTTTCTGCACCGATTTTTGTTCCGAAAGTTTCATTTTCAATTATTCTCTCGGTGCGACGAGGAACAGCACGATAGGGGGATGCACGTCTGTTACTTTGGAGGACGTTTACGGAGGCAAACTCTTTCAACTCATCTTTTTTATCGCATCAGCGTCACGTTAATCGTTGTTTCGAGCAAAACTTTCGAAGGAAAGAAGTTCCAGTGCCTCGGATGTCAGGCTTTCCTTTCGATTTAGACGGAATCTGCATTTTAATAGGATCAAGGGAATCGTTAACGAAGGCACATTTATCCAGGGCAACGTAAAGCGCAGATTCCGTTATTATCTTCGAAATAATTGCACGTTTTAATTGCAACATAAAAATCTTGACGAAACGTGCTTCCAATCAGTTGTAATTTAAAACTTCTTGCTCGTCCATTTTTATTTTCTACTCTTCTTAATATTTTCTTCATTCCGTTTTAATTTTATTCTAATTTAACGCGTCGAAATAATCTTACCACGTTAGCCTTCATTTTGAAAACTCTGTCTAAAGTGATCTCCAAACTAGAAAGGTCTGTCATAATTTTGCTAGAACTTTTTCGTTTATTTTAACAGAATCGTATTTATGCAACACGTTGAGAGGATACTCGTGCGCGAAACTGATTCCAGAAAGGAGTTCACTGTTTGTCGCTAACACCCCATGTTTGCGGTACAATTAAGTGCTAACGTAATTAGAATAAAAGAGAACCGGGGATGCTTTTTACGATAATGACCGGTGAAACTCTTTCGTTCTTGTTCACTCGAGCTGGTGGTGAAAAGAAGTAAGTAGAAGGTTCCAGCAGGTTTTTCACCCTGATGGTTATGGCTGGTTACGTTTAGCGGCGAAATCTAACAGAGAGTTTAACCTACTTAGAACAATGGCGGGAGAGTTCTGTTTTCTCTGCATAATAAAGATATTTTATATCAAAAAAAGTATTTCTCGTTGAAACTTCTTCAAAACCGACTGAATCTTATAAGAAGTATTGTTTTATAAGACTTCTTGAAAACTGTGTCCCGTTAAAACTGTTTGAAATAGGAGAGAATTTTCAAAGAAATATTATTTTGCGTTTACAGTGCAAATTGATCAAAATTTCGATGATTTATAAGATATTTCAAATTCAAAAGTGAGATAATCTTCTAGCAAATGTATACAAAGATATTTTAACCCTTTGCACTCCGAGCATTTTTGGATATCTTCGAATCTAATTTACTTCTCCACCAAAGCTTCCGAAAAACTGAATTCACTATTTTAATTTACTTATTTATTTTTATTCCTTTCATTAATCTTCTATATTGTACTTACTATAAACAAAACTTCCGGGTAAATTGAATATGTCCCTCCAGAGGCACCACTCGAGTACAAAGGGTTAACTAAAATAAGATAATTAAATTCCATAAATCTCTTAAAGAAATATTTTATATAAGTTTGGAAAATAAAAGTGGAACCTTTAAGACACGTGTTTAAGACAGTTGGATACACTGGTCCATGAAATATAAATCACAATTCTTTGATACCGGAACGTTTTAATAACCGTCTAATAACGATGCCGTAGTAACTGAGAATATTCCCGTGTATAAAAGTTAGCATCTCTCGCCGGCTGAAAAGCTGTTTGAAACGCGAGAAATTTTTAGCCGTCTGAAACTGCCGTTACCTTTAATCCGTTAAAAATAAGGAAGTATGAATATCAAGACGCTACTCAAAGCTCGGCGAAAGTCGAACGGACGAAAAAGGGAAAGAGGGAAGTGTAGCGAAATGCGCTCAAAGAACTTTGAAGCTGTCCCGTTGAATGATGAGCTGAAAGTCATCTTTGACCGTCGAATCATCGCCGGAACTGGAACTCTTTCAGGAGAGATCAAAGACCGTTTCAAGCGGAAATGGTACGACGTTCATTTGAGATCGTCATCGGGAAAACGATCCTCTATTTACCAGGTCACCCGGTGTGTTTGGATTCTCGTTTTGCGAGAATTTTCCTCGGTGCACGAAATACTTTTTTCGCTTCTGTTCTTTTTTTCGGGACCGGTCGACTTTTAGAGTCGTCTGTATTTTTTTCTTATTTTTTTTTCTACGAATTCTGTCGGTCGTTTGCATGCTGTCGAGGTTCGTTGCAATTTTTTGGACTAGTAAAAAATTTCTGAAAATTAGCCCTTTCCCGTTTCCCTCTTCGAAAAATGAACGGTTCTTTTTATTTCCGAAGGTCGACTGCTTTTTGACCTGAGTTTGTCTTTTTTTTTTTTTATTTACGAATTTCTGTCGTGTAGGTGCATTTTTGGGATCTCTTTTATGATTTTAATTTATGAGTTTCAGAAAATTTGTATCTTTTTTTATTTTTTTACCGAAACACTTGAATTACGAAAATTACGAATTAATAGATTGGCCGTCTTGTAATTTGATATAACTGAATACTAAAGTAATTTCTTAGAATTATTAGTAATTTAATCATTTCTTAGGATTACTTCAACAGTATTATCACTATGTAATAAAATAGTGCAAAATAAAAACAAAAATGGAAGTTTTTGATTGAAAAACTGAACGATTGCACTGTAAATAAAGTTGTTGCAAGATTGAAGTGAAGAAAGGTTAAAACAAATTTTGTATTCTACAGAAGGTATTATTGATGCAAATAGGGAACGTAGTTTAGGGAACGAAACGATTGTATCCATAGTAATTACAATTACGTGTAACGTGTCTTACTGCACACGGTCATTTTCACCGTGGCCGTCAACGTGTTAATAATTCTTATTAACGTGTACCGTAATAATTCTTATTACGCGCGTCCATTTCCACTGTGACAGCTAACACGTTGAATACCGCAGTGAAAACGGTCGCGTGTAACACGGCGTGCTATAATTATTGCAATTATTCGAAATGTTCGTAATGATCGTTCCGTTTCTTAACGAGCAAGATATGAAGAGCCTGGAGATATCAAAAATACATATAAACCATAAATTTTTAAATTATATGGAATAAATAATAGTAGGATTATAAATCCCCATGAATTTTAGTTAATATTGGAACGTTGATTCAAGGCTCTCACTTGATGCCTTTGGCAAGTTTATAATAATCGCTTGTTAAACATTGTCTATTATTTAAAGCTATTTTCTGAAATTCACATTTTAGAAAAATAACATTTTTTACTACTATACTACTATATTACGGTACTGTTATGTTATTTTACTACAATATTACTATAAGGCTATATTGCTGCGTTGCTACATTAGTATAGTCCTATATTTCTATACTACTATATTAATACATATACTGCTGTATTGCTATATTACTATATTGCTATACTGCCATACTACTATAATACTATATTACTATTTTGCTATATTACTATATTACTATGTTACTATATTATTATATTACTATATTGCTGTGTTGCTGTGTTGCTATGTTGCTATATTGCTATATTGCTATTTTGCTGTTTTGCTATATTACTATGCTACTATATTATTATATTACTATATTGCTTTGTTGCTTTGTTGCTTTGTTGCTATGTTGCTATGTTGCTATATTACTATATTGCTATATTGCTATATTGCTATTTTGCTATCTTGCTATATTACTATATTACTATATTGCTATATTGCTATACTGCACAATGATATACTATATCATTATTATACGTATCAACCTAACAGTACACATTTCAAGTTAAAATTATATGTATAGACAAGCATTTCAAAATATAATTCGGTCGTCAAACAAGAAGCTACAGAGGCTTTGTGAATTTCAATAAGATTAGAGCTACGGTAATCTTAGTCAGGGCCTTGTGAGGTATCGAAATTAACAGGAGGACGATCGTCGTGTTCGCAAAGAAATTCGTTGGTAAATAGCGAGAGGTAGGGTGGATGCTTTCAAAGGAAAATTGCATCCCCTGTTTGCACAGATGCAAACACCCTTGGTACTTCGTTTATTCGTGCTTTCAGCATCGTCGTGGTGAAACCATTTTCAGGATTAAACGCAAGCGATACCGTGTTTCCCGTTAATGCAATTAACGAGCGTACGACGTCAGATCCGTTGCTAAGATGGTGTAGATTAATTTATTAGCGTTCGGCTGAACAGAATTTCAAATTCAAATTTTTTTTCGTCGTAAATTGGGTATGATTATTTGTTTAACAATAGACAACACATGAGAGTATAATGATGTTGATTTCTTCGCTGACGATATTATTTTATTTAAATAAAATATTTCAAGAATTTTACATCATTTGATAATAATACAAAAAGAAACTAATCGAATAAATGTAATGTTGTGCTGTTTGGGAAATAATTATGAAAATGAATATCGAATTTGATTCTTGAAGTCATTTATTAGGTAAAGCGAAAAGAAATGTCGTTTTCCTTCAATGCGAAATAATTTATATACAAAAATAATGAAAATACATAGTATTTATTCGGACAGATAATTCCCACAACTATTTATAATATCTTACCACAGCTTAGGCAGCTTTTCGATGCCTCTTTTATAAAATTCTTACTGCTTTAACTTCAAAAAGGTAGCCATGTGTTAAAAAATAGCTACATCTCTTTTCGCTTTACCTTACAGATTTACAACAATGCGAATAGCTGTTGTTACAGTGTAGCGTTTTTCGGATAAAGGAACAAGCTTTTAAACAAGCCACACAAAATAATCCCGTGCATTCTTCATAAACGTCGCAGAAAATCGTGAACTCGCGACGCGCGAAAACTTTTTAGCAACGTGCAGAAAACGTTAGGAAGTTGTTATCAAATTAAGTGCCATTTATAGTACAGCACTTTGGAACAAAATTTTAACTTTCAGCATCGTGAATAGCTAATTTTCCGAGTCCGCTGTCGCGTTAAATTATCCCTTTTTCCGCGTATAATATTTTTGCAGCCTTTTTCGATGAAAAAAGTGGGTGTTCCGTTATTGTTATTAACAAAAAGGTATGTTTAACAATGATAATTGGTGAAATCTTTTTAACGCTGTTCAGATCACTATAGAATATACGTATAGCTTTTTATATCATAAAATAATAATGAAAGGAGCAACATTTGCTAATTTATTCGCTTACATTTTATCGAAAGAAAAATATAGTGTAGAAATAATAATCGTTTGGCCATTCATGATCCAGATCTAGAAAATTTCTATTCTTAAGCGATACAGTTTTTAAACACAAGACCATCGTATTACTAAACGAAGGAATATTTAAAACAAAAACAAAATCCAATTTCAGTTAGCCCTCTCTGTGATCTGTCATTCGTGGGTTAATTATCAAGTGCCTAACGATAAAGACAATATTTGAAACAGTAGAATACCTCAAAAAACGACCTTTGTTGTACGATATAAAGTAACTGTCGACTGTGTGGTACGAACCTTTGTTGTACGATATAAAATAACCGTCGAATTACACAGTCAACAGGGATAAATATTCATGTACGAGGATAGAACCCGTCAGAATGAATTCTAACTGTCTCATTATCGTTCACTACGATCAATTATCGAATATTTATTACACGGCTCGGAAAATTTTCTCGATAAAGATCGTCCAAACGTATCAACTGATTCATTTCGCCATTTGCAAAATATCGATGTTCTTAATCGCTACAAAGCCACCCCCGTAGAAACAGAAAGAATACCTCCCCATCATTTTCGAGCATCTTCAACGAGAAATTACTTGCTATCTTTTAGCAAGATGCAACGTGTTTACTCCCGGTGTTCCAAGTGGCAGCCTCCTTTATCTTCAACTCCGTTTTTCCTTCGTTTCTGCCGGAGCCACGCTTGTTCCGTGTATTTTCCATTTTCCTTGAAAGGGAACGAACGCAACGCGACGCTTCGTGGATATTTAACATCGGCAGAGATTAAAAGCATGGAAATAAACCCTGAGTGGCGTCGTATCCGAGCCCATGGAAAGCACAATTTCCCTTTGACAGCGTGCTCGATCCGTTTACGAGGAACGAACCTTGACGATCGTTTCGAACGCTAATTTCTATTCTCCTCTCGTTCTTCTCAGTAAATTTTTATCGAATTTTTATGCTTCGACGGCACGGTGATGGTAAATTGGCGTCATAGAACCTCGATTATGTGGATTGGTCGAGGAGATCGATGTTAAGTCTTTAACGCCAGACCACTCTTTCTAGGAGAAAATTATTTTTCACAATTAATTATAACATATAACTGTAGGAGTGGGAACGGGACAGAGAGCAGTATGATAGGAATACAAATATTGTAACGTAGTTTAAGGGTAGTTTATGACCAGGCCTCTTGGGCAGATATTGTCCAGCGTTTCCCCTACCACCTAATGAAACCCTAGGCTACGTTTGGTTTTCAGGGTATATATACGAAGGAAAATTGTCATAGAGAGTCTTTTAAAAGATGCCAAGAAGGCGGAAAACCTAGCCGATTAGGATTATTATTATAAGTAGTAATAAAGTATAGTTATTAGTTATCCTCGACTTATACTTAATTGGAAAATTAAATGCTATTTTCACCACGTGCGGGAGAACGTTCTCGAAACTATCAAAGTCCAGAATATTCCGAACAGGGAGAGGAAAGCAGGGAATACTTGAAAATCTATGCAATTACAGAAGATAAATAATATAAATGTAGTGGGAATAAGATTTTAGCATGATATTAAATGTTTTAATAATACCAAGTTAAAGAATAAATAAAAATATGACCAGAGAAAAATTAATTAAAACGTGCGAATTTCACTGAAACGGACAGAAGGCTGTGCTTCATTATATGACGTACAAAGAGGGGAAAAAAACAGTGGATAGATTTATGCGCGATTAACAGCGAAATTTTAATTACTTTCGCGCCATAAGTTAATGCCTGGCGAGGAACAAAGTAGAGGAGACGTTCATTTCCGTCGGATGGGGAGATTATTTTACGTTTACTTTCCGATGTTAGATCTACTAGCTTATCTCAAAGGAACATTCTTGGCTGTTAATTAATTTTCTCCCGAGCCGTGTATTTTACGGGAAAAATGTACGGTCCGACGCGTTGAGAATTAAAATGACCCGCTAAATGCCGAGGTATTCCAGTAAACATTTCTTTCATAAAACGAATCAGCGTCTTCCCTTGATTCTTTTGATTCGTCTCTTAATCCTTTCACGGGCAGTCGAAATTTTTTAGAATTTTTACTTAAAGAACTAATAAACATGTTAAAAATATTAAAATAATTGAAAAGCTTTTCCTTTGAATATTAAATTTAAATTTCAGAAATTTGTAAAATTTTAATTCGAATATTTAATACTCACAAAATTACGTAAATTGGTGTAAAATGTCCAAGTAATGGAAATTGGGCTGGCTTTTATTAACAAATAGTTCACCACTTTTCGTAAAAATTTCAAAATTTCATAACACTATTGTTGTGAGTGTTGTTTTGTGTTTATTTTTTTTTCATTGAATCCATCGTGCGATGTGTAACAACCCAATATACACTTCTAACAATGCGTACTTCGTTTATTGTTAGGAATGCGTTGAATAAATGATCGAAAAAAAGCACGACTCGGTGGTCGGAGTTTGAGTGGTTGCATGCGTGTTCATTTTGGATGCAGGTGGTGCAAATTGTCCGTTCTATTATTCAGGCGGGCGTAAAAGCGCTGTAAAGTTCGACGCGTGGTTAACCGCGCGTGCAACGAGGGTCAACTCGGTCAGTAATACCTGAAAACCACGATAAAATTGTCTTCTTCGGTGATTTTATATGTTTTTCTCGTAAATGTGGTCCTGGAGCGTGTGAGTTATCTGCTGGCATCGCGATCGGCTCATCTTTTGAGGATTCAGTAGATCTTGCACTCTGTCCCACAGATTACTAACGATATCTGTGAAAAAATTAATATGTTTGTAAAAAAATTTGATCCTTTTGGTATTAAACACTTTCGATGAATGTACGTGACGTTGTTTGGGCGGCGGACCATGGAGAGAGCTAATATAATAATTTGAATTTTGGAATGTCTTTCATCTGAATTATTGAAATTCCAAGGCATTTCTTTTTAAATATTCCTCCGTTCGATATGAGAAATTCTTGCAATAAAAATTTGATTACTTAATAATCGAAGCACCTCAAAACTTTGTCGAAACTTTGTGATTATAATTAATTTTAATTTTAACGTTACGAATGATATTTCAAGTTTGAAATTTAATGGTGAAATTTTCATGTGTTATTTACAAGAACACGTACCAATATTGGTCCAGCTTTGTTTATATAAATATATTTCGAGAATGGAAGTTAGTACAGTGAATCTTTCATATGTGATATTGTTCTGTTGTTGAAACGATGAAAACATAACAAAAACGAAAATAATATCACGTTTCGATAACGAATCGTGTAACGAAAACGAAATAACCTGTTCAGAATCAGTAAAATATGTAAAATGTGTGAATTAAGGTAATCGATGCAAACCTGAATAAAGAGAACATTTTATAAAAATGTATAGTTTCGTAAACATATACAGTTTAAATGTAAATAATTGATCTTTAATTATCACTGTTTGTATGTATATTTTTTCAAAATATCATTATTTTTAAGGTTATATGCAGGACGGTTAAGTTTCAGTAGTCTAGACGTGGCATTGTTCAGACGACCGTCCTGTGGGTCTGACATATTCGTGGCATTACTACTTAAAGTAGAGATAGGTTGCACCAGAAGTGATTTTAGAACTTATCTTTCTTTTTCCTCTGTATAATATCATTGTATCTATTGACATATAACAATTTTTATAATTACTTATAAAAGTGATTATATATACTATACTATAATAATTACTTATAATTAGCTTAAGACAGCTAATCATTGAGTATACAAATAATTAATTCCTTCATTGAAAATGAATGTATGTACATATATATGATATAGTATTTTTTATAATTATTATTATTCAGGATAAGATTTTTAAATTGTCCAATTAATTAAGCTTTCCATATTCTATCTTGTAAGTGTGAAATTTAATGCCTAGAGATTTGAAATAAAAAAAAAATTCGAAACTTTACAATTTAGGACAATTCGAAAATTTGTAACTTGAAAATATAGAAAACTAAAATTGAAAAGTTTGAAGTTTTGGAACTTTAAGAATTTCAAATACAAAACTGTTAAACTCATGAATTTGAAAGTTTGCAATTTATAGGTTTAGAAATTCGAAATTAAAAAGTTTGAAAATTTGAAATTTACAGAAATAAGTATCTGGACGTTAGTTTTTTCTTTTTTTTAAAATTTTACCATAGAGGGATAGAAAACTTGAAATTAATTTAGAAGAAAAAAAAAAGGAAAATTCCAATACTTCTATTATTTAAACGTAATGTTTACTGGAAAAAAATATTTTTTTAAATATTGATTATACAATTATAACCAATTAAAATGTGGTTTAAAATTTGAACCACCCTCCCTCAAACTGATAAAGGATTTATATGAAAAAAATTCATATAATTGTGAAACGTAGGACAAGAGGTCATCTTCATCTTGCTATCGATTCAAGTACATCGTAGCCTTGCCTCGTATGAATGAACATTATAGAACGTTTCCTTACCGTCGTAATATCGGGGTAATTACTCGGCGGTACGTAACGTCGTGACGCGTTGTTATATTATTCATACGCCGTTGAAAGCGTCGTAAAGTTCGGCAGACGGTTAACCGTTGCACAAAGTAGAGGGCGCTATTGGAAGATGACAGAGTTCTCTCAACGGTTGTGTTCGATAGTTTGCATGCCGCTTTGAGCCACTAAAGTTGAACGATCTTACGATGATCCTTGATGCTTAATTGCCGAGGCAATGCTTCGTGTTTCGATTTCCCCGACGTTTATTAATATTTTGTTTGTTACTTTGGAATCATGGAAAACGTTGTCAGATTTTATTTTTGTTAATTAGCTGTTCGAAAGTTTGAAATTAAAGCATTTAGGAATTTGAAAGTTTGTAATTTGGGGATTTAGAAATCTAGAATTAAAAAATTTGAAAATTGAAACTTTAAGAAATTGAAAATTTGCATTTTGGAGGTTTAATAATTTAAAATTAAAAAATTCGAGAATTTAAAATCTGTAATATGAGAATTTGAAATTTAGAAATTTGCAAGTTTGCAATCTAAAGGTTTAGAAACTTTAAACTAAAAGAGTTTAAGAATTTGTAAGTTAAAAATTTGAAATTCAGAACAAAAGCTTAAAAACTTGGAAATTCAGAAGTTATAAATTTGAAATTGATACCTAAAACGTAAGAATTCCAAAATTTACCATTTACAAGCTTACAAATCTAAAATTAAAAAAATGTGGAAATTTATAAATTTGAAATATTCATTTAATTTACCATGTTAGGACCATTATGGATTTAAATTTTTACAGAATTCTCTTACTTAATACTAAAAACTTCTTTTTAACAAAAAAAAAAACTGTGAAATATATTCTTCAAGACTTTCATAAAAAGAGATGAAGATTTTTGGGAGAACGGAACAACACTTCTCAATAAATATCAAAGGAACAGAGATCAAAATGATCTGCCCACCGTTCGAATGAAACATTAGCGTTTCTGGGCTACAATTCCCACATTACTACATATTTGACCGACCTAATGTATTATAATATCGGGATAATTACGATAATACCGGCGATTAGCCATCGGTGAAAGGACACGTGAACTCTTGACCTGATCCAACAGCAAAGGTCAGTTGAGCAGACTACGGTGCTTTAACAATATTCATAAATTCATAAATGTGCTCTTTCGGACTGGTCTGGCCAATGAATTTGCTGGGCACGGTCTTCAACGATGTCCAGGATTTTGTTCTCTTTACCGACGATGAATATTTACTCGTTTCCTCTCGTAAGAGAAGCTCGTATCTTCCCTGGCATTTTTTTTTTTTTTGTTGTGTCGCTTCGCGAAAAGTAATTAAAATGCAGTAGAGATGCAAATAAACGACGTATGTAAGTGGTGGGCTCTAGCAGGGACCCGCGTACGTTTTCACTTAAATATTCATTAGTGTTGCTTTGGGATTCGTGTTTTTACAATGAGAGACCCGCGATTAATTACTTTTTTTACGGTTTCCTTCGTCTTTGATGTAGATGGAATTATTTATTTCAGGGGTTAAATGAATTCCGGGTTTTTTCCCTTCGGTTGATTCTCGCGAAGTATTTTCATTATTATTTTCTGTCTTTAGAATCTCAATTCGATTCTTATTTTCTGCATTGATTTAAAAGGAATAATGTACACTTTGAGTATTATAACACGTTGAAAATGATAACCTGCTTGCAAATTACAGTTGTTGAAATTTATTTGTAAATTATAGGAGTTTCAATAATTTTATAATATGAATTTTTCACGCGATAGAAATAAAATTCTGATGCCAGGTGTCGTGTTTGACGAATTTTTTGGTAGTTTCAAGGGTCCGATCGTCAACGTCGAGGTGTATTGGAAAGAATAGACGGGTTGTCATCGTAAATAGCAAAATGTCGCTCGATTCTCGTAACGTAGATGCGAAACTATACTGTAGAGGGACCGTTGGTCAATGCTGAGCCGTTTCGAGTGGATACGGAAAGCGAACAATACATGAATTCCCGCGGGCAAGTCGTGCCCGTTAGTAGTTAATCGAATATCGGCTAGGTCGAACAAGTGGAATCTCAGGTGATTATCGGCGAGTCTCTATCGATAAGAGTCTCTCGCTTCCTCGGTATATTCGTTTCCTACTTTATTTCCAATTTCGTTTCGTTCCTTTGCACGTAATCGACCAATTCGACTTTTCAATATCGAACCTTTTAACCGTTCCAACTTTTCAGCACTTGTATTTATTAAATTATAGAGGTATTTCGTTCAAATATTCCTGGTTGTTCGAGATATTCGATATCAATCCCTTTTGCTAGGGAAATTTTTGTCACTGAACGCTTATATGTACATTTTTTACATTAACTTGTTTAATTTGATATATAAACGTATGTAAAATGATTTCCTTCGTAAAAGTTAGTTTATTACATGGATTTTGATATTTAATCGATATTTTTTAACTATTTAACTCGTTAATAGAAATATAAATCAATATGAATATGGTCGTATAATTCGCAAGGAATACAAGTGGAAGATATTCTATAATATATTTAATAAAGATATACCGATGAAAGTGTATTTTTGTACTACTTGATTAGTAAAAATACCTACTGAAAGTTGATCAATATCACTTGTTTCAGAAGTAATAATTAACTGGAAAAAATTATTACGTTACACGTATGACAAAATCGAAATGAACTGTCCAGAATCAGCAAAATATGAAAAATGTGTGAATTAAAGTAATTACATGAAACTGTCTGGAAAAAGATAATATTTCACAGAAATATACGTTTTTGCAAACATATACAGTTTCAATGTAAATAATTGATCCTTAAATATTACTGTTTGTATACATACTTCTTCGGAATGTGTTTATTTGTGTGGTATACGTGCGACGGCTGTGAGTTTCAGTAGTTTAGGCGTGGCATTGTTCAGTCGTCCGCCCTGTGTGTTTGACATATTCGTGGTTCTACTACTTACGATAGAGATAGCTATACCGGAAAGTGGCTCTGACTGAATCTCTCTTTCTTCCCCCCCCCCCCTTCCCCCCTAAATGTTATTTTATCTATTGAAATCTTATTATTTCACTCTTCAGTTTTATAATTAAATTATAATTGAGGCGTTGGATGGAAGAAGGGCACATACGCCGAAATGCCGTTTCGAGATAATCGACTTCAAAGTTTTCATAATTGAATAATTTAATAAGTATCAATGCTTTTAAGTCAAATTTTTGTTAGAATGTAGTTACATGTCTTTAAAATATAATAAGCATACAAGTCGAAACGATTTAAACGATTTACGGAAAAAGGGCACATAAGCCTATGTGCCCCTCTTCCATCCAACGCCTCAATTACATGTGTCGATTTATTGGAATACTTTTATCGTATTCACGGTTATAGAACACAAATGATTATTAATTTTTCCAACGATAAGTGATGTATACGATTCGTCATTTCATAGTTATAATTATTCAGAATATAGTTCCTTAACCCTTTGTCGTATCATTATTTCTGTGAGTGCGTCAGGCACCGATAACTACTTCTTGTTACGGTATTAAAACAAAGCAGGAAAATTGAAATGTTATATACAGTTTTCGTTTAACGATAGTGTTATCTGATTATAGTTGGAATTACACTTAAAATCCAAGTGTACCGATAGTAGGAATCAAATGCGAAGTGCGTCAGGAGTCAGACTCGTTAAAATATGGCAAGGGGTTAATCTTGTAATTTAAATTTTGCACGTACTACCTTGCAAAGTTACTATATGAATTGATTACTGTTTAGAATTAATATCTCGTGTAACTATATTACCATAAATATTAATTTTTAACAAGTCGAAACGTCATAATTTATTCTTTAACGTTTAATATCATTTCTATATGACACATTTTTTTTTCCAATTTTTCCATCGTATTAAAATGACAATCCGTACAACGTTTAATTAATTACTAAAAGAAAGGGAAAGATAATTTTTGCATAATATTAATGTTATCCTAATAATACGAAGTAGTACGCTTAAAATTTTTTCATTTGAAAATTAACATAAACGTCTATTTTTATTAAAGAATGTAATTGACATATTAAAAATATTAATATCATTGAGATAAACTAGTAACTAAAAAAGAAAAAGATATTTTACTAATTATAGCAATACTGTTAATTAACTATAAAGAAAGAAGCATATAAAATATTGAAAAACGATACATTTCTTTTGTTTTAAAATTATTATATTATATTGGCAATTGTTTATTTGAAATGTGCAATCAATTTGCAAACCGAGTTTCAATAGATCGGTATTTATAGGAAGCGTTCTTGTTCGCCTGGCAAGGTCGCTTACACGGTACTATGGTTGTCCATGGACGGAGGAAGTTTAACAAGTCTATAAGTGAAATTCAAATATGTACTTTACATACATCAGAAAGTACTTTGGAATGGCAGCAGGCTGGTTTGTATGTCAACGCACAGAGGTAGCCTCTTCAACCTTTCAGATTGTATTCACCATACACCTTTCAATTAACAATATCTTTATCGAAAGAAAATCATTTTTCGAAACAAATGGTTTCAATCACCGTTTCATAAAATATCATGTTCCATATTTAATCGAATTGTTTATTTAAAACAAAATTAATACGAATCGTAGAAATACAAATTTCAGTAAACTTCATTTTTTCTTTTATGATTTTTATTCGTTCAGTAGCTCGAGTATTTAATTATTATTTTTCGTACGCGTTTGCAAATGTTTTTATCCGTTCTTTCTTTATGGAACGTAATAATGAAGAATGCAAATGAGAAACGAACGAACGGAAGGGAGGAAACAGGTTTAATTTAAGAATTCGTGCCAAGAAAATTTACATCCGTGCCGTAAATCTCTTATCGGTGCAATGAAACAAAACAATGAACCAACTATAAGGGAACATTGTAAAATAGTGTTCGTGGAATAGCAATTGAGGTCAGTCATGAAACGTCGAACACGAATTTCCTTGAAATACTAAATTCGCTTTAGTGTTCTACGAATATAAATAGACTTTTTTTTATCGTAAATAAATCGATGCATAAAAAGGAACAGGATCTTATTAGACCTAATACAAAGTTAATAAAACCTTATTTTACTTTATTCGCTTTAATCCATTTCTGAAGTTTGCGGTTTTAATTCTTCAGAAAGAAGCACGCGTTATAAGAGTGCAAAATGCGGCTGAATTTCCATCGAGTTTAATCAAAGGTTGTTAATTAGGACACGAGTATTGAATTCTGTTTACCATGGATTTTGAACCACGTCTACCACCGATCAAAGATTCCGATAACGATTAGCTTCGTTCGTTCGTCCATTAATTAACTTTTTCAGCGAATTGGCGCCCAATAGATGTTTCCGATATTTGGTCCATTTGTGTTATAGCATTCATTTAATTCGACTACAGCATAAGGTATGATCACTTTCGAAATCGTTTGATACCATTCATCGTTACTCTTTGAAATGCAATTAAATATATTTCGATAATGAGTAGAACAGGGATCGCAATATTTAATCCAATTGTTAATATAGCATATTGATTGCGAACACGATATTTCGTGTTAAAAATGAGGGAGAAGGTTAGTTAGAGTATTTAATTTTAATTTTAATTGTAATCGCAATCATAGAATTAACAATTCGTGAAATACTTCAAATTTTTTATAAGTCGTAGGATTTATAAAAAAAAATTTTTGATCGTGTTCTTTTCCCATACTAAATATTTTATAAATTATTTCTTCGTACCAGAAGAAAATTAACGTAGTTAAGGTTAATATTTAAACAACATTTTGTTATCAAATTCAACTTTCTGTAAAACACAAAAGAATGTTTAATCATAAAACTCTTAACCTTGACCTTCGACTTTTAATTACAAAATTTTTGTTATCCTCGAAATTTTCACCCTTTTTCCAATTCTTCAAATTCTCTAAATTTTTAAAACTCTTACAGTTCTTCAAATTCTTGAAATTCTTGCATTTAAAGATCCACCGTCAAACAAAAAGATATACCATCGTTCACCTAATTTGTTCTTTCCAGTTTTCTATATGAACAAATGAACGTGGCTATATCTTTTTCTTGATATTACTTCATCAAAAGAAGTTAGCAGTACTTTGTTCATTTTGTAACATCGATTCCGAATAAAAATTACAAAAGAAAGAATACTCATTACATTATGTATATTTTCAAAATACCATAACCAATAAAAAACATATCAGCCCCCGGAAGAAATGCAGTACTAATTACTATGATTTCAAAATTAATTAAAGTGGTTGCGCTTTCCCGTTCTCTATATCAAATTTCGTAGCACTTAACTAAACACCACTGAAATTCTATCCTGAATTTAGCATCTCTTTCAAAACGGAAGTTTGCATTCAGAATATAGAATATTAACTGTAATTTTTGAAACAATTAAAACAGTACCGGTACCGATGCACACACTGTACGTATCGTAGAATTTCCGGCACGAAAACGCGACCATAAAATCACCATCCCACCCTGTGCGCTCGTCCCCGTATCGCGTACCATCGTTTCTCGATAAACCGACCTTTCTCTAGCTTAATCAGCCTTAAAAGCAGTCCAAACGGACCAACCCTCTCGAAACCGTAAGCCCATTTACCCTTCCCTTCCTTCCAGGCTGTAACTTTCACCCTGGTACACTATGAAATCGTGCTATCGTGGCGTGAACCGATAAGGGCTGGAGGATGGCGCAGAGTTAGAACGATTCGCGGTACGCTTGGTCCGTTACTGGACTTTCACACACACACACACACACGCAATTCGATGTGTCTGTCGCGTGTGCACGTATCTGTCGATGTTTGCGCCGGTTTTAAGGAGAAAAGCGAGGTCAGGTCGATTGTCAGCTCGCGGAGACCTTGACTCAGTAGCCGTAAGAGGACAGGGCGCATGTGTGATACTACGACCGGGTTATTCGTTTCCTACCCCTTCGTTGGCGCCAACCAACCTCGACCCCCCCTACCTTCCTTGATACGCTACTATCGTTACTCTACTACTACGTTATCCCCACCACTCGCGAATTCACCACCCCTTCGACACTCCTCCTCTTGCCCATTCCGCTGCATCCACCACCCGTTCCCACGTGCACGGCTCGATTCTCCTACGCAACCAGTTAACGAACACGTCACACGGCAGGGTGCAAGACACCTGGAGAATTCGCGTTTGCGCACCCATCGTCGAGTCGGAGCTTTCGGCTGGTTTTTCTTTTTTTTTTCTTTTTTATTTACGATTCGATTGGAAACGTTATTTGGGATGGGTTTACTTGGTTTGTAGTTTCTGAAACATTAGGGGTTACAGCGGATAGGTGGGACGAGACGGGTAAGGGCTCCCATCGTTTGTTCATGAGCTAAGCAGTGACGTAACCGGCGTGTTCCGGGGTGGGGAGACTTCCCCGTTCCAAATACAGGGTGCTTCAATAATTGTGGTGCGGTTGAGAGAATTAATGAAAGATCGAAATTTATTTTTGACAAGAATAGCTTTAGTCGAGGCTGTAGTTTGGACCTATCGACTGTAAATAAGATTTTAGGGTTGAAAAGAGAAATTTTAGGATTTATATAGAAATTTGTGTTTAATTACAGCTTTAAAGAGTTAGCTGTGTTGGTTTTGGACATTTTCTGGTTCAAATTAGAATTTATGAAATCTGAACTCTTTATCAGTGTAAATTGGTTTGGAAATAATAGTCCTTGGATTGCGTGGACATGCGACCAGTATCTTGTTACTTCGCATCGAATGATAACCAGTCTGTCATAAGTGTAGAATGTCGCGTAGGCGAATGGCGGTCGTATTTTATTATTCAGAGACAGTTCCCGCCTTCTTGGCGCCAAAAATCCTTTTTAATAGCAAGGTATCGTTATAAAAGACCATTAACTATCGCATTCATCGATTCGTTGATTAAACTTGAATCACGCGAAAGATTGACGTCTTCATGACCATCAGAATGTCCATTTTAACCTTTCAAGTTCTAGGAACAAAGAACATAATCGAATTATATTTAGAAATGTAATTAATTCCATCAATTAAAATAATTAAAAATAATTCGTAATAAAGCATGAAATTACGATACACTTTTTGTTATTTTTCTTTTAAATTTACCGATCACCGTCCTAAACGAAAGATATCGTTCGTGTCATAAGCCTTGTTTTCAAGCCTTGCATTGATTAGAATTTTGGACAGGATTTTCGGCTTCTGCACAGACTCGAACGTTCGTTGATAGAGTATGGCGAGGGATGGGGATGAATAAAGTATTCTGTGGGTCGGCTACGTGGAGAGAATTGTTTTAGGGAAATTCTGGGCCAAGCTGGTTTGGGGTGGTCCCGCTAACTGGGGCGAGTTCGAGGGGGAGCGTCGATATGAAGTTTTAAAATGGGTTTCGACGAGAATTTTGATAATGTATGTGGTAGTTTATGAGGATTACTCGGATGTTATATGCATACATTTTGTAGATTGATGGGCTATTTGCGATACCTGAAATAAATCAAAGAGAATTTTTTTTCAAAATAATATCGAATACTTTGAGGAAAAAAATTCTTATAGTTTTAACGAGAAATACTTTTTTTTTCTGTTACGAATTTTTCTCTATCGAAAATGTTAATAGAATCCTTCATTAATAATCACAGGGCGAAACGTTAAGCGAGGGTGACTCGGTGAACGCCATGAATTTTTATCGAGTTATTTTCATTAAATTTTGTGCTCCGCAACTTTGCCTGATCAAATTTAGCCCTCTTTGAAATTCGAATGTGTACTTCTTCTTCTAAGGTCCGAAATTACCGTCGCTCGCTCGAGTTTCAACGAAGCTCGTCGTATATGAATTAATCAGATGCACCTTGTCGAAGTCATTACACTCTTGAATAATGATCTTTCGTTCAGCCGGCATCTCTTCGAGGATCTCTCGCGATTTGCATCAGAAGCGAACATCACGTGGTACCGAATTAATGAAACCTGAATCCGCCTCGAGTATCGCTTTTTCTTTTTTTTTGCAAACCGTTTGAATAACTCGTTCTTTTTTAGTTATTTGGGTTGGTTCGCATTGAACATATTTTTTCAAAATTCCATCCAATTTCGTGAGCGTCGTTAGGATCGCGAAGCTTTGGAAACTTGAAACAAAGAAAATTTCATTGTTTCGAACAGGTACAAGTTAGGGGTGGAATTTTGTTCTTTAATCATTCCTTTGAATATCAGGCCAGTTGTTAATAAGTGTACGAATTAGTTTGAAATGGATTACAGAAATATAGCATTGAAAATTTCGACCGTTGTGACCTTTGATATTACAGGGTTGGATTAAGATACATAATTAAGTGTTTAAGACAAAATTGGATGTTTTATATTTTAAAAATATAATATTTTGTGTAGATATGAAATTTTGTGATGTTTGGAATAATTTTTAATACCATTTCTTTAATTTTTTAATATTGCTGTATTAGTATATTATTACATTGCGATATTATTAAATTACCGTATTACTATAGTACTATATTACTATATTGCTAGACTGCTATATTGCTATACTGCTATATTGCTATGTATATTGCTACATTATTATATTACAAGATTGCCAGATTTCTAGGTTTCTAGATTGCTATTTTGCTATATATAATAGCTAGATTACTAGATTGCTGTACTACTGTATTGCTATAGTGCTATATTCCTATATTACTAGATTGCTAGATTTCTAGGTTTTTAGATTGCTATATTGCTAGATTCCTATTTTGCTATATAGCTAGATTTCTAAATTGCTAGTTGCTATGTTGCTAGATTTCTAGATCACTAGATTACTGTATTACTGCATTACTATGTTACTATGTATATTACTGTATTACTGTACTCCTATATTTCTACATTGCTACATTACAATATTACTTTGCAACATATTAATAATATTAATTTTATAATATTGGTACGTTACTCTACTGATGTAGCAATTGCAGCGATATAGGACAGTATTTTTAATTATTAAAAAATTAAAAACTTTAAAGCAACGAACTTTAATACTTATGAAATTACGCGTTCAAAGATTTAACAGAAGGATGATATTATTATATAATAGATAGATATTTAAAACGTTACGTAAGAGCGTTAAACTTGCAAAATAGGTTAATCGTCCAGATATAGAAACGAATCCTTACGATGCTATAAAATACAGTATCATCCTTTATTTATATCCGAGGATACAATTCCTCGTCGTTTCCTGAATATTACTTTCAGCCTTTCTCCCTTTATCCATTCATTGTTACAGGGGTCTCGACTATCGAACACAGAGGGGCTTTTATCGTTGGATCCAGTTTTCTCTGTATGTTTAACGGATTTGATATTGATCCTGTACGGCTTTCGGATAGGATACGTACATAATACAAACGATATGTTTCGTTGAAAGTAAATGGCTCTCGGTTACACGATTTGTTTGAACATAATTGCATGAAACTTTATAGGTCGATGTTTTCGTCACTTTTATCGTTTCTATTCAGTTTTTGTAGTAGAATAATTTCTTCGATTATTAATAATTCTTTGTTCGTTATTGGAGCAGCTGGCTTGTTTAAGCTTTGGGAATTTTTGTGATCATTTTCTCTCTCGTAATTATTAAAGACAAAAATATCGAAGCAGAAGTTTATTAAAACGTCGTTAGAATAAAATTGTACTTTAATTGAACGTTGGATCGGTACTTATTTCGTTCAGGTAAATACTATGTAGCGACACGTAAACTCAGAATACATACGTTGAAACGACGAAAGGTAATGGTGAAATAACGTGACAGAAAATACGATTCGAGCTCAAATTACAGAGAAAGACGCAGGTCCTTTTTTTGCGGGTAATGTGCAAAAGATCGCGACAATTTTCAACGAAAACACACGTTTGTGCCGCTTTTGGCACGGCACGCATTCCCCGCAGAATATAATTTGAATCCCGCAATTCCCTCGAACAGAGACGTGTCCGCTAACGAACAGACCTAGTTTACTTCTTTTCACGAATTACTGCCACGCTAATGAACTCGATATCGCTTTGAAAAGTTTCTGTGAATAGTGAAAGTCGATTGTATAAGGAGTAAGGTGCAGTATCGAGTATCATAGGCTTCTCTAGGGAAAATAGTGATAATCCCAGGATTCATTTTACACTCGAAAGTTACGAGGAATTTATGCTTATGTTGGATAACTAATCCAATCTAGATACAAATAGTCTAGATAATACTTTAGATAATAAATCACCGATCGTTGCATTACTAATTTAGTAATTTAAACTTAGAGTTAGGTAATTTATTAATTGAGAATTAGAGAATCTAGTAATTTACGTTTAGAGTTAGGTAATTCAGTAATTTGGGATTGGGGTTAGGTAATTTAGTAATTTGGGGTTAGGGTTCCGTAATTTAGTAATTTAGGGTAGGGAATTTGGTAATATTTGTTACATTAGGTAACTTACAATTAGTAATGTAGGGTGGGAGTTAGGTAATTGAGTAATTTTGTGGTTAGGTAAATGAGTAATTTAGGGTGAGGGCTAAGTAGTTTAGTAACTCGGGTTGAGGGTTAGTTAATTTAGTAATTTTGGGGTAGGGCTTGGTGATTTAGTGATTTACAAACGAGTAATTTGACAGTTTAATCATTTATTTATCTAGCCATCTGGTGATCTGGTCAGTGGGTTATCTAATATGGAAATCTGGTAATCTATTAATTTGGTAGCCTGGAAGCTGATGTAAAAATCTAGTGATTTTGTAATTAAATGAAATTAGTAATTTTGTAATTACCATTTCTAACTTAACCAACTCGTGAAATAATTACTAAACCCAATATTCGTCGTATCTAATTTAATGCAGACGTAGCCTAAGTTTAATACCTAATAATTTTCGAATATTAATTTCTATTAGTAATATCGCGAATTACTGATATTAAGCAGAATAATACTGGACGAGTGGCGGGTTACCTTAAAACGCGAAATTTCACTATTCGATGCCCTAAAAATATAAAAATATTTTTATATTCTAAAACATAAAACTATATAAATACAAATTCGAATATAACAAATAAAATATATCATAATATATATTAGAACGTTCACCTATAAAATTCGAAATGTGTAAAAATTATGATTATTTAGACTGTTGGATATCTCGTTTGTTCATAATCGAACAACTTGTCAATATTTTAAAACGCTAAAATGTTAAATATAATCATCAATCATCCATGAACGAACTAAACGTGAAATTAAAGAAATAACAATCGTTTTATTGGCGGTGGCAAAATTCCACGAGCGAAGAAACGAAAGAAACCTTCAAAGCGATCCGTGGTTTCTTAAAGCAGCGCAACTCTTGCACAAAGCACTTTTTCTTCACACGGTATATACAAAAAAGGGTGGAAAGAAATCAACGTGCAAACCATTTATCCACTTTTCGTCGTTCGTTCGCGAGGGATCGCTTTAAAATTTCCGCAAAACCGAACCGTTTCGTTTCGAAAGACCAAGGGGACGGATGTCGAATGTGTCCTTGTTCAGGAAACGTTTTCGTGTATTTCACGACACGAATTCATTCGTATTGAACGTGTTAAAACTTTCCTCGTTTCGCGGTAGCTTCTCGTCATAACAAACCTGGGTCAAGCACGTTGTCCCAATTTTTCTGGATAACTTTCAACAGGCGATATCGTTAACCCTTTGCTTTATACTTTTTTTTTCGGGGGATGGATCAATCAATGTCTAATATTTATTAGGTGTATGTGAAAATTTTAGTCTCTTCTCTGACTTTTTGGTACAATTATTTTAAATTCTGATATTTATTTATATTATTTTATTTTAAATTCTGATAGTTAGACAACTTGTGTGACACAAAAGTAAAGCGATATCTTATGAAAAGTTAATTTAGTTTACTACCTATTTGCATATACTTCTATTTACCATAGAAGGTAATATATTGAAAATAATAATTTTCTGAGAAGTAACGGGTTAATTCCGATATTGTTAAATTTGTGACATTAGGATCAGAGAAAGTTGTACTCGTCGTATGACGTTTAAACGCTTAATATTCTGGGTCATAGTGGACCCAGTGTCCGCCGTTCGAAGTTTAAACTTTCTTCTGATGTTATGATATGTAATGCAATCACTATTCTAGCATAGTAGATTCTGGAGACCTTCGTGGCTCGATTTCTAGTTCTTCGTATTGTTATTATGTGCATGTAATAGATTCAAATTGAATGGAATTTAAAATTAAAAGTTTCTGAAAGTTTCGAGTCTTCCTTACCCTCAATATCTTCATGAATAAAATATTGTTCTTAGAGCAAATTCTTTGGAGCATTGAATGTGATACTAACGTAGATTTAACATTTCCAAGGTTAAATACTTACATTTGTTAATACTTAATTCAATTATTATTAATTCTCAGAATTATGAATATATCCACTCTTTCTAATTTAATAAACAATTTGATTTAAAAACTGTTATTCTAATTAATTATTAATCTTCCTGTACAGATGAGTTTTATAATTATTGTTTTTTTTTTGTTATGTAATTTTGGAACTTTGACAAAATTAACACACCACATTATCTACAGCTCTAAAATGATAGAAATAAACACTAATATTTTATAATTCAGCGGTAATTAAAGGTTTGGAGTAATCTTTATTTTTAATTTTTGTATGGAATAGTGGTATACATAATTCTCATTATTTCAAGAGTGTTTAGAAAACGCTAATAATCAAATGTTTGCTAATCGGTCTTGGAAATTACATTAACAGGAATTCGGTAAATAAAGTGACAGAAAATTTTTGGAAAAAAAAATACAACCGACTTCGGAATGCCCTAAAAAGGACGAAATAATTTTAATTTATATTTCGGAGACGGCGCAAAATTAACAATTTTCTACATTGGAAATTGTCAAAATACTTTAATCCTTTTACATATTTTCACAATTTTTGCGCCGTCTTCGAAATATAAATTAAAATTATTTCGTCCTTTTTAGGGCATTCCGAAGTCGGTTGTATTTTCTTTCCAAAAATTTTTTTTCGATATGTAGAGAAAGGGAGGAGGGTGAAAACGATTTAGACGAGAGTTTGATGTATAGTAGTCGACACCAATCCCAAGTAAGTGATTTGAACAGTTGCAAAGCATCACTTACATGCAGCGTCAAGCAACATTACTAAAAAGTTGTCGATAATATCTAAAAAAAAGATATGCAAAATTTTATGCAACAGGTAGCTCAGAAGATAGAGGAAAGTGTGTAAATAACAACGCAATTTGTTGCAACGCGATATCTTGATTAGTTCCTGAGATATAGGGCTTCAAAGTTTGTATAGCGGCCGGCGCGTACGAGGGTAATCCCGAATGGGCCGTAGACTTTTTTCTAGGAAATTCATATACGCATTTCCAGGAATAGTAAAGGGTTAGACGTACACAATGACCACGTGACCGCTACGCTAGACACTCGCTGTCTGGGTCCAAGCGTGCGACGGCAGCGAATTTCTACAAAAATTACGTTTGTCTTTACACGACGATATCTCAGGAACGGATAAAGATATCGACGTAAATCAAAAAGCGAATTAAAGTGGAAGGTTTCTACTTTCTTACGAATCTAACCTTATACCGAAATTCGAAACAGGACTTTGTTGGCAGCCCTTTGAACTTTTTGTAATTTTAATACGCGTTTCTTATGCAGTTTAACATAGTTTCTGACTTTCAGTTGCTTCTAACAATAGAATATTATCATGAATATCTATCACACGCATTATTAACGATTCTTTCGTTTGTATCGTAAGTCGATTGTATTTTTTTCCAAAAATTTTTTTATTTCACATTTTTTAGTGGCAATCGGAGCATTCCTTCCAGAGTAGCATCAAAGAATAGGAATCTTGCTATGGGAATCGTAATTAGCAACAAAGGGATTGGAAGGGAAGGGTAGTAAAGGGAAGTGCAGGAAAGGGCATGGAAGTGAAGGGAATGTTGCAAATGGGATCATCGTGGAAACATCCCCGGTCGCAAAATGTAATAGGTACTAGGTTTCATCGATATCAGGCTGAGTAAACGTGAAATACCGCGTTTTTTGCGATAAAAACGAAAAAAATCCAAAATGGTTTTTTACGGGACCAACTGGGAGTCATACCCTACAAGATGCAAAAGGTTTGGTTCCGATTGGTCCATCCATCTCGACGTAATCGGCGAACATACATAAAAAAAAAAAAAATTAACATACATGTCGAATTGAGTAACCTCCTCCTTTTCGAAGTCGGTTAATAATATGTAAATTAATTATTATAATTCTATAGACGATACGTCTTAAAATTTTTTAAAATCACTCGTTCCAATTATTTCATCTATTTCCCAAAATAGGAAACTATATTACAAAAACAAAGAGTATGGATACCATTCAAAAATTCATTAATTTTAAAATTACCAAATGATACGGTACTCCAATTCTCCGTTACGTCATTAAACGTTCAAGTATCGTAAAGAAAATTACCAGCTTTAAAAACGGTGACTCCTAAAAATGATCTAAATTTGAAAATCGAAGCAAGGGTTAAAAGATACGAAAGATTTGACAAAATTATCGAAACACCTTCCGTTTTTGAATCTACGAAGACGCGTCTCGAACTCGAAGCCGATGGAATCTCAGATTGCCCGATTCTCTACATCAAGGACGATCGTGGTCCTTTGCTAACTCGATCCCCCTTCAGCCTTTTTTCCTCGAGCAATTTTTTGTTCTTTTTCACGAAGAAGCTCGAGCAAGGTGAACGCGCAGCCACTTTTCTCTCCCGGTACTATCATGACTTTGAACAGCGTCGTCGGGCAACGCAAAGGCCAAGTGTCGTGGCCACGGTTCTATCCTTGTGCATCGATTACATCATTCTTCACATCCGACTCCTTCGCCTTTCGCCCTTTGCCACCCCTTCCAGTGCCCACGAGGTCGAATGCAATCACGACGAGGGACGAAGGAGGATGGATGCTTTTAGCCGGCGAAAGAATCGACCGAACGCGATTTCTTCGCTAATGGATCCGTATTCTTGCGATGCTGCGATGAGCTCGGTCTTGTTATCTGTTTGAAGATCGAGCTTCCTCGTACAGAGTCGAGCATTATGGGCTTTCCTAGGAGAAATGGCGATGTTGGGGATAGGAAACCTCGCCACTTGTCTCGTACCAGTGACATTATTCATTCGAGAATTAATAAGCTAGGATAGGTCTGGATTAAGTGAAAAATGACGAATGTTCGGTTTAATCATTCTTTC
The DNA here is from genome assembly GCA_943735885.1 of Stelis phaeoptera. Classification (NCBI taxonomy): domain Eukaryota; kingdom Metazoa; phylum Arthropoda; class Insecta; order Hymenoptera; family Megachilidae; genus Stelis; species Stelis phaeoptera. The sequence continues at coordinate 6,210,762 of OX030933.1, forward strand.
ACAGGTTGATGGTTAATTTAGTTGTTTGGTCATTTGATGATTTGATGATAGGAATCTAGTAATTTGGTAATTTGGTAATCTAAGACATACAGTGGGTGATCAAATTATTAGAGCCATCGTATGAAAAATAGGGTCAGAATTTTAAGGTTCTCATATTGAGTAATTTTTAAGCAATAATCTGCTGCATCAGTTATTTTCGGCATACTTTCGATACGTTTTAAGCATTGGAAAGACACTACAACGACAACACTGATACAACATCTAAATTTCTTAAAAAACGGAACGGTAATTCGTGGGTGTTAGGTAACAACAGTCGGCATTTGCACAAAATAATATTCAAATGAGAGACAATGTCGATCATATTTGCTGCCAACTGTGTATCAGAATTTTACATGCATCAATACATAAGAAAAAACTAACAAAAAGTCTGTTTAACTGGGTTTTCATTTAAGTACTAATCGTTTTCAGATCGAGAGGCTCCAATAATTTGATCAGCCATTGTATAATAAATAAATGTTATTAACACGTTGACTGCCACAGTGAAAACGGACGTGAGTAGTCAGACACGATAAAATCCTGATTATTAACAATACAATCAACTAATTTTCAAATTTAACTTTTCAATTCGATAGCTAGTATTATTAGCTTAATGTTAACGCTATCCGTGGTTTATTTTATCATTTCTGTTGGTAATTATTTGATTGTAAAAAATTTCGGGTGCCGGTCACCGGTGACCCTCGTGACAGCCAACGTGTTAATGTCAACGTCGACTAATCCAATTGCCAATCTGTTTCCTGTTGCCTGTTGCTTGTTGCACAAATCAAATACAGTTTGAGTTCTTCTTTCTGTGTTTTGAATAAAATTTTCTACACAAGTAACACAAGTAACTATATCATCCATTCAAGCAGATTGTCATTTTTTGTTGAAATTTTCATTTCATTGCCTTCAAGGCTATCTGAAGATCATGGTATATTAGATCGTTGAATTCGTCTTGACACAGACTATAATACTATTAACCCTTTGCACTCGGGCGGCCCCATAAGGGACATATTCAATTTACCAGAGTATTTCAAAATATGAAATTTAAGCTTTGTTTGCATTAAAATATAGAAAATTAACGAAAGGAATAACAATAAATAGATTCGTAAGCATTTGTAACTCGTTCGTTCTAAAACAATCCATTTGGTTTTCGGAAACTTTGCTGGAAAAGTAGACTAAATTGTTTGCATTAAAATATAGAAAATTAACGAAAGGAATAACAATAAATAGATTCGTAAGCATTTGTAACTCGTTCGTTCTAAAACAATCCATTTGGTTTTCGGAAACTTTGCTGGAAAAGTAGACTAAATTCGATCGTATCCAAAAATGCTTCAACTGCAAAGGGTTAAGTCAAAACTATAAAGTGTCGTTTTAAAAAATGAAGGTGGCCTTGACAATTATCGGAGGGGGAAAAAAAAAGAAATTCGAACTTTTTCTTATTGCACTATATAGCCCAGTGATTCTCAACCACTGTGCCCTTTCTTGAAGCGTGCCAGCACTGCCAGAAACCCAAATATTTTTTTTTTTTACATTACACCGTGATTCAAACCGTTCGTAGTTCGCGATAACTTGTATCGTTCGATTCGACTAGGAATGGAGAACGATGCAGCTGAAAGAATACGTTATGCAGATTGACAGGTGTCGGTGGAAGCATCCATGGAAATGTTACCAACGGAATTCGTGTACAGGCCAACGGTGTTAACGTTCGTTCGAACCGTTCGTTGTTATTAGTGTTGACAGGGTGTCACGATATCGAATACAAAAGGCGCGTTGCCAGTCAATGATCGGCGATGAAGATTTATTAATCCGCTTCGAATATGTACGAAACGAAAAAGTCGAAAGGACGTGCACGTCACAGAAATTGTCACGGAAGAAAAATACGTTTTCGTTCGTGTTCCCTCGCTAATGTTCTATTATTTTAACGTGTCACGCTCGTGGCGCAGCCTACAGTTCAAATACGACAAAAATTGGTTATGATTTTTAGTAGAATTGAATTTTAAATTCAAAATGTGTGTAATTAACAAAGCAGCAACGAATACTTAGCTTTTACACGTCCGTCGGAAAATTATACGACAAAGGGTTAATTTATATGCATCACGTTCTTATCCTGAGAATTTTACTTAATACAAGTACGTATATTTAATTTGATATGCTTGAAAGAAATTAATATAATTTATATGCACTTAAGAACATGAACCCTTTTCCGATTTAGGTGGGAATTATATGTAGCAGACTTTAATTACTTATTAATCAATTCTTCGAAAGAAACAAATATTAAAATAATATTATATTCAAAATTGAAACGATTTTTAAACGATACGTAAAGTAATTAAATAAAGTTACTATATAATTTTTAACTGACGGATATTAGAAACTTATGGTTCTTTTTTATGGTTTCGCATATTGCGCTGTTCTCGAAGATAGAAAATAAGTGTTTCATTGCCGGGAACATCGTTCCTTCAGCAACGGAAAGATCAATCCTTTGATGCTGCGAAAATATTCCGTAAGTATGATATATCCGGGTAACTGTACTCCCGAGACAATTTCTTACTTCAGAAGTCAACTTGACTAGAAGATATTGCCTTGCAAGCTGAGGAAATTTGTCCTGTTACTAAAATCTTTTACGAAACGCCGCGAAATACGCGCTAACGAAGATATATTGCTGTTTTGCTATATTTTGATTCGTGCATCTTTTTTATCGCGTCAAGTATACTTGGAATTCTTTTAGGATACTTTTAGTGAGTTTGCACCTTCGAACATGGATAGTTCTATTGGATGACAGAAAAATAGGTAGCCATAATGTTTGGTAACATATTTTATTCTTCCAAAGAATTCAATATTTTACCGATTAAAATATATCCTTGGATCAATATATTGATCCACAATCCACAGATTATAGAATTAAAATGAGTTTATAAATTTTCGAATTTATTATAAAGGTGGGACGACTCGGTATTTGCTTCAAAAACTGATTTCTTATATTTTTTATTCTTTGTTTAAGAAATGGAATTGCCTCACTTTCATAATAAGCGGCTCGTATGAAAAATGTTTCAGAGAAAATTTACTTGGTTTTTCCTGTAAAATCTAAATATGTAACGTTTTATAGGGGGTTCTGTTTAAAATTATAAAGGTGCCCTCGCTCTCCTTTAAAGGGGAAAGGGGGGCCACTTCACGTTTATGTAGTTAGAAAGTCCCTTCAGATCCATACAATTTAAGACCAAGAACTTTAAAATCGATGGCATAGTTTTCGAGATATTGAGCTGTTAATAGTTATATGTGCCACCCTGTAGATAATTGGAAAATCGTATATTATATTTGCAAAATTAAATTTTTAATTCCGCGACAGAAAATTGATCCCATCTTCATATTATTCACGAAAAGTTTACTTTGTATAAAAATATTTTCTTAATTAATGTAATGCTTCTTTTTATGCCATCTTGTGAAAAGATTCTTAGAAATTTATTTATTCCTCTATGAATAAATATAACAAAATCTTGGGTTAAAGTTACCTTAACTAAAATTACAGAGTGATTCAAAATAAGAAAAGTAACGCTAAAATGTATCGAAATTTCATTAAAAAATGTTTATTGAGGGTTAAAAAAAAAAAACAAAGCACGACACGTTTTATTTTTAATCTAAGAAACTTGTTAACTCTTCGGAACGATAAATATAACGGAACACCTTGTATGTGGTTGAAATTTTGTTGCGGATGAAAATTCAATGCTAGGAGGGATTCGAAACGTACATCCATACGCGAATTCTCGGTGAACTTTCTGCGAATTGTAACGCTGGATCCGATTTCCCGGCACATTTTAACGAAAACCCGGCTCTCCGAAGAAAGTCTACTGGATATATTAAAAGCAAAACGGAAAGGATTCCCTGAAAAGCTTCCGTCAAATCCAAGTATCTCAAAAATGGCAAACGCGGTACTCGTCGCCTGTTGTTGAATAATTCACATAATGGAATTAATTTTTGAACGGAAAGAAGAGAGGTACTTTTTCGCTCACGAACAGTATTGCTCTCTCGAAATTGAAGATTACTTTTCGTGTAGTAATTCGAAGCTTAAGATTTAATAGAGAAGATCTATAAACAATTTTTTCAATTCTTTTGCAAAGAAATTAAACCATTTATAACGTTTTATTTTATTTCACACGGTAATATCGTCGTTGGTACTTTTCGCAAATGTTACAAACGACGATATGATTTCTGCCACGAAACAGAATTGTATTAGCAGTCGCTGTGACGAATCGTAGAAAACACAGAATCGATATTTTTAAACGTTCACAACGGTTCACATTATTTAGTTTACCGATCGATCGCGTCCGTGCTGATAAATATTCTATTACAATATCGTTCGTGAGAAAATCTGAAACGGGGGTGTTTGCGCATAGCCAGCGTGCAAAGAAAAAAAGAGGGTGTCTCGAGTAGTTCAATGTCGCGTTCGAGGATTCATTGTTTCACGGTTATCATTTTTCCACCTTGGCGCTTGACCTCGGCCCGTGCACAATGAACGATAAATCGAGGGTGCACTCGATAATTACAACCCCGGCGACCCTGAAAATTGTGTCAAGAATGCTCAATCGCGACACCGAAAGACGCGTGCCATTTATAGAATTGTGCAGAGAAATAATTTTTTGCTCGTTGTCAGCGAGAAGTTTCAATCTTGAGACGAAGGTATCGACGATTCAATTGTTTCTTTTTTTTTGTTTGTCTTGAATATGAATTTCAGCAAAAGATATGAGTGTTTAATCTTAATAAAAATTCGAACATCAATAATTTTTAATTTGGTAATTATTTGAATTTTTTGAACTTAAAAATATTTGTCTAATGTATAAACTGTTTCGTTTGAAAATTTGTATGTTAAATTTTGGTTTATCGTAAATCATGGATCTGATTAATTGTATTTGTACGAATTAATCGATTCGGGTGTTTCGTGCATAAAATGTTCAAAATATCGGATTACGCTGCGATAATTCAACGCGCGACGGGATTTATTCTTTTCATATGTAGAAACGAGAGAAATCTTTTCAATTTCGATAATAATTCCGACGTTTGCTTTCTTTGAAACGGAACATTATCCCGATAATTGGGATTGCCGTGTGCGAACAGAAGGACAAATTAATTTCATATCGATAAAAGAAACTTGCTGATGTGACGCGAAAGAGGGAAACGTTTCATTTCCCCCCGTTGTCGAAAGCAAAATTTGCATGCATAAAAAACAATACACCGTTGAATATTCATTCTGTCAAACGAAACGTTACATTTGTTCATTTTCGAAAGTACCGAATAAAACGTTGAGATAATATTTCGAATACAAAATTCAAAAGTGCGCTTAATATTCATGGAGATATTATCTGAAATTTGTATATTATCCCGTCGTGAAATAATGCTTCCACCCTTCAGCCTTACGTTGTAACAGTGTCCCGCAAAAGTATGTGTATTCATTGAAAATTTGATGGGAGGGGTAGCTCGAAGTTTTCTCACGTTGCGATAACATTTATTCTCCGGTAACGTTACCTTCGAGACAAATGGTTGCTTATCTTGGTAATACTGTTTCCCCGTTGGTCCAACTCATAAGTTGACCCTTCGATAAGGAAATGTAGATGCCAGGTTGGTATTCAGATTTCAACTTTGCAACCACCATGTAAATTTTAAATTACAATAGGAACAATAGGTATTTCTTTTATAATATAATAAAAACGGGACGCTGTTTATACATAAGGATATTTAGTTGTATGATTATCTAGGTTTATCTTTAGACCTATGGTGAGGGAGCTCCTCAGGGATTAAAAATCGACGATTCATTATTTTAAAGAAATTCAAGGAAATTGCATATTTTGAACATTTTTGTTTTTAGCTGATTTTTATGATTTTTATGAGATACTGGTTGGATTTTTGGACGTTTTTTTGAAGCTTAAATTTGACTTGTTATGATTGGTGTTGCTGTGTCTGTGTATTTATGTTTTTTAATTTTTAATGTCTGTTGTAACAGTTTATTTTAGTATTTAACTTTTTGTTGTAAGTAATATTTCGTCTATTTTAATTACTATACCTTATCATGAAATATATATTTGTGAATTTCAAAAATGGCCCACAGAAAACGTGCCTTCTTATTTATAAAATTCTTGTATCTTGTCAGACATGTATTCAAAGCACGTTTGATTATCAATCCTTTAATTTCCACTAGCGCCATAAATCCTTTGCATAGAAAATAAAATTAGGAACAAATGAGAAATATAATTTCTAAGCTTCCAAATTTTTAAAGACATATTATTTCGAAATTACAAAATTCCTAAAATGCAAAATTTTTAGTTTCAAGTTATATTTACATTACAGTATGTATATTGCGTTAACCACAGGAAAATTACAATAAATAAATTCATAAACATTTGCGACTTCTTCATTGTTGAAACAAAATTTTTGATTTCCAAAAGAAACACTGGGATTAATAAAATTATTGAAAACACTTCTGGGCTTTTTTTATTATTATTATTGTTTTTAAAAATTCATGCAAATTGTGCAAGTCCACAATTCTATATAGCACAACAGATATAAATAACTACGTTTCAATTATTTTTGTTTTGTTCCTTTTCATTTTTATTCACGAAATAAATGTTTATCAAATTATTTGATGAATGTATATTTTTGGAGTTGTTGAATATCGATGCGAATATTGTTCTTTATAATACCTTGTTTAATAAACAGAGTCGCGTTCGAATCGGTACATCAGTAACAGGTTTTTCTGTCGAGCAAACAATTGTTTAAAACATTTGTGTCGTTTCCTTCCCTGTAAACAGATGAACCATTCTGCTTTTTTTTTTGTAATTATCGCATTTATAATATCATTTATTATAAAATTTTCAGTAGGAAATCTTGTCATTTTATACAAAATTCTTATTCTTGAAATTTCAGTTTAAAACAATTCCATTCCCGAATATTTTAACACTTTTTAACGCTTTCGCTCCAAGGTCCAAACACCTAAAACAGAATTTTTATTATATTTGCAATCCACAAAGCTGGCAAAGAAAATTCTGCCAAAGTTTCGCGGGACGTAAGTAACCATGTACAGCGTTAATTATCGAAGAGGATAAAAAAAAAAGGAACGTTGTAACCAATTTATGCCGTCAAGTTTGAATCGCCGTCCTTACATAGATATGAGCTGGTTCGAAGTTTCTTCAAAATTATTGATCCAGTTCGCCGGGGATCGAGCGAGGGTAGCAGAAGTTTGCGGAAATTTCGCGTGTTCGAAGCACATAGAACATTAAGACTTTAAAGTAGCTATTCAAACCCCTGCTGGAAAACGATCGAACCTTTTTGGTCCTCCTTCTTCCCAAGGTAACTTTCGTCGTGGAACCGATGCGGTGCTACGCAAGACCATCGTGTGCATCTGCACAACCTGGAAATCCTGATTTTCTTCGGATAAAGAAACGAGCAAAACACTGCAATACGATACATGCACCATACGAAAGTTATTTGAAAATGTTTAAATTAATGAATCGATCCAGTACCGTTGATTCGGTCGTCTTACACTTAACACATTATTTGTCACTTCAAAATGGAAAAATAAACTGTATTTATAATTTAATAGTAATTAAAGATTGGGAGGAGTGATCTTTACTTTAAAGACGAAACAATGATAGTCAAAGGTTTATTAATTAGCTTTCAGTCAACCACCGACGATATTGGTAAAATAGGCTTCCGGTGGATAAAGTGTTAAGAATCTAGGTATTTTGTAAAAATTAAATAAATTAGGTATAATAGTCGAGGTGTCAAATGTTCAGAAATATTTTTAACACTGTAAAAATACAATTTCAGAAAAATAAGAATTTTTAGAAGAATGATTTCGTATTTTATTAGTAACAGAATTTATGGTCAAGTTTTGTAGTAAGTTATAAATATAATTTGAGCTGCTTCGTTAACAGCAGTTTTAATATCACAATTTTTTTTAATTTTTCTCCCAGGCTCTGCGACCCAGTGCACTGGTGGGTTAAACGTTTGTAAGTTTTTGCCAACTGATGTTAAAAATTTCATGTCTACCACGTCCATTTTTAATTGGACTTTTATGCATTGAAAAAGAGTCAAACGAAATAAATTTTAATTTACCCACATAGTATATTTTTTCGTCGGACAGAAGTCATCTGATATAAGAACTATTGTTAATTAAAATTAATTAGAATATCTACAATATTGAAAAATTAAAAATCCAATGAAAATTTATACTTTCTAGAATAATATAATGTAAATGTAATTGTATTGAATGTATGTGTTCGACGAATATAATAGAATTGTGTAAATGATTTAATGAAACGACAAATGGATACTTGATCAACGATAATCGCTTGAAATTAATAATAACTGTAATCGATTAGTCTTCTATTAATTACTTGTGTGTGTTGCTATTGGTACGCGTGTGTGTCACCGTAAGCAGCAAATATTGAATGTTTTCAATTAATACGTTATTAATTAAGAGCATTTACTGTACGTGCGGTGTAAATGTTGCGAGAATAAATTCTGATGCATAACGAGTATCATCAGCAGATAATTACAGGATACATAGAGCGAATAATAAATTCCCTCTATCATGAAGGATAGGAAGGAAAGTATTAATAACAAGGATATTACAATTCAAAGTTTCGTTTCTATTCCTTGATTGTTTCATTAATCCTTCTACTATAAAAAAAAAAGAAAATATATATATACGTCCTTGAAAAATAAATTTTCATTGGTAAAAAATATTATACATACGTGTGTTAAAGTAATAATATTTTAAGATTTCTAAATTTCTAAAATTATATTTCAAAGTTTCCAACTTCTCTTATTATCTTAATTCGAAAAGATAGAAAAAAGATTATAGTCCCCACATTCAAAGCAGAGTAAAACTTACATTTAGGGTAGGCAGCTTCTATGACCTTTGACCTCAACATTCAGTAACCTTAGAAGATTTGAGCTGTCGTTCGTTTTTCGTTAAAAAGTTATTAATAAAAATGCAGGAAATTGTACAGAGTGTTCGACAACAGGTGGGCATAATTTCAGAGGGTGGTAGATGGGCTGATTCTGTACCGCTTTTTTCTTTGCCAAAATGCTTCTTAAGCCTTCATTTTTGAATTATTAATGAAAAACTTCGGCCAATCAAAACGCGCGGTCAGTGACGGCAGCGTTGACCGTCGTCAGGAAGTCACATACAAGCAAATCACTTGAACACTATCGAGATAATATAGGATCGGTCTCCGGGGTTGTTCCAGAAGAAGTATCGCGAAATGGCAACCTCTCGATCGGGAACCAATCCAGGATCGACTTTGATACGAACTCGAAGAAAAACATGCGACAGGTTTCGCGTGTTCTTGGCGCATCCAACGGAGGAACGTTTTCGTGGCTTTTAACACGGTGAAAAACTGACCGGTTACGATGGAACACATCGCATACGTTAACGATCGCCAGATAACGGTGCTAGTTTAGGATTTGAATAATGTTCCTCGAGGCATTCTTAAATCAAGCGAAATAAGAATAGCTCCGAGGGCTGTTCCCTCGGGCCGGCACGATAGGAAACTTTCTTCGTGCCCCGTTTTGTGCTCACTTCCTGAGGATCGTGGCGAGAATTTTTCATTAATCTTGCTGGGGTGTGTGGGCGATTTAAACGTAACTGTTGCCTTGATTTTTTCTTCTTTTTTTTTTTTAACACTTTTGACAAAAGTTGATATCAGATTCAACAGTGTGACGTCAAAAATATCGTGATATTTAAAAACGTCAAGGTGGCTTTGATATTTGATATTCATGGAGACTTTTTAGGTAGCCGGCCAAGGATTCATTAACTTTTATATGGAACTATCAAAACTATAAGAAATCTGATTTTAAAGTTGAGATAAATATCTCAGATACTAAATTAATTCGGTAACTAAATTTTCTAAGCGTAACGATTATTGTTCAACAGTTAGAGGACCATGCTACTGAAGCTGTTGAAAATTATCTTCAACAGCTATATAAACGAATTAAAGAATTTTTGATATAGGTAATAGATTTGTACGAAAATTTGAGTGTCACCCAGATATGGATGACAAATTTTCTTCCATTCCATTTTGTTCCATTTTCAAATGGAATAAAAACGAATTTCATACGTATAAAAAGATATTGTTTAGCACTGGAACTACCGAATCAGTCAAAATGACTGGTTGGAGGGTTTCTTAAATTATATCTGCTTTTATTAAAATATGTGTTGATTTTTATCAGGATAAAAACCTGCTGTATGTGCTAATTTATTTATTTATTTTTCTATGTTATTTTCCACTTGAAACTCAGCATACATAAAAAGCTCTTTATATAAAAATATTATTATTTTTCTTGGGAACTAGATATTAGAACGAACGAATAAATACGAAAAGTTTCGTACTTCGTATATTTCTAGCAACAAAAGTAGACCGTAAGAAAACGATCGATTCGAAAACGGAGCAAATCGTCTTTGAATTAGAATGTTTCAACTTCACGCGACCGTAGAAAGCCGCGATCGGCGCAAAAATATTCAAACGCAAATTACCGCGTGATCCGTGGAAAAGAAGGGACCGGTAATCATCCGTCTAGAATGTCGATTGATCGTGAATAAAAAAGAAGAAAAAAAAAAACAAAGTCTCATGGCGAATGTTGCGTGTTCTCTGTATTGCATGTCTCGAGGATCTTGGAAGGGTAGCTTGAAGGGGGAGGGGGTTGAAAAGCGGCCATACAGGACGAACCATACGGCCTTGCTGATGCGAGCTGTTATGCAAACGGAAGAATGTCGTGTGTTACAGGGTGGAAGCGATCGTATACACGTTTCCCTTCTACTCTGCATCATTAACCCCTGTGCTGTTCGATTGTATCGATCTCGTTCTTCTGTTCTTATTTTCTACCGAACGGTTCCTATCAAACGCGACCCGGTGCAAGAATATTCTTTGCATCGCGTTCCTTCTTTGATGTCTTACAAATTGTGTGCGAAATATTTTCGAAACGTTTCTTGATATACAGGATGATTGAAAGTAAAAATTGCCATTTGAAATAACTTACCTATTAAATATATCAATATTATTATATTGATCGAAATAAAAATTCATCTGACTTTTCGATGCCTCGTATTTTCTTAGCTATCAGGCGACTTTAAGTATTTTAATTTAATCTTTGAGGCGGTAAGTTTTAGGGATTCGTCTTGCAAAAGTGACTTATTGATTGTGAATTAATGTAATTGTGAAATAGGATAAAGTTGAGAGTTTTTCGGATAAAAGGACTTCAGAATGGAAGCGTTTTAATTGGATGTCCGGATTACTGTTCGCTAATTACTGCCTTATTTATACGCACGAAATTCCTTCCCGAAATCGTGAATTCATACCGTTGTTATTCGTTTATTGCTTGTTATTTCAAGCCATAATTTGTTATAAGCAAGTTAGTCAATAATAATTCCTTATTGGTTTCTTGGATTATATCGATTAAACAGCGTGCCCCATAACTGGTGGTACAACATTTTATATGAAAAAGTAATTTTTTTTTTTTGTATGCAGCTTCATTTTCAACAACATTTTGTTTGAAAATTCTTCAAGAGTATTTGTATAAAAAGGATATTCTTACTGACGATAGATTTTAGAGTGTTAACACTTGCATTTAGTAATTTATAACATCCATTAATTGTTAAATTAACGAAAAAACGAATGAGATTGTCATCTACCTTGCCTTAAACGAATTTTTTTTTATAAATTCTTCAAGAAATTTTCGAACTCAATTTTTGCGAAAACAAAATCACATATAAGATTTTCGATTTATTATCTTTTTTTTTTTTCTTACATTGAATTACCGCCTTGTTAGTTGCACCACCAGTTACCAGCCTGTATGCAAGGTGGTCCATGAGTTCATTCGTACCGTCGATTTCGTGGAATAATGATTAGACTACGAATTTTTACGCAAATATATATTTTTGCAAATTATTTTTGGCCCAACTCAAACTCGGAGTCGGTTGTCAAAGTAACTAAGTTTATAAAAGAAAGTGAAAATAGCTCATAAGAAATTATGAAAACTGTTTATAATATATTAGTAACATTAATATTATTATCCTATCGTTTCAGCGAACACCGAAAGGGTTAATTTAATTCCTAATAAAAATCCTTTGTTAACACATTATCTACCGGTTGAAAAAATAAATAAATAAAAAAAGAATGATTACGATTAAAAATTAAGAGCAGTAACCTTTTCTTTTAATTTACTTTTAAGCATACCTAGCTTTTATTATTTCAATAGTGTTTTAATCGGAAAAACAGTAATCCACGTTTAATTAATTCACGGTGTATTAATCGATTCTAGTCAGTATTGACCCAGCATGGAGTAAAATCAAACTCTTGTTTCACCATTATACTTTTTCATTTGTGCACCGCGAAAAATTCGTAATATTCAACTGGAGTGGCCTTACGAAACGATGTAAATCACCGTTGTTCACGATTTATTCCCATTTCCATTGTTTCGCTTTCTTCACGTTACAAGGACGAAAAATTTCATCGCTCGAATCCTTCACCTCTGATCTCTCTCTCTTTCTCTCTCTGTTTTTTTTTTCTCTCAATTTCACGATGTGCAACACGATTGCCACGATGAATAGATAACGAACGAACGAACGTACGAACGATGCGCACTGACGTTCTCGCGTCAACGGAACGATTAATCGGATTTCGAGGAACCGAACGAACGTTGCGCCTTTTTCTTTTTTTATTATCATTATTTTTTTTCACGGCCTGCAAAGATGCACGTATCGAGCTGGCGAATCTCGTTAGCCATCAATACTTTTTATTTCGTTCTCCCCGTTCATCCTTTTTCAGAAACGACAGAGGACGACAATTTGCACGGTTCGTAGGGAATCGAGATAGACTATAATCTACATTCTCTTCGTCTGACATTAGCTACTCTAAAATTATAATAAATCTATCACATGGATGTTTTGTTAAATTAAATTTTGGCCGTTTGAACGGAACGTTTGTTTCGCGAACGGTTATCAGCATCGACGAAGGCAAAGAGATTTTGCGAGCTTGCAATTTCCTATGAAATGAAAAAATACGAGGAATCAAACGATTTCGAGTGCAGCTCGCGACGAGTTGGTCGCGTTATTGCGACAGAATGAAAATCCACGAGGACAATGTTATAACTTTTCTCATTCTGTTGCTTGACGGCCTCGAGTGCTTTTATCCCGAAGAGTTAAGAGCGCGCCAGGATGGTTACCGACCGCCGGATGTATTCTTGAAAACTTTGGAATCCGCGTTCGCGAGTCAACGTCGTCGCAGATGGTTTCAACGGAAAATTTCTCGTTTAATTTTCCCTCGTCGTCAAGAGATTCGAACTTGCCACTTGGCGAAATTCTTGTAAGACATGATCCTTTCGACCTGACGTTTCATACGAAAAATAAGGAAGTTTTACCTTACAAAATGTAATTTTATTTATATCAAATTGCGTATTTATCGACAATATACGCATAACTGTATTAGAAAGGGAGAACATGTACATACGCTGTCGTGCGTTTATTAAATTGTCGACAAAATTAATATTCTGTATGGTTAACCCTTTGCATTTTGAAAAAGGAAAGGTGCGTTTGTTATTTTTCTCTTTTTAAATGAAACAGTACGTTTGTTTTTGGCGACAAAAAATGTCGAATTCGTATTGTTACAACGTTCAGAGGAAAACAGAGAGAGAGAGAGAGAGAGAGAGAGGTAAAAGAAACAAGAATTATATTATAATAAAATCTTGAATATCTTGGTTGTATTTTCTGTTCGCGTCGTTTTTGTCTCTGCATCCTTTTACCGTGAATAGAACGATGTTTATTTCCGTAAACCCGGAATGAAAACAAAATCCGACCAGCAATTTGTATTGTCGTTTGAAACGAGCGTGACCTTTTTACTTCCTGTCTTTTTGTTGCAGAAACCTTAAGGATGTGAACAATCAAACTAAAGCAAATGCCCAACCAGGCACGGCCTCGTCAAGAGTGGTCTCCCAAGTCCCCTATACATGTATTGTAAGTACGTTGTTATTATTATTATTATTGAAGCGTAATAGAAGCTCGTAGGATTTTCATTCCTTTTGCAAAACAAAATTTTTTACTTTACGAGTCGGTTCGTATTAAAATGTCATATCTGCGAAACAAGAAATTATGGAATTAATAATATAGAAAATAGAGGGTGAAATGAAATAAACTAAATTTAATTTTATTATTTTGAAGCGCTGGGAAGGGTAGGTCTTTACTGTTCGAAGAAAACTACTAGAATTTTTCGTTACCTGCCCATAGAACCTATCGGTCCTACTCTTTGTCCTACTCTTAGGGTGGGTTTACAGTAGGCAAATAAACCAGGAAAGTGGATAGTACGAATTTCTTTCAAATTTTTACTTTCCAACTCCGAATTGATCTTGGGGGGTTTCATGCGGTGAAACTGAAAATCTCTAACTAGGGATAGAGAGGAAAATGTAAAAACAGTAGGAGAAACAAAGACAGACAAAGATTTTCATTTCTTAATATCCCTTATACCTTTACGCATCGCCCTACAGAGCCTGATTTTTTTTTTTTTAATTATTCTCCTAATTAAATTCTGTGTATAATCTATCGAAATTGTGTTGATCTATGTTTTTTGAAAAGCGGTAGATACCGTACATGAAAAGTATTTCAATTCTCCGTGAATTTGGATTGATCCTTCTCGTTGGTTATAAATACTCGTAGTTCCATAATTATTCATGTGCGTTAATTAAAATTTTCCGCGACGAAATGAACGGACGTTTCAACGTAACTGAATGCAATTCAATGTTTTCGTTGTTAAATTTCATTCGAACGTGTGCTGGCATATCCTGAAACCTCGTATAATTAACGTTTTGAATATCATTTTACAATTTAGCACTAATTAAAAATTGCAGAAATTATTCCGCATTATTAAATTCCTATTAATTATAATTTTCACATTTTTGAATTACATACATAAGTAAGATTCATAAGATTTCTTTAATTGTATTGATCTTCTTAAAATAAGTAATTATTCCTTTTACATGCAGCAGTAATATAGTGATTATGATTTTAGTAATTTAACCCTTTCGCTCCGACGGGCGTATATATACGTCCTCGAAGAATGACCATTCGTATACGAAGAGCGTATATATACGCTCTGGAAAAGTGGGCGCTCGGGTACGAAGAGCGTATATACATACATATACGTTCATATTTATTGTTTGTATCTGGCAACGCTGCATATGTACCTCAAACAGTTGACTATCATGAAACAAAACAGTATCGACAAGACGATATTGTGTTTATAATATAATAAATATCATTGTAACATTTAGAGAACAAGAAACGACTTCTAATTACTTCGTAGCATTCCGTACCTCAGTGTCAACTAGTCAGTAATGCGCTCCGTACACTGCGATCACATTTTGTCACGTGCGCTCCGTAGCGAAAGGGTTAATAATTATTACTTTAGTAATTTGGTCATTGCTACTTTAGTAATTTGATAATTACTGCAGTAGTAATTTAGTAATTGCTGTTTTAATTATTTAGTGATTGATACTTTAATCATTTAGAAATTATCATTTTACTAATTTAGTAATTTCCATTTCAGTAATTTTGCAATTATGAATTTGGTAATTTAATAATTTCTATTTCAGTAATTTAATAATTATTATTTTAGTAATTTGGTCACTGCTACTTTAGTAATTTGATAATTACTGCAGTAGTAATTTAGTAATTGCTGTTTTAATTATTTAGTGATTGATACTTTAATCATTTAGAAATTATCATTTTACTAATTTAGTAATTTCCATTTCAGTAATTTTGCAATTATGAATTTGGTAATTTAATAATTTCTATTTCAGTAATTTAATAATTATTATTTTAGTAATTTGGTCACTGCTACTTTAGTAATTTGATAATTACTGCAGTAGTAATTTAGTAATTGCTGTTTTAATTATTTAGTGATTGATACTTTAATCATTTAGAAATTATCATTTTACTAATTTAGTAATTTCCATTTCAGTAATTTTGCAATTATGAATTTGGTAATTTAATAATTTCTATTTCAGTAATTTAATAATTATTATTTTAGTAATTTGGTCACTGCTATTTTAGTAATTTGATAATTTTAACACTTTACTAATTTAATGATCGTTACCAACCGGCGATTACCAAATTAATAATTTATCAAGCAATAACTAAATAATTTGCTAAAGAGACATTAGACAAGTATTTCTACTCATCGATTATTATGTAGTTTGATGGAAGGCAAAGATACGTCTGCGATCGTTAACGACTTACAACGAACACGTTTCATACAGCTTTTCAGTTACACAGCCAATGTTCGTGGCAATTCGCGATGAAATTGGAACGGTTATGATAAGTGTAATTTTAGGACAGCATAGCTCGCGCGGTACATCGTCTCTCTACAAACTAATTGCATCCGTTTCGTGACTTCTCGCCATGTCCGTTGTATTAAAATTGAAGACCTTATCTCGTAAATCGGTTCAATTAAAATTCGCGGAAAACGACGATCTTCTCGGCACGAAGAATATCGTGAACACCGTAATTAGCTAATCCGTATAAATATTTTCAGAAATTTTTGTATTTACCTTATTTTTATTCATAGCCGAAATAGTAACGTTCAGATCTCTTTTGTTAACGCTTCGACTGCTTTAGTAAAAATAGTGATTTATGACAAGAAATATTAAAGGAATGTGTGGTAATGTGGCACCCCAATTTTGAGTCTAATCAAAGACTTAAACTGCCTCAATTTTTTTTTATTAAACTACAGATTTTATTAAGTAACAGCCTGTTTCATGAAAACAAGTCACTTTTGACATTTTTGTAAGAGTGAGAGTAATATGGAAACCCTAATAAAAACCATACAAATTAACTGTGATTGCATTGGAGGCCTGTAATGAATAAATGAAATTGTGTGCTAAAAAAATCATACACATATTTTTCTGTTTCGTGCATTAGGCACTCACTATATGTGCCCATAATAATCTTTACGTATAACATATTGATTTTTCTTGTTCCATTTGGATTTTGGAGAAACAACCATTCACAGCGTACCTGTCTATTCACATCAAAAGTACATAAAATAATGAAAGATTATATGACATCCGGAAACCATATTACTCTTCATCACGACAGGGGGCTAAATTAACACTTTGACTGCCACAGTGAAAACGGACGTGTGTAGTCAGACACGTTGAAATCCTAATTATTAAGAATATAATCAACTAATTTTCAAATTTAACCTTTCAAATCGATAGCTAGCATCATTAGCTTAATGATAACGCTATCCGTGGTTTGTTTTGTCATTTCTTTTGTTAATTATTTAATTGTAAAAAATTTCGGGTGCCGTTCACCGGTGACCCCCGTGGCAGCCAACGTGTTAACTAATAATGTAGGTGTAATTCTGTAATAGGGGTAACGAGTTTCTAAACCTGTGTCTACCTAACCTAGGTATAATGCATGGTTATTCTTAAACTTACGTATACCTAAGCTGGGTGTAAAATTCTCAAACCTGTATCTATCTAACCTAGATATAATACATAGTAATTCTCGAACTTAGGTGTACGTAAGCGAGGTGTAGTAGTCAGGTTCCCTTCACCTACATGTATCGCCATTCTCCCTATACTAAGCCTATCTTGGTAGACACTGTACACACGGTTATGTCGCTATATAATTAGAAACTCGAAAAGCTATTCATACCAATTCTCAACTGCAAAACACGTTCATGCGTTTGTCTTAACGAGGATCAATTTTTACGTCCAAAATGCATGAAGCATCCTTGTATCTTGATTTTTGCTATAATTACACATCTTACAATTCGTACAATGCACAAAAACCTGAACAATCGCATAGAATTAACGCGTTCGCACAGTTGGGCATAGGTTGAAGGGTTAAATATGCGACAGGTGCAATAACAGGGCAGAAAGCAGGCGTACGCTGGTCATTCGACAGTCGATCGTTCGAGCGGAATTTAACCGACGAAATTACGATTTATTGCGATAATACGGTCGATGGGTTCCCAAAGAGAGATCCCGGCCATGCGAGATAAATATTTGGCGTTGCGCCGAAAGCCAGACACCTTTCGGTCGCCAGAATCAACCGATCGAAACCAGAGGATAGAACGGTGCTGCGGTTTTTCGACGCAGTTTGTTTCCCTCGAATTGCCTTCCAGCTGGCCAATAACGTGTCCCTCTTCGCTTCGAAAACGATCGACGAGACTGGATTTTTCACGACACCGAAATATTCTACGAGTCTCTGCTACGGTTAAACTGCATACAATGTCTTGCTTCGATCTTAGGAGGCTCGTAACCGATTTTGTCACCCGTTTTCTTCGGAATTAGTGTAACACCGTCGGTGCGAATTGAATGGAGTACTTTATCGATAGTTTTAAGTGAATTGAATACCCAGTAGTGTTGGAAGAATTAAGGGGGAGATCACTAAAGAATTTTTTTTACACAATAATAATTATTCGATCTTTTTGAAACTTAAAGGCTTATTTATTATACATTTAAGCTTCTCTGTCATGTTTTTGTCTTAACAAAAAATTTAGAAATGGCTGAATTTCGAGGCAGTTTTCTGAAAAGGTCGTGGCGTGAGTTAAAAAACGGCGGGAACTGTAACGACCGCATCGTTCATCTGAAATATGTGAAATGAATTTTTTGTAGCAGTTAAGACTTATAGGTTCTATTTAAATTAAAAAGACATTTTTAAATTAAGAAATTATAGAGATTGCAGAAATGTACTCTATTTCAACGATTTTCAAAATCAATTTAGTTCAGATGAAAGATAATAATATAATAAACATGTGTGCCAAATTTGAATAAAATCGGTCAAATAATTTTTTGGCTATCTCTCCAACTAATTTGAAAAATGTTGGTTTCAGGAGAACGCCTTTAAAGTTTCAGTGACTGATAAACTTTGAATATTCAATGATTTTAGTAACTTACCGGCTAATGTCCGATTCCTGAGCCATACAGGATATATATTTGCTGTAAAATTTTATCTCGTCCAACTTTACACTATTATACTTTATTTTGCCGAGCGAAGATCGGTGACGATTCATCAGCTGTAGCACCGAATAGAACTCGAGTTTCGTTATACAACTTATCATTATATAGAAAAGAAATTTTTTTTCGATTTTTTGGTTATTTAATTGGTGATCCCCCCCTTAAGGAGTATTATTCAATCGTTGATAACATTGATAATAAGATCGCACGGTATTTTGTATTTTGTTAATTTTAAGGTGCTCTCAGAAGTTGATAAGCAAAGACGAAGGGAAAGAAAATCCGTGAACAGAGATGAACGACAGAACAATCTCTTCTAAATAAATTATGTTTGTTTTACAAAAATGAATTAAATGAATTATACCATTTAGAAAAGTGGATGACAATAAATAGTAATGCTTAAACATAATTCTCTCGATCGAAAGGTTCGAAGAAACGATTGAAGCAATAATAATTTTACACAGTAATCACAACCACTGGTCTGGCTGGTCAAGATATAAAAGCCACAGTGTTATTTTTGAATAGATTAGTCTGTCATTCGGAGGCACCCAGCATCCCCTTTAAATAAGATCGAAAGAAGGATAAAAGAAAAATCTCATTCGAGGGTGGAAGATAGGATTTTGAAAATTGTATCCAAAGAACGGATGCAACACGGTACAGGATGTGTTTATCACGATCCTCGCGAACCGGGTTCTTTGTTTCTACCGGAAATCACGTTCGCTTCGTGCTTCCACTCGATTTCAAACGTTCGTCAATTATTCTAAACTTAAGTGCTTTCGGCTGAAAGTTTCATCACTTTTAAATTCGGATTTACTCACGGCCACGTTGGAGAGCGTCGGATCGAACGTTTCCCACCGGCCGGGGAGACTTCATTAAAATCGCTTTTATTTAGAAACTGAGACCCGATGGTTCGTGTTGCAGCTTACTCCTCTTCAATTAGCATTAATACCGGCCTAGCGAAGTGTTAATGCTCTCTTCGCCCGTCGGTATCGTTGTACCGAAAACGTTTTCAAGTATTATTCAATTCGAGCCGCCTCGACAAAGTTTGCTCGGCGTACTTCGTTTCCTTTTTCCGGCGACGATTATATTTGGAAGTTTTCGCGTTTACGAATTATATTCCTTTCTCCTTGCAATCGTATGGCCATGTAGGATTTTAAATTATCGAATGGAATAAATCTAGGGCAGCGGTTCTTAACCTTTTTCTTATCATATTATTTTCATTACCCCCCCTCCTCCAAAGTATTAAATAATGTAAATTTAAGTTTTTTTAAAATAAATTATAATAAGTATATATTGAGAGCCGTCTTTGAAGTTACTGATCAAAGATCTATCAAATTTGGAGAGTAGAGAAAAATAAGTAAATACATATACTTTTATAATATATTTATTAGTATAACTTCATATAAAGATAGATAAACGGTTCATGTATACTTCATGTGATTACACAGTAAGTTTGTAAACTTCGTATTCTTTTCGATATCTCTTCGAGCTTTTAATTTTACTGTCTAGGGTAGAGGTGGGGAACCTTTTCATCATAAGAGGCCACATTTAAATTAGGCAGTAATAAAGGAA
Organism: Stelis phaeoptera; assembly: GCA_943735885.1. NCBI lineage: Eukaryota > Metazoa > Arthropoda > Insecta > Hymenoptera > Megachilidae > Stelis > Stelis phaeoptera. Next base: position 6,231,378 of record OX030933.1, read on the forward strand.
GCCGCTATAATTTTTTATATTTCACTGTTGGTATTTTTGTTTATTTTATTCATCCAGATCTTTAAATTTTAATAAACAACTACTTCAAATAAAAGTCATATTAGTGTAAGTATTTTTAAATAAATTTATTTCATTTTAAAGAAATACAATAGAAAAATAATAATATTAAGTCGTGATCTATATAATTAAATATTAATTAATACAAGAGCTAGCTTTCATGAAGGCCGCACAAGAAACTCGCAAAGGCCGCGCGTTCCCTACCTCTGGTCTAGAATTTATTCAATAAATTAGCGCCGATTGAAAGATATAATAATTAAAAATACCAGAGGGATCCATTGAACTCGATTTACAAACCCTTTTAAAAATTGTCCTCATTTTGAAATCCCAGAAAAATTGCTCTGCATTTAAGTTACTATAATTTAGTCTATATACCATTATTTAAAACAAAATTAATAAAACTTGTAACGAGTCCAAAGAACTCGAATAGTACGGAATTTTTTGATAGACGGAGATCAATCTATGAGATTGAATCAAACAGAAGAAAATTATTCTGAAAAACTAAGGAATTTTCACTAGAAAATATCTTGCTGGATAGAATTATCGGGGTGGATTGTTTTTCGAACGATTATCCTTATCCAGTTTCGGTGTATCTGACAGGGTATATTGTTAGTCGGTGGGCTGAAGCAGAAACAACATACGGCTTGATTTATCGATTCCAACGAAAGCAACGAGACCAACGTCGCCTGAGTTCAGGCACGGCTCTACGTTTTTCGAGTAAATGTGTTTCGTTAAGTTTCTCGATCACGTATATACGAAAGTTTCGAGCACCATAAGTTTCGAAGCCTTTTTCTTTGTCGACGTCAAACTGTCCGCGTACGTTGCGATACACATTTTCGAATGGTTTTTTGTTCTCCGAGTTTTTCATTATCATCTGCTACGGAAGATATTAAGTTGGCAACTAAATTCGTGATCCATCGGTGTCAAAATTATTCGAGTTTTAGAAAGATTGTACAATTATCACAAATATTGCAAGGGATTAATTTCGAACGATGCTAGCTTTAAATAGGAAAATTGTTATTTTGCTGAGTTTTAATTAATAACTCTCTAGGGGAGGAAAAAATGAGAAGGTCGTGAATTTAATTGCCAACCTAATATTAAGTGGACGAAACGTTAACGAATTGATAGTGTAAAAAGGAATTTGAGTTCACTCCTTCATTTTTGTTTGAATAAACTATTAATAAAACACTCCGCCATTATTTTAGGCACACAAATGAAAATATACGCTTAAAAACCCAAAATTTGAACTTAACTTAATCGTTCATAATAACAGTAATTACAAATTTTTATTTTAAGTTATCAATCGAGGTAAGTCATAATGAAATTCAATTTCAAAATCCACTAATTTGTTTGCAATACGAAAAGTGGACAACCTGAACTCTTTAAATTATTATTGTATGATAACAATACCAGAAATTTTACTTTATACCCCTACGATTCTTTTTTCCTTGAATCCTTTATATATGATCGCTCTTAATTTTCCGCTCCTATGAAAATCAACGACAATGGCCTATAAAATGGACCTGGGTTGGGTTTTTCAGAAATCAGGAGAAATTCAGGTGCAAACGGTTCGATGGAGCAACTCTGTGCACCCGGGAACGATTAATTAATCTTACTTAAACAGACACTTATATCGCTTGGTCGATGTCAGTGTTCCGGACGCGATTATTCTTATCTGTTGTACACATTGTTCGTCTCGACGGATCCCTGTGTTCCGTGAGACTGCATGCGGGCTTTTTTTTTTACTTGATTTATTGTTTCCAACAGTATCGATAAAACATCACCGTGCGCCAGATGCAATTTGTGCACCGTTCGTTAATTCGATCGTTGCGTTAACATTAAACGTACCAAGCAGGATTGGATGACCCCTTTCAAAAATTTCATATCAACCAGTCATATGTTAAAAGTGTAATTAATAAAGATATTTGTTTGATTATTTTATTAGAAATCAGAAGTTATGTTAGGCAATTATTTTCTTTAATAAATTAGGAATTTCTTTTAAAAAATCAACGGTTATTTGATAAGGAGTTAAATGGCGCCTTATGGTAAGAATAGGTGTATGTAAAGTGTCGGTACGTTTGGTGTTAATCGTCCGAAAAGTTTCTTGCCTTCGGTGATTTATCGTTGAGTTAATTAAGTTTGTTCTGTACCGCTTCGATCAACCTCGAGCATCTTTGTGCGATTGTTTTTTTGGGAAGAGCGATAATAGCGGAACGAATTGGTGATTCTTGAGGAAAATTGGAAATTTTGAAGAATCGTCGTGATATTAGGTAAAATTTATTTATTTCGACAGATAATTTTCATGGTTATTTAGAATGTGCTTGCTACAATTTAGGCGACTTTTCGATGCCTCTTTTATAAAATTCTAGCTGCTTCAACTTGAAAAAGGCGTCCAGGTGTTAAAGAAAAGCGACATTTCTTTTCGCTTTATCTAATAATTTATACATTTGTTCGTATATTTTGTTGATAATTATTTGATTTTAAATAAATAGATGAGTACGTTAAAGGAATTGTTAAGACAGTTGATGTAAGTTTAACTTGGAAAGTGTTGTTTGAAATGTGCAATTTTCTCTAATTAAATATTTGTTAATCTCGAAATCATACCAAGGTATTTTGATTGATGACAAGACTTTAGTATATCGAACGGGAGGATATTTAAAAGAATTTGTTGAAGTTACAGAAATGAAAATATAGAATTTCCCACAAATATTCCAAATACAAGTAGTCTAGAATTAAATTTAAATTGTTAGTTCTCTCCATGGTTCGCCGTCTAAAGGTTAAATATGTAGCATTTCTATTTTTCAAATAAAATTAAATTTAAATTGTTAGTTCTCTTCGTGGTCCGTCGTCCAAAGATTAAATATAATAACATTTCTATTTTTCAAATAAAATTAAATTTAAATTGTTCGTCATCAAAGAATTAAAGACATAGCCTTACCATTTTTCAAATAAGATACATATTATATAAACAGTAAAATAGATATTCAAAATTACTTTTCCAAAGATTTTGATAATTAACATAATTGACCATTTCAGAACGTTTTATTGCTTTCGGGAGAATTTGTACATTGAAGGATTAAATTTTCTTCTCGAATCTACTTGAAAAATACGAGCATACCGCATCACGTTGAGAGCTTCTGTCACTTTTATCAAAGATTCGATGCATTCCTTAAACAAATACGAAGATAAAAGCAGATAAAATATACATATGATTTATAGCGAGCGATTTGAACTGCAAGTTTATATGATTTTTAATTCGTTTCTCATACAAGATGTTGTAGATTTCCATCCGCAAGAAATTGTCACTGTAATCTTTTAATATTAGATTCTTTATTACAGAAGATCCTAACTACGATCACGATAAACTAATTTAATTTGCTCTAAGCCTCGGTGATTTTCACCGTACTATTCCCAGGTACAATATTAACCCCAGATAATCAGCATAATATGCTAATAAAAGCGTTAAAATTAAAAGCTGGCTAAACGATTCACGTTTGGTTTAATATCGCATCAAAATTCTAGCGTTAATATCGGATCATTAAAAATGAACCTAGAACTGGGATGAAACTGCAGGAGATATCAGAAGAAATCCCTGGGATTTGTAGAACCGTAATATATGATAATAATCGAAAGAAAAAATTTTTGGAAAGAAAATACAACCGACTTCGGAATGCCCTGAAAAGGACGAAATAATTTTAATTTATATTTCGGAGACGGCGCAAAATTAACAATTTTTTACATTGGAAATTATCAAAATTCTTTAATCCTTTTACATATTTTCACAATTTTTGCGCCGTCTTCGAAATATAAATTAAAATTATTTCGTCCTTTTTAAGGCATTCCGAAGTCGGTTGTATTTTCTTTCCAAAAATTTTGTTTCGATGAAAAGAAAGGGAGGAGGGTGAAAACGATTTAAACGAGAGTTTGTTGTATAGTAGTCGATGTTTTGTAAGCTTTTGTATTCTTGTAAATATTAAGTATCGACGTCTCGTTCGTGGGGAGAAGAAATACTCGACGAGAATCAATGTCCGGTTAACATATTACCGAATCCTTCGTGTCACATGTATTAATATATACAGAAATACACCGAAATATATTAAAATTCAACTGGTCGATGATATTTCAAGCATTTCATATTTTCGTAGTTTTGAAAAATTCACAGCACAGCAGTTTTATGGATATTCAACTTCCGCCAACAGATGTCCAAAAAATATAATCTTCAAGTTTGTATATTACTTATCTTATCAACTAATGTTATTTAAATCTAAATTAGCAGGAAACACTTGACGCATTAACGATCCCACAGGTCAACGCGAAACATTCAACGGCGGCGAAGTTCCTGGCAATAAATATAAAAAAACATGCCTAAATTTTACGCAGTAGGTAGATCAGAAGATAGAGGAAAGTGCGTACATAATAACGCAATTTGTTGCAACGCGATATCTTAATTAGTTCCTGAGATATAGGGCTTCAAAGTTTGTATAGCGGCCGGCGCGTACGAGGGTAATTATGAATGGGCGCGACCATAGACATTTTTCTAGGAAATGCGTACTACGCATTACTAGGGATAGTAAAGGGTTAGACGTAAACAATGACCACGTGACCGCTACGCTAGACACTCGCTGTCTGGGTCCAAGCGTGCGACGGCAGCGAATTTCGACAAAAATTGCGTTTGTCTTTACACGACGATATCTCAGGAACGGATAAAGATATCGACGTAAATCAAAAAGCGAATTAAAGTGGAAGGTTTCTACTTTCTTACGAATCTAACTTTATACCGAAATTCGAAACAGGACTTTGTTGGCAGCCCTTTGAACTTTTAGTAATTTTAATACGCGTTTCTTATGCAGTTTAACATAGTTTCTGACTTTCAGTTGCTTCTAACAATAGAATATTATCATGAATATCTATCACACGCATTATTAACGATTCTTTCGTTTGTATCGTAAGTCGGTTGTATTTTTTTTCCAAAAATTTTTTTATTTCACAATTTTTAGTGGCGATCGGAGCATTCCTTCCAGAGTAGCATCAAAGAATAGGGATTTTGCTATGGGAATAGTAATTAGCAACAAAGGGATGGGAAGGGAAGGGTAGTAAAGAGAAGTGCAGGAAAGGGCATGGAAGTGAAGGGAATGTTACAAATGGGATCATCGTGGAAACATCCCCGGTCTCAAAATGTAATACTAGGTTTCATCGATATCAGGCCGAGTAAACGTGAAATACCACGTTTTCTGCGATAAAAACGATAAAAAAAACGAAAACAATCCAAAATGGTTTTTTTACGGGACCAACTGTTGGTCATACTCTACAACATGCAAAAGGTTTCGTTCTGATTGGTCCATCCATCTTGGAGTAATCGATGGTCATACACAACGCGGACGAAATCGTACGCTTTTTTGCCATAAAAAAGGGGCAAGCGGTGATGAAATGCAAAGTTTTTTTTTTACGGGACCAACTGGGAGTCATACTCTACAAGATGCAATAGGTTTGGTTCCGATTAGTCCATCCATTTCGGCGTAATCGGCGAACATACATTAAAAAACAAAAAATTAACATACATGTCGAATTGAGTAATCTCCTCCTTTTCGAAGTCGGTTAAAAAAGGGGAAAAGATTGAAACGTTCAAATTTTTATCATTACAGATTATCATAATTTTATTTTAAATTATTTCTTTCTTGCTCCAAGATCGTTTTAACCCTTCTGCTACTAAAATCGATACATGTACTTTGATATAAGTGTCATTTATAGAAAGTTTTGATACGACTATAAAATTCGTCAGACACAATAGATCAGGTAACCAATTAATTCCTAAAGATCGAAAATTTATTATTTCCTATTATAAAATAACTATAACAAATACTGTCAATATTTACTTTAGATAGATACTTTGAATGTTAATAACGCGTTAAACAATTTAATATACAAATCTGCAGCAATTTCATATACAAAAACCACAATTCAAAGACATCGTGGAAATTCGTAAGCTCGGTTTATTCTATCGCGTTTCAATTATCCTACAGCTAATACCCGGCGGGTTAAGTAAGATTCGTACTTAGAGTCGCGTTTTCTTAGGGTGCGTTCACCTGTGCGCACCTGGTGCACGAGGAAAGGAAACAGACCACGATGAAGTCGTAACACGCATGCGAGCAACCGCGTCGCTTACTGTTATCACTACGCATGTAAGAATCAGTAAGTACGTCGGTGTTAATAATTCTCGCGACGTGGATGGAATAAATTAGAGGAAACGTTGCGTGTCGAAATTAAAGGACACCCAATTTAATACGTGAAATGCCAGGCGAACCACTGGCAGCTTATAGTATTTTCCAAAGGCACGATTTTAATCCTCTATCTTTAATGGGGCATGTGTATGTAATTTCTTGGAGAATTTTTATACGTGAAATTGGAAGTTTATTTAAACGGAGGAATGAAAGTACTTAGATTCGTAAACAATCGTGATCTTTTCTTTGGAAAATGGAATTGTTCATGTTCAAGAATTTCACTGTAAAGTTATGCTGGAATTGCACCATGGGATTTTCCTTGACGTGGCAATACTTTTTTTTTCTTTTTTAGAATTTTTAAGTGGTCATTGACGTGACATTTCATAGATAGAACGATTGATTTTTAACTAATTACAGATACACGTTATCTGTTAATCTAATTGTATAACTTGTCAAAAGAATTTATATTATTTGCTCCAGTTTTTGGAACATGTTATTCTTTTTTGGAGGGTATGAAAATACTACTGGCTACCTAACCAATGTGAGTGGCCTTAGGTAGGCTTTATAATGAGCAAAATAGTTAGGTGTGAGGCATACGCCAGTATACATAAGTAAGAGAGTGCCTAATTAGGCTATCTTCCTCATTCTTGTATATTTACAAACGCTAACTCAACTATTTACCTAATAACGACAAAATTATCTAAATTTCCTTTTATCTTAGCTACCCAAACTGTCCTCCTCACGCTCGAGTATTTACTAGCTTGGCTTACCTAAACTGTACTTACAAACACTACTAGCATTGACAGTATTACTTAAACTTAAATTACCTCTATCCACTTAACTAAGCTGGTTACTCGCTTAATAATAAATTCAGCTTTAATAACAACGTAGACAAGAATTAGGGATTAAAGAACCAAGAAAGGACGTAAAAAAATCAAACAGACCCTTAAATTTCTAGAGCGTTATTTTACGAACAACGTCTAACTGGTGTATCAAAATTTGTTTGCAGGTGGATGCCCCGCTCTGCCATGAGGCCGGCCGAGGGCGACACTTCGGACTGCATCCTAGTGGTTGGTATATCCAGACCGAAGATGGCCGCAGCTTTTCTCATGGTCGTCCTCCTCTCCCTGTTCCTCACCTTCCATATTCTCTACGACAGCGCCGTGTACAGCTTGCACGCGGCTTCCGCCGTGGAGGGTCGTACAGTTGAGCTCGTGTCGCAGGTCCGCTCTACCCCGCCTTTGCTCTTCTCCAGCAAGGTTCACTTCCCCCGTACTAGTCGTCATCTACCTCAGGCAATCATCATCGGTGTGCGGAAGTGCGGCACCAGGGCGCTCCTCGAGATGCTCTTCCTTCATCCGCAGATCCAGAAAGCAGCCGGCGAGGTCCATTTCTTCGATCGCGACGACAATTACGGGAAAGGTCTCGAATGGTATCGAAGGAAGATGCCGTATTCCTTCAGGGGACAAATCACCATCGAGAAGAGTCCCAGCTACTTCGTCACGCCAGAGGTAGGTGGTAAAACAAGAATTTGTATAAAGAACGATGGTGTGATTTAACCTTCGGTGTCTACCATTGATATGTTTTGAAATGTACAGGGTGATCATGAAAGGATTCACGATTTTTTGGAGAAATAGTTCACGGCAAATGTATGAATTTATGAATTATCTAGAAATGTTTAATCAGCATAATTAACTACAGAATAGACATAATATTATGACGTTATAAGTATAGTATAAAAATTTGATTTTAATTATTTTGAGAATTATAAAATAATGGGTACCTTAGCGAAGGCTTATATGTGCCATAAATGTTAAGCTTGAAACTTTGCAAATTAAAGACCATTGTAATTTTCTTACCAAGTTATCTTTATAAACTTGACAAAGATTGAGTAGCGAAAGAAGAAGATGCTCAGAGTTTAATAACAAAGATAACATGATACTTTCTTAAATGTAACACACATGGGCAAATGTATAACTTTGGTTAACGAATCCGAGTGTTACAACACATGCAACCGTGTCACTGACCGCAAAGTGTCAGAGGTGATGGATGAACCCTGAGTTTAAAAGTCTAGTATTTATGGCTCGAAGTAATTTGGGGTTAATGACCGTGAGTTTGTAGCGTGCTGGTTATTCGACCTTTTCCTGGGTCATGGAACTCCTACGTATTTGTAATTAATTCTTCTTATTTGCCATTAGTTTGTATTTAAAACCAATATACTAAATAAATTGTATAAATCGGTTTAAAATAACCTGCCCTGTATAACTTTAAACATGGTCAGTTTAATATAACTTGTATGTGCAAACTCAGGTCATTGACGAATTTTGAACGATTTTACCAGGATCTAGATACTACGACATTCTTAAGTAGCTTATATCAGTGCATACGACTGATGTCAAACAGTTGCATAGGAAACCATGTAAGCTTTGGACCCGTAATTCTGTCTTGTTGTAGATTTACCATAAAATATATAGTGGGTCACTTCTCAAAATGAACTACCCATTCTTCTCATAATCCTTAGCGATCCTTTCCCACTTGCAGCGTTCACGATACATATGGCTAAACGTACAGGTGTAGCAGAGTTGATCCTTCGCCTGTAAATATTGAAGTTCTGCACTAACTGCCACTTCACTAACCCTAGTATACTTCCTATTAGCTGTATCAGTTTTTCTGGCGATCCTTAAACGATCAAGGAGAGATTTTCCCAATTCCATCGTTCATAATACTTACACTCCTAACATCTGTTGGTATAGCCAAGTCCAAGTCTAACATAAGTGGCAATAACTGCCACATTCTTAACTCTAAGGTGCTTCTTATTAGCTATATCTACTCTAAGGGTGCAAAATGGATGAATGGCGTCCGAGTCGAGTTTGTTGTCGAGGGCGAGAGTCATTCATTTTGCGCGCGTGTTACGCAAGCTATTTTTCGAACCAGAGGGCACAAGAATCGGGCGTTTAATGTTTGTTTGGCAAGCCCAAGGTGCTAGATTCTTGCCGTAGGCGAGAAGTGAACCACTGTACGCTCTAGGGCCAGAATGGGGCACTTTGCACTCTCCATCAGGCATTGAAAGTCTGATTTTGTGCCCTCTGGTACGACAAAGATCTTTCCAAGTTTATGTACGTAGTCGATATATAGATTTACGATACCTACACCTACAACACCTGTTAATACAGCTAGAAGTCTAGGATCAGTATATAAATTGGTTCCATGCTCATAAATATTACAGTTTAACGGTAATTCTAATATGGTTCCTTGTATTCCACAAATATGGTGAACTTAGACGATCGTTCTAGGTTTAATTATTGCTATCCCCATGCCCCATGGAAATAAATCAACACGCCTACCTGTATCCTCCAAGAACGCTCGTCCCACAGGCGCGTTTTATCGTTCCAGGTACCTGAGAGAATTCGCGCGATGAACGCGAGCGTGAAGCTGTTGCTGATCGTCCGTGAGCCGGTTACCCGAGCGATTTCGGATTACACCCAGCTGAAGACGCACGCCGCAACCGCGTCCACCATCACGAACGGGACACCTCGCAGCGTACAGCAACTGCAGCAACAGCAAGCTGCTCGTAGCTTCGAGGAATTAGTGATGCGACCCGACGGTAGCATCAACGAGTCCTACAGACCGGTCGCCATTTCCCTGTACCACACGTACATGCACAGGTGGCTGGAGGTGTTCTCCAGGGAACAGATTCTGATAGTGAACGGCGATCAGCTGATCGAGGATCCGGTGCCACAGTTGCGCAGGATCGAGAGCTTCCTCGGGCTGGAGCCTCGAATCGGTAGACACAATTTCTACTTTAACCACACGAAGGGCTTCTATTGTCTGCGCAACGAGACGTCGGAGAAATGTCTGAAGGAGAGCAAAGGCAGACGCCATCCCCGCGTTAGCCCGGTGGTCGTCACCAAGCTAAGGAGGTTCTTCAATGAACATAACCAACGATTCTACGAGCTCGTGGGAGAGGATCTGGGTTGGCCCGAGGAATAACCGTCGTAAGGGAACGGTTCGATCGCCGTACATCCATGACGCAGGTGTTGCGTGCAGACATGATGGATCGTCGTTGCCCGAAAAAGCAACTATCGTTGTACGTGTGCGAGTTTCCCTTTGCGAGAATCACGAAGGTGCTTCGAATCCTGGAGAGAGTCGGTGGATCAGCGTTGAAACGGAATCTATGGCAACTCGGCTGGACCGAGAGGAATTCTTAATAAAAATCAAACTAGAATGATCGGATGTTTCTGATCGTTATGGAGCAACTCGAAGATCTTGATCCACCGTGAAATTAACAAGAAACATCGTCCAGAGAATTCGTAGCTTCCAGGGACACAGCATCGAAATTCTGAATCGAGGAAATATTTCGTAACGATGAGAAAGAAGATGACTTCGTGATTCAAGCTCGTTCAAACGAAAAGTCGGGCGGAATTAATCGAAGAGGAACGACGACTTTTCGCCGGAAGAATCGCAGATCTGCAACGAAGACTTCTCGGGTGCAGGATTCATCCGCAACAGGAGAATCGAGGCTGATCAGGATGAGTACCTTTTATATTTTACTGATTAGCTGTAAGATTAAAACCGAGTAACAGCTCGATGGTTCCGCGAGATTTCAATATCCATACACCGTCAGTGTGCTCGAATCTCAGTTTTTATTGACAAACGGTTAGAAAATTCCTCGCTGAGAAGGTTTCTTCTCATTCGTGTAAACGCTTTGTGTCTGGAAATCAGGATAAACTTACCGAAACAGTTTATTTCGACGATAAAATCACAAAGAGAACGTTTTGACGTGCGAAGCGGTTGAATTCCTTTGAGAGGAACAAGGCGCGATACGCTTCCTTAAGAGTGCAAAAGAATCCTGCCGGTCTCTTCAGAAAGGGCGCTCGAACACGCGAACTCGAGTAGACCCTGAAGAGGCTCGTGGCAACGAGTCAAGCCATTAAATCGAGTGCATGCAATTTAATGGATATACGAGTCTGGCCGGGACTCGTCGTTATCGGAAATCCTGGCTTCCCCTTTCTGGGCTCGCGCGCTAATTGTCCCTGAAACAGAGACGTCATCCTTGAAACGCATGGGATTGATTTGAGATTCGTAATGATCCTCTCGACGAAGATGGAATTCGAAATCTGATGGAATAATTGGATTCGAAGGTGTTCCAGGTGAAGAAGGTTGATTACGTGATAAAACTTGAGATAAAGTATTCGAATTGATTGGGGCAAATTAGATTTCAGATTAAATTCATTTAAATTGTTTTAATCCGCAGAATCGATTTAATTCGAGCTTTTGTATTAGCAATGAAAAGATTGAAACGCGAATCGTTGAAGATTCTGTTTCGAATTAAAGCAGCACAGATCGATTGTTCATTTTATAAAGTCTCAATACTGAACGGTATAATTGTAGGTTAATCAGAGCTAATCTCAGGGAATACATCAACTCATTAACGTAGAATTGCAATTAACAGGTATAAATAGTATTTCGTCTCATTCTACTAATTAGAAGACTGATTATTCTCGACGAAGATGATTTGTTTTCCAATTTAAAGTGATTTGAAGAATCGAACCCCATCTTGAACGATTTTATTAATTATTTAAAACTATTAATTGCAATCTTAATTATCACTTAATCGTACTGTAATAAGGTGTTAATGACTAAGTATCTGGCATTGCTTGAGGTGTGTCAGTGTCCTCAAAAAAATATAAACACGTTGACTGTCTCGGAGAACACTATCAATCATTAAAAGGTAGAAATGAAAATGGCATAATAACAAAAAAAATAACAGGATGAATAATTGAACTAAAAGACAAAGTTGACAGCCACAGATGTAAATAGTTAATTTTCATTGTATTATGATTAATATTAATATTTTTTTTGTTTTCAAATTTAAATTTTTAGTATCCTATCTTTCGTTACTCAAAATTAATTTTCCTTTTTTTAATTATCCAGGATAATTATAATAATTTTCAAACTCACAATTACTTTTCCTTTCTCAAGTAAGAAGTTACTTATTATCTAAATTATTAAATCTCTTCCATTTCTTAATTATTTGACTACCTCAAATGTGCATTAATTATCAAATTTGACTCAGAATTACTCCCTCCTCGTAGTCACTTATAAACACATTAACATTAAATTTTCACATTGTACTCAAAATTATTCATCCTGTTCCCAAGTCTTCGATTACATTAAATTCGACGTAAAATCAACGCGTTAATAATTCCCATTGTAAACCAGCCACAGTCGCATGCAATCGTATCCGCCGATAACGAGATCGTCCAGGAACCGATCGAACTGTCCGACTCGCTAACCGAACGGCGCAAGATCCCCGTAGGTAAGAAACAACCTAGAATTGACGAAGAAATTTTAAAGGAAGATCCCTGGTATCAGTCACGGCAGCGCGTGTCCCACGGGATCTCTGATTCCCATACAGTTGATTCCGAGAGGGTCATTAGTCAGAGGGTCGGACGTCTGTCCGTCGATTTTCGTAGCGAACGAATTCGAGCACATTGCACGGTCCTGGTGTGTTTAGATCGATCGATCCACTGTAAGAGAGCAGAATGATCCATCGATGCTGTTACTCGGTCCTCCGCGTGGCTGCTCGCAAGACACCGTGTCTTGTTCCATGATACACACACACACATAATACACGTACAGTTACTTGCGTTAATATTTAAACGGTGTATCAGTTTCAAATTTTCTGCCTCGTATAAAGAATTACTTATTTTATAATTTTCTTATTATAAGTCTTATTATAAGCCTTTCTTATACGAAGTAGCGAACCATGGCATGCAGATATTATTTGTTCTGTTCAAAAAAGTCCTTTATCGAACCATAAACTGATTCTCGAATGTACAGAGTGTTCCGGTAAAATGTATACACACTTAGTAAAGTGGGTAGACGTTAACTTGCAATTGTGTTGATTGTCTTATTAATTAATCAGAGCTATCTAATTTTGATAGTTGATACTTTATCAGTTCGATCGAAAACTGATTAATAAACCTGTTGGAATGAAAGTTAGGTGTCCTGCGATTCAAAGGAAATTGAATTTAAAGGATACCTTTAAGCGACGAACCAATGATTCTTACTTTTTTTCATTTTATCCTATATTAACCCTTTGCACTCGAGCGGTGCCTCTGAGGCGCCATATTTCGTTTTTTCGGAGTGATTCTAAAATGCGAAATTTTAGTTTCATCCGTATCAAAATATAGAAAATCAATTTTTTCTGCATTCCTTTCTGGAAACATAGCTGGAAAATTAAAGTAGATCGCTTCGAGTTCAAAGGGTTGAACCCCATATTTCCAAATAGAGAAAACTGCTGCATTGAGGGTATTAACGCGAGTAACTTGTACATCACACACATGTACAGACAAAGTAACAGTAACGCCGGCCAAAATAAAATATAGACGCGAATCCAACGAGAACGATACTGTTCTTGTCTCTCCCGGAACAGGAAACGACTCGTCTGGTGGATCACGCGTCGCATGGATCACATTGGTCCGTGAGTTTACATATCATCTAGGTTAACTAGTTCGTATTACAGAAGATTTAATATTTTTATAATCCACATTGGAAGTTGTTATATCGAGTCGTTAAGCTTATCGTGTACAGGAGGAAGAGGGGGAGGGCCACCCATGAGGATCGCGAATGTGTACCGCTCTGTGATCTTTGGTTTCGTTCCTCCTACAGATAGATTAATTAACGATCAAATATTCGTGCAATTGGAATAATAATAATAATTCGTCCGTTTTAACAAAGGATGCACGACTCACCGAATGATCGAGGTATTATGAAAGTAGGAAGCAACAATCGTCGGGTATGAGAGGATGAATTAAATCGCAATTTAAAATATATTGTTATGAGACTAGGATTTGTAATTTTGAAGTGGGAACGGGGTAGAATATTTGGTTATAGACGTAATTTTCTGAAGTAGGAAATGGAAGAGTGAGGTATTGTATGATCCTGAGCAAGGATACCTTTTCACGGAAAAGATTGTAGAGTTTTCAATTTTCTGGAAAGTTTCTTTTAATATATTGTGGGTAACACTTAAATTTCCATAAAAGTGTCACCCGTGTTATTAGAAATTGTTTCGTTTATTTAGTTGAAAATAATCTTATTGGATACTTGAAATTATGAATAATAGAAATAACGAGGTATCGTGGAATAGAACAGAGAATTGGTTAAAAATGAAATTTTCAATAACTGTGTCGTGGCAGTCAGACTGTTAATTAATTTCGACATTGAACGAATAATAATGACTTTCTTTGTCACAAATTTTGTGTACAGAATTATATAACAAATCCGAGGAACCATTATAGTTTGATGTAACATGGAAGTTACAAAGCTATATGATTTATAATAAAAATAACAACAAAATTATTATTTACACTCATTCAGAGAAAGTAGAATTTATAATTGTTATATGAATATTAATTGAAATATTATTTGAAATCGAAAAAAGCAGTACGTAAGAACAAATCGTGTTCCTTATTTCTCTGCTATGATATATCCAAAGAATAATATTTAAAATGTCAAGTTAAATATAAATACTTGACACAAAACGTGCAATAAATTAATTTCCTTAAATTGCTTTAAAATACACCGCTAGTGTGTATTTCTTGTTATTTTTAATCATATTTTATTAAATTATTCGGTGGCTCGGTTGAATTGTTTCTTACGTGTAAATAGCACTCATAATTTTATTGGTAAATTGCCATCTCTATAAAAAGTATATGGGCCATATACGAGCCAGAGAATTTGTGAATAATCTTGAAAGATATACACACCTATAGTCATTTTTCTATATGTAACATTTGTGTAGCTTTAAGAGATCCTTTTATCATAAGGAACGTCGTGTACAATGAAACAGCATATCAGAATTTAATGAAAGAACGTCGGAATTTGTGAATCACATTTCTAAAAGTAAGTAGAAACAAGATCGATAATCGAAATCGAATTTTAAATACTTTTTAAAACAAAATTTAAGATGCAATCGTGCGACACAAAAAGAAAATGCATTTTCACTTTAATTTTTAAACGAAATGCAAATTATTGCAAACTTTGTTTATTAAAGTTTCAATCTTAGGTTTTCTTTGGAGATTGTTAAAATTTATTGGTTGCTTTATAAAAGTTACCGAAGATGTAATTGAATTCGAGAGAAATTTCAATTTTCGTTAAGAGGTTTTGAATTTCCGTAGAGTCTTGTAGGAAATTAGAGTTCGTATATTGAATGTTTTGTATTTTATTACGCGCGAGGGTGGTGTTAAAGGTCGTAAAGTAGAACGTAAGAATGGAATTCATACATATCAAGAAATGTGATATACATCAAATACATATCAGATATTACATATCGGTAATAAAATTTTTATAGAAAATATGTATATATTGGAGAAGTTTTAGAGTTTATTGAAATATAAAAGCTTTAATCTATTGTGTATTTAAGGTGACTTTTTGAATCATGTATTTTGTCTCGAACGAATAGACCAAGTTTAAATTAAATTAAAATTAAAATCGAAGAAGAAATAACGAATAATTAAACATAACAACTATTTTAAGAATTTTAGAGTATGCTTAATGTTTAATCAAATATATCAAATCCTATTTATCTGATTTTTTGTTGTTCTGTATTTTTATTTATTTTTCCAAAATTGTCGACAACGAAATTCTCGAAATACGATTACAAAAATTGTTTAATTGATTCTAATGTTAATTATTGATATTAAAATTCTCGAAATTTCTCATCTTAAAATATAAAAAAAAGATTACAACATTTTCTAAAGTAAAGAAGCCGAAGAATAGTAATTAATTTTATCCAAACAATCTTAATTTTATCATAATACAAAATATACAAACAAGGTATCGAAACGGATTTTGATATTTTATTGATTTTCAAAACATTAATATTTACCAATTTTCATATAATTTTCACAAATTTATAATAAAACAGATTAAACGCTTTTATTAGATTTTTCAATTATAATATTTCCAGCATTAGAGCAGTGGCGGATGCAAAGAGGGACGATAGGAGCGACAGTTTCCTTCAAAACTTATAAATTGCTTTTTGCAACAATTTCTATATTTAACAGCTTAGATTTTATAGCGATTTCTATACTTAACAATTTACACTTTATAGCAGTTTGAATATAATGTAAATACAAAAGTAATATCATATAAATTACTGCAATTTATATATTGTGAAAATTTCGTAAAGTTCGTGCCGTTTATAGTAACTGTCGATATTAAGGGTTTTAATTAGTATTATTTAATTAAGTTCTATTTATGGAAACACTTTTTAAAGATCACAAAGAGTCCAGTCCTTTCGTCACGTTCTAATCTATTCTGTTACCAAAACGGCAGAAATGCTCCAAATACTAAAATGAATATATAGGGTGTCTCATTGTAATCTTTCCACGCGATTATCTCGCAAAATATTCATTATTCGAAAAAAAATGTTTAAACGAAACATGCTCTATCCGAAGGGGGACATTCAATGGTGTACACTGTTTTTTTCTGGGTGGAGGCGTCTCCGAGATTTGAAGGTGACCTTTGTTTTTTTTAATGGAATCGTAGTTTTTTTCACGCTAGACACATAGCTATTGATCTACATTATGTTGACCTTGAAATGTCTTTACTGCACGTCCAGAAAATGTTTCTTATCTTCTAAATTCAAAAGTACGACCTTGAACATTTCTGCAGCACCTTCAACTTGCTCGAAAGTATCCCTAGTAATTTACTATTTTCAGAAATGATATAGTTTATGAAAACATTGCCCATAGCCAGTTTTTATATTTGAAAACCGATCATTTTTGCATACAAAATGTTGAATGTTTTATCACATCGATCGCTATTAACGAATAATTTATGAGAACTTCATCATTTGGGTTATTGGATAAAGACGTCAACAAATAAACTGCAGAATGGTATTTTAAGTCCTTGTAAAAGAATTGAAAATATACTTTTACACGGTTTCTGGATCCGCCTCTCCATTAGGGATAATATGTTCCATCCTCCTTAGATTAACCTTCCGCGAGTCAAATGTTTTCAAAAATAAAAGATTTCTCAAGTAATATCGGTTGAACCATGCAAAGGGACCCAAATACATAGAAAATATACACTAAGAGGAGAGATATAAGTTGATATAAGAGAGATATAAGCTGTTCACTGTTTTATTTTCAATTAAAAAGTGAAAACACCCTAAAAATCCATAGTCCTAGCGTTAAAAAAAAATAAAACATAGAACATTGATTCGAAACAAATCGAGCACAAACTTGTCGAGCCCTGGTGTCGTCCTTCTTCTTCAGAACCTGCAGATATCTGCTTCCGTTCGAGTCCTCGTAATGGACCTTATATCGCGGATCTTCCTACGTGTACCCAGTTCGATATATATCCGACGCAGGAGATTGAAGCACAGGATATCGACATAAAGGGTGGGAGAGAGATAGGAAGAGGGACGGGCCCGTACATCACGCGAAGATAGAAGTTCGCGATAAAATTGACCATTTGTTTCTGAAGGCAGAGAGAGGGAGAAAAAAAGGGAGGAATCCTGACGTGAAAATGCCATCGATCGTTCGAGCGACATCTCGATGAACGAGAGATGTGAAATTCTACAGTGTGTTTCATAATATTGGAAACCCTTTTCAGGAATCGACGCAAGACACAAAAACGATGAAATAAGTTTATATAAATACAAATTCTATTTGATCTTGTTTCAAAGTTGTGGCCACTTTTATGTGTTAACCCTTTCGCTTGTTGAATTAACTCGTTGTACTACAATAACGTGTCGCACTTGTGACGCACCTTACAGTTCAAACTTTGATCACGATTGAATATTAAGTTTAATTCCGATTACAATTTACGTAGTACTTGATTTGTTTTATCGTTGAAGTAATAAATATTTAGCTCTGACCGACGCACCAGTCAGGAAAATGGTAGTGCAAGGGGTTAAGGGAAGAATAAGCGTTGCATGTCTGCGAACATACAGACGTGGATAGTTAGTGTTGTTTATGAATTCAGGTAAATGGGGCACAGACTTGTGAAATGTCACGCATTTTTGTATTATTAATTTTCTATGCACGTAAATTAAGTAAATAACAATGAATTATTCGTATAAAGCAGTCGCACACGTGCAATCGTCCTCCTTAGATGTACCATTACCCTAATGCAAGGAATCGTTTAAAGATCTGATATAAAAATGGCATTTAATACGTTTTGTTATGAGTTCCTGAAAATATATCAAATGAAACAAGAATATGGTCTAGCTGAATATTACGATGAACTTTTTTAATTATTTCCGTGTATTCTGTCCATCCCTGAAGTAGGTCTTACGTATATAATGTTTACACTGTTATATTAAAAACTGAACGACTCAGAACGAAATAATTTTTATTATCGCAAAGAAAGAAAAATTTAACGCAGGGAACATGAAAAATGTAATTTGTTCAAAAAGTGAATTTAATACAATCTGGTTTTGAGGTCCGGATATTCTGAAACTCCCTATATATAATGGACAAACGAAAATTCCAATTGGTTCTTCCATTTGGCCCTTCATTTTGAATTCTTCGCGCGTCACGATTTGGGTTCGCTTTTGGGGATTGTCGTATTAAACAAGGGTAGGTACGCAGGAGGTCGGGTAAATGCGAGATATATCTGTAAAAATGCAAACCTCGTAACTCCATTATGAAAATGTTTCTTTCCTCGCGTAACGTGATATATTAGACAGAAATGACACTTTCGAAATGGCGTTATTTGAAATATTGTTTGAGATAACATATCATTTTATTTTATAACTTCGTTCTGAAAATATACAATCGAGGTCCATTTTTACCCAAAAATGTTTACGAAACTGTTGCATAATTTCACCATTCAATTACTTCGTAATATTTAAAATAATATGTTGCTGTTTGATACCAGTTATCAAAATGATACTTCTTTATTAACTAAAGAGTCAAGTATAAACCACTTTAAGTTTCGGTACCTTTTTCGTGATTATCACGAAACTCGTTTCCATCGAGAACGGTCTCGGGTATCCCCCATTCGTCTCCGTTCCAGACGCAACCCGTGGAAGTCCCATTACGCGAAACCGTGGGTAATTTGTGCTAACGAAAAATACGTCCTGGCCGTTTCGTAGCGGCGGTGATAAAGAGCAGATCGATCTTCGGCCAGGAAATACAAAAGGGTTTCATGCTCCAACATCCGATATCGAGAAAAGGACAGTTTCCCTTCGAGGATTCGGTTTAACCGCGAACAAAGTTGTCGCGGATGGTTTCATGGGAATTTCATTACATTCGTACGGGGACGATCGACGCGAAACTTGTCTGCCCTTGATTTTTGACCTTCCCCGAAACGTGGTAGATAAATGGCTGCTGTTAAGACAGGAAGATAAAGGAGAAGTTTGTTTCGGTAATAGACATCGTTGTATTAAACGGTGTTCCGTATAACAGGGGTTGGTATTGTACAGGGTGTTACAACTTGACATTTCTGCAAAAGCGTAATTTAAAGTAAGACATCTGAAGCAAGTCTATTTAGGCAAAAGACTATTTAAATTTTCATCTTTCTTATCATAAGCACGTCCGGTTTAAGAATTATTCTTATCGCATCTTATTCAAGTATTCTACATTTTGTATTATACTTATCGTACCGTGTAAATCGTCCATAAATACAGAGACACCCAGCAGATACTCGACAAATAAAGTGGCATGAATTTTTGAAGCATCAAATTACGTTATCGGTGGAAACCTTACTTGGTATTACTTTCGATGTATTGAAAAATGGAACCAAAGGTACAGAAAGCATGTTTCTCTATGATAAATAAACCGCTTTACAGCGTAGTAAAGTGAGTCGTGCATCCTCGATGAGGAGCCTTTATCGGTTCGTCCTGTTATTCCTGGGAATAAATACCTTTCCGTCTGGACAAAAGTTAAATTTCGATCACAGAGCACCGGATGGCAGCCGGACGGGTAGAAAGAAAACGGTGAAACCGAAAATACGGGTACAATTCGCTCCGAATCCGCTCCAAATCCGTTCCTCGACCCCGTACGTCGTCCGTATGACATTTCGTTCACGATCGCGGTGAATCGTGCTCGATCGGATTACAGTTCGTGGATCTTTCGAAGGGAAAGGCGGGTGAAAATCTTAGTTTTGAAGCTTATTTAAGAGATTAAAATTCTGGGTACCTGTCCATTTAAATTCGAAGAAATCGTTCGCACGAATCTGAACACGTTAAAAAATAAATCAACAGATTTCATCTGAGAAAGTCTATTTAAAGTCTAATTTTACATTTGAAGACAAACAGAAACAAAGTGTAGCGGGTAACAAAATATCCGGTATACTATCGAAAACAACTGGGAACAAGAAGATATCACGTTCGCCTGAAATTACTCCGAATGAAAAAGATCTTGAGTTTTGATTTGAAGAATTATCCTATGATTTGTAAGGTTGGATAAATATTCCCAGTTCGTGCAGAATTGCTGATCATCGTCGAACACAAATACAGGGTGCGGCCAAATAACATGTACAAGCGGAAATGAGATGATCCCTTATGATATAAAATACGAACAAAATGTGGAATAACATTTTCTCATTTAAGGTTTAGTTTTCGAGAAAATCGAGTTTGAAAATCCGATAGCTGCCAATAAAACCGATGGCTAACAAATTATGGTTCATCGAACCATAATTTTGTTTCGTTCAACAAAATTAACTTCAATTCGACAGGTCCTTTCCTATTACACTTAGAGAAAAGTTATTTATTGCAATTGACGCATTTTTTATAGTTCTGTTTCCTTCTAAGATTTTCGATGATTTCTGAGTAAAAAAAGATGCCCCTTTGACACTGTCTGGATCGATTTATTTCAAAAGTGGCAAAAAGCGGCAGCTAATTTCTTACTTTACAATTATAGTAACAAGTTATGAATAAAATGCGGTGCGAGAAATTTGTTCCAAACACCTCCGGAAAAAGTTATGCAGTAAACAGTGAGATAAAGGATAGGTATTACCTTTCTCGTTGTTGCAATCCTTTAAAGCTATATCATTAGATTCTGAAACCGTTATAGGCGCATAGGATTTAATAAAACGGGAAAATAAAAAACAATATTTGATGACGTTCTAATTATCTATATTTTCTCCGCTGTTAATAACTTTTTACCCAAAAAGACTTATGACTTGTAAGTAGGAAACATCTATAAATCAAATCACGCAAAGAATTTTTATTTGGACGTATGTTCTTTATTTTCCATTTTTCGACCACTGTACGACGTTCCTCGATCGACGCCAATTTCAACCAAGCACGGTTTCCGGTATGATCACTTTCGATTAAACTCACTTAGAAACTTTTTCGGTGCTTGATTTAATCTTCTTGGAGATTTTCGAACTTCTTGAGTGTGTAAAGAATGTTCCTCCTCTGGATGATTTCTTCGGATATAAATTGCAGCCTCCGTAACAGATTTAAAATCAACCGAGGAAACGGATCCGAAAGTTTTAACTAGGATCTGTTTCGTTCTAAATACTTTTCGTACTTAATTGCACTACATGTTTTGTCGAGAAAATGCTCTGTGTATTATGTTCCCTTTAATCTCAACGTTCGAGATCCTCCGTTGTTATTCAGTTTTGCAGAAAACAGGGTCATAGTGTGTTGCCGGCTCGAGTCGGCAGGCGAGCGTGGCTGAATTATGCCTTATTACGAGGCGAAAGGGCCAAGTCCTGTACACGTCAGTCACGCGAATAAATTGTATCTCTGGCGGCGAAGCGGACAGGGAAAAGAAAGATTAGAAAGCGTGGAGACGAGCTGGCCCCAGGAAAAATGCTACTTTGTAGCACGCTCTGTACGAGCTGTTGAATTAATTCCTTGCATTAATGTACCGTGTCCATTTTTTTTTTTTGCCTCCACCTTTCAGGTTGGTCGTTTCCTTCGTTTAACCTTTCTCAGCCACGGTTTTTCTTTGTCTTTCAACAACAAACGTGGCTTTTATTATTGCATTCGTTTCGGAATCTTATTCGGTGCTTTCGTTTGACGATTCATTTTTTTTTTTTTTTTATGAGTTTCAGATTGCGATGGTTATCTTCTCGTATCGTTTCAAGGGAAATTTTGGAAATTCTTTTATGAAAAGAAAGATTCATAATTGAGAAATATAATTTCAAAACTGGTTATGTACATACTTATATAAATTCAGATGTTTATTGATTTTAGTTGTTAAATTATTTCAACATGCTTCTAGTGAAACAAAATTAAAATAATTATAATGTTCTTTCGGTAAATTGGGAATTTTTGTGGGAAAATAAGCTTTGCTAAGGTTCACTGTAAAACGAGAAACGACGTTTAAAGCTCCTTCCCTATCTTGGCTTTTTTACCTTTTTAATCAAATAATACTTGTTCTCTACCTGGATACTTCTGAACACGTGTCACTCTTTTAATTACCTATTGTTTTACGCGATCTACTTTAACGGCGCGTTACGCGGCAAGTTCAAAGTGAATTTACTAAAATAGTATCTATGTTATTTTACATAATTATTTTTATAATTTTTTTTAATTATCTCTTGGACACGACCAGTGTTATTAACCCTTCGCACTCGAAGCATTTTTGGACGTAATCGGGTCTAATTTAATTTTCCAGCTATGCTTCTGAAAACCAAATGCATTATGTCGGAAGAAAAGTGTTAGAAATATTTGAGAATCTGTTGATTTTTATTCCCTTCTTTGATTTAGAATACTGCGATAAATTAAATATGGTGACTCAGAGGCACCACTTGAGTGCAAAAGGTTAATTTGTAATTAACACGTTGGCTGCCACCATCAAATAATTAGCAAAAGAAATGACGAAACAAACCACGGATAGCGTTACCATTGAGCTAATAATGCTAGCTATCGATTTGAAAGATTAAATTTGAAAATTAGTTGATTATATTCTTAATAATTAGGATTTCAACGTGTCTGACTACACACGTGCGTTTTCACTGTGGCAGTCAACGTGTTAAAAAGTAAATTCAGAAAATAATTCATAACAAAAGTTAATTAGTAAAGTTCAATCTTTATTCGTATATTTAAATTGAAACGTGAAAAGATTCGGATAGTCATAACAAAATTAATAATTCCTTTCAATAATAACGTGAAAATAAACGAAGTAAAAATTTCTCATTTTATTTTATTTCACAATATCGTACAGTGATCAGATTTGAATGGAACCGCGAATTCCTCTAAAATAATAATCGTTTTATTGATTATTCGTTCTCAGTAAAGCAATTTCATGACTTTCACAGCTTTTCCCTGACCTTTCAAATTATACCAGACTTTTGATGCTTCGAAACCGGCGGTTCGATATGCAACAACTAAACGATATGATAAATAATATCCGAGTTTAATCTGATTCAAAGAAATCCTTAGCCGAGCGAAAAGGACATTCGGTATCAGCCGGACACGCGAGCAGCGAATGTTCGCGGTACTATAATTTAAATACGGAAATAAAGTAATTTCGCGGGACAACGGTAATAACTTGTTGTTGATGGTGTTACGTCGTACGTGAACGTCCATGGTTTTTCTCGGCTTAGATTCATTGTTACCGTCGTTTAATACCGCGCGTAACGACGGCCGATTAATTGTGATTACAATCGGTCACGACATTCGGCCAACACCGTGTCTATCTTACTTCCTCGCTTTTCGTCGAACGAATTTAATCAAGATTAATTATTCGTGAAAAATCAATCCTCCGCAGGTCTTTCTCTCTTTTCATCAATCGAAATCCTTCAATCTTTGACTGCGGCTTGGTTTGACAAAAAGTAAAGAAACGAACCTTTTTTCTTGAAAATCAAAGAAATAAAAATTATACTCGAAATTTTAAAATTTACTCGACAGATTACAGATTTTTCACAGAAATCTAAAAAAACATGCGTTTAAATAAATGAATCTTTGAAACTCTAAATCATAATTTATCAAAGTATTATGTGATTTGTGTAAAAATTATATTGATTCATACCTCATGGAAACCTAAGAAAACATGAAGACATAAACAAAAACCAAAAATTATACACGAAAGGGACGATTCTAAGCTTTGAAATCATATACAAAATCCTGGCATGTACCCCCAGGCAATATAGGATCAAAAACGTGACAAATGTTCGGTTCGGTAATTACATATCAAAAAGAGTTGATTAATTTAGTAACGAGGTAAAATGGACGGTGAAAAGTTTTCCTATAAAAAGCTCTCATGCTTAAAACTCTCGCCCCCTTAATAAAATACCCTATCAATTATTTGTTTTTTATTCCTAAAGATATCCTAAAATGCATCAAATTTAAAATACCTTGTACCATTCAAGTAAAATCGAAATATCACACTAGTTTCTTAAGAACCTAGAAGTAATTACATTTTTAGAATTCCAGGATAACCGAGCCAACAAGGGCACCGTGTGCAACCCCTTAAATATTACGAATGTGAGAAAAACGTGTAAAGTTGACAGTTTGACAGAAACACGGATCGATCGGATAATTTCAAGGTGATAGCCAAAGTTTTGGATCCATGGCCCAGCGGACGGTGGACGATATAGAGCGAGGAAATGAATTATGAGAACAGAAACTGAATATCCACGTAACAGAGCGCGTGAATTATTTAACGATCCCATTTACCGAGCTCGGTGCATTGAATTAAATTTACGTTCCGGTCGTATGCAAAAATCATCGTTGAACAAGATTAATGAAACGACCGACGGACAGGATTTCACGCGAATGTCTTAATCTTAAAATTGCCTGTTTCTAATGTTTCCTTTTATCTTCGCGTCAAAACGTTTCGTTTCCCTCTCTTCCCGCGTTGAATTCAATTTACATTCGAACGGGTAAAAATGATTTACGAGCAGAACGAAACAACGTCGATGATTTATGTATTCGTCGTACCTTCCTTTTCGGAGATACTGCAAACCTTGTATAGGAATGATATTTTGCGATTAATTCGGCAGAAGAAAAAAAAATGATTCGGTGTTACTGAAACCGGGATAATATCCTTTGACGATGAACGGGTAATTTTGCGAAACAGAGCAAAAGAGGCGTTTCATAAATTCTACAAAATGATCCGTCGTATTTCACTGAATCTATTCCTGTGGAGTTTAGAATATCAGGGACGATAACACAACGTGCGGACAACAGTAATCGTTAATGGTTCGATTGAATTTATATATACCACAAAATCTGGGACGTGATGCGACCGTGCCAGCATAAGTCGTTCGTCAATCTTTCATTAGAGTTTCTACGTTAATAAGCATCCCTAAAATTTCACCGTTCACGCGTTAACGTTTCAATCCGTCCTCGTTTATTAACCCTTTTTTATCCTTTTGTTGAACAATACACGTCAGATATATTTGTTATCGTATTTTGGGACACACTTGGCAATGACAGAATGTCTAAGAAATAATTCAACGAAGAAACAAAGCTTTATAGAAAACTTCGTAATTAACCTGGGTGAAGGTACACGTCGGATCGTTAGAAAAATCTTTGACCATTTAATGGAATGTCGAATTGAAACCGACCTTTTGTAATGCAAAACTAATCGCTAAATCCAAGACGGATATGTTAATTTACCGTTTCTTCTCGTTGCATCAGCCGTTTGCTCAGGCTCCTGCAGGACAAAGGATCCGTAATTAGATTTGTTACAAGACGTTGATGACGAAGCTCCTTGGAACGTCGTGTCTCGTAGAATTCTCTACCTGGATCGATTCAATCGAGAATCAAGGAATTTCATTTCCATTTTAGATGTATTTCCTTTCAGTTCCCTTTTTTTCTCTCTTTCAATTAACGAACTTGTATAAATTTTTAATCGAATACAATTCATTCCTCGTATTATCATAAATTATTATCGCTTGCCTTACGATATTTCTCGGCATGAAAGTAAAATTCACACTTAATTAAAAATGATGCCATTCGCTATCTTATGAACAAATATACATTCCAATTGTTAATCGGTAATCGATCTTTAAGAAATGTTACTTTAAATTTCTGAAACGAAAACTATAAAATTAACCATTAATCGTGAAATATAATGTCTAGTAATTAACCACCCTGGCTATTAGAATATTTCAAGTTTTCAAGACTCCATTTCGTTAATTACACCTCTAATATTGCATTTGATCGCGTCAGTCGTTTGAAGATTACTGACATAGACGTTTTCCTTTAAGAAATTTCAAAGAAAGATATTTAACGGTGTTAAACACCATGATCTATTGTAAGCTACTAATTACAAAAGTACCATAAAGTTGGCCAAGTTTCTCAGCAAAATTTTCACTATATTTATATCTTTTTAAAGCGTTTCATTTTTATAAATCAAACGTCAAACATTCATGACAGTATACTTGATACTTTAAACATGACGAGAAATTCAAAAATAACACCTATATATCATGGGAGGAATTCGGCGAAGTTTCTATCGGGTCTGATGGGTTAACTGTGCATGAAATCCCAAAAAGCATATTTGGCATTTGTTAAACATTGAAAATATCCTTCATCCATTCCTGTATCTTATCCCTTTGATTTCAGTCTGTTCGTTCGTTTGAACAACCTTAGATTTCACTCATGCATTTGATTTTCTCTTCGCCCTCCTTTTCACCCTTTGCCCTCCCTTCCCTTCGTTTTGTCTCTCGTTCCTTCGCTTCCTACTAGCTTTTTTTATCTTTCAAGTCTAACGTGCAATCGGCCACTTGTCTCTTTCAATCTAACCCGCAATAAAACCCGAGACTTTTGAGCTCGGTCACTCTTTTCTCGCGCTAGTTACCCTCTCGTTTTTGCGTGTTTCCCTACCTTTGCCTTCTTCCCAAGTTACCAAGGGTTGTCCCACTTTCATCCCTTTCAGCTTTCTTCTTCAAGCATTTCAACGACGTTCCACCCCCCACCCTTTTTCTTCTTTTTTCTTTCTTTCCTTAGCATCGTACCGCGACCACAATCGCGATGTCCTGATTCCAGCTTTTTTTTTTAAGGATCCTCGTCGAAAGCCAGTTAACACCTTTTCCTTGTCTTCCGGGAATATCTTTTGCCATCTTTGGAAAGTTGCACACCCCCCATACTCCGCGAGGAATTTCTTCGAAGAATTTGGGTTAGATCGTGATGTAAGTTCGAAGGGAAAAAGAAACTTGGAATTATGTTTTTTCTACTGGATAATTCGCAGTCGTAACTTGAGATAATAGGTAACCCTCGTACAACAAGGTGGTTAGGTTCTTGGAAAGTGACGTGTTACGTGAAACCGGGAATTGGTATGAAAAATAGGGATAAGTTACAAAAATTAACGAAAGTATATAAACACTGGGATAATTTTGTTTTATTATGCATATAGTAATAATAAGAAATTTATTATTTTGATTTTGGAGATGTAATAAAAAATAATATGAAACAGCATATAATACAATAAGAAATAATGTACAATATAAAATTTAATATGAATAAAATCGTATAGGAAAAAATAAAAGGGGAACGCTGGAAACTTATTTTACAACCCAAAGGGACGTAAATTTTAGCTTCGAGAAACTCACAACACTTTATGTAAGTCGTAGCCTAGGAGAAAATTATTTTGAATTTATCGGCGAAAGAAGCTTAAAATTATTTAAGAAATTTCGATGGAACAAGTTTCATCAATTCTATCAAAAAAACTGGAAATTATTACAGAGAGCATTAAAACATGAACGCTGCTAAAAAGAATACTAATAAAATTTGCACAGTGATGGTACGACTTTTTTTGTAATTTAATCCCATCGATTTTTCTTCCACGATTTTTCTTGCAACGAAAAAGCGCTGGTTCTAATTTTCTGAAATTAGAAATACTAACCTGAATACTAAAAACAATTTGTAGAGTGGCTGTAAGGGGATAAAAACCTCGGTGCAATTTTCTTCCCGGTTGTCGTGGAGGTAGAAGGATGGTATTACATTGGGACACGTAAAGAAATTAATTTCTCTGCACTTTGTTTTATGATTCTCTTGCACCGCGTGAATTATCACTTAGAATCTCATTCTTTTTCGCGGCTTTAATATACGCATGCACAAACGATAATAGGAAGGATCGTGCATCCATAATGTATGCATCGCTTATACACTGATCCCAAGATAACAAGACCTTACGTCACCCTATAATGATATTCAAACAGTCTTGCCGAAGAATAAAATGATAAACCAGAGAATATAATGTATGTATATATACTTTCGTAACAGGTACAAGTATTATGCTTCTTTCCTGTCTTCTTCAATACCCTTCCTTGATATTAGAAAAAAAGATAAAAAAAATTCCTTTTGGGATCGTGGCGTGAAAATTATTAACGGGTATACTGAAAAGTTGTGCCTTTTGTGTTTCAATCGGGCTTAAAATTGTTAACGAAAAATTCTCATGCACCAGGGAAATAATGTCTAAACCAGAGATGGGGAACTTTTTTTTACCATTAGAGGCCACATTTAAATTAGACAGTAATAAAGGAGGTCGCTATAATTTTTTATATTTCACTGTTGGTATTTTTATTTATTTAACACGTTGGCTGCCACGGGGGTCACCGGTGACCGGCACCCAAAATTTTTTACAATCAAATAATTAACAAAAGAAATGACGAAACAAACTATGGATAGCGTTATCATTAAGCTAATAATGCTAGCTATCGATTTGAAAGGTTAAATTTGAAAATTAGTTGATTATATTCTTAATAATTAGGATTTCAACGTGTCTGACTACACACGTCCGTTTTCACTGTGGCAGTCAACGTGTTAAGCATGTATTATAATGTTAGTGAAATTAACCCTTACAGTATAAACGTGGATTTTTCATATCTGATGAATTTTTTTAACGGTAACAGTTGGAAAGAAAAATCTGAGAAAATTCATGTAGTATCTTCAGATATTTTGAATTAAGATTTTCTACAAAATTTTGGCATATGATTTGTTTAAGTATCTCTTTTTTCATACTTTGTATGAATCTACCTCGAAAGATGGCAATCTTCTGTGAAAAGATCTAGGCGTGTACGAAAATTAACTTTGTCAACCATTACCGTCGGCATCTATAATATATTTAATCGGGTCGCTGGGGATACAGTAAAATTTCGGATCGATTTTCCATTAATCGGCTATTAGTATGCGATAGCTAGTTTGTCCGTGTACGGGAAATGACTTTGGTCTCTTGAGATAATAATAAGCCAGCAATCGTCCCGCGAGAATGTTCTTCGGCAAAATGTAAACTCTGACCGGAAACTTCATTAGTCGAATAATGACCCGTGTAATTCGATGAATTCATCTTTTGTTGGTCCAATTACGAAACTCCCGGTCCCATTGTCTTCCTTCAGTTCCTGCGATTAAAATCACGAACCGTTTAAAAATTTTCTTTTCATTTTCTTTTTCTATCCTTGTATTATCGTTTTACGAAATGAAAACCTATTAGAAGACTTTTCGACTATTAATTGGAAAGCAATCAACGAATCTTTGATTGTAATTATTCGACCGAACATTTGACCGTAATTATTCTTCATAGAGAAACGAACGAGGAAACGATGTGGCAGGATTAAAAGTAAGAAAATACTTAAAACGAATCGTGTGCCAGGAGTCGAGAAAATTGAAACATTCAACTTGCCTAAATGCTGGCTGTGTTTCCGGAAGTGTTGACATTCGCTACCCACCCCTCATTGTCAGCGATAACCGTTCTCACGTTTTTGGCAGTTTTCCAACGCCCGTTCGCCGACCAACACGCTCTTCGCGAATCACTTCGCGACCAACGTGTTAAATAGTTATGCAAGACAAATTGCTTGGCATAATGTTATCCTTTGTCGTTGGCGACGATTAGCTTGTGTACCCCTTGTTTCATCGTTTCCACGCTCCTCGTGCGATAATTTAGCTCCCAACATTGTCCTATTCAAATTACATGTAGGTGGCCCATATTGTTAGGGACAGTAGGTACTCAGATTTTTGCATTTTCTAATTTAGCTGGATTTCTCAGACAAATAATCGATTGTAAGTTTCTTATGTATTTTTGATTCGTATCTGTATTCTGTTGTGATCATAAAAACCACAAAACTGTAGGCAAAACTATTAATTATTTTTAATAGGAGTAATATTAGCAGTAACAAAAATCTAATAAAATAAATGTCAATAGTTAGTGACGCCACCCTTGGCTACGATAACAGCTTGTGATGCTATTCTCTGATCAATTGGATTTATTCAAAAGGAAATTACTGTTTGTAAGGATTTTTAACAGGAAATGGATTTTATCCATTTCTGTTAATTCTTAATACATTTACAAGAAGTGTTGCCATATGGAATCACTGGGTCGTAAAGGTTTAACGTGGTGGTCAAAGTGTCAAACAATCCTCTGGATAATAATTTGCAAAATATCATTTAATTGTATTCGAAGCATAGTCACAAAATTGTAATCGAATTTCTTCTTGGACAACCGGACAGTTTCTGGTTGCACGTATTAAGATTTCCGTTCTTATACGAACGGATTGTATGGAAGAATGATAAAAAAAAAAACATTGTGCAGAAGAGCCAGTGACAAGATTTACATTTGTTTGTGCATGAATAAACTGAAACGTGTCACGAATCGAACGATTTCAATATCAAAAACATCCAGAGCGTACGATTGAAATCCCGTGTACGTTTAAAATGCAACGCGCGAAACTATAGCGGGAAGAATACATATTCGTAACAAATAAAAAGGAAAAATGGATTCGGATTCGAAGGAACAAAAATGTTGCGTTTTATAGGAAACCTATACGTCCGATTTTCACGGACGAAATATTTAGGTCTGTCTTTGTTTCGTTGCCATTGCGCATCGATTTCTCCGTTGTATCACTTTATTCCTCTCTAAAAGTAGTTTCTCTCTTAGAGTGTCGCTTCTTATTATTAGTTTACCTATCGTTTGATCAAAGCTTATCCTTCGTTTCTATAAAATATAAAATGCCATTAAAAGTCGACCCTAATTCTTTAATTCTATGTTTAACACGTTGGCTGCCACGGGGGTCACCGGTGACCGGCACCCGAAATTTTTTGCAATCAAATAATTACCAACAGAAATGATAAAATAAACCACGGATAACGTTAACATTAAGGTAATAATGCTAGCTATCGAATTGAAAAGTTAAATTTGAAAATTAGTTGATTGTATTGTTAATAATTAGGATTACAGCGTGTCTGACTACCCACGTCCGTTTTCACTGTGGCAGTCAACGTGTTAAATTAGTATTTATTTCAAAGATAATTAGTTGATTCGACAACAAAATAAAATGAACGATGAAGTGAATAAATGATCGTGTCCAAAGACAGAAATACTTTTCTCACAAATTTAACAATGTCTCAATGCTAATCGTAAAATAACTAAATGGAAAGCTCCAGTTTGCAAATCAGTCTATTTAACCTAATTAACTTTCAAGTGTAACACGAATATTGATGCTTTCTTCCCCTATATCCCAATTTTCCTCAAGGAAGTCCATCTTGCTCTGTGATGTACGACGATTGACAGGTTGCTATCGTCACGATTGACGTATTAAATGGACCTAGATTCGCCTTAATTGAAGCAAAGCCGGGGATGTCCTTATTTTCAAACTTTTAACAAGCAGCGCAACCTCGCGTTTTCATAAAAGTCTATTACGGAACAACCTCTTCGATTCGATCGATTCCTACGAGTATTAATCGACGAGCGAGGAACGTAGTCGAAACTTTTCTTGGAACTTTCAAAGAGAATGTTACCCTTAGCCCAGCGATCATCGTTATATCCCAATCGAATCTGCTTAGCGAGGAGCACGAGATCTCGAAGGAATTTTCTTGAAAATCATCGGAATCAAAATTGAAAATTATTAATCGATTTTGTAATTTAAAATAAGAGATCAAGAACCGAGTCAGTTTGACCCGCTTGGTAGTTCTACTGTTAATGACATGCAGATTATGCTTTTGATATAAAAATCGATCACGATCGATTTTTATTTAAAATCTACGAAATGTATATAAATAAAATATACTTCGATAAAATCATGAATAGAGTTTAATAACAGGTACCCAGGAAGTTTCGATAACAACGTGTTCGCCGGTAGCCCGATACGGGCCGGATAATCGAATCTGTACCTCCTTTTCCCTTCGATAAACTCGACCGAATGAAATTGAATCGAATCGAGTCGAGTCGTTAAAGAAGGGTCGAGTAGGAAATTGACGCGATGCCTTCGAGGCGCATAGGAGCCGAATGGAGTCGGAGCGAACGAAACCAAAGACGTTTTGTTAACGAGCGAAAATGCGATGGAAAAACGTACCGGCCGGAAGCTGAACAACGGGTGAGCCTAGAACCTCGTCCCATTTTTTTTTTACTCTCTCATGGGCTCCCGTTAGTCGTTAAAAAAAAAAAAACAGAATTAACATATCATAATCGTAAGAAACATACCCGACGGACCCTCGGTTCGAATCACATCTCCGATACGAAAACCGACAAATATTTCTTCGTGGCGAGTCGTCGCGTATCCTTCATCCGGATACACTTTCGTTTCTTGACATCTGATGAAAAACATGGACCAGGCATAATCTGAGATGAATCGAACAATCCTGGATCAACGAATACACGAATCACAATTGAAATCAGAAGTTACGTTTATTTACGATGTAAGTGGGACACGCGTTTACGGTTGTTGGGTCGTGAAACGAGTTAACTGTTGCTAGAAAACGAGAGAGTAAATCGTTGGTAGCGAAGGCATGAAAAATAATAGCTGATGATAACGTAAAGGTACGAAGGGATAATTGAATTTTACCTTGGACGTACCTGACGAGCAATATGGTATTCATGTCTTCGGGAACTACACGCAACGTGATGGCTTGAACCACTCTTGTCGTAAACCGACTTGCAAGCTACTCGGTCTTTGAGCACCTCTGTTTTAAAATTGCGATAAAAATCAATTTACTTAGAGATACGTATAATTTTATTACAACAGAGTGCAGCCTTTTTTTTCTCTTCGTAAAAATTGGATTAGTTGTTGAAATTATCAGAATGTATTCGTTTAAAGAAAAATGTTTCACGTGGAAAGTTACTGTAAAATGTATTTTGGTAAGATTTGAAAATTTGATTCGTTTTAAAAATCTTCTTGAGGAATAATTACGCGTTGCCTACGAGGATATCGCGTTAAAAACATAATTTCTGCAATACCCTCCGACGTATCAGCTACCTTATTCCCAACATTATCGATCACTCTAAAGTAATGTTCTTTGTAAAACTTCCTGATCCTTCGCATCTGCTTACAATACTTCAACACTGTTCGAACTTCAATCTCAAAAGTTTTCCCTTCCGTTTTTGAATAGAATCGCGAACGAAGTACCCTTTTGGGCCAGAAATGTTTGAACAAGTCATGCTATAATGTTATCTACTAAACATCAATTCCGTGAATTTCGTATCCTTGAAAGTTTTAATTTTTTATTTTATTTTATAATATAATCTGTTTAATGTAATAAGGCCAGGGTAAGGTTTAATATAATTCAATATGATTTCTTGATAAATTGAGAGCGAAAGATCTATGTTTCTTAAAAAGATTGAAATATTTCACTGAATAATTACTCTAAGAAATCGATTTTTCTGTTTCATTTGACAGATGTATTCCCTTTCAGAGCTGTAAATTTACGGTTCGAGATAAAGAATTGCAAGTGTTTTAAAATTTTATTTACACGTTTGGCTATATTTCAAGATTATCTTTATTATTGTTTACATTATTGTAAGTATTCTTACATTATTGTAATTGTGTTCATTCTAAAAACGAAAATAAAGGGTAATCTTAATCTACATAAAAGTGGC
The DNA here is from genome assembly GCA_943735885.1 of Stelis phaeoptera. Taxonomy (NCBI): domain Eukaryota; kingdom Metazoa; phylum Arthropoda; class Insecta; order Hymenoptera; family Megachilidae; genus Stelis; species Stelis phaeoptera. The sequence goes on from OX030933.1 coordinate 6,265,381, forward strand.
GCAATCTTGCGAGGTAGAGAATTAAAATTTATTACAATTGACACATGTTTACGTAATAAAAGAGAAATATCGTCGATATTTGCACAATTCTAGTTGACAAGATAAATTAATCTTTATTTTATACGTGTGTAAAATTTGAAAATTAATTTATTATCAACATATCAAAGAATGTAGTTTCGAAGAAAATGCGATCGAAGTGCTGCATCTTATTTTAAATCATTGTAATTTTGTCATTCCAAAGAATTAAAGTGTACAATTTTAGGAACGCATTTTCAATTTTTTCTTTTTTCCAAGAAAATACAAATTAATAAAAGTCGATTTTTTGGTTCTTCGAAACGGGAATACCCTCTTTAACACGTTGAGCGCGACGTCGGTCCCTGGGGACTGACAGTGAACTTTCCGTTCAGCCGGTGTTAGTCCCTGGGAAAGTCGACTTTTCGTTTGGAAATTTCCAAATATCAGATTTCTAAATTTTAAGTTTCCAAAGTTCCAAATTTCGAACTTTCAAATCTCAATTATCCAAGTTTCAAATTTCCAACTTTCAAATCTCAATTTTCCCAATTTTAAATTTCCAACTTTCCAAATTTGGAACGTTCAAATCTCAATTTTCCAACTTTCCAAATTTGGAACGTTCAAATCTCAATTTTCCCAATTTCAAATTTCCAACTTTCCAAATTTGGAACGTTCAAATCTCAATTTTCCAACTTTCCAAATTTGGAACGTTCAAATCTCAATTTTCCCAATTTCAAATTTCCAACTTTACAAATTTGGAACGTTCAAATCTCAATTTTCCAACTTTCCAAATTTGGAATGTTCAAATCTCAATTTTCCAAATTTCAAATTTCAAATTTCCAACTTTCCCAATTTCAAATTTCCAAATTTTCAAATTTGAAATTTCCAAATTTCCAAATTTCGAATTTTCAAATCTCAAATTTCCAACTTTCCAAATCTCAAATTTCTAAATATCCAACTTTATAACTTTCAATTCTCAAATCACTAAATTTCAAATTTCCAAATTTCCAGATTTCCAAAGTTCAAATTTTTCGTATAGACTGCATCAGTGCGTGCAAATGCTCGCTCGCTGCCGGCTGAACGGAAAGGACAGTAAAATCAGCGCCACGCTCAACGTGTTAAGGATTGCACCTGAGATTTTCCCGAGGAAAATATTACTCAACGAGAATAGCCATCGTTCGCAATTCCATCGACAACAGTTTCTTTATCGCGGTTACGAACATTTACAAAATTAAATTAGTCCGTCTCGATCAAGGCGCGAATCCTCCCATTCAGAGCTATTTCAGGGCGGGTTTCGTTCCTTTTTATCAGACGAGCACGGGCCTTGAATCGCGGTAATACCGTCAGGCAGAAGAACTTCTTCAAGAACCGTGGCGAAAGTGTGTCCCCGTCTTTTGCTTCGAGAACTCTTTTCGAGCCACCAGCTATCCTCTTCCTCTTCCGTCGTAGCCGTTTCCTTTTCCTCTTCTCTTTACTCTGCTCGGGTCCCGCGAGAGCATCGCTGATTTATTTAAAAGAGACGCTACGAGCAAGATTCGCGCGGAAACCGGATGGCAGAAAGAAGGAGAGACTCCGGCAGAAAGTTTTACGATAAATTTGAACAGACAATATCGAACGTACAAATATTTTAAGAATATTTGAGACGTGAACAAAACACTTTTATTATTTAATAATTGAGTGACTTGTATCTTCGAGCATATTTCTGTTCTTGCTTCTCGACGATTCTTTCTGTCGGGTGAACATTTTCACGTGGAACTTTATTTCCACCCTCCTTTGAATTTCCAATCAGATTCGTAAGATAGTTACGAATAAATTTTCTTTGCAATATTCAAACGTTTTCGGATTATATCGACACGTAATCGAAGTATTTTTGAGTTAAAAATTTAGGGGTAGGTTGTTATGGCCTTCGTAATTCGAAGAAGGGTTATTTTAATTTTATTTAACCCTCAATAACCCTTTTCTGCGTATATAACACTTTGTGCTCTTAATAGTGGAAGGGTCGAAAGATTTTGATTCGATTTCAAAATTTTTCACTTCGAAAATAAATTAAATCACTTTAATATTTCCCTCTTGAAATACTGATGAAATTATCATTTAATTTGAGGATGAAATCTAAACAAGAAATATTTAAAAATTTGACATCGAGTTTAATTCAAATTAAAACTCCTATTAAATTCATTCGTGTAACAAATAATTTCATTCGACGATAATTGCTCGGAAAATCGAATCAAGTTTAAACAAGGAGTACTTTAACCCTTTCGAGACTGTTGGGACACTTATATCCCAGTCAAGTCTAATCGTAGATAATTATCAATCTACTAAAATTTCTTGCACATTGCTTCATTGTGAATGGGCCTCTATTGTTACTAATGGGACATATATGTATGTACCAGTACGCAGGCCGAGTGGGACATATATGTCCCAGGCTGTAACTTTGCATTGATGTAAAAAAGAAAATCATTTTTCTTTTTTCTTTTACCTGAAGTATTAGAAATGTTACCTGCCTCTTTTATCTTCTTTAAAAAGAAATCCGTCTCGAAAGGATTAAATTATCTAATATAAATCATATAAATACTTTATGTATTACTCGTTCTGAATAAATTTATCAAGATAAGAAACAGTTTCGCTGAAAATTCATGTTTGATTTGAAATTCATTAACAAAGAAACAAACAGGTGTTTGGATGAAAGTGTATCGGGATGAAGTTACAGCCGACCTTTTGAATAATATTTCTGTGATCGAAAGGTATGAATGACACATGTACATACACTTTGTTTATCGTGTACACACAACTCCTCCGTTTTGTCTACGAAACAGTGTGATCGAACCGAGCGTCGTCGACAGTGCAATGGACGGAGATATCAAATATTTTACCGATACACCTGAAAACACCTATACGAAATCGTACCAATGGATTTCTAACGACAAATCGAATGAACAAATACTGAGAACAGATATTCATATTGTATTTTTGTTCGTTCGCGAATATATCCATGCAATTTCTTTCTTTTTCTTTCGACAACGAAGAAACACGTCGTGATCGGTCGAAACTTCCATCGAACAATCAATTTACTTTTTAAATCGTTTTGAACCAACACGATATCCTGGACAATTTCCCGACAATCGAAGAAAATAAAGTAAAAAGTATACCGTTCGATATTAATTTGTTTGCGGAACGAAAGAATATCGAAGTTCCCTCGTCGCGATTTCGTTTCGCGAATTTATTTAATACAATATTCGGTTCATTCGACACTTTGGGTCGTCGGTGACCCACGACGTTCATCAAAGACACGTACATATTTTAATTAAACGAAAAACAGTGGGCTTTGGTTAAACTTTGAAATAATACCGCAGAAAATTGGAGACAAAATAAATCAAATGTAATCTCAGTTTTCTGTAATTAAGAGTCGAGATTTATTGTTTATATATTTGCGATAAATTCTGAATCTTTCACGGCTCTTAATAATTGTAATTATTTCCTCTTCCGCAATTATTAGAAGAAAACTTTCGATTTATTGAATAGTTGTGAAAATTGAAAGTTTACTTGTTAATCCTTGGATTATATTTTCACGAATAACAATCACGATCGAAAGTTTGTTTACTACGACTTCTAATTTTATTCGAAGGAAATGGTCGATTTATTTAACACAATCGGCAGATTTGGAGCATGATCTACCGTAAAGTATTTGATATTGATCCATGAGGAGCGTTAAGATGTAAATAGAATTAAGGAATCTTAGGATCTTAAATAGTAGCTGTACGTTAAGCAATAAGCTATACTGGAAACGATACATATCAATAATTGCCTGTCTGGTGCGTTCGATGACGATCCTTCGAAAATCAGGCACCGAACTATCAAGGAAACAAATGTTTTTAAGTGTTTAAATATCGAAACGATGCGAAACACGATTTCGAGGCTCGATGGTTCTTCAATTTCCGGTGCAGAAACGAGAAACAAAGTAAAAGGATAATCTTCTGGATTTCATTGAACTCCATGCTTGAAATTGAAATTATCACGGAATTTATTGAAGATTGAATTTTTATCTTTCGACGATGAAGAATAAAAATTGTTAAGTATTACGATTATTTTTATTATTTGCAAAGGTGGAAAATTGAAACTAAAGGTTACTTAAAAGAGATGTACAGTTATATTGAATCCTTTTCGCAATCAAACTTTTGTACTATTTTGAAGAAATATTAACGTAACAAATATGTGTACAGTACAGAATTTAATCTTACAGTAGTGCATAAAAATACATGTTATTTAAAATATTTTCGAACGTAGAGCCGCATAAGCAAGAATGTATCAAAATTATAAGAGAAATGTAAATTTACAAGTATCAAACATCTGCTAATCAAAGTATCTGATATTAAATGCAACGATCATATTTTTTTACATACGATAGGACATTAAAGATAAGAGAGAGATAAAAGATACACAATTTGTGATATCCTTTGAAGCATAAAACAATTTAATTTCGAGCAATTTAATTTATTCGTTTAAACAGCTCTGAATTTCAGAATTTCGTGATTTTTAAACTTTGACTCAAAGTCGAATTAAAATAAGAGGTTCTAAATAATTTTTAAAATGATAGTTTATACAAATATCCTAAATTATAGTTAAATTATGTCTATTTATTGCAATTTATATTCAGTGGCTTTTGTTCACATTATTATAAATTGTGATATTATTTTTGGCTACTTTCTATCAAAACTGCCATTGGCTATAATAAATAAATAAAGTAGTTATTAAAATGCATGTATACGCCGATAAATTTTAATTTGAACATTGGGTTTTCGTTGACTTTTCATAAAAAAAATAGTGCTATAACTTTCAGGGTCTGTCAGAATATTAGTTCGCAATTTGTCCAATTTTCTTACAAATTCCATTTTTAAATACAAACAAGATATCTAAAATAGTGAACATAAATTGGCAATTTTTTAATATTCTATTTTATAAAAAAAAAGAATCATGTTTTTTCAGAGAATCAAAGAATCAAAGAATCAAGCGTTTAAATAGTTAATAACTTGTATTATTGTTAATCATATTTACTCATGGATATCTTATCTAAAAAATCGGTATGATTCTGTGTGACACAGGTGTAATATTTTTTAAGCTTTGTCCACCCTTCTTTTGAAACAACCCCATAAAAATAAATTAAGTAGCATCAGATCTGGAGATCACGAAGCCAGTTAATTACGAATCTATACAAAATTATTCATTCTCTGAAAATATCAATAAAATTCTCACGAACGTTCAGATTCCGGACTAAAACTCCTGTTACGGATTAAAACAAAATTACAAAAATATCGAAACCTCTCTACGATTTACGGGTCGCGTTTAATAAAATTCGTAATATCGGACACGAGTGACTGACGCGGTGTCGTACTTGTTAATAAACGATCGAATTTTCCTCAAAAAAATCCCACAACACGAGGCCAGAAGGTTCCCGTAAATAGATCAAAACTCGTCGAACAAAGAAGGCACCCAAAAAAGAAAAAGCCGAATCTAGTTCGCGAAACGATAGCAATCGGCGTTGATCGCGAACCGACGGGAAACGTGACAAAACATGAATGCTTCAGGAAGGAGAAAGACCGAAGAACGCAACAATGGGACATTTTATCGAAAAAAAAAAAAGGCCAGGGAGAAAAGAGAGGTTGCCGTGAAGCAATGGCACTTTTGTTCAATTCGCATTTTCACGAGGGACGAGGGAGGAGGTGAAGGTGGAACAGGTCCCCGAGAGAGGCTGGCTGGCCTTTGACACGGGACAAAAGGCTATTGTGCGATGACCCGTTAAAAATCGTTGTCCGCCTAATCGGCCGAAGGTTGATTCGATAAAACGTCGAAGGGCTGACCAGAAAAAAATTTGCATCGTCGTGTACGCAGCCACTGGGTGCAGCAAATCTGACCGTTGATCCAATTCCTTTCGTAACTTCCTGTCGTGTATTTCCTGTGAAAACTGACTGGACGATAGAAGCCAGTTTTTAATTTAAATGATTAATTTAACACCCGTTATCGAATCTCGAATTTTAAGGAAAATGTAAGATGTACATACAACCCTCGTGTAACACGGTGTGAAATACGGTGTTACATGAATCCGTGTCAGGTGAAAAGGTAAGGTGAATTTCCAAAAATGAAATGAACAATATTATTTTCTTCTATTTTCTAAATTTCGAGTGGAATTATTATATGGAAATTTTGTGTTAGATCCAAATCGTGCTGTAGGAAATAAAAAGGTTTCGTACATTAGTAAATGATACTTCATCCGTAATTGATACGATGCTCTTTTTGTCACATAGAGAATATAAAGAGCCCATAGAATCCCGTAGAAACTAAAAAAAAAAATGTACAATAAAAATAGTATTATACACGTTACTGTATTTAAAAACTAGTTCAGTTGCGTTTATCAAGTATTTATTTTTAACAGATCACCATCGTACCAGTTATGAATTAAAATAATGGTAGAAAATTTGGGAAATGGAAATTAAATAAGATAGAAAATTAAATTTCAATTAGTTGCTGTTTCAGTAGTCCGTAGTTCAAGAGTTAACCCCTTCGGTATTTGATCCTTAGTACTTTGAAAATATTTCAAACTATTTTCAGAAGGCCGAAAACATTATCAAAATTTGTACAAACCGCGCTTTTCTATGTTATTTATAACACCAGCAATACAAAATTTCAAAAGATCACTCGCACCACTCGTGTATAGATTAAATATCGAAAGAGTTAATTAAAATCTATCACACTTATGAATACACAAATAATTTCCTTCCATTTTTTCATTTCATTCCTTACGATAGTACTATAAACCATAACAACTGATATCAAATTAAAAAAGAAATTCCTATCAACTAATACAAGCGTACAATCAAAGTGTCTGATTTTATCAAAAATAAAAGGCACCCTTTTAAAAAAGAAAATAAACCAACGAAATCACTTTTCCTCTAATCATCGTGTGAATAATAAATCCTTTTGACACGCGATTAAAAAAGAAACGGATAATCATTGTACAAACATGTATATCTTTGCATAATCATTTAAATATTTTCTTTCCCTTATGAAATTATCAATGTTCCTGTGAAAAAGAAGGAGACGAGTTCAGTGAAATCCAAGCAGGATCGTCATTAAATCGAATTCTGATCAAAATCTAATCGATCCTCGAAATCGTGTTCCAGATCGATCGCGATCGAGCCGACTACCTTTTAGGGCCGTATCAACTAAACGCTATAGTTCAAAACGAATACATATCATTAGTTATTATAATAAGTCGCGATGTAAGATATAACTGTAAACAGAAACAACAAATAAACGTGGGATAAGGGCGAGGGTGCGGGTGGGTTGGGTGCGTCATGAACAAACGTGAAACGACAACGTTAACAACTAATTTATTACACGTTTACCACATCTTATATACATAATATACATACAAAATTGATATATTGTATATACAAGATATATATGTATTATATAATATATATATATACACACATGCGTATAAATAAATAAATAAATATATATATATATGTATATATGTATACAGTGTGTCCCACAAACTCTGTTCACTTAAATATCTTGGTTATTTCAAACAATATAAGAAAATGTTGCTTACAAAAGTGATAGGGCTTAAGAAACTGCATAAATTGATACGAATGATGATTTTGTAAGTGGAAGCGTAGAGAAGATATAGCGGTCACTTTTGTTTTTTTAAATAGAATGCCTAATTTTTTATACTCGATTTCGATAGATTATCATATTCTGAGTATAAAAGCACTAAGATACATCTGTCCTAAAACTTACCGTTGCTGAGATATTTAATTTTTTTTCATTCCACTACTTCCATTATGGAACGTATTCGAGGATATGCTCCTCGCCCAAGTAATTCGAACGTACTTCACGAAAGAAATTAAATATCTCAACAACGGTAAGTTTTATATGCCAATCTATCGAAATCGAGCATAAGAAACAAAAGTGACCGCTATATCTTCGCTACCCTTCCACTTACAAAATCATCATTCATATCAATTTATGCAGTTTCTTAAGCCCTATAACTTTTGTAAGTAACATTTTCTTATATTGTTCGAAATAACCAAGATATTTAAACGGACAGAGTTTGTGGGACAGATTTTATACACAAAATCGGTGAATAGAAGATAAGGTTTTACTAAGACGAAAATCGCGTACGATCGCATGGATAGGGGATAGAAAGACGAGAAGAACGTTATATAGATCGTGATCCATGCGATCGTCGCAAAAATGTACAGCGACGTTGAACCGGAAACAAAAGGGGAGGTGGGGGCGATACTCTATCGACAAAGATCCAGACAGTATTTTAAAATGTCATAGGTAGTTCTTAGTTCTCTACGTATTTGATGTATCTATTCTTACACGTACACTACATACATGTGTACACTTAGGGGAACAGTAAACTTCCCTAGGAAAAAATGGCGTTGCGGGGGGAAAAACGACCACCATCGATCCTCGGTACTCAAGAATTACTAGCTATTGTAGAGGAACGCGATAATAAATCTAGCTCGTTATTTATTTGACTTCGTTGTTTAATTAACCAGCCTGTGTTTAAACAATTAATCAATCCAGTATTTCGTCGTATTTAACTTTGAAAGATCAACATTTCCTGAGATATTTCAAATTTTTGTATCTCATTTCAAAATTTAAATATTCCGCTTTTAACATGTTAATAGTTTTTCAGGGAGATTTTTCAGAGATTTGCACAGGATGTTTCAGGGTCGTCATAAGATCGAATAAATGACAGCATAGTCTGCCTCCCTTGAGAGTGTACAATTTTTGTTTAAAATTTTTTTTCGTATCTTTCAAAGATATTTGGCATGGGAGATTAAGATGGTCCAATAAAGCTTATCGTTTGAATATCTTCGATATTTTAGAAGATATGGAAAAATTGTATGAATAAACATTGTTCAGTTTAAAGAGAAGTATAATTTTCAAAGATTTCATCGTCACTCCTGCTTTTTTAAACGGAATTATATATCTTTTGTATGCGTTCGTATTTTTATTGAACGAGTATTCTGTTTAGTAATTATTTAAGAGCATTTGGTTAATTTTGTTCCGAGATAAAAGAAATATCGGGTTAGATTAAATATCTTGTCTAGGCGTAAATTGTCTAATTTCAGTATGAGACGAATGGCGACTTTTTCATCCCCTATATCACCATTTCCCTAAGAAAGTTTATTATATTCTACAGTGTACACAAAGCGCGTTGAAGTCGCAATGAAAATTCAAAGAAACTTCAAATTTTCATCGATAACCAGCAATAAAAGTCGCAATCAACGATCTGTCAACGATTCCGGAAAAGAACGAAAGTTCCCGCGTTTGTTCGTCAATTTTTATCGACGGAGACTAATGAAAAATTGAAAATATACGCGCTTGCACACACGCACACATTACACACACAAAAGATATATCGTTGTCGATGTCCTACGATTGTTAAAAACGGAAACGCGGGCGTCGAAGTGCTCTCTGTTCTCGACGCGTCGCGTTTCCGTTCGTGTAATTCATATTTATTATTTTTTATAATAGCATATACCGTGTATGTGTTTCCTGTCGTGATTACCCACGTTTCTCCTTACCTCGATAGTGGTTTAAGAACGGAAGGGAGAAGATTGGAATGAAAATGGCGAGCAAAAAAAGGATGAAAGAAGAGTACATGTTCCTAATGTCAAGTCACTCTTCTTTTCTCAAACATTCTGATATAAATGAAGAGCTTCTTCTCCCTTCCTCTCCCTCCGGGGAGTCTTAATTAATTCCCTAATTATTGCGTTGTTAATTGAAACTCGTTAGGTCACGGTTAACGTCGTGAGCCCGATTGTTTAACTGCATATACGACCGTCGATCCAGCTCGTTGTCCTTAACCCTTTCTCTGTCGAGAAGTTTCTCGAGCCCTTCTTCACGAATCTTTAGATTTGAAAAAGAAACAAGCAACAACAAAAAAATTGAAAAAAATGTCCGACTTTTACAGTCTTGAGAACATAAGAAAAATCTTGAAAAAAAAAAATAATGAAGATAGACGTGTAATATTTTTTAGGGGTTCAAAATTGTCTCGTTAGATTCTTCGAATATCACCAGTCGTAGCTTTAAGTATACGAGAAGGGTTGAAGAAGCGGACTCGAATCAATCGTCGAATCAACGCAATGGACGATGTTGGGAAAGGGTTAATACGGTGACACGACGAACATCTAGAATCCCCGTCGTTTCTAAGCACTCGAATCAAACGAATCCGTGTCGTTGCTTCAATCGTCTTCGCTCATTTTTGTGTCCTGCGTGCCATTGTTAATTATTACGTCACTGTGACGGATCGTCGTTCGGGAAAGAAATGATTTGTAAGTTAAACTGTCGTTGTTTGATTCGTTTCTGACCTCCTGAAAGAATTAAACTTTTGGAATGTCGTTCCCAAATAAAAAAGATCGAATTTCAAGTTATTTTTCTATAAAATATATTTAATTTCATTACAGTGCTATTAAAATGGCCCTAGTTATTATTTCTAGAAAAATTCTGACGACTTCCAGAAGTATCATTTGTGAACGTTGAAAATTGAAAATACGACTCAATCATTATGCCAATTTGTTCAATGTCCGCGAAAATATATTGATAATTATTGTATGAATTATTCGTTGCGTTTTCGGTAATTAGATACAGGGGGATATAATTTGTCGATGTATCGGTAACAAGTGGCGAGCACAAAAGAAGCAATAAGTTTGTCTTGCGGGGAACGAACCGGAAGACATACTTGACTGATAGTATGTAGTTTCTAAAAAATGTCGCGGAGATATTACCGTGCCTCCATTGCACCGTTTATAAATTTTATTGCAAAGTGACTTACCGCCGATAAATTATCAGACGTTACGAATACGGGTATTTGACGAATGTGTTGGAATTCGAGGGGAGGCGGGTCGATATTTGACTATTAATCTTTCGAACTGAAGAAACGGAAGTACGAATTACACACTATCGCCTTTTGACAAATTTTCGATTATAATTTAAAATAATTTTGTTTCGGATAGATATTATCTTTTAAACTTACACGTACACTTTATTTTTGGTGGAATTACTTATTATTAATACTCTGTATTAATTCCTGGAGAATTCGTCGGATTTTAGAATAAACTTCACCTCGAAATAATAATATTACTAATATTTGAAGTTTGCCACTTTCGAGAAATGGAACATTACACAGGTAGACAATTTTTAACACGTTGGCTGCCACGGGGGTCACCGGTGACCGGCACCCGAAATTTTTCACCGTCAAATAATTACGAAAAGAAATGACTAAATAAACCACGGATAGCGTTATCATTAAGCTAATAATGCTAGCTATCGATTCGAAAGGTTAAATTTGAAAATTAGTTGATTATATTCTTAATAATTTGGATTTCAACGTGTCTGACTACACACGTCCGTTTTCACTGTGGCAGTCAACGTGTTAATTAATACGCGACAAACTTGATATTGCGTAAGTGGATTTTAAGAGGTTAATTAATCATTTATAGTTGGTAAACAAACTAAATATAAAGAAATTATAAATTTTATTCGTAAATTATATAAATTTGTTTAATTCTTTGCACCTCAAAGAGTAAAATTCGAATTTTATTAGTATTAAAATAAAGTAGATTGATTAAGTTACAGGTTTTTGATTTTCAAAAATGGCACCGTAAAGAAATATTCAAAGTGCGAATGATTGATTTCTCTTTTTTAATTTAAACTTCATAGAAAATCGACATAATTTCACATAACAGTGTATTTCACGTTATATCAACTCCACATAATTACTGGTTATCTAACGAGGGTTTCGCTATCAATAGGAAGTTAATTAATTATGGCTGTCCGGAGACTACGTTCAATTTATCACCAATCACAGTCACTTGTTCCACTATTAATTGAAACTATAGCTGTCCAGAGCACACCTAGCCTTGCACTGAATCGTTACCTTCTAATCTGAAGGGGAAATAAACAAAATAAATTATTAATAGCTCGCTTATCTGTATAATTTTCATTAAAAAATTTCGAATGTACATTCCTGACGAAAAGAAAGAACATATAAGAATATCCTTCTGAAATACGTTTGGTACAGGCAAAACTTTGAACCTTTAAATGAATTTAAAGTGAAAACAAAAGTTTCTGAAAAAAAATTTGAGAGAAATAAATGCTTCCTTATTTAAAGAAATAAGGAATAAACAATGGAGACACGGTAAAATGAAAATAGTGGCTAACCGCAGTGAGAATTTCGGCAAAGCTTAGGTCCATCTTATCCCAAGCCCCGTGAGAAATTAAACATCGATACACGTATACGTCGCTGGTGCATCGTCGGGATAAGGTGTAATCGATTCCCGGCGACCTGATGCAGAGGTGCATCGCTAAAAAAAGAAGTGGGGGAAAAAAAAAAAGAAATACACGATTTTCACGGTTCGATCCGTCGGAAAGACGTGTTCAGGCGTTACGAGCTTCGCCGTGCGGCTCTTTCTTGTGTGTTACCGCACTTTATTTTGAAGTTGTTGGAAAGTTGCTCGCAAGAGACATAGATAACTGCAAACTCATGGAAAAAAATTGATTGAAATACAAAAGATCCGAGCGTTGTCACTCGTTTTATTTTTACCCGGTAATAAAGTTTCAATTCAATTGCGCCTGTCTTTGTTTTTATATTTTTCATTCGTATTTAGAAAATGCCAATATTTATATAAAACCCTTATGAATCAATAAATTAATAACATTCCATTGTTAGAAACAATTGTGAGTCAAAATGTATCTCAAACTGCATAAGCAACGCGCGAGGAAAATATTGCTTCGAATTTTTGTATAAAATTACATTTCCAAGAAAGTAGAAATCTTGCATTTTAATCTAGTTTTTATTTTGCATCGATATCCTTATTGGTTCCTGAGCTATCGTTTCAACAGCAGTTCGCTGCCGCCGCCTCAATGAATGTCACGTGATCAGTGTTTACGTTAACCCTTTTACTATTACTATCACTATTGGTGCGTACACACTTTTTAGAAAAGATGTGTCATTGCGGCCATTCATAACTTTCTTACATCGAGCGCTGTACAGGAACTAATCACGTTGCAACAAAATGAGTTATGACGTACACACTTTCTTCTGTCTTTATAGAGCTGCCTATTAGACTATTTGTACAAAAAAAATTTTTGGCAAAAAACACAACCGACTTCGGAATGCACTAAAAAGGACGAAATAATTTTAATTTACATTTCGGAGACGGCGCAAAATTAAACATTTTCTACATTGGAAATTGTCAAAATTTTTTAAACCTTTTACATACTTTCACATTAGCAACATCTTTCATTTACACAATTTTTAATTTTGCGCCGTCTCCGAAATGTAAATTAAAATTATTTCGTCCTTTTTAGGGCATTCCGAAGTCGGTTGTATTTTTTTTCGATATGTAGAGAAAGGGAGGAGGGTGAAAACGATTTAGACAAGAGTTTGTTGTATAGTATTTTGTATTTTTTTAAATCTTTTGTATTTTTGTAAATATTAAGTATCGACGTCTCGTTCGTAGGGAGAAGATACTCGACGAGAATCAATGTCCGGTTACCATATTACCGAATCCTTCATGTCAACTGTATTAATATACACAGAAATATACCGAAATATATTACAGTTCAACTGGTCGATGATATTTCAAGCATTTAATATTTTCGTAGTTATGAAAAATTCACAGTACAGCAGTTTTATGAATATTCAACTTCCACCAACAGATATCACCACGTTACCGAACCGAAAAATATAATCTTCAAGTTTGTATATTACTTTTCCTATCAACTAATGTTATTTAAATCTTTAACTGGAAACACTTGACGCATTATGATCCCACGGGTCAACGCGAAACATTCAACGGCGGCGAAATTCCTGGCAATAAGTATAAAAAAACATGCCTAAATTTTACGCAGTAGGTAGCTCAGAAGATAGAGGAAAGTGCGTACATAATAACGCAATTTGTTGCAACGCGATATCTTAATTAGTTCCTGAGATATAGGGCTTCAAAGTTTGTATAGCGGCCGGCGCGTACGAGGGTAACCCCGAATGGGCCGTAGACTTTTTTCTAGGAAATTCATATACGCATTTCCAGGAATAGTAAAGGGTTAGACGTAGACAGTGACCACGTGACCGCTACGCTAGACACTCGCTGTCTGGGTCCAAGCGTGCGACGGCAGCGAATTTCGACAAAAATTACGTTTGTCTTTACACGACGATATCTCAGGAACGGATAAAGATATCGATGTAAATCAAAAAGCTAATTAAAGTGGAAGATTTCTACTTTCTTACGAATCTAACTTTATATCGAAATTCGAAACAGGACTTTTTTGGCAGCCCTTTGAACTTTTAGTAATTTTAATACGAGTTTCTTATGCAGTTTAACGTAGTTTCTGACTTTCAACTGCTTCTAACAATAGAATATTATCATAAATATCTATCACACGCATTATTAACGTGATACTGTACAAGATGCAAAAGGTTTCGTTCCGATTGGTCCATCCATCTTGGAGTAATCGATGACCATACACAACGCGGACGAACTCGTACGCTTTTTTGCAATAAAAAAGGGGCAAGCGGTGATGAAATGCAAAAATTTTTTTTACGGGACCAACTGGGAGCCATACCCTACAAGATGCAAAAGGTTTGGTTCCGATTGGCCAATCCATCTCGGCGTAATCGGCGAACATACATTAAAAAAAAAAAATTAACATACATGTCGAATTGAGTAACCTCCTCCTTTTCGAAGTCGGTTAAAAATTTGATTACTTCTCGAAAAGAATAACATTAAAAAGATCAAAACTTATCCTAAATCAAATCTTTGCAGTTATATATCTCTCTTCCGTACGTTTTTTTTTTTTTTTTTAAGGATCCAGAACGTTGGATTTATAAATATTCGTACAAGTGCTGCAAATGTTGCTTTTGAAAATAACCAGCTGCGTTACGAATGAACCACGCGAATTATTACAAAAAGTCGCACGAAGTTGATTACAATTAAAGCAACGTAACACACCAATTTCTCGTAGCAAGTATGCGTTTCATGAATTATAATCGGTAGCCTCGCTAACGAAGCTCGAACGATCAGCTTGAATTCCGAATTATAATTAAAAACTTTCGCGTATCCAATGCGTTGATAACAATGACGAATATTATTAGTTGGTGTCGCGTGGTCGCACGTTTCTTTGCTTGTGGCGTATCACCATACACGTTAATGTTAACTTAGAACAACGGAATTCCGAAAGCAATAACGTTTGTACCCGTTTACGAACCAGGCGTCGTCTGGTATCTTGTTAATTTATCGAATAGGAGAGGAGCCAGTTGATTATCGATTCAACGGCCACAGGTGTTCCCAATCTGTAAATTAACGTGCTCGTACCTGTTTTGTAATGATTCTGTTACACCATCAACCCTTAGGTACCCTGTCGATATTGAATTTATAATTTTTCTGCTTAAAGAGTGAATAACAATGTACTTTATATATCTTCTTTTATAAGAAACTTTATAAGAAAACAGTGCTAGAGGTGAGAGATAAATTTGTAGTTCCTAAGCCACGGTATTTAAGGGTTAAAACCAAAGAAATCAAGTTGATGCTTCTTAATGTAAATACGTATCGATAAATATTCATTTTATTTCTGTCCAAAGTATCACTGTGCTAATCGCACCATAAAAATTGTAAATTCTTTATAAGAAAAACCCTTGGTCGTTTGAAAGTTTGAAATACAAGCATTTACATGGCGGATTTCGAAACATGGAAGCATAGTTCTTTTCAGTCGTTTTAATTGAATTTTCGACCTTTAATTGATACTCCTTTTATATGTCATCGATTCATGTCAGATTTGACACGTTTCGAAATCCTCCATTTCATGTTCGACAACCTAGTTTCGGAATGGCCCATTTACGGGGCGGTCTGTTTGAACAGTAACAGATCATTCACTTTTGTATCTTCCTGTTTCGCAGCAAAGGCTAGTGTAAATAATCTCTTATTGTTCAATAACGTTTGCCGTGTGTGCGTCCACGTATTTACAAACGTTCTTTTGTGTGAACCCGGGCACCCGGCCCACGTGATCAGCTGTTTGCTCGGTCGCCTAAATGGAGCACCCCGGAAGTGGGACATCCGATGTTTAATCGGTCGCAATTTCAATTCTCCTTTTTCCTGCGAGTACAAAAAAGGAAACAAAAATCAATAATTGTTCGGATGGCACGGTGAAAGAAAAATATAAGTCTTTCGTTGCGAGAGATTTGAATGCGAATCGTAGAGAGAAAATCCGATAACAGACACTTTTTGCTGAAACTGTTTTAAGCTGATTGGATAATTATAAGAATTTAGTTCTCTTGATTAAGGAAGCTACTTCAATTAAGGATATTACGAAACTGGCGTAGAGATACGAGGAATGCTTTGCGTGTTTGAAAGAGAAAAAGAATCGCGATTCGAGATCTTTGCTCGTTTTTCTAGAATTTTTTAATAGACCTTGTGTTTCTGCTGGAGGAAACGCTTTCGCGGTAATTCGAGCGACTCGTGTTCGATGAACAGCAAAAAAAAAAAGAAAAGAGATCGTGGATGATTAAAAGACAAAAAGAATTGTCGAGAACGAGACGCTCGCAAGACGATTACCAACGATTCGATGATTAGTCTTAAATCCCTTTTGTACGTTTATATGCAGTTAAATGACGTGTACATAATTATTGTGAATCAGTGTTGTGAGATTAATCCGATTGTAATACCTACACACGAAACCCCATTTAGCGGAAGGCATGTGCTTCGAATTATTATCCTTGAAATTTCGTGAGGTGATTAAACGGTCATTTCGAAACACTGTTTGGTTCCCATGATGCCGTCGCCTTGTGTCGAGACCGTTTCCATTATCTCTTCTATACGTTCCGGAACAGTTGTACGATTCTGCTGTATTTATTTCAATTTCAATGCAAGTCTTAGATTTTGAGATTTTTTAAATATGTATGTACAATTTATGTATTAACCTACATAAATTACTTAAATTAAATAAAAGTGTATTCCTTATATAATTAAAACAAAATTAGCTTACATATGTAATGCAGGATTTCTATGTATAAAAACAGACATCCGTGTTGTACGAGGATTAGCTGCATTCAATATTGCCATCTACAATTAACAAGTATTAATTTGAAAGAATATTGTCTTTATCATGAGTCGACGACATTAAGGGAGTGTAATCATTTTTACCTAACCACACCTGCATTCCATATATTTAATGTTTTGAAAGAGTGCATATATTTATATATTTCAATCGTTTCAAAATGAATATTTTGGTGGGAAATATTGATTGAAAACGTCCCTGTTTATTTCATGAAATTGGACCAGTGCTTTTCTTCTCTTACGAAGTCGTATTATATCGTGTTGATGCTGCATCAAATTCGATTGAACGATATTTCGTCGATTTGCGCATGCGCGGGAAATTTAAATAATAGCATAGATAGATGAGCATGCGTTTGTACTGCATCTGGACCTTTGTTATTTGAACGACAGAGGTCGCACAGATCCATATGGATTAAGGCTGAATTCTAACGATGTTCGTCTGACACGAGAATTGCAAGTGGATGCAACAAAAAGTATTTTTTTCTTTTTCAATTTTCGATGCACTACTTTGTTGCGTCACAAATTAGAATGTACTCTGCAAATTTTTGCGCTCGTATTATTCCATTGTATTCTATGATTTGACATTTGAATAAACTGTGCAGTTTCATGAAAACGAAGCCAGCAATGAAGTTTATCTGTAATTTACATGAAATTTGGCGGTGAAATATTCAAAAAACACTGGAGTGGTTAACCTAAAATGTGAGAGCTTAAACTGTTGAATGAAATGTCAAACATGAATGGGATTTCAGCGGTGCACGTTAAAAAATTAAGTAAATACTTGGCAATTCAATTGCTTTGACTGAAGTAAAAAAAGAAAAACTAGGACAAAATTTTATTAAATTTTTTCAGGTCATAATATTGAAGAAATTCGATCAAGAGCTTTAGACAATATTATTTCGAAATATGATTTGGGATTTACTTGTGATTGCGATGCTGTAAAAAAAGAATTAATAACGAAATTATTTAATTGGTTTTCGTTTGAAAATTTTTCACAGACACAAAAAGTTTTAGACTTATTACTTCGTTTATTAAAGGTATCTCAATCGTTGGAAACACTTTTAAAATTATTTAATTAGTAATCAAGAACTAACGATTATGTTAATTGTAATGTGTTTTATAAGCCAGGTGAAAGTTACTTAAATGCATTTGGTAAATTAAGATTTCAAAATGAGCTCCGTGAATTAAGAAGAAAATTAGATTCAGAATGGTACGATAAATTGAATGAAATTGAAGAAATTGTTCTTAATTCAGGTAGATCGCAAGCATTGTTAAACAATGAACATGTGAAGGTAATAATTTCAATGATAATAATTGTTTGATAGTTGTTTAAGAAGAAATAAAATGATTTGTTAAATTTATGTTTAAGAATCATAACTCATTAAGAATGGGATTTATTGATTACGATAAACATAGAACCCGTATAAAAGACTACGAGGATCATGAAATTGAAACGCGTAATATGGAGAATCACAATATTACTTCTGTTTTGGACAAGTAAATATTTTATATATGTTTGTTATTGCAAACCATGATAATATAGTTGCTATAGTTGAATGAAAAATATTAATATGATTTACAGTACAGTGCCTTTTGATTTAACAATGGAACATGGAGATGGTACACCAATATCTAAAAGTACAGAAGGAGGTATCAGATGGTTAGTATTACCATGGCAACCTTTAGTCACTTCGGACAGAGGTGTTTTAGCAGCAGTTGAAGAAGCCCTGAATAACAGTTTAGATACAAATCTTATATTACATACGTGTCAGTTTATAACAAATGTAATGATGCAAGATTTCCCAGCAGAAGTATTCCTTCAGAGACCGGCGATAGTACTTGTAAGTATTTAAAAACTCACAATTACTAATTATTTAAAATTAATATCTTTTGATAGTTAATATTATATTCCAGATATTGCATAACCTTTTGGAATCTAGTGTAAATGCTTCGAACGTTAATCTTAGAATTGTTACACCAATGGTATTAAAGACACTGCATAAATTAACACGATCTTTGAGACTGCGAATTTATTATTACTGTGAACCATGTATTGCGAATAAGAAACAGAAGGTAAAAAGATGAAATATACAATTAATAATAATATTTTATAAACATAATATAATGTGCTAACAGAAACGACTGTTTTTTTTTAGTTATTAGCAGGAAAATTAGGCACCAGTGCTTACCCTGCCTCAGAAACTAGAGATAGTCCAGATGGAGGATTTCCAGAAGCAAATTATCAAGCCTATCAATCTACAGTATGTACTCGTTTACAGATTTATAAAATTACTTGCAATCATTATGGCTGTTTATTCTATTTAGGGTACAAGTGAAAGAAGTCAGAGCGTGACAGAAAACATTGATGATTCCATCTTACAATTACAACAAATGCTTATACCAACATTCTGTATTGAATCTTTGAAACATGTTATCTCGCAACTAAGCATTCCCATTAATACTACACTTCCACTAAGAAATATTAAATATGTGATTGATTTGATATATGAGCTAGTACAATTACTTATAATCAGTGTTGTGCCAAACATTTGGCTTTGCAATGATGATATAGCCTTAAAAATAACCGAAGATATGAAAGCGTTATTTGGCCTCTTCGGAGACGTAATAGAATATTTCGGAAATTATAGTACTATCGATCACTTTAGAATAACATATTTACATCTTGTAACTATTACAACAAAACTATTAAGTAACATTGTTCCTTTGGAAATAGCTGATATTATATTTCCTAAATCTCTTAAAACATCGATATGCGTAGCTATAATGGACCCTCCTATTTATCTGTTATATCCGAGATTACATTCTATATTACAAGAATATGGCCGTGTAAGTACTTTTTAATATATTTAAATTAATAACGTAATTACATTCACAGTTGCAATTTCTGAACTTATTATTGTTATTCTTTACTCTGTAGCAGTTGCAAGGTATCGACGAAGTTGCATATATTAAAATGTTCGACGATACGAGAGTAGTAGCAAAATCGATGCAAGCAGCTATATCATTGATAAAGAACATATCTAATTTATCTCATTTGGAAGTGTTGAAAACGTTGTACGCTTCAAAATTAAGTTTGTCTTATCACAAAAATTTTAGTATTATAAAAAAGACTATCAGATTTTTACAAAATATAAATAGGTATATATATTTTCTACAGATTTTATTTATAAGAATATTTAAATAAAATTCACTATTAAGGTTCGGTTTCTTTTAATGCTCAAGGTATTCTTTAAATAACGAAGACCGTGCACTAGCCACGAAATTAATATTGAGCTTATTGGCGAACGCAGATCCCGATGTACAGTATGCAACGTATTTAGAATGTCATACTTTAGTTAAAAGTATCTTAGGAATAGAGTATAATAGAGAGAGATTATCCTGTGAAAGCTTAACGTTTTTGTTCGAATCATCCGTTTTGACCGAAATAATCTCACACGGTGTAACAAACGAGGATCAAAGGGTAAGATAACATTTTGTTAACAATATTACAAACTTTGAACGTCGCTAATTAGTAAGCTATTTTTCAGATACGTGAAATGTCAGAAGAAATATTAGTTTATATATTAAAGGGAAGAGTGCAAATGGGAGACGATGGATGGTTAAAATCGTTGGAAGCTCTTGCACCGGTATTGCCGCTTTTACAGTGTCATGCTAATTCAACTACAACTTTAGGTCAATGCATAATGAAAATGTTTGATCCCGATGTTTCTTCTAGCATACACTTACCCTATATCGAGGTGGTATAAATTGTTATCAATTAAATAACAAATGTTATAAGAAACTATAAATTATAATTTAACAGGTTCTTAAAGGTAATTTAAGATTTCTATTCTCGCCGGATGATGATATCAGGGACGAAACAGTTTGTCGACTAATTTGGCTACTTGGCGAAGAGAAAGATTCGATCAAGAAATTACCAAGATTGTCCTCTTTACACGGTTTACCTCTCGGCTCAATTTGCATACTCGAACGTCAAAATGCTCTTAAAAAATCTGAAGGCAATTATCAGGTTACATATCTTTATATACGTACAGTCCTCGGTATTCATAACCGTTTGCAATATCGATAGATACACATGTTTGCTTTTACAGAGAAGCAATTTATTATCCGTACTCGAGATGTTGAATGAACCGGACGTCGATCCGAAAATACGGAAATCCGCATTAGTCCAGATCAGCGTTATGCTTTCAGACTGTTCTTTGCACAAATTATTTATCAATGAAAATGGATTGTCTCTGATGTTAAACATATTTGACGGTGCTTTGGTAAATTTCAAAATATAATTATGATATTACCTAATTGCGCTCGACAATGTATAATTATGTTAAAGATACTTTATGAACGATTGTTGTTAATTTACAGATTGAAAAGGATTATATCAATTATCCGGATTCTGTAATTCCCATAATTACTATATTGAAGTTATTGGCATCTACCGAATCCTCTATACGGCAAGATCTATCTACCCGTATAAATGTTCTTTCTAATATAATAAGAAGTGTGTATGAAAAACATACGAAAAATTGATCGTTTATCACAAGTTTTCATTCGAAATCAATATTTCCTAGGTTTATTTTTATTCCCGAACAACGAGTCCGTTAAGACTGATGGTTCGCAACTTCTTTGTTTATTGCTTTATCACGAATATATCATGAGATTGAGCGAAAAATATACGGAAAACTATAATCAGTTAAATATTTCTCTGCCGTACCTCATCGTATCGAAAATGAGATTACCGTTTCTGTGCAAATCTCATTGGAAAATAAGTATGCACAGGCGGTCCGATATATCTGGTAAATGAGATCACTTACAATATTATTCTTACTATTGTAAAATGTGGTAATAATTTTTTATTTTTTTTTATTTTCATGCTTTTTTAGTTGTTCACAGTTCAAATCCATTAGCAGCGACATTTATTAAACAATATTGGCTGTGGGAATGGAACGATGGTTTAAATGTACTTTGGAAAAACTGGAACGACCTTATCGATTCTGACATATCAGAAAAATTACAGATTCAAGAAAACGAATTCTTAACTTTACGTTTTAGCTATCCTCGTTATTATTGTCAACAGCTACTATACAACATACAGAATTCGACGACCCATGACTCGGTTTTGTGCGCGCTTGATTATCTTACGATGTGAATATCATTTATTACATTTTTAATAATATCGTCTATTGTACCTTCGTTTTATCATAATTTCTTTCCAGGTATATAAAATTTTACAAACTGCAACAAAACGAGAATCTCAAAGATATAAGCTTATTACCTTGGGAACAAACGTTCGAGCGATTTTTAATTTCGCAGCCGGCAAATAAAGAGGACTGCGATTTGTTTGTTGAATTTTTGAATTTTTTACAAATCTATGTTAACATTACCAAGGACGGTAATATATTTTTCTTTTTAATTATTATTTATATGGGAAATATGGTTCATGAATTGTTTATGTTGAAATGAATACCCTTATGTTTTTATGTCAATTAGGAAAGTGCAAATGGACGAATAAAATAATGAGGAACATAACTAAGACATTAGCAGAGTTATTTAAAAATTCGGAATTAGATAATCAAGACATACATCAGTCTATATTGAAATTAGCCCGTACATGTTCAGCGATAGAAACAGCTGAACAGTCTGACGACGACAATGAAAATATTCGACTTCATTTTATCGAACTTATTGTGTCTACTTTGTGTTTCGGGGATCAACAACACTTTTACAATTTAGGTAAATTTATCTTCTTTTCCATTGTATAAGAGTCTTAACATGAAATCAATGGTCGCTTCTATTTGTTACAGCTTATCTTGATTGGTTGTTGACATGTTTGACGTATTTAATCGGAAAATGTCACTGGGCTAATTATAAAACCTTATTAATATCACTGGGTAACACGTTGATAGAACTGATTATATCTTTCCACGGAGCTGGAACTGTCAGTTTTATGGGTTTATCCATAACTAGAAATTCTATAATATGCCTCAATCATTTGTTATATCAGATGCAAATAAATTTTAATAAAAATGTAAGTATACAGCTTGAAATATTTTTATTTATAGTGATTCATATGATTCTTCGTTTTACTTAGGCCTTTGTAGTGTTCTGGTACGAAGAAGGTCGTACTTTAAATTGGTTGCCTATGTTGTGGCAAAACCGTGATCCCTTGGTTCGTGCATCCGCTTTGCAATTATTAGCTGGCCTAATAAATAACGTGCACACAGCCGCGCAACTTTTAAACACCATAGCGCTGGCACCAAGCGAATTGTGTCAAACATTACTTCAATGTATTGCTAGTAGAGAAGAATCGTGTATAGTCAGAGAACAAGCATGCTTTGCATTTAGTAATTTAGTAAAAAATTGTAATTCTGTAACATTTCAATACGTGAGTAACACGTTAAATATCATTTCTACTCCAACAAGGAATATTTTCAAAGTAAAACGTACGATATAAATTTAGGTGAACTCTCTGCAAGCAAATGCTATTTTAATATACATGGAACAAAGTAACACTTATTATGAGATCACCGTCTTGTGTTCTAACATTTATATGTTTACTACTTTGGATTATGATCATACGGACAATCGAGAACAAGAAAATGGAAAAGTCCCGTCTATTCATAGTTTGCAGTCTGGTTGTACATCTGTAGTACCACGTACAATTTCGTATTTGTATAATTGTCAGGATGAATTGCAACCTTGTACGTTTACTATCATTTTTTTTAATGAAAGTTCTGAAAATATTTGATACTAATATGCTAATTCATTGCATATAGTTTCAGCAAGAGACTCAGCTATTACGGACAATGATAATTACTTGCAGCTGGTAGCAACACCGTCGCTAATAACAGCTGTCTGTCGATTGTTAAATAATTTGATATTTGTCGGAAAACAGGAAGTGGTTCATCAAATTTATGAACACTCTATAGACAAATATTTACTTGGGTAAATAAGAAATAAACAATAAAGATACTTTCTTTTAAGGGTGCGCAGGAGGTATAGTAGCGCTTTTGTCGACAGTTGCGGAAAAATTAGGAAGCTCCCGAACAAGGATAAGTAGATCCTTGTTTCTCCAACGGTTCTGTGACAGAGAGGGCGATACATCAATTGGAGGAGAGACAAAGGCGCCACTGTATCTCCTGCGCACCCTAACCCTTTGCGGTTCGAATTATTTCTCAATTCTTTCTTTATTTTAACTGGCAATAGTAGTGTCACTGTGATAAAAACTAATGTCGAGTCACGCTCGATACCGGACTGCAAAGGGTTAATGACTTTTAATTTGAATGATTTTCTTTTTAGGTGTATCAACGAAATCCCTAAAGGTGTTGATAATCAAAAGAATCTGACTCATTATTGCGACATTCTGGAAATGTATATTAGTATATTTACAGTTTTAACGAACTGTGTTATACATAGTAACGAGTATACCGTTGTTGTTAATTTTTCTCCTGACTTGTTGTACACTATATTCTCCTTTCTAAATAGCGATTTATACCGTAAGTTAAAAGCAACACGAGATACAAGTTTATAATGACGGTATTACAAATGAAGTTATAATAGCTCGATTTTTACAGATACTAGTACAAAGCAACTGGTGTTTTTACGGGACAGTCTGTGGACAGAGATTTTCAATTTCATAGCTATACTCTCGTTAACGGAGAATCAACACTTTGAATCGATACAAACAGCTTTAGAATTGTGCAGTCCGGAAATTGTACTTTCGTCCATTTGTATCGCAATGAAAGGTTCCAATGCAGAACTTCGCATAAGCGCCATAGGATGTCTTGCGTTTCTGCTGTCCCAAGAAATTCAGAAAGATTCTTTAGGAAAAAGTAATATCTCGTTGCAAACGGTAATTGATACTACTTCCACGTGCTCGTCCAGCGACTACAGAAACAGTTTAAGAGAAATTATATCGGACATTAATAAATTGTCGTTAAAAAGCGCGAGCATGCACTCGAGAAGAACAACTGAAAATGAGAATGTCTTGATGAATTACGAGAAAGCGGCAGAGGGTGAAGCTGAAAAAAACGAAACCGCGATAGGAGAAGAATTTTGCGGCATTTTACTGCACCTGTTCATCGCGCACAATTACAATAGATCTAAGAAAAATCGCAAATTAAACGAAGACAAGGATTTGATCACAAGTGCACTCACTAATCTACTTTGTGTATCGAATACAGCCAAGCGAATCGCGTTGGAAGAGAATTTGCCTGAAACGATTCTGATGATATTAAAAGAGTTCTACGTCAGATTGAATATGCAACCTTTTGAACTATTCAAGAACCAAATAGATCGTGATAAAAAGGTGCGTAATTAACCGCAAATATGTATTTCGTTTTAACCATCTAATTTGAATTGACGTCTCGTTAAGTGACGGCCATTGGTAGCAGGATTTCCCAGCATCATAATCGTTCAAAAATTATACGATGTTATATTCATAAGGAATTTCCAGCATCGTTTTTGCATGGCGCCAGTTAGAAGTTTACCTGGTTTTTTCTTTTACAGATTCATCCGTTGTTACATGATTTGAATGCTATCTTTACATTGTTAATGAACTTCATGTATGGTAGCGGTGAAGTTAAAGAAGTTCTATCGCAAGCTGGATTAGCGGATGTGTTGCATAAATTGTGGGCTTGGATTGCGTTAAACAAAACAGTCTCCACCACTGTTTTAAAGTTGCTTGCGACTTATACTACAAAATGTTCTATCGGTACTGTTCAACTTTTGTTATCTAACTTGCATGCTACTACGTAGGTAACTTCGACATTGTGTATTAATCTTGGATAAATTATTTTGTATATTTCAGCGGCACAATCGTTGACGTTAACAACTACTCTGCCAGGAACAGGACTCAGAAAAACGCCTAATACTCTCGCTCTAATACACGTCGTTATACAATTGGTCTGCAAAGAAATAGACAAAGCTGGACAAATGTTTGACAATCACAAGTTACACTTTGCGTTTCATATTCTACGAAACGCGGTACACGTACATGAATGTAGAGTATCGATATCAAAGGTACGTTGTGCTTTTCTTTTAAAACACGAAATATTTGTAACACCGTGTAATAATATTTTGTCGTCATATGTAATGTTTATCTATCGAATAAAATCCGGCAGAGCAATCTTCTACAGTTTTTTACGAAAATACATCCGGTCACTACAAAGAGAACGAAACCATGGCCGTTAGTTGAATTGTACTGCTTGGAATTTTTAATTGATTTCACTTATTATCAAGAGGGCCAGTTGTGTGTACCAAAGGTAAAATTCTATACATTTTTTAATTTATATATTAAAAACTTATTGACTGCTTTAACGAATATAATGGATATAAATATATTTGTTATGAATTAATTAGCTGATGAATTTTTTTTAGACTGTCGATGGCCTGGATGTTTTATTACAATTGTCAAAATGTTCCTCACCTTCCAGTAGACTTCTTGCGATTTCTATATTACGCAATCTGGCATTTAACATGGCAAATCGACCACGATTACTTAGTTCGGGTGAGTTGATAAACAATTTAACATCATATACGATATACATTGGTAATTTTAACGTAATACAATGATATATTTCAGTGGACTTCATCAATGTGGTACACGATATATTTAAAAATGGTTCTATGAACGAAATTAAGATCGTTGGTTCCATGTTGTGGTCTTTAATATCCAACAATCAGAAAGGAAAGTTAATCGCGCGAAGCGCTGGTTTCTCACAAAGTATTCAAGAAGCTTTAGGCAGGCTTACTTTATTGACTATAGACGACAGAAAGGAGGAACAAGATTTAGTTAAAATGTTGCAATACGTATTAAGAATTCTCAGTCCGGTAGATACTAAAAATGACTAAGCAACAATCAAATGAATCAATTGAAATAATTAATATATTGTAATTGTACATAAGGAAAGATTTTACTTTTATAATGTCACGCAAATAATATTACCATTGAAATTTGTAATATCTTTTATTGAATGCGAATAAGAGTAACAATGAATTTTGTAATCATTTTTTAACGGGAGTGTGAATGAAATGTATTAAATGTAAAAATGAAATAATCTTCTTACAATTATACATACGTATTTGTATAAATATCGTATATTTTTTAAAACATTTTATAATAAAAGTTATAATAATCTTAAAAGCTGTAATGAATTTAATACTTTAATTAAAAAGAACATACTTTTAAGAAATAGGGTTGAAAAGTAAACAAACAACTTGTATGATTAAAACTTCTGTTATATATAAAATGAAACAAGTACAACTAATAACTAAATGAACTACGACACCGACTATTTACTGATAATTGTACATTTATGTAAAAAAGAGAATCAACGGTGTGCAGGAGCCACGGCCGAACCCCGAGCTGATATCAGCGACAGTTGCGGGAAAATTAGCAATCTCCCGAACAAGGATAGATAGATCCTTGTCTCTCCAACGGTGCTGTGACAGAGGGGGTGATACATCAATAGCAGGAGGGACGAAGACAGCGATAACCAAGCCTCTTGCTTTTGCGATTTAGTTTATTACAGTTTTGAAGCCGAAGAAGCAGTATTTTCTAATAATTCTTTTTAAATATTTCTTGTAACATTAACATCAAAATAAAGAATAAAACATAATATATCAGCATGTTCGATAAGGCTTTATCCTGATAAAAATTAACAGAAGTTTTATTAAATGGATCTTAACAAATTTCGTGATTTAATTTAAGAAACCCTCAACCAGTCATTTTGATTGTTTCGATAGTTCAAGGACGATCCTCTTTGGTACATATGCCTAAATTACTAATTAAAATCTCTAAAACCACTAATGTACTGAAAAACGAAATTATCCTAATTCTGTTAGTTGCAGTAATATATAATTTAAAAACTATTAACCCCTTGTACTCGAAAGGTTATTGGATACTATCGAAACTAATCAATTTCTCCAGTAATGTTCCAAAAATTAAATGCACTGTTTTGAAGAAACAGACCCACGAATGCTTACGAATGTATTTATTCCTATTCCTTTCGTTAATTTTCTACTGTATATTCTAACAGAAATAACACATAAATTTCACGTTTCAAAACACCCTACCAAATTAAATATGCCCCCCCATAGTTTTGAAGGATAATTTTCCTGTTTCGGAGGATGACTGTGTTTTCCCATTTTTTGTAATAGAAAGAAAACAAAATAAAAAGAATGATAATAATTGTATACTTATTCTGCGGTTCAATTTTATTAAAAGAGTCTTAACCTTACGCGTTCCATCAATCACGGAACTTCGACAAATAGGTGTAATGTTCCAATATTCGTGCATGAATTATGACTTTTTTGCAAGTACGTGCGTCACTCGGCAAGAAGAGGAAAAATAAAAGCAAAGAGCAGATGACAGATGGGACGGATAATACGTTGGTTATGATAAAAAGATTATAAACGAGTAAAAATATCGGAAAAGATTAATTTAAACTACTGTACAATATACTGCGCTAATTAGAATTATTGCAACCAAATTCGTGACGATAATAAAAACAATCTACGACGTTTCTTAGGTATGCTAATTTTGATTGAAACTACTTGTTCAAGAACATCGTAAATCATTCAAATCCTAGAAATCAGGTTTTACATTTCTTATGATCTTACATGTTACAAGTTCAAAGTATTCGATAAAATCGTGATTTTAGACAGAAAAGAGAAGCGAATTAAAAAGAGGTAGAGGAAGTTGTTCCTTTGGTTCTGATCAGCATTCAACAAACGATCGATTCGTTCGTTAATTGCCCATTATTCTATATTCTATAACGTAGGCGGACCGCGTCATATCCGGCTCCCTTTCGTGCGTAGGATTCGCTCTAACTTTTTGGAATCTGTGTTTTGAAACGAGAGGAATCTTTGAAAATTCGTCTTATAATTACTTATGTCTCCTAAAGTAGAATCCATTGCAATAAAATGATTGAAAGTTCCTCATTTTGACTTTGATTTAAATTTTAGTCGAATTTCCTAGATGGCGATAGAAAGGTTAGCAGTCTTTAACAGTAGCTCGTCGGTGTTGCGTTATTTCGAAAAATGAGCCACCTTCCGGCTCTTCTGGCAAGCTATGTATTTATGCGCTTTATCTGTTTACGCTATGTTTCACTGGAACAGCGCAGCGGTTGTATTTAAAAATGGGTGAGTGCTATGAGAATATAATCAGCAGACAAGGTAGGCACCTTCCAGTCCTTTGAAATCTTCTCTACTGCTATTGTAAACTAGACAACAACAGTAAACAACCATTTTATTTTACGGACGACATATCTGGTGCGGCACAGCTAGAAACAGAAATTCAGACCCCGCGCTGCGAGGGTCATTGGCGCCAACTACTGCCATTAGTGTGAACGTAGCCTAACACTTTGTAAGTTGAAATTTTTGAGTTGAGGAAATTCTTACTCCTAGAAGTGTAAGTATTCATATTAATAACTTGAATCGCTCAAAACATCGAAATGATTCCTCTCGACCGCTCCAAATATAAGAATTTCCAATTTTGGTATTTTGAATGATAGAGATTTGGGATTTGAGCATTTCTGGATGCTCAAACTTAAAATTTCTTATTTGGAGCGCCTGAAATTTATGATTTCTTATTTTGAGCGTTTAAAATTTTCAATTTTCGTATTTTGAGCGCCCGAGACTTGGAGTTTGAGCACTTCTCGTTGCTCAAACTTAATTTTTCTTATTTTGAGCACCTGAGATTCGAAGTTTGAGCACTTCTCGTTGCTCAAACTTAAAATTTCTTATTTTGAGCGCCGAAAATTTGAAATTTCTTATTTTGAGCGCTCGATATTATCAATTTTGCTATTTTGAGCAATCAAGATTTGGATTTTGAGCACTTCTCGTTGCTCAAACTTAAAATTTCTTATTTTGAGCGCCGAAAATTGGAAATTTCTTATTTTGAGCGCTCGATATTATCAATTTTGCTATTTTGAGCGATCAAGATTTGGATTTTGA
Source organism: Stelis phaeoptera (assembly GCA_943735885.1). Classification (NCBI taxonomy): domain Eukaryota; kingdom Metazoa; phylum Arthropoda; class Insecta; order Hymenoptera; family Megachilidae; genus Stelis; species Stelis phaeoptera. The sequence goes on from OX030933.1 coordinate 6,295,494, forward strand.
GCACTTCTCGTTGCTCAAACTTAAAATTTCTTATTTTGAGCGCAAAAAATCTGAAATTTCTTATTTTGAGCGCTCGATATTATCAATTTTGCTATTTTGAGCAATCAGGATTTGGATTTTGAGCACTTGTCGTTGCTCAAACTTAAAATTTCTTATTTTGAGCGCAAAAAATCTGAAATTTCTTATTTTGAGCGCTCGATATTATCAATTTTGCTATTTTGAGCAATCAGGATTTGGATTTTGAGCACTTCTCGTTGCTCAAACTTAAAATTTCTTATTTTGAGCGCAAAAAATCTGAAATTTCTAATTTTGAGCGCTCGATATTATCAATTTTGCTATTTTGAGCAATCAGGATTTGGATTTTGAGCACTTCTCGTTGCTCAAACTTAAAATTTCTTATTTTGAGCGCAAAAAATCTGAAATTTCTTATTTTGAGCGCTCGAGATTCGTAGTTTGAGCACTTCTCGGGGCTCAAAATAAGAAATTTTAAGTTTGAGCAACGAGAAGTGCTCAAAATCCAAATCTTTATTGCTCAAAATAGCAAAATTGATAATATCGAGCGCTCAAAATAAGAAATTTCCAATTTTCGGCGCTCAAAATAAGAAATTTTAAGTTTGAGCAACGAGAAGTGCTCAAAATCCAAATCCTGATTGCTCAAACTTAAAATTTCTTATTTTGAGCGCAAAAAATCTGAAATTTCTTATTTTGAGCGCTCGATATTATCAATTTTGCTATTTTGAGCAATCAGGATTTGGATTTTGAGCACTTCTCGTTGCTCAAACTTAAAATTTCTTATTTTGAGCGCCGAAAATTGGAAATTTCTTATTTTGAGCGCTCGATATTATCAATTTTGCTATTTTGAGCAATCAAGATTTGGATTTTGAGCACTTCTCCTTGCTCAAACTTAAAATTTCTTATTTTGAGCGCCAAAAATCTGAAATTTCTTATTTTGAGCGCTCGATATTATCAATTTTGCTATTTTGAGCAATCAGGATTTGGATTTTGAGCACTTCTCGTTGCTCAAACTTAAAATTTCTAATTTTGAGCGCAAAAAATCTGAAATTTCTTATTTTGAGCGCTCGATATTATCAATTTTGCTATTTTGAGCAATCAGGATTTGGATTTTGAGCACTTCTCGTTGCTCAAACTTAAAATTTCTTATTTTGAGCGCAAAAAATCTGAAATTTCTAATTTTGAGCGCTCGATATTATCAATTTTGCTATTTTGAGCAATCAGGATTTGGATTTTGAGCACTTCTCGTTGCTCAAACTTAAAATTTCTTATTTTGAGCGCAAAAAATCTGAAATTTCTTATTTTGAGCGCTCGAGATTCGTAGTTTGAGCACTTCTCGGGGCTCAAAATAAGAAATTTTAAGTTTGAGCAACGAGAAGTGCTCAAAATCCAAATCTTTATTGCTCAAAATAGCAAAATTGATAATATCGAGCGCTCAAAATAAGAAATTTCCAATTTTCGGCGCTCAAAATAAGAAATTTTAAGTTTGAGCAACGAGAAGTGCTCAAAATCCAAATCCTGATTGCTCAAACTTAAAATTTCTTATTTTGAGCGCAAAAAATCTGAAATTTCTTATTTTGAGCGCTCGATATTATCAATTTTGCTATTTTGAGCAATCAGGATTTTAATTTTGAGCACTTCTCGTTGCTCAAACTTAAAATTTCTTATTTTGAGCGCAAAAAATCTGAAATTTCTTATTTTGAGCGCTCGAGATTCGTAGTTTGAGCACTTCTCGGGGCTCAAAATAAGAAATTTTAAGTTTGAGCAACGAGAAGTGCTCAAAATCCAAATCTTTATTGCTCAAAATAGCAAAATTGATAATATCGAGCGCTCAAAATAAGAAATTTCCAATTTTCGGCGCTCAAAATAAGAAATTTTAAGTTTGAGCAACGAGAAGTGCTCAAAATCCAAATCCTGATTGCTCAAACTTAAAATTTCTTATTTTGAGCGCAAAAAATCTGAAATTTCTTATTTTGAGCGCTCGATATTATCAATTTTGCTATTTTGAGCAAGCAGGATTTGGATTTTGAGCACTTCTCGTTGCTCAAACTTAAAATTTCTTATTTTGAGCGCCGAAAATTGGAAATTTCTTATTTTGAGCGCTCGATATTATCAATTTTGCTATTTTGAGCAATCAAGATTTGGATTTTGAGCACTTCTCGTTGCTCAAACTTAAAATTTCTTATTTTGAGCCCCGAGAAGTGCTCAAACTACGAATCTCGAGCGCTCAAAGTAAGAAATTTTAAGTTTGAGCAACGAGAAGTGCTCAAACTCCAAATCTCGAGCGCTCAAAATAAGAAATCTTAAGTTTGAGCAACGAGAAGTGCTCAAACTACGAATCTCGAGCGCTCAAAATAAGAAATTTTAAGTTTGAGCAACGAGAAGTGCTCAAACTCCAAATCTTGAGCGCTCAAAATAAGAAATCTTAAGTTTGAGCAACGAGAAGTGCTCAAACTACGAATCTGGAGCGCTCAAAATAAGAAATCATAAATCTCAGCCGCTCAAAACAAGAAATTTTAAATTCTAGCAACGAGAAGTGCTCAAACTGGAAATCTCAATCGTTCAAAATACGAGAATCGATTGTTGTAGGAGCTCAAAATAAGAAATTTTAAGTTTGAACAACCAAAAATAATCGAATCCCAAACATCTGTCGCTCAAAATACCAAAATTCCAAATTTGAAATTTAAAGTTACCCAAATTATTCGAGTATTCGATATTTTACAGCTCCGCTGTAAAGGTTAATGAAAGCCGGTGCTGTTGCGCTTGGTATTGTGTTCCAGCGCGGCCGGTCACGTGACCGCCAGATGGATTTGCGTCAATGGTGACCTCCGCATTCGCGTATCTGTCGTCCCTTCCCCCGCCGTTTCGCATATCCCATGGACCCTGTCCAGAGACCCGTGGGACCAGCGTGTACCACCGTCAGAGATGAAATAAGAAAGTCTGCCGTAGAAGGCAACTAAATCTACAGGAACGAAAACCGTAAGAACAGATGAAGGATTCATTCACCGGAGTTCACGCGATATCGTGGGGTTCGATCGTCGATTTATTTCGAGCCTATGCTGACCCGTTAACTTCTGAAAGAGAACGGAAACGTACGACACGATTTTATAATCGAATTAAATGAACGTACGATGAATTCAATTAAACGTATCGAATCAAATTTCGCTTTACTTATATTTAGAAGAAAATAACCGTGCGAACCGAAACGAATACGTTGGGCAGATACAAAGTTCAGTTTTTTAATAGCATTCTTTTTTTAGACATGTAATTATATTAGCACTCTACCTCCATTCATACTCAAATAAATTCGCAATAAATAAACCACGTACAATCGTTTATAAAATTATTTCTGCGAGGAGATTATAGTTTTTCCATTGCCGCAAAATTATTTTGATAAACATATTTTGAATCGACGTCCATGGATAGTAAATGAGGTTAATAAAAAACGTAGAAAAATCGAAAGCGTTTCTATCATAGCATCAACAATGAAATAATAAATTAAAGGCTTTAGTTTGAAAATGCTTCCTTTTCAATTTTCCAAAAAGAATGATTTTTTCAAAAAAATTGTACATGTAGATTTATAGACCTCAAGAAACGGTACAACTTTTATTTCGACCATTTTTTAATATCTTTTGTTGTTTACAACTTATAAACATATACATAGAAAGGGCGGTTCGGAAAGAAGGGTTGATATTTCCCTCAAAGAGAAAAACGGGCACAAACGAATTACACCGGTTTTCTTAGATAGGTCTAATTAATATTTATTCAAAGTTTCATCCAATTCTAATTCCAATTTCAGTCTCCGGTGTTCCCTTGTAAGTGGTCCCAATTAAATAACTAATGACTCTAAAATCTAAAGGCAACTAATAATGTAACTAATAATGTCCGAGTGCCATGTCGTTCATACAGTTTTCATAGTCACCCTTAACTCAATAACGTTTGACGATAAGTGGCTACAATCATCCTTGCAATTAGTAACGAAAGGGTTAAACAGTCATTTGATTAAAGGTGTATCGTTTTGCTGAGTGCCTTCATTGCAACGAAGACGTCTCTGAATTTACGTATGCTCGTCCGTTTGCTTTCTACCATACCGATTACGAGCTTCAAGTGATGACAACTAAAGGGTGTACTACCAGAAATGAAAATTATTACTTCCATATAACAATATAACGAATGATGAAAATTTCACTTTGAATCGTTTTCAGACGTCCTTCATTCTTTTGTAATAAATTGGAATTTTTAATTCTGATAATTTGAATAACACCGGCGATTCCATGGTGATCCTGCTTATTAGCTTTGGGCTCCATCGCGTTGTTTTGCCGAGACGTGCGAAGAAACGAAATATCACGGCTGTAATACAGGCGCAATCGTGACGCACGAATTTCATTTTACCGACTACGAGATCGGGGATACCTGTTTCTCTCACAATTTCGTTGTATTTATCGGGCCGTTTCCGTTTCTTCTGTTGGGCGACACGAAGGTCGCGATACGGAGCGATTGTTTATTGGATGTTTATAAATAAAATGTTGAATTAACAGCAATACGAGGGTTAGGGTGCCTGGGTACCGATTGAAGCTTTCGGTGAAAAATTAAGTGAAATATTCACCTACGGGGATAGAAGGATAAATGGTTGATAAAATTGGACTTATTTTGTAAATATGAAATCTAAAGTTTTGATTTGGGTGCCCCATTGATTTATAGGACTATTAGAGACTGCCCAGTGTGGATGATATATTCGATGAAAGAAATTATGTAAGTATACAATCTGTGAAGATTCATATAGTAAATATTGTAATTCATAATTTTATTTTTATTTATATAATTGAAAAAAAGTAGCGGGTGACAATTATTATTAACACGTGGCGCCGATTTTACTGTCCTTTCCGGTCAGCCGGCAGCGAGCGCTCAATTGTATTATATTTATATTACATTTATTTTTTTTATCTTTGACACTGCTGCTCCCACGTACCGACGCCGTCCATACGGGGTTTTAACTATAGAAATTTAGAAATTTGAGATTTGGAAATTTAGAAATTTAAAATTTAGAAATTAGAGATTTGGAAATTCGGAAATTTGAAATTTAGAAAACTGAGGTTTGAAAGTTCGAAATTTGGAAATTTGGAAGTTTAAAAGTTAGAAATTTCAGATTTGGAAATTTGGAAATTCGAGGTTTGAAAGTTCGAAATTTGGAAATTTAAAATTTAGAAATTTCAGATTTGGAAATTCGGAAATTTGAAATTCAGAAAAATGAGATTTGAAAGTTCGAAATACGGAAATTTGAAAGTTTAAAATTTAGAAATTTCAGATTTGGAAATTTGGAAATTCGAGATTTGAAAGTTCGAAATTTGGAAATAAAAAATTTAGAAATATCAGATTTGGAAATTTGAAATTTAGAAATATCAGATTTGAAAGTTCGAAATTTGAAAATTTGGAAGTTTAAAATTTAGAAATTTCAGATTTGGGAATTTGAGAATTGCAAGTTCGAAATTTGAAACTTTGGAAACTTAAAATCTAGAAATTGGAAACGTCCAAACGAAAAGTCTATTGTCAGTCCCGAGGGACTGACGCCGGCTGAACGGAAAGTTCATTGTCAGTCCCCAACCACGGATAATTTTCAAATTAAACCCTTCGTAAACTGGATCGTCGAGGGCCCAAGCGAACTTGACCTTCCTTTAATATTTTATCATTATTATTATTACAAATTTTCAACATTTGATCTGCCAAACGCTAAAATAATGCAGCATACACTTTGATAAGTACCTCAGAATTTTATCAAATTGTTTTTAAAGTTCGAAGGACTTAGCTTGCTTACATTGCTGCCTGGCACAATTGACATAACACAAATTCTTTACGAAGCTCTGTTCCACTAATTTGATTATACAAAATTGAACACGTCAGTCACCAACAACTGAAACGTCAGTGAACGTGTTAATCGAACGTCTGGTCAATAAGAAGAACGAGGCATTCATCGGTTCCCAAATATTCCATTTGATACGGTGCCAGGTGTTCATAGTACTTTTCCTATGTTTGCAGCCAAAATTTTGAACGATTCGCCCTGTTCGCGAGAACGCCGAAAGCGCGAATTATCGACGCAAACAGCAGGCGTTAGGTTTAAACAGCAAACACATTCCACCAACGAAAGTAACTTTTTCCCTGTAGGAATGTTGCGAAGTGAAAAAGCATACAAATCAGATATCGGGACGCTGTCCGGTTTTCGAACTGGTCCCGAAGAAAGTTTTATATTTGGCAACGACAAAAACGAAGGGGAAAATCCATAAAAAAAAAACCCAGAAAACATAATATGATACCTTTCGTACGTGATAAAATATAATTGTGTTCGACACAGAAGTATCTAATATATTTTATTATATTTTCTGTTTCTTCAGGGATAGGATCAATTTATTGTATCTGTTACTTTGTTTTATGTTTCATCGATTGTGAGGTATACATTTTTTTTTTTAATTTTAAGTTCTTTTTGTTGTAATTAATTACTCTAAGGATGTACTAGCTGTAGTACCACGGGTAGAGACGTTTTTGACAATTAATACAGGGTGTCCCATAACAATAGTCGTACAAGCGAAAAGCGAGAATTCTACGTTAAAAAATAAGTCGAAAATATAATATATTATTTTTACATACAAGGCTTTGTTTTCGAAAAAACCGACTTTGAATTTTCGCCAGGTACGCATAATGGTCGGAATTTTTAACAATTTTTCAAACGTGCTATACTATTACTAATAATTCTATGACCTATGGTTTCTATCGAGAGCCGTCAACCATGACATAGTCAAGTGTATGGCGTACTTAGAAAAAATTCAAAGTCGATCTTCCAGAAAACAAAGCCTCGTATTAACAAAATTTTATTCTATATTTTCGACTTATTTTTTCATGTAGAATAACCCCTTTTTCGCTTATACCAAAGAGTAGGTATGCAAAAGGATGTCACCTTGATACATAATTCTTTTTTTTAACCGATAAGTTTAATTAGTTGCCTTTGAACAACGAACAGGGAAGATAAACACAGATGCGATGTAGAGCTGTCGATTCGATGACTGTGCTCAAAAAATGCTATTAAATGTTTTATTAAATTTACAAAATGATGAAATTGTACTTTAACTCTTTAACGACAGTATCACTGATATAATTCGTATTGTATGTTAACCATAATTTAAAAATCGATAATTTTATGGCATATATTATGGAAACTTCTACGTAGAATTTTCTTATTCTTAGTAATCCCTTTCTTAACTAAGATCAATTGATTCCATAAAATACTTGCTCGTTAAAGTGTGCAAATGACGTCTTCGCGACGTCATGGATTTCCGGTGCTATGCTGAATAATGATATCGAAGATATTAGCGTACAGGGTGGTTAAAACGTTCGAAGAATTATTAGCGGTATTTCAAATGCATAAAAGATACGCTTCTATATGGTACAATTTTTCAAACATTTTCGCTACCCTGTGCGCATTAGAGAAATAAACATTTTACATAAATACAATGTTCTTAAAATAGTAAAAATGATTTGAATTTCGACCGCCATTTCCTCAGATGCTTTTCAATCGGATTACTCTACCAAAATCGCTTATAAAATGAGTAAATAATATCTGTTGCATTATTTCCGACCATTAATCATTTGAAAACAGTAGAGTCAACATTCGTGAAAAAATTTCCTGAGAATCGGTAAAATCAACTTTCGGTCGGTGATATTCCACAGTTACGTTACCGGTGTTGTTAATTAAACGAGCAAACCGAATGATTCGATATTTGCCATCGATGTTTCAAGATATTTGATCGACGTCGGTTAACGACACGGCGTGTATAATAAATAAATTTTGAAATGGGTTCAATGATTACTATTGCGAACACAAATAATTTCTAACGAAGTTGTTCGTCTTTTTTTTTATTGCCACTATATTTTTTTTATGTATTTTGGCCCGATAAACTGGAAAATCACATTGAGAAAATTTTTTATGGATAGGTTTTCCAGATACGAATTTTTTTCTGATAGCTTCACGTTTTAGGGCATATCTCGAGTTAGAAAGGTCCGATTGGGTCGTACAAGATATCATATTAAAGGTGATCGAATCTCCAACAATCGATTCTAACATTTCTTTCCAATCGGTTCAGTAGTTTAAGTGTTACGAGCCAAAATATATGAGAAACGTCGATGTTTTGGGCTAAAATAAAAATCGAAAATTCACTCTATCGTCATACAAAAATAGAAAATGTCAAATTATCCAATTTCTTATTGTCTACGTATAGATCGCACTTTCACGAAGAAAACACGGCACTGATGAAGAAAATCTATGGATAAATAACGGAGTTATGAGCAATTGAGTAAATGTACAAAAATTTAAAACCAATTCATAAAAAATTTTGTCAATGTGATTTTCCAGTTTAGCGAGCCAAAATACATAGGAAAAATATAGTGGCATTAAATGTACAGAAATATGTTTCCATTTTGTAACCCCGTGTAATGGAAACAAAAGATTGTATATATAAGTGTTTGAAAAAATGTTGTAAACTCGTGTAATTTTAGAAAATGGTTCGAACATATTGTAAATACACATTACTGATCCTAATCAAATATAACTTAACTATCGAAAAGTTAACACGTTGGCTGCCACGGGGGTCACCGGTGACCGACACCCGAAATTTTTTACAATTAAATAATTACCGACAGAAATGATAAAATAAACCACGGATATCGTTAACATTAAGCTAATAATGCTAGCTATCGAATTGAAAAGTTAAATTTGAAAATTAATTGATTGTATTGTTAATAATTAGGATTTCAGCGTGTCTGACTACCCACGTCCGTTTTCACTGTGGCAGTCAACGTGTTAATTACCGATTTATTTTAACACTTTGGCCCGTCAGCCAGTGGAAACGGACGTGTGTGGGAAGACACTATAAAACACTAATTATTTAGTTAACTTTAGAATTGATAATCATTCGATGGTATAAAATTTCAGACGATCACAGATGACTACTATGACAATCAAAGTATTAATCACAGGGACAAATTAAAAAAAGAGAGGGCTCCAGAAATATATATTATGATTTTGTGTATAAAACATTTTAATCAATTTTCTTAATAAATTTTATTGCGACGAGTAAAAAGAAAAATGTAATCTATCGTTTACATAAGTGATTACAAAAACAGGTGGTTACTGTTGTCTACAACCTTTTACTTACGCTTTTGTAGAGTAGTCTTTAGGCTCCACGTGAAATGCACGCTGAACCAGTTGCGCGTCTGCCTGTATCCGATTTGTTCTTGTTAAGCTCGATTGATTGATCGAATTGAATTTCAAATAGCTCTTCCTTCGGCGTGTTTATTAATAGAACGCACGAATAAGAAAACATCTTTCATCGAAGGCTGACGAGTTTTTCCCTTCCCTCGTTTTAACGAGCCGAAGAAATATCAATGAAATTGAGAGCAGTAATTGCATAATAATAACACAGTAATTGGACTCCTTCAACCAAAGCCTACCTCGGCCTACGAAAGGGTTAAATTGGAAATGGTAATGTTAAATTATTCTATTAAAATTTTACACCCAGTTAACAGTTATATAACTCGTTTCAAATACTATCCCCGTATATTCTTCTCCAAACAGAAGAAGAGTTGTATTCGAAATATTTCTTTAAATAGTTTGTGGAAATAATTCGGCGCGAAATTTCAAATCTCTATTCATTTCTAAAAATTGTGCACCATAATAACATCATTATTCTTGTAATGCACGACGTGTTGTTTTGCAAGTGTTTTCCCGGTGGCAAATTGAAATTCAATGCCATGTATCCATTCATGTCATAACTTCTTGTATCTGGGAGCTGCAAGCTCCATAATCGTATCACGCACGATTATGATGTTACGATTATTATCTGTACATGTTTTTTTACGACTCACGGATTCTTTTACAAGCACGACTAATCGCACAGTAATTGTACTGACAATTTTACAATGTAATTAGAATGTAATCTTCGGTTTCCTGCGCGCGTTCGCGATCAAAGGAATTAACGCCGACAGAGTTGACTAACGGAACTATGTTTTCTAGGAAACTTGAATCGCAGAAAATTTATGCAACCACATCGTCTTACACCTTTCATACTCTTGAAATTAGAAGTAATTGACTTAAATCATTCTTAATTAATATGTGTACCAAAGATTGTTATCTGTATGAAAGATACGTGTCGATTTTAATTAACGCTTCGACTGAAACGGTGTGACTGTTGAAGATTTTATTAATTTCGAATGGAAATTATCTGTTATTTTTATAATGTTTCATTGTTTCCTTTATTCGTGATTTCAAGCATCTAATACTGATATTTTTGAATTAAACGAATAGAAGAATTCTTAATATAAATATAATTGCTTCAAGTTTGTATTTTCACAGTACTCGATGAATTAACACGTTGACTGCCACAGTGAAAACAGACGTGTGTAGTCAGACACGATAAAATCCTAATTATTAAGGGTGCAATCGATTAATTTTTCAAATTTAACCTTTCAATTCGATAGCTAGCATTATTAGCTTAACGTTAACGCTATCCGTGGTTTATTTCATCGTTTCTTTTGGTAATTATTTGATTTTAAAAGATTTCGGGTGCCGGTGACCCCCGTGGCAGCCAACGTGTTAACATTTATTTCAGTTTCCTAACAATTTTTTTTATAATTTTGTATTATCTTTAAATTTCCAATTTTTAATTTTCTTTCAATTACAAGTATTATTTTGGATTTCAGAAATATCTCATCCAATAAACATGGGTGACGTGGCAGTCAAGGTGTTAATACACATTTAATCATATGTTTTTAACGTTAAAAACAATCAAAATCGGATATAATAATTGATTAACAGAAATAACTTTCAGTCACGATAAAAAATTGATGACATATAGTCATCATAATGTAAAAACTTATTTTTTTACAACATATAGAAAGAGGGGTAATTTTTTTTATAGAGGGAGGATCAGCGACGTTCTACAAGAAAAGATATTAAGGTATAAATGTCCAAAAAATCAATAACAGAGCCGTTTTTTTTTTAAGTGGTATAAGTCCACTTTTGGAAAAAATGAGTTAATGGTAAAATATCCTCTTTTTATATTTATAAAAAAGAAAGAAAAAAAAATTGACTTACACCACTTTCAAAAATACCGGCTCAATTCATGAGATATTGATTTAAATTAATAATCAAAATATTCTTTATATAATGTCCTTTTGTCCTGGGTGTGCTACATGTTTTTCACACGGGCTAGGGGATCCTTGACTCTGGTGACGGAGTTAACGGCTTTCCTTTATTGTAGACCCACTGTTTCTCAACTAAATAATTTATTTTTGCCTTTACATATCAATTTTAAATTTCCAAATGGGATATTTTGTATATAAAAAGAAACACCCGGTGGACAAGACGAAGCATCTTGTTCGGAAGATGCAGTCTGCTCGTCGAACGTAAACATTGATTCACACTTGATGTTCATGCGAAGGTTTCAGAAATTGCAAATATATTCTCGGCACAGTGGTGTCTGCATGCATAAACGTTGCACTCGCGTTGGTTTCTCGACGCTCACAATCGGACAATGAGATTGTTAAAAGAAACGCATCCATCAGCTTCGCCTCGATGAATAGAAATTATCCGATCAGCGAATCAAAACAAACGGCACGCGTCATGATCCTTGATCCTGCGATCAAATTGCACGTGCATTGGAAAAGATCGGTATGAGCCATTCATTAACGCTTTCGGTGTTGGTAATAGTGAAATCTCGTTTAATCGAAGTTTCGTATTATTCGAGATACATTGTTCTTGAAATTTATATTATTATTGCCATTGATTGATTGTTTCATGATGTAATATTTGAATTAAAACCAGATGGTAAGGCACAGTAGTTCCATTAGGTTATAATTGACTTGAAACCCGCAACGATTTATAGTACAAAATGTGAGAAAGAAAGTCTTGGATTTATGACAGAAGTTATATTTTGAATTTTTTTTTTAATTTTAGTCCAAAATAATTAATACTTGGACTTAGCTGCGCTAAATGATAGAATCGTTTATGCATCGATAGAGTTTGCTGGTATGAAAAATTGCATAGGTGAATTTTTGTGTGGCCGACTTTGCAGTTAATTATGGCACGCGTCATCGAAATTTAAATCGTACGACAAGAGGTTAAAAAAAACGAAAAAGGTTAAAGTTATGTAATTAGTACGTTCAAGTAAGAATTTGCATCTCTCCGATAAGTAACGAATTCAATGAAAATTTATAGAAAACCGAAGCTATCTGACCGCGTACAAAAAGTTCCGCGTAAATGGAGGGATGGGTGTATTTTTCAAACATCCGGTAATGGGGATGTTATTGTGTTATTATTTCGTAACATAAGTTCGTAGCAAGAAGAAATCTTAGGATTCTATTCCCTTCAGCTTGAAAATTCATCATTTTAATTGAACACTAAACCTATACTTATACTTTCAAGTTGAAAATAAAATAGAAAGATAAATAAATAAATAATGACACGTATACTAACATATAAAGTCTTTGTGCTGATAAAAATTAACACGCATTTCAATAAAAGGATCCTAAAGCAACACTCGATGTTTAACATTAAAGTTAAATAAATATTGCAATGGAAAAAACTGATTATCCAGTGATGTACAAAATTTAATACGCATAGGATTGCATAGGAAAGAAAGAAACAATTAAAACGATACGATTGATCAAATTGTGTAATTCCAAGTTCGTAATAAATGGGTCACGTATGAATCAGAAAAAGAACAATCAATGGAGTCATCGATTTTTCTCTTCGACATTGTTTAGAAAGATTACGTAACCTTAGAAATGGATATTTTCAATGAAAGAGAAGAATTCTAATATCGTGGCAACATTTTCTATCGCGCATCACGCCACTTTTTGTCACGAACGTCACAATTAGATAAGAGAGAAGGAAGGAAAGACAGGAAAATAGATAAGTTTATTGCATCTGGTGATAACGATTCATCTATCACGGATACATAATCTGTATCCTGGTTCGGTTTGTTGTAAAATCTACATCATTACAAGTGGGAGGTTGAATCGTCGTATAGATTCTGCCGATTATTGCAAACCTTGTATTATTTGATTTCATAACGTTAGATTGGGAATTAGGAATCATTATAAAGGTTTGTCATCTGTTTATAAATAATTTTAATTAAAGAAATTAAAAAGTTTGTCTAACTGAAGACATCAAATATTAGGAAAACAACCCTCGAAGCATTTTTAGACGTAATCAGGTCTGATCTTATTTTTCCAGATATGCTTCCGGAAACCAAATGCATTATATCGGAAGAAAAGTGTTAGAAATATTTGAGAATCTGTTCATTTTTATTCCCTTCTTTAATGTTCTATATTTTGACACGAGTGAAAGCGAAATTTCGCATTTTATAATACTCTGATAAATTAAACATATGGTGACTCAGAAATTAAAATGTCTAATTATTAAAAATACAATCAATTAAATTTTCGAATTAAGTTGTTAGTTTAATATTAACGTTATCCGTGGTTTATTTCTTTATAAAAGAAAATTGTAGACAGTGGTAGATAACGCGATATAGCATTAGTTCTAATATTCTTCCAGTTAGAATTTTATTACCAACGAGCTTGAATATATTTATTCATAAAACAGTGGGTATCGTATAATTTCAAATAAAATGGAGTGGACTGGAAATAATTGCTGCATTTGAAAAATAAATTCAATTTTCCTCTGTAACATATAGATATAGTCTTTTAGTATCCTCTTGGAGGGAACAGTTGGGTGCAAAGGATTAACAAAATTCTTTTTAATTGGCTAACTAATTAAAACAAGAAACAAGATAACAAATCCTTATGAAAATGTATGCGTTATCCAAATACAGTTACACCTCACTATCACTACTTACCATGCACATACACGTACATGGTAGTAGCAGGTTTCGATTAATTAATACAAATAATTTTATGGATACAAAGCTTATGTTATTCATGATCGCATATGGTTCTAATTCTGTACATTTATTAACTTCGAAATTGAACATCCAAACAGGTCTATATACAAATTTCGAACTGATCAACTTGTTTTTCACGTTTCTGGTCCCGGAAGATGATCGAATAATGAAAAGCATGTTTGCGATTTTATCAAACCGTCAAATGCACACGTCAAATGAAGTTACAGGGAAACTTTAATTATCTTTCTTCTGTAATTTATTACCAATTTCCTTTACCAAAGATTTCTTGTTTATTCCCGCAGCAAAACACAGTCGGAAACAGAGGCGAATGCAGTTTTGCATCATCACTTTTTTATGAATTTAGATTTGTTTCATCGAAAAACCCGAATAATTGAATTCACGTGTAAGTTGAAAGAAAGAAAGAGAATTTATGGTTGCTGTGATTAATTCTTAATTACTATGGTTTCGAATGTGAACATTCATTTCTACTTTAACTTCGTATATCGGTATACCACTGTCTACTTTTTAACATGAACTACCGACGTTTTATGTATGCTGACGTTCAAGTGGAAAATAAAATAGAAAAATTAATAAATAAATCATGATAAAAATTAACACACATTTTAATAAAAGCAACCTGATCAATTTTGTGATTTAATTTTAGAAACCTTCGACCAGTCATTTTGACTGGTTTGGTAGTTCTAGTGTTAACGTTAGGAATCATTTAACCTTTACAGAATCGAATCGTCACGTCATGGTTTCCCGACAAGTACGTCAGACAGAGCTAAATATTTTTTACTTCAGCGTTAAAACAAATCAAAGAAATTGAAATATTACATATACCTCGTACGTGACAAACATTGACTCTGTAAATTGTAATCAGAATTAAACTTAAAATTCAATTGTGATCAAAGTTTGAACGACAGAAGTCACATCTGAACTGTTAGGTGTGTCACGAGTGTACCACGTTATTGTAGGCAAAGAAATTTATTAAAATTAAAATACTTGCAGAAACAATTTTATTTTATAACAGAATATAATTTATATTTTCTAATATACGGTGTATATAAAAGTTTTGATAAAATTATTTTATATTCAATCAAACTCTCGCACTTTTGTGTTATTAAAATATTGGTCCCCGAATCATAGAAAAAATAAAGGCAAACATCCATAACATGAAATCAAAATAAAGCAGAAATTTCTAAAAATTTCTACAATATTATATCAATTTTATTACGCCTCCTCTAAATCCGTCACTGACTGGAAGTCGATCGATTAATATTCGCGAGACGGTTCGTAGGTGTCGTGGAATCGTCATCGAAAAACAGTGGTAACGCCTCCGTAGTGTTTTCGATCAACAGGTGAATCATTCTCACGCCACGAATATGTGCATAAAGACGTTAATAGTATTTAACCGTCGTAATCAAAATGCGCCAGGTCGAAATAGAACGGAAATCATAAACCGGTGACCCGATCGTTTTACGGGTCGTTCGTAACAATCAAACGAGTTTATATCGATAACACTTTGATCAGGAAGAAGGTGGACATCGTTTCGTTACGATTTCATGCAATAAAAATGTAATAAAAATAATAAGAAGATTATTTATATACGAGCTGATGAGTTGTACACCGTTGGAAAAGTTCTGTAGCATTTTGTTTTATGGGAGCAGTTTAGCCACATAAAGATATAGCTCTTCCGGGTAATTTTTTAATTTTCTTTTTTTTAATCAGTGGTTAAATAGTTGATTTATAAAATATAGAAATTTGAGGTTGATATGATAATAATCAAGGGGTGATATCTCGATACATGACAGAAGAGGGTTAAATGTATGATAACTTGTAACAAAAATAGATTATTTTAGTTTTCTTGAAAATCATAGAGCAAGGGGTTAATAAAAATCAATAGTTTCATAAATGTAGACTGCCTTTCCTAAAAATCCATTAAATATTCAATTTGTATTACGCCCAAAGTGTTAATTATATTAATGTTCGTCAAATTATCGTTTCTTTTTTCTTATATTGTCTTTTATTAATTTATGCAGTATCTTTTTTCGATTCCACAAATGTGGTGCATCTGTGTTTAATAAATGATGGTGCAACGATTACAGAAAAAACTGTATCGAAAAAGTAATTAAAACCATCGAGCAACATTTTATTTCCTTCCACGAAACGTGCGCAATATTACGGTGAATTGACGGGTATGGTACGACTCGTCGTCCTCGTCGGTTGTACTCCGTCAGAGTACACGTTGTGAAAGTTTCTTTCTTGTTTAACCATCGCGATGATTACCATTGTGTTTTTTAAACATTTGTGATATCCTGTTGCAAACCGATACGTCGACGTTTCTACGTCAATCGACGGAAACATCAATTGGCAAAGAGAAGCTGATCATTTAACACACCTTGACCACTTATACCACTTTCTGTTTTCTACAAAACCTCGTTGTTTTTCTTCCAGTGTATAATTTATTGTATTGGGTTGAGATATAAGTTCGTAGCGAAGAAAAAACTAGAAATCCGTGGATAAGTTTAAGTTGAAATGGAAGATATAAAGATAAAGTTATTTTGCAGGGAAAATAAACAGCTAGACAGTGACGTATAATGTTTAATGCGAATATGCAAAATTTACCTAACACTGTAAAAATTCTGGTATTATACAAATATTTTAGTATTGTAAATTTTAGAATTATGCAAAAGTTGGTATTACGAAAAATCTTATTTTGGCCAAAATATTATACAAATTAATATAACGGTATTAAGTATACTTATAAATGTTCCGAATTTTCTTTCCTTATTCTACATATACGAATGTGGATCTTGAAATCAATATTTTATCGAGAAATATATTTATACAGATTGATTTATGTTTGCTGAATAAGACTGCTGCATGATCGACGGTTTGTTTGAAGTTAATAATAATTGTATTAGTTTTCGAATTATTTCGATTCAAATATATTTAAAAAATACAGCACACCGGATGAAAATTGTGTTGAATTTTTACCTGTTCATTAATAAACAATTAGAAACATAATAAATAGATTCATGACGGCAATTCCTCTTAAACGCGCACAGCTATACTGTCGGTTCCGGCCTTTAACATAAGACTAATTCTTATTCTTCAAGAATAAGTCACTATGAAGACGTAACGATAGAACTCGAGGTGATCGACCTCACAAAGTAGCAGAAGAATCATGAAGCTATTATCATATTATTCGAAATAAACTAACTAATAATTTACTGTAAAACGTACAATTAAAATTTTTAATAGCCATTTTTATATTTCTATCAATAACTCATAATATCTTCTTGTGAAAATATCGCAAAATTATTTGAATACTTTAGACACTCTTACGTCGATTTACAACTAAAAATTAACGTACATCTCTATATAAATAAAAAATGTAAATGTTCGTTTCTTCAAAATCTTAAATCTCCAAAAGTTCTTCACCGATAGCTTTTAACACAATGTTGCATTCGAATACGCGCGTGTTTTTATATATCTACTGTTATACAGATGTCAAAAAAAAAAAAAAGAAAAAGAATCACTTGTTCAATTAATTCTAAACTTTCAACACACATGCAAAATGCCAGCAAAGAAAAGGTCAAATAAAGGAAGAAGAACAAGACACGCCAATAGTAATAAAAATTATCTATTGCGAGAGGAAGAAGAGGAAATAGTTAATAGATTTAAGAAAATCAGAACGCACAATGCTAATTGCAAGCAAAGAGCCAACGAAACGGAACAACAGCATAAGAACAAATAATTCTAACTCATAGCCCTTAATTCTCATAACAATTTTGATCCCTGCGAAGCGGGGTGGACGCTGGCTAATTTTAAATAACAAAATTTCAACGGTTTGGTGGTTGTATTAATATTTTAATACGAAAGTCGTTCTACGGATTGGACATTTTAACAGGATCAAGATAACAACATTCTGTGACCGGTACTGCGTTTAATTTTCTGTAATTTGGATGGTTGATCGTAACGGTGCTCAATTTTATCTTTATGAAGGAAGCGAACACAGATGAGCGGAAGTTAACGAGGAAGATAAAATTCGATGATATAACTGCATATTCTTTTTCATTCAACATTTCGAATGGAATGCCTACGCTATATCGTCATCGACATCCGGGAATATTGTCTCAATTGTGCACTCTTGGAAACGGTCTGCGTACCATCTGGAGGAATGACTTCAAGAAGGAAACCAGGGCGACTGTTGAATATAAATTAAATTATTTTTGACACACTTCGACGACTTCACACGACTGTCACGATTAACACTAGAACTACCAAACGGATCAAAATGTCTTGCTTCGGGTTTCTTATTCTAACTTAAAATGTTTGTTAAAACGCTTTTGCGGAAATGTCGGTTGGCTTTTGTCAAAATAAAGAATTCTTGTATATGTAAGTTTACATTTTATCTTAAAGACTGTAGACTGAGGGTCGGTAGTATTTTGGATCCCAAAAATTACTGAATAAGGTTCAACGGCGTTTCTGTTAAAATTATACCTTAAACGTAGTAAAAACAACTTGAACTTTTGTTGGAACGTTGGACACCCAAAGAGTATATAATAAGGATTCATTTTAAAAACTCATTTTAGAAATTGTAGACACACATTCATTCATTCCATCGTAGTGTTTTTCCTTTTCTCAAAGGGATCGTTCGTGAAAAGTCTGAAACAGCACCTTTGCAGTCTATTTATTCAATTGGTAAGCGTTCATTTCCGCGGAACAAGTTATTCCTAGACGAAAGCCGGCTTGTGAGGTAATTGAAAAATTAGCAAACAATACAGATAAGACGAACATCGATCCACGTATCTTCAGCGGTTGATTTCATTAATGTGACAGACAGTAGACGATGACTGAAAAATTTCTTTGCTTGTTTGGCAAATACGGTCTGTCGCAAATATCTATGTCGAAATTTGTGACACCATTTCGCGATTAAACGTTGAAATTTGACATTGATTGTTAAGACATATCTTCGGTATGCATTTTGATAATTCTTTTATTCAAGAAGTTCAGTTTCCTTTGCGACGAACCGTGCATGAACTTCCAATTTCTTTTTTCTCTTTACGTTATTCCTGCCAATCCTGCAAAATCGTGATATCTTTAAAGTTTCCTTGTTACCATCAAAATAAAGAAGGCGGACAATCCTGGGGCAACGTACGACGAAAGTGATTCACCTGCTCCATTCTTTAGGGAATTAGGCAAATAAAACCCATATATGGAACAGAGATCCCGTAACAAGCAAGAGGGTCTACGTGCCGTCGTACACGTCCACCTCTTGGATGCGAAATGTCCTTCGTTTCGAGCCTTTAACTCTTTGAGGTACAGATTTTTTTATCGAGTATATGCGTTTTGAACACCTAGCATATTGGGGTCGTTTTATCATAGTTAAATATTTCAATTAATTTTTATCAAAATACTAGTACATTTCTGTTACCACAAATGTGTATCTCGGCGTTGTTTTACGTCGGACAAAAGATTTTGGACACAACTACTAGACGTGACGTTATCACACTGTTGTTGCAACTATTTTTACCCGTTCAATTGACACAGCGGATACCGTATTTTCACGTGATTTTCATACAACGTCGGAATGTTCTCCTCCTTTATTTTGCTTCTGTTTTTTATCTGCCACGCGTCATTCTGCTCGGAGATTATTGTATTTCAACGCCGAAGAAATTTGCCACCGCGTGTCGTGGAGTACGAGAAATTAGATAACGATGTACAACGTCGTCGTGTTTCTAATTTTAGGATAGTTTGTGTCGTATGGTCGTGTTTTTCTAGGGCGACCAGAGAAGAAGTCGATTCCCATGTGGACGACGTGACGTGGCTGATGCAACCGTTGGGTTACATCGCATAAAGCGTTCGTTTTTTCGTAGAAAGCTTCGTGTTTGGTTGACGCAAATCGTTGACCCTTTCGTAAACAACGAGAGACATCCGTTCGGCTTAATTGTTTCTTATTTTTACACTTAAAGACAACGATTTAGTATGCAAACGTACAGGAACGGGCAAGGATGACAAAATCTAACACACCGTCGTAACCGAAGGTTTACAGCATAAAAGTAGTAATAAAATTAAACAAATTGTTTCATCTAACAATTGGAAATTGGATGTTTACTAATAGACAGCACCAAGCAAGCTATGAATTGGTTGATTCATTGTTTGACGAAGAATTAGCCAATTTGCGTTAAGAATATTGATGAAATATTTATACAGTCATTTTCGTTCATTCTTAAACTACAAATCGATGTGTCGTTAGTGTCATTTTGTGATACTTCTCTGTCATCGAATCCTGTTACACATTCTGTGTTTCAACATCAAACGAAGTCCTTTCAATTAATTTCACCGTCAAGAAAATCCCTACAAGAAAATCGATTATATTCAAAGAGATTCTTCTTTTTATTCTACTCCGAAGTAAAATTCTCTTCGTGAGATGAATTCTATCGAATTATCTAATCGAAAGATTTAAAATTGAAACTTTATTTAGAGAAAAGCTATATAAACTTCATCTTTAATGCACAATAAAATCACATCAAAAAAGATTAATTTTTTATCGTGACAATCAAAGCGTTAAGGAAAGAAGACACCCAGGGTTTGCTGCGCCCTTTTTCCATCAACCGCCTCGATTATCCAATTACGCTTACGGTATTTCTCGCGAGGGGAAAGGGTTAAATGGGTCAGATGGTAGTTCGATTAGCAAGGAAGTAGCGGGGCAGGTTTCACCCATCGTGGATCGTTTCTAGTTTCCGAAATCGCGCAACGAATCGTAAAACTATCACGCGCCATCGACTTTCACCGCGATAAAGCGTTTTACGTCAGCAAACGCGTCTTTGCTAAACTGGTGGCCGATGTTCAAGAACGGTAACCAAAGTTATCGAGACCAAAACGACAACCAACCAACCCAAATAACAAGTTGAACGTTGGAAAAGAAATCGTCACGTGAACAGTGACGGACTGGTTCCAAAAATATTGATCGCGAAGAGACAAAGGCGCTTCTCCAGTAACTATAACGCTATCATTTAAGAAATAAATAAAATTTGCGGAAAATACGTGAATGGTAAGAAAGTGTTAAATTGGCCTCCAGCGTATGTGACCTTTCCTCGAATTTGGGTTAAATTCGCTTGAATTTATCTTTCATAGGAAAGCATTGTACGAATCTGCAGCAAGTGTGATTCTGCCGATCGATTTTTATTTATTATAACAATCGGTTACGACCTATTCCTTGTTTTTAAGTAATTTCTCGTTTATTGAGAAACTTGATTTGTTCTAGGTCCAAGGTATATCATACAAGATTGCAAAATTTGAGTCCGGAAATTAACAACGAAAGATCAGTTTATAATTTGAACTGGAAAGGGTTGAGGACACCCACTTCAGGAGTTTTGTCCGATGATAGTTCTAGAAACGACGGATATTTTGCAATTTTGTAACACAATTAAATCGACTGATAATGTAAAGGATGCCATCGCAAACAGTTTAGAATTAACACCGCTCGAACGATTCGATTCGTGGGACGACTCATATTACGCGCTGTTAAATGATTCATAAATCCTGTCGACCAATCCTAGACCTTGAATGAATGAACGAAAGAAAAATGCATAACTAAGGTATTATACAATACCAAGGAACTTCTGCTACTGTCTCTCATTACCAGTCGATGAATGTTTTCACACTGCTGAACAACGATTAGATTTATAATTATTCCTGCGTAAATCGCTTATCTTTTCGCCTACAGTTATTTTGATGTTAATCGATGTTGTTGAAGAATCAGATGAAGTAGGTTGCGAAGGAAGATCGAGCTTGAAAAATAACGAACGGTAGGTAATCAAAAAGTAAAAGATAAGTGTAAGAGATGCACCAATGAAGGTATATTATAATTTTTAAAAAAGGAGACGGGGGAATAAAAAAATGAATAAAAGAAATTAATGTTACGTATACAAGATAAGCGTATACCACCCTAGCTGAATTGGAAATTCTAATGAAACTCTGTCTCGTGGAATTGACGGAGATAAAAAAGATTTGTTTGCGACGCGATAAACATCACTGTCTTATGATTTATTTGCAACCTTCTCGGTGAAACGTTGGCGAGAAACAAAAAGTTTAATCTTCTCAAACATGTTATTTAGAAATTAGGATTTCATTTAATTAATTTTGTTCATTTTAGAGCAAGCTACTTCGACCCGTCAATGTACATCGCTCGAACGCCGCAAGATATACAGGATGAGTCAATTTAAATCGATCCCCTGAAATATCTTTGAAATTATTTATTATATTAAAAAAATGTTTCAACTGAAAATTGTATGGTTTCGAGGGAAAAATATTTCTTTCAACCTAAACGGTCCAGCTTGTCATCCTCCACAGAAAATTATAAACCCCAAGATCTATTTTCATAGTATTATGTTTGTCGTATAGTAACTTAAAAGATTCTTTAATTTTTGTTTTTATCATTCAAATATTAAGTATGGAGAATATTAGGGGGCTAAATAATTAAGGAAAATATTTAGAATTACAAGTGAAAATGTACAGAAATTATTTATGATGGACATTATGAATTTTTAAGAACTTAAACTATGTATGTCGATAAATTATCTATGGATCAATTTAAATGACTCATCCTGCATATAGAGATTGAAATTTGATATTTTTTAATTGATATTGCAAAATTTGATACTTCTCGAGGAAAAAATTCGGATTATTTTAGTCGTTATCATGGATATTAGCGTGAAAGTGTTAATAAAACAAGTATACCGATATGAATGATCATTCGGGTGCAATCTAAATATGCGATAACAATATCAACGTGGGTTTTTAATTTA
The DNA here is from genome assembly GCA_943735885.1 of Stelis phaeoptera. Taxonomy (NCBI): domain Eukaryota; kingdom Metazoa; phylum Arthropoda; class Insecta; order Hymenoptera; family Megachilidae; genus Stelis; species Stelis phaeoptera. The sequence goes on from OX030933.1 coordinate 6,318,274, forward strand.
AACCCCATTGACGTAAGTTTAATCATGTATCTGCATTAATATTCATACGGTTGAATAGATGTAGTAATGATTAAAAGAAAAAGCGTTCTTATTGTACAAATACTATTTCATTAACGTAGTCAAATCGTATTTTTTAATATTTAATACTACAATTTGTAATGTATTTGTTTAACAATTTCAATCCTTCGTCGAAGAAACTTTGTGTAAGAAATTAATTTTAACGATTGATTTGTCACACATCAAGTGTTAAAGTTCAATAACCTTTCGTTATTAAACATTAAAAAGAAAAAGAAAAATTAGATTTTAAAATCAATCAGTTTTTCCTACTGTAGAAATTCATTGTACATAGTATTGCAAATATGGAACGTTATATGGAAATAAAATAAAAAATTGTAATTACAGAAAACAAGTAATAATAAAATATGGTGTTTATACTTAACAAAGTACGAGAATGTTGAAGCATATTTTTAATAAGAGGGTCAACAAATTTTCCTGTAACCGTAACCTGTGCATATAAAGGGACTGCGACCCGAATAATAGATTTGCATGTAACTGTCGGCATTATGGGTATAATATGCATGCCTACGTGTGCACGAACGGGAGTCGGACGTCGACACGCAAATGGTGGAGGGGACATCGGTACGATAAAACTACATGTAACTCTCTCGGGCGCTCAGTATGCATTGAAACATCGAAGGAACGTAGCATCTCGCGTTTGTATCGCATCCAGATTCGCGCGAAAGCGAAACGATTTTTAATTCGTCGAAAGTAATTCGCCCCCACCAATCAGGAGCAACGTTTTAACTCCCTCTGCAGGGTGGTTCGGCCAATGCGACTGCGCGCGCAAACCTCGAAAATTTTGCACACATCGATCACGTTTGAAATCCGTCGAGTTTTCTTTGAAAAAATAATCCCATCCCGAAGCTGCAAGTTGATCATCTGAAATCGTATTGTTGAGTGAATTGGTTGTTGACAACTATCAAGCAAATAAAAGTGAAGAAAAGAAACCGGAACGAAGAAAACAGCTTCTCCCCGAAAGTACCACGTGAAGTAGCTTCGGTGGTCGGTGGTGTGAAAGGAGCTTATACTCTGAGAGCGGCATCCGCAAACGTTTGAAGAATTTAATACGAAGAAAAAGGATAACGGTACGAGTTTCACACGAGTGAAAACCGTTCATTCAGGAATCATTCCTATGGCTGTGGTCGAGTAACAGTCGAATGCCACGCCTAAGGTAGACGACGATGAACTCGTGAACGTCGATTGAGGTTAGCTCGCGTCTAAAACGATCAACGCGATTTAAGTGCGTCCGTTCGTCGTGCGTTAGCGAGTGACAATTTCATTTGTATAAGGTGTGCGTGCGTGTTCCAAGAGGAGTGCCAACTAGAAGAGAAGAATAATGTCGAGCAGTGTTTGCCACGCGCCCCTACCAGCACGAATGGAGGCATTCACCACGAGACTCTGTCTCCGTGCTGCTGACCAGTATGAGCGGCTTCTGCAAGCTCACTTCAACAAGGTACGCGTGTCAAAAACTACATTTTAATTCTATTGATTTATCGTTGCGTTGAACGCTCTCCAAATAACTTAGGTCAGTAATCGAAATGCGAGAAACTTCGACGATGCACAGTGTAAGGTTTCATTATACATACAAAACGCTACCATAGTACATATTCTATATTTTATTGTGTGGTGTTTTTTTTAACCAAAAATTCGTCAAATATCGAAATGAAATTACATCAAACATTTATAGTGGTAGTTACAAAATTATTAGAATTGTACAAAGGACTTGTACATACAAATTAAATGGATGCTTAAAATCTGCATACGGTGTTATTAGAGGTTATAATAAGACATATGTAGTAAGATTTCATTTATAAGATTAGAAAGAAATGTGGTTGCTTATTTATTATCGAAGTAATTAAAAATATGAAAAAAAAAATAACATTCATAGTAGATAAAAAAGGTTATGTTATCAGGGTGCATTCACGTATGTGGTACACACGCGGTTTCAAAGTATAATTACACTTCGTTATTTTAGCAAGCGCAGTCATTTTTTTTTTTTTTCAAGATAATATAAATTTTAGACAGAAATGATTAATTTTATAAAGGTTCTGTGGCTGTCGAAAAATATAAAAATAAATGTAAAATATCACATCAGTGAAATCCCCGTATCTGCATATCTGTATACCTGGCTTATGACAACAATTAATTCAATTGATAACAAAATATGGTAATAGTACAACGCCTATAAAGCTTGGCGGGAATTAAAAAATTTGTTATTCAACATTTTTGCAGCACGGTCCACCGCGGACAATGCTTGTGTCAAAAATTAATTAATTCATTTATTAGGCGTAATTACAGGTTAATGAAGATAATTGATATTACAATACAAAAATCAATTACAATTAATCAATTACGATTACTAATAAAATTTGATGGTTTAGACCGCGGATACAGGTCTTTTACTGTAATTAAATTAAATATTCTTCTGGTTTCCCAACATTCGTTGGATTCGAGGTAATAAAAGAATTTATTTACATGCGCTTTCTGGGCACAGATCGTTGACCCCCTATTGCACGATGCGATTTGAACGAGTAATCAAAATGAAAATCGCACTCTTTGATAAAACATTGATCCGTGTTCATACAGGGCATCCGTTTAAAGTATGCATATCAATAGTTTATTATCATAAAACGTGACGTACATGCAAATATAATTACACCTTCGGGACAAAGGGTGAAATTAAATTCTGCAAACCGGTCTTCTGTATTTTTAGTACGCTCTTTTCGTCAAGTCAGAATCCTGTTATTAATTATACGCGCCCCTAATTTGTTCTTATTTATGCATAAATGTCACCCAAAATTTGAATAATTTTAACCGATTCGTCCTTCGATCGGGACAAATAAATTAATTCAAAGACCGCCTCATTTCTGGAGCGAGAAGTACGTTAAGCCATTAATTTTGTGTGTTTTGGTTTTCTTTCGAGGATCATCGTAAAAAAAGAAACGTTCATAATTATCACGTTACATGTGCGAATAAAACAGTTCCACGAAACATTATTTACTCGTTTCGCGAAACCTTCCTTAAAAAAAGGTAATTTTGTCGTTGAATCGATTATAAATCGCTCTGCCCTTATAATATAAAATGATTCATAATATTTGCATTTAAAATATGCAATGTTTCAACGTAACGTCTCGTTTGAAATTTATCCTGATTAATATCATCTATAAAATAAAAGGTTGAAAGAGAGATAAGAAAAAAAAAATCCTCTTTCGAGGATATACTAATAATTCTCTCGTAATTTTATTTGTAATCTTTTCACCATTCCTGAGCTCGTAATTTGTTTTTCAATTATTCAACAAATTAGTATGTTTCTTTTTATCGTCTTAACTATGTTATCTACTTTGTCTTTCTCGGTTAAAATGTTGTGCCTATCATTTCTCTATTTTCCAAGATATTTTTGAATATTCGTAATTCGATATTAATTTTTTTTTTCTTTTAAACAAAGTTAAAATATTTCACGTACTTCACGAGAATTTTGAAATAATTTAATTCATTTGTTTTAATCACTTTACGGATGATTTTATTATTTTTTGAAATTTTCGGATCGGAGTGGTCTTATCAAAGTTTAACAAATGAAAGTTTGATTTGTAAAGGCTTTGTAAATACAAGGTTAGATAGTTTTTTTGCATTTTCAACTTCTTTGAACGGCTCAGGAACTAATTAAGTGTAAGTCACAAAGTATGTCAACAAAAGATAATTTTAACTGAGAAATTTTGCAGATAATTGTACAGTCGATTCAAATTCAGCAATGGAAATTTTCAATATAAGTAATTTTGAATTCCTTGTAATTGCCTTCTAAGCCCTCCATTTAATTTTCATCTAATTTATTTCTATTTAAATATAATATACATATTTTGTCATTTTAGTTTCAATACATATTATCCAAATTAAACACAGTCTGTTTAAGTTTCGCATTCAGAAATCCAATAAAAATACTATAACAAACTATTGTATAATAAAAGGTCCATGTACGTTTCCATAATCAAGAGTTATGAAAAAATTGTCGAATGTTACAGCCTCCGTATAAATCACGTACAACCTTTAACCAATTTAAAATATTTTCGTACGAATTTTGTAATGTTATAGAAGATACCAAACGTAATAACTGTTGTATGAAATACGTTATTTCGATTTTCAAAGCGAAGTGGGATAGAATGAACGAAATTTTGCCTGATAGAAACATGTAGGATCCGTGGTTCTTTGAAATTTCGAGTACGATTATCTTGTTCGTTAGACCTTTCAAACGCTTTTGTAATTTATTTACGCAACAGTTTTCAAAACAAGTTCTAATTACGTTAACACGTAATAACTCAATTTCAAGTCTATTCAGTCGACGTGAATCTATACAGGTGTTGGAACACGAAGAATAATGGACACTTGAATTAGTATACAAGAGATGTCCATGAAACGGTTCAGGAAAAAGGTACGGGTCATTATTGAACAAATGATAGATTGCAATTACGAAACTGTTTGTTATGTTAATTTGCTATTACATGACAAAGTGTTGTCAGTAATTATTTCGATCATCAGTTTTGCCAATTTGTTAATACTCCAAATGTTTTGTGCAGACAATTTCTTATAAATTTTCCAACTTTTTATCACGAGAAATATTTCTACAAAAAGTTGAATTATATATTATATAAAAATTATTAACAAAATTCTTATAAATTTAATATTAATTTTGCGACCTGTAATTTATAATTAAAATTTCACAGTTTTCATTGTGAAGAAAATATTTATGCGACGGTTAAATATCTCTGTGAAAGAATTCGTTAATTTTTAATTAATTAAAAATATTTTTGCAACCACGTTACAAAAGATACCAATAAATCTGCTTTAATAACGTTCTGTATTTTATAATATTTCTACCTTACGACGTATTAGACTAATTAAAGATTAATTTACATTTATTTAATTCATTTTAATCTTATCCATTTACTACTAATCCATTGTAGCCTGGATATTGTTTTTTTAATCAAATTTAATCAACTTATGAGTGAAAGACTTTAACAACGTTTAACAAATTCATTACATGTTTTAAATATTTCTCAGCCTATAACAAAAATAAGATATTTCACAATTTCTATCATGAGAAGGATATAATATTTTTGTAACAATCTTGTAATGATTAACGAGTTTGTTAAAAATTTTAAACATTTTCTGTTTTCTTATTTGAGGTATTTCATGGTTTTTTTTTCGTGAGAGAATTTTTTCATCACATTTGCATACGTCCGTGTGTTACAAAATCTTAATTTACGTGTTTGTGCTCGAATACGCACTTAATATCCGTGCGCTATTCGTATCCGTATCCGTGAATACGGTATAAAATAATTCCTATGACGTGAAAGATACGCTTCGTGTAGCCCGGTGTAACAGGAGGTCAAACTGGCCAGATACCATGTCTACCAGGTGTTTAAAAAGCAAAGAAATTCACGAACAAGGACTACCAATTATTACTATCATACTTTATTGAATAGTAGCGTAAGCTGTATCTCAATATTTTTGATTTGTTGTTCTTACAAAGTAATATTTTTTTGTTATGCAATTGTATGCATGTTTAAGCTCTGTCCATCACTGAATAACTGCTTTCTTCCACCACAATATTTGTTCGATTAAATGATGAAACACTGACGAATTAAAACATGAAAAATAAGGGACACCCTATGAAATATATCATCATAGAAACGAAGGTGCATACTTTTAAACTACGTAACCGACGACGTCAATCAAGGAGAATGTAGTAACTGCAATGTTCGTACATTACCACATTCTCTAAAATAATTCTACTTATTATTCCTTGCAGTTCCCCCTGAGAACTGATTTGCAATTCGTCCTTTCTTCCCAAACTCCTAATTTATTTCGAGAATATTTCATTCGTCATAACTAGTATATTATGTATACCAGTATTCATAAATATTCACATCCTCTTCCTTTCTTCTTATAATTATAAATATTACAGTCGATCGATACAAATGTTACACAATTCGTTCCGTTTTTTTGTGGAGCATCAATTTTCTTGATCCACGATATTGTATACACTTTTTTCTCCAAAAGGGAGAGCAAAATTATTTAAGTTTCTCCTTTAACCCTTTCTTTAATAATGCAAAGCATCGTACATTTCGAAATAGGGGTTGTGAGAACATTAAATTAATAATTGAGCCATTATTTTTGAAAATGGTATAAGTCCATTTTTTGTTTCCTTTTTTTTTTTTTACTATAAAAAGAGGATATCTATATCCTACTAAAATTACCATCAACTCATTTTTTTCCAAAAGTGGACTTATACCACTTAAAAAAAAAAACGGCTCGATTAATTCTCTATCGTAAATCCAAAAAATTTCTTTTTACTTTTTTTATTACATACTGTAACAAGTAAATTATTGCACAGTTGAATAAATATTAGTTGAATTAACATAAGTTGAAGAAACCTTTTAAAATGCAAAAAAAAAAATGTACAATAAATATTTTATAAATGGTCTATTATTTATTATTTCGTTTTGTTCTCGTATTGAATTTTGATTAAACGTTTATCAAACAAACGTCGTATGATATCAGGGGAGACATAATTTAATATATTTTTTTTTTTTTTTTTTTTTTTCAAATAAAGTTAAAAATTAAATGTTTTCTTGTAACCTTTCGATCTTTATTCAAATTATGTTTTAATATTGATAAACTAAGGAAGACCTGAATAAAGATCAAGATGTTGCAAAAAATGAACAGTGCTTAATTTTTATTAAATTCATTTATACCGACAAATCATTAATTTAGAAGACATTTAGAATTTAATATTGCAAAGTGATATTGGAACACCGATTATTTAATATTTAAGATAAGAAATGTATTCTATTTGAAAAATGCCAGAAAAACAAACAGAATTACAGTAAATTAAATTCACGTTTCGATTTTTCGACCAAAAATAGTTGTTTATTCTATTCTAAAAATATAGCAATCTTTGGCTGCTAAATATAAATGTAAAATTGTAGAAAAATCCATTGGATATATAATTTTGAGAGAAACGTATTTGAATATCGTTCATCGCGTCCCAAATATTCCCAAAACAAGTGGAAAATTAGCTTACACCGGTTTCTCGATAATTTCTGCGTCATTTTAACTTATTTGGACTACTTCGAAGGAGTTATCGGAGTTAAAGGTCGTTTTGTATCATCCCGTTCCTCATTATTCGTGATAATGCCACGTTTCTATAGAATGCAAATATCGTGATTACAATAATTGATACAACTGGAAACGAGCATGACAAAAATAACCCGTAACTCGTACGAAATTGATCCACGTGGCCGACAATCGAATTTCATTTATCTTCGTTCAACTTTTAGTATAAATTACTTCCGGCTCGAATATAATCAATTTAACGACGAGCACACGTTTCCAGAAATATTTTCTCCTTGTAGCATAGATTCGAAAACCCTCTTTGTTTTGAAACTTGTTTGCCTTTTCTGGATTCGTCCAAATGTAAATAAAATTGTTCCAGCTGATTGTTCGAGGATGAATGTGCTTTGAATAAAAATTAATAGTTAGAAAATAACATTGCCACAAAACAGTATGAATAAATATGGGGTTCATCTAAATCAACTTAATTCCGGTTAATTTAGTTACCGAAATAGAATTTCCCGTATGATTTCTTTTTGTCGAAATAAAAAAAAATATATATATATATATAACGTATTAATTTTGTTAATTTAAGTTTAAGAGCGTTGTTTTGCTGAAATAAAATAGGAGATAATTGCCAGATCGTTAACGAGAGGAAATTGAACGCGTTAAACGAGACAAGTGTTACATAAAGGTTATTCAGGTGGAAATAATTATTTATTTTGAGAAATTTCAACTATATTTACCGTTCGGATTTTACGATGATTACGAATGAATTTATATAATAATATGTACACGTAAAATGCGTCAGTTATTAATATTAAACAAATGTAATTCGGTGCTTGTTTAATTTCGCATTCAGAGTATTAAAATTCTTGTCACTTCATCGGGAACGACTTCATAGATCTTCTATTACAAACAATTTTATACGTAAAAAAAGATGGTGCATCGGTTTCTTTTTTTTTTTACCCTTACAAGATCAGAGGAAAAAAAGATAATACATTTCTCATATAAAATAGATACAGGAAAAAAATTAATATTTAAGGGATATTGTGCCTTGTATCTCGTATTATTTTTCGATCTTGAATTACTATACAATTTTCCATTTCTATTAATAAGGTTTAATAGCGGCCACCATTTGAATCGAAAAGTAACAAATTAGAACGCCTGCTAACCTAAATTTTATTTTTGGTTAATCTTATCTTTCTCACAAATTTCACTAATGAAATTTTCTTAGCCGTAAAAATTACGGGTATTTATATCGCAGAGTTGATTAAAGCTTTTAACAGATTATACTATCTAATAAAATATGATGAAGAGCAATCAAGAATGCAAATACCGTAATATCGTTATTAAATTATTCCTTCTGCGATATCTGTTACTCGTACTACTGTTATTATCAATAATTGCTTAGTTTTTTAGTAGGTAACAATAGTTAACAAATTAATTTAATTTATTAACTATTATTATTATTACTACCTAATTACTTAGTTAATTATTATTATTACCCCCATTACTATAATTATTATTAGTTAACTGAACTTTAATTTTTCTTCAAATATTTGGAGAAGGAGAGTTTCATATTTATTACGCATGTTTCTTTGATTTGATAACTATTGTCTGCGTTCAAACTTTTGAACCCTTGTTTTTTTTTTTTATTACCCTGTAGATATAATGAATCGTGTCGGGCCCAGGATACTGAAATATCGTGGCGTTTGAAATTCTTGTATTTTTTTCTTACTTTTCATGAAATAACGAGGCTTTAAAACTAGTTATCACATAAATCGTTTTAAATCACCATGTATTAAATCGACCTCTTTCAAAGGCACGATATTAACGCGTCACCACTGCATCCTGATACAAGATTGAGAAATAGCTAGAGGCACAATGTGACACAGTTTTCATGCAGATACGCTTGTCACTCATACTAAAATAGTATTCCTGGGATATCCAGTGGGTCACAAAAATATTTCGTTGTTCAAGATTTAAAATTTTACCAAACATATAGCGTTAAATAGATAGATTATATGTAATCGTTATTCAAGCTATTAGATGGTTGTATAATTTCTATTGCCTTCAACATTTCACAATTGCCATTAAACTGATTCAAGCAGAACTGTTCTTCGTTTCTCTGTTATTAACAGCAACGTCAAAAATGCCTTTGCGAACTTCTGGCGATTTAAATTTAGCCCGAAAATACGACGGAACAAGAATATTTGGATATTAACGAGCTAAAAGTATTAATAACTCACCGTATTCGAATTATTCCTGTTTCGGATACGAATTATTCAGGTATTCAAATTTGTACAATTCTGTTAAATAAATTTGCAAAAAAGTCTCGTCGTCAGGGCGTTAACGAGCACCGAAAGAGATAATAAAAAACCGTACCGATTGTATAAACACGGAATTCGTTCTTTGGAAAGGATTCACGATGATGAATCGAACAAAAGAAATTGACTTGTGGAGACCAATGATCTCTTGGGACGCAGGTAGATTAATAGAAAAAAAGAAAAAGAAAGAGAAACTGATCTCACGTGATCCACGGGTCACTCGTTCAACAGGAAGATGGAATTAGTAATGAGATGAAAGTATCCTTGTGGAAACCTCAATGATCGAAGTACATACGCGGAGAAACGTTTGGCTCCTTTCGAAAACAAGTATGGTGAACACACCAATAAATAAACATTATATACCAAGATAACAGATAAATTATTCGAATAAATAATTGATTAATCCTAGGTCACTAAACATTCGTCAACGTTAATTTTGCAAGTTTTCCTATTTTTTAATTAAGGACTAATAATTAAGGTCTTTTAAATTTTGCTACTTTGTTCGGAATAAATATAGAAAATATTTATGTTTTTAATTCGTGATCTGTGAATAGAATGATTAGTGACAGAGTAACACTGAGTAACACTTCACGAATTATCTACATATAAAAATCTGCAAATATTAAAAAGCCTGATTTTCATTTGCCAAATATTTATCGAGATTATGATCATTTGAAATTCATTTCTGAAAGTTACAAAATCTCTTGACACAATATTTCAATTTTCACGAGTAAAATTACAAAAGCCATTGCTATTATTTCCTAATAATTTTTATTAATGAAACGGGGCAAATATATAACTCTAATCTTGAAACTTCGTACATAGTATCGACGGTTCAGTTGATCCGCAATTGATCATAATTAATTCGTTTTATTCGAAAAATTATTACTCCAGTAACAAACGTAAAATCTGTCAGAAGGTAGATACAAAATTAACAAAATAATAGGTATCTTAAATGAAAATTAAAAAACGCCGAATACTTATAATGTTTATCAATATTATCACGTTAACTGCCACGCTAAAGGCACTGAAAACTTATTATCATAATTCTTCGTAATTTCTATTATTCAGAGTTTCGAGTACCTGATACGACGATTTCTAATTAAGTGATCGAAAGGATATTAATAGTGCAAGCGACAGATTTCTATGGAAATTCAAATGTCACCCGAATATCGGTGACGCGACAATTAAATCGTTTCTGAATGAAATAAATTGCTTTCTTGAAGAAAATACGTGCTTTCGTTTACCCGCCAAATTAACGGATGTCCGTAGAAACAAGTATTTCAGAAATGTCCCTAAAAACGTAAAAGAAGCTAAAAAAATCCCGACTGCGGATAATTTTTAGGCAAACAAATAAACGATTTGTTTTCGTCGAGTTATTTATGCTAATGAGCAATAATTAGATTCGTAGAGGCACGTAGATTGTCGGGTATTTTTAGTACGACCTTCTACCATTAGTCGATTGAACTGTTTATAAACACCGATTATGGTAATCGTACTGCGTATGTGTGCGTACGTGAAATTTCTCCGAGAAGCATTAATTTATCGGGAAGAATTTTAATGGATTAGAAAAATGACAGATCTTCGAGTATCTCGAATTCTTCGTGTTCTAGCTACGTTGCAATAAAGTTTGCGACGTTTGAAGATGTTTACACAGAGAGAAGTAATTGATGATAAACAACACGGAATAATTAGGATTTATCGATATTCGTAGAAATGAGTGCTGATCTTCTGAGATAATTAATCGATGAAATTGAAGATCTGATATTATTTATTCGAATAGAAAGATTGTCGATTAAAACAGAAAAACGATACTTAACTTCGAAGTATTTTTAGATTTTTAATTTTCCAAACAATTTGCAATGAACTTTGTGACGTTCATAAATATTTAGATTGAGAAAAATAATTGGTAGCGAACAGTATCTAGAAATTGATAATAATTGATCGATAATCATCTAATAATAACTAAAGATTTAATATAATCTATTTAAACTGAAAGATTATTAATCAGAAAAGAGAAATTACGATTAGATTTTGAAATATTTTCAGAGTTCTGATAAAATAGTTGATATTGATAAATATCAAGCAAGTGATGCTGATAAGTATGCTGGAAAGATATAACAGTGTAATAAATATCGAAAATTTAATCCTACCATTTAAATTGATGTAATATTTTTAAATATTTATAAACGCCACATTTAAATATTGAAACGAGTCTACCCAGTTCATCTTATTTACGGGGAAAAAAGAAAACATATTTTAAACGTTTTTGTAGAATCAACGATTATCGCTTACTGTTAAAATATTTCTTCGTAAAGATTAAAAGGGATGTTTTGCTAAGTCTATATCTTTTCTTTTTTATAAATTTTTGTTCAAGTGTTGAGAAGAAGAATAATTGTCCAATTTGTTATGCAATAATTACTATTTATCATTAAATATAATCATTTCGTTTGGTTAATTGTATAATTCAAATATACTAATTTACAATTAGAAATTGTAAGCAAGAATAATAATAAATATTAGTATAATCATAATATTTATTTAATATTAATTACATTATATTTAATTTTTTGATTAATGTATAGTATTAATCGTTAATTTACAAATTATGAGACGAATAATTCACGTTACTTTCAACACGTAACTCAAATGATTTTGATTCGAATTAAATTAAATACTTTATTCGAGCATAATTCCACCTACTATATTTTTTCTCCACAGAGATGATAATTATTCATTGAAAGTTCGATGCTCGTGCGGATAATGGCCTCATTGATGAATAAGTATGTTTTTTATCCTTTTTTTTTTTTCGATTATGTAACGCAGCAACATCAATCATGAAACACAAACACTGCTGTGCTGCAACGACTGTGAGATATGAATGAGGAAATTGAATAAAATATCCCATAAAGGTCTTGCTTGGTACGAAAACCACGTTGAACATCTGTAATTCATAACATCTTTCGAATTGCCCATTTAAATAGAGTACCAAATATGAGACATCAGATTTTCCTCATTTTTCCCAAAAAATGAAAAAAGAAAAGAAAAAAAAGAATGTTAAGCTTTAAATTAAGAATCGGATCAAAATGAGTTTCCTCAAGTTTATTAATTTAAATTACAAAATTTCTTAAATTCCTTATCTGACGGAAACCTATTTCGATACTATCGGTGGCTAACTGAAAATCAATCATTGATTATTATTTTTAAATTTAAGAGAAAATTGAAAGTAAGGGTTACTCCTAATCTTTGATTACTAAGTTATAAAGCAATAGATAGTGCTTATTTTCTCATATGATTCCGTCGAAACGTAGCTTTATATTTTATTATCAATTTGAAATGTGCCTTGAGCGCCAGTCGTTCTGGCGTTAAAAGATTCACGTATTGACGTTAATTTTGTAGAGGAAAAAAAAAATTCAAACACGTGATCGAATCATTTTCCATCGACGATAATATAATGCCACGTTTGATTTATAAATTGTTTTTTTCCTGTGGGGTCACGTTTACAGGGGATCGTTGGTCGACATTTTAGAACCCTCATTTGCTTAAAACGACAACAAGCTGCATACACACGTAAATGCACGTATGCATCGTGCCACTGACGTCGTTTGGCATTTAATTTCCGTAACGTTTCATTTGTATATTTAGAAATAACTAGCTTTCCTATTTTCAATTGCACCGTTTAGAATTTCCGATCATATTTCAATTTTGCGATTAAATCGAATAGGTTTAATCACGATCAAAGCGAGCTACATTCGTTAATTACGGAGGTTATTATATTTAATAAAGAAAGTGATCGGGAGGGCCCTGTCATTTTTTCTATAATAATTTCTCATTGATTAAACCATTTCGCGATAAAAATTGTACTACGATTAATAAAATAAGTTCCTGTTAAATACTTAGACTCATAAATAACAATAATAAAGAAATATTCTGGAGATAGATTATAAAATTTGTTAAAAATCGAAGGAAATTTTGAAGATAATAACCATTTACATATATGTTATTTCCAGTAGAATTTAAATACCAAAATATTCGACTTGTTTTTTATAATATAAAATATCATTTGATTCTTCGTTTCATTTTATTCGAATATGGTTTGAGATTATATTACTGATATCATCTCGTAAATGTGCTTCATTGATGTTAAAAAGCATCCATTTGATGGTGGAGTCTAATTTCCGTCATCGTATAATTTGCATGAAATTATGGTTCTTTATTCCCTTTTCCGTAATCTCTCATAATGTCATACTTTTTATGCTCGTTTATTTTTTCGTTTCATCGTTGGTCAGGTTTCACCGAAGAATCTGCAATTTTAAACGATCAACGTTTCATTGCCTCTTAATTACATCCTGTCTATCAAGTATACACTCCTTTGTGTTCAATTTAAACGAAAATATAATACTTCAAAACATGTGAATCCGTTAATACCCGAAATTGTCTATCTTTTATCGTTACAAATCATTGCTTTTCCTTATCACCTACTTATCTGAAATAAATATTTACAATATCTATAATTACTTTACTATCGTTTCATTTTTATATTTTATTACAAATCATTATCGGTCAAACGTTTATATTTCATCGTTAATTACCTTTATTATTATTAACTTTCACCATAAGTAATAAGTAATAAGCCAATTAACCCCTTCGCCTTCATTATAGTCACGTACCTAGATATTTTAAGTTACGAAAAAGAAATATGTTAGTATCGTAAGAGACAAATTTGAATAAGTGTTTAGCAGCATATCAATAAAGCAACGGATTACTGTTTCTTGTTTCTGTCGTTTATTAGAATTAAACGCAGTTCGTAACTCGTATTCGCAATCTCGTACCGGTAATTATTTCCTTGTAATAAAAGTCACGTTTTATTAACCGTTCAAAATAAAGATATGTACGGATCGAATGCGTACGGAACTATCATCCTTATTGATTCAAAATATTCTTAAAAATCCCTTGAAACACGTAAATGATAAAAACAACGAAATGTTCAACAGGCCCTCTCGATGCCACTCAAACTGTTACATAAATGTTATTTTTAATCGAGTAACAGCTGTTGAAAATTTGATAATTTCAACAATAACAGCCTGATAATTACTTAGTTTTCTTACGTAACAGACGTGTCGCCGTACCGATTAAAGATTCAAATCAAACGAGCGTTTTAGAAATCGACTCACGATAAATCTATCTTTCTGCTAAAAGGAAGACAAAAAATTGACCACCGATCCTGTTAACGTCATTCGACATCAATCATTCCTCTTATCCTTTTCATTTCCATATGATTTATATCGAAACTGCATTTCGCATATTACGTATTTAATGACACGCTTGATAAACGATAATTCAAGATGTTTGCCAGAAATGAGGCATTCGTTAAACGAGCCAGGAGATTCTTCGTTGCGATATTCAAACGAAGGAGGAAAAACGAAAACGAAACTACGAGAAGTTTCTTCTTTTTTCCCCGTTAAATATAATCAGTACGTCAGTTGTTGCTAATTGAATGTTACAAGATAATTTTCGTACTTGTTTTTTTTTTCCATTCAGAACCGTATTACAGGATAAAGCAATTAAATGACAGTGTTTATAATCGAAATTGATATTTGCTTAGAATGCAATTACAGAGATCGTGCATTTTTTCTTTCGTTTGATTTCTGTCAGATTCTTACGATTGGAGGATCCTTGATGCGTGTACGTAAAATACAATTAACGTGTTCGTTTGAAATGCATACGTATGCATTAGAGTGCAATATAAGTTCGTAGCAGTAAAGAAACTTTGCACACGAGTGGCTCCTCCGAGGCGACGTATTTCATTTACCAGAGTATACATTAAAATGTGAAATTTAAACTTCGGAAAGGAATAAAAATAAATAGAGTCATAAGCATTTGTAACTCTTGCCTTTGTTAACACGTTGGCTGCCACGGGGGTCACCGGTGACCGGCACCCGAAATTTTTTCCAATCAAATAATTAACAAAAGAAATGACGAAACAAACCACGGATAGCGTTGTCATTAAGCTAATAATGCTAGCTATAAAAATTAATCGACTGCACCCTTAATAATTAGGATTTTATCGTGTCTGACTACACACGTCCGTTTTCACTGTGGCAGTCAACGTGTTAAAAAAGGTAGACGAGATTTGTACGTAGCGAAAAATGCTTCGAGTGCAAAGAGTGAAAGAATTCGTCATTTTAATTTTAAATATTGTCGTATTATAGTAATATGTTCAATTGAATATTAATAGAATCGAATGGCAAGAAATTGTGTTTAAAAAAAAAAGAGTACTACCTGTTTATGTTAAACCCAGCATCAAAACATATTAAAATTCTGATTATCGATTAGATACTCGACTAGGGTCATTAAAATTACACGCAGAAAAGAGATAATAAATATTTATTTTGCATCAAAATGATCGAAGTTAACGAATCAATGTTGGAACTGTGCTGGAGTAATTAGGCAAAGGATTAAATGCAATTAATTAAAAATTAAGAATATTGATATGTAATTGTCAAATTTAAACGTTGAATTTATTATTTAATATTACCATTAATAATAGTATCGAATAACAGAATTTATTATACATGATAGTAGTGTTATTCAAAAGCTTATACTTCTTTCCATTTATTAATTATTTGATCGCATTAAATTTCAAATGCCTGTCACTGACAATTCCCCGTCACGACGATATTGAAATTAAAAGTCGCAATTTATATTCATTTAGAATACATACTCAGACTTTTGCCATGTACGCGTAGAAACTACTCCCCATCTCTTAATTGATTAACTGAACGGTTGAAAACTGATTTTTAAGAGAATCACAAAATTATTAAGAAATTTTATACGCACGGATGTTTGTTTTATCTGACCTTGTCTTCAATTTACAGACGTTTCTGTCTTTCAATAAAATTCTTTTGACAAAACTGCGCTCTTTATAAGCAACGCTTGATATCTTATGCATATGCGACCTTGCTGAATATTACTGCAAGGACTGTTTTTCTAAATAAAAGATTAATCCACGAATCGCATATCAACTTTCTAAAAGAAAAACATCTCCGACTCGTTTTAATCGATTAATGAAATATGAAAATACAACAAAATCTCTTTGGATCCACGTCTTCAAATCAGATTCGACCTTACTCAAAAGTGAATAACAACATAAATTGTTCAATGATTACTATTTCCTTTTTATATAAATAATAAACTGTACTGCTTATGCGATAAAAAAAAAGGTGCATGGTCAATGTTGCCCTTACCGTGTACATTAAAGGGTTAAGCATACTTATTTTTTAGTTTCTGTACTCAGAACATTTAACTTTGTCATTTCTTTTTATCTTTCTTAACGAGCCGTCAATGGATAGACGAGTATTCGATTTCCTACACAGGTTACCGACCTCTGACCTACGGATTCTTATAAAAATCCTAAGAAAATATATTAAAAACAGCCAGCATAGAAATTTGTATGTTTCTGTACCGTAAATAACTCCATCCTGCGTTTCAGAGATTTCAAACTCCGTTTGAACGATGCAAATACGACCACGAATTATCCGTCGCTCCCCGGCATACAAATTCATCGGGAAACCTTGCTCGCTGGACGTTGTTCATTTCGCATGTGCGATTCGTCGAGGCGCGAAAAATAAAGGCTCGTCCCCTTTGGTGATTCACCGCGAACAAAAATTGAACGAACGATACCGTGGAAAGCATGATTCAACGACTGACAAGCCTCCTACCATCACGTAAAGTGTGTTCAAGAAATCCTTATGTTATTTGAATTCGTATTAATAGAAGAAATAGTTTTGCTTCTGAAACATTTTTGGTATTTCTACGGAATACGTCGCATAAAAAGAATATTAAAACATCAATTTTTACAAAATACAGAATAAATAGAAAAACAATGATCATAAAGAAAAATAACGTTTCCCCTTGAAATAAATTTTTTTATCGAACTGGATGCAACGGTGAATCTACCTTATCTCCTGGCCCCTGTTGTTAAACGTGAAAACTGGAACGGTGCTCGATTGAAACTTATCTGCAACAATGCAATCTGAATACACCAGTGACGTCAATTACTCCGTAAAACACGACTCTGTTCGCAAAGCGACCAAGTTACCGTGTTTCTTTTTTCTTTGTGCCTGCAGTTTGCCCGAAGGCTAAGTCTAAGGTGCGTACTTTGTTTAATTCAACGTATTCGTAAAACGAAGGAATATTATTCCTTCCGCTTTACGGTACTTTTCCATTATCCTTTGCAAACTATAATTATAACGTTATCAGACGATTTTTATAGAATATTCAATTGTATCCAATACACTCAGCTTAAGATTTGAAATTCTTTTCTTAGATGAGGATTTAAACTAAAGTTTACAGATAAAAATTGATGGGGAAGAAAATGTTGTTAGGTCTTACGTACGAGAAATAATTTATTTTCGTTGGATTAAACGGTTATCAAAAAATATTTCGCGCACAACAGAAAGTACGATCTGAAAGTGGAACTTTTACGAGACTTTCACGATTGACGTCCGAAGTGCAAATGATTCCTTACACGACTACTTTCATTTCGTCTTTTTTTCGTTAACACGTTGGCTACCACGGGGGTCACCGGTGACCAGCACCCGAAATTTTTTACAATCAAATAATTACCAACAGAAATGATAAAATAAACCACGGATATCGTTAACATTAAGCTAATAATGCTAGCTATCGAATTGAAAAGTTAAATTTGTTAATAATTAGGATTTCAGCGTGTCTGACTACCCACGTCCGTTTTCACTATTGCAGTCAACGTGTTAACATAGATATCCTTACACAGATTGTTAATCCATAAAAAGTGTATCGAAAGAAATAATGACTCAATTTCTGAATTAAAAACATTCGCAAAATTTGAATCAAAATAATATGATTGATACCTCAAAAATTTTCTTGATTCGTCACGAAACAATTTAACAGGTTCTTCCTTTTTTTTTTTCTTGGGAACGAACATTAATTTGTGATTTCACTGAAAAGTTACCTTTTCGAATTAAGATAGGTTTCAATTCATCAGGGGTATTTGACATGAACTACACGCTTCCTTTACCTCAGCTTTCGATCCTCTTCTCCGATCAAGCGTTTCGCTAATTATGCGTCGACGATTCCATCGAAGGCAGGTCGTTATGTACATTCCTCGCATATTTGATCACGAGCGTGCCACGATTACTTGTATACGAACGATCGTGATCGTATATCGGATGGTAAATATGTCCACGTATACTCACGAATGGTGGCGCAAACTCTTCCATCGACTTTAAAGCTGATAATTCATGATTGGTCAGAACGAGGTGTTAATTCGTAACAGTACCATCGTTTCTTTATATAATATATAATAACATTTATTTATACGTGGTTTCGTTTTCGAGAAAATTCAATTTAACACGTTGACTGCCACGGGGGTCACCGGTGACCGGCACCCGAAATTTGTTACAATCAAATAATTAATAAAAGAAATGACGAAACAAACCACGGATATCGTTATCATTAAGCTAATAATGCTAGCTATCGATTTGAAAGGTTAAATTTGAAAATTAGTTGATTATATTCGTAATAATTAGGATTTCAACGTGTCTGACTACACACGTCCGTTTTCACTGTGGCAGTCAACGTGTTAATACACTGGGTGCCACAGTGAAAATGGACGTATGTAGTCAGACACGCCAAAACTCTAATTATTAAGAATACGATCAATTAATTTTTAAATTTAACCTTCCAGTTCGATAGCTTTTGGTAATTATTTGATTGTAAAAAATTTCGGGTGCCGGTCACCGGTGACCCCCGCAGCAGCCAACGTGTTAATACACTAGGTGCCGATGAGACACCATTGGGCTACGAAAGTTTAAAAATTCGACGGCTAAACTTTAAAACAACAGAGGGAGAAATTGAAGTGAAACCGTAATGAATATAGTGTAATAGTAATTATCTACAGGGTGTCCCGTAACTAGTGTAAAAGCTGAGACGATTCTGAACAATTTCCTTTGCAAAAATGTTGGATGGGGCTTCGTTTTTGAATTATTCACGAAAAACACTGACTAATCAGAGTGGAGCGCGTGCTAGGGTAACCTCGAACCGGGACGTCGGACCAGAACGAATCAAGGCTGAGCGTGAGCTCTACGCGCGCTCTGATTGGTCAGTGTTTTTCGTTAATAATTCAAAAACGAAGCTTTATCCGACATTATTGCAAAGGAAATTGTTGTTCAGAATACCTACGCTGGTTACGGGACACCGTATATAATTAAGTATTAGAATTGAATTCTTATAAACCGTAAATTCCGCGCGGCTCTTAACGTGTTAAGAATTTTTCGAAAATCTGTTTAACTTCATCGACAATTTTATAAATAATTCAATAATTAATGGACGAAATCAACACATGTAATTGTTAATACCCCAACAATATATTATTAATTAATATTTCAATAGTAATTTAATCTACAGCGACCATGATTTATTGAATTTTAGTTTCGACAGAAATTTTATTTTCTCAAGAAGAATCTCGACTGAAACACTCTGTATAATGAAAATTGTTTACGCAAAAATCGTATGATAAGAGGTGAATGGAAAACAGAAAAATATCAGCTTCTGTGTTAATCAATTTTCTTTTATATTATAATAACCGAAACAATAAACACGGTTGGTTTACGATTTATGTGCGTGCTTCGCGTTTGATTTGGAATAAACTTCCGAGGAATTTAAACGAATCTTGGTTTCCCCGTCACGCCAAGGACAGAAAATATGCGGTTGGAAAATACTGTACGAATAGGATCGAATAACGACGGTTTTATTGTTTGAAATTGCCATCGGGTTCGCCATCATCAGTTTCACTGACTCATGCTTCCTAAAGCGTGTAATTATACAATAGAAACGAGACCTTTACGAACAATGGGACGTTAAAATGGAACACTTGAAAAATGTCAACAAAATCAAAGTACCCGTCTGCATTTCAAGTAACAATTAAATAAATTTAACGTACAACTTGCATATTAAAAATTTCTATTCGAATAAACCAAAATGTACCTTGAATTACTTATCGAAAATAACGTCATTTAACATATTCAGCTCCGTGCTAAAAATCCTTCCAGTTGATTTTCTTAAATAGATTCAATGGCATCGTTAACAAAACAATACTTCTCTCCTTAACTAATATTTCGAGAAATGAAAATTCATTATTCACATTATTATTTCATTATTAAAACACGCGTAACATTTTTGATTTTGCTCAAATAATTCAAATGTTTCCAGTTTCATGTGTTTCGCAATATCTCAGAATGACAAAATGTTCGATAAAACATTTTAATTAAGAAGGGCAGAATAACAAGCTATCAGTTTGACAAATTTCGTACAACAGAAAGCGCTTTGTTCTGATGAACAGCCTTCTGTTTTTGCGCAGTCTGTCTCGTCAGAATTGTTGCAATTATCGTTGTAACAATACCTGTTGCGACATCAGATTTGCAGCTCGATTCTTCGTAACCATACACAGCTACGTTGTTGTCGATCGTGATCGAACAAACAGTAACAATATAACGAACCTGCGTGTGAACCTGTGACTGCTGATTAGTCACTTGGAATCGCTTTGAATGTGTGTGATAAGAATCTTAATTCAAACCGATCGCCACTCGAAATTAGAAATTGTTTACTGCTTGGAAAATTTTATTTTTACACACCTCATCATTAGCGTTTGTCGCTGAGATTCGATGCTTAAAACTTTTTAAGCCTTAAAACGTGTAGTTGGCACGTTGGCTGTCACGGAGGTCACCGGTGACCGGCACCCGAAATTTTTTACAATCAAATAATTATCAACAGAAATAATAAATTAAACCACGGATAGGGTTAACATTAAGCTAATAATGCTAGCTATTGAATTGAAAAGTTAAATTTGAAAATTAGTTGATTGCATTGTTAATAATTAGACTTTCAGCGTGTCTGACTACTCACGTCCGTTTTCACTGTGGCAGTCAACGTGTTAACAAAAGAAATGACGAAACAAACCACGAATAGCGTTATCATTAAGCTAATAATGCTAGCTATCGAATAGAAAGGTTAAATTTGAAAATTAGTTGATCATATTCTTAATAATTAGGATTTCAACGTGTCTGACTACACACGTCCGTTTTCACTGTGGCAGTCAACGTGTTAGCTTTCAGTGCCGCCCTTAGCGCCGAGCAAACGGGACACTCGGTCTGGGGACAGTTGTTAAGAACTTGTATATTTTGTAATAAATTAAATAAAGTAAGTACATGAAAAGTATATGTACATTATTTTGACAGGAAAGGGTATAACCGGATAAGATGGTGAAAAGTGCCTTTAGACCAAATTGATCAATGAACATATCAATTAATAGACCGTTCAAAGAAAATCATTTTTGCCAAGTATCAAGCCGCTACCTGTATTTGAAGGGTAGTTGCAGGGCGAAACGCAAGTCACAATTTTAAGCTTTATATCTTTTGTTGTACCGTATGAAAACTTTTGAAAAAAATCAGAGATACTCTGCTCTGTGGTGTACGTGTTCGTGAATTTTTTCAGAATTTTTCACTACAAAATGGATTTTTAAAAAATTCCAAAATCTTTACTAGAAATGATCAGATGACTACGTTTATATTTTTACAGTGTTAGTGTCTTGTCATGATTATTAATCTCTAATTTTTTCAGATTTTTTGATGCGGGGGAACATGGTCGAAAAAATTAAAAACCATGTTCATATTTTTACAGTTTTAATAGCTTGTTACGATTACTTATAATACAAACAAAATACGACTGTTTGTTTCTGATTATACGATAATAATCTGGTTCTTTATCAGCAAATACATTTCATATTTATTCGTCGCGAATTACTACGTAGAAAGCTAGGTTTAATCTAACTATTTGGTTTGGTAATTACTTCAAAACGAGTTGGTTCGTTCAGTAACAGTGATTATCGGATTACTAGATTAGTAGGTTAATTACCGTACCTGGGCATAATATCTAATAACTTTAGAGTATCAGACGAATGGTGGGACTTTCCCTATAGTATAGTGAACAATTCTGAATTTATGATAAAAATTGCATATTCACAATTATACTAGTGCACAGATTTTCTTTCTTCGTTTTAACATTGCAGCAATAAATCACAAAGCAAAGGGTCAAGGGTTAAAATTTTAAGAACATCAAAACTTTCTAATAAACTCTGAACTATTGCTAATCAAGGATAAGACAAAATCGAGAGGTTAATTTTGCGATGTCCTCGCGTTCGGACCTTGCCAAACAAATTGAAATGAATGGCGTATCGCAAAATCAAATTCCACACCGATCCACCTGTTCGGTCTCCGTCGAAGCACGTTTACCTGTGTCAATAACGTGCCAATAATAATAATAACGACTGTATTTTCGTTATTTCGATGCCCGTTATTTAAAGAAGCTTCCCAGCTCCCTAAAATATCCTGCATAAAACGAAGAATTCGTATAAAATGAATTATTCGTAGAAAAATTCGAATAAAATTAGTATGTTTATGCAATATATAAAAATTTGGAGCAGAATCAAATTTTATTTAATAAAATTAATAAAAAGAAGACACGGTAATAATAATTTATTTAATAATTGGGGAAATATTTGTTTATATCGTTGAGGAGAATTTTATTTCATTTCATTTGAGATGAAAGTTTATTAGACTTTGTACAAACTTTGAAATTTTTATTTAAATTTCGTATTTATTCCAATTATTTAATATATCATCATTTATATTTTATATTCCAATCATTGTTTCCTAATTTTAGAGCGTAGTTTATATATAAAAAAAAATCAGTAAAAAGACCATTTACAGCCATACTTTTGATATAAAATAAAAATTACAGCTTCAACACATCATAGGAGGTACCAAAAAATTAATAATTCATTGGATATCCTGATTGGCTAATTCACATCATTCGACGTTTCGTGTTGCCAGGTGCAAAAATAAAAATAACAACACTTAGACTCTTTTAAATTAAGATTTTAAAACATTTACAAACCAAATCATCTGAAATATATTCAGCATAGCAGAATATACATATTCTGCACAAATATGAAACAAAGAATATTTTCAATTCTACCAGTGTATTCTAACAAATGTAATAAATTCTAATTTAGAAATAAGATAGTGTCCTTCTCGGTTCAAAATTCTATAAATAGCTGTTGATCGTTTGTCAAGAAAATTCGTAAGGTATTATTTCCTAACTATTTCTTAAGAATTTGTAATTTCATCAGTTATATCTAGAGATTAAAATTTGACTGTGTATTGTGAATACGATTTATTTCATCGCGTTCAATTAATTAAATATCAAATTTTTATTTAATTTCAAGTTGAAATTTAGACAATTGTCGACAATTAAAACCATAAATGTACTTTTTGACAAAACTACTGTCATAAAAATACTTATTTAGGTATCTATATTACATATTTTTTTTATTTTACTATCCACAAATTCGGTTTCGAAATGGTCAAATTATGATCTCTGAAACGAATGTAACACGACATTGTGAGCTAAAAGGGGTTAACACGAAACACGTGCAATGCCAATTTACGCAGAATATCTTGCCTGCTTTGTAACACGAAACTGCAGAATGTTTTTTTCATTTGTGACCTACAAGATTTTCTTTTAGCAAGTACAAACAGCTTGCCGCATAAAATGTTTCTCAAACGATTACCATAATTACATTCAAACATTTTCCAACAAAGGAACAATATTCGAGAAACAAGACATTGATGTTTAAAATTTAAAAGATCAACGAATTAAATTTAACCCTCTTTTAACGTACAAAAATCTTGTTTGCACATTATATTGAAACTTGATAAATATAACTATTCTGACCGTAATTGGATAAGCCACGACCCAAGATTATGATTACCTTGAAACTTATGGCAATTTATATATAAAAAAAAATTTCTATTGGACATTTGGGGTTAAACGAGCGAATAACTCCAAATATTAAAACATTAGAGTTATCTTATAATTCGGATAACTTACACAAAGTGTGCAAAATTAATAATCTGAAGAAAAGTAAAAGGGAACGCCGGTCAATCTGGTCAGTCGATCATCAGTATAATGATACATGACAAATAAAAGAGGAACAAGTAATTTATTAACTTTTTTTTAATTCAGAATTATAACCATACCGGTAAGATAATTTATTTTGAACTAAAATGTTAATGTCAATATAAACGCTTTTATATATACATAAAAAAAAAAAAGAAACGTTTTGAAAATCATCATAATATATCATGAACAGTGTATGATTCTGAATTTGTGTCACAAAATGCTAAAAAGAAATATATTAAATTTAAATGAATAATTTTTAGACCGCAAAAAATATGTAAATTTATCTTTTTTCATGATTCGTTTCAGCTTGTAATACTTTCTTATACAAGATTATTAAAATTCCTCGATTTGTGAAAAACGAATCACATGCTACCGAACTAAGCCGACGTAGTCCTAACCTAAAAACCGTTTGAAAAATTTTACAAACAACTGTATCATTCTGATAAACTCGAAAATTCTAAAATCAACGCGTGTTACAATTATTCAAAGATTTCTAACAGTTTCAAAAAACAGAACTGTTCGCTTTGATCTGACATTCGCACTGACACGACAGTAGTTCGTGTGCAATTGTATGAACGTTCTGCAGCGTTATACCTCCAATTGACCTAATCATGGCTGTTCTATCTCGATTCTTTTAATCGGAGGAACGCACGTGATATGTTTATTAATCGGATTAGACTGTAACCGTGATACATCAATTAGCACAGATCGCTCGCGGCTCACTAAACTCAATCAAACGATTCTTATCAATTCGTAGCACGCGTTGGGTCACGTGCGCGCATGCGCACGCGCACGCGCACCCATGGTGCCTTCCTCGTTTCTGATTGGTCGACGCTGAATACCGCCGAGTTTAATTCATGCATCGAGCTCGATTACGAAACTCATCAAATCACGGAAACAACTTCTCTAGAAAAGAAGACAAAAAATCTCTTGATCGTCCAAAGAGACGCTTATTTTTCTACGTTTCTCTCTGTTTTCACTAATACCTCAATATCCTTGTTACCTTTCGATGAAATCATAATGAATTCAATTTAAATATATTTTAATTGATCCTTGGCCGATATATGGACTAGCCTACTTAATATTTATTATATTTACTCAAGTAATATGTTAATAATACTCATAATATAATTTTTATTCTTAATAAAGTGGTTAATTGATCTATACGGAAAAGATAAATGTTCGTTGAATGCAAAATGGAGGTTCCACGTCTCGTTTGCTTTCATAAGTATACTTTCATTTGTACAGACAAATCTTACTGTATTAACAAAACTTAAATTAATAATATTAACCCTTTCATTCTAAAAGTGTTTGAAATTATTAATAAACTGATACAGTATTCTATAGTTTCAAAATTCCTATTCGTTACAAAATTAATAATTTTGTTCAAACTATAATATTTCAACCTATAACAAAATACTGAATCGCTACTCAACACAAGAAATGAAATTATACAAAAATGAATCAATGGAAAAAAAAGTATGTAAAAATAAAAATCGTTATATTAGTATGAATATAATATAACCTATATTGAAATAAACTTCAAATTTTAATTAAAAAAGGAAAAAATGAAAGAAAGTTGCGTTACGTGATAGGAAACTGACCCTTAACGGATGAATTCAATTCTTAGTAGTATCCTTTGATTACAGCCTTCGAGCAAGGAGCAAACGAGACTGAACCATAATTCCAATCACAAGGAACACCGAAGGCAGAAGGATGCTTCGGCGAGCAACACTTACAACGCGTTCCGTCAATGGCGAAGGAGCACGTCTATGGGCTCGAATCGATCGAACAGCGTTGGATCTAGTTCTACCAGGGCCACTGCTAAACATCCCAATGATTCAGCAACGATACAAAAGATGGAACAGTTTCCCCTGGTTCTCTCCGACACGACTATGCCCGATGAAGATCTGTCGTTAAAATTTCTAGCATTGGTACTGCCCGTTTGAATACGTCCTATTGTTCATACACAATCCAGGCGATCTGTTATATCGGTGTTGCTGTTATAAAGATTATCGAGAGGGAACTTGATAGACACTTGTCTGTTTTGAAACGTAAATGTTTGCCAGTGAATAAATTGCTGCTTCTATAAGTTGCTTTCGTACTCGAACCCGTGTCCGAAAGGAGAGCGTACGTTTCATAAAATTGACAGAGAAAAGACGAAGTTCGTTGCTCGATTTGAGCCTTTGAAATGTTTTATAAAACGGTTCGACGCAAGATCAATATAACATTGTATTTTCTCGATTGCAACGTGAACTGTACAAATTTGATTTAGTATTTAATAAATTAATTTAGCGAGATTCAAGACATTTTTCTTTACCGATTTCTTTACTTACAAATTTTACTGTGTTTATTTCAATTTTGCTATATAATAGATCTTGTTTAAGAAATTTCGAAATATGGAAAATTTCTTGTTACTTATATGTTTTCGCATACCTTTCTGTTTCAGAATGCCTTGGATTTAACAGCACCGGCCAGCGATGTCCTGTTAAAGAACAGGTTGAAATCCTGGTTCCAGTTGTCCGGACATCCAGACGGTTTCGCACCAGCTGGACCTGGCACTGTCTGGAAGAGAAAAACAGGGGGAGCAGAAAATACAGAAAGAATCGTTTACGAAGCCCTCAGCAAGGACAAAGAACTGCGGGACTGCATACCAAGGTGAGCGAAAAATAAAACAAACCTTCCCAGGACGAATTATTTTGAATTAATTCATCGTTCGTTCAACAGTTTTTTTTTAATTTTGCAAAAGATATAAAATAGTCGATAAACATAATTAATTATTCATTTCTTTGCACTCAAAATTACTTATGAGACGAGTTGATGCGTGAGCAAAGATTTATAAATAATTAAATTCAATTAATACATCGCCTATTTGTACAATTTAATTTGGATTTTAACCCTTTGAGATCGACCGACACATTTACAAATAATTATGGAGGAAAGTTTAACTTTTTATTTATTTAATTTAATGGGTTTTCCTTAGGTTTATTTTGTTTCTGGGGGATAGCGTTATTAGAGGTTAAACACCCTCGGTTTATGAATACTATTTTTTCTTTTTCATATCGATACTTTTCCTTTTTGTTCCCCTTTTAGTCGCCTCTTACGACAAGCAGGGGCTACTGTGGGTGTATTCTGCTCCCCTCCCCACAGGGAGTTTTTACCTTTTTATTGAATAATTTCTGTCATTCTAAATATCATTTGAGTGAGGTAGTAATTTTCAACACTACACCATTTTATTTCAAATGATACAGATAATCCTCGTATAACACGGTCGTTGGGTTCCTAAAAAATGCCGTGTTATGTAAAACAAAGAACTACTACCAAAAATACAGTTGAATTCCAGGAATGAATAAAACTATATCATTTTCTTTTTATACCTCAGAATAAATAAAATGTTCAAATTTTCTTAACTTGTATTAAAAATAAAAAATTTTACTAGTATTTAGCAACTTTATTTACTAAATTCTAATTTCCTGAACCTAACAAAAATCTATACAGTTATAACGAAATTTCTTCAATTCTTCAACCATATTGTAAGATTGCCACGTTATACTAGGCATACCTGTATATTACAACTTTTTGAATAAATACGTTCGAATTGAACATAAATGGTTAAATCCTGATGGATTGAAAACTTTATATATATATTTATAGATATTATCGAGAAGTGGAGTACAAAGGGGAGACATTCATCGAGCTGCAGGATCTGCTATTTGGTTTTAACGATCCTCACGTGATGGACATCAAGATGGGCACAAGAACGTTCCTCGAGTCTGAAGTGTCGAAGACGACCGCCAGATCGGATCTCTACCAGAAAATGATCGCCGTCGATCCGAACGCGCCGACGAAACAGGAACACGAACAACGCGCCGTGACAAAATTACGGTACATGCAATTTCGCGAGCAACAGAGCTCGACCTGTAGCCACGGATTCAGGATCGAGGCTATGAAGCTTCCTGGTGCACCACCGATCACGGACTTGAAGAGAGTGAAATCCCATCAAGAGGTTCTCGACACCATGAAGCTGTTCCTGGGAACGCGCGAAAACACTCGAGCGAAACTACTCGCGAGACTGAAGAGTCTTCGCTCGAAAATTGAGGCTTCTGAATATTTCCAAACTCACGAAGTAAGTTTTATTTATTTCACGATGTTTAAATAAGTGAGAGGATTGATAGATTTTGAACCTACTTTATTGAAAAACTAAAGTTATGTAAAATGTAACTAAAAGGATCAATATCAAGTATAATATCTGATCAAAATATCTAAATCTAAAAAAAGATATAGGGTACAGAATTTTTGTATTTCATGTTTGAATGGTATTAGAACTTTAAATGGTCGCTGTTCTATTGATATTAAATTGAATATGTGTAACGTATATATAACAATTTGATTTGCAGATAATTGGCAGTAGTATCTTTATGATCTACGACAACGACAAGGTTGGCGTTTGGTTGATTGATTTTGCCAAGACGCAAGCGTTACCAAACGGGCAAAGGGTAACACACAGGAAAGCGTGGGAACAAGGCAACCACGAAGAAGGATTCCTATTTGGTCTGGACAATCTTGTTTCGACAATAGAGGAAGTGGATCTCTCGAAATCGTAGTTTTCACAACTGTTTCTATCAATTGAATCTACTTGTGTAAATATTTCATTTTGGTCTCATAAAAATCATTTTTATTTATACTGATAGACTTGAGAGGGAATATTTAATCGTTTCTTTTTCTAAGCAAGTTAAATCTTGAGTATATTTAAAATCTTATAATACTGATTATTTAATGAACAACTTTTAACTGGTTTAGTATTTCTGAAATTTCTATATATTTTCTTGATTCTCTCGCGAAACGTTTAAAACAATGAGACTGCATTATACATTACAAACTACTTGAGACGATTCGATATACACTGATATTTAAGGTATTTGGAGCGGAAGACTGCTTTTGCTACTGCATTTCACTTTCTAAGAAATATTGTAGTCGATCGTTAGTTTTTTAAATAATATTCTGCGATATAGTTAGCGTACGTACAAAATTTACATTGATGTACAAATATAACTATTTAGATGTAATTATTAACAGTTATTTATGAAGAAAAAATAGGTTGTAAGATCCTCGTATATTTTTAATAAAATACTCGTTATTGCAAACACTTTTAATTTTAAACTTTAATTACGAAAATATCGTATCCATAACTATATATAGTAATTAATAAATTTTTAACTGCCAAGAGTCTAATTATCAAGAAAGATATTTATATTAAAAAAAGCATTTCCTTCGAAGTGTATAAACTGTATATATAAAATGTATTTTTTATAGTATATATCGCAATAAAAATAATTGTTACACGCTCTAAGGTATTAAACGAGACAAATAATAGTATGAAACGTGTTATTCAACAATATGTATCAACGCTTCAAAAATTGTAAACAATTCTAATTAAACTGATGTCATTCAATTTCTGATCAATATATTTACATTTACATAATAATAGTAGAAAATAAAGCGTAATAAATAAATTACAAAGTTTACTCTTTTAATAACCTTTTTACCTTTCACGAACATTATTCAATAATCGATTCGATATCAAAATTTGGTTCTTCCGTAATACCTTTCGACTTCGACTTAATTATGGACTCGTACCATCGAACTTCGGCTGCTGCCAGACATCTCTTCCTATGTAAATAATAACGTTCAGTTATATTCACCTACTTATCTTATTACTATATTTACTAACTTATCGAATCCGTCATTCGGTGGTTTTCTAACAGGATTCCATCCAGAAACTGGCTTTTTATTAGATACCATCACGCCACGAATAGCGAAAGACAATGTTACTTTAGTTAAATTAGGATCCTGAAAATTATGTAAACTAATTTTTTAATTCGCATAACATTTTGTGTAAAGATTCAAATCTAATTATATGTCAAATTAAATTCAACAAAAACGATAACCGTACCCGCCATTCGGAATTCAACGTATCTGCTAAACTTAATATAGGTGCGCACGCATTTACTTCCTCTATTCCCCTCATAGTATTTAAATAATTTTCTTGAAGAAAGTGCAAAAATACTGTTGATTGTGATTGAAAAAATGCCGCTATTTCATCGGGATCATGAACAAACTTCCAGCAATTACCATCCTCGATTTCTATAAATTGAATTATACTATCAGCCATTGTGATTAATTATTAAGTTATCGCCCATAAATGTATTAATTTACTTTTTGGATGAATTACTTGTCCGACACCATGAAGAAGTCCTAAAGTTACTTCTCTGCTTTTGCAGTTGTTTTCTTGTTCCTCAGGTACTGTCAATTGCAAAAGCAAGGTAATATAGTTTGATAAAATCGAGTCTACTGTAATCAACTACACTCACCTCTTAGTGAAATGAAAATAAGGTTTAGTAATGCATTTCTAATATCTCCTATACTGTTTGATAATATTTCATCAACTTTATGCTGAGAAACAAACAGCATGTGCCCAGCAATTGAATTTAAAATACTGGATGCTCGTTTTAGAGCGTTTTTCATTGCAGCTTGTGTAACAGAATTTACACTAAATTCGTAAAAAAAAATTATGTAAATATGCACGAACGGTAAAAACTACAAAAGAATTAAACAACGCTTAAAAACTGACTTACTTGATTACATCAATTCCAAGCTTTTCCCTTATATTGGGTGGAAATAATGTTTGCAATAATTTTGAATTTCCTGCTTCCGAACATATAAACACTATAGGTTCTTTTCCAAACACAAAATATCTTCTACAAGTATATTCAAGCGTTATAATCAAGCTAATAATATACAGAATATAAATCAATAGTTTCGCTTACTCTAGTATGGAATAGAAGCTACTTTTATCATCAAACAATGCATTTGGAAAGTCTTTAACCAGAAGCAAACGTCTGGAGCACTTATTTAAGACTGAACTGTATCTTGTAGCTCTAATTAAAAAGTCCTCAAATCTGTCACCCTGTCTCATTATTCTGTCTGATAAATAATTAGTAATTATTTTATCATCTTTTTTATATGACTAAATTATAAATTTATTTGACAAATACAAATTACTATTTTCATCCATGAGTTGATCAATAGGAGTAATCCATTCTGTAACGTCAAAACCATTTTCTTTCGCAAGAACATTAATTGCTGCTGTTTTGCCGCAACCGGACGGACCACATAAAATCATTGCACAAGGTCTACCTTTCTTCACTTTGTGCTGTAACCAATCTAAAATCTCCTGTTGTTTCCGTCTACTTACAGTCAATTCAGTAGACTGTCGTGGCTCACAAGCTTTCAATAAAGCAGACAGACTACTTATATTTTTTTTCTTAGGAACCATGTCACAGACATTTAAAGTTCGTGAAATACTACTTTCCAATGTTCGAGAAGAAGTACGTTTAGTTGCTGGTGATTTTTTGACAGGTTCAAAATCAAAAGATGGCATTAGCCAACTGTTATTCTTCTAGTAGAAATCAAAAATAGGTTCTGGTCAGTAAAAGGTATGAAAATATGAAATAGGATCATCTAACCTATGTTTTATGTATAATAGTTTATACGGCAAAGAAATAATAAATTTCTAAACACATACCTTTGAATCAGCCATACTGTAATATTAATATAAATCTTTTACTTTATAATAACATCAGATTTTGTATATAATAATGATTACATCCTCTTACATTTTTGTTGAGTAAAGCAAATTATTTTATAACACTGAGAAACTTATCGATTAGTTTTATAGAAATTTTTATACTCAATATATTTACTATGTAACAGATCATACAATTTTTAGTATTTTGTTCTCCGCAGAATCATCATTCGACAATCAATGCAGTATCTTCAAGTATCCTGCAGACTGCAGCAAACGACTTTTCTCGTAGTTATCGGTTGTCAGTGTCAGTCAGTGTCAGTAATCGTCAATAATCGAAACTTCAATAAAAAAAATATTTCAAAAAATCTATTTAAAGTTTATCATAAAATATTTAACACCGAAATATGATATTTGCAAAACTAAAAATACAAAAAAACACATAGGTTAAATTTTCTTACTAAATAACTATTGAGTATTTCGAATATCATACAAGTAATAAGTTCAATTTAATCATACTGTCAACATTGTATAATTTATGTGTATATTTTGTGATAATATAGATTTTAAACCTAACGAAATAATGTGTATACATACATATATAAATAACAGTTTCTTTTATATTTAGATTATATATGATTTACAAAAGTATTCTGTTTAAATTTTTAGGTACTGTATTATCAGAATTTTCAGCACGAATTGAAAAGGATATTGAAGTAACAATAAATGAATATAAATCAACTACATTTTTTGTATAATATATTGAGAAATATGGCTCCTTATTATGCTGTTGCCAGAGGCAGAAATGTTGGAATTTATAACACTTGGTAATATATTTTTATTTAATTATTTGAAATATCTTTCATAGAAATTCATTTCTATTTCTATTAAACAAGGGATGAATGTAGAATGCAAGTACACCAATATCCTAAGGCGATATTCAAAAAATTTACTACTAAAGCAGATGCTGAAAACTTCATCATTCAAAAGTCAAATGTAAATCAGCAATATGGAGCTGAAAATTCAGCAACCAAATTAACTAAAAGGTATTATAAAATATAATATAATTATATACAAAATATACAGTACATATTTTAATATCATTATTAGATTGCGAGTAAGTAGAGCGAAATCTGTAGAAACTATCAATGAAGGATCATCTTCAAAAAAACGAAAGACATCAAACACAGATGAATACTCAAAGTTTGTCTGTGACAGTGCTACAAAAGTAGGTATTTCAAATAATTTTAATATACATATTTCTAAGAGTTTATTATCAAAAAATATATTTCTAATCAGAATTATATATTCAATATATTTTTAAATGTTTAGAAAACAAATGGAGAGTACATTACCGATAACAACGGTTATGTGAATGTATACACAGATGGTGCATGTAGTTCAAATGGCGGTAGAAACGCACGAGCAGGGATAGGTGTTTGGTTTGGTGATGACCATCCGTTGTATGTTTTATTACACTTTTTAATTACATTTAATTTTTAATGCGATATAGAAATTTTATTCAAAGCTGTTAATTATAGAAATGTATCGCAACCAGTTATTGGTAGAGCAACTAATAATATGGCAGAAATTCAGGCTGTTACCGTAGCTGCCAAACAAGCAAAGAATGCAGGTATCAAGAAGTTGAAAATAAATACAGACTCACAATTTCTTATTTCTTGCATAACAAACTGGATGTCAAAGTGGAAAACTAATGGTTGGAAAACTTCAAATAATATGCCTGTTATAAATAAGACTGAATTATTAGAAATGGAAGAGGCACTTAAATCCTTGAATGTAACATGGGTAACAATAACACACACAATTATTTTAGTAATATTTAATATTTTAACTTCACATGTTGTAAGTAAATAACACCTAATATTTATTTGAAATTTAATCGAGTTTACTGTTTTAGAACCATGTCAATGGTCATGTTGGAATTTATGGTAATGAAATGGCTGACAAATTAGCGAGGGCAGGTTGCCTAAAATATTAAAAATATTTATGTAAGATATTATGTAAAATGAAACATAATGCATTCGTGGGTCTTAAAATTATATTTTTACATATAACATATTTCAAATAAATTTTTAATTTTCATCAGTTTAATAAGAATGTGCATAATGGGAAATAAAAACATAATAGCTTGATGATCATCTTTAACTTACTATATTGTTACCAAACTCAAAAGGTATATCCTAAGTTGTAGTTGATGTGTTAAGTATGTCTTGAACATTACTACTGGCTTGTTTTTCAGCTGACTGTGGGCATATTTGCTTCAAAAGAATGTATATGTCTTCTGGTGATATTTGAAGTGTTAAAAGTTCCAGTATGATGCTAAAAATATATTTGTGTAATAGTATGACAGTTTATGTATCATTACTTGTTTACGTTAATTTATCATCTCTTTTATATTAATATAAACGTTATATGTATTATACAAAATATCACAACATTATATGTTTAAGGTTATGGTATTGACATTTGTGAAACCAATGGTTCAGGTTATGTATACGTATTTTATAAATTTTTACCGATAAACGCCTGGTACAGCAGAAATTCCTGCTAATTCTGCTAGTGCTATTAACTCAATTTGATGAGCTTGAGGAAATGTCATTCTTTCTAATATTTATAATCATGAACCGACACAAAGCGTATTTTACCGCAAAATGCTTTTCTTGAAAAAGATGTCTGCTGTCACTGTCAGTACACAGGACAAGTCCTCGTCTAACAGTGTGTCAATTCAAATCTAAATTGGACTATCACCGTACTTTATTACTGATATATTATAACAATTGGAATTTTTCAATTCAATGTATAGACCATTTATTTAACGTGCTATTTAAAGGATGTTCATTTGCGAATATTGATACAATATAGTAGCTCTTAGCTCGATATCGCATTCAACAGATCCGTAAAGACTATGATTTTCAGAAGATTTCTTGAATACGATATCGATTACCAGATCACACCACGTGGAGGTGGCTACTACAGTGACCCGCCCTAATGCCAAGTCCCAGCCACCCTCCGTAAAACACTTCGTTTATCAAGTTGTTGCCAACCAGATAAATGAGTTTTGACTCTACTTTTTCGCGTACAAAAGATAGACATACGGCGCGTCTATCTTCCAACCCCCCATACACACACACACTGTGTATTGCGTATTACGCAGCGTCCAACATAGAGGATACTGAATGAAAGCGAATCGAAAGAAAAAACTTGATCAATTTTATGTAAAATTAAAGTTACTTTAACGAGAGCGAAATAGAATTTGGCATATCGTCGAGTAGATTGGTGCAAGTTTGAATAACAAGCGCTTACAGTTTAATGCAAGTTATTCGTCAAGATGCTTAACATCGTGGCGAATAACTCGCGGTCCGTGCCCACCCTTCCTCCCACGCATGGTACATATAAAATGTATAAATGTATACATTCGGATATATACTGATTTATTTTATTCATTCTTATTCACATACATACTCGAAGAAAATTAAAACTAATGTATCGTACAGTGAAACTCTTCGACTCGGATGATGATTATACATTCTAATTAAATTGATAAACGGTGGGGGATCGTATCTCTTACAATTAGTGGGGGTGCTGCAAGTTTCGATGATTAGATTATACGAGACTAGAATTTTATACAAAATGATGGAAGTGTATAAGAGGAAATGAAAAATTTCAATCGAATATAAATCAGTCAATGAAGATAACTGTGTATCTGTAAACGAAATAATTTATCTGAAATAATGCTGTAAATAGATGGAAAACGGGTTAATGGATTAATTTATTTGAAATAAAGCTGTAAAAAAATGTGAACCATTAACATCATAATGCAGGAAGGATTAAATAGAATAATTTATTTGAAATAAAGCTGTAAAAAATGTGAAATATTAGCATCACAATGCAGGGAGGATTGAATGGAATAATTTATTTCGAATAAAACCATGAAATAGAAAAGCTAATTGATAATGATAATCGAATAGAAAATGAATGAAATGATAACTTAAATAACAAAATCCAGAAATAGAAAATATAATTAACTTCATAATTTCTGAAAAGAAATAAACAAAATAACAATATATGTATATACACAGTGTAATATTTTAAAATACCTATGAAAATCTTTAAATTGATTCAGATAAAATAAAAAAGAAAAAAAAAAACACTACACAGTGTAATATTATAAAATACCTATGAAAATCTTTAAATTGATTCAAATAAAATAAAAGAAAATAAAAAACACAAAATAAAATCGTGGTTCGATGTTCGACGAGCTCGAAAAATGTCGAGCTCGAAATTTCGCGGTATCGTTTCAAAATGAAACGAGATAAAACATGTAAAACAAAGACAAAAATAATACAAATTAGCGAGCATAGTGACATTAATAGTTCCCCTCTTCTATGGCAGATTTGCCGGGGCTCTTCAGCATATAGCTTCTTCTTTCTTCGGCTAAATAAGCCTTACAAATATCACTCGCGAAATTTTACGTCTCGCTCAAACATTCTTTACTTTTGTGAAATGAAAGAATAAGCAAACATTCGTGAATCCGAAGTATTAAATTAGCAACTAAATTGGTGAATAAATTTGACCAAAAAATTCAATTTTTTGGAAAAGATATAAAGATCACAAATCTAATTGTCAATTTAACATTTCATTTTTCACGAATGTTATTCTCTCTTCATATTTTACAAAAGTAAAAGAATGTTCAAACATAAAAATGTATATATTTAATTTTACACTTCACTTCACTTCACTTTAATACTTCATTTTTGTAATCGGGTCTAGTACCACGACTACGACTTAAAAACTAAGGCTTGGCCTTACGAAAAACCGAAACTAAGAACATTTAAACACAATCAATTTGCATTTGAATATTTTCATTCGATTTTTCGTTTTCTTCAAACCCCAGATACAACTTTCTTATGTATTTTACCAAAATACAGAAAGCTTGTTCTGGCCCTGCCTACTTAAAAACTAAGATCAATCACAACCAGAAGTAAACTACCTGCCTGCCTGATGCTATATTTAAAAAATTGGCAAAAATCATGTACACCAACACAAACACTCCACGATTCTCACACACACCACCCGGGTGCAAAAAAGCCTAAGCCTAGGGAGAACGTCCCGGGACGTCTCCGACACCCGAGTTCAAATTCTCACGCACACACAAGCTAAATATATTCCTGAAATCGACCAACAATCGGTAGTGAACATTGTGCAAAAATCTGAATTTAATGAATTTTCGATCAAAATTTCTCAAATATAAAATAAGATAAAATGATTCTAAATATAACCGAGCAAATAATTTTGTTGCTTTGAAATAAATTTGAATTGTTTTAAACCCACACAAGTTCCACAACCTAACCACACACACATGTGAAACTTATGAGATTTTTGGTTCACTATCAGATTGTCAGTCGCAAAAATATTTTAAACCGTGTCCACCTGCCCTCGCTCATGCGAGTACATCTAATTACCCGCATGAGTTTCGGGCATAAAAATGTACACGGCCAACAGAATCTGTACTTACTGTGTTTCTTCAAGTTTGCTGAAAATCCTAAGCTAAAATATATGATTAACAACACAGAAATAAAAGACAGCTTCGACATCAAGAGCGATTTCGATATCAAAGTGAATGATCTAAATATAATCGAAAGACATTCATACTTGGTACTTTGATATCAAAAATCTACTCATCGCGAAATTCTTGTACACATGGTTTGTTCAATCTTTCGACTCGAAATTTGGAAGTTAAAAAATGTATTCTGAAATCGGAGGGTCATCCGACTTCTCTACATTTTTGTATTTAAAATGAATTAAGTGTACAAGAAAACCCTAGCCTGAGCTAACAAAAGAAAAAAACAATCTGCACAAATATCGTTGTATAATTTTATACAACGATATTCGTGGTCACTATGCTCGCTTCAAATGATAAAATTACAACCAGTCCCCGTGTCGTTTCGGACCATTCGTCCTACGACATGATGGGAACTGGAGGAACCGTAAAGCATGCGACTCACCGATCGCAGAATCTCGTTACAGCTCTCGATTCATCCAAGGTTTGACTCAGAATTTGACCCATGGCTGACCAGTCTGGCTTTTGGAAGGTTGTGGGCACCCCTTTCCTTGGATATCGCCGGAAGGACACCCCTCATTGGACTGAACCCCAATCTGAAATTTGAAATCGCACAATTTTTGGTTATTACCTTATCAATTATTGGCAATTATAGTTAAATTCATACAATACATTTACGATCACGTGCAAGTAAATTATGAACTCATAATTATGTGAGAAAACGTGTGACTAAATATGTTAACACATGCATAATTATATCAAAATCTACACCAGTACACGTATGAGTGCATGCAGAATCACATAAGGAATCATTTGAAAAAACGTGTAATTAAATATACTAAACCACATAAAAAAAAAACACATGGGCAAACATGTGGACACATGCACAATCACATAAGGAATCACACCAGGGAACACATGATCACATATGCTATGTACATGTCCAACCACCGCAGGTGTCACACCAGTAAATGTGCAAACACACCAAAAAACACGATAAAACATACACAATAAAACACACTAACCACGCGTGAGATCGGATGTATGAATCCTCCAGTTGTCAGCTCGGTTATCGGTACATGTTCGATATTAGATGTTCACTCCGACGCGGTTGTAATAGAACTGGCAGGTCGTCCTTTTCAAGTTCAACGACAAAAACAAAAAGTGGTCACGGTGGCTGGCGTTGCCTATTGACTCGGTAATGCTCATTACTCTATGACGCTATTGTATCGAAATCTATTGAAATTGGGTTCACGCTTACTTTCTTATGTTTTTGTTGACTTTTTGCTGTGCAGTTGTATATATTCAAACGCTTATGACTTCTATTACTACATATATCTATATTGCAATTATTATTTTGGAATCGATATAATTAAAGTTTTATTTTGCATTCCTGCAATATTCTGTATTTTGTTATATAATTTTTTAATTTTTTTGCGTAATAATATTACGTTATAATATTGATATATTACGTTACAATATAACGTAACAATATAAGCGTAATAAATTATTATGCTTATGTTACGTTATATTATATTATAAAGTCGATTTATGTTTCTAATTTCAGTTCATTTGTATCATTTTATTGATTAATTACGTATCATTTTTCTCTAATTAGTTTTCTAAGAAAGATATCCTGTCAGCCTAAATTGGAACTCCAAAAAACCACCGACCCTTTATCATATTCAATGTCACCTATGAAGCATCATATGGGTCAAATTGTGTCGGTATACAGCTCACTGCATTACCCATGTCTACCCCCTTAACAAAATAATATAAAGGAAATACAGAACTAAATACTCGGATGCCCGGCTGCTCAATAATAATTGAAATTCTTACTTTTAATACTAGTTTATTACCTTTACATTCCAAAGGGTTACAAAAATGAAATAATTCAATCTGGTGTTGGGGGAGTAACAACTATAGAAGGTATATTATGGTCCCTCAATCTAAACAAATCCCATTCTTCATCATTTACACTACTAAAGTTAATTAGTTCCTCGTTAGCATAAAGCGAATTCCCATTTTGATCCATGGAATTTAAAGATTTATTATTTTCTAATTCGATCAATTTTTTATAGATTTCTTTACTCATCATTTGGATCTCAATGGACGAGTTAGATCCACTAGACGCACTATCCTCCGTATCGTTACTGACAAGCAGTACATCGTTTATTGGTACGAATGGTTTTCGAAAAGGAAGTTTTGGTAATTTACCCACACATTTTCCAGACCAGTCTAACGTATTTTGATGATAAAACGTGTTATCGGAGTTTTCATTAGAAGTTTCGTAAATTGTTATTAATTTTCTAGGATACCATTCGTTTTGAACAGAGCCCGTCGTGTCGTGCGAGCACGAGGGCAAAATGGTCGAAACAAAATTTTCTGAATTCGTAGATATTGTACAACAGTTATTAGTTTCTGGTGATTTATTATTTTCTGGCGACCGATACAATTGCTCGTTGTTGTTTATTTCGACTACATTCTGAAATTTATTAACCGAACAAGTTGTACTTGATTCTTTTCTATATTTTCCTAGAATTTCATCGAACATGCGTCTCAATAAAACCTTCAACGGAACGTCTTCATCATTTTTATACTCTTCTTTCGTTGTCTTTGGATCTTGTTGGTTTTGCAAATTGTTTAAATCCTGTGGTGAGTTAGGGACATTTTTTAGCTTGTATTTTGGGACAGGCAAAGAAAGCAGACTTGTGCTGTCAGTGTTTTCTGAAAACTCTGAACAGCTCTCGTACCCTTCTGCGTCACTTATATCGGTTAAAATGCTCTCGCATGAAACGGAATATTCGTTTGTGTCATAAAAAATCTCATCGTTCGATTTCGACAAAATTTCATCGTCGCTCGATAAAAGTACCGCGTCGTTTAAATTTTCTTCCGACTCATCCCCTAAACAGAACAATAATACATTCTTTATGTTCGACAAATTTTTATCCATAGCCAGTATTTTTTATTTTATAAATTGAATATTAATCTTTTAATTAAACCTTAACTGGAAGAGTGGCGTCTGACATATTCTAATATTAAATTTTCAAATTTTTTGGGAAAAAATGTTTATAACTTTCTGATAGGTATATATTAGAAAATGCGAAAAAAGATGACTTGAATAAAATTTGGTGAACACTAACGAAAACGAAATGAATACATCCATACCTCGCTATACGACCGCTCTTTGTACGGTATTTCGCTATAACGGTCTTTTTTAATTATGACACTTTTTCGATTTACGGCCCACAATGTTTCGTTATACGGCAAAAAAATACTGTACTGTTAGCGACCTTCTGTTTACTCGCTCCGTGGGAGTTGCAGCTTCTCTGTTTGTATAAAAAAAAAAAATATATATATATACTGATCGAATTGAGTAACCTCCTCCTTTTCGAAGTCGGTTAATAATTGATTCGTTAAACGGCTTTTCGCTTTACGGCCAACTTTTCCGGCACGTATCTAGGCCGTAAAGCGAGATATGGGTGTATTTTATTATATACTATACAGTCACAGCCTACTAGTATACTCTGTATAATTCGATTCTAAAAGAAAAAAAAAAAAATAATTCACTCACAACTTGACGTCGATTTGAAATAACTGGAATCATCCATCCCCTTCGTGTATTTCAGTATAATCTGATTTTCTACCGAACAGACAAATGCAAACGAGGTAAATGATTGTCTTCTAATGTGTTTCGAAGACTGTTATGACTGTTATTGTGTTTGGTCTGAGGACGACTTTCAAAGTACATACCTGTATACAAGGTGGATGCGCAGGAGCTACGACAGAATTTTGAGTTGACTTCAGCGACAGTTGCGGAAAAAGTAGAGAGCTCTTGAACAAGGATAGATAGATCCTCGTCTTTCCAACGGAGCTGTGACAGAGACGGTGATACAACAATAGGGACGCCTTTTCGGGATCTCGATATGTTCGTATGCAATCGGATAGTTCCGGGATTTCGACGAGTATCATACTTTCGGGAGCCCGCTGGATCTCGCCCGAGTTTTCCCGACCGATTTTCGATTTTCAATTTTCTTAGTTCCGCCGTTAGATGGCGTCACACGTACTGCTGGGAGGCACCAGATTTAAAATTGAAGGAAAGTTTAAAATAAAGTTTATTTAGCATTCGATTCATCATTTTATAATAATATAATGTCTTTTGTTGCTGTTATTAATATCTGATGATCATAAATTGGTATGAGCTTACACTTGAAAAATGTGCCTTTGTTTTTTCTTATTAAAACGTAACTTATGAATTTGGAACTTTGTACATTATTAAATAAATTTTTAATACTAGTATTAATATTAAAAATATTACACAATAACGAATTATATAAAGAAGTAGACTGTAACGGTAAAGTGGTTACAGAAATAATAAGAATCCATTAAAATACGATTAAAAACTTTATTTTGGTTTGCTTCATAAATGGGAAAAATATATATAATGTTGCGTGTACCTGTAGGAACTTTGGGCTACAGATTATGTCAGGGACAATTGTCGTTTAGGTAACATACTTAATTTAATAAGAAACGAGAAATAAAAAGTATCGAACCTAGAACGTGTCGAATAACGTTACCAACGAACAAGTTGCGAAAGAAGAAGAAAAATAAAGAAGAAAGAAGTAGCTTAAATCTACACTAAGGCTAATGTTTCATTAAATCTAAATTTATACGTTGGTAACAAATGCGGTATAAAATATGGTATTCGGTATGTAATTTACGTGCCTCTGTAGAATGAACAGAATGACAAAAATATCCGTGAAGGTTGAATATCCGTGTGTATCTCGCATTCTGGTCACCAAATACGATTTCATTTTATCATAAACGAATACGGGTTCATCAATTACAAAAAAGAAAAAGAAACGAAGAAAATAAAAAGAAAAATGATACGAGACCGATTATAAAAAAAAAAAAGAACACTCAAATAATCTACAACACAGATTCGTTCAACATACAAAGCTGACCATGAAATGAATTTTATGCATGGCACACGGTTAACCAACTTTTTCAAAATCTGACGCTGAAGAACCCTGCTAGCATGTATAAAATTATGTACAGCATCACGAGAGATACAGTTTTGTGCTTCGTTCTTCGTTATAAGCGCACGTACTAGCTATTTCTGGCCTGTTTAGTTTTCTGTTTGGGGGAGAAAAAAAAGTTGGAAATTCTCGACTAGCGTACATTGTACGACATGCATTATTTAATTAAGATAAAAAAAAAAAAAAAAAAAAAAGAAAGAGAGAGAAAAAGGTATTTGTTACACGAAGTTTGTTACGAATGTTTATACCCGACATAAATTCCTATTACAGCTAGGAATCTCTCGAACAATTTGTCCTTTGGAAGATACACGTTAAATGCGTAATTTCAGCAGGGTTAATACTCTCTATTTGTCTCACGAAGACCTTCGATCGTTTAATTTGTCTGATAACGAATAAAAGCAACGCGATGATATTACGATTAAGCAACGTTCGTCTCGAGTTTAAATTCTAACATTTTCTCACCGAGATGC
This sequence comes from Stelis phaeoptera, assembly GCA_943735885.1. Taxonomy (NCBI): domain Eukaryota; kingdom Metazoa; phylum Arthropoda; class Insecta; order Hymenoptera; family Megachilidae; genus Stelis; species Stelis phaeoptera. Next base: position 6,361,509 of record OX030933.1, read on the forward strand.
CTGAAGTCTCATGTTTCTTTCATCCGTCTCGTAAATACTTTTTTTTTTTCATGAAAAAGCGCTATGAAACTCGACGCTTCTCCTTTTACGAAATAAAACTTATTCTTTACAGATCAAACATATTTGTAGAGGTCCTTAAAAATATACACTTCTCTGTTAACGTTTCTCCCTTCCTCCTTATCGTACTCATTACGCGTTATATTCTTGGCCATTCTTTTTTTTTTTTTGTTTGACTAGATTCATTCTCAGTTGAACAGGTATTTAACCCAATATACCAGGAGTACGAGGTTTAGCTTAATACGTTCTCGTCCTTTAGCCAGAACACACTTCCGAATGCTCGTCCCAAGCGGCAACCTAAAATATATTATTTCTTTAAATAACAACGTACAACTAATCGGTTAATATATTCAACAGCACTTATCCGTTGAAAATATCGAATAAAAATGTAACATCATTACTTGACATTCACGGCTGCAATACCACTGATGTCCACAGCCTGCGCAAACAAATTGAGCTACGCGTTCGTGACAGCCCTGGCATCGTGGGGGGCTATCTCTGTCCTCTCTGGCGTCTCTGCCACCCGAAGAAATGCGAGTCTCCCTATCTTCGATTACTGCTGATTCTTCTTCAACATCGTCCTACAAAACGACTGAATTATTATCTGCGCGGACGTTAACACCTTAATCTACGGATGACACTTTTCTACGTCAAAGAAGAAATAATCGTGCTTTGACTTCAGCTTCTTTTAACACATTAAGGACTGCGAAGAAATCTGTAAGACATACGCTTAGGACCACACGTTTTTGGGAAAACCTGCATGTTACTAAGATCATCATAACTTTTATATTTATGAAGCAAATCACCCGGCGGTTGGACCAGGTAGTCTGCGAAAACGTGAAGCATCGATAAATAAGCGAAAAAAAGACACGAAGGCAATCGACAAGGTAGATACAATGTATCAAAGTAGGTGAGATCTAAAGACAGAGTGTAGGAAACACGAGTTATAAAATTATATAAAGGAATATGTGTCCCTACCTACAATTTTAATATAAATAGTAATTCTCATAGTTTACTGATTTCACAAATCTGTGGTCTATTAAAACTATGAAATTGAAATGTATTTTTATAAGTTTCTATACCCCTCTGGGGGACGTAAGAGCATCAATCACGTTGATAAGGCGTTAAACAGCTTATACAATAAGTTATACATCATCAAGTTAGATTATAAATAAATTCACTGCTTACCACATGAGATTGAACCGGAGTGTTAATGACCGGTGTTATTGTTATTTCAGTTCGAGCCTACAAATTGATAAACAAATGTTAGTGCTATACAAATTAACAATACAATATGAATATTTATGAATGAATGAAATACCTTGGAAGAAGACAGGAGGTCACTGATGGAAACCGGATTAGAGCCTTGATATGTCTGCAAAAGGTGCTGGGTTGCCGCACTTTGTTGTGGCATGGTCGCGGCTGTTGGTGCATTCCTTTCTCTTTCAGGTGCGGTGAGTAATCTAGCTAAAGTAGGTGAAAAAGTAGTGGGTCTTGGAGATTGTGATTTCGTGAGAATTCCATGAAGCAACGAACCACTCTGTTGAGGTAGAGTATTTTGAGGTGCCGGTGACGGCGCAACGGGATGAAGCGTCACATCCGGATAATTTTGAGGTGTTTTTACAGGCTCACCTGAATACATCCAAACATTTGAAGTGTTAATAATCTATTGTTACAGCTGTTTCAATTTTTATTAAAACTTATGTCTTCAACTTGCAAAAGGGTGGTGCTTGGTTTCAATTTTTAAAATAGAACTCTTCTTTTCAATACCTTGTTGCTGGCTCAATTTGGCGAACTGCACAAGTACATCCTTGAAGCTCATGGAATTGTTAGGGTCAACCGTGTTCGAGTTACTTTTACAAGAATCCGTGCTAGATGGTCTTGAATCAACACTGTGCCCGGTTTCAACCATTGCTCCGCCAGCTCCAAGGCCAACGTTCACCGAATTTCTCATCCTCCTACCCCTGTATCGTTCAAACAGTTACAAATAAATTTACAAATTCTATCATTGAATTACAAATTAAGCTTTGCATTGTTGTGGATATTAAAAATTCTACCAGACCTAGTACTTTGGAACATAAAACTCTATCCAATATCGATAGGACTATAAATTCTTAATTATGATCTATAAACAGTCTTCGTTTCAAGTATCCTAATATAATTATATTGAAACTAATGGTAAACAGTAGCATAGGCCTAGCATACCAACTTTAACAACAAACAGAGGATGGTGAGAGTAAAATGCTAAAAAGAATTCGTATAAACATGTGTCTTACTTGATCTTGGTTTCGAATTTTGGTAATTTTCCTGTACCTTCAACTTTACTAGTTTATTTTTCTATAATAAGTCAATTCAATTGAATTTCCTAACACGTCGAATGCCACAGTGAAAACGGACGTACGTAGTCAGTCATATTAAAATTCTAATTATTAAGGATGCAGTAGATTAATTTTAGCTTAATATTAACGCTACCCACGATTTATTTCATAGTTCTTTTTTATCAATTATTTGATTGTAAAGTTTCGAGTGTCAGCCACCGGTGACTGACGTGGCGCTTAACGTTTTAATAGGGTAATTGATAGCGCATTCGTTTACTACAAATTACAAGCGCTCAGGATTGAGCATTCTGCCAGATAAGACATACAATTTGTTTTAAAAAAGTGAGAGTGAAATGGTAATTAAATATTAACATGAAATGATTGCAATCTGACGGAAAAATTCCACCTTCTCAAAGTAAATGGCACGGTACATTAGTCAAATTAATCTTTGACTATATTTTCAATATAAAAAAAAGGGTTGAAAGTATGATACACGTTTGTAGGAACTTTCTTGGTTGATTTCATGACCCCAGTCTGCTGCTGAAGTGGGTCCCAGATGTTATGCCTTGCATTTTACTGATACGTGTCATCAATAATTACCTGCGCGGTACTGCTTCGGGATGCCTCAGTCTATAATCAGCGATGATGGATCTAACATCGACGATGGCACCTTGACGACCTTCGCCAATCTGTCTATTTTCTGGGCTAAGCGCTTCCACCTGTTTCCGGCCGTTTTCACTACCCTGTTTAGGAGGTGTTGACTGACGGTGCGACGCTTGTTTCGTGCCTTTCTCCTTCTTAAATGCCGGCGAATCTTGAGAACTGTCTTCAGGTATATCGTCCTTCGATCCGAAACTGATTTTTTCTTTGGACAGAGGAGTCGTGTTACCGCTACTTTCCCATTCCGGTCCAAGAGCCAAGCTTGCCGGTGGTAAAGTGTCCGCCAATTGTCCGTTGCCCTCCATGAATCCCATGACTTGTCGTCTTCTTTCGATTCTCAGGTACGCTTCCTCCTTCAACTTTCTCATGCTCAAGATCTCGTTCCATTCCATTTCTTTGGCACGCGCTAGCTCGTCCAGGGCCTGTTTGCAATAAAGAATAAACAAAATCTTGAATAAAACTTAGGACTTGTTGCTAATTTTAATTAGTCATATACACAGTGCTCTTTCTACCTGTTTTTATATTATTATTTTTATATACTTTATGTAAGATTAATTAGCATTTTAGTGCTTGGAAATGTTTCTTGCTCTATGGGTGGTTTAACTCTTAACCACCATGGCTACAAAATTGAAAAACAATTCCCGTACTTCTTTAACACTAGAACTACCGACTGTCAACGTACTCCAATTTCTAAGCTAAAAATAAATTGGAAAACAAAATAAACTTACTGACATTTCTGCAAAACCGTCTTAATAAATATTGTAATTTAAAATAAGAAATCTGAAGCAAGTCATTTTGACCCCTTTGGTAGTTCTCGTGTTAATGCATAAATAGTAGAATTTTATAATTCTTATTTTTATTGCTTTAACACCTTTACGTATTTGTTGAAATATTTATTACTTGAATAAAAGAATAGAAAATTTATAAGTTTAACTTTGATCCTGCCATGGTACTTGGGGTTAAATTTAAGAATATTTCTATACATATAATTTACACAGTTGAATACAGTCAATAAAATGCTGAATAAAATCTAACATCTATTAAGTTAAATAAAAAATTAAACTACCAATGAAACTGGTTTCGATTGGACAAGTTTATTTAATTAAAACACGCTTCTTACCACGTAAAATAAGAAAGTTATATTAAATTCAATATTGTTTTGAAGATTCATTTCGTTTTACCAAAGATGCTTTTCTTTGCGCGGTTAAAGGTGAGCCAAAGATAACTCACGTGGCACGGAACGTGTTAATAATTAATTTATACTCGAAAAATTCTACGTTGTCCCCGTTCCATTTTCGAAGTTTCCTCGAATCCAGTTCCATCTAAAAATAAAAATCTCTGCTAATTATACAAATAATCCGATCTCTAACGCCCGCTTCTCTAAACCAACCAACCTTCATCCCTTTGACCTACAGAAATTTCGTTAGATACACAAATACACACCATTTTTCTACTACTTTTAATTTTTATCTGCGCTTTCCTCGATTCCATCAAAATAGACATTTATAATAATTTAATACAACGAATTAACCAAAGGAATTAAAATAAATAAATTTATAAACATTCGTAATCTTTTTTCATTTCAAAAGGTGAGGGTGTGCTAGATTTGGAGTTCAAAAACTTAAAATTATCGTGTGGCCACAGTCGTATCAAGTCCCATTATTTTTGTGTTGGTAAAAGAAAAGGTAGTAATTTGATCACGAAACAATTTTTATTCATCAAAACAGGCTTTATTACATTTGACAACCTTTCTTCCAACTTGTAATGAAGCCACGGATGACCATCAATGGAAGTTATGACGATTAGCTCCAAAATACGGAGACGGTACATCTTCAAGAGTCTTCCGGTTATTAACACTGTTGTCATATGTTCTTTATATCGTGGAAGAGATGACAATCTGCTGGGAAGGTGTCAAGGGAATATGGTGAGTGAGGCAAAACATTAAAATTCAACTTTGTGACCTGTCCATGGGATGACCTGAACACAGCACCACATTCTACATTGAAGATAAACCTAGGAATGTTGATAAGAAAAGCAGTAACATAAACAGAAGCCACTTTTTGACTTTTTCTATTTTTGTTCTGCCTTGACATTATTTATTGGATGGATTGCTTTCCTGTTTAAGTTAATAATGATATTTGTTTGCTCATCTTTGTCAAATTCAGGTTAATTGGGTGATTTGTTTTCTTCCTGTTCACATGACATGGCTGTTTTTTTTTTAAAGTCTAGGACAGGGATGGACATCGAAAATGGGAGAACAATGATATTTAAAAACACAAATACACACGTTGAAGACGTAGCATTGCCGATTTGTATGTGTTGCCATTGCCCAAGCTTTTTGCATTAGAAATTAAAAATTCAATAACCTACATGGATCATAATAAAAAGAATTTGTAACTTACAGATAGATAAAATAATAAATAATATGAATCTGTAAATTATAAACTATCTAATATATATTTTGTTAAATTAAGAGTCTCATCGCTAAAGTAGGAATCTGCTAATAATGATAAATATGCTAGTACTGATTTTTGCTTTGTTATTAATTTACGTACATTGTTAAAAATAAATGAGTCAGAAAAGACAGAAGCGACATTTCCAGCAAATCTGCAGATTCTCTGTTGCAAAAGACCAAGTCTGATGGTGCTTCATGGCGACAATATCACGTTCTCGAACCTGTTTATTTAAGTTTTCAAATATCATGTTTCTGCCCCGATGCTTCTATTCTGGGGGGTTCGAAGTGGATCATAATACGAGATAGGGGTACGAAGAACTCTCGAAGATATACTCCGTATTTTGAGGTTAAATGGACACGATGTTCCATGAAAAACGTTTATGACCTCATCACACGATGGAAGAAGGTTGTCGAATGTAATGGAACCTATTGTGCAATCAAACTCTGTACTTACCTGAGAACCAGACTAACCCAAGTCCATTGTCGTTATTTTTCACAGTGAAAACGCCAATTATTAAGGATGTCATTTGGTACTTTACATTATTACTTTAATACTAATACTATTCAAAATTTGTTTCCTTTCTTCTTTAACTAATTACTCAATTATACAAAAATTTGATTATCTGATCACATGTGACCACTAAAGCAATCAACGTGTTAACCCAATATCTCTTATAATATAAAGTAATGTCCCTATAGGTCCTTAGGACACTTATAAAATATTATGGCAATGCATATAACTCAATTTTTCTTCTAAATGGACTTGACGTTAGCCTGGCTCTCAGGTGCAGAGCTGTTTCACCTTCCTCGCGAGAAACGACGGGACTTTCCACGAGACCTGAAACTGCCCAGTCTGAAACAATATCTGTATTAACGAAAAAGGTAAAGTAAAAAGAAGTCACATTGTCGAAAAGTTACCTGCACTTCGGCACGGAGTTGGTCAGCCCTCGCGGCAAGTTCGTCCGCGGTGACTTTTTCACAGCCGACCAACGACGAGATATACTGTTCCCTTTGTTCGAGGCAGAATTTCTTCGGGGTAGAATTGCCGTTCGACGACAGCTGTCCGTCCGTCGACTTTCGTTTCCTGCCGCCTTCCGTTTCCGATTTCGCGCAACGCGTCGCCACGGGCTTCTGTTGCGTGGCGTCTGCGGACGACGAGAGGCTCTTGGCCGTCGTTTCCGGTTCCGAGTCGCACTGGGGCTCCTTCTTTATCGGCGCGGATCGATGACACTCGACGGTCGTCGGAGCAGCGGCGGTCTCCTCCGGAAGTGCCGCTCCGTTCTGTTGATTCTGAGGAACTTTCGGCGAGGCTCTCGACGACGTATCGTCCTCCCTCGTCTTCTCGGCCGAGTCCACCTTCTTCCCGTTTCCAGCGGCACCTTCCATTGCGTGCATCTTGTTCAAACTGCAAGCAAACATTTCCCCCCTCTGATGAATAAGCATTTCCTGTGTCCTTCGAATATTTCATGTCGTTGTCCTTGTGCCACTCTGCGCAACGCTTGTTTAATATTGCAAAATATCGTATTCATGAGTCTACTTTGATCTCTCAATGACGACGGTAATTAATAGCAGAAAATTCAACAAAAAATAGAAGTTGTAATTATGATTAATATAAAAAGTAACGTTGCTAATGAAAAAGATTATTTTCTTAAACATAACCTAGCTTTGCTATACATATACAGGGTGTCGCAGTTAAAAGAGGCCACCTAAATATCTCCTTTATTTTTAATGGCACAACGAATATTTATAGCGTAATTTAAACGGTATCGATGGACGAATACCATAGAAGAACATTTCTTTTTTGTCCGTTTATTTTTCATAGTTTTTTTCAAGGTCATTATTATTTTTTATGAGGATAACATATTTTTCTTTATACCATCTTGTAGCGGCTGAAGCCATTACCTTCAGGTGACCTTGGGTACCAAAAACGTGATAAAATTGTAGAATAGTATTAGAATCACATTTGAACTTACTGTTCATGTTGTAAAGTGCTCAAGGTCATACCCGTCGGTAGCAACAAACGCAATCAGTAATTGAACTGATCTTTGAACAATTCCCTGATCGTAAGTGTCCATCGCGTTCGTCGTTTCTGGTACCCAAGGTCACTTGAAGCTGAGGACTTAAGCATAATTCAAATGTATTTTTTCAGCCGCTATAAGATGGAATAACCGGACAAAAGAAAAAGAAATTTTTCTTCTGTGGTATTCCTTCATCGACACTATTTAAATTACGCCATAAATGTTTGCTGCGTGATTTAAAATAAAGGAGATATTTAGGTGGTCTCCTTCAGCTGAGACACCTTGTACGTGATATTGAATTAAGTTTGTAACAGATTAACTATGGTATTCGATATCGATTGTAAAATACAATCGAGAGTGGCTTGTGTACCGATGGTTGAAAGATTAGTCAGCTAGAAAACATTCGCTTTCCAGCAGTGACATTGATAAACCGATGAAGTGTTTGTCCGCAAAGTTTGCTCTGACCTTACTTAGAAAAATAGTTGTCATCGTGTTCAAGAACGCATAATAGGGGAAAAAGATAAAAATGAAAAAAATGGCTGGTATGCAACTGTATTGTCGTCCTCATGGCGTCATGAGCGAAAATCTTTATGTCGACGGGCGTCTGAAGCCACGGTGTAATTAAACGTGTTGCATAAAGGACATTTAATTAAGTACGACCAGTACACTTTGCATCGAGCAATGGCAACATACAGTATTTACGTTTGCGTTAATTTTTTCAGCTACAAGTTGCACATGATAGAAAGAAATTTTAATATGTGTACAATTTTTAATTTAACATTTGAAATTGATGGGTTTCCTGTGTTTTTAAACAAAGACTTATCGTAAAGCTTATTTGGAATTATTTTTAATAATACTTATATGAATGTAAGGCATAAACGAATGTTCTTTATTTAATTTTTGAAATTTTTCCGGAACCACATTACTTCAAATATTATATTTTGAGTTTCATATGTATGGTTATTCTTTTTCCATAAGGGTATTACAGTCTTTTGCTACAAAATTTCAAATTTCGCGGGGTATCGAGCGCGTTAGGGAAGTACTTGCTACCTCGATAGTATTGTAAATTTATTTAACAAAAAACACTGTATCCAAGTTTTAATAATATTTCTTTTACTTATTATTTAACATACTAACTTTCAACTTTAAAGAATCATTATCTAGAATCAGAGGCTTCCCTAGGGAAAATGGCGATGTACGGTAAGGAAACCCCACCCTCCGTTTCGATATTCGAAAATAACTACGTGTCAAATCAACATTAAATCTGGGTTAGTAATACTCTGATTATTTATTTTAAGACGAGTTGGTTAATTTAGTAATTCAGAAATTCCTATTATTAAATTGCTACTCGGAAAGGAGTTAACTTTCCTACAACTTCACCAACAGTTAGATAAAGATAAAGTTCTCTCAATACTCCTAAAATTGATAACTTTTATATGTCGGTGCATATGCTAAATGGATCTCCGAATCTGATCCTTTCTTCGATCGATACACGGCCATGGATGAAAGCGCCCAGACGTGGGGTTACTCCCGCGACGAAGATGACCCACCCACACTTGCGGTCTTCGCAACGTTCTGTATTCACCCTCAGCAAGAGGCACGCTAACAGTACGCGCACTAGAATAGAAGGTGACCACACAGTGGGGTTAACGCTTTCGCACCTCCCATCCGCTCTGCTGTCTGCTTGCGACATAGAACTCCCTCACAGAACCATATCTGCACATCTTTCAAGATGTTGAAATCGAAAATGTTCATTGGTAACAATCGATCGATAGATCGGATAACTTAACCGTGACGAAAAATCAATTTTTCCTAGAAGCATCAAAATAATATGTAACCTTAAATACTCGGATTAAGCTACGGAGTTTGTGGGCGTTTTATAGTAAAACAAGGCGTTTACCAGCGAACTGTTCACAACGATGGTCAGTAACAAGAGTGTCACGACGATCAAGTATTCGTCGTGGGAACGTCTTCGAAAGCATGGCCTTTGTTTATGGTACCCCGACTCGAAGAAAGCTTCCCTTAAGAAGGGGAACGGGTTGACAAAGCGCACATGGCCTACCCCGACCGTCGACCGATTTCGACTTTTCTAACAAATAATACATCCGTACCTCGCTTTACGGCCTAGATACACGTTCCGGAAAAGTTGGCCGTAAAGCGAAAAGCCGTATAACGAATCAATTATTAACCGACTTGGAAAAGGAGGAGGTTACTCCATTCGATCGGTATATATATTCTTTTTTTTTCTATACAAAGAGAGAAGCTGGAACTCTCACGGAGCGAGTAAACAGAAGGTCGTTCTTTTTTTGCCGTATAACGAAAAAGTGCCATAATTAAAAAATGTATGGGTGTATATAATTTATCAAACGTCAAAATGAACAAGCAATCGATACGTAATTTGAGTTAAGTACAAAGAGGAGATGAAAAATGGTATAGAATTAGATAAAATTCGAGGCCTAACGTCTGTGTCTCGTTTGCTACAAGAGACGCGGTGTGGACGCGCTCGCTCGCAAGAGAAGAAACAGAGAAGGGGAAATTGCACGCGAGGAAGGGAGATGACGGTAAAAGAGAGACAGGACAAAAGAGGGGGAAAACGTAGTTCGTTGCACCCGCTCGCGTTCACTGCACTTTATAGACGCGGATATAGGTTTCGCGGTACCAATTCTGAAAAGCCCTCGAACTCTTCCCCGAGTCTTCTCGATGCTTTCGATCGGAATAAAAGGATTACCGCTAATTTTAAGTTCTTTTAACCGGCTCGTACGGTACTCTCGATTGAGCTTTCTTTGCGAACGAAGCAGTTGACTTGTTTCAGAGCATGGATAAGATTCGATATAATGAATAAAAATGATGAAAAATGTAATAAACTCTAAGAATATATCCAGTTCTTTTCAATTATCACATAATAATTCGAATATGATGTCCATCAATGAAATGGCACCGAATTTCGATATGTGGAACACTTAAAAAGAGCTTGTCTAGATCATAACACGTATTTTACCAGAACTTATTTCAGCACCATTTTTCTTCTTCTAGACAGAGTGTAACAGGTGGTTACCGGTCGTATCGACTTTCGTTTTCCGTATTCGCTGGTCCGCCGATAAGCAGACAGCAATTATGCTTTCTTATGTTTCGTCGAAAATATTTAAAAAATATAATCAGCAAACCTTCAACCTTCTTTTTTTTTAATCTATAGTTTTTGATGTGTAGAATCTAAAAATGCATGTATTAACTTTAGGAATTACGAGCGTGTATAGTTTGATATTTTTAGAGGCTAAAGTTTTCCTTGGGGACCAAAAATTATTCACATGTTTAATTACATTTTTAGCATATTTGACAGATGAAATATGAGGGGCACGAATTCAGTATAAAATGTAAATAAAACCTAAAGTTAAGACTTACATTTTCAGAGTCTACGTATAAAAAAGTTTTAAATTAAAAAACAAAACGTCGAAAATTTTGGGTTCCCAAAAGTAAACTTAAACCAATTTTTGTAACGTCGCTATAACACCCGTTGTAACGTGACGGTTACCAACAATTCAGTGCACCGTACTTCGAAAATCATTTTGAAACTCGTGAACTGTCACAAGTTGGTTCGACGACAACGCAATAATAGAAGTGAGACACTAAACAACGTAACACAGCAACTGTTTAAATGTATTGTGTTCGTCGGGTTATTGTACCTTTCACGCTTTCCTTGGTCGCGCGAAACAGTAATAGAGTGTAGAGTTGTTTAGCTGTAGCGATAGCGAAAGCGGAGGAGAAAGCGAAACCGACCCAGCAAACGGTCATTAAAATCCGTCGTATGAATGAACACGCGTTAAATCGTAGGAATAAAAGTGTCGTCGCTAAGAAACGAGAATGTTTCTAACTATTCAATGTTAATTTAATGCAACGCATTGTAGGGTTAATACTCCCCTCTCTCTTACGCGTGATACACATGAAAAGAACAACGGTTGGATTAATATCGATCCTATTATCGGGGTCACTAGAAGAATACCATAGGCGTTATACATAGATTTGCTGAAAACACTCGGGTCAATGAAGTCGATCATAAAATATTTTTAGTCGATTTTGCGGCGAATACTAAATAGCGAGAGGCTGCTCTAAACTTACTTCACCCCATTTCGCAAAGAAGAAACCGAATTGTGGCCATACCACGAACATTAAAATTTTCTTTAAATAACTTGACACAACTGATAATACCTTTAAATTAACAGTAGGCTTTTACTCTTCTTTCTATCCTATAATAGAAAGTGGAACACATCAAACAATGTTTCCGTAACGTTCAATCAACTGTCAAACTGATACTCGATTTTATGAAACACCTGAAGATAGCGTTACGTCTCCTAACCTATACATACAACTAGAGCTTCATCAACATAGTGTAACAACCTACGTACATTGGTCCCAGATGTATCATAAAACTTCACCGACAGATTACATCCTCACGAAACTGGTATCCTTTTGTTTAAAATACCGCAAGGGGAATCGAGCAACATGCACCCGCGAAAAAAGAAACTAGAATAGTTGACACAGGAACCGAGCGGCACGTCGCATGCACCGTATACAATCCACTTGCACTTTTCACCGAGCGTTGCCGCGAGCCGGTCACGACGGTCCTTTCTTTCTTCGGCTCCTCCACTCCGGAGATAGCCGGACGTAGTCGATCGTAGCCGATCGTAGCCAATCGTCCGTGTTTTGCGTCTTCTTTTCTCAAAGAACTAGAGACACTTGCCACCACTCACTGTCGTAATATCGACGATCCCTTTGCGACCAGTGGGCAAAACGGCAAAGGTCACGAAAGGTCGTTCATCCATCGATAGAAGAAGAGACAAAGAGAATTTTTCGTACGAACAATCCTTTTTCAGGGCAGTTAGAAGAGCAACTACGAAACGAAAGTTCTATGACCGTACGAGAACCACCAGCGTTCGTACACACTCCTCGAACGCGGAGCCTGTTTTCGCGCATTTACAGTTAGACGAAGGACGTCTAACCGACTACGGTGCGTGCGAGTACCACGAATACCGTGGAGTACGAGCAGAAGTCTAAACGACGAGGACAACTAGTAGTAGAAACATACAGATATAACGATGGAGAAAGAGAGACGACGAGAGGGAGAGAGCGGAGTGCAGCAGGTCGACCGGCTTAGGTGGGGTTGTCGCGGTTAATACGTCGGGCTCGAGGGGAGCGAGCAAGATAGAAGCGCGCGCGTGTGCGTCCGCGCCTAGATTGGGCTAGGCTAGGTTAGGTTAGGTTAGGTTAAACGCTTGCCAAGGGACCTTGCAGCGGCGTCCTACTTCTTCTTCGCGAACGAACGCGCGCGCTTTCGTCCTCCGTCTCCTCCTACTGTCCTCTACTAGGTTTCTATGTTTTAGTTGACGTTGTTGTTGGTAGTTATATTCAAACAACATCGCGAACCAATATATTTGCATTAAAATATATTCTAATTACATATACATACCGTTAGTTATTTAAGTATTTTCATAGTTTCATTGTAGCGGGAAACGTATTTCTAAGAAAACATTTTCCGACAGAACATGTAATTACAACGATAGTACCAATGTTCTTTCGGTAATAGGAGATAGTGCTAGTTCACCAAAGTTACCAGGCTTTGGTCGAGCATCGTAGGCTTTCCTAGGGAAAATAGCGCTGTGGAGAATCTTAGTATGCCTGCACGAAATGTAGCCATTACTATGTAACACAATCATGAATTGTGTACAGTAATTTCATGAAAATATTCAATTTCAATATTAAGAGGAAACATTGTACGATAATTTGGTATCAGGCATCCTTTGAACATACGAAAATAGAATATAGTTTAAAATTATCAGTGGAAACGTTGTGGATGTCAGCATCAATCTATGGAAAGACACGTGAAAAAGGTCGATTTCGCGACCTAAGCGAGGGAAGAACACGAAGAAGGAAACCACTGCACGGTTGAAGTCTCGTGCTATTATTATTGACATCGAATGGTTACGAGGGAACTCTCCTTTCTCACCCGAGCACGTCAAAAAGGTTTTTGTTCCCAAGAAAAAAAAGAAGGAAGGAAGGAACAATAAATTTCGACTTTCTATATTTCTGACGCCGTTCACAGGTTGTTACATTTTAAAACATTATGCGGAGAAATAATATAAACGGATAACTTGTTGTTTAATTCGCTGTTTTTTCCCTTCTTATCCCTTTTAATGAATACCATTTATAATCTGTTATTGTGTTTAAAGTATCTGCAATTTTTCTTTCTCGAAACGATATTTCTAAAACTACCTCGGAAACTTTTACGACTAAGATAGCAAAACCATGGACTGTATAATATAGATAACAAACAATGTTGAAAGAATGATTTTTCAGGAACTTCAGCGTTCAACTGATAAATTTATTTCAACTCGAATTCAGAGGAACCTAGCCTTCATAGGTCAGAGTTTATCACCGTAGGATCAAATTTTATTATTACTGTATTATTGAACTTAAAATAACAGGTATTCATTACAAAAATCTAACGATGTAATATCGGGTAATATTGAAGTTACAAGAAGCGTGTCTCCTAATATCAAGCAAGGTACTTCACTATTTAAATCAATTTCCAAACTTGTATGAAATGTCCACACTCAAGGTCATTTGAAGGTCGTAGTGTTATAGGTCAATGAACTCGCCTTGCCCTCAGCTATCATCGTATGATAACAAAAATATATGGTTCCATTTAAAAAAACCACCGATAACCTTGTAATCTCGAAAAAAATGACCTTGAGCAAAATTTTTCACCAATCAGAATATGTGCCCCATCGGATACAATAACTTTTTCTTCTAGCATTTTTTTTCTACCATGAAAAACAAGCGAGATATTTGAGATGCCAGAGTTAGCTGGGACACCCTGTATAAGACGTAAGAGTACTGAAAAACATTATTGATTTACAATACAATACAACGGTCAGAAAACTGTCAAATCTGGCACGCCTTCAGTTTGGCAATTCTTAAATATGAAAAAACTATACCATAATGTAGTATTCAATAGAAGCAAATTTGAATAATTTTTGATACCATGCAACTGTTCAATAACTAGCAGAATCAATGCAACGCGTACAGAATAATTTGTATGAAAGTGGTATCACGATACCACTGACTCGAAAGGATTAAGTCTCCTTTATTTAAACTTTGACAGGACGAAATCTTCGCAACTCGAAGACTTTAGTCCCCGGTTACCAAGATTCGACTGTGTTCACCAAATCACAGAACAAAATCATTAGCTATTGAATTCTCATCAGCGCCGTGTACCCAAACCGTTTCGAAAGGGATCCCTAACCCGAAGGTCGAGAAACGGTATCTAAAATTCCTGGAATTTCCGGTAAATACGAACCGTCAACGAAATGCCAGGAGGGTAAGAAGGCGACGAAGGAAACCTCTATGTCAGTGAGACTGGCGCTATTATTATTGACATCGAATGGTTACGAGAGAACGTGCTCTCCCGCCCCGCTCGCGTTCCTCTCGACCTAATTCGCGGACGCTGACGATCGGAGGAGCGTTCTCGCCTGCTCGAGGTGTCCCTGAGCACCAAGGACGTTCTCGAGCGCGTTGGTGAACCGTGATGCAGGTTTCAAGTTTTCTTCTCGAAGCCGTGTCAGGACCCTCCCTTTCCTTTACAAGGATCATCCTTCGTCAAACGTTGTCTTTCAACTAATAAGCCGTCGAGAAGAAAATAAATAACGAGGACAAAATCTCGAACGTTTCTTTCGTAATCCCTGTCACGATTTTTCCAAATAAAAATAATAAGGACGAAAATGACCCGAAGCGAATATCTAGGCGCGTTTGCCAGAAACGATCGGGTCATCTCGTCCCTGACCCCGAAGGCTTTTCTTGAACGTCGCTAACATCGGTCAAAGGTCGAATTAGGTTAAGTCTAGACCGAAGTTCTGCCATAGTTCAAAGGATAGTTGATTTTTCGTGTTCCTAAACAACAGCAAAATATCATACTTTACGTCGACCTTGCTGACACGATGGATCGATAGTCTTAGAAAGAATTCAGTCGTCCATTGGGTATTCAGGATCGCTAAACGTTCTCCGAATCATTCGTATTCCTCCAATGTTATTGTTAAGAGAAATAAGAAAAGTAAATGAATAAAAACAGAAATGCACGAAACGTATCAGACAACGTATCGCGTTATCCGGTCATAAAACAAAGCGACATCGCTTTCAGACGATAATAAGGTGAACGTACTTGTGCATCTTTGGTCTTCGAAAATAGCGGCTTGAAGATAACGATCGACGGATCGTTAATATCGCGAGACCCGCGAAATTGGAAAATCCGGTATCGAGAGGCGAGAAAGAGCGGAGGATAGAAAGAGAAAGCAGGGTTTAATTTAAAGGAAAGATGGCGCGTAATAAAGATCATTTCGACGGTGTTGGAATTCCCGAAACCAGTCACGTGTTTTCTTCGAGGGGACCATCATGCAAATGGTGTTCTCCAGGCGGACCTTGTCACCGTCAAGGACGTGCAGAAGAGCCGCGAAACTCGTCCCCGGTTCTGCGCCTTTTTTCCACATAAGATCATGCGGCGTTCTACGAGAAACGACGATATATCACAAGGTGGAATGACGAAAGGAGGACGGTCGATTCTCGGCCCGAGGTCGTCCGTAGGTCAAATCGCCGTCGCGGAGACGACCCTGATCGGCTGTTTGTTCACCAAAGATGGTCGGGTCGTCGGTGATCGTTTTCTCGCTATTTCCAGTCGACCGATTTTCGACGTGGTTACGCTCAATTTCATCGGGTCGTCCATCTTTGAAGGATATATGGTAAAAAAAAAACATCCCTTATACTGATTTTTGAATTTTTAGGGGGAATTTTTTTGTCTGGATACTTGTTAAGTGAAATGCTTCAATTTCTTTAGTTATTTATTATCTCTTAAACCGTGCACTTAAAGTCCCTTTTGATTTATAAATGAAAATGTATCATCTACAGTGCAGGGAGTCAAATGATCCCTTTCAAAATTTCAAATGTACGAGGGAGAAACCATTCGTATGTTAAAAGAGTAATTAATAAAAATATTTGTTTGATTATTTTATTAGAAATTAGAAGTTATGTTGCGAATTATTTCCTTTAATAAATTAAGAATTTCTTTCTAAAAATCAATGTTTATTTTATAAGGGGTCAAATGATCCCATATGGTAAAAGGTATTATATATAAAGTGCCGGTACGTTTCGTGTTAATAATCATAGAGATGGTAGCACCTTACGAACGAAACATTTCTTTTTACTAATCGAATCAATTTTAAATGGTTGTAGAAAATTAAATAATGAAGATATCGAAAAAATCTTACTCTTACATTATAGGTAATACGTCCTACCTAGGACGTACGATTTCATTGCACTTTCTTTATTGTACTACGAACAAAGTTGATAGTTTTGAAATTGTCAGACCAAATAAAGTCATCGTAGAAACCAAAGATATAACTTATAACTTGACACTGTGAAGAGAAGCACCGATAGCGTCCTTGACGATATCAGATATGTGAACAGAGTTATACGTAAACCAGTAGATATATTCTTCATGGTGTATTCATGGTTCACGACCAAGTAAATTAGAACATTCCATGTAACACATTAGAAATATATACACGTATCGTTATTTTGACTCGTGGACTATTTGATAACGGTCCCCAACATCGATAACAAACCGTTTCCCTGTTTCTCCCGTAACACCTATGTACCTCGGAGTTTTAGATTAGTTACCGCACACCAGGTATCTGAACGAGCAAAAACGCGAAACAAAGAAGAAAACACACGTGACACGATAAGGATACAAATCTCCAGATAAAAAAAAATTGAAACAAATATACGTCATCTGCTGGCAAAAAAGAAGAAAAAAAAAAGATACAATGGAGAAAAGGAATTAAGAGGTGTAAGACACGTTCGAGAAGAGTTTTAAAACGAAAGCAGACGTTGAAGAAGCATTATCTGCACGTGTGTCACGGTGACGATAAAGAGACAGAATTTTATTGGTCGATCTGGCACGGTTGAGTCGACAAGAGAGTTCGTCGAAAGACGTTCCTCCGCATCGAAGAAGCGTTCTCCAGCTACGACTTGCAAGCGTTACCCACGCAAATTTCACGAACTAACCGAGCATTACGTACATTGTACTTCCATCTTTACGCTTGAGCGCAGATAACGAGCTGTTCGACTCTTACAATTGTAACACTTCATGAATTAATGATATTAATCGCTGTCTGACCTTTGTTCTAGATAAAAAAAAAAGAAGAAGAGAAAGAATAATGAAACTTTGCTTCGTATAAATACAAACGAAGTAACCGAAGGATAAAAACGAACTAGATTGAAAGTTTCAAGGGAATTCGATAAAAAAATAAAAAAAAATAAAATAAAATAAAATAAAAGAAGAAAATATGAGGCTCGATTTCTAGTTACCTTGGGTAGAGACTGAATCACGTTACCGCAGAAAAATTAACGAGACCTTACTAACTGTAATGATTTAATAGCCATTTTATGCACGTAAAAAATTATGTAACGATCTTCCCGTTCATTACGTCTCGTTAATTTGTATCTTACCGTTTACGCTCATAACAAAGTTCGTATCCTGGGATACGTTATTGACGAAAACATAATATTTTCGGCGAGTAGCGTTATAATGGTTCTTATTTTTGTACAAGGTCACGCGTTAGTCGCGACCTTGAAACGTATCCGGCGTTCGCGACTTTTGAAACTAAAGATACCCCGAAGAAATCGTGGAAACTCAAGTTTATCAGATTTCTCCATGGTGCTATATAGTTTCTGTTGCGGGCACGTCAGGAGAAACCAGGCGAGAGTTTCGAGTGATCCGTGATTATGAATCAATGCGCCGTTCCTGCCAAAGGTCGCGCTAAAGGTCTTCGTGGTTGCTAACCGAACATCGCAATTCTGAATAATTTCCCATTAAAAGGCGCGATTTGACATTTATCAATACAATTAATTAACATTCTACTATATACTTCGAAGATATACTTTCCTTCGTTTGCTACTAAAAACATGAGATAATCGAACGATCATAAAAATAAACATAAAAATTAAAAGACATTCAGAAACTATAATTTTGAATTTTCAGAAAATTATCTTTCAAAGTATAGTATGCATTAAGAAGAAAGAAATCGAGAGATAACGAAGTATAGAAATGGCCTTATCACATCCGGTACCAGATTCGTCCTCGAGTATACTTATCGAGAACGTAATCGTTCGGTCCGAGTGAAAACGACTCACCGTGGCGCGGGTTTAAGACCGAGGGCAAGCAGCACGTCGATGCCCGCCATCTTTTGCTCCTGGTTCACTTGATTGCCACTCTTGGCACGTTGCTGGTGTTGGTGCTGGTGCTGCTGCCGTTTTTCCGTGGCCGGCTGATGGTGCTGCTGCTTACTGTCGGCCAGATCGTTGTTGCCGGTCACTTTCTGGCCGGTTAACATTTTAGCATGGGTGACCTTGAGGAGGGAGCGTTTCGCGTCCTCGACCAGCATCTTGGTGACCGGTTGCACGTTCACCGGCACGCCGATCGTCGGCACAGCACCACGACGCAGCCTACTGCGCACAGGAAGACCGAGCACAAGGTGCTCCATATCCTTCTCGTAAGAATCGTTCGTGAAGTGGAGGGAGCATATACGAGCCGTTTGTATGTTGAACGGTATCTCGCCGTTCGAGAGGGGCACGCGACCGCACGCGCGCACCCATCGCGAGCGCACTTCCGGTATCTGGGGGAATCGATGGTAGCGGATACGACGACCGCGGGTACGACGATGACTGTTGCGGCATGTAGCCACGGCGCACTGCGGCATCCTAACCTCTTAATTCGTTGTCTCTTTTTGGTATCAAATATATGTATATATACACACGCATACACACAAACACACACACACACACACAGGCGCGATAACGTCTCTACGACATCCTCACTGATACTATTGGAAACTCTATCATCGACGATCCATCTTCACAATGCCACCATTTGCACATCAACCTTGTTCATCGTTGACAAGATACGAAGTCGTGTGGTTCTTTGGATGCGTAAGCGTGCGTATCCGTAGCGATCCTTTGTTTCTGTAGCGTCCGATCGGAACAGACTTGTTTCTTCGTTATTCGGTAAATGATATTCCAATGCTTGTTTTACCACTATTCCGACGTCGTTGAAGGTCGTGTCGGTCGATGGCGAGTTTCGTTTACTTTGGTATCGAACGCGTGACTAGATGCGTTTTTCCAGGATTCGGTGACACTTGGATGTTCCAACAGGCGCACGTGGTTGTATACACAGCGACGCGCGGGTGAAAACTGCGAGAACCCGATAGATCTTCAAGTTGTTCGATTCTTTTCGATGTTCGTTTCTTCGACGCGATACTCACGTGCGTCGAGCGTCCGAGCGGAGAACGAGGCGAAAGCGTTCTCAAAGGACGACCATTGTGAACAGAAGAGAAGCTTCGAGCGTTAGAGATGTGTGGCAACGACGTCGCGGAACGTGAGAATCGAGAACGAGACGGTCGCGCGACGGAAGCACTCTTGCGTACTCTCGATGACCGCGGGAGGTCGAAAGGGCATCGGTACCGCCCTGCGTGCGACGCCCTGCGAACTGTGGTTAGCGACGTAGAAGGGGACTTGGTGATCAAAGAGCAAAAGAGACGGCAACAGAAGCGACAGTTGGTGAAGCGGGGTGGGGAGGGGAAGAGAAGCACAGACGGCGGTGTACCGAAAAACGATGTGTGCGTGGGCCTCCCGGCAGACGCTACCACTTCCTCGCACACGACTCAAATTCAAAACGTCACACGCACACGCGTTCACCGCGTTCTCCTATAAATCGACCGTCCGCCAAACGAGAGGGTGGCGGTGTACGGGGGGTTGTAAATTAGAGAAAGAGGCAACTGCAACGCGGTTAGAAACGCGTGTACCGCACACACCGTTCTTTTTCCGCGACACGTGCGATAGCCGGGTCCCCGTTGTTGGCGAAAGGTGTCGCCCCGTGTACCTTTCTCCGTTCGTGACGATCAGCGCTACCGTTGATCGTGACGTTGATTGGTGGGCGGACCGTCAAGATGGCGACGGATGACGGTAGCTGAACCGACGATCGTCGACGAGCGCGCACGAAAATCGCCGAACTGTGTACGGCACGACTCGTGGTAGTCACGAGAGAGCACCAAAGGGGCAAGCCGCGTCTTTCTCGGTTAACCGACGGAAGTAATACGGAAAACGGAAACGTTGAATACTCCGGAAGGAGGTACGAACGATATGAAACGAATGGTAACCACCACGCGTGTACACGCGATCGTAATAGACGAACCGTGTGTTTATTATAAATATATCTGTATATCACGTGTGACAACGTGCTAACTACTGCACGCGCGCTGCTTCTCCTCCGGACTGGCCGATCGGGTCCGGCCGTGGAACAAGAGACAGCTAGTGGCAGCTGCGTGTGCCTCCTCGTGTCTGCGTGAAACCGGTGAACCAATGATCGTGCTCCGGTGCCGTCGCGGCAGGGATGACGAGTACCGTGGAGGGGGCAGGGTTGGAAAGGAAGAGAGACCAGGGAGACAGGGAAAAAGAGGGAGGAGAGGTCACCGCTACCGACTAGGGTCCTTCAGGGGTTCGCCACCCCTCGAAACACGCGGTTCTCCTCGCCTCTGTTATCCGGTATAACCAACCGCTACCGATCTCCTCTCTCTCCTTACCAACCCTCGCGACCGACCCTCGGGTTCTCCTTTAGCCACGTTGCGCTTCTTCGACCTGGTCCTCGCAGGGCGTTAGGTTACGCGCTCTTTTTCTCTTCATCCCCACGAACGATCCGCTCGCTTTGTCTGTGAGAACACGCTCGAACCCGACGGTGACTATTGTACGCGGCTCGGGGCAAAACATTCGTTGAAAGAATTGTCACAGATCTTGCCTTCGACAATACCATCAGAACTCGAAAGATGAACGTTGTACCTTGTGCTTTTGCTTCGAAGAAGAATTATGTTTCTCGTCGTATCGAATAATTTTGAATTATTATAGATACTGTAACGAACACCGGGATAGAAAATTGCATAACGTTTCGTTTCGTTACGAAAGGGCTCTTTCAATCGAGACTTAACGTCATGTCCTATAGGAGAGCGTTTCTAAAAATAGTCGAAACGGAGGAGTTCGATTGCAGCAAGGAGCATTCGCGATGGATGGAAACTTCGATCGAACTCTCCGAATGCGCAATCGTTTCTTAGAACGCATTGGCCACGTGGCTGGTGCGTTTGTTTTATTTTAAACTGTATCCATCATTTTTTTGATTTCTAAGTAATTTTTGGTATCAAATACCAGCGATACTTGATATATTAAAACCCACATTTTTCTAAAAATTTAACAAATGCAGTAACTGGAAAATTTACAAAGAAATTTTATAGCTCACTTTGGCGAACGGTAAAGTAACGGCGAACAATGGAGGTTCCTTCTTTTATGCGTTACAGAATTTAATTTTCCGTGACCAAGCGTAATCAGGACTTGAAACACATTTGAAGAAAAAAAAATGTATGTCAAAACAATTGACATTCCATCGATAAATTCCAATCTTGTTCTTGGAAACGAAGGTTATGCAGCTGGTTTCACTTTCCACTTTAAAACTTGTCCCACCAAATGGAACATTATTTTCAACATCATCTACACGAAGTGATGTGTAATTAAAATCGAGGCTGTTGTAAAACGAAGAACCACCCCGAGACAAGATGACTCACTGTCCACCGTGGAATCAAAATGGTAGCGGCGTGTCGTCAAGGGTGAACCGTGCAACATTCTACGCAACCATTATTCGTGTTTCGACGGAATTCTATTACGCCATGACGTAGACGCCACTATTTCTCCCCCATTACCGCTAATCAGGTTCTCATGGCATCTTATACGTGGCACAAAGGAAGGAGAACTTGACCCCGTTCGATTGTAACCGAACCGAAACTGTATATTACCAGTGGTCGATCAATAATTCCGGTTAATTGTCCGAATACAAGAAAACTGCCTAAACGGATCGACGGGTGTTCTCCATCGAAATCATCGATCTTTCAGCAGAAATTCATCGAAATTGCGAAAGGTTTCCAAAAAAAAGAAAGAAAGGGTGTTTGTTCAAGAAGATGGTGAACGCGGTAGGGAGAAACTCTTGTAGGAAAAAAAGTGACGAAGAAGAGAAGGGAGGATCTGGCATTCAGCGAGGAATCACCCAGGGATGTTGGCACACGATACCCCTTGTCTCTGCAACACCTTAAATACTTCATCCGACGCTTTATTTCTCCGGAAATTACCCTGCCGCCGCGTTATATTTTAGTATCGTTTATCGTGACTTGAAACAAATGAGGCGGCTCGAATACGGAAGATCGGAAAAAATTTCTTTCTTAGTAAATCACCGGGATAAAATGCCACACCTTTTGATGGCACAATTTTTTCTCGATATTGTCGATCAAAGAACTGCATCAAGAGCTGAACGTACGTTCTCCGTTTTATTTTATGACGTTGGAAGCTAGGAATATCAGTCGATGTAATACTAAAATGCAGAATAATTATATTTTACTTGAATATAGGTTTTTATTTATTTTAACCCTACTTTTGAATCCTTTATTACACGTGAAGTATACTTTGGCAATTGTGTTATGTTCTTGTTTCAATATAAAATATGGAAATTTATATAGAAATTTTAGTATAAAATAATTAGTATTGAAGAAGATTGAAGGAAATTTTTATTTTCCCAATTCAACCGAAATAAAAGTTATGAAATGCTAAATCGTTTTGCAACACAGATACGCATATTTAACATTTTTCTTTCACTATTTCATGGAACAATGTTTCAATTTCAAAAGAAATTAATTAAATGGTCAGACCTGTGAAAATTGTTGACAAATAATAGAAACTGGTCCGAAGAGAATCATCAAGGGCGATTGGTAACAAATTAACACAGCCGGTTCACAGCGATACGCGGTTCGCCGCGTCGACCATTTTGGTTTGATAATGAAGACACGCAGACCAGATAATAAATGTTCCTTCGTGTATTAGTGGGATTAATGGTTTTCAGTTGTGATATTAGTAGCTCGCACTTTGCACGATAGGCAGATCTCTTTGGTCAGATAAAGTACAAGTGCAAATGTTCTATTGACCGCTATCGTGTGTTTGCATTGATTCATCTTCGTTTCGACATTAACGACTTTCGTTGCCTTGAACTTTGTAACTTACATTACACGATTTGTTTTACATCCACGTATATTTTTGATACAACAATTACTTTGAAAACAATAAAATAAATAAATTATTTACCATTTCAAATGCTTATTACGAGTACTTCAAGTTAAATAAATTAAAGAATACTTAATAATATGATTAATGGATTTCTATGGAAATTCGAGTGTCACTCGAGTATAGGTGATGTGGCAAAGTGTTAAAAAAAAAAAATAATTCGAACCATTTGATGCTATTTTAAACGTCTTGTAAAAATAATTCTTCGCTGGTGAGAAGAGCTGTTAAATAAGGTACACGACGAGTGCTCCAGTTCCAAGGCAAACGTTCTCCTGCAACGCAACAGCTTCCCATCGCTCGTTCGTCGAGGATCTTTTCCCCTTTTGCGATATCGTATAACCGAGCAGTATCTCCCCCACGTTCTCGACGTTCTTTCTCCTGTACGGGCTCGACGAAACGATTTTCTTAGAATGCTTTTGTTGCGGAAACCGTCGACGTCCTGGTACCAGAAGCGTCCTCTCCTAACGGAAACGTCTTCGCGGAGGTTCTCGGTTAAAGTTTTTGCCCTGGCTGCCTGCGTGTCCCTGTTTCGACCGCGTGGAGCCAAAGAGAAGCCATCGAAAAGAGGAGAAGCAGGCACGAAAGGCCAGGCCTCGGTGTGGTTCACGCGGCCTCTCAAATAAGGACAGACCGATTTCCGGTGGTCTCGCTCCCCTCCCCGAACCTCCGTGGCAACCTGACCCCACCATGAACTGATCGAGGGTTGCCTCTCTCTTTTTCTCTCTTTCTCCCCAACTGTTATCTCTGTTGATCCAACGGTACGAAGCGAGAGAAACGCCACGATTCTTTTCCCTCCTCGACGATACACAACCATTCGTCTCTCTTCGTCACGGCTACTAGAACACGTTTCTTGTCTTTCTCTGTCGGTGGCTAGAGCGATCGTGCCTTCCATCCTTGTCCTTGCAATGTTAGAATCATTGAATCGGTCTTTTTCTTCGTTCATCTTCGTCTTAGCAGGGCAGGCTGTGTGTGCGGGCGATCCGCACAGCTGGCACAGGAGGGAAATAAGCCGAGGCGTCTCCGACTCGGGGCCACCAGACATGACCGCCTGGAGAACGACCAAGAAGGATGCGCAGCTGCGACTACCTTTCGCCGTTTTACACGGCCGTAGCTCGTGTGCACAGGTCGAAAAATCTTATTTGTGGGACGAGGCAGGCCTGGCCTCGTGGGACGACGGGCTTGTGCACCGAGCTACGCGCGATTTCAGCGCTTTTTCTTTTAATCTACTCCCTCGTTATCAGCTAGAGACGGAAATACCCAGGCGATAGGGCCCCGGCGACGTTCCTCGTCCCGGTTTTAATTTCGTCGATGCTCTCCGTTTCTTCCACCGCAGCTGTTTCTTCCGCAGGTAATATCAAGAAATCTCTTCCGTAATTGTTTGAAAGAGAAAACGAAATATTCTGTGCTGGAAAATATCAGACGCAAAAACGATAATATCGAGCTCTTCAACGCCGCGAGGAAGGCAATAATTGCAAGGCTATGGGAATATATTCAGCCAACGTCACCAGAGACGGTAATTGGAACTTGATGTGACTGATGCAAACCCAGCTTCAGCTGGTACGAAGACCGGAGGAGCATGCGTACTTTGGCCACGTTCGCAGAGCATGCAGAAAATCGAAAGCAGAGCATCGAAAAGTTTCCAGCCAAGGGCGGCCGTGAGATGGTACCGCGGTGACCAGCGGTTCCCTGCTGTCTTTTTTATTCCCTCTTCCTTGATTTCTCTCCAATATTCGTAAACACGCAGCTCGGTGTAAGCTTGGAAGCTCGCCTCTGCTCCCGCAAATAGCACACTTTCGATCTGGCACCTTTTCATTTATCATGCATCGACGAAACGTACACCTCATCGAATCGCAAGGTTTATTTACGAGCGGCGAAGTATGCGGGCGAATCAACGGACGAAGTCAGTGACTCAGTCCCCGAAGCATTCGCAGACAAGAAAATATCTCTGACGTTGCCATAGAAAAAGTATGACGTCACGAATCGCCTGATACGGTTGAACCATCATCATCGATGAAGAAGATCGTTCACCGCGACGAGTTCGAAGGAAAATATTCGTCTCTCCTCGTCGGCGTTCGGTTCAGGCGTACGCGTAGTTCAAACAGAGCCGAAGAGGGCGACCGAGGAAACGGAATTCCCGTTGGGTGCGTGGCAATGCAGAAGCACCGGTTCTCCAAGCCATCGAGAGAAGGGCAAGGTGTGTTTCGTACGTAAAGATTGTTTCGACGGGTTCACCTGGCCTTCTGAAGATTTTCCAAAGGGTCACCCCGCCTCGCCACGTTTTCCGACCACTTCGGCCGCTTATTACACCGGCCTAAGGGAATGGTATCTTTGGTGCACCGCGCGTTCTAGGTGGTTCACCCGTCTCTCTTAAGGGGCAACCACCCCACTCACGTGCTTCCTCCTATCTTCGTTTCGCTTCAACACTGGCTGACGGTGAGGCTGAAGCGTGAGGGGACGAGAGAAGGGGAGACACCCTTCATCCTTGAGGCGGGGTCCCGGCCACCCCGCTGCTAGGTTCGCTAGGATCAATACCCGCCATCCGAACCGAAGTCCAAGCCACCCTCTCTTTGCCTGCGCTACCTCCTCTGCCTGCTTGCCTGCCTACCAAAACCTGTCAACTACGTCCGTCCAAGTCTCCGGAGAATTCGAGTGGCTTCCCGAATCACTCTCGGAACAGATGCTTTCGAATTGCGGTACACACGACACGAAGCCTCGCGGACAACGCGATTGTTCGCCGAGACATCGATGCACCATCCATTCCGTGATCGATCATCCTTATACCGATACCATAGAAGACGAACAGAAGTAAGATCGCATTAAGGAATTTTTCGGACGTTCCTGATTGCTGAACATGAAGGACGAAATTGATTCAGATGGCGTTTCAACACGCGATGGTTGTTGGATTCTCAAGGGCGGTCGTTGAAATCTTCAAAGTTCACTTTGGTGAACAAAGAGTTCTCGTAGATTACATGTATCCTATTCACATCTGTTAATTCATTCATTTTTATGCAGTTGCTGATATTTCTACTCCTTTTTCGTGGTTTCGATTTTATTGAATCAGTTAGATCAACATAATACCCGATTAAACGCGACCAGCTGTTGCTACAACTGGACATTTGGATTCTGTTAATTCAACGTGATACTTCAACTTGGTTGTTCACGCTTTTTTCTTTCCTTGTAGACATCTTTCGAGCCGAGGGAACACCTTGCGCCAAACAAAAACAGACAGATGCATTGTCGCGTGGTTAGTAATGTATAAAGTATGACCATCCGATCGGTTGTACGAAGTTATGTTTAATTCATCTTTTCTTTGTTCACGACAACGGGTACAAAGCCGATATTTCCAACGCTTCGAAGAATCGCTTTCGGAATTGAAGAACCGTGAATCAAAACCGTTCTACGTGACATTTCACGAAGACGTTTGCAGGATAATTCCTTTAATTTTCACAAACGAAGATTTTAATCTTTCAAGAAACTAATCTTGGAACCCTCTTTTCAATAAAATAAACTGAAAGAATTTACTTCTCGTCGATATCCAAATGATTATAAAGTTTGAGATACAACCAAAAATTTTTTATAAATTTTACGTGCGATGTACGTTTATCCAAAATTCAAGGACGATCTTTGTCTTCTCTCGCACCAGGTGCCAAAACTTGTCGTATCGCATTTGGAGACCGTTGCACATTTAATCGATTCACTGGATCCATTTAAATAAGTTACCACGGGACCAGAATCTTGTTCTGTAATCTAGTTTGACTAGTACCAAGAAATTACGGCCTGTTGCCTTGGTAAAAAAATCATCGTGAGATTTATTATTCGCAAGATTCACAGGGATTATAAAGTGTAATCAAAAATTTGATTCATGAAATTGTTTTACCCTTAACCTTGGCTCGTGTACCACAAATTAGTAATATGGAACCATTGTAAAATTGAGAACTGTAGTAATTTTTTTGTTAATCATTCAGATCAATCTGGGAACCATAAAAGAATGGTGGACTACAATAACAACAATGTTTAACATTAAATTTCAGAAACGTTCAATGCCTTATTTTGTGGCTTTGATAGGTCTGGGTCAAGACTGGCCTGACCTCACTAATTACCACAGAAACTGTACTTAATTATTTGGTATTAAATTTACTAGACTTGCATTCAGTGATTCATAAAAAAAAAAGGTAAACCAAAGAATTGAAAAAGACGCAAAAAAGGTCATTAAAATATAGATACAGCGAAACCGAGAATAGTAGCGAATAATAATTTATTTCTTAAGCCCAATTAATCGATATAGAAGCGTTACTGTATCGATGCTCGTTACTATCAACTCATTAATTCCCAGATGCCGAAAATCTATCATTCTCAGGACAGTAATTTCTATTAAAAACAAAAATACATACAAATAGGTGATAAGGAAAAAAAAAACACAAAAATTTATGCCCTAATACCCCTAAAATATATATACAGTATAGGTAACACCAGTTAGTTCAAGTAAACCTCAACAATTCAACATCGTTTCAACACCCGGTCTTGCATCTCGCTCGATCGATTGGTCGTTAAAGTCCCAGGTTGCAAAACACCAATTAGCTAATTGAACGGATTGCTCAACCATCGTTCAGTGTAACCAGAAACAGTTGAACGCCTTCGCGAACTCGTCTAGCTGACATTTTCTTTTTTTCTTTTTCTATCTCACTTGTCCCCAGTCTTTCTATCTCGAGAAGCAGAAGGGTTGAAAAAGAAGACGAGACTCGGCTCGCAGGATGAAACCCATCTCTCCGCGTCGCGTTGGGAACCTTCCTCTCTTTCTTCCTCCGGTGATTGCCAGGAACGCGATAGCGCGCGAGGGGTCAGAGCCCCTTTGGAGGGCGGATTCGCAAGGGGGATGTTGCCAGGAGAGGGATGCCGGCAGTGGTGAAACACACAAGGGCTGGAAGGCACACCCGAGGGTGGTATTGCACGATGGTAACGGATGGTAACCGACCGGGGCTTTAGATCACCGGATGACGTCATTGCCGCGTTACCAGGATACCAAAGGATCAAAGACCAATGAAAACGTCACCTTCTCTTCGACGTTTGTATCTGCCTATCTGCGGAGGTCGAAACCGAACCAACAATAGATTTCGGTTTTTCTTTTTCCCTATTCCTCGACGTTGAGACTGTTGTGCTTATGGTAATGATACCCCTTCGTCTCCGTTGTCGATCTCTATCGGAAGCTGCTACCGTTCGAGGATAAAGCGTGGCTTTTGTTTATCGTTGATATTTTATTTATATCCGTGGCCAGATATCGGAACAAAGGATAACCGGACGACAGGAGGCGCCTGGCGAACGGAATAAACTATGATAATTATTCCAACGACGTTTTATTGGATGCACGAAACACACGATTGACCTTCGACCCCTGATACAGAGGAACACGAGATAAACGGACGATTTTGGGAACGGATGCATCGAATCTTTGTCGACCATCGTGTCGTCGTCGTTGTCAGTTTTTGAAAATATATATAAGAAAGAATTTTTTTGAAAATTAAATGAGTTAAAAATATTAACTTTGGTTAGAAATATTACAGCTTTAAGAGAAATGAACGAAATAAATGTATTCGTGGGAAATCCACGAAACAACCCTGAAAAAAATTCAAACCATTCTATGCATACTCTTTTAGAACGACAGAACGGAACTACCTGTTAATCCAACGGTTCCTTAAAACAATTATATCAAATGACCCTTGTCACCCAAGGCAAATAATGAGCAACGAGTTTCACTGACTCTAACAGGTAGTCGGTTAATAACTCTTGGATTAATAAACGTGCTTTGTCACAAAAGGTAGGTTGTTCTGTTCGGAATTCACGACGGGTCTCCAAGTTCGACCAGTTTCAGGAAATCGAGTGATTCGAACCAATAGAAGCCACGGATTCCAATGTATCCACGAATTTTGCAGCCTACGCAATCTGGTTTCGATCTTTCGATACCTATACAGGTCGAAATCGGGGTCATCTGTACAGGATGGGCACGTTCGTTCCTTCTCCGATTTCCATCCAGCCTCGAGGATCGGCTTTAATTGTAAATGAGGAAACGGTACTTCTGGTACCGTTCAAAGTTCTACGCTATCCTTTGGCTAACAATAAATTACGCGGTTTTCACGATTCGCCTAGAAATTCGTCCGAAGCACGGCTTGCAAGTCCTTCGAACGATTCGAACTTGATTTTCTCACAAGAAAAGTATCTGATCTTTTAGAAATTTTGTATAATTATAGAGACCCTAAATTAATAATTTTACAAGATTGATAAAATTATGGTATACTTTGTTAAATTTGCTTAAATGACAAAGAAAATTAGAAATTCTAAACTAAAACGTCAAGTTTAAGAAACTATTTACCTCTTAATATCTCTAATACGTTTCAATGTAGAAATACTGATAGATGCTATTAAAATTGAATAGCATACAAATTAATATTGAACATCTATTTAATATCAAATATTAGTAATGAAAATTATCCAACAAACGAGGGAAACTTTTGCATACCCCAGATAAAAAATTTCTGTGTAGTTATTAAGAAATAAAAGAATTAATCTGATACATTTTTACAATTTATTTTTTCTCCAAATCTGTTCAAAGTCTAAGTCTAAACAATATAATACACGTTGTAAACGTTACAACTGTTTTCATTCAGATTCCATTTATTAAAAAATAAAATAGGAAAGCAAAGAAAAAGGGGTTCGTTTTATATTTATTCGAACACACTATATGTCCGCCTATAATTTAGCCAAATTATTACTTATAGAATCAAATTAGTGTCTTCGTAAATTCCTTTGATACTTGAATTACCTTATTTTACCAAATTTTAATATTTATGTAAAACATCTCATCGGTAATTTCTCGTTTTAATACAACAAATAAAGCTTCTTTCTAATGATTCCATTTCAAAGACAATATTTAAAATACACAAAACGAATAATTGATGCGATGAATTCCTGAAGGACAGGAACACCTATATATTATTGCAAAGGGTGGAAAAATTCCTAGAATCGGCCCTAATATTAACAATTAAAATGGCACCTGTGCTGGTGTTAGAACTTATGAATGCAATTATTATAACAACGCGAGACAGAGTTCTGATAACATTCGACATAAAACGTTTCATGATATTTTTTCATAAAAGTTTCCGCGTGTCAGCCCCTCGTCGAGATCCTTCGAGCGTGCGTGGTGGTACCAGCTCGATGGCGGATAGAAATCCGCGCTTACCTGTTCAGAGGAGCTCTCTTTCGCGCTCGTACGAGCGTACCTTAACTTCCTCGAGGTCCCTTCTTCATTGGTATAACGGCTGTTTCCTGGAAGTTCCTAGGTATCGAGGTTCGCCGATGCAGGCGGTTCCCCGCGCGGCCTTGAAGCTTTGGTACCTGGGGCCATGGAAATCTTTGTCTCGAAAGGATCAGAACGGTACCCTACGGTCGGCTCGGTAGGATTTCAAAGCTTTTAGTTTCAGAAACCCAATAACGCGCTTCGAATACAACAGCTCCTCGAAATATTCATAAAATTTCTTTCGTCCTTCAATTACTTATTCTTCTAACGAAATTTGGGTGTAATTGTTAGAAATTCTTCACCAATTGTAAACGGACAGTGCTTTTTACAACCTCACTTTATCGTAGAAACATAAAAAGCAATCTTTGTATATATTTGAAAATAATCGTTGATGAACCTATCGATCAACTACACCCTCACCAATTTGTCGTAAAGGTCATCATTCTGAACAATACTTTCCTATACATATATGTATAGGATAGACACTTTCAGTTTCTGAGTTATACACAGAAGTATGTTTAGTATCTATGCTCGCATATTTTCTGAAATTTCACTATTTCTTAACAAGATATCTACATCGTATGTGCATCTAATCATTAAACTAGCCCTAAACTAGCCTTAACATTAACTTTAAACCAACGAGGACAACTATGCAGCAATTCACGACATACTTTGGTACATAACTGGAAAACTAAAAATAACCGCCCTATATACGTATAGGAAACAACTATCCAGAGTGATGACCTTGAAAATATATTTCAAGGGCATCGAAATCGGTGAGGAGGTGAATCGTCCGATCGACCTAATCCTTTTCTAATTTCTATGTAACGAGACAAATGTACCCTGGATACTGATATAGACAGCCTTGACATTCTATGGTGTCTATGCAAGACCACGAAGAAGCTGAAAGTAGGCATCGAAGTTTGCCCCCGGGAAAGCACGTTTCCCGAGGTTCGAAGCGTCCAAAGCGAGGCGCGTCCGAGCACCAAAAATACCCATGAAGGATACGCAATACCCGTGAGCGTGCAGCTACACGCTTGCGTACGCCTACGTCGTCGACAGAGAGGTGTAGGCCACTCACACACACACACACACGCAAATATAGTTAGCGCGTGCGTGTCGACGTAGTCGCAAGGATCGTCAGTCGACATCTGGCCGCGGTCCTTCGCCCGAGGGACCGAGGGACAAAGAAGACCTTCCCCTTTTCTTAGGGGGGCCTTGGGCTGGATTATATCGTGGTAGGTTGTTTGGTTGTATGCGTATTCTGGTACCGGAGCAGCCCGGAGTGGTTGCTCGATGCCGGTCTACAGGCACACGTAACGACCCCACCGGTACCGTTTCTATGGTACCGTTCGCAGGGATTAACGCCCCTCCCGCTCGTAGCAGACCGCTCCACTTTCATCCGGGATACGGGGTGAGACCAGCCTTGGCCTGGGACCAGACTTCCATACGTGTTCTTTACAACCGATATGTGAGCCGTTCACTGGCCAATGTGGTTAACTTCACTTTCTGAATTCTTTGAAATTATAGCATTTGGACACCATTAATTACAAATATTTTTTTTTCTTTTTGTTGAAAATTTGTACATGATTCTAAAAAACGAAGGTGTTTGGTTAAAACGCGACATCCCCATAGGGGGTATACCTGGCGAGCGGTGTCAAAATTGATTCCTTTTAGAGAACTTTTTTTTTCTGAACAGTTAAATATCGTAGGATGTAGGGGACGAAGCTAGAAATAATAGAATGGAGTACAGGTGTACGAAATGCACGAAACTATAGCAAATTTAGTTACCAACCTAATAGAAAGTAATAATATAAATAAGTCATTTATTTATAAAATTCTAACAATCGTCCCGCTGTATCCTATACGTCTTTGAAAAATAAATGCCCACGTACAAAATACAATTTTAAGTTTCTGAGTTTCTAAAAATATAATATTCCGAAGTTTCGAAATTCCCAAAGGTACATTATTTCTTTTCTTAATTTCCAGTCGGAGCGAAAGAATTAACAGACCCGTAAGGGTGTACTTACAATGTACCCCTTCAGCAGTCAAAGAGTTAATAAAATTATCAACAAAACATCATCAAAATATGACACTCAAAGCGTTAAATAAGGAATGCTGCAACGGAGGGATTAACTCCTCGACCAAAAAGCATTCACAACGTGCGACACGATATTTGATCGTGTGTAAGGTGAATTACCTTAAGCAGGCGTGTGTACTCAGTACCAAACACCCTGTGCAAGAACCATCGATCGATTTTTTTAAACTCTACGAGGAAGTAATTATAACTCAACGATTCTGCTAATTATGTATTGTGAATAATAAAGTGACGAAATGATCAGTGTGTTCAGTATTATAATATTCTTCTGCTTTGGTATGGTGGATCTTTTTAAGCGGAATTAGGGCTCAAGAAGGTTGTAACGGAATTTGTTGTTTGAGAAGAACCTTGGAATTAAGGTCCTGCTTGTTAGCGAGTATCATGGGGGCCCAGGTAGTCGTGGTGTTATTTTGTTTGATTCGAAGGTGTTTATTAGGGACGTAGGTATTTATACTGAAATGTACGATGGTTTTTACACATTTTCAGATCGAAGATTCTGAGGGCCAATTTTTCTAATTTAATTTCTGTAAGTTAAGGTAAGTTTGGTCTCAGTTTTTAATCATTTTTATCGAGGTCTTTCGAAACTCAAAAAAGGAGACTTGCACTATTCACTAAATCATATCCTCTGCTTACACGAAAAAATATATATCTATATGATTATTAAAAAAATATTACTTTTATCCCGATTTGCCGTTTGACTGTCCGAGTATACTATTTTAATAATTACGAAAACAATGTTCTTTTCACCCTAGTCTGTTACATATTTATTCTGAATTTTGTCATTTAAAAAAATATGATCACAGTCGTGATATAAGTGTTCAGCAAGCAACAAAATGACAAAATTCTGAGCCCAAGTTACCTCAATTCAGAGTACTAGAACTAACAAAATTAAAGTACAGTTTCGCTTGAAACTGTTTACGATAGAAGTAAAAGAAATGGCATATTTTTCTGCAAATTAATAAAGTACCAAAAGGAAGACGCAAAGAAATTCAAAGGGAAACGTAAAAATTTACGTGGACACTGGTGATTGCTTCAATGCATTGTTTAAAACTAAGCATTCAAATTTTTAAAAACAAACGACTAACATACATTAGGAAAATAAAATGCAAATGAACTTCACAATATGCCAATGTATCTGTTAATCAAAATATCACTCCTCCCTCCCCTCATTTCTCATACCTATTTAAAAAAAAAAAAAAAAAAATGAAATAAGTAGACAATATACAAAAAATGTTGAATCCATCAAGATATCAGTATCTTTAGTACACTATCGGGTATAATAGGCTTTCCTAGGGAAAATGGCACCGTAGGGGAAGGTATCCCCACCACTTGCAACAATGCCAGAAAGTTACCATCCATTATACCTAGGTTATAAACACTACGAGTATTCTGATTACTAATTATTTCAAAGTGAGATAGTTAATTTAGTAATAAATACGTGGAACGTCCTTCTACAATACATTACCATTCTTCCTAGGGAAAACTAACTTAGGATACAATGGTTATACGATAAGGAATTGATCAGGTGCTGGATGGTAACTTGGGGAATTGCTATCTATGCTGCATTGAATCGTCGCCGGAGCTGTTTAGAATTAGCCAAGGGGTGCGAATCGTATTCCATACATATTCGATTAAGTTTTTCTACCCTTACCAAAAGGAGTATCGTCGATAACGCTAACGCAAGAGTAGTAAATAGAAGTAATAACACGAGATTGTCATAACTGGTGTTACGACCTTCGTATTAGTCTCGTTTAACCTTTACGTAACAGCTAACTCGCGAACATCCATAACAGATCTGATAATTTAATAAATTTTCTGTTTCCTAAAAATTTGATTGTCTCGTAATCCTACAAGTTTTGGCGAACCTGGTACTCCAGTTAACAACGTTAACAGGAAAATTCTTAACATTTAATGTGTTAAATTAAATTTCAAGCTAACAGTGTTCTTTGAAAAAATGGGTTTCAGATTTTTATGGACACTGACCCAAATGTAACCAATGTTAAAATTCTACAATGGATAACAATGAAATCCGAAGGAAGTTTTTCAACCATGCATGCCTGTATCGTATTACTCTAATACACGTGTAGGATTCAAGAAAGGTGTCCGCTTCGATAAGCGAAACACGAAGAAACGGTTCACGCTTGAACGTAAGATTTCTGAGCAACCAATCAATTCGACGAAGTACAGTTCCGACCAGGATTGTTCGTTTTATCATAAAACGAAACCTAAAATATTATAAAAAGTGTTCTTTTTACACTTTCTTCATCAAAAACTTCTTCAGTCACGAATCGACGTTTGAATTTTCGGCGGATTCCCGCGAAAAGTGTTTCGAGTGGTTAGTAAAAGGCGCTCGTTTGTTAAATACTATAAGACGCTGTCTGATACACTATTAATAATTTTAAATCAAATCCACTGTTAAAATAAATCATACAAATGTTTATTATCTCATTTTTGTTCTATCAACCTCGAGATATTTCTAATAAAATCAGAGCCCGGAGATTAGTATTACAAATTGGAGAGGTGGCAACCCTGATTCCAAAGCGCAAAGGGTTAACAACCAAAAAACTCTACGGTTCGTTTTTTTTTGCATCTCCCGTTGCAACGATACTATTATCTCGATGATAAATCATTCATTCGTTTGTTAACGAAATAAAAAAAAAAAAAAAAAAAAAAAAGTAGGGGTTCTTCAGTCTTTCGGAACAGGTAAACGAAGTGGAAGGCGAAGACGGCAGAAATAGTCATCCTGTTATCGACACTACCGCTTTGCTTATCGTTCTACGGTCAATATTTCTCTCCCCGTTTCTTTTTTCCCTTTCGCTCCCACTTCCTCGCGACGGCATCATTAGTGCGCGTTTGCGCGCTTGTCAACGTTCCTCTTATCCCGACTTTATCGGCCGATAACGCTAATCTCGTACAGTATCGATGATTACGGCAACGGAGAGAGAGAGAGAGAGAGAGAGAGAGAAAGAGAGAGAGAAAAAAGAGGAAAGGAAGCAGAACGACGCCTGTGGAAGCGCTTTTCACTGGATCGAATTTATCGTAGCCGAGTGAATGGCCGTTCTCCGCATGGAGAACCGAGCGCAACCTCGTTACACGGAGACGATTCTACATGCGGTGTCTCAACACCGCTCGTTGCTGTCTGTTCCTTGCGAAACACACACATATTTATTGTGTACGCACGTGCGTGTTCCAACGGATCCCTAACGAAATAACGCCGCCAATCGGACGGTTCTGAAATTGGAATGTCAATCGATCCGGGCATCGAGCGACTACCGTTCCATAGAATTTGATAACGCACGTACGGTGTCAGAATAATGAGGACGTTTGTTTCCTTAGTTTGTAATTTTAAATGAAATCGACAGCGAAAATGTAAATACAAACTGCAGGTAAATTAGTGTTGGGTAAAACCAAATAGCTTGATATGATGTATAATACAATGTTAATGATTGAATGTTACTTGCAATTATTGTTTAGTAAGTAATTGATCGAACATGATAAATCAGCGAAAGCGATAAATCTTTCTGTATCCTTCTTTTAAAGAAAAATCATTTCTGGTATCTACTCTAATTAACACAAGAACTGTTTCTACATGGCAAATATATGCAAGTAACATCATGCCAAATTTTTAACTATAAGCAAATATATTTGTATTAAAAATGATAAAATATTACTCACCATTTAATACTCTTTTTGATAATGTTGCTAACGATTCTTTGAGATTTCCTAGT
This sequence comes from Stelis phaeoptera, assembly GCA_943735885.1. Lineage (NCBI taxonomy): Eukaryota > Metazoa > Arthropoda > Insecta > Hymenoptera > Megachilidae > Stelis > Stelis phaeoptera. The sequence goes on from OX030933.1 coordinate 6,398,376, forward strand.
AGGTAAAGCAATAACATCGTTGCTTTTCTTCTTTCTGGTCCTCTTCTCCCTAACGTTCTTTTTTTCATGTTGAATATCCGAAATAGGAGTTTCATCTTCCACTTCAACGAGTTCTTCAGCTTTAGCCGAATTTTGAACCCATTCTGCAACATGGTCTTGAAGTTTCTGTTCAGTCGATAATGCAGATTCTTCTCTTAATTCTTCTTCGCTAATCAATTCGCTAACGGTTGTGGGAGGTCCCACAATTCCAACCTCCATATGTTCTACTATCTCTACAGACTCCTTTGTATCAGAACCTCTTCTTGACGTTACACTTTCAATTTGCACAGTTACACTTGCTTCGTCACTAACAATTTCTTCTATATTTTCTTTGCTTGATTCTTCTTCCATTTTCTCTTTATATTCTTCAGCATTGCTGTTGGTTTCATGTTTTAAGTCTTTAGACTCTACTACGGTTTGCTTAACATTGCTAGAACTTAAGTTTTCATGAACCACTTTTAGTATTTCATTTAATGTTTCTTCTTCTTCTGAAACGGTTGTCTTAATATTTTTATTTTTTGTGGTTGCATTATCTGTTTCTTTAGATTTCTCTGTTTCAATATCCATTTCATTAAGCTCTTCGTCTAACGTTATCTCCTCTTTTTGATGCTTTTGTTTCGCAAATGTTGTATCTTCAGTTTTATTGGAATCATCAACATTTTTTACATTTGTTTTTTGCTCCTTTATTTCAGTTCCTTTAGAGTTTTTCTTGCAAGAATCATTTACTTCTATGTTATTTTTATTACAAATGTCTTGCATTTGTATCTCAACATTTTCCAATTTTTTCATAGAAGTAGATGGATCATTCAATATTTCCCTTTTATCCACAGCTTTTTTTAAATCTGTGTTTTCTACTTTAGTTTCTGCCATTGTTATGCTGGACTTTCTAGAGATTCATTTAAAACATTTGAATACGTATAAACATCATCAATGATGGGAAGTTTCTGGGGTATGCCAAATTTGCTGCTACCATATTACCATGCGAGTACGTATCGACATGTTTCACAAAATTGAAATAGAATCTTTTCCATTCAGAACAGTATATTATCCATTTGAGTGCTTCATTCTTGCCCTGTAAAAGAATAAAATTACATAAGTAATATTTAAAATGTTACGTGTTAATAATTGTTTATGAGTATTCTTTATCGATACAGAGTCGATAAAGAAGGTCGCACGAATTTAACCTCTATTTTGAGGTTAGAATTAAGATACGTTAAAGAAAAACTGTAACACAAATGTGTATAAGAACAAAATAGCATAAAAATACTTAATACATTAATATTATAGAATTATTTTTGTATTAAATGATTTCTATTTATCACTTAATGTGGCATAACTTTTCTTTACTACTGTAATTTTACTGATAACATGCTACATTTCCAAGTAATCAATAAAAGAAAAATGTATAGTAAATAATAAATAGCCCTAAATGAAATTATTTTCTGTGTAAATGATGTCTCAATATCTGTGTCACCATTTTTCTTTTGCAGAAACGAAATTCAATATTCGTATGCACAATAAATTTGAAAAAATTCATTAAAATATCATAGTTTGTACAGAGAAAATTATAGTTTATTCGTATGTCATTTTCATTATGATTTGTCAATGAACAAAAGGTTGGAGTAATTCCGTTTGAAACATCTTAAATTACCTTCTATCACATGCTTTCACTTTACAACAATGAACTTTTGTATTCCCAATGTGAAATGCACTTTACGATAAATCACGACATTTATTCAACTTGAAAGTTACTTAACAACACTATCAAAGAGTAACATTATTTGTCAGACACGTTCATAACCTCACTTACTTTCGTTTTGATAATTTGATTCCGACAGTAGATCGAACGAATGGCCAAATGGAATAATAATGACAGATGACAAACTTGAATGGAAATAACAAGTGTTCCAATCGAAAAAAATTAATAGAAGGCACATAAAGTACTGCGCACTGAAAGAGTTTATAAAACCACAGCGACGTGTCAATCAACCCTGTTATACTTCTTTCTGTCTTTTTTCGGTCCTTCTGTCTCTTCTAAAGAGTGCTCTGATTCTTACATTATGGTTGACAATCGCGGAAACAATTTGATTGAGATAATACACGATATACCTGAAAGTTTTCACGGTACCGAAGTAAAACGAGAACACGATCCCGTGGTACGTAAGGCTAGTGACCTCTACGTTTTTTGAAGTGTGCGTTATGTGTGCATTCATATATCCTTGTGCGTCATACATTATAGTATACCCGATCAACTTACTCTAATTTACACATTGTCGAAGTCCATAATTCAAATATCCATGGAGTACTTTTTGCCAGAGTCGATGTTAAACCGATCGTTGCACATACTGTTGTATTTGCGTCGCATTATATGGCATTTCATGCAGACTGCATCTTCGCGGATTTTTTTGTTCTGACCAATCAAACGCGTTTGCACGTTTCTTTGACAGCGACGCCGATTGTACTCAATGAACGCAACGTTAATTGTAACACAACTTGATTCAACGTTACGACATAATTTCTGGACGAGAAAAAGCGACGCAAAACAGTCTTCAGATAGAAAAATACTATGTAAGTACTCACGACACACTAGTCACACACTATTTTTCGTTTGTGGCTAAGCGCGCGCGCGTGCCTTTACAAAATGGCGGCTGTACAATATACTGCTGAGTCTTGTCACTCGCATTTTTTACTTTATATTTTTCTCTTATTACATTTAAATAATTTTATCGATCACAAATCACTGTTTCTAGTATGTTTTTTGAAATAATTAATCCATTTATATTATTATTAAAAATTAATTGTAAGAATCAATAAACAAAATGTGAAAACGACAGTATACATCATAGTGGCGCCAAATTCAAATCTGATAAAACGACCTCTTTGAAATGTTCAAGTTTACTCGAACTTATTTTTACGATTAATTTAATTTAATGAAAAATGTTTTTTAGTTGTTAGTTATTGTTTGAACCTATACAATATTATCGACGAATTGAATTAAAAGTAATACTATTCGATGCTGATATATATTATTAATCTTAATTTAGTTTTTATTTAAATTTATTACGATGTCACATAAAATGATATTGTTCAATTAAAATAAAATATCTATTCTAAACAAATTATCATGAAATTGATTAAAATATAAATGTATTTTGTAATTAATCCTTTTATATTAATCCTTTCCTTAGTATACTTGTTAAAGGTATAGTGTACAAAATTATAAATAATTTATTTTCTAAAGCATGGAACATCGTTATGATTAAGAAAAAGATTTCTCTCTTAATTTTCTGTTAATATAAAACGAAGAATATTTATTATCGTTCTCCGGTAAAATAAATTATAATTTTTAACAACAAATCAGGTATTACCAGAACTGAAATATGCTGGGGCAAGGATAGTGTGTGAGCGATTTTTAAAAATAAGACACGGCGCTGCGTTGGTCTCGTATATTTACAGATTATTTATGATTTATAATCAATAATGTCGTACAATATATTTATTTATATATATATCAACAAAATAATGTTTTAGTCGTTCTTATATAGCTAATAAAATCTAAAGGCTAAACAGTCAAGGTTGATCTAAAATTTGGCTCCTCTCTGCACCGAGAACCTTCCATTCGTGGTTTATTTTTTTTTATTTTTTATGTTTGCTACCTAACAATAAATAAACAAACAAGTATAAATCTATACATTCCACGTGCCACGTGGTAATTGAAGGGTAGTTTATTAATGACAATTAATAAATTGTGTACCACGATCGCAGTAAACACGATGTCGAGCAGTCTCTTTTCAGTCTCTATCTAAATGCTTCTAAATCGTCGCAATAAAAATATCCAAGATATTTTTCCATGATACAGAACAAGGACATCCCACTAGTCGCACACGATGTATTGTTTTATCTTTTTTTTTTTCTCTTACGAAATCGTTTCTTCCTCATAAACTCGGAAAAGGGAATCGTTGGTTTTTCTGTGTCGTAGAACAAGACCGTTTACTTAGTCTTTACTTTTCGTTATATTAATTCATATTTCTCAGCGAACAGTATTTCACGTTTACTTAATAACGTTAATAGGTACTGTTATCTTTATTTCTTTCTGTTAAAAACGACGAAGATGAAACGTTTCAAACGATAAGAAACTAGAAATCCTTCGAAATCTTCCGAAGAATTTTCAGCGCACATTTCGCCGATCTTACCTCGAGGAAGGGAAGTTTATACATATTTTCGACCTCGAAGCGAATCATGTCGATGCTTCTTCGTATCGAGTAGCGTTTATCGTGTATTTTATCGTGTGGACTGTATACACGTTAAGAATGTAACACACACACGCGCTCGCACATCCACACATGGTTCATTGAATTTTTTAACACGCCTCGCATGACTTTGCTCGATGTAGGACATTTTCCTCATCCATAAATCATGGAAAGTGTGAATCGTTATCGAAATAGAATGACACACGGCAACCTGTTAACTGCAAATCGGAAATCGAACGTGTATCGTCTATTTGGGATACGCGCATTAATAGTATACAATTCCGTTATGAAACCTCATCCAAATGATGGAGTCCTCATTTTATTATACTGGTCGCGGTCGTATAATTACGAGTTCACGTTGACAACGATCGGATTTCCCGGTCTTTGCCAGCTTGACATTTATGAATCAACTGGCGGCTGTACCCGAAATAAAATCGTATTTCGATCGGCAAAAGTTAGATCTGAAGGTTACGATTGATAATTAACCCTTCGGACCCTACATTTTGGTACGCTAACTTTGATTTATAAAATCACCTCGAAGCTCAATTATACGACGCTTAAGTGTTGAGACGTAACACCTGTTCTGATTATAATTAGCAAAATTTGCGATGTAATACTGGAAGTGTTTAGAAATCGAGGAGTCTGAAAGGTTAATAGCCATTTTGAAGATTTTCGAATATATATTGTTGTTTGGTATTGTTAAAAAAAAGTTTGTACTTTCAAAAATCATAATAATTAACCCTTTCAAACTCGCAATCAGTCATATTACAACGATGCTATCTTCATAAAAGTTATTCTTTTATTTATTCATTATCACGTAGAAAAATTCTTATCTATTTTTAGTGTCATTTCAATTATATTAAGCAAATTTTATAATCGGAATCATAGAAAATAATATAACAGAAAGAAGTGGCTTGAAAAGGTTAATTAATAATTTTCAAAATTGGAAATTGCACAAAGCTCCCTCTAAAATTTATATTCTTTGAATTGTGGTATTTCCTTCAAAATCCAATGTACGTGGATGAAAATAATATTTCGTTTAAAATCAAAAAAGAAGTTTGACATTTTATTACTTTCTCAAACATTGTACTGAAATTCTGCGTTTGCAAATCTACACGAAATAAAATCTTTTTACACGCTACTAACAAATAAACGCTATTTAACAATTTTCAAACACTTCTTTTCTTCACGTTTTAAAATAAATTCTCTTTGGTGTTCTAGTTTCACGGGTTCACAAATATATCCGAACTAAAATACGTTCCAATCAAAACGATGAATGACCTGTTCGATAATAATTTAATTAATAAAAAAAGCAAGCCCGTAATGTCTTCATTCGATCGGATTCGATCGATTCGATTAGTTACGCGTTTTACAAACTGCAAGGAAAGTGAAAGCGACTTGGTAGCCGAGTTTTATTGTAAATACACAGTTAAACAATTCGCCATATATTTCATTTTTTTCCCCTTTTTTTTTCAAACAGAAGGTTACGAATTAAGATTCCTTCGAATACTTTAACCCTCGGATGACGGACCATGGAGAGAATTAACAATTTAAATCACATATTGAATTGTTTTTCATTTCCCTTTTTGAAACTTCGACGCATTTCTGTGAATATTTTTTCTTTCGATATTTTATTGTTCAACAATCGAAATACCATGGTACACGTATCTAATGAAATAGACGTTCGAGGGTTAAGTAACAAAAAGCGATGAAAATTAATTTTTATTAAGAATACTTTACATCTATTTTATTGTTATTTTCTTTTTTCATTCTGGCTATTGTTTTGTTATAATCATTTTCAACTATACATCACTGACAATTACCAAGAAATATTTTGATAGTCTTTCTTCGTCTATGCATATAAATACACTCAATCGTGGATAATTTACGTGTTCTGCGTGTAAATTATGGAAAATATTTTCTCTACCTAATAAGACCTACTTATATACCATTTTTCTGTGCCTTTCATTCACCGAAATAATCCTTTTGCTTCTTCCCTTCGTTTCCTTTCTTCTTTGAACTATCGAATAGCACCTATTTCCGCCGTTACAGACGCGCATAGTCACAGTTTCTCTTTCTATCTTTTCCTTTTCCTTTTGATAGACGATCGTAGTCGGAGTCGAGTTCGCAAGTGTAACTCAAAGAGCGAACAATAATTATTGCACAAAAGAAAAACTGAATTTGCTCGAAATAAAAATGTAAAATATATTTACAAAACAACGTCCATGATATGTTTTCCTTTTTCTCTTTCACCCAAACCGTGAAATTCCTGATCAATTAAACGAAGCACAATAAATCATTCGTGTTTTAATCATTCTATCGAATTAAATGTCACCAGCACACTTAATATCTTTCCTGTACAATCGTTTTGATATTCTTCATGATTTGATTATGAACAATAGTATTAGTTATCGTCGTTTTCGATACATTTCGCAATAAATTATGATCAGCTTTCATCGATGCTCGATGCTCTGTACGTTCACCTTCTGCAATCTGTCGATGGTCAGGCGAACTTTCGTTTAGCCAAGTATAAATTTATGCTCGCATAATAGCCAAGAATATTCCAACAAAGTAGCTCACGGGACAATTGAAACCTTAACGCGGATGGAGGCTATAAAAAATTGATTTGACCTAATTAGTCGGGGCTATATTAAGTCCTTCGTGACCAACGGATACGCAAGCACCGCCCGTATCGATTTCGAAGAGCGACTGTTTCGAAAAACGATTCACCCTTCGATCATCAGGAATTTTTCGATCAAACCTACGGATTCTCGATTCTTTGATTCGCCAGACATCGAGACCGTCCGTCCAAGGAATTAACTTCCTCGTTGATTTGCATAAACGTTACCACGATCTGCATACTTCGCTTGTTGCATGTAAACGCGACTTTTAGACGAGCAAACGTCTGTGTCGCAGAAAATCTGCCTCGGACGACAGACCCGTGAAACGAAACCAAATATACAGAAATACAAAGGTTATTGCACATTTTGCCGCATGCGTTTTATCCTCTTTATCGTTATCGTTCATCGTGTTACTCGACGAAACGATTATAACAATGGATTAATACTACCCTCCTTGGATCAATTGTCCTAACTAGCATTTTGAAACATCCACGAAACAGTAATTAAAGCGATTAGGTTTCTAATAAGTACGCAGAGAATTTTTGATTTTCTCGAAGGGTAGAAATTATATCGAATTTCGAATATTTTAAACTGTCTTAGAACAGAAATGATACTTAGGGCGTTTTAATTAAGGTGGGCAGAATAATAATAGCGATTGAATAGAATAGGGAAATTAGTTGAACGCGAATCATTCCGTTGATTAAAATAATTTTAACATTTTAACACGTTAAGCGCCACATCGGTCACCAATCATCGGTAACTGAAGATGCAAAAAATTAATAACGTTTCTATATTTAAAAAATGCAAAAGGGTCTTTCAATAAGAGATATTATTTTGATTTTTCATGTTTGAACTGTTAAGCATGAAGTTCGGAATATTTCAAAGTGAAACAGAAGGTTTACTGTTATATGCTTCAACAACGTATAGAAACTATAGAAGTTTATTAGAAACACGATGGAAATTTCGTGGAGTCAACGTACAAACGTTGGCTGCCACGGGGTTCACCGGTGACCGGCACCCAAAATTTTTTACAATCAAATAATTAACAAAAGAAATGACGAAACAAACCACGGATAGCGTTATCATTAAGCTAATAATGCTAGCTATCGATTTGAAAAGTTAAATTTGAAAATTAGTTAATTATATTCTTAATAATTAGGATTTCAACGTGTCTGACTACACACGTCCGTTTTCACTGTGGCAGTCAACGTGTTAACACCCCCACACTTATTTTCTTTGTGATCACATAAAGGAAAAAGGATCGACGCCAGTAATCCTCAAACAACTTGATTGGCGATTAAAAATAATATTTACAACTGTGATTAATAGCAGAGAGTCCTTGTTTACGTAAAAACATGTTATGTCCAACAATTAATGGTAAATTTTATAGTTTTGGTTCGAATAACAGTTTCAATATTTTTAAAAGTATCATATAAAAGCCCGTTTTTCAATAAAATAAAGCGTCGTCTCTTATTGAAAGAGTTTTTATCTAAATATTACTTTCGTTAATGTTACTATACGATAACGAAACATTGTTTTAAATAATTTTGCAAACGTGCTCGTCGTTTAACGTGTTAACGATCTTTTACTATTTGTATAAAAATCATATTCAATTAAAATTGCACAAAGTTGAATTAACGATCGAATTTGCACAAGATCGATGTCACGTTGATAAACAATCACAGGGAGATTGTTCGAGTCATAAGAATAATCGTGGAACAACATTTACGTCGAGTAAGCAAAGAACATGACCGCGATGTATAGCGTCGAGCACCGTAGGCTTCCCTAGAGAAAATGACGTAGGTAAGTACTCACTATAATACTAGAGATTTATCACACATTATGCTCAAGTTAGGTCTGGATTGAGTTAAACGTGAGGAATAATTGTTAGTAATTACTTCAAGGCTCTTGGTTATTATTTAGTAACAGTTACTAAATTATTTGGTAATAGGGTGGTCAGTTATTTAGTAATAATTACTAACACGTTGACTGCCACAGTGAAAACGGACGTGGGTAGTCAGACACGCTGAAATCCTAATTATTAACAATACAATCAACTAATTTTCAAATTTAACCTTTCAATTCGATAGCTAGCATTATTAGCTTAATGATAACGCTATCCGTGGTTTATTTTATCATTTTTGTTGGTAATTATTCGATTGTAAAAAATTTCGGGTGCTGGTCACCGGTGAACCTCCGTGGCAGCCAACGTGCTAAATAATAGATTAGCTTAGCAATTATTTCAAAACAAGTTGGTTAATTTAATAATAGTAGTTATTAAATTAGTAATTTAGTAATTTTTAGAATTTAGTGCAATCACATTTAGTAATTTAGTAATTGTTTCTAATCAGAAATTACTAATTTACTAAACTGCTGGATTGCTAAAGTGTTAAACAACTAAATTCGAATTTATTCAATTGCTAAATTACCAAATTACTAATTTAATAATGATGGGGGTATCTTCCCTTACGACGCCATTTTTCCCAGAGAAGCTTACCCTGTTCAAGGGTGTACATCAGCAAGCGATGCGTACAGAATAAACGAAACCATGTTAAACCATCGTCTTATTTTATCTACCAGTAATGAATTTGTCGTCGAAACAATTAACTCTCGAACGACGGTCCATTCGAACGATTTCAAACAATTTCTGTATTCAATCTACACAGATTTTGCGTTTAACAATTGTATCGCTTAACAATCGATAATACCGTGGTACATTATTTTCTAGGTCTGGGTCAACATTGACACTAAGCTTCGTCGTTTGCGGGTCAAAGGAGAAAGCGCTCGGTTACAATTTGTCATACGCGAGAAGTAACAATCGTCATCGATCGCAATACAAACGCAGTCAGCATCGGCTGGAATTAACTCGCCAGCAGAGAATTCATTGCCGTAGCAATTACATTTCCCGCAGAAATTGTAGAAAGTTGACGGTTCCGCGAACGCGACTGTTCGAAATATTCGTTTCTTTGTTGCAAATATTTTCATCGCTTGCCGATGCACCAACGGCCTAACGCGAACGTACGGCGATCATTTGATACACAAAGATACCACTGTGTTTCCAAAGACAACGGGTATCTTTGTGCAGTTGGAAATTCTATGAAATTATATCCATTTATGATACATTGCACCTCGTACACCACGATAAACACGCGAGTTTTATTTACATTCTGCCCCCGATTCACAGTCTATCTCTATCTGACAATCTTAACGTCCTATCTCTTTGCGGTTAAATACCTTCTGCTACTCGTTACAACGGACCGATCTACTTCTGGTAAAGGAACGAATGAGTCAGACACCAAAGATCGGGACAAGGAATCCAATCCTATCGTTATCCAAGAAAATGCTGCATAAGATTGCAGTGTCTACGGTGTGCTCGAAAAAGAAAAAGGAATCAGGAGTTTTAGGATAAATAGTATTTGCTAAACGAAGCAGACGATTCTTGTTGAGAATACGTGGAAAATTGGACATTGTCGGTGTTATGAGCGATTTTTGGAAAATGTACAATATTTTAGTTCTAAATTATAAGACCATAGAGGAAGCGAAAGATGTGGCTCCATCGATTGTCAATTTAAATTTCGAAAGATCATAGAAAGATAATTTCAAAAGTTCATTTCAATTTGTTTTATATATCTTTGGTTTAGGAAAGAAGATTTGTTTGTCGAATTAACAATCGTAAAAATAGTCGAAGGTGATTTTTAGTATTAACGTTTTATATAAAAGTTAAAAATCTCATTTATACCAAAAAATATATTGAATTAGACTGCATTTTGAGGCACCCATTGAATACATACGTTCGAATTTTTTGACCTTAAATCTTCAAATGAAAAAGCGAATTAAAATTAATTCTGAAAAAATTCAAGATCACCTTGATATCTCGACAAATTTCAATTTCATCCATCAGATAAGAATAACACTTGTTTTTATGCAACGAATAAGTAACAAATTATTTTTGACGGCAGTCGTTATCGACTTATTCCGTATGTTTAATTATCCTGTTTAGCATTCGCTATCTACCCTATGAATCTCGAAGCCATTTTCTTTCTTCAAGCACGTTGTATAGAAACTTATGATAATTTACGAATCAAGTTCTCGAAACAAAACCCTTCGGCTGAAGTTAGAGATATCCACGAACGAGATATCCGTGATATGGGAACTCTCGTTTCGTCACGGCGTTCGCGTATTGCACTGCTGCCCTGGATATCAGTCGCCCTCACAAACGTATCAACAACTTCGGGAAGAATGATCAACGTAAAAAAAAAAAAAGTATTTAACACGTTCCATGCTGTGACATTTGTTCGGCGTCGAAATCTAAAACATAAGTATTCGGGAGGTTAGTTCCAAAGCACAAAATGAAAATATGACGAACAGAGCCAGAATTAACCCTTTGCACTCGAGTGGTGCCTCCGAGTCACCATATTTAATTTATCGGAGTATTCTAAAATACCTACGAAATTTCAATTTTACCCGTATCAAAATATAGAGAATTAAAGAAGGGAATAAAAATCAACAGATTCTCAAATATTTCTAATACTTTTCTTCCGACATAGTGCGTTTGGTTTCTGGAAGCAAAGCTGGAAAATAAGATTAGACTCGATTACGTCCAAAAATGTTTCGAGTGCAAAGGGTTAAGATTTCATCAAGCACGGTGCTACCCCGAAGACGGGCTCCCCTGAACACTTAAGTTACAATAATCTATCGAGAGCATTTATCAACCCTAGAACAGTAACATAATGTTTCTTTATGCACAAGTAACAACATGTACATAATGGCAATCGATTTAAAATCAAATTTATTTAAATAAATTTATCCAACTTCTAGGGTTATAAAGGCTGTAATAATGTATAAAATTGTAAATCAGGGTCACCCTTTAATCTGGCCCTGATAATGGACACAGCATGACCGCAATTTGGTCGCAAACCTTAATACTGTTTCTTATTCAAAAATTAAACTCTGCTAAGGAATCTAGATAATAATATAATATATATAAGTTATGCTATCTTATCAAAGAAATGATTCGATAATGTAAAAGAATTTCCAATCGAACGTGTTAAGCTTCACGCGACACAGAAGGTGTTAACGATGCACGTTTTTCAAAGACCCCGGAACGTATTTTCACCATCGTATAAATTAAGAAAAAAATCGCGCGGACTCTGTACACGCAAATATATTTGCCATCGTTCGCGAAGAACCGACACAGAACGAGCCTCGATGCTTTACGCTACAAATCTTAAAGTGAGGATCACGAGGAAAATTAGACACAGCAGTCGCTGGAAAACTCAACGAAAACTCTATCACACAGGCAAACAGACTCACGACAGAGACTCTACAGAGGGAGGGGACCCTATGTGCAACAAAGATGATCAAAGCGGAGAGCTTTGACTAAGAGAAACACGTTGGGAGACGAGGTTCAAAGCGTGTTGAAACACCGACGTCGAAGAATTCCTCCCCTCGTGTTTTCATCCTTTCGACGGATCTTCCAGGGTTCTTCTCGGAAAGGGAATCGCATCGATGCGTTTCCTGGCCGATGGGAATCCTTTCTCCCTTGCGCCAGGACTGCTTGGCTCGTGGTCAGGGTCAAGGTCACGATGGTCAGGATGCCAAGGTGGTCCTGTGCCACGAGGGATGCTGGTGCTGATGTTGGTGCTGATGCTGTTGCTGGTGATGCTGTTGTTGTTGTTGCTGCTGCTGTTGCTGTTGCCTCTTCTGGCTGAAAAAGAGTAACGATTGTACGATTACTTTCACAGCGTTGGTCACCTCCATGCGTTGGTGTTCGATGACCGTGATTTTAATCACAGCGAGCTAGAAAATTGTTTCGACCGGGTGATATTGTGAAATAGGACCGTTTGCTTCGGACAGAAAATCCATATGGCGACTTTCTACGTTAACATACGTCGCGTTGGTTCATTTCCATTAACCACGTTATGCATTAATTAACTCGGTAATCTATTTTTGAATACGAAATTAGAGGATTTATTAAATCCGTAAAATACGAGGACGCCGAGGTGTTAATACATTCGCAGACGGTAATGTAACATCGTGTCTTCCGATTAATTTATTATTCAAGACGAATTGTGATGGACGTCGATTGCGAAGTTTTGCGAAGTTGGAACAAATTGTGTTCACCTTTTTTTCTTTTTGTGTTGTACGAGTTCGATTTGACGCTTTCAAACGCTTGGGCTCGAAGACATAAAGTGAAAGGGACATTAAATACCATAAAAATGTAAGCTTGAGTTATTGATCATTAGCGAAACAGTGTTGCGTGTTAGAAAAATTCAATCGTCGCAACATCTGTGCTTAAGACGGATATTTAGCAACATGCACGTTTTATGGCTGTCCGTTTTTTTTTTTTTTTAATAATCTTTTTACCGTGAAACGATTACGGAGGAATGCGTTTAAGTTTCACCCATTTGCATGGTGACTCGAATTGCAAAGCTTGCCAATTATTATTGTCAGAACAGAGTAATAAAACTAATGACGGTCCGATATCATTGAAACTGATCGTAAGTAGTTTGATAAATGATTGATACTTAGCACCACCAAACAAGTCAGAACCACTTACTTCAGGTTTCTTGCTTTAAATTCTTTTGAATATACTAAAGTGTATTTTCCCGGCCAATAAATTCATTATAAATTATAATATAAAATTTATTCGAATGCTTTTGTTGAAATTTATCATGATTTTTATCGTATTTTATATTTCGTTCTTGGTTTATTTTATGTTCAATGTTGAAGTAAGTATACATTGAACGATGGTAATTCTAGTGTCAAGTACATTGTATAATATTAGTTTCTATTAATGTTAATTGATTGTAACAAAATATTAAAATATAGAAGAATATTTCCCTACGTAAGGAACGGACATTACTTATGGAATATTCCACCTCGCGATGTAAGTAGGTTAAAGGAAAACATAAATATTCTTTATTATCTCTGTGAATGTAAAAATTGCTATGATTCGAGATATAAATTATCTTTTGAATAAATTATGACACGTTCGATACCACGTTGGAACCATTAAAAATCTCGTCTTTTTTTTATAATCAATAATATTTATACACGATAATGTTATAGTTAATAGTATTATTATATTTAATAAGTCAATTGATTCTATTAGTAGTTTCGTTCCTCTTTTAACCGAATTATTTTCATACCACGGACGCGGCACGAAAGCAGCGACAACGTCGACCAGAGCGAAAAATAACGTGCAACAAGGCTTTGAGTAATCGTGTCGTTTTAATTGAAACAAGGACAAGGTTTCAATAAATCTGACGCATCATGTTTCTCGACCATTTATGAACACAATACGCCGATTCGAATCCCTGGCCCATGAGGTAATTTTAAGGTGTCGACGTATATATACGTCCGTGTGCAGGGTCGCAGAGCAAAAATAAAATATCAAAGATTGAGTAAATATACTTTACAAACGTGACATTTGTATATAACACGCATGACACATGCAACAAAATTAATAGATTCTCTTAACACGACGACGCTTTAATCAAATCATAAATTTAAATTAAACTATATATCAAGATTAAGTTAAACAAGATTACAGACAATAATTCGATTTTCTTTCGTTCGAAGAATTGCGGATTTAAGTTTTAAACTACGCTATTCTTGGCCGAAAGATCCCATTAAAATCACGGTGACACCCAACCTTCGTAATTTTCTGTAAGCATATTATTTTTTAATCCATTTACACGTGTTATTTTTGTATCGATTGGTTCCTCAAATTTAAATCTCATTTATCCATTTATAAATTTTAAAAATTACAACTTACTGATGTGTACTAATAAATTTTCCTGCGCGACAGTAATCACGGTTTTAATCAAACAAATTGAATCGCAAGTTATTTGGTCATATTTGACTTTTTCGAGATGATGTACAAAATGTCCCTTAACAGCCAAATTTTTTCAGCACATTCTATACCCTTCGACGAGCGAAAAATGTTATATAAACATAGATCATTTAAAGTTTCGTTAAAAAGTTATAATAAAAATTCGTACGATGAATTAATTGCGAAAAGTTAGCAATGCGTTCGGTGAAATCCACAGAGTAATAAATTCTGTTCTCAGTCGTTATCAATCTTTCCTATTGTTAGCATTTCGAAATGTTTCAGTCATTTCTAGGAGCACTTGGAGCAAACAAATTAAATGTTAACCCTTTGACTACGAAAGGCATATATGTATATACGTCCTCGCGAGTCTATCAATATATACTAAAGCCGTATATATACGCTCAGTAATTTGTAAGATTTGAAATAAAAATTAACTTAGTTTTGACTGCAATTTTCGTTTCTTTCATTTTAAGAAAACAATTCTAGTCAAAGGGTTAATATTTAAAATGATTTGTTAAAAATATCGTGGAAGAGGTCGTTACGAAAATAAAATTCTGAAAGAACTCGAAGTTTTTCGTTTTCGTGCTTGAAGTTGCGGGCAATCAATTTTCCCGCGTTACTTCTTTTCTGTTTCGAACGAGCGCCATCGATTATGAAATATGAATAATTTGCGATCGACGGCTCGCCGAAACATCTGCTTTTTCATCCAACTCGATGACTCCCTGTCGAGAAGCAACAATCGCAGAGAAGCTCGCAACATATCTGCCTGGTACGCGAATATTTTTTTCTTTCCTTCTTGTCTCATTAAATCGGCAACAAATCGATGCTGATATTTCGACGGATTAAAAAAGAATCCAACTTCTTCTGGCGGTCTGTCGATACGATAAAAATGACGAACAGTCCGTGCAGTCTATAATTCATCTTTTTGCCGGATATTTAATCTTACAAATATGCCTGATTTGTCGTAATATTCATTTTTATCGATCAATATGGAAGAATATTAACTCTTCAGATGCTCAAACTTTTTAATCGTTCGCGTCAGAATTTTTGTTATCAAGTTTTCAGCTACTTTTATTATTCATATTTATCGTAAGTAATATGGTACATTTTTAACGCTTAGGTGGACTGCTACGGTCAAACGATTCTGAATTAATCATTTTTAGTATCTTTCTATACCGAAGTGCGTCAGTCAGAAAAAACAAATCAAGGAAATTGAATTATTACATATACTTCGTACATTAACTGCGTAAATTGTAACCAGAATTAAACTTAATATTCAATCGTGATCAAAGTTTGAACGACAGAAGTCACATTTGATCTGTAAAGTGCGTCACGAGTTGGACGCGTTATTGTCGTGCAATGAGTTAGTCGAAAAGTTGCTTAGGTACTTGGATAATTAAGGATAAAATGAAAGCTCTGTAAAATGCAATAATATCAAAGAATGTTACCTCTTTTGTACGTAAGCTACTGTAAAACAATACCTTAAATGGTATTATGCCTAAAACGTGATATTATTATTAAACGGACTAAAAACTGATTTGCACCGCTTTTGTGTTAAATGTGTCGAGTCTCGCGTATTACGAGACACCTTTTATCCCATAATAATTTACCTTTTCTTTCACCGGACACGAAGATCGAATTAATTCTTATTCTTCCGAAGATACACGCGCGTATCGTCCGCGAATAATACGAAGAAATGAAACATACCGTTTATACGTATAATATTGCCCGGCCATGCATTTTCCAAAGTCCATACATATTTATAAAGGAAGTAAAACGGAGGGATACGCGGTCATAACTCAATTATTCAACGAGCATAACACGATAAATTAAAAATACACGTAATTATGTTCGACTTGTTGAAGCCCTTGTTGCTCGGTATCTTTGAGATCGTTTAACACTTCGGTATCAATCTTACCCTTAGGTTTATTCATGAATCAAAGAAGAAGAAAAAAGGAGAGCGTCATTCCGAGCCGGTGGAAAGAAATCGAAACGTGTAATTACGTTTCTCAGATATTTTTCGTTTCTCTTCTTTCCTTTATTTGCTCGATAGACGATGTTCTTTCGTAGACGTAACCGGGGGGGATGATAAGTATGGTCCGTTAATCATCATCGAACACCGTAACGAGCTTCATTACTGAAACACCGCTCGTTATTCGATTAAAGAGTTCTCTTGTCATAAATGCGACGACCTCGATTAAATTCCTTAATGAATATGGCATTTACGTTTTCGTGCTTTCAGCACGATTTGCAATGTCAATTAAGCGGACAGAATGATAAGCACTCGACGACGAAAGAATATCATTTTCTCATAATAATGAATTCGGATGGCTACTTATGTGTATATCGTTTCTTCTTGTTATCATTTCGCCTTTAATTACTGCGATACCATTCAAACGATAATTGTTCTCGATTTACAAATTATTATATTTCATTATAAGCGCGTTAGTATGAATTTTTGAAGTTATACAATTTTCATTTATTCTGAAGCGACCGTCTTCCTAGCGTGGATAAAGTTCATGGTTTTTAATTAATTTTTAATTCATTTTTAAAATACATTTAGTTTTATTTTACGTTGAAATAAATCACTGAATTATGCATAATTTAGTTTGTTTTCGATTTACACGGTTTTCTAAGGAACCTATCTTCAGTGTAAATCGGTTTTTCATGAAATTACCTTGATTTAAAAAACAAAATTTGATTTAGCGGCTTATACTTTAACCGATACAACTTTTTTTTGAAGAACCCTCGTAAAAACATGAGGTAGACAACAAAACATTGAAAGATTGCGACAGTCTTTTAAAGATTACGATGTTCCAAATCGTGAAAACTCAAACGAATCGAACGACGAATTTCCCGCAATTCCTAACAAAAATTAAATCGCAATAAGAAAGTAAAAAAATCTCTAAATTTCAGAATAAAATTACCGTTTCTCCTCTACAGTAAAACAATTTTGAGCATTAGTTGGCCAAACCGTGGCTGATCGAACGGATGTGTCCCGAACGCAATTAAAATCGCGGTTGAAAAATGAAAAAAAAAAAAAAAAACTATCCGGAAGAACCAGGGTCTGCTACACTTAAGAATGAAAGTGCCATCATAAAAGGAGTGTTTCCTTAGTTTCGCGTGGCTGAAAATTTTCGAGTGGCCATAGTACACGGCTGTCTGACGTACGGCTGTTAGTACCAGCCCGAAGAGTACCGGTACTCCGTTTCTAACGACTCCTCGAAACGAGGAGGATCGATCGAGGTGCCGTTGGTCCGCACGTGCGCACAACATACCCTCTCCTCTCTTCCTCTCTTCCTCTCTTCCTCTTTTCACCCTTTTCCAACTCTGGATTTTCCCTTTCTCTTTTATTACTTTCCTTTCCCCTAACTTTATCACTGCTCTCTTAACCCCTCCCCACTTTATCTCCTCTTCTTTATCATTCTTTGCCCAAGTTCTATTTACAGTCTCCCTCTCGCTCTTTACGACTCTTCCATATTATTCTCATTACCTATTCCCTTTCGCGTTGTCTCTTTCCATCCCTCTACTTTCCGCCCCCTCCCTTCCCCTTCCTACGTCATACGACATCGAGGTGAATTCACCCCGTGCAGGGTGTACAAAAAGTTTCAGGAATTATTTATTCCTAACTTTATCCACCTGTATACGCATGAAACTTTCAGATTAATTAGCGAAGTTCCCTGATGTAATTACGCGACCGCCGACAGGAGTGTATTAACCCTTTGACGGTTTCACAAAATGATATAGTTCTGAGTTCGAAACCTCATTGATTTCCCTCTTCTTTCGATATTGAATTGAAGCGAATGGAAGTTTGAGCAAAGAGAATTAAACGTAGAATGTTCAAATTGGTATTTTTAGATTGATTCTTGGACGGTGGATCGGTGACCATTTTATTTGATTTTAGTTTCTTAAATTTTTTATTATTATCTTCACTCTTGATTTGGTACTTGAAAAAAGACGCAGAGTAAAGGGTCCTTTCATCCGTTATAAGCTTTCTTAGTTATTATGTAAAATCAAATCATTAGTACAGGGTGCGGCGAAATGGTTGCCCCGATTTGGGATGTGAAACATTTTATTTTTGAAATGTAATTATCTTGCTATTTTGAAATATCGGACTTTAGCGGAAATTAGCGGACCATATCCTGTGAAATCGCGGTGATTTCTATACTTATTGCTGCTTTCAGGTCTTCCAAATTTTGTCGCCGATGTTGGTAAACTCGTGCCTAGATCGAAATCACCGCGATTCGATCTAGAATTTTCGAGAAAGACGTCGAGATTGCATCGACAACAACGACCGTCGTTTAAGCGATGCAATTTTTAACACATAATATTTCAAAATAGCAAGATAATTACATTTCAATAATAAAATGTTTCTTTATTTATCTTGTTTGGATTGGTTTCTATTCGCATCCCAAATCGGGGCAACCGTTTTGCCGCAACCTGTATAATCACCATGAAAGTTTAGAGACGAAAACCTATAATCAATGCGTCATAAAAATTCATACAAATAGTTTTATTTCTAGTGGAATCTTCGCACTAGTTTAGTGCAAAGACACAAAGCATTCTAGAAGACTTCAATTTTATTATATCTCGACGGCATTTCTATTATAAATTCCAATCGTCGTTAACGAACTGTAGTATTCAACAGCAGGGATTGATCAGGGGATGAAATTTGGCACCTCTTATACATCGAAATAAGGGAACGAGCAAATGTTTTCGTTCCTTCGTGTTTGCAAATCTAGGCGAAATCGAATAACATGTATAAAGTCGCGTCGAGTACTTCGCACACGTGTCATTCCAAGTTCGTCGACCTTTTCCCTCGAGAATGTATGTACGTGCCTTATATACAGGTGTTTTCTTTTTCTTGTTTCGCAGGATTAAACCCTCTCGGGGATGGTGGTTAAGAAGCACACCGTCGTAGGATAGAATATTCGTATTTCGCTAGTGTGTTTGACCTTCGTAGTTACGCGCACGTGTTCCTTGGACGTTGAACTTCCCCCCTGGATATCCTTTCGGGCGGATTTCCTACCGATAAGGGAACGGGGAATTTCAGAAATTTTATAAAATAAAAAAAAGTTGGACGTTCGCTCCTTCGGATGGCTATTCTTGAGAAATGACTATGATTTTTCTCCGTTGATACTTTGGCGACAACCAACTTCTGCGCGTTTCTGCGTCGAGTTGTTTAATACGTTGGCTGCCACGGGGGTCACCGGTGACCGACACCCGAAATTTTGTACAATCAAATAATTACCAACAGAAATGATAAAATAAACCACGGATTACGTTAACATTAAGCTAATAATGCTAACTATCGAATTGAAAAGTTAAATTTGAAAATTAGTTGATTGTATTGTTAATAATTAGAATTTCAGCGTGTCTGACTACTCACGTCCGTTTTCACTGTGGTAGTCAACGTGTTAACGTACTGGTTGAACGCGGATAAAATAATTTTTGCCGTCAAATTTTATTTGCGACGTTGTATTTCTACAGTAACTATTTTTATATTTATCATTTGAACATTTTCTTCGAAGGACTGCTATTTTGAAATATGCACCTTTCATATCGAGCGACTTTGACAGTCGTTAGTAGCGAATGGGTTATGTTATTTTTGAAAGTGGTATAAGTCCATTTTTTCTTTTTTTTTTTATAAATATAAATATATCTTACTAAAATTACTATTAACTCATTTTTTTTCCAAAAGTGGACTTATACCACTTAAAAATAAAAAAGGCTCATATGTTAAATATAGATTCGATAAAATACATAGAATAGTATACTCTTGGAATAATCGTAACTGGCTTCTTAAAGGAATTATTTATTATTCCACGACTAAACAATTTCTGGCATTTAGTGGCGTTGAGCCTAATTGTTAAAGAGTTTTGAATATAAAAAATTAAACGCCTTACAAATTCAAAATAAATTAACATTATGAAACGTTAAAAAAATAAGTAAAAAGCAGTAAAGGCAAATAAATTATGGCAGGGTTGGTTAAATTTCTGATTTTTCTATTTAAAAGTAGACGGTGTTTAAGAAATAAGAACACAAAGTTATAAAACAGTGTTGCAATGTATATAAATACATTAAAAGGACACAGGTTTAATGTCCTAAGTTAATCACTTAATTAAAGCTGTATCATTTGTTATGTCTTTGAAAAGTTATGTTATTGTGTAATCATATTATGTTTCTACAAATTATTTTTTCAACGGTATCAACTGTAAATTAATAGTTAATAAGTATATTAACCCATTATCCACTGTTCCGGTATACAAAAATAAGCACTATTACTTTTTAATCTAACTGTATAATTAAAAAAAGCCAGTTCTTACTTTTAATTTCCTTTCGATTGCGGCATATCTAGCTATCAATATTTCAGTAGTGTTTTAAACGAAATAAATAGTGACCCACGGTTAACTAATTTAGTTTTCAATTAGCAAGAGACAGCATCGAGAAACGCTAACATAATATTGATTAGAACGATCGATTTTGGTAGAAATCAGCAGGTGATCCTATACTTTTGGCCAGTAATGTCTACACACGAATCGACTGCAGTGACGTATCATTTCTGATCCTATTGTGCGAATTACGAAAGACGGGGGAGGAAATATTCGTGAAAAGAGGAGCCACGTGGCGGGGCTGGTGACACGTGCTTTTGTGTCCCCTGACCTTCCTGCGGATACGTTAGAAGCAAAGTGAAACAGGTCCAAAATTAACCTGATTTGTGTTATTCATGACCGTACAACGATAAACCGACTTCTCAAGCACTTGTTTACTACGTTTTCGGTGCCGTTTGAATCTTTTGTACAATATTTTTAACTCTTTCGGTGCACAAAAAAATAAGAAGGTAGTCAAGAGTTTTGCAAGATAGGAACATCGTTTGACATTGTTACAAATTTTCATTTTATAAAATGAAAAGGATCGTCGTTATTTTCGATCTTTCAAGGATCCTTATTTTTTAAACGTGATTAAGCTATTCAAAGTATTTTACTTAACATTAGAAACATAAATAGATAAAGTACGAAATGTATATTAGCATGTACAGTAGGTCTTTATCTCGGTCAAAATTAATATACATTTTAATAAAAGCATTTTGATAAATTTTGTGATTCAATTTAAGAAACCATCAACCAGTCATTTTGATTGGTTCGGTAGTTTTAGCGTTAAGTTTCGAGAATCTTTATAAACCCTTGTTTTGGTATAGTATAGTATAGTAAGATTTATTATAGTTTCGATGAAATTCTATCTCCTGTTGTTTAACATATTCATTAATATTTTTGCATGTTATCTTATATACTGTATCTTATAATACATCATTCTTACTTATATTTCATAATAATCTGTCCACTGGAATAGAATGTATTAAAAGAATTTCAAAATCTCAAAATTAGAAGTAAATAGAAATAAGATAACTAACTCTATCCATAATAATAATTTGCAAATAGAAATGGATAAACGACACTTTACGACGTATGCTTAAAAATACAATTTTTTATTAGAATAAACATCAATATTCCAATTCTTGAGGAATTAATTAGGCCATACTCTTTATGTAATCAACACGAATAGAAAATATTCTAAATTCTGATAAAAAAAATCAACTTTGAACGACGGATTCTATCTTCAGAAGGATTCTAATTTAAATATCGGAGTTATTAAAAATTTGTATAACAAATTACAAGAATTGAATCTTCCTTATTTTCAACTTCTGTCTGTCAATACTTCAAGTTCGCTTGTATTTTTAACGCCTCATTATTTTACTGTCAAATGAATCTCATAACAGAGAGCTTGCTTCCCGTCTAAAATCGTATTTTCGTGTTCGTACGTCGACGTATTTTTCATTTCTCTCTCTCTCTCTCTTTTTTTTTTTTTTTACGTAAGCATGAAATCATTGACGGTCCAAACGTAAATAGTTCAACGAAACGTTATACGAATGAAAATTTTCCATGGCTACCGAAAGAACGGGAATGAAAATGTCGACCGGATGGAAATATACCGTGGCCCGCACAATGGGAGAAATATTAAAGCTGGTAGGCGAGCTGAAATAGTCCATTTCGTGTGTTGAACACATCGTAGTTACTTTGTCTTAAAATACTCTTGAAATAAATTCTAGATTTTAATATAAATGTGAAAAAAATAAAAATAAAAGATATTTCCAATTTATTAACCCCCGGACTTCCTAGAAATACATCGATTAAGTTTATCATATATTTTTAGATTTAAAACAAACTAAGGGGTTAGACTTGAAATTGTTACGACATGAGTACTATTTCATACTACTGCGTTTCGTAATCGATCATTTGTTATTATAATACAGCCCGACGATAAACGCGTTTAATGTTTAGGTCGATCAATGATCTGGAACAGTTCTAGTAGCATTTAAAACGTGAGAAATAGATTGGTGCATTGACCAGGGTCTATGAACTGAATGTGCCGAGCAGAATCCACCCACCTAGCTGCAGGAACACATTGTCTATACAGCCGGTATATTATACGAACATCGATCCGTGAGAGAGGTCTCATGGCTCCCAACGCCCTAAAATCACTGCCATGTGTTACGGCATGTCTGTTTTCGTCAGCCCTTCGTTGATACAAATACGTTGAAATCGAGGGACAAATCAATCGGATCAATTAGAGGGTAGATACGTTAACTGACGAGGGAAAAAGAATTCCGGACCCTCAAATTCAAAAAATTATGAAAGAGGATATCTGCAGAATTCGACGGTCACTGATTATTTCATAATTACTTTTGCAATCGATTATGAAAAGTAATGATTATTGGAATCAATCAGGTAATCTGTCAGTAATCTGTAATCGTAGAATAAATGATTAACTCTTCTTTGAATATTATAGGAGCCGCAGCCCACTTCGAGATTTGTTGAACCAGTCCTGCTTTAGTTTGTTTTTATATAATTGGTAGAAAAGTCATAATCTTCTGTTTCATTAAATTTGTTAAGTTTATGAAGAAGAATAGTTTGCTCTTACCAGGAAATAGCTTTTTGGAAATTCAAAGGAGGGTTAATTTATCGTCAATACCAAATACTTAATACATAAAATATCTAAAAGATTAAATTTCTGAGTTAATCGTAATAAAAAAGGCAATCATTTTTATAATTGCAATTATTAGCCACGAATCCATCTCTGAATACGCAGAGGATAATTTTTTTATGAAAATTGGCCTCTTCTTAAAAGTATAATATTTTGAAGTGTATAAATATGAAAAAATGTAATCTTCCAAAACCCTTGATAAAATAATATTTTAAAGTTTTTAAGTTCCCACAAATATCGTGATATATCGTTCATTAATTTCTATCAAAAGATATCATATTTCTAACCAGAACGAAAAGGTTAATAACCAAACTACGAAAAACAATCAAAATCAACCAAAACATAAAACCTGTCTTATACTCCTACAATTTACAGAAACTTTCCCGCAATTGACAAACTGCACGCACGATTTCTATTAAATCAAGCAGGAAACAATTATCATTTCGTCGGTGCAATTTCAGAAAATCGTCTAATGGTTTACAGTGATTCAAGGCCTCGCTCGATAAGATTCATAATTCTTCAAAGCGGTCTAAGCGGTGGCTCTGGAAATAGATTCGAGCGTCCTGAATGCCAATGGCGTCATTAAAACTAGATCGTGCACTTTCTTGCGACCACTGACCGAGATTCGTGTTCGCAGTTCCCGCACCTTCTGTAATTCGAGTGTCTTCTCGTAATCCGTACGCTTTTAAACCGACTTCAGTTGTCTCAGATCCCTCCTCCCCTGCCCTTCCACGTGTGTCCTCGAACCCAGGTATCTCGAGTATCGACAAGTATCTCACGTATCTCGCGTAACTCGAGTATCATCTCTCTTCTCTTTGTAGGGTATACGATGTGCCCAGTAGTAAAGTACGTACACGTTGGCCCGTTCAAGTAGTCCAGACAGCAATGACTACCAGCGAGCAACACGTCACTGGTACTCGAGTTTTGCGTACACAGGATGCCGTGTGACGTGCTGGTACCGCAGACTACTATACAGGGTGGAATAATTCCACGTGAAGAAATAAATCGTAAATACGGAATACTATTTATTTATACGTAGGCTCGTTTTCAAGAAAATTGGATTTGAACGTTCTCCAAAAGGAAATCGTTGAAATTATTTTTTTTGAATAATTAAACGATCGATAGACATTATAAATGAACAAAAATCGATATTAATATCGTAACAATCGTGAAAAATTCAATACTTGTCTGTCTTTCAAACACCCACGGTAGACGTTAAAGTGTCGCATCGTTTGACTACCAAGGTGCTTGAAAGAATGGTAAATTTTTGGAAAATATTGAGGTATTCTAATATTTCTTTATTCGATCGATTCGTGTCGATAAAAAGAGTAGCATTTAAAAATCGAGTGCAATTGCAGTTTGTAACTGTGCCGATGCACTTCTGCGAAAGGTCGTATCACACGACAATAAAACTTGTTAAACCATACAAAACTTTCCCCCATAATTTTCTTCTCGCTTCGATAACAACCGAGTCACAACTCGGCCCAGTTACCAGATACATCCTGTATATACGCTTTTAATTCGTTATTTAATCATCGTGTTATGGATATAATGTATACTTGTAAATGCAAATTATCCTTCGCGTCATCTTGCACGGTAAATTGAATTTTGAAATTATACACCTGCTTCGTGGTAGAATTTGAACATTCCATTACGATTCAGAATGACAAAGTCACTTGAGAAGATAATTCTCCAATTAAATTGAACGGTGCGTTATTTACGAGCGTACCTCTGCGACTCGGTAATTTAATGCGAGATGACGACGATATATCCGGCTAATGATAACGTCTCTCATGGTGTAAATATTATTTGAAAATATTCAATATCGAGCGAAGCAAATTATCTTTGAACAAAGTGCTATTATCCTATTGTTGTAAATTACTATTAGGAATCTATTAATTTAATAATGGATCATCGTGTCTGGTCATAAACACCTAGGAACTTTCGAGTGTAAGATGAATGACTGGGTTTCTTCCCCTACATTGCCCATTTTTCCTAGGTAAGGCTAGTTTATTTATAATTTTACTGTTAGTGAAATTCTTGACAGCAAATTTGTTGTTAAACAGAAAGGTTCGGTTTAAAAGTAATCAACTATAAATTTAAATATAAAGTGTCCATATTGTATTACACACATCTTGTTTGTAGAGTGTAATTTAATTACAGTTGCAGCGGACCTTGTATGCAAATTTCTTATATCAAGGTGTAATTATATACCCTGTGCATGCCAGTTTTCTATTTCTGTTCTGGAGTAATGAATAGTCATTTAAGTATCAATCGAGTTCAGGTTCCAAGTAAAAATCGAAAGCAGGCGTCGGCAATCCTTTTTCGGCTGTGGGTAAAAATCAACTAAAATGTGACTATTAAGAAGACGATTCGGGTCAATGGGTATTTTCATTTTGAAACAGTCCGTTAGTGAATAATAAGATAAATTTTATTGAGAAAACTGTTACAATATGCTTTTGAACTATTTTTAAACTGAACATGAAAAGACAAATATGACTGTCAAGTTTTAGTTAATTAATAATTTATGAACTTTATTTACGAGCGTTCTCTTCGTTATCGATAGCTTTTGATACGTAAACAATGAAAATATTAGGTTAATTAATTTGTGTTTTTGATATTGGTGATGTATAGTGCCGGGTATGATAGGTTTCCCTAGGGAGAATGGTGATATGGTAATATTTGAAAATTACAAGGGATTATTAAAAATAGGGGGGGGGGGGGGGGTATTTGATATAAGAGATTATTGAAACTAGGGGAAATTACGCTAGTGGATATTTACAATAGAGATTATTAACAATAGGGACTATTTTCAATAGGGATTGTTGACCCCGAAGGAAATTGTACTAGGAAATATTGACACTGGGGATTATTTATCACGTTGGCTGCCACGGGGGTCACCGGTGACCGGCACCCGAAATTTTTTAAAATCAAATAATTACCAACAGAAATGATAAAATAAACCACGGATAGCTATCGATTTGAAAGGTTAAATTTGAAAATTAGTCGATTATATTCTTAATAATTAGGATTTCAACGTGTCTGACTACACACGTCCGTTTTCACTGTGGCAGTCAACGTGTTATACTAGAAACTAGAATTATTCATCCAAAGTATAACAAGACTAGGGAATATAGACGCTAGGGATAACTACACTAGGAAATATAGACGTTAGGGATTATTTACACTAGGGGAAATTGCACTGTGGAAAATTACACTAGGGAGTCATCTTGTGTTTGTCTTAACAAACACGCCAAGACGTAATCCGCCTACGTTCGGTTTTGCAACTTTCTAATCGAACCAAAATGTTAATCTATTATTTAAATTATATCAAAGTGTTTATTTCCTATTTATGTTTTATAATTTATATTTATATAGTATACTTTATTTGCGGAACTCAAGTGGGTCACTTGGTGACCCGCGGGTCATAGGTTGCCGACGCCTGGTCTAAAGTGTACGATGGATTTAAAAATTCCACTAAATATTACAAAGCTATACAAAGCTATAAGTATTAACATGGCGAAATGAAATAATTATGTTTTATATTTCTATGTAAATTCTTTGAAACTAGAAACTGTTCCCTTCACGATAAAGCAATTATATCATATGTTAGTTACAACAAAAGAACTTAAGATGGGTTAAGAATTAATTTGTTCTTTTTTTTTTAATATTGTCTACCGTGCTACTCATTTTTCTCATCACGTCCGTTTGTTTCCCTTTCCTTTTCTCGCTTTATCCCTTCGCCCGTCCTTCGTCTTTCTTTATATCGCGATAAAACGCCGAGACTCGTTGAAATTCAGACCATCCCGCTTGTTAATAAGACTCGTAAAGAGTTAGATTTAGAAACGATCATCTCGATCGTGCCACGGTCACCGACGTTTTCGAGGTTCGTCGTTGTTGGTTCGAGAACTCGAATCGGACCGATTGTGAACGCTCCTTTAGAAACGGATCGATTAATACTATTGAATACCAGCGACACGGACACTTCCTAACGATCGATTCGAAAGCGTCAAGACGCTTCCTCGATCGATCAAATTCAAGGTTGCTCTTTCTTGGTTTCATGGTTTCGTTCGGTGGAGGAAGTGCAGCATATTTGAAATACCAGAAAAGAACGATGGCAGAGGATGGCAAAAGAAGCTAATTAATAGTTTCTGGATTTTTATGCATTTTTAGCATATCGGATTAAACAAAGAATATGTAAAATACATGAAAATGAAATAAATTTAAAGAAATTTGTAAAATATGTAACATTTACAAATTAAGGTACGGTTGAAGCATTATTTTGAATTATCCGAAGGGAAAAATTATTCGTAAAAATATACAGGGTGGATCAGTAAAAACGGGGTGTAATGAATTTAATCAGATGAACATATTTTCATTTTCTGATGCCATACTTTTTCTAAGATATTAAGATGATCTGGAGCTTCGTCAATTCAACATTTCAGGCGATAGTTTTTATTAATTTTATTTTGACAAGTACCAAAGTTGGATAAATGTTTCAGTCGTGCCCCAGTGCTGTCAAAAACTACCCCGTGCCGGAGTACAATCGAGAAACACAGACAAAAATTAATAATAAAAAAAAAAGAAAATTGTTTAACAAACTGTACAAATATCATTGAAAAGTTCATGTAGTTAAAAGTTAAAAGTTATGTTCCAATTTCAAAAAACCTCCTATTGCTCCCCTATCCTTTCCCATGGAAGACTTCGTTGAAAATTTTCGATCGAAGAAGCTATTTATTGTCAGCCACGAATAAAGTCTTAAAAATATGGTACTTTTTTGAACCGGTCTACGTAATCTAACCCCTCCGGAGAGACAAGGAGAAACAGGAAAGAGAGGGAATGAACAGGCGGCGAAAAAAAGAAGAAATATAAAGATGAAGATGTGGGAGAGAGATAAAGGCAAGTTCTTATTATCCTTGTCGTTTTGTTTCTCTCCTTTGTCTCTTTCTCTCTGTGGCAGAAACGTGGGCGTGGACGTAGGCGAGGTAAGCCTTCAGGGCCGGCGAGCATCGACCGATCCAACTGGACGCATCGTAAATCGTGACCAGACTGGTGATTCTCGGGTTAACGTTGATAGACAAGCCGATATAATACCGATTTTCCATCGGTCGACCTTCGGATTGCGTCGTAACCGGGCGAAAAACACCGAGGCCGATACCTCGTCGAATTTACAAGCAGTAGCGAATCGTATAATTAAGTCGGCTCCTGGGTAGCTAAGTAGTATAAGTCGGTCGGGCTCGGACGTGCAATCTTATTTTGGCCGTCGTTTTTGGGACAAAATGCACTGCCGTTCGAATCAAACAGTTCATTAAACGAATCGAAATTCGTGTAAATTTAACCTGTTGACAACCGAGGGAGTTTCAGGGATCTGGATTTAAATCCCAGTAGCAGTATTAAACGATATCAAATAGATACGACTTCTTGGTCCCTCAATCCTTTGATTGCGGTGTGTTTAATTTTTGTTAGAATTAAAATTAAAGTTACAGTAAGCTGAAAATTCGTGGAGTACTAATTTCTTTCGCCTTATTATATATTTTCAACAATTTGTATACTAATTGAAAAAAAAACCTTTTACTATTTAAAATAATAAATTCGAACAGCAATACAGACGCCGCAGTAATTTATTCAAAAATGTAGAAATATTTTCGATTAATTTCTTCGCGTCAATTCATCTATTAATAACAAATATGGAGTTAATGGGTTGATCGGAGCAAATCGTCGCCACGTGGACGCAAACGATAAGCAACGAGACGAAACGAATGAAAGGATAAACGTGAAAATGCGGCGAAGATAATTAATAATCAGAACAATCGGATGGAAATGGGAACGGAAGACGTCCATAATTTGCCGCTCGATTACGATGAAAAACAGGGTGACGAACGGATTTATCGGATAAAATGTGTATTTTAAAGCGGGCGATATTCAACGAGAAGCAAAACAACGATCGTTGGTTATGGAGACAACGGAAAAGCGTTCCTGTCGTCGACAGGAACGGTGAAAACGGTTAAAACTAGCTTTGATTTTAATTTCCTGCACTCCCCCGTAGCTGGCCTGCGGCTTTCGAATTCCCGTCGGTGCGATCGATGAACGTTCGTGTCGTCACATGAGAACCCTCCTTTAATACCTCTCCCTCTCATTAAAGCCGTCCGCCCATCGCGCAACGCGGAGAGTAGCATCCTAATGCTATTTACTCAAGTGCTCCACCGGAGCGAAAGGGCGCCCGAAACCGCTCCTCGCCACGATGCGATGCCCCAACACTGTTGTAATCAAATTTTCATTTGCTTTGTCGCATCCAATCATTACACGGTGGAACAAAATTCCAAAATGTTGCCACGAGTTAAGGAAAAAAAAAAAAAATGAAAATATTCTACCTACGTTCGCAAATTTAAAGCTAGACGTCCATTTGGAAGTTTCTTGAATATTTTCCCAAACTTATGTCCATTCGAGAGTAACTTAACGAATTTTTAGAGTTTATTTTGGAAGAAACGCAGAAAATATGGTTGTTGAACGAAGAAGTGTATGTTTAATCTATACGGTGCGTGTCCACTTGAGAGTAAAAATCGCGCGAGAAGCTGTCGAGAGTATTAATGGACACTAACTTTCAACTGACGGTAGTCAGCCTCACAATTGCAGTGACTGTTTACGAAGAACGACTCTGTATAGCTTCTAACCCGAATTTTACTCTGTATATGGTACTATGATATGAATTTAGTTTTTATTTAAATGTTTTGACAAAAAATTAATAAAACAGATATAGACTTTGCAATATATTGTATTTAATGAGACTTCTATCGTTGAACGCTTTCGACTAATTTATCTACTTTCGCTTTGATGTTGTTCACTGATACTAGGACTTGCATGCAGGAGAAAATATTATTTTAAAAGATTCCAAAATTCCAAAATCCAAAAACATTTTATAAAGTTTACTTGATAAACCGGTCAATATATTATAGATGGTCGAATCCATCAGATACAAGTTTGAGAAAAACGAATTAACACTAGAACTACCAAGCGGGTCAAAATGACTCGCTTCTGATTTCTTATTTTAAATTACAAAATTGATTAAAAGGCTCTTCTCGGAATAAAAGTTGGCTTTTATCTTGATAATCTCTCATTTATTTTGTTTTTTCATTTCAGTTTTAATTTTGAAATTAAGGTACACTGAACGTGTCGGTAGTTCTAGTGTTAAGGACAACGGAGATATTATAGGTTTTAATGTTAGGTAAGTCAGCTTACGAAATCGTTCGAAATGAAATACAGGATAAAAGAAAGTAATGGCACAGGCCGACGTTACGGAAATAAGATAACAGCAATAACAGGAAGCGATAAGAACAATGCAGAATAAATCATATTTTCAAGAATATACGATTTTAATTCGCAGCTGGATCTTTGTTGATCGCCAACGTGAAGTTTGAAGTCTAAATAAAAATTTCTTCCCAGTCGAGGATCGTATTATTAAGCCGACAATGAAGGTAATTTTAATGGGTGCGTTGTAATAAAGGAGCAAACGGAGACAATGAAAGAATTGAAGCTGGTAATGACTTATATCGAATCGTAAGCAACGAATTTTCGACGGAAATGAAATGAAGCTTGAAAACTCGAAAATTATTTTCATTAACTTTTAATTGACGGCGCAATAACTTCGTCGCATCTTCGAGATTACTTTTATTTATAATTGGATAGGAATTTTGTATGTCTTTTACTCGGTTCTTATTTAATCGTAATAAAGCGAGATAGAGGTGGAATAATTATTGTGACCTAGAATCATAAAACGTATACAATGGTCTTCCAACTAAACCTATTAAAGTATCACACTTTCTAACCAACTATTTAGGAAATAATTGAGAAACAATTAACAATTACAAGAATAACGATTAAAGTCTAGAGGTGGTATTTTATGATAGCTATCGGAGATAAATTGAAAACTTGAGTAACCGTGTTTTGAATAATTTGGATTTCAATGTGGCCATTTTTACTGTGACATTTAACGCGTTGAATAAACTTTTTGAACGATTCAAGAGAAAGGAGATATCGTCAATTTGCAAGAACAGTGACACGATTCAAAAACATCAATTCTGAAATACTTAACAAGTAAAATCTTATAGCGAGCCTCTTTTATTTGCAGGAATGTCCTTTTTGAATTAAGGGGTCAGTATGGATTTATTTTCGACATTTTTTCACTTCCAAAAATCAAGAAAATCAATTAAAATCTTCGGTTCGGGTCGCTGAGGATTATTTATACTAGGGAAAATTGCACTACGAAATATTGAAACTAGGGCTTGTTGACCCTAGGTATAATAAAACTAGGGATAATTGTACTAGGGAAACTTACAACATGCATTGTTATACTAGGAAGTATTAACACTACGGATAACTACACTAGGGAGTATTGACGCTTTGGATAACTACACTAGGGAATATTGACGCTTGGGATAATTACACCAGGGTACATAGACGCTAGGGATTATTTACACCAGGGAAAACTACACTGGAGAGTATTGAAACTAGGGATTATTCGTCCAAGGTATAATAAGACTAGGGAATATGGACCTAGGGATAACTACACTAGGAAATATAGACGTTAGGGATTATTTACACTATAAAAGAACTTCGCAGGAGGGCACCGACTACCCTAGGGCTGGCCCTGACTATTTCATCCCCTAAGAAGATTAATTGACTAATATTTTAATAAAGAAATCCGAGGCTAAAGATCCTTGGTACAATTACAAACACAAAAAAGATATTCAAATTATTGAAACAAAATTCAAACTGATTGCCTGAGAAGTCAACTTATTCTCGGTTTCTTTTTGTAATAGTTTTGAAGAAATCTTAGAAGAAACAAATAGACGTGCATAGTACGAGCTTAATTTGGAAGATTATTCTTTTCGGTGTTGAATTATTATTATATAGTTGAAATGTTTATTATAACATAATTTATGACACAATTCTATTAATAGCCAACTCGCGTGACACCTTGAAAACATGCTTGCTAGTAGCCTGTGTTCGAGGTAAAAGACCTCAACAACGACCTTATTTCTCGAGTAAATTGCTTCATTTTCTTCATTTTATTTCTTCCAAGTTTCACGTTCATATTTACACCCCGTTCAAAAGTTTGAAGAATGTATTATGATTTTAGAAGACTTTCTTCCTTAACTTTGCTCCGAAGAACCTACATATATTCCCTTGAAAAATATTATCTAAGTTCCCACAAAATATGATGTTCCTATATTTCTAAATTCCTGAATATTCAATATTTCTTTTCTCAACTTCTATTAAAGGAAAGTGTAATATATTTCCAATCGGAGCGAAAGAATGAAGTAGCTAAATATTTTCTTCAAAACATTATTCTTCTGTTAGGTTGATTAATTTAATACAGATGCATAGACTGTGTTATTCTATAGAAAATAATTGATTTAATCAATCAATAGATAGTTTGTTGTTTTCAGCGAGAAGGTATCAATTTTATCGTTTGTCAATATTCTATCAAAACCTTTCCACGCATCTAATATACTAAAAAAGTTAATTACGATTGAAGGTGCTCAACTGGTTTAAGAATCAAGTTATTCATTGACATATCGGTTACCTTATTACGATTGTTTGAATGGCTAGAAATATGGTAATACGTAACAGCGATTTACGTGACATTGCGTAAGGAAGAATTTATTTAACGCGTTGTCAATCGGTTGTTTCAAATGTTAATTAATGCTCACCACCGCATCGGGGTCGTGGAATCTAAATGAAGTCTTTGGTTAAGCGATAGGCGTTATCGACGTTTACCAAAGCGTTTACAGCTTGAATAAAAGATCGATCGAATACTGATAAGTAATATCGATTAAGAAATTTAATTCGTTCGAATTGAGATTATTTATTTACTTACAAAATAGCAATGAATACAAATTTGACGTAAAACTTCTGAAATATTTGTATTAAGTAACTATGACATTCTGAGAAATTAGTTGCAATTAGGAACAGTGTAAGAGAAAAGCAAATGATAGAAGGATAATTGTATGTATCTTATAAAAAACTTAGGATACCAAATATTTTAATGAATTTATCAAATTTACGATCAAATTACAAACCACACTAATTAAAATCTGAAATCGAACGATAATTAGCTAATAAAAATTCAGCAAAATGATGAATAGCACTATTGGGACAATTTATTTTGAAACTAATAGGTGGAAAAAAAAACAGACCTACGACTCATAATCAATACTTATGTTTAACATTAAATGACCGTCATAATAATTATAGAGTTACGATAATTTATTCAAACAGGATCCAGCTGAAGTAGGTATCGATAAGAATGATGTTTAAAGTGGAACAGTTTCGCAAAAGTTAATACGTATAATTTATACAACTTAGTTCGGAATGTCGGAATAATTGGTGAAGGGGAATCATTTGATCACGTAGATTAGATCATTCGTTCCGAGACGAGGAGTCCGAATTCCTGAACTTTCTAGCAGTTAATCTTCGCTAGAATATCGGGACCAAAGTAGATCGCTGGCCACCAAGATTTATTTATCGTTGAACTTCTGCCATATGAATTTTCACAGTGTCTGGAATAGAATGTGCGTACAACATTTTGAATCCCTTCTTTCAACAGTTTCCCAGAAGCTTCGACAGAATTTTAAACGTTGATATAGTACTTCGTCTCTTCTGTTTCTTCTTTAACCTTGGGACAACGTCCCGGAGTTGCTGGTGACCCCATAAAATTTTAATCTTGTCATAAAGCGAAGAATTATTATGCGTTTCAGAATAGCTTAACAATTTTTGTTTCCTTTGTTTTATGAAAAGACGTATAGTGCAGTTATTATTTCTCAAGATGTTTAGAAAGTATTACGATTTCATTTGGAGTCGTCCCAGGCTTAAGTAAATATATTTAAATAATTTTCAGTTCTTTTTCGTTTGGTAATTTGGATACCTGTTCCATTATTTATCGATAATCCGTTCAAAACTGTGTCAGTGTTGGGTGATTTCTTATCGCAGAAGAGGTTGACTCATGAAAGGTACTATACTTGTAAAGTTACCTACTTTACAAATCTGAGATTTATATTAAACGATCGCTGTCGAATCGCGTCTTCGTCAAAGGATTGATAAGAAGTAGTCGAGTTGTCTGTGCACGAGTCAGGCTAAAAATGACTGATCAGATGTTTGGAAAGGTTGAAGAACCTTCTCCAGCTTGATCGTAATGTTTCTCACGAGGTGGTCGAATTCTTGATGGCCGATCTTGTAACACGTGGCTTCTAATTGGTGATCGAGACTTCTCTAATTAGGACTGCGTGTTCCACGATCAGCAATTGGCACGGCACGAAAGTGGGTCGTGGCTCCGTGTCTCGCCCTACGTTCGTTGTCTAAGACGACGACGACGACGACGATGCCGTTGGTTGCGCAAGCAGATATTTCAAATTCATAGCCTTCAGTCCTGTCTCGAAGGATTGATAAAGATATCTCGGATGTTACATGTATTGTAGTCCGGTTGAGAAGAAAATAGTATCAGGCTCAACCTTGGAATTCTGTATGCCTCTTTCGTTTACGTATATCGTGACACGATAATGCACTGCATTCAGTTCAAATTTACAATGCGATTCGATCAAAATTATTCTGTCGGGTGCGAAAAGATTCTCGACGACGAAAATCGTTCTCTAAAAAAGAATATCTGAACATTACGGGAGAGTGTTTCGATTGAAGTATGCACCTGGATTTTCTATATACTTTGGTCGTTTAAACGGTAGGTAATAAATGTCGAAGTTCGCGTTTAACCATCTGTCAAGTTTAATTATAACCTTCTTAGGCCCTTTTAGCACAGAATATTGAAATATAGAAATTAATTTCATGCTTATCACGTTGACTGCCACAGTGAAAACGGACGTGGGTAGTCAGACACGCTGAAATCCTAATTATTAACAATACAATCAACTAATTTTCAAATTTAACTTTTCAATTCGATAGCTAGCATTATTAGCTTAATGTTAATGCTATCCGTGGTTTATTTGATCATTTCTGTTGGTAATTATTTGATTGTACAAAATTTCGGGTGCCGGTCACCGGTGACCCCCGTGGCAGCCAACGTGTTATTATTTATTGAATATTTGTATAATATTTTATACAGTAAAATACTGTCTTTATTTTCAAATCCAGGATTAAGCTATATTTTATATATAAAAGACACAACTTTTGTTAATAATCACACTTAACAAAAATTATATGTATAACTGACAACGAGGTACTAATTGAAGTTTGCTGTTTTTAACATTTTACTGAGGCGTTAATAAAAGTTTCATCCAAACGGGGATTAGGTACTTTTCTGAAAACTGTTCAAGAAATTTGATGATAATTTTCTCGAATTTTTAAAAATCCGATTTTGAGACTAAATTAAAATACAATAAAAATGTATGGAATAGTTTTCAAAACCATTGCAAATAACACCGTGAAGTCGGTTTCCAGTTAAAAAATACCGAATCGGACGAAGAATCGTATCGTTCGAACTGGTAGCAAGGGAACGGTCGAGTTGCAACGGTTTTTAATTGACACGAAGAGGAACCGTGTTCGATCGTGGTCGTGTCTCTCGACGTAGGAGGCGGTACGGTAGTTTACCACGTTCAATCGCGTTTAAATATTTAACGGTGGTCATGTATGCACGTCGATCAGCTCGTTATAACCGACCTGACAGACCGGAGGTGGAGTTTGCGAGATACAGTCGCCTATCGTGGTGCCGGTATTAAAATGCAAATGATCACACTATCGCCAGGCGTAACTCGTATCAACGTGCTACCTCCGTAGCCGCGGACTCGTAAAACACCCTGACGTCCTCTCCTTTTCCGTTCTGTATGCATAAAGCAACGCGACAACATGGACTTTTCCGCGCCTCGATCTGCTCAGCGGAAATTTAATTGTCCGATCATGATCGTCTGACAGATCTGAATTCGATGGATTCACGATCAAATACGACTGTATGGATAATAATTATAGGCTCAAACCAGAAGCCAAGTCCGGAAGCAGACTGGGTTATAAAAATACTGGTTCTGAGGAGATAAAGGGAGCCCACCCACAACTATAACATTTATCATGTACAAAATTGTCAAGAGCTACAATAGTATTATCTTTTATTTAGAATTTCAGGTTTGTCGGGAGAGTTGTTTTTCATTTAAAATTAAGGAGCATTGGTATAATGGTTATGGAGGTCCATTTATATCCATCAGACAAGCTGACATTCTCTGATCATGTCTGGATATGTTTATAACTCGATACGAAAAATTTTTGCACGTGATTGGTTTCATTAGGTGTCTGTTAGGTGTCAAGAAGTGTTGGACAACTATTTATTGGTACCCTTTGCAGCATTGACAGAAGGAAGGCAATCTTTCGACAGGGCAAAGCGCTGACTGCATAAAAAGAGTAGTTTAACGTGTTCGATATTAAATTATGACCATGGTTCATATTAAGTCCTGGTCTGAATCTCTTTGCGATGTAATCCGCCAAAGGGTTCAGTATACTAGTCAAGTTATTAAATTTTCCAGAATATCTTCAAAGCTACATGTATCGGTCTTATGAATAATTTACGATAGAAATCGAGAACACCTGCAAAGCTATTATCTCATCGCAATTTTAATTTATTATAATTCCGTGGGTATGATTCAATAAATTGTTTGATAAAACCGTATTTGCTTGATTAGTCTAAGAAACTTTATTAACGCTCGAACCATCAAAACGTCTGGTTTCAAGTTTTTTTTATTTTTTTATTTCAAATTAGAAAATTTTTTAATATGTTTCTTCCAACATTCATTTATTTCTCTAATCTATTTTCAATCTAAAAACAATCGTATTTAAAACGTTCGTAGTCCAACTATTAATCTAACAAAATAAAATTTCTTAGATAAAATTTTGTTTATCACAAAATTTCTAATTCGTTCTTGACTCACCGTAATAAAATCGCTATAGTGACGTGGTCCGACTGAAGGACAGAAAAAGGACAGAAAAAGTAGTATTAGAAACATATTTTGAAACGAGTTATAGTTTGAGTAATAATCGGGTACAGAAATTCAAACGGGTCGCCTTGTACGAAGAATTTTTCTCTCGATTCATTAACACCAATCGGCTATCGATGATTGAATAATACCTGGCACGCGAGATGTTGATGTTTAATTATTGATCGACACTCGGTGAATGTGGTATGTCTTCTACGTATATTAGAAGTTGCCCGGTGACTGTTGATCTCTGACAGACGAGTCCTATTCATTGAACGAACGATCGTGCATTCCGACGACGTCTTGGTGCGTGACAAATAAAGTCGGCAATTATTAATCTGATAATTTGCATGTATCAATAACCGGAGATAGGGATCAAGTATTAGGCTGTTTGAAAAGTTGCAAATGGCTATCGGTATTAACATTTTGACTGTTGGTGTTATGCATTCGTGATTTTCATATGCAGATAACTTTTTTTTACACCGATATTCTTTAATCCTTTGACGCATGAGTACTTTTTCCGGGGAAAAAACATTATTTTTTTGCAATTGATTAAAATCCATGCGTCAACATAGTTTTTTTTTTAAATTTAAATTCGTTAGCGAAACGAAGATTGAAGAAATTTGAGGCCTTCAATTATTTTACTATCGATTCGTTTACCAATTGGTTTGATCCTTTCGAATTTCGAAAGGAAGATATTTAATCTGTATGAACTCGTGTAACTTTCGAGCAACATATTTAAGTTTTATTATTATAAATTCAAATCGTTCCACGAACATGTTTTGCAACTTATTTTATACCATTGAGATCTGTTACTATTATATTATAAATTACGTATTCTATGATCAAAACATTTAACTGAAGTTAATTTATTTGTGATACCTACTAATGCCCTGACTTTTAAATTTACCTTTAAATTATGTGCAGAAAGGCGTAATTTTTTTTATGTTGATTACAGGGAAAAGTATTAATATTTATAAGCCTTTGTCTATGTAAATGTGTTTTGAAGGTGGAAGTTAGGACAGTGAATTTCCTACGTTCTGTTACTGGAGGAGTAAAAATGCGATACAAACGAAAATAAAAGTCACGCTGATTACGAATATAATGAAGATGACTCTAGGCAAGTAAAACCTTTAATATATTTACCTTAAAAGATTTGTATTAACAGGTTTCACTTTTTGCATATTTTTCGATAAATAACTCTTGTATTAACGAGATTTGTGTTATTTCAACGTTTATTCGTAAATATTGTCCGATTAGGCTTAAATTTTGCGCAAGTGTCAGTTGTCATGTTAGGAATAAAAGCAATCCGGTGGAAAAGCTAAACTTTATACTTGAAAAAATGAACCACCCTATTGTACTTATTAACATTTTTTAATTTATTATTTCACACTCGTTTTTCGATAAATTTGATTATCGGGAAAACAATAAACGAAGTGTCAATAACTGGAGCACTGCCAACTGTTGAGCACTTTATAGGGTAAAGTATTCCATTACTGACACTTTAATTAGATTTATACTTTAAATGCACTTTTCTAAAATGTGACTCGTAATGTTTAAATTTTCTTCTTTGCCTAATATTGATTTTTAAGGCTACCTAGCAATTATTTTCAAATTCCATGATTGTTGGTACCAAAAAGCCAGTAGTTGTTGATATAAACTGTTAATAATATAATTCTAGCGTTGTACGAATAAAAAGTAAACAGACAAAAATAAGTAAAAAAAAAATTTAAAAATTGGACATTTTACTCTACAACATTTTTATAGCAAACCATCATCAGGGTAACTATCGTCATCGCGTCCACGAGTTAATTTTATTCTCTACAGAGTGTTAAAAAAAAACCATTCAATATTTATATGGTATATAGGACGCACTGTACTGAGTAAAAAGCCTTAGTAAACATAGGTCGAAAGATCAACCGTTTCTGAGATACGGCTGATTGACTTACTACTGAATTTTCAATATTTACAGAAGATTTTCCACGTGTCCTTCTTCCATTTCCCTACACGCTTAACAATCTTCTTCTTACAGAGTCGCGAACTCCCTCGAAATTGTCGAATTATTTGACAAGCACGGTGAATCGTGATGCTAGCAAATAAAAATGTTTGTATCTCACAAACGATTTTAAGGTTTTTTTACTCGGTACAGTGTGTCCTATGTACCATATAAATATTGAATGGTTTTGTTTTAAACACCCTGTATAATTTGGATGCAGATTGCAGATGTGGCAAGAGTTTAATCCGCAGCCACTCGATTTTATACGCTTTTCGTTGCGTTTCCATTTTTTTCTTTTTTTCCCCTTTCGTTCACCACTTATTCGCATTAATTACAGTCGACGTCATACAGACCAGACGTATTTCATTCCAACGTGTTCCCCGCGCGATATTTCCCTTCTCCCTGTCCGCGTGTCAGAATGCGAGCAAAATAACCACGGATAATTATCCTTATCGGGTGAATAATAGCCGGAGGAGAAAAGGATCTAGCTGAAAAGCGTTTTGTACGCGAACACGTAAGACAATGACAAGGTTCTACGCTTTGGTCCCATTCAATTATTGTCACACGGCTGTGTACACTAGATGCGATTGAAAAGTTTCAATGCGTTTCATACAAAAACACTGATCAAAAGGATCAGGACTTTTGTGGAGATTATAATACCTATAGCTACAAGCCATAAGTAACGACATCTCAAAGTACATTTCAAATCTAAAAAGTCAAACGACAATTCCACCTACGAACGTCGAAGATTATTAACGTTAATAACAAATTTACATACTTTTCAAGTTTTACACAGATGCTATCGAAAATAATTGTTTTGGTCCAGAAAGTAGATATAAGGGGTCTGGGTTATTGCTTGTACAAATTTTAATCTTTCTCCCTGCTTCTCAAATATCATATGCATAGGGTAAATGATTTTTAAGCGTTATCGAACCGATCAAATGGGGGGAAATTGAAGATTTATATTTATGATTTTTGTTTAGCGCGATAATTTATAAACATAATGTCTAGGCATTATCTTCAACTGTTTGTAATTCGTAGCCACGAAATGTACGTTTCAAATTTTCATTATAGGTGCAAATAAAAAAAAAAAAAAAAGATGGTAAAGATCACTTGCAATTTTCTCAATTTTTGTTGTGTATTTCTTCTAATAAATTGATCTTTTCATCTGCTTGAGAAGAATTTAAATCATTTGATTCATTTTTAATCCTTCGCACTCTATTAACACCCCTATAGTGACATAAATTTTGCTAAAAATTGGAAAATAGCAAAATAACAAATGGAATAAGAATAAACAAATTCAGAAGCATTTGCCATTTTTTCTTGGCAAAATGGAATTTTTCATTTCCAAGTGTTTAACCAAAAGTAAGCCGAAGGGTTAAAAAGACTTGGTTTATTATCCCCCAGCGTGAGTATTCGCAAAGTTGATAATAACACTGATATTCCTATCGTGCATTATGTAAGTGAAAAAGAAAGAAAAATTACCTGCCGAACAGAGGATGCCAGAGCTGCGAGTCATCGGGCGAATTGGCGGTGGAGCTCACTTCCGGTTCCTGTTTCAGCAGCCCGGTCCGTACCTTGAGCAACGGTGGGTAAGGGCTGGTCCTACGGCTGCTGGACAGATCGATCGGCGCCGGCATCAGCGTGCCAATCGGTTTGCAGCTAAGCTTGGGCCTTGTTTGCAATGCGTGTTTCGTCCCGTTGTACGCGTGATTGGATCCTCTGTTAGTGCCGTTGTTGATTCTCGGATGAGAGTATCGTGACCTGGAGACCGGACCTTCGCCGTGATCGAGAACGTGCTGTAGATGCGCCAACGATATCACCAATAAGTCTGGATCTCTGAGGAGATCCGGTCTGGTCAATGCTTCTGGTAGCCTCAGCTCGGGCCTGGATGCGAGTAATTTCGGGATTTCAGTGGCTGGAGCTGCTGCGAGACCCGGCAAGTAATCCCTGGGTACCAGCAAAGGATCCGGTATCAAATGTCCGGACGTCTCGATCAATTCTCTAAGCTGACTAGCAGGATCGAGAAGCTTATCCGTGCTGGTGGACGTAGCGCAGACTTCCTCCCTCGTATGCATACGAAGTTTCCCAGAGGATTTTTCATAGGAATTCGATTGGCCCTTTTGCCTACCGACAGACCATTCGGTGTACATCGGCCTTTTGGGCGTGGCACGATCCGTCACGATGTACGTACTGTGGATATCACCGCTGGACATTGGTCTACCATAGTTCCTCGTCTCTGGAACGTTCGTCCGTTCCTGGAAGTTTCTGTGACCCTTTCGGTTAGCACCGGTTCTGTCGGTATCCTTCGTGTGATCGGAACGAATAGGTAGATGATCACTTGGTATTTGCTCGCAACGGATCGATATCTCCTTCTGTTTCTCGTAATCCCTCGCCTCCAATTGGTTCGGCGACGACAGGATACCTTTCAAAGTTAAATCGTTCTTCGCGTCTTCCGAACAAGACACCGAACAAGGAGGACTAGGTAGTAGTCTCTCAAGGTACGCCGAAGAGGGCCTTCTGGAAGCCGGGGAACACGGGATTCCACTCGGCTGCGGCGATACAACCGTACCCCGAGTTCGAAGTTCCTCGAGGACCTGCTCGTCGAAATGTTCTACATCCTGATATTTGCATTTCGCTTGGGCCTCGCTGCTTCTGCTCGAGCTTATCCAGTGCGCCTGGTTCTTCGCATTTTCCAGAGGAGTTCTACGATCGTCCGAATTTCCGGCGTTCTGTCTGTGAAAGTAGTCTCTGTCTGGCTCGTAAGCCAACGAGTCGGCTTTCTGCCGTCTCAGATCCTCCAGCACTTGCGAGTCACAGTCGTCCTCGTCCTCCTCCATTTCTCTCTCGTCCTCGTCCTCCTCGTGAGGGAATCCGTCCAATTTCGATTCGTCGGTGTAGGCATCGTTCTTGGGAAAATTCACGGTGCTCTCCGGCGATTCGACGCGCGCCTTCGCGCTGGGAGAGCTCGAATGCGTGGCAATCGTCTGAGAGTTCCTATATCGATAACTGGGAATGATGATCGACAGACCTGGCAGACTTTTCGGAGAAGACGTTGTTCCGCGTGCCTCCGTCGCGGAATCGGCATTCTTCAACAACCTCTCGACGCATTCCGCCTGAGAGTCTGGCGATCTGCTCGAGGACGACGCTTTCGACGCCGGCCTCGTTATGCTCTTCGTACTCTCCGGCGTGTGAGTTCTCGTTATGGACACTGAAAGGCCTGGTGTGTTCCTGAGCGCGTTTAGAATCTTCGAACTGTCGTTGTAATCCAATTTGATCGGTTCTCCCGGCTCGTCAGGACGTTCTTCTTCAGTTTCCAACTGCGTGTCATCGTCCACGCTCACCACGCTTTGCCACTTAGAACGAGAACTCGATTTACACTTTGTTCGATTCCCAAGACCACCGTCCGCTTCGACGACCTTACACGATTTCGAGTCTGAATTATTCTTAACGGACACAATGATCACATCGTCCTTTATCCGAGGTTTCTTCTTCTTCTCTTCATGTTCGACGTCGTAGCTGGCAAGAATCTTCTCTTCGTGCGTCTCTATTTTATCGTCAGCGAGATTATCGTTGTTTTTCACTTCGTTCTCGTGCCGATAACTAGAAATCACATCCGTTCTTGTTTGCTCCTTGATTGTGCCCGACAACTCCATCAACACCGTTGAGTTCGATTCTTTAGATCGGTCGTGAAGATTCTCGTTGAGAATCTCGTACGTTTTCGTAGAATCG
This sequence comes from Stelis phaeoptera, assembly GCA_943735885.1. NCBI lineage: Eukaryota > Metazoa > Arthropoda > Insecta > Hymenoptera > Megachilidae > Stelis > Stelis phaeoptera. Next base: position 6,441,857 of record OX030933.1, read on the forward strand.
ACGGGCAGATCGGCGCTAGGCGTATCGGTAGCTAGAACCGGCGAGGCAGTGGCATCTATCATGTTCAATATATCCTGAATGCCCGCCTTGTTCATGCGTCTTCTTTTTTCATTATCTACCACCGACTTCTCCTCGACGGAGATAACATCATCCTCGTTCTGCCCCTTCTGGTCTTTTTCCCGTCTCTGAAGGACATTCTGATGAACGCCCTCGGGCAATTGAGAAAAGTGTAGCTGTTCCAGCACTACTCGCGGCTGAAACAGCTTGTCTTTCTGCAACCTTTCCAGATTACTTCTTCCATTGCATCTGGTCAAGTCGTTGTTAAACCTATTTCCTTCTTCAACTTCGTTTTCATTCTCGTCCCTTTCCTCTTCGTCCTCTTCAACCTCGTCCTCGTCCTCGTCATCGTCGTCGTCGTCGTCATCCTCGTCATCAGAGCACGGCACTCGTCGTAGTTCCTCCAAAGGATAATCATAATCTCGTCGATGCTCGATCTTTCTGTTAACCTCATCGTAACTCCTTTTCCTTCCAGCACCGTCCCTGTCGACCAAACCGTTGGCGCGTCCGTTCGCCAGCTCTTTCGCCGGGATATGTTGAAGATTCATCGCGACGCATCCGACCTGTTTGCCAGAATCTTTTCCTTCGTTTGCGACGGACGAATTCGAAGCGTTCGCGTTGCTCGTCTTCTGGAAGTTGGCACCCAAGCCGGTCGAATACATGTTGGAAGCGGTCCTTGGTATCGAACGCCATCCTTGAGCCGTCTTCGTTAACTTGATACGATTCCTCTTGTCGTAATCCTCGCATCTCACCTCGACGATTCTCTGTTCCCGTTGCGAGGCCCACAGAAATATCGGATTCACCTTCGGCCGTTTCTCTTCCGGCTCGTCCGACGATTGTTCCTCCCGTAGCTGTTTCTGATGTTTCTGATGATGATGATGGTGATGATGATGACGTCTTTGACGACGGGGCGCTGTGCCCCGTGCAGGGGCCCCGCTCATCACTCCATCCAACGAGCGGTTATTACTCTGCCACTCGTCCACGGAGACGACTTCTTCTGGCAACCACTTCCGTTCTAACAATTCGAACGTTCGATCAACGAACTTTTAATCTCGGAATAATACTTGAAACATTCACGATACATTAACGATTACGTGGTTGGCGAACGAGGATCTTTTTAAACCATATTCCGTATTATCCTCGCGGCACAGGATTCCGTCGACTAAGTAATTAGTTCGGATCATGAGTGGACTCACCCCACCTAACGACTCACCCTGAAGTCAATTTCTCACCGTCCATTAACAAACAAGTCAGTTTCGAGCAAGCAACGATCGATCTTAAGGGCATTGACATTGTTGACCCAGCACTTCCGCGAGCCAGATGCATCGGACACATAGGCCACGCTTTGGTCTCTATCTCGACTCATGTACTCTCTTTATCTCTCACAAGAAGAAGACTCGTGTAATGAGTTCACCGACACCGGGCACACGGAATTACGTGGTTCGACCCGTGAGATAATTCGACGGTTGCTAAGAAAGTTCACTGGACACTAGGATATAGAAAATCGTCGACGTTCGTTCGGTTATCGAACCGTGATGCGGTGTCACAACGGCGAGGACGAAAGGATCAACGGGCTCGTCGATTTTCATCGAGGCATCTGTACAACGTCGATTTGCATCGAGCTTGCGGCGTCGACTCCGTCGAGCTTACGGCTGGCAGCACTGAGTACGTTCGACCCATCGAGCTTCTCTCGAACCGTTCGTCTCTCCTCTCTTTCCCTCCCTATCTTTTTCTCTCTTCCCTCAACGTCACTATTACCTCTCTCTCTCTCTCTCTCTCTGTCTCTCTCTTTCTCTTTCTCTCTATCTACTTACACGGTGGTTGCACCGGCCTTGTCGCACCCTAAATCTCTCCTCCTCGAAATTCTTTTAATCCTTTCCACTGTCTCTCGACCGCGGCGACTTCAAGGTCCGTTTTCAGACCGCGTTCGTTTCGCGACAGGACACAACGGCTCGATACGTTCCAAACGACACTCCTCGATCCTTGACCGTGCGCGAAAATTTCTCGTGAAAGCCGACGAATTGTCATCTATGACATAATACACGGACAAAATCTATTCACCCGGTTACATGTCGTTACGCGCGGAGTCACTGTCTGGGAGCTACTGTCGGTGCCTTCTCGTTGCCTTCCACTTCGCCGCCACCGCCCCCGCTCCACGGAATCGCGGCCCAGGGTCGGAACTATCCGTGGTGCCCTTGTTTTATCCGTTCCCATCTTCTTGCCACATCTTCGCCGGCTGTAAATAATTATCAGAAATCTTCGGAGTTTTCTGTCGTTTGTACGACAGTTTTATCGATCCATATTTCATATTAATTAATGTTGAGACATTGCCACGTCCTAGTATTATTCTCTTTTTAATTTACTGTCTCGAATAATTAATTATTGTTTCGATAATCATTGTAGAAACGTGCGCTTTTATTATTATTAGATGATAAAGTGATTCGTTTTTTGAATATTTTGTTTAGTTGGTTCTGATTAAATAATCTTTAGATATAGAGAAGCACCACGGTAGAGTTTTCAAAAGTAGACGTTACCTTTTAGATAAGAAACACGTTAACAAAATGAAATTGAAGAAATCATGATATTCGTACGTTAAAAAGTTACAGGATCATCTTTCAATTTCTAAACATTTCTGATGAATGAAATCCTATGTAAACGTTAGAATTTTGATGCGTGTGTTTTTTCAGAAGCATGAAAGTTAATTCACTCGTTTGTTTTGCGGTTGAAATATTTCTCATAGACGAAGAAAAGGATCATCGATTTGGTTCTTTTTAAATAACTTTGACGTTACCGTAGATATTGTAATTTAACGGTTTTCAACCACATTATACGAACTTATTTATACGTACAGAATGGTTAAACGCGTTCCAAGTTATTTATAAAGTAAAGTGTGTTTCAACATTTTCAGGGCGAAGATTCACTCTTCAAAATTCTTTGCTCCGTAAACCATTTGGCAATAAAATAACACTCTATGATAACGTAACCGGTCGTTAATTACTAATAACTGACAGAATTTCTCAGAAACTATAATCTTTATTTCATAACGAGCAACGATATACATTTCTCTTTACCATCTGTATAAACATTTTGCTGAAATATCGTGTCTCTATATATTTCAACGATTTCGATTCAAAAATCATTCCTTACAATCTTCTAGAATACATTAACCACAACTTTGTTCGAAATTATTAGAATTACAATATTTCTCCTGATTTTATTTATCAAATTAAATTTGCATAGCAACGTAAGTTTAACGTGAACTATAATTCAAAAATCTATAATTACAACTTGTACAAGAATTATAATTTGCCAAGAGTAAAATTTGTATTCGACTCAAAGTCAATTAAATTCAAATCTATTAAAGAAACTTTCAGCACTCTAAACAAATTTCTTTCAATTCTTTAATTTTTATTTTACCAAGTACTTGTATACCTATCGTGGGTTAAATTCGAGTAATTTTCAAACAAAATACACCATATGCCCATGAAATATTTCTGACAGATGATCGACACGGGGCGACGAAAGAATCGACGCCGATACTGTCGCGTTCTTACCCCTCACCCCGAGATAGCCAGCTCGCGGCCGGAGCACCGACCATGAAAAGAGACCGATGGAACAAGCGACGAGGACAGACGCAAAGGAAGAGAATGGGATAACCTGTGTGTATGTATATACGAGTATACAGAGTGTACCGAAGGTAACTTCGATTACAATAGTATCAACGGAGAAAATTCTGTCGATTAAGGACGAACGATTAATCATCGATCCTATCACCATTTCTCCTCGTTTCCCCGTTCGAAGATTTATCGATAACGATGTCCATTTACAAAATTAATACAACACCGTTTTACCCCGTTCGTTCGGATTTTATATTTTTGTCGGTTGAAAAAGGTGTTCACGAAAATTAATACGTCACTGTTAACCTGCCCGCCACGAATTCCGAATTAACGTTCGAATTTTAAGCCTTACACGTTTTAACGGGCCGGACCTCGTGTCGTCGTTAATACATTTGTCCGTTCACGTGAAAAAGGGAGGGAAAGAAAGGAAAAAAAAAAAAGAGGGCCGTTGGTATTTTCTGGACGAAAGATTTACCCGTGTCCCCGACGAGGAACTAGTTTTCGATAAACGAGCACCTCCTCGTTAAGTGGCTCCACGAAGGGGGCCGAAATCGTACTCACCCTATATCCCTGGACACGGGAGAAACGGAGAAGGCCGATCAAAGCGGAAGAGAGACGACGGTGGACGAAGCGGCAGCCAGGGGTGTGACAAAGACGGAGAAATATTTTTATTAAAAGGAGGGAGGCAACCTGACGGTGGAAGAGAGAGAGAGAGATTCACGGTGCAATACACCGTGTCGGATGCTGATGCTGCATTAAGCCCCGTTTGCACTTCCGCCCTTCCATTCGCGGGCTTCGATCCTTTCATACGCTTCCTTTAACGCCAGCACCATGGATTGTTTCCAATGATTTTCATTTTGTATTAGGCTGGAATATGAATTGGTAGAAACAGATTCTTTTAACCATCAATTGTAGAACACTTGTCTCGGAGGCAAGGCCGAATTTTTGATTCGATAGGATAACTTACTGGGAAATCGAGAAAAGATCGAAACCTTTAATTGATAAGCATTATCGAATAAAATAGTTATATTTATTTCTTTGTCGTATTAGTTTTATAAAGAAAATTACCAAGTAATCTTAGGGAATGCATGATTATGATAATAACGTAAAGAATGGGCGTCGGTAACCAGCGCCCGCTCTAGGGGCGGGCAACCTGGGCATTTGTCCGGGGCGCCAGTTTGGCTGTAAGTGTGAGAGAAATATTGATGTGTTAAATACCCGATTAATTAATTGAAAATTTCAGATATCGATTTTTTCGCGCTTTTGGGCAAAAAAGAAAGCCTAAACAATGTACTGTACACTTCTATAAAAAAAAGCAGTGTGGTTGATCTTATTTTTCACTCGATGAGCATGTGCTACAATTTATAAATCATTTACTTTGATATCAAAATGTTAATGTATTAATGATCGTCGTTTTCTCTCTTTTCTAGAAAATCCTGGTTTATTTTTCATTTTATTGTCTGCTTAATTAATTGTTTGCCTCGAACGAGTACTTATCAGTCCATCAATTGCAGTTTCACCACTGGCTTTCTTTTACCCTCGATCCATCGTACGAAATATCGAAATTTCTTCTTAAGTTTGATTTTCTAATAAATCATTTCTGAATTTTTCTTCTACATCGGTTTACCATATAAATAAGCAAATCTTATTCGTTATAAGTTCGAACATTAATTCATTTTTCGTATACACGATGCACGTAATTTCGCCGAGTGTAAATCTTCTAATTATTTTATACCACCGCGTTAAGAAATTTCTACGGAGAGACGACGGTATTGAAGGGCACAATATTTCCGGAATTCAAACAAGGCATAGGAAATTTCACAATGCAAATCCCCGTTGCACTCGAGATCCATCGACAAACAATGGCGAGAAGAGGGAACCCGGAGGATGTAATCTTAACAGAGAATCCTACCAAACGAAAGGACCATTGACTCCCGGTAGCTACGCGATTTATAATCCCGTCTGCTGTTACAACATTGTTTATCAAACTTCTCATCAGATGCACTGTAGGCCAGAAATGAAAATTTCACGACGAAACATCGTGATTTGGGAAATGATTTCATCTATGTCACAATAGTTCAACTGTTAGACAGTTAAATTTTTAAACGCAAGATTTTCGTATATTTGAAGGAACGCTTTTAAATTTCAATTCATGGACCGTGGTCCAAAGAATAACCAGAGAGAGCTGAGCGATACTTCTAAAGGGTGTCCCAGTTTTTTCCCGCCAAACTTTACCAACACATTCTCAACAAACCAAAGTAAGACGAAAGTGTTATAAATGTTATACATAAATGATATGGATATCTGCCATCATCGTTTAGGGTTCGTCAGATTGTGGATCTTGACATTCGTAATTAGTAATGCAATAGATTCGATTTTGAAATGGAATTATAAGTGATTTCAACCTGTGTGATATCAGTGAACGACACCAGCTAAAGGCGATGAAAATTTCGTTAAGCAAAGCCTTTCTTTCTCCCAAATTTTACCTATTATTATTACAATTTTTCGTATTTTCTATTATTCTAAATTTTAGCTATCTAATACAACGATTTCTAATTAAGTAATTGAAAGGATATTAATAATGCAAGCGACAAATTTCTATAGAAATTCAAGAGTCACCCGAATACGTGTGTCGTGGCAGTCAACGTGTTAATGAAGCATTTAAGAACCTGTGTTCATATGAAATTTCTATCTTATTTTTTCTTGTAGAATATGTTGATAAAGTTTGGCGGGGAAAAAACTGGCACACCCTGTACCTTCTTGTACATTTTTTAAATATTTTTGCGTAAATATTAAGAGTTCAGATTGAATATTATCGGATGAACCAACGGACGAAGATGCAAAAGAAATTGTATAAAATGATGAAAGTATAACAACAATAAAGTTTGCTCAAAATGCTAAAGGACTGAATGTGACCTAAGATGCGTTCCATTGACGGAACAAAACCGCAGACAGTGTTAACTACAGACGGTTTTTCCCCTATAGGAGAAGCTGTTCTTCCTCGTGTTTGTTCGTCGTTTGCCCATGGACTTAAGACAAACACACAAAGTATACCAGCAAGGTCACGTGATGGACTTCGTCCAGGACAAGACGAGGGAGCATACATAGAAGGGAGACGTCACTGACCGTGGACGCACGCAAGACTCGCGACAATTTTGTCCACGACATAGCAGGAACTCCGTGCATCGGGGCAGATAAAGCGGAAGAATGCGGCCCCGGTGAACTCTGATTCGAGGAACACGCGCCTTTTACCATTTCCTATCAGCCCTTCCTCTGGACGAGTGAAATGAACGAACCAGGCAACTATGGTTGTCTACCAAAGTATGAGTGATCATGAGTAACGATCGTTATTCTTTATTTTAAATTGATATAACCCTTTCGTACCTATACGTCTTTGATAAATAAATCCTCAAGGCAAAGAATATCATAAAATGTATAAGTTTCTAAGTTTCTAAAAATATATTGGAAACTTCTAAATTTCTGAAAATGTAGTAACGATTTTTTTAATTTCTTAATAATTCCAGCTAGAGCGAAACGAATTGGGAGTAATAATTACTGTGATGCTGTTGTTTTAGTTTGCTTCGAACGATTTCACAGGTACGAGATAATGCGTCGATTTTAACCCTTTGCACAACCTGTGGCGCCTTTCACATTAAAAAATGTGAAATTTAAGTTGAATTTACATTAGAGTATAGAAAATTAGTGAAACAAATAAAAATAAATCGATTCTCGCAGTATTCGTATCAGTTTTCATCTAAAATAATGCTTTTGGATTTTAATTCTTACATCAAGTAAAAATCCCCCAAAAAGAATAAAATTGGTATCACATTAATATCATAAGTCGTAAGGTAACAATTGAAAGTTTACATTTGAACATTCATCAATTATATCCTCAATAATCAGTACCGTAATTAATTACATTTTACGTCCATTCTCACTATATCAATTAAAGCGTTAATAAATTGGAATTAAATTAAAATTAAAATTGAAATTAGAACTATGTACCAAACATTAAAAACTAAACTTATCGACAATACAAATTGAATCAAGTTTGCTCAGATATGAAGTAGATAATAAACAATTAAAAATAAGTTAATAAAAAAGAATTTAATACCAAGAAATCTATATTATCGGCTGAATGAAGTTAGAAGTTGGCAATGCTGCTTGCTAGAGAGCATTGTGGTTCGCAAATATCTGTTGCTATTTTAACACAAGTTTAAAAAAACGATGTGATTCCTCGATCGTTCGACTAAATATAACGCAAGATTCAAAGATTAGAATTTGGTTGGTGATTGATGTTAAGAAATTCAAATTCTGAGTCATCCGAATGTTTAGGGATTTATCGAGAAATAGATTGTAGTTCATGTAACTAACTCTTACTTAGTCATACCGATCTTATGTCAAATATAATATGTTATGTAAAATATAACAATTTTTCAGCTAATATTTTACAAAGATTTAACCACATACACCGAGCCAATTATATTTTCATTTCATTTAAACATAATGTGTTATAAATTATAAATGTTATTTAATTGAATGAAAAATTGATCATCACGTGGATTTAAGATTACTCAATATGATTTAACACGTTGAGTATAACCTTGAAAATGGATCCGAAGGTCAAATACAAGGTCATGGACTTACGTCCTCCATCGATCCCTGCAACTTTTATCCTGAACATTTTTGCCGAATATGATCATCTGAGAAGTTAAGACCCCTGGACGGGTGGTTTTGGACACCCTGTATGTTATAAATAATATGAAAATTTGTAGCATATATATTTCTTTTTATATTTCCTGGCTCTCCATATTCTAACTGTACATCGTTCGGACTAAAAAGAAAAATGAATACAACGTAACAATACAGAGTGTCCCCTAACTAGTGTAAGAGCCGAAAATGGAGACTACCTGAGACGATTCTGAACAACAATTTCCTTTGCAAAAATGTCAGATGGGGCTTCGTTTCTGGATTATTAACGAAAAACACTGACCAATCAAAGCTTATTCTAACATCCCTAGAATAAGGCAATAGAAGAAATTAAGAGGTATGTATCTACGTGTGAATGAATGAGTACAAAGTGAAAAGATTATGACCTTCCTATGGCCGAGAAGCAAATAATAAAGAATATCTATCTAATACCGGTACCATCATCACGAAGACGATGACTAATTCAACTATTGTGGCATAATATTGTTACAAGCGTGCGGACAAACAAACACGCTATTAAAAGTTACTCGATGGTCAATGTAAACGATTGGATCCAAATTTGGATCGATAACACCATTCGCAGGTACACGAGTTTCAATAAAAACACAAAGGAATACGCACATTCGTCTGACTGTTCGTTGCTACTTCCTGATCGCTACAGGTGGTCCCTGGTAAAAATCCTCCTCTGGGCTTGGCACGCCTACGCGGCCGAAGACGTCATTGGATTTTCTCAGGTTCGAGTTATATCTCGTTCCCTTGTTCGATTTCGTCGACGCCAACGTAAATCGCCGTATCGCACGTCCATTGCGTCAATCTCTAAATCTAAACCTGATTGGACTTCGTGGAAGTTAACATTTTCCAAAGTACATTGATTTGACCGATCAGCTGGACCAGAATTCTGCTAGAGTCTATTAAACTACGCAGACGAACGGTGAGATTATACTGGCAGCTATCAGAGCTCGTCTCAAAAGAAATTATTCGTTTCTATTGGTCAATCTTTTTATTTGAAATTAAATAACGAATTATTCCTTGACTGCGGATCTTTACGCGAATCTATGTTTGTTACGAATCAATTTTTCCCCTCGATTAAAAGAGAAAAGTAAAGGTAATTAGAAAGAATTGGATTCTTATAAAAATCGTATCAGATCTTTGAATATTAAGAAAATTTCATTCGAAGAATTAGCCTCAATGTCAAAATCTTGAAATCTTGGAAGCTGCTGCATTTACGATTACGTCTGTAATATAATATAACTATCGAAATAAATTCGACAACAAAATTATCACGTATAAATTTATCTCCCTGTACCTAATAGTATGCAAATCTATCTCGTAACTGTATAAATTAAATGATGATCACAGAGACGTCTGATTTAAGTGATAAAATAATTTGGACCAAGTTTTTGATCCAAATGTCCGATTATTCTTAGAGGATTTCCTCCTTGGAGGATATCCTGCAAATAAATACATGTATTGGACAGACGACACTGTCTGATACGTTCTTCAGAATTTTGAAGGAAATACATTATCAAAATGAATGTAACGAATTCGTTTTCATTTCATTTTATTTCAACAAGGAAATGTTTATAAGAAAATCGAAATCCGAAGACTGGTATTTCTTTAGTGAGCAGATTGAAAGCCAAATTTTCAGTCAAAACAGGATAACTGGACTAATATATGTATTCTATATTTCCGAAAACTGCAGTTTTAGCACCTAAGAAGGAAAGTAGACATAATATATTAGTCTACCTATCATGTTTTTACCATTTAACATATATTCTTGCGTCTGCCCACTAAAGAAATACTAATTTCTAGGTTTCCATTTTAATATGTTACGATTAGTCACGTTTTCGGTTGAAAAAATTGCAATATTTGTCAATTTTAACCCTTTGTCGCCCAGACCATATTTCCTGCAATCGATTAAAACGCCTTCGCCATAATAGATTTCTTTCGAGATGCCTCCATCTTGAAATTATTTGAAAAATGTACCAAACGTACCCTAAATTATTTATTTCATCCACTTTTTTCACATACGTCTCACACTACACGTTAAAGGGTTAAGTATTTATAACTGTCAAAATCTTATACTTAACTTACTTAAATCTATAAAAAAATACTATGTTTCACCTAATTTCTAGCAATTGTAAATTTTCCAAAATTAATAAACCACGTCATTTATTAAACTAATTCTTTTAGCTTCGTCAAAAGACTGAACAGTCGTTTGGTTCAATTTTAAAGAAAGTATTCTGCTTTAAGGAGTGTCCGATGACTTATGAACAGGGGTGTACATACATACACCCGTGTGTGTATAAATAGGAAGAAAAAGTCACGATCATGACAAGTCACTTTTTTTGAATCTCAATAATTCCTGTCTGTGTCAAGTGTTTGCACGAGTCTAGCATGTACCTTCAACTCAAAGCCTCGTACTTTTGCACTTCGAGCTCGGACACGTATTTCCTCAAACAATGAACAAGCCTTTGTCGTTCATTTTAATTAAATTCCTCAAAGGATGGTCAAATTATTATACTCAAATCTTAAATCTTTCATTGATTTAACAATACATGAATATTATTGTTCCTTCGTATTAGTTACAACATCTGGCATCACTACGAGCAATATTTTAACACGGGAATTTCGATAATAAAGAAAATGGGATATGTCGCAGAAGCTAAAGGCAGAATAACGCAATATTCAATAATTTTGTTTTCTGTTCTAGAATATAGTCTTTAACCCTTTGTACTCCGCTGTCCCCTCTGAGGAGACACATTTAATTTACCAGAGTATTTTCAAACGCGACATTTAAGCTTTATTTATATTAGAACGCAGAAAATTGAGGAAAAGTACAATACAAAATAAATAGACACATGACAATTTGTGTTTGCTTTTCGGAAGGTTTGCTGGAAAGGGAAAAGGAGTGCAAAGGGTTAATCTATGTAAAAGTGTTCAATTTGTACTTTTAAATACCCTTTGCACTCGGAGCATTTTTGGATATCTTCGAACCTAATTTACTTCTCAAATTACGTTACAAATGCTTGTGAATCTATTTATTTTTCTTCCTTTCATTAATCTTCTATATTATACTATAAATAAAACAATATGTCCCTCCAGAGACACCACTCGAGTGGAAAGGGTTAATATTAAAAAGTGACATTATAATATTTTGATGGGAACATCTATCCCATTCCATTACCTAAACTTACAAAATATGAAATATTTTGTTTCAATATAATAATTTAACTACCCTCGGTATAATCATACTGTTGGATGCAAAAAGGACCTCATTGGTCGTAACTTAATTTGTAAAAATTCTCCACAAATGTGGTAATTTGAACGGTGACTTTGATCTATTATTGCTAGCTATGAATTTTTACACATTACACATTAATATTGGAAGTAATAAAACTTAATATTTATTAAGAACAATATGACAATTCTTTTAATTCCGATTACTATGCTGCTAACGTTTACTATATCGATAACACGATGTTTTGACGCCCGTACGACGTATGGATTGAGCACCCAAAATGTTAAACCGCGGGTCATGACCTCGTATTCGTGAAAAGGCAAATATTCACCGGTATAGTATACGTATATCAAAATATACCAAACAACAGTTGAAAATAAAAGTTCGTTTATTTAAAAACGATTTATACGACCAAAAAGAGAGTTTAAGAAACTCTCTTATTTTTTATACATAGCACGATTGTTACAAAATTATCTATAACATTACCAGAACCGAAATCATATAACAGATCGTACAATAAATTATATAATAACCATCCCAAGATTTTATTGATTTATGTTTGACTAGTACGAAGTGGGGTCGGTCGGTTAGCATCGGTTCATAGAATTTATTATATTTTTCTCAATTTTCAAGATAAAGCTATAAAATTTTGATGGCAATTGTAGAAAGGAATGACACGTATGTAAAGAAGGGCAAGAGTATTGCTAGATGATTTTTGCACCAGACAATACAATTCCAAAAAAAGAAAAAAAAAACATTACCTACTTTCGCTTGTTTCGCGTACAGACTCTTTTTTATCATCACGATGATGTGTTCAACTTTCTTTATATACACATATATTGACGTCAGAAATGTTTTTCGCGGCGCATCGCAGAATCGACGAACCATTTAGGAATTTAATTGTACATACCTGACGTCGCGACGTCCGTCTTCTTCAGCGGCCCAATGATAACTATCCGAGTCCAGAAGTACACAAACCGTCATATTTCTAGACCACACTTGTTGCAGCTTGAAATGTTCATTATCCGAGGACCTCAACGATGACATGTGTCTTCAATCTTATTAACTCTTCTTTGGATTTCCTTTTGATGGTCTTCGGAAGCTTTCATTTCTAAAATTGATAAATACAAATGAATTTGCGTTTTTATATATTTAAACACTCGATGAGACAGTAAAGAATTATATCAATTTTTAAAGCATTCTTGGGTTTGAACTTTGGAAACAGCCCCGAAAATCTGAACAAGGGTTAAAGACGAAAGGAGCTTATAAATTTCTGAAAAGCTTGTTTCGTCCTGAGAATTAGTTTTATGCAGTGCCGGACAGTGTATGCTGTATAGTTTTCGTTTTTAATAGGATTGGAGATTTTGGGTTGTATTGGAAAATTTTCATTTCATTTTCACTTATTTTCGTACACACAGAATCGTACCATAACCCTTTCGTGGATAGCGGGAATTATTTTTCCCGCAAATTGAAGTTGTTCGTATCGGTGATAATAAAATATTGTACAGGTATAATAAATTGGAAACATAAAGTACGTTAGCTTATGTGCTGGTGATTATGAAATCGTCATAAATGAAAATTGAAAAAGTATTGACACTTATTTTGTATTACATCGATGAATTTACGGAATAAACGAGAAATGTAATACTTTCAGAACTTTGACCTACAGCACTTTCATAATCGACGACATAGATATTAATTTTATTATTGTTTATATTGAAAGTTTTGATTTTCAAGAAAGTCGTGCTCACGGAAGGGTTAAATGCAAATAGATGCAATGTGTATAAATTGTTTATAAAGAAAGGTGTATCATTGACCATTAAAGTCGATCGAATGAACTACCGAATTTTTTAGCTTTTATTCAGACTGGATGAAGTCAAAGATAATATTTTTCTGGTTCTGCTACCTTTCTAAATTTATCGTTGGTGATTAACCTCTGTAACGTAATGTAAACTTCGAAAATCACGGAACGATCGTGTTACGTGCCCGATCTGGGATTTTCAACCGGGAATCGTAATTACTGATTGAAATATAAAAAGCCTACCCACGATGTAATGAATTAATCCTAATTATAACCATAAGAATCCGGGAGAGACAAAAAATCATTCGTATTTAAAATAAAAGAAGGACTAGAAAAACTTATGCTGATGAATTTCAAGATTATTCTGTACGTAATTTTCAATTAATTTAGATGAAATAAATGTATAATTGACAAAATTCCCTGAAAACAATTATTATCGTGTTCGAAATTATGTTATTGCGATTAAATAGATGAATGTTTCTAAAATAATAAAATATGTCTTTTGGAATTATCAATTTGTGTATAAAACATTGCAGAAAAATAATTCAAAATATTCATTCCACTTTTTATATTTATTATGTTAGTTAAATAAAGTACAGCTAATAAAATACAGCTTTTAATACTCTATCAAAGTATTGATCAAATATAGACTAAAGTTTTAAACTGATGTTAAAAACTAATAAAAATAACTTTTTTATGAAACATGAACAAATAGCAAACTAACTGTTGTAAAATAGCCTGAATGGCATTATTATGCATTCAATGGTCAAAATTTTATTTAAACATGTCGATTGTTATAAAAGTCAACAATGACCAGTCTAAAAATTCAATTATTCAGAGAATGAAAGAAAGAAGAATAATTTTGAGTAGCATCACTATTACACTAATAAAGTATGGGAATTTAAATTGAATTTAAATTAAGAAATTACTGGCATCTTCCTTTCGATACTCTTATTTCCAATATATCATTTTTACGATTTTGTCAGTGCGTCTTTTCAAGCATTGCAACTGGCTAATTAAAATAGTTAACGGATCTTTAAGGAAGTTCATACACGTACGTCATCCAGATACGGGTGATACGGCATTCAAAGTATTTTAAAGGAACGAAGAACAAAATTCCATCAGCAGTAATCACAACGGCACGTTTTTACACTTTAAATACACCTTCTTTTGTTCGAAAAGAATTCAGCTAATATTTAACAAAATAAAATCAAGACCTAATAATCTTAACACGTTGACTGCCACAGTGAAAACGGACGTGGGTAGTCAGACACGCTGAAATCCTAATTATTAACAATATAATCAACTAATTTTCAAACCTAACTTTTCAATTCGATAGCTAGCATTATTAGCTTAATGTTAACGCTATCCGTGGTTTATTTTATCATTTCTGTTGGTAATTATTTGATTGTACAAAATTTCGGGTGCCGGTCACCGCCAACGTGTTAAATAAAAGATAAAATTAAAGCTGCTAAAATTATTGAGCCATAAATCGAATTGTAAGACAATAAATTGATTAATTAATATATTAGGCATACAGAATTGATTAATGTATTCGTTCCATTTACATTCATAAATCTAATTAAATGGACGATTTTATAAACATCAAATTCTGCAACGTTTCATTTTACTCCTTCAAATTTCATAAACATTTAAATTCATGGTTTTAAACGAGCTTCGGGTGTTATCATTGCTGCACTGCTATCTATATATTTAATCGTTCTGAAATATCGTTAGGCGCACAGAAAGGTATTCATAGCAATTCTTATCGTTAATAATTGCAAATGAAAAATTTGCACATTCATGGCTTTGGAATAGAACAGACGTGATATATTTCTGTGATTTATTCGATGAATTCTATCTCAAAAGAGCATGCATTTCTTTATTTATTATTTGCTTCAGTTCCACGACTTTTTTAGACGATTTGTTCTTCATACGGAACACACCCACCTCGGAAAAGAATCCTACGTTTATCAAAGGGGTGAGGGTTCTATGATTTTCAAACAATAACAATGCGAAGTAGCCATGATTTCGTTCAGTTTCGAGCTCGTGCGGCTTCAAATGCACCCCGCGGCTCTGAAAGCTGCAAATATCATGAAAATCAAGGAAAATTTGCGCGTAAAGTCGACCGACGGTGCAACCAATTCGCAGAAACCGGGCCGGCGAAACTTACGATTCGCAGAATGGTATTTGTAAAGTTCAAGACTCGAGTTCCTCCGTGACGAGGAACTGTATTCACGGTTATAACTCACGCCTACGTCATATCATCGCTGATAGTGGAAAAATTTCCCTGATATTACGTCACATTTTCGATATCAGTTCGAAAGGTATTTTTTTGACGAAGATAGACAGGGAAAGTGACCGACTCATCGAATCGCAAAACCGTTACTTCGTGATTTCTCTTTCATCGAGTTTCATTAATCAAACCACAGCTCGATCCTCTTCGGGATCACATTTTATTTGCATAATAAGTACGGCGACTTTTTCTAAAAATAAATTTTGAACGGTTAAATATTCAAAATTTAATATTAATGAAGGTGGGCCTTCTTTCGCTTAACTGTTTTCAACTGGATAAATAATGAATATATAATTTTTCATGCAGTTGATAATTTTCAATTTTATCGCACGATTAAATGGAGGACACAATTAAAGCGATGGAAAATTTCATTAAGCGGTAGTTTTATTTATCACTTTAGCGATATTTTACTATTTTCATTAATCGTAATTTCAAACTCCTATTATGAGTATTTCTAATAGAAATTAAAGAATTCTTAATAATATGAATAATGGATTTCTATGAAAATTCGAATTTCACCCGGATATGGGTGATATAAAATTTAAATTGTATTATGTAAATATTTAAGTAATATGTATTTAAGTAAAATTAGATATTACTTAAATAAATAAATTTGGATAAAATTACATATTACTTAAATTAAGTAAGTTTGAATAGAATTACATTTTACTAAAAATTTATTTACTTCCAATTACTAAGTCGACTGTAAGCAATTTTGATAAATATTTGAAGATTTGTCAAACAGAAGGAGTTAAATATCCAAAAATCAATTTTCTAGATTTGTTGCAAATAAAATTAGTAATTCAAGGATTTTTCACGAATCTTTCATGGCATTCAAAGTGGTAAAATTTATAAGAAAACCGTAATAGTTTTATGAATTATTTCTAAGTTTGTTAGAAGGAAATATTGTATTTTTCGTATGGTACCGAAAACCCTTGGAAAATGAAATTCACCAGTTACATTCATAAATAGTCCCATACTTTTGATCGATAGTGTAACTGTTTGGATGAAGAATGTTTCACAATTCTTTAATCCATTCGAATTGCCGTAATCTTCGTTTAATTACAGCATTTGAAAAGTAATAATTCATATGTTACGTGAATATATCCGAATGATTTCTTAGTTTTACAAAATTCCTATTACTGATATTTGCTATTTCACATAAAGTTGAAACCAACGTTTGAACAATGATTAGAATAGATAATAAAGTAAACGCGAAGTAAAAATAATCTTTTTCTATCTATATTATCTAAAACAATTAAGTAAGTTCAAAAAGAGATATATATATACACATTATTTATATATTTGATTTGCACACACGGCACTCCTTTTACCTTTCCTATTCCCTTTCTTTAAATTATTAATTTTACACAAAGCATTAATATTTTATCAATATCATATATTAATATTAATATTTTACTATTTGGATCTATTAGCTAGACGTATATTTCCTAAAAAATCTCTTTATTGGATCGTGAGGGTTGTGCACCACTCATCCTCCTAAAATCTTTAACACTAAACCTACACCTACGTTTCATGTACGCTTACTCTCAAATTGAAAATAAAATAGAAAAATTAATACTCATTTTAATAAAAGTATTCCAATTTTGTGATTTCAAATAAGAAACACTCGATCGGTCATTTTGACCGTTAACTATTGGAAGGAAGATCGCGACACTCCGACAATTAAAACTTCATTTTATTTCCGTTTTATTTTATATGATCAAGACTGATCTATATATTATAGGTTCCGCCATTCGAATGCACGTTGACATAATCATTCAAAAATTTATATTTCGACTCCCAGTTTGCACTTCCCAATTCCAAAAATAATTGCTCCAGAACACCATCTAAATTCGGAAGTCGGAAGAAAGGTTAAAAATATTACCGCGCGTATAATTAGGCACACAATTCACGCGGTCGGGAACGCGTTATTCTCGTTTCCTTTCTACCGTATCACGCCCATTCAATAAATTAATGATATCATTAATAAGTAATTAATCGTTCTTTGATAAATTAATGAGCGTACCTTTGATAACGGCGTTGATCATCGTTGCATTTTTCATTTACATTCTCAGTAGTATCGTCTTCCTTTCCGACAGCCGTTTGAGGGAGATCCAACTGCAGACGATGAACAAATAATAATCTGATTAATGATTAACAATCATGACTATGATTAATGATTACGATTACTAAGTAATCAAATAATCATGATTAATAACTAAAGTAATCAAAGCAAATGTAATCAGCAAATATAAATAATTACCTTTTTTGATTACGATTAACTCAGAAACTTGCTATCTCAGGTACTTCGGGTATTAACGTTAATTTTAACGAAATCATAATTATTGATTTATTCCAGTAACGATTAACGATTTATTCCAGTAACGATTATAAATTTCTATATTAAATTGTCCAAGTTAACGAATAAACGCGATCAAAGCAATTTTTATTCGCCATGCAACATTTGAACAATTATTTCTATATTTATAATTTCCTTTGAACGACTGTTATTCTCAAACATATACATTCTATGTACGTCGGACGATTATAGTCGCCCTTGGTAGCGAAAGGGTTAACTGATTAGTGACTGCGATTACCACGATCACTTTTCGTTATCGCTGACAAAAGTAATCGCAAAGTAATCAATCCGTTGCCCAACTCTGTCCAACGGAAGCGTTAAAATTACGACACCTGCCCGGTGAATCTCTTCTGACGGTGTATGCATCATACGAGTAATCGTGTAACGATAGATAAAGGCTTCGCGGTCCGAAGAGTACGGTCAGTGTGGTCCCGGACGCCGATCGGTGCACCACGTGAAACATCATCGAAATCCGTTCACCATTACGCGAACCAGTGTCTTCCGTAACTTTCAGTGATCGTGATCCAAGCCTTGAAAAACACTTCTGTCAAGAAATTATCCCGTCTTCGTGACTGATAATCGCTTTAAGTCGTCAAAAATCTCTTCGCCTTCGCAAAACTGGTGTCCATAAATTAAACTTTGCCTCCGTGTCGTTTGAACTAACTTGTAGATAAAACAGTGTCAAGCATTTAAGCAACAAAGTTTAAGTTATTAATCGTTGAATCGAAGTAAGTAAATCTTGAAGAGGTGTCCTTGTGGTTTCTTTTCCTTTATGATCGATAAATGCTTTCTTGGAGGAAAAAACAGGGAATATACAGGTAACCCCCGTGTAACACGGCCATTAGGATTCTAGAGGAATTATTAAATAATTCGTTCCATAACAGTTTGATTTCTATATTAATATTAATATAATATAAATAAAATATTGATATTGCTTCGTTTAAAAGAAATTGACTACCTTCTCCAAAAACCTGTTATTTTGATTGGTCAGAGTGAAACAAGAATTATTAAAAGATTTTTCCAATTTACGACCGTGTTGTACAAGGATCACCCGTATAACTGGTACACTTTCATCAAGGAGACTACGGGAATTATAGGTCAACAACTGTTCATTCGTCAAACTTTCTTTCCAAGATGACTTCGATTACTTCACAATCAAAATAATTGACTTTCTAAATTAACTCGAAAATCGTCAAAAGCAATAGAATGAAAATTAATCAAAGATCTTACGAAATATCGAATCCTTTCCCTTCGTTGTGACATTCTTGAAGTAACACGATTATTGTCTATTGTAGATTTCTTCAAGAAGATCGCACTTCAAACCGATAGATCCGACGAAAGATAGAAGGCAAATATTTTCAATCGAACGCTGAAACATCGAGCACACTTTGCCTTTGCTACACCGACACAGAGATATTCTTGAAAAGAAGAAGAAGGAAGACGTGTTCTGTTATCAACGTTAATACCACGCCAACCGTACAGGCGTTATTATCTTACGCATCGTTCAGCCTTTAATCGATAGCAAGAAAATAATCAGGCAAGGAGAGCCAGTAAATTGATAGAGCTTGGAAATTTGAGAGAACACGTATCTACAACTACATAGTTGGAATCTTAAGCGAGGAAACAAAGTTATTTCCCGGATTAGCTGCGAGCCTCTGTAAAATCCAAATAATTAAATCGTTTGTTCAAAAGTGCACGACGATGTTCCAAAGTATCGAATAAAATATTCTTCGCAGAAACATATTATTTCCGATAGAAATATTTAACGAAAGTGATTTACAAAACAGGTGAATAAAATATAAAAAAAAAAAGATATACATATGTTACCGATGCATCGAATGCTAAGAATTTTCTGTTCTTCTGCGATTTTTGTTACGTGATACACTTTTCTCTTTCGTTTTCGCGCGCGAAAAGTTGGACCTTTCGAAACCTAGTTTTGATTAAACATTCTGGAAACGTCATAAAATCTTTACGACAATTTTCGCCGATCCTGTAAACAACATTCAAGGAAAGATGTCTGGAAATTTCAAAATGCTTTCGGCGCTGTTCTGCATTCTGTTCTGTGACCTGGCGATCTGCATCGTTCGCGCGGACGATAAAATGCCAACGATATTTTGGATACCATTGGTACGTATAACTATAATAACCAGAACCCGATACAATAATAATCTTTCAGATATTAAAATAGACTTCAGACAGTATAAATGTAGATCTTAAAATTTGCGTGTCAAGTATATCATTTGATTTTTTTATCATACCGCGTTCCAGTATTCGTATAATCCAGAAATGGGATGATTTTAGAATACCATTTTTTTTCTCTTTATATATACAGTTTTGTTTTCGAGAAAATTGAGTTGAAAAATTTTTCAAAATATTTTGTTTGTATCATTCTCTTGTTAATTCGATGATTAATCGACGTCGTTGATGAGTCGTTGATGGTATAATGAAAATTTGACTTTCCTTCGAACTTTGTTTCTATTATTACAAATTGTTAACTTTTGATGTAACGAGTTACAAGAATCTTAGAATTTTTTTAGATTTTTTGGAAGCATAAAATAGTAAAAAGAAGGTGAAAACAATCCAGATTGCCTATCAAGGATTAATTTAACCCTTTCCGACCCAGTGATACCATATGCAATTATTTCTTTTAACACTTTGACTGCCACGGTAAAGGCGCTGAAAACTTCGTTAGGCGAGGCATTTATTTTTATCAAATGTTACCTATTATTCTTACAATTTTTCGTAATTCTTATTATTTAAAATGTGGAATACCTAATACGATGATTTCTAATTAAGTAATTGAAGGGATATTAATAATGCAAGCGACAAATTTCTATGGAAATTCAAGGGTCACCCACATATCGGTGACGTGGCGGTTAAAGTGTTAAAGGTATTAAAAAGTAGGAGTTCAGAAAATTTAGTTTCGCAAAAATTCATTAACTATGAGTTGGAAAGAGTTATATTATACATATTACACATATTTCTAATTACCTCATCACAATAGTATTTCAACAATGTTATAAAGACTGCAGACTGATAATGCATTTTAACATTGTAATAATAACTTATAATTCATTAATTGTTTTAATTAACCTCCACAAACATTATTTTAAAAGATTTTCAAACTCAATTTTCTAGAAAACAAAGTCGCATGTAGCAGAATGTTATTTTACGTTTTCGATTTATTTTTTCACGTAGAATTATTCTCTTCTCGGTTATTCTAGGAACGCCAGGACACCCTGTATATTTTTTTCAAATACAAATATTGAATTTTGTTTGAATTCGATCAGAATGTTAATGCTTATTAAAAATAATCAATAACATAAAAATATGCTGTGCTAAACGGTATTAGTTATTGAAAAATTGAATATATTTAAGTATTAATACGTTAATTTGTGATGAAATTCTATGTTTCATAATACATTCTTTGGCGATATAAATAATTTATTTTATTAACGTTCGATTAGAATTCAGCGCTTAAATATAACGCTATAATAATTCTTGAAATATAACGTTATAATAAAATTAAGAATATATGTATTCAAATATGAATATATGCATAATGTTCAAAAAAGGAAATTTGCATAACTATCAAAAATTCGTAACTACGATCCGGTGAATGAATTCAGATACGGCTAAAAAATACCAAAACGACAACAAATCGCTAAACACGCGAGAAATATAGTTCTCTGTATGTTTATGCAGTTATTTTGGGGGATTTCGCTATCCATCTATAGCTATTTTTGAAGTACAGGAACTTCGGATTTTCCTTTTATCGTAGAAACATAATTACGTAAATATCTTCTGTTTTCCAAGAAACTACAAGATTTCCTGTAAATAGCTAAATGAATATTTTGAAAAACATGGATTTACGTACATACATCCATTGTTAACGAAAAGAAGCCTGCGAGTCTTTCTCATAACGAAGAAAGAGATATAATTAAAAAATGTTTCAACGACAGTTATTTGCAAAATTGAACCGTGAAAATTGGCGATAAAATAAATGTAAAAAAAATATTATACACTCGCCTAACTTTAACCCTATTGAACATATTTAAGGAAAAATTAAATATAATTTATCAAAGATAGCAGATTTTTACATAAAGTCACATATAAAAAATATATGACAGTATTTCATCTACCTGGATAAAAAAATTAATACGTCCCAAAAATTTTAGAATAGAAGTTCTTTTTATACGTAGCTTTATGTTCGGGGAAATTAAGTTTGAAAATTCTTCACAATATTTTTACCAAATTCTGTTTATCGATAATTTTTGTATATAATAACAATTTTGTATTGGTTTGACAATTATAAGCATTGCAGATTGATAATCATAGGCACTTCATGACAATGTTATTTACGAGTATAACATTAATCGTTACGTTTATTAGTTTCAAAATAAAATGTCACAGATTAGTTTTCATATATTTGTAATATTTTGATGAATTTTCAAATTTAATTTTCTCGAAAACGAAATATTCCACATATTTCACTTACTTTTGCACGTAGAACCTCTGTATTATTACAAATATATATTATATTTATTATTCTCCCAATTTTCGCAATGATTGACCTTTTCACTGAAGACGTAGAAGAAATAATTCAAAAAATATGCAATTCGAATGTAATTATATTACATTGTCTGCTTTTACGGAGAAAGAGTCAATCACTGTAATAGGAAAAAATGTATAGAATCGTTTCATCTTCTGTTACAGCAAAATCTAACAATAATACCAGAAAACTATAAACATTTACCAGTGGTCGGGAAATGTTGTCCAGAAGGGGAAGTTTTAGAAGCAAAACAGGGTTGCGTAGCTGCAAATTCATCGACGGTTGAAACTTTCTCACCACTTTTTAACAAATTCAATTCAAGCGGATACGAGAGACCAGCTAGAAGACAAAGCAAGTTTGTGGCTATCGTTGGAAATCCATGCAAATACAAGTGAGTGCTTGCACTTTAACCCTTTCGTTACTACGGTGACTGTGGTTGACTCACTATTAAGGGTAGGGTTATCAGGCACTATGGACAAAAAAGAGAATAATGAAAAAAAAAAATAAACAGTCATGTATGTATATAAAATTAATAATTAAAAACATAAAAATTGCAAATATAATTCAGGTTTAATTTAATTATCTTGATCGTCATTTTTACCATTTTATTTCTTTGTAAAATTCTAAACACGACGCTTAAAATACTTTGGACAGTGGAAATTATTAACTTATTTTTGCATTGATATTTTGACCAGATATTGCGAAAAATAATCTTACAAGTCTTATATTATAAAGAAGTCATGGTGTGTTAATTAAACAACGTCCTTTTGTAAAATAATCTAGTTTCATTTTAACACAATTTCCTTTTAGAAACTTTAAATATACCTAGATATGGAATGAAACAAAATAATAAAGTGTTTGAAATAATTTTTCTTATGTCACACTTGTGTATTAAAAGTACACACGGGCTCTTACCGTTTTATCGGAATATTTTTGGTTTAATTCCTCTAACATTTTTTTCAACGATCACCGATAAAGATATTATCCTTTTGATGGGTTCAACAATCTATAAGTAACTTTATCTGTTTACATAATAAGTTTTTAATGTGTCTTTTCCAACGTGTTTCTAAAAATAGATCGATAAAAGTAACGTCGAATATTGAAAAATTGCATTTATCTGTGATCTTAGATACCACGATAAGTTTGACAGAAAGAAAAGAAAATAATTTTATCTCGTGTCTATATGTATGGTATCTGGAATTTTTCATTCAAGGATAAGATATTCCGTCTTTTAGTCCGAATGCAAATTGTAAGCATAATGAATTTTAAAGTGGCTTGATTGAGATTCACAAGATTGCGATGCAGACGTATTATACAAGAGAAACAATATGTTCTTAAAGAAAAGTTGAAATTTTTGTTTTAACAAATCACTCATTGTCAGAATAATGAACCAAACCGGTATAATATAATTACACGTTTAATACATGAATTCGTGTAACTTTGACATCAATTCTGAAACACAAACGATTGTGAATTTATACGATTGCAATTTTTTAATTTGTTTCAAAACTAAATTGATTTCACTAACCCTCGGACGACGGACCATGTAAGAGAGTTAACAATTTCATGCGAATTTTGGACTGCTTTTTGTGAAAAGTATAATAAATAAGTGAAATTAACCCATTCGGTGCTTTCTAATACGAGACAACCGTTAAACTTCTAATTACGTATTATGGATGCTATGACGATTTTTTATTGAAATACTTTATAAACACTGAAAATTAACTCTTGTTAATTAACGTTTAGTATGTGTAATTTGAATTATAGAATAACATTGCAGGATTAATCGGACCCTGAACCGACGGTTAAATATAAATTCCTCCCTTATTTGGCAATAATGTGCATTATAATTTTACACGGTTACTATTTTTACTGTCTTTTGTAATCGTGTGAAGTTTGAATGCAATCGAAGCTCCGGAAATCGTATCTTCCCCTTATTAATCCGAATCGTGTACTTTTGTACCAGGTATGTTTTAGATCCAAACGAGTCCCTTGTTGACGAGAATTATTTATTATTAAATGGATCGGTATACGCACCTAAGCAACCGGTGACGATGTTGAACCTCGGGATCGATTATTGCATGGAAATCATTCCGGAACTAGGGCTGAAAACTGTCGTATGCTTTTCGGAAGGTATGTTTCGGATGGTAATGACATCCATATTCTTCAAACTTTATTTTACTTCCATTTTTTCAGATTTTCCACTATTACTTTCAATATTATTTCTTATTATATGGAATCTCTTTATTTGGAAAGCGTGTCTAACTTTAATCAAAATATCGCTATATTTTTCTTAGATTTGTGGTAAGATCGACCCAGATTACACCGTTCGAAGGTTAAAATTTGTAATCTAAAAATACGATTTCCTTTATATTCCCTTACGTTTTTCATTTTTTCACCCGCGTCGTACTCTGAAACCTTTTATAAGCTATAAATGATAATTAAAAGAAATTAAATCCATTCTTTACCTTCGAACGACGGGTCAATCGCGACGCAACCTACCAAATACCTGTATACCTATGCATAAGGATATTTCGACTAAAATCAAAGAATTTTTATGCGTTAGAAAAGAAATATCTAAAAAAATGGCTATAAGGTTTAGAAAATTAAAATTAAGTTATTGCTATCTTAGGGGTGCACTGCTCGATGGTTAAATAACAGCGCATTAGTGTTTTATATAAACTGTCAATCCATATTAAATTTTTGTAAGAACATCGCTAGTACACTGTAAACTGCACTCGTTAGCATACACGTTAACACGAATAATAATCGTTTCAGATCGAGTAATAATAACCGCAGACTCGCGATTTACGATTTACGCCTGCGGACTTTTAATATCCGTACCATTCTTGATTCTCACCATTCTGGCGTATTCCATCACCCCGAAATTAAGGGACGTTTTTGGGAAAGCGTTGTGTCGTTACTGTGGATGCTTAGCGCTGGCCTTTATCACCATAGCCATCACGCAATTGGGAAATTTGCATTTGTCGAACGAAACTTGCACCAGTATAGGTAAGGCGATATTTCTAAAACATTTATCTCAACATTAAAAGAATACACCTTAAAAATATCAGAATGTTTAACACGTTAGCTGCCACGGTGGTCACCGGTGACCGGCACCCAAAATTGTTTACAATCGAATAACTAACGAAAGAAATGATGAGATAAACTACGGTCAGCGTTAATGTTAAGCTAATAATATTAGCTATCGAATCGAGAAGCTAAATTTGGAAATTAATTAATTGTATTCTTAATAATTAGGATTTTAGCGTGTCTGACTACGTACGTCTGTTTTCACTGTGGCAGTCAACGTGTTAATCTTCTGTACACTCGTGAGACTTTGAAGTAACATACATTTGTGTATCGCAAATTCAAAATGTTCCTTTTTACCTTTTTCACTGGATTCTATTGCGACTTACGCGTACTATAAGTACATTATAACTTAATGCAATAAATTCTCACGATTTCGCAATATAAGTACTCTGAAAAGAACTTCGCCATTTCTTTGCGAAAATATAGAGAAAATTTGGATTATAGAATATTAACGATAATAACATCGTTTTTTTACTCGGCTTCCTCAAGAATTCCTGTTTGCAGAATTTTGTTGCAGAGGATTGAAAACCTATCAATTGTCGATAACAAATTGTTTACAATATATACACATTTTTCGTCTTTTTTTCGCACAAGACAACGCATTTTTCAAGCCAACAAAAGAAGTATCATTTATCAGAATTCAAAAGTGGTAACACTTTCGTCAGCTTCCAAAAATAATATTTTAGTTTGACGTATCGTCAAATTTTAATTTGCTCATTAAATAAACCAGTTTCAACTGTTTCTATAGAACTTCTAATCCTCTTTCAGAAAATATAAGTGGATTTTAAAAAATAAAAAAAGTAATAACCTTTTTGCTCGCTACTTATAAATTTCTTATATCTTTGCATATTTTTTCTTGTTTAAAAAAATCTTTTCTAGAAAGTATCTTGTGCGTGCCTTAAGGTACCAACGTCTATTACTAACAGCGTATTTAGATACAAAAATAAAAAGAAAAAGTAGCACGTTTCATTTTTCTTACGAAGAATAGCACGTTCGTCTTCGCAGTCACGAAAAATATTACGTTTCACTTTTTGCAACGAGCGTATTCGCAGAAATAAATTTCAAGATCTGCCGCAGATACCTGAAACCGTAAATACTAGTGCACGCTACGCATTAGTACACGTCTGTTAAGTGTAATCAAAATATTAACGAAAATAACTAAAAACAAACTGTGAAAATTTAATTAAACATAATTAATGACAAAACAACGGTGCGTCGAGGATTCAACAGTCTTCTATTTAACTTTTTCACTAACTGTGAATAATAATATTTAAAAAGTAATAATTAACGTCAGTAATAACGTCAGATATTATTAATCGAATGAATTTGGAAGTTGCTCATTCCTCAAAATTACTAATTACTAATTTTTCTATTAAATTTAGCATTTGATAGGGTCGTTACGAATAAACCAAAGAATCACAGTATAAAATATTAAGCGTCAAAGTCGCGTGACATCGGCAAATACAGAACGACATATCATTGTTGACACTAAAACAGTTAATAATAAAAAAACTTGCAAAATAAAAATAAAATAAAGTGGAATAT
This sequence comes from Stelis phaeoptera, assembly GCA_943735885.1. Classification (NCBI taxonomy): domain Eukaryota; kingdom Metazoa; phylum Arthropoda; class Insecta; order Hymenoptera; family Megachilidae; genus Stelis; species Stelis phaeoptera. The sequence continues at coordinate 6,469,131 of OX030933.1, forward strand.
TAAATTGAAATTAAAAGCATTTATTAACATTAAACCCACCGACGTTTTATGTGCATTTATTTTCCGGTTGAAAAAATAAAATAGCAAAATAAATAAATAAATAATGAAACGTATACGAACGTATACAGCATAAAACTGAATACACGTTTCAAAATAAGAAACACTCGATCGGTCATTTTAAGACTACAGTCATCGTAGTCGTTAATTCGGTCTTAAAAATATACCGTTCCTCGTAAGAGAAATGAAACGTGCTACTTACTTGATAGGATGCTATAAAATCATACGACGCAACGCGTAATACCTTTCAAAGGAACGTTAATGCTCGTTTCTGATCGTTTAAGAGACAATTTGGTTTTCTAGCATTCGTCATCCAGTTCGCCTTCGTCGCATGCTTCTTCTGGCTAAATGTGATGTGCATCGAAATGTGGTCCCTCGTGTGTAGCCACGTAGATCGCGATACGTACAGGAGGATGAAGCCAAAAGCGTTATTCTTTTGGTACTCTTTATGGTGCTGGGGTCCCTCGGTGATACTTATCCTCGTCTCGATGATCATGGATCTCAACCCGACGATACCACGGACTTATGTGAAACCGAACTACAGCAAGGACAGTTGTCCGTTCAGAAGTGAGTTAAATGAAATTTTTCATTAGATACTATCGGTCAAAAGTATGGTACTTGATTGTTCAAAATTACATTACAACAATCGACATAATTTTATATTTATAAATTCAGAAACATGTTATAAACTGATTTATTATTATACCTTGCTATTTTCAAAATTTCAAAATTTCAGCAGTTACGATTAGGCTGAAAGGGGTAAAAATGTATTTTATTTGCCTTTTGCTAGATTTGCTATTTCTGATAGTATAAAAGTAACCATTTTTATTCTGATGGCAGTTTAAAAGTTACTTTTTATATTTGTAATTAGATAAATAAGCCCATGCTTTTGACCGGCATTTTCCTTTCTATCAACAAATTGTCATTAACTTACAAAGTATGTACCACGCAGGTTACTCCTTAATTACTATTAAATAATAAAGCAATAGTGCTCATTTGTTGCATTTTAGAATATTAACATTTTATGTACCGGGAGTCTATTAATAGGCTTTTTGGGGCTATCGACTGTTAACTAAAATTCGATTAGTAAATCTTTGGTTATTATTTTTTCATTCGCAACACCGTCGAAATAATGAAAATTGAGCGTGCCACAATTCAGGGAAAACTGAAAATAAGCCTTACTCCTCCAGACAGATAATGTGTTAATATCGTTTTGAAACAAAAAATAACAAACGAAACACGTGTCATTCTTCCTCCATTCCACAAAATGTATTATAATCCTATCCGTTTTGTTTGATTTTCAGCGAACGACAAATCAATGCCATACTTTTATATACCGGTCGGGATGCTGCTTCTAGGAAACACGATCCTCCTCGTACTGACATTTATCAAACTGACAAAATATCAAAAGGATCTTGATCTGAGACGTCTCGCGAGGAATCAAGAATCCGATCGGCTCGATCGAAGACTCCTTCGACGTCTCATGAGGACTACATTCGTTTGTCTGATAATCTTTTTTTTAATGGGTTTCAATTGGACGATGGAGGTGATATCCTGGTTCGTCCAGAGCAGTTCCGTCGACTGGTCCACTTTCGACTTAATCAACGCTCTGCAAGGTGTTCTCGTGTTCGGTTTGTTCGTTCTTCGAAGGCCACCGAGGGACTTCGTATGGCATCGGGTACAACAAATTCGTGGAAAGGACGTGACGGAACCGGAAAACAGAAGCATGGAACTGTATTTACTACCGATGATGAATGGAGATTCTACGCCCAGACAAACGATTATCCCGTGAAACTAGCTCTCCATTTCTTCTTCTCTTTTTTTTTTCTTTCGAAAGGATTGTGAATCAACTGCCTCAAGATGCCTCAAGGTTCCATCGGACTTCTGTGCGTGATTTCGTTTCGTGAAGAGTGGAAGTCGGTCGAACGTTGGTAGGATCCGATGGATTCGTTCTGAACGGGACTTTTATTTAATTATTTATTGCGTGAGTGGAACGAAGTGGCGAGGAACGTTCTTGAAATACTTACAACTCATTGTACAAAATATGTGGACGTCATTGTTGTCGTTTATGAAACAATGGTACGTGTCGCGGATACACTAACAATCTTTTTTTACTGTAAATGATATGAAATAATTTATTTAACTAGGAGAACGCACGATGTTCGAAATACCAATATTGTCCAAATTTTGCAGTATTATAGAGCATGCTAACAAATAATAATCGTATGACAGTACTATCATAGCCTGGTGAATATTTATTTTTTAATTCATTTTAATTACAAAAAGAAAAAAAGCAGAACTAGCCCCATTGAATAAAAATTTGTCCCTTATTCAGTGAAGATGCACGGTTATAATTTTGCACAATTATTATTTTTAGTATATTCTATGATTGTACAAAGTTCGAACGAAGTCGTGCGTTCCCCTCGCAAGAAACTGAATGATTAAAACTGACGAAGACTTAACAAACTCATTGCAGTGTAAATCCAAAGTAAACTTCCTAAATTAACAACGAATACCTGAGCTATTGTATTCGAAACAATACTTCACCGTGTATTTGCTTTTTCTTTTGGACCCGGCGTTTCCCAGAAACTTCTCGGTTATATAAAAACAACTACAACTTGTTTTACAATTGAACGCGCAAGTTCTGATGCTTGTACCTTGTACAGCGATTATGTAACGATGGGAAGCCGGATAGGCTGTATATCGTGATCTTACATGGAATGCACGCATTCTGCGAATCCTATGCAGTAACATTAAAGTATTTTTAATGACTTTTAGATACACAATCTTCCTAAGGACATGACACATCGTTAATTAAGAGTTCGGTGTTACTGAAAGTTTCACTCGCCGTCGGTGACTTGTGTCAGAAAAGCTCGTGTCCGATCATCGTGGCCAGATTATAATTAAGAATGCAACGAGATTTTTATAACGCATAAAAATCATGAACGCCTTAATCTGTACAAATGTCTTTTCTTTTAAGAGCGTTCTTTTTTTTACAATACACATTTGTTCATACTAGGGGTGTGCGGGTATCCGAGATTACGGGTTCGGGTCGGGTCGGCAATCAGACTAGCCGAGTGCTCGTAAGTTACGGATACCCACTCGAGCACGACCGAATTTTACCGATCCGACACATTTGGGTTGCCGCACACTCGTAGTTCATACACGACTTATTTATAAGCTCTTCTTTCGTGAAATCCTTTCATGTACAATAAAATCGCGTAATTTCATCTTATTTATTTATATTATCGATACAATGTTCGAAAAATACGGATGAAAGTATTTTAACTCTGTATATCGTAATTTTATCGAGTACGCACGTTATTTATTGTATTATTATTTAAGTTATTCGCTTAAGTTTAATTGATCGATTAAATGTTTTCTTGTAAAAAAATCGTATTGTTCCATTTTGTTCTTTTTTCCTTCTCGCTGCAGGTTAAAATAATTTGTCGAACGAGTTAAAAATATTGTTCTTTATTTTGTATCCCCCTTCGTACCACAGCGTATATTTTGTTCGTTATCTTTGCGTTTCTATCGCGCTATAAAAATAAAATAGCATAGGTTTGTACAACCAAACCATCGTAACAATTCGCCAACCCAATCAAAAGGTTTCCTAAAGCTAACTATTCCATCTATTCGGTGCTCACACGTACATCGAGTGCGTGAAAACGCATTAGCACACTCATTAAGCTCTGTAGCGTAAGACAATTAAGCACTAGTGTTTATTGGGTAGTAACCCAACAGCAAAAACCAGGTACCAAAAGTAAGTTTTGAACATCGATCAAGAAACTGAGTTAAGATATGAGTTTTGTCTGGTCTTCTGGCAAACATTCCTTAACATATTTATACATATGTCTCTCTTACATTTTATAAAACATTACTGTATCAGTCAGCAGATACTGTTACTAATAAAATAACTATTACTCATTTCATCAAATCTTATGTACAAAAAATTCAATTCTAAATATAAAACATGGGCTTAGTTAAAAAAAAAATGTATCATAAAAAGTATACTGTGTGTGTTCAAACGAATAAAAATAATTATCTACTGAAAAATACAGAAATGTTTAACTTAATTCTCATTTGTAGTCACAATTCCATTCAAAATGTTATGTCTACAGTTCTCATTTTGATAATGCGTCATGATTTAAAATTATATTCGGTGCAAACCCTTTGTTGTCCTTTCGTATCCAATAATTATCATTTTACTTGCTCTATTGAAGTAACTGATAATTACAGGAACTGAAAGAGGCTACTTTAACAAGTTTCTGCAACATCATTTTGCTAAAAAGTATTCAATTTTTAGAATATACATGTCACAATTATTCATTTAAAATGAAATTTATCACAATTTCTAAAATCAATTTGTATAAATATTAAAAGTACCAAAGGTGTTCAATAAGTTCTTTAGAAATTTGTAACGTAACCGTGAATATATTCTAATTGTATGAACCTTTTTTGTTAACAAGAGAAAGAATTGGACCTCAAAGAGTTATATTCAAACAATTCATCTCGTTATCGCCGAATAAAGCTATTCCCGTGAATCTGACAACTAAATGCGCGCATACTGCAATAACTTATCGTTTACACATTAATAATCTACAACAGAGGCGGCCATAATGTTGCCCTCGCGACAACCATTTCTTTTCTCGTGACTATGTGGTATAAGGCATTTAAATCAATATCGTTACTAACCCAAACATATCCAGGTGGTATGTCCAAATATAGGCAGTAAACAGACATGGGAATACTAGAGGTTTGGATAGAACAAAGTCGGGTTCCGGAAGTACCTTGCGACTTAAGAATATTGGAATTCTGAAAAATTTCTACAACCTAAACTAGCTTTGTTAAATACGCATTCGAACGTTTGGTTACACAAAACATAATTTGAGTTCCTGAAATTCTCGAGAATTCCAATATTTTTGAGTCTCAAGATACTTTTGGGAACCGACCAAATCCTAAAAAAATTCTACTACTTCTAGTTTCTTTTCTCTCATTTTCAACGAAATTTCCATTTGTAAAATTATATATTATTGTTCAGTGTAACAATAACAAACGAGAAAAAAAGATGGCTGAACCCCTCTGCTATTAAGAACGAATATAATCGATAGTCTTCAAATAATTTATTACTATTCTCTATGAATGACTGCATAAATAGCCACCGTTCAAAGAAATTTTGTTTCGTCCAAATTAAAAATAAAAATACTATATTGCAAATAGAACTTGGTGAATAGAATTATTTTATAAAGTCTCGTTCGGCGGCCATATTAAAAGACGATCATATTAAAGCGATTTTGTGAACAAAGAGATCGTTGAAAACGAGAGAAAGAAATGGGAAATGAATGTGGTAAATGACCTTCTCTACTTATCTTATCGTGCGTGCTATCGTTGTTTCAATCCCATGGCAAACTACGGTGCACTGAAGCGTCAGGAGATCCGGTGACCGCCTCTGATCTATAGTAAGCAGGTATCATCTGTGATGGTTATTCCGTTAAAATAGATATTGCAAAGTTATCAGGTCGGTCTATGGTGTCCTGGAAATGGAGGACTAACGCCTAAAATTCCCACAAGATTTCCCCGTTGAGCAACGTAAACCAGTCGATACATCCCTGGCGAGCGAAGAGCAGTGTCGCTGAAGTAAATTCTCTCCGTGATAGCGTGAGGTTCGAAAGGAATTGGAGACGATTTACCTAACACAAACGTTTATCACAAACAGTCGATAATTACGTTTGAAAAGTGTGTTGAGATGAAATCTTACCTTGGCCTACATATTCGTACACAATGTGTTCATCTAGACTGGAAAATTCGTTCTGAAAGAGTCCTACCCAATCCCCGCTAGCGGGTCTAGCGTCCCCCAATAATCTATACGATACCGAATTCTCTTCGTCTATAAACCACGCTGTAACAGGTTGAAATTCTACGCCATGATCTTCCACACCAGGTCTGATCTGCAAATGTAATTTAATTTATTAATTTCAACAAATCAATCGTAGTGTTGCTACACATCTTTTTAATATCACGACAGTATGAATATTACTATAATATCAAATTCCCCTGTGACAGGTTTATGGTCTGATTGTACATAATTGAAATAACTCTTGTAATTATGCTGAACAGCGCTAAGCTTAACGTCATCATAAACATGCGCATTTACTTTGTACAAAATTCTATCGGTCCATGATGGTCGTCGCCTGCATAAAAAAAAATTCGTCAATAAGAAACGAAATATTATAAAAATATTGCGAAAATAATAAATTCATCGTACTTGAGATCAAATTCTTGAGACGAAAATTCGTATTTGTAAGTAGGTGGGAATGTAATAGCATTTTCATGTAATTCAGCAAAAGCTTCACCGTTCTCCATTACTGCTTTTAATTGATCCCTTTCCAACAAAGGTTTCAATTGTTTTTTTTTAACTAGTGAATCAATGTCTGCTGCAGTTAGATCTTCTCCATTTAATCGGAAATTTAGATCACCAATCCAAAATACATAACTGAAAGGTTATTGTTGTTGATACAAGCTGTTATGCAATATTAATTCATTCAAAATTCCATACTCACTCGTGAAATAATATTTTTGAAGTATCTGGACAACTAAAACTATGGTTTCTGAGTATTGTATTATAGTCCATAATTCTATCTGCCAATAAATGATCGTGCGGTGTTAAATGTGTATTAACTACACACACACTAACTCCATATATATTCAATCTTATACTAACTGCCCCTTTATTTCCCTAAAAGTAACATATTTCTATTACAAAGATGTTGGAAGGAAATACAGCACGATTAAAATTTTCTCTTACCCACATGCCCCCAAACCCTGTTCTTGTATATTGAGCTTCTATTAATCTTAAATGTGTAATATGTTTTCTCAAGCAAAAAGCATTTAAGACAAGACCCTGCAAACGCTGTGTACGTATTTTCACATAATCATATTTCTTTAATATTTCTCTGGAAAAATTTAATAAAAGTCGATGGTTTTTAAAAAATGTAAATTGATATCAAAGAAATGAATATTTTTGAAAGATAATTATTAACACACGTAAATAGGTATAATTTTCTAATAAGCACACCTAAAAGATTTAGTCCATGGATCCTCAAAAAACATATCTAATACCATATTTTGTGGTTGAGATTTGACTTCCTGCAATCTAATACAATTTATAAATTCAATTATCTTGCATGTAACTTATACATTTCATATATATTTTATACGTACCCAATGAAATATAAATCTGGTAATACACTTGATGCATTACTTTGATTACAATCGAGAAGTTGATTTAAATCTTCTTCAGGATATTTAGTTGCTACATTCCATGTAACAAAATGAATCCTAAAATGCAAAGTAAATATATGTCATTAAAATGCTTTACAATAACAATATAACTAACCAATCAAATTAAGAAACCCACGAAACAAAATATTTTATTAAGTTTTAATCCATTATCGAAGCATCAAACATTACAATGAAAATGTCATATGAAATAAAAAAAAAATGGAAAAAGAATAATGATTAAAGAAGAGGCTGTTATGAAATTTTTACTTACCTAAGATGCTCCAATTTGTTAGCCATTTTTAAGGCAATACTGTCCAAATTAAAAAAAAATCTGATTAGAATTCAAACAACTTTGCTAGCATTTGAGGACAGGTTATATACTGTGCAGTAACTGTGCAATGACTGTCACAACGTTTTTGGAGGTTAAGAAAGATTATATGGAATGGCAACGTTTGGCCAAACAATTATTCAATCGTAATCGTTCATGGGTGTATTATTTTTAGATAATTCAATCGATGAATTACAGAAATTACGCTGTTTTCCATTACAACGCAGCAAAACAACTACTCAAAGAACCGTATTGTTGACAGCTGAAAAGAAAGTTGTTCCCCCCACCAACCAAGCGCAGCACGTGACGTCAAATAGCAACCTGCCGTGTTTACTGTCACATTCGACTACTGATGGGTAAATTGCCTCGAAATGAAGTTTCATACATACATGTAAATTACATGTAAATTACATGCATATTACATGTATATTACGTAAATAACGTAATTTTATCAAAACCCGAATAAAATATCATTTTACATTCCCATTTCACTCTATCTCAATATACTCGTCGCTGTCATTTGCTACGCTTCATTCAATACAAGCGGCCCGCGAATTTCGCACATTTTTAAAAATTCAAATGTTTAAAGATTTTTGTCGATAATACAAAAATTACATTATGCAGTGAGAAATTTTAATGAAGAAAGCACTAAAACATGATGTAATATACAGGGTGTCCCACGCAACTGGAACAGGCTGTACCTCCTGAACGATTGGGAATAGAAGAAGATGTTATAAGTAAAAGTTAAATGGTATCAGACGGTGCATAATATGCAACGAATTTTATGCACTTTTGTGCATCGGTGCATCAGAAAAATGCAACTGCACTTTTTTTTTAAATGTAAACTTATATTTTTGACTGCACCAATCGATACAGTTTCTTACGCTCTACATAAAACTGTTAACATACTTGCGCCCTAAACTTATTCGTTAGGTAGTTATCGAAGCTAAAAGTTCTCAGAATTATTTCGGTCTTTCGGCAAGTGTTCCGGAGTACCTACGTTATAGCAAATGTTTGAACGGTCCTCCATTGCGATCTAAGCATTTTTCCATCCGTTTCTTGACGTTGCGCAACACATTCCTGACGTCCTGTTCCGTAATTTTGGCCATTTCTTGCCGAATGCGTTGTTGGAGGTCCTCAAGATTAGTACAAGGCGCGAATACACCCTCTTTTAGAGATCCCCATAAAAAGAAATCGAGGGGTGTTAGATCCAGTGATCGCTGTCGATACAGCCTTGCAGCCTCAGTACCATTTTGATTGCATTTGTTAGACAAAATGAACATTTCAACTGCTTCACTATTCGTAAATGCCATGATTTCGAAACACTGGGTCGGCAAACGATCGCACACAGGGACTGAATAGTTACTCTTATTAGCAATCACTTCATGTTTACAAACATTGTAATCTAAAATCGTAATGGAACATAACATAGGTACAGGGCCGACGTGACCTTTTGCGGGGCCGGGTTCAAAAATTTTGCGGGGCCTGAATACACATTCAAATCCTACACTTAAATTTTACAACGAGGAATTATTTATTTACAAATGCGCTGTCACATATTATATATTTTTTATAAGATGAATATTAAATAATAATACAATCCAACTGGGGAATCTTATCTCTATTTTTTTAAGCAGTTTTTTAAACAACTTCAAGTAATATTTTTTCGCATCCATAATTCGCTTCAAGGAGCAAAAAATTCAATGAAAGTACAAAATCTGTAATCATGTGTGACTTGCAAAAAACTATGGATGTAGTTTAATTTCTCTGAAAGCGCCTGGAGTTTTTATCTAAAGTAGTTTCCAGGATATGAGGACTTTATGGAATTACACTGAACTTTGATGACTTTTGTCACTCCTTTAAACTGAATCATCGCTACTAAAAAAAATGTCTTGCGTCTGTTAATGGTATCATCATTCCGTAAAAAGTTAATCAAAAATCGGTGTTTTTTAATTGAGTAATTTTCGTAGCCTGCCGAGAGACATGCTAACGAATAAGTTTGGGGAACAAGTATGTTAACACTTTTATGTAGAGCGTAAGAAACTGCATCGATTGGTGCAGTCAAAAAATATAGGTTTCCATTAAAAAAAAAAAGTGCAGTTGCATTTTTCTGATGCACCGATGCACGAAAGTGTATAAAATTAGTTGCATATTATGCACCGCCTGATACCATTTAACTTTTACTTATAACATCTTCTATTCCCAACCGTTCAGAAGGTACAGCCTGTTCCAGTTGCGTGGGACACCCTGTATAGTATACTGCAAGTATACTACAAGTACACGATGTAAATAATATTATGATATAAACTAATCATATGATAAATAGTAATTAAAGAATAATAAATGCTCAAAACTTTTCAATTTCTTTTCACACTTTGGAATATTTATGTTAAATTAATGAAATGCTAGTTTTACTCACGAAAACCAAAATATGTACACACTGCTTCGTGATGTGTATACCTTGATACTGAATGTTTCTTTCAGAAAATGGAGCAATAAAGAAGTGATAATCAGGTATCGACGATGATTCATTGATGCATTAAGATAAATGCAGGGAAACGATTTCAATGTCTGTTAAAATCGTTCGTTATCTCGTGTTTATAATTGCGCAAAATAATACCTTTAATTTATCAAATATATAATCTCTACATCTTCATCAACATTAATTTCCATAGGACCTTTATTGGTAATTAAAATGATGAAAAGAAAAAGTGGCGGACTATTAAAAAAAATTGTGTTGTACCTTTATTATAATTTCTGTCATAATTCGCCTTCAACTGCTACAGTTTGATTTGTTATCGAAATAATCGAGCATAGCCGGGACAAAGAAAAGGTAAAAAGTCTCCGGCAACGCTCGTGCGCAACGTTATTCACAATAACAAGACAAACAAATAGGAAACGAAGTCCGTGGTTTCATAGTTATCTAATCTAAGAATGTAGAAAAGCAGTTCTGTTATCGAATTCGCGGGTTTTCTTTTTGTTCGAAAAAAAAGAAACTTCCGGGGAATTATCAGTACATCATCCCAGGATGAGCTGCTCGTTGAAAAAATACATTTGGATTCGCCGACAAAGTTGTGTACAAGTTCCCTGCATCCTCTGGCCTTAGGTACATACCTGGTGGTAGTACAAACGTCTCCATCGGGCCATGAACATCTGCAAAATATATTACTTTGTTGATTTAAACATGTTACTCGTTTAATATTAGGGTATTATATTATTATATTACCCTTATTGTGTATATTATATAATATTAGGATTTAATAATTAAAACAGACCCAATAGTTGATATTGTTTCGATTATTGACAATTCTTTTACTTTTATTCGATAATAAAGTTTGAATTGAATCGTACAGTGTTGAGCAAGATAGGCTTTCTTAGGGAAAAATGGTACTATAATGGAAGGTATTTGTGTGATATTAGGAAGTTACCATTTAGGTACGAACCTAGCCTATCTTCAATTACTGAATTACTGATAATTACTAATTAGTAGATTAGTAATTTTATAATTTAGCAATTCAGTAATTTAGTAATTTGGTAATTGGTAATTTGGTAAGTTGGTAATTTGGTAATTCAGTGATTTGGTAACTAGGTAATTTGGTAATTTAGTAATTCATTCTTTACTAATTCAATAATTCAGTAATTCAGCAACCGAGTAACATAGTAGCTTAGTAATTCGTTTATTAGTAATTCAGTAATTCAGTACGCCAGTAATTTAGTAATTTATCATTTTAGTAAGTCAGTAATTTAGTAATTTAGTAACCCAGTAATTTACCATTTTAGTAATTCAATCATTCATTATTGAGACGAATAGCGGGACATTCTTCCCTAATGATGCCATTTTCCATCGAAAAGTCAATCTTGCTCAATACTGTTCCTATTTTTATCTTTCTGTGTTTTATTCATTCTTGAAAAATACGATTAATTATGAAAAAAAAGCATACCAATAACGCAAATATCAATCATTAACCTTAAGAATATCTATACTTTTATCAATACATTTGATTTTTATATGAAATCCACACAATTTTTCCTTTCAATATATATAAAATTAAAGTAAATTAGAATACCACTATTCAAAATTACACCATAACAAAGTCTTTACTTTATGCCATTTTTCAATTAAATTAAAGCTTCGAACACTTCTTGTTTGTAATTATTATCGAAAGTTTGAAATATAAAAGCTACTTCCGTAATTTCATTTAAATCAAAATATATGAACAGGCAAATTTAACTATACTGTCAAAAATATGTATTAGAATTAGTACAATGAAATGGAATCTTCTATACACGCGGTTCGAATTACGTAGCACACTAGTTCAAAAATTCTATCTAAACTTGTTTATCTGCATTAATATCCTGCCACGGCTGGTTATTAATTTCCGGCGACGATGTAAACACCGCGTCTCCTCTTGTATTTCCGGTCGTGTCGACCAGCGAACCATAATTTTTTCGAACTGCTTTTATCCGATACAACATACAGTTTCAATTTTTATTTATTGCAACGACAGTATGTTAAAATACAATCTCAGTATTTCTATCCATTAAATATGATTTCAATTTTAAAACGTCTACAAAATCCTATATATTTTCTTCTAACGAAACCTGTAAATTTTTTATAATTAAACCTTTGCACTCGATTGGTGTCGCTAGGGGGCGTATATGATTTAATGGAGAATTTTTAAATGTAAAATTCAAATATTATTTATATTAAAATACAGTATTGTAACTATTTCTTTTCAAAATAGACCTATTGGTTTTCAAGAATTTCCCTATAAAGATAGACTAGATTTGATCTTATAGAAAAATGCTTCGAGCTCAATAGGTTAAATCAGTTAATGGAACGGATCGTTTTAAATTGATCGTTGTGCGGATAAGGTAATAATCCAATCATTCATTGAAATGCTGCAATTTTGTTGCTTTTAGACACTTTCCACAAATTAATCATGGGATACCGACAGAAGATCCACTCTAAACTAAAGGTTCAGTTACTCTGTCAACTTAACCGGGATTTGAAGTGGGTCACACCTGTCACTCTTCCTTGGAAACTCATGATTATCTGAAAGTTACTTACAACGGATGAGTTGAAATCGAACCACCATGAACAGGCAATGAAGACCAAACGAAACGGTTCGACGACTTTCAATCTGTGTCTTATTCACCAAACTGACAGCAAATGTAATGGAAGCTTCACACCGCAATTATACAAATTATGTACATATTCGTACATATTTAAAAGGATTTTTTCGATCTGATACAGTTCCAGGATTAATCCTCGTCAGTAGACAAATTTTTGTTTACCCAGAGCATAATTTAGAACTTAAATTTAATTTCAAAGCTCTGATTATGATTTTCTAAATATTACACTATTTCTTCAGATATTATTTCCTTAATATATGGAGGCCTTTCGTTTGAAAACTATTGCTCTCTTATAACACGGTATCGTTACAGTGGAAAATGAGGAAAAACACCTGATATTCCTATAATACGATTACGTTCTAACGAACCAAAATTATACATCTTTTTCGATTACTTATTGGTAGGTAAAAGAAGAAAATATTGTCATGTTAATCCCTGGAACTGACGGCCGTGTTGTACGAGGGTTATCTGTACAGATATTATGAGAATTAAAAAACTAAAAGCACAAAGGATTACAAGGAAACAAGAAGGTACAGTTATTCAAGTCGCCCGTTGTAAAATAAACTGAGAAAACAAGAACGTGTTTCTTACTATTTCTGATACGGCAAATTAATTAACAAATTGATCGGAAAACCATAAAACAAAGTGGCTGGTGTCGTAAACACGCGAATGGTTTATGCTTGGCTAGATACAGGACCTTTGCCTTTCAATTTGTTGTATATTCCACGCCCCACTCGTAAGAATGGACATTACGGTAAATAAACGTATTACCAGGCTAACATAGTTACTGTTACTCGTTTGAGAAAAGATATTGTTGGAGAACCACTGAGATCCTAATTACCTAATTACAAATGTTCGTATTAATTGTTTAACACGTTGGCTGCCACATGGGGGTCACCGGTGACCGGCACCCGAAATTTTGTACAATCAATTAATTAACAAAAGAAATAACGAAACAAACCACTGCTAGCTATCGATTTGAAAGGTTAAATTTGAAAATTAGTTGATTATATTCTTAATAATTAGGATTTCAACGTGTCTGACTACACACGTCCGTTTTCACTGTGGCAGTCAACGTGTTAAAATTATAGACAGCGAGCATAACGAAACGTTTAATCCTTTGCGGACGAGGCATTTCCAAGTTTGACACAATGTATCCAGGAAATATCAGTCATTTAAAGCGAAACAAACAATACTTGCCTTCTTAAAGGATATATTATAAATCTCTACTTCTACATTTATCATTCTTCTTTGTGCGACGATTAGGCATTTATATACACAAATTTATAAGATACTGTGAAGATTCTACTTCGTCTGCAAAGGGTTACAAAATAACAGATAAGGTGCGTTAAAGATATCAATACTTTTCGAATAGCTTCAGTGTGGCAGATAAAATATAAGTATATCTATTGCACTAGAGAATTAATTATGTTGCAATATTTCAATCATCGAACCATTCAAGGTACTTTATTTGAATGCAATTTGAACGAATTTATTCGTATCCCATTATTCGTAGTAAAACGTATCAGTCTGTCTCCTAAAAAATAAAATATGGCGAAATTTCTGTTAGACGATTCTTTCATACCCTTTAAAATGAATTTGAATCGAGATAACGAGAAAGGACCTTCGATTTTGTTGAACGACTTAATTGGATAGATCGAATAAAAATTCCTTGTGAAAAAAAGTTGAAAGATAATTTTGATCGACCACTAACAACGGGTCACCGATTAACTAGCATCGTCTAATCTAACGGGATCCGTTTCCCCTTCCAGTTTCATTCGCGGAGAAGCTCTTGACCTCCACCTCGAAACTTTCTCCCCCTCCGCCTTTCCTGTGGAAGGTTTTTCCTCCCTTTCGTTCGTTCCGCAAGGCGAAGGTCACAAAAGGCGACTCCATAACGGTGGAAAAATTGAAAGAAGTAATTACATTGAGAAAACAAACCCGGAAATTCTTGAAACCGCTTGCCTGAACTACACCCGACACCAAAATCAAATTTCAATGCCCTTTTTTGTACTATCTATTTATTTTACATAAATAGTTATAGTACCAATGTCTATAAGTAAATACCTATTTATCTTGCTATCTATTTTTTGGATGATACATTTTAGTCCTTTGAAAAATGTTATTGCAACTGTTGCTGCATTAAATAAAAAAAATTTGTAATATCTTTAACATACATCAGAGAATATACAAATTTCTAATAAAAATAAATCTTCAGTATTTTCAATGGCTTTCTTATAAGAATTAAATCTGTTCCGTTGCTTAGTAGATAAACTAAGGCTTATCGAGTACTTCGTTAAACATTTTACTGCTATGATCGAACAATGTTTCAAGAAAAATCTTACCGTCAGAATACATGGGGCTTCCACCATGCCTGCAAGCTGTGCATCCAGGTATAGCGGATGAAACTAACGCCACGCGATCTGTAATTCAAATCATATTAATTAACGAAATATCAAATAATAAATTTGAACGTCTACTTGATTATGCATCTCCGTGCAAGAAACATTTTAATTAATTATACGTATTCTTCAATACTATGTGGCTTTAATTAATCGGTTCGAATGATCGTCGTTGATTCACATGCAAAAACAATCTGACCTACTAATTATCGTGCAAAATGATAAAAAAAAAGTGAGACGAGAATCGTAGAAACTACGAGGAACATAATAACAAACACGTGAGCAAAAAGATGGTGAAATCGTTGCGTGTAGCTCAGAGGCAGTAATAGGTCCGCTGGCTGTGAAAACTATACTCAGTAATTTCACAAGCACGCCACTTTTCGTTATGTCGTCCTTACGTTGAACTAATTATAATTTTCCTAGTAACGAACGATTATTATTATCGAACCATAAACAGAGCAGCCTTCAACCCTCGAACGACAAATCCGGGTTAATCATGATCCAGATTTTAAAATCAGACATTATGGTATTTTGATTATTTTTTAACTGTTAAACCTTCATACATTGGACGAAAAACAAAATGGTTTAAAACTCAATTTAAATTGTCGTTCGATGGTTGATAAATTTCCGAGCTTCGAGTGGAATCGTTGAAAATATTTCCATGCGTGCAAGTAACTACTAAACTAGTCTGCAGGATGCACACGTACCACCGCTGTGATAATGCATTTTTCTCTTCAAGGATGCCTCGACTGGTTTGAAATGGAAAAAGGAAGGCGAGTAACCGCTGCCAGGAAGTGAGCTCAAGGCATCGTCCCGATCACGGATCACCATGGCGGGTGCTTCACGACCGAGGGCGGCTAACTGGCGGCCTTTCGGCAGAAACATCGTCAGGAACACAAGAAGGGAAGTAGTCAATAAACCATAAGCGAGCCAAGCCTCTCTGTCGCTTTCCGTGGAAGCTGCCACCGAGCCGATCGCGCTTGATATCCAAATCGGAAGCGATAAACCAACAGCCAGGCCGATAAATGCCGCTTCCCGGTTGTTGTCTCGAACGCCGCGGGCTCGGACCGCTAAACAGGCCACCGCCACGAGCAATGCACCAGGATACCTGAAATCGTCGGATAATTGAACAGTCTGTGTAACCTTTCAACGCGATCTCATAGGATTCAGACAATTTTACCTCTTCATATGGGGTCGTAACATAAATTCGTAGCGTTTTCTCTTTATTTTGAAATATAACACCTTTTATTCGTGGCAAATACTGTAGATATGAAGATAAACACTTCCCAATTTTCAAACGTCTTTTCTTTAAATAGTTATTATATAAAACGTCGTTGACTTTCAAAATGTTTCCGGTTTCCCAAGCCCTACATCACCAGTTGAAGGTTAATTAACACGTTGGCTGCCACGGGGGTCACCGGTGACCGGCACCCGAAATTTTTTACAATCAAATAATTACCAACAGAAATGATAAAATAAACCACGGATAGCGTTAACATTAAGCTAATAATGCTAGCTATCGAATTGAAAAGTTAAATTTGAAAATTAGTTGATTGTATTGTTAATAATTAGGATTCCAGCGTGTCTGACTACACACGTCCGTTTTCACTGTGGCAGTCAACGTGTTAAGAATTTTCAAATTAAGAAGAGTTCCTTCTTCGCTACTAACTTATATTACGACCTTGGCATGGATGGCTCATATAAATCATGCAGCGCTCAAAAAGCTATATTAATATTTTTAGAATCTATTGAAATCTTATTGTTTTTACACTCTGATCGATAGAGAAAATAATATAACATTATTACGTATCAGTTTTTACAGTTTTTAGTCATTTATCATGAAAGTGGCACTACATTTCCTTCGTTAATCAAATATTTAAATCGAATTCTTCCATTTGTATAAAAACATTTAAATGATTTTATGAAATAAATGGACGTTAAAGTAAGTTCAACGAAGCGAATTAGAGTAACATTTTGAAATTCTAATTCTGCGCAAATAGTGATTCTGATCTAGAGCTGAAGAAATAGTGTCGATGGAAGGTTTACATTTCAAAAGTTTACCCGAGGGAAGCCACTATCTGTCCAAGAGGGGTTTTGCAACAGGAGGTCGACGAGTTTGGCCCTGTATTTTGTACCTGGATCACCGCGGGTGGTTCACCGTAAAACCATTGCCCAATAATAGCTACTTGCACCAGCACAGCGAATCCCAATACCAAGGCCTGCAACATCAAGAAGATACATGCATTAAGATTGCAAACGATCGTCTGGTTAAAATTACAAGATATTTTTCTTGTAAAATTACCAAATACTTAAATCGAACGATTCATTTTTCAAATTCATCGATACCTTTTTGCAATAATTTCGAAACAATTGCTTGGATCACCCTGTACAAGCAGTGGGATCACGGTTGATCTCTCCAACGAGTTATGTCATATTTCATAAACGAGTTTCCGTTCTAATCGTCGCAATCCTTTAATACGTATAATCATTATCTAGCCGATGACGACCCGTTGAAGGCCCGTTACGCAAGGCCAGAAGATATCTCGGGGATATTAATGTTATTCAACCTAGAACATGACGTACTCGACGACCATGATAGCCCCGCTTAGTGCTATTACTAGTTACTACTTGAATTACTTTTCATTCAGATCCCGTCCGAGCGCGTACAAATAGTCGATTGAGATCGACATCCGGATCTCCGACACGGTGAAATAAGAAAAATCCCGGCGCATCCTTCGCGAGAGTCGTTCTACGAGTTTGCACGGCCCATTTTCTAAGGCTGCATTCACACACGGCGCGGCGTGAACTTTCGATTGTGTTACGATTGCTTAACGATTAGCAACGATTCGAGCATAGACCGATAAAGACATCGGTTAGATCGCCAGATTGTGGAATGTGGCGTTGCAAAAGTCGTACAGGATCAGGACTTTCGTTTGCCTGGAC
Source organism: Stelis phaeoptera (assembly GCA_943735885.1). Lineage (NCBI taxonomy): Eukaryota > Metazoa > Arthropoda > Insecta > Hymenoptera > Megachilidae > Stelis > Stelis phaeoptera. The sequence continues at coordinate 6,487,278 of OX030933.1, forward strand.
ACGATGCATAAATTTAGATAGCTTGAAATCAGAATACTAGAGAAGCTTTTGCTTCCACGCAATCGGTATTGTTTCGATTTCGAAACCCGTTTGCCGCTTGAAACAAAAGGATTATTCTTGTTTTCTTGTTCTCGAATTTCTTTCCAATAATGTGTCTGCTTTTCTTTTTGTATAAATTCTCTGTTTTTAATGTCTTAACCCTTTCGCTACAGACGGTTTCTCCGACGCGGCACTTCTGCTCAAACGGAAGTTTCAACAGAGCAACAGAGTTGCTCTGACGGTGTTTTTTAACCAAAAAAAAAAGAGTGATCCTACATATCCAGAGGAAGATACTCGATGTTCGATAACTCCGATCGATCGTCGCATGTACAGTACACGGCATCTTATGCGGAGCGACTATAGTCGTCCGTAGTATGTCAGTGGTATTTTATGGAGAGCGACTGCCTGTAGTAACGAAACGGTTAATACAGACGAATTAGACTCGTAATACGTTTCTTATGTTAACCGTTTAACGCTGGACCATTATATCCCGCAGAAAGTAGATTAATATCGTGAAACGTTTTGATACTCACCTGATAAGGTGCTGGAAGATAGACACCGCTGTTCAAAGAAAGTAGAAATACACATTTGACCAAGAGAGCCGCAAACACGAGGGCAGCTGGTAAGCCGACTAATCTAAATGCGGCACAGGACAGAGGATTCTGACTTAGGGAAGCTGCTGCCGAGAGTCCTGCCAGGAGGAATAGTCCTAGAAGTAGAGCTTGCCCCAGAAATAAATGTCGTCTGTTTGGCGCTGTAACTCTTGCCTGAAAGAAAAAAGACGTCGTCAAATATTAATTTTATACTACTTATTAATATCACCAGCATGTTAGTTAATAAGTCATCAGGTACCAAGGTATCCACGTTAGGCAGTTATCAAGAGCCCCATAATCATAAACCTCTTAATTGAAAGAAGTTGGATTTTAAATTTAACACTAGAATTACCAAAGGTGTCAAAATGACTTGCTTCAGATTTTTTATTTTAAATTGCAAAATTTATTAACCCTAGATAACTAAACTTAAATCAGCGTTACCACTCATAAATCAGGAATTGAAAGCATGTATACTCGTTATATCTCCTTTATTTATTGCAAACGAAGTAGCAGAACCGAAGACATGTATTATTAATTCTTAATTAAAAAATAGAAAAGCAAGAAAAATTAACTTCGACGAATGTTTAGTAATCTAGGGGTCGAAATATACGTTCATCCATTAAGGGTGCATTGAACGTCGGTAGTTGTAGTGATAAAAATTCATTTACCCAGATTCCCGATTCCATAATTTCTCATAATTTTGTATATTTTTGTATATGAAAGATACCGATCAACATGTTAATTAAAATTGTGCCTTTGATAAAGCCTGCGAGTTAACAACATGAGTTTCAACAACCCAGGTAGCTGAAAACTTACTGATCCATATTTCTCGAAAGTGTGAACATCACTATTACACAAAAGATATTCATTTCTTCTGCAAGCGTAATTATCAACTAAACAGATATTTTCAAATTATAAAGTTTTACTTTTGTGCTAATCGTAAGAAACTCAAAAGTAAAACACACGCAAAAATCTTGAACATGTAAGCAATTAACGGAAGACACGAACCGAAATGAATTAATAAATTTTCTTCAAACATCGAAGAAAAAGAGAAGTGTGATTTTCGAACAATGTCCAATTAGCAGATGATGAATTCTTGTTTGTTGAGGAGGGGAAAAAAAAAGGAAAAGATACTTTCCACAATATTTGCGAATTCGATGAAAAAGAATTTCTTGGAAAATAATTTAACACGCCGCCGTTTCACGCAACATCATCAACATGCTCTAATTTCCCATTCTAGGCAAGGAAAATCTCGATACGGCTATCAAGAAAGTATCTATCTTTTATGTGTTCCAAGAATCTAGTTCTCGTTCTTCTATTCTCCGGTTTATCCTATAAATTTTTCGACAAATTAGAAACGCACGACGAGGACTGTTGCGCACCAAACTGTTCGTGCCACGATATGCTAAATAGATTAATGGTAATTGAGCGAATTAATTTCTCTAATTACGATGATTCATAACTCATTCGAACGCGCAGATTTGTTTTACCTATCATCTGATGTATTCTATTTATTCGATCTGATTACGAGACAATGCAGAACGTTTAAGTAGTTTAACTAATTTCTTATTAATTATTCCTGAAGAGAATTAAATGAAAAAGTGAGAACACACGATTTCATTTCTATAAATCAAAGTCCTTGCTTCTGCTTATATGGTAATTTTGAATTTTGTATGTTGAAAGAATCTTTCTAGACGTAGATAAGATTTAATTATTAAAATGTATAATAGATATTTAGATATTTAGTTATAATAATGTAATTAGACATTTCGTAATAAGAAACTAATGAGATAAGAGTGTGGTTGTAGATGCAAACTGATTTAAGCCGGAACCTAAGGATTATAACAACATACAATTAAAGTGTTATCAAATAGTGTTAAAAAAAATATAGAATATTGAAAATTTTACAAAATGTAATACATTATTATGCGAAATAGCAAACGAAACGGTTAGTTGGGAAAATGAAACGATCGTGTCGTTAAAACATGAAATTATAACGTGTTTGACTACATATTACCATTTGCCTGGTAGCAGTTAATATATTCAAAACAGATTCTTCTAATCTGTCATTTTTTTGACCCTATACCTTTTTTTATACCAGAAAATAAATAATAAAAGATACCACGTCGATACCACAATACAGTTAATAATTTCAAAATTAGAAAAATTAATTATGAAAATATTTTTGATTAATTTTTATAAGCAATTTTTTTCATGAAACTTTTCCAAACAATATTTAACCTTCGTGTTGATTTCCAAATTCAGATAATTTTTAAAAATATAACCAAGAATTCTATAAATTTTCAAACAATTCTACCAACACGTATTAAAGTACTCTTAATTAATAGATTTGAGGATTTGTCACTGCAGTCCCCACAATTTAATATAAAATCATTTTTATGGTGTCACTATCGTATCCCCAAGCTTGAAAAGGTTGATATACAGGCTGTCTCAGGTTTTAATGTTCAAACTTTATCAGTATATTCTATGGCACTAAATAACCAAAAAATGTTACGTAAACATAGGTCACATATAGGAATATAGTAATATAGGAATACCAACCAACTTGCTGTTATTCCGAGCATTAGCTCGAATAGATCAATGTATGTACTATTTGACATCGTCACTTTCACAGTTAATTAACACCTTCAGTCCAGGACCGAGTAAATTTACTCCCGACGAGATTCAAAGGAGGTCGTAAAATTACTCGAGTGCGAAAGAATATGTAATTTGATGCCGGGCAGTCTCAAAACGCAAAGTATCCGCTCCTGAGCGCTCGAGACATCAAAAGAGCGCCGCCCCCTAATTTATGATTTATGACTTTTCCTTTATCTCGACTGAGCCGGATTTTGTTACCCCAGGATTGAACGTGTTAATACTCCATTTCAAAATGTCTACCGTTCTTGACAATACATGATTGACAGCGATCAAAGATCGAAATATCGCCGATGCCAATGCTTTCGATAACAGCAAGTCGGTTACTATTACTTCTATTCTATATTTTTGTTATAACTTTTTAATAAAGCTCTATGTGACCTATGTTTACCTAACATTTTCTCCTTATTTAGTGGCATAGAATAATACACTGTCAAAGTTTGAACATTAAAAACCTAGGACACCCTGTATAAAATAACGAACCAGATTGAATAAGATCAGGTGGTTTATGTGATTCATCGTTAAAAGTGTAAAGGGTGCAGGCAATTAATGATAAAAATGATATTAAGGATGACGTGAATGTTCAGTTTGATATCAGAAGTTTTTCTGTTAGCTCGATCGAGTTTATCGATAAAGGTAAACGCGTTAGCCAGGAGAAATAGGTAATCGACATGCAAACTAGGCCTAGGTCTCGGCGAAATTGCGAGCACGTCGAGCCAGCTTATTGGAGCTTGTCCGGCTACGAACGAAAACAATTACCACGAATTCTTGTTCACGTTTCCACGTGCTATCGAGCGAGAAAGAGATAAGGATTCTTTTCTAGGCTCTATTAACCCGCCGCTTCCTCGGTTCTTCATCATCGAATGCTTGTACGACCGCGAAAACGCGTTTCGTGTCATTAAACGCGATAGGTTCACTTGGTAAAACACGCTCTTCCCGCTTTTTTTTTCACCTCGACGCCCGTTAAGCGAATCAACTATTCCGATTAACAAAACAGTGGAGTCACAAATTACATCTTCAGAGGACACTTTTGTTCAAATTCTTCAAACTCAAGTAGGATACTTTAAAGTAGTATTTAATTCCAAGAGATCACAATTTAAAATGTGCGTCAAAACAACTATCACAAAATTTTATAACATGAAAATCGTCCTATTTAGAAATTAAAAGATGCAACCCTTACTTTCAATTTTCCGTTACGAACCGCACACCTAACTTTCATAGTTTCAACGAATCGTAGATGAATTAATAATAAAATAGTATCGAAAAGCCTATTGATAGACTTCCGATAAATTTAAACGTTAGTGTACGAACGAGCGTAAATCAAATGGTTCAGAATGCAAGAGGATATTGTTAATCGTGCCCAGTTACCCTAAAACGATGAGTTCATAAATAAAATTAAAGCAGTATGGCTAAGACGTTGCCATTACAATTAATCTTTGCGTTTCAATTAGTTAATTCTTAATGAACATTCCCCCCTCCTGTAAGACTCGTACATCAGTTTGGGAAACGTACTCGTAGAGGTAAGAGCGAACCGACCTTGAGCAGTACGAAAACCTCGAAGCCAGCCATGAGGAGCATCGTGGCTGCGCTGAGGGCCGCCAGAGGAAGAGCCCAGGGTCGTTGTCTGAGCAAGGACCTCGAGTACAGTCGTGTATCGGGCTCGATCTCTTGGCTCTTCTTTCCAGGCATTTTGAACACCGAAACCGTCCTGTTTGGCGCTGGAACGCTGATGACACTGGCCACGCTGGCCAAACCGTTCTTGTCCATCGCCACGTCGCTAGGTACCAGGAAGAATTCCGTGGACAGCTCGTAATCCTTCGAAGCCTGAGCTCGTATCGCCGTAGTTCCGGTTGGACCGAGCCAGCTCGCTGTGGCCCACGACAGGATAATCGGGCTCAGTCTCATCGCGTCATTCGTGCTTCCGTGATTATTTCTGCTTATGGCGTTCCTTATTTTGTGTTTTTTTTTTTTCTATCCAAGTTTCTGTAACGTCACCGAGACATGCACCGTTTCCTGCGTAAGCGCATCCTTACGCGCCCCCCTCTCTTCGCCAGGACGAATAGGCACTCCTGTAATTACGATTCATCTTGGTAATTAAGACTTGTCGATTCATTTGATTGGATTCAACTGGTCAGATAAAAGCGAGGATCGATTTTACCGGTTTGTTATTTTGATAATCATGATCATTTGTGGATAAATACGTTTACAAAATTAAAAATTTGTAGTACGGTATAATCATTCATAAATCTAACGATTGAAACACTGTATTTTGTTAAGTATCAGATGATAAAACAGAACTGATTGGTTCACAAATGATTTCTAGAATAATTTCGTTTCTAACAAAGCCAAATAAACCGTAGCCTATTCTCTGTGAGAGCCAAGCATGACCAGTCCGCAGGCATTCACGGAGCTAACACCATTAATTATTATAAACAGGGTCAGCCGTAAGTAGAGTGAAGCATAGACTGATTAAAACTCGAGTAAAACGAGTAAAAACAACCATTCTGTGGTGTAGGTACATCGTTTCAATTGGATTTACATCGAATTCAAGGGAACATTAACAATAAACGAATCTTTGATCATTATAATAACTGAACCTTTTAAGTGTCGATCATCCTCTGTCTTCGATATCTCGACGATATTGCTTTCCACATATTTTTCTGTCGCATCAAGTTCTCCGAGCGATATAATATTTTAATCTTTTTCGTTTATACCGCAACACCGTGAACGTTACAGACTAATCGGACACGAATTGTGAAAGAAATTTCCTATTATTGGAGAACGTTTCTCCCGACGGATACTTCAATTTACCGGTATCCAACGAACACTAATCAAGATGTTCTGAGATTTTTGATAATGAAAGAAATGTTCTGTCAGCTCATGGATCGGTTCTCTGATGGGACAAGTCGATGGAGTGGCCACGAACCGCGCGTCGGGAGAGCCAAACTCCGACTAAACCAACGAGCATTCTCGAGGGAGAAACTGGAAGCAGACTGGAGTTCCGTTCTGGAGGTGAAGCCTATCCGTTACGGAGGAGCCAGGGAGATGGTGATGACGATGCTGAGGTGGTAGTGGCATACAACAGGAGCGGATCCACGCAAATCTTCCAAGAGGATTTCTTTTTTTTTCTCTCTCTCTCTTCAGGATTGGAGAATCGAAGGATCTGAAAATCGACGAATGTTTGTGAAACATTTCAATTTTTAAACGTCACACTTTCGGCGTTTCTGAAAAATGCATTTATTCGAAAAATTGTTGATAACTATCAATACGTTTCTGATAGTCTGACGCGGTATTAATTTTGTTGAATAGAAACGCAACAACGTTATAGTAAACGTTTTCAATTCGAAAGAGTAATTCCTTAAATTCCAGCGAAACTCCTATGGCTACAAAAACAAAATCATACGCTTATTAATCCTATTATACGATTGAGTCTTTTTATTATTCCTTGATGAAACTTTATCGTTCATGAATTATAATTAACGAAAGGAAAAACACAATTAGATACCTACATCGCTTAGAAATTAACGTAAGAAGATTATTACAGATACAGTTACGAGGCTGAAACTAGCAGATCGCCTCGATAAGCGACGTGTCTCCGCTTCCATGAATTCCAATTAACTTGCAATTATCTGAAACAGGTCTATTTTATCGAGCCCGTCCCGATCTGATCCGCCCCTGACAAGATGAGAGAAAGAGCCAAGTGGAATAAAAGAGAAATAGAGAAGGATCGGGACAAACGAAAGAAAAAGAAAGGAGCTGGTCCTTCGACGTCGAGGACCGGACCCAGCCACGCATTTACATATCGTACGTGTAATAACGTCGAAAAAGTTTTAACAATGATCCTGAGCTCCGTCCTGGCTGTAAAGAAACGGGAAAAATTCGTTAAACGATCCGAAAGAACCAGGACCAATCGAAAACATATTTTACAACTTTAATTTCCTCGATAATAATTTCATTTAAAAGAGCCAAGGTAGTTTCAATATTTCGGAAGTATAATAAATATATAGATGCAACGTTCGTTCGGCAAGATTAACATGAATGGCGGATATTATTTACCTTGGCCCAGAAATTGCTTGGGAAATTACTGTTGTCAGCGAAAGTGATAAGAGGGAAGGTTTCCTCTCGTGGTCTAAGCAGCTCATCTTATTTGTCGTTCTACTTGAGCTAGATAACATGTAGGCGGTCTGGCGTCGCAGATCAATGATCGTTTGCGCACATACGACACGTTCGGTAGCCGTACACGATCGATCCCTTGTACACCAAGAGTTCGACGAACTCTTTGCCTCGAAAACCGGACAAACCGTTTGCACGTACAGTTTGGAGGCTGAGCTTCCTCAATAACGTATGTATAAGCATGCCTCGCATTTCTTGCTCTTCCCGTCAAACGACGTTTCCGGAGATCGTGGTCAACAGATAGGAAGCATAAAATTCATATGTATCAACGCCCTTGTCGATAACTTCTACCCCTTCCTGACGTTATCTTCCGTTTAACGGAAATGCACGCGTTATCGTCTGCGAAAAAAATACATTCGTTTAAAGTGAAATTCAATGATTCGTTTAATACGTTGAATGGCCATTTTGTAGGACGACGGAATAGAATTAGAATTATCCAGAATAGGAACGTTTCATCTTGTCATTGAACACTTTGACGATTCTAATTTCAAAATTCCGTGCACATTATTTTTTCAGTAATTCCTAATTCCAAGATTAACCCTTTGCACTCGACTGATGCCTCCGAGGCGATATATTTAATTTGTCGGAGTATTCTAAAATGTGGAATTTCAGTTTCGCCCGTATCAAAATATAGAAAATTAAGATTCTGAAATATTTCTAACACTTTTCTTCCGACATAGGGCGTTTGGTTTCTGGAAGCGTAGCTGGAAAATTAGATTAGGCCCGATTACGTTCAAAAATGCTTCGAGTGCAAAGGGTTAATTTATTCCATAAAATATGCAGCCGTCAAAGTGTTAAATTTTCCGCTCGATACTTATTGTTAGTATAATTGATATAATATGAAAATTGTTTATAATTATCTTTAATTTTCTTTTTTTTAAATGGTCACTAGTATCTCTCACAGCATTCGATATTTTAATTCAAGTATATTTTAGTAGTACTTAACGCGTTTGAGAAACTAATGTTATATCTTTTAATACTGCTTAAATATACACAGTGTTTTGAAACTATTTTACTAAACCTTAATATGATTCTAAAATCATTTGCTTTAAAATTATAAAGCCATTTATATGTATAATTTAATTATAACTGTAATAGGGAAAAATATTTTAAAACACGCCATGTACACAAAAGAAACTTCTCTTCTTTTACTTCAGTTTTAAAATCTTCAGTGATCCACGTGTACGAGTTGTGGGTTCTTTTTTCCTCAAGTATCCCGCAACAATGTTACCGACAAACAAGCTTCAGCAGGAAACATAAATATTAAAACCTGCTGAATTTGGCACGAATTTTTCTCGTCCTTTTTCTTTCTTTTTTGAAGGGACAGTTTTTCTCCCTTCATCTTGAGTTTGGACATACTCGACATCTTCCTCGTTATCTGAAGCAAACATGTGATAGATTTACGACGTTGTTCGTGCAATTATTTGCAATTACAAGTACATTAATCATGATGAGTCAACCGCAAAACTTCCCCACTTAAAATAAACTAATGTTCTAGAATAATTATTCTGCACTTCTCCAAGACTCGTTATAAAAATTGTATAATTAGGAAGTAGTTTTTGACTGAATTCATTCATTCCACAGTATGTAGCCGTAAAAAAGAAACTTTGTTGGCTTTACGTTTTCATTTATACCTCAGATACCTCTCTTTTTAATAATATATCTATTGGGTTGAGTTATAAGCAATTGCCATTTTTCCGCATTAACTTTATTAGTCTTCTAAGACAATTACAGATTGGGATGTTCCCATCTTATCTGCCAATTGTCTGGTCGTTTGTCGTGGGCTTTGTTCCACCGGTACCTTTAGAGCATGGTCATTTATATCAGTTGATTGTCCAGGTTTAGGTTCATCTTGAGGGTTGGTATCTCTAGAAAGAAGTTTAGCAAATCAATTTCGCACTGTACGTTCCGACACCACACCTTCACCCATAATGTAACATATCTTTTTTACGATATTGGCCGGATTATTATAATTTTTGCCGAATATGTTTTGCCTTCTCCATTTCAAGTATAGAGAAAATTCAATTTGCAATCGATCCGCACTCGCTAGCTGTTGTTTTTAGACTGTTTAAGCCTTAGAAATTAAGGACCCAGACGCCGGAGAATGTTCATGACCCAGTACCGGCAGCGGCAATTACTTATAACTCAACCCAATGAAAATAAATTGAAACGTTATTTCGAAAAAATGTGAATTTTTACCAAAATTGAAGGCTTCCCTTCTTTTCAACGCTGTTTATAAATTGTGTTTTATAAAAATAGAATTTCTGTAAAAATATAAAAAGCCTTGGTTATTGGGCAGCGACCGGTAATACAATTTAAAATAAAATAAGTATCGTGTCTCTAACTCTGCATGCAGAACTTTTCATTTACCGGAGCTTATCGATACATCATGGCTACAATTTGTTCGAATAAAAAGATTTCACCAGTATCTTTGACTCGATCCCTTACTCGGGATAATTACTGTACAGGTATGCTTGGCATTGTTAGAAATGAGATTTATATCCTTACGGGTTGTAGTTCGCGACTACTTTTACTCGCAGAGACGTCTTAACCATTCGGGCAAGGGAAAAATTCATGGAACAATAGACGTTGTCAAAGGCTGAACAACGAAAATCCTTCCCCGTGGCTAGTGTACACAAATGCGTACGATGTATAATGTCTCGCAATGGCCACACCCGGTCACTTTCTCCGCCAAAGCCAAAGTCATTCTTGTACCGTAACTTACTATGTTTAATGACGCAAGCTACCCACGCTCGATCTAACGCGAAGCACGGTGAACCGCTTTCCTTCTGGCACGTCGACCAACCATGGAATGTAAATTACAAGCTCCGGCAAATAAGGAAAAAAGAAAAAAGAAAAAAGGATAATTAAGACCGCGACCCTTTGACGGCAAAAAGCGGAAGATCGAGTCGTATGACGACCCTGACCGAATTTCGTTGGGTTCAAGCTTTTAAAAGTTCTCCGTATTGATATTTGATTATTACCTGAAACATATTAATCGGAATTAATTCATCTTGTTAACAGTGATAGGGTTGGTTCAAGTGTATATGTAATACATATAATGCTCAAATTACTGAGAATATAAAATCAAATAATTAATAAAAGAAATGATGAAATAAACCACGGATAGCGTTATCAGTAAGCTAATAATGCTAGCTATCGATTTGAAAGGTTAAATTTGAAAATTAGTTGATTGTATTGTTAATAATTAGGATTTCAACGTGTCTGACTACACACGTCCGTTTTCACTGTGGCAGTCAACGTGTTAATGATAATCTCAATTATGATTGTTTTATTTTATATAAATATACATTTCGAATTGACTCTTTACCCAATATTTGTGCGTCAATGTATATCAACGAAAAACTGATATTTATATTCTTATAACGTAAGAACAAATTATTTTTGATTGAACAAATAACTAGCTGTCGCGTTGATCACGTTTTAATAAAACTATGTGGTGTTTTTAAAATTTGCTTATGAATAACCAGGTGAAAAATCAAGTTCCAGAGAAATGATTCAGTAGGAAATTGTTTGAAAACCTTCAGAGACAGGAATTATTTCTATGCGAAAGAAACTGTCGAGCGTGGTGAACGCGAAATTCCTTCCTCCACGCAAGGAACCCTAAATGATGCGGAGCACCGAACTCTTGGTATTGCAGTAAGAGAGGAGAGAAGTCGCTTGCAACCGGTTTCGACAAACTAAAGCTAAATAAAGTCATGTACCGGCGCGAACGAAGGAAATCGTTCCGTTGATAATTGCACCCTCGAAAAACTTTCGGCCCTCATTTGCGAAACGATCATTACTCCGTTGCATAATATTTCAAAACAATAATCATCATTGTGCAGTTACGTGTCTGCATAATTTATAATTATAGTATTCTAACTTCTTATTCCTTTGCTGCTTTCGAATGTGGCGTATTTCAATTACCTAAAATTTAATGTCTGAATCGTTTCGACATAAATTTCCATTAATGAATAAATTAGTTTTATTCACCGTTGCATAGGTAATCAGCTGTCGATGATTTTGTACGAAAATATGAAAACATTACTTTGGATTTTTATGGAAATTTATGCAAAAAAATTTGAAATATTAGAGAAAAAATTGACCCTATATGTTTACTTACGTAAAATAACAATACACTGAGTATCGTATATCTGTATCTACTTTTAAGTAGGGAAACTATAAATTTAATTTTGACGGGATCAAAGACATTGCCACAGTCCCAATATGTATCCAAGTGTCCTTCTATTCGCGTTAAAACTGTTAAATGAATAATCATACGAACCACGTATCTTTAATCCATTTATGAGGTTCTTCAAATAATTAACAACAATTCTCCAAATCGGTAACTGTGATCGATCAAGAAGCAAACATTCTTTCGTGCCTCACCCCCTCGTCTATTCCTCGCCTTGTTCAGTTTGATACGTTGATAAGTCGATCCTTCCACGGCGATTCATTTGAATATAAATCCGGCTGTCTACACACATTGGAAGTCTCACGAACGAAGAACGGAGAAAAGGACAGGGAAGAGCTGAATAAAGACTGAAAACAGGCAGACGATGGAGAAAGACGAAAGGAAGAATTCTTTTTTCGTTGCACATTGTAACCGCAAACCACGGTGGTCGGCCATGCAAGAAATTTTTTTATTCGCCTTATTTTGGGTTCCACTCTGCGCTTCGCTTTATTTTTTCTCTTATCTTTCGCTACGTTTTGACGCTCGCTCGCAAACAGGGTTTACAAGCGTATTCGCGGTTTCTTGCTTCCATACAAACGTTGCGGCGAGTGCAAAATGAATACCTATTTAAAGTAAACATATGTGAAAATTATTATTACACCGGGTTGTTACCCGAGGCTTTTTGCTCGAGGTAAAAAAGAAGGGTTTATAAATTTTTGTTTAAACGAGAGAATACCTTGTTGTAGGAAATACCAAAAGTGATGCATACTTATGCATGTACGTGTCTGCCCGTTGCTCGAGAAGTTAAGGAAACAAGAGGCAGAAGGTTAACTCAAGGATAGAATACTGTTTCGTAGGTTCGATGACCTGAAGCCGTGTAACGCAATCCGAAAATATTCTAAATATTTCAAACGGTTTTATACATTTTAAAATATATTCATAATTACATGGACGATAAATTGCTGAAATCAAAAGGTACGATTAAGATCATTCAGATGCTCGAATAAAAAGAAAAAGATATTTATTCGATCAAGATAGCGTGAAACAAATATAAACACCAAATTAATGCTTATTTCACATCTCGAGTATTTATAGGATCAACTGAATGATTAATTACGATATAGTTACTTGAAATACAGTAATGAATACGTTTTAAAGTGTGCTTCATGATTAATTCTTCTGAATAAATACATATTCATGAGGCACAAAAAAAAACGTCGAAAGAACGAATGCAAAGGTGGCAGAAACGACGATCCAATGACCTATGTATACGGTCTGAAAAAATAAGAAATATCATTGTATATACGGGTATGTATGATCAGAGGGTAAAGAAACGTCCGAAAGGGGCAACTATTATTTTATTTTGCGCGCGAGTGCATTGTTAAAGGGAACTTTTATTACCTCCGCCAAGGACGAAAGCTCACCACACGTAATCTCAGGGAAATCCTGCACGGAGTCGTGAAACGTTTACATCCTTACACACGTATCATACCGTAGTGGTACGCGCGTGTAAAGCCACGCTGCGAGTGTTTGCGTGTGCTCACGATGGAGTAACGATATTTATTATATGTCGGCTATGAATTATGGGCCGTTAACTTTGCCTTCGTGACGCGGCCCTTCGCTCCGCGACCAAGCCACTCTACGAGTCCCGCCACTACGCTTGCAGAAAAATACATACATACATATGTACGTACGTGCATGCTTGCCGTGTATTTCTTCCAAGCGAAATGTTCACGTTTATCTAATTGTAAGTGGCTCGTTTGCACGAATTAATAGAATCTCATTGAATAAGAAACATTAGAACGGCCTCGAACGATTTCGAACTCGACTTCGACGAACTAAGGCAGAAAGAATAAAAAATAATGATTGACAATGATTTCAATTTTCACGCATACCTTTGTGACGCGACGTCGCATGGCCGGTCGAAGGTCCATTCGAGGGATCAACTTCTTCGATATAACCGTTCGTGGGAAAGGCACGACACAAACGCAACGTCTAAACAGCATTAACGGTAAATTTACGGGTTTTGGTAAAAAGCGCGATGTTAAATGCTCATTAGCATGATAACGATAGGAAACGTAATAGTCAACCAACCTCCCCGCAGAAGTAAATTTTTAATTTAATTTATCGTTGCTCTCTCCACGAATAGATCATTGAATCAAACGCAATGAGATGGTATACAATATGTGTACGCTGGTGATTATGAAAGTGGTATAAGCCAAAATTCTAAAAGTATTGAATTTTGAATTACATCAATTTCATAATTACCAGCACATTTGGATTAGTTATAAAAATAGCGCGTTGTTATTCCTTTTTTCGGCAACGCTATCATCATTCATCCTATTCGTAAACGATGAAAGAAATCTTGGATGTGATGGTGATGGTGTGTACGTCCGAATGTTTCCTTGCAATGGGAAAAGTTAGTGCCGGTTCGACGACATTCCAAAAGAATTTACTAGCGTATGACGTAACGCAATTAATTCGCAGTAAAACGATAAATGAAAACGTGTTTACTGGATACCGTCTAAAAAACACAATCGATAATTCTGTATAAAGTTTCATTATTGAAAACGGACTTAATTTATTAGAAACAATTTACTTTCTAATAAGTTACTTTTGAAAACTAAAAACTCTTAAGAACAATTTAAATTCCTAAATTAATAATAATTATTTGTATAAAGAATCAAGAACCGGTTTAAAAATGTATATATTTCGGTTTAATTATAGAAGTAGATGATTGAAACTTCACTGTTAGCTATTAAACGTTCGAAATAAATTCATAAATAATTGAGTATCAGAGTTTCGATGGAAATACTACAACGCTATAACACGATTATGAAACTAAAAGAATAAACTTACGTATAAAGTTTATAGATATTTGTTGACATTTAATAAACAATATATTCATATGTTTATAATTCTATATGTTTTCTCATGATTTATTTCAATATAGGTAAAGTCACGATCCGTGTACCTACAATGATTTAAAATGATATTCCGTAATAATAATATCAATATAATAGTTACAATAATAATAGCAATAATAACTATTACCGTTGGAATTTTTACATAAAAATATAAATTACAATTTGTTGTATGAAATCTGTGAAATATCAAGTCTTTTCTCTGCTAAAAAGGAACTCACAGGCAGAGTAACAATCGATCGAAATAATTTCTAGTCTTGTTCACGGAGATTCTATTTATCCAGCTTTGTACAATTGTGGAACCTGAGAAAATCATATTACTGAAGTTTCATATTTATTATTATTACTATAAAATACTGTACTTCAATGTAATTAAAACGTTAAAATAGGTAAACCTCAGGCACCTGCATTAACGTAATCATACGTTTGCACATAATTTTTGTGAATGTTATGTAAACATCTGAAACACTGGTTAATAATTATTTAAATATAAATATATATCTAACTGGAATCTCAAAAGTCGTACGGTCTCATACCATAATTTACAAAAATTTCATTTATTTCAAATATAGATGTGATTTTCTTGTTCAATTGGCTATAACATTCTAAATGCAAGAAATGCAAAGATATATCGATTTAAGCAACAAATGAATTGAATTTGCTAAATTTTCATACCGTTTCATCTTCTTGCCGTGATCACTGTTAAAATCCTGTCTTTTTTCTAATAAAATAAATCATATATGTTTCGAGTTGTTAATGGTGGCATATAAATATTTCATTTACATACGAAATTATCATACATTTAATCAGAATTGACAAGAATTAGCCATCGATTAACACGGCAGTTGCTGAAGATAAAGGGAAACTATTTATTGCCAAGAGTTCCTGTTTTAAAGCATCACAAAATCCCGACCTGTATTAGACTTTTCGCTTTCCGAACCTTCGCTACCCTCTTCACCTTCTACCAATTCAGACGAAGAAAGCTTCTTTTCTTCACTAGCCGCGATTTCTTCAATTTGAGTATGTTCTTTAGATAATTCTTTTGTACTAGATTTCTCTTCTCTGCAAAATAAGATAGATTAGATTAAATTACTTTTATTAATAAAATATTTTTATTATTATAAATCTTAACTTACAAATTTGTTGATGATGCATCTTCTGTATCAGAATCTTTTTCTTTCTTTCTCTTCTTTTTGCTAGCTTTTTTATTGCTTTCAGTAGAACCATAGTACTCATACTGGAAATAAATGTATACATATTAAAACTATTCATTAAGAAACAACTAATTAAAGAACTGATACAAACTTGATAAAGTGGCCAGAATGAAGCAAAGAATCCAACATCCGCTGTTAAATTTGGTAAGAGCCAGATATGACATCTTCCAAGTGTTGGAACCCATAGAAGACAAAAAACAATCAATCTAATAATTGCTAATGCCAAAATGAATACAAGAAATCCTGCAGCTGCAACGCTTATGTAATATACACCGTGACGAATTGTTAAGGGCCATAATGGGAAGAGACAAACACCAATTGCACCTAAAACTACTAGTGTCCCAAAGAACCAGTAGTATATAGGAATTGGTTCGTATATCCAGACATAAGCATCATTGCAATCGACAAAATATTGTTGCGCGTGCATTTCCAAACGTACCTAAATTAACCAGTAATTCATTAAATTGTTGCTTATTTTATTTTATTTTATATACAAAATATACACAGTGTTCTTGGATTATTGTAACAGTTGTACCCCCATAGCATCCCTGCTGTGCTTTTCTGAGGTAAATCTTCACAGTTGTACTGTTGGTAATTGATTATTAAGAAAAAAATATGAAGAACGATCCTTAGCAAGCAATCCTTTGCTTCCTCTAGGAGTAGCTTCACTAGAGTGGCACTCATAAATTTGAGCTTGAGAACATGATGACAACTTTCCTTGCCATGATTTATTCTATATTTTTTATCCTGATTAACGTTACAATAATCCAAGGACTACTGTAATTTGATTCAGATAGTTAATGAATAAACTAATTATCATTTGTTTTTTTAACGCACTTTTGGTTTCTTCTTTTTCTCCTCAGCTTTATCTTCACTATCCTTTCCACCTGTTGCATCTTTAGTTTCTTTTGTCTCTTCCTTTTCTTTCTCAGTAGATTTCTTTTCTTTTTTAGGATCTTTAACTTTCTTCTTTATCCCACGTATTTTACATAATTCTTCTTCAGAAATTACTACTTTCTTAGCTCTATGAAAGAATTTGTGTCGCAACATCAAGTCAAGGAATTCTGTAACTTGTTCACGTGTCTCAAATCTGGTTTTGCTCCACGGTGAGTTTTCCAGTAGAGCATCCACTGCTCGTGAACCGGTAAAGTATTCAACATTGTGATTTCTATCAAACTTTGTCTTCTTTGATGGTACATTATTACGAATCCATTTAGCTACTGCATATTCCTCTTTGGATGGCTTTTCTTGAATAACTTCATTATCTACATTTGATATTTCCTGTTGTAAAAAATTTAACTTTAATCTTTGTTTTTGTAAAAATCTGTAAATACATCATGAACAATTGGTAATATAATATTAATTAATACAATTTTTCGTGTGCTACTGAAGATTTATTAATTTTATAGTTATTTTTGTTTTGCAACAAACTGAAATCATGAATTACTGTGATACAGATGGTGACCCTAAGAACACCGAAATGTATTTAACATTTGTACGGAAAAAGAATACATTTGGAACACTTGTTTTATTATGCAAAACAAAACAATGAAATAGTTTTGGAATCTATAAAGTAAACGTATGATTAAAAACAAACTGATAATTCTGAATAGCAAAAATAAACGATGTGTTTGCTACGTCATCCGTCGAACTTTGTTGAAACACATTCATATTGACACGTGATTTGCACAAATAAAATGAAATCAATCTGATGTAAAAACAAATGTTATACTTCTGCACATCAAATAAATACGATAGTACACATATATGGTCCAATTATATTGTAATAAATGCAGCCATATGCGATGCTTACATCTTTACGCTTCCTGCTTTTCCTACGTTCCGCCATGTTGTAAATTTCGTTTTGCGCTTGCGCGCTGCAACCCAAATTTATCTATTCAGTAGAAGTGCAAAAAAAATTATATTCCTCACTAATTCTTTATCAAAATGCTGGAATTATTAAATTTCTATAATAGAAAAAAAACATCCTGCTAATGGAAAGAAATTGAATAAGCTATAAATTATTGTGCAAATCGTATTTTTAATGTTTTTTTAATTTTTGGAACCATACTACCGCGAGTTACCGCTACCGCCTACCGCCATGCCGTCAACTGGCAGTGAACAACAGTGCTAACGAAACAAGCAAATTGCTTTTTCCGTAAAATAAGTTACTTATATTTTGATAAAACGTTTTATGGTCACAGTATAATATAAATAAGTATCAGACAAATAATTACAATTTTCTTGGTCCATGAGTTACATAACTTTTTGCTTTGTTAGCTTTTCCGGCTAACGCCAGATGGTATCAGCAATACTGATTTTAAAGCGCGCTATGATATAAAATTAAAAAATATAAAAATCAAGCTTGTATAATATTTTTAACTTATTAAATTATTCTTTTATAATAGGATGTTCCTTCTTATTATTGCAAAAATATAATGATTTCAGCATTTTAATGAAAACTATAAGCTTCACGGAAAAAGATCAATAAGTTGAAGAAGCTTTCTAATAATGATGCACGAATAAATTAAATACTTAGAAGCAAGTTAAGTAATTAATAAAAAGTAAATAATTGTATTACTTAGTTCAGTAACTGTATTGGAATATATTGCATTAATGAAGTAGCAAAAATTAAAAATATTATGTAATCATGCATAGCATTATCTATTAGTAATATGAATAAAAGTTATTCTATGATACAAAAACATTATTATAAAGAAAAGATTAATAGCATGTTATATTTTGTCTGAAGTTAGCTATAAATAGTTCGAAAATTGGCGTAGCAATGCATGTATTCAATGTATGGGAAAACAACAATGAAGTGATGAAGTTATGTGTTAACCTCTATAACTGAATATTTAACAATCATTTTATAGATATATATTCATATACATTGTAGAAATAAATATATTATTGTGTAAATTTTACTATCTTAAAAATGAGTGCTCCAATAAGTACAGCAATGGACAGTTTAACAGCTGCACTTAAATCTAATATAATTCCAAATCAAGAATATTTATTACAAGGATCAGTTTTAGATAGTGCAGTAGAAGTATTGCTTCATAGGTTACGTGGTTTATGTGACAATGTTGATACTGGACCAGAAACTTTTAACGATCATGAAATGTGTTTTAGTATTAGGTACGTTAAACAATTTTGAGATATAAATTTAAAGATATGGTACAATGTGAAAAAAAAATAACATTTTACATTTCAGAGCATCAGAACAACCATTACTTTTACGTGTGAGGAGAGCTTTGGATTATCAAGATATGCCATGGCAATTACGTTATATTGGTCAACCAGAATTGGGTGACAAATCACGTCCAACAATTGTTAGAAGCAGTTTAGATATTGCAACTAGTAACACAGTTGTTGACTTTTTAACAGAACTTGGATGTATATTAGATTTTGAATACATTGCACGTGGATATATGTTTCGCAAAGGCAGGATGAAGGTTACAGTTTCTAAGATATTTAAAATGGGTCAACAGGGTAAAATGCCTGAGAGTATGGAAGCCATATCTCAAAGCTATTTAGTAGAATTGAGTGTTTTAGCACCAAGTGGTCAAGATGCAATAGCTGAAGATATGAGGATTTTTGCTGAACAATTAAAACCCTTGGTTCAACTTGAAAAAATCGACTATAAAAGACTTGTTCATTGATATAAACGTTATAAAATTAGTGTCATATTTTTACTACAAAATTGTATTCTTCGTATCTGTAAATCTGTTTTGTAAAATTGTACATAATTAAACTTTTTATAATTTAAAATATATAAAAATAAATTTCTATATCTATTTTAACCAAATCGTCTATTATATGAAATATGTACTATATTTTAAATTTGATTTATGATGAAGTGTCATAGGTAGTGGGAGTATATCAATTGCTTTCCGTACAACGCAAGTCAATACAGACTGTTTATCGATTTTCGTAAGCAACTATTTGTTGCCATTTTTTTTATTAAATAAATAATTGAAGATGGTTTTATTAAAAAAAGTTGCAATTTGAACATATTATATTCCTTCTATTTAATCGTAGTTATAAATAATTTATAATTAAATCAGAATAACATATTTAAATTTTCTATTTTTCATCAAAAGAATTTCAAGTTAAATTAATATTAAAAAATAATATAAATTAGCACAAATTAAAGATTCAATTGTCAGGTAGAAATATAAAAATGTAATAAGAGCAATAAACTTTGATTTGACTAAAAAATGAAAAGGAATATGCATACACCAATGCCATCTTCCTCCCTAGAAAGGAGGCCACGAAAGGAGATTAACGCTACACACACCACCATTTTGTGTGCATTGGGCATTGCTGCTTGTACAGTTCGTGGGAACGGTTCTGTGTATTAAAAAAATTATAAAATTCTTTCAATAAATTCATCAGAAACGTAAGTAAATCGACATTTTATCAATAATATATATAATTTTACGTATTTATAGTTATAGATATCGCAGATTAAATGGAACAGTGCTTCGAAATCTCTATGGCGTCGGTTTCTGTTTCAACATATTTTTACGGTGTTTTTATGTCTCTATGGATAAAAGCTTGAAAGGGATAGTCTTTGTTTGCCCTTACAGTACTTGATACGAAGTAACAAATTATATTTTCGTTTTAAACTGAAATATTTAAGTTTGTTATAATACATCTCCGTTACTGCGGTAAATCGGGAGCGCAACATGGCGGAATTCCGACTTTCTCTTTTAAGTATAATCGTAATTTGAATTTTCATTGTAGTTTTAAAGTCCACAAATAAAACGTAATACGTTTAAATCAATCGTAAGATGTATTTAGATGCTACATGCGTTCATACGTTCGTTTATGTTTCTTAAATATTGTATTAAACGGCATTACCTTCGTCGCCGGTCGATATTATTTTAATATAGATAACTAACCGTGGGTGTCGATTCACTTTCAATTCCGTAATACATTTATCAAGGACGCGATAACTATTTGCACGAAGTCAATATTTTCAAAACATTTAAACTATTAAAGTGGACTAATGATATTGATAAGAAACTTATTATTTACAGACGCAAAATGTCACGTTATCGTGAATGGGATCTTTCCTGCAAAGTATATGTCGGTAATTTGGGAAATAGTGCTAGTAAACACGAAATTGAAACTGCATTCAGTAAATATGGCCCGCTTAGAAATGTTTGGGTTGCTAGAAACCCACCTGGATTTGCTTTTGTGGAATTTGAAGATCCACGCGATGCAGAAGATGCAGTCAGGGGATTAGATGGAACGTAAGTGAAATACAAAGGATATGCAGTTATTAATCCCTCCGAGACAGCACAAAATTCTTCAAGGTTTATAGCATGTGTCGTCATACATATTACTATAATCTATTAATGAGTGAAACTGTTAGATGTTTTTCACAGGTCTAATTAACTTATGAAATTAGTTAAAGAAAAAAAATATTATAAAATGCTTTAGTGTTACTGTGATGCACAGACGTTGACTGTAAAGGATGATACTAAAGTTTGCATGGTGCAAGAACTTTATCTTTGAGGGATTAATAATTAATGAATATTAAGATAGTGAATCTTAATCATAAAAATAATGCTTTTATTTAACAGCCGCTGCTGTGGAACCAGAGTAAGGGTAGAAATGTCTTCGGGAAGAAGTAGGCGTGGAGGTGGTGGACGGAGACCAGGTCCAAGATACTCCAGGTAAGAGATCTCTAAATACTAGAGATTCGCATTTTACAGCAACGTTTGAGCTACTACAGATGACTTAAGTGTCTTATCAAGTAGGTATTACAGTGCAGTTATTAAATAAGAATGTCAAGAAACAATGCACGGGTTTCGGTACATTTTTTTTTAATGCACAATGGATATAAGTCGATCTTTTATTTCTTTAATTATTTTATATAGGAATGCGAATAAAATAAACTTTATTTGATCTTACTGCTCTTCTGGCTAGTGGTTTTATATTGATAATAAATCAACGAATTCAGTTACGTTAATGAATGCGTATGAAATAATATGAAAAATAACTTTTTCTTTTTTGCTATAATATATAAAAATGTTTTTATTCAAATGTAAATATTCGCGCTGTTAGCCGAAGAGCAACTAAATACACTGCATGGGAAACCTAAACGGGAGATGCTAGGGCAAAGTTTTAGTTATGGTAAAGGTAGCAATTTTGTTTAGAACTCATATTGCTCCCATTGTAATCTCCTTGTGAATATGCTTAGCGAACAACAGGATTCACATACCATGTATCTTTTTGACGAACTTATAGGTCCAGATCTCGAAGTCCACGAAGACGATCGCTGGGTCGTTATCCGAGGTAAGATCTTTCTAGCCCTGTTAACCGTAATTTTCAGGTGCGAGTAAGCAAAAGAAAGAAATGGCGATCAGCAACATTATGAGCAGTCTGAAACATACAACAGTTTTTCTTAATTTTTTTTTAGGTCCTGGTCAAGAAGTCCACGCAAATCGCCAATAAGTCGATATTCCAGGTAATGTTTTTTAATGTATAATTTTTTTTTTTATCAAATTTTCAGAGCCTTACCCAAGAACAGCCAATCTGCAAGTTACAAGTAGGTATTTGCAAGTACCGCTTGTATTGTGATCATCGCAATTTTGCACGCAGAATCACGATGTATCGTAAAGAAAGAAAAGAAACATGTAGAGTAATTTTGTTCGGAATGTATTGAACACTGAGAATTGCGTAATTGTCACGATCGGCGGTTAAATATTGTTAATTGATTGGCATAAGTTGGAGAGGACAGGAATAAACTAAAGTGCGGTAGACGGAGGACGAAGAAATAGTTTGATACATATGAAAGAGAAAAGAAAACGTTTAAGATCAAGATTTAGTTGGCAACTACGAAGCTCGTTCGGTGCATAAAAATGCAGCACCGGTGGCATATTAAAAGTAATTAGCGGTGTCTGGTGTTAATTTTATCATTTCAAAGCAATTTTATTTTTAGTGCTTATTGTGCTCTTATTATTATAGAATCTGATTGATTTTACTCTGTAAGTGTCTCAAATAAGATTATTCGGTATCTGAAGATCGGTTCTATCGTTTCAGATATTTAAGAATATTCTAATAGCTGTTTGAAAGTAATTACGTTTGGTTATTTAATTTTTAACAGATTTTCAAATCCCATTCAGATACCGAATGAAGTACCAATTAAATATCAAATTTAATCAAATAGTCATATACAAAGAATTTTCTATATTCAAACGCATTAATGTGCAAATAGTTCAGTTGCACCTCGTATTTTAATCACTTTTATTTATCGTACACGCATCGAAGCAGCTTGCGATTATCTAATTACATATTTCTATGTTAGCTTTATCAAGTTCAATTTTATTTTGCTTTCAAGGTATAGAATCACCACGTTACCGTACTGCGCTATGCGTTACGATAAGTATATATAAAGGATAAGTTGAAATTGATACATTCATCATATAAGTTTAATCGATCAGTTGCAAGTAGAGTCTTCTTTTGTACGCATCAGAGTGGGCAGTCTAGGATATTAATCGTAACGAAACTATCGCTGATAAGTCAAATATGTGCAATTTTGTGAATTTGGATTAAGAAAAAAAAAAATCTCGTGTATACCGATATATAGTGGCCAGGAGTATGATAACGTTGATAGTTATATTGCTAAAACTGACGTTTGCAGATTCTACCAGCGTCAGCTCCTAGCTCTGCTCGTCTCCCCGCCACTACTACTGCTACTACTACTACTACTACTACTACTACAGCCACCGTGAAAAAAAGTCTAGCAATCAAAACTGAACAAAAAAAAAGCCTGCCTGCCCACTAACTTCCCAACCAGTCACCATCAGTCACCACCAGTCACCGGTAGGAGCCAAGTCGTCCGTCAGTTGACAGTCCGATGCTGTCCGTCAGTCCGTCAGTCCGTCTGTTCCCCTTCAAAAAGACTTCTTCGGGCTACCTCAACCTCTAGCGGCTAGGAGCATCGTGAATCCATCGAACAGCCGACGCGATATGAACGAATACTTCTGTCAAAATCTCGGCGCGTCAGTCCGTCCGTCCGTTCCAACTTCTACTACTACTACTACTACTACTACTGCTACTACTACTACTCGTCAACCATCACGTTAAACTTAGCCGACAACGCGACCGCCACTTCTCTTCGACCGAGCAAAGCAAAATGATCACCACCTACACACCATCCCACCACCACCCAACCAAGTACCACCACCACCAACCACTACATGTTCACAGTTGTCTGGTATTTCACCGATTTTCAAAGATTTTTTATCTTTTTTTTTCCTTTTTTTTTTCTTTTTTTTTTCTTTTTAATTACGGTGTCATGTTCTCTGTAGTCCAATGTTTTGTAATTACATGTTTGGCCTAGAAAGTCAAGATTGAGAAAGGAACATACCAAAATGTACTGTTTTTTCTTATTTTCATTTGTTTTAACGGTAACGTGTACACATTGGATCAGAGAACTGCCACCTGTTACATAATAATAATAATAAATAATAATATGTATTTACCAGTATGTATATATACATACATATATAACAGTCATTTGTAAAGATTTAATTTAACTAAATTAATCCTACTTTCGTTTATTGGTTTCTCATTATTGGTGAGATGTCATTTTGTATTAATTATTGTGTCTAACTAGTTTTATCACCCCCTAGGCAAATAGGAATTAGCCAGTCCTAATTCTATTACAATTGCCTTGCGATCATTTCCGTACCTATGTGTTTAACGTGCGACGTTCTGTTTCGTCTCATATTTTTTTTTTTCTAGATAGCATACTTGATATCACGTCACTCTTTTATCTTTATAGATGCCTTTATTACGTATTAAGTAATACAAAGCGATCGCGGGTCTCAAAATATCAGAGCATGTACTTTCGAGCCGTGAACTAACACGACTAATAATAATAGCGTTTACTAAGTTTTTGAGACGAAGTAGGGAGTCGTGCATTAATGAATTATTGTTTCGATTGTATTAAAAATGGTATTAAATGTTTCCTTTAATATTTTAGGTCAAGGTCCCGTAGCCCTCGCAGGAGATCTCTCACCCGTAGCCGCAGCCGAGACCGCCGTTCTCGTTCGGATTCCCGTGATAGACGGTATTAATATTAACACAAATTAAAAACAAAAGAAAGAAAATCACCGATCAAATTTTATTTCCGTCGTAAAAAGTTTCGCGTATCTTTTTACACGATTCAACCTGGAAAGAAACATCATCGATGATACGATCCTATAATCGTTGAAAAGAGAAGAAGAAAGATCCGTAATTTATAGAGAATTTAATTGCACTTCTTAGCTAAAGAAAATATTAGTATACGTTGTTTTTGTTGCCATTCAAAGATCAAACGTGCCTCTGATATTAAGCAGAGTTAAATGAATAATGTTGCAACACGTTTCCATTTGATTTGTATGTTCTTTACACTGATTTCCGGTTTACAGTGCAAAGCAGTGACGTCGCGCGAAAATTAAATTCCAGAGGATCGAGTGAACGTTTTTTTTCTTCTAAGTGTTT
The DNA here is from genome assembly GCA_943735885.1 of Stelis phaeoptera. Lineage (NCBI taxonomy): Eukaryota > Metazoa > Arthropoda > Insecta > Hymenoptera > Megachilidae > Stelis > Stelis phaeoptera. Next base: position 6,512,560 of record OX030933.1, read on the forward strand.
TCTCTATTTACTTACAGTTAGGTGCTAAAAGTGTTCGAGAGAAAGGACCGACAATATGTGCCGGATGGAAGACAAACAAAAGAAACTCGATTTTATATGTACATAAACAAAAAGAAAACAAAAAAGATATAATCGTTACCACGCGTGCATACTCGGACGAAGCAATGATGACAAAAGAGTTGAAAAAGACATTTGTAAGAAATATGGAAAAAAAGAACACGTACACACAATGTTTAGTATTTAAGCTGTTAACTTTGTACACGTATAAAAACGTCACATACGTGCGTAATATTAATATTAAGACACTTGTACATGACGCGTGTTTATTTCATTCACGGAACACATACACGGTTACACACGGTACAGACAGACTCATCTACACACAGAAACACGCGCGTAGATGCAATGTACACGCATCAAAAATTTTTGTGACGCGAGCTACCGAGTGCGTTGAATCTACGAAATGTGCTCATTGCTTTTAAAGTGTACGAGTGAAAAAAAGAAAGAACAAGAATTCAGTTTACAATTAAGAACGATTAAAATGATCATAAACATAACGGTGAGTGTTCTACTGACTGCAAGATTGACTTAATCGTCGGGCCAGAGACATTTTGGTGTGAAAAAAAGTTGCTGGCGAAAGGAAAATCGTCGTTTTATGTTGTATTATTTTGTACTCTTACGAATCTAAGACTTTAAAATAAAAGTGTATCGCATAATCTTTTTTTTTTTGTCTGGCTTTCCCGTTCACAGACAGCAATTCTATGTGCTGTTGACGATGATCAATAAAGTGTTGAAGCATCGATAGATACCAAATTTTAACGAAGGAACAATTTATTTTTATTTCTTGGAATTCTTTTATTATTCAATTGATTGACGTGACAGCAGTAGGTGAACCTTTAAGTATAATTGCAATTGCCTAGAGGTAGCATACATAATCGAACACCTTGTTGACAAATATGATAATCTCTTATAGGTAAAGCAAGAGTCTCGTCTAAAAGCTTCAGAATCTTCAAATAGGACTCCAATGCTTCCATGTGCTTCCCTTCCTCAAGATTGTTAGAAGCAACTTTGAAAAGCGCATCCGTGTCCTGTAATGCTTTTAAACCTTTCAAAATGTTAGTATTCTTACCGCACTTCGGACATCTGATCATGAACTCGTTAGTATCACTTTTCACAGGTAAAATGTTTCCACATTCTCTTCCGGTTTCACATTTAAATCTGAAAAATTAAATACGATTAGATCAGTCTTCTTTTTTTTTCAGTTTTAATTTTCATCTGTTCATATTGCTTTTCTAATGAAATACTTTTTTAATTTATAGAGCAGAAATTTCTAAGGGAGTTTAAATGTTTAGGACACTACAATTTATCCTGAAGACGAGCCTCAAGATTATAGAACAGAAACGGTAACACAAATACAGGAAGTTGTCTTCCCACTTCTCATATTCTTTTTCTTTTTGTCATATTTTCTTTATTTGGATTCTCAATCTGGTTCAAATATTTGATCAGGCTTGCTCCTCCTGTCGTTCAACATCTATTTAAGGGGAAGGTACACTTTCGAAAAGTGGCGTTGCAGGGGAAGAAAACTTCACCACTCGTTTCAGTACTCGATAATTACCAGACATTAAACCTAGGTTTGATTTCGCAATTACTTCAAAGCCCAAGGAGGTAAACTAAACGATGGCCTTGATTAATTATCACACCTAGACAAAACGCATGGAGGGAGTTTCTTCCCCTGCATGGCTATTTTCTCTACAAAAGAGAAACTTGCTAGACACCGTACATGGAACGGAAGAAATTTGAAGATCCCTTGGTTTCCTCTGATCTGCAGTGAGTTATGTTCTGAAAAATGGTACCTTAAAATCGTTGGATCGATTTCTTCCAGAACGGGCCAATGTCCCGTACAGGCTTCACAGTTGCAATCGAACCAATATTGCCATCTTAGGGTCCTTTTTCGTTCAGCCTCTGGACGTACAGTAAAAATTGGGCCATAGTTTTCAGAGATTTCTTCACCAGCCGCAATTGAGCGGATTGATCGTACAACCATAGTAGTGCCAATAAAGTATCTGTACGTAAATAAGTAATACTTACAAATGTATTATTTATGAAACATCTTGGGTTATGGGAGTATCCTGTTACTTAAATAGCAATTGTCGTATGGTTATTAGAAGTGATTAAATCTTTAGTCTAATGATTTATGATTAATAATACCTATACGAAGCATTTGAATCATATGCTATGAATGCAAGGCAAATCCATTTCATTCGTTAATCAGATTTTTAAGTTTTCTGTTTTTAAACGAAGTTGTCCTACTTTTATAATGAACGTCTTATTTATAAATTAATTTCTTTGTAATTAGTAAGGTATTTTTGGATTGTAGAAGTATTTTATATTTAAAGTTATGATAAGTCGATATTTTTATTATTAAAAGGTGTAATTATTAAGTGGTAATTAAACGTACCTGATGATACCCGGGTTACACGAATGATTAAACAATGATATCGTCGGGAATAGACCACCACCTATGAAAATACTTTTGGCCTTTGCTAAGGTTTTCTGCCTTCTAGGTATTGTTAATTCTGATATCTAAAAATAAAAGAGGGCGAATACAAATATTTGATAGAATACTGTGTTTTTCTTATGTGAAATAAATTGTTAGTCCTAATATTTATCTTGAGTCGACAAAAATGGCACTTGTTTCTTTAAAATATATATACATTTCTTACGTAGCATTTTTCTGTTTATTTGATAACTGATATTAATTAATCTTTATATATGATTCACCTCGTGAGAATTGAATTGCAGCAACATTAAACTATGCAAAATTAGACTCCCTATGAATAATTCACCCTCGGATGGTTTTGCCTCTGCCGTATCCGGAGTTTTCACATCCTCCGGAAAATAAGGGCTTGCTTTTAATAGCCTCAATAACCAGATAGCTATATACGTTCTATGAAGCATATCTTCGGCTGTTCTTTCGTCTTCGTGGGTCACTGTACGAACAAAAGCACGAATACGTATGTATATTTTTCACGATAATTCTATCATAAAGTACTTACGTTTAACTCTAGAACAGACTTACTTTTAAATTGAAAATAAATTAAACTGTACTGGTGAACATACGTTTCAGCAAAAGCGTGTTAATAATTTCTGTAACTTAAAGTAACAATTTCAAATCCGTTTGTTTGTTTTAGAGTTAAGAAAGGTTGCGGTATCAAACATAATTCGTAGTTTTTCTGTGTAAATGTATTACTAACATTGCGATTAGCTTCTTCAGGGTTAGATGACTCGCTGAAGAAGTCTCATTAGGTCAGGATGACTCACTGATTACGACTACATGTATAGCCCTTGTTTTGGATTTTCAAATTTAGAAAATCTCCCGAAGCCATTATTTTTGGAATACGTAAGTGCAAACGATCTTCATGAGATAATAGAAAATTGTCAACGTGCATTAATCCTTAAATACCGTCGGTTAAAAACGGAAAATCAAACCCTGTTCTTTCATTTCAAAGCATTTGAATACATATACCATTATTTATTTTTGAGTAGAACTATAGGTTTAACTGTAATAGGGTCAAATCTAACCCTGCAACGGTACTTAAGGGTTAAAGCATGCACAGTAAAGCATACGGTGACAAAAATTATTTAAAAATTACGTGTGTATCACACATTTTCATATTACTATATTTATAACAAATACTATTATAGCAACACAGTTGATCAAAAATTTGACAGTAGAAATCAAATAATTGTCATACTATTAGCAATATAAATTATTGGATAGTTTTATCACACGAAAGGGTTAGCAATAATATTAGTCGATCGATGATTAAATTACCTAATCCGTAATAGGCTTCGAAATCGTCAGCTCGATAAGGCCTTTGAGCCGAGGCTTCGAAACTACCCTTTGAAGATTTCAATTTATCCTTTAATCCGATCAATTCCTCGAAGGGTCGTTGGGTGATCGCCCTTAAAGCTAAGAAACACGTGACAGAAGTTTTTGACATCCATAAACTGGGCAGTATCGCGCACTCATTTTTGTGTACTTTTGCATCTGCATCTCGACAGGAAGTACTGCAATAAGCTAGGTAACTGCACACCTGACAGTCGGATGGTATCGGTACGAATATCTTGCTCATACAGAGATGACAGTGTGTAAGCCTGGAACGAAATTAAAGTTAATCACGCATCAACCCTTTAACACCTTTGCTGGTAGAGAAGTCTATTAATTCGAGCGATAGTTTAATTTCAATTCTATACAAATCTTTTGTTATAGAAGTGGCCTTGAAATCTTTGAAACTTCCTCAACTGTAGAAAAATTGTTAGTGCCACATTATTGTCTCCACTATACTAAGTAACTTTTATTAACAAAGTTCTGTCATATCTTCAAAAATAACGGCGATATTCGAGTAGTAATTTTTACCAGACCGCTCTGTATACGTTTCTTTTGGAAGCAGTCAAAATTCATTCACACTTGGTAAGAAAAATGAATTAAAATCACACCTGTACTCCGCTAATATGAACGAACAGTGTGGTTTCTCTACAGCAAGTATTTCACCAGGTTCGATATTCCTGGTAGCAACAGCGTGCCTTCCAATATCGCCACCCTCGTCCCTTATTTCTACAGCTTTGCTGCAAGAAGGATACAGAGGATTGATATCTTCTATCTTGGGTTCCGGTCTCTTCGATTCATCGCTGTTATCCTTCTTCTGAATGATCTTAGTCGCTTTCTGCGATATTTGATTACCCTTTTCCATCACGGCGAGCATCACCCTCATGTCCGCCTCGAGCTTCCGTTTCTTCTCCAACGACAATTTCGCGTTGTCCAGTGCTTTCAAAGCATTTCTAAACGATAGTACAGCCTCGTCGTGTCTCTTTAAACCGAGCAGACATCTGGCGCGTCTTTCCTCGATTTTGTAAAACAATTCTTTCGGGTAACCAGCCCGCAAAGCTTGCTCCACGTCTGTCAGAGCATGGGCGTGTTTCTCCAGGTGGTAAAGCGTTGCCGAACGATTTGCCAATATTACGCCCAAATCTAATTGTAAGATATTTATGGTAGATATGAAAGAGATTTATTTTAGTTTCAATAAATGTTTGGTTTTGAGCTGTGGAAGGGGTTAATATACTATTACCCGTGATTACACGTTGAACTTTGCAAGAAATAGAAAAAAGTTGTCAAGGGAGTAATCGAGTGACATTATTTTTCATAAGTGAGAGATTACATTAGAATGTAATGTTAAAAAGATTAAAATATTTTAAAATGCCTGAGGTCGTTTCTTTTTTGATAAAATAAAATAAATTCAGACAGTGTATGTCGTTTGTACATTGTATATTATTATATAGATTACACACAGATTTGATTTTTATCTATTTTAAAGGAGGGAACGTGATAAGTTAATACAAAATCCTAAAATCTTTTTATGAAGAATAGTTGACTCGAGTAAAGAAAAAGAAATGGTATCCTATCAAAAATTTTCACTTATGAAAATAAAAAGTTCCTTGCATTAGCTGTGGATTCTACTAATTCGGTAAGATTAATTAAATAATTATTATATACACATATTGTTGTCCAATTTCAAGATAGACAGTTTTTGATTTTTCTTTATAAGATTTATAACATTTTAGTTTATGCAAGTATTCACATAAAGTTTCTTAAAATTTGTCTTTTCAATCGTTTTGGGACTTTGCGAGGCAAAAAAGTAAACCGACAGCAATTAATTACCTTCACGGGGTGCTAATAAGACAGCGTTCGAATAAGTTTCCAGTGCCTTTACAAATTCACCGCGACCGAAGTACTTGTTACCAATATCTTTGAGCAGAAGAGCTTTCTCCTTGCTCTTCAATATTTGATCCGACACTTCCAAGGATAAAACATGAGTGTCCGGATAACTCAATAAAAATTCAATCCTATCCGAAGTGTTGTCCAGAGCTCTGAATTTCTTCATCTCTTGCGGGCTAATCGCATTTTGCAGTCTCGAGAAATTCGAGCTGAAATAATCACTGATTTCGTTCTCTTCGTCATTTATCATTTTTTTTATCGTTCTAAATGAATCCTAACACGATATTATAATATATTTCATAGATGTTCGTCGTTCGACAGCGATTCACGATTGTTCATTATATTTGATTCAATTATTCGCTGTTCGTAGGTTTTCGAATGAAAATTTCTGTCGTTTAAGGAAATTTCAAAGGTGGATAAACTTTGGATGGTTTAACAGGATTTGATTAAACGTGCACTTCGAATGACACGTCGCCGGTCGACGACACCCGATGCTACTGGCGTCGTCTAAGCCGCCAAAAACTATGTTCGTCTATTTCCGTTTGCGTTATTTTTGGCTTGGTAAGACGTAGAGGTGTGCGATTGGGACAAGGAAGCACGACAGAAGCACGTGTAAATAATCGAACGCGAATGTAGTGGATCTAGTTCGTTTTACAAAGGGATTTCCTTGATAGAAATTTGTTGGGAACATAAACTAGACTGGATAATTAATCCATGGCTTGGTGCAAGAAATACCAGTATCATATTTTTGTAAAACTGGATTAAATCCGGTATTGAGTTCGTAAACAATTGTACATTTTATATAAAATATACAGTAAAAAAATGAGTACAGTGGCCATTAAATATGCTAGTATCAGAATTTTATCATAAAATAAGCTGAATAAATTATGGCCGAACATTTGTAAAAAAGATTGTAAATGTATTAGAAAATACATTTGAAACAGCAGGAATCATTTTTTTATTAAATACACAGATTAGTGCACTTTTAAATGATTTTTTTAGAGGATTTGGTGTTAATGTAGGAGTTTGATTATAGCTGGTAGTTTCTTTTGTTGTTCTGCAGATCATGTCAAAATCTGAAGAGACCGAAATATTATACTATCGAGAAAAAATGTAAATATAATTATAATATAATCATCAATGGTTAGATACTATTTGACACATAAAGATATACGTTTATTGAGGTAACACGATAGATTTATAAAAATATGTGAAAGCTACTATTCTGTAGCATTCTTTAGTAAAATCTTCATCGAGTGTCTTAAATATGTATTACAAAATTATTTATTGAATCAAATTTTGATAGAATTATTAACGTCAGAATGGTTCATATATCTACATTTAGTGCACAATATAAATCATATAATTAGAAATGGTATCTTATAAAATAATTTAAGTACAATATGTACAAACCTTAGACGATTTACGAAATGTTGATATGAAATGTACGGGAAATACTTTTTTCGGTAAGAAGAGTATGAAATTGCAGAACGAAATTATATTGAATACGACTTGATATGTAACAAAATTACGTGGAATACTTTGCTGGTAAAAATGTTAAAATTTTCCATGTATCGTAGATTAAGTATCGAAGATTTATCTTTAAAACGTCATTGATATACATATAACAAATATCAGATAGATTTATTATGTCAATTGTATTATTAACCCTTTCATTTTGGCTGGAAATATTATATTTTTAAGAACTTATAAATTTCGAAAAATTACGTATTTAAAAATTTATAAGTTTTGACATATTATATATTTTTGGAAATGTATAAACTTGGAAATATATTTTTCGAAATTTGAACATTTTTTAATATTTAATATGATATTCTTCCCAATTAGGAAAATTTGAAATATTATATTTTTACTAATCATTTATTTCTCAAAGGCATATGTACATACATACCTGCTTTCCAGCCTGAAAGGGTTAACGATAAAATCTATTCTCAACGAGTTCCTTTTGTTTTTCAAACGAGACATTTCTTTCTTGTCAAATAAATTACAAACTATATAGTAAAGAATTAACAGGAAATTACAAAATACCTAGTTCTTGCGTTCATAAAATTTCTGTCGATTAAATCCTCTAACACAATTACATTGCTCGACCGAACAGCTTCGCAGCATTTCTTCGCATTCGAAAAATACAATTCCTTCTTTGAGGAATTCAAGAATCGTATCCAACAAAACGCAAGAACTTCATTCACTAAACAACTAGTCATGTTAAATATTCGTCGAAAAATCGTTTAAACTGTACAACGTAATAAATAGAACGTCCTTTTGCCGACTCAGATTTATCCGAAGTCAGTCGTCTTTCATTTTGCGTCTCGTTCGCAAAATTAATCTCAGTTATTCCTCAAACCGGACGATGAATCTTTTGATTTCGCAACATTCACCATGAAACTTCTTTTCTGCGCCAATATTTTGCGTAACTTGCGATCGCAGAGTATCATGGATAATTCTCGGTTCGTTTCCTTCGAAAATACTGTAACACAACTCGATCTCGTGTTTAGAAATCGTAGGATGCCTCGTCGTCCTCCTTCTTTCGTTTGAAGGCCATTTTGTAAATTCCACCAGCGACAGAAGCACCTAGGATCGGTCCAACCCAGTAAACCCATTGATTGTCCCAATGATCCAGAATAACAGCGGGTCCCAGTGTTCTGGCGGGATTCATGCTGCTTCCGGTTACAGGAACAGCAGCCATGTGAGCGACGGTGATGGTCAATCCAATGGCCAATGGTGCCCATCCTTTGGTGTCGGTTCGTTTCGGGTCTGTTACAGCATGGACGACCAATAGCAAAAGGAATGTGACGATGGCTTCCATGAAGATCCCTTGGCTCTCGGTGACCGACGAACCCAACGATGTGGCACCCAAACCATGAGCCGTTCTCTCTGGTGGGATTAACACCTGTTAAAAGTAAGTAGAACGTTGTTAAATCATGTACACTGTCGAGGATACTAGATTTTCCTAGGAAATATAAATAATGATAATTATTAGTAATATTACCAATATTATTAATATTTGAGAATAGTTGGCATGAAACGTAGATTAGGTCTGGCTTACAATTAGTAATTGTTCCAAAAGAAGTTGGTCAATTTAGGATCAGCAGGGAATAATAATTATTACATTATTAGTTTAGCAATCACTGAGTTATTAAATTATTAATTACTAATGTAAAAGTCCAGTAATTTACTAATTAGTCAATTAGGAATTACTAAGATAAAAGTCCAGTAATTTACTAATTAGTCAATTAGGAATTACTAAGATAAAAGTCCAGTAATTTACTAATTAGTCAATTAGGAATTACTAAGGTAACAATTCAGTAATTTATTAATTAGTAGATTAGTAATTACTAAATTGGAAATTTGTTAATTAGTAAAATTGGTAAATATTATATTATCAATCGAACAATCACCGAATTAGTAATTACTGCAATTAGTAAATTAGTAATTTAGTAATTTAATAATAAACGGTGGGTTAGGTTAATTCTCGTACCCGGGCATAAATTCCTAGTAACTTTCGAGCATAAAACAAATGGTGAAACCTTCTTCTCATAAATTACCATTTTTCCTAAGTTATAATTCTAAGCCACGGTGGTTAAGAATTAAATAATACCGTTAAAGTATTATTTACTAATTATTGTCTACAAGGTTAAGTAATAATTCACGGTATCATCGTGAAAGATTGCCATTTTATAGGCAACAGAAAGTTTCTTCGTGCAGACCATTTGTCAGGTTCTTTGAACTTCGTTTTGTCGTATGGTACACCGAAAGGACAACAAAATTGATTTAAAGGATGATTTGATACTTTTTCATCGACGTCAATTAGTACGGTTAACCATGAAACATTATGTCACGTTCGAAAAAGAGCAGCTATGTTCGCACCGCGATTGTAACCTTTTTATTGGGTAATTATAGTCGCATTTCGTTTAATGATGTCAGGTTTTGGACCATTATAGTCAGTTACTGTAATGGAGGGGTTAATGGCTAACGTATGGCATTATGTAATTTAATGCAACAGTATTTCAAGCATGTACATGCCTTGACAAGTCATGCTATATTCTCGTTATAAAAAAAATTGTTCATCATTTATTATTAAATCTCTGAACGGAAGTACAAAGATAGTAATTTTATCAAGTATTCTGCTTTTTTTGTAATACTTTTTTTTATAGCTAAAACACGGAAATACATTAACTTTCCATTTTGAAGTGCCCTTTTGATTCAATTTAATTTGAATCCATTGATAAATTGTAAGTACTTAATATAAGTGTTGAAGAATTTCCAAAAATCTGAATATCAATATATGCTGTTCAGATTATGGGGTGGGAATAATGATTAAAAATGTCTTACAGTTAATTTCAATTATTTTTCTTTCTTAGACTACCTCGAAAGATATATCTAGACACTAGAAACAGAATATAAGTCCACTTTTGATAAAAAAAAAACTACATTTTACGTGTTTTTCGTATCTTTACCAATAATTATTAATTCTATACCAATAATAGAAATTATTATATATTTCGTTTCAACACGTTTAGTTTCCAATAGTGCAAGAATGATGTTAGATCCACATTGTACTCCAACATCGTTTCATTTTTTATTTCTTCTCTAAAGTTTGAAAAGTAATAACTTACACTCTGGCTCAGAGTTCAAATATATTATTCACAGATTTGCGCAGCCTCGATTTATATTATAATAATTGCAATTTTATTTTTTGGCAAGCAGTGTATTAACTCGTTATGATTAATTCCTCCGCCATTATAAAGACAGGTTCTGCTATACGATATTTTGACAAAGTCATTTGTTGCCATTCGTTTTCGTTACATTAGACATTTCGAGGTAATTACGCGCCGATTGTTATCCGGCTTTGTATGTAACACGGCCGACAAGGGCTAATCATAGTAATTAATGAGCGCATGAATCAACTGTCCCGAAGAAATCAAGCGTCATGCACCTACTGTGCGTCTACAATTCGTTTAACCCGTTTGCTTCTGATGTAACAGACGTCTGGTAAACAGATGGCAAAGACCTTGACCTTCGGGAACGTTTTAATTAACATATTATGATCGAACAGAGTTATTCGGTGTAACGTGGAAAAATGGCGCTGTAGAGGAAATCACTATTTTTCCATGAATTATACTTAGGTTAGGTCTGGATTAGGTTAAGCGTAATAATTGTTACACAAAAATCGAGTTATAACGTATCAGAGGACAAAGTACAAGTTAGGGTTACCTTCAAAACTGCGGAACCCGCGATTGCACCGCAACATTGGCAAACTATGTAGCACAAGGCTTTGAGAAAACTGCAGTTTCCGCTAACCAGAAGACCCACCGATACAGCTGGATTCACGTGACACCCTGAAATTGGACCTAGTACCTGGAAGAAGAATAAATTTTTAGATTAAACGAAAGATAAATGACGGAGTTGTTAGTCTTAGTTCGTTTACTGCCACAGTGAAAATCGATATGCATAGTCAGACACATTAAAAGAGGAGATAAAGACGATCAGTCACTTTTCAAATTTAAACTTTTAGACTCTGATTTTTATTTGAAATGCCGGGTGCTACAGAAAATTGAAAATTTATAACGATTATTTGAAAAATGTTAAATTCCAATATTTAATAGTATAAAATTGTTTTTCCCACCTTTTAACCCTTGAACAGCGAAGGCGGGTCAATCATGGCCCAAACCAAGATAACGTATTCCATGGTAAAAAATAAAATTTTCGTATATCGAATAAAAGAATATTTAAATGCTTTGAAATTTCACAAATAATGTAAATGGGAAATGGTCCAAAATTCAGTATAAATTGTTAGTACTCTCCATGGTCCGTCGTGCGGGGGTTATTTTAAGATGTGTCTGGGGTAAACAGCATCCAACGTGTTAAGAAACAAATCCTACGATTCGTATTGAATAATCCAGTAGAAACACGTAGAAAGCCATGAAAATTTCATTCTTGAGATATTTGATCATTTACGTCCTGTCTCCAAATTCCTTGTGATATTATACGTGTTACAATAACATTGTATCTTGCAATGTGTACAACATTCCAATGTCATCCTAATAAGATATTCACATTATATTCAACCCAGAAGAGCAAAGAATTCACGATCCTTATCGGACCTCCGTATAACCGTGTAAACTCGTATGATTTACGCGTTTTCCCTCGTAGAAACTGGTAGCATGCGTGCACGTTTCGTGAAACAGATAACGTACGTTTGCTCTAAAGTCTGAAGCTATGTCCACACCGAAGAAACAACAGGAAACCTTTTTTTTTTTTCACCTGCGTGTTTCAACATGTGTCTAATAAATACTAACTCGAAGGGATATTTTGTTCACACTAAAGCAATGTAATATTTATTTCATGAATTTATTTCAGATTTTGAGCCAGAGGATATCTCATGTCACTGTATTTAACACGTTGACTGCCACAGTGAAAACGGACGTGGGTAGTCAGACACGCTGAAATCCTAATTATTAACAATACAATCAACTAATTTTCAAATTTAACTTTTCAATTCGATAGCTAGCATTATTAGCTTAACGTTAACGCTATCCGTGGTTTATTTTATCATTTCTGTTGGTAATTATTTGATTGTAAAAAATTTCGGGTGCCGGTCATCGGTGACCCCCGTGGCAGCCAACGTGTTAATTTTTGGAGAATATATCAAAGGTTGCAACAAAGGTTTCATACGTAGGAAGATATTTAACACCTTCTATTATTTTTTACAGTATTTCGTTATTTCTATTATTCATAATTTCGAGTACGTAATACGACTATTTCTAATTAAATAATTTAAATTAATTATTAATAATTAAATTAGAAAGAGTGTTACCCACGTATGGGTAATGTGGTAGATAAAATGTTAAAGGAATACTGTATAATTAGAAAGTTAAAATAATATAATGTATAATATTGAATTTGAATGTTCGCTATTTCAATAGTTCGTCGTTCAAGGGTTAAAATATCCCGCCATTTTTTGAGCATTTGTATTTCTACATTCTCCTTTTTTCTTAAAAAAATATATAATCGACCTAATATCATTTTTACGTTATCAGAAGAATTTTGCAACTTTTCCAAGAACTCTGAAACAAAAAGTGTCGCGTTGTCGCTTCAATGTGGACGTAACATAAAATCTGATAGCGAACGTAACCTACGCTCGTTGTTACAAAAGAAAAAGAAACAAAAATTCCCTAATTCTAATTCAAATTTCATAATCTTACAGATCATGGCCGGCCAACATGAGAGCCGATAAAGAGATCTTGCGCTTATCTCGCGTCACGAATGATTTCCTAACAATTACGGCGTTCCACATGTCCATGGCGAAATCGGGGTCTTGTTGTGTTGAATCTAGGAGGCTGTGTTTACAAAATATCGCCACAAAATTGGTCAGGTAAGTACCATTGCTGTTTATTATGGTAGCCGAGGCACCATTTTTCGAGGCCCTTGAAATATATGCTCGACTCTTGATGTACACTACTGATCATATACAGTAGTGTACAATACAAAAGTATCGACTCACCATTTTAAAACAGAATATTTTTCTTAAAATTAGACCAAAGGATTTGAATCATTTCGTAAAGTTAGAAGCCTTTTAGTATACACAAAGCCATCGAAATATTATTACCGGAAATCGACGATACAAAAGTTGAGATAATTGAATTATTGCCCAAAGTTTTTTTAAACAGTGCAGGGATGCTTGTCATCCTCGTCTACTTCTTCAAACTTTAGTCAAAAGAATCATCCCGAAGAATATGAAGATTTATTACTTCTGCCGCGTTATGGTTGCCATAGGTAGGGCTTATACGTGCCGAATTGTCGAGATTCTATTGTTCGACTTAGGGCCGCGGAGAGTCAAAAGAAGAAATTGAAAATAGGCAGAAGAACGAAGAATAAGGTGGGAAGTGTAAATGCCGTCTAGATCGGTGACTGGGTCGATTTGAGTCCGGTAGAATCGGTGTGTAATGGCGGTGGGCCCCGGCGCGGCCCAGTTCTCATGCATGTCGGCAAGGTCTCGGTTCGCCCCGGGCGATCGGTACACATGCGTCGCGATTACGTAACCCATCTTCTCGGATTGTACGTATTTCCACTCTTGTTGTTCTTATTCGTCTTCCTCGCGATCCTCTTCTTCTTTTGGTAGCCATCCTCGCCGATACTGCGGCGTGGCTACCACTCGGTCAATCGGCATAAATTTCCGACTGCTCCGGCAGGGAAGATCAAAACGGCCAGATATCGATTAATTGATTTTATTAATTACAAGATCGGGCGCGAACGACGCATTCGTGCTTGGCAATCGTTTAATCAAAGGCTGGCCGGGCGAGAACAGCAATTACAGAATGAAGAGGTTCTCGCTTTAAAAGGGATGCGTCCTGTTCCTCCTTCGCGAAAATTAATTTCGCGTCCGACGGGGAAGCGGGGACCTTGTGCCGAATGAACGAAAATCCTATCCAGCGCGATTTTAATTAATATCTACCGCGTCGTTGGTCGCGAACGAGCGAATGTACAAAGGGGAAAGTGTTGCTTCACTTTTCACCGTGTACAGCGTCCTTCGTCCCCGGTTTGTTCGCTCGTTGTTCCAAGAAAAGCAATAAACGAAGCCAGGCTCTTTTTTTTTTTTATTCGGTAACTTGCACCTCGATAAAATGTTTTTTTTTTTCCTCTTTTTTCTTTTAATCTTCTGTCCGCCCGTACGCACGCCGCCCTCTTCTTGTTGCGGCGCATGCGCCTTCGCGATTCCCTTATCTCCCATTAATCTTGAATTATTAATTCTGCAAAGTGTCTAGATACCGTAGACTGTAGACGTACGATGGGATTTACCGGTGGCGAAACACCTTCGAGAAACGGGCACGCGCTGAAAATCGTAAATTTCGAAGATTCGTGAGATCTTGGAACGAGGTCGACGCCCTGCCCCTTTTTCCTTCTTTTTTTTTCTTCGATGCTTCGAACAGATTTTTATTTCACAAATTATTATTATTATTATTATTTTTTTTCAATGGATTTTTCGATGATCTTGGTCAGTGTCGTTAAGAAGCATACACCTTCTTTTGATGTAACGTATTTAAATCGAAATTGTTCATTTTCAGTTTATTTTATTCGAATTACCAAAGTGTTAAATTACTGAACTATTAAATAACTAATCTAGTAATTATTAAATAAATTACTACTAATTATCAATTAGCATTAATCACGAATTACTAAATTATTAATTTAGTAGTACGGCAATTAATTATTTAATTCAGTAATTTAGTAATTTACTATTATCAATTTACTTAACTTGCTTTCAAATAATATATCATAGTAATTATTAAATAAATTACTACTAATTATTAATTAGCATTAATCACGAATTACTAAATTATTAATTTAGTAGTACGGCAATTAATTAATTAATTCAGTAATTTAGTAATTACTATTATTAATTTACTCAGCTTGCTTTCAAATAATTACTAATTCTCGAATGTTAATAATATTAAGTTGAGAAATGCCTACGGATGTTCGCTGATACACCCTGGTAAAATTTTCTCGCTCAAAAACATTTTTTCTAATTCAACATACTCATTATCACGTACCAAACATGTATATTCATACAAGTAGTATAAGTCAATATTCTTTCCTTTTCAAAATTGTCAGTCGAAGGAACAGTTTAATCACTGTATTTCGATTTCACTAATAGACAGTGGTGCTTGTATCGACTACAGAATTATTCACAAAATTCTTCAGTTAACTATCCTCAACATAATTTGTAACATTTTAATGGACTTTTTAGCCTATCATATGTTTATATAGAGAACCTATTTTAAGAAAAGTATTATCTTCAGTCACAAATCTCGTACATTTTGAATATTTATTTGTCGTATCTTTTTATAGATTCTGCCGTGTTATGAAGTTTTCTTTTTAGCCAGGTATATAGGTGTCGCAATTCATTCAAGGATTCAGATATTGCGGAACGTTCTGCTGAATAGTATACGTTTATTAAGATTCGCAAAGGCTCGAATTATCTCATAGGCTTCGTTCCCTCGGGGTCTCGCGACCCACAGCCTCCGGACACGTTTATTGCACAGCACGCGGCTATGATCTCGTTTTCTCAAACGAATCACGGGATCATAGATATTCATTGTGATGTCGTGCACGTCATATTTAATCGTAGACGAAAATCAATTAATCACTTGTTCCAGAAATAGACGGGTGGCTACATAATTTGTAAACGTCTTTCAAGTACTTTGAATACATGTTTCGTAAGGATACAGCGAGAAATAGATTTCTTTACGAACTTACGATCGCTCAGTTTGATTGAAAATATAACAGAAATATTTATATTTCTAGATTTTTTTACAACGCTTTGAAGTTGATATGCTTTCGTAAAAAGAGACATTTTGTTATCGAAGTGTGACCATCTCTGAAATTATTAAATATTTCAAAAACCCTATTCGAAGTTGTAGATAATATATTTTTATTAATGAATCAAAAGGAATTTTTGATTTTACATGTTTCTATTCTTGGCAAGATATCTGGTTCACGAGATAACGAATAATTCTGCCATTGTTTAACATTTTCAGTTAAAAAAATTCAAGAATAAACGGAAAAATTATATAATACATCATACAAAAAGATCGAAATATTTTACTCAATAATTACCCAGAAAAAAGTTCTCTAAAAAATCGATTTTTTAAATTATCTGACAGGTGTGCCCCGTGAAGTCACGATATCGATCCAATTAATTATTATACATATTTATAATAAATATTCTTTTCTATATTTTTGCTTATCAAGCTAATAACTGAAATTATAATTTTAAATACGTTTTTAACAATCTTCGATCGACGATTATATTTCGATGAAACAAAAACTGTATCGAAAGAGTTGTTGCGACAAGCTAAACTGACGTTCTGCAAAATACACAGAGCATGGCGATCGTTTTGCTTGGTGCCCGCATAATTAGGGTGCACCGACTTGCACACGAGCCGCAAGGTTCACGTACGATCACCCGGGACAATGATCTTTCTTTCGCTCGTGGATCACGTTGCACAATAACTCGAGATCAGGGAGCGGTCCTCTCATAGGCCCCCAAAAAGACCTCCAGCAAGATGACTCTAATATTTGCCGAACGATACACGGTTGTTACGACAGGATCGATTTTATCGCGAATTTCAAACGGAACAGCAAATTGTACCAAGAAAATCACGATTTCTTGTTACGTTCTAAATTGTAGATCCGACGACACGCGACATCGTTCAAAATATCTAACTAACTGAAATTGTAAAAATTGAAGGAACTGAATACTGAGGTTCCATAGAAATCGAGGAATTCTTTCGCTTATTTAATTAGAAATACCCGTATTAGACATTTGGAATTATGAATGATAGAAATGACAAAATATTCTAAAAATAGTAGATACGCTTTTTATCTAATTGAATTTTTAACACTATGGTAAAGTTTGCGATTAAATGTTAATAGTTTTTGTGTGTTTCTAACTGTATGACAAAAGTACATGTAATAACGTAATAATAACGGTGTTTTAAACTCGTGTAGCGCCATAGACTTGAAAGTTTATAGAATTTAACCCTTGGATGACGGATCTTCGAGGCAGAGGCAATTTAAATATAATTTTCTACGCTATTTTACTAATTTTTAATGTTATTTAGCAATGTAAGAACCTTTCATTTTTAATTTGTATATTTAATTTTAGTAAAAGTATTGCGTATTTTTCTAGTTTAATATTTATGGGGTTGAAAATGTATGGAATTGCAAAGAAATCGAGATTTATGAATCGTTATTTCTGAAAGTGGTACAAATCTAATTTTGCAGTACTTTCACGTCATCGTGTTAACACTGGAACTACCGAAGGGGTCAAAATGACCTGCTTCAGATTTCTTATTTAAAATCGCCAAATTTATTAAAATGCTTATGTCGAAATATACATTGGCTGTTATCAAGGTAATTCATCCTTTATTTATTTTGCTTTCCATTTTAGGTTCAATTTAAAAGTATGGTTGCATCGAACGTTGGTAGTTCTAGTGTTAAACTTTCATCAACAATCTAATAGAAAGTTTTGTTTCATAAAGACAGGTCTACTATTAATAGCAATTAATTATGTACATCAGAGTATAATTAATGAATTTCCATCTTTGATACAATCTCCTCCTAAAAGGTAAAATTGCAACAAAGTTGCAACATCCTGACAATCCCATGTGAAATCATTATCATACAATTATCTATTAAATTTCTAATTTTCACTAGATTTTGTCAAACGTTCATTCAAAAGTACAGTGATTCACGTATTTGTTCACCCACGTCGAAATCGGTTGAACTTTAACCCTTCTTTGGATTTTCAACTTTATACCATACTTTTAGGAAGTCCTTTTTTTCTAGAATTGATAACAAATTAATAAACATACATTGTTTCTGCCAAAGATCGTCGCAAGGCAGATTCGAAGAAAACCCGTAGGTATGTTAGAATAATACACCCGAACCGTCTAAAACGTGACAAATGATGACTCGTGTTAATCAACTGTTACCTGGGGAGCTTGCACCTTTGATTACGTAAGTGAGAAATATCCGTCTCTTATCCGATGCACCATATTGCACAGCCGATGACGTTACCTGGCTTAGCTGTGTTGCAGGTGTCACGCGTTACACGCCTTTTTATTTTTATAAACCACGTGATAGCGTGCAAATATTACTGTTTCACCGTGGCGAACCAGATTCCTGTACTTATTTCGCAAAATCCGGACAGCTTGCAATTTTTATTCTTAATTATTGTGATTTTGACTGATTTTGTTACTGTTCAATGTAGTGCTTCGTAACGATAGTTGTCATCACTTTTGTTTTTATTCCGATCCCATCGTTGATTTTATAATAATGCTTTGTTTCGACTCCAGAACAGCCTTGTAATACGTCGAAAGAATTCGGACACGTTAATGACGGTCCGATTGGGTGGTTTGATCATTTTCTGATCACTCGTTTCAGCAACTGTTGGGATACAATAATTCGCCCAGAGCTAAGAAACAATTATTATGTTGATGAATTAGTCATCTGTGAAAAATGTGTTTCGACTTTCTATGAATCTATATAAAGTTATCGATCTCCAACGGGAGTCCTTCACCCATTTTATATGAGATGATTTAACTTGCATCATTATATATAATTTTGCCAGATTGAATAATGATTCTGGTATATATTGTTTGTGATTAACCGAAAGCATTCACTGATCGATTATAATGAATCAAGCCTTTTTCTTATGATTTGTAAGTAATCACAGATCATTAGCTACCACTTAGAAAAACCAAGTTCATCAAAAATCCAGTTTAATTGGTCATTTTGATATATTCAAGTTTCAAAATTATTTTTGATCGATACAATGATATTTCTTTGCTTTAACTAAAAAGGTGTTAGATCTGTATACGACAATAAATTTTCGTTATTAAATACAGAATTTGAACAGAATTTCTCATATCATTCTCAAATATTTAATATACACAGTGACACCTTTAGACTTTAATCTTAGCGAGAGCTGATAAAAATATTTTCAACTCGAATTGAATAAAATTCGTCTAAACAATAAAATTCAATCGGTTATTCTTTTTACAAAGCTTGTGAATTACTTTAATTTACTCTTTGTGGATATCAGAACTTCATAGCCCCCTTTAAGGGTATACCATTAAATATATATTAGTAATTTAGTTAAAAAATAATAGAATTTGTACGATTTTTCAAATAGAAATCAGCACAATCGTTTTCGTGTAATTGGGTTAATTTTAATACTATTATAATAATTGAAAGTTTCATTAAAAATTCGTTCGATTTATCCGCAACAACCCAGTAGATTGTGGGTTTTGAAACGAGTATGCAAAACTGCGTCGAAGCTTTTGTCTGGTGAAAATTATTCACGGTATTGTTTTTGTTCTTACGATTCATATTTCGCGGCATGGTTACTCAACGTTTACGTCTTCCTTTTTGACGATTCTTGGCTGGTTCGTAACAAACGGTGCACAATACTGCACAATGTAGGGCGGGAAACACACGATTTGCATTCGAGTCGTGATGACTGTAACTTTGATGTCTTTCCTTCGTTTCCCTTTCGATCTCTTCTTCTTTGTTTCCCTGCTATTGTTTGAACGCGACACGCGTCCCGACAAGAAAAGGGCAGGCCAACAAAGAACGACCGAGTTGCATTAATTATTTATTTAAACGTACGTCCCGTGTTATCGACGATGCAAACGGGAATATACATATTTCCACAGGTGTGAATCTTTTAACACTAGAACTACCGACGTTTTATGTATGCTGACGTTCAAATGGTAAATAAAATAGAAAAATTAATAAATAAAGAATGAAGTACATATTGGTATATATAGTATGATAGGTTTTAATCATGATAAAAATTAACACACATTTTAATAAAAGCAACCTGACAAATTTTGTGATTTAATTTTAAAAACCCTCGACCAGTCATTTTGACTGGTTTGGTAGTTCTAGTGTTGATGTAAAATTTATTGTTTATAATTTTGAGTATGGTTGTTGTTGGAAATAATATTTAACTATTGATTATCTTTGATTTTCTTTGAAGTTAATAAACTTAGAAGCAATGCAGTATGGAGAAGGATATTTAAATGCAAAATTTATTACGTTTTAAACTTTTAATGACGAAGATGTCTCTGTGTATTTATTAAAAATTCTACAGAAAAGGAATAATGAAAAGTGTAAAGAATCATACAATAGTCGTTTTAATTAAACGTATGTTGTATTCCGTAAAGGAAACTATATATCTTTAGAGATTTAAATATTTGTCCAAATTAGCATCCAAGTTTTAGATTTGACATGCATTCATCCCGAAGTACACGTAGGTAGCATAAATTTCCATGAGAAAAATAGAAGAAAACCCAAATGGGAAAACGTCGAGTCGAAAGGATTAATAAATGGTACTGAAATTAGCAAAATTTAGACTAAAAAGAAAAAGTTACGTTCATTCAAACCGATCGTTACAAATCGTACATTTCGTACGTAATAATCTAATAAGTTAACATCTGGATAAGTTCCCCCGTGAATGTCCATTAATTCTATAAATACCGGTATTCGTGGCGGGAGCTGTCGGAAAGTAAAGTATCAAAAGAGACAGAACAAGAGTCACATTAGTCGATCGGAGGTTCGAGGCGAGTCGCGAGTAGGTTGTCGGAGCCTTCGGGGCAGAATTGCACCATACGGACAGTTAGACCCCCTTGGGCGAATCGGCGGCCTTATTTACCCTTCTACCAACGTGCCGGCGGCTCTCCGAGATTTCAGAGCCAACGTTACGTGTAAAACCGTGTACACGCGTGTGCATACGTAACGTGCATACACGTACACATAAAAGGCGTTGTACACGTGCGATAAAACGCTTAAAAAAATGCGATCCTTCTCCTTTCAACCGACGTTTCGTCCTCGTCTAGCTCGGCTAGGGCGCCTTATATCGTATTCGAGGTGTTTGCCCCGCGACGTTGGAAAGAAACCGAGGGCACTGAGACGGTTTGCGACAAGAAACGCTTTCAAAATTGCCAGCTTTCCGCTTCGGGATCGCGTCACCTTGAAAATGTTAGACCGATCTCCTATAGGAACGGGCTTTTTAAAGAAACTTACTTTCTACATTGATCCCTTCGACTGGTATGGATCAATGTGCCAGATACCATTGAGAATTTCAATTATATTCTATTCATTATATTTAATCAATAATAATAATAATAATAATTTTTATTTGATCGTAGAAGTCAGTTGGAGATTTTGAAAAATTCAGGGCAGATTTTTCTATTTGGTCAATTTTCATGATTTCAATTATAGAGGAATATTGAGAGTAGATTAGAATTTTTTTTATGTGCCAACAAATTAACAAAGGATGTCTGGAAGGTAGATGTTTATTGAATTTTAATTTTTTGAACGAAATAAAGATGGGGTGATTTGCTATACCAGCAAGCTTGAACAAAATGATTAATTAGTATCAAGCACAATGACGTTCGATCCTTACGTATCAAAGGGTTGCAATCAATAAGAATCGAAATGAGGCTAAAACGTAGAAAAAATTGCAGGCACTAGAAAACATACAAAATACAACTTTTTTCGTAAATTGGTAGTAATTATTTACAACTAACCAATTCATTAAAAAGGAACAACTCAAATGTGGCGGACTTGAGCCACCCCATTTAAAAATTCGAGGGTTAATCTATAGTTTTAACACCTTTATCCAGAAATAAATTCAGCAATTAGTAATTACATATAAAGAAAGTCAAAAAGTCTTCTTCTTCAAATTATGGAATTAAAAATAAAATGAAATGAAATTTCAAAATATCTCAGATTATTAGGAAATGACATACAAGACATTTTAATTTAAAATAGTCACCTGCTATCATCCGATTATCAATAAATTAAAATATATCAAAATTGTTCGTTTCAAAATTATTGGGGTATCATTTAATTTTGAAAATATTTACAAAGTGCAACCAATGCGGAGAGAATAAAATGATGCAAATTTGATTAAAAAAGAAAAAAAACCCGATACGTTTCGTAGCTCATTGTCGATAAAGCGTAGCCAGAGGAAGAAATGAAATTTCGACCGAGCTTAATACGATACCGTTGATTGATTTATAAGGCTTATTTACGAGGGATCGGTGGAACATTTATTAAGCTACCCCCGGAGTACCCAATTAATGTTTTTTCTTTCTGCTTGTCCGTACACTTCCATTTACCCGTTATCGTCGTACACGTAGCGAACGTAAACGCAGACAGGTAAATACTAGCGAACTGTGACCACCTGAACTAAAAGACGAACTAACTTCTGCGAACGACTTCGTGGTAATATCCGTTACTCGGTTCGTTATTCCGTGCCACGCCGAGAAAGACAGAAGATAAAGAAAGAGATGCTGAATTACTAATTCGTTCGTCAAGAGACTTGTTAGTTTCTTTCAGGTTACGTTCAAGTACCATTCCAGACCAAATACAGTCCGTTTAATTCGTGTCATGTTTCATTTACACTATCCTCCCTGGTTAAAGAGTCCTATCTGTCTTTTATCATTTTTCAAGATGATATAAAGCGTATGAAATTTGAAATATTTCGTAGGTAAAGGTAATGAGTCCTTTTTGTTTTATGGAATACTTCAATATGTTAATTAGGATAATTGAAGCAAACGAGGTTCTACTTTAATGTAATTTCATGAGATTTTTATTTGAATAATTTCTAATGAAATTGATAACGATCTTTAAGTTCTATTTTTGTAAAGTATTCGATTTAACTTGTGAAAAATAGAAATTTGGAGAAACAGTTAAGAGAAAAACTATGAGCAAGGTATACGACGATTTCAATCACTGTTTCGTTAATTTATACAACATTATTATAACTTAACACGTTGACTGCCACAGTGAAAACGGACGTGGGTAGTCAGACACGCTGAAATCCTAATTATTAACAATACTTATTAACAAATTCGATAGCTAGCATTATTAGCTTAATGTTAACGCTATCCGTGGTTTATTTTATCATTTCTATTGGTAATTATTTGATTGTACAAAATTTCGGGTGCCGGTCACCGGTGACCCCCGTGGCAGCCAATGTGTTAATAATATTCTTAATTAATGCTTAGTTAATACTTGTTATACTACTGATACCTTAGTATATCAACAAGTATCAATAATTACATTTATTAATTCACAAGTCCATTAATTTTTAAATTAACGAAAGAGTTATTAAATTGTTATCTACCTTACCATAAATAAATTATCTTACGAATACAGCAAGTGTATTCTATTTCGTTATTTTTAATTTTAATCTTATTTCAAATAGCACAATCTCTCTAACCTAATTTGTCCCAGGAATTTTGGTCGGCCCTGTATATTTCGCAGGTTTGGGTCACGATTGAACCAAAGTTCGTCGTTCAACGATCAATCCATCACGGCTTACAAGACGACCTAATAGATTCATTCATTATGTAATATCTGTTCACGATTACGCGAACTATTTCCGTTCTAAATCGTCGTAATAATAATAGGCCCCGGCGGGACTCGATGTCAGTCATTCAAAGTCTTCGGGGCTGAATGATTTTGTTTTTTCGAAATGTCAATGAAATGCGGAGGCAAGGCGATTCGAGTTGAACGCGTGCTCTCCCGAGCAGAAGGCTGACATGCCTTCCGGTGAAGATCAACGCCAGGAAAGAGACAGGCAGTCTAGTTGCTAAAGGTGGCGAGCCCGGCAAATTGCTGATTTCGTGAACCAGCTACCTCCCACGTGTTCGACCTACCTACACCTCGTTTTCGCAGCCGTTGACGTACTATTACGTCTTCTCGGAGCGTTCACACTTTTACAAAAGATTATCTTTTCCGTTTGAATTTTTAATCGGATATATTTATCAACGTTTCGGTAAAAGTTTACGCTTTGACAGCTAGTATTCATGATTTCAGTAGTATTCGTAATTGTTGGACTTTGGTGATTTTGATAGTTTTATATTAGAACTGTTGAATTTATTTCTATTTTTTTGGAGGATGTATTAAGGGCATGGGAAAGTTTCCATCGCTTACGGATGCTATTATAATGACATTGGTAATTTGAAGTATCAAAATGAGGCATTGGTATTTCTAAGAGGTTACAGCGTGAAAATGTTAATAAAAAGCTTGACTTTGAACGACGGAAACTTCTACATGTTCCTAATACTGAATCCAACTTGGAAATTTGAAATTGTATGGCGTACGTTATAGAAATTTCTAAATATACTTTTCTGAGTAATCTCTTTTTCGGTTTGAAACGAAATCTAAGGGTCAAGATGGATAAAAGCAAAATTTTCAATTTTTAGTCTTCGTTCAACTGCGATTTTCTAATGTTTAATTTTACCATTATATTTATCTTACCTTTATATTTATTTTTTTACTCTAAGTTCGCAACTGATCCTAAACTTGATACCAACGAAGTCACTTGCCATTTGTCAAGTTATATATTTAAGGATCTAATATAATGATACACATAATACGTACAGTGGGCCGCAAAAGTATTCGTCCACCTCTTAAAACACAATTCCCTCTTTCGAAATTGGACCAAATGACTTGAATTTTTTTGAGAAGCTAAAAGAACTAATTTACTAGATGACAAAAGAAAAATGTTGATAAAGTCTCAGTCGGTTGAAATTATGAAGGATACAACGAGGATCACTTTTCTCAATTTTTTTATCCGAGCCAATAATAAAAATTTAAAACATACTTTTCGTAGATTTCAGTAAAATTGACTAATCACGTTTTTAGGTGCAAAACTGCGATTTTCGTAAATTTCAATTGCTTGTAGTTTCTAGACGCGTTAACCGATTCCGATGAAACTTTGTGTATACATACAACTTACTGAAAATCTACGAAAAGTATGTTTTAAATTTTCATTATTGGCTCGGATAAAAAAGTTGAGAAAAGTGATCCTCGCTGTATCCTTCATAATTTCAGCCGACTGGAACTTTTCCAACATTTCTTTTTTTTGTCATCTGAAAAAGATTCGTCATTTGGTTCAATTTCAAAAGAGGGAATTGTGTTTTAAAAGGTGTGCGAACGATTTTGTGACCCACTGTATGTATATTTAAATAACCTAATCTTTAATTTCAGTTTCAAATTGTCTTTAGTGTTGACCCGTTGCAAGAAAAAAAATAACGGTAGAAACTGTTAATGTTACCTCTATTCCTTCTTTACTCCGATGTTGCGAAAGCCTGCAACAAGTTGAAAGCCAAGTAATGTTTCGAAGGGGAAAATGGGTCGCCCCCATGATTTACTTCGTAAAAAGGCCCACGATGCGATAAAATGTTGCACGCTCGGCTATCGGCTCTTTGCACTTCAACTTTTCTGTCACAATAATGACTGTCGACCACCAATACGTGGCCCTCTTTTTTTTTCTTTTTTTTTCTTTTAAATTCCGTGCCGTGATCGATGAATGTATATCCACGAAACACGATAAATCTTTAATTAGTACCAGCCGAAAAAAAAGTTCGTTTTAATCGTCATCCTTGGGACCCAGAAGAAAGCTAACACGAAGTGTACGGAACTTATGCTTATCTTCGTTTTAAGTTCATATTCTGAGGCATTCGACTGCTTCACGCAAACATTTCGAATCGTGTTTCTTAATTATACGGTGGTTACAGGACTGCTGATCCCATTATCCAGCAATTTTCCATCTTATTTTGATTCTTTCTCGTTTTGAGAAAGGTTTTACTCCGCACTCGACAATATAATTTTCTTGAATCTTTAATCCATTCCGATACGGTTATCAATAATTTTGAAATCAAGCGATAATTAATATAGCGATATAAATGTTATTGTTAATCCTGAAATATGTACACAATAATGGCACTGATATGAACGAAACTCTGTGGATTTATAGAGTGACAGTGTCCTTGATTCGTGCTCGATTATTCTTTAACCCTTTACATTCGTATACTACTAAATGAAAATAAAATTGTTTCCTGTATAAAATTTTCTTTGTTACGAGAAGGGTTAAAATACTGTGAAAATTCAACGTCAAGGTTAAATGAGCACCATCGATCTTTTTCAAATAACATATTCATTTGGAGGTGTTTCGAACGATGTAGCATTTTTGAATTCTGTTCGAAATTCTTGTTTAAAGAAAAATACCTTTTTTTTAATTTTATTGGTCGAAGTAGACGATATTTATTGTACCATTGAATTTTTATTCGGATTGTTTTGTTCTGTTTCTTGTACTTGAAAAGTTATATTTAAACTGGAGTTTAGTATCCTAAAGGATTGTCGGGCACGATTATTATTTTTACCTTAGATAACTTTATAAACCTACGAAGTTTCATCAAAATTGATAGTGAAGGATTCGTAGTATTCGATTATAATTGATAATGCTGCCCTGTGACTATTATAAAAGGCTTGTGATATATTTATAATAATAGAATCCTTAGACCGCTGAGACGACGACATTTTAATTACAAAGATAGTACCTCTTATTAAATATATAATAGCAGTTTATTATTATAACAACATACTACCAATTATGTATACGCAAGTGTTAACTTTAAATACGTAATTGGTATAGAAAAAATAATCCTCAGAAGAATGTAATTAATACGCAACTTTGGATATTAATGGGTTAAATTTAATTTCAGGCACTTTTAAACTTGAAAATATTTGTATAAATATCTTTCCAATACATCAAATATTTCGTTAATAAAATTTGATCGAGAATTAAAGAAAAGGAACAAGGTAACTGAGAAATCCGATTCGGATTACAAAACTTTAGAATCCAATTCGATTTCGACGATGAATAATATGCACGGCTGGGGTTAATGAAGCAACCGATTAATTCCCAATTTGCTAATCGACCAAGAAAGTGGTACCACGAGCGAATGAACGATAGTGAGGGTAATGAAAGCAATTTGTTTCGTGAAACACGACAGTTCAACGAGGTGAATGGGATTTCCCCTCTTTCTTTTCTTGTTGCTTCTCTTCAAGGTATCGACGGTAACACGTCGCTTTTTTGAGTTTTTTAGAACGAACCGAGAATACGATTGCTTTCGTCCATTCAATGAAATTAAACAAATGCGAGCCGGTAAACGATTTATCACGTGGGCAACACGCGAAAGAAAGGCCGGAGCTTCAAAGTGGAAGACGATCCAATAAATCGTTGGTTAATTTATTTGATATCGTAATGAACCTATTAAATAATTAAATTGTTCGTTATTGTCTTGAATTTTAATATAATTAGTTATATTTTGGATTCTTCGAATTTATATGGAAATATACTAGCGTTCGGTACGTATAATAAATAAGAAATTGAAGTATAAAAAGTTGTAAATGTCATATTTAAAAAAATTATTTTTCTTTACTATAGGGGTGTTAATATCAAGGTTGTTATAATTATTTACATAGTTTTTAGTAAATGATGTGCGGTGTTGAGTATCATACCATTCCTAGGGAAAATAGCAAGAAAAGGAAGGAAACCCACCGCTCGTCTCAGTGTTCGAGAAGTACTATGCATTATATTTAAATTAGGTAGGAACAAATTACATACGTTTATTTGGTTTAATAATTATTTCAGAACGAGTTGGATAGTGTTGTAATAGTAATTACTAAATTGCAAAATTAGTAATTACTAAATTTACTATTAGGTACTAATTTAAATTGATTAATTACCAAATTTACTATTGCCAATTTAAATTAATTAATTACCAAATTTACTATTGCCAATTTAAATTGACTAATTACCAAATTTACTATTACCAATTTAAATTGACCAATTCCTAAATTTACTATTACCAAATTAATAAATAGGGATAATTAAGTATTAATCTAGTAATATTAATTGCAATTACTATTTAGTAATCGTAACTACTGAATTAATAAATAGTAATAAGTAAATATTAATCTAGTAATAGTAATACAATAATAATGGTAACAGTCAATACTATTTAGTAATAGTAACTACTAAACTATAAAATCAGTAATTACTAAATTGGTAATCCATGGCTGGTAACTTTTGAATAAAAGATGAATGCTGAGATTTGGTTGCTCCACACTCTACATTATCATTTTCCCTAGGGAACCCTATGATTCTCGACGGTATACATCAGATAACTAGTTCCCTAAATTATGCTAGCTGTGCCAGTAAACTACTGCCATTATTATTTACTGTTAGTTTGCTGGTAACTACGGAGAACGTAGATGTAATGAATGATATCATTATTATAAAATCAATGAAACGACAGAATGATGAAGAGGTCACGAATAAATAAAGAATTGAAACGACTAATGTTTGTAAAAAAGGAATAATTGCGGACAAAGTAAATTCAGTGACACTACCATCACTACAGATTGTAGATTAATAGCTAATAACGGTGAGAACCGTCAATTTTTTATCGAAAATGATCAATCCTAGACTTATATGTATATTTCCACTCACCAAATAATAAATACAATCTCTTATCCATAATCGCGTTAGAGTCTGAATAAACTGCGTATAAATTATTATATTTCAACAATGAAACTGTTTCGTGTAAACGTATAAAATTTATTATTTCGATTTTTATTGTATCTTCTTCTCGTATTTTCTACGTGATTTATTTTTCACTCTACGGCTTCATAGAATGATTATACTTTCCTATTTATTACAGTATATTATTCCTTTGGAATTCTATGTTTTCTTAACTTTGATATTTCAGATAACAAATCAAACCACTTTTTTTTTTTTTAATGACTCGTGCGTTTCAACGAAGGGGATGTAAAATTTGTTACGCGTCTTCCTGCGAACTCGCATTATTTATTACTTCCTTAATTACGACCTTAAATTCAACGATAAATCTCTTCTTAGTGCTGATTCTTGTTTACGGTATTCTTACTGGCAGGTGCTTCATTTCTGTAGTCCAGTATACTTGTTGTATTTTAAACATTTAGTTGGTCATTTCATGAAGTATTATTTATGTTCATTATATATTTAACATGTCGTGTGTATAATTAATATTGTATCATGAATTATTCATAGACAATAACATTTAGACATACAAATAATCTTTGTGACTCCAACCATTACTTCGAAATAGTAATTTTTAGTTTCTTAAAGAAAACTCGAGTCGTTTGGTTCCACGAACGAAAGGAGGTGAACAAATATTAAACTAGTACGCAACAAACGTGACACTACGGACCTTAGGGAGGTTAACGGCTGGTCAAATACTTTTATGAATAAGTCATTAACTTACGTGTGCCAGACTAGCGACAGCAAGGCCAAAGGTGAACGCGATGTGCACCACCGTGGGTGGATTGTCCGCCGTCCAGGTGATGCAGGATGCGCAGCCGATCAGAACCAGAAGAAACGTCCCAAGAGCCTCGGCGAACAACATCACCAGGAACTCGACCTTCGTCACCTCGTCGAGGCCGACGAAGTCTTTTGCACCTGCATAGAAAAAGCAGAACACGTGAGTTAAACATTCGATATTGATACAAATTATACAGTAAGGCTATCGGGCATCCACCCGGCCTCGAAATGTTTCTTAAATGCCCGCCGCCGGCGTCAGATATTCTTAAGAAATGATTTTAACACTAGAACTACCGAACCAGTCAAAATGACTGGTTGATGGTTTCTTAAATTTAATCAGAAAATTGATCAGGATTTTTCGTTCTTTATTTATTGATTTTTCTATTCTATTTTCCACTTGAAAGTCAGCACACACAAAACGTCGGTAATTCTAGTGTTAAAGATGGTTGCGTGTAAAATGTTATACTAAAATATTTCTCTGATATTAGATTAAGATATTAACATTTAATGATATGTTAAGAAATTCATTCTCAATTAATTCCTGACACGGAAGTGTCAATGGTTGTATAATGATGTTGAAATTTTGTTATTATTTCTGATTACGCGATAAAATGTGCTTTAAAGTTGGATGACGAAGTTCGTGTTTCATAAAAAAAGATATAATCAAGGAAACATTATTTCCGGTTGTTTAAAAATTTGTAGTAGCTATACGTATAGAAACGTCAAATGTAATATAATGTTATCAAAGATTCATGTTTTCCGGAGTCTTTAAAAATTTTAAACGAATTCATAACTCCGTCAATAATTATTATTTATGGTGTTCTTAGTTTCATGGTTGGTATTCTGTAATAGTATTATAGTAACATAGTACTCTAATAGTAATATTACTAGGTATATTGTTAACATTAATATTAGTAGATTACCATAGTACTATAGTATTTTTGAAAATATTAGAGGCTATTGGAACTAAAAATCTACTATATAATACTCTGGTAATATTAATGTTAGTGATATTACTAATATAATATTATTAGAGTACTATAGCGCTATACTACTAGATATTAATACCACAATTATAAGTATACTATTATACTGGAAAAATAAAATATAATATGTTATCGGTTTATATCATACCAATCCAATATTCATATTTTTATATTATTCATTATCATTTCACATAAAATTCACGAATACTGCCCAAAAAGATATTTTTCTATATCAGTACTGTACAGCTTATTATCTTTTAATCTCTTATTCAATCCCATGTATCAGTACTTCAATACCATGCCACGATTCGTAACGAGTTTCGGGTAACACAATAAATTCTCTTGATTAATTTGAAAAATCTATTTTATCGTGAAATTATCATCGATCCTGAAATGGTCCTGCAACCCTGATAAGAAATGAAGACGACGGGAAATCTCCGTAGCCGTACGCAAGATGAAAGTTCTAGACGCTGAAAATAAGAACATTTGTGTCATGTTTCTTCATCACTTGTACAAACGGTTCTGCCGTTTAAATCCTTTTATAACGAGCCGTGTACCGTGAAGCGACCGAACTGTTTCCTGTGTAATTTATTATCGAACCAACAGACGGAAACGGAGATATCACCGATATTCGTGTTCGCCACTTGTAATAGTTCGAAAACTTTTGTTACGAGAAGGCAGAATCAATTAATATGATTTAAGATGCTTCGTGTCTGGACAATTCGGGTTACTACTACTTTGCGATAGGGACTTGTATCGAAATGCAAAGTACCGATGTTATTGAATTCAGGAGCCCATTTTATATTCGATTGATCCTTTCACTGCGAGAGGGGTATACGCTTAGTAAATTTTAAGATTACAAGGAAAAATTAATTTAACTTTGACTATAATTTTTGTTTTTCTGATTTTGAGAGAAAGATTTTTGTTTCTCAATATTTAATCAAATATCAAGTAGTATCAGCTTACTTGCTTTTGTTTAATACGAAAATATAGAAAACATATGAGAGTGCAAAATTAACGATTTTAAAATAGTGCTCCTGTTATGAAACCCTTTCTAAAATCATTCAAAATTAGGCAATTATTTTTTTTTTTTGTATTTTTAAGATAATTTGAGTAGATGAACGAAGCATCAGTAGTACCACAATATTAAGAGGCTGATAGGAAACATTTTTGGGTTTCTGATATGAGATCATAACGAAAGTATCTCATATTAACCCTTTGACATACAAATCAAATGAAATTCGACGTGACCAAAGATACGATTTATTTTTTGATTTCACATTTGTATAAGTTCAATAAAAGAATATAATATTTATATGTTGCCAAATTACATTAGGTAAAGGGAAAAGAAATGTCAGTTTTCTCTTTAACACTTGGATGCTTTTTTCAAGTCAAAGCAGCCAGCATTTTAAAAAAGAGGCATCGATAAGTTGCCTAAGTTGTAGCAAGATATTGTAAATAACCATAGAAATTATCTGTCGGAATAAATATTATGTATGTTTTTTTACTGTGAATCTTATTAATGTGAAAATTATTAAAGAATAATTATACGATAAATTAAACAGTAATTCGGTAGCCCGGTTGAATATTGAAAGATTGAGATCATACATACTTCTACATAAAAATATACCAAGTTTATCAATATTTTCAAGTTTTATTGGTTGGACTTTAATTCTCATCCGTTTTTAAGTAGATAAAACGAAAGATCAACCGTGTCAAGTTGAAAGGTGCTTGACACAGGGTGCGTTTTCATTTTCCCCGCTTTTCCTCGCGGATGATCATTACATTTCTCATGATTTGCACATCAAGCTCGACGAAATTGTACGTTTCAGTATGCAATTTATTTAAATACAGCTGTTTGATGATTTGTGGAAATTCTTTGGAAACTTTTCCCTATTAGTCTTCTACGAAATGTTCCACTTCGTTCCATAGCTGTTTCAATAATATTTCGGCCCTGGGCAAAGCAATATATTGGGGCCTCTGTCCATCCATGGGAATATTTTGTACTAGGTTTCATTTTGGAATAAGTAATAATAGTTTATAATAGATTATTATATTGGTTATTAAATAATTTGTAAATTATAATTCAACTTCTTTTTATCAGGAGGTACATACAATTAAACCTTAGATTATTATGTTTGAGTATTCTATACTATAATCTTATCTTCCTTTTTAATAATCAGTTACTATACAATAAGAAATTGTAATATTTCGTATAATTCCTGGTGTGTGTAACTTTTCCTATATTCTGGATATAATTAAAGAGCTAATTTGCCTAGTAACCCCATTACGGTCTTTATGTAAATTACAGACCTTTGGTAACTAAGGCTTCAACAACATTGCTTCGTACTTCATATTATAATACATTGTAATAACAAATCAAGAGCACTTGTGAAAATTTAATTTTTCTTGCAAAATGTGCCGTTAGTTTCACTGGTTTCGAACAACATAATGCGTTACGTAAAAGATTGACCATTAATTAGAAAGATGTATAGAACTTTTCTGATCTCATTTTGAATACCTTGTTATCCTTTAATTAGTGTCAATGATTTTTCTTTGCTTTAACAATAAGTGTTAAATTTCTAAGTGAAATGGTACACAGTAACACGGTAATAATTAAATTATAACCAGGTGTACGAATATTTTTTTTTGTGGCAAACGATGAGTATCATAGAATGCTGTAAAATAGTTTGAACAATGAAACTGTAGGAAATAATAAATATTTAGTTTTAAATATCGTACGAAAGAATACATCTTATAAAATATAGAATTCCATTATTTTTAACACGTAAGAAGTTTCAAATTTATCATTTCCTATTTGTAATAAGAAGAAAATTTAGTTGGGTCAAATTGCAAGTACTTCTTTTGTGATATTTTTATGGGAACATGAAAGCTTATCGAAGAAAGTATCGAACGAAATTCAATAAGTATAGGACCAATTCAAAGTTAATCTAAAATTCCATGATCTAAATAATATTTGAAAAGGACTGTGAAAATCAATAATAAATTTACGTTAAAATATACCACACGAAACTGTCAATACTGGACTAATTAACAACTAATTTAAAGAATTCATGAAAATTAATATTAAATTAATTTTAATTTTATTATAAATTCAAAACTTTCTCAGATATTTCCCTGTGACATTCGCAACTAACGAATATCATAATGAACAAATGACAGAGTAGAATTTCCTTGTAATTTACGAGTCTAAAATTACCACCGCGCCGTTTGTTTTAGTAAACATAGAAAATCCACCTTAAAGGGGGTTAAATGAAGCTTAAATTTTCGGAGCAACAGTACTGTTACCTTGACCAACCAAGACAACAATTTTATATAAAATACACCGTAACAATAAAAGAGAAAAAGAACTCGAAGAAAAATTAATTAAACCAACGTACCTTTCCAACCTTTGCTCATTCTTCTGCCGGTACCAAAGGGCCAGACGTCCGACGAGCTAACGTTACCCTCGATTTACCACCCCTGTTTTCCACAGCAACGATATTCAAACAGCGTACGATCGTTCTTTCATCGAAACTCGGCAAACATCACCCGTGACTATCGATCACCGTTCACCGATCACAATAAACAGTCCGTCTTTATCCCTTTCCTCCGGACAAAAGATCCTTTCGAAATGAGAAGACAATGCCGAACAACTTATCAGCCGGATCGCCGACTCGGATCTCCTTCGACGTGTAACTTCGGACTAAACCAACCTCAAACTATCAAGCAACACGAGTCCCGTTCTAACGGAAGGCAATGATGACGACGAAGAAGAAAAAAGGAAGAAAAATCTCGAATTCGCGATGTTCGAATGGTATACATACACCACGTGGGGTCTCTGTGCTATTGAGTCTGCGGAGCGCGAGTTTCGCCTTCATATATCGCTGTTCTCCACTGCTGTCCTCCTCCCCCCCAATCGACACACGAATCCCCCCCTCCCCTTTCTCACCTCCTTCACCTCTCCGGCTTCTTCATCATCGTGGCCCCGTCGAAGTTGCCCACTAAAAAACTCATTCAAAATCTGGTGTCCTGGCGGATATGCCTTGTCGTATCCTTGACACGGTGCAGGCTAATGTATTCGTACGATTCTAATAGATCGACACGCTGCGAACCTTCTATGATTCTCGTGGTATTCTTTAAGACTGGGCTTCTTAAAACTAGAATTACTCAACAGTTGGTAAAGACTTGTTTCAGATTTCTTATTTTAAATTACAGAATTTATCGAAACACTTTTGTCGGTATGTAAGTTGGTTTCTATGCGTTGGTTCACGTTTCATCTGTTATTTATTAGGTTGTTCTGTTGTTGCATTGCTTTGTTTGGTAATGTTAAAGAAGGAAGAGTATTATGCAGCTTTCGGAGAAATGGAAGTAGATGATAGGCCAAAGTTAATCGTACATAACGCAATAACATGACATGAAAAATAATGTATTATATACCCGTTATTTATTAACAGAGAGAAAGGAACTTTTGGGACAACCTAATACTTCGTTTCCGTTTTTATCTTCAATTTAGAAGTTGGGGTACAGCGAATGTCGGTAATTCTAGTGAATTACTAAGTGTACTTGAGATAGATATACGTGCGTGGGTGTATGAAATAAATGTACAATTATGTTTTAGTTATACAACGTGCAAGTGACATGTTAATTGTTGATAACTTACAGGATATTTATTTTTGAATTATTCTTTGGTATGTAGGACTAGTATACGTGTACTGTAGTAGCGAACAATTGTCAAGGTTTTCACGATCTTTACAACTGGGTACTTTTTAAACGATGTTATTCAAAAATTGCGTAGAATCTGAAATTAGTTACTTCATCGGTCGTTTTAAATGGACGGCAGATAGTTTTACTACCATTTCCTTTATTTCAGACTTTTCTAGCCATATTCTACTTTTTCATCAAGTTATAATATAAGTTTGTAGCGAAATAGAAACTTTGAATTGAAAATTCATATTTTTAATTGACAATTCTGCAATATTTATTAGAAAAAAGAAAATTTAAATTTTATGGTACAAGTAATATTTT
The DNA here is from genome assembly GCA_943735885.1 of Stelis phaeoptera. NCBI lineage: Eukaryota > Metazoa > Arthropoda > Insecta > Hymenoptera > Megachilidae > Stelis > Stelis phaeoptera. Next base: position 6,548,105 of record OX030933.1, read on the forward strand.
GTAGAAATAACAATTCATATTGTCAAACAGTGCATTTCAAACGCAGATCTGCTTAAAGTGTTAATAATTGGCTGATACCTTGTTTCGAAATAGCTATTTTTTCACCCTTTTGTTTACGTTAAGATTACTGACTCTCAGGTTAAAACTACGAACTCATATTCCAACCCTACATTTAATTTTAAGTTAACTTAACATATTTAATTTACCAGGATATTTGGAAATGCGAAATTTAACTTTTATTTATAGTACAGTATAGAAGATTAATAAAAGGAATAAAAATAAATAGATTCGTAATCATTTGTAACACTTTACTTCCGAAATAGTGAATTTACTTTTCGGAAGTTTTAATGGAAAAGTAAATTAGATTCGAAGGTATCCAAGAATGCTCCGAGTGCAAAGAGTTAAATTGTCAAATTGTAAAAATAGATTGAAAGTCCGGTTATATCCAATCGAAATCAATTACGCTAACGAATAATTATAAATATCAACCGAACTGTTATTTCATATAATTAATTTTACAATTGCTCCAGTTATGAAATACAACTGTGTTATTTTATCTCAAGGATCATTTCTGATAATAATTATCTTGTACCTGAATCATGAATAACAGCTTTATGAAATAATCGCAAAGATCTTACTAAAAAGTTACAAAAAAACTGGCGATTTCTTGTTTGAAATTGGCAAAGATAAAATATCAAATGAATCTATGTCTATTATCAGAATACAAGTTTTCTTGAAGAATAATTCCTTTCCATCTTTCTACATTAGTAGCATTATGTGCATCGAATATTTCCAGACAGAAATCTGTAATTAATAAACTTTTTCCTTTTGTTTGAAGCAAATTACCACAATTTCTTGAAATAAGATCGTTCGATCATATTATCTGGACGATTATATTTCTTCTGTCACGTTTGAAATAGCTTTTATTTCAAATAAATTGATGTTTTTTTATAGTTTCGAGTAACAGTATTGAAAACAACGGGCTAAAATTGCAAACATAGAATTGAAATATATGATATTAACGGGTGTTTTGTATGCATCGATTTTGGTTTCGTTGATGAGAAAGCTATTCAAAGAAGCGTGATAAGAAAAAACTTGACAATCGAAGGCCAGCATTTAAAACGTTTTCCAAGATTATTGATTAATAGCATGGCCATAGCAGATGATAAAAATTTAAATATGTAAAAAGGAATTCACAAGATTCGGTTTCACTGCAATTAATTTTTTCCAACCTAGACCATGAAAAATTATTTTTGTTAATTTTAGTTTAGCCACACTTAATGACCCACTATAATTAACGAAGAACTATAGCAATAAAATTCTATAATTATTATCAATTTTGTAATGTAATTTGTGAGATAAGAAACTTACCTTCAAGCCATTCGTTAAATTCCAAACTTGCTCGATTATATTTGAATTAACGAGTAAACTTTGAATTTTCGTTGATAAAACAAAGCGTCGCTTGAACCTATACACGCAATAAAAATATCTGTATATACGTGACGATGATAATTATTCAATTATTTCAAACAAGAACGATATCGTAACGGAGTTTATGAGTTGCTGGAATGACTAAATCCGTTATTCTGACGGGTATAGTGATTTTAGCGTTAAGAATTATCTCAGTCTCCATATCTTGCTCGTGCCTCGTACAGACTAAATCGTACATCGAAAGGGTTAACATATTTTCAATGCCATTTATGGAAATAATAAATAAGACAGGATCGAGACAACAACCTTGCGGTATCGAAGTTAATTATGTAGTTAACGCCGCAAAACTGCGTGTCACATTACGAATTGCAAATCAGTCATCCTCGAGACACTATCATCGCATTGCGATGTCGTTTCACCAGTAGGAACTGCGTATCGATGGGAAATTTGCTTTGCATTTGAAAATACTTTAACGAATGATAAATGTAAAAATATTTCATTCTTTTCGTCATCGCGACAAGGAAATTTTAAAAGTTGTGCTTCCTTTTGCTTTTTTTTGCAACAAACAATGATTTGAACACAAAAATGGTGGAAAAAGGAAACATGACTTAACCCTTTACGTTTCGATTAGTTTTTGATACGATCGAAGTTTGTGAAACATGAAATTATGTTTTGAAAGGAAAGTTACAGACGTATGTAAATTTATTTATCGAGTGTACGGGTCAATTGTGACCCAGGCCTGTGAAACATAAAATTAAATGATATTTAAGAGAAAAAGTGTAAAATTCAGAAAATGGGAATCGAAGCAATTTTGGATTAACATAGATTTGGCTTCGTTATTTAATTTCATCTCTATTGTAAATCTATTTTAAAATTTAAACTTTACATTTTGAAATTGACAGCGCCAATAGAGCGTAAAGGGTTAATTTTCAACGATACCAATCAAAAATATATTTATCACATCAGTTTCTACAGTAAATATTTTATACTTTGAAATTCTACCATAAATTGTGTCATCGTAGAAGCGTCGATGGAGCGCAAAGTGTTGTTAATTGTTAACAACACAAATAGAAAAGAGTTGACATATTAATTTAAATAAAAGAAATTTTATTGTCCAATTTTTCCGTTTCGGCCACAAAACGCATCGATTTCGGATCATAACCGGTCACGCCGGTGCCGGACGAGATTTAATTGAACGGCTGTTTTGAATTGCAAAAATGTTATCAAGATTCGAAATGAATCGTAAACCATGAATTTCCTGTCTAACTTTGCACGATGTACGTTTTGCAAATCCATGATCGTCAGCTCACTATGCTAGTTCGCCTTTCAATCCTACTCTTTTTTACTGTTCATCCGGTCGGGTTCTTACATAATCCATGTTCGGGTTTAGTTCGAAACTGAACGAAGGCGATTGGGAACGTTTTGTGGCTCGTAGTTTCGTGGGAATCGCACTAAGCGATCTGTGTTTGACTTTGCTTTCTCAATTAGTAGCTGATCGAATTTCACCTTTGTTTCTTTTTAACTAACTTCGAAAATTTATTTAATCCTTAAAGTGCATTTATCTCTCTACTAGAAGCCGATTGAGATTTCATTCTGTTTTGTTTGAAATAATCTCTGATAGTGTATTTAATCCTAAAAGCGTATTATCACTTTATCAGAAGTCGACTGGGGCTTTGATTCATTTTTATATTATTTCTGAAAGTTTATTAATCCTAAAAATCCATTATCTCTTTATCAGAAGTTGACTTAGCTTTATTCTTTTTTTTTAATTATCTCTAAAAGTTTATTAATCTCAAAAATGGATTTTTTCTTGATCGGAGGTTGATCGAAGATTTATGCATCTTTTTACAGTATGATATCTGTTTTGGGATGGTTTTCGATACTTTTCTCGAATCGATAATAATCGAAAGCAGCGTTCGAATGATTCTGTATCTTCACACGAGCACCATTACACGTTACACTCGGCTGTCCCCTCTGCAAAACGTGAAATTTAAGTTTTATTTGTATTAAAATATAGAAGATTTAGGAAAGAAATAAAAATAAATAGATTCGCAAATATTTGTAACTCTTTTCTTACAAAATAGTGTATTGGTTTTTGGAAGTTTCGCTGGAAAAGTAGACTAGACTCGATTGTATCTAAAAATGTTCCGAGCGCAAAGGGTTAATTCATACGTTTAGGAGCTGAATGTATAGCAACAAAAATATTTTCGGTTATTATTGATTCGGTAAAAATATCGAAGTATCGTCTGAACCAGTTGCTATCCTACTTCTTAACGTGTACTTTTAACTGACATCATCGGATTGTGCAAAGAGGCTGTATCAACAATAATCAACAATAGTATGCAAATATGTGGCGGAACGATACGCACGTGAATATTTTCGTTTCTCGGTTATCAGTAGTTATCTACGAGCAACGTTATGCTACCGGCAGATAACTGCGCTCGTCGAAATTCTTCAGGATTGCAAAACCGTGCTGCACTGCGTCTACACGTGTCCCTCGATAGTAATTAAACGTCATTAATTGGGTCGCTGCGTGGCGAAGTATCTCCTGCAAATATAGATCCTTTCGTGCACCTGTCGCTTCATTTGCACCGTCTAACGTTAACCTGGGTTCAATTGTACGCCATTGTAATTTATGGATTCCCTTGCAGACGCGCGTTTGTTAACGCACAATTGACTTTTGGATTTTTATGAAATCGAATAATACGGATATATCGGATATGATGATCGTCTGTGTCAGGGGCCGCTGCTCGCGATATAAATCGAAAGACATATTACACTGGTTAAAAAATAAGTGGACTAGTTTAACATATCGATAATAAATAGACGGTGAAAGTTTATGGTGAAGAAATGAAATAAATCGTTGAAAATCTGTAAAATATTAAAAGTCGACGAGTTAAGATAATATTTCCAATTATCTAAAGTGTATTTAGCACAGAAATTTATTCAAAGTTTATTGACTCTTCCATATAGTGTTCGATTAATTCAATGACAGAAAATAGATGCCATCCACCGACGACCCTCGTTTAATGTGCTCAGGGGGTAATAACATTTAGAAATATTTATAATCTTTCAGTAATTGAAATAAAACCATTTGACTTATTCTGTTTCTTAACTCAAGCCGAGACTTATACTATGTTTTAGTCAGGAAATGTGAAAGCTGGTTTAAATTATTCAATGAAAAATAATTACTAGACAAAATTTAGAATAATGTTAAAAATTAGAAGCATACGTAATTTGCCTTTCCAAGAGAAAAACTTTCTCGTTAATACTTCACTTGTACCGATTAGAATTCATTAACTTGACCACATTTTAATTTCTTTTTTTTCCATATATTGATATCATTACTTTATTAAACTGCAAGAATTATAGAACTGTAGTTTTTAAGATCATTCGAAAATGACAAATTTTGGACCAGTTCTTCGGCTCACCGATCCTGATGTGTTTAACGTTCGAGTCGAAAAATATGTAGGTTCTTCGAGCGACAATTAAATACCTTTAATTGGACTCGTGCACCGTAGAAATGACTTCTGCAAACCATCAACAGCCTGCACACCTGTGTATCTATTCACTCGTGTCATTTATAGGTATGCGAACATGAACGGTACAGAAAAAGACCGATACGAATAGAGTAAATAAGCCAGGAACGAATAAGCCTTTAGAGGACCGACCTGACCATTATTACTGCCACCTACAAACTCGACAATTTTACTGTATACAAATTTTGTGTCAAAGAATTCCACCTTTTAGTGGAAAAATATCGGCCTTTTAAAGGGACGAGCGACTCGGTGGGGATGTAGCTCATGATCCTCAAAGTGGGGGTCGCAGAAAAATTGACGATGGATCAATTTGATTTTTTTTTGTCAAATATTTTATAAATTTACCATGGACCGTTTGGGATACGACGGATAGCTTGATAATGCGAGTATTAATGATGAACAGCCTACGCTAAAGTACCCGTTTTGTCGTGGATCAAAAAGTTTGAGAAATACTACTTTAGAGAAGCCCTGATTTATAATCTTATATAGTATTACAAACTTTTAAATAAATCTTAACACGTTGACTGCCGTGTAAATCTCATTATATCCTTCCTTCTTCTAATTGTCCCCTTTTAGTCGCCTCTTACGACAAGCAGGGGTTACTGTGGGAGTATTCTGTTCCCCTCTCCACAGGGAGTCAAATGGTTTGAAGAAATTAATGCTATACAGAACATGTAAAAATCATTTTATTAACGCATGAAACTCTAGGCAAAGAAAAGGTGAATCAATCCAATCGGCACAACATGTCACCACTTTTCTAATGGAATTCTTTGCACTTATTCACCCTAGCTACTTTGAATCTTTTTCGTAGCACACTTTGCAAAATCGTCTTACATTTCGTGACGAGGTTTTCTCTGTAAGCAGTTATTTGAAAAAATGCAAACTTCATCATTAGAACATTTCATTAAATGCATTGCTAATTTCATCCTAAAATCGGAAATTGAAATTGATAATCGCAAAAATCGTCTACCACTATGAAAAATGTATTAAACATGATTAGACAACTGAACTAATCTGCTGTAAATGATATTTCAACATAATATGCATCGGATAATAAAATATTCATGTTGGCGCCATGGACAAACCACGTAAAATGCGCGCTGTAGTCAACGTGTTAATATTTATTTTGCTATGAGTAACATACCAATTCGTTGTTTTTATATATCACAAAAATTATTAGATAATCTTTTGTATTAAAAATTGACATATGAAGCATGCATGTTTGTATGAATTCTAATGGTTACTTATTTCTTGATAACCAGAGAATGTTGAAAGCAAGAGAATCGATGAGGCAAGGATGTTGAAAAAAAAAAAAAGAAATTGTTTTCAATTTTATGCACAGACGGTGAAGAATCTGTACGTTCATAACAGACATGAAAAGCAAACTTGTAACCTTGTTGTTTTTTATCTTATTTTAACTTAGTCTGCAGAATATAAGAATAGTATAAACATGTTTTAAGTAACAACATAAAAACACGTGCATGTATACTGAATGTTAAAGTAAAACGTCTCAAAATAGTTCCAAGAATTTTTTTGACAATGAGTATGATTCATTACCTTCTTAAGAATTGCTACCGAAAACATAATTACATGCTTCCATAGATTCTGAGAGAATAGGCTAACTGTATGAAAAGTACAATTTTGAAGGAGAACCATTTCTGGAAAAAAAGTGATTGTTTTTAAACGAAGAAAGATATAAAATTATATTTCAATTGTTATATTTTCAAATTAACCCTCACATGGCGGAGTAAAATCTTTACTGACTCAAAGTATAATACAATTTAGAATTTAAATTTCCCTCGATTCTTTTTCTTTTTAACACGTTGACTGCCACAGTGAAAACGGACGTAGGTAGTCAGACACGGTGAAATCCTAATTATTAACAATACAATCAACTAATTTTCAAATTTAACTTTTCAATCCGATAGCTAGCATTATTAGCTTAATGTTTACGCTATCCGTGGTTTATTTTATCATTTCTGTTGGTAATTATTTGATTGTAAAAAATTTCGGGTGCCGGTCACCGGTGACCCCCGTGGCAGCCAACGTGTTAATAGATGTTTAACGTCGCATCGACTACAGGGTCAACGACGTTGAGCTTTTATTGTTTATATTTTGGGGTACATATTTATTTTTCTGAGGAATTTTCAATACTGTGTCTGATTTTATTCCATGCTTCTGTCTGGGTTTCTGTATATTATTTTCTAAACTTTACACTATTTCGTTAAATATTATTTATCTAATATATGAAGGTTTTTCTTTTGGAAATTTAAATACTTCATTTTGATTAAAGCAGAACTACAGGTGAAGGTTTCCTACATCGACCCCTTTCAAAAGAATGATTATCTTCATCGACCCCCTTACATTTTTCTTTAGAATATACAGCATACGACAAAATCATAATGTTAATTATTGCACGCACAAAACTTAAAGATAACAATTTGACTAAGAATATGAACAGAAAATTAGAAAAAAAGTGGTTTATTAGATTTATGTTTTATTATTTTTGTACTATTTTTCATTTTTCATTTTACAGATATAAACAAGATTTCGGAAGCACAGATTCTAATTGCACAATAGTTCGATTTCAATTAACGTGATGGTTGTGCTTGATGTATTGATCAAATTTGTTTAACATCGTACACTCTTTATACTAATATAATAAATATAAATATATATTTTATTAAACAATTTTTCAATTTTACTGACTTATATGTGATTATATAAAACTCATAATTACATTCCATGAAAATGAAATAAAATTTTAAATCATCGACCCCAATAAACCTCTTGAATACTAGAGACCCTTTTCAAACTTCCATCAACCCCCCCAGGGGTCACCTGGACCACGTTAGATCCCCTGGTCTAATACATGGTGTATGCGATCTTCTGCCACACCTTAGGAACTCTAGAAATTCTTTTGCGAAGCCCCTGAGGCCTTCGATTCTTTCTGGGTCATCGAGTTTGGGAAATTGTGCCTCGGGTCAGATTTGCACATTGTTCGCCCAATGATCGCGAAATTTGACATTTAACTTCCTTCTCGAATAGATTCGATAACTGTCCCTTTGCACACTTGTTTTTCAACATTGTTCGCCGTAAACTTTTCCATCAACGAGCCGATAATTTATCGCTTTATTAAATTGCCACCTGTCGCTGTGACAGAGTAATTTTTCCTTCATTGACACGTACTTAACGTAACAGCCTTCTTCTTAGCGAACAATTATCGGGAAATACGCGGCATATTTGTTGACGCATTTTGAGCTCCGCAGTACTGAACGTAAGAAACATAAGAAAACTGCACAAATCCGACAAAATTTCTTGTCTTGTTTGTGCTCTTCAATTTTTGCTTCTTCGTCTTTCGATCCAACAACATTTCTAGTGTTTTTCTTTTTTTCGTCTGTTCATTTCATAGAAAGGGGTCCACTTGCATGGACGTCCGATATCAACCACGAAAATTATTTTCATCGAACTGTCGCCACGACAAAGTCCTGTCTTCCCACTTTATAAATTGTTTCGCGAGTCTAACGAAATATCCGACGAAAGGTTTCTATTCGCCGGCCGGTGAATGTGCTACACGAAATTGCTACAATTATATCGCGCACCGTGATCGTTCTTTTCCGTGGCGGTTGTAAAAAGCGGGCTCTCGCGAAAACTTTCCTTTTTCAACGATCAACCACCGGCCTGGAAACTGACTGATACAAAAAAAAAACTAGGTTCTCGATGTTCTGATGATTTCTGCGTTGCGCTCTGAAAGCATCGTGTAGATCGACGCGTTCCAGAATGACGGCGATATTTTTTTTTTTTTCAGAAAATAAAGGACAAATCAGAAATTGATTTATAACAAGGAAAGGCAGGTTTTTATATAATATAATAATCGACGCATCGTTTTATACAATACCTATAGAGATTACAGTTGGTATAAATACTTGATTTCAGTGTTTCGATTCCGATTAATCGAGTTCCGCGCCGCTCCGTTTACTGATGACCCCTATGATTGCAAGGAACGGAGATCCCGTGACACTGGTTGGTTCTCGAACAATCACACGTGAACGGTTTCGTTCACAAAACAGGTAAAAGTTCTCGGCGCTAATGAACTTTATTCCACGACGGGTGAAAAGATTGATTTATAGTGAAACTTCCTGCTTTTGTTGGGTAAATATTATATTGTTTTTATGTTATACAATTCAAGCAAGAGACTCAGTTTCAGAGTAGACAGAGAAAGTTCCTTTTGTTCTTGAACGAGCTACTCGTTGACAGGACTACGATTTGCGAGGACTGTCATGGGAGTTTGGATACTTAAAACACTATGTTCTCGCCGGTTTATTGGTCGTGTTATATTGAACTTGCGTTTTTAACGAGGGAACGCGTTTTATTTTTATATGCAAACTGAGGCCTAATTCGTGGCACAATGATGGGAAGCTTAGTGTGAAAGTGAACTTGAACTGCGAAACAAAGATCTTTTATCAAATTACTATTTAAATATTGGCCGATATATTTTTTCTCATGATTTATCATAGATCGTATCTATCGTGGAGAAAACGTGGACCATGGAACGGGACCATTTACGGAATGTCTGGATGCAGGCAGAATGTAATTTTTTTTGGTTTTTAGAGGAGCAATATTTTAACACGTTTTCATTAACTCGCTTTCTTGTCTGTCTGTTCGGTAGAAATCTTGCAATTGATTTTAAACTAACTTTTCGATGAGCTAGAGACTTGAAACTTTAAACGTAGTTCATAATTGGATGACAATGCAGTATTAACTATAAAAAGCAGAAAATAATTATTTAAATAAAACAAAATTTTAATATACCATGTTTTTAAGACGGACTTAAAAGTATAAATAAATTTTTCCAAGCCCCATACAGATTAGTCCTGAAAATGTCTGATTGTGAATTTTTAATCGCTATGCAAATACTTGTAAGATTTAAAATGAAAAACGTGGGGCGCAAGATAATAGTAAGGAGTTAGTAATTTGTAGTTCAATAAAACTATTCATGTATCAATTATTTATCTATTGTATCTATTTTACAAGTATTTTCATAGCAATTAAAAATTCACAATCACAAATTTTCAGGACTAATCATTAAGCTCTCCATTTAAAAGGTTAAATTTGAAAATTACTTGATTATATTCTTAATAATTAGGTTTTCGACGTGTCTGACTACACACGTCTGTTTTCACTGTGGCAGTCAACGTGTTAAATAATTATTCTAAAATACCATTCCTCCTGTTCTTTTCTTTTCATTTAATCATGAATCATAAAGTACGTCACCAGACACTTAATAGTTGCTGTAAAAACAAAATTCATGAACTTCGAACCGATTTTCGTAAAAATCATTACGTTGTGAAGGGATTGAAACGTTTGTTACGTTTGCAGTTGGGTTTTGCGGTCCAAAAACGAACGAACTTAGGTTCGATTAATTTTTTTGCTTGTTCTGACAACAAATGGCAGATTGTGTTTGGAAATTATTGCAACATAGTGCATCGAACACGGTACAACGCGCATCGATGTTATGGTGTACGCATTATATGAAGAGTGAATTAAAATTTGGCTCGTGCCATCTATGGCGCACTATGCGGCAAGGAATTAACACCCGGTTTGCTTTCGTTGGATTTTTAAACGTTACATTTCGTTGTTAATTGGCACGGAATTGTTCTCACGAGTTGCATAATTTAAGTTCACCATGTTTTTTCGAAGAATTGCAGCATTACGAACATTGGGAAACAACGTTACAAACGCTGTTCCGATCGTATCGTAACGCCAAAATTGGCGAACGATAAATACGATTGTTCAGCAGAATAAGAAACAATCGTTGATCTTCTAGGAAGTGGAATAGGAAACAGGGTGTTATTACGGATTTTCACGGGTTCCACGTGAGAACTAACAGCAAAAGAGGAAAATTACCTTACCGTGATTCTGAAACACTCGTGATGCTAAGCTCGACGAACATGGATGCTCGTTACGTGATAATAGTTTTAACGAGTCTATGCCGGCATAAAAATTTTCCAGAAGTGTCTGGATGCAAGAGTAAATTCATTTTGTAGTATTGCGTCTCGAAACATAAATAGGTGTACATAGGATGTTCGACTTAAATCAATCCGCCCGACATTTACGAAAAACTATTCATGATACCGGAAAATATTTCAAATAAAAATTAATTGGTTTTGAGTGAGGAACAATTTCGATGTTAACAGATTTCATTGCAGATGGAGGATCATTATTAATCTATTTATATGGAAAAACAAAAAAATCATCAGTTTAGGGCAGGCGTCGGCAACCTATGACCCGCGGGTCACCAAGCGACTCGCTTGAGTTCGGCAAATAAAGTATAATATATAAGAATAAATGATAAAACATAAAGACGAAACAAACACTTTGAGATAATGTAAATAATTGATTAGAAAGTTTCAGAAACGAACGTAGGCGGATTACGTCTTACAAACGTAATTTCCCTTAGTGTAAATAATTCCTAGTGTAGTTATCCCTAGGTCTATATTCCCTAGTCTTATTATACCTTGGAGAATAATCCCTAGTTTCAATAATCCCCGGTGTAAATAATCCCTAGCGTCTATATTTCCTAACGTAGTTATCCCTAGTCTTATTATACCATGGATGAATAATCCCTAGTTTCAATAATACCTGGTGTAAATAATCCCTAGCGTTTACGTACCCTGGTGTAATTATCCCAAGTGTCAATATTCCCTAGTGTAGTTATTCGAATCGTCAATATTTTCTAGTGTAATTGTCCGTAGCCTTAATGCTTCCTAGTATAATTTTACAAGTTGTGATTTTCCCTAGTACAATTATCCTTAGTCTTATTTTACCTAGGCTCAATAACCCCTAGTTTCAATATTCCCTAGTATAAATAATCCCCAGTGACTCGAACCGTCCTCTTAATAGTCACATTTTAGTTGATTTTGACCTGCAGCCAAAAAAGGTTGCCGACCCCTGGTTTAGTTATGAGTTAATGCTTTGAATGCCACGCTAAAAATATCGCTATACTATTAACGCTTACTATTTTTATTTCGAACAAATGTTATCTATTATTTTTACAAGCTTTCGTTACTTCCATCGTTCGTGATTCCAAGTATCTAATACGAGTATTTTTAATTAAGCGTGAACGAATCTGGGTGATGGATTCCTATGGAAATTCGAGTGTCATCCATCCGTGTGGGATACAACGATGTATCTGCGTACTTCCACGAAACGTTGTTTCCTTATTACACAAATAAATTTGTTCAAAGGACTTACATTTTCTGATTCTGTAAGAACCAATTATGATTTTTTTACGATTGTGCTAACAGAATAAGCACACTACGTACCCGGTTGTGCTCTATTGTACATCCCTATATCTCCGTGCCCCACGGAATCTTAATCTAGCCTTAGGTGATCCGACAATCAAGGTGTTAAAGTATGCCAGAAATAAATTTGCATCTTGCTAACAATTTGATGATTTATTTCAAATTTTGTAAATGTCCGAGTTCCATCGCTTACAGACGGCGGTACAGCATTACAGCTCTCTGTGGCGGCGGCATCAAGAATAAAATATCCTTTAAACTGTCGGATGTAATCGAAACCTGAAATTAAATATCCCCGACAAAGGCGGCAAAAGCGCAGGTTGCCCCGAGGCAACGTTCCCGGGCGGAAATTATTAATGTCAATGCATACAAAGGCTCGAATAATGAACCGTATAAGAACCGCCACGGTGATGTCATAATCGAAACAGAAACGCGGGTGGGAATGTTTCATTTTGCGGCGAACGATGATAAATATCGTTTGCGGTTCGATTATTTTTGCAATCAGTGTGGACTTCATAGAATCCATTTTTTAAGAAAATTACATTTTGCATTTGTTTTCTTTTTATCAAACTTTCCACCATTTTTCGATGGTCACAGTTATTTGGTTCTAAACTGTTTAGTTTTTAATCAAATCGGGTAGAAATGATATCTCGATTTACTCTGGTATAGAATTTGAAAAGTGTGAAAGTGTGTGACGATGTCGGTCTTGAGTCCAGATTTGTAGTCTCTCCTTTACAGTTTTTTATTTTTTGATCAAAGTGTTAAATAACGTTTATTTTAAGAAAAGTATTTGAAGAAAAATAATAAGAAGAAAGAAAAGTTCTTCGATTGTGTTAAATTTCAATTATTCAAAGCATAAAATATTTAGCTCTTTAATATCACTTTCATTGATATTCGAGAGAACAGGGTGTGGTTTTATACAAGTTGCAAAAGGGCAAATTGCATCCTGTAATAAGCTATCGCTGACAATGAGTAGAAGTATTTTACAGTCGTGTCAAGATCAGCGTGCAAATACACCAATCAACTTCAATTACACAACAAACTACGATTAACATAATAATCCCTCGTATCTGCGACGTTATCGCCGATGACCCATTCTACCCAGAGACTTCAATCTGTACTCAGCCAGTGACAGATACACGAAGAAAAGACCGTAGACAGTAACAATTTAACAACAAAACTATCGTCAACAATTATTACCTATCTTCAGTCTTCGACGTTAAGCAATTATTACACATTACGTTGGTAATCTTCTATCTGATTAATTTTTTGTTGCACGAATAATCATTCTTGCATTATGTGTTCGTAACTAATATATCGTGAATTGTGAATACAAATAATGTTGCATAAAAGTGTGATAAAAAAATTCTTGAATTTTATTAAATGGATCAAACGATCCTTTTTCAAGTTTTGTCTTGAAATGACTTAAAATGACAATTAAATTATTTTGTTTAGATAGATATTATTTTGGAGTAACTGGACTGTTACATGTATCCAAATTTAAAAGTGGGTCACTTAACTTCTTTTGGTAGAAATAGATATTTACAAAATGTTGGTGTTCGTGATAATATTAACATTAATTACCTGTTCTCATGAATTTATAACGAATACTAATGATGACACATAAAGTGTGATTAGAAGGTTATTCGATTTTATGTACAAAGTGATAAAAAAGGAGGTTCGATGTTTGAAGAGCTTATAATATTAAATATTAAATTAACACCGATCCTGAAAATAACATCTCTGTAAGATCAATTTTTATGATTTATTAACTCTTGCGACATTTAATCAGAAAATTTAATTTACGTATTATTTATAATAAATGTTAGCAATCAAAATCATGAAGAAGTTGGCAATGTTAATAACAAATTTATTAATATCATTTATAATAAATACTACTAACATAAATTCCCATAAATCCAAGAAAGTTTCTATAAAACATATTTCGAAAATTTAGTTTCCAAAAATATAATATTCCAAAATTTCTTAGTTTCTAAAAATATAGTATATCTGTCCTTAATTTCTATTAAAAATATATATATATATATATATTTCCAGCCAGAGCAAAAGGGTTAAAGGTATGATAACGAGTGCTGTCAAACTGGACGAAAATTTATCCTACTTCGTGTTAATAAAATAAGAGGATCTTAATTTTATCCCCACATAACGACATTCAATCTACATACACGATGAGTTTCGGTGCTAAAATCGATCGACATTTCAAGTACCTGATCCGACGTTAGTCAGTCGTTCACGTTGGCCAAATTGAACAGAGAAAAAGATAGCGTTTCAAATCGAGAATTATATTTAGAACAGTATGTACCTGCGGGGCACAACGAGACGTAATTCGAGATAAATATCGACCCGTAAAGCAATGGGAAAATTAATCAGAGATTTAAGTGCTGCCGGCTGAAGACGTACCGACTCATTCCACTTGTTGACGGTGCGGTGGTCGCGACTAATCTCTATTGGAGATGCTACCATCATCCTTGCGGTTGACTAGAAATGACAATAAACCTAATTATGCGCTCAGCGAAGGACGTGTTTGTCGTAAGAATTTTTGTTGTTGTTGCTCAGAATTGAAACGCGTCAAGATTAAAATAGTAGACTGTTCTTTTAGTTTTCTTGATGTGTTGCAATTTCTGATGAAATTCATTAGATAGTTAAAAAAAAAAAACGCAAAATATTATTTCGGTGAAATAAAAAGGTAGAAAAACGAATACACGGTGTACAACTAACTCAACGTTTCTTTTGCACGGAATTCCGGATGGTTGTGTTTAAAGAATCTGGCAATGGTTAGTGCGTTTTCCTTCTGATTTACAAAGTTGAATTGGCAATCCTTGGGTGTCTTGCAAGGTGAAGGTTACATCGGTGTAACATTCCGCGAGATTGCACATTATGTAAACCTATTGTATACACACGGAGCGTGTATCATTAAACCTTTCCGCAAATGGAGATCCGCAGAAGCTGGGAACATCACGCAAACACAACAGAAGGAATGCGTTTTTGTTACCGAGTTCTGAATGAAATTGTTCTTAGAATCAATCGTCTCATTACGTAAACAACGTGTGGATAATAGACGTATAAATCTGATTTTCGAACGAATCACATAAAATAGTAATATCTCGGTATACAGTGTGTTTCTTGTTTCTTGTTGCAACGAATGGAATTAGATTTTCAAGATTGTAATCGTTTCTACTTTGAGTAATATTTAAAATTACTCTATTCTTTTTTTTTTTTGGTAATTATTTCGAAGTTTTCCCTCCTCACCGATTTTCGTGACCTTGAAATATGTTGTCAAGGTCACCAGAAACCCCCCTGAAAACTACACTAACCAATACCGATACCCATTTTTAATATAATATAATGTAATATAATCGTTTCGCGTGGAAAGTGTATGCGTGGAGGTAAAATGGGTATGGGCATTAGTTAGAGTAGTTTTTAAAGGGGAATACGTATCAAATACCCAAACAAACGCAAACACATAACTGTTGTAACAAGGAGAATACGTTACGAACACTAGTGTACTAGTAATCTAAGTTTAACTAAAGATTTTTGCAAGTATCTCGGAAACCAAGGCCGAGCGGCGGTAACATGTATAGGGAAAAGTTGTTCAGAATAGTGACCTATACAACATACTTCTAGGTCACGAAAATCGGTGAGGAGGGCAAGCTTCTAAATAATTACCTTCTTTTTTTATATGTAAATTTTAACCCTTAAGTAACAAAACTGTTTACACCTGTAAAAAACAAAACAGATCTTCATCTTGACATAAATGAAAAACATTGTAGAGTAGCCATTTGCCCGCGAAGCAATTTTAAGATTCCCTACAAACAGCTAAATTATTTTTAATACATGGTTTCGAGAAATGGTTGCAATGTTTAAAAGATGCAACGCACGTGTTATCCTTTTACTTAGAAAATCCTAACATAATAATTATTCAATTCCTACCAGTCGTAATTTAATTTTTAAAGAAGCGATTGCCAAACCTCTGCTGTAGGGGACTCAAATTCAATCGAAGTTTGATTGTACTTGCGAGACACTCCATCCCATCGCTGGTAACGAGACACCTCGAATTCGACGAACATCAAAATGTGAATTCGTCGTGTAATTACGCGGTCGGTTGGCAGAGCCGGTTTACAAGCGCGTGTTAAGTTAATCAATTCGGTTAGAACCGGGGGACCGGTCATTATAGAAGCCCCGTAATGGTAAGCAAACCGCAGACAGATTCGTTCATTGTATGCGTTTGCAAAGTTCCAACGTTCCCGATACTATTGCAAACTCCGCGGCTACGGATCTTTGAACTTTAATTAACGACACGTGTAGCATCTTTCGCGAAAGGCGACGAGGTTATTGAAATGAGCTGCGCTATCAAACCGGTTCCCTTTTTCTTTTAAATATTGCGAACGATTCCAAGGAAGAATTGTCCTTTAACGTTATTGATGGTGGCGATATTGACTCTTTGCTGATGTGAGATCTATATAGTCAAATTTATTATCCTTTGTCGTGTTACAAATATTCGTTAGAGTTAAGGTAATTGATTTTTGGGAAAAATTACATTTAAAATTTGTAATTTTGTATTATATTAATTGATAAATAGGTTGGATATTATTTCGAGAACTAATGGTAAATTTTCCAAATTTAATTGTTTTAATATATATATACATATTGTAATATATACAATGATTTACGATATTTTGGAAAAGAATTTGTAATGAATATGTAGATAACATTCAATTACACTAGTTATTAAATGGAATCATATTTAAATTTTTTAATAATTAATTACTTACTTAGAGAATCAATGGTAAATTAAAAAGTATTTAATAGTTTCAAAACTTTTAAATAATATGTGTATAAAATGATTCAATATGTTTCAACACAAAAATTAATTTAACACGTTGGCTGTCGCGGGGGTCACCGGTGACCGGCACCCGAAATTTTTTACAATCAAATAATTACCAACAGAAATGATAAAACAAACCACGGATAGCGTTAACATTAAGCTAATAATGCTAGCCATCGAATTGAAAAGTTAAATTTGAAAATTAGTTGACTGTATCGTTAATAACTAGAATTTCAGCGTGTCTGACTACCCACGTCCGTTTTCACTGTGGCAGTCAACGTGTTAAATTGAATAAATTTCATGAACCATATTTATTTATATATATACACGAGTTAAGTAACTCGTTAATCCCATAAAGTCAAAAATATATTATATTGAAAATAGTGTTTCTTACTACAAATTAAACTACGTAGAAATAGGTGGTAAGTTAAACAAGTATTTAATTATCAAATACTAATTATAATAATTGCCTATGATTATTAGGTAGTAAAAAGAATGTAACAAAGTCTACAGTAGAATCATGTCTAAGCTCAAACAATTACTCTTCAAATGACGAAATCAAATTTTTTAACAAAAAACCTTTATACATCGAAGAAAAATATAATTATAAGAATGAAGGACCATGTAAAATTAAATTGGAACTCTAAAATTCTCCGTTCGACATGCAAAAACTCAGCACCGTTGTCTAAGGGTTAAATCATAATATATCACTTTCTTTTTTTTTTTTTTAATGACGTGCACCATATCGCTGTATTATACAACAAATACAATTATTTGTAATGGAGGAAGTTATTCGTAGCCACCTTGCTAACGAACACCTTGTTCATATGCATTTATTCAATGCAATTCGTTCGTTACCATAAATTTCTCGTGTCGAATTAAATCACCGTAGCACACAAAATCCAACTTAATTCGATCCATTACGGTGATTAATGTTTATCGTTGGCAACGATCGAATCTTGTTGGTAAAAATATCGGAACACATTTCCATGAATTAGTTATCGTTCGTTAATCGAACCACGAATTTGTTCTACGAATAAAACGTCATCGTTTCGTTTACAAGGTGGTTCTTTTTTTTCTTCTTTTTAAGAATCTCGAGAATATAATCTGCAAACGTCCCATTATTATGCGTCGAACGAGTCGACCTTAGGACAGTTCAAAATTCTGTCGAGTTTAATGCATGTACAAGGAGAAGATAAACTTTTTGAAAGAATTACGACGATGAGATTAACCGTGAAGAAGTTGGTGTTCCAGTCGGTTTCTTCCTGAACTATTTAATTTAATGGGTTACGTGATCGTGTATCGTGGTTGAAAATCATACGTGTTTACAGTATGTAATACGAATCTCAAGGAACTTACTGGGATAGATTGAAGATTGCCAAGACTAGAGTGGAATATGCCTCTAACAAGAATCGCGTTGCACCTGAAAGTTCTAAATTTACTATTGAAGAAGAAATAGTTTCGAGTGTTCGGAAATTATGGAATCAAAAATTGGAATTGAACTATTTTTGAATTATATCGTTAATTTTTTTAATTATAATTAATCTTATCCGTGATTATGGAAATTAAATTTTGTTCAATGACTGAAAGGAATCCTGACAATCAAGTATAATAGTTATTATAATCTTGAAATTGTAATTAAGAATTTTCCGAAAACTATAAGAGCCTCGATTTATGCTAAAGTTAAGAAATTTTATTCATTATTATAGGAATTAAATTTTATTTAATGACGCAAAAGACTTCTGGCAATAAAGTATAATAGTACGAAAATAACTTCAGTTCATGCTGAAATTAAGAAGTTATGAATTTTGAGAGGTTAGTTAAATTAGGAATTTCGATTTATGCTAAAACGAAGAAATTTTATCCGCTATCATGGGAATGAATTCTTTTTAACACGTTGACTGGCACAGTGAAAACGGACGTGTGTAGTCAGACACGTTGAAATCCTAATTATTAAGAATATAATCAACTAATTTTCAAATTTAACCTTTCAAATCGATAGCTAGCATTATTAGCTTAATGATAACGCTATCCGTGGTTTGTTTCGTCATTTCTTTTGTTAATTATTTGATTGTAAAAAATTTCGGGTGCCGGTCACCGGTGACCCCCGTGGCAGCCAACGTGTTAACTAAGGTAATTAAGGATTTAAAAAAACATTAATACCTTCAATTTATGATAAAATTAAACAATATTTATCCACTGTCGTAGAAATTAGATGACTGAAAGAAATTCTGGCAATAAAATATAATAATTATTATAATTATTTGTTTCGCTGTAAATAGAGGGTGAACTTGTCTAACATGAACTATGATCGCTTTAATTATTTTCGTTATTTAATTAATATATTTATATTTATTTCGTTATCATATTCAAAGGCCGATGCATATGAAATGTCGATTTTTAAAATAAAGTAATATAATTTTATATCGTACGTCAGAGATTGATCTTCGTTTTTTTTAAAGCATATGAAATTTTGAAATTAAGATGTCATACGAGTAATTTAGAATAACGCTAGTGTAACTCCCATTATTAATTTTTTTCGAGAAAAACGAGATCTTGGAAAATTTAAATTGCCTTGGATACACATGATATGATTTTTATTGCTAATAAAATTGTAGATACTACTATACTTCTGCATGACACGTACGTGAATTGCGCCAAATAGAAAATTTCACAAACAAAATTGCCACAGGATATTCCAAATGTACAAAAAATTTCATACATTTCAAAATTCAAAAATAATTCAACGATTTGAAATATTCTTACAACCCGTATACGCGCGTCCAACTCCGGTTGTTTTAAAATCGATAGTGAAGTTGTAAATTGTTATTTAAAGCAGCAATTAAAAAGCGTTCCATACGTTCTTTATCCACGTTGGAAAGCTAGATCTGCATCGCTCTCGTATTACAGTGAAACTTCATTATTCACGAGTCCTTCGTGAAATTATAGTGTCGCTCGCGATAAAAGGGAGTACGGCTAGCAATAAGCAGATACGAGAAGCAAACACGAAACACGAATATCCCTTGGGAACTGGTGGTGCTCTTTTTAGATTAATAGAATTGCAGGTGGAAGAATGGAAAGGCGACAGGAAATGAATAACAGAAGTCACGATTCGTAATAAACCGGCGACGTTACCGGTGGAAAACCGCAAAACCACGTAACTTGGAACGTCGATGACATTTTATTTATTCTATTTCAAAGATAATCAGCCTTTTCTGGGTTTCTGATATTCGAACAAACCGCGACCATTCCCCACACAAGATGAAATGAATTGAAAGTGATTAAAACTAGATATTTCAGAATATAATTTCACAGTAATATTCAATTATTAAGATACAAATATTGAAAGTTTACTATATTTAATGGCAACACAACGAAATCCTTGCTGATTCAAGGCATATCTTAGAATTTAGATTTTAAAGTTTCGATCACAATTTTCTAAATTTTTCACTATTTCTATACATACTATTTTTCCATTATATGGAATTTTAATCGAAACACGATCTTTGTCACGACTGAGCCCAGCTTCGTCATTATTAAATTAGAAACTGATTTATCAGACACCCAATACATAGAATTTTCGTAAATGTTATTTGAACTGGTAAGCTGACAGTAACAGGGAAAACGCTTTTCATGCTGGTCGTCGATAATCATCGATGAATGAGAAATGAGCGGTGTTTCACGGTAAATGGTATTCTCGGCTCGTCCAAGAGGATTTTTGTTCAGTACACACAACACGTATACTCGGCTCGTTTTATCCGAGAAATTCGCACGATCGAGCTCGCGTGCGACGTACAATCAAAGTCAAGGTGAAATCTGGAAATTTCCAAATGCTCCAACTGAATGAATCATGCTTCTTGCTGTACCAGATCTCTTCTGTCGCTGCGAGGAGATCGGAGAGATCGAGCGTGTAACTTTCTATAACCGCCGTGACAGATTCATCGAGAGAAAATCAATTTTTCTATGCCCTTTCTTTTTTGCGACAATAGTTCAAACGTTAGAACAAGCAAGGCTGGATGCATATCTATTTTTAAATTTCAAATAAATATAGCAAGTGGAAAATTGTCAAGCGTATCATAGGATACAGGGTTTTCACTGAACTTGACTAACTTAACCCTGTAAATTCGTATATACAATCGATAAATATTGTGTTGTATTCTTGAGACAAAGAAAAATTATAAGTAAATTATAACTCATGTTACTTTAAGTCAAGCTTAGAAATGCTTCGCCCGCATAGGGTTAGTGCTGTTTTTCGTAATTAATTGATTAATCCAGGCATGGCCAACATACGACCCGCGTAATGAATTTACGTGGTCCACGAACAATTTTTCAATATTACCATTTAACTTCTAAATGCTTAAATTAACTAATGTTAATTTGTTGTATTGATTTACTTACAAATTTCATAATAAAAATTTTGTTTATCTAAAGAAATAAGTGTTTTGCTTAACATTTTTCAATTTTAATATCTCGTCCGGCCCGTGAAAATATTTTTTTTTACAATCCGGCCAGGGTACAAAAACAGTTGGCAATTGGTAATGCCATCTATAATACAATGGATGCTCGAATTATTAAACCACTTTCTTGAATTCTTGATTGGAAATCTAATTTAGTAATGCAAGATGAACTACAAATAAAAAATGACATGTCGCTGTTTTAAGTTTTCAAAAACGTATGAATACTTTTGGGAGTAATTGGTAGGTACTTTTCTGGAAACTGTATTTTGACACTGACAAAACGATGTTTTGCAAGGTTCATTTTGCATCTGACAGTAATAGTAACAGTTTGTTGTATATTTTATTTTAACAGACGCCGATCGGTCCAGAATACAACAGCGAGTCGCGATCTATCGAGAATCCTTTCAGTCAATTTCAAATTAACCGCGTGCGCATTGCTAACTTCTCAGTCGATAAAACTGTAATCAATAATTCATTTCATTTTCACGATTATTCTTTAAAAAATTGTACAAATGATTTCGAATAATGCTTAAAGGCTCAAACATATAATTATTTATTATATTACTGAAATGGTAGTATTCTTGTTCTTACCAATATAAAACAAAGTTGTACAAATTTAATATAAAACAAATGAGAGCTTTTTTGGTATAAAGAGGACTAACAAGGAAAGGCACGGAAGTGTCCCCCTCCGAGTTCGATGAAACTTCGTATGAGACACGTATCTTTTTAAGGAGAGAAACCACCCCTTAAAGTTTCGATCCACTTGTGCTATCTCGAAAACCATACGAGAAACATTAAAACTTCTAATAGGAAAGTTTTATGGTTTTTCGTGTATAATAACAGGGTGTTAACGAATTGGGCGAAATGCAAGGGTGGTTTCACTCCTTAACACGTTGACTGGCACAGTGAAAACGGACGTGGGTAGTCAGACACGCTGAAATCCTAATTATTAAGAATATAATCAACTAATTTTCAAATTTGACTTTTCAATTCGATAGCTAGCATTATTAGCTTAATGTTAACGATATCCCTGGTTTATTTTATCGTTTCTGTTGGTAATTATTTGATTAATTACGTGTCATCTAAAGTATTATTGTTTCTCTTTTCCATTTTTGGTTACTTCTCTGCTTCCGTCTTTTTCTTTTATGCATTCCTTCCCTATGTTCCTTCCCCCATATTATTAACATTTATCATGAATAATAAGACAACTTTTTAATTCCTACTATGCTAACTTTTCAAAAATTTAGCTGTAGATTTTATAAATATTATAGCCTAATAATTTTTTACGATATTAATCATTTTTATCCGAACGCAAAGAAATGGAGATACGTAAGAAAATGCAATTCAATTTGAAGAAATAGAATAATTGTCTTCGAAATCTCTAAAAATTGTCGACTAAAAAGAAAACGATTGTTTAGAAAACTTTTATTTATTTTGATAAATGACGCTTTGTCATTTGGGTTAGCGATGTATTTTATTTTTGTAACAAAGACTTCGTAGAATATTCCCAACCGTTTCATTTTTTTAATTTATGTGTGAATTCAAATACGTAAAACTATATGCATCAAATATAATATTTTTCAAAATTCATAAATAGTTGTATTCAAAAATACAGAGATTTACCTAGTATTATTTCAAAGTTTTTAAATAATAAAAACAAAGTCTAATTACGTCCTTACTTTAAATACCATTTCAAGGATTTGCAACACCTTTAAAAACCACTCAATTCATGACTAATGTTTTAAAAGACGTACAAAAAAATGCAGATAATATCTGCTTCCGTTAATCGTTCGATCTTAATTATTTCCAGGTATACCTTGCGCATTCAACGAAGTGGAAAACTTTTTCCGATCAAATCAAATCAAATGAAACCAAAGGTTTCTCCCAGTTTTTGTACTGGGAAGGCGTTTCTGAGACTCTGGTCTCACTTTTGCCCAACGAACAAAATCAGTCATTCTTTCCTTCAATCAATACTTTCAAATCTTTCTTCATCTCGATACTTTTATCTTCCAATTGTCCCCTTTTAGTCGCCTTTTACGACAAGCAGGGGATACTGTGGGAGTATTCTGCTCCCCTCTCCACAGGGAGTTTCCCGATCATTTTCTTAGGACTAGCGTAAATAATGGCGTGCGTTCGAGAAGACTCGATGTGCCGGTTAATTTCACGGTAATTCCGTAAGTTCATGTAAATGAAGATAACATTACTTCTTGCAGGGCGAATTGCCAGGAAATATTGTAATTGCATACCAAGCCAACAGATAGTGAATCACGATCCTTAACAAGAAATGCATTTGTCAGTATATGATTAATTTTAGATAAAAATTATAATAGATTATGACAAGTTTATTTTATTTTGAATAATTTTAAATAAATGTTCTTCTGTGACTACATATCAGAAATGATAAACATTGAAGTATTTGCAAAAATTAATCTTAGAATCCAAAATCTTAGAATGGGACGGCGACTATTGAAATTTCATTATTTGCTTCGTTTTATTTTGATTTTCCTTCAATCTATTAATTTGTTAATATTTTTATACTGTTGCCTCTTCCCTAAGGGGTCAGGACTGCTTTATTCCAACAGTAAAGAAAAATAAATAATTTGGATTTCTGGCAGTGCCGACACACTAAAGTGTCGCGGCACAATGATTGAGAATCACTGGTCTAGCGGTTAGGACTCCATTATTTGCTAATGTCTGAAACCTTCTTATTTCAAAATTTGTACTTATTCCAACCAGATAACCAGTCCACCGTTTACGGGTCGAAATGGTTCAGTTTTCTTCGTTCACCATAGAGAATGCCTCGATTCGATATCAGAAATTTCCACAACTCGCAACTTCCGTGTACGAGACAGAAATGATGTAATTCACAATGGAAGAGAGTCTAACGCGATGATTCAAATATTCTAATGTAGAATTATCATGCGGTGTTACGATACAGAAAGGTTAGAATTTGCAAATACTCACGATTGTATCTATCACGAACCTCTTCGTCATCCTTCACGCTCGCTGATGCATGACGCTGTGGCCTCTCGGTTTCAGTAAGTCCTTCCGGAAACACGGTGGACACATTCATAATACCTCTCGACTTGTAGAACTGGAAACAATACAGGACGTGTCATTGAAAGAATTTCGTACAATTTTTCTATAATACCTATAGGTTATAATAGGACTGCCTCCTATCTCCGCGGTATCTATTTTTTATACTTTTTATTTTCAAGATAAATTTCCAAATTTCCAAATTAACACTTTCAGTCTGCGACCGAGTAAATTGATTCAAGCGCGATGCCTGGCAGCCTCAAAACGGAAAGTATCCGCTTCTGAGCGCTCGAGACATCGAAAGAGCGCCCGCCTCTTAATTTGTGATTTATAGCTTTTCCTTTTTATCTCGACAGAGCTGGATCGTGTTATCCCGGGACTGAACGTGTTAACACTTCGATTGTCACGTTGCAGGTGTTAAAAGTTTCATTTGGTAGGAATTTTTGTGTTCTATTTCCAAAATATTTTGTAATTTCAAGTATCTAATAGGATTATTTTCAACCAAATGAATGAAGGAATTTTATTGTAGTGGCCATAGAAATTTCGTCGCCTTAAAATGCTTTTATATTTTCAAATAACAATACTTTGATATAATATTCATGTGATCAACAACCATGTACGTGTTCGAGTATTATATTAAAGAAAATCAGATTTATTATCATAAATTTTCAAGGAATGCAATATGAATGTATATTTATTAAATTTGTAAATATTGTACACATTGGACTGTATACATGAATAAAGCTTTCGAACTTTAAACACTTGCTAATAATTTTAAATGTTAATTTTAGTTTGTCGTGATTAAAACTTATATAATTCCAGGTCTCAGTTTTCTGCAGCTTTTTTTAATTCCAATCGCGTGGAAATAAAAATAAGGAGCCAGTGTCTTATGTATGTTCTTTTTTTATTTATACACAGCACAGTAGTCTTTAATTAAATAATTAACGAACCTGAAGAGGGCCGAACGTTTGAACACCATAAAAGAAAATAAAAACTGACTTTTATTTTTATTCTTATGCGATTGAAATGAAACAAGTGAAATCTGGAATGATATATCATTAAAATTTCCGAATTGTTTTAAGATAATCTTCGTCTAACTCCTGATTCCATGCACCGTTAATCACTTTTGGCAGTTTCTTTTTACTATCAGTCTCTTTGTTTTTAATTTCGTACACTCGTCATTTATTATTTTTTAAGAAACGGTACGCTTTTCTTGGCCACCGCTGTATCTTGAATTCCCGTATCGCAAACACGTAAACTAAAATAAATATTTAACGAACGAACGCAATTTACATTCATGCCGATTGTTGAGAATAATTGTGCGACGCGTTCGATCAATTGAAATTGTAGTTCTAATCGTAAGTAACGTTCCGTGCCCACTGTTGAATACTTTTTGCCCGATCGTGTTGCCCGATCGTATTAGATCAGGTATCGTTAATTTAACGTTTAAATTCGATTCATTAGAGCCTTCTTCTAGCACCGTGTCGCAAATATGATTGATGGTTTCCTGCATCGAAACGCCGTTCGGATAAGAACCAAGTAGCATATCGCATATAGATAAAAAAAAATAGAAAATATAACATAATATCTTTCTTATAAAATACAATCTAATTGTATTCAGCAGAAAAATGAGCTACCAAAATATAATTATATTTTATTCTATAAGAAAAGCGGTATATTATATTTTCTATTTCTTTAAGGAAAGAATCAATCACTGTGAAAGGGGTTGGGTTACGGTTAGGTTCGATTCTTTTAGAAGCTGTTAAAACGTTCCATCAGTCAGGGCTGAAACGTAATCGATCGTTGCGGTTACGCCTTATCCGTAGAACGAATAAATAAGTGTACCAATTTATTCTTACCACTACTATTGTATTTCGTGAGTTAACACGTTGACTGCCACAGTGAAAACGGACGTGTGTAGTCAGACACGTTGAAATCCTAATTATTAAGAATATAATCAACTAATTTTCAAATTTAACTTTTCAATTCGATAGCTAGCATTATTAGCTTAATGTTAACGCTATCCGTGGTTTATTTTATCATTTCTGTTGGTAATTATTTGATTGTAAAAAATGTCGGGTGCCGGTCACCGGTGACCCCCGTGGCAGCCAACGTGTTAAAATAAATACCCGTGTGTGGCTGCACCGGTAACGAAAGGATCAAGTATTTGTACGGAGATTCAATTTGCATGTTCCATTTATTTTCTGGACGCAGATCATCATTATTCAGTTTTAATTATACCTGAGATGGAAAAAAAGATCGTTACTGAGATTAGATTTGCAACACTTCCGAAACAGTTTAGTATCTTCTCGAACCCTTCATATTCATCGTGACCCAAATGCACCACGATTACGATTTCTCATTTTGCATTCCCGAGAAATCGTTTGATAACATCGTTGCTATTCTTATCACGGTATTATTATCATCTCAAACACGTAACGCTTGTAAACGAACCGAATCTGATGAATAAATTTAGTTTCGTTAACCCTCCGATACGAAATTGATTTCAAACTTCGTTATCCTGTACTCTGAGTTTAATACTTTATATAGTTTTCGGAATTGTATATTTTTTGATTCTCAAATTTACATATATGTACACGGCGAATTGACAAAAATATACCACCTGAAATAACTCATTATTTATTGACCTTGTAACAAAATATTTGAAATGGAATTTATTGTGTTCTAGGAGTAAATAGCTTTTGATTTTATTTGAGATATCAGCGAAATCTAGAATTTCTTATAAACTCACCTTGAATTATATTAAGTACAATTTTTATAGAAATATCATCGGTAATAGAGATTTGCTTATTATTTTGTACAAAAGTTTGTGATTATTGTAAAAATAGTTGAATAAATTATGTTTCGCAATTTATTTTGTTCTAAAATTTCGATTTCAAAATTTACAGTTCTTTACATTCCTTTAAAAAAGTAACTTATACGAGGTCAGCAACATTTTAGTTAATGCAATACATTTCGCATGAAATTCCTTAAAATTATTCGTGTGTATTATTTGTAACCATCCTGAAATTATTTGAATTAACGAACAAAATGGATATTTCATATTACAAATGCACCTTTTGCGAAAGAAATTATTCCTATCTTGTTTCTCGAAATAATATAACAAACAATCGTACTCGTCGTTAAATTTGCAAGTTGGACAGCAACGGCTGTCGTTTGTACGAAAAATTAGGCATCAATGACGAAGCTGAATCAAACATGACCCAGACCTCGAGAACGTATACCCTGGTGTTTCGATCAAGCAATAACATTTTTATTAAACGACAAAACGTTTAACCCTTCCATAGACAATAAGAATTGTTTTTCTCCACCAACTGAAGTTGTTTATGTTTCTCAACCATAATCGATCAAATACAAGGTTTACCATTCGACTTCGCCGTATTGTTACGTATACATTAACATACAATATCCTATTTAATATTATTTCTATTAAAAGTGTTCCTTCCTCGTCAAAAATACTTAAAAATTCGAAGACTGAAAATAAAAAGAATCTAAAATTCGATTCAAATTACTAACTCTCTCACTAGCTCATCACGGTTGTTAATCACGAAACTAACACGTTACAATTAACTAGAAATATCGTTCACAGGATTTTGCACTCACAAGCTTTTGTGACAATTGTCTATCCTTCGGTTGTATGTCCAAAAACTCGTGCCAAAGGTTCAGATAGGAAGGCTTGTTGCCCACTGAACGTTGCATCCCCTGACCGACTTGCAGCACGGGCGATTCTCTTCACCCTTGTCCGAGGCCTTGTCCAGTCATAAACCTTGCCACTGCGCAATTCGCGGAACCACGTGGCAGCACGTTGGTTCAAGGAACAGTCGAATTCCCACGAGACGATACCGTGAACTTGATCATCCGGTGGCAATGTTTCGTCGCGACTACGAGATCCTTACCAATCGTAAATATAGCGTGACTGAACCAGATCTTGCGTAAGCGATGCCCTTGAAAAACAACCCTGTCGCAATTGCGTGACACGAAGATGGCTAACCGGGCAGGATACATCGTGTACGGTGATCCTTTTTCAACGATAACACGATGATACCTTTAAACGTCCGTTTCAAACCCTCGCCGATTAATTTATACGGTGCATCGTTCTTGGAGCGCTTCCTCCAATACGTTTGCATCGTGATTTTAAAGAAATCGAGCTTGAATGATTTTATTAGAACGATTAGTTTTTTAAACTAATTTCTATTCGAAAATAAAAAAGGTAGAAGATATAAACGATTTATTTTAGCAAACAAATATTATCTCAGAAGGGTGTATTATCTTAAGTCCACTTAAGGGTTAACGCTACCTAAAAAACCTGCAAATATCCCATGACTCGACATAGATAACTTTCAATTAGATTCCCTGCGAAGTGTAACGATGGACGCGTTAACCCTTTCAAGGCAGATTTTCCTATTTTATCATTTTCATAATTGCGATTACAAGATTTGCTCAGCATATCCCCAGAAACACTAAAATTAATTTAAAATCTGTTCTTTATGTTTTGCTGAAAAAGTAAATAAAAGGTGATTCTAACAATTCAAGTATGACACCATCCAGCTTGAAACCGTCACAAACCATCAATTATCCATCACTTCGTGTTCAGTTGTATCCATAGCAGAAAATAACCTGCTGATTACAAGTATCCGTATCTTACAATTAGTTGGTAAACTAATTCCAACATCAACATCCCGGTATCAAGGACGGTGATAAGAGTTTCGTTTGAAGGTCGCTCGACAATGCTCGACCGCAACTTCCGGTGATCGTCTGCTAAGTCCAACATTTACTACTCCTTGACCGGCTGAGATC
Source organism: Stelis phaeoptera (assembly GCA_943735885.1). Lineage (NCBI taxonomy): Eukaryota > Metazoa > Arthropoda > Insecta > Hymenoptera > Megachilidae > Stelis > Stelis phaeoptera. The sequence goes on from OX030933.1 coordinate 6,577,533, forward strand.
CTACGGGTGATACGATATGCAACTGGGTCGTCGTTGCTTCGAACAAGATTTCCTTGTCTGGATGAAAAACGTGAAAATTTACTTCACACGAGACGAGTGTCGATATAAACACAACGTATTAGAACAGCATCGTGAGAAGTAGACGTTTGACCAAAGTACAGAGGTGTCCCACCTAACTTGCTTATTTTTTATGATAGGAAAAAATATCAGAGGAAGATATTATTTTGTTCGAATGGGTGAATATTACGACGGTTAAGAAATTTTTCTCAAGGTCATTATTTCCGAGATTTCAAGGTCATTGAAGTTTTTTTAAACGGTACAGTATATTTTCATCGTCATGATACGATAACTGAGATCAAGACGAATCCAACGACCTATAATAGTATGAGCTTCTCGTGACCTTGAAATACATTTCAGGTAACATAAGGAAGACATGACTCGTTCGTTATTTTTATCGAAGCTGCTGGTACATCATTTTGAGCACTCGTTACAATCAAAATTTCCGCAGTTAATCATTCTATCAGTTATATTTGTCCATCTTCGTTCATCGGTTTGCACATTAGTCATCTAACCTTGAAACTTTTGTTATCTTCCAATAGAAATATAAAATTTTTTAATTACTTTGTAATATATTTCTATTAAAGGCTAATAAATGTACAGGGTGTCCCACGTAACACTATTTTACACTAAAGTTGATCGGTTTTCAGTTGGCTATTCATTGCAATAAAAAGAACTTCGAGAAATATTTTTATATAATTTTCAAGGTCACCTTCCCTTTATATTTTTTACTCTTAACAATATTATAGCCGGTGTCAAGACGAATTCAACCACCTAGTATACCATGACCTTCAGATGACCTTGAAGGGAAAGAAATAAAAATTCCAACAAAAAATAATAACAATTGACCCAGTCACGTGTGGGACACCCTGTATTTTCTACTATCCGACTTATGTTTTAAATATGACGATACTATCAGAAATGGACGCTAAAGAAAACTGTCCCTACTTGTAATATTATCACATTTGTGAAAATTTGAGGATGCTCTTGACATAGGACACGTACGTTTCTTGGCGAAAATCCACCACTGTTTGAAAGCCCTTCCTGTGGCCTAATATCGAGTCGTTAACTGATATTACAGCGATGGTGAGCTCGCGTGCAGATAAAACCGTGACAATTAGCATACGTGAGGTCAGTCGATGGATTCGACGAGAAAGAGGTGCGATGGAACGTCACACCTGCAGTCTCTTACACTTGAAGTGACGATCCGTGCCAAATGCTATTGTGTCCGATCACTTGTTCATCGAGAAAAAAACGAAGCTATTTATTGTAATCCTGTTAAAATAACGATCTTTTGTTTTTTGTTGGTTCCACGCCTTGAAGCTGTGAATTCAGAAATCTTGCAACCAAAATGTTTCGATGAAATCTGACTTTAATTGGAAAAAGAAGTGAGCTGTCTGAGGAAAACAACCTGACTGGTTTAATCAATTCTCAGTATTATTATGACTGGTACAACTGTTTGGTACAATTATTTTAAATTCAGATGCAATCTTCAAAGGTGGGTATCAAAATCATACGAAATAAAAGTAAATACTTTGACGATTAAATGACATCTTATATATTACATTAAAACAAAACAGAAACATAAAAAAAAAGACTGACATTTTTGAGAATTTTTATTTTCTGACTAGCAATTTGAATAAAAAAGAAAGAAACAAAGCAAAATGTTTGATAGCAGAGGTAACGAAGTTAAATTCTGATAAAATATTTCTTAGAACAAAATAAAAAATTGTTAAAAAGATGAAGCTACAGGACGTTAAAATTACGTATATGATTTGTATGACTAACGTTAGCCACTATGAATCATATTAAAAGCAAAGTATGCACATAAAATATCATCGATAATAATTTCACATGACGTCGTCAATATCGACGCGTGTTTGTTCATGCACCCTATCAATTTTTAAACATAAAAACTGATGCACGTATAGGATAACATAAATTATTGTGCAATCGTTAGTGTTTTACGTGCATGCACTACCGTTTGTATTTTTATCGATATGCACGTCGCCTTTGAACTTAACCATCTAACTCTCGTGCATCCAAACCAAATGAAATATTATTTCATTTCATTTCGTTAACAATTTCATTAGAACTCCAGCAGATTACGAGTCTTCTCTTTTCAACGAAAGGCAACAAAGGGCGGGTTCCTCGCCGAAAGATTAATGAACTGTTATCTCAGGACGAAGCTTTGTCAAGGACGACACGAAAGGCATCCTTCAGGCTTTAAATCGAGAATCGTAGATTAAGGTGTGTTTAAGGCGAGGCGGCTGGTCTTCGTGACGTTCGATTCTTAATGTCTGACACTAAACAGCGTCGATACTGCGAATTTCTCTTCGGGATCGATGCAACGTACCTACTCGTATTTTGCGATGTTCCAGGTCTGCGAACGATCGAGCTTGAAACTCGTGCCGGAAACACGCGTCGCTGACCCGTCCACCTTCCCGAGCCAGCAATATGGTTCGTCGACATCGAAGAACAGTTAGATTTCCACGAAAAGGAGAAAGAAAAAAAAGAAAACGCAGTGGAAGGAAGATAATTGCTGGTAACGAGCCAAGTGTACACGATGAGAACGATTGTAGGTACAGGTGAACTATAGAACGGGAGCATCTGTGCAATGGCGGCCAGTTACTTGAGGAGGGATCACGAATTAGAAGCATGAAACTTAGCAGATTTTTAAGAATTTTTCTTTAGACGATAACAATTATTCAATCTTTTTGAAACTTAAAGGATTGGTTATTATACATTTAAGCTTCTTCAAGATATTTTTGTTTTTCCAAAAAGTTTAGAAATGTAAAAATTTTGTCAAATATTGCATGAAAGCAATTTTTATCAAATCAAATTTCGTGAACTCCAAAATATAAATACATTAAACAAACGTTATCGCATGACAACATGGGAAAGTGTTAATTTACAAGGTTTCCGTACAGATGGACAGATTTGTTATTCATTTAACTATTTGGGGCACAGAATTTCACAAGATAAAATAGACCCTTGTTGCACAGAAATTTTATTTTATTTTATTTGATTTTTTTTTTTTTGCAGCTATTGCAATATTTCGAGGTGGGATATTTCTAATCCCACCGTGTCCCAAAGAGTTAAAGAGATTTTCATCTTGACTAACCCCATCTTATATTCAAGGTCTTTTCATCTGTGGTAGGGTTGAGTGGGGATAAGGGTTTTCGAGTGGAATTTTCCGGACAAAGGGCATTGTATCTAGGATAACTGGTTTGTTGGAAGTCCCTTGTTTAGGAATTTCTGAAGGGACTCGAGGAGAAAGAAAGATCCTTATTTATGGTAAAAGCACAGGGACAAATGACTGTTATTTACGAATAGATTCCTCGCGATATGGCTCTCGTTTTGTACAAAAACTGTATAAAAACATTATTTTCGGAGCCCTTATTTAGAGCGACAATCGTTGGTGGTCGAAGCACAAAGAAGTATTTAAATCCTCGAACGACAAAGCCGAGTCGATCGTAATCCAAACCTAAGAAACTTTCAGTTATCAAACAATATTACAAAAGAATATTAAAAGAAATCGTTTGAAATTTCAAAAAATGAAAGCAAAAAAAGTAGTTCAACATTAAATATAAATTGTGGAATCTCTGTATGGTCAGTCATCCAAGGGTTAATAACGTCATCACTTTTCATCTATCGATTACAATGGACGTTGTTGAAATAATGAAATCCAGAAACGCGTTCGTATCACGGCGTTATCATAAAGAAAACAATTTTATCAAAAAGGCAACGTTCGATTAACGTACAATACTCTTTTTATAGCAAACCGCTCGAGACTGATTACCATAACGCGGCAAATTAATCTCGTTAAGGAAGTTGATATATGAATGAATTAAATCATCCTCAAGTAGAGAATCAACGGAGGCGTGCAGTGGTGCATTTTGAAATGCAAATTGCTTATTCGATCAATTTGTAACACTAAACGACTCATCCTGTACCGTCATTTTGTTTTATATTTGCTTACGATTTAGTGGAACATTCATTTTTTTTTTTTTTTACATTGTTCAAGTATTTTATTCACCTTGCATCGATATTATTAGATCGGTAATTAAATTCGAATTTTGTTTCAAAAAACGTATGAATTCTACCTTAATTGAACTACGATTACTTTGATTGAAAATTTTTATTTGTTGAACATTAATTCTTAACGCTGAATGTTAATATAAATATAAACGAATGAGACTGTTAATTTTTAAAGGACGTAATGCTACGTTGCGAATCGTTGATTAGAGGTCTCAGTTATTTTTATTTTCTGCTTTCCGCGAATGTTATATAATATAATCGACTTCGATGTTTCATGGCATCTAGACGCGGAGTATGTGTATTTCTCGTCGCGAAAGAATAATGGATGAACAAAGGGATATCACGCAGAACTTTGTCAGTATGTGATCAGTAAATGTGTAACAAGAAACAAAACATTGCACTAATTATACATTTCATTTGGAAATTCGTATACATGCTTAACAAAAAAATCACAAATGTTAATATGATTAATTTATCATTTTGAACGGTACTTGCACATACTAATATGTGCAAGATAAGATTTTTCTTTAATTCAAACATGATTCCAAAGATACAATTAATGCCAATTATATGCCACAATTTTTTTTATTAACTCTGACACTTTCATTTTGAATCACTGTGTGATATATTTCTAAATTTTTGGACATTCTAGACACAAATATAATTGAGAACAAAAACTTTATTTTATTTCTATTTTCTACACTTTTTAGCCTTACTTTAAATATTATTTAGCAATGTATAAAACATTTTTATTCTCTCAAAATTTGCATATCTAATTTTAGTCAAAATTTCGTTCAGTGGTAAAATTGTATCCCTCAAAAGGTTAAAAGGCTTTCATTGAATAAACCAGCTAATTTAATTTATATAGGAATGAAATCACAATTTTTCGAATCATTGTTATTGTTAATATTCAAGTGACAATTCTTAGTCATTTTCAACTAACTGCATGCTATTTATACTCATCATTCTATCCATTGATAGAAAGATGTTTGATGGCAATGTTTAAATACAAATTGATCCTTGTAAGTATAGTTAAAAAAAATCAAATCGGGGTTGGATCAAGAGTTCAACGAAATACATATATCACAAACGCCAATCAACGATATTGATTGAGCATTTTACGAGCTTAATTAACGAACGAAATAACTAGTGAATATCTGTTAATCCCTCACCCCACGATACTACCATTTTCAAACCTAATTAGCCACTTTGTTATTAAAAAAATAATTGTCTATAATTCGTTTAAATTTTATAACGAATTTAAAAACACTTTGTACATTATCAAAAGTCATCTAAAAAATGGTAAATTAAAATTTCTCTATACTAAATAAGTGTACAATTTAATATCAAAAATTTGTTTCAATATTTTTCACATAAAAGTTGCACATAAAAGTAAAAAAAAAGGAATCAAGGGATCAAACACATCGTTCGCCCTACAAATAATTTAACCCTTTTTTAAGATAACTTAGAATAGTAAGGGACATTTGAAATTTTCAATCGTATCGAAGTTTTTCCTTCGTAACTCGCAACGTTCTGCATCGGTTGTTCCGCACGGAAGTCTCATTGGCGAGTTATGTTTCCGTTTGCCAGCTAGAGAGAGAGAGAGAAAAAGAAAAATGAACCTGTTCCAAGTATCAACGAGCGAATAATTGTTAACGAAGGAAAGAAACGTTGTTTCGATAAGATTACAATAAAACAAGAATTATAAATGCAACTTCTTGTCATGATAAACTAGTGGGATTGTCTACAATAATCTTGATATCAACATGGAGCATTAATATTATAATTTTCAATCCTTTATTACAATAACTACCGGCGTTCGATGTACCCTAACTTCTGAGTAAAAAATAAATTAGAAAACAAAATAATTACGATATAAAATGTAAATGTACGTATACGATAATTCTTTATCTCGATAAAAGCCAACGTATAACTCGACAGAAGCGTTTTAATCAATTTTCTAAATTAAAATAAGAGATCTGAAGCAAGTCATTTAGACCCGTTTGGTAGTTCTGGTCAGTGTTGGGCATAATTAAATTATTCTGACAATTAACAATTAACATTTAAAATTTTAACTGTTAATTGCAATTGACCGTTCAATTAGTTAGTTGTGAATATGTATTCGTTTTGTAGGATTACAATTAATCAATTGTTAATTGTCCTTACAATTAAAACTAATTATTTAATTATTTATTAATTTTAACTATTAGAGCAATTAACAATTAATTTTTATTGTGATGATGATTTGATGCATTTAGTTATTTAAGTACGAGCACGTATATACAATGTTTGTTTATTCTCGCTCTGAAGACTGAATGAATTTCACCGTGAAAACGAATTACTTGGCATCTCGAGGAAACAACAATGATGAAACATCGACAATATCGAGTATCAATTTTACATATATACTTTTTTTTTTAGAAATGAACGGAATCGACATATATAGTAACTGAAGAAAAATATTATTACAACTAATTTTAGTTGCGATTGGCAATTAAAAGGTTAGTTGCGATTAAATTTAATTGCAACCTGTAACTAAAAGGTTTGTGGCAATGAAATTTAATCGCGATTGAAACACCACAATTAAATATTCAATCAATTAATTAATTGATTAAGGATTTAATCGATTGATGCCCAACACTGGTTCTGGTGTTTGGAGACAGAATAATATGATATGGTTTATTTTTCTCAGAATACAAAATCACTGTGATTATTTGTCATTTATCAGTGGCTAATTTCAGTTGAAAATATACTGAAACAATGCGTACTTCTTACGTGTTCGCTTAATTCTTTCGTAATCCTTGGTATTGTAAAAAAGTTGCTTTCAATTTTCTTCGTTAACTCATGAAGGACACACGGTGTTGTTCTCATTACGTTTAATTATAAGAATGTCAGTAGTGGTAGGGACGCAATACATCAAACAACACGGTAAAAATAAAGCAGAATCATTGAATGATATAGTCACACCTCCTGTCGTAAAACAATATCCACACGTGTTTACAATTGACTTATTCTTCGATACTTTCGTATAGTATAATGTACGAAATCATATGGCTGGTTTTCCATCTAACTTGATCAACTCAATTTTTCTTCATACCCACGAATAACTTTGAAAACGTATATAAATATATATATATATATAAATGAAGATTCTTGTTACATCATATCATTTAAAGTAAAAAAAATAATAATAATAATAAATCGTCCATTAGTTATGAAAAGAATTACATTTGAAATGTTAATATTAAATATAGATGGTATATAAAATAATAAATATAATTAATAATTACTGTCTGCCTATTGTATGATCCTTAAAGCATATACAGGGCGGCTCAATAAAAGCTACTATCTGAAATGTTGAGATAAGAAATTTAAAATCGTATAATTCCTTTTTACCAAAAAATGAAAATGTGTTCATTCGATCAGGCTCTTATAATATAATAAATTTCATTGGAAACATTTCTCGATACAGTCAATAAATAATAAGTTACTTTAGTTTACTATATGTATATAATTGTCGTGAGCGATAAGACTTTTGAATTAATCTTCAAATTTCCCACATGAGCTTTCGAAAACTCAACAGGAGCCCTACAATTTCATTCCACATTTTATATTAAGTATAACAATTAAAAACTATACAGATACAATAAAATAAGTTTATAAATAGTCCCCATTCTTCTAAAATTCATGGAAATTCTAAAATAACATTTGTTTTATTAATGCCTCGATATATTTTATGCCCTTTAAAATGTATTCGGTGCAAATCTGATAATTCACGTTCGATTCAAACTCGAATTTCTTCGAATGTTTTCAAATTCGATAATTAGATAGCAGTTGCACCGGATTGTGTCTCGTATGACTGCAACAGGAAAACAACGATGCTACCTGGAGATCGTGGTTCGTTTTAACCGTGATATCCCTACTCTGGTACCGGCTACCAGAGTACGAGAACAGACGCAGTTAGATACCTACGAGAGACCAGTTGGTTTCTATGCTCGGGAGGCTCAACAGTTGTCGCTTAGTGACTCCAGCAAGTCGTTCGTTTCATCGAGGGTTGTTAACAGATCCCACGGTCAGAGGTAAAACTCATCTGGACACGCTTGGACCATCCCCAAGGTGAGTTTATTCGTTTGATCCTAGAACGGGTTCGCGCTTATAATATTAATTGTCAGTAATCAAAAATTCATTATATTCAAGATTACTATCTTCTGCTATTATTAATCCTTATGCAGGATTTATAATTTCATTTAACAATTTCTTTATATTCCTGAAAGGTTTTCATAAGAAATTTTAAATATTAAAGTTGAAATAGATAGCTTGACATTTTCTCGTCAAGAAGTATTTATTTAACATAAATAGGTAGTAAAAAAGAAATATAAATTTGTAATTACAAAGGTACAATAAAATAGACATTAGGTATCTAAACTTTTGAGTATTAGTGGGTTAATTAGGTCGGTTTATAACGTTTGATTGCAAATTGAGTGCACAATTAAAAAGCGCGCCAATACCGGGGTTAACCGCAGACGTTGAGTTGACTAGCTCATATTACCCACTTATTTTTTATAAGAAAGCTATTTGTGTTAAGAGCGAAGACACGGTGAATAAAAATGTAATTATTAACACGATGAAATTCAGCGTTAACACGTTGGCTGCCACGGGGGTCACCGGTGACCGACACCCGAAATTTTTTACAATCAAATAATTACCAACAGAAATGATAAAATAAACCACGGATAGCGTTAACATTAAGTTAATAATGCTAGCTATCGAATTGAAAAGTTGAATTTGAAAATTAGTTGATTGTATCGTTATTAATTAGGATTTCAGCGTGTCTGACTACCCACGTCCGTTTTCACTGTGGCAGTCAACGTGTTAATTAAACGAAACAGAAAGGTATTGTTTGGTGAAATAGCAATTTTTTATGATTAATTATTACTAGAATTGAACTTTTAGATTTATTTTAATTTTCAAATCTCGCGTGACAATCAACGTGTTAATATGATATAATCAAAACAAAATAAATTATTTTACCCTTAGATGGCGGACCACTTAAACAGTGCCATTTTAAATTTAATATTTTACTTCATTTCATTTGAATTTTTCAACGTACGAAATCTGTTACCTCAAAATCTGTTACCTTCGTATCTTTGAGTTTAATCGAAATATTGTTTTAATTTTCTTAGCTCTGGGTCAAGATTGACCCAGGTACCATCGCTCGAGGATTAAGGAAATAGTGTGATAAGTAGCAGCATTAGTATTATGCACTTAATTGTAAGCAAATATTTTGCTTCACGAACGAACGATAGTTCTGCTTGTACGCTTAAGATAATTAGAAAAGTCCATGATTGTATAATGTGCACTTTTATGTATCTTTGTGTGAACGTCGCGTAAATAAATTCGAGAAACGTTCAATTAACCCTTCCAAGACAGATTTTCTTATTTTGTTGCTGTTTATCATTATGACTATAAAATATACTCGATAGAGCTAAATGAAATAATAAAATTAGATTAGAATCTTTAAAGGTGGTACCATTAAACATAAACGTTTAGTTTCCAATAATTCTTATCCTTAATTTTTTTAAATAAAATTTTATAAAACAGTATTTAACGAGTTACTACTCTCTGTTATATAGAATAATTTTTCTAAAGGTATCGCCATGATAATACTAAACTTTTAAGGGTTAAAGAACAATTAGTTACATAAGTTATATACGTTAATAACAAAATGATAAGGATGAAATTTTTTCTTCTTGTTAAAAGTTTATCTACGAATTTTGATCAGAAGTTTGTTAGAAAAATAATAATTTAACACAACGTTGGAATTAATGAAATTTCTAAATTAAGAATTTTTCGCTACTAATCGACATTGTTTACTGTCAGAATAGCTTCGAGAACGACAAATGGGTTAACCAAACAGCACCGGTTATTTCGCACGCTGTTTCCTGAAAATTATTACGAAACACGTTTTGACGACGAGTTTGCAAAGCGACAGTGGAATCAACCTCGATTATCTCTCCTGAAAAGTAGAACAAGTAGTCTGCTGGTCAGACTTGTTGCCGCATCTATAATGAATCCGAATTTCAAAGAGAATCATTTCAAATCCTCGCGACAAAAGTGATACAACTCAAAACCATGTTTTTCGATGAAAACAAAAAACTATTTCTGACAAGGAAAGTTTATTAACTTAAAAATTACAAAATTTGAAATCTCGCATAAATTCATGCGATGCTAATAACGGATGAATTTTTATTTTCTATTAACACGTGAAACCCCTAATTATTAACGATGCAGTCAATTAATTTGCAAATTTGACCTATCAATTTCATAGCCAGCATTATTGGCTTAATATTAACGCTACCCGCGTTTTATTTCATCGTTTCTTCTCTTAATTATTCAATTGTAAAAAAACTTCGGGTGTCAGCCACCCACGCATTCAACGATGTTAAAAGACGGTCCTAGGGATGGAAACACTCCTTTAAAGAAATCTTAACGTTTCAGAAACTATACAAGATACAGTGCAAAATAAAATTACAAGTTGTAATATGGTTGACAGTCATTATTGTGGACGTGTATTTTACAACTTTCTCGATCGCCGTAAACGTTCTTTATTCGTCCAAATCAGTACGCGTAAGTTTTAATCGATGAAGAAGATCTTCTGTAAATTTCAATAAGCTTTCGATGATTATTCGAGGCTGCCTTTTTTTTTTATCAAACATGTGCTGAAAATGAACGCTGTACAAAAATGAAATCTTTTCACGTTTCAAACATTAATACGTAATAATTCGAAACGTAACACTAGAACCTTCTTTAGAAAGCTCTCAAAACCAATTCACACACTCAACAGTATTTCAAAGAAGAACTTGACGATCGTACGACGTTGAACAGAGAAATTTGTCTTGCGTTTGTCTTCGCACGTATTAAGGTAATAAACGACGCCGAGAAACGTTGAATCAACGGTTTATCCGCGATTAAAAGAAACCAGGCTAGGAGAGAAAGAGATGAGAAGAGATAAGGAGAGATATCGTCCACCTGTACTGCACCATATTGGGATAACGAGCATCGTGGTCGAAGAGTCGGCAACGATAAATCGTAGAAACGTGACCGGTGATTTACGTGAAATCGAACGGTTTCCGGTGCTTTTACGGACTGAATGAACAAAACAAAGAGATTTTGTTTTTATTTGAATTTCATTCTTTTATTTGATCATTTTCTAATTAATTATTGGATAGTTGGCTAGATAGAAAGTTTGATATGATTTGATGACATAAAAGTGTTGCAAAATATTTAATATTACATATGGCATATTAATTTAAAGTTTAATATTTCGTAAAAACGGCCGTACAAACCCTTTATTAATATCGTTGATATCAAATTTTTGATTGCCAGTTAAAGCAAACAGTAATTAATTTTGAAACACATAAAATCTAACTTTGTTGAGTATTCAACTTTGTTGAACACGAATACTTAATTGTTGCACCAAATTTTTTCTGTGAAAAATGGCTGGTTTTTCGTTAGAACAAACAACGGATTAATCGATTAGTTTTGAGTAACAATATCAACATAATAAAATCCAGTTCCTTGATTTTATTAAATTTCAATCCTTTCCGCTTTATTTATACTAAATAAATTATTTCATTACAAATACTGTAATTATTCTGTTTTCTGAATGCATAAATAATTCATATGAATTTTATTATTAAGTTGTAAAAAGAAAAATATATTTCTATGAATTTATTGTTAATCAAGTCTCATCATTTTATATGCACTAATTATCGAGCTTTTACGATCGATTATCTTTGACGAAGGAGGACAAACGACGTAGAATATCTTATTATCCGACGATAACAAACGAAAGCACCATATAAACTGTAAAATTAGATTGATCGTACGGGATAAAAAAAGAGTAATCCTAGAGTGTGACATCATCGGAAAAATGAAACATCCGTACGCAGAATCGGGCTGGCTTTAAACGACATTTTCAATGACACCCGTTTGTATGATTTAGCTTACCAGATGTTTGCTCGATGAGAAGTCGATCTAGCAGATTTACATTCGATTATTTATTTACACAAATCATAGCTGGTCGTATTTTAAACTTGTTTAGCACGGGGGCACGTACCAGTCTATAATTGAATTAAAGTTTCAGTTGATTTTTGTAGAATCATTCGTGGGGTAGTGAACTAGAAATTTTAATTGAACGATAGTGATCATTTTTACTGCAAAAGTTATTGTATTCATTTCTACGAATCTAGAGAGTGATGGAGCAATTTGGAACAAAGAAACAAAATTTTAAATAGCATTAATATCACTATAGTTTTCACTATACTTTATTTCACTACAAAATAGAAAATTGATTATTAAACCCTTTTAGGCGTTTAGTCCGTAAGCCTAATTTTCATATCATTTAATAACAAATACCGTCAATATAAATTCATAAGAAATTAACGACAGATATGAAAAAATACCAACATGAATGGTTAAATAATTTTACTAGTGTCTTCACAAACAAGCACTGAAAGGGTTAAATAGTTAAATGGAAACGTTATCTGCACATATGTATGTATTCGTCTTCGGTGCGATAGTTAAATGTTCCCCGCCACGGAATAACGCACAGCCTAATCTGCAGAACTCTCGAGTGCTCGTTATAAATAATTCTCGATAAAACATTCGACGTGGTATTTTTCTGCGTCGCTACATTTATGACGACACAAAGTCCTATATCATTTATACGCACGTTCGCGTTTCGTATGAAAATTCTGATTACGGTGAACGCGTTCCATTTAATCTCTTGTCTCATGATTTCTTCGACAGGTGCGTCAAAGTTAAGAAACTGAAATACCACAGATACTTTACATTTAACCGTGCCAATTATAATTAGAATTAAAATTTAATCGTACCAAAAGTACGAGCCAAGCTTGTCACGTTTGAAATGTCGGGCGAGTCGCGAGTCGCGAGTTGTGACACGATGTTATCCCTTTGCACTCGAAGCACCTTTGGACGTAATCGGGTCTAATCTGCTTTTCCAACTAAGCTCCCTCGAGGCCAAATGCACCATGTCGGAAGAAAAGTGTTTATTTCCATTTCTTTCCTTGATTTTTCATATCTTGGTACGAATGAAATTTAAATTTCATATTTTGGAACACATCAAAGGTTCCACTCGAGTGCAAAGGGTTATAAATCAATGGGTTAAAAATAGCTGTTACTCCTTTGAAACGTCTGTCATGACATTAAATGAAACATTGGTCGTTAATAACTTGCAGTTATTGCAGGAGTATCGTTATAGTAACATCACAGGTTACATAATCAGATGAAAAGTACTGATGATCTGTTTGAAATACAAACATTGCGCCATTTGAGAAAATTCTACTATCAATAAACAACTTCTTTGTACCATTTTATTTTTGTCTTCTTATATTTGTATCATTACGTGTTACTCAACACATAAAATAATATTTTATCGTAATATTTTTAAGGTTCGTGTGGCGTAACGAAAACAAACAAATATACAAGTTGATTAATAAATATTGATACATATTAACTCATTCGCATCGTTCGGAAAAGTGAAAAATTCGCCTGCATCACCAAAATACTTTTTTATTGTATAAAGATAGAAAAACAAAATGGCGTACACAGAGAATTCATGATTTTATTTAGTTAAATAAATTCTGGGTGCTACAAGCCTTCGAATCTCCTCTATTTCACGCGAAAGAAAATTGTAACTACTATTTTCTCTCAAACGTCCCTATGTATCTTTAAAATTATGACAATAGCCCACAAAAATCTTTTCTGTAACTATTTCTCAAAAGAATATCATTTGCCATTCATCCTTCGCCTTTCTGTCCATTTTACTGCTAATCATAAGCCCACCGTTTACTATAAACTGATATAACTTGAGTAATTATCATTGATATTCTGACATAACGCCAATGTTCATTGCGTCGTTTCATAAATAAAAACATCCAATAAAGATCAATTATATAAAGAATTTGTAAAAAAAAAAACACAGAAAAATACCAACGTTTGAAAATTGTGAGCAGTTTCATAAACCATCTACAGCAGGCCCCTCTCCCATTTTAGTCTTATATCTAAAAATATTTGAATTTATAAGAAACACACAGTAGGTGCATGCTGTTACTTATTTATAAATCTTCGCATGGCTCGAAAAATTCGATACAGGTGATTAGTGCGTATCATAAAATTGGCTGAAGCCAGATATGCTGCGTCGAATTCCATGTCGAAGAGACATTTCGCCAGAAGCCCAATTAATTATAAACAACACTGCGTTATACATGTACGAGATGTTGCGTATCGACGTGGAAATTGCGCGCATGAAGAATAATTGTCGCGTCGGTGTCTTTCGCTCAGAGCAAGGATGATCTCACCCGAATTAAATTCATCGTTGAATTGGATGAACCGTGTTCCCGCACAGTTTCAACGTATAATCATTTACGATTTGTCGAATGATCGTCGTTACAATCTGTTGATAATTTCGCAGAATGTGAATCGGACGGAACTGATAGTTAATAGAAGTTTAAAAGTGAACAAAACGAAATTTGTATAAATGTTATACATTCCCAAGGAGCGATTTTGGAAGTCACTTAATCGTAAATTGTTATGGATTGTTTAACAGTTTATTAGTTGATTGAAAATTGCTCGTTGATCGTCGACTGGAAATCAATTAGAATTAAATTGAAAGAATGAAAGTTAGGTGTGCTACAATTAGGAGATTGGAAATAAGGGTTAAATCTTTGAATTTTTAGGTAATATTAAATTTCAAAGTGATGATACTTATCCATTTCATTTTCGAGCGGTGAATTAACTTGTCTCCAAACCAAATGCACTAACACGCGATAAATGATATTTGTAGAATAATGAAATTTTAGGATATTGACAAAAGAACTTTTATCAATTTTGCTATTCGCTTTAATACAATATAATACTCCCTTGATACTTGTTTATTCTGAAGGAGTGAAAACAACCCTCGAAACCGAGGCAGAAGGCCATATTTCGTCGAATATCTAGCAAATTATTTGTCGTGCAGAAAAAGTTTAAATTTACGACACGCACGTTGCAAAATAACGAATTTCCAAAAAAATAATACCTTTGTCAATTTTTCTAGAAAAATGCTGAACAATTTTCATAAAAATTAGTACACGTAAATTAATACCAGCAATTACTAAAACTACGAATAAATAGAAATGTTCAATTACTGTCGTTCTTTTGCTGGAAATCAAATTGTTTAGAATACAAATACTTTCTTGTGTCTCGAAGTTGCATTACAATTAGTTTGTATCGTTCAGAACTGGTAAAACCAACGATTACAATAGGAAAATCGTATAAAATTTTCCGGATTTCCTTCACCTTTCCCGGCATTCAAGTGATAAATAATTTATCACACTCGACACACTTGCGAGCAATTGTAAGGCAAGGGGTTAACGCAGCTTCTTATTAAGGTAAAATGACCCAACGACCCAGATCCACGCAAAGACGTGAAACATGACGGCGTGGGTGACGATTAGCTTCTCGTCCGACGATGATTAAGTAATTCGAAACGATCGGGACCGTCTGCCCTTACTCGACGAGGATATGATGATCTGCATGCATAATGCAACCTGGATGCATCGCTCGTTAACCCAACGTTTCGTTTCTCCGATGTAATTCGTAGTTACGAGTACATGTACGTACATTCTGCGTCCTCGATCTAAATCCTCGATGCGAATCGACGGAACTGCTAAACGATCGGCTGGTTTCATTTTCAAAATGACTCCAGCCCGTTTGTGTGAATATTAAACCCTTTGTACTCAGTTGACGTCTTTGAAGGAACATATTTCATTTACCAGAGTATTTTAAAACATGACATTTAAGTTTCATTTGTATTAGAATGTATAGGAAATTAGCGACAAGATTTATCATAAGCATTCGTAACTCTTGATTGTCATTGGAAAATGATTATTTAAATGATTGTCTACCCGTGTGTGCTATAACCGCGAAAATTTCATTCTAGCAATTACAAATCCAACAAAACGAAAATAAGAAATCGAGTGTCTCTCTCGTGTATATCGAGTGCACGCACACAGGTCATGGCACATGGAGTCTGTCCCCTTAATTAAATTCTCACTGTAATTGCGAAGAGTAAAGAACGTTTTATGTGATTTGGAAAATAGAATTAAGAATCACGACTAAATATTTGTTCCATTGACGTGTCTTTAAAAAACAAAAAGTTCCAACTACCCTTCGAAATTCTTCCGTTCGCTAAACCATGACTCAAAGACTTGTTCATCGAGAGAACGGGTACTCGTAGTCGTCGTGAAACTACAAGACGGAATAAAAAAAAAACAACGCAAACGTTGCTTGTTACGGTAGAAACGTGCGTTCATTGCGAACATAGTGTCCCATTTCTTTTATCAGATCCAAGCTACACACGTACCGTGCTCTAATCATGTACCTTTACATGGCTTTCTAACGGCTCGGTTCACAGATGTCGAACTTGAAAGAAGCTCTGGGAATCGGCGAACTCACCGATAAGGAGTCCGGTCTATACCGAGCGCTGGTGGCAGAATTCTTCGGCACGATGCTGTTGAATTTCTTCGGCTGCGGATCCGTGGTCACGGCGAACGTTGTGGCCATAAGCTTGGCCTTTGGCTTGACCGTGGCTGCCGCGATTCAGGGAATAGGACACCTTTCCGGTGGCCATGTGAATCCTGCCGTCACGTTTGGTCTGATGGTGATTGGTAAGGTAAGGGAAACGTTAAAATACCCCGTAGTGAGTAATTTTTGGTAATATACTGAACATTTAAACAACTACGTTAGTTATATAATATAAAAATGAACTATTCATATTGTTAGTAATTTTTCACCCATTTTACCCATCAGTAACGAGATGTTCCTCATACAACGCGTTAATCAATGTAAAAAAGAAGAAAATAATTTTCCATTCCATTAGGCTCATAACATGCATTTCATACATGGGCCGTGTAACTTATTTTCTTTTTTTTTCTCTCTTTAACACGTTGGCTGCCACGGGGGTCACCGGTGACCGGCACCCGAAATTTTTTACAATCAAATAATTACCAACAGAAATGATAAAATAAACCACGGATAGCGTTAACATTAAGCTAATAATGCTAGCTGTCGAATTGAAAAGTTACATTTGAAAATTAATTGATTGTATTGTTAATAATTAGGATTTCAGCGTGTCTGACTACTCACGTCCGTTTTCACTGTGGCAGTCAACGTGTTAAATTTATAATTATTTTTCGCTTTGTTCTTACTTCGTACTCACTCTCGTAAATATTATTTTGTTAGTCTGAATATCAATTAAATTTACGATTCGTTTAAAAAAGTGGGACATTTAATAAAAATCTATTGTGAGCATTTATTAAACACGCTGTAATAACCTATAAAATTATAAATCAGAATGTATATTAAAATGTAAAATTGATTAAAAGACCGTCTAAATGTTACAGGTGCCAATAATCAGAGGACTGTTGTACGTCATAGCCCAAAGTATAGGCGCGATAGCAGGATCTGGAGTGTTAAGAGCATTATCACCCGAAAGAATGGAAGGTTCATTGGGTGTTGTGTCCCTTTCGGATGATGTTACACCCGTCCAAGGATTCGGCATAGAATTCTTCCTCGCCTTGATATTGGTTCTGGTCGTTTGCGGAGCTTGCGACTCTGCTAAACATTACAGCAAAGGAATTGCTCCGTTGATAATAGGACTCGCGGTTTCAGTTGGTCATCTTGTTGGTGTAAGACATATATCTTTTTATCCGATTGAATTTATTATAAAAGATTTATGATCCGTGCAGACAAATTAATACGTCGGTTGATACAATAAAAATGGCCATGTATAGCGAGACGCATTAAAACGCTATTTATTAAGGATTTATCGATTAACCCTTTGACTTTATAATTTGAGAAATTATAGTCAAAGCTAAGTTAATTTTTATTTGAAATCTTACAATTTACTGACCGTATATACATATACGCCTTTCGTATATATTAATAGACTCGTAAGGGCTTTCGTTAACTTTCAAATTATAACTTTGCAATTTTGGTACCTTACATTATCGCTTTAATATCAATGTTAATACAAAATTTGTTTCTTTTTTTTTTTTAAGTAGTTACTCAATTAGCAGGAATTTATGAGGTCGGTCATAATTTATAGCACTTTTGCGTTTAACAAGATAAATCTAATACTTGTATTTCTAAGATACAGTATCGTATCCGATTCTAATTAGAAAAGAAAGGTGCAATTGCATTTTCTAGATGCATTGATGCATAGAAATATATAGAATCATTGCAACCACGACATTTTTCTCTGTCTCTAATCGTTTTGAAAGATACAGCATGTCCCAGTTGCGTGGGATACCCTGTGAAGATGCTGAGAAAAGTTCCAGACACCGAGGAGAGAATTATGACGAAGGTGTAAATAATAAAAGAAGAACTTGACCTTTAATCGTGGCGTTGTGTTAACAGGTACCAAGAACTGGAGCAGGAATGAACCCAGCTCGATCATTAGGCAGCGCAGTGGTGATGGGTATGTTCGATGATCATTGGCTTTATTGGATCGGTCCAATTCTCGGCGGAATGGCGGGTGCATTGATCTACATGTTCGTAATCGGTCCGGCGAAGGAAGAGGAACTTCCGCGAAGAATGTACGCCACAGTCGCGACGGTGGAGAAAGGGGAACGATAAACTTGAAGAAAAAAAACAGTGCAATTATCGAGGTTGTTCCTGTATTCGTTTGCTTTCCGTTGATATCCATCGAAACGATTTAACGCAGAGTCGTTGTTTCATAAAAGTATCAGAATTAAAACAAACGGTTAGCTCCGCGCGTTTCTATCGGTCTCCGACGCAAGTTACGCTATCGTTTCTTCGGCAAGTATACGGAATGAATGTCAAATTCACGACAGGAAATGTTTCTATATTTTACTGTGACACGAATGACATTTGGTCTTGATTTAATTTTTAATCGTCCCTCTTCCACGGATATTTGGTAGGGTGGATTGTAACCCTTCTATAATGACACCAGGGTCCTGTTTGATATATTTGGAAGCCGAAAATGATTTTAAAAATGATATGAACCAGAAATGATTTCTACATACAATAACATGTTCGTTCGATCCACGGTTCAGAGATGTAGAGCAGGAAATTTTCATGAATTGTATATCAACGCTAGATCTATCAAATTTTAATCTAGCCCTAAATTAACCCTAACCGAACCACAAGAAAACGAATCGAAATAACTCGCTTCAGATTTCTTATATGAAATTACAGAATTTATCGAAATGTAAGTTGGCTTCTGTCAAGATAAAGAATTATTCAGTATGTTAGTTTGCGTTTCATCATTTATTTATTTTGTTTTCTGTTTTATTTTCAATTTAGACATAAGGATACACTGAACATCGGTAGTTCTAGCGTTAAGAGCCAATCATACCTTAATTAACTCCGTTATTTTTAGAGATATTAAAAGACTTTATTCACAAATATAATTTCAATATATCGTATTATTTTTGTGAATAAACCTTATTTTATGTAAACTCTAAAGATAAACAAAGCGATTTAAGTTACTGAATCATTTTTTACAATTCACGAATGATGTAATAATAGTTTTTTTTTTATTGACAACAATGTAATTAATAATAGGAATAAAAGTGTGTTCTAAACATTGATTAACAGCTATACTTGTTTTATTATTTGAATATGAATAGAGCATAATACGAAATATAGTTAACACGTTGGCTGCCACGGGGGTCACCGGTGACCGACACCCGAAATTTTTTGCAATCAAATAATTACCAACAGAAATGATAAAATAATCCACGGATAGCGTTAACATTAAGCTAATAATGCTAGCTATCGAATTGAAAAGTTAAATTTGAAAATTAGTTGATTGTATCGTTAATAATTAGGATTTCAGCGTGTCTGACTACCCACGTCCGTTTTCACTGTGGCAGTCAACGTGTTAAAAACTTAAAATATCCAAAAATAGACTGAATTAAGGGAGAGAGGGAAACTTGGAGGGTCTGTAGCCCTGGACCTCAATTTATAATTTTATAAGTTACTATAACATTTTTAATAATTTAAGAATTAATTTGTTACAATTTATTAATGTAATCAAGTGGATCGTGTTATCTTTAGCAGCATATTTTTCTTATGAGGGGCGATAATAATAATATTAAATATTTTTAGTAATACGTAAAGCTATAAACTTCGAAATTGCGTTGAAATTTAATTAGCAATAGAGAAGACAAGTAGACACGGCAAGTGACCACGCCGATTTGGCAGGTCGGTATTACAGCAGATTTTTCCTCTACAGAAATGGTAATACCGATAGATACGCGGCTTCCTAATGAAAATGAGAGGGAGCTGCTTGCTATTGCCATATTCTATTTTGAATACGGAACCAAATTGTTAGTTATGTTTTACTTAAAAAGAATTTGAAGTTAATGTCTGCTGATAGTTCCAGCGTATCAAAATAAATCAATTACTTGAAATATGCTAATGCTGTAATATATTACGTTGCAGTAAGGAATTATAAGTGAATAGTAAAAATAGGCGGTAGAATATTTCAAGATAATGAGTTTGCTAGGTTCGATATTTTGTTATTAGCAAAACATTGAAATAGAACATGAAAGTCATACGGTTATTATAAGAAAAACATATACTACATATATATAAAATTGTGTAGGAGACGATACTGTATATACGATAAAAATAATCATATTTATGTAACTTGAGGCCAATACAAGCAATATGCTTATTTGTTCAATTGGAAATACTTGAATTTGAATCCAAGCAGCCATTTTTTAAAAACCAAATTCAAATGTAAATTGGATTACCACCGTACTTTATTACTGATATATTATAACAATTGGAATTTTTCAATCCAGTGTATAGACCATTTGTTCAGTTGCGAATATTGATACAATATAGTAGCTCTTAGCTCGATATCGCATTCAAGAGATCCGTAAAGACTATGATTTTTAAAAGATTTCTTGAATACGATATCGATTACCAGATCACACCACGTGGAGGTGGCTACTACAGTGACCCGCCCTAACGCCAAGTCCCAACCACCCTCCGTAAAACACCTCGTTTATCCAGTTGTTGCCAACCAGATAAATGAGTTTTGACTCTACTTTTTCGCGTACAGAAGATAGACATACGACGCGTCTATCTTCCAACCCCCCATACACACACACAGGCACACATTACATTAAGTCACATAAAACTAATTTCTAAGTAACGCTTCCCTCGTTGGGCATGCCACGACGACGCAGATTAAGTACAAGGGTCTTACTTGCTACTTTCTATTCTAAAATTGCCGTTTTCTTACTTTGAGCGATATAGCCACTCGGCAAAAACGATCAAGAAAGAAAAGAAGAAAAGCTAAAATCTAATACGCGAAACCCGACACGACGCGAGAAAAAAGGCCCTAACGATCGCCCCGGAAATCAAAGTATCCCCCTCACTGTACTGCGTACTCTCGGTACTCCATAAATGCTCAGTAACCCACCATTTGCCCAACGCCCCCGAAACGTTTGCCACCAGCTTTTCGTGCGAACAGCGCGGTAAACGCCGTCGGAGCAGAATAACGGGTTAAAGTCGAACAAAGAATAACGAGAGACGCTAGCTGCAAGCTCGCGAAACTTGTTCGGGTAGCTAGTCCGGCCAAGTTTGCATACTCGCAACAGCACCATACGATATTCCTATTCGACAGCATCCCGCTACCCCAAACCACGACGATTCCGTCTGAACCAGTCAAGTGGGGTACCGTTCAGTTGGTCGAACTCCTTTACAGGCCTAGGAGGTAACTGGTTCCCGGACACCGCACGGAGTACAGATCGGAGTCGCTCTGACCCGAAGCGAAGATTCAAACTATAATCTAAAGTAGCACTCTTTTGATGCAGTAAAAAGAAAAAAAAGCTTGAAGTTAAAGTATTCTCGAAGACGTTACTCTAAGAGTGACCGATCGCTCGAAATAAGATAACGCAAAGTTAGGATAGCAAGCCGCATCACATCGAGTACCTTAATTTATGAGCAGAACCCTTTCCAGCGATATATATTGATTTAATCAAAGAATAAGGAAATCAAAGTTTATAATCGATAGCCAAAGATAGGGAAATGAATAGAAAAGATAATATTTTGAAAATGCAAAAGTAATAAAATGATAGAAATAGAAGAAGCTAAGGAAAGGGTTTCACTTTGCCTTATGTACTAACTGAAGAATAAAAATACAAAGTTCCTACGAGCTACTTTTTATTCAAGCATTGCACCTCTCTTATCTCAACCGATTGCCATTAAAAAGACTTAGAAAACAATTAATGAAATGGTTAAACAGAATTAGTACAGATTTAAAGAGGAACACGGAAGAACGCGAGCAAAGCAAAATAAAATAATTCACTTTCATTCGAGAGTATCTTCCTGCATACATTACGTATCCCCGGCCATTCAACGACCCCGTGGCCAGCACCTTTCATCAACAGCACCCCACCCTCGTAGGCCAAAGGGTGGTTGAATCGTGTCTTACGTGGAAATGAAATAGAATCGAATCAAGAATACCAACAAGTAGGAGCAACGAGCGTACAACCCGAGCCGGACAGTCTCGATACTGCCACGCCAAGAGCTGTACACACGCAACGGGCACTTGCCAGCATCTCAACCCAACTCCACCCCATGCCCACTGCACGATCAACCCCATTTGGACTACTCAGATTTGATACTAATTGGTGGAAGATGTCTTACGTCCACAGAGCTGCTGGATGACCGATTACCCGCGTGCAGCGCGCCTACACGCGAGCGGATACGCAACGTCCAACATAAAGGATACTGAATGAAAGCGAATCGAAAGAAAAAACTTGATCAATTTTATGTAAAACTAAAGTTACTTTAACGAGAGCGAAATAGAATTTGGCATATCGTCGAGTAGATTGGTGCAAGTTTGAATAACAAACGCTTACAGTTTAACGCAAGTTATTCGTCAGGATGCTTAACATCGTGGCGAATAACTTGCGGTCCGTGCCCACCCTTCCTCCCACGCACGGTATACATATATTTATACAGAAAAATGTACTGATTTTGGACAAGGACCCGTGTCATATTATACTGAATTATTTTTTTTTTTTATTAAAACTTTCAAATCATATTTCAGATTTATTCATTCATTCTTATTCACATACATACACGAAGAAAATTAAAACTAATGTATCGTGCAGCGAAACTCTTCAGTTTGGATGATGAATATACATTCTAATAAAATTAATAAACAGTGAGGGATCATATTTCTATGTGGGGGTGTCGCAAATTTCGATGATTAAATTATTAGCTTAGAATATACGAGACCAAAATTTTATATGAAACGGTGGAAGTGGATAATAAGATGAAATGAAAAATTTCAATCGAATATAAATCGGACAATGAAAATAATTGTGGATCTGGAAACGAAATAATTTATCTGAAATAATGCTGTAAAAAGATGGAAAACATTGACACTATAACGCAGGAAGGAATAAATGGGTTAATTTATTTGAAATGAAGCTGTAAAAAAATGTGAAACATTAACATCACAATACATAAAGGATTAAATAGAATAATTTATTTCGAATAAAACCGTGAAATAGAAAAGCTAATTGATAATGATAATCGATGAATAGAAAATGAACGAAATGATAACTTAAATAACAAAAATATAATTAACTTCATAATTTCTGAAAAGAAATAAACAAAATAACAATATATATATATATATACAGTGTAATATTATAAAATACCTATGAAAATCTTTAAATTGATTCACATAAAATAAAAAAGAAAAAAAACACTACACAGTGTAATATTAGAAAATACCTATGAAAATCTTTAAATTGATTCAAATAAAATAAAAAAGAAAAAAAAACACGAAAGAAAATCGTGGTTCGATGATCGACGAGCTCGAAAAATGTCGAGCTCGAAATTTCGCGGTATCGTTTCAAAATGAAACGAGATAAAACATGTAAAACAAAGACAAAAATAATACAAATTAGCGAGCATAGTGACATTAATAGTTCCCCTCTTCTATGGCAGATTTGCCGGGGCTCTTCAGCATATAGCTTCTTCTTTCTTCGGCTAAATAAGCCTCACAAATATCACTCGCGAAATTTTACGTCTCGCTCAAACATTCTTTACTTTCGTGAAATGAAAGAATAAGCAAACATTCGTGAATCCGAAGTATTAAATTAGCAACTAAATTCGTGAATAAATTTGACCAAAAAATTTCAATTTTTTGGAAAAGATATAAAGATCACAAATCTAATTGTCAATTTAACATTTCAGTTTTCACGAATGTTATTCTCTCTTCATATTTTACAAAAGTAAAAGAATGTTCAAACATAAAAATGTATATATTTAATTTTACACTTCACTTCACTTCACTTCACTTTAATACTTCATTTTTGTAATCGGGTCTAGTACCACGACTACGACTTAAAAGCTAAGGCTTGGCCTTACGAAAAATCGACACTAAGAACATTTAAACACAATCAATTTGCATTTGAATATTTTCATTCGATTTTTCGTTTTCTTCAAACCCCAGATACAACTTTCTTATGTATTTTACCAAAATACAGAAAGCTTGTTCTGGCCCTGCCTACTTAAAAACTAAGATCAATCACACCAGAAGTAAACTACCTGCCTGCCTGATGCTATATTTAAAAAATTGGCAAAAATCATGTACACCAACACAAACACTCCACGATTCTCACACACACCACCCGGGTGCAAAAAAGCCTAAACCTAGGGAGAACGTCCCGGGACGTCTCCGACACCCGAGTTCAAATTCTCACGCACACACAAGCTAAATATATTCCTGAAATCGACCAACAATCGGTAGTGAACATTGTGCAAAAATCTGAATTTAATGAATTTTCGATCAAAATTTCTCAAATATAAAATAAGATAAAATGATTCTAAATATAACCGAGCAAATAATTTTGTTGCTTTGAAATAAATTTGAGTTGTTTTAAACCCACACAAGTTCCACAACCTAACCACACACACATGTGAAACTTATGAGATTTTTGGTTCACTATCAGATTGTCAGTCGCAAAAATATTTTAAACCGTGTCCACCTGCCCTCGCTCATGCGAGTACATCTAATTACCCGCATGAGTTTCGGGCATAAAAATGTACACGGCCAACAGAATCTGTACTTACTGTGTTTCTTCAAGTTTGCTGAAAATCCTAAGCTAAAATATATGATTAACAACACAGAAATAAAAGACAGTTTCGACATCAAGAGCGATTTCGATATCAAAGTGAATGATCTAAATATAATCGAAAGACATTCATACTTGGTACTTTGATATCAAAAATCTACTCATCGCGAAATTCTTGTACACATGATTTGTTCAATCTTTTGACTCGAAATTTGGAAGTTAAAAAATGTATTCTGAAATCGGAGGGTCATCCGACTTCTCTACATGTTTGTATTTAAAATGAATTAAGTGTACAAGAAAACCCTAGCCTGAGCTAACAAAAGAAAAAAACAATCTGCACAAATATCGTTGTATAATTTTATACAACGATATTCGTGGTCACTATGCTCGCTTCAAATGATAAAATTACAACCAGTTCCCGTGTCGTTTCGGACCATTCGTCCTACGACATGATGGGAACTGGAGGAACCGTAAAGCATGCGACTCACCGATCGTAGAATCTCGTTACAGCTCTCGATTCATCCAAGATTTGACTCAGGATTTGGCCCATGGCTGACCAGTCTGGCTTTTGGAAGGTTGTGGGCACCCCTTTCCTTGGATATCGCCGGAAGGACACCTCTCATTGGACTGAACCCCAATCTGAAATTTGAAATCGCACAATTTTTGGTTATTACCTTATCAATTCGTGGCAATTATAGTTAAATTCATACAATACATTTACGAACACGTGCAAGTAAATTATGAACTCATAATTGTGTGAGAAAACGTGTGACTAAATATGTTAACACATGCATAATTTTATCAAAATCTACAACAGTACACGTATGAGTGCATGCACAATCACATAAGGAATCATTTGAAAAAACGTGTAATTAAATATGCTAAACCACATAAAAAAAAACACATGGGCAAACATGTGGACACATGCACAATCACATAAGGAATCACACCAGGGAATACATGATCACGTATGCTATGTACATCTCCAACCACCGCAGGTGTCACACCAGTAAATGTGCAAACACACCAAAAAACACGATAAAACACACACAATAAAACACACTAACCACACGTGAGATCGGATGTATGAATCCTTCAGTTGTCAGCTCGGTTATCGGTACGTGTTCGGTATTAGATGTTCACCCCGACGCGGTTGTAATAGAACTGACAGGTCGTCCTTTTCAAGTTCAACGACAAAAACAAAAAGTGGTCACGGTGGCTGGCGTTGCCTATTGACTCGGTAATGCTCATTACTCCGTGACGCTATTGTATCGAAATCTATTGAAATTGGGTTCACGCTTACTCTCTTATGTTTTTGTTGACTTTTTGCTGTGCAGTTGTAAATATTCAAACGCTTATGACTTCTATTACTGCGTATATCTATATTGCAATTATTATTTTCGAATCGATATGGTTAAAGTTTTATTTAGCTTTTGTGCAATATTCCGTATTTTGTTATATAATTTTTTAATTTTTTTATATAAGTTTTAAATATAAGCATACAATCGATTGTTAATATTTGACATTTGTATAAGCTACTTTTAAAATACAGTTATTATATATTTACACTTTTTTTTATTTTTAACTTGTTAAATATTATCTTTTTTTAGGATTTGCAGTTTACTTTCCACTGAAAAATCAATTTATATACAAATAATCCGCATAAATTATTACGTTTATGTTACGTTATATTATAAAACCAATTTATGTTTTTAATTTCAGTTCATTTTTATTATTTTATTGATTAATTACCTATCATCTTTCTCTAATTAGTTTTCTAAGAAAGATATCCTGTTAGCCTAAATTGGAACTCTAAAAACCACGGACCCTTCATCATATTCAGTTCACTTATGACGCATCATATGCGTCTTTCGATGCAATCTATGACACATTATGTATGTGTGTCTGATAAAAAAAATCGTAAAAACTTATCCAATACATGGAATATCTTTTTCGAGTAAGATAAAAATATGGGAAAGGTTCAACGCGTTTATTGCGAAGCGTGCGAATATCGATAAAAGATATAGAGAATTACACCAGAAAACTCAGCGATACACATATGTGTACTTATGCTAAAGCACATAGGGAGTCACACCAAAAAACCCAGTAATAGATGTTAAATCATATATACGGAACCACACTATAAAACATACTAATCTATAATATACATGCACACATGTCAACCACAGTAGAACGCAGGCGTACACGTGTATGTCCAGTCATATGGGGACCCACAACAAGGAAATGCAGTACCACATCTCCATACAGATGTGCAATCGCATGAGAATACATATTAGACACACACGCACAACCACACACGGTATCAACATAATTTCGTTGAACCATGCGTTTTACGCGCTGCATTGAACCTTTCTCTTTCGAATGATCCCTCACTCAGCCTGTTATCTGCTCATATAAGGACAAACAACGAATCCTCCCAAAATTGGTGCCGGTATACACCTCACTGCATTATTCGTGTCTACCCCCTTAATCAGACAAAAATTATAAAAATATGAAATTTTGTAACGGAATAAATTAAAGCATACTTTTTGGTAGTTTTTAAACATAAAGAGCTTATAGTCACGTATATTGTATTTGGCTATCTATAATTAAACATATAAAAGGCTAAAAACTAATATTACCGAAAAAAATGTTTTGGGGGCATGTGCTTGTTACCGTTATCGGTACGTTAGCGACAAGTGGTATGTTACCGACAGTGGTGCGTTATCGATACTGGTAACGATTATCGTATGGAAATTTTAATGCTATCATTTCAGTTTCTAGATTTATTAAAATTTAGAATTACTCTATAATTATATATTTTAAATGTTTAATTTAGTTTAAGTTTGTCTTTGATGCTTTAATTACTTTTGTTAATGCAAAAGAATATTGGAAATTGTTAGAAAGAAAAATGGAAAGATTTTTAATTATAAAGGATTTAGTTATCAATTTTACTTTATTATCATGAAATTTACTTATATTATTTCTAGATTATTTTTGGCATATATTTCTGTAGTTTCATAAGATAATTGTATTTAATAATAGAAATGTAGGCTACTGTATATTAAGGTTTGTTTTTTATATTGGAAATATATTTGAAACTATAAGGCAACAAAGTATTCATAAGATTCAATCGATACATATACTGTTTGTGATAAATTACCAGTAATCATTAGATAATACTCATTGCTGTTCTGCATTTATTACTTTTATGAATTTCTGATTTATACATTATATGCCCCTTTTTTAACAGACGTGAACATCAAAATATAATAGTGATAGTATTATGATACATGTAATTGCCTTTGCATATTTATTAACAACAAAATGTACACTTAAATGCTTATCAAATTCTATTATATGAAACAGAAAATAATGTTTTATATTAAAACATGTTCAGATTCGTTATTTGTAATATATATGCATGATATAGGACATAGGATGTCAAAAGAAATAAATAACACTCTTAATTTTACATTCACACACCATACTTTATATTTGATACACAGCTTTAAATGTTAGAGAATAATGAATAATCTATGTACCATTTCTATTTTAGTATCATAAAATCATCATGATTAAATGTTACTATAAGCTTACCAGGGTAAAGTACCTTGTGTGTTCCCAACAGTGGAGTCATTTATATATAACACCTCGAAGAAAATATAATTTAGCAATTATTGAATAAAAAAATTTTGTCAATAATTGAAAACAGTAAAGATTGTTTAGAATAATGTGTACCTGACTTATATACAATTATCCTTTGTCTGGCATTTACATGTACATATACCAGATAATAGGTCAGATACCTAAAACAGGTAATCAAAATTTACATAGTTTGTAAACTAACTTGAATTGTTTATTTATATTTGATGCAATGGTACAAACAATATAGTTTTTATCGTATATTCAAAAGAGTATTGAATTCTTTATTACAATTTAAACGAAATTTTCCATTATGTAGAGAAATGTTTACTACTAGGCACTATCTTATTTTCATACCTTACCGTCATCATTAACATCGTAGATATAATTCTACCTACAACTGTCATAAGAAAATGAAAGATACATTAGGAAGTTTAGATGCAATATAATAGTAAAGTATAGATTATTTCAAGTTTATGCGATTGATTAATAAATTTGATGATAAAACTAAAATGTTTTGAATTTAACAGTTTATAAAATCGTAATTAAAAGTGCAGTTTTGTTTATATTAGAGCTTGAAGATTTTTAACTCAAGCTCTGTTTTACAGACATTCACTGTTTTCTCATTGTTTTAAAAAGAAAAATTCATCCTTCCATTTGCTGAAGTTTGTCTTCAAGACTATCTTGACTTTCGTTAGCGTCGTTCAAATTGATTGTATGACTGTCGTGATCAAGTTCTATCACAGAATCTGTTAACTGACTCTTTTGAACCTCTAAAACATTGTCCGAAGGTTCGAAGATATCTGTAGATTCTGAAAGATCTTGTTCATCTAAAGTTAAATTTGAGTTTTGCTCCGGTTGTTCAACAACTTGTTCTTCAACATGAGCTTCTTCCATTTTAACGTCAGATTCCTGTGCACTTAGCACATTCATTGAAACAGAACCTTCCAATTTAATCTCCATTTCTTCATCCTGAGATTCAGGTTCAATAATTTCCTGTTTAGTTGTCACATCAGCATTAGAGGGACCAGCTTCTGCTTTATCCTCAAAACTTTTTTGAGAAGATTCTGGAAGAGGAGGTATTTGAGTGAGATTATTTAGAACTGTTTCTTGCATCTTGGCTACAGAGTCGGCTGAATCCAACATATTACATAATTCTCTATTCATTTCCTCAACTTCCGACGTATCTTCAGCTTTCACAACAATAATTTTCTTATTTCCATAAACCTTAGAACTTGTTATTAATGGTTGTTTGCCTTCTCTTCTACCGTTAGTAATTGTTGTTGGTGTTGCTGTTGTTGTTACTGTTGCTGTAGTTACTAATTTTGGTGTTACTGTAGTTTCCTTTTGTACACTCTCCAATTGTTTTACCTCACTTACTGGTTTAACTTTTCCTGTTTCTGGTTCAGATTGAACACTTTCCTTCCTTGTAATCGTAGCAGCAGCAGTTGTTGTTGTTGTTGTTGTTGCAAGTGCTGTAGTTACAGGGGCGGTTGTAGCGATTACTGCTCCATCATTGTCGTTGTATTCTTTCTCTTCGTCATACATACTTTGCTTCTTCTTCACAAATACCCTTTTCAATGGTAATTGCTGTTCATCATCAGATTCGTCATGACGTTCTGGTGATAAGTCTTCAATAGGTTCATATTCTTGTTGCTTTCGTGCTTCCAGTTCTTCTATCTTTAAACGCTGTTGTTCCACCCTTTTCTCTAACTGTTCCAACTTTTCTTTCGTCTCTTGATCACCTGGTGTTAACACAGATTTCTGTACAGTAGTTACAGTTGTTTTTGGTACTGAAGGTGACGCGCTTGAAGGTTGAGATGTTTTTAACTCAAACTTAGAACATTCATTTGCTGTAGACTCATTACTCTTTACTGTACTAGGTGACTGCTTTAAATCCGTAGATGATTGTAATACAGCTTGAACGAAATTTTGATGCTTATCGAGAGGTTTTTTCACAACAACTCTTTTTACAACATTGCCAGTGGGCAATTTAGCTAATTCTGCTGGATCTATTATTGTACCATCCGGATTCATAATAACCTCTCTCGTGGTATCTCCCTGACGAATGATTCTACGAACAATAACCCGTTTTGTAACTTTATGTCCACTGCTAAGTGTTTGGGTACTAGTTGGAGTATCTCCATCTTTTATTGCACTTGTAGTAGTTGATGTTTCAGTACTCCCGTCAGGTTTTCTTACAACAATTCGTTTTATTACCTTAATGGTATTTATAGCTTTTGGTGTACCACTGACTGATGTGGATGCTTCCAATTTTTCATCTTTAATAGCAACTTGATTCTGAGAATTGTTTTGGCCTTGTTGAGCTCTTGTTTGATTTGTGGATGCAGGCGAATCTTTATTTTGCTCCTGACCAACATTTTGATGCTTCAAAGGAATCTTATGTTCTTTAAATACAGATGCTACGATTTTTTGAACTTGTGCTTCAGTTTCGTCCACGCGAGAAGACTTTGTGGGTTCTTCATTTTGTTTAGACTGGGAAGGTTTCGCATTTGATTGAGACTGATTAGTACTTGGACTCTGCTTTGTCTTTGCATCTTGTACGTCTCTACGTTGAATAGGCATCAATGTTTTAATTGTTTTCTTAATCATATTTCCATCTTTGTGTCGTACAAATACGACTTGTTCCTT
Source organism: Stelis phaeoptera (assembly GCA_943735885.1). NCBI lineage: Eukaryota > Metazoa > Arthropoda > Insecta > Hymenoptera > Megachilidae > Stelis > Stelis phaeoptera. The sequence goes on from OX030933.1 coordinate 6,609,128, forward strand.
TTGATTTTCTTCTTTTTCTGATCTCTCTTGATCGTCTTCGCTTTCGGCTGGCTTGGCAGGTTTTGGAAGCTTCTTCACAATATATGCTGGTGGCTCATAATCATCATCTCCATCCGAATATTGCTCCTCTTCTTCTTCTTCGTCCGAATCTAACTCAAGTTTCGTTTTACTATCTGGCTGTAATCCATCTGGTCCCATTTTTTCGCCAGCTTCAATGTGTTGTTTTATATGCGTAACGTAATCTGCTCTATTTCGACACGATTCTTGACAGACATCGCATGTCAACCCCATACCTGTGCGTTTTGTGTGCGTTAGCTGATGTACCTCTAAGCTCTCTTTACGTTTAAACGCTTTTCCACAATCTTCGCAAACGTGACGCTTCTCCACAGAATGGGTTCGCATGTGTCTAGTTAAATGATGAGACAATAAGAATGAACGAGGACAAAGTTTACACAAATATGGTCGGTGTCCAGCATGACTTGTTAAATGACGAGCCAACTTCGTACTTGTATGGAATGCTTCCTTACAATACTCGCAAACAAACGTTTTGTCTTCGTTATGTAGCACCTCATGACGTTCCAGACCTTGTTTATACGTAAAACGTTTATTACAAATGTTGCATTGAAAGGGTTTTTCCTTTTTGTGTACAGAATCTTCGTGTTTTTCTAATTCTTCAGTTGTAAAGAATTCACGGTCACAATGCTGACAACCATAACGTAATTCATCTCTATGAACTTTTTCATGACGTTGTAGCAGATTTGCTCTTGAAAACTGTTTGTTACAAACTGGACAAGAGAATGGTTTCTCCTCCGAATGTGTAGTCATATGTTTTCCTAGATCATATTTAGAGAAAAACATACGATCGCATTCTGTGCATTTATAATTACGGTCACGATGAGCTTTCTGAACATGGAGAGCAAGAGCTTGTCGCAAAGGAAAAGTACGATCACATTGATCACACGCATGTACTCTTATCTCACCTGGTTCTAACTTCCGCTCTTCTTTATTGCTGTTTGTCTCTTGATCTCCTTCGCTACCAGCATCTTGCTCTTCCTCATAGAAATCACGTTGTTCTTCTTTTTCTCTTTGTTTCTCTGCTTGTCTATCTCTCTCCCTTCCTCTGTCCCTATCCCTGTCTCGTTCCCTTTCTCTATCATGATCCCTGTCACGTTCTCTATCTCTGTCCCGTTCTCTTTCTCTATCCCTGTCTCGTTCTCGTGTTTCTCGTCTCTCTCTATCACCGTTATCAACTCTAGGTTTTTTAGTACCTTCATTTTGGGACCTTTGTTCGATCGGTCGCTTATTGTTCACATTAGGAGGATCATTTGGAATGGGTGGAAATGGTCTTGGTAAAACACCGGACAATGGATACGCTCTTAATGCTTCATCGGCTTTCTTACATTGAAGCTTAAACTTATACGAACGGTCTAGATTCCAACGGCACATGTTACATATCATTTGTGGCATTCCATCAGCTGCATACACCTTAAACATACCATGTTAAAAGATTAAAAAATGGAAAATAAAATTTATATTCTGAAGAATGACAAAGTGCTATTAAAAGGAAGAAATTTTATATAGAAGTTTTTGTTTATGTATGGATACCCTATAATACTTACAATTAGTCATAAAAAGATTAAATCTTGTATTAAAGGTAAAATATTAGTTAGAAATATAACAAAATCATAGCAAATACGAAAGTGATTTTCCCGCCAAAATCAATTTGGATTAGTGTAACGAAAAAAATATTTCTCAAAACGTGAATTACAAAATGGTGTTTTTAAAAGCATGTTTATTAATAAATGCATACGTAAATATCGATAGCAGAGAATAGCATGATAATTTCAAATCTTATATTTTACCATCACAGCGTTTAAACAAAGTTATCGATAACACACAAAACTTCGTAAATATAATTTGAACACCAAAATGTATTTAAATGCTGGAACATGAAATTGTTTATCATTTGGTACTAATTATATACATCCTAAAGAATTTATTTATTCTCCCAATGAAAAAATATTTTTCTGATCGAATTTTTAGACGTCGAAAACATTCGACTCGGTCGGTAAATACGATAGCTGCGTTATCTAGACCATTAGTTGCCTATTCGACTACTATTAATTTCGTTTAATGAAAGATATCAATGATCAGAAATAGCTCGGTAAAAATCAGTCTCGTTAACATAAAATAGAAACAACGCGTGCAGAATAACACCAACACTTAAAAGCATGTCTGAAGAATATGGTATGAAAGGTAGATAGAGAATGAATCGGTGGCGGTCGACGACGTCTTCAAAGAAAATAATTACCTCTATGGCGACGCACGACATGATCTGCAGGGTAAGCGGTACTTGAAACGGTTTACTGTGATCCCTTTCATAGATAAAGCTAAGCGGCTCAGATTCTGTCAAACAAAATCGACAGACCCGCCTGGAGCGAAGCGGCGCCGGCCGATTCTCCATGTTTTTCTGACTACCGTTCGGTCAGACACCCACTAAGCACACTCACGCGTCTCTTAGGTCGTCCTTCCCTCAAATCTTCTTGATCGCCGTGTATTTGAGCACACTGTAAGAATAACAGCTTAATTTGATTGCAGTATATCGCTCATTAATAGAAATTCCAAAAAACGACGCCGAGCGTCGGTAAGCGTCACGTCACGAACGACGAACAACCGCGAAGAAGTACATACCACTATGGCGCTATTATGGCGGTCCGAGAACTCGTTTCCTCTGCGTGGCGTCTTCGAACTTCTGTGGCTCGTACAGCTTCGGCCTTTGCACATCAGCGCCATCATCTTCCTCTTGCTTTCGTGTACAACCACAGCATGCTTTGTAGATAAAACAGTATATTTCTCGTGATGCGTTTGTAACACCGTCGGTAATTCGAATTTAAAAGTTTAAAATATAAAAAAAATCGTATATATTTATTTGTAAATTAATAATCTTTCATAAAAATTTTCTTTTTCATAGGAATTTTGATAAAATCGTAACTATCAAATGAGATTAAGATATATTTCACGTATAATCACAATTAGTAAATAATATCAATTTATTAACTCTTGTTGTGGCCATTTCTGTCATTAAACGTTTTCGTACGTTTGTATATTAAATGGTATAACTTAATATTATCGTAAATAAAATAATTTTATCTGCAATGTAGTACAATATTGTAACGATACTTATTATTATTTTTTTTTAAATTTCTCTCGGAATGGACTCTGTTTTAAAATAGATTAAGAAATAGATTATCACATCTTTAATTTTTTTGAGCATCATACGAATTAAACAATTTTTACCTTTATTACTTGCAAGAAAGAAGTGAAATGTCTGTCATAAGTGCGATCGAAATACGATACGTCATTGTTCAAAAATTTGTATCGATATCTCGATAAATATTGATCCTTGAACACACATTTTGGTTATATCATATTTTTATAGGATAAATATTTTTCTATCAATTTTCATTTGACGCAATGCGAAAATGAATTGTCTGCCAAATTGGAAAATACCACGATGCTTAAAACATCGAGGACGACGATACACCACTGTCAATTTAGAATCTTTGCGTGGTGATATCGAAACAGACGTTCACCTACAGGCTGCAGAAGATTTATTAACAGGCCTGCACACTAATGCAACGCGTGGCTTATCCACAACTGTTGCACGAGATCTTTTGAACAAAAGTGGACCGAATGTACTGACTCCATCAAGAAAGACCTCAATCGTGTTAAAATTCTTGAATCGATGCTTCGGAGGATTCTCCGCATTAATCTGGGTATATGAATACGAATAAAGTTACAAGAAATATTAAACGATAATCGTTTGTCTAATTCGCAATGGATAAAGTTTCATTTAACTCTATATCATTCAAATTTTCTACTTTCTCAAAAAGAAATAGCGAAGTATTTTTAAGAATACATATTTTTAAATTACAACATTCTAAGATGTAATATCCGCTCCTTTACGATATAATTCATTTATTACGGTACGTATGTATACAATGAGATAAGTAAAAAGGAAAATTTCTATTTTGTAATAGAATTTTAATCAGGCTGTCTACTTTACCTCTCTAATAACTTATATTAAATTTGAACGTTATGTATGTACAATCGAAACAGAGAATTGTTTCTTCAGGTAGGCGCTCTTCTCTGTTTCTGCAATTACCTGTTGGAACAGGGAACTTATGGCGAAGCATCGAACGAACATTTAGGAATCGGTATCGTGCTGATCGGCTTGATTTTAGTCACGGCGATTTTTAGCCAGTATCAGGAATCAAGAAGTTCTAAGATCATGGAATCGTTTCAGCAAATGTTACCACAGAAAGCGAAGGTCCTGCGGGACGGTGAGACGAAGGAATTAAGCGTAGCCGAATTGGTCGTCGGGGACATTGTCCTTTTGGAAACCGGTGACCGAGTACCCGCTGACATTAGAGTCCTGGAATGTCAAGGTAAATTCGTATCGTTGTGGTTGCAACCGTAACTTTCTTATTTCTCAAGAAAAAAAGTCCTCGCCTTTCTCTTCGTCGTCGTTCGAGATATCGTGTTCATTTTATTGTAAACACAATTTACAAAACCATGAGACATTCTTCGAACGAATCATTCGAATCGAATAACTCTAATAATAGAATCATTGTATATATATTATTAAAATCATATAAATTGTATATGTTAAAGGTTTGAAGGTGGATAACTCTTCGATCACTGGCGAATCCATTCCACTGTTGAGAACAGCCAACGTTCATCCAGCAAACAGTGTTCTCGAAGCAAAGAACATGGTTTTCTTCTCAACCGACATAGTGGAAGGTATAAATTAACGAAGAAACAAATTCTCAAATTAAATATATAAGTATGTTACAAGTCTTGTTAATAACAGGCACTGGGAAAGGAGTCGTGGTTGCTCGCGGTGACGACACCGTGATGGGCAGAGTCGCTAAGCTAACATCGAAACTTACGCCAAGACCGACACCACTTACCCGGGAGATTAATCGATTTATGAAGTTAATTTCTTGCTGGGCGGTCTTCCTTGGAATGCTCTTCTTCATTCTGTCCATCGCTATGGGTTATACTTTGATCAACTCGACAGTGTTTCTGATCGGTATCATAGTAGCGAACATACCGGAAGGACTATTAGCTACGATGACCGTCAGTCTCACTCTGACAGCCAAAGGAATGGCGAACAAAAATTGTTTGGTGAAACGTTTGATAGCCATCGAGACATTGGGATGCACCGCTGTTATCTGCAGCGACAAAACAGGAACGCTCACACAAAACAAAATGACCGTGAGCCTGACTCTTCAAATATTCATCGTTATAAATCATTATAACTTTATATTGTACAGTTGTTCGTTGTCAGGTGCGACACATGTGGTACGATGGTAAATTGCACGAAGTAATGGCTTCCGACAGGTGGAGAAAATACGTGAACAATCCAGGCTTCCATAATTTAGCCAGAGTGGCTAGTCTTTGCAATCGAGCCAAATGGGAGCAGCCCTTACCTGCGAAACGGCCGATTCCACCTTTGCATAAGAGAAAAATTTTGGGGGATGCTTCTGACGCTGCTTTATTGAAGTGTATGGAAGTATTGGTGAAGGGGGGTGTAAATACTTACCGGAAAAGCTGTCCAAAGGTGTAACAATGGAATATAGTATAATATAGATCGTAGTTACTCTTTTAAATATAGTAAAAATATCCTCTTTTTAATACAGGTGTTCGAAATTCCATTCAATTCGACGGATAAGTTTCAAGCCAATGTTCATGTATGCAACAAGAAGCATCTCGTTTGTCTGAAGGGTGCACCAGAAAGAGTTCTGGAACGATGCTCAACGGTGGCGTTCGGTAACGAGACAAGGGAACTGAATGATGAAATCAAGAATGCTTATACGGAATCTTGTTACATTCTTGCGAATAACGGCGAACGAGTGCTCGGATTCGCTGATCTCAATTTGCCGCTTTCTGCTTACCCACTGGGCTACGTCTTCAACGAAGATCCTCCAAACTTTCCTCTTCAAAATTTGAGACTAGTATTGTTATTTATTCACAATTGTGTCGTAAACATTGTTTGCTACATGAAATTCTTTGAATTCTGAAGTCTATTTATAACGATGGGCGTCTATTAAACCGGAATCCTTCTCTTCTGAATTCTATAAGTAATACGCAAACGTTCGACGAGCTGGCTCGCTTGTTAATTTAATTTTAACCATAAGATTCATTTTCCTAAGGATAAATCTTTGCTTTAACGAATTCTCTTTAATATTACTAAAATATGATGCACAAAGGAATATTATTTAGAATGAAATCACTTCATTTATAGCAGCGAATTAATTAATATTGCGTGTTATTAGATTGGGTTGATGGCGATGATGGATCCCCCGAGGCCATCAGTACCAGACGCAGTTTACAAGTGTCGTTGTGCCGGAATCAAGGTGATCATGGTAACTGGCGATCACCCTGACACAGCGAAGGCGATCGCAAAATATGTCGGCATCGTCACCGACGATGATCTCGTTCATAACGATAACGATAAAAAGCATTCGATCGTGGTGACGGGGATGGAGCTGCGCGAGTTACAATCGGCAGAACTCGACAAGATCATAAGGCAGTATCCTGAAATCATATTCGCAAGAACATCGCCCGTACAGAAGCTTCAGATCGTGGAAAGTTGTCAGCGTCTTCATTTGATCACCGCGGTCACGGGTGATGGTGTGAATGACTCACCGGCATTGAAGAAGGCCGATATCGGCATTGCCATGGGGATTGCGGGTATTTCTTTCAAGTCCCTTTTTCATTACAGTCCACCGAAATTTTAATATTCTCGTCTATTGATTAGTCTTCGCTTGATAAGAAACACTAGAATTAATTATGTACTGTTCAGTTGGCACTGGTTTTAACGTGCGTTTATTGGAAATTAGGCTCGGACGTGAGCAGAGAGGTGGCTGATCTGGTTCTGCTAAACGACGACTTTGCATCGATAGTTACGGGAATCGAGGAGGGTCGTAGACTATTCGACAACCTGAAGTCGAGCATCGCGTACACTTTGGCCAGTAACGTTCCAGAAATAGTGCCTTTCTTGGCGTTCATTGTTCTTGGTATTCCTTTACCAGTGGGTGTGATTTGTGTGTTATGCATAGATCTTGGTACGGACATATGGCCAGCCGTGTCTCTAGCTTATGAGAAATCGGAATCAGATATTATGCAAAGGTATCGATTATTTTATTCTGATATTTCTCGAAAACCTTGACAGTGTAATCTTCGCTGGAAATGTTTCAATGTTATATTTCTATTTCAGAAAACCTAGAATACCTCATATAGATCGTCTCGTTAACCGTCGATTAATTTTCATGGCATACGGACAGATTGGCATCATCGAAACTTGTGCCGGGTTTTTCATATATTTTGTCGTAATGGCGGAACACGGTTTTCTACCCAGCAGATTGCTACACCTTCGATCGCTATGGGACAGCGTTGTGGTGAACGACTTGCAGGACAGTTTTGGTCAAGAATGGACGTACGAACAACGCAAGGTTCTCGAATACATCTGTCACACTGCTTTCTTCGTCAGTATAGTGATTGTACAAGTAGCCGATGTGATGATCTGTAAAACTCGGCGGAATTCTCTTTTTCACCAAGGCATGAACAATTGGGTTCTCAATGTTGGAATACTGTTCGAGATAACGGTGGCGTGTATTGTATGCTACGCCCCGTACATGGATCAGATTCTCAACACTTACGCGTTGAAGTTTGAATGGTGGTTACTGACTGTGCCATACGCCATCATCATTTTCACGTACGACGAGATTAGGAAGCTTTGGATCAGAAGAAATCCCGGGGGTTGGTGGGATCGAGAAACTTGCTACTAAATTTGTACGATGAATGCGAGTTTGAAAAGACGAATATCCAGATTACAAAGTATTCTGTTGCGGAATATTAATTTCATGACAAAAAATATAAACTGAAGCGCTTGAACATGAAATTTGTTGGATCAAAACGGTTTCGCAACATCGATAGAAAGAGATACCAAAGAAATAGAAAGGCTATTAATATTCTGACGATGTTCCTTGATAAAACCTTTATATTATTTTATGGCAAAAAAAAAAATGCTCAAAGTATCTACCTCGTTTGATGTACAGTTAACTCGATGCATCTTTAACGCAGTACTCGTGGGTATGCAGAAGAGCAATGGTTCTCTTTTAGTTCTACGCGGTCATCGAGTGTTGTAACCTCATGGATGGAAAAGTGGGGGATGCATATAAGACCGTGAGACCCTCTCGATGGGGGCCCAGTAGTCTCTAGTCATCAATTCCTTCACGTTCGAAGAACCGTGACTCGATTTCGAGATAACAAAAATACCATATTTCCTTCCAGTTACTCCTGCCCTCCGTCAGGATGAAGACGGAGGTACTCTGCCTGTTAATCTGTCTCGGTGAGTAACCGTACATAATTGAAACATCTTTCGCTAAATACACAGAAACAGCGACGTATCGGTTTAGCTAATTTGCATTTCAACTTTCCGTGATTTTATAACGCTGATTCACGTAAATGATATCAAACCTACGGGATATTCGAATCGAACAGAGTTAAAGTAACATCCAGTTTGACTAGTGACCTTTAGTCGAGGTATTGTTTTACTCGTTTCAATAATGGCACAGATTCAATTACCATTTTATAATAGTCGTTAGTATAGTATTGATCGCTCTGCTGTCGTCGCGGTATCGTTATTTCGTTTAATTCCGTTTCGCAAAGCTTTTTATTACGTATATCTGATCGAACGGAGAAAAAAGTGCATGCGGCGTTGAAATTATACTGTCTCCGTTTACGTTATAATTTGATTAATACAGTCTGCACGGACACGCGATCCCTATGCGATCACGAAATAACTTGCGCCATCGTTTGTTATTGAGAAATCAGTTTGCTTTGCACTAATAGAAAGTTTAATTTCTCCATACCACGTGTCGATTCGCAGCGCGAGCAACGAGTCAAATGGAAAAAAAAGACGTTCAATATTTATTAACGAAAACATGTTTCTAAGAAGATTTATGTCCTCCAAATTTCTACATATTCTATATATCCTTCTAAATCGTCATCCGAGTTGATCGAAATAATTGAATTGGTCCTGAAACGGTGCTACTTCTTCGTCTACAAACATTTTGCCTTCTTCAAAACGCAACGAGATCTAATATGGAGTGTTGGAAAGTGAACAGGTCTGAACGATTAAACGACATTTAAGTTCTGCTCGACCAGATACACGGCACTCCGGCCACTTTCTCGCTTTCTTCCGTTCGCGAGGTCGACCGGCGTTTTACGCACAACCGGCGTTTTGTTCAGGGACGCAAGACGTCGCGCTGCCTTGAAAACACTCCGACCAGTTGACCCTCTCTCGCCGTTCACCGTTTTTATTTCCAGTTGTTCGTGTCTCTTTTACTTTTTTCTCTTTGTTGCTTTTTTAAAATTCATTCGTTATTCCCGGATGCATCCGCATTGTACGGCCGCACCTTCTTTGAATGAAAAGAGTACAAATGGAACTTATTCTCGAATCGAGGTCGAACGTGTCTATTCTCTGCGTGAAAAGAAAGACAAAAGGCGCACGACGAAATGCTGGCGTAAAGTAGCGACGAAATGATCGACGGTACAACGAGATTCAGTATGATTGAGTTGATTCAAATATTGTTTAGGCGTTGTCACCGCTTTAACGAGGAAACAAGAGGCGGCCGAGCAGAATCGTCGGAAGGTAGCTCTGCCAAGTTTACAAAAAAAGCATCAGACCGCGGCAGAGGAGGAAGAAGAGTACGAGGACGATGAGGAACTTTCGGATCAATGTCCCGAACCGAATGGTTACTTTCCTGACGCGGAACAGTGCGACAAATATTACGACTGTCGGGACGGTAAAGCCACGGAGAAACTGTGTCCAGACGGTCTGGTATTCAATGACTTTAGCCCGCAACACGAAAAATGCGATCTACCCTTTGGAATTGATTGCACAAAGAGGCCAAAGTTGCGTAAGTATTGATTTCTCGAGTCGATTTAAAATATCCCCGTTACTCGCGATACTTACGATGAAATACCAATTGCAGAAAAACCACAGCCGTCTCATCATTGTCCGAGGATGCACGGCTACTTCGCCCACGAAGATCCACGAATATGTAACACATTCTATTATTGCGTCGAGGGGAAGTTTAATATGATCACATGTCCGGACGGTCTGGTTTTCTCGGAGAAGACCGGGATTTGCAACTGGCCCGATGAGGCGCAGAAAAAAGGTTGCGGGTCCAGGGAGCTCTTCAACTTTACCTGCCCAAAGGTCGACGAAAGTGTCGCCGCCACGCATCCTCGATATCCAGACAGCGAAGACTGTCAGTTCTTTTATGTCTGTGTGAATGGCGAAATACCGAGGAGAAGTGGCTGCAAGCTTGGCCAGGCTTTCGACGAACGCACCGGAAAGTGCGATTGGGCCAGGAAGATACCCGAGTGGTAGGTTACAATAGCGATAACATTCATTAATGAAAAAGCTACTGTCGCCAAATCTGATATTCGATTTTTATTGGATATTTGGATGATCGTAAAAATCAATGTCATTTTCTATCATTTCAGCAAAGACTGGTACAAAGGTCAATTGACTGACGAAGAGTTAGACGCCTTAGAGAATCCACCGCCGAAACCCAAAGCTACCGGGGGTCATAGTAGAAGAAAAGGCACCAAACCGACGTAGATTTAAGACCAAACTCATGTGTAAATTTTAATATTCATTGACACATTAAATACCATCTGGAAAATAAATAAATTTTTAATACGAGCATTCTTTCTTATAACAAGATAAGTGAAATTTAAGATCGTTAAGCAACGAGTGACTCTGTTGTTTATGTATATAACGAGGATGAGTGTACGATCGTTAGCATAATGACTGATCGTTACCATAATCAGTACGAAGAAATTAGATTAGGAAATATTTGAAGATAACTCAAATATTTTCGTTAATATCACATTATTTCAAACTTTTCCAAATAATATTACTTTGAAATATTGTTTTTCGTTGTTAGAGTTCGTTACAAAATCTTTTTATGGTATTGTTTCTACTGTTAGCAACGTAACCGTAAGCATTCCCTTTTTCTTTCGTTTTTGTCACGAATTCAAATCTCCTGTAAATTTCCATGAGTCAGTGAAAGTGATTGACTTCTGAAAGTTCTTTACACATTTCATGGGAAACGCTTCCGAAATTTATTCGATCGAACTGTGGGTCAGCGCACGAGGCTTTCGTGACAAGTTCAATTTAGTGTCTTTTTCGTAATTACTTGATTAGTTATATAATACGCAGAACGTCTGATACAGAAACAGTATATTATTAAAGAAAGTGTGAAAATAAAACCTGAATTCAGGTACAGTAACAACCGCAACGATCATACCTGTTGACAAAATAGTAAAGATCTTTCTTATTTGCTTCGTCGAAACTTCTTTATCAATTGTATATTATGATATAAAACATTACATAACAGTCATCATATCGTTCACAATATTTCATAACATCCTAACAAAAGAACGAGTAAAATATAATTTTCTAATGAAATAATTAGTAAATGATTTAATAATACGTTAACACTAGAACTACCAAACGGGTCCGAATGGCTTGTTCCACATTCCACAATATATCACAAAATTTATCGAGACGTTTTTATCGAAATATAAGTTGCCTCTCGTCAAGATAAAGAATTTTTCTATATGCTAATTCATATTTCATCTTTTACATATTCTGTTTTCTATTTAATTTTCGATTTAACTATAAAGTGAACATTGAACGCCGGTAGTTCTACACTGTACCACGCTACATGATACGATCTTGCAATTATTCGCATTTCGAAAGATTCGAAGAATGTGCCGATTATCTACAAAGATCATGGTAATTGTCATTTTTCCGCAAGGAACAGCGAAGGACGTCGAGGTGAGAGTGAGCTGCGAAGAAGAGGAAAAGGATGAGCAACGACCGATCGTATCGAGAAAAGAGAAAGAAAGGTAAGAGTGCGTGGTACCTCCAATCAATCTTGATTCTAGACGGTTATCCATCGATGAAAACGTGGCGAAAGTGGGGAAGAAACATTGGGTGTAGTGGGGCCAATCGGGTATACCCCCGTGGTCAGTTGCTGAAGAGCTGCAGTGTTTCGCGACGGAGACACCATTTCGAAGGAGGATCAAAAAATATAGATAGGAAACTCTTAGTGACGTTAGTGATTGGAGTATACTTTACTGGATTTCGTGATTCGCATCGAACGAACAGATAGAAAGAAGACAGAGAACAAAGATGATCAGAACGTCCCTTGTTACAATATTGGCTGTGGTGGCTGCAACGCGTAAGTATCATAGTAATTTCTCTTGTTAGAAAATTTAAAGTGATTTATACATGAAACTAGAATCAGTTTTATTGTTCGAGTTTAGTGAATTTTAAATAGCATACGATTTTTTAATATTCGAGACTGTATTCGACGCTTAAAGTTGAAGGATGCCTTTAAATTCTATTTATTATCTACGAAACGCGATAATAATGCAATCTTACCGAAACGTATTAGTTTCACACTAAAGGGTAATTAATTTGTCATTTCCTTTTGAAAATTACACAATTTATAATGTTTTTTATATCTGAAATTAGGTAACTATCGTACCGTTTATATCCAATGTGTAGAACTAGAAACAAGAACAGTGCATGCTGATTACCGAGAAGAAAAAGATCGGTTTCACTGAAACAGAGATCTCAGACTTTCTCTTCGTTTCTTAGCACGGTCCGTGCAACACCTTCTAAAATGCAACAGAATTTCCGGTATTGTAATCGTCGCGTGAAACCGGTAAAATTTCGTAACTGTTGAAATATCTGAAACCCGTTGTCCATCCTACGGAGAAAAATCGTTCGTGTATGCTCCAAAGCTATTCATTTCGCCTGGAGAATGCTTAAGAGACAGCCGGACCGAACTTTCTAAAGCGTAAATGTCAGATCTACCACTTGCCAAGTTGCATAAGTGTCCGCCGCGGTTATCGTCCCTGTACAGTATGTAAAACCAATCAATTACATAAAGAAATAAAACAATACAGATCAGCCCGAGATTTCGAGTAACAGAAAGAGAAGCTGGTCTGGTTCGACCAGCTAGCTATAACGTTTCTCGTCATGCTACTTTATATGCCCCTTGAAGCGTGGCATTGATTTCCGGTATATCTTACAAAGCAAATGCCACGGGTAACACCGGAGAAATTTAAGAAATTTGTAGTAGCCCCTTTCACTTTTTTGTACGTCTGATTTTCATTAAGAAAACTCCAGCATCGATTTGTCTTTTGGTTCAAATTTATAATTATTCGAAAATTATTTTTATAATTTTTCATAGGATCACTGTATCTAAATATATATTTATTTTTAAATTGAAAATAAACTGGGAAAACGAATTAATCTTGGTTATCCGAAGATTAAAATTTAAGTTTGCGACGAATTAATAATTCTTTGATTTCCGATTGATGCTAGATCAAAAGGAATAATTATATTAACTTCTGTTTACGTGAGATATGCTTGATGTTCTAGATGGTGCATACAATTGTCCGAATAAAGACGGCCAGTACGAAGATTCAAAGCAATGCGACAAATACTACGAATGTTCCGACGGCATAGCGACGGAGAAACTTTGTCCAGATGGACTTGTTTTCGATCCTCTGAACCGTAAGGTGAACAAATGCGATCATGTGTTTAACGTCGATTGCGGGGATCGTCTTGAACTACGTAAGATCATTGCCCTCGTCACTCTTCTTTAATATCAATCCTTAAATAGCGAGCTATTAAGTCAGCAACAATTGCAATTTAATTTTAAACTCTACTTTAAGTTCATCTGTATTTTAGATTATTCTTTCAGATGTTGCTTTCCAATATATAAAAAAATGGCTCAGAATCTTAGTTTTTTACTATAATATATGGTAATACGCTGAAAATTATTATGGTACTTAATAATATATGGTAATTAAAAGATAACAATACTAGCGGCAAATTTTTATCGAAACACAGTTATATAAATTTCGCAGATTTTTGTTAACATAGAATTAGGTAAATTTTTGTATGGTTAAAAATCACATGAGATTATTAAAAATTATTGCTGTTATGCCATTAAACATGTAATAGGTAATTCGTCTGAATATTATTATGTGTTTTACATTCAATAATTGTCTCAAATATACTCTTAGAAAGTTGAGATCTCCGAGTGCAACATGTCACAGGTGTCATTAGCTATTGCGGTTAATGTCCTTGACATACAGGATACAATGACGATAAGTAGCGAAAGTGATTTTTTAATTCTCGTTACATTTTCACAGAACCGCCTCAGCCGACGAAGAAGTGTCCACGACGAAATGGTTTCTTTGCCCATCCGGATCCATCCGTCTGCAATATCTTTTACAATTGTATCGATGGCGAGGCTATTGAAATCACTTGTACCACCGGATTGCATTTCGATGAGTATTCTGGCACCTGCGTCTGGCCAGACAGCGCTGGTCGAGAAGTAAATGTTTACTTATATAATTATCATGTATTTATCGATAGCACTGAGATTTCTTCTTCTGGTCTACCAAATAATCAATCAGGCATCGTATAAATAACCATTATCAATTTGCAAGTTGATTAATTTATCGAATATGATTATGTATATAATGTTGCAGTAGATTAGTCGTCATAATCGATGAGGGTGAATTGAATACATGTTGTATAATTGAATTTTTAGAGTAGAAAATTGTTTTATATTATAGGATGCATGTAAATTGTAGATTTAGTATTATTATTTACAAGTGTCATTGTGTAGGGATGTGGAGTGGTGGGCAAGAAATTGAAAGACGGCTTTGAATGTCCGAAAGAAAATCCGGTCGACACCAGAGGAATGGTTGTCGATCATCCGAAATTTGCTCATCCAGACGACTGTCAAAAGTTCTATGTTTGTCTCAATGGTGTAACACCACGCGAACAAGGTTGCAGCGATGGTACAGTTTATAACGAGGAGCAACAAAGATGTGACGCGCCTGAGAACGTTGCTGGATGGTATGCATAAACGAAAATGCTAATTGATTAATAAGAAACTTTTAAACTCATTTAAAAACATTGAAATATATTTAAAATTATTATTGCTTCGTTTGCAGCGAGGATTGGTACAAGGACGACGACAAGAAACCATGAACCACCTTCTAAATTTAAATGTCCCGCATCGGGATTTGAATATCATCTTAAAATCACATCATCCTCGTTTAGTACGTAATTATGCGTGTGTTTAGAATGTTCATAAATAATAAATTCTATTTTACCTTACATTTGTGTTTTAATATTTCACCTCGATTCTTTTCCTGACACCTAATGTGTTTCGAAGGATGTTAAAAATGTTATTGTATACAATTTTAGACCTTCATATAACTTTACACCTTCTTATTAAAACTTGAATACAAAAAATTCAATTCATCTGAAAATGTGCATAATGCTTACACAGATTTCAATGTTTTACAAAGATGTAGATATAAAAACATAAAATGTCATTAAGTTTTCTTTCATAACCAACGAAGCGAATCGATGGTAACTTTCTCCTAGACGTCTTATTTCTTGTTTCTGAATTCATCAAGCAGGCAACTTTCGTGCCGATGTACTTTTTACAAACATACGCGATAACTTGTTTTGATTTATTACATACTGTTCTCTGTATTTTTATCTTTAACTTTACAACAATAAAAAGAAATATGTGCAGAAAAATTACTGAAATATTATATCACAATTATGTTCATTTAACTGTAAATGTAAATATAATTAAATATAATTTAAGTACAACTTTATTAGATTTTTAATTGGGGATATTATTTACCGACAGTTCATAAATTATAACCTTATGAATGTGAAATATTTTTGTAGTTTTGTTGTTTATTATACGCTTTCTTTATAATAAGTTACTTTAATCTTTACGCTATTGTTATAAAAATAACATTACAATTATACTATTCTAATAAGTACATCGTTTTATATTAAATTGAAATAAGTTATTGTAAAATGCAAGTTTTAATTATACTTATTCTTAATTCAATAGGGATACAGTTGATTTTAAAAAATTCAAAATTTTAATTTTCCCGCAATCCGGTAGATGTCGCATCAAGATACGATCACGTGGTACAGGAAATCGTAGTTGCCGCGCTTTTTATCCAGCGAGTCTGCGCATCGGACAGTTGTAAAAGTGGATTCGAAGCGGTTGTTTGAACTTTCGTTTAGTGCGTGCTTGTGTGGCTGATATTCAATTTTTAGACGTGTGTGGTGACTACAAATGAATTTGTAAGTTGAATTTACGGTATCTTTATTAACATTCAACACGTTTAACTTTATTCTTCAGTTATTGTACACAAATACTCAAAATATTACTGTTTCGATCATGTTGCACATTTAACCTTCAAACACGTATTTTAACGAGCCGTTCTACCTTCAAATAAATAAATCTGTGAACGTAATGCTGTTTCTATTAACAATTTTGAGTAGGTTTAATTAACTGTTAGATCGCAATATTTTCTAGAATCTAGAATGTCAGATTTCTCTGTCGATATATTTTGCATTATACATAGATTGCATTATAACTGCATTGCAGTTAGCTAACCGTTTGTTTTAATCTTTTAAATTTTAAAGGATATTAATAATAAGGTTATCATAAATACAGATGTAACATTTTTGCCAACTATTCATTTCATTCGTGAATATTTATCTTTTAACCTGTAAAGCAGTTACTGCGCAGACGCGTTGCTGCTACAATAGTTTCTGTAATGGCGTCACATCGCAACAGTCGTGTTTTACTAGCCGTACTTTCTTGTTTACATTTTACAGTGTATTAATATAACCATAATTGTAATAAGCCAAATATTTAAATAGTATCAGGTATGACGTGTTTATTTGTCGAATTTTAATAATTTTTCTGTAAGAAATACAAACGTTGTCATTGTACCGGTATATTTTAAAAAGAAGCGGGAGTGGGAATCTTTTCAGTCGTCATTTTAATACGTGTTTTAATTGTTTCGTGACGCTTACAATTTTAACTGTATGATGAATTCCTCATATTCTGTGGATTCTGACTAAAGTTTCTTAATTAAGTAGTATTAGTTCCTAACCTCGTTATAATTTTTCAGGTGAATTTTCTACACAAGATCTTTCCTCCTTGTTGCAAATTGGCCATGATAGGAAGCAGTGCAGTGCAGCATTCGTTCAACATCCGGTGAGTCATTTTTCATTTGCATGCTTGTTTTATTTTATGATAGAAAACAATATACAAAAATAGGTACATTTTATGAAAATTCTAAGAAGCTAGCGACAAATAGAGTCAATATCAAAATAATTACATTGTTTTTTTTTTCTGTAAAATTATAACTGAGAATAAGTTATTTGTTATATTTCATATTTATTGAAAATTTCTGTTCTGATATATATTCATTATTTTTATATTTGAAATAAAAAAATATAGTGATTCAAAACAATATTTGCACAGTCAATTATTGTAATTCAGGATTCAGGTTATTATGAAACAAATTCTGTGATACTTAATGAGAATAATAATATGATCTAATATGCAATCTTTTTTTAAATAAAGTGATTGCAAGAAAGCAAAATGTCGCAGTACTTTGTGATATCGATATAGTTTAGCACAATCGGTTATGTCGGTAACAAGCATTACGTTTGTCGGTTACATAATCTGTAATTTCAATATTTCTAAAAAAAAGTGCGTTTATTGTTAGCTACGGATGTTCTTTGATTAACCAATGAATTTCTAAAGGGATTGAAGTATCTTTAAAAGCAATATATACCATCGAAAAGAATTTCGAGAAGAAGTTACATATTTTTATTGAAGCGTGCATTACTTATTTACGAGCAGTCGATAAAAATTTCATACGGTACACTTTTTACCATTCAAAGTTACCGCGAGTCAGATGATAACACAGTTCGGGTTTCGTACAACTTGCCAACTGTTGGAGATATTTGTAATAATCACGAATAGAATACACAGTTGAGTATGACCAATCTAAACTTCTCCTCCACTCTCTCGATTAAACTATGTTTGTGTAACTACAGTACATTCGTTTATGGACGATTCAATCCGACCTGATATTTCTTGCCCATTGCCCATGGCCAGTTCTAGTTGAATTCTCATTGATTGTAAGAGTACTTTAAAGTACCGTGCAGAAACAAAGGGAGGTAGAAACTTTCTGCGCTTTCTTTAAGTTAACGTCTAATCGCGATCAAGCTTTTCGCTAGAAATCGGTAAATAAATTACCGGAGCTACGATACCCATTTTATTCTCTTTTAGTTTTTAAACGCTTGAGTATCAAACCAAATTGCTATGGGTCTTTTAGAAGTTACGAATTTTTTACCTCTTCTGTATTTCCAATAAACAATTTTGTATATCCCCGTAAAAATATCGCAAGATAGTTTTGAATTCCATTCTTTGGACAACTAATACCCAGATATCTGGTCGTCCATGGTTGATGGTTATTCCTCTATACACCCGTACCATTTTTATTCATCGTATTAATGTAGGATTATCCGATTGATTAATTTCGAATAATAGAATTGTTATGTGATAAAGGAGCTGGATACAGATGTGTGCGTGTGAGCATACGTTAACTTGTATGGGGACACTCACACCATTTAGAGGGATAACATTCAAGAGACTAGAGAGAAGTTAGCGGAATAGTTGAGGTGTAATATTAGGAACACTTTGAAGGCTGAAGTTACACCAATAAGAGAACTGGCGAAGCTCGGAAAGGTCAATAGAATATGCAAATTGGCTTTCGAATGGTCGGCCAAAGGTTCCCTATGCTTTCAATGTTCACGTAGATATTCTCTGTGTTTCTTTCGGCTTTCGAACCAACATCAAATAGATGTACAATATATCAGAGAACTACACAACCGCAAATCGATTTAACATTACTTTCATCGTTTGAAATAATTAATATCTGATTTAACATCGCTTGTAATAATTATACTGTTATGTAGAATTTTTGAATATAAATCATACCCGAGGTAATTACTAAATATACGTATTTCATGAAAATCATCCGTGGAAGAGGAGATTCTAAGCTTCGAATCGACGTATAAAACATCTCAAAGACACCAATGTTTATCGAATAAGTTACAACTTAATATTACATTTTATAAAATTTCTTTAACAGTATTAGTTTAATTGTGCAAGAGGGACCTGGTATAATTTTAGGAACAATCACGATTAATTATTCATCAAGTGGAATAGTTCGATTCACCCTTTTAAAAGTGTTTTTCCAGTTCGATCGAAAATACACGGAAACTTTTCCGAGTATTCTTCCCGAAAGTTAGTTTCCCCTTTGTATCAGGGATTCTACGGCGTTAGCTGGAAGCTTTCGCCAGAGCTTGCGGAAAATCTCCGGTTCATTTTTTAGTGTTAGAAGGAAACGGTAGCCGTCCCGATCGGTAATCGATATCCGCGGAGCGCAGAAGAACAACGGGACGATTGGTTTAGGAGTAGCAAGCGTGCTTACAGGTGTGCGATTGCTAGAACAGGTGAGCGATTGGCCCGATTTTCTAGGTGTTTTCCAGGCTCTTTTTCCATTCTTGCAAGACAAAGCACGAGAGTGATTTCTAATTTACAACATATAGCTGTACCTTCTTTTTCTTTGTATTTAAATTTTTACACCGGTATTCAAGTTGTAGCTTCGATGCATATTTGAGAAGAATAGATTCAGTTTATCGTAGGATTCTATATTCAGGTAGATATGTTCGAATGTGAAGCTCATGACGTATTAACATGTTTATCGGTTAATTGGTAATTTGTTTCCTTTCTTATAAACTAACATACAATAGAGTAATATAACTTTCAATCATGCACGTCATTTGTATATTACTTGATTTCTTAGATTATGTGACAGAATTTGATTTCTAGCTGTTTTCAAGCATATAAACAGAAAATATGATCCCATAGAAACAAATTTGCACAAAGTCTGTTTGTTTATTTGAAATGTTCAAAAATAGTACATATGTGTTCATTCATAGGTTAAATGTTAATCCATTCTCTTCTATATTTGTACAGAGAAACTACATATGTATAAAATACGGATAAATTGAAATTTTGATTTCTACGTCATAAAAAAATGGTTGCATTTGTAATTTTTTCGCACTCTGTGCGAAACTTTTATACTATATTTGAGATATCATAAAATTGTCTTATCGTTAGACATCAATGTCTATTTTCAAACAGATATAACAACTTTAAAGGAAGCAACTGAAGCTTCGTTATAAGGTGCATCGTAAAACTGTTAATCAGGAATATGCTGTAACTGCAAAATTGTTACAACCATTTCGGTGTTGCTGTTTGACGAAAATTTTCGATAGTTCGTTGAGTCGATGAAACGTAATATTGAGATGATACGATAGCAATTAGTTACGCTTATCTTTATTCCTTGGTGCCCGTTGTGTTGGTGTTAAGGTAATTTTGCTGGAACGAACTACGGTGAAAATGATTATAAGCCAGAAACACCATAGCAGCAAACCGAGAACCGAGTAATATCGCGTGTTAATATCGTAGCCATTACAGAAATATCCCTATAATTTTCAACTAATCGCTGTGTTAAAGAGTATAACTATAATTTCTGTTATAATGTATACGTAGATTTTGAACGATAAAACTGTTAAATGTCAGCCAGTCAGTAACCTATAATTCTACACTTTCTCTCATCGTTAAATAAACAAATTGTAACAATTACATATAGCACAAGTTGCAATATAAATTTCAATAATTTACATTATATAAAATCCTTAAATTGATAGTGTTGCCATTCAAAACTTTTTACGGTAGTTTTGCACATATTGTGATTTGGTAACAAATCTGTTTATTACAAAACAGTGAAGGTTTTATGATTCTTAAACGAAAGTGTATGTCCGAATAAAGATCCACTCGTGCCAGCAAATTTTCAAAGGAATAGATTTTTCTGAAAAGTGAATGTTCAATCGAAAGTTTATGGTATCAGCGTTGCAGTATATTGATCCAAGGTGTGCGCATTTTTACGACGTTAGACGTTTAGGAAGTCGGTTGTTACTTGAATGAATTCGAAGGGGATAGTTTATCCAAACAGGTAGAAAGCAGTCTCGGCTATTTACAGATTCTGAATGCTTCAAATATTCAGGCTCGATTGGTTTCTTCAGCGCTCTCTCTCTCTCTCTCTATTTCACTCTCGAACAAGCAGTAACGGGTTTCTATCAATATACGATTTGATACAAATGTTTCCACGTACATGCTGCGCTTTTACCGTCCGCACGGTGATTTTTTAACTTGTTCGGATCTTTGTTCTGTTAAACCATTTTATCGATTACACGTCAGCCTTGGTGGTACAAGGATCATTTTTCCCTTTTCCCACTAACGGTTGTTTTTTATTCACTTTAACGAGGTTATCGCGAGACGATTAAATTGTTATCTGCTAATCATTGGTTAATTAATGCAAAGTTGGAATTCTATTGTTCGAAATAATAACAGGCTATGGAAGAATCAGATAGACATAATATTAATTTTAGATCTATTTAAACAATCGATATTGTTTCGACTGATAATTAAAAATATGCACGATTTAATATATTATTTTTTCCAAATCAATAAGAACAAAGTGTGGGTGGATACATAGTTGTTTTTAGTTAAGTCTACAGTCTTTCTGTTACAAAATAGAGAATGGCAAACGTTGTTCAACGTATTGTCATATTCTTTATTTAAATCTCTTCAATAAATACGTATAAGTAAACGAATGAAACTGAAAGTTATAAATAATGCTATTTATACAATAAAGAAATACAAGGTCAATGTTTAGTATCTAAGCCATGGTGATTAAAGGTTGAATGTCTTGGTGCTCGAATATTAATCCAGCCACTGTATATTCTCCTTGCTGGCTAAATGAAAGTTTCTTTCATAAAATAAACATTAAAACAACCGTTCTGGAGAATTAATTTCCGGCTGATTCGTTTTTGCTGCACATTTTTAGCCCCGGTTACGCTCGCTTATTCGTTTGCCGGTCGCTCGTTCGAACTTGCAGTTTTCGTAGGCGTTAACTCCCGTCGCGCTGTGCAATTTAGCGTTTCAGCGACGTATAATCGCGTTAAAAGTCGAGGACGAACTCGGGACGGGACGGTAATCGGCTGTTCTATCCGATAACGAGTTCTGTCCAACTTTGCGACTGCGTGCCGGCGAAGAAACAGAGAATGAGGGAGCGTCGGAAAACTGAGGGGATGAAAAAGAGAAATGAAGAGAATCCTTAACGAAAGGCATAATGAGTAATATTGTTTCCATAGTCAGCTCCTTGCTGTTCTTGTTTAATTCGTTCAGCCGGAGCCACCGATACGATGTTGTATTGGAACGTCTGATTAGATACACGAAACATATAATTAACTTTAAATAATTATTTAGTTTCGTGAACATTTGGATAATTAAGAAGCGGTAGCTTTAATTAAGTATTAGATGTATGCAAAAGTTTCAACCTCTTTTTAGTTAAATAAAATATGATTGAATTCTTTGTGTGTGCTCTTATTTTCCAATTTTTAGGTGCTATGGTGGGGATTTATTTGAATTTAAAAGAATTATATTAAAACGTTGAAACAGATTAAAACTTGTAAATCTTATGATATACAAAATTATTTTAATTATTAGATTACCAATAAAGTGATTGGACTAATCATGGTTTTTTAATATCGTAAATTATTGTACCGGCTTCTTTCTTAAATGACGCAAAGCTTCTTTCGTCGATTTTTACTTGCAAGTTTCAATTTCCTCTTCTATCCAAAGAAATTACATAAATGTCCAAAGTTTTCATATTGGATCCAACACCTTAGTAAAATTTCGTAGAAATTAATGATTCTGTGTGGTTAAGTGACAAAATTTTAAAGTCACATGTTCTTCCACTTCTAGTTTACTTCCAGCTTCCTTCTTCTGAGCTAGTCAAATACTGTCGTATTCACTGGTCGACCAAGAATAAAATTATGATTCTTCCAACGCGAAGCTTCCGAAAGTATTACCATCCGTATGTATGTATAAGTAATTCAAAACTTCTCCGTCCGGGAACAAATGCTACTTTCCGAAAGAAGCAACGCATTCTCTACGGTTATGATACATCTATTTTTTTCCCGAATATTTTTCAATTTCTATCCTGCCGGCGCATATTCGATGAACTTTGAAAACTTTCGCACTTGCACCGGTCGAATGCAATAAATATTTTAGTGAAAATTTGCCCTCCTCTGCTTTTTTATTCTCTTGTTCGTGTTAACAGTTAACACATCGAATTCGCATATTCGATACATTTTTTCACTTTACCTAGAAAGTTTTCTTTTACATCAGTAGAGAGCGACTATAGTCGCCCGTAGTATGTCAGTGACATCATGCAGAGCGACTATAGTCGCCCGTAGTAACGAAAGGGTTAAAACGAAACTCGGTGATTGCGAACATCAATTTATGACCCAGAAGTAAAGTTAAAATAGAAAATTGGATGCTTATTAATGGAAAATATCAAAATAATAGTTGGTTGATACATTGTTCAATCAAATTATGAAATTGATATGCCGTAAGTGTTATTTTATGGAATTTTTATGTCATCAAACCGTATTACACTCTCTATGTATATTTCAAAATCGTCAGCCATGATGTAACTGACAATCCTTCGTTTTACATTAAAAATATTAACGAGTCACTTTCTCCAAATTCTAAGCATCAGTTTATCTTATCATATGTGTCTTTTTATGGTACCTGTATGTGATGATATCGTGTTACACTTTCTACGTTTTGAAGTTAGCTATTTAACGCAATGTCTCTTAAATAAATGAAGTTTAAATATTTCCAGCGAACCAAAAAAAGCCAGTTTATCAACAAACTGACTAAAATAGCAAGAAAGTTCGTATTTTAATGATTCTTGTGTAATTATCTTCATCTTTTGGGCAAGGCATTTCTTCAGTGTGCAACAATTGAATTCGTTTCAATTAAAACAAGCAAACATCGAATGTCACGTGCGACACGTCGATACGAGATCTTACGAGGAACGTCTTTTACTGTAAATAAGAAAAGAGTTTCCAACTGGAAACACCTTTTCTATCACGAACATCGTCGAAGGATGTTTGTTCGTGGAGTTGAGTACGAATTCGACGAGAATCGGGAAACAATCTCGTGGTAGCGTGTAACATAGTACGTACCGGACGCGTTTCTTCTTGGTACGTGTTGCTCCTTGTTTTCTGCGAGTCTCGATAATTCCTTTTCTTTCGGGTGTCCCTGCGGAGGCGCACATACACGGCTGGAATAGTCGACTCTTCATCCCTCGGGAGAAAAACACGGCACCCGCTTTCTTTGGAAGCAATCATTTTCAACGAAGGTAAATTAATTTCCCGTCGAAACAGTTTTCTTGTGAACTTTTCCTGGATACCCAGCAATAAATGTATTTCAGGACAAAGTTGTATTTTAAGGGATAAGATTAAATCGCGAATTCGATGAACCGATCGTGTAGAATAACGAAGACGGAGAAGGTTAGATAGATTGGTTAAAATGTCGAAGGGTATGTCTCGCGTGGAAAGAGGAAATCGAATTTTGAATGGCTGGCCGCCTCCAAGGGCGAAGCGATAACCGGAAATAACGAAGTAACGACAGCATTAGGACGAAGTATCGTTTCGCCGGTTGAACCTTTAGCTGGCGGCTTAATGCAATTTTTTTTTAAATGAAACGAAAAAAGTACCTGCTGAAACTGTTAGTTTTTCGATAAACCGTTGGAATCATTCGTTTATTATAATTTATTTTGTCTAATATAATGTTTTTGTACAAAAATAGCAGTGTTACTGGTTGTATACGGCAGTGACAGATATACTATTGTTTTTAATAATATATTAAATGATGTACTATTTGTACTTTATGTAATAGTTTTCTAATAATACGTTTATATAATTATTTCGGCACAGAGAATGTTAGCGTAGGGGACAATAAATGTATTGTGAAACTTTGATGATTAGTTGAAAATAACGTTCGTGGTGTATGATAAATTAATGGAAGTAGTATAATAGCTTCTGTGTACATAGGGCACAGGGAGTTATGATCTTATAATGTAAGACGTCGCGCTATTAGTTTGACAGAATGACAGTTTAACACTTTGAACCGCATGAGTGATGAATAACCTTTGACCCGAGATATTTGTTGATTAACGTACAAAATCGACATGTTAACGTATTAATCAGTTGTATAGCATCTAAGACCGCAGGGATACAAATGAAACTTTTCTGGCATAAAAGAAAAATCGAGTTTAAGTTGAAAATGTTTTAAAAATATGCCATGTGAAGTCTCCATGGTAATTAAATATTTTGCAGGGATTTATTCATTTTTCTTTTTAGTCTTTAAGTGATACTTTTATACAACGTTGGATTATTAAAATTTTTTAATTAATCGTTTCTGTTCTTAATTCAAAAATTGAAATAATTATTACACAACCATTGATGCCTCAAACATCTAAAAAGACGCATTGCCTTGTTTGAAGAACATTACGCATCATTGAAAATAAGAAAAATTACAATTTTAAGAGTTGTACATAAATAAAGCACAATAACTTACGTGTTTTATTTAATAATCCTATCGGTTTGTAATTGTATCGAGCATTCGACGAGGAAATGGTTTAAGAGACTGCAAATCGATAACGTTCGCAGCACTTGAAGCGTACAAACTTAAATTTAGGAAATAATTTCATGGTACGGCCGCGAATGGTACAGTATTGTAAATATCAAGATTCTTAAAAACCCCTCGAAATTCTGTGAAACTTTGAAACTGTTAAAACTCCTTTTCGAAGTTCGCGAGCATTTCAAAAGTTTTCCAACTTTTGTTAGCCCAGAAAACCTCGAAACATACCCAATAAAGTCAAAGTAGATTTTTAAAAAAGTTCCAATTGAATTAATAATACGCCTGTCGAAAATGGTCGGCCAAAATGCGAACGAGTTCACGAACGAATGATTTCAATTAATTAAAGGTAATCGCGATCAAAGTTCGCCGCTTAAGTTGAACGATAAATTTTATTCGAACACCGTGTTTATGGTGTAATTTTATTTTGGAACTTCAAATTTCGTACCTTGAACGAAACTATCCAACGTTATTTTATCAACCCTTAAGTACGACGGCAGGGTTTCCCTAGCCAAAATGTAGAGGATGGTACACGTTATTTAGTGTATTTTATTTACCATTATGTGAAAAATATTTTTACAAATATGTATAAAGGTTTAGGGCAGACGTTAGCAACTCTTTTTGGGTGCGGGTCAAAATCAACTAAAATGTGACTATTAAGAAAACGGTTCAAAATTGTCAAAATTGTCAAAATGAACATTTACAATGAATTTTGAAATTGTCAAAATTCTTTAATCGTTTTACATATTTTCACATTAGCAACATCTTTCATTAACACAATGTTTAATTTTGCGCCGTCTCCGAAATATAAATTAAAATTATTTCGTCCTTTTTGGTGCATTCCGAAATCAGTTGTATTTTTTTTTCCAAAAATTTTTTTGAGTAGACGAAAGAATCGTTAATAATGCCTGTGATAGATATTTATAATAATATTCTATTGTTAGAAGCAATTGAAAGTCAGAAACTATGTTAAACTGCATAAGAAACGCGTATTAAAATTACTAAAAGTTCAAAGGGCTGCTAAAAAAGTCCTGTTTCGAATTTCGATATAAACTTAGATTCGTAAGAAAGTAGAAATCTTCCACTTTAATCCAGTTTTTGATTTACATCGATATCTTTATCCGTTCCTGAGATATCGTCGTGTAAAGACAAACGTAATTTTTGTAGAAATTCGCTGCCGTCGCACGCTTGGACCCAGACAGCGAGTGTCTAGCGTAGCGGTCACGTGGTCATTGTGTACGTCTAACCCTTTACTATTCCTGGAAATGCGCCAGACGCATTTCCTAGAAAAAAGTCTACGGCCCATTCGGGATTACCCTCGTACGCGCCGGCCGCTATACAAACTTTGAAGCCCTATATCTCAGGAACTAATTAAGATATCGCGTTGCGACAAATTGCGTTATTATGTACGCACTTTCCTCTATCTTCTGAGCTACCTACTGCGTAAAATTTAGGCATTTTTTTTTATACTTATTGCCAGGAATTTCGCCGCCGTTGAATGTTTCGCGTTGACCTGTGGGATCCTTAATGCGTCAAGTGTTTTCTGTTAATTTAGATTTAAATAACATTAGTTGATAGGAAAAGTAATATACAAACTTGAAGATTATATTTTTCGGTTCGGTAACGTGGTGACATCTGTTGGCGGAAGTTGAATATCCATAAAATTGCTGTGCTGTGAATTTTTCAAAACTGCGAAAATATTAAATGCTTGAAATATCATCGACCAGTTGAATTTTAATATATTTCGGTATATTTCTGTATATATTAATACATGTGACACGAAGGATTCGGTAATATGTTAACCGGACATTGATTCTCGTCGAGTATTTCGCTTCTCCCCACGAACGAGACGTTGATACTTAATATTTACAAAAATACAAAAGCTTACAAAACATCGACTACTATACAACAAACTCTCGTCTAAATCGTTTTCACCCTCCTCCCTTTCTCTATGTATCGAAAAAAATTTTTGGAAAAAAATACAACCGACTTCGGAATGTACTGAAAAGGACGAAATGATTTTAATTTATATTTCGGAGACCGCGCAAAATTAAAACTTGTGTAAATGAAAGATGTTGCTAATGTGAAAATATGTAAAAGAACTAAGGAATTTTGACAATTTCCAATGTCGAAAATTGTTAATTTTGCGCCGTCTCCAAAATATAAATAAAATTATTTCGTAGAATAAGATCTTCAGATTAATATATGACAAGAAACTTTTTGTTCTTAATTCAGTATAAAAATAGAGTCCACGTTCATTCGCTATTTCTTAATTTCTACAATCTGTAAAATAGGTTTCTGTTATTACCACCATGACGATGCAATTAATGTTCAGTTAATAATTAATGAACCTTAATACTCTATCTTCCTTACAAAATGTTGTACCAATAAAATCGTCATCAGTCGTACACATTTTAACCATCCGTGTACTGGAGCTGGTACTCTATAAATTTCAGTTGCTGGCATATGTACGAAAACTAGCAGACGGAAATGTAGAAGAAAGATAGGGCATAGAGCAAGAAATGAATAGCATAAAAATCATAGTGTGCGAGAATTCATCTCCCGATGTTTCCGCTACCGGCTTATTTCTGCTTCATTAAATGCAATATCAGCTGCGATCTTTTCATTTCGCTGCAAAATCTATTAGCAAAATAGTCTGGATTATCCTTGCTCGACTTTTCCAATTACCGTTCGATTTCGATCCGTTTTCGTGCCGTTGCCCTTCAATCGACTCGGTGTTTTTTCATTATTCGCATGAATTATTTTATCATAAGCCCTGTGTATGGTTGTTTCGATGCATTTGTTCAAAAGCAGACCAGCAATCGACGTACTACGCGCACGTGTATTTCAGAGTAAAATAGTCGGGGGATTTAAAAGCGTCGAAGTTTTTGTGTGTTGAGAGATACTGCGATCTCTGGTTGTACGAAGAACGATGATTATTCTGAACGAGGGGCATTTCGTTTTAGTGTTCTCGAAATTTGAATTCCACGGATATAGAATAATCTTATTCAAACGATCCTAAGCTAGTTCAATAAAATACTTTAACTCTTTCAGGAGAAAAAAAATTGATACCAAAATTAGGTAAATTAATGAAAGTATTAAATAATTTATTAATCCTTTGACTGTGGCATGCTTTGGCAAAAAATCATCAACAATTTTTTGTCGAAATCGAAGAAACAGAAATTATAATCAAAGTTAAGTCAATTTTTATTCGAAATTTTTAAATTTATTGTACGTATATGTACGTCTTTCGCATATACCGATGAATCTGTGAAGCCTTTAGCAGTTAAAAGGTTAATTTGAATTTTTAATTCTTGTTAAAAGGTTACAGAGTCTTAAGCAACTTGTTAGTTTATTAACCATCTGATATTGTTTGAAATAATGAAAACGCAATGTCTGATAAAGCAGAGTAATCAATGTATGCCCTCTGAAGATTGTGCGCATTCTTTATGCATTCAGCCCGTGTTATTTCTTCTGCAAGTTCTTCGACTTTTTGCCATATGCAGTTCGGAATTTACGAGTCGATATGCAAAGAGATCGCATAAGTGAAAGAAAAAAGAGGATTAGGAAGCCGAAGACCGAATGGAATTCTGAGAGTTTGTGGATGGAAGTAGAGCAACTCAATATTTCTCCGGCATTGTATAAGCCGCATTTCAATGTTGTGCCTTATCGTAAAATACTTATTCGTTTATAATCGTGACTTATTTTTAAGTTTCATGTAAACGAAGCTTTAGTTTTTATTATTAAAAAAAAAGATTACTTTTCTAAAGATTTTCAAAAAGAAATGTTTCTATTGTTTTCACATTACTTTGTTGTTGATACATCATTATTTATCCTCAGCAAATTGATACTTTAGAATTGTTATAGTAGACGAATGTACGGTCACTTCGATCCACGAATAAAACACCATTATTTGAAAATTTGAAAGCCGAATTGTACATAAAATGTAAAATACACTTTCACTTACAAATATATATCATACTGTAGGTGGTTGATGCGACGTTAAATAATAGAAAAAGAATATACTTAATTCTTATTAATTATCATGGTTTACAAATATAAGCTACAAGGTATTATAGGAGTTAAAATTAATTCTGTGTCTTTTTAACGTATAACAGAACAATAGAAACGCACTGACAATGAGTGACGAGTACTGCTATTTAATTTTTAACAGTGTAATTGTAAATTCAATTTTCATAGAGATTCTGAATAATTGCAATAATACCGTGTTTCTATTGCGGAGAATCAATGGGTCGTAAGTCGCAAGAGTGGACATAAAATCGAGCAAAAATTAATATAAACGAGGAAAGAAGGGGGGTAACCTAGAGTAGTCACCAGCTGGCGTATTGTATAGGAGGGTAAGAAACCGGGTTTAAAAGGAAAAGTCTGATGATGGAGCCGTCCGAGCGTCGGCAAAGAAAAGCAGGAACGAAAGAGGTGTGACAGGTAGGCGGGTTCCCGCAGGAACAATTCGAGATGTAAATCAATGGCTGATAAGGGTGGCTGTCCCGCGGGAAAAGGAAGGTCGCTCTTGGAGCCCACTCAACCACCAACGAGGATAGAGAACTTGAACTGAGTTTGTACTAGAGAAAGGTGGGTCTTCGTTCCGTGGAAATGCCTCGTTCAAGAATTATTTATTTGCCGACTTTCAACGAAAATTTTCGCCCTTAAGTGGTTTTCGCGTTCTCTACCGAATTCTTCGCCTCTGCTTCCACCCCGTCTTCTAATCATTCCATTCTCTGGCTCTCCTTTTAAGTTACGTCGCGAAACAGTCGGCGGAAAAATTGGAAAAGTAAGATAAATCTACGAATATACGTAGCAACTACTTCTAGAATCACTGAACGAGGAACATCCGTTGAATTATACTCGAGAGAAAGAGATTTCCCTTTCCGGATAGACTGTTGATTAAAAATATGGGACTAGCTTTTTTAAAATTATATTTTATGATATGAGTTGTGTAAGATAATTTCAAGGAATATCGTTATCTACCTGTAACTTCGGAGACACGTCAAGCTATTACATACATTTGAACGATACGATATTAAATAATTCATCGTATAAAAATTGTATGGTAATTAATGGATTATCTGGATAAATTGTGCATGTAGGTATTCGTTAAATAAATGTATGTAAACTCGAAATGAAGACAAATTTAACACGTGTACAAATCGTACAACATTTGTTACTTCAAAATATACATATGCAACACATAAAAAATTGTGAAATTATTGATTGCCAAACAGTAACAATATTACGCTATAACAATTCTTTAGATTCGAATATAGTAACCCCCACTACAAGACGGTTATCAAATTTCTAAAAAATTCTACTTTAAAAGATTATAAACCTTAAGATTTATATAATTATGTTAAGGAATTATATAGCTCGTATTTGAAAAATATTGAGAATTTTCAATTCCATTGCTGGGGATAAATTATCTTTACTACTAAATTAAGCTTCAAATTTGTAAACGCAACGTGAAGAGGTATTCTGAATTCCTGGTTTTATTTATATTTTCCATCTAAACAAACATAGCATAATTTGAATGTGGTATACCTACATTTATTTTCAAATTCGTACTCCGTACAAAAAAAAATCGTTCTTTTATTTTGTGAAAATTCAATAATTAACTTACCGTTGAATTCGTCAAACGTGGTCGCAGTAGCGTGAAAAAATTTATATCGTTTCTCTACGTTTTTTTTTCGTTTCTTTTTTGTTTTATAGCTTGCACGTAACGATTCTATTTCGCAACAACCTCAATCCGAGCTGTTATACATCTTTCACTCAAAACGCTTCGTTCGGTAGCCGTAAAATCCAGCAACGAATTTGCTTGTAACTTATTTCGTGACGATCATAAGTCAGTCAGAAGTGAATTCATCTTTTTGGGTGATAAATTTCACGCGAAAGGTAGCTACATAATCGATATCCGATACTAACGATGCTTCTGCCTAGCCAATCGCCCTGGAGTCGCATGATACGTCATGCTACAATATCCTGGATTGAACGATTTATTGAGCAGGGCCTACAGCACGCAACAGTTTCGCATACGTGGCCTGTAGGCTTCGACGAATGTCGTGCTCAGGAAAAGGGGTAAAAAAAAAAAAAGAAATATTCGTGAAACCATCAATCTCGCGTGTTTCTGGTATTTTTGTATCCTTGCACTTCAATGAAATAGTTCGCAAAAGCTATTTTGACGCGGTACGCTACCGTTGAGAAAATATTTTCATTTTTATTCTATTTATCATCGCTATTAAAATATCCGTAAATTTGCAAATACATTAAAATTAATATTTATTTTACAATTAGGCATTAATGTTAGAGGTAATATATTAAAAGAAATTTTAACAAGTAACTTAATCCTTTCAGGACTGGGGGATTCGAAAGCAATCACTCTATGGAGCCGATTCGATAGATAATTAATTATAATTTTTACTACTACGTAATGTTCGCAATTGCTGAAACATATTTTCATTACAGCTTTTGCTATTTATATATTTAAAACGCATTAAAATACTCAAATCGCTTGCTTCTGTAGTACTAAAAAATAAATCAACGGATTTCTTCTAAAAATTCATTTACTTCCATACGACGAGTAACGAGTAAAATCGACGGACGAAATAGATTCATGATCATTCTGCACTTTAGATTAGGCAATAATTTTTCACAATAAATGTCGTGCATTATTTAGAAATTTTTCTTTAAGAATTAAAATAACCCTTCCACTATCATTAATGTCCATAGCCGTTTCATGCGTAAAATTTTGATTCGTTTAATTTTCCAAAATGTGGAAATTGCTAAACACAGGGCCCAAGGCAAATGACCTCCCTGCCCAGCCCTAGGGGCAATATAATTATTGCATCGGTGCTCGAGAAATAATCTTTGGATCGGTACATACTTCCATAGCACTTATACGGTTAAATCGAAAGATCGGTAACAAGGAGTAAGAGTTAACTACAGGTTTGATCGGACCAAGTGATACTTTTCCCCGGGCATCGTTAAGTTTACCCAAAACGGGTGTAAATATCTTCATCCTTAAACGACTCACTGTGGCAACGAGTGAAATCGTTGCTGATGACTCCATGGAATATCCAGGTTTTGACCAGAGAGACATACGGTTCAGGACCGTGGAATTTCACGCGGCAGTTAACGGCTGGTAGATAACGAGTACGACGTACCGGTCAGATAAAACGCAAAACATTGGGGCTGACATGCAATTAGTGGCAGAGCCGACTGCAAATCGTCGTGACGCGGTACCGCGAGATTTACTGTTCGCTTAGCCCACCGATTTCATCCTCTCTCTTTCCACTTTCTTTTTTTTTCCCCTCCATCCTGCCTTCTTCTTTCCTTCCTTTTCATTCCACTCTAATTTTCTTTTGCTCCCCCTCAAACGCGAACACGTGGATCTCTTTTAACTGGCGGATGCGTTTAATCTCTTTAATCCTTTAGACCTTTGTCCACACCCTTTTCTTGTTTCAAGAAAATCGATACAGACGCTGGATATTTCGTTTTCGAGTTTAGTAAAAGGTTTTCCCTGAAGTTTGAATTAAAGAGGATCGCTATTTTCTGTGTACGTTTAATTGAACTTCGAACAACATAAATATTATTGTAATTGCCCCAGGTAATAAGTGGAAAATAGAATGCCTTGCTAATTTAACTATTTTTAACAAAATTACCCAATATGCTCAAGTTATTAGATAATAAGTATATTATTAAATACTACTACTAGAAATCAAAACAATCTTAAATAATTATTGTCCTGTTGTTTTCTTTGATTCAAAATTCGTTGTTTACATTTTATTTTAAACATAGTTCTTCAATGTTTGCTTCTATATTATACACAATTAAATTATAGGTAAATTGTAATCATTTAACTCGATTAAAACCACGTAAAAATTAAAGGTGTAATTTTTCCACATACCAAGTTCAAGGGTAGGTACACTTGGTAGAATCAGTGTATGCACTCAAAACATTGAACAACCTGGAAAAAAGATCTTTATTTCTTTTGTGTACCATTCAACTTCCATTCAGTTCTTAAGGGTATAGGGGAGTGAATTAGCGCCTCTATCGGAGTAAAAGTGAAACACTGGAAAGGGTTATTCGTTTCAGGAGAGAAACGAACTGACGGCAGGACGCGTTTTCGTTCTTTCTGCGCATGTAACGTGACACGCATGCGCTCCTATGACGAACGTGACGTCAAAAGTATATACCCAGCAAGCAGAAAATTTTATGATCCTTGTCGATTGCCGTATGTTTCGTAGTATGTTCGTTTATCTTTTTTCACCGCGTACATTTCCCTAGTCTCTCAAGTTGCGCAGATCCAAATCGAGTACCTACAGGGTCGAGTTTTTCCCAAATTTTGGACTTAATAACGAGAAAAATGCATTATAATTATGATATTTATATTCTGGAGAAATGTGCCCATCGCTGTACAAAGCCCTTTTTTTGAAAAATTGTACTAGAAGAAATTTCTTCTATAAGAATGTACACTTTTATTTTTCACAAAATTTAGAAATCCAAATTGCAAAATCGGGCTCTGTACAGCGATGCGTAATGGTATAAGGAATATTAAGAAATAAAAATCATAAAGAAATATTGCTTCTTCGCCTCAAAATCTGGGAAAAACTGGGTATCGCTCTGTCTTTGTCTCTCCTGCTATTGTTACATCACCCTCTCTGTCACGACGCCGTTGGAGAGACAAGGATCTTCTATCCTTGTTCGGGAACTTCCTACTTTTTCCGCAACTGTCGCTGAAGTCAACTCGGAGTTTGGCCGTCACTCCCCTATACCCTTAAGCAAATTTCAATTTCTGTCTTAACCTTTCTATTGAAGTAATTTCAAGTAATGACTTTTCGCCCTGGCTGAAATAAGTGTTACCTGGTTTTATTAATGACTAATCGCAGTGTGCCAATGCGTGTAATACAAACCCTGGCAAACAATGAACGGTATAAGCGTGCTAATTAATCAAATACCCTACCACATCCAAACGCGCGATTAATTCTCGAAATGTTCAACTTAGAAACGATCCGTCAACCAGCTAGGGTCGGTACTTGCCCGTAAGTCACAAGATACTTATCGCTGTTAACTTATTCGTGTCACTGAAAATATTAGCGATGTATCTCCAATTTCATTAAACATAAAAGGCATACTATGTACAGGTTCAACTGGCTGCTTTTCTCTTTGAAAAATTAATAATAGCAGTTACATCGTTATTATTCCGAAGTGGCAATTTTTGAATTCCTTATTTTGATGGCTTGTTAATTTTTTACACGGAATACAAATTTTAAATGCTAAAATTCTACTGCCGATGAAAAAATTAAACAAAATTCTTTTATATTTCCGTTTAAATTTTCTCATTGTGAAATTGGTTTTAACAATTGTGCGGCGAAGTAAGTGCTTGACGTTTGATTATTATTAGTGAGGTTGAGATTGCATTTTGCCCAACTCTGTAATATACGATATAAATGGTTTCAAATTCGTTTTTCAGACTGATTATTTTCTATTCCAATATTATAAAAATAAAAATGAGGGGGTGTATATTATGTAGGATATTAAATTCGTATCTTTATATTTTATTTTTAACTCACAATCAGTTATTTTGGTGGTTATTTGTAAGACTGAAAAATTAAATTTGTGACCGCTTAATATTAAGAAAGTTCCAATTAAAAAAATAAACCATCACTCGATTTAAGACATAATTTAGATTTATTCTAAAATTGTAAGGTACTCTATGGCTTATGGAGAGAAATGTACGTGTATCTTGCAGATGCTCATTGCAGTCGAAAGATTCGACGTTAACTTTTGAAAGACTGATAATATAATCTTTGCCTTAATTGAATAGCGAAGCCAAGGAACAATGATTGAAACGTCGCGACGACGACGTCGCTTGATGGAATATTTCGCGAGGAATCTTATTATACACTCTGATTGCCACGTTTAGTTTGCTGAAAATCCCAGCAGACGGTAATTTTATTTCACACCGAGTCGATGAATATCAAATGGTCGATTTCGAAACCTGGATAATCCGATATAATTTCAAGACACAAAACTATCACAAAATATCATTTATTCTATATGAATTTAAAACTTAAATTTCGACATTTATAATCTCGATGTGACTGTTTGACAGTTAAAGCAGAAAATGACCAATTTCGAATATTCAGATGAGTTTCTTTACCACTCGCGGAAAAAATATTATTCCTTGCAATTAATTAAAACTCCTTCGCCATAATAGTTATCTTAGAAATTGCAATTATTATTTACGATGCCTCTGTTTTGGAGCCGTTTATAAAAAACAAACTTGAGACTCTAAATTATTTATTATCCATTTCTTAGCCTTTTTACAATATTTATTTCTTGACAAAGAATATTGTCGAGTACATAGCGGAATTTGTTTAACGATCGAGCAAAATACTTCAAGTAATAGGTGACTATATCTGATTTAAGAATTAATATGGAAACGAGCCTTCATATCGAAGAAGATTTATTTCATATTTTAAGCTTGTTTGCTCACGTAGAATTTACTTCGAAACTTTATAAGTACCGAAGAGCTGTACAATCGACAATGTGTATTATACTCCAGAGAATTGATAGAGAAGTAAACAGTATAAAAACAGCAACACGATAGCCTGAGTAAAAGAAAATGATACCGTAAAGATGCGAAGCAACGGTATGAGCATTTTCGATGTTGAGGATGTCATTAGGAGAAATTGATCGTGTTGAATGAAACACGATTCCTGATACAATACCATTTCACCTGTACGAACGTTTTTATCAAACGAAATGCTAAACGAGATTCAAAATTCAAGATTATTGTCAAATTTCAAGCAGTCTGGAATCGATTTACCATATAATTATCGAGATAACTTAACTTTTTAAAATAAATGTAATCGGCGCTAAAAATTATTATCACCATTTCTATAGTATCATACACCGGTGATATTTATCGTTTATTAATTAATTCCAATTTAATTATCATAGTTGGCTAACAATTATCTAAACAATCATCTTTGTTTCTTCCGTGACTAAAATTACGACTATGTATTAATCCCATGGAATTTCAAACTAGTCTTTTCGAAGTGGATAGTGCGTGGTCTTATACAAAATTAAAATTAAAATTCTCTATGAATCTGTAAGTTACATATTTGTAGTATAATTCAAATATAAAAATATGACATTTAATTGTATATTAATTTATCCAAGATGTTTTGTAATCTATGCAATGTACCGTTCGCCAATCTATGCCTATTGTCGTACTAAAGGTAATATATATTTTCCGTCTAATTTTAGTCATTTCTCGCTTAACAATTCCATCTTTTGTAATACAAGAAAACGGGTGTCTCGAGGAAATAGTCAAGTCTTGGAAACGTCGGATCAATTTAATTATTTCCCGTAAAAAAAAGTTGTATAATCCCTTTTTATTTCATTCTCTTGGCACGGTCAGGATTCCACTCGGGAAGGGCGGCTTCTTTTATCCACGACTTTTCTATTATCTTGCAAATTACGCGTCTGTCAGCCCGTGGAACTTCTTTTCCGCCGTAATTAAATCGCTTCCGGAATCCTGCGGACCGTTCGAATTTATATCCGAAGTTATAATTTCCGAGCGTCTCGATAATCGATGGGCTCGGACGCGAATTGCGTCCGATGTTATTTAAGAAACCAGAAGTTTCTTAATGCACGGAATTTGCATTGTTATTGCTGCCACGGATGCCATCTGCGATTCCCGTTTTATTTCTTTCCCCCGTTAACTCGGGTCAGGTCTTCGGCCGATCGATTCCTCGATAATTTATCAATTTACCTTTAGGACCACAGATTTATTCGCGCGCTATTAAATCGTGCGACGTGACAAGATCAAATTGAAACGAAAACGGGGAAGAGAAGAAACAGGAGCAACGATTGTAAACGAAATGAACGTATCGAGGTAGCATAATTGACGGAGGTGCTCGTTATCGTTTTCATCGACTTCTATCGGGTCCGTCTAATTGACCTCTTCAATTTGCTTGCATATTTCACGCAAACTCGATCGTCGCTTGGCTGCCATTTAACAAGATTGCTCGATCAAGCAACGCGATATCAATTTTCCCGGTGACAATCGATCCGCGCGAAGAGATTCATGATCGTTCTCACCTACGGGATAATTGTTGATCAATTTTTTTAAACGAATCACTCGTCGAATCGTATAAAAAACGAGAAAAATAAAGCGCTCGTTCGGATCGAAACGAAGGAGCCGGGTCGGTAATTGATTTTCAAGCGCTTCACGGAGAGACTTTTAAGTTCGATATAATTATCCCAAGAAGAGGAAATAACGTCTTTAAAGAGGAAGGTAAAAGAATGGTTCTATGGATCCGAATGGAACAACAGCGCATTATCGTAGTTTAATTTTCTGTCCTTTCCAGACAGCAGTTTTGCTGTCTCATTTTTCACAAGAGAGAACCCGACGGGATGAAGTTTTAGCAAGAATCCTTGTTCTACAGGAAAGATTTCCTTTCCCCGTTGCTTTATGGGTTCGCTCGCTAACGATATCCTCGGGTTGCTCGTTGCTTGGAAAATCATAGCTTGAATTTATTTTATTCATCTTGTCCGACGGAGAATCGATTCGCGTGTCACGCGATAACAAAACTTTGATCGTAAATGTACCGTGGTGGGTTTTGAAATGAAATTTTCGAAATCAGCGTGCGTTGGGGGAACAGTTTAACAAAGTTCGATAGGAACATTCAGGTTTATGGTAACGATCTTCCGTATTGAATTCTATTTTCGTTGTTTTTCATAGGAGTTATCCAGCGCTTTGTGACTTCAACAGGGATGCTTGTAAAATTCGAGGCAGATCGTTAAGTAATTTTGATTCTGAGATGTCGTTTTCAATTTTAAACATATCATCGATGCAATAAATAACGATGAAAAGTTAAATTCTATCGTTCATATATTGACAGATTCTGAATTTTTCAGTTTGAAAATATTGTAAAAATAATATCCTAAAAACTACTCGCTGTTCCGACAGATAATGCTATCGAAATTGTCGTGTACCTACACGTTATCATTGATGACTTGTTGCGTCGATACGAATGATCATAAAAATTCTTTCCAACAAATGGAATTCGACGTAATACGTGCCAGTTTTTAACGCGACACGGTCGAATATAGAACTGGATATTATATAGAACAAACACGGTTATTGGGGATTAAGGTATTCAAATTACCAAAAGTGATTGAAGAAAATTGCAATAAATTTGGAATAATAATACACTGTCCAGGTGATTAAATTGATTAAAATTCTCGGTAATTATTCTCTTTTTGTTTTCGTCTCCGTTCAGCCTAGCCAGCGCGTAAATTAAACAAATTGAATTCCCAGCTTGTAACAAAATATATTTTCCAACGGTTCGGACCGAAACTGCGAAACAGCGGTGAAATTCATTACAAGCAATCCGTCAGGACGGTTCGTTTCGATACACTTTCTCGTATCCACACCTATCGTTTCATCTCGTGGGAGTTGAATTGGAACAAGTTCTAAAAACAAGACAAAAAATATTAAATATCCTTCGATGTTTTTCATTTATGCTTTTCGAAAACGAGCAAAAGACTTTTTAGTTCTGATCAAGTTGGTTAAATCTCAAAATAAACGAAATAATCTATTACAAAATGGAGTGCTACGGTTTTTGTTTCAGAGGGAGATATAAAGTGTACATATATTCAATATTTTTGGTAGAATTGTTCAACAAAATTTCGAGAACTTTTAATATCGTGTTCAGTTTATCTCGAAGGTGCAATACACTGTTTCACTACATGGCATTCGTTCGATCTCAGGAAGCACGGGATTCCGAAATTCCACGAACACTTATTGTTTCTTTGTAAACGAGGATCGTGCGAAAATATCGTTCGCTCGTTTTGACCGTGTGTATCGCCGACTTTTCAGCCAGTTGGAGCACGCAAAATCGAGGAGATTCGATTTTCATTCGTTATCGCGGTTTTGTTGGACGTTTCGAAACGTTTCCCCGTCCATGAAGGACCGACCATTTTCTGGACCCCGAGTAATCAAGGGAAATATGTTTCCCTAATTTCCTGGCGAACTCGGAATTCTGAGCTTCGTAATCGAACCGCTATTTTAACTTGAGCATCGTTTCGTTCGAAGACATTAGATAGAACTGAAACCACTTCAATGCAATGTGAACACAAATTAATAAAACGAAATGTAAATTAAAGTTTTATCAAAAAATCGAATACACCATAAAATTTTGTTGAAATTGACTGCAGTTTTTGCAATAAATTGCAATAATAACAGTGTAATAACTTGAGTTTTGCAGTTTTTTGTCCGACCTCCGTAAAAAGAATAATGGGTACATAAACGAAACGTACGCCCGTAAAAAATATCGAAGCGAAAAGCAATCGCCGAGACTAAAAAATAGTGTACATTAATATGTAGATTTTATCGAATGGAACGGTCGTGGGTCATCGGTGCACCGTGTTTTTATCGAGCGTCGTGGCGAGGTTTTTCGTACGATACTTGAAGCGACTTCGCGATTTGCGGCGATTCTCCTACTTCGATGTTTTAATTCCATCCGTTTGATAACATTTTTCCCCATTACGGCCGCGTGTTTTCGGTAAAACGGTTCAGCGGCAGCGGAATAGGATTTTCGTTTACGAAATATCGACCGCCTCGATTTTCGTCGCCAGATAGACCGTTCCGAACTGTTGAAATACGGTCGGGCTTGAATTGTAATCGGGTTTTGTTCTCCCTCATTTTACGCGCGACAAGATTACAATGTTCGCGAGCAACGAAATCTCCGGGACACGGTTCTCGTTGTGTTGGAATTTAAGGAGACACGTGACCGCCAGATGTGCCGGGAATCGGTTGCGCTTGTATCAATTCAAAACTGAAAGAAACGTAAGCAAAGCATTGAATTCGAAGGGAATGGAAATGGAAAGTGACTTTTGTTGATTTTGTAAGCAGACTTAAAATTGGAGAACTTTACAGAAGGATCTGAATTAAAATTGTCAACTATTTTTAGGGTGGAGCGGGGAACATAGTACTTTACTGCCAAATGTGATTTATGTGTTAGTATATCTTGCATTAGTAATTAATTTGTACTTTTTTTGAAATTCAAACTAATAGTAACAAAATTTACAGAAATTAAAGAAATTTTAATTTTAACTTTGATCTTACGTTCTGATTTGTTAATTTTTAGTTAAAATTCGCTTTGAAGCAATCTTAATTATCTAACAAATTTTAATCTTCATTGTCATACAAAAGAGTGTTTTAATTTTCCGTCAAAATTATTTTCTTAAAGTAGCGTGAAATTTTTGAGAAAAATGAGGTTCCATTATTTAAAGTACATAGGATAAATAAATTATATTATTTTTAGATTCTTACAAAACACGCATAACGTAATGTCTCGGTAATAATAATAATAATAATCCTAACTGTTT
The DNA here is from genome assembly GCA_943735885.1 of Stelis phaeoptera. Classification (NCBI taxonomy): domain Eukaryota; kingdom Metazoa; phylum Arthropoda; class Insecta; order Hymenoptera; family Megachilidae; genus Stelis; species Stelis phaeoptera. Next base: position 6,650,194 of record OX030933.1, read on the forward strand.
TATCCTAACATTATTAAATAATGGAACTTCAGTTTTATCGTATACACCAATTTTAAAATGTTAAGTAGGACAATTAAATCAAGAAAGGCTGTATGTGTACTGTCAGTAATCTTGTTATTGTTATATAGAAAGAATTTATTAACTACTTTATCGAACAATCGTTACAGCAGTGTACTGAATGCAATATAAAACTTTCGTTGTTTGTCTTCACGGCTTCTTTCAAGTTTCGAAGTAACTGGCCGTTTTGGAGAAAGTTACGTGAAAGTGGCGAGGTGATTTAGGAACGAAGAAGATATTCAAGCGCTTCACTCAAGTTTACGTTATTTGAAAATCAAGAAAGATGGGGAATTACGCTTTAGGAAAAACATCTTTCACGTTGAAACGATTAAGAAGTTTATACGATCCACTATTAATAAATACCTTAATGCGTTGCTTACTTTAAAACTTGCATAGGGTCTAGATTCTTACCATGAACGTTATAAAAGCTTCAGATATTTCTAATAGATTAATTATTTTTGATTTGAAACGTTTAATGATAATAGGACTTAAAGTTCTTTGAATATTTTATCGTAGAATGTTTTTCGACGGTTAATTGTTCAATTCCCATAGAACTATAACATCAATCTTTTAATAGTACGAAGAAACGTAGAAATAGGATTTATGGACCGTATATTTTGTGCAATTTCTTTATACACTGAAAATACGTAGTTTACTGAAATAATTATGTTTGGAAGCTTTTATTAAAATGATTAATTTTCACATCGAAATTATCACGTACTGCAGTGAATGCAAATAAATTAAAAATCCTGACGCTAATAATTATGTATCCAAGGCACCGGCCGTCAAACTGTTAAAAAATATCCTAACCTTGCATATAGTATATTTTGTACACCCGTGTACACATCTAAAGAAACTTTGTCCGCGTTAGGATATTCCAAAGTCTATGGCTTATTTATATTTTACCTGCCTTTTACAGAGTGATTGTTGATAAGGATACAAAGTGTCATAAACAATGGAAGAAACGCTGAGGAGACGTAAGTTTCTCTTACCATTTGCACGAATATCTCGAATTGTGGTTTTCACCGCAACAGGTTTCATTAACAGGGAACAAAGCCTCGCAAGGTGAGGGCTCAGAAAATTTACCAGTTAATCAGGAAGATGAGAAGAAACTGCAGGAGATTCCAAGGAAGACCTTGAAGTACTATTTTAATAGATTTAGGTACTACCATTACTGTTTCGCAGAAAAAGTGGATAACATGCTTGGGATCGTATGTTTTGCAATAATTAAAGTTTATTTTTTCCTCGTGGGATACGAACAGCGCAGCTTGCAAGGTGATGAAGCAACGAACGTGATGGGTATGGACGATGATCCGTTCGATTAAAAGAATTAAATTATCGTTGTCTATAAGATTTGTATTGAAATATTATCATTAATTCTTAATGTATCTTAAAAAAGTGTTGGTGCAGGTTAACTTCAAAAAATTAATAAAACTATATTATTTTCCCTTATACAGGATGATAAACAATTAAGTACCTTTTTTATAAAATCCGTGATTTTGATTCGTTCGAGTGAAACTCACGTTTCGCTTCGTTTGCACGTGATTTAAAGAACGTCTTCTTGCTAGAAAAGTGCAGCTGTAGAATTTAAGATATTCAACAGTTGATCGTAAAAAATGCAGTCCAATCTTGGTGAGGTGTAGCACGTAATGGCAGCCATTTTTGAGAAATTTCTTGCCACATAGCAGTCATTCGACAGCAGTCGTTTCGTTTGACCAGCAGTTCAAGCAATCTCGAATGTTTGCCAGCAAAATTTACGGTTACTTGTTCTTTCTCTTTTCCTCGTCTTTTTTATTCTCGATGAAAAATAAGTCCGTCCTCATTTTCCTATGCAACCACCGGGTAAATATTTCACGGTAAATTTGTTCAGAAAGATAAATAGCTTGTTTTCTTTAGGTAAGGATATTATTTTATCCGAATTAAAAATGGGGAGTTGAAACCGAGGAGTTTGAAATATATTAGTTGTATATCAAATGACAAATATTTGAAAAATAATAGATAAGTCTGATATGAATTGATGAAATAAAAGTTATGGAAAATAGCACTTCAGGTATCTAAAAATTGTTTGTAAGTTTAGTTCACATGGATAGTGTTTTACTTGATAAATTTTCGAATATAATTTAAGTTTTAATGTAGCTTATAAACAAACAAATTTTTTGATAATTTGTATTCATGGTGAAAATTATTATATGAATTTATTATACAATTTTGATTTTGAAAGTTAATTTCATGCTTTTAGCACTTTTTCTTTAAATACATTAATATCATCGTGTGGTGTGAGATGATATTCCTTGCGAGAGTTATTACAATTCCTTTTATATTATTTTATAATCGAATATGTTTACGAATTTCGACAACTGTTCAACAAGAAAATGTACATTTTGATAGTAGTAGTCAAAGTATTACGTTAAGTATGTTTCAGTAGAACGTTTTAGTAAGAATGCTAAAACTTCTTATATGTCTGAGAAATTATCGACCTACTCTACTTATCTGACAGAACGCCGTAAGAACTGATGGTTTTCCTGTTATTAACCCTCGACCTACAAAGCGTATAAATTATTGCATCAAATAAAACGAGGTACTTGAATCTCAAAATCAAAGATTTGCATAAACAGAAGCAAATAATCTTCAAAAGAGTACTCAAACATCTAAAAACTGCAAGTATCAAGAGTCCAAACTTAAAATTGTCTCCATATAAATTCAGATGAAATAAATAAAAAAGAAGATGGATAAGAGTCCTATTTCATCGCGTATCGTTCACAGAATCGGTTTACCTTTAACCATCTACCGAATGAACCTTTCAGCCACCAATCGGTGGATTGAATTCGTACGAAAAAAAGAGAAGATTCTTCATTAGTACGAACAAAGAACGATGGACGAACGAAACTCTAGATAAACGTTCGCTTAGGTTCCCGTTAAATAGGCAGGGTGTCGTTAAGTGAAATATTTCGGATCGTATTATCGACGATACAGGGGCGTAGTTCGGCACACGGAAGATAACAAAAATCACACAACAGGTTGACGAACGTCGCTCGATGGAACTGGGACGATGGGCGAACGATAGTCGGCCGATAGATCAATCAGAAAACGTTTTTAGAATCGAATTTACGTTCACGATCTCTGCGACTGCTATGAAAATTTAAGCGCACCCGACGGCAGTGCAGGGTGCAAACCCTGCGCTCGATAATTTATCAGGATCATTCCGGAGGGTGGTGTGCTAGCTAGCCAACCAACCAACGAGCAAGAATAGGTCGCAGCCGAATTTATGATAACGATAACATTGAATAATTCGCGGCAACGATTGATCGCGTACAACCACGTCGAGATCAACCGACGGTCCAGCCTGCATCGGCATCAAAATTAACGCGTGACGAATAAAAGTTATTGCTCTCGATTCGCGAGATTAATCGAAACTGCCCTTAAGTCTGATGCAATCAAGCAAAAGGGGTTGGATTTAATTTTTTATTTTCACAACGCGATGATTAAATATTAAGTCATTTTTGTAGTTAATTGTTACTTACGTTACTTAATTGTATTCTTAATTATTAATAGGTATATTGATAATAAAGTTAACAGCTCAATACTAAAGTTTTTCATTTCAAGTATAATAATATTAACTCTTCCTAATACGCACTTCAAATATTTTTAATAGCATTCTTTCAATAGAATATTAATCCTTCCCCAGGCAACCGATTTGAATCGAAATCGTAACATTTACAAATTTTACGATTGTTCAAAAGTAAGTATTTAAAACGGTTTTGTTGTGGAGTAGTTTGTTAAACGCAGTACTTGAATCGGTGTAATTGTATCTGTATTGTATCTATATGTAAATGATTCTAGATAATTTAATAATTTAATTTACTAATAATATTAGTTTCAAGTATTGATTATACATCCGACGAGTTAATTCGTGAAGATAAACGGTACTCATTGAACGGAATCAAAATACACGAATTATTTCATCTACAAATCAATTCTTTCTGAGCCCCTCAGTTCCTCCCAATTTATGATTATTATGAATCATTATGGATTCATATTATTTACACTTTTATTGATATTATATCAGGTGTTAATTTATATCTCGTATAAAGAAGCGAACGTACAGTATTTTGTCATTGGACATAATTCGTAATTTATTTGCGACATATCTGTCGTATCAGATATTTATTTGACAGTAGATACGTTGTTACGGTTGGAACAATCAATTGTTTAATCGGAACAAAGACACACCATCGATTGAACGATATTTTTTTTATGATTCTACCTCCATTTCATATCCTGGATGTTTATTTAATTTAACATAGTTTTTCAGCGCGAAACATTTTCGTTCCGAGGTATTAATATTTTGATGGACGAAAACGCATAGGGTTTTAAACATTCATGTATTCGGACTGATCCCATGTATGGAATTAAATTAATTTTGTAGCCGAGTGATAACTCTTTTCGGTTGTACACACGGTCAACCTGCATTTCCATGATATTGCCAAATGTAATTGCATATCATTGAATTTAAAATTGCCAAAATTAATTCAACGGAAAATGATGCGTTTCAGTTGGTTCAATGCATTGCATTTTCTAAATGGATGACAAAGAGTGTAACTTTGGAAATGTTAAACGAGCGTTTCGAGGCTGTTAAAGAAATTAAATGCGTTTGATGATATAATACTGACTCCCTTATTCAATCAACAAAATTCAAGATTTGATATTCTTATTATCACTGTCAACAACGTTGAAAAGATTAAATGTTAAATTTTAAAAAGATAATTAGCGAGCAACGTAAAATTATCTTTCTAATTTGAAGTGAACTGAAGTAAATTGAAGTAATATTTTCTATTAGAAATTCAAAGCTTTTCATTTTCAATTATAGTGTAATGGAATCGTATCTTATATCGTATTTTATAAACCTTTTGCGATTTAAAAATATAAGTATTTTTAATAGTATTTTTAAAAATACTTTACAGAGGATTAAAAAAGGTCGAAACGTGACGAAATAAATAGCGAAGTAGTTTCTTTTCTAATTATTTATACCAAGGTAACGTGTTCGTTTCAGGGTAGTTTATTAATTTGCGCGTTTCAAAGTTTTCAGATCGTATACAGGCATACGTGTGTAATGTGTATAAAAGTGTCGGATCAGTCATGGCTGTCAGCATGTTTCAGCCGTTATTTGAACGGAATGTGGACGAGGAATGCATTCAATTTTCTTTACGTGCCATTTCGAAGCGTTTCAGCGGGAAAGATTCTTCAAGGGGCTTCCGTTTTTCGGTCCACGGCGCATCGAAGTTACGGAAACCGTTCGGGGATCGTTTAGAACTCGTCGATCCACTGCTGAAGCCACGCTCGAAAGCTTCAAGTACCTTTCAATTAGACATAGATAAATTGGATACTAAAAAACTAAGATTTTGAAATCAACGCCACTCTTTTACAATGCCACGTATTTTCTCAGCTTTAATATTGATGCTTTTGTGACAGAGCATATTTTAATTTTAACAAAGTTCACGTTATGGGATCAATTTTTTCGATGATTATATTTTTCATAATTTGATTTCTATTTAAATCATATATTTATAGCATTAGAGTATTATCACAGGGGCTATTAAAAAATAGGTTGAAGGCCTTAGGAGTTTGTATGATTAATTAAATAGGGTGAAAATTCTTTAATTAATATTAGTCTTGAAACCAATCCTTTTGATGTGAAATTAATGTATTTTGTAAATCAAATAATTGTAATTTTGCAACGCATGTATTATTGATTTTTTTTTTTTGTATTAACAAAGTATTTTTTCACAATTTCAGTGTTGTATTCTGCTTGTTTTACATCAAAACGTAAATGTACCTATTAAAAATAATTTTGAAAATGGATTAACAAATCATATAAGTATTCTTTGTTTCGACTTTCATATTTACTTTTTATTGTATCGTTAATAGTACCGATTCAATTTACGTTTATTTCCAAAAAGAATTCTTCCATGATATAGCAGAATCAATCAATATAATATAGAATACGTAAAAATTGCAATACGTTTAGAATTGTGCTTCGGCACATTCATATTTTGAATCAAATGAAACGATAAATATTATCCGTTGCATACTGTATAAATGAAACGCTAACCTAATCATAGGATACACTGAAGATTTTAAAAGTGAAGCTTAATTATTTTTCTCTGTTCTCTTAAGACGCGGATGCAAAACAAGCAGAGCAAAAGTACGCGTTACATAACGCAGGGAATCTATTAGTAGAACTTGTTATTAAACCCTTGGGGCAAGCAATATCGTTTAAACGGGAACCACACATGTTCCATTTCGCGAGTTCGCTTCAGGGTAGCTTCAAGACTTAAGTAAGATCTTTAGGTGTAGAAACAAAACGATTGACATGGCTGTTAAATTTGCATCAGAACCCGTGCAACTTGCGACAGTTCCGACAAATGGGATGCAATATTATTGCGTGTTTATGAAAATTTTAATATTGATGGGCAAGAAAGGGAAGATTATTTAGTCTTCTGTTGATTCGTTCTATCGGAAAATTTGATATTTAGATTAGACGTTTTGGTTTTTAGTGGGATTATCTAGTCAGTATAAACTGCATATGTGTACGTTACTGGAACAGCTCAGAAATGAAAAATGAGTAACATAGACCGCTGTATTCTATTATTGTTGTTAAACTAAGTTACTTGTATATTATATTTGTAGTCAATTAAAAATTTTCAGTCGAAAAAAATAAACAATTGATTTTAAGTGTAATAGATAGAATAAGATGAGATAGGACTGACCAATTTTTTTTGTTACGTATTAGTCGTAGAAATGTAATATATCATTCAACTAAGAAAATAATTCAAGATTATTTAATTCTACAGATGTTATTGTCATCAATGGGAAAGATTGCTATTTCAATTAATCTTCTTTTATTTTTCAAGAAGAGTTTCTCATAAGGGATGATCCAGAATCCGATAATTTAAAAATTTGAAAACTCTTTCAATATTCAGGGGATGTCTTCAGTCTAACGGGATGAAAAACCCCCGTCAAATTTTGTCCGTTTTTTATTTCCTTCGTTTCTCTTGTAATTTTTAGGGACGTCGAGAAATTTGATAGGTGAAAATTGTCTATTACAAAAATAATCATAAAAATAAATATTCTGTTTATAAATTTTTCCTGTCATTTCAACAATTTTGATAAGTGTAGGTTGTTCTAATACAATTCGTTGATATTTCTAATGGTTTCGAAGAAAAAAGAAAATGAAATGAAAAATGATCGAAATTTTAATTGCATTGCAACAAAGCCATCCCCTACATATTCACAGTTTCATAATTCTTGGAATTTCCGTCTTGAGTTTACCCCTTGTCAGCCTCAAACGCATAATTCTGATAATTTAATCCTCCGGACAAATATTGATACGGTCGCAATAGCTTTCTTTCCATCGTACAATCGGCTTCTGATCAGTCGTACTTCGCAAACATCACGTACAGATTCAGTTAAGTGGATGAAACCTGTAACGCGTTTGTTGTTGAAAATTCCACGGTGCAATTCGGAAACGTGGAAAGTCTAGTGGATGTCTTGTTTCGGATAAAGCCATTATTCCCGCTATAGTAATTTCGTGCGGATTCGTTCGGCGCTAGCACGGTGAGTTACTGTGGCTTTTCCTTGGCTGCCAGAAATCTCGAAGTTGCGTATATAACATAGAATAGTTGGTTCTCCCGTTTCCGCTTCAAATACTTTCGGCATAGTTCCGGCGAATTGCGCGGGCTTGCAGTACAGCCAACAGTGCGATTTAAATAGTTCGAAGGGATTTTCCTTGGTATTAAAAAAAAAAAAAAAAAAAACACGCACAAACAAAAAGAAAAAGCGAAAGTAGAATTCCATAAGAACTTACTTTAATCGCTTCGAGCTTCGTAATCCTGTTTGCGATTTCATGTTTCATTTTATTTTTCCAACCGTAGGTTCATCTTTTTATCCCGTTCCTTTTGCCGTGCCATTAGCAAGGTTTGCTCCCTTATTTTATATCATGGTTACCGTTAACTCCACGAAACTTTCAGATTAAACTCGTTTTTCTCAATTTCGTATGTTATCTTTTTTTTTCAAATATTCAACTGCTGTTACACCGTGGCAGTCTTACATTATTTCTTGTATTAACCAAAAACAAGGAATGTATCTTGTGTGTTGCTTTTCAATTTTAATAAATGTTTAGTATATTATAGTGGATGAAAAAATATGGAATACAGATCCTTTTCATCTGTGGAAAGATTTTATACGTGGCAATGCAATCTTTTGGAATGAAATTAATTGTTAAAGTTGTCTTAATGGGCGATGAAAAACACAGTTAAATATTAGTTTTGCAATTAATTTCGTTCAGAAATTTATTAAGTTTAATGCAAACGAATATAAATAATTATAAATAGTGTCTGCGCAACTGTTGTCGCTGAGGATGGGCTAAATCAGATAACTAAATTGAATTTATTAACTTCTTGTACTCGTTGTTTGAAAAAAAAAGAGAAGGAATAAAATATGGAAATAAAAAGCCGACTGTAATGTTATGAAAATTGGGAAATAATTTGAATTCGACTTACCCATTCACCTGCAAGTTGGCCCTATTCGTTTACCCATGGCAGAACAGCTGATGGAACGGCCCGGTCATTGAACCCTTTTGTCACTTTCACACTTGTCACTTTCACATTACAATAAACACGTTATTCGTTCCCCGAGTGTTGGCCCTTAATAGATTGTTATTGTGCGTGTTTAAGAAATACGTATCCAATCCTGAAAACGGCCGACTGTTGACACGTTCGATCAAGTCATCGAGGAAGAAAATATAAACAACGAACTAAGCAGAACGAATCGATAGAAGGGCAGTAGTCGATCAACGAAGGGACGGAATGCTTGTCGTGCGACGTTATTTACATAGCTTTTTTTTGTATCACGTAATACAAAATGTATTGTGTAAATTCACAGCTTTTCCGAAAAAACATTGTCTATTTCGTAATCGCTCATTTGACCGCGTAATAAACTCTCCGTGTACAAAAAAATCTGCATCATTCGTCAAATGTTTTTTCTGTCTCGATGGTTCGATCGAACGTGTCAACAGTCCGCCGTTTTCGGGATCGGTTACGTATTTCTTAAACACGCACGGTAACAACCTGTTAAGGATCAACAATCGGGGAACGAATAACGAGTTTGTTGTAATGTGAAAGTGACAAGTGTCAGTGATCGTGAAGTGAAATACTTCTGTGGTGGATAAAAGTTCCATCAGCTGCTCTGCCATGGGGTCTTCGTCCTTCCTTGGTCAGGATTAGTCGATGACCATTGTCAATGAACAGGGCCAACTTGTAGGTGAATGGGTAAGTCGAATTCAAATTATTTCCCAATTTTCATAATATTACAGTCGGCTTTTCATTGCCAAATCGTTATTCATTCCCACATTTTATTCCTTATTTTTTTTTTTTTTTCAAACAACGATGAATTTAGCTATCTGATTTAGCCCATCCTCAACGATAACGGTTGCGTAGTTATTCATTGCTCGGTAGAACTTTAATTAAATTTTTCCTTCTTTAAAAACGAAGCTATGCTCACGCGCTGTGACTGGTCAGTGTTTTTCCTTAATAATTAAAAAACGAAGCCCCACACGACATTTTTGCAAAGGAAACTGTTGTTCAGAATCGTCTCACCTATTCCCCATTTCCGGCTCCTACGCTAGTTACAGACCACTCTGTATATAATTTTGGCTGGTATTTCGAAGATGATTCGTATGTTGATTTTTCAAAATTCTTCCTACTTGTTCTATACCATCTTGAACGTAAAGGATGATACTTCTACTATCATCCTCAGTAATGGCGTTGTACATACTTTATCAAAGCTTATACCCTTTCATCTATACTTCCCTGTCACGGTACCAGCTATAATTTATTATGATCTGGAGGTTTTGCAATAATATTAAATTCTCAGTGCATCAATCTTTCGGTACAAAAGAATATTTTTCAGAAATATTTCAGCAGAAGATGGCGAAGAATTGTTAAAAAAAAAAAAATAGCAAAATATTTCTGCTATTTAAAACAATAATGATAACATCATCTCTCTTTATCATTTAAACCGAATGAAACTTCTCAGAACGAGGTACTCGAAATATCTCATTATCTCGAAATTTTAAACATTTTACAAGATTCGTTTATCTTCTCCATCCAACAATTCATTTCATCCGTGCAAAAGTCAGATTGGTCTGTTAAAAGTGATCGCGGTCGAAACGAAAGCGAGGATCGGTTCCGCGTACCGTTACCAGTGACTGATCTTCACAGTCAGCTACCGGTTTAATGGATAAATTTTTCCCCCGAGTGATTTTAGCAGCGCAACCAATGCGGACAGCCTCGACTTTCTGCGAGCGTATCCTGGATAGGTAATTTTTTTTTCCGCACGTCGAGCGTTTGCAGGCTGGCTCGAATTGAACTGGGAATTACGCGGCCCCCAATTAAATTTCTCCATTGGCCCGCCAGTGTGATTCGAAATCGATACTACGTAGCTCGAGTGACATCGTATAATAATGTCGATGAGCTGACTCGCCGAGTGGTGGTGCGTGGAAAAACACGTAGACAGAAAGAAAAAAAAAGAGAGAGAGAGAGAGAGTTTCTCTCACGATCTAGAAAAAATCTTCGATCGCCGAATGAAAAACGGTGTAATGATCTTGTTGTGCACGGTTTCTCGGTTTATTGAAAATTTACGACGTTTCTTGTGCTGAAATCGGAAGATGATTTTAATACAAACGAAACCATTTAAAGATGATTACGGTCCCGCTTGGTAAATCACGACGCGGTTTAAAGGCTACAATCTAATAGAAAGTTTTTCTTATCATCTTTCGCATTTTACGCTCTTCCTCGTTGCCTGATGAATGGTTTCCTTTCAATCTCGTTCACAGAATTGATTAACATTAGAACTACCAGCGTTTAATGTCCACTTACACTTAAATCGAGAATTCGATAGAAAACGAAACTCATAAACCATGAAATGTAAATTAGCAGATAGAAAAATCTTATTATATTTTGATAAAAGCGTCTTAATAAATTTTGTGATATAAATTTTTTTTTTATTTATGTATATTATATTTACAACTGGCTCTAGTAAGCTAACCAACAAATTTCATGATTAGAATATCGCACGCGTGTGGATAACGCACAGTAGTGTTACCACTCCCTTTCTTTCATTGTTTATTCAGTAGGTCGTACGGTTTCTTCTGATTTTCAGTGTTTCCTAATTTGTTATTGTATGCTGTTACATATTATCCTAGATCTTTATGAATAGTTTCCTCGCTGACGTACCATGGGGCGGCTGTTATTGTTCTTAACGCTTTGTTTTGGAATCCCTGTAGAATATTTAAATTACTTCTTTTTTACCAAAACCCCAGAGCTGGATACCGTACGTAACATAAAATATGGAATCTGGAACGAGTCATTTTGAACCGTTGCGTTGTAGTTCTAGCGTTAACAACCTATTAGGTATTAGTTACGTTAATCGAAATATTCTTGTTTTGTGCAATTTTCATTGCAGAAAAATTGTATGGTACCAATTGGTCAATTACCAATTAATAACGTACGTAAATACGAGGTAGCGCATTTGAAAAACAAAAATATTTTATTATACTGCCAGTACGAATAACCTCAGTCGATGGGAATAATAATTCTCATTGTCCATAAAAGAGTTAAGAAGTACAGTTCACCGCAGAAGGAAATGTTTAACTTTAATTCACGAGGTTTATGAAACTGGAGCGTTTATGTTTTCGAGGATAATACATTCACGCAAGTGTTCTTCCTTTTGCAAAATGAATGTCTGACTCTGTCGGATGAATCTACTACTAATTTAACTTCCGATGGTACGCCAACGACAAAGTTAAATCGATCACGAATGAAGGTCTTCAGCGTGTTTCTCTCGGAACGATGAGAATTCGGTCGGGTCGTTAAAACCAAAGTTGCATGATTTGTTATGAGCACAACAACAACAACAAAAAGATTGCTTTTTACAGTCGTGTCGCATACAGAATTTTTGTAATCTATTTTGAAAGTAAAAAACGATTATATATTTAAAAGTTTTTCCATGTTACCCTTTTGAAAATCAAAGTGATCTCCATCAAAGTAGTTCCCTTGGGACGTGATACACTGATGGAGACGTTTATCCCATTCCTTCAAGCAACGCTGAAAGTCTTCATTCTTTAGAGCATTCACTTGGTTGGCCACGACCTTTTGAATGCATTCAATTGTATGAAAAGGACGACCTTTAAGATTATTTTTAATCTCGGGGGAATAAAAAAAAGTCACTTATACCGAGATCCCGGGAATAAAAGGGCTGTGGCACAGCTACAATCTTCTTTGTTGATAAAAATTCGTTGACCGACAACGTTGTGCGATTGTTGTCGCAATACACAAACTTTGTGCATATTCTATTCAAAATTCTTTGTTAAAATTCCATCAAATTGGATTGCTGGTTTCAACATTTCATTTCTACCTTTCAATATTCTTAGCCTCTCTGAACGTGGCCCATTTTTATACAGCTGCTCGTCCTATTACAAAAATCTTTATTTGAGAAACTTATGCGATCTTTTATAGATTTTCAAAGCATTTTTAATAACCTTTATAGGACTTGTTCTCTGTCAGGTTTATCCACTTGATTTATTTTTCAAAAAGGATAAAATTGCTCCGTAGTTTACGAAGTGGTTACTAAAAAATCGTCCAATAGAATTTTCGAACACTGATCATCCAAATATTATATTATCCTAATTTCTATTGTCTGCACGAAGTGCAGGTTTTTAGAATTTTTATTACGAATTGCAGTAGCAAAAAACATATGGAATCCCTAAATATGTGAATGGGCTGTTAATTATCTAGATTTTGGTTGGAGTAAATACAATTTAATATCGATTTGGTACCATACGATTGACGCTAGAACTACCAACATTCGGTGACTATCTAGTCTAATTTCTCAATAGAAAACAAAATAAATAAAAGATGAAATATAAACTACCATATATGTAGAATAACTCTATGTCCAGATAAAAGACAATTTACGTTTTGTCAGAAAACGTGTTTCAATCAATTTTTCTAATTTAAAATAAGAAATCTGAAGCATCTTATTTTGATCCCTTCTGTAGTTTTAATTTTAATTTTTATGAAAAACGTTCTGCTGTAATTCTAATAAGTCGAATACTATAAGTAACACGTGTTCTGATAATTTTGTTCTCAATTCATAATCGGCAGATACGTTCCACATTTTATTGGACAAGTATTTAAGATCGATCAATAATTCGAAGCCAATCTTAACCTATAACGCTTATTCCCTCGCAAACACGTTTTATTCAGGGGGTTTCGTGTAATAGAATTCGATGTTCGTATAACTGTTGTAACTTTGTGATTTATAATCTGCACAGGCTGCGATATTTCAAGAGAAAAGAGAAGGGGAGAAAATTGTTAGTCGTTACACGCGAACGCTCGTATGGCCATCGGGGAAAAAAAAAGAGCGCTTTTGTACAACAGGCCCGGTAACTGAACAACTCGGAAAGCGATAATCTGCGCGACAAAGGGTCGTTTACCATATCTCTTTTAAATGAAAATTGAATTTTCGTCAAGGGATGTGTCGTCCCCTACACCCTGTATACTTGCAAATAACGATTTTTCTTTGACATGCCTTTGAACGTCTATATTTTTGTTTCTTTTTTTTTCTAATTTTAATACGTTCACGTACTTCTTACGGAAATATCCTCTCGCATATTTAAAGTTACTTCGTTGATGAAACATTGGTTCTACCTTTATTATTCAACGTATCGTTAAAATGCTGGGAGCTGGAAAATCCCGTAGTGATTGTTTTAATTAACTGGTGGAATATTCTAGGGGGTACAGGATGTTCATTATAATTATTGCTACGATTTTTTCAATTTAAACGCTTAATGAAAAGATTAATACTTTCGATACGGCAATACTCGATCAAAAAGTGTTACAATTTTTAGACTTTTATGAAGTTGGCATAGAATTATTTAAGGTAACATAGGACCATACAAATTCTAATCCATTACGTTTATTATACTTTATTCTATAGTATTTTGTTTTATTGTATTGATACTTCCTTTTTTTTTTGCAATGAATCAGTATCTAACAATTATACTGTAAGTATACTGTAATTATACTGTAAGTGCAAGTAAGTACGTAGTAAGTATTTGATAATAACTGATTAGGATTATGTGCAAAATTGGTAAATATACGAAATTCCTTTTCCTGAAAATTTCCAAGACAAATATAATGATATTTTCACGCAGTCAATAAATATTATAAACAGGCAACACAGTAAGTTCAACCAATATCAGTAATAAATAATGTTATTCCATTATTCTCATTAAATATGAATAATTTTAAACAACAATTGAAGTTCATGAATCATAGCAAATAAACGAAAACGGTTTGCATCACAGAAAATCTGGCGAATAAACAATTATAGGTATTGCTGGTAGGAATAAAAAAGAAAATCGGGGAAAATCGTGTTTAAATTTTTCGGAATTCAGATTCTGGCACGGACCGGACGGATCGTTAACCGGGTGAAAAAGTTTTGGCACCGTTCCCTCGTAAATCAATGACGCTAATGCCTGGATTACTGCGGCCCCGACTTGTTGGGTGTTAATGCAACGGTTGTTGCAATGTATGCAATAGAGGCGCTTACGGAGAACTTAGCTTGCAGGTACAGTTTTCGATTTGCATGTATGCACAAATAACCTCCTGTCGTGTTCATTTTCACCTCGAATTCGTGTCTTTTCAACTGACACGCGTGTTTTAAACACATTTCTGTTATTTATCAAATGTTTACATTGTTCGTTATACATTTTTTTGTGGTATATTTCGAGACTTTCACGATGACTTCAATTAATTGCGATTCTTTGCTTTTGGTTTATGTTGTTTTGGGGTGGATTGATTTTTATTAATTATATGCAGGATATGTAATAGCATGAGCCATTTACATATGATTAATAATTACACGAAAACAGTATTGAAATTAATAAAATGATATACATTTTTGATTAAAGTTTCGTTGAAATTTAAATTTAAATAAAAACTGTAAAATTTATGAAATTTTCAACAGCCTCGGCTTGGTAGTCGTATTTCGATTGCTTCAGACTGTTTTCTTGGAAAGAATTGCAATGTCTGGCTGATGGCGATACTTTCATAATTAATACACATAGGTACCTGTTCTTACCGTAAGGGGTCATTTGACCACTTATGAAATAAACGTTGATTTTTACGCAGAAATTCTTAATTTATTAAAGGAAATAATTCGCAACATAACTTTTGATTTCGAATAAAATAATCATACATTTTTATTTTTTTAAATAAAATATTCAATTAATTACACGTTTTTACATACGAATGGTTTCTCCTTCATACATTTGAAATTTTGAAAGGGATCATTTTTAGTGTTAATACCCCAAATTGTTTGACGAGCTTCAAAATCCTTAAATATGTGTCACAAAACCTCCTATATTGATTTCTATTTGTAAATTTTAATTTTAACCTTTTCTCTCTCAAAAGATTAGGGTAGAGTTTAATTCTAGAATTTGCAATGTTCAAAATTACCACAAGGAAAGTGTAAATTTAATGTTCGCCTCGAACAGTTTACAAATCATTTAGCTTGCAAGTAAATATTTCAAAAAATTGCATATAGATAAATAGAAACAAAAAGAACAGAAGAAAGCACAAAAAGGTACGGGTTCCTTGATATTCGAAATCTTATGAATTACTTTGAATGTTGAATAGAAATTGAACACCTGACTCGAAAGGATAATTGAAACCAGCAGTAAAATAAAATATCCTGTCATCGTTCTTTGATATTTGATCTATCAATTAAAATCCCATGAAATTCGTCGGGTACTCCCCAACCGTACAGTCCCTTATCGAGTTATAAACTCGAATCAGTGTATCGCAATCTCAATTCA
Organism: Stelis phaeoptera; assembly: GCA_943735885.1. NCBI lineage: Eukaryota > Metazoa > Arthropoda > Insecta > Hymenoptera > Megachilidae > Stelis > Stelis phaeoptera. The sequence goes on from OX030933.1 coordinate 6,666,188, forward strand.
GACCGAAATCTATCTAACTTTGAGAAAATTAATAAATTCTTGTCCGCACTGCGTTCCGTGCAACAATAGAAAGTGCTTTAATAAGGAAAGAAAAATGCGGCGGAAATTCCTATCGGACGCTATCGACCGGCTGAGCTCGGGGAATTTCATCGAAATTTAAATTACCATCCAAGGAAAATGTCGTTATCGCGAAAACAACAGGTAGAAGGGAACTCCTCCGGCTTGACATTTGGGATCGAGTTGGTAATTCGCGGTGGACTCCTGAACTGTGTCCCCTAACTTGTTTAACAACCGCCCACACTTATAGTTGGACCCAGAGCTCCATGAACAGTTCGGTACAGAATAATAATGCCGGTATAATCGTATCACATGTTGTAACTTAGCCGTGAAGCAATTCTTGATATTATACCATGTATCATGTACTATTCAACGTTATCTTTTTATTACGGGGCTGATTCAACGGCATCGTAAAACGAAAAGGAACAAATAGATGTCAAAACTTGCAGCGTCCAATGCAACATATTTATACAGAAACAGCAGTTTTGGCGTGTCACTTCGAAGTTTAACATTCGATAAAAATGATTAAACAAATATTTCGTTAATGTTGTTAACGTAAAATGACTGGTTCTTCGTGGGTGTAAAAAATAAATAGCATTTTCTACTTGTGAATATTCAATTTTCAGATGTTTATATTCATTCTTTGGAAGAAGAGTGCAAGTTCATTTAGGTGTAATTAAAAGAACAAAAAGTATAGATTTTTCATAGCAAAACAAACCGAAAATTCTTTTATTATATTTTAATACATCAGCGATTGAAAATTGGATATTAATAGGGAATATTTAACTGTAAAAGAAGTGATAGTTAACAAATCTTCACTTTTCTCAACTTGTTAAAATAAACATTGAATTTGGCAAGAAATTAAAATAAATTACTCGTTAATATAGCTATTAAATTTTTAATTAATTATCGCAGCCTTTTCTAATAATTGACTTCAAAACTACTCAAATTCTACGACAGCGAAATCGATAAATTAATAAAAGTACAGAAAATGAATTATTGATTCGAATGATCGAAAATTATTTATTTCCTTACATTTAATAAATAATTCTGTAGGGAGAAAGTATGAAGATCGTGAATTTAATGGCCACTCTAAACAACAAGCTAAAAGTTAAAGTAAACGTTCGGTAGGGTAAATGTTTACTTTGCGTTAAACAAAAGAGGTAGCAATGTTGCAATAATGTGAATGATTTTATAGTCCAATATAGTGCTCGCACGTCTAGTTAAAATGCTTTTGATGCTGCTATCGAGCACGTTTCAATCTCCGACAAAGATCAAGGGTTGATGATAACAGCCAGTAACGTGGCACTTTTTTATAGGCCATCGCTCTTCTATAACACGCTAAAGGGCGATAAAGGGCGCGCACGACGCGTCTGAGGCTGAGGATGTCTGGCGATTCTTTAATGTTCTCATAACTAATTCAGCATCCGTGTAAGCGCGAACGCTGCAGAAATTTGTAATATAGGCACAAGCTGTGCAATACCGTTACGTAAAGAATTAAATCTGTATCATTTTTTAGATTAGCTTTTTATGCACCACCGTGTATAAATATTTTTTTATAAAATTCATACAAAAATTGATATTTTATGCTATTCGTATAAATATATTCATACGAAGCTTTGTCTTTTAGAAAAACTGAATTTGAAATTTTGGTATGATTTTTCAGATTTGTTCAGTTTTGTAGAATTTCAGAATTTTATTATTCATTTGTTGAATTTGAAACTATTGGTAATAAAGTTCGTAGTATCGTTGCGTTTTAGTGAATTGAAAAACAGACTTCGAAAATATTTTTAAGTCAAACCTTTCACGGTAAATTATCGAAAAACCTATACATGTAATACCCACAATTTTTATTCGCTTTAATCCGCTGAAACGAGGTTGCGTATTATGTTTATGAACAGCTTTCATAGTTGACGTACATCTGCCGAATCTAATTTTAAAATTTGTACAACAGTTCCAAACGAGAAAAGTTTGTAAGAAACCAATCTTCACTATTTTCATCATAATTTGAATTTCCACTAATTACAATATTTTGGAGTATCTCTTTTTACAAATCTAGTAAATAAATTTGTCTAGCTTTTCAAGAAAATTCAGATCATTTGGCTCAGTTATAAAGAAGTTATTCCGTTTTAAAGGATATGCGAACAGTTTCGCCCTCCACGAAAGTTATGCTCGGATATTATGGTATATTTTGTGTCTCTCTCCCTCTCACAAGTTCACAAAGTATCTTCGAGAAGAAGGAAGCCATGATCTTGAACTATTCAATCAAAATCTATGGAAGACTCGCGGAAGTTCTTCGGCAAATTTCATTCAAAAGACGAGGGAAGATTCTGAAAATCGCGATGGCAACGCTCGAGGATCAATCTGGCTGACACGATTCGTCGTTCTTCGATTCGTCGGGAGACGCGAAACTTGTTCGTTCTTCGCGAAGAAGGAACTTAATCCAAATTGAAGAATAATATCATCGGTTAATCCTGGCCCGCGGAGTGAGTCTCGCGAAAGAAGGCAGTGAAAGTGTCGACTTAAAATTGTTCGGATTTAAATATCTCGTGCAGCGAGCCAGAGTTCAACGAAAAAGAGATAAGGTAACATCGTCAAGCTGACGATCAGCATTTCTTTCGGTCCTTGTCGTTATCCTGTCCAATAATATTCATTAGTTTTTTGCTCTTTTGTATTTTGTACAGGGCGAACCAATAAGAGATACTATCTGAGGTAACTCGTTTATTTCTGGACTTTACGAAACAAATGTTTTACGTGAAATTTATGGTATTTTAAGAACTCGATCTAAACGAATGTACAGGATGAGACATTTGAAACAGACCACCTGGATAACTTAATTGCTATTGGTGATAGACGAAAATGAGTCAGATGAAACTTGTTTGGTTTCAAGAGGAGCTTAACACGTTGGCTGCCACGGGGGTCACCGGTGACCGGCACCCGAAATTTTTTACAATCAAATAATTACCAACAGAAATGATATAAAATAAACCACGGATAGCGTTAACACGAAGCTAATAATGCTAGCTATCGAATTGAAAAGTTAAATTTGAAAATTAGTTGATTGTATTGTTAATAATTAGGATTTCATCGTGTCTGACTACCCACGTCCGTTTTCACTGTGGCAGTCAACGTGTCAACCAACCTTTGATCATTATTACTGTTTCGTCTATAACACAGTTAAAATAATAAAAATTAAGTGTGCTATACAGTTAAAAGATAATTTAGTCCTCGTTCGTTTCATTTTACACCAATATTGGGCGTTCAATCTTAGTCTGCGTTTCATACTGAAAGCTATGTGTTGTAAGTTCGAGCTTCGTCGTACCGTATGTAACTAGTATTTTAATTATGTAAACAATACTGTGAAAAATATCTCGCACCACAGCTCGCGTACAAAGCGTTAGACGTCCTTAATATAAACGTCCTCGGTTCGTCTATGACTTTTGAGCGGAAGTGTTCGCGAGCAAATTACCGTGACAAATTGAGCCTCCGCCCGCACGTATCTGGCAGAGGATCGGCAAAGTTGAAAGCACCGAAACCAGAACAGGTAACAGAGCATTAAACGTGATTTCCACGAGTGCGGTCGCCCCGGTTGGATTTGTTGTGCGGCAAAAGCGCATCTCCAGGAGACGTGTGCCGTTAATAATAATCGGAATTATATGGGTAAATACCAGGGTGGATGGTGTGCAGCCACATTCTTCAAACTCTGAACCGAGGAACAATGAGGCGGCTGGGTCAAGCGTGCGATAGTCGGCGAGGGTTATCGATTTCTGAAAAGCTACCGCGGCTTGGTCCGAGGCAATGAAAACGCTCGCTATCGAGCGAAGAGGAAAAAAAAAAGAAAGAAGTGTGACGGCTCTTAAATCATACCTGGTTACTTTTCTCTTTCAATTGTGCCGATACTCGAATAAATTTTGAACGGGTGAACGACGCGTTTGTCCACTTTATGACCGGTTAACCGAGATCCGTCGCAGTGGAGGCTGAATTACGTCCCAACAGGTTCGGTTCGGAAAGCAGCGAAAGATTGAAAGAGAATTTGAATTTTAGCAATTTTAGTACATCGAAAGAAACAGTCTCCAAAGTAGTAAATACAATTTCAGACGCATACTCTGTTAGGTTGCCAGGAGTTAGTTTTTTGAAAATATTGCAAGAATATGAAAATTCTTTTGTAATTGGGAGATTCAAATACACAAAGAGTTTATTAGCGTTATTTAGATGGGAACGTCTTTGTGTTTAAAATTGGAGCTACGGAGGTATAAAGAAGTGAAAATTATTCACGGTTCTGTTGCTGGTCCATTTTCATTCATGTACACTTGTAACAGTCACTTTCATCGTATTACCTTTATACCATTGTTATCTTTATTCTATTCGTTTCCGCGATAACTCAAGCGACTGTAGCTTCGGTTCACCTTTGCGCGCAGAACGAAATATCTTTTCCTGTGGCCGCGAAGTAGCTGAAAGTGGGAAAAGCTGGTGATAATTTGTCACGGAGATCCCAGACAGCTAGGGCCATTCTTCTGTTTTTGCAATTTTAAATGCCTCGCAACGTATTTCTTGCTGGCTGTTACTACTTAAAGATAATAAAAGCACCAAGTGGCAACTTGAGCCCTTTTCATCCACGCGATGAGAGAAGGAGAGAGAGAGAAAATAAAGGAAAACAAGGAATGATAAGATAAATCTTGTATTTCGTTACGCTGCGCTGTTTCCTTTTTGAGACTCCATTGTCGGCTTATGACGTTTTTGCAAATCGTTTAACACCGCAAGAAGCTTCAGCTTGAAATTATAAAACGCGACGGTTTCGGTTAACTTCGTCGATTTGCCCGAGAAGCGACTTCATCTCCGGCGTGCACAAGAAATAGTGTGAGAGAAAATTTAAAATAGGTTCCAAATAATAGTAAAAATGAAAATATGATACGTATTTGAAGCAAAATAGGGAAAATATTAATATTTAAGAATATTGTTTTGATTCATACTTATAGAAAGTATTGAGCCTGGGTCAATCGTAACTTAGACCCAAGAAAAATGTAATAATATTTTTAATAAAATTAGATATACATATTTAAAATAACCTTGAGAAATTTGCAAAATAGAAATAGAACAAAGTAGAAAATTAAAATTAAATTGTCGCTGTCTCGGCGAACGGTCGTCCAATGATTATTAGTACATTTATTAATAATAATTATTGTAGTAATAAATGCTTCCATCTAGGAGCTAGTTGGAAAATTGAACCCTTTACAGCTTAGATTATTTTTAATTAATAAAATTCTTTTTATTAATTCTTCTAAACTATTAATTATTGATACATTTGAAAGGAATGTTGCCATATGGAAACACTGTTCCGTTCCAGATCTATTTCGCGAGCTTTTATTCGCAATATAATATAATAAACTTATTTGCCAAAATCTCTCAGATAATCTTAATATAAAATATTTCAAGATACTATATTACCCCTTTACACCGTAAGGGATAACCACTGTACCTTCTCAACAAGTCTGTACGTTCTTCCAATCCTATGTCCCGTCGGTGAGAACATTCCCCACGGACCACGTTTTTCTTTTGTTTTTCTTTTCTTTTTTCCAAGAAGGAGGCGTATTGTCGTGAACAGAGTTCGGCCACGCTCGTTCTCTCCAGTGTTCTCCCGCAGGACTGGGAGAACTCGTGCGCGCGAATCCACGGGAATTATCGTGGCGACGATAAATGGCGGCGCGTCTTGCTTTTCCTCGGGCGGCGAGGCGCGAGTGTATCTCGTAAGTGATTTACATCGTTCCCCAATTTCGGGTCTTTGCAGTAAGTACACTTAGGGGCGTTATTCTATCTCATGCTCTCCGCCAGCGGGTAGCCGGGTGCATTCTGCAAGGCTGGTGTTTCGCAAGGGCGCCCGGTGTCGGGCGTCGAGCGTTGGGTGGCGGAAGGCGAAAGGCGGAAGGCGGGCATGATAACGTCGCGGTAAGGGTGGAATTGGGAAGGGCGAGAGGAGGGTCGTCGGGTGGTAGATTGCTCCCACCGCCGTTGGGTTTCTTGTAAGCCGGTAATCTTCGGTAAGTAACAAAACACGCGGCTGAGCTTAGGTCCCCGACACTCGAGAAATTCTCTCGCCGGTTCTGTGTGTTACGTGTGTATATCGGTCTGGCGTAATGCGGCATTCGACATCATTCTCGCATAAGGATTCGTACGATTCTTTTACCGCGCGTGAAAGTTTCCTCGTGTGCGCTGAAAGATCGAATCGACGCTTTCGTAACATTGGTCTTGCATCGCTGTTCGTTCAAACGTAGGGTGAGTAGTTCTAACACGAAACAGTTCCGGTACAATTCAATTTTCGTTGAATATTATTACAATTTCTATGGGTATCGTGGGTAATGTATAAATAATAGCTTTGGCTAGCTGATATCATTTGGCTATTTGATACTTTCCCTTGCAACTGATACGTGGAGCTTTTTGGTAATAAGAATAATCATCCTTTGGTAACATGCTTCTATATACCTATCTATATGATCCTATCCAATTTTGAAAAGCATACATCTAAAAAAATACATGATAAAAAGAAACAAAAGAGTTAAAGCTTCTCTTAAAACCAATGAGTTATATTTTCAAACAGAATTATTAGTTCTGCAAAAGAAGTATCATAAACGAGTAAAATTAATTGATGTTCATTTAAGAGCAATTTGAGGTAGAAAAATGTTACAAGATTTGGTGGATCTGGAATTATTGGTCATAATTTCAATAATAATTAGTAATTGGTTATATCGATATTAGTACCAGGTTTGGGATCTTAATTTATAAGCTGCGCGTTAAAGGGTTAAAGGAAGAAACAGATACACGAGAATATTATTTGAACGAAATAATTCTGCGATGTATAGCAAACAAGCCACATCTCGTCACTGAATGAATCAAGTTACAGTTCCGCAATCAACGAGCTGGTTTCTCGTTTCATTTATTGGGCAAACAAGGAACGCGTTACATCAAGTTAATTGAATCAGAATCGTTACACGAACGTGTTGCACTTCAGTATTAAGGCAAATTAGTTATACCTCGGCAATGGTTGAATTCAGTTGTACTTTAAACTTCGACGATATCATATTCAGGATACAACTTCTCCCGTGCGTACTGACACGATCTCGAAGTAGACGCCATTTAAGGATAGTTCTCAGGTAAACGTCAAAATTCAAGATTTTCAGTAAAAGTAATTTTGATTCTAAGAAAGCCTTGTGTGGAATTTAAAATCGATTTATCGCGCAGTTATCAAGATGTGTTAATTTTAAAAAAAGTTAAAAATTATTATCATACCGGTTTTACATGTGTCATTTTAACCAACTTTCATTCGATAAAAATTATAATTTTGTATCGTGATACAGGATTTCACAGATAAATCAAATAAAAAGTAAATTGCTCGTAGAAATAATTTTACTCGGTTATATGATGTTGATTGTTTTATTTAATTAACAAGATTATTAGCTTTCTTGAAATTCTATTCGAGATCTTTAAAAACCTCAAATTTTATTCATATTTTTCTTGCAGAATATTTGGATAAATTGAGATATTTTACTAGTTATGTATCACAGGTGATTTTTTTTCTTTTTAATCCTGATGAAACGCTTTTGATGCTTTAGCCTGGTTCCGTTTCCGTATTACCATAAATTACCGGTATGAAAAGACGGAAGTTGACGTTAAAAGCGCGGTCATACAGCACAAGTAGAGCGTAGACATCGTTAAATACATGCTCAAGCGTAGACGTATAAAACACGGCATTAGATTTCAAGTTATTGCCACTATCTATAAATAAATAATCCAGAAATCCGATCAGCTGAATATTTTTCTCTCCGCGAACAGCGAATATTTCAGACACCTTACAATTTTTACTTTGTCACGCTTTAATTTTGTTTATGACGAAGGAAATAAATACATATCTATCCAGCCGAATACAACATTGCAATATTTCGTCCAATCAACAGTGGTTTAAATATTATTGATATTTATCGTGCAATCTTTCTTATTTAATGGGTTTTGAACGAAATAATGTCTGGTTTCGAAGTTACACTAATATTCAGACAGCTCTGAATGTACAATAGTACACGAAAGTGCTTATGAACTAATAAATCAATAACAACAATAATAATATTCTGTTGTTAGAACCAATTGTAAGTCGGACCTCGTGTAAAGATACATAATCAACCCCTATTAGAATTCCTAAAAGTTTACACGGCCGTCAACAAGGTACTCTTTCGAAGTTTCCCATAAAGCTAGGTTTGTACAAAAGTAGAAATCTTACACTTTAATACAGTTTTCGTTTTACGTCGATATTCCTAAAATATCGTCGTTTGAAGACAACGTAATTTTTGGTAGTAACTCGCTGCCTTCAACCCGTATTTGGACCATTATAACATTATTCCCCTATCGTTTAAATATCAATTATACAAAATTTTATATGGCTACAGTGTGTAAAATATGTGTTTCTATTATTATTACTAAAATAATAAAAATAGCGTCCAATATAGCTAGTTAGGATTTAAGTCGTTTATTTTCTATGTTTTATCTAAATATTCCTACGTCAGAAATGATCCTTTATTCGACTGCACCATGTTCCCTTCGTCTTATCTAACAACTGAGAGATGGAACAGTGGTACGTTGCAAGGTAAACCCATTCCGGATTATTCTCCATTCATAATTAAAATTTTCATACACCGATTGTGAGTGAAGCGATGTTATAGAACGAGCCACGGGCTTGGTTAGGCTTCCGAGCCAGCGACGCGTTTAGAGCAGGTTTCAATTAGAAGCGGATATGGAAGGAAGGTGGGCGACAGCGAAGTAATCCCCGACTGTCGGTATTAAAACCGAATGTATTTATAACTCCCAAAACCGTTGCGTTTCCTACAGGAATTCACCGTGCTGTTTCCAGTTTTCCTTTTACTTTATGAAACGTATTTACAATTTATGTCTATTTCACACAAGATAATTCTTATTATCCTTTGGAAGTATTTTTTAATTCTTTGGTTGTATCCTTTGGAAGTATTTTTTAATGCGACCAACTTTAGCCTAGTTTTACTCTGAAGGTTTTAAAGAACAACAGTTCTTTTTTTTAAAGAAATAAAGAAATAAAATATTTCTATAAAATTAGCTTTTTATTGTATAGGATAAACGTTCAAATTTTGAAGAGAATCGATCGAAACGGTTTTGGCTTACGATTTAAAAATGCATTACGCGATGTGGCCTTTAATATTCCCCACATTTCCCTAAGAATTTGAAAGGACATTCTCAGAATATCATCCCTTAAGCCTCGCAATATCAACAGAATGGAAGGGGAGGAGGTTTCTTATTTTGTCTATTATATTACGATCTTAATAATTTTTATTAAAATGACCATTTGAAGAGGTTTAATTCTTAAACCTTCAAAGACACGACACGAAATTGGTATTGTTAGATTTAAGGATATATAAAAATTGTGACACTTCTGACGTTATAATAGGTACTCTTTCAAATATCATTCTAAATAAACTTCCTGATATCACATCAATAACTCTTCGTCTATAATTTTATCCGCATTGTATTACGTAAGTTCTATCGTAATCCTTTATCCCGGTATTCTTTGACGCACGTGCCTTTATCGTGGTACGCTTAGGTTCCCGTACGAGTTCGTAATTAAACTCTAATTAGCGGAACGGTCGCTGTGTCGCGGCAAGCTGACAAGTGTAAGCACGGAAAAGTACAGAGAGGTATCACACTCTAAACCATCATACACATCGTGTGTTTGCGAATGTACACTCTTCAGCTGACAATGAGAGACCCTCGAATCGACTATGTTTCAAATCTTCAGCACAAACCGTGACACACGAATTTTATTTGATACGATACTTTTGCATTCGTATACATAATACATTTTACACGTAACCATTCTGCGATATTTAATATTCATGATTTCTTTTGAAAACGAAAATTATTGCTGAAATCTTTGTCGAGGTTGTTTTTGGTCTTTCATTTTGAAATAAGCTAATACAGTATCTTGACAATTGTTTTTGAAATAATTTATTTGAACAATGCCTAAGCCTGTCTTCGATTCATATATTTCTTTTTCGACGCAACTTATTGTTATTATTAGCTTCATAAAACCTTGTACTGTGTTCAAACTGTAAGTATCGAAATCGTCATGACTGTGGTTGTTTTTGCTCTCTTGACATTATACTAAAGGATCATTGTTAATAAAATAATTACGGAAGGTTGAAATGATGGAAATCAATCATCAAAGTGAAATAATTCGAAATTATAATTCCGAAGATTCTGGAAAGATTTAAAGTTAACGATATAGCTTACTAACTATTCAAGAGTGAATGTTTATTTCAACAATATATTTCGTCTAAGCCAAAATTTTATGCGACAAACGATTTCGCGGAATTATATTTAAAATATACAACCAGGTGTCATAAAAGACATAATAAAATGTGTATTTTTCTATTTCCTTGATCCTCGATCAAATCATAAACTTCCAAAATGCGATAGTCATTTTTGACCGAAAGACTTCAAGTGTACAGTTAGATCGAAGACCGTAGCAGGGTTAACCTACAGCCTGAAAACCGTTCGAAGCCTTCGATTCCCGTGTTCGAGGGGTGTTTGCATGCCGGAATCAATTGCGTTAGAGATTATCGCGTTTGATTCAATTCCGAGTTCTGCTTGAGCTTAATTTATTATCGTTCCGCCTAACTGTTTGGCCAGGGACTTTGGTCCTGCCAACGTTTATACGTGTTTCCGTGTCCATAGCTACACAGCACGCGCGATTTATAATCGAGCAAAGCGTGTTGGTAGTCGCGGAGGATACGCGCTAGAATTCCCACACGTTGGATGTTTAAACGAGAAATCGTGCTAATCCTTGGGACTTTCCATCGCAGCTGATTGCTTTTTGAGCGGCGAGAATGTTAGAGGAAAATGTCGACAGACGGTCACACGAAATGAAACTGTACTTTCATGTACGATGTGTAATTAATTTGTACCTCTTGTCATTTCCTCTTCTCGCTCCTTGCTTCGTCGCTAAAATATGCGATTCACCGGGGAAAAATTCAGAATTCTCTCTTTGGTTCATTATTGATTCTGTACATATTTACCGTTTTGTGTTTCAGATAATTCTTTTGCCACGGATTAAGAGCTTTTTGTTAACAAAAGATTCTTAACTTCGAATAATTCCCTTTTTCTTTCAAAAATGTTTTCGTGATCATCACTCTCGGTTAACCCTTTGCACTCGAAGGATTTTTGGATACCTTCGAATCTAAATTATTGTTCCACCAAAGCTACCGAAAAATTAAATTCACTATTTTGAAAGTAAAGTGTTACAAATGTAAAGTGTTAAATAAAAGTTAAATTTCGTATTTCTAAATACCCTGGTAAATTAAATATGTCCCTCCAGAGGCACCACTCGAGTGCAAAGGGTTAATAGCTTTATTTCTAACAAATCTAGTGTTTCACTCTTAACAGAATTATTTGTAAGTAATATTGTTGTTACTAAAATAGATAGTCGATCTTTATAAAAATTCATACGTCATATTATAGTATCGTCACAATTTTTATAAAAGAAGAACAAGAAATGCAGAAAGTCTTTGATATTATTGTATTCTTTGCATTATCAGTAAAAACTAATTAATTTCGTGCCAGTTTAAAGGTAAGAATATTCACCGTTTGCCTCTTGCGAAATAACCAGATTCATCAAAGGGTTTATTCGTCAGCTCGAAAGAAAAAAGGAAGGCTACAGTTTACCCTTTGTTGGAATATAACTGTGGATAACTGGCTCGGTATCCATTGTCTGTATCTGAACATTTTTCCAACGTTTTTTTCGATGCCGATAGACTGCACAATGAATCGATCGAAGTTCTTCGGTTCACTTTTCAACAGTTATGACGAAATTCTGCTTGGTCGCTGTTAGAATACATCTTTATCAGATTTTGCTGGTTTTCTAAAAAAAAAAATACAATAATTTTCGCTATTTTCTTCGTTATTATAATCAATCGCAATTTCCTCAGAACAATGAAAATACGTCGCCTAACAGCAAATAAATTCTTCTAGCTTCTAAAAAAGACTCAAATCGTTTGATCCAATTTTCAAGAAAACGATGTATGCAAAATTTTGATTATAACCAAAGATTTGAAAAATCTTCATCCATTTCCGAACTTTTGAATCAAAAGCATTGCATAATCATTATTATCAACATAAAAAGCATCGTCATACTACAAATCGAACAAAGGTACACCGTGAATCGTGTACCGCGCAATATTCCTTCGATCAATAAACAAGAGAGAAATTGATTCGCATGTAACTGGTGGCCGAGTAATCGACAATTCGTCGCGGCTATAATTGCAGGCTTCAACAATTACCTACCACATTTCGATTCGTGTGCGAAACAGACGTTCGACAATAAAGCGCACGACTTCGGAAAGAGTAATAAGTGCTGACTGAAGCGTGGCTGGAACAAAGGATGATTTTATGTCTGCCGTTCCATTTCGAGCCGATGGAAAGCGGAAGTTCTTCGTGCAACGTTCGCTAGAATAGCGCGGGTCGAGAGGTTGACGCGAGGTCTCAGCAATTAACACGAACGTTTAATTAAGCATACCCCCGGCAAGGTGCACGTAGACGCTGTTATTCTCACATACCTAAAGCCGAGATATATCGTTACTACTAACAATTATTCTAGCCGGAGAGGGCTGTAGTAGAAAGGGAACGGGGTCTGTCTTAGGGGCGACGGAATTAATAGCGGGACGCACGTTCCATTCCGCTTTGTATTTAGCTAACCGTACTTCTTACAAGCGAGCATCCGCCCTTTGGGTACATTCTCCGACGGTCCATCAAAAGATGGCTTGATCGCCGCAAATTTACGTTGTAATCTGTTCAATCTTGTTAATGGTATTGAGACTGGGTCGTCAGCAATTTAACGACCCTTTAACTTAACCTCTCGTTGATGGGTAATGTGATAATTCAGTTAGGTGGAAATTTAAGGGGTCTGGTCTAAGAAAAATGACGGTGTTATTAATTCTCCTAAGACAGTTTTTATAAAACTCCTTTTTTAATCCAATACTCTGATTCATAATGAAATATTTGCCTGGATACACACCTCGTATCGAATAAAAGAAGTAGCAGTCTTAATTAAGCAATTTCTATCGAAGTACTAATTTTTTTTAAAAGGAATTAGTAGAATGAAAATTAATTTGTTAATGTTATAAAGCATATACTTTTGGATTCAATCTTTTTAATTATCGAGGGTTATAGCAGATTATTAATTAATGGTTACTATGTCATTAAATCGGTGAAAAAGTATGTATAATTGGAAAGATTTATTGGGCCAGCAGCTGTCATTAAGGTTTCCAGAATTTAATGGCCTACATGTGAGCAGTTCCGTGCTTTGCCACCCTCTGTTCCGTCGGTTAATAGGCTTTTAAACAGCACTTAATTTTTTACGCCTCATAGTCGAGGATATTTCTCGAGAGAAGCTAAGTATCATTTCAGCGTGGCATCTGAGAGGAGAGTTGAAAAGCAGTTGTCACACTAATTGCACGACATGTTTTTGCTTCGCGTGTTTTACGCGTAGAGTGCTATTACTGTTATCCTAGTGTTCCTATTTTTTTATTTTTTGTAATTATTTTGGCCGCAATTACTATCCTCTCTGTACAAAACCTCTACGAACATTCAATTTTCATCCAAGGAGCAACGCGATAATAATTATTCCTAAATACACAGTAAGGTGCTATTGTATCACGTTTAATTTCAAATGTTTTCTGCTTCGGTACTTTGACTGCCACGTCGTAGGTGTCAAAAATTTCATCAAATAAATTATTTATAAAAATTTTGAAATTCTACTTCTTGCAATATTTCCTTATTTCTTTTATCTACAGTTTCAAGTACTTAATACGACTGTTTCCAATTAGATGGATGTAAAAATTCTTAATAATATCAATAATGGAAATAAATCGTTAGATTGTTTAGAATATTATAAGATATATGGAGAAATTGGATAAAAGAAACGAAATATTAATAAATACGGAATATTAACGAAGTAAATTGTCTTACAAGCAATGGAAACTTTTGAATACTCCAAATAACAATGTAAAATGAGCTCTGTGCACTTTATAGACGTAACGGGATAATCTGACAATTTCTCTTATTTAAATTCGCTTGGGAAACATATGATTTATCTTGAAATATCTATTTCGCCAAAAATTCAATTTCATTAAAAATGACCATATGCAAAATATTCAAGGAGTGTACCGGAAATGAAGGAGTTCATAGATTTGCATTTCAAATATACCCTCCAAAATTCAGACCACTATCAGTAGCCAAGGAAGTTACATAAAATTTATTATATTACATTATTATTGTAAAACAAAGATTTAGACCTCTTCATTGATATCTATATTGTTATAAAAATAAACATGTTTTAATTAATTCCTAAAATTCAAATTGACATATCATTACAACTTACGTTTGCTTATTATTCAAAAAATCTTTATTTTCACATTTCAGTAATTAGGCTTCGTTTTGATGCAAAAATAATTTAAAATAACTTATATTTTGTAGGCTGTCTAATTATTTTGACCAAAGTGGTGTAAGAAGACTATGGGCGTAGTTGATAAGCAGTTAAAATATTATAACGAAGTTTTATTTATTATTTTTTGTTATACATACCAACAAAATCTCACGTTAACGTTGTCACTTCAGCATATTTAACAAGTAATCCTAAAATGTTACATCACCCGTTCATTCCCGTATTATTAGATAATAAACCGGCATAAAGGTTCGCTTTACGACCACGCATTTAATCGCCTTCGTATAGCGGTGTATTGTTTAATGTATCCCGCTTAATCCTCTATAAATAGTCGCAAGTACCTCGGAAAAGTTAGCAATAAAATTAAACCGATTTAACGCGCTGAGTTGATCTGTTTACATTCAATGTAACACATTTTATTAATGAAATAATAATTAAATAATCAAGAAACCACGAAAAAAAATTTGATCATAGATAGAATGATAGATTTAACAGTTCTTAAACATTTAATTATCAAGAATAAAAATGTCATAGTATAATAACAGTAACTTTAGTATAAAAATTTGAAGTATTGATTTTATTTTTGTCGAGTCTACTCGTCGTTGATAAAATAATTAAATACACAGGTGCACACTTTCGAAATTAAATTAATCAGTAACCTAATCCTAACCCTAGAGCAGATTATGAATTAAACATTCCCAAAGATGCAAAATTTGTTTATCACCCTGCAATAAAATGGCGGATTTTGTATCTCCCGGTAGTCGATTACCTATGATTACCCTCGATATTAAAGATTGAAAACGTATCTGTCAAATTGTTCGACATTATCCCGTAACGTTTAGATTCGAGTCTACCATACTTGAAGATATCGCTTCTTTTTCTCAAAATACACGCAGAGGCTTCGATTTCAGTCGATCAACGTTCTAATCCACTTGCATCGCGCTTCAGTCCTAATAATAAACTTCAAGAGAAGGATCTTGATTCTTGAAAGATCGTTCAAACGATCGAAGCAAAATGCGAGTTGGATCGAAACGTTTCTTGGCTGTGCAGAGAATATGGGGCAAAGGACGAGCGCAACTCTGATTCGGTATTTCGATCCCCTTGAGCCTGGTCGATCCTTCATTCAGATACACAGCTCTGATAAGGCCGGATATTCTGTGCGCGTTATGGACAGCCTGATCCTGACACACGATGCGCATTACGCGGGGAACTGTTCAAGAGGCGATGGCCATCCACTGTGCTCTCTTGGACGTTCTCTCAATGAAACTGATTATTGCGAAGTTTGACAGGAATTCGTGGATAGGTTCGATAATCGTCTCTCAATAAACGGGAAACTATTATACAGGGTCTTTTATCAGGGATTGTAGAAGTTTGGCCATCGATTGCAGCCATCTTTGTAAATATTTCGCGATCACTTGATGAAACTTGGGTATAGCTTGCCATTTAGACACGAATCTCTAATAATTGTTTTGCGAAACAGTAATATCGATTTAATGGCTCTCGACTATTTTTTTAAATATCTGTGCTCCTTGCCAGTAAATTAAGAATCATTGATAACCTTAAGGATAGGATTATTTACGAAATACAAACACTTACTGTTTGGTTATAGATAAATAATTCTGCATAAAAGATTATGAAAGTCATAAATTTACTTTCCAAACGTCATTCATAACGAATTATTCCAATTTGTTTTCTTCGAACATTTCTGTTATTATCATTGGTTGTGCGAATAGGTACAGATGTTCGAATTTCAATCTCAAAACGTGGTAAACAACGAAACGAATGAGCTACGTAAGAGAAGTTCGGAATACAAGCAAACATCAAAGTGTTTTTGCTGTCGTAAATGCAAATGAAGCGCGCGGTGTTTTATTATGCAGAAGAGTGCTAACGAAGAATTATTATTAGAATTTCAGGCCACGGTATTCCTTGAAAATAGCAATTCATGGGTTTAGACGTTCTTAATTAATGTTTTGGTAGTTTAGATTTACATTGAAATAAATAAATATTCGATCTTCTCCATTTTTTTATTCTTTTATTTTGACACCTAAAATGTGGAAATTAATAATATCCAAATATTTAAATATCTAAATATTAATGGCCACTCTTTTCATACTGTAATATAGAAACATAATTTGTTTCTGTTATATTCCAATAATTATAAAAAGATGTTTAATAGATTATAATCAGCACATCTGGCAATGTAAGTTAATTTAAAATCGAATACCATACTTTTATTTCTTAACTAATTGTAAGTACAATATATATTATAGATCAAATCTTAAACAGACAAATTTTTATTTGAACAATATTTTTTTAAATAATTTGGGAAATAATTGGCATGCTAAACTTCAAACGAGTTACCATGCACATATTCGCTTTCGTGTTGGTTGTATTAAGAAATAAAAGTTTGTTTGCAAATGGTAACCTGATCCGTTTAAGGATAAAATAACAGGGAATCATTTGCATTTTCATCGATGAACGTGAAGAAATTTGTAAATGGATTTAAGCGTCGATGATGATGATTTGACTTTCAAATATCAAATTTACGATATAATTAGACATGTGTATCGATTCGAATTGCTTTCTGATATTAACGCGGTAACGTTATATGCACGCAATGTCATCGCGTGCGATGATACTTGCCCGTTAAATTATTAATACGATAATCTTATTATTGCAGCGCCGTGATTAATGCCGCGTTAGTGAAATCCGATTAAGATTTAATAAGACCGGCATTGAATGTAACTGTTATTGTTAAATATTCAATTTGTCGACTGTCTTGGATCAGAGGGTCGTTTTGATTAGTATCGTTTCTCGCAATTTTGTCACTTGATTTGCAACAAAATTGCAATATATTTAAATTTAAAGTCAGAATATTGATAATTTTATAACGCAATTAATTTATTGCGTTTCTTTAGTTCTTGGACGACGGACCACTAAAGTAACGATAACTTGAATTTAATTTTCTACATCATTTTATTTTCATTTTCCGAAATATACATCTTTTTTTATTCAAAAATTTGTATATTAACTTTAATGGAAATGTTATTGTATTTTTCTCAGATTTGGATCACGAATGACCCAGGTTCTGTTGTTCGAGGGTTAAAGGTTGTATTTTATGAATGTTACTGTGGGGAAGAAGATCTGCTTTATTTCTTGCCACGAAACGTTTTGAAATAGTTTAAAAAAAGTTATGGACCTCATCGAAATTATGAATTTGTTTCCTTTTTTTAAGGAGAATCAAGGACTGTCAATTTTGATAAATGTTGTTAACTTTGATTCATTTAGTTATCTTTACAATAATCACAAATAATATTGATGTGAGTTATTACATAAATATTACACTGTACACACTACAGAATATTATCAACATTAATCGATATAAATTATTACAATCCATGAATCATGTGGCTTTCCGATAACCACGTTCCGAGGTTTCGCTGCTTCCATAATATCATATTTATATCTGATCCCCAAGTTGAGATTGTTTTCACAGAAATTCATGTATCTCCACGAAACAAGCCGTAAAAATGTATCGAACGAAACCGAATTTCGTGGAGAGATCAGTTTCGCGAGTTTTCGACCCGACAACGATTATTTGTTCCGACCTTTTCGACGTTAAATCCGTGACGGTCAAAGAAAAATCACTCCCAGGTCCGCCGTAAAACACCCTTTATTGCTCATTTATTGCTGGTTAGGCTGGAAAAACGGTGCTACGTAGTCATAACACGGCTAAAGATCGTCTTTGCAATTCCTTTCAGCGCGGATTTTTTCCCACATTCACGAAACAATATGTAATTTCGTATAATATCGTATCTCAGACCCTCGATGTCTTATTTATGAGCCACGGATTTATCATGGATTCCGAATGAGCAGCAAGCTGATTTGCAAGAAAAAACGAATGGGTATCATTCTCGTGAAGTTTCTTGTTCTTTCGTGAAATTCGCTGTCCATTTATGACGACGATATTCGAACATTCTTAAGATACCTCGAGGCAAGAAACGAAGTTTGAGAAGTCTCTGAACATTTTGCGAGATTGTTGCAACCGAAAGTCTTGAGGATGTCTTAAGTGAACTGTAGTTTAAACTGTAAAAGTAGGTTACTGGGCTTCACGATGTTCAGATGCCTTGAAACGATGTCAGAATGAAATATTAATCTTCCGTAATTTTGGATATGCTATAGTTAATACGTATACGAAACAATTGTAAACAAAGTTATAATCGATTAACCCGTCAACACACAAAGTTCCATAAATGCAATATTTTGTTACAGGTTTTGTGTCATAAATCTTTGTTATTTCTCGACTGGTTATTTATCTCAAATAAATAACAGCTTATTACCTATTTGCATATACTTTTATTTATAATAAAAACTGAAATTTTGGAAATAACATACTTCCGTTCTCCAGGAATTACTGGGTTAATAGTTGAATTTAATCAAACTCGAATCAACTTAACGTTTACAGTTTGAAATTTCGTGAGTAGAATTTTGTAGGAAAAATATTAATGTTATGGCAATTGTTATTGACTTATCCGGTATATTATTAAATCAGACGCTCAAATAACATAAATATATAATACTCATAATTATCACAATTCCCTTTCGTGCAACAATGATCGATTTACTTTTAACACATTATTTATCGTTCAGAAATGAAACAATAAGGACTGTTACTTTATAATTTAATAATAGTTGGAAATTAAGAGCAGTAACCCTTGCTCCTAATTTCTTCATAATCCTAGCATGTCTAACTTTTATCATATTAACAGTAATATAGACGGGAAATTAATAATTAAAGCTTTAGTAATTGGATTTTGGTCGACAATCGATATTATTGGAAAGACTATTAATAGGTTTCCGGGACAGAATTGAGAAATCGTTTACTTTGCATTCATTTCTATCGCCCGTCGCTGATTTCATTCGAAACGGTCAAATAGATACGGGAGAGAAAATTCCTCGAAGTTCGGTTGAAACGATACGCAATACAAGGAAGAAAGATGGCTCTATTTCGTTAGGTGGCCAGGCTAGACACAAAGGATCCCAAGGTGAGCCTCGAGTTGCTAGGGTTGAACGGTAAGGAGGTGACGATATGGGAGGACGAAGGCAAAGGGTTATCGATAGATTGTGGAGAGTGGAGAGAGCTGATATAAAAGAAGGAAGGAAGTAGATAAGAAATGAAGGGAAACGAATTTTATAGGAAAAAGTGCTGGGCATTAGTTCCGTGACATTGGGTTACAGATCGTCCATTTACCAGGTGCATGGATGGTTGGAGTTAAACATTAAATATTCTTCTGACACCACGTGCCAAGTTAAACATGAATTATTTTTATTAAGCACGGTAGAAACTTTTCGAAAACTAGATTTCTTCAGTAATAGAATAATTAGTTTTCTGTCGTGATAAATAATTACTTTCTGAGTGATAAAATTTTCTTGTAATTTGATATTGTAAATCTCTTATCAGTTATGTGGCTAATGTTTATTATAGATCATATGAAAGTACCAAAACTAACATTTTACTGTGGTGATAATTTTTTTAACCCCTTCAATACGCCGATATTCAATCAGTAGTGTATGTGCAAAAAGAATTTGTTAATTTTACTGTGTAGAGTTATTTTATTCTCTATACATTTTATTCTCTAATATTTCGTGTCGTTCTATCTTTGTTACTTTTTCACTTGGCGACGATAATCATTTTTAACACACGGGAAATATTTAATATTAGGCGACTTAGCTACCCTTAAATAGCAAAAGAGTTAAAATATAATCGGTGCCACGTATGAAGCTACCTTCTCAGTTACTCTAGGGTTAATTTCTATAAACAAAAATCTGAAAGATTGACAATTCGTTTACATATCTACGACTTTCATTACAACATGCATTAATTACAATTTAAAAATTAGTAACTTCCCAACGTACACCATACATTCTTTCAGTAATCTTTTTCTTGATTTCAAGAAGAATTGAAAATTCCAAGAATCATTCCAAGATTCCATAAAATATGCACCGTCAACGCAATTAATCTACTAAATGAGAGAAGTTTCTTCTGAATTATATTTTTTTCTTAAACAAACAAACGTTTCACAACATTTTCACTCTCATATCCTAAAAGACCACCTCCTAAGTAAATGGAAATCTTGTTTCAGCGTCGATAAGTTGTGCCAATGTCGAAGGTTCTCGTATGGCGCCATACGTTTTACAAATTTACGAAACTCTTTCGTTCTCGAGGTTGGACACAAACATTCCCATCGGAATAGCCCGGTGTTTCGATCGGCGCAGTCAACCGCAAGTATGCTTCTTCGCCGCGATACTAACAGCACCGGAAGTGTACTTGAACAGAGAAGCATAAAATCGAAACAGTTGCTTTTTACGGGGAAAACGTTTCTGCAATATCACGGAGGAATGAGCATTCCTCTTCGGTTGCTTCGTTTTTTAATTCATACCCATCGAATTCCCCTATTTATGACGTCACGGGGCCCATTGTTAATTCAGCCACGTTGTTTCGAGAATGCTTTGCGAACGCGTTAAACTCGCCACCGGTAAGATCGTTCTTTTATGGCCTGTTTCTTCGACTGTAACGTCGTCAGGTTAATAGCAGATGGAAGTAGACCAGCATTGCGAAACGTTTAATGGTTGTCATCAGCTTGGACATTAGTATCTGCAGTATTCGAAGAGGCGATCAAATAAAGAATAATTTTATGGAGGCAGAAAGCAAAAGAGATGAAAGTTCTACTTGAATGTTGACACTTTCTCGTTTTATCTGGCAGTAGTTTGAAGTTGTGTTTATGAAGAGTCAGTTGGTTGAAAGTAACCAGTTTAGTAGATAAAGTATAAAGAAAACACTGTATAATTTTTTACTGACACGAAAGAGGGAAACAAAGTTCAACGAATGACTTGTACAATAGATGTTACAAGTTATATCTATAATATTTTGACTGTCGTTCTGAAGCTGTTAAAAATTTCATTAGGTAGTTGTTTTATTTTTGACAAATTTTATTTATCATTTTCTTAATATTTCGTTATCTTCATTATTTGAAATTTCAAGTACGTATAACTTACAAAATTCCTAATAATATAAGTAATGCCCATTGTTACAACAGTATTCGTATTTCAAAGTCATAGTTTCTTTCATCAAAATTATTAAAAGCAAAACTGTTAACTTTTTATGTAAATTTCTAATTCATTTTCACGTTATACAGTATGTCCGTTTTAAGTGTCTACACGTGATTATTTCTATAAGTATCAGAGATACAAAGAAATGTTTCAGATGAAAGTTGTATGGTATCATGGGGGACATACCGTGATGATAATTGTTTGACCTCGAGATAGCGTTGGTGCGTCCTGTGAAGGTCACATTTAATTTTTTAAATGGAACCCTATATTTTTTATTCCATATTCTTGTAGCTAATATTGAGACGTTTTCAAAACACTACTTATGTATGCATTTTACATAAGTCATTGTTGAGTTATTAACTTTCAAAGTTTTCATGTCGCCCTCACTGGAGATTAGAAAAAAATAATCAGTACCGAAACTCGGTGATGGTGTGGTGCGGAATATTTAATAGAAAATTAATAGGTCCGTATTTTTTTTATGGATGTGTCAATGGACAAAAATATTTACAATTTTTACAAACCTACTTAACTGAAATTTTGGAAAAGATCGAATTAGAAGATAGAAGAAATATGTGGTTTCAACAAGAAGGAGCACCTCCACATTACATGGCAGAAGTGAAAAACTGGTTAAACGAAAATTTTCAAAATAAGTGGATTGGACGTGGAGGGCCAGTACTATGGCCACCAAGATCCCCAGATTGTTCGCCGTGTGATTTTTTCCTATGGGGGTACTTGAAGCAAACAGTTTATCGCACCTCAGTTGAAAGTGTAATAGAATTACGTCAACAGATACGAAATGCATGTGCAGAAGTAACATTTGAAATGCTAAGAAAAGTGGACAAGCAATTCCAAAAGAGGTTACAGAAATGTATTCTTAATGATGGAGAACATATTGAAGGATAACCACCTTAGGTTTCAATAGATACTAGATACTAGATTCACAATCGGCTTTTAGAGCCACCATGATGTACAAAGTCCGACCGAGCAACCTCCTCGCGGTGTACATTGGGTAACGCTAATGTCGGCGGCATGAAAACTTTGAAAGTTAATAACTCAACAATGACTTATGTAAAATGCATGCATAAGTAGTGTTTTGAAAACGTCTCAATATTAGCTACAAGAATATGGAATAAAAAATATAGGGTTCCATTTAAAAAATTAAATGTGACCTTCACAGCATGCACCAACGCTATCTCAAGGTCAAACAATTACCATCACGGTATGTCCCCCATGATACCATACAACTTTTATCTGAAACATTTTTTTGTATCTCTAATACTTATAGAAATAATTACGTGTAGACACTTAAGACGGACATACTGTATATACAATATAGAATATAATTTAATCGTCATATCATTTACTGCCGTTTTCGGTAATCTCCTTTCGGTTATATTCATTATTAACCCCTTGCACTACAATAACGTGTCACACT
Organism: Stelis phaeoptera; assembly: GCA_943735885.1. Taxonomy (NCBI): domain Eukaryota; kingdom Metazoa; phylum Arthropoda; class Insecta; order Hymenoptera; family Megachilidae; genus Stelis; species Stelis phaeoptera. The sequence continues at coordinate 6,689,296 of OX030933.1, forward strand.
CGTGACGCACCTTACAGTACAGATGTGACTTCTGTCTTTGATCACGATTGAATATTAAGCTTAATTCTAGTTACAATTTACACAGTTAATGTTTCAATTTCCTCGATTTGTTTTAACGCTGAAGTAATAAATATTTAGATCCGTAATATTTAAATTCACGATACTTGTTTCACGATTTAATATTCGCTGATTTCCTATTTTACAACGTAATTCGATTTAGTAATGCGAAGGGGACCAAAAACAAATCATTGCTAAAATAAAGAACAGTTAACTTCCTTTCATGATAAACAGACCAAAGAATCAGGAAAAGGACCAAAGTCTTTGCACACACTCAATACTTATTCTCAACCAGTTGTCTGTACTCTTCGCTATTGTCGAAATCAGAAGCCTTATCTCTTTAACGACGACATCAAGAGTTGTTCCTCGTTTCTCAGCTTCGTGCAGCACAACAAGATCTGATCGTTTGAAGGTGCAAAAAGAAAAGAAAAGAAGAAGAAAAAAAAACGAAAACGGATAAGTGAGAAGCTCGATCGGTTTTAAACGCGGCTTCAGAGGCGAGAACAAGTCTAGCAACGGTGATGTTGGCGGCAAGTGAAACCCGAAGGGAAGATAAGCAGTTAATCCATTACCGGTTAATTGAAGTGAATGTGAAGTATCTCCAGTTTGCCTCCGCCTGGCGCCTGGTCGCAGAGCTCGGAAAGGTGCGGGCTCAGGGAGCCAGAGTTAATTTATAAAACAAAGAGTAACTATAATTATTATCGCAGCGGCGGACGAGAAAGGGCTGAGGTGAAATTGTGGCCAGAGGTGCGGCGAAGGTAAAATGGTAGGAGGTCGTGGTGCTCTCTGCCAATTAAAACTTACGAACTCGAGCCAGTTTCTACCTATCTTCCTCCTTTCCTATCTACCCATTTCTCTCTCTCCTCTTTCCCGTTTTCTAATCGTTTTCGAGTCTCACAGCGCGATCTAGCGCCTGGCCTATCGATGTCTCGTTATAGTAGTTTAACTTTAATTGCGCCCTTCCTCTCTGTTCGTCGGTAGCTTATAGCCGGATGCCGTTCCCAATGTACACTTCCGCTATCGGAGGACGAAAGGAAACGGTTTATCGGGAATAATGCCGAACGCAAAGCCGATCGGATTTCCGAGACAAAAATGGGGACGTTGAATGAACCACGTTGCAATTAAGATACTACGAAGTTACTCTTCTCATTGAGATACAATTTTGGATGGAAACTTTATCAACTTTATTCAACTGTGCATTTGAAGTTAGTCAGTTTGTAAAAAATTCTTCAACCCTTTCCTGGACGCGACTTTTTCACTAAAACAATTTTGTTTTTGATTTATTACTTCACACGAATAACTGAAGTTTAAAAACAATTCCCACTGTCTGTGAAAGGGTTAATCACGTAACATGAACAGTGTCCTATTTACTTTAAATATACCGCTAGTTGAAATTTAGTCAACCGATCTCCAGGCACCCTATAAAATAGAAATTATTTAAAGTTAATTTTTGCATCTGAACAAAATCAAGTTACTGAAATATTTTTCTTGTTGTAATAATAACAGTCCCTAATACTTTTGACCAGGACTGTACATACAATCCAAGTGTAGGAAACCACATTCGTGTCCATAATTTCTATGTTAATTATACCTCGTACATCGAGCCTCGATCTTCCAGGGATAAAGAAACATTACGCTTAATGAATGCCTTCGTGAACAAATGTCGTGTATAATTGTCACAAGTAATCACGAAAAGCCACTTTTCGATGAAAAGATATATATAATCTTCGCAGGATTCGAAGCGTTTCGCAATTAACGCGAATTTGCATTCGCGAACGTCGGTTAAGAAAGACGCAAGGAAACGAAAGGAACGGGTACACGGGTATGGGAAATTGCATTCTTATCAGATAATGACAGTTTCGTTTTTCGTGTGTGTCGACGATATCGTGCGGCTTGAATCACAGGCTCGTTCGTTTGTATCGTGCGGCTGGAGAGTCTTCTAGCTCGTATCGGGGATCGAATGGCTCAGGGAGTAGTTAGGAGTTATGACCTATCCGAGCGCAGGGCCGTTTTTCCTCGAGCTTTTCTTCTGTTCGGTAGGTACTTTTATACTTGACCGTATTACCTGTTTCTTCTCTTTCTTCCTTGCGTTTTGTTTCCAACGGGGACGAAAGCGCGAAAGAGAGGAACGTTGGCTCAGAGAACGGAAGAGGAGCGAAACAGTTTCCGACGGGAGCTAGAAACGAAGGAAAAGTTTAAGTTGTTTAAGTTTTACATGGAAAATTGAACATGGTTTAAGGAACACTAAACGTAGATTAGGATTTTTTCAAAAAGTACCGAATGACGGTACTATTATAAAATATGAAAATTCGATTAGCTATTATATTATCAAATATATGGATTTTAATATTACTGAGAATCGTTGTATTAATTCAATAAAAAATTGCCAGGGATATTAAAATTCCTGACGAAGCACGTGATAAAGCTTCAAAGTGGATAATATTCATCTCAATATTACATCGTACGTTTATATAATAAAAATGATACATAATTTAATTCATTTTTGTATAATATGTTTGACTTTAATTACACCGCATGATATTTACTAATGAAATCTCTCAGCGCTCGTGGGTATAATATAAATCGTGTTTGCTGTTCGCGTTTAAAAATTCAGCTTTCATTTGACCCGATGTAACAAGGATTTATCAGACTTTAACTACAACACGGTTGAAACATATGCACGCTTCCAGATACGAGTAGGGTTGGTTTTATAAGCTACTTTAATCCGGGCATATGAGCTTGTGTCATCGCGCGTGCTTGCGCCGGGTATTCCTGACTCCCTCTTCCTCATCATCCCAGCGTCATAATCCTCTTCAGCAGCTCATGAAGCAGCTGCTACAAGCCCCGTTCCGCTGGCATTCACGTGCTTCGTCTTTTGCACGAGCTTCTCAAGCACGACCGATGCAACACAAATATTTCACAGTCGAGCATTCTCCTGGAACCCTTCGTCCTTTCTTGTCTACTAATTCACTTTACCTTTCGCACATTAAGGGTTATTTTAGCCCGTGGAAGATGAATGCTTTGCTACCTAGCAAAAGCGTCGTTCCACGTGGATACGAAGCACAAATTTTCTACATGTAATTAAAATATTATATTTTCAAATATAAGTATTATACGGTGGATCCTTGAAGTTGCGAAACAATGTTTAATCATCACAAGTTAATTGATTACCATATTTGACCCTTCGAGTTTAATGAAGAATGAATTGTTGTGTTTTTAAATTGAGTGGATCTCGAATCCTTCTTTTCTATATTATACTAAAAGAATCACGCGTATAAAGTTCTCGCAATCAGAGGATACGAATCAGCCTCTTCCCGTCAGATTGATTTCGCTCGCGTGGTTGTTAGTAATTTCAATAGTGGGGAATATCGAGCGTAAATCAAAGACAAATCCGGCTTCGATTATATCCGACTGAGCTCTCTGGTCGATTTCTTGCTTCTGTCCTCGTTTCGATTCTGTCTCGGGGTATCCATCGCCGGTAGGAAGCAATTCGTAGTTTTCCAATCAGGGAACGAGACAGCCGTGCTCATTTTCCGAAGAGTACGCGACTTGCATTATATCTAGAAACAGGAAGTAGTCGATCGGAGAAGACCGCAACGGGGGAAGTCTGAATCGGGGTGGAAGCCCTGCACGTTCTTCCTTCCCCGTTTTACTTTTCCCACGGGAACGCAATTCGCGATATTGTCTCTATTGTTCTTTTGATCGACGGAATCAAAAACGTTCCGGCAGGCCAGTATTAATTTATACCGCCCTCGAAAAGTTTTGGGGGATTTCTTCCCTGTAATTTCCTGCGTTCGAGAAAACAGACGAAATTATTCGCTCCCGAGGATATTCTTTTGTTGCCCTGTATCGTGCTTTCAGTCATGGAAAATGTTTATAAATCAAAGAGGACGGTCGTTTGCTTTTTCTTGGGAGCGTGATGTTGGAAGGTATTTTTAGATATCAATAGGAAATTTTTGGCATAAGTACTTGTATTATATTATAGGATTTATACACGAGAAAGCCATTGAATTGTGAATTGTCTCGTATCTGACAGTCTTCGATTCTAATATCGAAACGTGCGTGGTTTTATAATAGTTTTTTTTTTTTATTATAGAAGTTTTGTAATCAAATAATTAATAACAGTTAAATTTGATAATTAAATAATCGTACTTTTTTTAATTATTAGTCTGACTACACGCATTCATTTTCACTGTGTTAATTTTGAAAGGGTAGATTTTGTATTTCTTTGTTCGAGTTGTTGATTCTATAGTTTAAAAGGAAAATTAGGCAAATATTTTTAAGCATAACTGTATTCTTAAGAAGGAAAATGATTATTAAAGTACGACGACTGTATGAATACTTGGCGATGAATCAATGAATTAATGGTAAGTAATGATGCTCGACAGAATTTGGTCGTCCCTTTTAGCTATTAGACCCCCCTACCCCGCCTTCTTCCATAACGTCCGTTCCCCATCGATTTCACCATGAAATCCACTTTAACGCTACCCCAGAGGTTAAGTACCATCCTTGATTCTGCCTTCAATATCCCTGAAGAAATTCTATTACTTCAGTTAGAAGATGAAACGTTGGTCGTTTATGCCTCGTTCGTTCTTGATATAATCCGTAATCATTTAAAATACTTGTATTACAATTTTTTTATTGTATTTTTACTCCTTTATTAATCGTCATTGCTTTTCAACTTATTCAGTACCTGTCATACTTATTTTATTAGACTTCAGTTTACAAGTATTGTTACTATTTATGGATATAATTGTATATTAATTTAAAATCCAAAATGTCTTCTCTAGAACTAATGTTTTAATAACGAAACAGACGAAATCTATTTACATTTTTAATTTTAAAACTGATTATGCATGCTTTATTTATTTTGAATTACTTCTATACGAATAAAGGAACTATACTTTTAAATAAAAATTCAGAAGAGAAATGTCGACATTTTTAGGAATTTAATAATTCCTAACTTGGAAATTTTGCAAAATATTTTTAGAAAATTTGAGATATCGAAATCTAGAAACTCGCTGATCACGATGAAAGGGTTAATATGTTATCTCCAAATAAACATGAAACTTTGAATTCTTTTAAAACATTTGGAATTGGCTAAATATACATCTTATAATTTGACTTCTAAACGTTTACGTATAAAAAGATAAAGAATAATCTTTGTACAAGACCAATGCACTTGTATGGTTCCATAATAAAATCTTATTTTAATTAAAAAAAGAAAAAAAGAAATTTGAAGCTGTACACTTAATTAAGTTCATTGTATGTTCAGTTAATTTGAATAACAAAAGTTCATTCAATCTTTTCGTTTTCTTTTGATTGTTAATGGATTAATTGTTTCAATATAAAAGTCACGCAAAAATAACAGGCATCTTTTCCATTGTGCGGCATTGAAGAGACAAGAATCTTCATTGTCTTCGTTCTTTTTTTCTCTGTCAGCCCCTCGTCACGACGATTCTGTCAGCGAAATCGATTTCCAGCTCATTTCTGTCGATAAAGAAATTTCCGAATGAATAATCACAACTCCATAATATATAACTGTGATATCTGCGGTTTGATGGCATCTTTGTAATTTCACGCTCGTATTTCTTCTCGACATCTTTTTTTCAGGATGTTACAGGATATATTGAAGGTTCTAGGCGAAGAAAGCTCCGATCGTCAGCTAATTCGTCTCGCATAGCATTCAGAATTCCAAAAGTATATTTTCGTCGAAAGTTGCCCTCTTTTTTTGAAGAGTATTTTATGGTAGAAGGAATTTTAAAGCAATTGTACGAAAAAATGTTGAATCTTCAACAGAATTTTTCCAGCTTTAAAAATCCTTCCAGAAAATGGTAATAAATCTTTAAATAAATGCTCAAACGTGTCAATATAAATTTTAAATAATAACCAGTATTATATGCGTCATGATTAATTCGACTAATGAAAGTTATACTTTAATAACAATAATCTTATCTTACATAAAGTTTATTTTGTAAACAATACAATCTAATCAAATTTTGCATGCAATCGATACTCACGACTGTTGTCTGAAATAATTCTTTGACTCTTACAACGACGTTACGTTTCGTAGAATTTCAAGCACGTCTGACTACACACGGTGTAGTTTTACTTACTACTGCTACGTCCCAGTAGTACGAGTCAATAATATCGGCCTTGTTGAACTTATTAACGAACGAGGTTTCTTAACTTCGTAAACATTGTACTTTTTTAACAGAAATTGTTAGGAATTTCGAATAGTTTGTAAATTTAGAAACATACAAACTGAAAATTATTACATTTCTGACCTACTTATGATATTCTTTGCATATGATACCACTAATACATTAATTATTGGTTCTGTTATAAGGCTGACATTACGCGTTTTACAATTTTGTTTGTTCACCAAGAGAAAAAGTTAAATTGTGGTCCATTCGCATAAATGCATATATGTATTCAACCGATACGAGTAACGGAGGAAGAGTCGTAGCCGAGTTTATCGTGGATCGTTTCGAATTTAGGTCGTCTGGATAAATCTTATCAAGAATTTATCGATTTCAGCTTTGTCGTCGATAAAACTTTTAGGAATAAAGTTTGCCTCCGCAAGAGGGTGGGGGGGGGGGGGGGGGGGTGTAGTCCATAACGAAGGAGGGACGAAAGAGTGAAATAAGTGAAACGAATTTCTCTATGTGTACATATACATACAGGGTGGCCCGATATTCTATAATTCATAATAGAACGACAATCAAGAGTTACGAATTTGTATGGAAGGCTTCGTTTTCGAGGACACTGTCTATTTAATTGATTTTCAAATTAGTCGAAATTTATAAATTAATAATCTCAGAATTATTCGATGGTCGACATATTATACATAGTCAAATTTATCTTTTTTATCGACTATAACGTAATCGACTATAAGTAATCAAAATATATCCTCCCATTTAAAAAAAAGATGACAATGTCATCTTCTTAAATTAAATATTCTTTTCCTTGGACATATCCTCTAATCATTAAAAACAGTAGAGATATTTTAGGTTCCAATGTCAGATGGTTTATTTTGTATTCAGGGTGTCCTACCCAACATGAGCACTTTCGATTGAATTTCATATTTGTACAGATACAAACGAACAGTTTTGCAGAAAATTACCTCAGAACATATAATTATGAGACGACGTTCCCCTCTGATTTCTCTTCCGAAATACAAGTCTATCCCGAAAAACCGATTTTGTGTTCTTCCAAATAACGAAACGATTAAAGGTGGTCGAGTTAGGTGGGACACCCTGTGCACAGACGATATATACAAGAAGGCTGGTGATAAACGCGTTTAGACAGAAGCAATTGGAATCCAAAGTGTTCCGTGCCGTCTGAATTCGCGAACCGAACGACCGTAACCTCGTTTCCGTAGATAATGTGTGGCTTGCCTTTCGACTATTCCCGAAATTGTCGTGTATCGTGTTCGGATCCTGGCCCGGTACTTCCTCGAATAACCATTGTGGCCGATCCGCTGTGTACGAGGAATTTCCTAGTACGCTGATCCTATGGCTTTTCATCGGTTACTCTCAGAAATGATCAGGCACGATGGTTGCGCGTCCCAATAACAACGAAACGGGATCATTTCGGCCAACCTATTGTGAGCGTTTCTGAAAAATGCGGACACCGCTGCCATTGGGAATCGAATCTTCCACTTCCGCGTCGTACACGGTCTGGCTACTTCGTCCACCGATCTATTATCCTGCTGTCATTTGTGTTCATCTTATTATTGGAATTGAAAGTGCTGATATTACGCTATTACGGAGTTTACCGTTGTCAGTACTTCAGCGAATCAAGTTGTCTCTCCGACAGTTGCTTTATTGTGTTCGTGTAGAACATTATTAAGAAGCATTTGCACACATTGTAACTAAGGGGGACAGTATGCAGTTCTGTTGAATAGAATAGAAGGATAAGACTTTATGCATACTTTTTTAACCACTTAATTTACAATATCTTGTCACACTCTCGACGCTCCCTACAGTTCAGATGTGACTTGTTTCGTTCAAATTTTGTAATTCTAATTATTATAATTTACACAGTCAAAGCTTGTTAATAAATAGTTAGCTTCGATTGACGCATCTGTAGGTTAAAGGGTTAACGGAGTATTATTCTTGTCAAATCAATGAATAACAATTCGAGGTTTTCATGCCTGTTCGTGTTCGATTCCTAAGGAAATCGTTCATCCACGGTTAACTTACGCGCTACACGTAAAAAATCCTTGACAGTTGCTGAAAGATTAGCGAAGTAATTTACCCCGACGGGTTAATAGTTTCACAATAGGGTTCAAGGGTTCTTGCGTTGTCCTGTGGTTTTCGCTGGTGTTTCGCTCGTTATCATGCAAATTAATGCGATCATACCGTCGAGCTTTATCGGCTACTGTTCTGCAAAAAATAGATCACTAGTCTTGGAAAATCGGCCACTTTGTTTCTTATGGGGCTGCCGATAATGATCATTAACGAAGCCGTCTAGTCCTCTTAAAATCTTAAAGTCTATGCGTTCCATTTGCATCGTGATTTTATGAAATATATATTTATTCGAAAGTTCCTCCTTTCCAGAACTAATCTTTCAAACTTTTCCGACCGATGTATCTCATTTTAGAGCCGCCGTAAAATATTTGTACGTTGCCGCTGGAAATTTTGTGAACCGTACAAGCTGAAACCTGATTCGCTATTCCGTTTCAGAATGGAATAATGTGTAATCGTTTCAGAGTTTCTGATTCGCAGACATTCGTAGCGAGCCTTTGATTTTCCTTCTTGCGAAAATAATTACTTTTGACGCTGTGCAAAGGGTATAAATCTTGGAATATTTCATCTAATTATTATTAATCTTGCTAGAAACTTTTGGTGGCCAAGTTGCCGAGCAGTCATTTATCATCGTCAGCATCTTGAATAAGATTTCAAATTTCATATTCGTGTACATATGCAGGAATCGTTTTGTCGTGAAAAGCCAACGTGATTCGAGGATTTCGGAAGCTTTATTTACACCCTAGAAGCTTCGTGCATAAGCTATTTGCTAATTAAGGGAGAATCCAAGGTAACGCGGGGAAAATAAGCGTCGGAACAAATTTAAATAACTAAGCTGTAATTAACCATTGGTAACACGTTGAATTCTCATTTATTTCGCATAAATTAGAGTCAGAATCTTGGCTACTGTTTTGTTACATCACATTGTTCAATTATTATAAGAATTTTGGATCGAATATATAAGTACTTATAATAATTGTCGTCAAACTTAAAATTTTTAATTAATAAGGCATAATTACTGTTTTCAGTATTTTGTATTAGACCTTCTATGTTATTTGTCATGTAACGATTTAATAAACGCAGAGCGTCGAACGGTTTAAGTATAATCTTGTTTCTCGTGAATTTCCATCTCATGACGAACAAGATTCAGATATTGAATTTCTAATTAACGATGCATACTCGAGCCAGCATTACGACGTATTGCGTCCGACGTTGAAGCGCATTCCTCAGTTACTATTCGAACGTGTTTCTACGGCTGCGTGGTAATTAATAAGCATAGCTTCGACTTGCTCGAGCGAAACACGGTAACGCGTTAACACCATCTACGGATATCCCTGTCGACTTGGAAAATCTTCTGGAAACTCTGTTCCATATTCAAAGGAATTTGGGGATCTCTCGAAAATTTTAGGAAATATCGTAATACTTGTCGGCCGCATGAAAATTATAAATTACCTTCTGTAGTTCAATTGCTCCAACTAACATCTTGAAACATTTGGAAAAAAAGTGAAGATTCATTATTTAAGATAGATAAATTATTTTTAGAAAATATGTCTGATATTTTAATAAAGTGGCATAAAATATTTCAGGTTTCAGCTGTCTTGTAATGTGTTAAAAAATAAAAAAGGTGGTATAGGACAATTTAACACTTTCGCTGCAATTAGAAATATTATATTTTTTAAATAGAAATAAAAAAAGGAAATATGTTCTTGGGAACTTGGGAATTTTTCAATATTATATTTTTGGAAATTTATAAACTTTGGGATATCGTGTTTTTAATAACTTAGAAATTTCGAAATATATTTTGTGATATCTTTTCTTCTGATTATCTCTCAGTTTTTTCGTTATTCAAAAATTAAAACGTAATATACATTGATTTGGTGTACACGCGTTAAATAATTTTAAGTTAATATTTTTTCAAATAATGATTCAAACTGTATATGATTTTTCATGATTTCTAAGAGTCTTTATTTTTCAACGTTCTTTAACGTACTTATCCACTTCTTGGATTGTTTTCACTTTCAAATTGTACTCAGTGATTGTTACTCAAATAATTGTATCGCCCAAAACAATAGTGATGTGTTTCCAAGTTTATTAAAACTAGGAACAATACCACATACATGTTCAACACAAATTTAAATTTCACGAAGCTTAATTTTCCTTGTAAAATCAATAGTGGAAGTTACACCACTATTATTTTGTATCGCTAAATTGTAAGTTATAAAGTGATAATGCATACGAAATTCCTTTTAGAGTGATAAGTAATGCGTTAAAACGATACTTCCATTATCCGAAGCGAAACGTGGATCCGTTATAATCGTGAATTGTTGTCCAAATACCAACGTAGAAATTCCAAGCAAACGAATCTCACCTTACGCTATAAATAACGGAGGAATCGTTCGTTATTACAAGCATTTCGACACGCTTTGTAGGCATTCGACTTCGAGCCCCTTTCGAGAATTTATATTTCCTCCGTTGTGGCAAACATAAGTTAGCCCCGCAGAAACTTGGCCAATAAATAATTCTTCGCTAAGGTGTCTGCAACTTGAGACCAGGGACGAAGGCGAAATCGTGGTGCGAGGTGGATCGAAGAAACGATGGTCGAAGGCGTATAAAGAATAAAAGAGAAAGGGGGAGAAAAATAAGAAATTCGACGAGAGAACGGACCTACATCAATAAACAGGCCGATGGATTTTGTGTCCGAGCTTTCAGATTATTTTTATATAAAAAGCACGGAAGGGTCGAGGAGATGTAATGTTATTGCTCGTAAAATTGAATCATACATGGTGTTGAAAAAATGGGATCAAACTACAAGAACAAGGGTAAAATATCTTATTCCTACGTGAATGTTTTAGCAACGTCGTTCGATAAGGACAGCTTGAGGAATAAGTACCATCTTGAATAAGCTGGTGATTACTTAGATTAGGGTTAAGTCATAATAAATAATAATATCAACCGTTAAAACTAAATACATATATTATATAAAAAATACTAATATTTCACATGAAAGCTTTAGCTACTTATACGGTAGGTTTTCTTCGCTGGCTAATTTATCCCCAAACTCTCGAGAGGCATTAAACCCTTATAATCTAATAAAACCTTTTCCAATATTAAAAGGAGTCAGTGCTCTCTGTACTGCTTGTGTTTTAGAATTTTTTTTTTTTTTTTGGACAAGGCGAGATTGAAGGAGGAAAGAATTGTTAATTTCTTATGAACACATGGGAGGCACTGGACCTAACGTCCACGTCACATGAGTCAGTGTGTTAGTGGGAATGTGGCTCTATAGGATTTTCATACTTGTGGCTATCCTAATTATAATTAAGATATTTATTATATCTCAGTAGTTAAGTATGCCAGTATTTGTATAATTATATCAGTACGTAACAGTAGGGTTCGCACAAATTTTAAAGTATTCTTGGACACGTATCTGATTACAAAGACAGATAAATGGGGAAAAATACGTGAAAATTGTGAAGAAAAGAGTTTTAGGGAAAATGTATCTGGAAATAGGCGAAACAGAATTGTTTGAGTTGTTGAGAAAGTGCATTTGCTATGAAAGAAGAGAAGAAAGTTGTGCTGCGTGATGTGAATAAGTTGTAACCGTCGCGTCGAATCGAAAGGATTCAGAACAGAAGAAATGGTTCGAGTGTGAGGTGTAAATGTCTTACATGCTGTTTGCCATGTACACATCACGAATTCATCATGTATATGAGTTTAACACAAAAAAAAAAACGTGCAGGCATGATTAAAAAATTGCTGCTTGATGAAGTACTTCTGCAGCGTGGAACTGCAAATGAAAATTCTAATTTCTCGAATGTGAATAGTCGCATGCGTTGGTCGTGGAAATTTTTTCGTTTGCAGAGTGAAGTACCGTCTCTCCAGTGGCGTCCATATGATATACAACAAAAAATCCACCGCTTTAGATTAAAATGAAACAAAAATCACTGTAAATATTTTATGAAAGAGAAATTTAAGCATTCCTTTTTTCCCAATCGTTTTTCTCTGTGATGTTCAAAAATTGTTGACATAAGCATACGAAGCTAAGAAATAATTAGTTTGCTTAATAATCTATATCTTCCCTGACATACATTTAATCCGGAAAATGTTTAAAATTTATGATTTATAAAACATTCGAATTGCTTTGAAGAAAAGTGTGCGACTTCTATGGTTTAATATTTAATAATATTTTTAAAATTGCTTAACCCATCGTTCGTTTAAGTGACGAATGAAACAAGAGTCAGAGAACAACTGGATTCAAAGAAATTATTTATTTCTTAATTGCTATGGCCAAGAAACTTAAAATTTATATTGTATTTGTTGAATATCTAAATGCCACTATTTTGTAATTTTTATTTTCTTTCTTTTATATATGTTTTAAGGTTTTTCTTTATTTAATATAATAATACACGAGCAGGTAAATTATGGACTTAATATTGACTGGATCGGATTTGACCCTATCGTGGTGTTTAAGGGTTAAACAATTATCAGCCGTTCTGTAAATAATGCTTCCCATTAATAAATTTGTTCAGGCAAAAAATCATTTCACTTTTTTTCAAAATAAATGCATGAGGTATGATAATAATTCATACAGTATTGTATCACAATATGTTTTGAACAGCTTAGAGCACGCAATTGAAAATACTTGATAATCATAATTCAGTACGCTCTTCTTTGACGATGAAGGGTAGATTTGAAGGGTGAGGCAGGAGCATCAACGATGCATGCTTTCTTTGAGGACTTTGTCGCCGAAATAGAAGATCCATTATTCATCGGCAACTTCGCGAGACTTTTCCGTTGCAAGCTCTCTCGGACCCCTAAGAGAATTTCCCGTTGTAGACGAGACTCTAGCGAAGGAAGGAAGGTAAGGAACAGGAAAAGAATTATTTCCGGTGCATCGTAGCCATACCTCGTGTCCATTGACACCAGACCTGTATTATAGTTTCCTTCGTTATCTTGCATCCGGGACACGAATTTTGAAATTGTGTGTACTCAGATGAAATCTAGTTATTTGCAAACTTCTTAACTTTATATTAAAACAAGGTTGATAACATAAAATACGTTTGCATTTATTCGAACGTTGTTGCATTGCGAATATGATATTATTGTTCCTTGGCTTATTAAAAGGTTACGTGTACTGTTGGATGCGATAAACTTCCTGGGGGAAATTGGTGACATAGGTGCAGGTAATCACTAGTTTCGATATTCCTGAATTGCTGCGTACTAAGCCTGGATTGAAACCAAGGTAGTCATTTAATTGTATTTATTAGATTGCTAAATTATTAAATTACTGTGTTACTATATTGAATTATCGAATTACTACTAAATTACTGATTTACTATATTACTAGATTACTTGATTGCTAGGTTATTAATTTACTAGATTGTTGGATCATTAAGTTATTAGGTTATTAGATTACTAGGTTACTAAATTACTAAGTTATCGAATTACCAAATTACTATTAAATTACTAAATTAGTAAATTCCTAGTAGATTATTAAGCTACTAGATTGTTCGATGACTAAGTTATTAGGCTACTGGATTATTCAATTACTAAGTTATTAAGTTACTAGATTGCTAGATTACTATGTCACTCAGTTACTAAATTACCTGATCACTAAATCACTGAATTGCTTAGTTAATAAATTACTATTTAACTAAACTATTAAACTATAAAATCACGAATTTGCTAATTAATAATTATCAGTAATATAGTAATTATTGTAGATGGGTTAAGTTGATCATCGTGCCTGCATACAATGCGTAATAACTTTCTAGTATTACAGCGAATAATGAGTACGTGTATACATGGTAATAACAAAAATGTACTAAAGAAACATGGAATGGTTAATATTAGTAAGCTGAAGCAACGTAGCTAAACCCGTGTAATGTCAAGTCGTGTAAAAAGATAATCTGGTGTACTTAACACGTATACTGTATACAATAATTTATCGCAGTAACTGATTTTTATACTGACAAGTGGTTCATTATAAAATCGAACTTCAAACGGTGTTTACAATAGCTTAATGAACGACGGTAGCGTGTGCTGGTGCAGATCCTTCCTCGGCTCTGATACAAACTGGGAATAAAAGGGAGGAAACGACAGCCGGTCGGGTTAAGCCTTTGAATTAAACGGAACGACGTGGCAAGTTCGCAAGGAATTATCTAAACCTCTTTCTGTACTTGGACGAGAACTTGCTGGCGAAATCGTTTCCAACGTTCATCAGCTCGGCTAGAACAAACATTCCAAAGCGAGGGATATAGCAGGGTGGCGAGGGAAACTTCGTAACAGAGGATTTCCATTTAGAGACAGATTTTCGCGAAACCTTTGCACCTTGCATCAAACTGTAAAGGATAACACGAAATAACGTGCTCACAGGACGTTCACTGTGCAATCGAAAATCGTCACTTTGACAAATTGTGCAAACGTTGCGAGTCGTCTTCGCCTTCGAAGATCTTACCGTCCTAGTAGTTTACTTTGCTTCCCTGTTTTTATCCGTTTCCATCGGTATTGAGATTTCCGTCGAAGCGAAAGAAGTTGTTTCGCGACGATACATCGTCGAATTTCGTTACTTATTGAACAATCCTTATCACAGTTTAAACATTTCTTAGAATCATTATTATAAAAAGCCCATAACACGTTCTCTGTTAAATAAGTGAAAACATTATTGTCCTTTTGTATTATAATCATTTTATTAGGTTTTATTTTGGATCTTTCTTGATGTTTTATACCTTCTCGAAAATTTCTTACAAGGGTGGACAAGGAAAGGACACAATGTTGCAAGGGAAAGGCAGCAGCGATTTATTTCATTCAACTGTAATAAATTAATCGTTACAATGAAGTTTGAGAGTTTTATACTTTACGTATAAAATATTAATGTATTTCGCTTCCCTAATAAGTCTGGATCTCGATTGGCCAGGGCTCCGTTGTTGTAGAATTAATCTGATATTTCGCATAATCGAATAATCAATAAATGAAAGAATAAAACATGCATTGGTACCAAATTGAAAGATCAAATTTAAAAATCAATCAATCGCATCAGTCTGGAAATAATATCAATGGAAGAAATACGATATTTTTAAGTACTTCAAAATTTCGAAATATCATATTACAAACTTTAAAACTTAAAAATATTAATTATAATATTCTTTGTACTTGAGCATTTATTTTACAAAGACGTATATATACGATACATATACGTTCTTCCCAGCACGAAGGTTAATAATTAACACGTTGGCTGCCACGGGGGTCACCGGTGACCGGCACCCGAAATTTGTTACAATCAAATAATTACCAACAGAAATGATAAAATAAACCACGGATAGCGTTAATATTAAGCTAATAATGCTAGCTATCGAATTGAAAAGATAAATTTGAAAATTAGTTGATTAGGATTTCAGCGTGTCTGACTACCCACGTCCGTTTTCACTGTGGCAGTCAACGTGTTAAGGCGTTAACGTGTCTTATCATATACGTGCATTTTCACTGTGGCAGTCAATGCGTTCATATAACAATGTCAGGCATATCACCAAAATCGGCAAAATCACATCCGAAGCATATCTGCGACGTCCGCAGTTAACGTGTTGATCTTCCAACTTTGATAAATGCTTCCTTGATAAGCATTTCATTTAGGGGATCTTCGAATCGCATCGGTATTAATAAAAGCACAGCTTATCGGCTACGGAAATTGCAGCGTTGTCTAGATGCATGTCTTTCGACGAGGGCAGGCCAAGGGTGAATTTCAGAGGGTGATTCGAGACCATTTATTATCCCCATTATCGTTGTACCGAACTCCTCTCCCCGCTACCGTAGGAATAAGCCACGTGTCTGTACATGTATATGTATATCGTGTTAGTTCCTTTTCTCCGACGACAATGCCGACGTTCGTGGCTTGTGTTTCGGCGTCGAAGTATAATCGACAGCGTTGATGCCTCGGATCGTGTTCGATCAAGTTTTGCCGACCGATTTCTGACACGCAGGCAATTCCCGATAGCTGGCTGACGAGACAGCTTTCTGGCTACCCAATCTCCCGTGAAAAATGGTAATTAACCGCGATTAATAATAATATCTACGTTTCTATTATTTTTCTTCTTGTAATTTTTCACTATGAATATTTACAACTTCCCATCCGCCGCGTACAACCTGTTAATTTCAATCGTTGCTACTATGTTCGACTGGCAATGCCCGGGACACAACAATCGATGGAAGGATGCTCGAAGAAGAGTTCGTGTTAATAAAATAAAAGGTGCAAAGGAACGATGTCGATTACACTGGTCGATATAACGATCATTGTGAAACGAGTTCCTCGAAAATTATTGGCGGCTACATAACGTGACGATAAATTAATTATCCAGTCCTGGGGACCGATATGCCATGTTTATGGCGACCCGTAAACCTCACCTCCGCGCTTGATCGCCTCCTTCTTCACCACTTTCACTGCACTTCTGTTTATGGGACGTGATATTCACCCTTCGCGTCTACTTTTACGACGATCCTTCTCATCGTGGTCTGGTATGGAATCCTTTCCATTTAGAAATTAACGAATGCTCATGTGAAACTGGGACACCATCACGTTTTGAGCTACGGGAGACTGTTGAAATCATTTCAATTGTAAATGATAAGTTAATTCTTCAAATTTTTCAATTGTCCGCTTGCGTGCTAAAAATGTAGACAAATTATTCGGATATCTTTTTAAAGATTGGACCGAATTATTTTGATTTTTTTGAACAACTAGAAGGATTAATTTATTATATGGAGTATTGTAAATGATTCTGAAAAAATGTCGATTGGAAGGATTTAGTAAAGGTTATTTTTTTACAACTTTGTCATCCGAACTTGTAATGAGATTTGAAATAATATTATTTTGTAAATCTGCGTCGATTATATACATGATTCAGAAACATAAGAAAAAAGTTACGAGTATCGAAAAATGTAAGAATTTTTTGATTTCTGGAAAAATTACGATTTGAATAAAAATGTGAGTGAAGAAAGTTTCGAGATTTAACAGAAATGATGATAATACGGAATTTGTGAACGAAGGGAGTAATTGAGGTTGAAATTGTGCGGAATTTTCAGTTGGAATTTATTAGGTTGCAATTTCTGCAACCTGTTTGCATATTTTGCTTTAAAAACGTCCGAATTCCGTCAGGAAAATTGCTATAAATTTTACGGAAATTTATTTCTTTATATGTTATTTATTTTGATAAACATTTATTGTCTGTTGAATTTTAATGAATCTACAAAGAAAAACCGAGAGAATTATTTATTGCAAACTTAGTAATTTGTAATCATTTTAATCTCTAGAAAAACTATTCGGTTTCGTATCGATAAAACCGTGCAGGTCACCTGAAATTGATTTACCCGCTCCATTTTTAGTGCAATACACATGCACGGTGTTAACGGTACAGCGTTTTCATGGAAATCGAATGAAACAAAGAGGTTCGTGAAAATTTGGTTTGCAGAAAATCAATTTTCAAAGCTTCGACGCGATTG
Source organism: Stelis phaeoptera (assembly GCA_943735885.1). Classification (NCBI taxonomy): domain Eukaryota; kingdom Metazoa; phylum Arthropoda; class Insecta; order Hymenoptera; family Megachilidae; genus Stelis; species Stelis phaeoptera. The sequence continues at coordinate 6,707,091 of OX030933.1, forward strand.
CAACGACGTTCTAGTAATAGCTTTCAAACTGCATTTCTGCGCGATGCATTAACACGGGAAATAATTTAGACAGGAAACGAAGTGTTTCGTAATTTTAATGAATTCAGTCATTTAATAACACGGAAAACACGATTCGTTTTAAGAACTACGCCACGGTGAGATTTGACTTCGAGAAAATTAAATCTGTAATTTCTTCTCTCGAAAGCAGACATTGGCACACGTTATTCGGTGTTTATATAACACGTTGAGCACGGTGCCGATTTTGCTGTACTTTCTGTTCAGCCGGTAGCGAGCGAACTTTTGACAACAAGCGCTCAGTTATATATTATATTATAACATTTATTTTTTAACCTTGACACTGCCGGTTCCACGCACCGACGCCGCTCATACGAAAAGTTTGAACTTTGGAAATTTAAAATTTAGAAATTTGCAAATTTAATATTTACCGATATGAGATTTGGAAATTTGGAAGTTTGGAAATTTAGAAATCTGATATTTGGAAATTTGGAAATTTGAGATTTAAGCGTCCTAAATTTGGAAACTTGGAAATTTAAAATTGAGAAATTGGAGATTTGGAAAGTTAAAAATTTGAAATTTAGCAGTTTGAGATTTGGAAAGTTAGAAATTTGAGATTTGCAAGTTCGAAATTTGAAATTTAGAAATTTGAGATTTGAAAATTAGGAAATTTAAAATTTAGAAATTTGAGATTTGGAAAGGTGGAAATTCAAAATTTAGAAATTTGAGATTTGGAAAGTTAGAAATTTGGAAAATTGAGATTTGAAAGTTCGAAATTTGGAAATTAGGAAATTTAAAATTTAGAAATTTGAGATTTGGAAAGTTGGAAATTCAAAATTTAGAAATTTGGAAAATTAAGATTTGAAAGTTCGAAATTTAAAAATTTAGAAATGCGATGTTTGAACATTTCCAAACGAAAAGCCGACTGTCAGTCCCTAGGGACTGACGCCGGCTGAACGGAAAGTTCACGACAGTCCCCAGTTTATAACAATGAAAAGTACCAAAACTACCAGATGTTACAATATTCCCGTCAACCTTGTTAAATGTTTCACGGTGATCGATACGAATAGTACTTCTGGCTCCATTTTAAATTTCCATTTAAACGTTTCCGCTTCTTCACCGCGACGGACCCCTTTAAATTTTCACGGTAAGCTCAATAATTACTTACAGCAAACTACCCATTGCGATTAATTCGAACGATTGAGTCCGACGTGGCAATATAAGATTCCGTTAAACGAAACGATCTCGGTACGGTTTCTACATCATTAAAAGAAGCCAATAATTACAAAACTTTTTTCACCCTACGTACATTTTCCTACTATCTTCTCATCTTTTACCCCCTGATCATTCCTCCCCACTTTTTTTTTTCTATTTCTTTTCGGTTCCGAATAACTGAATTTAACGTACGGGCAAGGGTTGCGACGATATTAATGTTTCTTCATCAAAAGTTCCAACGACGTGGCTGAGTTTCATCTTATAGTAATTTATTACAAAGTGTTGTTCAAAAGAAACATGCCGTGGTACGGTGTACGCGACGTTCAAGTTGTTTAGCTTCGCAGCCGCAAGAAATACGTAACATGGGGTAAAATCTCGTTTACTCTATAGGGTGTTCCTATATTGCGCAAAAGCCGGTTACAGCGAAATGAAAAATGCAATTGAAGGGGCTGCGGCGATATGGAGGCGCTTCTCGATTTCAACAAATCGGGTAAATAAAAAAGAAAGAAGCTTTTAAAAATTAAGTCTTCTCAACTGGTTTCGATAGCAATATACTTTTCTATGGAATATTAAATCTATAGCGGTTTTTCATTTCAAATAAATAGAATTTGAATACTGGAGCTGTCTATGAAATATTGAATTTATTCTAATTAACATTATTAACAGATATAATCAAAATTTGAGAGTCAACTAGTACCGAGTTGTCGAATTTATTCTAAAACCATATAAAAGATTTTTCCACCATGTATTTTTAAACATCTTTACTTGTCTATAATTTTTACAACTTTTGGGCCTCGCGAATTCTTATAAACTGTTTAACTCACTGTTTCATTCTTGGTGTTTAATTATTCCTCCAAAGTTGCTTCCTTTCGTTCCTGTTTTATAAGATAGTAAAATATGGTACATAAGGTGTTTATTATTTTTACCGATAATTTAAGTTATGGAAAAACCATGAATGAAAACAATATTCGAAATTGTAGATAACTCTGTGCACCTATCACGGCGAACTATGACCCCATTTTCCTGGTGAATACCAAATTTCCCAATCGAATGACACCGATTTCAATTATTACGAGGTAGGATACTATAACTTTCAACTATTACTTTTGCAAAACTAATTTATCATCTGGGTAACTTCTCTTGTAAACGTAATTATTATCATTGCGCATATAGTTTTTCAATTGAAAATGAATCAGAGAAATCAATTGACAAAAATCTTGCACCAGAAAATATCTTAATAAAGAAACTGGATTTGTCTTAAAGTATGATGATTTTAATTTCAAATGAAATGTCTGTCAATTTGAAAGATTCGATCCTTTTAATGTCAATATTTTTGATATCATTAAAATACGTCGTGTTAGGTATGCAAGTACTTAAGGAATGTTGAAATTGAGATTTCGGAATATAGAATTATTTTATTCCATATTTTCGATTTATTTCTTTATACAAAATCCCCACCCTCTCCCCTGTGCTACACACCGCGAAGCATGAGATTCATTATATTCACTCGATACAAATGCCAATAAAATGGTTTTAATAAAAACGTTTTTTCTATCGGAAATTGAAAAAAAAAAGTAAAACTTTAGAACGAAATGCAAAGTATTGATTAAAATACAGTGGCCATCGAATTGTATAAATAATCAAATCAAGTGTAATAAAATCAGTTGCTGCTATTTCTGAAAATGTTTTATTCATATCTACGTTTGTATGACTGTACATTTCTGCATACCGAACCAAGGAAATGGCTTTATTGATTTTCCATTTTTCGTCAAAATATATGTTTGATATAGATTTTTGAAAATTTCACAATGTCCTACAGGCACAGGTGGTAAAATATATATTAACCCTTTCAAGGTACATTCTTCTATTTTTGCCATTTTCATGAGTTTGATTACAAAATTTGCTTAGTATAGCTTAAAAAGAGCTAAAAGTAGATTACAATAATATTTTTTTATTTTGCCAAAAAAGTATATAAAAGATATTTTAAAATGAACACTTACTTGGCTACTTACGGTGAAAAAAGTTTCATTTAATAATTCTTAATATATAATTATAACACGGGTTCTTGGCGGTATCGCTATGAAATCGCTTAGCTTGAAAGAATTAAACAAAAGTTCGAGGGTTTTGCTCTAGAGTCTAGAGATATATTTAGACCATACAAAATGAAGGGCTTTACGAAAGAAAATTATTAATAGTATAAAAATGTACTAATATTAACACTATTTATAATATTGCTAATACTAGTAATAATTTAATTGTAATAAATAACCCAATGTGTATATTTCGTTCCCAAAAGGTTGAAAGAAGAATGTTGCTTTCTTTTATTTTTTATTTAAAACACTGAGGTGTTGGATAAAATCATGTACTATACATTTCTTTTATTATACACCGAATGTTAATAGAAACAATAGCATCTACTGGTATATTGAATGTCAAGAATAATAAATTATTATTTTTGATATTCTTCGTGGTACTGCAAAGTTTGGACAAAATTGGTGTCCTGAAAGTAATGCGTTAGTTTTGTAAAATATCTAAAATATCTAAGTCTGAATTAACTCTTCGTAGGGGGTGATTTCCCCTAAAGTTTAATTTTTATAACAAACCATCGAATAATGTAATAGTCACCTTGATAAGCATCCTGCAATTTTTTTAAAATATTTTTTAAAGAAATTGCAAACGACATAGCTTATCTACAAACCGTGAAAAAATATATTCGCATACGTAGGATCAAAGAACATATACTTCCGTTAGTTGTATTATAATTAACCTTTTTAATCATATCAGTCAGTATTGTTCGTACGATCCCCATGATGCGATTTTCCCTATAAATGGTCGCCTAAGAAAGTATTGTAAAAGCGTGAACCATGTGTGTGCGTTGCACGCACATCGACTTTCGCCACATGGTAGTTTTTCCACAGCACGTTGACATTGTTCTTCGTCTTCGTTTCGTTTTCTTGGCTCGTTCCCTTGATCCGCCTTTTTCCCCCTCGCACTCCTTCTCGACCGTCGCCCCTGCCCGTTGTATACACTGTGACAGAATTTAATCTTCTGTAAAATGGCTAGCCGCGAACATCGGCCTGCTACGGGCACCGTGTGCAATTATGTAAAAGCTATGCTAATAGAAATTGCATAGAAAAATCCATTTATGGCTGGAACAAGAACGGTTCCATGGTGATACGACGACGGCGGTGGTGGGGAGGGATCGAGAAAAGAGACGATCCTCGTGCAACGAAAGGGGTATTCCGATCTAATGAAAAAAACTGGCGAAATTATGGAAATACAATAATGTATGCAAAACGGAATGATACAGGTTAAACTCGCTAGAATCGATATGCATATTTTCTGGCCTTTATTTCATCGCCATCGGCTGCTTTTTCCCCCCTCGAGTCCAGCCGTTTTATAATCATCGGCGCTCTTGGTTTGTTTATCAAGTTTGCAGAGATTTGCCTGATCGTCGGAGGAATATGCATATCAGCTTGATCAATGTACCGTTTCGATCCGCCTTATCGTTTGGTAGCCGAATAGTATGGGATTTGGAAAGTAAATGATCGATTAATCGTGAGAAATGTATTCAATAAATGGACGTTGAGAATTGTTCTTCGATCGTGAAAATCAAAACACAATCTATTCGAAAGGGTTTCATTTGTTTCACGAGCCGTGCTCTGTGATCTGAGTTACTAAAAACAGGCGATTAACGATCAGAGGTACCATACGTACGAACAAAATATTTTCAGGGAATAATTCGAATCGATCGAGTGCCACAAATGATAATTGGTCTTAACGAAATTTGTTCAGAACTTCTTTTAACTTCTAACAACAGTACAATTGTTTCCTGAAGGTTTAATTGCTTTTCAACTGCTTTTACTGCGCCCTTAATGTGATTTCACTAGAAAAGGGATGCAACCGCACTTGTTCTCTGTTCATTAAATCGCCAATAATAGGAATCCATTAAAAACCCAAACTGTGAACTCTAAATCCAAAATCAATGATCCTACGAAAAAAAGTATTCAGACATTATGCAAATAAAAATTAACAGCTGTTAAATATTTCAAAATTTCGTATGCAATACCTTGTAGAATATTAATACTAATACTAATTTTATGCATTAAGTGTTGTTAACTCTTTCGAGAACACCTAGAGAATATTGGATAAAAATGCGTTAGCAAGTATTATTTTAACGTATTGCTACAGTATTATTTCCCAAATCTTGTGGGACTTATTGGATGACAAAGATATTGAAACATCGATGGATATGGCAGTCTCGGCCTAGCAGACGAGTTAGAAAATGACGGGTATAACCATGTTGTTCGCGGAAGGATTAAGTTCTTCGACGCATAGATACGTACACTGGTATCCAAAAGTTAATTATGTGAACAATGTAGGAAATCTAAGTCGGTATTTCAGGAAACGTGATAGGCGAACGTAAAACGTTTAGAAAAATAAGAAAACAATGCAAATCATTTTTATTTCCCAAGGAAACAGTTTGAAAGAAAACTGGACATGAGAGAAATTCACACTTTATTAAAGACGTGCGTTGCCACGTACGCAGTTTTTTAACGCATAACGACGTCGACTGAAATGTTTCGCATAAAGATAGTGTATCATCTTCAACAAATGAATCTCCACAAGTGATTTCGTACAATTTTAACAACATTTATTTACTTTTTTTTTAATGCATTTTACGAATTATGCTTAACTTTTGGACAACAGTGTACCTGTTTCAAGATTTGTATTATAGTTTGAACCTTTGGCGCAGAAGTCATGAAATTCGAGCTAATTTCGTGGCGATTCGCCGGACCGTTTACGGCCGAGCTAATCTCGAAGGAGCAAAGTTATCGCTCGTTGGGTCAGGATCCTTAACCGAGACGCCGTTACGATTTCTTCCGGCGCGGTTGAAAGAGAAATAAGAGGGAAACAATGTACGAAAGAAGCTGGTAATTTCATATGATTACGTCCAGCTTGTGTTCACTCGACTTGTTTAATTAACTCCTTTATCCTTGGTAAATGTCAGGAGGATCATACTTGGGAATCGTGACCCCATTGCCGCCGTCGTTTTACAAGACCGCATGTCTTTTATGATTTTGGATTTGGATGTGTGTTACAAGCCGATTCTTACACGAATCCTTACTAAAAAATAAAATTGTGGATCTATAAAACTAACAACTAAATTTTCAGTTGTTCAATAATTACGAATGTACAATAAAAAAGAAATTTTGAAATTTTATAAGTAGAAATAATTTCAAACGTTTTGTTATACTAATTTATCGGTTATCGATTTTTTTTAATCATTTTTTATTAATTGTGAGGAGTTTTTTGTATTGTATACACGCAACCCTCGTACAACACGGTTGTAAGGTTTCTACAAGATGTCGTGTTATATAGGACGAGGAACTAATAACAAAACTATTATTTTCTTCTTATACAGCAATAAATAATTAAATTATTTTCCAGAAAATATTTTATTTATCCCATGTTATAAGGGGATCTTCTTAACTTTCGATCGCAGGATTACCTTGTTAAATAAGATTCTTAATCTTTCAATCGCGTCAGATCGAAAACGTATTGCAAAAATACCGTCTTAAACGAAGGGTTTCCTCTAGTTTCTATTACAATTTTTATCTGTCTTTAGTTTTATTTAAAAGTGTCCTTAATACGTTGGTTGCCACGGGGATCACCGGTGACAAACACTGGAAATTTTCTACAATCAAATAATTACCAAAAGAAATAATGAAGTAAACCACGGATAGCGTTAACGTTAAGCTAATAATGTTAGCTATCGAATTGAAAGGTTAAATTTAAAAATTAGTTCATTGTATTGTTAATAATTAGGATTTCAACGTGTCTGACTATACACGTCCGTTTTCACTGTGGCAGTCAACGTGTTAAAATGTGGTAATTGTCCACCAGAATGTATGACGTGGACGATATTATTGACTCGTACTACTGGGACGGTAACAGTGGTAAGTGATACTACATCGTATATAGTCAGACGCGCTTGAAATCCCAAGGAACAGATGCCGTAAAGTTCAAAGAATTATTTATGTATTGTATAGGTACTTAATCTCCATTATCCGGATTAATCGTACACATGCTGTTCGGATACTCAAATAAATTTGTTTCGTTTTTTTTTTTGAATTATTTTATAAAAAGTGACGCAGTAAATATTCGACTCGTAAATATTAAATATTATATATCACAATCTGAAATTTAGATTGGTTTCTCTCATTTATTTTAGAATTTGCAAAATTTTGTTGAATGGCGTAATCGAACAGAATGATGCATTATTTTTCAGCCAACGAAATATGTAGTAGCAGAAAACGTTAAAGTATAGAGAGGATATCAGATACAGCGTTAGGGAATATTGTATTGACAGGTGTAGTTGCCGAATCTGAATTCTGTCGAGCTGCTGAAGCGTAAATTAGATAGAAAAGGCGCAGACTGCAATGCGATGAAATATATTACAAATACGCCGATAATAAATACGTATACAAAATTATTTAGCATTATTTCGCATTTATATGTTTCTATATTTCTTAATATTTAAAATGTGATTTAGTAATGATTCGGGCAGATAATTTTGGTTTCAAACGTTACAATATTAGTATGATTCTAAAGCCACGTTACGGTCGATGAAAATAACTGAGAAGTAATCGCACTTCGTAAAACTTTGCTTTGCATCGATTGCTCTTGCTTTTTCGAAGTCCTTCTCCCGTCAATTTCCGGTTTAATTTGCATTTAAAACACGCATCTACGCGCGGGATAAAATATTTATCGCACGGTTTTGCATGCGTAAATCACTCGATACCATTCACCCATTGGGTCGTGCTATATACTTTCAACTAACGAAACTTTCTCCTCTTTTCAAGTCACTTTCACGTTCTTTTAACCCGGACTACGAATCAAAATTGGGTACGTTGTTAATTAACCTCTCCGCATCAAAAGTGGACAGGGATACAATAATAATTCGACTATACCTTTTTAAATCAAATATCTTATTTATTTGAATAATATTTATACCGGTTCAATGGATATATGGAATAGTATTTGAGCGTCTGAAATTTCTAAACACACGGAAGGTGCTTCGTTACATTTGACGTCGACTTGAAAAGAAATTTCGGTGATATGAATATATTTTTCAGATCTGATGATGCAAATGGATTGAACCCATGGAACAAAGTAAAGATTGTTATATACTGTTATAATGTATTACTTAGGAGGGGAATAATATTCTAGTAAAATTAATGGAATTTTGTTACACATAGTTACTTATTTTAAATTACAAAAGGAAATATTAATATTGCGTATCTTTTCATATTCGTGATCACACCATACGGTTTCTTCTAGCCTTGTATAAACAATTTAATACAAAAGATGTAAGATAACATAACACGATAACTTCCTTCTAGACGTCAAACATGTAGTATTAGTGGTTCAATAGCACGCAGACATGGATTTTATTTTATACCTCTTTTTATTTTTATTCTAGAAATTTAAAGATATTTCATTACATATTTTCTAACACATGAAACTCTTTCGTTAAAAAAAGAAAATCAACAGTCTAATTTTAGTATTTTTAGAAATATCCTTGTATATGGTACATTTGGTAGGTTGGGTTATGATGGACCAAGTGTCCATTGTAGGGAAGGTTAACGAAACGTCTAGGAGAGTTTCCTCGTCTATCGATTTGTAAAGCTTTAACGCGCATTTCTGGACACAGCTCAACTCGTTCTACACCCTCGAATTCTTAGAGTATCCAGGGGGTAGCCAGTGTTCGATTTACGAGGCGCCAGAAGTTCGACTTTCTCTCGCGGCGTGGGTTAACGTTAGCTCGCTTTCTTCGGTGGAAAGCGCGGAAAGAGTAGCCTACGCTCGGACACAATGGGCAATTTTACCGTCCAGACGAGAAGTTTCGTGGCCAGCCTCGACGACGATTAGATAGGCGCCAGGGTAATGGCGGGAGGTCCAATCTGCATTCGTAATGACGAACGTGGAAGGTGACACAGTGTCTGACCCCGGTGCGGGGACATCGGCCATCTATTAACCCCTGGGGCCATACGAACCCACCCCGAATAGTCTCCTTCTCTGTCACGGGGAACCACTCAGGGCAGTCCTGTACTATCACCACCATCCCCTTAACGACCACCCCTCCCCCAATTACTAGTATTCTTCATTGTTCTCCATGTGTAAGCTCATCTTCTAAAAGGTAAATGTACACTATTCGTAAAAAACCTAAAAAAACCGAATATTTATCGCTAGAATTATACTGGCAGTGAATTTATAAATTGACAATTTTTCAATTGAAAATAAAATAGAAAACATTTATTTTACAGAACACATATTTAGACAGAAATGTCTTAAGATATTTTGCGATTTGAAATAAGAAGCCTGGAACATTCGTTTTTTATTCGATGCTAAAGTTTAGATTTGCTTTTATTTTCTTTTATTCGTACCTAGCAAATGTTAGTAACTATGTAAAACAAGTGTGTCGATGATTGAAATAACGTGTATATCAAAAGATTTATACATTTTTACGTGAATCTAATTTTTACAGAAAACCAATTTTTTTATGAAGGTAATGTATGATATTTTTGGACTTTTGAACGATAGTATACATCCTTATTGGATAGCATTGACCGAATGAAGCTCGAGATGCTTTCCCTCAGATCCATCGATCTTCGTCGGGATCGTGTTCCCTTAATTGGCACGCATTTTCAACGGAAACGATACGTGGGAAGGAATTTAACCCTTTGTGGTTTGACCTTTTTTGACTAACAACCAACTGTCTGGTTCAACTCGTATTCTACAAACCACACTTCGTTCATCCGATGCGATGGTTCGAATAGGTAGAAAGTGTTTAATTTAATTTCAAAATATACCATGTAATGGAAATACGTCGTTTATTACTGGCAATTGTTGTAAATACTAAATTAAACAAAACGAGTAAATGCTTTTTTTAATAGTATAATTAAATGTGTTAACAACTGATGAGCCGAGAAAAAAGTCCTTCAAAAATTTTGTCGTTCTTTCTTCATTTGCACTTACAGTAGATGCTCTTTACATGACAACACCACGGGGCCGTCAAGTACCAAGTATCCAATAGGCATGCGAAGCGCTCAAACGTTTTATCGAAATTGTGTGACAAGGAAACATGGTTGAACGAGTGAAAACTTCCTGTTGAATAGGGACAGCGAATGCCAAGTATTCCTTTCACAAACATAAATATTAAAGTTCATAAATAATAAAGTTACTTGAAAGGTGATAGAAAATAATGAACGAAAAATAGTCAGCACATTTTCTGTATTTGTATTATTTCGAGTAAAAATAATTGATACGCTAGGTAAATTGTTAGAAAACTTTTTTACCATTTTTTTTTTTTTATATGTTTGATACGTACAATATTTCTTTCAACAAATACTCATAACAATCGAAAAGCTTCTATAAAGCGTATAAAATTCAATCCTTTACCCTACATAGAGACACTATGCTGTCGTAATTTTTGTCCGCGTTATTTGCAAGTGCCATTTACCTTTTCGTTGACATTTCGCGTCGAACAGATATGTACGATGTTAACGTAATTCTGTCTACGCCATCAGCAGCAGTGTAATGAGATTTCACCGATACCACATAACCGTGCATTGCTCAAAAGACGATATCAATTAATGATAAGCGTATCCTTGCGATCGGATCCGATTCCCGCAAGTTTACTGTTGCTACGCACACCCTTCGGTTCTCGCACTTTAGTATTCACCACGGATTCGCAAGTTAATTGGAGCATTTACATGTGTTTCTCCTGCAAAGCTAATAATAATCGTGCGTCAATCCTGTTGGCTTTGAGCGAACAAAGTACATATATGCAAAGGTTAACACTTTGGCCAGTAGAATTCTCAAAAATTTGATTTCCAATAAGTTTAGCATATCGTTTTTATGATATTTAACACTGTCGATTGATGTCACTTATTCGTGACTTCGACATTTCACTATTTACATTAGCGTTCTTTAGTTTATTTCTGGTTTATTTTTGGCAGTGTCTGTTTTGTTGTTAGTATCAATCATATTTGTATGTTTAGCATGCGACAGTTTGCTAAGTTTTACGGTTCCATCGATTATTTAAGATTACACGGTTATAATCGAAGGTTCACTGTTCTGAAATAGTACACACAGCATCAGTTAGCGATCCATTGCAATTTATTGTCGCGCGTAATTTTATTATCGTAATTTACATTTATCGCGAGCGATTGAAATAAAGTTGCATGGATACACAGGTTCGAACGACGGTCTATTTTTCTGATTATTACCTGATTGCAATGATCGTAATTCGATATATTCCCTTAATTAGGCTTTCGTCCGCAATACGTTTCGACATAATCATCGAATGTGACAATTAACTGACCAAACATGGCTACCGATAAATCCAATCATGTTATACTCAGTGTAATTACTACCGAATAATAAGTCTCCCAATTAATTATTTCAGCATTTGGACAGAAAAACTGTATATTTTGCTATGTTACTTCCAAATATCAGAGGTATCTCAAATTTATTATTAATAGGCCTTTAATTCGTAGGAATTAATTTCATTATCCAATCCCCTAAATAAATTCTTTTAAAATCAATTTCATAAAAATTCTTAACACCGTTTTCAATATCAAATTTACAAATATTTGGAGCCCAGAGCCAGGGTGTATTGCGTTACACTTTTCGAACTTCAGAGGAGAGTAAATCAAACGTATAGGATCCTTGAAATTTAAATTTCATATCATTAACATAAAACACTAAACCATTAAATCATTTTTGCCATCGAAATTTAATCAAAATCTGTAGATTTAAAAGTCTTTGACTCTGAAGTCCAGATATATTTTCCGAATAAAGAATACTCGTTCAATGGTATTGGATGCGTGCGAATTTCGTTGTAAATCCAAATGGAAACTCTATATCCGTGAACGAATCAGTTGGTTCGTTCATTGCAGTGTTGTTCGTAGGAGAAGAACTTTGATTCTGCAAAGTGACACAACAACGTTTCAGGAGATGAAGGCGAAACATCGAAGGCGGGGTTGAGCAGCCCTCATCAGGGCCAGTATTGCCACGATACCGGAGTTACTCGTCAAATATTTACTCTAGGCGATGCTGGCACACAGGAACCTTCTGATCCTCTTCGATGCATCAGGAGGTTCTGGATAGGGAATGGGCTACGTGAAAAATATTTTGTCACACCAATAACCTTCCTCTTCATTTAAGACAGGAAAATCTTAAACATTCTGCTCCTTTTTTATTGCAAAATGTGTTTTTACGTGTTGATTGCCATGTTATGAGTGACAAATATCAGGAATTTAATATAATTACACAAAATTTTAAGTACGATGGAAGCTCTTTTGTCTCAGCACCCATTATTCGAAATTTCCACATAAATAAGTGAATAAATCGCCGATTATTTAAATTTTTACATAAATAAATGCAATTTCGTGTTAGTTCAGTATGAATATGGTGGTTTTTCTATTATTGAAAAATTCCAACATCTAAACACTTATGTCTTCCTAGTTCTACTGTAATACTAATTACAAATGTCATGTACCATGTAGTTGACAGATCGCTATCATGAATTACATTCAGTATAGAATAAAAGATGCATGAACTTATCGATCTTATCAGTGTTTTCAAATCAAGCTAACTCACAGAACTGTGCAAGCAAACCATAAGTACCAGAAACTGCGTTTAATTAGCGGTCACGTTGTCTGTTAATTAAATAAATGACAGACTTCAAAGCAGGATCGGGTGAAAACGAGGACAAAGAAAAAAAAGATCGTGTCGCGGGGGTGGAACGCACAGGTGTCTGGACATTAAACATTCAGAGTTCGTTCGTTCCAGGTCGTTCTATGAACGTCCACAACCGGAGGACTTTGAAGTGTACAAAGGTCGCGTAGCTTACTCGAACGTGGTACAGTGCGCTGATTGGAGGGATCAAAGCCTGCACAGCTAGCCGGTATTTAATCATCCGACCGCCGAAGAACGCATCTGCTGGCGATTGGAGCCTTCTGTCAAAACCTCTGTCCAACTCGTTTTTCACGCGTACCGTTCCCCATCCTTTTCACCGACACTGCCTCTGTTCCTTCTCTTTACTAGTCGTACGTTTGTTGGCTCGATTGATTGTCTTCATCTGTCGAGGAGGTTATTTGAAAAGAGCTTCATGCGTCAGCTGTTGGTTAGATCATGATATGGACCAGCGATAGTCAAGCTATCTTGTAATAGGAAGTAGGGTTGAATTAAGGGGCAGATGATTTGTCGAGTATACAATTGTTACTCTTAATTTATTAAAAGTTCTCGATATCCAAGATTGCTTTGAGCAACATATGACTTGACGCTTTATCTACTTGAAGCCTGTTAATAGCCTTTTTGATGTTATGATTTGTCGGGTGATTAATCATTATTGTTTCGTCCACAACGCATTTGGAATTATGAAAGTTAGGTGTTTTAATGCAATTAAGAGGGAATTAAAAGCGAAGGTTACTTATAATTTTTGGTTATATTATATTAACTTAAAGTATATTGATTGATAAAGTAATAGTGCTTATTTACTTTATATTTTGGACTTTACGAAATCATAATTCGGTCCTATAATTAAGAGCTGGATTGTACGTATAGGGCCAGTAACTTCGTGCTTGTTAAATACAGTTCTTCGTTGAGGTAGGACCGCGTGTACAAATTTCATATTTTTAAGTAGATACGGTACAATGTTGTAAATGGCAAATTTATTAGAAACCAATCGATCAATTTACTATATCCAATGCATCTATGTTCGATAGATCATTTGTTCGTTATCAGCGTAAATTCATAATGAACTTGAAACTTAGGACCGTATTCTGTTGCTGTATAAAAAGAATATAACAAAAGAAAGTCATAGAAAGGCTTAAGATGGTTTCGAATATTTATTTGAAAATATGGAACATTCTTTGAAATTATATATCTCTCTACTAACTATACACTATACAACCGACTGTGGATCACCATATAATTCTTAACGAGAGGTACACAAACTTAACGTCTGAACAAAATCCTGGCAAATTGTTCAGTTTTATATTATTTTAACACTAGAACAAGAATATTCGAAAAACAAGAAGAACATACACGTTACCATTGATAAATTTATTTCTAACGATAAATATTGTTTAGAATTTCCTTCAGGTTGCAACAGTGTTGTTGTATTTTGAACTAAGCAGAAGTTTAATCATCGTAAATACTAAATACACTAATGTGATGCATTTTGCCCATGTGCTGAAAGCTGATAAACACAAGCGTAAGAAATGTGATTGCGAATAGTATCTGTAACTCTATTACTACACGGTATTCTGTCCATTAGTTACAGTAACTAATACAGTTTCAATTTACAATTCAAAATATGATTACACAGCAGGATTGTTGCCAAATTAGATTAACAGATATTAGGAAAAATTATTCGCAACGGTGATTAAATTTCATTCGTTGAAAAATTCCTTTCGTTGAATTCAATGAGAAGAAATTGTTAAAATAAAGCATCTACGATTGTATTTAATTTTTATAAACGTAGCAGAGGTATCGATTTGCGAGCAATAACGATGCAAGGGATTTATTGAGCGGCAAATATGTAATATAATACAATGGTATTTTTCCGTAATAATTTAACATTTTTCTCGTCAAAGGGTCATCCATCTCATTATATCACAATTTTTCACCGTGTGCTTCATAACTTTCAGCGTTTAAAAGCATTTGCCTGTAATTTCCCTGTTAATCGTTATCGATAATCCTTCAACACGCACATTTTCGCTTTTATATTATAAAATTCTCCTGTCGCATCCAAGCATCCCCTCTGTCGTTCCCTTTCGTTCTGAACGGTATTTTGATAAAGATCAAAAGAGCTGGTTAGATCGGGTTATATTCTCATATTTCAGTAAATTCCGTTTTGCTTTTCACACTTTTGCCTGACAGCTGTCGTATCAGCACTGTTGGCTTTCATTTGTCAGTGTGAGCACACGGGCTGATATTAAAATTCATCAAAAATTCTGAACAGTCGATTTCGACGAATTCCAGCAGGAACCTTTCCTTTGTTTCATCGTCAATGATATATGTAATATTTTGATGGACGAATATTTCGTGAAATAAAATATTAATATAAAGAGGAGGTTGATATGTATAAGAAACTATGTGTGTGAGCTTTTATTTACGGTACGAGGTTAATAGTATTTAAATTGGAGTTAGGAAATAAACTAAAGACTCCAAACGTAGGAAGTTACATATCAAAGTTACGTATTTGTGAACTTGTCGCGGCATTGATCTGTATTTTAATTTACAATTGTTCTATCAAATACTGATTGCAGTTCAAAAATTTACGAAGTAGGTAAACTGAAATTTTTGGTAATATTTTGTTAGATATAGAGAGGAATTAAAAGTTGACAAGGTCAATGACCATATTTGCGCCATTCGTCAAAAATACCCACCATGGCAATCAACTAAAAAGGAAGATTTTGAAAAAAACAATGGTTGTACTTAAAATCGATATCCCTACCTCATGTATAAACCGTAACCAACGTTTTAACCCAAATATTGTCTTTTTGTATTATTAGGATTTTGAAAATTTAAAACTGAAATAATGCAAATTGACTAAACGTGCTTAAAATTTAAATACCAAAAAGTATAATAATTATACTTTCGAATTGCTCCGTCTTCAAAGAGTTAAAACCAAATATAATTGATAAACTAGAATAGTGTAATTAAAGAAAAAAGTGATCGACTTTTATGAAATTCGTTATCGAGCAAAACCCGAAGAGTATAAATATCCTTTTCTCCAGATCAATTGCAAGAAAAGCAATCGCCAAAAATCACTCATCTCTACTCTGTTTCAGACAATCGATGTTTTATCGCAATCTTTCATACGGTTTCCGGAAACGCCGTGGCCGTAAGAAGAACGTTTAAGTACAGTATGACGTGCTCGTCGGCGAAAGGATGGAAAAACGAACAAAGCTGTTGGACGATGGGGAAAAACTTTTATTAACGCTATTGCGGGTATCGCACAAAAAAAAAAAAAGAAAGGAATCGGACGATCGACATAATACCGCAGAATCCTTTTTTAAGCACGCCCTGCCCGGCCACGTTTTAATAAAACAGAAGTAGCGATGGTTAAAGCCACGATCGAGCATTATATTTCCATCGATTAATTATCTTGTAGCGACACCGCGAACCCCGTCCATCGATCTTCGTGCGTGCTCGGTGCCGTTCGGTGGCGATCGGCCGGCTTCGCGCGTAACTTCGCAAGCGCCGAAAGGGCGGTGGGGCTCGCGAACTTTCGGCCGTGAGGCTTTCTCTCATTCGTAGTTCAGCGCCCGGTGCGCGCGTTCGGCGCGTCTTTTCCCGTGTGTGCGCGTCCTGAAACGTGTGTCGCGTGTTGTCGTCGCTAATTAATCGTCTCCGGCTTCAACGATCCTGGTGAAATCGATCGTCGAGGGTCTCGTGGTTAAACACTGTTACGGTGCCAAGTGTGATACAAGTGCGTGCCTTCGTGGTCGCAGGAAGACGCTCCGCAAGTGACTGGAATCGAATGTCGTTCGACGAGATCCAAGATACTCCGATTAAATCGTACAGTGGTGTTGATCAAGTTCGATACATCGGCACAGTTGTGAACGACTACGTATTGAAAAGATACGAGAAGTGCATTCAAACGATAAAAGGTATTTTTGATTGTTAATCGTTTTTCACGCGTAGAGTACTGTGGTTGAAGGGGCGAGGATTAGGTTTACCATTGGCGGTCGACGTATTTCGTGGATCACGTGTTGGGTGTGAAACACAGGCATATTTACGTACATATACACGTATGAATCGTTCGAGTTATTCGAGTATTTGTGGAAGAAAAAAAAATCACGTTAATTAAAGGTGATACGTTACGTGTGACAAGTCGCGCGAGCGTTTTTGTCAGTGATGCAGGTCGACGCATAACGCGACGCACAAAGCAACCGTGCGGTTCAAACGACGCGCGTGAAAGTTTATTTTAATTAATCTGTGCTCGTTATTTTTGAATATCCTTGCTGGCTATATTAACGACGTTCCGGGCCACCCTTCGCTGAGTTCGCTCTTTTTACAATTTACGATTCAACCTGAACACGTCGTTCGAGTTCGTAATGATTTCGAGCTTCTTTCGGTCTTCTCATTTTTCCGCATCAATTACTGCGTTGCTTCGTATTATTCAATCGAAGTTCACGTTTCATTGAGAATGATTTTTGGAGATGAAATTCTTTGTCCTGTGCCGATGCTAATATAATTCGTTCATTTTTAGTGAATACCTTTTTCTGTAACTGTTTCATGATCGTTATATTGTTTCAATTAAACAATTTATCACTTTACACCTCGTATCTGATCAATAATTAGAAATTAAACCAAATAAAACAGCTTCAATTATGATAATGTTTCACATTTGATAAAAAAGGAATCGTTCAACGAAACACTACGGATACGCAATTAAAATCTATAACTACATCAAGAATTTTCGGCTTTAAACTTTGAAATATCGTGTATTTGCAGTACGTACCGTATCGAATTTTGTTTCATTCCCGCTTTTTGTTTATCGCGTTTAAATTTGAACCGTTGCAATTAATTAAACTACGTAATAGGAGGGTTACTGGGCGTGAACGCTTTGAATCGTCACGTGAAATAACCTGCAGAATGTACGTAAATTAACAAGACCGTGAACGTGTTGCGACGCTTTGGTGCGGAACGCGAGAAAACGTAAAAAAATTTTTTTGGGTTAAACATAGAGCTTGTTTGTGCTCCCTTTGCTTTGTTTCAGTAACGATGAAACTGATTCTATTCCGACGTTTTAAAATAATTCTTTATCATTATTGATAACAAACTTCGATCGGTCATTTAAAAAAATAATAGAGGCTGTTATTAAATATACCCGCTAGACAAATTTAATTGAAACGTGTGTGGCAAAATGCGCGAAGGAGTTTTGTCGTTAACCAGTCTAATTAGTGCTATCAATCGCGACGTTCCTTTGAATAATATTAAAATAAAATTCATGCGGAGCGAAAATTTAATCCATGGTAGCCTTTAACACGTTAATTGCCACGGCGGTCACTGATGACCGGCGCAATAAATTTAGTTACATTAAATGTTTTAAAGAGAATTAAGGGAAATAAACCTTCGAGCGCTTTTAATATTCAACCAATAATACAGAGCAACGATATGGAGAATAAAATTGAAAGATTAAATATCTGTATGTTTAATAACTTATGTTATTATGTGTTTTATCAGATAAAGCACTTTTCACTGTGGCAAAAATTATTTTTGCAAAACGGAACTTAACTAATCAACGCTTCTGTTTCGTATGACACCAGTGTTGTGTTATTTGATTTGAAATGAATACAAATTTATTTATTATGTAACATGAAATTAATATGGATTCGCGTAACAAAATGTGATGGAATTAATGTCCAAATACGACCTATCTTATGAAAACTTTTTATTATTTTCTATCTTGTTCCTCATTTATAATCGTCTGTTATGAAACACCACGGATAGCTACAGCTTCGTTTCTAATTGGCTATATTTACAAATTAGCACGTTGATTGGCACAGTGAAAATGGTCGGGTGTGACACAACACACGATAATTGCAATTATTTGAAGCACAATCGTTACATTTTTCTATTTAAACTTTCCGCTCGGTACCTTGAATAATTGATAAAATATTAATAGAACATTCAGTTTACTTCATTTTTGTTCTTTTGGTCAATATCTTTAGTTATTATTTTTATCACATCTTCATAATTTTCAAACACTTGAATACAGTTTCATATTTAGTTACCATTTCCTGAATTATAGGAGCTGCAGTGATCTTTCTCTAAATTTTTAAATTATGTACTTAATTCGTGTTGATACGATTATTCAAAAATTTACACAATCTTCTATTATCTCGTCATATTTATAGATATTGCAAAATAAATTCATTCGTACTTGGCAACTTTACAAAATAGTAGTTTCAGGGAACTAATACAAAAATTACGATTTAAGATACGTTCTGTATCCAAACACCTGATAATTATTTGACTCGTTTGAATGCGCTTCTGCACAACTTTTCGTATAACGGTCGTCTGTTAATCAGCCAGTGTGTCAGTGTTATAAGGTGCAACGTAGTGTAAACAAACGGATTCGCGTATCAACGATAATCTTTGAAGAATTTGTTTTCGACGAAACGTGTTTCTGTGTCACGAGGGAATCGATCAGAAAGGACAAACACATCTGCAAACCGGCGAACCGTTCGACCCCGTTGCGTTGGTAATTTCGTCGGATCCAGTTACCAGCGTGCAACAATCGGTGAGTAACAAATTACTTATTTAATTGGTAATTTATTTAAAAACGCGCTCGTCTAATTGGCGATTGTTCGAGCATTTGATGCCGCAGCGTGTTGATAGGATGATGTATTTCATCCTTAATCCCTTATTAGGTAATTTTGGTACAATTAAATTTTACGTTTAATCGATACGATCGAAGATTGTTACATAAATAAAGCACGTATGATGTTTTTAAGCGTAATATTTATTTGATTCTGATCGACATATTTGCTGAGAAAATTATAAGACGAAGGGTTAATAAGTGAGTAATTTTTTATTGTAAGTTACCAGAAGGATTATATAGTGAATTACATAGTCGAAATTAATCTTCAAAGTATTTTTAGCTGATTCTAGACCAAAATATATTAATAATGTAAGTTATACGTTTAATAATGCAGACAAATTTTCGTTATCATTGTATGAAAATCTTTAATTATGTTTTTGATCAAAAAAGGGTTAATATATTGATTGTTAAATGATTACTCATACCTATATTGTGTATATTAAAATATAGCCTCTGGCTATCGAATTAGGAACATTCATTTTTGTTTAAATAAAATTAGGATTTAAAATAAATTTCAGTAGTACAATTTACCATTTCCAAATAAAATGGATATAAAAAAGTGAAATTGATATTTTGAATTATTTTTCTATAATTATTGACGTATAAATTGTCAATTTCAAAATATTTTGTTATTTTTGAGAAAATTTACACTTTTAAAGGCTAAACTACATCGTTCGATCGTTGTTGATTAATAAATCTCACAATGTTGATAAACGATACACAAGATTCTTGTGTTTTTTTTTTCTTCGTGATTGATTATGTTTCTCAGAGAAAATGTTGAAAATTAATGCGATGGAAACGCCAGGAAAGCGTAAAATCAAGCTTTGACGGACATTTCAATCAACCAATACCATGACAAAGTGAAGTTCAGAATGGAAACGCTTTGATCGACGTAAAATTTGTAAAAATGCGAAATTTCAAAGTATGCGCGCGATGCGTTTTCCAACGGACATGTTGATTCTCGATGTTTTTGAGAGATCGAGTTTTTATCAAATACGTTTCCGATTTCAGTCTAGCTTTGACTGCATTTTTGACACGGCTTCAAGACGATTTTCATTCGGATCGAGTGTGTGAAATATTCATGACTCTGGAGACGTGCAAAATCCATTTTACCATCAGCCTGGTGGATTGGGGATTTTTTTTCTTCCGTCCCGTTTCAACGAGAATGAAACGGGAATAAAACGAAAAAAAAAAATAAAAATTGTGTAATTGCTTTCTAAAAGTGAAGCAAACACGATTCGCACCCCTCCAGAAACTAATTTAGCTTCCAGTAAAATACATTTTTTCGCGTAGTAGTAATTCTATAGTTATTTCGCGAATTTTTAAACGTGTTTCTAAAATTTTGTGTTCGCGAAGAATGTTCTTTAAAGTCCTTAAAACATTTTTAAGTTTGGTTAACTCGAAATTAAAGCTTCGTCTATTGATAGGGCTTATTCG
Organism: Stelis phaeoptera; assembly: GCA_943735885.1. NCBI lineage: Eukaryota > Metazoa > Arthropoda > Insecta > Hymenoptera > Megachilidae > Stelis > Stelis phaeoptera. The sequence goes on from OX030933.1 coordinate 6,728,170, forward strand.
TCTATCTTCGTTCGTTAAAAATTGTTGATAGATAGTAAGGGCGCAAATAACAGATTAGCATAAATTACTGTAAAAAATCAGGAAGAATTTTTCAGTTCAATAAAGACGATCATTTTTTAGTGTCTTGCGACACCTCGACGAATCTCTGATAGAAGCTGTACATTATACATTTTTACGGTTCAAAGCTTTCCAACCCGGCTGTCCTTGAATCTCCTGTGACCGTGATCATGAAAGTATTTCAAGCATACTAAATGTGCCTAACCTTGGAGCTGTTCATGTTCGAAGGTTCAATGGTTTCCTAAACCGTATATTTTAAATAAGAACGCTAAAATATCCAGAAGATACGGAGGATTATTTATAAATATCAGTTCTCGTGAATTATTGACACCTTCCTATTTATTAGGTCGACTGTCACCACACATGTGATAAGAACTAATTTTGTACATTCTTCTGTTTGGTAATATCTACCTTTCTTATTTTTTTTTTTTTTGCATTCTAAGGTCTTTGCTTCTCTTTTCACGTGAATTAAAATTGTCGTTTTAACATGCCATTTGTTAAACAAGCGAACCATGTACTGATCGAAGTCTAGAACCTGTAAAGACTATTTTGAAAGAGTTACCGGCGACGCTAATATCGGTAATACCAAGCATGCGATCGTCGCGTCGTAGTATTTCGACCCAAAAGCTACTGTATCCGCGTACTGGAATCCGTCCAATAGATGTACCTTGCTCCACCCTTGCTTTTCGCTAAACAGAACGGGATTCGCGCGATATACGATCGTACGATAAGCAGTCAGAAAGTTTTAGTTCGTTCGTTAGGGTTGGTAAGGTTTTTCGTTCGGCTAAGAAACTCGATATTGTGGTTTGAATTGAAAATTTTCGTGGAAAAAAGACCGGGCAAGTTCAGTTTGTTTATAATAACTTTTACTCTTATGGAATATGATCTTTGAAAAGAAAATTCGAAAGTGTCGACAATTTCATTAACTATTTTTGAAATAACTCAGGTATATCCAGTGTCGATAAATTAACTTGAAATTAGTGATTTGAAGTATCTGGTGTAGATGTAGCCTGTCTTGGAACAGTGATACAATGAATAGAAATTTAGAAAACCAGAAACGAAACGTGTAAATCAGATTCCTCGTTTCTGTATAAAATACTGAAAATTTCTCAGTTATCCCCAATATTTGAAAGCAAAAGCCAGAAAAGTCTGAAATTCCTAAGGCCTTTAGCTATTTGTTCTTATGTTATTTATTATACTAATGCCTCGTTAAATCCAGAATATTGGCGTGGCAGTTTAAATAAGTCGTATTTAATTTAGCTTCATTCAATTTCCCACAACCTGCAAAATCTGGACTTACTCAGTTTCGCACCGAAGTCTTCAATTATACCGCTGCGAATTTAATATAATATAATCGAGTAATTACCGAAAGGAAAATTAAAATAAACCGTGAATAGCGTTAATATTAGGCTAATAACGGAGGGAACCAAATTGAAAAGGAATCAAACGTACCCTTAATGATTCGTGTTTTATCGTGTTTTACTACGGATGTCCGTTTTCAATAAGTCTTGCATGTTTTATTTAACCGTGTAATAAGAAAAGTTCCAACGATGTACGAATATTTCGTTTGCTCTCGAGTTCGGGGACCGTTTCCTTGCTAGGTGAAACATTCGTGTGAGATATGGCAAAGAAACGACACTATAGTGACGCATCCAGTATTCATTTTCACGTTCCATTTCCTCATACCCATCGTGCAAGATGCTTTTGAGGACCATTCAAAGTTTCTGAACAATTGCTCTTCTCGTCACACTTTCCTGCCTGGAATAATCGAATCGAATAGTTTCGTGTCACTGATGCAACTTCTGTTCGAAAACGAACGGTAACGCGTAATTTTTTTTTCTGTAAAATTCGTCTACTATTTTCCTGTAGATGCATGTATATTTTGAAAATTTCGTCATTAGGAGTTTTTCGGTTTCGAAAGGTACGCACAGTGGATCGCCAAATTATTATATCCACTGTATCAAAAGTACATCTTTCGTGTTTGCTTAGAAGTAAATTCATAGTATCAAGTAGATAATTTTTAATTAACAATTGTCCACCAAAAATGTACAAAAAATTAAATTTAGCTTGCATAATTATTAAACTTAAGAATTTCATTCAATTGTTCTTGTCCTTTAGTTTCTGTTAATTATTTCATTAGAGTAGCAGTCTCTTCTTCACTATAATTACATTTACCCGCTACGAATGTAACATATAAAATATCTTACATAAATTGATATTTATAAAACTTAAATCGACGTAAAAGTGTGCAACGGATTATAAATTTGTAAAGGATCTGCGATATCGCCACAATAATATACAAAATGATTAAAAATAAAAGCGTAAGGGTGTTCACACAAGGGTGAAATATTTTTAAGTAAATGTTTGCAAACAGATTATGTAAATTCATTTCCGTGTTTGGAGACAAAAGAACATGGGTCTGGAGTAGAATTAAGGGAACATAATGGCAATTTCATTTCGCCCGTTCGCTCTTCGTCCGGGATCTTATTAGTTTGGCTATATTTGTCGTCCTCCGCAAGCATCGTGTAACAAGTATGCGGTAATAGCTGTTTCGTGGCTTTCAGCCGGACAAAAGAGAAGGACGAACACGGCTTGATTTCATTTTGCTCCCTATGTGTCTCTAGCGCCGGTCACCATACCGCACGAAAGGATCGTGAAATTTTCGAGTGACACCGGGCTAATTTCCAGAAGGGTTGCCAGAGTGGACGACAAACATGCGCTTTTGAATTTCCCGGCCGTTTCCATTCGGCCGAGGAACGATGCTAGTAAGCTTCTCGAGCACACTTCGCTGTTCAGCTTCGAGCTTTTCGAATCTAGCGCGACTCATTGACGACGAGCCTCGAGTTGTTTATCTGTCTCGACCTCCGTGCAAACGTTTAAAAGCCTCTCACCACTTCTGATGGCACATTGTTTTCGTCCCGTGCGATAAATCTCATTTAACTTCGTTCCCTGAAGCTCTCTAACGAAGATTAGCGATACCTTATGACCGTTGTTTTACATAGTCTTGTTATTTTGCTTTTCTTTTCTTCTTTCTGTTTTTTATTAGAAATCATGCCTGTTCCGGTTGGACGATAACGTTCGCACAAGCTGGAAGGAATTTGTGCATCCTCGTTAACTGATATTAAGTGCCTTCTGACGGCTGGTAGTCGGGCGAATGAAATACGTTCAACGTAATTAATCTTCTTTTGTTTCGAAACGTTTGTAGATTTCCATATCTTTTATAGGTGTTCTGTAGAGTATTTCTAACGGAATTAACAAACGCGAAGAAGTGACCTCTTATGGATATAAGAAATAAGATAAAGTTGTACGGGGTTTTTTTAACACGTTGAATGTCACAGTGAAAACGGACGTATGTAGTCAGACACGATAAAACCCTGATTATTAACGATGCAGTCAATTGATTTTCAAATTTAACTTTTTAGTTTGATAGCCAGCATTATTAGCTTAATGTTCGTGCTACTCGTAGTTTATTTCGTTGTTTCTTTTGTTAATTGTTTAATTGTGAGAAACTTCGGGTGCCACGGCAGTCGATGTGTTAAAAATAGTATTTGTAATACTTTCCAGTCCCGCATTGCTACTTGGCAACGTTGCTTTTTAGGAGTTTACAAAATTTGGTTTCACAAAAATTAACAAAGAAAATTTGTTCATATTTTGGGCTGGAAATAATTAAGCTGCTACGTACGCCAAGTGTTAAATATTGTTCATAGTTATGTTTGACAGTAGCCATTCACAGTTCATTGTTATTTTAGTCAAATAATGTAAACTTATTACAAAAATAAGGATATGTGTTTTTAGCACGACTCTCTGATCGCCAGTTAATTTCAGAATTATTTCACAAAATAGCAATGTGTCGTGTCATTCTAATTTGTACGATGTTTAAATATTCATAAGGAGCTATTATCTATTACGGTGGAAAGAATCTTGGCCAATTAAAAATAATGTTTAAGCTTGTCCAATTAATCATAAAAAGGATATATTAAACTTATTGAAAACAAAACAACTGATTTTACCATGGCACTCATTGTCAGAGTTTGAATAAGAGATGGAAAATATTTTGATTCTGTTTCAAAGGGAAATTCTGAAATACGATTTTAAAATTTCAATCAATTTATTTATTAATGATTTTGATTCTCAAAATTTCATTTGCATTCAATTATATTGTATCTTCTTGCTAGAAATAGAAGTAATTAGCTTAAATGGATCCTGTTAATTATTGTAACCGGTGCAATTATTGCACGATAATTTAATGAACACAATTTTATGCAAAGTATACACCACCTCGAGTAATTATAATCAGTAGTGCAAATAGAACGATGATAATTGCTTTTCCTCTGACTGCGAATAGCAGAATATATTTTCGTTTCGTTTTCACCTTTCTACTAATCGATACCAGTATTCGCCTGCTCGCTCTCACGATCTTTTATTGGTTATTCAAGGTACGTGTCTGGAATTTCTTTCGTACAAAAATATGCGCACGAGGAATTCGAGATCGTTTTTCAAACTTTACTTTTATCGAGTAAACATATAGTTTCCCACTGTTTCATCTATATTCAATATTTTACTATCTCTTACCACAGCTTTGGACGAAACTTTGTGAGTTTATAGAATGATCCAAAATATTATTTATAAAATATCTCCTTCGTACTTGATCGAATTTGGTAATGATTAAATACCGCATAGGAATTGCAAACAGAATATGTATTATATGTATATCGTATGGTGAATTGTATCTAAATTTAGTGCATTTTTTAACCTGATTTTTATAAAAATTCAGTTTTAGACAAACAAATTTTGTGCCATATTATTTGTTTTTATTTCTTTACAAGGAATCTTAATGTGTAATTCTATTACATTCTGTATATTGAAGGAAGTTTTGTTAATTCTTGTTCACCGTTCGAATTTTATTAACCTTAAAAATTTAGAACATCTGAAACACTGTATGCATGTCGATACAGTTATTAAATTATATTTTCTGAACGTAATGCTTGTTATCGAGTGGAAATTTGTTATGTCACCATATAGTTGCATAGAATAAATAGCACAATATGAGCTGTTTATTCTGAAAGTGGAACAACTCTATTCTTGTTTCAATCAGCACACTTGTTCATTATATAGGAAAATAACTTCATTAATGTGGTAGTAATAACAGAAACGTATTTTATAGATCGTAGCTATACGATAACAGTTAAAAAGTAAAAAGAGTAAAAAGAGAAATAAAAAAAGTAAAAAGAGAAATTTCATTCCAACTGGGTTAATAATGAATATTATTCAGATTAATATAATTTCATATTGTTTCACCTTTAAAACCCTTAAGAACTCGTAAAACTATAAAATAAAACCCACCGTAAACAATTTCTATTCTTTACACCAGCTTATAATAATTTACAAATATTATAAACAAAATACCATATTTTCATAACATAATATTACGAAACAAAATATTCAAAATTGGTACGCAAGAAACGTAACAAATGAATTTCCTCCATTTTTATAATAAACAGCTCGTATACATTATTGTCCACATTATTTTCTCTGTCAAAACAAATACGTTTCTCTACAACGGATAATTTGACAAAATCACAGAAAGGGCAGACATTGATAAAGTCGAATCGCGTTACGGGTCGGCGTGCAATTGGAACGGAACGCGAAGAAACGAAATGTGGCGAATTTCTGGAAAATTTTTCGGTTGCACGAACATGTACCAACACAGGGGATCAGGGTGGTAATGCCGGTGGATGCGTTCGAGAATAACGGAGAAAGAAGACGGGGGTGGTCCGGGGTGATATCGGGCTGACATGGTAGGAAGGATTTTAATATAAAATGCCAAGCGTTCCAGGTCCTCGGTTCCAAAGCTTCGACCGGCTCGTGACAGACGAAAGCGCTTTTCACGTTTGTAGGATTAAGTTTCTTTTGCCAGTATCGCGTGTCTTCGACTCTTTGGATCCTTTTGTCGTCCCACTTAAAATTTGATCCCTCTTGTGTAATTATCTCCGGGATACGTACAGAGGGGGTTCGTTCAACTCGTAAGGTGGAAAATGTTGAATAAATATTAGAAGATGTTACGGATGTTTAATTTACATATTGTTAAGACCTCGATCACCCTTTAAGACGGAATTATTTTTCTTTTCAATCGAATCAAACGATTTGTATTTTCACCCTTTTGAAAAAATTACTAGTCCGAGTCTGTAATAATGGAAATTTCAAAAATACGTTTAGTGGATTTAAGGAAATTGTGTAAATGATACAAATTGTGTCGAGTTCTTCTTTTTTCTTTTTGGAAAGAATTTGTAAAAGGTGAGATTAGAAAATGAATTTTTTCTATAAACTGCGCGAATAGTTGAATTAAAACTTGGTCTGCTTCCAAAATTTTGAACGGTAGTTATTAAGGATACGATCGATTAATTTTTTGAAAGCTTTGTTACTTTATAGTATTAATATGATATCAGTTCCATTCAAAGTTTGTGTATCTTTTTATTTGGATAGTTATTCAATTATAAAAAATTCAAGGTCTCAGCGTTGCCTGAAATAGATATTAATTTTAATCTTTTTAATTTTCTCTTATTAATATCTGTTTTTTTTAGTAACGTTTAGTAATTTTCTGTTGCATACATAACGTAGATTTCAAATTGACCATCTTTTTGAAAGCAAATACCAAGTAAATATCAATACTATGAATTTAATTTAACTGAATGATCAAGAGGTAAAGAAAAGAAAGATGGAAGTTTTAAATATCACTAAAATTACACCGGTTGTTCAGAATGATAAATTAAAACGAGAGATTGGAATTAATAGGTAATAATCCATATATTATCGTGTCGTATTAAGCACTGGGATCAGCGTATTAAATTAACGAATATATTCTGAATTTGTAAGGGTTATTTGCATATCATACAATTATGCCATTTGCAGAAATGCCAGAGGCGGGTAACCATTGTGGCAATCGAAAAATTACAAGAAACATCAATGCAACATATAAATATACAGAAACTCATCGCCGTGTTGTTTCATCAATCTGCAATATCTGTTTATTCAAAAATCGTTAATAACTGAATCCGTATAGAAATCGTAAACAAATAAAATCAGATGTTGACCCCCTATACAGTGATTGACTTTTTTTTTTTTCTAAAAAAGCAGAAATTATAATACAATACTTTCCTTGTATAATAAAATATAATCGTGTTTGATACCAAAAAAATCAGAGCTATCAAACTATAACTATATTTAATTTACGATACTAGATGAGCATTGTGTTATATTTTTCTCAATCATTTGATGGGGTTACTCCATAAATTATTAGAATATAGGAAAAATTGCAGACTCAATGGTTAGAAACTAAAAATTCACCCTATACCTTGTTAACGTTTAAATATCATTATTTCTGTTGCTTTTGCTTAGTAAAATATTTTTCACATAAAGAAAGGATATTAATATATTGAATAATGTATACCACCGTTTACTTTTGAGCAGAGAAACTATAGATTTAATTTCTACGGGCTCAAATTTGATCCTGTCATGATTCTGTAGGATTAAATACACCGATGGGGGTTAAAAATATGCACCAAGTTCTTCATTCTCTGTTATTTTATTAACTATGCCGCAAATTAAAGGGATTGGCAAACGCTCAGTATTGTGATGTTTATTTCGGTTTCTTTAAATAATAAATTATACCATAGCTAATTTCTATGGTTAAATTGTATAAAATATGAGGACACGTGTCTAAAATTTCTTGAAAATAACGTTCAGTTCTAATCTTGCTTGAAACTGTGCGTAATTAAAGGGGTTTGGATAGCCAAGGCTATAAATTTTCAAATACGAGCGTAGTCATGAGTAAATCAGGTTTGTGACGAGATAGTAGTGAGCCATCCTCCTTAATCTATCTTAGACTTCATCAGGCTTTGCTGTATGTGTGATAATGGTTAGTCGAGAGTAGTAGTTTTCCGTGCAGAACGCTACAAATACCCGAGCTCTCTATGGCTGACCTGTATCTATTCATACTACTGCGGAGTAGTAGTAGGCAATCATAAAATTGGCAGCCCCATAAGCTGTATTAAAATTCGAACGTGCGTCTGTAAAATCTATATACGAACATACTAAACTTTTGCATAAAATGTGACAATTTAGCAAAATGTTTAAGAATTTGGTACATGCGGGGTGTTTATAAATTTGTATCGTTTCAAATAACTGTAGAAACAATGAAAAATGTAAACCAAGACATTTTTATGATTTACTACGTAAAATATGAGTATTGCTAATGAACCCATAATACTTTGTATTGGCAAATGTTACTACCAAGAAGTCGTGACAATTTTTTATAATAATATTAACTTTCTGTTATTGGGCAATGTCTTTAACACGTTGAAATTTTTTACAATCAAATAATTATCAACAGAAATGATAAAATAAACCACGGATAGCGTTAACATTAAGCTAATAATGCTAGCTATCGAATTGAAAAGTTAAATTTAAAAATTAGTTGATTGTATTCTAAATAGTTAGGATTTCAACGTGTCTGACTATACACGTCCGTTTTCACTGTGGCAGTCAACGTGTTAAAATGTGGTAATTGTCCACCAGAATGTATGACGTGGACGATATTATTGACTCGTACTACTGTGACGGTAACAGTAGTAAGTGATACTACATCGTATATAGTCAGACGCGCTTGAAATCCCAAGGAACAGATGCCGTAAAGTTCTATAACAATTCAATGAAGACTGGATTTAAAATGATTGTTCGCATTGATATTGGATTCACTCAGACGTTAAAGAAAAAGGAAGATTTATTACTAAAATTATTATTACTCGTCGTATTCCGTTAAAATATAGTCAAAGGATTAAATAATAGATAAATATTAAATAGGAATTATAAAACTTTATAAATCTTAGTTTAACTCTTTGATCTGTTCCATATTTTTGGCTTTAAAAAACAAATCTATAAATAAATTATTTCCTACTTACAAAATTGATTGTTCCAACCATTTTTCTAAACACAATCATTTCATATTTTTGACATTAATCTCCAAGATTTCTATTTCGAGAACTTTATGATTCGTACAAAACGTCCAGGTATAACCCTTAATCGAAAGCATTTTTTCGCTCGCGTAAACTTTCTTTATTAATACTTCGGCGAAAGGGTTAAATATTAATCTTCGCCATTCCTTCTTCCCGGATCATTATTCTTAATTTCTGCTCGAAAAACATCTCGGCCCCCCCCCCCCCCCCCGTTTCATTTCCCACGTTTCGTTTCCGCTTCATTTTCTTTATCCTCGCCCCGTTGCCGTTTCACTTCGATCGCAATCGCCGCTTTCCTAATCCTCGATACTTTTTCACAGTCCTCCCTCTCCACCCTCTCGTCCCTCTGATCGATCGATCCTCTCATTTTCTATTCTCCCTTCGGCCCTGCTCTTCGCCTTGCCTCGATTCACCGGACTCGACGATCTTCGAGCGATTCCTCTCGGCTTTTGCTATCTTCATCCCGTCTCGACGCCCCACGGCGATTCCTACAGCTCCGAAAATTACCAATGAACATTCCGATCACGTTGTCGCGAAGCGTGCTTTTCGCGGCCAATGACGGAAAAACAAAACGTTTTCGGAACCAGGAGGGGGGGATGGAGAGCAGCGTGGTTTAATTCGATTCGACGCCCGGCGCGTATCTATTTTTTAATCGAACATTTACGCTCGCGTCGCGCCCCGGCTTGATTGCGCGACACAGCTGCGGGCTGTGTTCGACTTTGCTGCAGCAACGGAGGTGTGGTGGAATGAGATTTTCTTTGTTCTCTGTAGAAGAATGAAATGTGTGTACGGATAAGAAGTGCGGCTTAATGGATAGGAACTGTCGTGGGGTTGATGATCGTTGGTTTGATCCTTGAATTAATCAATCTTTGGATCAGTCGTGAGCTAGATTTACGAGTAACGCAAGAATATTCGAATTGAAATTAGAAGCGATCAAGTTTTGAGCAAATGAGTTTTAAATGTTAGGAAATACTTCAGGTGATGGTAAATTATTTGGTAAATGAAAATAGAACAAAGTATAAAGTTATATTGAAGTTGTCGATGTGCCTGGGGTTCGCCAGTCTAGGATTGAAGGGAATTCGTTGCTATTTAGAAAGGGGATGCAAACTTGAAGTAATAATAAATCAATCAACACGTTTTGGATACGTGTCCAAGAAAGCGACATATGTTTTTCATACCTGAGGGATATTAATCATTTCGATGTTTGTGTCAAGCACACTCGTCATGAGAAGGTGTCAGTTTTCTATTTTTTTTTGTTTTGCATTCGTTATTTGAACAATCGGAATCAATATTTTATAAGTAAATACTGTTAAAATCTAACGATACATATTGAAAAATAACTGATTCAAAAATAAAATGTTATATTTAACAAACCAGTGAATATAATAAAATCAAAATATTAATTACTACGCATTAATATATAAATAAATACTAATGGTTTGAAAGTGATTACACTTATTCGATTTTGCTGTCTGCTGTATGTGAACATAAAAAATTACAGAATTTTGTACAATTATTCTATAATATTATATGTATTTATTTATTAGAAAGAATAAATGATCAGACCGTTCAAAAGGAAATGAATGCATTAGTAGGTAGAAGCCAATAGAAACGGTCATGGCTGGCACAGCATGCGATAATATGGACTATCAGGGATTAACTGTTTAATGCTATCATTTGCTGTTTGGAATTACCACGGTAATTTTAATGGTAATCAGGATTCGTAGCACGATACAAGATTATGGCTTCTCTGATGTATACTTATCTCCAGTATTGCAAATGAAAAAGAAAAAGAAAATGAAAGCAAAAGTGTCTTAATTTGATGTAGTTCATTAATAAAGATCAGTAGATATATTTTTCTTTTCTAGTTATATTATTAAAATTCGGTGCTCAGATGTTTAGATAAATTGGATTACGAATTTTTATCGCCATGTTATTGACATGTGGGTGACACACAAACTATAGAAACCCATATTATAAGAACTTCTGTTAATTAGTTAATTAACACTCGTAGTGGGTGCTTGAAACGAATACATAAAAGTGGATAAAAATAATACATACACATCCTAATCAAATTTTCAATAATTTAAGAGTGACAGTTAACGTGTTAATTAAATGGAATTATTAACGTTATTCAATAATTACATTTTGCAAAACAGATTTCGATATCTTTATTTTATTCATACTAAAATCGACGAGGTATAAACCAGCAACATGATACATTCATGATTTCATCCAAATCGAGTGCTATTTCTTTCTTGTACCCAAATATCGTTCACTCGGAAATCTAAACAAATATCCGTTAGCCAATACGGTGAAACACAAAAAAAATATCTTTTCAAAGAACATTACGTTGTTCTGTCTGCAAAGAGAAACCGGTAGCAGGTGTTTTTCCCATGAAAACACCGGAGATCCTATTAAAAATTCATTTTTTTTTATCGGAAATCGAAACTACTAAAAATTCTTACGACCGTCCCTCTGTTACCGGAGCTTCGAACAAGAACTTGAAAATCGATGCTTTTCCTCTTCTCCTTTTTTCTTTTTACAACTCATACTTGGTGTTTCTTCAATTTCTCCGCGGAAGTTGCACACCTGCTTACCCGACACCATATTCCCTTTCTCGCTTCATAACCGATCGTGAGAGCCTATTTTTCACCGATAAAAATCAATGGCACATTTTCGCGCAACTCGCACGCCACCCACGTCGGCATAAAAGGCACTTTTCCCACGAAGACCCGTTGAATTCGCTTGGGTCCCATAAGACGCTTAACCTCTCGACTCCTCGTCGCTATTCTATGGGAGCGCATCGTCCGCCTTCACCTCGACGGGCTCCGTTTTCTTTTCACGCCGTTCCGTTTCTCTTTCACAAAGCCGCCTTTTCCCGGTGTCGGATCAAACATTTCACGGTTGGCGCTTTTCGCGATTTGAAAAACTTTCAGCGGTAATAATTTTTTATACTTCCTTCAGGATTCGATAATGGGATACTATCAGTTTTCGTTCCGTTTCGTTATTTATGGACCGTGGATGTTTGCGCACTTAACACTTTATATACCGGAAGCCTATTAATCGGCTTTTCAATACTACCTGCTGGTAACTAAAAATCAATTAACAAACGTTTGACTATTATTTTTTTTCGTCTATAACACTGTTGAAATAATGAAAGTTAAGCGTGCTACGATCGAGAATAAATGGAAAATACGGGTTGCTCCCTCTAATTCTTAATTATCATGAAATTATAAAATAACAGGGCTTACTTTTCCATTCTAGAGCGGTAGATAATGTGTTAAGACGAATCAAATGATGCAAAAAGAAAGCGTGAAATATGTACGTACATGGAATAATATTACGCGCATTTATTAAATCTAACTAAATTCTTGCAAACTGTGACATCTCTGTGCTGGACGCCTTAATCCGTTCGCTGTGGATTTCGACTTTAGCCCATGTATTAGAGAATTAATTCGTTTGCACCGTAATGGTGATACTTTTTAATAATCGCTTGAAAGTTTAAATACGCAGTGAAAATAAAAAGTGAGGTGGTGATTCACGATAAGTCAACATTTGTATTATTTTATTCCTTTCAGTGCTAACGACTATGTATCGTTCTACATTTCACGTACTTTGGACTTTGACGAATTTTAATTGTGGTGAAAGAATTGGTAATTTTGTATTGTACGTAAAATCAAATTCTCAAATTAATTCTACCGATAATTTCTTACGTCGGTACTAAAAGCGTTAACACAGCAAGTAAATCTCGTTTCAGCGAAAATCGGATAAAATCCAGACTATTTTTGCGAAATTGTGAAAAAAGAAAATCTTGTCTTTGTTAAATGACTGTATTTACTCCAGATCGTGTCTTTTGTCGTAACGTCATAAAGAATTGTCCTACTTGTACGAAATAAATACTTAAATAAAAGCTGTGTATTTAAAATCCTTTAAAGCCAGAAGAAATTTCTATTCAACTTTTATTTTGTTACAAATTTTCTTCAAAATTATACAGTTTCTATAAATATCGGCAGTCTCATTGTTCTAGATTGATATAAATTGTTTTACTAGACATTGAAGTTGAAAATCTTACATAACGACCAATTCGTCGGTTCTGACAGTTCTGAATATCACTTAAGATCATGTCAATAATTTTTAATTTAAAATTGAAGATTTATATTCGATAGTTAATTTTTAATATCTTTCATAATCGTTGTCATCGTACCTCGTGTTTACGCAATCAACATATTGAATTAAAATTTATATTAATCAACACAGGTTTCACGAAGTTCACATCTCATGTCCTCGTACATTACCGTTTCATTTACCAACTTTTTTAACGTTTCGAAAGCCACGTCGACATTCAGTCTTCACATTAAATTAATATTCGCCTTTCCGTGCTTCTCGCGTATCCTCGACGGTGAATCTCGTTCAATTACACAAGCAGTTTTTGCCGTACCGCCGCGCCGGTGACCTCCGCTTTGAACGACAGCTTTCAGTGGCTCGTTCATCTTTTAAATTACACGTCAGAACGTCCGTGCCACTTCTCATTAAATATTTTTCTTTCCCCGTTTGGTCGTTGGACACGCGGACTCTTTTCGTGCAAAAGGTATCGCAATGTCGAGTCGGACCTTGTTCCGCAGCAAATTTTCCGCGAATTTGCCAGGAAATACTCTTTCTCGTCGACAAAAGGGGTGACCAGGATGCCTGGGCTTCAATTAAATTCCTGAAAGTTCTCAAGTCCACCGCGTGGTCACGACGTAGCCGCGGCATCGCGAGGGAAATTTAATTAAAAAAGTGCAAACGCACAATTTTTTTTTTTGCTGTAACAATTTTGCTGCAATATTCAAAGTTTGTGTAACAATGAATCTTATCTATTACATGTCCACGTTGTTCGTTTTCTCGTGATGGGAACAGGTGAATTAATGCAGATTGTTCATGTAGCTGGTCACACAACTCGAGAGATTGAGATTCTACAGGAAAAAGTACATCGAAGATTGCAGAATAACAATTCTTTTTTCGTGTACGAACCATTTACACCGATTGATTTCACTTTTTGAAATCTTTCAAATTTGTGCGTTAAAATACATACTTGATCGACCTTCGATGTATTCGGACAGTACGCTTCGACGAATCCTTGAACTGGAACAAGGAGGCCAAGAATCATAAGAAGAGGAATGGTGGTAACCGATAATCGTGTCGCTGCGAGCACCAGGTGGTACCGACAATTTCAAGCAGAAACACCAGCGTTCGTTCGAACAGGAGGCATACAATCCCGTCGAAGCGGGAATATTTTTCTTAACCTCCTCGCGACGACGTCTATGAGACGGAAAGTTTGAAAGCGGCGCTCGATCGACGACGAGTGCCTCGCGATATTTCCGTGAAATTGCGTCCCCGGGGCTGGGCTGCTTTCGCCCTGTTCTCGCGAACTCTGACAAGTTTTATTTATTTAACCGTGCCGCAGAGCGACGGCTTTCGTTCTCCAGGAATATTATTAAAGCCGTTGCTCATGTTTGACTTCGAAAGGATCGCGCTTCCAGCTCGGTGGCTGCTGGCGGCGGCTTTATTTGTATGCCGGTTGTGTTTCGAGCGCGACACGATACGTCGAACGAGGCAACCAGGTTAGATACACTGGTTGCTAACGAGCCATCGTAATGCACGTGCAATCGCGCACGTGAATTTGTTCCAACTCATATCCCGCGTGTCGAGCGACGCTTGTTGACGCAACCATTGTACCCCGATAGAAGAGGGTAAATTACCCTCGCGCAGGAATTACCGGCGATTCGTTCAAATCAATCGTTCGCGCAGCTTTCCCACCCAGGAGGTAGCTAATTGTTCGGAAGAATTCTTTAAGCTCCGATTATGCTCGCAGCGTGCGAAGTCTGCGGAAAGCGAGAAGCATAGGATGGTCCAAATGGAAATTTATCACGAACAATCCTCGTTTTCTTACTAACAAATACTAATCCCTTTCAGAGTATCTGAATGTAATTTTCCAGCTTAATCACGAATGTTTTCTTCAAGTTATCGAATATCTGCAAATCTATAGTATTAATAAGCTGCTTTCGTTTCTGTGAAATCAAATGTTGCTACGTTAAAAAAAGAATCTTGCCATATGGCAGCACGAGGCTAGAAAGGGTTAACCCTTTGCACTCGAAACATTTTTGGACGTAACCGGGTTTAATCTAATTTTCCAGGTATGTCGGAAGAAAAGTGTTAAAAATATTTGAGAATCTGTTGAGTTTTATTCCCTTCCACCAGTCGACTGCAAAGGGTTAATAAAGCTCCCAAAATCGTATATCAAGCATTTTGTCCAGCAAAGCCAGTTTCTATAATAGTATTAGAATCGATGAATTTTTACACAATTGTGAAAATCACGATACCATACAGTTCGAGATAGTTTGATTTTAAATTTACAAAGATTGCCCGGTTGTATTTCCGGAACGAGCACCATATCTTCAACTTAATTCCGTCCATTCTTCCCAGAAGAGATTATTCCGGCAGCGTTTATATACGATTCAGATTCAGCCGCATATTATTTATGCGCGTATGTTATCTTCAGTTCAAGCGGAATTTATTATACCCGGCTGAGTGGTTGTAACTCGCGTAGCCGGCGATAAATCCAGCTGAATCTTATCGGTTCTTGTTTCCTCATTCTGTCGTACCAGGTGTTTCCCTTCAACGTTAACTTTTTTTGGCCATTGCTTTTTCGGGGTGTGCAAAGGGTAGGCCGGCATCCGGGCGCGTTTAAAAGTACTCTAGCAATTAGGGACGGTTTTTCTTTTTTATTCTCCTTTTCTCCTTTTTCTCTGTGCACGGATTGTTGAACATTCCAAAGGAACGAGATTCATTCTGAGATTCGCAGAAGAAAGTGGGGAGACCCTCTCGAGCGTGACGAGCAAGCCGTTTAAAATTTGTCTCCTTTTCACGAGAGCACACGTCCCGTTTGTGCGTTTCAAAACGTGACAAAGTGAATACGCGACTTTATGCGAAACGTATACGTGTCATTTTTACCCAGTTCGTACTGAGATTATTGCTAATTATCTGAAGTTGATGCTGTCGGTTTCCGGCTGTTGTCAAGTCTTCCTGCGTCCTTTATCGTGTATTATGATGAATTTTGTATTTTTTTGCGGTATTATAGATATAAAAAGTATACAATGGTTGTAAGTTATTTGAACATTCTCAAATAGAACTAGTAACTATTTACTCTTCCATTTGCACAAATATGTTGTATTAATTTTAAGTTAATTTGTTATTCTTATGATATTTAACTTCTTTTCTCATTGTTATACTTTTCACCTAGATATCAGTATTCGTCACATAACAGTTGAGGTATTCTAAATTGTTTTTTAAATCGCGTTACGTGTATTGAAAACTGATAGAACCTACAGTTGGTCTAGTTATACGTTCACGGTATTGTCAGCTATTGAACAGCCCACAGCACTTATATTTGTGTATATCGCAAACGTACGCGTTGTATGGATTAAAAAAAAAAAAAAAAAAAGAGCGGGTTTATAGAATTATCGCTACAGGTTTCCATCAAAATCGACAATCGATTTAGAATATAAAACAAGTAAATATCTCCGAATCGATTACAGTTTCGATCAAAATCGCATGAACCGGTACTAGTTTAATATCGAAGCTCTCGTACTATTTTAATACCGCGATGTTTTTATAGGATTTTACGATCCTATAAAATGTAGGTTACCATCTGGATTCTCAGCAAACTTTAACGTGTATTCGTTTCGTTGCACTTGTAGCATTTGTTTAACGTTCGTTACGTGGGCAAATAAATTTGGACAAACCATGCTTATGAGTTGGTTTTATTTGGGGAAAAAAACCGGGTGGGTTAACGTCGTTTCCATGAATCCGTGCAACTTTATTACTTTCTGTCGGTAATTTCAGCGAATCCTTTAAAACACGATGCTGCAACGCAACCGTGCACACGGAAACATCGCGTCCGCTACATTTCTGACTACGTGGAAATGCACTCTTCAAATAAGATTAGAGATTCGTAGCTCTAACGTTAGGTATAGGTAGGTGCGGATCAAAGCGAACATTTTTGACACGTTTCATTTTAATTTCTACTTGTGACCGACGTAACCCGTTTTGATCTCAATTTTATCGTTATTTTGACGAAATTATAATTGCCGAATGGAACGAATTCTTTCATCTATTCCTTCTTTTTTTTTCTCGTTAATTTAACACTAGAGCTGTCAACCCCGTCATAATTCCTTAGACAAACCCCATAGAGAATGTATGTCCCATCAGATAAGAGGATTAATAAGATCGACCGTTTCAAAAACTTACCAGCTAGTGTTTCAATACGTTTGAAAGCTGTAATTGCAGCAAAATTTTCATTTGTGTCCACTTATTTTTCTTCCCCAACAAATAGCTGATATTTTCGTTAAATATGATTTGTGTTCACAAGAGTATAGATATTAACTTAACCATACGAATATACAATAAATAAAGTTTAAATATATAACAATAATATTAGTTCGATAAAACTCCATTGATATCTTCTACTATTACCTGCCCATTTATTTTTTCCTCCGACTGTATATATTTCTTTTCCAATTATAAAAAATCATAGTTACTTTAACACTTTTGACCGATGGTTGGCTGGTACCACGAATTCTACATTACCGGATAACCAAAAAGAAATGATTAGAGGAATTTTGATATGGCACTGATATTGTATTATATGAATTGGCAAGTGGGGAAACGAAATCGAAATTATAACGTGTCTGACTATGCACGGTCATTTTCACTGCGACGCCCAACGCGTTAAAAAATCAATATAGATTCGGGCAAAGAAATTTCCTTGGAGCTTCTAAAATTTTCTGCAGGGTGAACGCTTCGGTCTGCGGTTTTTTTTTTGCTTCGCAAATTCACCCGATTCCTCGACTCGATACCTTCCGAAACGAGAACAGATATTTGTCTTCCGGCGAGATTTTCCTATGCACACGCGGATTTGGCAAATTCTTCGAGTAGTCTTGGGCAATCAGCGATACGGCAAGTCAAGGCCGGAAAGTCGAGTCAGTCGTTTTCCTTTATCCAAAGCTAAATTCCGAACCGAGCTCTCTCTCTCTCTCTCTCTCTCTCTCTTCCTTTTGTTTCGTTTCTTCTTCGTGTGCACTCGGCACAATTTTTCCCGATTCCACGTTTCAGTGACTCTTCCCCAGCCACTTCGGCTTCAACCAACCGAGCGAGATTCCTCGATATTTTTGCGTCGTTCCAGAAGAAACAACGTGTATTGTTAACCTTTCGGGACGCATACGGGTCAGCCACTGTAACTGCCATTCTTGTTCTCGTTACCTTCGATGGAAAAGGGAATGATGGAAATACCGACGGTTGAATTAGCCGGATCTTTCGTTATTCAATTATCCTCGAGTCGCCGTTGTTCTCGAAGAAGATTCAGCCAACGGGTCGGATGTGCAGTGATTGGAATTATTCTCGTCGCTAATTAACGGGCAGATCTAAAGGAAATTGGATTTTCTTGGAGAATCTCACAGGATTTGTATATTATTTTTTTTTATTTTAACCTTGTGAGGTGGATACTTTGCGACATAATAATTTTTACAAAATTTAAAAATATTGTTACATGAGAATATAATGTATATGCGAATGTATAAAATATTCTGGGTTGAAGATGGTTCTGCATTTATCGTCAGGGGTTCATTGGGCTAATATTACATGTAAAATTAATATTTGCTCGCACCGCTTTTAACACATTTCTACCTTTGTCCCAGAATTACAGCTGACATTATAAACGAAAACCATAATACTGTAAGTCCCATAACTATATACATATACCGGTGATTATAAAAGTGGTGTAAGTGAAAATTCTACAAATATTTTTGTCGTTTATTTTCTATTACGTTCTTATTATCTTTTCTTTTTCCTTAATTGTATTACGTTCCTCAAGTCCGCCACGCTTTCTGACCCTTTTCCACTGTTCCAGACGTTCAATGTACCATTGCTTTTAAATTTAACCTAAAATTGAAAGCAAAATAGATAAAGGGTGAAACGTAAACTAACATGTAAAATAATTCTTTACCATTTTAATCAATTTTGAAAATTTAAAATAAGAAATCTGAAGCATGTCATTTTGACCCCTTTGATAGTTCTCGTGTTAATATTAGTTTCGTTTCATTTATATGTATACATATACACGGTCTTCTCTGAGTAGTTCAACGATCGTATCTCTAATTTGCATATTTCGCAAAATCTCTTATTCCTTTTCTTCTAATAAGTGGTTCCTTGTGGTAAAACGTTTTTCTTTTGTTTTTTGTATTCTGTAGATAACAGAAAAGTATGTAATATAATAATGCTTCAGGGCGTTTCAAAATAAGCTGTATAATTCGAAAAGTTCTTTTCCATATATTTTCGGATAAATGATTGTGTGCTACAAAATATTTTTGTAGCTATTTAATGTCAGATGTTTATCTTCAAATTGATCTAACATCATCATTTAATATGAAACGGAGGAAAGAATAGAAACATTTATGAACAGTGATTGAATAATAATCAAATTCATTTGTTCTATTATCAAGAATAGAAGATCATAAATATTCATTATTTCTAAATCAATCACCATTTCCGCTGTATTTAAAATATTGTGGTTACAAGTTCCGTTACTTTAAATACATTTATTAATGTTTGAAAATATTATTGTTACATTAATGATGTTTCTCGTACTAAATTGACATACACATCCCTGAACTAACCGCCTGATATTAATAATACTGATGAAATATTTTTACAACATTTTTAAGCTCCATACTGATATGTTACCAGCGTTATTTCAGAATACTTTTAAAGCATTAACAAGTGTCAGACTGCCCGTTTAGAAATTTGTTATTCAAATCAAACTGTTATACATCAGTCTTCATTTTAAAACTGGTTGAACTTGTCAAAATAACAACGTGAAATTTAATACACGTATACATTTACGTAGAATTTTAGCAAAAATGTTCACTGTGTTGTCTTTCACTAGACAGCGCATGAATGATGGAGATTTTAATTAAGGAACAGGTTAAATTCTACAATAAATTCAGCATACAGAGTTACATTTCTTTGTCTTCATAAGTTTATTCGAATACTTTACAAAATATAATTACATTTATCGTTCATACCTTTAACACGTTGACTGCCACAGTGAAAACGGACGTACGTAGTCAGACACGATAAAATCCTAATTATTAAGAATAGAATTAGTTAATTTTCAAATTTAACCTTTCAATTCGATAGCTAACATTATTAGCTTAATATTAACGCTATCCGCGGTTCATTTCATAGTTCTTTTTGTCAATTATTCGATTGGATAAAATTTCGGGTGCCGGCCACCGGTGACCCCCGTGGCAGTCAACGTGTTAATATTTACGGAATTCATACTTTCACATGCATATCGAAGACGAAAGAATGGATATTTTTCTTTTTCTCGCGCCCAATGATCGCGAATCACGTATCATTATTTCCGATTATCTTCATTCGTCACCATTGACAATTCACCACGGGTAACCGTGCGTACCAGTATGGGGGTTGGTGCGGTGTGTTCTATCAATCGTCCCATAAACCTGCGCTTACCTCGTATACGCTTGCCTCCGAACCGCTACCAGCAAATTCCAGATTACCCTGCGCCTCGGATAACATTTACATACGGCATACATTTACCGTTCCAAACTAACGGCCACCGGATCTCCGTCGTTGCGGGCCCGCAGCGATACACATTATGGTTAAAACGAAATAGGGTTGGTGGCGGAGAACGAAAGGGGCAGCCGACGCCCGTTCTCGACTACACGTGGACGACATGCGAGCAAAATTGCCGGCCAAAATTTCAAACGACATTATACGAAATTTCTTTCATCAAAGTGGTTTGATGGTTTACGGAGAGAAATTTGTAAAAATCTAGTGTGCAGATAATTTCGTGATCCGATAATAAACAGTTTATTCGTTTAAGGTATTTTTTTTGTTTGTTTAAAGCTAATAAACGTACGGGGCTTGTTTAAATAAAAAAAAAAGTTGCATCGTTCGACAATATTCAAGCGGAAATCACAGTATTTATTTTTATTTATATTTTAATATAAATTCTAGTTCGTTCGGTTTGTTTCGTTTTGAATACTTCATTTTGTAGTAGATATTTCATCCTTTGTCATCTGGTTGTATATATTAAGCAATCGATACTGGGTGATTATTAGGTAGTGGGTGATCAAATTAATATGAACAAAAAGAAAAGTTATGCTTTTAGTGTTATGACGATTTCAACTGTAGCGAAGTATTACTGTTCCTTTCGATCTTAACTGAAAGGAACAGAATTCAAGTATATTTTGATACGTTTGCAGTATTGTTTTATTTAATCAGTGTACAATAGGAGGTATATTTATAATAAATTACTAATCTGTGTTATCACCGATCATTCGTAAGTGTAGTTTCATATTGCTCATTCACGTATTTGGTTTTGTTAATTTCTGCTTCTCTAGATTATCATTTATATTAGCACTGTTGAATATTACCATATTTTAAATATAAATATGTAGATGCGAAGAACGTTGTGACGAATGGATTTAAATTCATTGTCATATTTCATTAAAAAGCAGAATATTATTCATCAAAATTTGAATATTTATAATTTCAAAGTGGTCATAATAATTTGATCACCCACTGTACGTTCAATGTGTAATTTATAAATCTAAATTAAATTCAATATTCAAGGTTTACTTGACATAATCTTCAGATACTATTCATTAGTAGATCGGGGATGTCGATGCGAACATGCACCTATCTTTATAGAAAGAAGGTGCAGAAATTCTAATTATCAAATTTTCATATTGCATAATTTACATATATCTTCCGTCAGTACTTCTGAAATTCATTATTATTTACCGTGACCAGTATTCGATTTTATTTTGGAATAAATATCCTGTTCGTTTATCAAAGTATTTGCAGAGAATTCAAATTTCTCTCATTTAGGTTCGAGCCTGCTTAGAATAATACCGTTCACAGCCACCCTTACTACACAATAAACGTTTTCTGATGAGCGATCATGATCACCCTCGGTAACGATGGGGTTAAAAAGATCAAGCCTCAGATTCGAAGAGCACGAATACGCCTTATTTACTTATCCTGAAATCTCCGTTCACAGTGGAAACTTTCCAACCTGGCTAGGGATATTTGTGCTGAAACACCAACGGTATCCGTGTCTTTACTCGCACGCTACAAACCAGTAACAGTTTCAGGATTTCCCGTCACGCGATTCCCTATTGTTACACCGATAAGACGCGGCGTTAAGGTGGCTGGCACTATTGTTGCCAGAAGTCGAAGTTGCTAGCAAGCTGGCCGTTATTAGCGCGCGAACGTACGAGTTAGAACTAACGATTCTGGAATGTTACCGTCCGGATTACCAGGAGAAGAGCGAACTTTGTCGAGGCAGTTAAAAGTTAGACGTAGAAGAGGGTTGCAGAAGGGAACACCAGCATCCCGAGTCTTGGGGTAACTATAAAATCTCGCTGGATGCTTACGCCCAGAAATGATTTATACCTAACGAATTCGATGGTTCGGCTTGCTTGCCTCTGACGTTTCCTTCGCCCGTTAAGATAACGGGCTTAATTGCTTTGCTACCAGTGGTTGCTTCCCGTTCAGCGTCTGGAAGCTGAAATTAAAGACGAAGCCCCAGAACCTCTAACAAACGTCAAACGTGACCGGTTACGATGTATTTTTGCTCGCGGAAATTTGCTTTCATTGCGTTCGCTCTGTGTTTACAAGTTGTTTTCCTACCGGTCTCGGAACAGTGTCTGTCGGCGGTTTCTTGCTAACGATGCAACTTTGTTGCACCCGATTATCCCTTCGAAACGTTGCGTTTAATTATCTGTTCTAATTATAACGATACGAGTAACAGTTCGTACATGATTGGAATAACGTTGGTATAGTAAATATATTTTAAAGAAAATTGTGCTTCGTTTGTTTGTTTTCTTTTTCTTTTTTTAACACTTAACGTTTCGCAAATTCGCAAGCATCTTTTCAAATATAAGGTGTTATTGTTCTCTAATTCATTCATATCATAATTTTTGGTTAGTTACTCGATATGGGTCCAATGTTTAATCGAAATAAGTTTTAAAATTAATCCTTTTAATTGTCATGTGTAAACGATCACCATATAGGTTCGTAAAAGAGTTTGCCCGTTATAGATTCCTTAAATTTGTGGTTCCTGTGGTATCAGTGTCTCTAAAGAAGCGAATAACATTATGTCACGTCTTCCTGGAAGAATGGAAACGAATACGTGGTAAAACGGAAAAATGAACACAGAGATGACTTCGAAAAGAGAGGAAGGAACTTTTGGATATTTGCTCTGATGCTGGTCGCCTCCTCGACGAAATTTGTCCGAGTTCTCGCGAGTTGGAAGAAATAGAACAGACTGCGCTCCATTGTTTAGCGTAACGATAGTTACGGGCTGGATGGAATACGAAATGGAGACGTGACCTAGCTGAAATCGAACGATGGATAAGGGACGGCGAGGTATAAGGTGGAAAGAGACGTAAATCGAAACAGAAAGCGATGGACGATGACGATTCATCGACGCGCAACGTGCGAATTCCGAAGCGAATATCGCTGGTACGATCGGCTGGGCAAAAGGTGTCGAAAAGAGATTGCGAATGTCATTGATGATGAAGGGAAATGTAATTGCACGAACGAGATTGAATTTCAACTACGAACTTGAAAGGCATTCACGGTTTCAGGGATAGTTGAAAATTAACGTGGAAAATTGATCAACAGTTTTGGAAATTTAATCCTTTCAGCTTCCAATACTTGAGATAAATTAATCTTGCCCGTATGTAATTCGCTTAATTTATTTTTTGATACAAATCGAAGAAGATTCTATACGAGTTATCAAACGTTAAGTAACTAAAAATTTAGTTTATCAATCATAACGTCAACGTTGTGATACGTTGTGATAATATGTTTCAGTTCAGTTATAATCCTTTCTCAAAATTTTAACTGGACTGATTAATAAAAGATATAATACTTAAGAATAACACGAGTATGTATAGAAGGTTAATAACGAACGGAGATAAAAATATAATAATATCATCAAACAATGAAAGATTAATACAAACACTTTAATCGAGGTAAATTTATAACTGGAGACGTTGATTAAAATTTTAAGGGAACAATAAAGAAGACAGATAAGGAGATGAATTAAAGGGGTGGAAAAATTTGGCAGAAAGAAGTGCAGATAAATAAAAGGGCGATAAAAAGAAGCAGGGACGTGTACGTGTCGGGAAAGAAGATGAGGAGGATATTACGTGTGTACGTGTATGTGCGTTTAAGTGGAAGACCTCGATGTCTGTTGTTCAAACCAAGGGCGGGTCTAATGGCGCGAAGTTCCGGTTGCATTCACTTCAGAGCAAAGTTTTATCGTTCTAGCTGCGATTTTGGTGGCAATTTTTGAGTTGCCTTTGTATCATCCGCTTTGCGTGCGAATCTCTTGCTTCCATCCCCCTTTTCCTGCCTTTCATCACCGTCCTTGTTGTTTATCCTTTGTCGAAGTACTCGCTACGATGGCCTCGTTGCATCGAAATTTTTGGCGATATACCAGCGCAAGGGTGTTGCTTTTATTTATTAATCCTGTCGCTCCAACGAACGTATACGTATACACGTTCTTGGAAAATAAATATGTACAAAAGGAAAGAAAATTAATAAATAAACGGTACTGCCAAGCAGTCGGATCGTTAACATTTCTCGAGCTCAAATATCATTGTCGTAATAATATAAAATAACAAACTAAACTACTTATTCATCTTCATTTTAATTAATAATTAGGGATCAAATGTGTATTACTGCACGTATCTGTTTCCGTTGTAGCAGTGAAAGTGTCAGTGTTTGATATTATAATGATTTTAATTAAGAACTTTTAGTTTTGTATTTCTATACATTCAACAAATGCAACGTTCATTGTTGTAATATGTGTTACTTACAATTAGTGTAATATTTATTTATGTATCGAGTTTTTCTTGGAATATCGTTCTTTCCTTTTCGGATAATGGTTGAAATTTCGCGTAATTACAGGTAATATCACAGTTGGAAATTGGAATACAAACACGGCTGAGTTGTAAATTGAAAAGGACTCGTTTGCATGAGATCGTTCGTGTTCGACACACATCAGAAGGTCCACGATACCCTAAAAGAAAGTCGTTAAAATACTTTATTTCGTACTGTCGTGCTGTTAATTGCTACATATCGAAATATATATCGACATGCGACTAGGAACAATTTCTTTCTTTCACGCTAAGCAGAAAAGTGTGTATATGTTCAAGTTAAATTATCATTTCTTGCTATCATTGGTACTTTGAGAAAGTTGATTTCCGTTTACAATTGTATTTTATAAATTTATAGCTCTCTTCATTTACGGTACTAGGTGTACACAAAAGTTTTTGACCCTTTTTATCCAGTCAGAAATATATTTTTTAAATCGGAAATTATATTTTTTACGTATAGTAAATATACAGAAACATTTATTCTTCAAGGACGTATATATACGATCTTCAAAGCGAAAGGGTTAAAGTAATTTCCCTTATTGTTATTTCAGAGATATCAGAATATTTTTAATCAAAATATTTTAGTATTGTTGAGTAACAAAAATGAACGTTTTATTATTGTAAAATTATTTGCAATTCATAGTAAGATTTTTTTATATATTTTATATCAAATTTATAGATATAGAAGAATATGTATTATCACTTTGAACTTTTTATCTAAATTAACCCTTAAATACTATGGCAGGGTTGTATTTGACCATGTTGGAGTTAAATATATAATTTTAGTAGTAAAAAAAAAAATTAGCATATTAACGTAACAAGAGTTATTATAACAAATTGAATTACATTTACGAACACTAACGTGGAATATTATGGTGCAATTTTCTTGCAATTTCTGGCTAACAACAAAATGCTGTGTCGGCGCTTAAATTAAAAACCGAGTGTCGTGTTTCGGAACGGAGGAAGTATAATAGCAACCTTCTTAAATGATTAATTTCTATGGAACACGTTATACTTTAGGATCGTGTGTGCTTGATTTTTGCACGAACATGTTTAGTTTTCTAAATTGCCGTTATTGACCCGTGTTAACGTTACTTTAAAGCGACGTTACATACAATTACTCATGAATAAATCTGAATCTCCATCGTTCTCGAAAATGGGGAGCAATTTTCTCAATTTAAGTAAGATAAAGCATATTTCTGCCAGCTTGGTGTATCACTTAATGTTTTATTTATACGTTAGATTGTTCGAATTTACTCTACTTTTAGAATACTGAATATTTCGGTATAATTATTTTGAATTTCTGCATATTTGAGAAGTTTGACATCCTTTGATCGTGCATATTGTAATTTAATGATTAAGATAACCAGAAGAAGGATATAAAAGATAAAGGCAAGTATTAGATTTCATTTTTGAAGCTTAAATATTAATAAAAATATTTATGCAAACATTTCATCAATGCTTTTAATAGAAAGTAGCCAGTTATTTGTCGAAGAATTCTAATAAATAGTAAGCTGTATATTATTTAATCTATTATTTATTTCCACGAAGAACCAACTGTTTTGAACGAAGAATATTGGAGAAACGTTTCCATAGCCATTCTCATGGAACCCTAAGCTTCAAATTAATACACGATAAATATTATTTTGTTAGAGTTTACTTGCATGTTTGGAAATCAATTGTTTCATACGCAACAATTTAATTTTTACAATAGTTAATAAAACAAGAAAAGATACGTTGCCTTTTTCCAAAAGATGGTTTATTATAATTCTTATTCTTTATTTATTTATCAAATTATTTGACCAGATATCAATTCATCTATGTTTAGGGTATATTTACAGGTGTTTTTACTGGAATTACGAGAAATTTTCGTGAGAAGATCATTCATTATTTTTAACCGACTTCGAAAAGGAGGAGGTTACTCAATTCGACATGTATGTTAATTTTTTTTTTTTTTTTTTAATGTATGTTCGCCGATTACGCCGAGATGGATCGACCAATCGGAACCAAACCTTTTGCATCTTGTAGGGTATGACTCCCAGTTGGTCCCTTAAAAAAAAATTTTGCATTTCATCACCGCTTGCCCCTTTTTTATTGCAAAAAAGCGTACGATTTCGTCCGCGTTGTGTATGGTCATCGATTACTCCAAGATGGATGGACCAATCGGAACGAAACCTTTTGCATCTTGTACAGTATCACGTTAATAATGCGTGTGATAGATATTTATGATAATATTCTATTGTTAGAAGCAGTTGAAAGTCAGAAACTACGTTAAACTGCATAAGAAACGCGTATTAAAATTACTAAAAGTTCAAATGGCTGCCAACAAAATCCTGTTTCGAATTTCGGCATAAAGTTAGATTCGTATGAAAGTAGAAATCTTCCACTTTAATTCGGTTTTTGATTTACATCGATATCTTTATCCGTTCCTGAGATATCGTCGTGTAAAGACAAACGTAATTTTTGTCGAAATTCGCTGCCGTCGCACGCTTGGACCCAGACAGTGAGTGTCTAGCGTAGCGGTCACGTGGTCACTGTTTACGTTTAACCCTTTACTATTCCTAGTAATGCGTAGTACGCATTTCCTAGAAAAATGTCTACGGTCGCGCCCATTCATAATTACCCTCGTACGCGCCGGCCGCTATACAAACTTTGAAGCCCTATATCTCAGGAACTAATTAAGATATCGCGTTGCAACAAATTGCGTTGTCATGTACGCACTTTCCTCTATCTTCTGAGCTACCTACTGCGTAAAATTTAGGCATGTTTTTTTATATTTATTGCCAGAAATTTCGCCGCCGTTGAATGTTTCGCGTTGACCTGTGGGATCGTTAATGCGTCAAGTGTTCCCTGTTAATTTAGATTTAAATAACATTAGTTGATAGGAATATACAAACTTGAAGATTATATTTTTCGGATATCTGTTGGCGGAAGTTGAATATCCATAAAACTGCTGTGCTGTGAATTTTTTAAAACTACGAAAATATTAAATGCTTGAAATATCATCGACCAGTCGAATTTTAATATACATATTTCGGTATATTTCTGTATATATTAATACATGTGACACGAAGGATTCGGTAATATGTTAATCGGACATTGATTCTCGTCGAGTATTTCTTCTCCCTACGAACGAGACGTCGATACTTAATATTTACAAGAATACAAAAGCTTACAAAACATCGACTACTATACAACAAACTCTCGTCTAAATTGTTTCCACCTTCCTCCCTTTCTCTACATATCGAAAAAAAATACAACCGACTTCGGAATGCCTTAAAAAGGACGAAATAATTTTAATTTATATTTCGAAGACGGCGCAAAAATTGTGAAAATATGTAAAAGGATTAAAGTATTTTGACAATTTCCAATGTAGAAAATTGTTAATTTTGCGCCGTCTCCGAAATATAAATTAAAATTATTTCGTCCTTTTTAGGGCATTCCGAAGTCGGTTGTATTTTTTTTCCAAAAATTTTTAACACAATAGGACATGATAAATGAACCTCGGAACAATGTTAAATATTTCTAGGATGAAATGAAAGGGTTAGCACGGGTATAACTTAAGCACGTATTACAAAGTATTACACAACACCTTTCTCATTTTCAAAACAGACATGACCTCTGCTAGCAAGTTAATTTTCGCAAGCTCCACCTCGTGCCTCACCCTTAACTGACCCTGTTCTCAAGAGTGCATACCGTCAGCCATTCCTCGCGAGCACGCCCCCAACTTCCCCATCAAATTACCGTGTCTTTCATATCCAACGTAAAATCCATCAAAATTAAGAACCAGACCGGGGAACAAGATTATCCATCCCATTCATCAATTTTCGAAAAATTATTTTGCAATCTTTCATACTCGGTAGATTTTTACTTATTTCGAAACTCGTACATCCAACGAGTCGTAAAATAATTAACCATTTCTGTGTTTAATTCGCACGTCATATGGACAAGATATGAAATGCCAGGCAATATAAAAACTGATGTAAATCGCACATTTTAATATCATTTATAAAAAAAAATATTAGTAATATCAATACTAGAATCACTAAACAAATTCGGATGATTTATTTCGGATTTTTAATTTTAAAATTGGTAAATTTTTAAAGATATTTTTGTCGACAAGTGTATTGACTTTGATTATAAAAATAAGGGATTATTGTACATAGCAATTTATATCTATCGTCTCCTATTTTATTTTTTGTTGAAAAGTAAGAGAAGATCGGACGTTGGTAATTTTATTATTACTTACAAAGGATTACCAATATAAATAGCAAAATGAAGATTCTTTTGCAAAAACGTGTTGATGCTGAAATTATTTTTCAACCTCGACCTTTTTCGGTATCTCCCACGTGTCGTAAACAACACGGAAAAGTCAGAGCGTAAAGTCTCGGGACATGACGAGACCCTGACGAGATAGTCAGAATTTTCGCAGATTTTTCGTCAGAAAATACATACGTTCGAACTTGCTGGTTTCATCCCTTCGTTCTGACCTGATAAATTATTCAATTCATTTCCGTGCTACTTCCAACTAACTCGAACTCCTACTAGTGTCTGTCCCTTTCTCTTCTATCTTCTTTTGCTCGTGACTTTATTCCCGGCCTGGTCACGTTCATCTTGAATTCAAGTTTCGCCTTTTGTCACGAATTTGACGTTGTTACCACGGTTGAACATCTCCGGGGAGGTTCGCTCTCCTTGTCGTCGGAAAATAGACCACGTTATAAGTAATGCATGCCGAGTTTCGTGTTGTTCTCGCGTTTTTCCTTCTAACTTAAGCGAATCGCTTAACCCCGGGGAGAGGTCGTGACCCCGTTTTGTTTCCGGAAACCTTGCAACGATCATGGTTCACCGAAAAAAAATGGTCTTTCTCGGAAATAATTTTGCGTATGCAAGAATATTCTCGTGAAAATTCTTTTGTGATTAATTCAACGAATATTTTATACGGGGCGAGTCGATAAAAATTACCTGATCAGGTGAGTACATTTTAATTTTTATGGATATCAAGGTGATTTTGAGTTTTTTAACTCGACATATCGGATGATGGCTTTTATTGACATGCCCTGTATAATAATGGTACATTTTTGATAAACGAATGTTTATTTCTATCGTTTGATCGTTTATATCTTTTTAACGTACAAGATTGTGTTACATACAAGATTTATACTTACTTCTACGAAATAATTATATTCTGTTAGTTAAATGGTATGCAACATGAATCATTGTATGTTTAGCGTGTACGTTTTTGTACTTATAATTTCAATTTTAAATAATTGACAATTTCTTAGAGATTAAAAATACCTGTGTGATTATGTGAATTATTACACTTCAAACCTTTGATGATTATTTTCTTGTTTGTTACAGAAGAGTTTAATGGACTGTTTGGAAGGTGCCCGTACACTTCGAAAACAGCGACGTCATGGTGAGTTTTTAAGTTAAATTTTATTTAATTTTTACTCGAACCAAGATTAGGAGATAGAACAATTTTTTAATGTAACATACGCATTTATTGTCCACAACAATTAAGATATTTTTGACTTGTTAATAAGTCTAGTTACTTAAAATTTGTTACGTAGGATAAAGTATCCAAGTATTGACACTTTAAACAAATTTGTACAACATTTGTCTCTCTGGCTAGTATCGATTTTTAATATCATTTTGCAGTTATTTTCTATAAAAATCAAATTGATATAAAAATGTACAAATCCTTAATTATTTATATAAAGTACTACTAATTGATACACATTATTTCAATTATTAACGTGATTGTTCCACATGATTATTGAGATTTACTAGGTACGAATAAAAAGTAGTTATACGAAATAGGTACAATTTAATTTAGGGTTTTTTAACCAGTAGAAATAAGAGAAATTCAAATGACCAGAGCAGTGTCAACTATGGGGTGACTCTTGTATCCTCTTCGTGAAAGAAAGATATACCAGAATTCTCATATTAGGATAACCGAACTAAAAAATGAATAGATCAGGTAGCATCAGGTAGCAGTCAGCTATTAATAGATGGATTATCACCAAGATTACATTTTCGAGTTTCAAGTTAGTTTATACAGAAGGTATTAAAAATTAATTTTAAAGGATGAAATTTTGTTTGATCAAATTAAAAGTACTTCTTATTTTCATCCTTCTCCCGTGGTTCTACGTTCTGGCTGAAAATTGTATTAACACTAGAACTACCGACGTTTTATGCATACTGATTTTCAAGTGGAAAATACAATAGAAAAATGAAGAAATAAAGAACGAAATTATATACAGTAAGTCTTTATCCTGATAAAAATTAACACACATTTTAATCAAAGAAACCGATTTAATTTAAGAAACCGTCAAGCAGTCATTTAAACTGATTCGGTAGTTCTAGTATTAATAATGAAACTGTGGATTCATATCAAAACCACTACCACGAATTCATAAAAATATCCCAATCCTCGACGGATATCAATTCTGAAAATGAATCCACGATATTATCCCAGAAGAGCAACAAATTCATCCAGAAACTTGTAGAAAACGATCCGTTATTCCCCGCGTTAAAAAAGCCCGGCGTAAGTTGGTGAAAAAGATTCAGTCGGATGAATCTCAAAGCCGTTCTCCCTCTCGTGTAAATAACCGTGTCTGATTTATCGAGCGCATCACGGTGTAATTTAGCAAAGACGCGCACGGCGATTCTCGTTGGCCCCTAGGATATAATACGTATATACGGCGAGACGTAGTCGTTCCTCGAATCATGTTCACTCATTACCGCGACCTAAGAAGCGAACCCGGCTGCTAGAGGCGGAATCGAGCGAAACGAGATTAAAACTCGGAACGAAATACTGTGTAAATTCATTGCTGCCAGGTGTCGGTCTGGTCCGACGAAAAAGAGGCTACCGTTGCGCCAGGAATTTTTGATAGCGTTAAAATGCGCCTAACGAGCGCTCTTCCAGCTTCCGTGCAACCTTCGCTAAATTCTCGAGGGCCGTTCCTCTTTTCAGGTATTCTTGTTGCAAGGCCGCTCCCTTCGATTGCTCGTTTTCTTTAATCGACGAACCAGGTACAAGTACGAAACGGTCTCTCGCCTCGAGGTTGCTTTCACAGTTTGCCTCGAGGATCGTTTCGATGTAAATTCTGTCCGCCGATGTGTCGTCGAGAGTGTTGTTATTCAAAACAATTAAAAATTGGACGATGAAAGATCGCGGTTATGCTTATACTGTATGTTTGGGAACAATATGAGGTGATAAATAATGATTGACCGAAATATTTGCCAAATATCATTATTTCTCACTTGCACCGGCGAATGTCGACAATCAGTATGTACCTACTGGTGGCAAATGTCTATTTTAATTTAAAAAAAATTTTTTAAATACACAAAATACCTTCCACGAGCCCTGTCAGGGTTAACAAATAAACACCCCTGGCCACCACAGATCACTACCCACCTTCCAACTCGGCCAGCAAGAACTTGTCTGTTGTTCGCCCCCTTCCCCCAAAACAGTTTATTTTTTAGCCCAGCAGGGCTCATGGAAGATATTTCTGTATTTCGACTGATTGTCGACATTCACCGGTGCAAGTGAGAAGTAATGATATTTGGCAGATATTTCGGACATACAGAAAGCGACTTGGTGAATGTCGCGACATTTACTGGATGATGTCGCCATTCACCAGATTTCGATCTTACACGGTAACAGATACACTGTAGATATTGTAGTAGATGATTTGGCGTAATGTTGGCCACGATATTTGACTTAAAACTGATACAACATAAATTAACAAGTGCTCGATTGTCAGTGAATTGTAAAAACACTGTATACGTTTATCACGACGTTCGTATGGCAGTTTGTGTTCATAGAATACGCTGGTACCATTTTACTAGAGGAACCTGGGACATCTTGTATATTATTAAAGAAATAAGGCAAGATGTTCGTTTTTCGCAATGTCATTCTCAATATCTCGCACAAAACTGTCACTCGAAATTGTTTTCCTAAATGCATACACTCATGAATCTTTGCTGTGGTCATTTGTGACAAGACTGTACATATTTTTATGAAAATTTGAAGTACAGTTTCTCCTTTGAAATTGGTTGCGTAAATATACGTTAGGTTTTGGTGCAAAAAATATTTGGCATATATTTAAATTCGAGAAGTTTTATGAGTTTAATTAAAATTAATATAATTCTAGCGTGGAAAGTTTAAGAAACGTAGCAATATATATTTAAAATATCTGTTTGTTGAAATTTTATTTTAATTGGTTCCAATAAAAATGCTTTGGATTTTTTTTTTTTTGTATAACAGGAGGAAATTGATTCATTGTTTAGATAAATATTTTGTAACCGATCAAGTATTTCTTAGGACACACTAAAAAAATTGACATATTCAAGTCAAATTTTGAATAGTAGTAATAATATTGTGGATTATGTTCGTTAAATTTGACCCCTTTCTTTAAACGAAAAGTTGAATAATAATTGTAATTATAGTATCTTCTCGATTTGAATTGCACTTTTTGTAAAGTAAACGGTTTCAGTTCGATTTATATAAAACTTAACTATGATATACTATCATGGTGACATCGTTTATTTAAGTTTTGAATTATTATTGTTATTTACTAATAGGTCATCCTTCAGAAATTCATTAAAGCTTCGAAAATTATACCTGTAGTTGGATCGGAGGCAGTACTTTAGCGAAAATGTTTCTTCTGTTTCTCGCAAAATCTCGGCAGATTCATTTGCAATTATGCGCGTGATAATTTCTCGCGAATGAAGTCGCAACTTCGCGGCCCTAGTCGTATATCATAATGCTTGCCTAAACTTCCGGTAGTGATATATGAACCTCAGGAAAGTTTCAAGTCAGGGGTGGAACGTGAACGACGCGTACCTGTTTTCGCTTGAAATTCGAAAAATAGCTCTCGGAATGCGCTTGTCTTTTCCTTTGTTCTTACAGTTTATGAATGCATAACAAGGAATTCGTTAAAGAATTTTAAGAAAAATCTCCTCGTAAATATTTATGCTTTAATCGACAATGTAAAGTCGCGGAGTGTCGACATTTAACTTGTAAATACTGTTAATTAATGCTTGCCTTTGTTACTCTTTTAAATATCTCGCGTTTATGGATCAGCTATCGTGTTAAGCATGTTTTTATTTCTGCTCGTTTCTTAACGCTTTGATAGATGTTGTTACATATTTATGAGTTTAATATATTTCTATTTATTCCGAATTCAAATATTTTTCGCATTGAAATTGGCGCGATTTTAATGAAAAATTTAAGAAAAATGAATTCACGTCGAAATATGTCGGGCAACAGTCAAATAAAAGTTGTATTTTCATTATAAAATTATAGTCCGTTAAATTAGGAACTTTGAAAATTTGTCACGCTTAAAATTTTGATCCGTATTGCCATATTAATATTAAGAATTTGAATTGCACATTAATATTTTTGAAACTATTACGACCGCACCGTATTATTAATGTATAAGGTAATCGAGTTTTGTTTAGGCTTCGATAGTTAGAAATCACATGTGTACGTTACTTTGAATATTACAAATTCACAGTTACTCTACTTTTCTAAAACTGTCCTTTGGTAGTCTTATTTTGCGACTGCAAATGGTTGAGAGAAGCGAAGTAAAAGAAACGTCAAGTCTAAGAAAACTCGAATATACGAGTTTCACCGCGAGACACGTTGGATGTCGGCTTGAAAAATATTATTTGGAATCTTTTCTGACGCTGGAAGACGATGAAAAGTTTCTGATGCCTCTGTTGCTCCAGACTTTGTACTTGAATATTCTGTTACATTATTTGACTGGTCGGGGGGGATAAAAACAAGCATGCAATTTGAGCTTCTAAGTTTGGTTCGATTTGTTCGTTGTTGCGACACGCAAAAAACCCGTGGGATATTAACAGTTCATAAAAAAGTGCATAATTTAAAAATCTTTTATATATGCAGAATTTTTTACATGCCATACGTGACTAGAATATTCAACGCTTTATACAAATTCAAAACATTTTCATATAGATACACAAAGGACGGTTGAACCTTG
The DNA here is from genome assembly GCA_943735885.1 of Stelis phaeoptera. Classification (NCBI taxonomy): domain Eukaryota; kingdom Metazoa; phylum Arthropoda; class Insecta; order Hymenoptera; family Megachilidae; genus Stelis; species Stelis phaeoptera. The sequence continues at coordinate 6,763,264 of OX030933.1, forward strand.
TGACAAACAAAAGGTTTTGGCAGGATATGGAAATTTTTGTATACGTTGTTCCGCGGAAATGTAAGTGGACCAAGAAGTATTATTAGACTCCAGTGAAGTTAAGTGACTGAATTAATAGTTATCGTGTGCTGTATCAGAAAAATTATTTATTAAATGTAGTATTACTTATGGTGATATTTTGAAATTTATATATTATATATATTTTTATACTTTTTCTGTCGCTTCTCGGACTTCCTAAAATCTGTGGAGACGTATCCTGTAAAAATCTGCTGACGATAGGAAGGAACAAATATTACCGATGATGAGTAAACTTGTTTCTCTCATAAAAAACAATTTCTAACATTTTTCGGATTTTCTGAGATACAGTAACATTTGTGGAAATTAATCAAATTGTAAGGATGCATTATAATACGAGGCACGTATTTAGAAGAATAGAAATTTTAGGATAGAAGTAAAATCACAAAATCAAGATTCTTACCAAGATTCAGTGTTGCCATTTCGAGATTTTCACAAACATTTACTTTGCAATTTGTCCATAGTCATTTGTACACTCATCATGGTCGTCTGACGATAAGATCGTTTCTCAAATAAAATAAATATTCAATTTTTGAATTTTTGATTTTGATAACTTTTGACGCATAAACTTGGAAATTTCCAAATATTGCGTTATTTTGAAAAATAGTGAATTAACACCAAAGTCGATCAAGCATATGACCCTAATAATTTGATAATTCATCGCAGGCTAATGTGCATTAATTATAAAGCTTTTTAATTAATCATCGAAAGGAGCAGAGTGTATGTGAATTGTCCTATGAAAGTTTTTCGAATTCCTCAAATGCTTCGGTGAAAAATTATACCTATAAACGCACAAGGGTATACTAGATAGAGGAAATGAATTTAGTCGAGACAGGTAATGAACGTCATATACACTCCGTAAGGTCTATGGCTTCGAAATCAATTAGCGGTAGACTTACAGTACTCGGCTGCCAGGACTCTTTACATAAAGGGTTGTTCAAGAGTCATCGCCGGAAGATCATAAATTAATAATATTATCTTGAACAGAGTATTCGAAGAGGTGGTCCCGTGTGTGAATTCTGCGTCATTAATTTCTGAACCGGATACAGTATCCTATCGAACTTTGTCATCTTATTTATTTTGTTATTTATAGAGGAGTAAAAAGTGCTTTTGAAGTAAGTTATTGTATTTCGAGGAAGGAATTGAATTATAAGAATCAGGGTCGTTTCCAAATCGTACTTTCCAATATTTCACCCATAGTTGAGATAAGAATAAAACGATCAATTTTTTATTTGCTATGAGTCGAAAGTAGACGATAATTCATTTTATTTTTAAAAGTAACAAAATAGTTAAGGGTGGGTTACATACTAAATGCAAAAGTCGAAAACAGGACATTTAGTTTCTCGTGTTTCGTACTTAATTAGGCTATTAAAATTAATATTTGTCTCAGTACCTTCTTTTCTTCTAAAAAATAAGATTGTTAATCCTTAAATGCACGATAGTTGTAGGAATTATTCAAATGTCTTGAAACTGTGTTAATTTGCTTAATAATGTACCTTCGTCTTTTCATTTGAAAAGGGAGTTCGGTGTCAAAATAATTTATAAGATCACTTGTGACCTTATAACTCCATCGATAGTTTCTAGCGCGAGTTTTACTCTCAACCGGACACGTGCCATCATGAATATACGCCTTATTACACACTAATTAAATACCACGCTATCGTCAGCATATCAAAATAGGAAGAAACAGTATACTTCGTTACAATTAAAATCGTAATAACATCGAAAGCATAAAAACTGTTGTATCATTTTTCATGTATCTGGGTCAAACTTCAGACCCAGTTTCGTCGGCGAACGGGTTAGACCTGAACATTTTCCCGAGTCGAGTTCCCCTCGTTATATCAGAAATAATTATCCGTGAAATGATCAACAACGCGGTTCGATTAATTTTCATTTGTCTCCGTTAACGCGTGCGTGAAACATCTACCCAGGCTCGAAGCAGAAAGTTGAGAAATATCAATGTGTAAGCGTGTACAGGTGCCTCGAATCGGACCGTGCTCGTGTTAAAAGCTCGCTGACCCCACACCGGTAACACGTTCCGACACCTTAGATTGATTAAGCGACGGACGGGCTGCTTGAAACCGTCTCGCATCTGTCATCGAGCTTTTCCTCTCGCACAAGCTGAAAAAACACACCGCGAACCACAGAGAACTACTACGGGCTACGTTCGCGATCATTCTTCAGTGCGCCAACCCATCTTGTCGTTCGATCCAAGGAAACGTCCTCACTTGGACGCGAACGATTTTGATGAAACTAGACGGCGATTGCGCGAACCACGACCAATTTCTATCACCGACAGAACGATTCATGGAATTCAGACAGTCTGAATTGATCTTGGACGATGGATCATCGCGGAAACTTTGGGTGGAATTAGTTTTGTGTTTTATAAAGCTTAGTAGAAATTTCATTTTGGTAAATACAGAATTATATTGTAAATGGAAAATACTTGGTTGGTCGAATTATTAGTAAGGTAAGTTTTACTATTTTTTTTTTTATAGCTAACATTATAATTCGTACAATTTTTTTGATATCTGCGATCAATTTTTTAAATTTTAATTTTCTATCTGTTAAACCTTGATAGTTTTTTTTTTAGAATATTCCAGGCAAAAAGATATCAAGGTGCAAGAATAAAAAAATTACTAATTCTTTTTTTGATATTCGAACCTTTAATATAAGATACTTTATTTCTAAATTTAAGGTCCGTGTAAAAGTAAATATGCCGTTTCGTTAATAAAGCGAATAAAAGATCCGTATCTTTTTTTACAAAGCTTAATTCTTCTAAACATTCAATATAAAGAAATAAAATTAGTATAATTAACAACTGCTCGAAATGAACTAAAAACATGAAATTTTAATTTCACTTCTTACAAAGAAATGATAGAAAAGAGGTAAATAAAATAAATAAATAATCAATATTTATTGTTAGTTCGATTTATAAAATTTACTTGCGATAAGATTTGCAAAGATTCAAAAGATTTCCAAATAAAATCTTAACATTAGTTCGACGGAGGATAAAAGAATTACAGATTTTTCTCACGTGGAAACCGTTTCCAATTTCGCGAATGTTTTGTCGCGTACTGAATCGGCAAACAGCGAATTTTCGTGACAATTCGACAAGGTCCATTTGTTATTCTTCAACGTTTTATTTTTCATTTCCCCACTATTGGCCGCTTTAAATTAAGAAATTAAGCAATTTGTTAATTTAACCTTTTGCGTTCGAGTGACGCTTCTGGGGAAATATATTTAATTCACCAAAATATTTTAATATACGAAACTTAAGTTTCATTTTTTATTAGAATATAGGAAATCAACGAAAAGCATAAAACTAAATAGATTCGCAATCGTTTGTGACTCTTTTCTTTGAAAAAAGTGCTTCAAGTGCAAAGTTCAATTATTCTCGCATCAGATCAGTTCTGACGATTGTTGAAACCATAATCGTACGGTGGCCGATTACTCTTCTATAAGCATCCAAATTCTTTGTTACGAAAACGAAGCAAGAATTATCCAGATTTCTGGACGAGGTTTCCACTTCTCGACAAGGTGGTTCGAAATTTTCATTGCAAAGTAACTTTTAAAAAACAAGCTTTGCGGCACGGATTTGCGACGGGATCACCGGTGGCCCGTTTCTTTCTTTGTTTTCACGACGTTAGGATGATGGAAAGGCTAGGAGGACCGGCTTCGTCGAAGAATCGTCGCAAGTCCGAAGTTTCGACTCCTCCAAAGCGATTGTTCTCGGGCAGCTTCGCGAAAACCTGCCGGGTGGGGTCTCCTCTTTTTCCACTTAAGTAATGGTTCTAGCCGGTGTTGCAATTTCTGGCTAATGGAACGATATCCTCCATTTTTCTTTTTTGTCCTTCTGTATACCGGCTACGCGAACGACCACGTCAGCATACGGTTCAGCCCAGAACCGCGGCATCCGGTTTCTAGTAATTGTTTCCTCGCACTATATGCAAATTCGTCTGCGAACAAGCCACGCATTTAACAAATTGCAGATGATTCTTGTGCATATTTTTCTTTTTGTTTCGGTAGAGTTTAGACATAATTGTTGAAAATTTGAACTATAAGGGGCCATAGATTTCCAAAAGAATCTTTCACCTATTTTCACAGAAACGACCTTATTTAGCTAATTACAAATAATTTTTTACAATACAAACAGCTGAGTATCATAAAAGATTTTCTACTGCTTTAGTATGACAATTGAAGTATTAAATATTTTAGTCGTAATTAAAGAGTCTTGGGCCTAGGGGAAAACCATCATAGTCCGGTCTAGATTGAAATTGAAATTTTGACGTCTTGTGTTACAGTTTTGAATAATTATTTAATTTGAATAAGAACGAATTTTCCTTTCATAAAATCTGCAAACAGACGCAGCAGTCCATTAAAAAATGGGGTATTAAATTTTTGATCGTCTATAATGGAAAAGAGTTCCTAGAGTTCAATTTCTCAAGTATTAAAAGCTTTGTTTTCTGTGTACCTATGACTTCTTTTTAATGTTGTAGGATGTTTAAAAAAAAAACGTTCCATTTAAGTATTATGGGTTAATAAATTATTTAAAATAATTGTTGCATAGTTAAATAATTAGTCAAAGGAAAAGGAATTCTAATCGTACGTGGAATTAATAGTAACTCTTGAATATTGTCGCCTGGGTCAATTATGACTTAATCCTATGAAAAATATAACGATATTTCAATTAAAATAAAATATACAGAGTTTGAAGGACAACGGTTTCATACACTGGTGAATAATATTTGAAAGTAAAAAATTGAATTTAAATTGTCGCGGCCTCAGTGGTCCTCTGTCCAACACTTAAAAATTTACTTAAAAATTAAGTAATACCGTATCTTTGATCACTGAAATTTTATAGCACTCAGCATATTAAATTGTCGCTATCTCAGCGGTCCATTTTCCCAGATCTGACCTCCAAGTGCCATGGCAGAGTTAGATTTGACCCTGTCAAAGTTAGATCTAGAGTTTTTCTAATCAACTGATTCCTGAAATTAATTTAGTCCAAACTTTATGAAATTTGCATTATTAGTACAATTAAGGAGGTTCAAAAAGTCTTTTGAAAACTAAAAAGGAAAAGTAAAATTACAAGTACAGGAGGCTCGTGCATATTCAAAAGTCAAAATATAAAGCATGAACTTTCATTAATGAACTGTACCAAACAAGGGACGTTGGGTCGAAATGGGTTAATTTTCTTAGCTGCGCGTCAAAGATACTTGCGCCTTCAACAGAATTCAAAGCTATAGAAAGCACTGGCTTTTCACGTTGTAATTTTGTGAAAATTGCATTTTGCCTCGTTTCGAGCACGGGGATGAATCGCGATCGTCAAGGATCAAAATGAAGAAACGGGTCCAAGAATAATCCGTAGCATCGTCGCGTCTGTACAGGGAGCAATCAGGGCACAAGAGAGGCTCGATTGAGATTGGCCGGATTTAAGCATCATTAGTAGACGCGCAGCTACACGTATGTAGGTAGATGAGTAAGCTGATTGAGTTTATCGGATCGGCGAATTGCCAAGCGTCTCCTCGGCGAAGGACCCTCTTTCATTTCCAATTCTTGCCCGTTTTCTCGACTCGTTCATTTCGACCGGTTCGTTTCGTCTCGTTTCATTTTTCTTTTCCTTATTTGTCCCCCTCACATTCCCCCGTCGCTTTGCTCTTCGTCTACGTCTTCTCGATAAAAGTTCAATAATCCTATGGACCCGGTGTAATCCAGCACCGCCGATAATCCCAGCTTTCGTTAATTCATTATTCGCGTGGACCGTACCCGATTCGACCGGGACGAATGGTTTCGTTAAACGGCGTAAGGAAAAGGGGGCTAATTCGTTGTTCGCCCTTTTAACTCGACAAACTGTCCACGAGCTAGAATGTTCATCTATATTTCTTTCGCGATTTCAACTTGTTGAATTCTTAACGACGTTCGTAAAGTTGAAGACGAAGGAATTGGCGCTAAGTAGGCTATGCAGAAAGTCGTGTCTGCTCGACTGGTAACTGTTGAATTATTAAAGGTGATTATAATTAGTAATCAGAGTTTTGTGCAATTGGCGGAAACTACCTTTTTAGCGGGATGAAGTGAATTTAAATATATTACGAGGAATTATAACTTCGTGTCTGTGGCAATTAATTATAGGATGAGTCGATATGATCTGCTGTTTAAAATTACTCGATGATTATTGATCGTATTGAAAAGCATTTTAATCGAATTACGACGTATTGTAAGGAACTTGTATGGATATAATTTAATTTATGCGAGTCTTGTATTTTTTGTGATATCAGGGTGACTGAGTTTCTTCAAGAACAAGGTACCTGTTTTTCATGCCACGGTGTAAATGTTGAATTGATCCTGAAATTTCTTGAATCAAGTATGAACAAACTTAAGACCACCTTGATATCTCGGAAAATGTGAGATACAAAAGGATCAAATTGCATCCATTCCAGGAGCCCCTTAAAATGTAACGCAACTCGTGTAATGTGAATACGATTTATATGCAGATGGAGATTTTTGTTGTTTTTTTCTTAATAATTTTCCGGGAAAAACGGTGTATTACTGGTTCGGTTTTGTTCCACGGTGCGTATCGAAATGAATTCATTCGCGAATAATTATAATCGCACGATGTATTCCGCGATTCTGGTCGCAATGATCTGTGAGTTGAAAATCGCGGCAAACGATGTTGCATTTCAATTAATTACACCAGCGTTTCCCATAAAACCCAACAACCTTTGTGAAAACATAGCGAGATCCAATTGATCCAATCGTCGTTGAATCGTTCGAATAAACAATTATTTAATCACGCGTGCTGAATGGACTCTCTACGATAATCGTGCCAGGCACAATTAACTCGAAAACATTCAACTTACGACGTCACAATCGGTTCGTTCGATCAGTTTTACAAAATTGCTCGTGTAAAATGAAATTACACTAGTTTGACATTATACAATGAAAAATAAAAATTAGGGAAGAAAACAGCGTACGATTTTGGATTTCGAATTGAAATATAAAATCGAGCTTAATCCTTCAGTTTTTAAATTATTCAACGATTATAAACCAAATTTATTTTTGGTTTTGCACGATATACAATATTTTAACATTTTAACGTTTTGTGTTTAATGCTATTTTTTTTGTCCCTAAGAACAAGAAAATGGGCTTTTGTATTTTTTTAAAGTTGAGTTTCGAAAGAGCAATATTCATCAATGCAACTACGATAACACTAGTTTACAAAATGAAATTGATTTCATGTACATTTGATGAGAGGTAACTTTTCTTATGGATTTTCTCCCGCTGAATTCGAAAATCAAGGTTAAAATTTTTTTTATGGAACAGTTTTTAAGATATTGTAATTTTTTCAATTTTTTTACCTCTTTTCACTTTAAAAACCGCACTTGGAGCTAGATGTGTCCGATTTGGTCGTTCTTGGTACCAAATGAAAGACATTGGAATGACGAACAAACAGGTATAATGGGATCTTTAATTGGTTAAGCGGTTCAAAAGATATTGATGAAAATATTCCAGATTTTTATCGGTTTCTATTTTTCCGTGGCCACAGAATAAGCATAAAAATTTATTTTTCTAAAACATCTGGAATATTTTCATCAATATCTTTTGAACCGCTTAACCAATTAAAGATCCCATTATACCTGTTTGTTCGTCATTTCAATGTCTTTCATTTGATACCAAGAACCACCAAATCGGACACATCTAGCTCCAAGTGCGGTTTTTAAAGTGAAAAGAGGTAAAAAAATTGAAAAAATTACAATATCTTAAAAACTGTTCCATAAAAAAAATTTTAACCTTGATTTTCGAATTCAGCAGGAGAAAATCCATAAGAAAAGTTACCTCTCATCAAATGTACATGAAATCAATTTCATTTTGTAAACTAGTGTAATGTAGAGTTTGTACTATTTTATATTTCCTATACTTATTAGGCTAAAAATATGGAGAATCAAAACCCAATAATAGTAATATAAATCTAGAAAATTGTAAATAAAAATTAAAAAATTGTATTATAACCAGTGATATGAATTTTCAAAAGGTACTATTATTTCCTTTTTTTTTTTTGTTAGTAAGTATCCACTGAAGAAATTAAATAGCAAGGGAGATTTTTGTAACAAAAGTAAATTAATTTCAAGAATTTGAATTTAAATTCTTATCATAAGTTCATGACGTATCTTTTCATTATTGAACAATTCGATATTGAACAAACATACTTTATCATTTTTGTTCGAGAACGTCGAAAATTCAGGTTATGTGGGATTAAACCGGTCGGTTGTCACACTTCAACTTTCGGCAATAAAACATTTTACGAGATAGTCGAGCGATCGTTCAAGGAAAGTTAAGTCGAACGTCACTGGAACACGATCTAAGACCAAGATGCCAAGGGTTGTCCCTCCGTTTAGCAAGACAGCCCGTTACTGTCGCCCACTGATATGGACAATTTATTGTCCGGATATCAGTGCATGGTTTGCCACCGACACACACTGGCGAGGCCACTGTCACGTTGGCGGTATAAGATCACGGGGTTATAGGCTTAGGAAGGATGACCAGTCGGCTCTGTAGAGACACTACGGTCATCGCTTGTAATACGCCTCCAGCAGAATCGTACAAATCCCATAGACGTGGCACGAAGTTTGCAGTTGACCAAGAAGAGACCTTATAATTTTCAATAGACAGGGACCGTCCCGTTTGACGGATTCTGTATGAATCACAAAGTAGGTATTAATAAAATATTCAGAACATTGTTTATGATAAATACTACTAATATAAAATCCCCATAAATCATGAAAGATCTGAGCGCTTAAAAAATCTGCGAAAATCGCATATTTTCGTATTACTCGCAATAAATACCAGCAATAAGAATTCAATAAATTACAAAAGTCGTAAATTATAAATATTGACTAAATAAATTATAAGAAAGTTTTACTAAATAATTTTAACCTAAAGCCCTTACTGTACTTGTAATTTTATGTTTACGATTATGAAATTGCATATTTTCATTAGATCCTTTTAAATAGATAGATTTCAGAAAACATTCCATGTGAACAAGTATTAAAGTACAATGTTTAAGAAATTCCTAAAATATTTTCAGTTTCTTATACGAAACATTTCACTTTTCAATTTGAATCATCTCACAGAGTGTTTATGTTTTTAATATTATACCCTAACACCTTATCGTGTACAATAGTTTCAAAGAATTAATTTACGAGAAACAAAACATGCTATTTCATTGAGAACGATGAATAACAGAAAAATTAAACGAAGCCAGAGAATGCTTCAATTTCTTCGAATCGAATTTTTGTCAATATTTTTAAAAATATAACCGATGACGAATAGAGAACATCGTTGTTCGGATTAATGTCTAATAAAATGAATTTTATTACACGAGTTACAGTAAAACGACGTTTATGTCACTGTTCGATAGAAACCGTACTATAAAATTCAGCGAAAACGAGCAATATCCGCGTGCAATTTGTGGGACCATGCAGCATACACTTCTGTTGGCATCTTTTATTGTGCTGAATGGGGTATATCTTTATGGTAGATACACAAAAACCGGAAATACATATCACAGAACGTTTCGCATAATGTCCTACGAATAAAAGAAACTGGTCAATTTCGTTCGTTAACACTTTCCAGTACTATCGACTATTAACCCTTCGCACTCGAAGCATTTTTGGACGTAATCGGATCCAATCTAATTTCCCAGCTATGTTTCTAGAAACCAAACGCACTACGTCGGAAGAAAAGTATTAGAAATATTTGAGAATCTGTTGATTTTTATTCCCTTCTTTAATTTTCTATATTTTGATACGGGTGAAATTGAAATTTCGCATTTTAGAATACTCCGATAAATTAAATGTGGCGCATCAGAGACACCACTCGAGTGCAAAAGGTTAACTGAAATCAGGATACTAAACATTTGAGTGTTATTTATTCGTCTACAATAACTATTGAAATAACGAAAATTAACTGTGCTATAATTCCGGGAAAAACTGAAAGTACGGATTACTCCTCCTAATTTTTAATTAGTGTTAATACGAGGTGATAGTATCTTATTCCTCCATTTTATGACGTGTTAATTAAACTTCAAGTTCCACGTCACGAAGTGGCATTGTTAACAACCACCAGATCGAATCAATCAAATGATCAACGTCAAATTTCTATTCAAAGGACGTCGAAAAAGATGCTTCATTATCGACATCGAATCAGCTCTCTGTTCGTTTCAACGCGTTTGTTCACCGGTTGCACGATGCGTCTGGCGTTCACTCGACGTTATAATTAGGATTGTCTGATTGTAGAACCTTCTAAGTGTTAATGAATTCCAGGCACGAAGGGCTCTGGAAATGGTACTGGCAAATCACAGAGGTGTTTCTGATAATGGTATCTGATGACACAATTACTGATCAGTTTAAATTTCTGCGACTGTATACATTGATCAGTTAACTAGTATCTCATTTGTTCTATAAACATACGATTCTGTATGTTTTCGTATGTTTATTAGCTAGGAGCTTTTATAGTTCTGCTCTTTCATAATTCTATATTTATAATTTTACGCTTCTGAGCCCAAATAATCCTGCATTTTTATAGTTCTACGCTTCTGTGATCCTACGCTACCATAATCCAATTACAGAAGCATTGATTACTGTAATTCTACGCTTCTGTAACGATCCGACTTATCTATACTTCTATGCTTCCGTAATTCCACGTTTCTGTAGCTCTATACTTCCATAATGCACCACGTCAATAATCCTTTGCTTCTGCAGTGCTATGAGTTTAACCCTTAACGCTCCAAGTGTGCCTCCAACTAAAAAATAATACTCCTCAGCCAGTTACAAGCGATCAGTAAAGACAGTCAGATCTGAACCTGTTTTATTGTAAACCTATCTATTTTTCAATTATGTCGAGAAGAAAAATGAATTATCAATTAGTTGGAGTTGCCGGTCGATGTTCACAATTAAAAGTCGGAACGTTAAGGGTTAATATGTGCTTCACTGTCATAGTTTTATTCTTAGTCCCACGTTTCTGCGATTTTGTATTTCTATAATCTCAGCTTCTTTCCGTTTCTATTATTCTACGACGATACAGTCATGGGTTTTCATAATCCCACATTATACTTACCTTATTCCTTTCCATTCTTATAATTGTGCAGTCCGTTCATTTATCAAGAACCGCTACCCGAGTGTTAGACAAAACAAATTACACTCGTCCGTATTAGTCCTCGAACGCGCTTAATCCACGCATCTGGCTATCAAACCTAACTCGAGAAGAGATTGTACGTCGAGACACACCCGATTCCCATCCACGATATATCTTCGAGGACTAAAACAAATCTTACGTTAGCACGGTACCGGTATGGGGTCTGCATGAACATAGTTCTCATCACGCTAAATCGCATGATATCTCGTTTGGCCCGACACTTATTTACTGCTACACGAAACGTGCACGTTAGCGGTGGTGAACACGTGCGCGTGCAGCCTTGTTATACGCATAATTTTTCAAAGTACTTACCAAGCTTTTACGGCCTCGTAAACCAGCACCAGTTATCTCATGGTTGGCCCTCTTATTTCGTGTACACCGTCGTGAGTTGCAACGTGCTGAAATAGTGGTCGAAACTTTATTGTTTATTGTGTCAAATGATGGGTGTACGTTGTTCCTCTCTTATCGTTTCTCAGCGTTGAAAATTGACGGGAACGGCGCGATCTTGAGGAAGTGGTCCCTTGAAGATGAGGCTTTGGTACACGCTGATTATCGCAGTGGGGGTGGACAAGATATACTCGTGTTAATAATATATTGTACAATAGAGATAGGGAACTTTATCATAACAGTCTTAATTGCACGAATAATAAAAGAACCAGGAAATTTGAAATTTAGATATTTGAGATTTGAAAGTTTGAAATTTGGAAAATTAAAATTTAGAAATTTGAGATTTGAAAGTTCGTAATTTAGAAATTTGAGATTTGGAACGTTGGAAATTTAAAATTTAGAAATTTGAGATTTGGAAGTTGGAAATTTGGAAATTTCAAATTTACAAATTAGAGGTTTGGAAAGTTGGAAATTTCAAATTTAAAAATTTGAGATCTGAAAGTTGGAAATTTATAAATTTGAGATTTGGATAGTTGGAAATTTCAAATTTAAAAATTTGAGATTTGAAAGTTGGAAATTTTGAAATTTGAGATTTGGAAAGTTGGAAATTTGAAATTTGAAAGTTCGAAGTTTGGAAATTTGGAAATTTGAATTAAAAGTGAGGGGGTATGAAGGTTGTACGAATATTTTCTGCATCGACTTTAATTATAAGAGTAAAAATGAACGTAAAATAATTCGTGTACGGATATGTTCACGGTTCAAATGATTCTTTGTCCGGTCGTAACATTAGCGACAATTACATTCTCGAATTTAGTAAGTTATTATTATGGATACGCGCCACTTGGCAAGCGCGTGACAATGTTAAAGTGCCGGCGGGCGGACGCGAATTTGTGATTCAAATTGTCTCTTTCGTAGACCCGGGGTAAAGCAGTCGTGTGTCGTGGAAAAGGTAAACAGCCCCGGTCCGCTGGTTAAAATCTAGCTAAAGTGACTTCTAATATAGTGAAACTCTCGATACTTTGTTTGCGACATAATGGAACAGCGGTGTAACCGTGAGCGCTCGAACCTTTTGGAAATTTCAAACGTCCGAGCACGGAAGTCGTTTCGTGTACGAGTGGAAAATTTCGAATCCTTGAATGGAGCCAAGAGCCGTTTCACGTTTTCAAGCTTGATACTTCAAAGCTGCAACGGGGACAACCGAACGGTTTCGAACGAAGTCAGAAAGAATATTTTCGACTTTTAAAAGTAAGTTTTAGTACAAATATTTTTTCAAACGATAGAAAATGCTAAACAGAACATTTTTAACTGAGTAAAGCAGTGCCTGTTTGCTATACAATGCGTTCCTTTGTTTTCAACATTGAGCAATGATACTGTGTATATCGTATTAAACGAGATAAAGTTTGGTACTGCGAACGATCGGATCGCTTTCGAAACGTGTTTGTTTCGTTTCACGATACAGAGAGGATTTTCCAAATTGCACAGCAGAAGCTCTTTACGAGCTCTCATTCGAATGGCCAATTATACTTTTGCCACGAACGAAACGACCACGTCAAACTGAAGGCAAACGTCAAATAAGCTACATACAGCGAGCGATTTGCTTTGCCGTTTTACGCGAATACAGGCATTTCGACTTAATTGGATAATTTAATGGAACGTTCGTTCCTGTCGAACAGAACAATAGGCGAATTATGGCTTGTATCCTGTTAATTAAATTTCTTGGCGCGTCGAATGTTTCTCGTTTATCTTTATTTTGATGTCGATTTTCCTGTCTGAAGATATTTTGATTGGTGAGCTGGTTAACACGTTGAGCGTGGCGCCGATTTTGCTGTCTTTTCCGTTCAGCCGGCAGCGAACGCTCAATTATATTATATTATATTATTACATTTATTTTTTAACTTTGACACTGCCGGTCCCACGCACCGACGCCGCCCATACGAAAAGTTTGAACTTTGGAAATTTATAATTTTAGAAATTTGGAAATTTGAAATTTGAAAGTTCGAAATTTAGAAATTTGGAAATGTAAAATTTAGAAATTTGAGATTTGGAAAGTTGAAAATTTGAAATTTAGACATTTGAGATTTGAAAATTCGAAATTTGGAATATTGAGACGAGTGGTGGAATATTCATCCCGAGGGAACGTGGCACTATTAAAGAAGAATATCTCACCACTTGCCTCAATACTCTAAAATTACTATTTATTATATATGTATTTGAGCTGGTATTTATTTAAATTTTTTACTAGAATCTAATGTACTATAATTCGTATTAAAACAGAAACATTATAATATAAGTATAGGCAAGGAGACTTTTAAAAGAACTAATTAACACAACTCGGTGACTGCGTTTAATTCAAAATGAATAAAAATTAATACGTTTCTATTTAGGAAGTAATATCTTTTACTTTTGACAAACGAAGACAATTCATTTAGAACGTTTGTGTAATATCCCTTTTGAAACCGTGCAACTTTTGCTTACAGCAATTTTTCATAAAATTCATAATTCAACAATTATGCGAGATGCCTGTGTTGGGTGTCTCGTGTTGCACATTAACGTTTAACTAGATCTGGCGAACTTTGTAGAATTTGTTTCGCAACTTTGCTGTATAGAATTTTACATAATTTTACGATAAAGAATGTTTCTTTTCCTCTAAACTAAACGAATTAATAGATTTTTCATGTATCTAACAAAATTCATCTTCCTATAATTTTCAAGACACTGTCTGTTCTAACGACGAAAATTTTTCAGTATCTTCTAATTTAATTTTCCAAATGTCAAAGTAAAAATGGCCGATCTTTGATCATTTAAATTTTGTACTTTACTTTATTCCCATTTTCCAAATTTTCGACTACTACTTTAAACGTTACGTACCGGTATATGATCCCTTTGTATCTAAAAATATGTATACATGTCATTTATTCAATACCAATCTTTTGCGTATGCTTGGAGACAAGGTGACGTCGTTTAATAAACGTTAAAACACAACGGAAGAAAATGTAAAGTAGAAAAGCGATTTTCTCCGTTCGTATCATTTGTCTTCAGGGCATTCCATGGACGACACTGATATTACGATTCTTGGTGGATAAAAAAGTGATTACTTTAATTATCCTTCCTCGAAAGATTAATTATCAGTAATAACTTCATACGCGTAAAAAGGTAAAGTAAAATCGCACGAAACTTGTTCCTCGTCAGCCAACGGGTCACCGTTTAACCGGAAATTAGTTCAGAAACAGGTTAATCTGACAGCTTCTCGTAAGCGTCGAGAGTAACTCAAGAAACTTACCAACGTTAGCTGTTACACGCTTGCTCGTTCTTCATCGTGATCGAAAATTGCCTAGCGTTTCCTTCGGGGAAGTTCGATAACGCGAACGACGTGGCCGTAAAGTATGACGAACCGATTTCGAGCCGTCATTAGCGAAAGAGGCACCAGAAGACAGTTTGTTAGGATGAAAAAGATCCAGCAATATTCTGTTCGTCCGGCCGAGATGATCACGGAAGATCGAGCGGATGGTTGACCCCGAATGATATCTCTCGAGTACGCCCGAGGTCGCCGGAAATGGACACGGAAAAGACTTCTCCATCGGACTAAACGAGAATCAACCCCCACGATGGTTATAGCGTCAGTAGGGCGGGTTAAAGAGGTTGCTCTTGTTGGACACATTGTCGGGTTCGTGAGGTAGAAGGTTGAAAAATTACGGAAAATTCTGCTCCCTTCGACAGCACCGGCTCGCCATTGAAATTTTTCTCTTCGTGAAAGTATCGTTTGGGATTATGATTGTATTTGTTCAATTTTTAGCCTCATAGTTGTTAATCAATAGATAGAATTTGAGAAATTGTTATATTTATCAATGACTTTTTGCTGAAGAATTTTATCGAAGAATTTCTGTTCCATCAAAATTACAAATGATATTCATGTTTCTTTTGTCTTGAGAACAAAGTACATTTTATTGGGATTTAATGCTAATTGGATGTTTTGATTAGCTATTGGATACAATTTTGTTGTTAGAAATTTTTGGTGACATCTTACTTCTTATATTAAAGTTTCGTAGAGAACGACTGTGTTCATCCTTAATAACGTAAAGGTTAACAAAGGATATAGACTTTTTTCAATATAATTTCTTTTTTTCAAATATTGAAAATAAGAAAATTATCGTAACAAATGTTAAACCGCTCGAGAATTGATCAACAGGATTTTTGAATTAACTTCTGCACCGTATTGCAAAGAAAAGAATAATATTTAAATAGATCTATGCTCTTCGTTAATTAATACAGAAAATACCAAAAAACTTGATCCTTAAAAAAATTGTTGTAATTTTTCCCAGTACTGTATGATTTTTTATAATCAATGACTGGTTTTCATTTGTTCGAGGATGTACCCTGGTTGGCTCGTTTAAAATTCCACGTCCAATCATTTTCCCGAGCTATAAACAATTTGATTTGATACCTTTGTCGAGACGAGCTATACTTGGGGAAATAATTGGATGAAAATCTTCAAATCGGTTACCCTGCATGGGTTCTCCTAGGGAAAATGACGCCATAGGGGAATGTACGCGAATGTACCAAACAATAAGTTAGATTTAGATTGGATTAAGTGTGACAAAGTTGGTAATTATATGAAAGCAAGTTGATTCATTTAGTAACGAGGTAAAATGGACGATGGATTGGATTGACCATCGTGTATGGTATAAACGTCTAACTTTCCAATACAAGAAGAATGATGGGACCTCTTTTCCGCAGAAAAAAAAATGAATACGTATTTTAAGACTATCATCGATATAAAAATTGATAAGTCCTGAAAAGATTCAGGACAACATACGCAATTTTCTTTTTTCCTTTTCTTCCTTCCACTATCTTTTTCTCGAAGCTACGTAGCTCGTTTCTCAAGACTGTCAACCGTCTCCATAGAATCGAAACGAGTCTCCGGGGATCCATCGAGTCGGCTCGCCAACGGTCGGAAAATATCCTTCTCGTCCATCTATGTTGAGGAAAACTTATCGTTCGTTACTGGGAAATGGGGTGCTGCCAAGATACCTGCCGTTTGCCAACGCGATTGCTTCGGACGTTTGACGAGAGGCTAGTCGAATTGTGACACGTTTGACTGGTTCTACTTTCGGACGACAAGCAATTGTGTACGAGTAGCTTTATATTCTGGTTCGTCTCGATTGCTTGTTATTTTCGAGTGACGCGAAACGTAACGTTTTTATATATTGCTGGATGTCACGTTACAAACAGCTAGGTAGCATTGAAACTTAATTATCTTTATTATTCAATCAAAGCGAATTAATTGAATTAGCATTGAATGAAAATTAGGTATGTTTTCCAATTTTTATTCACTGTTAATAATAAAGTTATAAAGTAACAGTGCTGATCTGGTCGACTTTTCGTCAATAAATAACGTGTTAAGAAGTTATATCGATCAGTCAAAAATTAATCAACACCATGATTAGAAATGACTGTTGGTAGGTAATGTGTCAAAGAATTCGCAGATGCAATTAGAAAAATAATTATTATTTTCAATGTTTCTATAAACGACTGCTGTTGTTCATCGTGCTGCTGGTTTCCATGATTATGATAATAATATGGCTAGTTCAATAATCGGATGTAAACTTCGTTATTGCGATTGTCATTACCGTGTTGCCTGCGGTCATGTCAGTGTGAGTTGACGATTTCGTGTGGTTCTGTTAGTAATAAATTATTTGTAACAGAACGGACTTCGTTCAGTGATTTTATTCAATCAATTCCATTTGATAAGTACGGATTAATCAATTGTTTATAAAAATATTAATTATGAAATTAACTCCAAAAAATAGAACCATAAAACATAAATTTGCACGTACAAACATTATAAAATAAAAGAGTTATAAATAATCTCTTAAATATTGAATACGGTGTTTTTTTTTTATTAAATATAATATTCATTCAGTATTGTTTAATGAAAAGAGTAGTATTAATAATAATATTTAGTATCGTGATAAGGTATCACCATTAATGTAACTATACAACATTATTTTTAGCTAACCAAAGATAATGGAGTTTCATTATAAAGATTATTTTTATCACGCATAAAATTTTGTTAAAATTACGAAAGCTTTAAAGTTACGCCCGTGCAGTTACTTTTAAGGTTTGCATAAAATAAGAAGGTCTTAATGAAAGCTTCTTTCGTTATAAACTAGCCACCTTTATTTCAACATTTTATCAACTGGAAATCTTGAAAATCTTAAAAAAGGATTACAAAATATTCATAAAGTTGTAAACTTTGTTTTTTTTTTTTTAAGCTGTTATTATAGTAAGCTGGCAAATTGAAATTTTAAATTTGAACCTTAGTTATTCTCGTTTTTGGCTCAAGTACAAAATTTGTAATAATACACGGAAAAATGTGGTTAATTTTTATTTAAATAATCGTACAAAGTTCATTCTGTCTTTTTTAAAAAATGATTCGCGTAGCAATAAATATATGACAAATCTTCGGTGTAAATGATCTGCTTAGTGACAAGCGGAGACAAAGTTACATAATTTTAAATTATATTAACCCAATTTCCGTTTGATTGTCAAAGTGTTAATAAATTTCTAACAACAAAAATGTTAATACATCCCGAAGTTGGCGCACACAGTTCATATAATTAAATAGCAACTTTGTGACAGTCTGATTTCATAAATAATTCATAATTTGCTAATGGAAAACGTTGGCACAAGATCCGTCCATTGGGCTAGTTAATGAAGCAGCATATTCCACGTCTGAAACGATGAATTGCTTCACGCGCTAAGTATCATACGCAGCCCATTAATACAAATCATTGCAGTATCTGTAATTATCTCTGGTAATCAACCGTCCGTCGAGGTGGAGCTATTGTTTCACTAGTTTCAATCTTGTGCCTATCTAACCGTTTCTCTGCTGTACCTTCCTCTTGTGCCGATCCTGTTGTACTCACTATGCAGGAGCCATTGATTTTCAGGATGTTGGACAATGCTCTCTCGGTGGTCAGCCGCAAATAAACCTAATCACGACTAGCGGATGTCCGGAATTGTCAAGCCACTTTCGGCACCTGTCTCTACCTAGCCTGAAATTGTATTACCGTTCCAATCGATGATATTATATGTTTGTTCAGAATGATCATTATTTTTTTTACCACCGATCGAACTAATTTCATCGTTCGCTAGATACATTTGTATCTAACATAATATATGTACAAAATGCCGTCCATCGAATAAAGTTTTTAACGAAAGTCTTTCACACGTTGGGAAAATGATACATAAAGAAATATTTTAATTATTTTACTTTAGTGTATCTTTTTTCTATCAGTATCCTCAATTTTGAATAAGATGGATAAGTTTTGAGGATTGTCAGCTGGTTTTGGCGTTAGCCACCGTTTGCACGATTTCGATAAGCAATTACCGGAAGCACAGTCGGCGAACCGAGTCTGTCGAAGAGTTCAGTTTCATTATTGGAACGATTCGCAGCCAACGACGCTCGTCGATGCGTGTAACACGAGACGCGAGCAGATGAACAGACCTGAAGGAACTTCTCAAACAGGAAACGTGGATTTCCTTGTAGCTCGTTCCGTATAACAATGTCTCTTCATCTCGCCGGGATCTTTACGCTTTTCCACTGTAACGAGGCTGGATGGGGACACTGGAACCGGGTAGATTTAATTTCCCTCGGTCCTTAAACCCGTCTTCGTCTCCTCTGATAGTCACCCCCGTTGCCAATCTCACTGTTCCGCGTCTTTTCTCGATTAATTATTCCATGGATCAGAACGTTGTGTTCCTTCAAAGGGAACCATAGCTTAGTTGTAAATCCTTTTCGACTTCCTCCACGATCTTTTATATTTCTTTTATCATTCCTGTAGCGTTAGCTCGTTATGTTGCTCTCGATAATCGTATTTCTTTCAAATGAAGCAACATTTTCCACGGTTGTCGTCCTTCGTGGATGATACAAGCTTTTTTTAACAAACGCAGCTATTCACCGTTCGTTGTTAATGTTTGAAGTATTTTTCCTTTAGCGTTCGTAATTTCGTGTCTTATTTTGGTTATGTTTGCTTTTCAATTTCTTTAAAGCGAAATTTTCTTTTTTATACTTGCTCGAACTATACCATGGAGTATAAAATGATTTCGATTAAGAGTTTGGAGTTTTTAAAAATACAAATTATACAGGATTGTTACAAGACAGTTTTATGGAGAAAATTGAGTTCTAATATTTTATTCCGTCAGTGAGAAAACGCGTTGTTCATAATACGAAAATTAAGTACACCCCATTCAGGTATCAAGAAAAAATTGGTAATCAAATAGTAGCTTTATTTGAAGATTTAAAATATTCAGAATATAAAAAACATGTAGCATACAGAAGGTTATGTTTCATGTTTTCTTTTAATGACAATGTGATTGATTCAGAGTCGATTTAATCGCATAATTAAGAATAAAAACAAAATGTTTCCATCCCGTTGAGAATACCTTAATATATGAAATAGAAAATAATAGTTCTCATAATTACAATGCTCTTAAACAAAAAAAGACAATGTTTTAATTTAAACAAAGAACACTATTTATATAAAAAGAATATTGTCACCTATTATTCTGTTCGCGAACAATTTTTTTCCCGAACAAAACTATTTCTTGCAGTTAATTAAAATGTATATTCCATAATAGTTTTTTTTTTAGCAATTTTAAAAGTTACATATGTTGCTAAACTCATCAGTGACTCTGTCTCATAGTCGTTTAGTAAATCAAAGAAACTTGTCACCTTAAATTATTTATTACCCAAATAATTTTTATATATCATACGTTACATTCGATGTTGAAGGGTTAATTATCTGTTTCTTACATGTTCTCCAAAATGTAACCAAAAATTTCTATCCATCAAAATGATTTTTCCTGCCTTGCCCCAAACAATCTACCTTTAAATAAGATTCCGTACTTTCGACCGGTGATGCGTGCACGTACTCGACCGCGTTCATAAACGTGCTCTATTCACTTTTCGTGGTGATTCCGTTCTGTTCAGGAAGAATGGTCAGACTCGCAAACCCGTAACTCTGTTCCCTGATCAAATTGAAGGTTTCTCGTGGCGAATCACACGGGAATAGGAAACGCGATGTACACGTAGGATCGAGAACTACCGGCGAGGAATCTTCGTCATCCACCTGGCGAGGCGTGGAAAAAAGTTTCAGCTTGCCGGACACGTGTTACGAGACGCGGAGACTTTTTCGAAAGTTTTGGTTCCTGAAATCGGACCACGAGAAACGGACACCGGTGGACAAATGAAGAAACTTTTTGCTTTCGTCTGACGGATAGGTCTTCCCTGGCCGAGGCTTACCGACCCTTTCTACATCCGTTTCCCTGACCTGGTTCTCTTTTTCCATCCGTTTTTCACGTCGTTTGCCACCGCGTTCCGCGATAAAATGATATTCCTGTACACGTGTACATTCAACGTTGAGTTTTTCTATTTTGCACGAGATTTACCAGGCCCGGCGTTCTTTCTATTCCGTTCCCGTAAGTGAATAAAACCCGGCCCAACGATGGAAAGTTTATGAACAAAAGTACGCTGTTTGCGGCGGATAATCTCTTTCGTGCGTACGCATAGCTTCTAATGGAAAGAAAAAGGTATTGTGTTTTAGTTTCGTAACTGTTTTCTTCGGTGGATAATTGCGGTTCGTATCCTACCGTGAATTATCTGCTTCATAATATTCGTATTTGTATAAAAGGATTAACGGATAAAGCAAAACCATCGTAAAACACTGACACGCAGAGTTTTTCCACATTTTTCCGTATTTAGATATAACGAGTATCTGTAGTATTAATAATTTTTGATAATTGTCAGAAGATTATTAACCCTTAACCATAATGACCCGCGGGTCACCAAGTGAACCATTTGATATAATTTCAAGTGGCTCACTTGAGTTTCGCAAATAAAGTATAATATATAAAAATAAATTATAAAACATAAACACGAAACAAACACTTTGAGACAGTGTAATTTTCTACAGTGCAATTTCCCCTAGTGTAAATAATCCCTATCGTCTATATTTCCTAGCGTAGTTATCACAAGCGTCTATATTCCCTAGTCTTATTATACTTTGGATGAATAATCCCTAGTTTCAATACTCCCTAGTGCAGTCTTCTCTAGTGTAAATAATCCCGTCTATATACAGTGTGTCCGCGCTTAAGTGATACAGTCCCATTATGTAATAACTATTCATGTCAGAAAGAATTGGTTATATGGAAATTGCATGGTAAAAAAGGAAGAATGTTTCTGTGTGCACGGATTTTTTTTTACATTATTATTTTAAGAGATATGAGGATCAAGTCTTGTTTTTTAAATGGAACTGTACATTTTTGTTTGGGTCATTTGATAGTACTTTTACAAACAAATTCATTGACCTTAAATGTATACACCCGATTTTTATTAGTTTTCAAGATATAGCGTTTATAAGTTTACTAATTTTTTAAGGAAAAGGTTCGGTTCGAGCAGGTTCGAGCTTCTTGTTGAAATGGATACCCCAGTCGCAGGTCACAGATCCTTTGTGGCTGTTTCAACAGGCAGTGTCAAAACTTGTTAATGTTATTTAAATCTAAATTTATAGGAAACACTTGACGCATTAAGGATCCCACAGGTCAACGCGAAACATTCAACGCCGACGAAAATCCTGGCAATAAATATAAAAAAACATGCCTAAATTTTATGTAGTAGGTAGCTCAGAAGATAGAGGAAAGTGCGTAGATAATAACGCAATTTGTCGCAACGCGATATCTTAATTAGTTCCTGAGATATAGGGCTTCAAAGTTTGCATAGCGGCCGGCGCGTACGAGGGTAATCCCGAATGGGCCGTAGACTTTTTTCTAGGAAATGCGTCTGGCGCATTTCCAGGAATAGTAAAGGGTTAGACGTACACAATGACCACGTGACCGCTACGCTAGACACTCGCTGTCTGGGTCAAAGCGTGCGACGGCAGCGAATTTCCACAAAAATTACGTTTGTCTTTACACGACGATATCTCAGGAACGGATAAAGATATCGATGTAAATCAAAAACCGAATTAAAGGGGAAGATTTCTGCTTTCTTACGAATCTAACTTTATGCCGAAATTCGAAACAGGATTTTGTTGGCAGCCATTTGAACTTTTAGTAATTTTAATACGAGTTTCTTATGCAATTTAACATAGTTTCTGACTTTCAATTGCTTCCAACAATAGAATATTATTATAAATATCTATCACACGCATTATTAACGATTG
This sequence comes from Stelis phaeoptera, assembly GCA_943735885.1. Taxonomy (NCBI): domain Eukaryota; kingdom Metazoa; phylum Arthropoda; class Insecta; order Hymenoptera; family Megachilidae; genus Stelis; species Stelis phaeoptera. The sequence goes on from OX030933.1 coordinate 6,786,141, forward strand.
TTTTGTCTACTCAAAAACAATTTTTGGAAAAAAAAATATAACCGACTTCGGAATGCACCAAAAAGGACGAAATAATTTTAATTTATATTCCGGAGACGGCGCAAAATTAATAATTGTGTTAATGAAAGATGTTGCTAATGTGAAAATATGTAAAAGGATTAAAGAATTTTGACAATTTCAAAATTCATTTTAAATGTTCATTTTGACAATTTTGAATGTTTCAAAATGAAAGTACCCACTGACCCGAACCGTTTTCTTAATAGTCACATTTTAGTTGATTTTAACCCGCACCCAAAAAGAGTTTCTAACGTCTGCCCTAAACCTTTATACATATTTGTAAAAATATTTTTCACATAATGGTAAATAAAATACACTAAACAACGTATGCCATCCTCTACATTTTCGCTAGGGAAACTATAGATTTAATTTTGATGGGCTCAAATGTTACCCTGCCGTCGTACTTAAGGGTTGATAAAATAACGTTCGATAGTTTCGTTCTAGGTCCACCACAGAATGATTAATTTTTAAACAGTAATTAGCATTTAATACAGTAAATGAAAATACGACGAAGAAATAATGTCGATATCAAATGACTTGAAAAATGATAACAGACTATAAATATCAAATTTCTGATAGTAAAAAAATCGAATCCCGGTACATACTCGTATCCCTTTTTACATGCATAACTCACACCGAAAGTGTGAAATTATCGTTCATCAGTCGTCGTTCGCAGTTATCACCTGATCGATAGCAGGGGCAACAATGTATCCGCAGGCTCACCGGATTTCCTTCTAAACGGATCGCGATGGGTAATCGTCCCAATGGACAGGCCAGACTGGTGGGCAGGAATTCGAATCGCGAATGGTACATATTCGCGACTCGATCGCCGGGAATTCCAACTGGTACTTCCAGTCGTTTCAGTTAGTCGATGCTAGGGTAGAACACCACCCTGCGCCCATTCGTCTGGTATTCGAACTGGGCTTACACTTGCAAATGTATTCGTAACGTTAGTGCCGGTTGCTGCGTTGAAATTGTTCGTCGAACTGTCACCGGTATCGTCGTCGCCGGTCAGGAAAACGTCAGTTATCGAACGTCTTGAAATATACTGTTTGTACTGGACATTTCATAATATGCTGATGTAAATTCATCGGGTTGATAGGTGAAAACTGCTGAGGCAGTGTTGCTTTTGATATTGGTATTCTGAAGGTTTCGAAGGATTTTTTAAGGTTTTAAGTCAAACGAAGAAGCCAGGATGTTGGAAATAAAGGATTTACGAGTTTCTTAGAGAGCAGTCGCTTTGATGGTGTTTTTAATCCGAATCTTGATATAATTTAAGGACATATATGTTCGATACTTTGTAGTCTCTTCGGTGAATTATAGCTAGCTCGTGAATGTTAATTCAATTAAAAATTAATATTCATAAGTACCAACAAATACTTGTTTTCCTAAAGTAACGAGGAAATATGTCAATTCCTAAGAAAAGAATTTTGAACGTTCCTAATTGCATTCTGCAAGGTAACATAATTTGTCTCCTTTATTAATTGTATTAAATGATACTGGATACTTATTCCCGAAGCTTGTCCCAAATAATCTATTTGTTACAATCTGTTGTACTAGTGAAATAATCTTCTTTCTGTTGAAACGGGTACACGTTTTGTTATAGGTTTGGCACGTTAAAGTGAGTCTCTTTAGTCGATTATTAAACGTAACCTAGGCGAGGTTCTAATCGGATCTCGTTACGTTCTTCCCTGCTATTTTGGCATCAGTTCAACAGAAAGGAATATCGTGGTGAAGGGTGCGGTTGGTTAAGGATTAGGAACGCCAGGGATACGAAATTATGACGCAACGGAGAAAAGTTTCATACCTTCGTTTCGGTCTGGCATTCGTCCCACCTTACGCGAAAATACACTGAAAAAGAAGCTGAACCTTCTCCGCGCTTATTTTTATGGGTCTGAATGCGTGGATCCTAAAATTGAGTCTTCCTTTTCGTTGCACCCCATCAGTCTTTTATGGCCCATGGAATTTTCATGGGTCTTCTTTCATTTTCTACTCGTCGAACAATAAGTGAATTTTTTCAAACATTTACCCATCGAAGATCCCCTATCTTTTGTGACTGTAATACACTTAAATATAAATTGGATTATTTAACAATTTTGTCTGTTTCAAAATAAAGAAAAGTTAATCTATACTACTGTCATTTGAGCAATTTTTAATTAAAAATTGTTATTGTAATTTTACTACAACAGTTATACTATTAAAAGTATTTCTTCTCCTTTCTTTTATTTAATTATTTGACTAATTATTAAACAGACACTTTCAATTAATTAGTAGTTTTTCCAACGATTGTCGATAATATTTATAGTGCTAAATTCATTTAGGAGTATAAGTTCGAAAACAATATGACGTTACATCATATTGGGCGTCGAAGGATGAAACAGTCAAATGTTAATTTTCCCATTAAAACAAAAATGCATCTGGAATCTCTGAACCAGATAAATCATCCTGTGAAAAAAATTCACGCAAGTCACTGGAGAAGTAACATCCTCGCTTCAAATCTGTCGGGAACAAAATTTCCTGTCGAACAGCTTCCAATGCGTTTCAGCCGACAGATAGATATTCAGACGATATTCACGCTACTCTGTTTCCATCAGCAACCTCGATTCGAACGTTCAACTATCCTGATGAAACAATCCAAGAATTTTTAAATTCGAAACGTTTCGCTAAGATAATCCAGCACGATGATCTAGCACTTTCTCGTTGCCAGTTTCTATTCGACTGTGAGAGAATCCATTCGCCTAATGCTTTTCCTTCTCTACCTTTCTCTCTTCTCCCCACCCCCCTCTCTCTGTCTCTCTCTCTCTCTGGTTCGTTTTCCCGTAGCCTGAGTTATCAGCAAGTTTCCACTTTAACTAACAACAATTTGGTAAGCAAACAATTAAGCTTGGAAAGTTAGCGCACGAGTTCCGTTTGTCAAGGGCCTGTGGCTCTGTCACAAAGGAACCGGGGAACACAAAATTAAAGTATTAACGAGCCACGACGTTTCCCCATGGGTCTTCTTGCCAGATAAGATACTGACAGACAGAAACTAGTTTCGTGGCCTACGGAGCCGATTCATCTGCTACCTAAAACCCTTCTCCCTGGCTGGTTGGACGTGAATTCTTCATGAGCTTGCGATGGCATCGCGAGTTCTCGGGATCTCTAGCCCGTCTAGGCGGCAGTTAGGCTTATCTGTGTCCAGAATTGCTAATGGCTAATCGAACTTATCCTCCACGTCGGGGAAAATACGGCCAAATTTGAATTATCTGGTGGGTTAACGTCTTATGGGATCATCGAAGATTGGAGTTGCGATGTGTCGTATTATCATTGATGACCTCTAAGAGATAGAAGTAATCAATTTGGAATATCATTCTTTTACTCGTTGATCAACGATTACTGATTCCAAAATAGTAGTGTGATTCTATATTAAAAATTTCAATCATTAATTAGATTATTAACTCTGCTATTAAATATTATAAAAGTTTTTATAATAGTTATTATCTTAGTAAAACTGAGTCTTTCTTTAAAAAAGGAATCAACGTAGTAAGGTTTATTTAAAGGAAAAAGGACAGTAAAGGGCTGAGGATAAAGGGATTCATAAACATCTGTAATTTTTAATGAAAACTAAGAGATTATATTATCTTTCACTTTCAAGGGTCCTATATTTCGGCCCTTTGTAATTCTTTTTTGTTTAAATAAAAGTTTTAATTTTTCAAAGCTTCGTCGTAAAATTAGAGCAAATTCGATCGTATTAAAAAATGCTCGAAGTACAATGATCAAAATATAATTCTGCAAATAAGCCAAGAAGCAGAGAATTATCTTCATAAATTCTAGTTTGAGCCTCAACCTTCAGATCGTATTTAGACTTTAATTTCTATGCAAGTTTCCGCACAGAAATTTCACTTTTGTCTTCTATAACCTCATGCACAATTGATAGATCGAAACTGTACTATAAGTAATGAGACTAGCATCGTAGTGTTCGATCTGGCAACACTTGGGACCCCGGACTTGGAGGAGCGGTAGGTGAACGTGTGATACGCTTTCTGTACGAGTTTGAACTCGCTAAAGTCATTTGGTTGATCGTAGCGATTTTCTTTGCGAAACAGTTTTTTTCTAGTGCCTGTTAAAAATGAGTGATATCAATTTCGAGCAACGGTGTACTCTCAGGTTCTGCTTCAGACTTAGGCACAGTGCAACGAAAACTTTTGCAAAACTTCAACAGGCCTACGGATACAGTGTTTTTCAAGAATCCGGGTTTTTCGATGGTTTAAGGCATTTTCAGAAGAAAGAGAGAGCCACGATCATCTTCAAGAACCGATGAAAATATCGACAGAATCCGGGATCAGTCTGACTGTCAACCGACGATCCCGGATTCTGTCCGGATCCTGGAATCACAGACGCCGCTGATGCACGATTGTTATGGTATTATCGCGAGTACAACCATTAGCTCGCGGATCAATTGCATTCGGGTAAGTCCTATCGGTGATTACGAGGTCGCGTGGAAACTGTACGATCCTGGTACGATCCAACGGAATGCCAGTAATTCCCAGGATGCGCTTCCGTCGTTCCAGTTTGCATACTCGCTGAGTGTTCGGTTCGCGAGTCTCTGAACGTTCCCGCTTTCGTTCCCTCCTGTTCTCCTGGATCGATCACTTTCGACTCGGTACAACCGGGCCAGAACTCGCGAACGATCCTCGTTCCAACAGATACTGCCGCTATTAAAGATCGACCGACATAGCGCCTCGTCGAAGTACAATGTGTGCCATTTCTCACGGTTGCCTTCGATATTTCTGTCGATGGCAGAGATCGGTTACGTTAGGCCGAGGACTTGTATCAGTCTATGGATTTATAGAGTGGTCTATAACGGTATGTTTCATTAACCCTTTAGAGATGACATTCAGCGAGTCACGAAAGAATTCTCAAATGGATTATTATATATAACTGAAATATCCGTTTGACTTCGAGGTTGGTTTTCGTCTGAGGGGTGGACTTTGAAGCATTTAAATATAATTGTGGAAACAATCGAAAAATTGAATTTGTTAATAGATTATTCTATGGAATTTCCCGCCGTCCCTGGAAGGTTAAAGTGTGTTTGGTCAAGAATGGAAAACCACAAGTTTTCATCCGGATCAGTAAATAAAAGTTCATGGTGGTTGTTGTCGAGCATCCTAGTCCTTCCTAGGGAAAATGGCAATTTAAGTGGAGGAAGAGTTACGTTAATTAACCTATTACCCATTTTACTTCGTCACTACACTAACTCGCATTGAAATTATTATTAAACTGAATCGTATCTAAATGAGTGATGGAAACACTTCTTCCTACAGTGCCATTTATTCCTACAGAAGCCTATCGTGTTCGATGAGTATACCTTACCCGAACAAAATTAACCAATAAAGTATTAAGTATACAACTGTACAAAATAAGCTGAACATAATAATATGCAGTTAATCGATTAAGTTTCTTTGGGCAGATTTATGTTTAACCGTTTGCGCAAATCGTATGGGTGTGTAAACGCAGCCTTTCGACGACAGATGTGTTCGAAATGGTTACGATGAACGGAACACCCTGTATATTGCACATCATTTCGACCGTTACGAAATGATGCTACTTTAATGTACACCCGTTGCAGTATCGTTCGGCCCAGCCACGATATTGGACGTCGAAAAGTTCGAACTGTTCCTATTTACCGAGATCCATTCCCTGCATATGAATAAACAGACGGTTCGAGGCGGGGAAACGCGCTTACTCGGATACGGGAGTATGAATTATTGAAGAGTATAATTGTGTTCGATCGACGCTCGTTCGATGCAATCGCGAACGAGTTGTTTTAATGTTTGACCGTATGCGCATTCCTTTTTTTAATCCCGATTTTCGTTCTTGTTGACATTGTATTTGTAAACGTGTGAACAACAATTTGGTTCCCCTTCTACTGTGTTGATTTTATTCAAAGCCCATGTTTACCGTATGATTGGATATTTTCCAGATGGGATATAATATAATTGAATCATTTAAAATACAGTTATTGATAAGTTGGGAATTTGTTTGCAGTTAAGCGTACCAAAATTAAGAAAAGTAATATTTATTATACCGTTAAATATCTCGTTCCATCACACCGTAAGAAATATTCTTCACTCTAACTTTCTCGTGGCACAGAATAAAAGAAGCGTTTTAAAATAAAATATGTTAGATTCTACGATATCTGTTGAAATGATTTTCGTCCTTAACAAGCTTACAACTTGTTCTACTCTAAAATGTTGGCTATCCTGCATTATTTAACGCGTCCAATTTTCAAGCGGATAGCTGCGATGGCTTCGGAGGTAGTTCCTTACAGAGCTTCAAAAGAGACACCCTGTACATATACCTTGTTGACATTACACACAATACCCGTTCGCGATGTTGACCCACAGAAGATCTCGTTTCTTTGAACTTATTTACCGGGCGTGTACGATGACGCTTGTATCCAGCACGAGTGGTCTTCTTTATCGGCCATGTTTGAACAAGCGGCGTGTAGCAATTGAATACGAAATATAATTGAAAGTCCTTTTCCCTTCTCTGTGATCAGTCGTCGGATAAAACACGATGAAAGAGCCACTCGTCGAACGTTGTGCTCTGCGAAACGCAAGCTTGTTTCTCCCTTCTTCGTTTCGGGTCGGTGTTCTTTTTTACGAAAATCTTCGATCTTCCATCGATCCAAGAAGAGATTAATTGACCTTTCTCTATCTCGACTGGCTGCCAGCAGACCAGTACGCTCGACTTGCGTTACACTGTGGCCTGTGGCTTGATCGAGGAAGACAAAGCGAGGCAGAGGATCCATTTCTCAAGTTCAGTTTGTCGGTTGATTTATACACTCGAGTCATGGTATTTGGGTGTCGAGAATCGTTGGAACAGCTCGGTTGAAAAGCGCCGGGAAAGTGTACATCGTTGCCCGGAAGCTTTCTACCGCTGTTAACACCTTCACCGTGGCGGTCAATTGAAAGTTTACTGAAAATTTGAGGATACTTCGAATTTTCGTTGATGCTGTAGTTTTATTTTGATTTAATTCAAAATGCAATGTAAGAGGTACCAGTAGTTGACCATTTTTTAGAAAACATGAAAAGAATAAGGTTTTTATAAGTTGTACACTTTTGATGAAAGTGAACTTCTAAGTTAAATTTTAAAACAATTACATGTGAAGCGAAGTATGCTTACTAATAAGGAACATCTAAATTCATTAAAAAATAGCTGTATGGTTCAGGTAAAAATTTCATACATCGCGAATATTTCGCCAATGACTTATTTACTGTTTAAATTCTCACAATAATTTAATTTAATTCTCACTAGTCAATGACTAGCTCTTTAATTTTTAAGAGTGGTCAACTTCTGAAGCGTTTACCGAATTTTTTAATATATTTTTCAAATTTGTATAACTTAACTTTTTTTTTAAGTGGTCTTGTTACATAATCTAGAATGCTTAAAGAATGTCTCTAGGCATCGACTCTCGCTACTTAATGACAGAGAAAGCGGTTACCATTGTTCACGTGGAAGATTTCTCTTAACTGGTCAACTACTGGCACTATTACCTTAATCCTAACCACTCGACGCCACTGTTTCGCGAAAACCTGCACTTAGGAATCGTCATATTCTATAAATAGCAATGGTTCTCGATGCCCAAAGTTATTTTTACCTTTATCCATTATTTGCATTCGTTTTTTAATCATATTCACTGTACCGTCCACGTCGTTATTTTACATTATTCTTTGCACAGTTCCACGGATCGTTTAAACTCGAGTAAAACAATTTCCATTTGGTAGACGCGCGGTCCGTACACTTTGTCGTATCAACGGTTTCCGTTGTAAAGCTCCTGAAATGTCCGGCATTCGTGAAAATATATTCAAAGGCCCGGTGGAAAAGGTATTAACAGCGCGATGAACGGTTAATTGTTCGTCCGCGAACAAAATGCAGTTAAAATTTTGCTCCCCGGCCGGCCAACACTTTCTGCAATGCACGCGATAAAGGAGGACGCAAATAATTCAGCCGGCTGCATAATTAGCGCGGTCCGTTAGATTTAACGAGGGCAATAACGCCACTTCGTAGTAGGACCACTTATAATATTAAACGATAAAGCACCGACCAGCCAGCTTTACCGCCGATAACTGTTGGTCGTGTCCAGTGGCACGGCCTCTTGTCGCTTTGATCTCTGATAAATTTTCCAGAAAATATCGTACGCGACGTAGGGAAAGGGACCGGCTCTGTTTTAACGACTTAATTACCCCCGGGGGATGGATAATTATCGGGGTATTTGCGATCTTAGAAGCGGGTGTACGTAACCTTACGGTGATCACGAAGCGATGCATTTGTGTCACCTTAACCTTTTGCTTAACAGGCTACTGATTTTTTTTTTATCAATCCTTCGCGGGTAGGTTGTTAGTTCTTTTCCTGATTTAAATTTTCAAAAAGTCTGAAAAAATTCTGAGGCGTTTGTCAAAGTGAAAGTTAGATAAACATTGAAATTTTACAACAAATATTGATTTTTCTCTATGTTGATTCAATTTAGCTGAAAAATTCCTTTTACTGCTTAACTAAACACGTATCTTTGAATATGCTTTAAGAATGTACTGTCAAATGGCGTTAAAGCACAATTTTAACAATAAAATATTCAATAAATCAAAGTTGCCGCTCATTCAATTTAGAATTTTTTAGTTTAATTAGAAAAAGAAATATCTTGCCGCAAGTAATTCATTTTCTGTATCAAACTAGTAAGGTGAAAAATGAAAGTATGGAATACAATTTTTATATTTCTATTTTTTTTTTTTTTTTTTAATTAATGTGTACTAAATCTGAAAAATGAACACGATAAAATGAAACTTATGAAATGATTTGTTAGGAATAATATTTTATGTTTGAATTACCATAAACCGAATAATTTCGTTAACTGTGTTCATTGTGTTGCTCTCACGGCGGACGGATGAAACAGTCAAAGGGTTAAAGCACGTTTCCCGTGTCCAATGTGTTAATATTCTCCATCTGTTTGCTTTCCTTGTTTGGTCGCCTTGATTAAAGATGTTTGTTAGGAATAATTATTCTATCACGTGAAACATATTATAACGTTTGATAAATTGCGATAAAATTTCTGCAAAGATAATTCTTGGATTTTGTGTTGCTTCTTATTGTTTCCAACATATTTTCACCATGTTTTCAATATCAGTAACTTCAGTTATAGTGAAATATTCATTATTTTTATTCTATTTCATTTATGTATTGAAGAATTAAAGAGTTAATAATTTGTTCTGATTAAAGTTATCTGTATTGTCTTTTTCCTGATAAATAAAACTATGTTAAGCAAAATAATCCCACGTAATATTTTACACAGTTTGATGAAATATTATTCCATAATATGTATACTCTATTTTGAAATGAAATAGTTACCAATGTTTATGAATTTGTGTACTTTCATTTTTATTATCAACTCGTTGTATTCTAATATAAATAAAATTTGTAATTTTAATTTAAAAATTCTTTCGAATAAAATAGCGTGTTGAACATCGATCGATATCTTCCATATTTTTCATTATTTTTGCATAATAAAGTCGCTGGTTTGATATTCTTGCTATTAAGATAAATATCTTTTATATTTATCATTATTTTTACATAATAAAGTTGCTAGCTATTTTGTTGGTATTAGAAACATGGCGACGTGAACACGCTCATGAAAGGAACATTGATTTATAGTTAAGGATACCGTTGTTCTTTCATCAATCATGTATTATAATAATACCCATTTAACACAGCATGCAATGTTTCTTATCGCAACGCTTACCAAGTTCCATTTTAATAATCCTTTATCGTTCCTTTCACGCCACAGGGGTCACTTACAATCTCGTGCCATTCTCTTGTTACTACCCGTTGTAATATTTAATGTTTTGAAGGAATTTCTAGAAGTCTCCCTGATACGTGCCTTATCTCTCCAGCTCGGCTTTTTTCTTTTAATTTCATCCCTTGTTTTACGACCCGGTATTTGCTTAAGTAAACTGGAAGAAAAATTCTGCCAAGGAAATTTCAATAATTTCAAAATTTCGTATTATAAAATACGAAGGCTTCTGGTTATTATTTCTAAAAATTTGATGTTAGGAGACAGTTTTAGTAAGTATTTTAATATGTATCTAATCGTAAAGTGGAAAAGTTAATTTATACTCTTTAAATAATTCAATTAATTTATTACAACAGGTTTGTACGCTCGATTTTCTACTTCATTGTAAACTTTTAAAATTTCTCGGAATTTTTCTAAAATTTGCAAGGAAATTTGATATTTGAGAAAATTTTATACAATTTCATTGAAACATTCTTTTATTTTTTTATTTACCGGAGGTTCTTTCAAAACTTTTCGAAAAATCTTTAAAGCTTTCTTTAAAGTCCCTAAGAACGTTCGATTGAACACAGTATGATTTAAAAATTCACCGATCGAACGATTTATAAAAATACAGATAGATTTCTTGAAAGTTTGTCAAAAATTTTATCGAACGATCGAACATTTCGTACGAAATAGATCGTCGTTTCCTACACGATGATAAACGCGTCTTTTTCGAGTAATTCTCAAGCGATTTCTCCTTATTCCCGAACGAGTTCATCGTGGAAACCCTTAGCTGGACTTACGTATCAATTTCGAGTCGGACAAATTGAAATGACACACGCGAGGCTCGGATAAACTTGCTCCATTCTTTATTAGCGGTTTGATAGGGACTTTGCACTCGATCATCGTAATGACGTTCTCGCGTATCAACGGCTGTGCCACGTATCTCTGACGGAAACTAATTTGCACGTAACCGTGTGCCGGCCTTATCGAAGCACCCTGGGTGGCAGTAAAAGGGTGATTACGCTTCCTTGAAACTGATACCGGTGCGGAGTGCATCTGCATGCTGCAATGTATTATTCAAGACCTCTTACGTTTTTCAACGGTGAAAAAAGTAGATAATACGCCTATCATAAAGTTGACCGATCGTGCCGCAGTGGAAGAAAAGGACTGGTTCGAAGGAAAAGCACGTCGGTGGTTGGCTGATAAAATGATATTATGAAAAGTTTATGTCGCTGTAGCTGATTAAAAATTGTACGTTTATTGAACGTGGTTGAAAGAACTTTTATCAAATCATCGCCTTGGTACTTTGAAGGAAAACTAGTTACAAATTCAGGAGATAGAAAGTTGAAAAGAAAAACGCCTTTTAAAAATTTAGTTCAAATTTTAAGTCAAATATCACTGATTTTCAAACGATCGTATTTGTTTATATAAATATTTCGAGGGAAGGAAATCGATAAAAGAATAAACCAGAGGGTCAGACAAATTTTATTTGAAACTTATTTAAAAAAGTTAAACGAATTTACCAATAACGCAATGTTTACTCGAAACAATATTTTTTAAATATTGGTTATATAATTATATCTGATTGAAAGAGGAATTTATTGAAATTGTAAACTGTCCACCAACATTTTATACGTTTCGTTAACAAACTAATTTCCCGAACGTCGTTATTGGAATAAATTATCAAACGTATCGACGCAAACGGGTCAAAAGTATAATAATACATAGAACTCGTGACGCTGTTATTTTGTCTGTTTAGCGTATCGATAATGACGTCAATTAACGGGGAAATAACGATGTGGAATTCTCTCGTTCGCAGCAGCGGCAGCTCAAAAGACTGTTTCGAATTAATTGCGGGAACGAACTGTCCACGTGTCGGTTGTCTGCAATTCGTTGCCGATCGCATGCAACTTCTGTTGTCGCTAATTATTGTCCATTGTCAGCGGCGAATAATTACTATTAAACTGTGCCTTTCATTGGCATCGGAACGATTGTTTGGTCGGATCAATAAACGTCACGGTAACGCACTGCGTTGGATTCAAACGTGATTTTTAATTCTCGGACGACACTCGAAGTTTTACAAATTGTCCGACGGCGAAAGAGAAATATATTTCTCCGATACTGTCAATGAAATTTTCTTTGCTAGAAAGCAATTTCCACTGTTGGTGATCGAAAGATCAGAGAAGTAGTAATTTTTTTTTCCGCCGCTGCAAATCTGTCGGTCGGTGCATGAAACCGACGCGACGGCAAATTCAATTCGTTGATCGAAACAACTGAACAATCGAACAACGACTCTTTCGGTATCCGTTAACGTGATAAATTCTTCGTATTTGTATAATGTATAAAGATCGTTGCTGACGAATCGACCAAATTTCAAGTCTCAATCCTTCTGGACGTTTTTGTCGACGGTATTGATCCTCGAAGGATGGCTCGAAGAAGGGGAGAAAGAGTTACGAAGAAATCGGCAAGGAGGAAAGTTGGCCGAGTGAAACCGATGAAAATTGCCGCTCTGATCGTGTCCGCTATTCAGGATCTTCGCGAGACCAAAGGATCCACCGGTAGCAGGATCATAGGTTACATAAACTACGCGTCGAATATGACCGAGGGACAGGTTAAACGACAAGTGAGTGGTTTCAGGATGATAATTACGACGTAGAGGAACCGTTTCGAAGGGAGCAATTTCGATCGGTATAATTCTGGAAGCGTATAAAGTCACTCAAAGCTTCGTTGCTTCTGCTCCATTTGACATCAGTTTGAGCAACTGGCGAGAGGGTTAAATATACTCTGTGTACGTGAAAATTAGACGAGGATGTTCTGGAATTTCAATGAGATAAAATTCTGTTTAACTTTTTGCCGAGTAAATGAATGCTTTTTTTAAAAAAAAAAAGGCAAAGTAGTTATCGTTAGGTTGTTTCGTGGCTGGCTTTCAGTGGCGTCCATGTGTTGAATAAAATTTCGAATATACGGAATATCTTCCATATTTATACCTGTTTCGTACCATTTAATAACAGTGTGTCGAGTTCAATCAAATGGCAAAAGAGTCTATCGATTTGATAAGACTAATACAATCTTTGAGGATAATTTAAAATATTATGGAAAAATATATTCTCCACTTTTTGTTTGTTAAAGAAATATTATTGATCTGTATATACCAATAATATTATATAATAAAAGGTTCGTAATAAAAATAAGACATGTGGTATAACACAAAATAATAATAATAACTATTTCTGCTTAAGAAATAGACTCTGGATATTTAAAAAAATCTAACGATGATAATTGACACAAGAAAGTATACTAACTTGAAAATTTTAATTTTACGTAGAATAATACAGGGCATGATTTTCTTTTCAAGTAAAATGTCACTTGAGTGTTCAAATAACATACAGAAATAAATTATTTCTTATCTGAACAAGTCTGAATACATTATTCAACGAGACATACTTTTTATTTGTTTGTATAACATAAAAAATTAGAACACAACGAGAAAGTATTTATTGTTTGTTTCCCAGTTAAATCCAAATAAGAAACAACATTTTATTTACAAATTAGAGTTATTAATAAATACTTTATTTCTGCCTTCATTTAAAAGGACTTTTATTCAGATACAAAATTTTATTTGTATTTTTTTAACGTACGAATCAAAATTTGTCCAACACTTGTTGGTATTCGATTAATGACACTAAATACAGTTTAATTAGACTAGTCAAAGATTGGTGGATTGCATGTAAATGTGGGTAATCGATAATTGCAGGTAAAAGCAGCGTTGAGAACAGGAGTCGAGTACGGCATACTAAGAAGGCACCGGGGTCATTATTTCCTTCCCACGACCGATGAATTAGATCGTGCAAATCGCATTGCCTTGAGATTCGCTAAATTACCTTTGCACTCTTCCTATTCCATCGACCCGAGCACGGCCCCGTCCCGTAAAATCTCCTCGTTGAAAAGTCAAAGGAAGTTGACCAAATCCAACGCGGGATCGAAGGCGAAACGACTCGTGAAACCTCGTTCACCATTAATTTCACCGACTGTTAGTTTAGCGAACGCGATTTGCGTTGGCGATCGTTCGTAATTCGATCAATCCAGACTTCTATTCGATGAAGGTTTAATGTGCATCAAAGGAAGAGTTTGTGATTTGACATTGTACGGTTGTAAGATTGACCATTCTTGTTTCGACGAAATTAACTTTTTTAATTATAGGATATCTTTCGTCCAGTAAGAAACCATTTCTATTTCTAAATTTGTTCAGTTAAAACTAAGGTATTAAATAGTTTAATACGTTGTAAATCATGTTGGTAAATTGACACCGGTAATAAATATGCGGTATCTTTAAATCACTATTTTACTTTTGATTCTTTTAAATATTAGTTTGATTTATTTATCAGATTTCCAGTTACATATAATTACACATAATAGAGCGAACAGAGATAAAAATATTTCAAAATCACGAACACAAGACACCAGACGTCAGTGTTAGAAATTTTGCATTTATGTTAATAATAAAGTAAATTCGCCGAATTGCTATTTAATCGCAATTAAAAATCCTTATATTGCAATTCTCAACTAAAGAAACAATTTCAAATCTCTTGAAAAATATAAAGTAGGTTGTCAGATCGTCCCGAAATTCGAGTGCACTGAACCTTACAGCACTGTTTGTGAAATACTGAAATTTAAGTCACTCTAAATACTAATTCCACGAAAACGTATAATATGATGATGAATTGGTTGTTCGAAAAAGTAGCAAATAAAATTGAAATGACACGAAGCTGGATGCAGAGAATGAAATATGTATAGGTACGGTTCGCTGTTCGATAGGTCCTGGGCATTTAAACGACTCCATTGTCTGAAAGATTTCAATACCCCTCGAAGCTAAATAGAGAGTGGTTGGCTACCCTAAATGGAAGAGGACGTTAAGACGGACGAATCGTTTTCTATTACGATATATCAATCGTTCCGGTGCTTGGTAAGTCTGAGCAGAATCCTTTTGTTCTTCCGTTCGGCACACGGCCACTGGAATTAAGCGAAATGAGGAACGAGCTTCTTTCGTAGATTGCATCGAGGACTGCGGGCTGCGCTAGCATGCCATTTATAAAACTTAGCAGCTTCTTACGGTGGACCGATAAACTTAATAGCTTTCAAAATTTACGGGTTTTGGCTCGGCGACGTGGAGAAAATTTCGTCTGCGAAATTCTGCTTGAATTCATCGATTTTTTTAACCGGGAACGAGCGTCTCGCTCGGCGAATCATTTTAAATACTTTTACGAGATGATTTTTTAAAAAATATTTGAAGACCCACGAGATTAAAGTATAATTTGAAATATTCATTTGAAATATTTTTTGAAATCAGCTATAGATTGGGAAATAACTGCGATGCGAGTTTTCATATTGGTCACCCATTACTTACCCAGTTTATAAATATAGGATTAAGCTTAAAATTACTTATCAACCCTTTGCACTCGGAGCAATTTTGGATACGATCGAATTTAATCTACTTTACCAATCGAAAATCGAATAAAAAGGGAAACAAATAAAGAATGAAACATAAACTGTCACTCGTGATAATTCTTTATCTCGATAAAAGCCAACTTACACATTTCCACGATAGGGTTTGAATTTTTTAATTTGAAATTTAAAACAGGAAATCTGAAACAAGCCTGTTCGACCCCTGTGATAGTTCTACCGTTAATTCTGTATTTTCAACTTACTTTTCTTGAGCGGTTAATCCTTTTTTGGCTGTATGTTGCTCGTAATTTTATGAATTTATGCTATAGTTGAAATTTATTACTTTGCTCTTGTTACCCATTCGTCTTTCTTATCGAAAATCAGGGAGAATATATTTCGTGAAAGTAATCGCATGCTTGGTACCTAGGTGTTCCATTTGGAACTAAAATAGATTATTTTGGTCCGAGGTTACCGTCGATTTCCATTAAATTCAGGGGAAACAGCGCAGTCCGTGTCGGCCTATAATCCGTGAAAACATAGTCGAACTATGAACAACGGATAGCCAGGAACAATTCGAATCCGTTTAAATGGTAATTCGGAAAGCTAGTTGGCACCTAAAGGTCCTACGATATCGATACCGTTCTCTGTTAGTTACATCGTATTTAAACGAACCATGGAGGGCGAATCACCGTGTATATGAATAGCAATTTTTATTTTCCCGGGTGAACATTTTTGCATCTGTAACACTACGAAACAAATGTTTTCGATAATGTATCGGGAAAAAAAGAACATGTAAAATGAACGAGACCGTTTTGTGTTATTCCATGTTCAAATTATTCCTTGATTATTTACAATTCCGTAATCATATTCTTCTTAATATGAATTTTACCATAAATACCAAAATATAAAATTAGTGAAAAGGGATAAAAATGAAATTAATTAATTTTCTCAGTATTTGATGAGATATTAACCTTTTCATTTTGAAGAATGTGTACATTGGTACACCCCTGGAAAATAAATGTTCTCATATAAATAATATCATTACGTGAAATACTATTTTTAAGTTTATTGAAATGTCGAAATTTCTGGGTTTTGCAGAATGTAATTTCTTTTTTTCAATTTTTATTAAAACGTATAATGATTTCAGGTGGAGTGAAAGTTTTGTACCATTCAAAATTTAACACTTTCACCGCCACGTTGCTGACCAGCGACCGATGATATGAATTTAATATAATCAAAGATTTACAGAATATTTTTATTATTATTTACGCAGGCTACGAAGTGATACATTTGCACTGTGGTATGCAATGTGTCAAGTGTATTAAGCATTAAACAGCCAATTTTGACACATTATAAATAAACAAAAGTTCGACCAGTGTTTGACATCGTTGTTAGTGGTTTTGTTTAACCCTAGAACGACGGCCATTGTGTTAATCATGACCCATGCTTACTATACGTGTGTAATTATTGTGCTTCGATTAAAATCAAGCAATCAAACTTCCAAACAAAAAGCCGTAGTTTCGCGAAATGCAGAGTACAAGTAGAAAATCGAATGAAAAAGTTAACCGCAGATACGATCTTCGAATATCAAAGAGTGTTCAGTGGATTTTCTTTCATTGAAAAACGAGTCGCGATAAAATTTCAAAGCCGCGAACGATTGTTCGTGATTCGATAAAGTCGGATAAAGCGATAGGCAACATCAGAGGAATAACAAAATTAAAGCCTGCGATTTTTTGCGGCATGCAAAATAAAAAAAGGAGGGATAACAAAATACGTGTACAACGGTTCAATTATATCTTCGCTGTTGTCAATATTCATTTAATAATTCCTGTTACGTTTATGTTATAAATAAAACGTGAAAAATTTCATTGAAATGTTTTGTTCATTTTATACAGACATTTTAATTTTGAAAGCTGCATCCAATTATTTCAAAATAAAATTCTAACTTTTATTATTAAAGAAATTTTAGATGGATACTTTGTTTTTCTAATGTTTAATGTGTAAGTACCGTGGTAAGGTCGGAATTAATCCTGTCAAGATAAATCAATAATTTTTCTGTTTAAAAATAAGAAAACCAGAATTAAAAATTATAAAATAGTACCTATTATTTATGCGTTGAACAGACACGGGATCGATTTTCAGTTTATAATCCATGGTCGTCGTTTCATTATATTTTAAGCTATAATTATTTAAAAATGGTTTTGATACCACTCGAAATGAACGCATAAATCGTTGATTTAAAAATTATTTTTGCTGAAGTATTTGATACCGATTCGTGAAATATTTAAGTTTGACCTGAATACAACGATCGAAACGTTGCTATGTAAAAAAACAGATTCTATTGATGCTTCGTTAACCTAAAAATTTCATAAAAAATTATTGAAATTACACGAACAATGAAATACATTGAAGGTAATTAAGAATTATAATTGTAATCGAAGAATGTATTATTTTCCTGTCAATATGATCAATAAAGTATCATACAAAGATGTTAACTTTATAATGAAATTATTGCTAAGCTACATAATTATTTATAGAAGGGTGTTTCGTGTTAAACTGATCTTTAAAATAAGTGACAGTTATCACGTAATATTTTCCCACCGGTTGCATCTATAGAACACGATGCAATTTATTGGATTTTCAGGTTCAGACAGGAAACACTTTGACAGCAAATTAAACGTTCCCCTTGTCCAGGAGGATCTTTATTTTTTGACGAAGACAGAGGGTAGAAATACTTCTGCAAATGGTTCCGTTTTTCTTTTACGCTCCGCGAGTACCTATGTGGATATCTTGCATCAGGTGTTTCGAGAGAGTAATGGTAGTATTTATCATTAGTTCTGCAGAGACGTGAAATTCTTCAGGGCAAGGTTTCTGTGTCTTGTTTTTCCTTGGAATGAATAAAAATACCTATTCCCTTGAGGACGAGGGGTATGCGCGATAAAGAAATCGACGAAATATAACGCTTTCATTTCTCCCTCGTCCAGTGTGGCAGAAGTTATGGATATTTACTGTTTTGTAATTTTAATATACAGGGTGTCCCGTAACTAGTAGTAACATCGGGAAATGGGGGGTAGCTGAGACGATTCTGAACAACAATTTCCTTTGCAAAAATGTCAGACGGGGCTTCGTTTTTGAATTATTCACGAAAAACACTGACCAATCAGAGCACGTGTAGCATGCGCGCTCAGCCGTGATAGGGTAACTTCGAGCCGGAACGTCGGACTAGAACGAATCACGGCTTAGCGCACGCAGTACGCGCGCTCTGATTGGTCAGTGTTTTTCCTTAATAATTCAAAAACGAAGCCCCGTCTGACATTTTTGCAAAGGAAATTGTTGTTCAGAATTGTCTCAGCTACCCCCCATTTCCCGATGTTACTACTAGTTACGGGACACCCTGTAGAACGTTTATCATTTTAGCGACTGGTTCAGTTAATAGGCCGAATTTTTTGACAGTTTCGTTTATCTTTTCGATCACAGTTAACGCAGTTAAAAAAATATTATTATTAAACTGTAGGTGTTAAGAGTATTTTGTGTTCATGTTATTTTTAAACATCTCTTACTAAACATAGATTTATTTTAATTCTCTATAACCTAAATTTCTTATTTTTGTAAAATTACAGCATGTTATTAACTCGTTTCTGTATAATGAATCATATCTGTCATAATTCAAATTTTCTTTTATTTATTGCTATATAAGTTTATTAATGAATATTATATGCGATATGTTGCAGATGCTAGTTTTTAATTGATAATCTAGTAATTTAGTAATTTAGATAATTTATAATTAGTAATTTAGTAACTTAGCAATTACTAAAGTAGCAATTTACTAAATTACCTACTAAATTGCTGTACTATTAAATTACTATATTACTAGATTACTAGGTTCCTAGATAACTAATTTATTATATATTACGTTATTAAGTTCCTAGATTGTTATGTTGCTAAATAATTAGATTGTTAATTACTAAATTACCAAATTTTGAATTAAGGTAAGGCAGTTTAGTAATTTAGTAACTTGGCAATTACTGAATTAACAATTTACTAATTTACCTAGACTACTAGATCACTAGGTTATTATGTTACTAATCTAAGCAATTCGATTATTAGATACTAAATTACTTAATTACTGAATTACTAAATTTTGAATTAAGATCAGACAATTTAGATAATTTAATAATTCTAAGTTACTATCCCTAACCCAATTTATTACCATTTCATCCAACTTCGTTTGATACAATCACTTAACTGACTAACTTGATCCAGACATAATCTAAATTTAACGCCTACTAATTTACAAATATTAATTTCTATTACTAGTAATTAATAATCTCTCTAGTTAGTAATATTAACATCATTTTCCCTATAGAAATCTAAGATGCTCGCATGTGTATTGTTCATACCTATACATTTATATCTCGTACTCACAGAAGGAGCCTATTTCGGAAAAAGAAAAAATGTCAGTAATAATTTACCACGAGTATACATCAATCACCGAAAACTTAGTTCGTTCTTTTATCAATTACTCAAGCTGTATTCAAAATCCTCGTACTTGTACCCCGCGTCCACCTGCATCGGAATCCTTTCATTTATCTCAAGACGAACGCGTATTTCCTGTGAATAATCGTTACCATGCTTATCCCGATGCTCGTCATTAATTAACTGCACAATATTAATTCAGCAATGCATTGCCAGAAAATCGATAGCTTCTTCTCGCGTGCAGGAAGAGCGATCGAGGGACCGGGGTTCTGTTTAGAAATTTATTCAAGACGCCAACGCGTTAACAACGACCAAAATTGCCAAGCTCGGTGTAGTTTGGTGGTGTAAATTAATAAATTTTCGAGCGAGGTTCATGAAGCTTCCGGTTGTGGGGGGTTGTTCCTCGTGGAACTCTCGCGGATGCAGCGATATGGCAGGCGCAAAGTAATGGAATCGTAACTGGCTACGAGCAGGTTGCACACAGAAGACGATTGTCTCGCATTTCACAAAAGCTTACCGTTGCTGAATGCAAATTGCCACTTTGGACGTTGATGAGGTTGAAACCTTACATTGTATCAGCGAGGAGTGTGGAAAATGTAGGTTAAATGCGAAATATAAAAAGGTGCCAGACATTTCATACGATTTACCCCTTCCATGCTCACGGATAGATTGGAACAAAGTTATTGCTTGGAAAAATTTTTGGTTTTTGATCTTTTTTTTTTAATATTCATTTACTTCGAAAATTGGAAGCTGGTTGAACGAAGTTTTCTTAGTAATTACGAACGAAGTAATTTAAGATATTCATTGCTACGGTGATCATATATGTATGTGACCAGCAGCCGACATATTCTTTATAATTAAATAATCGTTGTTGAAAACAAAAGAGGAAACTAAAGAAATATTAGGTACCAAATTGTAAGGTCGTATTTGAAAATTAATCAACTGTGTCCTTTACTAAGGTGTTTTAATATGACATAACAGGCTGATACGAAACATCTCGATGTTACAATTAATTATTTTTGGTATATTGCACCTTATTGTTGTATCTGTCAATAATCCTTCCATAATTATAATCAACGATATTTTGAAATTAATTTATACTTCATATTTGACGCAACAAGAGGCGAAACAAAGGTTTATTAAAAGGTATTCCAATCTGCATTTATAATTACATTTACAATTACTCCAATCATGTTTACGTTTTATACCAGCCACTTTCGAGATTGCTTCAATGTTTGACGTTTAATTGCTTTTCCATAATTAACGGCTGTTCACAAGAAATAGCTTTCACCAAGACAAGAAACGCTATAAATTATCCTTTTTGGAGCTTGATGTGATTAAACTTCGCGATTTCACGTAAACGGGATTCAAAGCTTGCAAACCAGAATAATTTGATTCGACTTTCGTGCACGTTGCTTATTAAAGTCACTTTCTTGATGAAAAAGGCATTTTGCGCAACACGAGGCGAATACTGTGCATACAATTTCGGGTGAAAATTAAGAGACAACCTTCGTATGTTCAGTATTTGTTAAACTATTTATTTCAAACTAGCTGTACCTGGCCACGCGTTGTTGTGACTCATTATTGTTAAATGGAAAAGGAATAAATGAGAGGTTCTTATTTGAATAATATTTTAACTACAATAGATTAAATTTGACTGCAAAAGATAATTTATGCCTGACTCTCAATTAATAACTAAATTCTTATATAACGTCTAGTCTCTTTGGAAGATGTCACATGAAAAAATTAAAATATACTCACGAAATGTACGCTATTGCACTTTCGTACGCACTTTCATTCTCTCGAATCATTAATCTTACGCTTCATTTAATATTCCTGGAATATTTCTGTATAATAGTAGGGTGCATAAAAACACGCGCGTATTCGAATGCGACGTTGTGTCAAAATTTTAAAGTAATCTGTGTAGAACTTTCTGAGATCTTACATTTTGAACAAACGAACGTTTACTTTTTTATTATTTACGTAGACATACATATAACGTTCAGAAAGATGGGACACTAACAATAAGAGCTAGGGGATTGCATTTTTACATTTTTTTTTGCATATTACACATTTTTACATTCTTACAAATTTTATAAAATTCCTTTGAAGCGTTAATTAACATAATTTTCGGGAAAATTTATAAAATGAAATTAGAGTCTTCAATAGTTCCTATTCGAATGCCCCCTATTATACATTTGATATTAATATAATAATATATAAAATAAATCATTGTAAGTGTGACAATACCTTTAACTCCTCTATACGAGAATGTTTCGTTTATCCTGGATTTCTCGACATCTCTATTATTTTTGTCGACAACAAAAAATTGTCACCGGATGACAAACGACTTCGAAAGAAGAGTCGCGAGAATGAGAATCACCCAACTTTCTCCTGTCACGATTTCTTTGTATCGACAAAAACAATAGAAATACCAAGGATTCCAAGATAAACGAAACACGCTGTGTACAATTTTCACTTTGCGTCAGAATATTCTACGAGGAAAGGATTAAGACAGTTCACAAAGCGGCGACACCGGCTGTGAGACAGGTGAAAACCCCTCGTTACCTCCGCGGGTGCAATTAAATCGTGCCAAAGGCGATCGTGTCTGTTCGACAGGTTCGATCGGAAGGAATGTAATCAAGGTAACGGAATGATATGACGTTAAATCAGATTCCATGGTGCATTAGTCAGAGGGCTGCAAGCAACGCGATTAAGTTGTAAGCCCCCTTTTGTTGTGCACGAGAAACGGTCGCATCCTGCTTCGGACGGCTCGCAGAGGAGTACCATGATAGAATAGAATGGAACAGCGGTCGTATTATTGGCTCATAATTGTGCCACTTTGATCAGAAGCTATTGCCCTGATTTTCAAGTAATTCCATTGGATTAATTTATCCTCCTTTAATCGTTCAATTCCCAACGGGGCAGAGTATTAATACCATATCGCAAATTTATTTAATAAAGAACGTACAATTTGAAACGAGGTCTCTGTGCGTTGTTAGAACTGGAAAAACATTTTTCTTTAAAATGAAACTTGTTTCCTTCGCACGGCGCATTGAAGTTTGTATAATGTAATGTTTTCTTTTGTATCCGCGTGTAATGGAATTTTTTTAGGCGACAAAGAAAGGACTATGTTTTTAAAACTATTATCTTAAATAAATCCCGGTCGAAACTCGTTTTTTGATCAACAGGATAAAAATAAAAGATCGCATTGCGATTGCAGGATGTCTGCAAGGAACAGAGGGGTAGAATTATTTGAAACGTAATTTTAGCATGAGTTTCCTTGGCTCACGGTTCGGAAAGGATGTTTATCGTGATTCGTTAAACGCGGAAGAATGCGTTGCATGAAAATTGCATACAGAAACCCGAGTCACGTTTCGTAGCGAGATGCACCATCGTAGTAAACCGAAAAAGTTTATTGACAGCTTAAGAGTAGCGACTGTTAACAGTCCTTGTTTAAATTTGTTGAAAACGGGAGACTTCGAACGGAATTTCTTTCGCAAAATATACGCGGACGAAAATTAAAAGCAGCGATCGCCGAGAGCATCCTCCTTAATAATAAAATTGTATGTTTAGGAGATTGCAGGCTATCGTAATAAATATTCGCATACATGCACTGAGCCAGTATAAGTTTTTGTTGGGAACACAACTTGTTTTCTCGTTCAATTTTCCGATCCTCTTTCTGTAAACTCTGTAACCTCTTTCATTTCACTTGAACGAAGTTTTCAATTAATAGCCTCTCTTTCTTAATTCCGAAAGAAACTCTGCCGTTCTCAAATCAATTTCATTTTTTAATACCGTTTCTTTCATCAAACATTTCGTGCCGTTTGATCGTCGATAATTACTTTGGGACATGATTTCATTTGTCCAAAGTTTTCTTCAAAGGTTTCTTCTGATTAATAAGTTGGTTGTAATTAAAAATCGCGGTATTATTTATTCAATTTTTCGTTGGCAGCTCGTTACCAATCTAATTTCAACCAACACGGAATAAATTAGCTGTTGTAAAAAGGCAGCGGTAAATGTTATAAAAATTTATATTCTTTGATAAGAAGTTGTAAAAATTTAATGGCAAAATCATATCATTGCTACCTTTAATATTATATAACACTTAACCCATTCGCTACCAGTTTTACCCTGGATGCCAAGATTTTATTTTAAATCTTTATTTACTTTATTTTACATTTTTCGCAATTTTTATAATTCTTCGGTTCCACGGATTAACCCATTCACTGTCAGGCAAATTTATAGCGTCTTGCCCCGCTAAGATTTTATTTTCAAGAAAAATCTCTAAAAATTTCTATTATCCTTCCAGGAGGAAGAATTGTTTGAGTTGTCAATTTTATCCTTTTTTTAGATAGAAAGTAGAAACAAAACAGAAAATAACATTTGGGAATAGTTCTTTGGTTGGTTGTAGAGAATCAGCTTCGTTGGCCGGTAAGATTTTCCCATCAGAAGTGAAGTTTGTTTATTTGAATTGCAAATTTGGAGAACTTAAACAAGCATCCCGTGGCGTGGAATTTTTTGTATGCAGGAGCAGCCTGAAGGATTTTATTTTTGAGAACTTTAGTCTTAAGTTAGACTTGAGCAAATTTGATCAACTCTCTTTGCCTGAATATAAGAGTATAGAGTTTTAATTATTTTTCAAAAGCAACTTGCAATAATAGGATTAAATGGATATGTAATTTGTACTACTGTTGTCAGATATACATCAATTAAATTATTTACTTCTTAATGGAAAATATCTCTGGATCTTTTACTCTTTTTCTACATTCCTATTTTAATTTATTTTCATGATGCTGGCTCGGTATAAACGAAACATGTTAACCTTAGAATTTAGTGGAGCGGAATAAATGCCAGAAAAATCGACAAATTCGAAATAAAAAGATGTTAGGAAATAATGCTCTGCGACTGTGTGTGGCGACTGAAGACGAACAGAGAAATTATTATACTTTGTAACAAAGAATTAGAGATACGTTTATCTCTTTGTTTTCACTAATTTATTAAATCAAAATTTACGATTAAAAATTACGAATTTTTCAAAATACTGTTACGCCTCTAAAAATGGAGTGACTTTTCTTGACGAAGGAAATTTGTTAAAATAATATTTAAAGATTTTGATCAATTCAATCGAGAATAATAGCACCAGGCGTTTTATCGAAAATAATTAATTTTGGAAAAATTTTCCATCCTTCAAGCAAAGTGTAAAATCTTTCAACTTCCAACGATTATCTCACTGATGTTAATAATTATATATTTATTATAGAACTTGAAATTGAATAGGAAACTCCCTAAAAATATCGTGTTCAACATCTTAGTTCATCAACGAGCTCGCCCGTTTTACGAACACGCGTATTCCCGGCGAAAAGTGCACGCTTTAAAAACGGTGGCCAGGTAATTCGAATTTCTCTCCCATTTCTAGCCGGCTAGTTTGGTTTGTACGCAACAACACTCGTTACCGCGGTATAAACGCGTTTCGTCCTTCTTTCTCGACTTTCATCCCGTTGGCTCGTTGTCCAACGTAGCCTGGTAAAATTAAAACAGCCCTGGCATAATGAAGTTAAGGTTTCGGCACATTTCTGCGTACCTTTTTCTTTTTGCCGCCTAGCAACGGAATGAACGGCGTAAAGAAAGAAACAGGAACTTGCTGGTAAAGGAACCGAGGGTGAACGGGAGAAAAAAGTACGGATTCCACTGACCCGAGCGTATCCGGTATATCCAACCATGTTCTGGATATTCAACGGTTGCTGGGCTTCGACTTGAGCAGCTTCGTTAGCTTGTTTCTTTCTTGTTTCACGAAGACACCTTCTGCTGGCAGAATTCGCCTGGAAAAGTTTATTCTAAAACGCAAACTTACGCTGCCGCTCGAAAAACACCGAACACCCCTGTATTTTAATAACTTTGTCGTTGCGGATATGTTCGACATTGTTTAATTACGAGAAAATGGAATGTTTTGAGAAGCGAAGGAATATATTTTAAATATTAGAAAGGTATTCTGTTGTGGTCGGCAGAAACGGAATTTTCTTCTTTGTTCTTTAAACCTGCGAGAGCTTTCTGAATATTTTATAAAAAGAGTAGTTGCAAAAATTAGTAGAAAGACGGATGCTGGGTTAATGATGATTCTAAATAACGAAATTCAAATTAAATTCCACTGAAATTAGACGCTTAGGACGGAAGAACGATTTAAATACTTGGATTATTAAAATAGAAAAGGATTTAAAGTTAAATTGAAATCGTGGCTAAGGGTCGATAGTTCGTAGAAAAGAAACTTTAATTATTATACATGAGTCTGATAAAATTTTGAATAAGTTTAATAGGTATTCTGAGATTTTTATCAAATCTGGTAGAATCTGGTCTTAATTATTACGAACTCCAATTGTTTTGTTTATGTTCCTCTTCGTGCTGAAAGTTCTCATTCTTCTGTGTTCTATAGCATTCTTTATTGTACAATTTATGGGTTACTTTGGTTATTTAGTAAAGTTTGTAACATTTACAGATTTTAATTAATATAATATGATTTTTTGAAGTTAAACTCTTAATTTTCACAATTTGTGTTATACCTTATACTATCTGTGGAACCAGCTACTGTGTACCTTCATTGTAATTTTCTGAGCACGTGCATGTCTGACCACCCATTGAGTCTATTCTACTTATTTAACCACTAAATTTAATCCGTTCCCTGTTTTATGATCCACTATTCCTTTTCTCACTACGCAACTCACGTATTCTACTTGTGCGACAATTCGCTGACTCTATTTCACTTGTCTGTCTATTCACTGTCTGATCTATTTGTCTGCTTATCTATCGCTTTCATTCTCTTTGTCTGGCTATCCACTGTTACTATTCTACTTTTCGTTAAGCACAGTACTGCTTTGTTAGCTGATCATAATTTATTATTATACGTGGTCAAGTATCCCAGTGTCCATTGAGTGAAGCCTTTTTCAGGAACTGGTGAAATTACCTAACAAAACAATATTATGAGTATCGGGTTCTCTTTTTTAACAGATTATCTACCGCTCTATAATGAAAAAATAAGCCCTACTACTTTATAACTTGATGGTCATTGAAAATTAGGAGGGGTAACCCCTATTTTCCATTTATTCATAATTTCAAGTGTTATAGACGAAAAAATAATAGTCAAAGGTTCATTAATTAGTTTCTAGTTACCAGTAGGTAGAAAAGCCTATTAATAGGATTCCGGTAGACAAAGCATTAACACGTTAAATGGCACGGTGTAAATCATTTGATTTTCTAATTGAAATTATCCATTTCCTACCTTATGTATAATAGTTAATCTAATATCAGCTGTCAGTGTCACAAATAATATGTTAATATTTTGTTCCATATACTTCAAAACATATGAAAATTAAAATAATCTAAATATTAATACGATATATAAATGACGTACACGTTCTGAAGTTATGGATATTATTTTATTAAGAAAGCGCTTAAAAGTGCTTAAAATCTTGTTTCAGTTATTAACACGTTGACTGTCACAGTGAAAACGGACGTATGTAGTCAGACACGTGAAAATCTTAATTATTAAGAATACAGTCGATTAATTTTCAAATTTGAACTGTCAATTCGACAGCTAGCATTATTATATTAGTATTAACAATATCCGCGGTTTATTTAGTCATCTGTTTTGTTAGTTATTTGATTTTTAAAAATTTTGGACGCCGGTCACAGTTGACCACCGTGGCAATCAACGTGTTTTTATAGTGTCAGTGATCAATGGTCCCGCATTATCATTAAAAATTACATAAATATTTATTATAAATCTTTATTGCACGTACTATTGGCATTTCAATTAATTTAAATTGGATTTAATAATTTTTCATAAACAAAAATTTTTATTGTGAATAGGATTTTACACTTTCAATAAGTTAATTTAATAATAAGGTTTAGAAAGATGATTCGTAATTCGTTTGTCCATACTGTCCACCTATTCTATTAGTCTCGTACATTGTAGCTAATTTACTTGTTCAGTCACGTACAGCCCATATGCTGCGCGTCTGACTATATAGAGTCTTACTCCACTTGTTCACGTAGAAGATCCATCTATCCCATTCTAATGAAGTTGATTAACGCGATAACTGTCACAGTGAAACAAATCTTATGTAATACGGCGTAATATTGTATCGTATACAAAGGATACATTTGTTCAATTCTACACATTATTATTAAATTATTAACTATATTAAAAAATCTTCCTTTTCTTAATCGTTTGCGTATATTTTAATATACTGAACCCCGTTGGAATCATCGACAATCGGTACCGGAGATTAAATAATCAAATATAATAATATAACAATTTTTTTTTATAATGGAATATTTGAAGGGAAAAAGTAAAACAAAATTTATCGTATCGGCGTTATATTAATTTCATAAAATAGTGAATATATTTAAATTGAAAAGCAGATCTATCATGCACCGAATAATCATAATTGTAGCCTGACGCACGACGTACTTCCTGTTCGTGATGACGGTCACAGCAGTCGGCGCCCTAAACAATCTATTATTCTATAATTAATTCCCGTTATTGATTTTTTGACAGAAACAAACTTTTTTGAAACTTACAATTGTCCTGGACAAAAATGCGATATGGTTATATTTGCGTCGGTACTAATTCACGAGGCTCGTGTATTTAAGTTTATACTACTTACAGTACAATATATTGAAACAAACTATTTGCCTTGATCTTCCAGACACGCTACAATATTTGAAAATATTAGGTAAAGCGAAAAGAAACGTCGTTCTTTCTTCCAATGCTATAATATTTATTTACAAAAGAATATACATAATATTTATCCCGACAGATAATTTCCACGCTTATTTGCAATACCTTGCCACAACTTAGGCAACTTCTCGATTCCTTTTTCATAAAATTCTGGCTGCTTTGATTTGAAAAAAGCATCCAAGCGTTAAAAAAGGAAGCGACATTTCGTTTCACTTTACCTAATACTATATGAAGTTTTTCAGATCTTTAAAAAATTATAACTCACTTTTAGAGTTCCATAAATACGTTTGAAGGTCAATCAAATAGTTGATATATCAGTATTATTTCAAGCTACACATTTATTAATCAAATACCAGTAATAAACAGAAATTATTGTATATAATATTTCAATTTCTTTTGCTCGATTCGCTGTTCTAACTTGATCCTTATTCAAACAGGTCCAGCTGACTCGATACACACGTCCAAAGGAAACCGTGTTCAATAAAGAAGCATAAAATCAGCCGCAAAGGAACTGGTAGGCCAGCACAAGTAACCAGGTCGGACCATCGTAAGGAGGAGAAAAACATCGCAGCGTGAAAGGTTGGTAACGTATAGTTAAGCGTTGGTACGAACACGGAATGACGTCGACCAGTTCCTAAATTCTCTTAAGCCCGTTGAGTGAAAAAGGGAAGACCGAGGAAGTACTTCCCTGATTTGTTAATACCCACTGGATTTTATGGTGGATTTAGTCGGCGGATGTGTCCCGGTGATTTATTTTCGATCGCGCGGTACCTGGTTAATGGATTTTTCGTACCGTTCTACCAGCTGTAATGAGATAAAATGCTTTTAATGTTCGTTCGAGTACGTCCAAGATAGTTTACGTTTCGTCGAATACGCGTTCGAAAATACTCTCGTGTGTGTGTGTAAACGTTTTGCCCACAGGTGTTCCCGTGTTAAAATATTCTAGTTTTCGTTCATAAGTAAAATCCGATTTAATCGGTTGTATTTCATGCTTAATCTGTTTAGTGTTATTTTAATAGAGATGGAAATTTGAAATGCTTTTCCGAATGATTCAAATCAGTAGACTGTGAATTTTTATACAATTTCTTGTATTATTATGGTTAAGAGGATTATTAACTTTATCTCGAACGCTGTGAAGCTTCAGAATTTTTGTATAATGTTTTATTTATTGTAATACTGTCGATTTTTATTTATTCGTGAATTCTACGAAGGATTTAAAATTATCGTTTCGATACGTTCGAATGAACTTTTATTAGTAACAGCAGATTAGCTATTAATAAAGCAGTTCACAAAAGACATATATTTTAATTTTTCTAAAAAGTCAAGAAAAGTGTTATTAAAAAAGTATAACAGCTCGATGCAGCTAATGCATATGCAGTTAAAATTTAAAACTGGTAATTGAATATAGAAACATTCGTAATACAACATTTTGTACCTGATAAGCAAAGTCCCATTTGTTTTAGGAAAACTATTTATTGATAAGAAAATTAAGAGTCTTTGAGAAATAAATTATATTTATATTATTTTCAATTACACTTTATACGACTCTCCCACATATTTTTACTTAGCTGTTATCGTCATAAGCGCATATAAAACTCCGCGTTCCCGCAATTCGTGCGAAGATCACGAAAGGATCTTAACAGAAATAATTCGTATCCGTCTCCGTTGAAACGGTCGATTCGTTGCCCGAAGCCGTAACCCGACAGACGGACGGAAACGTGCCGGACAAAAAAACACGAATAATAATCGGCGTGCAACGTCGCGTCGTCGGTCGGAAACGGAAGAGCCGTGGAAACGCGGTCGACGACACGACTCGAGCTGGCGAACCAGCGAACGAAACGCAGAAATCGAAAAAATATAAACCGGCTTCATAAGTCAAGCATCCACCGACGGTCGACACGGCACGTCGATGTATTACGCGGCTGGTTCCCCGGGGAGGATCGATGCCTGCGGCTGTCTCTCAAGGGGTTAATAGTTAGTGGCGTAATTTCACCGGAAACTGGTGCGTCGTTCACCGTGGTGAAACACATTCGTTACCCTTCCTACTTTCGTTGCACGATTTTTCGTCCGTAGGCAACTCCTTTTTCTTTCTTTTTTTCCTTATCACGGTTTAACCTTCAATCCTTTCCACCTGCGCGGGACAGTTTTGTCAATCATAACCAATTATGGTATATTATTGTATAATAATTATTCGTGTAGTAGTTTCGTGATTGAGATTTTCATATTTCTCCTTTAGCGTCCCAGTTCTATAAAAATGAGGGTGTGAAGCTATCTTTTTTATTTTTGGTTTTTCACGTTACGGAACTGAACGTGGTTTTTCTTCAGAGATATCAATTGTTATTTATAGTTTTTGGTGTTGCTGTGATAAATTATTGCACTGTGATTGGTCGATGCAGCGAGTCTGCTGTTCAAATTTTGACCGAGTTCAAACGTTTATTTTGCAAAAATTCAACCTTTAAATTGTTATTTTTTAATGTTGTATTATTTTCTTGTCATATAAAGGGTCTTTCAATAAGCGTTAAGTTAGGTTATTGAAAAAACAATTTTTATTTTCTCAAAATGTTGAAACTTTTATTCGAACTGGAAGTGTGGATTTTACTGGAGGCTCGGTGTCGCTAATTACAGATATTTGTTTCTAATCGCGTCAATTTTTTCCTTTCATATAATCACAAAAACAAAGAAATGTTATATATATATTTTTTTTTAATGCAAAAAGAAACTAAGTTTTTTTATATTCTTAGAAACTTCATTCAATTTTTTAAACTTTTGAGTAATATTGTTAAAAACTTTGAAATATCCAAATATCTTCAATTTTTAAAATTTCCGGATAATATCTTCCGAAATTTCGAAATTTAAAATTATATTTTTAACGTATTTATGTTATTCCTTGTACGTGTATGTTTATTTCTCAAAGACGTAAGTACGTATAACACGTACGAAAGATTCAATAAGTATCTGACGGATCTGATAAGATTTCCAATGGCTTTAAATGAATAATAAAACTTTCTTCGAGTTTACAGATTTGATTTAAAAGAAGGTGGTCTTTGTTAATTCAATCGGTACGGTTGCAATATAAATCATGCGATCCGATGGTGGAAATATTTTCTTCGATGGCAGAGAATGAAATACATCCCGCAAATGAGATACCGAGCGGAACGAACTGCAGTAGAAATCCGTGGAACGCTGACAAAGATTCATGACCTCGTTGAAAAGAACGAACAATTAGTCAGCGACATTTCGCGATAAATATCTATCGGCGAGCTGATATATTTTCTACCAATTAAATCGTCGATATCTGATTATTTATCGCGTCGAGTTCCAGCTTTCAAGTAGCAACCATAAATTTCGTTGCGGTCAGCCTGTATTCCTATGAATGTGATTAACATTTTTGGCTAACGCGAAACAACGATGCGTATTTAAATTCTCTTCTTTTATTGTTATGATTCATATCGGTAAACATAAGTTTTCTAAGTATTTATTAAACAAATAACTCGTTGAAAAATGGAAATTCCTCGAATTTCTACTAATCGATTTGCATCGAAACATGTATTTTTCAAAGTTTCTCGAATCGAACGATTTACGCTGAAAAATAAAAATTCATAAAAATTTTAGATAAGCAAAGGACTTGTGTTTGGTAATCGAAAAATCTTTAAAAGGTAGATGAAAAGAGAAAATTCTTAGAGAAATTGTTACGTATACGTGAATATTAACAGAATTGATCGGAAATCGGATAGTTAACAATTACATTTCATTCTGCGTCCGGCCTGACGTGTCATAATTGACATGTCACGAGTGATGTATCGTGATTGACGTGCCATAAGTCCACGAGAACGTCAAACGTTGAATCGAAACTCGAAATTGCGGGCTGGTTTCATTAATTAAAAATGAATTTCCCTGTCCCCGAGGGAACAGTTCTAATGAAGATATCCGCTAAATTCATTAATACCAAAATTCATTAAATTGTTCCTTTAAAAAGAATTATTTTACAATTTGTTGGATTAAATTCATTTCTACATAAATGTTATAAGATTTCACGAAATGAAATCTGAACGATTGAAATAGAACCTGAGAAATAATTGATTTAAACCTTGTTTTTTTTTCCTTCGTAACTGTTAACGTTGGTTAAATAATATTCGTGAAGACACAAGAGTTTGGTCTGTAAAAAGAAATATCGATCAGAATCTGTTCAAACAACGATCTTCCATGTCACTTCGATATCAAGAGGTTCGCGAATCACCAGAAACTCAAATGCTTTTCCAGCGGACTGAACAAAAATAATTGGCCTTTAATAAATCAAGTCCCTGGCCTGTATTTTCAATGGTTCTACTTCATTTTCATCCCCAAAGAAGTTTCGAACGTTTCGTGTTAGACTGATCGAGATCAGAATGTCTTTCATTCACTTTTATAGTCTTGTTCGATGATTAATTCTCGAAGCAAGAATTGCACGACCAAGTTCGTGGATTAAAATCAATTTGATTGTTAATATTATTATCATGGAATGGGAAATTTTTATCACGAAAACTTTAAATGACAGATAGAAAGTTATTAGTCAAGATATATATGTATATGTATAAAAGAAGGTCGTGAAAATATTCTGTACAGTGTGTCGTGGAAATTCTTTCTTATCGGTGTACCAAATAGAATTTTTAATTCAAATTTAAGTCAATAAAGTTTTATTTCGTGGTAAAACAATTATATTTATTTTCTTTGTTTAATTTTTTAATTAATACAATAAAATGGTGCTGAAGATTAATATTTTTTGACAAAAATTCGAGAATAGTATCGAGAATAGAAATATCAGATTCTAAAAAAATAAATAACTTACTATTAGTTTAGATCTTTTTGTTATAATTAACACCACAACCAGCTGAGGTTTTCTTATTCTAAATAATAATATATATATACTAATATACATATTTCATTCTATATTTATTTTCAACTTGAAAGCAAGTGTACATGAAACGTTCGTAGTCCTAGTATTAACGTTGTTAATGTAATGTTATTGTGATACTGTTCTAGCCCAAATTACTCCTATTCAATAATTAATTAATTTCATTTGCTTGTTACACTTTTTTTTTTGCAAAATTAATGATTCTACGTGAAAATATAATTCGTTTCCTTCGTAAAAAGGATTTTTGAGTAGCTTCTTGAAAAACGCATATTTATTACAATAATGTGTTGCAAGTCGCAATCAAATAATTAAATGTATATACTACAGAAAGAGGGAAAAATTCAATTTTCTCCGTCGATTCATTCAACTTTGAACAATTTATCGGTCAGTCGTATAAATATAAAGTGGAATATTAGCTTCTCGTCCCTTTGTTTTTTCTCTGTACAAACGAAGGTAAATAAACTAGACCGGCCTATATTTTCTCGACTGAATTATTCGACAATCCACTACGGCCATGTATTTAATTCGCTTGACGGTATAAACATTCAAATGAAATAATTAAACGCGATGCGGATCCGCCAGCATTTTTCCCTGGAGATACACGTGCAATTGAAATTGTTTTACCGGAACCTCGCAGATTGAAAATACGGCGACGAATACGCCCTTTCATCGTTATTCACGTTTTGCTACGAACATTCATGCTTGATTAATAAGTAATAATTAGC
The DNA here is from genome assembly GCA_943735885.1 of Stelis phaeoptera. NCBI lineage: Eukaryota > Metazoa > Arthropoda > Insecta > Hymenoptera > Megachilidae > Stelis > Stelis phaeoptera. Next base: position 6,820,277 of record OX030933.1, read on the forward strand.
ACGTAATTCCATGCATTACCGCTCAAACCACTGAACATTTCGTGTACTAGCCGACGAAAATGTTCTGGAATATTTTTAACGAATCGAAAAGTTTAATTAAGGAATTTTTTAATAGACTTTTAAATAGTTAGCACGTGTATTTTCATAACGTATTAAACGTTAACTGGACAATTGGATTAATAACGTCAGATTACTTTTAATACAGAAATTTCCAACCTTTATGCTACTACGCCTACCCGAAACAGAATTTTTTCCCGCGCCTCCCTACCTTTTATCGTTTTAATAGATATAATAATATAGACACGTTTTTAATGATAAAAACTATATTACAAAGAAAGAATTGAAAACTACAATTAACAGAATAATAACAAGGTTTTGTTATAGTGACTAATAAATACCAAGTAATATTAAAAATATATTTTTAGATTGGAATAAAGTACTAACAATAAGATATTAGACTGTAATAATTAAATGAATCAAGTTTCACTTTTTTTATCTCTTATACTTTTAAATATAATACATAACTCTGCGTTAATTTGACACAAAGCTCATCCGTATAATTTTACAAATATTGTACCAAAATCATATAAATAATAGTCCCTGTGCACACTGTGGCGAACTCTGAAGTACTTTGTCCGCAAATAGTTCAAATTATGAAGGTATTTCATGGCGTAGCCGAACCAAAGAATACTCGACATACATACGCACAGATTGAGTTTGAAAGTGCTTTGTCACGAAAGGATTAAACTACTTCTTGGTGGCAAGAGAGAAATAATGGGATGTTCGTGATGCGGAACGCCGGAACGGAAGTCACACACGTACAGCATCCGTCAGTGACTCAGGTAGCCAGAGGAATCTCGAACGGTCCTCGACCAAATTGTTCGCGGCTTATTAGCCTCGGTCCGAGCTCCATCCATTTCTGTCCACCAGGGGAGAACGTCTACTGTCGATTAATTATTCGTAGTTCGGGAAACTGCTTTTATCAATAGCGATGTTTCAGAGATACCTTGGCTACGTGAATCGATTTTCAACACCTGAAAGGTTACGCAGATAAAGGTAATCATGAAACTTTGTAAATATCTAGAGGATCGTTAAATGCAAAGTATAATATATATATAACATTTCATTTTCCTTTGTAACAAATACTTTGATATAGCAAGAAAAGAATATTTCACCGTACAGTCTTCTAATATATACAGAAAGTTAAAACTGAAAAGACTACTTCACCTACTTTGGTTCTTTAAAATTTAAAACAGCGATTTCCAGGTAACAAGAACTATTAAAATATCAATGTGCAGCAGTAAATTTATTAATTCGTTTTTCATGAACTTATTTTTCACTCGAAACCGACTAAACATTCGACGTCGGTTACCTCGGCGTAAACCCTTTGTACGTATAACAAATGAACCGCTAACGATGTGAAGTTTGTTAACCAATTTCCAGTCGATAAGCGCAAGCGTCGATGAAGTTTGTTAACACGCTTCCGTTTAGTAAATCGTTAAGCGGAAACTTGTGCTGTGGAAATCGCGAGGAGTTAAGAGTTCTCGATAGATTGATGCATAAACCATCGCGAATCTCGGTGAAAAGTTCGCCGATAGTTTTCGATTAAATCATCGGGGGCCCTGTACGCGGATTTTCGACCAGGTGTTTCTATCCTGGTAGCTATGTAACGATGTTACGGTGGCGGAAAGTCGGTTCAGATGACGAATCGTGGCATGGAAACGGACAGGAATACGTTTTGAGGGGGGGATGTTCGTTTATGCAAATTGCCACTTACGCGGGAAATCGTTTGCGAGCTTCGCCACTGTGGAATAAAATATATAACGAGGCGGTAGGGAAAAACGAACAGGCTTGGGGAAAGCGTGAACACGGCTGACTAAAGTACACGGAATTTTGCGTTCTTCACTTTCCCTCGAAGTCGGGTGTCCCTCACCCTCTCCTTCTTTTTGTGTGCTTTCATTGGAAAACAAGATCTTAGTTTTTGACCCAACGCTAGAATCACGTAAGTTCAATATTTTCTATTGAAAATAAAATAAGGAATGAAACACGAACTAACGTATAGAATAATTCTTTATCTTCCCATTTAAACATCTTAATAAATTTTGTAATACAAAATAAGAAATATGAAGCAAGTTGTTTTAACCCATTTGGTAGTTCTGTTATAGTATTAATAGTCCTGAAGTGATGTATTGATTTATTCTTTTTTTACCATAGAGATATATTAGGTTATCGAGTGAATATAAATTTTATTCATTTGCCATTGATGTAGAAATAATAAATATCAAAGTTGGTGTTTAGCTATTTGTCAGGACCTAAGAATTTCATACTTAATAGATAATAGATGATAGAGATCTAATCGAGGATTAAATTATAGTACTACGAAGAAAATATGTTTCTAATGTTTGTTTAAAAATAAAGTAACGAGAAAATTAAATTAGCTTGTATAATTATATAGATTGTAATTAAAAAGTAACATTGAGTCAATCATGAACGTGGCTTAAATAGATGTATAATAAAGAGTTTTTATACTTTCTCCTCTTCCTTTTTCCGGAACAGTTTTTCGTTTAATAGTTTTTGATTGATGGATGATGTGTTTCTTTAATAAGATATGAAAAATAATAAAGATTCATTACAATATTTTATCGTTAACCAAACATATTCTATCTTTAATATATTTGTTTGAAGAATCGTATCATATGTCATATTATAAAATGATGAATGATACTTTAACAAGAAGTTCTACTATCTGAACAGAGTATCCTCTATTAGACGCAATATTTGAAAATATGTAAATAAATCGCCAATTATATAAACTTTGGTTAGAATGAATACAACATGGTATCATTTCTGTATCGGTGAAAGTGATTGCATTGTTATTCAGAAATTCTAATACCCCAACACTTATGTCTCCCTCTTAATTAGAGTAATCTAGATTCTAGTGTACTTAAAATCGTAAGCGGAGCCAGAAATAAGATTATTTCTGCGAACGAATGATTTCGTACACGTGCACACTCTGAAACCACATAACAATCGCACACTAACTACACATGGTTCCTCTCCTTGATACGATTAGCCACATAATTGTTTCATTAACCGCAGCTAGATTCAAAGTCGAAACACGTACTTAGCTCCATATGGAATTCTAATTCAGATTTCTTATTTCCAAACGTTTCACAATCAAACCTTTCGTAAGGATTCATTGTTCATTTTATAATTATAATATAATAGAGCCAAGGTATGACTCGGTTTTGTTAAAAGAAAGCAAAGTGTGTTATTTTATCTGAAAAGAATATTTTTAGTATATCGAGTCTGTTTTAAATAGACGAAGAGGGTGGAAACTTTATGTTAAGACCTGTTTACCAGAAATCTTTGCAGAAGCTTTATTTTACTTCACGAAGAACTATAATTAAGTTTGTAGTCGAATTATGTTAAAAGGGCTGTTCCGAGCGTAAGAAAATCTCAGGTGTAATCAGGATTAGGTATTTTTCATGGGCGAAGTTTCTATCTAGGTACAAGCTCCTATATTCCGCGTTGAATCTGTTACTACCAACTGATTTTTCCAGTGAAACATCAAACAAACTATAAAAGTCTATATTTGGGACTTTGGTCGTTGTACTTTATGGAAGATTCTTTAACCAAAGGACAATGTTGAAATCCAAATACCAAACAGCACTTTCAAAATATTATCAATACTTTATAGTTTTTAATCGAGATTGGTGTCTGTCGAGTCGTTAACCCCTGTAACTTCAGTTTTCAACAAACTGCAGTTAAAAATTTACTGTTTGATCACGTAGAATGTATGTGTATCGTAACAATAAGCTCTTCAGGTACAAAGTGAAAATGCGCAGATAGGAAAGAATTTTTTGGCAGGAAAAGGGAGTTGCGGACTTTATAATAGCTTCCACGAACCACCGTCATCGACGTCTTGAATCCGTCGTAGATAAAGGCCGTTGCGATCGCAGCAACGTGTTACCGCGAAACGATGAACACAATTTACGAGGCTATTGTCGCAAGGTGCTGCACCCTTTCCGATAGGAAGGCATTGATATGGTCGGCGAAAAAATACGAGCTACTCCGGAACTGTGCTGTCGCAGACTACTAACTCGTTGAACGTAAACCGATCGTTTGACGGTCGTCCGTTGTCGCCGTGTTTCCGATCTTTTAAGCGGCTCGAATTTGAATGCGACACCGGTGAATACCAATTAGAACAGGAAGATAAAGCGCACCTGTAACACCCTTTCGAATCTTTACGACAGACTTTCTCGGGGGAATATGAAAATTTCATTCTATCACCGAGGCAATAAAAGGTCCAGCAATTAACCATATCATTGCGAACAGTTTCATTTATTGCAGCTCTGGGAAGTGAGATTTGTAGACGATTTGTCGCTTGCATTATTAATATCATTTCAATTACTTAATTAGAAATCATCGTATTCTGAATAATAGAAATTACGAAGAATCGCAATAATAATAAGTAAAATTTGATGAAAATAAATGCTTTGCTTAACCAAATTTTCAACACCTTTAGCGTGGCAGTCAAGGTGTTAATTGTATCGTTGATAAATTACTGCAGGAAGCTGGAAAATAGAATTTATAAGGATTCTGTTGACTGTATCGCTGCAAGGTGTACTTTTTTTTAACACAGTTGCGAAAGAGGGACTCGTGCATTGAGTCATTTACCGAAATGGCCACATTTGCATGCCGACGAGCTCGTGCAAAGCGAGAGAATTGTATGGAAGAAATCTCTCTTGGCCCTGTGTCGTCTCGAGTGTCCACTTTCCAGCTTTACATGGTAGACGTCTACATAGCTGAAAGTATCTTAACATCCACATATCTGTGACACTGGCAGCAAACGTGTTAAGATGAATGACGATATTACTTATAGGATGATCTAATGATAGCAAAAACAAAAAATAAAGTAAAATCTCTAAAGAACTTCGAGAAACGTTTGCTAGGATTATTATTTCACGCCTTTAGAGGAATGCAAAAGGATTTGAACCGGTCAACCGTGGAATAGAATAGAATGGAAAAATGTAGGAGGATCGTTTATTCACGTGGCGGCAGTGAGAAAAGAGTCGGGACGAAATAATGTTAGAAAATAAATTCTACTTCCGTTTATTGTCCAAAGCGGGAAAAGTATGTGGCACGTGGCACATTCCAGTCGTGGCTATCTCTCCGGGAAGAGATCTCGAGCGTTATCCCTCTCATAATTTCGCAGGCAGCTTACACGGGCTTAACTCTCCGCCGGTCTCCGTGTCTACGCGTTTTTCCCTCAAGCTCGCAAGCTATTTCCAAGCTTGCAACCTGGCCCCTCATAAACTTAACATAAGGGTTAAGTCTTAGCAGTCTTTTACCCCTCTCTCTTTTTCACTTTGGCCTTTTCATTCCTTTTGTGGCCTGGATACCTCTTGGCTTGCGCTATTCCGCTCACATCAAAGCCTCTTTACTACTTTCTGCTCGTTACACGAACTTATGCGGGAACTCGTGTGTAATTTCTCTTTTTTTGAACCACCGAGCTCCCAGATACCTGTCGAACCATCGCGTTCCTTCGCGATTTCGTACCAGATGGGAAAACAAAGCTGTGGGTTAACAGTTTAGAAACATCCGTGCCGGCAATCGGCTATCAAGGTATCGGTGACGTTCAAAAAAGAAAATAGAAAAAGTCAAATTTTAGTTCAAATAAAGTTAGCGTTCTGATAGATTCTGTATTGCTACTATTTGCTTGCTAAGTCTTGTGATAGTCTTTCACCTGAAATTTTAATGGTATGTTTATGTGTTCACTTGAAAGTAAAACTGGCGCTAGAAGCTATCGAGAGCGGTCTTTACAAGTGGACACTGCGCTGAAAGTGCATGTGGTCATTTGAAAGTGACTCTCAGCGTGGTGTTCACTCGCTGCCAAATGCTCTCGACAACTTCTCGCGTGAGTTTTACTCTCAAGTAGACACGTGTCCTCGTAGTGCAGTTTAAATATTACTAGTGCTTCTCTGACCTATATTGTTTTGCTCGTTCAACAAATAAAAATGTATGTTGTTCTAATAAATTTCTTCCCTCAAATTGGAAGACTTTCTGTTCAATTATATTGCAGCTTCTATTACACTAACCCTTTTGAGAATCTCTATATTCACGAACGTAATATAAAAATTTCAATTTATGGATATCATTCGAAGTAGTTTATTAAATACAGACCGGGCAGAAAATGAAAATAAATGAAACTTGCTTCCATTTATTCGTTGCACAATTTTTCATTCTTTATTTCTTGTTTTTTTTTACGCTCTGCACGAATGAACCTCTCTTTTTTTTGTCGAACTTTGGAAATATATAAATTTCCATTTTACGGAGTTGGAGCGCGATTTAAATGGAAATGCTATGGCATCGCGGGGCGCGTTTGAAAGCGACAGTAGAAACGCGTAATCCCATGATTCGGTCGCGATTTTGTGGAAATCGTATGTTTCTTTTCAACGCTGCTCGACGAACAACGAAACGGCAAAGTGTGTTTCCAAAAGGAACAGCCGGGAGGAGCGTGTTTCATGACGTTACAACGGTTGCTCGTCGGATTTTATTGCCCCTCCATTACCATACCCATCGGGACGGAAGCGTTATTTGCGAAACGACGTTTCAACAGAAAGTCGTTTTTCAATAAAATTATCTCGTTCCAAACGCACAACGAAAATCACACCCTTCGGGAACACTTTATTGTCGGATTTTACTTCCAGACAATATCGTGGAACATATTTTTCTCTTAAAAAAAAAAGAAAAAAAAAACGAACAGAAAGAGAAAAGAATCCATTTCCCCGAATAATGTGCCGCAGATGGAAAATATGAAACATGAAGACGTAATGTTGTTTGGCCTCATATGCTTCGAAATCGGCCATTGCTTCGCTCTAATTAGCAACTAGTCGTTTAGAATTAAAAATATTAAGGAAAGATTTTTATAGTTATTTTCAGTCAATTTCCAGCTTTAAATTGATATGACATAAGTGCTACTTCATGTTATTTTTATATCATAAAATTTGGTTATACTTTTAGTACGATATAATCGATAAAAACATACAACCAGTAGATATTTTTGTTTCTTCGTTTAAGATACAAATTAGGTTTTATATACTTCGTCGGTTCTCCCGTACTGAAATCTCGAAAAACAACAAATTTCATGCACACAGAAATGTAATGTACCTCATGACGAATGCTATCGTCGTTTGCAATTTTTCCAAAACTATATCTACCCGTTTCCTGAAGTGACGGACGTATGTAATACATACTATGTATCCATGTACGAGTTCACCTCATCCGTTTCCACCTCGAACACGTGGACGCGGCCGGACGTCAGATAAAATACCGGAATTCCATTTCGCCGACGGAATTGCAGTTTCGCGACACTCGTCTACCTTCATGTTTCTTTCCACCATCATCCAGATGAAAATATACACGTCACGATCGGTTATTCGGTAAACAATACGAGTTTGATGAATTCTGCTAGTTTACGAAGAAATCGTTCTTTTTTTTTTTTGTCTCCAGTACAAATCAACCCTTGTCTAAGCAAGAAGGTACCTGGATACCCATTTCTGTATCTCCATTTAACAATTGTTCAGGATCTTGCGAAGATGCTTATTTTTTTTTAACACTTTCATACCGATTTAAACAGTAACACTAGAACTACGGACGTTCAATGCACCCTTACTTTTAAATTGAACCTCAAATAGAAAGTAAAATAAATGAAGGATGAAACGTAAACCAACGTATAGAATAATTCTTTATTCAGACAGAAGCATTTTAATACATTTTGTAATTTAAAATAAGAAATCTGAAGCAAGTTATTTTCACCCGTTTGGTAGTTCTAGTGTTAAATATAACAGTGTTGGTAGATATTCAGTGTCGACTACTCGTTGACTGTTGCAGTGAAAACGAACATATGTAATAAATTATTAAGGATACGATCGATTAATTTTTAAATTGAAGTTTTCAGTTTGTTATCGTGTATCAGTAGTTAAATATTAACGCAATTTATGATCCGACCTTCCTTTTCTTCAGTAATTATTCGATTGGCAATTAACGTGTTAGTGAGTCAGAACTTACTTATATGTATAGATTGTGGTCCAAGTATTATATTAAAATGTGTCTGTACTATATTATCTATTACTTTTACAATATTACTTTGTATGTGTTATCCATAATTTTAAATAAATGCGAGTATTTTTAATCAGGTAATTGAAAGAATTCGTAATAATAGAGCAGGTGAATTCCCATAGAAATTCAAGTGTCTCGTATATGGCTACATTAAAAAGACAATATTAATATAAATAATTTAGTATAAGCTAACACGTATCCCCGTGTTGAGGAAATATGGTTCCACTATAGTTTGGGTTGGCAAATAAGTTCGTTCGGTTCTTTATTCGAGAATGAAGCACAATTTCTTTGACACACAGAATAGATTTAGCCATTTGTATCGATAACCTCTTGCCATCTTTCTACGAACTTAATTTGCGCAATAGCGCTACGAAAAACAAATGCAAATCGAAATGAAACTGTGACGAAGCAAAAATCGAACAAACTTATTTGCCAACCCAAATAAGAATAAAAATAATTTCTTTGCGTTTGCAATACCAAGTCGGTCTCTATTGATCAGGATAATAATTAAAGCAGCGTTTAAATAATTCCAAAGTATCGTAGAAAATTAATTAATTATAGAAAGAATGTAAAATGCGCGTTCTTCGCTCGTCGTTTAAGTAAGATTCCTTCCATAAGGGCGAATATTTCGTTTTGCCCATCGAAGAAGCGTCGATATCATCGTGGGTATAGCCGGCTCGTCAATTTTATAGGAAGCAGGGAGGATTAAGTGACAGAAGCAATCGGCAATCAATTACAAGCGGTGATCATCGCGCGATTAGCCGCGCCGTCAGGCGCGAAATCGTTCTCATATAAATCATACGACAACCTCAGCCGAAATCGGCCCATAGGAAATCGTTGGCCGTGTATACGTGTACCATTCCTACCCCCTTCTGTACGATTCGATTTACGGATTGCTTCTGCCGCTGTGCCGTTACCCTTCCCCATGTTACCCCGACCCCGTTGTCACCTGGTTCCTTCTCACTTTCCCTGTTTGAAACGGAGAGGGGCCACGAGCTTCCGGCGTTTCATTGACGAGACGTCAACGCCAGATGTTGCTCTCCCTTGTGCCGATCCTATCTCTAATTTCTGCCAAGCCTAATTCCTTGGGCTTGTTATCCCTGTCTCCAGAATGAAGGCAGCACTTACCGTCCAGAACGTTTAACCTTCTTTCGCTTGTTTTCGGCTAGTTTGACAATTAACTTTAACTTAAGTGTTTTAAACTTTATGGTGTAGTAATGTGGGTTGAATTAAAAAAATTAGAATATGGAAAATCCAAGTTCTTTGAATTCTAAGATGATAATTTAGGGTAAAGATTAAATTGTTGATATACTCGGTACCAACCTGTGAAGGGTTAACACGTTAATTATGATTATCAAAAATTTGTGCAAATTAGTATTTATTTATAATACTATAGTCATAGTAAATACAGTAAATATTTACGTAATATAAATAGGTAATGAAAAGAATAAAAATTTGTAATCACAAAAGACACAGTAAAATATTGCGTATGTACAACTTTGGGTACTAATAGGTTAAATCTGGTATTGTTATTATCTTGTGATGGGTGGTCAAATAATTGTTGATAATTATTCATCATGATCGCAAATTTCATTTAATGAAATAATTGAGGCGTTGGATGGAAGAAGGGCACATACGCCGAAATGCCGTTTCGAGATAATCGACTTCAAAGTTTTCATAATTGAATAATTTAATAAGTATCAATGCTTTTAACTCAAATTTTTGTAAGAATGTAGTTACATGTCTTTAAAATATAATAAGCATACAAGTCGAAACGATTTAAACGATTTACGGAAAAAGGGCACATAAGCCTATGTGCCCCTCTTCCATCCAACGCCTCAATTGTAAGCGTGAGTAAAGATTTATCTGAAACAAGATTATATTGTGTATTTTTACGTTCAATTATTTATTAAACTTCGCCATTTCAAGGAATTTATTTGCCTGTACCCCATTTTCGGGACAGAAGATTAATTGTTTGAAAGATATTAACAATTAATCCATCCATATTAACAATTATCCATCCTTCAATTCTATGTCATTGCTTTTATTTGCTTTTATTTTTCGTGTACATACTAAATGGTATTGTTTTACCCGTTAATAAAATTTATTATTACTATTATTAAAAAAAAGAAAGTAAAGTGAAAAATTAAACGTCTCTCTGATTAATACAAAGAATATACGCGTGACATATTTATAATCAGAACTGATAGAACGATATTTTCTTTAAAATTGTGAATTGGAGGAACAGTTTCGCGGCCTAAATTTGTTTTAACTGCTGCAAATCCATTCGTCATTTCAATTACTGAATCACGATCCTTTGGAATTTTAGATCGCACGGGAACGTAATTGTCTCGTGATTAGTCTCTAACGTAACGATCACGGTGCCCGTGTAGGATTCTTTTCCTTTTTTTCTTTTTTTTTTTTTCGAGCAATTAAGTTTCGCGATCAATGGGACGAGTGTACCGCGCGAATCGTGCAAAACGATCTAATTATCATTATACCGAAAATCCGTTGTCTGTTTCCATAGCTCTATTCACCGGCACTAATTGCCGGCGATTCAACCAGGTTATACCCGTCGTTCGAAAAGCTTTCCAACGATGATTCGAAGGTAGCAACGCTTCGAGCGGTTGAAAACTGGATATCGTGAGTACTTTTTCGACGACGAGGAAAAACGAGAATAATGGTCGTACGATGGCTCGTTTTTCTTCTAAAATTACGATGGTATATTAAACCTTTCGCCTTTATCACATATCGGTTTATAATAGGTACTTTTTTGTCGAAGTCTAAACAACTGTTGAAGCCTGGGAATTTCGTGATAACTAGAGATGAAAATAGGAAAAATTAACAAAAAGGTGGACACGTTGTTTAGTTTGGAAGAGAACCGACACAGTTAAAAAATTTGAGGTTTTCATTGTTTGTATAATTATATATAATGCAAACACGTTATATTTTCATGTGAAATACAGAGTCATAAAGATTAGGGGGTGATTATAAATTTATAAAAATCTATTGCACTTAAGGGTAGCTATTAGGGTTAAAAAGAGGAGAACATACAATAAGTAACTTCAGATATGTACTTTAAATAGGATAACAGAGATATGGACGTCATTTCTTCAAAATCAGTGATGTTTGATTAAAACTTTTAAGGAGATTGAAAATACCGTTGCAATTTAATTCTGCACCTGAGATCCAGATTATCCAAAATCCATTCTTTGAAAAATTAAATTATACATTATCTCACTGTTCTTTCTTTATTGTACACAATAGTTATATTGTATTTTAAATAAAGAAAGGCTCTTACGTTATGAAACATATACTTTGTTAAATATAATTCATCTTTTAAACTGACTTAAGTTTCCTAACTTTGCAAGAAGATTTCAGAATTTGTTTATAAATTCCGTTTTTAACTCGCTATTATAGAGTTATCGTTGATTTTACGTTTGAATTCCAAGCTGCTGATAAATTAACTTATTACCATAACTCGACCTCAGATTTTCAAAATAACAGAATAAAATAACCAGGGTATGCATGGGTGAAATTACGCAAAATACCTTCATCGACACAAAATCTGTTATTGCGATAACGCGACTTCTAGTTTTTACGACAGAATTCATGATACCTCGTATCATGCCGTGGAGACTTTTCTTACTCATCTGTCTTACCGCGTAAGAATTGTCGACTTAACACACACCCTCGCTTGATACCGAATAAACCTTACACGCCGTAACAGTAACGATATCATTTCTTGCTTCCGAACTCGTGTAAAATACCTCATAACTTTTGCGTCTTCTCTTCCATTGTCGACTCATCAACTTATTCGAAAGATTTACATCCGCCAGAAACGTTGTATCCGACGGAATCGAATCTCGACTCGCCAGTCTTCCACTAGTGCCATTGAGATCTTAATTTCCGTTGAAAGGGATGCCAGCGCCGTATAATAAATTCCCTCTGGGCCAGTATCTCGACGTTACACAGCCGAAGGTTTACGTAAAACACTGGGACACCGTGATACACTTTAACGCACTCCTGAATGCATCTCACGAGTTACGGGGGGGGGTGGGCGAGGGGAGGACAATTATTATCGAGCCACGACAAAGGGCTAGATCTCGCCGTGGGTACCTTTGTCCTCCGTTTCGCAGAGGAATCCTTTCAAGAGGTCACGAGCAATTTCCCAGGTCGTCCTTCAGCGGGGCTGAACAAAAAAGCGATTTGCATCGTATAAAAGAGCGGCTGATGGAAGGTGCGAATTGTATAAGATAAGGGGTGCCATTAGCGGCGCTAGAAACAAGTTTGCCCGTCCAAACTGTCGGGAAAGGTGAAAAGAATAGAATTTTCTCAGACAATTATGGTATTTTGTATAAACGAGCTTCTAGCCTGTGTTTGATCGCGTTAAGTGTTCGACCCCCTTTTTTCCTCGTTCATTTACCAAATTGACGATGATGGATCTTCGTTAAAAATGATACGCAGGCCAGCTGCAAATTAAGGATGATGGTTTTTTTCATTTACAATACGCTTCCTTTACGCATCTTCTTAATATTTTGTTAAATATTACTTCCTCTGTTCGAAAGTATGGTATACGTTTGAAAGAAAATCTTAGATTATCTGGAGTTTCGAAAGCAACTGGCAATACTCGTTATATTGATATCGTTTACATTGATAGCTAGATAACCTAACATATTTGACAGGCGTTTGCTTTTGAGTTAAGTTGGAATTTGAAGAGTAAAAATTAGTTTTTTTAAGAAAAATAAAACAGTCACCGCTGTAATTTCAAAATGGACAATTTTAACCCAAATAACGTGAATTTACAAATAAGAGATTACCAAATCGAAGCAATTAATTAATGAACAACGTCATGGTATCTTGCAATAGTTATTAAGTATAGGAAGAACAAGGAAAAATTAGAACACGGTGTTATTATTTTTTTATATTTAATTTCAGTTTTATTTGATTTTTTGCGCAAATATATACCATATTTTCGAACAGAAGGAGTATTTATTATATTCTTCTGTGATTTTTAAAACAGTCTTAACACGTTGGCTGCCACGGGGGTCACCGGTGACCGGCACCCGAAATTTTGTACAATCAAATAATTACCAACAGAAATGATAAAATAAACCACGGATAGCGTTATCATTAAGCTAATAATGCTAGCTATCGATTTGAAAGGTTAAATTTGAAAATTAGTTGATTATATTCTTAATAATTAGGATTTCAACGTGTCTGACTACACACGTCCGTTTTCACTGTGGCAGTCAACGTGTTAAACATGTATGCGATATGGTTTTCGGTTTATACAAAACTGAAGATGCAACATTATTATTCTCGATGAACGTGTTATATCTTAAGCAGGAGTTCACTTGGAAACTCTTTCATAGCGGCGGGTCTTATTGAAATTGTTTATACAGGCAGTCGATCGAGAATTCTGGCTTTCGGCGGGATCCCTTGATATCAAATTTTATCGACTGGTCAGCGGTGTCCAGCCAGCTGGAAAAATACTTCGACTCGTAAAGATCGCTAGTATGCTAGGAAACTGGCAGAGTTTTGCCCTGCTCGGCTCACCTTATACACTTCTTTACTACTTGAAAGTCCGACCAACACAACTCGCGACCCCTTAACTATGAAAAACGGTTCAAACTTGCATACCGTGTTTAAAGTTTCGCCAAAGCAATTGAGAATTCTTGGTGAAACTCGCGAGACGTGTACATACAGTTAGACAGAGATGTTGCATTTTTCGGGTCTCAACCGTGGAAAGGATTCCTTTTTCTTCTCTTCGCTCATTGGGATACGACCAATTTGGAAATTCATGCTTATATTAACATCTTATTGGACTTCGGGTACTTGTAGAATTATTATTTGTGAGATCTGAAATTTTAGAAAGCATTTTGCAGGAGGAAGAGTATCAAGAGGGTTAGTCCTTTTGAATAAGCGTTATATCTTGACAACTAATAAAAATGGATGAATACATTTAAAGCTTAATAAATTCGTCTTGAAAAGCATTATCGTGTGATCAGAAAGAAGAAATACATAGTCCCATTTAAAAAACGATCTTTTAAATTAATAACATAAACAAATGTTCGTTTACGTCAAAACATAGATCCCGTTTCATCCTGCAATTTCCATATAAATAATTTTTCGTGTCATCGATAGTTATTGAAATATCAGGACTGTCACATTTTAGCGTGAATACCCTGTATACCTCGTGGGATTAATTACTCTTGTAATTTTGTGCTCCTTCTTCTATTTAATGGAAGTCTAAAAAAGTAAATTACAATTTGATAAGAATAAGAAATGTTATTTGCAGAAATAAAATTTTGAGCCTACCTGATACCATTCAAACATTTTGCAGATAATTAATTTCTATGGTGCATACTTCTGATCCTTTATATTGCATTGTGTCTATCAACTGAAAACAGAGTTTTGTCCACTGTCGATTAATTTAACGAGAGTGAAGAGTTTAGAAATGTTTCTATTAGCAGCACAATAGTGTACCTTATACTTTATTTGAATTCCTATTTCATCAAGCATACGTACGATACAAGAGATGAAATAATTTTGAGTATGGATTCAGTGATTCAGATTAATAAAACATTTATTTGATCAGCCTTCCCGTCACAGGAATCAGTTTTTCCGTCGTTCGAACAGGACTGTCCCGATATTAAAACGGTCCGCTTCAACTTTATCTTCCGCTCGATCGGGCAATCGACCGTGCTCTGCTTTTCGTCCTGCTGAATAAGCCAAAGACGAAGTTAAATAATGATTCCGGAAACAGGACACGCTCAACAGCCCAGCCACACCTTCGAATAATATAACGGGTCTGCCGTTGAGCGATGGCCCAATAATTTCGGATTGCTGTTCCGTGCAAGATGAACGTCTTTCACTGTGGAGGATCCTCCTGGTGAACCGTCCCGGTACTTCCTTTTAAAAATCTGTCACCAGGAATTCTGGCTCCCTTCTTCTCCCACGATTCTCGTCGTTCGTGTTCGTTCACCTATTTTCGAGCGAACAAGATTTCTGCCTCGTTACAGGACAAGGGGGAGAAGAAGAAAGCTGACCGAAGTGAAGAATGACTTTCACCAAGGACAGTCTTACCATTTTTCTTCTTCCAATGAAATTGAAGACCTCTACACCGTCGAATACATTCCGTGTTAAATGGTGCTTTAACTATTTTGTGGGTACAATTTTTTGTATATCTAAATAAAATTTTGAATGTAAATAATAGTAAATAGGACGCTCACCTTTCAACGACGATAACTGGGTCAATCGTAACCTCGTATAGTGATAGGTGAAGTAAAATTAAGTATTCAAATTTCCAAACGAAAACCCTTCATACATTAGAAAAATAACGTGGAAAGAAATAGTAGGAAATTTAGGAAATGGGGATCGAAGAAAATTTGTATTTAAATTAAAGTTCTAAATTATACCTTGTTTTTTATTTGTTTGACAAAATCGGAAAGCACATTTTGTTTTTAGTTTATTATGGAAATGACTTCAATTTGTGGGCAAAATTATTCCCACTGCATATGAAAGAGTTAGGAAACATGTTTTATCATGTTTAAACAATTTTCTGGAATTTTGAATTGATGATGATTTAACCCATTAATTCTCAAATGTCAAAGTGCTTCAAAGTGGAAGGTGAATAAGTATTTACTTATAATACTATAAATCTTTATTTAAAAGTGACTAGGTGAAACACATTGTAATCACAAAAAGAATAACAGAATTTTATGTAGTAACCTAAAAAATATATAATTTCTTCAAAGAAAACTATACAGAGTGTCTACTTAATTTGACCAGTAATTACGAGAGAAAAAAAAGTGAGTTAAATACTCATGTGTTTGAAAATGAAAAAATTCCAAGCTTTTAATTCAAATAATTAAAAATTACTATAATCAGTTTTTCTTTTAATGTGGAATCAGTGAATTATTGATTTTTTAACAGAATTCTAGTTAAAAACGTTACAACCGAACTATAAAAAGCGTACAGTGAACAAAGTCTAATTGCAATTTCCGCAATCAACTGTTCGCGGAATAATTAACTATTGATAGGAAATCAGCAAGGTTTGTACACAAAGCAAAAGTATTTTAATCTTAGAAGTCGATTAAAAATCTATAACCGTTTGTTCCGCTCCTAACCCTGTCGTTCACCTTTCAATCGAGTAATAAATTCATCCGCGACAAACACGAGAGTCGGCAGAGCGCGGTCGACAAAGTGCGAAAATCGATTTTCCGTAACCCCCTCTCTTCCTGCGGACGAAAACTTCCGCCCTTTAAAGAGTCTCATTATTTTCCTGCCAGGAACGATCGTTTCTAGTCGAATTCGACCAACCAACCCCCCCACATCGTTTCTCTCTCACTCTTCCTTACCCGTTGTTCGTCAACGGGGATGGTGATCGAGGGACCAGGGTGGAGAGCCTAGGGTGGACGAGATTGATAAATTATCGGCTTGAAAAATGCAAAACCGATACTCCAACAACCCATCACTTGCCTACCTTATATACAGGGTGCATGTAAAGGTTGCGATCAAATTGATACAATGTCTTCGTGGTTTCTGACAATGGAAAACATTTCGAATGTTTTATTAACCCTTAAATCGTCGAGAAATCTAAGGGTTTAACCCCTTCGCGACGAGTGACGAACTGGCGCGTCATAATATTAATCTTTTGCACTTGTAGGTTCAAATATAGTCTGTTTTTGTAGCAAAATTCTTGGAAACCAAAAGCTGCATTTCGAAATTAAAATGTTACCAATGTTTATGAATCTGTGTATTTTTTTGTTTTATTATTAATTTGCTGTGTTCCGATATAAATACAATTTGTAAGTTTTATTTTAATAATTGCACTAATTGGGCGCAAAGGGCTAATTGTCGTTTTCATAATTGTCTTCACGAATAACGTACTAATACGTCGAGCTTTCACTGGACATTCTCACGAATGACTTTCTGCTTTATTTATAACTTTTGAGGTATTAAGTAAATCAAAGCTTTACCGACAGTTTTAGTATATTAATTATGAGGTTAGGCCACCCTGGTCGTGTTGAAATCACAACAATCTTTCCTAGTAAAAAAAGAAACGAAATTAAAGAAAAATATCAATTATGACCCTTATGTATAATTCTTAAGGAGCAATTACTTATTTTTCTTTTTTACCAAATGAACTGAAATATTTTTTGAACAAACCCACGGTTTGTGCTAAATAAATATTTGTAATTTCTATCTAACATTTACCAGAATTTTGCAAAACTATTGATTCTTACATAAATTGTATGCTTTTTAATCAGAATTCATTGCAAAGGTATCGGTAACAAAACAAGTTTTAATTATTTCGAAGTTTTGATACAGAAATTGGTAAACGGTAATTGTATGGGGGTACACAAAATTTGGGAGGTATAGGACGTGATGTGCTGAAAAAAAAGGTGCACCTGCGACTGACTCTAACATCGAACCTTTTTAAGGTGACGAGGGTACCCCGAGAATCCTATTAAGTAGAAGTTTCCAGATCATTGACGACGTCTCCTTCAACTGGGCAATAAATATCTGCTGGAAAATGAATTTAAGGTTGATGGCTAGTTATTAGCTTTACGATAAGCAAACTCTCCATTCCCGTTAAAATCTTATTGGTCGTAGGAAATCTTATTTTATTTCCAATAAACATAGTATACATATTTGCGATTACCTAATTCAGATCGTTCGAACGATATGGCGCCTACAGGGTCAATAATGCAACTGGTCAAATTATAAATACGAGAAATAAGGTTTTTGCGTTTTTTGTATTCAAAATAAGCTCTTCGAAAACCTGACAAAGTTCTAGTGAAATCTTATGGACAGTTGGTCAAGGATCTTTAATAAGTGTTTTTTATTAACTTTAACTTTAGTTTGGAAGACAGAATAATTAGTTAAAATTGAAACCAATATGGTGAATGGTGACTTTATAAATAAAATAAAAGAAAATATAGCAGCCGAGAATAAAGGCGAATGAAAACGATATAACTGACATTTACTCTGGTTGTAATACAATTTTAATAAAAATCCCTTCTCTAGATTATCAAGGTTACAGCGTTCCACTCCCAGATCTTTAAACTAAAAGAATACTTCAACGCGTGCTGATATAATTATTCAAAAATTTATATAATTCCACATCTTATAAATTATCTCATTAAACTTTTAAACGTTGTCAAAGAAATTTATTTATAACTTATCAATTCTATATACCATGGCTCCCAAATATGATCCAACTGTAAATCGGAAAATCCAAAGAAGGGTTAAAATAAATAATTTAAGGTGAATCATTCAATCTGAATTTAACATCGAAAGAGATAATATATTAATTACAAATATAATATTAAGTTACAAATATATTACAAATATATAAATATAATATATTACAAATATAATATAATATTAAATAAATATATTAAGATAAAGACTTAATAAAAGATAATATTATTTGTTAAAATTGTATATTTGAACACCCGGTGTACACAGCACACGTCGCCTAAGGTTCCGATGCATCGCCAGGAGTAAGCTGACTGCACGCGATGAATTCAGGTGGATTTGGTGTTCTCCACATAAATTTCGACGCGATGCCACGTCGGCTGTCATACGATGGCACGGTCTGAAAAACTGCAGCCTGCACCACGAGTGCATATCCTTCATTTTCGCCCAGCTACCCGCCATGTTGGCGTGGTTAAAATGTCGACGAACGGGTGCGTAACGACAGCCGCGTGTCCGTGCACCGTGAATTAAAATGTTATTGCCGAATTTTCGCCGGCACGGGCGAAGTGTGCTTGAAAAAATTGACACGTTTCGCCGACGTCGCTCGCTTGGATGTTTCGACGTTCATCTTCAAATCTGCTATTCCGACGTGTCGATGCTGTTTAAACGTTCGATAAAAATGATACTTTCATTCCTGAAGACGAAGAAATTGATTGTTTCATTTTTTCATTTTTATTATCAATTTGACAGAGTTGCGCATAATTGTTATAAAGAAAGTTTATTGAACATATATATAGATACAAAGAGTAATGATCTTAAAGTGTAATAGAAACTAAACACTAAACGAATAAATATAATTAATGGGAAAAAATATAAAGGTGGACGTGGGAGGCGTTCTCTATGCGGCGAACAACCATGACGAACTGAATAACTTCGCAAACATAAAGCTGCCAACCTCAAGGTATAGCACGGCCTATAGGGATCTTCTACCAACACAATTATATTATATGAAGGATTACAATCTTCACGGAAATAGAAGAGGAAACAAGGAAACGGGGTATATACATGTAACTATTGATACGTATTCAAAAAAAGGTATCATCAATCGTTGTTACGCGTTCATTCCTCCTCCAATCGAAAAATACAAATTCCGGTCATTGTTGTTTCAAACACGTTCCGTTTCTCTATTCCAGCTATAAATTGAAATCATCGGTAACAATTTCGATGGCTTAAAAAAGACAGGAAAACAAAAAACAAAAATGGAAAAATTTGTCCCGTCAAACTGATTTAACTTTTCTGCGCAGCCGTCGCGTCGGGTGATTCGTTACACGCGTTGGTTATTGTTATAAACAGGATTCACGGTGAAATTCAGCTGGTACTGGTCAAACTTTGGAAACGGAAAGGGTGGATGGTTGGGGGCGAGAGAGGAAGGGGGGGAGGGGGGTGAAAGGCGAAACAAAAAGTAAATTGAACGCGGAAGCATGTAGTGGTGCGGCAGACAGGAGGGTGTGTGGGGAGGAGGGGTGTACACCGAGGATTGAAAGCTCAAAGATACGCTGATTTATAAAATGGCCCAGTGGAACGGACGCTGTTCTCTACCGTTGTTAATGGTTCTTCGTAATTTGTATAAATTGCCATGAAATTTATGTTTTTCCGTCGGTTCGCGACCGGGGAACGCTTTATTTCACCAAACGAAATCTCATTTTCCCGGTACATACCGGTTTCGTTGCCTCTTGCTTATCGTTTATCACTGTTTCCGAACGAAGAGAGACTAACAAAAATCGATATCAGCCTTTCCTTTGTTAACAGTTGGGTACTTGTGTCGACGATAAAAAATTTAAAATTGCAAGATATACTTAAACCTATCGATAACTGCGTTGAGTATACTCGTAATAAAAATGCGGCATTTTTATTTTACGAATATACTCGTCATCAAGAATTTAGATAATACACGAAATACATATTAATATTTAAACACATTTTTGAATAATAATGAATTAATAAGCAAAGTGCAACAAAACGCAAAGTACTGCAAAACGCGATAACGATTAAACAATAAAAAAGAATTTGAATAGAGAATGACAGATTTAATTAATGTGAAACATTCAATTATTTAGTATAAAAATATTTCTATAATTCAAGGATTAAAATACTAAATAATAGATAGATTATTTAAGATTGATTATTTGTTTTATTTATGATTATCAGATCTTAAATTCTTTAAATAATATTAATGAATCTTTAAACAGTTAAAATATGAAATGAAAACAGAACGACTATACAAAGTTCCAAATTTCGAACTTTCAAATCTCTAAATTTTAAATTTACAAATTTTCATATCTGAAATTTCTAAATTTCAAATTTCTAAGTATCAAGTTTCTAAATTTTAAATTTACAAAGTTCAAACTTTTCGTACGGGCGGCGTCGGCGCGTGGTACCGGCAGTGTCAAGGTTAAAAAATAAATGTTGTAATATAATATAATCGAGCGCTCGTCGTCAAGTGTTTGCTCGCTGCGGGCTGAACGGAAATGACAGCAAAATCGGCGCCGTGCTGGACGTGTTAACTGTTAAAACGGATTACTACTACGAATTTAATGTGTTGGTATAATTGATACAGAAATCTGAAGGGATGGTTCGTACAGTATTACAGCAGGTGGAAGTAATGTGGGCTACAACGATTTGGAACTAGCGTACACAATAATCATACCCATTACAACTTTTGCGAACTGCTTGTAATGTTTATACCATTTCAAAATAACTACCAACCATTTTGGTTAAGATTCTGCTGTAATTAATATAATTAGTGCCCGTCGTTAATTCCGCGTTGAAAAGTTTGTGTGCGCTTCCCTTCGATAGTAATTTCCGTCGTCCAAAGTAATAAAACAAGTAAATTGTCCCATGATAGTTATTATTTCAAAATATTATTAAGGATTTAAAGTAATTACGTATGTCGCGTTTCTGGGCGTATTAAAATGTCAAAATGTAGGGTGACTCAATGGTAGTAATATGTGCTACGTGT
Organism: Stelis phaeoptera; assembly: GCA_943735885.1. Classification (NCBI taxonomy): domain Eukaryota; kingdom Metazoa; phylum Arthropoda; class Insecta; order Hymenoptera; family Megachilidae; genus Stelis; species Stelis phaeoptera. Next base: position 6,841,629 of record OX030933.1, read on the forward strand.
AATACGATAAAATAGATTTCAATCAATTTTTCATATCCTATGAACAAAATTAAATAAAAATGCAAATGCCTATGAAAGATGACTACAAGAATGAACTGTGATTTGAAAAATTATATACTGATTTAAGAGACAGATTGTTTGGGGTGAGTTATTCAACTGTACCACTTATTTAAAACTAATTTATTTTATAAAAAAAACATGTTTCGAACGAAGCTCGTTTAGTATCAGGCAAGGTCCACGATGTGATAATTTTGTTTTCATTCTTTGCTTCGTTTGAAATATGTACTTTTATACAATAATTAGTTTACAAATTATTTCATCTAGCACAGTTAAACTGTGCTGAAAAATAGGTAACCATACTTAAATATTCTAGAAGAGTAAAAAGAGAAGAAATATAAATGCTTCTTATTTACACTGTCCATTGTGTTTTACGATATAAAAATAGAGAAGAAAAAAAAATATGTGACGTGGACTCCAGTTTTGTCATAATCCTAATAAAACGAAATAAGAGCAAATTGAAAGCTTCAAATGCAAAAAAAAACAATGATGTTCTTAAAAACGCATCAAGGATATTTTAAACTGTTAAAGAGTTTCAAAATTATCGTTTAAGTTCCGGAGCACTGCAAATTATAATCTACACGCCTCTAGCAGCAGGTTTCGAATAGTTTCGTTTCGCTAAATCGCTTGTCGTCTTCATTGCACGCAACACCGACCAAAATTTCAATTATAGAACTAAAGTTTCTTGTGACAAATATAAATGTCACATTTACGTGCAATTATGGGTCCATGTGTATACACTGTAGACAACTCTGTTGCTAATGCACTAATACACAGGGGAAATCAATTGGACAGAGAATCACCGTCTCACTTGCACCTTCATCCCGTAAAATATTTAATCTAACCCATTCATTACTGATTAAATCAAAAGTGGCCATTTGTGAAGCATTAAAATTACAAATTTATTAACTACGATTATTTTACTTTATAGTTTAAGCTTTCCACACATTACTTTACCTAATTAACATAATATCAGTGTTATTTAATATTTTCTTTATCGTTTCTTCTCACTTATTTGCGGTGATCCTAACTCGCGAACCTAACCAATGTTCAGATGTATCTTACTATAAAAAAAAAACACTTTGTATTTAACAAATTAAATTGCTTGCGTTCATATGACAGTTTGATTATTATTGTTTCCTCGCGTTAAAAATTTCATGTCCAGTTTTCTTATCTTCCAGACGACCTTTCCAGATTCATATCGAATGCTGAGCACAGCGCCGAATGCTCGGACAAAAGACACGGGATTCTCCAATCGAACGTACTGCCCGAATGGTGCATTCGAGGGCGATAAACGAATCGTGGCAAACGCGATGTAATTCGATTTTTCCCCTCTGTCCGATGAAGCGGTTTTCTCGTCTTTCCATTGGGCCGTGTTTCCTGTAGAGAAGATCTGTGTACACACCGATATCGACGCTCTCGTAACTCATCGTTACGAGCTACGAGAGAGCAGATAATAACTTTAAAACTCTCGTTTATGCTTACGTAACCGATTTGCCTGATGAATCATGGATAATTTTGATAAACACCGGCTGAGTGTATTTCCGCGATAACAGCTTTGATTGGTGTACTTTTATTGCACTGATTGATCGCGTCCATTTGCGTTTCCCGTTTGTTAAACGTTGAAAAACTGCGAATAGGGACGGGAAGGGATTTTTGAAATGAAAATCTGATTTTTCATTGGTCATGCGTGATTGATGTCAGCGGAAGGACTGCGTTTTATAGTGTCATATAGTGGTCATTATATTTAGTAAGTATGATTTAATGGAGACAGTTAATGGTGTACAGCAGTGCTTCCCAAACTTTTTCGGATCACCGCTTCCCTATTCGAAAATTATGAGCACCAGGGACTCCCTGTCGTTCAAAATAGAAGTTTGAACTTGGTTTTAGCGGATTCCTAATAACCCATTTTGCTGCACCGCCCACAAGGGGGCAGTATGGACCACTTTGGGAAACACTGGTATACAGTATATACAGTATTGAATTTGCGAACTGGGAATTTTATTTGCTGATTTGAAATGTAGGTAGTCGTTTAATTAAAAAATTAACGTTCAATTAACCCCGGAATACTGTTTGTACGGTATATTCTCCGGCAATGGAGGCATATCAAATTCTTGAGAAGATTAAAGAAATTCACATCTCGCGAACAGCACTAAACTTGGTAGCTGTTTATCCATTCTGCACTTTCTAATTAAATCGCGATGGCATGGCGCTTGAAATCACGTTCGGGTGAAGCGAATTCGGTTGAGTTTTCCCGGAGATATTCTTGGAAACTGGGCACTACACCCTTGATCGGTTTAAAGCCGGGAGACGTTAGCTTGACAACGATCGAAATCAATTATTCAAATAGTTTGAACGGTGTTTGTGTATCACTCGAATGGAATCGGTTTGTATCGCAGCTTCTGTTATTGGCTGTAATTGCAAATATTGACGTTCCGACCGAGTACAATCGAGATATCGTGAAACCTGATCGATTCAACTGTGAAAGCACCTTTAAAAAATATCAGTCTACATATAAAATATTCATCGAAGCGCTGCATGTGTTTACACAGACATTTGTGCGCGATGTAACGATACTTTTAGAGCATCAAATGAATCTTAACAGTTTAACAAATTCTTTTATAATAATTATTTAATACTATTTAGGAGTTTTGATTTTATAGAGATAATTTGTATTGAATAACAATATTATTATTCGTTTTCTCCTATTTATAATACTACCATAGAATTGTTATATTTTTATATATACCACCAGTACAATAAACAATTATTGTATGCTGTTCCAAAGTACTTACCTTTGATTATACTCGAATTCAAAGACATTTAGATTCAATCTAGAATCGAATTGAAACAACGGAATTTTCCTGCTCGACACCTAAGAGAAACTTCCACGACCGACCAGCGTCTTTGTTATCTTTAAGTTATGCCGCCGCTCGTTCTTGCAGCAGACCGCGGTATAATTAACAAACAACGACGACGGCCAGGACGAACGAGTCGTATAAACAGGCCAGTTGCAAATTCTTCGGGCCAAACGTTGGCAGTTGCGTGTTGAATCTTAAAAGACTGCGGTCGAGCTATGCCGCAGAGCAGCCAGGCCGAATCTTAACCACTGTTTGCCGGTTTAATTTGACGCACCGTGTAGGTACAGCCCCGTAAAAGGGAGTTTGTTTCACTGAATCGAGTGTTCTCGCTAAAGGGGAAAGCGGCGGTGAGAGACCAGGTATAGCTGGTCATTAAAATAGTTAAGTTCTATTACGGGACGATTAGGTCCGTGAGACTCTGAAGCAACACGCTGTCTCCGAGGTAGGCGATAATAACGGCTAGGTGTCGTCCTGGAAGTTTAGCGACGCTGCAGCTGCGAGGCATATTACGTCGCATCCGTTGATGGATTTCTCGGCTCGCTCGTTACACCGAAGAAAATCACAGGGCACTTGAATTTCGAGGACGTCATCGAATCCCTGGGATGTCGAGAAATCTTTTTCAAATTTTAACCCGGTTCCAGTAACCGAAATATTCACGGTTGTTTCGCGAATAGGATGCGAGAGTGCTCAAAGGATTTATTTAATATGAATATAATGTGAATATAATGCTCAAAGAATAGGGATTCGAAGGAATTAAACTTAAATGAGTAAATTAACTTAAGTAACTTTAAGTAACAGAAAAGTAAATAACTGCCCCGGCAAGGATATAATAAATTCTTTATCCCTTTCATTATTCCTTGGACGTGGAATTAAATTGAAAATGTTGCTACATATGGTCAATCAAGTACAATAAGGACAGCGTGTAGAATGTAGGTATACAAGTGAAATAAATTATATGTACTCCGCCAAGCAAGTAGAACATGGCTACGTATAGTCAGACAAGTAAGGAATTTATGCAATGCAGAGTAGGGGATCAGACAGGTATGTAGGATGTACATTGTAAGTCATATAAGATTAAGATGTAGTCAGTGGTCGTAGGTAAAACATACGATAAATATAAGTGTGATATGATGAAGCAATATTTTTTATTATACTTATATACATTTAAATAGTATTCAGTTATAAATTGTTTCAGCTGTCAGTCGCAGAAGTGTATTAAGGATGACAGTATGGGTGATCCCAGTAGTCAAAGTGATAATCGAATATATCAAAGTGATTTAAAGTCCAGATATCTTTGGTTACCAAAAATATAATCCTTCTGAAAATTAAATATCGCACAGTTTTCGTCCGTTCGCGAAGCTGGACCAACTTCTATGAAGTGCATCGCCGCAATTGACACAGTTTTTGTGGATCAGAACAGTGTGGCGGTCGGCGGACGAGTAGACAACAGCTCCGGTCTGCAACAAAAACGAGGAAAACGAGAGGAGCATAGCTGTTGGGTGTTCGCGCCCGGTGTCAGGCCGCAACAAAACCGATGGCTCGAAAACAGTCTCGCCTAAAGTGAGCGATGAAACGAACACACAATAGTTCCGCTGATAACGACCGTACCGAAACAAAATGCTTTCGGAGCGCGGGAATACCACAGACCACTTTCAGCTGTCTCCGCCATCCGACGACTCCATTCGCTTCTCTTTTCTACCTTTCTTCGTCCATCTGTAATTTCTGAACACCGACGGCGACGCTTCAGCCCGATGAATTTACTCCCTGACCCCATCTTGTGGGAGAAAGTTGAGAATGCAACGAGAGACCGTCGTTTTTCATGATTTGGTTAGTTTCTTGCGGTGTTCTTTGTTTATCGCTCGGAAAACGAACGAGCGTGTCGCGTTGCGCGGACGTCAGGTTAATTGTGACCGGTAGTGTATTTCTTGGGCGTGTTTCAGAATAAATTTTTGCGTAAGAATTTTACTGTTCCTTGATTGTTTGCTTTTTGTGAAAAACGTGCGCCGGCATACTAAGTTTTTAAACGAAGGAAAACGTACTTTTACACGGTACGAGTCCTGCACCGACTTGATAATAATTTAATGTTAACCCTCGGTAGGTGTTCTGGGTCCGTCAGACTCTGTAATAATTGTTCTAGCTTAAATTACTCGTAGTCAGCATTAATTAGCTTCATTTACTTGTTATATATTTTAGTTGCACGATTAATAATATTGTGTGGTTCTTCTTGAAATTGAGTAGAATCAATTTGACCTAGTGGGTCGAACAGGTAATTAAGTAGAGGTACGTTGTTCAAGGGTTAATAGAAGTTGCATAAAATTTCTGTGATTAACCGTAAAAATTAATTCAGACATTCAGCTGGTTGATAGAAGTTTTTGCATTATATTGTTACTGCAAATATATTCATAATTCACCTTATTTTTACTTTTACCGATTTATATCAATAGCATTACGAATGTTCTTCCTCAACTTTTTTCTATTTATTTGACTCTGTTGTTACACTTGTGATATTGGTCGCCGATGGTAGTTACAATAATTAACAAGTCTCCTGTTCATTTTCTGAAACGTGCTCGTAACGGAAAGGTTAACCATGGATTAAGTTGTTTCGAAATAAACAACCATTGAAGCTTGAGGGATAAAGCAGGAAGTGGGAAATTGCAAATGGTGGGACCTTTTCGGAGTTCTGACGTGATTGCGTTACTGGTGTAGGAGTTGTAAAGTTTATAATTGAATATCTGGTTTTTGGAAAATCGATGTAGACTGTGTTACAAGAGGCTGCAATAGTTTGTTGGCAACTAATGTCTCCAGGGACCTTTCTACCTTTAAGTATTCGAGATTGCTCTCAGCATATAATTATTATTAATAACAGAATAACCAAATCTGTTAAAATGACGTATTTCAGATTTTTAACCGACTTCGAATGGAAATTTTTTTTTGTTACTGTTGTATAGCAGAAATAAACCTCGTTTGAGGGTTTAAATGCTTAATAAAAAAAAAGGAGGAAGTCACTCAATTCGATCAGTATTTTTTTTTCTTTTCTTTTGTTTTAATGTATGGCCACCGATTACTCCATGATGGATTGATCAATCGGTTCGAAACATTTTGCATCTTGTAGATTGTAGAGTATGACTCCCGGTTGGTCCCGCAACAAACACATTACGCATTTTTTCGTTTTGTCCCTCGTTTATTGCAAAAAACGTACAACTTTACGTAGGTTCGGCTTGATATCGATAAAGCCTAGTATTACATTTTGCGACCAGAGATGTTTCCACGATGATCCCATTTGCAACATTCCCTTCCCTTCGCCCTCCTACCCATCTCTGCCCTTACATTCGCTTCCCTGCTCTTTCCTTTGGTCTCCTGCCCTTCCCTGCCCTTCCATCCGCTCGTCGTCCATTCCCTACCATACCCCACCCTTCCCTTCCCTTTTTTACCCCACCCTTCCCTTCCCAACCCGCCCCTTCCTTTCCATTCTATTCCCTCCCCACTTTTCCCTATCCACCCCTTTGTTCTAAAAACTAGTCTTATTGCAGAATTCCTATTCTTCGATGTTTCTCTGCAAGGAATGCAGGGATCGTCACTAAAAAATGTGAAATAAAATAATTGTTGAAAAAAAAAATAATAAAGAAAGAAATACAACCGACTTCGGAATGCACTAAAAAGGATAAAATAATTTTAATTTATGTTTCGGAGAGGGTGCAAAATTAAAAATTTCCTACATTGGAAATTGACAAAATTCTTGAATCCTTTTATATATTTTCACATGTTAATGTATTTTCTTTTTCCCCCAATTTAGTACCAAGGCCACCATACCCTAATCAAATCATAATCAGCAACATCGTTCATGTACACAATTTATAATTTTGCGCCGTCTCCGAAACATGAATTAAAATTATTTAATCCTTTGTAGTGCATTCCAAGGTAGGTAGTAATTTTTTCTTTATTTATTTTTTTTTTTCAACAATTATTTTATCTCATCCAGTCCGCACATAATGTAATAAAGGTTAGTCATTTAAAAAATATTTAAAACCTTTTTTAAGATCTTCCTAAGATCGTTGGTTATTTTTGGATGCTCAAACTTAAAATTTCTTATTTTGAGCGCCGAAAATCTGAAATTTCTTATTTTGAGCGCTCGATATTTTCAATTTTGCTATTTTGAGCGATTAAGATTTGGATTTTGAGCACTTCTCCTTGCTCAAACTTAAAATTTCTTATTTTGAGCGCCTAAAATCTGAAATTTCTTATTTTGAGCGCTCGATATTTTCAATTTTGCTATTTTGAGCGATTAAGATTTGGAATTTGAGCACTTCTCGTTGCTCAAACTTAAAATTTCTTATTTTGAGCGCCGAAAATCAGAAATTTCTTATTTTGAGCGCTCGATATTTTCAATTTTCCTATTTTGAGCACTTCTCCTTGTTCAAACTTAAAGTTTCTTATTTTGAGCGCCTAAAATTTGAAATTTCGTATTTTGAGCGCTTGATATTATCAATGTTGCTATTTTGAGCGATTATGATTTGGAATTTGAGCACTTCTCGTTGCTCAAACTTAAAATTTCTTATTTTGAGCGCCTAAAATCTGAAATTTCTTATTTTGAGCGCTCGATATTTTCAATTTTGCTATTTTGAGCACTTCTCGTTGCTCAAACTTAAAATCTCTTATTATGAGCGCCTAAAATTTGAAATTTCTTATTTTGAGCGCTCGATATTTTCAATTTTGCTATTTTGAGCGATTATGACGACAGTTTGAGCAACGAGAAGTGCTCAAATTCAAATTTTCATCGCTCAAAATAAAAAATTTTAAGTTTGAGCAACGAGAAGTGCTCAAATTCCAAATCTTTATCGCTCAAACTTAAAATTTCTTATTTTGAGCGCCGAAAATCTGAAATTTCTTATTTTGAGCGCTCGATATTTTCAATTTTGCTATTTTGAGCGATTAGGATTTGGATTTTGAGCACTTCTCGTTGCTCAAACTTAAAATCTCTTATTATGAGCGCCTAAAATTTGAAATTTCTTATTTTGAGCGCTCGATATTTTCAATTTTGCTATTTTGAGCGATTATGACGACAGGTTGAGCAACGAGAAGTGCTCAAATTCAAATTTTCATCGCTCAAAATAAGAAATTTTAAGTTTGAGCAACGAGAAGTGCTCAAATTCCAAATCTTTATCGCTCAAACTTAAAATTTCTTATTTTGAGCGCCGAAAATCTGAAATTTCTTATTTTGAGCGCTCGATATTTTCAATTTTGCTATTTTGAGCGATTAGGATTTGGATTTTGAGCACTTCTCGTTGCTCAAACTTAAAATCTCTTATTATGAGCGCCTAAAATTTGAAATTTCTTATTTTGAGCGCTCGATATTTTCAATTTTGCTATTTTGAGCGATTATGACGACAGTTTGAGCAACGAGAAGTGCTCAAATTCAAATTTTCATCGCTCAAAATAAGAAATTTTAAGTTTGAGCAACGAGAAGTGCTCAAATTCCAAATCTTAATCGCTCAAACTTAAAATTTCTTATTTTGAGCACCTAAAATCTGAAATTTCTTATTTTGAGCGCTCGATATTTTCAATTTTGCTATTTTGAGCGATTAAGATTTCGAATTTGAGCACTTCTCGTTGCTCAAACTTAAAATTTCTTATTTTGAACGATGAAAATTTGAATTTGAGCACTTCTCGTTGCTCAAACTGTCGTCATAATCGCTCAAAATAGTAAAATTGAAAATATCGAGCGCTCATAATAAGGAATTTCAGATTTTAGGCGCTCAAAATAAGAAATTTTAAGTTTGAGCGATTAAGATTTGGAATTTGAGCACTTCTCGTTGCTCAAACTTAAAATTTCTTATTTTGAGCGATGAAAATTTGAATTTGAGCACTTCTCGTTGCTCAAACTGTCGTCATAATCGCTCAAAATAGTAAAATTGAAAATATCGAGCGCTCATAATAAGGAATTTCAGATTTTAGGCGCTCAAAATAAGAAATTTTAAGTTTGAGCGATTAAGATTTGGAATTTGAGCACTTCTCGTTGCTCAAACTTAAAATTTCTTATTTTGAGCGATGAAAATTTGAATTTGAGCACTTCTCGTTGCTCAAACTGTCGTCATAATCGCTCAAAATAGTAAAATTGAAAATATCGAGCGCTCATAATAAGGAATTTCAGATTTTAGGCGCTCAAAATAAGAAATTTTAAGTTTGAGCGATTAAGATTTGGAATTTGAGCACTTCTCGTTGCTCAAACTTAAAATTTCTTATTTTGAGCGATGAAAATTTGAATTTGAGCACTTCTCGTTGCTCAAACTGTCGTCATAATCGCTCAAAATAGTAAAATTGAAAATATCGAGCGCTCATAATAAGGAATTTCAGATTTTAGGCGCTCAAAATAAGAAATTTTAAGTTTGAGCGATTAAGATTTCGAATCTGAGCACTTCTCGTTGCTCAAACTTAAAATTTCTTATTTTGAGCGATGAAAATTTGAATTTGAGCACTTCTCGTTGCTCAAACTGTCGTCATAATCGCTCAAAATAGCAAAATTGAAAATATCGAGCGCTCAAAATAAGGAATTTCAGATTTTAGGCGCTCAAAATAAGAAATTTTAAGTTTGAGCAAGGAGAAGTGCTCAAAATCCAAATCTTAATCGCTCAAAATAGAAAAATTAAAAATATCGAGCGCTCAAAATAAGAAATTTCAGATTTTCGGCGCTCAAAATAAAAAATTTTAAGTTTGAGCAACGAGAAGTGCTCAAAATCCAAATCTTAATCGCTCAAAATAGCAAAATTGAAAATATCGAGCGCTCAAAATAAGAAATTTAAGATTTTCGGCGCTCAAAATAAGAAATTTTAAGTTTGAGCAACGAGAAGTGCTCAAATTCCAAATCTTAATCGCTCAAAATAGCAAAATTGAAAATATCGAGCGCTCAAAATAAGAAATTTTAAGTTTGAGCAACGAGAAGTGCTCAAATTCCAAATCTTAATCGCTCAAAATACCAAAATTGAAAATATCGTGCGCTCAAAATAAGAAATTATGAATTTCAGGCGCTCAAAATAAGAAATATTAAGTTTGAGCAAGGAGAAGTGCTCATATCTGAAATTCTCATCGCTCAAAATAAAAAATTATAAATTTCTGGCGCTCAAATTAAGAAATTGTGAGATTGAGCAACGAGAAGTGCTCAAATTTCCAATTTTCATCGCTCAAAATAAGAAATTACAAATTTCGGGCGCTCAAAATAAGAAATTTTTAGTTTGATCAACGAGAAGTCCACTAATCCCAAATCTCCATCGCTCAAAATACGTAGAGTAAAAAATTTATAGAGTCAAAATAAGAAATTATAAATTTTCGGAGCTAACAATAAAAAAATTTATGTTTAAACAACCAGGAGTTCTCAAAACCCGAACATCTATCGCTCAAAATAACAGAATTGAAAATTTGCAGCGCTCAAAATTAGAACTTATTAATTTTAGGTGCTCGAAGTAAGAAATTTTAAGTTTGTGCAACCAGAAATGCTCAAATTCCAAATCTTCATCGCTCAAAATACGCAAATTATTTTGATAGGCCGAGAGGAATAATTTGAATGTTTTGAGCAGATAAAGTTTCTTATTTTGAGCGAATCAAACTTGTAACTTTTATATGTTGAGCGGTCGAGAAGAATAATTTCGATGTTTTGAGAAATATTTCTGATGCATTGTTAATAATTAAGGTTTTCACGTCTCTGGCTGCATACGTCCGTTTTCACTGCGACATTCAACGTGTTAATAGATATTTGGACCGAAAGGATTATACTGTAATTTAATTAGCAATAACAAAAATGGATTCATTTTAACATATAATTATCTTGTGGATAATCACATATCTTATTATAAATGTTTACGATGATCCTCACCAACACCAATGTTTTCTAACTTCTTCACTATCATTTTTATTTTTGATATCAGTACAGTTATTTTATTGGGACACCCTGTACTATTTACAGTCTCAAACTTTTAAGTAATTATCTTAAACCTGGTACCTGTCGTTGATTTTTAACAAAGGCCAAAGAAAATTCGTTGCTTTTGTTCTTTTTCTTCAGTGGTTTGTGCTTGGTGTCAATATTTGCAGTTTATAAAATAATTTAAATTAAACAACCTTCTTTTACACAAAACGAAACATTCAAGCTAGAATGTTGCCAGTAGGTATTATTCAGTGGTCCGTTTTTACAATTTTAATTAAAATTGAAGTTCTCGCTTGCGTTGTACGTAACTTAATTGAAAATGTTTTCGCTACGCTTGCGTTACCTGCGTTAGCGGGTAGCCAACTTTAATGTTTTCGAATTGTAGAAACATTTTCCTAACCAAAGTTTTCTGTTTAATAGGAAATGAAGTCCGGTGCGTTTGAACATCGTTAGAAGCTTATCATAACCGTTTCAAATATAGTTGCGAATCGTGTACACGCGTTGACTTTAATTATTGTGTCTGTATTTTTCAAATCCATTTGTGTACTCAATTCAGAAAACGGAAGTTCTCCTTTGCCTATTATAAAATGTTAATCGAATACATCAGTTAAATAATTCATGTATTATTACCTTTGTAAAAGAGTTGAAAATACAATATTATTGAGCCTAATTGAATTAAATACTAATGACCTTAACACTCATTGTTTCTTAGATAAGTGCGAATATTTATTACAATTAAAAACTTTTTTTTTTCGAGAAAGAATAGCACCTGCTAATGAAATTTATTGCTTTGATTAATCACAGATTTTAATGACACAATACCCAATTATAGTTTAACTCTTTTCAACACATGGTTGCCATATGGTAACATTTCTTTTAAATATATCAACAAAGTTACTAAAACATAGTTACTAAAACTTTCCAATCACGAAAACTACTACTTGTCTAATTAATTTGTTCATAAAATTTACTTTCACAAAAATCAGCAAAAAAAAACCTTTTAACTGGAAATATATTGTGCTTATCGCGAAAACAGAAACCTTGCTTCTTTTAAGAAATTCGAAATTTCTTTATAGTTTGTTTATTAACATTTTTATTCGATGGTAGTCTAAACGGTCAGGTTTGAAAACGGTGACAATAAAAATATTACGAATAGTAGTTTCATTTTACAATTTAAATTGATTTCTTTTCGATTTTACAACCATTGAAGAAAAGAAGCGATTCTTCTCAACATCTTCCTTTCGAAAGATTTTGGCAAAATAAATGTGTTGAATAAATGTAATCGATGAAAGCAAAGATAGATCTCAGTTTCGAAAAATATGCAAATCTTTCTAGGACGAAATATTAGTTCAAGTCCCTGGATCCGTGTTGGATCCGCCACGTTGTCTGATTTTTTTCAAATTTTTCGAAAGGATATCGTTGCTGCTCATCAGCTGCTATACTCTTTCGGCGAAATGCTTTTCAGATATTTCTGGGTCTGCAAGATTTAAAGCAGCCATAGCTTGTCGAGTGTGTCCTTACGATTGTTATTTCACGACCGTCAAAAGCAATCGTATTCTTGTTATTTCAGGACCTATTTTCAAGTCCTCTTGCCTTTGTCTTTGTAGAAAATCTCGAGATATTTCAGCCATGAAAATCTCCCCCTCCCTCCCTCTACCTCTTCTTGACATGGATATTTTCCTTTTAAAATTAGGACAAAATGAAATAAGGGTATCTCGTCGCATGAATAATGTTGGTTCTTGTGCACTTTCACGATTTCAAATACATAAAATACAGAATATGTATACAGTACTTATTATACACGGTGTCCCGTGAAAAATTTGAAAATTCTTCAAAATATTGTTTTATCAATTTTTCGTTAATTCAATAACTAAATAATAATTCAACAGTTACAGGGAATATTAGAAATCCAAAAAAGAAATGTTCAATATTTTAGGTTGGCAATTAAATTCGTAATGTTTCCCTAAATTTAATTTCGATACCATTCGAATTCTGCCACGGTTGATTCCAAAATGTATCACAAATATATGTCCCAACAATTATTATATTGTTTTCAGTGAAAATTATTATTTCTTAAATTCTAGTAAATAATTTATTAAAAAAGATTGCAAATTTAATCGTCAACCTAATATATTTTTCATATCAATGATCGAGAACACTTCTCGAAATTGCGTTTGACAATTATATTTTTTCAAATATTTTGAAATCTATGAAATATGAATAATCATTTCGGAAACACATTAACAGTACTGTGAATCGTATTCCAGTATCTAACAAGTAAGAATAATTATTAGAAATTTGTCCATTCTATATTTTTCTCTTCGTGCAATCTCTTTACGAACAAATCACGATTTGAATCGTGTAATCAAGTTCTGTGGATTCTGTTAATTACTGCGATCCGCTTAACACGTGCGTAGTGCACACACCACCGAACGTGGTACGCGCCTTAATCCTTCATAGTACAGCTTCAAACACCATCAGATCGTTTAGCAGCGTGTATTCGTGTTTGATCGCATCGGTCTTACACGATCACTTACTTGGGCATGAATTTCATCGATCCTTAGAAAATTACTTGCTGTGTCAAAACCTGATTCGTTGTTACTTCACCGTCGGTAGATCTTTTTCGACCTACTCATCAGTCAGAGTTAACCCTTTGCGGTCGAGGCATTTATCGATACGTACAGATCTAGTTCACTTTTCCAGCGAAACTTCCGAAAATCAAACCCACTATTTTAAAAGGGAAGAGCTGCAAATGCCAATAGATTTATTTATTTTTAATACTTTCGTTAATTTCCTATATTTTCAAAATACTCTAGTAGATTAAATAGGTCGCCCCAGAGGCGCCACTCGAGTGGAAAGGGTTAAATATTTATTTCTACGATGTTAAAACAAACGATAAAAGCTATACGTACTTCGCGTTTGACAAACCTTGACTGTGTAGATTAACCCTTTGCACTCGAGTGGTGGCACCTCTGAGGCACCATATTTAATTTATCGAAGTATTCTAAAATGCGAAATTTCTCAACGCGAAGATTCTCAAATATTTCTAACACCTTTCTTCCAACATAGTGCGTTTGGTTTTTGGAAACGTAGCTGGAAAATTAGATTAGACCCGATTACGTCGAAAAATGCTTCGAGTGGAAAGGGTTGAATTTAAAATTCATTCGTAATCAAATATATGAATAATAGATAAGACACATCTGAACTTTGGATACGCCACGAGTGTGGCACGCTATTGTAGGATAAGGGATTAATTTTGAACGATGTTAAAGTTTCTGGTATCTCTATATTCTTTACAAGCGATGACTTATCAAATACGACTAATCTGTTTAATTCTTCGCGTCAAGTTAACTCACGTAACTAGCACCACGAATTTTGGTCCACCCTGTAGATACGACCTACTCATTTAACATACGTTCTACTATTAGTCTATTATTTGAGGCTGTACAATTTTTTAGTAGCCATGAATTTCTTATTATAATAATACTATTGATAATGATATTGTAAGGATTTCTTATAGTATTTCTATATTAAAAGAAAACCTTATTAAATCAGTATTAGTTAAGAAAGTTAATCAAAAACTATTCGTAGTACGAGAACGAAAAGTTTTGTGATTCTTTCGCAAAGGAAAGCAAAAATTGCCCGACGAAGTCTCTGATGTTCGCAGAACTTTAGATTACTGTTTCGAAAACGTAAGCTCGATATATTGGATAAAGTTGAGCTGCATTAAAGTTTCAGAATGCAGATTTTCGGGAACTATTTGTTGCTATAATATGTACAGAAGATACATTCATTACTTCGGGTATCCACGAAATTATCTCAATAACCTTTGATCGGATACACATAAGTTAGAATCAGAATATTTTAACAATTCGGGAAACTATTTCCATAGCTGCATTATCTTCGATTATATGAAAATTTCAATGGGAAATTTCGGTATCTTCGTTCGTAGCATTTAGAGGCGAAAGTAATACTAAACAATAAGTTTGTCAAAACTCATAAAACTCATCAGTTTATCACAAAAGTGCTAATAAAGTGCAAAACGATATTTTATAAATAAAAATAAAATAAAGAAAATCTATAAAGATTAAAAACAAAATTAAGCTTCAATTGTAATAAATATTCAGATGTGTTTTCTATGAAAGTAGATAATTCTAATAAGAGGCAAGAAAGATGTTCTTAAAAGTGTGTATTATTCTATACTTTATATTTCGTATACTATTTAGATTACATTACGTATAGTATAATAGCACTGGCCTTTCTGTGGGGTTAAAAGTTACTTCGAAAGAATATTAATCAACTGTCTCTGAATCAAACTCAAAAATAACGTTCTCGCACCCGTCGACAGGAGGTATATGACAGCTTACGATAAATGTAACACGAGATTCACATCACGATCAATCACCTCTTAACATATTGACCGTCAGTCAATATTTCGAAATTTCCAAATGAAACCGTTACTTATATCATGAGCCATTTTGTTCCTTACCAAAATACAAATATTCCTATTAAAATAACAGAGAAGATTATACAAAAATAGACATCGTAACCCTTAAGCAGCATAGAAGGGGTAGATATGACACTTTTTACTGAAAGTAGCCACTCGAATTTTCATAGGAATCAATTACCCGTATTATCAGAGGTTCTTGCATTTATTTAACTTTTTTAAAATATCGGTAATAAATAATGTAGGATCCCAAGTTTGTTAAATTTTCCAAATGGTTCCGACGCAGAGGTATCGCAAATAATAATTGCAGGAAATAATATTCCTTCTTCGAACGGCGTCTGGGCGTTAACCAGAAATACTCGTAACAGTCTCTCGAAACTATAAATAATTGAGATATTAAAGTTCTCAGACAATAATAAACAAGTTACGTCCGAAATAAAACTTCTACCTAATGAATATTTCAATATCTTCAACATTAGAATAAATGCTAACGCGAGGGATGGAGGGTTAACCGCCTTAGACAGATATTTTGCAGTCGCCTCGATAATAATTCATTTACGAATTCAGTCAGTCAGTCAAAACGTTTCGCTAAAATTTCCTCCGGTTAAGCGCGATTGTACGACGTGATTGTACCATTTCAACGCGTACACTCGCGTGAGAGCGGTAATCGCTTTCATTTCACGAAAATGGCCCGCGTAACGAAAGGGAAGCGATTACGGGAGAATTCGTAACGACGACGCAGAAGTGGATGTAATGGAAAAGAGTGGCAGGACACTTGTCACGCGCGTGCAAATAAGGAGTAATGCACGGATGGCAACGGTTGAACCCGGGGATTAGCGTGTACCATTTCACGGTTTCTACGACGCGCGGCCGACCGGAATGCAAAGCACATCGGCGCATAAATCATGCGATAGAAATGGACGGTGGTAATTCATCGGTCGCGGTGCCGCGCGACGTAAATCGAGGAAGATTGTGACAATGATTCAGCGCAAGCTTTACGATCACCGGTGTAATTAAGTCGCATCCGGACGGCTATTACCCGTGTTTGTCGGCCGCTCGTAATTGGACCCTTTTGCAAATTCACTTTTGGCCCTCGTTAATCGCCCTTTCGCTTTTTATTCCGATCGCTCGTTACTTTCGACTTTTGTGTAATTTGAACCTGCTGAGCTCTGTGCGTTCAATTAATGAGACAAACGGAGGGTCTGCAGCAAGGAGGCAGCTCCAATTTCGGGTGATTTGAGGAAATGAATAGAAACTAATTATAAAAATCAAGTACTGTTTCGAGCGTGTCGTAAATTCATGGTCAAATAATTTACCGAATATACAAGAGATTTGATATACGGAGTGTGTTTTGTTGTAATCGTTTCTTTGACGAATAATTTATTTGCCAGGAATAATATTCTAAAAGTACGGTGAAATATAAATTCAGAATCCTCCAGACCAGTCGTTCCCAAATACTTTTCGTCGTAAACTGCCATGAACCTTCTCCAAACAAAATTTTTGACAAATAAATAATGAAAAGGTGTGAATTTTATACACAAAGAATTTATTATTTTTAAACATAAATGATGTGGAGGATAAAATGAACGATAAACATGAATGAATTGAAGAAGGGGGGAAAAAACACTATCGAGAGATGAAGCCACAAATATTTCTTTGAATTAACTTATAACTTTTTCTATTTTAAAATTGGGCCATGGACCCCCATAAAATGGGCTGTGTACCTTTAAGGGTCCACACACCACCAATTAGGAACCGCTGCTCTAGACGAAGGATAAATACCGATATTGGATAGATTTCATGTTCCGAATCGATCATTTTCTTTGGTATTTTGCAGGGAATCATCGTTGTAGCTGCTCGCAGGAGGGTCGGTATTAATGGAGCCACGGAATGGTGAGTGTTCAAGGTTTTTAATTTCGCGAAGTAACGAGGCTTTAATGCATAAAGGGTCGCCTCCAACTGGCTGAGACTTTAACGAGGGCATTAAAGTGGTTTCGAGCCACGCCGGTACTGGTACTACGCGTTACCTCCTTCGGAAAAGCCTGTCGCCCGTTAAACATTGCGTGAAGAGACTTTTTTCTTTTTTCTCACAGCTTTTCAACCGTGACGAACGAACTTCTTTAATTTCGCATAATGAAACGCACGGACTGTCATGTCGCTTCGAATTAAAACCGTTTCCACGTTATTTCGCGGATCGTTAACGATTTCGCTCGCTTTCGAGTCCCGGCCACGCTGTGTCCGCATGGAACCATGAGTTCTGCTTAAAAATTTCGAAATTGTCGATGTATTTGAAAAACGCGTTAACTGTACAAAGACTCGAAATTGTTTTGCAAATTAATCGCCAGCACGAATCTCTACTCGTACGTACAGGGTGTTCGAAATTTAGGTTTATTGTAATTCAATTACTTATCATTTCTAACGCAATTGTTGTTAGATAATTTGTGTACGATTTTCTTTTAAAATAGCTCCACAGAAAAGAATTTTGGAGCCGTCAAGCCAGAAATCTCAATACGAAAGATTGTTTAATTATAAATAAGTAGAAAGAACCAATTAAAGCAATTCGACTTTATTTCGTTCACCCTGTACGTGTAAAAAAATGTTATTTTCTATTTCCAAATAACTTCTGAAGTTAGATTTACAATAAAAACTTTGCTGGCTTTGTTTCAGACTTATGTGAGAAATTATTACAAAAATTCCCGAGAAAAATGGGAACAATTCCATTCGAAATTATTGTTACTTCCATTCTATAAACTGTACATACAAAAATTCCGTGAAAATAATCGTTAAACGAAACAGTTATTACGTTTTCAAGCCCTTTCACGACTTTTAACTCCATTTCCAGACGACTGGACTTTTCGTATCAATGATTCCGTTCGAGTGTTTCTGTTATACAAATTTTCAGTCGTTTATAAATAATTCTTAGCACGGAATTGATTTTTGTGCGCGATATTCGTTCATTGTATTCGCGAAATGATTACGGGCTCGTGACAAGAAGTTTGATGGAAGCAGCTCGTGGCTCGGTGCAAGTTGACGGCAACTTGGGGTCCAAAACCGGCCAGAAATTAACCTACTTAAAACTACTAACGACGGATCGTAATTCTTGCTTTCTCGAAGTAACACGGCTCCTAGTGAATATAAATTTCCTCATTAATGCACGTCATGCTTCCTCTGCATACATTGATTAACGCGAGAGTAACGCCGAAAGAATGGTCCCGTGTGAGATTTTTTTTTTTTAACTGAATCACCTACACGACACCGAAAAAATTGTACCGCCAGAGTTGTAATATTTCAAGGGAACCGTAAAAATTGTCGAAAATTGTTGTGAACATTATACGACGAAGAAATAACTCCTTCTTTATGTTTTATTCGTCATAGTTTCCCATTGAAACGTATAATTCTAGATATCAGTTTCTATGATTTTTTTAATCCAATGTTATGAAAATAAATATATAATATCCGATGTTTCGGCCCTGGGCGTGGGCCCTCTTCAGGAATGTTAATTATTGATAGAAATATTTAAGTAGAGAAATTTATAAGGTTTCTAGAAACGTTGGATATACATATACTACAGCCAGACATAATCAAATGAAGAATTATTAAGTAATTAATATTTATACGAATATGTGTATCAATATTTCAGTCTTTTTCAGTTTATATAATTCTAATAATATTTGATATTTCCTTTCTTTTCATTTCTATATAATTCTTCAATATGTTAACGAATGAAACGTAATTCTACGAAACGAAGAAATCGACAGAAATTATTTGTCCAGTGGAAGGACATCGATTTTAATTAATTTATAAATCTTCGAATATTAGTTCCGACAACACCTAGAAAATATTTTAGATACTAAATTCTGTTATTTGCCAACCATTATCGTCGTTAGCTACGTCGTAACTTGGTATTCCCAAACGATGGTGTTCCTCTAAATTACCAATTGTAACGTATTAGCGGCACTAACTTCTCCCATGGGCCGAAGAGAATGTTCCCTTTGGCGAATAGTAATCGGATATATGGACGTTACAGTATCTTCCTGTCGATGCATTTCCGTTCCCATTATTCACACTTTGTTTGGATACACGATGATCAAAGCGATGAGACGTGCAACATTTTCGCATTTCAGAGCGTAGAAATTGAGAAATATCAGTGGCTGGATCTCTGCTGTTGTAAATTTTTATTATTGGGTGAAATGCACGTTTTTGTGTATCCTGAAGAGAGATAAATTTGTTAGGAAAATTGAGAAAGCAAGAACAAGTGGTTATTGGAAGGTACATATTGAGTAATTCACCCTTTTTGAAATATACAATTTTTCGTAGTAACAAAAGTATTGTATTCATATAACAATCTATCTACAATATATATTATTTGTTATGGATTAATCATTAAATTCGAAGGCTAAATAAATGACGAATATTTAGAGCATAAATTATAATTTATTTTGGTTATTGTAATATCTTCTTACGATATTCTATTGACTTGGCAAATAAGTTCGTTCGGCTTTTTAAAGGAGGATGAAACACAATTTTTCTTTTACGCACAAGGTAGACTTTATTAAATTATAATATTAAAACAAATGCAAATCAGAATGAAACTGTGTCGAAGCAAAAACCGAACGAACTTATTTTCCAACCTAATACAATTTATAAATATTATATTCTTTTCTTAATTTTTTACTTTATTTTATTTTCATTTTCCTACCACATTTACCAGTGTGCGAGACTTTAGTTAAAAAATTGCGTATCTAATTTTAATCGAAATAATACTTTCGTCGTTGTTTATTACAGAAAACAAGGAAGAATTATTTAATTAAAAAATTATGCCGCCCCTGGGAGTGGAAATAAAGTTCCAGCCACCGGTAAAACGATTAAAACCGATGTGTTGGGTTGAAAAATAAACGGTATCTGTTGGTTTCATTGAATTTCGTTTTATTCGTATGTGAAGGGGCCGAGAAACGCTATCTTCGACCTCTCATCAAGGAAATAGCAGTTCAAATTACACGCAGCTTGGCAATTACAAGGGTTAAGACGTTTCCCCTAACAAAATTCCTCCGGTTCAAGTTGTTCGGTTGGAAGCGACCCCTTAAAGCCGATGAGCAACGACTTTCGGTCCTTCCGGTGTTGACTCGACGCTATCTGTTCGTTCTTTCTTCTATTCTCACCCTTATCGTCCGCCTTTCTTTCCTCCTTTCTTTCGGCTCTGCGTTTTATTCGACTACACTTTCTTCCTCTACTTACACCGGAAGTACGGTTCGGGCTGACCCACATTCGCCAACAATAAGCGCACTCAACTGGCCGTGTGGTTGCGGCAGAAGTTGTCCTGTTTCGGACTCAATTTTCAAAATTACGTTCCTTTTCTTCGCTTCTGCTCGTCGCTGTTCGTAGTTTTGATCCACTAGCTTCTAGATTTTTCAATAATTTGGTCCAACTTTGATTACCTTGACCGGAAGGACGATCGAATTCATCGTAGACACCTCCACTTTAAAATCGTTCACCCTACTGTGGACAAATTTAACCCCGTCGCATTAGCCATTAAAAACACTTTGCGGACGATCAAACAGCAACTTAGAAATTACAAGACAAGAATTATTGTTACCTAAATTATAGAAAATAAGGATAAATACTTGAACGCATATTTATGATATTACCCATGTTCCCCCGTGTAATCATCCATAATTATTAAAATATCACTGTTTGATTCACTCATTGGCAAACATTTCTGCCATTATTATATTATCAAAAGCATTTGTTAATTTATAAATTTCAAATTTTTGGAGCTACAAGTAATTCAAAATATGTTGCACAATTTCTACGACCCCATAAATGTTAAGACGGTGAATATTTCATTGTATAAAATTCGTGATGATACACAGTTTCGTTCGCTTTGTTGTTTGTTACATTCTACAAGAGGCATTGTTTATGGGGTAGTTTGTTCTGTTTATCTTGGTGCTAAAAGCGTTTATATGGAATTTGAGCTAACATGAACAACGGAAACCGGTCGTCTAATAAAACAAGGAAATCAGCGATACAACTTCATACCTTCCCATTAAACTTCCACGAAATCTAGAAGAAGGGAATCGCGAGGATTTCATGGTTATACATCAGCACATCAGGAACTTAACATCTCTGCGCTTTGAATTATCCTCTACTTCTCTTCATCTCGTGTTTTTACTCCCGCCATTTCATTTATCTGCGCTTCCCCATTGCTTGCTTTTCGCTTTTCCTTTCTTCTCCAATCCGTCTTCGTATACTCGCGTATTCATTCCGTTCTCTCTAATCTTTTTGTTCTTCTGTTTGTTTTATCATCTTAAACGACTGTAGCCCGATATTCATTTGATAGTGAAATTGCGATATGCATGGTGCTTCGGTAAAAAATCTCCGTTGCTTTTTGGAAATATGAACAAATTTTATTAACAGAAGTTGTAGAGTGCAGAGGGGTCTACGACATGGAAGTAATAATTGTTGTATTATTATGTAAAGAATTCTGCTAAATCAAAGTTGATAGAATGTGATTCCGTTGAAAAAAAGGGAGATTGATTATGAAATCTATGGAATTTCTTGACTTGTAAACCAATTTTTACCGTCAAATTATATCTCTCTTTAAACTGAACTATCTTTGTTGAATGAAGTTTCTTCATATTTCAAGAAATGGCGAAGATATTCAAGCTGGACCAGTAGTTGTCCTATTCAAAAGTAGGTGCTAGTAGATAGGTTTATTAAAAATAAAAGTTAGAAAATAGTGTTACTTATATGTTGAAAATTATAATCAGCACTTTTACGATTAAATTAAATCGTCTTTCTTCTATATATTCATAACGAATATTGTAGATCAAAAATTGTTTAAGAATTTATTTGTATGCTACAGAATTTTATCAATAAAGTTACATACGTTTATGGATTACGTACACAAATATTTCGTACGGCTGGACGATGCACATAATTTCTTCTTTTTAGATAAAAATTAAATAAATCTGTCTATCGTACGACGTAGAAAGGCCCATCAGATACAAATTGAAATATCAAAAGAATCCCACGTCGGTCAGTACAGAATGTACATATTTCAAAACATCCGTGAAAAATTTTTTTTGAAATCAGCTGTGGTTTCGAGAAAAACACTGTTCTTCAATGATAAAAAGTATAAATTACCGTATCACTTTTTCTGTACCCGGATCAAACGAAATTCGACTCTGTCGGTTTTCTTTTTTAATTGCACTAGTATTTCATCAAATATGACTGGCAGATATTCGGTAAATCATCGCGACGAACGACACGGTTAGCTCAGATCGGTCGCAGGTTCTGTTCTCTCGAAAAGGGGACAAGATCGATTCCGTTATCTGCTGGATCCACCGGTGACGCTGGTTCCCCGTCCCTTATCGGGTGCCCTTCTTCGCGCGTTTTGACTGTCGTCGAATTAAATTTCAGGTAATGCACCGTAAATTGGCTCTCTGTTCGCCGACGCGTTCGTTCGACGACGTGAATTTATCATTCCATTAATTTGACATTTAATTTCGCCGCGATAACGTCGCCGCCCCGTCGCTGACGCGTCCACTTCTGAATTATTCCCAGTGAATTTGTCGCCGACAATTCGCGACTCGTTATCGATGTAACTCGCTCCTGATTTATCTTGGATTTCTAGATTTATTACTACGATACTCCATGAATGTTATTCGAGTTCTTGTTATTTATTTATTTATTCGGTCGTCCCATATATTCGAGCCACGATTTATGTATTATTTTATTCTACTTTTCTGCATTTGCTTCGTCGTGAGATTTCTGTTTGAATAATTGTTAACCGAATTTGTAATGATTTTTAAGTAATATTTTTGCGAGGTATTTAATGTAATTAAATGGCATAAATATATGGAACATGGTTGCATACTTCGATTGGAAAAAAGTAACTTTTGTTTTCTAAAAAATGGATAAAGTTCAGGTTCTGTTTGTCACATTGCATACTTACGATATAGTGATCCAATATACAGAAAATAGAAATTTGAATGTTACATGAGTTTCGAGGAAATACCAAATATTTTCAGACAAAACAAAAACAGTTCCATTCAACTTGTTGTTTGATAGTAGAAAGAGAAAATATACCTTTTTATTAATCCTACTGGGAACTTTTGTTTTAAGGTCAATGAGTTCATGACCCGTCTGACTTTATTGGCACTTTAAACATCGAATGCTAAACTTGAAGCAGTAATTAATAACTATAGTAAAATTTCAATGTCGGCAAAGGTGTAGTGAAGTATAAATAAAACATCCAA
Source organism: Stelis phaeoptera (assembly GCA_943735885.1). Classification (NCBI taxonomy): domain Eukaryota; kingdom Metazoa; phylum Arthropoda; class Insecta; order Hymenoptera; family Megachilidae; genus Stelis; species Stelis phaeoptera. Next base: position 6,865,164 of record OX030933.1, read on the forward strand.
ACGTTGTGAATCGAGAATGTATCGAATCAAAAATAAATTCGATAGTAGGGATATAAAATTTCAAAACTTACTGATTACTAAATCTAGTACCTTGTACTAAACAGAAATTATGAATATTTATTGGATATTTAAGGATATGAAATTGTCTCATTTCAAAGAAGTACACTTAACAATAGATAGGAGAGAATTTGTTCCTTGATTTGAATAAACTAATTTTCCATGCAAAGATATATCTTAACTTTCGTTTAATTTCATGATTAATTTAATTAATAAACTGTCGTTACATTTCTATTGTAATTAAGTATAAATATACAGCTTTGAAATGTTTTAAGATATTACGAATCATATAGGAATTAAAATATCGAATAATATATTAATTAACGATCAAAGTTATTTCAAGTTATTATTAATCCTGCTTGAAATCTAACAGAATTCGTTTCATTATGAGAACAGTTGTTTAACTTTCGCTTTAAGTGGGATTTGCAATTACGTACTGTAATTGTAATACGCTTGGTCTGTCACACATGAAAAACGGACATTGTGTGTTCGTTAAGCGGAATTCGGAGTATATTAATACAGTTTCGTATTTAACTTTCAGAAGCTTTGAATGTAAAAGCTTTGTACTCGAAACTAGTTCGCATGCATGAGAAAGGAGAAAAATGCATGCGAAATTATTTTAATATTCGTTTCGTAACAAGAGCGTTAAAAGACTTTTGGTTATACGAGGAAGAACATTACGCGTAATATTGTATTATTTTTTCGTATAGAGAAGGGATGCGTTATTAAATTCATTTCGAATGATATCATTTTTATTGCCCCGACAACGATAATTTATATAAAGAATTCAAGAACTTAATATCGTCTGTTTATTTCTAAATAATGACGACGTTCAATTTGGTCAAAGTGAATGAGTAGACCAGTTTCGTTCATTTTGAAATTTTAAGTAAAATTTTGATAATAACTATTGAAACTGGCTTTCGATAATTTTATACTGTGTAAAAATGCTTGTTTTTCTATTTTTTAATCACGACAATAAATAAGTCTGAAGGAAATTAAAAATTTGAATTGAAAACTTATCCAACCATATATTCCCTGACTCCCTCAGTGTGCTTGAAAGCCTGCATAGTTCCAAGTCAAACGTTAGAACCAATCCTCATATTTTTAAGGTCAAACAGAAATATCTGGAACTTTTGCGTAAAAAATCGAATGCAGGTAACATAAATTTTTACTTGTTAATTATTGAATCGAACAGAAATGTTGTACTAGTGGCAGTGTGGTAATTTTTTAACAGATTGAATATATTTTGAAAATTACCTAAGATTATGGAAAAGAATTTTTAATTATCGACGAAAGTCTCGCCATATTGTTCAACTAAAATGATACCAATGATGAAACTAAATGAAACTAAAATGTCCGTAATAAATTAAAAATTGTTAACATAATTGTTATGCAAATATATTCAGATGAAATGCAATAACTTCGAAAGATATTTAGTAAAAATTACAGACATCATTCTTATTTTTGCTAAGTTATAAGTGAAGAGGGACAGAAAATAAAGTTTCCATAATTAATTAAAAATTGATGAGAAAATTTTCATTAAACTGCACCTTTTCTTAGATAAAGAAATACCAAATTAATAATCAGTAAAAGTTTCGCAACAGCGCACGCAAAATGAAACTGAAATTAAGTTAAAATAAGAATTCTTTAAGTTATTCTACTCTTAAGAAGCGATACAAAGTGCTCATCGTTTTAACTACCACAATAAAAAAGAACCTATGAATTTTAAATTATTGCGAATACATATAATTATTTAAAAAATTCAAGCTTTCGATTGACCACCTTTGATTATTGGCGTAATAGCCATACTATTCAAAAGTTATTTCCTTTTTGTTTTCTTATTAACCCTAAATCGCCACGATGACGTACCAATAATATTCAAACAACTGAAAAAATACCCCTTTTAACGTTTCTTCTTTATAATTTGCAAGTGAAAACTGTCATCAACACATGCAACTGGCAAATTATAATTGCTGGCAAAATTCTCATTAAACTGTATCGCATTCGAAGTAGAAGCATACAAGACAAGAATCATTGTAATCCTCCGAACGGTGCACGCGAAATGGAATTAAAATTGTCCGTTGACCGTCGATTAATCGCGAGCGTAATTAAGCTTTTAAGCGTAAACGAGCCGGGACCGTTCCCGGGATCAAGCCTTAAACGGAATCGTAGAAAATTGCAACCGTAGAAAAGAGTAACCAGAGCTTCTTCTTGGGAGTTCGACACGCTGCTGGCACTGCAGTCGAAGAGAGGCAACGGAGGTTCCGTGTGCGGAATTGTTCGTGCCGCTAGGCGGAACTCGAGCGACCGGAAGCACGTCCCCGTGAAATGATCACCACGATTCGGGACGTGAGCCGAGAACCGAGGAGGAGCCCACGTCGTTTGGCTGTTCTTCCTGCGGCGTTTCTTAAATTTTCCCTCCATCCTTTTTGTCTGTCAATGTTCGTTCGGCTTTATCGCTGCCAGTGCGGCTTCTTTCTGCCAGACAAAACCATGCTACGAATTATCTCGGTCAGCGAAATCTCTGTCATTGGGGGTTGATAAAATGTTAAGCCGAATGCACTGTTTGCCTTTCCTTGCATTCGATAAATTATACTTTGTTGTACACTTCGTATTTTTTATTATTTATTGAAGATGTAAGCGACAGTAAATGATTCCAATGGAATTTTTCGAAATGAGAGAAATTTTTTATCTAAATAAAAATAGACGTTCTCCAAAAGTTTATTGTTAAAATTCATAAAAGCAGCCTATAATCATTAATACATTTCTAATGACATGTTAGTTACTTTTAGGGGTGTGTGAAAGTTCCCATTGTTCGTAAGACATTTATTTATATTTATTGATATTTCTAATTGCGATGTGTTACAACCGTTAAGTATTGATATTTTTTTTTTTTTTTTTATTCAATATTACATATTTTTATTTAAAGCTAAAAATTAAGGATAAAATCTGAAATTTCTAAATATCAAAAATACACACTAATGTCCAATTTCTTTTGAACTTATTTCGTTTAAAATACCCCCTGTATAATGTTACACTGTAAAATTGAATAAAATAGCAAGAACGAAGAAAACGTCATTTTCTCAGCCAATACAGATAACTATCAAATTTTAAGTAATTAAAATTTCTAAGCTCTTTTCAACGCGAGGAAAAAAAATCGTATGTGTGTACCAAATTATTTTTCAATTAAGAGTATCAATATTTCAATGCTAATATAAAATGCGAACTGGAAAAATTATAGTATATATTAAAATAGAGTCAAAAGGAAATATCAGAAAATAATGAAAAATTAATTGTTCCGAACGTTCGTCTCGATGCGAATTAAACCGGTAATCCTTTTCAGAATTTTTAATATGTAAATTGATTGCGCGGATTCAACAAAAACGACAAGTCAGGTGTGCTGTGTATTTACTCAATTGAACGACACGAGAGAAAACGAATAAACTGTGAAATTTCGTGCTGTTTATTAAAGTTTCACATTCATTTGTAGCACGGTGTTATTTTCACAATACGTATTTGTTATTTTAATAAACGAGAATTAAATATCGGGCCGTTCTTCTTGATTAACATTTCATGAAGTCGTAAAATTCGAAAGGAATTATTTTCGAACGGGTCGGCGCGGAACGTGAAATAATTAAAAACAAGTTTTCGGCGGACACGAAAGGGACATAATTATTGCTCTGTTCGATCATAATGAAATCAATCGATCCAGGCACTGAACTGTTTAATTAGACGAGAATTTCTCGCGAATCATCGACGTAGCGACAAACGATCTTGTCCCAGGAGAATTCTAATTCATGTTTTCCCCGTGACGCAGAAAATTTGAAAATTCACCGATATCAGAGCCCATCGGTGCGTAATTGCACATTGCAAATCCAACAGAAGATTCATCCGTGAAATTTAAATTTTGATTAAACGTTCACCTGTTTGCGAAACGATCGAACGAAGTCGTGCTCTGCGCGTGTACACCGCTGAAAATACGATATTTCAATTAACATTTATTACGCCCCGTTCGGACGAGTGTAGTTGATCATTTTGAAAACAGAACGAGTCTTTGTTGTTCGCGAAACGTAATCAACGAGTTGTTTGTCTCGCAAAGGATCAGGCCAATCATAGCAATAACGTTGATGCACGGTTGATGAAGCTGCGCGGGTCAACTATGGAGACAATGAGTTTGCGGTAAATTCACATTTACTTTTACAGTTTCAACCATTAGCGCGCTCACTGTCCGTTATTGATCCAATGACAGTACAGTTTTTATTTTCTTGCAAAAATAGGCACGTAAACATGTATCTGTGGCTTGGTGTTTAACGTGTAATGATTTAAAGCTGGTATTGAGTTTGCAAACAATTGTATATTTTATGTAAAAAATGATAAATTAAAATTCTATCTAGAAATAGACTGAAATGACATTTGTCCACAAATGACGTGGACATGACATTAAAGCACAAGCTTTAATTCTTTTTTGTATTAGAAAAGAAATTCGATATGACAGAAATTATTTGAACATGAATTTTATATCATATCTCTCAGTGTTAATATATCGATTTTAGAAATTCTGACATTGGTGCTTCTTTCACATCCGTCCCTTATTAATTAATTTCTGTTCTTACTGCTATAATGAGAAAATTATGTTCAGGGACAAAGACCGTATTTTAACATTTTAACAGTTTCGTTGCTAATACTTGAAGAAGTACAATTCGTCAAAAAAGCAATTTATTTCTTATTTAGATAGCCCCCGTTCGAAATTTGTCTGGTGCTTCGAATAATTCTTTGTTCTTTTCATTAGGAAAACTGCAAATTAACGAGCATCACCTGACAAAATAAAGGAAATATTTCTAGAAATAAATCAGTAATCGATATCGTATGGGATAGAATATAATAAATGTCGCTTTTTAACGAAACTTAAGATTCAGATTCTCAATACTTCGATTAAAATCTAGTTATATTAATTAGATTGACGATGTGTCTGTTATTCGATCGAAATATTAAAATTTAAACGCATCGAAATGAAAAGAAATAGCTGACAATATAGATTATTGTTTCCAATATTCATGTATGATTAACCTGTAGAATAATACACATACATTTAATCATCGAGCAGTAATATAGTAACAAATCAGAAAGTAATACGATTGATCAAGTTCAACCAATTATTTTCATGGATCATCGAGGAAACAAAACGCAATTAATTATTGAATAACGGCCCCTGCTTCTTCGACGATTAATTTATTTCTCACGCTTCGAATCCTATTAATTCGTTTCAGGCGAGTAGTGTATAAAAGATTTTTCAATTATAAAACAATAATGATCTGCCTTCTGAAATCTTTTTCACGTAGAAAATTATCTGTGTCGGATAATTAAGCTGTCTGATTTTCACGATTTCAGTTCTTAAAGGAGATTATTAATTTTTATACAAATCGAGTTCATTTGAATATCTAATGAATTTAATATTTTATAGTTAAAGAATTGATTTTTGCGTTCAATGAACATTCTTGAGTTCAGGATCAAGATTGAGGTCACTGTCTTATAAAATAGAAAACATTGTGTCTTAGGTTCTTAAGTGCTAGACACTGTTGGTACCGAAAGTACGTATTATTCCACCAGCATACTACAAATAATAATTTATTTAGAGGAAGATTGGGACCCCTACAGTTTTTAGAATGCTTATCAATTTTAATGCCTGTAACAGATGTTTATCAAACAGCTTCATACAGCTATAATACAAATATACAAATAAGACCAGAAACAAATAATATAACGGGTAAGATTTATTTTCCAAAAATAGAAAATTATACGTCTACCCGTGTAACTTGATATTGTTTATTATAATAAACATACAAAATTACTTATCAAGTACTCTGCTTTCCTTAGTGTTATTTGTCATCTTTGAAATTTAAAATATTATATATCAACTTAAACAAAATTAAAATATTACACGTATTTTGTAGGAATTTAAAAATAATTTAGAACAATCGAGGATACTAAATATTATTCTTTTTCAAAAATTTCATAAAATTAGCATCGCATAGCTTCTTAGCACTACTACAAAAACTTGTTAAATGTTTGACAATTTATACGTGTTTGTATTTGGTCACTCTAAAAGCCGGGTTCGTTATACACTCGCTATCTCAAAAGATCACAGAGTCGAACGCTCGTTCTGGCTGAATCCAAAAGGATTGCTCGCCACGTTCTCAATCGTATGGTAAACTAAGCGGTTTCTTTTGTTTAGCGAACGTTTCAGAGGAAGAGGAATAGTATAATGGATTCGAAAGAACAACCAGGGCCAAGGAATACGAAAGAAGCGGGGTGTAGCACAAAGCCGTCTTCGGAGGATTTTTCAAAACTGGGTCGTGCTTGTTACACGTTCGATTGATTTACATCCATCCGTTTATTCGCCACCGTTTCTCTTTCTTTGTCCGTTTTCCTTCGTACGGAAAACGAGATACGTTTAAACGCGTCCCGAACATATCTTGGAAACTATTTATCACAGAACAAAGCTGTAAATCGGTCAAATATTTACGAAAGAACAACTTTGAAGGTTAAACTTGTATAAAATATTTCTGTCGAACGATTCTATATTTATAGAAAAGAAAAATGGCGTAAGTTCAAATATCGTTCTTCCATGATCATTCTTTCTTTCTACTTTTCATTTCGTTCATTTTCTAAACGGACATACATTTCCTCTCATTTCTGTCCATTTTTCTTCTTACCCACCGTATCACCTCGTCTCTTATCTGTTGATAAAAAACATTGGCTAAAAGTTGAACGTGCGTTCCGTCTGCTATTCGGTTTCCAAGATGTCCGACGTTGGAAAAAGCTTCACGTTGTCGCGACGTCCTGTTTTTCCGTAGAACGATTCTTTGGCACCGACTACGTAGATTACATCCCTGCCCGATTAAACTACATTTGTTCCACGTCATTGAACCGAACTACCATCGAGTTCTCGTTTCGTCGGCGAAATTCGATTCTGAATCGAAAATAATGCCTAATAGCTCTGTTAGGTGTTGCATATATGCAATATATTTCTTATTTTAAATTCCTTCCATTATAAGTAACATCTATTGTGACGTAATTACTCCATTGAGAAATATACATTCCACAATTTCAGCAAATATAGAATAGATAACAATACAGATTATAATTTCTTTCGTTTTAACAAATATAAAGCGCAATAGTGAAAAAATTTTATCATCAATTTTATTATCAATAAACATTCTGTATCTTTTATTCTATTCTTAGTAAATCAGCAACGTGGCATACCAAGTTTCTGATACAAGACATATTTTAACTCTTATTTATTAGGGGTCAAAAGATGTATTTTTTTCAAAATTATAAATTAGAATTATAAATTAATATAAAATAATATTTTATCATAGTTCCTATACAGTTATTGTTGGTATAAATATATATGTAGTAAAGCGAGTATATCGTTTGTTTATTGAATGCATATTTTCTAACATACCTGACAGTGTCGTGCAATTACAATATCGTCCCCACCGTAACGAATCTACGAACGTACTTTGCGCTTCGCAGTTAAGAATTAATAGAAACATATTTTTCTATTTCTAACCATATATACCAAATGCTCGTTTAGAATTAAAGAGTTGAAAATTTATAGAACTGCACATTCATAAGTTCAATAAAGATTGCATACCTTTTTCATCGTTCGATCGTTACATCGAACAAATAGTCAAGATTTTTATTTATTACTGACAAAGATCCTTTGTTACAATTTGTTTGAACCGGTTCGCCGGCGGCCTGACTTCCGGCGGAGTTTCGACAAAAGCTTCCACCGGCGCAAACCGAATTCCCTTGTAACAAATCCATCGACATCGTCCGTTCCACCGGCACGTACATACACCGCTGTTGGTTGGTTTCGAACTTATAGTTTCGGGCACGTTCCGCGTATAACTTTAAAGTAGCCGCTATTAATATAGGGTTTGTTCGTTTTTCAAATGGTTTCTCCGCTCGTGAAAGCAGCGAGGAACGTTCCGATGCGTCGAAATGAGAGTTCCCGCATGTTTCACGTGTATCAGGAATTATTTGTCACACCTCTTGACATGCGATTCCCTGTATAAATATCGAACACTATTTTACACTATTTCAGCGAAATGTTAAATCTCTGAGATTTCTTTTTCTTCGAGATCAGACGGTGCAGTATATTTTACTCAGGATTAATCTTATTTCTTGCAATTAGGTGTACTAATGCTAACTTACGAACGCAATCAGATATCGTCCCTTTCCGTCGAATTCCGAGATATTTCTGGCAAAACTCCTATATTTACAACTATTACGACCGAAAAGGGTTGTTGGTTGGAATATCATTCAACTGTTCACTTAACGTACATTTCTGTCATCTGAGCGCGGGTTACGTAAAAGTACGTATTTAGCAGACTTGTGCTGGAGACTGGTTTTCGTGTAAATACGTTTTCGTTTTTTAAACGATAATCATAGAGCATATATTTGAGTGTAAAACAAAAAAATCTTTCGTTAAAAAAAAAAACGAAGTATTTTTCGAATCATTGCGATATTACTGAGTTACTAAATTCCCACTAAAATTCATGAATAAACGCCCGCTATACGCATCACTCTGCGACGAAATATACCCGCATGCAATGTGTTAACCGTACAAATAAATTTCCTTTATAGCATCTGAATTCTTAATGAAATAATAAATAATCATATAAATTTTCAAAAAATTATACCAACACGCGATAAACCACTGTTAGTTGAAAGATTTGCAAGTGATCCTTTGCGGTCCCCAAAATATTACGTTACGACCATAACGTAAAAAACTAAAAATTAACCAAGAAACTAAAATTGTAGCAAAAACAGGCATCAAAACAATCGGCAAACTATCCAAGGGAATAAAAAATCAAAATTTGACAAGAAATTGTTTCTTCGTCAAGAATGAAAACACAGATTGACAATGTATAAAATGTATTAGAGTCAGCTGTTCGTCACTACGGGTTATTCGTGCGTGAGAAGCATATTGGCTGGCGCGAAAGGGTTGAGACGAGAGATTTCCAAATGTAGCGGGGCCGATTTACGAAACGGCCGTAGTTCCTGTACGAAACGATCGCGAAAAGCATGGATAACATTCTATCACGGTCGCGTGGTCGCGATAGTTCGGAAAGTGAACGAGACTTTGCTGGTACTTCACCGGATAAGTGGCATTCCGCGCGTTTCTTCGGCGAACCTCTTCCATTGGTGCCGGAACGTTGTGAGATGCCTTTAAAGTTTCGACGTTAGCCACGATTTATTTATTCGGACCGGTGAAATCTGTCGGGATTGAAAACAGACGATGCTCGTACTTTTTCATTCGATATTTGGAACTTTTTTTTTCCATTCATTCTGTCCTGTTTCTTTTTTCTGATTTTCCATCTTTTTAACCCTTCGCACTCGATTGGTGCCTCCGAGGAGACACGTGTAACATTGCTAGGAGAATTCTTTAAAGTATAATTACAGATTTTGTTTGTAATTGATAAAAATTGGTGACTTTTTTCAATTCAGAATACAACTTTTGGATTTTAAGAATTTCGTTTCTTTGCACTTCGAGTGCAAAGGGTTAATATTTCTTGGTACGATAGAATGGAATAGCTGATTTGGAACTACTAGACGGGTCGAAATGACTTGCTTCAGATTTCTTATTTTAAACTACAAAATTTGATAAAACGCCCCTGTCGAAATGTAACTTAATTGTTATTAACAGTTCTTTAGTTTTACTTACAATTTAGAAATGTTAATAGTTCTAGAGTTAAATGGATATTTGTAGTTTGTGATATTAATTGTTAATAAAAAGGAGAATTTTGTTTTGTAATAAATAAAATCTAATTCTGTCAGATAAAGATTAACAAAATTTTAGAACTTTAACACTGTACTGATATCTTCTGTACCGTTTAAGTTTATTTTTTTTTTATCTACCTTCGATCAAATACAAATTTTTAATCACTGCAGGTTGAAGGTATTTTAACCCCTTATCGTGCTATTATTTTGGTGGGTGCGTCAGACTTGGATAAATATTTCTTGCCACAGTATTAAAACAAAGCAGGAAAATTAAAATGTTACGTGTAATTTACGTTTAACAATAGTTTTATATTTAAAAGTCAACTGTACTGATAGTACCAGTCAGATTTGCAACATTTGAGCTACAAAATGCGTCACGAGTCAAACTCGTCAAAGCACGGGAAGGGGTTAACAATCTTAAAATAGATCTCCTTTTTGCTAACGTGTTCTTTGACAAAATGGACAAATTTATAATATGTCACTGCCAACCCAAGGACTGTAAATTTATGTGAAAACAAAGGTTTGTTCCTAATGAGAATTATAAAATCAGTAGTACACATCAACCACTATGTCGACAGCAATAAATTAATACACCAACCGTTCAACTACTTAAACAAAGCTTTAATTCATCATTTGGAATCGTGAATGTAATTTCAATATTATTAAAATTAGTTTACCTTTCTCCGTTCATTGATTTATTTATGCACATTAATTATCTGCTTTATTTTCTTTCCCAATTGTCGCGTAAAATCGTCGAAATTCCAAGCACGGGCAGCCGACGGAATAATTTTATAAAACTCCAAATTAATTACTCCCTTTGTCCCCCTGCCGTTCCATAGAGCACGTCTCGCTGTTATCAGAAAAATTTATAGTCCAGCTTTACCTAGTACAGTGCAATTTAACAAGAAGAGATAACCGGGAAAGAAGTTGCCGAGAAAAAGGATAATTCAAGCAGTTTCCTACATTAACGATTTCGCCGCAACTCGTAAAAAGAAAGTTCACCGACGGGGAACCCCGTTGCATCACCAAACGATGATAAATCGATCCGAAAGAAGCGGAAAGACCCGTGTAATTATCGCCTGACAGTTGGATGGAACGAAATTCACCGGTTTCCGGAACGTGCCATACGTGGTAATTAATTAATCCTTCAGGCTTGATTGGCACTTGAACGTTCTTTTCAATTTTCGTTTGCACCAACGTCGTGTAGGCAAATAAAACTGAAATCCCGATATTTATAGATTTTGCATCGCGCAATTGACGCTAGAAATATCGTCAGGATGTTGCAACGAAACGGCTGATTTATTAATCGAAATGTATTGTTAAACAAAAATGTTTGTTTTACGAACCGTGAAAAATGATATGATACGTTTCAAAGTTCGCTACCTGGGGCTCGTACCTTCGAATTAATCATTTCAGCTCGACGTTTGTATATTGTATCGACGCACAAACGCGCGTTATATAAACATTGATTTATAAAATTGTCCCAAAGCTTATTGTTCGAAATTCAAATATCATGATGTCAAAATTACAGTAACTGTAATCTGGGAAACCAATATCCAATCTTTTGTTGAATTATAAATTAGGAATATATTTGACATGTTCATGATTAATACCTATTGGCAATTTTTTAAATATTTATACTTCAAGCAGCTTTTACGGATTTTTGAAGTTAATTTTGTCGAAGGCAAAGTCATATTTTGTCATATTAGTTTACTTATTAAAAAAATAAAAATACCTGTATGTTTGTTTTAGTAACTTAATTTTGATTACTTAAATAATTACTCCGTTTCATGGAAGTTTAATTTGTTTTACCCACGATGATACGAAATCAATGTTAACGCATAAAAGATTCTTAATTTTAACCCTTTGCAGTCAAGTGGTGCCTCCGAGGCGCCATATTTAATTTATCGGAGTATTCTAAAACGCGAAATTTCAATTTCACCAGTGTCAAAATATAGATAATCAAAGAAGGGAATGAAAAACAGATTCTCAAATATTTCTAACACTTTTCTTTCAACCGAGTGCGTTTGGTTTCTGGAAACGTAGCTGGAAAATGAGATTTGACTCGATTACGCCCAAAAATGCTTCGAGTACAAAGGGTTAATTACCTCGGTAATGACATATTACGTGCCCGAACGTAATAATTTATCAGATATGATATTTTTCTATGATAAAAACCTGCGAAAGACCGGAATGTATGATCAGATTGCATGATAATCAACTGTATGTATTTATTTCCATAATTCAACACGTCCGTTCCTGTAATTGGATATACAGAAAAATATGGACTTCATGAAATGTATATCATATTAATGAGTGTTACCTTTTTTTTTTTAAATAAGAATTAGCAAGAGCAATATACGAATTTCATCCCGATTCATTTTTTACTGTAATTGGCAATTAACTAATTTGTATTAAAACTCGAAATTAACGTAATATCAAATTATTCTTATCTTCTTCCGAGATTCAAGTTTTGAAAATTAACTTTTTTTCTCAATATTAATATTATAAGAGTATTTCCTATAAATATATGAAATTGTGTTAAATAATTAAAGCGTTCGTTGATTTCACTCGAAATTCATTAACGGGAAATCGTACATTCTTTCTCGAAGTTTATGAAGTCGTTTTCAAGTCAGAATTCATTAAGAGATTTTCATCGAAGTTGGAGCTTTAAATTGATATCGTGTAAGCGACATTTATGCGACACTTTTGCGCCATCAGATCGAGTGTCAGACCTCCTTCGTCTTGATACCGGCCAATTTAATACGTAACAATCTATTATGGTAACTTGGAAAGTGGAGGTCGATCTTGTTAAAAACTTCGGGCGAGAATGATGAAGAGTTTTCAATAATATAGTAATACCCCTTCGAAACACTCGTTTCCGCAGAATTTTCTCCTTTCGACCCGTTTAATATAAAGCGGGAAGAAGTTAACATTCGAGGAAATTAAATGAAACGCAGAATTCGACGGACGCTCGTTGCAGAATGAAAAGGAGCTACGTTATTTGTGCGAAAAGGAAGTAAGAAACTTCGTCTTATTAATTAAGAAACTCGAAAGACATTGTCGAGATTATTAAACAGTAATTTTCATAGCCGTTGCTTATTAATTTTAGACAGCGGAGAAAGATAATTACCTGCTTCGTCCAATATCTTGCATTTAGAAAAACCTTCAAAATGATCACGAACCCTTTGATGACAAATAGGATCATCAATTACGAATCAAATTGAATTCGTCCCATTTTAAACTTGAACACCTCAATGGAAATGCATTAAAAAAGAACCCCTGAAAGCTAAAAGGTAATAATGTAGAATTATTAGTTTTGCACAGAAAGGTATAATAAATAAATGCAATTGTATTATAAGCTTTGCTGCGCCAAAAGTATGAACCAAGGATTAATCATAACTGAAATATATTGTTAATTGAAATTAAATCAGTTACAAATTAAAGAATCGCCAGCCGCCTTGATAAGAACAAGCAGAGCCACGGAACTGGTGCAAATAAATTTTCAACAGGGGGAACACATTCGAATTTGAGTTTCCACGGTGTTAGAAGTTGAACGAAAATTATTCGTGTCCTGGGAAGTAAACTTGCTAACTTCTCGTTTGCGTTCGAACAACTTTCTTATCCCTGGTTCTTCGTCGCAGACGGTTTCGTACAAGCGCGAAAGAATACGATTGTTCTGGATTATAAAGTTGTCTGTCTTTCCATTTTATGTACCGCGCTTAATTCTCTCCAAATCCTGCCGTCCTGTGTGCAACAACTGATTTTATAAAATTGCGATTTGTTCTTTGCGGGAAAGAATTCGTTCGAACGAATACATTTATTGGAAGAATGAATTTTCTGGACCAAAAACTTTCTTGTGACACGTAAACGTTCGCTTTTTCAATATTTAGGAATCCTTAAGTATTCTTGGCGTTCTGAATCGTCTAAAAAAGTATTCACAATTTTCAATCGATGAAGAGAGGACTTTGGGTACGTTTTAATATGCGTGTGGTAACTTTTCGCGGCTGTTTTCTTCTTTTTAACCCTGCACGAAACAGGTGGAGAAGTATAATAAATAATATTAAAAATGTTAAATCCTTCGTGTTAATAAAGCCGACGTATAGTAATATAGTAAGTACTTTTTTGAATAAATGGCCTCCGGGGCGACTTATGTAATTTATTTAAATATTTTAAAATGTGAAGTTTAAGTTAAATTTACAATAAAATATAGAAAATTACCAAAAAAAAAGCAATTAAATTAAATAGATTCTCGAGCATTCATAGTAGTTTTCTTCTAAAATCGTGCTTTAGGATTTTGGAAGATTTACTAGAAAAAAAATCACGACCTAATTACGTTTTTAATGCTTCAGATGTTTAATTAAATTGCTGCTAAGCTCGTTAAATTTTAGTAATATTATCCAACGCGGAGAAGAAAGATGAACCGATAACGTATTTAATATACAAAGATTTTTCTATGATTATTTACTTTTCCACCTTGTTATTAAATATTCCTCGTGGATCTTAAATCTAACACAGCACTTAACGGGCTGGTCAATCTATGTATTTCGTTTATTTGGATATCAGTATCGAATAAGTCGCCGTTTATGACAAGTTGAATTCCCAACGGCTACCTTTTCACAATTCTTTTCTGTATCTCGATGATAACCAACTCCGCTTACCGAAAGACCGCATTTTCCGTTCTTATCACGCATTCCGGTTGGCTGCAAACGGTTTCCATCGAATCGAGGACTGTAACAGGATTGCGAACGTTTTCTTTTTTAGGTTTATCAATCGGTCCTAGCGGAATAGGAGAAAACTGGAGAAAAGTAGATTGATATACATAGAATGTTAGGTGCACCAAAGGGTTATTGCGAAGATTGCTCAATACAGAATAATAGTTAATTCTAGTGGTGATTTTAAGGATTATTTGATATAGGAAATTTACAATGCTTATGCATTATATGTGCATATAATTTATTCTAAATTATAACACGATATAAATTGAATCATTACGAATTCATTAACATAGCGCATGATTATCGTTCCTGTGGCGTCATCTTTTGGCAGTATACGAATCATATTTCGATGCCCCCCCCCCCCCCCCATCCCCACCGTAACAGGAAAAGGGTTAATTAAAATTGTTAACTAAATTAAAAAATTAAAGAACAATTTTAGAAAAATAGAGTAAACTGCAACTTACGAGTAATTTGCAACCATGAAAGCCTAGGGAAGACTTAATTATCTCATATTTTCATAAGTTCATAATGACGATATTAATAATTACCTTACAAACCAATAAATTAATAATATTCTATCGTTAGAAGCAATTGAAAGTCAGAAACTATGTTAAATTGCATAAGAAACGCGTATTAAAATTACTAAAAGTTCAAAGGGCTGCCAAAAAAGTCCTGTTTCGAATTTCGGTATAAAGTTAGATTCGTAAGAAAGTAGAAATCTTCCACTTTAATTCGGTTTTTGATTTACATCGATATCTTTATCCGTTCCTGAGATATCGTCGTGTAAAGACAAACGTAATTTTTGTCGAAATTCGCTGCCGCTGCACGCTTGGACCCAGACAGTGGGTGTCTAGCGTAGCGGTCACGTGGTCATTGTTTACGTCTAACCCTTTACGATTCCTAGTAATGCGTAGTACGCATTTCCTAGAAAAATGTCTACGGTCGCGCCCATTCATAATTACCCTCGTACGCGCCGGCCGCTATACAAACTTTGAGGCTCTATATCTCAGGAACTAATTAAGATATCGCGTTGCAACAAATTGCGTTATTATGTACGCACTTTCCTCTATCTTCTGTGCTACCTACTGCGTAAAATTTAGAGATGTTTTTTTTTATATTTATTGCCAGGAATTTCGCCGCCCAAGATCCTTAATGCGTCAAATGTTTCCTGTTAATTTAGATTTAAATAACATTAGGTAATAGGAAAATAGTATACGAACTTGAGGATGATATTCTTTGGTTCGGTAACGTGGTGACCTCTGTTGGCGGAAGTTGAATCCTATTTTTATTTGATAAAAGACCACGCACAATCTGCACACACTATCAGGAAATTTATCATAGCACTTTGTTCGCCGTCTTAACGGCGTTACCTACGTCGTTAATCTTCCGTAGAAACTCTAGGGGATTCATTAGCTATAGTCTGGATCCGCCAGTCACTGGAGGCAGTCCAGAAATCCGCCTATGTACACGTTTTTCCGCGTCTTTCCTGCTCGCGAAACGGAACCTTCTTACTTCTCACCCCCGACACTGCCTGTCTGGCTTTTTCCAGCTTTCTTACCAACACGGTTACAGTCGAGAAAACTACCAAAACCGTGGAACAATCGAATTCTCGAAGCAATTTCTCTTCTTTCCTTGTACTCCTGTTAGGTCCTGTCGCGACTCTTTATGCGGCATCAACAGCAACATTACCGGTTCAATATTAACACCTCGAGCAATTAAATTTCAATAATAGTAACTTATAGTAATAAGTTTGTTATTTATTGTTATGGTAACTTATTGTAAGTAACTGCTTACTATATTACTTTAGTGTTGTAAGGAACTATAGTAACAATAGTAGCTTATAGTAATAACTTGCTGCGATAGTAATTTATAATTAATATTACATAGTAGCTTACAGTAAATAACTATAGTAACAATAATATAATACTACTTCAACTTATAATTAATTTTACATGGAAGCTTGCAGTAAGTAACTATAGTAACGATAGTAGACACTATTGCTGAAATTTAAAAACAATAGTAATAATTCGATAATAGTAACATTCCTTCGTGTACATATCCGTAAGAATATTTTCGTATTGGGTTTTTATTTCATGAAATGTTTGCAACGTGAAAATATACTTACGAACTAATATTATATATAATTTTGTTGATTTATACGAGTCGTTGTTAGCGAAGGTAAAAGGTTAATTAAAATGTACTGGTGAAAAAATAGAAGAATACAGTTTAATTAAAATATTACGGGTGAGAAATTAATTTAAACATATTATCATATTTTACAATCTATTTTAATAATACCGTAGCTGCGATAATTTAAAATTAAATTGTTATTTCGAATCATTAGTAATTAACCCCTTGCACTCGAGTGACGCCTTTGGGGAGGCATATTTGATTTAGCAGAGTATTTTAAAACGTCGAATTTAAATTTCATTTATATCAGAATGTACAAAAATGCTCCGAGCGCAGATCATTTGTTTTATTAACACGTTGACTGCCACAGTGAAAACGGACGTGTGTAGTCAGACACGGTGAAATCCTAATTATTAACAATACAATCAACTAATTTTCAAATTTAACTTTTCAATTCGATAACTAGCATTATTAGCTTATTGTTAACACTATCCATGGTTTATTTTATCATTTCTGTTGGTAATTGTTTGATTGTACAAAATTTCGGGTGCCGTTCACCGGTGACCCCCGTGGCAGCCAACGTGTTAACTGGCTACTGTATCGAAAGAAACTCGACGAAGAAAATGGTAATCACTTGAATGTATAATATACGATAAAAATTCGGGCGTACTGCTGCTTGAAAGCTTATCTTCACGGACGGTTCTTAATTCCAACGAAAAACCGAGTTTAAGTGGGTCGTAAAACATGTTCAGGGAAAAGGTGAAACGGAAGAAACCGAGTGACTCAAACAGAGGGAAATGTAAGACGATGTTGTCCAAGGGGCTAATCAGGTCAGACGAAGATTGTTCCCTCTTCGCTTCTCATTCGTGTAAACGCCGGGTTCTTCGTTTGCGGCATTAATTACACTGTTACCTTGGCTTCTTTCAAACCTTTCTTCTCTTTCTTCGTTGCAAAGACAATGGATAGTTAAATATATTGAATATAAGAAATATTTGCAGGTCCAAGTCAATCAGTATTTCATTAAAAATGATTCATATCGTGTATACTGATAGGAAATATTTCGTTACAGTATATTGACTGTAGAATTATCAGCCAAATTCTTCAATTAATTATCTTTGTTAATATATCATATAAGTTGCGTTAATTAGCCTCTGAGACTCCATTTAACCCTTTCTCTACGGCACAATTCAATGCAAGAGGCATATTATACACTATTACGCATATTACGTCGGAATGACGAACATTTTTTTATAAATAATATAATAATTATTCGTCGTGGAGAGGAAAGGTAGGGATTGTATTTAAAGAATTTAAAGAAAGAATTAAAAGAATTTCCCTTTAAATATCTACTATTTGAATTGTAACAAAGGACGAATATGTTGCAGAAATATTTTTAATCTACGAACTTCTTAATTTAAATTCATATATTCTCGTTTGCCTGTTCTTTGATAGAAAGTAATAAATTTGTAATTAAGGAAGTCTTATTTAAACGGAACACCCTGTATATTTCATATACAACACGTTTCAGTTTCCTCGGTAAATAGAAATTTTAATAATAATAATACTCCTTCCTGTACTTCAAATTTTTTATTGCAATCAAAATAAAATGATAGTGGGAGAAGCTAAGACTAATTGATATGAATAATTAATTATGAAATTCCAGGTTTAAATTTGTCAGCTTATCAAATTATAATTAAAATACTGAAAAACGTTACTATAAATTCACAATAAAGCAGTATTTCAACTACGACGACGTAAAACGAAATTCGTCCATTAACACCAATGTCCATTTCGATAGAGTATGTGATCAATCTGAGAAAAAAGGCTGAGTTATTTTTCGCGTCATCACGATCAGCTAGTTTCCTCACAATATTGATGAAATTCGTTCAACAGTTCGTGTTTTCTGAATCTGCCGACTGTTATATTATCCCTAAAACAAAAAACAAAAAAAAAACAATTCATTGGGTACCTATGAAACGATAGTAGGGTAACAAAAGTGTCGTTGGAATTAATATGAACGAGACAGTCGGCGGGCAGAGTTCATTTATCGTCTGTAAAAGCTGTCTATTCGTCATTGTCGTGTATACGGCCAGGACGATGTGCGAAACAGGGACTGCAGGATGATAAATATATCGACGAGTTGCCGAGTAGACCCTTGCGATTCCCTTTCACGGTGGAACACGCTAGTTTACTGTGTAACATCTCCATTTTTTTTTTTTAACACGTTATCTGTCTTTATGGATTCATTTCCGTCGGATATTTTTAACTTTCCGATTAAAAAGAGATTTGAATAAATTAAGATTAAAATAATCATGAGAACTTAATTGTACACCTAACAGAATAAAGGTCTTTTTGTTTGTCTTTTGAATATAATTCGATTAAATAATTCAGGTGTAGATACGATATTGAAATTATATTATTTTATTACTAATTCTTTGTAGACCTGTTTATTAAAATTTATTAAAATTCGGTTCTGAGGTTACGAACTTTATTTCATAGGGATATTTTGGAGAACTTCAGAATTTACCTTGCTTCTTTTGAACTAACTATAATGCTGTTAATTAAACTGGCAAAATAAATATATGACAGGTGGAAAATATATTAGTATATAAATATAATCGTTTGTTTATCTTCACAAAAGCATGTTAAGAATTTACGTAGGGTACAGTACCCAGTTATTGGCACTTTGGGTAGATTTAAATGGGCTCAAATTTTATCTTTTAAATGCACTTTCCTAAAATATAAGTTGTAATATTTCTACAAAATTTACAGTGTTTCTTTTCTACTTAACATTGATTTTTCAAACTATTGTATTTTCACGATTCTATAGTTACTAACGTTTCCATATACGAATAAACAGTAAATAGACAAAAATATTAATTTGATTATATAAATAAAAATATTATATAAATTTGATTCTTTTGATATTGATATTTTAAACGTTTCTTCTTCCGCTCAATTATTAAGAAGAAATTAAAGAATAATGATAATCGTTTTCTTTTTATGATTGAAGAAAAACTTCAATGGCGGTTGAACTATGACACGTTCGAGGAAAGCGTTTTGAAAAGTCTCTCTCACAGGTAACTAACAAGTATACACTCGACGTAATTAAATTACAAAACCACTTAACTCGTACCTGAGCTTGAGATTAATCCGAGATTACTTCGCAACCGAGAAACAGTATTATTCTATTACCGTGTTATTGTTTCCTTTATCTCTTGCACGGTCATTTTGGTTTCACGATGTACAATAATTGAACAACGTCGGCTCCTTTGCGCCAGCCTTTCAACGTGAACACCGTTATCCTATTCAGACAGGAATATAGAAAAAAAAAAGTTCAAATTGCGTTAAAATTGCATTATACGAAGAATATTTTTTATTTTGTTTTTATTATTCTTAATTTTAGATTCTGTCTTAAAATCATCACAAGTATTTCGAGGATTTCTATTCTTTATTTACATAAAATCAACATTCGAAAATTAACATTTACCTCTATAAAATACCATTCACGTTTCATGGACTTCTTATTTTCGGAAGAAACAGTTGTTTGGTATCTGTGAGACGTGTGGTAGGTGGTTAAGGGTTAATAGTATGAATTTAAACGTAAATCTGAAATCAATCAGTGTTCCATGACTTATCGACGGAACTATATACATATAATCCTCGGGACTGAATTGTTTGTTATTCTGATTCAATATCTTGATCCCACGTTCATCCACCATTTTTCTACTCGATAACGATGTTCGCAGTAAATGAAATAAGCGTCAGTTCTTTCGAAGAAGTCGCGTTCCACGACGAATCCCTCCTGCGTGTTCATTAAACGCTCCCGTATGCGAGATGAAACTCGGTTTCTGATCATCAACCAAAACCCCGCCAACTTGCTGCGTCTCCTTAATTCTGCAGGGGCGTTGCAGCAGAAAGTTCTGCTGGCACAGCCAGACCAGTTTCTCGATCGTTTATTTTTGGATCCTTCAGCCAACCCCTTCCACTCCATCGCCATCTCGGCTTCGCCTTCTTTAGCCATTCGCTAAATCCGTAATAACGATGCAGACCGTTTGAAGTGCTTGCCTTAACCTGTGCCGAACGGAAGTCTTGTTTCTTGGAGGAGTACGTGGCCCGGCTGGTGTAGAGGTATAAGCTTCCGGGCAAAGTTCTTCGAGAGAACTTCTTGAAAAACACATTTAGAAAGTCTTAGACGGGTTCCAGCTCGCTATTATTCGACACGATGAACTAGGAAACGTTTGTGGTCCGAACTGTTTTCCTGTTCCCCTTTTTTACGCGTCATAACTTTTTCGTACGATACTTTCTTTCTTTGACGTTTCTTTATTAGCACGCTTCCAGCCTACGCCCTTCGAGAGACTCTCCTCGGGTTCCTTTTCAGGAAGTTTTCCACTTGCTGGATCCTCCTTTACCTCCTCGCTGCGCGTTGCTTACACGTGCAGTTCTTTCGAGCGTCTATTCTCAAGTCTGGGAAGACAGCACGAAATGTTGAAATAATTTTGACTGCAAATTATTTCATTCGATGCGCTTCGGGCGTTAACTTTATAACACTCGGAATATTTCGGGTGGTGCAAGTGAGCGTTAAACGCACAGGTAAATAACCTTGTATCGTCGAAATCTTTCCAACATGGAGAAACCTCGTGGTTCGAGGTATTGATAGTGGTATGATTGAGGAGGAGGGGAATTTGATAAATAAATTAAATTGATAAAAAAAACCTCTGAAATGTTAATGATTGTTGACTTGTGTCCCGAAAGAATTCCTTCGGTCCCGACAAAAGTCCACGTTCGTGGCTGAACAAACCTTAACTTTAATAAATTGTCTTACAGTTATAGATACGAGGGAACTGAAATGATTATGTTCTTTACAGTTTGAAGGAAAACGAACAAGTGATTTTTCTTGAGAGTCTCTGATGGGGATGGATGCATAGATTAAAATTAGAATGGTGGTGGACAACTATCTTGACTACCGATCGTTCTTAGGCAGCTGTGTACCTGGGGTACGAAAGTCGTTAGTCAAGGGGTTACAGGCAAGAAATAAATTTAACAATTTTCATTGAAATGATAATCCCCCAAAGAAATATTTCCCAAAATTCCCAAATTGTTTTGTTATTATTGCCGTACGCTGCTTTCTTTGTAATTAAACTATAATTCTAAAAGAACCATAAGTTTTTCGTTTTTTGAACAAATATAGAATGGTTCTTAATAATTGTAAACTTTGTTACAGCATAACGGTGATACTGTTGTAAATTTCTCCTTAACGCGTCCATTCAGGTCCATTCTTTTATTATAAAGAATTATATAATTTAACTAATAACGAATGCCTCCACTAATCGTTTGGAATTATAGACGATAGAAATAATAGATATTGTTTGTTAAAAATATATAATAAA
Source organism: Stelis phaeoptera (assembly GCA_943735885.1). Taxonomy (NCBI): domain Eukaryota; kingdom Metazoa; phylum Arthropoda; class Insecta; order Hymenoptera; family Megachilidae; genus Stelis; species Stelis phaeoptera. Next base: position 6,887,248 of record OX030933.1, read on the forward strand.
TATATTTGAATTCATACATTCTAATTAAATTATCCGATTCGTTAAAATTCTTGAATCATGAATATAAGGAAACTTTAGAACCTTATTAATAAAGTAACTGTATTTGATATGTCCTACTCGTGTTTTACGTCAAATCTTAATTTTAACCATCCTTTATAGAAAATTATAAAAACTCTTGAAGCTTGGATAAATTGTATGAAGTACCTTGTCTTTCATTTTATATAAATTCTATGAAACATAAGTTAATCACCATTTAATTTTAAGCTACTAGATGCTCGAATTTATTAAGATTGATTACATTATTAGCGATCACTTGATACATTTTTTGTTCGAACTCCATTTCAACATAACATCAGGATTAAAGCGTTGAGCGAAGCTCCCATCCTTCTTTCCTCTCATAAAATCCGCCAATTTAATACCAATTTCGTCAGCTAGCCAGAACGAGCCTTTTCTATACTCTGTTTCTCAAAAGCTCGCTCAAAATCCGATTCCAATGATGCCTTCAGTTCCGCGTAATACCTTTCCCTGGGCCGACAGAAATGTTAACGCCTCAACGAGTGGCTAGAACTTCCCTCTCTCTCTCTCTCTCTCTCTCTCGTTTTCCACCCTAAGAGACTTAGCAGCGTTGAACGTTAACACTGGACAGAGGCAAATTCCGTGGCTGATTAAGGGAATTAGGTGTTCCGTTCCAGCATGATCCTGTGAACTGCGTTTAACTGGAACTTCTGCCGTGTCACTATTCATCGTCCGTCGGCGTGGCTTTCCAACTATTCCCGAAGCGACAGGTGCCAGTCGTTGGATAAGCCTCGCCGTTTCACCGACGGTCGACGAATGGACCCATAATTCTCGCGAGGTTGATCTGCGTTAGAGAGGACCGTCCACGGATCCTTATATTCGATCATGGATCCTTTGCCGGCAGCCACTGCTCGGGAATTTATCAGAGACATAGCAGAACTTTAACGACGGACGACGGCTACGTGTCGACGCCAAATTACCTTCGTCAAAGCAACGACGCTCTTTACGAACCAACCCCATGTTGAAAAGTAGAACTATCCTCGTTTCCGCTTGCGCCCTCGTCGATGACGGAGAAGGACAGAGGTATCGATGATTGATCGTTGTTCGTTTTATCGAGACGGATCGACTGGACGACGAAAGGACTGTAGGGCTGATGGCTTTCAAACAAATCTTTCGTAAAATCTATGAGCTATTTTTATAAAGAAATGGTACCTTAGTTGGTACTTTAGTGAGAAACCCAATAGTTTGCACTTGTTTCATTTTTATTCAACTGTAACGTTTAAATTAAATTTCAGTTATTTTTGTGCTATTACTTGTTTATCGTATCTAGAAAATATGAATAACTATATATATATAATATCTGGTGCTAATAATTAAAGATTTGTATATTTTTATATAAAGCTTAGTTTCTGAGAATAATTTCGAATTAAGCAAAGGGGGAAAGCATTGTGTTTTATAATGCAAGTGAAATTTTGTAGAAATTGCAACTGAGATTTTAGAATCTGTTTAAAGAGACATAAAGGTACTTTTCCTACTTATATTTATAACTTGTAATGAGATTCTGAAACACGATATTTCAGTTAATTATGCTATAATTTACTTGTTACTTGAACAGGGTAGGTGAGAAGGGTAAAGTGGAATGTTTAGAATTTAAAATAGAAATTTAATATGTTGCTTTGAAATTACAGTTGTGTATAAAAGATTAACACATTGAGCACCATAATGAAATTCGATATTTATAACAAGTCGTATTCATTTTTCAATTTAAACTTCTAGTTTGTTATTTCATATTTATTCTTCTCATTTCTTTATCTAATTATTCCTTAATATTTGATTTACGGTGTCAGTCTGTGATGACCCCAATTAGAGTCAAGGTATTCAATCTTTAGTGTTTCCAGGTAACAAAAGTTTCGATATAGTTTTTAATATTTTATATTATTAGTGTTAATTTAACATTGCATAAAATTTTCTTCCTTTCCATACTGCATTGGCGATATATTGCAACCCATTTTTGAAAACATAACAATTTTTAAGCTTGAGACGGCTTCAATTAATTTGTGCAAGCATTCGTTTAATTCTGAACCATTTCAAGCTTTTCTTTTATCAGCTTGTTTTCTCGTATGAAGCGTATATCAGTCTTCTATCGTTGATTGTAACGTCTATGACCTAAAATTCAGGAAACGGGCTATTCTATACGTTAGGTGCAATCTTCTAATGGATCTGATTTATTTAGAACCAACGAGGCTTTTGGGAAATGAAATGACATAAAACTGAGAACGTACAATCTGGGTTCAACCTTTTGTTCTCGATAGGATTATCAGACTTTTATAAGATATTTTAGGCGATAATTTGATTAAGAACTTTGACATCAGACGATTGAATCACTTTATTTTCTATCATTCCGAATCGCTCGGTTTGTCAATCTGACCAGAATAAACTTTTGATTAAAACACTTGAGTAATATTAAAATAGACCACGGAAATGTGTAATTTAATAATATTGCAAGAATATCTTTGATTAAACGTATTTGAATGAAAATTTCTCATACTCGATTGCTCTCTAAATAAATTTCTCCAAATTATTGTAATTTATCGAATTTCAATTATTGACACATTAAAATTGAGTTCAACGCACTCTGATGATTTTGAAACGCGCCTGATTCTGCGACAAAATTTATAATTATTTAACGCGAGTGAGATATGTAACATTTGAGCTGCAAAATGCGTCACGAGTCAGATCCGTCAAAGCACGGGAAGGGGTTAATCAACTTGCAGTTTCAGAAGTTTCAGCCATCAGCAAATACAAATCTCCGCTGCGGACCCACGAGATCCATTAAAGTAACCATTGTCGCTCTCCACGGATATTCTAGTCGCTCGGCAATCGATTCGCGTCCTGCAAAACTAGCCTTACAATTAGTCGCGACAAAAGCACGAGCTTTATGTATCGCGAATCGAATCCGGCGAACATCCAGAGTTCCTGGATTTCCGTGTAATTACGTTTGCGTTATCCCAACGGAATCGCGTAACCGGAACGCCATTATCTTCTGCTGAACTTGTCTGAACCCGTGTCCAGTGAATGAATCTCGAGGTGAGACCGGGATCGCTGGTTGCTGGTCCAACAATGCGTCGATCTCACTCGAAGCGTGACCTCGAACGAACGATTTGATAATGTTGATTGGAATTTGAACCGTATCAGTTGCGATCCGTGCAACTTGTTTCGCCGATCCTTTGGTAACATCTAACCCCTTGCGGCGGAATCGAAGAGCTATTCGGATTATAAACGTTCCCGGAGATACCATGATTTCATTCCTATGTACGAGCCTCTCATTTGCCAAATCGATTCACTTCGCTACATTTGAAATTATTTTAACCAACAGTGCTACGTCCGAAATAATACGTTCTGAAAATATTTATTCGAATACAAAGATTCGAAAGAATTTTAACACGTTGGCTGCCACGGGGGTCACCGGTGACCGGCACCCGAAATTTTGTACAATCAAATAATTACCAACAGAAATGACGAAACAAAGCCTACGGATAGCGTTAACATTAAGCTAATAATGCTAGCTGTCGAATTGAAAAGTTAAATTTGAAAATTAGTTGATTGTATTGTTAATAATTAGGATTTCAGCGTGTCTGACTACCCACGTCCATTTTCACTGTGGCAATCAACGTGTTAAACACAATTTTGTAATATAAAATAAGAAATCTGGAACGAGTCATTTCGATCAGTTTGATTTTCTAATCTTGAACATGTACCATCTACTTTTGAGTAGCAAAACTGTAGATTTAATTTTGATCCTATCATGGAGATTAAGGTCCTACTGTTTCTAGGAAAACAGCACCGTGCTCGACGTTGTATACTATCACGACGATTAGCATATGATTCATGCTTCGTTGACCCTGTTCAAATCGTATCTGGGATCTTTACACGATTACACGTGGTTTACAATAGTTGGTGTCATTAACGTGTCCATAACTAAGCATCGGCGTTGGATTAGACGTCGCTTCGTTGCGAACAGGGATGATTTATCGTCATTGGTTCATCCAACAACTTGTCGACATACGATTTCATTCAATTTTTGCGTATCGACGATCTTCCCGTGACCGATGACATGGAAACCAACCGTGACAAATTATCGGTTGATTGACTTTCGACGGAAAGACCGATTGAAGTGTCATCGGCAATACGGTTGTTGCTATTTCACGATCAATTTACCGACGTTCGAGGTCCGTTTTATTGCTACCAATATGCTTCTCGCTTCGGTGAAGGTTCTATCGGCAAGGACCACACCGAAATGTGGGGTATTTTTTTATTGATCGATTCCGAAAGGTGTTTTCAATAAAAGTTTACCAATTTTCGAAACTGTTAACCGAACGGTAATTGAACCAAAAGTGTACACGTTTGTTTTTAAGCAGTGTGGTCTTCCTAGTTAACTATAGATTTGAGAGTTTTACTTATGAAATCTGTATTTAAAATGTCATACGGCCAAATTAAATGATATTAATTCATTTTCATAGATTATGCAGCATTCGTCAAAACAAATAAAATTACAAAGGAGGATATCATTTCCTTCGGCAGGAATAAACAAAAAGTACACATCTCCGAAAAATACCAACCTTAACAAACAAACAAAACTTTTGTTTATAGAATATACAGGATAAATTAATATTAAATACTGCCATCTGAAATAATTAGTTATCTGTTGATTTTATCAAAAAATATTTACATTTATTATGATTTAGGAGATTAATCAGATGGATATACAACGTATTTTGCTTTATATTTTATATTTATATTAGAATCATTAATTATATTATTAACGACATACTAGATTTATTAAAATAAACTTTTATGAATCTAAACACTCTTTCATAGCAACGAAAATACTACTTGCACTTTAATATACATTATTTATCGAAAATAAATTTTTTACAAAGATTTTCAAGAATTTTCAATTTCAATTCTCCGGCAAACGACGCCGCGTATGAAAAAAATTATATTGTATATTTCTTACTCAGCTTTTTATTTAATATCAGCTGCTTTCTCACTGTACCATCAACACCCTCTATTTATATAAATATCCACAATGCGAGGTGTGCTACTTTTATACGCGACAAATGTGAAAAGGGTTCGTTAAGGCTGTATCTATGAAGCTTTTTGAAAGGAAAAAGATTATAACTAGTGGAACGATGCCGCAAAGGAAATTACATTTCTCCAAGAAATGTTACAGAGAAATGTAATACGATTTCAATCACGACTACAAATCAGATTCTGAATAAAAAGCTGCCTACCGCGATCCAGATTGGGAGCTGATATTCTTTCTTCCCGAAGGGTACTTTTCTTTGGTTTATTAAGGTCCTTATGACAGTGATATTCAATTTCACCTTGGGCTCCCTTCTCCATTTCAATCTGTCATATTGAAAGCCTCTTCATTTCGCTACGCTGCGAGATCTTGTTTCGTTAATTTTCTAGAATCTGCACGAATATAATCTTATCAATCGTACATTCAAGTACATATTAATTATTTTGCAACAATACAATTCAAATATCGTGATTTATTAAACAAAATATTCTGTTAATATTGTAAAGATTTGAAAAAGTTTACGAAACTGCTTATTAATTTTCTGTATTTTGAAATAAGCAGAATTTGGATTCGATATTTTTTAATTTTCCGGTAAATTACATATATTACAAAGAGTCAGCTTTGGTTGGAACGTAACCTTCTTTTTTTGAATACCAATATTTTGCTAACATTGCAATTTCTTGTATTTTAACTAACTACGATTGGTATATAATAATTACTGGAAATTATGTTGATAATTCAAAATATCATACTCAGTCATTAGATTAAAGAAAGTAAGCATTTTTGGATACCTTCGAATCGCAAAGCTTCCGAAAACTAAATTCACTATTTTGCAAGTAAACTGTTACAAATGCTTATGAATCGATTTATTTTTATTCCTTTCGTTAATCTTCTATATTGTACCATAAATAATACTTAAATTTCGCATTTCAAAATACCCCGATAAATTAAATATATCCCTCCAGAGGCACCACTCGAGTGCAAAGGGTTAATATCTGTAATACGTCGTATTATGAATAAATATTAATAAGTATGAAATATCAATAAAGAAGATTGCAAATGACGAGAAACTACCGCGTGCTCCTAATTTTCTTAATATAACATTACATGGAACGACACGTATTGCACTAACTTAATACGATCGATAACGTACGTTCAGTTATCATTAATCCTACCATCAACCGGCAGAAAAATGATTCGTTGATTACCCGAAACGACGAACCGGTAATTGGATGCAACACACTCTCAGCTTTCACGCAACGAACGCGAGCTTTCTTCCCGCGATTCGTGGACCGAAGAATTTAATCGAGCTTTGACTAGCCAAGGCTCGCGGTAATGGGATGGCGAAAGTGGATGGGCGTCAGGATAGATCGAAAACTCGGGAACGAAGAAGAGGGCCACAAGGTATGGATAATACAGGCCGAAGAGGGATAGAGCCGGGGGCAAAGGAATGCCGTGGTCGAAAGAAAACGCAAGAAGAACGAGGCGGAAGATGAACGGATATCGCGTCGACGATCTTATTAGAGAGCCTTCAGCGCGGTCTGCCAAACGAGTTATTTAAGTTGGATGAGAAAGAGAGTGAGCCGGTACGTGGAAAGACGAGGAAGATGAAACGGGGAAGCTGGAAGAAAGGGAGGCGGAATTAAAGCCGGCCAAAGACGAAGACGAACGTCATAAAGAAGCCGGCTTCTTCTCTTTCCTCTTTATCAGCGGCACCGTTTTAAAGGATATATTAATTAAGAGGCTGTATGATTTAATAACGTCGCAATTACCAAAGTGGCTTGCTCGACCGTTATCCCGGTTCAGCCTACAGCCCGGGGATTCTTCTGGCCAATCTTCATGCAAATTGCTATCTCTGCGAATCTACCAGGACTCCGAAACAACCGGTCCAAGTCCTGCCCACGGGCGTTCTTAAACGCTCCGATCCTTACCGCTTTGGCGTCGTTCACGGCCGATTTCTACGTTCCCCGGATACGATGAGAAATCAAATTCTACGGATAAACACAATTCTGTTATCGAATTTTCAACGTACATCAGAACGTTCGCTGTCAAATTTCATTTTGAGGAGAAGGAAACCGCTGTTAAGTGCCAAATTTAGTTAGTGGACTTAATTCTTTGATGGTCAGGTATAAGAAGAACATAAAATTATAAGAATCATGGGTCCGATGAAATCATATCGAATTTTCTTGAAAATGGAAAAATATCCAGCCGTGTTGTAAATGAAGACGCTAAAATCTTGGTAGCGATACGACTTCCTTGTTGCTTAGAAAAATCTTTAAAGATTTATAATGAAAAGTTATTCAAGGTTATGCAAGATTTCGTTTGTTACAAGATAAAGATTTACACAGAAGAATTAACGTCTGTACCATGATCGATCATCCGACATCATTGGATTACTTCTTATGAAGACACGTTGGAAACATTGTTTAACAGCAGGTGCCAACAAGCTGTAATGACATGTTGCTACGAATTATTGCAGCAATTCGTGTCATACCAGTAGAAGTAATTAAAACACTCTGGACAACTATACTACCGGAATTAATCTTTGTAGACGAATGGAGGATCGCAATTTTGAGCATTTGTTGTGACAAAGCATTAATAAACGCGTCAGTTTTCCGAACGATGGCAGTTCTAATTTTTGGCTCCGTGTAACTTTGCAAGAACTTGGATGACTTGGTCTTAACCCCTCGCGAATGGAGAAATTCGAAACTAGGAGTTCCTTGAAAATTCGGAATTGCTCCAATCATGTTCCATTAAAATCCTTCAATTGAATATCATTAACTTTCGGTTGTTTAATTTTTGCCTCTGTCTGTAGCCTATCGACCACCTTAATGGTTTACACAATTGTCAAGGTTCCTGTTACAGAAAAAGAAGAACTTGTAGAAAAATTGTACGAGTCACTTTATAGAACTTTAATCAAAGAAATCTGTTCGCATCCAAAGTGAAACCAACTATCCACTCAATGGAACAATGATTCAGGACCTCTCTAAAGATCAAGGACCAAAGCGACAAGGGTTGCAAGTGAAGCAGCACTGATCAAACAGAGCCGTCAGAACCGGTGCACCAAACCTTCGGTAACCGTCTCGGCCAGACCTATACCCCGAGCTTCTTCTATCACAGAGCGAAGTAAATCACCCAGGTCTTAAACGAATTGCGGTTGAGATGGTACTGGATGAGGTTAGCCGAGAAAAGACAAACCGTCGTCGTTTCGGCCAGCAAACTGTAGAGATCCATGGATTAACCTGGCCCAGACTTTCCCCACCTTTCAAAGCTCTACCCCTCTCCGCTCCCGTGCAGAGACTGTGCTTTCTTATCCGTCGTACTAATATTGGCGCAGCAAACCGTTTGGCCCGCAAGAGAAGTCTGCTGCATCCTGTTCCTCCCGCAGGACCTGCACGCTGGAAATCCGCAAACGCTTCTCCCCTCTCGTTCTGCCTCATCCTACCGATGTTTTCGAACGAGTAACTTGGCTTCACCGCTCTACCAACCTCTTCGTCCAACCTTCTTCCATCCCAGACGCCCTTAAGTTCCGCAAAGTGAAATTTACAACGCGCCCCGATGGCTTGTTCCGCGCGTTGAGCTCGTCGGGAACCGTTAGAATTTTGCTTAATATTCAGCCGGCTCCCACGAGTCACCCCTACGATCCTGCACCAAGACGTGACTCACCCAAGAGAAGAATCTTTCGATGATACGGAAAGATTGTTGCTTCAGGATTTTCTCAGGTTGAGAGATAGATTTTCGGCTCGCTTTCGCTTTAAAGGCTCGTTCATGATTTGAATGTTGGAGGCCAATCTTGAATTCTTTCATTCGTCCATCAAATATATGCCTTCAAGTTTACCTTTCTGCGTTTGAAGAATTATAATTAATACCCGTGTTTCGTACTTTGAATGGCTGGAGACCTCAAAAGGGTAACTTTAAAAAAAAATGTTGGCTTAGCTTTGTACCGGACGGGATTATTCTTAGGATGATTCTCAATTACATCTCGGAGAAAATACTACAATAATTAATTGTATATTAAATCCAGAATCGAGCCGTGTTTTGTTTTAAGTGGAATAAGTCCACTTTTGGAGAAAAATTAATTAATGGTAATTTTAGTAAGATATAGATATATCTTCTTTTTATATTTATAAATAAAAGAAAAGAAAATGACGACTCTGTTGTAAGAATTCGAATAAATTATTAATATTGTTTCAGTAGTACCCACGAACGATTTAAATAGTTCTCAGATATTCCGTTTACACGACGAAATAAAATTTTTCTGCGAAAAGCGGTCAAAGTGCTTTCAAGTTTAAGAACATTGTTGTAACAGTACTCTGGAACCCTTTATCTGCTTGTATTGTGCGAATTTCGAAGTGCCAGTCCCTTTAACGACCATTGAATAAAAATCTCAGAATTTGTTTCTAAAGCATTCTCCTAGATAACTGAAGTACATTGGAGAAGATAACAGAGGAAAAGTTGAAAAACTACGAAACAATGGGGATATTGTGTAACAGAAATGTTCTTGTTCCTTTGTTTTAACGGAAGATTATAAAAGGTCCGTACCTCTTTGCAGGAAGTTCGAGAATTCATGGTGGCGAGTATAAATAAAACCGTTGTAACGGCACGATTTCCTCGGGGATTCGGAAGAGGTATTTGCCGGTGTCGAGATAATAGACGACGATATAACGAAAGTAGTTTTATTAAGACGTCGAAGCGGTTCGGTTCGATTTATGAAGCAATTCAAACTCCTTTCGCCGCGGTTTGTTCGATGACAATTGATTTAAGGAGATTTTTAATGGCTCCGGCAACGAGCTACCCTGATGAATTATCTGCGATTTTATAGCGAAATTGCAGTTGGACGTAATAAATGTGAACGGTTAATACGAATTTTCAATGGAACTGTGACGTTTTCTATGAATTTTTATAAATAATCTTCCACAATACTTAATCATTATTAGAATCACGATTCTATGTAAGTAAATGTGGAATTTTATTTTCAAGCATTTATATTGAAATAAAAGTAATATAACGAGTACACAATCACGATAGGATTCCCTAGGGAAAATGGCGATATTGAATATCGAAATATTGAACCTACCATGAATTATACCTAGTATGCACACTTTTGTATTTGACAACTGAATTCTTTCGAATAAGCTATTCTAGGATAACATGTGATATAGGGATTATATCATATAGTACCTGAAAGTTACTAGAAATTACATCTTGTCACGATAATTTGCCTAATGTATCAGTCATTTTGCTTGATTATTAAATTAACTAACTCTCTTTGAAATGAGTATTAATTTTGAAATATTGAGGCTAGTGGTGGGACATTTTTCTCAAGTTCGATTTCTTTTTTGTCATAATTTTTAAACCACAATCGCCCTACGTTTTGAACAAAGCGTATATCATGGTTATAGAATTGAGGACCCATTTTCCAAATAATTATTATTTTTGTAACTTTTAACGAAGAGAAAAGCGTTCAGAAACATATTGTAAAGATATATCCAACATAAGACGCCCACGGTATTAGACTCTATTGCAAAATAATTTACTAATTAATTAATATCAGTGAAATTACAAATTACCATTGCAACAGTTTCTACAAATTTACATTATGCATTTTCCACCTTTTCTTTTCACTTTTATCAAGCTTCGTGTAACTTCAGAACAATTAAATTTGCTCTGTAATTTGTAAGATAAGAGTATCTATTAGTCCTGGTAACTTGTGGTTTATGATTTACAAAATGTCACTAATAATATTAATTCAATTATGCAAGTGGATCTTGGAAATATGTATTTCCATGATCCACATGAGGAGTAAGGAGAAATTCCGTGGTTCGAACATGGGTTCCGAGCACGAATAATCCCGAAATAATTAACGGCGCGGAATTCGACGAGAAGGCTTTGATCTAACGAGCTTACGTACCCCGAGTATGTACCAGGTACAAGGTCGAATAAAAACAGAAAAAAAGCGGCTCGATAAAGGCACACGAAGGGAGAAAAACCTCAGTCTCGTTCAATATTCTCGTATGGAAACGGATATTCTATAAAGCGCCCTGGTGCAGCGCACTTTTCTTTTTTCAACCCTTTTTGGAGTATGCATCTGTAACACACGATGACGTAGAAAGAGGATTACCTTCGGCGAGAAAGAGGATAAAACGAAATGAATAACGATAGCTGGCGAAGAGATGGGTATCGTCACATTCTTCTTATTCTCTCGAGTTAACTTTGCCTCTCATTTTCGTCCCGTTACCTGGAGAGCATGTTACTCCGTGTTACTCCGTGGACAGTTTTCAGTCGCTCTTAAATCTTCTAAAAAATTGAGGCAGCCGGCTTCTCTTTGCGCTCGTGTCTCACCCTTTTCTGCAACTTTTTCGTTTCGTTTATCTTCGCGTTTGTTTCGTTTTTTCTCCCGTCTGTTGCTTTGAACGATGTTCATTACGCGCTCACCTTTACACAGTCACGTGTGTTTTTCCCCGATCGCAGTTAAAAAAACGAAAAGAAAGTGTTTCCGAGGATATTATTAGTACAAGTTAGAAATTTGTAATGAAAATTTGATCAGAGGTTAATTTCTGATATTAAGAACATGTCAATGCAAAAGCACTCTATTAAACTCTGTAATTTTCTTTCCTATTTTATTTTCATTTAACCTCGATAGTTCCAGTGTTAAATGTAAAGTTCGTATTATAGGATTCTGAGTGAAAGGGAGACAATTTTTGCATCTTGCTACTTTTTAAGCAGCCACGTCACATCGGTTACCGTTAAAAAACAAAATCCAATCAGCAACGCAGTACAGGAGGCCATATTATGATTCTATTACAGTATATTTGAATTTCCTTTGTAATAAGTATTTGGCGCTGACTGACATGCTCGTCAAAAAGATCCTGAGGCAAGGGTTTGAAGTTCTAGTAGGCGCTGTCGCTTTCAGTTGCACCTGCACGCGTACATACTTGTGACTCGTCGACAACATTATATTCAGTATCGACTAAATACATGCCTTCGTGACACACCTTGTTCAATGTACAAACTCGTCGATGTACCGTTGGGAGTTATTACATGACTTATAGTAACGTGTTGCCCGCGTGTGCCCTACATTTGAAATTTGGGAATACCGGCGATGGGTTGCATCTGGCCGTGCAACCTCTGAGACGAGTTTCCATGTGCAGAATCGCATTGTGACGGGACTATGGTGAGGTTGAACACACGCGAGCTGAATCTCATCTTGAATATGTTGTAACAAACGTGTACCTATGGTAAAGTTAATCTTCGATGTTTAACCGGATAATATTAAAACATCCTGATGATTCCTTGACAACAATTGTTTACATGATCCGAATTTTCCGTAATGTTGTAACCATAAAATGTTAATTTTCAAGAAAGATAATTACGTTCGTATTGTCAAACAACATGAAATGATGTGTATCTTTCAGAAGTGAAGGATTTAAATTGTGTTGTCTTTGGAGTTGAATTGTTTATTATGTTCGATTTACCTTGTTGTGTCGTTTAAAAAATTGAAGAGGAATTCCATGATCCTCGAGATCCTATATAGATAAGTTGTCTTTTTTATCTTTCATGTACCAGCAGACAGCATCATCCACTTACGTTATTGTGATTCTGCTTTTATAATTCAGAGGGTTATAATAGAGGAGATTGAACAGAGTAGAATTAAGGTTTCTCGCAGGTGGAGCTTATGATACGCAAGAAGTTAAATTAACATGGATTCATTTTATTAATTTTATGGAACTTATATTTTTCCTACAATTTAACTCCAGCTGCTGTATTTTTAGTTTATAATCTGATTCATTTCAAATACCTCGAAGCTTGTGTTAATGTAATGAATTGTTAAGTAATAATGTAACAAGATTTAGACATATTTGAAAATTACCTGAAAGGTAATTAGATCATTTTAATCCCGTTAATTCTGCAAATTAATAAGTAATTATCAACTAATTATTAATTACTATAATAATAGAACATGCCAACAGTTATTTATTGCAGTGACTGTTAAATATTCTCATCGCAATTTTCAAATATTTCTAAATCTTGTTGTGATAGACGTTTTTCGTTTATGTAATATGTTAATTAAATATTCTCAAAATCTCAGAAATCGAAGGCTTCTCTGATTTGACTGTTGGATTACACGTCCAGCAAAAATATCTATCGAAAGTTGATACTAGGATGTCAGAGAGAAAACTTGTGAAAACAGTATATTTCTTTGTAATTTTTACAAAGAATTATTACAGTTCGAAGGTACATTTTAAAATATTCAGAAGTTACTTCCACGTGCAACAGAAAGAAATAAAAGAAAGTTAAAAGTGAATCCACTGTGGTTAATATTTATTTTAAACATCCGTTTCCAATATTAACAGAATTAACGTTCCGTGTGATCGAAGAGGAAGGCGTAACAAATTATTCGCAGCTAGGTCGTAAAGGCAGCTACAAATGAAGGATTTTTCTGACTTGTTAGCTACGAGATATCGCGAATCAACGTGAAAACCGGTACAAGTGGTATCCAGGTCTTTACGAACTTGCCAACCCTCGTCAGTTTTCCCCTATTTCACTCGATCTTTCTCACGAAACGATCATCCCTTGCCTCCTATTCGTAGGATTTCGTTCCTGCACGTCCTGGTAAATGCGGATTTACTCGATTCGCAACCCCGATCCCGCCATCCGGACGGATGGAAACAGCTAAGACGTCCTATGATAAACGATCCTTCCTCTGATGTTAAAAACGAAACGTTCCTTCGCTGTTTGTCCGCGCACTTTTACCCTACGATTCCCTTGAGCAGTTGTTTTGCTTTCCTGTTGCCTTTTTTATTTTTTGTTTTATTTCTTTCAAACTCCATTTACGGCAAACGGTATAAATAAGGAATTACGGAAAAGGAGGATGCAGAAGAAACGTATTTATTTGAAGACTTAAATCTTAAATGAAGATATTAGCGATGCTTCTGTGTCAAATTTTTAAGCGCATGATCATCTTAGAATTATTTTTTAGTTTTTCTTTTTGTATTATATAAAATTGATACACGTGTTACTTTTAGAAAACGTGACACAAGTAACTTATGATTGGCTTCGAATCAATTTGTATTTAACACGTTGGCTGCCACGGGGGTCACCGGTGACCGGCACCCGAAATTTTTTCCAATCAAATAATTAACAAAAGAAATGACGAAACAAACCACGGACAGCGTTATCATTAAGCTAATAATACTAGCTATCGATTTGAAAGGTTTAATTTGAAAATTAGTTGATTATATTCTTAATAATTAGGATTTCAACGTGTCTGACTACCCACGTCCGTTTTCACTGTGGCAGTCAACGTGTTAATATTATTGTAATAATTGTATTTTAAAATACACAATTGCTCTCTCTCAGAAAGAATTTTATTATTTTAATTTGTATAGGCATACTTGTGGAATTTTAAATTCTGTTCTCATTTTTTCTCTAACAATAAGCAATGTTTTTACTTTCATTCAGATTTTCTATTACTCTGTGAATTACCAAAATTTAATCTAGCTTCCATAAAATGGTACAAAATGATGTAATAGAGCATGTTCTGTTTTTATATAAACGTTGCTATTTAAAGATGATCGATAAATAAAAAAGTAACGATTCGGTCTAAAAATCACACGTTATCAATTCAATTTTTGTTACATGACGATGGACTAAGGAGAGAGCCAACAATTTCAATTGAACTTTCGGCTATCTTTTGTTCTTATTTTTTAAATTTCCAAGCACTCCTTTAAATATTCTTCCGTTAAAAAATTGTATTACTTAACAATCGCAATACCCTGGTACATATTTTGCCAGAGCAGATAAGCTAAGACTCCAAAAGAACAATTATATAAAATTGTGTTTCATTCATCTTTTCCCCTAGTTGCCAAGATCAAAACCTTACATGTATAGCTTTTACTGTTTTTGGTAATCTCATTCAAGAAAGAATTTCCTTCCAAATGAATGTTTAAAATAAACATTAAATTATTCGACCAATGAACTTTTCTAACGAACAACCGCGTGAAATAACCGTGATTGAATCGCTCCTAAACTGTGAAAGGGTCGACGAAGTATCTTCGTTGACACGAGGGTAGCGAGACATCAGTATTCATCCTTCGGCACGTTCCCACTCAGGTAGATTGACCTCCTGAGAAAAATCACAGTCCTTCGTGACTATGTTCGAGTAGGTTTCCATTCTGTCATGCTCGAGGCAGCCACTCGTCGAAGGTCACGATTCGTCGTGACTCCCTTAACGATTCAGTTTTCTTAGGGCGAGACGTGCCGTCTGGAACCGGCTTGAATAAGGTGTACTCGCCGAGGGAAGCTGAAAACGGTTGGATAGGCCCTTTGCGAGTATCGTTCGTGATGCTTGCTTAGAATCGTTCACGAAACCATCGTGGAATTTACCGCTTACTCGACCGTTTTAAATCTTCGAACGGTCACTCGTACCGACCCCTAGCCTTAGTCAGCCGTTTTTCACCCTCTTCGATTCATCGTTGGTTTGGACAGCTTCTTTAACCCTTTGAGTGTTGTAGGTATGTATGTACATTCGGTGTGATACCTAATTCAATTTCGACTTATGATCCTGATAGGAAAATAATTTGCTAATATTTGTAACACTTCGATTTTCTAAAAAGTGGTTAAGAACAAATAAACTCTAATAATCTACAAAAAATGATTAACGATGGGGTAACTGTCAGAGATATATTTTGTAAAAATATAACATAGCCCAGTTTTTTCAGTAATATTATTGTACAATCCACGGTGCTGCATCTTTAATTAAATTCAAATAACATAGAGACGATTCATTCAAATTACAGCTAAACTCGCAGTCTTCGAATTTCTTCTTGCAAATTATTTATTAAAATTCAGCAAATACAATTCGAGTTTTGAATCTTTTACTATGTTTATGGTAATTTTTCGATATTCCTACAATAGAATTCGATAAACTTTTAATCTTTTGTGTACTCCTAATATTATTGTTTAATTTAAATCGCGTATAGCGTATAAAAAACGGAAAGAAAAATATTCTCAAACGCTGCGAACGAATGGCAGAAACATCTTGAGCGTTGGTTCTCGCTCAATTAATATTCCTTCGAAGCGCGAAAGCCTGGAACACCGGCTCTTTTTGCTTCGCGACATTCCTGGAAGCCGGATGAAATCCTGGCCTCGTTACTAATCGGTGCCGTGAAAGTCGGTAATGGATTCAAGGGTCGTGGCAAGACGCGGCACTGGTATGAATATTAAGTCTGAGATTTTGGGAAGGCCCACCCTTCTCTCCGTCTGGAGGGTTGGTTGATCGCGAGAGTCGAATAATTTCGTGGTTAGTATGGTTTCACAGAGAAATTTGTTACGAGACTCGAGGATTCGAAACGTTCTGATTTGTCTGAGTATTGCGACTGTTATACAGGGTTCCCTATTTATTTCCAGCAGTCTTTGTAATTTTGTTATTTTTAAAAATACGAAATGGTACTTTGAAGAAAAAGTTATCTCATACGATATGACTCCATATTCGAATTTCTTCTTGAAACATCATTTCATTTAGAAGCAATTTTGTGTTCCTTAATAAATAGTAAAATAATTAAGGATGCTCGAACTAAATAAGACACCCTGTATAATTTTATTTAGGTGTTGTGATAAATCTGAACTATAGTAGAATACTATTTATATTGTTGAATCTTTGTTGGACTTTTATTATTATACAAAACCAAGTCAAACGATATTATTTAACCCTTAAGTGCTATGGCAGGGTCAAAAGCAACCCTGTTGTAATTAAATCTATAGCTAAATAACGGTGTATGTTATTGACTATATTAACAAAGGAGACTTTAAGAAATACTTTAAGAAATAAATAGGGTGTCCCGTAAATAGTGTAGGAGCCGGAAATGAGGGGTAGCTGAGACGATTTTGAACAACAATTTCCTTTGCAAAAATGTCGGATGGGGCTTCGTTT
Source organism: Stelis phaeoptera (assembly GCA_943735885.1). Classification (NCBI taxonomy): domain Eukaryota; kingdom Metazoa; phylum Arthropoda; class Insecta; order Hymenoptera; family Megachilidae; genus Stelis; species Stelis phaeoptera. The sequence continues at coordinate 6,904,281 of OX030933.1, forward strand.
TTCGTTGATAATTCAAAAACGAATCCCCATCCGACGTTTTTGCAAAGGAAATTGTTGTTCAGAATCGTCTCAGCTTATCCCCCATTTCCCGATGTTACACTGGTTACGTGTCACCGTGTATCAGCTGCTTACAACATTGAGACAGAGTCGTTAAATGTGAAAAATCCTAATAAAATCGTCCCTTTATTTAACCGAGGTGATAAAGGACACGGAAGTTCGCGAAACTGTTAAATGAAATAAACTCGGAACACGTCTTCAGGTTATTACGTTATATTATTATCATTAAAGCTGACGTTGACAATTCTACCCGCAAGGTTCATCAACGGTTTCCCGCCATTTCACTTCTCCTATCTCCAAGCGTTCCACGTTTCGTGAACCTCGTGTTTCCCACCGTCCCCCATTCGTACGACCGAGTTACAAGACGAAATTTCAAGCTGTACGAGCAAGGAGTAAGGCAGCTATTGTTCGAGGCAGATCTCAACAAGTTTCTAACGCCGACACGTCTCTCCGTTTCCACCCTCGCGTATTAGATCGAAACCAGACCGGAAGACTCATCGAACGGGGACTTCAACGGCTAGAGTGGTGATCGCAGATCGCCACGGATCAGTCTGTTCTCCCTCGTCCCTCTTTCAGGAAAGATGTCCGCAGGAGGAGGCAGCCACGACTGATTGTTCCTGGTGAAACTTCCTTAATTATCCCACGGTTCGAGGAATATTTCAGTCGATTCGAACAGGCTGGTTTACAAATCTGGTCGACGTCTCGCGACAAACAAACCCAGGAGAAAACGGAGAGTAGTATGGATTGATGGAAGGTCGAGGTGGAGGATTCGATTTGTTCACACTGTTCTTGCGTTGGATAAAGCTTGATTTTGCCCCTTCGCCATTACGAATTTGTGAACTTTTTCGACAATGAAAACCTTCGAGGAATTCGATCGCGCCCTTTAAAGCTCAGACGTTCTGATTCTTTTCTTTTTCCTTAGGGTGGTTGGGGTTTGGTAGAACGAAGGGTTGGTAGAATCGAACGCAGCTCTGAAATTGGTTATTTATAATATTATCGAAGCATTTTTGTCTTTTCGTTTTAACCCATTGAGTCTGGAATATTTTTGCGATTTGCATTGAACTGAAACTCTACGTTATGATTTCACTTTCTACAGCTACAAATACTTGTTCTTTGCAACTTATAATACACTTACTACTTTATACTTTATTATTATTATTTTTTATCTCTATTATTACTCCTACCAGCAGTCCACGAACCTGTGCCACACAATTTCTTCAGATAAATATTGCTGTAAAAAATATTCGCAAATTTGATTCGTTAATTTCGCGTCATTCCTGTGGGTTTAAATCGTTCGATTTAAACTGAAAGTTATACTGAAAGATTACAAAACAAAATGTGAAATAATATTATTATGTATACAAATTTCTATGATCATAGAAATGTTTGTTGTCTTATTATTGATAATTACAAAATGTAGAATTTAAGTCTCGTTGATAGGAGAGAAGAATTAAATATGGCGCCTCAGTTAAAACATTCACATTCGTAATAAAAATATTACGGTATCAATTTAGCATAGCAGAATATACATAAAGAATATTTTTATTCAAAGTGTTCAGAATTAATTCCACCAGTGTATATTATGAAAATCGATGTTAAATATTCAAAAAATGAAGATCTGGAACGTTTTCGTGACAAAACGTCTCTAGTTATATTTATGTCGTTGTATTTTGAGGTGCAACCCTTTATTTATGAAGCGATACAAATTAGAATTCGCGTATCCAATGAAGTTTGAAATAAATATTTTGTATCATATAAGTAACATTAAAATGTAACATTTATTTTGTAGAGACATAAAGATAATTAAATTTATCTATCCTACCAGCTTCAAATAATAATTCTTAATTTAACTCGAATATCTCAAAATGTTAGGACAATTGCTCTTCGTTGAACACGCGTTGCCACGGACGTTTCTCTCAAATCACGGAGAATCAACCATCGGTTTCGTTCAAACTCTCCGACGATACGGATTTGCTGTAACCAGTTTGGCGAGTTCCTTGGCGACCGGATGCCGGGAACTTTGACCCGAACTCGAAGCGAAAGGTGACGACAGAAGCAAGGGGTGGCAGTCGACAGGAAGCGGATAGTCGTATCTTGGTGGTGGTTTGCGAGGTTTGTGTTTTCGAGGCGACAGACGGCGCTTTGGGAAAGTAAGCCTATGGGGGTGTGAGACGAACGTGCCGTCGATGCGACGATGCTAACGATACTCGGACGGAAGAGGGTAGGAACGGAATCACGAATGCCAAGAGTGTCTCTGGCCGAGCTCTGGTAAACGAGCAAAACGAGGATATGCGGGGAAGTTCCTTTTGGCAAACGTCCTGAAACGGGCGAGACTTAAAACATCGACCGGCAACCAGGTTCAGAAACGTGAACGTCACACCGTTGCAAACAACCAACACCCAAAGTTTTTCACAATTAAATAATTAACAAAAGAATAATGCTGGTTATCGAATTAAAAGGTCAAATTTGAAAATTATTTGACCGGATCTTTAACAGGGTTTCTGTGTGTCTGACTACATACGTCCATTTTCACTGTGGCACTCAACGTGTTAAAGATAGAAGGACTTTAGGATATTTAGACCCCCTTTGAATAAAACGTTTAATTTGATTCTACATCCTTTGGTATACAAGGTGTTGCAGTAATCGTGGTACGATTGAAAAGGGGTTAATTATTTTTAAGAAAGTAATTGAGAAATATGGACAGTTTTCTGGCACACGGTTCCATTTTCAAGAAAATTGAGTTTAATGATTCTAAACAGTATTTGTACAAAAATTTATTTCTGGCAGGGAAAACGTCTGTATTTGGATTAATATTCGTTTCAAAAAGAATTTTTTGAGTTAATAAAGAAGTAAAATGGATGGTAGACTGTCAGGTATAATTCCTAGTAATTTTCAAGTATAAGACGAATAGTGATACCTCCTTCCCCCCATATCGGCTCGACGGTATACATTAATAAAACTTTAATAAAAAACGTGCAAAATATTGAGAGGTATTTTAAATAACGAAAATATTTCCTTTTCTATCGATCATGGTACTGTAAAAGAACAGGAAAATAATGAATATTGTGATAAAAATACAATATATTTAAGCAACAATGCAAAGCAACGAATACAATTCGTTGCATCGATGAAGGTGTATTTTTATATTAAAATTTGTATTTCCATATAGAACATATTTCAAGCACAGTTTTATTTTGCATTTCGAATTGTATTTTGAACAGGCTTTACGACTTTATGATACGCCATACGTCGCGTTGCAGATATTTTATTCGCGCATTTATAAATCCATAAAATGTCGTGGTTCCTTAAATGCAAAAACATTTTGGAACAACATGGAATGGAATGTCGATTAAATTTTTAATTTAATCACCAAATTTGTGCTTTGAATTTTAGTCAAGAATGAATTTTTTCATTTAGTAATAAATTTTTTTATACATCAATTTTAATTTTTGAAATATAATTCCATTGTTAAATATTCTGTAACAGCAAGGTTATTTACCGAATTATTTTGACACATTATTCATTGAAATCATTTATGCATATATTATTATGCGATATTAATAATTATCCGTATATTGTTAAAATGTAAACGAGTCAATTCCGAAGCACAAAGAAATTGTCGCAACTTGATGACATAAAAGTACTACCAAATAACATCGATGATATATTAATTTAAAGCTGAAAATGTGATAAAATTGGTAACATAAATCATTTTTAATACAAAATGTTTTGGTTGCCAGTTACAACGAACGGTGGCTGATTTTGAAGCATGCGAAGCTTAACACGATTTTATAACATAAAAGTATTATAAAATAAAACTTACGGTATATCAATTTGAAGCTCAACATTTAAACAAAATATCTGCATACATATTTCGTCAATATTCTTAATATAAAATAACTGGTTCTTCTTTGAAGCAAATAATAATTCAACCGACTGACAGTATCTTATCTTGTATTATATAAAAATAGTTGTATAACCCAAAATTGCAAATTTTATATAAAATGACAAATCAAAAAGTCGATTACTATTTTGAGACACCAACGAATAAAAATTGAATGTTTTCACATTGGATTGGACATTTTCACTGAACCTTAAGTATTAAATTGATATAACACGAGTGTTATTTTGCGATACCTTTACGTCGTCGAATAGTGTCAGGCTTCATACGTTCCAAAATTGACCCTAATTCGCTGTAACAGGCAACCAGCTATTTTATATCAATACTTTGACAACCGCCATGACTTTAATACGAACCTCAGTGTCTCATCAATTTTCTTTTTAATTTTTTGTCGCTATATAAAACACTAATCACAATATGGAAATTTACTGTTTTACACGCCTGCTACAAAAGCTTTCGAATATAATCCTATCAACAGTTCCTTTTTATCTACGTATAAAAATGTCTAGAAAATAACAAGAGCAATTTAATTTCTTGAAACGTTAAAATCATTAATTATCAATTTTGTATAGTTATTCTTATTATTTTATTTCAACAAACCACGTCAGACTTCCAATATTTTGAAAGCCATCAATAATTTCGTATTAAGAAGATAATAAATTATCCGTTTCGTCAAAATAATCATACTATTTCACGTTTAAAAATACAAAAGAACTACGTCTACGTTCCAAAATATAAATACATTTACAGTTACACGTCGACAGAACAAAGCTGCTTATAATTAGTTGTTCTCATTTAAATGCCTCCTCGTGTACGTAAGGTGACGTGACGCAAATGCGGAAGTCGAAATCCTCGGTTGTCTTCCTCCTCGTGGAATTAGTCGTGGAAGATTAATTTGGCACGTGGGCGCCCGTTTTACGAGGCCAGATTGCCAGCCAACTCGTTAATTTTTTAAATCTCACCCTCGCAGAATGTTCACCAACACCCCCTCCCATGATTCATTACAACTAACAAAATTCGTGTTGATTGCGTATTTGATTAGCAACGGAGACAATTGAGCTAATTTCAACAATAAATCTTCATAATTTCATAGTATACGTCTCGTAAGTACAGGATGATCAATAATTCCTCGACAACCTTTTTGTACAATTTGTAAAATGAGTTCTGAACTGTTGAACGTTAAAATTTGAAGATTTTTAGTCTCTCATTAAAAGGTAACCGGTTGGCGATGTGTTTCTGGTTCGACTGTTTTTAACAGGTTGGCTGCCACTAGTCACGGTGACCGGCATCCAAAATTTTTTACAATCAAATAGAAGAAGTGATGAAATAAACTGCAGATAACGTTAATAGTAAGCTGATAATGCTAGCTATCGAATTGAAAGGTGAAATTTGAAAATTTATTGATTGTATTCTTAATAATTAGAATTTCAGCGTGTCTGACTACACACGTCCGTTTTCACTGTGGCAGTCAAGAAACGTATAACACGTTGACTGCCACAGTGAAAACGGACGTGTGTAGTCAGACACGTTGAAATCCTAATTATTAAGAATATAATCAACTAATTTTCAAATTTAACCTTTCAAATCGATAGCTAGCATTATTAGCTTAATGATAACGCCATCCGTGGTTTGCTTCGTCATTTCTTTTGTTAATTATTTGATTGTACGAAATTTCGGATGCCGGTCACCGGTGACCCCCGTGGCAGCCAACGTGATAATATTGAATGTATTCGATAATTTCTGTGTTATATTTGAAACCAAACACTGAGGATCCCTTTGAATTTTGTCAAACATTTTTTAATAGAATTTTGATATCTTTCAGTCGGTTTCTTTGTTACAGTTTAGATTAAATTTGTCGAGGGTTTATTGATCACCCAATATTTTGATACGTGAAAACCAAAAGTTTGTATGCGATACGTGGAAATGTTATAAAGGATACAGCTGTCTTATTCTCGAAATAGGTATTTAATTAAACTTTTTTAGAATTCTTAAATCTTAACTGACCAATCTTGTGCTTGATCGAAATATGATTGACGATCTCATTAAAATTACCGTCAAATTTAATAATACTATTAGTGAATATGCGAGTATAAAACTCCCTAATACAACACAATCGATCTTTAATGATATTCAATAATGAGATGTCGAGCCAGATGACTATTAGTTGAAATTGCAGTATACGTAAAAATCTAACAAATACATTTCATATGCAATAACATTGACTTGTTATTTTATAAAATTCTTACAAATAAATCTACGTTCGTCCGAAGGGATTTCAGAACGATATCAAATCTCGATTAAAAAGGAAAAAACTGTCTCTGTTAGGTACTTTTATACACGAAAATCGCTCGATTTCAAATTACTGATACAGCAGAGTTTTAATGCTGATTTACGATCGCTTCGAGCGCTTTATCAATCGGCCATAGTTAAGCATAAATTGGCGCTGGTATGATGCACTTTCCAGCGCGTATTTGGCTCTCCCCTGTCGCCGTTTATCAAACCGTTATTATTCGGATAATCGTTAATTGGACCATAATACTCTTGAATGATTTGTTACTTTCTGCGTGGAAATGAATGTACATTCTTATCCCCCAAAACAGACGTTTACTCTCGTTAATCAAATTTCTTTTGCAATTTCTCTGATTTTTCTCGTGTAACCAACGACTTCAACGTTTCTTTCAAACCCTAATCATTGAATTGTACAAAACTTCGACGCAATCAAACTAATTATTCGTCTCTTTAATATTTTTCATACGAAACAAAATCCGTTGTAAATTATTATAATATGTTAAAGCTAACAGTAATCGTTTCGACATTTTGCATTTTACACTTTTATCACTGACGCCTTCGTTTCGTCGTGCTTCTTCGTATTCCTTTTCCTAGGCCACGTCCATCATCCATTCTTCGCTTTTATTCCTTATTTCAAATATCATAAAGCTTCACGCTTCGCGGCTCCTGTTGCTCGTTCCGCGCCCTTTCACCTTCCGTTTTTCTATTTTTCTTCCCAACCCCCCTCTCTTTTCTTTTTTCTTAGACTGCTGTTATTTCCGCGTTAGATGCTTTTTCACAGGCAGAAACTTTTCACCAGGTGTTCGACATGTATTGCTTTTCCCGTGTTTAAATTGATTTTTGTATTTCTTTTAGGCGTAGATTTAACGTGCAAAATAAAATATAAAATAAAATAAAATAAAATATCATATTTTTATATGAGTTTGTGGTTCATAATTATACATATTATATTGGTTGTTACTTATTAGCTACTAAATTATATTCCTCCATTATTATGCATCGAAAAATAATTTACATTCAATACTTTTTACGCTGGGATTGTTATTAGAAAAATTTGGACATAGTATATTTAAAAAAAAATGTTCTCCGCTATTTTTCATTTCCTTTAAAGTGGAAATAAAAATTGTAATAATTAGAATGTATATTATATGACTCATTATATGACAAAACGATTTTTAGATTACCGTTATGAGCACACCAGGTTTGTTTGTAGAGTTTAATCACTTATTAATCAATCCTTCACACTTAATACATGAAAATATTTTTCCTAACGAAGGAGATGTTAAAACAATACCATATTGCAAACTGATGCGATTGTTAAGTTAAACAACGTGTGAAATAATTAAATGAAGTCAAATTAAAATGATTCGCTTCTGAGATGCTATTAATAGTCTCTTTATCGATTAATGAATCTTTAATCATTAGCTTTCTATCGAATAATACTATCGAAATGATAAAAATTCAGTGTGCTACAATTGATAATAAATTGATAATAGACGATTACTCCCATTAATTCTTAATCGCTAACATCTTATAAAATGGTGGGGCTTATTTCTTCATTCTAAACCGGTAGATAATGTGTTAACCGCAGCGTCAATTCCGATCGAAATTCCTTCGATTCCACTCGATCATACCGATTACCATAACCGTCACAGTATTTCATCCGCTACCGTTGTTCCGTCTATTCTCTTGTTCCCTCTAATGCGAATCGACCTTAATGCTTCCTCTCGTTCGCCCCCCCCCCCCCCCCCCTCCTTCATGCTCCTACAACTTCAATCTCCTTTGTACCAACAACACGACCGAGTTATTGGCCGTGTTTTTATTGCACGAGTTATTGCGTGTATGAAAGCCAACCTGGAAGACAACAAATTTTCCTTCGTATCTTTCCAGACGGGCTAGCAGGAAATGGGAAGCGGAGCTTTTGAAAAATAACTGGAGGCATTGCGGTGCGCCGAGAATCCCGTGACTCAACTATTCCATTGTCCCTGGAAGCCGGCTACGGACCAAGGGGGCTCAGGTATTTTTCAAGATTTTCTGTACTCGTTTTTGTTCCTCGCATTTCAGCAACGTTTTTTTTTTTTTTAGGGGTAGGGGGGATGTTACTTTTATTTTTAATCCCTTCGTTGCAGTGTCGATTATGCGATGGCCAAAATATTGGTAATAATAGAAGTCGATAAGTGGTTTATGTATTTGTTTACCTCGATGCTTTTGGAAAATTTCTTCTTTTCAGGATTGCGTGAGTGTTCTAATAAATTTACTTTGTTAATAAATATGATTCGATTTGCTAAGCAATAAAAATATTTAAAAGAATGCTTTTAAATTTCAAATATGAGAACGAAAAATTGTATGAAATTCAAGTTAAATTGGAACTCTCTCCATGGTCCGTTATCCAAGGGTTAAAAATGAAATATTTCTATGAAACTGCGGCTCGGTGTTCGAAAATAACCTTGAAATCTCGAATAAAATGTACTTCCAATCACGAACGATCGAAAGTGTCAAGTTTCTGACCAGGATTTGCGAGAATTCCATCCGCGAAAATGAAAAAGGAAAAGGAAAAAGCACGAAAAACCAGCAGTCCGTTTCGAAATCGGCAGCCTTAACGATCGAACGGCCGAATAAAAGAAGCGCCGGCGATCAAAAGGTTCGAATTTATTCCGCTCTGCGAAGCGTGTCATCTACCCTTCGTTCTACTTTCGTCGTGGCCGAATCTCACTTTGTTTCGACGAACAATAAACGATCATATGACCTGTGATCAATCTACCGAAGAACGGTCTAATAAAATTTCATTCGTCGCCTTTATTGCCGATACTTTCTCCGCTCTACATACGAATCGTCAAGAAAATCGTTACCCGCGCCTCTCGATTTTTCTCTGATGAGAATTTTTTTCCGACGAACGATACGTTTGCCTTGTTTTAATCCTCCGAAACGCGCAATAAAACAATGAATTACGCGACAGAATTTCTTACGAGTAACATCAACACTTTGACTGACACAGTGAAAACGGACCGTACGTAGTCAGACACGCTGAAATTTTAATTATTAAGGATGCAATCCGTTAATTTTCAAATTTAACCTTTCGAACCGATAGCTAACATTATCAGCTTAATATTAACGCTATATTCAGTTTATTTCATCACTTCTTTTCAAGTGCCGGTCACCGGTGACCACCGTGGCAGTCAAAGTGTTGAAATACATCAAACGACGACGAGTTAAATTTCTGCTCAAAATATCCAACAAATTTTAAATATTAACACGTTCGATACTGGGGTAACACGATCCCAGCCTCAGTCGAGATATAAGGGAAGCCATAAATCATAAATTAGGGGGCGACGCTCTTTCGATGCCTCGAGCGCTCAGGAGCGAATACTTTGAGTTTTAAGAATTCTGTCGCGTTTGAGTAATTTAACGACCTCCTTTCGAATCTCGTCGGGAATAAATTTACTCGGTCCCGGATTGAAAGTGTTAAAGCTTCGATGGATACCCGTGTACCTAGTTACCTGTAGTAGGGTTAAAATCAACCCAGTGGAGATCCCTATTTTACAGCTTTTTTATGAGTCTAATTTAAATCGTCAGCGTTCTTCCTTAAAATCTCTAAAAAATAATATTTCTGAAACATATCTGTGAAACTGTGAATAAAGTCACCGTTCGGATAATGGATTTAAACGTCTCGTTCGGGGCGAGAAAAACTTGAAAGAAATTTGCCACAGAAATACGATCGAAATTCGATTGACCAGCTGACCGAATACCGAGATGGTAACAGAATATGCACAACGTATCGACGCATATCTTGGACAGGTTCTATTTGTATTCATGGCCGATATGTTTCTTCGCCTTCTATTCGCGTTCAATGGACTCCGGCCGGGAAAATAGGACCGCGTGAAACTCAACCGACATTTCGAGGCATTGTAGCCGAACGAGCACGACGCAAACTGAATACCGCTCTAATGCCTACTCGAAAGCTTGATACTGATATTTACATGGATCCTGCGAGGGTCTGGAGTCGATTCGATAGACATTCATGGCCGTGGCAATCGAACGTGTAACTATTCACAGGAGCTGGCAACGGTTCGGTATTACCTTGACTGGTTCGCCCCCATTCGAACGATCCGAATATTTGAGGGCGAAGGGGGACCCGAGTTTTTCTGAAATTATTTTTCCCTCTTAATCTTGTTACAGAATTTTGAACACGAAATCTGGGGCGGCAAATGTATTCGTGCACCCTTCACGTTGAAATGACCTTTTGAAAATGAGCGGGAACTCATGTAACTCGGCCAAAAAATCGAATTTTTTTTTTTGCATAAATCAATAGTATAGAACAAAGGTAGGGAACCTTTTTATCATTAGAGGCCACATTTAAATTAAGCAGTAATAGAAGTTTATTTAATTCTATTAATTTTCAAATTGTCGTTAGCTATATAATTAAATATTAATTAATAGAAGAGCTATCTTTTATAAAGACCGCAGAAAATTCCCACGGAGGCATGTACGTTCCCCGCCTATGCCATAGACCAGAGGTGGGGAATCTTTTTACCATTAGAGGCCACATTTAAATTTGGCAGTAACAAAGGAGGTCGCTATAATTTTTTATATCTCACTGTTGATATTTTAAAAATAAATCATAATTATTCAATTATAAATTATAATTAGTCAATTGTAATTATTCAAAGAACTCGCACGCAAAGCTGCTAACGGGGATAAAATTAGCAAGAATCTCCTCCGAAAGCAAAGGCGGAGATGTAAAAATGATAACACCCATTCCGACAATCAAAGACGGACAACTAGACGCGTGAATTTTATCGCGACGGAAACCATTCTTCGCGAGCCTCGTGAAAAGTCAGCGCGGATACGCGAGCAAAAGGAACGTCGGTAGAGAATTCAGTTTCCCTTCTCGTGTATAGAACATAAAACATTTCCTTCCTCTTTTTTCGTTGATTACCAACATTTCTTCGAGCTGCGCCACTTGCCACGATTCGAAGAGACGAAGGAAATGATATAAAACGAAAATTGACACGCCTGTTAACAAGAATGAAATTAATTCACGATTTCTAATCAATTTTGATGTTTGAAGGATCGCAGATCGTTAACCGTGTTAAAAATTTCGCAATTGAAATGAATTGCGACAGGAAACCTTGATCGATAAAGAGTTTATTTAGAAGAATTTTCCATTTAACGAACGGACCGTAAGTTTTCGCTACTTCGAAACATCGAACGACTAATTTCGTTAAATTGGCCGAGTTCTGACATCGTTAGCACTTCCGGGAATATTAACGACACGCGTGGCAATGCAGTTTATAGAGTTTCGACTGCGAACGAATGCGATAGCAGTGTCTAGCTTCGGCACGAGGTTCGAAAGCAAAAACGTCGAGCAACTAATTAGCAAGTTCGTCCTCCGGATAACCGCGTTCGGCTAACAACGAGTCGCAGGAGGAACGAAAACTACCTGGCACAGTGGTTTCGATCGCTGATTGTGGTTTACGCTTCGCGCGAATCGCTCGACGATCTCGATTCGCGTAGTCTCGCGATTTAATCCTCAAACCTTTAACGCAAAATAACGAGTTGACTCGTGATGCTAAATATTCAGTAAATAATTATTAGTATAGGTATGTATTAACTAAAGAATCTTTGATTTCAAACGTATCGCCATTTGATGGGTTTTCACGAGCGAAGTTACAACAGAAATCGTCGCTATTGATTCCTAACAATTTTTATTGACTTCTATTAATGAAATGAGACACGTGTACAGGAAAGAGCCTCTCAAATATTGATTCGTTTAAAGAAACATTAATGATCTTGAAATTTTGTGAAAAAATTAGGTAAAATAAGATCCATCAATTAATGTTTTTACACCGTTCATTCTTTCTTTGATCATTGTAACATAATAAATGTAATATTTGTTAATTCTATTTAATCAAATTGGTTGTGGGTTAAGTAAATCAGTTTGTCAAAGAAAATATGTATTTTCATTTATGTATAAGATTGACAGGTGCTATTTTACTTCATATAAATCGTTGGTGTTCTAAATATAGGTACTACACTTTCTCTGATCACTAACCTTATAAATGCTTCGTTATTACTTTGATAAACGACGAATCTATCGAATTTTTCTGAACCTACCAGTTACTTATTTTTTCTTTTCTCGAAGAAGAATCTATCCGGATCGTCGCCGTTTATACCGTGACCAGGCCAATATTTCAGACTCTGGTATCCGAATAAATGCATAAAATACTGTTCCAAAGGTAACGGCATTCCGAAGAGACAGGGACTGCCACGACGAACGAGAAGCTCAGGGTATATTTTTGAACGCGACCACTCGAGTATCTAGGTTTCACCCCAAAAGTGTACGCGTTTCTTACGAGAGAAACAGAACAGAGAACTGACACGATGCATGCACTCGAAAGGGAAAACCATGAGAACAGAGAGGTACGAGGGAACTTTTACTGTCTGGATGGTGCTCGCTTGTGCAAACGTAATGTAAATTTCATTCCTTTTTTTGAAACTTTCTTCTACCTTGCCACGACAAACGTGACAAAATAGAATTATGCTTTACGACACCCCTGGACCCGTTTAAACAGTTCCTAAGTGTTAACGAAGCTTCTCTAACGAAAAAGTGTTGCAACATTCTTCGTTGATAGGCAAAAAGCTACTCTGCCCAAGTTTTTAAAAATCTGAAGAAATTATATGTCGTTTCTTGAACGTCCCTCGATAAGCATACCAAATTTCGTACACGTGAGAAAAATATGTGCCATTATATTATCCTGCATCTTCCTGTCACTTGCAATCTATTGCAGAAGAAAGATCGTTTTTCTTGGCAAAACAAATTCAACGTTATTTTATCATTTATACGTTCACCAGAAAATAAAAACAGTTATAGAGTAATAACAGTTCACAATATTCTTGGTTTAACAAATTATTATTAACACGTTGACTGGCACAGTGAAAAAGGACGTATGTAGTCGGACACGTTAAAACCCTAATTATTAAGTACGCAGTCAATCAATCTTCAAATTTAACCTTTCAATTTGATAGCCAGTAGTGTCAACTTAATATTAACGTTATGCATGGTTCAGGTCATCATTTATTTTGTTAATTATTTGATTGAAAAAAAATTTGATCTACCGGTCACCGTTGACCACCGTGGGCAGTCAACGTGTTAATTATTTTTTGTTGTTTATTAAATACAATAATGCACAACAATTTTTACGAATAACACTCGATGAGTTTCTAAATAACTATTTCACGGATAGGCCATCTATACGTTGTATCTAACTACGTTCATACTTTTACCTGTAATCCCGTTTTTTATTTATAATATTCTCCTTGTTTAATCGCCTGGTTTAACGCCCTCCTTTTCACCTAATTTTTCGTTTGGAAATGATATTCAAACCAAGGCAAGTGTCCACGCGAAAGATTCAAATAAATCAGACTCGAAGGGACGCGAAACTAGCTCAACAGATTATTCCGCGACGTTAATGCCAGGATTTGTTGGCTACCGCTAGGTTCGAGGAGTGGGAAGCTGTGTAACAACCATAATAAAATGACCAACTGACCACGGTAAGAGGGTCGTCCAGCAGGATTTCCGGATGTGCTTACAGCTAATCTAGAAAATGGCTTCGCACCGCTTGTGCAACGTTGCGAACACTTCGATTTTTGCCTAAGCTTACTTCACACCTCTTCCCGAAACACGTGTAGGTTATTTCGATACGCTTATTCGAAACAACTGCCTATCATCTTTAATTTCTAATATTCTCGAATGTCAACAAATAGAATCTCTTGATTTTTGCAAATAAAAAGGAATTCCTTCCTTTTAGGAAAAACGATCTTTATAAACATGGTTACAGAAAAACTTGATCCTATTTTGTTAAACAAAATGACGATTAATGACGAAATATGATTAATAAGATATAATCAAAACATTCACATTGATTGTTCATACCTTGGATACAATTAATGTGAAACATTACCATTCGCAATGTGTTTGTTCGACGTACAATGCCAGATAACAGGGACAAAACTTTACGAATGAATTATGTTAATCGCACGACTACTTGTCTAAGCTACATTACGTATTCCAAGTTTCCGTAAATTCGTTAATTAAAGGGCAACCGTAAGCGCAAACACGTAGCTTACTAGGTGTACCCTTGGGTAGAACTGCAACGGTAAATCTTAAGTTTAGATAAGTGAAACTTGTCTACCTTAATAAAACAAGTCTTTACCTGAATGATTATCTGCTTAGGTGAAACATTGCTTGTGAAATGTATTTATTAACTGGATGATTTTTCAAAATCAAACTTGTAAAGAAACGTTGACGATTAAAACTGACAATGAGATCGGTACTTAAATTATTCTACTTTTTAAGGAGATATATATTATAAAATGATTTTTATAATCACTTTGTATCTTTCTAAGTATTATATCTTCTAATAAAAATTCGAACAAAACTCAGTTACCTTATAAATTAATCGATTAATAATTATCTCACAAAGTAATCAATTAATAATATTCTGTTGTTAGAAACAATTGTCAGAAAAATAATTTTTCTTTTAATACATTCTTAAAACATCATCAATTCTTTCATTATTTTTCCCTCGTTATTATCACTTGTAAGAGTTTACAAATATATCTTTTCCTTCTCGAAACAGACATATTTGTGCAACAAAAGGTTAATACAAAGTTCGACTTTGTTTCTTCGTACGTACTTTGTATTTATCGTGTCATTTTGTATCTTTTCTAATAAATGAAACGATTGCACGACCGTGGAAACAGAACGTAAACTTTATTCATTGAAGTATGCAACCATGTTAATTTATGCTATTGTTGTAAACATAATCAATATCAAAGCTTACTTGTAGCCATTTGTCAAGTTTCATATTTAACGACCTAATACATTTATATATTTTAATTCCAACCGTGTAATAGTCCGTCTTTTCGTGGTCATAAATTTCAGAACCTTCAAAAAATATTCCGATTGTCATGTAGTTTCCCGGTTTCAAAATAAAGGGTGACAGGATAACGTATAAGGATTTCGATCGCCCCGAGAAGACGGCATATTCTCTTACTGCTGTTCGTTCGTGCCGTGAGAAAATATTTGAATACCTTCGGCTTATCGTCGACTTTTAGCTCCGTGATATTGCCAAGGGGCAGAAAAAGGAAATATCGCGGGCGAAGATGGACAACCAGACAGATTTACGAGGACCGATTTGTCCCCGGAAAAGTTGCTCGTCTCTTGGCACCGACCCTTGCGCGCGTTCACCCTGGACGCCCCTAATGGACGCTTTTTGAAATAACGAGCAAACAAAAGCGGTACGATGCATTCGCTTTTATGACCACCATCTGTCGTCAGTGCAGACGACAATTTTTATTGAAAATCTCTCGCCTTGCCGAGATATTTCACACCGTTGTAGAGTTAATATAAAAATCGACCGGAACTTAATTTGTTATTACGTGCACGCAACATTCTACCTAGGTACATTAATCCAGGAAACTCGAACGATAAATGCACTTTTTTTTTAAATCAAATTTCTATGATAAAATAAAAATTTTTCATTACGCACCATTGTCACTTAACCCTTTGCATTCGAAGCATTTTTGGACGTAATCGGATGTAATCTAATTTTCCAGCTATGCTTCCCGGAAACCGAACGCACTATGTCGGAAGAAAATTGTTAGAAATATTTGAGAATCTGTTTATTTCGATTCCCTTAAATAGAAACTAAAAATTTCACATTTTAGAATACTCCGATAAATTAAATATGGCGCCTCAGAGGCACCACTCGAGTACAAAGGGTTAAAGATACTGTAAATGAATGAACAGTAACGCAGTGGAACAAATGTTGAGCCTTGGAATTATATTGCAATTTAAAAATATAAACACCGTTGAAAATATTTTACCATTTCTTGCTGAGAAAGCAGAAAATTCGGGTTTGTGGAGAGTTAAGATTTTATCTTAGAAGATGGTTATTAATTACTTCAATTCGTTGTTTACTTAATAAAATTCACAATTCCTTATCGGAACGTGACGTCTGATAGTTTGGCCAACGTAATACGCTGATAAACAGGGGTTAGGTTAACCAGGAAATTGCCTCTCGACCTGCAGACAGGTGTTTCCTACCAGTCAGTAATGTCTCTGATGATTTCTAATCATGTCGCCGACATTTCCGATTAAGTTTACGGACTGTCGACTAAACCAATATCGATTTTATAGTCGAGATTACGTCCCACCGCCGATTGACATTTTCACTCGTCTAAATTATCTTTTATAGAAATTAACTTATCCAGTACACACTGGATAAAGAAATTTCTAAATTTTAAATTTCCAAGTTTCCAAATATCAGATTTCTGAATTTTAAATTTCCAAATTTCCAAATTTCGAACTTTTAAATCTCAAATTTCAGAATTTCCAAATTTCCAAATCTCAAATATCTAAATTTTAAATTTCCAAAGGTCAGTCTTTTCGTATGGGCGGCATCGGTGCGTGGGACCGGCACTGTCAAGGTTAGAAAAATAAATGTGATATAATATAATATAATATAATTGAGCGCTCGCTGTAGGCTGAACGGAAAGGACAGTAAAATTGGTGCCGCGCTCAACATGTTAAATTGCCACGTATGAATAAATTAAAGATTTTGTAAAAATAATAATCGTAATTTCTTCGCTGCAACGATGCCAATGCATAAGTGAGAAAAGGACAATAATTGTAAAGAAACGAGGTGAAATTTGGTTTCCTTTGAGAAGTATAATATAATTTTTAATAACGAAGATATAATGTTTCATTGCAGCAATCAAATACAAAATTAGCAATACATAACGGTAGATTTAAAGTGATATTGAAATTAGATTACGGTCCATTTATGTGACAAATGTCTATTACTGGTCTTATTCGTACGCGTTGGGACATCGCTAATCGACCGATCAGGAGTACTCGAGCGTGCATCGTTCACACCGATACGCGTCGAATTAAACCGATCCCCGAGATCAAATTCTTTCGAGAACAAGATCAACGGCGAGGCGAATGCCAGGAATCTAATTGAAGCGCTTCAGACAGGTGAAGGCGTTCCAATTTACGTTCGCGCTTTAATTACCTGCATCTACAAATAGCAACCCGTGAAATTTTAATCGTGAAGAAAATATCTCCGGGTGAAATTATTCCCTCGCGCGCTTCTATCCATCGTTTGCGTGGCACGTTTTTCGAAAATTTTAATCACCTAAATTCAACTACGTTTTAATTAAATTCAGCCTCGTGTTCTTCAATTTGTAATACAATTTTATGAACGCTCCAAAATCCCTGGGGACTGACAATGGACTTCTGGTTTGCAAATTTCTAAATTTTAAATTTCCAAATCTCACATTCCTAAATTTTAGATTTCCAAATTTCAAACTATCAAATCTCAACTTTCTAAATTTCAAATTTCCAAATATCACGTTTCTAAATTTTAAATTTCCGAATTTCCAAATTTCGAACTTTTAAATCTCAAATTTCGGAATTTCCAAATTTCCAAATTTCAAACTTTCAAATATCAAATTCCTAAATTTTAAATTTCCAAAATTCAAACTTTTCGTATGGACGACGTCGGTGCGTGGGACTGGCAGTGTCAAGGTTAAAACATAAATGTTGTAATATAATATTCTTGTTAAACATATCAATTGAATTTTCCTTCAATTTTTGTATTCCTTGAATTTTTCTCTATAAAATATCGAAGTTTCACGATAGTGTTAAAATATCATAGACAGCCTCTACGTACCGTATCAGGTAGAAGGGCCGTAGTACAGTCCGCCATTATGATCGGCCCATCGAACCGTTATTACCCTTTACCTATTAATACAATAAAGCCGATAAAATTGAGAAGTTTTTGCTAATGCCTAAGTACTGCCATTTATACTCGTAGAAAAATGTTAATAACGCACTCTTATTCAATGACACTTCCTCAGTCCAGTTCCAAATCAGATCGATCATTTTCTTGTTTGATGTCTCGAATTTTGCACAAAATACGATATCATCGGAGAATTCAAGACTTTGAATTTTTCGATTCTTGCCATGGGATTCTATCGATCCTTTTTGCGTAATAAAATCACCACCGTGCCATTTATAGGTAAAATATTCAGAGTTATGAACGCATCGTAATCATCAAAATTCAAAGAGATATATAAAATCTGAAATAGGCTAAGATAACTAGCTCTCAACAGTTAATTGAATTTGATCAAAATATGATGTTTTAAGAGATCTTTAATCTCTAGTGTTACTATATGGAATGTAAGCAGCTCGAACTTTGTATGAATTACGATAGCCTTTGTACGATGTCTACTGCGGTGCTATATCAAAGAGCAGCCGCGTTAATAACCACTATTATCGAGTTTGCTTGTCACGATAAGCCAAGGATAAGAGAGCAAACTTCGATGGCGACTCTTCGGGTTAAACCAGATCACCATACTTCAAGTAGTTTCGGTAAGTCACTCACAGCCAGTGGCCTTTGTGTGCCTAAGTAGCCGTAACTCAGGCTACCGACTATATATCACTTGGCAATATCCCGGTAATAAATTAAATCACCAAAGATAATTCAGATAGACTCGCTTCGGGGCCCATAGGTTTGGCCACCGACCGATCTCACTATACAGGAACGTTTAGTTTAGTGTTACATACAACTTGTACAACCAATTACTAATAGATCTTCAAACACCTTTTGTTAACAGTGCTTTGACATGAAAAAGGTATAACGTGAGATTTAAATTTCCCGGGACATTGAATAAAATTATTAAGGATTTTGGCGGGTAAAAGTTAAAAAACTTGATACCATTTAAAATTGGTAGTAATATTAGGTCATTATTAAACTGTTTTTGTTGACGCTATTGTATCTGAGGGTTATGAAATTTTTGCTGGCATCTCAATTTTATTAGAATTTTAATATTATTTTATATTCATTTCTTTTTTATGTAATTATTTTGTAATTAATGTGAATAACATGTGATAATGTGATAAACACATTTTAAATCCTGACAATGAAGATCTAAATATATTAAAAATTACTATAGATTAAAGTTATTGTGTACATATCAAATTATTAGAACCACTCGCATAAATTGACGATTTTGCATAAAAACGATTAGCTCTTAAATGAAAACCCAGTTCAACAGAGTTTTTATTCATTGTCATCACAATGTAAACTATGGCTTATAAAATTGTCTCAAAACTTATTTCACGATAATAAATAACCATTATACAAATAATTGGAAGAAACCGCAACTCGGTATAGCAACTACTGCATGTATAGAAATTCCTATTAGAAGGTGTTCCTCCACAATCCTTATCAACCGTTCGATAGATGCTTGTCCAGCAAGTATAGATATGCCCGTGGAATAATACATCCATCCAGTATGGAAGCGCATAAGCTGATGTATGCATACACGAAGGTGAGGATCTGCATAGTGTACGTACACTGCTCTAACAATAGGTACACAATGGACACGTGCGTGTCTACAGATCCGTAAATCTTAGGCGTACATTTACGAAGGCAATAGCAGGCGAATAGTCAGGATTATAGGCTGCACACGTTTTAGATTGCTCCATCATAAATTATCTGCTTCGTTCTACTATACCATTCCCATGTTGCGGACTGAACCTGATTCGATCATGCTATTGTTGTGGTACACAAAGAAACAAATAATAAATTTGTACGTGTAACTTTAAACGAGTTTAACTGTAAACCTTGGTAGCCTCTAGAATTTTCAATTAAAAGATGCATAGAATTTTATCATTGAATTAGAACTGTTCAGTAATTAAATCAAAAGAGTATGTTTATTAACCAGTAAGATGTTATATTTATTAAAGGAAGCGATATAAGTTTTCTTCTTATTTGAAATACTCTGTCTTTTTCACGATTGAAGTCTTAAGTTCTATACAGTTTTGAATATTGTCACTTATTTTTATGGTACAATGATTACAATTTTCTAATTTATAGCCAGTCAAATTTAAATTCTTCAGAGACAGGTAGTAATTAATTACTCTATATTTAATAATAATTTGTACAACCAAAAAAAAAAATCGACACAGTACTGTATTTAAACAAAAGGAATGTTTGCATGTGATTGTCTGATGTATAAGAAAACAAAAAATTGATTCTTTAACCTGAAACGTAAGAATATCCTGATTGTTTGAGAGTGTCATCTACCTTGAAGAAGCAAAACGGGGAAAAGGTAGATCGATAAGTTTACTGGGTTATACAGGAATTATTTAAAAAGACGAAGGAAGAAGTAGAAAAGGTGACAAACGGAAATGAGGAGAAGAAGCTTCGACAAAAAAAAAAGCAGAGGAGACACGTCAGGTATAAAAAGCTCACGAGTTATTGTTCCGATTCTTTCGTCGGAGGATTTAGCGTTTCGATGCTTTCAGCTTCGTGGCGGGCATTAAGGTTCGAGTTAAACCGCGAGATTTTAACGATGATATTGTATTGTCGACCTTTTTGTTGGTTCAGCGAGGGCTAAGTGTTCACCGTTGGCCAAGATCCTCTTATTCGTTCTACTTAGAAAATCCATTAAAAGCGACAATTCGTAGGCTGCTTACTTTCTTCTTAACGACCGGTCTGGACAAAAGGATTGAATTAAAAGAATACTGAATCGTATCTCGATCTTAACCTTCTAACCATGTAATGTCAGATCTCATGCATAGTGTGTGTGGAACTTTGTACGTAATTTCAAAATATTTTGTATATAAAGAAACTGACGTTTTATGAATATAATTATTTATTTATAACTTCAGAAACGTGGTGTAAATTGTTCTTTATTGTTACGTGTATTCTGTCTTTTGTTGTGCTCATCGATTTCCTTATTCGTGTATTAAGAGATTTCAAATAGAAATTGTATTCAATGCACACAAAATTCAAAGAACATTTCTGGAAGAGTTTCGTTTCTCTCACACACTTGATATATTGATAAAAAAAATCCAGCTGCAAATATCCCTTCAGAAACAGTTTTTTTCTTTTAAATCGAAACCATCAAAGGAGTGAGATTTCGTCAACCTGTTCAACGGCACGAATATTTTTCTACTTTCGAAAGATTCGAAAGGAAGTGCTTGACGATTGAAATGAAATTGAACATTCCGTAAAGGACCATTAAACGTTCCCAATTTCCGGTCGAGTTGTTTTCACGGCTTCGTTCCCACTGATTTTTCCACGTCGTTTCGTAGTTTCCCGTGGGCCAAACAGGAAGGGTCTCGAAGTAAATCGGAAGTCGACGTTCCGCGTTGTACGAAGTCAGGATAACCTGTACGAGTACACCGGAGATAACTATCGCAGCATCTACGCTGGCACGTCCAATAAAAACTTTCCTCTCAAAGCCTCACCTCGTCTCTGTATAGATCTCATTTCGTTTCCCCGTTAAAAAGAATATTCCACCTTACTCTTCCATTTACATCGCGCAACAACTTTTTAATTTGTCCTCGCGCAAGAGACGTCTTCCTTCGATTTCCTCTTTGACGTCGTTTCCGGTTACCGACGGACGATACCATCGCTATATTTTGATCCTCGACCCTTTGACATTTCTTGGGTGAAATTGTTGCCGGACAAGTAATTACTATTTCATCTCTGAATGCGTCGAAAAGAAGTTGTGAAAAATACTCTATCGGGTTTCGATGAAATTATCGTTATAGTGTTGTTCGAGTTGCAAGATGTTAACACGTTGACTGCCGCAGTGAAAATAGACGTATGTAGTCAGACACGCTGAAACTCCAATTATTAGGAATACGATCAATTAATTTTTAAATTTAATCTTTCACTTCGATAGCTAGCATTATAAATTTAATATTAACGCTAACCGCAGGTTATTTCATCGCTTCTTTTGGTAATTATTTGATTGCAAAAATTTCGGGTACCGATCACCGGTGACCATCGCGGCAGCCAACGTCTTAACACGTTGACTGCCACAGTGAAAACGGACGTGTGTAGTCAGACACGTTGAAATCCTAATTATTAAGAATATAATCAACTAATTTTCAAATTTAACCTTTCAAATCGATAGCTAGCATTATTAGCTTAATGATAACGTTATCCGTGGTTTGCTTCGTCATTTCTTTTGGTAATTATTTGATTGCAAACATTTCGGGTGCCGATCACCGGCGACCATCGCGGCAGCCAACGTGTTAAACTATCTTCTTGTAATATACAGGATGTTTCGTGGAAAACGGGCCATCTAAATACATATTCTTTCTATCTGTGATAATACGAGAAATGTTTCTTATACAATTTGGGGATTCGATCAGTAGTAAAAGGTTTGTGTTTTTAAATCTCTGATTGCAAAAGACACAACAAGCATCCCTCCCCTTTCTAATAATTAATAGAAAGCTGTGAATTATAGAACACCTTCGATAAATGTCAACAACATGGTAATTATTAAATGAATTTGTTGAGCTATAATCGATTTGAAGGTTATTCAAAATTTAATTGAGATTAGAAGATGAGGAACTGTACTAAATTACATAATTTTATAATATTGGAGTGAAATTTGTTAATACTTAAGATTTTATCATACGTAAAGTTTTGGTAATGTTCTACAAATTATTTTACATGATACTACATTCAATATTTCCTATTCGATCTAACATTTTATATCTTTCATAGAAGTTGCAATGAGTTAATATGCGACCACAAATAAAATGTCGATACAATTATAAATTTTCAAGGAAAAATAAAATTAATTCGAAATTATATACTATTAAACTTGGGTAAACCAGAATGAACGAATTTAATTTCATGAGAAAGCATTTCATCGGCCTTTTGAACACACCCCTGTGTTGACTTAAATTATTTGTTTTTTAAATTGATTGTTGTAAATTGATGGCTGTTTCCCTTGAAAGACGAAAGGAACACAACGTTGAGGAAAGAAACGTTTCGTGTGTACGTTGGTACGCTTACGAGCAAAGAACTTTTGACATGGAAATATTGAGGAGGTTGGTGGGAAAAATGAAAGAGGTGTATAGAAGGCGCCATTGAAATCGTATTTATTTATTGAAACCACAGGTGTCGACCTCCTTCTTTTTCCACTCATTTTCAGACGAAGAATGTCACCACGTCGCGTTTTTATCGACGCGCCTACACATCTAAAAGCAACTGTTATTGTATTTCTGTCATTCGTGTTTTCCGAATCACCCGAAAATACACAACTACTTGTGTATGTAAAAAATGTCTCAAAATTAAAATTTTAAAGCATAAGAAATAAAAAATTGAGATCTCATATAAGAAATATTCTAAATATTCTAAACCAGCGAAATGACGACTTAAACCTCCCCTAATTTCGCATGCACTACAACGTATCTCGTTTAGAACAAAATCGCCAAACGGTGACGTCAAAAAGTGATCGATTCGACATACATAGAATCAGCCAGAAATCAGTTCTTTCTGTAGTAGAAATTTTCAAGTATTTAATGAAATTATTTGTAATTAGTAGAAATGTAGCACTTAAAGTGTTAAATTGTTATTGAATTTAATTATTTTCAAAAATAAGGGAAGATAAAGTGCTTCGTGGACTTACATTTGTTATCTCTTCTTGCAAACAACTGATGTAAGGAAGCTTTTCAGTGTTACAAATTTAAATGTCCCACTTATCTGACTAATGAAATTAAGAAGAAAAGTTGCTCAAAGTCGGCATTATTAACATAATTTGTTAATTGTAATAACCTCGTTTCGCCAGTCTTTCGTGTGAATTAATTGCCTCTAGTGTCCCAACGTTCTTGGGCGAAATTATTTAAATAAGATTTAATTTGCTCAATGTTAAGGCGAGTTTCTTCGTCTGCCAGTTTCCCTCCGCGTTTTATTAAAAGTGAGATTAGCGTTCATCAGCGGCCAACATCCATTTCTGGGGATACATTAAGGCTTTCAATTAGGAAGTTTTAATGACCAATTAAGTATGACAATGCTAATGTCGGTTCGGTATAATTTCTTTGTTAGATTTATCTACATAATTGGTACAGAGCGTTAAGATGATATAAATGTGTTTTAATCTTTCATTTTATTTCTTTTTTATTTTTAATGTGAAATAAAATTTTTAATATCATTTCGATTAGCAATCAATCGAGCAATCATTATTTCTAATATTGATCTCACTTTGATCTGATGTTTCTGTTGCAAATTGGTTTGCCTACAGCCAATCATTTGTTCGTCAAGATGCTGGTTCTTCGATGTTGATTAAATTTGACACGGTAGATCTTTTTAATTGATTTTTGAACTGTCCTTTAATTTGTATCAATCTCGATTATTAAATTATTATACAAATGTTACATCTTATTTCATATCTGATAGTCAAAATTTTAATTTTTCTATTTCGAATAATTTTTAAGGCGATAAGAATCTTTTTATCTATGTTCTGATTATTCTATTATATTAACACGTTAATGATTACATTACTTTAACCCGTAATTAGTAGTTTTAGGTGTTTTCTGCTGTTCTTTCTTGCTTAATCTATATTTCTGTAAAAAGATGGTTTGTACGATAATTTGATATTAGTAAATCTTGACATTCTTCCAATATTCCCTTATTATTTACTCTGTTTTCTGAATGTTCTTTCATTTAATTCATCTCGTCCAATTTGATTTCAACCTTCTTTTTATACAATTTATATGTATCCACATTTGAGAACAGTACAACACGACGTAAATAATTTGCAATCTATACTTTGAATAAATTTTCTATAAAACTTTTTAGTCGCTTCGACAAACTATACCTTTTTACGTTCCTTTGTTTCAACGAAACATTATTAAAAAAGGATCAAGTTACGAAAAGGATCAACTTCTACGATATCTCACGAGTCGTTGATTTTTTAATCTCATGCTCTAATACTTGTTCGCTTATAACGTTCCATAAAAAAATATGCAAATCCGCTTAAAAAGGAAAGTTAATTCTTGTACTTATACGCTGTGACTTTTGAACGAGGCTGTGGTTGGAAAATCGTGCAAGCACGTTCGAGACCATAGTGATCGAAGCTCGTGTAAAAGGTCGACGGAAAATTGTCTACAAGCTGTGACACCGTTTCAGGATGGTGTACGCGATGTTCTGCGTGCAAATCGCAAAGGGATTCTCCTTATCGCGAACGATGTATCGAAGATTTTATCCAGCTTCGTTTCGCGAGGAAATACCTTCTTGATGCCAGCATTGCTTGAAAGAGAATATTCATCTTACAAGAGTCTGTTGATGGATCCTATCTATCTTTCTGTTCGTTCATTTATAACAATCGTCGGTGATCGCATTGTGAACGAATATAAGTCCTCGACAAGTTTGATTCAAAATAAAAAGGTAGGCTTAAATGTTGTCGAAATTTTTGTATTGAAAATCGCAAGAACCACAGACGCAGACCATTGCTGTGAAAACGATTATAATATGGCCTGTTATCATAAGAATTTTTAAGCATATCATTTTTAATTAACAATTTTTGCTTATTTCGTTTTATCAGAATTATGTCAAAATTTAGATCTTCGTTACGTATTTTTTCTCTATTTTGGTACCGTAAAAAGCAGTTAACAATGTAAATAAAAAGTATTTATATTTCAGAAAGGAATTATTTGTTGCGTATAAAATATTTCAAACGAAGAGAAAAAAATAATAATTATCACATTGTAACCCTTCTTTGATAACGAACAACTTCCGTTTGAAATATCTCTTTTATATAATGAATCAGTTCCAAGTAAATTTTCTGTATAATTAAGAAAATGTTCATAGTGTTCGTTTAAAAAGTAAGTCCACTTTTATTGAATATGAATTCTATTCAGTTCAGTCGTAACACTTAATCTACCGGAAGCCTATTAACACGTTGACTGCGACAGTGAAAACGGACGTGTGTAGTCAGACACGTTGAAATCCTAATTATTAAGAATATAATCAACTAATTTTCAAATTTAACCTTTCAAATCGATAGCTAGCATTATTAGCTTAATGATAACGCTATCCGTGGTTTGTTTCGTCATTTTTTTTGTTAATTATTTGATTGTAAAACATTTCGGATGCCGGTCACCGGTGACCCCCGTGGCAGCCAACGTGTTAATAAACTTTTCGATACTAACGGCTGCTGACTGAAAATCAATTAGTAAACTTTCGATCGTTATTTATTAGTCTATAACACTATTGAAACGAGGACAGTTAAGCATGCTACGATTAAGAAAAAATCGAAAGTAAGAATTACTGCTCCTAATCTCACTAGAACTACCGACGTTCAATGCACCCTTACTTTTAAATTGAGCATAAAATACAAAACAAAATAAGTAAAGAACGAAACGCAAATTAACATACAAAATAATCCTTTATCTTGATAAGGTTTTTAATAATAAATTTTGTAATTTAAAATAAGAAATCTGAAGCAAGTCATTTTAACCCGTTTAACGGTTCTACTGTTAAATTATAAATGATTATTTTCTCGTTTTAGGGGATTGACTATAGAATTATTTACAGAATATTTTGTGACTTACACTAATTGACTTCTCATGTTTCACAAAAACTTACATTTCTCGAAAAAGTTCATTCACTATTATTCCTAACCGCACAAAGGACATATTCTATGATTTGAAATCCACTATCTGGCACGCAATAACCTGCTACTGTTATAAATATCTTTTCATGCTGTACAAGTGAATCCAAAGGATCTATACCAACATCGTTTGACCAATTACAGCGAAACGGAAACAGAACTTCCTACCGGTAATGTAATTCCCCCTCCATTGTCGTTTGACGTTTGAGTTTCCTCGTGAGCCGACGAGTAATTATCGTGGTGGGGGCCAGTTTGGTTTTCGTCGTCGAAACTCTGTCGCGTGGCTATCGACATCGGTTTGATTAATAATCAAGTAACGAGAAATCGATTTCTTAGAATCTCTCGACTGTCTGCGGGAAGAACGAGATTAATATTGGTTTTATGATCGTTTAACTCGTGTTCTTAACGGACCAGCGAGAAAAATCATATTTTTAGACCTGCGTGGAATATTTTTCACATTTATGACGAAAATCAGTTTATTATACACGATTGAGCATTTTTCGTTCATAATTTGTAATTTTAGAAAAATTTTGATCGTGCCACGTCAGCCCTGTTCTTCAGGGCTCTCGTATTTTGTAAAAATTAAATAATGTAAGGATAATAATTAAGATATCAATTTTTCAAACATTTTTTTAGAACTAAATCACTTCCATAGGAAATTATGCGATAGAAATCAAAACACCGCTGTAATTCTATAATTATATTTTGATTTTATAATTAAAATTTCGTGTACCAAATTTATAATAAATAACAAATATAGATACATGATTGAAGCTGTTTAACTCAGTATTTTGCCTAACAATAAGTAACGAAAACCAAAGTAACGATTCTGAAGCAGATAGCGTTCCGACGTTAACAATATAACCAAAAGGTGCCATTCCATGGACTATGAAGTTCCAATAAAATCCGTGAAATTTCTCGAGGAAATTACCCATATTGCCCATTGAATCTGGCATTCGAGCCATATCAAGCGATCGAGTACAAGTTGGCCCGTGGAGAATCGGATCCCGTAACGGCACCTAAGAATCAGTTCCTCCCGCAGCTAACTCGATATAAAGGGATTAATTTCATCCACGTGGTGGATTCAATTACACCCTACGGTAGATTACAAGCGTTTTCGGATACGGCGACCTCCTGAATTTCACCCGGTCCCCGTTTCTGTTCGTCATTCCCAGTTTTTCTTCGTCCCAAAAAGCTCTTTCTCTGTCTCTCAAGTATTGCTTTCTGGCCAACGATAACGTTGATGCTATCGTTCTCCCTGTACAACGGTTCAGCCTTTCCGAAACAATGAACATTCTCTGCAATTTGTACGGTACCTACAAGGCGAGATCCGCTTAAGGCTACGGCCGTAACCATAGTTGCTTCGTACTTTTCTTTCCCCCTTTGTATGTATGTACGTGCCCGGTCCAACGTTGTTCCTTTGCTTTTCTCCGGCTGCCGGTTTCGCAGTCCCGGTCCGCGCTTACGTGCAAGTTGACAGAGCGAAGAGAAAGGTCGAGAGCGCGGAGCTAGCAATTCGAAAGCGGATTAAATAACGAAATCCTCGAACCGGATTTACGATGGACCGTGCACGCGGACCACGACCGTTTCGAGAATCACGCGACGTTTCGTGCTCTTCTCGAACTTGTCGTTACAGTCCGCTTCCGAATTGTATTTCCGTGATGCTTCGACCAGGGCGGCAGGCAAGATCGTTAAGACTGAGAATCAAAACAGACAGGAGTCTTTCGTTTCAGAGAAATGGTTCGTTTACCATTTCAAAGAAAAGTTTATTCCTTGGATGCCAGAAGAACAGAAATATTACAACAGGTCTAGCCGTGTAAAGCGTAGGGAATCGGCCCCAGCAACAAATTTGGTTGATATTCACACCATATTATTGGTTTTTTGCCTAAAGAACAGTTTTGTGTAATTTCAGCCCCCTCCGCCTTCTGATAGGGAAGATATGGGGGTTAAAAACTATTGGAGATATTTGACATTTCATTTATTTCATTTTATATAGATTTTGTTTTTTAATTTTGGTTCGATTATTATGCAATCAGCCCTTTGAGTGACGACCACGAAAATAGGAAGTACCACGTTTGTTGGTTACTTCTGTTTCATTCCAAAGTACATTGAAATTGTATTATTTGTCCCAAATAATCACACTGTTTTAAGCATTTCAGTTCAAATAAAGTTTGATAACTAAAAACCAATTTATTCATACATAACAACTCAATGCATACACTTCTATCCTCCTGAGTTTAATTGTCTTATCTAACAGATAATTATAATCCTTTATTTAGTGCAGTTAGGATAAACAAATGAAATTATTTCTAGGTTCCTACAAAACACCTATAATACCTTCAACTTTCCTTAATTAACATAAAATATTTGAAATTTCATCAAGACATATTATAATATCTTGAAAACTGTAGAAATAGCACATTTTTAAACTCAGAAAAAAGAAAGCAAAGGCAATCAACGCGTCAACAAATTCTGTTTGAATAATTTTCTCTTTTCCTATCACAAATCCAACTTCACCAACTAATTGCATCGATTCGTTTGCATTTGCCTTTGTTCAAAGAAAAACATGAAAACCCAACAACGTTGACAGAGGTGTTTTCCCTTTGTTCTGCAACTCCAAGGAATTCGCCGTCGCGACGAAGAAGGAACCTAATGAATTTCGCGTTCAGTTTGGAATGAAATTATTTTGCGCGACGAGGATTGCACGGGGCGCAAAGGAAACAAGAAACGTCAACGTAGTTACGAAACAGAATGATTGGTATGAATTGCAGTTAGATTCTGACGCTTCTGGTTAATTACTTCGCGCCTAAAGAAGGTTTCAGACGTTTTCTCGCCTACTTGCGACGAGCGTTTCTATTTGATTCACAAAATTATTTATTCAAACGCGACAAGTAATAATTTACAATCAAGGCAGCTATCATTCTAAACGGATAATAATTTACAAATACTTTGCAGTAAAACCAGGCTGGTTTTGAAGAAAAGTACGAGAAAAACAGTACTTGCGAAACAAAGTTATCAGTTATCTATCATTCGTCGAATAAATTTTTGACGTTAAAATAAAATAGAAAAACAAATGAATAAGGAATGAAACATACACTAGAATATATACAATAAGTCTTTATAAAATTAAGATAAAATTAATACATATTTTAATAAAAGAATCTTAAGTAAATATTGTTATTTAATTTAAGAAATTTGGTAGTCATAGTGTTGCTTCTGACTGTTCGAATAAAAAATGATTTGCTACTCCTTCTCGACGATGTTTCTTCGATAGTTTCGAAAATTCATCAACAGCTTTCCTCGTCGAAGAATATTCCATTACGCGAATACATTTTCAAACACCCTCGATGCACGATTCTCGTTAGGGCGTGTGAAATTTCCCTATTTCGATACAACAAAGTGGAGGACGGTGTCTGAAGACAGATTCGCAACGGGGCGAAACGAGGGGCGAACTACATTCTCTCGTTAGAAGAATAAAAACCATAACGGCGGAATAACGAAGGCATCATTCTTGATACACAACGCTACTTCGACCTACTATCTTGTTACCGGGGCTGGCTTCACAGCCTCGTTATCCCCAAAAATCAGCCGGTAAGCAGCGCACATAAACAAACGATAAATAAATAAATGACGCGTGCTGGATTTGCTGAATCGTGATTTTCCCTCCCTTGGGTGCGATTTCGTTTTTATTGTCGATGATTGATCGTCTTTGATAACGTATACTTATTGACGTTGTTGCTATAACTCACTGCATGTCGCGCAACAACATATCACGTGTATCATAATGCAATTATGTAGAAGACGGTAGAAATTTATTATTATTATTTTGAAAAGATATTTGGAAACACTATTAGTCGAGCTAATATCCTCTCGCGAAGAAGAGCTGGCTACGCGAGGTCCACGTAAACTTGCGACGTGAAATAAATGAGGTATGCACTAGTCAGCGTCGAAAAGTTATGCTAGTTTCCTAATTACAAACTTAATTTAGCTTTCGGTAAATTCAGCTAATGTGAGGAAAGATGAATTCGAATAACCTTTCTGGCGAAAATGACTAAACGTCAGTTTGTTGTACATATCGATGTAGTTTCATGAGTTCGAGATTCGGGTCAGTTAAAATTTTCATGAGATATTTACAAATTTGAAAGTTTTAACAGGATGAAGTTTGAGCAAAGATTACTGGCGTGGGTAATGTTTAATATTGAAAATGTATGATACAAAATGTTCTTGTAATAATATACAAAATGAAGAGAAACGGATACAATATGTCAAATAGAGATAATAGAGCAATGTAAAATTTTCAGGATTGCAATTTCAGTAGTATTATATTTCGTAATATTCTGACGGATTTAATAGCGATCGCATCAAGTATTATGTTGTAATATAATTTCGTAGCAAAACGAAACTTGAGAATTCCATTTCTTCTAACCTGAAAATTCTGCAATACTTTAGTGAAAGGAAGTAACTACCTGGTAATATGTTGGTTAAATTCGATATTGATACAATTTTAACACGTTGGCTGCCACGGGGGTCACCGGTGACCGGCACCCGAAATTTTTTACAATCAAATAATTAACAAAAAAAGCGACGAAACAAACCACGGATAGCGTTATCATTAAGCTAATAATGCTAGCTATCGATTTGAAAGGTTAAATTTGAAAATTAGTTGATGATATTCTTAATAATTAGGATTTCAACGTGTCTGACTACACACGTCCGTTTTTACTGTGGCAGTCAACGTGTTAAAAAATATTATAATGAAAAAAAGAAAACGCTACGAACTTATGTTAGAACGCAATAAGGAATGAAGGCTAAAAATTATGAATATTTATAAAAATCAAGACCCACTTTCAAAAATACATTTTGGTATCATTGATATATCGAACCAAAGATAATAGCAGGACGTTTGACCACTCTCCGTTCTTCTAATCGATCTTGTCACTGGTATCTTTATATCACCGAATTCTGTCAGACTTCTCAGCATTTCAAAATTCACCGTTTAATACGCAACAATTCCATACGAGAACGGGAAACGTTCAATAACACATATTAGGATATTTTTACGTATTCCTAGCGTTTCTCGCACGTACAAAGAATATTTAACATGGTACCGTTCGTTCTTCGCTCCTGCGAAACTGATATAAAACTCGGGGGAAATCGAATTTGTCGTTCGTGGTCGTGTGTACTTCGAACCCGGAGAAGGATTAAGAGTCGTAGCTGGCGGTCTCGAAAAGTAAACGACCCCGTGTCCTCGAGAAAGGATGGAAAAAGTTTACCTTCGCTAGTTTGCCGAGTGAAAATTCGGTTTCGTGTAACGCATTTAAGGAATCTCCCCTTTATAACGTCGGGAAGTTTTTCTCCTCGAGGCGAACCGTCCTCCGCCCCGTTAATTGTTTCCTGAATACTTTAACAATTAATTACAGCCATCGATCAGTTGGCGAAGAAACGATTGCCGTATCTTATCGTTCTTGCGAATTCGACGAAAGCGGATAACTTGTTAATAAATAAACGCGGTAGGAATTTCAATTCGTCGGCTTCGTTAATCAATAATTCATATTTGGCGATTCTGTCGAAACTAATTACCCGTGCTAATTGGCTTCGTAATGATTATTCGATGGATAATTGCACGGTTAATGAATGACGTTATTAATCCGATGGAAGAACAATGATGATCGGAATCTGTTTTTTCAACGCCGACGATTCGTTAATTTCTGAAAGCCAATTAAACGCTCAAATTCAATTGCGCGCGGATAATTTTGAAAACAATCGTTTTAAATAATAATTCAAACGAAGCAATCACGAATGCACCGATTGTTAACCATTAGTTTCGAGAGGATGGGAAACGGATTGATTGCGCGGCAATCAAATATTATTTGCAAAATAGCTGATAGAAGTTGCGGAATATTGAAATGGTTCGTTTTAATTTTAGTGAATTTGATGCTGCTTTTAGACTGCAGAATCTTGAATCGGCTCAACCGGCGGCGGTGTCGTTTTCGTCGAGGGAATAAAATTTAGTCGATTCTCTTTGAAAAATTCAAACGGTAACGATCCCGGCGTCATTGACATTTTAACTGTATTTCAATTTTAAATTTCGCTGCTCTTCGAATGTTCCTTTTCGCCGCTTTGAATCAATTTACGTAACGCGTCCATTTCAATTCCTTTTCTCTATGTAGATTTCCATCGAGGTCGTTTCTATTTTTCAATCAAATTTCCTTTATCCAGTCCAAAAGAAACGTTAATCCTTCATACAATCTTTTCAATTTGAACATAAACATTCTATTAGATGTACTGCTATCTTGAAGCTAAAAATTATATATTTCAGTTGATCGTGAATAATTTTTTGGTTTAACTATTTCATTCGAAAATTAGGACCAAATACAGAGAAATATGTGCGGGGTACGCTAAAGTTTTAAACTCTTTCCCAAGTTAAGTCATAGTCTTTGCTCTTAATATAATTAAATATTAATTAATACAAGAGCTAGCTTTTATGAAGGCCGCACAAGAATATAATTCCCCACCTATGGAATATGGCAACACGATCATATCAAAATAAATAAATGGTGCAAATCATCGACAAAAGAAAATAGAAAACATTTTGCAACCCCTTGGTGTTGGAAATCACGCATCTAAATTCTAAATTAATCATTGAATAAACCTGCAGAAATATAATCAAAAATAACGCGCAAATTGCTTTCCTGCTCGGATGAATAAAATTCGTCAGAAATTAACTCCGTAAGCTTCCGGTTCATTATGTCCCTCGTTCGTTGAACGTTGAATTATTTGGTAACGTTTTACGTAGAAAAGTTCCGGGACCTCTTTCGCGTTGAACAGGCAACCGTTCTCGTTTATGGAAGAAACTTTAAAGTGACTTTTTGTGTAGGCGGTCAAATGGCAGAGAGTTACACGTTCACACCCTTGCTTCCCTTATTCTTTCGTTTTTTGCCCTCTCCCCTTTCTTCGCCCTTCACCACTTGCATGGTGCCTTTCGTCCACTTTATGTAAATAATCTGTACAACCCTTTTCATCCGAGCACATCCGTTTCTTCGCGCAGTGCATTTTTCTATCTTTGTGCTCGCCTGCCTGTGTGCTGAAATTGTGCATACGCGAATATCTGGACTTAAAGCACTCATTTTCCGGTTTTATACGGAACGAACCAACTACCGGGAACAGGGCATTGTAAAATACTAAAAATGCAGAATTTTAGTGGTATTAAGTCGTTCTTTGTAAAAGGTGTGGCGTCACTGTACTTCGAAGGGAAATTGTATTATGTGCGGCGAGTATTTTTATTTATTTCTCTCTTTTTAATGAAAGTATATTATTGTTATTTTTTTTTGGAACACAATATAATGTTCGAACAGTGACATTTTTAAATTTTTGGATCAAATATATCCCATTTCTGAATCTAAAATATCAACAAGATATTTTGAACACTTTCACTCTAACAGAATTGTGCATTTTTTAGCATACAATATTTAAAAATTTAATAACCTTAAAAATGAGACTAAGGTGTTACATTTTTAAATTAACAATATTTCACGAATTGTTGATATTCTTTACACGAAAGATTGTAAAGAATCAATTGACATACTTAAGACGAGTAAGAATTAAAGATTTTTTTATTATTGTATCAAAAATAACGATTATTGGTTACTGCTTTGCATAAATATCGATTTTTATAAATAATGGAAACTGTCAAATAGATTCAAACTTATTCGAAACTTGAGAGATATATTGGTTCCCGTCAGAGAAATAATGTTTAACTTTGT
Organism: Stelis phaeoptera; assembly: GCA_943735885.1. Taxonomy (NCBI): domain Eukaryota; kingdom Metazoa; phylum Arthropoda; class Insecta; order Hymenoptera; family Megachilidae; genus Stelis; species Stelis phaeoptera. The sequence goes on from OX030933.1 coordinate 6,938,784, forward strand.
AAAAGTATACCCACGGGTTTTGATACATAGCAGCAAAGACAAGTTTACGTACTCGAATTACTTTAACCATGAAAAATTACCATGAGTTTAACTTTTATCGTCATTGCGTGTGTTAAGAATGTAAATGTTGCATCGTAAAATCTTTCGTCATTTATGCTGCTAAGAATTACGAGCCTTAAGTACTTAAATATTTAAAAACATTAGATCAACTATTCGCTCATTGATCGATCACAGATGCTTTGAAAATTCGTAAATCATTTTTAATTTACGTTATAAAATATAAGACTTTGTTGATATTGTATCTATAATAGTACCTTTTTATACGAAACGGTCCAAATAATTTATTTATGTAAAAGAGAAATATGCAACTCTACTAGCAGAAAAAAAAAATTAATTTCCGAGACAGTCATGTACGTAATTAGAAGAATTTTTAACTATGAAATCCAAATTTCATTTACATTAGACAAACTCGTATTAAACAAACTTATAAACATTTACTTGGTTCTTTTCAAAATAAAACTTCCAATGGTTAAAAGTGTCACTGTAAAAATGAATTAGACTCAAACGTATCAAAAATGTTCTCGGTACAAAAGGGTTAAAATCAGATTATGTACCTCTTAAGAGATAACCTCTTTTAGGTATTTCATTTAACAGGAATCTTATTTTTTATATTTAATTGAAATGGAATCTTTCCAATGCAAATTGCAGTTCAAGGTTGGATTATATTTGCTTAATCCATCGGCATCCAGCTGACTCGTCGTGAGAGAACAGCCGAACGTTGGAATGCTGAGTTTCGCAAACACAATTACGTCCATAGGGATTATTAGGGAAGTTGCTCAGCCGTTGTATACCTCACACCCCGATATTCGATTGGTCTGTTAAGTAATTACCAATTCCAATTCAAACGTTCTTTTCCAAATTTAAAAAATTAACACTTTTTAATATTTCATCGAAATTCATAATTTAACACACTGATTGCTACGATGGAAATACTATAATTTTATATATTTATTATTGTGTATCATATCACGACGTAAATTCCAATTGTTATAATAGAATCAGTAGTAGGAGTAGGGAAATACCGAAATTCAGAAATGTAATATCAGAGACTACTTATTCAGTTACAAAATTCACTTTTATACCAAATCATAGGTGAACAGAATTAAATGATTCGAGGCTTGTTTACCCCTTTTTCTCACCAATATTAAATCAAAATTGCAACGTATGTTACTAGATGTAGCCATTTTCACCCTAACAGTTGACATGTTAACGCTTTGCAGCACTCCAAGCATTTTTGTACACAATCGGGTCTAATCTGATTTTCCAGCTAAACTTCCAGAAACCAAATGCACTATGTCGGAAGAAAAGTGTTACAAATAGTTTCTCTATATTCTGATATGAATGAAACATAAATTTCACCTTTTAAAATACCCCGATAAATTAAATATGTCGCCTCGGAGGCGCCACTCGAGTGCAAAGGGTTAAGGTAATTACAAATTTCCAAACTTTAAATAGACTAGAACTTTTAACTTTAAAGGAACTTCCCAACTCGAGCATCATAATAGTTTTTAACACGTTGGCTGCCACGGGGGTCACCGGTGACCGGCACCCGAAATTTTTGACAATCAATTAATTACCAACAGAAATGATAACATAAACCACGGATAGCGTTAACATTAAGCTAATAATGCTAGCTATCGAATTGAAAAGTTAAATTTGAAAATTAGTTGATTGTATTGTTAATAATTAGGATTTCAGCGTGTCTGACTACCCACGTCCGTTTTCACTGTGACAGTCAACGTGTTAAATAACAAACTAGGTTGATGAAATCATGTTTATTATTATAAACATAATGTACGACTTATATCTTCGAGATGTATAAATGGATTGGAAGTATTTTTCCCGTCACATACAAGAAATCCGGAACAGTAAAAATATTATGAATTAATTTTCTACTCCGTTACTTTTTAAAACACCGCACGAAGTTAATGGTAAACCCACTGCGTGATTTCCTCGTATATTCTCGTAATTGAATCGTCGTTCTTTTGTAATCATTTTCGAGAATCTTTTCCCCGTATTCCGCAGAAACTTTCCTCGCTTTCAAAGAAGTTCCAGGTTCCTGAAAAATAAAGAAACCGACAAGATCTCGGCCCTTTGTTTTGTTTCGCGGAGCAGATAGTGGCAAAGCGTCGGGTTTGAAAGCGAGAAAAGGCTGCTTATAACCAGGAAATAATTTCACGGTTAACTGTGACAAAAGATCTAAAAGAACTTTTATTACAAAGTGATAAAAGTTGGCAAGTTATTCTGACGTGTCTGCAAGTGTCAGATACGTTTATTTATTTAGTAAAGGCAGGTAACCAGTGGATTTTCTGGAATACAATATTATGTCGTAAATGACAAATTATTATTCTTGGTTGTTCAGATTAATACTAAATTTATTTTTTAGTTTTTGAAATGTTGGCCTTTTAATCGTTCCTATTAATTTAGCTTGCAATTTTCAAATAAAAATAAATGAAAATATTGAAAATTTCATAGAATTCGAATGAAATTTATGTTTGAATATTTTCATACGTGCATTCGAACCTTTATTGTGAAAGAATTGATAAGAAATTAACTATGATACTTTTAATTTTACAAAATTAAAGAAGGTTCGAAGATACTGTAGTTTCAATTCAATGAGCAGGTATTGTCCATCAAATTTTCGTAAACGGATAATATATTAAATATACACAGTAAATACGGCTTTCTCCGTTGAAAACAAATTAAAAAATAATATTTAATGTCTAAATTATTCGTAATGTAAATCTGTAAAAATTGCAGACACATCGATCAGCCTTCGCGGTACATGATTCATGGAATAATTAACAGTCATAAAAGTTCACGTGGTTTTCATGTAAAAAATTCATGAAAACATTAAAATAGCTCTTATAATTACTCCTTTCATTAAAAAAGCAAAATGTTCTTGATACACCCAGAGTTTTTATTAATTAAATCCCGTATAAACGTGATAAAATGGATGAAATTAAAAAAAAAAGTAAAAAAAATATGAAACAATACAAAATATTGTTAAACGTTTGATATTTTCGTGTAATGTTGATAAAAATACAGTAAATAATATGTTATAAATTATCCAAAAATGATGCTAAAATATTCAAACTATTTTCCATAATTGTTAGAGATATCATCTTTCCTTATTACAGATATATACTAATAATGTAATATTCTGTCAATTGGTAGTATTATACCTTTCCCAAAGCAGACAGTATACATAACATACGTAACTTTTACTTCAAATAATTGAAAAATGCTGTAATATTACATAGGCTGCAATTCAAAAGCAAGAAACTACTGAAAAAATGAAATTCTCTTGCAGATACAAATTGTAAACGAAATTTCTAGATGTTCCTTTTGCAGTGCAGAATCGTTTCTAAAGTCGCTGGTAGTAAAGCTCGAGGAAAGCGATCATAACCTCTAACAGGTCAGAAAAGTTTAACTGTCTACAATGATTTGAACTTTCACCCGAGAGTAGCAAAAGTTTGCACTTTTTTCAAACGCGAGATTTCATTCGAACGTGATCAAATTTTTTCTCATTTCATTTAATCGGTAGATAGTATTTTTGATTACGTAGTGATTGTAAGAAATTTGTGGTAATCAATGTAACTTTTATGAATTAAAAACTTTTCGAAACTCAAATCAACAGAAATGATATTTCTTTAAAATATTTAAAATTAGAATTTAAAAAATTCGGAAATGTGAGATCAGAAAAATGAAACACTTTGAAAATAAACGATTATAAGAATTAAATATTCTTCCAATTTAAACAAGATTAGAGGATTACATTTTTCTTCCAAGGATTTACAATTTTTTGATACAGAATCGGTATTTTTTATATTGAAACGATATCGTTTGTAACGTTCGAAATAAAATACTTAAAACATGTTTAAAAAAGAAAATTGGGAGCATAATGACATGAAAATAACTCTCCATACGAACTGCCCTTTTCTTTGACAAAATGTGCCTGGTCTCTTTTGCGGATAGCCTTTTTTCGTGATTGCTGGAAATCCTGAACTATTAAATATCACTAATAACAATTGATGAGAATATTTGTTTCGTGAGAATTAATGAGAAATGAATCTAAATTTTGAAAATGGGATATATTCTATTAATAACTTTATTAAACTCTTACAAAATTTATTATCAAAATGAAATTCGTCTAGTAATGAAAACTGAAAACTGTGCTGTGGAATATAAATAAATTTCGCGAAATTCTAGTATCAAAGTGAAACACTATATGATAAGAAATGAGCAAAATTTGCTTGGGAAATGGGAATTAAACTATTATAAAATCTGAGAAAAACTATCTAATTTAGAATTCGATTCATATGGCAATTTAATCGCGGAATAAAAATCACGGGAGAAGCTGTCGAGAGCATTTGCAACGAGTGTTAACTGACGACAGTCACTCTCACAAAAAAAAACCCTTCTATCGAGAGTTTTACTCGCAATTAGGCTCGTACCGTTATAGTCTGTGTTAAAAAAGAATGCAACACAAATAAAGAATTTTCACAAATATTATTGCAATTTTATACAATAATATTCATAGTCACTATGCTCGCTTCAAAACCAGAAGAAATTACAACCAATCCCCGTGTCGTTTTGGACCATTCGTCCTGCGACATGATGGAAATCGGAGGCACCATAAAGCATGCGACTCACCGTTCGTTGACTTGCACTACTGCGCCCACTATGCATCTTTAAGTTGACCCGGAAGTGACCACTGCCACCGCCATTGACCATCGCGTGATTGATAGTAGGTAGATCCAGATGAAACTGTCTTCTGAAATTTGATAGTAATTGGAAAGGTTAATATGTATACTGTAGTTCTGGGGTTCCGATATGTATTACGCGCGGATAAATACACGAAGGACTATTGTACTCTAGAGGTAAACAGTCGTAACTCCATTTTTCCTATTAAACAAATTCCGTTTTGTCATGTGGCAAAAGATGGTAATTCCAAATCCCAAGGTTAAACAAGTAAGCTAGTATGAATCAGTCGTATTTACAAGGGTATCTTCGTTCGTATGAGTTTGAAACATAAGAGTCGCTGCATTTGTCTTTGACGAGTGATATTTTACTTTCATATTCAAAATTAATCTTATTTTGCAATTTCCATCAAATATATTCAATCGGATTTACGACTGTTTACTGTTTACCTCTGTGGTATAAATATATATACAAATACGTGGAGAACCATCCCAAAAAACCCAGTAAAAAATATAAAAATATATAGAAAATCATATTGTAATATAAAACACATTAACACGTACATTCGTTTAGGCGAACATAGTAGAATATACGTTATAATACATGCCAGAAAACGCAGTAATACACCCCGATACAGATATAAAATTGCATAAGAAAATACGTTACGTACACATAGAACCACACAAGTTAAGAAATAGATGACACGATTTGTAAACAGATGTGAACTCCTCGGCAGCCGCGACATAACTAATCAAAATATGACCCTGTTCAACATCGAATCAAGAATCATAACAACGACCAAGGTATGAGGTAATCTGTTTACCTGATCGGCTTATCGGTCGTGCAAAACTGTCCTTACAAGTATTTTTATAAATTTTTTCTATTTAAATAATTTTTATTTTACGGTTAGTTTATTGATTAAATTATAATATTATTTATTATTCTTATCAATTTTTGTTATTGTTTAGTTACGATATGTTTGTACAGTATTAAGTAGATAGTAATTATAGTACTTTAATTTTTAATTTAACTTCGTATTAATAAATTATGAATATTCTGTGATTTTTCAATTAATTTGACCATTACAATTATTTTTTAATTAAGATAGTACTACAACTGTTTATTATTAACATGATATTTGTTACATTTATCGTTTTTACGCATGAGTAAGACTCGATATTTTTTTTATACGATATGAAGTGACAATAATTCTAAATCATAAACATTCTTTGATACTAAGATTTATTTTACTTTATTTTATTAATGTTCTTAATATTATAATTATTTCTTAACTAAATTATCATTATATTTATAAGTTTTAATAAATCTACTGGTAAGAATTTGAACATAAATTTTTTAAATCCTTCTTTTTGATATGATCATAAAACTTGGCAACTTTATATAGAAACAACAAAGCAGAATATGCCAATATTTAACCAAGTAAACGATTCAAAGCATAACATTTCTAATAACGTATTAAAATTACAGAATTATATCAAAGTTGCCAACCACAAAATAGCTAACTATCAAAACATAACCAACGTTAATTAATCTTTTCATAAAACACACCGATACGTAACAAAGTGCTGTACACGTTACAGCATAGATTAACTCGTTACGCATTATCGTTAAATATCGCTCCATTGAACCCTTTCGCTACGACCGTTTCGCTATAAACATAAACAAAATAATTTTGTTCATTAAATTTTATTTTCTGCGTACTTTTCACTGTATATGTATTCGCTTTTAATTCTCATTTTAAAGCTTTCATTACCAACTCCTGTATGAAACATCACTGAAGGTAAAAATGATTATAGCAAAAAAATTAAAAATATGTAAAATCTAATTTTAAAAAATATGAAATATGTCCTTTATATTTTTTTCTTTGCATAATTATTTATTTAAAAAAAATCAATAAATAAGAATAATTATAAATCAAAGTAAACGCTGTTCGAGTCAGTCTTTTGCCATATTCGTAATAATTATTTTATCTCTGTGACAAAATTCAGATAATTTTGAATCGTGTGCTTCCTCGGTTAAAAAATCACTCGAGAAGCTATCATTTTCAATTGACCCGAAAAAATGCTCTTGATAGCTTCTCGCGCGAGTTTCACTCTCGAATGGACATAATAACTAAATCACGGTGTAATGGAACAAATACTGCAGCTTTGGTACTAAAGGTGCTTAATCGTTTATTTTAGCAAACGTAGAAAATTCAAGTCACTGAATTTAATATCATAAGATAATTGGAACAAGAATAGTGAAGAAATGTATCTTTCACAAGAAGTAACAAAATAAGAAGCTTAATTCATGAAATGGAACGACGATATCCTGAATAATTGCAATCATAGCTTATGATTCTTAACTTACTTAACTTGTGTTAAAGACGACGATACATGAATGAAACGCAATCATACTCATGTTTCAAGAAACTCCATGTCCACGTAAACTTTCGTCGAAATCGCTTCAAGAGGTTTCCCCCGTAAGAAGTGCTTCTTCGGACACGGATTTGAGGTACTTGAAAACTTCGCTAGCCAGTTTTGATTTATCTGTTGCTGCGGTCGAACTCTTCCGTTTTCTGGACCAACTTTCTTCGAAACATAAAAAAAAAAAAAACACGATTTCTTCTCGCCCAGGATGTACGACCATCGGCTAGACACTCGTTACTTTTTACCAGCGAATACGTACAGGGTATAAATAGATGTTCGCGCAAGTTTTCGTCTATTTTACTCGGCGTATCAGGTCCTCGGAAAGGAACAAACTTTCTACAACCCTCGAAATGTACGACGTGGCAAAAATGTGGCAGCTGTATTCTGTTTGCTTCACCCATCGATGGAAAGTTTTTGTTGACTTGGTCGATCGATCAGACCTTCTACAAACATGCAATAATTTTTTTATCGATGTATCTGAATTATAAATCTTTTCGTCACACTTTCAAGTATTTAATAGAATTATAAGCAACTAGAAAAATTAAACCCGTCCTTTATAACATTGCGTACCATCCAGATATTGGTAATTTGGAGAGATTTGTAATTCAGTTTGTAATATTGAAAAATGGAAAAGCTAGCTTTTGTATTAATTAATATTTAATTATATAGATCACGACTTAATATTATTATTTCTTTAAAATGAAATAAATTTATTTAAAAATACTTCTACTAATATCATTTTTATTGGAAGTGGTATTTAAATATATAGCTGTTTATTAAAATTTAAACATCTGGATGATATACATATATGCTTAACACGTTGGCTGGCATGGGGGTCACCGGTGACCGGCACCCAAAATTTTGTACAATCAAATAATTACCAACAGAAATGATAAAATCAACCACGGATAGCGTTCACATTAAGCTAATAATGCTAAATTTGAAAATTAGTTGATTGTATTGTTAATAATTAGGATTTCAGCGTGTCTGACTACCCACGTCCATTTTCACTGTGCCAGTCTACGTGTTAAATAAATAAAAATACCAACAGTGAAATATAAAAAATTATAGCGGCCTCCTTTATTACTCTCTAATTTAAATGTGGCCTCTAATGGTAAAAAGGTTCCCCACCTCTGCTCTATGCACAGGATTTTTCTTCCTACTATGAGTAATGAATGAAATAAACCGCGGATTGCGTTAATATTAACCTAATAATACGGGCTATCGAATGAAAAGGTTAAATTTGAAAATTAATCGACTGCATTCTGAATAATTACGATTTTGTCGTGTCTGACTACATACATCCATTTTCACTGTGGCAGTCAACGTGTTAAAGAACCTAAGTTATAATATACTGAATATTTCATTTAAAGTTTTTCTTTTTTCTATTTTTGTAGAGTAAAGAATAAAGTTTATTCTACTTTTACCAAAATGATTTGGAAAAATTGGTTATCACGCCACTAAAAGGCTTTTCGTTTTGATAATAATGATAATAATTCACTGTTGCGTGCTGAAACATTTTTCCACGCTTGATTATATTTAACGCAACGTTTGAACATCGATGGCCTGCGGCTGGCAAAGATCGTATTCGATAACGTACGAATTATTCACAAGCGGGAGGCTTGGAAAATAATAAAACTTCCCGTAACCAAGCTCGTATACAATTCCCTCTGGTACAAACGCTAGTACGTATCCAATCGAAGATTCTTAGATATCCGGTGTCCACTCGATCAACAGCGAGAACTTTCCACGGCTTCTATTTTCCGTGAAACTTTCTTCCTCTTCTCCCGTTCGACTTGTTGTAAACTTTCCACGGAAGAGGAGGCCAGACGCTGGTATCCGCAACCGGGGCAAGCGTAAGCAGAAAACGCGAGAAGGAAGTCGAATCATGCTGCATCGAATCAAGGAAAGTTTGTTCGTGGTGAATACGAAAAAATTTGGGAAATTCGACAGTGGCGGGTGTATCGATGCGATTGCATAACCAATGAGTTGGTACATTGTGAAGGGGCACCATAGAGTAAATATGACAGTAACTATTCGAGCGTAACGTAACTGTAGGAATAAATATCGCGGCACAATACAGTTATGGCAAAAATATTAGTCGTTGAAAGTAATAAATAATGAAATATTAAATACCTTTATTGTATGCTAAATATTTTTTTTGTGGTTGTTATGCATAAATCATAATTTTAGGAAAAATTGTGGTCTGTATTTTAGGATGTCTAAAGAATATTTAGTAATTTTTGAGATTTAAAATAATAAATAATTTAAACTTTAAATTTCGTAATTTTTAATAGGTGTATTTTTTGTATGAAAGTCTTTGCGAGCTAAATACAAACAAATTCATCCAAGCTTTCACGGGTAACTATAGAAACGTGGACTATTGATAGATAACACTCTCAAAATATTAATTTAATAAACTTCAATCAGAACTACGGTACGGTGGATTCCATTTTATGAATCCGTGTTATACGAGTCATTTAGGCTGTACAACTATTATTTACGTACGCATACTTATAATAAATCTGAAATAAATATTCAAGGTGTGAAAATAAAATAGGGTATAAAGTACAAAATATAGTACTGCCACAATTTCTTCGTCGTGTTATACGATCTGGCGCAATCAAATCTTAAAAAACTCATCGACTTGAAAGAGACACCCTATTCATTCCACGACACGTTTTTATTATTCGAGGATCTTTTCAAAGAAATTATACACACTCCAAGTTTCGATACGAAATGTGTCCGCAATCATACAAAATTCCTTTAAGAATAATGACCCGTTGTCCGTGAAAACGGGCGTGGCGGTAAAAGAAACAGAAAGAGGACCAAAGACGTTTCGATAACTCCGCTTCGCTTAGCCAAATGGAGGGAAAAAAAAGGTCATCAAAGGAGAAGAGGCAAGAAATAAAAAGAAAAGGATTAAAAGTACCAGAATGCAAAGTGGTGGGAGCGGAGAGCAGAGGGTAAAGTTAAGTAAGGAGCTTGCTAAAAGAAGACGGAATTTTATTAAAATATTTAAGTAGCGAATCGCATTAGGGAAATGGCGACACTATTGTTCGCCTGAAATCTCATTATAGCCGAACGGCTCGGCACGGCTGAAACCTCGGCATACGAACTTTTCCATAGAAGTGGAAAAGAACCGGCTCGTAGACCCCGTTATAACAAGAGCGAAAGAGAGGCAAGGTGACGAAGGGGGGAAAAAAGAGAAGGAAAGAAGGGGAAAAGGTCACTCCGTCAAAATTTCCGGGGAATTGCTCGCCTCTTATGGGTTACTTGCTCGAAGCTTTAAGGTGCTTTCCGTGTACTCGCCAGAAACTTGCTAATCTTCAACTTCCAGGGCGTCATCGGGTCCTGGATTAATTTATCGTCTCATTGAGACACGAAGAAGTATGATAACGGACGGCTTGAGTTATGGAAGATCTTTAGGCGAAAGAAGTTCCAGGCTCTGATAATTAAACGTTCTTTCGAAATGCTTACAGGCAAATTCTTCTTCCGAATTGCTGCTTTATTTGTTAGATTGTAATAGCATATAAAATTTCCGATTTTTAATCCTATCGGAGCTTATTAAAATATGGGGGGTGACACTTTTATAACTTATTTTGCTTTTATTTCCATCGTCAATATTTACATAATTCATATCAGTGATACCTATTATGGAATTGGCGTTTATATTCTGCCTCTTTACAGACCAAACGACGCAGTGGTTATAATTCCATCCGATACGTATGAAGAAAGGTCATAATTAATGATTGGTTTCCAGCAAACGAGGTTTCAAACGAACGTGTTAATTCCACTTACAAACTGTTAAGTGCTGTTAAACGGAGTTTCGATTGAACAGAAATTTTGCCTCGATTATTCATATTCTACTGGAATGCATTGTACTAAACTGCACTTGTAATATTGGAAATGTAACGATTTGATGGGTTACAATATTGAAATATCACGTAACGTTATTATCGAGAGAGAAGTGAATTAAACTGTGACCATCGGAAAATGGTGAAGAGCAATATTATAATTCTTTATACAATCCTTTACAATTGATATATCAATATCCCAAATTTTAGCATGAACGAAATTATTGAAATACTGATCTGATTTATTTTTTAACCTGATGCATTTCAAACCTGTACTTTTAATAAATTTCGAAGCGGAATAAAAATATTCCGTTAGTAGGAATTGTGAATAATCTTGGTAGAATTTATCGAAGTGTAAAATCCACTAAATTAGAAATTTCAATTTGTCCCAAAGTGGGGTTGAACGCAGCAGGTGAAATCTTCGTATTCGAGGGAATAAATTGTAACGTACCAGCTTAGAAATCTCAATTTTCCTGGAGCTGCTGGAAGCTTAATAAAATTTTCAAATACCAAGAAGAGTACGATCACTTTCCGCGCGAAAAATTTACCTTAAACTACTTCTACTTTAACTGATTCCATCCGAATCGGTGATTCATTATCAACTCTTAAAGTTCGATCGATTCCATAAAAGATTCCTTATCACCCGTGGCTGATCTTGCATTTTCTTTCCTTGTCAATTTCAAGTTTAATAGTAAAATTTGAAATTAATTGTCTGCTAAATTGAATTTCATTCTACCTTCTATCGTCTACCATTTATCTTCAAATTAAACTCGCCGAATAATAATGGCAGAATAAATTTATAGTCACCTACTGTTTGAGGTATGCAAAAGTTTTTTGGATGTTTGATTTATTTTTCTGTCGTCAAAATCTTTCACAATCTCTCTGTTTGAAATAAAAACAATTTACGCTAAGTATCATTTGTTTATAACAACTTTCTCGTCAAAATAAAATAATTTATTATACAATAAATTTAGATTATGTAAAATTAATATTCACTTCGCTTTGAAAAAGTTCAATAAATTTAGGTTTTTCTACATTTTCTTGGATTTAAGGCTTCATTAAGGTTTGAAATTTCAATTCAAATTTTCATTACACTTACAGCGAAAACCATCGAACCATATCCGAACCCCAGATCCAAAGTATATTACATGTTTCTCGCACCAAATACTTATTTGTCCGTAAAAATTGTTTCGTTCTATGCCCTCTAATTTCTAATACTGTAAAAAAAAAATCGATATTAGATCCACATCTTCTTACAAGATCCCTGCAATGCACTCATAGTCATTTTTCACGGAAATGGACGGTTTGTTAACTGAATTACAAAAAATAATTTAAGAAAGTTCCTCCAAAAACCCGAAAGAATAAAAAGTCTGAATCAAAAATGCTGCTCGAGCGATACCACGGTGCAGTCTTCCTCCGTTATTGCCGGAAAGTATGTATTCCTTTAAAATTTCGAGTATAAAGGATCATTCGACCGAACGTCATTCAGGTTGTTCAACAATCGTGCCCGTAGACTATCGGTATGCTCATAATCAAGAAGACCAGGTACGTAATCCTGCGGAACCGGAGCCCGGTGCTGGTGCACGTACAACCCCGAACAAAGCATAAATCATAAAGCGCCGAACATTCGTTATGTGGTACGCAGACCATGAAATTCGCGGACTCGCAGTTTCTCCGCGCGTTTGCGTGCACACGCTCGTGCATGGTATCCGTGTACACACAACGTGCGTCACGCTCGACAAAGCAAATTCATCCGATTGGATTCGGAGTTAGTCGGAACGGCAAAAGGAAGGGGGCCACGGGAAGAATGTTCCGTCGATTTTTCACGATTTCGAGAGAACGGTGAAAAACGGGGCGAGTGTTTCGTATAAACAAAACTAAATTGAAAACGGGATGGAAGGAGGAGCGGATGAACGCGAGTATTCCTACGGTATCAAGAATCTTGCGCCGAGATTTCTCGATGATGTCAAGTCGGGTTTAACAGAAAATTGCGTTGAAAATTGAATGTAAATAATAATGTCTAAACACTGGAATTGGGCAAATTTTTATTCAAATAATAAATAATGAATAATAAGTAAACTTATGATTGTAATTGCAAATAATAACTAACCTGTTTATTTAAACAAAGGTAATTTAAATAATGCCAACGATAATTTATTTATTATTTATCAATTGCAAATAGAAGATCTTTTAATCTTAAAAATCTAAACGAGAACAGTAAAAATGGATAAAATTATATACACAAATTTTTCAAAAATTCTACGTTGCATTGAAGGTAATATGTTTCTGTTTATAAGTCAAAAGGAACGCTTGATTTTATTCATTCCCATCCTTGACGACGATGACGGCCGACACACCACACACGCGATTCAGGAAATAACAAATAACTCTGCCATTTTAAAGCATTTTTAATTAAACGAAATTCGAGAATAGAAGCAAATAGATTGAAATATTTCACCCAATAGTTACTAAAAAAAAAGGTCGATTTTTTTAAGCCGTTTGATAGGTGTACCCGTACCTAACTTGATCAACTCAATTTTTCAGTAACTACCGTATCAATTGAATTTTTTTTTATCTATAATGATATAACGTCGTTTCATGTCATTTGTTCACAATGTACAGGAAAAATTGTTAACAAAACTTTAACTATTAAAACATTTTTAATAAAACTGCAGCATACATATCAAACAGTTTCTTTCATTCAAACGAATAAGAAGTGCTTTTATCTTTTAAACGGCAATCTACGCACCTACGTAACATGTATCTATCATGATGAAAACAATTATCCCGGATTCCTGTTACAGGCATTTCTAACTAATTACTTTACACAGGTTATCGTTGTACATTTAATCCAGGGATCCAAACCGGGCGAACATTACGCTAAAAGGTTGAACTGTTAGGTCTCATAATTGTTATTAAATTGGACACCGTCCGCGTAGATCAAAGCCGGTGACTCGCAATAAACCGAAATTAATGCGTTCAAGTGTAAATTCCGGGCCGTCTTTGCCGTTAGCCATCTTGCAGCAATTGTACATTTCTAACAAGAGGTATCGTGGAAGCGCAACACCTTCAACAAGTCGATCCTTTGTGTTGGAAACAATAACAACTAGCCGCAATTATCCAATTCTCCGTTGGACGAGCGAGTAATCAAATTACAACGTTATTTGGATTTCCTTGTCTCGAGCCGCTTAGACGAAACTTGTTGGTTATTCGGTTAACCGTTAATTAATATCCGAATTGATGTCTGTTTAGTGCGATTTAAGGCTCGGACAAGGGCTAAGATTGCTTGAACTTTTATGTGAATTTAACTGTTCTTAACACTAGAATTACCGAAGCGGTCAAAATGACCGATCGAGTATTTTTTAAGTTGAATCACAAATGAAGATGTTTTTTTAGGGTAAAGACCTGTATATGCTAATATATATTTTATTCTTTATTTATTTATTTGTCGATTTTATTTTCTACTTGAAAATCGGTATACATAAAACGTCGGTAGCTTTAGTGTTAATTGTTTTGGCAGTGAAGTAAAAGCAGGATAATTGATTACAGCTTTGCTGTTTGATTGAAATAATAATTTGTTTGTTTTATTCTAATATTTCTTACAGTATTGTCAATGAATTCACAGGTAACTGAAGAAATTAAAAATAAACTGACTATATTCCAGTAATTAAAACTTCATATTTTTGCCATTTTGTTACAACATTTTTTATCAATAAAATAATTGACGAAAGAGTTGATTAAACTGAATAAAGACAATTTTATTTTATTGTTTTAATTTAATTTGCTGCTTGTAAATGGAAAATTATTTTCAACGTTTAAACACAACCAGCATCGCTGTACGCACGTTCGATATTTATTGTCGGATTATTCAAGTGATTTCTGCTTGAAATATATCCCAAGCGAATGTTTCCTTCGCTTTAATCAAGCAGATCAACTTACAACATTCGCGGCTGTTATCTTCCGTTATCAATTAAAATGTAGTAACTATTCCCTCTACGTTTTCAGGAGAAAAGGTAATGTACCGTCAGGTATATACGATTTGTTGATTAAAAATAGGCGAAACGAGAAAAAAATCGTTTAAAATATCACGGTTGATATCAAAATTCCAGTTCCGTGAAACGAACTTGCATTTTTTATAAATTCACCTTAATCCAAGCATAAAATTGCCTATCACAGCTCATCCTTCTCAATGTCCGTTTTCAATATTTTTGATCTATTGATTTCCACAAAAATTGCTAACACCCGTCACCATATGATAAACTTTAACTGCGAATTTCACTCAGTTATTTAATATATAAAGAAATGTTAAACATTAACTACAATAGATCATTAATTTATATAATTCCTCTTTAATTAAAATAAAAAATTAATCCCTAGAATATTCCTGAAAGTACTCGCATAAAATTAATAATATTTGTATAAAATTACAATGATTAATTGTGTTAACTTTTTTCCTGTAATACAATACTACGGTCGGTGACACATTTTTCTGGTCCCATAATCCTGGAAGAAATCGTTTCTCTAAGAAGTGTTAACTTTCCAAACCACGTTCTCTTAACGAAATCAAAACTGTTGAAAGTTATACGATTGAATTGGTTATTTGACCCGTAACAACTTCTGATAAGCACAATGCTACGATCGTAACAGTCGGTCCCCTATACGGTATTCATTTCGAATATTTTTACCTGTAGACTTCGTTAAAACTTACGTTTCAGAGGAAAACTGGTTGAAGTTTTAGCTGAGAGCACTTCAACGTTAGCTTGAACGAAGTGTTCATTATCCGTCGATGCCTGAAGGCTTTTTACAGAAATAAAGAGATCGTGTGTGCAGCCTTCCACTTTCTCGTTAATTATTCCCTTATATTTCAGCTCTAACAAGCGTTGCGCTTAATTTTTCAAGGGGGAGGGGGGGGGCGGGGGGGGGGGAGAGAAAAAAATGAATTTCAGAAGTAGTTTTAATTAAATCCGTGGACTCAAACACCCACGGTTTTCTCTAACAGTGATTAGAGAAGGAAAAAGGAGTGACAGAAGCGGGGAACGTCGAGTAATTAAGACGAACCATCGTTACAGTAAATTATTTACCGCGATATTCTTTTCGAAATTACGATATCTCGTTTCAAGCATTTTTCATGCTTTGTCCACGAATCGAGATAATGGACTTCCCGCTCGTTCGAAACCACGGGAGCCAGTTTCCCTTTTCTTCCTGTGCCTTCTCTGTCTCATTAGCATTCCTAACGTAATATTTCTGGCCGGTCTCGCTCCTTGCTTTTCACCCACTCTGCCCCTCCTCCTTCGACCTGCACACTCGAACGACCACCTCGTGCAAGGATTCGCGCCAATTAAGAAGAAATTCGAAGCAATACCTCTTTTTTTTCTTTTTCTGTTCGACATTTTTATGCTCGGACGCATCGGACAAAACGAGGAATCGTTTAAAACTTCTCCACCGCCGATTTCCGGCGATGTATGTATTTCCATCGCAGAATCGGATGAAATACGCGTTCGTGTGAAAACAACGAACGGAATGGGCAATTATAGCCGGCGGATTGCTTGAATATTAGATTGTTTGATTAACTTCCTTATGAATATTAAGCTGGATCGAATGGCGTTTGGAAACATTTCTGAATTCTAGGCATGTTATTTGGAAACTGCGATGAAATAATCGAGAGGGATGATCGTGATAGTGAACTGGTACACAATTTTACTTTACCTTGTGACGTTCACGAATTAGTAAGACAAATTACCTTTATTATATGGCTTTGTGAGAAATTTAATGATATTTTGACTGGTGATAGTCAAATTAAAAACTGATATCCGAAAGTAATTAATATTTATATTAAATTACGTATTGCATAATAATCAGTTGTAATTCACTTACGTTTTGAGCAGCTTCTCGCAGCCCTATTTCTGACGCTTGCAACCCTGAGATTCGATCTCCTTTTGGAGGTTTACCGAAACTCCATAACCTCCTACAGGTGTGTATTAAAGGTGTGCCTTTCAATTCGCAATCCAATTTTTTAATAGAACAAAGGGAAGTTCCTCTAGGAACGGAACATGTCTTCTTCGTCTTCAGATGTTTAAAGAACAGTCACGTGTAAACAAAATTGATGCACTTACGTTGTCAGGTATAACATCAGTTGAAATATTCCGTTTCAAAAGCTTGCGGATTTCTTTATTATTTTTGCTTAAGATTATTAATTATTTAAATGCGAAATATAGCTAATTGTATTTAACAATAATTGGTATAACAATGTGGAGATTAATATCGTGATATTTCATAGTTAAATAACTCACTATGCTTGTTGCTACTTTGCAAGAAAATCGACACTACTCAGAAGACATCAGTTTAGAGAAAACGTCTTGTTGCAATTCTAATTTTACCACATTTGCAGAAAAATCTCCAATTATCTATGTATGTCAGCTTTCTTCTAAAATATCAATATGTCAGTGGACAGTTGTTTTTCTTCCCCTGAAACATCTCTTCTTTTATATCTTTGATTTCAAGTTGAAATTCGCACAAACGAAAGTCGAACGAAGATTAATTAAATACGACCGCTTCGCAAGGATGGTTTATTACCGTTCCCGGTGAAGGAACTTAACAAGAACTGGTACACGAACACAACCGGACTTCGTCGTCGAGCTTTTCCCATCGTGGCGAAAGTTTTGTCGACTTCCGAGAAGTTGTCGAGCGACACCGTGTTTCCTGGATCGTCGAACCATTTAATAGACTTACGTTAACACTGATGCTTATAGACACACCGGGATAGAAAGGGTGAAAGAGCGGTGGATGGAATCAGAGAATACGTGCGAGTTGAAATGGCGGCTTGATGCCGTGAGCTGTAGTTCACGACTAGTTGAAACGCAAAATTGTTCCCGTGACGGCGAAGAATCATACTTGGAATTCCCTTTATTGAATCTGCTCCTTATTGTTGACGAAGTGGGTAGTTACGAAGAACCAAGATTTGGTTTATTCGTCTGGTTATGGGAGTTTGTTGGTACCAATCAATAGTTAAATATTTTGAGATAATATATGTATACTTCAGAACGAAAGCATCGAAATTAGGGTCTACAAAATCGTACCTCCATTATATTTAATATTTTTTATCTTAAGGGGGGAGTTTCTTTCTTTTTTTTTCTTTTTCGTGAAAAATATCGATTATTTTACATTTTTGTAAAAAGTCATTTTGCTCGCATGTACAGTTCTTGTTACGTCGTAAATAGACCCCAATACCCAATACCCAAAGAACAGACTTCTGGACATTCTACCAATACGGTCAATAATTGTGCTGGAAAACTGATCAACAAAGAAATCAAATAAATTCGTAATAACCTTTCATTATCGATCAACTGTACACCTGCATGTACGAATAAAAATTAGAATGATTTCTGATAAAATCGGTCCGAAGGGGAACCTTTCACAATGACGAGTTTATGAAATCGTTCTGTATCGAGGAAGAAACATTGTTCACAGCCGACCAACAAAAGCACCGCCGCGAAATGCTCGTTTTTCCAGAGTAAAATTTTCAATGTCTGCCGTGTTTTCGCCCCCCTCCTCCCACCTCGAGTCCTGGCTACGCTCCTGTGCGGTCGGTGTTAATGTAGTCCGCAACAAATGACAAACAACAAGCTGCGTCAACACGGGCGTAGCCAGAGCGGGGTCGAAATTTGCCGCCAACAGGGGGAGGTAGCAAGTGTGGATGGGGACAGGGTGTCAGCGACGGAGATGAGGCGAGTAGGTTGAGGGTTAGCCGCGCAACGTGTAAACGCGCGCACCCTGGAAATTTGCAAGTAAATGGCAATTAATCAGTGTCCGTATGAATAGGCCGGCGCCGTTAATTTGTCATTTCGCGCCGCGACAATTTGCATACGACTGTCAGCGTCGTCGAACTGGACCTCGTGCCGCCCGTTACAATAACATATACGTAACATAGATGGGAAACGCCACCGATACTCGCCCGCTTTGCGTTTTGTCGCCGGGTATCCTCCCCTGTTTCACGCTGATCGATGAAAACTGTGAATACGTGGCACAAAATTAATCCTCTTATGGATACCGAGCTATTGATACAAGTGTGGTTCGCTAAAAGATTCATCAGAGCGGATTCCTTAATCCTTTCAGTGCTTTCTGTTGTTAGATCAGTATTTCCCAAGCTTTATTGGATCATGTTCCACTTTAACGCCTCAAAAACCTTGATGTCTCTTTCTTTTTTTACAAGTGCGAATCGATTGTTTTATTAAAATCACGGTTTTATAGTGTATTTGATTCCATTTTCATCGCCCTTATTAGGTGTAAGTAGTTAGCGCAATGGTCTGCTTGAGAAGTTTTAGGACCTTTTACTTTTCAGTATGTTGGTGATGAAACGACAAATGTATCTTTCTCTAATTGCCCCCTAGATTCAGTTACAATTTTAACACTAAACCTACAGACGTTTTATGTACGCTTACTTTCAAGTTAAAAATAAAATAGAAAAAGAAATAAATAAATAATGTGACAACAAGTCTTTAGTGATAAAAATGAACACGCGTTTCAATAAAAGCAACCTAATAAATTTTGTGATTTAAAATAAAATATACTGGATCGGTCATTTTGACCACTTTGGTAGGTTAATGTTAAAAATGAACATTTTATAAATTAAATGGACTTTTTTAGTATTTCTTCATTTTACCCGTACACTAAAAACTGTATCAATTTTTTTCTGAATCAGTTTCTTTTAAATAAATATTTATATTCTTGAAATGTTTTCAGTATATGCATTTCAGAGCTTAGAATCTTCACTTTCATACGCAATTGTAATTTTTCAATACCAACACACTCTAACATATATTTTTTTAAATTTCTATGAATTATGAATCAATGTGCTTTTCGTAAAAGTCATAAAATGTTTTAATTCATTAAAAATACTAGACTGATTTTGTTCACAATATTTGTTCTCTTTGTAAATTTTTGTAGGGCGTGAGTATTATATGCTTGAAAAGATCCTAAATAAGTGTCAAAATGTGTTACGAAAGTATCAATTTAACCCTTTCACGTTTAATCGTGTTACGATCATGCCATCTTTATACAAATTATTATATGTTTGACATATTATAAGCTTTTTTACAAACTTTCGTTTAAAAAATAAAATATACAGATTGTTGCATACAATTTTTTTTATTAATTGTAAACGACGATGACCCCTTGTGGTAACATAATGGTACCACCCTGTATTCATTTTTTAGAACATGAATATTTAACTTACTTTTAGTGTTCCTTAAGTTATGCTAAACAAATTTTATTTGAAGTCCTATACAATCGAAAAAGGATGTGCAACAGTGTTAATCAATTATTCGTAGCCTGGAAACAGTTGCTGCAAAATTTTCGTTAATTATTTTCCAAATTACTCTCTCCTAGTTCATTAACTTCCGTTCCGATGCGAAAGTGCATCGAGATTAAAGCGCATCGATTAATTACATCGCGGGCAACAATACACTAATCACTTGCCTCGTATTTTCGGCGCCACTCGTCGCGTCATGAAATTGCAGAAAATTTCTGCCAATTCTCGAAATTAAATTAACCTTGACAGTGAGCTAAACCTACGATGGATTTATCAAATAATTTTATTCAGAAACATAAAGGATTCACGATGGACAAAAATTGCCTTCGTTCATTCGAATCAACATAATTTTGATAAATTTTCCGTTTGCCTGATGAATTTCGTATCACAATTAATATTTTTTAAAAATAACACAGGAGAGATTTTTATTCAATTTCAGACCATTTTCGTATTTTTCATATTTATGATGCAGTTTCCTGGGTTCGCATAGTAATGCAATAAATATTTTTGCTCCTTTAATATATAAATATGAAGGTAACACGGAGTATGAGCTGAAAGTTAAGAACGGAGCTTTCTTGGGACGCAGGTCGTTCGTTTCTATACATTTTTGACGGTTGAAAACTTCATCGTGCCTTTTGAATTCTTGAACGAATGATTTTCATGAAATCGATTCTTCCGGTTACACCACGGTCTTACAAAATGTTGGATAAAAGAAATTTCGTAGAACTGTGAACTGACTCCTAAATAAACTCGATCCAGTTAAGTTTTATACAGTTTGATTTTTTAATTTTCAGATCTGATTACTGTTTCTTTTCTGTCACACAATAATACAAAATTTTTGGATAATTTAATACGAGCTATTTTAACTTTTTCAGTGATCAATCGTACGTGAAAAGTGACCTTCATTATTTTCTTTGCGGTTTTACTAATAAACTAATTCTTCTGTATATTAATTTTTTACTTTGAAGGACTTAAAGATTAGATGGAATCTGTTTATCTACGCGCTAAAGAATTAATTCTGTCGTATGATTTTTATTTAAATACATTAAACTATACTTTTATCAACAATTTTTGTCCCAAAAAGTGATATTGCTACTCGATGGTTGAAACGAAAGCAACGTGCGGTACCAAAATACGGAATTTATTTATAAATAAAAAAAGTATTTTGTCATGTTTATTTTTTATGCTTCTAGGTCAAACAAGATCCAATATCGTCGACAAACGGTTAAACTAATCTTTAAATTCTTCACAAATTGATTTTCACTTTTAACTAATTCTTAATAGTTAGATTAACACGTTGACTACCACAGTGAAAACGGACGTGAGTAGTCAGACACGCTGAAATCCTAATTATTAACGATACAATCAACTAATTTTCAAATTTAACTTTTCAATTCGATAGCTAGCATTAGTAGCTTAATGTTAACGCTATCCGTGGTTTATTTTATCATTTCTGTTGGTAATTATTTGTTTGTAAATAATTTTGGGTGCCGGTCACCGGTGACCCCCGTGGCAGCCAACGTGTTAAGTTGTGTCTTGGTTGACCTTCCCTAAAATGAATAATGTATAAAACGTTGAAACAGTTAAGTAAAATAAGAAATCGATAAAACAATCAATGTAAATCAATGTATAAGTAAAAAGTTGTTGTCTTTAGTCGAAGTTGTAAAAAGCATATAATATCCCGTAACCGTCGATAACGATACACTATTACTTTTACCAACGGGAAGAGTAATGTTCTCCATTTTCCTCGCTACTTCACTTTCAACGTCTGCACGATAGGTGGGAACAAATTCGAAATATCTCGAAACATTATCGAAGCTTTTCCGTTCGTTCGACGCGTGGAAATACCGTTGTACGAGACACTTGAACGATTTCACGCTGCAAAACTTTCATTTTGTCGTTTCACCGGCCGAGAGTGGCGCAAAAATATAAAGAAAAAAAAAAAGAAGAAGAAGAGAGAAGGAAAAGAGGAGAGAGAATCGAGAGAAAAATAGAGGGACAAGTTTCAAGGGGAGTGAGAAGAAGAGAAATTAGAAGTGAACAGTGTGAATCGTCGCTTTCATGTGAAACTTCTAAAAGGGTGTCCACAGAAACTACATGGGTGCTCCACTTTCATTCTACAATTACATAAAAGGCTGCTTCCGGTTTTCATACCCAGTAAATTCCTATTTTTTGTGTTATTCATCCAATTACTGCTAGTATTTGTTTCAATAATGCTTTTTCTCATCTTTCGAAGGTAACAGACGTAAGTTCAACCACGTTTATTTACAAAAGTATACCCTGCTACCATTTAAGACAGAACGATTTGTTTTGATATTGAACATTTCTGAATATAATCATATTTCGATGAATATTATTCACTACCAGGTGTTCGAAGAGAAATTTACAAAATGAACATTGTATAATTCTTAAACAGTTTAACACTGAATATATTTTTGAAATGGTATTGCCAGACAAAGAATGATGGGAATCTACTCTGTCCAATATATACAGGGTGTCCCGTAACTAGTGTAGGAGACGATTCTGAATAACAATTTCCTTTGCAAAATTGTCCTATGGGGCTTCGTTTTTGAATTATTAACGAAAAACACTGACCAATCAGCGCTCAGCCGTGATAGAGGGTAATCGGAGCCGAGAACGAATCACAGTTCAGCGTACGCTCTACGCACACTCTGATTGGTCACTGTTTTTCGTTAATAATTCAAAAACGAAGCCCCGTCCGACATTTTTGCAAAGGAAATTATTGTTCAGAATCGTCTCAGCTACCCCCCCATTTCCCGATGTTACACTAGTTACAGGCCACCCTGTATACAACTAATATTTGCTACTCCTAGTAATTCGTGAATAGTCTACCAGGTGGCTGATTAGAATACTCGATATGCTTAATACTGTTATTCAAACTAGCTTGAATCCATGTTAACAACGCCACCAGCCGTAAACTGAATCCGATTTGGCTTCCGTCTATCGTTGGCGCGTTCCCGGTGCTCCTCAATCACCGGCACCGATTTTCCGTAATACACGAAAATCTGATTAATTTCCATTTTGCGACGGCAAATTAACGAATTTCTGGCCGCAATTCGGCTTACCTCCATTAATGAAAGGGATACGCGTCCATAGGTCTTCTCTAATTTAGACTATCAAACTAATACCGTACTCACGGCTGAGAGCTCAGTTGTGCTAACACTTTGAATTAAAATCGTTCCAAGAACGATTAGAGTAAGTAAATTAAACAGTTTCTAGATCGTTAAAAATTATTTGGAACATTCCAACTTTGCTTGAAAAATGAAAAACGTATCAGATTTCAGATAATTCGATAGATCTTGAAAATTGAAGAAAAATGGTAAATAAGATGTTAAAGTCTAATCTTCGCTTGCTAAATATTTATTAATATTATTGTCATTTCAATTTTATTGTTGGATACATACGACCAGTTAGATTTACGTCGAAAAGATTGATTCTAAGATCAGTGTCGATTGGACATTGTTTATTTTTCTCTTAGTGGCTTGATTTAAACCCAGTGTAAACGTAAACGAAGTCATAGTCTCTTACAGTGATAACTATGTCTGTTAAACACATTTTACCTCTAAAACATTGTGTGCCCACGTAAATGAGTACACAGTGTGCCACACCGTGTATCTGTTTCTAGATGATTATAACGAATAACCATTTCTATTAAACACGCTTTATCTTACAAACATTCTGTATATACGTAAACGAGTTCATTCGCATGAATCTCAATGTTGCATCTAGAATAATTTGAGTAACTCGCGCATACGCAAAGAGAGGAAGGGAGGGGTCTAGAATCGATCGATGCGCCGTGCAATTCGAATTCCTTCGGTTAATTCCACCGGCTGATTCGGCCAGGTTCACGCGGCTGGCAGCGGCCTTTGCAAACGAGAGCAAATTATTATCATACCAGCGATAATTGAGCATGGCCGGCTAATAAACTGAACCGAATTGCCAACTCTTCGTAAACGGCCCGGATTCGGACCAATTGCAACCACCAGCCACGGCTACGCGTCCAATAACGCAGTCGGTTCGTTTATAGTAACCCGGCGTATTACTTTTACGTCAGAAATTACCGTACGATCCGCCGTGCCATAAACGGGAAATGCCACTTAAGTGGAAAAAACCGGCAGCCGAGCCCGACACCCCTTACCACGTCTGATAACGCTCGTTGTCCGCGCTCGAAACGAATTTAATTGATTGGATTCGACCGTTAATTGGCACCCCTGCTCGTTCTGTTTACTGTAATCAACGCGATGGTTTATCGAATTATGAATTGATTCTATTAAGAGATTGTTTTTGTAGAATGGCTTGTTTGAGAAGTTCAGGGATACTTATGGATAATTTCGTAGCGTGGCGATACTTCAATTTTCTAAATTTTACAACATTTTTTTAGATAGTATTCTTTTAATGTACATAGGTCTTTGGTTGGAAAATTCGAATGCTTAATTTTAGTTTGAGTCGTGATTTACCCGATCGTCGTCATTCGAAGGTTAATGTGTTAATTATTCCAAGCTTGTTAAATTCTTGCTCGTTTCGAAGAGGTTGAATTAATATCAAATAGGTAACGCAATAAAAAGTCAAATTGGACAGTAATAATATCAGCCCTTATTAAAATAATGAAATAGTCACAATACTGGACTGTGTTGCAAGGTTTATAAATGGACTATTGGTACCACTGCGGCCCTATACAATTTCTATACCTATCGTCTTACAGAACGGTTGTTATTTTAAAGAAACTACTGCATAGTAAATATAATTATCCTGTCCACCCAACTTCTAACTTTCATGGTTGGAAAGATTAATTATGAAAATATAATTTCATCATCGTTACACAAAATAGTAACAATACCCAACATATTTCTCTTAAACTCTACTAAAAATAAAGTAGGAACTGATAATTAATCAAACTTTGTATATAAAACCAATTGAAAGGACTATTCCAAAAACAAAAGAATCCTAGAAAATTGAAATTTCACAATACAGTCCTTACTAAACATATGCTTAAAGAACTAATTAATTTATCAGAACATCTATCAAAACCATGCTGCAGTATTAACAGATATAAAATGATAATAAAAATCAGATACATCGAAAAAGTGTTGTTGTTACACGAATTCGTAAAAATTGCGTTAACCCCTTGCACTACCATTTTCCCGTGCGTCAGTCAGAACTAAATATTTATTATAATACTTCAGCGGTAAAACAAATCAAGGAAATTGAATTATTACATATACTTCGTACTTTGCAAAAAGTTCGAACGACTGAAGTCACATCTGAACTGTAAGGTGCGTCACGAGTGTAACACGTTATTGTAGTGCGTGGGGTTAATCAGTGATTGTAAAAATAAACAGACAGAGTATCTCGTTTCAAGCAAAACACGACATATTGTATTATAAGTACCTTTGGAACGAATCCATCACACGAGCGTGCTAAGTGGTTTTGGCTGGAAGCTGTCCGATACTCAAATAATCCGTTGAAACGTTTATCAACAGAATTCAGTTACCGGCTATATCGATGGAAATAGAGGCAACGTGCACGATAAACCGGCGTGGTTTGGCAACTCTTTGTAATAGAACTAATAGCAACGGCCGGTGTCGCTCGACAAGATCCCATCGACGAGTGGTCGGCCAATAATATCATGTTTACACGGCACAGCCTAACACCCGTGTGTAATGCACCACGCCGATGGTAAATAGTATAACATTTATACCGGCAATTAACTTCTAATTAGTCTGACGCTGTACATTTGCCAGTCCGTAGTCGTACTTGTGTCGGTGTTGCACCGAAATCGACATCTTGCTCGTTAACATTCACCGTTATACAATACGTTTGTTCGTTTCACGGATCGACAATTATTCTACCAGCATGTAGAATGAGCACTCTAGAGAGAATTCTGTACTGTTCCAATCGATTATTTTGGGTTCGATCCTATAATTATGACGAAAGCTTTCAAGATATTTTCCTTCGTGAATACAGCGAATGTCAATATCTAACACTGTTTTAACCCTTTGCAGTTTGAATTATTTTTTAGTCATTTTTGTTTCTGACTGGCAATTTAAAAATGTCGAATGTGACGCGACAGAGGAGTCTCTGTGATAAACACTGATGTCGAGTCACACTCGACACAGGAGTGCAAAGGGTTCAAGTTTAAACAGCTTATAAAAAATTTTGTGATTTCAGAGCAGTTTCAACTTAAAACTTAACTTAAAAATATTGAGTTTTCTTTTCTGGGTGGTTATTCGGTGAAATGTTTCTATCGCTTTTGGAGAAATGTATCCAAGTTTCATCTTTATTCTCTAATTTCTTGATGAAGTCAAGTTGAACGTTTTGATTATTAAACGCAAGATTTTCAAATATTGAACATGGGCTCTCCCTATGGTCCATCGTCCAGGATTGAACCATGTGCATTGAAACATTTCTAAGAGCTGGGTACCTAAAACGAACCGTTATTATTAAATTATAAATAAAAATAAAAGGTATATCTCTTCCGAACGATTGTAAAAACCAAAATAACTATAATTACACCGATAGATTATTGAAAAGCATAGCAAAACATTGTCAGACTACAATCGATAGCTTAAAAGCGTATTATATGTACTTTCGACCTGTATTTTTATAAATCTATTCATTTTTGCACAAATAGTGTCTCATAGACTGTATAATCGAGTTGCTCTAGAATTGACAAGAATCTGAGAAAAATGAGTAGCAAATTTTCTCGGCGATATTAGATGCCTTGCGTCGTTAATTCTAGAGAATATAGACGCTCGAGTACTGTTAGCCACCGAGTAACCGCATTCTCTAACAAGCTGAATCGCGAAAGGACTCTCCCTCGAACGGATACGTATGTACGTTCTGGGGAATATCGTGTATACCATGTACAAGGGGAATTTCATCTCAAGGCACAAATTTCAGCCTCGTTCCATTTCGCAGGCTCTGCACATCGGCTCCGTTGTACGGCAGGATGTAACAAGAGGCGACGCTCAGGCACGACATCCTGAAAGAATATCATACGTCGTACGCTATTTTCTACTCTGTTGCGCCGCAACCACCTTGTCCTATCTCGCGTCGTTATCTTTTGTTCTCCTATTTTACCACTTTTTATCAACTTTTCTTTGCACTGCTTCCCTCCACTTGCCGCTCATCCTGCTCTGAAAAGAATTACCTTTCCTGCCACCTCCGCCACCCCCTTTTCGTCTTCCTCTTACGCTCGTTTTCACAGATTTGTAATGTTTCTATAATTGTCCGCTCCGTTTGAAAATAAATAGAAATACGAATTCTGAAAACTTTGAGTTGATTTTAGGTGATTTCTTTTAATCTTTAATTACTATGGTTTTACATATCATTTTTACATATTTATTAACACGTTCTTTACATAAAGGAAAACGTAATAAAGCAAAGACCATTGACAGAGTTAAATTTGACACCACCATGGTATATACTACATTTCTTACTATACGAAAATTAAACAGGTAAATACTATTAGTTTGTAACTTATAAAGGTAGCTAAATCTCAACTGTGTGATAAAGAAAATATTGATAATTAAAATATTAATAACCTCTGGTGGCAGAAAGCCTATTATTGTGCTTCTGATAAATAAAGTAGAGTTAATAACATTTATTTAAATATTCTAATGAATACGTAACAATTGCATGAAATAAGTATCGTAATTTAACATAAAATGTTGTACTTCTTTCTTCATTTTGTCACAGTCTTCTTCTAAAACTGCTATGTTAAACAGTAAAATGTACATCTATTGTAGATTTATAATTTGCCTCCTTCATTGAAGAAGAATTACGTTATATCTAATTTTTTTCGTAATTGGAAAAATTCTGATGATTTATTATACAAAAGTTAGACTGTAATGTGCTTGAATTTCAAGAACCTAATTGCTCCCGCCTGATTTCAAACGTTCTCGGCTTTTGTGCAAACTGTAACTAACTTTCTGATTAGAGTGTCACTAGCTCCTCCGAAACGAAGTGCAATTAACTTCTCTGGCTTCTGAACTCTATTTCTTATGCATAATGAATGCTCGAACTTCAACTTTAACTAATGAATGAAAAAGGGGGTGATGAATTTTCTCAACTTTTTCTGCAAAAGTTAATAGAACTCTACCGTGCGCGAAGAACAACAGCAAATCGATATTTGAAATTCGATAAAGAAACGACTCCCAGGAGATACTTTCGTTCGCCTAACTTAACTGACCTAGCATTTACGTTCCTGTGAGGTAATAATGTAGTCTTCAAATTGTTAGTTTGTATGAATAACAGCACAAGTATGGGTGCATTGAACGTCGGTAGTTCTAATGTTAATACGTTTTTTATTTGTAATAACAAACGTGCAAATTTACTTATTCGTTGCATAAATAAATATCTGAATACAAAATTCTTCGGTACCAAGCAAGTACAATGTAAATTATACTTTTTTACTATAACCTCTTGACCAACTTAAAATTTTAGCTTGACAAATTATTCTTTCATTCTTATATGTATACTTTATGATACACATTAAAATATAATCTTGATATCTAGTCAACAAACTATTATACTTATTACTTTGCACACTCTTCTTAATACCAAACGATTTTCGTTCGAATTGTTTCTCATACAAGTAGTTTAGAAATAAATTTACCCTTTGTATGCCTTTTATAGTATAATAAAAAAAAAAAGATCGAAACAATTGTACGCTTTATCCAAGCGAATAATACCTGTGTTTCCCAACGTGGTGCACCAAAAAGAATCTTGACGATTGTTTTACAGAAACAGAAACACATCCCCGTGTGTACACCTGTACAGAAACGCGGAGGTGGTCGCATGAAGAGAAATGATCGTGATAAAGTTTGGCGAACAGCTGCGGGGAACGTATCCTCGTTATTTGTCCGAGCGTGCTTCCTTTTTGCGGTGGCTTCCGACTACGTGTAACGAAATGCCTGCAGGATCAACCGAACGAAGTTTTGTAAAAAAGTTACAAATGCAAGCGCTTGAAATAACGAGACGCTTCCGTTTGGTCGATTCGTACAGCTCGGATCCTCGAAAGGAAGCTTAATTGACATCGAATTCGCTTCTTGTTTCGACGTTTTTTCTTTTTTGTTTTTCGCACGGTTCTTGCGTTATCCGGCTGTTTTCGAAGCCGCACGCTTTATGGAGGAATTGTTTCTCGGGTGTAAGTTGGAAATAGATGACGGGTTAAAAAGAAAATGATTACGATGCTTTCGTTGGACGCGTTATTCATTTGTCTCGATAATTGTGTGTACTCGATAAATCTTTGTGTAAAAAAGATTCACTGAGAGAGTTATGATCGAGAATTTTTATAATACATTAATTTTCTGATTGGAACTAGGAAACAAAACGATGAATAAAAATAAACTACAGAATATCGACGTAAAAATAATTAGATATCTGAATCGCAAACTCTTCAAAAGCCAATATTTTTGCAAAAGAAGCCCTTTATTTATACAGAAATCAGATCAAAATTAGAATGACAACAAGAAAGGTGAAATTTGAATAACAAAATGCTGAGAATGGAAACGAGCGAAAAGCATTGAAGACGAAAACATTGAATCTGTTAGCCACTGAGAAAAAAAAAAGAGATCCAACCCATAAAGTACGGTAACTGATTCGAATTCAGGACTAAAAATGGCTCGCAATCGCGATAGTGTGTTTCATCGATTCGGGACGATTTTGAATATCATAGCGTGTCCAGGTTAATGAAACTTTCGATGGTGTTGACAACCCCATAAATTTCGTGTCGTGGGCCGTGATCTCGTTTGCTGATATACGAAATCGTACGAACCCGAGAGGAAATCGAGAGGGAAGTTCGTATATCTTCATTTTCGTCCTGTTGTTATTCCGAGTGTCACGCTGTTCGATGATATAATCGAAAGCCAAATTATATTTGTTGGTAATATTGCCTGCAATTCGTATGTAAAGATTGTAACAAATACTGTCAGTTTCCTACAAGCGACATAGAAATATGAATGCAGAGATAACAGATAGATAGAATATGAATACGAATAACATTCTTTCAGAATTTAACTGCAAACTTTCCAGTAAACTGAGATCTACATTTCGAAGCATTTATAATAGGTTATTAAAACATGCATTATTTACTACGATAGGTATAGGAATAGTTCGCGAGTTCATCGCGAACATACGAACAGCCATTTCATTTTTACATACGTATATAGATAAATGTCTAAGAAACTTTTGTCCGAAGTTTGATTTGTATTCGTTGCATTTTACGAGTTGTAGGAGGTTTGATTCTATACATTCCCAAGGGAAAATAATCAGACCCAATACGAGCTCGACACAATCAGCAAACAGAGGTTTAAAAAAGTCGTATCATGCCCTATCATAAAGCAAAACCATTTTAACGCTTACCTGTCGGTGCTCTATTTACCGGAAAATTTGCTCCACTTTGCATAGCGAGAAATTCTCTCCCTCTCCCTCTCTCTCTCTCTCTCTCTTACCCTCCTCGCTCTTCTCTTTACTCCACCCACGGAGCAACCAGCATCCAGCTCGCATCTCGGCCCCATCCAATTCCCATTGGTTGTAGTGGTGCGACGGGGCTATTCGAGCAAAAGCGACCGGGTAAATATCTTGCAGTGATGGTAAACGGAATTGAATAAACATTTTTCAGCAAATAGAGCCGACAATGGTACGAATTTAAAAGTCGCTGAGACGAGCACAGGTGGTTCTCCCGCCAGCGACGAAAGCGCCGAACGGAAAAATTGCATTTCACCCTTCCTGGCCCTTCACCATCTACCCACTACCTTTCGCGTCCCTCCCCATCCACCTTCAACGTCACATTTCTTTCGTTCTTGCGTGCTGTTGCACGCGATCTCGTTCGTTTCAACAAATAACCTGTGCCATCACCAGCTACCACGTAGTTTAGCGCAGCCGATCTTCGCATCCAATTATCCCGCGATTCTGGCTGGTAACTGGTTATAAATAATAATGTACGAGGCAGCTGCGGCTCTGTCTTCGTGGCGGTGGTTTTTGGAACGAATTACAGCGACGGTGCAATTTTAAGGTCACCCCGGGGATGAATGTCAATTCAGCAGGTGAAACGTAGGGATGTTGGGTAGTTGAAGTGTGTTGGAACGATGGACCGAGAGACAGCTGAGTATATTTAAAGAGACGGAATTAGTGGATATTAATAGCGAATGTTTGAGAAAGTTTAGTTAAGTTTGAATACATTGGTAGGTACAAATGGACGTTCTTAATTTACAGTTTTTAACGATACATTAACTGTACTTGATAATAACTTCTTGGTAAGAAAAGAATTTCCCTAATAGTCGCATGGTTTGGTCTGAAAAAGTTCAACGGACAGCTCCCGATTTCTTGCAATTTTACGATCTTCAACTTGCAACTTTACGATGTATAGAAAAATATAGCATTCTATTTAAAAAAATTAAATTGACTTTGAAATCTCCTCTATCGTATATGATAAAAAAAAATACTTACATAACATAATCTCCCTTTTCATACCAAATAACTTTCATTAAAACACTTTCTTCATAATGTCATTTCCTTAAAAGATATTTCACTGTATTGAGATAAAACAGACACCCAGTATGTATGAAATCGAATAAAAAGAAGAGCTGCACGGAACGTAGTTTATGCAGTATAAACGAGTGAAGTTTTATCCCATAAGCGGTTTAAGCATTCGTAAAAACCCAAGATTTCCCAAAAAAACGAGCCATAAACTTGAAAGCCGTCGTTGTTCGATTGTTTACAATAAAAAAAGATGGATAAAAGAGAAGAAACCGTCTCGGCCGTTTACGAGGAAATACGCGTGTGCTCGTAAACGAGCTATAAAGGGAGAAGGTGGAAAACAAGGGCTGAAAATTGGAACGGAAGTGGAAGAGGTCAGACCCAAGGCGGCGCCTTCCCGGAAACCGATTTACGATCTTCAGCCCGGTTGGGCAGTTTGTTCCGAAAGAAGATCGTTTTTTCCCCGCGTCGCACCGGTGAAAAGGAGGATCGTGAGCAACGATCGATCAGGACGGACGATAAATTAGCATCGAGTTAGTATTCGACGTGCTCAAATTCATTGTTCTCCTTTATGTTTGTGGATCTGATTTGGTGTACGTGAAAAGAAGTCCTGCGGAACCATAAATCTTTGGGAACGTTATTCTCCTATTGGACACGATGGAGACGATGAAGGGGAACGATGAAAGGAATTTTATTGTAAAATCGAATTCTAGAAGGTTGACTTGATTCGTTGAACGTAGTTGTCGCCGAGGTTGACTAATCATATTGTTGTACGTAAATAGTAAAGTAATATCGTATATGACACGAATTGATTAATTCTTGATAGAAACGCAGGTTTATGAGATACTGTATCACGGATTTGTTTAAGATGTCAAAACATTCTTGGGTTTATTATATACGAGAAGATAAAATGTGGTATCAAGTTAAATGCTAGTTGGATAATTTAAAAAAATAATTAAAAAAATTACAAAACAAATAAAATAAACTGATGACCTGGTAGTTTAACCCCCTAACAGAAAATCTCTTTTTAAGGCCTTCATATATTTTACCAAAGAATATTTCTAGGAATGCTTTGAAATTTTGAAAATGGACTCGAAAAATAGTATAGAATTCAATTTAATGCGTGGTTCGTCGTCTAGGGATAATTTACCTATAATATATGTATGTATACTATGGAATTTTTGAAATTTATCAGGCATAAACGAACCGTACGTTTTATTATTAATTAAAGCGTTTTGTGATTACAATTTTTCATTTCACTAAGCTAAATAGTGCAAAATTGCAATATTAAACAAATTTTGCTCGTTGTTGTTTTCTTATTATTAAAATATCTAAACTTTTGTGCACTCTAAATTTGAAATTCCTCTTTATTTTGCAATATGTCATTTTAAAACATAGGATAAGGGATTCAATAATATAATTGGCACTTCTGTGATTTTTACTCAGTAATAAAGTTTAAATTAAATTTTTACCTATTTTTGTCTTTTTACTTTTTAATCATACCTTAAAAAAAAACGTCAATAGCTATGTATAACAAGCATCCGAACGATCAAAGTAACGCAAACACCAATTATTAGTTTTTGATTCCAATAACTAGGGATTTCTATATTTTTAAAAGTAATGAGATTTGTATAGAAAATAATTTCCACACGGTGTTAAAAATTAGTATTAACTAAAAAGGAGAAATCTCAAATCTTTAAATACTAGCAAAAAGAAATAGTATTTTATTTTTATCGCACATACAAATCAAAACAATCCTTTATAATTGAAAGCTTCCAAAAACCAAACTACACTATTTTGGAAATTTTGAATCTATTTATTTTTATTCCTTTCGTTAATTTTCTATATTCTAATACAAATGAAACTTAAATTTCACATTTTAAAATACTCTGACAAATTAAATACGTTCCCTCAGAGGAGACAATCGAGTACAAAGGGTTAACTTCATTACTTTGTGATGCCAAAGAACAATTTTCTTTCTATTACGAACGCAACGTTGCTACAATTAATCCAAAGACACGGGTCAAAAGTGACCCAGCCCGGTTAAGCTAGAGTTAAACCAGAAATTTCATCGATCATTGAAAATAAAACGAAAACAAAAGAAACTTACGACGTTATTCTTGGTTCTATACGAAAGGTCGACTGGCGGTCCCGCTTTGCCGGGAATTTCAATAGCCTCGTGTTACGTCGTTACGACGATATTAAAAATACCGTAGCGAGATTTTCAGTTTTCAACTGTGACGTGGTCGAGTGGCATCCTGCGCATTCGTTTCCGGTATATCGTACAAAATCTCTCGGTCGGAATCTTCGAATTTAAATATCAGCGAACATCCGGCCGGGCACACGCGATTCCTGAATCGCACGAGGATATACATAGAAGGAACTCCCGCGGCTTTAGATCGCTTGATCTTTCTATGCATTTATGGATGTTGAAAAGAACGCGCTATACCTTGCGCGTTCCTCTCGCGACGAATTCTCGACATTTCTCGATCCTTCGATCACTTCGCTACCATTCCATCTTGCGTTTCCTTTTGTACGATTTCGTTGGCCTCTGTATTAACGGATTCGAGGATGATCGTCGATTATGGGTCTCCCCGCTGAAAGGTTCGCTGGAGGTAAGGGTACGGATCTCCGTGGCACTTCTTCAGACGATTTCCCAGTGGACCTTGCTCGACGATTCAACGTCCTGGGTCCACCTAGAATTTAACTGTCTTTCTTCGGGACATCGGTGCCATTGTGGTTTCCGGCGTTGGATCCTAGATTCTGCTCGAAATTTCATGGGACGGGCGAGAGAATGGTAAATGATTCGATATGTGATGAAATCGATCACGTGTAATTCCTTTTTATCGATAGTTCGCTCGTCTGTAGGGGAGTTACTTTTAACTCAGCTATACCCTTAATTAAAGTACTTGGTGATAAACAAAGTGTGGTGAACCTGTTTAATTTCACCCATCTACTCCCACACAAACATAACATATAGTAATACGTTTTTTGGAATAAATGCCCATAGAGACAACGTAGTTGCAACAAATCGTAAGTCGATATATCGTTGTGCGACACTCAAGTGGATTTAAACGTCCTTTTACATAATTTATAGGCGATGCAACGTCCGGATATTGATATGAACAACAGTACCGTTCGTATCGTAAATACGGTGCGTTTGATTGTATCCTTTTCCATGCCAATGCACGCGAAATACGTATATCATAGCATTGTTCAAATTAAATTAAAATCGAGCAACGAAAAACGGACAGTTTCCGTTCCCAACGGGAAGCACTCGGATCCCTTCGTCGTTAAAATATGACCGTCAGGTACACAGCTGGCTAGAGGGCAGAAGAAAAGTAAGCGTGAATACCAATCCTCTTCTCTCGCTTCTGTTTACAGATTACCCCGGCCGAGCGGAAGAGAAACGACGCGTTTCGAAGCTGTTGATTCATTCGCGAGCCCCCAAAACGAAAGCACGAACACCCGTGTGTGGAGGATCCGAGTAAATTACTGTGTATCCAGGCTGACCACGTTAATCGGCTTTCGTTGCGAGAACGCGAGCCACCAGTTCGATCGGCGAGAAATGAGAAGAAGACGAAGCAGCAACAACGAGCGAACAGGGTTCGAGAGGATCGTCGAATTCACGCAGCCGCGGTTCGCATCGGGAACATTTATTCCGGATATCCTGTTTGTTGGAATGAAGCCTTGAAGTTGCCATCCACTTGCTCGCCGCTCACGTTTCCGTCTGCATCCCGCGGCTCCACTCGCGGCTGCGTTTCTTTCCTTTTTTCTTTCATTCTTTCTTCGCGAACGAGCAAAAGAAGAAGGTAGAGGGAGGCCGGTGGCTTTGCATTCAACCGGTACAGAAAAAAAAGTTTAAGTGACTCATGGAGACACTCTTGAATTTCACTCGACGCCGTTCCTTGAGTTTCCTATTTTCCCGCTGACGGAAAAGAAAGAAGTTGTCGCGTAACGGAAGCGTACCACTCCTACGGGCGTCGCAGTGCCGTGTTTCAACCCCCCCCCCCCCCCTGGGACACCGCATCGAGGTTTAATCGATCGACGCGTAAATCTTCTCAACCAACGTTTCTTCTCGAGATAGAAAATATCACCGGGAATAAGATTCAAAAATCTTACGAACAAATTGCACGTCGATCGCAAATCGTTCTCCGCGAAATTGGAATATCCTTGTTGCAACTCGTAAAACAGAATTATGGCCAGCAATAATGTCGATGAATCGTTTAATAAGAGCGAGTCGAGCGTTATTGCATCCGAGCCTATAAATATCTCTTAAACTTATGCGTGCCTCGGGAAGGCTAATATCCTTGAAATTCGATCGTCCACAGACAGTCTGCTCCGAGGAACGAACTAATATCCTGGAAAATATCTCGAGCATCGATTTTTCCTATAAAATTCCGGGCTACGTTCCAGTCAGCACGAGTGGTCTTTTAACAAACAAACAAAAAAATGACCTCGATGTCGCTGGCGATCGAACGTTTCAGCGATCCTGATACGTCCTTCGTCGATCCGTCCCCGTCTGGCGAACATCTTCCGAAAGGATAATCGAAATCGACCGGTGATCCTGCTGTTCATGCGCCGATTACGTAACTACGGCCGTTCGCTCATGGATAAGAAAACTTTCGCGTGTCTTCGAGGACTGTGAATCATTCCATCGACCAATGGAGCGTTCAAGGCTCGTTCGCGCGACGCTCGATGTTTCAAGAATCTTCGCGATGAGATTGACCGATGCGCAAAGATCGCGAAGACGATCGCGAAGAAGATCGTCGAGGAGGTTGATCGCAATCATCGTTGAGAGAACGATCGGATCCAAGTGATTTCTCCCTTATTCGCGATGAAACGATTTGTCGATAGTATCTAGCAGAGTATCTGGCCGTATTATTCTTGGTATGAAAATCGACGCCGTTAACTCGAGGTCAGAGGGAGCTGGAAAAATACTGGGGACGCGTTACTTGATCTCTCTATTTCTCTTGCTCGTCCTATCGACGAAAGACGTCGACAAGTACGAACGACGTTTCGTGTCGAAAGGTGGAATTGAGTGATCCGGTGGCAAGGGAAAGAAAGGAAGAGAGAATGGAGAAAGAGAACGCGAGACATTATAGAGCTTACGAGGGCTTCAAGTCCGCGAACAATGGGAATACGTCGTCCTTGAAGAGGTCCACCTCGGATCGCTCGAAAACGCATCCGTCGAGACAAGTGAGATGCCTCTGCTTCGGCGGTGTACCGGACAAGGCGAGCCACCACTCCTTCTTGAAGGGTTTTGTTATAAACCTCGGGATATGCGCCCTACTTGTGGCTTATACTTTGCTCGGTAGCTTCATCTTTCTTGCGATCGAGAGCGGCGCGGACGTCGGGATACAACAAAGGACACTTGCCACCACAATAGCTGGGAATCAGCCTACCAGACGGAATACGACCGCATGGATGAAGCAGGTGAGCGAGTTTATATTGATTTCGATCCGTAAGATTCTTTTTCGCTTCTTTATCTTCCACGGCCGCATTCTCTTGATTCTTGTACGACTTGAACAACGACCACTTGTGAACGCGATATTCTTTCGGTGGACGTTCGGTGAAATCCGGTGAGATTTATTGAATTTTTAGGCAATTAAAAAGTTTTGAAATCGCTTTATTAACTTTTTGCCAAGATTTGCATTCTTCTTGACTTCTTTATCTTCCATTGTCGCGTTCTTTTGGTCCTCCATTGACTAATAGTAAACTGGAAAGTTTTAAAATTGCTTATGAATTTTTTGTGGAATATTATGAATAATTTATAAATGGTTTGTACTGTCGTTGAAACTTTAAAGATCAAATCGTACAGCTACATGTTGTAAGTAAAAATGAGATAAACGAGTGGTATCTTGGTAAAATTATTTAAAATGAAAAATCCATTAACAGAGAGTTAATGTTGATACTTTTTAAATATGAATACAGAACGGCTATATTTGTCTAATTTGTTCGTATGAGTTTTGTTTTAATATTGAATGTAGTGAATCGAAAAGGTATTAGCACACACAGCTTCGTTTCTATTAGAATTTAATTTTACGATTAGCAGCTCTGGTCAGATTGGTATGACTGAGAATAAAAAAGAAGGGAACTAGCTACCTTCTATGTAGAAAGAATCTGAATGCGAGAAAAAATGTAAAAAAGATATAATATTAATCCAATGCGATCCAAAGTTTATTTTACGTTTTGAGGATTTTTCAAACTTAATTTTCTATAAAATGAAATCGCATATTTTCGATTCGTAAAAATGACGCCTTTTTCGCTTAATACCGCAATTACTGGATTACCCTATAGGTATATTGGTAAAAGGACCAGATAGTTCAGTCGTCTTGTCGTCTTTGTAAAATTGCTATTCGCAACTAAATACGTTCAGATGTTTGACTTTTCTTCCATCACCTAAGAGGAACGAATGGTATCGGTCGAAGCAAATCTCGATTTATCGTCGCATCTCCGGCATGATCCCGGTTTCCTCTAGCTGAGATGACCTCAGTGAACCCGAAATCAATCGAATTATCGGTGCGTTCTGGCGTTGGCGCTCGTTTCAACGAAGTTTTATCGATCGAACGTCCCATCTAGTTTCCCCCTTTTTCTTTAAAGTGAAACCCGTTCCGCAAAGTCTCCTGTGCGGAAAAGATATTTCTAGTTTCGCGTGCCACGTTACGTGATGGCGACGGTAATTTGCGGCAAGAAATTTTCCTTCTTTCTCCAATTTGTCGGTACACAAAATGGAAAGAAATCGTAATTTAAAAAGAAAATTGAGCTAAGTTGATTTCTTATAATAAATAGTTAAACAGATAATGTGTTGTTCGTCGCGTGTTACCGTTCCATTCAAAATTTGTTTTTATCAAACTGAGGCTGTCGAAATGTTTCGAAAAAATTCTGCTGCTAGAACATTGATTCTACTACTACCATGGCAAATTTCAAGTTAAAATATTTATTAGTTGGTTCGTAATTGATAATTATGTGCCATCTCGATTTCTATTGGTCAGTTATATCGGTATCGTTTGATTTACATAATATATGACTAATAAAATTTCGCAAAATTAATATAAAAAATTGTTAAATATCAGAACTGCATTTTGGGCTAATTTGACCCTAAATTAAGCTGAAGGTATTGAGGAGACCGTAACATAGCAGTACTATTCTTTTTTTTTTTTAAGATTCAGATTTAACTCTGCTTTATAATGGAACTGCAGTTTTTTAAACGTTTTATATAAAAAAGTATTAGGATGTAATATTTAAAAAAGGCAGAGTTTGTGAAATATTTTTAATCGAAAATCGTCATATTTGATAAATAAAAGGTTTAAAATATCCCAGAAATTATTGATTTTTTTATTTTTATGCTATAACATAATGCTATTAGAATCTCTGTACATAAAAAAATATGCAGATTTATTAAAAAGAAAAACGACATGCATCCGTCATTTGGATCGATTTTTCAAAATACACATATCTTGCATTAAATAAATATCAGTATGCAGTGCAGAAAGGATTTA
Organism: Stelis phaeoptera; assembly: GCA_943735885.1. NCBI lineage: Eukaryota > Metazoa > Arthropoda > Insecta > Hymenoptera > Megachilidae > Stelis > Stelis phaeoptera. The sequence goes on from OX030933.1 coordinate 6,978,145, forward strand.
AAATTCCTGAAATATTTCCACTGTTTATATAAAATATCCTTGCTTCCGACTTTTTTATTTTTGTACCATCGTATCCTAATACTTTTTTAAAATCTCCTAAAGTTCTTCGCGTACAAAAATAAATGATTATTGTGTTTACTCTCTCACTCTGTTCCACCTCTCCTGCTACCACACGCACTGTTGTTATTCGCTGCAGCGATTACAATGAACGACGACGAGCATATCGAGATAGAGTAAAATATAAATATATACTATGCTTATATAATTTTTATATAAAATTTATTTTTTTACTCTATTTTTATATTTATATCTATTTTATTTTTTATACAAATTTCATACAAATATTTATATAAATATAAAAATATAAAAATAGAGTAAAACAATAAATAAATACAATCTTATTGAAATAATATTTCACTCTACCTCAATATGCTCGTCGTCGTCCTTTGTAATCGCTTCCGCCAACAACAACAGTGTGCGTGGTAAATAGCAGAAGAGGTGGAACAGAGCGAGAACGTAAACACTGCCACTAGCCATCAAGTCGTGAACGCACAAACACAACTCAAGAGGTTGAGTCATAAAACACACGACCGTCAATGTCGCCGGAGTTCGATTAAATTCACGTCCCGCTTCGTTTTATCGAACATAACCGCAGAACCGTATCAACTTTCTAACAAAACGTTCACGTGACATTAAGGTCAATCACGAAGCCCGGGCAAAGACCGTGGAGAATATATGGATAATCACGGAGAGTTTGAACATCCTCTACCGTGAGAACTGGACGAGGCTGGCCGCCCAGGAGATCGCACGTTTTCAGGATCAACTGGTGAAGAGGATCACCGAGGATATGATGGCGACCCAGAACGCCGGAACATACGTCGGAAGTTCCGCCAGCGATCCCGTGACTGAACGACGAGTGCCGGAATACGAGTGGAACTTCGCCAAGGCGTTCTTGTACTCTCTCACCGTGCTGACTACGATCGGTAAGTGATTAATGAAGATCGATATAAACTTTCTGGTGTCCCTGTTACCTCTTCTTTTTACTTACGAACTTTCTAAGTAAATTGTTATATGTTCAGCTTGTCGAAAAATTGAGTGACGACGATAATTTGCATTTTAATAATTAAAGACATCAGTTGATAGAGTATGTTGCGTCTCTGATTAATTATTCGGGCCAAACTTGTGTCAAACTTTTCAGCCGAAACTTTCACGCGCATTATATTTTTGCAGTTAATGTTCTTTCTTTCTTTTTTTTTTTTTTTGTAATAAGAAACATAATCGTCTGACGTGTAAGTCGTGTACATGTAAATCTGACTTTCTGGATCTTTTACAACTCGGGTCTATTTCGTAACAGAAAGAAACCTTAATGTTTGAAAAATTTGAGGTTATCGTTACGATACTGTTAGGTAAGGATATTAGAACGATACAGGATTGTTTTATGAACGCTATGAATCTAAACCATGGGGTTTTGAGAAAATATTACGTGATAAATTTTAGAGGATATGCTGTTATGTGACTGGGAATCACGATATTTTTTACGTGATTAATAGAATTAAGAAGAATAGATTTGGAAGACATTCTTTCAAACATCTGAAGGGTTGAAAGTTATTTAATTTAACTAATAACGTAATGATAAATAATAATTCTAACTTAGCTAAGGATTAACTAATTAATGTTACTATTAATTAAATTAGAATTGCTTTCATTTGCGTACTTCTGAAAATATGATAATGTTTCTTACACGACTGTATAGGTCGCATATAGATTCGTCACATTGATATTAAAAAGGTGTAAAATTAACAAATAATTATTTACTTGTGAATACAAATTAAAATCTAATTATTATCAATTTTGTAACAGTTTAGAATTGCTTTTTAGCAATGATTAAGTAAATCCTGCAGTTGCACATATACGTTGAATGATTGATTTCAAGTTACCTGAAATCGATGGATCGAGTGCGATCAATTTTAATTATGAAACGGTATAGAAGGATCGTTTAATTGAGACAAAACGGAAAGAGAAAAACGAAATGTCATTTGCGCAAATCAGTTATAAAGATCGGATTCCTTTTAAAAAGTTGAAAACGTTCGCGTGAAAATTGAAGTTCATAATTGGAGGAAAAATGAAGAGGCAGAAGATTGTGCAAGCTTAAAGCAAATGAATCTTTTATCGGTTTTTGTTCGATTCTTTTCATTGTATCACACAATTGTATCTATTGTAAAACCTACTTCCACTTATTAACCTACTTTCTTGTGTTTAAAAGATATGATTAGAAACACAACAAGTTTTAATATTTAATGAAGTGAAAATCTTTTGAATGTAAAATTAATTTAATCAAAGAAACGTATTCGCTTCTTTGAAGCCTGTAAATCTGATTGTTAATTATAAACAGTAGCAGATCAATATGGATGTAGAATTTTGAAGAGAAACCCTCCAATTATGTTACAAAATAGCCGAAAGTCGTTTTGCTGCATGCTAATACAGAGTAATGTATCTTTACTAAAATGAAGAAAGTAATCATTAACCCTTGAACTACGAATCAGGGTCAAACGTGATCCATACCTCGAGCATGTGTATCTTGGTATTTCAATTATTAAATAGTCAAATTTTTAAAACAAGATTTTCGTGTATTTGAGGTCAGAATATTTGAAGGAAGCAACATTACTAAAAGGTTTTCAATAATATCTAAAAAAAAAGATATGGAAAATTTTATGCAACAGGTAGCTCAGAATATAGAGGAAAGTGCGTACATAATAACGCAATTTGTTGCAACGCGATATCTTAATTAGTTCCTGAGATATAGGGCTTCAAAGTTTGTATAGCGGCCGGCGCGTACGAGGGTAATCCCGAATGGGCCGTAGACTTTTTTCTAGGAAATGCGTCTGGCGCATTTCCAGGAATAGTAAAGGGTTAGACGTACACAATGACCACGTGACCGCTACGCTAGACGCTCGCTGTCTGGGTCCAAGCGTGCGACGGCAGCGAATTTCTGCAAAAATTACGTTTGTCTTTACACGACGATATCTCAGGAACGGATAAAGATATCGATGTAAATCAAAAACCGAATTAAAGTGGAAGATTTCTGCTTTCATACGAATCTAACTTTATATCGAAATTCGAAACAGGACTTTGTTGGCAGCCCTTTGAACTTTTAGTAATTTTAATACGCGTTTCTTATGCAGTTTAACATAGTTTCTGACTTTCAATTGCTTCCAACGATAGAATATTATTATAAATATTTATCACACGCATTATTAACGATTCTTTCGTTTAGTCAAAACAAATTTTTGAAAAAAAAAAAATACAACCGACTTCGGAATGCATCAAAAAGGACGAAATAACTTTAATTTATATTTCGGAGACGGCGCATAATTAAAAATTTTCTACATTTAAACTTGCCAGAATTCTTGAACCCTTTTACATATGCGCCGTCTCCGAAATATTAAAATTATTTCATTCCGAAGTCGGTTGTGTTTTTTTTTCCAAAAATTATTTTATTAGTGAATTCCAAAGTCGGTTGTATTTTTTCCCCCAAAGTTGAATATAGCAATTAAAACGTTTCATGTTAGCAAGAACACCGCGAGATTCTCATTCTAGATTTTCAACTGTTTTCCCCGAATCGAATTCAATTATTCAGTCTCCCGATAACATTCTGATCCAAGAGCACCTGTGGCACCGTAATCCTAAATCTAACCGACGAATCGTTCCACGAATTCTACAACGTTGCTTACGATCCAAGATTACGGTGGATCCGACAGATAAACGAACGAGTGTGTCCCGTTAAATGCTAAACAAAACTCGCAGAAGAGAATTCCAACGAGGATAACGTTAGGGTCCGGGTACCAGCCCGGAGATCAGACCCTCTGAACGAAGAAACGCCAAACATTGAAATTCCGAGAATCGTATCGCGGTTTCAAGGCACCGCCACCGTCACGATCTCTCCGGTAAATGCAAAACGAAACTAGGGAGAATTTTACGTTCGAACGATACCTGATAAAACGTGCAACGCGCGACAGATACGCGACCAAAAAAGGAGGGTAGAAAAAAAAATAGTGTAGAGGCAACAAGAGTCGGTGGTTGCGAGGTCGAAAGGGTGAAACCAGAAGGGTGAAGAGGAGGGGGTGGGGCTGGTATAGCGAGCATCAATTTTCAAGGCAAACAAAGTCCAACATTAACGTGTAATGGCTGTGGCGTCGACCGAGTTTCTGTTGTCCGTTTTATATGCAGAAACGGTTCGCTTTGCTCGTACAAAGGGTTGACAATTTCAAAGCTTCCGGCTTACCGGCGTTCGAATCGAGTGACGTCACGTTCGATCGTTTACTCTGGTTATTTCTGAAACAGATTGGAAGTCTATGAGTTTTGTGGATATTACAGAAAAAGAGAGAGTGAGAGAAGGAACGGGTAAATAAAAGAGACGAGAAACGAACAGGAGTTAGAACACAGAGGAACAACGAGGGAATACGAAGCAGCTTATCGAATTATCGTTGCAATATACGTTTTCATCTTGGTTTTTTCTCCCCTCCTCCCTTCTTTCTAATGCATCGACCATTTCTTGGTTCCTGCCGTGAAAACTCAGCGTGCTAACAGCTTCGAAGCTCTTAATGCTCGCACCGTCTGTACACGTGTGTTTATGTCCATGTGAAATACGTGATGTACAGTTTAATCTTGAACGCAATACTCGGCACGATCGAATTAACTGTTTCGTTGTGGTATCCGTTTTGCCGTCGTAAATTGATCGCTAATGCTCGGATAAATCCGGCTTAATGTTATCGAAATTGCAAGGTGTTTGGAAACGAACTATTTGAACAACTTTCGGTGACAGTGCTTAACTTCCTGCTGTAACTAACATCCTTAATTCCATAAAATTCTAATAACTATAATTAACATTTGTACAATTCCACTGGAATTTTTATATTTAATTTTCACTTTACATTTTTCTTTTTACTGGTTCTGTTTTTTGTTTTTCGTTTTTTAAGCATAAATTCTTTGTTTCGGCCGAATATAGTTGTCTACGGTATTAACACGCTTGCCACTCGAAATCTAATAACTATGCAATCGTCGTGGATGGCATTTAGACTAAAATGGGACGGGTGTTTTTCGGGCGAGAACACGAAATAGCGTGGGATTCGATCGACTATGAACCGAGGCACGCACAATGTTCACGGTGAATGATTCACGTTTTAAAAAAGCCTAGATTTTTGTTGTACAGAGAGATGATGGCCGAGGCTGAATTGGTTCTTTGCCGTGCAATACCGTCGAGAACTATCGTTTTTGTAGTAATGGTGAACATTCAGCCATTGAAAGCTCGCCGGGTTTTTTTGTTTTCATAATTTCTTCCGTGTATTGGCGAGGGTTGTTCGTTTCACGTACGTTCGCGCGATTTTAAACGCGTACAAAAATTAAAATTTGAATGCCGTGCATCGCTTTTGGTCCTTTGAGCAGGCAAAGGTATTTTATTTATAATAAATTTTGCCTGTCGTATTTTTAAAATGGATTATTCTGTTTTCAAGGAATCTGATTATTTTTTAGCTTCCTTCAGAATTACCGCTTTAACCCGTTTCTTCAAATCTCGCTTTTCGGTTTCTCAATTTTCTTTTCTTTTATATCGTCCAATCCTCTTCCTAACTCCTCTTTCAACTTCCTGTCAAACCTACCTTTACTTTAATCCTTTCTCTAGCTCTCGCTTCAGTTTCTGTTGCTTGCTTTCCGAGATTGAAAGTGGCCAGACGTGAAATGGGACAAATTTGTGCTTCAACTTAAACTTTGGTAATTTTGTACGTACATATACAAAATTTCTAAGACCCACTTGTACAATTTTTATTTGTACCAAGAAAAATATGAAGTTGATAACTTTGTACTTTTTTGTATATTTTACTTTAACATGGGAGTCTAAATATTGGGAAATGTTATTGATTAGAATTATATTTATTTTGATTGAATAATTATTTCGTTCAACTTGAATAAATAATTTTGTAAAGAAAAAATTTTAGGATTCCCAAATAAGTTAACTTAAGTTTCTCACGTTTGAATATTTTTTTCTTTGTTTTAATAATTGATGCTTTTAATTATTTGTGTGCCTACAATTTTTTTATAAAATTATAGTATGTAAAATAGTAGCCAAACATAATTTAACAATAAATCGAAAGGTCCATCATAATTTTTAAACTTATTATATTTTTACTTTTAACTTATTATATTGTTACTCTCAGTTTGGATTAAAACTTGATACAACCAATTTTTATTAAACCTAAAATTTTAAATTGCTTGACTACCATATGTGCTAGTTTGCGACACTTCAATGTACTCAAATCGTGTTAGACTTTCTATGTTTACAAAGTCGATAGTTTCTTGAAATGAGTTCAAATAATTTTTTCAAACGAGCAATTTTACTTCTGAATAATAAAATCAAGCTCATCTCCTAATTGTTTCTAATTATCAAAAGGAAGAAGTCTAGAGACATCTAACTAAGAGAAGAAGAAAGTGGTGCAGGAAATTAAACCGTTTCCAGAATTCTCGAACTCAGTGTTTTCTATCTTCTTCCTCATCCCGTCGATCTTTCTTCGCGAAAAGCCACTCAAGTTCTTGTCGGTAACGACGAACATGTCCGGCCACTTCTTCCGTCTCTTTTCCGAGTTTTTACCGTGGCTTCCACTTAATTACGAAAAGCATCGTCACAGTTTTCATCCGGTTGTTCGAACACCAGGACACGCTTGCAACGGATCCCGTTTTCTTCTGAGGTTCAAGTTGAACACGACGGTGTCAGTAGTACACAGGGTATTCCATTTGAAGCGATCTTCTCGAGTAATCTGCAAAATTATTGAAAATGATCCCTGTAAAAATTAAACGATTTCGAGGGGCATATATTTGTAATTGGAAAGTTAAATTCATTTTCTTTTATGGAACTACATATTTTTACAGCAAGAAATTGGTCACTTTAGAGGTAATTCACCTTCTGATTAACCGACTTCGAAAAGGAGGAGGTTACTCAATTCGATCGGTATATATATATATATATTTTTTAATGCCTCGATCGATACGCCTATTAACCTATTTTATATAGAGAAACCATTAGTTTAGGAGGTATTTTAATTCCAATATTAGAAAATTATATTAAGTTTCAATAACTTGCTCCAAAATTGAAAATATTAATTTTTGTACACGATTTTGGAGAAACAGACCAGTTTGCCTACTACTCTATTGAATAATGTGATCCACGTGAGATTAGTTTTTCATATAACATTTTAATTTGTTATTTCCAAGTGATATCAGAGTATCGTATCAGTAATGGTAAATATTTTAATTTATTAATTGTTACCTTCGGCTGCATTGAATTCGCAATTTCAGTTAAAGTTTTAATTACTTTTTACGCCGTTTAAGGGAAAATTACACGGGGTCGAACAAGCGAGCAAGCAAGCAACGTGCAATTAACGGCACAATGCAATTAGCATTTGCGAATAGCAGTTAATTATATCCTCAAAGAATACGAGTGTAGTCGCTGGTGTTTGTCGCATAACCGCTGTAAGCACACTGTTGAAATGAACTTTTAGTTTTAAAACAGAAACTTCTCGTCGAGAAGGGTGACTGGATATCTTATTCGTTCCCGAAGAAAAGAAACTTTTTAATTGGTCGCCGAGCTACCCGAGAAAAATTTCGATCGTTTTGTGTGTCCTGGCCACGAATGGTTTCCTTTGGAAGAACACAAAGCGTATCGTACTTTGTTGAACTTAATCGTGTTTGATAAACGAAATTAAATCATCAGTTTCACGATAAATTTTTGTAATTATTCGATCTTTTAAGTGGTTAGAAAACTGTTTGCGGTGTGATGGAAGTTTGTGAAGCTAATATTGAAAGACCGAATAAAAATTCTTCGTGTCGATAATATTACTGACAAAGGAAGAACTCCGAGTCTAGAATTCAAAAGTTTGTGAAACTTTGAAGATATGTGTAGGATACCTATACAGATATTTCTTTTTGCTGCTCAAATTCAATTTAAGAAAGTAGGAATTGGGTCTATGTTTCGATTTTGCGTTATAACTCGCGAACTGTAAATGATAAAAAATAGTTTTTAGACAAATGTTACTTCTTTTGATTACGACCATCATTTGGGGAAAAAGTTTGTCAATTTTTTGGACAATTTGATAAATTATAAACAAAAGTATTATTAGTTGCTTCTAAAATCCATCTTTTCCCCTGAAACCTTTTTGAGTGAATTAAATATCTAGGAAACTACATATCAAATCAGATACTGTTTTTTAGTTAGAAATATAATACATAAATAGGTGAATTTTGCCTGATTATAATAAACTGTAATTGTAAATTTTATTATAAAAAAAAGTTATTTTCCTTTAATCTTGAATGCATGAATTTTTAGATTGCCAGTTAATAAAACTAAAATTGCAGTTAAAAATCGGAAGATTTATAAATTAATAGATTAATCAATTCGCATTTATTCTTCGGCTAATTACTACTCTTTATCATGGTTATGATGATAGAATAACTAATTCACCTTCATTGTAAGATTTTTATTTCCTGTAATATTCTGATTTTATCAACAGTCATTGCTCCTTGTAACACAGAAAAGAAAAGTTGCCCTGCTAGAATTACCTGGCGACAGTTGTGTACCGTAATCACCCGATCAATCATCAACTTGAATAATTAGGAAACGCGTAAACGAGGTAAACAAGGTTTCGTCGCGCTGCTTCCTGTGACGAGTTTCATTCAGACAGTTTATCGATCCGCAAAATGCAAGACGAGCCGCGCCCACAATGCGTCCACGGGGCGAAACGTTTCGTTTCTTGTCGGATTTCTTGAATTCCTTATAATTATCCGAGACACGAACAGGATCCCTATCTGGCCGGCAAAAATGAATTCGTCGACAGGTAGTTGACATTCCATTAAAGACGCGCTGACATGCAAACAACCGTCTGACGTATAGACATCTTTAAAGTTCTGAATCTTTACAATTCCATTGATTTCTAAACATCAGTTGTTGTCATCAATTAATAAAGATAAAAAGAGATTCAAAATAGTATTAGTTAAAATTAATTTTCTTCATTGACAATAGAAGTACCAGGTTTTTCATTTTGTTCATAAAATTGATTACTGATTTTTTAACCAACTTCGAAAAGGAGGAGTTTACTGAATTCGATTTTTCTTTTTCTTTTTATCGAGATTAAGAACTATTCTGTGTCTTAGTTTGTGTTGCGTCCTTTATTTATTTCATTCGCTATTTTATTTTCTGTTTAAAATTAAGTGTACATAAAACGTCGGTGATTCTAGCATTAATCTGTATTGCATAAAAATGAATGTGACGGATGTATAATATGTGATCGCATCACTGATATAATTGGCTGAACCGATCAAGATGATTTTTAGTACATAGTTAGGGTTGGGCGACGGGCTGGTTTTTATCATTTCGCTTTGTTACGTATTGTGGACCCGCTCTATGTTATGTATATCCGGTCTATATTGTATATTGTATATTTATTAAACTTTCTGCGCCAAATTCAAACTGTAACGTCAAGAAAATTGATTTTATTATGTTAAATGTTATTCAATAAAAATCGTGCCATCAGCATAAGAACGTTCAGCTAGTTAAAGTTTAAAGAATTACATAAATTGTTTCATTTCAATTACATTATTTATTTAAATTCCACCGACGGCCACGCAACACACTTTAATGATCAAATATCTGTGTGATGAGATAATTAATTATCAAAGGTAGTGGAAACGGCGTCGACATTGCATGAAATCGGCCACGGTCGATGAGATAATTGAGCATCAAAGTGTCAATTGAATTAGTATAAACTTCACTCCAATATTTGCTCATCTCTATATACTATATATAAATACAAATGTAAATGTTCGTTTCTTCAGAGTCTTAAATCTCCGAAAGTTTTTCACCGATAGCTTTGAAATTTTGACTCAATGTTCTACTATAATATAAATGTCATACTTGCGACGGATAAAAACATGCTTCTTTCGAATAAGAAACGTACGCTTCCTCTTTTATTTCTTTTCAATCTAACCAGACTGATTGTGAATCACAGCAACGCGTGGCCGGGTACAGCTAGTCAAATTATTTTTTATAAAATTATTAAACATATCACGTTTCCTTATTACAAGTCAACGCCGTGTAGCTGTAATATTCAGTCAATTGGCATTCTGTTTACTGTGACACGATTAAATATTACCTCATCCGATTCTATTCTATACGCAGGTACACAATCATCAGTGTTCACCAATTTCGCACATTTTCGAGCATCCAGTGCCGTTTCACGATCGCGTAATCCGGTTACGCCGTATCGTAAGACGCGGAATCGTCCTTTTGTATTCTCCGAAATGAGGTCGCATGAATATTTCGCCCGATTGCTTCTCCACAGAACCGGAGTTACGTATTCAGAAAATGGCCCGAGAACGTCGCTGGACGAGGACCAAGAGAACAGCCAAAGTATAAGGAAAGGATCCGAAAGATCGGACCCGATTTCGATCCTCCTTCGCGAAATATTCCTCGTGATACACCTGGCCTTGTGTGTGTGTTCTTAAGTTCGCCTTATCGGGGTGAGCTCTCTCGGATATAGAATTTCCCAGGATCAAATATTTTATCCTTTTCGTCGATCGGACGCGCACGACAAAGTCCACGGGAAGCACCGTGTTTATCTGCAAGATTGATACGTTCATGGGAATAGGGATGCTGTTGTCGATGGATTTTGCGATCTGCGAAGTCGCAGGAACGCTCGAGACCCGCCCGGTAGCAGAAAGATCCTTTTTATTATCAGTCTCGTTTGAGTAGAACGTTTCGTTGGGACAAAGGAAGTGTACTTGACGGGATAAAATAACTATTTTGACGAGGAACGGGGAGCCGGGTGAAAGGCCAAAGGTTACTGATTAAAACTCGAAAGGAGGAATAATCGTTGGCAAGGTTTCTGAACGAAAGATTAGCATAAATTTGATAAAACCAACAAAAACTGTTATATTCATGAAAATTACTGAAAAAGTAATAACTTTTTCTTTTCCATTTTCCGGATTTATAAAATATTTCCTAAAATAAAGGAAATCTTTCGTTGAAAAAATTCGACTGTCCAGTTTTAATCGAAACATCCTTACATGTATTTCACCGGTTGAATCACAGTTGGCCGGCCATATTCACCTTTTAAAGATAGCTAAAGCCAGCAAAGTTAATAAACATTAATTCTGGACATTAAACGGGACACCTTTTAAAAACTGTACGATATCGGAAGTTTCAGAATGGAAAAGCTTGAAAGTTTATGTAAGAGAATGTGCAAGTTAAGTAGGTACAGTGGAATAACTACATGAATAGGTGATACGGAAGCTTAGAGGATAAAATCCAGCTTGATCCTCGGGAGCTATGGTATTTCATGCTTTGGTTCCCTTGGGCGGTCCGATACTCGATCTATTTTTAACCAGCAACCAGTAATTTACTACCAACCTGGCAAACTGCAAATATTTTAGGTACATTGAATATTTTGAAACATTTTTCGTTTCTTGAAGCGTACGACCGAAACCGAAATGTTAAGCTTTTCTTATATTATACCGGAGTGTGTCTAGAATTTCTGTTTTATAAGATACTTATTTTTACGCACTCGATTTGTAATCTAGTAATTAAATATTAATTAGCAAATTTCAAGCAGCACACTACAAAGTAGCACTTATAGTGTATTAGTTTGACGTATAAAGTATGATAAAAATTGTTAATACAAAATGACCGGTTCTTTCTCGAGAGAACGGTAAATTAAAAATGTAGTATTGTATATTAATACTTTGCGCTCAAAGAATGTTTTCACGTTTCCTTTTACCAACTCTATAATTATAAATATATTACTTTTTAACTGACAAAACCAAATTTAAAAATTTAATATTTCAAGTGATTAATTAAATGTCTTGACTTTTAATTAACTGACTCGAATTTTCTATAACTCACATAACAGCAACAAGACGAATTTCACTACTTTTAGATCCCTACTAAAGAACGTGGAGCATTCTAACTTTGCTTAAAGAATAGAAATCATATCGAATTCTAAATATTTATAAATACTTTAAAACGCAAAGAAATGATAATTAGGACATCTTATTTAAAAAAAGCAGAATAATTTGTATTTAGCTGACGAAGACGATGACTGTCGTGAGAATCACCGGTAATAAAAGAATTGATAAAAGGGAAGCTTTCCATATTTAGCTTGAAACATTACTATTGCATTTATTTCGAATTTAAATATTAACACCATCGTGAAATAATATTCTGACTTCGTAAAGTTAAAACTTTCCTGATTGCATTTAGAAATAATCTGATTATAATTATTTTACGGAAATACGGTGAAGTAGACGCGAGAAGCCTAACCCTTTGCCAAATCAACGCTGCACAGGGATACAACAAATATTTCACAAACTTTGAAATTACCAATTTTTATATTCAGTTACGTTCAGTATAAAATAATTCCTACTTCCAGGTATTCTTAGGCTATTACGATCGCGAAGGGTTAAAGCTTGGGGTGTCTATAGACGAATAACATAAGATATCAAATTCTGTCTGACCACGTGTCTGATTTCACTGCAACAGTCAACGTGACAAACAAGGAAACTATACCCTGACGAATTTGTGTATTACCTACTTCCACTTTTCGTGCAAATTAAAAATTAATTATGTCAACGAATACTGTTTATCCAGTGTCATCTTTTGATGCGTTAAAACACGTTAAAAATCTAACTTAAACACCCTATATCGCCGCTTATAGATGAATAATGGAAACTTCTGCGACGAAGACGAACGCGTTCGAATGGTTTTATCTGGATCCTGTCAGAGACGAACTTCGAACGACGATAGTCGCACAAAGGATCCATTAATCATCTCGCGTGGTTACTTACGTCTCGTCGTAATCTTCGTTCTTTCTCTGTCCCGACGACCGTCAAGATAGTCCTCGCGTTTCCCCGTCTTCTTCTCGCGTCAGCTTCTTCCCCGTGTTCCCGTTCTTTTTGCCCGGGTACATTGTGCCCATTCGTACCGGCACTATAATTTCTTCCGCCGTTTTCAGTCGACTCATGCTCGCACTTCGAGAAACGCGAATGGAATGAAGAACTGGATGCTCATGTTCCCGAGTCTGAAGGTGGTCTTTCATTCTTGCCGGTTTCGCGAATTTTAATCAGAGGACTCGGAACGTTCTAAGACGACCGGCAGAGACATTCGACCTTTTCACTGGTCGCTAATGGATTGCTAGGCGAGAACACCTAGCGAACTGATCGCAATTTTGTCCCTCGTTTCGAGCGACACCCTTCAACCCTTTCGTTTCTCGTTGCTTCCGTTCTGGTTCCGAGTTTCGATGTTAACGAATTCGTTACAAGAGATGAATCGAGCGTCGTTGAAGATACTGTAAGGAATCTCTTCCGGGCACGGTTATTGTTTTTCTTTTTTCTTTTTCTTTTTTTTTAACACTTCATCCCGTGAACAGGAAGTTAAATTTTAGTTTATGATGTTGACGAACTAGAAAGAATGATAATAAGAGACTACGAACGTTGCCACATTTTCCGTTGAACGCTAGCGTTAAATCGAGTTCGATAAAAGTGGAGGAAAAACGAAGGAAAAGAAGGGAGGAGAGTTTGAAACGGTTCGTTGAGAAGTCTCGAAACGTTAAAGAGGTTAGCTCTCTTCTTTTCGTATTTCGTTGAATTCGAATCACGCTTGTCTTCTTCTCTTTTCTCTTCTTTTCTCGCTACTCGCCTCGGTTTTCCCGTCTTTCAGGCATCGCGGCACGTCAACCTCCTCAGACGTTCTTCGCCACTTTCCTTCCCGTGTCCCGTTCTACTACCGTAAAATTACTACTTTCGTTTTCTATTTTTTGCGAACCTCGAAACGAACCGATACAATCGCAGTCTCTAACCGAACGAAATTCCAGATAATCCCAATCGAACCCTGATTACGCTCTAAAACGAAGAAGAATGTCTGTGCTGCTGTGATTTTTCGTTGTTTCTCTACAGTGAATTGAACGAATCTTCACGGTTGATGCGAAGAGATTGTCAGAAATTATTTTATCGACGCTCAAATATAATTATTTGGTTGTTGGATATCAAACGGTAAAGTGCAGATAACATACGTAGGTACGTTGTTTAAATGAAGATAAAACTCGAAGACAGTATGAAGGTTGGCTGTAAACGTTTTGTTTCAAATTATAGTATGCATTAATTGTCATTTTAAAATTTATTACGTATAATATTAAATACTCAATGTTATTATTAAATTAATATTAATCAGTATTAATATTACGTTATTGTTATTAATACTTTATGTTTATATTTGTATTAATAACATTAATATTTGCTATTTCAGTAAACACGATATCATTTCTTTACACTGATTAAGTTCGCGTGCTAATATAAAAGAAAAAAGATACCGCTTTCTACATTTCATTATTTTACATAATAAAGGTCTCATTGTCAGATGGCTATAATTAAAAATTCATTCACTCGCATCATGTTAATGAAATTACAAAGAAGATATATCAAATTTATTAATCTTCTGAACAGTCTCGAAATAATTTTACTGCATGTGAGGAATAATTAAAACACTTTTAAGTGTTTACTCGTGTTTTTCTCGTAACTGATTTTTCTTACCGAGGCCTGTCTTGCATCTTACGGTACAATAATTCATTATTAAATTCAGAAATACGTGAAAATAACCATCGAATTGTTAATTAACGATATGGTTTGATGACCTATGGTGTCCTGTTATCACGAAACATGCCTCGCGACCTTGATCCGGTACATAAACTTATTGGAACCGAAAACAGAGATAATAATCGTAACACTATAAGGAACCGGATACGCGGTTGAATCCAAAGGACTCGACACTTTTATTTTTCCATTCGAATAGTCTCGCGGAATTTCAGCAGACGTCTACGCCGACGTCGAACGCCGACGGAAGATGGATTTCCTCTTTCTCTGTTCCTCCGTACTTCGAACCTGGCTATAGGGATGCTGATACATAGGAATGATCGATCGTCGCTCGAGTGGAATTGTACGCCTCCCAGGATATATTTTTTAATCTCGTTTCCTCGTCCTATCCTTCGTCTGCACGCGTCTTAACGTTTCTCCCCGTTCTTCGCGACATTTCGGCCCGGTAGATAACTTTTCGATTGCGTTTCCTCCTGCGAGACTCGTGGCTCATAAATTGTACATTGAATAGGTGAAACGAACGTCTAGAAAATATATTTCTCCTAATCTTGCCCGTCTCGCACGGAATATATGTGTCGAAAGTTGTCGAAGAAAATGAATAGCTTACAAATAAGTATACGCGTACGCATAAGCTTAGCGTTTGTCAAACCATTAAGCTAATATTATTTGAAATTGAACGATTGGTAGTAACACGGATTGATTCACGCTTAACGAATTCCGGACCGACTCGTTAATGTACTTAAGAAATTTCTGTATTATCGTGGTCGTATCGTGGAACACTCAGAACTAATTATGATTTCGAATATAATCCTCTTCGTAATCTCCTTTGAAATTTGAAAAGGCGCATGAAATTACCACACTCACGGATTTCATGGAATGCACAGCTGGCGAAACGTTAAAAGAGATTAAATCATCCAGGAAATTCAGGGGAGTAGATGTACGGATGGGTAATCAGTCGAGTAGAATAAACCGGCGAACGGTCAGACGTGATTCTGTTTTTCCCCCCCAAAAGGCCGTATCAAACGGATCAAACGTGCAGATAATTTGCGTTCACTGATCATTTCGTGTACAACGGGATCAACCATCTTTAGATTTTCGAGTTCGTAATGAGTTCTTTTTTATGTTTTTATTGGCCGCGATATTCACTTTCGACGCGGTTATTAAAGGGTATTTCGTTAAGCCGATTTCTTAGCGTGGAGCAGCAGCAAAAACGCATCGGGAGTTTTAATTGCAAACTGTCCTGAAACGTGTTCAAAAAGTACGTTTAGCCTTCATTAAACGCTATAACGGCAGGGAATTCTTTTAAGGACCCAAAACCTTTTTAAAAATACGCCTGGACCATGCATTCTTATATTATTCGTAACAAATACTGGCGCTATAACTCTTTAAAGAATTAACGATGAGAATAATAAAGATTGGTAATATTTATCACCGAAAGGGTTAATTAGTAACCTACCCACCACTAAACTGACCAATTATCGATTTACGTGTATAAATATTCTGTGACACTTTCCTCCTTATACAAACTTCTTGTACTCGTATTTTATAAAACTTTCCATCAATCTTTCAACACAGAAAGATTAAAATTCATTAACATCTCAACCCTTTACTTTGCGAGTGATGCAAATAAGATTTCAACTTTTTATTTACTTCTCGGCCAACTTCGAAAAACAAAAGTTCTCCCGATTCGATATCCAAATATTTCCACCAAATCTTTGCGTTCTATACGTATTTCTTCTCGTCTGGTATTCCACATCGAATCACGAAGTATCGTGAAATAAAAATCGCGGGAACAGGAAACTTTATGCGTACGTTTCTTGAAGTAAAACTATTCGATGACAGACGACATTTCGTGTCCATATGCTTCGGGTCCCAAGTTTTTCGTCCACGAGCGTATTGGCTCATTGTTTATGAATTTATACGGACATCCTTCGGCAAAATCTTTCCGGGAAAAGGGCGGAGAAGGATTTCGCGCCGTCTGTGCGAAACGTTAAGGGGAACACGGTGGATTACACGGGAAAGTTTTTACAGAGGAGAAGATTATATGAAGAAATAAAGCAACCGGATGGATGGTTAATGCGTTCGGCGGAGTGCACCGGTGCATCTGCAAGTCTGACTATTTTTGTGGAATATATTACGGTATTAAGCGGGACCTGCCGGATTTAGTCGTAATAATTTTTACGGAATAACGCGGGCTTGCGCAGCCAGGAGCCATATTTATGTCGATGTTAGGAAACTTGCCTAAACAATTTTGAACTGAACACATCTTTACACTGAATTCTTAATATTTTTACTGTTATTTTTGTCATTTTCTAATATCGATAGGAACTTTAGTACGAATTTAATAAATATCCTACTGAATGTACTTTACTGACAAACGAAAATGTAACAATATACAAAGCAACGCCATTTTTGAAAATTAATAAAACAATGCCGTGGGGTTAAAGCATAAATATACAGGAGTTCGGAAGTAATAACATTTTTGTCAGCTTCAAAAATGTATTATTTTAGTTTAACGTTAAATAAAATTTTAATTTTCTGGTCGAATGAACTGATTTCAACTTTCATAGAGCTTTTAATCTTTTATTAGAATTATGATGATACGAACGGATGTTAAAAGAATAATAAAAATAAGAAGAATCAGAAAGATAGCGATTCTAATAATTTTATAATTCACTATAATACTCGATGATCATGATTGCGAGTCGAAAGAAAGTTTTTGGAATAGAATTTGGAATTTATTATAGCCGGGACGGGAAGTATTTTCACCTGAACCACCGTGCTTTTGTGTTTCCTCGCGAAAAGTACACCGCATTAATCAAAGACACCTATCCCCCGTTTTCCTTTCTCACGTAGACATCATTCAACCCCCTTGCAATTTTTCTGCAAACCAATGCTCACTCCTTCCACCATCTGTTTCAAAACGCTTGTTTGCCCAGAATACTTATTTTCGTAAATTGTCCTACCATGACACTTTCCATCGGTTGCTGGTTTTAACTGAATCGTGCACTGTTTCTTATTCATTATTCGGTTACATTAAAATTGTGTTATATTAAAACAAAAAATTAAATTCTTCGTCTGTAATAAATCTATACTTTGACGTATAACTTTTCGGTAATCAGATAAAAAAGATATCATTTTAACACGTTAATTATCGTGGGCGGATCCAATAACCAACGATTTCAAAATTAATTTTCTCGAATAATTTAGCAAAGATAAAGAAGAACGAATACTACCGGTATTTCACTTACGATCCAACATCAAATTTACTTCGTAATTAAATCGGCCAACTCTGTTTGAAATGAATCCTAACTCGAATAATCAGTAATTCTCGAGTATTGGGACATATGCTGGGATATATCCCCTAGGGAATCATACGATGCTCGACAATGTACATCTCTTCGAAGCAGACGTACAATACAAGCTACAGTAATTTAATCGGTTGTTAGCTACAATTAAACGTTTTACGACGATAATCAATTTTTAATTGTAATTATTATAAAAACACTGTTTTTGCTGCAGAAACCATACTTGGTTTGGATAAATCAATAAACCTTTTATATTTCAAAATCAAAATCAACAGCTTAATAGTTTCAAGTTCCTCGGAATATGTATAGAGTTTCGTATCACAAAATTGATCGCCTCCACGAACATTCATGCCATATTCTAACGAGACAAAACAAAACGACATTCGATAAAATGGAAACGCAGTTTCGGTGCAGTCGAATCAAAGACGCCTTCTGTCAAGGTGCGCAACTTCCCGAGGCTGGTTACAACGGTAAACCAATTCCTCCGTCTGTTTTCGACAACTCGAACGGATAATTTCAGACCCGTAGTCAAAGGCCGTCCTCAAGGACCACGATGGAAATCGGAAACTCGACGCCGGTTCCATAACACAAAATCGAATTTGATAAAGGAGTTCCATCGGTCGTCGTAACAATCGGTGTGGCCGTCCTTCGAGGTTTAATAACGACTTTTGACAGTATAAAACTTCTCCTGACAAACCTTGAATATCACGACGATTGTCGAGACGTGTTTGCAACGGGCAAACACCTAGCGAGTTCTTGACGTGTCGTCGCTTCGAGGAATCCCATGGAATGTCGTGAAACGGTAAAAAAAAAGAATCAAACTGAAACGAGGGTGAGCCGCCCTTCTCTTTTGCGACTAGCAATATTCGCCGTCTACCGGGAAATGTAAATTTTCTGAGAAATTTCTGCGTTTGAACGCAGAACTTCGTATCCTCGTTAGAATACGGTGCCGCGAGCTTTGTTTCGTTCTATAAACGTCGCGTTAAAGGTAATTAATCCTTCTTGGGATTTTAGAAGCTGCTCCGACCACATTCCAAATTTTCAAACTATGCATGCTTTAACATGTGGGTGGATATAATTATTTAAAAATTTATACAACCTTCTGTTACCTTGTTGATATAATTATTTAAAAATTTATACAACCTTCTGTTACCTTGTCAACTTTTTAAATTGTTTGCGTTCCAAATTTGGAAATCTAAGGAAGGGTCGAAATCAACAGTGCCTGAATATGGTACTGTAATGCAGGCGTCGGCAATCTTTCTCGGCTGCGGGTGAAAATGTATTTGATATGAGGGATTATTGGAACTAGGGGTAATTACGCTAGAAAATATTTACGCTAGGGATATTTTCGAAAATAGGGACTGTTTTCACTAGGGATTATTGACCTCGGAGAAAATTGTACTAGGAAATATTGACACTGGGGATTATTTATACTAGGGATTGTTGACCCTAGGTATAATAAGACTAGGGAAAATTACAACCTGCAAAATTATATTAGGAAGTATTAACACGACGGACAATTACACTAGGAAATATTGACGCTTCGGATAACTACACTAGATAATATTGACACTAGGGATAATTATACCAGAGTATGGAGACAACTGTAAACACCCAGCTATGTTTTAGAACCGGGTCGTTCATATTTGTAACTAGAACTCGGCAAATTTACATGCTTCACGGTAAAGACGTTAATTAAGGGAATAATCGGTACAAGTTCTAGGAGCTTAATTTATTTACTGTAGAACGTTGGAGCGAAGCTAATACACAACAAATATTTGGGCTCTGACGACACCGAGAATCATTTGCTTTGCTCGATCACAAGCACGTAAAACACAAATTACCTATACTTTCGTTGTATTTATTCGATAAATTATTTTACAATGTGCGCTGTACGAGGTCCCAAATAGAATTCTGTATATAATCTTTCTATAAAAATAATTTTTAAATTACAGGAATGATAAAATCCATGAAATATGTGGTCGTTTGAATGTTAAAATGAAAATTCAGTATTTATAGGATGAAATATGTTTTCAAATTCATTTTCAATTCTATTCTGTATATTTTCACATATAGCTACATTGTGTAAAACAATTCCTAATCTAATTTGTGTGAAATTATATCACTTAATTTTCAACAGCATCATAAATGTCATTGCAACATGTTTTCACATTTCCACGATTCCAGTCACGTTATAATTGAAAAAACTCGAGATTCGTACGATCGGGATGATGTTGATCCAAACGCCTTGGATATGTAACCGAATCGAAATAGGGTTAAGAGAATTTCGCGTAAAATCGATAATCTGATTTATAACATGACTGATACAGCTGGAAAATCAATAGGTTTCTCCTGCCAGGAGATTTGAATAGTCCGATAATTCCGAATGGACGGGATTGGTGTAAATCAATCAGTGTTTAGCGACCGGTCCGACGAGCAAATCTCATTATGAATTTCTACAGAACAATTAATGCAATTATAACGTAATTACCAGAGTTCAAAGCGCGGCTCGTTCATTAATTATTATCACGCAGACGCCAATCCTGCTACCCGCGACATGAAATAAAACAATCCGTGGCTATAATCCCGCGAGATCGTGTTCGAAATTCATCGACAAATTGTAACTGTCAGCGGGACGTCGTAGAAATTTCGACAGCTCGCCGATCGTTTGATTTAAAGGGATCTGTTACGGGCATAGAGTAACATGGTTCCTAACAATATTCATTGTACGACTCGGAATAAGGCTAGAATCAAGAGTAAAAAGAATTGCTACGGTGGCTTCGTTTTCGAGAAAAATGCACTTGAAGATTCTTCAAAGTATTTGTGAAACAATTTATTCGCGGTAAGGTAAATGACAGTTTAAAAAGCTCCTTCGTTAATTTAACCATTAACACCAGAATTACCAAAGGGGTCGAAATGACTTGGTTCAGATATTTTATTTTAAATTGTGAAATTGATTGAAACGCTTATGTCGAAATGTACGTTGGTTGTTATCGAGATAAAGAATTATTCTATATTAGGAGAATTATTCTTTCTATTTTAGAAAGTCGGTAGTTCTAGTGTTAATGTTATGAGTGAATAAATATTATTACTATCTCTAAAATTCTTCATAATGACAACGAGCCCAAATTGATATTAATATCTTAGGCTGCCTTTCACAATCGTCAAATTATAAATGTTTGAGCACGTGAATACGAAGACAAAACTTGGAAGAAATGAAATTTAGGAATATAAAATGTTTGAGGTTTTTCTAAGTGATAAATGTCAGTGCCTACGTTTATTTTAAACAAACTGTATATTTGAATTATTTTCGATAGGCTGGTCATGATTATCCATCAATCAATTTCCAGCGCCAGAGGTAAACAATGTTTGCCTATTACTCTATCGTAATAGTATCAAACATACATTTAACATATGGTACTGTCAATGAAAATACTCCTTCAATCCCGAAAACATTTATCTATTTTTCCAAAAATATCTATTTTAATTTTCCATTTTCTCCGAATTTTTACGTTTTCCATCGAAGTAATTGACCTTACCTGTTAACTTGAAAATCTATAATTTGAATAAAAATTTGTGCAATATTACCGTGAACAGAAATATATAATTTTACGACTCAATATTATTCTGATTAGTTTGAATTAAGATGGGAGTAGAGGTTTCTTGCTTAAAAATAATTGTGTCGTTGATCTTGGATGCAACGTCAAAGATGAGGTGGCAAAGAAGAAGCGTTCAATTACGTTAAAGGATGAAAACTCCCTTTGGCATCTTGTTCTATAGCCGGCGGGACCGACTATCTTTCCCATGGATCTTCCGGTTTCCCTTTTCTTTTTCATTTCGCCACGCAGCAAAGAAACTTCAATTGGTGCTATCGATTACTGTACCGACAACGAGATTAAACCTTTCTGTCTTGAACCGGACACTTCTTGCTACAAGTCTTGTCGCCTTTTTTGTTTATGGGGTCAATTCGATTATGTCTATCACTTGAGATTTTCTTCGTGTCGTTACCTACATCCATGGTTCCTTCATTTTCTCAGTAGCGTTCGAAGTAGAGTAAATTCATGATTTTTCCTGGTGTTTTATATCAAAATTAAAACACTGAAATTTAACACGTTGGCTGCCACGGGGGTCACCGGTGACCGGCATCCGAAATTTTTTACAATCAAATAATTACCAACAGAAATTATAAAATAAACCACGGATAGCGTTAACATTAAGCTAATAATGCTAGCTATCGAATTGAAAAGTTAAATTTGAAAATTAGTTGATTGTATTGTTAATAATTAGGATTTCAGCGTGTCTGACTACCCACGTCCGTTTTCACTGTGGCAGTCAACGTGTTAATGAGTAGTAAGTAGTACTATTTCATTTCCTCGGTTTTCTTCTCTATTTTGTTTTTGGTAAAAATCCTTGGAAATTGTATTTTGCATTCTTCTGATTGATTGTAGTTCTTTTATCATTGATTGTGAGTAAATGAATTTTAACTACTAAACGAGACTTGCTTGAGATTTCTTATTTTAAATTAGAAAATTTATTAAAACGCTTTCGTCAACTATTATTTCGTCAACTATTATTAACAACTGACGGAAAAAACAAATGTGACAGGTATTTGTTACTCAGGATTGTAAATACATTGTCGAGCGCCATAAACTTCCCTAAGGAAACGTATTATTCGTCTCGTATTATTCTGCTTAATATTACTAATTATTCATGGAAATGAATATTCGAAAATCACTAGGCATTAAATTTAGGTTATCTCATATTGTACGTGATGCATATTCAGTTTAGTAATTATTTCAATGCGATTTGGGTACATTAATAATAATTATTACCAAATTACTAAATTACTTAACTCTGACCTAATCCTGATCCTAAATTACTGAAGTATTAAATCTGATTATGGACAATGAGCTTAGTTGACATAAATATCTCGTAACTTTCGAATATAAAATGAATTGTGGGATTTCCTTCTCCCATATCACCATTTTCCCTACGATGCTCAACACTGTGTATCTCATTGAATTACATTTAAATTCTTTTATTCTTTTCAATATCATCTTAAGGCATGGATACGCTGAATAGTCGCCAAGAGCCTCACAATTACAGCACCCCTAAATAAAAAGAATGATAACAATAACAAACCCGTAAAGCACAATCGAAAACATACAATAGTTTCATGTTATGTTATTTAACAAATTTCCTTCGATTAATCTTTGCTTCACGCTTATCTTGTTACGAAATAAGTTTAATTTTATTCCCATCGACGAGGAAGGTCCCGAATGCTCATAGTCTTCTAATCTCCCTCCGAAACAATTAATTCTTCGTCGATCGCCAACATTTTTCTGAAAAAGTTGACGCGTAACGTCATCAACTCGCACGCGCAAAAGTGCATCACCCTTTTAAAAGTGGTTGAATAATTCGTCCGCGAAAAATCTGTACAGGTCATGAAAGCACGCCGATGCTCGACTGTCGGAATAGCAAATCACGGATCCCCTCGTCCAGCGTTTGTTTTCGATCACGTCCGCCTCGCGTTGCCAGTCTTTTCGCTTTGACATCGATTTTGTATCGGACAGGTAATTACAGGTTTCGAGTTATCTATGCGAATCCATCGGTCGAACGTGCCCAGAATTATTAGCACGGGTTTCGTCCACCCTTCTGTCTCCACCCATCTTTGGCTCCCCTCACTGTTTCGACCGTCCATGTGTTCGTGTCCACTTTATTCCTTAACGCGAGCCACGTTTACTTCGTGGACCGTTTCTCTGCTCGTTTATCCAAAGACATATAACTTAGTCCCGTTCGATGGAGACATTCGTGCACGAAACGGTTTCCTTCTTCTATTCCCGTCGAGCCACTTTCTCGAATTATTGGCTTGCGTAACACGCGAACTCGAACTATTGAACGAAATGTATCGAAACCCGCTCGGAAAGTAACTTTTTAATCAATGGTTCTGATTCTTTTTTAATATTTGTGGAAACGTAAGAGGGGTTTTTAGGCCAAAGTGATTGACTTCAATTTTGTTTTTAGTACTTAATCGGTGCTTAACTTCGTATATTTTTATTGAATTTTTTTAATAATTAGGCTTAACAATTGGGAAAGAAATTCTATTGGACGTGGAATAATACATAATTCTCTTTCAAAAGTCAATTACGATTATTTCAAGATTTATTTCAATTTGAGTTTTAAATAACACTGTACATCAGACGTCGGCAACCTTTTTCGGCTGCGGGTGAAAATCAACTAAAATGTAACTGGGAATGTGACTAAAATTGATAAGATCAATTTTATTGAGAAAACTGTTACAATATGTTGAAAAGGTTTTACCATTTGAGTATTATTGGGAAATTGCTAGGGATTATTAAAAATAGGGGTATTTGATATCAGGGATTATTCAAACTAGGGGTAATGGTGCTAGAAAATATTTACGTTAGGGATGATTACGCTAGTGGATTATTAACGATAGAGACTATTTTCACTAGGGATTATTGACCCCGGAGAAAATTGTACTAGGAAATATTGACACTGGGGATTATTTATACTAGGGAAAATTGGACTAGGCAATATTGAAACTAGGGATTGTTGACCCTAGGTATAATAAGACCACAGAATATAAGCGTTAGGAATAATTATACTAGGGAAAATTACAACTTGCAAAATTATACTGAGAAGTATTAACACTACGGACATTTACACCAGGAAGTATTGACACATCGAATAACTACACTAGGGAATATTGCCACTAGGGATAATTACACCAGGGTATATAGACGCTAGGGATCATTTACACCTGGAAAAATTGCACTAGGAATTGTTGACCCTAGGTATAATAAGACTAGGGAGTATAAATGTTAGGAATAATTATACTAGGGAAAATTACAACCTGCAAAATTATACTGAGGAGTATTAACACTACGGACATTTACACTAGGAAGTATTAACACATCGAATAACTACACTAGGGAATATTGCCACTAGGGATGATTACACCAGGGTATATAGACGCTAGGGATCATTTACACCTGGAAAAATTGCACTAGGGATTGTTGACCCTAGGTATAATAAGACTAAGGAATATAAACGTTAGGAATAATTATACTAGGGAAAATTACAACCTGCAAAATTATACTGGGGTGTATTAAAACTACAGACAATTACACTAAGGAGTAATGGCGCAAAAGATTTTAGAAAGACTGTCAAATTCTTAAAGGACATTGATAAAAAGAAAGCAACGCACAAACATACCGGAAACTGTTACACAATCCGATACATCCCTGTGAAACGAGAAACGCTGCTAGCACGGTCCGAGATAGGGGTGAGTGACCGGTCCAATGAGAGTTGGGTGGGCCAGAGGGTTGGGCGCAATGGGCGCGGCGGCGAGTCACGGGAAAGGGGTGAGTTTATTTTCGCAAAGCCATGATATACGTAACTTCCAGACCGACGGTGTATCTCGAGCATTAAGGAAGCATTCCCTGTGGAAGTTTATCGGATCGTGGCATCGATTTCTTTCGATCCCCTCTGCCTGTTCTAGATCGTGACCGATCCGTGAACAGAATGAGAAACAGAAACGGGATTCCTTCCGGTTGCTTTCACCTTCCTTTGTCAGAAGTTCCTTAAACCCTGTATAACATCATGTAATTTTTATCCCACAAGTTTGCATTGTTTCAATGTTATTTCATTTGGGATCTGTATGTAAACAAGGAGTATTCGAGGTTACCTTCGGTGAATTTTGTTTCCTTTCCTTATGTTATTTTAATAAAATGATTTATACGTATAGTATAATAGTTGTGAAGATTCTTGCATTGAACTATAATACTACTTAATCACATTAAAGGTTTAACCAAAACAAGTAAACGTAGTGCAAAAGTGGAAAAGATATTAACTCTTTCTAGATCGAATTATAATATTTTGCAATTAATTGTTATGCTTAATAACGTGATTATGTTACAAAAGAATGAAGACATAATATTTTAGAAAATACCGCCCCTTTAAAAAGTAACAATTTGAACCATCGATACGACTAGTCGATTGCTACTCGACGATTTCAATTGCTTCGTGAAAATATATTCTTCGACTTGTTTCCCTGATTTTGTATTTCAATATATAACTTGATAAAAGAACTATAAAAAATTGGATTACGTGCATATGCAAAAATGTTATGCCCCAATTCATTTTTTTTATAATAAAATTAAAAAAATTGATCCAAGATTAATATTTCCTAAATTCACGTTGTATAATTGAATTTTAATGATAAGAAATTGAGTTATTTGAAGAAAATTAGATATTAAATATAATAAATACATCAAAATACTTTATTTGTATTCTTTTTTCAGTTTTTCAGTTATATTAAATTTGTAAAATAGATATCGAAGATATACTTTTATGAAAATTTCATTTCTATTTATCACCTAAAATCACTCGCTTCGAACATTAATTATATTTATTCTATATTTCATATACATTCATTTTCCTTTTGCAACACTTGCTCGTACCAACAGACAAAATATAAATAAATCAGAATATTTCGTTCAAAATAAAATCGTCCTGATAAACGAAGTCGCATTAAATATTTTAAAACATCGATCACCTAATATTGATTTCGACAAAACCGTCGGAATGTATTGAAAAATATCTCTTAAATTCCCAAGCTTTGATCAATCCTTTCACATCGTTTTTTAACATAAAATCGTTCGAATGAATTTTCATTTCACTTCAAACGTTCAGATTCAATCGATCCGTCAAAAATCACTTATTTCATTCAATATTGGTTTATTAATGGAATAACAATTTTACCAAACCTAAAAGTTCACATTTCTCGAATCAAAGTATGTTTTCAAAATAAAAATAATACTATTTCGATGAAAAATGTTTCACGGTAAACGTTCCACGAAATTTCATCGTTCGCATTCGTGTTCGGCATACCGTGCATCAAATATACATTCGAAACTGTACCGTAGAAGCATTAAAGAAACATTAAAGAAGGAAGGGAAATGGAATGACAATATTATTCGTTGGAATTTTTCATGAAACAGAGACACCCGAAATACCGTATAAGAAAACATTGCCGTCGAGTGCTCGATTGCTTTGAAAATTTCTGAAAACAAAGTGATGGAAAAACAAATAATATATATACCCAGGGTTATTTCAAGTCCTGACAATCAATGTACCGCGTAATGCACTTCTCGTCGGGTGCGCTCTATAGATGGCGATAAAAAAAAAAAAATCTTTAATCGTCGAAACGAACCTAGGGAAAGAATGTGTTTTCAACGTGCGGTTGTACGTCAACGTCGTCGCAGGATTGTGTCATTGCCAGATTGGCTCATTTCGATCGCGATTCTACGTGATGAACAGATTTCTATTCGATATGTCACTTCCATGTACCATCCTGATTTCCGGTGTGTATACAAGTTGCTAAAAAGTATCGAGGTCATACTTGATAAGCATATCAGAGTCAGTATAAATTTATTAGGTTGTAACGTGGGAAACGTCCGATTTTGTTTGATCAATTTTATAATACTTTTGTTTATAAGTATTTATATCTTTGTGGGCGTTACAGGAAATACTGATTGATGTGATCAAAGTATCACAAAGTATCACTTATGAGGTATCACTGTGGCAAGAGCGGATTCAGACGGGGGGGAGTATTGGAGTCATGACCCCCCTCTGAGCTGTGTATAGGTTTACCTTTGATATTTATTCTAATCTCATTGATAAGTTTATTAAATATACTTTGTACGGAGGCAAACGAATACACACGCATAATAATGACTATATGCTGTTATTATAATTCTATGATTATGTATAATTGTTTTAACGTAATCGCATCGTCGTCGAAAAAACCTCAGATCATTCACGAGTTGGGAATTGTATAAACTCGCTGGTTAATTTGATAAATATTCGATAATTTATCACGGATTATTATGTAATAACCGGCAATTTTACAGAATCACCGGATTAATCACATTTACCGTAACATATACACTATTAGATATTGTATATTTTTTAACACACAATAGCAAACTGTAAATTGTTTGACTGTTTACTTATTCCAACGAAGAACTTTTCAACACTTTTCCCAAACATTGAAATTGATACGTCATAGACTTTCTTTGTTTCGTTCTGGGTGAAAATATTCGTGAACTCAGAAATTTCGAAATTTCTTGAAACATGAAAACTTAAGAATATTATATTTTTAACGCACAAGGGGGTTAATCAAACAACGCTATCAAATAAAATTCACACGCACTATCTCCTCATCCGTGTAGGGGTTAATAAAATCTGTTAAAACTAGAATAAATACATCACATTTTCTAGAAACTAAGTGTCATTATTCAAGACCATCCATGCTGTCGTAAAGAAATTGATAATGTGTTAAAATTGCCAGATTTTTCGGCCGAATAAAGAAACATTAGTTTCACGATAATCGAGCGTGACGGCGCAATAGCCAGGACGAAGGTAGAGATTATCGTTAATGTATTCCCCCGGGGCGTACAAGTTCTTCGTGCTCGCAACCACAGCCGTCGACGAGGACAAAGTTGTCATTCGGCCGTGCCGACGGACCGGCGCGCCGTAACAATCGCCATTGCCATGTTAATGGGCAGAAACTCACGGTGTGGGTTCCACGTAGCCTCGTCCGACTTCTTCTTCGTCGGCTACGTAGAACTTCGCCACCTTATCCCCGTTTCTTCTGTACGGTCAAAAGCGTACCAAGGAGGATGGAATTCAACCGGTTCGAATGCAAATTAGACTGAGAAGAATGGCACTTGAGAAAGCAGACTGAAATTTTTCGTTATGGATACTTTCGTATTATCTGCGTCCAATTTAATCCGGATGTTATCTGGAAATTTTTATAAAAATTGTACCGTATCAAATAGCACAATTTATTGATTTAAAAATTAATCCTTAACACGTTGGCTGCCACGGGGGTCACCGGTGACCGGCAACCGAAACTTTTTACAATCAAATAAATAACAAAAAAAATGACGAAATAAATCACGGATAACGTTATCATTAGGCTAATAATGCTAGCTATCGATTTGAAAGGTTAAATTTGAAAATTAGTTGATTATATTCTTGATAATTAGGATTTCAACGTGTCTGACTACACACGCCCGTTTTCACAGTGGCAGTCGACGTGTTAACGCGCCGAGTACCACAGTGAAAACGGACGTATGTAGTCAGACACGAGAAAATCCTAATTATTAAGGATGCAGTCGATTCATTTTCAAATTTAACCTTTCAATTCGATAGTTAGTATTATTAGCTTAATATTAATGCTATCCGTGGTTTATTTCATAGTTCTTTTTGTCAATTATTTGTTTGTAAAAGGTGTCGAGCGTGGAGCTTAACGTGTTAATATCACTATTAAACTGTGGCTGTTATTTTCGTAAGAAACAATAAAACTTTATCAAAACAATTAAGCAGTGGAACAGGAAAATTTTTAAATATACATGTATCCATAGCACTTAAAGGGTTAATTTCCACAGCCTTTTAAAGTACAGTATTTTTTGGTACTATTAATAGAATTCCCGCGGAGAGTTAATATTATGGCGAACATATCTGAAAAGTCCAACGGTCGAAAGCAAGTTTCATTGTTTAATTATTCTTCTAAACAAACCAGCTTCTCTAGAAATTAATATTTTATCTCGAATACATCCCTGGAGTTTGACGAACAGACCGCTGGTCGAGAGTTACATCGTTACTTCGGGTCAAACAAAGTAACGTTTCATCAAACAACGTTCCGTTTGCTTCTGTTCAAATCAAAGCTTCCGAAAGCTGAGCACGTCGACCGAACAAAATTATTCGCATAACCAGACCTGGTGAACAAATTCGTAACAAGCGCAGTTTCTTCTCGAGGCGTCTCCTCGATACGACGATGGATACGACAACAGGCTACGAGAGGGATATTCCATCGATACTTATCGACGTTTCCGCGAAGGAGAACGAATCAAGGTGGATCTCGTTTTAATTCCAAGCTCTGGGCACAGCGTGTTGCATATTCAGAAGTTTTGCACCGAATGCCAGGCCGTTGTTATGCTAAGACCACGAGGGCGGCCTGGTCGGCTCTTAGCATATTTCGACGATATTTCCGACAGTGCCGTATCTACGGGACTTCCGGTAGCACTGTTGCCTACAGAGTCTCGCCAGAGCCGCTTCCTTCTACCCTCGGTTTCACGCGCATTTGCATTATCAGCATTAATTACCACTTGACTTCGTTGCTGCTTTCAACGGGGTTGAATCGTCATTATCTCTTTCGAAAAAAGAAATCGCTGGATGGTTCAACTTTCACGATATTTCTTTTTCTAGGGGTTATTTGATGAATTAGTGTCGATTGGATGATGTGTTATGTTTGATTGGATATTTTTTTAATATACCTTCATTTTATCCCAAGTTGTAATTTTTATTACAACTTCCTGTTCATAGGACATCTAATAAAATTACAAAAAGAAAAAAAAATAGGGAATTGATTGGAATTAAGTAGTTACTTGAAATATTTAAAGTAGAGCAGTATATTTTTTTTTTGTGTTATACACAATTATTTATAAAATGAACCAATTTCTGTGCAAAACATTGTCACGATTGTTGATAATAATTACGTAGAAATCACTGACGTCAATAATTTTGTAAAATAATTATTGGCTTTTCCAGAATGAAAATAACAATTTTGGGATACTTTCTTACATTTTGTCTACATTATACATGGATTATCACATATGATTTTCATGAATAAGCTTTCTTCGTGTTTCTACAAATAATAGATATATTTAGATGTTAATTTATAATTCCGTTATAATTATCATTTCAAGCTTTAAACCTGTAGGAACAGTATTACAGGGTGAAAATGAAGAATCATGTGTCAGAGACTCGTTCGCATTTCGTGTCGCTTTAAAATTGTTTGGAACAAAAGAAAATTCTGTGATGGTAGGCTTAATTATCCGTAGCTCATTATCCTGGCGGATCTCGACGCACGCGTACACACGACAGAACCATTCTTGTTTCCCCTTCTCATTCATGAAATCCGGTAGCGCGAAATCAGGCCTTGCAACGATGCTCGTACATCTACGTTAACCCACTTTTGCGTTTTATTATCAGATTAAAAGTAGCCATTTGTTTGTGACGAAAATAATATTCGCTATTCTAAAAATTTCGGAGTGTTGTGAATCTGCGACTAAACGACGCCACCAAATTTATTTAACGCTAATCGTAAGTTTGTTGCACGATTCAGTGTGTTATGAAAGATCAGGTTTCGGCAATGACTTGGAATATTATTCACTAGTATATCGAAACGTCAATCACCGAATTTGATCAAATTTAATTATAATGTATATTCCATAAAAATATTCTACACGTATTCTTTCTTATTTGTCATCGCACACATTGGTGGAATGAAAAACAATCCTTAAAATAGTTCGTGTCAAACATAATAATAGTTAAACTTCAGAACAAGTGGTTGTAGAGTTCCAGAATGTATCTTACCGTTAAATTCGAAACACCCTATGTATGTTTGCATCAGAAGTTTGTGTGTACGTGGAACTATATTGACGCGGGAATTAAACGTTCATATAACAATCGGTAAACTTTTTACATGCTGACACGTTGTTTCGTAATTATTATTTATGGGACGGCAACATTAATGTGCAATAGGTGTCAAATATGTGTCCACGTGTAGCATGAAAACCATTCGGTTGAAGGTAACTAAATTTTTAATTATTTTTCACATGAATTTATAATTCATAATTTGGTAACGTGAAAAGAATAATCGTATGTGTTTAAAAACAAAAATGAGCAACAATTGTAATTCTATTAAATGTAAAATAAGATGAGAATACTTACTGTTAGTTGAATGAAATACAGAAGATAATCAGAAAAATAGAATCAACAATATAATAAAAGATTAAAGAAACATTAACCCTTTCAGTGTCCATTGATTCACGGAACTAGTAAAACTTTTGAAAATGATAATTTTTGTATTTTTAGTGTCAACTTTCCAAATAACTACATTGCTAGTGTTTATTATAAATAATATGGAAATGTTTTCGCTTCCTCAATACTTTGATTGCCACGTTAGCCGTACCCATATTATTATAAACTCTTCCTTTTATTTAATTAGAAGCACTCGTGACAGATTAAATTCTAAATAACGGAAATAAGGAAATATGGACAAAACAAATAAAACTACTGTCTAATTTTCAGTAGCATGACAGTCAAAGTGTTAAAATAATTTTCACACCTGTGCGATTATACATCGAAAGGGTTAATTAAAGAACCCCGGATTCCCATTAATAAAATAACGATAATAGCAAATTGAGCGATGTAAAGTGCTGTTTGCTACGCGATACTAAACTCACACTCTCAACTTCATCACCCTTTACCCTCGTACCAAACCCTCTTTACTCAACTCTCCCAACTCTCTTTACAAACTTTCCCCCTAATGACTTCTCTTCTTAAACTCTGCCACACGTCGGAGCATTCACCCTTAAGTGGTGTCGTCTCGATCATAGAAAGAGGTGCGAATAGGTTATTTGTTACGCGATAGATACACGGTGTATCCCTTTGGAAGCCAGTTTTCTTAACATCGTGCTCATACTTCATCGTGAAATGAGTCCCCTATGCACGGAGTTTGATTTCCCCGAAGAGCGGTTCGCTCTGCGCATACAGTCTTTCGTTGTTCTGCAATTTATGCAAACTACTCGTTTTCTTACTATTCGAAACGATTGAAATTATGTGTAGAAATAACAGACTTAGATATTTCGAATCCATGATGCCTTCAGACTGTCATATGAGTCTTTAATATTTTATTTTATATGCCGCGAAATGAAGGGAAATCAAGTTTTTTGTGTAATTTAAATAATAATATGATATATTAAGCGAGATTTATGGTTTTTCGTAAACGAAAAGTCATGTAATTTACAATTGACAGCCGGCAGGATAAAAATTAGTTTTTAATCAGAGATTTATTTATTTTTTAGTTATTTACGGATTACATAATTATTTACATGTTTAAAATATCGATTTTCCTCCCGCAATATTTCACATAATATTTCACGCTGTAATTCGATATTTGTGTATTGTATACCACCTTAAAAAATCTCATTAAAATCGAAATTGTAAATGTGTAACTTTAAAAATCAATATCAGCCAAAATCGAAAGATCTTAAACTTCATAATACAATCTATAACTCACTTTTCAAAAAGGTGCAATAAAATACAAACTTGATTATTCTTAACCTTTGACATATAAAAACGTCTCGATACGTCATGTGTTAAATACTCAACAGGGCTATTGAATTATTGTTCAATTTGTTATTTACTAATTTTTCCTTACATTATTTAGAAATGTGTAAATCTTACGTTCTTTGTTAAGCTTACACAAATATTAAATAAAAAAAAATTAAATAATATCTTTTGACGACATCGATTTTCATTTAATTTGTATGCCAGAGGGTTAATTAATAATTAAGTACTTTACTCTGCTATTTTCTCCTTTCTTCTTCTAAGTGGGATAGACAGCTTCCACTGTGTTATATGTTTCAGCAATTTAGCCTGTAATGAACGCCAACATGCAATGTCTGTACACCGAAACCAGTTCTGGTCGCCTGACATTGTTCTCTGTTGCAACAGTGGCAAGCATAATCAACCGGTTCGCTAGGGTTCAACAAACGACCCCTCAGCATGTATTAATTATTGCTCCGTATCCCCTCTCCCCGTTGTTTCGATTCGATTGCCTACATAAATTCTGTTCCGCAATAATGACCGCATAGTCCTCCGAATTCGACTGTTCGGTTAACTTGTCGTTCCCGTGATACGGTAATAGATGTGATCAACGAACGATACGTATGTTTAATCTTGTCACGTACGAGTTGTAGTTTGTATTTAACATGCACGATAAACTTTACGAATGTATCAAGTGAGGATTGCCGTGGAATTACACTCTAATTCGGGTATAATGCGGAGCTTTGTTTAGAAACTAATCAATTACCTGAAAATTGCTGATGTCACGATGTGATTTCTTGAAATTTTACTTTTATTTTTAATTCGACTGACTTTTATTGGAAAGAATCGTTTATTTTTTAGTTAAATTTAACAAAACTTTTTCAAAGAGCCTTGTGTCATTAATTATGACCCACAAATTTTCAATAAAAATGGTTATAGAAATTCTAACTATTGCTACTTCAAACATACCTAACAATTAGTTTGAATTTATCAATTGAATACTTTTAAACAAATTATCTTGTAATTTTATCAATGAAAATGTCAGGTACTTTGATAAACGAGTTACTGATTGACTTCGATTCTAATCAAACGGTGTACCTATTTGCCGTTGCCAAAAATTTTTCTTCTGCTCGTCGTGCGAATGAAAGAAATGAAAATGGCGAATAATATACGACGTACGGGGAGTGGGGGATGAAATGCTGTTGCCAAGAGAAATATTTTTCACCTTAACAGCTATCAAAGCCAGACGCTTCCTTTCCGATTCTAAAGCTTTGGAGAACGCCAACGTGTGGCCTGTGCATCCTTAGAATCTGCGAAGCTTGCAGGATTGAATGAAAGGGCAGAAAGTAACGGAAATCATTAACTTTGATGCCAATTTTCAAAGAGTTTCGTCCGGACGAAAGGAATCGAACGGTATAGCCAGTGTAGAGAAACTTTTATCATCGATACCGCGAAATCTTCAAATCTTTTGGATTTTCGTCGTTCGCGCTAAGCGTCTCTTTCGTTCCTCATGGTTTCTCTGTTTCGAAACACCCTTTTCTTGTTTTCACCATCGAACCGCTGTTGCGTCACCGAAACTGTCGCGCCTGTATTTACATTGAAGTTGAAAGAATTATATGATTTATGAAACGAAGTACCACGTTTGGAGAGCACCGAAAGTACTGTAATATTTACTTCGAACGGGTGGACAGAGCTTTTCAATTGAAAGTTAAAATATAAAATCGAAAAATATTGAAAATGTACAGGGAACTTATTACGAATTGCCTATCAAACCAAGTGAACAGTCTACAAACGAAATCGAGCCAAGTGCTGTTCGTAAATTGCAATCAATCGAGTGCCGCAAATGCTGGACTCGCAGAATCAAAATATAGGGTAAAAACGAAACAAGGGAAAGCGTTTTAAACGCTGTCGATGACTGACAAAAAAAGTTTCAAAAAGCTGCATTCACTTTCATACTATTTTCTTTTTTTTTTTTTTTTTTAACTGATATTTATTAACAGGAGAAATATCAAGAACCAATTTCTAGGAATCAATTCTTACAGGTGAAAATTTTGCAACTGATTTCCCCCTTGAAACTTGAATTATTTCATCTAAAAGAAAATTAATGGAGCTATATAGGTTTGTTTATAATTGATCCATTATCCCTTACTGTTTCACAAATCTACGAAGTTTCATCCGATTAAAAAATATCAACCGTAGGAAAACGTGATTGTTTTTCATGTTTCATATTTATCGTTGCATCTGCAAAAATTGAAATCGACCGAAGTATCCCAGAATCGCTGTCGATAAATAAAACTTTAAACGTGCGAGCTCAAATCGTAACGAATGTGCCGCCGTATCCACTGAAACGTTGGAGTGTGCGCTAATATATGTATACGTGGAATGAAATCAATAGTTAACAGTGTGACCGGATTACAAAACCGACACCAGAGCGGCGACAATCTTTTACAGAAACGTGGAATGTATGGTGGCTCGGTTCAAAGAAAATAGATCACGAATCTATACTCTGGTTAATATTATTTATTTTCGCGCCGAATACGCCGAGTCTCGTTTCATCTGGCGATGGTTTTCGACCGTGAACGTCGCTCTGGTAACCGTGGATTGCAAAATTGTTCGACTGACAGACAGAACTCGTCACGGCTGTGTAAATTCATATTTGCCACGAGTAAAATACCTGGTGGAGCCGGGTGAAAACGATTGGCTGAGCTATGTCGTAGCTGGAATGATATTTATTATGCGACATTTGATACGATAATATCTCATTCGATATGTAGAATATACAAGATTTGATACAACAATGTGGATTTCGGATTGAACCAATCGGAAACAATCGTTGTTATTTTAACTCTTCGTTGCGTGACTTTTTCGACTTTGAAAAATTTTTAAACTTTTATACGTGATAATAACAAGGAAAAGGTAATAAAAATGTCTTTGTGCCTTAAACATTTATTATTATTTTTTTTTTAATTATGTAATATTACAAATAGACAAATGGTTTCGATATTTTTATTAATAACAAAATACAAGAATTTCTATAATTTATTGAAACAAAAGAATTCGCAAATTTTATTGTATAGTCATAATCAATGTAATATTTTTATTTCCATTTCTTTCCTTTTCTTATAAACCAACCAAAACAAATATGTTTCTTTAATGTTTGTTTTTTAGATTGTATTTAAAACCAACGTGCAAAGAAGCTATCTAAATCAATTTAAAATAATTTGTCCTGGAAAGGGTTAATCCTTTTGAAACGGAAGGGACGTAATTTTTTTTATCTTTGCACCTAAAAGGACGATAAAAATCCGACTTCTGTATATGCTACCGTGTGGTAGAATAGAACGTTCAACTACTATGCTTAACGAACCATTTTGTAATTTTCTTCATAATGGTGTTCTCGTCTGACCGTGTTTTCTCGTTTGCAAATTTTTCACATTTTTGCAATTTTTCTTAAATATTTTCATTTGCATAATACCCCTATAAATAATGAAAAAATTTCCAAAAAGTGAGACCATTAAAGACATAGGAACTTGAATGAGCAATGAAAAAATATGAAAAAGGGAAATGGATGCAGGGTAACATAATTACCAGCAACTATGACCATCATTTCCTCGAATGGAAACAAAGTTTGCAAATACTGGACAAATTTTCTAAACCGATTCTTCAAAACGAAAAGGTGGGAAGTCACGCATGAAAAAAGAATTTCATTTCACAATTTTGATTTATTCTATCGCCCATCGGTTACAGGCCACGCTGTATATCCATTCGCAGCACTCAAAAAGTTAAAAGGGTGGTCACTAACACGAGCGATCAGAACAGAGACGTGTAAGCGACGTGTTTTTCGCTTTCCCTGCCGCGTCACGCTCCGGTTTCCAGCTAACCGAGGGTCGTTCGTGAATTTCCATAAAAATTAATGTCAATCCACGGGGCTCGTTTCAGGAAAACCCCCGACGGGCTTCGTGGCTGGTCTCTTTCCATTCGTGGCAACAGCCCGCGTTGTAATCGCGTCAAACGAGCGTACCTGGAACAACCTGTACCGACGTTATCGTCCCTCTTCCCTTTTAGCCCATTCTGCCGTGGAAAATCTCGAAATAATTCGAACCGAGTTGCGTAATCAAGACCGGGGAATGGATGAAAGGTGTTGGTTTCTTTTTTTTTTCTTTTTTTTTTTGTACTTTGGAAAATTTTCTTAGTGGAAGCTTCTTTTGAACCGACTTTAAAGTGGCATCGCGAAACGTGCTGTCCATTTTTAATATTGAAAGTGTGTAATGAGAGGGTAGAACAAGATACTATTCATAATTTTGAATAGTTACAAAAGTTATGCTCTATAATGGTAGTAAAGTTAATTTGCAAATTCGTTGAGGTACCGTAACTCGTTAAAAAATTGTTGCTTTCATTGAATTTATGAGTCTTTCACTTTCTTCGCTTTTAGTTATTTATTTTAATTTGCTATTTATTTTCTTACTGTTTAACGATAATTTTAACCCTTCCCAGCCCAGTGTTGTCGGATGATAATATTTCTTTTAAATGTATCAAAAATTAAGAGTTCTCAAAAATTAACAGAAAAAAATTTTCTATAATTTAGAAAATAATAATACAATTCACAAAGTTCCTTTATCAATAGATGAAAATCCAGTTTCGAGTTTCATTAATTTCGAAGAATTTTAATTGTATCGTTACTTTAATTCCATTTTAAATTAAATTTTAAACGATTTAAGGTAAAAGATAACAACGTTAAAAATGTGAGAAAGCTTACAAAACTAACTATCTACTACTTACTTATATTAAAATAACTAATTATTATTTTCTGTTTTTAATTTAGTAATTTCTGTGTCTGTTTAGAAAGACGAATATTGACGTTCGTAAAATGTTATTTATGTAACAATGTTGAAAATGGAACTTAATTTACTGACTTTTCCACATTTGATACCTTTCATTATTGAAAATTTAAAAACACAACATGAACGATAATTACAGTAATGCTGTGATATGTGATAGTATCAATTATGTACATCTGATTTATCAACTTCAATGCTGATAATTTTTATTTTGACGATATACAATAACATTACACAGCCTGATTGCTATTAATGACGTTCAAATGAAAACTTTAGTGAAAAAACAATCCACGTTACAAAAATAAAAAAGTACAGAGAATTGCATTTGATTATAATAAAAAGATTTTGGGAAGACCTAAGTAAGACTTTGAAAAAGAGCACTGTGATAGAATTGGAGTAAATAAGTGATTTTGTCTAGTCTAGACGAAACTATTAGTGTTTTATATTCGTAAGAAGTAAACTAGGTGAATGAGCTGTTAATTTAATTGTTCGTGCAATTTATCCGATTCCACGGGGAGAAACACAGTCGCTTTGCTCCGAGAAGATCCTTTATTGAGCTTCGAAGGTTTTACTTAACCCTTTTCCAAGCTGTGGGAATAAGTATTCCCAGTTCTTATTGATCCTATTGTAATTGGTTTATTTATATTTCTTTTTTCCTTCCTTTTTTTTTCGCTTTGCTTCTTTTTCCCCATTTAATCAATTCAAACTAATTTGCTTCAGAATGAGTTAAGTTCCAAAACGATACAACTCTATCAATCAATATTTCTTGGAAGAGGAATTTTTTTCTTTACGTTTCTTTGTTCTTCGTTCGTTCATTTTTTATTCTTCTTATTAGTGGTATTGTAATATTTTCCACAGTGCTGTCAGAAAATAAATTAGCACATTTTAAAATAAAATATGTCTTTTAAAATTGGATCAAACGTTTTGGAAGATAGAAGAATTAATTTACTAGATGATATGTCTTGGTAAATGGCAAGAAAATGAATTGCGATTATCATGCTAATGTATTGTTACAATATTGTAAGAGAAAGGTGTTGGAATCCATAGTTTGAATTGCTTTTATCTCAGAGTTTGAGTGTTTCTATACAAGGTAATGGTTACATTATGCATTTTATAAGAACGTGTATTTGTAAGTGAAAGAATTTCAGAAATTTGAAAGTCAATATTAACACGTTGACTGCCATAGTGAAAACGGATGTGTGTAGTCAGACACGTTGAAATCCTAATTATTAAGAATATAATCAACTAATTTTCAAATTTAACCTTTCAAATCGATAGCTAGCATTATTAGCTTAATGATAACGCTATCCGTGGTTCGTTTCGTCATTTCTTTTGTTAATTATTTGATTGTAAAAAATTTCGGGTGCCGGTCACCGGTGACCCCCGTGGCAGCCAACGTGTTAATTTTCTTTTCTGAATTTGATTCAAATTTTAATAGAATATTAAATCAACGAGATATTTTATTTAATTTCTTTAAAATTTGCTTTCGTTGAAACTCGCAACAATATGTGGTGATCTGTGATTGTGGGTGAATTGACTGTCTAAAAAGTCAAAATGAATGATATTTCTTACAACGCAATATGTAATTATATTTTGATAACGTAAGTCGACGATTGCAATAAAACTACCATAATCATGTCACAAATACGACAAAATAAATAAGTTCCAAATGGCATTCCCAAAATTGAAGATTTTTAAACAAAGATAATCAACTAATTCTA
This sequence comes from Stelis phaeoptera, assembly GCA_943735885.1. Classification (NCBI taxonomy): domain Eukaryota; kingdom Metazoa; phylum Arthropoda; class Insecta; order Hymenoptera; family Megachilidae; genus Stelis; species Stelis phaeoptera. The sequence goes on from OX030933.1 coordinate 7,017,898, forward strand.
CAACAAAATAAGACGTTAACATGTTAATTAGATCATTTTTTCGCTCAGATAATTGCCATTTGAAGATAAACAAAAGAAGTCGGTTTGTATCGAATTCAATCGATATCAGTACGATTATTTCCCCCCTAATAAATCGTGTTCGAGTTGAAAACAAACACGTGACTTTCACTGGACTATCTCCTATTGATCGGTTAAACAACTATCATTTTACACACGCTGCTTTATTCCGCGCCGTGTTAACGAGGACAAAAGGTGGGAAATCAGACAGATAGAAAATGAAAAGGCGCTAATAGAAGCGTGGAGAAATTAATTTATCATGCTCTGACAAACTTCAGAATCAAATATCATGAAGTAAGGATTGCATGTGTAGGTACAGCGAAGTGGAGGCCAGAGAGGAAATTAATCCGGTAAATCAAGGTAAGAGTCAAAGAGTCACAGGCGTGACAGGAGTGGGTGAAGTTGGGTGCCGAGAGTTACAGAGGGGTGCAAGTGAAAAGACAAAGGGTCGAGCAGCTTTGGTAAAAGAGGTTATTGATATTATAGATCCCTTTGATTCTCCATTACTCCGGCGAAAGGTTATAAAACTTATTGGATAATAAAACCGGGCCATGCTTATTGCTCATTGAAAATGCATTTTCAGTGGATCGCGTTTGTGTAGGTGGATTCCTATCACCTGCATATTGTATCGCGTGTACGTGTAGGTAATATCGATTTTATGACGTGTTAAATTCCGTGCGATTCGCGAGCTAAAGTGCTGACAGTTTGAAACAATAGAAAGAAAAGAAAAAATTGCGAAATTGAAAAGTTGACGTGTACAGTTTTTGGTTTCATATTTTAACAATTTATCGGGTGATTAATTACCTGCGTGCTGGGATCCTTCGTTAATTGATTGAATAGGATCCATTGATCGAAGGAGGCCCATGGATCCACCGTGACCCAGATCTAAGAAAAATACCATGGTACTTTGATTAAAATTAAATATACAATATTTTACAGGGATAATATTTCAAATTTCCAAAATCATCAGTTGAAAATGTCTATTTCCCGTGTTTGGTAAATCAAAGTAGAATAGAGTGAAAAATTAAATTGAAATTATTGCCTTTCCAGTGGTTCTAAAAAGAGCTATCATAAAAGTGATATATTATATTTGTTGGAAATAAAATTATATATGCAAAGAACTTTTTATGATTTTAGCATGACACTAAAACTGTAAAAGTTAAGATATAATTTTCTTTCTCCTTCTTTCTTTTAATTGATGTATTGTACTTATCGATTGGATAACTATGTTTTTATATAAAAGGTGACGAAAACGAAGTTATAATTTTAATTCTTCTTGTGCCAATAAAGATTATCTAATTTACAAATTTCGAATAGGAGACAAGAATAATAATTTAAAAATCGAGTCGCCTTTATATTGTACATGTCTATTTTTTTTTTAATATAATGTAGATACAACTTGGAGATAATCTACTTGAAGACAATATTGTACTTAGGAAAATAGACCACCTACAATTCATTAAGTATTTTGAAAATTTACTTCTAACTGGCAAAAATAATTTTTCCATGGAAATTGTTGAATAAAGACAGTCACGTGTATAAATAATGTTCCTACAATTAATTTAATATCACATGTTTGAAGATTCATGTATATTTACTTAAACTCTTCATTTTAATATCCATTTTGAAACATACCGTAATAACAAATAGAAAAATATTATAATATCTATATTTGTTGAAAACCAAATTGAAAAAGTAATTTGTATACATGCTACGATTTCATTAAGAGAATTATCTTTGTCACTTGGAAATAAACTCCCAAAAATACATTATTTTTTGAACTGATCAAAGCGCTCCAACCCTTTAATATTGTTTAAACAATTAAGTCTTGTTCATTTATGATGCTACACGAATAGATCTCTGTACCGTTAACACGTTGGATGCCACAGTGGAAACAGACGTGAGTAGTCAGACACGCTGAAATCCTAATTATTAACAATACTATCAACTAATTTTCAAATTTAACTTTTCAATTCGATAGCTAGCATTATTAGCTTAATGTTAACGCTATCCGTGGTTAATTTCGTCGTTTCTTTTATTAATTATTTGATTGTAGAAAATTTCCGGTGCCGGTCACCGGTGACCCTAAATGAAATAAAGAGCAATTTCGATAGGAAAACGAATTAACCCCGGTTAAATTGTCTCTCGAGTACAGAAATGTAACTGATAGCAACGCCGAGCCATGGCAGTAAATTTCGGCTACTTAATTCTTTCGTTGAAAATTAATATTCCTACACAATGTAACGGGTGAGCGCGTTTCGAACCGTGCTATGATTTCGATAGCGTCAAACAAGAGTCTCGTTGATAAAATTTAATATCTTAAGCTTGGATTCTCTTTCTTCGTTAGGAACTCGCCCGACCGACAGTCTAAAATATTGTTGAACAGCTGGCTCTCAAAACGTCTCCCGTTCCATATTTTCAAAAGAAAGTAAAGCGACAAAAACATGGTACGCGAACTACCGGACGCAGATTTAAGGTGTTACAAGGGCTGGGGATGTAGCGTTGTAGTTATGTTGTATATTATTTGGACCGTGGAACACGAACTAGCTGCGCCACGCTTTCTGCAAAGAAAAAAGGAAAAGAATCCTTTTGCACGAAGTCTATGCAGAACCCGTTGTTGCATTTCACTTTTCTATTTGTCCGTTTCATCTTCTATTTTTATTTGACACCGGCGACGGAGTATCTTGCACGTGCACGGTACTTCCGAAAATTGAAATTAAACATTGATCGAAGAGCGAAACTTTGCGATAATGTTATCAGTATTTGTTATAAATAATATGAAGATTATACAGGTATTTTGGAATCTTCCTGACCCTCCATGTATTGAAAGGGTTAATACATATGCTTGATTTCTATCTACAATCAAATTAGGTTCGTACATAATTATTCCATCAGGTATTATCATTTCACTACGTACGTAAAAATAAGTTAACATATTTGTGTGTCTATGACTATTTCAAAAAACGATTTTCCGATTTCTCTGTGACTTTTTTCTTTTTGTTTCGAACAATTCTTTCGTTCCAGGAGTGGTCGCCGTATATTTATCTACACACACAACATGCCCGCAATAGAAAAGTCTGTTCACGCGAACAACCGTAACCAACTGTCTATTGTTCACGTTTTCAACTCCTGCATAGCCCGCTATGGTCGCAGTATTTATACTTTAAACCTTTGACAAGAAATTGCTTCACACGACAGAAAAGTTTCACAGAATTTCGACTACCGGTTTTTGGAATAATTATAAATTACGATTATATCGTTAATTGACACTTACACTGCTGTGTTATGTACTAACTGTAGTTTAAAAATTGGTCATTTCTCCACGCTTAATTTCTTCTTTGATAGAAATAGTCGCTGATTCCACGAAGTATGTAGAATATTTTGTTTGATTTTTATTGCGATTGCATAAAAGTGTTTGGAGAAGTAAGTTCGAACTTGACGAGAGTAAACTTTTATTATATTTCACTATATGCGAGGAATTACAAATGTACAAATAATCTTTCAAATTATTTTCTAAACAACAGGAGATTTCACTCTAATTCTTCTTTACCCTAATTTTCACTAAGTTTCGAAGATCACAACACTTATCTTGAAAATAACCTTTCATTGGATTGTTACAATCACGATTGTTAAAAATCACGCTATTAACCCTTTGCATTTTTGGACGTAATCGGGTCTAATCGAATATTCCAGCTATGCTTCCAGAAACCAAATGTTACAAATATTTGAGAATCTGTTTATTTTTATCCCCTTCCTTAACTTTCGATATTTTGATACGGATGAAACTGAAATTTCGCATTTTAGAATACTCCGAGAAATTCAATGTGGCGCCTCAGAGGCACCACTCGAGTGCAAAGGGATAATAATTGAAGCATTGGAAGCCACACCGTACTTAAAAATATAACGTAAATTTATTTTAAATTCTCCTGCAAAAAAATAATTTTCCGAACAAATAAGAAAGTCGTTCGGTACTAAGCTAAGTTTATTACCAAATTTTATGATAAAGTATAATATAAGTAGGAAATATTCTATTTTCCATAGTTATCAACCTTAGCTCTGGACTTCATAAATTTTCACACGGTACTGCTCATTAGAATTTTCCTTTTCCAATAAAATCTTAATTTACACTGTTCATAAAGTAAAGCATATCTATAGGATATGGATGCTAGAAACCAATTTGATAAAATAGAAAATCTTAAGTATTCCATCAAACGCCTCGTATTAACCTTCACACACGCGGTATGTCCCCGCAAAATAAATGTTTCAACGCTGATGATCCCTGACAATTTCTTCGAGATTACCCGAAGACAGGCTTTGACATTCCAATCGATTCGGCCGCTTGTACACGTTCCAGATTCGATGTAGGAAACGCTTCGATGCCCTATACGATTGTCTCTCGTCCAATGCAAACGTTCAACGAATCCATCGCGTGATCCTTGATCCTTACCGTCATTCTTCCTGCGAGATCTCAAAAATACCGTGTTCTCGCGAAGCCAATACGAAGACCGAGCGGAACATCGATAAATCAGGCGCGAAGGCGGACGGAAACGATACTATCGAGGCGTCGACGGACGCCTTTCTCCATTATTCGGACACGGTGACACGCGAGGTTGTGCAGACAGAGAGAAATAGAGCAAGATTTGCCAGCTTTCACATCCAGCTCGCGGGGTTAAAACCTTTTTCCTCAGAAATACACGGAGTTTATTGACTGTCGCAAATCGCATAGCTGTACACCCTCTGTCCCCTTTGCTTCGCTGCACCGGCTTATTAAGTTCGACCTGTTCTCGCGAACGCACGTACATATTGAAACGTCCGTGTACGTGTACAGGGTGTTGAGAAAGTAACGATCATCGTGGTTTACAGTATATTATTTACAAAAGAAAATAGAATTTATGGAGAATTTAAAATTATTGGATTGATTCATCAATTATTTTCGTTTTCTTCCGTTTACGTTTTCTATTATTTCAGATGTGGTATGGATAAGTTGTGTTTAATTTATCTGTTAACTTTTTGATCGTTTATTGGGAATTTGGATACAGTGATATACTCAGGGCATCCTCAGGACCTGACCTCTGCCTTCGCCAAAAGTTACTTATAACTCAACCCGATAATACAATCCACCTCTTATAAATTAATTTGAAAGTATTGATCTATTATAAATTCGTACGCTTGAGAGGATAAATCTTACAACCAGCTTAAGTATCTCAAACAACACTCTGCTCTTGGTTGTTTAGGTTACAATCTATCATGTTATTCTGGAAAATTTCCCTGATATCCATCGCTGGATTACAGCGTATCACATGACACTGAGTGCCTGTTTGCTTTGCAACCCTTCGTTGTGACACGCGATACCTAGATCGGTAGCAGCCGTGTTCATTGAAGCCTTTTCATTATTTTGCCCCTGCCGCTCAGAAATCCCGGGTTCGATTCCCGGTGGTTCGCTCACAGTTTTCTGGTATGGCTAAGAAAAGGTAATAGAAAAGCATTTGAAGTGGTATGAACCTAAAACGGCGCTGAACTAGAGTTTACACTCGTATCAGCGATTTTATCCATGTAATAAACCTGTATCGTTGCTGATTCAAACAATAGAGCAATTCACTAACGAAGAATATAAAAGAGCAGATTCCTTTACCCTTGCACTGCTTTTGCAAAATATGGCACCCTGAATGTCTAAGGAATCTTGTAGATAGACCTGCCTTAAAATAAGGTTACTTACAATCGAAGGATTTAATGCAAAAGTGGTGTTAGTCAGTTGTTTGACTATTTAATTTAACACCACGTTTTTGATATAATAACATTAACAGTTAATGCTATGAAAAAAAATATAATTTACAGTACAAAGTGTAATTCATAATACTATCCTTATTTATTGTTTTGATTATCTCTGTGAGGAACTGTGGGGCCCGTCATACTTTCTATATCACAAAATGGCTACAATACCAGTTATGAATTAAAATATTATTTTTTAGTATCTTAAAAAATCCATATCTGAGACGATTTCTATTGTGTCAGTCAACGTGTTGAATAATGGAATACACAGAGATAGAAAAGCACTTTGGTCTTCATTTTTAGAATCTTTATTCGTGTTTCGACTGTTGCAGAAAAGTGTCCCTATAAATCCGTAACCATTACTTTCCTAGCACCCTATACATGTCGGGTTCATGGTGGTACAAACATTATAGGCACGCGCTCGCGCACGCCGACTGACATGCATTACGGTCACGTAGCAATATTCAAATAAACCACGACAGAAAGCAACGTGGCATAATAAGTTCCTACTCCACCCTTTTCTCCCTTCTTTACCTATGCCTTCCCTCCGCCTCTTACCTCCGTCGCCAGAATGAAGAATAATCGGGCGAGCTTTCGCGTTCGGTCCGGTGGATGTTTCCGACGGAAAACGGAGAAATATTGCGATCTTTCACGTGTACAAGCGGTAGCCGAGGAATTTGAAAGGAAATTACTCGTGGACGGTGATTTATAATATAGTGGACGCTCCGTGCGTGGGTGGACCGCATTGTTGCAATATGAAAATGATTTCAATGGCGCGTTGTCACTGAAGAAATTGCTCGGCAGAGTGAGAACAATTTGGAACGCTTTGTTCTGGTGGGGGTCGGTCTGTCAAATTAGACATTTTCTTAACCCTTTGCCATACGTTTTAATTTAAGGCAATTCTCCGTTTCCAACACCAGAAGAATCAAACCCATCAAACCGTCGCGTCGGATTTAAAAATTCTTGTTTTTAACACGTTGACTGCCACAGTGAAAACGGACGTGTGTAGTCAGACACGTTGAAATCCTAATTATTCAGAATATAATCAACTAATTTTCAAATTTAACCTTTCAAATCGATAGCTAGCATTATTAGCTTAATGATAACGTTATCCGTGGGTTGTTTCGTCGTTTCTTTTGTTAATTATTTGATTGTAAAAAATTTCGGGTGCCGGTCACCGGTGACCCCCGTGGCAGTCAACATGTTAATTACAGAAATTATTAAAATACTATTGTCGAAACGTGTATTGATACTTGTCTAAATAAAGAATCGTTCCATCTAATTTGAGCCATAGTGTCGGGGGGAGGGGGGTACTTATTATTCTAAATATACCATAATATTCTAGATGTAATGATTATAAAGACATGGAAACGAATTACATAGTGATACAAGCCATATTTAAACAACAGATTTTAACACTAGAACTACGGACGTTCAGTGTACTCCAACTTTTGATTTAAAAATAAATTAGAAAACAGAACAAAAGAAAATATTTGTAGCGTATAATTTCTTAAATAGTTTTTTAAATCATTTAATATCAAAAGATTGATCGATAATTTTCTTCCCAAAGTCCTCTGTTTCATTATGCCTTATCTAATTGTTTGTTCATTTTAAAAGAGATACCTTTATACAAAACGGTGCAGCTGTGAGCATAGAGAATACAAATCGTTAATGATGACTTCTTTTGTACTAAGATACGATTTCAATTAATTTGTTCGCTTGCAGAAGCGAACATGTGGTCTACCAGCAAACTTTGTACCGCGTTTAATAATATAGCGGGTTTTTAAAAATGAACGTTGCAGAGGTAGCCAAAGTGATTCTGTCACATACATATTTAACGACACGGAAACTCGTGCTTCTTAAGCTGTGCAATATTTAATCTCTGCTTGGAAAATGCGAAAGCATTCGTTAGTGATTCATTCTCCGCTCAAGAATAAGTAACTTCATAATTTGTAAAGTAAAAATGATTTTATTTGAAATACCATTTCATTGGTATTTTATATAATATGTAGTGACCCATATTAGCGTTCCAACGTGCATAAGGAAAGTGCATAACGTAGCGTATACATCTTTATGAACTAATGTCACAGGTAACAACTTACTTTGCCAACTCTAAATTACCTGTAGGTAATCCTAAAGTACCTGTGGGACAACAATGCTTCGTATTATTATTGTACAGATGCATAGAAAGGACAAGTTTGAGAACCCGGTGTAACATACGCATCGATTCGTACAACATTTGGTTTACTCGCATCGTTGGTCACCAACTATTCAAATGTCTAATTTGTTTTCATATAATGTAACAATTTCTTAAGTGTTCTAATAATTCTATAATTTAATAATTTCTTAAATGTTGTCCGAAGTTTATTTTTCCGGTGTCGGGTGATAGGTTGTCCGTTGTTGCACAAAATTCTGCAGTCGATTCCGTGCAATTCCAACGATAAAAAGAAAAGGAAAATGAAATGTCCGTTGAATTCAACGAATTAAAACGGCAACCAGTTCCCCCGACGCAGATTGGAAAATTCGTAGCGCGGCGTGCACATTTCTCAGCCAGTGTCAAATACACTGTCGGCGTATACGCGAAGGCGAGCAATAAAAATAAAAACAAACAAACAACGATTCCGGATCAAAACGAATTTCTGGCCCGGCCAAAATGATTTGAGCGTCGCTACCGCTGCACATTTCCGGCAAAACGAACGATTTTTCTCGTTTTTTCTTCTCCGGTATTTTTCCCAATTTCCTTTTCTCGTCGGACACGCTAACATGAGATAATTTATTCATTTCGTCAAACCGGTGTTATTCAAATGTCTGATCCGTGAATAATATTAAATATTTGAGCAATCCTCTCGCTGTTAATTATTACGATTTCCATTCTTCTGCAATGAATAGTTTAAAAAAGCAAGCGAGTAACAATGTCTATTTCTATGTCTATTTTTAAATTTAAACCTTTCACTACCGCCATTGTTGTCGCTCCTGCACAATTCTATATTAAATTATATAAATTAAAATAGTTTCGACCCTTAACTTTCAATTTCGCCGCAATGACTACTTTTACATTCTCAGAATTTTTTTGTGTTAAACGACTATAGTCGCTCCTGTCAAAGGGTTAAGTGTCATTTACAAAATTGTATGTAACTACGATCTGTTAAATATGGTTCTATTATTATTACCCACGATAACAAAATCAATGCCCAGTATAATGAACAAAATATAATCTGCAGTTTAACACAACTTTATTGTTCAATAATAACAAATAAAAGAAACTTCAAACGCTGAGTTGTCCAAATACGAATCTCGAATGATTTACGATTTGACACGATTCTTTTTAATGCGTTGTTAAAGTGGCCGACTAAGGATTTCTCCGAATCTTCGATGAAATAAAAAAGTTTGCTCTCGAGAAGTCGAGCGATATATTGCCAACAATTTTCTATCTTTTCTTTTTCTGGATCGTATTTCGATCTGTCTCCGGGGAACGGGGGATAAGTAAACTTTCGGTGAAGAAGGGTGGTGGCTGGCTGCCACGTGGTTAGACAACGGGGTTGAATGGAGGAAAGTTGGTACTGGAAAGGACGAAGAAGATTTTCTCTGTATATTCGTATTATCTCAAGCTTGGCGACACTTTAACCAAGTCTTGGGTATCGATCAGTGTCACGTGGTTTCCTTGGAAAATCATCTTGCGCCGGGTTTTGTGGCCTGCCATTAAAAGATTTTCAGTAACTTCTTGTTTAAGAGCAAATAAGATTTAAATTGATGTCGTTAACGTCTGAAGCAGTAACAGAGCGAGAACGAGATAGAAAGCTAATTTATTACTTTAAAAGTCGCTGACGTATGGGGTGGATAGGTAAGATAATAAATAATATACACCCGTAGAAAATGATCGTTTTGTACGAAATAAAGAATTGATACAGAAGGCAGAATTAGATTAAATTGTGAGAGAGATAGATCATTGTGAACTGAACAAAAGTACATCGCTGTCGAACGATTTCTATGCTTCATTTGTTTCCAAAAAATCTCTTACTTCAGCAATGCCAGCAATGTGAGTCATTAATAATACGAAATGTTTTTAACGATAATTGTCAGCACTATAATTGTTAGCACTATAAAGTGCTAATTGTCACAGTTCCAATTTAATATAAGATCAATTTTAGGTTAGCTCTTAAATGACCCAAAACCCTCTGTCCAAGCTTCAAGAGGAACCTCCAGTCGAATTTCTTAAGTAAAATTTATCATCACACTAAATATGATTGAACGTTAATTGTTCATATTCGAATATTAAAATTTGCTAGACACTTTCCTAATCACGAAGGAAAAATAACGTTATAAAAGATTGAACAAAGAAGATGTATCAAAGGCGTGGACGTGCTCATTAGAAGGTGCACAAGGGAAAATATTACAGCTTGTAATTTATTTCAAGGTAGGCGTTGGCATCTCGAAGAGGATGAGGCCCAATCATGAAATAATTAGGCAGCAAAGCGGCTTGCTTATTACACGTAGGGTGATATAATTAATGCCGATATTATACCTCGCACCCGTTCGCTGTTTGCTCGACGTCACCCTTCCCCGTATTCCCGGGAGAAGCTGAAAATAAAATCCCCAGGATCATCCGGCCAGCCTCTCGTGTACAGAGGGAGAGTACGCCTAGGGCAGCGTGGCAAGCGTTTCCTGGATTTACGAGTAGATATTATGCAGATGGTACTTGCATTAAACGTACTGACAGTACAGTGCTGCACGGATGAAAAAACAGAGCGTGGGTGAGAACTAATTGGTAAATGGCTCACCTTATACGAGCGTCCGCAAATTAACGCTTTTTCTCTTGGAAAATCTATGAAATAGGTGTTGGCGGTATTTCGACTTGCTAGAAAATCTCCCCTATTATAGTTTCTATATAATCCAAATGTAAATATTGACTGAAAATTGTTGAAATACAATTTAAACTATTGCCTGAATGAATTAAAATACAGAGCACGTTGAAAGGAATATTTATTACAGCAACGATTAAAGAATAAGTATAGTGTTGGATTTAATTAATAATGTGACTTAATTTTAAACAATTTCAATATTTCTTATACCCACCAATAATAGGTGGGACTGGGGGAAAAGATGAGAAAATTGTTCGTATTCGGTAGATTTTAATATATAATTCATTGTTTCTACAATGTGCTACAGAAATGTATTGGGATACCTTTGAAAACAGGATAATTTATTTAAAATTGAACTAAACGACTTAAATTTCTTTAAAAAGCTAAAAAATTAGTTTGCCAAATGATCCAAATTGCACAAAAAAACAGACCGGCGCTTCATAACTTTTTATTTCAGTCTGTGTTGATAATTAAAAAAAATACGTTTAGTAGATTTGCGTAAGTTATAGAATATTTCAGATTTTCTCAGAAAAATTTGTCGTTCAATTCACTTTAAAAGAAGTTGTTTTATTGTAAACGATCCTGTGAAGCAGGATAGTTCCAGAATCTAGAAGCAATCAAATTACTTCAATCAAAATAAAAAACTTACAATTTTGGAAACAATAAATTTTCAATCTATTCTTAGAATCTTCTTTTGTCGCTTGATAAATAAATTACCCTGAAAGTTTCGAACTCCTCGTCGCAGCATTTAAAGAAATTCGATCGATACTGTAAACTGTAAACAAATGTAATTAATTCTTTCGTTGATAAGCTTCACGGATATCTTCTTGTTACTGCAATAATTATTTGACTCTTGTCAAGTTTGGAAAAACGCGATAACGTCAATGGCCACGACTTGTCCCGTGTCGCTTTCAATGCAGTTGGACCAACATTTACATAATAAAACAAAATGCATCGCGTATTTCGAGCCCATCGCAAATACCACTACAGAACAAAACGATTTGTCGGCAAATGAAAATCAACCGGCACCGAACATTGCGCATCGTTCCCTCTTGAAATTGTAGTTTTTTGAGTATTTCAGTTATTTCGTTTTCACGTGTACCCACGTATTTCGAACACGGATGGAAAGAGGTTCGATTGATATCTCCTTGGAATAATTTATGATCAATTCCGTTCCATCTGTATTCGTTACGCGTTCTGAACTCAATATCCTGTTTTAAATAACAAACAATATTCCTATTACGAACCAGTTATCACACGTTTTTTCGAGGTATTCAATTATTAATCAAGTTAATATTTTCTTATATTACCGAAATGTTGCAAAACGTAGGGTAGATACACCGGTAAATAAACGTATCATCATTACCGAGTAAGTTATTAAAATAAATAAATGATTAAACATTGACTCTTCTCAATTGCTAGTTTACTAATTAATATTGTTCATTCACTGGTAACATTTGGATTATTTACTGTTCAATTTGATCAATAAATATTATTTTATACGGCGTGTTCGGTAACTAGTGGTACAAGCGAAAGGACAGTGATTCTACATGGAAAAAAAATTTTTGGCAAAAAAAATACAACCGACTTCGGAATGCACTAAAAAGGACGAAATAATTTAAATCTATATTTCGGAGACGGCGCAAAATTAAAAATTGTGTAAATGAAGGATGTTGTTAATGTGAAAATATGTAAAAGGATTAAAGAATTTTGACAATTTCCAATGTAGAAAATTTTTAATTTTGCGCCGTCTCCGAAATATAGATTTAAATTATTTCGTCCTTTTTAGTGCATTCCGAAGTCGGTTGTATTTTTTTTGCCAAAAATTTTTTTATTTCACATTTTTTAGTGGCGATTGGAGCATTCCTTGAAAAGTTCAACAAAGGGATAGGAAGAGAAGGGCAGGGAAGGGCATGGTAGTGAAGGGAAGGGCAGGGAATGTTGCAAATGGGATCATCGTGGAAACATCTTCGGCCGCAAAATGTAATACTAGGCTTCATCGATGTCAGGCCGAATATACGTGAAATAGCATGTTTTTTGCGATAAAAGCGGAAAAAATGTAGAAACCCGAACTGGGTTTTTTTACGGGACCAACTGTTGGTCATACTCTATAAGATGCTAAAGGTATCGTTCCGATTGGTCCACCCATCTTGGAGTAATCGATGACCATACACAACGCGGACGAAATCGTACGCTTTTTTGCAATAAAAAGGTGGCAAGCGGTGGTGAAATGCAAAATTTTTTTTTTACGGGACCAACTGGGGGTCATACCCTACAAGATGCAACAGGTTTCGTTCCGATTGGTCCATCCATCTCGGCGTAATCGGGGCACATACATAAAAAAAAAAAAAAAAAAAAAATATATATACATGTCGAATTGAGTAACCTCCTTTTTCGAAGTCGGTTAAAAATATGTCGAAAATATAGAATAAAACTTTTAATAGGACTTTTAATTTGCTCCGTCATAGTTTATAAGTCACAGGTTTATAAGTAATAATATACCATGTAATATTTAAGATTTATTTTATTAACCCTTTGCGGACGATGGGCGGATATATTCGCCCAAATAGAATCTTAATGGTATCTTATAAATTTGTGTATATAAATTCTTAAATATCGTGCTGTAATCTTGGCGCAAAGAAAAATGATAACTGTAGAAGTAGGGATTTCTAATATATCCTTTAATTCGGCAAGTATTGTATATTCGCCAACATACATCTCGTGTCGAACTTTGCTTGTCCGCAAAGGGTTAACACGTTCGTTGTTTTTGGTACTTTCTCCCATCTGGCGGGGTTGATAAATGCTGTGATGCGAAAATAGCTCATGTACCACCGGTGGCTCATCCCGCCCCATGGGACAGACAAGAATGTACCACCGGTGGTACAACCGGTCACGAACGTGTTAGTGCAAAAATTGAGATTCGTTCAACCATGACATAGTCAAGTGCACGCGTACACAGGGAAAATTCAAAGTCGATTTTCTCGAAAACAAAGCTTCATATGACAAAATTTTATTCGATATTTTCGACTAATTTATTTATGTAGAATCATCCACTTTTCGCTTATACCACCTGTAGAAATATATACGTATCAGAAAATCTAATTTTCCTTTGCTAAATATTTATTATTATCGTTTGAAGTTTGTCTCTAATAGTTCACTGGTATATTTATCCTATTTATAATTTACCTACTTTTCAAAAGTAATATCATTCAAGAATTTATTAATATACGATGACTAACTTTGAATTCTGCACGAAATATAATTTCTAACTCGTTTTCACATGATATCTTTGTTCTTATTAAAGAAAATATTCTACACCTAGGAAAAACTATCATTTACGTTAAAAATATTTAAGCAATTTATAACATTATTAAAATTCTTATTTTAATAGAAACGTGTACATGCCGTCTAACGATCGTGTGTAAAATCTTGAATATCAGGGTGAAATTTTAGAGTCAACATTTTGACATTTGAAAGTTTATTACCATCGTGTATGGAAATATCGTGTCACACTTTAAAACGTGACACGAATTTTAAATTCAAGGATCGTTGAATGTAAAACGTGCAAAATTATTCAATTTTAACTCCGTCTGATACATCCATGAAACTTTCGACAAATAAGGGATTAAATGTAAATCACGAAACTCACATTTCACTATCATTCTCGAAAGATTTCGTTCGTTGCAATTTCTAGAGAACGGTATCGATTACCGGAAAGTGACCCACCCTATTCACCAGATCTCAACCAACCGTCGTCAAACCATTGCCAACTTGCAAACCAAATTCTGACTCTACTTCACCCCTATGTTCGCGTAATGAGAAAGACTTATGGTTACGTATGTCCTCCATATGTGACTCCATCCCTGATATTCTACTCACAAGGGAACACCGGGGACTGATACACAGAAAATTGAGCTTGAAAGTTCTCCAAAAACATTTATCTATGACAAGAAAAATAGGGATTTATGTTGTCTTTTCGTTAATTTAGCCCTTGAATCATAACCCTAATCCTAACCCTCGAACGGAATATAACAGTATTTCGAGTGAAATGGGAAGTACGAGTTTTTAAATAAACAAATTACATACTTCCGGAAATAATATGTAAAGGAATAATGTAATACTTGAAAATGAAAATGATACAAGATATAAAATTAAATTTAAATTATTGCTATTTCGAAGGTCTACCATCCAAGGATTAGTAAGCGTAATAATTATTGTATTAATATCGCCATAGTATATTATTGATCAATATTTTTCGAAATATTTACATACATACCACTATTTGCTTATCAAATTTCCAATTCAATCATTAATTTGTAATTAGTGTTTCAATAATTAAGGATATTGACTGATGATACATTTTAGTGATGATAATTTATCATTCTATGTCATAAATAAATTTCCTTTCAAGCTGAAATTTTAAGAAATTTCCGAACCCAATTTTTTCAAGGGTGAAGATTTTGCTCTGTATTTTCAATTTATTTTTTATTCTTTCCTCGATTGCACCGCGAATACTCGAACACTCTCTATCAATCGTGAAATAATACA
The DNA here is from genome assembly GCA_943735885.1 of Stelis phaeoptera. Taxonomy (NCBI): domain Eukaryota; kingdom Metazoa; phylum Arthropoda; class Insecta; order Hymenoptera; family Megachilidae; genus Stelis; species Stelis phaeoptera. The sequence continues at coordinate 7,033,131 of OX030933.1, forward strand.
CATTTTATCATTTGGACAGTAATTCGGTGAATAAGTTTCATTTAAACAATACAAATTTTCATTCTGTACCTGATTTGAACAATTAGCAATTGCATTTCATAGATAATAAACTTCTAATTCCACAGTTAAAAGTATTTATTTCTTAATATGGAAAAATGAAAATACACCTGAAATATCTCTTTATCTATTAATTTTATAAAAAGATATTTGGAACAAAATTTGTGTTTTTAGATCCTGGTCAGACGAGTACATTTCCTGAGAGATATACAAGTAATCCCGAATTTTTTAACTCACCGTTTCAGATAGTATTAAGAAGTATTAAGACGAATAGTCTACCTCTATTCCTGTAGAATCCATAAGTTACTAGAAAAAAAAAAACCTATACATTTCAGGCAACTTTCACCTATCTTTGACAAAGTAGACGTATTCCTTTCATAGGGTAGTCGAATCACGACTTACCAAGCATACGAGACAGAGACAGATCAATGATATTGACAGGTACAGCCGTCGCATCTATGAGTCCCTGCGATAGGATCCATTAACTTCCCTACCTTCGTTGAAAGAGGTCCAACCGTAAACCAGAATCCATGGCACAGGTTTCGACCAAATTCGAGTAGCCACGGTTACCAATTGACTAAGGCCGCAGCTACGTTACCAGCTTCAGCCAATATTTCGACCAGAAACCATTTCGTATCTAATACACCTTCGTCCCTGTTCGATCCATTCAGGTTTGGTTCCAACTATGGAAGACGACTTGCAATCATCAGAAATCAATAAATAGCCATCGACTGCAAATAACCATTCCTAACATCGGGTACTTTGAACGAAGATGAATCGATATGCGGAATTAATCGAATGTATGGGAAATGGGTGGTATTACGTAGATGGTAATCAAATTATAAGTTGACGATAAATGGGTAATTACAATCGTGCCCATTTGATAATCTTTATATATTTCCACATGACATTTTTAATAATTTAAATATTTCCAGCATTACGTTAAGTTTATAATTTATAAACCACTGTAAAATTTAACAAGTGTTAAAGATTACAATTTATCTTTGAAACATTCGAGATATAAAAATTTCTAATTAAATGGATTATTTTTTTCAACCAATCCATAATTGGTTAATTGAAATGTTTGGTTCGATAAGAAATTTTACAAACACGATTTCTCTGAAAAGAATACAATGAAAAATATATTCGTCATTTGCATCGAACGAATATAACCGTTTTAACTCGACCCGGTTTAATTATTTTATTAAAACGCACGGTCCATTAGTATCTTTAATACCACGTTGAAAAATTATCACGGTTATCCAAATTTCCGCAGGCACCACGTAACTCCATTTAATTTCGGTTTCAAATTGGTTGCGTACACTAACGCGTTTAAAGGCAAGGACAATAATCGTATTTAAGAATAATTTAATTTCGGTATACAAATCAGCGTTACCCACCGATACACCGTCGATTAATTGCACGCAATATCGGATTAATTCGACGATAAATTCGATGTCCCGTTGATTCCCCTAGTTTTTCATGAAATTTCTGTAGTACAGAGATCGTCTTTAATCATCGTTAACCATGGAAAATCCTGTTAAATAAAATGATCAGGTTGCATAATTATTTTTCAGTCATCAGTTTCATAAATCTTTAATTATGAAGTTTGATAAACAGAAACCGTGATATAAACGTGTTTCGCCCGTTCAAGAAAGACAAACCTGATGATATTAATTTCTTTAATATCATCGAGTCTTCTTTAATTTTATTTCCCATTTGGGGAAAGGAGATGAATGATCGTCTACGGTGCTAGTTATTAATCTGTTGACAGTTAAAATCGACAAGAACTATTTTATCCGAGAAATATTTTTCAAATTGAAAAATATTGGTTAAGGTGTAGTTTTCGAGAAAATCGAGTTTCAAAAACCGATGCGTATCGTTTTTTTAAACAATGTCTTGCATTTAAAAGTTACTGAGTTTAATTTTGCAATCAAAATGTGTAAGTTTGTAAAAAATATATGTCTACCGAGAATTCATGCATCTGTAATTAGACGGGAATTATGCATACGACAGGAAGGGAGTCAGTGTCAGTTATTTTGTTATTGATCAAATAAAATGTTGTTTCTTAAAAGTCTTCTGTGTATTTTTTCTTGAACTTACAATTAGCCGTAATAGCATACGTACGCATCGGATTTTCAAACTCGATTTTCTCGAAAACTAAGCCTTAAATGAAAAAATGTTATTCTATATTTTGTTCTTATTTCTTCATATTATTCGGCCGCCACCCCGAAAAATATAAATATACATGTATAGTGTGTCCAACTTTGATAACAGTCGCAGATCAGTCGTTGATTTTTTATATCAGTTCGAAGAGTAATAGGTAAAAATCAAACGTAGAAGAATCGCAGAATGGGATGTAATTTTTACGTTCGTATAGGATGACGTGAAATGTTTTTACTAAAGCCAATTCACGATCGTTCTCAGTCAATAGAAGACCGGTATCGCGCACACGACAGTTTCCGACGCGGGGTGATTTCCGTATTTTCTGCACGAATGCTTTCTGCTATTGCAATTTTGCAACGTCACGTTCTACGGCATGGATTATAAATGTGTTTTCACGAACGACACGGTGACGCCATCTTTGTGCTCGCGGCATTGTTTTTATCGAACATTTTTAACCCTCGCCTGCCATCCCCCGTCCGTAACCCGGGACGGGTTTCGCTGGGCGATTTTTATTAAAAAAAAAAAAAAAAGAACATTTATATCGTGTACCAATCAGGCGAATTCATACGAACAGGTCGCCATTTTGGATATTAAACGGAATATACTCGACGAAAGTCTGTTACGCATCGGTATAGTTTCGACGTATCTTTTTTAAAGGAAAAAATTCATGGGAAATTGAACGGGTCGAAAAATGAATAAATTGATTCGTTAAATTAATTTATTGTATTCAGTTAAAATTCAAAGGGTACATTTGACAATGTGAAATTTATTTTTATGTATGGAATTGAATCTCTTAAAACGTAACAAAACCGTGTTCTTTAATTCCCGTATAGTCTGCAAGCAGTAAATATACTTCGAGAGGCAGTAACGATCGTTCGCCGGTTGCCATGATTTCTGGGGCCATAAATATCGTCCCCGAACGTTTCCACGTCAGTAATCGTTGATCTGGATCGTTCTAACCCACCTCAATTCGTTCTTTAACGATCGTCGTTGAGAAGTAATCGTTGAAACTAATCCGCCATTAGCGGTTTATTTCGATTATACCAACGGATCTGAAATAAAACGGATTCTCCGAAGAAACGAAGAAACCGTTTACAGTTTGAGATTATAGAGCAATAATATGTATTTAATCACTTTTATGCCAAATTATTCAGAGTTTCATTAAATTAACGTCTGCGAAGTATTATGGAAAATATGGAAAATAAAATGTCACGTATATGTATACATATACTATATTTACTTGAACATTCATAGTCTATTGAGTACATTATCCACCGATGGGTAAAATAGCCATTCAAAGCTCTTGCAGTAATTAATTTACAGTTTGTTTATATTTTATACTTACACATCTTACACTCATTTAGAAATAAAACCATTTTTCAAATAAACTAAAGTAGAAAAGTAGAATGGATATTTTAAATTCTTTCTGTTTCAAAGTTTTTTGTTATTGTTTAACAAATTCGTGCTTTTAAAAGAAACACTTGACTCATTAAGGATCCCACAGATCAACGCGAAACATTCAACGGCGACGAAATTCCTGGCAATAAATATTAAAAAAAAACATGCCTAAATTTTACGCAGTAGGTAGCTCAGAAGATAGAGGAAAGTGCGTACATAATAACGCAATTTGTTGCAACGCGATATCTTAATTAGTTCCTGAGATATAGGGCTTCAAAGTTTGCATAGCGGCCGGCGCGTACGAGGGTACTCCCGAATGGGCCGCAGACTTTTTTCTAGGAAATTCATATACGCATTTCCAGGAATAGTAAAGGGTTAGACGTAGACAATGACCACGTGACCGCTACGCTAGACACTCGCTGTCTGGGTCCAAGCGTGCGACGGCAGCGAATTTCTATAAAAATTACGGTTGTCTTCACACGACGATATCTCAGGAACGGATAAAGATATCGATGTAAATCAAAAACCGAATTAAAGTGGAAGATTTCTACTTTCATACGAATCTAACTTTATACCGAAATTCGAAACAGGATTTTGTTGGCAGCCCTTTGAACTTTTAGTAATTTTAATACGCGTTTCTTATGCAGTTTAACATAGTTTCTGACTTTCAATTGCTTCTAACAATAGAATATTATTATAAATATCTATCAGACGCATTATTAACGATTCTTTCGTTTACTCAAAAACAATTTTTGGAAAAAAAGTACAACCGATTTTGGAATGCACCAAAAAGGACGAAATAATTTTAATTTATATTTCGGAGACGGCGCAAAATTAAAAATTGTGTTAATGAAAGATATTGCTGATGTGAAAATATGTGAAAGGATTAAGGAATTTTGACAATTTCCAATGTAGAAAATTGTTAATTGTGCGCCGTGTCCGAAATATAAATTAAAATTATTTCATCCTTTTTGGTGCATTCCGAAGTCGGTTGTATTTTTTTTTTCTTTTACAAGTTTACAGTGCAAATACCAAATATATTGTTTTCTTTCTGTTTGTTATTATACCCTCTGTATTGTAGCTCTAATTCTATCGTATTCGGGCTTGTTCCTTTTCTCACGTTTTCATTTTCTCACCAACTTTTCCTCCCTCTTTTATCTGTATGTATCGCTTGCTTGCTCGATTCGATTTCCTCGTTCTTCCTCTCTCGAAACGAGCGACGAGCTTCTAACCGCCTGTGCACACACTCCTGATAACGAAAAGCTTCCATACTCACAAACACACACACACACACACACACACGTACACAAGTGCGAAGGTGCACATAGTTCGAACACAAAGCAAATATTAAGCCTCTCTAAAACCATCGGCTGACGTTAACCGATACTGCGAAGAAAATCGCTTGTCAACGTTGATGGAAAGAAGGGAACAGAATTATTATTATAGAGCGTGTTGCGAGTAAATTCGAATTTGATGTTATCCGGAAGACGATATAAAAATGGTTATATCTAAACTTAATGCACACAGTGTTAATATAAATTATGTTTATGTCTAAATTTTGTAACTTTGATTGTGTGCGGACATTGTAATTGTTTTATAATTATGCATAATTTTCATGCGATATGATGCCGTATCGACGTTGCTATTAATAATATCGACACACGACCACCACAGCTGCATCTACAACTTTTGACGAAGACTAATGAACACCATAGGAAGAAGATGAACTGAAAGTTTCAAGACGTTCGATTTACTCTTATTGCAACGAAAACTTGTTCCGCCATGGTGGAGTATCGATTGGTACCTATATTCAGATGTCGATCAAAATGGACCGGAGGATTAGTAAACGCGAACAAGATTAGTTATTGAAACGTGTGTTTCGAAACAAAATAACACTTTTGATACAAGTTAATTCTGAACAAAAATAAAACATTGAATAGGTATTATAAGCTGGAAAAAAAAGGAATGATTTTTACTCTCCATTTTAAAAGGAGTATATTTTACAAATACCCTAAATTTAAAGACAGGTATTAAACGAAACGATCCTCGTTATTCACAAATTTGCCTGCAACAAATTGCTCAGTCATTTAACGTTCGTTCAAGACAAACTGTTAAAGGGTTAACATTAACCTTCACGAGACTTAATGTAAACTTTTGTGTCCGACGGTAAAGGGTGCTGAAACTTTCAAGCAATTCTATAAACACTGTCCTCCAACAGAATATTGAGCTCCGAGTAATAATTCCCTGTAACAGCTTAATCCCGACTAAGCCGAAATGAAGGTCGTTCGCGTGAGAATGTTTCAGCGGAACGCTTCAGTAGTCCCGGTGAAAGATATCATAGTTTAGGGGGTCGAAAGGTGACGATGGTAAGAGAGTATCATCTTGGCTGGGAGAAAGATGAAAGGGTGCACGAAGGAAGTATTAGGCAGAGACTTATTGTTCCAGTAATTACTACTAATAGCCGTCCCAAGAGAGGCGAACGGGCGAGACAAAGTGGGGGCTGCGCTATTCTGTCCCTGTCTGGAAGAGGCTCGAGAGCATTCCGCGTCGGTAAACATCCCAGACCATAAATTTTTCCTGGATCCCGTGGAATTTTCGTGCACTCTTCGGGATCCTTGTCGACGTTCGGTGACGCTTCTTATTACTCGGGACAGTCGCTTGTACGAGTTCGCGAAACGTCGACGTTCGGTAAAATAAAGTTGAAATTCATGGCCGTCGTTTAACACTCGTACGGCTGTCGTGAAAATAGTTTCACGTACGACCATTGTCGACACTTTTTTTAAAGCTAAAATTTATGATTGCAATATTTACGTATTGCTTTGGGAGACTTCGCAATAGAGGTGTAGGTTGTTCTTTCCCATCAACAAATGGCTGTCGATCGATAAAACGTGGTGGAACTTGGGGAAAGGTGAAACGGTTTATCTTTAAATATTTTTAATGCAAAACCTGTCGGTTTTGAGAATTTTAGAAAATATTTGTTTTAAGGATACTCGACAATTTCTTCACTTTGCCCCAATAACGAGGTAAAATGAAAACGGACTGATACAATAAATAAATCAGGGAAACTAGCATTTTTATCGAATACGAGTTTACGAATTAAAATTTTAGCGTTTGTCTGCAGAGAAATCAAAGAAAAAAGATTTATTTAAATTTCATAATCCTTTCAAGCTTATTGTTACTGATGTCATTAAATCAAGCGATTAGTTGTAAGGATTATTGGAAATGACCAGGGTTATTGAAAATAAGGATTGATAAGTGGCAATGAAGCCACATTCATTTATTTTTTGACGCGTAATAAAAAAAGATTCTAGTCTACTTTTAATATTTCTTAACGCGTTGAGCGCGACGTCAGTCCCTGGGGACTGACAGTGGACTTTTCGTTTCGGAAATTTCCAAAAACCAAATTTTTAAATTTTAAGTTTCCAATGTTTCAAATTTCGAACTTTCAAATCTCAATTTTTCAAATTTTTAAATTTTAAATTGCCAAATTTCCAAATCTGAAATTTCCAAATTTCGAACTTTCATATCTCGAATTTCCAAATATCAGATTTCTAAATTTTAAGTTTCAAAAGTTCCAAATTTCGAACATTCAAATCTCAAATCGCTAAATTATAACTTTCCAAATTTTCAAATATCAAATTTCTAAATTTTCAATTTCCAAAGTTCAAACTTTTCGTATGGGCGGCGTTGGTGCGTGGAACCAACAATGTCGAGGTTAAACAATAAATGTTACGATATAATATAATGTAATATAATTGACCTCTCGCTGTCAAGTGCTTGCCGAAAGCACTTAAAGTGTTAAACGAAGTTAAATACATTTTATAACAAAATGGAAAAATCTGTCTTAAACGGATTAGGGTTAGGATATAATATTTCTATTATTTTCTAGTTTACAAAGCGTCATCTACCGTTTGCAGCTTTTATTAGGAATTTTATCGTTGCCCCTTGTGTAGCCATTTCGAGCACGTGTGACACGCGTAATGGAAACAGTTCGGAATAATGCGTCACTTTGGCCGATGTGTTCTCGTTAAAGCGTCGAACTATAACTGTTCCAGAGGTTAACAAAGTTTCTCACTTTCACTCGTCGTTTCCAACTTTGCTAGAAGATCGCGACCGATACACATCTCCTTATTAAACTGCATGTTAACTAATCCTGGACAAGGGCCAAGTTTCAATCTGATAAACGATTCGGCTCCGCGCAAGTTTCAATATAGGATACAGTATAATACGATATCTTTCGAGCAAACTTTCTTGGTCGGCTTCCAAATTTTCACGACATACTCGCAATGTCTCCTGAATTATTAACCTATTCGTATTTCCAGGATGATCGCAGAGTTACCCTCCTTTTAAGCCATGGATTACATAATTTCGGCTGTTCTTTTTTCCGCCATTCACGTTCTTTCGTGCTGTATTAACTCGCAAAATGTTGCAAATACGCTTCGTGTTTCGCGGTAGAACCTTTCAGTTCGCTTCGACCCGTTTGCCTTAATAATCCGCACCCCCATAGCCAGCTGCAAAGAGTATTGCTTTCGATTGCCTTTCGAGTGATATATACACGGTGTTACAGAAATAAATAGGAAAGCGTTAGTGTCGTATTCTGTCCATGCTCAAAATGAAAAAAAGAATATACTAGACCTCTATTCTTGACCTCTGAATGGCCTCTAAAAGTCATTTTAATGTAAGACATAAGTACATATCTGAATCCGAAGTCAAGAATAGAGGTTCTCATTTAAAAAACACATACCGACCTCCAAATAACCTTGAAATCAAATAAAAGATCATGGACTTACGTCCGCCATTGATCCCTGCAACTTTTATCCCAAACATTTTTACCGAATATACTCATCTGAGAAGTTAAGACCCCTGGATGTGGTTTTGGACACCCTGTATGTTGGCTGTATTGAGAAATACTGATGTGTCGTCAAATTATAAGGATAAAATTTCGTGCAATTCTATACGCTACAATTGATCTACCGTACAATAATTTTCATATCGATACGGTGCGTGTATCAACATCGAGTCAGAAGCGTTGAAGGAATATCGTGTAATACAGAGGATACCTGTAATTCAATGTAATTATCAACCTTCATCATCCTTCATAGTCTCCTTTATCAACCGCCTAAATCTTATCCAACGGGATCGTAATCCCGTATAACATAAATAATCCTCAACAAAGGATGCGGTTACGCCTCGTCGCGTCGCGATTCCGTCAATAATTTCCGCCAACGATAATCCGAGGCACAGAAGCTACGAAACGTAGCCATGCATCGAACAACCCCCGAGTGGTTTATACTCCAACCCTATCGTCGACCTTATCCCTCGTCGTGTCATCTCCAACACGTTCACCCAGAAAATGTGCGTTTCCATGAAGTAGAAACATCTTGCCTGCCTGCCTCGCCTTGCTTCCGCACAACATAAGCCAACACGCGAGATATATTTTATAGGGAAACATCTCCCTGACGGTGTTGGCGTGTAGAGGCAGCCCCAAAGAAATATCTCATACATCAGAGACACGTATCGTCTTCGCGAAACCTCAAACATTCTCTACACCCCTTCCACCCCTTTTCTACTTCATTTTACTCCACGGTCTGTGCATCCTTCTGTTTCTCCTATTTTCCCTACTTTTCCCGTTCGTCTCATTTTTCTCCATTTTATCGTTTCTTTTTCATCCTGTCTACCAAAATATTACTGTCGATCTTTCTCCATTTCACTCCATCCGATCGGGCTACCTCTTCATTTCTCGTGGCCTGTTTCTCTTCGCTGATTTTTCTTTCTTATACTAATTCTCTTGTTTTTCCGTGTATCCCACGAATGTTATTTATTCTGAATATAGCGATAGTTTACGGGGATGAAAACCACGGCGAGAATGGTACTCTGCCACTGTATTTCTTGCTTTCGGAGAATGTCACGAAATGAATATCAATGGAAATGCTTTGGAGATCTTTGTTTTCCAATTTTATGCAAGTAACGCAAGAATTGTTTAATACTTTACTCAATTCTTGAAGGTATACTTGAAAGGCTGCAATCCTTTCACTTTTTTTTATTTCTAGCGTGATAAATTTATTTAAAGCGTGTTAACCCTTCTTGAATGGTAAATACCGAGTCAATTGTGACCCAATTTCCTAAATACATGCAAAGATATTTCTACTAAAATTATAAGCTACTATTTTTTAACGAAAAGCTTTCAAACATACCGGAAAGAATATTTCAGTGTTCGAGAATTAAAAATAGGAAAGCTTTATTGTCTCATCAAGTTTTTAAATATTGCAAACTAACACAGATCCTTTTTATTAGAAAACACATAATAGTTTTAAGAAGAAAAATAGCATTAACACACTTCCACTGTGCATTGTTCCTTTTTTTCTTAACCGAAAATCACCGTTGAAGAATTGCATACATTTTGTAATTATATCAACATGTATGAAAGCATACTTACTTTAAAGAATCAGAAAGAAGCCGTAGAAAGAATCTCAATTATTTTTGGTAGTTGTGTTTGATAACTTTCATTCATAATGTGAAACAATAAACGTATATAGATCAGGGAATATTCAAACAAATGCTCTGAAATTTCAGAAATAAAGAATAATGCAAAATTTAATTTAAATTATCGGTTTTCTCCATGGTCCGTCGTCCAAGGGTTGATGTATCTTCAGCGGCACCCGACGTTGTTAACAACTCGATTTTACATTCAATGTATATTAAGTTAAACGATTCAATAGAAAAATGCACAGAATCGTTTGAACGTATAGAAATTCGTAGCCAAAGGGTTAAACTCCTATTAATCGGTATGGGAAACCGCACGCACCCGCTCAAGGGTTAAAAAATCAGCTTCGTCCAATTTACGTGGCGAAGCGGAGGCTGAATCGCGTGGCAAACAGGGCAAGCAGCTAAATAACATCGAGAACTGGCGCCAGCCAGATGCTAGACGATACAGCCGCCTGTCCCAGATCGTAATATCGCTTTAATTATGTGCGCCGTATTTGCGCCAGGCCGCGTTATTAATTTCAGGTCCTCGCGCAGAGAGACTTACCATTACGACCTCGGGGGTTACATCGGGGATCCCGACAAGCCTGCACCGTGGAGCGACGTCGACTAGCCCGGGGGTGAAAACGGGCCGGGGGTGCGTGGTTGCTGATGGGCGAGAGTTGAGCTGTTCACTTTCCTCCCAGGATTACCAGTCAGGGTAGCGCACGATAGAATGCATTCACCCTAACGTGGTGCACCGCTCATCTTCGAGATGTTATTGAACGACGAAAGCATCCCTTTACTCGTGCCGGTCGTATATGCAAATTATTTCGAGCGGTAAATTAAACAGCCGAAGCGACAGGGAACGTACAGGCTGGCCATGGGATAGGATGCCAGTCAAAAGTTTGAAACCACTTGATTACTTGTTGTCTACGTATTACATGATATACGGCTCAATTAAAGTAGGATATTCGTTGTCTGTTCATGTTGAATGCTGATGCTGAGTTTCGTATGTGGTCCTGGTCCGTTATGGCTATGTCCGGTTTTATGATGTATTTCTGTCTTTGTAAGTTAGTTGTTTTGCATTCGTAAAGTATGTGATAATGTGATCGATTGTCATTATTTGGTTTTGGCAAAGGTTGCAGTGGGGAGATTCTGTTTTTTCTTAATAGGTGTTCGTGAATTATTTTGGAGTGGCCAGTCTTCATTCTGGATAGCACCGCCTTTTCTTTTCTGCTCAATTTTTTGTGTGGCATTTGTTGGTAAAAGTGATTGATTCGCTCTGTCACAGCACCGTGAGACAAGAATCTATCTATCCTTGTTCGGTAGCTTCCTAATGTTTCCGCAATTGTCCTACTGCGCGCACCCTTAAACACAACAGTGAAACAATCTAAAAATCGGATTCATTAATAGATTTTAACACCGTACGTGACGATGCATGCTTTAAGCTCGGGGGAATTTAGTGTCGTCCCAGAGAGGTTAATACCTTTACAAATTGAGTTGAACCACATCAAAAGGTCACAAAGCTGAAAATTTGAAGGGTTTTCTCCACCCTCGTGGCGTGAAACAAGAACATCCTTGTCGCATCGCTGCTCATCGTGCTGGCATAAATCGGTTACGGCTCCAGCCAATGGTGGCCGTGGTCTATTATTTTTACCGATGTAATTTCTCCTCGTTTTCCAGACAGTTTGGTCGGTCGTCCCGTGGAAAATGCAGCCACGGATTGCGGTCACCGTGCAAAATAAATAATCCCCAGAGTTTCTTCCGTTTCTCGTTTCGTTCCGCTTCGCGTGTCTCCTGTCTGTTATCCCGGTTACCTTTTTTTTTTTATCACGATACTGTCGTCTCGTTACATCGTCCTGGCTTATCCTTTTCCTCTTGCCCGAACATCGTGTCCCCTTTCTCATTCATACACGCCGTCTTTGAAAGGGAACGGATGAAAAGTTGTTTGTCCGTTTATCGGGCGAAAAGCAAGAAGAATACGTGTTTTGATAACCAACGGACTAGCCTCGCGGCTCCTGTTGTGTACGAAGAGACAATTATGTAAACCCATTGTTACCAGATAAACGATTATTCGTCGTCGAGCCCGGGGAGATTTTTGCAACTGATTTGGTACAATTTTTGCAACTAATCTGTGTCAGACGGAGGAATAGAGTGCTCAAAGTCGAGACGTTGTTGTATACCGAGTCTGATTCACAAAGTGTAACGTCAGACACGATACGATCGGCACAGAATGCTTCTTCGTTGAAAAAGTGAATCCAAATTATGAAATAAATCTTCCTTCGTATGACGTGTCGTCTTTCTGAAAAATGATATCAAAACTCTATCGAGTACATTTGAATGTAAGTACCATATAGCTCTGTGTACTCGATCTCTACTATTCAGAATCGTTAATAATGCGTGTGATAGATATTTATAATAATATTCTATCGTTAGAAGCAATTGAAAGTCAGAAACTATGTTAAACTGCATAAGAAACGCGTATTAAAATTACTAAAAGTTCAAAGGGCTGCCAACAATGTCCTGTTTCGAATTTCGATATAAAGTTAGATTCGTAAGAAAGTAGGAACCTTCCACTTTAATTCAGTTTTTGATTTACATCGATATCTTTATCCGTTCCTGAGATATCGTCGTGTAAAGACAAACGTAATTTTTGTAGAAATTCGCTGCCGTCGCACGCTTTGACCCAGACAGCGAGTGTCTAGCGTAGCGGTCACGTGGTCATTGTCTACGTCTAACCCTTTACTATTCCTGGAAATGCGTATATGAATTTCCTAGAAAAAAGTCTGCGGCCCATTCGGGAGTACCCTCGTACGCGCCGGCCGCTATACAAACTTTGAAGCCCTATATCTCAGGAACTAATGAAGATATCGCGTTGCAACAAATTGCGTTATTATGTACGCACTTTCCTCTATCTTCTGAGCTACCTACTGCGTAAAATTTAGACATGTTTTTTTTTATTTATTGCCAGGAATTTCGTCGCCGTTGAATGTTTCGCGTTGACCTGTGGGATCCATAATGCGTCAAGTGTTTCTTGTTAATTTAGATTTAAATAACATTAGTTGATAGAGTAGGTGGCACATTAAAACGAAGTATTTATCAGGATTTTATCACCCTATAGACTAAGGTCGAACGTATTAATGACACACGTAATTCGCAATTACAGCGTCAGTGATCAATTATCTTAATAGCGTCTATTACGGGCAATTACAAATCTGTCTTACCTATATCATTAAGCTCGAGTGGTAATATCGGTAGGTACTTGGTGATAATTACTTTCATCGTTTATCTGCTTATTCCGAGGAACCTCCCATGGTTAAAATATATGTGAAACGTTTAATGTAATCTTCAAAATACATATGTATAAAGAAGATAGTCTTATTACTTTTAAATTCATAGGAAACGACAAGACTGAATTATTATGTATTAAAACGTTCTTGTTAACAACGTTTTCGTTGCGGTATCAAAGCAATTTGTTTCCTCATAATTTATGATCGAATAGAGAATTAAACCGGGATCCCAATAGTGGGCATTTGAATTAATAATTTGACCGGAAGTACCCGTAGGTAGTGGCTCGAATCTGCCACAAAGCTAACCACAAAGTGGACAAAATAATACCTCTGATAAATGACCTCAGTGTGGTATTCATACGAAAATCTTTGTAGCAATGGCTTCGATTTCTTTTGATTTCTTCCCCTTATTTTTCTAACGTAGTGATGTTTCATTTGATATCATATTGTTTAGTTTCATATGAAAAATAATAACTATACAAAATCGTAATACGTACTTCTCTAGAAATAAGAAAGAAATTTAACGTTATAGTAATATCTACTAACTGTTCATAGAATATCTGTTTATTTACACCATGCTGTAATCAATTAGTACCATCAAACTATTTAAAAAACAGAGATAATAAACAACCTTAAGTTTAAACTTCTTTCTTATTTTAGAAAGATACACGCTACAATTTTGTACAATTATTATTTTTAATATTTTCTGTAACATTTCGATGTTTGGACAAAATCAACATTCCTAACGTACGTTTCCCTCGTAAGTAAATAATGAATAAAATTCCAAAAAACCAGTAGCAAGGTTAATATTTAAAATAAAGTATCCAAGATTCTTTAATTAATGTCACGTCACGGTTTGACACGGTGCAGCTCGGTGTTTCGAATTCTCGAAAGGATTGATTAACAAATTACAAATTCTTGATTGTCGCGACGCTTTCGAAAGGTGGTGAAACTTTCTTAACTATTCGCTGCATGATGTAGAGATACGGTAACATGGTGAACAGCTGTTTCGAACTTTGCCGTTGAATACCACGTCGTCCCATGCTTTCCACGATGCCGTCGGAGTTCGTGTATCGATACGCGTTTGTACAGGCCGGCATGAAGACGTTTAATTGATTTCTCATCACAAGTTGTTACCATCGGCCAGATTTCGTTGCCCGAGCCGAAGCTACGAAGCTCGAACGTTAAATTGGATTAAAACTTGCTTATTAATACACCGATCGCATGCGTTATCGTGTAAAGGCCGCAACTTTCCTGCTATAAACTTGATCTCGCTTAAGAATCGAACGTTAAATGACTTTGACATATAGAAATTATGATATCATGAAATATATGTGTTCCAAACCATTTTATACAAGTAGAAACTAATAAATTCAAGTCGTAATTAAAGTTGCAATCGCGAATTAGATAATCGTTATCTATTTAGATAATATAGCACTTTGGTTTATAAAACAAATCTGATTACCTACCAACGGGGTCGAAATGACTTGCTTCAAATAATAAATTGCAAAATTGATTAAAACGCTTCTGTAAAAATATACGTTGGCTCTTATCAAGGTAAAGAATTACTCTGTATCAGGGATGGCCAACCTTATGCACACCATGCGCCAATATTTTTTTCACAGATGAGTTCAGATGCGTGATACAACTCAAGCACCTCTTCTACCTTCTTACGTTCACGGTTGGGGTTGGAAATAGGGATAGGGGTAGGATCTGCTTCGCTTGGGGGAGGAAAAGGAATAACTCAATCACGCAATTAAATGAATTAATTTACTCCAGTTCGAAAGACACACGTTTATTGGAGCACCAATCTACGATAGTCAGAAATGATCACTTGGACGAAAGGGTGATCGCTATCGTGGACTGATGATGTTACAGCTAACGGAGAGTCTCGTTTGGTGAATATAACTCTGGACCACAGTTATTGAATGTGATGAAAGAGAGTTTGCTTCAAAAGAATCAGTAGGCACAAGGATGCAATGCGTCATGTTTGGTCTATGTTAGTTTACGTTTCATCCTTTATTTATTTTGCTTTCTATTTTAGGTTCAATTTAAAGGGTTAGGGTGCATCGAACTTAGGTAGTTCTAGTGTTAATTAAAGATTCCATCTTAGAGTCAATAAGATCCTTTTACGAGTAACTTGTAGAACTAGATGATGCTTTCATTCTTTATTCATCATGAAAGAGGAATTCTTTTATAGTTCTTTTCTTCCTTAAACTTAAATATTGAGCGATTCATTTTCAACGTTGAAAGGTTGAAGAGAGGTCGTTGAAACTTTCATGGACCAACACTTTTCCAATAATCACGGGTAGTTATACTTAAAACCGTTAGTAGACGGCCAGCTTAGCTAAGTAGCACGTCTTAAACTTTCCCCGTACTTTTGGAAATCCTGCAGGATGCCCCGATATCCAATCAGCGTACCTTCTTCGAACATTTTTCCGTTTTATGGGCTGAAACGATCTCGTGATAGGTGATCATTCTTTTTTTTTTTTTCTAAAGCTCAACATTTCGAACGTGATGAATCCGTGAAATCGTATAACTTTCGAAGTAATTAAAATTGTAATTCCAAAACTTAGATTCAATTGTTTTTCTTTTTGATTAGAGAGAAAAAGGGACGCGAACAGTTGCATTATGTTTCTCAGCGTTGAACGACACACGGTTTAATGAAAAGAGAATAAAACTAGCGGGTGTAGAAATTTAAGAGCCAAGAGAGAAATGTTGAATAGAAAGAAACGTAACGAGCAACATGATATTTGTGAAACCAGGTACGCGGTATTTTTACTTTCTCGAGGAAGAACGTATACGTATTTGCAACTTCGTGCCAGGGCGTTCAAAATTATTTTTATACGATGATAATAAAGTCAGAATTACTGAGAAATTTAACAGTGAACCTACCAACGTTTTACTTAATTTCAAGTTGAAAATGAAATAGAAAAATAAATAAATAAATAATGAAACTTATGATAGCGTGTACAGCAAGTCTTTGGTGTGATAAAAATTAACACGGATTTTAATAAAAGCAACTTAATAAATTTTGTGATTTAAAATAAGAAACACTCGATCGGTCATTTTCACCGCTTCGGTAGGTTTAGTGTTAATTAATAACCTTTTAAATTCCATATTATTAGGAATTCTTTAATTTATAAATAAAATCTATTCAAAATAAAGGTACTATCTAGTGAAATTTTCGATAGCATCAAAGTCGCAGTCAAAGTATTAATTTATTGCAATATCATGTCTTATTGCACGTAACCATGTTTACTACTATAATCAACGTGTTAATAAAATCTATTTTTGTACAAAAAATAAGAAAGAAATAACAGGACTATAACGAATGATCGACCATCTTGTACTCAACATGAGGATGTTTAACACGTTTTGCTGTCCTTTCCGTTCAGCCGGCAGCGAGCGCTCAATTATATCATATTATGTTATATTACAACATTTATTTTTTAACCTTGACACTGCCGGTCCCACGCACAGACGCCGTCCATACGAAAGGTTTGAACTTGAACTTTGGAAATTTTAGAGATCTAATATTTGGAAATTTGGAAATTTAAAATTTAGAAATTTGAGATTTGGAAAGTTGAAAATTTGAAAGTTAGAAATCTCATATATGAAAATTTAGAAATTTGAGATTTGAAAGTTCGAAATTTGGAAATTTGAGATTTGAAAGTTCGAAATTTGGAAATTTTAAATTTAGAAATCTGATATTTGGAAATTTGGAAATTTAAAATTTAGAAATCTGATATTTGGAAATTTGGAAATTTGGAAATTTGAGATTTGAAAGTTCGAAATTTGGAAATTTAAAATTTAGAAATCTGATATTTGGAAATTTGGAAATTAAAAATTTAGAAATTTCAGATTTGAAAGTTCGAAACTTGAAACTGAAATTTATAAATTTCCAAACGAAAAGTTCACTGTCAGTCCCCAGGGGCCAACGTCGCGCTCAACGTGTTAATCGAGCGTTTCAATAATTTCGAGCCATACTTGGATTGCATTGCAACAGACCTGACTCATAATTTTGTACTCGTTGGACGAGAAAGTCTTCGTTATCTCAAAACGGATGAGAGTTCAACTCGGTCGTAACGAGGTCATTGTGGACAAGTTTCTTGGTCTAAGACAACTTGTCAAACTTGGACATGTTCCCAATGAGTTTGCCAAGTTTCACTTCAAGCGAATTCGAATCCGCAAAGTCGCGCGTTAACATCCGATTCTGTTGATTGTAAACGATCGTACAACAGACTTTATATTTGACAACGATGTCGTATCAGTACGTTTCGATAGAAATTACGTGATATATTATAAAAAATTTCCGTTGGAACTAATAATTATACAATGTGATATATTCAAGAAACACTTTTATAAATTAGAATATTCTGAAGACCTCAAAATAATAATTTTAAGGGTGGTTTTCTATAAAAAATATAAAAGATACGAAAGATTGTATGTCCTCCTTAATTAAAATTTCCTATCTAGCAAACAGGCGAGATCAAAGATCAATAAGAGTAATCCTTACTTTCAGTTTTTCCTGAATTGTAGCACACCTAATTAAGAATAATAATAATCAAAGGTTTACTAATCGGATCTCAGTTAACAGTCGATATACGAAATACTGAATAGCCTATGAATAGGCTTCCGGAAAATAAATTATTTAGTGCCAAAACACCTGTTATTAGAAACACTTAAAGTATCTGCAGACTTTGATATTTCATAGAAAAGTTCATCGCAGTTGTCTGTACAGTTATCAACATATTATTGCGAAAATTAATTAGATGAATTAAGAAACTGAATCAGCTATAGACTATATGGACCATAAAATGTTAATTATTATTACAACTATTACAAAAGTAATGGAAACTATGACGAATAATTTTCATTTATCGTTTACTGTACTATTTATGTGTTAACGTTAAAGAAATTTGATTCCTTCAACAAAAACCACCCTTTTCTTTCACTTGCAATTTATGATAAAAGTTGAAGTAAACAACATTCTTACTATAAACGTGTACGTTCGGCATCAAATCGATAGCCACAGAAGAGTTTTCGTAACTTTTACAAACTCCTTGCAACGGCATACTTGTAAAGTCTGTTGCGCGAATATAATTCAAGAATCTGCATAAATATGCATGGTATCTCGTATGCATCGAATTTACATTAAGAAATTCTGAGATGAATATGCGCCACTCAACGAACCTGAAGTTTCTTCGGTATTTCTGATTACCCTGCGATTACTTCGAATCTCTGTTAATGAATTCGTAGACGGAAAAAAATCTGATAAAATTAATTAATTAATTAATCAAACTCGCGATTTTTTTTCGTGTATTTTATTCTATAGCTATAGTTAAAGGTGCTGCATACGCAAAAGATAAATAGCAACTCATAATTTAATAAATAGATTTATGGGTGGTGTACATTATTTACTATGACATATCTTTTTTTTTATGTATGAAATATTTTAACACATAGGTATACAAAAGTGATGAAATAATGCTGTTTGTACACTAAAAGGGTCCCGGATAAATTTTCAAGTTCTAAGCAATAATAATTAAGGATTGAAACAATTTACCCTGGGAAGGGTTAGGTTAAGCTTAAGCTTAGAATTGTATGAGAAAATTAGAATTAAAATTTAAAATCTCATCTGGTTTTATCACCCTTAAGTGTCACGGATTGTCTTTAACCCTCTGTCTCGAGCTATTCTGCCAACACTATAAAGATGCAATATCGAACATATTAAAAAAAGATGGCTGCCTTCTCCCGACGTCTTCAGCATTTGAATGGCGTGTACATAACGCAATCCGCTATAATGAAATTTAAATATGGAAGAATACGATTGGCAATGAAATTCAACAGGGACAGATATACTTTAATATTAACCGCTCGGCGTATGGTGTGCCATATGGCTTTTCTCTTTTAGAAAATTCTGGCTGCTTTGACTTGAAAATGCATCCAAGTGTTGAAAACAAAAATAATTGAATTATTAACTTATTTGTTGTAATGTTACTTTGAATATTTTTCGGAAAATATATTATTTATTATTCGAAATAATCGAAAAGAATTTGCACTTCTTAAACTTTCTGTATATTATTTCAACCATTTCTAAATTCTCTGTATATTATTTACCAATTTTACCTATTCGGCCAACAAGACACGAGCTGGCAATCTGCCGTAGTTCTTAACAAACGATAACAAATAATGGATACGAAACCGGTCACACACCGTCGCAGACGATAAGGCGAAACGACAGTGACGAATAAGCTTTCGTGGTGGGAAACGCGTGGTTTCCGCTAGCGCAATTCCATCGGCAATGCACTCGAAGCCGCTATCATGCACAGTCCAGAGCAATTCCGATAGACGATCCATTATCTTAAGCGGTGTCGACCCGATCGATTCGTGCCTCCATCTTTTTCCAACACACCGTATCCCGACTATCGGAAAATGCCACCAATTTCTCCCTCGACTCTTCATTTTCGCGAAACGCTAGATTCCTTTTTCTCGTTCTTCTTCCTCTTTTTTTTTTCAGCCGCTTACAGAATGCTAACCAACATCCGGTTAGAGGAATATTGTACCGCGCGCGTGAATTACGGGGTCGATTCGTCGATGCTACGATTAATTGTCGTTGGAGACTGTTATGGGTTTAGTGTCGGCGGATTTCCACAAAC
Organism: Stelis phaeoptera; assembly: GCA_943735885.1. Classification (NCBI taxonomy): domain Eukaryota; kingdom Metazoa; phylum Arthropoda; class Insecta; order Hymenoptera; family Megachilidae; genus Stelis; species Stelis phaeoptera. Next base: position 7,053,169 of record OX030933.1, read on the forward strand.
TGTTCGTCGATACTTTGTTCTGTTCGTTTATTGGGAAAGGGAAACGACATGCTGCAGAGGAACTGATAATAAGGCGGATTTAAACGCGAGGAAATCGTGAATGATGAGAATTGCGATGGTTCGTGAAGAATGTTTAATTTTCTACAGTTGTTGGATATACAAGAGTACAGGGAAAATTTCTTCGTTTTTGTGAAAATTGATTTTGAAATTTTACCCAGCACTTTACATTTAAATGAGATTCGATTTACCAGATCATGCGATGTATAGATTACATTATTTTGGATAAGAAATGATATTCATTGAAAATTGTATTATTCCAAAAATTGTTGATTTATTAAATTTCCATGAATTTCCTTACGATTGTTTAATGTTTGTAATTTTAATTTGGTACATGATTGATAAATAAAAATCAAGAAGATCAAAGTTGTTCCATCAGATAAAATTTAAAAATCGAGAAAACTTTATTTTATATTTTTGCCTTACTTTTTCTCGTAGAAACGTCTTAAACCCAATTTCACCCCCAGTTGATTTATAATATAGAAACATTTTAATCGTTTCTACTGCAAATATTTATTATGAATAATATGACAAATTTTTGTATTGCTAAGTTTTCAGAGAGCTATTCTGTGGTCTATGCGTTCTTAAAATAATGTTGTACTTCGTACGCGAAAAGTAGCCAATCTAATTGCAATCGTAACAACATAAAAAATAGTTTACTACAAAAAGCATATAAGATTCTTAAAACTTCGTCTATAAATTAATTTCATTGGCAGTATTTCTACGCATTTTAATATTGATAAGAAATCCCATACATAGATCGAGGAATTAATTGTTAAATGATTAATGACTTGCAGGTTGCGGCAGCGTAACACCAAAATCTACATGGGGTAAAATCGCAACTGTGGGCTACGCCAGTCTGGGAATCCCCTTGACGCTAGTTTACCTGTCAAGTGCCGGAGGCCTCTTATCCAGGTGTGCTAGAGGTGTTTTCACGCGTGCCCTTTGTTGCTGTCTTTGTTCGAACTGCGGCTATTGTTGCTACGATGAAAGACGGATGGAAGTGAGTGCATAACATAGTATCTGCTATTAAACGTTTCTCCATAAAATAGATTGATATAAACCACGTCATTTCTTGTGATTAAAAAAGAATTTAATTCTCGATAAGATCTGTACATCAGTATTGCAGAATTCAACATTTTATTTTAATATTATGACTTGGTAAATTATTCCGAAATATTTAATTCAAATGGAACTGTATTATAGGTAATCGCATAGATAATATTTAAACACAAATGTTATCTCGATGGAAAGTTCTGGTCTAAATCCTTTGAATATGAAATCAGTTTTAAGAATTAAAGTAAAGAAGATTGCGACACGCGAGAAAGAACGGTGTCGCTTCTTTCCTCTGTCATCGATCTTAAAAATTGCTTTCAAATTGACACGAACACAGGAGAAAGAGAGACGAATGAGGAAGAAAAGGCAGCAGGAGGAACTGGTGCAACAACAGCAGCAATTGCAGTTGCAGGAGCCCTTTTATGTACGCGCGAACGCGTCAACGTTCACAAGCACGGTGGAAATTAAGGCCAGCCCGAAGGACGAAGTGTCGAGTCTTGGTTCCGGTGACAGACCTAACGTCACCATACTCGCACCAATCAGCATTTGTTTGGGCACAATGCTTTGCTACATCGTGGCAGGAGCTTTTACTTTGTACAAGTTTGACGGCTGGTCGTTTGTGGGTACGTGCAAAAGAGATTTCTCTCGTAAGACCCATGCCAGGACCATGCTGTTCAAAAGCGTGCCACAACTTAACACGTTCAATGCCCGACTAATTTTCTACAACTTACATTCGTTCTAGTCATCGTTATACTTAATCAATCATTTTACAACGATTACCATTTGCTTGATTTCGGTACTTTTAATCGTTCACCATTTCCGCGTCATTTAACCTCTTAATTATCTTAATATCCGAAACAGTTACATCTTATCTCTTTTTTTTTTTTAGTATAATAATAGTGGTAATTTTTGCCGTTTATTGTCCAAAGAGAAGAAGGCCTCGCTGTATCACACTTGTTATATTTAACACAGTTTGAGGCTTCGACTTTAAGTCAAAAGTTTTCTTTGAAGAAATTTTTCTCAAAATTGACATTAAAAGAGATGTAATTACTTATTATCACTGTACAGCTTGAACAAAAAGCAAGTTTAAAAGTGGTCATTTTTGAAATTATGAATATACATATAATCATTCATCTTCTATTAGGAATATTCTTTGGAAAGTTTTGACATTTCATGATGACCTGGGGAGCACCTTGTACACTATCGAACACCATAAGCTACTCTAGGGAAAATGGTGTCAAGAAAGAATGTCCTATCACAGGTCTCGGTACTCCAACATTATTACGTATTATATATTTACATTAATACCCATTTTAAAGAGAATCGATTGATCTAATAACGAAGTAAAATGGATGATAAATTAAGTACGCTATCGTGTTAAAGTATAATCTCTAATAACTTTCAAGTACAAGATGATCTAATCCTTATATCACCATTTTCCTCAGATACTCGTCGGTGTATCAGATATACATTCTAGTATTGCACACAACAGTTTCGTTGCGTCCTCTAGAAAAGGCTAGCTGTAATGCTAACTTGAAAAAGAATTTCTTTCCGGTCACAGCTTTTACTCTAAAAGCTTAACGATAATACAACACATAACTAAACCTGCCATTTTGTGTTCAACCGCAGATGCGAGCTACTTCTGCTTCATGAGCCTGAGCACGATCGGGTTCGGCGACATGGTACCCGGTTCCTACCCACGGCAAAGCCTTTACGAATCGAGGAACGAGACCATTTGGTTCTGCTCCTGCTACATAATGTCCGGAATGGCGTTGACGGCTATGTGTTTCAACATCCTCCACGACGAGATCGTCCACAGGCTGAGCCATCAGTCGGAGAAGCAGGAACCGGTTAAAGCCAGCCCGAGCGTGGACGAGCTGTCCACGGATCCTTTCGCGCTGACCTCGTGACAATTTCCGTCTGGCAACCTATGCCACAGGAACGGCACCGACGAGAACGATATATGTGTAACGGAACCGCCGACCAGCTTGTTCGCCCACGAGAACGAAATCAATATCCTAAAGGACTCTTTCAATCAAGTGGACGTCACCAGAGACTGCAAACCGATCTTGAAGCTCGAGGATCACGTACCGCCGCCGATTCCCGGTGGCTACATGTTGCCGAAGGTCGACGAGGAGGCCGAGGAAAACACTGAAATGTAAAACTGTATCTTCTTTCTAGCCGAGCAAAAAGTATGCCTGTTAAAAGTAACGAAGTGAAAGGACCTGTTGAATGGGTTCGTTCGAGGACGTTCTTGAGGAATATGATACGGTGTTCCTGATCGATGGGTACATTCGATGAATATGTATGTGTTACAATTAGGGGGACAGATAAAAGAAAAAAGTAATTATTCTATTTCAGTGACATAGTGTAACGCTTCGACTAACGACGAGAAGCCTGGCAAGAGATTTTTATTCGGTTCATCGTCGATATTGATTCCGGGATACGAGGATAGTGACTAACAGCTTTTGGATGTCTTTTCATAAAGTTTTTTTTTTGTAATCGGAACTGACGGGCGAAGAAAATCCTTTGTTGCAACATAGCCTCGTTCAGAGAACAGACACGCCGTTAGAGATTGATGGACTGTTTTCGCGTGGAGGTTTCGGGATTCAGCGTTAACCGGTGCGAATGAAAATATAAAACATAAAAGGTGTATGCTCGTCGAACACAAGAAACGCAGGAAATTTCAAAGAAAGTATATTTGGAAACGGTTGGAATGTCGTTTTCGATATGGATACATTGAAAACTTTTAATTTGAAAAGATTTCTACGTCAAAATTACCTTTTTTTTTGTTTTTCAAGCTTTTAATGTATTTTAATGATCAGTAGAATTAAATTGAAGCAACAGAATTCATGGAAAGCATTTTCAAAGCAATGATGTAACGATTAGAGGTACTGGCTCGCTTTGAGCAAATCAATTAAAACGAAATAATGGTAATGCGAAACAAACTTAGCCCATTTCAGCGAATACCGTGTTTGATTAAGTCATAATGGCATTACATAACTTCTAAGTAAGATGTTCCCAGGATATACGAAGTGTCTCCTAAATGTTCTGAACTTCCTGCAGACATTTCAACGCGAATTCTACGTTACTCTTAATGAACGCCATATCACGTGAACGCGAAATCTGTATTTTCAGGAATATAATTAAACGCCAAGCAGAAAATACATAATAAATGAATAAAACAAATGTCTGATTCGTAAATGTCGATAATCTTTCAAACGGATAAAAGGTTTAATTAGAATCTTAGGTTAACGAGTATGAGAAACTTTGATTTTCCGATTATTAATGTTGGAAATGACATTCTAACGTACGACGAGACCGATTCAATGTTTCTACACGCCTACTTAGATAGAAACTTATAATAGTTTTTATATTTCTGCATTTAAGCACTCACGTGGTAAACACATTCTTGTCTGTAATCTAAGTCGATTTTTGCGTCTAGTTCCTAAGATGGAACGTACATCGATGAAAACAATTGATCATCCCATTCGTACGTTACAATTATGAATGAATTATTCAATTACGATTGTTTGAAACGCAACTACACTGCCGATGTTGATGTATCGTTTGGTAAGGATCGATTTTAATATACAAACGTTTGTACGGATACTTTTCTACAAGGGAAATATTTACAAAACGTTTTAATAGAACTTTCAATTTTGTATACACTGCTATTGAAAATTATTACAGTACATTGTCAACCAGTTTATTTAGTGTACGATCATTGGCTAGACGCAGAAATCAGTGAAACAAAAAATCACATTCGAATTCTATGCTCAAGAACAATAACTAAACTACTGTTGCGATTAGGCACTAATCATTAAGAGCGTTGCATATAAAACTATCCACACTGTTTAATATCGGTACTTCGTGATAGCATGAGATCACGAGGTGCGTGATGTATAGTCGTGAATTAGATGTAAAATATCACTTTCGTCGGTATGGAGCAGACTTAACATCCCCTTCTTTAGTTGATGAAAGAATTATTCTCACGTGTGCACAAATTAGGGCGGAATAATGGACAACCGGATAAATCGTAATTTTATATGTAAAAATATATCGAAATTGTAGAATAAGGTTTTTCCATAAAAAAGCTGAATTTTCGAGAAAATTGAATTTTAAACAGTTGAAAATATTATAAGATATTATTTGTATTTTTAAGGAATCTTAGTTATTATTTTCATAGTTTTGTTATTTCTATTTCTGTTACCTATGATTTACTTTACTTTATTATTTATATTTCTATTATATATAATTCTGAATAATGAATAGAAGCATTTTTACTGAACTAAGTTTTTAAAAAGAATTCCTTATAATATGAACGATAGACTTTGAGTACGATCTCAAAAATTATTAAATAAACGGTATCATCTTCAATAAACTTTTATCTGTCGGTTCATATTAAAGCAGTATTGTATGCAGAAAATAAAGAATTATGCAAGTTTTCGAATAATTAAAATGTTAAAACACGACTGTTGTATCAACCAATGACTCTGAAGTAAGGATTTGTATATAACAAATTTTCATTTTATATTTTTACACGTAAAATTATTCTGTATCCGGTCGTACAACCCTTCTAATCACATCCTATATATTTCGTCATTCACTTTTACTCATCAATTACACACGTCGTATTATTGTAATAAAATGGAAGATGTACAAATAATCTGTCGACAAAATGTGTACAGTACTATCAGTCTCGATGTTGTTAATTACATACCTTTGTACAGACCTTATATTATGGGTATCGTGTGACTGATGAGATCAATGGAAAAGGAATGATTCTATTCGAGAAAATAAATATTAAGTATGTAATTGATTTGATTAATCCTTTTGCTACTATTAACCCTTTGAGGACGATCGATGTATATCTACGTCTAATAGGCAGGATTGAAGAAAAAGTAATAAAAGCAACAATTATGATAATTATGTGCTAAATTGGCTTCGTAGAGCAATGCCTTCGAATTGTTCCGTTCTCAAAGAATTAACGACTCTAGTCGCTCGCCATGAAACTGCACATAGAAAATTAAAAAATGGTAATTAAATATAAAACTGCGTGTCGTGAAATAATTTATTTGCATTTATTTATTAACACTTTGACGGCCGGTATATTGATCTTATTATTATTCGTTCTATCAAGATACTAATTCCAATGAAAAAATTAGTAATTTTGCAACTCACGTAAATTGAATCTTTGGAATTTAATTGAATCAGTAATTTTTTGTTAGATATAATAAAACTTCAAAAGTCAAATATTCCATGAACTGTACTGCCATCAAAGTGTCAAGTTAAACAATCTTATTATGTAATACAGTTTCAATTAATGACAGGGATGAACATAGCGAAAGGTTTAATGAACGAGCGACTATTAACACTTTGACCGGCGAAATTTCATTAAGCAAAACTTTTATTTCTAAAAATTCGAATATTCTATTTTCCACGATATTTCATTGTTTCTATCAACCACGATTTCAAATACTTCGTACAAATGTTTCCAATTAAACGCGTGAAAAGATTCTTAATAATATTAACGACGGATTCCTATAAAAATTCAAGCGTCTACCCATATGTGGGTAACGTGGCCGTCAGAGTGTTAAACGGGACCGTCATGAAGCACACGTGAGTTTTATCTCCTCGCATAAAATCGCTACCTTTCCTCTTGTACCAGCCGTTACTCGACACCCTGAATACCGATCTATAAAACACCATCGCTCATTCGCTTTGGTTCGCAAGAGATGAAACGCCATCGAATCGCAGGTGGCTCGGTCTGCTCTGCACGAACGACGATAGAACCGTGATCAGTAGCGACGTAACAAGAAGTGTGTCCCTTTCTTTCTGTTTCTTGTAACATATCATAAGAGATAAGGGAACGTCAAAGGCTGAAATCCTTCTGCGCCGAGAAAGAAACGAGAGAAACAAAACGATCGACGAACAACACGTTGCTCCGGTCCGCAAATCGGTTCGGTTCCGATGGTGGCGCGAATAGGCGAGCGAATATCCTACGGTGTCTAATGACAATCGATATTAGCTTGAACAGTTGGTACGGTTATCGTTATCGGTCGGTTGGCGATTCGATGGAGGTTCGTGGCTGGCAGCCAAGCCAAACTTTGCTTGTGCTGCTTGCAACCAACCGATCCAACCGTCGATCTAGCCTGGCTGACCGAGTAAAACTTCCCCTCGCACTCGTTCGATTCATTTCATGGGCCGTTTCTTCAAGCTGACGCTTGGACAATTTATTGTGGAAAACCGTCTGTAATCTTCCTACGAGTCGCCTGACCCTTTGATGTTATAAACGTGTCGATGATACTGTTATAATTATGAACGAAATTGATTAACGAAATATATCGGTCACTATTTTCTAGAATTACCAGCGTTGGCCGTTGTGAGAATCATCAGTGACCGGCGCTATACGATTAATTAAGTCAAACGATGAAGAAATGGGCAAAGAAAGATGTATAATACCGAATTAAAGTACCATATTATAGCTCTGCGATTAATTAGAATGTGATTATTTAAGTTCGTTTAAAATTAAGCTTTTCATGTTTTTTAGTTTGTAAAATAATTCATGTATTTCCTTTAGTTCTTTCTCCTTTTAGTTGTTAAAAAATATTACATTCGTGGGGTCGGTCATTGGTGACTAACATAGCAGGTATAATTATTATATCTACAACCAACATTTTAATTATTAGAATTTTGTTTAAGTTTCTCAAAACTTAACTATTTTTTTTTTCGCTAAACATGCAAATAAAAAATAGTAATAAAATTTTTGGATCAACCGAACACATTATTTATTACTCATAGATCGTTTTATACTTAATGTGTATTCTTTGAAAATTCTATTTTCTTTGTTAGTAAGATATTTTATGTTTTTTATTTATTTTAAAGTCAAACCAATCTAAAAGAGTGTAAGATCAGTTTTTTTTCTCATATTAATCTTATTGATTGATTTTTACTTAACAACTACCAACATAAAGTTAACTAATAAATGATGATTAGTAAGGTATTCAGAAACGTTGAATAATATTCGAAGAATTTTAATTGTATATTATTTGTTTCACACTATCTCATCAGATAAAAAACAATTTTGCGATTAAAATTTAACCCTTTGCGGATGATAGGCGGATATATTCGTCCAAATAGAATCTTTGTAATACTCTCTGCTTTTTATTTATTATGTTGATTAATTTAGCAAACGAGCGGTTCAATCGTCGCTAAGTTAAAATACATCAAATAATAATTTTCAAATAATTGTATTGTAAATCAATTTCAAATTTTCTAGAACGGTTTCTTGTATTCCAGATTATTTTTGCTTGAAACTGGAAGGAAGTCTCGAATTTTTACGTTTGTCTAAGAACTATTATACCTTAAGAAACTCAATTATCTGGTTTCGTGCGCTCCTGAATATAATATAATAATAGCTCGAGAAATGAAGCCTTTTCGTACGTATTACGTTACCTTCAGTTCCAATATGAATTCCTATTGCTGAAACTCAGGGACTGCGATTTTTCTTATTTCGTAAGATTTCCTCTTCCTGTTCGCCTCCTGACTTCACGAGGCTTCTGGATCCTTGGGGAAATATCACAAGAGTTCAAAACACTCGCCGGCCACGAGAAAACTTTAACGCGACAGTTTTACAAGTAAAACGTCCACTGAATTTCTGATCGATAAATCTTTGTGTTGTGCAAACTGAAAAGATAAATATTGATCCTTCATCGATTAATTTTGTTTTGTACGTTTTGTACGTTTAAAATTGAATAACAAAGTATCGTTAATATAATTCATCAATAATTCGATGCGTATTTAAACAAAAAGGAATCATCTCCAATAATCAACGTTAACCGGCATCAATGTCGATGAACAAAATGTCAATTACCTTGCAGAATACTTTCGAGTGATAATAATATCTATATATATAATAATAATAAAGGCGTCTGCACAGGTGTAATGACTATCAGGTTGTTGCAAATGATAATTTCGACGACTTACGATTAATTCAAAGAATTTTATCGATTTTGAAGCAACTGTTTATTTTGACTAACAACCAGACGTCTTCTATCAAAACAGTTGATAAATGATTTATAGGGTAATTTTCGTCAGATTTTAGACTTCAAATTGATATACGATACATTCCATTTGACGGTACTTTTGTGTCATGAAATCTTTCTGAACCGATTCTGTGTCTACCAGGACGGGCCTTTTCTGTGAATTGAACGCTGAAAAATATCGGATCCGAGAGAGAACGTTCGTCGATTGCCCGAACAAGCAGTTGAGTAAATCGTTAGACGAAGAAGAAAATTATTTAAAGCTGATTCAAGACTCACGATTGTCGAATCGGCGGGATTTGCTTCTGCCGTCCTTCCGTTCCAGCGAATCCTATAATACGAAATTGCAACGTAATGTAAGTTGAGCGTAATTATTGCTAATGTAACTCGATCGTCGAGGATACCGTGTAACGTTAACTTAGAAAAGATCATCGGACGAATAATCGGCGATTAATGTGTCGCGAGTAGAGACATTGGTATCCGTGAAAAAAAGAAAATCGAGGACGTTGGTTGAACTTGAACTTTTCTATACTATACTGTACATAGAATTGAACGTTGTACGATATTAACGACGGTTCACGTTTAATGTTAGAGGAATATTATTCGAAACGTTAGTCCTGAATTTTGTATCTTTCACTTTTGATCAGTTCTGTCCCAACGACCTTACGCGTATGCGAGAAAGGAGATCACGAAATGATTTCTTATAAATCGATTACTGTATTTGAATTATTCTGTAAGAATAGTCTCGTACATTTTGTAGATTTCCTTATATTATCCGTGGAATGTAAATCTTTGTACAGGAAGAAGAATATTTTTCATCGATATTTCTTTCTATCGAACGAAAGCAAACAGGGGGTTGTTAATTTTCGTCCTTTAGCTGAAATGTATCTTTCTATTTTACTTGCGTTCTTGTGTATCGTAGAAACTGAATGGCGAATAGAAAAATGTTTAGGACACGATATTTGTTCCATTCCTCTATTATTTACCTATTACGATATATGTAAATCGTAATGATGCATGATAGGAAGAAACGAAAAAGAAAGTTTTCGATTTTCAACAGAAATGTTCTTTGAATTTTTATGTAATTTTGTTTTGTTTATTATGACGCTAACAAAAATTCTCCAATTTGTTTAATATCGTTACAACAATTGAGAAATCTGTGTGTGTGTGTGAAAATCGAAGATACTTTTGATTTCTTCATTATCAATTGAAGTCGAATCGTGAGAATTATCTTATTGTTTCCATTGGTACAATCTCATATCAGAATTCGTAGTTTCGATAACTTTTCGATTTAATTATGCCGTCGCTTGATTTTCCTTTAAATAATACGTGTAAAAATAAAGAGAAGAAGAAAAATATATGTAAATTAGGAAGATGAATCAGAAAAGCATGTGCCCGGTAAGAGATACAAAAAAGGGAGAGGGAATAAACGAAGGAATACCGTACAAGCATTGTTTGAACTGATGTCATGTAACAAATATAAGAATCAATTAATTCTTTGTAAATAATTAAATTCGACGTCACTGTAAAATACGAGGAGAAACGAATTACTGGATATTGTACGTCTGTATAATCGTTTATCGAACAATGTATCTTATATTACGGAATAATAAAAAGAAAAACGACTTATCAAATCGTGATGTTATCCATTACATCCATGTTACTCTATATTAGGTTGTAATATAAGTTTTCAGTAAAAAAGAAACTTGAAAATCCATGATTTTAATTAAAATATTGTACTGAAAGGAAGTAGCTATCCTCTGACGTACAAAATTTAATATTAATAGAATTGCAAGGTAAAAAATGTTAATCTTAATAAAAAAAAAATGTAACGAGCTTATGTTACAACCTAATACAAGTGCAGTTGCTCTTGATACAAAATATAAGTTCGTCGGAAAGAAAGAACTCTGATTTTCTAAATCTGAAATATTACAAGAGAAAAAATAGATATTCAGCGATATATAACATTTAACGTGATTAGAATCATATTGAAAAGAAATGCTATTTTGGAAAAACAAGACAGAATGCTACAACCCATTCAGAATAGATATTTCAAAAGCAAAAATTAATTAATTAGCGATGCATATACTCGGATTAAATTGATATTATAAAAATACATTTGAATTAGTAGCAAAGGTAATTTGACTACTTAAGTGTTAATAATTAACTTATAATTAAAAAACTGTCCTTCATAAATTCAATGATCAAATTAGAATTTGGTACGTTGAGTTATTTAAATTAAAATTTTATTGAATCATTATCAGTACAGTAGCATTACATTACTGTAAAATAATTAATATGATAAATTGAAAATATTATACAAATCTTATTTTCAATAAGATTTTTCTCTTTTTATTCAAATATCGTTCCTCGTTTTAAAAGTGGTACTGCTAGCCCCATCTAACCACGAATGAAGAAACTAACGAAACTAGGCAAAAAAAGTGATTATTGTGTATCGTCGACGTTAATAAAACATTTTACGGTCACGTCGTAACTCAAAAAATAGCACGACACCTCTTTTAAATTGTTAAAAACTATAACTTAAAAAAAGATCGCATTTCATGGATCCTGTTGAGACATTCTCGAAAGAAGTTACCAACGGAGTAGAAAGCAAAAGAAGTTTTCTTTCTTGCAAGTCCGTGCTCGTGTAACTAGTGAACTTGAAAGCAATCAAAGAGATATGTGACTATAAAAAAACTACCTTTGATTTCCTAAAGATAATCAAGTCACCAAATGTTCATTGCTATAATATAACCAGATCGAAAAAGAAGCGCCCAGGATCGCAACTGTGTTTTGATCGCAACCCTGACTTGCCACTTTTAGTTTTTATCTACTGATATAGTTTCAGAACTATTGTTTGATCAGTTTTACGACCAGTTAATACTTCCGCTGCAACTATTCTCGATAAACTTACTATCCTGTCCGATTCGTCAGATGTCAGAGAGAACTTAGTAGATCAAATTCATTTGATTTCTTTTTTATTAAAAAAGAGAAAGATTGTAAAAATCGTAGCTGTACAGAAAGGAATACATATAGCCGAGAAATCGAAAAATGAATTTCTATACATGCGTTCAGTTCTTTACGTGAATAAGTTTCATGGAATATTTTAATCTGAAAATAAATGGAATCTTTTGAATTTGTGATAAAACTTGCAAAATATTCTTCACGCTATATACAATTAAATATACAAACATAAACAAAATCTTTTTTGTTATCCTTATAGCAGTATGTATCCATTTTTAAAACACCATCCGAGTTGAATGCACTAGTTTGATAAATCATTTATAATTTATATGGTTGTTGAAAGCTTCAAAAATTCGTGTTTTCGACGTAATCGAAGTGTTAACTACATATCAACACTGTCTGTTTCCCTCGATATCCTGTAACTCTTTGAAATATTTGTTCATATTTTTCAAGATTAAAAATAAGCCGGACACACTATGCATGCATATGCATTCTGCAAATACTTATGCTCGGTTGTTTTGCTTGATGTATATAGTTCTTAAAGTCACCGTTCTATGTCGTAGAGTGCGCAACAAAACAGCTGGCAAAAGTGAAATTTTGGCCAATGTCGGTATTTCAGATCGCGAAACTTGAACTCCCATAAAAATAATTAGTCTATCGTATATCATGTAAATGATGTAGTGTGTAATATTATCAGGCGATAAAGATATTCGTAAATATTTAATGATCCTTTGCAAATATCAAAGAATGTTTATCGATAGTAAAAAATACTTAAGATTTGCAATACTTGCAAAATATCCAGCAGAGAGCGTAGGTGCTTGACCAGACCGGCGCATAGGAGAGACGGAAGAACATATGTTTAAGCAGTGACGCATGCGCAATCACTGCTTCCGCGACGTACCTAGCCATCTTTCCAGTCAAGCAAAAGTGATTGTTTTCAGCTTTAGTCTTATTTAACGGAACTTTTATTAATGTCAGAGCCACAGTCCGCGCTTCTACTACGAAAACAATTAGCAGGTACCCAGCAAAAACAGTATAAGTGCTAAGTGCGATCCGTGCCGCAAATTCGAGCTCGACAAAAAGCCGGAACCGTTCTTATGCTCCAAACTCGTGCGACCTCGTCATCGTCGTGTTCCGACTCTCGGGATTGGCTTTGTGAACATTTTTTCTCCTGAGATATCAGTTTCTTGAGATCTCTGTAACCTTATGTGAGCACCGATTAAACCTACCGTTATCTCACGTTGGCCCTGCGCTTGATTAGGGCGTGAAAATCAATACGGCTACGGAACCGTTGTGTGCCTCCCATGAATAAGTTTAACCTAGCATTCAGTATCGCGTTTACCCGCAGGTATACCCAAGTTAAATTGAAATCATCTCATGAGTGGTTTTCATGTACAGCGAAGACCTTTTTCGTTGTTACCGAAAATAATTGCAGGCAATGTTATTTATAGCATTTCGCGCGTCACCGTATACGACGCGGTTTGGACTAAAAAAAAAAAAAAGATAGAGAAAACCATGCCGTGCAACGACCACCGAAGGTCAACCGTCTTCGGACCACAACTTTTGTATTACTTTTGTCCCAAGAACGAAGCAATGAAATATTTCAAAATTTCTGTCTACAGTTTCTTATGTTTCGTCCTTTTGTTTCATAATCAAGCAATGCGCCTCATTTTACGTGAAATAACATGATAGGACTTTTAAATGGAACTGTCGGTGCTTGACGGTTATTTAATGATTCGATTTAACCTAACCTGTAAACATCAAATAAAAGCTTTCAAAATAATGTGTAACTTTGTGTTAACGGTTTTCTTTGACTGTTTTCATTCTCATTAGATCACAGTATGACTGATTGTACGATTAAACGGTTCTGTGTTTTTTAGTAAGAGCAATATCTTCAGTGTTTTCGTATACTATCATTCTATCTGTTATATACGTTCGTAACTTTATTTAAGCTAACGTTAAATGAAAATATGTTTGAAGTAATTGTTAGTAGACAAACAAAAGCAAATTTATTTAAATTCATTTATTGATAAAAGAGTTGTTTCAATATACAAGTGATACATTTACATTTTATTATTTCCCATAGAATTAAATAAAAACCCAGTAGAAGGGTTTTCAGCAGGCCTTATAGATGACAATGACATATATCAGTGGGAAGTACTCATTATTGGACCTCCAGACACATTATAGTAAGAGATCAATTAACTTATATATAATAAAATACAGCACAATTAAATCATGAATTCTTTCATTAAAAGTTATATTTATATATTTGAAAACACTTACAAATATTCTTTTGTATTTTAGTGAAGGTGGATTTTTCAAAGCACACTTACAGTTTCCAAAAGAATACCCACTTAGGCCACCAAGAATGAAATTTATAACAGAAATATGGCATCCAAACAGTAAGTACTTTATTTTTAAAAAGTTTTTATACGAATCAAATGAAATAAAATTAAATATGTTATCGTGTTATATTTGTAGTTGAGAAGAATGGTAATGTATGCATATCGATTTTGCATGAACCTGGAGATGATAAGTGGGGCTATGAAAAAGCATCTGAACGGTGGTTACCAGTTCACACAGTTGAGACCATCCTTATAAGTGTTATCAGTATGCTTGCAGATCCTAATGATGAAAGTCCTGCTAATGTGGATGCTGCCGTAAGTAATATTCTGTGGATTTGTAAACATTAAAAATAATTATTCAAATTTTTAAATATAATTTAAATATCAAATTTTATGAATGTAGAAAGAGTGGAGGGAAAGTTATACAGAATTTAAGAGAAAGGTGGCGAGGTGTGTCAGAAAAAGCCAAGAAGAGTGTTTGTAGGAGATGAACAATTATTCAAATGGAAAGACTTATTTAATTCTGGTAAATTTTATAATATTTATATGAAATCAAATTAGGAGTCTATTCCGCACAATTTCTCAATTTTCTATTTCTTATAGGGATGCCGTAAGCACTGTAAGAAAGAAACCGATGCTCAGCATTAAGTTAATGGATAACAGTGCCACTAAAAACGGATAAAGCCTGACCCATTCTTAAACAGAAAAAGGGAGGCAAAGTGTGTGCAAAAAAAACAAAACCACACACTTTTATCAAGTTTATACCACCGCCACTGACGTACCATCCATTGATACGAAGAATATAAAGGAAATACATGCAGCTCACCTTTTACATAATAAACTAAAAAACTAATTTACACGTATACATAATGCAAAAAAATTATCTGTATGATTATTACCTTAATATTGATAGTTATGAACTTAACTTCCCAGTTCCTCCTGCTCAAAAGCTAGCCCCACCCTTTATACCCAAAAATCCTGTAATTTAAAATGTTTATGTTTATCATTGAACGATAATTCCTTAGTGGCGTTTCGTATTTTCTTACTTTCGTAAATATATATAAATAAATTTTTGTAAAGTCAAGTTAAATGTAATGCCAGTAAAAATAGAAACGAAATATATGTGAATCAACTGTGACACTGCGGCAAACATGATGTCGATTAAGCTGTACAATCGCGGCTATGTAAAGATATGTGAAATTTCCGTTGAACCGTAAGTTGCCAAAATAACGAATTCTAATTAAAGTGATAATAATACTAATAATGATACTATTATTAGAAATATACTATTAATTACATTTAGTAAACGTAACGTGAAATTACGTACACTGCTACAAAGACTTTATGAACATTTTAAACCAGTGCCAGTTTGTGAAGTGATTGTCAAGTGATTTTTTGTGTTAATATCTAAAACTTGCGGTTCTGAACTATAGATACGTTCAAATTTAAAAATTTTTTTTTTGTCGAACTAGGTATAATTTCATATTGTCAATTAAATTCTACAATATGACAAACGACTATCTTGACATTGAACCTACTTTCACACGTTTGTAAAATACTGCTTACTAAAACTTACACAATATGAAAAAATACTGTTAATACCCATCAATTCAAATTCAAAATGATTGGAATAGATTGATCCTTTTTTATACTGTGATTTCATTTTTTACTCAAATATATGTAGGTAATAATATTTTATTTTTAGTAGATAAAACGTATTTAAATAAACTGCTTTATTTCATATTTGTTTTTTTTTTTCTTTTTTTTTAATCATTATGTACAAGTATTTATATTTTCGAAATTTTTATATTTATGGTATAAACATTATGATTATCAAAGGATTTAAATACTTTTATATCAAATAACAAACTAAAAAAAAAAGATGTATACAAGTTAAGATTCTGTACAATGATAACAATTACAAACATAAAAGTAATCAAGTACATTTAAATTATTTAATCATTTTTTAACAATAATTTTAAGTAATTATGTTCGAGATGAATACACGTTAGCTGCTTGTATATGATATCTTCTGAATATTTAATTGTTAAAGTTTTCCTTTATCTATCTTCAAGTTTTTGATATATTGCGGTTACATGTATGAAGTATGAAATCATAAAATTTTTCAAAACGAATGCGTGTCGATATAGTAGATGCCGAAATGATCGATACTGTATATTTCAAGTTTCAACTTTAGGTTCGCATTGGTTAGCGTTCGCATATTTCCGAAAGCTTGTTTACATTGATAGCACGTAGGTAGGTACGTTATAGCTTGACACGTGCAATAATAATTGTTTTTCTTATACACTTGACTTAAATCTTTCAAAAATTAATGAAATATAACGATTAGATATCTGTATATGTTTTCAATATAAATCTAATATGTTTTAAAATGATATTTTAGTTAAATATAACAGTAAATACTGCTATGAAAAGTAAGATTTATATTTCATTTTGCAATTATTATTACTTCATATTAAAACAAATATTGACGTAATTTCAAGACCTTTGGTTTGTATTGAACCAATCAAGTTGTAATTATGAACGATGAACAAATTGTTTTGACGTTACCTGACACACAAAATGCGGATTCAGTATGTTTAACTCAATCACAAGATTTAGCAGAAGTACAAAATGTCACGGTATGGGGAAGATTATGCCCCATAAAGTTACCTTTTAAAACAATAGGTAAGGATACATATTTATCTTATAATGTTTTGAAGATGCATTTACTTACAATTTATAAAAGATAAAAGTTACTTCAAGTATGATTTGCCAATACAATATAATCATTTGTACAATACGCAAACACTTACTTTTATAGAAATGACCAAAAATATTTATACACTTGGTCGTTCAGAAAGCTGTGATATTTGTGTAACAAACAATGAGTTAAAAGCAAAATGGCTCAGTGTAATGAGCAAGGTACATTTCAAGATAACCAGGGAATTTATTGATGGTAATACAGATGATTCTGTTGTATACTTAGAAGATTTAAGTCAGAATGGAACTTTTGTCAATAAAGAAAAAGTAGGACGTGGAAACAAAATAGTTCTTGAAAGTAATGATATTATATCTTTAGCACAACCGATAGTTACTGGTAATTACATTTTTTTATTTTCCATCAATTGTGATTGTACATTATAAATAAATGTTTATATAATCTACTTCCAATACATCTAATTATACCTATTTTTGTTTACAACAGTTTATATATTTATGAGTACAACAGCTTTTGAAAATAATGACTTGCCATTAGAACTCAGAAATAAATATGCAGTGTCACGTAAATTAGGATCTGGAGCATGTGGGGAGGTAAAAATGGTCTTTACTAAAGTTGGCTGTAAAAAGTTTGCCATGAAAACAATAATGAAAATGAGTACTGCAACAAATGGTCAAAAACATCCATTGAATGACCCTGAAAAAATTATGAACGAAGTTAAGATACTAAAAGCTTTAAAACACGTAAGTTAATACGTATTTCAGGTTATCGTAATTACTTACTGTATTGATAAATATGCTATTATTTTTAGCCTTGCATCATTAAAATGCAAGAAATTGTAGACACTCCTAAAGCAGTATATATAGTATTAGAATTAATGGAAGGGGGTGAACTTTTTGAAAAAATAAGGAGCAAAGGAAAATTAACAGAAAGATGTGCAAAATTAATTTTTTATCAAGTTGTATTAGCTGTTAATTACCTTCATGATTCTGGTATAACTCATAGGGATTTAAAGGTACCTAGTTAAAATATGTTTTATACAAAGTCTTCCTACAAATAAAATCATAAATAATTATACTTTAAATATAGCCAGAAAACATATTGTTAGCTAGTAATTCAGATATTACATTAGCAAAAGTATCTGACTTTGGTTTATCAAAATTGGTTGATGCACAAACCATGATGAAAACTTTCTGTGGAACTCCGATGTATGTTGCACCTGAAATATTATCTAGCATTGGACGTGGTTCTTACACAAGTCAAGTACGTTCACATACACAATAAGTAAACAAAAATAGGAAGATTATATTCTTTATGATGGTTTTAATTTCACCAGGTTGATGTGTGGAGCTTAGGAGTAATATTATATGCTTGTTTAAGTGGCTCAGTTCCCTTTAACTGCCAAAACAAAAACATTAGCTTGCAAGATCAAATAAAGAGAGGATATTATAGTTTCCCTTCTACCAAATTTGGACATGTTACGAGCAAAGCTATAGATTTGGTATAAGTACAATCTTATAATATTTTGCAGTATAAGATAACTTTAATTTCTAATAGCATCATCTTTCAGATCAAGCGAATGATGACAACTAATCCAAAAAAACGTATTACTATAAAACAAGTGCTGTTGCATCCCTGGTTGCAGGACGGTGAACTTCGTGATACTGTAGAGACATTATTTTCAAAAGAAAATAATGAAAATATTGCGCCGCACAATAACTGTAATAGCACCCAATATAAAAGCAAACACTGTCAAAATTTAATAAAACGTGCACGATTGGAATTATAAGTACAAAATACATAAAGTTAAGCAATATAGAACTAAAGAACTGTTTTTTTGAAGTTAACTATTAATAGGAAGGATTTTCTTCCTTGTTTCTAAATAATATTTGTTACATGTTATTTATTACATAGAAATCAGTATAAGTTCACAAATAGTATAATCTACCAAAACTGTTTAAATGAATTAATCGTGATACGAAAAGCAATGACACTTTAAACTGATTTGATTTACCTACTCGGTTATGATATTAGTAAAATTAAGCCCTATTAATTACAAAGATATTCAATAAAAAGAAACTATAGTAGCTAAAGTAAGTATATACCAAAATGTTCAAATAGCTATTAAAAAAAAAAAATTATTTTTGTACTTTACATTCTTAAATGCTGGCAGTATTAAATATTTGTTATATATGTAAGGATGTTACGTTTTTTTTCTATACAAACTTGTATACATATACGTAGTATGATAAAAGTAATTGTCTGCATATCAGGAAAATTACTATCTTGATTGTTTTTTACTTTAAAGCAAAGACCTTGTACATAATAAGAAAAACCGGTTTATATACAATTACAAATCATTTCAAAAATAATATTTTATTAATCAAATTTTTTTTTCTCTTCCTTGATTTCATTCTTTTCTGCATGGATATATCTCATCGCCGTGGCATGGATTTGGAAGTGGAGTTTCCATTTCCGGTGTCTTTTTCTTAGTAAGTCCCGCTAACAATCGTTTTATTTGAGCTATTGCTTTCCCCGGATTCAAACCCTTCAAAAATGATTTGTATCATAGTTAAATTAAAATTGTTAAGTTTTACATAATATTTTATACTTTCTACCTTCGGGCACGTTTTCGTACAGTTGAAGATAGTGTGACACCGATATACCGAGTAATAGTCTCGCAATTTAGTAAGTCTTTCTTTATGTCCCATGTCGCGTGAATCTGCTATCCACCTATAAGCCTATATTCAAACAAATATGCATACCATTAACAAGTTAAGCGATACAGATGATTAAAATTTAAAATATTTTAATGTTCTTTGCTAATGCACCTGCAAAAGAGTCGAAGGACCCAAGAACTTATCGCCAAGCCACCAATACGGTGGACAGGCGAACGTGCAACATCCGCAAAGTACACAGTCGTATAAGCCATTCAGCTTATTTCTATCCTTTGGACTCTGTAAAATTTGACGTAAGCCGATGAAATTTTCTTCTCCGGGACGTTTTAAAAAGGGTTCGATCTCCTCGTATTGTTTTAAATACTGCGTCAAATCCGGTATTAAATCTCTAATTACGTACGCATGCGGCAGGGGATACAAGACAATAGGCTTCGGTGATTCCTTCACTTTTCTAAAGATACAGAAACAAAGTAGTATATGATTTTATGATAACGCTAATATCATTTAGCTTTTACTTTGTTTTAATATTGCAATCTTTTTTGATATTTGTTAATTAAGTAACTACAAGTTAACTTGACTCGAACAGTAAAAAAAGTTATTTTTCCCGCTTTACGTGATGCAAGCCAAGGTATTGACACCATTTATGTTCATCGCACAAGTTCCACAAATTCCCTCTCGACATGATTTTCGAAAGGCTAATGTGGGATCGTATTCTGCTTTTATCAATGTCAACAGGTCCAACACCATTGTACCGCATTTATTTAAATCCACGCTAAATTGCTGCATGTACGGTTTCACGTTTTGCTTTTCCGGATTCCAACGATATACACGAACAGTTTGGAGTCTTGGTTTCTCCTTCATTATTCGTTGCTAAAAATTAAACCGATCACGTTATTCTATTTTCGTTAATTTATTTGATTAAAAAACGTGCGGTTGTTCATTTGGACAGGTAGCTCAATCATTGGTAACGAGTACGGAATATTATCGATAGGACTAAATTTATGATCACTAACTTCTGGAGATAATTTGCATTCTTTCATGCTCATCATCTCGGCTTTAAATTTGTTTTCTGTATCGGATAATTGCTGGTCGGGCTTTTTGCCTGCACTGGATAAGAATCGATGATTTGGATGACTATTGCTTCGACACGTGCCCCAACGAACAGCACGAATCGTACAGGACCAATATTGGCTCGCATGATTGACGATGTTGTGGGTGAACATATTTGTGAAAAAGTATTTTATAAGCTGCCTCTCATAAATGTCAAATTAGGCTATAACTGTATACTTCATTTTTCTAATCTTTTAATCATTTCGTTTTATGATAACCATATGATTCGTTTTTAGGATGGAAACAAAATATCATCGTTCTGAAAGAACTTCACACTTATTCCAATCAACTAGGGTGGCAAAAAGTAAAAATACAGGATATGCTAAAAAATAAATAGCAGTTTTATAATTCAATTAATAAAAAAATTTATTATCAAGTTTTTACGTTCCAACTTTATATACGTATATGGGTTAAATTCTGAAATAATAAAAATTATTAATTAGTAAAATATAATAATTACTTTTAAGCGAGTTGAAATTGTTAGAACATACATAAAATATAATGTACGACTAAGAACCTACTGACGTAAATAGATCGATATGCCTGCATAATATCGAAGTTTTGCAATAATAATGAGCGCGCTTGCTACTATCTTTTCTTTTAATTGGTTTGTTATTTATCATCATGTTTTTGCTACAAATTTTTTTAAATCGCAGTTCTGTAACATTTATACATTTTTATTTCATATGAATTGTTTTGAATAACTATAGTTTTATTAATTTGTACAAAAATTATGAAGATTATTGAAAAGTCATTCTTTGCGATAAATTGCTGCCGAAGAATTACACTTATGAAATTTATTGTGCAGCATTAAATATGTTAATTTTTTCAAAATGTGCAAAATCTATTGTCGTCTTATTTATTTTATAACAATAACAAATATTCTGCGTAAATATCATAACATGTTATGTTACAGTGGTAGGCAAACTTTACCCTCAAAAATCCGCCAGAACCGCATCATCTATATTTGTGTATATAATTCTTTGAGACAATAGGTTTACTACAAATCAATTTACTTTTTTTTTATATAAACACAGATTAATATTTTTCTTTCGCTTTTTATTACATATACTGACTACACCAAAAGATTGATTGTATGTGTATGTTCGTTGGATGTTTAGAAATGTAACTGACGTCATGTTCTTGATCCGCTTTTCATTTATTTATACGTTAAATTTGAATGTGTTCTTTAAATTCAACTTTGTGCTAATTGTAAGTCGTAGTAAAAGCTTCGAAGAATCGTACGCGGCTTGCGAGCCGCAGTTTGGCCACCCCTGCTGTTATAAGGTCAAAAGTTATCATTCTCTATATATACAGGATATAATGGATAAACCCCCGCGAAGAATCAGTCTTTTCTTTACTCAAATCAGTGTACATTAATCGCATATTAAAAATCTTACGCGTTTATGAATAAACGTAAAAGTTGCTAAACACCTTTATTTAGCTTCATTATCACCTGTTGCTTTAGGTAACGTATATGTCGTTTAGATGCTATGTATATAATCACATGCGTTTTCCAGTCACGTGTAACTTATTAAAACAAAGTGAAGAATTTACAAAAATATGTGTAAAATAATCATCGGTTATTTGTAATGTTAAGAAAATACACAATGTTCATGAACCACTGTAACCGCTGGGATTACAAATTTACATAATAGAATTATTAACTGAAATATATATACATATGTACATACTAAAATAGTTTAGCAACGTTTTAATGGTTCATAAATATCTTGTGTTGTTACTTGATGCATGTAATTTGTTAAAGTTAGATGCAAATATTACTTCAAATTTAATAGTTTATATTATATTATAATTAGTTGAGTTTTATTATATTTTTTCTTCTTTAGACACTATGCAATATACTGTTTTGATTATTGGTGGTGGTGGTAGAGAACATGTGATTGCTTGGAAACTTTCACAGTCTTCACATGTAAGTATTCTATATTTGATGAGTATTATTAAAAAAAAGATTAATTTAATAATAATCTGGTTTACAATAATATTATTTTTATGCAACATTTTATCTCAAAATATCTTTTCCAGGTAAATAAAATTTATGTTTCTCCCGGAAACAGTGGAATCTCAGAAGTTGAAAAGGTTTCTTTAATAAAATTAAATGTGAAAGATAATAAGGTATATTTTATATTATCGTGTAAATATTTAAATCTAAATATGAATTATATTGAAATTTTAATAAAGTTATTTGTTTTGTAGGAAATAGCAAAATGGAGCAAAGAAAATGGTATAAATTTAGTAGTTGTTGGCCCAGAAGAATATTTAGCAAATGGATTGGCAGATGAATTAAAAAATGTAGGAATTAATTGTTTTGGCCCACAGAAGGCAGCTTCTAAAATTGAAGCTGACAAATATTGGGCAAAGGAATTTATGGACAGACATCAAATTCCTACTGCAAGGTGGAAGGGATTTGTAAATGCTAAAGAAGCAAAAGAATTTGTCATGAAGTAAGTGTGAAATTTTATTTAGAGATATCTTATTGAGGAAAGCCAATACATGTATAATGATTTATTATAGTGCGCCATTTCCAGCACTCGTAATAAAGGCTTCAGGTTTAGCAGCTGGAAAAGGGGTTATAGTAGCAAAAGATCGGCAGGAAGCGTGTAAAGCAATCGACGAAATTTTAACAGACAAAAAATTTGGATCTGCTGGAGAGTCAATAGTTGTAGAAGAATTAATAGAAGGAGAAGAAGTCTCTGTACTTGCATTTACAGATGGTACGATATTAGATATTCTAATCTAATTGGATTTTATTTAATTAAAATATTTTTTATCCATAGGAAGAACTGTTGTACCGATGGCACCAGCACAAGATCATAAAAGAATATTTGACGGAGATAAGGGACCAAATACTGGTGGTATGGGTGCTTATTGTCCGTGCCCTTTGTTAAGTAAAACAGATTACAATGTCGTGAAATTAAATGTTCTACAAAAAGCAATTGATGGTCTTAGACAAGAACAAATTCCATTTGTTGGTTCGTAGTATATAGTACATTTATAATTCACAAGAGATTATAACATCATAACAAATTCATATTAAAACTACAGGTGTGTTATACGCTGGATTAATGTTAACAAAAAATGGACCAAAAGTACTAGAATTTAATTGTAGGTTCGGTGATCCAGAAACGCAAGTGGTACTACCATTGCTCGAATCAGATTTGTTTACAATTATGAAGGTAACTCATACTGTAATATAAAATTCTTCAGCCGAAATTAATTTAACGTATATTGACATAGGCTTGTTGTGAGGGTTCTTTAGTTGAATCTCAGGTTATATGGCAAGAAAATGTATTTGCCGTTGGTGTTATTTTGGCTTCTCGAGGATATCCAGCATCGTCGTCGAAAGGCCAAGTTATTGCAGGTGTCAATGATATTTTGAGTAAACCAAACCATTTTGTCTTCCATAGTGGAACAAGTATTTCTTCCAAAGGGGAATTACTAACTAATGGTATATTTCTATATCATTAATTTTATATCCAAATAGATTTAGCATTATTTCGATTAAAAGAAAAATTGTTTTTAATAGGAGGAAGAGTTCTGATTACTGTAAGTTTAGCACCTTCGTTAGCTTTGGCTGCTGCTAAAGCAACATGCGCAGCAGAAAGAATATCGTTTGAAGGGAAACAATTCAGAACAGATATAGCGCATAAAGGAATTGCAAGGTATATTGCGACTGTGTTTTATGGAATAAAAAGCGATATTAATCAAGCAATGTTTACAGATCTATTTTATATCACGGGAAATTAACGTATAAAAGTAGCGGTGTCGATATAGAAGCAGGAGATTCATTAGTTTCAGCTATTAAACCAACTACTTCTTCGACTCAACGTTTGGGTACATTGGGTACAATTGGTAGTTTTGGTGGTTTATTTGATATAAAGGCAGCTGGTTATAAAGATCCAATTTTAGTATCTGGTACCGATGGTGTTGGTACTAAATTAAAGGTAATTTTATATTTATAGTACATATCGTTGTAATTGTGATAAATATAATGTATTAATTTGTAGATAGCATTTGAATGCAACAAACACGACACAATAGGTATAGATTTAGTAGCGATGTGCGTAAATGATATTCTTGCACATAATGCAGAACCATTATTTTTCCTGGATTACTTTGCATGCGGCAAATTAAATGTTTCCACAGCTGCTGATGTTATAAATGGAGTCGGTGAAGGATGTAAGAGAGCTGGATGTTCCTTAGTAAGTAGAAGTAGTTTCTCTATTTTCAGTGGCTCTTGTTATAATAAAAAGATTAATATTAAACGTTTGGGTGGCACGCGCTTCTTTTATTCCATATCTGACAGTTTTCCTATTCTGATCTTGTTGCGCGGTATTCAAATGTTTAATATGCACTTAATTTTATTTATATGGTCTAATATGAATACCATGTATAAAAAAAATGTTTAGATCGGCGGAGAAACAGCCGAAATGCCTGATATGTATTCTAACGGAGAATACGATTTAGCAGGATTTGCTGTAGGCGCGGTCGAAAAAAATAATTTACTTCCACGCATTGACGATATACAAGAAGGTGACATCGTAATTGGTCTTCCATCGAGTGGGCTGCACAGCAATGGATTTAGTCTTGTGCGAAAAATTTTAAAGTTAGCAAACAAAAAGTATTCAGACATAGCACCTTTCTCTAAAAATAATCACACGATTGGTATTGCTCTTTTTTTTTTTTTTTTCTTTTATAGTGTATATTAAACTTAATATTCATAAAATTAATTTATTCGTATCTGTTATGCATTAAAGGTGAAGAATTGTTGGAACCGACAAAAATTTATGTAAAAGGAGTGATTCCAATTTTGCGAACAAATTTAGTGAAAGCGTTTGCGCATATTACTGGGGGAGGTCTTACAGAAAATATACCAAGAGTTTTACCAAAAAATATGGGGGTTGTGTTAGATGCAAAAAAGTGGAAAATTCAACCAATTTTTGGTTGGTTAGCAGCTGTTGGTGAGAAGTCAATTAAAATCTACATAAAATTAGATTGTCTTTATTTTCGGTTTATATTTATTTCTTCCAAAACTATTTTTTTTTCTTTAGGTGGAATTAATAAAGAAGAAATGTTTAGAACATTTAATTGTGGTATCGGAGCTATTTTAATTTGTTCGGAAAAACATAAAAATGAAGTTTTACTTAAATTACAAACAGAAAACGCTGAAATTATTGGATATACAAGTAATTATGAAGGTAAGATTTAACAGACATAGTTGAAATACAGTTTTATTTGTACGATGTGCATTAAAATATTTTAGATAGTAAAATTAGAGTGAATGTTAAGAATTTCGAGGAAGCGTTAGAATTGGAAATGAAACAGTATGTGCCAGATATCGTTAAAAAATTAAGTAAACCTCTAAAAAGAGTAGGTGTTCTTATATCTGGTAGCGGGACCAACCTGCAAGCATTAATCGATGCGACCCAAGATCCATCACAAAATATTGGTGCTGAAATTGTTATAGTAATATCTAATAAATCAAACGTGGAAGGGCTTAAACGAGCTGAAAGAGCTGGTATTAAGACAGTGGTAAGTATTTTTCTTTTTTCTTTTTTTTATTCTTAACACGTTGACTGTCACTGGGGTCACCGGCTGGTAGTTATACCAGCTACAAGTATATTCGTAGCTGACCGTCAACGTGTTAATTTGTGATATTTTACTATAAAATAATTATATACTATTTCTCTTCAATTTAAAATAACAGGTTATTAAGCATACCGATTATCCTACAAGAGAAGCTTTCGATGCGGCAATGAATGTAGAACTTGATGCTGTTGGAGTTGAAATAGTTTGTCTTGCTGGTTTTATGCGTATTCTATCAGACAGTTTTGTTAATCGATGGCGTGGCGCTTTAATAAACGTACACCCTTCATTGTTACCGTCGTTTAAAGGTGCCAACGCACATAAAGATGTTCTAGCTGCTGGAGTACGTCTTTCAGGATGTACAGTACATTTCGTCGAGGTATGAATTATTTTTTAATAAAATAAATACGAACACATAATATTAACAACATAATTTTCTATATTTTTGAAAACATTTTTTATAGATTGATATAGATTCTGGAGCAATTATTGAACAAGCAGCGGTGCCTGTGTTACCAAATGACACGGTAGAAACTCTTCAGGAACGAGTGAAAACAATGGAGCATCGCATGTTTCCTCTTGCTTTAAAACATTTAGCTACAGGAAGAATACAATTGAAAGAAGATAATTCAATTGTGTGGAATTTTTAAATTCAAAACTTGGCTTAATTATTTTTGTATGAACAGTTTTCACTGGTTCATTATTATTTACTTTTATATATACAGGTTTTTATTACAGATAAATAGCTAAGTAAACGCAATTCTAAAAAGTGCACGTTACCGAACTTTTTTATTAAAAATTGAAAATATCGTTTCAAATATGCTACCATCACGTTTATTGACAGAAAAATCAGAATTTTTATTTTCCGAATCAGGATACTTTTGCATCATTTTTGGTGGTATAGCCAGTGCTTTTTCTGCAAGATCGTCTAATTTAATATGAAACATTTGCTTCTGAAGCACAGGTACCAATAAATTGTATTTATCAATTTTATTGTTTATTCGTTTTGTTGTTGATTTCAAATCATTTAGAATATTTTTCCAAGCTGCTTCTTCTTCAGAGCTTAACGGAATAGAACCTATATTATTTCGTGCTTTGGTTAATTCTTTTCGTAGATCTTCCGTTTCTTCTCTAATTTCTTTAGATAATTGAATCCACTCAGGAGTAAATCCATTTTCGATTAATATCTGTAATTTAAACTCATGCATTATTCTCTGCAAATTTTGGAAACCAGATGACATGTCGTACCTCGTTCAATTTATACGTAACAAAATCAACATGTGGATTTCGAGTATTTGTATTTTCTTTTAGTGGTTTACCCATGCCTGGTAAATCATTAAATTCTCCTTTATTCATTGCTTCTTGAATTAAATCTTCCACCAGACGGTCCATACCGAAACGTGTTTTAATATCTTTCGCGCGCTGTTTATCCATCCCAACTAATGTGTTGCGTTCTTCAGCTTGCAATTTTTTCAGTCTATGCTCTATTATACTATCAACAGCTTTTTGAGCTCTTTCTATAGTATATAACTTCTGTCTTTTGCTAGGTGTACCCATCCCTACATTGTAATCTAAATAATGTCGATGTTGTGGTGCTGTATGCTAAAAACATATACATCTTCGGATCAATGAAGAATAATTGAATAATAAAATGTTGAATATGTTGTATTAAAGTATACAAACTTTAATATCTAATTCTTCAACTTCAGGTAATTTTGTAACATTTTGATTGCCTTCCATTCTTGCTTTTCGAATCTGTCTATAAGCATGTTCAATCTATGGGGAACAATATTAGGACTGTACATTATATAACACTACACTATTTTCTAATACAAAATATTGTACCTCAGAAAACTTGGCTGCGTTAGCTTCTGATGTACCACTATCTGGATGGAATCTTTTTGCTAAATTAACAAATGCTAGTCTTAACGTTTCATCTTCGCAGTCTTCTGGAACTTCCAATGATTGATACCATTTCTTAACATGCAATAATAATTAGTCATTATACGTACACTTGTGCTATCACACCATGATAACATTTAGGTAATTATGTAAATTTAAGAATGAAAAAAACTGTATATATTCTTAAGATGATAAAAATTGTACCTTTATATTAAGTTGATGTTTAAGTCTTTTTATATATATAAAATCCACACATGGATTACACAGAGAATGTCCAAATGATCTTCCATTCAAACAGTTGAACTTTAACATGATTTAAAAAAAATGGTATATATATTTCTTTATAGTATTATGTAATTCATCATATTATAACTATGTAATTACATACATATCTACGCATAAAAATGTCATTAAGATCAACAAAATAACCTATGTAATGTTATATTAACTAAAAGTTGTAAATTTTATATTATATGTAATAGTTTTAAAATGTTGATTTTAAGAAGTTCGGTGTTGTGTTGAAATGTTGCAAATTATTGAACTGTAATAAAATCTACGTATTTTTCACGAGATCTAAAATGTGATAAAACAACGTGACATTGACGTTTCAAAATACACATTAGTATACATATGTATAACATATATTGGATCTCGTGATACATCTGTCTAAAATCAGCTGTTCATTATATAATCATTAATTCATAAATAATATAAATTTATAAATAGTATCATAGTTTTTATAGCTTTTATTTAGTAATGCATTATAAAAGCTGAAATTTAGATGCTAATATATTTTTAAATTTACAAATATTCGCGCATTCTAGTAATAACAGGTGTGCGTTTCTAGGGAAAGAGTGTTGTGCTTTTGTTATTATTTATCTCCAAAAGTGCCAAAATGTCATTTTACATACTGTTACATACTAAATATACCAATAGACATCGGTATTTAGATTTATAGTAAAGAAATGTAAATTCAAAATCGTATTGTAGATTAATATCATCAAAAATTGTTATAAATGCTTATAGCTTTGTGAAAAGAGTGCTTATTAGTTTTAATGCTCATTTTTATGAGATAATTATTAAAATATCTATTTTTCTGTTTATTCACTTTTAAAATATTAATACAGAATTACCACATGACTTTAATCATTTGTTTCTTTTATATTAGATTATTTATAAAGTATAACAGCTGTGATAATTTTGTTATTTACGAATACAATACAAATAATCATAGCATGAACCACTGTGAATTGCGAATGAAACCGGATGTGTACGTTTCGTAGACATGCGTATTATCGTATTGTGTCTTTTTTCGCTTCCCGTTTGACGTCAGTTTTCCATGTACTTGCATAAAAAAGCGTTACGAGAAATTTTAGAATTTTTAATCCGATTATTTCAAAGCCGTGATTATATTTATTTTCTGTTGTATTCGTTGATGTTGCAAATGTTTCGTGAAATATAACATTTGTATGGTGCGTTTGATTTGTTGAACTTCATCGTGAGTCTTGCGAGTTTGCGATACAAACATGCAAATGCAAGAAGCGGAAGGAGCTGATGGTAGGCAAAGAGTACATTAATTTCATCACGTGTATTTTATTCTTTATTGTTACAATATTAAATGAAAGAATAAAATATTGTATACTTAGTTATGATTCTTGTGATACACTTAACCTCTACTATGCGATTATATGTGCTAGTATTATGTAGTGGTTGCAAATAAAGTTAAACTAAATGTTTTGTTTTAGGTTCACCATGGAACAACTCCAGTGGTTGCGACGAAGAACGTCGACCAACCCAAAAGGAGGGTAAAAAATCAAATATATTACCTCTGTGGGGAAATGAAAGGACTATGAACTTAAATCCATTAATATTAACAAATATACAGTCATCCCATTATTTTAAAGTCAATTTATACGAATTAAAAACATACCATGAGGTTATCGATGAAATTTATTACAAAGTGTCTCATTTGGAACCGTGGGAGAAAGGAAGCAGGAAAACGGCAGGACAAACGGGCATGTGTGGAGGCGTGAGTATGTTTTCTAATACATTGTTAATTCTTAATTATTATTTTTTCACTTAAACTTAAGAAGATCACAGAATTGTTACCGTACGCACAGAAAGAACTCCAAATTTATAGCACTTTAAAGGACCCGGACGCTCTATGAAATGAGAACTACAGATAAGAATATGAAAGGTGAAAACGTTTAAAATAAATTGTACAAAGTGGAAGTTTTAAGCATTTTAGACTTCCACTAGTAAATGTACAATCAGGCATCAATATGAAAATATTGGCCTCAAATCAGTCTGAATTCAGGCACTGTGCAGACAATCTCACTTAACATCACACTTACTTATTGCAGAGTAGCATGTTCTTGGTCAATATATTATAATATAGTATGAATGTGATTAACTGACATAGGGGGGTGTAAATTTAGCGGTTCATGCAGGTCCGAGGCGTTGGTGCTGGTGGAATTGTCTCGACGGCTTATTGTCTGCTGTATAAACTCTTCACCTTGAGGTTAACACGAAAACAGTTAAATGGTCTTATCAATCATCCTGATTCACCATATATTCGAGCGTTAGGGTTTATGTATATTAGGTAAGAATAATAACAGTATAATATGTTTATTTTCACAAACAATTGTTTTACCTAATATATTATACACAAAATTATTGTTAATGTTGATAGATACACACAACCACCAGCTGATTTATTTAGCTGGTATAGCGATTACTTAGAGGACGAAGAAGAACTAGATGTAAAAGCCGGAGGAGGACAAGTAATGAAAATGGGTGATATTCTTAAACAATTTCTTACTAAATTAGAGTGGTTCTCAACGTTGTTTCCAAGAATACCAGTGCCTATACAAAAAGAACTTGAGCATCGTTTAGCAGAAAGATTTCCCCAACAATCTATGAATGCACGAAATGCGAAACCACCTATAACATTAAATAGTCATGGAAAATATAGTGCCGGTGGTAATAGAAAAGATAATGGTAACCTTACATCTCGCAATCAACCACGACATATCCCCGATAGTGAAGCTCAATGGGGTGAGGCTGAAAGAACAAGCCAGTGGCGAGCCAGGTGCGTCCACGTGGTATGAATACAATCACGTTACTAATTTATATAAGGTTAATAATATTGTATGAACTTGTCAGGGAAATGGGGTGAAGATTAAAGACGTACCATCTCCAGGAAAATACCCTTAATCTCAATGTATCATCGTTCAGTTTTCTTTAGTACATGTGTATGTTCTTATTTGATTCTTGTACAGTTATTTGCTCGCTTTATATATTTAACGTAATCAATTTCGTTTTAGACACATGTATACTATTTACATTTATATTACTGCCTCCTTTGAATTTTATCAAACTTTTTTGCATTAACACTAGAACCACCAAACGGATCAAAATGGCTTGCTCTGGATTTCTTATTTTACGTTAAAGAATTTATTCAGACGCTTTTGATCAAACGTAGATTGATTCTTTTGTGTTTTATTTTATTTCCGATTTAACAATAATTGTACA
The DNA here is from genome assembly GCA_943735885.1 of Stelis phaeoptera. NCBI lineage: Eukaryota > Metazoa > Arthropoda > Insecta > Hymenoptera > Megachilidae > Stelis > Stelis phaeoptera. Next base: position 7,085,192 of record OX030933.1, read on the forward strand.
TCGAACGTCGGTAATTCTAGTGTTAATGAAGTCATCTCGATATTTACGATAACTGTACACTAATCTTGCTTATACATTAGATATCAAGGAATATAAAATTGTTGTATAATATCGAGGTGTTTAAAATCATTGATTTCTTGATATCTTTTCTTGTAAATAAATGCATCGTACATATGTATTTTGCACAAATTGATATTCTTTGAACGGTATATTGATTATTCGGCGTTACTTCCCTTCGAATAATGTTTTTTTCCAGATCTGATGAGGAACGTAAGGACAAGTACAGGGAGCGGGACCGTGAACGAGATCGCATTAGGGAAAGAGAACGAGAACGAGCACGGGAAAGGGATCGGGAAAGAGATCGGCATTTGAGACGATCAAGTAGTCGGGATCGAAGTCGAAGGCAAAGAGATTATAGAAGTCGTAGCAGAGATAGGTCACACAGAGATAGAAGTAGAGACCGTTACCGTGATAAAGATCGTCATCGAGATAGGTAATGGGCTCGTTTGATATGTTATTGGTTATATAATTTTTAATATTTGTTACTTTTAGGAGAAGTTCGCCTTATGATTATGCCACAGAGCTTGCTCGGGAAAGAGAAAGGCAACGAAGAGAATGAAAATATGTACTGATATGTATATATCGATATAAATGTTTGTACGAGTGTAAAATCATAGAGATAAAAATGATTAGGAACCGAGCCATTCGAACACCACCGCGTTAAAAAAGAAAAAAAAAGATCCTGCTCCGTTTGGAGTAATAGCCTAAATTTAATTCGACTATGTTCACCATGTAGTTTACATGTTTTTATAAAATAAACTCATGACCATAATTATTGTGTTTTGTAATTCCTTATTCCGTAAACAGAGTAAGAATCGTTTAAAAATGTATGTAAATTGTATTGCAAAAAGGTAAATCAAAGCAAAATATTGTTCTTGTACCTTTGTAACAATATAAAACAATATATAACGTTGGAATGTCATTCGTATTACTTGATATTAATTAAATTTTATTGCAAGTGTAGTTAATTTGTACTGTCAATTGTGTTATGGCGCGTTAGTCCTTTTGGATCGAAGATAAAAATGGCGACGGACTTTTGCCTATCTAACGTAGTTGGACGTTACTGAGCAGAGATTTCATTGAAACATGAGAAAAATATTTATTATCAGGTGACAGCAACCGCGTGGCCAATTTTCAAAGGTGATACCAATAGACGTTCTTTTTTATAAAAGAATTATTCAATGTTAACCTCGATTCTTCATACATGTCTGTCACAACAGTACTGTTATTTTATATAAATGCGTATAATAGCACTCGTTTTATGTAGCTCTTAATCGAGTAAAAATCATTGTATTAGATTTATTATAAAATTAGATCATTTATCTAATATTAACAATGTAAATTAAATTAATTTCTATATAACCTCCAGACATGTATACACGCCGAATATTTTATCATACTTTTGAAAATTATATTAAACAAGGAATTCATACAGGATAAAAATAAACGTGGCTATGAATCTTTAACAGTATAGTTTTTGTTAGTACTCATATTATAATATTCGACAAGTGAAATAATTGCGCGCCATCTACTTTGTGTTTATTCTATCGAAATCTTAAATTTCGTTTGCAGATGATTGGCCGACGCTGTGCTCTCGTCGCTTTGGGCGGTCTTTTGATTTTGGTCCTTAGCGTCAATGTATATTTTATACGGATGATTGTAGAGAGCTCGTCGCACAAGACTGCTTCTAAAGGCATGCCTACTTCACAATTGAAACCCGAACAGGAAGAATTAATATCTCAAGCAGAACAAAATTTAAAAGTTCTGCAAAAATCGGTCTCTAAAAATATGGCAAACAAGATACGGGAGGAGATTCAAATATTGCCATCGAGATACTTTCATCAGAATACTAGTTACACGATAGTATTGGAACGATTGTTAACCGAATTGAAAATAATGCCTAATGTTCGTGAAAATATATGGAATATTCCTAATAATAATGTTAGTACCGTATTGAAGGCTTTCGAATAACGTAGAAGAATATGATAATTCCATTAGTATTGTATTTTTCAGTGGCCTGATGCTCACCAGTTAATCCCACCGGTTGCACCCGAACTAGGAACAATACTGGATACTTTACGTAAATCAAGAGTGATGCGAACGGATAACGCGCCACTTGGTACGCAACTGAAATTAATGTTAACTTTGGAACACGGGACGAAAGCGATGTTCAAGCCTCAGTGGTATTCTAGGGACGCTATTATTCGAGGGCCTGTTTACCATGGTAAAGACCGGCACAATGCCGAAGTTGTAGCATTCCATTTATCTTCCTTACTGGCCTTAAGAAGAGTACCGCTTACTGTTATTAGAAAACGTACGTACGTTCTACTTGCAACGAAATTTTATACGATATATACATGGTGGTTCACAAAAACGAGAACATCAGAATGCATTGATGTAAGTACTGTTTGATGAACAAAATGTTTGCAAATTCAAAGATATGATATTTTGATTGAAATATCTACTTTTTGCTTATCAAACAGTATGACTTTGTATGAAAACATACTTTCATAACATTATATCTATGAAACTTTTTAGACATCTAAGCTTTCATGTACCACCCTGTATATATAAAGGTAATATTTAATTTAAAATCAGATATTTTTGCAGTTGATTTAAGGAATGAAATTCGGCCACGAGCAACCCCTGAGCTTTATGCGACTATGTATCAAGACGGTAATGATACTTGCCTTTACGGGGTTTGTCATTATTGTTCTCCAGCAGATCCAGTTTGTGGGATAGGAGATATTTTGGAGGGTGCTTTAATTTCTTGGTTACCGCGATATTTAAAGCTTGTCAAACACCGTCACCCGTGGCAAAGGACTTATAAAAGAAACAAACTTGCAGCATGGGAAACAGATTATAATTACTGTGAAAAAGTATATTCAAACTATACGTTCTTGTTTTTCTGTATATTACAAATAGTATCGAACGTTTATTCCTTTTAGGTCAAGGATTCCAAAGCATATTCGCCGCAGTCGTCGAGTAGACTTTTAGACCTGATCGATACAGCAATTTTCGATTTTTTAATGGACAACGGCGATCGTCATCATTACGAATTGGCACAAAATAATTTTCACAATCCTGCCGTTTTATTAATCGACAACGGAAAGAGTCTTGGAAATCCTGATGTTGATCACTTTGATATTTTAGCTCCATTATATCAATGTTGCATGTACGTATTTTGTATAAGTATTAATAGTTGATTTATAATTGACTAAACATTAGTATTTTCTTTTTTTTTTCATTTTAGGATCCATAAAACTACTTGGGATCGCCTGAAACTGTTCAGTGGTGGATCTTTAAGCATAGCACTTGGCAGACTCGTTGCACATGAGTCTATGATGGCCGATGTTCAGCCTCTCGTTACAGATGCCCACTTAAGTGCCATGGATAGAAGATTACTTACCATTTACGCGGTTGTAGAATATTGTATAAAAAGTAAAAAGTATGCTTCCAACGTTATCCTGGATCATCGGTAGTCGATGTTTCGCTAGTACTATAATGGATTTATCAAATTTGAATGTCTGAATTACTAGAAAAGTGTTCCTGCTGTAAGCTACAAACGATATCTCTTAAGTATCGTTCCAAAGTATTGCGTCAAGATTTCTGGAACTCTTACTGGATTGTTTTCAGCACAAAAATAATGTACATCTTTGAACCAAATAAAATAGCTTTATACAGTCATGTGTCATGTAGATTTCTTACGGTTAGAGAGAAGCGAAGAGAAACGAATCCCTCACTTGCTCCTTCAATATGCTTTTGCTCCTGGGGTTGAATTTATACTGAGCACCGACGAAGCCCCTGTGTATTCGGGCGTGCCAAGAAATGGGCCTGGTGGGTCTGGGGTTCTGTTGGTAAATGTGTTTAAAACGACTGCCACGTCGCCGGGGCAAGGGGAATTGTCCGTGGCGTAACAAAGAAAGCGGACGTTGCAAGTTGAGGCAAAGTGAGATACCGTGATATTCTCTAGTGTTCGTTTGTCACTAATAAGGAACGCGAACCAAGCCACGGGCAACATAGTCAGACAGCCGCACTACCTCGCGACAAAGAACGCTTGAATTTCTTATTGTAGGCGCTCAAAATTTTCAATTTTCATTTTTTGAGCGTTGAAAACTTGAAGTTTGAGCACTTCTCGTTGCTCAAACTTAAAATTTCTTATTTTGAGCGGCAAAAATCTGAAATTTCTTATTTTGAGCGCTCGATATTTTCAATTTTGCTACTTTGAGCGATTAAGATTTGGACTTTGAGCACTTCTCGCCGCTCAAACTTAAAATTTCTTATTTTGAGCGCCAAAAATCTGAAATTTCTTATTTTGAGCGCTCGATATTTTCAACTTTGCTATTTTGAGCAATTAGGATTTGGATTTTGAGCACTTCTCGTTGCTCAAACTTAAAATTTCTTATTTTGAGCACCAAAAATCTGAAATTTCTTATTTTGAGCGCTCGATATTTTCAATTTTGCTATTTTGAGCGATTAAGTTTTGGATTTTGAGCACTTCTCGTTGCTCAAACTTAAAATTTCTTATTTTGAGCGCCAAAAATCTGAAATTTCTTATTTTGAGCGCTCGATATTTTCAATTTTGCTATTTTGAGCGATTAAGAATTGGAATTTGAGCATTTCTCGTTGCTCAAACTTAAAATTTCTTATTTTGAGCGATGAAAATTTGAATTTGAGCACTTCTTGTTGCTCAAACTGTCGTCATAATCGCTCAAAATACCAAAACTGAAAATATCGAGCGCTCAAAATAAGAGATTTCAGATTTTTGGTGCTCAAAATAAGAAATTTTAAGTTTGAGCAACCAGAAGTGCTCAAAATCCAAATCTTAATCGCTCAAAATAGCAAAATTGAAAATATCGAGCGCTCAAAATAAGAAATTTCAGATTTTTGGCGCTCAAAATAAGAAATTTTAAGTTTGAGCAACGAGAAGTGCTCAAAATCCAAATCCTAATTGCTCAAAATAGCAAAATTGAAAATATCGAGCGCTCAAAATAAGAAATTTCAGATTTTTGGTGCTCAAAATAAGAAATTTTAAGTTTGAGCAACGAGAAGTGCTCAAAATCCAAATCTTAATCGCTCAAACTTAAAATTTCTTATTTTGAGCGCCTAAAATTTGAAATTTCTTATTTTGAGCGCTCGATATTTTCAATTTTGCTATTTTGAGCGGTTAAGATTTGGAATTTGAGCACTTCTCGTTGCTCAAACTTAAAATTTCTTATTTTGAGCGATGAGAATTTGAATTTGAGCACTTCTTGTTGCTCAAACTGTCGTCATAATCGCTCAAAATACCAAAACTGAAAATATCGAGCGCTCAAAATAAGAAATTTCAGATTTTTGGCGCTCAAAATAAGAAATTTTAAGTTTGAGCAACGAGAAGTGCTCAAAATCCAAATCCTAATTGCTCAAAATAGCAAAATTGAAAATATCGAGCGCTCAAAATAAGAAATTTCAGATTTTTGGTGCTCAAAATAAGAAATTTTAAGTTTGAGCAACGAGAAGTGCTCAAAATCCAAATCTTAATCGCTCAAACTTAAAATTTCTTATTTTGAGCGCCTAAAATTTGAAATTTCTTATTTTGAGCGCTCGATATTTTCAATTTTGCTATTTTGAGCGGTTAAGATTTGGAATTTGAGCACTTCTCGTTGCTCAAACTTAAAATTTCTTATTTTGAGCGATGAGAATTTGAATTTGAGCACTTCTTGTTGCTCAAACTGTCGTCATAATCGCTCAAAATACCAAAACTGAAAATATCGAGCGCTCAAAATAAGAAATTTCAGATTTTTGGCGCTCAAAATAAGAAATTTTAAGTTTGAGCAACGAGAAGTGCTCAAAATCCAAATCCTAATTGCTCAAAATAGCAAAATTGAAAATATCGAGCGCTCAAAATAAGAAATTTCAGATTTTTGGTGCTCAAAATAAGAAATTTTAAGTTTGAGCAACGAGAAGTGCTCAAAATCCAAATCTTAATCGCTCAAACTTAAAATTTCTTATTTTGAGCGCCTAAAATTTGAAATTTCTTATTTTGAGCGCTCGATATTTTCAATTTTGCTATTTTGAGCGGTTAAGATTTGGAATTTGAGCACTTCTCGTTGCTCAAACTTAAAATTTCTTATTTTGAGCGATGAGAATTTGAATTTGAGCACTTCTTGTTGCTCAAACTGTCGTCATAATCGCTCAAAATACCAAAACTGAAAATATCGAGCGCTCAAAATAAGAAATTTCAGATTTTTGGCGCTCAAAATAAGAAATTTTAAGTTTGAGCAACGAGAAGTGCTCAAAATCCAAATCCTAATTGCTCAAAATAGCAAAATTGAAAATATCGAGCGCTCAAAATAAGAAATTTCAGATTTTTGGTGCTCAAAATAAGAAATTTTAAGTTTGAGCAACGAGAAGTGCTCAAAATCCAAATCTTAATCGCTCAAACTTAAAATTTCTTATTTTGAGCGCCTAAAATTTGAAATTTCTTATTTTGAGCGCTCGATATTTTCAATTTTGCTATTTTGAGCGGTTAAGATTTGGAATTTGAGCACTTCTCGTTGCTCAAACTTAAAATTTCTTATTTTGAGCGATGAGAATTTGAATTTGAGCACTTCTTGTTGCTCAAACTGTCGTCATAATCGCTCAAAATACCAAAACTGAAAATATCGAGCGCTCAAAATAAGAAATTTCAGATTTTTGGCGCTCAAAATAAGAAATTTTAAGTTTGAGCAACGAGAAGTGCTCAAAATCCAAATCTTAATCGCTCAAAATAGCAAAATTGAAAATACCGAGCGCTCAAAATAAGAAATTTCAGATTTTTGGTGCTCAAAATAAGAAATTTTAAGTTTGAGCAACGAGAAGTGCTCAAAATCCAAATCCTAATTGCTCAAAATAGCAAAATTGAAAATATCGAGCGCTCAAAATAAGAAATTTCAGATTTTTGGTGCTCAAAATAAGAAATTTTAAGTTTGAGCAACGAGAAGTGCTCAAAATCCAAATCCTAATTGCTCAAAATAGCAAAATTGAAAATATCGAGCGCTCAAAATAAGAAATTTCAGATTTTTGGCGCTCAAAATAAGAAATTTTAAGTTTGAGCAACGAGAAGTGCTCAAAATCCAAATCCTAATTGCTCAAAATAGCAAAATTGAAAATATCGAGCGCTCAAAATAAGAAATTTCAGATTTTTGGTGCTCAAAATAAGAAATTTTAAGTTTGAGCAACGAGAAGTGCTCAAAATCCAAATCCTAATTGCTCAAAATAGCAAAATTGAAAATATCGAGCGCTCAAAATAAGAAATTTCAGATTTTTGGCGCTCAAAATAAGAAATTTTAAGTTTGAGCAACCATAAATGCTTAAATCCCAAAAATCTATCTCCCAAAATTCCATAATTCCAAGACTGAGCAGCTTAAAATACTACATTTTTGATTCAAGAGGGAGTTAAAGAGGTCACAGGAGATTTGGATTGATGCATGGAAATTTGGGAATGCTTCCTTTATGTATGAAGTAGAGGGTAAAGTTACTCCAGAAATAATAGATAAACATCGTTTAAAGTTTGAGTGTGATTTATTTGATGACACAATAATTATCGTTATTTGAGTAAAGGTCGAGTGCAGTGTCGTACAGCGTATAAATACGTTACAAACGTAAAAAACCTGTAAATGCAACTGTATAATCATTATTACGTTACATGCACATCTCGTATTCATCACATACCACCGATCGTAAATTCAAGGATCGATATTTCAAAACCTGTTGAACATGTACAATATATATAGTCTGCGTAGCCTGACCTCTTATCATCTTGACACGTTGCGCGTAAGGAATCAATTCCTTTGCCTTCCATTTTCTCTTTTCTTTTTTTTTTTACACTTTACATCATCATAAAAAAAAAGAACTCGCCAGCTAGCAATTCGGGACTTCTAATCGATTTTACGTCCAGTGTCATCGTACGCCCCACTCGTATCTCGTATTTACAATGTTACATGACCAGAATTACTCACGTATCTTATTTAATTATATAAACTTTATCCGTAACATACACTTAGCGCCGTCATCGTTAGGTTTGTTTTCATTTTATTTTCTTGTATGTGTGTATTATGTACGTACGTATGTATATATTATTATTATATTAACATTTGTCTGTTTTTGTTAATTTTTAATTAAATAGAACTTTCGTAGCAAAGTATGTATAAATAGACTATTTTTGCACACACACCTATCGCCAGTAATCACTTCGAACTGCGCTCTGCATTCCTCGATGGCGAGAAGATAAAATACACTCACGTTTGAGCGTGTTCCGTTCATGAGATCTGTCTATCGATTAAAGATTAAACTCTATTACCTGAAGATAGCGGACGAGAGGAATGACGGTTTCTCGTTCTCTAAAATCATAGCCCAGCTCGAAGCCCGTTTTGTTGTTTTACACGACTTACACGATAATACTGTATAATTTCATCGAAATTTCTCGGCTGTAGTGTTCGCGTCGAAGCTACATCTTTCAATCGTACTCTCGCTTTGATCGTAGAAACGTGTATCTGTTTAAAATAGACTCGATACCTTCGTAACGGTACCGTGAATAATTATTGCATCTCGTACTTAAAGTCGATCGTACGCGTTTACATCTGTACGCTCGAAGAACATCGAAGTATATCCTGCTTTCTTTATACTTTGTCTCTTATTTAAGTTTTAATTACATATCACACCGAGGTGCTTCGCGCACGTAAAAAATCTAGAATAAATATAGGCCAGTTGTAGGCATTGAAAAAATTCTTCTTGACATTTATCATTCATCGTTTATAAATGTACATCACTCCGTCTTACATTAGAGCAAATGGAAGGACGTATTTTATAAAGAGCCATCAATAATATCACGTACTGTTGAAAAACGTCTCGGGTTTCCCTTTTAAATAGTTCCGTCGTTACGCCGTCCGTTTGATATATTCCATTATAAAAAGTTAAAAAAAGGAAAGATCTGTATCCTAAAGGTATCCAAAATTTATTTTTGATTTTTTTTTCTTTTCGTTTTTTTTCCATTTTTATTTTCTTTTTCTTATCACCGTTTTATTTTACGCGTTCATACTCCCGTTTCACGTCTCGAATGGTATAAATTGTTTTTGAAATTGTTTACAAACTGGCCCGATACACCCGAGCGTCTTTGAAATAGCTACTGCTTCGTTTTCGTCGTTGGCAGTGAAACTGTTGGATTAAAGCGCCGATTCTACGCCCCTTGACGAAGATGTTGATGAACTTAAATCTTCGGAGTGTCGAGTGTGCGACGAGTCAAGGGAGGTTACCGAGTCACTGTCGTTACTGTGAGGACTCGAATAATTGGCTGCTTCCTGTAACCTCATCAACATGTTCAGCTGCAACAAAGGGAAATGCGAATTAATTATTATACCCCGAGATTCGTGTAAATTATGAATAGAAGAAAATCTTGTACACAAAGGCGCTAGTTTACCACCTGTGCACCCTTAATATAATATTATAAATAAAACGTGTCATTTGCAATAAGAATTAAATTGTCTCAAGCCCGACAAAACATAGAAATTCAATTTGTTTGAGTTAACTGCGAACTGTCAAGAGTCGATCGTAATTTGGCATAAAGATTAGTTTATGGTAGTATAATAATTGTAACAAGAGTGCTTGTAAAGGGAATTAATGGTAGTAAGAAGAGATATTAACCAACGGATCTCCTTCGGTATCGCTGTGTGTGCTGCCAAGGCTTTTCACACTGGACGCGCCGACCCCGGAAGTGTGTCCAGAAGTAACGACATCGTAGCCAACGTCTTCAGGCCGTAAACGAAGAAGAGCATCGCTGCCGCCGTGCACCGCGTGCGTAGAAATCCACGGATAACTCGAGGTGATAAATTGAGCTGGATCTTCCCAGGAAGAGTCGCCGTTTCCATTTCCACTCACACGTCTGCCGTAAAGCGTTAATCCCTCTCTGACCGCTTCCACCAGATATGGTATTACAGAATAGTTCCACAGATCCGTGAACCATACTTGGGAACCCGTTACTTCCATCGGGCAGGACAGAAATAGCCGCGGTCCTGAAAATCATGTATTTAGCGTCAACATTTGTAACCAATAAGAACGAAACGAAAGGATTAACGCCGTTCGGTGAGTTTACCTATGGTCACGTCGGAACTGCTGTGAGTTTCTAGGAACTTGTTGAGATGTAACCAAACCCGTGGTAACCATTCGACAACCGCCGCCATTTCTGCGTTCCTGGTACCACCGCACTCGCGTAGCTCGTGTTCCAACAATTTTCGTCTAAGATAACGACCCAAGAATCCTTTAACCGGTTCCATGTGATTGGCGCACAGTACCCACCTGAAAGAAAGAAAATAAACAATTAATTTTATTACAGGAATAAAAGAAATATTAATTACTTTTGTAGGATATAATTAACTCTTAACTGTACTCTTTACAAGAGAAATAAGGGAAAACGTGCCTAAAGTTATGATGTAACTGAAGATTCGTCGTGCTACAAGTAGCTTGACTCATGGTTCCGATGATGGCTGGACAAGACGAGTGTCTCGTGCCTAGAAGACCGCTGAACAGCTCTCCTAAGGATGCGGCGTGTTGCAGATTTTCAAGAATGATCACTCTCGGTAGTTCATCGGCCGCGTTCGAGTCGCATCTTTCAGCGATGTGCGCGAGATACTGTCTCAATTCTTTGCTAGACTTGTGATCGACGTTGAACGTGGCCACCGCGGTCGCATCTTTCGTATCGTTATCTGCATCTACCAAGGCATGAGCCAATTTCCCGGCTAAATAGCTCTTGCCGGTACCGCTCGGTCCGCACAGAATAACCCGACGATGCTCGGTTAGCAGAGATATCAATCGCTGCACTATGGATCGCGGTATTAAAGTATCCACGGCGAGCCACGAGTAACCGGAAAGCACCAAATAAATGGTCTTCACGTGGCCGATCAAATAGCCGCAGGGTAGCAATTCTGGATGCTGAGAGTCCGTCGTGCATCTGAAATGTCAGAAACGAGATTTTTGAATATTTGCCATAAACGACTATTCAAGTGAATTTTTAATAATAATTGCAACGATTAAAAATTTATTTATTACATTAAACTTTAACGAAAATAATCTATATTCGATACAAACATTTCATTAGTAACAATTATTAATAAAATAAGACCACGGATATGAAGGTTTCACTGTATTACCAGAGATAATACATAGAGGAGACACGATTGAGTTAATTTCTACTTTTATTCGTAACATTAGGGGTATGCAAAAGTATTCGTCGTTTGTAAAGAAACTTTATACTTATATTTTTACTTCTGCTGCAAAATTTGAAACGGTGTAGATGTCTCCTTCAAAATAGTTCAGTTCAAGTAATTGCAAGATATGTACCTAGAAGCTTCTCCAAGATGATAAGCGGCAACGCATTCAACTCCCAGGCCCAGATTCGTCACAGGATCGACCCTGGACACGTATTCCTTAAAGCAACGTCTTACGGTCGAATCGAGAGAGTCCCATGTCGTTTTATTGCTGATGCAGACGTTCGCGATGACGCAGTGTGGCGGTTCGCCCATACTACCGTCCGAAGTACTTCCAGTTACGAGATTGTAATTGAAATTTTTCTCGCTGCCCAGATAAATGGCTACGTTGATCCTTTTCCCGTCCGTGTCTTGCTCCAAGGTCGGCTCACCCGCGGTGGATGTGGTCGACGGTACCACCGGATGTTCCGGGACGTTGAGATCCTCCAGCTGGTCCGCGGTTGTACTGGTGTTACCGTTTGCGAGCGCAGCAACGGTAGAGGCCACTTCCGTCATGCTGAAACGTCTGTCTGGATCGCTGGGCAAAGACGACTGGGAGGATGTTAAGGATTTTGATGTCACCAGTCTTTGCAAACGTTCGTTATTCTGCTTCAAATTGAGCATCTCGTTCTATGAACAGAAATATCGACCTCAAATTAACAATTGTATGAACGTGTTCTGTAATGAACATATAATGAATACCTGCCGCGAAATTGTTTACTTTTCTATTGACTGCGTTATAATTTGGAATGATTTTTGGACAGATTAATCTTTTTGTAATTAAAGTTATTGGAGCGTTAAAAGATTTAGCAATGAACGTTTCGTATGGACAGTTGTTGTACGTAATAATTTGATGAATAAACCCATTAACTATTTGAATGGCAAAACGAATAACACACGTATCAAGCTTTTAAATCTAATTTCTTTCTAGTAACTTTTGAGTATGAGACAAACGGGTAGGAAATTCTTCCCCTGCATCGGGAAGACTAGCGAGCACGATGCTGCACATACCCTCATCTTAATAACCGTGTCTTTCAAGGATTCCAATTGATGCGCCGAGGACAGAGCTTCGAGCCTGATATCCGTCAACACCAGATCCTTTTCCCTGAGCTGTTTCTTCAACTCGACCACGTCTTCGTCTTCTTTCATGTACAACGCGGAACTGCTCTTACTTCCAGTCAAAGGATTCTCAGCTTCCGGTGATTTTTGTCCGTTGTTTCTGGGACCCTGTCCCCTGGACGAATCATGCTTGGCAGCGGTCGGTAGTCTGGGACTGTTGGGTGCGCTGAGGTCACCACCGGTTGTCTCTTTGCAATCCTCAGCGTCGGAAACCGAGCCGTGTCTGTTCTTTCGCGACCTCGAGAAGGCCTTCGAGAAAGAGCTACGAAGCCAGCCCTTCTTTTTCTGATGGCTGCTCGCCGAACATGCGCTGCTCAACGAGTTCAGCGACGTGACGCTATCCGCGGACAGCTGCCTCGCCATCGAAGCACCCTGGTGATTGCTGTTCCCGGTACACCCGGTGGTCCCGGAATCAGAATCGCCGAGAGTGTGACGGCGACCGTTGTTCGCGGACGGTCCGTTGTTCAGGCTAGCTTCTGCGCTCTGTTTTCGAAGCCTCTCGATCGTGTCTCTCAGTTCTTGAAGTTCAGAGTCCTGAAAATCATAAAGAAATTTTATCAATTTCTGGGTTTAACTTCAAGAGCGAGGGATGAGGATTACCCTATAGACTTTTAACCCTTTAGATCAGGCCTGGGCAACTTGCGGCTCGTGAGCCGCGTACGGCTTCCCTCCCTAAGGATCTATCTATCCTTACTCGAGAGCTTCCTAATTTTTCCACAACTGTTAACAAAGGCGTCAGTTTACCTCCTGCGCACTCGTAGTGATTGTACCTTCTCCTACGGCCCCATTTTCCCTAGGGAATCCTATAATGCCTGATACTGTACACGCCCGTATAGTGCGAACATTTTTGTATCAAAAGTGTTAAAGTAACGTAATATGAAAATGGAGAGTCATCGATTTTTACTGTTTCAAATTTTCTTATTTTGCGATAAAAAGTGTATGCGAATGTTCCAAAGCTATCTTTTCGTTAAACTATAAAGATCAGGGTTCAAAAAATCGTTAAGAGATTTTGCTATATATCCTTTTAAGCAAGTATGAGAGTCGAGTGTGGTTTTTATAGGATGATTCGGGGGCAATGGGTGCTCTTGGAAGGTGCAAATAATTGCTTGTATCATTAACGACTACATACTCGGTGATTTATCTTACAAGACGGTAAAAACCAGCCTGCAGAAACTGTTCTTTTCTCGTGTACGATTTACGAGTGGGGACAAAATCGTAATGACAGCGAGCAAACAGCAGTTTTGCCGTGTAAAAATAAGTGGAATAAATTGATTTTCTCCGAGGTCTTGTTTTTGTGAAACATAATCCTTAAATGTAGTTTACAACAGTTACTCTGAAATTTATTCGTATTTCGTACAAATGCGATAGTCGTATGGCATGTTTAACACTGTTTTTCTATGATTTTTGTAAAATATTATTTATTATTTACGGAAAAACTCATGCTTTTAAGGGTTAAAATACCGTGGATTGTACGAAAATTTTATGTAATCATTTACTATCTCATCAAATTTATAAATACACGTAACAAGGCAAATGTAAACTTATCATTTAAATTTGGAAAAAATCCAAGAAGAGTTAAAATTTCATTGTAAGTAACCGTAATGTTCCTAATGGTATCTGGAATAAATTTTTATATATTTACATTATTCTCATTAAATTTTTGAAACATTTTTTTTCTTTTTTTCAAATTTTATAGATATATAAGGGAGGCGGGGATACATACGTGGATTTCTGAAATATGTATAACCCTTTCAATGCTTAATAACATAAAGGAATGATACAATTTTTCAATCGATATCATTACAGTTTTATAATTGATATTACACACTTTTGGAAAGATCTATATTTCCAGTATTTATCAGAAAGAATAATGCAGAAACGTGTGCATATCTTTAAAACGCTTTTGGCCGTCTGAAAACAGTTCTGGCGAATTGCCTATGTGCCCCATAAAAACGTTAACATTTACTCGCCACGATATATTAAAATCGATTATAAAAAGGTGTTCACAATATATTTCAAAGCTAAATTGAATGTTGTATCATAATCATATGTAAGAAAACTAAAGTCTATAGTAAGGCCTTCTAAACATGGGGATTCAATGTTGGACACGTGATAAGCAACAAAGATACAACTCGAAAAAAACAGTACATATTTTTTTAAGATTTCTATTTTGACCATCACTTTTTGGATTTGAAGTTTCTCCAGAAAAGCTTGGGAACATTTTCGATTCCATTTGCAATGCACTTTCGTTCGAAATACAAACGGCTGCAATGCAATCTCGTGAGTGAAAATAGAGGAAAGTAAGACACCGAAGGACAATTTATCATTTCACCGTAACTAATCCAGTACCTAAGTACTTATGTTATGTGCCGAGTAAGTCTCCCGTTTCTTTTGTTTACAAATATAAGCACAGGATAAAATAGTAATGGTCTCAGAAACGGTGAATCATGTACAAGTGATGTAGGTATATCAGTCAGTATGTAATTCGAATTTCATCTTCTTTCTCGAAAGAAAATTCAATTCTCTACCTTTGATTTATTTGATGGTAGAAGAAATTGTATTCATACAAGAAGCCCTGTATAATAATATTCTACGTGCAAAAATATCTCGAAAATGTAGGATAGAATTCTGTTACGCGTGGTTTTATTTATGAGAAAATTGAATTTGAAAATTCTTCAAAGTATTTGGATGAAAATCTGACAGTTTCAACAATGAATAGAAAAGATGGATTAATAAATGTAATTAATATTGTTAACATTTACCACCCAGCGTGTCATATGGCAATATATTGTTTCGAACGTATCAAAAATTAATAGTTCAGAATAATCTGGTTTCACAAAAATTAACAAAACAAATTATTTTATAATTTGAAGTGGAAATGTCTTTAATAACATTGGTGAAATATTAACGTGCAATGTGATTAATTAAATTAACGACATTATTATAAGAGATACCGACTCATACACTCATATCAATTTGACAGCGTTGATTGTATCCTCGGAAACATACAATAATGTCTCAAAACTGAACGAATCTAATTAAAAAAGTACAAAACTGAAGCTGATACTAAGATGAATTTTCTTATATTTGCAAACGTTTGACTCTCGAACAGCGAAACCTTGAAAACGTATATCACGATATTTCGATTGTTAAGCAATGGATATTTTAAACGCAACATTTTCGTTTTATTGGACGAAAGAATATTTAAAGAAATTCAATGCAATTTAAATCTGCGACTTTCTCCAGGGTCCGTCGTCTGATGGTCAAAAAGTCAAAAAGTAATTTTACGTCCAGATTTCCACCAAATAATATACTAAAGTAAACAATTGTTTTATTTTATTTCTTTCTAACCTGTAGCATCAGATAATCGCCACAGAATCCTCTCAAAATTTTAATCATCCCATTACACATTAACCGAATCAATCTCTATCTACGAAACATTCCCGAAAGGAACCAGAAATCAGATCCCATCATCATTTTCCATCGAAGAAATCGTTTCCATGAAGTGGACAAGGTTCCTTTGTATGACAGCAAGCACAATTATCCGAATGACTGATCACGGAATCGTTGCTCCACGACTCCGCCATGCTGAACAATTGTTTCATGGTCATCGATTCCTTCTGAAGCCCATCAGATTTGCCTTCACGATTATTCAATTTTCTTCTGAATCGTTCGCCGATCGACGAACGATTTGATCCTCCAGCAATCGACAGATCGTCGTTCTCCTTCGTGGATTCCGAATGAATTTTCTGTCGGGGTCTGGTTCTATTGGAAATACTCTTCAAACCCCGACCCAGCTTCGCGTGAAAGTTACTCAGCCTCTCCAACGTGGCCGTTCGTTGAGCTTTTCGTTGCTGCTTCGAATCTGGACGCTTTTTCACTCCCTTCGAATCCACCTTTCTCTGTCGTTTAACGTCTTTCCTCGATTTCGTATCCTCGTCGTTCGATCTCTTCAGCGACTTGGACAGTGCAGACGCCTTCGAAGATGTCGACGCGCTGTCCGAGTCTGGTACTCGAAGACCGAGGGATCTCGCGTCTTCCGGAGCCACGGGAATCATCAGCGTGCCATTCAATAATTGCATTTGATTATCGGGAAAGGCAGACAATAACTGTCTGATCCTCAGTTCACCTGGTCGATCCAGCCTTCGGGGTCGACGAGTGGTCCAGGGTGGTATTTGATCGATAGATTTGTCCGAGTTTCTGTTCTCCTGCATCGTGCGACTGAATTTTCTTCAATTTCCAATTTTGCTTTCCGTAGGGATTATACGAACGAGGTTAGATTACACGTGAAAGAATAACAGAAGGATATGCATGTTTGTCTCTGTGATGTTCCAAGCGTGGTATGCGACATCTTAGATTGTTGAAGAAGTTGATGTAGGTAGGGATGATGTTTTATTTCTATGAGAATTTTAACGTTATCGACGAACCATTTGATATTTCATACTGAAACTGTCCGCGTTCGTTGCGAGACGAGATTCGAGTCCGGTGAACGATATTGCGATGCTGTATTATTTTCGTAGTGGAAGAAACTTAACGCTATATTCATTTGACCGCGTACCGTGGACAATGTATTGGAATTCGGATAAATATAACTCAATTGTACTTACTTTCTTCTCGGCCGTTGCAGTGAGCTGTTGCAGACGTTGTGTCATGTTAGACAGCGACTGCTCGAAAGCCGACACCACGTGCGCCTGTAACAGAAAAAAGAATGCAGAAAGTTAGAAACGATGAAGACGTTTTCGATTAATTATTGTGTGATACGTTAACACGTTGACTCGTTATTTGAGCGAAATACACACGGAAGCTAATGGAAGCATTTACTGAAAGATGTTGGTCATTAATTGTATCGTTGTACTTTAATTAAGAGGAAAGCGGGATAAACTCTTCTTTTATGGGAAAAGAGCTCTCATGCTGGGTAAAAATTTCTATTTATACCCAGTAAGATAGGGTAAAATATACAATTATTAATATTTTAACACTAGAACTACCAATCAGGTCAAAATGACTTGCTCCAGATTTCTTATTTTAATTTTGAAAATTGATTAAAACGCTTCTGTCGAGTTATACATTGGCTTTTATCAAGATAAAGAATTACTGTATACGTAAGTTTACATTTTTTAACTCAGAAGTTAGGGTACGTTGAACGCCGGAAGTTCTAGTGTTAACATGTTGGCTGCCACGGGGGTCACCGGTGACCGGCACCCGAAATTTTTTACAATCAAATAATTAACAAAAGAAATGACGAAACAAACCACGGATAGTGTTATCGTTAAGCTAATAATGCTAGCTATCGATTTGAAAGGTTAAATTTGAAAATTAGTTGATTATATTCTTAATAATTAGGATTTCAACGTGTCTGACTACACACGTCCGTTTTCACTGTGGTATTTCAAATGCACTTATTTAAAATGTGAGTTATAATTTTTAGAAAATGTTACTTGTATTATAAAATTTAAGATTTTTCCTCATTCCTTTGTATCTACAAATATTTGAACTATTTCAATAATTCTTTCTCAACGTCTATGAAATTTGAGAAGGTATCCCGTGACTTATGAGAAATTTTCTATAATTATCAATATTTCAACCGGATGGATGATATCAAGGAAGAGATGTACCAGGAAATGTTCGATAATACCTCTACGCTCTGATACGTTTTATCGAAAAGCTCTCGAGAACAGAACGTGGAAGTTGGATAACGTCGAGTGGCGATGCTAGACTGCTATCTTTTACATATCGATCCTGGCCGCCCAATTTACGCTACTGTGCTCTGTGGCAAAATGATAATTCAGGTTCTTTTTTTTTTTACTTCCTCTCGAGTGGCCATGCGTAGCCGTAGCAACGATCCAAACAACGATTTTGACGGAAATAGAAAGGATCAGAGAATTTAACTTCAGCTGATTGCAATAGACGTTCTTAGTCACAAGTGTCTTCAAGAGTAGAATGAGTTTCTGGTTTCGTTAGCTATCTTGAATTTTAATTATAAAGAGGTCTGTTTAATTGCGATAGTAAGGATCTGTTGAGTTTCATGTTATTATCAATCAATTATGATCAAAAGAAATAGCAAACGACAACAGTTAACGAATCGAATTTTATATTCTATTTTAATAGTAATGTAGAATGTGAGAATAAAGTCGTTATAATAAGATACATGTTTTACTCGCATTCGATCGCTTTTTATTTAGAAAATGCTCTCGAGAGCAACTCGTGATAGTTGGAAATCTAAATTTAAAGAAATATGACACAAACTTATGGGATTTATTACTACTTTTTATTATTTATTATTACTTTTTTATGCAACGAATAAGGATAAGAAATATAAAATTGTTGTTTGCTTGTTATATTAAGAAGGAACAAGGCCAACATTAGCTCCATTATATTTTATCGTGTGTTACCTATATTCCTAATGCTAAGCTACAAAAATAATTAAGAATTAACTGGGGTCGTGTCTTCGATAAACATTGTGGGACAACGATGCTCCACGTGGCATTAATTACGAATAGTTTTCACTAATTACGGGCAGACTGTTTATACAAGGTATACGTAAAAGCTGCTATTATCTTGTACGGTAATCGCGAAAGCTCATGAATTATTCGCAGCAAAAGTAGATGTAATTAATGGTGTTTTTTTACCGCCCGCTTGAATTTGGTTGCCCTAATCGCACAACGTACTGTTCTTGTCCCGTAATATCTTTATCCTTGAATATCTCTTCCATTTATACGTTCTATACCTACCAAACCTACCAAAATTAACAGGAAATTTAAATTTTAGCTGTGAAGAGAGTAAACGTTACCAGAGAATTTGAAACAATCGATAAAGTTAAAAGAAAGATGATTCAACTGTTTGAAAATAGTACAAAAATTGATAAAAAATACAAAACACTAAAGGGATACAATTTTTACACTTATTGTTAACCCATTAACACACAAAGGAAACGGAAATACGCGGCAGATTTTTTGATTCAGAATTAGATAAATTTCTTTTTATATTTAGAAAAAAAAATAATTATATGGAATTAAACAAGTACATGAAACAGATACAAAGTTAATTTTCTTTCTACTTTTCCGGTATCATCCTTCGTTTAGATTTTGAAATTATATTTTATAGCTGACGATGAAAAATCAGCACACTGTGTATCTCTATTCGTATACGAATAATTTGTAACAATTGAAGTGTTAGCAGTACCACAAAATTATGTTTAAAAACGAATTAAAGTCTATACCAGAAGTTCCCAACCTTTTTCCTGCATCGACCTCCTTACATATTCTTCTCTACAATATACAACATCATAATACTAATAACTGGTAATACTAATAATCCAAAAACGTGGTTTATTAGATTTATGTTTTATTATTTTTGTACTATTTTCATTTTTCATTTTTCAAATATAACAAGATTTCAGAAACACAGATTGTGATTGCGCTTCATGGATTATTATTGATAAAATATTGTTATTATAATATTTTTCCTGAACTGACTTAAATGTAATTGAGGCGTTGGATGGAAGAGGGGCACATAGGCTTATGTGCCCTTTTTCCGTAAATCGTTTAAATCGTTTCGACTTGTATGCTTATTATATTTTAAAGACATGTAACTACATTCTAACAAAAATTTGACTTAAAAGCATTGATACTTATTAAATTATTCAATTATGAAAACTTTGAAGTCGATTATCTCGAAACGGCATTTCGGCGTATGTGCCCTTCTTCCATCCAACGCCTCAATTATAACGTAATTACACGTATATTATATTTATTCATATTAAAATTCATATTATTATGTAATAATTACATTCCTTCGCATAATCTACATATCAAGACTACCTGTAAAACTAGGTGTACTCAAACCTGTATGACAGGTGTTGATGAATCGAGTATTAAATTTTAATTACAAACTGTAATACAAAATAAACTTCATCAAATCTTGATACAATAACGTTTCATTATTATCATCCGAAATTAAATTACTTTTCTTCTGTCTACATAATATATACAAGAAATCTCATCGTCATTCATTCGAATCTATCATGTACCTCTGGCAAGGAAACATCGTCGAACGAGAGTCCAATTTCATCTCGAGTGGACGTAGGCGAGCTGACCCACAATGCGACCCACACGTTGGCCGTTGAATTTTTCTTTTCGCTTTTCGTAAGAACCACGGGAATAATAATAAGGGAAAGAGACAGCGTATGGGAGAGGAAAATTCCATGTGTCTCGACCCACAAATACTACACCATATAGAGCAACGTTTCTCAAACTTTTTGGTCACCGACCCCATTTATTACGGGTACTTTGGTGTAGGCTGATCTGCATTAACACTCGCATTACCAAGCTATCCGCCGCATCCCAAGCGATAAAAAAGAAAAAATTGAACCGTCATCAATATTTCTGCGATCCCCACTTTGAGAATAGAGCAGTGGTTCTTAACCGGTGTTCCGTGAACTTCTTACAAGTGTCCCGCGAAATTATGAAAGCCGATTTTTTTTTTAAATGATTTTTATAATATAGATATTAATTTAAGCGTTACATATAATTAATAAAACGTAGGTGAGTCAGACACGGATAAATATTTCTTGCTATAGTATTAAAACAAAGTAGGAATAGTTTAACAATAGTTTGTTATCTCAATTGTAATTAGTACGAGTCAGATTTGTAACATTATTCGACCTGCAAGGTGTGTCACGAGTCAGACTCGTCAAAGAACGGGAAGGGGTTAAACGAAGAAGATTATTTCAACAATTTAATCGAGATTCAGGTATTCTGTATAGAATTTTGTCGACGAACCAAAGGGGAAGAAGAAAGGTTAAAGGATACGTGGGTGAGCCACGTTTCCACGCGTAATACCAGAGAAATTATTCCGCTTGTAAAGCGGCAAACGATAATTTTCTTCTGTCTATCTCAGGACTCCGTCATTGTCGTAGTATTTCGTTTCGCATCCATAAGGACGTGGAACGAACCTTCGCGCTTATAACGATGATTGCGGGTTGTGGAACACGCTAGGTTCCTCCCTTTTGTCGGAATGTCAACTTGAAATCGCATTGTTCGAGTTGGTTCCCGAGGTTCAGTGACTTTGAATGAGATGCTAAAATAATTCTTCATATACCCCCTATCCAATCGTACTGCAGGAATCATGGTTTAATAACTAATGAAAAGAAATAAATTTTTATACACTGTACATATTCGTAATCATGCGAATTTGTTATCATGGCACGAAGTTAATTTATTATTTGACCCTTTTGGTGCCATGTTAATCATAGTGGTGTTGTTTCATTAGGAACCTCAAAATTTGTAAAATAGAAAGAGTTAAATATCATAAAAATAATGTACCTGTTCTGTAAAAAATTATCTTTATACAAAATCCTTACATTTAAAAAAAAATCGTATAGTTTCTTATTATAGAAACATAAATGATAAATAAATGATCGAAGGACTCAAGCTGCTTGTTGTTACGACTATAATAATTACTGTTTATATATCAAATTTTTGGGAAAAAGGGGTCAACAAGTGTGTCTTCTGACGAAATTAAGGATTGTTAAAAAAATTAATTTTGTCAAAAGGAATCACTGAAAATATCCTTCATATTTAGTCGTTACCGTGATTTCACTCCTTAATATTTTCAGAAAAAACACGTCTGTCGAGCTAGTCCCCCACATTGCAAAAATAAAAAAACAAATACATAAAAATTATGAGGTATTTATGAGCTTTCATATTCTAAAAATTAAAAATTTTGAGCTCGTCAAACTAAGCAAGAATTAAAAAATTTCTGACTGAAATTAGTTTGACGAGCTCAAAATTTTTAATTTTCAGAATACGAAAGCTCATAATTTACATGTATTTGTTTTTTTATTTTTGCAAGGCGGGGGGGGGGGGGGGGCTAGGTTGACAGACGTAGAAAAAGCATTCAGGACGAATTGAATGTTTACCAAACGGAACACAGAAACTTTGAACACCTTGGAGTGAGTAGAGAATTCAGTAAATCCCTGAAAAGATGTCGGTCGATCGTAAATATGCGGATGCGCTTCCCACGCGTGGCTCTAATACGATTGCTATGCTGCTTCACCTACCGTCGAATGTGTCGAGTTTACCCGTAGAAATCCATTTCTTTATTATACCAGACATACGCGATATGCTCGTAAACCTGGCCCACCTACATGTTGACTTTAGGCTATCCTTGAGCATTCTATCGAACATGTACCTTGAAACGTCTCTTTTCGACTCGCCGCCAAACAAACGGACGATCTACCACTTTTCAACCTCGTTTCGTATTAATTTCTTTCTAGTCCGAATTATAAAAACATTTTTTTTTTCGTCAATCTTTGTAAACTTTGAATTATGGTGCCATGGGGTAGCTACGAGACAATTTACTTTTTATTACATTTACGTTTTTTTATTACATTTTCAGATAAATAAGAAATCAATTGAAGATGATTTTGATAACATTTTAAATTTATATTCAGCTCTTTCTAAAATTTAAGTTACGAATTACAAAAGTAAGTATACATTTTTTGGGACACTGTATTGATGCACAGAAAATGTTCTTAAATATAAATAGAACGATTAAGAGTGACTAAGGAGCATGGTGAATCAACGTTACCGAAGATAAATTTCTCGTCCAACCGGGTAAAGTGACAAGTGCAGCCGCGATGACATCGTCAAGCACTTTAATTTGCTTCCTTCGCGATCTCAAACTCCTACGTTTAACAAACGTCCCACGATCGATCGTCGATTCCGCTGTCAGCGATTTACGAGCTTATGTTCGAGCAACACGCGACACCCACGCGATTCGGTGCATCCACCCATCGATAAAATGCAGTTGGGTCTCGATCAACTTGGTAAGCATCACGCTGTTATTGCTTCCACGGTGATCCTATAACACCCTTGCGCTCGTAGGAAATCTCGATCGATCGAATTTCTTGAAACTGTCGCGATAATGGTGACGCCGTAAGTACAGACTTATTCTGCTTAACATCCACCGGAAGCCTATTAACACATTGCGGACGGGCTCCTCGCGTTCAAAACGCCCTCAAAGACCGCACATTTTCGAACGCTTCAAAACATGCTTGGCAAGTAACAGGAAGCGGTTACGTACATTTATAATTTTTATTTAGTATTCTTAAATAATAATATATATATACATAATTTATATATCTGTTTATTATACAAGACTTTTTAACCGACTTCGAAAAGGAGAAGGTTACTCAATTCGACATGTATGTGAATTTTTTTTTTTATGTATGTTCGCCACTAAAAAATGTGATATAAAATAATTTTTGAAAAAAAAAAAAAAATACAACCGACTTCGGAATGCACCGAAAAGGACGAAATAATTTTAATATATATTTCGGAAACGGCGCAAAATTAACAATCTTCTACATTGGAAATTATCAAAATTCTTTAATTCTTTTACATATTTTTAATTTTTGGTGCATTCCGAAGTCGGTTGTATTTTCTTCCAAAAATTTTTTTTGAGTAAACGAAAGAATCGTTAATAATGCGTGTGATAGATATTTATAATAATATTCTATCGTTAGAAGCAATTGAAAGTCAGAAACTACGTTAAACTGCATAAGAAACGCGTATTAAAATTACTAAAAGTTCAAAGGGCTGCCAAAAAAGTCCTGTTTCGAATTTTGGTATAAAGTTAGATTCGTAAGAAAGTAGAAACCTTCCACTTTAATTCGCTTTTTGATTTACATCGATATCTTTATCCGTTCCTGAGATATCGTCGTGTGAAGACAAACGTAATTTTTGTCGAAATTCGCTGCCGTCGCACGCTTTGACCCAGACAGCGAGTGTCTAGCGTAGCGGTCACGTGGTCATTGTTTACGTCTAACCCTTTGCTATTCCTGGAAATGCGTATACGAATTTCCTAGAAAAAAGTCTGCGGCCCATTCGGGAGTACCCTCGTACGCGCCGGCCGCTATACAAACTTTGAAGCCCTATATCTCAGGAACTAATTAAGATATCGCGTTGCAACAAATTGCGTTATTATGTACACACTTTCCTCTATCTTCTGAGCTACTTACTGCGTAAAATTTAGGCATGTTTTTTTTTTATATTTATTGCCAGGAATTTCGCCGCCGATTTATTTCACTTTCCCTTTTCTTTTCACAAAATCCTGCTTCTATTTTGCTAATTGTATACATATGATCTGCACATTCGATTATCAATGAAATTATCGAAAATATTGTTTACTTTTTGCAAATACAATCTTTTACATAATTTCCCTTTGCATACATTTTTAAGCCATAAAAATTTTGATCATTTTCAAATTTGAGAGCATAAAACTGTATCTTCTGTTTTAAAATTTGAAGCAATTATGTAATATAAGATTTACAAAGAGTGTATTATATTATTATAAGTCTTTTAATTTTATAATTCACTGATGTGTCTTTTATTACATTTAAACTATTATTTATTACACAAATTTGAATATTGCTTTAGAGTATGATTCCTTTATGCAATGCTGTTTGGCACAATTGACAACAGTATCTTGTTTCGCTCCTTTTTCCATTACACGAACAAACTTTACATTGTTTAGTTGGAAACTTCTTTTTGCCTTTACTCGTTATATTGGTTCAAGTATATGCTGTTTCATATTACCAGAAAGTCTGCATAGTGCAGACATAGTATAAAAAATTCATTTTATTCTATTATTAGTCAATAAAATTAGTTAAATAATTTCGACTAATATGCAATTAATATATAACCTTATAAAGAAATAATGTTCAATCGTAAATTGAAATGCTGTAGTTTGGGAACTTCAGCGATGTTATTTATATCTTTCAATTGTTTGCGTTTCCGTTTTGTTACAGTTAACGCACTCTGTGGCATTCTATTGTGTATAGTGAAGCAACTGCTAACAAGGTAGTAACATTTAGTATTCTTCATTGTATCCTATTGTGTATCCTGAAGCAACTACTAACAAGGTAGGTGTCCGTTTGTTACGAAGCCGAAAAAATATGATCGAAAGAAACAATTTTACGAAAAAAAAAAAACCAGACACACGGCAAACCTTCATCCATTAACACCTTGATTGCCATGAGAGTCACCGTTGATTGAAACCACAAACATAAGATAACCGAATCTTTTGCATTTCTTTTCACCAATTCAATAATTATAAGTGCAATTTATCATGAAAAAATTACGATTATTTTTGAGCTAAAGAAAGAAAGAAAACAAGACAAAAATTCATCATTTATACATAAATAATGACAGAATTTATTGAATATATTATGGTTTTTTAAAGCGTGAGTACAACTTGTATTTCAAGAACAAAAGGTGAAAAAAGTTATTGTATCGTAATTATTTATAATATTATAATAAATATGTATTAATGCTTGAAAACCGCGGGAGTTTAACTTTGATCTTTTACTTTATTTCATTTCCATTTTGCCCACTTTCTCCTATATATTATTCTAAATATTATTAAAAAGCGTATGAATCTTTTCCATTCGAAAATTTGTGTATTTAACTTTAATCGAAATATTGAAAAATTGTAATTGTGTGTTTTAACCCTTTTAGTACCAACGACGATATATCGTTCTACATTTATCACCATTCGAGAGTTGATTTTTGGTTAAAAACAAACAATCATATGATTCTTTGTCTTACTTTCAAATAGTGACTGTAATAGCAAAATTAGTCATTTTGCCGTGTACGCAAAATAAATTCCTCAAATTAATTCTATTAATATCTTCCTACATTGGCACTAAAAGGGTTAAAAATTCTAAGGATATATATCTTTAACAAATAATGATCGCTTTAGAAATGTTGATCGCATTTCATTTAGTTTCCCACCGTCTCGTCTTCCCTGATATAATACACCCTGGCGAACGCGCCTACTCGTAGATCATCTTTCGCCACTCTACATACCTATTTTGCGGTTTTATTTCGACTCCGTTCCAAGCAGCGTGTTTTGCTCTCAATTGGACCGAATAAATCAGCATCGGTCATACTGATCAGAATTCATTGCGTAGGATTCTCTATCAACAGAGAAATGCTGTCACGGGGAGAAGAAAAAAAAATATATATAACTGTATCGACGAACCAGGCGCACGATGATATCGTTATCGGTTCTTTCGAAACGAAAATTCCGTGTCTGGATCGTTTCGTTCTATTTTTATTACTATCTCTTCTTATAGGATCTTATGTATTTCCGAGGAGCTAAATATGAACTGTTTAATCCATATGTAATTTAATAAAAGGTACTGACGACAAAAAATTAGACTGATAGTCGATGCTTTGATTGAAAGTTATAAATCAATTAATTTAAAGCTTGTATGTAACTAATAGAAGATTTAAATGTAAAGTATTGAAATTGATGAATCGTTATAATATTTAAATCGCAATCAATTAAATTTTTGGACCCAGCTGCAGTTACCGACCATTGAATTATAGGACCGGTTACAAAAATTTCATTCTTCTAAATATGTACATCGTTACATCATAAACGGTAAATTATCTTTAGTTGTTCAAATTATTGTTAAACATATAGACAATCACGCGGACGAATCCCAATTAAACGAATCAGGTTGCTTCTTTAACCCTTTGCACTCGAATGGTGCCTCCGAGGCGACATACGTGATTTACTAGAATATTTTAAAATAAAAGAATTTAAGTAGAATTAACATTAGAATATGGAAAATTAGCAGAACGAATAAAAAGAAATGGATTCTCTGCTTTTGGATTTCGGAAGATTTACTGGAATAAAAATCTCGACCTGATTATATCCAAAAATGCTTCGACTGCAAAGGGTTAAACGATACATTGAATTTATACATCTTATATTTTCTAAGATACGAAGATCCTTTTAATCCAAATTCAGATACTCTTGTAATCTAACAAATTATTTTTTATAGTAATTGTTATTGATTCACCCTGTATATAAAAATAGATAAAGAGCGAAAGAATTGTGTTAAAAAAGGGAATACGTTCTTTTTGAAACAGACCTGTCGGAACCGTAATTACTCATCAAAGAATGTATATCATTTCTACGCGTGTGATGCATTATAGTTTACACTAGCGAAAGGGTTAATAATAGCCGGATCGTACGAAGTGAATATCAATTCGGTGAAAAACGCTCGTTATTAGGATGCATCGTCTACGTATCCTGATGTTCTTGAATGCTGAAACGTTTCGTACGAATCCCCAGGTAATCGTCGGAGAGTACATGAGTCATATGCAAGTGTACGTTGCAATTCGTAATTAGAAGCGCGGTATCGTTGATATTCGAAACACGTGGCCTCTTTGAGCGAAGCGTCGTGATTCAACTACGATTATTATACCCGTACGAACCAATGGTTTTCACTGAAAATGAAAACTAAAAATATAGAAGTAATAAACCGGAACGATATCTGTTCGTTTCTTTTCCTCTCCGTCTCCCGTTTGATATATTAATATGCAATGGTGTAATGAGAAATTTCATGCTGAATTACAACTTTGATAAAGTTATCTCGAGGCTAATTATAGTGAAACTTCCGTGTTAGATGTGAGACCTTTTCTGGCAAGTTTAAATGAACTCAACTTAATTATATTTATTGGTAAAAGGATGTAGATAGAATTTTTTATGGTTATTACGAAATTGGATACTTCATGAATTAGAACTTAATAGATTTCAAGATCTGATAATTAACGATTTAATAAAATATCGAAATTTAACTAATAATAAATAAGAAATATGTACAATGTAAACTCTAATACACACGACTATCAAATGCTCAGCGAGAATTTAATTATTTTAAATCGTGCACACTGAGACCTCGGATACGGAAGTTTCGTTACATAAAAAAAAATCTATACAAGATTTCTGTGAGATTCAGTTGTTCTTTCAAATTATATCTGTGTTTAATGGCTGTACAAAATTTCCCTAAATATTTGATACAAATAAATTTTATACGACTGATGTTTTGGTGATGTATGTAAATTTAGGAAAATCAGTTTAATTGTTCCAGTTTAAACCTCGTTAAAGATTATATCAGCTTTGCAATTTATGAGGGCTATTACGTTTGAAGAAAAAGAAACATTTTCAATAAGTCTGTCAACAAGCCATTGATCAAACTGCTTATCGCTTATCGTGGAAGATTTACTAGTTAATTCTGATCAGAAATATCTCGCGATACGATTCGTTTTTTTTCTGATAATTCCAACGGATAACATGTGTGATTGCTATTTAATCATTTCAGTAGTTTGATAATCGTATATTTCACGGGAATCTTCGGAGCACGATTAAAGATACAGATATTATTTCTGCTCTAATAGTAATAATAAAATTCCTTAACGTGATTAAAAACTAAACATCTTCTTTGTCTTTCTTTACAAAAAGAATGAACCATTGTACGAAGCCCTTGAAAGTTAAATTTTCATTAAATTTTCAATAAAATCGAGAACTTTCTCCTTTACCTTGAGATTCGTGTACAGTAGAAATGTTATACAATCCTTCACGTTTCCTCAGCTTATGTAATTTATAAATTACACACTAGCTATAAATGATATAAAAAAAATTTCATAAAAAGTCCTGTACAAAAATTATAAATAAATATACTAGAAATCTAGTAGAATTCGCTTTTGTAAATTTACATGACATTCGATCGCTGAAGACGGTGAAAGTGTTATGGACAAAATTCACTCTAATTAATTCTATTTACATCACAACATTTTCTTTAAGTTAACCACAGCATAAACACACGCAATCGTACACCGCGAAGACAATTTATATTTGTTCATTCGTTGCGATTAAAAAAAAAAGGGGGGGTTTGGATTAACTTCCTTGTGTATCGGCCTTAACGAAGGGTCAAGCGAATCGTGCTGAAGCTACAGGACTAAAAACTGTACCGGAAGTGTGGTAAAAACGCACGTACCGACATTCTGCACAATGATGTGCCTTGTTTCCCTTAAAAAGGCCTGCAACGTTGCTGTTGCATTTAGAGTGTCTGTATTTATGAACGTAAATTTACCGATATAAATATAGAGGTCCGTGTTTTAACACCTTGCCGTCAGATTTCTCGGCCTGGTGTATCAGAAACAAACATTTATTGCTACTATGTTGAGACAAAGAAAAAGTATATTTGTTATACTTTGAAATTATAACGTAATTTCATGAATTTATTATGCATAAATATATAATATGTTATAATAAAAGCAATTACATATAATACAGGGCGAGTCATTTAACTGCTATTTAAATTTATTGTATGATATAAAAAAATGATTTCAATAGAAATTAGTTGATACCAATCGAGTATGTAAATTGCGCCATTTTTATTGAAACATGATGGCTAACTTAGATTGTTCCATTGTCGATATAGTTTTTAGGTCAGTTGCTACCAATACAGGAAATATCGAAAGGATGCAAGTAACCGTCGTTGCACTCGTGGCCACACGGAAGAGTTTCGCGTGTCATAAATATGTGCTGTGTTCGTTTGTACACATTAACATTTTTTCAAAATATATGAAATTTTTAACATTTTATAACTTTAAAGAAAATCGTAATGCAAGTAATACATGTTTTGTAAGAGCTTGAAAACAATTCAGCTTATCTATCCAGAATACTTTAAATTTTAATTCATCATTTTTCTTGTAAGATTTCAGAATGTTAGAGTAATTGAACTAAGAAAGGGCAGTGTAGTTAAAATTTCACTGGTATTTCAGCAGGAAGCAGGTTGAAATAATCACTTTAGGATAGAATCACGGAAGAAAAATGAAAGCACTCTCGATTCACCGGGAACACGGAATACGGAAAAAAGAGGCGCGAGCAATGACCCGTGGAAAAGATATCCTTACGGTTCTACGGTTTATTACGATCAATTTTCATCAATTAATTTAACAGAAATTACTTATAACATTGTACGAAAAATACAGAATGTACGGTTACGTTCATCGATTCTTATCTCTGTATTTTCTTAACGATCGATCTATATACATTTACTTTGAATCTTTCATTTTCTTGATCCCCTTTCACCGTTACAACGTATCTAGATTTTTCCTTTCTTTCAAAGCAGTTCTCTGATTTATAATTTTAAATCATTACAACAAAGACTTCAGCAAATTGCACCGTTAATGAAAATATTCCATGCATATCTATTTCGATTCAAACATTCCGCAAAATTTCAATACACAGTTTTACAATTCCTTTCCGAACATTTACATAATTCATATGTTCTTGATACATTTGCAATTAAACGGAACACAAGTCTAAATAAAGGCTTGACGGTTAACCACTATTTCATCCGTTTAATTTTTATGCTTCCTCTTTGATATTCCAGAAAATACATCCACGGAATAACAGGACTATTTAAATCGACGCTCTTATCGCGAACGTTCAACAATGGAAGCCTCTCGATTTTCCCTTCGAATTTTCCTCGTTACGAGAATCAATGCGGCTGAAAAACGAGGAAGGGAGGAAAAAACAGGATCGAATAAATGGTACTTTCGTTTCCGTACGAGTGGCTCGCAGGGAACACGAGACCAGATAACGTCCGATGTGAACGCAGCATAATCTTCGAAGCGTTGCGAGCCGAGCTAACTGGGCTAACAGTTCCCAGGCCGCAGAACGATCCTACGTCGCGAAACAGTATACCCCGGTGCATAAGTGTGCGAAGTGGTGGGTGGGTATCGGGGCACATGTGGAAGATTTAGCTAAAGATACGCAGATTTTTTCATACTGTTCGTTCCGTGAATCTTTAATGATTTTTTGTGAAAAAAAAAAAAAAGAACGCCCCCGATCTTGTTTTTCTTCGGTGGTGCACGCGTAACTTACAGGCGATTGTTTTGAAAGATGGTTTCGTTGATGGGTTAACGGGCATCATATTTATTAACCCTTTCGATCGTCGATTTTTATTTTGGGAGCTGATGCTTTGTACAGGGTGCCTTGTGACTGGTGGAATCACCGGAAACGGGGTGATTGAAATTGAAATTGATGGTCATGATATATTATGAAAATTGAAAATTGTGTTAAAATTAAACACGAGA
The DNA here is from genome assembly GCA_943735885.1 of Stelis phaeoptera. Taxonomy (NCBI): domain Eukaryota; kingdom Metazoa; phylum Arthropoda; class Insecta; order Hymenoptera; family Megachilidae; genus Stelis; species Stelis phaeoptera. The sequence goes on from OX030933.1 coordinate 7,116,594, forward strand.
TACCCGCGTTTCATTTAACGTAATACTATAGGTGATTTAAAAAGAAAAAATCATTTCAAGATTTTAATCCGTTTATGTTTTAATCTTATTAAGTTAATACCGTTCGGAGTGTGGTATTAAACGCACAATTAGAAAGTTCTTATGGAAGAACGTCAGATAAAAGTAGTTTAAAAATGTTTAATTAAGGCTCGAGGGATCGTGGAATCAAGATGATCTTATTATCTCAAATAACATCTTTTATATTTTAAATACCCATTTTATAGTATAAAAGATTTACGAGTTATATATATGTCTGCCTCTATAAATAACATATTTTATATAATAATGCGTTTTAATTATAAACTGAACAGCGGTTTTCTGGATTAAATAATTTTTTCCCCGTCTGAATCTTTAATCCTTTCAAGGCAGATTTTTCTATTTTGTCTTCTTTTTTTTGCTATGTACTACCAAGCAAGTTAAAATGACTTGCTACGGCTTTCTTATCTTAAATTACAAAATTTCTCAAGATTCTTTCGTCGAAACATACGTTAACTTTTCTCAAGATCAAGAATTATTGTACACGCTAGAGTATGTTTCGCCCTTTATTTATTTTATCTACTTTATTAATCATTTTCAAGTAAACGCACATTGGACGTCATTAGTTCTAGTGTTATTATAATTCATATCGAAAAGAAAATAAACAAAAGATGCAAATAAAAATTCATTTACTCACTTACTATAAAAATGTATTATCTAGCGATTTTTATAACTAATTTTTAACATTAAATCTTATAGAATATTTTATAAAGAATGGTACAATCATTGGTAAAATTTTTATAAGTACGACTTCCTTTCGCGATGCAATGGCCAAGATAATTTTAGAATTTATCCAACAACACGAATTAAACGCCCGTCTCAATGTTCCATTAACCTCGACGTATCATTACAATCCTCTTACAAGCTTTTCGCGATTCTATTGCAACTTTCTCTAGGAGTGCTAATGCGCCCCGTTCAGCTTCTAATGTATCCATGAGATTATCCAAGTAAAAGTTTAGAGTACAATTAAACCATCAAATCCTAGTACAATTTTGAAGCCATTGTGCTGTTCAAAAATGATTATCTGTCTGAAAGCTAGCAACAATCGTAAAATAATCTTAATGTAAGTTTCAGGTATTGAACCCCTCGTCATTGATGGCACAAGCATTCGATTTCTTTACAAATTTTTATTTCTATTGTCCACAGTTTTAAACATTTAACAAACGAAAGATTGAATAATATATTAGACCATATGATCTTAAAATAGTAAACAAGAAATTAAAAATCTAGTTTAGTTAACGGTTAAGGTAACGTATCGAGTTTCTGTGGTAAAGTCAAACCTTTCTTTTACAGTTTCCTTACACTGTCCGTAGTGATACAAATCGTACGAATCGCAACAAGGGAAATTAGAAATCAAGAATATTTTAGATTTTCTAGGTACATTTTATGTTTCTTTCTGCATGGATGTTTGTCCATGGAAAGAAATGATACACTTGTTCTGGATAAAAATTGTATAGCGGTTTAGTTTTGTTCAACTACTGGGATCTTGCCAACCTGCTTTTCCGGTGGTTATAAAGAAGCGAGAAATGGCTTGAAATTGTTGGTAGGATCAAGAAATTGCCCTGCAAAATGTTACCGTGTAAGAGAGACTTAGACGAAGAGGTACGTAAAAACGAATGGAAAAAGGTATAACCATTAGGTTATTCGTTGTGATTTAGTGTAATAATATTGGCAAAAATCGAGGTAACACGGTGCTTATTAGCGACATGCACGACACGAACAAGAAGAACTAAACGAGTATTTATTACCGTTTTTCTGCCCTTAGCTAATCTGTACCTTGAAGTACAATTTCCTGACTAATAATTTCATATCCGAAGAAAGAAATTATCTTACGCAAGTGACGAATAATAATTCCACGTGCACTGATAAGGCAATGACTTACAGTCGGAAGAAATAAATCTTTCGTATTCGTTAAAAGCTGTTATCGTTGAAAAAATATTAGACCAAAAGTATTAAACAGCTTTATATTATTTTTCATATGACGTATGAAAGTAATATTTATAACGAAATTATTAAGAATTACTTTCAGAATAAAATAGCTCACGCATTAAGGATTGCCTCGTTGTTAATTACAGAGCGAAATTGAATGTAGATTTATAATTTCCATCAAACTGCTCTGCAATCTTACGTTTATTACTCGGTCGCCACTTTATCACTGTCAACCCGTAAAAAGGGACATGATGATAATGTAAATTTGCTTTATTGTCTTTCAGCAAGTCAATGTATGCTATTCGAAAGACATTTTGCAGGACGATCAGCAAGTAGGTCAAATGTGAAATGGACCTCGATAACGAGAGTTATTCGACCTTTTTTCATAGGTACCATGATATGTACACTTAGAATTTACACACATCGCGCGTGATAAATGTTTAGACCTCGAATATACAGGATGTCCCATAATTGATGTTAAAATCATGAAATCATTCTAAATTCTACGAGACAAAATAAGCTCAAAATCGTCCAAATGAGACTGATGGATATAATTTTCCTACAAAATTCATAACAGTTTTTGACAGCCATGTACGAAGTACAATATCCTGCAAATACTCTCATTTTCATGCTGACAAATACCAATCCACTTCGGAGGATTGTAAACTTCCAATTTCAATATAACTATTTTCCTTGGATCCACTCCTTCAAATAGCCCCACAGAAATAAGTGTGGGGTTCGTCAAATTGAAGGATCTTGGTCAGAGGTGGGGAACCTTTTTACCATTAGTGGCCACATTTCAATTAGGCAGTAACAAAGGAGGCCGCTATAATTTTTATATTTCACTGTTGGTATTTTTATTTATTTAAGCATATATATGTATAAATATTCATCCAGATCTTTAAATTTTAATAAACAACTACCTATTTAAAGTATTTTGAAATAAATTTGTTTCATTTTAAAGAAATACAATAGAAAAATAATAATATTAAATCGTGATCTATACGGAGGCCGCACGTTCTCCACCTCTGATCTTGGTGATCAAACAAAATTCGAAATTTTTGGAAATAAGTCTTTCCAAGCAGTTTGAAGATTTATTTATAGGTGAATTCTACTAAAGTGTTTGGCAGACTGATTTTTATGAAAAGTGAAGAAAGTTATACGAATTCAAGTTCTTACAACGAAATGATTTATGTAGTTTCTCCAAGGTTATAAAAAAGCAAGTACATTCTTTCCATTTACTTTCGACGATGAACGAGCGTAATTCCTACGTATACACTCAACGGAGTAATAACACGTTTCCCTTAAAGCGTTTCATCGGTTGGAAGAAAGGTATCCCGTGGTGAAATGAGCGTCGAATTTATTTTCTTTTTTTCTTTTCCAAATTACTTGGAAACTTCTTGTTTGCTTACACTGCAGTGTAGTCTAACGTGATCGTTACGCGTGCGATGCATTCGTTGATACGATGAATTTTTCTTCGCACGTATGACCTTCCCTGTTAATTCGACCGTACTTCTGCACCTGTTTCGCGAGCCAATGACTTCGCTTCTCTTGTTTTTAAGGAATTTAACATTTTTTCCTACCATCGTGCTACGTCGAACTGCTGTTTTTGTTAAATTATTAACACGTTGACGTACACTGAAAACGAACGTACGTAGTCAGTCACGCTAAAATCCTAATTACGAAGAATACAGTCGATTAATTTTCAAATTTAAACTTTCAATTCGATAGCCAACGTTATTGGCTTAATATTAACGCAACCTGCGGTTTATTTCATCGTTTCTTTTGTTAATTATTTTATTACAAATAATTTGGGGTTGTGGACCACAATTGGGCAACCACAAGCTGCCCGAACAAATTTGTTACACGAGGCCACCATAAACGCGTGCGGATTCCACGCGAAAGGCGAACACGTGATGGCCATCTTAGCTTTCCTTTAACCGCTGACGTAACGGACAAAAGGAGAAGTACAAAGGGAAAAAGGGAAGAAGTTCGCGACGAATACGATAAACCTTTCGGCCTCGAGAACCTACTGTACCGGTGAGACGAGGTTCGAACAATTTATGCGAGTGCTGTTGTTCTTTTCTTCTTTTTTTTTTTCTACGCTAGCGTGCGAATCGTGAGTGAAAACGCCGCTTTGCATGCAGATGCGACCGAGTGGTTGCGAGCGCGAAGGTGACGGTAATATGGGAACGATGGAAAACAGGGCAACCTGAGAATAATTGGAATTATTCGATCCGGATAATTAACTCGTTCCAGGAACGGTTTGTTTTAAAAGGGTACATTTTAATTGAATCACGACGTCGAAATACAGGGTGACCCGTTCGAAGATTCGCAAGCAATTTTCCAGATTATAATTTGTTTAAAAAAAGTCTTTCAAACAGAACTTATTCTGTTTGTACATACGGATGGTTTAGAAGATAATTAGTGTAAGTAACGAAGTATGTAGACGGAAATAAATAATTGTATAGTTAATGTAATGATTAAACTGTATCATCGATTGAAAATTTTCACAGCCATCTCGAAAGCTATTTTTAATAAAAATAGACTTAGACTGAATGGCTTCTGAACCTCCCATATGGGAATATTATTTTTCCTACAAACAGAAAAAATTTGGCATTTCTGATACTTGGAAAACTTTCACGGTATGCAGAAGGCATAATTTTTTCCAGACAATTTTCGTGTAAACGTACATTCAATTTCGTGAATAATTGTACATTATTCTTTTTATCCGCTTCGGTAGAGGGATAAATTGAAGAAAATAAATTTGAATGGATAAAAAATAAAATCTAGCAGTAAATTGATTTTTCATCATAAAGCATATCATTTTGTTCATAACATCTTTTTAATAAATGTTTGAAAAATGAAGTACAATAAAAAAGAAATATATTTCAACAATTAATATATATAAAATTATCACCCTTTTAGAAATTTGAGTGAGAGATTAATCAACCAATTATCGTGTAATGTTCTTTGATTACGGTTTCCCATTCAAGTTACTAATTAAAACATAGCTTAACGCTAGTAATCACCCGACCATACATTGTAATCAGAAACTCGTCATTTAATATTCGCTTTAACCTTTAATTGCTTGGAGATCTTGTATCATTATCTTATTTCCATTTCAGTCATTCACGAGGCTTTCTTTGCTTGCATACAATCGCATAGGCAGAATATTTTGCGGATAATTCATTATCCGTAGATACAGATTGCATACAAGGATGGACGAGTAACTTCTTTTTACTCGAGCATTCGTGAATAATATCACTACAAGTGATATTATTTTCTGTCCCTTCGGTCATTAATTAGAACCGATTATTCTGACATACATCTACCTTACTTCCTTTAAAATGAAAAATATTTCATTTTAGAATTTCATTATCTAACATCTAACACATTTGCATAATTAGATTCCGTCTGATTGGTTCTTGTTTTGTGCATTCAAATATTGTCAAATTCCTATCAGTCGTATATTTGGAATAATTTCAAACACGAAGTCCAGTTAACAATTATCGAATTTCTTTTGTTTTTACTTTCAAACCTCCTTGGCAATATAATGATACGACAAATTGAAATAAGGTATATAATTTGACCGAGAAAATAAGAATCGCAATTAAATCGATTTGGGAAAATTTAATCCTTGCAAAGATATCACCTCCCTTTTTTTGTGATAAACTTTTTAATTACTATACAAATCGTATCAATACCCAAAATATCAAAAAATTGTTTTTACGCCACTGCATACTGTTTACGCACAATATCCAGCCAAAACGTTTAAGTGCACCATGAAACGATAAATCTTTGTCCTGCGGGTGAGCAAGGGACATTTACAGCAGGACCTGGTGTCCAACGTGTCCTAAACGAATGAAATGGCTTACCACAAATCCCAGGGACAGTTTTATATGTTCTCGACTTTCCCTCGCCTCTAACGGTGAATATTCTGACCTGCAGGACGATGGGAAGAATATGGATTGAACATTTAAGATCAGGGTCTGCTCTATCGACGGTACAATACGGGGTGGTGAGTGGTGAGCCTTTTGTGGCGGTAAGTATAAGAAATTATAAAAAGTCATTCGGTAGTTTCTTGTAGAAACCAAGCAATAGGATATTATTTAAATATTCACATAACAAAATCTTTTTCTTTTTTAAAGATTAACACTATTTACTTCGAATTTATTAAGACAACATTGTAGGAGTGTTTATTTTAAGGAAGGGTGGTAAAATATATTATTGTCTTCTAAAAGCATAATTCTTACAACGACGTTTTAATAAATTCTGAATAGTAGTATTAATAAAGAAAGAAAATGATCGTGATATATCGATCCTCCAAATATTTTCAAAAACGAACTTAGGTTTATCACGTTGTTAATAGAAATAATTTGCCAATCCTTAAAATATTATATCTTTTAAAATGGAAATTGTAAAAAGAAATTACAATATTGATAACAATATTCCATACTCTTCTACAGAGGAAATGGTAGGCTGAATCAACCGGAGTATTAAAAAATATACAAATTTTCTTACAAAAAATTGTTTTCTCCTCGAAACTGCGTAATCTTCATTTTAAACATTTTTTTACACGATACATACTTTCGACGATGAATTGCGTGACTCGCCGTATGTTTAAGTGTATCCTTTCACGAATAAGAAGCAAATAAAAATACAACAAAGAATCTAAAGTAATTTTTCGAAGCACGATGATAATAATAGAGTAGCAAGACTTGAAAAAAGTGGACGAAAGGTCGTTTCTCGGGGAAGAAGCTCGAGTGCTCGGTAGAATGCACTCGGTGGCAGAGTTAGAAGTGGAACTAAAGAGGTTTCGAGTGTACACGGATAATTGAATAGGTTGTTTTAGAGAGAGTTCTTTGCTCGAGCCCATTTTTGGTGCAGTGTCTTCACTAAAAGATTTATTTATACAACCCACGACACGATTAACTGCTGTTAACTTTAAACACTGCTTCAATCTTGTTTCTCTTGTATCCAGTTTAAAATCTTGAAGGAGTATATTACGATATCCTTTTAATTTAATGTCCTCTTGCGTAATAGATATAGGAAGGCATTAATATTTGAATATTTTGACAATTGAAGAAAATATGAAACGGTACTCAGACATTAGCATTTTTGTTAGATTTTGAATTTAACGGATCGAATGCAATATTTTCAAAAATAGTGAATTTCATTAAAGTGTTTGTATACTAACCGTGAATACATTAATTCCAAAATTTTGTACGCTTACAAAAAAAAAAAAAAAGAAAACTAAAATTACTAGAAAACTACTTACGTATAAAATTAAATTTTTATACGTAATACTCTATTTCTAGAACATTACGGGCCATTAAGATAAGATTGTTTGTGTCTATATACACAAAAAGGGAAACTAAAAGTTTTGAATATAAACCAAATGAATTTTAAGAACTCTGTTTGGTTATTGCGATAAGAAATGCTAATAATTACTGGTCCAGTCTATAATTAATTTTCAATAATGAAATATCACTATGGTCCCTGAGCATCAGCTCATTAGCTACTAAAGTTGTCCAACGTAATAAATAACAGGAGAAACTATTAAACAGTAGCTCGTACACGATTACTTATCAATGTAGATACAACCTAAACGGCAATCCTTTGTTTTCTCTAATAAATTATAGGTAATTTACAATCGTAAACCATCGTACACCCACGCAGAGTCCAAACGAATGTGCTTACCGCTGGGTTAAACAACATCGTTACAAACTGTCCACACAGTACACGTGTCGTGCACGTTGTCAGCTGTCGTTTGTCTGTTCGACAGCTGTAAATTGGATTAAAAAATGAATTGAAAACTTCTAAGGACAAAGACAACTTGAAAGCAAGCTCTAGATACGTGTAGAAAAATCCATTATGGGATTTATAGTGAACAATCAATAAAATAAAATCAATAAAAATTAGGTACTTGAAAACATAATACTTCTCTTCTGAATTTGTATTAAAAGATTATAATATCTTCAGCCGAAACGAAAGGGTTAATAGGGAGACATAAGAGCCCGAATACTGGAATTTTCAGATAATGGACCAACCATTTACGAAATATTGAATTCTATTCATTTAAGTGGGAACTCGGATAACTGGAGGTTCATTTACACATTGATGGATTCTATTCTTTCCTGGTTGTCAAATTAATTTGAAGAATTTTGAATAGCAGGCTGTTTTTATTCGTTGAAAATTGTATTTGCGAACAGCTGTAGGCACGCCACTATCGAAAACTACCCTTCGATCGACAAACAGAACCTTTTTTTAACTTATCTTTCACTGGAAATTCGACCGATCAGCCGATCGAGAAAGGAAAATATTTGGACTGATAAAAAAACGGGAAACATCTGCGAGTGCATTATCGGCTCTAGGTTGATTATCGTTGAATGCATTTCGAGTGAATGTTCAATGTTTTCGTAGGACGGGTACCTGCTGCAGATAGATGGGATTTCTTTTTCAAGGGGAAAATTTGAGCAGGGTTCCGCTACCGGGTGAACCAACGTTATGGGAGACGTTGATTTACTGCTTTCGGGTCAGCCGAGAGAACGGTCGAATATTCTTGCAGATAAATAACAATCGTAATCCTTGAAAGGAAAGTCACGTTTCGAAAAGGACACCCTGTCCAGAATCGTAACTACAGCGTTCAAGTTTCTGTTCCGATGTTTAACAGATGTGTCTAGGAAAATGTATCTGCATATTTTCCTTGAAATAACATTGCTCCCTGATTCTGGTGCTTTAAAAAAACATAAACTTTCTTAAAATGACGATATTAGATCATCAAAGAATTCATTTTTTAAGAGATAAAAACACTATACTTTCGGTACAATTTTTCAACAAAGACAGAGATATATAATTTTGAATTTTGAAATAAAACACGAGCAATGAAATATTACGTTTAAAAAATTTTGAAATTTTCACCAGGAAGTAATGCTAATTTATTTAAAATATGTAACGATCATTTTGATTTACAAGAACCCGTCATTTCGTGAGCAACATCGTTCCATTATCTCAGAAATTCTCATTTTAGGCGAAAGATTTTTAAAAATATCCTTTGCAGTCCTCTCTTACCATTAACAAGATAATTTTGAACAAATTGAAACAAACAATAATACTAGGATATTAGACCAAAGCGAATATGTAGTTGGTTAAGTATATGGTGTTATTTTTAAGCTTAGGTTGGTATCATTACTATAATTAAGTTGATAGCGGTTTGAGATATGCCTATATTAATTTATCATTTCATTACACAGTGATTATTTAGATGTTAATGGAATTTATGAGTTAATAAATATTCTATCACTGACATTCCAAACAGAAACAATTCAAATAAACGTAACCAATCGTAAAGATCGTGTATTTAAATACCACTTTGAATACGTAATATACTTTATAAATTAATAAGAATTTTTTAATAAGCAAAATTCTATTGCAAAATTTCCCATTAATTTCCAGCTAGTTTGGTACATACGTGAATATATATAAAATCAAAATGATCCAGCATTCGTGGTCCGAGGGTTAAAGAGGATACAGAAGAGGCTCGGAATACGAGCACATAATTATTCAATCGGGACCACGAGTGGCATTGTCAACCTACGCTTTATTACACATCGTCTTTCTAATGGTTCAATGGTATGCGCTCGCTTTAATTTCGTTTGACGGCTCCACCCGTGACGTCTTATTATCGAATTTATTATTCCACTACCATTCCACCTACCCGCACCACTTTAAGCAATGACACAAGACGAAATAAATCAGGTAGATCGCCTTGACGATCGGGAGTAACCGCGTTCGAATTTATTCATTTTCATCTTTCTTATATTATTATTATATTTTCGAATCGGACCGTTTCCTTTCGAACAACAAATTTCAGATCTTGTACAGATCGATTTTTCTGTATTAATCCTCTTGCAGCTCTATTTTTGACAGTTTCTTAATTATATCGTGGACTTGCATCTATAAACGCAGCAACCTTATAAACACTTTATTTAATTCACTTGAAATTGGTAAAAATGAAGGTGCGCCTCGTTAGATGCAACATCCTTAATTTCGACAAGAAATATTATATTTTTAGAAATTTAGAAACTATTATTATATTTTCAACGTACTCGTGATATCTTTTATACGTGAACGTTTGCTTTTCGAGGACCTGTGTAAAAGGGTAAATAAATACTAAACCAGCAAAATTTGTTAAAGACAATATAATCACAATTTAACAGGATCTATGGTAACGTTTGTCTCTCAAGTTCAGTTCATAATGAAAAGAAATCTAGAAAATCTTGTAAGAAAAATGTATACGATTAAAAGTAATTTTTTAACTACATTTAACGAAGTTACATAGCAGCAAGTGTGTTCAGTTTCTAAGTTAATATTCAAAAGGCAAGACGACGTGCATCTATAATCAAACTTCGTATTCAAATTTATTCTTGTTTTGTGTCGTTTTTGCACAACGTATCTCGATTTGCGCAACAAATGGAAATTATCCGATGACACGTTAAGTTGCAAAAGGTGTTTCGCAAATAAACTGAAATTTTATCGTCGAAATTTAATATCCTTCTATTAGCATGAATCGTTTATTCTTAATGAAAATTTAATTCAGAGTATGAAAGAAGTATTAATAAATACGTTAATTACGGCGACTGATTCGCAACCTCAAGGTAGCAGTCTGGTACCTTGCCACCACTGTTCAAAAATTTATGCATTTATTTCTCAGCAATTATTCAATTATGCAAAATCCGAAGGCGATTACCACGGCAAATAAAGGTCCACAGTTATAAAATTAAATCGATTTTATCTTTCTTATTCGAAATTACGAATCATTCGGATCGTTGCATGCTGTTTGTTCATTTTATATGTTGTAAATATATGTTCTAAATTACTGTGTCTTAAATCCGGTCGCTTTCACCGGGCACGAATTAAGATCGTAATTAAAATAATTTGCGACTCTTCTATTTTTCGTTTGAACGACGTTAATGGTACACCGTCGAGTTAGACTTTAAGCCTGAATTCACCGTAATTCATCAAAAGCTCCTATAATTAGGAACGCTGGAGGAGATGTATGCCGTCTCGTGAAAGGCGCGAAGAAAGATCGATGAACCCGATCGGATGGACATAAATGACATGGTGAATCGAACGAATCTAACAGAGCATCCCATTTTAATCGAGTATAAAAATATTCGTCCACAATAGATCGTTGCGATTCGCATGAGTCATCAAAAATCAAGAATCGGTGGCAAAAAGTCTACGTGCCATGGTTGCTGATCAAGGTGTCGGGTGTTGGACCATAGTAAAATAGAAAAGCTAAAATACTGAATAATAACTGTTTATTAAATTATAACAACTGTTGCAGTGAAGGCACAGCCATGTTATAGTCTCTGAGAAGATTTGAGGTATTTCAAGTAAATTGTCTGAAATTTTATTGTATTAAAGTTAAAAGATCGAAAACTTTCAACTTCACTTTTAGAATAAGTATTTCAGTATAATTTCGCAAAAGACTGGAAAATACCTAAATCTTAAAATGACAAAGTTATACGAATTAATATTTCAATGTCCAAAGTAATGAAATTAATTGTTATTTACTTTGACACTGGAAAAAAGATTTGAAAGTATTCTTAGATACGACATAACTGGTATCATTAGATATTAGATTATCGCAAGGTAAAAAACTATACGGCGCGTTTAATTAAAGATTGTGTCGATTTGAAATGATAAGAAATAAAACGTAGAATTAAACAACGTTGCTGAATACACGCAAAGAGCGTCGTAAGTCGAGCAATAAAGTCTCGGCTGCTTTAATTGCTGTTCCGTCGAATGAAAGAAGCTTTTCAAGTAGCTCTAAGGAAATCTTTGATCGGTGAAGAACGCTGAAGAACAAGTTGTATTGCGCATCATCATCGACAAACTTGTATCGTGTTCTGACACAATCGCTTATGAATTTTTGATGAACAGCTTCGTTCTTTTGCACATATCATTGAATCGTAAAAGTTTGCAAAGGAAAGAAAAAAAAAAAACATAACAAGCAAATGTGATGGTGACTTAACCACAGAGTTAACAAACATTTACATTTAGTTTAAATTTTTAGAATTATTATTGAAGTTACAGATCTTTTTTTGTCACTTTAATTTTTTTGATCTTTGAGTTGTCACTTTAAAATTAATTTAAAGAAAAATTTCTGTTTCAAACAAGTTCATTTTTTCGCAAATAACAGTGAATTGTGCGTGTGTATAATAAAAATAAAACAAATTTTGTCACCAACCAACCAAGGCTATAAATATTTCTTTAGCTTCAATATTTATCATTATTTTAAAATAATAGACTTCTACGAAGGAAATTACAGAGTTTTGATTTTTAAATCAAACTACAAGATATTGTATAAAATTATTTCCGACAAAGTTTGAAAATAATGAAAATATCATCTGTGGACTTCGGTTACTAGGCAAATTTGATTAATTCAACTGAAATTGAAACTTTCACGAATTATACATACAGAGAGTGCCAGGTTTAAGGTGCGAAACTATGTTAATATATTCTACGGATCTATAAATAAATAAAAAAGTTGTAAGTATCCCGACAAAAAAAAAAAATGACAATTAGATTATCACGTGTGTTTACGCAATCGTATTATCATTGTCACCTAGCAAAATTTTAAACCTAGAAAAATAAAATCTCCATTGCGTTACCTGCAGAGACGGACAACTTCGATGCCTGTACTTCCTAGTCGCGAGTTCCCACCATGGAATGATACTCTCGGTGCTTCTAGGTTTCACCGGATCGCTGACCGCGTGCTCGTAAAGCGGCTCGAGGAGAGGTACGTTACCAGACAAGCGTCGGAGAGGATCGTTACAAGCCTGATCCTTCGAGAGATTCCCTCTTCTAGGCAAAGTGGCGAAGCCGGCATGCCGACAATTATCGTCGTAACTTTTATCCACCGGTTCCTCCGATTCCAGAGAATTGTGCCTGGTTCTGCTGTATGACGGCATCGGGAGATGATCCTGTCTCTGAAAGGCCTGGCTGGTTCTGTCTAGCTGTCCGCGTAGTATCACGTCCGTTGCGTCCATCAAATAAAAAGGAAACATTCTTTGGCTGTCGAGCAACTTCTCAAAATTCTTTCCCTTCTCGGAAGAATCGTCGTTTCGATCGCTGACGTCGATGTTGCTGGCGCAAGATCTGTCCAGGGACGAGGAGCATCTGCCACGAACAGGTCGTTCACCGTCGAGGACGTCTTCGCTGGATTTGTGAAGAGGCCTTGAGGAGACTCTGCACCTTCTGTAGGGCAAAGTGTCGTACCTTCTTTCAGTACAATTACCACCGTAGAACTTCAGACTTTGACTGAGCTGCAGGTTAACAAAGTTGTTTCTATTCAAGACAACGTTCGATCGACGAATACCTTCGTATTTAGATAACGACAGAATCCTGTCTTTCTTCAGACAGGATCTGTCGGCGCCGTCGACTCTAGAACGATTCTTTCGAATCGTACTGGTGACTGGCAATCGATCCACGGATCGAATCGTGGATGATCTTTCCTCGTCCGTCGAAGACATCTCGTCCTTCGATTCAACTTCGTCGGATCCTTCTGTACTTGTTGGATCCTGCTTCAAATTGATCGAATTCGATAACTTAGTTCGGCCGTTGATTCTTGATCGTCCGCGTTGCTCGGCATCGTTCGACAACGATTCGCTGATCGCGTACAAGGATTCGGTGGACTTGGTCGAGGACGTTGTCGTGGATCCTGTCGAGTGTCTGGACGTGTTCTCGATGGACGACGATCTTGGTAGCAGCTTTGGCGGGAGTTTCCCAAAGGAATTCGGTCTGCTCTTGAAAGCAGCGGTGCAATTGTCCGTAGTTATCGTTTCATCGTCGGCGTCCGGTTGTTTCTCGATTTTCTCATCGAGATTCTCGCCAAAGTCGGAGGAAATAGGAGGCATCGGTGCCATGTCCCTTTTCCTCGCGTAACCGTAAAGATTGCATGATCGATCGAGGAGCTCGCCTTTGGCGATCTTGTTGATCACTCCATAGGCGGGATTCTTCGAGCCGGATGACGACTTCAATTCCTCGTAACTCTTGTCGATTTCCGCTATGTTCCTATTGATGTCCTCGATGTACTTCGCCGTGGTGAGATATAAATCACCGCTTGGAACGTAATTGCTGTCCACGACGGCTAATCGCCGATCGCGTCGCGACTTTGACAAAATATTCGGAACCGCATAGATCGGTTGTCTGTCTTTGGTACCGTTAATCCTTTTACCGCCGATAGAATTCTCTTTCTTACCCCACGTTTCGTCCTTGGCTATTTCGAAGCTTTTTTTACCAGTCTTTTCGATCCGACTCAAATTATTTACAAGATTTTCCTTCTCCTTCGACGTTTTCAAACTCGACTCCTGTCCGATCGTAGCTGGGAAGGAATCGGTCGATTTAAGCTGATTATTTCCCTCGAAAGCACCGTTGAAGGAGCGCAAAGTGGCTCGATCGGCTTGCCAGCAATCTTCTACCGGGACGGTGTCGTAAACGCGATCCTCTGACGCACCGTTTCGCATACAAACGTCCTGTTTCCTCTCCTTCGATTCACTCCTACCCGAGAACGTGTTCAGTTGTCCTTGACCGTTCACTCGACCGTCATCCGTATCGTGGACGTAACCGTTCTGCAAACCACCGGCGCGTCCTTGTTCGACCTTGCTGAACGTATTCAAGGTTACCGGTTTTCGTTCCTCGGGCACGGTAGCCTTCTTGGAGCCCCTCAAGGTGCCGTAATTCTCGATCAGAAAACAATCGTTGCCGAGATCGGACCATCTGGGCACCTGGTGCAGATCGTTCGAAGCTATGGGAAAGTTCGACAGCTGAGGAAGAGCATAAGGACCACCGGATTCTTTCAATAACTCCTCGGAGTCGGATCTGTAGACGGCTCGAGGTCGGTTACGACCTCTTGACCTTATGGTGGCGTAGCCGTCGTGGACTCGACGGGAACACACGTTCAGATCCATCGTCGACGGTTCAAGATGCATTGGGTGCAACGCTCGGCATTCTCGGTGCCAAAGGATCACCGGGACTGTAGTTAATCACCAGACACCATTTGCAGGGAAAAGTGTCAGGACGTGTCTGCAGGATGCATCTTCGTTTAGGTTCTTTTTCATCGGGACGTCGAGCGACGTGGAACGTTTCTGTGGAAATAATGTTATCTATTTGTTACGAGGAGTCGTTTGCTTGGTTTATCATTAAAGGATTACGCTCGTGACACTTTCGTAGCAGTTTAACATTTTCTATTTCTTTTATTTCGTATAACGTATAAATTAGCTTTCGAGAAATAAACGTTCATCTATAAATAATAACATAACCGTATTAAAAATATAGTGTTTAAGCTTCAAAGTTTCTGAAAGAATAATATTTTGAGGTCTTTAAGTTCCCAAAAATATAATATTTCTACGCACATTTAGCAGTTTGAAAAGGATTCTACAGAAGCCTTATGAGTAGTTTCGATTTTTAGGATAATACAGAAAATCTTATTACAATTGTTTTCGAGAAAATGATAGAACTAGCAAGCCCCAAATTTCTTATTTTAAATCAAAAAATAGATTAAGACACTTTTATCAAATTACAGTTTAATTCTTATCACGTTGAAAGCTTATTCTATACTATAATCTGTTTCACCCTCCATTAACTTCCTTTCCTATTTTATTTCCAATTTAAAAATAAATAGCCATCGAACTCATCGGTAGTTCCAATGTGAACGCACACAAGTAACCTTGATTATTCTAAGCTAACGATACAAGGTTCTTCATGGTAAGCCGTACAGGTTTCTGCGAAACGATTCTTCAACGTATTCGCGTTAACGATTCCTTTCAATCGACTCGGGTTGAAACATCGTGATCAAGACACGGTCTCGAAACGGTTTCAATTCGTCGTTTAACGAACGGACGAAAACGTACCGCACGAGCCGCTTTATTACTACGATGAAGAGGCAGGTTGCGAAACCGAAAGAGTAATAGCATCGTTGTCGCAACGAGAGCATTATCAGTAGCGGCACGGTATTTACAATCGTATGGTTTAAAGAAGATTACAAATAGGAGGTCGTGACTAGGAAGCAGCTGTTGTAACAGTACCATTGATAAGGAAATTGGGTCTCGTGCTACGTGACGTAACGCGGTGAACGAACAGCACTTCTTAAATAAAATTACAACGCTATAAAAAAATGATTACGACTACTATTTAGCCAACCAGTTTTGAACCGAAACGAGAAACTCGAACCGTCGCGTCGCGTCGTCGCGGAGGAAACTTCGCCAGAAATTGAATACAGGATTACGAGCTCGCGAGAAAGATTACAAACTTATCTTAATTTGATGATACGACGGACAGATTTATTGCTTTACTGCGATTCTGGTTTAATTCGTGAAGGTAGCTTCAATTATGACTACGATTTGATCCGTGAAATTATTTTTGGATTCAATTAAGTTAACCCTTTGCACTCGAAGCATTTTAATTTTCCAAGTATGCTTCCAGTAACCGAACGCACTATGTCGGAAGAAAAGTGTTAGAAATATTTGGGAATCTGTGGATTTTTATTCCCTTCCTTTAATTTTCTATATTTTGATACGGGTGAAAGTGAAATTTCGTATTTTAGAATACTCCAGAAGCACCACCCGAGTGCAAAGGGTTAATCGAGTTTATAGATCTCTGTATAATGTCAATTTTATCAACAGGATTTTTGAGATACTGTTACCAGAAGTCTGGTTTCTTTACAGTTTTAACTCAAGAGTTTTACTCTTAGACCGTTTCATTTTTATCAGACTGTGATATAAGATAAATGAATCTATTATCGGACATAGAAGAATAGAATCGTTTAATTCGTACGACGAAACTTAAAAAATACATATAAACCACAAATTTTCATTTCGTTTACAATAAATATTAGCAACACGAATCATAAAGAAGTTGGCAATGTTAATATCCTAACAAAACTTTAACATACTTTTATATTAGTGAACCTTGAAAGGGTTACTCGATGGCATTGATGATACATGAATATTGGTTCGTGAATTTTAGATTTGTAGACGCGATCGGTAATCGGGACGTTTACTTCAATGAGATTTTATTTTGAAAAATAATTATTGATAATTAGGAACGAGTATTTATGGGGTAACTGCTATGGAGTTCACGGGCTACACGCATGAGCTACAAACAGCAACGATAGTCACTGACCCAGATCAACAGAGAAGCGGCTTTGAGTCACTATATAACTATGTAAATCATTTATCTAACGGCATGAGTGTAATTTCTTCCAATAGGACGATTAGAAATGTTTAAAACTGGAACGATACGAAATAAGTAATTATTATATATAGAAAGAAGATATGCTAGAATTTTCAAATTATTCCAAATTCTTTTAACTTAACTTTATGTAAGATAAAGACAATTATTGATATTTTAAGTAGATTTTCTAAAAATGTGATTTGTAATTTTTATAAAATTTAAGATTACTCCTGTTTGGTTAACAGTGATTTTTAAGACTATTTTGAAATTATCTTCTATATGAATCAGGTTCATAATAAAACGTACAAACAGTTATTGGCATGATAGTTTTATATAGCTTTTAATAATTTATTAATTATGATGTTTTATATTTTGTATTATTTATTTATTCTTTGCTGAAACTTTATTTTCAATAATGAGTTGCCATAACTTAACCATTTTGACAATTAGTTTTTCAATTATTTCTAATTTTATTCCAATAGTGTCACAATACTTATAATGTGAAAACATTATGGAAAGGTCTTTTTAGATAAGCATTACCTTAAATTAAAATTATGGATTTTATAAGCACTTTGTTAAATAAAATATGCTTTTGTTAATAACTGAGGCACGATTTTCACGATCTAAATGCAGCGAAACTGTATCTCGAAAGTAAGTCACAGTAATTCCAAGAATTATTGCCACATCAATCAATTCTCTGATACTTAATCAAAACTACATATAACGAACGGTCATTAAACGAGGTTTGAAGTACACTGAACGATAACATCGAATAAAAGTCAAATAATCTATAGGCAATCTGAGATCTGCGTCTTGTAATCGTCATTTATAACCACGAAATATAAATAAATTTTCAGTTTAATCACTTTTATGTATCTTAGATCGTGAATTCTGAAAACGTCGAACTTTGATAACCGAAATAATATCTATTAACCCTTTACTTTATAATATTAAGTTATTTTCATGATTGCAGCCTATAATACGAGTGCCAAAACTTACCAATATTTTTGGTATAATTTATCAATTTTAATTATAATTCTTGTAATTATACATAGTGTAAGTATATTGTTTCACAATCGTGCCCAGTATGAAACATAATGATAAAAATTGATTATCAAGAACACTGAGGATTAATTTTTTATTTAATAAGAGAATTGTATGATAATTCAAGATTATTTGAACGAAATTTTATGTGTGGGTATACTAATTTGTTGCGACTAATACATAAACGCTTGACTATAATATTTCTTTCTAAAATCATAATTTTCAGAATGAATTTTTTATTTAAATCTAAAACTTAATCCTCTACCTTTTTTTTTGTAAATAAAAATCATTTTTACATATTTGTTAAAATAATGGATAATAGATCTTTTGAGAAGAGAAATTATAGATTTAATTTTAATCGAGTTAAATCTAATCTTGTCAAGGTACCTAAGGGCTAATTTACAATTAACTATTTCGAATTATTAGTCCAATTTTTTTTATATATTTTGAATTTCTGATCACTACTGTAATTTTCCTACTTTTTCATTTCGTTAATTATTCAAGTAAATCAAGTTTGAAGCTTTAGTAGCAATTAATATCCCAAGAAAGTGTAACTAACCTAACTTCAACGGTATGTAAAATTATTTTTCTTTTTTAGGTTTTTAATTATTTGATTAAAGTAAATTCGCGGCACTATTTATGACAATCAACCTCTTAAATTAAAAAACCATGTACTCTAACACTGAAGCAATAAATTCTCACTCAAATAATATCTCATTCTTGGAATGATCCTTTTTTTTTTCTTTTTTTGTTTAACCGTGCCCCTGTTCTCAGTTTCTTTCGCCAATTAAAAGTTGTCGAAAGAAACGATCAGCTGACTCACGAACTTTTATTGTTCCTAACTGAACATTGAACGTAATTGCATCCCAGGAAATTAAAATTCCTCTTCGCACCTGCTTTCGCAGACTTAATTCGATACGGTTCGGGTTAGGGGGCGAATTTAATGGGACGTTGAAACTGTGGACGAGAAGTTTTATACGTAAAACACGAACAAAAATGATTCCAATTAATCCTATTAAATAAACATTGTATATTGTATTGAAAAATACTTTTACTATTCACGAATTCGGACGGGTATTGTTTTGTTAAATATTATCCACAAATTGCATAACAACTTGTAACTTTTCGTTCTTTTCCTCTTTTTATGGAAATTAAATTGTGAAACAACGCTTTTTTATATAATAAATCGAGCTTAACCCGTGATTTTTATAGCAGGGTTTAACAGATATAAATTTAAAAAAATGTATAATTGAAGTAATTTTAAAATACAGTAATGAGTACCTATAGTACATAGTAAAAATGAATACAAGAAAAAATATTACTGTTAATCATTTTTCACTTCCTATTTTCTTTTTAATTTAAATATTATATTATTCTTGAGTTCATAAACCAGCTGATTTTCCTGCTCAGACACGAAGGATTTTCCTCGCCGCTTCGTTTGTCAACAATTTCCCAAGGGACTTCATTAGTTCGCGAATAAGTTGTGTGTTTCATGAGTTTGATGCTATCTTTTTTTTTTGCAAAGTCTACCGCCTTCCAGGAAACAAGCATTCACACCACCGATCTGCTTCATTAATTAAATGAAGTGTCGCGTCAGAGGTCGTTCGAGAACTCTAGGGCAAAGTAGGATTATTACGTCACCAGTGACCTCATATCACAAAGGGTTAATTCATGAAAAGGTGTTTATAAAAAAGGCTACGAACGGCGCCAAATTTTTTAACGCGATTGTAAAAATTTAACTTCTTTGTAGGCAAAGATATTTTTTAAAATTTCGTATGAAGCTAATCCGTTTATAATTTTGTTATTGTTTTAATTTAGAAAAAATCTGAAAAAATTCTAAAATATTTGTAGAAGTGATCCAATTGATTAACTTTCAAAAATCTCACAATTTGTTTAACTTTTCTTGTTTCTTACTAATTATTCGATTATATAAAATTTGAGGCCCCAGTTACCGATGACCCCCGACAGGAAGTGGATCAATTTGAATCAAAATTAAATCGCAAGTACTTTTTCAAAATTAAATCCTCGTCATATTTTTCAACATCTACCAAGGATTAATAATCTTTCTAAAAAGAATAGAGTTCGTACAGGTAACTTCAAAATTCCTTAAAGAATTAAAAGAAAAAGATTCCGTTTGTACCGATTAACGTAGCAAAAAAGTAATTATCAAACCGGGTATACTTCCAGACAGAAAGCCTCGACGAACAATCGCCTCGTTTGAATAAAACTTCGAAAAAAACAGAATGATCCCGTGTTTCTTCGACACCGTAGCTTTGTAGCGGTGCGCGTGGACACGCATACGCAAGACGCAGGTGCATTCTCTTTGCCAGGAAGACGCTCATAAATATTAATATTTCGAAGACATCGATACTAAACGCTCATCGTACGCAACTTTGTATCGTTCAAGACTCTTCGTTCCTACGTTTCGTGTTTATCCGTTCACGTTTAACCCTTTCACAATTTAGTTCCAGAGAAACCCCAACGAAGGACTCCCGTTCAGAAGTTGCTTTATCCGTCTTCTGCAATGTCTCTGTTACACGGTATATTCTAGGCCTCTAGGCTTTTCCATTAACCCTTGGATCCCTAAGATGGCGGTCAATTTTATTTGATTTCCACTTCCCAAATTTTCTCCTGTTATTTTAACCATTTACCCTCGAATGACGCTTTTGAAAGGATATAGTCAATTTACCAGAGTATTTTGAAACGTTAAGTCAAAATTTGTTTGTGTTGGAATATAAAAAATTCATAAGCATTCGTAACTCTTTTCTTCCAAACTAGTGTATTCGGTTTTGGGAAGCTTGGCTGAAAAAGTATACTGGTATTCGATCGTATCTAAAAATGCCTCGAGTGTAAAGAGTTAAATATTATCTGGCAATGCAGAAAACCTTTTTTAAAATTTGTATATAAGGTCTGCGCCACGATCGACGAAAGCTCCCCCATTCGAGGATTAAGCTGCACCAAGATGTTCCATGAGTATAAGTAAGGACAGAATGTAATACGTAAGGTGTCCCGTCTAACTCGAACACATTATATTATTAGCAGAGATACAAAAAGTGATTCGGAAGAATATTATCTAAGAAAATATGACTTTCCTCTGTAACCAACTTTTTCTCTGTGAAATATCAAACGCAAACAGCAAAATAATTAATATTGCTTTAATTAAGCAGTATTATCTACCTTATACGTCTATACATGTATAGACGTAAACTCATACATGATTTATTAGGAAATTATGCAACAGTAAAAAACATAGTTTGTCAATGTATTAATTAAAATGGAAGAAGCTCAACAAGAACAAAAAATAAAACTTATGCACTCCGAATGTATGTTTTCAATTGTATGATATAATTTCGCAAATCTTTGTCTGGTTCAGAGTTCGGTTAATTAATTTAAAGGAACATCAAATAATTTTCATTTCTTACAACAAATAGATACCGCCTAAAACTTCGAAAAATATAAAATGATGTGTACGTATAAGAAATCTTTTGTTATTTTATTTATCACTAATGAAAATGAATTTATGTCAGAAACATACATGCTTTTTTTTTTGTAGTTTCCACCGAAAAAGGGTTACGATCCTTGTTCGACGGATATTTTCAAAGATCCTCGCCGTTGTAGTGAACGTCAAGACCTTGATGGGACGTCTTCTCGATGAAAATTAATTGATGCGAAGTCTCGCAGATATTTCACGCTGTAAACTGTGTTGTGTAACCGTTGACAGATGTTGGATAAGAGTACGATATAATGTTTCGAGAATTTAAAGGATTTAAGAGGAACCGTTTAACACGTAACAATTTACATTAAAAAGTATATTTCTGGCGAAAGCGAAAGAGTTAACATTCCTGGACGCAAAGTATTGTACGAGTCAACATCCTCCAAAACCTTCGTGACGTTATTATTTCGCAGATTTGTGAATCTAAATCGTTCAGATCGTTTCTACTACCGCTTCATCGAAAGGCTAAGGAACAGTAACATTTTTTTATCACCTTTCATTCAACGACGGAAATATTTCTTGCATTCCTTATAGCGATCGCGCTTCGAATTCCAACGGCTGGTTGCAGCTGCTCGAAGAGCTTCTTCCACTTAATAACGAGCCACAAGAAGAACGGAGATAAAAACTGTACATCGTACGTACCACGCACACACGACAAATTATCTTGTGCGTACGAACAACGCCTGATGAAATACGAGAAAAATGAAGGAAACACGAAGGAATATACACGTGACTAATTGTAATTAAAATCGCGAAGCCGGAAGCGATTCGCGACAAGGGTCCCGTGCGTGTTTCCGTCGTGCGAAAGCTGCAAGTAATAAAAAAAAACACCGGTCCCTCCCTTTTGCCGCTTTAACAAACCGGAAGCCTCGTTTTCTATCGTCACGATTTCCAGATTGACACGCACGTGTCGTAACAGCTGAAATCCTTCAAGCTTTTCCAGTCTTTCTAAAAATTTAGAATAGTTCAATCTGAGTCGCTAATTGCACCAACGAAATTTGATTCTCCCTTAAATTTTGATTTTTAATATTATATATATTAAATATTTGACATAACGAACGACTGTATCATGTAATAAAGACTTTGACAAATATTTACAGAACTTTTGCTCATTTTCTGAAAGCTTAAAATATTAAAATAACACATGTAATTTTACCTGCCTACTAAAGAAATAATTTCAACCAATAACGAGGATATACCATTTACACGTTTATCTATGTAAAAAGATGGCCAGTGTTATTTAAGTTATAACATTTCGCGGATGTTCGAAGATGAATCGCTATGATAAGCATCGCAGAGAGGAGATCATCGATTCGCCATGGAGAACACGAGCGGAATCCACGCGAAACGAAATCCGAGCAAAGAACTCGACTACCCACCTGCCTCTTTCTCTCGGACTCCGTTTGCCTCTCCTTCGCCACGGCTACCACTTTTTCCCGCGTTGATAGCTGTCTCCAGGTAAGAACAACTCGCGGTTAAACCGAGTGTATTTCTCTTCGTCGAGGAACTATACCAATGGGCAAACTACTATATCTCAGAAGACAGTTTTACGAATTTTTCATCCATATAATTCTTTACGTCGAATCAACAACGGGAAGAAAGTTTTATTCCTTTGTCGAAAAATTAACAGTCTTCTATGGAAATCAACGAACTACTATACTTGATATTTTGGATACTTGTCAAAACAGGATAATTCCTTTGAAGAAAATAGTAAAATATACAGCAAATTTGGGATAATATTTTCAGTTTCCTCGGCTGCTTTTTTTGTGAATATTTTACTAATTATAGAAAATTAAAATTGTAATTCACCGAGAGTTAATTTCCCTCCTCTGAGAAGAAACTGTTTTCGAGAGGTCTATAAAATTGCACGGTACTGTCACTTTATTAACCAGTTACCTAACCAATTTCTTTTTTTAGAAACTTCGCACGCTACTTCGTTAATTGAACGTCAAAATACATGAAATAACTATTCCATGTATTGCTTAACTATTCCATAATTACGATTGATTTGAACTATAATTTGTGGCACGAAAGGTACCCAACGATATAAAATAAATGAAATGATCCCTGTAAAACAGAAGGGAATGTTATTTTCTAAATAATCAAAGAAACTGACAAGTATAGATATTATAATTAACATTAGCGAAAGTTTGTTCACCGATTGGCAAAAGTGTATTTATTTAAATAATCAACTGTTAAGAAACTTTCATGCAAATGTGAATAAATAAAATATTCGATGTATGGAACTATCTAAACACCCTGTATAAAAGAGGCACAGAATGTGCTGATCAACAAGGACAGGCTGCTTTTTTCATTAATCAACGTGAGGTCAACAGCCATCCACCGTAAGCCGAGTGTTCATTAAGATGTTACCGATATCAAAGCGACAGAAATTGAGGGGGAATATCGATGAAACATCTTTCGTGATGTAGCCACGAGATATCTTATTAAGGGGACGGATTGCGACAGAAAAACAGGGATAGGTGAATCGTTCTGGTTTTCGTTAGACAGGTACCAGCTTCATACTATAATTACACGTTAATTAGACTAGTTGCATATAATGGAATAAAATGAAACACGGTGAACACGGAAAATGGAGCACGATCGTGTGAAATAAGGCAAATATAAATATTCCAAATTAAGCGTGAGAAATGCCACGCTGAAGTCATTGGATATAAAATGAAGTAAATAAGTATATTAGATAACAAATCTTATTTATTATATTTGCAATGTTTTGTTGTTTCCATTAGGTATAATTTCAAGCATTTGTTACGAGTATTTATATACTGTATAAGTTTAACCTTTTGCACATTTTTTTTTAGGAACTTCCTCCGAAACCATATTTTATATCTTTTGAAGGTTTTTCCCATTTTTTTTTTTCTTTGAACTCAACCATGAAAATTTTGTGTCCTTTATACTTTGTTAATGAAAGTTTTATTAACGTATTTGTGAAGTTTTTCCAATTAAAAGAAGATTAAACATGATATACTTTATTTTACAGGCGACAGAAGAGAAGTCAGTGCAAAGTATATCCAGTTTAATTTTATTTTAATCAGAAAAACCTCAGAATTAGATTTGTAATAAGAATAAAAATGATATAATATTGTTATTTACTACACTGAAAATGTACAGGGCTAATATAACCCTATGTCCTGTGTATTATATTCCTTATCAACATACAATTCCAAGTTTCAGTTCTCTCAATTTTTGATTCCAATCAGATAGAAATAAAGGTTACATTTCTTAAATGAAAGTCATGATCAAAAATAAAAAATAAAAAGTACGATCTTACCTCAACAGTTTTCAAATAAACATGAGTGATTTAAGATTCAATGGGGCTTTGTAACGTAGGTGCGGTTTCTGTTACAGATTACGGTGCATCGTTGTGCAGAAAATATCTGCCTGATCGAATCAGCGGAATTTTACAAGACAAGTCACACGGATGGCACGCATAATAGAATCGTCATCGACGACAGATAAAAAAGAAACGTAATCCTGTAAACATTTACGCAATTCTAGGCCGATACTTATTCCTGCCGCGTGTCTCCGAAGAACCGAACAACGCTTGTGTTTGCATAATTTCAACCTATCATTATGCAGATTCGATGGCGTTATTATTGTCTTTACTACGCGCCTTATACACGGATCCTAGTTATTGAGATTCCTTCGACGATATTTTGAGGAAATGCCACGCAATTTTCGATAACAGAATCATCGCATCCCGCATACGAATAGCGTTTTCATGCCTGATCTCATCGAGCTCGGGATATTAATTTGCATTGTAGCGAATCGTGTTTCCATCATAACGAGATTGTATCACACTTTTAACAGCTACGTCCTTCGTTTCACGCTAAACGCGAGGAAACTGGTCGTAAAATCGAACAGCTATCCGCCAATTTATGACAATAAAAAGTGCGTTTTCGCGTGATAGTAAAAGTCACGAACCTCGTTGTCACGTCACTATATGATAACGTGACATTTTTGCACGGTCGTTTTCACGCAATTTAATGTTATATCTAGTTATTTGTTTATGCAACGTCGAGTGAAGTAGTTGAAACAGTTTTCTTTCTGATCATCTTTTTAACTTCTAACACGCGAATGGTTCACACGGATTATAATTTTCCCTAGTATAATTACTCCTAGCGTCTATATTCCCTAGTCTTATTATGCCTAGGGTCAACAATCCCTAGTTCCACGATTACCTAGTGCAATTTGCCCTAGTATAAATAATTCCCAGTTACAATTTTCTCCGGGGTCAATAATCCTTAGTGAAAATAGTCCCTATTGTAAATATCCACTAGCGTAATTATTTTCTAACGTAATTACCCCTAGTTCCAATAATCCCTGATATCAAATACCCGTATTTTGAATAATCCATAGTAATTTCCAAATGTAACTCAGACGGTAAAACCTTTTTCCCCTATATCACCATTTTCCCTAGGGAAACCTAACATACTCGACACTATACATCCTAACATCAAAAACACAAATTAATAAACCTAATATATTCGTTACTTACATCTTACAAGTTTAAAAGCATATTGTAACACTTTTCTCAATAAAAATTTATCTTATTATTCTCTAACGGACTGTTTCAAAATGAACATACCCATTGACCCGAACCCTCTTCTTAATAGTTACATTTTCGTTGATTTTCACCCGCAGCCAAAAAAAAAGGTTGCCGACACCTCATTTAAGATAATTGAAATATTGTGAATTCGATAACTTTCATAACTTCCCTGCATCGCCATTGTCCCTAGAAAAGCCTAACATGCTCGACTGTGTGTACACGTCGTCGCGTTGGCTCAAAAAATGTTTCAGCTTCACAGAAACAAGCAACAGTAACAAAACCGTTTGTCTTTGTTCCTTCGATGGATATGTACGTACTTTAACATATCCTCCGCGGAATTTCGCAATTCTGCGCATGCACGATTCGCAACGAAACGAACAAGATTTGCATAGCCTAACAAACGGAGCTGGTTCTCGGGCACGTTCACGTTAGAAACGAATCGAAAGAGGTAAGGGGAACGAGTTAAAGGGAGAGGTCGAAAGAAATGGTTACAAAGACGAGCGCGAAGACTCGTGGCGGCTAGTTAATGCCGGGCATTAAAAGGAGAGACGAAAGACAAAACAACGGCACGAGTTTTAATAAGGCGGCGTACGGGATTGGCCGGTCAGTTGGCTTCAATCAAGAGCCGGGGTCTTCTTCTCTGCGCCTTTACGGGGGCCCTTTGCCCATTCCTCGCATGTTCCACACGCGCAAGTCGACGAATTAAACCCACGGACGACAATGACCACGGGGGACGATGAGTTATTATTATTATCGTCACACTTATTGTTACCGTTGCCGTCGTCGACGACGTTGATAACACCGGCGACGATTTGAATCTCGATGGAGGCAACTATGAAATCAGCTCTATTTATCATGATTTTGAGAACAAATTATTAGTCCGTACAATGTACGGAATTTGTATTTATTTCAAAGAATCATTTATTTATTCATAAATATTGACACGATACTTTTCAAAGTAATCCCCATCGACTATAATACACGTGTGCCAATGTTGTTTCCAATTTTCAAAACATTTCTGAAACGCACTTTTTGAAATAGCTTTCAGTTCTTCTCTATAGTTGCAGAGCGGTGTCCTTTCATATTTTTCGTCATCTTTGAAAAGAGAAAAATGTCGCGGAGTGGTAAATTCGGCGAATACCGAATACGTGTTTTGTGCCAAAAACAGTATTGCCATTTCTGCAGCTACGAAACCGTCGAATTAACCAACATGTCTTTTGCTTAAGTGCCCGTTAAAGAGAAACCATAAATCGGAAATGGCTGACAATCGGCATATACATCGTTGACACGTGTATCAGCATCAGATAGAAAGATGGATTCATTCGGATCCTGGAATTTCCGGGAACTTTTTGATCACATCTCGTATTACATTCTACTGGATATTAACTTTGTTACCGTGGTAGTGATGGTATAAAAAATATATTTTACAGGTGATGGTTGTATAAAATTTTTAAACGATACTTAACATTTTGACTGCCACAGTGAAAACGGACGTGGGTAGTCAGACACGCTGAAATCCTAATTATTAAAAATACAATCAACTAATTTTCAAATTTAACTTTTCAATTCGATAGCTAGCATTATTAGCTCAATGTTAACGCTATCCGTGGTTTATTTTATCATTTCTGTTGGTAATTACTTGATTGTAAAAAATTTCGGGTGCTGGTCACCGGTGACCCCCGTGGCAGCCAACGTGTTAAACAACAGAGGATGGACGTACTTTCTGTTAACCCTTGGCTGGTCATCCAGAGTTTCTTGTTTTACTTGTACCAGGTTTATCATCGTAGAAATAAAATAAATGACGATTACAGGAATCGTCTTGTACTTGAAAGTTACTAGAGATTATACTTTGACACGACAACCAACTCTCTTTGAAATGAATACTAAACCAAGTACATAGGAATTTTGAAATATTGAAATCAGCGGTGAGATATTGTTTCCTAATAACGCCATTTTCCCTAAGGAGTCCTATGGTGGTTCCCAAGATACATGTCTACCAACACTTTAACAGCAGGAAATATCTGCACCGTCAAAAATTAATTATAAATAAATCAAACAAACCGTTAACAGCTTGTTATATTCAGAATAATATATTTGTATTTTTTTAAAACATTGTTACAAGATTTACTTGAATTCTACGAACACCAACTGACGCGAATTTATATCATATTATCGTGATAGAAATTTGAAGAAAGCAATTTTCATTACCGAAAGAATCGCTAAAAATTCCAGAAACGTTTGGACGAACGATTAACGTCCCGTCAACGCGACGAAAAACGAAGGAATTCTTTGTCGGTCCTTCGCATGATTGCTCCGCGAACGAAATACACGATTTAGAGACGGCAAAAGGAGTTGAACATCGTGCTAACCCGCTTTCGAAGGGCAGAGAACGATCATTTCACCGACGATTTTGCTTACGAAGTCCGAGAGAAAGGAACGAGCTCAAAAGAAGAAATCCGGGCTAACCTGACGGAAGAAAAACATCGATAAAAGAGAAGCTGGTACGTACACTGTTGTGTCACAAGAGGAGCCTGAAGGATCCGGGCCAGACCCTTCAGGCCATTGGCGTAGAATCTCTTTTCTCTTCTCTTTCTTTTTTATCGTCTCCTGTCGATAACCTCCTCTGCCCACAATTTTTTTGCTTGGCAAACAACGATGGCTCGAAAAACCTCCTTTTGTGGAGGGACAAGCTTCTTGAACGGTAATTATTAAGCGGAAGTAATCGGATTGCTTCGAAGAAACGGAACATTGTTTCAGTCTGTTGCATTTCTGTGTGCAGATTTTGATTACGCTAACTGATTGACGGAAAAACTGTTGTTTAACAATAATTAATATATTTATTCGCGATAGTAATGTTCATATTTTCGAGAAACGTTGGTGGATAGTTAATTGCATTTTAATTAATTTACGATCACATATATTTCTTCATTTATTCATCAAATAAATCACGACTAACTTCGAATCGTCGACTGAAAGATAATTACCAAAATCTTGCGGAATTGCAACAATCACGATCGAAGGCGTGGTCATTAAGAAGAGAAGGCAAAACGATTAACAATCGTTCCCTCAACAACGAACAATGGTAACAATTAGAGTTTATGACTTCCTGCGCCAGTGGAGGACTCGTTCGTTTGCTCGGTTCCTACGGATTAACGGAACTCCCACGCGGTCTGTAAACGCGATGCCGTCTTTCGAGGCAAGCTCATGAAGTCATGGTGCGCGAGTGATATGCCCCTGGGTGCCGATAGATTGTCAATGGAATATCAATAAAGTCCATAGTAATGTTCGTTATGCGTGGCGTCGCTTCTTCTGTACCACCGATGAGTTTTATGGTTTAACACCATCGCACCCTTGAAATAACACAATCGATGGTCTCGTTTTATAAATGAACCGTGGGTTTCTGTATTTTCGGATTTGAATTTTGAACAAATTTCAGCGAAATATCATTTATAATGGTAATTTAACATTTTATGAATATTCGATACCATTAACGAGTCCATTAACGAATATTCAATTTTTAATTAATATAATAATTTTGATTTGACACGAAGAATTTGTAGTTTTGGATCGTGCAACCAATTTTTTGGCATACATCGTGTGTGACGAAGAAGACGATGGTAATTAATGCGTCTTGATAAGAAAACGAGTTAAAAATACTACTTTAAAATAAAAAAGCTTGGTCTAATCGATAATTCATGTATAAACTTTAACTTCTTTATTTTAAACGTAACCGCGATCTCATAAAGTAGTGAATTTAAATGATTCTCAGAAGATATTACTTCTAGAATTAGCATGTACAAATAAATTTCCTATACAATATTCAACAGCATAATGAACTAATAGAAAATTATACAAAATTTTTAATAATTGTTAAAATATTCTTGCAATTAATTTGAAGATTTAGGAGCGGACCGTTGCAGCCTTCGTAATTCGAAGAAAAGTTAGATTCACTTTGTGCACATAATAAAAAAACGAATAGAATCAAATTAATGCAATTAAATTATGCGTACAATAGAGAAATGAATGCAATGAAAGCAGTCTCGACATCGATGTAACGGTATAGAGGACACAATGAAACGAGGACGTAAAGCAAACAACACCCT
Source organism: Stelis phaeoptera (assembly GCA_943735885.1). Lineage (NCBI taxonomy): Eukaryota > Metazoa > Arthropoda > Insecta > Hymenoptera > Megachilidae > Stelis > Stelis phaeoptera. Next base: position 7,147,051 of record OX030933.1, read on the forward strand.
AACAGAAATTAAGTTCCATAAAAGCACGAGTTACTTAAACAATATTTGTCGAAGAGACGAGGCGTTTAATTTATTCCAGTAACGAGGACATAAAAATCCAAGACTCACCCTACGTCGGATACAAACAACTTCCCATTAATACTTAATGGCGGTTAATAATTTTTAATAAGGTGCAATAACGATAATAAATATTAATTGCTTCGATGGGACGGACCGCTTCGAAATGTCTACGATGAATTTAACCGAGTTACGAATCGAGTTATCGAGTTTCGAATCAAATTTTAACTGCAATCGAGAAAACCTGTCTTCAGCTATGAAAGATACACGCAAAGAAAAATGGACAAAAAAAAAAAGATTCCACAACTCTGTAACTGTTTCTTGCTACGGGTGTGGTTAATAACTGCAAATCTATGCGTCGCATAATTAAACGGACAAAAAAGATGAAAAAAATACGAGACACGTGACTAGGATTGCCTACTGTTCATAAATATGGGCAGATAATTTGTATATGTTGATAGAGAATGATGCTACCGATGCAAATAAAAACAGTGATCTAAGAACCGAAGGCTTTATAGTGTTATTTTAATAAAAATGATCCGTTCACGCCCGAACTATCAAAACAGTTCAAATGACAGGTCTTGTATGTTAAGAAGCATTAGTGGAACGTTAATGGACTTTCTCGGAAACGTTAATGGAACTTATAATGTTGTATAATGGTTTTTTTTTTTAACATTGAGCAACGAGTAATTTTCAGTACTTATCTAATTTTCAATGAAATATTACTATATTGGGTATCTTTTATCATTATTTTTCTTTTAATTAGGATAATTCAGAATTTTCAACAGAATTGTACTATATTTAACAACGTTTCTTAGATTCTGTTATAATGTTACACACCAGTAACTTCTTTAACTTTATTTATTTCTATTGTAATTAATAATAATTAGTAGAAAGTAGCTGTTTTCGAAAGTTTTCTATTATTAATTCTCGGGCTACTTAATTTACAGGAGATAATAAAGGAAAAAGTTATGAGAGATTATTAATGTTTTATGATAAAAATATTAGTTAAAATATCAATTTTTTAAATTTGCTTATTCGATAAACATTCGTGTCTTTGAGATGTTTTATACATCGATTCAAAGCTTAGAATTTCCTCTTTCACGGATAATTTTCATTTTTCAATATTTACCTATTTTTACCCATCCTTTTTAAGTTTTTATGAAATATGCATCAATATGATTTTTGCGAAAATCATAAAGCGTTTTGATTCGTTGAAGAAAACGTGCAGATTCCAACGATTCTTATTTCAAAATAACACTATGATTTATCATGATAAATTCTTAGATTTCTGCGAAGCTCGAATAATCGTAATTTTTCCGAAAATTGATGAAACGAAAAATTAATAGTTCTTGAAAATAGTTCTTAATATTTAGTTTCGTGTGATGAAAATTGGGACAACTTAATAGAACACAAGTTATAGAATAACTTTTAAATTATCGTAGGTATATCAAAGTTTCTATCGTTCTTGTATGGACTTTCTTCATCAATATTTTTCAATTAAAACATTCAGGCAAAAGATGAATTATCAGGATTCTGCAATATCTCCAAATTATCAACAATTATCTTTCAAGAATCTTTATTTATAAACTGGATAATAATTTTCTTTGCTAGAGAACTGTTCCCACCCTACATTTTTTTAAATAAAAGCTACTAAAATTTATTTTTATAGAATGTCTGTGCCTGCTTTAAGATCTAAAATTAATAACAACTAATCCATTTGTTCTTTTTATTTATATGTTCCTCTATAATAAAAAAAAAAAGATAGAAAGTGAAATTGATAAATTGAAACTTGAAAAATAAGGTACACCTTAACATAGAAATTAGCTTCTCCTCAGAAGAGGAGGGAAGGAATCCTACTGGACGGATCGGAAACTAGTTGCAATACGTGGTTAATATTATATCATTGACTAATTACAAGTATGCGAGTTAGACGATACCGTATGGTGTAGGATTATAGCAAGAAAAATATTGACGTACGTTAGAATTGCTAATACGGGACAAGGAACAAGGCTGTATCTGGGTCAGCAATATATTCAGTAACGTTACCGTTTATCGTTCATCTAGAAACTCTTCTTGTAATTAACGGAGTAAGATAACAATTTTCTGTTCCCAATCGCGATAAAGGAACACACCTGGTCCGAATATATTTTATAGTTTAACACTGATTGTAAAGAGCGCGAACGAGATACTTTAATTACGATTCATACTTTCCGCTCCCTTAATTGCGATTAATTATTATAGTATACAGAGATCTGAAAGTTATTATCATGTTAGTCTATTGCTGTATTTTTGGAGATTTGATTTGATTAATGAGTATTTTATTGTACCAGTCTGCGATGGATAATAATATCTTTTTTTTTTTTATTTATTTTGCATTAATTGCTGAAGAGTACCTACTATAACGACAAATACACATTTTTTTATTTCCAATAATTATTTAACCCTTTGCACTCGAGTGGTGCCTCTGAGACGCCATATTTAATTTATCGGAGTATTCTAAAATGCGAAATTTTAGTTTCACCCGTATCAAAATATAGAAAATTAAAGAAGGGAATAAAAATCAACAGATTCTCAAATATTTCTAACACTTTACTTCCGATATAGTGCGTTTGGTTTCTGGAAGCATAACTGGGAAATTAAATTAGATCCGATTACGTCCAAAAATGCTTCGAGTGCAAAGGGTTAATTTCTGCGTGTGCACTGATTTTATTAGCATTTTTTTAAGATTGATATAACAAGTGTCTAATTGTCGTTTAACAATTTTTTAACCGATTGAAAGTCATTTAATATCCTTTTTGAAAAAAGAAAAAAAAATGTAATTAAGGCAATTATAAATACATCTAATAATTTAAAAATGAGATTCACTTTTATAATAATCGAAAGATAAATAAACCTCTATTATTTAACCAAAGAAGTGAATTTTACAATCGACAGTTCTCATAAGAAATAACTAAACTTATAAACTATAGTTTTTCATTTTAATCCAAAATTAAGGATGAAAATAAATTAAAGAAAATTTCATTTTTTTGGGGGAGGGTCCAAGGAGACCCACTACCGTTCTAGAGTGATAGAGTAATTAAAAATTAGGGGGAATAATTCCCAGTTTCAATTTATTCTCAATTGTACTACACTTAACTTTTATTATTTCAACAATGTTATCGAGGAAAAAATAATAATCAAAGGTATACTGTGTTAAATACTGAAAATTCTACTAATAAATACGACAAAACGTTGAATCGTTTCCTTTCATTTAAAATTATAGAAACAAAAAACAAAAGTCAACGTGATAAACCAATAAATTCTTCAGTTATCGAGAAAATCAATGTCTACGAACTTTTGAACAACGCAAATACAATTTTAGAAAAGTTTCTACTGTCCAGAAATCGTTCTCGATTTACGACCGACCCAGTGAGAAATCCGAGTGCCGAGTTGGAGAAAGAAAATGTCTACCGAAGAATAGTAAACGTATTTTTCGTACGGTGTCCTTAAGGTTGAAGAATCGATTATTCAACTCGAAGTTTTAAAACCGTAGGGTCAGTCGAGGCAGTAAATCCTGAGTGCCAGGTACCAGCGGAAAGAACGAAGGCGTACGATGCACCCAAGACACCTTTTTACACAATGTTTCTTCAGGGAAAAACTATTCAAGCCCGAAGAAGTCAATTTTACTCTGTCGACCCCCGTTTTATCATCCGATCCTCTGAGCTCTTTTTAAAACATTGAAAGATTAACAGCGTATATATACGACATAGAAAAATAACTCCTCATGTATAAAGGATATCATAGATATGTTAAAAATATAATATCGTTGAACTTCTAAATTTGTAAAAATAGAAAGTTGTTAAAAGTATAATAGCTGTTTATAAATTTGTAGGTTCTTAAAGATATATATGCTATTTCGAAATCTTCAGGTTCTTAATAATATAATATTCCTGTTCTTAATATTTGGTAATTAATTATACAACATTTCACTATTACTGAAAATATATCAATTTTAGGTTGGCCAGCATGATTTTCGAACCTTAATATTATAAAAAATGCGCGGGGATAATTTAGCAGAATGGTACATAAAAGTGGCAAACAATAAAATAACATTTAAGAGTTAAAAGAAGAAACTTTGAATGATTGAGGTACTATAAAATAAAGAAAAGGTTCGACTCATTATTGATATTAAAATATATCGCATAATTCTATCTAATTTCTTGCGTTTTTCTCATGATAAAGTCTCATAATTTTGTGAAAATTTGATATTACTTTCCTTCAATTGATGAAGATATCAATTAAAAATGAAGCATTTCAAATTATACATGACACTAATTATATTCTCTATCCCAGTAATTTCAAATAGTGGTCAATCACCGTCTTCACTTGGCCTATAATTATACATCTCTGCAGGAAACACATTTTCCATGTAGCTTTAGAAGCTCATCATTATATCTTTAATAAATTTCATTTATTTTTAAATTATTAAGTGTCTTCAGTCCTTTTGGATTAAGTCATCATTCCCGTTTTCTGTCATTTGCATTTACCATTGTTTGAGACGTGACACGTACAATTTATCTATCAATTCACTGATTGTGCCGAACTCCGACACGCTAACATCCTGAAAGCGTCATTTTTCTTGCGACTTTCAACGGAAGTTATTTATGACTCAACCTAACACTCGTATAAATCGTATTTTTAAATTAATATCAGACCGTCATTTACCTAACCTTCTTCCGTACCCTGCACGACTGTCCTCCTAACCGAACTGACAATAGTTCCCATAACAAGGACCGTGCTTCGGTTTATCTACCGTTCCATAAAATTTCTATACCGCGGTTCACCGAATAAAGCACACGACCGCGAATCGTGGTACGATCGACATAACTAGGCCCGTACAAGGAATCAATAACTATAAATGGACATGGTGGAAGGAAAGATCGCGGGTTCCGTGTCGTTGGTAGAGTTCTTTCCCGTTCGCGAGAGTCATCGTCGAACGACCGGTCGCGCGAGTGACGAACGGTCGACCTGGTCGAGCGGCGCCCTCGATGATAGAAACGGAAACGCGAGAAAAAGACAAAGAGAAGGGAACAAGGCAGACAGAAGGATGCTGGAAGAAGGTGTACGCGCCGGGAATGTCGAATACCGGTCGTATATAGTAGCACAAAAATGACCGCATCCCGGGTAGATCCGTTCGCCGTTCCTAGGAAAGATCCTCGACGAGCTTCTTTCTTTGCCATATACAGATGGCGACCGTGTAACTTGTAAACGACGTGTAAATTAAACTTTTATCGATCGTTAGTTTTATAGCCGACGGTGCTAACTCTTGGTGTCCCTTCGGACTGGGTAAATAACTGGGACCAGTAGTCAGATCGGTAGACAGTACGAATTTCTGGCTTTATACTTGTGTTATTTCCTTTTCTTTCTATCGAGTTAGAAATATCGGACACGGAAGAAATATGGTTATCTATTGGCTGTATTCTCGTAAAGTTCAACTCTCAACAGACCTGATACAGGCAAGGCCAGAAACCGAGAAATTCGAATCTGCCTACTTGCCTAGTGTAAACCCACCCTTACTTGCCTACATCAAATACTGTGACGAGCTGGAATTATTGCACGCGGGAGGAATAGGGGTCTATTGGTTGTATTGTTGTAAAGTCCAACCTTTCTTAAGTGTCGGTTCAGACTAGGCAAATAGCCGGACAAGTGAACAGCCCGAATTTCTGGGTTTCTTGTTTTACCTGTACCAGGTCTATCGAAGATTGGAGTTTATGGGAATGCGACCAATAGAGTTCATATTCCTTCCGTGTGCAATATTTCCAGCTCAGCACGAAAGAAGGAAAGAACCATTTTCTATTTCTAGCGACAGGCTTGGTACGGAAAAAAGGTCAGAAACCCAGAAATTCGAACTGCCCGTTTACCTGGGTTACTTGCTTAATTTGAACGAACCCGCATTGATATTTGGCCCTTGATCGACGAAGTTGGGTCAATCCTGACCCAAGTCTAGAAAATATACGGGGTGTCCCTCGCAACTGGGACAAGCTGCATTTTTGAAACGGTTAGAAACGAAACAAAGTGTTGTAAGATAAAATGAAGTGGTACTCAATGATGTATAATCTGAAAATAATTTTATGCGATTGCACCTTTTACTTAACTGGAACTCTGTAATTTTGTATTCGCCCGTTGATGTAGTTTTGCGATCTTTGTAAAAAGTGTTAAGGCATTCATGTCCAAAATTTGTTAATTTGAAAGTTATTACAGTCAAACATTCCCTGAATCATTTCAAAGTAATCGTATACAGAGATATAATATAGAAAACTTTTAATTGATAGTAATTTCGAATTGGCAGATTTAGAGCATAAATATTTTAATAATTTTGTATAGAAATTAAAAAACTGCGTCGACCAATTCATTTAAAATTATAGGACGCTATTAAAAGAAAGATGTTATAGATATTTTTCACCATCCAATTTTGTTCTATGTTATCTTTTATATATTTCAGTTTTTAGACAAGAAAATTTGTAAACGTAAGATCTTTGTATATTGATCGAAAGAATATTTGAAGACATGATTTTTTAACAATCCGCCGCTCAAGAATTAAGTAATTATTATTTGATATTTTCATTTAAAGAGACGAAACCACAGATATTTAATTTTGGTATGTTATTCTACCACGCATTGTCGTAAGAAAAAAATTCTTTAGCTTACATTAATCTTTTCTTTCAATTCGTTTGCTAAGAAATGTTACAATAAAGTATCTGTAGATTTTTGCCCCAACCATACTGTAATTTTAACTAATTATATCGTAGTTACTTTTATTGCAAAGCAAAATTCTTATAGCCTTTGCAACTAATAAGCTGACCGATTTGAGTGAACATTTTTAAGTTTATAGTGTTCCACGTTAAAAGTAACGGTACCCTTCTGTTGGGTCTAATTATCCTCCAAGGGCGTGAATATTATCCTCAAAGTCGAATGACCATTTCCGCTTTCTTGGGTAGGGATAATTCTTAAATTACCGGAGGTAGAACAAAATAATTCCAACAAAAGTACTAAAAACGCGTTAACAAAATGTTGGAAAAACGTTAGCGTTCATTGTACCATTAAATTGTTGTTAGAAATATTTTTTCCTATTTCTTGCACTTTTAGTGTCCACTTAACTCTGAAGTTAACTTTTAGATTCTTAATCCTTTTCCCAGATGTTATTCACTATTGTCTACTGGAGTGTTTGAATGTTGCACGGTAAATTCATTTCTCCTGACCAATACAAAAACTAATATTTCAAGATAAGCATCTAAATTTGGAAATCTGACGAAAGGTTAAGGGTCGATCGAGCACGAATGAGGCATACTGTTATTCTTGTCTTGGATCACTCTATAAACCCCCAAAAGTTTCGTTTAAATCGGTGAGTAAGCGTTCGTGGTGTTCCGTTGTTAGCTATCGTCGAATCGTGCTACCAACAGAGACTCCTTTTTTTTACGTATTCTATACACAACGTCGAAAGGGTTCGGTGTGTGTCGAGACACGAGACTAGTGTAAATCGTTTGTTTGTATCGTCTTGCAGGCGCACGTGATCATTGTTCTTGATTAATCCCACACAGATATGTACACGAGGGAAATTTATATTCTTATAATGTAATTGTTAAAATTTTTATAGCCTTCAGAAGAACCAGGAGAAATATATGAGATGTGAAAATTCTTTTAAAAAATTAATAGAAATAACAAAATCTTGGTTTATACCTGAGGACAGAATAAGAGTTGAATTCAAATAGCACAATATTTTTGTCAATCAAAGAAAAATTTGAATTTAACACTATTTCGTGTATACCGATTCCTACCGTGAGCGATCAAATGACCGCTTTAAAAAACAGATTATTTCTTCATATAGAGTGAACGTAATGAACAAAATATTTTTTTATATTTAAAAATATTATATTTAAATAAATAGTCGTATGCAGGAAATTCTAAACGAAATTTTAAAAACGGTCGAGTAAAAATGTCGATTTTATTTAATTTTGCGTTAATTTTCTTCTATATTTTTGGTATTATATTCATAGAACACATTTGTGAATGTATAATTGTTAATTAAGACAAAAATTTAGTTATTTTACACCCAAATCATGTACTTTTCATACTTTAAAATAAATCGTGAGTATTTACAAGATAAAGCTAAAAATTGATAATGAAGGAAATTATTTGAAAGATATTGGCGTCTTCCAATTTTTGTAATTATAATATCCGTCTCACGTATATTTTTCATACTGAACTATTAATTTCTTTCTTAAACATATTTCGAGAATATATACCTTAAATATATAATCTTTCAGAGATTTACGATTAGCACTTCGATTCCCATAGAATCCTGTTCTAAAATCCATCGATTCGAGATGCACTTTCAGATATCGTATCGCGATTATGCGCTTGATAACGAAGCAAGACCGTGCACTTAAACGAGTCAATTTGCTCTTAGGTAATATCAATGTCTAAACGTGAGTAATATCTGCTTCTAAACTATCACATTCCATCGAAGCTTTAGGATTTTGTTCGAACTTAACCCTTTTAAAGCCTACCGTAACGATGTACACGATTCAACGTTTCCGATCGTGTACCAAAAATCGATAATGAATATTTTAGAACACCAAATGTCTTGAATTTTCTAAATAACTTAGAATCTATGATGAGTTCAATACAACAAGGAATGTTTATAACCCCTGAGAAAACTATTACAACGTATATACTTTAATTAATGGTAGAAAATAATTTTTTTCCCAGACAGATTAGTTTCATTCCGATTGGACATACTCGCGGTTCAAATTATCGCGCGCTAACAGGTTTTTAAGCGCCCAGAGATCGAAAACTTTTTTAATTATTGAAACACGCAGCTTTCTCGTTTAGTTTTTGAATTTTATAAAATAACGTTTTATTCTAAATTAGTAATTTTATTTAAAGTAAACGAGTAGGTTATGTGTTCCCAATAATAATAGATATTTCGATCTGTAGACGTGCGATAATTTGAATTTGAATTTTAACATATCATTTTCTATCGATTTATTTTCGTAAAATTCTAACTCAACACTTTTTAAATACTAATCAATCATTGTGAGCCGATATTTACATTACTCGAATAAGAAATGGCGCAAATGATGCAGGTTTAAATTAACAAGCGCAATTAAACGGCTTGTAAATCGCTACCAACACGATTGTTACAATATTTCAAAATTATCTCGCTGTGATATCTACAATGGCCTTATCTAACCAATATTTTGACGTAAAACAGATAAGAACCGAAATGGTAAACAAACGAACCAAGTGTCACGAGCGCAAAGCATAATAGTAAGCGATAAAAAATACTCACCATAGGAAGAAAATAACGTCGTGGACGGCCGATAAGCTATCATCGGAATACTTATCGAGTCACCGTTCGTATCGGTAGAAATCGAACCAGACAAACGACTCCATGCCGATTGCTTCCCCTTCGAACCACTTTGTCGCGTCGGAGGATCAAATTATGAGCACGTCGATCGATTCACACGCGGATCGAGGACCACGAATTAATATTTCCCGGTGACCGATTTGCTCACACCTTGTCACACGATTTTTAAACGCCGATCGCCGACGCGTTAACACATTCATACGCGCACGAGAGATAAACACGCGAAGTTTAAAGGGTCGCGTCTCAACGCAAACTGAATGTAAACCGACCACCGATCCACGCCGTGGCGATCCAACATGCCCGAACGGCGGCCTCGCGTCTGATTGGTCGAGACCGTTCAGCTATCCCGTTAAACGGCCAATCAGTTGCTCGGACCCTTGCAACGAATCACGCGGTTTATTTGAACTTAAATTGAAAAGTTAAGGGGGTACACCTGTTAGACGGTTCCAAAAATTGATTATTTTGACTGTTTTTCTTCTGGGTAGTTACAAGATAAAATGTTTCAATGTTTTTACAGGATATATACGGGGTAGATCGTTTATCTTGAGACAAGCGAATATCTTGTAAACAGCACATTTATTTTTTTTAATGTTTCAGATAAAAGTTGTTAGGTTTGGAGGAACTCATCGGATGGTTACATTGAATTTTTTTTTATATTGGATATTACTGAATTTTGATATTACAACTTGATATTTTTTAATGCAAACCTCTACTTTTTATTATGGCGTAATAATTATTTACGGTCCCAATTATATTGTCGTTAGTTATTCATTTTCCAAGATAAATGACTAAACCAAGGTTAGTTAACCTTTTTATACCTACTAAATGAAACATCCCATTTTTACTAATAAAATTCAACTTTAAATGGTTGTAAACAATTAAATAACAAAGATATCGAAACATCCTTATGCTACATAATAGGTAATGGATTTTTATTAACAAATGAAAAGGAATTTTTGATATTAGCGATTCTTGTCCTTCGTGGCAATGGCGGCCAGTATCTTACCCTGGCAAAACTCCCATATTTACAACTATTATGATCGAAAAGGTTAATACCGAACTTAAGGTAAAAAATGTTAAGTTACTGAATACGACGAAAATAGATCTGAAGGGGATAATAATATTAATTTGTGATATCACCGATCACGATTGATTTTTATTCGAAACCGACAAGGAAAGTGGATCCAACTTTCACGTTTCGAGAATCATTCAAATCGAAATGATACCTTTATCGAACCTGGTCAGTTGGCGATGCTGAATAAACCTGTTGCGTAATTCGCGTTCGGTTACACCGTTTCATCGATAAGTAGATTCATCCTCTTAAACGTTACCGTTCATTTGTCACTGTTATTTGCAATGTAAATACAGTAAGCGAAAATCCATTCGCTAATTAAATATCAAAAATCATGATAATGGAATCGTTTAGCTTAACGTAATGGACGAATGATGTATCGACGCTTGTACAGAGAGAATTGTACCAACAGGTTTGGTCGGATCCAGCTCGTTAAGGCAAATCAACGACCACGAGCTGGTAACAGTTCGCTAACCGTTGTCTCGTTCGATTAATTATGATTAATCATCCGCACCAATTCGCTCGTTGCAACGAGAACGGGTCGACCTGTCTCACTTTCCAGTAGGACAGATCCGCTTGAAGCAATTGTATATCAACGTGACGTCAGTTTCATAGACTGGTACATAAATCGCGGAACGCGAACAACTTCAATACGTATGGTAGCAGGTAGTTAATATACGTCGGGGAAAAATTTATTTGTAGTGTAATTGACGTGTAACGTGTACTCACGTTTGTCGATAGCTGGCTGGTCAACGAGTGGACCTTCTCCTGAGCGTCCAGCAACTCTCGTCGCAGTTTTCTCAACTCGTGCGCCTGTTTCTCCTCGGCCGAACTGTACAGACTGCTCGCTGTCGATACCAACGATACAGAAGAACCGTGGACTGAAGACAGAAGAAGAGAAAATTTGTTTTTTCTTTGGTTTGTTTGAAATATGCAGCGGGGACGAGGGTGAAACTGCACGAATTATTAGGTTGTTGCACAGCAAGGGATTAATTTTGAAATATAAATGATACATCTGTAAAGAGGTATAAGTAATTGTTGGCATATTTGAATTGCTTTCGTATGTTGTATTGGACAGAAAGGGATGTTATCATCTGATCGTCTTCTGACGTCTAGATATTTTTTTCACAAAAGAAATGACGTGTGTTCACATGCAATTTTTGAGACCAGTGATGGATTTAATTGAAAATCTGCAACTGTGTCGTTATTTTTCCTGATCGACGAAAAGATGTGACATTATTTTATAACAACGGAATTATGCTATGTCGACTTGAATTTTAAGGTTTAATAAAGCTGAAGGTGGAACAATCTCGTTGAAGATCTTATGTTAATATAAAACAGTTGATTGTCAATTATAAATAATAGATTACAGCCCAGGATATTAATAATTTAATCCAATATTTAGATAGCTGATTAATGAATATTATTTTTAATAAAACTATAGCCGTTAAGAATTTCTTTGAATCAATAGATCATTTTGATTGCAACAATCTAATACTTCAATCTCAATTTACAAAATGTTCATATCTCTACAATATCGATCAAAAAGAGAATTACCAAAATAGCTGAACGACTAATTTATGGTATTTATGAAAAACTGGTTAAACTAACAATGTATGTTTCAACAATTTCTTTGATCTTTACTGTGATCACTGAACTGACCAGTTTATTTTTCCCTCTTTTACACCGATACACGAACTGACCCAAATCACCGAGTCAGGATGTATAAAACGAGCATTCGTGAAATTTAAAATTGTCTTTAACACGTGGTATGGTTTTTGTTTTTAACCCCTCGCAGAGCTAAACATTTATTACTTCAGACAAACGTTAACTGTGTAAATTGTAATCAGAATTAAATTTAAAATTCAATTGTGATCAACGTTTGAACGACAAGCATCACGAGTGTGACACGTTATTGCAATGCAAGGGGTTAATAAAATTAAAGGTACACCAATACAACGAGTGAATTGTTCATTAAACTGTGGTAAGTCCAGTGTTGAACGATAAAGGATTAGATTTATGAAAAATAACATCAACGTCTGTAAATGGAAACTTACTATCGTCATCCTTGTGTACGTGTTGATAAAGATTAGGCGGTTGTCTAGAAGTATGCGTGGGCGTCGGCGACGTCGGTTGGGACCAGTGTTGTCCTGTACACCCGGAAGATCCTACAGGAACACTGTAATAAGGCTCAACGCCTACTCCCATTCCTATCCCGACCCCGACCTCTTCGCCGACGGAAGACGAGGCCCCGCTTCCTCTAGCTAACATCGACGGATACATTTTCTCGCTTTTCGTGGATCTGCGAAAACAAAGGTATAGCCATCTAAATCGCTGGTAGAAAACAACGAAACGTTATATAGCCTCCGTGAACCAACAAACAGTTCCCTAATGAAACTTACAGCTAGCTATGGAATTCTTTCTCAGTGTTAATCATTATTATTACTGATATATGATATATTAATTTAAGGAACTGTTTGTACCCGGGGAGAAAAATAAGCGCGCAACGTGCACCGATAGGAGACGAATAACGAATTTAAGAGACAGAAGAAGTCAAAATGATCCATAAAACCTTGTTGAGAACTTTGAAATGTGTGCCTATGTCCCTTACGCAAATCACCTAATAGTAGATTTCTTGGAACGACAGAAAGCATAGATACTCGTTGCTGCTTGTCACACACGACTCTATTCAGAAACAGGTTAATCGGAAAATTGTGAACATCGACGGGATACTCCTGAATAGAGAAGTGCGTGTACGTGTGTTCGTGTCCTCGAAAACCTCGAGATGCGAAGAAATTGTTCGAGAGCGTAGTTTTATTCGATGGAAAAAATCTGTGAACAAATCGATCGACCCGTTCGAGTGTTCTTCGCATCCGAGTGCGTTCAGTTTACTTAGGACGTCGGATGACGTTCTTCTACCTGACGAGTGTATACGTAATTAGTCGATCCGGAGGAGCCTTCCAATTAACAGATAAATTTCCTTCCGTTTGAATGTCGAGCACCGCTTCTCCGATCGTGTATACATTCGTATGGCTCTTTATTGGCGAAAGGAAACGAGTTGGTTGTTAAAAAATACGACAAAACATTTTCTGAACTATTGAAGGTTAATATATTTAAACATTCTTTGTATTTAAATTAATGTCATGATATATTTTCGGACATCTTTGGACATTAGGTGAAATTCAATTTTCCCGAAAATTCGTTAAAAAGTCGCACTATCTGTCTCATGGATAATAAAGATAATTTGATTAGAAATGAATACTTTGATTGCCGCGCTGAAACTGTTGAAAATGTCATTAAATAATAGCTTTATTGATAAAAAATGTTATCTATTACTTTCACAATAATTTGTTACTTCTATTATTCATAATTTCATTCAGTTTTATTCATTAATTAAGAAACATTTCCTTTCGCCGTGTCGAAATAGATTTGTAAACAAGCTTTAACATGCGTTCTAAGCAAGAAGCACAAATGAACCAGAGATGCAAAGTGCGAAGTAAATCGAAGACGTTATGAACCAATAATAACTAATTATTACTGTTCAAGTCGAAAGATACAGGTATAAACGATATTGGACAGAAGATAAAATACACATGAACGTGTGTGTTTCTGGTGCTGATAATTTGTCACTCGTGTGTATGTATTATAAGATGTTACAACCCTATTAGGTGCTTATCTTTCAATACTTATGCATGGAAAACAGGCTGGACGAATGTGTATTCTAGATTGTCTCACTACCTTGGGAATGTCCTGTCCCGCAGATGGCTAGAACGGTATCAAATGATCTGCATTATTTCACCGTAAACGGTCGATCGTTGTCATAGGGTGGTTTAATTATAAAGAATCAGAGAAAAGAACAAAAGCTGAAATTAATCGTTTTGAAATATGTGGTGAGAAATTTGCATCCTCTAGTCATGCATCTATACAATATGAACGTATGCAAATGATTTCTAATGATTTCATATAAAAATCGTAGGAACTAATGCACAAAAAAGAAAACCGAACCGTCATGTTACACACTTACCTGATGGAGTTGCTTCTGTTGAGTCTCGGCGGTGCTGGAGATCCTGTCGAGTCTCTTTGATGCATCAACAAACGGGCATGGGTCAAACTTGCTCGATGCGATCCCAATGATTCCACGCTGTCAGCTTCGCACAAACCCATTCCTGAAATTCAAGAATCTAAGTTCAGAATACTAAGCTCTTACAAAAAGATCTCTTCTGTCACTAACTACCTCGTGATATCTTGGCAAAAAAAAAAATGAAAGATTTCTAGATAAGATATATTAACTAAACACTGAAAGGAATAAGTTGCATCGAAGACGACGTTAAGGACTTGCCTTGAGAACGTCCACTCGGTGTATATGTATTGCTGTGTCTCATCCATGACGTGGTGTACGGACTATTAGGCGTGTAATAACCTTGAAGATCAGGTGCCGCATAATTGCTGCACGTATCGCTGAGACTTCCGTCCGAAGGCTTGAGTACCCGTGGCGAGAATGATGTGCCAGTTGGTCCACCACCGGATCCTCTTTCGCGATGATGCGCGGATGCGAACAGTGCCGTGAATTCTGGGCTACCAGGTTTCGGCAAACTTTGCGATCCGAGCATAAGACGGTCCCGAACCGACTGAGAAAGTTGGCTGGCACTTGGCCCTGTGAGGCTGTAACTCTTGTAATGGTGTCCTTGACTCGACGCTGAAGAATTAGCCTGCAGCTCTGTGGTACACGTTTGCGTACCGCCGGATACTTTGACCTGCGATTAAATTCACAGATTAGGGTGTTTTGGCTGGTTACACGCTAGGGGTAAGTTTGTGGAATTAATTATATTGTTTATTTCAAGAATTTTAAATTAACGAATGGTGGATTTACTTTTGTTCTTGGAACTGCGCTAACTTGAGCAGTTCGCGTGGCATCCTTTCCATTTTGGACCCCGTTAGGACTGGGACTGGTGCCGGCACTGTGTCTTTTAACGTATCCAAAACTTTGAGGCACACCCCTGACTTTGCTGCTGCCACTGGTCGATGTTCCTGACGATATTTTTTGCGGTTTCTCACCGTTCGCATATTCAGCCATGGCCTGCTTACGATGCTTATCCTGTTGGAAAATATAAATATTTTAAATATTAATTGATCCAATGTTTGCTACTGAACTTAAAAAATAATGTAGCATATTGGAAGGATAAATTGTTTTTTAATAATATAACACAAATTGTCGTGTGTAATATAGCATGTTATAATTGCAATTGTTTCAAATACGATTATTTCATTTTTCAATTGCATATTTAGTATAATTTTCTTTAACAATTACTCTAGAATAGTATACGAAGGCAGACGATTGTTGTGTGTAACAATCAAATTTGACAAAAACTGAAATACGATCCAACCCCTCCGATAGTTGCAACCAGCTAAGACTGTTGTATTATTCTACAGCTTTTATTTTAGGATACCAGCTTTCAAAGGATTAGGATAAGCTTTTAACAAACCCCTTACACTCGAAGCATTCTTCGATCCCATAGAACTTAATCTATTTTCCAGCAAAGCGTAAAAAACAACCCTAATTAATATTCTCATATTCTAATATAAATAAAATTTAAATTTCACGTTTAAGTACTATGGTAAATCAAACATGTCTCTCCTGAGGCGTCACTTGAGTGCATTTACAGTTTTTATAACAGCCAAAATTAACGTATACGAGTAATTATTGTGAAAATAATAAAATGAGAGTATGTAATGGTTAAGATTGTAATAAAAACGTAATTACACGGTTCCATATAATAAACTGAAAACGTCTATCTCGAAAATCAACATTGTCTAGTATAACAAGGGCTCGCTAAGAGACAAAACTATATGAATGTTTACCTGGGATCGCCTGGAGGGACTAGGACTCGGGGGTGCACCCTCCTTGTCTCTCTCCCGGTCCCTCGCAGCTCCAGCCTCGATGTACTTTTTCCATTGCTGGCTGTTTGAGCTGCTGTTCCCCGAGCTGTTTGAGCTTTGCTGTTGTTGCTGGTGCTTGAACGCCGAGCTATCCGTTTGCTGAGAGCTGTCCGATTTTTTTACATGAGGATGATGACCGCCAGGATGTCTGGAGCTCACCACGCGGTACACCAGGTTACTGTTGCCCTGTTGTGCACCTTGGGGGGTGGCCGAACTACTGCCACCCCCCACAATCACACCGCCACCACCCGGTACTCTCTGTTCATGAAAACAAAAATTTTATTTTTCCGGTTAGAACAAGATAAACAAAATTATCCCAAAAATTTTCGAATTAATTTGCAAATTGCGTAAGTTTACATTGCCTTGCCTTGAGATTATTTAAAACTTCTAATTGGCATGTTGAGTTGGTTAGAAATCATTTATTTTCAATAAATCTGGTATATTATTTTTGTAGTATTTGGTTTTAACACGTTGACTTCCACAGCACTTATATGGAGGTGACATTTCAATTTTTATAAGAATTCATTATCCGTATTATTAGGAATTCTTTCATTTATCATAGATTTTATATTCGACAGCAGTTTTAGCGTAGCAACAACAATTAGGTATATTTTGAAGCATGTAACAAAATTTTGTATAATTTAATAATTTAGGCTATTTCTTATCAAACACATTGGACGGACAATCAAATTATCAATGGCTTACATTTTAATTCACCTAAAAATATTACTTAAATGCTTATTTTATCCTTAGAACTTAAGTACATAGAAATTTCTAAACATTACTTAAGCAAAATAGTCTAATCTTTGGCAAAAGATTTACTATTTTTCATTTCTTAATAATTCTGTTTATGATAATTAATTAACTGATTATACAAGCATTCTAATTTAAAATTTCCTTCAAAAATAAAACATACGAATATTTCTAATTCTCTTAGAATTCATTTTTATGTGATTGACTCAATGTGCACAAATGTTAATTAAATATCACATTTAACAAACGAATACTTCGACAACTAATTTATCACTTATCCAAATAAATATATCGATTGATTTTTTAACTTACAAACTTACAAACTGTATCCATTAAAATCAATGACAAATAGAAATTTTTGTTAGTACCCTGACGGATGCATAACAGGATATCAATGCCGCTGTAATCGAACGTGCAACCTGGGTCAAGGACTTCCAGTGAAGTTGATTTTACTATTATCGATTGTCGAGCACGAAGTTTGTAGGAGTCAGAACCCTCATGGCATGATTCAGAGCAGGGCGCCGTCATGGCGGCTATTCGATGGGGTACAACACCACTTTTGGCTACGAATAAAGTCTTTACCGTTTTAACGACGAAGACATAAGTCAACATGTTTCCTTCGTATATTTCGAAACGATCATTTTAATTCATGACTGAAGAATTATTTGAATTATGAGTAGATTCCGTGCTCTCTAAACGAGTCAGAAATCTACATAATTTCTGTGACACGGAGGTATATTATTTAACGAGTATTTTAGTTTATAATATGACAATTATTCGGGAAAAATGTAGACTCGGTATTTAACGTAGCAAGATTACTTTTATATAGTCTAGATTTCTTTTCCAGCGAAGCTTCCTAAAGAAGAAAAGAGTTACAAATGCTTATCAATTTCTAGCTAATTTGTTATATTCTAATATAAATAGAAGTTAAATTTCATATTTTAAAATATTCCAGTATATTGGCGAAGGGTTAATTTTCTTGTGTGGTGTAAAGTAATTCAAATTTCACGATAAGCGGGATGTTTTAATTTAGAAGAGCAGTATAAATAAAATACCTCTTTTTAAAAATATTTGGATGGAAATTTTAAATTCGAAAATTATAACGCTTTGCATTCCAAAAGAATCATAAATGATTTCTACAATATAATAACGTAATTACAGAATTCTGCTCATTATTTTTTTTAATTTAAACATTACAAGTCAAATATATTTTTCTGTTCTTTATAGTATTTCGTTTCCGAATGAATTATATTTCTATATAATTAAAAAATTATATGTAATTATTTGTAATTGCAGAAATTTCTTCGTTAAATCTTCTAATCTAAGTAGTTTATACTCGGACGTATAATTCGTTGTATACTTTAACCCTTTGACCTATGATGTCGAGTTACACGCGTGTCACAGATTACAATCTAAACAGGTTAAAATAAATCGCGTTACTAAAAGAGAGGCACTTTAATCAAAATATCAAATGTGATTTATAAAATCAGAAATTTCCATATAAATATTTCGATTTCTAAATTTTTATATTTGCACTACTCCCATTTACATTCCTGATAAATCGTAAAATTAACCAAATCATTATTATTAAGAGACTAATTAAACAAGGAACAAGGTATTTGAGATATCGTTTCGTTTCAAAAACTCTTTTGTTCGAGGCTACCCCCAGAACGATGCGATCAATCCAATCATTTTAAACGATCTGACAAACCGATCGAACGAAAATTCTCCATCTTTGTCTGATTCCCACCACATAAAGTTAAGGTACATCAAGTGACTCATGGGGATAGAAACCCTTCTTCGGGTTTTTACTGGCCAGGTCGTAAACGTACGGTGAAAAGGCCATAAGCCGGACAAAAGATCCCCGATGGTTTGAGCACGGCTTTTTCCTTTCCTGACTCTTTAAAGGCGTGTTCACAACCGATCGAATCGGTGATAATCCCTGAGCTTGCATCGTCGGCAAGAAGAACGATCGAGGAACAATAAACTATGTCTTTGAACGACACCGCTACCGCGAAAATGCAAATAAACCGGGGGTCCTCCTTTCGAGTTGGAGTTTCGTGGACGTCGTTCATTTCTTCTCGTTTTAGTTTCATGTTGTTTATTTTTCAGGAATGCCTTTGGGAAAACATCCACCTTTTCCCGGCAGAATAAATGTTAGTGTTGTGACAGGGCGCCGGACGAAAGTGTTTCAAACAGACATGGAAAAATGTTTTAAAAAACTGAAACAATTTGAGAATGCTGGAAGTATTTGAAACGAAAGGAATATTTTTAATACTAGATCTACCGACGTTTTATGTATGTTCAAGTTCAAGTGGGAAATAAAATAGAAAAATTAATAAATAAAGAATGAAGTACATATCGGCATATACGAAAAATTAATACAGATTTTAATAAAAGCAACCTGATAAATTTTGTGATTTAATTTTAGAAACCCTCGACCAGTCATTTTGACTGGTTTGGTAGTTTTAGTGTTAATCGAAGGTTGTTATGTGATTTGACAACAATGATAAATATCGTATATAAAGACGGCAAGTTTTCCTTCGTAAATAGTTTATTGGACAAATTAACCTTTTGCACTCGAAGCATTTTTGGACGAAATCGAATGTAATCTAATTTTCCGGTATGCTTCCAGAAATCAAACGCACTATGTCGGAAGAAAATTGGAGAATCTGTTTATCTTTATTCCCTTATTTAATTTTCTATATTTTGATACGGGTGAAAGTGAAATTTCGCATTTTCGCAGAGGCACCACTCGAGTGCAAAGGGTTAAATGATATTTAACAATTTGAAGATTCTACTATAAAATTTTCAAACAATAGTTTACAAACATCAGTTCTTAATGTTTCGAAAATCATGTTTAAAAATTTTATTTCCAAACTAAAGTCTTTTACTCCTTAAATTAATCGAGGTTTCTGTAAGGTTATAATTTGTAACTAGCGGCTTACAAAATTGTCAGAATCAAATATAAATAATTTAAAAATTGCTAATGTTGTGTCTCAATAGTCAGTGAGTATTATTATTCTAGCAAAGTTGATTCTAATTATTCATTTTCAAATTTTCAAGAAAAGTAATTCAGTTGTATTTTTTCCTCATCATTTTATTAAATAGTCATTATTTCTCAAAGTGTATCGAAACGCGCCGTTGAATCTCCTACTAATTTCATCCACACGAAAAAGTACCTACTACCCTCGTCAGGCAGAACTGCGAAAATTCACCGATACACGTGTCTACGAGTTCGTAGGGATCGATAACGGCGAAATACCTGTGTGAACATCGAATGCGTCATTGCACGGGATAATTAAGGGATGGCCCTTGAGCAGAACCACCCTTGTTACCCTCGACGACTAGTGCAATTTCAATGGGGGGTGCCTATTTGTTTCAAACACTTCCCGTTCGAAGCGAATTTCAAATAGCTGCTCGATATTCATTTAATTAAACCAATTATTCCTCTCCGGTTTTATAAATATCACGTACAATTACGTTTTATTCGTTCGAATAGAAGAAGAAACTTAAACTCTTTCAGCAAACGCGTTGGTAAGAATGAATAAAAATTTTGCATTTAACAACCTTCGACTGTTTCAACAACTGTAATTAGAATTAAATTTAATATTGAATTGTGGCAAAAGTAAGGTGCGTCACAAGTTATTGTAAAGCAAGGGGTTAATTGATTAAATACTTGATTTAATTAAAATAATTCACTGTACAAGCGATTTATAATAACGATAAAAATTCTATACTGAATCTGTGAATCATTCGTTCACAGATACGTACATTAATTAATTATTCATAAATAACAGGAAATCTGATACGAAGGTATGAATAACAAGTTAACAATGTTTCTTTGTCTGAAAGTTAAATAACGGTATATTCATGAATTTTTAAATCAACTCACCATTTTCTACCGTAATCCTTAATACATCGCATGTTTCCAATTCAAATTCCTGTATCTCTTTAATCTATTAAACTTTACGAGCACTTGCATCCACACATTCGTTAATTTATATTCCAGTTTTGTAATATTTAAAATTCTATTGTTTTCACAATCACGAGTCAGCTACTATTTCAACACAATCGACAAATTTTAACATGTTCTCTATTTTAAATAAGCAATAAAGCAAATTCGATTGCAAATTCGTGTCCTGCTCCAAATTCACTTCGAATCTTCAAACAAGAAGCAGACTAAAAAAAAGTATCACACAAATTACAAGTCGGAACTTTCTGTGTCTTCCAGTTTAACTACGAATTTACTTCATCGAGGAAAACCTAGCAAGGAGTGAAGCCAATCTTAAGCACAAAATATCGATGAATATTTCGTTATGCCAGCAGAATAACCATCTTAAACAAGCATAGGGTAAGTTGGCCAGTGATTTGAGCGATTTCATCGATTCTCGGAGCGCGGGTCGACAAGCACGCCACGGATTCGACGTGAAAACGCGATATTTTCTCTTTTTCTCCCAGCACCGAGAAAAAGAAGCATTAAGGGACGATTTTCAAGGAAACACCATTATCGACGTATTCCAACACCAGCATTGAACGTCACGTTTTCACAAGGCGGACGAACGTTAACTGCCGACTGCGAGGGTCGACGATTCATCGCTCACCAGCCCTCCCCACTTTATTCCACGATACTATTATACTTACTAACGAACGCAACCGAATGCCCTGTACAGCCAGTCACAAAAAAAAATATCGTGAACCCGACACCCTGACCCCGTGAAGTTGGTCAGAATATTATAACCCTTTTTCTTTTTATTGGATCGTTAACGCATCGCGGATCGAAGACGTGTTTTATTTCTGAGACATTGATCGGATGGAAAACACGCTGTTATTAATTAATAACACGTGTCGATTAACATAACGTGAATTTGACTTGTCTCAACGTTATGGTTATTATATTTTTTTCTGTTGTTGATGATACAAACAAAATTTGACTTTATTTCAAATTTTTATTGCTGTAAAAGAACATTGAATAGGTATCTCAGGGTTTGAAGTAGTGAAAGAATTAAAAACGATTTAACTGATGAAAACAATCAAATCGCTGAGCTACAATTTAGTTTACTATGTTCTTAGTTTTTGTTGGTGCACGTTATAACTTTGAAACTTTGAAATAACATACCCAACTTCTGCCGTAAATTCAAAACTCCATTTCTCCCATTTTGGAACCCTTTGGTTCGAAATTACTACGTTGTACCAATACACTTTGCGTGCACCACGTAAATTTTGATTTATAAAACAGTCTCGAAACTTAACACTTCAACGACCTGATGAATCATTTTATTTCTATTTATTTTATTATGTACCAATTGTAATTTGAATATTAATCCTCAGTAAATTTGACTTTCGTCCGAATTCTGGTTTTTATCATTTAAACTTTTAAATATTCGACGCAGAAAATGACCGAATAGTAAACATTTTGATAACTATTTTAGAATTCTTTCAAATTTTTTGAAAGCTTAACACGGGAAGAAAATCAAAGGTGAATTAGCTTACTTACAAAGGGGTAAAAGAAATATGTTTGCCTACGAAGGGTCAGTAATTTGACAATGTAATAATTTAATGAATTACAACGCAACTGAATAAAGTTTCCGTGAAAACAGGAAACACTAAAGAACTCGGCTATCTTTCCTAATATACATTTTAACTATAAATCAGTATACAATCGGTTCAGTTTGTGTTCGAAAGAGAATAAAAGAAGCATTGTTTTGCAAACGATAAGACACCATGCGAGCCACACCCCGTTGCTTTTCACCCTTCTCACCATATCCGGCAAGAGGGTGGCTGGATTTAAAAAGCGGAAAAAGAATATTACTTGGAAACTGATTACATTGCTCAGGGATTTTCAATTCGAACCAATGGATCCGAGGATTATCCTTCACGGATTATCGGCTATAAGGAACTAACTTTCTCGAGAAAGGCAAATCGAAGCGAAGAGGAGTTCCCTTAATCTTGATTCTACTGATCACATCGAAAACGATGAAAGAAAGAAATAGTATTTCTTTATCTAACCGAATTGTACAAAAGAAGGATTGAAAATTCATTTTGCAGAGAATTCATGAGAAACATGAAACTGGAAGAAGTCATTTCTTGCTTAATTGTACTTGAACAAAATATGAAAAGAAAAAGTTGACTAAATCCAAAAACACTGCGTTTTCAGGAAAAATGGAAAAATGTATAGAACGATGTCGTCGAAAAGTAATTAATACAAAATATATGTGTTTATTAAAGAAACTCGAATATATTTTTATGTCCAACGAATATTATTATTAAAGAATAATACTGCAACTATTTTTTTTTTTTATAATATATTGTTACTTCTATCATTTCAGGTACTCAGTACGAATATTTTTAATTGGGTGAATAAAGAGATTCTTCACAATATGTGTAATGGATTTCTATCGAAATTCAAGTGTGATCCATTAATGGATAACATGGCAGTCAAAGTGTTAATTACCATTGCTTAGAAATATAACATATGGAAGATAGCAGTGCCAAAAATGAACTCTGTAGCTATTTCTTTTATATTTGTTGATAAGCTCTTTATATAAAAAAATAATATCTAGTTAAAAAAAAAATAATATCTAGTATAGTAACAAAAATATCTAGTACTAAAGAAGAAAGTTACAGATTTCACTTTAAGGGGGTAAAATCTGACCCAATCATCGTACTTAAGGGTTAACCTTTTTCTTTTTAACTGCACTTCATAACGACACGAGTTGATCTAATTCCTTTGAATACATTACACTGTGTATTCAAAATTAATTTCAGTAATTAAAAAATTATCAGCAAAAAAATGAAACTATAAATAACATACCTTGTGTTCAAATGATATACCAACATATTCCCGAAGTTGAATTTAAGTTCTTAAATTAGCACACGTAACTAAACAAAAGGTCTTTCATAAATTTTTAACAATATTAAGCGATCTTTCATAAATCACTTTGTTCAACCGTATAACTTCGAACATGGCAATTTATACAAAACGGTTGTTAACCTGGAACGATTAGTGGCGCCGAATTATCAGCCGAAAAGGGGCAATTAATTTGTTTTCATTCAAATGGAAAACATATTCTGCATTTCGGTGGAAATCGGCGCTCGTTAACGACGATTGTAATTCGAGTAATGAGCAGTATTTATTTGCTCGAGGGACTTGTATCACCGTACAAATACCAACAACAAAAAGTAAAAAGGGACGTTCGCTGAATAGGTATTCATAGGAAGACCGAGTAATTGCGGAAAAGAGAAACGTACACCGTTTGCTCCTCGTTCGCCGTAGAATAAGGAACCAGAAGATGAACCGAAAGCGGGGCAAGGAAGATCATTCGCGAAAACATCGTGTAATTCTAAATTCTGAATTTAGTTTGCGGAAGCTTTGGTGCAAAGGTAAATTAAATTCGAAGGTATCCAAAAATGCTCCGAGTGCAAAGGGTTAAATGTAATATCTCACTGGATTAATTACTTCCTCCTATGCATTAATTCTTAAATAATGTTATGAATTTCCCAATTAAAAACTTATATCACGATTTAATAATGATCACTGTTATACCTTGAAATAATTTTTACATCCCTTTAACACTAAACGTACCGGCACTTTTACATTCAAACGACCCCTTATGAAATGAACACTGATTTTTAACCGACTTCGAAAAGGAGGAGGTTACTCAATTCGACATGTATGTTAATTTTTCTTTTTTAATGTATGTTCGCCGATTACGCCGAGATGGATGGACCAATCGGAACAAAACCTTTTGCATCTTGTAGAGTATGACCAACAGTTGGTCCCGTAAAAAAACCATTTTGGATTTTTTTTCGTTTTTATCGCAAAAACGTGGTATTTCACGTTTCCTCGGACTGATATCGATGAAACCTAGTATTACATTTTGCGATCGGGGATGTTTCCACGATGATCCCATTTGCAACATTCCCTTCACTTCCATGCCCTTTCCTGCACTTCCCTTTACTACCCTTCCCTTCCCATCCCTTTGTTGCTAATTACTATTCCCATAGCAAAATTCCTATTCTTTGATGCTATTCTAGAAGGAATGCTCCGATCGCCACTAAAAAATGTGAAATAAAAAAATTTTTGGAAAAAAAAAATACAACCGACTTACGATACAAACAAAAGAATCGTTAATAATGCGTGTGGTAGATATTTATAATAATATTCTATTGTTAGAAGCAATTGAAAGTCAGAAACTACGTTAAACTGCATAAGAAACGCGTATTAAAATTCCTAAAAGTTCAAAGGGCTGCCAACAAAGTCCTGTTTCGAATTTCGGTATAAAGTTAGATTCGTAAGAAAGTAGAAATCTTCCACTTTAATTCGGTTTTTGATTTACATCGATATCTTTATCCGTTCCTGAGATATCGTCGTGTGAAGACAAACGTAATTTTTGTAGAAATTCGCTGCCGCCACACGCTTGGACCCAGACAGCGAGTGTCTAGCGTAGCGGTCACGTGGTCACTGTCTACGTCTAACCCTTTACTATTCCTGGAAATGCGTATATGAATTTCCTAGAAAAAAGTCTGCGGCCCATTCGGGGTTACCCTCGTACGCGCCGGCCGCTATACAAACTTTGAAGCCCTATATCTCAGGAACTAATTGAGATATCGCGTTGCAACAAATTGCGTTATTATGTACGCACTTTCCTCTATCTTCTGAGCTGCATACTGCGTAAAATTTAGGCATGTTTTTTTATACTTATTGCCAGGAATTTCGCCGCCGTTGAATGTTTCGCGTTGACCTGTAGGATCCTTAATGCGTCAAGTGTTCCCAGTTAATTTAGATTTAGATAACATTAGTTGATAGGAAAAGTAATATATAAATTCGAAGATTATATTTTTCGGTTCAGTAACGTGGTGACATCTGTTGGCGGAAGTTGAATATCCATAAAACTGCTGTGCTGTGAATTTTTCAAAACTACGAAAATATTAAATGCTTGAAATATCATCGACCAGTTGAATTTTAATATACTTCGGTATATTTCTGTATATACTAATACATGTGACACGAAGGATTCGGTAATATGTTAACCGGACATTGAGTCTCGTCGAGTATTTCTTCTCCCCACGAACGAGACGTCGATACTTAATATTTACAAGAATACAAAAGCTTACAAAACATCGACTACTATACAACAAACTCTCGTCTAAATCGTTTTCACCCTCCTCCCTTTCTCTACACATCGAAAAAAAATTTTTGGAAAAAAAATACAACCGACTTCGGAATGCCCTAAAAAGGACGAAATAATTTTAATTTATATTTCGAAGACGGCGCAAAAATTGTGAAAATATGTAAAAGGATTAAAGAATTTTCACAATTTCCAATGTAGAAAATTGTTAATTTTGCGCCGTCTCCGAAATATAAATTAAAATTATTTCGTCCTTTTTAGGGCATTCCGAAGTCGGTTGTATTTTTTTTCCAAAAATTTTTTTTTTAGAAAGAAATTCTTAATTTACTAAAGGAAATAATTCGCAACGTAACTTCTGATTGCTAATAAAATAATCAAACATATATTTTTATTCTTATAAATAAAATAATCAATTAATCATACTTTTTACATTTGAATGGTTTCTCCTTCATACATTTGAAACGCTTGGTACGTTTAGTGTTAATATATAAAATACAGACGCACTGAATACATTTGTCCCAATTGAACTACAGTTTCAGCTGAAAATGCCAATTAAAACATAAGACAAGGATCTTTCTTGTCCACGGTTCAACTTTCTTCGTAGTAACCGCCGTGTCTACGAACGAGGAAAAGAGCGAGACAGACGAAACGAGAACGGTTATTATTTTACCCGGCAGATATCGATTCCATTCGACGACCTGCCGTGACCCGCCTGCATAACTCACCGCGACGCGTACACTAATCCCTCTTTCCTCTCTTTCTTTCAAGTAGTATCCCGCTCCCGTGTTCCTTCCACGCGACGATGCATCGGGGACCAACCATCTCGTCTCATCGGCCACGTTGTTTTTGCGTTCCTAGCAAAAATTTGACAAATCCCTTTCGCCTGGGGAGAACGGAAGAGGATGCAGCGAAGGGAACCGGCGGAAATCCGTCGACGAGGCGGATGGGAAAGGATAAAATATGAAAGAGACTTGGAATCGATAGCGATCCTCGAAGTCTTTTCTTCTTATGGTTTCTCGATAGAATGTTAACCGAATCAGTTTGAAATTCCGATTTTGTTCGTTTCACGTTACAGGTTCGCGAAAGATTCCGTCTTTTGTAAGGAAATTTTCATTAACATTTATCATTAACACAACACAGCCACGTGTTATTATATAATTTCAACAGTACCCGCGCACTATGGCAACTTTTGCTCCAATATAATAAATATAAATATCACGAAGCAAAACATGAAAGTTTCTCACAGTTCCGAGTTGCAGACGAAATCGAAGCTTCCGGAGAAACGAAACATCGAGAGCATCAACCAAGACGGATAAAAATTCGAAGTAAAAGAAAGCGAAGAAGAAACAGAGGAGAAAGTTAGGAAAGCTTCGGGAGACGACTACGACATCAAATCGAACGACGATACCAGTAACAATGGCTACTTGTTTCTTCCGTTTTCTTTCCCTTTGTTTTTTTTTTCTTCGTTTTATTCGTTGCGATAAAAACTTGGTACCAGATATCCCAGGGGTCCTTTAAGCCTCTTACTTATTGCTGGAGGTAGGATGGGCAGGATGCACGCGTGCGAGACATCGAAACTCTCGGTGCAACATACGGCGTTGCATCGGAAGGGTGGACGCGAAGTTGTTGGGACGAAGGACTATTGGGGGAAAGGGGGTCAAATGCAACATGCAGTGTTACGAGCGATGCAACGCGGCTCGTATATTAAAGGGGAAATAAAAGGGGAGAAAATAAAAGCGCTGAGGAGCGGAGTTAAATTGGAACGGACCGGAGAAGAAATGGGTGGGGGGCCGATTGACTAGCGAATGGGGGGAAAAAAAAAGGAATTCCAAGCGTAGGAGAATAGCCGACAAGGGAAAGTCTCGGTTTGAAAGGGCACAGATCACCTAGAAGATTGGCCCCGCTGATCAAAGAGACTTTGATTCGCTCCATGCGTCGGTATACGGTGTAAGTGCACGCTTCGAGGTGGATTTTACCGATTGATACATCGAAGCTCAACGAGACGAGACATTCTTGACGTTGATCTTGAGATACTTTTCTGATTGATAATTCTGTTATGTGAAAAAACCGCTTTCTCTTTGATAAAGAAAAGTGATTCTTTTAAATCTGCACTGGGTGTTAAGAAAAGATTTTTGAAAAGGTTCGAAATTTTTTTGTAGGAAGATGTCTGTGAAGAAATTAATACCACTGGACAAAATAGTGAGATATCTGGTTATTTACATGTTATAATTGATACTCGGAAGCAAGTAAGTCGAGTGTACAACTTAAACAGGAAATTGCTTATAACCAGACTACGGATCTTTATGCAAATATATATTTTTACGAACTGTAGCTTTCTGTCAGATGAATGGAGCTAATATATTACATATTTTAATACATGTACATACCATGTATTTTACGTGTCTTTTGTATAGTCTGACATAAACACATGAAAATCCACAGTCCGTTTATATAAATTTTTTATCCCATGCTCATTAAAACCTTTATGTTCCATCCGACGAGTACTATCTACCCTTAAAATATTCAACCATTTTTTAAATACCCCGTAGATCTGAAAGAGCGAATAGGAGTACGTTGCGCAGTAATAACCTGAGTTGTGTTACTGTAGAATAAAAGTGATAAAAGACTATAAAATTTTTAAATTTTTAATTTTTTGATTGAATATCGTTGATGGTAATAATACATTTTTATGATTATAAAAACACAATTTAATAGCCTTGTTTGTTAGCTAATGGAGTATATGGAGATTCTTGTTTTCTGACTGTTTGTGAAATTATACTGTTCAGTACATGAACGTTAATTAGCTGTGTCTGCTTTAATTTTATATTGTTGATTGGTCGTGAGTGTACTCGTGTTTTCAATTGCATACGTTGACCAGCCACGAGTGCACTTATATTTGCGTACGCGTCAATTTATATATTCATTAAAATGCAAAATTGCGTAAACGAAAGGTAGGTACTTTTCATCATTAATAAATTTGAAATTTGTAGGAATTTCTTCTTCTTTTTTCATTTCAATTGTATATAGTTATTTCTTTCTTTTTTTTTTTTATGAAAAGAGTTGTTAAAAGTTGTTAAAAATATTTCACCTCCAGATCAGTATTGAAAAATATTCTACGATTTTCTTTCTTGATGTTTTCTTTTCATTTTCTTTAGTATGTTTTCGGTTATTCAATAATAATTTGTATTCAATATAAGATTGAAAGTAAAGATCATTATTTTTTAATTATCGTCAGACATCTTCCACTTTTATACAGAAAATTTATTATATTCTCAAGTCAAAGAACTTTTGAGGCAACTCGTAACAAAATTAAAAGTAACAAGAGAATTTTATTCTTCGAAATCTGTTATATTCTTGAATTGGATAACATCTGGGATAATCTAGCAATACCAACAATTCTGTCGTTTAGATAAAAAGAAAAGAACCACCCAGTATATGGCAGCTGCACGACGCAACAGCTGACGCGGACGTACTCTTCGTAATTTCATTGTTTGCACTCGAACTGTTCGTCCCCAGCGGACGTACGTACACACTTCTATCGAATAATTAGGCAAGAAGCACGCAACACGACTTGAATAATAATTATTTCGCTTCGAGTGGTCCACGCGACGATCACGATTCGTCGCCCGTTATCGACCGTTCACCAATTATTATCGAACGAGATTCGGGTCCAAGAAACCGCGATGACTCCCTAATCAAACGTTGCAACCCACTCGCGTGTAATTCGTATTGTTTCAGTTCGTTACCGTTTGTTTCGAGCGAACCGGATACACCGCAGCCTCGGTTTAAGCTTAATTAATTCCCACCTATGTTTGCCGAGCAATACCATGTCAACTGATTAATAAAACCTAATTGTTACGTCGACCGAGTTGGCTGGGCTGGTCGTATTTATCGCCGCGTGTTCAATGAACAACCGATCGCCGGATTAGTTCGATCGAAAATGATGGAGCGTGAGGGTGAAGGGAGCCTGTGTTTGTTGCAGTTGCTTTAAAGCTTTTTTAACAGATTATCTATTTACAAATTAATAAATAGTTATAAAGGTTCTATCAAATGAAATTTTCAACAGCTGCAGAGTGGTAATGAAAATATTAATTATCCAACCTATGTTTATCAAACCATTTTTCCTTCACTTGGATAGTATTACCTATCCTAAAAATTCTGAATTCATTTTTTAATCGTTCTGTATAAATCACAAGTGCCATAATTCGGGAAAAAATTCTGATTCGGCAGCTTCGATGGAGATGAATATTTGAAGCATTCGATTAACAATAATATCGCGTTCAGAAACAAATATTAAAACAAGAGTATGAGATGAGAATTTCATGGTTTTCTGAATATACCAAACTGATACATTTATTACCAGAAGAAAATTATTACGAAATGGGTTAATTAAATTTCTTAAAACCCATCGAAACATATATCGAAGAAAATCTATCGTTAATCACGGTTTCTAAAATTGACCATTTCCTAGCATTCTCCTTTCCCCCCATTTAGTACCAGCAATTTGCATACGTTAAACGGTTCGCGTTCTATTATCTCACGATCTTACAGGTATAGGGACATCATAAATGCATAAACATCCGCAGTCTATTACCGAATAATAAACCGGGAACAGGACGAGCGTAGCTAACATTTCCGGTGGAAAATTATGCAGCCGGTTAACGGATATTTCGGGGAGCCTATTTAAACGATGGACACACACTCGCGAACGAAATATCGATTTAGTAAAGTTCGCTGACCTTGTGATGAGAGGAATGGCCCGTGTGATTGGCGGAGGTGTGATTTCCGGCGGGAATAGATGCCAGGTCCTCGATGGTTAACTCCGCCAAGGCGTCGCTGCCGCCGCTGCAACCGCCTAGCAGACCGCCGCCGATGACGCCGCCACTTCCTGCACTGCCCCCGATGCAACCTCCATCCGACCTTACAACGTTTGCCGAGGGTCTCTTCTGCACCCTCCTCGAGGTCACCAGTTCCTTCACCCCGGAGAGCTCTCGCCTCGAGCCACCCACGTATCTAAAAAAAAAACACGTGCAAGTCTCGTTACTGTTTACCAACGACACGAGCCGACGTTCTGAAGAATATTTAATTAAAAAAATGATCCTACGCCTTCGTTTACCCTCGGGCGGATCCTCTGTTTCCTGTGTTTACCTTAACCTTTTGTCGAGGATTATCACGTTTTCTAACTTACAATTAGTTTATTTTGTATTAAGAATTTAACCCTTTCGAGCTTGTTGGTATCACGACGACACCGGTTTTTATTCATTTCTTGGGGTGTAAAGAAAAATTCTAGTCTACAGGGCGATCAGGTCTTCGTTGAATTTGATTCAAAATAAAGAAGTGATAGGTTTTTTAACTGTCAAAATTATATGGAATTATATGTTATAAAGAAACATCGCTGGAAGGTGTTAAAATTTTAGTGAAATATGTTCCATAATACTTAAGAAGATATTTAATTAATGAGTTCATTTTAAGTATTTGCCCTCCAAAATAAAACAGTGTTATGTGTAGTTTAAATATGTTGAATTTAATTGATAAAAATAGCAAAATGTCCAGAATTGTAAAGGCACGATTATTTCTCTTTGTTAAACTAAATTATCCTACTTGTTTGTAGACAGAAATAAACAAGAAATCAAAAAATTACTTAACTAGTATTGAATATATGTGTCCTTAAATACATGTAACAGTACTTATGTTGAAGTATATAATTCAAATAGTTTATGTTATATTTAACACGTTGTGAAATTTTTTGCAATCAAATAATTAACAAAAGAAACGACGAAACAAACCACGGGTAGCGTTATCATTAAGCTAATAATGCTAGCTATCGATTTGAAAGGTTAAATTTGAAGATTAGTTGATTATATTCTTAATAATTAAGATTTCAACGTGTCTGACTACACACGTCCGTTTTCACTGTGGCAGTCAACGCGTTAATGTTCTCTGACTTTTGGCGCAAAAATGAACACAATTCAGAAAAAAGAATTACTTCGTGTTTCTACTATATACTACAGTATTCTCACGTCGCCTAAATTGATTTAAATCACTGCCTCGGTGCAAATAGATCTTTCAAGCAACATCTAGTATGCAGGCTACAGTAGCGGAGCTTTTCTATTTAGAGTCACTCGGACGAGGCAGCGCGCAGAATATAAAACCTGGACGTACTAGACAATGGCAAAACGTGGCACTAGCTTTTTTTTTTGTAAGGAATTCCTGACAGAATGCTGCAGGCTCTTCAAAAAGAGCCACGGTGCACCTGCACCTCAGGCTTATGGATGATGCCAAACGAGGCTGGGTTCGAATCGTATAGAAATTGTTCTATTAAGAAAATTAGATCCACCAGTCAATCCACTCTACGGACAGTGTCCGTCCAACAACGAACTGTCCTAAATCGAAGAATTGCTGCTGTCCGCGTATTCTGTCCGTTCTCTTTTGTGAAACGGGCCTTCGTGCCTGTCGCCAATTAAAATTGCACGAAAGTTCATCATGACGTTTCTTTTTCGTTAAAAGCAAACTGAACGCGTCTTTTATTCCTGCTAGTTTATATTTGTCTTGCACGGTTCTCCTTATGACTTCCTCTGTGAATATCGTCCAATTAAAATTAAACGAAACAAACGAAAATTTCGAGGTACATACTTGGCTCGTTGTAACGTGTGGATCATTCAATTTCTGATACCTTTTTTCTATTATTTTACTTTTGTACAAGTTTACATTTTTAATTATTAAGATAGTGGTATCCAATATGGTCTAGTTAAGATTTTGTCACTTTTAAGGGGAAGAAGGGGTCGGATTTCAAATTTTGTAAGTAGGAATCGAGATTTAAGAAATTTGAGGGCTACCGGAAGAAGAATGCAACTAGGGCATATTGGGTAGGTAGATATTGATAGATACTTCATTTGAGTGGCGACTAATAAAATAAATATAACGAAAGAAAATCTGGAGGTGAATGTTCTTATTATAGGACGCATCACATTCATTTTTAGTTGTTACTTCAAATTTCTACTATTTTTTTAGTATCAACTGACGGAAACCAGGCTTGTTTATAACAAAATATAGAAGATAACGGTAAATTTATCAAAGCATGTATTTAAAAGAGTTTTTTTAATCTAAACGAAGGTTAAATAAAAGTGTTGCTTATTAAACTTGCGAAGCTTTAAAGCAGCTTTGGGAACATTTTATTTGTATTACTTTCATTTTGGAAGAAGAAACTTAGTAGTTAAATGATTTAAAAGTAGTAATTTTGATATTAATGATAAAAAAAAGCACTTACGGAATCTTAATTCAAAGTAAAAAATCTCTCAAAATTAATTCAGACTCCTAATATTGATTGAACGATACTCCAGACTTATTTGAAGATACTGTGACGCATTAGAACAGCGACTAATTGACTTGTAAGTAGTATAAGTCCACGTTCGAACCGACGATTACTGATGGCTGGCGTTTACTTTGTATTTAGGCAAGCCAGTAGCAACAAATTTGCTGACTCAAATCCTATGAAGTCTCGTGAACTCGTGCGATTAATAATTCACGAATCACGCGCGTAGGATTAGGATTACTGCGCTTACGTGAGCACACCGTCGGTGCAAGACTTTCCTACCTAATGCGATTAACGATCTCCGCTTTTAACAATACTTTCTCGACGTACACCCCGTAACTTTCCTTCGTTGTCTCGGTCGTTCGTTATAATTTTCCGCGTTACATTGAAAAATTATTCATAATTAGCCTTATTTCTCTCGATTCATTAGTTACAGGTTTCGAGCCCGCATTGTCGATTTGCTTTGATATAGCTACGTTTTATATTCCCAAGCTTTGAACTTCTCTTCCAATTAGCACACAGTAAAATTTACGTTGAAACGAACGATATATGAATTCGTTTTAATTCTAATTAATTGTTCGCTATCTCGATGTGTCGAGTAATTTGCACTTTTGGAATGCCCGTTCGGGTAACGTTCGTTACAAAGTTTAAATGATAATTGAACGTAAAACGAAATTGCACGGTGCATGAATTTCTGGTTAAATTCGAATGAGAGCGTATTTGTAACGTGATTTGGCTACTGTGTGTCGAAAGGAAATTCAGAAAAATTATGGAAGAATAAAGGAAGTATATCGAAAACGACAGTGAATTGAAGCAAGATGTGAATGACCTTTAAAAATTCGAAAATAAGAAAATTACTTTTGTCATCACGTTCACGGACGATTTCAAATTAATCTCAAACAAATCTTATCTTGTTGAAGTACAATTATGATACTTGAGCTTTGGGTGAATTAAAAATAATTCTACTCTTCTGTTTCCAACGACAAAACCTCTTCGTTGTTTCAATACTGTTGCTTCGATGTACTTGGCAAACAATAGATGTGCTCTTATTATTGGAAAAATTTCTTCCGTTATGTTTATCTTTTCCACGAGTATTGTACGATTCCCTAGACGACATACATTGTTTGGGAATCCAACGAAAATGTAGGTGACACAGAACGATCCGCTCTGTCTAAGGAATTATTAAGAGGGACGACACTCGAATGAACATCAAAGACAAGCTAATAAAAACATCGACGTTTATTTTCTTTCGACTCCTACGACTTTCAAAGGCTCTTGATGTCGATCAATTCTAAATTTATACTTCTTTTACAAATTGTCCGAATAAAATAACAAAAACAACAATCAACAACATCCTTTGTCCCTTAATTTTTCGTTCTAATTTCATCGATTTTTCGTGAATGCTGTTCTTGGTCGCGTACAAAGATTCGACGTACCGACACGAATTTCCGGTAAAAGAAACGTTGACTGTCGGTCATTCATCCCCCGACAGCTTCCCCCCTAACCTTGACACCTGGCGCACTACGATACCTTCGGCCGTTCGACGAGGAGAACAAGCGTAAGCGTAACAGACAATCGAATGAAACGAAACAAAAATTACCGTCAACCTGCGTCCCGAAATCGTACTTCTCCAAACCTTCTTTCACAGGACCGTCACTCGACGACGTTCTCAACACTGTCTCGCGCGACCCAGGCTAACCCGAGGAAACATCACAGTTACTTGTCGAAACGATTCGTGCGTTCCGAGAACCGACGAGGAACAAGATACGTGAAAACGAACAGCATGGACGGGAAACACGACGAAAGAGCAGCCGGTTCCTCCGTTCCCGGAGAACTATCGCTAAACCACGACTTCCCGGTCGTTCGTGCACCTACGTATGTACGTTTCGTTCGTTTTCGACGATGCTGCTCCCCCACCCTCGGGACTACGCGCCACACCATCGGCTTCGCCGTCGAACCTACCCCCCCGAGAAGAGCGAGCAACCCTCCGCCACCTTCGCGCAAGAACCTCCCTTGGTGGCGCCTTAAGCCACCCTCGCAAGTTGCTCGACGTCGCCGGCAGATCGCACCAGCGGAAACCACGCCGACGGATCGATCGACGTGACGTC
Source organism: Stelis phaeoptera (assembly GCA_943735885.1). Lineage (NCBI taxonomy): Eukaryota > Metazoa > Arthropoda > Insecta > Hymenoptera > Megachilidae > Stelis > Stelis phaeoptera. The sequence goes on from OX030933.1 coordinate 7,182,833, forward strand.
ACGCGACCACGCAAGCGTCGTCGACCAGAAATTGCCACGACGTATCGTTACGGCGACGACAAGACGTCGTCCTCGTCTGGAGATACAACGGGGGCAAGGAACACTTTTTCTTCTTTTTTTTTTTTTCTTTTTACAGATATGGAACACCGAGGCTGGATCAATCTTACCCTTTCTCGTGATCTTAATCAGTTCGTGAAACTTATCAGTATACGACTTGGGTGGAACGAAATATAAGGGCAAAATCTATATTTTTTTTTTTTGTATTCATGAGCGTTAATGGTGGAAGTAGTTGTATAAATTGTACTACGTGAAATTGAACTTAATTGGAAAATTCGTTGAGGCGCCACATGTTGATGAAAAATTATTGCTTTTGTTGAATTTGTGAGATTTTTATTGTTCTTTTAGGAACTTAGATTAATTTCCTATTTGCTATTTTACTGTTTAATAATAATTTTTAATAAATGAAATTTGGGAAAAGGTGAATAAAAGTTATCATTACCTATGACAGAATTTATCAATAGGTGTTACAAATTGAGAAATTTAAAAATTTGAAATTTAGAAATTTGGTAATCTGGAAATTCATCTGGAAAATTGAGATTTGAAGGTCCGAAAGTTGCTATAATCTGGAAATGTAAAATTTAAAAATTCGATATTTGGAAATTTGAAATTTGGAAAATTGAGTTTTGAAAGTTCAAAATTTGGTAATTTGGAAATTTGATATTTGGAAATTTGAAAGTTCGAAATTTGGTAATTTGGAAATGTAAAATTTAGAAATTTGATATTTGTAAATGTGGAAATTTGAAATTGAGAAATTTGGCAATCAGAGATTTGCAAGTTCGAAATGTGGTAATCTGGAAATTTTTAATTTTTAATTTAGAAATTTGGATTTAAACATTTTCGTCACAATATTTAAATCCACTAGATCTTCGTTTGTAAAGATTTCTTACTTTACAAAGCACAGTAATAAACAATTTTCAATTTGAATAGTATCTGACAATTTTGAATAGGTCAGAAAGTAAATGGTAAGATGTCTGGGATGAAGATAAAAGAAACAACTGGCACAGTGCAATAACAACTGTAACTGGGAAACAAGGACAAACGTTTATATCCAAGTTGAAATATAAATTTCACTTTAACCCTCTGATATCTCAATTCTCTTGATCTTTATATTTTTTCATCGTAAATAAATTTATTGATGATTTATGAAACACGTGACACGGATTCTGTACATTTTTGTTATTTTTATTCCTTTCAACAACGGGAAAATTTCTATTTGCTCTAAGCCAGTTTCCCGTGTAGCACATAACTCTTCCATTGATTCCAGCATCTAATTCTTTTTTGAGGCAGAGTTCCAATAGGTTCGCGCAGTTCACCATCAATCTTTAACTGTTCGGACGAAGTTTCCAACGAAAAACAAGAAAATTTCTCTCTGCAAGAAGTCGGTTCTCGAAGAAATACACGAGAGTTTGTATACTTTTATTAAACACAATGATGTTAATAAAATAAGTCTGAGCGCTTCTCTTCATATAAAACCGGAACAATTAGCATTAAATTACAATGAATCCAAAAATTCCATCACGTATCTTTCATTTTGATTAATAGTTTATACATCATATTTAATATGAATCAACAACCATTCGATGTCTGGATAAATTTTCTATTAAAAATTACACAATTTGTAAAGACACTTTTTCCTATTTCTAGTTTCCGAGATATTACATAGAAAGAATACATGTTTAGTATTTTTCTTTCCGAACTATCTATTTTATGAATTTTATTAAAATCAGCATTGATAAATTTCTCACGAAAAACGAAAAATACTGATTTATGTATGAAAAGTAAATTTCTGAATAAACTTGTGGTTGTAAATATTCCAACAGAAAAATTTCTATTTGCCAAAAATCGCATGTACCACCAATTCTGCATTTCATCCCTCTCTACTTCTTTCTTTATTTCTTCAAGCAAAATTTCCAACGGAACATTTTCATTTTACAGGTGATTCGTTGTGTAATCAATTCAGTATTTTCTAATGTTCAAATTAAGTTTCTAAAATATTCGTTTGTAATAAAACACACAACTCTTCTAGTGACTTAAGTATCTTTTCATCTGTTCGATAATAATTTGTGAAATTCAGTATTCTCAAGAAAATTCCAGTGAAAATAGAATCAGGTAAACAAGGCGGTGGTAGAAAGCTGCCGCTTATGCTACGCAGATTTATGAAACAATTAGAAGGATTGAGTGCGCCATTACAACCTGTCACAGAATTATGGTACTTCCGTGAGAAGTACTTCACCAAGGTAACCGTGGTACAGCTACATATCGAACACGTGGCTCAGAAGTGTGAAATCCGTAGTTCAAAATCGTCCACCAACAATGTTCTGTAATAACTATTGCTATAGATATTATAATTCTAAAATTTCGATATTTTACTTGAAATTTGTTAGATCAAATAATTTTCTATTACCTGCGAACCCTGTTCGCATCGATGGTAAACAAAAACCAGCATAGCATAGAAGAAATTTTAAGATATTGTTGTTCGACGATATAATTCGTCCTGCTATACATTGTTATATCATTCCTTTTATGAATTTTGAAAAATCGGTCTGACACAATATTCTGTATATTTGAAACGTTGAGAAAATTAAATAAAAAGAAAATTTCGATTTTTTGTTTAAATGTCAGGGTGAGTTTATCCCCTTAATATACCTTCTTCCATAATTTTTATTAGGTACTAATGAAAGTACCTATTTATTTATTACTATGACTTAGAATTAGACGTACAGCGGCGGCCATCTATTTAAGATAACACGTTAAAATGGAATTTTTTTGAAATTGGATCAAACGATCCGAATTTCTTTTTAAGTTTTCCTGAGAATTATAGCTAGAAATCGTCTATAACTCTATTCGCACAATCTTCATCAATAACAGTAGAGAGAGTTATGGAAAAGAATTATTTTGATTTTTTAAAATTCCTGAAAAATAACGTTTCATTCTGAATTACAAACAAAACGTATTTGACGTCGTACCCAAACCACAATCCATATCAGGGAAATGGATATGGAGAGGGGGATGCTACGTTAATGGTAGGGTGATGATACGGTTGTGCATAAATGGATCTCAACCCTCGAATCGTAGTCAGGGTTAATCGTGACACAAGCCTCGAAAAATGTAACGGTATTTTAATTAAAATTAAATGCTAAAATTTTTAAACTACACAGTTTTATGCGTTAGGGAATAATACCGAAGTGACAGCGGAATATCTAAAAGATTAAAATAAAATAAAGCAAAAAATTAAATTTAAAGTTTGACCGGTGTACCTAACATACTCTACTCATTTCTGCTGCAGGGTTTTGGAACATTTTTTCATCAGCAATAAGTGCATCCTAATTATAACTGGACAATTATGACATTTAGACGATTCTCCTATTTTATTAACTATTTAAAAATAGTTAAATAGTTTATGGATTACACAGATGATGTCTGTTACGAAAAGAACTAAGAAGATACTATTTGGAGTTCATCCAATAAGAAAACTGTACAGGGATTGAATAAAAATATATACATCTTTGAATGCTAATTATATCAGATATAAAATCTATAGTGAGAAAGTTTGATAGCATTGACGTTGATGTTGGTCATTTATAATTAATACAGCTGCAAACCAAAGTTCATCCATTTTACTGTCATTACAGTGTACAATAAAAAAGTGTATATATGTATATAAATACATATTTTATTGTTGTTTTAACTATGTAGATTATAAGTACGAAAATATTTGGACAAATCTAATTCATTCGATAGAAAAATATTGTTTTCTGAAGGTAATACAATTTATTAAGGTGACAGTGCTTTTAACACGTTGGCTGCCACGGGGGTCACCGGTGACCGGCACCCGAAATTTTTTACAATCAAATAATTACCAACAGAAATGATAAAACAAACCACGGATAGCGTTAACATTAAGCTAATAATGCTAGCTATCGAATTGAAAGGTTAAATTTGAAAATTAGTTGATTGTATTGTTAATAATTAGGATTTCAGCGTGTCTGACTACCCACGTCCGTTTTCACTGTGGCAGTCAACGTATTAACTATTCAGGTAGGTCTGTCTAATTTTACTTTTATGGCTAACACAGTCAGCAAATCCTAATATTATAGAGCCACGGTGATCCAGCTTAAAAAAAAATGTTAAAACCAAATATTTTCTTCCATCTTCCCTAACAGAACTTGAAGAGTTTCTGCATGAAAAATGGTATATTATCGTATCAATCATTATTCAGAATTTTAATGTTCAGCCAACGTTGCTCCAACAAAATATTAATAAAGAATTTTCTTAATACACAAAGTGTTTCTATTATTTTGTTTAACCACTGTATGCCTCTAGCGAAGGAAAACCAAGATCCAGATTCTGATTACTGTTGATCTTAAAAATCATAAGCTAGTAAATTCACACTTAGGTATAAATGTAAACGCTTTCTTGCGGACGCGTAAAGAGGAACGCGGATCCTTTGATCTTCTGGTTACCATTGTGACAAGTCGAAAGGACAATACGAAGCACCGTTGACGAAGGACAATGGCGCTTATCTTTCTGCATACGGCCACGTCGAAAAGCGACGTCTCCCTGGCTTAAATTGATTTCGCGCCCTGCTGTTTGCTCGTTCGCAATTGTTCGATGCTTCTATCTCTTTGAGCTACCGAGCATTGTCTTGAGAATTTCAATATTAATCGTTGTTTATATTACGCTCGAAAAGTGTAACTCCTTCGAAATGTGTTAGATAAGTGCGGAATTTTCAGTCCATTCGATCAATCTTCCAAAGTTTACGCTTTTAACACGTTGACTGCCACAGTGAAAACGGACGTGGGTAGTCAGACACGCTGAAATCCTAATTATTAACAATACAATCAACCAATTTTCAAATTTAACTTTTCAATTCGATAGCTAGCATTATTAGCTTAATGTTAACGCTATCCGTGATTTATTTTATCGTTTCTGTTGGTAATTATTTGATTGTAAAAGATTTCGGGTGCCGGTCACCGGTGACCCCCGTGGCAGCCAACGTGTTAATATACAGTATACAGGATAGGGTCGAACAAAAACGGGTGCGATGAGATTATTTACATTTTATAAACTTAGTTTAAAAAATTGAATTAAAAAATTTGCTGCTACATAAGCTGTTATGGTTAAAGTTCGACACTGTCGAGCATTGTGGGCTTATATAGGGAAAATGGCGCCGTTACGTATTATATTTAAGTATCCTTCAAAGATAGTTTGTCAGTTTAATAACAAAGTTAAATAAATTTTGATGTTACGATATAATCCCTGGAAACTTTCAAATATCAGACAAATGGTAAGGCCACCCTTTCCCTGTATCGCCATTTTCCCTAGGAACTTTTCAAACTCGATTTTCTCGAAGAGTAAAGAGTCAAGAATTTTCTTTCATATTTTTTTCTCTTAACTTTTCATAATGAAATCCAGCACCATTTGGTAGAATTGATTCTTTCCATGGATTTTTTAAAAGATATGTTTATTAGGTTTTCATAAAACTTTTTGGTATTAAAATAGCCACACACATTTTTCAGTGACTTGGACCAATGGAATAAAAAAAGTTGTTAATCAAAATGTATTTTTCGTCAAGTGAACAAAGTGTAATATTTTTTGCTATTAAATTGAGAGTATAAAAGGTTCTGTATACAATATATGTAAAATATTGTTCAACCCTTTGCACTCGATTGGTGACCCTGGGGGTACATGTGTAACTTACTCAAGAATTTTTTAAATTAAAATTAGAAACTTTATATTAGAATATAACACATTATAATAATAAAAATAAAAATAGACAGATTCATAAATGGAGCTTTTGGTTTTCAAGAATTTCGCTATAAAAATAGGCTAGATTTGATTTTGTCGAGAAACACTTCGAGCACAAAGGGTTAATAACCTTCTTTTTAGTATATTTCGTACAAATTTGATTAAATGTATGTACACTCAAAGCTGTTTCGGTTCATCATTGCAGTAGGAATGTTTAATTAACGCTTCGACGTATGATTTAATTAAAATTAATTTCTCATGCGATTCCTATTTAACTTGATTTTGCTTTACCGTGAGCACAGTCGGTATCAAATATTCCGTATTCAATTAAAATGCATCTCTGTGATTAATCTAAAAAATTCGACAATATACAGGATTTTTCGGCTGTTTGCGCGTACCTAAAATATTAAATGAAACTTTGTTTGTGTATTTTTCTCGACAGTTTTTTAATCAAGCTTTCATGTGATATTCAGAGGTAAAAATGTTGCATTTGAAAAGTGATACCTCGATAACGAAAATAATAAATCAGAAGGGTTCTTAATCAGTATTAGCATCAGTATCGCAGATGCGGGAATTATTTACGCAGATTAATGTTTAATGAAATAACTTGCATTCGAGTTTCAAAAATCAAGATTTTCCATTTCCTTCATTTTCCAATGAAAACATTATGAAATGTTCAAGATATAAATGTAAATTGAATATTTTCCAAAACCATTTTACTTTAATTGATTTAAGAAAAGAAAATTCTTAAAAAATAAATGGTAATAAATCTGGAAACACTTCAAAATTTTCTGTAAAAGGACTATATTCTTGAAAAATATATAACCCAATCAATTCTTTGAAATCTAATTATGAGAATGACTACTTCTTTGACTGCAGCGTGCTTTGACAAGAAACAAAAACAAGTCTTTTCATTAAACTGGAAGAAGAAAAAATTAAACTTACAATTAAATTAAAGTTGCTTGAAATCTTAAAATTTCGTATATAATAGACAACCAAGAGCGTAATATGTACGCCTTTAACTCTTTGAGGCACAGAATTTCAGAAGATAAAATAGACCCATGTTGTACAGAAATTTTTTTGTTATTTTTCAAATTTTATTTTACTTTGTTTTATTTTATTTTTTTTTGCACCTATTGCAATATTTCGAGGTGGGTATAAAAATGTCCCACCATGCATTACCGCGCATCAAAAAGGTGGGACATTTCTAATCCCACCGTGCCCCAAAGAGTTAATAGTCATGGATAATCAAAATGAAACTGTTGAGTATATTTGTAATTTTAAGCAAAAGAACGTTCGCAAACTCGTATTTTATACACCAAAACCTATAAAAACGAACACCTATCGATTATTACAAATCAAAATATTAAACGGCATAATCAATTATTTCCAAACCACAGAGAATTTATTTTCTGCAACCAAAATCCCCCAAGAAACGCCATACAATCGATTCAAGCTAGAAATTTCACTACATCTCCCAGTTTCTTCTTCAAACTGGTGAGCTTTCCTTTAAATCATTGGTCAGCTGGAAAGCCTTCGACATTATTCATCGTAACCGGGGCAGAACAAAAAAAAAAAAAAAAAGGAGCAGCTATGCGGCAAGAGCGAAAGTACTCGACGGATCATGGATTAAAAGCACGAGCCGGAAGGAGCAAGCGAGAAAATAACGTTTTCTGCTGTTGCCGGAGGATCCGTAATCGTCGGAATATGCTTTCAGGACTCGGCTTCTTTGTTGGTACCCTCGCCCTGTTTTATGGGGTCCTCGATGACGAAGTGGAAGGATGCAGAAGGGTCGTACTAACAGACGGGGGCGAGTATATTGAATTTCCGAAAAGCGCGTCGGGTTTCAAGCGGATGATACGCGGCTTGCTTATGCCAAACGAGTTAGCGATCCTGGAGAGGGTCCAGGATCCGTCTACCGACCGTTTCGTGTGTATACGAAAACACCATTGTCTCCGTGGTCCAACAGCGAATACCTTGGCGTAACATTAACTTGTATGTAGGTACTCTCAATTAATAATTGCACGCTCACGATATTTTTTTAGAAGAATGGTTTAGAAACGTTTATCAACCCTTTCGCTCTGTCTGGCAATATCATTTATATTTTTAATAGAAATTCACCCTTTCTACTCGAAGCATTTTTGTACATAATCGAGTCTAATCTGATGAAGTCTAAGCTTCCAAATAGTTAAGAATCTGTTTATTTTCACTCCTTTCCTTAATTTTTTATCCTCGCATTCCAGAATACTCGGATAAATTAAATATTGATGTGTCGCCTTAGAACAGAAGGCGACATCTGTCGTTAAGAACTGAAATACTTATTTGTAGAAACCTTGACACTTTCGAATAATATCTGGAAATATGTTATATCTAGACAGAACCTACTGACAGGACATGTACGTGTTTCACCTAAAAAATTCTGATTTCTGGTGGCCGAATCCCTCCGTTTTATTTAATTCCCTTCGCACGAAATGCATTAGAATCGTTAACTTGCCGTTCCCCGTGAATTATCGTCGTTGGTCGAAGTTGTAGGGTCGTTCTGCAAACTGTCGTGTCCTATATACGGGCGAAAATTGCGGTACACTTTCTTATTTGGACGGCCAGACCGGGACGTTCGCGAGGAATTATTGTCGTTCGTTCAATAGAATTTACATGGACGACACGTACGAAGGAAATGAAATCAGATTGAATGGCTGAAACGAACCGAGTCCAACTGGACACGTTCCGACGAGATTCTATTCGACCGAAACGAATCCAAACTCAATGCGGTGAATCTAATCGAGATGATCGCCATTGACCCATTTTCTCAGCTTTTTCTCCGCCACTCGGTGCCTTCCCGCCTCCCTTGTTTTGCCAAGCTTTTAATCACTCGTATCAATAGTGCTCCGATGTCGTTTAGCTCCGCTTCGATTAAACGTACCTCGTCTCTGTTTACCTTTGAAATGACGTTAAACAATTATCGGAGCATTCTGATGATTTCGTAGTAAGTTAGATAAGAGAAGAACCGTACTCAACTTTTAAAACGAAACTTCTACTCTTGAAATAACATCGTAACTTTGAAACAACGTATGAAACTTTTATAATGAATTCAAAACTTTCTTTGGCGTATTTTCTATTACCTATCATTTTTGTATGTACATACTGTAACGAATAAATAATAGTGTAATCGAGTAAATGTTGTCCCTCGAATGTTGGTAGAAAATTATTAGCACGTATAGCATTGACGATAAACCGACAATGTTTATTGGAACTATTAAATAAATAGAAATGTCGAAGATCAAGTATATAAAAAGTAGGCCAAAATCGAGTGTCCTAATAAATTTTGCACTGGTCCATTGTTAATATAGTAGATATTGTAAATGACAATTTGCAAGAGAGAAAACACGTAAACATTGACACAGTCAGAATTCATTAAAAGAATATTTCAATTTATTTTATAAGTCCCTGTCGCAATAAATATTTAAAGGCAAGGGGTTAATCCTTTAATTACGGCTGGAAGTATTATTTCTAAATAGAAATTAAAAAACAGAATTCTATATTTTTATTATCTTAGAAATTTGGAAATATCTTTTGAAGCTATCGAATGATAGTTTTAGAAACGTAAAAATTTAGAACAAAGTAGCATTTATTTGCCAAGGACGTATATCTACATTCTTCGAAGCGAAGGGGTTAAGCGTAAAACAAGTATTCTGTGGTTAAAATTGAAAATAACACGGGGAAGTTTGTTCGATCGAAGTAATTCGCGTCATTCAAGATAATTACGCTAAGATGAACGAAAAGCTGAGTAATTGGTGGTACGTACGAAATTAGCCCTGGAAATTTCGTCTAATTAAAGACTATTAGTAAGTGCTGGCACGACTACTCTTCGCATCATGCCATATCAAGTCTGATTCAAACGTTCCAGTGCCGATTTTGTGAAGTGATTCACGCCAGAATAACTCAATATTAATCAACATCGTACTTGTCATTTCTATCTTCAGAATTAATTTAATCAGCTACTTTCACATTACTTCGAACTACTTAAACTTTAAAGTTAACCTATGCACTGGGACTACTTTTTGATACGATCGAGTTCGAAAAAATTCAATTGTGCGGATAATTAAACGTGGAACGTTGAACGTATCACGTGTGATGTTAATTAATTTTTTAAGAAAAGCTTTGAAAATAATTACCAGGAATCCGATTCATATTTAAACAAATGCATTGTGGGATCCATAGAACCCTACAGAAATAGATAAATTTATTTATGATAAATCCGGCAATCGAGTGCAAAGTGTTTAATTAATTAAATTTGGGATTTTTTATCCTTGCTACTCAGTTTTTTAAAATTTAGTATAGATATCATTTATCAGTTATCAGTTAACCCTTTCACAACTCTTGGCGCTCAGGATTACTCTAAACTAATGTCACTAATTGCACAATTTTGTCGTTCTCGAATCATTGATAATTCTTTAAATTCTTTAAACTTCCATTTTCTTCGCACGATTAATACATATCGAATTATTTATCAAAGAATGTTTCATCGTTACAAATCAGCTACACGGTGAAAGGGTTGAAGTGTACGAATATTACGTGTAAAATAAAAAAATCAGCCCTTTCAATGAACTAAAATCCGTGCAAAGAATAAGCCGGGCTTCAGAATGGAGTCCACGTGCGCTGACAAATCTGCCGGTTTATACATTTCGTATTCACGTGGAGACAGTGAGTCGGTTCAACGTGCCATCGGAACCCGTGTACCAAGTGGTAACAAGATACACTCGAAATAAACGATAGCAAGCGTGTATAATGAAGTGTGCTTTGACTTCGATCTGCACACAAGGCTTGAAACCTCTTCAAGATAATTGAATTAATTTGCTTCTACCAATTTATACAGCATCGTTTTGTGTCAGGGTGATTACGTAAAATGTATTGACCCGGAGACATTCTGAGCCAAAATACATATTTTGCATACTCGTATTTTGTTATATGTATTTCAAATTTTATCAATAAAACTTAGGAAATATTAATTATCATGTTATATTTTAAAGATAGAATATAAAGGGGAATTGATAATGCATATACGTTCTTGTGGAACAAGGTGTAAATGAATTACCGAGCGAAAGACGGACGAGAGGACAAAGTATTGATTAGCCAAGCGTGTACTTAAAGTTTACGAGCTTCTCGGCGGTAATTCCTAGGAAAATTCGTTTAAACCGGCATTTTTATAACATAATGTTTTCAGACCTTCTAAATAGACAATTGTTAAGAGAATGTTACTAATTTAAAAATAGCTTATTTTGATCTAATTTTATATAGAAACTTTGCTGTATTAATTGGAAAGTTAAAAATATTTTTAATGAAATTGAAAGATCTACTACTTAATAGTTACTAAATAAAAAACGTTAGAAGTTTTAAACATTGTATTTATATTATTTAGAATAAATAGCCATCGTTTTATTCAATCTATTGGTACAAAGATTCTAAATTTTGATTACCAACGAATTATTTATCGAAAAATGTAGCATTTTAGATTACTTCCTGTTAGCCTATGTTTCTTAAGGTAAACTTTTTAGAAACCATACGTATCTGTCATCAATTTGGAAATTATCATAATAATTCTCATACAATGTATATTAATTAATTAATACTTGGACAAGCGACCATTGAAAGAGTTCACGATTTAAATTAAATTCTGAACTAATTTTCGTTTTCATTTCTCAAAATTTCAAGGTGATCCTTAGTATGCTTTCGTCCAATATACAAAGGTATTGCGTTTGAAAATTGTATTGCTCAGTTATAAAAATGTTGATTAAAGGTTACAGAGAAGGCAATGGATACGTGGTATGTGTGTAATAAATGAGTTTTAAGCATATATCCTTTGATCATTATCTGTCGAGGTTACCTCAAAATTAGACCAAAATTAATTTCTGAAATATTCAATCCCAGGTGGCAGAATCTCTTCGTCACAATCGACAACATAAAATTGCAACGCAATAACGTCAAATCTACAGAAACAATTATTCTCGTATCCACAAGACTAGTGTCTTCAAAAAATAAAAATGTCGACGAAGAAAATATAATATCGCGACTTTAGAGTTGTACAAGTCGCCGTAACAACGACTATGGAGTCCATTCTGAAAGTGGACTTACATTGTAAATCTATGCGTCAGTTCCGTATACCGAGCACAGTGTTGATGCAAAAGGGGAGCATCCTCCTTTTAATTTTTGACAAAATACTTGATAGTTTCCTTTTTACTCAAAAAGTTCAGTTTCGTTCGCGACAGGTCGCGTAAACCTATCACTTTTGTATAGTTCCGCGACAAGCAAGCTCAACATCATACTAATCACCTAATTTCAATGCACACGCACACACTTACCTCTCATGATCGTGGCCATAAGACGGATTGATTCTACGAGCGTACAAGGAAGCACCGCCCTCGGACATGTAACCGTCGCACAAGTCGGACAAAGTTCTGCTGCCGACGGTCATACCACCGCGAAGAACCTCCCCGTCGCTGAGATAACCGGAGGCGACGTCGATGTCCGCGTAATCGTGACCGACATGATGATGAGAAGAAGAATGAAGGATCGTGTACTGTCGAGCGGTCGTTCTGCTGGGCAAAGTCTGAAGGGCCCTGGCGCCTGGTGTGTAACCACGGAGCAGAGGTTGCATGGGTTTCACCGTCATCTCGGCCTCGTCGTCTCCCATGGAGCCAGCTCCGCAACTTGAACTTTCGGACAAGACCTGCAACACGGGCTGAATGAATGTTTCCTTCGATAAGTTATCAAAAAATGAAATCTGTACAGGAAAGATAGACTAATCCAAGTCTACTGTTCGAAAGATCGAGTTGTATACATTATCTTACTGCTCTTTCTGTATTTTATCGGAGTTACAGGGACATTTATGTATTGCATTTCATATGACTTTTGTTTGTCTGCTGTACTGGAACGTAACGAGCATGGACTTAAGTTAGTCTGGTTCATATATATAGAAATATTGGATTATAATACAAATTTATTAAAAATGAAACAAATATCGTAACTATACAACGATGTATAATCTTATTTTGGAGAAAAGAAAATGTTATGTTACAATTTAAACATTCTGAGTACCATGGTAAAATCTTCTAGTCAGAATTTTAATCCTTTGCACTCGATTGTCCCGTCTGAGGGAACATATTTAATTTACCAGAGTATTTTGAAATGTGAAATTTAAGGTTTATTGATATTACAATATAGAAAATTAAGAAGAGCAATTAAAATAAATAGATTGATGATCATTCGTATCTCTTTTTTCCTAAAATAGCGCATTTGGTTTTTGGAAGTTTTGGCGGAAAGGTAGACTAAATTCAATCGTATTCAAAAATACTTCGAGTGCAAAGGGTTAATTTTTATAAATTCTTGGTCTTATTTGTGGTATTTAGCTTTCTCAGTTGGGCAAATTTGTATTTATGTAACAAAATTACTGGTAATTGATGTGTATTCGTGCAAAAGTTGTAATTCGATAAAATTTTACTACAATGAACGATACTTTACTATGTGAAAAAATATAGAAGCTTCGTTTTTGAGAAGAATGGGTTTAAAGTTTGAAGGTTACACTTTCAATGATTTCTAAGTTAATAAAATAACATTTCTAAAGCTCGTGCTTTGTCTTCCTTATCTTAACTTATATTTTATCTGGAGGAGACAAATAAAAATAATGGTAACAAATTATAGTGGGCTTAGTGTCCTTGGCAAACATTCAAGGCTGTGCTTGTTCTTAATAAAACATCAGTAACTCGTTTAATTTTCAATAACAAACAGTACCTTTCAATTTTCTCTCAACAGTTTACACGCTTTTACATTCCAAGTCTTAAAGCTCTTAACAAGTATAACCTTGGTTCTCCAGTATCTACCATCGCCCATGTTTTAGATCGAGCGAATGGTGTCGCTTCTTGCAAGATATAGATGAAATATAAAACAAATATGTTGGAAGATAAAAAATGCTATAAATCTTTCAAAAGCTCTTTTTAAGAATCATTTCAATTGATATCAGAAGGTAGGAATTAACCAGAAGAAAGAAAGAGCTGCTACCTTTTCTATAAATTCAGTGACAATTGTAGTATTCATTACAAATATTATAAATAAAGTGTTGTGTTGTTTGTATACGTTAACGCAATAATATTAGACATCTCAGAAAGTTACAGCTAGAAATAACAAAATGCTTCAGTCTGTAGGATAGATTCCTTCAGGATATGTAGTGTTTCAAATTCCTACAAAATGTCAACCTCCTCGTATGCCTGTATAGTGCACTAACTTTCTGGGACCTAATCGTACTGATGAAACTACTAACCTTCTCCATTTGTTCGAAGGTCGTGTCGATTTTTCTATTGGGTATCGTCTTGATCTCACTACCGCTCTCGCTACTAGGCCTATAAATAACGCTGCTATCGCTGGAGTTACTTTGGCCAGTGCTGTTCGAGTTGCTGTGCGAGCTCTCGGACATCAGATCCGAAATGCTCGGCATCGGCGACACCATTGCGACGGTGTTCGGGTCGAGCTTGCGATGCAAAGCGTCTGCCTTCAATTTCGTGGGCGTCGCTACGCCAGCTATGCAGTTTTCCTTCGGTGGTTTCGAGGTGCCTTTCACCAAGGCCGTGGGCTTTGGAATGCTGGAGCCCGGACTCCCGGAAGCGTTTAAAGCGGTGCCTTGAAGCGGGCTACCCAGTACCGGAAGCTGATGCTTGTTCTGTCCGAAATTCAGCGCGTTCGAGACCTGTTCTTGAGACGAAGTATTGTCCGATTGAGTTGTCGTGCCTTCTTGAATAGTCGCCATTTTCGTATCTATCGTTGTTTCCGGATTGTGACGCGGGGACGAGGGTGGTGTTTGCTTTCCATTTGTACGTTCCATTTCCTGCAACTCGTTTGCAACTTTAGCCTTCATCGGAGAACTCGTGTTCTGTTGCTTGGACGGGCTACCAACATTGTCCAACGTTACCGAATGATTGTTCGTCTGTATATTTTCAACGATTTCCCTCTGTCTCTCTATCGTCGACTTCTCTTCGAACAGATTCGCTTGATTCATCATAGACAACGCGTGATTGTTTTCTTCGCTGATACGGATCTCCTCTTGATCAGGTTGCTTGATCATCCCGTTGGTGTTACTCATCAGTCCCTTTTGCAATAGGACATCCTTGTTGAGTCCATTTGGTGGCACCTTCACGCTTTGCAGTTGAATCTTTGCGTCGAGTATTTTGCCAGGTAATTCCATCTTCGGTCTAGGTGGCTGCTTTACGAGTTCGTTCTTCGCACTGCCAAGATTCTTCGTGTCCTGTGCGCTGATCTGTTTAGCAGCCACCAGCATCGAGGGATTCGGCTTTTGCAATTGACCGAGCGGCTGCTGCTGCTGCTGCTGCTGCTTCAACAGATCCTGCAGATTCGAGGACTTTTTGTCCACGGCCAACTTCGCACCCACGCCACCGATCTTGCTGCTCGGCTTGACATCTTCCAACGGTGGATTATAACTGAGCAACTTGTCCGGCGTGCCTTTTGTTCGCGCGATCTTACTTTGTCCTTTGCTCTGCTCTTTCCTCGTGGTCTTCGGGCTCGCTTGCTTTGCTGGTTTCGCCGATTGAAGCTTCGATTTCAGAGCCCGGCTCTTTGGCGATTCCACTTGCACTCGACTTTGATCGCACAGAGACGTCGAACTGTCCGAGTGTTCCGACCTCGCCGAGGAGAAACCGGAGGAACTAGAGGTACGTTTCGACACACCGGACGAAGCTTTACCACGGTCCTGATTTTTATCCTTGTTGTTGAAGAGTTTAAACTTGTCCAGGACAGAGTTCTTGTTCTGTTGTGTCGGCGGTCCCGGCGGAGTGTAGGGAGATTGTTGGGTGCTCCTTGTGCCGCTTGGTTTGCCCACCGTTGACGTTCGAGGGCTGAAATATTTCACACATTTGTTGAACATTTGAGTTTTTACTCAAATATTTGGTTGGAAGATAAGTTTGCAGCCTTAATCCAGAAACTTGTAAACAAGAGATATCACAGAAAAAAGGAAGCAATTGAAGGATACAAGCTTATGTTCCAATCCACTAATAGTCTAAACTAGTAGGCCCTGAGAACTTCGAAGTTCCGTTTTATGGACATTCTGTTTATAATTGGAATTAATAATAAAATAGAGTTTCAACTACTTTTATTATTTGTGTTATAATTTCTTAAATATGGTTACTAACAGCCAAGTAACGAGACGTGACAATTAAATAAAATAATGATGCAAAAATCTGTAGAAAAATATTGAATTACAGCTACGCCAAGCCCAAGAATTTTTTCATTTCTATTTTGCAGTTGACAATTGATATCGACATCTTCTATTTTTAATTGTATACCAAATTGACTGAACGTACATATGTATAACAGCGCAACAATGATAATCCCCTAAATTATGTGTAGTTTTAGAGTTTAAGCTTTTAAAGTACAAAATTTATATCGTGGAATTGCTCATTGCAAAATCACTTGACAACGTCTCAGTAAAAGTTAACGTGTCTTATCATCGGAAAGGTGTGTTATTTACCTTGGTGTTGTTGCAACGCCTTGTCGGTTGGTGGAATTTTGATTTCTAGGCTGAGGGATGAAGGAAAGTCCGCCCTGTGGCGGCTGTTGTTGACTGGGGCTCGTACTTCTGGAACTACTAGCACTTCCGATGCCACCGTTTCCGTGCTTCAAACCACCTAAAACACAAGATAATCGATTCAATTTATTTATGTTCGTTCGTTAAACATAGAAACTGAACCCAAAGAAACAAGGATAAAAACGAATTAAATAAAAAATCATTTTCTGACTACAACAGTTAATTTATTATATAATGGAAACTAAGAATTTTAAAATGAAGTGAGTAAAAGTGACATTTTAAATAGGAATAAATTCATTAGAAATTATTATTCAAACAGTCAGGTACCTTCAATGAAATAAGTTCATAATTTCAGTTTTATTAGCTGAGATGAAATATTTTTTAATTATGGAGTGAATAGGAACATTAACAGTCGATGTTTTAATTTACTTTTATATTACATACTTTCAAATTAATTTGGTGAATTTTTTTTAATACTGTTGGTTTACGAAACGATTTCTCTTCCTTAGAATCTTTGATTTCCATAAGTTTTCATGAGGAATTAGAATTATTCTCTGGAATAATATTATTTTTGTTTGTTTTTCAATAAATTTCATTTTTCTTCCAATCATTTTTCCATCAAAATAGAAATATTGTAGAATTAATACCCATTGAAAAAGAAACATTTTATTCACTTCAATGGATGAAATTTACAAGTTTCTTAAAAAGAAGAAAAGAAATTTGTGAAATTATCAGTTACGAAACCTTTGATTTTATGATTCGAAATTCCTTCTTATATCTAGTAAGAATAATACTAGAATATGTGGACTGAAAAATTCGCAACCTTTGATTCGCAATTAGCATCTGACACAGCAATTATGAATAAAGTAAATAATAACATAAAATGTTAAACACTAAGATAATAAACATGTAAAATCAGCTATATTAAATTATAAAAAGGAAACAGAACTAATACGCAGATTTAGATTTTAAAATATTCAGAACAGCAACAACGCGTGTGTCTTCTACTCGATATAAAAGAATGTTTCGCGTTAGAGTGTGTTTCCGTGTATTCCGCATTACGCTCCAGGATGACAGAATAAAGCCTGACTAATCCCAGTAAGTACTTTAAGAAACGGTAAAAAATAAAAGAAGTTCCGTAATAGAGGCAGAACAATTGGCGACGTTCAGTGGTAATAAAAGTCCCGATATTCTGCAAAATGTCCGTTATAAGTCGGCTCGTAATATTTCATTAAACGATCGAACCGTGATAAATGCTCGTCGATCCAGCCCCGTCTTTTTTCCATCGTATCCGCCCTGTTATTGGCCGCGACTCAATAAAACGATGATCGGCCGGCTCATTAAGCGGGCACAGTCGCGATACTGTGCCACAACGTGAACTCTTTGCCTGTGTCTGATAAGTACGAGCTGTCCGCAGATAAAATAAACCACAGACCGAGGTACAGAGCATTCGCGTGACAGCGTGCGTTTACCGTGAATCGTGATTAATCCGCTAACCCTAACCCTTGCTCGTTGCGCGATCTGTCACCACCGCAATCGTAGACATTGTTCCCACAGAGTAATTTGTGTTTAATTTAACCGATAATTTTTTATACTTTTGTGATCATTTATTTCGTTTTTGAACCTAGAAATGCGAACCAAAGTAGAATTTGAATCATCAAAGACTGGGTTATGATTAAATATCTAAATATTTGCATAAACAAAAACTAACGTAAAAAAAAGTTAAACATTGAAGGTTTAAATCAAAATAGGTTATTTATTAAGAGATCACGAATTCTATATTTCACATCTGAAAAGTACGAATATTAATTTTTAGGAATAAAGAAACAATGTAAAACGATTATTTTAATTAAAGAATAAAATGTGGTAGTGAAAATTAATCATTAGCATACTTGAGACAGTGATTGAAATCGTATATATCAATAATAATTGGCATTGTTGAGGATATATTGACAGTGTAAATGATTAGCTGGTTATGTGCAATGTCTATTATTAGAATACGTGCACTATACTTATTAACTATGAAAGAAAGAAAAGAAAACATAAAGTAATTATTACAAAAAGACTCTCCGATCTCACCGACGCGACGTGTCGATTGAAACTGCGGGCTCGGTAACGTAAAGGACGCAAACACAACAATAAACACATACACACACCTGTTCAAATTATGAAGCGGATATATGTATATTCTTAACAGGCATATTATGTGTTAATTTTTTACTAATTTCCTAATGACCATACCGGTATCAATACAGTTCTATTTTATTGGTTGAATTTATGCAAAATTAAGTATACACAATTTTGTAGTTCTTAGAGGGATAACATTTTCTGCCCTTTTCTTTTTTAATTTGATCATAAATCACAAATTATACTACTGGATACAATAATCAATTCCCAAGTGTATAATAACAATACTCAAGGATTTTTACCGAATAATATACGAAATCGTTGACAAATTCTTCATCTTTCTTTTTTGCCAATTTTTCCAATCAAACAAAATTGATGAATCGTTCGAAGCAAACAATTTTGTTAATAAGAAAATCAAATACTTATTTGTTATTTGTTTTAACAGTTGGGCTGGCTATTACACTCGGGAGAGAAAATTGTAGAATAGACTGTACAACGCATCTAAATTGCTGGAATGAAGATCGCTTGATAAATTCTAATCTAGATCATGAAACAGCTGCCTTATCCTGATCCATGTTACTAGCCAGCTGATCGTAGTTATGTAATTTATTGTCCACGTCGTTGTATCGTTTCACCCGTATAATTAGTAGAAAAACGGACCTGTAATTCATTCATGATCGACAGTTCGAATTCTATACGTAATTGCAGCGACCAAATAACATAAGGAATAAAGCTGATAGCAATCTTACTTTATATAAATTATAAAATCAATCAAGTATTCTGTTTCCTATTTATAAGAGAAAATCTACATACGATTGCATACACGATGTAAACTGCGCCACGAAGGTTTTAAATATTGGTCTGTGCAGATGAAAATAATTAATTATATTAATTGGTGCCAGGTTCAGACGTAACTTTAATTAAATGTGTTATTATAGTGAACTGCGAGAAAATATAGTATAAATTTTCAAATTCATATGCTAACTCTTCGTAAGCAAAATATTTTTCCACACTTTACAGGTAAGCTACGTGATTTAATTTTTTTATTTTAAGTTTTAAAAAAATTTGAAAATATTCTGATATATTTATCAGTAGATTATTTGAAACATAGAACTTCTTAATCTCAACTTTCGTAATATCACGTTTGCTGCTTAGTAATTGATCATTATTTATCTTAAATATTGTTTAGTATCGTTTGTAGTTGTTTGTTCTGATTTTCTTTCGTTTGTAGTTGAATAGTTTAAAAATTACAACCCGTTGTTCATAGGTGTATGCGTCGTTCGTCTAGAAAGGGTTAAACAGTATAATTTCGCAGAATTCAGGTAAGTAGCTCGCCTCGAAACCGCCGGTTGCAAATTGTGTTAAACGAACTGGACCATGCTGGTCTCACGTTCGATCGTCGCTGTAATCACGACGGCCGCGATCATTCTTCATTGGCACCGGTGCTGATACTGATTCGCCGTAATAACGGAGCCTAATTCGGATCAACTCAATTGTCCCCTACGCTCGACACAAATCGGCCAGATACGAGATAAACGGCCGATGGATGGGAACGAAGATATCTTACGATGTTGCGATCCGGTGGCAAGGGCAGCCTTTATTAGTTTAACCCTCTATCGATCGTCGTGAATACGCGTACTCGCATTCATAATGGGATACCATGCGTGCCGGGTCTGTGGACGAATTGCATTCTTTCGTCGTGCTGCCAGAGGAATTTGAACACGGGTCTAAGCAAAGAATTAGGAAAGACGATGCGATTAAAATGGGATTTGGAAGCTCCCAGGATGATGATGTACAGGGTGTTCCATCCAACTTGAACAATTGAAATTGTTTATTACTGGCGGTGGAATTGGAATTTTTCTTTCTTCTATGGATGATACTAAGGCAAATGTCCCAATTAGCGACCCTGTCCTAATTATCGACACTTTATCGTTCTTATTTAACTATTACATTTTGTATGTCACGAATTGACTCGTGAATATTCGATAGTTTCAACAATGCACGTTGTATATTAAAAATGTAATTTCTCTCAAAATTGAAAAATCATGCAACGAAGGGTTAAAGATTCTAAATTCAAATAAGACTAACAAAATATTAGTCAAACAAGCGTACAATAAATAGCATTAGATAACGATAAAGTAAAGCGATAGAATGTTAATCAATTATCTGTATATTCGATCTGCATCGTAAAGTCTTAGGAGATTCCAGCCGGAATATTCTGGAGCTCGATCGAAAGCTCGAGTCACGGGGGGTGTGTCGTAATAAATTCGATTCCTTTTTTATCGGCGGATTCTGCGGGCCATTGCTGACAAAGAGATAAAGAGGAAGGGGCAAGATCGGAGAACGTTAAAACGTGACCAAGCATCGGAGCACGCCTGTCATGGGAATGATTCATCGAAAGTTGGATCACGAGCGATCGATCTTGCGAGATATTAATGACATCTTCGCTCTCAGCATTCTCGAACGGTTACTGGGATGCGTAGGAAACACCTGTAGCAACATGCTTTCCCAAATGATTGTTTTTTTTTCTCCTTTTGTGTAGTTCACCAAAAACCAGGTGTTTCCGTTCGTGTAGATGCAACTTACGTTAAGCGTTCGATTATCACACAACAAATTACATAATTTGACTAACAAATGTCAGGTTGTTTATTATTTCAAATGTTAATTATTTCAAATGTTACGAGAGAGTTTTATATAAATTGTCTCGTTGCAGCAATCTCCATAAAAAAAGTATTAAAACACAATTTTGGTGAAATTAATAGTTTGTGAGATATTTCAAATTTTTGTACAAAGTATCTATAAGTTTTATCGCTAGTACCTTTCTATGTTGAACCACGTCGATGTTTTGTCTTATTTAACACGTTGACTGCCACAGTGAAAACGGACGTGTGTAGTCAGACACGTTGAAATCCTAATTATTAAGAATATAATCAACCGATTTTCAAATTTAACCTTTCAAATCGATAGCTAGCATTATTAGCTTAATGCTAACGCTATCCGTGGTTTGTTTCGTCATTTCTGTTAGTAATTATTTGATTGTAAAAAATTTCGGGTGCCGGTCACCGGTGACCTCCGTGGCAGCCAACGTGTTAATTACCATTTTCCATATTTTCTGCTATTATTTTAACACGTTGGCTGCCACGGGGGTCACCGGTGACCGGCGCCCGAAATTTTTTACAATCAAATAATTATCAACAGAAATGATAAAATAAACCACGGATAGCGTTAACATTAAGCTAATAATGCTAGCTATCGAATTGAAAAGTTAAATTTGAAAATTAGTTGATTGTATTGTTAATAATTAGGATTTCAGCGTGTCTAATAAAATTTGTAATTTTCATTTTAAAAATTCCACAGTAAGTTACATAGCATGTAACTTACAAACTAACAATTTTACACTTTTTGTGTATCACATGTCTCGTGTGACAAAATTGCAATATTATGTCTGTAATGATATTTATATAACTCAAATTTTAGCATGGGTATAACTTGACCCCATATCAGCTACCAGCGACGCTTCTAGCTGTAGCTAGACACACACTGAGCTACACGTTTCAAAGGTAACCGAAATAGCGATTTTACTCCGTGAAACACAGCGGTGTCCATTTATCGATCAAGTCGGCTATCGAGTGCTTCTCAAACATCAGCTAGGGAATTGTATTCATAGTTGGCCTGGTTGCGGTGTACACTGTTTAATTACAACCCCGTGGATCTATAGTTGGCAGACGTTTCATGGCGGTACACAGGAATGCTGGAATTCAAATCTCTCCTTAATATTATGGATTCCAATATGTGGTGCCCGTTTCAAAACAATTTATACTAAAATACATTAATCGAATCTAGAATGGTTTACAAAAATGCTCTTTATTCTTTGAATGTGGGGAAAAAAAATGTTTCTGCCATTGTGAATCGATACTATCAACAGTAATTGAAGCTTTGATACGATAAGAATATTATAAAATATTTGATTTTGTAAAATAAACTCTAAGTTTTATAATGCAATCGAGTCAAATGATTAAAAAACAAAGACTGATGAAAAATTCTGAATACAGCTTAAGGTAAAATTAAATAAAAGTTAACGAATTAAAGAATTATTAAATAAAAGATCAATAAAGCGCCTTGGATGTAAAATTAGTACTGAATATTTTACGCAAAAGGTTAATTTTATTTGTTCGTAATTTTAGGATAAAATGAATTTGTATTATTTACTCAAAAGTTTGTATAAACTTACGACAAAGTGTTGATGCAATTCTCCAGCAACTTCAATAATAAAATACTACGGCTAATCGAAGATAATAATGACACATTCAATTAAGACCTATTATTAGCAATAATCACTAAGGGGATGATGAGCAAAGTACGCACATACGTTATAAGATAATGACAATCAAACTATTTGTCAAACCGTAATAAGACGAAAAATTATTTCATTAAGCTAAATATCATATAAGAACTGCAACACACACGATACCCATACTTGTATCGCCATATAAAAAAACAATCGTGGCTCTTGTTTCGCCTCTTGAATAAACGAACCAGATAGACGTGCTTTGTTCTTTCTCTTCCCTTGTTAATCTAACTGCGTATACTCTTAATGAACGAAGCGATTAAGAATATCGTTACTTTTTTTCAATTAAACTTTTGCTTCAAAATAACTCGGCAGTAAACATTAATTGCGTTAATCATTCAAAATAAAATTTAAGTATTAAGTGTATCAATAATATTAAAAATATTTTTTAAAATAGACACTTTCCATTACCTGTAAATGAAAACAACTTACCAAAAATCAGAAACCATTAGGAATCAAATTATACAGAGGTATTCGTCTAATTATTGCAACGAAAGGAACTTATAAAAATAATTTTCAACTACAATAATTTTGTCAAAAGTTTGCCAACTTTTAATTAACGAGAAAAACATTAAACAGTTAAAACAGGGCATGCAAAACACGGTATTACACAAGAGAGTTACAAACTTCAGTTACACACGTGTTAGGCAAAACTTGTTGCGCATTCGTGGCAGTGAACGCGGGAGAAAAACGTGCTTGCACTTCCGTCTGGTACTCTGTTTCAAACTTCACTTTGTTCTAATTTTGCCCTCTTGTCCCGTCTGACACGGCACTCATGAAGCTACTTAAAAATGATTCCCTAACGAGCATGCAAATATTTCCCTGTATTCTATGTAACTTCCTCTTCAACTCGACGCGTTGTTGCTAAACTGTAAAAAAGCTACTTGTAATACGGGTAAATTCGTATTAGTTGCGAAACTTGACAAACGACTAAACGCGAAAAATTATTCGTTCATTTGTTTATCTTTTCTACTATTATGATCTGGTTGAATATTTATGATTTCTATAGCAGAGACACAAGAGACTTTTATTTGCTAAAAACGAGAAAAAGTTGTCAAGTTTTATATTTAATGATCCAATATTAAAATTGAGAATATGAATTTCCCTATTTAAATATTTGTATTAACCCTTTGCACTCGAGTGGTGTATTCTAAAAATGCGAAATTTCAGTTTCACTCGTATCAAAATATAGAAAATTAAAGAAGGGAATAAAAATCAACAGATTCTCAAATATTTTCACTTTTCTTCCGACATAGTGCGTTTGGTTTCTAGAAACGTAGTCGGAAATGCTCCGAGTGCAAATGATTAATAATTAACATCCCTGAATAGGATCTTGTATAAATAGAAAGATTGAAACTTGGAATTATACGTTGCTAAAAATTGAATTTTGGATAATAAAATTTGTACCATTCGTTTAGAATTTTATTTTAATAAGCCTCTTGTTAACACAAATGTCACGTTCTATAATATTTCTTGTCCGAAAAGGGTTAATACTGTACGAGCCCTTCTGGTTTGAACTCAATTAAACGAGATAAGTATCTGGGCGTTTTGTCGGCATTCGAGCTACCTTTATTAGTAGCCGAGATGGTTCTGATACTTGAGTGCTTAACCCATTGCGGTCAGAATTATATTTCAATTATTTCTTTATTTTAACTGGCAATTTAAAAATGTCGTTTGCGAAGCGACGCAACAGCGTCCCTGTGATAAAAACTAATGTAGTGTCACGCTCGACACCGGACTGAAAAGGGTTAATTATTCGAACGCTGAGTTACTCGAATGCTTAATTATTCAAATTCTTAGTTACTTAGGTACTTAGTCATTTGAATCATTAGTCATACTAGTAATTAACTATTTGAGCAACATTAAAACAGCTAAGGATTTGAATGAGAATATTCAAATCTTTAATTTCTTAATTAAAATCCTTAGTTATTTAGATACTAACTAAAATACTTAAATAATCAAACATTCCAGAATCCAGCCGTGACACCACAAAAACGCCCTAATACCCTATTTAACACAGCTTAAATCGAAAAGCCAGGAACCGTATTAACTTCAACAGACAACTGACGAACATCAAATACAATTCTCTAATAGGGCAGCTACGTCCTGCTGCTTACCGAGTCAAATTAAATTCCCGATCGCCAATCGAAGCACTGCCAAAGCGAACATAATTTCACCGCACTTGTGGTAGCCATTCGCAGTAAGATCCTGGTAGAAAAGTCACACTTTTTAACGGAACCTCGAACGATCGCGACCGCACGTCCTCCCCTGCTCTCGTTCTAACGTGAACTCGTGCTTGCATTTTGTGCGAGTGCACTAGCCGCTCCGTACCCGCTCTCCACACCACACTTCTCCTCTCCTCCCTCCTTTTGTTTCGTTCGTACCGTGAGTGCAACGAGGGAACAACCGGCAGCGGTTGCATTAGTGCGTCTTTAACGGTGTACGAACTCATAAGGGCATTGCATCGGACGTGAGTACGTATGAGCGTGTATCAGCCGCGTTCGAATGGCTGAGGGTATGCGTGAGCGTGCGATTGACAGGCCAAGGTGATTAACTTTGGCTGTGATTCGAATGTTGATGTTGTTTCATCGTTTGCTTCGAGAACTTCGTCATTCTTTTCATGTTAATCCTATACGGGGTGATTGATAGCTGACAAAGATTCAAAATAACGGAGTAACGCCAAAAACTATGTATATAAATTTTGTTAAAAAGGTTCGAACTTTTAAGCGAAGAATTTTTGACATCGTGCCCTTTAGAACCTGAATTCTTTATATTCTCGAAAAGAAGCAGGGAAGTACCTTTAACTTTGTGAAGTATGATGATGAAAACCGAATATAACAAAGTTACGCCGTGGTATTTTTATTAAAACTAATTGAAATATTAACACGTTGGCTGACACAGTGAAAACGGACGTGGGTAGTCAGACACGCTGAAATCCTAATTATTAACAATACAATCAAGTAATTTCCAAATTTAACTTTTCAATTCGATAGCTGGCATTATTAGCTTAACGTTAACGCTATCCGTGGTTTATTTTATCATTTCTGTTGGTAATTATTTGATTGTAAACAATTTCTCACTCGTGTGTTTCATTTAATAATTGTTTGGATACAAGCGTGCGAATGCTTTCATGAACGACTGTAAGATTCCCACGAGAGATCGACAGTAAAGAAAATTGAGTAGAATCAACTAGAGGAAATAGCCGAGAAGTGAGACCAGCAAGTAAGGTACTCTTCATCCTTACTTGACAGACGTCAATCGCCCAAACGTTCCTAGAGTTTGTTACTCGAGACTGCTTATTCTCACGAATTTCGTACCCTGAAATATCAGCTTCTGGTTTGCTTTTGCTATCTCCACCGTATCGAGTTACGGTCGAAATAAAAGGGGCTGGGGTGCAAGTTCTGTGATTACACGATCGATTACAGGAATATAAGTTAATCTTTGTTAGTGATACAATTATTCTCTGTACGTTCAAAAATAAATGTCGTGTCAAAATTGATTGTAAAATGGGGAAAATAGGAAAATAATTTTAAAGAAGTTTTAAAAAAATTTCAACAAATTCGGAGATACTTATGAAAGTGTCTAATACGTCAAATTTTTAAAATTTAATAATAATGAAAATTTAGGAAGAAATCAACGACCAAGATTATCTACGAAGACTTAAATAATAATAAAAATTTATGGTATTTTATTTTAGATAGGTGCAGATAAATAAGTTATTTTATTTCTCAAATTTGAACTTCATGGAACGATTACAGTAGTAAATTATTGCTTAACAATATTCGTCATTGATTATTTAAAATGCACTAAAAACTACAAGAACAAAATCAAAATTAAATTAAATATAAGAATCATTAAACCTTGATTTGGAAAATCAAGAACTAAACATTCTTCATTCATGAGTGTACCAAAGAAATCTACAGAAATGAAATAATAAAATTAGGTAATTATTGAGAATAATTATTGAACTAAAAGTTCAAAAGTTTTACTTGACAAACATTCTTTATAAGTAACCAATATAACAAATTTAAGGAATATAAATATTTGAAACTACCATTTAAGTAAATATCAATGTTAAAATAAATCTCAATGTAAGAAAGAAATCTGTCCGGAATGGACTAATTATTTCTCCAACGATTTCCCGACTTTTGATCCCAGTGTATAATATAACAGAAGCTTTGATGAACGACAACCTTTTAATCAACCACTCACCCCTGGCTAAGAACTAAATTTTATCTACCACAAGCGAAGGCCCAGGGTCAAAGCGGTCTTTGAAGTGAGCTGAAAGAACACACCGAAGAAGAGAGCTAAAATGATTAGTTAAGGAGTCGAGTTACGAGTCAGGTCACCCTGTGCGTCTAAGTCGAGGATTAGAAGAGCCCTTAGAATTTTCGTCGGCCCACCTTCTGCAACAGCCACGCGATTAGATTCCTCTAAGATGACTAAGCGACCCTCTTTTCAAAGAAAAACTTTATCGTCTTCCGAACAAAGCCTATCGCGGCAAAAACTTTCACGAAGTCTCTCTAATCACTTCGATCCTCCTTGAACGTGATTTAACATTACACGTTTCTTGAGAATCTCGAAGGTTCTAAAAGTTTCGAAAGTCATCATCATTTACCAGTGATTAATCGATGGTTACGAGGAAAAAGTAATAGGCGAAAGATAATGAGCTATTAATAAAAAATAAAAAGCTTTTGAAGGTCTTAAAAATTCGGATTCCTCGTAAGCCATTGATTCTGTTAATTTTTGTGCGAGAAGCTGGATATTTATTAAAAATTTAATACTTAACACATTATTTACCGCTCTGGAAAGTAACAATATGTCCTATCACTTTATAACTTGATAGTAATTAAGAATTATGAGTAGTAACCCCTATTTTTCATTTGTTCTCGATTGTAGCACGCGTAACTTTCATTATTTCAACAGTGTTATAGATGAACAACTGATAATCAAAAGTTTGCTAATCGATTTTCAGTTAACAGTGGGAAATAGATTCATATTTTGCTATACCTATTTTTAAACGATTTCATTCTCAGATGTCCGTTAATGGGATCGTTTACCTTGCGTCAAAGCGGTTCGACAGTGATTGAGTTTCTGGACATTTCGTGGGAGTATTGAATGGTCATTAGCACACGTATTGGGGTCTTTATCCGACGCCTTTGAGCTTTTACTCGATTGGTATGGACGACGATGAATGAATACAACGAGGGTCTCGATCGGGAGATTAGATTGCAATTATCCCATTTGTGTCAGCTGACCGCATCGAGGACGAGATTCTGGGGCTGCTCCAAAATGCACCGACTAATTTGCCGCTCCTCGTGCTCGCCAGATAGCTAAGTTTTCTTCTTGCGGATCAACGATAAGCTGACGCAGGAGAAGATTTCAGCATCCCCCTTTTAACACGTTCGTTGCCACGTCAGTTACATTTGGCTTTCGTGAAAAACTTCCATTTTTCATCCCCAAAGGCGCTTAACAGATCAATCGTGATCCAGATTTTAGAGGAACATAACTATTCCAATCGAAGCTAAATATACAGTGTAGATCACGAAAGTGTAGATCACGAAAAATCGAAGCGAAAAGTTCTGTAGCATTTTTCTATCAAAATCAGTGGTTTAGCCACAATTCGTTGTTTAAATTTGAAAAATTGGCTGTCTCTTTCTATCCCACGCGTCTTGCTATCTAAGCTGCGCGCTGATTGGTCAATTTTTCAAATTTCAACAACGAATCGTGGCTAAACCACTGATTTCATCCGTGATCTATCCAACGCTGTAGAGTTCTTCAGGTAATTTTCTGTACACCCTGTAAAAATTTTCAAATACAAACGTTTCATGTGTTTCATTAAACAATTCATCTCGGTTTTACTGCCTTTATCGCAGAACACAAAACCGTCAGGAGGTTAAATTCATCGAGAAATATGAAAATATCTTTTATCCCGAAAGAGCATAAAATGACATGAAGTCATTCCTCTGGATCGAAGAAACTCAGGGTGAAACTAGAATCGTTTCGAAGCTCGTAAACGCTTTTCCAATCGCGCTGGCGATCGGAATTTCCACTTGTTTCAATTTCGCTATCGGCTCCGCCGATTTGGTGCACGTGTTTTTTTCTCTCTCTCTTCTTCGGGGAGTTCACGCACGTGCGGCCGTCGATACGAATTAGAGTCAGGGGTGAATTGGACAAAGCGGGGTGCAGCCTCTTCTGACGACGTCCCGTGGGATCGGCTTAAGTCCTGAAGGCTGCCGGGAAGGTTGACTCATAAGTCCACACGTGAATTTTAGCCTCTTTTCCTGTCAATCTTTCTTTGCGCTTGTGTATTAATTATTAGTCATCCTTTTAATAAAGTAATGAGGGATCCGATATCGATACTCCCCATGCCGGTAATCCAGCGTTTGTATCGTTGCTCTTAATGATTTTATGTAAAATTTTAATAGGGACAAAAATGAAAAATAATTCACAAGTAATTTCGATTTATCTCAAGCGATTATCATTTACCGTAACTATGTGTAAAATAACCTCAGAAAGTGCCCGCTGGTTTAACACTTTCGGTGTTTACTTCGTACTTTGTAAGGAAAGACACGAAGGGTTATAAAATTGAAGAAATGCTGTGGTACTTTTAATAAATAAATATTTATAATATTTCCAGTTTAAAAAGTAACAAGTGACGACAAATAAGATTGTTTCATTGTCATTTATAAGTAAATTAATTATAACTGTTACCAATTAAATAATGAATTATATTTTCCCAATGATATTGAATATTATTTTGAAACTGTAGAGGTTGGTGGTAAATAATTTATTATTATCTATAGTTATATTTTTATTCGCCCCATTTTACGATACCTACTTGCAACCTGCAAGTTGAGATAGTTTTGGCTCAAATTTTCATCAGCTTGTCAGAAATCATTTGAAACTCAACACAATGAAATGTTTTCTTTATTCGTGTGGAGTATGAAAAAAAAAATATATTACCACAAACATCATCGAACAGTTTTTGAATAATTATTCATAATATAAGAAACTGATAATATTTTTCATTTCATAAAAGCTGTTGAAAAAAATTAAGAATTTCGACAAAAATTTTAGAGTACCTAATAAAATTTCTTCTAATTAACTAAATAAGATTGTTTTCCATTAAAATAAGTGATAGATCTTTTCGTTACACAAATTTTCAAGTAGCTTATAAAATTTCTTCTAATCATCTAAATTTCTAAATAAAAGAAATTCCACTGCAATAAATGACAGATGTTTGTAAAAATCCATACAGCACCCATACATTGAACACGCGATACCCAAAATATTATACAAACCTTCGGGTACTCCTGTCTTCTATTCACACGAACGTTTCAGTAACTAACACAGGGCTTATAGTAAAAAAAAATCTGTAAACGAACCAAAATCTTCAAACACCATTCCCGTCGCAAAATTGAATATTTCTCCAGATCAATCCTGGCGATTCTCGTGACTCGTGGTCCCTTTTAGAGGGTCTCTTCGTAACAAGATCACCAGCAACGATATCCGACAGACATTACATTTTCAATCCCCTCGTGGCCATCGGAACGAAATTGCATTCTGACGATACGACCGGGTGAACACCGAGGATCGAGTGTTTTCTATTCACCGCGAAATCCATTTGCACCGGGCGTGTATCGCGGCTCGCGATCTCCACGATTAATTCCACGAGGAACCGTCGCGGGTGTGCTAGAAAAATATTGCACCGACGGACGTCGTGGACGAGGCGTGATAAGACCTTTCGGAACCGTTTTGCTTCCTTATCGCATCGTGCCCGATATTCTAATCGAGTGGAAACAAAAAAAGAGGCAATTTAACACACTCAACCGCGGAAAAAGTTACGATCGTTCAGTATTATCTTTGAAATTAGACCAAGTTCGAGGATCGTATTCATGAAATTAAGAATCATAAAAATTTTATTCGTTCCGAGAAACCGAAGTAATAAGAATGGAGGAAGTATTTAATTATTTAGGTATCGTGTAAAGGAATATGTAACTCTAATCAACTTCGTCGATTCGGCTAGAAACATAGTTTTTAATCTAAGTTACCGCTTTTAGAAGCCACGAGTCGATAAAGCATAAAGAAAATAGATACTGTATTCTTAGAAGCTTAGAAATTTCGAAATATTACATAGGAATTCAAAAGAAACTTAAAAATTTGGAAGTATTATACTTCTAACGTACTTATAATATTTCTTGAAACAATAGTTAAAATAATAACTGTATTTGTGTTTCTTCTGCTCCAAACGAAATTCTCCAAAATTTGTATTATATCTATATTCTCTGTAATTTTATTAACAGCGCAGCATATCCTATATATTGTACAAATAAAAAGAGAAATTTTCAAATTACTATTTTACAGACAACATCTGTTATCAAAACTAATATTATATCGTTATTAATGCAAAATGGTATTTTCCTATTATACATTTTTCGTATTTCAAATTATCAGATTACACGTCACGCGAAACACGAAGTGCACGTACGTTAATTTCAATCCAATCCATTTAGCGAGCTAACAGGTGACATGTACCAGGATCGCATCCTATTGTAATCCCAGTACTACAAGGATTTTATTGTTAAACATGCTCGTACAACAGAGATTACCAACGAACAATAATCGGATTTTCTCGCCCTCATACTGACACCTATATTACGGCACAAATGCTACTGACAATGAGTTAAAAGATTAATAAATCATTTCATGGAAACAAACTCACTAGGCAGATTTTTTACAGTTGTGCATAACAGTAACTGAAGGAACACTGAAACTAAATTAGTGTTTTTTTTTTATGCAGCAAAATAATTTCAAAATAAATATTCAACAGTACGTTTCTGAATGAAATTTTATAAAACAGTTTTCAAAGAACGATATTACCTACCGCTCTAAACTCATAAAATATGCCCTATTACTTTGTAACTTAATAGTAATTAACACGTTGACTGGCACAGTGAAAACGGACGTGTGTAGTCAGACACGCTGAAATCCTAATTATTAAGAATATAAACAACTAATTTTCAAAATTTAACCTTTCAAATCGATAGCTAGCATTATTAGCTTAATGATAACGCTATCCGTGGTTTGTTTCGTCATTTCTTTTGTTAATTATTTGATTGTAACAAATTTCGGGTGCCGGACACCGGTGACCCCCGTGGCAGCCAACGTGTAAAACATTACAGGTAATACCTAGATTCAATTAATTCCCGATTGTAGCACACCTAAATGTTAAACGAAAAAATAATAACAAAAATATGATACTATAAAGCCAATTATTAATAGGCTTCCGGTAGATAAATGTATGTTTGTGAATATTAATTAAAAGAAGCATATTGTTCCAACAAACCTCGTTATTTCATCAATCACTCGAGTAAATTCATATTTCCATGAATCTTTTATTTTGCAATATCGTCGGCACCGATTGTTTCATCAAATTAAAAAGGATCTCGTATAATTTATATTCAAACGAGCAACGAGTTTAATATCGATCCATTAATTCAGCCGGGTTTGCGAGAGTACATCAATGGATTCAGATCGTTTTAATGCGAACTCGGATGATACCAAAGAGAACTGAACCTCGCAAAAAAAAAATCACGAAAATCGACGAATGCAGGCGAGCATCATTTAATTTCTCGGTTATCAGCCGCGTTTTCAACCGTGCTCGAAAATCAATTGAATCGTGCCAGCGCCGACGTAACATCGTTCGTGCATTAAAATCAGGGTATCAATTAAACGAATTCAAAAAGAAAAAAGAAAAACAGAGGAGGGTTCATTTAAAAATTGCATCGCATTTTCAAGTCTGTACGTTTTCTTTGCTTTGTTTGATTCGTACGGTATCGGGCGCATATAAATAATATCATTATCTGTTTCAATTTATCGTGATGGGAAGAATGATCGGAATATCAGCTACGTTTTTATTACCGTTCGCACTCTTGAAACACATCTCGACACATAGTTGCGTTGTGCATTGGAGATCGTTGGAATAATCTTTTGGAAAATTAAAACCATCCAGACACGCGAATCAAGGATTAATTAATAATCGTGCAAAGCATGAAATCATATAACAGAAAACAAGTTTAATAAATTCGTTTAGTATGGTCTCCTTTTAGCCTTCAGAAAAAAAATAATTAAATACAACCTATAAGGATCGTAAAATTGCTTAACATATACTTGACATTATCTCTATGCAAAAACAAATGTTAACGCCGACTTTTGCATCAATCGTTAAAGAATTCTGAATTTTTTCTACGACGTACGAGCTGTTTTTCCTTGGGTTTTAATTCCGTATAACTTTAATAAAATTGCACTTTTCGAAGAATGTAAAAGAAAAAGATATGCACTTTAATTTCTTTTTCTTCAAAAACCAAAGTATAAATAAAAAAAAAAACTAAAAATTTCTTGATAACAAATCAGAAAAATATTCAAGCTTGGATAATAATTTTGATTACAAATTTTACAACGCGTCTTTTGACGTTTTTAGCAGAAATAATTATAGAAATTCAAGTTTTCCGAGTAATACATTTTGTCCGACGCGACGTTTCAATTGTATGAAAATAAGAGAAGAAGACAGCTCGAGTTTCTGCGGTTTAATAATTTCCAATCGAAAAATATAACAATAATACATTAGAAATATAATATTTCTACGTTTCGAAGGTTCTGAGAATATAAAATTCCAAATTTTTAAGTTCCTATGCAACATTTCCCAATTTCTTACCCTTCTAAAAATCTAACATTTATTCTTTTGACTCTCCAATAAAAAAAACCGTATTACAGTTAAAAAATTAAGCAAAGATAACACAAACAATTCGTTTCTTCGATGAAAATATATTTTCCATCGTTCGCGTTTTCTAATTAATCGCGTAAGCTATGCATAAAGCAACCAGGATAAATTAAAATTCATTTTCACTCAAGGATTGCTTTGTAATGTACTTCCGGCGTACAACAGCATCTTTCTTCGCTCCACCTCCGATTTCTAAAGATACTCAAGGATCGTGCACCTGAATCTTGCCGCAAGGAAGGAACAGGATTCGAGGAGCAGGAGTCTGTACTGTGTTCACCATTCGCATACACGCTCGCACAGGCGCTTTCATAAGCTCTATTATATCTTGGTACGGAGATCATTATCGTTTATCATGGTACCTCGTCATCTTGGCGAACCGTTATATTTTCTTTCTTCCTTTTACCATTTTCTTCTTATTCGCTTCTTTTTTTAATAATCTTGACCTTTTTTGCATACCGACTCTCGTTGCATATATTTTTGTCGATTTCTTTGTACTCCACGTTGTAATCATAATACAGTGAAGAAGAATTAAAAAATAAAAAAATAAAATATGGAAAAAATGTAACATCCAGTTTGTTGCACTTTTTAAACGTTGAATCTTTATATTTACTTTATAAATATAGCGTTTATCACCTTTCTACGGATTCTCAAATTTCAGTGGTTTTATGGAGCTGTTGTTTCAGTATACACTATTTGCTTTATAATATGTGGAATTTTGGTGGGATAATAGAGAATTTACATGTGAATTAAAGCACGCTTGATTTAAAAATTTAAGAAGCAGTCGTCGCAGTTCCCAGAATCCAAAGAAGATTGAATGTGGTTATATTGTAAAACTCAAACTCGAAATTTAAGACACTGGTAAAATAATCGTAATGAAACATTTCAATTGCCGAGTACATAATCTCTAATATAAAGTCCACACGCTAACAATACAAACCAACTTATATTAACTTCTTCTAGAATTCTCTAGTTTTTTAAGAATATTAAAAATAATGCTTTCGTGTTATAATTAAAAATGTGCCTCAAGCAAATGCTTTTTCTATATCATATAAGAAAAATATTATGATTTTAAATATTTATCTAAGTTTTGGGAGGATTAACTCCTTTGAAATATTATCAGCGTTTAGACATCATAATCAGCTACTTATAATTTCAGTGTTTTTTTTTCCAAAATCAAAAGTTTTGCTGTTTCTCTCGAACAGCACTCACGATCAATATTATTTATTGCAATTAATTCGTCAAGATATTTTCTGTTTTACCTTGTCCCCTGAATATTAACTCTAAAAAATTTTTAAAAATATTCAGCGAACTATTCAGCAAATCATGCTTCTACGAAAATTGTACGATCTGTGTATGTAAATTTAAGGGTGGTACGATACTTTCAACGCTGCGTTTCTAAACTGTTTCTGGAGCTATCACCGAAAGAACCCGAGGTATCGCGAATTTTTGGACTCCAAATTGATTTTCACCCCTGAATTTCGCCTGTCCGCGCACTGACAGCGCAGCATTCAATATCGAAACGAAGAAACATCCCCTAATTTTTTGATTTCAACCCACTGATCGCCATTCTCTACGAGTGGCGATGAAAGGGAGGCAGGAACCTCGAAGGAAACAAGACGGAGTTAACGTCGTCGACAGCTGTTGGTACCCGCGGTGCAAATAAATGGGTCCACTCTACCAGAATTGTTCACCCTCTTGTCTATGAATTGACGAGTCGAAAACTGTAAAGATTATCTTCGAAAAGAATTGTCGATGTCATTATAATATAAGATTTCTTTTTTTTTATTTAAGATTTTTTTTTAATCTTGTGCTGTCTTCGAAATATAAATTAAAATTATTTCGTCCTTTTAAGTGCATTTCGAAGTGGGTTGTATTTTTTTTCGATATGTAGAGAAAGGGAGGAGGGTGAAAACGATTTAGACGAGAGTTTGCTGTATAGTAGTCGATGTTTTGTAAGCTTTTGTATTTTTGTAAATATTAAGTATCGACGTCTCGTTCGTGGGGAGAAGAAATACTAAACGAGAATCAATGTCCGGTTAACATATTACCGAATACCGAAATATATTAAAATTCAACTGGTCAATGATATTTCAAGCATTTAATATTTTCGTAGTTTTGAAAAATTCACAGCACAGCAGTTTTATGGATATTCAACTTCCGCCAACAGATGTCACCACGTTACCGAACCGAAAAATATAATCTTCAAGTTTGTATATTACTTTTCCTATCAACTAATGTTATTGGCGGCGAAATTCCTGGCAATAAATATAAAAAAAAAACATGCCTAAATTTTACGCAGTAAGTAGCTCAGAAGATAGAGGAAAGTGCGTACATAATAACGCAATTTGTTGCAACGCGATATCTTAATTAGTTCCTGAGATATAGGGCTTCAAAGTTTGTATAGCGGCCGGCGCGTAAGAGGGTAATTATGAATGGGCGCGACCGTAGACATTTTTCTAGGAAATGCGTACTACGCATTACTAGGAATAGTAAAGGGTTAGACGTAAACAATGACCACGTGACCGCTACGCTAGACACTCACTGTCTGGGTCCAAGCGTGCGACGGCAGCGAATTTCGACAAAAATTACGTTTGTCTTTACACGACGATATCTCAGGAACGGATAAAGATATCGACGTAAATCAAAAAGCGAATTAAAGTGGAAGATTTCTACTTTCTTACGAATCTAATATTATATCGAAATTCGAAACAGGACTTTTTTGGCAGCCCTTTGAACTTTTAGTAATTTTAATACGCGTTTCTTATGCAGTTTAACATAGTTTCTGACTTTCAATTGCTTCTAACGATAGAATATTATTATAAATATTTATCACACGCATTATTAACGATTCTTTCGTGTACTCAAAAATAATTTTTGGAAAAAAAAATACAACCGACTTCGGAATGCATCAAAAAGGACGAAATAATTTTAATTTATATTTCGGAGAATAATATTAATACCTTGATATTAAATTCAATCAATCAAATTAAATACAATTTTGAACAAACAAATCACATTGTACAGAAATATGTGTTTCACCCTTCAGAAAACAGCATTAACAAACTTTCTTAGCACGTTCAATTTTCACTTTATTCG
The DNA here is from genome assembly GCA_943735885.1 of Stelis phaeoptera. NCBI lineage: Eukaryota > Metazoa > Arthropoda > Insecta > Hymenoptera > Megachilidae > Stelis > Stelis phaeoptera. Next base: position 7,219,580 of record OX030933.1, read on the forward strand.
TTTAACTTGGTATTCGTAGCGCGATAAAACGATCGTTTCCACGGAAAGGTTGAGCCTCGCAGTAAAATTTTTATAGGGTTCCCGGTAATTTTATGGAAAATTCAAAGTTCGCGTCTCGTTTATAGTCTCCCGAGCGTATTCTGCATAAAAATATGCTTCGAGAATACAGGCAGAAAAATACGCATAGAAAGGTCCGGTACGCACTCCTCGATATTAGGGGATGCTGTTGAAAAGAAAAAAGAAAGCTTTTTCGGACCACCACCCTTGCACTGTTGCTTAGGCGAGGATTATTCGGTTAGGGGAGAACATCCTGGCTACTAACCGTATCGGAAATATCGTTCCGTGGATTTTCGAGCTCGTCCTATTCCCGGGTCCCCCAAAAATTCAACTGAGTGCAGGAATAATGGGAAACAGCTCGAGGAAACACGCGGTCGAGGGCGGAAATCGGGAAATCCGGATCAAAGCTACGCGGGGGCTTTTTACTCACACCGCGAAGATAATATCTTGTCACGGGGAATAAATGTTCCATGGCCCTGAAGAAACGAGATAACGATGTGAATTCAACGACAGAAGAGTGAAATTCTATTAGAATATTTAGTGTAGAAATTGTTCGACATATTTAAATGAAATGAGGAATTTATAAAAATGTACGAAAACTGTGCTTTTTACTGAAGACACAGTGATCATCCTCTACTTATAACGAATAAAAAATTATTGAAATTATTAAAAAATTACTGCACTGTAAATTTCTTCGACAATTAAAATAACAGGTACCAATAAGACATTCCTTATCTATTTCAGTCCACGAAAACAATACAACAGATATCCGCTAACAAGCGACACTCCGACAAGTCATTTACCTCTTCTTCTATTTACATGGCAAACAGAGATAGTTTTATAGTATCTTTGAAACGGCGGCCATTCGTACGATTGTTGCTCTCGGTACCAACGATCACAGAAATCTGGCGAGTCTTTTCGAATTGACTTGCAAATCAATTCAGCAAACGTTAGCGAGCCCCATTCTGCCGATCACATAATTCTCTGCCATAAAGCGACGGGAGACGTGGATCATTATCGTCTATTTCTCACTCGAAGAAACTCGAGAATCGATAAGTCGAAGAAAAGGAATATCCGGTTGAGGTGAATTGAAAGGAAGGCACGAGAGGCGAAGGATTGCATTGAAATCAGAAATGAATGTCCAGGATACGTTGACGGGCTGGATGAAAAAAAAAGAAAAGGAGAAAGAAAGAATAAAATAAAAACTCCCTTCTACCCGTTCGAGAAGCCTTCTTTATCTCAAGTTTTATTTTCACCGTCGCGACGATTCGACTTGGTAGAAAGGAAGTTCGCTGGTCGAACAGAAGAGAAGGAACAATTGAAAAAGGAACGAGGTCCGAGCAGGACGAACGGGAACGAATCGAGCCTCTTAAAACTGCCGAAAGAGTGTACGAGAGTGATCGGAAAAGAACCAAAACGAGTCGTTCGAAAGGAACCGATCGAGCTTCGAGTATAGCAAACTCTAAAGTGGATCGGGACCATAGTGTTTTACATTCATTCGATCCGTCAGTTATTTTCATGATTCAGAACCACCGTGATAAGTACTGGTAAAATTAACGAAGAGAACGCTTTTAACAACGCTCGTTTACAGACGTATTTTTGCACGTAAATAGGACAGCTAAAATTTAATTTAAACTCTATTATAAATAGAGAAATATTTATCTTTATTTATAATATTTGAACTTTGGATACACGAGAAGGAAAGCATTACAACCTAACCCTAACCCTGTAATTATTGTTCTCATCTGGGCCGCTGTTAGTTTGTTACCTTCCCATGTGCTAACGAAATTTGGCCACCATTATAAATCTAAATCACCGGTAAGTTCGTAATTTAACTTAACAAATTTATTTGTATGACAGTTCCATACAACGTTGATAGGGGTAAAACAATTTGTGAAAATATTTAATTGTATTATTTAAAATATACTGCACATCTACCAGAACCAACCTCGTTACGTTACTTTACGTTACTTTGTTACAGTCATTTTGTGTCACAACTGAAAATATTAACCTCACCCGAGATTTTGAGTAAATGCGGCGTTGTTCGACGTCGTGTAATTTGCGAAAAATTATTCAAATTGCATCGGTGCACCGTCCGAATCAACGTTAATAAAACGACGTCGAGGCCCGTATAGAAATAAAAAAAAAAAAAAAAAAAAGGATGTACTTTCATCAACGAACTGACGTAACAAACATGCACAGATTTTTTTTCCCCCCCAACCTCGATGTGTTTCGCCGTCACTCGGCTGTCTCGTTCCGCGACGAGGTTCAGCAAATTGCGATCTCTCCCTTTCTTTTCCCCTAGATTCCCTTATTTGTCCTCCCTTTGCACGCCCCCTTATCCTCCCAGTTACCCTCTTCGAGGCTCCTGCTTTTCAACGATCAATCCCTCTCTTCTTTATCTCGTACACGTGTCGGTGGAGGACGTCCTTTTCGGGACACCTCTTGACGCGCATACGCTTACGTGTGCCCGCACGTGAGCACAGGTGAGGACAGAGGAAAATAAAATATAAAAGCGAGGGAAACACAGCTGTAGATTTACTTTTTAACCGTAGAACATACTTATTAAATTTCTTATTTTTATACGTAGAACATGTTAAGTTTGTTTAGAAACCCATGGAACGTCCTGTAGGTACAGAAATAATTTTGAAGCGTGAAAATGAATACAATACCGTTACCAAACACAACACACCAAAGTAGCGCTACCATTTGTCTTCTGTTCACAGTTCAACAAATCAAATTTTTCATGTTAACCGATGAACATAAAACAGACACCTTAAAAAAACGACTACCGAGTCGAGCACACGGACTCAAAACCGCTCGAAAGATCACCTTGCACGGATCAGCTGGGTAAGCAACGAAGAACAAAAGACGACGGAGCAAAAGTGTAAACGGGGAGGATGATCGAAGAACGTGGATAACGCGGGACGACAGATTAATTGAAATAAACGGGAGTATCGGTGAAAAGGGTGGTTCCGGCCGGAATAAAAGAAGCACTCGAACAAGCCCTACCTTCGAACTCGTTTCGATGACAAGCACAGCTATCCTCGTGGCTACGCTCGCGGATAAATCTTACGCAGAACATGTCACCCTCTGGTGCGACCATAAACGACCGTGGGCGACGAACGACTGCGAGGAATTCGATAATGGAAATGCAGCACGACGGCGTCGTTGGTTGCTGCTGGTGCTGCTGGTGTATAACCAGTAAAACCGTAGACGCTCGAGAACTAGCAGAGAAGAGGAGAAAGAGGACCGGGCAGAGGAAGAAGAAAAAGAAAGAAAAACAAGGAAGAAGAGAGAAACCAGAGAACAGAGAGACCTGGAAGAAACGAGAGAAAGAGCGCCAGGGAAAATACAGGCAGAGGGTTCAAAGAGTTCTGGCCCTCGCCATGCAGTATTTTCTCTATATATGTCTGCCTTTTCATCCGCTTCAACCTAGCTCGACCATCCTTGGACGGTTCCTGTACGCGTTTCTATGCACGTAACATGGGCCGTGTTTCATGCTGGTAAACGTTGCGATTGCGAACGCCTGCTGACGGAAACTTTTGAAAATATTCGAACCGATCGAACGACTAGGGGAAAGGGTTAACTCTTTCCGATCGAAGTTAACCGACGAAGAGGACTTTCGAAGTGCTGCCCGGAGGTTATAACGAACTTATTGCCGGCTTAATTACGGTTGATACTGTTCCAGGCTTTCGAGCGTAAGCCGTATCCAATAAGAAAGCACTTCCAACGTTTTATCAGTGTTGTGGCTGGCTTTAATTAAGAATGGAAGAATGCAATTTTATTAATTGCGAGCTTATTACGAATTTTCTTTTGTTAAGCTTTTGTTTTATTTTTATACTTCTTACGACTTGGATATCGCGGTTTCTGAATAGCAGAACTTATGTACATTTAACTTAACTGCATTGAACTTATGCACATTTAATATTTTGATTGATATTTGAATGGTTCAGAATAATAGTGGAGTAACTTCTATTATCGAATTTTTTAGATAACAAGTTTTCTGCGAAATTTATAATCGATCTGAATACGTACGTGGAATAGTTTTTGTTTTGAATAAGATTGGAGATACACCACTATTACTTTGGACAAAACTAGATGTCTATGGTTGTAATGTTAATATTTTATATACTTTGTAAAATTCACCGAGTCTTGATTAAAGTTCAACATATGAGCGTTTTTCATATAAAATGATTAAGTATTTTATAGTCAATACAGTTGTATAATATGTACATTTAAAAGGTCTGGGTTACAACTGACCGAACTCCGGCCATTTCGAGGATTAATATTAATGTGAGACTTCCCGTGACACTTCTCAAGCTAAACGAAGAGCGGGGGTACTTCATCAACCGTGGTCACTGTTTCCATTGATGAATTTCGACTTAAAGGGTATAGAGTGAATAAAAGTAAGATACCAAACAACAGTATTAATAAAAATTGAACGTTGAAGTCGTGAATACGTGGCAGGGGTCGTGAAATCGTTAAAATAAAACCTAATTATTAAAAGCGCATAGGAAAGTGGATTTAATTAACAGTCCCCGAGACTGTTTATTGTTACGAGCGGAACTTCCGGCAGCGTCGACAATAACATTATTCGACGGAGAAGTTGGAAGCAGATACGCGTGTTCGGAGTCGCGAAAAAGTTAGCAGAAACATCGACCGCAGTCGCGAGACAAACAATTCCATTCGAACAAACGTGAAATCGAGTTTGTTATCCGATGAAAGAGGGACGAGGATCGTGGAACACGACACCTTTTCCTATCGGTTCCCCCTTGAATAGCAACTGATTTTTATTTCCGACGTTTCATTCGGCATGTCGCGTCGCCGGACGTATTGTGAGAGATATTCTCGCTCGCGTCTCGCGGATCCAACAAATACATGTTCGCGCACGTTGCCACGATCGAAAACGAATATCCTTTGCATTGGTGAACGCTCGGACGGACTTCGAGCTCCATAAAGCTCGTTCTCGTGCAAAGTTCGAGGAAAAATTCCCCGACAGAAAAGAGGGATTCGTGGTAAAGCAAAATTTTACGGTTAGGTATTCGTGTAAAAATGTATACTCTTCAAATAATACTTCCGCTTTAACAATTTGAGAATTTTGTGCTAGAACCGTGGAAAATCCTTGCTGTTGGTAATTTTTACGGTGTTTACACACTTTTACAAAATAATTGTTAAGTTAAGAGGTTAAAATTTAGCAACTAAATGAAAGAAAATATTTAATTTAAATAACAACTTAAATGATACTTTTTAAATTAAATAATTTCTACTAGTAATCAGTATCGTAATGTATGATGCTACATTAATTAATTTAGTATCTATATCAAATTCTAAATATTCCTTTTCCATTGTTAAATTATCCGGCAAGATTTATATCGGCAACTTGTTAATTTCATTAATTATAATATCCTGTTCAATTTCCTACCTCGAACGTATACAAAACATCATCAAAATCTTCTCAACCCCTATTTGCATCTCCAACTTCAATGTCCACTTAGTTTAATCAAAAAATAAATCGTTCACGAATAAAATATTCTACACCCACAGGAGTTATCTAAACAAAGATAACTCATTTCTATTTCTAGAAATTGATCATGCTTTAATAAACTGACATAAAAATAACTTCTTCCAGTTTAGAATTCGAAATAATTGCATACGTAATTGGAATATTCCGACACGCGTCCGTAAAGTATTAATTTTAACGTGTTAACGCGAGCTGCACCAGCGTTAAACTGATTACCGCTTCTGACGTTTCATTTGCCCTCGAACCCCCGGCGACAGTTCTGATTCGCGGCGTGTCTTTGTTCGGATGCGATAAATGCACACGGGATTGCAACAACGCCGTCTCGAAGGGTGCGAGTTGGATCAGCTCGACGACGGGGTTTATACAAATACGACCGTTTCCTGTACAGGTGTAAATCTATACAGGCGCATTGGAGCCCCAGAGAGTGGGATGCCAGGCGCGAATAAGGGTTGCCTGTAGATGCGTTGAAAAAATTTACACCGACCGATGGAAAAAGCCACAAAATGTATCTCTGGCTTTTTTTGTATTTACAGAATTATGTTTGCCAATCGTGTATTAAAGTATTTTTCGATCGACTGTGGTAATCATATGGGAGTTTGTTAATAAACGACAAATGTAAATTATATAAACAATAGTAATCATCTTTAACTCTAGATCACTAAACATTCGTCGAAGTTAAGTTTTCTTGTTTTTCTATTTTTTAATTAAGAATTAATAACACGTGTCTTCAGTTCTGCTGTTTTGTTTGCAATAAATAAAGGAGATATAACCAGTACACGTGCTTTCAATTCGTAATCTACGAGTCGAATGATTGATGACAGAGTAACGATGATTTAAATTTAGTAATCTCTCTTAAATTTTAGAAACATTGTTTAACTTTTTTGGTTGGATATTATTAGCACGTTGGCTGCCACGCCTTTTGTTTAATTAACAAAAGAAACGATGATTGATTTGAAAGATTAAATTTGAAAATTAATTCATTGTATTCTTAATAATTAGGGTTTCAGTGTGTCTGACTACATACGTCCGTTTTCACTGTGGCAGCCAACGTGTTAATATTGAAAAAAAAAAAAAAAAAATTACACGAGCATTTCTTACAATTTTGGATGCCACGTGAACCACATTTGGGTGCCCCATAAATTTTCATAAGGATCTGTTATCTAGTTTATTCGAAACTATCTTAGTTATCCCATTCAAAGTAATTTTGTGTTCCGATAACTTTGATACATAAAAGTAAGCAACAGATGAGTATAAAAGGCAGAAAAATTCTTATTTTCAAAAACCAGAAACCATCAGATTTTTATTCAAGCCAAATTGAAAGGAATCTATCAAACTTACAGAAATGTGTTACCAGCAGTAAAAGAGCAGTCAACAAATTATTGTATGCATATATCTGGTTACAGATATCGTTGCAATAAAATGATAAACGTACATGTTTAAAAATCGCAATTCACTCCAGCATGATTTTTTCAAACGATATTCGACGATACGGGCTCGTGAGACGAACACCCATCAGGACTTGGCTACGATAAAAAATAGAGGAGTCTGTTTGCATAACAAACGACCCGCAGGGGGGCCAGCGTGTCGATTATTGCAAAGGGCTGTTAGCAAAGGGAACGAAATCTGCGTCAGCAGGGAGACCCATACATGCATTACCACCGGGAAAGCTCATGCTTATTCAAACAAACTGCTAAACGTAAAAATGAAAAATCATTTCGAATCTTTTGTCACCAAATTGTTTCTGTCATCGATTTTTCTTTTTTCTTTTAATAAACATTAATTGGAATTAAGTTTTGTTTCTGTGAAATCGTGAATCGTAGAAACAACGTTGTCTTCAGCTTTTCCTCAGCTTTCAGTATTTATTTTATTTTAATCTTGATTTTAATAATCACCACGTTGAACGGTGAAATTAATGCACCATCTGTTTTAAATAAGTTAACAACTACTGCCCCCCTTCCCTTCAGATGTTAATTTTCTATGCCTGAATAGCCTTATGAAACAAGGAAAGAAATAAAGAGGTGATTTTAATTCATATTAGAAACCCTTTTTCACAAGTATCAATTCTATATTTGTTAACATTTCCTTAATTCTTGTTTAATAAATAGTGTTTTGTATTGTATTAATATTACTTTCACCAGTGTACAAATAAATTGTAAGCGTAACAGCGAAGTCATTTTTTATTTTGTTCCTTCCCATTCTCCAAAATTAAATTAAATAGAAACAGGACCTGATATCCGCCATGGTAACTCTATTATCATCCTTGATCGTACTTGTTATCTCAAATTAAATGCAGGTTGTATCATCAACGACGCCAAATTACTGTTCTAGGATTAATTATGCATTTTGTGCAAAAAAAAAAAAGGTCTGAGTACTCGAAGACCTTTCTCGCATTCGATAGTAAACTTTGATAGCTCGGAAGACAATATACATAATAAGTACCCGTAGCTCGAGTCTGGTAACCGAAGAATAACGGCCGACAAATTTTTATCACGTGATAGTCCCACGGAATATTCAAGAAAATAAAGATCCCTCGTACGATCGCGGTGCGGGCGCTATTCACTTAGAACTTGTACCACTTCATTTTTCATCCACCACGTCCGTCCATCTTCTCTATAATAGGGTCTCCGCTATAATACATTACGCTTGGTTTCATCTTGTGCGTATGTATGTATTGTGCCCGTGCCGTTTGTTCACCACACGTACCTGCGTGCCAGATTCTATGTGTTCAGTATAACACGTACGTGAAATTATGCAATTTACGAGCAATTGGCACGGGATAATAAAGTGGAAGTAAATTGAAGGAACGAAGTGCTGACTAAAATAGCAGAACGTTCTCGTCGTCGTTTTAATGATGTTTATACGACGTGGAATTTGTGTTTAAACAACGTGGAAGAATCTAACGAGCTAAATCACAATTGCCGATTAATACAATTGTATTAGGTCGTTAAATATACATATGAAACTTGACAAATGGATATTTACTGTTTTTACAGCAACAGTATAAACAAATTACCACTGAAACGACAAAAATATATGGAACATGGTTGCATACTTCGAGTGGAAATAAATAACTTTTATTTTTCAAAAACTGAGTAAAGTTCATGTTCTACATATTTATTATATTTTATATTTGATGACCAAATACTATTGAGTTGTCACGTCTCCGATAACGTGATTTGGTGACAAAATATATTATGAAATAGCATTTATGGCTGATCAAGTTGAAGCTTAAAATTTTATAATCGTGAAGACAAATATTTCATAAATATTCTTAACGTGAAATGTAATACACAAAGTTATAAGCAATTTTCCATTGAGCTCAGAATGAATCAAAATAAATATTAGGTAAAGCGAAAAGAAACTTCGCTTTTTTTTTTCAACGTGAGAAAATTTATTTGCAAAAAAAAACATCTATTCTGACAGAAAATCTTGTCATAAATTTTCAATGCTTCTTTTATAAAATTCTGGCTGGTTTGACTGGAAAGAGGCATTCAAGTATTAAAAAAAAAGCGACATTTCTTTTCGCTTTACCTAATACGTCAAGTTTCCTATAGATGTAATCAAAAATATTAGCCATCTTGTGTGTTAATCGACGAATCTTTAAATCCAATCTTCACCAAAATTATCCGTATCTTGCAAAATCATATGAATTTATGTTTTCCATTTATTTCTACATACTCTATTATACAAATTCCTCCCATCCCTCTGTCACCCCAAATCATAACAAAAATTGTAACGGTACCCAAGAATTAATTCATCGTCGCGAATAACGGACGCTAATTAAACTAAATCAATTTCCGTTCCTTCTTAAGCGTACCAAGGTCTTCCCATAAAAGTTCCCTGTCGTAATATCGTTCCCGAGGAGAATACATCGAATGCATGCACGATCCCATAAAAATACCGACAGGAATACAAACACGGCGTCGAGAGTACCGCAATTCGTTTGTACGCGCACTGATAACGGTATCAGCGATATTAAGCAATCACGGAACCAATCAAAAAACAAGTGCTCGGATAAAATCAGCAAACTATGGCTGTAGCGTAAGCAGATGCTGCGATAAGAAAATCCTCGCGCACAACAAGCGGCCGACATCCTCGCCATATTTTATGAAAAAATCGCGATTAACTGCGACAAGGCTGAATCCGCGAAACAAATGTCTAGGTGAAAGGATATCCTCTGATCGTGGATAATCGTATTTATACACGTGCGTGCGATAGTAGGAAGAGTTGCAAGAATCCATGCAAATTATAATTCAGCTCGTGCAAATTAATTAGTGTTTCTGTATATGGTGTGAGAATTTTAACACACTTCAAGGTGTAAATATAACAGATCAGGTTTAGGAATTATTCGTATAATTATTTGTAGTTTCGACGAATATACCGATAGAACAAAGTTATATGAATTTTCTAACCCCCTACGGAAATGCGTATTTACTGCAGGTATCTACCTATTTATCGTGCATGCACTTCGAATACGTTTTGCATACATTTTGCATATTCGCAGGATGTTGTCTTTACGCAAACTTCCGCAACCTGTTTATAAAACGAACGATTAATTTCTTGATGAAAATGTCTACCCATGAATTGCAGAATTTGAACGTAACCGCGAAGAGTCCTTTCAGGACGAAGGATTTTTGAGCTTGACAGTCTCTATAAAAGATATAATTTGTTTAAAGTTTTAAACTCTGCGTGTTACAATATTTTTAACCGACTTTGAAAAGAAGGAGGTTACTCAATTCGATTAGTATATATATATATATATTTATAAGGTGTATGTACGAAATGGTAAGTTATTATGACGATCGTTCGCAACGGGTCAATGGGAGAAAATAAAAGGTAACACAAGTAACACCCCTATAACACGGTCTTGATGCAGCACGATTCGAAAATTGAAACAATTTGATTGTAACATATTTGCAGTCGAAAATTAGGAAAATCCCTTTATAACACGGCATTCTTGTAATATAGCTACGCTCCAACAAACCAAAATAACAGATTTTACGGGAAAAATATTCGATTGTTATATAATTATTGTTGGGTTCAATTACTTCTGCTGTATTTTTCATAGTCGATAATTCTTCCTCGTTTCACGTAATACGCATTATAGGAATGCTGTTGGAGCAAAGGAAAGTGTAATCTCTTGGTGTTATAGGTTAAAGATCGTTTGCATCGAATCATACGGTATTATCGTGATGCGTGTACCGTATCATGAGAAGGATGAAACGGTTGACTCGGGAGCAAAGAAGCGTGAAACAAAGACACTTGTCCATTTCCTGCGGGAAGAAAGGAAGGAGAAAGATCGAAGACCTGGCTTTCGTAAAGAAACCGTGCTAATTATAAGCACAAGCTTTTCCACGGTTTAACGCTCGTTATTTATACGTTTTGAATCACCCTGTGAAACATCAAAGATGGGACCCACGACTCTTTTCCCTCTTTGAATCAAATAATGACAAAGAGTGGTGGAATATTTTGGAAACATTCTAAGATATTTTCAGCCAACATCAGTAGAATTGATTGACTTATTAATACTCAAAGTTGTATCCTTTAAAAGATTTTAATTTTTATAGTTACACATTTTTTCTTTCTTGTATTACCTACTTATTTACGGTAAATACTTGCAGGATTTATTATTACAATATCATGAAGGTGTATTTAATTATAATAGAAAATAATATAACCTCAAAACAGCTTAAATTCGTTTTCAATAGAAAATGTTGGTTACAAAAGTTTGACAAGCATATAAAGAAGTCCTTGCAATCGTCGAAGAACTTGGCCACGAACCTAACACCGTTTCACCCCCTTTCGAACAGTATGGTGTTATTGAGGGGCAATTCCTGAAACCTGTGCCAAACCGGTATACACGCGAGTAAGTATACAGTATTTTTAACTCGAACGAACAAGGGAGATGCAAAAGAGAAGGAGAAAGATTTAAGGGTCTTGAAGCATCCAGTCAGTAGTTCTCTGTTTGAAGGGCCCTGGCCTGAGAGCAAGGTGAGCTGTACGACAAATATTTTCGTTCCCTTTCCCATTTTCAAACGCATAATGCACCTACGACAAAGCGCACACGGTTTAACGCACAGACGAAAGTAGGAGGCAAAGAATAAAGAATGAAACGGGTAAACAAGGGAAAGAAATATTGAAGACTTTCGAAATAATGTAAGCAGATCACCAGGTGAATAAAGGAAAATGTGCGTTTGGCTACTGTAGATAATTTGTACAAACTGAGTTTAACTCCTTGCCGTATAATAACGTGTCACACCCCTCACACACCTTACAATTCGAAACATTTGGCTGATTGAATTTAATTAGTATAGTCATTGCAGCGATATTAATAAAATTAATTACTATATTAACATTGCACCAATCAATATTTAGCTCTGACTGACGAGTCCATTAATTGAAACAAATGGCGAGGGCAAGAGGTTAGTGCTTTGCTGGTTCAAAAAGTTGTACAAAATGTTTTTGTCATTTAATAGTGTTAAATTAATAAACCGCACATTTTGTAGAATTAAAGATTTTTGTAGTTTTTCGTTTTTCTTTAGGTACATAATTGAGGACTTTCCATATAATTATAAATAACTGTTTCGTTTTATATAAACTTCGAACATCGCAATTCTTATTTCACACAATGGATAAAAATAAAATAAAGAATAATAGAGAAACACGTCGAGTATCAAAATTACAAATACGTGATATCCCCACTCAAAATGTTCAGGAAATTTATTTCGAATATTAACCTTTGAACGACGAACCTTTAAAATACTCGTATACCCTTTTTCATTTTTCATTTTTTAATTCCTCAAATTTTTATCTATTTCTCTAGATATTATTTTCTTAAAATACGATGACTTTTAATTAAAAAATCTAAGCATCTAATATTAGTCGAAATATCGACGCAAATTATACGTATGTGGTAAGTTCGGTGATGATTGACCCCACGCCTGCCGTTCGAAGGTTAAATATTAAGTATCGATCAAATGAATTAATAATTCACCGGTGACCGGCACCCGAAATTGTTTACAATCAAATAATTACCAACAAAAATGATTAAATAAACCACGGATAGCGTCAGCATTAAGCTAATAATGCTAACTATCGATTTGAAAGGTTAAATTTGAAAATTAGTCGATTGTATTGTTAATAATTAGGATTTCAGCGTGTCTGACTACCCACGTCCGTTTTCACTGTGACAGTCAACGTGTTAAAACAAATTCGAAAAGTTCAGTTAATTATTTTTGACTGTGGACAGCTCGTATATTGAGAACCACTGGATCCTCGAGTGCTTCGGGGTTAAAGACCGGGTGCAAGTCTTACGTGTACTCCGTGACTTCAATTTTCTATCGTTGTCTTTCTCGGTGCATCTCTTCTGTTTCCTTTCTCTTCCTTCTTTCGCCGACCTTTCTACCACCTTTTCTCCTTCTCAATCATCCCTGATCTCTTCGTCTTTGGACGTTCTCTCTTTGACAAACGCGTTACGAACGAAAAAGACGGTGTTCGTATCTGTGCTAACGAACGAGGCAAGGGTACCTTTGCTGCTTTCCTTGTTTTCTTTTTTCTTCTCTGATTCTCGAAGATATCTCTTTTGGAGATTCCTGCAGGATTACAGGGCTTATGCTAAGCTCGAACCCGCGCAGGGATTCGTATGCTGGTAAAAATGATTCAACCCACCGTAATTCCTTTGTAATTGAAACAAACGCGTGCACTTTTAGTCTGTTTGCTTTGGACCCGATTCATTTGTTCATTTGTCCTTTGTTCCATGCGTTCGTCGTCATAAAACATAACTAATTAACTTTTTGAAAGTTACCTCTTGGTCGTTTTTGATCCAAGTCGAACTCCAAACATAATTTCATTAATTTCACTTTATTAATATTTTTGAATTTTCTTTTTTTTTATGGGTGTGTGAGAAATGATGTAAACAATTATAAGTATTCATAATAAATATTGCTGCTTACAAGCATATCTTGCATTGGTGGGCACTCTAGCTCCACTAATTTTCGATCAATCTTACTTGAATCTTTTTGTAATTTAATCGTCACATATTTTTTTTAGTGAAATACGTAGAATTTTTGCAAAATATTGATATTTCGATTTTCTGTATAACTTTAAATAACGAAATTTTTGGTTGAAAAATTATGTTTTACTTTAAATCGATGGCATTTTATTAAAAATGAATATTTTTGAAAACGGCTACGTATTTCACTAGCGTTTGGACTAAAAAATCTCATTCTTTTAAGCGCTCCCGATCATCAGCTGTCAAGCCGCTATTTTTTCATACATCAACAAATAAAAAAGACGATTTCTACTTTAGTATATGTATAATAAATTAGTACAATTGGATTTTCATAAACGCTTTGCATTTCTTAAAAAAAAATTCCCAAAAAGCCTTTCAATTTTGAAACGTTACCCCTTAAGCGAATTATAAACATTTGCTCCTTATAAGCATGCATCATAATGATCATCTTTTGTTGTTTGAAAAGGGACGGCATAGTTACTTGCCACTTGTAGGGGCACAGCTTAATTATAACTGGATAAATTAGGAGAGAAGTTATACGCGTACTCAGTCCGTTGACAACTGCGGACGCGTATTCGTTCTTTCTCTTTCCAGCGGTGTTCTTATGAGATTCCTTAGGGATTAGCTGTCACGGGATGAGATCACACCGTGCCGGAAGATCTCTCCCTCTGTCTTGTTCTTCGCATTTCAACACTCACGAAATATTGTCAGTACGAAGGTTCAACGTCAAAGTACAGTCTCGTGGCATTAAATTGGAACAATGTGTAAAAATTTCATTTTTTAATAAAGAACGATACTATGCCAGAAATGGCAAATTATTCTTGTTTGCACAGATTATTACTAAATAAATAGATAATCGTGTGTGTGTAGGAATTAATTAATTCTTACTTGTTTTTGGAACATTTTCATTTTACCGATTATAAATACAGGTATATTAATCTTTTGACCACTTCAATCATTCTCAATTGCAATTCTCAAGTCAAAATAAGCGAAAATATTGACAGTTTTAATATTTTATATTTCGTTGGATTGTGGGAAGACTGAATTAACGAGAAATTGTTATAGAAAAGCGACAGAACGTCGTTTTTTTTCCATTAAATATAATATCTTGGTCATTAATAAATATATCCGTTAACGTTCTGTTGCGCCTTTTGATTTTGATTGCAAAAGCGAAAAATATAAGAAACACTAACAAGGGAACACCGGAGACTGATACAGTCCGATGTTGACGAAACTTTGCATACGTATTTATTATACCTATCTAATAAGAAAACAGGTGTAATTCGTTCATGTTTTGTTCGATTAAACAAACATCAGTAAACATGTCTACGATGGTATTTCATCTCTGGATTTGCAATAATCCCTCGTATAGCGATGACTAATTGAAGCAAACACTACGTATACCTTGCATGAATCTGATACATTCGCCGAAGAGTAAATTGCAGCTATGCGTTTACACATTCAGCGTCTGTGTAATATTCAATTTCACTTCTGTACCGCACGAAGTTTCAAGACAAACTGTTCGTAATGTTGTCAACCGATACTGAAATAATTTCGGATTTATTATCGATATACAATTAAACATGCCTCAAAATTATTTCGGTATTAATCGTTTGCAGGTAAACATATTGTATTTTTTCATAGTTCTTGGATAAGAAGTTAATTACAATTTCTTCACTGTTTTAAGTTGTCGAAAAATCTAAACAAAATTTTAATATACTTATGAAAGTATCTACTACATTATATAATTGCACTTAATAGAAGTTCAAAACTTTCAATGATAAAAATAAAAATTTAGAGGAAAGTTAAATTTCGATTGTGTCAATAATTGTCTCACACTGCCTACTATGGATTAAATGAAAAAACCTCAGAATTCGAATACTACTGAATACTGAAACAGTAAGAGTGTGAGGCAATTAGATGAATTAGAACGGACAAAATAAATCTGTTTGTAAAAAAAAAAAAAAAAAAAAAAAAAACGAAAAATATCATTTTTACAAGTTCTTTTTTAAAGAAATTGTCAAATAATACCAAAATTATAATATTTAAGTATATCCTTGAATACCGAAGAATAAACAATAATTTAATCAACATTTTGAGAATGATTCCAACAAGATACATATTTCGTGCGGGTCGCGTTTGAGGAGCAGTAAATTTCCGGTCGAAGTAACGAAAATTAAGAACATTTTTCGTGGCAAACGGGAGTAGCAGCTGCAACATTGGCCACCCCCAGAAAAGACGGAAGAGGGTTACACAAGGGATGTTGGTGGGGTACTCGGATACGGGACGGCCATAAAATTTATCGAGCTTTCTGGGTGGTGGAAGTTAAGCTGTCACTGCATGCGACTGCGCGACCGAAAGTCCTCTTTATGAAAACGATGAATTCTAGGGAAAGATTTCCCGATGGGGCTGTGCATTATAATTCGGTTCTAATTCAACGGACGCACGAAGAGTGAATTAATTCGCGATTGTACCAAATGGCGATCAAAAGTAATTTCTCCTTATCGATGAACCGTAACAGAGGATATTTATGTATGAACTGTTATGTTGTCACATGAGAAACGTCCGATTTATAATGATAACTTTAAATAAACATACCATTTTTTAAATATATTAAACGTTAATCATCAAAATAAGAATTATTAAAATCTGTACACTTTTTAAGTACACAGTGTAAATCTTTAGACTGTAAAATTTATAAAATGAAGATGAAAAACTCGTCGACCCCTCGTTCTGGGGTTCAATACTCTGTCCATCAAATAACCGTATCGACAGTTCAATCTGCGTAAAATTGACAGGCAATTAGAGTTACAAGTGGTTCCAGAAGAACATAAAAAAAAAATCGATGATATCCGTCCCTCCATTCAGGCGAAAGATACTCTATAAAAAAAGAAATCCTATCGTCGTCTATACACTGAATTAAAAAAGGTAACGCTACAATTATTTTCAATTTCATTTTTAGTTATTACGGTTAATCAACAATATATGAAACATGGTTACATACATTATTTCTCGATTGGAAATACGAATAAAGTTTATGTTCTATTTGTCACATTTCATACTTAATGACCCAATATCTGGAAATAAAGAACTTTAGCAGCTACGAACCAAAAAATTTCATACCAAAGTATTTTTAACCCTCGTCAGAGCTAAATACTTTTGACAAATGAGTCGTGGCTGTACACAGTACTCATTTTTCTACAAAATTAATTTTCATTCACCAATCGAACGCTACATAATTAAATAAAAAGTGGTACGTTATTTGAGATACTTCAATAATTTTCAGACGTTCGCAGCGTTTAAAAAAGTAACGAATAATAAACATTAAAACTTCCCCCTTTACTTCGAGCAGAATATTTCTCTCTCGTTACTTTTACGAAGGACACTGTACACGGTGTTCACATTCCAGAAATTCTCTTATCTACGGGAAAACATCATCGTAGACCGACATAAATCTGAACCATGACCTAGTCGCGCAAAGGCTGTCGGCTAGACCGTCTACTATCCTGTCCAGGAAAGGGATAAAAATAAAAAAAAAAGAGAAAGGAACGAAGGCCTCCTAAAATAATATCGTAAACCACGAACGACGGCACGTCTTCTCTACGCACGTTCGCCCGCTTCATACGTGCTCGTACATATATTATGAACACGTTATAGGACTTGGAAGTCTATTTCGAACCGAAATACATTCTGTATCCAGCCGCTTGCAACACGCTGGCTTTGATACAGCCACGATATATGAGAGAGAACTCTGCATCCCCCTGGAACGTTGCAGTGGTTCTCAACCGTGTCAACAACAAGGGGTGGTGAGCAAACTTGTAGCCGTGTTGAAAAGAAAAAAAAAAAGAAAAAAGAAAAAATGGATTCGTGCTCGAAAATTTATTTCCAGTCGTACGACGGAAGCTTTCGCACGTTCGAGTGGAAAAGGGTAAACATTTTTTTACAAACGAATGGGGATGTTTTCGCTCTCGTTGAAAGACTACTTTTATTTGTTAGATAGACTGTTGGTGTCTGGTATTGGATAATCAGATTGGTTGAAGGCGCTTTGAATCGAATTTGAGAACCGTTCAGGGTGAACCAAGAAACAGTTATTTGAGGTTTTAAATTTATCTTCGTATTAAGTCTTCGATCATTTAACAGAGAGCTATTATCGTATATAACGTCTCTTATACGAAGAACGGGTTAACGACAATTCTTGGGTGACATTTATTTCCAGCCTTTGCAAGGAACATATTTATGCTCGTGTAGATAAATGACTAATAAACACTTTGTGTTGCAGTTCTTGCTTAGGTACGTCAAGACCAGAAGTTGAATTTATTATTGACATTCTAAACGCCAGGGTCCTGTTAAAATATACAGTATTTTTTAGAATAATATTCTTATTGCTATATTATCCGAAGCACCTGCATTACGAAAGCACTCATTGCCAGTTTCTGTATCCTGTCCCTCATAGTTAATTGATTTTTCTGTTGCAAATAAATTACCATGTTACGTGAAGCGTGGAGCCGATACAAAAAGATAGGGTTTAATTCCAAAAATTAACAAGACTATATTACTCTTTTCTTATACCTAACAATAAATAATTAACCCCTTGCACTACAATAACCTTTGATCACAATTGAATATTAAGTTTAATTCTGATTACCATTTACACAGTTAATGCTTGCCAAGTGTGAAATATATGTAATATTTCAATTTCCATGATTTGTTTGAACGCTGAAGCAATAAAAGCTTTGACTGACGCACCTGTCGGGAAAATAGTAGTGCAAGGGGTTAAATACCTTTTCCATAAAATCTGTTATTTCGGTTTCTTAAACCGAAGTCATATTACATATGTATAAGACCGACGTGTTATAAGAGGATTTTTCTAAATTCCGACGGTAAGAATTATAAAGGAATCTCCTCGGTCCTCGAACCGCGTTGTAAGAACATCTTATTATACGGAGCTCACCCGTAAACCCTTATTGCGACAGAATTGATAATGAGTGATATGTAATCAGATAGCATGATTTAAATGATTCACCCCATATAATAATACAAAAACGCTGAGTTCACTAATTCCTGAATCAAAAAGGAAAAACCTGTTTCTTAGAAACAGAAGAATAAATAACAAAATAAAAATAAAATCAATTTCTCAAGCACTCATCGTTGAACTAACCAAAAGGGTCAAAGTTTCACGTATCCAAAATCTACTAAATTCAAGATACCAGTTTTATTCGGCGAACTGGTCCTATTTTCGATCACGATCGATTGAGAACCGCTGTAAATCGGTGTGCACATCTGGCCATGGCTACCCTGGAAACGTGGGAGTCGAGAGTAAAGTATAAACTATGGGGTGCCACCCCATCTCGTAGCTACCCCCTCGACCACCATGGATGTAGGTAATTATCGTCGACGTGTGTCCGTGCGCTCACGAGCGCGCGTTATCGGCGTTTCGCGACGCGTACGTGCGCGAGATTCGAAGCGCGAGCTTTATGGGTGAAACGGGGATGAGATACACCCGGATAAACATTGATAGGCAGGCACAGATTCGAGCATATCAGAAATCAAAGAAGAAACGGGTGGAAATCGAATCATTTCGTCATGAAAGCTTTCATAAGAGATATACTATTCCGTAACACTTTGATAAAGATGCATATTTCGTAAAAATAATGGAAAGAAATCTTTAACACTAGAACTACCGAACCAGTCAAAATGACTGGTTGATGATTTCTTAAATTGAATCAAAAAATTTATCAGGACGCTTTTATTAAAATGCGTGTTAATTTGTATCAGAATAAAGATCTACTTTCGTTCTTGATTTATTTATTTTTCGATTCTATTTTCCATTTGAAAGTCAGGATACACAAAACGTCGATAGTTCTAGTGTTATAAAATATTTGTAGCACTAATTATTACCCCGGAAGGGGATCTGTATTCAGGATTGAAACGGTAGGCACCATAACAATTTTTATCTGCATGTGATTGGAATAAAAACATCGAAAAAACTTGCAGCTTTAGATTCTGCTTTTTATCCAAAAAGGGGTTACTCAGAAAATTGTATTTAGAAGTTTCTATAACGTACACTACCAAGTTACCAATTTTCAAGTTGGAATTAATATACAATACCGTGTATGAAAATTAATTAAAAAATGCTGACAAAATTTTTATGTCATAATTACGAATACGTCGCAAGGCGAGGAGACGTTAATATCACAGTGAGGGCATATTTACTTCCATTGTTTCAAATTTACTAGAAGCAAATTACAAAAATTATCTCACGAGTTTCACATATAATTTTTCCAATTGGACGAACTGTCAAGTATTTTAAAAAATTATTTTTAATTGACCAACTAGGATTTCTATATAAAATATGGGCGATACGGCACTGAAAGGGTTAAATAATTATAAGAAATCTTTTCACACGTGAGACGATATATAAATATAAGTCAAAAGATGAAAATAATTGTTAAAGCAGAAGAATAATACTTCGAAATGAAAAATTAAAGGACGAAGAGAGGAAGGTCGACGTTCGTATAAGAGAACCCAGATATATATTTAAAAGGGACACAGGGTCGCGTAACCCCATGGAAGCCAGTTTCCATGGTGGTCCAGATCTCTCGCGGCAACCAGAAATGCGCAAAGGGTTGCTGAAAGCCATTCACAGGACTAATGGCTAATGGGGTGTTCTTAACGCAGTACCGAATCTGCCTCCCTCGTCGAAGCTTTGTGTCTTAAAAGAGCGTGTCTCATGCTAAAGAAGTCCATCTAGCTGGCACTTTTTATTTTTTTTTTAAAGACACTATTACAAAAGCGTACGAGTATTAATAATTGCAAAATTCTACGAAATATTAAGAACATGATCGTTGAAATGAAAATTTGTTCTTTTAATGAAAACGAGAAGATTAACTGCCAAATGAAAAAGAAAGATATAGTGGCGAAATCGATCAAGAGAGAAATGACAAAGGAAAAGCGAGAAACATTGCGGAGGGGAAACTGACGCTTGCGTGAAGGGAATGAATGAAAGCAAATGTCAGAAACAGATAGACTGCAGGCACTAAAAGATCATGCCTGAATATTACTTCGTGGTTGCTGTTCAGCCTACCCACTCGCTAATGACTTTCCATTAAAAGCAGCTCGTGCAAAGGATAGGGGGAGAAGCTGAAGAAAAATAATCGAATTTCTTTCCACACTCTCTTTTCCCCTCCGTACATTTCTTGATTGTTCACTTTCCTCCCTGTTTATTCTTTGCGTTATGTCGCACACTCTTGCTATCATTTTTATTTTCACTTTGTCACCTTTCACGTTCTTATTTTATTTTCTGAAAGAACGAAGAACATCTGTTCGCTCGTTTTCATTGGTTGAAATAGAACGTACAAGTTTCTCTTTCATACTTTGAATTATTGAACAAAAAACGAGGGCTTCAGACCAGACAGTCAATTTTTCTGTCAACCCTTCACGTTCAAATTTTTCGAAACATTAATTTTGTATCGGTTCTTATTAACGTTCTATGCATTCCTGTAATTTACGTTAGAGATAATGTATCTTTCTATCCTTGTTTTAAGATTTTTGTTATTTTTCTCAATTAGTCCTATTATGAATCATAACGAATACTTTTGGTTTAATGTTCCCATGTCCCTAGGATGTAGTTTCGAAACTACTGTTTATCTCGATTTTAAAATATTCATAATTTCATAAAATCTACAGAATTGATTAATTATTCAAAAGAGAATCACAAGCTGTTGTGAACTAAAAACAGCAGTCATAAATACGATTATAACAAAGAATAAATCGTTATTGTGCTCGTTTATCAATAAGAATTTTATTTTTACGGAATGTAATATTGTAATTTAATTAATTCAATTTATTTATTAGATCTGATCGTTTACTTGCAATGTTGCGATCTTAACTTTGTATAACAAGAAAGATTTACTAATTAAATATTGAGTCTCAATTTTTAGTTGCTCCGATCTGGTCGCTTTAATTAAATCAAATATTTGGAAAACATAATATACGTCTTATACGCTGGAAAATAAATTCATTCATTTTCCTACAACTGCAACTGATCGGCAATTTCTCGGATGTTCAATAGGGGGAAAATCATGTGGAAAACTTACCAAGTTGTGATTGATGCGTGGGTGTTGGGGCCGGTCTAACTTTGTCCGGAGGGCACCTTCTGGTAGCAGCTACGGTGGCAGGTAAGGGTATACTCGTCCCACCGCCGGGACCACCACCTGCACCACCGACAGCCGATTGCTTATTGTACGGAGACGGCAATCTGGAACAAAGAGATCAATTTAGAGAGCGACGTCCCGATAGAGTCGTTACTGTTATTCAGACCGAAATCGTTTCCAGTCCTGTTTTAGAAGAAATTCGAGTTACTATACAGCGTGTCTCACGACACAGGATATAATCAAACGGAAGGTAATTTTACGTGAAAGAATAAACGAAACTTTGTCAGGTAACTTCCTTTAAAAAAAACTTCTAGTGATCCTATCGTTTGTGCCTTCAATGCCTCGCCCTGCCTATAAAGGATGGGTTACAAAATGAAAACGCTAATCCATGTTTTGTTTAAACTTTTGCGACCGGCAAGTTTCTCTGATGGGAATACCAGCAAGTTGAAGCAAATTTTTGAAGTTCTTTTTCCTTAAACGATTTATAAGAAATACGTTGAAGCTGATTTATTTCGTTTAATAACAGTAATAATACATAAAAAGAAAGAAATTTGAATCTTTGTAATTTTCCAAAGTATTGTATTTCATAAACAGATTTGACACTGACTTGTACGACAATTTGAAAATGCCTCCACTGTAGCGACACCGATAGCGAAAGATTAAAGGAACAATTTGCATAGATACAATGTGACAGCAACATACGAATAAAGATCGCTTCTAGGGATGAATTATCTGTCAGTAGCGATGAAGCCAATGGTTATTCTCCTCCGGTCACGGGCATTGACCGTACGCGTTATTGTACCAGGATCACAGTGAACCTCTCTTTCCAAGAATTGTTTGTTTTTGAAACGCCACCCCCGGTGTTTATACTTTTTAGACGTGCAGTCTAAATCGAATCGAAAACCGCGCGCAAGCGCAACGGCACGATGAAATTTCACTCCGTCAACTCAAGACGGAAACATCGGTTGAAATCTAATAATTACGACACTTAATTGCTCCTCCATTTGCTGAATAATCTTGATTGCATCGCGTCAAGGAACAATACGTTCGCGTTAACTGTTTTGCTATGATACTCGACAGTGTATATGCAACCTAAACAGGTTCGGCAAATAAATAGTTTTCTACTTATTTACACTATTGTATCAACACTACTGTATATTAGTGTCAGAAATAAAAATAAGTAAATATATAACATGTCTTTCTCTTTAAACCACTTCAAATTGAATTCAGTAATCTGTAATAATGTACAGTAATCACACCATGTATTATTTGGTTTTCAAGACATTATGCTGATAAACTACCTGATTTACAACGGAAGAAAAACACTCAAATAGGATATATCAGTATCTCTCAAAGATTGGGTTCAGCGTTTCAAGCACAGACCCTCCGTATCTATTTCAAAAGACAATATGAAAGGGCAATAAACCCTCTAGGCCCAGTACTGTTCAAGAATTTACCCTCTTGGAAATCTTATCGCTTGTAACAATGTCGTAGACGGGAATGTTGAAAGTAAAAGGGAAAAAATGTGAAGTGGGTGGTCTATTATAAATATCCTTCTCTATTTATGTTGTCATTGCTGTCCCAAAACTTATCTTATGGCAAATTATAGCGACCTGAACTACCAGGGATTCTTGTGGACAGGCCTTTTCTATGCATTCGTGTAAATTTGCATACATCGGTATATTACATATATTCGCACTAATCTAAATTCTTTTATTTTCAAAATTTAATCTAACGTAACCCCATTTTTCTTTATTTTTACTTCGAGCCAAAAGCTACGTAAAATTCCTACATCAAAAGCATCAACCTGTATATGTACATTAAACGAATAAAAGAAAATTTCTGTCTTAATCGTTGATTGGATTATTTACTAATAAAATATTCTAAAAGAACAGGCAAAAATATGAGATGCCATTTTATATTTTCATGCAGAAAGCCTCAAAATGATGATGAAAAGAAAAATCAAACGAAGAAACTTGAAGTTTATGCTTCTAAAAACAAAATACCAAAATATTATATCATCATCAGTATTTTTACAATAAATTTTGTTGGTTTCGTTCTCCATATTTTTGAACAGCATTCTCAATTTTATCCCATCGCGGGTACAAAAAGAACTCAATTTTGTACGATTAGTGAAATTCCAACAGAAGATCCTCCAGAATCTTCTGCAGCTTCGGCAAGCGTGTACAAGCGGTTCGCGTGCCGAAAACGGGTGCTTCCGCTCGAAAACGAGAGTGAAGAGGGTTGTATGTAGCAAGGCAACGAGAGAGAAACCAGCGAACGTGGGAAAAAAAGGAAGAAACTTCACGAAGGCGTTAACGTTGCCCTAAGAAAACACGTTGGTAAACGAGAACACGAACGAGGGACAGAGGACTCGTTGGTGGTCGTTTCGTGCCCGCACCATGCGCCATACAACGTTCCTTTTCATGGGATGGTTTTTCTTTTCTCCTTCGGCCGAATTTTCCCCCGTTGCGTGGGGTGCCGTGAAATCCTTCCCTTTGAATCTGACAGTCGGAGATACAAAACTGATACAAGCTTTGATGCATCGTGTCTCGAATGACGAAACCAGGGATATTATTTTAATTTTTTCAAAGTGATGGATGGTTACCTTTTAACACTTTGGGTGCCACGCCATACGCATCTGGGGGACGTATAAATATTCACAAGAATCTGTCGTCTATTTTAGTTCAGATAATTTCAATTACTCGATCGTATGTAACTTTTTTAAATATTTGCTAGATATGGAAATTTTAGCATTGTATCTAAATTATTCAGTTAATTATCACGTAACTTGCGATATCGAAAAGGATTCGAGACCTGTGACTAACCGCCTGGGACATATACAGAAATCGGTACGATCAGTCGGTTATCGATGAAAGAAGTGGAGTGAACTTTGAGAAAAGTTTTATAGAAACTAAATTTGACAGTGGTTTTAAAACGAAGGTAAGAATGGATAGCCCTTATTTTTATATTTTCCAGTTTTAGTTAATCTTTGCCGGCTACTGGAGATAGTTTTGTTTTAACCCTTTGCGCTCGGAGCATTTTTAAGAGAGTTACAAATATTTATGAACCTATTTATTTTTATTCCTTTCCTAAATTTTCTATATTCTAATATTAATAAAACTTCAATTTCACGTTTTAAAATACTTTAGTAAATTAAATATGTCCCCTCAGAGGGGACAGCTGAGTGCAAAGGGTTAAAACGTCGGTCTCGAATGTATTCAAATAATAACGTTGAAAAACAATTGTATATGTGCAATTGTTTGGACTATCAATATTTCTGGAATAATGGAGCCATAACGCTAACTCACGCTCCATCCTCTATTCATTTACCTTTCCAATCGATTTTCAATTTAATAAAAATAGTTCTAATATTAAACAAACACACCTAGTATCGTTTCAAAGGCGATAAAAACCATATACTTTTCCGAATAAACATCCACCGATTGGATAAATCAGGACGGAATCGTTCAAGAAAAGTAATTCTTCTTCACGAAGAAAGAAGCCTCCCATGAGAGTGAAAACGAAACGAAAACACGGAAGAAAAGGAGAAGAACGAAGAAGCTGCCGGGGGTAAAACCCATGAGACATCCGCGGTAGAAAACGTTCAAGAGAAACGACGAAACGTGAAGCTACCACCACAGAAATGTTAAATATGCGGTTGCCCTGTATCGAGTTTACAGCCCCCGTTCTTGTGTCGCAGCCGAGTCACCGGCGTAGGGTAAATATTTGACCGAAACGATGACGTGTAGATACTCGAAAAAGTCCCTCTTATTTCTCCTCGATTCTCCTACACGCACCATTATTTAACCGTGCCTCACATTCCCTTTGTTGACGAATCAGCCGACGAAAGAGCGTTCGTCTTCTTGGAAACTGGAGCTAACAGAATTTGGTCTGTTCTCGTTTTTTGAATGTTTCTTGATGGAAGCGTCGCCGGGATACGCGGAATTTCGTTTCTTCTTTTAACCCTTTGTACCATCGAATTTAATCTACTTTTTCAACAAAGTTTCCAATAACCTTACGCGCTATTTTTTATTCTGATATAAACAAAATTTAAATTTTAAGTTTTAAAAGCAAAAGGGTTAAAATTTAACCCTTTGCGCTGTATGACTTCGATACAGGGCCAGATATGATTTACCAGAGGGTTTTGAAATGAAAAATTCAAATATTATTTATATTAGAATACATATAGTATATTAATCGATGAAGTTAAAATAAATAGATTCATGAATATTCGAGACTTTCATGTTTCAAGATAAAATTTTTAAAAGTATTCTAGATTTGATTGTATGAAAAAATATTCAGGGTGCGAAGAGTTTTAACAGGAAACAGGGACCTTGTTTGCTATTTTATTATCTCAACGTTTTACAAAAATTTGCAAACTTTTTAAAATATTTATAACAGTCTTTCTACAATGGCTCGTTATACTAAATATTCAATACTTCTAACAATAAAAATTAAAATTTGAGGAAGAATCAAATATCTTTTGTGTCGTCGATGACCCAGATCGTCTAAGAAAGGTTAGGTTTTGAAACAAAGGAACAGCTTCATCATTTTGTAATATTTTGACTAAAAAAAAAAAAAAATTGAAACACAAAGATAAAATGTTACATTTTTGTTCCTTGAAAAAAATTAGAATTTTTCATTCAGTAATTGTTTCTGACAAAAATTCGTGAACTTTATTTCTTTTTTTATGCTCGTGTATAAAAGTTTATACAATTAACTAAAAAATATATTTCTAAGCTTTCAGGTTTCTATAAATGTAATATTCCAGTCTTTCTAAATTTCTAGAGATATAATATAATATTTTTTGTATAAAAAATACAGTACTTCTAGCGGTAGCGAAACGATTAATAGGTCAATGATCGATTAAATTCAGCAACAAATTCGAAGATATCTCACAAAGCCGAACAAATACCGTCTGATATATACAAGAACGGTTTTCAAATCATTCGTATTTCACGCGGGAAAAATAGCGGTCACGGGAGATTTATGAACGTTTTCCCGTTGTGAAATCGTTCGACGCGCCACCGTACGAGATCCAGAACGTGATATATCGACGGTGAGCCGTTTCAATAAAAAAAATAGCGATCCTTTCTGCACGACAGTAGAATTCGTTGTTCGCGTCGTGGAAAAAGAGGAAAAAGCGTTTCAATCTCGTACGAAACACTGCCAGAATAGTACGTTTCGCGAATATTTATGAGGGTAATATCGAAAATTAATGCCGTTGCTTCTCTATGTTGCAAAACAGTTGTTGCCTTGTATTTTGCAGTTTCTGTTAACTTCTCGACAACAGATTCGGTTATAGGAACAACTTCTATTTTACGGAGTTAACTCTTTCAATGTTCGCTAATACACGGTAATGATAAATCTCAAATATAATGATCTTTTTATTTCTATTGTCATCTTTTCAAAAACTTATATTGCTAATATTTATTATAGATAATGTGAAGATATGAGGTTTATGCCTATTTCTTAAAAAAGTATCGGCACCCATACTAAAGGGTTAATATTAGTTTTCAATTTTTGGGTATAAAAATAAGCTGAAGAATAATGGAAAATACGTAACAAATATCATTAGCAGTTTCAAAATATATTATTCGAAAGTTTCAATGTTTCTAAAAACATAATATTTAAAAATTTCTAAACTTCGAAAGTATAGTATTTATTTTCTTAACGTATACTTAAAAAATATGTGACATTTCTGGCCAAAGCGAAAGGGCAAAACTTTGTCTTAATTTCCAGAAACACAAACCTGCTACTCCAAGCTAAACAATATCAAAAAGTTCTTCATTCTTTCTTTCATTTCCATACATCATTACTTTAAACATCTTATTCTTTCAGGAAAAAAGTAATTATGGAATAATCAGTGCCACAATCGGAACACTTTCACCGTCAGTTATCGCCCAAAGCTCCCAACGTAGCTATTAATTGTAAGGGTCGTTATCGGACAGACAGGACATTCTTTTACCTGTGCAACTGTCACCGAACGCGAATGATCGATCGCATAGCAAACGTTTCATCTGTATCGGTGCATTTTGATTGTGTCGGGTGCATTCGAGCGATATGAACACGTCGTGAAAACAATTAACGCATATGCATACGTGTATGCAGGTAGGTATGGCAAAGGGGAAGGAGGTTCTGTTAATTACTCAAGCTCCCATATCCGATGGGAGACTCTCGAGGATCAATATCCAATTTCTCATCCCTTGCTATATGAAGCATCCACTGTTTACCATCCCAGCGTACACTCAAACTTCAAAAAGCTCTAGGATTCTTGGAAAGTGTAACGAACACTTTGCGTGAATAGTAGAAATCCGATATCATTGCATTATCTGGGAATTGACTGATTGATGAAAAGAGAAACCGTACACTTTGTAATTCGTATAATTAATAAAATATCAGTTTGCTTAAAATGCCCATAATTTGGTACCTTACCCTATCTATAATAGTAATACTTATAGTATTAGAAGCAAATATTTAGGTAAAGCGAAAAGAAATGTCGTTTTTTTCCGATGCAACAAAATTTATTTACTTCGCTTTACTTAATATTATGGTGTATAAATATTATACATAGTATTATAAATTAACTATTCACGTGCACTTTAATTTACAATAAATAGAAATAGGAAGACAATTAAAATAAGTGTGATTGCTCCTAGAAAAATAAATTCACTTAACTGAAATAAATGTATCTTTTAAAGATCAGTCTACTAGGTGCAAATAACCCGTTTCCTGGGATTAAGAAAATATTGTTCGTCATAAAAAAAAAATCTGTTTTGTTCGTGTGACAGACATCTAATCAATTTGAAATCCAAGAAAAATTTTCTTACAAACAGTAAATAAATTTTCTTGTTTTACTTGTCTGCTACGAACAAATTCTTCCTTCATTTCAGCGTATATTCATTTGCTTCAAAAGATGATAGTTACTGTGCTGAAGTAAATACGTTTTTAGTGCCATTTGAGCCAATTATGTATCCGAATCAGGGACTTTTTCTTCGATTTATAACACAAACATATGTTTTCCCCGCTCGCATCACTTTCTAATACAAGAATAGGATATTCGTTCGAGCAAACAGGAAGGAAACAGGAAGAAAACTGGTCAAACAAACGATAGTGAGCCAACGAACAATCCCTTTCGTGCTTGTCGAAAAACCTTTGCACTCGAGCGTAGAAAATTATACTCTTCCGTGGTTAACGAGTTAACGGCAATAAATGACAGGCCTCGGCGATGAGGCAACGCGCAAAATTATAGTTTCACCTTAACGAGAGAGGAGCTCGATGAATCGGTGACTTCGTGAAAGCGCGAACGTACAAGCTCTCGATATTCCCCGCGGTATCTTCGTGGCTGGATCTAATTGGTCGATCGATTCGAAAAAAAATCCCGTGCCCGGTAGTTTCGAAGCAATTAGAAGGAATGTCGTCGGGTGCCACGTTGTCGATAGGCATCTGGCGTAGCATTTACCTGGCTAAGTTGAACCTAGCGATGGGACTGATCCGATACCTCGAACCCTTTAAATGTCTGTTCACTCTCACGATCAATTTTATCTTCTTTAACCTCGATTAAGATATACAGATACTGTAATTGATTATTTAAATAAAGCACTTTTGTAAATAATTGGTTCAAAGAATATTGTTCCTTTAGAAATATGTTTTTTTTTTCTCAGTTCTAGTATTAAATGCTTGCGTTACTGTTCAGGGTCATCATTTTGAACATTTAATTTAATTTAAATAAAATTACTGCACATTTTGAAGTTATCATTTCTTTAAGGTCATTTTAATGATGTTAAAAATATATGTTGCAATCTAAAAATCATCGATAACCATCAAAAAACCTTAAAAACGACAACAATCGGAAAATCTTTTTATATTCCCATATTTACCTCCTTAAACAGTACAACATTTTTCTGTAACATTTTCTTCTATCTTTAATTAGGTGTTCTGTTTCACACTAGAACTACCAAACGGGTCAAAATGACTTGTTACAAATTCCATATTCTATATTACAAAATTTATCGAGACGCTTTTTCGAAATGTAAGTTGCCTCTCGACAAGGTACACAATTTTTCTAACATGGTAATTCATATTTCATCTTTTACATATTTCGTTTTCTATTTAATTTTCGATTTAAGTATAAGCGGACATTGAACGCCGGTAGTTCTAGTGTTAAAGGGTTAAATGAACAGGGTCATTTCATATAAGACAAAATCCTCAAAATCAGTTACAATATTTACTATAACTGTCTAAACAATCCCAAAATGAATTTCTGAAACAATTCGTCGTTCACTTCCGTGATCAAACTCACATTGAGAGAGTTGGAGACAAATACACTGGCTCCGTGCTCATTATGAACTCTCCTTTCTCTAGCGCTAAGCAGACTGTAGAGCACGGCTTACGTGCATAGTTCTCTGCACTTCGCACAGATAACCGTAGATAGGGCCGGGTCGGTCAAGCGATTCCAAAGACAGATTCTGCTAATTGCCGTACTTTCGAGTTTACTTTAGACCCTTGACCCGTTGCGGTCCTCTGTCCGCTCTGCCTCGACACTTTCCTGTTCGATGTATTCCATTTCCACTGGAACCGGGTGTGTACCGTGTTCTTCCTTAGGATTCGTTGAAATTACTCGACGCTAAACGAGTTACGTATACTAGAACTTACTGAGCTATTAGATTCCGAGGAAATTCGTTAATGAACCCGCTGCTGTGTTACTTTAGATTAAGAAATATTACGATTTTACTGTTTGTTGCACTACGTTGCAGATATGCAACACGTTTTCCATTTCAAGTGCTTTCTCTTGTAAACAATGTTTAGTGTGACGTGATTAATTCATTATGAAAGGTACACTCTCTGATTTCATAAAATTTGAATAGATGGTGTTAAAAATTATGATTTGTATTGTTTAAACAAATCTAAAGCGTGATTGGGGATATTTTACTCATAAGTGATTATTGCACTCGTGAACACGTGATCTGAATGCTTCGTTATCAATAAAGATTCAATAAAACTTACAGAGCCCCACAAAAAAAGAACAAATAAACGACGTAAATATTCGGATCATCGTTAAAAATAAAATCGGTCTGCGTTAAGCCAACATCCCGATATCGTAAACTAAATTCAATAACGCGTGGGCAAACTGGCGGTTAATTGAAAATGTAAAGGAAGTACTCGTAAAACGTGCTAGAAAACCGCGTATAAACACAACGAATGGTTCCCGTGTTGAAGTATACCCAGTAACCGGCGGGCTCGGATATTTCGCACGAATGAGTCTGACAATTTATCCTCCGGTACCAGAAGTAATTGCACGCCGAGCCAGTTCTTTAGAGGACCAGTTCTCAACGACGGAGAAAACCACCCGGGAGAAGCCAGGCCTTTAGACGGACGATTTTTCAGCCCGAATAGAAACGATAATTTGCATGTGCGCGCAGTTTATTGCATCGTGTAGAGAAATTCCTTGTAGGAAGAGGAACGACTATTCGTGGCAATCTCATTTTCGGCCTATACAATCGTTAAAAGGTATTCGATGAATGGAGGTAGCTGGCGCGCCGTTCGAGGAAAATCTTTCCCGAACAAACGACAATGTTAATTTGAACAAAATTATGCGAGGTACCATTCCTGGTCTCTTTCGGGTTGCTTTCGAGAAAACAAAAAAGAAGGCAAACGTATCCGGACGACCGACTGGCGAACAACGTTTCTGTTCGAGGATTTGCATGAGAAAGCATTGAAACAAAATACCTCAGCATGGAAATCTGGTTGAGATGTTTCTCTCCGAAAAATATTCGTCGATGTTTCGAAGAACCATGGAGATGTTTCTTCTGAATAAAATTACCATGAAGTTGAAAGGATATCGTCGTGTGTACATTCTTTTCTGTTCCTTTGTCTTTTAGTGTATATTTATTAGTGAATATTCTTTCGCATAGCTGTTGGGCAAATTATAATACAATTGATCCTCTGTGAGCAAACGTATTACTTCACGTTTTGTACTTAAGCTAATTTGCTTTTAATTGTCTTTCTTTTTTAAGATCACAAAAAATGAAAATGTCTGCTACATTATCGGGTAATTTGTTGCGTCAAATATTAAATAATTTTGGGAGTCAAATTTTGCTTGTACCATTATCCAAAAATAATAGCTGGAAATTATCTCAGAAGCTATGATTAATCACACGAAAACTCTGTTGAAAATTAAATAGAATTCATCAAGGTGTTCGAACTATTATTTTGATTTACTTTCTTTGTTCAAGTATTTCAACGGCGAATAGTCAATTTTCGTGACAAAAATCGTAGGTCGAGGAACGAAGTGTAATAGGTACCTAAACGTTTTTGAGAACCATCTATCAGAGTAATTTATCTAAAATTAGATAAACGCGAGGTGGATAGAATTTAATGGTACGGCATAAATTTGAATAAAGTGGCAGTGTAGTTAAGAAAATGATCGTGTAACGAGCGTGTTGCTCGAATACTTCGCATGAATGGTTAATTCATTCGCGGTATTAGGAGATATTGTGTGTCATCCGTGGACAGGAGCCAAATTCAGACCTGTCCCGAGAATCTTGTTACAGCAAATTGTGTGTTATTTCATTTATGACAGATTATACATCATAACAAAGACATTGATAAGTATCTCGAAACTTTACCACGATTTTTGGAAACAGAATCAGCAAAATAACGCAAACGGTCCAGTTTACCTATGAAACATTGACGAAACATCTACAAAACGTAATTCAACTTACAAGGGGACTTTACTACACTAATGTACGATCAACTACGTGTAAGTTTTCACATACGTAAATTTTAATTCAACCTTTTCGCGCCCGCATTCTTAGGAGCCTACCGTTCCTTAAAGCCCGCCCATTCGCCACCCAGCTGTCCCTTCAATATCGCATTAATTTACGCTTCCCGTCGCCTTCCCCATTGTTGTTTCCTTGTTTGTGCATTGTTTTATTGGACAAGCAGCCCGATATTTGCCGTTGGCGGGCAGCAAAAGGTTAAAATGTTATATATTTTATAAAAAAAAAAAGAACCATTCAAATAATTTGTATGCGTTGCTTCTTACATACTTCCCGAGTGTTCGGATACTTTTGAGCGGTATTGTACGTATCAAATTTTTACTTCGAGCCGGTGTTTCATGCCGAACGAACTGCCTGCTCGCAGATCACATCGTCGATCTGCCCGCACAGTATTTCTAGAAACCGAACGAGTTCGCCAGAGAGCGTACGTGTTCATGCCACTCGATAATTCACGCGAAGAGGGTCGATAATTAATTCGAGGTAGCGCGATTACTCTGTTCAGAATCGAGCGAGCACCGACAGATTGCCGAGTGGCTGAAAGAGTGCACGGGGCACGAGGAGAAAGCACACGAAGCCAGAAGTAGAGGAACGGTTGCACGTTGTTCCAGAGCACGGGATAAATTTAGATAATCCGATGAAAAAGGACGGTGTTGTACCAGGAAGGCCGACGCCACTATTCCACGCGAACGATATTATTATCGTACAGTACGTCGCTTATTATTCCCGCGTGCAGAAGCGCAAGGACGCGGGACAAGCGTTTTATTATTTTGTTCTACAGTTAACACTTTGACTACCCCACTGATGCTATCGAACATTTCATTGAATAATAGCAGAGACCATAACTGTTATAACTTTAATTTTAAAAGTTATGGTATAAGAATTAATATCTTTCTTTAAATGATTTTGGTTATGGTATAATGGTTTTCTGGTTACGGTAGGTACTACATTCTATTATTATTTGTATTATATTCTTATTACGAGTAAATTCTATATATTATGGGGGGGGGGGGCAATAAACTGTCATGCACTTTTAACGAAGAATTATTGCATACAGGTAATTCAATACGAAAAATCAAGATTATTCCAGACACTGTGATTTTATCATCACCCAAACATAGAAAACATATGTTTTTCGCACAATCGGCCTAATATAATTTGAACACCCGCTGTAAATGAAGAATCGCTTAAGAGACGAGTTGAAACGCTTAACTATATCCAAAGTACGTTAAAATTAAAATGAAACGTTTCAGAAAAAAATAAACAGAAAAGGAAATTGCACGGACGATGATTTAACCAGGCTATCAAAAGAATAGCAAGAGCGAGAAACGTGCTTGAAAATCTATTTCTGCGACCATTCACATCGAAAACATTGACTCACCGCTGGTCTCTCGGATGTCTTTGAACTCGTTCGCTAAATAAAGAGAATTTTAGCCAACGAGCCGAAGGGAATAGGGAGGCGACGAAGAAACGAAGGGAGAAACGCGAGGACCGCACGAAATAATCGCACGAGTCGCGAATAATAAATCAAACCGAGTCGACTTACGGGCGAGTTGGACGAAAAGGAAGAAAGAAAGGAATAGGATGGGGATGGGGCAGGAAGGGGTGAAAGAAAAAAAAAAGGAAAGACAGACGGAAGGGAGAGAAAGTATCTCTCTTCGAAACTCGTGTCCCGTGCCATGCCACGTGCTTCGATTTTTTTTTTCCGCACCTTTTTCATCTGCCACGATTTTCTTTCGCTCGTTATCTCCTTTAATAGGCCAAGGTAGGGGTTCTTTTTCTTTTTATCTTGCCACCGAATTAATCTTTCGGCCCGATGTTTCCCGGGTTACAGTTCGAGAATACGGTGATAATACGAACGTTCAACGAAGGACATGTATTATTCGATTTGTGCAGGAAACTTTTCATCGAATCGTCATTTTTATCGACACGGACCAGCAGCTGTCAATCTTTTCATAATTGCGTGCCATCAAAATCAAAATTCAAGAATTCTAGTACAGAAGAATTTATTATATACATTTACTTGCATTTTATTTTGATTATTGACACCAATGAATTCATTAAAGGGTAAACTAATTCTCGAATATATTTAATTATTATACATATTGTATGAAATGCGTTTGTCCTATAGCACGGTTTTACCATGAATACTGGGAGACCCAGTACGGGCGATGCAAATTTTTATATACCCTTAATCTGATGCGTAAACTTCTAGCCAAAAGTACGGGATCACATTATTTAAAATTACATTGTAATACGACATGGATTAAAACCAAATAATTTCAAGCGATTTATTATCGTACCTAGCTTCGATTTCCTCATTCGTGTATTAAGAATTTCAAGATTGAAACATTATGATTGGACTTGTAAAGCGTTGAGATTTTTGTCTTTTTATTATGTGTTTATCGATAAGAGGCCCTATATTTATAACCATTAGTGTATGCACAGTGGTGGCCACCTACTCAACAACACGGTTTAAATCGGAATTCTTTTAAAATTGTACCAAACGACTTGAATCTTTTCTGCGAAAATAGAGGAATTAATGTATTACATGACGTAATTTATTAATTATGAAAAAATTACAAATGAGACCCCCTTTTATTACTTCTTGATCCGAGTCTGGAAGGAAAATTTAAAACATGCTTTTTGTAGATTTAAGTAAATTATAAAATTAAATTACTACGTTTAAATTAAACGTGACTGATTTTCATTATTTGTAGTTCCTATACAACCAATTTCGATGAAACTTTGTGTGTACACATAATTTACACAGATCTATAAAAAGTATGTTTTAAATTTTCGTTTCATACTCGGATGGAAAGGTTATAAAACTTCACTGCTTCCTTCACGATTCAGAACAATAGTAATTTTGTCAAAATTAATAAAGCATATCACGTAGTACATTAATCCTAGCCTCGCAAAAGAATTCAAGTCGGTTGTTCCAATTTTAACCCTTTTGCATTCGAGTGGTGCCTCTGGCGGGACATATTTAATTTACCAGGGTATCACGAAATGCAAAATTTAAGTTTTAGAAAGGAATAAAAATAAATAGATTCATAAGCATTCGTAATACTTAACATCCGAAATAGTGAATTTACTTTTCGGAAGTTTTAATGGAAAAGTAAATCAGATTCGAAGATATCCAAAAATGCTCCGAGTGCAAAGGGTTAAAAGAAGGAATTCTGTTTCAAACGACGTTTCTAACTAGGTAGCCTTCACTGTGAATGTTTAAATCACTTGCCGGATTAAAATATCACCCACCATTGTTCCATACAAACCGTCCGATACAACGTGCACCACGGCTCGTTGAAAAGTATCGAAAACAAACGAACGGCGTTGTTGCAGCAAACACAAAGCAACACTTTCGTTGATCGTGACGAACGGAAATATCGATAGTCCCGGCTCCCTGTACCGAATTCGTCCGTAACTCCGTTATCACCGTTATCACAGATTCGCTAGTTCGTGACAAAGGTCGCGTGTCGCGCACACTGTGTATATAAAACTCCGGCAATCCCTGGTGGACGCACGAGGCAGAACAAAGGCGGCCATTTAATAGAAACCTGGATGCATTTGAATTGCACGGAAATCGAGTCGAATCGCGTCGGACGAAGTTTATTCGAAAGGCGTCGGGTCGGGAGACCGGTTCTCCCACGGCACAGACACGGTGCTCCCTTCGTTTGCGACAGAATTATTTCGCAAAACATATTTTTTCCCCCCTTTGCAACGTTCGCGGATTGACTGCGAGAGCGAAGACAGCTAACCCTCCCATAACACGGTAGTTAGATTCCTGCAAATGCCGCGTTATGCGGTATTGTAAGAGAAATATGTTCGTTAACCTTTTGCCCTGGGCGCCAAGATTTGATTTCAAATCTTTCACAGTTAATCGTTTATCATTTTTCGGCTCCACG
Organism: Stelis phaeoptera; assembly: GCA_943735885.1. Taxonomy (NCBI): domain Eukaryota; kingdom Metazoa; phylum Arthropoda; class Insecta; order Hymenoptera; family Megachilidae; genus Stelis; species Stelis phaeoptera. The sequence continues at coordinate 7,256,014 of OX030933.1, forward strand.
GATTAACCAATTCATTGTCAGGAAAATTTAGAACGTATTGCCCTGGAAGTAAAGATTTTATTTTAAAGAAAAATAATCTTCACTTGTAGCGCAAACTATGAGATATCTCGCAGTTGGCAGTGAACGGGTTCATTTCTTTACAACGTCTTGGTTTCTGTGCTACGTTTTTCCAAAAATCGTGCTGTAAGAATGCCGTGTTATAAGGGGATTTCCACAATTCTTAAATTGTATTGTGTCGTGTACCACGAGGGTTAGATATATCTTGCCATGACTATTCAGAGCAAATATTAATACAGCAATCGAATATAAAAGTAACTGTTGTAAAAATATAACGTTATAAATAAAATTAATATATAGTGAGTAAAATAATTTAATACAGATAGAGTCAATTTGTCAAAACCGTAAATTTTAAAATGAAATAATAATTTTCAAAGTAAAATAAATTATGTAAACTACCTAAAAGAGTCGAAATATTTGATTTACCGAAGTAGCCCATACAGAATGTTATTTCTTAGGTTTAAAATAACATTAAAAACATTTAATATCAATCACCGTGTCGAACTACGAGTATTTATTTATTTTATTTTTATTTAACTTTGGCTTTGGCCAAAAAAAAAAATTGCAGAAATTAATAGAAATATGAAATATTCACTACCGTGTGCTATTTCATATTTTTAACATTTTATCACATTCGAAAACATAATATACTTTAAATCATTACTGATATTTTCAAGCTACATTCTTTTGTTTGAAAATCTCAAAATAAACTTTTAACAATAACTATTGAATACAAATTGAATTTTGATGAAAATAGCCAAATTTCCAATGTTATAAACAGTATAAATACTTCAGAAAAATTTTTAACAACCCTCACTGGAGTTTTAAAGGCACATATTGTATCCCCCTCTTCTAAAACATAAATTCGTTGCTTTGTCTATGTCTTTCGCTCTTTAAAAGCCAACTTCTGTTTTCGACGATCGAATGCCAGGTGCGTAGAATTCAGGGGTCGGGGGATCGTCTGTCTAAAAATTATTAGAGAAGGGTCCCCCAAACACGTCCCCCCTAATACCACCTAAGCTTTTCCTGCTCGTGAATTCAGCTCACATTAGACTTTCCTCTATATTGTGTTTCGACGGTTTTATTACGAGGTGGATATTAAAACCCGTTGAATATAGCGGGGTTACCAGTGACCAGTATCATAAATCTAATACAACTAAATACTCAAAAGGAAGAAATATAGGAACAAATTTTTGGTAATATTAATGTCATGATAATAACGCAAGATAGGAAATATAATATGAAACTTAAATTCAAATTAAATGGACATACCGAACCCTTTGCACCCGAAGCATTCTTGTAAAACTTTTAAAAATCAAATATGTACAATATTTTGGAAGAAAAGAGTTACAAACTCCTTACTTAATTTTCTATGTTCTAATATAAATAAAACTGAAATTTCACGTTTTAAAATACTCTGGTAAATTATTATAAATGTGTCCCCTCAGAGGGAACAATCGAGTGCAAACAGTTAATAATCTTTATTACAACGTTTCTGTTGTAAAATATAATATTATAGAACAGCTACGTTTATGTACTTTCGCTAAGAAAAATTGGTGCCTAAGAGTTCATGATGTTTTCTTAGGTTCAAATAATATTTACTTCATTTTTAAATCTACAGGGTGTCATAGAACTAGTATCAGAGTTGGAAAGGGATGGCTTTGTCGAAATGTTGGCTGAGGCTTCGTTTTCGAATTATTAACACGTTGACTGCCACAGTGAAAACGGACGTGTGTAGTCAGACACGTTAAAATTTCAAATTTAACCTTTCAAATCGATAGCTAGCATTATTAGCTTAATGATAACGCTATCCGTGGTTTGTTTCGTCATTTCTTTTGTGAAAAAATTTCGGGTGCCGGTCATCGGTGACCCCCGTGGCAGCCAACGTGTTAAGGAAAAACACTGATAAATCATTTGAATGTCTATAAAGAAACTTCCACCCATATTGTTACGAGGAATTCTTTCATTCTGGATACTGGAAATTTATTAAACACAAAATCACTGCCAAATTAAATTTGTAATAGCTACAGCTTGGCAGTCAAAGTGTTAAAGTAACATATTTCTGTATAAAATCATATCACGATTAATTTTTCTGTACCTCAAATTTTATATATTTTTCAAAACATTAAAATATTGAAAAGTTAGAACTTTAGATAAGACAATTTGATATGTCACCTCGAAAATATACGAATATACAGTGATTTAAATCGAATCTGGATGGAAAGAAGTTGTCGCATCGAACGGTAATCATTTCTTTCTGGTTGTTCGTCGACACCATCGATCGACGAACGAAAAAATGGGCGCGACAGGATGTTCTCATCGAATCACGTGTTACAGTCGAAGGTTCGAATGCAGAAGGTGTCGAGGTGCGACCTGCAGTCAAGGTCTAACCGGTCTTCGGGGGCCCGTGGCGATGGCCAGTCGAAGGAGCACTGAAAGCGGGGGATCTGGTTTTCAATTTTTCCTTTCTCAATATAGATCGTGACCGAGCACGTCTTATTCGTCTGCCCCGTGTAATTATACACGACTGCGTGTTTCTCTCGTTTACGGTTCTTCGTTTGCATCCTCTTCGCGAAATTGCTCCACTTTAAAGTGATTTTATTCTCGATACTTCTGCCACCATTTATGATGCTACAGAATTCCAACGAAAAACTTTTGCTGTCGTTTTAAATGTATAACATTCCATTATTTCCTCGTCTAACTTGGGTAAACGAACATTTCATTATATTTATTTACGATAAAAAAAACAATTAAGTTGCCTGCCCTATCAATTTACGTTTATATTGTTTTTATTTATACGAATGTTGAAATTAATGTGTCGCCGACCGGTTACCGATAGCAGAGAAAGAATACATTAATGTGCTGCCGGATGATTAATTGTTAAGAGAATTAACGACAATGTATTGCGCATGGGTGCATAAAATTCATTAATTTTACAAATTGGACTTATTTCAGAATATTTATTTATAAAAACCGCTGGAAAATAGTTTCTTCCGTAGCAGAAATGAAAAAATTTGAAAGATATTTTTTAAAATACGATAAAACAGCACTTACTCCATTATGTCATAAATATGTGCAAATGAATCATGATGTATTGATATCTCATATAATAACGAAGTTAACCCTTTATCTTATAATAGTGGAACACAGACTTGTATCTTTAGTATAACTGAATGTTAAGTTTTGTAGGTACAATTTACCCAGTAAAGAATCGTTAAATGCAAAATATGTATAATGTTTCAATTTCCATTTGTTTTAATATCACAGCAATCAATAATTAGTTGTTATCGACAAACCTATCTAAAGAATTATAAGGCAGAGGACTAAAATAATCTTTCGCCCCTCCATGCAATTACTTTTCAACTGTTCGATTTAACACAATTGAAAAATAATGTTCATACAATTGTATAACAGATAACTGAGTATAAAACAGCCTTTAATATACTAAAGTAAAATGAAGTATGTACTTCGAGTACGATCATAATAGTTTCAATATTACTTCCAATAAAGTAGCTCGAGTATAAAGTAAGAACGAACCATTCATTTTCTTAAGCACGTTACTGCCTCTCTCCCTCTCTCTACATTAAATCTATCACTTTCATAATTTATATGAACATAACTTATTTCGCGTACCGTTCGACATTCGCATAAAAGTCTATCCAATGGACTGGTACAAGGATCGAGAAATCCAGGACCATCGAGCGAACATAGAACAAAACACTTCAGCTCGCAAGGCGGTCATCGTGAAAGTTCAAACCGCAAACAGGGATACAATATACAGGGTGGTTGAAAAATACCATATTCTATTGGGAATTTTCAGTAAATATCAGGGTCAATGTTACTTTATATACTTGAATTTTGGAGTAGTCGTTTCTGTTAAAAGTGGATGTGAAAAATGGATCACTAGAGGGAAAATTTATCGTAAGAGAAGAAGGAAATTAAATTTTGGATCAACATTTAAAAGTTTATATGAAATAATAAAGCTTTTTGTTCAGATTAGAAATAATGGATTTCTTTCCAGTCCCTCTAATATTAAATACTTTTACTTCGATATCAAGTACCTTTGGTATTGATGGTACTAGTATTGAATAGGGTGAGTATTGACATTCGATAAGTGTAATAAAATATAAAATCTATTTAACCCCCTGTGAACCAGATGGAAAAGAATAATGCGATATAGTAATAATCTCTGATTATTATTTTTTTGTCTAAAATTTATTTATTTATTTATTAAAGTTCGCAAACGAAATTCAAAAGTTTTTTCAACCCTATAGAATCTATAAAACTAACAACTCAAATTACAAACAAGAATATAACTGAATTCTTTTCATTAAACAAAAATATTTTATCTTAAAATCGAAATAAATGAAATCAGAAAGTTTTATCCGGCACTGAATTTGTTAATTAAAACGTTTGGATCAAATGCATTATTCTTACGAATGGTTAATTATCTGGAGAACTTATGTAAAAACTCAAATTATAAACAAATAATATTTAACATTGTTTCGTACATTTAAGACATAATTTTGTAAAATCGCTGACCACTTTTCAAAACATAAAATATGTTTTCAAATTCAACTTTAACAAATCATAAAAAAAAATTATAAAATGAATCATATCTTATGGTCAAACACGTTGTACTTTTGATCGATCACGAATACAGTCCTACTAACACAAGCATCAACCTATACAGTTATTAATCTATTAAACTGTATAATAATATCGTTTATTGTGTCGAATAATCTTTGTTTAATTTAAACCTTCTTAGATTAAAAGTTGTTGCAATTTATTCAGATTTGGGCATTCTATTACCTAAACACGAACACAGCTAGCCAGTAATGTATTAAGAATTTTTCTTTTGAACACTAGGTGGCGTAATTCAGTGGGTGATCAAATTATTCGAGCCATCGTATCAAAAATAGAGACACAATTTTAAGATTCTCACATTGAGTAACTTTTAATCAATAATCCGTCCACTAAGAAAATAATTATAAAAATAAACAAACATATAAAAAAAAATTATATTTACATATATATGTTAGAATTTTTCTACAATTACTGCCTAAATTCTTTTCGGCATATTTTCGATGCCTTTTGAGCATTGTAAACTTCTTAAAAAACGAAACCGTAATTCGCACAAAATAACATTCAAATAAGAGACAATGCCGGTCATAGTGTTGCCAACTGTGTATCAGAACTTAACATGCATCAACACATAAGAAAAAAAAACTAATAAAAAGTCTGTTTAACTGAGTTTTCATTTATGAACTAATCGTTTTTATCATTTCTAATCATTTGATCACCCACTGTATATTACTGTACGGGGCAACAAAATTTGCAATTTTTAATTTCAATAACGGAGCTCCAATGATCCAGTCATCGTTATACAAGGGTTAAAACGTTTGAAAAGCTGTAAGAGGACGAACGAACGATACCTGTGCGCTTCCGGTGAGTTTGGCAAGCTCCGCGCCTTCCTGCTCGTTCCACCGCTACTTCCGCTGTTTCCCATTTTGCTGCGGTTTTCTCGTTTGACTCCTTTTCACGTGCACCGTTCGAAATAGTATCACTCCTCGCGTGCACCGACAATTTTGTCCCGATGAATCAACCGGTCGACGCGACGCGCTCGCGCTTGTAAATAAACAAACAGGCGACCAGGGGCCGCGTGTTTCAATCTCGTCGAAAGACAAACGTTGTCAAGCTTTGTTGCTCACGATTGACACGCGGAGGAAAGAACCCTTTCTGTCACTGATTCACTCCGTTTGGCATTCGATCTTACCCGTCTGCTTTTATTCACCTCTTTGTATTCCTTTACTCTTGTTGCGCAAGCAGATCAGAAATCGTTGCGATTTCTCCTTCAAATTTGTTTAATATCATTTCATAATGGAAAACTTGCAACTATTCGAGTTCGAATCGAATCCTTCAACAACCTTTTCTTATTTAAACGTGTTACTCGGGGTTCTTAGACTTCATCCGAGTTACTTCGGTTCGAAGCGAAGCCAAGGAAATATTGTTTAGTATCCTTTCGGACAAAAGAGGGAATATTCTAGTCGAAGCAGGGTCGCGATCGAATAGAATTTTTTTCGAGATGCAATCGCGTTTATCAAATCACTTTCTATGAATGAAGCCAGCTTCGAGGCGTCGATGTCGTCTCGATCCAATCACGGGAACCGCGACAGAATCTTCGCTCGACCATGGACACAAGATCCTCGAAAGGGATCGGTTCACTGATCGTTTTCGAGGCGAGCATATTTCCTGTGCTCTTTGTTTTCGTACGAACCAGTTCTGCGCTAGCTAGCTCCGACAAAACCAAACACGAAAATAAACAAGGAGAATATCTGGATGGTTGTACGTCTAGTAAAACCTTAACACTACACTGCACCGACCCGACGACGACGATGCCTTATGGCGAGCTGTTCCACGGTCATGGTGTGACCATGGTGTGTAGGCATCGTTGATGGCCCGTTTCGAACTGAGGCCCGCCGAGAGAGAACCATTCCCCTGTTCCCATAGCACGTGGCTTCTCTCTTTCGCTCTCTCCCTCCTTCGATCTCGTACCCCCCCACCATTTGATCACCCAACTCTCCCTCCTTGTCACTGTTTCTCCCTTTCTCCCGTGGATCCCCATGCAGATGCAATACCTTCCCTTTAGAACAGCCTCTCTTGTACAGGGTGTTAAGAAAATAATGTGGTTAAATTTTACTTCTGGAGAAAAACAATTGTTCACATTCTTTTTACATCTTCCGACAGTTTTTCAACGAATCAAATTCAAAAATTCGAATTTTGGTTTTGAGAATCTATTGATTTGGAATTTATTTTTAGGGTATGGGTTCCATTTGTAGTTCAAATTTAAATTAGATTTAGCTGCAAAGCATCTTTAACCCTTAGGTGACGGACCATAGAGAGAGCTAATAATTTGAATTAAATTTTCTCACATAATTGATAAATGGCTGATAGAATGGAAAATCTAGAAAAACTGGGGAAGTACGGTTCTATTTACTCTAACAATGTAAAAATCAACTGGATCTTTGCAATCTTGATACCTCCTTTTGTTCGTAAGCACTGTGGCTCCTTCTCTTTGTTCCAGATTTCAAAAGGATGATTGATTTTTGCCTCTGGAATATTTAGAACTCGTTTAAATTTCAGATCTTTAACAAGAAATTAATTTAGACCTCGAAGTTGAAGATCAAAGTTTCTGTTGTAACTTCAAGTATTCTTCTCGTTGAAAAGATAGAAAGTTCCAAAGAAGCAGTTTTCCTTTGGAATAAACTATTAAATTGTTCGAAAAGTTTTGATATGATTTAATATGATTTCTACAGTAGTTAACCCTCTGAGCGTCATGGACACTATTCAATAAATTTTTTCAATTTATTTCAAAATTTTACGGTTTAACCCTTTCGAGACGGATTTTTTTTTTTTAAGAAAATAAAAGAGACAGGTTACCTTTCTAATACTTCAAGTGACGAATTACTTAACGGACTTTTTGACAGCAAGAAATTGTGGTACCAGATTTTATGGAATGTAACAATAGAGGCCCATTCACAATGAAGCAACAAACAGTAGATTGATAGTTAGCATCTACGATTAAACATGACTGGGATATATGTGTCCCGACAGTCTCGAAAGGGTTAAGGAAAAATCCGATCACAGTACAGAATTGCTCGGCAACTCAAAGGGTCAAGGGTTAAAAGCATCGTTCCTGAATCATTCACGTTTCGTGTATCCCAAATGTGTTATCGAAATGATGTGTATCTTCTATGCTTTCATGTGTTACAAATTGCATAAACATCCGCAGTTAAATTCCTGACACCCTGTACGTTTCGTCTCTCCTCAGCAATATTCGTGTGTCCATCTCTCCTCTCCTTTCATGCGCCACATGTTCTCCGTCCTCTTTATCTACCTCGATATTGAACCCCCTGTTTCATCCCTCCTCGTCTGGCCGTATTCGCCCCCGTGGAGGTCTCCTCGTTGCTCACCCTCAGGATCTCCCAATCGTGTCGTTCTCTCTTCGTTCCGTTTACACGCACGCGTTTCGCTCTTCCTCTCTCCAACTCGCTTTACGCGCCTCGTAACCTGTACGCACAGCCTCCGTGGATTTCCCCTCTGCACCGTATTCGACCAATCGCGTCGTGAGCCTTCCCCGAGAGCCGACCAATCGTCGACGAACGCACGCTATTGTGGATTTTTAAATCATTTTTATGGTAATCCGCGCATTCCTCGTGCACGCACACGTGCCAAGTATTGTGCCGAGACGCAACAATACGCTCGCTCTAAAGCGGAGAGAATTGAACGCGTGTCTCCTCCTCGCGTGTAAACGTGTGCCACGGTCAACCCTCTGCGGGATGACCCTGGATATTTCTGTCGTTTTTCGAACGTGGAAATTTTAAACTGTGATGTTTTACTAAAGTTTTTTTTTTTTTATTTACTTTTGAGTTGCAGAGGATATTGATTAGGGTGTGTCTATTTGTTGAGTGACGGTTAAAAATTTGTTTGAAACGTTGGAATTCATTATTAAACGCTGGAGTAATACAAGATTAACACAGCCATAAAAATTTGCTTATAGTAACCTTAATTGGGGTAATAAAGAAATGAACAGATAATGAAATTACTACAAAGACAATAAATATTAACTTATTATTGTACATAAAATACTAATTAAAAGGGGTTTAACCACGTTTGTCAAAGATTTTTCAAGAAAATACAGATGTAGGTGAGAAAACTTTATCCTTAGTTTTCTTAATTTCTTCAACCCTCTATATAAATAAATTAACCCTACAGTGCACATTGATGCACATATGCATCAACCGCATTTTTCTTTGATATTTTGTTACGCAACAGCATAAACAACAACTTATGCGCTGTTCCTAACAGAAATAAGACGTTATAATTGAAGATAATTATTTTTGGCGCCAAATCTGACAGTTGCCATCAGAATTTTTGCGGTAGTGTTATTCGTGTTTGCTCCGATTTGAATGTATAATAATTAGTAATTATTATCACGAATATTATTTTATTATTTTTATTGATTAAATATTTTATTATTTTTATTTTCATAGGTCAATCATTTATTATACATCCAAATATACGTGCTAATGCGCAGTGATTCATATTTGAATCATCCACTTTTTTTTAAATATAAATATTAAATATAATGAAATATTTATCTTATAACTTTTTTTCATACTCCAATATATTGTTTTATACTGCACTATAGGGTTAATATCACATTTTAACGCTTTGCAATTTTACAGTCCTTTATAATTAAACAAAGACTTTCCGTGTTATTATAAATAACTTCTTCCTTTCACCTTCCGTTCACAGTTGCTAACTTATAAGTCACAATTTGTACGTAATAGAGTGGAAAAAGATGAAGAAAAGATAACAGAATCACAAACTAATATCACGAATAAATGATACCAGCTGTCAAAGTGTCAATCGTCGCCCAACTTGTAATATATACCAGGATATTTCGACTAGAATTAATCGTTCAAATTTTCAAACGAAAAACCCTCATGCATTAGGAAAATAGTCGAAAGTTTCGAAGAATAAAAATGGAAAAGGGTACAGAATTAAATTCATCGTCCAAGGATTAAGCACAAAGTCGATTGTAATACAAATGCGAGCCAGAAGAACATCATTCCTACTTAAGAGCCATTGTAAAAACGATCTATACCATTCGAAAGGAGTATGATCACGACTTCAGGGCTACCCGTTAAGTTCTCGTTATACGACCAGAGCTGTAATACACCCACGCTGGCTTGTTTGTGTTACATGGTGGGAGTTTCAGTGTGTACGCGCGGTTATATTGTGTAGCGACAAGAGTAACGCCACGACTACGGTCTACACTCGGTCGTGGGCATAATGGAGCATTGTTAATATGTTAATGTTGAAACGTTCCTAAAGGTTCCGACGGTTTACGTTTCTCCGTTCCACCGAAGAATCGTTACACGCTCCATTAGACTACGAACCTTGAATTCCACTTGCTACGAATTTCCCTGTGGATTTCTTCTTCCATATACAATCCGATCCTCACCATTTCTGACTAATTTTTTCATCCCATAGGATATTAAAAAAAAAGAGGAAATTTTAAAATTTATAGAAAAATGTAATACAACTTTTTGATCGGAAATTTTTTGTTTGTTAAGAAATTTTAGTTTCAAGGCAATCTGAGTATTCGTTCACCTAAATATGGTGTAGCCGAAATTATAGCAATTCTATGTGGATAAATACAAGTTGAATACGTGGCACATTTTTTAATAAGGTCATATTTTCGAGGAATTTTAGGTTGAAAATTATTCGAATACATACGTATGTAGCAAACTGTACATTATGATTATATGCAATTCAATTTGAATGTTAAAATTTAAAATACTTGGAATAATTCTCGCTGCAAAAATAAATAATAGATGTAATATAAAATGTTCTTTGAAAATTAATCGGATGTTGGCACTAGTAAGTACCAATGACAGTTACGACATATTCATTTTATTAATATTTTTAACACAAATTACTTTTCCGCCAAAGAAACAATATATTAGCGAATATGCCATGAAAAATTAATAATTTTTTAATATCCAAAACTTATATGATAGGTACTTATATTATCACTTATGTGATAAGGTCAAATGTTACTTTCTATATATTACTTTCACATGTGTATTTGGTCACATTGGATATTGTCCACTTATTATCAAGTCCATCATTATATTATCAATCTACTTCCAACGAGGATACTTTTGGAAGCAGAGCATTTAATTATTCCATAAATATTTATTTTGTATGCTGAACTCCTTCCGGCGTGTTTTCATGTTTTACATTTTAGACCCTCAAAATATACTCCTTCTCAGATATTCAACAGCTGATATTTATTCAAAGTAAACAGCGGTTTTGAATAATTCTGAAACCTAGGTAAACATGTTCTCAAAGAATTGTCAAGCTTAATTAACATAAAATATTCCACATTTTCAATTCATTTCTGGGTACAGGGTCACTTTATTCTCAATTTACTGTTTAAATTAAATTCTGTCCACCGAAAACGTACAATTAAAAAAATAATTTTTAACTTTAATCCATAGTAATTAAATTTAGTTTTGCAGAGAAGCAAAATGAATTGGAAATACCTACTTACTGAAACATGCTGCTACTTGAAGATATATTTGATTTAATATTGTTAAAGACAAGTATATTAAAAATATTTATTCATAATATAGTACTGAAAATTCCTTGTTGGTAGAAATTTTATAAACATATTCAGCCCTATTTTTTTTTAAATAATAATTCTACCATCCACGACGTAATTTGACATTTTCTATTTTTGTATGGCGATAGAGTGAATTTTCGATTTTTATTTTAGCCTAAAAAAATCGACGTTTCTCATATATTTTGGCGCATAACACTTAAACGACTGAACCGATTGGAAAAAAATGTTAGAAGCGATTGTTAAAGATTCGATTACCTTTAATATGATATCTTGTGCGACACAATCGAACGTTTCTAACTCGGGATATGGCCTAAAATGTGAAGCTATCTCAGAAAGAAACTCGTATCTCGAAGACCTATCCATAAAAAATTCCCTCAATGTGTACATTTTCTACACAAAAAAAAAATAATATTTAAATAATCTCCACCGTTTCTTACACGAAGTCCAAAATTCGTTATTTTGATAAATTTAGTTTTCCCAGTGTTAAATAAATCTTGGCCCTGTACACTTTTCCTCATTTATTCCACTAGGAACAGAATCACCGCGAAACACCGCTCGCGTGGGCTACGATGTGTGGGTTTAAAAATAACGACCTTGACAGTCGCGAATTAAGAAAAAGCCCAAGTCAGTGGCTCCTTAATACCCTCTCTCCCGTGCTGCGAAAGCAATTTAACCGCGGAACGTGCGAGAGTAATTAAAATATTTGAAGCTCCTGCACGCGGTTGCGTTAGTGTAATCATTACACTGTAAATGAAACAGAATCCCGTGCCACGTATACAGGTATACCGTGGATGTTCGACGGTGTGAGCGTGCGTACAGCTTGATTAACGCGGACGCTAATGAGCAAGCCGCGAGCACCGTTCGCCTGACGGGACGTCGGTATCGATTCGAATGCGGGAAGGATAAAAGTGTCACGAGCAGACCGTGGCGATCGAAAACTTCTACGACATCGAGGAAAACGGTACAGACGTTAACTCGTGACGAACAGAACGTGTACATCGATCGAAGTATTAATAAAGTTGAGAGGAAATTGAGAGGAAATCGAGAGGACGCCGGTTCACGCCTTGTTGAAAGAGGCTCTCCTTGAAGATAAACGTTTGCGAATTTTATGTGGGTTTATATAGCCTTCGAGGGGCTTTTACGTAAAGTTCTTATGAACGTTTTATCTTCCTTTATTAAACGACGGAGGTTAGATGTTCCTGACCTAACCATGATTTATTATAGATAAATTATAACAATTAAATTTATGGTTTGATGAGATTTCTTCTTATACTTCAATAGTAAAGTAACAGTTGAATAATAGTCCACTTTTAAGTAATAATAATATGGAAAAAATGATAAATAAATATGCATGTATTTAATCTGTGGATGACGGACCATGGAGAAAGCTAACAATTTCAATTGGATTTCAATTGTAATCAGTCAAATGTAACAATAATGAATTATATGTATAGAAAAAAACTAATTTCACATAATAGCTAACAATTATAAACAATTGTTAATGGCGATTAATCTTTAAACTCTTACAAAAACAATACAAAAATTTGTTGTATTTTAGAAATTCATTTTTAAAAGATCATATAATGTTGCGGGCTTGCAGAAAATAAAGCAAAAGAAAAGTAATCACAAAAAACAAAAACTACGTTCGATAATAAAATGCAACTTTAAGAAAAAAAAAATGAAAATAAAAAATAAGTAAGTAGAATCAAAGGATCATCAATGAATGATTTTTCGATTTGTCAAAACAAAGGATATTGTAAGTTTTGGGGTCTCCTGTGTAGATTTCTTGAAACTAGGAGATGAAACTTTCATATTGTAGCAATTACATCACAATAAATGTAACTTACAACAATAATTGCCTATTTGCACCCCAACGCAACGAAGGGTTGAAACAAACTGACGATAAAGCAGAAATTCATTCACGATATTCCTTTATACCCGATAATGTAGTTATCAATCTTTTCTTGAGCTTATCGTTAGTCGGAAAGGTACAGATTCGCTTAACCAGCTCAGAGTAAACGTACGAGAATCATTCTCTTATTTACCGTCCGTCGATAAAAAGGGAACCTGTATCTCCACTTACCTCGGCATGTCTTGAAGTTGCTTAGCTCTCTGCTTGTATCGCGAGAGGGCAAAAAGGAGGGCAAGGACTGGCCAAAGGGTTGATCCTGCTGCCAATTCGCCAGGATTCACCGAACCCACGTCCGCCCCGAGTGCCCGGAGCGCCCCTACGCAAAGGCTCACGTTCTCGACCTGCGCAACGCAAACGTAAAAGTTCATCATCGATCACAATATTAAATATATGCGGTTGTTATGTTGTAACGCGTATTTCTCGTTGCTTTTTGCACTAACTATTTCGATAGACAGAATCGAAATTTTATTGTGCAACACTCGTTTTCGCTTTAGATATGCACGATAGCTAAACTGGATGAAGAATGATAATAAAAGGTACTAGAAGAGAATCCGATTATGTTGATCTTGAAATATCATCTGGGACGAGGTGAACTTATGCTCTGTTTGTAATTGAATTTATGATTGTTCGGATTATACTTTAATAGGATTAAAATGTTCCGATTCGAAGGCTTTAAATCTTTTTAGTTTTTAGAACGTAATGGAACATAATAAATCTGTTTCGTTCGGTGTTTGAATGATACTGATAATTGTATGAAATAATTGAAATTATTGTAACTGTCGGTAAAAAATTTGAAATAAGGATTATAATATGTTTTTAATTATTTAAAAACTTGTACTAACTAACATTATTAGTACAAGATTGATCCTTTTGAAATTTAGCTAAATGTTGCTATTTAAAATACTTAAAAAATGTGAACATCTTAACAAAAGGTAACATTCTGTACTCGAAGCTTTATTTTATTTTATCTTATGTCGACAAATAGAAATCGGAGCACAGAATAAATAAACCATGAAAAGTTAATATTCCTCAGACTTTTTTTTTTCTTTCGTGATATAAAAGTATTATCAAATCTAAACTTCAACGTTTACTCGAGATATTTTGCTGCAAAATTTTTAACAGTACAGTTTTATCGTATCAATGTTTACCAACTTGCACAAAAAATGACACAGGACAAATCATACCTATTGACATACATATCTACATTTTTAATTTGCGTGCAAAAGTAAATCGTTAAGACATATATTCGATATTGTAAACTTATCTTGTTTAATTCGAACAAAACAACAACTGATACCTTATCGAAAATTATTACTATAATAACTACAGACATTTCGCAAATAATTTCAATATTATTTCAAAATTACAATATTATTATTGTAATAACAATTATACAAAAAATTGTTGATAGATACAGTTCACAACGAATCATCAATGATCCAGCCATCAAAACACGAGGATTATCTCTTTGAAGCAAATACCACATTTTCGATTAAATATAGAAATATTTCACAGCGATCTTTCTATATTGTTATATGTTTAAAATGTTAAAATACTTCTCTTGGACACTAAAAAAACGAAAAAAATTAAAATTATATCTTTCAATTATTTTATACCGAATATGCCAGGATACTAGAACTCTGATAAAAATCTATTAAATGAAAAATTTATGCCTCAAACAGTTAACACGTTGAATACCACGGGAGTCACCGGTGACCGGCACCCGAAATGTTTCCTAATCAAATAATTAATGAAAGAAACGATGAAATAAACCTCGGATAGCGTTGATATCAAGTTAATAATTCTGGTTATCAAACTGAAAGGTCAAATTTGAAAATTAATTAACTGCGTTCTTAATAATTAGAGTTTTAGCGTGTCTGACTACATACGTCCATTTTCACTGTGGCACTCAACGTGTTAAAAGCATTCTATTACCTACTATATTTTCCGCTAGAAGGGCATGGACTATATCTTTCTCGCAAGTGCTGGTTCAGACAATGTGTGGTACATATACATCCTCCCAGGAGTTTGTTATCACCCAATATGGTGTTAGCCAACAGCCATATCGGTTAAGGGTATACCGGTTCTCGTCTGATCACAGCAGTCGAGCTAAGGTGACCGCCTGGGAAGTCCCGTGTGCTGTTGGCTATTTTTTCTCGTAATGTTTCTGATATCGAATCAATTGAAATATTTTGGTTTGGTACAAACAGAAAGAAACCACTTTTAACATGATTTTCCAAGTTAAGGATAGCTTTTCACTCCATTCAAGAATTCAAATGCTCAATAACATTGTAATGCATAATTATACTTTCGATGTGTCAATTTTATAAAGGATTTTTAGAATTGGAAGAACTTATTTCGCTAAATATATATTCCTGGGTAGTTCTTTTACGGCTTTCAGTAGGTATACAAGGTAATTTTGTAAATATTTCTGGTGTTCAGGGTTTATTAACACGTTGACTGCCACAGTGAAAACGTACGTGAGTAGTCAGACACGCTGAAATCCTAATTATTAACGATACAATCGACTAATTTTCAAATTTAACTTTTCAATTCGATAGCTAGCATTATTAGCTTAATGTTAACGCTATCCGTGGTTTATTTTATAATCTCTGTTGGTAATTATTTGATTGTACAAAATTTCGGGTGCCGGTCACCGGTGACCCCCGTGACAGCCAAAGTGTTAAGACTATTTGAATGTAAGTACAACGTTAGAAAATATTTGGAAACACAGAAAAGTTCTAAACAGTGTACTTCAGTATAAGGGGTGTATCTGTCCCCAAAATGTGAATTACCCCTATAACATAATCCAATAACATTAGTATCCTGAAACACTCCTACTGGTTCGCAAAATTAACAAAAAGATAGGTTTCTGATATTTCTTTTACGTCCCCACCCCTCGTGGGTGATATGAAAAGTTCATTTCATATTATCCTTACATTTATATTTTCCGGTTTGTATCGAACATCTCCTGTTCAAATATATTCTACATTATGGACCTGGATGCAAATAACAAACAAGGCTGTAGAATCAATTACAATCGTTCCAGCATCTCGCTGCAACGTAACGGATCACTCTTCTGTCTGTCATCGTAAAGACCGAAGTAGACCAAAACTCTAATCGTTTCAAAAGTTATGACAATTGATGCCTAATGAAATCCAGGTTCATCAGAAGGAACTGTCGGGGTCAAAGGGGTTAACGAACAGTTCAGGTTCCAAGACACGGTGGTATCGAGGTGACCGGTATATATGGGTGTACATAGTTTCGTGGATAGAGCAACCTGAGGAAGGCACAGAGGAGAGGTAAGCACGGTGTAGGAGTACATAAAGGACGCGGCAGACCGGTGTACATATACGACACGACATTCTGCGAAACGTGACCGCCGTGGCCATGGCTACCTTGTGCTAGCACGCGTGCCGGCGTGCCTCTTTTGTTTCCCATTGTTCCTAAGAGCCACGCCGGCTCCGGCTTTTACCCAGAAAACAAACCGTGCTCTACGTACTCTCTGCACACGCTGCACACAGGGTGGTGAGAGGTACACGAGCAACGGGAGAAAGAGATGACTCACCCGCCAATACACCCAGCTTGGGTGCCCACGCGTAGGTAACAACTAGGATTGCCTGTCTCTGTGTGTGTGTGTGTGCGTTCGTTCGACGTACACGTCGACGGGGATAAAATCGTGGAAAAGCGAGGAAATGCGGCCAGAGTAATCGACAAGACGCGGTTCCACCTTCGTTCTCCTTAACTTTGTGGTACATGCTTTCGACGTGGTTGCGTTTTAGATCTGATAACATTCTGTCTGAGTATTTCGCCGAATTACTTTATGAACTACGTTTTCGATCTTCATAGATTTTTCGTAAGTTGACATTTAATTGCATTTGTAGTAAGTGAAGAGAGTTATTAAGAATTATACCAACTTACTAGTTTAATGATTAATCCTTTGCACTCGGAGCATTTTTGGATACCCTCGAATCTGATTTACTTTTCCACCATAGCTTCCGAAAAGTGAATTCACTATTTTGGAAGTAAAGTGTTACAAATGCTTATGAATCTATTTATTTTTATTCCTTTCGTTAATGTTCTATATTCTAATATAAATGAAACTTGAGTTTCCTATTTCCAAATACCCTGGTAAATTAAATATGTCCCTCCAGAGACACCACTCGAGTGCAAAGGGTTAATTAATACTTATTAAATAAACCAATTCGCTTTGACATGATTATTAAGCAAAATATATGCCACTATCCCAAGTTTAACACGTGGTAATTTTCTAAAATTCTTTAGAGAATAAAGTATTTCCTGACGTTTTCAGACAAAGTATTTCCTGTAACGATGAATGAAAATGTTCTCACTACAACACCTGTTAATGAATTGTTAGCTACAACGAAAACTGTGACAGTGTTTCTAATCCCTCGTAATTTCTTCTTTATTTTATCAATGTAATAATCGTTTCATAAATTCGTACCATTTTCTTTCACGAAATAAAATTTCTTCTTCACTGGATAACTGTTTATCTTCTCTGCAAAATTTCCAGGTTCAAAGGATATTTTTATTCGTTACGAACTTGTGGCTTAAATACCGAAAGTTGAACCTGTGTCTTTTGACATATAAGTAGCAGCACTGTTTTAACATTCTTTTTCTATTACGTAATCGTTAAAACGTGTTTTACATAAAGAAGGATAATTCAATTACGTATACTGTTATTCACTTTTGACCAAGGAAATTACAGATCCAATTCCAACAGTATCGTTTCTAATCCTCCCATCGTACTTAATGCTTAACATTTAAAGCCTTTTGAAATGATCCCACAAATTAACATCGAAGGGTTAATCAATTCAAACGTTTCCCATTTTGAAGGAAGTCATTTTTCACGTTAAGAATTTATTCACATTCATTAGCCATTGACACTGTTCGTGTCTAAACCATACAAAGCACGCCTCCCCTCGCACCTTTATCGAAGTCCATTAACCGCGAACCTTTGAAACGAAATCTTTTGTCGAAAATAAGACGGGGCGTGATAAAAGGTTGCAAAAGCTTTTGTAGAGGTTGACGTGAATCTCTGTGAACGCATGGCGTTTACGTCGATGCAACGGCGGCGTCTCTCGACTGACTCTTCTTCGAGCACTCACGGGTTATCCGCACGAGATGACAGCCGTAAATGGCGATGTCGCTTTTTAATGCATTCCACTGTCTACCCTGTCTACCTCCCTGCTGCTCGAACGCGCACTTACATGTATCCATGGGCGCGAAAAAGTGGATCTTGGACTTAAGGGAGACATTGTGCTTTCCTAATAAAGGGCGGAAGATACATCCAACAGGTTGTTCTATTCTCGACACTGGTCGCCAAGCTTTTTCCCTCGGATTCTTTCGACCACATGCCAGGACCTTCTGTGCGATTCGGTACGTGGCCTGGCTTGTGAAAGCATTTCGAACTTTTGCTTTTAATTTCACCGGAATTTTCTGAAACAGGTTCGGTAGTGTCTGTTCAGCTGTTACGTATCAAATGATAAATTTTATATATGTAGTATAAAATGGCATTTGTTGACTTCGTCGATATTCGTAACACAGAATAGCTGGTACTTCGTTGAACATTATGGAAAATACGATTTTCATTTTTCTTATACACTTTTTCGATATTTGGATGCTCAGCTGATCTTACGACTATTTGAACGAACTATTCTGGAACGTACGATAAAAATGAAATTCTCAAACAATGAAAGTTACTAGAATTCTATCGTACGTAAAATTTCAGAGCTCTGTTAAATATAACAAGTGTCCTCACGTTTTTTTCTTTCAGATACGATTAAGAATAGATTGGAGAACAGTGTATGTATATAAAGAAAATTTAAAGCGCGATAGTTTAAAAGTCATCGATAAAATCGTGTCTGTACCATTGCGAGATAAACTCAAAAAAATATTTTCGAAACAATAATGGTAAATTCGGATATGCCCAAAATGTGATGCGTTTATATTAAAATATCAAAGGTGATTCAATTAAGATGTATGGAAGATAATATGGAAGTGCAGTTTTTCATCAATATTCAATTTATTCTGAATTTGTTACTTTCAAATTACCTCAAACGAATCGAAAGTGAATATCATTAGAAAACGAGGGAACCAAGAGCCAAAATTCTCTAATCACGAGCATCCAATTAATCGGATCCATTTGTAGATTCGATCAACAGATCCCAGGATAGCAGACGTTCGTATACGTCGGTACGGGTTTGTAATTCAGAAACTGCGGCCAAGGAAGGAGAACGGCTGAGAGCCAAATATGGCAAGAGATGTCCTCTTATGGTAACATCCTCGCTTCTCCACTCTACAGAGTGGAAATGAAAAAGAAGATGCGTAAGAACCGCGTCTGGTCCTCCTATCTGTCTCTTTTTAACTTCCCACATCGGTACGTTTACAATGTTATCACAATTCCTTATCTATAAATAACTTCCAATGCTACTTTTTTCGATTTATTTCATTGAAATTAAATTGACGATTCAATTCACGACCTTCAAATTTCTATTGCCTGCAGAATTGTTTTTTGTAATCATTTTTTAATCTCCGCAATAGAATTGAAATAATTTTAATACAAATTACACGGACAGATCGTGAATTTAATTGCCAGCTTAATAATAAAAGAAATACACGATATTCGGTGTAAACTTTGCATAATTATAGGGGACGTTGAAAGTAATGATTTTGCACAGTTATAGTATGCACGTCTACGCAATTTGTATACAATTAGTATAAGCTGACAGTATAATAACTGTCTCTTGTTTATTCCGCAAAATAAAGTTTGAAGCAAAGTTTTCTCATTGAAAAATTGATCAAGAATTCCACTTCCATTTTTGAAAGGTATGGACAACCGTATGAAAGTTACTTCGATCGATAAGAAAATTTGTGGCCCTCACATATTTGTCTTACAAACTTATTGATTAAAAAAAAAATAAATAAATAATGTTATGCTATAATTACTGTGGTAATCGTTGAATCTCTCTATGAGGGATTTCGAGAAATTTTGAAAGTAAATACATGGAAAATTCGTGATTTGAAAAATTTGCTAATACTCAGTTTGTATTAGAAATATTAACGAAATGTTCATATGGTTATTTTGATCAAACCTTAATATTGTTTGTTCCATTAAAATATGAGAAATGAAGAATTTTGAAAGAGAAACATACTTCAAAATGGGCTAAAAAGTGAAAGATAATTTATATTTTAATTATACAAGTATTCAACCTAATTAAGTACCCATATTTGTTTATTAAATAGCATAGAATTTCTTCACAATATTGGATACTTACTATTTTTGATACACTTCGAAATTGTTCATACCATTTTTCTAAAATTTATTTTATTCTAAATACATATTTTAATATCATTCAATCATATTAATCAAATGGTGGTGTATTTTTATTTATTAGAATGTATTTATTCATTAGTTTTCCAGGTTTTTACTCTTTTCTTACTTTAATTTTATTCCAACCCTGTATACGAAAACAGAAATGTAAAATTTGATTTTTTTCACAAAATATTCACAAAATATAAAAATCCTACTCTAAGACCACCATACTATAGCCTCGCTAATCAATAAAAACAATATTGCAATAAAATTAACATAAGGAAGGAAGAACAAAAGCCTGGAACAATTATGTTGGACTTCGTATGCCTTCAAATCCGCTGTTCGATACGCAACAAGCTAATATTTGCCAAGTTCAACCGGTGAATTTACGAGTATTATACAACGGGCGCCATGACGAAAGGGTTAAACGCTCGAAGCAAACCCGTTGAGAGGAACGGACGTATGTTCCAGCGTTGAACAACGTATTTTTCGCGCAGCTTCTCAACGATTTCAACGCTTTCCATCGGCAACAGGATTTCAACAATGGCCAACACCAACGGGGCTTGCGTATATATACCTTTGGCTGATTTCTCCGCTTGTGATATCGCCCGAAGGTACACGTCAATTTCGAGGCCTCTCCAGTTCCGGATCGAAACATCCATCACTGCCAGATTATTAATGACGTTCGTGATTCAATGGCACAACATTCAGCAAATTTGTACAAGTAATCTCTGAAAATTATTAGCTGGTGATAATAAGGTTTTTAACCTTTTGCATACGCGTTGAGTCATTTTTACTTGGAACTTGTTTATTGTATAAAAAAAATATTTCAAACGATAATTGTTTAACACCAAGCGAGTACAATGTAAATTGTGCTTCTTTTGTTGAAACACGATGGTCGACTAGAGGTTTTTAACTTGATAGTTATGTTTTTATAAAATATAACACGTTATAATATAAAAATTCAATGTTGCCTTCGTGTGTTGAGTATCAAGTAATTAATTACTTGGTATCAAACGACTTTGGTTCGAATTATTTTTTATATAATAAATAAACCTCGTTACTAAATATGCTCTATGTACTAACAGCATGCGATTTTTAACGCGAAAGGTTGTCCTAATTTGAAATAACTATTGTTATTAATTATCATTTGAATTATATATGTATGAAATAACATTCGATATCTTTAGTATCAATTATTTAAACGTCCAATGCGAATAATTTGTCAACTATTGTTATTAACGGTATTTTGATCTATATCTGAAATTCCAATCAATATCAAGTTTCGAATAAATGATTTAAACGTTCAATGCGAATAACGTGTCACATATTTGTCAATGGAAGTCAGTACGCGCATTTAGCGGGCGCAAGTGTTGAATATAAATCACCCGATTCTTATCCGATGGAAGAAGGAAGTGGTTATTCGTTAAGGTCACTTATTTCCGTTATCGTTTTAATGGACCCGTTCGACTGTCAATTTCGTCACTGACAAGACAAAATGGTACCGTTAAGCCATAAAAAGGATACATTGCCTCAAACACGTATGCAGTTTAGCTATCAACTCTTTAAGCCGTTTGGTCGCATATATGCGTCATGATGAACGTTAATATGAATATGGCGGGTATGACGAATGTACTGATATAACTGAACTTTCCTGCCTACAATATTCTTTTCGAAAGTAAGCTAAATGCACTCAACCATACATTTTGTTTTCTTTTTTGTATATTTATAAACAATTGTTAAGTGTTGCAATTAAAGATTGCTTCGAACCAATGACAGGGGATAAAAGAATATAAAATTTATTATTTGAACCAGTAATTGACTGCAAATCAGTGAATGACCATTAAGTAAAGGAATTTAAATAACAAATTTAAAAATTATGAAATATTTATAAATGAAATGTAGTTACGTTTTAAATATTCTATATTTTTGGGTAAGCATATTAAACAAAAATAAATTATTAGGAGTGTTTAAAAAATACGGTTATTTATCCTTAGGAATATTAGCATTTGGTAGAAAAGTTTTGGCCACTCATTTCTTTAATAGTGACGAGCACCGTAGGGTTTCCTAGGGGAAAATGGCGAAATAAGGAAAGGAAATCCCATTACTCGTCTTAATATTCGAAAATTACAACGTATTAAATCTAGGTTAGGTCTGGATTAGTAATTGTTTTGATTACCTCGGTTTAGTAATTAAAGCGAGTTGGTTAATTAGATAATATAGTAAATGAATAATTCAGTAATTAGTAATTATTAATTTGGTAATTCAATAATGAGTAATTATTAGTTTGGTAATTCAGTAATGAGTAATTATTAGTTTGGTTATTTAGTAATTAGTAATTATTAATTTGGTAATTTAATAATTCGTAATTACTAATTTGATGATTTGGTAATTTAGTAGTAATTATTGATTTGGTAATTTGGTAATTTAATAATTCGTAATTATCAATTCGATGATCTGGTAAATCATCAGCTGTTTAAATACAGCCATGCACAAAACGCTTTAGTACTCCATTGCGTGAATATAATAATTGTTAAAGTAATTTAATAAATAAATAAAAATAGATCATTATAGTATAAATAGATACTAGTAAGCTTATAAATAATTTACTATAAATTGGTTTATAATTTAATATAAGTATCGCTGTAATATTAGATAAAAAACAATTGTTAAATATTCTGTCTTATATATTTAAAACTTCACATGCATGGAGGTCAGTAAATTACTGTCAAACTGTGTTTCAACTTTTGCTGAGAAATTGTAAGCAGGTTACGGCATAGTTAAATGGATAATTTGAAACGTTATACCTACATCGGAATGTTTCATCGTGCAACTTCTAATTTAATAAGAATATTAATTGTATAGCTACCAAGAAAATGTAGGTTGCATCGAGAAAGCTGATGTCTCTCGAGAGTTATTGCGAGTAATCAACCGAAGAGAAAAGTATTATGGATTTATGGATTGCTGTATGATTGTAGAGTTTTTCTAATCTTGACGTGATTAATAATCTAAACTGCTGGTTCAACGTGAAAATTGAAAAACCGATGAATGAATGGAATTCCAATTTATATAACCTTTCTGTTAATACGCATCCTATATTCTTGACCTTGCAGTCGAGCCAATCTTCTCTTAACTAACAGGTATAAGTCATTAATCAAAAATTGAACAGAAATTTAATGGATGTTAATTTGTATAATTTTTCTTTTGACACATATTTTTCACTTTTTATCGATTTGTCAAACATTACAGTTTCAGATTTAATTAAAAATGTAATGAATAAGGGAACTTTAATTTGTACAATCTTTTTACGCTTCAAACGCGATGAAAAATACTACCAGTTCATCATTTTATCATTCAACGTGTTATAATATTTCCAAAATGTAACAAATCCTTGTTAATAATATTGCTAAATAAATTTTCATTTCTCTACAATTTTATAAAATTCCATATGCAATTCTTATAATTTATAATGAACTGGATAGTTGTAGAAATCATCCATCACCCAAAGTGTTATCATATTTAAAAAATGTAACAAAAACCTTGCAGATAATGTTATTCGATAAATTTTCATTTTTCTATAACTTCATAAAATTCAATACGCAATTCTTATAAATCTTGGTAAACTGAATAGATTGTAACCTTCTCAACTGATCGAGTTCATAAAATAGAGAAAAAAATGTTCGGTAACTCAGGAGGACAACCCCTCGTATTGGTTCCATCGTGGCTAGAAAAACCGATAGACCGATTATTTTTAGAGAAGGCTCGTGCCTACGGGACTTTCCTTGGTGTTAAACAGTCATCGCATTTATCTGTCGAATATAGACCGGCTTTTCTTGTCACGGGCCATGTGCTTCTTTAACTCGCCGTTGCATATAGACCTTGTTTCATAATTATCGCGAGAGTAAGGAAGTAAAAAAAAGAGCGGAAGAGAAAACGTGAAAATCGTGTGCTTCTCGTTTCGTCAGAATTGTAAAAACGTCAAGATGCAAAGCGTACGCATAATACCGTATGCAAAATACCGGATTAAATAGACATTTTAGCATCATAATAGTAACAATGATAATTTTATTCATAACTAAATTAATAAAGAAAGTTATAAAATTTTCATGCTCAATTCTTTCAAAATCAAAGCCACGTACCAACAAATTTTATTCTACATTTTCGATTTATTCTTTTCATTGTACTATGAATAGTGCGACATTTCGTATATTTTGCTTAGCAGTCAAACATAGGAGGAATGAAAAATTAATTAAATTCATATTAATAATTTATTTTAGATTATTTTATCGATGCTCTATATCTTTTATTAAGTGTATTAAGTGTAAGTGAACGGGGACCAGTTGAGTGGCCACCACGATCACCAGACGTTACCCCAATAGACTTCTTCTTTTGGGGTGTTATTAAAGATAAAGCGTTTTCAAGAAAGTCACGCACCGTTGATGACACGAGTCAATTCATAAGAGAAGCATGTCAATAAATTAATATCAACCTTTGTATCAATGTGTGCTTGAATGTAGATACTATATTACAGAAACGAATAAATGTTGAAGGCCGGAAATTCGAGCATTGTCATACTTATTGTTACTTAATAAAACAATTGCTATCTCATAATTAAAACTGTATATTTACTTTTGCACCTCTCTGCATTTTTACAATCCATTAATTACAAAATAAATTTCTGTCCATCTACTTTCTATGAAAATATGTATCATTCATAATACAAATCCGAGAATCTAGAAGAACCATTTTCGCCAATTAAACGGAGCTCTAAATACCAGACGGGAAATTCACGAACGGATTAAAATTGCTCGAAGGAGCGTTAATTAACGTCGCAACTAACTGCTACGAGCATCGGTTATCCTGCGAGGTGTCGGCGAGTTGAAATTCAGGCTTACTTGCCTTGAAAACTTTTGTCAGCTGATTCCCAGCGAGTCGCATTCGAGCGACCAACAGATTCCTGGCAAGTTTAACCTGATTTCCTGCAAGAACGTTCATGCTTGAACGCCTGCGGCGCGGCACGGGAAATAAGGACGTTAAACGATTATCACTCGGTTTGTTGGTTAATTATAGCCAATGGTTACCTCGAGGCCTGGCGAAACACATCAAGTGCTGAGAACTTGATTGTCTCAATTCACCGGTTTAACAGAGTCATCGGGGAGTCAAATTTCATCGACGCTGTTTAACACGTTGAATACGGAGGATGAAACGCTCAGTTTGCAATAATTATTCAAAGTATAATTGAAAAGACTGCTGGAGAATTTAAGCGAACAGACAGAAAATAGTTCAAAATAAAGTGTTGTTTCGAACGAGCTGACAAATTTATAAAAACACACGATCGACAGTAAAACTGCAACGAACTATAACAAATTGATTTCATGTTTCGTTCGGATCATTGTTATTTATTACTTACTTATGAATTTTAATCGAGTTATACAAAAATTATATACAAGTTATTCAAAAATAAATCCAGAAGCTTGCATTAAGTTTTAGGACATGAAAATTTATAAACTATCATCGTATGATTATCGCACTATGGCTTTGTTTTTAAGAAATCTATATTTTTACAAAATTTTTAGATTCTGTCGATTATGAATTTGAATGACTTGAAAATTTTATATCTGGATTATTATATTTAATTTATTTAACACGTTGACTGGCACAGTGAAAACGGACGTGTGTAGTCAGACACGTTGAAATCCTAATTATTAAGAATATAATCAACTAATTTTCAAATTTAACCTTTCAAATCGATAGCTAGCATTATCAGCTTAACGATAACGATATCCGTGGTTTGTTTCGTCATTTCATTTATTAATTATATGATTGTAAAAAATTTCGGGTGCCGGTCACCGGTGACCCCCGTGGCAGTCAACGTGTTAAATAATTAACAAAAGAAACGATAAAATAAGCCGCGGGTGACGTTAATATTAAGCTAATAATGCTGACTATCAAACCGAAATGATAAATTTCAAAATTAATTAACTGCATCGATAATAATTAGGTTTCTACCGTGTCTGACTACACACGACCATTTTCACTGTGGCATTCTACGTGTTAATGACGAAATAGTACCGATTGTGAGTTTAGTAATCGAGGAAAAATGAATATTTAATTTATTCCATTTTTGTAATCTATGTATGTAAACAAAGTAATACACAAGTAATTTTTTATGTAAATTGGATTATTAAAGAAATTATTCCTCGAACATAATAGTCTAAGAGCTGGCTACATAAAAAAGCTTGTTATCGCAACATGGCTGATTCCTATTGTAAAAGGATCATTTTGTGTAGCCAAGTTCAAATCGTCTTGTCTGCCAGAGCGATCCCGTGGCTTAAAGCGGGGGCGGCCGGTCAAATAGGTCAACTTTCGATATTAAAAATTTTATAAGATACATGGGTTACACAAAATGATCCTTTTACAATAGGAATCAACCATGTAGCGATAACAAGCTTTTTTATGTAGCCAGCTCTCCGTCTATAAGAGCGTGGCAAGAAACGAGAAGAAATAATATTGGTACTCGTGTATTATTGTGAAAAACATTTGTAATAATGTAATATAATAACAGTTTCGTGCACATAGAACAGTAATGATAATTAATAAAACTTACTAGAAATCAGCTCAAGGTAACTGGTAACGAAATCTTTATGTATGATAAAGCTGTGGGTTAATAGAATATCGTCGACTTTAGAAATTAAATTGTTTATAAGAAATTCGAAAGGAAGCTTCTCTACTTGTTTCTACTTAAAATTTATCAACCATAAATGAATCATATTTTAAATATACAAATATGTATTGATTGTAATAAAAATACCATCTTTTCTTTTTCTTATAACTTATAGTATGCTTCTTTTTTTTCAAGTAATAATGCAATGTGAAACTTGAGCTTGCGAAATTTATGTTTTGCTTTAAATTACTTAAGATCGATTTTTTTGAGGTTGATACAACCGCAAGAGTCACTGTCGTAAGTTGCTTGAATATGCCGCTTCGTTCCGGTTGCAATTATTAATGTTATCCATAAGGCAATATTAAATTGCGAATTTCGAAACATGGAAAACCAGACATGATTTGATGACATAAAAATATTGTAAAATGATACTTGTGACATATCAATTGTAAATTTAATGTTTAACGAAAATACCTATACAATCATTTTAGCAACATTCTTAACATAAAACAGCTGTTCTTTCTTTGAACCAATTTGCAATTTAATTTTTGAATTATATCAGGATTTTTTAAAACTCTTTGCACGAAAAATGAATCCATAGAATATTTAAAAAAATTATAAGATTATAATACTTTCGAACTTTAAGAATCAAATTGATATGTTTTAATATTTCTGTATTAAAAAAATTGCCATTTGATCTTTCTTTTTTATTTAAATTTTAAAACGTTAAATTCAAATATGGAAGGCTGAAGAAAATTTGTTTATATTAATCTATTTTGAAACGTAGAAAGTAATAGATATTTCATAACAATTATTTTTCTTTTCCTTTGTTTATTAATATTTAAAACCTGACAAATTTACACCTTAAATGTGTAAGAAGGAAAATTAAACCTAACATCAAGTTCTATTTCAACATTTTACTGTTGATTATTTAACATTTTGTATTATTTTTCTGACTAAAGATTCGCATTTGAAACATAAAGCACAGCAATATCTTTACCACTAACCTTGGGAAAAACTGAAAAACCTTTTCCTACTCTAAAATTGAAGAATTACAGTTTCGAAGTGCGCTAAACAACGCATCCCGAACCGTTTGAAAATCGAAATAAACGAACGCTTTCGATGATCGTTGAAAATGAATGGATTTCACTTTCGAAAAACGTGAGAAATAACGTGCGTATAATAGAACACGAAACAAAGACCGTCTCTCGACCTATTAACGCCCACGATTCACTGTACGTATTCAATCCACTGTGAAGAGCATTACAAAGGACCATTGCGTCAATATTAGCATGCAACAATGACAATTTATACGACTTATACGAGCTATTGTGTGGTCTAATAGACTGAGAGCTTCATTAGTGGTATCACTATCTTATTTGACAGTTATGTGCAGACTAATGGATCGAAAATTAGTGATCTATAGATGTGTGGTGGAGACGAAAACAAATTATCCCATTTGTAAGAGTCAATAATTTAAAATTACTGTCAATTGTGATGATTAAACTACCTATTCGACTGTTTAAAATGAAATATACAAAATTCTTCCTTGTTATTAACCCTTTCGCCCACTCTGTGCTAAAGACGTCTTTAGGCGTCCAATTAATTTACAAATTTTCGGTATATAACTCTTAAAATTTTTTAAATGCGTTTCCTATCTTTTCTCACGACGAATAATTATTACGTTATTTATCAAAGAATGTGAATCTCTGCCTGTCTAAAGGATTAAGAAAAGTAGCGTTTTCTGATCTTCAGTTTTTTGATAGCTTTCATTTTATCAAGTGAGTTCATCTGTCAGACAGCTTTAATAAGATCGAATTTTTAGGGAATTCTTTTCTGGGCAATCAATGAATAAAATGTTTCAATTTTTTTAAGGTCTTTATTTTCTAATTTTTTTTAATTAAAAATGCTACCTCTTGGACAATGTGTTTTGAAGCATGGTTTCATGACAGCCATTGCTGCTCTTTATTTATAAATATGTATTGCTCCAATGCAGTATAAGATTTTTAAAGACAAAAGAATCAACTTAAAACAGTTATAGATAATTAAATAATTAAGATATCGAAAAAGATCCTACACTATATTGTAGATAATACACATTTATTTATAAATAAACAGAAATTTTTGATCATGAACATTCCGATGCTTTACAGTAACGTCGTCCATAAAACCATGTTTCAACACAAGTGGTTTAAGAAACATTTCAAATAAAAAAAAAAAAAATTCCAAGATAAAGATAAAAGTTACATATACAGCCTCTAAAAAGATTGCTGCATTTCACTTACATTAGTAATTACCCAGCAAAAAGTTCCCGAAAAGATCAATCTTTCTGAAACCGTCTAACAGGTGCACTCCTTTAAAACCTCATTCAATGTGCTAAATAAAGGAAGTATCCAAAAAACAAAAAATATAAAAAGACTGATTTAATGTCATTTTCATTAATTTTATTAAAATTATATGGTTACTTATATTAGGATGATGAAAACTTATCAATATCCTTGCGAAACCGATAAAAATCCTGAAATTTTTTATCAGACTTATTAACATACAAATTGTACTCCCAACGAGACGCTGTTCGAAACTAATTTTTTACCTTTCACGGGCCGAAAACCAAATTATCCTTTCATCGCAGATTACATTTCATTCTCCACACAAACGAATACAAATGATATACATGTACGTTCAAGTTTCTAGTTCCCTGGAGCACGTTTCTCATCGGCGAGCCTCGCCTTACCGATACGATCCGGCCAGCTAGTACAAAGGCTAGCGAATCAATCTACCAGATGATGGCGAAGAGAAATCATCCTTAATGGTCCCGACGATCCAAGGAATTCGCGGAACGTGCATAACGGTGATGGTGTAATCTGCGAGAAAAAAATTGGCGGTATGGTCGCGCGAAGAATATATCGAGCGGCAGCTTAATAATCGCCTTGAGCCCCGGTCGGACCTTCTCGAACGGGTCGCGTTACTTTATCAGATTCCCGTCGAGTTACCAGAACACGTTCGAAAGTATTCGATTCACCTTGGCCGATTCAACGATACCGTGAAAAAAAAAATTGCAGCCGGTAACTTCGCGGATTACGAAGTTCTCCCTGATGCGGAACTGCCAAGTCATTGTTGTGCCGCGTGCTTTCGTTTCAATTCCACGCGATCGATGATCGATTTTCAATCGAATTGGCAAATCGAAGAACGGTGCTAACTTTAAAAATTGTTATTTTTAATCCTCAATTAGTGAGGTGGGGTTGTGAAACGCAAGACGACTAATAGTTTCTTTCTTTACGAATGGTAATTTTATTTTTATCAAAGTTTATCTATTATCTTCGCAATATTTCGTTATTCCTAGGGTTGCCAACAGATTCTTTTTAAAGAAAACATCTTCAATTTTTTAAGAGAATTTTTTGTGACCTCTGTTTACTGTTTCTCAATGAACACATCGAGCGTTCTCCTTTTCAATTTCGCCAACTTTTAATTATTTTAACCTCTTCACGCCCTTGGCCACGTATGTGGACGTTTACTTTATTATAATTATAATTGTAACGACCACAAATGTCGACGTTATTTTATTTGTGAATTTTGATTGTTTTCCCCATTTTTTGCTTTTTGAATTACTATTAATATAACATGAATAAAATTAAGTCATTCTTTTCTCATCATAAAAAAATCGTCCCTGAAGACGTTAAGAAACAGAAAGTCGATGTATATATAAAAGTTTTAACTAATTGTAAGTTTTGAGTATAACTATAAATTATGACAAATTTATCTTTTTCTTTACAATGAAAAGCTTTGACACCAAATTAGCAGTACAGATAAATATAACAAAAAGGATGCTGAAAACGAGGATAAAAGTGGTTAAACTAAATTAAATTAATTATTCTTTAAAATCGACTTGAAATTTTTATATTTATTTAACAAAATTGGATACGAATAAAAATTATTTTCAAACGTTTGTTTTTTTGTCTATGGAACTTGAAAAACTAACACGAATATATTTGATTAATTAAATGACAAAATTCTTAATAATATTATGGACGACATATCTCTATGGAAATTCAAATATCGCCCATGTCTGACTGACGTGGCCGTCGAAGTGTTGAAGAAAGCTCGAAAACAACCGAACGTCATGATCGAGACAGAGCTCGTTGCGAGAAATTTTCTTCGGAAGTAATATCGGATTTCGTAATAACGAGATCGAAATTGTTGCGTCTCATTTGGCTGCTCGTCAGTGAGATTTACACATATCAACTGACCCTGTTTAAGGTGTTGCGGTTGCACACACAGCTGCTTGAAACCGCTCGATTTGCACGAGATATGCAAACGTTCGTACGATTGGTCGAACAACGAAATTACGTAATCAACCGTTGAATCATGTTGAACGCGTTCCATGACGATTAAACGTTCACGTTTCCGTGAATGAAAAGGAAAAAATTATTTCAGTGGAATGTACCACTTCTTGCGATGGTGTTTTGTCGTTTAGTCTTGCAACAGAATCTACATTATTCGAGCTAATTGAGAACATGAATATAACGATTAGTTAAACAGAATTGCGACTCATTACGATTGATATATTATCAGTCATCAAGAAATCATTTCATGAATCATTTTGTTACACGAAGTATTGAAATCGTGATGAGGACCTCTACAAACACTGAAACGTTGATTGTTTTTAAAATAAAACGTAAAAATTTTACTTGGAAGTATGAAAAATATTGAATCTTCTTATTTTTATAAAATTTACCAATCGGAAAATTTATACCTTCTGTTTTATAACATAAATAATCAAAATACTCGAATGACTTTTGTTTTGTGAGTTAAAATTTTACTATACATGTATCTGAATAAAATTTTTGTTCGCTATATGTAATTATATTTGATGAATATTTTATAAAAACAGAGCAAGGGTTTGCTTTCATTTTCTTGAAATGAATTCTCATTTTCGAATAACTTGATTGCCTAGTCCTTTTGAGCGCTTAACACTAGAACTACCGACGTTCGATGCACCCTTACATTTAAATTGAACCTAAAATGAAAAGCAAAATAAATAAAGGATCAAACGTAAACTAACATACAGAGTAATTCTTTACCTTGATAAGAGCCAATCTATATTTTGACAGAAGCATTTTAATCAATTTTGCAATTTAAAATAAGAAATTTAAAGCAAGTCATTTTAACCCCTTTGGTAATTCTAACGTTAAATACTCAGGTAATGTTCAGGATATAACCCTTTCGCTACTATAAACGACCACATTCGTTCTTCGTGAAACAATCATCGGGTATAATCGTCAATCGCAAAGCATTCACACTTCAAGATAATCTGCAACGGAAATTGTCAGAATAACAATTAAAAGAAAAATATCTACGCTAAAAAACTTATCGCAAATAAAACGTTTTGAACAGAATTATTTTTTTAACGAAGTTATTATCTGTCTTGTTTCGATATTTTTAATTAATAATTCAATCCTTTGCCATATATTTAGCCAAAATTATTATATTTTCGTTTGGATATCGAGTTAAACGATTTAGTGTACAAACCCACGGGAACACTTTTCAACGGAGACCACCGTATCGAAAGGGTTAAAGGATTAAAAGGAAGAATACGTATTTCGTGGTAGCACTTGTAAAGACGCGAACAATGGTTCTACCGGGTATTTGACCACGTTAACCAGGCGTGCGACATTGTAGAGGAAAAAATTTGATGTCTGGAGGTAAAAATACTTGGCGCTCGTTTTCTACGTCGCATTGTTGTGCGTCGACACGCGTTGAAAGCGTTGCTGGAAAAACACGTAGGTTGACGAATGAGGAAGAAAAGGGCGCAAACGATTGTGGCGGGAAACACGAACGAAAAATGAGAGAGAGAAAAAAATAAAGAGCGGAACGAAGCAACGTGAATACCTTTCCTCTTATTTCTGCGTCAAATAGACACGGGTGTTTTAAATCTGGACGTGTAAAAAACTATCAGTGTATGCGTCACCGGTTCGTGATAAGCATGGAAATAACTCCAGTATCAAAAGCAAGACTATAATCGCGTCATAATGACGGATAAGTCATCGAACAACAAGTCTGCTTCAACGCAACGTATCTTTGCTGCAAATGATGATGGATCTGTTGGAGTAGATGAAGGTATTCAATTTGTGACCAACGTAAATATAACTTTACATAACATTGAGCGTTACATAACTATTCGAACTATTCGCACGTCGATTCGAACTCTCGATTCGAACTATTCGAATAGTTCGAACTATTCGAACTATTCGAACTGTTCGAACTGTTCGAACTGTTCGAACTATTCGAACTATTCGAACTATTCGAACTATTCGAACTGTTCGAACTGTTCGAACTATTCGAACTGTTCGAACTGTTCGAACTATTCGAACTATTCGAACTATTCGAACTGTTCGAACTATTCGAACTATTCGAACTATTCGAATAGTTCGAACTATTCGAAGTATTCGAACTATTCGAACTGTTCGAACTATTCGAACTGTTCGAACTATTCGAACTATTCGAACATTTAAAGACTACACATCCACGAGAGCTTGCAGAACTAAAAACATCGAACAACAAGTCTGCTTCAACGCAACGTATCTTTGTTGCAAATGATGATGGATCTGTTGGAGTAGATGAAGGTATTCAATTTGTGACCAACGTAAATATAACTTTACATAACATTGAGCGTTACATAACTATTCGAACTATTCGCACGTCGATTCGAACTCTCGATTCGAACTATTCGAACTGTTCGAACTCTTCGAACTATTCGAACTATTCGAACTGTTCGAACTGTTCGAACTATTCGAACTGTTCGAACTATTCGAACTATTCGAATAGTTCGAACTATTCGAAGTATTCGAACTATTCGAACTGTTCGAACTATTCGAACTGTTCGAACTGTTCGAACTATTCGAACTATTCGAACTATTCGAACTATTCGAACTGTTCGAACTATTCGAACTATTCGAACTATTCGAACTATTCGAACTATTCGAACTATTCGAACTATTCGAATAGTTCGAACTATTCGAAGTATTCGAACTATTCGAACTGTTGGAACTCTTCGAACTATTCGAACTGTTCGAACTGTTCGAACTATTCGAACTATTCGAACTATTCGAACTATTCGAACTGTTCGAACTATTCGAACTGTTCGAACTATTCGAACTGTTCGAACTATTCGAACTATTCGAACATTTAAAGACTACACATCCACGAGAGCTTGCAGATCTAAAAACATCGAACAACAAGTCTGCTTCAACGCAACGTATCTTTGTTGCAAATGATGATGGATCTGTTGGAGTAGATGAAGGTATTCAATTTGTGACCAACGTAAATATAACTTTACATAACATTGAGCGTTACATAACTATTCGAACTATTCGCACGTCGATTCGAACTCTCGATTCGAACTATTCGAACTATTCGAACTATTCGAACTATTCGAATAGTTCGAACTATTCGAAGTATTCGAACTATTCGAACTGTTCGAACTATTCGAACTGTTCGAACTATTCGAACTATTCGAACATTTAAAGACTACACATCCACGAGAGCTTGCAGAACTAAAAACATCGAACAACAAGTCTGCTTCAACGCAACGTATCTTTGTTGCAAATGATGATGGATCTGTTGGAGTAGATGAAGGTATTCAATTTGTGACCAACGTAAATATAACTTTACATAACATTGAGCGTTACATAACTATTCGAACTATTCGCACGTCGATTCGAACTCTCGATTCGAACTATTCGAACTGTTCGAACTATTCGAACTATTCGAACTATTCGAACTATTCGAACTATTCGAACTATTCGAATAGTTCGAACTATTCGAACTCTTCGAACTCTTCGAACTGTTCGAACTGTTCGAACTATTCGAACTGTTCGAACTATTCGAACTATTCGAACATTTAAAGACTACACATCCACGAGAGCTTGCAGAACTAAAAACATCGAACAACAAGTCTGCTTCAACGCAACGTATCTTTGCTGCAAATGATGATGGATCTGTTGGAGTAGATGAAGGTATTCAATTTGTGACCAACGTAAATATAACTTTACATAACATTGAGCGTTACATAACTATTCGAACTATTCGCACGTCGATTCGAACTCTCGATTCGAACTATTCGAACTGTTCGAACTGTTCGAACTATTCGAACTATTCGAACTGTTCGAACTGTTCGAACTATTCGAACTCTTCGAACTATTCGAACTATTCGAACTATTCGAACTGTTCGAACTGTTCGAACTGTTCGAACTATTCGAACTATTCGAACTGTTCGAACTATTCGAACTATTCGAACTATTCGAACTATTCGAACTATTCGAACTATTCGAACTATTCGAACTATTCGAACATTTAAAGACTACACATCCACGAGAGCTTGCAGAACTAAAAACATCGAACAACAAGTCTGCTTCAACGCAACGTATCTTTGTTGCAAATGATGATGGATCTGTTGGAGTAGATGAAGGTATTCAATTTGTGACCAACGTAAATATAACTTTACATAACATTGAGCGTTACATAACTATTCGAACTATTCGCACGTCGATTCGAACTCTCGATTCGAACTATTCGAACTGTTCGAACTATTCGAACTATTCGAACTATTCGAACTATTCGAACTATTCGAATAGTTCGAACTATTCGAACTCTTCGAACTCTTCGAACTGTTCGAACTGTTCGAACTATTCGAACTGTTCGAACTATTCGAACTATTCGAACATTTAAAGACTACACATCCACGAGAGCTTGCAGAACTAAAAACATCGAACAACAAGTCTGCTTCAACGCAACGTATCTTTGCTGCAAATGATGATGGATCTGTTGGAGTAGATGAAGGTATTCAATTTGTGACCAACGTAAATATAACTTTACATAACATTGAGCGTTACATAACTATTCGAACTATTCGCACGTCGATTCGAACTCTCGATTCGAACTATTCGAACTGTTCGAACTGTTCGAACTATTCGAACTATTCGAACTGTTCGAACTGTTCGAACTATTCGAACTCTTCGAACTATTCGAACTATTCGAACTATTCGAACTGTTCGAACTATTCGAACTATTCGAACTATTCGAACTATTCGAACTATTCGAACTATTCGAACTATTCGAACTATTCGAACTATTCGAACATTTAAAGACTACACATCCACGAGAGCTTGCAGAACTAAAAACATCGAACAACAAGTCTGCTTCAACGCAACGTATCTTTGTTGCAAATGATGATGGATCTGTTGGAGTAGATGAAGGTATTCAATTTGTGACCAACGTAAATATAACTTTACATAACATTGAGCGTTACATAACTATTCGAACTATTCGCACGTCGATTCGAACTCTCGATTCGAACTATTCGAACTGTTCGAACTGTTCGAACTATTCGAACTATTCGAACTGTTCGAACTGTTCGAACTATTCGAACTCTTCGAACTATTCGAACTATTCGAACTATTCGAACTGTTCGAACTGTTCGAACTGTTCGAACTATTCGAACTATTCGAACTGTTCGAACTATTCGAACTATTCGAACTATTCGAACTATTCGAACTATTCGAACTATTCGAACTATTCGAACTATTCGAACATTTAAAGACTACACATCCACGAGAGCTTGCAGAACTAAAAACATCGAACAACAAGTCTGCTTCAACGCAACGTATCTTTGTTGCAAATGATGATGGATCTGTTGGAGTAGATGAAGGTATTCAATTTGTGACCAACGTAAATATAACTTTACATAACATTGAGCGTTACATAACTATTCGAACTATTCGCACGTCGATTCGAACTCTCGATTCGAACTATTCGAACTGTTCGAACTCTTCGAACTATTCGAACTATTCGAACTGTTCGAACTGTTCGAACTATTCGAACTGTTCGAACTATTCGAACTATTCGAATAGTTCGAACTATTCGAAGTATTCGAACTATTCGAACTGTTCGAACTATTCGAACTGTTCGAACTGTTCGAACTATTCGAACTATTCGAACTATTCGAACTATTCGAACTGTTCGAACTATTCGAACTATTCGAACTATTCGAACTATTCGAATAGTTCGAACTATTCGAACTATTCGAATAGTTCGAACTATTCGAAGTATTCGAACTATTCGAACTGTTGGAACTCTTCGAACTATTCGAACTGTTCGAACTGTTCGAACTATTCGAACTATTCGAACTATTCGAACTATTCGAACTGTTCGAACTATTCGAACTGTTCGAACTATTCGAACTGTTCGAACTATTCGAACTATTCGAACATTTAAAGACTACACATCCACGAGAGCTTGCAGATCTAAAAACATCGAACAACAAGTCTGCTTCAACGCAACGTATCTTTGTTGCAAATGATGATGGATCTGTTGGAGTAGATGAAGGTATTCAATTTGTGACCAACGTAAATATAACTTTACATAACATTGAGCGTTACATAACTATTCGAACTATTCGCACGTCGATTCGAACTCTCGATTCGAACTATTCGAACTATTCGAACTATTCGAACTATTCGAATAGTTCGAACTATTCGAAGTATTCGAACTATTCGA
Organism: Stelis phaeoptera; assembly: GCA_943735885.1. Taxonomy (NCBI): domain Eukaryota; kingdom Metazoa; phylum Arthropoda; class Insecta; order Hymenoptera; family Megachilidae; genus Stelis; species Stelis phaeoptera. The sequence goes on from OX030933.1 coordinate 7,293,734, forward strand.
ACTGTTCGAACTATTCGAACTGTTCGAACTATTCGAACTATTCGAACATTTAAAGACTACACATCCACGAGAGCTTGCAGAACTAAAAACATCGAACAACAAGTCTGCTTCAACGCAACGTATCTTTGTTGCAAATGATGATGGATCTGTTGGAGTAGATGAAGGTATTCAATTTGTGACCAACGTAAATATAACTTTACATAACATTGAGCGTTACATAACTATTCGAACTATTCGCACGTCGATTCGAACTCTCGATTCGAACTATTCGAACTGTTCGAACTGTTCGAACTATTCGAACTATTCGAACTGTTCGAACTGTTCGAACTATTCGAACTCTTCGAACTATTCGAACTATTCGAACTATTCGAACTGTTCGAACTGTTCGAACTGTTCGAACTATTCGAACTATTCGAACTGTTCGAACTATTCGAACTATTCGAACTATTCGAACTATTCGAACTATTCGAACTATTCGAACTATTCGAACTATTCGAACATTTAAAGACTACACATCCACGAGAGCTTGCAGAACTAAAAACATCGAACAACAAGTCTGCTTCAACGCAACGTATCTTTGTTGCAAATGATGATGGATCTGTTGGAGTAGATGAAGGTATTCAATTTGTGACCAACGTAAATATAACTTTACATAACATTGAGCGTTACATAACTATTCGAACTATTCGCACGTCGATTCGAACTCTCGATTCGAACTATTCGAACTGTTCGAACTGTTCGAACTATTCGAACTATTCGAACTGTTCGAACTATTCGAACTCTTCGAACTATTCGAACTATTCGAACTATTCGAACTGTTCGAACTGTTCGAACTGTTCGAACTATTCGAACTATTCGAACTGTTCGAACTATTCGAACTATTCGAACTATTCGAACTATTCGAACTATTCGAACTATTCGAACTATTCGAACTATTCGAACATTTAAAGACTACACATCCACGAGAGCTTGCAGAACTAAAAACATCGAACAACAAGTCTGCTTCAACGCAACGTATCTTTGTTGCAAATGATGATGGATCTGTTGGAGTAGATGAAGGTATTCAATTTGTGACCAACGTAAATATAACTTTACATAACATTGAGCGTTACATAACTATTCGAACTATTCGCACGTCGATTCGAACTCTCGATTCGAACTATTCGAACTGTTCGAACTCTTCGAACTATTCGAACTATTCGAACTGTTCGAACTGTTCGAACTATTCGAACTGTTCGAACTATTCGAACTGTTCGAACTATTCGAACTATTCGAATAGTTCGAACTATTCGAAGTATTCGAACTATTCGAACTGTTCGAACTATTCGAACTGTTCGAACTGTTCGAACTATTCGAACTATTCGAACTATTCGAACTATTCGAACTGTTCGAACTATTCGAACTATTCGAACTATTCGAACTATTCGAACTATTCGAACTATTCGAACTATTCGAATAGTTCGAACTATTCGAACTATTCGAATAGTTCGAACTATTCGAAGTATTCGAACTATTCGAACTGTTGGAACTCTTCGAACTATTCGAACTGTTCGAACTGTTCGAACTATTCGAACTATTCGAACTATTCGAACTATTCGAACTGTTCGAACTATTCGAACTGTTCGAACTATTCGAACTATTCGAACATTTAAAGACTACACATCCACGAGAGCTTGCAGATCTAAAAACATCGAACAACAAGTCTGCTTCAACGCAACGTATCTTTGTTGCAAATGATGATGGATCTGTTGGAGTAGATGAAGGTATTCAATTTGTGACCAACGTAAATATAACTTTACATAACATTGAGCGTTACATAACTATTCGAACTATTCGCACGTCGATTCGAACTCTCGATTCGAACTATTCGAACTATTCGAACTATTCGAACTATTCGAATAGTTCGAACTATTCGAAGTATTCGAACTATTCGAACTGTTCGAACTATTCGAACTGTTCGAACTATTCGAACTATTCGAACATTTAAAGACTACACATCCACGAGAGCTTGCAGAACTAAAAACATCGAACAACAAGTCTGCTTCAACGCAACGTATCTTTGTTGCAAATGATGATGGATCTGTTGGAGTAGATGAAGGTATTCAATTTGTGACCAACGTAAATATAACTTTACATAACATTGAGCGTTACATAACTATTCGAACTATTCGCACGTCGATTCGAACTCTCGATTCGAACTATTCGAACTGTTCGAACTGTTCGAACTATTCGAACTATTCGAACTGTTCGAACTGTTCGAACTGTTCGAACTATTCGAACTATTCGAACTGTTCGAACTATTCGAACTATTCGAACTATTCGAACTATTCGAACTATTCGAACTATTCGAACTATTCGAACATTTAAAGACTACACATCCACGAGAGCTTGCAGAACTAAAAACATCGAACAACAAGTCTGCTTCAACGCAACGTATCTTTGTTGCAAATGATGATGGATCTGTTGGAGTAGATGAAGGTATTCAATTTGTGACCAACGTAAATATAACTTTACATAACATTGAGCGTTACATAACTATTCGAACTATTCGCACGTCGATTCGAACTCTCGATTCGAACTATTCGAACTGTTCGAACTGTTCGAACTATTCGAACTATTCGAACTGTTCGAACTGTTCGAACTATTCGAACTCTTCGAACTATTCGAACTATTCGAACTATTCGAACTGTTCGAACTGTTCGAACTGTTCGAACTATTCGAACTATTCGAACTGTTCGAACTATTCGAACTATTCGAACTATTCGAACTATTCGAACTATTCGAACTATTCGAACTATTCGAACTATTCGAACATTTAAAGACTACACATCCACGAGAGCTTGCAGAACTAAAAACATCGAACAACAAGTCTGCTTCAACGCAACGTATCTTTGTTGCAAATGATGATGGATCTGTTGGAGTAGATGAAGGTATTCAATTTGTGACCAACGTAAATATAACTTTACATAACATTGAGCGTTACATAACTATTCGAACTATTCGCACGTCGATTCGAACTCTCGATTCGAACTATTCGAACTGTTCGAACTCTTCGAACTATTCGAACTATTCGAACTGTTCGAACTGTTCGAACTATTCGAACTGTTCGAACTATTCGAACTATTCGAATAGTTCGAACTATTCGAAGTATTCGAACTATTCGAACTGTTCGAACTATTCGAACTGTTCGAACTGTTCGAACTATTCGAACTATTCGAACTATTCGAACTATTCGAACTGTTCGAACTATTCGAACTATTCGAACTATTCGAACTATTCGAACTATTCGAACTATTCGAACTATTCGAACTATTCGAATAGTTCGAACTATTCGAACTATTCGAATAGTTCGAACTATTCGAAGTATTCGAACTATTCGAACTGTTGGAACTCTTCGAACTATTCGAACTGTTCGAACTGTTCGAACTATTCGAACTATTCGAACTATTCGAACTATTCGAACTGTTCGAACTATTCGAACTGTTCGAACTATTCGAACTGTTCGAACTATTCGAACTATTCGAACATTTAAAGACTACACATCCACGAGAGCTTGCAGATCTAAAAACATCGAACAACAAGTCTGCTTCAACGCAACGTATCTTTGTTGCAAATGATGATGGATCTGTTGGAGTAGATGAAGGTATTCAATTTGTGACCAACGTAAATATAACTTTACATAACATTGAGCGTTACATAACTATTCGAACTATTCGCACGTCGATTCGAACTCTCGATTCGAACTATTCGAACTATTCGAACTATTCGAACTATTCGAATAGTTCGAACTATTCGAAGTATTCGAACTATTCGAACTGTTCGAACTATTCGAACTGTTCGAACTATTCGAACTATTCGAACATTTAAAGACTACACATCCACGAGAGCTTGCAGAACTAAAAACATCGAACAACAAGTCTGCTTCAACGCAACGTATCTTTGTTGCAAATGATGATGGATCTGTTGGAGTAGATGAAGGTATTCAATTTGTGACCAACGTAAATATAACTTTACATAACATTGAGCGTTACATAACTATTCGAACTATTCGCACGTCGATTCGAACTCTCGATTCGAACTATTCGAACTGTTCGAACTGTTCGAACTATTCGAACTATTCGAACTGTTCGAACTGTTCGAACTATTCGAACTCTTCGAACTATTCGAACTATTCGAACTATTCGAACTGTTCGAACTGTTCGAACTGTTCGAACTATTCGAACTATTCGAACTGTTCGAACTATTCGAACTATTCGAACTATTCGAACTATTCGAACTATTCGAACTATTCGAACTATTCGAACTATTCGAACATTTAAAGACTACACATCCACGAGAGCTTGCAGAACTAAAAACATCGAACAACAAGTCTGCTTCAACGCAACGTATCTTTGTTGCAAATGATGATGGATCTGTTGGAGTAGATGAAGGTATTCAATTTGTGACCAACGTAAATATAACTTTACATAACATTGAGCGTTACATAACTATTCGAACTATTCGCACGTCGATTCGAACTCTCGATTCGAACTATTCGAACTGTTCGAACTGTTCGAACTATTCGAACTATTCGAACTGTTCGAACTGTTCGAACTATTCGAACTGTTCGAACTATTCGAACTCTTCGAACTATTCGAACTATTCGAACTATTCGAACTGTTCGAACTGTTCGAACTGTTCGAACTATTCGAACTATTCGAACTGTTCGAACTATTCGAACTATTCGAACTATTCGAACTATTCGAACTATTCGAACTATTCGAACTATTCGAACTATTCGAACATTTAAAGACTACACATCCACGAGAGCTTGCAGAACTAAAAACATCGAACAACAAGTCTGCTTCAACGCAACGTATCTTTGTTGCAAATGATGATGGATCTGTTGGAGTAGATGAAGGTATTCAATTTGTGACCAACGTAAATATAACTTTACATAACATTGAGCGTTACATAACTATTCGAACTATTCGCACGTCGATTCGAACTCTCGATTCGAACTATTCGAACTGTTCGAACTCTTCGAACTATTCGAACTATTCGAACTGTTCGAACTGTTCGAACTATTCGAACTGTTCGAACTATTCGAACTATTCGAATAGTTCGAACTATTCGAAGTATTCGAACTATTCGAACTGTTCGAACTATTCGAACTGTTCGAACTGTTCGAACTATTCGAACTATTCGAACTATTCGAACTATTCGAACTGTTCGAACTATTCGAACTATTCGAACTATTCGAACTATTCGAACTATTCGAACTATTCGAACTATTCGAAGTATTCGAACTATTCGAACTGTTGGAACTCTTCGAACTATTCGAACTGTTCGAACTGTTCGAACTATTCGAACTATTCGAACTATTCGAACTATTCGAACTGTTCGAACTATTCGAACTGTTCGAACTATTCGAACTGTTCGAACTATTCGAACTATTCGAACATTTAAAGACTACACATCCACGAGAGCTTGCAGATCTAAAAACATCGAACAACAAGTCTGCTTCAACGCAACGTATCTTTGTTGCAAATGATGATGGATCTGTTGGAGTAGATGAAGGTATTCAATTTGTGACCAACGTAAATATAACTTTACATAACATTGAGCGTTACATAACTATTCGAACTATTCGCACGTCGATTCGAACTCTCGATTCGAACTATTCGAACTATTCGAACTATTCGAACTATTCGAATAGTTCGAACTATTCGAAGTATTCGAACTATTCGAACTGTTCGAACTATTCGAACTGTTCGAACTATTCGAACTATTCGAACATTTAAAGACTACACATCCACGAGAGCTTGCAGAACTAAAAACATCGAACAACAAGTCTGCTTCAACGCAACGTATCTTTGTTGCAAATGATGATGGATCTGTTGGAGTAGATGAAGGTATTCAATTTGTGACCAACGTAAATATAACTTTACATAACATTGAGCGTTACATAACTATTCGAACTATTCGCACGTCGATTCGAACTCTCGATTCGAACTATTCGAACTGTTCGAACTGTTCGAACTATTCGAACTATTCGAACTGTTCGAACTGTTCGAACTATTCGAACTCTTCGAACTATTCGAACTATTCGAACTATTCGAACTGTTCGAACTGTTCGAACTGTTCGAACTATTCGAACTATTCGAACTGTTCGAACTATTCGAACTATTCGAACTATTCGAACTATTCGAACTATTCGAACTATTCGAACTATTCGAACTATTCGAACATTTAAAGACTACACATCCACGAGAGCTTGCAGAACTAAAAACATCGAACAACAAGTCTGCTTCAACGCAACGTATCTTTGTTGCAAATGATGATGGATCTGTTGGAGTAGATGAAGGTATTCAATTTGTGACCAACGTAAATATAACTTTACATAACATTGAGCGTTACATAACTATTCGAACTATTCGCACGTCGATTCGAACTCTCGATTCGAACTATTCGAACTGTTCGAACTATTCGAACTATTCGAACTATTCGAACTATTCGAACTATTCGAACTATTCGAATAGTTCGAACTATTCGAACTCTTCGAACTCTTCGAACTGTTCGAACTGTTCGAACTATTCGAACTGTTCGAACTATTCGAACTATTCGAACATTTAAAGACTACACATCCACGAGAGCTTGCAGAACTAAAAACATCGAACAACAAGTCTGCTTCAACGCAACGTATCTTTGCTGCAAATGATGATGGATCTGTTGGAGTAGATGAAGGTATTCAATTTGTGACCAACGTAAATATAACTTTACATAACATTGAGCGTTACATAACTATTCGAACTATTCGCACGTCGATTCGAACTCTCGATTCGAACTATTCGAACTGTTCGAACTGTTCGAACTATTCGAACTATTCGAACTGTTCGAACTGTTCGAACTATTCGAACTCTTCGAACTATTCGAACTATTCGAACTATTCGAACTGTTCGAACTGTTCGAACTGTTCGAACTATTCGAACTATTCGAACTGTTCGAACTATTCGAACTATTCGAACTATTCGAACTATTCGAACTATTCGAACTATTCGAACATTTAAAGACTACACATCCACGAGAGCTTGCAGAACTAAAAACATCGAACAACAAGTCTGCTTCAACGCAACGTATCTTTGCTGCAAATGATGATGGATCTGTTGGAGTAGATGAAGGTATTCAATTTGTGACCAACGTAAATATAACTTTACATAACATTGAGCGTTACATAACTATTCGAACTATTCGCACGTCGATTCGAACTCTCGATTCGAACTATTCGAACTGTTCGAACTGTTCGAACTATTCGAACTATTCGAACTGTTCGAACTGTTCGAACTATTCGAACTCTTCGAACTATTCGAACTATTCGAACTATTCGAACTGTTCGAACTGTTCGAACTGTTCGAACTATTCGAACTATTCGAACTGTTCGAACTATTCGAACTATTCGAACTATTCGAACTATTCGAACTATTCGAACTATTCGAACATTTAAAGACTACACATCCACGAGAGCTTGCAGAACTAAAAACATCGAACAACAAGTCTGCTTCAACGCAACGTATCTTTGTTGCAAATGATGATGGATCTGTTGGAGTAGATGAAGGTATTCAATTTGTGACCAACGTAAATATAACTTTACATAACATTGAGCGTTACATAACTATTCGAACTATTCGCACGTCGATTCGAACTCTCGATTCGAACTATTCGAACTGTTCGAACTATTCGAACTATTCGAACTATTCGAACTATTCGAATAGTTCGAACTATTCGAACTCTTCGAACTCTTCGAACTGTTCGAACTATTCGAACTGTTCGAACTATTCGAACTATTCGAACATTTAAAGACTACACATCCACGAGAGCTTGCAGAACTAAAAACATCGAACAACAAGTCTGCTTCAACGCAACGTATCTTTGTTGCAAATGATGATGGATCTGTTGGAGTAGATGAAGGTATTCAATTTGTGACCAACGTAAATATAACTTTACATAACATTGAGCGTTACATAACTATTCGAACTATTCGCACGTCGATTCGAACTCTCGATTCGAACTATTCGAACTGTTCGAACTATTCGAACTATTCGAACTATTCGAACTATTCGAACTGTTCGAACTATTCGAACTGTTCGAACTATTCGAACTGTTCGAACTGTTCGAACTATTCGAACTATTCGAACTATTCGAACTATTCGAATAGTTCGAACTATTCGAACTATTCGAACTGTTCGAACTGTTCGAACTATTCGAATAGTTCGAACTATTCGAACTATTCGAACTGTTCGAACTGTTCGAACTATTCGAACTATTCGAACATTTAAAGACTACACATCCACGAGAGCTTGCAGAACTAAAAACATCGAACAACAAGTCTGCTTCAACGCAACGTATCTTTGTTGCAAATGATGATGGATCTGTTGGAGTAGATGAAGGTATTCAATTTGTGACCAACGTAAATATAACTTTACATAACATTGAGCGTTACATAACTATTCGAACTATTCGCACGTCGATTCGAACTCTCGATTCGAACTCACGATTCTAACTCTCGATTCGAACTATTCGAACGATTTGAACGATTCGAATGTCGATTCGAACGATTCGAACGATTCGAACGATTCGAATGTCGATTCGAACGATTCGAACGATTAAACCCGCGCCAACTGATGCCAATTGTTTCAAAGCTTGCATAAAGTTAAGCGTTCTCGATTCGAATCGTCGTTCGAATCATTCGAATCGACATTCGAATCGACGTTCGAATCGACGTTCGAATCGACGTTCGAATCGACGTTCGAATGGACGTTCGAATCGACATTCGGATCTAGCCCCTTAACCAGTTACTAATTCGTTCGAAATACAATCGCGCGTTCGTTTTCGTCGGTAACACGGGGACAGGTTTCCAGTGAAATGGACGGGCAGGAACATTGAACGATCACGGATCGTTGCACGTGGCCGTGGCAATTCCGCGTGCGTGCACACGCGGGTGAAATACCGCGAGTCGATGAGCCATAGTCTGACTAATTGCGTTCGAGTTTCGTTTTGCTTTTGCCGCTCCCGATTCAGCGCCGATCCGACGTAAAAATTTGCAACCGACCCCGTCGACAAATTTCAATGAAATTACACCCCACCGCCACGGAGTAAATGCAAACACGTTTAATACCGAGCGGTCCCCCGTGAAAACGTTCAGCTCGCGGAAATATACGCACGGTAAATAACGTTTAATCGTACCTTCGTTGATGTATATGCCCTTTTTTTTTTTTTTTTGTGTCAACCGTCTCGATCGTAAAAGGTGCCATTACGGTGCCACTTTGAATGCGGTTTTCGGTTGGTTAATGGGACATACGGGAGGTAAGGAAATTAAATTGGATTTAGTTTCCGGGTTACATCGCATTCGTGGCTGAATTGTGATTTCTTCTAGACGTTTAACCCGTTCGCTCTGAAAAGCGTATATGTACGTTATCGGAAAATGAACGCTCGTGCATTTAAATTTGTATAAGTACCGTAGAAATATACTCCGAATTTCTGATCACCCAATTTGAGGGGGGACGGAGGGCTCCTAAGTTGTAAAATAAAAAAAATTGCCTTAAAATTAACAATTTACCATTCATAGCAATTCCTATATTTGCTGTCCGTCGCAATTTCAATACAATACATAGTAATTGTTTTGTTTCCTATAAACAATTTACATGAATTTCATTAGTTGGGTTATCGGATAAAAACATTTCGTCTCTCCAGGCAAAATTTCTGGATCCACGCCTGTGACAAACGTTGAATAATTTGGGAATGATGGAATTAATAATATCAATTTAATTGTACGGTTGTATTATTATTTAAAAGCGTTGCACGTAAATATTAGCTGATAAAATAACGACTATATAAATCATCCGAGCAACGAATGCAATTTCTGAAATCCATGTAATCATATTTCACCTTGCCTCACCTGTACCCGCATGAAAATTGGACAGGTATGTGGCCACTGTGTGAATACGCAAATATTCCGAGATACGTGAATAACACGTATGTACATATGTATGTATAATACGGAGGCCGGCGTAGAAAACGGATTCGGATAAACGTGACTGTTTTTCAGACGACTCTTTTGCTTCGTAGCCGGTACGTTTCCCGACCAAGAACACCGGAAACGTTGGAATTCGGTTCAACGCGACCGGGATCTGCGAAGGCCGTCTTTTTTGCAACTGTGAGTAAACGCTGGCACGTTCCTCGTCGATATCATTAAATTGGTGCAAAAACTTTGTTGTACAACAGCGTTGCGTGAAGAATTTATAAAAGAACGAAATTCTTCAAAAAGTTATATATTTTCTTAAAAGAAATAATATTACTACGAAGTAATTAATAATATCACAATAATTTTCAAGGGTTGTAAGTGTTAAAGAGGATAAAATGCAAAAGCGACATTTATTTAAAAAAACTAAACATTTAATACTAGAAGATATTTATAACACCAATTTAATAGCGATGTTAACACGTGCGCTACCATGCTGAAGTCGTTAAAAGTTTCGTCCATTTATATTTTTAACACACCTTATTTATTATTTTCCAAATATTTCGTTGCTTCTATTACCTATAATTCTAATCACGTAAATGAAAGAACTTTTTATAAAGTACATAAATGATGGCACTATAAAATATGTAAATCTACGCGACAGGTAAATAACGTGTTAAATCATAATTATATGTAAGACGAACGTTCTTCAAAAGTTTCGTTTTTATTTAATTAATTCGATCTCTTATAACCAATCCTTATCTTGAAGCGAACATTTCCAAATAATAAAATATTCTGAAACTGCCAATTTATGTGTAAAAAATTATAGAAAAAGTTTCTTTTATTAACACTGGCTGCCACGTTACCCATATACTTATGGGTGACACTCGAATTTCAATAAAAAATCAGCAACTATATTATTGCGAATTCGTTCATTTATTTAATTGAAAATATTATTATTAGATACGGAAAGAACGGAATTTTGTGAAAAATAAAATTATTACTATAATAGTAAAGCTTTGAACTAGAACTGGTCCATGTATCAAAGAACAGAAAATCATGGAAAGATAATTTTATAATTTATTTCAGATTTTTACATTTCTTTTATTTGACTAACAGAATTATTATCAATTTACGTTAATAAGTACCAAAATAAGAACAAATTGCAAATTAAGTTAAATGATATAAATATTTTAATATCTTATTTAACATATTCTAAAATAAATCAATCGATATTCATATCTCTTAGACGATATTCAAGTTTGAAATTAGTTTTCATTCCAGACTGTAAAACAAATAAGCTCGTAAACTCGCGTCACGTTAAAAGCACAGTTTCACGATGTTCGCCATCGTATCGGAAAAGCATTAAGGAACTGCTTACTGCAGAACTTTATTTTCATTAACTTATAAAAGTGGAACACTGACTAATTAAACAGCTTGCCCTAAAGCTTATGACATTTCCTTTTGAAGTGCTACAAAAGATTATTTTAATGTTTTCAAGTTAAGTTCACCTACTAGTACTTGTAGTTGCTTATTTGAAATAATGGTTATGAATTTTTGCTTCTATTTTTTTTTTTATCATTTATTTATTTAAATGTGCAATTGTCAATATTGAAGAAAACTTTGAGAGATATTAATAAAAAGAAAAATATATAGGTATATTCAATTTTCATTAAATTTTTGTGATCCTTAATAAAAAATTATGGAATTATTCCAATGAAAAATTCAATTTCTTTTTGTAATTGCAAAACAAAGTTTACAAAATTAAAAAAAATTTACCTAATCTTTCGTAAGCCCTTTAAATTATTATACCAAACTTCAGTGCAAAATTAAATTTTTTTACCCTTATTTGCATAATATAACCGTGAAAATTTACCAGCAAATTTCAAAACATAAAATACAAATTTTATTTATATCAAAATATAGCAAATTAACAGAAAAGATACAAATATACAGATTCCTAAACGTTTGTAACTTCTTCCTTCCAAAATTCCGTTTCTTTCTATATTTGTAAAATCGTTCGATCTTTGTATATTTCTGCAATGTGCTACCTCGAATTGAAAGAATACACTTGCATACATTTCATACATAAATAAGTTTTTGAGAACATCACGTTAAAAGTAAGGTAGATTCGGTCGTACAAAAACTGCTCCGAGCGTGAAGGTTTAACCCTTTACATTCGACCAAATAAAATCGTCATAGTAATTTATAAATCCGTATATACGTTCGATAAATACTGTGCTGTATTCTTGAGACAGAGAAAAATTACTTTAAATTAATAATATTTTTCACATACTTTGGCTCAAGCTAAGATATGCTTCGTCCGCAAACGGTTGAAACGAAACAAGCCACACGAGTGATATTACGAAAAAAAAGGAGGAATTTAATTGTCAATCTCGCGTGATCCTTACACAGCGTTAAATCCTTGGAACGACGGAAGTGGGATCACTTACGTAAGGTCGTACAAGTACGACAGGTATGCGAGTCCTTCGACGAGAATCACCGGCACCAGCATTAACTTGTGATACGCGTATGTGCTCACACGCTTCATGGTTAGACTGCTGTGCAATTTATTTTACGTTCGTTTTAAGAGGCAATTCGACGATACGTGTATACACCATCAGCGGTTACCAACGCTTCGGCTACGTGGTTTTATGATTTTACGATTATCCGGCGCTACGTCACCGAACGACGGTAATAATTTAATAAACCGAAGATGAAACAGGCAAATTGTTGGTTATTTGTACATCGTAGGACATGCTCTAAAACGATTCAAAGTCGAAGAGTAATTGGATAGAAGCGAATTCTTTCAGAATTGTCTTTTATCGGTAGAGAAACAGCCATCGAACGTTTATTTAATTTTAATCCTTTTGTAAGTAAGAAATATTGTTACCGTTGTATCTAAGGATACAACACAAATACGATCAGAAACGTTTTGTAACAATAATTCCTACTTTTTTGCACACTTCGTGATGATTCACTTTTTCATAATCAAAATTTATGTAGATTTAGTAAGTAATTAATATAAAAATTTAACCAAAAACTAACACGTAGTTCGTGAGATATTTTAAATTTAGGAATCAGGTATTCTGAATTATTAAGTATTTTTGACATTGTATTGTATTGCCAAGAAAAGGAGTATTGTCAACTTTTAAAAGCCCTGACAAGATTTGAGTCCATCGCAAGATATTTCCTTCGAAACGAACTAAATTCTCTTTGAAAATCGAATAATTCAGAGATAATTAAATGAATATATTATGACATTTTTAATGACATATGCGTATACTGGTTGGGTCAATAACTTTAATCTTTAGTGCCTCCATTATTTTCAGTAATATGATACAAAAATTGTACGACATCCACAACATAACAGTCATCATTGTTTCGCAGGTGGAGAGTTTTCAAAGATTTCAAAAATCGTTACTTTATTTTACGTCTAACGACCTCGTTTTATAAGTAACTGAAATCGTTGCAACAGTTATGTTTCCAAGGATAAAAAGGTATAGCATGCTATTAAAAAAAATTGGTCTTGAAATGTCTGAACACCTTTCATCTGCAGAAAAAAAGTGACTGTTCCTATGTAATAGCTCCTTGAATACCAAGGAATTTTTATAGCAACGAAACACAATGGATAGAACTACGTGTTACATTTTGGGTCATAACAACCAAAATAATAGGTTTAAGTAAAAAATATATATAACCTTTTTTATAAAGCTTTTTATTTGCGTCATTCATTGTTTGAAACGTTTTTCTCTAAAATCAATATTTTCGGAAATATTTAGTAAGAACTGTCAAAACTCTGAAGGGGGCTTGGGAACAACCGTAGCTTTGTCGCCAAAAATCCTTTTAGGGACTTTCTTCTCTAATCAAGTACAAGCTTTGGTAAAAATTTCATCAAAATCGGAAGGTTGTCGCTTTCGGAAGCACCCCATTTTTTCCTGAAGGTATACTCGAAAATACTGTTTCAGAAATTTGATAATGCACTTAAGAAAAGCATTCCTTTCGTATTATGTATTTGGTACGATATGACTCGACTCAAGAAACCAGAATTTGTTGCTCCAGCCACTCGACTCGGTATACGGTATAGAGATTTAAATTGAAATTACAGTCTCGACGTCGCTAATTACTTCTATCACGAGTGGAATTAAAATTGCACGAGCTGCTCAATAGGCCAGAGCATGCACTTTCCTGACTGTCGACTGTTGCACATGTGATCGTGTCGGATCTGTTTAAGGTCGGGCGCAGAAGGCAGAGAACTTCGTTTAGCATCATACATTGACATCATTGTCGTCGGCCAACGTTTTATTCACCACATTGCTATCACTTCAACTAATATCGCTCGAATTTCATGAACTTAACCTTTATGCACCGTTGGAATAATTGTTCGTACCGGGGCTGCTCCGAGTCTGATTAACTTAAACGACAGTATCATTTGTCTTTCGACAGAAGTAAATCCTTATATGTACAGTGTGAGGCATTTGAACCAGGCCATATGAATAGCTCGATTGCTATTGGTGATGAGAAGAAATGTGTCGGACGAAATCTGTTTCGTTTTAAGGGTCGTATTTGTTGCAGTGTACGTGAAACAAAATCCTGAGATTAATTCTACTGATGATTCCTTATGTCGGTATTAAAATGGTTAAGTATCATGTTACCCGTAACTAATTGACGGATGGATTATCACAAGGATCTGTCGCTTATTTTAATAGGAATAATCTTATATAGTTAATTAGAAATACTATCAAATACTCTATAGAATAAAAGGAGCTAAATATTATATTTGTTGTAAATAAAATTATAAAAGGTATAGTCCAGAGGTAAGGAACGTGCGGCCTCCGTGAGTTTCTTGTGCGGCCTTCATAAAAGCTAGCTCTGGTATTAATTAATATTTAATTATATAGATCACGAGACTTGATATTATTTTTCATTTTGATTTGAAGTGATATTGAAATATATAGTTGTTTATTAAAATTTAAAAATCTGGATGAATATACGTATGTTTAAATAAATAAAAATACCAACAGTGCAATATAAAAAATCATAGCGGCCTCCTTTACTACCGCCTAATTTAAATGTGGCCTCTAATGGTAAAAAGGTTCCCCACCTCTGGTACAGTCGGTTAAGGCGGTCAAAATTGGATAAAATATCCAAAGAAATCATCTTACACGAAATTTTGACTTTCTATCTCAATTATGGGTGTAGTAACACGAAAAAATAAAAAATCCAGTTTTTATCCCAATTTCCCTATTTGGTGACATGCAAAAATTCTACAAAAAATCTGACGTATTACGGACCAGGCAGTGCATATTATGGAATTTTTTCAGATTTTTTAATTGCAAATTCTAGTTGTAGAAAAAGAAAAAAGAAGAAGAATTTTTTACGATTGTAATACGACGCTCGTATCATCGAAATATTTGCAAAAGATGTAACAATCGTTCGACTATTGAAATTGAACAAAAAAAAAATATACCACTTATTGACGCAGGAATATGCTTCTTCCTCGTGCTTGGTTCGTACGTAGATTTTTTGAAAACTGTTCCAAATTACGCATCGCGGCAACAATAGCGGCATTTACGAAAGTTCCATCTATTTCGATCCAGCGATTCCATCGAAACCGTTCTTGAATCACCATCGTATCATTAACGAACGACGAAAGTTCCGCAATAATTTACGAACTCACGTTGTCAAAACAATTACGTTACAGATTTCTTCGTGAAACATCGTATTTTCAGCCAACGTAGCCACAAATCTTCGCATCATCTATTATTAAAAGAAACAAGTGTCATATCAGTGAGATCGCGGGATAAAATCTCGTCGATCAAGGAATATCTCGAGTGAATCTCGTTAAACAAAAGTCACGAAGGGCATGTGTCGTCATGTTGGTCGTGACCAATTCATTGTCGCTTCAACGAGAGAGCGAAAATATCGCTTCGACTGCCCATGCCTATTTATAAACCTTCTTAAGGAGATTCTCGGACGTTTCGTTTACTCGTCTCCTTCTCTTTTGCAACAATAACGCCTTCTTCTTCTTTTTATTCTTTGTTCTGTTACACCGAAACCGTGGACCCATAAACGGTGGCGAACCAACCAATGTTGCAAGAAACAGGACGATTGATCGTCGTATCGTTTTCAACGTATCCTTTACACGGTAAGAATTATCCTCGCCGAGGATCGTGAAGTCCAGATCGTATTTTCCTTTCGAGTTTTCACCGTGGACCCTTCTGGTTTTTTACGTTGGATTTTAAATAATTTTTAATCACTTATCACAGGGATCGAAAAAGTTATGGGACTTTTTAAAATGTTCTATTGGAACCTATTACACGTAGAACTTTTTTAAAGAACGTCTTCACATTACAAGTTTAAATTGAAACAGGTTAAGAAAAGTTTTTGAAAATAAAAATTGTAGTTTCGATAGAACTTGTGAAATATAAATATAAAAATTTGTCTGTAACAGGAACAGATATTTTGTTCGTCGGTATAAAGTTTTTAACTCTTTCACTACGGCTTGAAATATTGTATTTTTCAATGATAGATTTTAACAAATCAATAGTGTCTCAGTATTTTGATAAGTTGGGAATAAACAGTCAATTATTATAATCGTATTTATGAAATAGGGATAATATTTTCAATAATCAAAATCCAAATGGAATTTACAAAATTAATACACGTCTAATAAACGATAAGTAGTTAATTTTGAATCACTCAATTTTCATAGAAATCATAGATTAATAAATTAATTATTCAGCAACTGTAATTAATTTTCTGCGGTCCATTAAAAATTGAATCTATCAAACACTATGGGATATGAAATAATAAAAATAATCATAAGAAATTTTGAATCTCCGAGGTTTATAATTATTCTAAGGAACAGTATTTAATTAGGCCTATTCTTCAAAGGATTATTACATACATTTATTTATTTCATAATAGTTGATGCAAGATTTGTATGTTATTAATAACAGATTAATTTGTACGTGTTTGTTCTCTAAAAAGAATCACTGGTACAGTGATTTACGAGGATCAGTATCGAATCTTGGTCGAACTATTTGTCACTGGTTCTAACTTCGAACGAAAAGCCACCATTTGTCTTGGTTGTCTCGTCAAAAATTTCTCTCTGAAACTTGACATCGTTTGTATCACGGAGATCATGATAACCCGCTCCACTCCTATTTTTTCATTTTATTCGCGTCTTTCATCCTGTAGCTCCATTTGTCTTGAGCAAATTGAGGAAAACTGTTGCATGGAATAAAACACTCGGTTCGTCTTTATATTATAAAATTCATTAAGACACTTTTGTTTGTGTTTTATTCTGTTATTATTTCGCTTTTCATTTTATTTTCAATTTTAAGTTTACATTTGACGTATAAAAATTTATTTAACGCGTTGAAAATTGTCATAATTATTATTGGTACATCCGAAGTTTAAGTTTTCCGTTACCTTGTGTAATTTTCACTCTATGCACACGTGTACATTAAACTGTGGCTAATGAATTATACATGTAGAATAATTTAACGAATAATGTGGCTTAGAATTCATATACTATTCAGAAATACATATATATAACTGTCTTTAAAGGTATTATACTTCCAGAAAATTCGAGTCGTAGATTAAATTAATATTAAATAATTCATATATTAGCGTTTCAGTCCTTTATTATCTTTCAATGATTTCATTATACTAACCCTTCCGTTCTTTTAAGAACTTAAAAATTTCGAAAGATTATAATTTTTAAAAACATCGAACCTTTCGAATAATATTTTTGGAAATTTAGAAACTGAAAAATATATTTCTAATTAATAATTAAAAATTCAATTTAATTATAAATTAAAAATATATTTTTCAAAAACTTATATATACGTTCTTCGGAGCGAAACGGTGTTGGTTAACGAAACTCTCCGGTAATTAATGTATTCACATGAAACTAGATTTCAGTTCTAATTTCGAGCAATCCTGTATAAAACTTTGTGTTTACCGGGATTGGCGGGAAATTATAATTAGAGAAACTGTTACAGCATCCGCAGCAACAGGCCACCGCTCCTCGAGCACCACTCGATGATAGATATAGACCACGGACGCAACGCAGAGATAGTCATTCGCTTCCGAGTATATTTTCACTATCTTCTATTAGGTAAATTCCCGTTTCATTGGGACAAGACTCGATGGTTTATTATTTTATAACATTTTATAATTATAATACTTCCATCATGAGTTTCTTTCTTTAAACAGTTAACAAACTTTAATCGTCCCGCGAGATTGTAGTTCTTTTATATCTTATCGCATTGGCAACGAATATATTTACTCCTTTTATGATATTTAATTGATTTTCAATGCTTATTTCATCAAAACGAAACAAATCCTCAAAGTTCTCAAGTTTTCAGCTTTTTTGGAAATGTTTAAATATTTCCACTGTACGCGCTTTGTTTTAAATAGTTATCCCACAGAAATACCATTCTTTTCTTTTTTTATCTCAGCACATTGATAAATGTATATTTGAACTTCCTTTGATAAAGCAAATTCCTGTTTTATTGGAATAAACAAGACAAGCCTTGAAAATCTTCGGCTAT
Source organism: Stelis phaeoptera (assembly GCA_943735885.1). Classification (NCBI taxonomy): domain Eukaryota; kingdom Metazoa; phylum Arthropoda; class Insecta; order Hymenoptera; family Megachilidae; genus Stelis; species Stelis phaeoptera. The sequence goes on from OX030933.1 coordinate 7,312,295, forward strand.
GCAACTCTGTCACATTTTAACACTTTAAGAATCATAATGCACTTCATAAGGTTCTTTCATTAAATAATCTAAAAGAGTCGAGTTCACCTCGCAGAACTATAATTCAGAAAAATTGTTGCATCTCACGACGTGTCACTAAAACGTTTCGTATTCCATCAAAGTAATACAACAGTTGTTCAAACACACACTTCAGGAAACATTTGTTAACAATTTTAAGAACATGAATTAAAAAGAATCATTACCAGATGAAATTTCAAATAATTACCAGCTTGTTCAATATTTTCTTATCCTTGGCCACGAACTGTTAGTGACATCCGTCTTTGACACAATTCCAACCACAAAAATCCACAACCCGTTCACTTCTGGATGCACTCTCAGATGATTACAAATCGGACACTAAAAATTGTCGACTATTCAACATCCCCCGAAATTAATAGACAATTTTCGAAAACGTATATTTTGCCGCGAAAAGTTTGACCCTTTACGATCGCGTGTCTGCTCACCACACCACGATACCATTTTAAATATTTATTATCCTGGACGAACACTTCACAAAGGGTTTCGAAATTTTTCTATTAATCGCAAACTATATAGATAATCACTTCTTTCATCACGAATCTTAATTATTAATTATGATTAATACAAAGTGATTCCGATCGGTAGGTAGTCATACCTATTACGATCGCGAAGGGTTAAAGTTCACGTGGTTCGGTCTCGATCGTACTTTGTCCCGTGACAGAACGCTAGGTCCACGTAGCAGGACCGGCACCCAGCATCCGCGCTACCGGATCACCCGTGAGACACTAACCGACGAGAGACAGAGAACGCAGACACGAGGTTGAGGTAAGCTACACCGCAATTGGTCCGGTCGGTTAGGTGGAGGAGACTGTGTTAGCAAGCTGCAGAGATGGAAAGAGACGGGGTGTATAAAAGTGGACGGGATGGGAAACAGAAAGCAAGCAGGTAGTGGGAGTCGAGTAATAGTCGGCTGTGTGCAACCGCTTTGAAAGCAGGTATCCACCACGTGGCGGTCGGTGTTCATAGACGCGGGGGTAAGTTCGTGATACCAATACGCGCTTCTGATGCAAATTTAACGTTACAACTACCGAAACGATTCAAATAAATGATTGAAAGATTTTCAAATTAAATTATAAAATTTATTAACATCCTTACCGGATATTCCCGGTAAAATTCCCATTTTTACAACTATTACGACCGTAAAGTCGTAATAGACCTGTGTGAATGCTGGTATATGTTTCATTTTTTATTTATTTCTTTTCAAGGTCGGTAGTTTTCTGCGGAAATTAATTAAGGACCAAAGTATTTCACAAAAGTAGGTCAAGAGTTTTCAAATTTTATTACTGTGGATTTAGTAGGTGGTTATTATGATGTATGATCAACAACCATTGTAAAATATATTTTTTCTTGTTTTGTCTTGTTTGAGAGTTCGCACCGTCCTTCCTAGAAGATATTTGTCCCGAACAAACGGATTAACAATCAAAATTTACTCTTCAGATTTTTGACTATCGGGTCCCGGGACCACCGTACAACAATATTATTTCAGAAGTGTAGTTTGTAAAATATGGCCCCCTAAAAACTAGAAAATCCTTCGATCCTCGATGCGGATATACTTAGTTTTGCATAAATTCGACACGTAAAATGAGACCGCGTTTACACACTAACAATAAGAGACATTTAACAGATAAATATCCTATTCTGCTTTATTAATTTTCTAAGCTTTTTCATTGAATAAAATACTTTCGATATAAAATTTCGTTGCAGACTTTCTTTTCGAGAAAAATGAATTTAAAAATTCTTCAAAATACTTATGAACAAATTTATTTGCAACAAGGTATATGATGATTTTAAACAATTTATGGATGTTATAGATTAATATTGTTAAAACTCATCTACTTTTAGCTAATGTCCTTTATAATATTCTTATTTATGCATGCACCTGTTATAATTCTGATTAAATTCATCACGTTACAAACAAACACATCATCGATATCGTACATTTCAGTTGTACTAATAATTATACATTCATTGAGTCATTTAAATTATCATCTATCTTAACATAAGCAAATAGTTTTACAAATATCTTGAAGAATCTTCAAGAGCATTTTTCTCAATAAAGAAGTCTTGGGCGCAATTTCATTATATTAGGCTATCCCAAAAGTTTATTTCCCCATTCGCGCAACAACGTTTTGTCTGATAGTGTTAAAAAAAATATACTATATGTGAATATACATCTGTTATTTATCAATAAAGCGAGAGAAACTTTCGGGGGAACCGAATACATCAGTCCCATTTCGTTTGGCCCCGTATCACAAAATAGGAGTTTTTAAAAAAAAGAAAAAAGCTGCCACGATGAACGCGTTAAACGACCATATTATGAACGGTTTAAGAATGACTATTTATGTTTATTTCCGAGGACGCGAAGCGATTTGGAAAGGTAATGAGCTTTCCTTTTTAGCCGATATACGGCTGCATTATTGTCGAACAGGTTCCCGTTTCCGGAACATTCACTAATTTGACACCGCACTTTCGCGGGAGAAAGAAAACACGGGCGGAAAATGGGGAGAAAAGGAAGAAGCCTCACGACGAATATCTGCGAGGAGTAACATCCTGGATACACAATGACAGGGTAAATTGGATGGAAATTCACAAGGTAGGAACGGTAAGCATGTTTTCCAGGCTACATGCATTTTATATGAGCAACCGCGAGGCCACTTTTGATTATTCCATTTACGGAGCTTCATCTTTTGCACGGGGTAAATTAAATTTTTGGATACCAGGGACAGCGATACGTGAGATTGATCAAATGAAAGAAAATTTTGATTCCATTAATAAAATTAAGAAAGTATATTCAACTTGTTTTTCTACTGTCTGTAGCATAATTATTTTATAATATTGAAATAATCTGCAACCTCCCACCATATATGGTAAGATAAATTTGAAGTATTGTATAATAAAAAATAGCTAACAATTTTAACATAATAATATTGAATTATCTTAATACGTATGTTTAAAATAGATATTGAAAGTTTATCATATTTTCTAAATAGCATAAACCCACTTTTTAACACGAAAATTACGTTTTCAAAGTGTATACAGTACATTACTTTCAAGAAATAAAATAAATAAATTTGTATGGTATTTTAATTAATTTGATCGATTTTCGATCAAATTTTTATTGTATTCATGTGAATATAAACAATTCGCTTCTGAAAAATCTACGATAATACGGAAGACAAAGATTCGCTCACGTCCATAGGACAACCAATAAAAGCTACGAATTATACACTGTCCACGTGAAAGAATCTCTTCTTGTCGGACACTAATTAACGACAGAACGAGGGATAGAATTATAGCCGAGAAGGAAGAATCGTTCGGAAATTGTACGCTACGTGGGTGCATCGTCACTTTCTTCTGCACATTTTTCCTATTCCCACGTTCCTTCTTAATGATTGGCCGGCTGAGTATCGTCAATACACCTTGTACACGAGGTTCGGTTAACTGCAGTAATTAACCATGAACATTGGACACGGTAATAAAGGACACTATCTAGGGTACAACCATAAGAAAGTAATTGGACGTTAAAATCTGTGTGACAGTGGAAATTAATTGATCATTCACTCTGTAATTATATCATGTACTGCGAAATTCATTACTCCATTAATACCTGTAGGTTGAAAATACATTACCTTCAAGATAGAACTTTTTATTATGAGCAAACATGCATGAAAATAGGTAATAAAGTAAGTAAGTAGTAAAGTAGGTAAATATCTATCTTTTCTTTCAAATTTAATCCAATAATTTAGTATTCCGAATTTCTAATTCAGTATTCTAATAATCGATAGAAACTTATGCAAATTCCTAATAGTAACAGAACGGTTGCATAAGAAATGAATATTACCTGATAAACATTTTTGACGACACTAATCATTAAGAACACGGAATCGTTACAAGCTAATAAACATCACGTTACTACGCATACTACATAGGAAATCCCTTATTATATATTTTGTTTTTGCATTTAGTTATAATTTTGTAATCAAACGTTTATATTCTTCTTGCACATAATACGTCTTTCTTATAAAAATGATATTTCCCATTCATAAACATATGAGAAGTGCTAATAATCAATAAAATTCTGTTCAATCGTTATAACTATTAGATAAAAAAACAAAAATATTCCAGCGATTCTATAAAATTGAAAATTGTAAAATTCTGCTGTTTGGAATTCCAATAAACGTGTTAATTAATGATAGACACAAAAGAAATTCTAACACAACCTAACTGTGAAAAGAGCTACTGTCAGCTATTGTGAACGTGTTAATAAAACCGTTAAAGTGTTGTTCAATCATTAAAGCTGTTAAGCGAACGGTTCGAGATATTTCATTTTCTTAAGTGGAAAAGAGCCGAGCATTTTTCAGAAAGGTGTCTTACTGGGAAACCACACCCATGTTTCCCGGCTATTCACTCGGTCCCTCTTTCAACCTGCTGTGTAAACGTTCCGTCCATATCTGGGACACCTGTAGCGAACCTTTTCGTCAACATAAGGACTCACCGGTAATATGTGTTGGGTTCGAGTTCAATATTTGAACTCCGGAACCGAATCACACATTTAGCGCTTCAGGAAACAAAAATCTTACAATAAAATACGAATCTGATGCCTCTTTTACACTATTAGAAACTTAAAACAACATATAAGAAAGTCTGAAAAATTTAATAAGAAAATCATGTAAATTGTCAGTTTTTTTTACAGAAAGTGGACTTAAAGGAGTAAACTTGCCGGGTAACTCATTAAGCTAATAATGCTAGCTATCGATTTGAAAGGTTAAATTTGAAAATTAGTTGATTATATTCTTAATAATTAGGATTTCAACGTGTCTGACTACACACGTCCGTTTTCACTGTGGCAGTCAACGTGATAATTAGATGTTACGAACAAGAAGTCGGTTAAAAATATTGATTGTTTCTTAGCTAAAACAGCATATAAACAAGAAATAAAGCTAAATTTTCGAGAACTATAACAAAATTTGTTACTATTAACAGAATCTGAATTTGTACTAGAATTGAATTTTCTCAAGTCTTCGTGATGACCAAACGACTACTTTTGAAACTAAGGAAGAAAGGAAAAAGATTCTGGTTACCAATTATTGTAATTAGTTTATTCCAGTGAATAATTACAGTGATTTTACGAGTATTTTAAAGGGAAGACTCTACTTCTACGGCAACGGATACGTCCGTATCGTGCATGTTTACTTGAAAAGCTTCGCTTTTATTTATAATTTATTAGGATAGGATCGTTAAAAGGCGGTCGGTTGACTAATAACGTATACACCCAATGAGTCACTCTCACGGCAGTGGACTCTTCGTGAAATAGAAATAGATCGCGATGGACCGGCTCGGACGGTCAGAGATGCGACGCCGGTCGCCAGTTCCGGTTTGCTCGATGATTCTTTTTTAAAAACAATCAGTCAAATAGCAGTTTTTCGATTAGAAATTTTTAATAACATACAACCCAAATTTAATTTCTTTTTTTTCCAGTTGTTGTTTTTATCCCAATCACCTAAAGATAAAAATAAAGGTCAGAGTCTTTATTTTTGTTTATGGTGTTCAACTTTTTCGAGAATAAATTTCTCTAATTAAGTATTTGTGCGATGTGCTCCGACAAAAAGTCGAAAAACAAAAATTACAGTCGGCGGTGAGTTGATTTTTACTATGTGTCTCTGAAAAGTATCTATTTACATTCAGGACCGAAACACCATGTATGTGGAGATGGAAGCGAGGGGGAATAGAGTGTGTGTGAGTGTGTGCGTGTTTCGAGAGCGTCGAGCGACGGGAAAAAGACAGTCGATCAGAAGCCGGCGTCGCGTCGAAAACGTATGCGTTCGTTGATTGTAATCATTTTTCTGGCTAACCGGGATTCCTTCCCCGAGAGATCCGCTAGGAAGACTGCGGGAATAAAGGATTCCCACAATTGGGGGCTCGTCCAAGATAGTTACGAGGTTAAAGTCTGACAAGTTTAATATAAAGCCGACTGAAAGTATTACGCGAGGAAAGTTGACCACGCGCAAATATTTATTCAGTGAGATAATAAAAAGTGGTGAAAGTGATTGAAGAAGCTGAGACGATGGCTCAAACGAAGATAATGTTCGATGCAAATCGAGAAAGTCAAGAAAGTGAACAGGAAGAATTAGACGAAACAATCGTCGAAAACGCGACACAAAGAAGGCGACGTCCGGAACAGAAACACAAAAAGAAAGGCGAAATAGTCGAAGAGGTCATGAGCTACACACACGAAGAAATAGACGCTATGAAATTACCGGAATTAAAGGAAGCAGCGAGAAAGTTAAAGTTGCCCAGCGGAGGCAATAAGCAGACGTTAAGAAATCGCTTAAAGGATGCGATGGAAGATGAAGAGGTCGAAGAAGAAGAGGAAGAAGAAAGCGAACAGGAGGAGGATGACGAACCACGGAACGGCAGAGGAGGAAGCGGTAGAGGAGGTGCATTCGACGCAATTACCCGGCAAGTCGCGTCGTTTACCATCAAGGATGTAGAAGACAGCCTAGCCCATTTCAGCGGAGACGATAAGCTACCAATTGACCATTGGATCAACGATTTTGAAGATACCAGTGCATTGCTGGGTTGGAACGAGTTGCAGAAATTTATCTATGGCAAACGCATGCTGACAGGATCGGCGAGGCAATTCATCACCTTCGAAAGGGACATTAAATCATGGGACAGTTTGAAGCGTAAATTAATAAAAGAGTTCAAAACCGAGGTAAATCCGGCGACCATTCATTCGCAGTTATTCAAGCGCAAGCAACAACCGAACGAAAGTAGCCGTAAGTACATTTATAGTATGCAAGAAATCGCGAATCAGGGTAATATCGAAGAAGTAGCCCTCGTTCAATATATTGCGGATGGTTTACAAGGCGAGCGTCGCGACAAGGTAATATTATATAGTTCACGAACGCTTTCAGAATTAAAAAAGAATATCGTAATATTTGATAAAATAAAAGAGGGTACCGGGCAGCATGTGCGTAATAGAAGAGACGAACAAAGGAAGGTAGCGTCATCGCGCGCGATCGCGTCTCCGACGGTAAAGAAGGGTAATTGTTACGGATGCGGTTCGATCGAACACGACTATCAAACATGTCCGGATAAAAACAAAGGTTTAAAGTGTTTCAAATGCAATAGTTTCGGGCATATAGCACCTTATTGTAATAAGTCGAGTCAGTCGAATAATAACAAAGTATCGAATATTAATTCCATTCACACGTCGGCTGATAGAATCGCACTTAAGATTAATGGTTTATCCGCGTATGCGTTATTAGATACAGGTAGCGAGGTAAGCGTAATAAATTCGGACGTATACAATCAAATAGGAAGACCGGCGTTGTACGAGACCGCTCGACGATTTGCAGGTTTTGGTAATGCGATAACGAAGCCGATAGGAAAATTCCTAGCGCAGATCCGTATAGGAAATGACGAGTACGAAACGAATGTGTTTGTAGTGAGCCGACTGAATATGCGCGAAGAAATTCTTTTAGGAAGAGAATTATTAAAAGACTTGGACATTCGTATTAGTAAAGGACGTGTAGAGGTGCGGCGAGCGCTGAGCGGAGCGGGCGGCGCGGCGGAGAAAGAACCAACAAATGCGAGCGAGCATGACGGGCGCGGGGAGAGCGGCGACGACGGTCGCGAGAAGAGCGGCGTACCGGGTGATGCAAGCGACAAAAACGCGAAGAAAGAAACCGACGATATTAGCGATATGATGAAAATAGATTATGTAGAGACGAACGAAATCGACATAAAAGAACCGTACAAAACGCGTGTAGAAAAATTAATACAGAATTACGAACCGAACGCTAAGACAGACGCACGCACGGAGACAAGGATAACATTGATAGACGATATTCCGGTTTGCTCCAAGCCGAGGCGGTTGGCTCCTAAAGAGAAAAAAATAGTAACGGAGCAACTGGACGAATGGTTGAAAGATGGAATAATTCAACCAAGCACTAGCGAATATAGCAGCCCGGTAGTAGTGGTGCCGAAGAAAGACGGCACATACAGGGTGTGCATCGATTACCGCAGGCTAAATGCGAAGATAATAAGGGACCGATTTCCGATGCCGTTAATCGAGGATTGTATTGACGCGCTAACACGGGCGAAGGTATTCTCAACAATTGATCTCAAGAACGGGTTTTTTCACGTTAGAATCGCCAATGGTAGTCAAAGGTTCACGTCGTTTGTTACTCCGGACGGACAGTTTGAATTCCTTAAAACGCCCTTCGGATTGTGTAACAGCCCGACCAGTTTTCTCCGATTTATTGACGAGGTTTTCAGCGACCTATTAAGAAGAAAAATAGTTTTAACTTACATGGATGATCTCATTATCCCAGGTACCGATATCGAGGAAGCGTACAAGAAGTTGGAGGAGACGTTAGCCGTTGCGGCCCGGAACGGGTTGATGATAAATTGGAAGAAATGCAAATTTCTCAAAGAAAGTATCGAGTTTTTAGGGCACGTGGTACAGGATGGGAATATTCGTCCATCACCGATGAAAATAAAAGCGGTACAAAGATTTCCGGAACCGAAAAGCAAAAAGGATGTACAATGTTTTTTGGGCCTCACAGGTTATTTCCGCAAATTTATTCAAAATTACGCTAAGATAGCCCGACCTTTATCAGATTTATTAAAATCAAATAAAGCCTTCATTTTTGACGCGACCGAGAGGAAATCGTTCCTAGAGTTAAAGCATCTTTTATCTAAAGAACCAGTGCTTCGCTTGTACGACCCCGGAGCAATAACAGAATTACATACAGACGCAAGCATAGAAGGATTAGGCGCCGTGCTGTTGCAAAGATACGACGATGAAAAGTATTGTCACCCAGTATACTATATGAGCCGCAAAACGTCAGAAGCCGAGCGGAGATATCATTCATATGAGTTAGAAATTTTAGCGATAATTAAGTCAGTTAAAAAATTCAGAGTTTACTTATTAGGTGTTAGATTTAAGTTAGTTACAGACTGTCAGGCATTTCAAAAGACTCTTAAAAAAAAAGATTTATCACCGAAGGTTGCCAGGTGGGCATTGGCATTAGAGGAGTTTGACTTCGAAATTGAGCACCGCGCGGGAGAAAGATTAAAGCACGCGGACGCGCTCAGTCGTTTTCCAGTTATGTGCATTGAGGACACGTTGCTGCAGAATGTTAGAAAAAAACAGGAAGAGGAGGAAAGATTACGCGTTATACGCAGAGTATTGGAAAAGGAACCTTACGACGATTATCTTGTGGAAAATAACATCTTAATGAAACGTTTGAATGGCGGGAAGGTAATAGTACTACCCACGAGCATGCAGGCCAATGTGATTAAAAAGATTCACGAGAATGGACACTTTTCGGTGCGTAAGGTAGCGGACAAGATAAAGGAAGAATTTTATATTCCAAACTTAAACGAAAAAATCGAAAAGGTTATTAGTTGCTGCATCCCATGCATACTCGCGGAGCGAAAGCAGGGAAAGAGGGAAGGTCATTTGCAACCGATACCGAAGGGAGACAGCCCACTTGAAACGTATCATATTGATCATATAGGTCCGATGACAGCAACGGGTAAAATGTACAAGCATATTTTGGTTATAGTAGATGGATTCTCCAAATTCGTTTGGTTGTATCCTACAAAATCGACAACGACAAAAGAAGTAATAGACAAGTTGACGGTGCAGCAAAAAACATTTGGTAACCCGACACGCATAATTACGGACAGGGGGACGGCGTTTACATCGACAGGATTCCAGGAGTATTGCGCGACTGAAGGGATTGAGCATGTCCTAACGACAACAGGGGTTCCGAGGGGAAACGGTCAAGTCGAGAGGATCAATCGGATAATCATTTCGGTTTTGACTAAATTGTCATTGGATGCACCAGATAAATGGTATAAGGAGGTCGATAAGGTTCAGAGAGGGATTAATAGCACTTATCAGCGCAGTATAGACACCTCACCATTCGAAGTCATGTTCGGCACGAAAATGAAGCAGCGTGAAGATGTTACCATGTTACAACTAATAGAGAGAGAGGCGGTGGCACAATTTACCGACGATCGCGCCGAGTTAAGAAAGATAGCGAAACAAAATTTGGTAAAGATCCAGGAAGAAAATCAGCGTTATTATAATCGTAGTTGTAAGAAAGCGAATGTGTACAGAGAGGGCGATCTAGTTGTGATAAAGCGCACGCAATTTGGTACAGGCCTGAAAATCCATAAGAAGTTTTTAGGACCTTATAAAGTAACTAGATGTAAGGGTAAAAACAGGTACGAAGTAATCCGCGTGGGCAGGGGTGAAGGGCCAAGTATTACTACGACCGCGGCTGATTACATGAAACCGTACAAAGAATTCGCTTCGGAGTCCGAAGAATTCGCAGGTATGGCCGAGTGTGGAGATGGAAGCGAGGGGGAATAGAGTGTGTGTGAGTGTGTGCGTGTTTCGAGAGCGTCGAGCGACGGGAAAAAGACAGTCGATCAGAAGCCGGCGTCGCGTCGAAAACGTATGCGTTCGTTGATTGTAATCATTTTTCTGGCTAACCGGGATTCCTTCCCCGAGAGATCCGCTAGGAAGACTGCGGGAATAAAGGATTCCCACATGTATAAAAATAAAGATTCTTTTTTAAACACATTCGAGTGATAATTCTCTGATGAAAAAGAAGACGATAAGAAAGAATGGTGGATAATTTCGTATGAAACAATAAATTAAATTGCTGTTTTGTAAACAACATTGGTTCCGAGCTTGGTTGAAGTTTCTTTTTTCGTGTATTTATTCTTGGCAATAAGCTTCTGAGACATGGACATTTTTTTTATTAAAGTATTATGTTTAAATAAACATCAATCTTTTTATGTTAAATGTATTCAAAATAGGAATTATAAATAAATTTCAAGTTTATTCCTATTTCATCAATTTTTGCTAAAATCGCGCCGTTTCACTTTCTAGAAATCTAAAAAAGGTGTATTTAAATTAGAAACTTAAAAAAAATTCAAATTATAATTTATCATAATAAATCCTAATGTTACGACGTACAAAGTGTAAAAGAATATGTTTGCCCGCGAAGGGTTCATCAATTATCGCATCTAATATGAATTTTAACACTAGAACTACCGGCGTTTCATGTATACTGACTTTCAAGTGAAAAATAAAATAGAAAAATAAATAAACGAAGAATGAAATATAGATAAGCATATACAGTAGATCTTTATCGTGATAAAAATTAACACACACTTTAATAAAAGCAGCGTGATAAATTTTATCATTTAATTTAAAAAACCCTCAACCAGTCATTATGACTGGTTCGGTAGTTTTCTTCCATCCTCTTCTCAAAACTTTATTAACTTTATTCATGGAAGATCCACCAAACCTACGTAACTTAGTTTAAATTAATAACTTGATTTATTGTATTAAAAAAAAAAAGATATTTATCAAGGAAGGCCTACAATTTGATAATTAGTTTTAATTATAACTTATAATTTGTTAGAAATAAATTCCTTCTATAAGAAGAGTTCTATCACTTTTGAGCCAAAACGTAGTGACGCTAACAATGTGTTACCGATGACAATCTAATCCTGAAACAATCGTTGCGCGTGCTACGACGCAGTGTACCTACTATAAATCATGGTTGATTGATCGCTTTGTACCGATCGATAGTTTCTCGGTAGACGAAAGAAAAGCTTCGAAAGATGGATGTCAACACAATTTCATAACGTGTTTATTAGATCGCCGATCATACAGGGTGAATCACGAATCGTGATCAGTAGAGATTACTCTACTGTTAGAGGATTTCAAAATGAATTCGGTAAATATTGGAATATAACTGTTTTTTCTTTTTCATCTGGGTCGAGAAAATATAACAGAAATTTGCATTACAAGGAGTATCGTTATGAAATTTGCCTATGGTTTGTTGAAACCATGCAAAAGCTGATAACAGAGTAACCTCTACAGATCACGATTCGTGATTCACCCTGTATATTGGCGCTTGCGTCTTTCGAACGAGCCAATTTCTGCTCGATTTCTCCATTTTCTATGATCAATTTTTTTTTAAACTTTCATGACTAAATTTTTGTTAATGCTTTATATGTATATTCATTCTTTAGCATAAAAATTTACTAAAAAATTATTGAACATTAAAACAATTGTCCACGTAGCAGTCTTTTGATCGGAACTTTAATTGTATACTAAAAATAAGAATATAAGTTGATACCTGTATTTTTATGAGAACAATGGAAACTAAAAATTATTCGTTAGAACTTTGCCAATATAAAGCGTTAAAGAAACCGTTCAAAAATAGCATTCCCAGCGCCTGTACCGTAAATCTAACACAAACTCGAGAAGCGAACAGCAAGTTTCCTCGAGTTTACGGGTTAGACGTGTCGCAGGAGTAGGTGGGAACCGTAAACTGACGTGTAAGTCGCGTGTTCGAGCCTTGAAGGAAAACACGTGATCCAGAGTTTCGCGTTTTACCGTACACAAACGCGTACATTTGGGCACGTTCTCGCGCGTGGCAGCCGCGTTGCTTTAATTATAGACCAGAGCCCTTCTTCTTTCCTTCGTCCACCCCCGACACCGCGAAATTGAAAAGCGTCGTCTCGATGCTTGCCTCTCGTGGCCTAGGGTAGCGAAACGTGTTCACGGACGTTTCCTAATAAAGTTCCTTTGAAAGAAAAGCGACGTGCGAAATTGAATTGTTAACCTTTCGTCCACCAAACGGATCCGTTGAATTCGATTTACGCGTTCAATTTCATGAATTTCAAAACTTTCTTTGCCTTTGAATTTATTTCTGTCGCAGAAGGAACAACCAAGATGCCACGTTTAGATTAGAGATAGATCACAGATTAGTGTGTACTGCACAAACTGCAATTCAGTGTTATCTGTTAAGCATATTTTACAAGAATGTCCTGGGATTGTTATAATAAAAGAAGAACTGCCAGCAAACGAAATTGAATTTATTAGGAAAATTAAATATTAAGGGGTATAACCGGCGCTTTAGATTGTTTCAAGTAAACGTCACGTCATGAAGAATATTAAAAAAGTTTTGAAGAAGCTTATTATTACGGGGGTGTTTAAAGAAACTCTTCTACAACTATATTAGGTCATTCAGAAGTTAAATAGCACACTTGACACCCGACATCTTCGGAAACAATTTTAATAGCACTTAAAAAGGAGCCATCGATTGGGATGAAGTTTATTCTTCAAAAACTTCCATCAAAGCATTTTTCTTTTTAATGAAAATACAAACGAAATAATTGTGCTTTTAACATTCCCAATGGCATGCGAAACTTGTTCAAAATCCTTTCAAACAATCATTTTATTTCCAATAAATATGGTACTTTAGTTTTAGAATAATTAGCTTTTCTTGGAAGGAAAACCTGTAAAAGTATTTGAAACTCGTCAAATTAAATGATTGCTACGAAAATAGGTGGCAGATCTATATGAAAATTTATGTCAACTACAGATAATCCTCGTGGAAATTTACCTATCCACAATATTCCTGCTGTCAAAAATCAAGAAAAATCCCAAAAACCAAAATAATAATATATTGTGTGGAAGAAGTACTCAATTATTTATTAATTACGTCTAATTAATACAATTACGTCTAATTGTTTACTGTTAAGTATAAGAACAAAATAATATAGTTTTATTAATCCTTCAAACTCAACTGTATTCTTTATACTAACTCCTTACTTCGTGTAACACGGGTTCGTAATAACATCGTATTTTTTGGATATCTAACGACCGTGTTATATGGGGGTACAAGCCGTGTGTCTGGACGGTGAATCAAGTGAAGTTAGCACGATTTCAAAGGCATCGAATATTGTACACGTGCTTGTTCGAGGAATAAAATGTTATACACACAATTTCCTCGCGTTTGCTCGGTTGCTCGACGAATCGTTCTACGGTCGCAGAAAATCCGATTAGAAATAACCTTCTCAAGATACACGATTACTACTTTACATTATAAACATTATCTCGAGTCATCTTCGATCCGCACCGCGTTCGATCAAGATTATGCAAATAGAGAACACGAGAAGGCGTTATCCTGCAAAGTGTAACTCGACTTTATCGATCTATCCGGATGTGACGTAGCTTGTTTTCACCAGGATGCAGTTGGCATCCATAAAACACTCTCATATACCCGGCTTCGTCTTTCCCTGTGTATTTCCTTGCTCGTCGCTTTGGTTCTTTTGTTACGACTTCAAGATTAGAATCGGAAAGTGGCTAGATACACAGGATGCAACAAGGATCCATGGATCCAGTCTGTCAGAAGAGATCACGCCTACTATTCTAATAGGAGTTTTAGTCTGCACGTGTCACCGTGTGCAGCGATTAGACAAAATAATTTAGCCGAGTGCAAACGTTTTGTTGGATTCTTAACGCATTATCTACCGCTTTAAACTGAGAAAATAGACGCTGTTATTTCATAACTTAACAGCAATGAATTATAAATCAGAAGGAGTAATCCTTATTTTCGATACACCTAATTGTACCGAAAAAATTAAAAAAAAAACTCAAAAACACATCTGAGACCAAAATAGATATCTTTCTCAGACAGAATTATTAAAAAAAAAATAGAAATATCATGGAGATTAAAAAGCCAAAACGAGAATGTAATAATATTTTTGTAAACGTCAATTCTTTCTAATTTTGTGAGAACTAAAAATCAAAATGAACGAAACTTGTACTCTGATCGATGTTTCATTATTTACAATTACAAAGAAAGTAATCAATAATTTATGATGCATTTGAATGATGCAGCTGCACAGATGAGTGCCACACTCGTCCAGATTTTATCTACCTACCCTAAATTGTGGGCTTTCTATTTTTAAAAAGACAACTCGTAAAACCCTGTAACCTACGGTGATCGACTTTCATCACCTTTTACATTTATCAATTTTTCCATTTAAACAGATAAGGGCTTTTAAATAATAAGTTACAACAATTTTTTGTTGCTTCGTCATAATGGATTTCGAAATTGAACTACTGCAGCATTGTACTGTTATCAGAGTTGTATTATTTTTCAATTTTGTACTAAATTATTTATTCTGGTTCAAATCGAGACCTAGTCCCAAATCTGTCTTATATTAAGTTAAGCTTACAATACTTTATAAATGTGTAAAAATCTGTTTTCTGTCAATTATTATTATATATACTAATATAATTCAACACTTTATACTGAAGTGGTGTCTCTATGGTGACAAATACAAATATTAGAGAATTTTTAAATATGAAATTTATGTTGTAAAGTAATAAAAATAAATATAATTCATAAACATTTATACACCTAAGTTTCTTTCAAAAATCAAGCTTCTCGAACATTTCGCTATACAAATAAACTAAATTCGATCGTGTCAAAAAATAATCCGAATGCAAAGGGTTAAAAATCTAAGATATTCAATGAAATAGGAATTAAATATAAAGTTAATAACCGATCATTTTAGATATGTGATCATTTTCAGCAAACTGCAATCTTCAGATTGATGTAGCATAAGTTCAATGTTGCTGTACTTTCGTTATAACAACCTACTTACTAATTCCGCAAATTTAATCAATCAATATCAAGAATATATATGACATCGTTCAAAGTATTAATACCCCATCACTCGTTTCCTGCTCTTTAAATCGTAAACATTTGATGTACCATCATTCCACAACAGTAGCTTTTTAATTTCGCGTAATTACGCTATCAAAGTTGTAACACTTTCCATGATTTATCGTCGAACAAAAAGGTTTGAATAAAACAGGAGAAAACTCACCATTTGTTGAGCGTTTCTTGGCTTCCTGTTAACGTCGATCACCTTCTGGTTGGCTGTAACCAGAAACATGCAATAATTAATCGAGAGGCGACATGTCTCGCTGGCTAACGGGCTAAACGTGAATTTAGCGATGCGTATCGTATATGGCGTACGCGTATTACACGTGACCGCGTTGCCCGACGAACTAACGACTTTACCGTCAATTTATGTGTTATGGGTAACTGTCCAACACCATAAACGATTCGGCCATTCAGTACTGTTACCTGCCGCTTGAATATTGACGTCTGTTTCATTGACTCCGAAGGCGTATGACTGATACACGGTGAGCCACGAAAATATTACGATACTCTTAAATTACCCCGTTCGATGTTCATGCCGAGTGTACTCGTCATGAAACGATGGCAATTTAGAGAAAACGTAGAACGTACTCGTAATTTTAAGTGACTTAGTTTCTTGTTTCATTTTGAAAGTGTGTACTCGTGTGCTACGAAACGTAATAATTAACCCTACGTAGGCTAATATATTTTTTCGAAGTTCGTAGATAAGCTAAGTCGTTTTTAATTTACGAAAAATCGAAAGGAATTCTAACATACTTATCAATATGATCATTTGTTACACCGAAAGTGTGACATTTTTAACGATAACAATTAAAATTAGAGGAGAGTAAAATTTTGATTGCCTCAACGGCGGCCTGCAATGGCTATAAATGGTTAAAAAACATTGAAAAAGCATTTGAATATAGAATGACACATTTGTCTATTTTAGCTGGCAATTTCGAAAAGCATAAACTTTTTCACGAAGCCACAGAAATGAACTGTTGAGTACACAGACTTCAAATCTTAACTTCTGTAAATAATATTAATGAAATATGAATTTAAAAAAAAAATAACTAGAAAAACCTTATTCAATTTCATGACAAATGTATTCACTTTACTTTTGTAATTACTTAAAAATAATTAAGCACACAGGTACACACCTGCAAAATTAAATTGGACACTTAAGGAATTAATAACTGGCATTGGTCACACGTAATACCAGTTGCACAACGTATTAGAAATTTACTTTTTTACATACAAATATTTTATACGATCAACCGTCATGAAGAGCTACGATATTACATTTGGGCAACGATTATTTCCGGCAGGTCAATGATCCAAAACATACGGCCACGTTATAAAGCAACTGTTATTTATATGAAGGGCTCAGAAGTCAATCGGTGTAAGTCACTCTTTCGTTAAAAATGATTTATTCCGTGTGAACATTCTTTTATTGTGAATATCTCCGGTTAATGAAACAGTTTAGTCATTGTATTAAGATTTTACTAATAAACAGCAGTATTTATATTGACTGCAGGATTATTTGTAAAATTGTTCCATTAATCGAGCGATTCTTGCAGCCAATGTGTTAATAGTTTGAGATGTAAGTATAAGCGATTATAATAACAAAATAATTTTGTTAGTTGGACTTTTGTAATAAGAGCTTGTTTTCATATTTTACTACTGTGTAAGATTTATAATTCAATACTATATAGGATTACCGACGTTCAATGTATTTCTAAATTGAAAATAAAATAAATTGCATTTCGATGAAAGAGTTTTAACAAATTTTGTAATTGAAACTAAAAAATCTCAAACGAGACAAGTTTAATATCGGGTTCAATTAAAGCAAGACAAATAAAGCCCAATTGTAACAAAGGAAGAAAATACTTAGTAATAATATTAAGTTACTCACTGACTGCCTCAACTAGGTCAGCAAGAAGAACACCGTCGCAGAGATCAGACTGAAGATCCGTCACTCTTCTCTTGCAACCACCTTTTTCCAAGTAATAATTTGCCCAATCCGTGTAGATCTGTGTGCAAACAAAACATTTCAATGTTATTACGTGGTATTTAAGCATCTTACAATATTAATTCTGTAAAATTAACCCTATCGTTACCCTACAGCATGTATACATAAGTGCCATTGAATAAACACCTGATTATTTCTTACAAAATAAATCAACGAAGAATCTAATAAAACGAGAGGAGCTCTGTGTAATTTGATTTATTTTTAACCGACTTCAAAAAGGAGTAGGTTACTCAATTCAATCAGTATATACATGTATATTTTTTTTTTGGAAGAAATAATTTTTCATTCAAATTTCGTTTGCACAAAATTTTTGAGTTTGAGGTCATTCCAAGTCATGTTATGATACACTGTTGAATTCGTCTCGACGTCAGCAATGATCCTGTCATGTGCAAAATATATGGTACCATTTAAAAAAATTGAGGTGACCTTAACTTTTTGACCTAAAAAGCATTTTCTCAGATTTAAGAATACGTGTTGCACAGTAAATACTGATAAACTTTTGTCTAAAACATTTTTTTAATTGCACTACCGGAAATGCTTAAAAAATGGTGACATAACGGGGACACCCTATATCAAGTCACTTGCTGTATGATAAACTAAACACTTTTCAATACGGTGTTTAATTTCAATAAAACGTTGTTACCAACTGTGTCAGTATATATTAAAATGTCCTTTTTTTTCAGCGGTTATTCCAACAAACAATTCACCAAATTGTCTCATCCCCCGTTAAAATTATATTCTCGCTTTTCCAATTATACCAGGATCCATTACTTCGCCGTTACCTTAACGAACGGCACATTCTGAAAAAGCACACACAAGAAACAGTCAATTAAGACTTCCTTCAACCGACACGTTCGTTCCCGAGAAGCGTCCTCCTAATCAGCCGCGGAGCGACCGGAAGACGCCTTCGTCGACGAAAGCTCTACGGTGTGTATAAAGAGAAACTCGGTATACAGCGTTCGAGGTTCCCTATCCTCGCCCGGGGAGGGAAAGCCGAAGAAGTCTTGAAAGGGGTGTTCAGATCGTCGCAGAAACGGATTCGGTAAAGTTTATTGTTTTGGATAGGCGCCAATATTTTTTCGCGCGTAGGTTCACGAAGGCTGAGCTCGGAAAGGTATAGAGAGCGGAGTCGATTTCGAACGTGTACGAAGAAGAAGACGAAGTGAAACAGAAGAATAGAACGACGATCGTTAGATAAGGAGGACAAGATGAGAGGGGATGGGCCTCGATGGAGGAAAGGAGAATTAGTCACCGAATCATACGTGCCACGTTGATACACACACGTTGCACAGAGATGTGTATAGGGTGTTTCTAAATAAAAATTTTGATAGATACTACGATAATAATTGAATGGCATGTATAGTCTCTGATTGTTGAATTAGGACCATGTGTAAAAATATCATTTTTTGAAGTAGAATGATATGTGATAAATGGTAAATTATCTTTGGTTGCTCAGATTATTACTGAATATACAGACAGTCATGTGTACACGGTAAATTAATTAATTACTACTTACTTTGAAGAATTTTAATTTCATTGATTATCAATGTGTTTATCTTTCGACAATTTCAATCAGTCTCATTTTTAATTTAGAAGTCAAAATAAGTGAAAATATTGAAAGTTTTATAGAATTTGAATAAAGTAATTTTATTCTTTTGATGTTTGGATATTTTGTTACGTGTATTAGAACTATTATTGTGAAAAGGTTTAATTAATGAGAAATTGTTATATAAAAGCGACAGAACATCTCAAACGAGAAAAAGGTTTGTATATGCTAATAATTGATCAATGTAGCTTTTAACGTTCCTTAAAAAGTATGGAAAATACAAAGTGACTCTAATTAGCCAGGAACTATAAATTTTCACAGAAACTGTCACCTGTTTCATAGGAACCATCTTTTCTTAACCCCTTATATCGTATCACACTTGTAATATAACCTAAATCAAATGTAACAAACCTGGCTCGTATTTTTAGTGCCATCAAATTTTAACACGTTGCCTACCGTGACCGTCATCGATAATCAAATAATTAATGAGAGGAAAGAAAACACGTTGAATAGCGTTGCTATTATATCAATAATATAATGCAACAAATTGAGAACTTAAATTTCGAGAATTAATTGTCTATTTCTTTAATAATTAGCGTTAATGTCAATCAATGTGTTAAAATTAACATATATATTATAATTAACATATAACTAAAATCACTATTTTTCCTTTAAATCACTAATTCAACGATCATCTATTGTATAATGCGATGCCCCTGTAATCGAACCCCAAGCTGGCTTTGAAAAAGACTCGAGGTTACCTCGATATCTCAGAAATAATAACGTATTAAAAAAAATCACATAATGAATTATTTTTTATAGTAGCTATTACTGACTCGTGCAGTATTTTTATTCACAGAATAAACGGAGGATCGTTCAATTTGGAAACACCCTGTACACACAGTCGCTTGGCTCTGTTTTTCTATTTGCACCTATGGGAAGAAGACGGTACACGCGTGTGCGTGCATTCGTATTCCACGGGGACACGCGTATATTTACATACGCGATTCATCTACCCGTTTAACCACGTACTCTGTATCCACCTTGTGTCCATGTGTATGTGCACGGACGAAAACGTGTATGTGTTCCCTTCTTACGTATGCGTAAGATCACACACACATGTATATTTTGGCCACGCGGACCAGTCGAGACACCGTACTATTTTTGAGCGCGGCAAAGAGAGAAACAGGACGAACTTCCTTCATAATTTCGGGTCACCAGGCGGATTCTAATTTTCATTATTAACTAAGCGACGAAGAAAAGCCCGGTAGTTTTGTCCAGCGACGATTTCGATGCGTCGAAATCGGGGGAACAGAGTTCCAAGGATATCTGAGAATCCTTTGGGACGAAAGAACCGCTCGGTGGCACGCGAGCACGTGTCTTCGAGCGATTCTATGGGCGCGTCAATTTTGTTTGAACCGAGAAAGGGTGAAGTTTGATTGGGGGGTTAATATATCCATCTCACTTTTCAAATATTTATTTTACGTGAAAAGTGAATTTATCGTTAAATCGTTACAACATAACCGACACCGACATCACGAATCCAGTATAGATATAAATTGTATAATTAAATAACAGAAAAAATTGAAGATGATTTTATATTAATTATGCTACGTATCGAATGGAAAATTTAAATTGCAAAACAGAGCAATCATATTCTGAATAATTTACATTTATCAATGTAACAAACGTAGTCTCGAAACCCAATTTTTGCAGGGACCCAGATTGACGATCATATAAATTATTAAAGCCTTTTAAATAAATTAAGTATTCGATGAACACATATATTCTTTAGTTGCTCATTGAGCGGACGCTTCTCCTTGGGGTAGCCCTGGGCCTTCACCAAATCTTAACTCGATTCTGATTCGTCGTGTCAATAATTAATTCCAAAGTATTTAGCCGTAGAAGAATCGCAAGTCAAGGTTAACGATTGAATGTTAATCAGTGTAAATACGCAATTCACGCAGAGAGACGGATTCACCGTTGAAAACAGACCCACCATACCTGGATGACATTGCGAGTCGAATCAGCTTTGATGTCGTCGCTCGATCCGCAAACGGATCTCGGTGCCCTGATACAAGCCATGACGTCGATGCCTGTTGCCGTCAACGTCATCCGAATCACATCAATTCACGCGCGCAATTGACAATCGCTAATTATTGTTTCCACTTGAACCACCGGCACGCAACCCGACCCGATACGGAAACACTGGCGTAATTACACTTAGCATTCGCGTTGATCTTCCTTATCGCGGATATAATTTCTCCTGGATCAACGGGGCACTCGTATCTAGTCGGCGAGCAAATGATTGATTTCCGCCAATTCGATCGCGAAACAATCACGTTTCGAGAAGCGATAGATGCTAATTGCGCTTGAGATGAAGCTCCCCACCCGATAATTAAACACGCCGTTGCATATGCAACGCTCTGGGTTGGTATTCTTCGCACGAGGCACCTTTCGTTTCGTCGCCTGATGTAATTAGCACAAGTAACGTTTCGTTCGTACAGTGTTCGATAACCGTGTTACGCGGATTCTGATATGAAATAAGATCAAACTTTTGCTATCTTTCCTTTTTCAGCGTACGTTCGCTAACAGTTGGAGCGAGAAGCACTAGAATCAGCACTGGGACTAGAATCTTTCTAATCCATAGCTTCGTCAACCTTATTTTCCAAAAGCTTGATGTAGTTCATTGAATATTTATGAAACTCGAAAGTTCTAGCGGGAAAAGATCTTCAGATTCTCAGAATGCTTCTCAGACGTCTGTGATCGCTAACTTGGTATCGCTGTATGTCTTGAAAAGATTCACTGTAGCATAAGTTGAACCGGTTGATAAACTTAAACAGAGCACCGAAGATTAAACAGTTGATGGTCGTCGAGTTACATTCGATTCTGCTCGATCGCAACCTCTGGGACGGTCAACCGAGCGTGTTAGGCCTGTTACAGGAACGATCTTGTTATCCCTTGGTGCACGTGCTCTCCCGAGGCGTGTCGTCACGTTCCTTTTCTACCTTGTGTACTCAGAAGCGCATCAGCGGTGCATCAGACGTGCATCGAGCAACGTGCAACAACGCGAACAAATATGAGCCTCGAGAAGCTGTTGACATTCGAGGAAACGAACATGTTCTCACATTCTTCTTTCTTCGCGAAAGTGAACGGAGTACGACGAGTGCTTTCGATTAAACTGAAGATTGTTCCTTCTTCTTTTCGCTGAATGTGGTTCACAACGTAGTAACTTGAGTTCTTGCTTCAACTTTTTATCTTTTAAAAAATTTATGGTTCTATCTTCTTCTACTCGTCGACTGTTTCGTATGATTTCAAGTATAATCTTGTCTAGATTTTGGAATACTTGGAAGTTTGTAGACCTTCGAATTCGTGAAGACTTCAAATTTAACAGCAAGTGAATCCTGAATTTGTATTTCTGGAGTAATTTGAAGTTTGCCCGTTAAAGTTTTGTAATTAATTTGTATGGAAATTGGTTCACCGTGCTTATTAGTATTAATTCTTTGTTTCCCAACTGAAAAAATGAAATTCAGGAGAATTGAAGCGAATACCACTTTGGAAATATTCAAGGATCTTCTTTCTTCTTCACCGAATAACAAAATAATATATAAAAGAACTACGACTGAACGTCACTTGTTCAAGATCCTGATGAAAGCATTCAAGGATCTTCTATCTTGATCCCCGAATGAGGAATTGAAATGTAGAAGAAACGCAATCAATATCACTTAAGATACTAGTGGAAGCACTCAACGATTTCCTCGCTTATTTCGTTCTCCCACCGTCGACGTTCAAACCATCGTTCTCGCGATGGAAATCGAAAAACAATCGACAACACTTCAGAAACGAAGAAAGACGGAGTCGGGCGCTGTTTCAAGGGTGCCGAAGAAAACCTTCAATCTCTTCAACTTATCCTATTCGATATTATCCAATTATTCAATTTCGCAGCCGACGCTCTCGTTACCCTGTATAAACACAAACTACGATCCACTTGTGCCTTTTTCACTGCTATATTATTATCCAATCGTCTTAGAAATCAACATCATAACACTCGTGAAACAGTTGTTTAATCCCTTACGCGTTCTTTTCAGTTTCTGTCAGCTTCTGACAGTTCCCCTTTCATTCGTTCGAGTAATCAGCGATTATTCAGCGTACAGTTATCATGCTGACAATGATTAAGTTCGTTGCAAATGGAGAACACAAATTTTATCCGTATTAGGTGCCGTTTGATTGATCAACAATTATCCAATTCAATTCGTAGACTGACAGTGATCGAATGAAACGAAGAACAGTTGAACACGAGGAAGAAGAAGATATAATTAATTCACTTAAACATTTTGAAGGGAATAATTAAAAGAATTAAGATGCAATTAAAAAAGAAAAAGAGTAAATAGAGGGTTGAATTATTTTGTTTTTTTTTTTTGTTTTTAATTGATCATCATCGTGCTCAACTGTGATCGAAAATTATAAACAAAGGACAATTCACAGTTCGTTTTCTTCTGAAGGCAGAAAGGCAACGCGTACACGCGTGTAAAAGCATCGCGGACGAAACTTGTTACCGAAACGGCGCGTCTCGACGGCGCGACGCACCGGACGTAACTGAATACGCGCGTTGCGCACACTTCTCTATGCGTGCGTACTCTCGCTCCTTCTCCTCGCCCATCTTCCTCTCACACCCCTTTTCGCTGTCAATTCATTTTTTTTTTCTTTCTTTTACTCGTTCTTTCATGTTTTCCAATTCTATCTCGTTGCTTAGGATTCAATGCTACTCTCTTAACACTTTAACTGCCACGTCAGCCATATGTGGGTGACACTTGAATTTCCATAGAAACTTGTCGCTTGCATTATTAATATCCTCTCAATTACTTAATTAGAAATCGTCGTGTTAGATGCTTCATATTCTGAATACTAAAAATTACGAAGAATTGTAATAATAATCGGTAACATTTGGGAGAAATAAATGCTTTGCCTGACCAAATTTTCAGTGTCTTTACCGTGGCAGTCAAGGTGTTAAATATTCCGTTGCATTCAAGCTTCCGTTTTGTTAGGTGTCGGATGCAATACGGAATTTCCTGAGCAATTAACGTGCACACAGCGAATGGGGATTAATCGATACCTCATGTATCTCATTAAATATAAAATACAGGAAGAAGGTGCGACTCAGCGAACGAAACAGAATAAACGAAACTTGCAGATAAATCTAAAGTTGTTAAGAAACTTTTGAAAAGATATTTCGAAGGCTCGATTTATAATAAATGGAAATCAGGATAAAAGAAATCTGCGTGAAGTCAATCATGCATCCAAATAAAACATTGTAGCAGTAATATTTAATTATTATAATATATTGTATGATAGCTGATGAAACAAGAACAGGATATTGAACATGTACACGTGGCAGTGACTGCAGTTTGTCCTTTGTCCCTTTTTATGCAAACGGATTAACGCTGATTTAATAAAGCGAAATATTGCAGATTTCATTCAAATATGTACACGACCGATGGAAACTATTGCATGTCCCTGATATGGGTGTGGGACGTGGGTTGTTGTTGCGAACGTGGTGAATTATACAACGCCGTAAGATCGAGCTGAAACAAATACTCGATCCTACGATCTTGATTCACGATTAAAAAACAGAAAGGTACTTTTTATAACCTCGATAAATAGATAACGATAGAAATTGTGAATAAAAATAAGCACCATTGTTTGAACAAAGTATTTCATTCGTATTACAGGGCACGAATAGGCTTATCTTTAATTAAGTTTTGGTAAAATTAGATTTATGAACACTTGAAGTTAGGATTCATTCGATACAAAACTAGGAGTTACATATTTATTTGGATCTATAAACGGGTAATAATTACTCTTTGATACACTGAAAAATAAGTGTCAAATATGTCTCAGTTACTTAAACAAATAAACTACGAAAAGAAGCGGTAATTATTATTAATAATTTTGATAAACCCAGATTATTGTGAACGTCTTATCATGCACATATCTAATTATATATAAAATAAAAAGTGTTGCTTTCCATTAAATATTTTCATGATATCAACCATTCTTTCCAAGATCGTTTCCAAAATTCGGTAATATGTCAAACTAAGTAGCAGAAAACATAAGATCGAAGTTGAAATTGATAAAATAGGAAAAAATTGATCAAGTAAGAGCAGAAGGACGACGGTAATAAAAATTGCCGCGGGTCCCATAGTCTTCCGAGAAGATAATATCTTTTCTGTTCGGGCGAAAATAACGCGACGTGGTCGAGGGATGAAAATAGGAACGAAAGTGGCTAGAGAGGAAAAAGGGAGAAGAGAGGATCTTGAGACGAGAGCTCGATTATAAGTCGTTTTAATTCAGCTTAACTGGAAACAGAGTGCACAATGAGCAAACTGAGCTGATCTGGCCATTGTTCCGTAAATTAACAGAATCGAGGAAAGGCTATAAATTCGTCGATAAACGATTTTAGATTGCCGATTAGTTTACTCGACCATCAAACTATCAAGTATAACTTAATCTTCTAACGTACGATCACGTTGCTCGATTCAGGTTCGTTTGCATTTAAAATTAGATTTGCGTTCATTAACCTTTTGCTTGTAACAAGAACGAATCACTCTTTCTGAAATTGTCACTAATCTTTGCAAGTAATACAATGGAATTGGTTAAACTGCGAATAATTATGGTGATGTATATTTTTATACAAAATGTTCTTTTTCAACCAGTGTGAATTTTTATTGCATTCACACGTATCAGAAAAACGGAGACGAATAACATTTTACTTGATCAATATTAGATTCGAGATTTCTGCCTTTTTTTTTCTTTTTTCAAATTTTTAGTAACAGACATTTCGACTACAAAGTCGAGAATAGAAAATCATAAAATATAAATAATAAAAATCGAATCTGGCTAATAGAAAATGACAAAACTTTCTTGTGTAAGAGGTTCCGTGGCCTCCTGTGAATACGTTCACATGATATTGTCAACTGTCTCAACGGACTGCATTCGGGCAGTCCGTGTCGAACCGTTCAATAAAGAAGAACTGCGTCTCTTACAAATTCAGAAGTGGGATGATCTTGACGTGCCCCATTGAGTATTGAATATATTAATTCCGTGCATAAGTGTATATTCGTACTTTGTCTGAGGACTTCCGTATACCTCAATAAGTGCGCATATTATTTGCTACCGAAATATTTATTGGTCGTGGCGCGGACATTGTGTTACGGTTGCGACGGACACGGACGTTTTGTTTTGTTTCAACGAAGATTCTGGTACGTTTCGTGGCGTGTTACGTGTAATTGAATACAAAAAAAAAAAAAAAAAAAAAAAAATGTTTAAAAGAAGCCCGCAAGATTTCAAGCTTGGTCAGCTGAAGCAGAAGCTTGTTTCCATGGGATTGGCTAGCTCCGGAAATAAGGCCGATCTCATTGCGCGTCTGATGGATGCAGATCCAACCGGTGTGTGGATGGAAAATATCGAGGAAAATGTCGTCGTAGAAGAAGAAGAAGCTGGTGCATCTCAAAGTGGCGCAGGAAGTGGCAGTGCTATAAACTGTGAGACTTTATTAAAAGAAATCGAACTGTTAAGAAGGGAGAACGCGATCAAGGACAGAGAGCTAAAACTTGTAGAAAGAGAAAATCAATTACGAAATTCGCCGCAATTAGTGGACAGTTGGCAACCAATGCAAAACAAAACAAGCATACGTGCTGTATCCGATTTGCTGTCCTATTACGATGGAAATACGCCATCTTTTTCTGAATGGGAAAATCAAGTTCGACTTTTGTGTAATGTTTATCGGTTGGATGAAGATAGTGGAAAATTATTAATTGCTACGCGATTAAAAGGGAAAGCGCTTACGTGGTTGCATTCTCATAGCAGGCATATAGAAATGTCTTTCAACGATTTGTTACGTGAAATGAAAGATATGTTTGGTCATCGCAAGAATGTCCTTGTTTTGCGACGGCAGTTCGAGGATCGCGAGTGGAGGAGAGGTGAAACGTTCGTCGATTATTTCCACTCCAAAATCACTATGGGAAATCGTGTGCCAGTAGCGGATGAAGAAATGTTACATTATATTATCGATGGTATTCCGGATGCACAATTGAAGAGCCAAGCGCGGATGCAACGATTTCAGACCAAGGCCGAATTATTAGATGCTTTCGAAGAAATTTCACTGACGGGCGATAAGAAGGATCGATCAACGAGGGACAATTATGGATCGAAAGCGGAACCAAGGGTATCACAACTACATTCTCCCAACGGCACAGGTGGTAAGATGTCTGTGAACACCAAATGTTATAATTGCAACAAGATCGGACATTTTTCGAAAGACTGCCAATTACCGAGACGGGAAAAGGGTTCGTGCTTTAAATGCGGTGATATAAATCACACATACAGAGATTGTCCAAAGCGTGTTCAGTCAGGGGTAAATATGGTTAATAAAGTGGTAAAGAATGTTGAGGAATTCAATGAAATGGTTACGTTTACAATGGGATGTTCGAAAATGAAATGTCGCGTGGAATTAGATGCGTTGATTGATACCGGGAGTCCGATTACTTTTGTAAAAGCGAAATATGTTCCGCCTGGTTTAATGAAAGTTGCAGATGTGTCAAGTGATTTTCGTGGAATCAATAATAGCAAATTAGGTGTTTTGGGTGCTATTACAGTAGATATTGAATTATGGGATAAACAAGAAAAAGAGGTCTCAGTATTTGTGGTTTCAGATGACACTATGTCGCATTCTGTAATTATTGGTAGGGATGTTATTAAAATTTTCCGATTAACTTTATCAGTTGATGCTAATACTCATGAGTTTGATCCGAAACTTGAAATTATGAATATAAATGTCTTCGAAACGCAGCATAAAGTCACCGAAACTCTTAACGTAAATTCCGAATTATCGTCTAAAAAGAAACTGGAGTTTGAAAAATTATTTCAGGCTGAATATGTTTCTGCTCAACGACCAGAGACGCCGAAAGTTAAAGCAGAATTGAAACTTGTACTTACCGACAACAAATCTTTTCATTTTACGGCGCGAAGGTTGTCACACGTAGAAAAATCCGAATTAAAAAAAATTTTAGATAACTTGTTGCAAAAGAGGGTCATAAGAGAAAGTGAGTCTTCGTATGCCTCCCCTATAGTGTTGGTAAAGAAAAAAAATGGAGAGTTACGTATGTGTGTCGACTATAGAATATTGAACAAAATTATAGCTAGGGAAAATTTTCCGTTACCAATAATTGAGGATCAGTTAGAAATAATGAAAGATAAAGTATACTTTTCTGTATTAGACTTGAAAGATGGATTCTATCACGTAGATATGGCAGAAGAATCGATACCGTATACGGCATTTATAACGCCGTTCGGACAATTTGAGTTTTTAAAAATGCCATTTGGTTTGAAACCGGCCCCACAGAAATTTCAACGATATGTTCACAAAGTCTTTAAAGAATTAATTAATAGTGGAGATATTGTTGTATATATTGATGATTTTATAGTAGCGTCTATTTCGTTTGAAGAACATTTACGTACTTTGCAAAAAGTATTTAAATTAATGGTTGAGAGTCATTTAGTTTTAAGAATAGATAAGTGCAAATTTTTCTATTTTTCTGTCAATTATTTAGGTTATGCTGTTGATAATGCAGGTATACGACCGACTATGAGCGGCATCGAAGCCGTAACGAATTTTCCAATTCCGCAAAATATACGGACAATTCAAAGTTTTCTGGGTTTATGCTCATATTTTCGAAAATTCGTCGAAGGGTTTTCGATAATTGCTAAACCACTTTACGATTTACTAAAAAAGGGTGCGGAATTTAAGTGGGGTGATTTAGAATTAAATGCTTTTGACATTTTAAAGTCAAAGTTAGCGTCAGCTCCGGTTTTATCAATTTATAGCCCACAGGATGCAACTGAATTACATTGTGATGCCAGTGCTATTGGGTTCGGTGCAGTATTAATGCAGCGTAAAAATGACTTAAAATATCATCCAATTTTTTATTTTTCCAAACGCACGACTGAGGTGGAAAGCAAGTATCATAGTTTTGAGTTGGAAACACTAGCAATTATCTATGCTCTGAAACGTTTCCGTAGCTATCTATTCGGTATTAAGTTTAAGATTGTCACCGATTGTATTTCATTAAAGTTAACATTAGATAAAAAAGACCTAAATCCACGAATCGCGAGATGGGCTCTTGAACTTGAAAATTACGATTATGAAGTTGAACATAGAGCTGGGAATAGAATGAAACATGTAGACGCTTTGAGTCGAATGACAAATATATTAGTAGTCGAAGATAATCCGTTTGAAGTAAATTTATCATTATGTCAAAATCAGGATTCAAAAATTAAAGAGCTCGTAAATAAATTAGAAAAAAAGGAAGACAGTAATTTTGAAATGCGCAACGGTCTCATATATAAGAAAAGGGGAAACGATCTGTTGTTTTATGTTCCTGCGAATATGGAAAACAATGTTCTATACAGATATCATGATAATATGGGTCATTTGAGTTTGGAGAAAACTTTAAATATTATAGGACAAAACTATTGGTTTCCTAGAATGAGAGAAAAAATAGAGTCTCATGTAAGAAATTGCTTAAAGTGTATTTCGTTTTCACCTAACACGGGTAAAGTAGAGGCTCAATTACATCCAATTCCGAAAGGAAATTTACCCTTTTTGACCTTGCACATTGACCATTATGGTCCTGTAGACAAACAACGACCTTTTAAGCAGTACATTTTTTTAGTGATAGATGGATTTACTAAATTTGTTAAATTATATGCAACCAAGTCTACAAATACTAAAGAAGTTATACGATGCTTGTCAGAATATTTTTCGTATTATAGTAAACCAAAAACTATCGTGTCAGACAGAGCAACCGCATTTACATCAAAAGAGTTCGAAGAATTTTTAAATTCACGCGAGATAAGGCATGCAAAAATAGCTACGGGATCTCCAAAGGCAAATGGTCAGGTAGAGCGCGTAAATCGAGTAATTACGCCAATGCTCGCGAAAATTCAAGATGTTTCGATAGGAAACTACTGGTATAAAATATTAGAAGAAGTTGAATATGCAATAAATAATACGTTACATAAGACAACAGGAGAAACCCCAAGTAAAATGTTATTCGGTGTAGAACAGCGTGGAAAAATAACAGATAATGTTAAGGAATATCTACGAGATAGTATGAATCAAGCGACGCGTGATTTAAAGGCTATTAGAACCTCTGCTGAGAATGAAATACAAAAGAAACAAGAGTACAACAAAAATTATTTCGACCGAGGAAAGAAAATTCCTAAATCTTATAATATTGGCGATTATGTAGTAATTAAAAATTATGAATCAACGCCTGGAGTTTCAAAAAAATTAGTTCCGAGATTTAAAGGACCATACGAAATTAAACGGAAATTGCGTAATGATCGCTATGTAATAGGAGATGTTGAAGGTTTTCAAGTAAGCCAAAAGCCATATTTAGGTACATGGGAGGCTGCGAATATTAGACCATGGCGTAAAAGTAACGGTTAATTGAAATTGTTTGAAATTAATTAATGTAAGTAGCTCGTATTTAGTTATAAGATAATACTATATTGTTGATGTGCATTTTATACTTTAATTGTTCTTTATTATGTATGTGTGTTCATTATTGTGTATGTTGCTCGTTCAAATCTAAGATTACCGTTAAAAGTATGTTAATGGATTCATGTTCTGTTTGTGTAATAAATGAAACAAACTTTTTTTTGTATGTATCAAGTCCGGGGCGGACTTGTGTCAGGAATGGCCGAGTTGTAAGAGGTTCCGTGGCCTCCTGTGAATACGTTCACATGATATTGTCAACTGTCTCAACGGACTGCATTCGGGCAGTCCGTGTCGAACCGTTCAATAAAGAAGAACTGCGTCTCTTACACTTGTTAACGTAATGTATTGCTGTCTACTGTTTTCCGTATGGAATTACATAAACGTTTTATTATTACTCAAAATGTCATCCCATATTCATTTCACATAGCTGTAATAAAATGAACAAAATAATTATTACACATAATTCTAAAAATTCAACAATATTTATTTACAGATTATAAGAATATTACTTGTTATTTCTATTATTATAAAGACAGAATTTTTAAGGAAAGGATTCTCAAATAAATAAAACAGTCCATTATATGTAATAAAGACTGTCTTCATTAACAACATTTATTACGATAATTTAAAACTTCAACGTGGATTCGAATATGACAACCATTACTTTCTGCACGATCCAATAACATCCTGCAAATAATATCAACCTTATTTCGAGGTCGCTTTCACGATGACATAGAACGGCTAATTTTAATTTCCGAACTAGCGAAAGCCATTACATGCAAATGAGGGGTAGCTCGTTCTGTCGGCGACCGATCCAAAAAACGAAGGACCGTCAAAGCTGGAAGGGAATCTCGTTCCTGGACAATGACAACGACGAGGGTAACATCATGAGCATTCTTCGCAGGTGCTGTACTATCGATTACTATTCCGGCCGATTCACGTACGAGCACCATCGTTAATTGTAATGCCGGCCATCGTGTTGCCTTTTAACGCACATACACCACCGCCTGGCCGTGGCAACCTGCACGATAATCGACGCCAAGTCGAATATCGATCAGCTCTGCGTACACGGTTCCCAAGCTCGCAATTTCTCGTTTTTCAAAGATTTCTTGATAAACATTTATGACGACTGGATACATTATTTATGATTCTTTCGAAGGGTTAAGTATAATGGGATTGGACTATACCGAGGATAGATCTTCAGACTGTTGAAATATAAACGGATGGGATTTTTCTTTACCCTTTCTATAAGATTCCATTTGTAACCATCAATTTATTTAGTATTCGTGACTCATGGGATAATTTTGGATAGATCTGCGTTTTATTTTCATACAAACAACGCAACGGTACATTCATGAAGTCGTAAGATTCGATAATTATTTAAAATATTAATATTTTTTCGTAGCTATCATTCATTTTAATTCATGTTCTTAGGTATCGATTTTCAAAATTCTTTGTAACTCAAATCTACAATACTAAATCGTTTGAAAAATATAAGAATTTTCCAACACTATTCGTTTGCTTTAATTCATACCCTAAGGTGTGAATTTTCAAACTTCTTCGAAACCTATTTTAATAACAGAGGTGGATTCATGAATTTATGATTATCCCTTATGGAAGCATATTATCTAATTTACACGAGAATTTAAAAGTATGGTATTCAAGCTTCATTTGTATAAAGTAATACAAATTGATGAAATAACTAAAATATTTATTTCCAAAGTAAAGGCTTTAATTTTCAGCAGACGTGTTAGGATAGATCGTATTGAAAAATGCTCAGGGTCCAAAGAAATATTTATACGAGACTCATAAAACTCTGTTCGTGCATTACATAAAAAAGAAAAGAATACAATAGCTACGTTTTCCGATTATTTTATGATAAAATGTATTAATCATAAATAACATTTATAGACTGTCAACGATATACCTAAACTTTGGAAATATTTACAATTTTCTTTTTGGGGATGAAAAGGTAGCGATTAAAATTTTCCAAGTAGAAATTCACTTAAACAATTTGAACTCGCTCCAATAATTTCGAGAACTGAAAAGAACCGACGAAACCACATTGCATACAGTCGGCTTAATTAAAATTCGAGTGTACCTAACTCTAGAACACCAGAGCTTAACAAGATTCGTGCAAGAAGTATTCATCTAAATAACAACATTCCCAGTCCCTATCTGGTCCAAAACGAATCGTTCAACGAACGGATAAAGTGTGACAGGTTTATTGGACTACGGATTCAAGTGGCCGGCTACATTTCGACAGACCGACCGCGTTTTTGTCCGCAGGATTTCGTCCTCCCTATATCGGAACAATTCAACCGGAATTTCCGCAGAGTTTCCACTTTGAAACGACAGCCTGGCGATACAAATAAATTCCATCCCCTTCGAAACGCAGGAAATCGAGAATCTCAAATGTCGCAGCCTCCCGTCTCCACCCTTCGGCGAATCATAGCGGATCCGTAAATGAACTCGTTAAAGGGTAGGAATTAATTTACCCACGACATTTCGTTACGTCACACGTCGAACGTCACTTTTCATCGGTTGCCTCAAAATTTATCAGTTTGGTCCCGTCGCGTCGTCGGTGCGATGATTCTTCGAGATAGAAAGAGGGAACGAAGGGTGGAAAAGGGGTGGATCCGCCTTTGTCGTCCGATTATGAAGGGGCTACTCGATGGGCGCCAAGAGAATGGGACGATGAAATTAGGTTTGCCTTGACCACGATATCGAGACGGGCCAGTCGGTCGAAATGAAAAAGACGTGGAAAAGGGAACAGCGACGGATAGGGACGGAGTATAACGATCGTGAGCGAATAATCCTTCGAACGGGAGAAAATTATCCTCTTTGTTCGATGACACGTCGATCGACCAAGTTTGAGAAAATGTTTGTTTCGAACCGCTTACAGAGATACACGGGAACTAATTTACGCTGATGGACCAGATAAATTAATGAAACCTTGGAATAGGATTAACAATAGAACTACCGGCGTTCAATGTACTCTAACTTCTGAGTTAAAAATAAATTAGAAAACAAAATAATTACGATCTTGATGAACGATTTAACCAATTTTCATAATTAATATACGAAACTTCTACCATGTAATTAATTTAATATACGAAACATCTACCATGTACGTAGTAGTCCATAAACCACTGTCCCGTTTAAAATTTGCATAACATTTTTATTTTTTAACACTACAATTATCGTTCCTTCGTTGTGGATTGTCCTAAAGAATAAACTTGAATGAAAGATTTGAAAATATATACTAAAAAAAAGTTATTTAACTTATTTGTTAATGGGAAAGCAACTTATGAACCTATTATTTAAAAATGTAGAGAATGAAAACGAGAAATGTCTGAAATTTAAATTACCACCTTCTCAACACTCCTCCATTAGAGGGTTAAGTATAATAATTTACCTTCATCAATAACGCACATAATTCTAAAGTTCAAATTCAACAAAAGAAGAAGAAAGATAGTCAAAGGTAGAGCCATTAATTCTGAAAACTCTATTTGTGTGATAAATGCGGGGGGACGCTGGTGCAGACGTTAAAATTTATGCACATACGAAAAATGTGCACTTGCGCTATGCCCTTTTTATTTCTCGACGGTCACCGCCCCGAATTTCTCCTTCTCCTTCCCTTTCGCACGGCTACTCATTGCAAATGAACCCACGTGCTGGTCCTATCCCCTGTCACTACCCATTTTTCCCTTTCGACGTATCTTTTATTCCCGCGTTTACTGTTTCTAGCTCGTCCAAGTTTATACAGAGTCGATGACAATTGTTATCAACAAAATAATTCGTTACTTACTGATTTCATCAAGAAACATTATATGTAACCCTTTGTACTTGGAGCATTTTGGTAACATTTTTAAGAAAGCACAAGCTCTATTTTGAAAAGATGAATCTATTTACTTTTATCCCCTCTGTTGATTTACTAATATACTGATATAAATACATCAAATTTGAATGTTGAATTTAAAAATTCTCCAGTAAATCACGCGTATCGCCATAGAAGCGCTTTACCATATTGCTTTACTAATTACAACATATTGGTTTCATATTTTGCAAATGTACAACATTACATATAAGTACTATGGTAATAAACTTTTGTCTCGTCTCTTTCCTTATTTACAGAGTTCAAAATGTATTTTTTCTTTCTTTCTGAACACAAAAATGTCATGCAATGAAGAGTTAATAAAATTAATATAAATAAAATATTAGAATATATTACAAACTATCTGTATGGCTAGATGAACACGATATTTCCCAAACAAACCGCAGAATCTTCCTTAATTTTAATTAAAAAGATCCAATTTATAATATCATTAATTGTGAACTGATGTATCCTCAAAATGTTCCATACAAATTGTTCATAAAGTAATTTCGTTAGAAAAATTTCAATAGAAAACGTTTCAAGGCAACGATGTTTCGTAGTTGTACGAAAATCGAAATTGACCAAGACACTTGTTTCCAGCTTGGTAAAAGTAAA
The DNA here is from genome assembly GCA_943735885.1 of Stelis phaeoptera. NCBI lineage: Eukaryota > Metazoa > Arthropoda > Insecta > Hymenoptera > Megachilidae > Stelis > Stelis phaeoptera. The sequence continues at coordinate 7,347,548 of OX030933.1, forward strand.
ACTGTCGCTAAAGTTGAGAACCCTCGTAACCGAGTTATCGTCCCCCAAGAACGAACAGAGGATGCACCCTCTTCCCTCTGAAGGAGAAGCGTACGTGTCCTGCAGCATGCGGCACAAAACGTATCGTACCCTCTCGAGATTCGAGGAAACTCGTTGTCATGACTACGAAAATCCGGAAGGAACAAGTTATTTTTACGCGACAAATCCCATGAAACCCGTATCCGAATCCGCTTGGTCCGCTTTCGAGATCCGCTGGTCCACCTTACGGACTACACCCTGTGAGAATTATATCCCTTTGCGAAGGATAGATTATTTATGGTGTGCTTCTTCTTGTCTTTTTACCTCGTATGGTATGCCTCACAAAACTCCTTCCGATTTGTTCTCAGAAAGAATTCCAAAATTTCGATCTGTTTTATTTTTATTACTGTTTAACATCAACTTAAAGCTTTAAACTGTTAAAAACTCTATAAAACCCAGTTAAAACAAAGAAAAATTTTATATAACAATGCGCTTCTAAAACTACTTACCGTGAATCGCACAGGCGATTTAAGATTGATGATATTTTTGTCGACTTTAATTTCGTTAAGTACATTCAATTTTAACTAAATTTCATCGAACTTTTGATCTTTTATCAAAACAGGTATCAAACTCCTATTAAGGTGAAATAAATGGATGTTAAATAGAAATAAAAAAAAAAAAATCATAAAAGTGATAACTTTCTTGTCTTTTAACAAAATCTAATTTTAATTACAGAAGAAATTTGTTAAGTATATCCCTTGAATGAAAATTTCTTCCTGAATAGGTCAATCGTTTCGCATTCCTCAAACAGAAGCAGATATCAGTCGCTTCTCCACTTTCTCGCGGCTCGGACGGCGCCACGTGGGTTATGTTTTATGAATGAGTTACACCTACACATCATTACAATGCGCCCGAGGCTAAATATACCTGGATCGCAGCATGTAACACAACGATGCAACCTGGCCCTACCCTTCCATTGTACATTGTGCCACGTCGTGTGGGCATCCTGTGCGAGAGAACTAGCCCACACGAGACGATCCTAACGATCCTTAAGGCGTTTCGCGATGCACGTGTACGCGTTTGCCGCGAAAACGAGCGACGATACTTTCGCCCGTGGGACGACTACTTGGTTGGTCCGATGCGTAACCTTTTCACCGCTTCTGTTAGATCCTGTTCCTATTATTCATTTCTCGAGCCTTCGTTGGAACGAAGGGTGTGCGTAACGTTTTATACAGGGTGATTCATTTAACATTTTGCGTTCGAGTGGCGCCACTGGGGGGATGTATTTAATTTACCAGAGTATGTTAAAATGGGAAATTTAAGTTTTATTTGTATTCAAATTAAGCATTTGTAAAACTCTTTCGTTCTAAAATAGTGTAACTGGATTTTGGAAGCTTTGCTGGAAAAATACGAGTGCGAAAGGTTAAATAATATCATAAATAATAAATTCATAAAACGAAATGTAAAATTGTATGCCTTTGGGATAATAGTGATTGGCTTCTGAAAGAAATTATTTATTATTGGTGTTACTTAACGATATTAATCCTTCAAACCCTATATTAGTATCCCGTGCCGACCAACAAGTTTTCGTACACTAAGTAAACTTTGACTTAAAAAATTGTCTCCAAGCTTACTCTACGAAACTTGATGAAATATTGAGATATAATAAATAATTATTCTTATTATAATTAGAAGAACTACGTCCGATGTTAGAAGTATCTTTACTTCTATTATCAAATGTGAAAAATTGAAAAGTATCACTTTTGCGTAGGCTTAGGTATACCTACGTTTTTTAAATAAATTTTTAATCCGAGGATCAATATACAGTAAGCAATTAGTCAAAAGAAACAAATTAAAATTAAATGTATGATTAGAGATTAAATAATAACCTCGAAAAAAATCTCTCCAAACACATACGTATAAATTACAATTATAATTCACCATTTTCATCCATTCAATCTTGTCTCTGTTACCATGAATACCTGTCAAATCTTGCGTGTTTCCAAGCAGAGAAACTATTCGACTCTCACGATTTTAGGCAGTCAAAAAATTGATATAAATTCCTGTCAAACGGTTAGAGATCTCGCAGCAGAAGAGAGAATCTATTATTCTACACGAATCTGTAGGGCAGACGCGTGCCGTTCGCGGAAACAAGCCGACCATCGCATTACGGATTCGACAAACGTCACCTCGAAATTGCAATAATTCTTTCGACTCACGTATTCGTGAGTCGTATGGAAGACGGAACAGACACGGCCGCTAACTTACTTCAAAAAGCTTTAACGAGCTTCGACGTTTGTTGAGGGTCGCCACGCTCCGGGAACGTGGTCTGATATGATCGTGTCTGATTCGAGAGTAGCTTTTCCTGGCTCTTTTTGCCCCGAGGATAGACGGGTACAGGAAGGATCCTCCTTTTAGCATCGTCGAACAAACGGAACCGTCACTCGACAAAAAAAAAGAACAAGTCGTGCTTTAATTGTCGATCCAATTTGCTATTCGAATTGGTACGATCGCATGATTTATTGATCGTTGATTAATTAGTGTTTCAATTCTTCAAAGCCGGACAAATTTATTTCTTCGAATTAATTGAAATATACGTGGCATAATAGCTTTATTAGCGATTATAAACGTTGTTTAAGGTGCTCAATTCATTAGTGACTCCGTCTCTAAATTATTTAGTACTGATTTTATTTATATGACCGGAAACTATTACTTGCATATTATGCCCCCCTCCCCCCTCGAACCATACAATTTTTGTATAGAAAGCTTTTCCATATCTCTAAAAATAACAAAGATATTCAAGGTAGACGAAGTTATTGGACCACCCTGTATAATAAATAATTTCGAAGATACCCGAGGGGATCGATTGTAATGACTCACCCTGTATAATTGAATTACTGTAGCACTTGTCAGTTATAATTGTGCAACTATGCACAAAGTAGCACTATTCAGTGAAAGGATATTCTCCTGCCCCAAGGATGAAAAAAGGCTCCCCTTTCTTTTTTACGTAAACGAAGGGAGCACTGTGACACGAAACGAGCGTCGTATTCTCATCACACGAGTCCCTTAAACTACGAGCCTTCGTTTTTCCAGTAATACACAATAGCCTCAAAGGACAACCGCGAAAGTACAAAGTGAGAGCAACGCTGGTTGGAAGAAAGGGTGCTAAAGTAATCGCAGTGACAACGCGTGTTCCGCGTAATTATTTTGGAACACTTTTTCCAGTCCTGTGCTGGAAAAACCACGGTAATTCCTATTTTAAAGGATAACCTTCTCTAATCCTTCTAAAACGAAAAAATAAACCTTACTGCTTTGTAACTTCATAGTGATTAGAAATTAGGAAGAGTAACACATATCGTCAATTTATTCTCAATTGTATTGTACTTGAAAACTAGTGATTAAACGTTTGCTAATCGGGTAATATCGAAAAGACTATTAATAGACTTCCGGAAGAACTGATTTTATACATATTAACCCAGACACTCTAAGGTAAATTCGAAATTTGACATATCATTCCAGAACTAAGAAAATATATTATCAACCGAAGAACTTAATAATAATTTTGGTTCCATTTTAATTTAAAGGTCCGCTAAAATTTATCGAAGACTTATTGATAGAATCTATTATTCGTATCTACCCGCTATGAGTTACCGGGACAACGAATTTTTTTTTCACTATATAGATGATTCAATTAATCTTTTGTCAACTGTTTTGTGTGATGCACGTCACGTTAAACTGTTTTTCTTAACACGTAAACTGCCACAGTGGAAACGGACGTGAGTAGTCAGACACGCTGAAATCCTAATTATTAACAATACAATCAACTAATTTTCAAATTTAACTTTTCAATTCGATAGCTAGCATTATTAGCTTAATGTTAACGCTATCCGTGGTTTATTTGATCATTTCTGTTGGTAATTATTTGATTGTAAAAAATTTCGAGTGCCGGTCACCGGTGACTCCCGTGGCAGCCAACGTGTTAACCTCTGAAATGGAGAGTGAAAAAGTGCATATTCGTCATGTAATGCTTTGGAATTTAAGCAAGGCAATAGTGCTAAGGCAACGGCGGAGAAAATATGCAATGTACATGGTGAAGGGCTAATAACTGATCGGGTAGTTAGAAATTGGTTTGTTAAATTTCGATCTGGAGATACGAGCTTAAAAGACGAACCGAAGTGCGGGACGTCTTTCCGACTTTGACGACAACCTTTTAAAGGCAATATTGGAGCAAAATCCATGACAATCAACGAGAGGAATAGCAGAAAGGTTGAAAACATCACAGTCAACTAATCGCCACTTGGAGAAATTAGGGAAAGTCAGTAAGTTACGTCAGTAAAAAAAACGGAAGTTACTTATGACTCGACCTAATACATAACACTAGTAATTATTAATTTTTCAAATAATTAAAAATTAGTCGAAAAATTCGATTGAATTATTATTTCTCATCGAACAAAAGTCCACTCCCTTTGTCCCTCGACGTCGTCCTGACAAAATGCCAGAAAAATAGAGGGAAACGGGTAGAACAAGGGAAAATCGTTGGACAAAATAAACAAGATACGACAGCTTACATAAAAGTGATACTCGATATCGATAGGAAATTCATAGTCAGGAAGCCACGTGCATCCACGACGTATTTATTTCATTTCTAGACGTCCGACGGTGCACGTACATATTTTACGATTATTTTTGTTCGTCCGTTTCCAGAAACACGGAACGTATCATAGGTAATACACACAGATTACGAATATTTGTATGTTTAAGCCGAGAACGGGGAGAAAAGCGGTTGCCTGTATTCTGAAAAGGACGTTCGTATGCTGGGATAAGGGTGGGTGAAAATAAAAAGGGAATGGTGATTCAGCGTTACCATGGTGAAGCAATTTAGAAAAACGGAAGAAGAAAGGTAAATGGCGTTCGAAATGTTTACGGACATTCGTGAGATAAAACAGGTCAGTTACGAAAAAATCTGTTGGTCATAGGATAACGTATACACGGATGATTGACCCTTTCGCCGAAAAAAAATAGAAAATAAAATGTTATCCTTCTCTTGCGTTAACTTTAACTCTTGCGTTAAACGTTATAATTATTTCAATTTGGTACTAACTGGTAATAAAAATAATTTATTCGATAAATTAGAATATGAAAGAAAGACTTTCATATAAAGATAATTAAACTTCAAACTTTGAAACTTTGTTAACGATAATTAAGTTTAATAATTAAAATTGATCTGTACCAAATCATAAAATTCTATCAATAAATAAATGTGATCTATCAATAAATAAATAATTAAAAAAGAGAAGAACGTGAAATTCCACGGAAGGGAAGGAAAAGTAAAACGAAGGTAGAAAGAGAGTGGTTGCCCTAACGACGGAGCAATTTTCTCGGGGCTGCAAATTGGCAATTGGACGATAAATGATTTAGGTCGTGTAAGCACGTAGCTACATGTTACTTTGCTGAATTCGATGGGGACGAACCTACCCCAAGGCAAAGCACGTATCTATCTCCGCCTGTTCGACTATCTTACCGACAAAATAGATCTTTAATTCAATCGCTGCCTCTACCGGTGACTCACGGTTCTTTACACTTGTGTCAATCCGATGCTACGATATGGGTAAATCGCACGAAAATGTCAGATTTATTCTCCCGGAAATAGAGAAATAAATTTTCGACAGCATATTGCAGCAACATGTTATTAGAAATAAATATAAATATTTACAGAATTGATCAAATACGTACTTTCCGTTATTATACTTTTTATACATATAATCAAAACGTAATCATTGACTGCTAATTTTTTAAAAATATATTTAATACATACTTCATTTGAGTTATTACGTTGATAAACAAAAGTACAGAACGTATCGAAAGGAATATTTATTAGAACAATAATTAAATATCGAAGAGCTTTAATATTATGAATATTTTTAAAAACTTTGAAAAGTATTTTATATCCTTCAATTTGAATTTATTTCTTTACAGTTGGTAGCTTCTTTTTTAATCGATTGAGAAGATTTTTGATGGGATTCAGATTTGGTGATTTTGGTGGTTATTCTAAGACGTTAACCCTAGTCTCTTCCATTTATTGTAAACAAAATAGCAGAACTAAAGACATATATTACTAATTCTTAAGTTAAAAAATAGAAAAGCAAGAAAAATTAACTTCGACGAATGTTTAGTGATCTAGGATTAAACTCTTTGCTTTGGAGTCATGATTTGATGATACTTTCCACGCAGAACTAAAAATAATGTTACCATATGATCAATTAGTGAATTATCAGTTACACATATTTGTACAAAAATGTTCAAATATTTCTATAATATTCACTTTTTAAAAACTACCGCTGCATAAAATTTAATCATTACTTTAAAAATATCAATTCTTTGTATACTGAGTTCATTTATAGAATTTTCATCAAAATTCTTCACATATGAACAATTATTGTACGTTTCATTTTCATTCGTTTTTAACGTAAAAGGCACGTTCCTCTAATTAATAATTTAACAGGTGCAACATACATCACGTAACAAACGTTCATGATAAAATTCTTGGTGTTACAAAACCTCTTTATTAAAACTAAAGCATCTGTCTAAATTTATATTCAATCAAACAAGTGTACAATAAAAATCTACGAGTTTCTGCCGAAAATGATCAAAGACCTAAATCCGTGTCACGGAATTTCCACGGTTGCCCGCATTGCTTTGCTACCGAAATTACTATTCGATCCCGTTTCACACATATCCCGGCTAATTACTTTAAAGCAAAGAGCAGGGTTGCGACGGTTAATAAACAAAGTCAATCTCGCCTTTGATCGTGCGAACGATCCCGGCTGTGAAACTGGTCGGTAATGAAAGCAGCTTCGTCCCGGAGCCAAAGAGACGAACAAAGAGCAATTCCCTTGCAATATATATAAGGAAGAGAAATGCAGTCCTTCTTCCTTCGTCGTGGAAGATGCTGGTAGCCAGTGGCATCCCTTAAAGTAAACATCCTGAGAGAGCGGAGAAACGAGGCCTTCTCGAGTTTGATCAAAGTACCTTCACACCCCCGGGCAGCATATTTGATAATCTCGCGAATCTACCCTCTTCTCGAGGAGATCTTTTACCGAAAAAAAAAACTAACTTTTTGAAAAAAAAAAAAAGACCAACGAAAGTAAACGTATTCAATATTCATTAGCTAAATTCATTACTAGAACCTGACCATTGAATTAGGACCGCTTAATATTTTCAATATCATTCGTTTCTATAATGAAATTAAAAGGCGTGAGTGAACGCTAACAGCTATGATTATTAACACTGAACCTACCGACGTTTCATGTACGCTTACTTTCAAGTTGAAAATAAAATAGATAAATAAACAATGAAACGTACAGTAACATACAGAGAAAGTCTTTAACGCGATAAAAATTAACACGGATTTTAATAAAAGCATTCTAATCCAATTTTGTGATTTAAAATAAGGAACACTCGATCGGTCATTTTATCCGCTTCGGTAGGTTTAATGTTATATTTGATAAAGAAAGTAATATAAGCTTTTTCCTTTGTTTAGCTGCAATGTTTCGGTAGCATTGTGTTCTGATTGTAAATAAAAAATGCAAAGGGAATTCGGTGTACATTGCGACTTTTTCTGATTAACTCGTGGTCCGGAGAAATTAATTTAACTATGTTTAAGTTTAAATGAAATTAGCAAGCAAAGTTTGATACGCATTTGATCCGGTTAATATCGGTAATAGAAGTGCAATCTCGTCGGCGACCGATGGAAATCGAATGCAGCGGTGGTTTTTATCAGTTCCACGGTCGAAAATGACGAGACAAAGTGCCTGTGGTCGTGTAAATCGCTCGCGGGAACCATCGAAATGAAGTAAAACTCGATAGCGTCGTACCGCAAATTTGCAGCTCGGTTTCCGAAATTAGCTCGATGGGGGACGCGAAAATCGGCTGTAGCCTCGGATCCGCCTCGAGGGATGAAACGCGGAAGAGACGGCGAACGGAGAAGGGGCCGGCGAGAGTGAAACAGAGAGACGGGGCCGGCGTACAATCAACAAGCAAAAATCAACAGAAAGACGAACGTGGAAATAAAACGGGGGGATAACGAGACGAATAACGCGTGGAATTCGAAATTCAAACGGAAACGCGACGAAACTGCGCGCATAAATACGAATAATACACGCGTATCGGGACCGACGTGACGCGACGGGGAGAAAGGTGAAAATATATTCGAGCCGGGTACCGAACAACGGAGGCTACGACGAAATTGCTTCTGTTTTTCAATTAATTCGAAACGCGATTTCAACGAGGAGACAAACGACGATGCGTGCGCCTGACAGCTCATTTCGAATTCGAGAATCCCCGTAACCGCATCAATTCCGGGTTTCAACTTTGCCAACATTCTCGCAGAGTTTTGTGAATGGGATTAACGTACACGATTCTACATCTGTGCAGATATTTTAACAGTGGTGTCACGATGGAATGTAACTTGGAATTCTACGACCCATTGATCTACTTCCAACGTTTACACTCTGTTACAAGAGTATTACGGGAGTATCAATCAATTATCAATTGATTGATTGTGTTTGATGTGCTGCGTATGATGCACCGTCATTTCAATTGGAACTTTAATTCTTTGTAATCTCTATTTACAAAGATAAAAGTTAAAAATTTTGTATTTCACCTATAATAATAGGCATCAGTATTTAACTCTCGAAAGTAAAATTAAACGTTTGTATGACTCGAACGGTTTTCGTTAACGTTCGGCGTACGAGTCTTACAAATTCAGAAGAGGGATCAAAATATCTGCGCATTACGTTACGCGACAGAATTGTTTTATGTATTTTTCGTCTTGAGAAAACTTCCGTTTACCTCGTTAAGTACGATAAGTTTGATCAAAGTGTATGTGCATTAAGTTACGTTACAGAATTATTTTGTGTAATTTTCTGGTGAGTGATTGTACGAAAATCCGCAAAGCTTGAAACCGGACCGTACATTTTACGGACGAAATATGGAAATTTCATTAACTAGTGTCATTAATTCCAAAAGACTATTAGTCATTACTTTTGCAATACCGTTTCGTTATTTCTATTATTTATGATTTCAAGCACCTACAATAAAAGTATCTTTAATAATATAAGTAATGGATTCCTGTAGAAATTCAAATGTACATTTAAATACGATTTATAATAAATCCTAGCAATATACATTTCTAAAACACTGGCAATACGAGTAAAAAAAAAAGTAATATTATTCATAGTAAACGTTAACAATACAAGTGATTTTCAAGTTTTATCACTCCCTTATATTAATAGGCGATAAAACGATTACCATCCTGAATATCCCCCGACAAATTTTCCCTAATTTCACAGAAAAATACCTGCTGCGTGGTCTTCCCTCGATGCTGCCACTGATAAAAGTGCTCGACGTTCAAGGACCACCCAGGTGCGAAGCTGAAACCTTCCGTTGGGATCTGGGTCGAGTTAGCGGCAGCAGCTATCGCTTGTTGATACAACGGGTCAGGTAGTTCCGTGTAAAGTCCTCGTCTACCGAACCATCCGCCAAACACGCACTTATCCTCCACTTGACCAGCATCTCGTCGAGATTGCATCAACTCCTTCTCCATCGTGTAAAGCGACTCGAACTCCAGAAACGACATTTCCGGCTCGTTTCCGCCGCTCGAGGAAGAGACTCTTAATCCAAGACCCATCTCGTTTTGCAGAAACTCTTCCTCGAACACCGACACGTATCTTCTCGGGGAACGTTTCGGGGAACTTTTCGAACAATGTTGATGCGACTGCAACGTCTGTTGTCTCTGATCTTCGGTCGGAGGATACTTCTTGGGTGATTTCTTACAAGTTTCGTTGTTTTGAGAAACCCGTCGAGACGAGGTCGACGAAACGGATGAATGAGACTTGGCCGGACTCGACGACGGTGAATCCGAATTGGACTCTTGCGATTTCTTCAACGAATTTCCCGTTAAAGAGGGTATCAAGGACCTGGTTGAATTCAGCTTGCAACTTTTGCTCTTCGGCTTCGCACCGTTGCTACTTCTGGGGAATATCGCCGACGATTTGAGTCCTGAAGTATCTGACATCGTAGCCACATCTTTTTCGAATCGGCAGTCAGTTCTCGATGGATCATCGATTAAAGATATTCCAACAAATCTATCGGATTCTTTTTCACTTGCACGAAAATAATTAAATCCACAAGTAATAAATAATCACTATCACTGCGTCATTTCACTGGAATTAAAGCGATGGAAGGAATAGAAGGAACATCACACAGGTAGCAAAAATTTCTTGCATTTGATCCATCAAAATACCAAAGACGTTTAAGAAAAACTGTACGAAAGGAACGTAACTTTCCACAACACCGACTGTTATCGTCAAGAGGAACTAGCTATCGTAGGATAACATCGGTGGACGAAATCGTGAGGTAAATCGCGAACCGATTGCATGATCCTCCGAGTGAATGGAACGAGCACCCTTAGAAGGATCCTCGACAGGACTGACGGGTATTTCGAAGCATCCGATGCGCCGCAGGACGACGTAGTCGAGCTGCAATTGTGCGCGGGCGCACGCCGGCTCGTCGAACGCGTACAACAACAACGTTCGCGCGTCTCTGCACGCATGATGAAACGAGAAGCAACGAGAGAAGCCGCAATTATTTCACTCGTGGCACCGCCTGCAAATTTTCGACCGTTCGAGTTGTTCCGTGCAAAGAGTTTGCCCGGCAATTTTTCACGAACGCTCGTCGGGTACAGTCGTGGACAATTACAAGATGCCACCGTTGTAGAACGTTATTCGGTTAACGCTTGATGACCGTGCGACCGAGTGTTAACGTTTCTTGGTTTTTCATACCCGGGCATCACTTCTTTCATTCCTTTTATTTCTAGGAGGACGAGATTTCCCGATTTTTCTGGATTATTTGTCCCTGTTCTTCATCTATGTTCCGATGTCACCAAGATGGATTTTTGAGACTGTCCAGGGGTTTTCAAATATTCATAATTTTATGTTATTTAAAGGAGAATAGAAACTTATGTACAATCTCGAAATCCTAAAGCATAGAACGTGACATTGTAATTTTTTTAAAATCCTTCGACTGACACTTATTTTAATTATCAAAGATTATTTTATATGTCATTTCAAGTCGTTTAGTTTTTAACCTTTCGTCAGCGAAATTTGACTTCCCTTCGAAGTTGTATTTTTATTGAAAAAGGTTTGAGACTTTTGATATCACGACTTATTGTGTAAGACAGCAGAGACTGATTAATATTTCAAAATTTCTTCAAAATTTTGTCAATTCGTTAACGAAATATGGAAGTATAAAAATGATTATAGGTCCATATCTCGTGCCAGGTTTTTTTCATATTTCGTTTGCTCTCTGAGGTTTCAACATTGAAGAGGGTAACTTAATACATTCTGGATTTGGGATCTAAATATGCCTGTAGATGTCCCAGCTAAGCATTCAATATTCCTCAGAAATTTCGACCGACAACAAATTGTTCATCCAATTTAGAAAGAGGTATATATTTCCGTCTTCTTAGCACCTATAATTAGGTATGTACCAACCGTAGAACCAAATAAAAAATCCAAAATTTGATGCTTTATACTTTATAAGAAATGTCAAGTATAAATACGAATTTAATTTGCCTTCAACTTTAAACCAAATAATACACCCACGTTTAGAATAAAATAGATTTTTGTTTATTGCAACCTATACAAAATAATGATCCGGTTTCTAGGCTTCGATGTTAACACCACAGCATTTAAAACGCTCAAAACAGAAACAACAATTGTATTTCAATTGATGTAAAAAGCTTTCTATACAGAAAGATCATCTTTCACGCTATTTCAGACACATCAACTATTTTCAATGTCTCGAGCCCACTTGTCGAACGAATGAAAGGACTGTACCAGCGGACTATTTTCCTCGTCGAGCGAAAAAGCAGAGTCGCGATAAGGATGACGACAAAACCTTCCGGAGCCTCGATATCGAAAGGAGCTCTTCCCCGATCTCTGATCATCCGGGCCATTTTCAAGAGGGGTTCGAGCACGAAAAATCACGGGCCAGGCGTGTGTACATGAGGGGGTGAATATTATAAAAGCACTCGAGAAACGAGAGAAAGCTGCCCGCTTCTTGTTGACGACTGTAGAATCGTTGGTGATGATGGTGGACGAAAAAAAGTACGCGAAAACGTTCCACCCTCGAGAAAAAAAGTACATCCCCCTACCGGTTCCTGATAGGACAACGTGACGAGTGCCAGCACTGTTCAAGCACACCGTAACCCTCATAACCATCTACATATTTATGGCGAATGTTCAGCGCACCAGAAGATTTCGGATGCATATTAAATAACCCAAGACTGAGGCGGTCTAACGAGATTTCCACAGTTCCGTCAGCGTGGCTAAAACTGAACGATGTGTAATGATTCGCAACGTTCGGGTAATGTTGTTTCAACATATACCCAAAGGACTATTATCGTGATTGTATCGATGTAGAGGGCCTGCAAAATGGGGGGGATGCAAACAAACATTTAGATTTTGATTCTAAAAATATAAATTCTAAGGATTCTAATAATATTTTCATCGTGTCCTGAAGTATAAAATTAACAGAAATATTGGATACGAAAGGATTAAATGATTCAAAACAGTTGGAAATATTTATAATTGCCAAATTATTCACGTGCTTGCAAAATATTCAAAAGCATATTAAAAAAAGTCAACTTGTCATCGAATCTTAAAATAATAACAGCAATAGAAAATACTTAAATTGTTATCGGCTTCTAGATGCACAGTTAACAGCGTTGATAAAACTTAGCGAAACATTAGAAAGGAAGAATGAATCCATCATTGCAGAGACACGCACATGTCAGTCAAATCCCAAGCTTGACAGGTCAGTTGCTCGTGCTATTCCTACGGGGTTTTAATTTGATCCCACTCAGCAGATATGCCTGTATTCCAACCCACGCGTTTCTGTGTGACGATTTTTCAGGGGACAATTTCAACGTGACACGTGCCGACTATGATTTTCCCTTTCTCCGATATAAGGAAATATAAATATTTTTCTTTTACACAATTCTTCGCTGATAATCAAATATTAGTCAAGAGTTTTGCAGAAAAATTTTATCAAGATTAACCCATAATTGTCATAGAGGTTCCTAATGTACCTCATATGGTTATGTAATGGTAAATAGAAAAAAATTCGTATCAAAACGAAAAATCAAAAAATATCCGAAAGAATAAAATTTCATTACAACGCAACACGCACCGGCTGGCTCCTTTTCTCATTGACGAACAAATGGAATCGATGCAAGCTTTCGCGTCCGAATGTACCCACATACGAACGATGAAAGGGTGGCTCGAGGGTCGTCAAAATAATTAATAAAGCCACACCGAGCTTATGCTCGTCTGCTTCCCGATTTCTCGTTTCCCATTCGACGGCCTTCCTGACGACTTACTTTTCCGTTTCCACGAATTCAATATAATAATACGGAGACCGACAACCCGCCGGCTTAGCCCTTTTGATCAGTGATCCTCAATTACGTCGATCGGGAAACAACCCCCGTACTATCGAAGAAACGTCGAAATCACGGAGAAAACGATGACAACCGCTTTGGAACTTCGTATTACGCAAAGGGTGGCTTACAGGAAGCGTTATTGCCGTGTCACTGGCTTCAGGATTATTACGAATCATTTTTTCCGCATGAAAGTGAACCCCTCTGTACAGGAAAAGCCCTCGTGCAAGTTTTTCTGTCGATTTTCTGCGAATACGAACTTGATCGATGGATCTATCAATGATTGTTTAAATCAGGGAAACAAGCTTAAAATTTTGTAGTAAAACAATGATCTCAACTATCGAAATTATTATTACACATCAAAATAACATTAAATGTTATCAAAAATTTTGTTTGTTTTTGTTAAAATTATAATCAAAGTTGAGTTAATTTTTATTTGAAATCTTAAAATTTACTGAACAGACTGTATTAAGACAAATTATTTAGTAAACAGAAGAAACGTCATCGAAAGTTTTATCTCATCTTACACATTTCTATTTTTTAATTATTCATTGAGAAGTCTTAGCAATGTTTTGCAATACGAATACTCTCGAAATTGCAGTTCATACGTTTCTTTTTCATTCAAAACGGGAAGAAGTCTTGACAATTTTTATTTTTGTCGTCGAAATTCGTAAAAAAGTACACAAAGGCTTTTGAAATAATCTGACACTGCTATAAATGAAACGATTTTCAAAAATAAGAGTAAATATTTTGTGATTAAAGGGAATTTCTACTTCAAAATATGTATAATATCTAAGAACAACAATACTCCTATTCTGAATTATTAATAGATAAGCATGAAAGTACAAAATAATTTAAACAAACAGAATAGAATTCATATATTCCAAGCACTTATTTCCAAGTGCTCTCATAAGAAATGAAAAGTCTGCAGCTGAAAGAAAAACAATCTTCTTCCTTCCCTGTGTACTAAACCGAACTCAAATCTCGTATGGTTTCCCGCGAAATTAATATCATCGAAATGAAACGTAGGTCTTCATACAAGATTGGACAGAGATTGCTTTTACTCCGACAAGAAAAAGAAAAAGAAAGCCCTTTGAAAAATCTTCTCAAGTTCGTAAAAGAATTCGAATATCCTTTTTAAGTGTTCCGGGCTCATCGGCCACTTATTCCGCGTGGTTCACCACCCTTGGTAACGAAACCACGCGTAGGGAATGTAACACCGTTATACTTGCGCCGTTCCAATGTTTCTCCATTTTCTTTTATTTTCTTCGGCTGATATCGACCCTTCAGGTGAATCTGCTGCTTCCTTTTATCCCCTGTTTCGAGGCGCTTGATAATAACGAAAGCTTCGTGCGGTGAAGCAAAATCAAGTAAGACTGACGAGTCACGAGAGCTTCCTGTCTGCAAGAGAATACCTCTTTTTATCCTCATATTTTCGAATTGGTCACGAATATCGTGATCGTGCTCGTATATGATACTATTCTTTATTGCTAGCAGCAATTACTGCATTGAATTAATAGTATCATGTACTTATTGAGTCTCATTAATTCCTAGAACCTAGACTTTTTCTTGAAAGTGAGAAAAATAACTTCTTCTCCTTCACGTCACTATTGGGGCTGAATTATGAAGTAGGGCTTTATAAATCTACAACTTTTAACCCTACGCTTCAGAAGAGCCCCGATTTATAACTTTATAGTTTGAAAGGGACATGCTCCTATAATCCAAGGAAGAATCAATCCATTTGTATAAATTTTTAGTCGCTCGAAAAACACTTAGCTCGCACACAAACCGCGACAGTGCGGTGCACAGTGTCGCCATCCAACGGTGGGACACGATAACGCGAATCATCTTTCCACCCATTGATAGCAGAGCTGAAACGGTACACAAGTACACCTCGAGGAAGTGGAAACCAGCGAGGTTTCAACGACCACCATATAGCGCCCTCATGAATGGAGAAGCACGCGCGACTACACGCATACCACCTTGTCGCACACTGTGCGGAGAAACGAGGGTTGGACGTAATTCCTTTGCACCACGTGGTTGCACACCCATGGGGCTTGCTCTACCCCCGCATAACGTGACTCACAAGATTTATAGCCTTCTCCGTGCCGCTAGTCCTTCCAATCTTTCGTCAATGCAGAGTACATGATTCGGTGAAGGTTTCAGTTTAGATTGCAACATTGAACACCATTCGGTTAAATAATTAAAAAAAATGAAAGCAATAGGACAATTCTTAATATTTTCTTTTCGAGTTCGAAAACTACGAACTCAAGGAAGTTCCATATTGCGTAAATCAAGTTAATCAAAGCTTATTCGGATATTTTCTTTTTGTATTCAACCGGCTGCGCGGGATAGTTTTGGTTCGAAATAGCTGATCAGCAATGTGTTAATACTAGAAAAATTGTTACTGATAATTTGAAATAGCGAATTACGATTTTCTGTGACACCAAACACCGAATTACATGTCTTAGAACAATTTCAAGGTTGTATCAACCTTATGGGTTATTAGAAACCACGATGCCATTTATCGGGTATTATGTATATCCACACGACCAGTCGATATTTCTTAAGATTTTATATATGTCTGCAGAAGATTTGTAATAATTCCTTTCGTTCAGTAATTGAAGGTACCCCATAAATGTATGTTTAACTGAAATGTTAATTTCGCCGATACTACAGAGTAATGAATCGATTTCAATTATTAGGTTGGAATATGTGAGGTTTGTGTAATCAATTCTTAATTTTTCACTCATTTATCCAATTGAACGATTCTTCAAATTTATGCATAAAATGACTAATAATGAAAACAGGAGATTGTATTGTTTTTTGTATAGGCGTTTGCCTATATTTCTTTTTGTCAACGTTTACGAAAATTATAAATGGAAATAACTCTTTAACTAAATTTTTCACAATATACAATTCCATCAATTTATTTACTACAAAGAATTTTCATGAATTTATCGAACAAATGAAAATCAATACTACCCAATGTTAACTGAAAACTTTAATTATTAGTGTTTCATATATAACACTGCTAAAGTAATAAAAGTTAAGTGTGCTAGAATTGAAAGAAAATTAATAATAGTGTCTACTCCCCCTAATTTTTAATTACCATCGAGTTATAAACTATCGTGACTTGTTTTTCATTCTTGAGCGGTAGATAATGCGTTGAGGTAGCAAAGATTTACCTGAGCTTGCCGTTTCTCGCAAGTACAATTTCTCAATTTCTCCAATTGTTCTTCTATCAGATAGAAAGCCGTGTATCGCTGACTTTCCGGGGACAACGGTGAATCCGGCGAACCAAAACCAGAACTTTTGCTGCTACTAGTCTTGATCGAACCTTCCGACGTGTTTTTAGCGTTGCTCGATGCATCCTTCTGCGGCGACAACGGCGACAAAGGTGAACCAATCCCCGAACTTTCTGAACTGGAATTCACGAGACCGCGTTCTTTCGAACAATATTTCTTCGTTTTTGCTTTTGGAATCAGACTTTTCGTTTTGGTTGTGTCCAACCTTCGCAAATCTCCAGATATCCTCGTAACTCTCGACATTTTCGATTTCCATTCGAAAGGATCTCGAGATAACTTCAAACCAAACTCCTTTTTCACGCTCGATTTTAAATTCTTCTTCGATGCTTTCTGATCTAAACAATTCGAATCCCCGTTCAACCGAGAAGATAAGGTACTTGACTCTTCGATATCAGTCGTTTCAATACTGGTATCTTGAATTTCTTCACGATTTTCTGAGATATTAATGGATTCAGAATTCGTCTCTTTAACACACTGTTTCGAAACGAAGCTGTACGAATTAGATGATTCTTCGATCGAATCGCGTGCAAAAACTGTTTCCATGCCATGCGACAAATCCTTGAATTTTTTAGAATCTTCGTTGTTGCTGTACGTGTCCTTTTTACGAAGGGTCGCTAGAGATCGAGGGTTCTCTAAACCGTTTCCATTATCCTTAATGGTGCCACCTTCCATTTCGTTCGGTCTCTGTTTGCTCGCTAGGAATTCTGGAACGATGTTCCGGGATCGTTCGAATCGGCCGTCGTACGATTTCAGTGGCCTTAACCCATAACCGCCGATACAATCCTTCACTTCGTAATACTCCACGTTTTCGAAGCAATTATTCGAAATCGAAAGGGATGCGTTCAAGGAGATTGGTCTTCTTTTCACGGTGCCTGTTTCGTGGCTGGGCGAATC
The DNA here is from genome assembly GCA_943735885.1 of Stelis phaeoptera. Taxonomy (NCBI): domain Eukaryota; kingdom Metazoa; phylum Arthropoda; class Insecta; order Hymenoptera; family Megachilidae; genus Stelis; species Stelis phaeoptera. The sequence continues at coordinate 7,365,266 of OX030933.1, forward strand.
CCAATCCACGTGAAACGTTCTTCTTTTCGACGATATATCAGCCATTCTTTTCACTTTGATTCGATTTATATTTTAAACAAAATAATAATAGATTTTGAACGTTGACAAGTTTTCTACAATTTTTAACTTCCTTGCACGACCCATGACATTAATTCGATATTAATTATTGATTATATTTATGTATTTATATATTTATCCGACTTGTGCAAATGGTGGATAAAAGTTATTTTATGTCTGTATCGAAACGAAAATTTTGATGCTGTTTTGATGTCGATATCCTTGATGAAAGATTATGTACAAACAGGTACCATGTTTGTATTGCCATGTTTGTTAATGGAAACCGTTACACTTTTAATATACAATTTGAAAATAAGATATGCTGTTCAAGGGTGATATTTTCAATTTTTATTTTTATTATATATTCATGTTGAAATGAACATTTTTCTGGCAGTTCTTTTATCTTCGCGAGTACGAGAATCGTTCTAGCAATCATATTTTCGAAACACTATTAAATTCAAATTTCATCCATACTAAAATTCGAAATTATAGGAACACTCAAATGTCAAAAAATTCACCTTTTCGTCAACTTAATCGCTTCCATTAAATTCTTATTTTCCAATAATTCTGAGAACATTCAACCACTATTCACCTTTTCATTCACTTTATTACACAAACGAATTATTAAAAATAACGGAAGAAAAATATTTACTTCGCACCGTATAACTAAATTTATCCATTGTTTCTACTGAAATTTTGATCGTCCCATTTTGAAAATTCCCATCACTTTCGTCATATTAAATAAATCAATTCAGAGTGACCGAAATGAACGAACATCCGTGAGAATTGTACGGTAACGTAACATTCATCGCTCCAAAGGCGTCGAACGAAATCACAAAGTTCGGCTCGCTCGTCAATGAGACCGATAAGCGTATTTTCGGGTTCCTGCACTCAGACAATAGATGCACTTGCCGAGGGTGCCCCGGGCAAACTGAAACCACCCTTGGGCACACAACCACCCTACGGCGTCGGATCGCGCTACGAGTAAGTGTGTGTATTCAGAAACGCACTGGGGGGACGTTAAGCGCCTAGGTCAGCCCCCCCCCCCCCCCCCATCCCCTATCATAGCTCTGGGGCTAAAAACTAATTACATTCGGCTACGGGGTCGGTGTATGATCGAACCATATTGCAACGAGCAACACACTCGTTCTTACCAATGTGGTATTAGATGGTCCGCAAGACACGTCCGACGATAGGCAAACATTCTGGAATCTGAGAATTTATTTTTCACACCATCTGTTTTATTTAACTCCGTTCAAATACATTGATACTAATAAAAAAAGAATAAAGAAAATCAAATGCAACCGTTCTCTTATTGTTGATACTGTTACAGCGAAGAAACACATCAATTTTACCGTTAATAAATGTAAATTTAGATGAAAATGTCTTCGATATTTCAAACAGATTCATGACACAGTTATCGAAAAAAACAAAAATCACGAATTTTCATACAAAGCACTGGTCGATTGAGGTTCCCCCCCTTGAAGACACTATTTTATCAGTTGTTTTCTGTGATAATAGAAACCTCTGGTTATCTGACAGGCTCGATCTCGGTGTTCTTCTAACGGAATGCGAGCTGCTCATGAATAGCATTTGGATAAAATCTCATCGGTCTAGCCAACAGCCTGAACGGGGTCTTGAACGAGATCCCCATACCATGGACCAGTCACCACAGGGCACGTCAACCCCTGCTTTTTCTCGACCATGAAAATGGAAGGGTAATACAGGCACGTTTTGTGCGTTGTGTTGGTGGAATTTCGATCGCGTGTAAACGTTCGACTTCTTGTTGTTGTTCAAGTTTAAAATTGCATCAACTTCTACTGGTTATTAGGGACTAAAATGAAATTATTCGGTTTACCAGGATGGTTAGGAAACTCGGAAAATTCAGAAAATTATGAAACTTCCCCTGCGAGTAGAACAGTTCATTCACGATACAAACTTATTTTCTGCTTGTGTCATGGTTTGGCTTTAGAGTAATTGTATTAATCTTTAATCGAAGGGCATTAAAAGCCCAACGGTATTTAAATATGTGTGTTATTACGCAAACATTATCATCGACAAATTCATCAATTTGATACAAGGCGATACGTAAAATATTTACAATGGCTGTACACATTGTTAAGCTTGGAAAATAAAGGGTTCATGGCACGGTAGGGTTGGATTTATTTTGACGTCGATTTCGCGGGGGGGATCACATAATGGACCCTCGACACACCGTCATCATGGTTTTTCCCATCAGGCTGCACCGATTGTTGTTCTCCGATCAAATGTACAAAAAGCTCCATAAAACGTTGTACGCAAATGTCGAAAACCACAACGGGAACATCGAACGAAGTCGTAAAAACGGAAACACGAAGCAACGGTTTTTTATTGCGGGAGTGCGATCGTAAAATTTATTTCTTTTTAATGAGAATATATAATATTAATTGTTCTTCGGTACAGTAGTATCTTATTTCTTAAGAAAATTAGACATCAATTATTCTCATCATGAAATATGATTAGTTTTAAATTTGATTTATAACCTTAATTAAAATATTAGCGAAAATTATATTAGTAATTCAAAATACCAAACAGGAGAGAATTAACACTTGGCAAATATTAATAAATATGAAATAATAACAAAGAAGATTGTTTTACAAATGACGAAAACATTTTGCACACACCTGATATCATTTTTCTTTCTTATTTAATTTATGAAGAAATTTGCTGCAAACGCGTTTATGATTTTTACAGTGAATGCAAATTTTTCTTGTCAATTTCAGTTTTGCGCAGATATACAATTTTTTTTATTTTGTTTTATTTTGAAACAAGTCGAATAGATAAGGTATTGAAAAATTACTTGAAAGGCTTGTTAATTTCCCTAACGTAACAGCAATAATTTTGAACTGCGAAACATAATTCGTACCAAGGACGATATTCGATAGTCGTACTCCAGGGATGAAACGGGGCTTCCCCTTTGGAACCGAGTTCTCCCTGACCCTGTGTCTCCGGGAAACAAACGACCCGCGCCGAATTGGTCTTAAGTCATTACTTTTGAGAAACCGTCAACCCTTCGTCGTAACGCAACGTTCTTCCTTTTATTGCGAAATATATAACGAACTATTGTTTGTACGTAAAAATGGAGCTATTACCTAAATTGCAAACAGTTTGAGATCTTACGAGAGACATTTCAGTGCCATTGAACATGAGGATGTAGATATTTTATACGTATAAGAAGCGCAAGAAACTGATATCAATTTTTATAAAATAAGGTAAATAAATGGAGTAGTTAGGATCGTGAAAATTTTTGCTTCGTATATTGATTCAGAAGTTTCTGAAATATTTCTTAGCTTGCAAAACAAACACTGAAGCATCTGTCGTTTATTAGATTCAAATTTCGAACTTTCAAATCTCAATTTTCCAAATTTCCAAATTTCGAACTTTCACATCTCAAATTTCCAACTTTCCAAACCTCAAATTTTTTAATTTTTAATTTCCAAATTTGGTACTTTCAAATCTCAAATTTTCAAACTTCTAAATTTCCAAATTTCGAACTTTCAAATCTCAAATCGCAAAATTTCCAAATATCAAATTCCTAAATTTCCAAAGTTCAAACTTTTCGCATGGACGGCGTCGGTGCGTGGGACCAGCAGTGTCAAGGTTAAAAAATAAATGTAATATAATATAATATAATATAATATAATATAATATAATATAATTGAGCGCTCGCTGTAAAGTGCTCGCTCAATTTTATATTGTTAGTCATTTGAGACAGACGCGGCAGAAACACAAGTTTATCATCGGTTATTGGTAACCGACGTAGCACTTAATGAATTAATAAATAATCCAGAAACGAGTCAAATAATGATAACGTACAGAATTACATTTCTTAATCACAAATACGTGAAAACGACCATTAAAGTGTTAATAATAACACCGTGCTACATTTAACGTATTTATTACCTGTCCCTTGTAAATCCCGAAAGTTCACGCTCAGAACGGACCGGTTCTTAGCCGCAAGCAAAAAATTCAAATCCATTTGCGGGCTGACCACAAGCTCATGTATTAACGAATGGGATTTCGCGGGTCGAAGCTTACAACTTATAATCCCAACACATCCCGTTATAGGTTACCCGCTCGACTCGTCCCGAAGATTAAAGCTTGCAACCCCCGCGTTGCACACGGCAGTAAGCATCGGCCCCCGAATCGGCTTAAGTTGTGCCCGTGTGCACGCGTCATTTAGTCCGAGCGTATAAGCGCACGGAATATTATGCAATTCCGAATACAATATTGCCGAGATCGAACGAGTAAATTGAATCTGCCAGCCAAACGAGTCTTGACAGAAACTCGAATACCCTCTTCGAGTACCCCTCTCCCTACGTGATTCGAATGGTATGTCACGATGGGAAATGGAATAATTAGGGTGGCAGGGTTTAAAGCGTGAAACACGAAATTGCGATCGGAGGGCAAGTCGAAAATATCGATTAGAAATGTTATACACTTTTGTATATTTTCAATATTATAGATATTCATGTATGAAAATAATACTTTATGTGTGTTTATACAGGGTGGGCCAATAACTTTGTACACCTCGAATATCTTTGTTATTTTTAGAGATATAGAAAAGCTTTATGTATAAGAATTGTATGGTTCGAAGGGGGCCATAATATGCAAGTAATAGTTTTTTTCTAAGGGAAGAACTTTCGAAGATTTCAAACGGTACACTTTATTTTTGTATTCCTAGTAAAATAGCAGGTGTTTGAACGATTGCAATGGCATAACTTTTTTTTTATATCAAACGTTAATAATTGAAACAAGAATTATTGAAATGTACAGATTTCCTCAAGAAATCTCAAGTTAGCAAAAATTATGATTGTTCATGTATCACAGAAATACGATCGTAAGAAAAACGATTTCTACTTTTGTAATAAATGATAACTTTATTTCAAAAGAAGAGTAGTTGGAATCTGCACATTTTCTTCAACGATTTTTGCAAAAATCATATCGATTCGTATTTCACATTAAAGCACGTAAATATTGAAAAATTAAAATTATCCGCGAAACAAGAAATTCTGAGCTTTGAATTGATATATAAAAAAGCACATTTAAATAATTGATAAAACAAAATCGGACATTTTATATGCACTAACCTAATATTATTAGAAAAATATCTATTTAATTGATGAGATTATTTACCAACAATCGTTAAACGCTCGTTGGATAAATTGTCCTCGAGAAGGGAAAGAAGAAGAAGAAGGTTGGTGTTCTTGATGTCGTTTACCAATCTATCTCGAGAGATGGAGCTTCGAATCGTTGCGCGCGAGCAGGGGTTGCGCTTGCGAGGGTAGCTCGAGCGGAGAGCTTACGCGCGCTCTGCTCCCACTATGGATTTGCCATTAATTCGAAGCCCGGAGAAACTTTTGTCCCAAACGCGCGCACCCTCCACGTTGAAACTACCTGCGGCTTTTCGGGAAAAAAGAAAGGAGGACATCGTAGGATACCATCTGGCAAAAAGCAATTTTCTCGAAACTGCTTCAAGAATGTGTGCTCTTTTTATCAATAAAGAAATATAGGCCGAGTCTTGTACGCGTTAAAATAATTCGAAGGAACTATAACCCGAGAGGTTATTTCACCGCGTGAAAGATCCGTAAGTGGTCCCATGAGCAATCTGAATTACTAACTAAACGTACATGACACTGTATCGAAAACTAAAAGCAAATTATAAGGAGTTGGTTAACAAGAATATGTGGAATTAAATAAAGTTTTGTACATTTGTATGTAAAGTCCAACTTAACCCTTTGTTGGCAATTTAGGTCGTTAACGGTACTAACGCATTTTAACTAACGCCTTCAAATTATTATTAAAATTTTTAAACATTTGATGCAATAAATAATTAAATAATGTAGCTGAACGCTTTGATAAATATTTCAAAATTTTTGGATTCTTTGAACGTTGAAAACAGAGAAGAAAATTATGGAAAAATGAAGAGGTAGAATCCTACAAAATTATTTTGACTAACATCCCAGGCAGAATTCTTTGAATTAAGTTAAAGGAAAAAATATTAAAATAGTTTGCATTGATATCCGCAATCTAAATAATAGCCAAATTGGTGTCAAATACATACTGGAATAACTAAATATAATTCAAATATAAACTAAATCATTGACACTTTGTGTAACTAATATCGTGGATAATCAATCATTAATCGATAGAATGTATGCTATATAAAATACAAGATTGAATGAATTGAAATTCGTTTATTAACAGCAACACTTTTACGATGGCAGTTTCTGAAATTTACAAGTAGATTGAGGGTTCAATAGGCGAGTTCATGAATGAATAGTTTGCCCAGAAATACGGTAGGTACCGGCTCGAAATCGAGGAGCTATTGAATAACGATGAATTGATATTACAACCCTTGCACGGCGGATGCTGGGTCATTCGAGACTCAATCTTAAATTTGTTATTATCTAGCTGACGTAATAACTCAAAAAGCATTATAATTATTTCTGACTCGTGTGCACTTGATGTAATTAAATTTAACAGTATCGATTAATTTAATAATACATTCTTCAAAGAATTATTAACAGTTACAGTTTTTCTAAATGTTATCGGATATGCCTGCACAAAACCTTCCAATTCGATCCTTATCGTCCCAATCGTGCTGTATAAATTTTCTTATTTAAAAATTTAAAATTTACGCAGGCGTAAACTAATTAAAATCGACTGATACCATGTATACTGTCCTAACGTTAAATTCTACTAATCAGTATAAAGTATGTAAGTTAAATACAGCCATCGCTACAAACATCCTATTAAAATGGTATAAAATATTTAAAATTTCATATATTTCATATCTCGAAAAAAATGAAAAAATGATGGACGAGACGTTCTAACTAAAGAGAACAGAGCAGCTAGCTTTAATTTTGAATATAAAAGTGCCAAGCAACTCGCGCCACGAGTTCGCACCCTTATCAACATTCTGTCAAATTACACGCTTCACCTAATAAGCCCAATCGAATCTCGGCTGTGCAACTGCGGCAATCAGTAGGAAGAAGAGAAAATGCTGTTGTTCCACGAAACGACAGGAAACGATGCACCCTCCGCCTCCAGAAATATAACATTTTCACGTCGACAAAACGCCACCAACCGAGGGGGCGGATTTTCCCACGTGGCCGTTAGATCATGCGCGTCCCGGGCCAGGGAAAATTTTGTCCGTGAGCCGCGTTTATTGCGACCGAGTATTACCTTGACTCGTGGAGATAGGGGAATGGAGAACGACACCCCGGCAGCGTGGATCGACGTTGGAAAAGCGAAAGTTGACTTTAAAGTTTCAAGGGGAGGATCGTTCTATGCGTGCTTCCCACTTTTTCGTACTTTTTCACCCCCTCGTTTCGCTCTTTTCCATTTCGTCCGTACCCTTTCGCTTTCCTCTTCAACTCGTGGCGAAAGGGAATCGTATTAATTCGACGTTAACGAATCTCGCTACCTAACATCCTGTTTGATGCTACGATATTTGGATAAACTTCCGAAAGCGACAATCCTCCGATTTTGCTGAAATTTTGTATATAGCTTCTTTTTATCTGGTAAATAAGATTCCCAAATGGATTTTAGGCGACGCGGCCCCCTTCAAAGGTAAAACTATGTTTTTGTTAATTATTTCATAAAGTATTAATTGTACAGAAAAAGTTGTCGAACAAAAGATGAAGCTCGTAAAAAGTTGTACAAGTAGAAAATATGTACATTAACAGTATACAATATCACCGCCCCCAGCAAAAACTAACCCAAACCTACTCAGACAGTATTTCCATGTAGACAGTGTGTAAAGATTTACATGGTTTTAAATTGGCTGAAATTTTGAAAATAGGTTTCGTGGTCGCTCGTTCTTTTTGTAACGAAATATAAATTAATGCGATTCATTTTTATATAATAAACGTAGAAGTACTAGCAACGAAACACATAATGGATAGAACCAAAATTAACATAATAGTCGCTGTCCATCATACTCGCCTCACACCTTTAACCCTTTCAAGGTAAATTATCCGTTTTTCTATTTCCATGATAAACTAATAATGCTAGCTATCGAATTGAAAAGTTAAATTTGAAAATTAGTTGATTGTATTGTTAATAATTCGGATTTCAGCGTGTCTGACTACCCACGTCCGTTTTCACTGTGGCAGTCAACGTGTTAAAAGTAGGTTAAAAGCTTTTCTTTGTTTTTCGCCAAAAAAAGTATATAAAAACTATGACGCCATAATATGTTTCAAAATAAACATTTATCCGATAATTTACAATGAAAACGTTTTATTTAATAACTCTTACAATCTTAATACATCTTATAATACGTTTTCTGTGGTATCACTATGACACTACTAAGCTTGAAAGGGTTAAGACATACTTTCCATCAGAATAACAGTATAGTCTCAAGATAAGGATCTCGACCACGTTTCATTTTTTAAATATATCATTTCCTATCTTTTTATTTCTTGTACAACGTTATATTTCCCAAATTGTAACCATTAATATTTCAATGAAATTTTTTATGTAAAACTTACTTGGAAATTTTGAAAGGTTTTAAGCTGTTGTTTTCCTAAAACAATGTTATCTTTATTCGTTTTGCAAAATGCAAAGAAACGTTATAAAATTCAGATTAACATTGTTCCAATTGTAAGTAATTCCCGATAAATTAATTCATTAATGACGTTAAATAATTTTCAATGAGAAACAAAATAAAATGTTTTCATCAGCACACACGTACCTTGAGAAAACAACCTTCCATCATTCTATTACTGTTTTTATCTAAATTCTAAACGGAATAAACTTAATTCCACGAAAACGTGTTATCAGCCTGAAACATGCGTCTTCCCCGTTTATTTTTTTCTTTTACGACCATTTTCAAGGGTATCGCGTATTTTAATGCCACGCAAAAAGACTAATCGTTTGAACAAGATTGTACTCACGCGCGTGCACGTCGAAAGGTAGAATTAATTAATCACGATCCTTAATTTCTTAGCGTGTTTATCTGCCGCGCTATAATATTCAATTTTTCATTCCGTGTTCTTCGATAGCTATTAACACGCGAACAAGCGGGTAAAAATGAAACGGGAGTATCGAATGCCGACTGGTTAGAACAAGAAAAAGAGAAGACCGTTCGATTTTACAGTTGTCACTATCTTTTCTTGCTCTTTCCCCCTCGACCCTTGGCTGTTACATAGTATCACGCATACCGCCACCAATGTGTGCTCCCTTCGTTAAACTTTCGAGGACTAGCATGCAGACCACTTTTTGCGTCTCGGGGTGATTCGATAAGTCATACGTGTTTGTAATCGGTAAAAACGGTGAAACAAGATTTCGTTAACACCAAATGATTTTTCCTCCCCGGTCTTCGAATCGATAAACGTAGAAGTTAACGCAATTTTATTAACCCTGGAAGGATATTCCTTAATTTTTCGACGTGCGAGCGGATCCAACATAAAAATCTTAATATTTTAAATATTATTTGATATTTTCTGAACAATTTTATTTCATTCTCCTTTGAACATTTTGAGAAAGAATAATTGAATGGTGCAATTTTTGTTAGAAAAAAAGGAAAATATTGCTATTGACAATTGAATGACTCGATATAGAATTGTCCAACGAGACTTTAAGAACTTTTTTTAATACAATTCACTTTGATTTATAAAAAATTCGAGTTTCTGTATTACAACAGTGCAATCTGAAGACACGAATTATAAGAACCTTTAATTCAGGAAAGGATGGATTTTATGTTGAAACGATTTCTATTTTGTTACAAAGTAATTACAATGTCACTAGTTGGAAGATCATATAAAATGGAGACAATATTGGTGAAATAAAGTAATTTTTATCGGCTGATTAAAAATTTGATCGCTTCAGATCAGAAATAAAATTTTATAGACGGTTAAACCGGAATGGAATTTTATCCAAAATGTATCAAATATGTTATCAGAGGAATAAAGTAGCAGACAAGAAAATTACCATTCTTCTAATCTTTTTATTCCTATTATTTTTTAACATGCACTAATACCATGTTAACACGTGTTTAATACACATATTAATTTGTTATTGTTATCTATATTACGCTCTTTATTCAGAGCTTCGCTAATGGCATCGGGAAAAATCTGTATTATTCTTCTTTCAAATAAACACGGATTTTATGAATCGTCTTTTGCATTTATCTGAATTTTTGAAAAAAATGCACTTATACTACCTTTATATGAAACCCTTGAAACAGTTCAAAACTTAATTAAAATTGTTCTTATCAATAACGTTTTACCGAGGTGAAGGTAACAAGTGGAGGATATTGGACGTCTGACCGTTGCTTGACTTGTACTACTTGAATTTTGTATTCTTTAGTGTAGCTACAATTGCGACAAAATATATACAATAATTATTTAACGACAATAAGCAAAATCCTCCAATTTCTTGTCTTTATATTACTCTATGCACAATTTGTTAGATCTTTATTTATTTACATATTACGGAAGATTAACGTGGTAATGAATGAAGGTGACCAGTGATTCATGGCATAAATTTAGCATAAAGAATAATAAACTGAAAATTGTTAAATGCATACAGATCCTGATGTAAAATATTTAAATATTTTATTTTGAAAGTAAAGCAAAGACTTGCCTCTCGAATATTGGACCATAAAGAGTTAATGTTTTCTTTAACAAAATAAGAGTATCAAATTTTTAATTAAAATATTTATTGATTATTCAAGAATTTAACTAAATATCGCGGAATAACTAAAACACGAAAGATAAAGGAAAACATTGAAAATGAAAATTTTAACTTTTTACGGCGTATCTTCTCAAATCAAATCATGCAGCACCTTTGCCGTACAGAAATGTGATAACGTGTAGGCATACACGGATTCGCCATTACCTCGCCTATTATTGTTAATTAAAAATTACGAGCAGTCATGTGGTCGTATAAAATCCTTAAAATCCGCGTGTTGTTCTCTGATATAAGACATTCAATTAAAACCAAAGGGATGAAAGTTATATTTTCTTTTTTTCTTTTTTTTTTTCAATTTCTGAACCAAGAACAGCAATCTCTAAATCGTTAAATAATGTTGTAAATAATTTAATTAATTCAATACTTTGTAAAAGTATAATTTAAAGAACCGTGTCAAAGTTATGCAAGTGTACGTAATTACTATAAATAAATGTTTTCATAATTTGCTGTACTTTTACTTTTTAACCATACTTTTTATAATTACATTGCCCAGTTCGTAATTGCTAATTAAAAATAAGCCGGTATAAGAACATTGATATTGTAATTTTGATTCTAGACAAACACAAGAAACGATTTAATCACACTTTGGTACAATAATACTTTATTTGAAACTATTATCATTAGAGCAGATTATACCTTCTTTCATGCTCCATAACCCCTATTACCAATTCATATATCATAGAGCGCTCTATTGATAATTAATTACTGTGAGGGTACATTAAACTTTCCCTTCTATTCCACAACCCCTATTTCCGATCACTAAATCACAGAACATTCCACCAACTAATTACTATAACTGTAACTTAAAGGGTGAGTTCACTGATGGCACACTTTTTTAAAAGAATTAGTGTATCGTAAATTCAATTGATACCTGAACTAACCAAATATTTTTGTCACGGTAAATACATGTGGATTTATAATATAAAAAAAAAAAAAAAAACAGAACAATTGAAGAAAAAAATTAATTGCATGTCGTAGCCTAGATAAGAAATAGAGGAACAGTCGAAATGTGAACTACCACTTTTATTTCAAAGTTTATTGTTAAACTCTATTATATGGAATCAAAACAAGTAGAATTAAAGTACTGTGTGTTACAAATTTTCATTTTTCGAAAAGTGTTCTCTAAATATGCGTATTTCAAATATTTAAAATGAAAAGTTTCTATTATGAGCTTAATGAAACGATAAATTACTTTCTTTACATTATATTAATGCATTGAATTCAGAAACGTCACTTTTTTTGGTAAAATACTAGTAAATTATAACTTAATATTATTTAATTTGTTACACTATATTATTTTTCACTTCATATTTATCCATTCTATTACATAAAAATTTCGACTTGTAAATTAGTAACTCTGAACTTTACCTGAAAAGATGAAATTATTTATAATCGTATGGAGAGTCTCGACTTAAATAAATAAGATTACGAAATTGCAAAAGACACAAAAAAAAAAAAGAGAACTTAATTTTTCTATTACATGTAAATAATCTAATTTTTAATTTAAAAGAAACATGCCCTAAGTAATATCAAATCGTCCCACCCTGCTCTTATAAAACATCATTGTTCTGCACTAACAGTCCATCGTTGGTACTAACACAATTTCTATGGCACAGAATGGTAACATGATACATCGAAGAAACGACAAAGGTTAATATACCGTAATAAAAATTATCTACCTTGGACAGTGATTTAGTGACAGCGTTCCAAGATGAAAAAGGTAAGAATCTCCGCTACATTCTTAACAAAATGATCTCGTGCTGGGGTCGAATAGCACGTGGAATCTTTCTTTCTTTCTCGTTCGACCTCGCGATATTTCCCGGCGTTGCCCAAAGAAGCGGCACCGAGGCTTAGAATTTGAAACGGCCTGAGCCAGCCGACCAACCTACCCAGGGGTTGGAACGTTACAGCTGCTGTCACATAAATATCCTGAAACCCCCTGAATTCTAGAGGCACGGGTGGTCCCACCGCCTCCAAAGTCCTCGCAGAAAGTTGCAGAAACTCCGCCGGTATTGATTCTCAATTCTTACGACAACGAAAGTGAGAACAAGAGCGAAACAGCCGGTAACCATAACTTTTATAACCGAAAATTAAAAAGGTTACGGTATAAGAATTGATATCATTGTTTAAATGATTTCGATTTCGAATAACCATCGTAAGGTCAGAGACTCAACAGTTGGCACTTCGTCTATTTTTACTCGACAATGACTATTTTTTGATCATACGTAGAAAATGTCATTCACCGTGTGAAACAAACGTAACAATAAATTGAAGTTCATTATAAAAGAAGATTAACCCAAATAAGAAAATATAAAAAATATTCCAAAGGCTTACTCAAACAATCCTATTCCTAATAATTAAGAACTTGACCTTCGTTCTCCTTGTAACTTCTTAACTCGTAATTTCATCCTAATTTCATGTATTATGCATACTGGTGTCATTTTAAGATAGCTGTAATAACATTAAAGTTGTAGCCGGTCGCGTGGCAATGCATAATAATGTTTCGTATGCGAGGGAAACTGGTGTAGAGGACCTGATAGCGAGTTCAAAACTTCCCAAACCCTGTTCAAGTTGGTAAAGATTCGAGAGAGGAGCATCAAATTCAAAACGTTTAAACTTTCATTGGTAAAATTGAAGGAACGGATTAAACCGTATTACTTTCAAAAATATAAACAGAAAGTACTTTCCGCCTGATATTCTACACCTTTCAATGCGTAGCTTTTCAGATTTAAGTGAAAACGGACGTGGGTAGTCAGACACGTTAAAATCCTAATTATTAAGAATATAATCAACTAATTTTCAAATTTAACCTTTCAAATCGATAGCTAGTATTATTAGCTTAATGATAACGCTGTCCGTGGTTTATTTTATCATTTCTTTTGTTAATTATTTGATTGTAAAAAATTTCGGGTGCCGGTCACAGATGACCCCCGTGGCAGCCAACGTGTTAACATAAAATGCTCCCCCCGCTTTGTTTTTGGACGAAAGTGTGCACAAGTTTAGTAGTTCGAAAGTAGTTTGGACAACTGGCAGTGAGTCATTATACCTCACCCTAGACGTCTAGGTTGTCTGGTAAATATCTAGTTAGACGTGATTGCGAGTGAGTCAGATATTCGATGTCTGGATCGTCTAAAGATAGTCTGTATCAACTACCTACAAATGCGATCCAAAATCACATTTCGACTACTAACTGCATTAAGAGTAGAAAATTCAAAAGAAAACTGAAAAATTAATACAAAAAAAAAATAAGAAGACAGTCGAAATAACCAACAATCTTACATTGCTTTTTATATTCAATACACCGTAGTGGTTGATAAATTTTTTGCTATTAAGGCTTTAACACGTTGACTGCCACAGTGAAAACGGACGTGGGTAGTCAGACACGCTGAAATCCTAATTATTAACAATACAATCAACTAGTTTTCAAATTTAACTTTTCAATTCGATAGCTAGCATTATTAGCTTAATGTTAACGCTATCCGTGGTTTATTTTATCGTTTCTGTTGGTAATTATTTGATTGTACAAAATTTCGGGTGCCGGTCACCGGTGACCCCCGTGGCAGCCAACGTGTTAATTGCCATGGCCTGGAAGCCCGGAAGCTAAAATTTGAAAATTAATCAATTTGATCCGTAATTATTAAATTTCTTGCGTATCTCACTATACATATATACATATGTATATTCCTTTTGACCGTGCCAGTCAACGTGTCGAAGTTTATGTACCTTTTGAAATTTTAATCTAAAAGTTAGAAAAAGAAACGGTATCGCGAGACGTTCCCTCCCTCACAATTTTATCAGTTACTTAGCAATATCGAATTTCACAGGAGCCACACACAAGATTCTCGTGCATGATACTTGGCCGTAACTTAACCGCCAGGTCGATCAGTTCAATTTCCTTCCTCTGTGCCCTATACCTTCGACCCTCGACAAGGTAATACGATAACGAGTGACAGATCATTAGAGACACGAAAAGCCTTTGATCGAAATTCGATGGGTCTGTACATGCTAATGACACTAACATCGTTCTACATATCCTTACGGTGTCCAGTTTCGCGTGAGTATGACTTACAATTATGCGTTCACCGTTAATTGTGATGATTTATGCGACGTTTAAAGAGGGAATAATTAATAAGCTTCCTGGGGTGCATGTGTAAACCGTCTCTCCCTAGTGTTGATACAGCAATTAATACCGACTTTTGATTTATGACTACCTTTAATCGGCTATCGCGATACCGGAAGTTTCTTATTTTATCTCGACTCGATGGAGAAGAAATGCGTGTAGGGTCCTTGTAATTATTATTCCGTCTTAAGTGGTGATTGTCGATTCACAAGTACAACAAATCGATTTTTCACTTTTCGCATGAATCAATAGTACGATACTTCAAAAATGTGTTCTTAACGTTTGAGGGTGAAATTTGTAAAAATATCGAAGTTATAGGCTATTTTATAACACGCGTTTTTCTTAAAACTAAATTTTTCAAACTGGCGTCCAGGATAACTCAAAAACTAATTGACCGATCAATTTCAGACAAGGCACATTTTATTCCTTATACATTTTTCTAGGGACTGAACCTGCAATTTTGAAATTTCCGATTATTTATAACAATTTCTAATCGATACAAAACAAAATTTTTCTAAGAAAACAGGTTAATTTTCTTTATCACGCTATAAATTTTGCAATTTTTCAAATTCTTTTTTCGAATTAGGTTCAATCACAGCGTAAACTATCTATCTTTGATAAAAAAACTTTATCTGTTGCAATCAGATGACTACGACAGGTGCTACGTGGGACGCCAGCCGGGATTGCACCGACGGAAACATAAAAAAAAGTGTGCAAATATAATTAAAATAATAAAAGGATATTGAAATAAAAACTCTTCCACCCACAACAAAGTTTAATGCAATATTATAAAAACCGCTTCCCTTAAAAAAATTCATAAATATCTGTTACTTTCAAGTGTGAATTATCGAAGAAATCAAACGTTTTTGTGAAAAATCATTCTATAGTTTCTTGTATACTTGTGAAAAAGATATACTACCATTTACAATGGCAGCTTGGCAGATAATAAAGAAAAAAGTTCGTTGCTGACTCACAATCAAATAAAAATGGGTAGATTGCAATACGACCGACCGAATAGACAAGTACCAAAAATTTGATATTTTTCAATTGAAAATTCCCGAAAAGGTAAAACTGCGCTTTTCTAACAGTTTATTACAATTTCGTCCGTTTCCTGGAACAAACATCTTGCACGGGATATCCCAAGAAACTTGCAAACGCATGTACAGAAACAAGTTTCAAGGATGAAGCAAACATTCAATATTTACGATGCACCCAAGAAGCAACGTGTAAAGGTAAATGTGAAAGAAGTCGAAACACGAAGAAGAGGGTAAAGAAGGAGTTGCTCGCGGCACGTAAGGTCTGCCCTTAATCGCGATGCGTGACAGGGGGACTTGCCAAACAACCCTGGTAATATTAATCTTCGATTAAAGGCTTATCGTGCCACGTGGCCACGGACGTGGAAAATTCGGCAACGCGAAAAACCGAGGGAGCCAACCTTATCGCGGCGTTCCTCGGCTTCCCCGGTTTTGTGTACACAATTCAAAAAAACATCCCTTCGTCCCTGTCCCAATATTTATCGAGGTTTCCTCAAAATGCACTCTGCACGTATGTACCTTGTATCGGAAACTCTATATGTACGCATGAGAACGATCCAAAGTTAATCGCGGTTTTAAAATTCATTCGTAAATTTTCATCGAGATGCTGATGAATTTCATTACACGGAGGTTCCACTCTGTGGATCAATTGACAGGATTAAATTTGTCTTCGTAGAACCTACGAAAGCAGCTTCCACTTAATCCTTAACCCTCTAGTTAATAATTTCGGTAAGAGGGATGTAAACTCCGTCTCAATAGTTAGGAAGTTTCGTATTTCAGAGAAATTCGATATACCTGTGTGCGTAGTCGTTCGACATCCTTTTGGACTAGTAATTAATGTTGAAATTAAACAACAAACATGAGTGTATTAACATAATTCAAAAGAATCAGATTAGACATCTATGCATCTTGCTCGTCGTATTAGGATGCTGCGAATGAAATGTTCAATTTCGTTAACCAAGATGTGTTTTAGAAAGTGATAAGATATTTGAAATTATACATTTCACTTAATACTTATTCGAAGACACGGTTTAGTTTGAAAGTTCATCTTTTCTGATGAAAATTTATAAAAATTCAAATGTTACATTAAATTGTAAATGTAAGTTAATAGAAATAGATTTTGTTTTAATTCATGAAAAAGAAACGATACAGGAATTATACTTTGATAAATTGTTTACTGTAACTGTAACTGATAATCAGCTATTTTGTAATAGAAATATTTAAACAAAAACATCGGTGTAGTTATTTTCACTCGACTTTAATATCATACTAAATCGAAACGAACTAATATAATTTTTCCAACAAATTACAGAAAGAAATAAAACCTGGTGCAGATCCTTATCAAGGACCAAAAACACTTCCTACGTGTTTATTCAATCACCAATTTCTAACATCGACTCAAAATTATGTTAATATTTTCCCTATAAATGGCAATTATTCCTCCTAATACGTTATTCAAGAAAAACAAAGAAAATCATTCAAACATCAGGCTTATATTTTAAAACGGGCCATTCAACATCGATCAATCTAATGACTCTACTATAAGCATCATCGAATGACCCCACGACCTAAATAAAATTCGATTTCCAACGAGACAGAAGGAGATCCGACAATATTTGGAATCAGATACCTCGATATCGATGATGACATCGATAACCAAGTTCCCTTGCCTCGTGTGCACTCAATATGTTGCAAGGAACGCGAATCGAGGGCATACAGAGGCTGGGAGAGGCGTTCAGAGAGATACAGAGGCAATTCCGGAACGATGGTTAGGTCGATCCTCGAATGGCTAATCGATGCCTGACCGCGCAAATACGCTCCAAGGGCGTTCACACGAGACAAGGTACGCACCCTTAAGTCGGCTTTCTACCCTACGTTCTTCTCCCCCGTGCAATAACTTTTACGTCGACGCCCGCGAGATCTTACTACGCGTTGCTCCACTATCCCTGAACTGTTCTTGCCGCAGAGTACAGTGTTAAAGCGAGCAAACTTAGGGGCTATTTAATCCGAGAACGCTATGGTATGGCGTACATCAACGTTTCTAAAATCATCGTTGCCACAACATTTATACCTTTTCGTTACGTGCGTATTTAATAACAAAGGACAATTTTTAAGTATGAAAAAAAAACCTTAATTTTCAAAAATGACAACGTTTCTTGTTTTGTCTCTAGAATGTTAACGACTGTCGAGCAATGGTAAAATTTGTTATTGAATTTTGGAAACACACGTTAAAATGGACACATTTTGAAAAGTTTAAGATGATATAACTATTAGTTTATCGATCCTGGATTCGTTATGGTGCGAGGTGATCCACGCGTTTTCCGCTAAATTTACCAAAAGAAAAGCTCGACGCGGGATTTGGCGGCGAAAATTCGATAGAGATTTCGTGAAACATCATGGAATCCTGAACCGTCTCAAAGTTTCGCGGTGGAAACGCGTTGTACGGGGCACGAGGTAAGATTCTGCACGCGTAAGCCAATTTAACGCCCTCTCTCACCCCGCCTGTTACCGAATCCTGCAGCGTCGAATGCCCTCCTCGCTTTTGCCGTGAGAGGTAGGCGTTGTATCTTTAATTATCTACGCAACGGAGGGACGGAGGTGGGCCCGAGGGATTTTGGCAGCTACCAGGAGGGTTGCAAAATGGTATCATCTCGTCCTCATGGCCGGGGCGTGGCTCTCTCGACACCCAAAATCTCTTCATCTTCGTCTATCTGACTTAACGTCCGAGAGAGGGGAAGGGAGGGAAACCGCTGGCGGAGAAGCTTGGCCGTTTAGTGGTAGCTAAACCTCGGTAACAGGTTTTTTCTTTGAAAAGAAAGCACCGAGAAAAGTAGCTGATTGTAACTGCCTTTTTTTTAACCCTACACACCCCAACTATTTTTTTATACGATCGAGTCTAGTTTATTTTTACGAAGAAACTTTCGAAAACCTAAATCTTTAAAAAGAGAAAGTTACAAATATTTATAAATCTGTTTGTCTTTATCTCGTTTATTAATTTGACAATTTTCAAAATTTCATATTTAAGTAACCCTTTGCGCTTGGAGCGTTGGATTTGATTAAGTCTGAATTTCTTTTCCAGTGAAAGTTTTCAAAATGTAGAAGCACTATTTTGGAAGAAAAGACTTACTAATATCTTTCAATTTATGTTAAATTGAAATTATTATATGTTAAATGAAATTAACAACTTCACCTTTTCAAATATTCTAATAAATTACATAACATGTCGCTCCAAAGACGCCGCTCGGGTTAATAATTTTAGTCATATCTAATAACTTTAATTTCCTATTTAAGAATTCCTCGATAAATTATATATATATCGCCACAGAAGCGTCGCCCGAAAGCGAATGGTTCAATCCTTTACTTTGATATCATCGAAACTCAAACGAATCGCATCACTGCTATAGTCACAGTTAAATTATAACCTGTACAATTGGGAATCTTTGAAGAAGAATCTATATAAATATTTTTCATTTCAGAGCGATAGATAACATGTTAATCCATTCTCTTGTAGAACGGTTCATCAATCGCTCTTATTTTTCTGCTCTACCGAAAAGTAACAAAACTAGACTTGAGCTAGTTTAACTCTCGTGTATTTTATCAGAAAATTCCCAACGACGATAAACTCTCCGTATTTTTATGCGAACCTCGATAATGGAGTAACAAAAACGGCGAGTCATTTTAACATTTTATCACCCGCACGAGACATACACTTGAACAACGAGGCTCCTCGGCACCCCGACGATGTCGGAAGCAGAGGCTGGAAAAAAAGCGACGAACGGCTAGTGGCTGGTTCGAGCATTCGCGCGGAAAATGATCCGTAGAACGACGACGAAGAGGGAACGAACGACAAGGTCTTAGTTTGCCAGAGAGACAGTTCCCGACGCGAACCGCGCTTACCCGCGAAATATTAATTAAGACAGTCGTTAAGAAAAAGCCGGCAGTGCATTCACGTAGAAAATTATGTTTGCTAGCCTGACGCCGTTATATGGAATTTCCGCCTTCTCCATATCTTCCCTTCATTTGCTGTATGCAGTTAGAAAACGATAAAAGCCCTCGTTACATTCTACAACCAGGTGTCCCGTGTGATCCAATGATTCTTTTCCAATAAACGTTCCCTCGATAGCTGACCATTCTTATCAATATTTAGTACCAACGAAAGTACATGACTCAACAACATATGACACAAAACATAAAGTATTATACATTCGTTATTTATCAACAAAGCGGAAGGAACTTTTGGAACAACCTAATAATTTTATAAATAAAATATAATTTCCAAAAACGACGAAAAACAACAATGACGGATTGATTAATTGTTCAATAAAATCGGGACACAGATTTTGAACAGAATATTTCAAAAACTCAAAGATATTAAAAATTTTAACTGAAAGCGTAACGCTAAAAATACGTAAACGGCAATTTGCAAAGTACAAAAACACTGTACATAATTTATCAGGAAAATACAGACGAACAGACCGTTTTTCCTTTTTGTAGGTACAATTCTATGCAGGATTAAAACCACCTGAACTTCGGATTAAGGAAAAGAGGAAGGGTAGAATTGTAGTTAACGGGTTGACATTATCGCGAAAGAATATCCCTCTGTTAATTGCGTTACAGCTGTAGGAAAGAAGAAATGTAATTCCAGTAAATTCTACTTTCCCCGAGTACGCGACAGGCACAAACTAAATATTGTGCCTCGAAATTAAATGAACACAGTTGTAGGAGGAACATAGTAATTAATGTGTGAAGAGAAATTATTAATTAGGTAAGTGTCTCCTAAGATATCTAAAATCCAATCATTTAGCAATTAGCTACCTAAATTAAAGCATAAAGATAAATAATAAATTACATATTTAACAATTAAACGTATCCATAGCTCGTTTTACGGCCTATATATACGTTCCGGACAAATTGGCCGTAAAGCAAAAAGCCGTATAAGGAATCAATTATTTTGATACGAACCCAGACAAATTCAGTAGAGAAAGGGAGGAGGGTGAAAACGATTTAGACGAGAGTTTGTTGTATAGTAGTCAATGTTTTGTATGCTTTTGTATTCTTGTAAATATTAAGTGTCGACGTCTCGTTCGTGGGGAGAAGAAATACTCGACGAGAATCAATGTCCGGTTAACATATTACCGAATCCTTCGCGTCACATGTATTAATATATACAGAAATACACCGAAATATATTAAAATTCAACTGGTCGATGATATTTCAAGCATTTAATATTTTCGTAGTTTTGAAAAATTCACAGCACAGCAGTTTTATGGATATTCAACTTCCGCCAACATATGTCACCACGTTACCGAACCGAAAAATATAATCTTCAAGTTTGTATATTACTGTTCCTATCAACTAATGTTATTTAAATCTAAATTAACAGGAAACACTTGACGCATTAACGATCCCACAGGTCAACGCGAAACGTTCAACGACGGCGAAATTCCTGGCAATAAATATAAAAAAACATGCCTAAATTTTACGTGGTAGATAGCTCAGAAGATAGAGGAAAGTGCGTAGATAATAACGCAATTTGTTGCAACGCGATATCTTAATTAGTTCCTGAGATATAGGGCTTCAAAGTTTGTATAGCGGCCGGCGCGTACGAGGGTACTCCCGAATGGGCCGCAGACTTTTTTCTAGGAAATGCGTACGGCGCATTTCCAGGAATAGTAAAGGGTTAGACGTAAACAATGACCACGTGACCGCTACGCTAGACACTCGCTGTCTGGGTCCAAGCGTGCGACGGCAGCGAATTTCGACAAAAATTACGTTTGTCTTTACACGACGATATCTCAGGAACGGATAAAGGTATCGACGTAAATCAAAAAGCGAATTAAAGTGGAAGGTTTCTACTTTCTTACGAATCTAACTTTATACCGAAATTCGAAACAGGACTTTGTTGGCAGCCCTTTGAACTTTTAGTAATTTTAATACGCGTTTCTTATGCAATTTAACATAGTTTCTGACTTTCAATTGCTTCTAACAATAGAATATTATTATAAATATCTATCACACGCATTATTAACGATTCTTTCGTTTGTATTGTAAGTCGGTTGTATTTTTTTTTCCAAAAATTTTGTTATTTCACATTTTTTAGTGGCGGACGGAGCATTCCTTCCAGAGTAGCATCAAAGAATAGGAATTTTGCTATGGGAATAGCATATTCATTTTCGAAGCCGGTTAAAAAGCTTTAACACTACTGGAAGTACCAAAGTAAACTAATCAAAATGACTAGATGCAGGTATCTCAAAGTACAAATGGGCATTTTAAAATTCAAAATGTTATCAAAATAAACGGCTCATTGTACATCGATATCTTCATCCTAATACCACGTATTTGCGTTTTCAAGGACCTTCGTGTCTTGGAGCATTTTTACGTCTACTTTTGATACTCAATCAATTGATTTTAATACGAAAAATAAGAAAAGTAGTTATCTCCAAAAGCTCTTTACCTAAAAATACAAAATAACCATATAAGGTATAAAACTAGACTGAAATAGCCAGTGTTTTAGCCCTCCTACTTTTCATTCTAAAATTTATTTTTCCACTTTATTTTCAACTTAGAAATAAGTGTTGGCAAAATATTAGTTTAGTGTCTAAATAAATTATAATGAACTATTTTTTATTACAAAATACAACGATAAAATTTTCAATTATCCCCTATTAATTTAGCTGTTAATGAAATTCCACTATCACCCGTTCAATTATAAACAATCAACGCCCTCACAACAGTAAAATTCGTAATGGTATATACCAGAGGTGGGGAACGTGCGGCCTCCGTGAGTTTCTTGTACGGCCTTCATAAAAGCTAGCTCTTATATTAATTAATATTTAATTACATAGATCACGACTTAATATTATTATTTTTCTATTGTATTTCTTTAAAATGAAATAAGTTTATTTAAAAATACTTCTACTGTATTTGAATATGTAGTTGTTTATTAAAATTTAAATATATATATATATGCTTAAATAAATAAAAATACCAACAGTGAAATATAAAAAATTATAGCGGCCTCCTTTATTACTGTCTAATTAAAATATGGCCTCTAATGATAAAAAGGTTCCCCACCTCTGATATATACCTTCAAATTATTGCCAGAACAATTTCTCTGATAATAATCTCCAATAAAGTGTTCAATTATATTATGTTATTCCAGCTGCAACTATAACGCACAGTGACAATGAGATTCCACTGTCAGGCGTGCGATTACAAGCGCGAAATTGTGTACTCTTTTCCCCCAAGCCACCCCTAAAACCAGAATTCAGAGTACACAGGAAGTAATACAAGGTCGCGTACATCCAAACACGTATAGGAATTAACCCCAATGATGAATGGGAACGGGAGTGAATTGTAGTCAACGCAGCGACGATATCGTCGAGGAGAGTGCTCGGGTTAATTGCGTTATACTTGCCGAGGAAAACGAACGCAATTGATGTCGAATCACAAAATTTGTGAAGGCGCTGCGTAAGAACACTTTTCAAATATAACATTTCGATACACAAGAAGAACTACGTATGTGTGCAAAGTTTCAAATCGATCGAATATGTGAAAGTGAATCAAAATTATGTTAAAAAATTCCACCCTAACGAACTAACAAATGAAGTTAAATAAAAGGTTATATTGTAACACTTGCTGTTTTCATTTTATGAACACCCCGACTATAAACTTAATTTAGTTGAATAAATAAAATTTATGGTATAGATATATCAACATTAATGTGTTCACTTACCTTAACGGTCTCCTGGGGGGAGTACCTCGCAGGGCGTTGGGCTTGAGCCTGTGCCTGCAGGCTCATCGCTGTACCATATCTGCTATACCAAAAGCTCTGAAAAAAAAAAGAAAAATTCATATAAATTTAAAAAAAATAGATAAATTTCATCCATCGAGCCTGGAATATTCTTTTGTATTGAGCTGAAACTCTATACAAAAGAAAACTAGGCATGAAAATTAACCCTTTGCGCTCGATTGTCTCGTCTGAGGGGACATATTTAATATTATTTATGTCAGAATATAGAAAATTAAGGAAAGCAATGAAAATAAATAGATTGATAATCATTTGTATCTGTTTTCTTCCAAAATAGCGCATTTGGTTTTTCAAAATTTTGTTGGAAAGGTAGACTAAATTCAATCGTATCCAAAAATGCGTCGACTGCAAAGGGTTAACAAAGAAAAAAAAAAGAAGAATAACCTTAAAAAGAAAAATATTCCTGTAGTATATCGATCCTTGACATCTTTCAAACAGTATAGTTTGTGAAAGATATTGTATATCTCTACAAAGAAATATATAAGTGGCTTTATTAAATGTACCACCCTTGTATATACGTTCAAGATCGATACTTTATAAAGATAAAATATTTTTTAAATATCAGTGCTTATTGTAACTTCGTACAACATTAACTCTAATGTAGATAATTAGGTACTCGACTACCCATTTTCAAATTTCCATTTGACAACGTTTTATCTTGTTCGACGATAATATCACGAAGTCCCTAATTTGTTGGACTTCTTAAAAAAAAGTTTATCTCCACTAAGAAATTGTTCGCAATATGCACTCATGCATCTCTCTAACAAATAAATTGTTAAAAATTTGAGTCCCTGAAAAAGGCTTTCCTCGTGGACCGAAAGATTGGCAAAAGGGATGAAAATGCATACAATAACTTGTTTTTCATTATCATTAAAAATGTTCAATCAAATAGGATAACAACTTCATTGAATTTAATATTCAAAACTTGTCGATTTATAACGTTGATAATCCTGCAGAAAAGCACGAAAAGGACGCAATTGTTACAGAAGATCCGGATAAAGTTAGAGCTGGAACAAGAGCTGAAGCAAAGAGAAGCGTAGAGGGTGCGTGGTTGGCTGGTTGGCCTGTCAATACGAAGAGCTACGTGACCCAGGTACCAAATGACACATCCGGTCGAAGGGACGAACTTTCTCGTCCTTTTCGAGAACCATCTTGTTTTTCCAACATTCTTCTAACGAAAAATCACAAAACCGTTCAATATTTCGTCTACTCGATTAATTAATATCTTCGTTAAAATTTCCTCTAAATCTTTCTGGTGGTTAAATTAGATTTTATATTACTAGAAATTTACCAAATTCATTATAAACGCTTTAACACGAGCAAAGTTAACGAATTTGATAAGTCAAGATTTTTAAATTAATACAATTAATTAGTTCGACAACTATAAAGATCATTAACACGATATTTGATCAACGCCTCTATAAGATATGTAATTTAACGAAAAATGTGTAAATACGAAATACACATTTTATTTATATTAGGATATAGCAAATTAGTGGAAGGAATTAAAATGAAGATTTATATACATTTTGAACGTATCCAATCGTACCAAAAACTGCTCCAACTGCAATATGTACATATGTTAATACTGTATCTACCAGAAGCCTATTAATAGCCTTTTCAGTACTATCAACTGTTAACTAAAATCTGGTTGGTAAACCTTCGATTAATATTTTTTCATCAACAACACTGCTGAAATCATGAAAATCAGACGTCCTGCAATTCAGAGAGAAATGAAAGTAAGGGATGCTCCTCTTAATCTTTAATTACTATTTCCTGATTTTAAAACGGTAGATAATGTGTTAAAAGAGAAGTTTATAACTGGTTGAAGGTTTCTCAATTTAAATCACAAAATTGATCAAGAGGCTTTTATTAAAATAACATTAAACGTCGGTAGTTCTGGTGTTGAATCAAATAATTTTATTCGAAGGTAGTCCAACTTGACTTCCAAACATAACGTCTCTTTTCCAAAACGATTTCAATAATAAAAATGCTTTTAATTTCCAAATTATGGCCCTTTTTTAATAAGACCCTTCAATTGTCGTATTTATTCCCATCCTCTGTCATAATTTTTTATTCTGATTCCTCCGCGCTTATTAAATCTACTACGTGTTGAACAGCGACAATTTCCGATCGTAAAGGAAGAAGCTTTACTCGAGCGAGAATATTAAACCCACGAAAGCCTGATTAATAATGAAAGCAATTGACTCTCGACCGATCGTTTGTAAAGTTTCAAAGAAAGCCGCGATTTTTATGGTGCTTCAGGACTCCTTTCAACTCGAATAAAAAATTGAACGCGAAACGCAAGTGTGCAGGGTCTGATCGACGACAAAACACGCGGTTCGTCGATTATTCGTTGACAAAAGAGGGAGAACAGGGGTTGATGAGGAAGACATGGGGGGGGGGGGGGCAGCAAGAAGAATAGGGTGTAGAAAGGAAAGAGATAAAAAATGGAAAGCCGAGCGAACGAGCGAATTCGACGACGAAAAGAGACAGAAGTAGCACTCTCGCGATACGGGAAAGCTAATCGAGCGAAAAGCATAATTAATCACGGTGAATTTGTCGTGATTAACGACGATCGTGTTTGTCCCTAGTGGCTGTGAGTCTAAACATCGTTAATGCGCGACAAATCGACTCGCCTACCGCTATTTTACCTATTCGCAGCCACCGGTTTACAACATGAACCTGTTACGTGTTATTCGTAAGCGTGATAATACCTTCTCTCGTCAATACTCATTATCGCATGCAATATTGTCCCCAAATCCAAACAGGAAATCACGCGTTGGAAATTCACCGCGAAAACGTAGCAACGAATAATAGCAATTATACAGTGGTAGAGAAAAAAATTATTACTTGTTCAGTTTGTTTTATTATTATCGAATGTATTTGATAGATATTCTGATAAGAGGATTAAAAATTGTATAAAACCCTGCTAAACCACAATTAATTTAAATAATGAATACAAATTTTATGCTACATTGAATAAAACAACATATTTCTAAAGCTAACAGAAAAGGTACTACTTTTGAAAAATAATTTAAAAGAAATACTCTGAATACGAAAAATAAATATGTAGCAATTCGAAAGCAGTAATATTTTTGACTGGTTTTTCAAAATGTGTTGTTTCAGTTAAAATTTAATAAAAATTGTTATCTAATTCGATAAATCAGATTTTAACTGGATTTTCTAGAACTGTTTTAGCGTTCAAACGCTAAAAAATTGCAGTATCGTAAAATATTTGAATTCCCACTACTATTTGAACAATATTGTCTCGCATTTTTTCTTTTTTTTTACATAAAATTAATTAATATTTGGAGATTCCAAACACGCTTATCACTCGTTCAATAATTAAAGTAAAATATTAAGGTGTAACTTTGAATAAATAACTTCGTTTGTATCAAACGTTAATATTCAAAATAGCAATGATGAAAATCTGTACATTTTTCTAACAAGCTACTAGTTTCGTAATTCTATTTCATTCCATTACTTTCTAGTAATCTAAAAAAGATGCATTTAAATTCGTAAATCTTAAAAGATTTTAATCACCTTAGTTAGTACCTGCATATTTCCTTCAACCCAATAAAATATTTTGTATAATAATTTTAACAAAAATCATATTAACCCATACTTCATAGAAATATAAGTTACATTGATCCAAATACGTAAATATTACAAAATTTGAATTATCTTCCAGATGCTTTCTGAGAACAAAGATTTCAAAAATCGATACAACAAAAACGAATATTACATACGTTACAATCCGATACTCGTCGAAAACTGTTATGAATTCTAATAAAATCGTGTTTACGACGTAGACGAAACACCCGTAAAATCGTATGGTATTCCATCGTCTCATCCTTATTAATAGCCTAGCGATTGCTGCTGTTCCATGGTTAGTCTTTTAGCCCCGCGACCCACGAGACCGTAAAACCGATGCCGTAACTAATCTTTCGGCATGCCATTAATCCATTTATGGCGTTATAATATGTATCCGGAACCGTACGACAGTTTAAGGGGGACGAGCGACGTGGTAAGACCAAAGCCGAACGAACAGAGCAGCCATAAACATGTAGAGAACACGTTCTCACGTACAGGAAGAGGTGTATAGGATGTATTAAAATACGAGTGCACTTCGACCGTGTGTATACGCGCGCACGTGTCCAACAGTTCGAACATCAGACTTTATGGTGTGGAGTATCATGGGAGGTAGGGTAGGCGGGTGTCGAGCCTCATTAGACAGCATGGGACCCCGTGCATCGTGAGGGGTTGCCGCTTGGGACTCGATGGAAGTGCGTACGGCGAACCGGAAACTAACGACCTTACCCCCCCACCTATCACGAACCACTGTCGACCTTTCTTTTGCGTCTACAATTCCGATTCTTCTGTACGATCGACAGATGTACAGGCTGGAAGAGGAAAAACGTTTGTTTTAAGGCTTTATCAGCGGATTGATGCGCGGTCGAACGTAATAGGAAGCCGGATAATGGACTCGGTTCCTGTTCCTTTCAGGCTAGTGAATTCTAATGGTGTCGTTGGCGTGGGAATTGCCATCACTTATGCTTGTCAATATTTTCCTCGAATATAAATGGGATACTTTAATCCACTATAACCAGAATTTCTTACGTTTTCGAAAAAAGAATGATAGAAAGAATTCATTGTGAAATGCTTACGTGATGGGATATTCTCAGCTTTATTAATGAAATCAAACAGAGTTTAAATCTAAAGTATAATCTGCAACAACAGATGCTTAAAATGATGACAACCGCAGAAAGGCAACGTCTGAAACGTTCGTCCACTGCACTGATTGCGTTACTCAGTAAAGTGTAATTTGTAATCCAAAGGGAAATATTTGTTTACTACTCGCACTACTACGCGTATCACGGAGTGAATGTAAACGTAAACAAACTTCGTCGAAATGTTTAAAACTAAATTTCTGCAAATTGAAACTGATATTTTTTATAATTTTTTACGTTTATGACCTTGAATGACTATAGTCGTTGAAATTGTCTCGAGAAGCGCTACAATCGTAGGAATTCAAAAATATGTGGTTCCATTAAAAAAAAACCAAGTTAACCAACTTTTGTCTGAAACATTTCTTCCTATCTCAAAGAACGTAGAACTTATTCAGGTGGCTTGCCTCAGGCGACTCACCCTGTATACTAAAATTCCAAAATATTCCCCTAACAGATCAACATTTCATCTAAATAAGATACGTAAACCCTATCGATTTATAAAAATTGATAACTGCTAAAAACCACTTTTCAAACGTTTATCTGAAAATCGAACAGAGACATGGACAATATTGTAAAAAATGATATCAAATCGTCGTTTCAATTGCAACAGTAAACAAGAAAGCATCGTTATGCTCGATCTACTTGCGAAATAATAACAAAAAAAAAAGGGTAAAATATTCCGTCTCGAGTATCATTCTCATTAAACCACGGTGATCAAGAACCCAGCACGTTAATTACTCACTCGTACATGCATATGCCACGAAACAGTGCAACTTCGTCACAACGTACACGTTCGTTTCTGTTCGAAACCGCTGTGTACCCCGTGAATTTATATTATTTCATCGAAAGTCAATAGCGAAGCAATTAGCAGGAATTTCAGTAACGCTAGATTTTCCGAAGCTTTCGAAACTTGAACAATTAAAATTGACATGCATTAACGACCTGCATGCATTTATTTTTCTCGTTTCAAAATCAACGACACACAAGCAAGGGAATAATTTATCTCGATCGTTACATCTAATCAAATATAGCAAATTAATTGAAATTTGGAAACGTATGTGTTTATTTATTTGATATCCTTTAATTGCTATAATAGGGTCCTGGAGTTTGATCGAACGTTACAATTTGCCCACTTTTATTTGAAAATTGGAAAGTAAAAGAAGGCATTCAATGCTTTTTCCATTATTTAATCTTTTCATACACAGTGGAGGTTATTCTTCTTGCCAAACAGAGATTTTTATATGAAAAATGTGCTAAAATATATATATTTTTTTAATGGACTGCCTGGTATTGAGAACCATAATAAATTACAAACAAAATATACTATTTTACTACGATGTATTATAACATATTGTTATTTATATTCAAAGTTTTACTTTTTACGTATCACTGTACAAAACTTAAATGTTACTAGACTACTTTTCTACCGATCTGTTAAATAACTAAATGAAGTATCAATAACAAGTAAACATTTTCATCGTGCGATTGAAAGAACATTCAGAAAATCAGTTTTAAGTAAAAATACTTAATCATCGATCACTGAATAATTAATTTAACCTTGTAACAGAATTCCCACTGTTATTTCTCCGGATTGTAACAAAAATACAATGAAAATTTCATTTCGTTTCTTCCTCCAACGAAAAAGAAAACAGAAGCTACAAACAAGACAGGGTAAAATAATGTCAGACAAGTAAAGGGTCTTTGCATTTAATTAGAAAGAGGAGCAACGCGGAAGCAGTAAAGTAAAGAAGACAAGGCTGGAAATCGCGAAACTCCCCATCGCAGTGGTGCGTACATCGGTATGGGGTTTTCTGGTATGGTGTCGAGGGTTCGCGACTTGACAGTGATCGAGAACCACGATGCTATCTTCGCGGCTCGATAACGACCAGCGGAAGTATCGCTTTAATCACTATATCCGAACCCCGTTCCCTTGGCACGCCATTGGATAGCAGATCGTTTCTCATGTAACCTTGCAGCGACTCCATGGAATCGGTCGCATTGTAATTCTCCAAATACCATATGTACTTGCACGACTACCAATACAAACGCATACGCATTGCCGATTGATCCCAATTGCAATTTTGCACTATGAAAATATATGGTTCCATTTAAAAAAACACCGATCACCTTGTAATCTCGAAAAAAATGACGTTGAGCAAAATTGTTCACCAATCAGAATATGTGCCCCATCGGATACAATAACTTTTTCTTCTAACATTCTTTTCTACCATGAAAAACAAGCGAGATATTTGAGATGCCAGAGTTAGCTGGGACACCGTGTATATTAAAAATTACGGGACACTTACAACGTGAGAATCAAATGATTCGTTTACGTTTATGAAATTTGCATAAATAAACAGAAAAACGTACAATCGAGATTAACTGCGTAATTAACAGGCGAATCGAGAACCATACGTAACCCTCGCAAAACCATTAGAACATCCTGGAAGAGAAGGGTGAGCCTATGATGCAAAAACTGAGATACAAACGCGTGTTAATTTCATAGAACGGAACAAGGTAGAATGGGCAGGAAGAGAAGGAGAAACAGTAGGTGGAGGAGGCACCATAAGGTCTGGAAGGCCTCTTATGCTATCGATCTGTCCCTACCTCTGTGCCACACCATGCACCCCCATGGAACACTATATTGTTCCCACTCGGTCGGCTGGTATCGCTCTATGGTATTGGTGAACCGTGTTTCTCTCCTGTATATTTACGGGTTTTCGCGCACGTGTGCCAGCACACATTTCACCCACTCCGATGCTGCGATGGTGGCGTACGTATACATATATTAACGTAGTGCGTTTATTTCCACGGGTAGAGACCATGGACCTCCTCACACCTGCCCTCAACGACACCATTGCGTCACGAGCAACGCAACACTCATGCCACCGTAATAACCACCCGGTGAGTACACGCATTCTGAACATTCGAGGAAGGTGTGTTTTCGATTTGTGCATACAAGGTGATGGAAAAAAAAAACTGTTTAACCCTCCAACGAGTTTTTGATTTTTTCGATATAAAACAACGGACTAATTTTATTCTTTAACCGTTTAAGTGCCACGGGTTATTGCGAAAAGTATTTTGTGTCAAATGATGCAATGATACCGTTTCCTTATTTTATAATTTTATACATTATTTTACACATTATTTTATACATTATTTTTATACATTATTTTAGGATTTCATGAATTTTTAGCTTTTGGGTTGTACAACCCTTTCGATCACGAATTTATTCCTGGAAAGCATTTATTAAGCCGTGACCGAAAGGGTTAAAATATCCTGTACCAATATCGTATTTAACAACTATTAAAAACCTCTCCAAATTCTTTTGTAATATTTTCACAGCAAAATTTAAAACCTTACGAACGCCATTTATCAACAGAGACGTATTTTATATACCTCCGTTCAAACAAATACATTATGACTCATTTAACTTTTATCTGCAATGTTACATAATAAAACACATCGTGCAGGTTTTCGAAGAGATCCATACCACAAAAGGTGATCGTTACATCACGGAAAAATGTAATCACCTTATGCATACAACGAGATGCGTTGCGTAACTGTTTTCGATTCTCTTGAAAAGAATTATCTGTAAAAGATTTGAAAAGAAAATTTTATTATTAACTCTATTTATTCGAAACCAATATCTTAAGATCTTCCAATTTCAACTTTCTGTCACTCTAATTACTATCGTATGTAATATTTTATTGGTTGTGAAAGGGATATTTATATTCTATGTAATAATATAATATAATAAAATCAAAGTCTGAAAACGTTATAAGAAAATCAACAGTTAATTTTATTCCCTAAATTTAATATAACCACTTAAATCATCGGATAAATATTCAAGAAAATTATAGAAACTAAGTATTCGATAATTAAACCAATTAGAAGTAAATCATGAAACGAATACAAAATCATTTCTCATAAAATCTCGGACACCAGTATTAAAAAAAAAACAAAATTTAAATATGAATTTGATACACCCTTTTAAATATCTGAACAAAACAGGTCGAAAAGTACGGTAAACAGAAGTTATTCGCACGCGAAAGCACACGTAGGGTTGGACTTTCAGGAACAAGGTTCCGCCGATCCCGTCTGTCGTTGTCCTGGGTTCCTTCCCCTCTGACGTGGACATATGGTATTCCACTTTTCATAGCGTTGTACTCGCGAGAAACGGAAAGGGACAGGCTGCAAGAGATCAGAATATTCGAACGAGGGAAAGAGAAAGGGATCAGGGTTAATCAGCGTTGGAAGAAGACGCGAGACAAGGACAAGAATATCGGTCAACGGTGAAGAACGAAGAGCAACGAGATAACGGAGGATAGGATCCCTGAGAAAGATTAATATCTCTATCAGAGAAGTTCAGCAGAGCGGGCCATTTATCTACCTACGAAGCCTACAACGCGCCCTCCTTCTTCCTCCTCGCCTCGGCCACCTTCTCAACAAATCTTGCCAACAGTTTGCCCTTTGAAGAAGTTTATTTAACTCGCCACCCCATCGAACGGTGGCAAGGAAAATCTGTGCGTTCGTTTGTAGAAAAAGAAGAAGGGGTGTGGTGTTCGGGAGTGAGAGACGAAAGAAAAACGAACCTCCAGTGTCCAGATCGTGAAGTAGTGATTCGCTAGCCGGATGTGACCGGGGAAATTCGATTTAACACTCGACGCAGTTTGGAAACAGCAGGGAAGAGGTTCCTAATCAATTGAGGCGTTGGATGGAAGAAGGGCACATACGCCGAAATGCCGTTTCGAGATAATCGACTTCAAAGTTTTCATAATTGAATAATTTAATAAGTATCAATGCTTTTAAGTCAAATTTTTGTAAGAATGTAGTTACATGTCTTTAAAATATAATAAGCATACAAGTCGAAACGATTTAAACGATTTACGGAAAAAGGGCACATAAGCCTATGTGCCCCTCTTCCATCCAACGCCTCAATTCTGATTGATCTCATCTGTACCATGTGTCATGGAAATACGAAACGACAGGCTAGGATCGGCGAGCAAGATTTATAACGTCGCGGATGAGAACGTGAAACAACGAAAAAAGATGTCCGAGAATGTTTTCTTTTTTTTTTGCTCTTTATTATGAACTTTGCAATTTGTTCTACTAGACGTTTGATGAATTCTTACAACGTGGATGGTTACCCCCAATGAAATACCATTTTACAATATTATCTACGTTGTATTTTTATTCTACGATGAAAGTCAGTAGGTTACTTTGTTTCGGGTGGTCTTTCTATTTGGGCTTTGTACAGTAATTTGAATGTGTTGCAATTTTTTTGGTAGGAATTTTTAGGTCTTTACTCAGGGGGAGTTACCTATCACTGAAACCCAAAGTATCTCCGTTATTTTTAACGATACACGAATATTTGTTTTAAAGAGGGAATTAGTGATATGGAAAAGATTTTTTTCTTAACTTCCCCAAAAACATGTTATATCTTTCTATTGGATATAAAGTGACACTAATAAAACAAAATGACGATGACCTTGAAATACCGGAAAGTATGATCATGAGAAACAAATCTTTTCCATCACGATAATTGCCTTCTGAAATCAAATATTTTGTTTCTTAGATATTTTCTCGTATCGTCAAAAACAACGAAGATATTTTAAGATTTAATGTTAATCATTCAATGTTAATGCTAATTATTCAATACAACAATAAATCAATTACACTTTGAACACAAACTGTGAAGTATTATAACTTATTCAATACCTCATTTGATTCTGCATACATTGTACCAGTGAGAATTTCAACAAAAAGAATGCATAAGCAAAATATAAAAGAAAGGAGTAACGACAAAACTGATACAATAAACTATAATTTCAGATAACGTTAACGATCTAAAATATCCCGCAATAAGCAATGATAAAGTCGATTAAGCGTGGTCGGAGTGAGTAAATTAAACTCTATCTCTATCTCGACTAGTCTTTGCAGCTGAAGCGGTCTACGATTATGTCGCGTCACACGCAATCCACCAGCGTGCAAACCAACCCCGCACCCCATGGAGACACTCGGAAATGCAAAACATCGATAATACGTTGCATCGTGCGAAATGACTTTGATCTTAACTAATAACGATGCCTCGGCCGAAGTTATTGCGAAAATTATGGCCATTTCCGTGCGGTAAGATCTCAGATATGCAAAGTACCTCGGTCTAATATTTTCACAGATACGAATCCCACGCCGTGCGTGGTTAAACAGACGTTCTTTCGTCGATGAAAACGTTGACGAGTGATTTATTACCGTCCTAAGTGTTTGTTCGTTCGGTTTCGATCGTTGAATCCAGTAAATGCGTACAAATAATCGTGATAACCGGACAAGATTGTCCGCGGCGAGTTGATCATTAATAACTTGGAACGGTACCAAGACCACCAACGAAGGAAGGAATCTTTTATTGTACGATTTAACGGCAAGGTCAGGCAAGCCAAAGCTCGTTAACCCTTTACATATGTACAAGAAAAGTTCTCGTTGCAGACATTGACTTCAAATTTTATTATTTATTCCTTTGATTCGTCATTTGAAATTCTTTGCTCTTTATGATATTTACGTTAGTTTACATAATTTTGACTATTGCTCTTGTTATAATGTCGCTCTCCTACATAATTCAAGTTCCTCGAGAAACTCATTCTTCGTTTTAACCCATTGCACTACCATAACGTGTCACACTCGTGACGCACCTTACAGTTCAGATGTGACTTCTGTCGTTCAACCTTTGATCACAATTGAATATTAAGTTTAATTTCGATTACAATTTACACAGTTAATGTTTGCCAAGCACGAAGTATACGTAATAATTCAATTTCCTCGGTTTGTTTTACCGCTGAAGTAATAAATATTTACCTCTTACTGACGCACCTATCGGGGAAATGATAGTGCAAGGGGTTAAGGGAAGAATTTCAGTAGAAGTGGTAAAAAAAATCTATAGAATAACACCTGAAGAATGATAATTTTGTTGACACGATGATGTTTACAACTATTCGTTACAAAAATAATCACAAATTAATGAATTACACTATCCAACTCTGAATCGTATGCAACACGGTTCGACTATATTTACCCCTATCGGGTCGAAACAGACCTGTGGTCGATCCCAAAACACGAAACGCACCTTACCTCCTGCGAGAACCATTTCTCCACAGGTGAGATAGCGCGGAAATGCACGTTGTGTTACACCGTGAACCGAGTACATTTGTACGGATGTCTTTATCGCTTTATGAGCCCCATAAAGTGCTGTTGTCGGTCGTGCTACCTTTGTATCCAGACTGGTGCCAGTGAAAAGGGAGCGAGAACGAGAGAAAGGAGCGTTTAGCCATTGTTTATGCGCCTCATTATGTATACCGTTGTCGTCGATGTTGACTCTTAATGCGTGTACATAGGTAGAAGCCGGGACACGAGGAGAGCAACAAAAGAAAGATGAAGAAAGGTGATTTATGAAGGTGCGTGAGGGAAAACGGTTCGATAACGAGACCGATTTAAGTCGATTCAAGCGCGCCCACTTCCCTCCCTGAATTCCCAACGGTGATTATTAACGATGGTTCCATGGTCGAACCGATCATAATGGACTGGTAGATCGAGATCGACGCGCTTCGACAATAATTATCTCGCAAGAGTGGCGTCAAGTGGTGGTCAATCTGAATAGAAACGTTTCAACTTATTCCTTTGAATGGAAACGATGAATTTTGGTCGAACATTTTTTGGAACTAACCAGTCTTTAATTAAACACCCATATACCTCGTTATACGTCATTTCTCTATAACGGCCTTTTTTAATTAGGGCACTTTTTCGATTTACGGTCCACAATGTTTCGTTATACGGCAAAAAAAAAATGCTGTACTGTTAACGACCTTCTATTTACTCGATCTGCGTGAGTTCCAGCTTCTCTCTTTGTATAAAAAAAAATATATATACAGGGTGTCTCGTTATAATCATTCCACGCGATTATCTCGAATAACGAATGCTTGCAGACAAATTACTAAGGAAACTTTAGAACAAATTGAACTGTCGTTTAGGGATAGAATCAAGTGTTGCATAAATGTTCAAGGTCGTACTTTTGAATTTAGAAGATAAGAAACATTTTCTGGACGTGCAGTAAACACGTTTCAACGTCAACATAATGTAAATCAATGGATTCGTCTTTCTTTGTTTTTCCATTTAAAAAAACAAAGGTCACCTTCGAATCTAGGAGGCACCTCCACCCAGAGAAAGAACAGTGTACACCATTGAATGTTCCCCTTCAGATAGAGCATGTTTAGTTTAAACATAATAATCGCGTGGAAAGATTATAACGAGACACCCTGTATAATGCTGATCGAATCGAGTAACCTCCTTTTCGAAGTCGGTTAATAATTGATTCGTTATACGGCTTTTCGCTTTACGACCAACTTTTCCGGAACGTATCCAAGCCGTATTATCCTGACATTTAAAAATACTTAAGAAAAAATAATAAATAAAATTATCCTTCGGTCTCTAAAAAGCATGTGTGATATTTTAATTCTGGTTAAATGGAATTCCAAGTTTCTGCAAAGAAAGTCCCCAATAATCGAAGATCGAAACCTCGAATCTGCACGTGGAGCATAACGCGAGAGACATTTCACCGTCTTGATGGAACTAAAGATGTTATTGGCTGTGTTCGCCGGCTATCGGCAGTACGGATCGTTGGCACGACAGTTTCCGTGCACTCGCCGTTACACGTCGTTTAGTCAAGTCCGAGCTTTGTGATTTTTTCGGATATTGAAAAGATAAGCA
This sequence comes from Stelis phaeoptera, assembly GCA_943735885.1. Lineage (NCBI taxonomy): Eukaryota > Metazoa > Arthropoda > Insecta > Hymenoptera > Megachilidae > Stelis > Stelis phaeoptera. The sequence continues at coordinate 7,402,511 of OX030933.1, forward strand.
ACAATACGGCCGGGAACAATGAATACGAGCACGGGAACGTGGTTCGCGAAGATCGCGAACCAGATAAATCATCGTAACCTTTAGCCATCCGTATCGTGGATCCTATAAAGTACAAATACCGTTAACCGCGCTATAGCCCATCAATAACACGCGTATGATCCTTTCCTAAACAACGATGGATTCTTGTGAACCATTTCTTTTTTTTTATTATCGGCCGGTAGACTATTGTGGCACTGACGGCACATCAAACAGTGACTCTTTGGTCGTGGAGAGACTCTTATAAATTACAATTGGATTTTTAGTATCCCAATAACGGCAAAAAATGATGGAAAATGCCAAAAACCGAGCATTTCTTCGCGTCGATCATAAAAGCGACCATTTGCCCGACGTTGTATTCAAGAAATGAGTTTTTTGTAATGGTATAAACGAAATTAAACAAATATCGCTAACCGAACTCGATTTAATTACGTTTTCACTTGTTTTATATGCGTTTAATCAGTTTTTTCTTTTTATATATGTATATAATTCTTGGGAAGGGCCGATGATTACTATGCCCCCCCCCCCCCTCTCTCTCTCTTTCATAGGCTATGGGAATTATTTTTCCCACCAAATAAAGTTATTCTTATGCGCGTTATAATACAGTATTTTTATTTTATTTTATTAAAAAACAATGTGCTACTTAACTCAGCCGTATTGTTACACATATATTAACATATATGGAATGTGTTATTATTTGTATTAATTGTTTTTTCTTTCCCGTCAAAAAATTACTACGAAAGGGTTGAACAACCCCTGTGTTCTCTGGATGGCTTACAACACAAATGTTTTAAATAATTATTGCATTGTTTCCAGAGGAATATACAGTACTACAACAGAATTATTATTACTTTACTTTTTCATCGAGATATGAAAGATATATTCAGTTCTCTAAATGAAATTACATATTTTATTTGCATAATAATTGCATCCTGTGTAAAGAAATATTAAGATAAAATATTAAAAAAATCAATTAGTCGCGAGATATTTCAAATTATATAAAACGTTCCACTTTCGAATTTAACATTTAACAAATATCTGAATTTGATTCGAAAAGAAATCTGCAGTTCCTCTTAAACAAAAAAAAAACTGAAGATGATCTTCGTGTCTTGATAAAAAAGAAAGTAGCAACAAATTAGTGACAATACTGTGCCCCCCGGACAGCACGCAACTTTTATGTAAAAATACTTCTGTTGTGGAACAAGTAAATTACGAGTTATTTAGTAAGTTGTTGTGTTGCGAGACTCAACCCGCAGTGAAAGTTGCATTAACTGTCCTGTGACGGACCGTTGAGACACTGATAATGTAAATTTCATTTCAAATTCTGTTATTTTCATTTTTTCAACTTTATACTATTCCTTCGAATATCATTTTCCAATCTACCCAGCCGTTCTGTTTAAAAGTTAATATGTCGAACTTTAATCGAGATATCATTAAACACGTTTCGAAAACTTGAGTGAATTGGTGAAAATTATTGCATTCTTCTTTCAGATACGTTTTCATGCGATATTAAAAATCATGGTTTCGTGACATTGTGACATTTTTTCAGGCGCTTTCATACGGTTCATGAATTTACACGCGTATGTAATTTGTACAAATTGGAATAACTGAGCACAAATTAGTATAAGTTCAGTTATTCCTTTTGCTACTATAGACAACTATTGTCGTTCGGTACGATGCGTTTATATTTAGAAGTAGTAGACTTAGCAGAGACTTTTAAATGGTAATTGATTATAAAAACACCTGTAAAAGTAAGTACCACACCACAGATAAAATTTGAAGAACAAAATTATTTTATTTCCTATGTATTAAAAGATTATCTACTATTCTAAAATCAAATAAATTAGTGTTATCACTTTATAATTGAAGGGGTTAGTATGAATTTATTTTAGAACATTTTAGATTTTCAAAAATTAAGAAAATGGTGTTTTTGAAGAAGCTGAAGGAATAATGTATGGACCAGGCATCGCTGGTTGATGGTAAAAGATTTCTTTTTATGTTTTATGTATAGTTTTACGAAAAAATAAACTTTAAACGCGTTTTTTTAAAACATGATTTTGAAAAAACTATTGCACCGATTGGGCTCAAATTTTGAGAGATTATTCTGTGCAAATATTCATTAATAGTTAACCTTGTTTTTAAACAATTTCAGTTGTAAAAAAAAGATCGAAAAATTCATCAATACGCCATTTTATTTTTTCTTATCGGGGGTGAAAGTTTTATGTAGGGACCATAACTACAACTCTACTTTATAATAAAATACTCGTCGACAAGGTGAAAGCAGGGCTAACTCCAGGCAGCCAGAACACCAAAGTAAATTCACATATACCACAGTTTCATTTATTTTCAAACCACTACTTTTATGTATAAAAATGTTAAAATATAAAAATAAATTTTACTACGAGAAAAAATCCATACTGACCCCTTAATAGTAATTAAAAATCAAGACTAGTCAGTGCCGTCGTTTCAATTTTCGAGGCCCGGGTCAAGAACCAGAAACCCTACTATGCTGCATGAAAAAATACCCATAACCACTATTTTAGAAATAATACAACATAAACATTTACAAATGAACATATTAAAATATCTGTTTCTTTAATATTATGCAAGCAACAATTTGGATTCTGTGCATCGAAGAAGCAAAAGGAATTAACCGATGATAGGAAGATTATCGCGGTGTTAACAGATCCTTGTCGTGACAAATAAGACGAAAAACAAAAGGGACATGCGGTACGAGGAAAAGTGGTCGTGAAAAAGTTGAAAGCAAGAGCGGAGAGAAGTTACTCTTGTAATGATGCTACAGACGAATGCCAGGACATTCGTCACTTCCAACATATTTAATGTGTGTGCGTTAAATACGTACGACAGGCACGCTTACCCGAACCAAAGTAATAATCGCGGTAACAAATTAACGCTGATGCGTTAAATGTCCGCGCCGAGTGCCAAGCCGGAAGATCCTTTCGGTTTTCTCTTCAAGTGAACGAGATCGGAGCCAGTGCTTTGATCTCTTTGAGCAACCGTGTAAAATCTGCTGCCTCTCGTTAAAACGTTGTTAACACGCACGAAACCGACGACGCACCGTATGCGACTCACCTTATCAAATATATTAGATCGACAACTAAAGTTGCTATCTTTTCTTTTGATTCGAAGTTGTTCAAATTTGAACACCAAGGAATTGAAAAATGACGCAAATACGATAAAGAACCCAGTTATTAGAATTTTAAACAGATTAGTATTTTATAATACACCCATACCTCGCTTACGTTCCGGAAAAGTTGGCCGAATCAGTTATTTTGATACAAAAAACCCATACAAATTCTATTGGTATAGGAAACAAGAAAACTATGTATATTTTTATGACTTTCAAAGGAATGCAATAGACACCGAGCCAAATCGACTTCGTGTTTACGTTCCATGAACGTGCAAGAGCAAATTGGTCGGCGTCTATGCTCGTAAGTAAACTAATTTTAATATGTACAATTATTTGATTTGCATTTTTGTATTAAGTGAAACAATTTAATATAAAAACGTTCCGAAGAGTTTAGTGTCATTTTCATACATAATGCATATAAATATTGTAACTGGAAATCTTTGAATTAACATTATTCAAAATAATTAATTTTGACATATGAAACAACATATTTTTTAATGTCTTAATATTTGAGTCGATAAAAATTCTTCTCCTAAACATTAACTTTATCCGAAGGAAACCTATTCACAAAGTTTCATCTAAATTGGAGCACGGACGATTTCAGAAGAACAGGCTACCTAAAACTCGACTTACTATGTCTCTTTCGATCGGTTTTATCAACCCCTACAATTTGTACCTACAGAAATCTCGTGAAGGTCATCAAACTTTGTGATTTTCCAAAAAGTGCTGCGACCTTGCGTAATTGTTCGAAATGACCGACAAAAGATTATGAAAAGGAGTTGAACAAGAATCTTAACCGAGAGAAAACACGAGAATAATACAACTCTCTGTGCATACATTTGTATACGTGTATTTTTATGCAATTGTGTTACGACGACAGATAACACAAAAAAAAATAAGGAAAATAAACACTCATATATTTTGCATATAAGACTTTCTCGATAACTTGAATCAGTCGTTCCGATTTCTCAAATTTTCGTGGCTTCAGTGATTAACTTTACTTTTTGAATTTCCTAAAATTTTAGTACCACTATTTAATTAGTCTTCAGTAAACGGCAAAACTTCTTCTGACCGTGGAATAATAAATAATTGATATTTAATACTTTGTATTTTAAATAAATTTCCTTAATAATTAGTCTTAACGCCAGTAAGTTACAAAAATTATTCTGGCTGTGGAATAATAAATAATTTCTGTCTCAATTACAATCATTTCAAAAATACACTATTTTCTGTATGTTATAAAAGCTACGTCTGTAAGAAAATTATTTCACAAAGATTTCGTGACAATTCGGCTAAAATTCATTAAATTCGAATCAACTCTCCAGAAGTGAACTGCAGTTTACGAAACATCGTCAAAAACAACCAAAACAGCAACACAACGGAAACCTAAAAAGTTAGAACAATTAACTTATAAGAACTTGTGTAAACAGAATCGCCAAAGGTCAGATCGATCGATTACGAAATTCAATAAAGACAAAATTTCGTACATCCTTGATGTTGTATAAACTTAAATATATTCAACCAAACGAACGTAGCGCGATCAATGAATGTCGCGCGTTTTCACTTTCAAATTTTAAAACAAAAATAAAGGCTTGATGAACGACGGACGTGTTTCATCAGGTAACGTGGGATAAAACTTTATAACGGTTAATTCGGCACGAAATAAGTATCGTGTTACAGTTTCTGGCTAAATAGCTTCTTCAGTTTCGCAAGTTTCATACCGAAAATACACTTTATCGAACTTGCGACACTTGAGCTCACAGAATGTCGTTTATAAATTGATAAATAATTTTATAACGGGTTTTCCTCGTTTCTCATATTGTATCAAATGTTCTATTGTTAATTCAGTACATATTTTCCGAGAATTTTAGAATATTTGCATGATAGGATATTTTTTATACGTATAAATTAAATGTAATTATCTTGTTTATTCTCAATGGACAACTTTTAGTTATAAATCATCCAGTGTAGAGAATTTTGATACTGTAATTTTAATTCTACTGAGGCATCGAAATAATTTTTTATGTTGTTACTATAATGATTTGATCACCCACTAGAATATTAGTTTCTTCTATTGTGTATTTGATTAGAATGTTATGAATTTTAAAGAAGGACTATAAACAGCTTTAAGATCTAATAGAATCTAAAGACATTTTCTCGATAATTTGTAATTAACGGCTGTTCGGCGAAAATACAAAAAATAATCAAAATTTAATTATAAAAATTACAAATGGCTCTAATAAATTTGATCCCTCGCTGTAATAGCGAAAGTAAAATAATGAAACAAAATTGTTAATGCATACTCAAAACATTTAATACTACAATAACGTATAAAATTATAAATAAAGGCCCCCCTGAAACGTAGGACCTGGGGATGCAAGCGCCACCTTGCCCCCCATTTAATCCGACCCTGCGTAGAAATAATAAAAAAATAAGAGGATATGTACTAAATATGTATATTTATATTGTATCTGAAGATATACATATTTAAGAAATCTGAATCTTGAAATAAGATAATATCTATAAAAAATAATATATAGTTTATGCTCATACATTCATTGCATGCATAATTTTATTCGGCCCAAGAAGGCAATGTTCGTATTGTAACGTTAAAGTTCACACCGCAGCCATTAGCCATCAACGTTGATCGATATTGCACGCCAATCGAAGCGTAACCGTATTTTGACGGCATCGACTACTTAGATCGACTTTAATAATACATATATTAATAAAAAGTAAAATAAATTTTATCGTATCAACTGTAAATACTCAAGTATTTTTTCGGTAAATTTATTCTGATTAATCTATTTCGATTCTCGATGTTTGAAATAGAATTCACGATCTTCTAACCAACTTCACGCCAAACAATAGGTTAGCGGGTTAGCGTCTACTTTGAATTTGAAACTGTTACCTATCTATTCAATTGAACGATAATCTACATATACTGAAATTTGACAGAGATTTTTACTTATTAACCGACTTCGTTTTAAGAATGAAATCAAGTTAACATTAACTCCAATTACTTTTTAAAACTTTGATTATACTTCGACCGTTATTACAATGCGATCGAATAACGACAGCCTTGTTTAAGTTATCGAATGAAGTGAATTTTATTGGCTAACAATACGAAAATAAATAAAATTTAAAAGACTCACCTGATTACTGCAGCATCCTATGCTAATTTGCACCCGGCAGCGGACCTCGTGTCGTCAACTGTTGTTGATATGTTTAATTTCCTTGAACAAACACGCACCCACCTACGCACTTGTCACGATATGTGTAATTCGCAGTTTAACTGAAACTTTGACCGCGAAAAAACGCGATAAAGAACGGGTTCGCGGTCAAGAAGAAGAGAAAACGAGAGTGACGGAACCGGAAGAAAGTACGAAAGAGGCGAGCGGCGAGCTGCGTCGTAAGCAGCCACCCTCACGGTAGGCGCGCGAGTCTACGACTGAACCTACTCTACTCGTTGCCGGCGACGTGCGCCGACATGATCGCTCGGAGCGACTCGTCCTTTACGAACACCGTGCACGACGCTTTCGATCGCTCGATCGAGATCCTTTTATATTTACCGTCTCATTAACGTCCCAACTCGTATTCTGAAAAATAAATTTCGAAAAAATAACAAAAATGTATTCATTAAATCAAAATAAAATTAACTCATATTTCTAATGTATAAAATCTACCGAAAATATTGTAATGTTACCATAGTTGCAATATATGCAAAATGTCTATTTATATAAAAAATGATTACTCGGTTTTTTTACATGTAGTTAATACCTTGCATATCACATTACAAATGACTGTATGTAAGGACAATCGTAGATCAATTGAACTCTAATAGTATTTTCTTAATGAACCGATCATACTAATTGTAAGTTTAATATGGTATAGAAACAAAGTAAAATAGAAAAAGAATGTGTAGGTAGATATAATTTTATAAAAATTGTATTTTTAATTGTAATTGCAAAAGATTATTCACAAATTAGAGTTTTATAGATGTTTTAGGGCAAATATAAATCACCATTTTTTAAGAGCATTCGTACTTGTCTTTTACTGCATTTTTTGACAGAAATAAAGTGAATACAGTTTTCAGCAAGGTTGAAAAATACGCGTATACATACATATATCGACACGCCTGCATCGAAGACAGTTGAGAGAGAAGTAAATGGAGCATGGACAAAGAAAATAGTGACGAATATGAATGCAGGATTTAAGGTATATGCTCATACATATACAAGTATATAATAATATAAATAGTAAATAGGTTTCAATATTTGGCGTAAATCACGTTTAAATTTCTATAACTTATAATAATACCACGTATACATTTACAAATTAATTGTGCTTACAATAGAAAAAGTATAATTATGATCTATTTTATATACGATTTGAATCTAGCCTGAAATTTTATGATAAATTAACATTTCACATGTAAATTACGAATTACGAAAATGCTTAGCGATGATAAATAATATTTTATGAATCTCTTACTTATGTATATATGTACAAAGTTACAGTAAATATAGTAACGATCGCTTTAAAAAATATGGAAATTGTAACGGGGTAACCACAAAAGTACGTTCAAGCGACAAAGGGAGAAAGACGCGCAAGACGTGTACAATATGCAATTTCTACAAAAATATTAAAAGCGTCATATTGTTGAATCAATTCTTTGCACATCAATTCAACGTTACATTTTCTAAAAGGTATCTTGATCTAATAATTATCATTATTTTATTGCTCTTACAGTATCGACGACAATATTTTATAAAAATATTTATTCTTGCGCTAATCGAATTGCATTTGAGCAAGCATATGCAACAAGTTAAGCAAATATACCTATAACCGTTCGCACTGTCGCCCTCTGTCACTTGTCACAAGGACCTCTGGTATCATTAATACAAGTTTTCATCTCATACCTACAATTGTGTCTCGCTATTTCGCTTACGTCTTATCGAAAACGAAGCAGTATCTACCAATCTAATTTAACCCGACACTTGTACTACGTACAATAATAGAATATCAAGTATAAAATAAACTACTTAAATGCATTTGGCATGTCTCGTTTATGTGTGAAGCCCACTTGTTCCAGTCTGAATTATTGATCAGCATCAATGCCTTCAAAATCTATGAACAAATGGCACGTCACTTCCTTGGTTAAATCGACTTTGCACTTAGATTAAAATAGTTATTACAACTTTGGACTTTTTCTGCAGTTTAGTCCCATGTCGATGATTTTTAATGTATAAATATATCTACTTAAACTTATTTTGTCCTGCCGGTCATTAAAGTTGAATTTACAATATCAGATCTGATGTGAACACACTGCTTGCTTGTTCTGTTTCTACTGGCAGCTGTTGTACTATCTACAATTGATCTGCGATTTTTTACATTTTTCTTTTCATCCAATTCCGAAACGTTATCTTTTCTTCTATTCATATCCGATGATTTTCCATTACTTTGTTCATCGCTTTTACACGTACTTTTCCCAATTTTTGTTTCGCTTTCATAATTTTTTCTTAAGGGCTGTGGAGTATAATATAAACTGAATCTTTTCGATTTTGAACTTTGTTTCTGCTTTTCGTCTCGTAGTTCATCGGTAGAACTGAATTTTCTGCCTACTCTGGTACCAACAGAAGATGGTTTATCACTTACTAGAACAGATTCGGAGTCCTTCTTTGTGGAGCACGTTGAAAAACAGCTAAATCTTTTATTTCTTGTTGCCATCCTAACATCTGTATCAACTTTTGGCGTGCATTTTTCTCGCCTGAATTTTACTACTTCATTTTTTGTGCCCTTTGAATCATCTCCCGTTCTTAAAGAATTCTTTTTACTGCTCAAAACGTGTATCTTAGAAGGTTTTGATGCATTTGTTTTTAATGCGGTTGGAGTTTGCAATATTTTTGTTGCCGATTTTTCCTGATTTGTTAAAGGAGAGTTTTCTATATAGTTCACTTTTAACATTTCATTCACACATCCGTTTTCATTTGAATCATACACGTTATGAGTTCTTAGTTCTTGGCTGTAAGAAAAGCAAACGTTTTCAAAACTATCTGTTGACTCCATACTTTGCGTGGAACTTGATCTTTGATCCAGTGTTAATTGTGCAAATTGAATATTTACAAAACTATCTGACGTTTCAATGTCATTATTTGAGCTGCCAGTTAAACTATCAGTTGAGGATAAAACTGTATTACAATTTTTCATGTCATCACTTTCAAATTTTGAAGTAATTTCCTCAGACATTATCGCATTTTGATAAAAATGTTTTCTTCTATATTTCTGTTTATTTATTCCGGAATTAACTGATTTTGGTGTTTCAAATACATGCGCATTGCTATTAACTGATACATTTGAAGTAACAGGTGTAGCAGAATCAATATCGCTGCAGAAATGTTCCTTTCTCCTTTCAAAGAAGGATGCATTTTCTTCGACACGGTTGCTTTCACAACTCGAATTAATTTCAACCGAAGGGATATTTTGATAACTATTTATTAATACTGTATTATCCATCTGTACTGATAAATTAACATTTACAGGAATACTGCTTAAAGATGAGGTTTTACTTTGTGATGATTTTGGATGGTATTGATGAGCTTGATTTTCATTTAAATTATTTATAAGATTATTCATTGAGTGACTAAGATCCTGAATATCTTGTAAACAATCTGCGCTGAGCGATACAGGTTCGTCGTCACTAGGATTTCCATTAGTAAAATCATTTTCATTGTAACTTAATTTTTCTTGATTCTGATCTGTATTATGGAATAAGTCAATATTTTTGGATTCTATCGTTGGCAAAACTTCAATCCATTTGCTCCTAGTATTTGTTTTGTTATCAGGTGCACTATCAACTTCATCCGGTGAACTGCTATTCTCGGCAAAATTCTTGTAGTCAAACTCGAAGGTTGCTAATCTTATCGGCTTACGCTGCTGATACCAGTATTGCTCCGGCGGGTTGGTAGGTGTTGTTGCTGTGGTCTGCTCGCCTCCTAGAAAGCTCTGTTGATATACAGAGGCGGAACAAAAGAAAAAAAGAAGCATGGCTACAGATACAGCAAATTACTACAGAAGCCTTCCTAGCGTTGTATTTAAAAAGCAAAGGTTGAAGCTGTATAATACGCGAGCGGTGGCAATAAATTTAAGCTACTTTTGTAATAAAGAATGATAACTGATAAGCAAAAACAGATAAGAAAATACGTATAATGAAAATACAATACCTGTGATCAAACTAAAGGAAGAAATTCACTATAGCTTACTATGCAAATCCTTGAGTTATTTTTCAGTTGAAACAACATAATAAATACAAATAAGCCATGCAGGATAATGAAAAGAGGTTTCCTACTACAAAATCAACATATAATGACAGTTACCGCGAGCCATGGATGATCAAGTACATCTTCTGCACTGAATCTTAATTCTGGCTGTGCTTGAAGCATGTTTGAAATTAGCTGTTTAGCGGAGTCCGATACATTATCCCAATATGGAGATGTGAATTCATATTGACCACTTAAAATACGTTCAAACAATTCCTCTTGTTCATTTTCAGGTGAAACAAATGGTGGGAAACCACAGAGTAAAATATATAATATGACACCAGCTGCCCATACATCAATCTGAAACAATTCAAATTTATTTCATCTCTTACATTTTTTCAACTTAAGTTAATAAATTAAACAATATTATTTTAAAAGGTTAACATACCTTTAAACCATATCCAGTTTCTGCAAGAATTTCTGGTGCTACATACGTAGGTGTACCACAGACTGTATACAAAGGTTCTCTTACAAGTTGCGCAAGTCCAAAATCGCCTAATTTTAAACACCTAACATGACTTCCATCCAATTCCACCAAAAGATTTTCGGGCTTAACGTCACGGTGTACAATATGATGTGAATGTAAATAAGCTAATGCAGAAGTTAAATGTCCAATCATTACACTAGCTTCTGATTCTGAGAATTTTGTTGCTGCAGCAATTGCATCGAACAGATCTCCACCCTTAAATAATGTGAATACATAATATTTTATTATTTACTTTAAACTTATGACGCTTAAAATAAAAAATCTTATTATGTAAATATACTTTAACAAGTTCCATAACTAAAAACAGCTGATCGGTAGTCTCTTGTTCAGCAACCAAACTAATAATATTTGGATGACAAACTTGTCGTAAAATTGCCACTTCACTCGCTAACATCGTTTCTTTACCTTGACATTTGTACTTATCTACAATTTTCATTGCATATTCTGCACCTGAAGGTCTATAAAATATTGTTATTTATTTTTTTTTTTTTGTGTGTAATTTGTTAATATTCAGTTTTTACTCACTTATGAATGCAATGTCTAACAACTGCAAAGTTGCCATCTCCAATTACATGACCAACTGCATAGTGTAAACGTAGTGGTTGTGGTAACATCAATGTAGAAGGACTAGGTGTTCGCACTTGCGGTGTTGTAAGAACTTTTTTTCCAGATTTACGTGGCATTTTGGGCATTGGACCACTTTGTCTTTTTGATATCCATGGACATCTTTTAAAACTCTGAACACTTTTAGATTCTTCAAAATCTAATTCAAAATCTTCTTGACTGAACTTTTCAGAACCATAAGCAATAAAAATATCATCGTTTTCAAAAAACTGTTCTAAGCAAACAACCTGTTGTCCTGAGAGAGTATAAACTTTTCTTACTGCTCCAGAATCTAATTTAACTGCTTCTGTAATTGCTTCCATCGCATGTTCTAAGCTTGGTGCATTTCTTTTATTTAATAAAAGCCGTACAACTTTACGAGGTTTTGTACCATGACGAATTAATGTAATTATTCTAGCTTTTACACATAACGGTATTGCACTTATTTGTCTACCAGTATTGGCTGGAAATTGCGGTAATCCAGATAATGAACTGCCTCTTCTTACTTTGGTAGATGAATATTCCACTTTTTTAAACATTTCTCCTTGTCCAGAAACAACATAGCATTTACCATCTTCCAAATCATTAATGCTTTGAACTTTTTTTCCATCCATAGTATAAATTGCCCTAACTCCATTAGGTAAAGTAACACTGGATATTAAAGCTCTTGTTAAATCTGAAGCTAAACTATCAAAACTGCGATATCGTTCTGGAGTTACAGCCATTACAATACCAGTATAAAACTTATCTCCATTTCTGTAAAACCTCACTCTTTTCGCTTTTTTAGTTGGCGGTGTTCGAAGAACATTCATAGAATGTCGTGTACTGATATCTAATATCCTTTCATCTAAACTCACTATAGTAGCTGAATTTATTTCTTCGCTTCCAGAAAAATTACTATCACCAGATGGTGAAGCACCGTGACTCAATGGTTCTTCCATCATTCTGAATAAAAAATATTTGTTATGTATTCCATATGATAAATATGATAAATACAAGATATATAAAAGAAATATTCAAATATAAATAGTTCATACATTATACATTAAAAGAAACAAGTATCAGTTGTTAATTATTGATTAAACAATTAAAAATTTTGTACAATGAATCGAAAATAAAGATCAATTATCAAAAATACTTTAAACTTTTCTTAATATCAACTAAATATTCAAAGGTTGATAAACGTAACAGTAGAGTAACAAGATATTTATTCGCCGTCCTAACCTGTTTAACCTTCCCTAACCACTTTCATATGTATACAAATACAGTACATCAATAAACAGTAATAAACCCAGTAATTTATTAGCAAATCCAAGTTAACTAATGACTGACAAGTTTATGTACGTTTACCTGCTCGATAAGCAGAATGTGCTACTAAGAAACAGATGAAAAGCCAACTAATGAACGAATGAATCACCAGAGAGCTGACATTTTCATAGCAACCATGACGCAAATACTAGATAATAAAAGCAAGAACTCTCGCTTTCGAATTGCACTGAAATAATTTTCCTTTCTATTACTTCCAAATCGTATAGAACTGTTAAAGTTCGCGTTTCTATCGCAACACGCAGATTTTTGTTTTCTATGCGCAGAATAGTTTGACCTGCCAAACTCTATAAATAAAGTCGCTTGTCAAAGAGAAACCGGGAGACCGGAACCGGAAGTAGAAACAAATTAAAAGGGTGGAACAAAAAACCAAAAAATGTTTAGCGGGCTAGTTCCTATCCATTTATGCAAATATCCATCTATTGCTTCAATAAGTCATTCAATTTGATTTTTTCATCACATATTATGAAATTATAAAGGAATATTTACATAAATTCCATATCAGCGAACCAAATTTCTCCAGGATAATCGAAGAATATTATAAAAATTATTACAATCGCATCTAATAACACCGTTCAAGTAATAAAACACGAACTTAAAGAATAATGTGCGAGTATTACATGTAATTATGTCTGCAACAATGTTTTAATTTTTCGAAATGCGTTAAAAATAAAAATAAATTTTTTAATCAATCGATAAAATGTAACAATTATAGGCAACAGTAGAGGGCAATATGATCTTTAACCAGTATTTAAATGTTATCGCTAATCGCTTAGTATATATTCATGAGTTTACTTTTTGTTACTCAGGAAACAAATATATTTAATAACTTATGCTATATACATGATGAAAGTAGTCTAATTAAAATTATTGTAATGTATACACATAAAATAATGTAAACACGATAGACCGTACAAGTCCTCTGATAGCCGTGATCGTCTAGTGGTTAGGACCCTACGTTGTGGCCGTAGTAACCCAGGTTCGAATCCTGGTCACGGCAATGTCTGGCAAACGACATTGTCACGGCAGAGGGAATTTTTTTTTTTTTAAATTTGTTTTCTTTTTCACAAACATTTATTATATTCTTTGGGACTCTAAAATACTTGTTAAAACGAAGTAATGTCACACGTAACATTTTGGTTTCATAGTAAAATTTTAAAACCTTTCTTTGAATAATTATTGCACAGAATTCGATTGTATCCAAAACTTCAGGTGTCAGATTTCGAAAATATTCTCTGTCGATAGAAAACTTGTATGTTGATTCGATACTTCACACCTTCCGCTGGATCGCATGACTCAGCACACGTAACTCCTTCGCATCAATACATACACAACTTTAAATATTTCAAAACCATATTTAAGAAAAATAAAATTCTACAATAATCAGTTTCATATTCAGACATTCTCTTTTCGTGCCAATCTTTATGCGTACTTGGAATATTCACCAAGTAAAAATCCCGCAATTGCAGACGGTTGAACGTTATGTTTCAAAGATATTCGAAATACCTGGAGAGCGATCTGTTGATCCGCACCTGGCGTTACGATCGAGAGAGAGACAGACATAGAAGCGATCCAGCCAGTGTCGGTAACCAGACAGGGCCGTAGCACAGCACTGTTGAAGCAAAGGTAGTTGGAGTGGGTGGGGGGACAGACTTCACAATAGTGAGCGACGTTCTCCAGAGAAGCCGCAGTCTCGCTCGGTGTGTGTTTATCGACGGTCGTAGTAGCGCGGACGGATGTGTCACGGTAAAGGAAGCAGCAAACAGTCATTCTACAGTGTGTGAAAAAGCAAAAGCGTGAGTTTTTCTCCCAGTTAAAACATAAAGCAAGAAGGAACAGTGACGTGAAGTGATCGAGGATGCATCTTCGCGAGTGAACGGGCAACAAGAGACGCCGTTGGTGCGCGGGTGTCCTCCAGTTCAACTCGGTAGATCTCTACACCGGTCGACGAAAATGCAGGCGCGATACGTCGTGGCAGGTGAGTAAGACCCCCGGCACGTTCGCCATTCGTACGGCGTTCTTGGTTCGTGTCTCTTCGCCAGCGCCACAGGCCCCAAGATCCTTTCGCGATCCACGATCCAGTACGCAAGCGCGGATCCTTTCGTCTTTCTTAGCCCGACGATTGTCATCGATCGATATCCGACTTTCGATCCACGTTATGTTTAAAAACTACTGTTCCGTGACGCCCATTCGGGGCTGCGTCGGCTGTTTGAATTTTTGCGTGGATCGTTGCACACGATGAACCGAGAAGCATCGAATCGGCGGTGACAGGTGGGGATACCGTCCTGCCAAACCGTTCCGCACACCTGATCGTGTCTACCTGAAGTACTGTTATACCTTCGTGTTATGCTAGGATAGACTAAAATGTACGCCGTTCTGCTTCATGGAATGCCGGGCATATCCTTGAGAATCGTTCCGTTGACGTTATTAACTCCTCACCCGGTTTTTCTTGTATTTTCTGACCGTTCGTCGTGAGATTTATCGCTGAATAACGTTTGTACTATACTAGTCATACGGTACATTATACATCACTGTTTCTACAGAGTTTCTCCGTTCGTACAGCACAGGTTCGTAGAGCGTGAACGGTGGAACGGACTGCGTAAAATAATGATCGCGTTCGAAGCTAGTCCGGTATCGGACGTGTTGAAATCTCCGAGTTACTTCTCCAATTCTTCGCCCCCGAATATTATTTTGAATTCGTGCGATCGCTTGTCGTTACTCTGTACCGTTAAAGGAATTGAACTTAGAATTGCAAAATCTAATCGATAATGTCGGTGCAATGACCGACGTAGCTTCTTAACAAGTGGAATAATCGTAAAAGGACGTAACCGTCGCGTCTCGTTCGATATCCTTCGTATAAAGGGAAAAAGTTGATAATGTACTGAGTGTTTCGTAATAAATAGCGCAAAAGTATGATTTTACACAAAAAAATTAATCTAAAGTGTATGATAAAATGTTTCTTTTTTTTTTGTACAACGTTTCAATTTTACAGGCAGTGTTTTAAAGTATATTGGGATTATTGGTATTTGTATTTGCCTACGTTGCGTTGGACAAATTATTTTACTTGCTATAGTTTTATTTTCTTTCTACTTTATTGTTGCCCCATAATTTTCAATACCTGATATTAATTGTAATAATACTTTGATGATCATTATTCTTTTTATTACAAGTGTGAACGTAAAAGAAATCTTTTCCCAATTAAAAACTGACTGAATTAACAAGTGGAACGGAAGAAGTTAATTTGTATATTTATTTGGAATTTTATGAAGTATAATAAACGTTCGAAGACTATCAAGCGGTATTGTACGTAATACGTGGACTGGCAAAGTAGACCAGTAGAAATATCGATCGTCTTAAATCTCATTGTGATATCTTGCATTGTTTCCCCTTTCGTTGTTCCCCCTACGCGTAAAAACGAACGTGTGCTCACCTGAGGTAAAACTTTATTAGAATAACTCATCGGCATGCTTTGTACTTACTTTTGTTTGATCGCTTCTCCCAGACTGGTAATATCATTCGTGAAAGTTCATAAACCGCGTCCAGTCACGAGAAAGCAGTCAATTTTTATACGCAGAGTCACGTAATTGTTGCTAGAAATTGAACAAATTACGTTTCCAAATGTGGAAACAGATCTCTTTTTAAAGAAAATCGATTTTTGAAATTTGATTGATATATTTATTGGAAGGAAGGAAGGATTTCTTTATCTAAAAAACGTGTACTTTTTTTCTGATAATTGTACAATTTAGAAATGCTTGATTTAAACTTAACACGTTTTAACACTAAACGTACCAAGCGAGGTCAAATGACTCCTTTCAAAATTTCAAATTTATGAGGGAGAAACTATTCATATGTGAAAAGTGTAATTAATTGATTATTTACTTATAAAAGTAACAATATTTGTTTGATTATTTTATTAGAAATCAGAAATTATGTTGCGAATTATTTCCTTTGATAAATTAAGAATTTCTTTCTAAAAATCAACGTTTATTTCATAAGGGGTCAAATGGCCCCATATGGTAATAATAGGTATATGTAAAGTGCCGGTACGTTTAGTGTTAATCAAATATATATATTTTTGCAAATGGTTTTAGGGAAAAATACATCTACAATTAGTATTTAACCGACGTCTTCCGGTGTTTCTTCTCCGATGGTCGTTACGATAACTTCCCTCCAAATTAGCCGAAATGATCAATTATCACTATTCATTATACGTAAGTTGAGTCAGCAAACTCGATTACCTTAATTATCTCCGTTATTTGCCAAGATATGAAAAAAGTTTGTTAACAAAATTTCTATAGTGTCGGGAAATCCCTGATATAGCAGTAATAATTTTTTCTTGAAAGGATATTCACTGTGTATTACTTTTATATAATTTAGTTCTTTGGAACATTTTTGACAAAAGGGTGCTAGGGAATAATACGAAAAAATCAACAGTTTGTGCGATATTTCAAATCATTACATAAAAGGTTATAGTTTTACAATACAAGTGGTGTTGTTAATATTATACCTCAATACTTTTTGACGTCGAATATTCATAAGAATCAATTTGTGTAAAAGAAATATAACAATTAAATTTGTAAATATTTGTTTCTTCAACGAAATGTAACATTTATCTTTGTAAAAATTGATTTTACGAAATATTTTATGTACGAAAGTATAAGTATAATTTCAAAGAATTCAACAGTTCGTGAGATATTTTAAACGTTTGTATAAAACGTCTCACTTTTGAATTTCACTTTGTTGGAATTGTACCTTAATACCTTTTCATAAGATTAATTCATAATCTTCAGTAAGTTTATAGCATTTTTCGTTTATAAATCATAATAGACTTCAGAGTTCTAAATTTTGAAGTTTTTTAATATTACAGCAAAAACAGGTTCCAATAAATATTCAGTAGACTCTATTTCTTCCTTTTCCTTTTTTACGATACACGCAAAAAAAATATGTAGGTCAAGAAACTGTTAGGTTGATGTATTATCATTTTATATGATCGAGTTCAAAATTTTGAACATGGCTTAACAGATTTTAATTAACTTGTGCTGTTATAGGTTCAATGTACTCTATATGAGCAGAATTCTTTTGATAAGTTTTGAGTGCTTTAATACGCTTAACAGATGCTCTTTTCTTGTTCAACAAACAATTAAATCGGCAAAGGATGTTTTTCGAAAAATATAATAATCGGACACAGAATTTTCAATAAACATCGATATTCAGAAATGCTTTCCAGATTATTTTCTTTAAAAAGTACCTATTCAGTATCCATGAATCTTGAATTTCTTTTCTTTAACTCTTTTCTAAACAAAAAATGATCAATTTTTGTCAGATAGGCTACAGTGAGTAGATACCTAGTTATTTGCTCTTTAAGGAAATTTGTATTTTAAATGCACTGCTTTAAAACGTTAGTTACTATCTGTATTATTTATTATTAAATCTATTTTACAATTACTTCGAAATGTACAAATTTTTCATTATTGACATCAAACGCTAGTAATTGACAGTGCCAATAACTGAAGCAGTAATATGAAAAAGATTTTATTGTCAGTTGAAATGATACGTTTAATAACACAGAACGAAGAATTTGTAACATTTTGGATCAAATTGATCGAAATTCTACTTGACGGTTAATATACTGCATACATCTACATATAGCTCTTATAAGGCAAATTAGTCGGAGCGATTCTTCGTGATTAACGAGATCCATTAACGGATACTTTTTGGCCGTGGAGGGTTCAGATATTATGCGAACAGGATTCTTGGCGAAAATCCTGGCCGAGAAATTGCTCCGTCAAGCGTGGAGGTAAAACGTCGACGCACGAATTTCTGTGCAAAGGAAAAAGCATACATATTTCGGCTGGTCGTCCAGCGCAGGTGGAAGCCACGTCGTTGCATTAACGCTCGGTCCCTCGCTTCACGCTCAGGTGCGCGCCTTGAACGACACATGCGAACCTAGGGGAACAGAGGGGATCCCCGAGCTCGTCGTTTTATACCTGCTGGACGTTGCCAGGCTTAATCATTTTTCCTTTCGCCTTATCGTCAGCGAAAAAAGACTCGTCTAGATTCCGTAACAGGTGCCTCGTTTTATCCGACGTGAACGAAATTTGATTACGATCTAAAACTCCCGCTTACCGATTATTACAATTCAAATAGGATTTATAATTTCAATTTGCGCACAATTAAACTTAAATTTCCCTCCATTACACATATTATGAATTATTGAATTATTATAAAGAAATATAAAATATTTCTTATAACCGAAGAATATTATTATAAAAATTGCGATGACACATTGGATTTAATTATGTCTATAACAATTTTTTACTTTTTCAAAATACGTTAGAAATCAAAACAATTTTAAAATTAATTGATTGTAAAAGGTAATATGATCTGTGACCAGTATTTACTAAAATATTCTAAAATGTAAAATTTAAGCTTTATTTATATCAGACTATAGCACATTAATGAAAGAACAGAAATAAATGATTCTAACAAAACAGTGGCTTTGAATTTTGGAAGTTTCACTGGAAAGAAGATTTACATTCGAGTGCAATTGCTTAACTGTGTTATAAGAAGGTTTACTGTATTTTTTGTCCATATCATTCGTATTCATCAGGTTTTCTTTTAATCGATTAACAACAATTGGCTATTTCATTTAATATTGCATTAACTTGTTTATGTATTTCCCACTAGTCAATAATCACACGTTTCAAACGGTCAACGCTGCTGAATAATTCTCGACCTTTCCGATATTCCCTCCGGGCTAGCATCCCCATAAATTCTTTATGGGATTTAGATCAGGAGAGCACGGTGGCCAAGTCATAACATATATTTGTTTGCTTGCAAACTACCGTGTCAGCGATGCATTGCAAACTCAACTGCTCTAAAAATGGTAATAAATTGAGGGACTTAGTGCGTGAAGGAGTTGTGCTATAACAGTAACGTTACGAGGTACTAACACTATTATGATAAGTATCGTTTCAGTAGAAATTACGTATTTAACACTAAACGTACCACTTTCAAAATTTCAAGTGTATGAAGGAGAAATCAGTCATATGTGAAAAGTGTGATTGATTGATTATTTTATTTATAAAAATAAAAATATATGTTTCATTATTTTATTAGAAATCAGAAGTTATGTTGCGAATTATTTCCTTTAATAAATTAAGAATTTCATAAGGGGTCAAATGACCACGTATGGTAAGAATAGGTAAATGTAAAGTGCCGGTACGTTTAGTGTTAAGACTGCGCTTTTCTTTTATTTTCTGTGAAGATACTTTATCTGAAAAGTAGGGTAAAAAGAAACTGAAAAATCTATTCTTATTACACAATATTTATTTACTAGTTATAAATTAAGAGATAATAACTAGAAAATACGAAGAAGCGTCAGAATGAATGAAAATCTCATTTCTTTATTCTTGACTCTCATCTTATTACCAATTATAGAATCTTCCAAATGAATTTTGGACCACCCTATATATTTCAAGTTTTGAACTTAAAACCAGTACGCATTATGGAAAATAAGAAGAGTTCGTCCGTTAAAAAGACGTTAATAAGGGAAACTAACGTGATAATTCATTCGATGTTATGATTGTAGGAATTAGAGATATCACAGCTAGGACTGAGAGATCTAAGTTGAAAGGTGTGAAATTTTGAAATCCAATTATTATATGAGTATTAACAGACTTCGTGCGAGCGTCTGATGCTTGCAGAACGGTGTCAACGTTCGGACGATGTAACTTAATTTTCTGTGTTCCTTTTAATCAACCCGGTAAAGAAATCTGCTTACAGTTGCTTAGCAACCGGATAAAGGCAGGATTGAGTACTTCAGTGATATGAATTTGACAATTAAATCGTGCTGCACTTTGAATCGTACGGATATCTATCGCCTGCATAACCAGGTAATCGTGATTTCATTTACAATTCTGTCGTTCGTACGATACAAAATAAATCTAGGATCTGTATATCAAATATTCAGTTCACGAAATGCGATTCGGTGTACTGTCAATGATTTTGGGCGGTGGGATGATTTACTAAACGAAAGTGTGCGGCTCAAATACCGGAAATTGAATTTCAAAACACAGTCGTTCTTGGTTTAGTACGAAAATGTCGATATTGGCGTGTTTCAAAGTTTCACGGACATTCACATACAAAAGTCCCATTATATCATCGTTCCATGAATAATTATTGTCATACTTTCCATCGTTTACTATAATTTGTAGATTTTTTAACCAAGTCTTTTTGACTTGACGTTTCAAACAAGATACCAGCTAGATTTCCAATGGTGTCGATTTAGCCTTGTTTCGAACGGTGGCCTTCGAACTTTCTTATACTAGCGAGTATTACTCCTGTCTAAACATTTATATGACATTTCGTTGCGACTGCACGTTTCTAGAACCTTACGGACGATCGTTTCCATAAATTTTAATTCATTCAAATTATACCAAATTATTTAATCTGTCTCTGATGATGAAACCTGCACATTGAAGTTTCTTACTCTGATGCGGATAGTGATCCAGCTGGTATATCTATTAGGTATATGCAAAAATTATTGTCGTCGTTTTAATGAGAATTTTTTCTTATTAATATTTTACAGGCAATAGAATAGTTTTGTATAAAATATTGAGACTTTCGAGACAAAGAATGAATATGATAGTAAAATAGATCCATATTAAACTGTATGCAATCATTAAAGAATTTTTTATGGATTATTAATAATAATTATTATTATTATCATAAAACTTTTTTTGAAACCTATGTAATAATTACAGATAGCCCTCCTGTAACACGGTAAATAGGTTCTTAGAAAATACCATGTTGTGTGAAACTGTGTTATACGAGACCCAGAGCCAGTACAAAAAGGGGGGTTACGTTTCGAAAACTTAACATCGGAATAGAGTTATAAATGAGTAAATTATAATTTATTTAAATATTTTCATGTAAAGGTACTTTAGTTCATTATTGCTTCCCGCCATAAGAGATTTTATCCACGTATGGATATTCAATTAAATAATTTAATGTATAAACGTACAAGAACAGGTTGAGAAGGGTTAAATAATCTGTCGATATAGTATGATACAACGTTGGCACACACCGAATATTTTGCTTCTATTATCAGCCTCATCACTTCGATTACACCTTTTCGATTAGTATTTTTCTTTCTTGACAAATTATGCAGTAGTATCTCAAGTGCAGTTCTACTGCAATAATATAAATGAATTTATTCGGTTTGCACTCGAAAGTTAATTTGAATTAGTTCTCGACATAAAAATCATCACTCACTCACTCACTTGTCTTTCTTTTCTTCTAGTTCATTTCATAGTTGTACACTGTCAGCGTGAAATTTATTCGTCAATAATTGATACCAGACAATAAGCGAAGAGCTCACATGTTTTTATTAATTTAGTATTAATCAGATACAATAACACTGTTCGCAAGTGGGAAATGTCTTAAATAAATGTTGTAATAAATCAACGTTTGTAAGGCTGAAAAACACCGCTCGTTTCATTTATTATAATTTAGCCAAGCTGACGCAGCAGGGAGTATAAGGTGCACAAATTTTTACAGGATGACGCCTTTTTCGGAATCGTATTCACTATCAAATCCCAAGCAACAGGTTTTTCATTTAACGATGAACGTTGTGCCTTTCAAAGAAGTCGTTACGACCGAGAGAAGATTCATAGCTTTCTAGTTGTTCCATGAATTCAGTTATTCTTCTGGCCGTAATTAACACTTTAACGACCGCACATTTCGTGGGACCTATAAATATTTCACTTTTACGTGCCTTCATAAGCGTAATAAGAAATTATTAATCGAATTACGTTTGAGTTAATGTGTGGTGTTCTGCCGTTTGGATGTTAACTCTGAAATACTATTTTTTAATACTGCTAAAAGTATGGGCGTACGCTTACTACATAGCAGGCGTCGGCAACGTTTTTCGACTGCGGGTCAGACTCAACTAAAATGTGACGATTAAAAAGACGGTTCGGCTCACTGGGGATTATTTATACTAGGGAAAATTGCACTAGGGAATATTGAAACTAGGAATTATTGACCCTAGGTATAATAAGACTAGGGAATATAGACGCTAGGGATAACTTCAATAGGAAATACAGGCGTTAGGGATTATTGACCCCAAAGAAAATTGGACTAGAAAATACTAACACTGGGGATTATTTACACTAGGGAATATTGGAACAAGGGATCGTTGACCCTAGGTATAATAACTGCTTACTTTGTATTTTATCCAATTTCCATAAAATTTATTTTTCAAATAAAAAGCTGGATAAAGTGAACGTAAGTCGGTAATCTTTAAATATTTCATTGCGTTAATGTATCTATTATAACATAAATCAATCGAAACGCGTCATCCCAGTTATCCGTTCTTTCCGATTCCTTCTAATTATTATTACATCCGTCCTCTTTATTATTGCTTCGAGCCGAGATATCTTAGAATAATTCGAACTGTTCGTTTCATTCATGCGTACGTTTGATTGCTTCGTTAGCATTACGTGTTTTCGTCGAGCGTGCAAACGCCAACATTCCAGAAGATTGCATTTTTCCAGAGTCGTCGAGGTGCGACGAACGTAAAAACGAACGCGGAGCTCTCCGATCGTTTTATTCGGTCGCTATATTCATTTTATGTACGTACACCTACGTCGTTTTTGTCGCAATAATTATATCGTCGCTAACAATCGCTTCATACACGAGATACGTTAATACTAACGGCAAACTGACTGCATTATTTTTTACTCGAACGCCTCGGGCTATGTATAAATTTTACGTTTCACATCGATCGTTTACGCCAGTGGTTCTTAACTGTTTTTTTTTTTATCGCAATCCTTGAACCTAACTTGTAAGAACATAATTATTAGAATTGATTAAAAATTGAATATAAACAGATTTTATTGCATTAAGCGTATTGACTTGTTTAATCTTCGACGGCTACCATGGATGGTATTTCACCCCACAAAATTTTAATATTATTAAAAAATTAAAAAACTGGTAACACCAATATTGTCCTTTGCTGCGCGTATAATAAATTAATCTTGTTTAAGGGTGATATTTTCTGACATCCTTTAAACCTTCTGCTGTTGAATACTTTCCACCAATTTGTCTATTCTTGCTCCAATATTGTTGAATAATGCCACTTCCACACAGAAGTTTAATTACATTCTAGAAAAGTTGCTTGTTTATGCGAATTGTATTTATTCAGTTTTTTTAAACGTCACATTATATCATTTATAATCTATTCTTACATTTTCATCTTCTTTCTCGTATTTTCATATCCCGTATTACTTAGCAGTTCTGACCTTCTTCGTATGCTTCTTTTCGAATATTCCCAATGGAATTCTTCCTTCTGGAATATGAAATTTTTCGCGTGCCAGTTAGTACGTTCGAGACCGGCAACGCACCATGTGCGTCGTACATAATTTATCCTATGCAACCAATGACACACTTTGTGAACCCTGCGGTATATGTGTAACACAGCCATCACTTTACATTATTTATCCGACGCGACCGACCACGGCACTACCTGTGCGTATCCTGCGTCGTTAATCAACGGAACAGTCGTGCAACTGTGAAAACTTTCTTTTTCACCTTTTTTACCGCTCGCCATTTTCGCTTACGTGTATTGTGACCAATAAATTATAAACTGATGGAACAAAAGGTAAAGGTGGAGTAAAATAATAGTTTTTTTTTTGTGACAAAAAAAATATGAGTAATATTGGGTTCATTTGCATTGTAAGGAAGAATAAAAGATTATGCCCTTGTCATCAAACAAATTTTTGTTACTACATATATCAGAATATAAATAATAAATAATCCCATCAATTTCTGGGATTTATTACTCGTAGTAATCGAGATCTATCTGTATGATAGAATACGTGGTAGCGAATCTTTTAATTTGAACTTTCAAAACAAATATAAAGTATGTTTTAGAAATGTTTTTGTATAATTTATTACACTGTATATTAATGAAATAATTTCATTCTTCCTTCAATAATTTCACTTCTTCTAAACGAAGTTCATAATATTGTAATTTTGGAAAACGCTATATAAGTCTGTCTCTGTAGAATAACGAAAGACATTTACCACGCGTAACTATCAAACATTCGAATAGAAAGTAGTTAAAAAACGAATCATTCTTTTCTTATAACTAAATCCATTTTTATTCATTATCGATACAATTACAGAAAAATAAGCCAACAACTGACTTTTGCACCATTCTACATAATTAAAGGGAGTAAAAGTTATTTAACTGGTGCAGAAACAAGAAATTGAAACAGACAACTGAAATTAGTTTAAAATTATAAGGGAATTATCGTTAATTGATTTCAGTGTTCGTTTTACAATAAGACCCATAAGTTAAGAAACAGCCCTAAGAAAAACATGCCGATTCTTAATCACTTAATCATATAGCTATTTTATTTAATACCAACGATATTAACGATACCATTATCGGCGCTAATGCAACGTGTAGAATGTCTTGGGACAGTGAAATTACATTCCATTAACGGTAGGTTCGATTAACTTTGCTGTAACTGTATTGGCCATTACTTCCTGGATTCCCTGCGGCTTTCTTCTATACTGGATAAACCGATTCATCGTTATTATTATACCCCAAACTGCTTTTATTATTTCTTATTTCTTCCATCGTCCTTCATTCTTAAAATAACAAAGTATAGTAACAATATAATTTCTTATTAAAAAAAAATACCTATTTTTATTAACCCCTTGCACTACAATAATGTGTCACACTCGTAACGCACCTTACAGTTCATATGTGACTTCTGTCGTTCAAACTTTGATCACAATTGAATATTCAGTTTAATTCTGATTACAATTTACACAGTTAATTGTTTGCCAAGTACGAAGTATGGTTTGTTTTACCGTTGAAGTAATAAATATTTAGCTCTGACTGACGCACCTGTCGGGAAAATGATAGTGCAAGGGATTATTATTCCTAAGCGATTACCGGGCACTCAGTCCTATAGGACCATTGTACCCGAGTGAAAAACAGCAATTATTTACTTAAAGTATTAACTCATCCTGGTATTAATCAAATTCAATGAAATAACAAATCTTACAAATTAAATCAATATAATTGAATAATAAAATTTATAACGTTTAGGTGAAATATGAAAGATTTTGCGAACGATCCGGGATTCGATTCAGCGCCCGTTCTAGGGGCGGGCAACGTGTAAGAAAAATATTGATATGTTAAATATCCAATTAATAGAAAATTTCACATATCGATTTTTTCGTTCGCTAAAAATTTAGCGTATTTATATTGTTTATGTCTAAAAGCTAAAAAAAAACATGTACCTTTATTTAAGAAATATATATATATTTGTCTTTTTGTCCGGGGCGACGTAACCGCTCGAGTGGGCGCTGTTCGATTATACATATAAATAGCTGTGTGTACCTACGTATACATTTTTATTGGCAACAGTTGTGATTAGAAACTCGTTTATCAACGTTCTTTACTCAACTCTTCTCAGCTCCGTGATTAATGGCGTAAATGACGCAAGCATTGATATTAAAACACGTTATTTTTCGTCAAGTGTGACAAAAGTATCGCGTACCAACGCGTCAGCACCTTCAATAAATTGTTTTAACTCATCCGTTACGCTGCAATGCGAAATCCCCGTAAACACGACATAAATTATGGGATTCAGTTTTCTCAGTTGATTAACACGATATTGATTAAACGAATAAAAGGAAACCATATTTTATGATTCAGTCGGTCTTCGTTCGAAGAATCTTTTTCCTTTATGAATTTTATTCGTCATTCAGCAGACATCGACCCATTTGTATCTTGTGGACAGTTTGTGCTCTGAGTAATCTCTTTTTCTTGAATAAATTTGTCATGAATGAAAAATGAACCATTTTATAATTAGTTAACTTTATCCGGGTCAAATTACTTTCGGTTAATTTATACGATTGGTTTCTTTTGCGCGTTGGTTTTAAATACAAACTGAAGGTTGAAAGTGGGAATAAAATTCATTACATTTATTAGGAAAAATGGAAAGTATTGGTAAAAGCAAGGAGATGTAGACGAAAATTAATTGTAATAGAATTCCAGAGAAGGATTAAACGTATTAAACAGTTTTATTCCGATTGCTCTAACAATCTATAAAATAAGAGAAAATGATAAAAAATTGTTCTAACTTGTTGCAAAAGTATACAACATTTAATTTTGAAATCAGTGAAGGGTATTTTGGGAGAGGTAGTTGGTACTCCTTTGGCTGCATTTTTAGCTAATTTGTCTGCATATTCGTTGCCATCGACACCAATGTAAGATGGTATCCAATAGAATTTGATTTTTCTGTTGGATGTGATTTTTGTATAAAGTTCGGAAACTTTCCTTTTTATTTCTAGGATGTATGGATTCGTTTTGGTGTTCAGTTTGGTTTGTTTTAGTGAGAGTAAAGCGCTAAGAGAGTCGGTTAGGATGAGGAAGTTTGTATTGGGATGGTTAATGACAATATCTACAGCGTCGTGCAAGGCAATACATTCGGCCGTAAAGATTGACGAGTTTTTAGTAATGCTCCTCGTTGTACGTCTGTCGAGCTAGCCCCCTCCTTGCAAAAATAAAAAAACAAATACATGTAAATTATGAGCTTTCATATTCTGCAAATGAAAAATTTTGAGCTCGTCAAACTAAGCAGAAATTTAAAAATTTCAGTCGACGTCGACGTCCTCGTTATTACAATGTCTAAACCCTTACATACGCATGCACTACTACTTACTGAAATTGAATCGGTCGATTTACTTCCGTCTGTGAAGATCATGTAAGATTTCTCTTCTATAGATAACTGCTCGACTAACAGTAATTGGGATTTTCTATGTTTGCTATAAAGCTAATATAGCCAATAGCCAAAACCTCAGCAATCAAAAACACCCAAGACACCATCACCAAATAAGGATTAATTAAGGGAGTGAACTATTTCCTACATCTTCGCAAAACAAACCCCAAACCATGGTATGCTGACAAAAATCTAAATAAGATTTAAGAAATTTCATGGACGTTTAAAAAATTACATCAGTGCAAAATATAGATGTTCTGTGAACGAAGGGACTATCATTTTAACGCTCAATTAATTAATCCGTTTAAAATCGACAGAATAGATTAACAATGCAGAGGAGTAACAAAGAATTCAACAAGTTGTGTGCAGTCACTTAAATGTCCCTTAAATCAGGAAAGCACCCCATAAACAGTGGGTCTGGTTATTATCACGATCAAGTGGTGGAAAATGCTTGAAGAACCCTCGAGTTGGGTGAAAGGTTTTTTCTCCCATTTTCAAAGAATTCACAGGATTCAGGACACCAGTGTAGTTCTCAAAGGGCCATATGCCGGTTTTAAAGTTATTGTCTTCTCTTCTTTCTGATGTCTGTTTAGGATTATACCTAATACTGTTTCCCTATTATATGTTCGAAGACAGAAAACAGATTCCAGACCCCACAGAAATCTTACCAATAACGTTCAATCGCACAGTAATGTTTTTATTCCAGTTTTACCATAATCTTCAACGCAAATTACTTCCGTTGTTATTATACCTTTTTGTATACTACACCAATTATATTATTATACAAAATTTTATTGTATATTTTAACCCTTTGATTTCCTAAAGCGTATACTTTGACTTTCAAGCAGTGAACTGTAACTTTTATTTATAAAAATTTTGTTCTGATTTTTAGCCAGAACGTGTAACATTCAGAGGGTTAAAGTTATTAAATAGACCTGTACAATTTAAGAAGCTAACTGTACTAATCTATCGCACCTGTTTGTGGTATTTTTCTTAATTATCTAACTTCGAAATAACCTTACTGGGGACTTAACATTTTGTTCACAAATAATTTAGTATTCTAATCCATTTCAAATTATATTTAAAAGTAAAAAGAATCCTACCGCAGAGAACAAAGTCCCACATACGTCACAGGCTACTTGTGTTTAGATTGTACTCAGGGTAATTAATACCTGCAGCAGAAAAAAAAGTGAGAATATAAAAAATTGGTTGAAATACATCATACTTTTGAAGATTATTGATCAAATCACTACACTTTTTAAAGTATCTTTGATTTATTGTAGTTATATTGATTTTGTCTTACAGATCTTTCTATTGAATTTAAAATAATTTGGACGTATTTTCACATCTTTCAAATCTTGCAAGTGAATTTAAATTTATTTCAGATTCATGTTAAGATAACTATAAGAAGTTTGAATTATGTAAAGCATTTTATTTCATGAACACTCCTTCGTGAAAAACCTAATGGCAAAGAAAATGTTTTCTATATACATAAATAGACGAGTCTATTCCACAAAGCAACAAATTAAATAGCAATTGAAGGAGTTAAAGAGCATGCATCACAGTAAAATTTCAACCACAGAACGAATCCATTGAAACGTTATCCCGGATTCGGTTGATAGCTCCTTCTGTAATTTAACACGAATACACGTACCTGCACCGTGATCCAATGGCTACCTATCGTCTTTGACATAAATTTTTTATCGAATTTTAATTGAATAGAAATTAACAAAAGAAATGTTATATATTTAGACGCTTAGGAATTTTTAAATATTATATTTTTAGATAGGTTGAAACTTCCGAATAATATTTTTCAAAACTTGGAAGATTAAAAATATATTTATGATATTTGTACATATATGTTTTATAGAGCAAAGGGGTTAATATCGATTAAAAACAAAATATATTCACGAATTTCCACCATAATTGACGATTACAAATATTTCCCATTTCAATATATGAATTGATTGTAACGATCGTGTACGTTTTTTTAATTAAATAAGGAATGTTGGACCGGTAAATATTCATGCGGCAATTATTCCCGTAACCAGAATTCGCGCGGTGGTCTGATTTGATTAATTAAATAATTAACCCGTAACGATGATTATTTGCACCGGGTACGAATCGTCGGATTGAGACAGGGTCATGTAACTTGCGCACGTACAGCAAATACACTGTGCACGTGTAACGCACAAAACAATGTTCATAAATCCGGATCGTCCGATTGTTATCGTTACAGGTTTGTTTTGCAGAAAATTATATAGAAAGTCGCAGCATCAAAGTGATGTTCGCTTTTAGTTTGCATGTAACTGTGATTTCGTTTCTCTTGTCTCGCCTGAGCGATATAGTTCGTGAAAACTTGTTATAATGATTAATTTTAATACAGACAAATATTGTTTCAAATTCGTATCTTTGAGTAAAGTTAATGTTATAGCAAATATGTGGTCTTCGGATTGCTAATTTTCTGCACACTTGTATACAATATGTTTTATTTGAATTATTCGAAATAGGTACTTTCTTTAAAATTCCTACTCAATAAATAAAAGAATAAATATAAGAATAATAATTAGTAAATCCTATTTTACTTTGGTATCAAAAACTTACAGAACTATTGAATATAATATTGTATATTGAATATTTTATATATATAAAGCTAACTATACTAATCTACCACACTTATTTGTGTTAGTTCTTTATTTTTTAAATCTGTTTCATCCAATTTCGAAGATTTTCCAATTAACTAAAATTAATTAAATTTAAGAATTAAACGTCCCACAGACGATACGATACCGGAAGCCAGTTAATAGGTTTTTCAGTGCTATCGGATGTTGGTTGAAAATTAAATTGGTTAACCATAAATTACTATTTTTTCATCTAAAAAACTATTGAAATGATGAAGGTTAGATACGATGCAATTAAAAGGAAATTAAAAATAAATGTTAACCCCCTTAAGTTTCTTTTTTTCGTGAAAAATATGGATTATTTTACATTTTTGTAAAAATGGAAGAGTGTAACTAACTAATTTGTCAACCGCCACTGAAGAAATTACCCGTGTCGTCTTAATCGTAAATAAGAACTGTACATGTGAGCAAAATGAACTTAACAAAAGTATGATATAAACATATACAAACTTTCAAATTAGTTCTCTTCCATTTTTACAAAAATGTAAAATAATCCATATTTTTCACGAAAAAAAAAAAAGAAGCTCCCCCCTTAAGTTATAAAGTAGTAGTGCTTATTTTTTTTATTTTATTTTTTTTTTATTTTGAAGCGGTAGATAATGTGTTAAGAATGCAAACGAGACTCTATACGTATATACACGTAAGTAGCCAAATTGTTTTGTCGGGGTGAACGTACCGACAGGGTACGTCTTTGGAACTAACAGATCCTATTGAAGCGACTGGTCGGACTCGGTGTTATCTGGTCCAAGGAATGTTCGTGGGCTTTAGGATTACCTTAGAATACCTCTTTTCAAATGTAAATGCGTTTCGCGTGCATTTAGATAAACGACAACGATAGACGTTTCGTATCGTGACTCATTGCGGCTTCAATTTTTCCCAACAATGGTAAAACTGGTTTTGAGGTTGAACCGTATTAAACTTGACCAACGGTGTGTCTCACCTAACCAAGTATCTTTCGGAAAACCAACCTACATTTCCAGCTGTTACTTTTTAACGCGAAAAGCCAGATGCACTAATACGAAGAAAACAATAAGAATTTTTCTTACATTATACAATCGCTGGTTGTATCAAATATTAAAATCTTTGTCAGTAAAAATAGAAATTCGGAAGGAAATTAAATCTCATTTGAGCCATCAACGATTCAAATTGCGTACGAAAGGATAAATTGGGCGGATGGTGTCACCCGTGTATCCAGGTATCCTTTTCTGTATCGAAGTGGCATGGAAAATCAAGTTGCATTTGCGACTATGACTATTTAACGTAAAACCAGGTGCACGAATGCGGGGAAAAAAAGAAAAAGAAGAAGCGTTCCGTGTATCCTTGTACCACTTTTCCTCTTGCCAACCCTGTGCCAGATTTTATCGGACCAAGTTACAGCTAGGACAGGAAAAATAGCGAGACGTGAGCAAACTATAGAATTTTTCGCACGGATATCATATTTTAATTCTTCGTCAGAATTTGTATTATCCGTGGATTGCGTTTCTTTGATGTTCGAAAGTGGTGGTAGGCATGTCATATCTACGGGAGGAGTTTCATTCAAACCGAAGCCTTACGCAGACTTTTCGCAACGATCGCAGAGAAGCATTATTATTCGCTGCGAACACGTACGGACACTCGTTTACGAATACACGGATGTATTTATATTGAAATGCTTCGCTCGGAAAACCGATAGTTCCACAAATAGAGTTCCTTCGGTGAAATCAATTGAACGAAATATTGCGTTCGAATGAATTTACAGAACAACAAATTTTAATATGTTTTTATTAGGTTGTAACTCGCGAGTTCGTTGCGAAAAAGAAGCTTGGAACACCGTTTCTTTTAACTTGAGAATTCATAATTTTTATTTAAAATGTTGTAGAAAAGTGTTATGTAAAATTTGATATTAATACGTTGAACGAGGCGCCGATTTTACTGTCCATTCCGTTCAGCCGGCAGGGAGCGAGCACTTGACAGCGAACGCTCAATTATGTTATATTATATTATATTACAACATTTATTTTTTAACCTTGACACTGCTGGTCCTATGCACCAACGCCGTCCATACGAAAAGTTTGGAAATTTTAAATTTAGCAGAAATTTAGTGATTTGAGATTTGAATGTTCGAAATTTGAAACTTTGGAAACTTAAAATTTAGAAATTTGATATTCGGAAATTTCCAAACAAAAAGTCCACTCTGTCAGTCCCCAGGGACCGACGCGACGCGACGTCGCGCTCATCGTGTTAATACAGTCGCTACGATCGAGACGAATGACCGCGACGATCGATGATACGCGTCGACATGGCCCAGCCGTTAAGCAATTTCGTGTGGAAGCGATGCAAAGCAGCTTTTATCGTCTGAAAAGCATGTCGCCTCGTATATGCAAGAGACGACTCTCTTTCACCTTTAGTTCCCGTGTCATCCTTCGCCTGTAGTGTCACACTCGATGGTACATCGTCCTCTTTCCTCTAAAGTATCCTTCCTCCTGCGAGCGACGCTGATGCTTGTGTTTCCTGCTCTCGTCGTCCGAAACACAAAAGAAATCACCATGATGCCTCTCGTCGCTGGTATTATTTCCTCTGTTTTTTTTTCTTCTTCCTCTCTTCCATTTTGTGGAACGTGTCGCTTCCAAAGATGAGGCTGAAAACAATGGAGCACAGTGCACATACATATGTATACGTATATCGAATGTATTATTTCGATATGCTCGCAACTTAACCGACCACTTCTCGAAAAAGAATCGTCCTGTTGGAATTCTCTTTTGTTCGTTTTCGTTCAAATACATTTGGGCGCGTTACCAAAGTCATATTCATGGTGCATGATTAAAAACAAAAAGTGGAAAAAAATCAGCATTGAAATTTCGTACTTCCAGACGGAAAACGTTTTACGTTCTCTGGAGAACAAAAACGCTTGGTAGGTGTATGAATTGTAACTGTTTTCCTTCGACGAATTCGTTTAGGGATAAGGACGATATTATTTATTGTATGGAAATATAATTAGTTGTATTGTTTAGTCATCGGGACCAAGAATGGTACAACATAAGTATCCTATCTACATGTTTCAGGTAGTTCTTTTGGTGTAATGAACGGAATAGTGGTGCCTGTCATGGAATTATAGTATAATTATTATACCATTTTTTGTACTTCTTTCAGAGTACAAAATCTCCGTTTTAAGATAATTGCATGCCAATTTTCAAAATGGCGTTGAACGAGGTTAACAGATTGTGTCTAGTTAGAAGTGGTGGCAACAAAAGAAAAAAGAACAACTGTAGATGTGATTAAATTATTAAAGTACGTTCCAAGAAAAGTATAAACATTATTGTTCTTTGTTTTTTTTTGTAATTAAGCTGAAGAATAATTTCTATTTTAATTATGTGTAAAGATAATTAATAAACTAATTCAAACTTCCTGACTGAAACACGGTCCCAGTTGAAAAACAGTACAAATTCAAATATTTTATTTGACACCAAAATGATGGATATTGGGTGCACGTTTACCTTTAAATTGAAAATAAATTAAGAAAACATAAACTAACATATAAATTAAGGAACCTGAAACAAGTCATTTTAACTCATTTTCAATCATATTTTTGAACAATTGTCATTTTGCAATAAAATAATCAATCCTTCACTTTTGATAAAAATAATACTACTATGTATATTGTAACAGTACTTATTGTGGTAACGAGTTTACCTCAAAACATTTATGTTTCTTTCAGAGGCAATTTTTCGAGCTTCCTACACCAGAGCTACCAATTTTTGCTCCCCACTTCTTAAATAATATCGCAGGAGGTATAGTGCTGGGTCAAAGGGTTTCATATTTTTTTCAAAAGCAATTTTCTAAGCTACACATTGCAAGATGACCAATTTTTTCCTTGCTTTTCATAAATAATACCATTATTTATAAGCCAAAGACGCTTATATTCTTTTCACAGATAATAATCTTAAGTAATCTTTCCTTTACTTTTCTTGAATATTTCTAATATTTTTAACCAAAGGCTTTTAGAACAATCTTTTGAATTTTCTCCACTGGAATTACACAATAACATCGCAGTAGCGTGCCTAAGTACACATTGGTCCGGCAATTTGAATTACTCTCAGAAATTATCTTCTAAAACACCGTTTATACATCGTACAGTAAAAGCTGTTTATATGTATAAAACTTTCAATATTTTCATTTATTTTGATTTCTAAATACAAGCTAGACTAACTGAAGTGGTCAAAAGACCAGCATACTTATAATCGGTAAAATTAAAATGCTTCGAAAGCAGGTGATCATTAATTAGATCCTGTGCACACACGATCAACGATAATTTCCATGGTCCTAATTCAATGACCAGGAACTGCGCAATCTCGTTACTTTTAGAGCAGACCTTGTCCAGACAAATTTGTTTTTTTTTTTCTTTGTCCAAAATGAAAAGAGGTAGCCGAGATGCAAGAAGCGAGACAGAAAGCTTCATGGTCACGAGACCGACACGACGAGTGCACGACGGTGTTCCCGGCGAGGCTTCGACCAGGCAACGATTTCACGGGTCGTTGTCGTGGCTTCGGGTCGGTCACTGATCCACACCGATGTTCTTGCGAAGCCGTGGTAAAAGTTTATACCGTTACGAAAGGGAGATGTCATGCAGCGAATATACGCAGCGTTGGCCGAAACGTGCTCTCGGAACATCACACAGAACCGGAAGCACTAGCAACGCGGCCTCTCGTTCAGGATTACAACGATGGACAGTAAATTATTCCAAGGCCTTTGTTCGCGGTTCCTCTTTTTTTTCTTCTTTCCATGACTGAGATGTTTCTCGTTTCCATTCCTGATCACGTTCACACGGGGTACTTCCTTTTTCTGATTCTCCTCTACGCTTCTGAAGGGAAACAGTTGTATACACGTGATTTGTGTTTGTTTTTGAACAGCCGCTGATGATCAGCACAAATAACGTCCAACGTTTATGGACGTTGATGATTTTTATTTATATTAATTTATATTTTTCCAATGATACTTGCAGAATGTAGATTTTGTTATTTTGCTTAAAGAAAATATTTTTACCGTTTTTCTGGATTATGGAAGTATTACCAATTCCGATTATTCTATAGTAATTATGGTTTCTCCGGATTTTCTTGTTTATTATGATAGGTATTTCGTGTTAAGGGTATAGGGTAGTGAGTTTCCAATTCCGAATTGATCTTGGAGGCCTCGTGCGGTGAAACTGAAAATCCCCAGCCAGGGATAGAGAGTAAAATATAATAATAGTAGAAATTATCAATTTTCAGTTGAATTCTGATCAACACAATTTAATCACATTTCCAATAGCTTTTCACACAATTCAAAAAACGATCAGAATCAAATTTTTTGAAATTTGGATAGGACAACGTGTGTCGAGTCAGCTAGTAAAGAAATATTGTTTCTTCGCCTGAAAATCTGGGAAAAACTAACTTGCTAAATCTGGCTGTTGGGTATTTCTCTGTCTTTGTTTTTCCTACTATTTTTATATTTTCCTCTCTATCCCCAGCTGGAGATTTTCAGTTTCATCGTATGAAGCCCCTAAGATCAATTCGGAGTTGGAAAGTCACTACCCTATACCTTTAAATGTACCTTTATATTTTTTTAAATACTTTCCGCTTTTTACAATAAATTTTCCTTCGATTTGTATATAAATATTCAATTTGAAATAATTCGCCCTACAAAATAGATATTTATACAATTTGTAAGATCATCAAAACTTTTATTCGTAGTAAGAAATAAATGAAAGTTTGAATTGTAACATATTTGACCTACCTTGCGGGAAATTTCGTCGAATATTGTAACTTTATTCATCGTTATAGTTACGACATGACCTAATAACGTATCAAAGTATATATTAAAAAAGCTTTTCCGCGTCATTAGCTGCTACAATTGCTTAACACTGTTAACAACTACCCGTGCACTCCACATAATGCACCATATTTGAGAATTGTTAGAAATGAAACAGAATTTTTCATGAATATTATAAGCACTCTCAGAACGCGAAGGATTCTAGTTTTATATTGCTCGTCCAACTTTCGTACGGATTATGTAAAATGCATTTGCACTCTTATGGGAAAGGAAATTGCATGGCAAACACGTATTACGCGAATATTCCGAGGTTGATACTTCGTGAACAGATAAACCTAGTTAACGTGTTAAGCTCTATCGTTAATGCGAATGATATAAAATCATTAACTTGGTTACCTTCGCCGGCGTCATCCTTCGAAGGACTTCGTGGCACAATCGTCAGCACACCGACGAACAAAAGTTGCGCGTTTCCTGCAACTACCGTTTCTCCTAATTAACCACTGGCTTGGCTTGTAATTTAGAGAAGCGTGTACTGTTGTGGATTTATGCTTACAAGCATCAAACTTGTTACCTATATGTATAACTTTGAATTAGATGACGCAGTTTATGAAACAGTAACGTTAGGAATATTCAGGATGGCTCGTTCTACACTTCTATGTAATTACTAGTCGAGGATTATACAGATGATGAACCCTTTCGTTAAACTGCACATTTTTATATCGTTCGTCCTAACAAAGTTGGCAATACGAATAAAATGATTTGTATACTATTTATAAGTAACACCAGCAATATAAATTCTTATAAATGAGCCCATAATTATGAAAGTGGTCTAATTTATTTTATAACAATTGATTTCGAAACCTATGTTGATTACATATTTTTCACTCTATCTGAAGCCTCGGACCTCGAGGAAACCAAGTTATTCATCCCTGTAATGAAACAATACATTAATCGTTAATTAGCTTAATTAAATGATTACACGTGGCGTTAATAAAAATCCTGGTACCAATTTTTAATTATCTGGACGCGCATAAGTTAGTTTGCAATTTATAAATCTTTCACACGTGCGCAATGTACGTTTTTTATTGTTTATGATTATTTATATGCATTATTATTATATATGTAATATATATAATTTATTTAGTGGTAGTGTAAACAA
Organism: Stelis phaeoptera; assembly: GCA_943735885.1. Classification (NCBI taxonomy): domain Eukaryota; kingdom Metazoa; phylum Arthropoda; class Insecta; order Hymenoptera; family Megachilidae; genus Stelis; species Stelis phaeoptera. Next base: position 7,439,864 of record OX030933.1, read on the forward strand.
ATTTTTAGAAACGTATCTTTGTAACAAATTATTCGAGCACAAGGCATTTCATAATTGCACAAGATTTCCATTTTATGTATAGATAAAATCGTCGGATAAAGTTAATTGAATACTAACGGACGTGCTTTTGGTGAAAGTTTCTTTATAATTTCGAAATGTTCATTGAACGGAAATATTCCTTGTACATATAATAATTCGAAAAAGAAAAGAAAAAAGAATTTTTGCAATTCATTGTTCCAGAAATTCCTTAACAAAATTGATTTGTGTGCTTTAAATTAATATTTAAAAATGTAGATTAAATAAATTATTTATGCAAAATAATACCCGATAAAATAAAATGATATAATATAAAATTATGGTGAATAGTGATCGTTTCTTTAAAGGATCTTTTTTATTGAATTTGATATCAAATACATATTATATTTATGTCGTAAAACCGAAATTATATTTGGGACAATTCAGTCAAGTATTTTCCATATTACAAGTGTAAGTAAATTGAAACTAGTACAGCAAACTTTTTATAATAAAACCTTGATAGAACAAAAGATTATAAATATTATTCTATAAAAGAGGATACTGGGTTTGCTTACAAACGAAAATTGTAAAAAACTGTGATTCTAGAAATTTTCATTACAGATTCAAAGAAAAAGCAACCTTCACTGTTTGCCTCCCAATTTCGATCAATTACAAAATTTTCAAAATACCAAAAATATCTAGCAAACTAATTCTTGTAACTTCTGGAAAAAAAAATTGATACTACTTTAAGTTATTCCATTTCGAAAGGTATGCGGATACTTCCGTTCGCCACTGCATCTACGCATAACTTACAGTATATAGGCTTCATCGTTACGTTGATTCATCATCTTTAACGGTAAATAAATGCCTCTATCCTGATACCTGAAATGAAACATTGTTCCTTGAAATCGCATCCATTAATTGAACGAGGAGTAACAGACTCCAAAGTCGGAATAAACGATAACACGAAGCGAAGGTAATTTATTTCCAATGATTTTTCCAGGACAACATGAAATATACCATCGTCGTTCTGTTCAGGCGTGAATATCTTCTTTTTCTATTTTACCAAAGCTCTTTTACACGTCAATACACGTCCATCCGCTGCGTTATGCAATCGATGCATGTCAATCAATGTGAGTTCATTCGCGACGAAATTGTGTGCAGGGTAAAGTTCAGTGCACGCGATCGCAACCACTTTTCTACGAGAGAATGCGATTGGAAATGCAGTTAGCCGTCATTATTCTCGTAGATCGAGTTGCGGTATTCCCTACTTTTCTCCGACAGTAACTCTCTATTAACCCGTGACCGATATGGTGCGGTTTATCGAAAATAGATTCTTCACGAAACTTAGAAACTTAGATGAAAGTTACGTTATATTCGTTATTTATTCAATTTATTTAAAAGCATAGTAGATAAATAGACGAGTATCTTTCGTTTCTGGGAATTTTCCTAAAATGATTTCCTTTTGTCATCCTCTGTCTGTTTATCAAAACTAATAATTAAACAGATAGAAAAATCATTAAAAATTTATTTCTAACAACTAATCGAATGTCACTAACTAAATATACATATATCAGAGTCCTTAGTATCCTGTACCCGTTATTCGGAGTAAAAGGGTTAACGTCTGTTCCTTCTCCAACAATTCTTTCCCTTTTTTTTTTTTTGTGAACGGTTGCTCTTTATACGTTGACACTGTCAACGTTGTGAGAACCACTGTTGAAGTGAATGAGACCCATTCAACGATCCGCAGGGTCGATCCTGGCAACCGGTACGCCGGCGTAATTCGATAGGAATGCATTTTCTTGCAACGAAACAGGCGTAACCCGGAAGGTGAAATCGAACGTTCTGTCTGGCTTGGTAGCTGGTTTCCTTGAAAAATTCGTGACTTCGGTCAATGCCGGTGCGCAAGGTCGTGTCTTCGTGTATCGATATGTTGCGTAAAATTGTGTGACTCAAGGTTTGCGTCAAAAGATTTTGGTTAGATTACATTGAAGACCCTTTTGAATTAGCATATTCGAAATTTACGATTCACACGTCTGCGGCGATGAAATTGACGACGAAGCGTTCACTTCCTGTGGTGTTGTAATAATTTAATTCGCAGCGCCATTGAAATAATACTATTTAATCTTCGAGGACGGAGTAATTCGATTCAGCAGGTTATTATAATTTTTGCTTGTTAAATTGTACGTATATTTCCCATTTATAAAATATACTTTGTCGATTTTTGATATTCTATTTTTGCTGAGGAAACACAAATTAAAAGATTTACTAAATTAACACGTTGAACGCGGCACTGATTTTGCTGTCCTTTCTTCCGTTCAGCCGGCAGCGAGCGAGCACTTGACAGCGAGCGCTAAATTATATTATGTTATATTATATTACATTTATTTTTTGGCACTGCCGGTCCCATGCACCGACGCCGCCCATATGAAAAGTTTGAACGTGGAAATTTAAAATTTAGAAATTTGATATTTGAAAATTTGGAAATTTAAAATTTAGAAATCTGGTATTTGGAAATTTGGAAATTAGAAATTTAAAAATTTGAGATTTGAAAGTTCGAAATTTGGAAATGTAAAATTTAGAATTTCAGATTTGGAAATTTGGAAAATTGAGATTTGAAAGTTTGAAGTTTGAAACTTTGGACACTTAAAATTTAGAAATTTGATATTCATTATATTTGTTGTTATTCTTCTTGTTATTCATTATATTTCCTTATTTGTTACTCGACGAACAGTTTCATTATCTAATTTTCAAACAACGGCATCTTTTCAGTTCATACCGTTCGCTTATTCGCATCTACGTTCGAGCCACTTTCAGTTCGTCCTAGTTGTTAATTGATCCTTAATCCAACGATTAAACAATGGAAAAAAAGAAAAAATAGAGGAAAGTGAGTACGAGAACGAAAATTCGTAGCACGGTAAAGAGCACATTCTTACCGGATGGATTAACAATTTTCCTGTGAAAGAACCTGAAGACGAGGATCAGCGAACCGTGGGAATCATTCACGTCGAGTCGGCAAAACAGGCTTGATTTTCATTATAACTACTTGTCCTACTACCACACACCATTCAACGCTGTTTACATAAACTATAAACAATCGGTTGTTCACGCCACGACCGTAGTAATTTAACGCTTTAGTAGATGAGTTTATAGTTGATTCGTTCTTGACATCGTTGTAACATTAACATTCACGAATAACTCGCTTGAAAATTAGTATTTTGCCAGATAGTAACGTTAAGGATATTCAGTGAAAACAATTTTTAAATTACACCTTTTTTCACCCTTATTCTATTATGGGCGACAATAGTTGGTAGCTATGAAACGAGAAAATTCAGGGAAAATTAATAAAGTTTAAAGTTTCAAAATTAAATTTTAAAATGATACAAATTTTCAAATGATAAAAAATACATATCGTAAAGTAATTTTCCATTTGCACGTACATTAACCCTTTGCACTCGGCTGTCCCCTCTAATGGGACATATTTCATTTACTAAAGTATTTTAAAATGTGAAATTGAAGTTTTATTTATATTGGGATATAGTCAATTTAGAAAAGGAATAAAAATAAATAGAGTCACAGATATTTGGAACTCTTTTCTTCCAAAATAGTGCATTGGTTTTTGGAAATTTCGCTTTCAAAGTAGACTAGATTCGACCGTATCTCAAAATGCTCCGAGTGCAAAGGATAAAGAATAAAAACACACAGGAGTGTTTAGTAGCAAAGATAACTGTCCTGAAAGTCTCTTCTCTGTCTCTTCATCGCTCCACATACTGACGTTTAAGTAATAACTTAACGTATTTGAAAAAAACGGGCGTTTCACAATAATATGTCTGGCACATCGTTCAGACATGAAAGGCCGCATTTTACCGCGTATATGTACCGTCTTTCGAAGCGAAAGGGTTAAATTCCATGGTACATGGGTAAAGCAAGAGATTGCATCAAACAGAAAGTGCATATATCGAATAGTGGGCGTAAATGGACGGTGCTATATCGAAACACGAACGAAGATGGAACGATCGCTGTTAGTGAACGAAATTATTGAAAATTACATTATAAGTAAGAAATGAAAAGTAATTTTTATTTATTTTATTTACAATCTTATTAATTATAATGCTAAAATGTTATTGACAAGAGTATCATTCGACGCGTATGATTTTAAAATAAAAATATAAAAATACTTGATGTTTGATCGCTCTTGAAAGATCTTTTTTAATTACCTCTGTAAACCCGTTCTTACCCGATCAAAAATCTTCACACGGTAATTAAAATTCTTCCAAAGAACGTACTAATTATAAAACTTATTGTATATCACAGCTTCGTGCTTGAACAAAAACATACTTCTGTACATGAATATTATAAAATTTTTACAGAGCAAGAACGTATTTGTTTACTGACTCGATCGAACGCTGCGTGCATCTGACAGCCGTTTACATTTCAATGAGTGTGACTTCAAAAACAGAAATCCTTTTAAAAGGTGTCGTCGTGTGTGTAAAATTGACGATCAATCATCAACGAGCACGTAACTTCGAAATACCTCAATTTTTTAACCTTTCTTGCACACGATTCATCTCTTCAGAGGAGTGAAATACTTTCAACAGATAATTTTTTAACATTTTTCGTCGTCAACTCTTCCGATAAAGCGGTATTCGATCAAAAAGTGTTACTATAAAATTATTATAATATAATTTTTCATTTATTTAAGGACATACCGAATATTGATTCCTTGTTATACTTATAATTTTTCTTTTTTTAAATTACAGTAAATCAGTGCTTGGTGACCCTGGTTAGTTTTAACCCTTTGCACTCGGAGCAGTTTTGGATACCTTCGAATCTAATTTACTTTTATATCAGAGCTTCCGAAAACTAAATTCACTATTTTTGGAAGTAAAGTGTTACAAATGCTTATGAATCTATTTATTCTTATTCCTTTCATTAATCTTCTGTATTGTATTATAAATAAAATATGTCCCTCCAGGAGCACCACTCGAGTGCAAAGGGTTAATAACGAAAGGATTAATTTATCGTAACACTGAAGCTGAAGCATTGCTATTATGTAATCGTACGATTTTCATGCAGAAGTCTATAATTCAACCTAAATACTAGGATTGTAAATAACTCCGGTGTATCAGCTTTCGCGTAACACAATGCCAATTATTGTGGATAGACAATTTGTCAATAGCGTTTCCGTTTCATTCTCATCGAGACAAATGCGTTACCACGAGTTGCATGTAAATGTGAAAAAAAGAAGCACGCATTTAGCGTTTTTATTGCACAGGTAACGTGCACCATTTGTGTAAGTATCTCGGTATCTCATCCCTAGAATGAAACTTTTCTTTCCATAATTGGCTCTTCGCTTCTGTGAATCCTAAGTAAGACACGAGGTTAACGTGTCCGTAGTTGATTTTGACCCGCAGCCAAACAAGGTTGCCGACGCCTGATTTACATCATAATACACATAAAGTGAGACAATTTACCTAAACTGCCATTTACACAGTTTCATTTAAGATTAAAAAATGGAATATGAATGGTCCAGTCTTTTTGGAAAGTAACTTTTAATACGAAATATATAGAAAACTGAACAATGGGTACAAAACAGCCCCGATTTACGGTACAGTCTATGACACACGGTCTGCGTCCCTTATATCTATATAGTACAATGGATGACGTATGCTCTACAACAATGCAATCCATGACACACCCAGTGCGTCCTCTGTGCTACCAATATAATGAAACTAACAACGTAACCAGATGGTTTTGCAACATAGTTTTAGAATTAGTTAAACAGCCCAGAAAGAATCTTGATTCCGTTAGTCTTCGGGTAATTTCCATAGGAAAGTGGTCGAATTGTCTTACATATCCAAATGCATGGTACAACGTAGCCAGAGAATGCTTTTCGGTTCAGTGACACGTGAGAATTCAACGACTTACATCGAGACTATAAATGGCTGGAAACCAGCTACGAGAATTCTTTGCATCTATTGCAAAACTTAGGACGTGAGTCATTGAAGCTATAACTCCGTTCCTCGATGATAACTGTACGCGACGTTCTCTGAGCACGTTTGATTCGCATAACAATTATTGTGAATTCCAATTTCTTTCTTCAATTAGGTATCATTTATCTCGCAAACAATCCTATTCTAATCCTAATCATAAATATTACGGTATCCAGTCAGGTTATGATCGTGTAATGTTGAAGTACAATACATCTTTTCCTAGTGATGTATCAACACTGATTGTGAGAGCCAGGTGTCTCATTTTTGGGTAACACATGGATTTTTACAGAAATGCGTTACCTATTTTAATGAAGTCAATCTTGTTTAGTTAATTAATATTTCATTTAGTTAATTAAATTGTAAAATTTAAGGGATCTTTTACGATTTTAACAAAGTACGTTTCGTGATTTAAAAGTTTTTATTCGTGATTTCACACGTTGTGTTAACACGTTGACCCTCACACTAAAATCGGTGATGAACGACGAAAGCAATTTTTTTGTTGTTGTTAAAATTATTTGATTCTTGGGGAGCTCGATGAAGATTTCATATTTACAAAATAAAATTATTATTTCTTCTAACAAATTTTCCTATGAATATAGGACGGTCATAGCATCTACAATTCCAAGCATTGGACGTCTATGTATAGACGGCATTTACGTCTGTATGTATTATGAAATATACTTAAATAATATGTAATTAGTTATATTTTATCATTTGGAATTCTACGTTAAACTCGTAAAAAATCTTTTCAGGTAATTTTCTTTTTCTTTTTGTTCAATCTTGTTTTCAACGAATATTTAACCCTTTGCACTCGATTGGTGCCTCTCGAAGGACGTATGTAACTTACTGAAGAATTTGTAAAATAAAAATTACAAACTTTATTCGCATTAGAATACAGTAAATTAGTAATAGAAATAAAAATGCATGGATTCATAAACATAGGTAACTTTTTCATTTCAAAATAGAGCTTTTTGTGTTTCAAGACTTGATCCGATAAAAAAAAAACACTTCGAGTTCTAACTCATATGTATTTAGAAATATAGTTTATAATTGGCTAAGATCGTTTCCCATAAAATTGCTATGGGGGCCACCGGCGCGGCGTTTCGCACCACGAATTTAATACGTATAATTGTCTAACGGAAAGAGAAAGAACTGAAACTAATTTGAAGCAGCATTATTACATAGGTATTATTATTGTACTTACGCAAGGTGCGAAGTGGAAAACTTAATTTGCAGAGTGCTACAATTGTATTCTGAATAATTGCAATTACAGACTACCTTACTCTGCGACAGTGAACGCGTTAAATTGTACATTCGATTGTTTGAAAAACTTGTAAAGTTGTCAAAGATAAGAATAAAATCGAGTTGTTCTTTTCAGCGCTTGTTTTCATTCTTTTAGCAATTTATGGTTTATTACTGAAAGACTGCTCTATGTGTACTGCGAACGGGTCTGATTCTGGAAATGTTTTTCATTCAGGTATCATGTAGATATTAAAAGCAGACCAAATTTAATTCAGTAAAATATTTGCTTTATAAGTGTAAATATAAGTTTCAATATTTGAACAACGTTGAATCGTTTTCGAAACTTTTTATACTATACAGACAAAACTTTTATACAAAAGCACTATGTTGTACAGAATCCACGATTGTGGTGTATTAAGTTGAAACGTATTTTATTAATCAAACTAAAATTCATTAGGATTTGCATATTTTCTCCAATAAATTAAATATTCGGTGATTTACAAGAAAATCGCATTGATACATAATTCACAGAAACCGAAAGAACTTTAAATGCTTAACACGTTGAGCGCGACGTCGCGTCGGTCCCTGGGGACTGACAGTGAACTTTCCGTTCAGCCGGCGTCAGTCCCTGGGCACTGACAGTGGACTTCTCGTTTGGAAATGTCCAAATATCAAATTTCTAAATTTTAAGTTTCCAAAGTTCCAAATTTCGACCTTTCAAATCTCAATTTTCCACATTTCTAAATTTTTAATTTCCAACTTTCCAAATGTTAAATTTCTAAATTTCTAAATTTCCAAATTCCCAAATTTCAAATTTCCAACTTTCAAATCTCAAATTTATAAACTTCAAATTTCCAACGTTCCAAATCTCAAATCTCAAATATCAGATTTCTACATTTTACATTTGCATTACCTTCAATTATTTTTTAATTATCGCACACCTAACTTTTCTAATTAGTTTACTAATTAGTTATCAATCAACGACCAGTAGTACATATTGAAAAGCCGATTAATAGTTTTTTTTCCGATGATTTTGGAAAGCAAAATCACTCTACATATTCCCAAAGTTTCATAATCTTTTGAATTTCTGGGTTTCTGATCTTCCCTTGTTAGAAGTTACTTTAATTTTACAACAAAACTGTTATTAATAATAAAATGAATACTGTTCGTACTCGCCTGTCGTAAGTACGATGACTAAACCATTCAGACACGAATAATAAATTGTGAGCCAGACACACGAGGAAAAAGTCAGACTAGATAAGGCATTGGTTTGTTAGTCAAACAACGCACGCGACTACCGTGTGCATTGTACGATCGAGTGTATGCCGTGATAAACGGTGTTTGTTAAAATTCTCCGCAGGACGTTCGTGCTTCTTAATAAAATTAACAGCCGCGTTACGCAACGATAATGAGAACTGTTCGTCGTTGAACCATAAATTCGTTAATTACGTGTTGAGATTATAAGTGGAAGTCTGTGGACGAGTCTGCATCTCGAGTAAGCAACAAAGAAACTTATACCGAGCTAACAAAGGCGTGGCAAGAGAACCCATAAATTTCAAATTTCGAACTTTCCAAATCTCAAATTTCTAAATTTTAAGTTTCCAAAGTTCCAAACTTCGGACATTCAAATCTCAAATATCTAAATTTCCAAATTTCCAAATATCAGATTTCTTAATTTTAAATTTCCAAAGTTTAAACTTTTCGTATGGGCGGTGTCGGTGCGTAGGACCGCTTTCTTTCATTGATTACTATCGCTGCGTCTACTATTCTACTACTTTGCATCTATTAGATTACAAGTGTCGGTATCTCGAGTAAGCAGCTTCCCAACGAAGCAACAAAGAAACTTATACCGAGCTAACAAAGGCGTGGCAAGACCTATGAAGCCGTTGACTCATATAATTGAAGTCATAGGTGAATACCAGCAGGTATTCTCCACGTGAAGAAACTCTATGAATTTATCTTCATGTTTAAAACACTTTAGCTTATTATGATTAGCCTTTGAACGTTGCGGCATACATTTTAACGCGTTTCAAGGGCTTCAAATGCATTGAATTCTATTTTTTTAATGGCATACGATTCAAATTTGAAGAATCTTACACAACGACTTGTATGCTGGGTGTCTTATGAATCTTCTAAACGGTTGATGATAGAAAAAAATGTCAGGGGACAAAATTAAATGGTATTTGAGAGTACGTGGTCTTTAATGTATGTTTACGCATGGCATTGATGCTTCTAGAAAATACATTTGCACCTTTTTTAAATAAAATCCTGCAGCTTTTTAATCTCCGTTGAAAAATATACCAAGGTCCTTATACCTTAACTCTGTTAGTTCAAAAGTTGTTGAAGTTTGAAAGTTTATTAAATTACATTTTCACGTATCAGAACATTTTAACCAAAATATTCACGTTTACCATTGATATTTACAAAAAATTTTGTACAAGAAATATTTTGAAATGTCAGTTTTCATCAAAAGTGAATTTAATCCACTTTTATACAGTATATATTTGGAGATAAAAGTTCTTATGTCACTGGCAGTGTTTCAGATTTTACATATGAATCGTTCATTATAAATGTGGGACAAAACCGTTTTCTTCGTTTTCAACTAAATATAGAAATGCATAATGGTATTTTTATGCTACCGTGCATTTAAAACGTTAAACTAGTTCTCCTTTGCATATCGAGATAAAAAAGAATGAAGAAAAAAAAGACTAAATTATGACTTTTAATCGTCTTATGATAAAATGATCTCAATATAAGACTTTGAAAAACTTTTGTTATCGAAGAAAATTCATCTCGAAATGTTAATAAAATATTTAAGGCTTTTTTGTTGTAGAGTCTAAAATAATGGTTTTTTAATTGGAGTTGTCCTACTTTAATAATAAACGGTTTATACGTTACCACTCATTTATTTAATGTATTGTATAGAATTATACATATAATTGAAGTTGAATTGCATACAAATTACACAGTGTGGTACACACTCGTATAAAAAGGTAAAATATGTAAATATTCACTCCACTAGTAATATTATTACGATAAGATCGATAATATGCTCCATGAAAAACAATTATTACCGCTAAAGGTAAATCAATTTCATATTACCATAAATTTAAGTATCTTTTGTTGCCTTTAATATTATTTTTCAAACACTTTTGGGACATGTAACATGTCTTTGAATCTAATCAAATTTGTTATTTACTCGTTAGTTATTTTAACTGAGAAATTTGTTTTTGGACAACCCCTCCAAATTTTTCTATTACTTGACACGATATGAACTATCAAATTTTATTCTTAAAAAATGTAATTTACCCCCAAAAAGTAATAGGAACTAAAAAAATTATAACTAATATCACATGGTTTGTATTACTAGTAGTCAAAGTTCGTGATTTACATATATTTTTTTCAATTTCCTAGCACTCCATATCGTGCCTGTATGTCGTGTGAACTAAACATCGAAAATGGTTAATTGGTGTTTTGTATTTTAATGCAGACTCGTTATATTTGAGTCATGTGTGAATTATTTTAATTTTTAATTTAGAAATTTATTTCTTGCGAGTTGCATGATTCGAGCAACGATAATAACTAAATTTTGCTTGTCATTAATCATGTACAATTATACAATTTTACATATAAATTGTAAATACACTTTGATTTTGACATGGATTAGTAATAATTAATCAATATATTTTTTTAGTTTGTATGCTCTCCTATAATAAAAAAGAAAAAGAGACAAAGAGTATCCAATTACACTTAAATTACAATAAAAAAAACTACCAAAATAAAATACCTTGCAACCGAATAAATATTTTTAATTTCAAACGTAAATTTTGCCTTCTACTTAAATATTTTTTAAATTCAATTTGAACGTTTCGTTTTAAATAAGTTATATTGAAATTTATCGTAATAATTCTACATAATAAAAATCCTTTCTTTTTTTGCAGCAGACATATGTATATTTAACATTAGCTTGAAAATCTTTACTTTTATAATATAGTCCTTTTCTATTTCTATAATAATTGATTTTATTATCTCAGTACGTTTTACGCAAGTTATTCCGAGCACTTGTCTACCAGATGCTCCTTGCTAATAAGAAGGAATTCATCCAAACATCGACGTAGCGAACGAATCATAAAATTTTACACGGTCTGTCTGACCGTTATGCTTTCTAACAGTAAACTCCTTTCTAATGTACCATGTGCATTCATCATTTTCTTTTTTATCTTATGAATATGATGCACGAATCACAGATGAACCAACTGAAGGAACATGCCGCGTTAACAAGTCCAACTTGAGACACGATCGTTAAACCTTCATTCAAAAATAGTCTAATTAGAGGATGAATTGTTACGCATTCATTAAAGGTTAATATGAGACTTAAACGGTACTATGAAATTATCAAATTAGTAATCTAGGAATCGTTACGTGTAGTTTGTTATTCCGGCACTTCCGTTACACGTAATTCAGCATTCTTTATGAAATATAATCGTGTTACGTAAGCGTAAGAATTTTTAGCAATTTATTACTTTGGAATTAGTCACTTATCGCTTTACAAAATATTAAACTTACATAATATCATTTTAAATTCTTAAATAAAATATTTCATAGACAAAATTGATGCAACAGAATCGTATATTTCATACATCATCACCTAATATTAAAGGAAATTTCTGAGAAACGAAAGAAATCTTGGTCCGTTCTATCGCGAGAAAAAGAGACTTCAACGCCGGCATAGCGATGAAACAGAACATCTTTCTATCGACTCATCGTTGAACTCGAACCTGCGAAACCAGGGACACGTCACCATATTGGTCGTTCCAGGAAGAAGGGGATAGGACTTCCGGTTGTTTCGTCTGCTGTCTTAATACGAGCTTCTAGAAACCGTTTCGACTTATAAAGACAGCATATCATTTGATTAACGTCTACCGCAAAATTATATTAACCCTTTGACTACACAGCGGATATACATATGTATAGATATAACATATCACCAGATGCACTCACATATTGTTATATACTTATAATATTTCCGATTAAATCCATCACACTTTACGTTATTATTTCTACAATAAATACTGTCTGACAATTGATAATTTATTAACTACTAAATTCATGAAAAAAAAAAAAAAGAAACGTTCTTTACACGTAGATATTCCAAAGGATTTTCAAGCTTAATTCTTTCGAGAACAAAGCCAAGGATACAAGAATTTTATTCTATACTTTCGATTTACTCCCTTCTCGGTTATACTATGAATACTGGGACAGCCTGTATACGTAACAGTTTTAACATATGTGTAGTTTCGCCCGTAATTAATTACTAATTAACACTTTTAATCACCCGCTTAAAGGATTCTCAATAAAAAATCATTCTCAAACAAGTTATTAAGAAAAGAAATACTTAAGAATAATTGTGCAACAAGACTTCGTTCTTCGGTCGTTAAAGCTCACAAGCTATGTAGTTAGCAAATAACATAAATGCACCGAAAACCCCGATCGCGTGCCAGATTCGGTCACACGATCGTTACTAAAATTACTAACGAGCAATTAGCCGAGTGTGGAATGTTGGAAAAAGTTACATAAGAATGCGGCTGCTACGTTTCAGTTCGTTCTTCAATCGTTAAAACGCACAAATTAATCACGCCAAACTGGGAAACTGGCCGGAGTATCGATCACGAATCAATTTCGGCCGCACCGTTGTCTCTAACGTCATTAGTATTTAATTAATTGGAATTTCGGTATCTGCAAAAATCACTCGTATTATAATAAAACTCGACGAATTGTTAAAAAAAAGAAGCTACTAATTAATTACTTTTGTCGAAAGTAAATGGATACAATTTGTCTTCGTTAACGATGTGTGATAAATTACTTTGGAACAAGAGAACACACTTCGAATAATTAAACTTATTATATTTGAAACAAATATTTCAAATAAATTACAACTGAAGTAAAATCAAATTAGATCATTTTCTGTAAAACGAAACAGTTTATTATGCATGTTGCGATAAATTATAGAAGTATAGATATAACAGAATAAAGCACACCATGCAGACAGTATATTTATTATATTTTTAATTATACATATTGAAAATTATTCGTTAGTTCTACCTGAGTATGTACAAAGAATTCATTTATTAATTAAAAGCAATTAAAAATATAGAACTTAAAATATGTGATCTTACGAGGCAACGGATTCTCGTCTGTTATCCATGCAACGAAATGTAAATTAGGAAACGATCCTGAAGAAGAATAAATTCATCAGGAATGCGAACTATTGAAATGTAGAATGAAAACAGATGTGATGGCTTTTATAATGGAAATGATTTCCATCGACATAATTACAAGAAGAACAATATTACAATCAATTTTATTTATAAATTAAATTCTGTTTTACTACCGAACCTTTCTGTCGACAGCTTCTCAATCATTGTTTTTTTAAGTTACAAGCAAAAGTATTCCAGTATTTCTGTAATTATTATTCATGGTGCAAGAACCGCTCGTCTAATACTTCTTGCGTATAAATAATTTATGATTTGCTCATATTTTTTTTTTCGTACAGATTCTTTCATAATTGGTTTTCATTCAACTTTTTAACTTTTACGTGGTTCATTCAAAGGGAGAATCATACGCAATTCTTACTTTTTTATCATCTGTTATACAAAATTGACAAACTGCATCCAAGATATTCAAACGATAATTTAAAAATTCCTTTGAATGATATTTTAAAAATCTTCTTAATAATTAAATCTATCGTGTATTTATAAAAAAAAAAAAATAAGCTACTCAAAGACTTATAAAATTACCTGATTCTCATTTATAATCGACCTATTTCAACTTCTACCAGCAGTTATATGATACCCTATATGAATCAGCTGAAATATCGTTCACTTTATCTTCGTTGTTGATATCGGACAGAAAATATGGACTAGTTAAAATGTTTCGATGTGACACACTATGCTCAATTAACTTATCGCGTGTCGTTGTGTTGATGTGTTACCCTACTTTTTCTCGAAACAAAATTCTTTTTCGTTTAAATACAATTTATAAGTGGAATATTAAACGCAAATGCAGTACTACGTTGAGTTACTTAATGGATAAAACGGAGTTAAATGGAAGAAAGGCATTTTTCGAGAAACATCCTTTATCGAGTTAATTAATTATTAATCGAAGAAAAGGCATTTGTTCAGTAGATATGTTGGGGTATTTGAAAATTGCCAAAAAGAACGGTTAATTTCTGTTTCAATTTATATATTTCGCTCAAGGAAATATCTGTTCCTATTTAAACTAAATTGTCTCGGCTTCAGGTCATTAGGAATTGGTAGGATCCTGCATAACAGGGCCTAATTATGCAATTTCGTCGGATTTTCACCGATACGTAACCGTAATGTCCACTTTAAACGACAGTCTGTTCTGACTATACAGCCTTACCAGGGCATGCAGATGCATCCCATGCATTATTTATTAGTCACCATCGATCCTGGTGTAGGTGCACTGCACTTCATCAGCCGGCTTAAAAGTCACGGATTATTATTACGCTCCTAACATGCTTGTATTTTCAGAATGATGTAAAGAATAAAAACCTGTCTTCGCTTCGTTACGAAAATAAAGCCATCAAATATGAATAAAATACAAATTATGTGAATTGTTTCAGATTTTTTTTTTTTTTATTACTTGCACTGTCAAGCTTCCTAAAACCAAGAGTTCTATTTTGAAAAGGAGAAATTAAATATCAACATATGTTTGAACTCCTTACATTTCAAATGTGACAAAATTAGGTAATATTTTTAATACAAGTGAATTTTTAATTTAATTCTGATTAATTATCAGTACGGTCGTGGATTGTTAAATACGAAGTATCTGTAATACTTCAATTTTCTTTATTTATATTAATATTGCACGAATAAATATTCGCCTCTGACTGATACAGCCGTAAAAAAAATCGTAAATATAAATGAAACTTGAGTTTCACATTTCAAATCAAAGAATTACAATTTTTGAATTTCTGTTACATTTACATTTCCGTGAGTAAAATGCTGATTGAAAATACGAATAATCAATCGAACGATTATTTTACTGGTAGTTGTACGATTGTCGCGATACAAATTGAGCGATTTGAACGAGTATACGAACCAAATCTCCGACATACGTCAATTGGAATACGTGCATTATCTCCCTGAAGTTGCAAGCTACTAATGATAACAGAAATTAGGACAGACATGTAGCCTATCGATTGTAGTGCCTTCTATTTCCTGCTCTCCATCAATATCTACGCATCATCGAACGTTTCATCGTAAAAATTACTCGGGGCGCTCATTAAGAATTATTACTGTTAAATTTGAGAATATTGTTTGCATTAAATTGAAAAGTCACCTTACTTTCTGGACACAGTAGTAATCTTTGTTTAACAATTTTCCTCCCAATCCGTAAAGCAGATGATTAGTCTCTTTCCTAAAAAAAAAAAAAGAAAAAATGAAAAATATAATATAATTTTATAATGCCCTTCTATAACAAAATATAATTATACTTCAGTAGCCTAGACATTTCGGTGCCAAACACAATTATATTTCATGTTAGACAACTTTCGTCTATATTACCGTAATAACTTTCAATTTCTTATTAATTTAATCTGAAGCCAGTGATCTTGCAATTTCAAATAATTAATCGAATATTGTTTACATTTCTGTTTCAGTACTTACTAGCTTGTTAGTAGTCACTGACGAAGCGCCGCAAGATATCAGGCACAAAGAGTACGACGAACATCCCCGGGAAGCTTACTTCGACGGCACGTCTTTCCTGAAATTGAACTCGTTCGTGTCGGTACACAGGCATAGTGGTTTAAGTTTTCGAACATGCGAGGGTGGTCAGCTTTTTATGCAGAAATACAACGATGATTCGATCAGTCTCGAAGTGACCCAGGAAGGGCTCCTCTTCGTGGCTATCGTTGATCAACAACGTTACATAGCAAGACTCAATGCTAGGTTACTCAACAACGCTTGGAACAATGTTAATCTGTTTTTTAGACTCGGAAATCTCACGTTAAATGCGGCAGGTCATACGCAGGTAATTACGATCTTTTCAGGATAATTGATTGCTATCGTGTGAGGTGTTTAAAGAAAACGATTCGAGATTCGTATGGTCGTTAAGTATGAAACGTGATAAATAAAACATAAACTGTATTCGTTTCTTTGGAAAATAAAAGTTACTTGTTTCTAATCGAAGTACGCAACCGTGTTCCATAGGTATACTTTTGCCATTTCAATGGTAGTTTATTTATGCTATCGTTGTAAAAAGAAGAACATTCGTCAAGTTTCATATTTAACGACTTAATATATAAAACACACCATTTTGATGAAACAAGCCTTAGTAAACATGGTAAGAAAATTTATTTAACCCTTTATCTGGCAAGCATTGAAATTTCAAATGAATAAATTTGGGAGTTGTCCAAGTCAAGTATATATACACTTTTCAAATAGAAAAAAATATAAAGTGAACATGAGTTGATAATTTTTAAATGTATTTAATTGCTCTAAGAAAAATTATACGTTCAAGGGTTGAGCACAAACGTTAAAGGGATGTTTGTGTAAATAAATTTTGTTTTAATTTAAGGAAAATATGGTATTTCAAATGGTTTAGAAATGAATATTTTGGATAGTAAAAACAATGAATGAAGAATCTTCTAATCTTTGAAGCCACATTGATTCAAAGCTATTGTGCTTTAGGTAATTGCTAATGCCACGTACAACGCTGCGATTCTTACGCTTCCTGACTACGATATGAATAGTTCTCTCATTGTGGGAGAAGGATTCAGAGGATGCATTCTTCAAGGTCCTGGCATTCTTTTTAACGACACTATCAATAACGGAGCTGTTTTCGGCCCCTGTCCTGCGGATAATAAAGGATGTAAGAATTTTAACATTTCTATTAATAAGTTTCATAAATACTATTCAGGGATGCAAATTTTTTAACGATTTATCTATAAAAAAAGAATAAAATTAACTACTTGTCACAAATTTCAGACTTTCGTGTTTTAAAACTTAATAAAATCATATTTTTATCAATATTAATTAATCATGAAAAGCTGACAATTTTATTTCATCTTATAGTGCACAAGTTTTTTAACTCTGAAGAAAAAAGCGAACTTTAACTACAATATATTAAATATATTAACTATATTAAATAGAATAAGCAAAGTACATAAAACTTACAAAATTCTATAAATACAAGCTACAAATTATAATAGAAGATAAAGACGATAAATAAAAACTCAAATCTTACAAAATGGTGAACGATATTTATGCGATAAACCATCGATAATAATTGATCTAGTTTATTTTAGTATCGTCGACTAATAATATTCTTCGAAAGGTAATCGCTACATTGAAGTGGCTAGTGAACTGTAGCTTCTCCAACGTAGAACTTTGAACCATAGCACACTATAAGAGTGAGCACCATTATAAGATCCACGTATACTTCTATATATGCATTTGGTTTAGTCCCGACGTAGACACGCGTGATCGTGTTTGATCGCTCACATTATAAGCAGTAGATTGCATGCCAGATTTTCGTACGAAACTTTCAGGTGGTACAGGCGGACTCGGAAGTGTAGGACCGAGCTCGATCACCACCATGGATTTCTGCAATCACGAGCCATGCATGATGCATGGTAAATGCGTGTCACGGCAGGATCGTTACGAGTGCCACTGTTACGCCCGATATTCCGGCAACAACTGTCAAATTGACAATGGTAGACCTCGACGTTGAATATGGGGTTTTGGGCATAGAATAGGGGCTGGAAATAGATCCATGGTTATGTAGTAGTAAACGTTACGATTGCTTACTCTGTGTACTCTAAATACGGTAATGTTTTTAATTGTGGAAATTTATAGTCGGTGGTGGATCCAGAAACTACTTTTCAAAGCATTTAATATAAAGTTTAATGTTGCTAGTATTTTAATTCTATTTACCTTATGGTTTTTTAATTAAAATAAATTATTTAATCACACACACACACACAGTAATTATTTTATTTTTATAATGCATAAATAATTTATGTAAACTATATTATTCAGGTTATCGAGAAAAAATGTTAATAAATAAGCTGCATAACAAATATAAAGCTTCGTAAAAGAATTCAAAAATATACTAACGTTTCTGGATCCGCCCCTTTCCATATTGTTACTATTTTTGATTATGGAAATAATTAAATTACTTACAATTTCTAACTATCAAAATCCATAATTTTAATTTCAAATGAAAAATATAAATATAGAGGGATATGTCTATAACATTTTATGCAAATGGTATCTTAGTATTTAATATTTTATTTCGAAAAAAAAAAATAAATAAATAAACGATACGAATATTAAAAATTTTAGAAATTCAACTTTTCTTATTTTAATTTCACTGTGTTAATTTGTGTACATCGTTTACCATCATCTGGAAAGAACTACTTACTTGGCCATGGTTTCTGTTTCTAGTCTTTGTGATTGGTTCTCGCATGAAATTCATTATTTCCTTTTTAAGCTGTTTCTTTTATCGGCTTACAAATCGATGAAAATATCTACTTGTAACCGGTTGCAATCTTACTTTATATGGATAATTATACAATCGACCTTTTGAACGTCTATAAAAAACATTTATAGACGTGTCCGATCGTATCGATCAATTGAATTTCAATTAAATGCCGAAAATTAACACACTGCCGGAGCTGAATATAGCAGAAATTGTTATTGTGGTTGACACTAGCAAAAGTTTCTAATTATAGAACTTTGATTATTACATAGAACGAATACCGTACTCTAACTCCTCATCTGCTAAATTAACAAGCTTTATAATCTTTTAATTGTAGCATTTCGTTGAAGCTTAATAAATAATTTAGTTACTTCTTAACTGAAAGCTTTTAGAAAAAAAGTAGTAAGTATAATTCCATAGTTAACTGTTCAAATATAAATCATTTTGAAAATTGGTATAAGTACAATTCTACAAAAAAAAAAAAATAAAAAAAATAAAGCTAATACAATGTAATATTATAAAATGGGTTTCTTTTGAAATTGATATAAGTTCATTTGTAAGAATAAATAATTGATTTAATAACTGTTTTTTCTTTAATCTGACTTTATTGATTTGAAATACAGTATTAACAAACTACTCATAAAATGATAATTAAATACACCATACATTAAAAAAAAAAAAATAATTTAACTGGAATTTACACAAATAATTATATGGAAAAGATTATTACTTTCTTTTTATTTTTTTCCGTTTTTTATTATTATTACTCACCACCGAACATCATAGAGGCTTTCAGCCTTGATATTTAATTGAGAAAAATATTATTTCAGAAACGTACATTGAATGTATATATTTGTTACATTCTATGATACATCTTCGTCACCTTTATTACAGTTATATTATTTACATTTTTGAATTACATTCTATAGAAATTTAGTTTGATTGAAATCTAATCCTTTCTAGGTAAGATTTCTGCAATTTTTGTTTTTATTATTAAAAAGTTTGAACGTATGATATAAAAAGCGTTTGCATAATCTAATAGAGATTTTAATTAAGTATCTCATCGGTATTATTTTAATTTTTTATTTTATTTGATATAATAAAAAAATTGAACATAATCTAACATAACAAAGGGTTAACTTTAACATTAGTCAATTTTTCTCAAAATTTCTTATACATCCTTGGAAGTGGTGTAAGTCTGCGTGGAGTTAATAAAGACACTATCTCGCTTACCAAAAAATATTTATAAAAATGTTCGCATGATCGAGCTAAACATGCCTAGAATCGTAAGACAGTTTACTACTAATAATATTTTCAAATTAAATAAAATGCAAAACTCTATATCTCGAAATAAAGAAAAATGGACTTGTATCAAAGAAAAAGTTGTTTATTATAGTACACCGTAAAAGTTAATTGATATACTTCTCCTAATATCATTAATTGAACAGTAGAATATTGAATATTTCACAAAACTAACGTATATTTTATTATCCCTTCACACACTTTTCTGTCGCTTACTCTTTCAAAGATAACTCGACTTTCCACCTTGCTTACGCTTCTTACGAATAAGTTTCATACCCGTAACATTAACTTCCCGTATTTTCTATCTGACGATTTCTTTTATTCGACTCAAAAACAGGTGTCTGGATTTCGGGCTCACTGACCTCACATATTATCGCACAAAATTATACTTTGATTTTATACGCTTTCCGTTCATCAAGCTTGTTCACCCTTCAATCAGATCTTTTATCTATAATATTATAAAAATTCAATTTATCAGGTTCGCCGTGTTTAAGTAGTCCTTGCCGAAACGGCGGCACGTGTAACGAGGACGCGAAAGGAGATTACAGTTGCGTATGCAAGCCAGGATTCACCGGGACATTCTGCGAATCGCAACTAGGAGTACGGCTTTGCGAGCAAAGTCCTTGCAGGAACGACGGTGTTTGTTTGGCGCTCACCGAAACCGATTACAGGTGCGAATGTTCACCTGGATGGGCCGGAAAGAATTGCGAGACCAACGTCAACGAATGTTCCTCGAATCCCTGCGCCCATGGTGGACTTTGCATCGACGGTATCAATAATTATACTTGCATATGCGATCGAACAGGGTACGTTTGTTTATTAAATTCTTTCGTACCGTTATCGACCCTTTGCACTCCGATACAATACTGTAAACATTCGAATATTAAATAATTCAAGTTTGAAATTGTGAGTGCAAAAATAAAAAATGTTATTCTACATATAAAACGCACCCAATCTTCATTTGAATATTTCATTACACATAATAAGATACATTATTTAAAATAATTTAGATAAATAAATTAAGTTACCTTTAGATCCTTCCAAAGCACCTTCGATATTTTAATTTTCCTTAAATGGTATAAATATTTCAAATTTCATACATTTCATAATACCTTGGGAAACGAAAGATGTTAGACAGGACATTTTATTAAAAGATTTCTATATTTCCAAACTATTGTCTGTCGGTTCTGTTTAGAAACGTGGAAATGAAACATACAAACACGTGACGGAGCGCAAAGGGTTAACCGATTTCAGAAATAATAATTAACCATCAATTTACAGGTACGAAGGTGCAAACTGCGAAATAGATATCGACGAATGTTTAGCAGACCCCTGTCTGAACAACGGTATATGTTACAACAATTACGGTGGTTATATCTGCCATTGCCCGAACGGTTTCGAAGGTCAGAATTGTGAATTGAACTTGAACGAGTGCTTGTTTAATCCGTGCGTACACGGTGGTGATTGTATCGACGATGTGGGCTCCTATCATTGTAATTGTCTACCTGGATACGCGGGTCGTCACTGCGAGCTCAGAAGTTTATGCGAGAATGCAGCATGCCCGGCGAACAGTATTTGCGTGGAAGACGCTCATGGGCCACAATGTGTCTGTAATCCTGGATTCATGGGCAATCCTCCAAATTGCACTATCAATTATTGTGCCAGCAACCCCTGTAGCAACGGTGGAACGTGCACAAGCAACAAGGACGGATACAATTGTACTTGTCCGCCAGAATGGAAAGGTAAAATATGGATATAATATATGTTTAAGAAGGTTTGCTAAAGTCTGCTGAAACTGGTGGTGCAACTGCAAACGTATTAATTTCTATTGAATGTTAAAAATAGGCATCACTCCTTACTTAATTATCCAAATTACTCGTTTACTTCTCGTGATCATACAAACATGGAAATAACGGATTATTCTGTTGTACGTGTTAAACCCATGTTTAGGAAGTCTTTTAAAAATGTCTGACTTTGTGATAAGGATCATAGTCTTGTCTCAAATGGGACAAATGGGACTTCTTTATCAAAAATACCTAATTGAAAATGAAAGAAGACACAACTCCTGTAATATTTGAAGCTCTGTATGTTGGAATTGTCAGTTGTACCACCAGTTCAAGGATACTTTGTACACTAACATTGTTGTCATGTATATAAACGTTTACTAGTATTAAAAACCGCACAATAAAATTGAACCCTACACAATATCAGTGTTAATACCTTCTTGATGGAATCAACGTATTTATTATTCAATCTAATCGGTATTATTGTTTACTCGAAGATCTGAAGGGAAACCGATGTTGTACAGTATAATCGTAGCTTTCTGTTAAGTGATATCAACCCATTAACTGCCCTTCTCTTTCTTTCTTCATTTCTATTCTCTACAATCATATACAAATTTTCAAAAAGAAAATTGACAGTTACTATGTTAATTTGGTGTATTTTTACGTTATTCGTAAACAAACAGCAATTAACCGAAAAACAGCGTCAGCCATCGATAAGGTATTGATAATAAAACATACCTAACACCTGTATGAACATTCAACTTTGTTACGACTAATTCTTCGAATGTAGCCTCGTCAATCTTAAATGTTTTATGTTTGTCTCCATGTGACGTTTGCGTGTGATGTGTTTCGTAAAATCAGGAGCAACATGTTTGTCACCTGCTTCGGATTGGTGTTCAACCTGTTACAACGGAGGCAGTTGCCTCGAGACGCGTTTCGGTGTTATGTGTCAGTGTCCAAGATTTTGGACCGGACCCCAGTGCAAGGATCCGATCACCTGTCGTGATCTACCTTGCAAGCAAGCTTCCGCTTGTCATGACTACGTGAGTGTGACATACGCATCAAGACTTTTGCATGCACATCTAGACCGATTTAATCGGCCGTGTCTGAAGGTATATCTATGTGGCTTATTGCTTTGTTTGTTGCGACGGTCTCTGTCGCTACGTACAGCCAGGAGGCTATTACTGCACCTGCGAGCCAGGATGGACCGGCCCTGAGTGCTCCATCGACGAGGACGAGTGCGTGAGTGATCCTTGTCGCAACGGTGGAATCTGCATTGATCAACCAAATAGCTACTACTGCCAGTGCCTTCCGGGATACACCGGTAATTCGCAAATGTATTCGCACTATAAGCTTTGCTCGACGAATTATT
The DNA here is from genome assembly GCA_943735885.1 of Stelis phaeoptera. Taxonomy (NCBI): domain Eukaryota; kingdom Metazoa; phylum Arthropoda; class Insecta; order Hymenoptera; family Megachilidae; genus Stelis; species Stelis phaeoptera. Next base: position 7,463,077 of record OX030933.1, read on the forward strand.
GTTCAACAGCGCTGTCTTTAACGTGGTTGCTCCTAACGCTATTCCATTTGTCTTATTAACAAGAACCGTTTTACACTAACCTGAGTTTTAACACTTGGTTCCATGATTTTCTCAATTTTGAAAAAAAAAAATAATATATATTTGAAATCTCACGAGTGACAACAGCAATTAATAATAAATTATGTATAGCTGCAGACTTGCAAAAAGTAAAATAACAGATTGTACTCATAAAAGATAAAAAAATTGAATGATGAAGGTTATAGGTCATATATGTTTGATAAAATATAAAAATTTCATGAAAAAAATAAAATGAAATTACTCATGAATGATTTTTTTATCATTACGCTAAAAAATTATGTAATATAATTAAAACAACGAAGCTGATCTTGGAATCTCCGAAAATTCTCCACCTAAAAAACGTTGTTACGACATAATACAATCATGTTCCCCTCGATATCATATAATTTCTTTGGATGAACTTTTTTTCGTGTCTTGAAAAATCATGGAGTTAATTGAAGCGAGCAAGTTAGATGGCTCATTCTGTATAAATATTCTAATATAATTATAGTACAATATGTCGATACATTCTGCATGATAGAATCGTTCATTTTCTAAATCAGCAATTATTAATAACACATATCGCAATGCCATTAGGTAAGAACTGCCAAATAAACGTGGACGAGTGTTTATCGCAACCATGTCAGAACGGTGGTACGTGTATCGATCGAATTAACGGGTACACATGCAACTGCACCAAAGATTTTATGGATGAGAACTGCGAACGCGAGTACAATGCGTGCGCTGTGAATCCATGCCAGAACAATGGGACCTGCACCTTGATACCAAGATCGCGGCGTGAGTTCGTTTGCGAGTGCCCACGTGGTTTCGAGGGGAAGATTTGCGACATCAACGTGGACGATTGCGTCGACGTCATATGCCCTGATGGGAAGGTTTGCATGGACGGTATAGCTGGTTACGAGTGCAAATGTCGCGAGGGTTACAGAGATCCTAATTGTACCCTAATCGTCGATCATTGCGCGACAAAACCTTGTAACAGCGGCACGTGTATCGACCTCGGTGAACACGGTTTCGAATGCAGATGCAAAGACGGTTATCAAGGTAATCTTCACATTGGAGAAATAAATATTTAACCCCTGATTGATTCATCCATCGAGAAATTCATATGTCAAGGAATTCATTCGCGTGTCAATGTTGAACGCAGATCAGTTTTATAAATTTAATAATTTAGAGCAGGCGTCGGCAACTTATGACCCACTTGAATTCGCCAAATAAAGTATAATATATAAACATAAATTATAAAACATAAACACGAAACAAACACTTTGAGATAGTGTAATTTTCCACGGTGCAATCTAGTTATACTCTTGTTATACCTAGGGTGAACAATGCCTAGTTTCAATATTGCCTAGTACAATTTTCTCCATGGTTATTGACCCCTGGTGAAAATAGTCCCTATTGTCAATAACCCACTAGCGTAATTATCAACATATTGTAACAGTTTTCTCAATAAAATTTATCTTATTAGTCATTAAGGGGGCAGACTTCACGTGCCATTGACCCAAACCGTCTTCTTAATAGTCACATTTCAATTGATTTTGACCCACAGCCAAAAACAGTTGCCGACGCCTGATTTAGAGTGTTCAGTGTAAGATAATTATCTAATTACGAATAATTATTGTACATACAGTTGACTAACATAAAACATGCCTTAACGTAATGACCGTTCGCACCCCAAAACCATGTATAGAGACATTCATAAAGTACCGTAATCTGTTAGCGATAAAAGGATCGTGCTTGTTAGTAAACGTTTTAATTAACAATTAATTATTCAACTTCGTAGGGCAATTTTGCGAGGAAGACGTGAACGAGTGCAAACTGGGAGGCAGCTCTCTATGCAACAACGGGATTTGCGTGAACACGGAGGGCAGCTACAATTGCTTCTGCAGGCCAGGATTCTCTGGGGACCATTGCGATATCGACATCGACGAATGTTTGTGTGGACCGTGCAAGAACAACGCCACGTGTATCGATGGCATTAACACGTTCGAGTGCCATTGTCCTCCTGGTTACTCCGGGAAGACATGCGACATGGACGTGAACGAATGCGAAAGCGATCCTTGTCTAAACGGCGCGACCTGCGTCAACGAGATCGCCAGTTACATGTGCATCTGTTCGCTGGGCTTCCGTGGGATAAATTGCGAGATTAATATCGATGATTGCAGTCCACCGCCCTGTTTGAATCACGGCCAATGTATCGACGGTATAAACAATTATACCTGTGACTGTAGCGACACAGGCTTCGAGGGTACACACTGCGAGAATAACATCGACGATTGCCGATCGGAGCCCTGCGTGAACGGCGCGGTCTGCATAGACGATATTAAAAACTATAAATGTCAATGCTATCCCGGTTACACTGGGAAAAACTGTGAAGTCGATATTAACGAATGCGAGAGCTCGCCTTGCCAGTACAATGGTACTTGTCTACAAAGATCGAACATTGAATTGTACAAGAGCGACGCATTGACGCTACCTGCGATATTTAATCAAGAATTCAGCTACGCGAATGCGAGCGGGCAAGTATCACTGGTGTTGCGCGTAAACGAATTAACACTTTGCGGTTTCCGTTGGTGTTCTTTGCTATATTTAAAAGAAATATATTTATAGAATTGTTGCGTGCTAAATTCAAAACCATACTGTACCATCTTCGGAGTATCTGTTTGACAGCAGTTGTTCTTTCTTTTCGAAAGCTAAATCAAAACTAACAGTTTATTAGGTAAAATCCCTTTAAAATATGGCATAGACCTCGAAGTAAACCTTTAAAGAACTCAAGTATGAATGCTTTTTGCTGTAGGAAGTCGGCCTTTTCGTATCAACTTTGTCATCCAATCAATCATTCAAATATGTCTAACAGTAAGTTGGGACCTTAAAGTGATCTTAAGCCTTTGCACGCTGGTGCCTCTGGAGGAACATATTTAATTTACCAGGGTATTTTGAAATGCGAAATTTAAGTTTTATTTATAGTACTATATAGAAGATTAATGAAAGGAATAAAGATAAATAGATTCATAAGCATTTGTTCATAAGCAAAATTCGAAGGTATCCAATAATACTCCTAGTGCAAAGGGTTAAAATTTCAAAACAGTATTAAAATTGTATAAAAATCGTACAATATTTAAAAATCATAGATTGTGATACTTCTGACCCGTGAATAGCACAAATTATAATTATGCGATTCTTCGTTTCTTCTACGAAATATATGAACAAGTTATATTTATCAACATGTTACCAATAAATCTATTCCATAGTTTATTTAAAAAAAGGAAACAATAATGGAAAAAAGATCGCAAAGTGTTAAGAGCAGCAAAGTTAATAAAAAGAAAATAAAGAGTAATTGCAATTTTAATATTGCTCATTTCAGATATGAATGTTTGTGCATACAAGGTGTGACGGGTAAAAATTGCGAGTTAAACATCAACGAATGTGACAGCAATCCATGCCAAGCTGGAACTTGCGTGGACCGTATCGGTGGTTACACCTGCGAATGCGATGATGGCTACGAGGGAGATCACTGTCAGCATGACATCGACGAATGCAAACGGTACACACCTTGCGAGCATGGTGTATGCACCGATGGAAGAGCTGATTATACTTGTACCTGCGAGCCAGAATACGGAGGCAAGAACTGTTCGGTAGAGCTGACCGGTTGTCAAGGCAATGCCTGCCAAAATGGCGGTACCTGCTGGCCATATCTTGTCGATGAAACGGATCACAGATTTAACTGCACCTGTCCAAATGGATTTCATGGAGAAATCTGTGATTATGTGAGTTCTGATCAATGTATTTTCATTTTCTTTCTTATAAGCGGGAGAGTCTAATATTCCAAAATAGTATATTACGTACTAAGGGCGCAAGATGGGTGAATGGCACCCGAGTCGAGTTATTTTTCGAACCAAAGGGCACAAGATTCGGGCCTAAGGTGGTCGATTCTTGCCGGTAGGGCGAAAAGGCGAGAAGTAAACTACTATGCGTCCTAGTGCAAGAATAGGGCACTTTGCGCTCGCCAAACAGGCATTGAAAGTCTGATTTTGCGCCCTCTGGTACGAAAAAGTGCATTTTACGGATATATAACATTATTCTCTGTCCACAGGTGACAACCATGTCGTTAAATGGCAGATCGTACGTTTTAGTAAACACTACTCGCGACGAAGGTTACGACATACAGTTCCGCTTTCGAACAACTCTACCAAACGGGCTGCTAGCTATTGGAAAAGGATCAACGTTTTACATTCTGGAACTAGTGAATGGCAAATTGAATCTACACTCGAGTCTGTTGAACAAGTGGGAAGGTGTATTTATCGGCAGTGGTTTGAACGACTCCACCTGGCAAAAAGTGTTTGTTGCCATCAATGCGACGCATCTAGTACTCTCGGCTAACGAAGAACAAACCATCTATCCTATCAGTCTTAACGAAGGTTCTAATTCTAATCACACATCCTTCCCAATGACTTACGTAGGTGGTACTACTAGTTATCTGCAAAGATTAACTCATGGCCCGTCATTTTTTGTGGGTTGCACCGAGGATGTTGTTATTAATGGAGAATGGGTAAGTTGTAGTGTGTTAAAATAAAACTAGAAATTGGTTTTATAGACAAACGTTTAATTATAAAATGTGTATTTTAGGTATACTCTGGCACCTCATCGATGACAGTATATATGGAAGATGTTGAGTCAGGTTGTGCGCGAGAGGCTCAGTGTTCACCAAATCCTTGTAAAAACGGTGGCCATTGCACCGATAGATGGCGAGACTTTTCTTGCAAATGTCAACGACCATACCTTGGACACACTTGTCAATACAATATGACAGCAGCCACATTTGGGTACGAGAACATCACAAACGGATACGTGACCGTGAAAGTGTTCGACACGGCTAGAAAAGCGGTCAGATCGATCGTTGATATTTCCATGTTCATTCGCACAAGACAGGATAGAGGCGATATATTTTATCTGGGCTCCGAACCGAATCCACAAACCGAGTCGAAATCTCAAGAGAAAACTTACATAGCGGCTCAGTTGGAAGGGGGTGAATTACTTGTCAGGATTCAGTTTAATGGTACAGAAGCTTATACGGTCGGAGGTGTAAAACTAAACGATGGAAACAACCATTTGATACAAATAATTAGAAACGTGACGCTGGTGCAAGTCAAGATTAACGGTACCGAATACTTCAGAAAAACCATCAGCGCTTCGGGTCAATTAAACGTGACCGTTTTGTATTTGGGTGGTTTGCCACAAGCATCCAGATACATACGACAAGTTGATAACCGTCAGATAGAAGTATCACAAGCTCTTCAGGTTAATTTCAAGGGAGTCATTCAAGATGTTCAACTATCCAATGGCACTGAAACTATGGTTGTTGAATTCTTCCCTCTAAAGGTAAAACCCCAATACATTTAAAAACACATGTCATTTGAATTCATTGAACCTAATTCTCAAAATTCTTTTGTCCTAAAATATTGTTGAAAAAATTTTGTTTCACTTGTTTATGTTATCCCATTTTATCTTGTTTCATAGGCAAATGATATTCCAACACCAATACAATTTGGTAATGTAACTTTCGATTACGATAAAGTTCTCAAAGGTGTAATATCCGATAATGTCTGCGTGAGCAATCCTTGCAATCACAATGGAACCTGTCACGTTACATGGAACGACTTTTGGTGCCAATGTCCACGAGGATACACGGGAAAGACCTGTCAAGAAATGGAATTCTGTCAACTGCAAGATTGCCCGGCTGGATCGAAATGCCAGAACTTGGACGGCGGCTACGAGTGTATTGCTAATGCCACTTTTAACGGATCAAATACATCCTTCAGTTACGTCTACAATCAAGTGGAGGAAAGAAACATAACAGAGTCGACGATTGACAGTATTCAAATTACATATCGATCGAATACAGGCGGCATCTTGATGCACATTGCTCCTCGCGTGGGCGACCAGCATTTCACAATTTCCGTTTACAAAGATAAGATCACAGTATCTTGGCGCTTGGATATGCAGAATCAAGGAGTATTGACCTTTGATAAAGCGGAACCTGATGGAAATTGGACGTCCATAATATTGAGATTAAACAACAATTCTATGGAGTGCGGTTACGCAAACTCTAACGATGAGAATGCGTCGCATGTTAGCCCGAATTTTAGTTTCTCTTTATGGTATGATTTACTGATGACCGGAACGGTCACCCTCGGTGGGCTTGGTTCCACTTTGTTTAATAAACACAGCTATGTGACCAATGGCTCTAATAAACAAAACTTGGAAACTAGGAACGGTATTAATGAAAATTCGATAGACTTCACTGAACGTACATTGACCACATCTTCGCCTAATGAGATGTCAGGTAATCAAAGTAACGTTACAATTTTTTATTTAAATCGTGATCATCGATATTAAAGTTTTATGTTTTAATATCGAAAAATATATTTCATTTTATAGGCGAAGCTTTTAAAGGATGCTTAGGAGAAGTAAGAATCGGCAGCATGCTACTGCATTACTTTACGTACGAAGAGGTTTATCAAAATGCTAAGTTTACACCATTGGAATATTTAGCGTTACAAGAGAATAACGCGACCCATCACGATAGTATCGGTTGTCAGCTCTGCTTCGATTCAGATTGCAAGAACGATGGTTACTGTTTCGACAAAGCGAATAGCTATGTTTGTGAATGTCCTGCCGGTTACACGGAAGACGATTGTTCTTTTAACATCGACGAATGCATCGACAATAAATGTAACAACGGAGCAACTTGTGTCGATGGAATTGCCAATTACACATGCGTGTGTAATAGTGGATGGCAAGGATGGCTGTTAGTATATTGAAATATTATACCGTGTATGGTATCAAAAGTAATCCAAGAAACTTTAGATGAAAGAAATATTTGCACTTGTTTTATTAACATTTTCTTAATTAATGCCCATCTTTTTTTTTTTTATTTATGGATTTTATTCTTCTTGCAGATGCGACAGCGACATAAACGAATGTGTACCGCTCAATCCTTGTCAACATGATGGAGTATGCGTAAATTACCCTGGTTACTTTCGCTGTGAATGTCCAGATCAATTCACTGGCAATCTTTGCCAAAATTTCCGTTTGATCACTTGCGAGAATCAACCTTGTAAAAATGATGGCGTTTGCGCGGATGTAGTAAATCCGCAAACCGGTGATAATTTCACCTGTACCTGCATGACTGGTTACGAAGGCTCAATTTGTAACGTTCCTTATTGCAGAGGCCAAAAGTGTCAAAATGGCGGTAGATGCGATTACTTAAAACAAGTATGTATATTACTGATTTTTTGCAGTTTTTCTACCGGTCAAAAATTTGAGTCTATCCGAGTGATTGTAAAATTATAACGATATACGTATTGTTGAATCAGTGTGCATTTTAGAACTTTACTCTTAGTATTCAGATATTTGTTTACTTGTTACTTTAAGAATTTTTTTATCCATACGTTTTCATGATTTACTGTGTTGAATTATTAGACGCCTCGATGTACTTGTGTACCCGGTTATACTGGAATGTATTGCGAAATTAATATCGACGACTGTGCGCCGGATGCGGAAGGAAATGTACCATGCAAAAACGATGGAAAATGTTATGATGGAGTAAACAATTTCACCTGTGACTGTAGCGATACCGGTTACACAGGACCTGATTGTTCCGTCGATATAGACGAATGTCGAGAGGTAGCGACAGATTGTGGTCATGGACAGTGTGAAAATTTACCCGGTACTTATCAATGCATCTGTGAAGCGGGTTATTGCGGATACAATTGCGGAATGGTGGATCCTTGCAAAGAGGTATTACTCCTTCTTTACTTAAATTTTTTATGTGTTTCTCATTTTATATACAAATCGTTCTTTTTCTTTTTTTAACAGGATTATTGTCAAAATGGAGGCACGTGTAAGTGCGGTGATGACGGTGGTTATAGGTGTCAGTGTACACCAGGGTATACTGGTCAAAATTGCACAGAGGTAGATTTTAACATTTTTAAAAACATAATGTTTCGTTAATCGCTTTTATTATTATGAATTTTTTTTTTTTTATCTGTAGACGGAGAACTTTTTGGGTAGCCAAGCGTTGGACATAGCGGTAATAGTTGGTCCTATTGTTGGTTGTCTCTTCCTCATTGCAGCAGGCTCCTTGGTTGCATTATTCATGATGGCCAGGAAGAAACGGGCAACCAGGGGTACGTACAGTCCAAGTGCTCAGGAATTCAGTAATCCAAGAGTGGAGATGGACAATGTAATGAAACCACCGCCGGAAGAGAGATTAATCTAAGAACCTTCTTGCGGCAAAGGAACATGAATAATAAATGTTCCGCGTCAAGAAATCCTAGTCTGCCAAGAATTATGCATCGTAACTGCAGTGTTTATTGTTTGAAAGGGATAAAACTGCGTATAAATGAAAAGCAAGGAAAAGGAAAATGTTAGGTTTCATCGCGCGTTTTCTAGTCTACGCTACCTTCTGTCAAGCAGCTATCAAACTAATCTTAAACGGTAAAACGAGCAACCTGAAAAACAATAATCGATCTTATAAAGCGCTTGAAAACGTCGCTGAAGATGAAACAGAATAAAATTTTGGCAATGAGGAAATCGTTGATAAAACAAAAGCCAAAATCATGAATTAAAGAAAAAAAAAATTGATTATTGAGGAGCTTTATTTGGAAAACTATAGCACCGAAGAATAAGAATGTCATGCTGTTAGTTTCACGAATTATATAACTACACAAAGTGTACTTAAAACTTCGTTAAGTGTCCTTAACTTGCAAGCAATACTCAAGAAAAGCTCCTAAGTAACGAGACCCGTCCATTTTAGTGCCTAATCAACCCTATGTGAAGATGTTATTTATAAACAATGAATATGAAGCATTTCAAGTGTGCATTTTAGGAACCCGTTAAACATAGATATGTACGTTGAGATCTCTAAAGCATAATGGTATTCGTTACTCTTATTTTACTTGCTAGCTACCAGGCAACTATAATACAGATATCATTATGAAATCGTAGTAATTTTACTACTTATACATATACAAAGGTACTGGAACTTTGTAAAAAAATGTCGCAGGGTGGTTCATCACGACTTACGCATTAATTGTCGTTCGTGCGTTTGTACGTTTCTCAGTACCAACGTGCTTGTTAATTTTGTAAATAAATGATAGTGTAAGTTGAAATTATAAACGATTTTACCATTAGCATTTTATATGGATATAGTATTTAATATCGAATATTATTTGGTATGTAATCACTTACTACCATGACCAAAGTAATAGCGAGGATTTTTCTCGTCTACTAATCGTGAACAATATAATTGCAGATAGAAGAATATCAGTCTTTTATCATAGCAGAAATAATTGTTTTTTACATAAGTAGAAAAAAAAACTAATGTATTGTCTGTCTTAAATATTATTAATTTTGATGTTTTCTCTTCTAGAATTTAAATGGATACAAATTTGTATTCGTTATATTAAAATTTAGAATCATATGACAGAATCATTAATCGAAAAACACATCTTGGTACAAATGGAATGTACCAAACTTGCTTAATTTCAAACGTATTAATTTTTAAGAAATGCAGCGTATGTAATATGAAATTATTTTATCCAGCGTAGCAATTGCTGTACGATGTGACGAGATATCAATCAAAAAACAAATACAAACTTTATAGTGTGAATAATTTATATTTGAAAGAAATAGAAATGACTGTACTGCATTATTGTAACGTATAAAAAATAATTCTTGTTCAACATGTACTATAAATTGAATATCATAAATGTTTTATTCAAGACTGAATTTTTGGGTACTAAGAAAAATACATAAATATATAAGAGTGCATGCGCTTTTCATGTGAATACTTATTTTATGACAAGATGTGACAACATGCAATATTGTATGTAAATAATTGCTGAATGTACAAAAATAATAAAAATTTAAATATTTCATTTCAGTATTATTTGTTTATAACATGATATGAAACAGAAGTAAAATTAACCAAAGTGCTTCATGAAAACTTCCTTAAAAACCATCATTAATAACAATACAATTTTTTCGTAATATTGCAATGCCTAACTTATTATAAATACAAAAATGTTGCTTATAAAAAGATTACTTTAAAAAGGAGATTCTAACAATGGAAATAATTTACTATTGTGTTACCAAAGGAAATGGTTAATAACCAACTTCATTTATAAAGAGGACATATTCATTTGATAATTAACAAATTACACGAAAACCATGAACATACAAGGATAAAATATAATAAATATTTTTAAATAAATTGTATACCTACGTAGAATCGTATATACAACCACTACCTCAAAATTACTTGTTTTTTAAAATTGACTAGAAGAGTAAAAATAGTCTGTACATTTCTAATTCTACCAAAATTTAAATTTATATTTATTACAGTTTCTTAATCTTGTACTATAATTATCTAATTTTTTTCCCATTTATTTTATTTAATTTGTCACGTGAAATTTTATCAAAAAATAAAAGTCCAGCAGCGCGTTCCACACTCTCTGGAGGAACCTATTACAAGATTTTACTATTACTTGCTGTAAAGCATACAATATAGCTTGTATGGTTAATGAATAAAATTTACCTGAAAATTTGTTAAAGGAGCTTTGTCATCTATAGGAGCATTTGGCATTACAAATGCCTCCATTTCTAATTTTGAATCATGTGTTTCCCCAACAACTATTTTATAAAAATGAGTTGGTACTGCTACGTGATTAGCACCAATGACTTCATATCGTACATATTTTTTTCCATCTGACTCTACTCTGTATTAATGAGATATTTTCATTGCTTACACTTTTTATAAAAAATGTATGTAACAAATTTAAAAATCCTACTTACCTTGGCAAATACAAAGGACCTGTACAAACATATACATCCTTGTAAATTTTAGTTAAATGCCTAACATATTTTTCCAATCTATTCCAAGAATCTCTATTAAAACCTACACCTACTTGCGGTGCCATATTTGTTAAAAAGAATGTTTGGTCTATATGGCTTTGACTACATTTATGATTTCCAGCAGCTGCTAAATGACCACGATCATACCCACTACCTTTATAATCACTGTTATCAGCTCTAATTCCCAATATATTAATTGAAGTATTAGTTGAAAAATATATATATAGATAATAATTATAAATAATTACCTAAAGAATGGATGTATACTTGGATCTGGTTTAAATTCGCATTTGCTGCGTGATATCTCACCATTAGGCTGTAATCTTTCTCTATTTAAATGTTCAAATACCCAATGTGCTACCCTATTTCGTCTATCATAAGAAAGAATAAAATCTTCGTAAGATCTGACCTGATCTAATCCAGGAAAACCATATTTCATAATCTATCGCATATCAAATAACATGAAAAACATATAGCTTATTTCTACTATATTTTCCTATTTTATACAAAAATAAATTAACTGATTATTCAAGTTAAAAATTTCATAACACAAAAAATGATATAATACATTTTATAATTAACAATATTCCATGAAATTAAGGTTAAGAAACATTTACATAATGTAAACTTACTTCAGATACCCTTTTACTTGTTGCTGATAATTTGGAGCCCATATTTGTTTCAGTTTCCGTGGGAACAAATGCAGTTGCTGCAGAAACTGTTCCAAATAAAGGCAACCCAGGCATTCTTTTAATGTTTGTATTCGAAAAAATACAATATCCATTGTCTTCTTTTTCAACGTTCAAGTGCCGTTTTTGTTCCGAATATTTACCCAAATACCAACCACCAAACCCTATGGTGGTTATTGCACTTATTTTAAAAACAACTCTTGATACGTCTGTCATTTTTTCAATTAACTTTAGAGTGAATATATAAAAACTTTCTCAAGTTTCTAACCTCTTACGTATTTACGTGTAAATAACTAGTGTAACTGCAGTGACTACAGATACTACAGTAGTAGTAGTATCACAGTGGTTGCGCTATGCCCGATCCCTATATTCCTATGTCCGTGGACTCAGCCCGTCACTCCTGTATACCCAGTACCCAGGAGATCGTTTGAATATGAATATTTGAATATTTTATAAAATTGAAATTTATGCTAGCATATAAAATTAATATAAAATAAGATTAAAAAATTAAATTAAAGAAGAAAAATAGCATATATTTAAGTTGATCATAGCGAAACTTGTTGATTTACAGTAATTGATAATGCTTAATTATTCGTAACAGTTACAACAGTCGTTTTTTAATTTGATTCAAAAGGAAATATGTTTCTGTTTTACATATTAAATAACACAAACAGCTTATCACAATCATAATTAAGACACAAACGTGAAAAGTGAAAATTTATATTTATTCACTACAACACTCGTCTGAATCTTCTGCTAAAATTATGTCAAATCCAGGCAATGTTCGTGGATCAAACGTTGTTTGAAAACACTTTTGAAATATTAAACGAGCTTTTTTGGTTGGTGGAGATGGTGAATTTGGTATCACATCTTTTAATATATTAGAATTATTGTTGTCATGCATTTGTTTACCAATTTCATCACTATTAGATTTTCTTTTTGTTATCGTAGAAAATATAGAATTGATTAATTTTATGCCACTTGTAGATTTTTTAGTTGAATCATAGTTTGATGAAGTACACATTTGAGATTCTTTCTGAACATTTTGTCCTACTGACAAACAACTTAGTTCTTCTGTATTTTCATCATTTCTTACAGATGTATTAACTGATGTACTGAATTGTTCTTTAGAAGTATTTTGATTTGTTTCTTTTCTTTTTTCCACAAAAGATGGGTGTGTATTTTGTAAAGCAGCATTTTCTAATGTTTTATTTGGCTTAGCTGATTTATTCTGTATTTTACTTGTGGATCTATTGGTTCTTCCAGAAGTTCTCTTATTTTCAGTTCTTCTTTTCACAGATTTGTCTTGCTTACTAACTAACGTTGTTTCAGTTTGACTGTCAGCATCAGAGCTTACTGTAGATAAAACTAAATTTGCTTCAAAAGATAGATTCTTCAGTGAAAATATAACTGGCCTGAAAGATGATAAACAGTTGTGTATATAAGTTAACAATAATTTTAATTAAGACACTTAGTTTTTACCTTCCTGCCCCCTCAAAATATGTGCTAATTGGAACACCCACAAGTTCTGCAAAACTTAACAGAGATTTGAATTCCTTCATACAAAACGTAATTGATGTTTCACTATTGATATCATATCGATCAAATTCTCCTTTGGCAAGAGCAAGCTGCGTGCGTGTTGTATTTGACAGACCTATAAAAAATGTATACATTTTTTAATTGTGTGTAGTGGTAAATGCAACTTATAATTTGTTACATTACTCTAGCAATATTACCTGAAGTATCGTCTACATAATTTCTTAACAAAAGTTTCTGAGGTGAAACTTCAAGTGTTATTTCCATTAACTGTTGATGAAAATTTTGTAGTGCATCTACTAATACACGAGGTTGAGACGAAAGCTTATTTGGTGCACAGTCTTTATCATATGCAGTCTAAAACATTAATAAATATTTATAATGAAAAAAATAAAGATAGAAGGATCTCAATTAGATATATAAAACATACTTGTAATACTTCGCAATCTAATATAGGTAGTAAATGAGTTTTAGTGATACTATTTTTATATTTTAGAATGAATAAAATTTCAGACGCATCCGGTTCCAATTTAATGTGACATGTTTCTATCTGTCTATCCATTAAATTTGGAGATTTAAATACAGTTATGGCACTCTGTAAAATGCACATATTAAATCATGTCTTACGTGACACAGAAATCTAATTATATCTTATTACCCTTATTGAAATTTTACATTTCAGTGTATCATTTTCCTGCAGATCACCATAAATGTAATACGAAAAATAGTTTTGGAAAAATGTGAAATCAGCGTATGCTGAATTTGCCAAATTAACAGTACGAAATGAAATAGCATTGTTCTGCGGTTCTATGTACATTTCATCTCCAATTTTTGCCAAGGTGTGTATAGCTTTGGCTAAAACTAGAAGACACTCAATATATGTAAATAATTTTTTAATAAACATATATTCTTTCGTAAAAGTTAATCAAAAATATAACCTGAATCGAACTAACATACTTTTTACATTTGTTCCTGGTACAACACATTTCATATTGAACTTTTATCATTACAACATTTATTAGTAACTGACAATGAGTATTATAAATAGTATTTCATAATATTATATGAAATTTGAAACGTAAATACATCACTCAATTCGATGTGTGAAATCATAAGTGTGCATAGGTATATTTAAAACCTATTATTATGAATAATTTATATAAACATTTGATAATTATAAATATGGATTTCACAAAAATTGTGTACGTTACAGATTTATACAAATTTACACTAATTGCGAGGATATTTTAAGTTCAATTCATATTTTAGCGCAAAAATAAGACCATCGACAGTTCGTATTTCGTATACACTTGTGTACACTCGAATCTCGAAAATCGAATTCGATCTGTCAAGTTCTTTCATATTGTCACTAGCATATTTGACATTTCGTTAGTTTCTGCATTTTATGAATATATACAGTAAACTGAGGAGTATTAACACTTAAAAATATATAAATATTTTTAAAATATTATTAAATAAATCATGGTGAGCAAGAAGTATAGTATATTAATAGTAATAATTTTATTATTACGTTCATAAATCTCTCTTTTAACTTCTAACCTTACAAAAGGACAGTGTTTTATAACTATTTTCATGTATAAATTTTGCATGATATAATGCTAAAGTTAAATATATATCTTACAGGTTGTGATATAAAAATATATATTTAATGTAATGTAAGAATATTTATTATTTATCAAAATAAAAAAATAAAATTTAAAGTAATGTATTTATAGCTTGTTTTAGTATTAGGAGATTTGCACATTCCACACAGATGTAGTAGCCTTCCAAGCAAGTTTAAGAAATTGCTAGTGCCTGGTCGAATACAGCATATTTTATGTACTGGCAATCTTTGTACTAAAGAATCATACGATTACTTGAAAACATTGGCCAGCGATGTACATGTTGTTAGAGGAGATTTTGATGAGGTATACTTCACTGAACAATATTAAATATTATGAGTATGAGGTATTTTGTACTTTCAATTTCTTCTTTTTGTAGAATCTAAATTATCCAGAACAAAAAGTTGTTACTGTTGGTCAGTTTAGAATAGGCTTATCACATGGTCATCAAGTTGTACCATGGGGAGACCCAGAATCATTAGCTTTAATTCAAAGACAGTTAGATGTTGATATTTTAATATCAGGTCATACGCATAAATTTGAAGCATATGAACATGAAAATAAGTTTTATATTAACCCTGGTTCAGCAACAGGAGCATATAATCCCCTTGATACGTAAGTTTTTGTACATTTAATTCTATTACTTAAATATCATATAAACATATATGTATTAAGTATTTGTTTATTATATACAAGGTGTTTTATTTTAATCAATCCATGTAATTACTCTGTTTCGAAGAGACATTTTACCATAAATACAAATCTTGTCTAAATAGAAGCATCTTAGATTTTATAGTGACTCCTATTTACAATATATTTTTTTTATATAGGCTACTTCTGTGGAATATTCTACATAAAAAGGTATTAAAGTGCAAAAGAATGTTTAACTTGTGAGATATTTAAAATTATTGTACTAAATGTTTGTTTTGGATTTGAAACATTTTATAAATTGTTAATTTTTTCAACATTATATCTTTATGTTTTTCACACAGAATACTTTCAAGAACCAATTTATGCAAACAAAGTATATATACATGGCGACATAGAAATAGATGGCTAAACTGTGTCATATTGTATAATTCCAGTTGAAAGGCAAAGATCATGCAAAATGTTGAAGGCACCACCATTTACCTAGATAATAAGATGCCCTCTAGAAAAGGAGTAAATTTTGTTTGAAAGATTAGTTTGGATAACAAAAATTGAAGAAATAATGACATAGATTGAATAAAACTGGACATCTTGTATATCATTTACATCTATTGATCAGTTAATTTAAATAAATATTTATATTATTATAGATCAGTCATCCCATCTTTTGTCCTTATGGATATTCAAAGTTCAACAGTTGTAACTTATGTGTATCAGCTTGTTGGTGATGAAGTAAAAGTTGAAAGAATTGAGTATAAAAAGAGTTGAAATATATTTCCAACTCTTAAAAATATGATATATTTACATTAAATAACTCACAATATCTTCATGAAATTCAATCAGATATAAGGTTTGATGTATACCTCAATCAGCATTTAAACCGATCTTATATACAAATTTTAATTGTATGATACAATTGTAAATAAAATAAGAATGTCAAGTATAAACTACATCATCTATATACTGTTTAATAATTTCTGTAAATTATAATATACATTTTTTTTTTCGTTTATAATGTACACGAAGTGTTTAGTTTCCATCCATTTCCATCTAATTTCATTTAATTAAGTACCTGCCTGTGCATCGTAAATTTATGTTTTGATCGAGAAAATCGCAGCATGCGCCTTGTCACGTATACGTATTTGCGTATATTGTCACGTAACGTTCAACATGACCTATTTTTGTAATACATTAGAATTACTTTCTAAATGTATTTAAATCTGATTATTTCCAACTAATCTTTACGTTGCTCCCATAGTTCGGGTTTGCCTGTACACAAACTAATCGGTCATCAAATTGTCTCGTGGGAAAGCTGATAAATTCGGGAATAGGCGTCACAAATAAATAAACATAAAATTTCGTTTTATTAAATGGCCCTTTTACATGTAAAATTAGTTTAATGTTTTACAGATGAAAAATTCTCGCGATTTTGTTATTTATTTATGTAATTGGGCCTGAGCATATGTATGAATTTAAATATAAAATTATATTCTCAATTTTACTGTTGTTCTATAAGTGCTTATGGATATATTTTGTTGATATACGCTTATGGTTATGTCCTACGAAGGGAAAGAGACGTAAGAACTCGTAAAAAAAAAAGAAAAAAAAAAAATGGGCACTTCAGCGCATGCGCATTAAATAGAGAAGGGGCTTTGTAACCGACCCATTATAAGGGGCCCAATCTACGGTTCACTTGAGTTCAGTCGAATTGTTTTTATATAGAAGCTCAAGCGATTTGAAGTGAAATTTAAGTGGCATTGTTTATTTTGATCATAGTTTCATCAAGAAAAAAGATTATAATATAAATATTTCAAGCAAAAATGGCCTCATTATTACGAATGGGCCTACGATTTGCATCTTCAAATAAAGTACTTGAAAGAAACATTACTTTGATTCCACGTTTTGAAGAAATGCTGGCGACCAGAAACATCGAGCAACCATCAAATCATAAATTCAAGGTAATCGCTTTACTACCATTTTTATAAGGGATTGATAATATATAAAAACTTTTAAAATCATTGTTACCTGTATCGTGTCACAACGCGACTGTATATTTCATAACTTTATATCATGACATCTTGCATTAGTTTTTTATATTTTTGAAATGCTTTCTAAAATATTCATCTACCATTCAGGTTTAACATTTTTTATCTTCCATTTTGTAAAATTAAACTTTTCAAGTATAAAATGAATAACTTTCATTATTGTCCGCTTCGAGCAACCCGTAATAAATGGTGACCATGACAGATTTTACAATTCTATTTACTACCTTATTACCTGCAGGATTATTTATGCGGTGAACTTTTACGTTTCAGTCCACGATTCCTCGACCTCTTTAGTATAAGTTCAGAGAAAGATACGCCATTTATTAAATTGAAAAATTATCCCGAAAATTGTATATTTTTTATTTGCAGTATCATAATATCGTTCGACGTGTACACAGTAAAAGGAGTGCGCATCAGACGGGAATCTCATCATTTGTAAACGAGCGAGAGGAGAGCGATAGCGATTCAGACAATGAACAAGAGAAAGTAAAATATATTATGTTATAAATACTTTTATCTTTGATAATATTTAAAAATTAATTTATATAAAAAATTCACCCATTCGTTTTAACTGTCGCAATACTATTTTTAATTCAATATATTTTAAATGTCTACCATCAATATGTACAAAAGCAACTGCTTGTTAAATTAACACATGTTATTATTGTAATCGATCAACAAAATTATAGGTAGCATTACATATTTTTGCTTTTTACTAAAACAGTATATTCATTTTTATATGTATTCATTCTAATAATATTTAAACTATTTTCCTTGAATTTATAAGTGTTGAAATACGCATGTGCACTTTATATACGTATTATACACGCATGCGCGGTATCGTTCGTTTACATAATTTGAATTGCAAATATATATATATATATATATATTTAAACAAATTATTTTTTTTTAATTCAATCAAGGAAGTAACAATTTTATTAACTGTAGATAATAAAATTTTAATTTATTAGGGTCAATCACATTTTTGGAGAAGAAAAATGCGAACTTTGCATAATCATCTAGATGTTAACAAGGATGGTGTTATCAGTTACGATGATTTTATGTTACTCGGAGACCGATTTTGTAATTTAGGTCACTTGTCTCCAGAGGCTAAGGCTGAATTTAAGAATGTATTGAATGTAAGTATCGAAACAACAAATGATATATAATTGTGAATTATTCATAACTTAATAAGATAATTATTGCACATATAAGTATATTTTCTCATATAGGAAATGTGGAAGGAACAATGGGGAGAAATTAGTCCATACAATCTTATATGTATTGAAAAATATTTAGAGGAAATGCAACATGTTCTCAATGATTCATCGTTAAAGAAAAAGTGTCATCACTTCTTACCATTTTTATTCAAAGTAAGTATATAAAAGAATGTACTTATATACACTAATCTCTGTCAAAAAGTGTTTATTCTGAAAAGTGTTATTAAATATATAATTGCAGGCAGTAGACAAGGATCAGAGTGGTGAAATTTCTGTACAAGAATTCAAATTATTTTTCCTATGCCTGGGTCTTACACATGATGTAAGTAAAATGATTGGTTTTGTTAGCAAACAAAACGTAAATAAGTCACCTAATTAAATTGAAATATTTATTACAGGATGCAATTATATCGTTCAGTCATATTGATATTAATGGTGATGGAAAAATTACTTTTGAAGAATTTATAACATTAGGCCGTGAATTTTTCATTACAGAAGATCCAACAAAACCGAGTAAATACTTTTGGGGCCCATTAGTTGATTAAACTTCTTATTGAAAACCTGTGATATTAAAATACTATAATCAATTATATTTACACTAATATGTAAGTTTGTAATTTTAATTATAAGACTAATAACACTGTTCAATAGCCATCTAGACTTAAAACACCCAATAAGTGTTTCTGATAAACTTCGTGCTTTATATAAATTCGCAAACAATTTCTTGCCACAAAACAATTTCTTTCTGCGGATTCGTATTCAACGCACACAAGTTTATATGAAACGAGTATTGAAAGTTATAAGACTGAAACACTGTACACATTCGTTCAATGCTGTAATTTATAGGTAATAAGTGTAAATTTGTATAAACGCAGTTAAAATTAAATACAGTGTATGTATCTTTAGTTTATTTCAAACTAAACTGAAGGAAACATTGACAAATATATGTATATGCGATTACAACTTATTGATTAATATTGAAGAAAAAATTAAAATTTTTTAATGGCTAAGGAACTTTAATAAAAACTTACTAAAAAATATAACAGTTTAATAATAAATACAACTATACTCACTTTTACA
This sequence comes from Stelis phaeoptera, assembly GCA_943735885.1. NCBI lineage: Eukaryota > Metazoa > Arthropoda > Insecta > Hymenoptera > Megachilidae > Stelis > Stelis phaeoptera. The sequence continues at coordinate 7,482,912 of OX030933.1, forward strand.
AATATGTGTATGTAATATTAAGAAAATAAATAGCTATTAATGATTCGATCATTTTCTTGATTTTCTCAAAGAAAAACCTTCACCAGTGAATGCTTTAAATTCATCCGGATCTTTTACCTACAAAAATATATTTACATATAATTTGTACAATACAAACGTAGTTGTAAATTATGTTTTACCTCTTTATTATTGACAGGTTTAATATTACGCAAAAATATAAGAGTTCCTATCTTGTAATCATAATCTGGTATTCCTCTAATGTATGTCGGTTTATTTGCAGATGCGTCTAAGTGAGCAGCATCTTTTCGTTTTTTACCATCTAATCTGTTACCTTGCCCTTTAAATGGCACAAAACCAGCTGGTGCTGGCATTAAATCTGCAGGGTCTACTACATTCTCATCTTTTCTAACTTCTTCCTCTGGTTCTACATATCCCACTGGTGGGGCAAATTCAACATTCATATCACATTCTATAATGCTAACTGCTGGACCAGGTTTTGTTTCCAAAACACACATTTCATATATCCTTTGATTATATTTTATAGCTATAATATCTCCTGTTGTAAGGCAAGCAAAACTTCTTAACCCATTTTCTAAAACAGCTTTAGGATTTGTAATATCTAGAAAATCTTCGGATAGTGGTTGAAAACGTGAAAATGTTGCAACTGGTAAAGAAACACTTTCAACATTTATTAACTCTTCTTCTTGTAATAAAAGATTAAGCATCATCTGCAATTATATTATTGTAAATGTGAGAAGAGTTACATCAGAAAGTATGGTTATTTTATATTACCAAATGGTCTATATAATTGTTAAAAATATAATATTAATATTCTATAACTAGTAATACTTTAATAAATACTAAAAGTATTTATAACTTTTTATTTACCCAATAAGGTAAATAAACCTTTCCTTCGTCCGCTACAAATTCCAAAACACCGCAATGTGTAACCCTATTTGTCTTTTTATTAGTTAATTTAAACAGCATAGGATAATTAATATTCAATCTTGTAAGTTGTTCTAAAGCCGAAGGGGGCATAATAACTAGAAAACAATCAATAAATTATAATATGTTTCTTATTTGGCAAACCAAATATAAGAAATGTTAAGGATGCATGTACTTTTTCCACCACGTTCTACATCCTGTCGATATGTACCCGGCAACATTGATACAGAGAAACATTTATACTGGGTATTGAAAGGTCGTGGAATCTCCGGAAACACGTTAAACCCAAACTGAAATCAAAAAGTCATTTTGATCAAAACAACTTAACCTCACTGTAATATAAAACCCGACAAACAAAATATATTTCTCTGTTATTTTTCGCTTCGCTTTCAAGATCTTTTTACCATGTTTGCGTATTTTTTTCTGTGCTCCTTCAAAGATTTATGAACAATGAAACTTTATGAAATTTGGATGCAAGCAAGTACATACAATTGGAACGAATTGTGACTTGCACGAAGTGATTGTGTATCTATTTACAAAAGCAGACAACTTCTAAACAAGCTATAATCTGTGTTCATATAACGCCAGCCTGTGAGTGGGCATACATATATCAATGAAGTGGGGAGCAGAATTCACGCACAGTAGCCCTTGCTTGTCATAAGAGGAACGAACGAAGAAAAGCGATAAATGAAAATAAGAAATCAAAGTAGGAGTGTGCAGGAATTATGTATGCAAGTAGAGATGTAACAGTTCTATGCAAAAACAGTGATAAAAAAAAAAAAGGAGTGATGAAAAGCACAAGGGTAAGATCTAAAGCAATTTGAACTGTGCACGCGTGGAGGATTTAAACTGCGCGTGCGTGGTTGGGCAAAACAAGAGCAAACAGCTCCTCAAACGCCATCTCCAATAGAGAAAACATACTACTACTTCATATAACCACGGACACCGACGAGGTCCGTGCATATAACGCGTATTCCATGTCATATCATAAAATATATAAATATGTATAACAAATTTTTGGTGAAATCATATTGAATGTAATGAAACATAGACAACAACATATTATATTGAATTTATTGCATAATATATCCAAGTTATTAGAAAAATAAATGAGTAGTTTTATTTTAATATTTGATACGATTTATAGATGAAATCTCGCGTGCATTAATAATTTGATTAATCGCTAAAACTTTTTTTATCTACATCTATTTATAATGTGATCAAAACTATAAATATAATATTTCTTCATATAAAAACAAATCCTCTTGATATATTATTAATTATAAATTTTATTAAAAAAAATCATCTAGATTATTTTGATTAACAGCTATACAAATGTGTGATCATATTATAACCGGGAAAAGATTCCTTTTCAAAAAATAAATCGCAATTAAAGAATACAATCTTCTTAAGACTTGATTTTCGACAAAATAAGTCTCTTCCCAGTTGTATCATGATTACTATAACCTGTATAGTTCTAAATATAATATATATCAAATATAAATTAACATTATACTAATGTTTCATAAAAAGTCATACTGCCTGCAGTACTTCTACAAAAGCAGCATTCAAGATTAAATGCATTTTCACTTCTGTTCCAATTCGTTTATACAATATATATGAATTGCATGTTGGAAATTACAAGGCAGAATTTGGCTAAATTGAATTATTTTGTAACTTCATGCATAGCATGTGCAACGTATTCCACATTCTTTGATGTTACTCCTGCCATAGATATTCTGCCATTCTTTGTCAAATAAATGCTGAAGTCTTTCGTAAGTTTCTCCACCTATAAAATAAATATTAACACGAATAACTTACTACCACGTAAATTAAACGTAAAAGAAATTAATGGAAATTTTTATACTATACCTCAGCTGGTTTAAGACCAGTAAAACAAAACATTCCAATTTGATCTGTAATATGCGTCCAATCGCGAGAACTACCATTCTTTTTAAGATTATCACGTAATTGTTGACGTACAGAAATAATACGGTCAGCCATCCCTTTTACATCACAAAGCCATTCTTGCTTCAATTGAGGATCTCCTAGTATTTCATTAACAATCCTAGCGCCATGAATCGGTGGGTTAGAATAAATTGGTCTAATCAAAATTTTTAATTGTGAAAGAACACGATCTGTTTCTTCCTTACTGGAAGTAACAAATGTAAGTGCACCAACACGTTCACCTATTTAAAATTAATAATGTTAAATGTATATCAATTCATATAATACTTTTATAATTTATATATTTACCATATAAACCCATATTTTTAGCGTAGGATTGAGCTAAAGCAAATGAAATTCCTTCCTTAGCAAAGAATCTAATTGCAAAAGCATCTCGCGCTATATCACCTGAAATTTTATGTTAGATATTTAAATATATTAATTTCTTCTGGCTCAATTCATATTAGATTAGTAATAACACGTTCCCTGTCCTCTGACACATACATGGGTCCTCATACGTTCGCTGGCTCGCCGATGATACACGATACACGATATGCGGCAAGCAAATCGCTTTATGAAACGTACCGGGAAGGGACATGTTTTCGACACGGACAGTGAACGTGTTAATTGTAGATATATTGTTCTACCTGAAGCAAATCCTTGATATGCCATATCAAAGAAAGGAAACAGTTTCTTTTTCTTTACTACTGCTGCTAATTCTTTCCACTGTTCCGGCTTAGGATCAACGCCGGTAGGATTATGCGCACATGCATGTAAAAGAATAATAGACTTTTCTGGGACTTGCTGTAAAATATAACATTATAAGTAAAACTTAAAGATATTATTTTTCAGATTTTAAATAACTGATATGTAACTAACACATATATCTTCTAGAAGACCCTGACAATCCAATCCACAAGTTTTTGGATCATAATAACGGTAAGATTTGATTGAAATCTTAGCAAGTTTGAATATGGGACCATGGTTTCCCCATGTAGGTGTTGGTAAATATACCTCTTTGTTACCAGGGAAAAAATGTGTGAAAAAGTTAGCTCCAATGCAAAGTGAACCTGTACCAGAAAGTCCTTGAACAGTAGCATTCTAAACAGAATCATAAATTGTAAAAGTAAGTTTTTATTATTAGCAATAATAAATTTGTTCATTATCAAAAATTACTAGAATAAATATAATACATACCAAACCATTTGCTACAATATCATTATCATCACCAAGTGCCAAATTGATGCTATGCTTACAAAATTCTGCATTTCCTGCTATTGGTGCATATTCTTTATCCATTTCCTTATCTCTAATTCTATCTTCAGCCTGCAAAAGAAGTAATACTCAGCTGTTTTATTTATTTATGAATAACACCTTTATTAAATGTGATTTATTATATATATAATTATACCTTTTTTACGCTCGGTAAAATAAATGGTTTACCATCATCATCACGATAAGCACCAACTCCCAAATTAACTTTTTTTGGATTTTGATCCTTCTTAAATGCTTCCGTAACACCTAAAATTGGATCAGGTGGACCCATTTCAACATGAGACCACCATGAACTAGAACATCAAAAATAAATACTTGAATACTTTGTTTATATTTAAATGTATCAGATTTTATATTTTTTCATTCCACTGTTTATTCAAATGAATTTTTGTACTTTAGATATTTATGTTCTTTCTAATCATTTTATGATACTAAGTTTCAGTTAAAAATTGGTTAAAAAAGGAAGTTAAATACAAAATTAAATAATAAACTTTAAATAGTTCAAATTCAAATTTTAAATAATATTTTATAATAATGCAAAGGTTAAAAATTGTAATTATTGAAATCTTACCTCATTGGCTTAACAGTATATGAGATAACATTATTCTTTTTTTTAAATAAATTATGAGAAAATGAGAGTCTAGTAAATCTTATACTTTGTGCCATTTTATTAATAATGTAATAAAATGTCAATTCTGTCAATTTTCCAACGGATTTTAATCAAGTCCCTGGACTGGCCTGGACCTAACTGCTGACGTTCGCCGTGTTTAGTTACATATACACTCATACACGCATACAATACTATTCCACGCTGTGATTTGACTTTATCATATTATGATGTTTGTATCTTATTTCAGATAACAATCAGTTATAGTAAAATTATTATTTAAAACAATTTTATAATATAATTATTATTTAAAATCGTTCCACGTTGCATATAATGAACTTTTAAAATTCTATTATTATACACAGATTATAAAAATATATACCATATGTATGATTACTGATTACTAATAAGTTTTATCGAATAAGTAGCAATTTTTCCTTTTTATACGTGATCATACGTGATTATGTAATCTTATATGTATACGCGATGCGCTTATAATCATACTGCACATTTTTTTTTTCTTAACTGATAAATCTTCAAGGTCAAATGAATAACGTCAGTACAAAACTCAGAACATGAGTTATCAGTTATCAGTTATTTTTAAATACTGATCTTTAGATATTATGAGATATTATATTATCTTATTCCAATGCCCATGGAATACATAACATGGAAGTAAAGTTCCGCATAGCACTTGAAAATGATGTAATGCATATGAAAAACTTAGGAAATACCTCCTGTTGGGCAATACAGAAGTGATTACCTCTCAAAAGCGCCATCTGCAGCAATAGCTGGAGTAAACAACTCTATCTATCTATCAACATATCTACACAACATAAAATACATTTCATCATTGTTCGATCGAATTTACTATTCTGACCCATAGCTTTGAGTTGTGTTTGTATCGAGTTCTGTACATATATTTTTACGCCCATGAATGCCATCTTTTGCGGATTTTTTCTCATTCATACGCAAAGAGAAAACAATCCTACCTGGAAGATTTTTCAAAATTCTACTTTTATAGTAATTGTGTAGTTTTGGTTTTGGTTTCAGTAAAGCTAACCATGGACCTTCGTAGGTTCTTGAAGCTAACGTGTTACTACATTTTTAATTAACAAGCTATATACCCGGACCAGTACTTTTGTTCGTACCTGTAGTACAAGTCTTTGACTGTATACTGTATATACTTACAATCGAGGAAACAACTTCATATTATTGACTACGTTCATTGTACGAAATTTTCGAATGATACATTTTCAATTTATTCACATATGCTGGAGATGAAATTAATGTTAAAGTGTGCAAATTTAGAAACTCAAATAAACAAAGTGAATACATTATTGTATTATAAATATGAGTTTTTATATAAAAAGGACGTAAAAGTCAATTGTGTTTAATTCAACCGTAATGATGTGTTGCGTTTTATATGTTGTAATATAGAGGTGCAGTTATAATTTGTTATATAAAGTTTGATACAATTAATAATAGCTCAAATGTATGAATTGGGAGATACGGTTTTACTATAATTTTTAGTCAATGTTCATCAGTTAATAGCTCTAGAAACATGCACCTGCATAATTTATGTATTTTAAACATATGCAACCATAGTTCTTTATAAACCAAGTTATTTTATGAGAAATGCAAATGCAAATACATTTAGGATTCAACCAAGATGAAAAAACAAATTCATCTTGGTCAAGGTAATTATTACTTATAACAAAATTATTTCATAATAAGTAATAAAATTCTTAATTATATTGCAGGAAGGAAAGAAGAAAATGGTTTTTATCATTATTGTGTGGCACTTGTCTCATATATGCTACAAGAACATCTGTTCCTTTATTGATGCCAATTATAAGTAAAGAGAAACAATGGTCGAAACCAGACTCTGGAATAATATTGTCTAGTTTCTTTGGGGGTTATACTTTAACACAAGTCGCAAGTGGTTATATTAGTGATAAAGTCGGGGGGCAAAAAGTATTATTGATTTCAGCTGTTGGCTGGTCTATGACAACATTCTTTATGCCAGAAATCATAGAATTCTTTTCAAAAAGTGAAGAATCCGTATTATTAGTAGCAATAGTAAGAACAATAAATGGAGCATTCCAAGGTAGTTTTATGAAATTAACAAAATAAATAACTAATATGCGTGAAAAACGTTTTCATTTGTAAAATTACACATTACAGGGATGCACTTTCCTAGTATGATTAGTTTAATAAGTCAACGTTTGCATGAAACAGAAAGAGCATCATTTTTTAGTTTATTGACATCAGGATCTGCTCTTGGTACATTGCTCACTGGATCTTTAGGTTCCTACTTATTGGAAAGCTATAACTGGATGACAGTTTTTCAAACTTTAGGTAAATAAATACATAAACAAATATATGTATATTATGTTTATGTATTCATAACTTAATACAACATTAATTATGTTATTAAATTAACAAAGTACCTCTAAATATTTCTTTTCATATCATACCATAAACATTGAATAGTTTGAAATGTTCTTACGAATTTTTGCAATTATTTGAAAATATTTTTCATAGTTTATTACATGTGCATATGTATTTGATTATAACATTAATATTGTAAATAATTGTGTATTAATACAGTATGTATAAATACTAATACATGCAACTTGTAAGTACGATAGATTAAATATGCTTTCATTAACAAATTTATTTATATAGGAGGTTTGAGTTTGGCATGGACACTTCTGTTAAGTTACCATATTCTACCATTTAAGGAAAGAACAGCTTCTATTAAATCAACTACTAGCTACACTTTGCCTTGGTTGAAGCTTCTAAAAAAACCTCCATTCTGGTAATCATTGTGCATGGGGTCAATTTGAATTCAGTTATTATAAATTACAAAATTTCTGACAAATCTTAATGTAAAAAGTATATATAGTTATATATATTCAAAAAATATATTATGCAATTATAGATGATATAATGAATAGATTTGATGTATGAATTATAATTTTCAGGGCTTGTGTAATAGGTCATGCTTGCCAAAATAATTGCTTTTTTGTACTGTTATCTTGGATGCCAGCATATTTTCATGATACATTTCCTGAAGTAAAGGTAATAAATTACTAAACAAAAATTCCGGTGTTCTATATAATTGTTAATATTTTAAACAATTTTATTATATTTAGGGTTGGGTTGTAAATATGGTACCATGGTTGTCCATATTACCTTGTACATTTTTGGGCAAAGCACTTTCTGAGAAGATTATAAAAAGTGGATATTCTGTTACAGTGACGCGTAAAATAATTGAAACAATATGTTTCATAACAGAAATTATAAGTTTATTACTTTTAGGTATGCATATTATAAATTATAGTGTTAAGTAAGTAAATAGTAATATTAAATTTAAAATTATTCCAGCAAATGTGAAAACTTTTCAAAGTGCAATAATTTGTCTTGCATTTATAATTGGTGGGTCAGGTTTTCATAACAATGCAATTGCTGTAAACCCTTCAGATCTTGCACCCAAACATTCTGGCAGTGTATTTGGATTAATGAATACTGTTGGTGCTATACCTGGTAAATATATCCAAGTATATTACCTTAAAGCAAAAATATAATAGTGGTATCTTTTCAGGATTTCTTGGAGTATATTTTTCTGGACATATTCTGCATGTAACACATAGCTGGTCCGTTGTATTTGTATTTATAGCTATAATAGATACATTAGGATGTATGATATATTTATTATTTGGTTCTGGTCAAGCAATTATATAAAATATTGTTAATTAAATTTTTGGCGTTTTCTATTGTAAATAATTTCTATATTTGGAATTAATTGTACAAGATGTAAAAATATTAACAATAGATACAAAGATATTAAAAATTGGAGAATAGTAAAGGTACATAGTGTTCAAATTTTAATTAAATACAGATATTCACTTCAACTTGTATGTCTCATCATTTTCCTCAGTTATTGAATTAATCGTAACAATAAAATTTGAATGAATATCATATTTACATTAGCCTAAGAAATTTCAAAGGTTAATGTTCGTTTGAAACAAGATCTTATTTGAAAATTGAAACGAATATCTTAAATTTCATATCTATGTACTTTACTTTAGCATCATCCTGAAAAATAATTTATTATTATTTATAAAAGAGAAATTTCCCATAAATCATTGTACATTTTTTACAAATAAATTTTAGTATGTTAGATGAAATATTAAAATACCCTTTCAGTCGACGGTAAATTGAAAAGCAGCCAATACAACAATTGGCATTTGTAATTGTCATTCACATGAAAATCCTGCTTTATCGTAGATTGGAGCAGCAAGTGCTCCATGCCTTTTTTAACGCGAGCATGTGAACGGACCTCGAGGTTCAGACTTTTTGATTCGGAACATTTCGTGAGAATTAAGATACGCAGCAAAGACAATTACAGAGGTAGAATTTTATTTTTAATAAAGCGATTGTGCGCTTGTTTACGCGAAGATTTTGATGAATGCGTGGTTCATTCGTCGGCGCTTGTCGTTTTCACCGATCGTTTGGTCGCGCCTGCCTTTGCCTGCTGCCGCGAATGTGGATACTTCACGGTGTGCTGTACTGCTGCTGCCGCCGCTGTGCGTTTGATGTGCTCGCCACGGCTGATTGCTCCCGGATTTTGAAGAGTCTTTCACATTCGTGAACGGTTTGGAATTGGTTCGTTATTGTACCAGGCCCCGCCGTGATTGTCACTTGATAGCAACACCCGAGGCGCCAAAGCTGTCCGCATCGGCGCTTTCTTCAGCCCAAGTGGTATCAATGTTGTCTGGCAATGGTGTGTAAGGAGAACGTGGTATCATGGTTTGGGAATCTGTCCAGGTAATAGAAATATTACCATTCTCGTTTCTGGTTAATGCCATATTTTCTTTGTTGAAGATAAGTTACTTCATCTCTCTTGTTCCTAACTCACTGTTACGTTTTTCATCGTGACCTCTTCATTCTTGTTAAATTTCGAACTAACCAAAAAGAATATTTTTAACTAATTGTGTCAGAAACTGTTGTAAATTTACTAATATCCGAGGAGTTACACAAATGTTGATTTTCGTTATGTTCAATTTTCGTCGTTCTCGACACGTAATTTTTCTGTTTATTGCATACAAGTACCATGTATGGTAGTAGCTATATTTGTCTATAACTACTGGTACATTTAAAATAAATTTTTTTATATGCTTTCTTTTTTGGGTTTGTTAAATGTAATATGTACATCATATTATTACAAATATCAGTACCATTTATAAATTCTCCTAAAGATACATTTGAATAACATCCTATAATCTATATTATTAAAACTTTTTAAATTGGATATAATTAAATTTAACATATTTTTGTAAAATTGAACATATATCTGCATATTATATGCAGTTTAAATATTATTGCAATATATAATTCTAACAGTTTTAGATGTAACTGATGTTTTTAATAATATTTAATGAAGTATATTCTCTTATCTATATGTGATAATTTATGACATAGATTTAAATTATTTTATGTAATATTTTAATTCAGTAATATTTATAAATTAATTATATTATTAATAATATGCTTGAGAACTTTATAGAAAACATAAGCAGTGTAAATAAAGAAAAGTAAGACAAAATTAACATGTTTATAGTTATAACAAATTGTATATAAATAAGCATTTCTTTTGTATTAACATTTTATTCTGTATTTTGAACTTTTTAAAGATTTACATTACAAGATAAACATTTACATTAACATTCTAAGAATATTATTAAAAAGAAAGATTTTATAATATGTTTATTGTTTATAATATATGTTTTCATATATGTGCAGTTATAAACGCATAGATGTCATGTGCACGTTATTAAACATGTGCCTGCCATTTGAAGTACGATATCTTGGCACTTGTGTGGAGGATATTGGAAAGCGGGATTATAATGATCTCCGTGACACGGAACATCATGCAAATAGTGCCTCTGATCTTGCCGAGCTGACGACTTTAGGCGTGGCAGATAAACGCACGCGAAGAAAACTTGCTCTCTATATGGCATTATTACACTCTTGTAATTATGCTTGTGCAGTTATCTTGTATAAAAATCTATCAAATTTTGACTACCAAGAGATCTCTAACCTATTAAATGGGACCACCTTTACACCGGATGACCAGCCTTTAGAAGAGCTGCTCTTATTGTATACGATGGCATTAAATCATCCAGCGTTTACATATGAGCAAAAAAGTGTCTTTGGTAACATTTACATAAAACTTCAAGAAGAGGAAGCTCGATTGAATCTCGCAAAGTCAAATTCATCATTCAAGCAAACCCAAGTATGTGTAAATATTTGATGTTTCTTATGGATGATAAATATAGTTTTTATTCTTTTTTGTTATACTTACACAGTAAAAATAAGATTTTTTTTATAATGTCAAAACATAAGCATATCAATTTTAAGTATATCTAAATAGTAGTTTATATACTTTATGAAAAACTTGGGTGTTATTCGATTTTTGATATATGTACTATATAACAGCAGGGCTGTATGAACACGAACGAACGATTAATGGACTCAGAGATGCAAGGTATGATGGCTCCTCCACCGATGCAGACTTATCATGGTAATTTATAATACTTAATATTTGCATAACTTATGTAATAATAAATTATGAAAAATTGAAGATAATTTAAGATTACATCAGTACATTAATACTTATTAATATTAGTATGTTATTTACAGGAGAAATGGCAATGAGAAATAATACCATGGTAACCGGAGTTCCTCCTGGTCTTTCAATGCCTCCACCTGGGTTATGTCTACCAACTCCAGAACAAATGCCAATGGGTTCAGGTGGTGCAACGCAGTATCTTCATCTTGGTTTTCCATCAGTAAATCATATGCCACCATGGACAGGTCAGGTTATGATGGGAAATCAACTGATGTATCATACTGGGGACATGTTGGCTTATCCACCTTCCCCCTTAGTCAGTCGTCAGTCGTCGCCATCCCAGTCTCGATCTCCCAGTCGCAGCAATTCCCCTATGGGTCGCAGAAATAATACCATGCCGCGAACTTCTTCACAAGTGACACAAACTACTTCAAACACCTTAACAACGTCAACGAGTGCCTCTAACAGTCAGACAAGCATCTCCAGTTCAAATACCAATTCCCTTCCTCCACTTCCCACTTTGGGTACGAGCAGAAGTCATCCTAGTCAACCCCCGCTGCTTCCATCACGTTCTGTTCCCTTATCTATCAGCAGTTCTACTACTTTTTCACGGCATAATAGCATCGAGAATACCTCTTCTACCTTAATTCCGGCAGCACCTCAATCAAAACAACCACCGCCACCACGATTGAGATCTTCAACTTCTGGTGACTCTTTACGAGAAACGTTAGGAAAGGAAATGCCAAATTTCAAAGGCAATTTGCAGAATTTTTCTCTTGACGAGGTGAGATAGTATAGTTTTAGATCAGTTTATCATAATATAAATATAAATTATTATAAAATGTTTACTCTGTCTAATACATAATAAAAAGTTCTATATGAAATTGTTATATCACTTACAACATATTCGAGTACAGATTCGAAGGATGAGCGACGAAGACTTGAGGGAAATAGGATTAACGCCAAATGCAGTAGGACAACTACGGAGTATAGTTAAAAGTCAAACCACTAACGGTTTAAATCAAATTACTGCTGATAAAAAATTGGACAGTACCACTGGTACAACACACGGAGTTGTAGACCCAATTGAAAATGAAGTAATGACTAAGTGTTATATTTAATCTATTATAATACATTTAATTCTCATTTCAAAAATATAAAAAAAAAAAAAATTTGTTCAGGCCATGCCGGGAATGGAGATGTTGAATGACAACGGGAATCAAAGTAGTAAGTCAATGCCATTACAGGAACAGCATCCAGCGATGCATCATCATCATAATCACGCAGTCACTCCTAATTTACGGCGATATCCTACTATGCCACCATTAGATCCTGCGCAAATACAAATGTATCCTGCACCACCGCCGATGTATGCTGCACAAAATGCGCCTTGTTACGCTTGTCTTACGTTACCAGTTGCCGGTGTACAAAACCGATATTCAAGGTAATAAAAATAGTAACATACGTTCAAATAAACTGAACTAATATAATGTTGAAATATTTTAGGTGCAATGCTCAACACGTATATTGTTTAACACAATTACAAGCGTTGAGGTTAGATCCTGAAAGTAATAGGCACTGTTCTCAAAGTAGTAGTTCAGATAGTACTGGTAGTAGATCACCGCCAGAAACACCTCCAGCAGCACCGTGGGTAAGCGGAAGCGAGAGCAACGCGCCGCCAGTTTCTGATCACCTTAATTCCGTGCCAGTACATTCTACAAGTGCAGTGTCGCACGTAACACCTCAACAGCCTATACAGTCAGGACCAGAAAGACAGCGTACTAGAAGAAATCAAACGCATGTTATGCGTCATAAAAATCAAATGGTGAACGGTGGTGGACCACCGAATCTTTCACAGTGTGTTTCCTTTCCTGCACCGCCGTCGCATTCGCAGGTCACGTACCTGCCGCATGGTCATTTCTCGGCCTTGAGACCGAGCAGTGGTATCTATTCAAACTTTTCGCATGGACCGTATACAAGGCCGGCTTATCCGACTACGTATCAACCAAACGGTGAAATGATGTACCAATATCCTGGGCATCCATCTTCAGGAGGTACGCCGCCACCTCCGCCAAATGCAACCGCGACACCTGTGCAGGCGCCTTACATGCCACCCACACCGGTTGTTACGTATGCACCAGCTGCCGTCCCACCAGCGAAGATTTCATGTTATAATTGTGGCAGTAGTAGTCACCTCGCAGTCGATTGTAAAGATCAAACTATGGAGGACCTTACTAAAAAAGGTAATTTTTGTGAATTTTAATCTTTTGCTCTATAATTTACTTTACATTATATTAAAAATAATATAAATATCAGATTTAGCGAGAAATATATATGTATCTGTATACAGTATTGTCTTTCAAGTTGACCGCGACTTGTAATCTAAACTGTTCAACTTTCAAGGCAGGTAATTGTTAATGTCTTCTTTGTTGTATGTGAATGAGAAACAACATTTAAGAAGCTACAATTGTACATGACAACATGCTTTATTTACTGCAGATATGTAATGTCCGATGTTCACTTCATAAAACCAGTTCTAAGAATTGATGAGGATCGCAATGGTTAGCTTATTTATAAAGTAAAATCGCGGTCAACTTTTAAAGTGTTGCTGTATTTTTATTCTTGATTTAAATATATAGTTTTATATCTATATATACAGGACGTTTCGCACTATATAATAGGAGCGAAATGGTACTGATCCTGCTTAAAAAAATGAGTCAAGTATATGTAACAAACTTTTCTATACATGGTTCCGTTCTCCAGAACGTTGAGTTTGAAAATTGTTCAACATATTTAAAAAAAATTTGTTTGCGACAAGACAAATGACAATTTCAACAACTTCATTAATTCAACAATTAATAGACGTAATAGATTAATAAATGTAATGATTAACATCGCCCAAACGTATTATTTAGTCCATATTCTTCATGACATTGTTAAAACATTGATGTACAGCGTGATCGATTATGTCGGGGATGCGATAAATGCATACGACTCGGTTTTCATTTACTTCCTTTTCGTGTTATATATTGCAGGATACTCTGTATACGGGGATACACCCACGCAATTAGGGCAAGTTGTGCACAGTAAATCTGTGTATGAGAAAAATGCAATTGTAATTTCTCTTTATTGAACTCTATACTTCTGAATGCATTAATCAATGCAATTTTTCGCTTTGTGCATAAAAATACCGAAGTGCTTAAGCTTTGTAATTATTGGTTTAATGATTACAATAGTTTAAAATTTGCTACATTATATTGGTGTTGATACAAACAATTGAAAAATCTTAAAAAAGTTGGATCAATGCATTGAGGTCCAATTCTGTGGTCACTGATCACCGTGAAAATCTACAATAGTTTTGCACAACAATGTACAAAATTAAGTTTAAATTATGCATCACTTAACATCATTTAATTTTGTCCTATGCCATTTGTTTGCATCTCTCTTGTTTCACAAACAATAAGAAGAACTTCGACTTTCAGCTCAGTATCGTCTAGACTACAGCATAATGAAACAACCTGGAGAGTGCCCAAGTTCTGACAAGTGATCCCCTGCCACGGACCACACAGCAGTTTATCGCCATCATTATTACCGTAATTACTGTTACCATCATTGTCATTATCATTGTCATTACCACTATCACTACGATCCCGCCACAGCAATACAATCTAAGGACCGTTCAAAAGATGACTGCTATCGCTCCTCGGGCAAGTTTTCGGTGATTTTTCTAGACATCCCTTATATTCAGGACGACGATTTTTTAACAGAGGACGTTTCGCGATTCACGGTACCAGGTATACTTTTTACAAGTTCTTATTTATGATAGTAATTATTCTTAACTATGATTGTAAAAAAAGATTTCGCGTCGTGTACAAAGGATCACAAAAGAAAAAAAAAAAGAAAAAAAAAATGAACGAAGAAAAGCATTATTCAGAATGCAACGTTCTTATCTCTAAGTTTTTAGAATACATTTTGAGAGGTTTGTGTTAGGTATTGAGTCGCGTCTTTCCAACGATACCTATGGGTTACTTACCACCCCATCTCGACCCGGTTTTTCCCCGTTTCTCTAGTAACTAGCCATAATCGAAATGCAAAGAAAAGAAAAAAGAATACAATGCAATGTGTTCTGATTAGGTGAAACTACCACGTTTGACTATATTTATCATTCATACTTTTACTTCTACTAGTATGTCTACTACCACTATTACTACTATTACTATTAAACTATTACTGTTACTTCTATTATCGCTACACGACGTTTTTATGTATATATTTTCTCAATTCTTACGTGCGCAATGTTTGAATGAATGCAAAACAAAGAAAAAAGAAAAAAAAACACGGTGAGAACGGAATAAGTAGAAGAAAGTGAATAAGAATGAATGAATGTATATGATAAAGAGAGAAAGAAAGAAACAGAGAGAGAGTGAGAAGGTATAAAAGAACAACAAACCATAAGTGTTCGATCGTCTAGCTGCCTTTGCGCTCCTGTGTGTATAAAATTACAAATATACGCTACTCGTCATTCGTTTATTAACTTATTAATAGTTAGGTAACTCTCATCCTATTTATACAGATAGTCATGCAATCACGTGCAACTGAAGCAATTTTATATGACTTTTATTGATCGCCAATCTTTTTTAAGTATAAGCAAAAAATGCGTTACATGTGTTACACACATTTCAAATCTTGTTAGTGAATAATGGAGGAAACAAAAAAGTGGGAAAGAACAATGTAAACTCAAATAAGCGTTAGCGTTTTAGGCGTGAGTGGAGTGGCAATCTGCGTTGTAAAATCGTCGCTGTTAACAAGTTGCTACTGCATTTAAACCGATTCTCAACTGGGAGAAAAAAAAAACACTATTATGAAGTGTTAATCGAATTCTAGTAGAATCGCATAATTTGGCAAATATTTGTCTAGCTCCAGTTACATACGATTGTTCGTAATTTTTAATTGTAAAGCTCTGATTACTGTGCATCAGATCTATGCGAGTTAGATTTTAGGTATCTAAACTAATGAGAATTGAATAAGTTATTAACATGTTAAATGCCGCGGGAATCATCAATGATCGGCACCATAAATTTTATATAATCAAATAAACGAAAGGAAATTTTAAATAACATCGATATTATATTCGTTTCATAAGGTAGCAAGTGGAAAGTTTAAATTGATGAAAACTAGAACAATCGTATTTTGAATAAACATAATTTTTGCGTGCCGTACTACGTACGTCCGTTTTCACTGCGGCATTTAACGTGTTAAAACAAAAAGTGAGAAGAGAATGGATAGGTGTGATTTTTAACAACACGTGCATTTAAAAGCTTCCTTTCAAATAGTTTCTGGGTACAAAAGAGTTTTCTCATGTGTTCCTTTTGGTTGGTAATGAATTATTTCTTTTTGGCAGCTAGTCAGTATAGCCACGAAAAATTTTGAGATTAATATTCTTATAGAATTAGTGCTTTGCAAAGATGAAAGTTTGACTGTAGGGAAGAGATGAACATTTTTTGAGAGATTTGTGATTTTACTATCGTATTCGTATCATCAGACATTAATTTTATTCTAACAGTACTAACTCACTATAATGATATTATTTTTTTTTTTTTTTTTTTGTAGAGATATATTCTACATATTTTCTAAATATTTAATTTTTCAAAGCTCCAAAGAGATCCAAAAATTAATTATTTATCGATAAATTACTGAATCATCGAAAGATACAGGTAGTGAAGAAACTACAGGTTTCGCTATAAGTTAGTCAAACTTTTGTCAATTTCTTCAAAGAAATTCAATCGTCGTGATTTATAAAATTTGGTATCGTGATATTTAGTAAAAGTGCCATTTTGATCGAAATACCCAGTGTCTCCGTATCGGTCTATTAATGGAGAAAAAAGAAAGTGAAATTTGTCTTGCCGTTACCATTATAGTGAATAATAATTTTTCCAAATCACCTGAGAAAAGTTTCGAAGTGGCTGTGACTGATGAAAAGTTCATGAAATTTCTATTAAATCTATAAACGTTGAAGATCTTCAATTTCATCGTTACGAATAAATCTTTCCTTGGTATTAGTTCTTTTTTCAAATATCAGATTTCATACAGATGGAATTTATGAAAATAATTTTATAAATTCAAATTGTTCCTTAACTAGAGCAGAAATCTCTTTTATAAAACTGTACACTCTTCTTATTCCAGAAAACAAAGGAGTCTGACGATATACGATTAAAAAGAAACGTTCTTACATAATGGCAGATTTCAACATTTTATTTATGTATAGAATTAATAATTTCAAATTAAGCAGTATACAGGGCGATAGTAAGAGATTGAAACCAAATTGATACATTGTACTAATGGATTTAGATAGGTGAAAGAAGTTCATATGAATTTATTTCTGAAAAATACTGTATTAATATGTTAACTACAATCAGAGCCATATGTAACTGGTGCTATGAATTCAATTCAATCAAATAATTAAAGAAAAGAAATTTCTAAATTACGCTAAAATTATATTAATAATATAAAATTGCAAATTAAAATATTAATATTTAATATTGTGCTCCTTTTTTGGTGGTAGGTCAGGCTCGAATAAAAAATACTATAATTACAAATCGCTGATCAAATATTTAAATATTTTGATATACCTATTCAATTTTTTTATATACCTGCTTTACATAACTGAGACTTTTTCACCATCATTGGCTTAAGGTATAATCATTTCTTCTATGGCAATCAGCGTATATAGAATTATAATTATCCAACGATTTACACGCAGAATTTTTCTTATAAACATTTTTAACAATCACGTTTAATTATTATTTATACATCTTAATTCGAAAATTATTTTTTCTGCTAGAATTTAAGTATTTAATAGTCAAACTAATGACCTTTGAACTCGTTCAAATATTCTTGCCAGGATAGAAGTTTTTTTTTGTTTTGTTATAAACTGACTGTTTTAATGGTTTCTGATTTTGAAAAATTCTGCCGATGTATGTTCTATCATAATTTTTTAACAAAGTGTTCTTGAACATAGATTCATATGAAAATTTTTATTTGCTCGATCTTCTTAATACACTGTATCAATTTGAATCCAAACCTTACGAACATTCAGTATATTAATATTAGGCTATTTTTACCGATAATAGTACTGATCAACGTATATGGTATAAAAGAAAGTGTTCGAGGCTTGCCAAACAGTAGCGAATCACTGCTGATCAAACGATATCTTGTAGCCACATGTACATAATCAAAAGCAATAGTAATTATTAAAACTTTTTTATTGCTGTTTACTGATCAACTTAGCGTACGTTTCACGATCTCTAATTGTATTATTGGCAATAAGATGAAAAAACTTCTTCTCATAACTATAAGCAATATTTCTTAGAATAACACCAATACACATTTTACGAATGGATGTTGTATAATGTTAACGCTGTAAGCAGCAATAAGGGTAATTTTGTACTTTCGTTATTAATTTGCAGTTGTATAGAAAATCTAAATAGTGAAATACCGCTTTAGCAATAAATATCGGGTCGTTGTTACAACGAATTGAACAGAAGAATTATAATCGTTATCGCTGTACAAGTTATTCTTAATTTTATTAATTGAATGCACCTGTAAATTCTTTTTCTGGGAATAAGTTTCTCAGACCTTCGTTCCTGTCGAAGAACATCATATTCCCATTGTTAATTATTCTTTATCAGTTGCAATGTTATAAAATTATTGTGCGCTGTGAACCAAGACTCCTTTGTTGAACACGTTGACTGCTGTAATGAAAATGAACGTACGTAGTAAGACATACTAAAATTATGATTATTAAGGACACGAGTAACTAATTTGTAAATTTAAGCGTAATTAATTTTGTTCCCTTATATAATTACTATGTTAGTAAATGCTATTATAAATTTGTGCTTTCTTTTCGCTTTTTAATTAATTGATTATATTATATTTGAAGCGTTGGTCACCAATGATCCTCCATGGTAGTCAACGTGTTAATATGAGTACATTAAGTACGCATTTAAGATGATTAAAGAGGAAAAGGAAAGTGAGGGATAAGGTTTTGTTATTGTTCAGATTCGAGAAAAGTTCAAATGTTCTTGATCAAATCAGTATTATATGTAAACGAATCAAAAAAAAGTCAAAAAACCATATCACTTGGACAGAAAGCTGTAGAACAGGAGCGTGAGAGATTAGTAGTAATAATAATTATAACGAAATGATAATATTAATATTAAGTATAGTAATAACAGTAACATTAAATTATATATAATATATATATATATAGTTCGTAACAAAATAGAGATGTAAACTTTTTGGAAAGATCGAATCGTCTTTCGGGTTAAAGTCATGTTTGTTTTTTGAAGAATATCGACCATTGATAAAAAAAAAATTAAAAAAAAAAGTGACTCAGATGCTATGAGAAAATATATCGTGGTTTGTAATCCCGGTTCTTTAAGTTATTTATTAGTTTCAGCGACGACAGTTCGCATTGCTAATTTCTGTTAAAATTATTAATCGCTGATTCCTAAACTGTGTTCGTTCAAGTTTTTCTCTTCTTTCCTCCATCGAGCTATTCATAACGTCATCGCGGAGCTAACAATAAATTTCAAAGTACAAGCAATTATCTATTCTTATACTGTAAAACGAAAAAAGTAATTGAAACGTTTGGAAAAAGGCTTCCGTCTCTTTTTGGTACAAACATTTTGCAGTCGTAACGGAGTTTAACGACTGTGTGAACGAAACTTTCTCGACATTTTACATCTCTAACGCTTGAAAAGCAGAATGAATTCTGCTCCAACGAAATGACAAAAAGAAGAAAAAAAAAATTAAAAAAATAAACGCGAAACATAATATAAGAACGCAAGAGCGCTTAGAGTGTATGTTCTTTTATTTCTATTGTTTTTCAAACGTGTTTGGACATACAGGGGTGTAATTGGGCAGCGAATTAGGACTGTACAGAGAGAAGGTTGATACCGGAAACGAAGGGATAGAAAGGTTTAAATGTAATACACATATGCACACACACACACACACACACACATGCAGACGAAAGAGGAGAACATTTAACGAAATACCGTCGGCATAGTGACTTAAATGCGCTTACAGTTACAGTGTATCATAGACATTTTGCCACGTTCCAGGAGTCTGGCTCGTTTCACGATAAGATACATTTCAAGTTTGCACGGGGCGACCGTCGATCCCGGAAGGCTTGCCCGACACAATCGAGACTCACGAAAAACAATACGTGCTTTGGACGACGAAGAAAACATATTTAACAAAAACCAGAAAAAAAGAGGGTAAAAAGAAGACGCGGACACGAACCTGGTAACGCAAATAAATTGCGTGTCGTTCGAGAAAATGAAAAGCGAAAACAAAGAAATTTTGTTGACGACGAATCGATCGTTGGAAAAGCGTGATGTCAAAATGAAGGAAAGGAAGGAAAAAACTACAGAAAAACAAAAAAAAAAGGTCAATGTATGAGTGTAATCACGATTATCTAAGTAAGAATAGAAAAATACTAAAAAAGAAAAAAAATAAAAGCATATATGTATAAATAAAGATAAAAGCATAAAAAGAAGAATCGTTTTTAGCAAGCATTTCGCGCGAAACGAGTATTCATTTGGTGTTCATAGACGGTCGCTCGTGCTAGAGGATCGGATCTTTCGACACGACGACGAAAATAAATAGTGTCATCGTGGTACGGTTACGATGTAAAAAAAAGGGGGGGAAAAACGGGGACAAGTGTAAAACGAGAGCGAGAGAGAGGGGGGGAGAAAGAAAGAAAGAGAGTATGAGAAGGAAATAAAGAAAACGAAAAAGATTCTGTACGAGAGCGTTTGTGCCACTTTACGTCATATGTACATAAAGAAAATTCGATGCGAAAGAGGAAGAATGTATGGAAAACGGAAGCGTGCATGGGATGGAGCGTGACAGAGAAAACGAAGATAGATTTACATACAAATATGTGATGTGTATATACATGCTATATATATGCATATATATAATATGTATGTATGTATGTATGTATGTATATATGGAAATATTGAGATATATTTGTAAATTCTGTTATCTGAATGCATTATAAATATTTTAACCTCCTGTAATTAAATATTTAATAAAAAACGTTACCAACCAATCCGTCTATCCGTTTTACAAACGATAAAAGGGAAAGAAATTTGCTATCTTTTACGTAGGGTAGAAAAGGGGAACCGTGTAAGAAACTAGAATTTTCTGAAGGTAATTATAATTACTTTGCGGTATTATTTATATCGTTAACACGACAATATTTCAAACTCATGTACAGGGTATGATGTAAATGATGGTATAAGCGATTATACAATAGGGATTTTATCCAGGAACGAGTTAAGGGGGGTGGGGGCTAGGTAAAGGTTCAATCCCGAGCCCTACGCTTTAGGAAGGCCCCGATTTATAGTTCTATGTTATTATAGCCTTCTAAATAAATTTTCTTACAAGGAAAGGTACGGAAGTGTCCCCCTCCGATTTTGATGAAACTTCGTAGGTTTGTTAAGCAGGCAATAATAAGAGACACGTATTTTTTTTTGTCGGCTGAGACGCGACTTAAAGTGGAAAACAAATTACACTTTGCCGAATTTATTAACATCCTGTTATTATACACAAAAAGCCATAAAACTTTCCTGTTAGAAGTTTTAATGTATCTCGTATGGTGGTTTTCGAGATAGCACAAGTGGATCGAAACTTTAAGGAATGGTTTCACCCCTTAAATAATATTTGTCTCTTATTTTTGCCAGTTTAACAAACCAACGAAGTTTCATCAAAATCGGAGGGGACACTTCCGTGTCTTCCCTTGTTAGTGGATTATTATAAGTATTATCTATGCTGATGTACATCTTTTATTTTTTATTTTTTAGAGATCCCTTTTTCAGGATAGTCTGAGCCTATGTTTTATAATTTATTTTTATACATATTATACTTTATTTGCGGAACTCAAGTGGGTCACTTGAAATTATCAAATGGATCACTTGGTGATCCGCGGGTCATAGGTTACCGACGCCTGCTGTAGATATTAATTAGGATAATGAATCAAAGAATTGAAAAGTAGTTGAATGTATTTTTCGATGTGGTTCAAAGTAAATTAATGAAAAAGACTCCGTACAGTAATCAATAAATAATGCATAATCCTAATATCTTCTTTTTTTTTTTTATTATCCTCATTATATCTGTTGCAAAATATTTTACGATGAAAACGATAATTACAAAGTGAACGCGTTATCAATTTTGTCATTATTTTTTCATCGTTATTAGTTCCTTTATAGAAATTACCAGTAGCGGCAGCGTTTGTTAGTAGAATTTCTGAATTAAACATTTTGAGTGCGATCGATCCACAGGACTTCCGTTATGTAAGAGTGTCCGTGTATGGAAAACCAAGCGACACAGATACGGCATTATGGTATTATATGAGAAAGGTTCTTATTTATGGGAATAGAAATATTATACAAAATTGTTCAAACAATAATTTTTTTCTAGAAAAACACTTATGAACACACACGAATTTCAGTCTATTGACTAACGTACGTTCTAAATTTGATACGCTGACTTTAGTATAATTGCTTCGGCTATAATAATGCTCAGTGTGCTTGTATACATGATTCTTTATCGACATCTGTACGGATGTGGTATGATGTCTACGAGGAAGTTCTTTAAGTTATAGTTACACGAACTCCTGTATCACTGTACGATGTGATTCGTTTTATAAAATATTTTTACCGATAGTCTTGTTAGAACATGTTTTTAGTTTCGATTCATTATTGCAAATGTAAACGATCAATATTGTATTTCTAGTTCTAACTGCAAGTTTCGAATCTTAGGTGCATAGCTGGATTGCGGTAGGAAACGAGACCGATCGTTGCAACTTCATTGGAACAGTGGATCAAAGTCTTCGAAGTGAAATTTATTCTTCAAAGAATTTGCTCGGGTTCGTTCATTTTACGTACACGTTTTTGAAAATTGCACGAATTTCGATGCGAATGTAAGTATACAACAGGAACCGCAATATACAATGTTAATAATATTAAAGCTGCATTATGTCTTTGTATATCTCTATGATATAAAGTATTGTCAGATGAAAGTAGCCGCGGTGACTTAGCAAGTGGTTCGAGAAATCTTCGAGTTTTCTACTGTCCCCTACTATTTACTCGAGCAGAAAGGACGACGAGCATTCTCAAAAAGCTCGAAAACAGAAATAAAAAGAATATGTTTAGCATGATAAGACGCGTATCACGAAGTGATAACAGAACTATCGCGCTACAACAGGAACGACAGGAAGCTGTATGAAAAGTCCTCGTAACGTCTGGTCACTCTCTGTCGGGATTCCGTGGCAGTCGGACGCGTTTCAAAACCTTCGACCTCGTCTTCACCTTTCCCCTCCTCTCTCTCTCTCTCTTTCTATATCTAATTTCTCTGTTCTTCATCCCCTTTCTGCCCTATACATACATATATACATATGTATACATGTATATACACTCTTCTACGAGACAGTAAATCCTCGTCTGTCTCCGCGAACCCAGTTCGAAGGGTTGAGACAGGGAAGTAGGTGGGTTCGTCCGGAGAGAATCGTATTCTCGTGCGATTCGCGTAAGCTCCGTCGCGAGGAGTCGCCGTGTCACGCAGCGGGGTCGATCGAATCGACGAATGAGAGAGGAGGAGGTGGTAAAAACGCGAGGTGGAGCGAAAAGGATCAAACGAGCCGGTCGCCATTGCTGTGAAAGCAGTGCCATCTAGTCGCGAGTTGAACGGTAACGGGTGAGGGAGAGGGCACAGGGGGTGCGTATTGACGCGACTGCGCGATTACGTTGACGCGGTGGAAAAGGGTTGTGATTGCTAGTGGCGGTGGGGAATCGGTCGTTGGAGGAATAGAGAGCAAAAGGGGCAAGAGAGGGAGTGGAAAGAGAGCGCAGGAGAAGGAGGGGACGGCCTGAAAAGCTCGGGCCAGGCTGGGTTCGATCGCTCAATATTCATCCCTTGGCCGGACGAGAGCGCCCGAGAACAGCGGCTCCAGACGAGGGCACGAATCGACCCTTCCTTCCTTTGCGTCCTCGCCCGCGGAGCTGCTCGATCGCGGCACCGTTCCGTTTCATTCCGTCAGAGGACGAACAAGATCAACGGCAGAAAGCAGTAGAGAAGCTTGAGAAAGGGATATTCTTACGTCGTCGTTCGTGGTGATACGCGGGAGAGCTTGCAATCGTTCCGTCTCTCCATCTTCACGTTTAAACGATCGGAATGGAGGGCAAGAAAGGAGAACAGTATTACTCACCGCCGCCGAAGCTTGGCAAATGGGAAGGTTTCAGAGTATTTCTATGGAACTCCGAGACTGGACAGTTCCTGGGGCGCACAGGCGCTAGTTGGGGTAAGTCGTCTTACAAAAATTCTTTTTACCTTTCATTAGCGAGTATTTAGACTCAGAATGGACCTAAAAATATCAAGCTGACGCGCAATATCCGTGGCTCATATTGTTTCCAGCGATATTCAGTTTCCTCGCCCTCGTTAATCATTAGGTTTCGGTAGAAAGGAGGGTATGCTATCGAGGACAGCTTTGCTCGACCTTTGCTTGGCCGCTAGATTTTTAAAGTAAATTGCCTATAGCTCGATCGACAATTTTGGATAGATAGATCTGTAAACGATATCACGAAAGGTCAGAACTCTAATATCCGATTGACATTTAATGGTAACCCCATCGTTCCCTGACGTAGAACGTCGCAATGTACACGCGCACTGCAGCTCGCTGGCTATATCGCATATGAAGAGCTTTAGTGCTGCATTCAAACGAGTAAAGACGTTCTGATCATAGTTTAATCTATTGATGCTTTTGTTTTTTTACTCTTCTTTTTTTATTCGATATATCTTCGTCCATAAGAATTCTGACGTGCATGTTTCTCTGATGTTTAAACCCGCTAAAAGGATTTTATATTTATAGTAGACGTTTTATCTGGTATCCTGTTCCGATAAAGCTGATTTCCTTCATTTCTTTCGTAATTCATTCCACGAGTTGAAATTTCAAGGTTTACAAATTCAATGCTGAAGAGAAAATAGGTACAGAAGGGCGGTAACCCTGGCGGTGCCCATTGCGAATTCTATTCTATTCCATATTTTTATCCGACGAAACAGATCTGCGTAAGGGGAAAAGGAATTAAATACGATTAAATTTACGCATTTTTGTGACGATTTTGAATTTACGTTCTAGAGAATCGGAGGTGTTAGAAATGATACTTAGTGGATAGTGGATATTCTTTTATTAACAATGTTTGGTGTTGTTTTTAATAATCCTTGCGTTTTACAGTGCATTAATGCAGTCGTGTGTTATGTAATACAATTACGGTACGATTTCACAGATACAGATCTATTGTTCAATATTACTGGATGGTCGCTGTCGCATACAACGATAAAACAAAGTATACAGTATTCGATAAAAATTTACATTTGAAACTTTTTATAACGATTTATCCGTTTTTTAGTGTATTTAACATTCAATCTTTGCCTTAATCGCTGCAGAAGAAAAATCTAACATTCGTTTTTTTACAGTTGTATATCCGATCTGTAATATAATTGTTGCACAGATCATCCAGATCACTATTGTACTTTCAATTCCAAAGCATGAACAGGTTTTCCTACAAATAAATCCTTCGATCATTAATTTGACGATCTCTTATAATAAAGAAACTTGGCTGTTTCCATTCTGTGCTTAGATTGATTGTTGAACAGAAAACATAATCATTTTTTATTGAGAACTGTTACGAGGCTGTTACTTTGAAATTTTCAAATTAACACCTTATCAACGAGGTCATAATCTTGATTTCTTACGGGAAGGAAGATAATAATTTTTTAAGAATTCATATGACACTGTTCGGTGCCATCCGTAACAGAAGACGGTATTTGATTAGCGTCAGGTGGCGTTAAACATATTATAGAAGGTTGAGGTAATGTCTTCCATGATCGAATGGGGTATTGCTATCAAGAGCAAACATAAGCTTCTTATCAATGGAAACAAAAGTTGCGAAAAATCTGTTCTGTAAACTTACTGACACATCGAATATACAGTTTTCTAGAAAGATTAACACGATTGTGACTTTGAATTCCAATTTGAATCTTTTTTGAATTCCAATTTAAGAATTGGTCATTTTGAATTAACCAACATAAGTAAAATTGCAAAATTCGGCAGTCAAAGTGTTAACAAGGCGATTTGTTTAAGTTAATGTGTTAGTATACTCGAAGCAGCTTATGTATTCCTCTTTACAAGCTACATTCCTCCTCGGTTCTGCCGTCTTTTTCCCCTCTTCTTCTCTTAAGGTTGATCGACTTCCACCAAAATCAATACAATCCAACCGTCTTGCCATTCCGTGGAAATAGCTTGTTCTGATTTTATACGCGGCTTACTCGTTCGCCATTTAAATTCGTCGCACAGGAGTCGAATGAAAAAAATAAACATTGTATTTTTTATTTATTTTAAATCACGCCCGTTCGTTTCTTTTTCAATATTTAGTGGTATTTTGAAGGATGAAGAATGATCTCTTTCTTAGAAATGAAGTTTCTGCTCGCTGTGTTTTGTTATCAGCATTATTATGCAAATTCATTTGATTATTGGCTATTATATAAGGAAGTGCTTCGAAATTTTATTGTTATAACATGCATATATAACTTTTGCTAAAGAGGTAAATAAATTGTTGGACAGATCAAAGACAAATTATAAATAGCAATAAATATTAAGTTAATTCGATAGAAATTTAATTCGTTTTCTTTCAAGAAAGATAAGCAATATAACTTTCAGATAAACCTAATAAAACTGAGATATCACATATTACCTGTTACTTTTTGGTATTATTTCTGTTAAATAATTTATTATGATTGTTTGAAAGAATTACAGATTACAGCAGCTGACAATTTATTGCTTTATTGCGCTAACAATAAGTCGAAAAAAAGTAAAGTGTCTAGTAATGCTTCATTTTAATGCAAATTCGTATATTGCATTTTGACTCAAATATTCATGTCTGTTAAAATCAGATTTATATTACCCCAAAAATAATTTTTACTGGTTTTAATGATTTCCGGTGGAAAGGACCAATTTGTATTTTAGGGAACCAGAAGTGCGAGTCCACTCTGGCCCCTACCTAATTACGTCAATGTTCATAAGTATTAGCTGGTTCTCGTGAAAACAGACAAAAATTGCAAAATTCAGAAAGTTGTTTATTTTTTAAACAAATTCGAAACTGGTATATACGTAATTCGATACGGTATCACAATTTTTCATCACGTCTGGCCTTAAAATGCTAAATCTTCTCAACAAGAGAAAGAAAGTTACTTTGAACCATTTAAATGCCTAACTTTGATCAAAACGAAATTCAGGACAGGTGTATCGATGTTTTTTCTCTTTTCCATAAAAATTAGTATACCAGATTTGATTTTACTTTCGTTTGAATGTTGAACGTCATCGCGGTTGCTGTAGTAACGTAACATTTTCACGGTTTTTTTGAGATATCGATCACTTCGTATGCGGAACGCGGCGGCGCCACAAACTTAGAAGCCACTACGGTTCTTTCATGAAGTAGGTCATTGATATTGTTGCATATAAGTTCAAATCTCTGGACAGAAGATAGTTTGTAGCCATCTACCTTTCCTGTTTTTATCTCGTGGATTTGGCAGATGATCTTCTTATTAAAATATTCTATTTTCTGCAAAATTTTCGTGCAAGAATATCGAATTTTGATATTCGAATTACGATATTCGCTGAGTTATGTTATTTTGAATCTCTCCACAAAATTTCAAGTCGATTAGTTTAAAACTTTGTGAATAATTATGTTTCCGGCCAGTTCAAATAAAGTGATTACGAGCAAAACGCGTTTAAAGTTACAATAAGCACATCTGCAACGCGTTGCGAGTGGTTGCAGTACACTTAAAAAAAAAAATTCGTAGGCAAAAAACAAAAATCGATTTTTTTTTTTTTTTTCAAAATTCTAGAGTGGCGTTACCCCTTAAGGTGATGAATGTGATAAATAATTATTACCATAATTATATCTAAAAAATTATTTACTGTTATATTTGATTGAAGAAAAGCTAACAAGATATTTTTAATCCCCTTCCCGGGTTGCTACGTTGCGTTAAAATAACTGGCATCGAAGGGGATGAAATCTGAGATCGCAGAAGTGTTTCTCGAACGGGGGTAAGACGAACAGTTGTGTTAGAACGACGTGTAATCTCACAATGCGGATATTTATACAGACAGCCATATATGTTCGCGTATATACAGGGATCAATAACCTACCCCGTTTTTCTCTTACTACGAGATAGCCAAGGTTCTAGTAATATTACTGCTCGTTTCCGTTTTTCCCGTAAAGATTATTTTCTCTTACAAACACAGGGTGGCGTGCAAATTCCAATCTTAACGACAAAATACAATACAACCCCTTAAATATTACGGTTCTTACAGTGGCACGAATGTTTTTCAATTATTTCAGAGAAATATAGGTAAAACGATACATTTCGAAAGGATCAACTCTTTCGTTTTCAACCATTTTTTTTAAATAATTCGTGAAAACATTTTAATATTTTCAAGGTATTCAGTGCCATTTTTTTCGTTCGTGGTTATTACTAAAAAAGTAGACTTTTACTTTTTCCAAAAGAATAATATTCTCGAACCTAATTACGGTACCGAGATTGTACTATTTTATATTTCTCAAGGTTACTAAGTCAACAATTGGCTTATTAATTTTGAATTTTCTTCTATCCCTACTTTACAATATTTTGGAAAGAGATAAGAAACACTAATGTCCTATTTTTTAATGAGTAACTTAAGTCATAAGTTTAATCCATGCTTTTTTGTTTCTATTACTAATCTGCTGTATTCTAACGCGAATAAAGTTTGTAATTGTTATTTTACAAATTCTCCAGTAAATTACATATGTCCCCCTAGAGGCTCCAGTCGAGAGCAAAGGGTTAAGAAAATTCTTTTTTTAATGCTGTAATAACATACAAAATTATAAACAGGCATCATCTAAACCCTTCTTTAATTCGACCCTGACTATATGTTTTTTTGGAAAGCATATGGAAAGAACATTTTTTCGTATAACAAATAATTTTCGAATTATTTGAAGTCGTATCGCGAAGCGTGTAAGTGATTGAACCGAATTAAACTGATTAGGGCTTGGAGCTGCTTTTATACCAACCATCCTGTATTTGAAGACACATGATTATTAAAAATTAAATATTTTACGCAGAATCTGTATTAATATTAGAATATGCAACCCCTCAAAGTGATAGATTTAATACGCTTGCGGTGTAATAATACAAATGTGAGGAAATTTTAAATAGAATTCTAATTATGATTAGTATACCCGGGGATCGTTAAATATAAAGTACGTGTAATATTTTAACCTGCTAAGTTTGCAAAAGCTATGAACAAATTAACACGTTGACTGCCACGGGGGTCACCGGTGACCGGCACCCGAAATTTTTTACAATCAAATAATTAATAAAAGAAATGACGAAATAAACCACGGATAGCGTTATCATTAAGCTAATAATGCTAGCTATCGATTTGAAAGGTTAAATTTGAAAATTAGTTGATTATATTCTTAATAATTCGGATTTCAACGTGTCTGACTACACACGTCCGTTTTCACTGTGGCAGTCAACGTGTTAATATTCAGCTATGGCTGATGAACTATGGCTGATTTCTCATTTTAAATTAAAAAAACGTATGATATGTACGTTTTACTGTTTCAATTTTATTGAAATTACGCGTTGCAACCAACGCTAACTTCTTATATTTTTATAAGGAAATTTGACGTCGTGCCAAGTCGAATTTTAGCTGTAGACACATTTCCTAAATTAAATATTTTCGCTGCCAGTAATGGTAAAAATAGAAATATCGACTGGATCGTCGCTAAATATACGAAACTGTCGTGTCACCGATTCAAGGCCTCAATATTTGTTTAAAAAATCGATATTTTAATAGATGATCGCATGATAAGTTGAATCTTTTACATAATTTACGGACGGTCGTGTTTAGTTTTCAAATTTGACCAAAAAGCTGACGCTTGTCAAATCTATTCACTCCACAGAAGAAGAAAAATAAAGAAAACGATAAAATAACATGTGTTCTTGTTCAAAATTCCATTAATAGTTCAGATTGAAATAAATATTGTGAACTATATTTTTAGAATAATTGTAATTGAAATTGAGGCGTTGGATGGAAGAAGGGCACATACGCCGAAATGCCGTTTCGAGATAATCGACTTCAAAGTTTTCATAATTGAATAATTTAGTAAGTATCAATACTTTTAAGTCAAATTTTTGTAAGAATGTAGTTACATGTCTTTAAAATATAATAAGCATACAAGTCGAAACGATTTAAACGATTTACGGAAAAAGGGCACATAAGCCTATGTGCCCCTCTTCCATCCAATGCCTCAATTATTTCTTATTCTGTGGCAAAGAAAATTTTACCATTTAGTAATGTTAAGATCAATTATTATTAAGCCAGGTGTTTTGGCACCAAAATTGAAAAAATAATTCAAAAAGTTAATGATCTAAAAACGCCTCAGGTAGCAATTGTATTTGAATTTGGTGCAAATTCTTATTTCTTACATAAAAAGACGAATCATTATTAAGGAAATGCAGTGCACGTTCAGTAAACAAATATCTGTACACCAGGTTAGATTCGATACAAAAAAGATCAGAAAATGCGATGCAGTAACATCAAATGACGTGATTCTTCGCAGATAGATCGTTTCAAGCATACATACATATACAATGTATATTCATCAACGATACTTATAGTAAACGAGCGGCATTGCTTACTCAATATCAATTCAGGCCAATTAGACCACGGTTCATAATTGTCTCGATGTTCTTACACTTCGGTTGTTGTACATAATATATCCGTGAAAGGAATCGTTGCGATAAAACAATTGCTGATTGTAAATGATTTAGATCTTGTCGCCAGTCTCTGTCTTCTATGTTACGTTTCAATTGACTTGAACGATTCACGATCCGACACGTGATGAACAGATTTATCATCTGTTTAATTCCGTAAAATTAATCAAGAGAGTTCAATTATGCATTGGACAAAAATTAAAAAGTTAAAGTTCTACATTGAACAGTTTCTAAGCAGTATAAAAAGTATAGTTGATATTAAGAAGTTCAGGGTGGAAATATAGTATATATATCTTTATTCCAGTGCCATGTAGAAAATTTGTAAGAAATTTGAGGCTTTGAATTATTTACCATGAAAGATTAAGGTTTTATTTAAGAAAAATGAAGAATTTATTTAATTTTGTGAAATTAATTGAAGAACATTCGAAGAAGAAAGGATCCATTTGGCATTTTAGTTAGAAACATTCTATAAAAAAACGTATGTGTAGAAATATGTTCTATTTGAGATATAATTTTTAAATAAATTGTGAAATTATTGTTGACTGATTGCAGGCAAGATTTTGTTATTCTACGTTATTTTTTACGCGGTACTGGCTGGTTTCTTCGGGGCGATGTTAACCGTTTTTTACCAGACGCTAGACCCGAACGCGCCGAAATGGCAACTGGACAATTCCTTGATCGGAAGCAACCCTGGACTCGGTTTTAGGCCTATGCCACCATCGAGCAACGTGGAAAGCACCTTGATCTGGTACAAAGCCAGCGACGTGGGTAACCTCTTGCATTGGACCAAAGAACTGGACGCGTTCCTCGAAGGTATTTCATTTTTTAACATTGGGTAAAAACGTCAATACGTTCATAGTTTCTTAAAAACTGTTTACTGTTTTCTGTTACTTGATATTACACCAAAACGTCTACTGTTTTTTAATAAACTAGCCAAATGACTTACATAAAATCGTAATTTACCAAATGTATGATCAAATAATATCAAATGACATATTTAGAACGCTGATATTAACCGATACGCGAGAAAATGTTCTTTGTCCTAACGAGCCAATTACGCCAACAGCTTGTTAAATCCGGTCAAGGTAAGGCCAATCTTTAGATCAAACTTTCCGTGTCTTTAAATATATATATTTCAACAAAATATCGTTACATATAATAACTTTCATCTTTAATCGAACAAAATAGAGCGAAACAAAGTTTCCTCGGCATCAAAATCATCGTTGGTAAATTAAAAGAAAACGGAACTAATTGTATCGTTGTTGCACGTTTAACTGATTCGTTATTCAAGAAATTGATTTCGGATTTATTTAGAATACCAGAAGCCTGCAGGCTCGACAAACGGTGCCCAGCAAAGAATGTTCTGCGATTATGGGAAACCAGCGACCCCTGGAAAAGTCTGCGACGTGGATATGTCGTCGTGGGGATACTGTACGAAGGAACACAAATACGGTTACAATAAATCCGCACCGTGCATTTTCCTCAAGCTGAACAAGGTACATGGTCCTTCAACAAGAAGTTGTGTATAGTGCCGAGCATGCTAGTCTTTCCTAGGGAAAATGGCAACGCAGAGAAAGGAAGCCCCATCCATAATTAAATTCCCATAAGTTCGTGCCACTTTTTGGTTTGCTATTTAAATTAATGTATGAAACATACCTTTAAAGTTTACGAAACAATATAATTACCCTCTTGTTCCACAACCTCTTTACATCATTTTATACAATTTTTGTGGTTTTTTTTTTTTGTAAAATACTTTTCAATGTTCGTTTTTACTCGACATTATCAAATCTTTTTTCCTGCTAAAAAATGCTACATTGGCCGAAATAAGTGGTTATTCGATGGAGCAATATCTGGAGAATAAGATGGGTGTAATCAATTTTTCCAATGTTCCGTTCTGTGAGCTGATGCGGTACCCATACACCCAGCTTTGTTACCATTCATTGACAGATGATCTGAATTCTGTCTTCGTCTATTTCAGTTTGGACGCCCAGAACGTGATTGATCGTCAGGGTCAAAATTTCCTTTTTGAAACCGACCAAACCATTCTCTGAACGTACGGGACGATAAAGCACCTTCTCTGTAAACGGCACAAATATTGTTTGCGACAACTATTGCTGTATTTCCTTTAACGAAACTCATACAACATAAGATGTCGAAAATGAAACGCTTGCAGTTCACGAACTTCTTCTTTCGAATATCTTCTCTAGACTGAACTTGATCGTTAAACTCTAATCCCTTTGATCGCTTATTTCTCTATGTTTATACAACGCATTGCAGCAAATATAAACGTATCCGCGGCACGAACTTATGGAACGACGTAATACAATAATTCCTTGTTTTCTAGATTTTCGGTTGGAAACCGATGTATTACAACGACACTGCGAATCTGCCAAGCGCCATGCCAGCCGATCTTCAAGATCACATCAAGCAGGAGGCGAGCGCCAATAGGTTGGACACCGTTTGGGTATCTTGTGCGGGTGAAAATCCAGCCGACATCGAGAATATGGGCGCAATTCAGTACATTCCACGCCGTGGCTTCCCTGGATACTACTTCCCCTTCACAAACACACCCGGCTACCTTAGCCCCCTCGTAGCTATCTTCTTCGAGAAGCCTAAATGTAAGCGATTAACGTATGATATATGTATAATTCTGCAGGATGTCGCAGTTAACGTTTTTGCAAATTGTTTTTATTCCAAGACGACTGGCAATCACCAGCTTCTGAATGCCAGTTATGTTAACACTTTACCTGTGTTAAATTTTACCTTCTTTTACCTTAAAAGAGAAATAAGGAAACAACATAAGAGAGTCAAATAAAATAAATTAAAGTATAGAGAAGTGTCATAATTAAAGAATTAAAACTAGCAATCAAATCATTTTCCTGGGTTATTGTATGTCATGGGGCAGAAAAGAAATCACTTCGCTTCCTTCTCGTGCCCTCCATGAGAATTTATCATCGATTTTCTGTCAAGAATACAAAAATATATAACAAAGAACAATAACATGAAGAAAAGTAGCGAAGAAAAGTTAAGATGATAAATCTAACTAATCAAACTAACGAATGATACCTGAAGATGCTAAACTTAAAACAGAATTGCAACAAAAGTATTGGTTGGTCGTAAAAGCGATTAGGTATTGAAATTTGATTTTTAAGATGAAAATTTTGGAACTATGTAAGGAGATAACGACTTAAACCTCGAAGCCAGGGTCTTATGGAGCCTCAGTGTACTGTATGCAGTACTTTTAAAACGATTATACTGCTACCATGAAAATTCTGTCACCTAGTTATTTTCAGACCGTCATTGATAGTTTTGAATTATCTCCTCGGTCTGAACATATTAAGCGTTTCAGAGAAAAGAATATGTGTAACGCTTTAGCTAACAAGGGAACATCGCGAACCGTCACTACCGGATTTGAATGAAACTTGAAGCTATACTTATAGGTTTTGCACCTGTTAATAATTTACTAAATATTTTTGATTTTATTATTATTAAAATCTAACTAACTTTAATCGTTAATATCTTCTAAACTATTGGCCATCTACGCCCAAAAAGGGGTGTCGGAATATTCAGCTGGACGAACTCTATAAGGTGGCAAAGTTTCATAAATAAGTGAGCGTAACACTTGGGTAGCTCCCCTTGTCAGTATGTAATTCAGGCCTAGAACTTCGTTTAAATCTTCAATAAACATTTTAACCTGAACAATTGTTAAATTTTCAGACGGTGTGCTGATCAACATCGAGTGCAAGGCCTGGGCGCTCAACATCGTCCACGACAGATTCGAGAGGCGCGGTTCAGTGCACTTCGAGTTAATGGTGGATTAAGCATAGCGCTTGCCGCCTTTTGCAAGACCACTATCAACTGCGTCCAAGAACAATGTAGAAGGAAGGGGAATAAGAGAAATTTCTTTTTTAATCAATCTCGCTGGCGGATCGTGACCACTCCTTCTTTCCTCCGGGTTTCTCTGCCGACGATACCGCCCTAACCGCCTATATTTCTCGTCATTGTTTTAACGTAGATCCGTCAGAAGTTCATGTTCATTTCGCGTCATTCTCATCCTCATTGCGATTCTCTTCATTGTGTAACCTCTACCATCGTTTTACATCGTCACGCTTCTTGACACCATCGTGAAGGATCGTAATCCTTCGACGCATTGCAATTTCATCTACATACACACACACACGCGCATACACAAGAAAAGACAAAAAGAAACACATACACACACATAAGCAGATAACAGAGTTGGAATGTAATCGTGTGTTCTATGCGATCGACGTGGTCGTTTTCACGAACAAAACGATTGTATCGACGAACGATTAAACGGACCAGTCAAAAATTGGTTATGCTAAAGCTAAGTATGTATAAACACGTGCGTGTGTTCGCGCGTGTACGTATTCAGGATGCACAAAAGAATCAGTTTAGCGGAAAGACAATTCTGCACAAAACAAAAACTAACGGCGGTATCTCTTCTTTCAATCGGGGGCGAACGGGAGTGGTCGTAACCATCGTGATCTAAGTATCGTTCGAAATATCCGTTGACTCGCGTAAGAGGTTTCCTTTGCGTTTCTGTCCCGTTTCTGGTATCCTGAGTTTATCCTTCTGCTTTCGTTTTATTTTTTTGTTTCTTTTAATTCACTTGGTCTCGTTCCAGGCTTCCTAATCGTAACTGGTTGGTGTTCGCCTAGGTAACGAGACCGCTAACGTGTAGGGTACACCAAAAATAACTGATACTCTCTTAATTTGTGCCACGTACGTAGACGCAACTAATGGAATACAGAGAGAGAGAGAAAAATACTACAGAAAAAGTAAAAAAAATAAAAAAATAAAAAAGAAAACGAAAGAAAGAAAGAGGGTTAGTGTCTTCACGGCCATCGGTACGGTGCACCCGGCACGGTGGAACTTTTGATTTCGAATTCCACGAAGAAGCTCTCGGACACGGCTCTCGGCGAATCTTGATCGAAAGTTCCGTCGTTTCGGGCTGAAAAGCGAGGGATATCCGAAGAATCGAAATTCCGGTTAGGAAAACGATCGAATTCTGTACGAACGATTTAGTACGGTGGAACTTTTGATTGAAAATCCCAAGAATAATCGCAATTCTTAAACCTGCTTCTGTCTTGTTTCGCGAACAAGAGCGTGACACTATTAATAGAACACGTGAAACGATCGCAATTAACGCTTTCTAATTTGATTAATGGAAAACCGGTTGTCCTCGGATTTTAATTTGAAGTTCCGCCAGTACGGAGGTAGATCAATGACACTGCGTTGCGTACAATAGATATAATTAATGGCGGTAATAACGCATAATTGACGATAATGGATTAAAATCGCGATTAAGGCGAACACCGAGGACGTTGGACAAAATGAAAAAAAAAAAGCAATGGATAGGTTTTAATTAGTTGCTCAAATCGGTTTAATAAGCGAATGAAATCAACCAAGAGTGAGAAATTCGTGCATATTACCGTCATTAACGTCGATCAATCTTATACACGTGAAGTAAGAACACGTTTCGTTGGATTTCGATTTGTCGAGAAGCAACGCGAAGTTTGTACAAGGGGAGAAAGTTTAATCAGCCTAGTGATAACCGTACGATACCGTATGGAATATGTATTTATGATTATATCGTACCGCATGATAATATCTAGCGCTAGTCCACGCAATCGTATAGTCGATAGGTTGTATCATACAGTCCGGAGATCGGAGGGATCGTATTCTGTTTCCCTTATTACTTTATTCGCAAAATTACAATTCTGATCGATGAAACGTTCCACGTGTTTTCATTTTAATCACGCTGGATCGACGATCCGATTAATTTCAATCTTTGCGATTCGGAGATGTTTCGAGTCCTCTTGTTTGTCACAAGATGAAACCGTCTGACCTCTGATCTCCCGTCTTTGTGGCTTGTACTTAGAAACAAAGCTGATTGTCCCGAGAGCTTGTTCGTTTCTTCGAAAGACAGCGTTTGCTCGATGGTCGTCGCCCCTCGACACCTGGGAATCCATCTCTACGACCTTTCGCGGTCTATTTGATGGATGGTGCTTGCGTCGTGAATTTAACGTAGGATCGAGGGTGAAACACGGCGTTACCCTCGTCGATCGTTCGCAACGCTACTATTGTTCACTACCAAAGTTATACTGCCAAATACAATCCGTTACCTGTCACTTTTGAAACTTCTTCGATTCGGTTGCACCTGCACACTCGAGCGTTCGAGGCACGATTAAATTCTCGATGAAAGTACGGGCCCGTCCCGTTCGCGGACGGACGCGACACGATAATAGTACAAAAAGGCTATAAACGGGCGGCGACTTCGACCGTGAACGCTGCCAGAAGGATAGAGAAGAAAAATAAAGGAAAACACTCAAGTGATCGATTATTTAATTGCTATTTATTAATCAACGTAAACGAACGATTATTATTATTATTCCCGTTATTATTATCATTACTATGATTTTCTTGGGTCCTCGCCCGGAGCCATGTTGAGATAAGAAACTAAAAAAAAGAAAAAGAAAAAGAAAAAAAAAAGAAAAGAAAACTTTAACATAGATTAATCGTCGATGACACTATTAACTTTTAAGAAAAATGAAAGGAAAGATGAAGAAAGGGAAAAGGAATAGGAGCAGGATTGAAGTTACATCGGAAGAAAGAAAATGAAAATGTTGATGATGATGATGATGAATCACGCGTTGATAATGTATTATTAGGAAATTATTACACTTGTAACCAGTGCACCGATCGAGAACGACTATATATGTATATTCATCATTGTGAACGAGCTGTTGCTAATAACGAACATCGGTTGTTGAAGGATAAAGATTACGGCCTTCGTCGCGAACGTGAAGGATCGGGAACGTTCAGAGAGAAGGCAGGGAACGATAGTTCGGTATCGGGTTCGATGGTCACGCTTAAAAGTTTCATTCGGGTCGCCGCAGAGAACGTTCGTTTTGTTTTCGAAATCGAGCGGACAAACTGCAACGAGCAGGGGTGGAAAGTTGGATACGCGTCTAAAACCCAGTTACATATTGTAGGATTGTATACCCCGCTGTTCTGCAGACTACGTTCATTCTCCAGATTCTATTTGGAACATGTTTCCTGTGTGATAATTGTTAACTCAATTAGCGCTTTAAGTAATGTACGTGAGAGATGTATGAGAGTAGACGAACATTTCGACGGGGAGAAAAAGAAAAAGAAAAAGAAAAAGAAAAAAAAAGAAAACAAAACGCAAAGCTGTAAGCTTTAAAGTGTAATATTATTATGCGTACGGTATGTTTAAACGACATGATATTAAGATGTTATTACCAAAGATAATCTTAACGTAATTCCTAAATAGCCGGTAATTATTTAGCGAAACTTCGACAGAACTCGCGGCAACGTACTATGAAATGTGAACGCTAAGACGAACAAGAGGATACACAAAGATGACAAAACGTTGTTCTATTTAAGAGAAACTGATTCTCCTTTAAGTAACGCGTATTATTGCACGAACATCCGTTCAACGCTGTTCGTTAAATTATATCAGACGATGTAAGATATTTAAGAATTCATCTACACTGTATTCGGATTAGAAATTTGGAGCAAGGATCGATAAAGGTACCAATTGATATTCTGAATAGAGAAGGCAGTCGATGAAAGAAATGGACGTTTCCTCTATCGAGACACCTCGTCGTTCTAGTCACCTTTGATTCCCGTTTCTCTCTAAGACCCGTTCATTCTTAAAGCGTCAAACGCCTCGTTGAACGACGAACATTTCAATATTCGTCGAAAACACGTATTCCTGTTCGAAGCATCGACTGCGTTGAAATTCAAGCAAGGAGCCAAGATAAGTCTACAATTTCATGACCCGATGTCCCGAGAAAGGAAACGCATTACTCAACAGTCAAACTGTCTGATCATCCACGACTGCATCTACTTTTCATACCATCGCGACTTTTTATGTATAGGGAAGGGATTGATTCAATGTCAAACAAAAAAAAAAAAAAAGAAGAGAATGAGACATGCTGCTTGTGTCAAGAGATAGGTATTCCCTTGAAAAAAAAAAAGAAGAATGTAATTTAAAATAATCGTAAACGTTTGATTCGGTGCGATCGCCGATCGGTGAGATTTATTATAGATTACGACGAAGGCTCGATATAATTAGCGTAGCGCAAAATCACGGTGAAAACTCGACAATTTCGAGGTGTCGCTTCTGGCTCTTCGTGTACCTATACTTGTTATCGATTAAGAGAGAATTATGTACTTAGAACCCAGTACGGTAACATTCATTATTAGCTGTTTAAGATTATTATCGTTAATTACACATGATCTGCGCCAGTATAACAGCGGTCGAGAGGCCCCGTAATCGCAAAACAAAGATGAAAACGAACGGAACGAAAGATCGTTTCGTCTTGTACGGTTCACGATCCACGAAGCTACAAACACACCTTGTATGAAGAGCGACGATTGTTGTAAATAAATCGAAAGGGAAGGAAATTCTACGCGAGGTTACTTCGGTTCACTTCGATTTATTCGTTGACTTTTTGCTTACGAATAAGAAATTCGACTCAACATCGCAGGAGGCCTTAGATTTATCGAAGTGATCTGAAAAACAAATGTACCTTGACGTTTCTTCTTTTCTTTTCTTTTCTTTTTTTTTGCGTCATACCCGGTTGTTGTAGTAGCTCAAACGACGTTTCCGGAACACTGGAAAATCGTGTATAAAACGTGGATAAATTACAGCGGAGATTTTTGAAAAAAAGAACGAACAAAAGAACTTGTCTTTCGAGGAACTTTGACGCGTGCGAGCTTTCGATCCGATGTCGTTGCGTTTTTCGTCTTAGATTTCGAAACTCGAACTTTTCATTCCGGCGGCCTGGACCTTTAAGCATGAATATCCGGTGATAACTCATGACGAAATGGCATGGCTGTTGATATCATTATGCTTGAAATGTGTTATGAAAAATAAACAGAATGTATAAAAAAAAAAGCTCTTCTGTTTCCTGCTATTAATCTCGTACGATTATAATAATACAAGTGATGGGGGTAAATTCAGGAGTCTT
This sequence comes from Stelis phaeoptera, assembly GCA_943735885.1. Classification (NCBI taxonomy): domain Eukaryota; kingdom Metazoa; phylum Arthropoda; class Insecta; order Hymenoptera; family Megachilidae; genus Stelis; species Stelis phaeoptera. The sequence goes on from OX030933.1 coordinate 7,523,239, forward strand.
GTAAAATTATATTAAAAAATTAAATAATTTCTTAAATAATTAAAGTTTAAATTCGAATGAAAAGAGAAATTTGGTTTACTTAATATATGGTGTTAAAGAAAAAGGGTTAAATACTTTAAGAGTAGATAGTACTCGCGTCAATGAACAAAAAAGAGTACTCAAAGTTATAATTGATTTTCTGTTAAGTTCCGTTTAAGTTTCTTTTATGTACCCGTAAAATACTTAATCTTTCTCTGAACCCCATGTGTAATATAATTTAACCCAAATTTTAGTTTTGAATTTTTAACCCTTTGCGGTCGAGGCATTTATCGATACGTACAGATCTAGTTCGCTTTTCCAGCGAAACATCCGAAAATCAAACACACTATTTTAAAAGGAAAGAGTTGCAAATGCCAATGGATTTATTTATTTTTATTCCTTTCGTTAATTTCCTATATTTTAATAGAAATAAAGCTTAAATTTCACATTTCAACTAAGAAACTTCGGACAAAGACTGATGAAGTTCATGCAACTTTGTGAACAGAGGAAGCAATATTTTCTAATGATTCTTTCTTTAAAATTTTCAAAAACCAAACAAATTGGAGCGTCTTTTGTGTTATTGGTGATACAGAGAAACTTATAGTGATGTATAACGTACTTCATTTTACAAAAATGAAATGTGCTTTGCAGAGTTGCGACAGAAGGTACTTGTCGTGCCATCCAATAGTAAAGAATTGAATTAAGCTTAGCGGAATGATGGTAACATACCGACGTCGATAATATACCATACCAACGTCGGTAACAAGCATATTTTTGCCGCTAGATGGCGCCACTGTTCTTGTTTTTTTCCGGGCTGTGGTTAGTTCAAAATTAAAAAGAATTAAAAATAAAGTTTGGATTAATATAATGTGTTCTCTTGCTATTATTCAAATTAGGTGACCACAGAATATTGTTTAATTGTGTAAAGTGGTATAAATCTCCTTTACTTTGAGTTGGGGGGTAGACACGGCACGTAACCACACCGGTTTGACAGATGAGTATTACCACAGACGAGGTCGTCGGTGCACAGGGGCTGGCAGTCTCGTCGGTGTTTAAACTTATTTCTTGCTACTGGTCACACAGCGGAATTTTGTAAGCCAACATGATGTCTTTGGGAACCTTTAATTAATCGCATACGGCAGAGATTTGTTAAATAACGCAGAAGAAACAATAAAATGAGTAAAATGTGATTTCTATGGCGGCAAGTATAGTTCGCTCGTTTGCCGCCAGATGGCGCCAATTGGCACCGTTTTCAAAAGGCTACATATAAAATCGAAAGGATAATTAAAAAATGAAGCTTGTACGGTGGCAAATTGATTATTTTATGATAATATAATATTAAAACTTGTAACATTTCGTCACAAATATAAAATGAGGAGGTTAAATGACAAAACTCGAAGGATTTTTTATCAGAAAGATTGGATGAACAATTAATCTTCTTCCTTTGTAACGATACCAGTCATATATTTTTAATTTATACATTTATAAGTAAACGAGATTGTTTCAAAGTTCGTTTGGCTTGTTACCCGACGACGGATGTGAATTTTGAATTAATTTCAACGAAACGAAGTGCGTTCGAATAAACATTATTCTTTCAAGGAAGTGAAGAAAAATGCTTAAAAATAAATACAAATGCTTGATAGAGAAATTTGCAGCTTTAATTACAATTTTAAGAGAATTTAATATTATGCAGCGTCCCTTTGTATTTATTGCCTTCGTTACACAAGCATTTTAACCCTTTATCTGGTAATGTTGACCTCAAGCAACATGTGTTTCTAGCAGCTTGCATGTGAAAGAAATTCCATTGTTTGCTCTTTTCTGGCACTGATTGGCATAATTTGTATAAATTTTGCTAATAAAGTTTTTCAGCACTTCACACTCATAGAAAGGGCATATATACTTAACTTAATAACTCCCAAATTTATTCATTTGAAATTTTAATGCTTGCCAGATAAAGGGTTAAATACAAAGCACGTACCTATACTGCCCTCCTTGGATAAAATGTCCTATTTACCATTTTTATTCATTTTTCAAGATATCATGAAACGTATAAAATTTAAAATATTTTTCTACCGTTTAAACATAATTAAAATGTCGCATGTTTCGTATTAGATTGTAACGTAAGTTAATAGCACAACGAAACAAATTTTTCTATGACAATATTGCAACATTTTGAATTAAAATTATGAAAATTTCACGAATTTATGTCACAATCTAATATTTATTTCAATTATTTTAAATAACAAATCCCTACTTTTCCCGAATATTGCAGAGTGTTAATTAGGACAATTATTTATAGCTAAGGAAGGTAGTACACACTTCTTTTTATCTTCTACTGTACAAACTTAACCCTTTCCAGGTACAATCATATCCGTTTGTTTGGTTTTAAATACAAATTGAAGGCAAACGCGAGGAAAACAATTTTTTCCCAGTTTTTCTTTGTTTATAAAAAAAACGAGGCAAATTTATTATTTATTAAGAAAAGTAGAAAATATTGAAAGACAGGGAACACGTATTGTTGTGATCGAAGAAAGGGTTAAATACAAGTGTTTATCACAACCAAAGTTTATACAAAATTTTACAAATTTTTATAATTTAAATTATTGTAAAAATTATTTTACGAAATCATTGAAATTACAGTGATTGAAATATAAAGCAAAAAAACTGACTTGCATCAATTGCCATTTAAAATATTTATAAAAATTAAAAATATTATTCAACTAACAATAATATAACACGAAAAATAACATTTTAACGAACATTAATAACATTTAACATTAGGATTAAAATTAATAGAGCAATTTGTTCATCATAATTAGCCGTTCATATAATGACATACCTCATTTTTGGTAAATAATTATTAATTCGCTCTTTAAACGGTGAACTGAATATTTTATAATTCTTATATGCCTGATAGGCGTATTAATACAAACAGTGTACAAGAATTATTGTTAAATGAACGTGATCGGTGTTTGTTTCAAAGTTTCTTAAGGTATCTTACACCTCACGTCACCAATAAAGGATTAAACATTTATTTCATTGCAACCTGAACGAAATATACAGTGGGATCCGGTTATTACAATCACGATGTTATCAGTTAAAAAATAAAGCCTCATTAAGCCTCATTTCTTAATCCGGCCTTGCCAGAGGGACGAAGGTATTAATTAGCCCAAGTTCCAGAATACTTTACATAAAATTAGCCAAAAAGAATCTGCTTATTAATTACAATAATTATTATTGGGTATACTAAACAGATCTTTTCTTTGAAACTTACTTTTAACTGAAGAAATTTAAAGAAAAGATAGTTTAATAAACATTCCTCCGAAGCATACACTTGGTCAGTTTCCAAATAAATTGAAAATAAACGGAATTATTTCAATTAAACTTGAAAACATGTAAACAGTGGTATAACCATATTGGAGTTTAACCATTCTATCGCCGACAGAAGAAATTTTATTTTACGTACACTGTCAAATTATCAATGTTTCTATCACAATTAACATTCGATAGGATGGTTGAAAATTAGCCGAAGGATCATAACATAAAATATTAAACGTATTTCAGATGTAATACCATCGACCGGTTGCTGTTATCAAAAAATCGCAAGTTCCAGATCGATCGTATCAATCAGATTCCACCGTATTTCCAAAAATTATTCTCCAGAAACGAATTGTCGGTGTGTATCTAACCCTTCGCAATCGGAGCATTTCTGTACTATTTTGGAAGAAAAGGGTTACACGAACGAAAGTTAAATTACACGTATTAAAACACTCTGGTGAACGAAATACGTCCCGCCAGGGTGGGATGATCGAGAGCGAAGGATCAAATTGGGAAATAATTCGAACAGAGCGACAAGTTTGTTACACGTGTAATCTATATTTCGTAGCGATAATTTGTCAGGTGTACAGCAGACGCAACATCAAATCGTACAAAAATCAGCCTCCGCGACTCGTCTCGACTAAAGGCTTAGCACGGTTACAAGAATAATATTCCTTTCGAATTTGATCAAATTTGCCTTTGCCTCGACGGCACCCGACAGAAGCTACCTGAGGGACTTCTACCATTGGCACTAGAAATGTTCTTTTACTCTGTTTGCTGTCTTCCTTTTGATTAACATCTTGAGAGTAGAAAGTACGTAACAAATCCTTATTTATACATATATTCAAAGAATGAAAGAAAAGACTTATTTATTTCAAATCAAGCGAGCAATGATATTTCTCTATTTCAAAAGATTTATTACGAATCTGTTGCATCGTGAAATAATCTCTTTTATAATATTAAGTTGGCAACGTCGTAATTTTTCAATTTTAATCAATATTAACCCCTTCGGGGGAAATCACCGTACACAAGCAGTATATTTTTTGATCTTTCTTCTTTTATTTTGTTACTTTGTAAATCCACGCGAAAATAAAATTCGATGACAATTGAAATACTTTAACCCTTTGACCGCGGCACGCTCTGGCAAAAAGTGACGAAAAATTATTTTCTTAAAATCAAAGAAACAAAGATTAAAGTTAAAGCTAAGTTAATCTTTAACTTGAAATCTTACAATTTACTGAACGTATACATATATTGATAGTATGTATATACGCCTTTCGTAGTCAAAGGGTTAATTAAAATAAATCACAAGACAAGGAATTGAAGTTCAATAAATAACAATTTTCAATCAAAGCAAACACCATTTGAATTAATATAAGATACCGTGGTAATTTTTGTTAATCTTCCCGTAATAAAGTTTGAAGAATATTTAACCCAAAATACACATTTAGTTGTCAACCTACTACCATCCTTCCCTTAGCGCTCTATACTTTCTATTATCATTAAACAAATAAATCAATTTCAGTCGTCGAATAGCCGAAAGGAACATATGAAAAATCGATCCTGATTCTATTAGGTTTCGAGGAAAATTCGTGTGGATTTTCTGTCACAAATTCAAAATTATTTCTCATCAATTTTGTGTCAAAGAAAAACAGAGATGAAATCAATTCCAGATTCATGAAGATATATAATCAAACATTAATTAATGAAAAGAAATGTAGTTCTCACTTATCAAAGAAATAAAAATCGTTTTAAGGAAAGATTTTTCCCATTTTCCTTACAGTTCAGGTCAGGTTGCAAACACGCGATTCAAACAGCAGACAATTCACTTTTGCAAGTATAATTCAATAATTCTATACTCTATACTAATGATCGGTGGCCACTATTAACAATGGCCATTGACTCCACTGCGATGTCAATTGTTTATTAAGAATAATTGTTACGCGGTATTTCCCAAATTAATAAATATACAAAATTTACAAAATTATTCTGTTTCAAAGAATGTCAGATTAAGACAAACGCACCAACGAATGAACACTAAAGAAATTTTGTAACTATTAGGGAGGAATATTAAACGATGTTAATATTAATAAATATTTAGGAAATGAGCATCAGACTTTCTAATATCTACACATTTTCATTTCAATTCAATAAATCAAAAATAACAAGTAAAAAAACAGAGAATAAAAATCAATATTTAATCGTTTATTTATTTTAATAACCTATTTACTTATTTCAATATACAATGTTTATTTATTGGTCTATTCATCTTACCATGGATTGCAGTGAATTAAAAAAAAATTGCTTACTTGAATCTTGCATCAGAAAACCACATCAACTTTTTCCAACACCTAATAATCAAATTCTTATAGAAAACCAAGGATTCCTCGTTGCGATAAACTAACCCACGAGGTAAGATTTCCAAAAAGAAAAAGCTTCGTTCCGATGCAAATATTTTTTTTTTCTCGCTGTCTACGTTTTGGCACAATAATCGAGTCTGTGGAAACGATAGTGATCGGATTTGAGCTCGGTAGAAAGTCTACTTTCAAAGACACCGGCCGCTAGTCGGTTTGCGAAAATTTCAATTTTCCATTGATTTCTTTTTTTCTTTCATCTTTCGAAACGCACAAATACGCCCGGTTCTACGTTTTTATTTTAAATATTTTTCACGAAGTGATTTCAGGCTGACTCGAGACAACGATTACTCGCGCGATTAAAGCTCGAGCCGGCCCGAGCATTCGATTAATCTTTATGCATATAATATATAGGATAAAATTCAAAAAATACAACCGTAACTACGTTAAATCGAACGAAAGGACAACAAGATATCTTCCTCCTCGTCATTACTTTCGAGAACGACCCGTCGAATCTTTTGCGAGCGATTTCGAGCGTTTCCATAGAGCACCGGTTACTGTTAACACTATGACGATGCTCGACGCTATTTTGATGTCATTTTGAGTGTAAGTACTTGGCGACTATTGGCGCCAATGTGGCACAAATTATTTGTTAACACGTTGGCTGCCACGGGGGTCACCGGTGACCGGCACCCGAAATTTTTTACAATCAAATAATTAACAAAAGAAATGACGAAACAAACCACGGATAGCGTTATTATTAAGCTAATAATGCTAGCTATCGAATTGAAAAGTTAAATTTGAAAATTAGTTGATTGTATTGTTAACACGTTGACTGCCACGGGGGTCACCGGTGACCGGCACCCGAAATTTTTTACAATCAAATAATTAACAAAAGAAATGACGAAACAAACCACGGATAGCGTTATCATTAAGCTAATAATGCTAGCTGTCGATTTGACAGGTTAAATTTGAAAATTAGTTGTTTATATTCGTAATAATTAGGATTTCAACGTGTCTGACTACACACGTCCGTTTTCACTGTGGCAGTCAACGTGTTAATAATTAGGATTTCAGCGTGTCTGACTACCCACGTCCGTTTTCACTGTGGCAGTCAACGTGTTAATATTACAAACTACCAACTTTCAAGGTACGATTCCATTCGAATTGAAAATAAATGAAGCATGGAAACCCAAAATAAGATCTTTCGTTCGACAAAATCGTCTTATCAAGTTTTGGAAAATAAATAAGAAATCTGGAGCAAGTCATTTCGATCCGTTTAATGGTTTTAGCGTTAAGAATAATTCTTTGCTATTTTAAATTACCACGCGAGCTACCTTGCACAATATTTGATACATTAATAATATTAACGAATTTGCAAGGTTTAATCACAGAATTTTACTTGCTGTATTAAAATCCTATAAAATTAAAGAAAGTTATCTAGAGCTACCGACGTTTTATGTATACCGTCTTTCAAGTGGATAATAAAATAGACAGATAAATAAATAAAGAACGAAATGTATATTAGCATGTACAGTGGGTCTTTGTCGTAATAAAAATTAACTGCTGATAGGAACCGTTGCTCTATCGCGATCGCTCGATAACTCGTTCGACGATCGATGATAATTAATAAACATCTGACAATGATTAACAACCAAATCGAGGAGATTCTTATTTTTTTTTTTCCTTTTCCCTTTTTGATCTATCCAAGCGACTTTTAGAAATACCACTAAGGTTCACGAGAAACTGATAAACGAGATCAGTCATCGTCGAGAAACATGCTCGTTAAATGCCCACGGAAACCAGTGCTTTTGTCCGCATCCTGGTGTCGAACGATAACCGAACGCCTGTCGTAATTTCAACTCGTGTTCAGAAGCTCAGTATTGTCTTTCGTTATATCCTGACACCGTCGACATTCATTGTTGGAAACTTCTTGGATTATTTTCAAGCCAGCGAAAAATCAAAGCCAATAGCTTTACAGTCATAAGGGATTCACACTTCGATGAAATTGTTGCAGGCAGGTTGGGATTTTGAAAAATATTTGTATCTTCTATTCACAGAGTATTAAATAGAATTTAACTGTAGCTAATTGGGCCTTGAAAGCTTCAAGAGTGTCGTTTGGATTTGATATAACGAACTACAATACTGTGCGAGATAATAAAATTATCTCGATCCGAATCAAGGCGACAGTGTTTGCGAATGTACGAGTTTAATCGGACCCTGATCCGTTTGTTGCTTCGTATGAAATGCCATGGCACAGTGCTGAGTACGCTAGTCTTCCTCAGGGTAAATGGTAATGTGGGTAAAAGAAGTCTATCATTTGTGTTATATTCGAAAGTTATTAGATATTATGTCCAGTCCATCTCAAAGCAACCAATGACAGTAGGAGAAACAAAGACAGAGCAATACACAAACAGCCCGATTTAGCAAATTAGTTTCTTGTAATATTTTTCTATGACTTTCGTTTTCTTAATATTCATTATACCATTACGCATCGCGCTACAGTGGCCGATTTTGCAATTTGGATTCTTAGTAGGAGAAATTTCTTCTGGTACAAAAGGCTATGTAGTGCATTGGGCACATTTCTACGGAATATAAATATCATAATTATAATGCATTTTTCTCGTTATTAAGTCCGGCACTAGATTCGGATTTGCACAACTTGATAGCCAAGGGCTTAGGGAAACATACTGCGATCGACAAGTATCGTACAATTTTCTGTTTGCTGGGTATGTACTTTCGACGTCATGATCGTCATAGGAGTGCACGTGAAAACGAAAACTCGTCCTTTAGTCAGTTTGTTCAATCCTGAAACGAATCATAATTTCCAGTGTTTTACTTTTATTAAAAAATATTCCGGACTTAATCCAGGTATCATGACCCAGACCTAGAAATAATACAACCGAGATTAAATATCATTATATTTTTCCTAAAGTCTGGATCACGATCGACCCAGACTCCGCCTGAGAAAAATGAATACGTTGCAGAATAGTTCAAAATTCAATATCAAGTTAGCTCTCTTCATGGTCCGTCGTTCTAGGATCAAATATAGAGACAAATGATAGAACCATTTCCCCCTACGTCGCCATTTTCCTTCAGTAGGACTAGCTCGGTACTGTATACTTCATCATCATCTACTCGACGTGTCGTTCCTCTTCTTCTTCCGGTACACGACGAACGATCACCCCTTCAGCCCACCCCGTCTCGTTCGCTGCGGATCAATCTTACTGATTTAGTAAAAAAAAAAAAAAAAAAAAACCATTCAAGCGAATAGGAAACCGTCCCCGGTCAGCATTCATTCCTGTTCCACGCTAATATCGACGGTCCTGACCCTCGAGGAGTCCGTGGGCAGCAGCTGAAGCCGCTCCGGCTCGACGTCGAGCATAATGATGCACATGAAACTCTTGCCGGACGCCTGGTCCCTCGGGTAGATGGTAACAGGTGCGAACTTGTCCACGGTGCCGTCCACGTAGGCACGCAGCTTCCTGTACACCTGGGGGAAATGCCTTCTGAGTGACACGCCCCTCAGCTTCAGTTGCCTCTGGATGTTCGTGAAGCTGATCTCCCTGATCTTTCTTGGCGTGTTCTGTCCGTTGTTCCCGGGCAACGAGGTGAGCACCAGCATCTCCGGGGACTCCATCTCCCTGGTGATGTTGCAGGGAGACGTGGACTGTTGTCTGCCTTGGGGCGAGGCGGACGACGAGGAGGTGTGCTGCCTGCTGGCCGAGTCCAGGTGAATCTTGGCGCACCTGGATACCAATTGTCGTTCCCATTTGACGGCTCCGCTGGTCGGCACTTCGCTGACTACGCATACGGCCACGTACAGCACCAGCCTTGTCTCCGGATTGTACGACTTGCAGAGCCTGATCACCTCGGCGTACAGTTCCGCTCCCATCTCGCTGGCGAGCAAGTCCGACCATCTGACGTACGTGGGTTCGCCCAGGTCCACGAAACCATTCGCGATGAACTTCTCCGCCGCTTCGGGGCTCGAGAAGAAACATTTGACGGCGCCACGGCCGTGGGACGCGTAACCACGTCTGGCCAGCGCCGAGATGTGCTTCAAGCTGATCGGATCCTCCTTCGCGGACGACAACACCTGCTTGCACAGACTTCCAGCCCGGGAGTGCAGACAGGTCTTACGATGACGCTGCCAATGCGCCCTCCTGCACTCTCTCGAGCAGTACAGGCAGGTGCAGTTGTGACAGCTCTTGTAACTCTTCCTCGCCTCGGCCAGGGTGGCCGTGTTGTTGCATTTGTTGTTGCGACAACGGATCATCTTCTCCACGGCGTTACTGGTCATCAGACCGTTCGTCTCCTGGTTGTCGAACGAGACTCGTCGGTGACGCAACGGTCCGCTTTTCGACTGTATCGTCCCCGTCGTCTTCGACGGTATCGCGTCGCTACCCTCGCTCTTCCGTCTCACCAGCTCGCCGACGTAGTACGAACTGCGCTCCTCGGACGCGGCTCCCTGCACGTCCATCGCGCTTCTAGCGGACTCTGCGACATTTGTCAATTTTGGAAACGATCAGTATGAGATAATGCGTCTTCAAGGGACGGTGTGCCTGTTCTCGATTGTACCGATTTTGTCTTATGAACGGCGACCAAACGATTCTCGTTCACCATCTACCGTCGTCTTTTCGAAACACCTTCAGACCCGGGAAATAACTCGAAGCTACCTTCGACGTCCTGAAGATAACCGAATGACCAAACTTTCATAGCGAAATAACACTTTCGACGTTTGTCAGTTTACCGCATCAATAGAAGAACCACAATAGCAAATAATCTTCTTTACGAATTAAATTTTGTGAATACTGATTTAGATGGTTCAAACCTAGTGACTCTGAACAGTCAGGATGCAGTTCACCTCGTTTCAAAATTTGCCTCGAGTATTGAATGTTGATTGAACAACGGTTATCAAGCGTTCACATGCCACGGGAAGATTTTTAGTTAAAAATTTTGTCTTATCGATTTTATAACCAGCTCGTACTTCCGCAGTTTGGTTGTCATCCGGTCTGAACGTGTTAAGTCATTTTATTTCGTCGAGAATCATCTTGGTCGTAACCGTTCAAAGACGAAGTCGGTTACGATCGAGTATATCGAAGCATAGTGGAACGTGACAATGTAAGCGACATCATGTGTACGAAACGAAAATGATTACACTCGTATTGGTAATTGAATCAGATGTCTCGAGTATCGTGAACCACACACGTATGATCAATGTGGTATGCATGAACGAGATAGAAGAAGTAGAAAGAGCGAGCGAGAGAGAGAGAGAGAGGAAACGGATGTGTCCGTTGATAATAGATCAGCTTATCGAGGGTGCCTTTTTTAAGAAGCTCTCGTGGTGCAAGAAACGGAACAAAACTGCAAACGAACTGACAAAAAAAAGAAGAAAAAGAAAAAGGTGAAAGAAAGTCGTTGTATAAGTAACAAAAATCTTTGACAAAATAAACAAAAAATAATATAGTCTTACGAATCTCGCATTATTTTTAACGATTCGCGTCTTCTGCGTTTTCGGCGGTCGTCTTGGCTTAAACGTAATTAGCTCCGGCTCCCAGATCGGCATTTCCCGGTTAACTCGTCTCTGATCTGATATGTCTGTTGGCATCGAGAGACGTCTGAATTCAGGGGAGGCGCCAGGCTACGAATCCGTCACCTCCCTGAACCTTAGACGTCGTTTCGTCTCTGCAAAGGTGTAAAACAACATAAATGGAGAAAACGAAATGGAGGCATCGCGTTTCCTTCGTCGCCCGACGACTTCAGCTCTTTTTGTTTTTCTTTTTCAATCGTCGTCGGATCGTACTCGGTAATGAGAGATCTTGATAGGTGTTGGAAGGATGGAACGATGCAAAAGAAAGAGATAACTTACATTCAGTCTGTTGCGACGGTGTTAGTGTTTCTTTACTTTTAGATTTATAGTAAGTTATTCGAGAGACTTCCAAGTTAAACCTTGTATAGAAATTGGGTTAATTAATGGGCTTCTGAAACTTTTTGTAATTACGATCCATTTTTATTCGAGGAAATTTCAGGCGCATCTAGATATAGGCAGGGTGGTCTATTACACATTTTTGAAGATTCGAAAACGCGAAAGTTGTTCCTTAAATATCTTTTTGTATCATTAAAAATAAGTAGAAGAATCTGACAAACAATTGCCAAAATGTCCACCCCAAATTCCTTTATGCAACCCTACGTAGAGTTTAAGAAGCCCTAGGTTAATTTGATATAAAATTAAGTTACAAATTCCATTGTTTGTGACACAAAAACACTTTGTGCGATTTTTCAAGTGGAAGCTTGCATATGTAATTTAAAAGTCATCTTGTAAGTGATTTTGTCATTAATTTTGGATAAAATACTATGTATTTTATAACCTTCAAGTGAGAATTAGTTAATAACAATTAATACTTGAGAACAACAACTTATAGAGTGTAAAAAATATTATTACAAATCCGCGGATTATTAATAAATTATACACACGTTTTTTCCCATCTTGTTCTCTGGTTAAAATCTTCTGAAAGATAAAATAATAAATAATGTAAATTCCATAAAGATATAGTTGTTATAGAAAAATAGAAATTCTATAAAAAAAAATATACCTAGAGAAGAAGAATGATTAAAAGTAACTATGACTGCTTTTCTTCGAACTACATCACTTACAGCATGATCTAATAAAATGTTAAATAAAATTATTCCTTTTTGATGCAAGAATAAATATAAAACGCAAACACCGTCTGTTGAATGATAGAAAAACGAAAGATTATATGTACATACGAAATAGAAAGATAAACAGAGAAAGTGATTAAGGGATGGTACGTGATCGAGGGGTGAGTGGCGACGAGGCGAAGAGAAACGCAAGCGGTACTTATAAATCGAGCTCGACATGGAGACACGGTATGATTTCACGACATCAATATTAACAATGTAAATCCTATAAAAAGGATTATATTATAATAATATACTACATAGATAAATTATACAAATTTTCACTATAATTAAAAAGAAAAACGGAACTGAAAAATTTATTATAAAAGTTCGACGAAATCACACCGTGTTCGTCAGAGTTGGATATAATTAAGCAATAAAAAAAAAAATTAAAAAAAAATTGGAAATTTTGGACACTTACAAAAAAAAAAATTGTTTAATATGATAAATGTCTGTTTATTTAAAGCTGTCATTAATAAATCAGACCACGTTTGCTTCAAAGATACGAATTAAGAAATTCATTGATTTCGATCTTGTCTATGGACCTATACACGCGTCGATCGTCAACAAAAGGTTAATTGTATTTTATTCGCAACTTTTATTCAAAATAACGTGTTACGGTGTACTTATACTAGTTGCCGGCACGCGGTAATACGAATACATCCAACTCTGACACGAATAATACACACATACTATCGCGCGGATACATACAAAATTTTGGTGGAACAGGGATGTATCAGATTTGGCTTTGTTTTGAGCTCTCTCTCTCGAGTCCCTCGAGAGGATCTGTCTCAGAACGAAAACTTACATAGTCCTCCTACCTTGGAGGTCTTGGCGTAGGTCGCTGCAGCTCTTCCCGGCTTTCGCATTGGCCTGGCCGACGTTAGTTCGATGTCGCATGGTGGCGGATGTACCGGTTACGACGGGACCTGGCCCAGGACTCGGGGTACGCGACGCGGATGGCAGCCCGAGGAGGGAGTCAAGGACGTCCTCCAGGGTCGTGGAACCGGGACTCGGTTTGTTCCGCAGAAGAGCTGCCGTCGCCATCGCCTCGTCCGTATCGCTTTGGCCCGATCCTAATCGGTTTCATGCAGGGGTCAAGATAGAGACAGAATACGTCCGTGTCATCCTCTTCTAACCGTCCCGAATGTCCGTCAATAATAATTATATGAAATGTCGTTCATTTTGTCTTGTTTCTTATTTCATTGTCACGGTTAGTACTACGGTATTGTTTTATAACATTAGGTCAACGATGGCGAATCTACGACACTTTATGATCTATGATTAAGAGTCATTCAATTACTCCATGACAACTTTGACACGTTGATTAGGTAGTAGATTTATTTTTAACAAATTTTACTTCTTATTTTCACAATGTCTTGTTACTTCTATTATTCGCAATTGTAAATATCTGATACGAGTATTACTGCTTAACACGTTCAGTCCTGGGGTAACATGATCCAGCTCAGGTCGAGATAAGGAAAAACTATAAATCATAAATTAAGGGGCGGCGTTCTTTTGATGTCTCAAGAGCTCAGGAGCGGATACTTTGTGTTTCGAGGCTGCCGGGACATCAAATTACATGTTCTGACTTTGAATCTCGTAGGGAGTAAATTTACTCGGTCCCGGACGGAAAGTGTTCATTTTGATGAGAATTCAAATACGATCCATGTAAATGGGTGACGTGGTGGTAGTGGAAATATTAACCCTTGAGTGGACTTTCGATTTTAGACTAATCCTTAGCTGACGGACCATGGAGAGAGGTAATAATTTAAATTGAATTGCGGACTACTTTTCAGAGCATTCCTTTTTAATTATATTTCGATAATATTTGCTATAAGGCAATAAGTGCGTAAGAATTGTTAGCTTAAAGCTGCAATAGTCCACTTATGGATTAAAATACCCCACGTGAATGTTAAGTTTTACTCATTATATAAACAATTGAGATTTCAAAAATTTAGATAGAAAATTTTGAGTTTGACCCACTGTCCAAATAGATTCACCATCGCTGTTCGATCGTTCGAAAAGTTTCGTCGTCTGAATTTAAATAAGTATAATTCTGGTAAAAGTTAACATATGTACTTAAAATAAAATCCATTACAATCGATACATTAAATCGAGACCACGATATGAAACTTTTCATCCACTCTATTCTTCAGAATTTTCGCTAACAGACTGCATTACTTTTTTGTGAATTTCAGACTTCACAGATTTTTTGTGAATAGCATAAATAAATGAGTGGAAAATTGCCGACCATGTGATTGTTTAAATTCATACGACAAAATTCAACAGAATATTCTAAACGACCTAATATTATATATTTCTAAATGACACGAACATGAATCTGTCTTTTCTGATAATTTCACATTAATTGGTTTGTTAAATTCAATAAGATTTAAGATTAAGAATTTGGTAGTTTTGTTTCATCTTTTAAACGTACGACAAGGTTATTCTTTTTTGTACGCCTCATAAAAGATTTCCCTTGATTCCAATAGATATAGATTCTTACTATTTTAAATCCCCCTTTCGTATCTATTGAGAGATTATTAATAGCAAAATGACTGATTTCTGTGACGAATAATATAACAAAGTTACCGAATTCGTTCAAATGTTTTGATAATAAATATATATAAAAATCTTAAATTTTATTAAATATATTTCAACCCTTTCGGTATTCAGTCTGCAGGACGTATAAATTATACAATATTGAAAATACGAATCATAAAATTATCACATCTTGAAAATATAAATTACAAGAAATTGGAAACATTCATTATAAAATTATAAAATCTCCGAAATACATTTTACAAATCATACAAAATTGAAAACTGTTCGTATAATAAAATATTAGTTACACACATAATAAGAAGGTTTTACCACCTTTTTATTTTATTGAACACCGTAAGGGTTAAAAAAAACATTACATGATCCTCCAATTTTTATCAGACATACTTTTAAACTGGCACTTGTGCAAACGGTACTAACCGTGACGTTTCGAACCGTAAGCCGTCAGTATCTTATTCGTTTGATAGCGTCTTAAAATATTCAATGGTCGTGTTTGGTGTTCGCTTTTGGTATACCCTTAACCCTTTAAGTGCCATGGGCGTACAAATTTGAAATCGTTCAAAACTTGACTAACAATAAAACAATAAAGGGGCAAGAGTGGTACTTCATTTTATCGATAATTCGAATGTTAAAACTTTGTTTTCCGAAATACTGAATATGCCAATTCATTTTCCATTCTCTATTAATTTTTCCAATTTAACAAAAATTTAAACTCGTATACCCAACGTTGGTTATTTTAGTGTTGAATCTGCGCTTACCGCAATCAACGCGTTAATTAATTCCAAAATAGTTACATCCGAGCTCAAAAGTCATAAACAACTTAATCATTCTGATAACCTTTAATCATGTAATGTAAATTATCAAAATTATATACCTTTATCGCCATATATATCTAAAAATTCGATTGTACATCTTCAACACTACTGTATATCTTCAAAATAAAACACTGCTTCCCTTTAAATATTTTAACGATTTCAACAATTTCTATTCAGATCTTCATGAAATTTTAGTAATATCCTATGATTTTTTAGCGTAACTTATTTTCGACACAATAAATCATTACTTATAATTTCGTACAAATTGAGTATTAAATCGATTTTTAATTCAAACGTATACTTACATCAATATTTTACGAATACCATTGATTTATAACAACTGTTGGTATGAACGTACACTTACACAAGTTTGAATTTAAAAAACCACTCGTTTTCGCAGAACGCCGCACTTAAAGGGTTAATTTCGTTCAAGGCCTAAGAAACAAAAGCAAAGAAACGAAAAGGAACAAAGAAAATAGCAAAAGGTTTCGGATAAAACAGGAAACAGAGAAAGGTAACCAGAGACGCCCTCGATTTTTCTTCACCTCTCATCTACTTCTCTACGATTCTCTACGTCTACTCGCACAGTCTACTATCGTGCTACTATCGTTAAGCTTACTTCTAGCGAGCGCTTTCACCCTCGTCGAGACTCGCGAAAGCGCAGAAGAAGAAATAAAAGAAAAGAAGGAACGGGTCACAAAGCTAAGAAAAAAAAATCTAAGGGTAATTCTTTTTCGATCCTTCTGGTCGTTTAACCTTGTTCCACTGTCTGGCCGGAAGGAAGAGTTTTATCGTTTCACGCTCTATTTCCGGCTGAAAATATCGGAGCAACGACGCGTGTGCTCGCAAATCATGAGGGGATGTGATCGGAGAGGGGGGAAACAAGAGCTGTGAACGAAAGATAGAGACAAAAGGCAAAAGCAAATAGCGACGAAACAAACGCAGCACTTACCGTGACGACACAAGCGGAACCGCGTTATCATCAATCAAAGTAATCGATATGCGAACGTGTACGCGTGTACGGGGTTATAATGATTCTCTACTACGGTATACTGAAAGAATCTGGTGTATTTGGGAGAAGAATCAAAAGGGATGAAAAAAAAATGGAAGATTAAGATGGATGCAGGGTGTTTTAACACCTTGACCGTCACATATTTCGTGGAACCGATGGATCTTGTAATCTCGTTTGATTTCTATGATAAATTAGGTAGAAAGCCGAAGCATTTTCGATTTCGATGATACTTTAACCCTTTTCGGTCGAAGCTCGGGATATTCCTGGCAAGGGACTGATACATCGTAGGAATTAATTTTGAACTAGAGTTTGACCAGTATCGATATCGATGAATCTTATCAAGTAAAAATCGGGCGAATTTTAATCGGTAGGTGAACGAATTTTCGTATATCTTAATATTTTATCTGTATTTTGAGAAGTATCGTCTGGTAAAATTCGGTGGCCTTGAAATATGTTGTCAGGGTTAATAAAGGAAATATTCGGAAAATATTCGACTCAGAAAGGTGTAATCAATTTCACCAACCAAGATATCGGCAATCAAAAATGCATCCGCTTTCTAAACAATTACCGCTTCATTTTATACCGAAGAAGAAATTATGTACCGAGGAAATTATATTTGAAAGCTTTCAATATGATTTGTACATAATTACGAATTGAAAATTAGTATACGGTAGCAGACAAGAAAATGATCATTTTATTGAATTTTTATTATTTTTTAATATCAATTCGTGTCGCCTTCATTCCGGTGGAAGACTAGAAGCTCTTTAAAATTCAGCTAAAATTGGATGTATTTAATTAACAAATCAAAATTTTATTTGACACTAAATAGAAACAAGATATTTCTAAGGCTGACAAAAAAGGTGACAACATTCTGTCGATTTTAAAAATATACTGTCTTAATTAATGTCATAAAATTTTTGTCAACTAAATAAATTCAATTCCAACTTTTTACGTAGCCTTTAGTTTATTATCAGAATATCTATCGAGCACATTCTGTAGTTTTAAATTAATTTTATAAAATAATAAAAATAAAATGCATTGATAAAGTGGTAATATAAAAAAAAAAAGTTACATATAAAAATCATGAATATGTGACGCTGACTGTCAAAGTATTAAAATGTTCGTTACGGCGCTGAGGTGGTTAAAAAATTTATCAGATATATAGTTATTTATATTTATAACGTGGTTGACACATGAACAACGTCGTAACGAACACGTTGAAACGAATAATACAAGTTGAAAGAGAGATTTTCATAAGCGACAAATTATTATAGATTAAGATTGTGGAACAAACTTTTCTTTTTATAAGCATCTTCGTTTTTGACCACAAGACGGAGTATAATACTTTTGATGATTTTATTAACGAGAAACTTCTACCAGCAACTCTTGAAAATTTTCTTTTTCGTTTAACTGAAGTTCTGAAAATACAAAATACACTGTTTGAAATAGAATAAGCTTATCTTTTATTTGGAAAATTAACAAATCTGAACTCGACAACGAAAATGGCAATGATTCGATAAAGATAAAGAGAAGGACAGAACAAAAATACTGAATCTGCTACGTTGAATTACAATTTTTCTATTTCAAATATTTGTATCTATTAATTGTATCTATTTCATCTACGATCAAAAGCACATGATAGATGCTACACCTGTCGACAAGGTGTTAAGATAAGAAAGATAAGACACGGACTACCAATCGTGTAGTTTTATCGACATAAAAATTGCTGAAAGTGTAATTATTATAATAGCAGTTTTCGAAGTCGTTTCTCTCGAAAACGAAGATATCTATTTAAAAAAAAAAGGGGGGTATTTCATGATTTCCATTCATTTTTTCACGTAAAGTGTCCTTCTTTCGAATTGTATTTCTCGTTTGTTGACACACTGTATACAGGGTGACAGGAAAATAGATCGAAAAGGGACGTTATAAATATAGGTGCAGTTATGTATCTTTTTTGAGATATAAACTATAGAATCTATTATTAAAATTATTATTAATTATTCAATGTAATATTAAAAAACAAAAAAACTGCAGAAAATGATTACTTATGGCAGTACAAGTAAATTTACGCGTGCCAATTATTCGTATCATGAAATAATGAAACTTGAATGAAAATTTGAAAATAAAAAGTGTCGATATCTCGGAAAATAAGCATTTCTGGATACACGTTTATAAAACCTGTTTTCGTCCCCGCAAAAAAGTATAATACACTATTGAAATATCTAGCATAGAAAAGAAAAAAGAAGGGAGAGAGAAAGAGAGAAAAATCAAATCAAGAACAGCTAAGAACGCAACAGGATCAGGAGCGACGAAACGCAAACAACACAAAGGGTAATGACAATAATTTATTGTAGTCAAGGGTAAATTACGCAATTCTACAAAGAAATGATAAATCGTTGGCGTTTTCCTCCGAACAATAAGTACGGAATCACTTAAGAAAGGCAAAAAGGAAAAAAAAGAGAGAGAGAGAAAAGTGAAGCACCGGTGCGCAGAACCGTCCGTGAAAGTCTCACAACAAAAGCAAAAATCATTTCCGCATAATCAACAAAAAATACAGCGAATGCAATGTTTGTGAAATTCAACAAATACTCAGAAAAATAAAAAACAATAAAGCTTAAAGAAAAAGAAAGAAATATATATTTTGTACGTTTTTACCGACGGTTCTGTGAACACTGTACTCGTAATTAAAAGAATAACGATAATAATAACATAATAATAATAATTAATGGTAATTAATAATAATAAGAATAATAATAATAATATCAACGCGTTTGCAAGTAATAATGAACGGCGTACACGAATCATACGTACGTATACATACATATATACCTATCAAAGTTTTATATACTTATTATATATATATCTGTGTGTGTGTATGTATATATGTATATAACGAGCTAACTAATAGGTATCAATGTAAACGTGGACAACTTTACAATAAACATACATGAACGCAAAAAAAAAAATATATATAATAATAGAATTAACCACTACTGGTAAAAGTAAAAGGGGTAGACTAATTCGAGACACGGGTGTTTTCCACAAAAATAGACACGTGTGTTCGTGTGTGTACGTAAATATCGATATACGTGTGCGAAGAGAGCAAAAAAAATGGGAGGGTGGGGGAAAAATACAGGGTTGAGGGGTGACACGTGTATACCTGGGGAGCAAACGGAGAGAGTGGTTGTCTTCCAACGACGAGGGGCGATCGTAACAAAGTAACAAAGACAATTACAAAATATTCGCGTGACGAGATAAAAAAAAAAAGAAAGAATAATCGTGGTGTAAAAACGAACGAGGCTCGTATAAAATCTGCCAGGAAACTCGGCGACGAAATCGCATCCCTTGCGAGGGATGAGACGAGTCGACGTGGTTGCCTGTGGAATGACGCGGGAACGTGTCGACGAGAATCCAACGAACGAAAAAGCCTTTTCTTTTTTTATATCCAAGAATGGATAAAATTCGTCAGTGTCGGTTAACTTTTTGCTACAAGCACATTGACAAACGTTGACAGAAAATATTTATAACGAAAGCGTTGTAAATATGAGTGTTTCTTTTTTGAAACGATTTTAATTTAAGCCGTAAGTCATAATTAGGCTGTGCAAGTCTTCGGTAGCATTTTGAGTTCCAGGTTGGTGTTGTATTTTCTTTGCAACAAATACTGGATGTGTCAATAGAATATATACAGACTTTGAATATTAATTTTATTTATAAAATTGATGGGAGAAAGTTTGGCTGTTTTATCATCCTGTTATTGAAGTATATTGTAACAAAGTGTGTATTTGTTTTATCGGGACACCCTGCATGGTATATTATTTATGTGATATTTTACTGTTTTTATTTACCAGTGTTCAATCAAATCATTTGGAATTAGAAAAATGAATTCTTTTCTACTATAATAGACAACAGGAACGTGTGAATTGTGAACATTCAATTCAAAGCAGACATTTAAACTTGATAAATTGTTTGGTAATTTTTATTTTATTCGTTTATTTTTGAAGACTGTTGCACATCATGTATCACTGAAAATAACTTCAACGTTACAATCTTCAACCAATACAAAAATTAATCAAAAGTACTCTGGAACACTGTTTTAAGGTATAAAAAGTATAATTCTTATCTTTTCTTTTCTTTTTTTTTTAACAGTATGTTAGTTTTGAGGTCAAACACTTTGAAAACCTCATCAATTAAATATATCTTTGAACCTTATTTTAATATCTTCGAGTGTCTTAATGCACTATTTTGAATCGAAGTCGAAGACTGAAAAATCGCTTCTTACATATCTTTATACAATATTTTCTCTTTTAAATTGATCAAAAGTATCATTTTATTCATCGCACTTTACAATATTATTTTATAAGGACTTCTTACACACAACACAAAATTTTGCATATTTTTATGCATCAAAAGTGCACAAATATCCACAATTCACTCATAATCGATTTCCTTATCATTTTATTCAAAACATACATCGTTTCAACAACGTCTTTGTCAGAGAAAGATATTTTGGTAACGTTCGCCAATGTATTCGCAAAATTTTCGTCAAAATTCATCATTGGCTTTCGATTTTGAAGGCTATCAGAAGCTACCTTTGGATTCATCGTCGACGTTCGTCAAAAAATTTTACAAAAGAGCAGAAAAACGTGTACGAAAAAAAAGAAGGTGGAATTTCCAGCTTCGGGTTAACCCTGATCTGTGTGTTTCTTTGTGCGTGTCGTGTTCGAGTTTCATCACGATTACGAACAACTTTATTCGGACCCTCGAGCAACACGGTTTAAATACGTTCACGAGTTCTGCAAGCTGACGAAAACGATAAACGAAACAGAAGGATGATCCACGTAAACCTTTGAACAAAAAGCATTTCGAGGCATTTTCACCGCTAATTTTCAAGCACCACAAGAAACCAGAATCTGTTAATATTATTCTGATTCGTTGTGACATTTGATGTTATTTCTTGCAATATAAAAGTCTGACAGCTCTTTTGGCTTCCGAAGAATTAATCTCATTCGTATTGCACCATTTCACATTCAACCCTCATAGAATATTTTAACATAATTATACAAACAAATATTTTATCTCCATTCTCTTTCATTTTTAACTAGAATTTACCGATTTTTTTAATTATATCATACAAAAGAAGAACAAATTCATTTTGTTTCCTTACAAAGTGGAGAATATTCTTCATAAAAATATGTTTAATAAGTGTACAAGGGTTAATTCGAAGAGAATACTTGTACGCTAAATCTATTTCGTTGCCTCTTGCACGTCGCTACGAAAATCTTCAAGCTACACAGCAGTTTCCTCCCATAACACGATTAATTATTTCTTCATTGAGCCTCGAGAAACGATGGAGCGCTCTCCATTACGCGCGATAATTGTACTTGTATAATTAACCAGCGCTAAAAGCTACCTTCGCTATAAGCGAGAAAATTTGTCCAAAAATATCTCAACGTGTCGACATTAAACACATCAACGCTTACTCTCGAGTATTATAATTACTCAATGTATTCAAAGACGCAGCCGAAGATCAACGGAACGTGCGAAAAAATTGCGTGAGAATCGTGAAGAAAAAAAAAAAGAATAAGTTAAAAGAAGTGCAGAAGCTGGCGTACAAGGAATGGTGATCTTCCAAGGTTCGGTCCTTTATGGTGGCTCGTAGAAAAATATAAATTATGTACAAAATGAGCGCAACGAGATTCATTCGATCCTGGCCCACGATTTTATTCGTCACGGGGACAACGGACGAAAATAATTTCACGCTCGCAATTGGAACCGACGCGTGGTCTTTGGTTTTTCCAAACGCGAAGAAAATCCTCGTGACGTTGGATCGCAGTTACGAGCCAAACACGATTAACGCGCGACGATTGGCGACGTAATCGAAGAGTGTCTGAAACCACGTCAGAGGAAATCCATCCAAGATGATTGCCAACTTCGAAATTTAATCCACGGACCGACACGAGTGACTGCACTCGTCTATTAAACAGATAATAGATACTTTATCCAAGAATTTTTGTTATTTTCCTCGATTTATACTCACAAGTTGAATATTGCTTATATTATTGAAGATCTATGGCACCGAAAGCTGTCGATAAAGGACGGACAGATGTACGAATAATTTCTACAGCAATAACAAGATTTGATATGTCTGATAGGTCTGAACACCTGTCCAAGAAGAAAATAAATGGTCAACAATGGGAAGATACCCTCTAAAAATTCGTTTGAAAAACAACGTGAAAGTTTCTTCCAATAAACTTGATTCATTCATCACGTTCACCGTAGTACTGGGACATTTTCTTTCTTTGCAGGAAATTTTGTATCAGATCGTCAACAGTTATGTTATTTTTAACCTTAATGATTCTATTTTCTCTCTTATATCGAAACAAAGCCTACTAATAGAGCTATATTTGAGATTCTCTTAATGCACTCCGTAAAATTACCAATTCCCCAATTACAACTGGTAACCGCTACACTACATAACAATAGAATAAACAATGATAAATTAGAAGACTACCAAAGGCACGAATACGTGAGAACGGCCATCAAAATATCAAAAAAATTGCGATCGTAACATGATAATGATATAATTCTACAAATACTTAACAAAATGTGTCAAATTACCCCTAATTCTGTGAGACACTAAAGCGAGCATCCCAACTGACGCTTCATTGGCACCATCTAACCTCTGCAGGGTCAATTCTCGAATACGAAACCCCACATAAATAACTGCAGCAGTGAACGTGAAACACCAACAACTTTTCATCCTTGTTTCTATAAAAAAAAAAAAACCTATCCAACCATTATCAAACAATCTCATCAAGTTTCTCTGCCGGACGATACGAAAGAAGAATCTCTGAAGGAACGTGAATCGTCTTCGTCAGCTTTGAAGCGTAAAGAGTCGAGGAGAATGTGTTTCCTGTTGCTGCAAGTTCGCGACAGTGTAACCGGTGTTGTTTGTTCGTGTTCTGGCTTTCCGCTAGGCGAGCAGCAACTCACCGCGGTGATGACGCTGTTGTTGCTGTTGTTGTTGCGATTGTTGTTGTTGTTGTTGTCGATGATGAGAATGATGATGATGATGATGATGGTGATGATGCTGTTGGTAGCCGAGCGACGAGGAGGGTGACGGACACAGGCTACCACCGCCACCCGATTGCTGTTGCTGTTGGATGTCGTCGCGGGTCGGCGTCAGATCCAAGAACAGACCGGAAGTCGCGGAGTCGACGCAACTGCAGGACTCGGTGCCGGTGGCGTTGCATCCGGGACAACAGTCGGTGTCCGTGGCCAGGCTCATTGGTGTCTCCGGTGAGTCGACGGGTCTCGTGCCAACGAACGAGCTCTCCATCCAGCACAGCTTCACGCTCCCTTCGAGGACAAGTTTTCGGTTTCATTAAGGCTAGAATCGCGAGGAAGCCGGCTGGCAGCTTCGACTGCTGGCTGACTTCACTTTTTCGAGCTAAGGGAAGCGTGGAAAATCGTGCTGGACCTTCTTTCTTCGTTTTAGCTCGCGACAGAACGGATAGGAAACGTTCTTGATTTTACCACGCTTGAACGTTTCTTTGGTTACCAGGCGTTAACACGGACGGAGTGTCGTTCTTGACACGACGCGTGTTAGTGGAGAAGCTCTAAACACGGAAATATTAATTACAACGCAAACAAAGCCGACAACACATACAACGTTATTGACAAGACAGATCTCCCGGTTAGAAGAGGAGAGAAGTTCCCGGCACGGAACACCTATTAGCTTTCGGACGATTATAAAAGCGGTACGAGGTAACAACGGCCACGTGTTATCTTCGAGTAGTGTTTGCTTTAATTTTGTCCCTAAGGTCGAGCGGTGGGGTAAGTTCGCTCGCACCGAGAAGCGTAACCGAGACACAGGAGGGGTGATTCAAAAACTTCAGGGTGATCTATTTTTGGGGCCAAGACGGGCCACGCTGCCACAAGGCTATCGAAATAGCAACCTCTGCATACTTTCGGCGAGACTTTCGGTGATTAAAGATGAACGTTAGGCTAAGGTAGCCGAATATTCGTGAAGAGATCTTTCTAACGTTCTAGCCCTTCGTTTTGCGACCACGATATCTTTCTTGCTTCTTTTTATTTTCGCTCCGACCTTGTTCGTATCCCTGCTCTCGATAGACGATTTAGTGACAAGGCTGTTGCCTGACGTTTCGGAAATTTTGATGGACCGTCCAGTCTGATATCGTACGGGTGATCTTAGGTAATTTTGTTACGTCCGTCTACGTTCTTTCTCTTCAATGAAACTCTTGAAAACAACCGTTGAAATCAATATTTCTCCGTCACAGATTAATGATATTTTGTATGTTTGAAGACTGAACTCGTTTTTATGAAGACGTTTAACCTTTAGAGGGCCGGATAATAAAAATAACTGCTTTATTTTTTCACCATATGGTAGGTGTACGAACACGAAAGAAATTGTTGAAAATCTGCGAACTAATTCTTGAATGACGAAGTCAAGTCAATCAGGATCCAGGTTTACAATTTCAAACAAAAGACCTTCGTATACTGGAAAATACTGATGATAAATTTTGAATATTATTTTAACCAACACTTACATTTAGTAAGCTTAAATAGTAATACCTCGGTGAAATAATTTTATTACATTATTACATTTAGAAGCGACCTGATTACAATAATTTCATTGTAATACGACAATATCTATGCAAAAGCTTAAAACCTGTGGTGCTTATGGCCAGTTAACGAGGTTGGTCATCAGCGAGTTAATCGTCGCAGAGATATCGTGCATTCTACACCGTATACATTTGTACAAATGCAAAAGTTCAATCATTACACCTGAAGCCAATAAAATGACTTTTGACTCCCGTAAAGATTAAAAGATATCTTTTCGAAAAGTGAAGTTACCATCAACGAATCTTCCGGCCAATTTCTACAATTTCCACGCGACCACTCGATATGCGCATGCATAAAACGGATGTACGGAGTTTTCACAGAAGACAAACATCGTGCGAACGATGCCGCGTAAGAGGAAAATTAACGAGGTGTAACCGAGTGACATCGAACAAAGAACTAGCTGTGCTGCTAGCACGTTGAAGTGCAGCATTCGCAGAAACGAACGAGCCTGTAGCGAGGATGCTAGTTTTCGAACCGTGAGAGACGGTTCCGTTGAAAGGGTCACAGCGTTTTGAAAGCGATTCTCGTTAGTATATACACACAGAAAGAGAAGGAGTAGACGAACGGAGACGACTGGCAGTGCTTTTTCGATAGTGACAAAGACCAGTGAACAATTATGTTACAAACGGTGAATCAAAGAGATAGAACAGACATACAGAGACAGTCAGACAGGCAGGTAGACAGAAGAAGAAGAAGAAGAGAGAGGTGTCTAAGGTCGCAGAGTATAGATGCAGAGGCAACGAGAACACATCAAGATGGAAAACTCAAAATTACCTTTGTCGTGAAGAGTAAAAGTGGTGATGGTTGTGGTGGTGGTGGTGGGATGTAATATATATATATTTTTTTTTGGCAGGGGTTGTTGTTTAGTGCTCACCTCTGGGGCTGGTCGACCTTGCTCCGCCCCTGTCGTCCCAGTCTTCAGGTCGAGGTCGAGGCGACAGCCTGCCACCTCCACCAACCTCCTGACCGCTTTGCACATAGTGCACAATGGCAGAGGTTACCTCCTTTATCGAGTTCCTTACCTCTAGCTGCTGATTCGATGTCTGCTGTTGCTGTTGTTGTTGCTGTTGCTGCTGTAGAAAAATACGATGGTTTCAATATTCTGACTACTCGGTCGAAATCAGTGATCCCTAATCTGACGGTGGCGACCTCCAGAGCTCGCCAAGTCTTTTCTAAAGGGTCGTTCCGGTTATTTTCTGTTAATGACTTCTACTATCTATTCGGTCTATCGGAAAGTAATGTCGGATCGACCGGCACTGCGGTCTGACGTCTGCCGTTTTAAAATAAAATAAGCTATAGTTTCCTTCTCCGAAGGATATATCGAGAATCTTTGTTCTCCACACTTATAGTTGTTATTTGTGTCAAAAGTATGGGAAGATATTTCTTAAATTTACGTGCGAATTTGTAAGTTGCTACGACGTGACGGTTTGCTTTGGACGCAGGGTTAACTAAGGGTTCGATTACCATCAGATGTTACATATTTATTGGATGTTTCATGTACGGTTGAAGAACATAAATAAATTTTACTCTGGAGCAGCGACATTAATAAAAGACCAATGCTATTTAAAAGAATATTATCGTAATTACAATTAACTTAGTTAATTTCCAATTTGTAATAATTGAAATCTCTTTTAACAAGACAAGATCTTCCCCTTTCTCACATAAAATACAACCACTGCTTCGCATTTTACTTTACTTGCTTTACTTTACTGTTGCATTTACCTTTATTCAATGCAACATGCAATTACTTCAATTAACTTAAAAAAAAAACTTTGATAACCTTGGCGAGGATTTGGCAAGATAAACGACCGCGAGAGACGAGACGTTTTGGCAGGGTTGAAATTTTTCCGTAACGAGCAGGTAATTAAAGTAGGTGAAATCCGCGGTGCACGGTTTAACCTCGGAGAAGGGCGAACATCGAGTAACAGTCAATTTGTCCTGGGTCGCAAAGGCCACGAGACGGCAGCATGGGTGTTTTCTGCCAGAATTTTCTAATTTTAGAAACGTTCGTTGCGTTCGCCTGCTATGTCTGCGCGAATTAAAAATAAATTGGATAACAAAGAGGAAATCGAAGAAATCGTAGGTGCGGCCAGGGATCAGTCACGGTCGCATCCTTAGTTCGAGGCCGAATTTTGTTTCCCAATTTAAGAAATAACGTGTCCGCGTAACAAACTTCTTCCATTGTAAGATTTATCACCGTTCGTTACTAACTAAATTAATTAAGCTAGAATTTTTATTCTTCTATCTGTCTACCTGGATATTTAATTAAACTTACTGTTAGATTAAACAATAATATTAGTACCATTGTTCAAAGCTGAAACACTTGGATCTTTTATCCTACGTTCAGTTCTTTCTTCTAAGAACTTTTATTTTAAATAAAAATGCCAACGTTACAAACCTTGTTTGCTGCTTGCAATTGAGGAAGAATGCCCTGAGCAAGACGTTCCGCCGGTGTTCGAGGATTCGTTAATCGTTCCTGAGAACGCCAGCCCAAATATGGCTGTCGATGATTGAACGACGACCTCGCCGAACTTGCTGGTGAACTTCCGGCGCTGTTCAGCAAGCTGGTACTCCATCTCGAGAATACTGGAGGCGTGGGACTTGGACTTAAAAGAGCACCTGTATCAAATCATAAAAAATAAACAATGTGTTATGACAGAAACTATCACATAAATTGACTGAAATAGTTATCCATCGTTTCAAACGCTATTTAAACAAATAATATTTGAAAACTGTCGTCAAAGCATGTGCAACTTCATTATATTACTGAAACGGTTACTGACACCTATTCATTGATTTATGACAGTTAAACGAAAACATTGAATCCGTGAGGAATAGCGTTGCTAAAAAATTAGAGATTTCCGTAAACAGGTCAGATTGATCTTATTTTATTTAAATATTATTAAAAAATAAGATACACAAGGCGCCTTTATTTACTAAAATATTAACCTTCTGCACTCGAGTGGCGCCTCCGGGGCCGACATACATACATATGTGATTTATTAGAATATTTTAAAACGTGGGATTCAAGTTGAAAATTAGCGAAATAAATATATTCTCGAGAATTTGTAGAAGTTTTATCCTAAAATAGTGCTTTTGGATTTAGGAAGATTTACTGAAAAAAAAATCTCACAAAGGGTTAAGTATCGAAGAAAGATGAGTATTATATCGAATTGCAATTGATGGTTAAGATTCTCCATCCCCTTGTTAGGAGCATCTTCGAACATTTTCGATCCACCCTAAGGGTCAACGATGGCTCGGTCCGACGGGTTCTCTGTGAGACGGGTCGCAGGGAAGCGAATTAATCGAATTAACTTGCCCCGCTAAATTTATTACCCGCTTCCTACCGGCCATTACTCGACGTGGCCAGAGAATATCCGTGACTGTGTCGCACGCCGAGAAACGGAGACGCGGTTAAATGAAATTGGCCGACGCTGCTGCGCTAATTTCGGACGCTCCGCGACTTTTTACGAGGATAAAAGGAACGAGCGTAAATAGTTTTGCTTCGCATTACGTCGAAACACTCCTTTCGGCGACTGATGTTACTGGCTGACATCTAACCCTTCTACTAACGAGGAAATTGAATGGTTGATTACCAGGAGACAAGGATACGTTCCCAGAAATCTTGAAAACTACAATACTAAATCGATCGTTATGAAATTTGTACAACTTCTGTAGATTTTCTCAAGTATTACGGGTCGTATTTAATCAACAAATAAATATGTCGATAAACAGAAATGCAACTAGATATAGGATTTAATTTAACGGAAATCTTTTTTTTTTAAACATAATTTAATTAACAGTAAATGATAGTAGAATATATCAATTTAACTAATAATAATGACTAAAAATGTAATTATAATGTGAATTTAAGGAAAATTCAAGAAACTAACTGTTTAATTTTTGAAAACCATGGTCAATCGTGGATACGGGTGTTCATTGTACATTTTAAAGTTTGCTTACCTGTAGTCGGCTGTCTATTGGAAGACGATGAAAGGGACGATAGGGAAGTGGTTTTTGAGCCCAGAGCACGCCATCCTCCGTGCTGCGACGCGTCCGAGTGCCTTTTCAACCGGAAACCATCACGAGCCGCGGGAGAATTCTTGTACCAATCCGGGACGTTCAATCGCTGCAGAGATCTCTGAACTCTGAGTTCGTGTTCGCTCGGCACTCTTTCGCCAACCTTCTGCAACTCGTTCTCCGGCGGCTGTAACAATAAAATACCAATTAGTCAAATATTATGTAATTAACTTTTCTATTGTATTTCAAGAATTCGGATAATTACGATAATTAGTATAATTATACCAGACGGCGTATCTTCCGTGTTGTACAAATCCATAAATATGACCAATATGGATTAATCTTTTGAATTCTGAAGATTTAAATTAATAAATGTATTTGTCAATTTTAATTGAAAATATGGATTAACTCTTTTAAAATAAAATTTATATAACTAGTATTTATTATGAATAATGGGAAAGTTTGTTATTTGTATTGTTCATGTTTATACTATTAATGTTATAAGATACAATACAATAAAAGTACACATTTCTGAAATAACAATGAATTTGAAAAAATTAAGAAAAATGATCTGACAAAAGGAAATTACCTACAGTTTTTCCAAAAATAAAGAAAACTTCGTTTTTCTCAAGAATTGTACCACCATCTTTAAGTTTATAATAGGAATATTAATTCAATTAATTTCTAAACTAAAAAATTTGGTTCTGAATGTGTCATTCAGCATTTATCAATACATTTGAAATTGTGCATACAAGTGAATTAAAATCAGATACCTAAGATTTGATTAATTTAATATTTCAATTAATATTATTCAGTTGAAAGGTTCGTACATATTTTAATATTTTAACTTTCCATACATTTGTATCGAATATTTTCATTTTAGCTTGAATTAAGTGTTACGATTAATATTCCAATTATTTCTACTTCATAATATCAATGTTTTCTCTTCAAAATTTTTCCCAAAGAGAATCGTGATAGGATACAGGCTGGAAATCTGCATACCACGGTGCAATTATTCCCGGTAATTTATTCAAGTATTCTTCGCAAAACACCCCATTAAACATATCCCATAGATTAAAACGTGAGAAACCACGCTGTGCTGCTTACGACTTCCACGTTATGCAATTCTCGTTGAGAATTTTACGACATAGTAACCGTGTATCGATGAGATTGCTTTCCCTCGTAATTATTATAAATAAAAGCAACACTCCTGGCTAGTTAGATAAACTATATATCAATGGGTATTTAAATTTTATACGACAGTTATTACCTCTCTTACTATCTCTAATCTAGTTTCATATTTGCATAATTTATTTCAAATATTTTGTTCAACGAACTCGTAGATATTAAATATTTTCAGCAATATCTTTCTTTCTTTAAAAGTTTAAAACAAAATATAAAACACAGATCTTGATTTTCTTTTCTAAATAAATTCTTAAATCATTACTTCAACCAGGCAAAATGGGAAAATTTATAATAAACAATTTTCGATAGTAATTGAATTTTCAATCATGTTTTATACATTTTAATTATTAATCCTTTGTACTGGAGGAATTTTTTCACATTCACCAATTCGATAATTATGAATGTAATTTGTTATGAATAATTACGATTAATATTTAATTGAAAAAACAAAACATTAAAATTTGCCATTTACATATCAAATTTTTATATCTTAGAGTTTTTCAGAATGGAATGAATGTTTATCGGCACAGTTATTGAAGGATTAATAAAAAAAAATGTCTATACCATATTTCTAATAAGACAGGAACGAATCCTCCCGAATATTAAATTGTTAAGATTTCAAAGATTTTGTTAGCAAAGCATTTTAACTCAACATTACGTTTTGTTTAAATATTTTTACTTTATTGTTTCATTGTATTAAAAAAAAATATATATATTTACTTCTTTAGTTCATTGGATTTATCTCAATACCTGCTAGTTAAAAAAAGTAAACATGACTAAAGCACTTTGAAAGTCCTTCGACATCATATTATTATCATTCATAAAAAAATAAAAAACTGACTTAGTCAAATGGACTAGTCAATTAAAAAAACTGAATTGGTCAAATGTGGATTAGTTTGTATAACAACAATCTACAGATAATCGTAAATTTGGCAAAGAATATTGAACGATGTCTGCGTTCAACGATTAATAAATCATCAAATGCCTCGGCTACGCGGATCGACGAACACACCGTGGACAAACGACGCGAAAGAAATATCGAGGCCGTGTGAAATGCTCGAAGTGCACTCATTGGAAACCGTTCGTTCCAAGACAATAACCGCTTTAAATCGTTTTCCAATGTCACAGAAAGCTGGGCCGGTCGCAAAACAGACGGAAAATCATCGATCAATTTTCCCCGTCGAAACACGAAGGCGGTCGCCGTAGGATGCGTTGAAGGCTAAATGAAAGCCTGAGGAAAATCATTGACCGTACCCATGTGTAGGATGCTCGTGAAAGTCAAGCAATTTTAACTCGTTCAATCTAGTACTTTTCTTTATTCTTTTTTTCTTCGTGTGGAGAGGATATTATGCTACCAGGAAAAAGTTTCGTATCACCTAATTTCGCTGTTGCATTACACTATTCAACAGGTTGACTGACAGAATGAAAACAGACGTATCTAGCACATTTTTATTATCATCAGGTTGGTGTGTGTGAAATTTCATTTTCATGGAGTTTGAATTTCATGAGGTTACTTCAACTTTAACTTCTTCATTTGTTGAAGAGAAATACCGAACACATCGACACACAAAAATTGTTTCGTCTATCAAAATATCTTAATTTATGTAAAACATTCCTAATTTCTATATCTGCACGGTTTCTAGAATATATCGATGGTACATACAGGGCGTGTTAAGTTTGATGTGTGATATCAAAGTCAAATCGTTAAATTCGTTTCTACATTTTTCATCGTATTGCAATTCCGAAGGCGGAGTGCTGAATTATATATCAATTTCGCGTTGGCAAAATATACTTAGTCAATTCTTAATAATTTATTCTTGTTTTAAAAATACAAATTAAAATTTTCCAAACACCTTATGCCAATCTATATTTTCATAATAAAAACTCGCATAAAATTTGATTATTAGATTATTTAAAAATTATTTCTTGACGCTACAAATAACCAGAATTTTCTTTCTATTAATTATTCTTTTATCAATATAAATTTAGGTAATGATGCAGTCAAAATTGAATAAAAAAATTAACTTATAACTTGAAAAACTGTTAAACCTTGAACTGTGAGATTTATTAAAAATTCTACAGTAACGAAACCTAGGTCTACAATATATTTGAAGAATGATATTAAAAAGAACAGATTAAAAAAAAAGTCTAAAGTTAAACCGAAAGATTGATTAGAGAGAGAACATCAATATCAGAGTTAATATTTGCGCTGATGAATTACGACTGGGAGAGGCTCGACGGGCGGAAGTCCATCTTTTACAGGATGTCCAAATTTAGCGATTGGTTTACGTTCATGCGTTTAGTTAACCTCGAGTAATCGAGATTTCTGTTAGTTCACGATACAGCTGGGAAAACAGCTTCATTTTATCAGAAAGAATCGTTTACACTTGTGTTTAGATCATTTTTCAAACCATACGAATGAATTTTAATCAAGAAATAATCACGAATGTATAACGAGGTTAACAAACCTGTAACACGAAGTCTTCAATGCGCTCTTTCAACATAATTGCTGTATTAAATGAATTTTTAACGAGTCCAAGTCAATCATACTTTCTGATAATTTAACCTTAATTTGCCAGAGTTCTTCTCTATTACGTGTGTCGTCGATATATTCTAGAAATCGCGAAAAACAACATACGAATTCGTTTGCAGAAAATCTAGAAAATGAAAATGTTAGGTTGGCAACTTAAGTCCGCGACATCTGTATTTTCTACCTTCAAATTTAAGAAATAACAATTTCTATTTGAATTAATCTGTTACAATGTTTCTAAGAATTATTTAATCTTTTAGCGACAGAATTGGAATCGTATGGATCACGAATTTGGCTACGAACCGAATAAAATAGAATAGAAAATTAAATTTTACAATCATTATTTGATATAATACAATTGGATTAATCTGTTTGCATTGTGTTCGTATAATTACTTGAAAATTCGTATAATTCTCTGTTATATCAGACAGATTTAACCCTTTGCACTCGACGCATTTTTGTACGTAATCGGGTCTAATCCAATTTTCCAGAAATATTTGAGAAACTGTTGATTTTTATTCCCTTCTTTAATTTTCTATATTTTCATACGGGTGAAATTGAAATTTCGCATTTTAGAATACTCCGATAAATTAAGTATGGTGACGCAGAGGCATCACTTGACTGCAAAAGGTTAAACGATACAATCGTCAAATATAAAGTACGCGTGATATTTTAATTTTCTATGTTTCCATTAACATTGCAGCATTAAATACTTAGCTTCTGAGTGACGCGAACATCGAAAAAAATCGTACGGCGAGGCGTTAACCCTTTGAGGGCGACACGTGTACAAATTCGTACATATGTTTACAAAATACTGTCCTACGTTACTTACACGATAAATATCGAACGCCTGGACAACGGAGATTTTCAACGTACCCTTTAAAGAAGGGAATTATCACTCATTATATTTGAAATAAATATTCCATACGTTCAACATAGCAAATATAAGAATGTTCCGTACGCAAAGGGTTAATATAGGAACGTGTAGAAGAAAAATATACGTGCTCATAAAGAAAACCGTAAAGTATAAGCGAGGAACGTGAAGCCGATCGAACGAGCACGCATTCCCCGATGCCATTGTCTGTACGCGAAGAAATGCATAACGATGAGCCAGGCAAAGGATCGCGTGAGATTTCCATATGGCATACAAAGATGCTAACGGTACCTAATGCCATGGAAAAACAAAGGATAGACAGAGGAACGTGTGCTTTGGCCTACGCACGTTCTGTTCCTTTGGTTATTAACGTTCCAACAACGGTCTACCATATGCTCGGTGTTCATGAGAACCGAGCTGTTCGTCGAATGGCAAAAAGTTCTCTTCTGTTCGGTCTGAAAGTCGTCAAACAAACCAACCGAGTGAAACCTCCCGGTTGGACGTTTCCTCTGTAACTTTCTTTCTTTCCTATTTTTAATTTCAAAATATGTATTATACAGAGTGAACCGTTTAACTGTGTCGTTTAAATTTATTTGAAGCTTATTGATTGTATAAATAAAAAATTGCAAAGTAAAATTGTTTGTTACCAAGGAAGATGTAGGATACAATTAGCCCTTTGCACTCGAGCGACGCCTCTGAGGCGTCATATTTAATTTATCGGAGTATTTTAAAATGCGAAATTTCAGTTTCATCCGTGTCAAAATATAGAAAATTAAGGAAATTTAAGGATTTCTGGAAACGTAGCTGGAAAATTTGATTAGACTCGATTACGTCCAAAAATGCTCCGAGTGCAAAAGGTTAGATGTTTTATATTTCACACGTTTTTATTATGGTATGAAGATAACATAAGGGTCAAAAATGCAATTATTATTATTATTACGTTGTAGACGTTGCTTCGTGCCAAATAACTTTCGCTTGAAATATTTTATTTATACAAAAAAATAAATTCTAAATAAACTCAAGTGGTAGAGTTAAATAACTCACCCATATAGTACTATTCGGTTGGTATCGATTATAAGAAGGTCAATATTGGAATACTAGTACCGTGTCCTGATGCATAAAGAACAGAATTTTTAATTCGATTTCGAATCAAATTGACTTAATTTTATATCAGAATTAATTAACATACTTCCTCCAACAAAGCAGTTTTGTTTTTAGAATTAATTTCAAAGAAACAATTATGTGAACCGCATTGTATACAAAGTGGAGGCATAGATAAGGAAACACCAGTGCTTTTGAATTATTAAACGTGATGAATTTTAAAAAAATTCCACGCGAAAATACGAAATAGAAGTGCATCGTTCTTGAGAAAGAGGGTCAAGGCGAGACAGGAAGATAGAAACGAGTTTATGTGGACGTAAGAGGGCTCTCTTTCGGATGATGTGGATAGAAAGGGTGACTGGGTCGATTGATTGGGTCGATTTTACCACCAGTCTAGTTTCTAAAATGAAATTTCTGGTACCACCGGAGAAATGTTTCTTTACGATAAAAACATTTCGTCTAATAATTCTTGAAATTTCTTTGAATGCAATTTTTTAAAAAGTGGCCCCACGTTTAAGCATATTTTACAAGTTAAAATAAGACTCTATTAAGAAGTCGTAATAGAAATACAAAACGATAAACGTTTCGTTGACACTTTACAAGAACACAGTCCTATTTTGAATATCGATATCAAATATAGAACTGAAAATTAAACAGCTCTGATACTGACAGGAATTAACATAATTACAAATTAACGTCCGTTCGTCTCACAATCGGTATTATTAAAGTATACAATAACCAAACGCATTTACGTGAATTACTGCGTCTATGATAAAGATCCGGTAACTTTGACACCACCTAACGTCAGAAGTTTTTAATTACATATACTTACATTATATTACGTACTAACTTTAGAACAAAAAATTGCAAAAATCTATTTAAACCATTGCACTCGATCGTCCCCTTTGCAGGAACATATTCCATTTACCAGAGTATCTCAAAATGTGAAATTTATAGAAAGTTAACCCTTTCCACTCGAGTGGTACCTCTGAGGGGCCATATTTAATTTATCAGAAATTTCAGTTTCGCCCGTATCAAAATACAGAAAATTAAAGAAGAGAATAAAAATCAACAGATTCACAAATATTTCTAACACTTTTCTTCCGATATAGTGCGTTTGGTTTCTGGAAACGTAGCTGGAAAATTAGATTAGACCCGATTACGTCTAAAAATGCTTCGAGAATGAAAATGAATGGATTCATAAGGATTTGTGACTGTTTTCTTCGAGAATAGTGTATTTGATTTTTGAAAGCTTTGCTGGAGAAGTACACTAGATTCGATCGTATCCAAAAATGCACCGAGCACAAAGGGTTAATATAAACACGAAGTTCCTCAAATAAGACGTTGTTTATTAATGGATTAACGAGATTACCGTATTGATTCTAAGCTACGACAAAACGTCACGGTTTCTCCGTGCAACGATTGGACGAAATGTACATCGGGATAAAGCAGCCCGCATTGCCGCGTCTCTGCACGTTCCAAGTGCAACGGCGAACCATTGCATAAGACCAGTTGGTCGTCTCGTGTGTCAGAAACGGGCTCGACCGACTGTAATTTCAATTACTTGGCCACCGGTGTGTCGGTGTCTCTCCTACGTCTTTTCTTTCTGCCACGACGTCCGCGTGTCGTCAATTGACGCAAATTGGGGGAAAGCCGCGTCAAAGACGTGGCTACATCCGCCATTAGCCGGCCAAAGACCTCGGCTCTCGGTGTTTCTCGAGGGAATCGCATGTGCATCCGTGATGCATCGCTGTCTGCACCTTCTCTGAAAGACGTTTCGTTTCGTGGATGCCGCGCGCTAAATTCAACTTGTCTTCGGCTCAGAAACCCCTTTCGTGTTAGAGACACTTAACCTTCCACGACTAGATTCGTGATCTAATCTAGCTTATGAAAGTTAATTAAAATGTTTTCAAATGTTTGAAATCCATGCAGTTCGATGTTCGATGAAAAATTTCAAGGAAAATTCAACTTTTAAACTCGATAGACTGACAAACAGCCACTTGTCGTTATTATAAATAAATACACCATTCAATTACGAAACTTGTTTCTTTCTTATACTCTTCGCTGATATTAGACTAAAAATCCATGAATAAAGCTTCGATTCAATTTTCGAGATTGAAGATTAGGATTAACTGTATTAGTATTAATCTATTTCAATTCTAACCAACAAATAAAGTGTTAAATGTTTCACGATGAGTAAATTTTCAATGTCCTTTGGATTCATTCAATATACATTAGTTCAAATTGGAAAACTTAAAACGAAATTCGAACAACTCAAAGATAGAATTGTCTTTTGAAACGAATCGCGTTCAAACTTTGCAGATTTATTATAATTGCAACGGTTTAAAAATCTGTAACAATATGTTTGATGTGTTTAAGTATTTTAATTATTTTTCATAGTGCACTGTCGGCCGACCTAGGGATTTAAAAGATCAATCATTAACCCTTCAAACGTTTCTACACGTTTGTATATTAAATTGCATAAACGCAAGTAAATTAATTTTACCCACTTTATTTGCAGCTTTGTATTTTTACAAACTTTCTGTACACATTTCCAATTTATCGACATAGTTTTTCAAACGATCAATTTTAAATACCAAACTGTGCATTTTTATACCGTTATACGAGTAGTACACGTTTCATTTTATTTCTCTTCACTTCATCGAACAGTTTTCCCAGTTAATTACTGAAAAAATTAAACAAACGCCCACGGCTCACGTAGCCGTTAATTAAATTCCAACCGAGATGGTTAAAATAAACACGGACGGTAAAAGTTCGTGCTGAAGCCCGATCAGTCAGAACTTTTTCAGACATAAGAGAACCCTTATTTTACGAAGCATTGTAAATTAATTTACAATAATTTTCAGCTTTCATTTCTCAAAATTAAAAATGATTTCAAATGGAACATTTTCCACGCGTTGGATTTATGGTATAAGTGAACTTTTCCTTTATTGAAAAACGTTTTATATATTTGATGTCAAAAAAAAATCTATGACACTATAGGAACTTTGATAAATATTCTAAAAAAATTTCTGATTTTTTTGAAAGGTTGAAAATAATAGAAAAAAATTGAAAAACGATTCGGTTTGGACATGGGGGATTAAGATCAGCTTATTTATATGGATTGTGCTTCTTTGTGGGTGTTTTTATATTTAAAATGTCGGTAGGCTTATATTTCCCTGTTTTATTATATTGCCTTTCACTGATGGTGATATTACAGTTAAAAAAAAAAAAGGGAAAAGAGGAAGGAACGAAGAGATGAAAACTTGGCGGAATGCCATTTTTCACGAGGCTGCAGTTGCCGAGTTTCCAGAAGAATTTACGGCTGTTAAACTGCAATGAAAACATTACGCTACTCGTGTTAATTGGACTTCCTACTAGCTCGAGAATAATTTTGCACTTGCTTTTCCGACTTTTTTATTTCCACCTTTTCAAACAACGCGAGGGATCAATTTTAAAATTCACCGAAAAGTTTGAGTGTAAACCTTTGTCTAATCACATAAGCGCTCGATCAAAGTATTAAACTAACATTAAGAATACGTACAAGTTTCTGTTCCATATTTATTTAATAATTTAGTCAAATTACGTATATCGGTAAAATTTGATACGACTTCTGTTCTATTACATAAAGTTTCTTTCTTTAACCATTACATAATCGTTAGAAAATCATATTTACGGTTAATGAAGAACCAAAGAAGACAGAAAAAAGAATCTTTTCTCTCGAAATGTTAATTGGTAGACTTGTGGTGTTTTGTAATTTATGACTTTAATATTACTCGTACATCGCTATTCCTATTCAATGCCTCGACAGCCTGGTAATTACGGTAAATATCGACTTTCTATTTACGAGTAACTATGGTCTTCGATGGGATACGCAATATTCTTCAACGCGTGCCATATAAGGTCGCTAGAAGTGTTGGTAGAAGAAAAATCTAATACAGCCAGGGATGTATCAAACGTATCGATCATTTGTGTGCAACCTGCATGCACCGACTTTACGATTCGAATCGTAAAATCAATGTTTACCGTCGAACAACGCTGATTGCATAGTTCTGATGCGGTGATGATAGATGCACACATATACAAACATGTATAGATTTTTTTAAAGAAAATTAAAAGTATCGTTCCCAATATTTTAATAAAAATAAACCTTCATACAGTGTCAAATTAATTCTTATACCACTTGAAAATTGAAAACTGCATCCACCAATCTAACAATACATAATTAAATAAAACTGGCTAAGCTTATAAGGACCCAATTTAATAACTGTACGAACCCACGAATACAGTGCACAGATCATTCCAATTTTCAAAGGTGTACACACATTTGTCCCTTTCAAAAGGTTAGAGATCCTTACTATCTAAATCCAGTTTAATTACGAAACAATTTCATAATAAAGTGCGTTCATGATACAACCACTTTGATAATGACTCAAGGGGGGCTGAAGTCATCCCCATGCTTTTCGTCGAGGATGCTCGACGACGTTACAGACCCCTGGTATACGCGACGCTGCACGTGACAAACGTTAGACCGCGGTTACACGTGGGCACAAAAGCTGAAGAACGCCCACACATCACGGATTCTCGGTCGGCCTTCGAGTTTCCTGGCCGGTGCATACGCGGTATTCACACTCGATGTGTCCCCAAGTATTTGTCCCTATACGAGTATCTCACTCCCTGTCACTTCAAGCTGTAGCCTCCTGTCTCTTTCTATCTTTCTGGATTCGCCCACTGTCTCTCCCTTCTGTAGGTACGTGTATATATGTACACATGCACTCGATGCAATCATTCCGTTGTGAACGATGCAAATACACGGACGCCGTGCCGGTCGTTCAGTATCTACTTTGACGCTTTCGACCCACTTTTAACCACTTTACCAGCCACGTACTATCTCTTAGATAATACAGAAACATCGTTTTGATAAATAACGTTTCGCTTGATGAATTTCCTTCCTTTGTGATTGCTGAACGCTTGCCTTGTGGCGGCGTGGTGCGCGTCAAATGTTTCACGGACTATCTTTTCATTTTTCATTGGATGGTTTCGTACAGTAAATACTGTTCGATAATCAATTATTATTTAACACGTTAAGCGCGACGTCAGTTCATGGGGGCTGACAGTGGACTTTTTGTTTGGAAATTTCCGAATATCTTCCAAACTTCCAAATTTCGAACTTTCAAATCTCAATTTTCCAGATTTTTAAATTTAAAATTTCCAAATTACCAAATTTCGAACTTTCAAATCACAAATATCTAAATTTTAAATTTCCAAATTTCTAAATCTAAAATTTCCTAATTACCCGAACTTTCAAATCTCAAATTTTCAAAATATCAAATTTCTAAATTTTAAGTTTCAACGTTCCAAATTTCGAACTTTCAAATCTCAATTTTCCAAATTACCTTTCGTGTATTTTACGTAAATTACACGAGGTATAAAATAAACAGAATTATTTGTAGTAACTCCAAAGCAATATAAATTTAATTATCTGCTCTATTTTGTATCTATTTTTCGATTCTTCAAAATACTCCATCGTCCCAGAATTAAATTTGAACACGGCTGTCGGACGTATTAACATAATTAAACACTTAAAAGGAACCATAGAAAAATAATACGACAAAAAGGGAACTGTATCGTGAAAAACACGTCTGCGCCCAAACTGACGCAACAGGAAGTTTCAGAGCATCAAAACCTACCGGTATGCAAAAGTTCCTTCTTTTTTGTAACCCGGCGCAAAGTTAACCCTTTGAATTTTCCACACGTGAACACGTTTCACAGATTAAAATAGAACACTGTATTTCCTATACTCAACCTGATTCGGGGGGGCCTGCGACAAGAAGGCCGACGTGTATGCCGGAATTTCGTCCGCTTTCCAAACAATTCCACGGTAAGAGACGGCCTAAGATAACGACACGACCCCTTATTCGACGCGTTGCAAGGCATTCGAAAGACGTGTATGCAGTATGCACCTTTTGTCGACGGCAACCCTCGTCTACCCGGCGTTCCGCCGCTTTTTGTATCCGTTACATTCGACCCAGTTTCCATGTTCCATCCTCGTGGAACGGCCCCGCTAGGTCGAGGGGATTTAATTCGAATTACCCTGCTAAAATGAACCGTGAATGCGAGAGAGTGCACCACCATGATATCACGGAATGGAGAAACGAATAACCCTCTTTGACGCAAAGTCTTTGTCAATCCTTTCGTTGTTCCGGAGAATCTTTCATTGTGAAGTTCACGTACAGAGTGGTTCGTTAAAAGTATAATGAAATTTTTGTAGATAAAACAACATGTTGGCGCATGCTTAGAAATTTGTATAAATATCTTTATACGTCGAAAGTCAAGATTCTGCATGATTTAGGTTTTTGAATCTTGAACGACGATTCCATAAGATACTTCGTAAGCGAACTGGATCCTTGATGGCACGCGTGAAATTTGATTTTCTTCCAAATTTTTATTTCTATTATTTAAGGTTGAATAATGTAGTAGATTTCTCGGATTTTTTTTTGGATGTTTAAAATAATAAAGGAACGTATAGAGTTTGAGCAAATATATTGGTGTATAAACCATTCAACGACTTTTTTTAAAAGTATTATTTTCCTAATAGATGAAAAGCTTTCGTTAGAAAATTTAAGCACCGAATTTTAGCCGAAATATCGTTTGTATTCGGTAAGTTGGGTCGTGATTGACCTAGAATGCACTGTTCGACGGTTAATATTATCAATAAACGCTGTTGAAAAAATGAGTGAGTAATTATAACCATCATATATATTTATTGCAAATGTGCAACATATCTTTTTTTATTTTAGATCCTTTTTGTTGTAGGTAACAAATAGTGTAATGTAATTAGTTTATTATGAAGGGTGAAGTAAATTATTTTTCAAACAATATACAACCTACAAATTTCATTATTAATAAAATTATCAAAAACATTTCTTGCTATTTGCAATCACAATATCATCAAGTTCCTTTGAAATAATTCTTCAGACTACACAAAGTTACACTTCGAATTCGAAAATGTATCTTTTTCCCAAAATTGAAAAAATTATACAACGAATGATTAATATCTATGAAAAGATGATAATCAAATCTGAACCTTTAATTTCCCAGCCAATAATTGCAACCACTGTTCACCATAATCCTTAATTTCAAAATTCCGTCTAAACCCAGAAATCCTGATTTCACAATTTTAAGCGTACGACTACATCGACTTTCCTATTTTCTTCTTCGAAGAACAAACTGCAGTATCCCCCGCAGATTCAGCCGGGACAAAAGAGGTTATTCCACGAAGAAATGGCGTTAACACGAGCAATTGACCGCACATGTTGGAACACGAATCGATTCGCAAAACGGGAAGAAGCAACGTGTGGATTACGGGGTCGGATAAATGGCTGCTGGCAAATACGAGCCAGGGTTTCGCAAATAAACCGGAAACGATGGCCTGCCTTCCCGGTTCCGCAACATCGTCAAAAAACGAACATACGTATTCATAAAGTTGAAAGTTTCCCGCAAATGGCAGCCGATCAACGCTGACTGCTTCGAGACGAACTTTGCCAGGTGATTTAGCGAAACTCTTGGCGGAAAAGCGAGAAAGTTTCATCGAAGAAAAAGTTGGCGATCTTTATGACGCGTCAGAGGATTCTGGGGGATAAGTCATATTCCTAATATTGCTTTTCACCTGGAGGCGAATTCTTTAGCGAGCCGAGCAGTTCTTTGATACTGGGATATATTTTTAAAGCTGAATTTTTTGACACTTTAGTCGCCTAGTAAAATTTGGAACAAGTCCTTCAGCTGACGATTGTTATTTAATTTTTCTAGTCTTAATAGTGTAATTCTAGTGGAAACAGGATCATTTTCTTAGAAAATCTAATCTGGTGTTTTTCTTGTATCAATAGTAATTGTATTGGTAATCGATTTAATGATTTTTAATCCTCTAAAGGGGGATGTTTAAATCATCTGATCCGTGGCAGTATCGTTATAATTGCGTAAAAAATTTAAAATATATCTGCTTATGTGCACAATATTCGAAATATGTATACTCATTCTCCATTTGCGGTATAGCGTCAAGTATGCTAGCTTTCCCTGGGAGAAATGGCGCCATAGGACACGGAAATCTAACCTTGACCTCCATCACATGTTTAAATACTTGAACTTGCATTAAACTTAGGTTTGATCTGAACATAATTTCGTAATTTAGTAACTTGATAATTTGGTAATTTAGTAATTTAGAAACCTGGTAATTTGGTAATTTGGTAATTTTGTAATTTAATAATTTGTTAATTTAGTGATTTAGTTATTTGGTAGTTTGATAATTTGGAAATTTAATAATGGACAATACGAAACTGTAATCGTCTATACATGATTAGAAACAACTATGCATGCATTTTATTCCATAATTTAAAATATAATAGGAACGAAAGGGTTAACAATAAATTGATAGAAAATATCACTTCAATTCCTTTACGTGAACCAAAGAACACCACGATTATTTCAATTAATACACCCGATCACATCGTTAAAACGATGTAAGCATTACATTACAGTCGTATAAACGTTCACGTTTCTTTTTCTTCTTCTCTAATTACAGGATAGGACACTATGGTTTGGTGAAAAGCATTGCATATGAATTATTGAACGCCTAGAAACACAATTCGTGTGTGGTTCATTAAAGACTGGTTCCAAGCCGGTAATTAGCGACATCGATACGAATCGCACAGAAGAAAACTTGAATCGTGACGTTTTTATGTTGTCCTTTCGGATTCCTGAACGATCATTCATTTGAAATTTAATGAATTCGCGTCGCTGTAAGAACACGATTCACATGAAACTGCTTTTTACCCAATGAAACAGTTTCTAGCAAACTAATCATTTACACGTAATTCATACCGAGTCGTTTCATATCAAATCTATCATTCTTTGACGCTGATACCAGGAATTTTATTTAAAATCAAATATGACGTAATTCATACAAAATTAGAGGGATTTAAGTCATCACTTTTTTGATTTCGACGTTTTCACAAAAATACAGATTTTTGCCTATTTTGGTGAAAAAGGAATCTAGAAGTATCGAAACATTATGTATTCTTTTAAATAAAAAATTAAGAAAAGAAATGCTATATTCTTAGGAAATTCTGAATTTTTAACCGACTTCGAAAAGGAGGAGGTTACTCAATTCGACGTTATTTATTTTTTTTTTGTGTTCGCCGATTACGCCGAGATGGATTGGCCAATCGGAACCCAGCCTTTTGCATCTTGTAGAGTATGACCAACAGTTAGTCCCGTAAAAAAACCATTTTGGATTTTTTCATTTTTTTCCGCTTTTATCGCAAAAAACGTGGTATTTCACGTTTACTCGGCCTGATATCGATGAAACCTAGTATTACATTTTGCGGCCGGGGATGTTTCTACGATGATACCATTTGCAACACTCCCTTCACTACCATGCTCTTCCCTGCACTTCCCTTTACTACCCTTCCCTTCCCATCCCTTTGTTGCTAATTACTATTCCCATAGCAAAATTCCTATTCTTTGATGCTACTCTGGAAGGAATGCTCCGAACGCCACTAAAAAATGTGAAATCAAAAA
The DNA here is from genome assembly GCA_943735885.1 of Stelis phaeoptera. NCBI lineage: Eukaryota > Metazoa > Arthropoda > Insecta > Hymenoptera > Megachilidae > Stelis > Stelis phaeoptera. Next base: position 7,567,952 of record OX030933.1, read on the forward strand.
ATATTTGGAAAAAAAAAATACAAACGACTTACGATACAAACGAAAGAATCGTTAATAATGCGTGTGATAGATATTCATAATAATATTCTATTGTTAGAAGCAATTGAAAGTCAGAAACTATGTTAAATTGCATAAGAAACTCGTATTAAAATTACTAAAAGTTCAAAGGGCTGCAAACAAAGTTCTGTTTCGAATTTCGGTATAAAGTTAGATTCGTAAGAAAGTAGAAACCTTCCACTTTAATTCGCTTTTTGATTTACGTCGATACCTTTATCCGTTCCTGAGATATCGTCGTGTAAAGACAAACGTAATTTTTATAGAAATTCGCCTGCCGCCGCCCGCTTGGACCCAGACAGCGAGTGTCTAGCGTAGCGGTCACGTGGTCATTGTTTACGTCTAACCCTTTGCTATTCCTGGAAATGCGTATACGAATTTCCTAGAAAAAAGTCTACGGCCCATTCGGGAGTACCCTCGTACGCGCCGGCCGCTATACAAACTTTGAAGCCCTATATCTCAGGAACTAATTAAGATATCGCGTTGCAACAAATTGCGTTATTATGTACGCACTTTCCTCTATCTTCTGAGCTACCTACTGCGTAAAATTTAGGCATGTTTTTTTTATATTTATTGCCAGGAATTTCGCCGCCGTTAAATGTTTCGCTATGACCTGTGGGATCATAATGCGTCAAATGTTTCCAGTTAAAGATTTAAATAACATTAGTTGATAGGAAAAGTAATATACAAACTTGAAGATAATATTTTTCGGTTCGGTAACGTGGTGATATCTGTTGGCGGAAGTTGAATATTCATAAAACTGCTGTATTGTGAATTTTTCATAACTACGAAAATATTAAATGCTTGAAATATCATCGACCAGTTGAACTGTAATATATTTCGGTATATTTCTGTGTATATTAATACACGTGACACGAAGGATTCGGTAATATGTTAACCGGACATTGATTCTCGTCGAGTATCTTCTCCCCACGAACGAGACGTCGATACTTAATATTTACAAAAATAGAAAAGATTAAAAAAAATACAAAAATACAAAATACTATACAACAAACTCTTGTCTAAATCGTTTTCACCCTCCTCCCTTTCTCTACACATCGAAAAACAATTTTTGGCAAAAAAATACAACCGACTTTGGAATGCACTAAAAAGGACGAAATAATTTTAATTTACATTTCGGAGACGGCGCAAAATTAAAAATTGTGTAAATAAAAGATGTTGCTAATGTGAAAGTATGTAAAAGGTTTAAAGAATTTTGACAATTTCCAATGTAGAAAATGTTTAATTTTGCACCGTCTCCGAAATGTAAATTAAAATTATTTCGTCCTTTTTAGTGCATTCCGAAGTCGGTTGTATTTTTTTGCCAAAAATTTTGTTTAAAACCTCTGAAGCTTCCATATAATATTTTTAGCAACTTATTGTTAATAACCTACAAATATGTTTCTAACATATTTACGATACTCTTTGTGCATGAACATTTATTTCCTAAGGACATATGTATAATACAGGTCATTCAGAGCGGAAGTGTTAATTTGTAAGAAAAAGATGAAACAAAAACATGCTCGCACTTTATCAAATCGCGGCTTCACGATTAAAATCGCTCGGTAAATCTTGTACACCATTCGCCACGAGCATTTTTCGTTCAAAAAGACTCGCGTGAATGTAAAGAGGCGTCGGTAAAAGAGCATTTTTTAACGACGAACGAACGCGAGGAGCGCCAGAAACACTAGTAGTCGAGCACGAAACAACCGACACTTTACTTTCGCTTTGTACTAAAATCAAGCAGGAGATTAACGGCACACGTCATCGTTAACGCGAATACTTGCAGATCGTCGTCATCGCCCGCAAACGCGTGCGAGAAACACGCGTTATTCAAATATGCTAAACGTCACTTCAGCTTGGTAATCGTTTACTTCAGATTCGTTCAGTCTGAGAAGCTAATCGTATAATTCCACACTAACGTAGTTTAAACGCTAAAGTTTTCTCCTATTTTTGATTCCGTTACGGTTTAACACTAGAATTACACTGAAATAGAAAACAAAATAAATAAAAGCCAACTTATATTTCGATAAGAGCCTTTTAATCAATTTTGTAATTTAAAATAAGAAATTAGAAGCGAGTCATTTTGACCCGTTTGGTAGTTCTAGTCGATTGACTGATACACACGTCGGCAGATATAAAAAGAAAGCTAATTTAGCAACCAACTTATTCTTATAGACAGTCACCTTCAAAATTCTTAGATTTATGGTTGGTAGCTCTCAAATTTAATTATTCGTACTGGCAATCTTTAAAATAGTCGACTTTATAGTAATCGCGTAGTGGACGGTTAGATAATCGGTTAGATGTCTATAGAGTCATCTTAAATGTCGCCTTGTGATTAATTATCCTCAGACAATCACCTTCAAACCTATAAACAGTGACTTCTATGAAAGTAATCAACCTTATAAATGATCCCCTTCAAACTGTTAAAACTTATACATAATCAGTCTCGGACTAGTTAGCCCAATACAGAGTCTCCCCCCAAACTAACAAATCTTAAACATCGCCTTTTAAATCATTATCCTGATAGATGGTCTTCAAAGTTCGAAGATTACTGGTTGGTAGCCCCCAGCTTTAATTATTCCTATCAGTACTCGTTATCAAAATGGCAAATCTTCTAAATAATCGCTTTCAAACTAGTAGCCCCTATAAATACTCAATCTGAAACTGGCGAAACCTAGAAACAGTCATCGTCAGCTTCAAACCACCAAGTTCCATGAGAAATAACCCTCGGATTAATCAACCACGTAGCTCGTCGTCACCCTCGAACTAGGTATCTCCCTCAAAAACAATCACCTTCAAATTGACCAAAGCCCGCATTCCACAAACACGAACGGTAATCCAACAGTTTGTACCCATTCGATGGCGCCAGTAAATTAACCCTTCGTACGATCACCCACGAATCAGTTAGCTAGCACCCTGTCAGAAGGTTATTTCTTAACCGCGCAAAGGATCCGGCGGGTAGCACAAAACGGGAATGAAAGATTGGCGTACAGAGGCATGCATTATATCGTGAAATACCGAAACGGAACACGAACGTGTGTGTATGAAATCCAACACGAAGAACCGGTGTCGGTGTTCGTCGATCAATACGGCATGCCTGAGGAACAGAGAGATCAGAACCGAGAGAGACAACGGCATTGTTAAACCGACGGATACCAGAGACGACACTTGGAACCGTCGATTTCGAACTAATTCTTCTCTGTCACCTCGCTGGTTAACCGACCAGTGCCAAAATGTCGTCTGTCTTTGAACCCACAGACCGTTTGAGTATCGGTACAATGTCGAAATGGCTACTGCCTCGTGCACGTGCGAGGATATCGTTTCGGTGCACTTTTCGATGAAATCAACGTCGATTAGGTACGCATAATGAAGAACTACAGATCGTAGAGATTGTACAAGGTGTTAAAAGGGTTTCTTTGAAGCGTCCTTATTGATTGATGGATATGGTCGGTTGAACGAAAAGTGATCCAAGTAGTTTTTTCCCCCAGCACAAGTTGCCTCACCCTCGAGCCACGTTGTTAGTATCTTTTCTCCTGGATCGAACCCAGATCTGGCAACAAACGCCTAAGGGTCATCGACCTCCAACCTCGTAAGCCAAATTCTCCGGCTCTCCTTGCTTTTTTCAACGTCTCACAAACAGCTGATGACCCCAACCTCATCTTTCTTCGGCTAACCCTTCTATTGTGAGACATGTGACCCGATCACAGGTTCTTCACCGTACATATTGTCATATAGTTACTGTATCTTTAGAAGCATATTGAATGCGGGCGAAAATTTTCATGGATTCTTTACGGACGATATACTCATTACCAATTTTCCAAAAACAATAGATAATCTAAGTTAGTTGTAATTTGCAACAGAGAATTAGGTTGAAAATTAAGATAAAAGTACAGCTGGATATTATAGTGATGTGAGAGATTCATAGGACCACAATAATGTGGTTCATATATATATACTTTTCACAAATATTTGTTTTCACATTCTGGACGCAAATAATAGCTATCAGTATGGGTAATAGAAATTTGTAATAAGAGAAAAATAAATAATATTCTGTCACCAAATGGTAATTAATACAATAGAAAATCTTCTCTGCCATAGTGATCCACTGTTCAGAAGTTAACCCTTTCCAGGCCAATTAGATAAACAAATTTTTTGTTAATTTTTGTGAAACCAAATTTTGTGAACCTCTAATTGTTAATACGTTTAAAAGAAATATTGCCATATGACGATACTAGGCTGAAAAGGGTTAAGTTATAACTTTACTATTGATTATAAAAATGATATAAGTGGAAATTCTGAACAATCCCAACACGGATGATCCATTTTTATCCTAAATTTATCGCCTCCATAATTTCTATTTTTCGTCGAGTGTCCAAGCGCCAAGGCTACGAAATTCGAACGCAATCGAGTGTTTACGAACACGACTGGATACCAACGTTGATAAAGTACACGGGGAACGCGATTCCTCCCGAGGAAGACCTTACGTAATCGCGTCGACGAGAACGTTAGAGGGAGAAGAATGAACGAACGCAGGGAGCAACGAAAGGAAAGGGGATAACAAACGAGCGACCGCGGTGGCCCAGTAGGGAGGAAATCGAAAAACAGGAAGAAAAGAAGGGATAGAGAGGTTGGCTTGGCGCCAAATCGGAAAAGAGGGTGGCCCACGTCGGCGAGAGGAACATTTCGCCCAGAAGGAAAGAGAAGAAATATAGAACAGAAATTAATGCTCGTCGGAACTGCCTCGGTTACCGATGCGGATGGACGAAAGTAAAGCGACCGAGAGAGAGCAGACCTCGAACGCTTTTTCAGCACGCCATCGCATCGTCGTTGCTCGTTTCACGTTGCCACCGGTTCTCTATCAAACCACGCTCTAACCCATCCGCACACGATGTTTGCTATCGTGTAAGAACTGTTTTCTGCGCTATTGTTTATTCATGAAGAGTTCCGCGGAAGTGTGTCGAACGGTGCTCGCGCAAAACGCGCCAACTGTTCCAAGCCGAAGCGCGCAGCTACGCTCCGCCGAGATTAATTTAGAAACAGAATCTCGAGCATCGATCGACTCGATTCGACGCGAAACACCGTGTTTGCTATTTTATTTTTATTAACGCGTTATAGATAGGAGACACCAATCGACGTTTTTCATTTGGAGAACGCAAATAGGCGCATGAATATTTGAAGTATTTTTTAAAAGACCCTGACCATTGAATTAGGGCCACTTGGTATTTTTGATACTTTTCGTTTTTGTGATAAAATTAGAAGGCGTGAGGGAACTTTAATAACTACACTTATTAATTACATTTACGTTTTTTTTTTATATACATATATAAAAAAATTCCAATACACCCATACCTTGCTTTACGGCCTACATATGTATATTCCGGAAAAGTTAGCCGTATAACGAATCAATTATTTTAATACAAACCCATATAAATTCAATTGGATCTGTTCCAATTTTTTATAAAATAATAGAGTTTTTAGTTCATAACGCATTTCTTTTTTTGCCGTATAACGAAACATTTTGAGCCGTAAATCGAAAAAGTGCTGTAATCAAAAAAGACCGTATAAAAAGCGGTCGTATAGCGAGGTATGGGTGTACTGCTTTTTGTACACCGAACCCAATATACCTTTTAATTATAATACGTTTATTTCTAGGAAAGACGATTTGATTAAGAATTGATTAATTATCTGGATATTGTTTTTACGTTTCATTCAAGTGTCCGAGGCTACTCTTCCCCTATGATTATAAACGTCGCTTAAAATACCACGGACCATAACCAAAGTGCCTCATCCGTCCACCTAATGCACGAAGCCTTATGGTAGAATGATAATTTCTTCTCGCTCTGTTTATGACCGTACACCGAGCCTGAGTCGATCGATAGAGAATTGCGTGATGAAGTAAAAAAAAAAAGAAAGAAAACGTGATCTATTTTGAAAACGATGCATTCAACGCAGATAAACGATCTATGCTTTCATCGTAGACCAAGCTAGTATTTCGTAACTGTTGACGATATTGATAACTATCTCTATGGAAACTACATGGTACAATGGTCTTTTGTTTTATATTATTATTTTAAGAGATACGATGGGAAAGTAGTTTTGGAGTACCCTGTCTGATCAAATTATTATGGACACTTTGAAATTGAGGGGCCGGATGCAATAAGGGGATACGCGCGAATTTTGGAGAATAACTATTGTCCGCGAGGCTAATTTTGAACATTGTTCGAATTTGGATTTTGATGACTGATACTTGTAGAGAATTTCATAATACACGTTTTTTGTTTATAAGTTAAATTTGTAGCTTTTTTCGTTTTTGAATTATTAACGAAAATAATCGTTTTTAAGTAAAATAGATTTCAATGTACTTTTACGTTCAACTCGTAATATCTCGGCCGAATATGAATATTTATCTTTGAAACTTACACAAAATAATCTTTAACATATTTCTCGAGGTATAACAGCTATACAAAGTTTCTAAAACGTTTGAGAACCAAATGCTGAATTTTTCAATACATTATCGCCGAATTTGTTGGTTTATTCATTCGATCGCAAAAGTTGTGCTACGAAATTTCGAATCATAAATTTGGACCTATACTATAATCTTGTGTATTAGTTAAGGAAGTTTTGTGGAAAATGCTAGATCTTTAGATATTGAGGTTGCAAAGATATGGCGATTTATAATCGATGCGTTTACGTATCGCTCAAGGAGTCCGAGCCATTCGTCATTATACGAGACGGAGACCGCAACAATGTATTAAAATTAACGATATTTCTTTAGAGAAATACATTTTTATTGTGTTTCAGTGACATTCAAGAATTAGAATATCATTGAAAATCAATAAAAATTTATTGTTCATACTTACTGTGTTATTTGTCAATGCATTAAGATATGCTAGTACGAACAATAAATTTTTATTGATTTTCAATGATATTCTAATTCTTGAATGTCACTAAAACACAATAAAAATGTATTTCTCTAAAGAAATATCGTTAATTTTAATACATTGTTGCGGTCTCCGTCTCGTATAATGACAAATGGCTCGGACTCCTTGAGCGATACGTAAACGCATCGATTATAAATCGCCATATCTTTGCAACCTCAATATCTAAAGATCTAGCATTTTCCACAAAACTTCCTTAACTAATACACAAGATTATAGTATAGGTCCAAATTTATGATTCGAAATTTTGTAGCACAACTTTTGCGATCGAATGAATAAACCAACAAATTCGGCGATAATGTATTGAAAAATTCAGCATTTGGTTCTCAAACGTTTTAGAAACTTTGTATAGCTGTTATACCTCGAGAAATATGTTAAAGATTATTTTGTGTAAGTTTCAAAGATAAATATTCATATTCGGCCGAGATATTACGAGTTGAACGTAAAAGTACATTGAAATCTATTTTACTTAAAAACGATTATTTTCGTTAATAATTCAAAAACGAAAAAAGCTACAAATTTAACTTATAAACAAAAAACGTGTATTATGAAATTCTCTACAAGTATCAGTCATCAAAATCCAAATTCGAACAATGTTCAAAATTAGCCTCGCGGACAATTGTTTTTCTCCAAAATTCGCGCGTATCCCCTTATTGCATCCGGCCCCTCAATTGTCACTGTTTAATTATCGACGAAAAAATACATTGGATCATTAAGTATGAAATGTGACAAATAAAACGTAAACTAAAATTAATTATTTCCGATCCAAGTATGTCAAGCACGTTCCATATATGTTTGATATATCAATGGTAGTTCATTTATGCTATTGCTGTGAAAATGATCAATATCAAAGCTTACATCTAGCCATTCGCCAAGTTTCATATTTAACGATCTAATAATTAGAAATATATTTATTATGCAGGGAACTTAACGCCTTTCTGTATCCAAAATACAGTAACATTTAGCAGTACTAAAACGAATGATAATCGAGAAAGGCAACACATGAATCGGCAGTATATAGTCACACTTGCATAGTACAGATTAGTGGTTTGTTGTAAATATTCATCTTATACGCCGATTAAATAAAAAGTTACCGCAAACATATTAAAATACAGTTAAATTGTGTATCTATATGTTAAGATGAAAAGATAGAGTATATTTTACTACAATTGAAGTCGTAACTTTTTATTGAATATGATCATGCCACACACTTGCGACGAAAATGACACAAATCAAAGAATGTAATTGTTTCAACCATTAACGTGCAAACGTGGATCTTTTAAGAGGTTTACGTATTTCAGTTTATATTATTTGCAATACATACTGTATTACTTCCGAATTTAAGCCGTACCTTTTATTGAAACTTTTCAAACGTAAAATTAGAGTGCCGCTTAAATTCAAAGTGAATAATTAAATTTTGTCCTATTTCTCAATACCTATTATAAAATCATTTTTATTATCTTTCCAATTTTCCCATTTTAAAATTCTACTGCAAAAATTCGAGAGTGACTTAACAAATTATGTGCCAAAATCTTCAGATCAAACCCTCGTACGCAAACATATGTATTTTCCCATATTTCGTACGCAAAGTAAATCATTTATGTTATTTTACTGTTTTAATAAGAATATTCAGAAAATCAGACGTATCGAAATACGACGAAGCATCGTTCGACGGAAGTTGCAAAGGACGAAGGGAGGCGAAGAGAATGCGCCGGGGGCTGCATTAATTACGCGCGTCTCGTCGACGCGTTTTCAAAAGAGGACTGCTCGACGATCGAACGGGTAAATTGAAATTCTTCGCTGGACTAATTAGAACAAAAGCCTGGCGCCAGCGCGATGAGGAGGCTGGATTTCGAGAGGAAGAGGGATAAATCGAGCCGTGTGAAAGGGACAAGTCGGTGGCAAAACGAGGACCCACTCCGACAGATGAATTCGAAATGAAAGTGCTTCCTTTCTTCGTCGCTTTGCCACACGCGTGCACGCGTGCGTGTATTTTATTTCGACGATGAATTTAAAACCCGACAGAGTCTGGTACGTCGATGATAGGTATCGAGAAGAACGAAGAAGAACGGAAGAGATCCGTGACAAGATAAAATTTAAAAGTTAAGGTAGCATAGATTTCCTTTTATCTTTTATTGCTGACATTATATTATTTAACTTTGATATTGCCGATTTAAGAAAACAATTTTGTACTTTTAAGAGTACTTTTTACGAAAACTCAAAATTGTGTCGAACTGATCAAATTTTTCTTACAATATGGTCTTTCGTACAAAACACACGGAATGCAAATTTAGCCGACTGAAAAGAAAAATCGTTTAAATAGGAAATATTCTATAATTTACTGACTTTTGTAACATTCTGCCCTAATATTTTTAACGCAAAATATTCCAAAATATCGATCTGCATACTTCCATTTGAGAAAACGGTGATAATTTTCAAACTTCTTTAACACTTCCTTGCCTTCATGTAGAAAATATTAAACTAACTATTCACACTTGCGTAACTTTGAGATAACATATTAAATTTTTATTGTAAATACGAAACTTCTCTTCTTATGTTTTTCACGATATAGCATTGTGGTTCATACGTATCAGAGGAAATATTGTGTCTTCGAATCCTAAAATTAGGTTCTGATTTTGGAATACAAATGCTTTTCATACTTTATCATTTCTACTCGAAAAAGTAATAAATTTGAATTATAAAAAGCTCAAGTATGAAAGTTAAACTAGTGCTTTGTAATGAAAAAAAAAAAAGAAAAAAAAAAAGGGATGCTAAAATGTCGAAACAGATGACGTGTGCGATATATGAAAGGAGGTTTCAAAGGCCAACAATTCTGTAGGGGAGCTCCTTGAATCGAATGATCGACTTGATTCGCTCCCACGATGGGTGCTCATCATCAACTGGACTGTCCCATGAAGCGTAACCTTAGAACTATCGACCCTTATTAAAGGTGGTGTCTCTCGCTTACACTTCGCCAAGTAGCGACCCATTTATAGACAATTACGAAAATTGGAAGCAGGTTAAAAGGAAGAACAAGCTTGAACTAAAAGTTATCCTACGACTAACCTAAAATATTATCGCTTGCTCAATAAATATAAAAAATACATTATGCGAAAAATATTGATACCCTCTATACATATGGGCAAGTAAAATCTCCAATAATCAGTTTAGGATTCAATATCGAACCATATTTACATTTTTCAAATTTTTGTTTGTACACAAAAATACTCAATTTTTAGCACATTATGGGCGTTTAAATATATTTAAACATAATATGATATAAATTAATATTAGTATGTTTAGCAAAGCTTTTGCCGACAAATTTGAATTTTTCCAAAATTAGGTTTCTTAGAAACCATCGTTAATGGAGAAAAATTTATCGAAAAACATTGTTTGATAAAGATATTAAAATTCAGGGTTGCTGCAATAATGGAATATTCGATAACACAGCTATTCTTTCCAATTCCTGCTTATTAATAAAATATCAAAGGATAGTGTACAGGCAGCCCATATAAACCTATAGACATCCATGCAACTTCGAAACAATATGACAAACTTCTGTCTTATACACCTTTTTTTTTCACTATGCATTATATACCGATCAAACCCAAATTGCAATCATTTCATAATTAACGATCATTAAATGTATCATCACCTATGATTGAAATAATTTCATTTCGAGTTTTCGATCAATAATCTGATTATATAATAATACCAGACCCAAAGTCAAAAGTCCAAACTCAAAAATACGATCCAATTTCTTACAAACTCGAAGCTTCGATAATTCAATCAGATACGTCTCCGAAGTAAGACTTTCGAGAGAAGCTCGCCGACCCTGTTTTCCAAAGGAAACCGAACAAAATAAAAGCCTTCGGGTCTATCGAATCCCCCGAGCTGGAAATCGTGTTTATCTAGCGCGAAACGAGATATAGGTTTCGTGATACACGTGGGACAGCCGTTTATCGGGGTTCAGCAAAACAGAAAATCAAACGAGACCGGTCGATCGGACGGTCTTGTTAAATGCAACCGACCTTAACGATGCCAGCAAGATCGGCTCGACGAAACTCGACAGGCGAACAGCAAGGAAGACAGTCGAATAAAAAAAAAAGAATAAAAAAAAGAAGAAAGAGACAGAAAGACGGAAAAAGAACATCGAGGTCGAAGCAGTAATTATACCCGACGACAGTATCATCGTCTCTAGATCGATGCGCCTATCTTTTCATGAACAAGGATAATAGGGTCGATGGTTGACGAAGTGAAGCGCAGAGAAAGCGAGACACTATTGAGCCCTGTTTCCTATCAGAAGCTACGTGAAACGTTGTTTTGTGAAATGAGTCTTGAACGTTTCATTAACAGAATACGACATATCGATATCTTAATAATAAGAAGGCAAACATTTGATTTCTTAACACGTTCACTGCCACGAAATTTTGAAAAGAATTGATGAAATTAACCGCTGATAGCGCTAATATTAAGCTAATAATGCTGACTATCAAATTGAAATTTGAAAATTAATTGACTGCATCCTTAACCCCTTGGCTACTGTGGGCGCCTATAGACGCCGTGTGGTACGGCCGGTGCGTAACAATGTCTGGCGTCTGACTACATACGTCCGTCTTCACTGTGGTAGTCGACGTATTAACTCTAGTTTTGCATTTTAAAACCTTGACTGCCACGGTAAAGACACTGAAAACTTGGTCCGGCAAAGCATTTATTTTCGTAATTTCTATTATTCAGAATTCGGTGTACTTAATAGAACGATTTCTAATTAAGTAATTGAAAAGATATTAATAATGCAAACGACAAATTTCGATGGAAATTCAAATGTCACCCACGTATGGGTGACGTGGCAGTTAAAGTGTTAATGCATTACCTACTGTATTATTGAAAGAGCAATTCTTACATTCAATCTCCTTCGACCCGTAAGACACCTAACTTTCATTATTTCAACAAGGTAATAGACAAAATAATAATCAAGGGTTCGTCAATCAGTTTTCGATCTACAATCGATACTGCTGAAAAGCCTATTACTAGTTAATAAGGCCCTTTGCAGATAATTTGTCAAGCTCTATTCATAAAATAACCAAAACACACTTCAATCTTCAAAATTGAAGAAATAATTTTCATTTTCTTAGAAAATCGTTCCTCCTACGAAGAAAAGTAATAGAACATAAAAGATGCGCCTTGTCTAAATCTTCAATTTCTATTGGTCGTATTTTTTGATACAATTACTAATTTCGAAGATAATTGAGAAAAACGATTCTATGGATGCAAGAGCACGTTTTTCTTCAATTATTCTTTTATTAATTGAAACAATTCCATGAGACGCTGCAAAAGAAACTGAACTATCGTCTGTGGATAATACATAGATATTTTTTCTTTTCTTTTCGCATCGGCGACGTAGGAAATGTTCGATGCAACAAGGTCAATAGAATGTATAGTACGAGTACCGGTGTCTGTATAATTTATCGCTCGTACGCAGCAACTTTTGAATCGGGCAAACCGTCTCGACGAAGTTGCCGTCAGATAATCGCAAGATATCTAACATTTGCATTTTACATGCGCCTACCAACGGCGACGAGCTGAATTTCACATGGATATCGAGCGACGCAGAAAACTCGAATTTCTCTTATCGACCAAGAAACTGTGGGAACTTTCACGATCCTCGACGTTTATCCGTGATTCAAGATCGATCTATCGCGCATGAATTGGAATTAACAGCTCGAACACGGTGTATTCGATGCGTTCGTGTGCCCCTCGACACCTCGTTCATCGTGAACGAATTTGCTCGAATCGAATAGTCGTGTACCTCCTGGGATCGTATCGAATGCTTATATATTTATATGCTAATCGAAAAGTCCGGGGAAAATCGATGATAGCCCATTCTAAATCGAAACTGGAATTTTAGCACTATGCGGTGAAGGTAAAGTGTACTGTTATATAAAAAAGAAAAGAACGGGCTCGATACAGAAAAATTAACCCTCTGCAGTCGATTGGTGTCTCCGAGGGACATGTGTAACCATCTGGAGAATTTTTAAAATTAAAATTACAAATTTCATTTATATTAGAATATAGCAAAGTAATCATAAAAATACAAAGATTCATAAACGTTGGTAACTTTTTCATTTTAAAATCGAACTTAGGTTTCTAAGAATTCCTATACGAGGAATACTTCGAGTGCAAAGGGTTAATGGGAAAAGAATCCTTGATTGGGGAAAGAACACTGAATAGTCACACTTTACAAATGGAAAAATTTTTAAAATTTATATAAACGACCCACATGCTTAGAAACACTAATCTTTTTTCAGCCGTCAATATTTAAAAAAACTGTTTAATACGTTTTTTATTTTGCTTGGTTGGAAGTATTCCTATTAATACTTGAAATTATGAATTTTCAACGGCTGCAGCGTGACAGCCAAAGTGCCATCATAGTAGAGTAAATTTTTGATCCCATTTAATGTTAAATCTAAAATTCTCCTGCTCAGAAGTAGGAAAAAAAATCTCTTAAATTCAAGATAAATTTTGAATTTCTAAACCAATTAAAAATTACTTGTCATCGATTTTCAGTTCAAAGAAGTATTCAAAAGTATTCATTTTAATAATCGAACGACTGACGTGCAATTTTGTTATCGCCGTTATCACCAAATTAAAAATATGTTCATACTCTATCCCACGGTATAATTTCGTTAAGATAATCGGCTTTAAGTGACGTTTAAGCCGATAATCATCTAATGATGATTAATTTTCCTATCCAACCACCGGCTTATAACGCAAACGAAGATCTATGAGGAGATACACCGTCGCGTCGGTTATTAAATCTTGCCAGATCGAAATATGTATATCAAAGAAGGAAGAGAATCGTAAGTTGAACAGAAAAGAGAGAAACCTGAAAAGCAACACGTTCGATCGAGCACTGATCGTGATGAAGACCTCATTCGGCTTCCCGGTCGTTCTTCATAATTTATTCCACCATCTACAGGGTGTTTTGAATCCGTTGGTGCAATTTTCAGGAAGAAATGTGTCGATAATTAAGAGTAATATTTTTTCGCACAAAACTTCATTTTCAAAAAAATCGATTATGAAAATTTGAAAGAGGAAAGAATCATTTCTAATCATTTTTATTTTAGAAACTTTAGAAAAAGTGTTACGTCTGAAATATTTGTGTTTAAGATATTTTTTAACATCATTCGAAAACTTCCAATTTTCTTTCACACATGTGATTTTAATTTTTCAATATTTACAGTTTTCGAAATTGACAAAATATTTAATTTATTGAAGAGAATACGTCAGTTGCACTAATACTTATTTTGATCGACAAAGTGATACCTTTCAGGTCTCTGTAAAACATGAATCGATATGATTTCAGCCAAAATTAACGAAATAGAATTAAATATCTAATTTTTTGAGAAAGTACATAAATTCTTTTTTGTTTTCTTAATTCAATTACTTTTTAATAGTACTTATTTCCTCCTTTCACTATTTTAGTATTAATTTTGTTACGAGGTAATATTTTTATCACATCTCACACGAATTACATATAATATTTTATCAAACACGTATCAGGATTGTTTCGGTAAGAAAAATTTACTCGCGCACTCATTAAACTATCTTAACTCCAACAAAAAGTAATTCAATGCGTAGCACCTAAAACGTTCCACGTCTTTATCCTCTTCTTTCATTTTTTCCATTAAATTCTAATTTTAACATCGCGTCAAATCTATCGACCGTGAAAGTATTAAAACAACAGTGCTTCCATCGATTTGCACGCTCGTTCCTCGACCTTAATTAAAATGACCATTCGACGAACGCGCACGATACAATTAGCACTCTCAACAAAAATAACACGCGTTAAATTAACACACACAATTAGTATGCTTCGCACACAAATGCCCATTTGAAAGAAAACAACAATCCACCCTTAACTCCCTGTACAAAGTCACAAAAACGTCACCATATGCTACGGACACGCTACGACTAAACGTCGACCAAACGATTCGTCAATTAACCCCCATTACCTAACCCTCCCGTACTCTTGAAACCCTTCCAGTCTCGACCCTGTTCGTTGATCCACCCCATGGCCCAAGAAGACGCAAATTCCCCTCAAAGCGACCGAGAACTCCAAAAAAAAAAGCCCTCTCGTGAAAAGTGATCCCCAGAGTACCAATCGACCGTCGTAGACTCTCGACGAATCACGGATCAACCCTTTGACTGTTCAGTCCGTACTACGTAGTACGAGCAAGGCTACGCGACTGACTACAAACGAGCTGTTTACCTCGCAAGAATTTCAACAATTACATAATTTTCAATCTACAAATGTTCCAAGCAAATGAACAGAGGCTGTCGAACAAATCAAAGTGTTTTTGACAACCTCGAATGCCACGCTAAAGTCGTAGACTTTACAACAAATGTACGTAGTACGTTAGCTCTTTCTGTTGTACAAATTTTAGGAGCATCAATTGTAATCAGTTAAACAAGGATAGACTCTTGCGAAAATACCATTCGTCAGACAGACATGGCAGTACTAAATAAATCAAGAACGATGGGGAGTACTCACCTTGACGAAATGCAGGTTCTCTTTGTCGAGGAGGAACTCCATGGATTTGTGTGGTCGTTGGTTGATGGTGGACGCGGAGTCGTCGTCGCGGGGACTCCTGTGGGAAGCGGCGACAGGCGACTGGGGTACGTGGAGGGCGTGCTCCGGCCTCGGTCTCGGGACGGTCGAGGTGTGATTCAGATTGAGCAGACTTCTGGTCTTCTTGCCGGCGGCGTTCGTGGAGGAGGTGCTCGTGGTGGTCGACGGCACGGCCTCGTCGAGGTCGGTCTCGAGCAGGCCGACCGGGCGCTCCTGGGCGGCCTGCATCGTACGGGCTTTCGCCATCTCGATGGCCGCCGGATTTCCAAGGTCCGTGGCCGCGCGTCGGCGCGACGAACACACCGTCGCCGACGACGACGCGCCCGTCGACGCTCTCGAGCCCAGCGCCCCGACGCGGGGCGGCTGCGGAGGCAGGGGTGGTTTGCTGGACACTGGCGCCCTCCCGTTCGCGCTGCAAAAACCAATCTCTTCGTTACACCTTATTTTATTCCTCTCCGTTGATAGGTTTTGTTCGACGCGCGATTCGGAGGGTTTTTTGAAATCACAGGGAGGCATGGTTATACAACCGACCTACCCTATCCGCAAGTATTACGATTCAAGACCTACCGTGGTTACATGAATCTACGAGCAATCCTGAAAGCTAGTTTATAGAAAACTCGACAAACAATTAAAAAGGTTCAAATATTATATCTATTTCCTTCTATATGCAGGAGTTTCCTAATATGTTAGACCAGAGGTGGGGAACCTTTTTACCATTAGGCAGTAATTTTATTTTGTTCATCCAGATCTTTAAATTTTAATAAACAACTATATAATTTAAATACCACTTCAAATAAAAATGATATTAGTAGAAGTATTTTTAAATAAATTGATTTCATTTTAAGGAAATACAATAGAAAAATAATAATATTATTAATTAATACAACAGCTTGCTTTTATGAAGGCCGCACAAGAAACTCACGGAGGCCGCACGTTCCCCACCTCTGTGTTAGACTTTACTAGGGAAAATGGCAGTATAGGGAAAGGTACTACAACTTCCTGCTACGATACTATAAAGTTACCACGTATTATGTCTGACAATAAGTTAGGTCTGGATTCAGTTAAACGCCACGAATATAATTACTAAGAATATAGGTGTACAATGATCGAACATGCTAGGCTTTTCTAGGGAAATCTCAAGATTTAGTGACCTGGTTGAAGTTGGTTAAAGTCCTCGTCCCTTTCAAAATCACAGGGTAACAAAACAAGTATCGACGTGATTTAGAAGTACAAATATCTGTAACGATAATTTACTTTCGTTTGCTTTCGCAAATATAGAAAACTAGAGTAAAACATGTCACAAAATCATCGATTTCTAGCGACAAAAAGTCCATCGTGTCGAGTCATGGTAGAGCAAATCTGGTCATTCGCCACAAAAGAGAAACTAACATCGAAATGACTAAATATACTTCTGCGAAAACGTGAAACATATGGAAACTGGCTACTTACGTCGTACGACAAAAAAATTAATAAAATGCATATCGAAACGTTACCAAGGTATGATCAATAACGAGGAGAACCCATTAGTAATCATTTCAATTAATCTATGTAGGATTTGTTCGAATTTATGTTATTAATATTTATTATAAATAATAAAAGATGTCTTGTAATATGCGGTCGTGAAAGTGTTAAAATATCCTAATGAGAATAATTATCATTTACGTGAAATAAAAACAGTTCAGTCAGCCGTACAAGTGTAAGCACGAGTTTCTCAACTTCCGGTAAAGCAAGCTGTGAATCAAATTTTTGTATTGCCCTGCAACAAAATGGCCGATTTTCACTCTTCTGATAACTGATTACTTATGGTTATCCCTAATAAAAAAAAAGGTATTCAATTTTGCAAACACATCGTTAGGATTTTCTTGTGAAACAAACTGTATATCGCAAGATAGCACTTTCTTGGAGCAACAAAAAGCATCTGTCCGCTTGGCTTTGAACTTCGCCGAGCTATGCGAATCCTTCATAGACGGTGGTGTTTTTGAGGCCGATGAATTCGCGGAGCGGCTTTCACGCGATTCGATCCTCAATCATCCAGGCTCCCGTTACAAGCCGAAGAAAAACACGGAAGCGAACAAACTCCTAAGCGCTTGTTTGTCTCACGATCCTGAACGACTACACGACTCCTCGACCGCTGTCCGCTTGTACGATTCGATGATGCATCCTATCGAGATTATTGCCGTGTAGCAGTACATTTTTAACACCAGAAGATTTAGTATTTTAACTATCAAATCAATCTGCACAGTTAACTTTGATTCGATTCTTCGCACGGTCGAGTTATCTATAAATAAATTATCGCAATTTTCAAGATACTTGCGATATTGGCTTGTAGCTTTTCCGGTTATTAGCAAGAATCGTTTACTACGTTCTCAAAGTCATCAAGCACTTGGTGTTCGATTACAATTTGAAATCTGAATTCACTTATGAAAGATTTCTGCTTTATATTATATTAAATAATTTATGATTTTAAATATTACTTGTACAAGCTAGCCCTAACCTTATGTTTCGACCTTAATCCGATTTTTAAGGCTGACTTTCAAAAGCTATTCATTGCCAACCTCATATTTATAAAGGAGCTCTCTGAAAATTGCACATTATCTCGTATTGTCGCTATAACCTTCTAATAAAGTATTTATGAGTCTATATTTCATTTTTACTGTACACTTGGGTGCCGCGTGTCTTATTTCAAGTATCCACGATACGCCATGGACATTCAGGGTGCACCAGTCTACCCTGAAGGTGAACCTAACAAGCTCCTATCTTTTTAAATGGATCGCGTTTTTATAATGTACCCGAAATCCCTATTCTTGGTTCACCTAACCCTTAACTGTCATGGCTTCCTATATTTTTTACCCTAGGACACCCTAGGAATTCTATACTTTTTCAATTAATTTTCAAATAATTTATATTCGTATCCGTTTTTAAACAGAGAAATGATATATTCGATTACGTCTGTCGAGCTAGCCCCCCCCCCCTACAAAAATAAAAAAAACAAATACATGAAAATTATGAGCTATTCATGAGCTTTCATATTCTGCGGTCGACGTCGGCTCAGCCCCCCCATTGAAATTTTTTAATTCCTGCTTAGTTTGACGAGCTCCAAATTTTTTATTTGCAGAATATGAAAGCTCATAATTTTCATATATTGTTTTTCTGTTGTTTTATTTTTGCAAGGTGGGGGGGACTAGCTCGATAGACGTAATTCGATTTCGACAAGGTGAAATCGGAACCTGCCACGGTACTTAAGGATTAATCGCGAAAAAATCGACCGCATTTTTTTACAGACAAACATTCAAACGTTCCAAGCGAGCACTTAAAGTGCTCAAACGAACATCTGCAGCTGGTCACTGCCCCTTGTACGATGAAATGGGTGCTCCAAGACAGACAGATCCGAATCGAACGATCCCCTCAATTGCTCTCAATCGCCCCCTCTTATCATCGTCTTTTTCCTTCTTTTCTGTCTGTCGAGAAAACAAATCAAAAAGCATCGTTACGTCGTGGACGATTTTACGACCGTGGGCGATCTTCATTGATCATGGTTCGATTTTCTTCGATTTATTACCTTTATTGATGAATACAGTCAGAACTATTGTAACACGTAAGACACAGGGCTTTCGTTGTTAAAAGTATGCTCGAGCATACTCGAGCATCGTAAAAGCAGTTGTAAGTTTTCAGGAGAATAAAACAAACCGCTAGCAGCAAAGAGGAAAAACATCGGATTACGATGCAAAGGCGTGCGCATAACTCGGCGAAACATTCGTCGGGATTTTAATTCGCGCGGCACGAGACGTGAGATCATGTTTATAAACGCAGTTGGAACAATGATGGAGAATCGTCGGCCACCACCTCTAAAATTAGTCTAGCCGCGCGAAACGCTTTCGAAATCATCGCGTCTTTCTCGAAGTCTGGAAATACCCTGTGAAACAATCGGTATTTTAACCGACGAAACATCTTGCGCTCGAGTTTGTTGAACAACACTAACCGTTAATTACCGGGGGTTAGAATTATAAATATAACACGCAGGGCATAGCAGAGCGAACATTGACACTGTCTTTTCGATGTATAAGCCACACTGATTTTTCATTTCTATTTTGATGCACCAATATCTACTTTTGATTAGAAAATGATGAATCTAATTTGAATAGGGTCACTTCTGAGTCTGCTATGGTGTTTAAGGGTTAATTTACAGTTGTAATTTAAAAAAAGGCAGTTTAAGTAATAAAGTTTCAATATTTATAACTATGTACAGTGGGACGATGGACTGTTATTTGTTATATTCTAAGATAAATAAAATTGTAATGTATTAAGTCACACTTTTCAAACTTAGTTACGAAGCTAGTATCATTTTTGCACTATTGAAAATTAAACAATTCATAATTAGAACGAAATAGTTTTTTACTATAGGAAATAATGACAAAATGTCTGCTTTTACAAAATTATTTTAACAACGTCGAGTTAATTACTTTAACTTACAGATGAGCTCAATTTTATTCTGGTCCGTTATTTTACAATAGTTTCCATATCTGGGGAATGCATTAATTTTCACATATTTTATCTTATTTAACTGACTGTAAATATTATGAAATAGAAGTTAAATACTTGAAAATACATACAACAAAAAGAGCTAAATATACCGTAAATATCTGCTGAAAATAAATTTATTATAAACCGACACTCGAACTATTAACCCCTTTGTTACTATGGTATACAAAAAAAAAACCATGTATAACTACAATATAAAATATGGTACATAAAGTGTATATATAATTCAGAAAAAGAAAACAGAAGCGTCCTTCTGTCTCAAAGTCCGACACGAAATTCTGGCCGGCCCAATAAAAACAGAAGGCATAAGAAGTCATAAATTCCCTGAAATGCACACGATCGTTAAAGATATTTTTGCCGTGAATATTCTACCAGAAGCCGTTGGCGAGGTTACATGTATCCATTCGAATCGAATCGTCGATCATCGAGAAACAAGACGAGGAATTATATTTCTCCGTTGCACGATGCCATGAACTCGAGGCATGCGGCCGTTCGCGAGCCTACGGTTTAAATATACCCCCCCTGTATGCATGCACGTAGGTGTACGGCTTGACAAGCCTTATTAGTCTTATTTCATTCCAACATCAGTCCGGAAGTCGTTCGAGGTGGTCCGAGAGTGCGGCTAGCCGGTCATAGAATTCTATCATCGAATCCTTTTGCTTCTGTTTTCCTCTCGTTATGCAAAAGCATCGACGACTTTCTGCCCTTTATCTTTTTTGCTCCCTTTCGAATGGAATCGTTTTTATACGACGATCGAATTAACCTCCGAACGATGGATGCCGGGTAAATCATGACCCAAACGTACATGTACAAGTCCTCGACAATCTCGATTCAAAATAAAGAATTGCAACTAAATGATTTAAAAATTTGATTAAATATCGAGTAAAATTCCAACGAAATTATCGTAAATTATTGTACGTGTTCATTCGAGAGTAGGAAGGTATTGAGAGCGACTTTTGAAATTGTTGAAAGTGATTCTCACAATCAGCCTCTGCTCGCTGTAAATGTTATCTTGATAGCTTCTCGCGTGATTTGTACCCTCAAACGGACAAATCCCTTAGGAAAATTAAATTTAAATTACTGCTATTTTTGGGAATCCGCTGTTCAAGTGTTTAACGTAGAAATTTGCACTAGCTCTTTGTTCTCGAGTGGCACCTTTATGGGCAACAGATATAATTTACTAGAGAATTTTTAAATACAAAACCTAAGTTTTAATTAAATTGGAATGTATCAAATTGACAAACGAGGTAAAAATAAACCGCTTCATAAATATCTATAATGATTTCTTTATAAAATCGAGACTTTGGTGTTCGAAACCCTTATTATACAAACAAACTACGAAAAGGGTTACCGAAAAAGGGTACAAAGGATCGAAGCAAGTAATGTACCCTATATTTACACGATCCTGGATCCGTCGTTCCGTAACGCAGAAACATTACACAACGTGACAGTGGCATCGAGTTCGTTTCAATGGTAACAGAAAAACAACGACACGTCAGGATTACTTAACAGCACGATAAAATCCAACGTTGAAGTCACACCTCTAAATATACTAATGTCCGTTCGCAACGTTCCGCGATGAAGACGAAGAGGAAACGCTTCGAGACGCTATTACTGGAACGCCACGACCCCGTTTTTCCTCGCTTTTCGAAGACGAAATTTCGTCCAAGCGCACGCAACGAGCAACCAGCATGATTCCAAACCGACAATGGTCGATCCTTAAATTACGATTCATAGCTCGAGATGATTCATACAGCGTCAAAAGTGGTCGACCCTCGCGCGAGTAAACAGCCGTGGGATGATTTGTCTCGTTTCGTGTACACCGAATGAACCAGAAGTTCATTCTGGGGGGACAAGGATTTGGAACGATACCAGAAAATGATAAATTTGATTGAAGTAATCGGCGAAGAAATCAAGGTTAAATAACGATCGAAAGACTCGTGACGATATTTTACAGAAAGGAAATATAGAATTGTGAGTCGAATGACGGATGGATGATCAGTTTCTTCATTTATTTTCCTTCGATGAAAGTTGACTTATCGTAGAAAAATATGTTTTTTTCTTTTTCTTTATCACTTTATCGAGGCGTCTAGCATAATGTTATTCGATTGTTCGTTGCGTCGGGCGTTAAGAATTCTTAACAATAAAAATACAAATTACTAGCCTAAATTTCCGATCTGTAAGTTTAGATGGATATAACTTCATTTGGGTATTAAATTTTATACCATTGATACATGTTTCGAAGAAATTACGTTGGAAATTTAAAACGTAAGCCTTCGGAAATTAAATTAAAGGAAAAATTTAAATACGAAAAGAATTAACGTAATCTAAGCCTTTTAATTCTATTTCTTAGATTTCTGAGAAAATCACGCTGGTTATTACAATACTTCAGAAAAATCTAAAGAAGATTTATGATTAATAGATAAATAAGGACAGAAATTAAGAAATTAAGAATGATTAATTTAAATAAATGTACTGACAAATAATGTATATGTTTTGGAAACGAAGTACGACTATAAATTATCAATTAGTTTAGTGACTCAAAGCTAACAGTTACTCATTCGATATCTCAGTCAAGAAATTCTGCACTTTCCTCCAAGATATTACTCTTGATTTATCTATGGTTAAGGGTTATCTTCTTAAGGCTATTTAAATATAAGAACAAATCTTATCCAAATACCAATGGTAAATGAAGATAAAAAAAAACCAAACCTCTAACAGTTTGCACAAATTTCAAATGCACAACAGATTAATTAATATTCAGAAATTAATATACACTCTACTATTAACTTTTAGTTTAACGAATGACGAAAAACTTACTAAGTCCCAAATATATTTAACAAACATACATGTAAATAAGTATGCAAAGTTAAATATTCACTTTCAATCCTATAATTCTATTATTTAACATAAACAATCGCAGAATGCACTGCAGAATGCTGAATACACACGTTTCAAGAAGAAGTTTCCTTCCTAATGAGTCATTGTTATTGAGTCATCCAGAGTCAATGATATTATAAGACACTAAGTTATAGCACATCAAGAAGTTGATTTCGAAACACAGAAGTCTAACATAATTTCATGACAGAAAAGTACCGCAAAATAGCACTTATAGTATATCCATTTGAAGCTTAAAATCTTATGAAAATAAGAGTATAAACATTTCATTAATATTGTTAATACAAAATGGCTGATGATCATCTATAGCAGACCATGGACGTTAAAACAACGATTTTTAATATACCAAGTTGTTACTTAAAAACATACAATTTCATGACATAAAAGTATCACAAAATACCACTTATTGTATATCGATTCCAAGTTTACGATCTAATCAAAATAGCTATGTAAACATTTCATCAATATTCCCAACGCAAAATGGTTAATCTTTCAAAAAAGTATGAAGTACCGTACCTCCATCCTAAGATTCAGTGTTTATTCTAACGATGAACTTAGTCAAGCTGTATTTAGAATATCAACGAAACGTTTATATAATAGCTTTTATTAGACTTCAAGCTTAAAATTGATATGACATAAGTGTTGTTTTGCAACATTTTTATGTCATCAAATTTTGTCAAACTTTATATCTCTCGAAATCACATTTGATGCATTTATTCTCATTCAAAACATCAATTATTCTTTAGTGCCGCTTCAAATATTTGGTTATTAAAATATAACGAATTCGCGAATTGCAAACATGAATAAATTTCACGATCCGTGGAATTGAAAGCAACGCTGAAAGCGTTTCGTTGGAATCAAAGAAGCGGCTCGTGCAAAGGAGAGCCGACACGGAGCTGATTCAACGAAATTTCATACGATAAAGCGAATGTTTATAAAAACTGAGCCTTAAGGAATCGGATACGTTTGTCGTTCTACGAAACGGAGGCTGAATCGTTGGATCACGGGCGAGGGTGGCTTTAAATAAAAACGCGGCCATATGGAGCGCGATCTTTGAACGTGTGGCGGCAATGTCGAAGAAACAGAACCCTTAAAAAAGGAGTAATGTTTAATTTTATATGGCATATTAATTTTGCAAAGAAAAATATACAAATGGAATACAAGAAGAAAAACAAATAGTCATTTGATAAACTAAAACTATCTCTATAATATCTAAAAGAAAATTTAACAGAATATTTTAAAGTACTCGAATTTTTTTCTTTTTTATTTTAAATTTTGCGAATAATTAGTTATTAAAGTATAAAGTACTTCATCTCCTGTGTCTTACACTTTTTTTCTTTTTCACGATCCAAATTTTGAAGTATCTCTATAGTATTTCTTAATATTTAATCAAATATTTTGTGTAAAAATTTATACACAGTTGGTAGTTTGGATCAAGATTGACCTAACTTCTGGTGACTGAAAATTAACCCTTCATAGACAAATCAAGATATTTATATTATTTTACTATTTCAAGCTTCCAAAAATAAAAATAAAAATTCGCATATACTCATCAAAGTCTTTATTACATTACACAATTATTTATGATATCAAATATTACAAAATTCCAAGCAATAAAAAAGTTGAGTAACCTCCTCCTTTTCAAAGTCAGTTAAAAATACAAGTTTGAAGGGGAATAAAATTTCATCTCTGCTTCCAATTATATAGATTGTCCACAGAGGGTTAAAAATATGAGTCATAATTGTTTAACAATAAAATCATACGGATTATTTATTACCAACTGAACCATCGAATGTTATGTGTTTCATTGGTATTTAAATACTGAATGGAGAAATGTAGAATATTCAATAAGAATTACGATTACAAATTAAACAAGAAGATTCAAACGTCATTGCCTAAAACCCCTATGGTCGATATGAACGAGGTGGTAGCAAACAGGCCACAAATGATCGTCGAATTAAAAGGAAATGAATCGTTGACTAGCAAGGGTCGTGGCAGAGATTAAGATTAATTGACGATGATCTACGAAAACACTAATGTATCTACAGAATGGTCCGAGAACAAATGTTCCAAAAAATCAAATATCCTATTTCGGAAGAATATTTATTTTCATTCCTTTCGTAAATTCTCTATATTCTACTACAAATCAAACTTAAATTTCCCCTTTTAAAGTACTCTGGTAAATTGAATACTTAACAAAAGGTTAAATGTCAAAATTCTGCCCCCGAAATTCAAGCTTTACGGGAAACGTTCAAAAACCGTGTGAATAATTCACTTCTAATGCATATTTATAGAAAACTACTACTATGTATAATGTATTCATTACGCCTTCGTTTCAATTTTCTCCGAACACCATTTCTCATTTAACTAAACACGTATTTTCGATAAACACCACGAGCCACCGGTGTGTTTTACTTACGTTTTATGAAAGCGTGCTCCACGATCGAAGAGACGTTCGATCGAAGCCCGTTCGTTCGCCATGTGCGGCAACTTCGGAATTTGACTTTCGCGATAACAACGGCACGTTGCCGTTACGGAACGTAATTAGGTCGAATTACGTCAAAACGAACGCGGAACGGGGCGAGAGTGAAATTCAATTAAGACGAGAGACGAAACTGGTTCCACGGAGTGCACGAGAGAAGAGAACGATCCGCGGGGCCGACGATCGGGACCAACGTGAACGAGAGTGAAATCCTATCGATCGGATGAACACGAAGCCTGATTAGACTGGGATTAGACAGGGAACGACCAGAGACTGGGACAGAAATGGGCATCGGGACGATCTATAGGAGCGATGTGACACACTGTGTAACCCAAACAAATCAGGACAGCAATGTGACGTGTCGCTTTAGCACGTTCGAACCGAGCAAATCAGAGACCATAACTGTTATAACCTTAATTCTAAAAATTATGGTATAAGAATCTTTCTTTGATGAAATGATATCTTTCTTTAAATGATATTGGTTATGAATTACTATTGTCGACGATGGAAATCGATGTTGGTTACGAATAACCATTATTGTCGACGGAAATATTTTTTGGTCACTAATAACCATTATCGTTCACGAGAATTTTTTTTTTGGTTACGGTATAACCAGTATCTTTTGCGGGAATTCTGTTTTTGGTTACCAATATCGTTGGCGGGAGTTTTATTTTGGTCATTCTAGGCCAGTGATTCTCAAGCATTTTTTCGTCACAGCACACTTTTAATAATTAAAAAATTTGGCACCACTAATAATAACATAAATTAAGAGAATTTTATTTGGTTTATTGATAGATGTACCTATAATATATTTTGTAAAATTAGCATAGAATAATAATTTTCAATGAAAAATAAAATGAAATGTTTATTTATAGATAAATTACAAATAACACTCAATGCGAAATTTGAGCTTGGTGATTTTGATAACTTCATTTATATCTGGACGTAAAACATGATAATGCATATTCCAACAGTAAAAAAAATAAATAATTTGAATTTCTAACAGTGCCTTGACACTAAAGTGCAGCAGCACAGTGGTTGAGAATCACTGCTCGTCATAGTCAATTTTTATTAATATTATTACGAATAGTTTGTATTTATGAACAACGTACAATGAATTATAGAATTCATATGTTTTAATAAATAAATATACGACTTATAAGCACATACATAGAAAGGGCGGTTCGTATAAAAAGGTTGATCTCTCCCTCAAAGTGAAAAACGAGCACGAGCGAATAACACCTGTCTTCTTAGATAAGTCTAATTAATATTTATACGGAGTTTCATCAAAATGGAAGTGTATCAGTCCCTGGTGTTCCCTTGTTAGAAGAGAAATAACCCAATTAAATTTCATGTCCCCTCAGAGAAGGTATCAGAGTGCCAAGGATTAAGATGCTTCCGTTAAAATGTATGTATGTTAACTTCTATCAAGATAAAAACTTTCATTTTATATTTATTTGTTTCCAGCTCGAAAGTAAGTGTACATAAGACACCGGTAAGTTCCAGGGTTCAAAGATATGTACCCTGTAGGGTTAATCTCGTGTACCATCGCAAATACCATCGCAAAAGTATCATAAAACATCATGTCACATTATCTTCGTAGATTTGGGTCATGGCGTATCGTAATGTTTCTAAAGACTGTCCTGATATCTCTTCCTAGGATAGGAGAACACCGAAGAAAACAATCCATAAAAGGAAACAG
The DNA here is from genome assembly GCA_943735885.1 of Stelis phaeoptera. Classification (NCBI taxonomy): domain Eukaryota; kingdom Metazoa; phylum Arthropoda; class Insecta; order Hymenoptera; family Megachilidae; genus Stelis; species Stelis phaeoptera. The sequence goes on from OX030933.1 coordinate 7,595,200, forward strand.
GGATTCGTTAACGAGCGTGATTGCACGTAGGACGCGATGAAAGTAAGAATTAAACGCAGCTGGAACGAAATCGAACCGAACCGAACGGATGATCGAGAGGAGTGGGTGTAAACGCGGGACTGGCAGCTGTTCGTCGACTCTGGCCGCCATTACGAAAGCCTCCTCCTCGGTATCACTGACCTCGTTGCTTCCAGACACGCGAACGCGAACCGAGTACCGGCTTAGAAACGAATTTCACGGGCATCGTAAAAGGCCTGAATCGTTTATACGAAAACCAATCGTCGAATTCGACGCGCGACGAATATTCAAACGGCTGATAGATTTCCGGTACCAACATGGCGAACAACCTCGAGCATAATTCGTGCAACCATTGGTAACTCGTTGTTCAACGATTAACGCTTTGGAGGCCGCATAATTTATGAACTTTGTAATTTTGTATGTAAAAAAAAAAAGAAAATACTGAGAAAATTATTTTTGGCTGGTTTTAAAATATATGCTACAAAATTACTAGTTTTTACATTGAAAATTAGTAGTGTTAAGGTAACTTCGCAGTACTCTAAATTATTGAACCAGTGTCTAACTAATTTCAACCCATCCATCTAAACGAATTTACCAATCCTTTAACGCCCAATGTATTAAGAATTAGTAGTAAGTAATTTAGGATCCAAAATTTGTTTAATTTTCTAAATGTTTTAAAGATACAAGTGCTAGGAAAATTAGTACTGTAGATGCATTTGGATTAATTGCACAAAAGGGTTTCTGGGCAGTAATCTGTTGACCTCCTTAAATTTTGTATAATAATTAATAAAAGAAAAGATAAACCTTATCAAAGTACCAAACTGAAAGATTAAATCTGAAAATTAGAGTTTCACTGTAGCAGTCAACGTGTAAAATTATTAAAATTCCCTACATTAAACCATAATAAATTATGTTAAGAACAAATACTTTAGTAAGAATGACCAATCGAATCGTGGTTGAATTACAATTCTGACATTAACAATGTAAGACGTAAAACTGAATAATACTGGACCAATAATAAACTCGTTCATTTACAAGTTCGTTGAATAACTACGAAACAGAGCGTTCACTGTCGTTCGAATAATCTCGAGCGATACCGCGTAAACAGAGAACTGATACATACCGCGTGTGCCTTTCATAATCCGGCAATTATGTAAGACAACATCACGTTCCACGTTTTCGTATTCGACCTATCGTACATACATATACGTCCCTGGATCGATTTATCCGATCGAGTTTCTGTTTCCCGTTGAACGGTTAAGAAATTCGAAATTTTGCCGTCTCCTGTCGCCATCGATCGATGGATAAACGTTTATACGGAAGCCGTAGAAAGTTGTGTAAACCGAGTGATTCGTGAGTAAGAGTTCTATAACAGTAGCTACAGGGGACCGTGTGTAAACAATCGTCGAGGTCAAAGTCAACGTTACCGAGGTATAACTCGATGGTAAACAACGGCAAAACAAAACGGACATATGTACATTCCCCCGACTAACTGAGAACGCGAATAAAAATCAATTAATCGATGCATTAAATGACTCACCTGATACTGGAGGAAGTTCGATGAACATCGTTCACGGTCCTGCTGTTATTGTCCGAGTCGGTTGTTCTGCTCTCCGCGTGTCCCTCTTTACGCTTCTCATCTTCCGGCGGATGCAACGGTATGATGATATAATCCGGCTCTTTTTTAGTCTTTTCCTCGGTCACGTTAGCGCGATTCACTTGACAGTGCGCGTCACTTTTCTTCTGCACCTCGGACCGCGGCACTTTCGACCTACCACTGAACCGTAGCCTGGAGAATCGTTGAAGAAACCCGCCGAGCCCGCCCTTTTTCCTCTCCTCCTTGACCATAGTCGTGGACGACGAGTCCACGAGCGTGTTCCTTTGAAATTTCGTCGCTGGCGGCTGATCCTTATTCGGATGAGCCGCGACGAGGCCCCTCTTGGTCGTGCTGGTGGCTGACATCGTCGCCTCGTCTACCCTGACCACCGGCGGCGCAGTTGCTGTTGCCGGAGTGTTCTCCTCGTCGCGTTTGTCGCGATCACCGCGATCATTCGTATCAACTGCCACGACCACCACTGGATTCCCACTCCGTTCACTGGGTTCCAGGCCGTCGCTGTTGCTGCTGCTACCGCTGGGTGGGGGGGAACGAACAACGTGGACAGTGTGTCCCCTCGCTGCTTCCGTTGCCCTCGCCACTATCTTCTTCTGTTCCATCTCCCTTTCTTTATTCTCCTCCTCTTTCTTCTCGTTCGCAACCTTCTCCGCGGAAGATTCCTTCTCCGCGACCTGTTTTTCCACTACGACCCTCCATAATCGTCCTCCGGTGTTCCTGTTGTACGCCGTGGACGAAGAATTTTCGTCTTCCGCGTGTCCCTCTTCCGGACTCTGAAGCCGCACGATCTTCTCTGGATAAAAATCGCCGATGAAACACTTCTTCGAACAGTCCGTCTCGCTGGTTGGATCCTGATCGAGATCCTTCGGAACGATGATCGTACGTGATTCGTTTTGGGATACGTTTTCGTGTACTGGGGATGGTTCCTGAGGTTTGTGGGCGTTTGTTTCGTCGCGCGATACGCCCCCCTCCGGACTGGAAGCTCCTATGGGTTTGGTTTCCAAGCAGGGATAATCTATCTCGTCGTCTACTAAGGCACGCGCATTAGGATCTTCTCCATAAACTGAAAATGGATCCGAGTTTTTTTTTATCTGGCTCAGAAGCGATTCGTCCTCCTGTTTCTTCAATCGTTGACCCAGTTGATTGATCGGGATCCTGGTGAACGGGCCCATGGAGAACTGATCGGATAAATTCTCCGTCGATTTGGAGTATTTCCTGGTATCCGGATAGGGTTCGATGTAATGGCTGCTGAGATTTGACGTCGAGTTGCTGCTCATCTGTTGCACTATGTCAGTGACCCACAACCGCGAGGATCGTCCAGATACAGACTCCTCCAGTTCGTCGCAAGCGTCCATTCTCTGGAACGCACCTCTGGACGACTGCAGCGCCTTTATGTAATCGCACTGTTGAGCCAACTCGTAGCTAGCGTTGTTCAAAACTCGCTTTTTACCACAACTTTTCGGCGATTTCGAACTTTTATCGTTTTCGTTGCTGATCTCCTTGCTGAATCTGCCCGATCGAAAGCTTTTCTCGTCGATCTCGAACTGTTGAGCCAACTCGTAGCTCGCGTTGTTCTTCACCCTTCGCGGTCTACCGGAAGGCGTTCTCTGAATGCCATTGCCGTTCGAGACGGTTGCTTCTTTCACGTCTCGCTTGAACTGCTTCATCGCATCGTCCATCGCAGCGTCGATATCGTTCTCGATCGCGATGGCCATGTCGAGCACGCAATTTCCACGATCCTGCGTCTTCACCGTCGAGGTGACTTGTTTCTTCTCCCATGGCTTCTCATCCTTAGCGTCCTCCTCGACTTTCCTGCCGTCCTTGCCATCGACGATCACACCCTGAGGAGCCTGAGTTCTCACGGAACTGGTCAACGAGGCTTTCATCTCATCGTCTTCCTCGCCGTTCTGTCGAATCTCCTCGACGCTGTCCAACTGTTTCTTCTCCAAAACACCGGTGATCTCCGCCATTTCGTGATTGTACTGACTCACTCGCGGATGGCGCGTATCATCGTCGTGCACCACGGAAACACCGCAGAGATTCAGGTCGACTGGCACGCTGGCTACCCTCGTGTAATTCTCGAACAGATTCGACGTGGAGACGAAAGACGTGACCCTCGAGGACGAAGAATACGCTGCTAATGAGCATGGACCGTGTGCGGACTCGTCGACGCTGCTAGGCAGACTGGGCGCGCTTTGAGATTTATCCGTGAATCTAAAATTAAAGCACTCCTCCTTGCTCCACCCTTGACGTTGATGCTGCTGGTGCTGCCGCAGCTCGTGTTCTTCGTAGTCGTACTGATGCTGTTGATGCTGCTGCTGTTGATACTGTTGCTGCGACTGCTCCTGTTGTTGATGATGATGATGATGATGATGATGACGATGATGATGATCGGCGACCATGTTGTTGCGAGTGTGCGCCATACCACCGGCTATATTTAACCTAGTCTGCAGCAGACGAAAGGAACTCGACACGGCTGCCTGGCCAGACTTCAGATCCAACAGGGTGTCCCTCTTTGATTCGACACCGATCTCACGCAGATCGATCGTATTCCTATAGTCCATCGAGGTCGCGTAATTGCACACAGAATCGCCGAACACCATCAGCCGATCGTCGATCTCTAAACTGGTTCGATTCTCGTTCAACGTTCGATCATTTTCGTATAGATCCTCGTCCAGATCTTCGTCTTCCTCGTACTCGTCGTCGTCCTCGTGCCAGAAATCCCTGATTCCCATGACAGAACAGAACAAAGAAACGGTTCGAAACGTATAGAAAAAATGTGACCAAGCAACACTGTGTATTAATTGAAATAAAATATAAGGTAAACGAGTTCGAAGAAAATAACGGGTGAGACGTTGGAATGAATAATTTCGGACTGCTCTTCGAATTAAAAGTAAAAGTCAAGGAGGTCTATTCAGGGTCGTGATTGCGGTAAGTTGGCCAAAAAACGAGGGTCATGTAGCAAGCTCGAAGCCCAAGAGTCGTTGCCAAGGAAATCCAAAGACCTTCGTCGCTCAACAATCACGAAATATCGTCTCGCTCGGGCGTAATATCTCTACAAGAACAATGCAAACGTCTACGATAATATTACGACGATAAATCCGAATCTTTTAACCGTTTCGTTTATCACGCATCCAAAAATTTACGCAAAATGATATCCTTTCTTTTGTGTGTCTGCCAAAGCCCACAAACGGCAGCTGTCAAGTGTTACAGAAAATTTACCCGGGCCAATAATAATGAAACGAAAATATACCCTCAATTATGAACATAATCTTAATATAACAATTATTTGAAATAATTATTAAACCGAATATTAGTTATGTTCAACTTAGAGGAGTTCTTCCCCTAGTGGCCATTTTCCCTGCTACATTTGGGATAATATAAATATTAATAACAGTATTATAAAAATTGCCATTAGGAGATTAGAATGTAAAAAGAGATGTAAACCGGAGGTCATCCTAAGCCGAAAGGCAAGAATTACTTATAATGAATAATAAAAATTGCCATTAATTTCGATATTAGCGTCTCCGGCCCGACGCTAAATTGTTATAATTTCGAAGGTAGTTGCAATATTGGGTTGTGATGCTTCCAATTACAGTTATACTAGTTATTTATCACACGATGCACACTCGAAACATGGTGTGTCGAGTCCAAAGGATTAATGATACCATCGAAACACAGGATCTACAGCAAACACACCGTAAGATCTCTGTCAAAATTTTAAGAAACGTAATATAAAGCTAATTAACATTATTAAAAATATATTCTTTACTGCAAAGTAATAATTATATTGATATTTTATTAATATAACGGTTTCCTGTACTTTTAAGAGCTATAGAAACATTTTATGCATATTTTCTCTTACGTAAACTTCTGCGTTTAATGCTTTTCAGAAACCGAAAGTGTGAAAGTGTGAAAATCGTTAAAAAGTAAGAAAAACGTTTCTAAAATGTTTATTAACATTTCTGAAAATGTTTTTAAAAGTTTTACCATTCTTTTCTTCAATAGTTCATCAACACTAAATAAATTTGATGAACTTCCATAAGAGCCCATGTTAAAATTCGAATTTGAACAGACTTCGCACAATGCTTTATTAATATAATACTTATGACCCGACAAAATTTGAAGAATTTGACATTTTCTCTTCTAAGGGGTCATACATACAACCTTAAAACAAAGTTGAATTACTGTCAAAATACATCGTTTTACCTTGGACAGTGCCTGTTGTTTCTGGTCCTCCTCGATTGATCCGCGTTTCGTTTCAGGTACAAGGATGCGAATCCATTGGTCAGACCCTGGTGGCCGAAGCTCTCCTCCTTCTGACACGTGTCCAGGCTCTCGAAGCTGCGATAAGGCCTGATCCTGGTGAAATGATCCTGGCTATTACCAAATCCGTTTGGTACAACCTTGTCGTAATCCTGTTCGAGGCTATCCGGCGACGTGTTCTCAGGATAAGAGGGATTCGAACGATTCGGATACTCGAGCGAGTCGAAACTGTAGCTGGATGGCGACAGGGTGGCACAGGTTCTTTCCAACGATTCGAATTGCAACAGAGAACTGGATCTCGAGGATGCTGACGATCTCGAGGATCTGGGCGATGCCGGATAATCGTCGTCGTACGTCACCTGATGGTCCCGATCGCTGGTCCCGTTGTACTTCCGGCGCCTCTTCTTGGGAACCACCGAGTTACACTCGCTTCCGCTGCCATCCAGTCGTTCGTCTTCCGAGAAATCAGCAAGAAACGAACGGTCAGCTTCTAACCGAGGAGGATACTATCCATGGGGACGCGTGCGTTTGATTCGCTCGACTATCGGGAGAGTAAAAGCGAGACGATCGCATGCGATAGCGATCGGTTGGCCTAAACCTACTTTCTGAAACGATGTGCACGATACGCGGAATCCTTTCAAAATAATAAAATCATTTTTTTCTTTCTTACGAAGAAATGCAAGGGATTGGTCAAATTTTTGGTATCAACCTTTAGGGTTATTTTGAACTCACTTTGTAATAGATCTATGAGTATACAGTCACTTGTGGAAATTTTTGTACTCTATGTAAAAAAGAAATTTGAGGAATATTTGAAGAGACGAGGGAAAAATGAATTATAAATCTCGCATAAGTGTTAGTATGTTATTTTTTGAGATTATAGGTTGTTTTAATTAAAATTAAGTCGATTAAAGTTCAATGAAGATTAGGGACTTGGATTTTGAGATGAAATATCTTTTATATTGAAAAAGTAAGAAATGTTTTAGTTTCGAAAATGAAAGATTAGAACAGTCTAAGATCAAATGTAACCCCCTATGCGGTAGGGCAATTTTGAGGCAATCGATTTTTCTGTCGTAAATTCTAAAATTTACCATCATAATAAATAAATTACACGCTAATGGGACTAAATATTAAAATATTTTTGTGATTTAGAAGATACTTCATTCTTTGTTTTCGTAACCGAAAAAAGAACGAATTACAGCGGGTTGAACTGTCGTTCTCTGAGCACTGTAAGTACAGTACACTAATTTAACTTGTTGCGGTGAACTTTGATGGAATTTTTTGCTACTCCCCTTCTGAACTTTAATTTTGCAACTAAATTCGTTAAATTTTTTCTTTAAACTAGTATATATACGATTCATATAACTTTTTTATACTCGTGCATAAGCGAACGATAAAAATTCTTGTACGTGCTACTATCTGGTAGAACATTCAAGTACTACACGGCTGACAAACCATGCAGAAATATCACTTCCTCTGTTAAAAAGTAACAAGATTTTGTGTCTAACTGCACTTTTTCATCTACAATATTTGTGCCTATTTTTGTATTTTTACAGGTCTTTTGGAAAACGTAATGAAAGTGGTTGCGTTTAGACATTTATTCTTATTTGAATTTTCTTATTGTTCGAATAAAAATTTCCTAGTCATATTAAAATACATAAAGATCTTTTATTCCAAATATAATTTGATTAAGAAAGAAAAAAACACTATTAAAATTGAGTTCAATTTTTCCCAGTTTCAAGTGTCTGTATAATTGATAAAAATATTTCATGTAACAATTCATTTACTCCAAAGCTACAAATATATTTTTTAAAATCAAAACCTGAAATAAAACGAGACTCAATTTTTATTATATTTAAAAACACGCCTTCCGTAAAAAATTCCTTATCCCCAAAATACACATGTGTAATAAAAATATTAACAGTAACAACAACAAAAAAGTAGGGTTTAATGCTGTTTGATGCTAATAACATCTAATCCCATTCTGCATTTTTCTTCTATCTCCTTTCGTTAATTACGTAATTACTAATGATTCCCAGAGCAATTAACGTGTGAACAATTACCCATAAGTCGAATACAAATTCTTCTACAGAAAAATAAAAAGGAAAAAAGATTAATGAAAAAATAACCCGAAGTAAGGAACCGTGACCAGGATAAAATGTAAATTGCAAAGTATTAACCGCAACAGGTGTATCACGTTAAAGAGAAAAAAATATTGTTTCCATTAGCCGCAGTTATCAGTTGCGGCTCGTGTGGTCAATCACGTATCGAACGACGGTCACGAAGTCGACAACCGGTGACCGCGTAACGCTGTAAGCGTCGCTTCCGGTTGAATGAACCGTCGCTTCCTGGCAAAGAGGACAGTGAGGGACGTGTAAAACCGAAGATTGGTCGACCCGATCCGTCGAAGACCCATTTCCGTGACTCGACTTCGTAAACTGGACCGCGAATGAAGAATCCTATTGTAATCGGTTGTACATCGAATACCCACTCATGCCATATCAACTTAAAGGATAAACTTCAAAGAAAATTACTGTATAGACATTACAGATATATTCTGCAAAGAACAATCGACATCGAAGCAATAATTTTTTATATACCACGTTGTCGCAGAAAAATTGATGAATTCATGACATAAAAGTATCACTAAACAACGTAATATGCATATAAGTTTGAAGCATAAGATCTGATAAAAGTCACTGGACAAATGTTTCGTGGATATTTTTAATATAAAGTGACTGATTTTTTATTGGAATATGTATTAGTCAATATCTAATTTTCAGTTGCTTATGATCTGTAGAAATGGATAATTTTTCATAATAAAAGAGATAAAAAAAACCCTTTATCACACTGCAATATAAACTATTAGAAATTAGACATTATTTTCTAATCATCAACATTAAAAATGTAAAATCTATAGATCAGTCAATTTATTGTTTGTTTCAATAGGGCACCAGGTATGTTATATCGAACATATCGATGAAATATTTATATAGTTATTTTCGTTAAACTTTAAGCTTGAAATTTATATACCGTAAGCACCATTCTGCGATAATTTTGTGTCATGAAATTGTGTCAAACTTTCTACGTTCCGAAATCGGTCACTGTTACCTGTAACTGGCAACCGTCCAATCTATATCAAAAATATTAGTGGACAGCTTTTATAATCATTTTTATTGGACTTTAAGCTTCAAATTGATATACCACAAGTGCAGTTTTAACGAACTTTTATGTCATGAAATTTTCTAATCTTGAAGTCCTTTCACCCAGTTTCTAATATTTCTGATTAATTTTCATTTTTAATTCGTCCAAGGATCATTCTTTGAAAAACTAACAAAAGGCAAATCGCTTTAAATCTGAGTCTGGAGGAAACTGTGCGAATCTTATTTTATTCGAAATTCGTTCGATCATCTTCAAGGCAATAGCGCATAACCACCAACAACCTCTAGAAAAACAAATTCAACGTCTAACGCGAACATCGATTTAGAAATTCGATGTCGGTGTGTTTGTGGAAACGTATTTTCAGAATGGAATCTGAATGGTAACGTCAACAATTCATTGGCGAATTTACTGAAACATCCTTTTCTACAAACAAACAAAAAGATGAGCCGTTGATCCGTACCTGATGAGTTTAAAACAAAAAAAAAAAAAAAAAAAAAAAAAAAAATGAACCATCATCCTTGACACGTTTGAATCAGTACAGGAAAAATGTTTCGCGCCAACAACAATTTTCTCGACATTTTAAAATGTCGCGTGATCGATTATTCGTTATAAAAGATCACATGAAAATGCACGTGACGAGTGTTGTATATTCATTTTCAAGATTTCCATTCTAACCGGATATAATCGGGGGTTTTGTTCAGGTCACCTGTTAGTAACTTGAAACTATTTGGTCACAGTACCATTGAAAATTAATCTATTTCATCCTTAATAGGTCAATATTGTGGATCAAGCAAGATAAAAACTGAAAACTATATGTCCTAACTGAGAGATAATTCATTCTTTGACAGGGTGTCAGGGTCTCTTGACCCTTGGATGCATCCATTTTAATTAATCGCAAGAAATAATATTTCTTCTGTGAGTAGTGTCTGGACGTTAAAGATTTAATAAATAATCCTATTTAGAGAAAAAATAAATTTCTCTACAACTTACAATTTCTTCTATTCATTGAACCTTTTTTTATACATTGGTGGAATTGATTCTGGACACTTTGAATAAAAATATTCTTTGTTTCATATTTGTGCAGGATATGTGTATTCTGCTATGCTCAATAAATACCGTAATATTTTTATTATAATCTATAATGTTTATACTTAATATTTTCGCATGATTTGGTTTGTAAATGTTTTAAAATTTTAATCTAAAAAAATCTAAACTGTGTTATTTTTATTTTTGCGCCTGACAACACGAAACGTCGCATGATGTGAATCAGCCAATTAATTCATTCATTCATTCATTTTTCTGTACCTCCTTTTATGTGTTGAAACCGTAATTTTTATTGTATATTGAAAGTATGGCTGTAAATGATCTTTTTACTGATTTTTTTATATAAACGACTCCCTAAAATTAGAAAACAATGATTAGAATATAAAATATAAATGATTATATATTAAATAATTTGAATAAAATAAAGTGTCCAGAATTAATTCCACTAGTGTAGTATTTGAAGAAATTTTGGCAATCGGTAAATCACGATCGAGTTATCTACGTCTCACGAATAAAAGTGTGCGTTTGTGTTCAATCGAACTTAAAATTCTGAATCGAACAGTAGCAATTGTATTTACTCCACACGAACGGTTGTCTTCTCGGTTTATTTTCGCATGATCACACGCACGTGGAATCCAACGGCTAGTCCATGGTAATCCTATATGAATCACGTTCGAAGGTGATCTAATATTAGATGCAGCGGAAGAGAATCATACATGGAATCGAAGACACAAATGAATAATCTTATCGTTAAATAATAAAAAAAAAAGATCCACCCTTGCAGATTTCATGAACAGAAACGCTGTATAATCCTTTCAATCTAAAAAAAAAACGTATATACAAGGTATCCCACATAACACACTTTTCACGATTTTTCAAAAGTTGGCAAATAAGTTCGTTCGGTTTTTGCTTCGTCACAGTTTTATTCTGATTTGTTCATAGCGCTATTGCACAACCCAAGAAGCGATCGATAAAAATGGCCAACATATAATTAGTGTTTAAATAATTCTTAATTTGTGTTTAAAAAAAGATACATAATATGCAAAAATAAACTAAAATAAAATAAATTCCAATTCCTAACAAAATTCATGGAAAAGATAACAAGATCGTCGAGTATATACAGCAGCTTCGTAAGTTTGTTTTATTGAAACGGCTAATGATACTCGTGAGAAGATAACTGGCGAGAACAAGCACGAAAGATTAATTGTCTAGGATACGGTTACCGTCTAATTACCGTGGCAAGTGACTTAAATTCACTTCAAAGTAAAAGTACACGATCTAAGGCGAACAGCTTTTTACTATTCTCTTTCAAACGATCTATTCGCAAACAAATAACTAGAAGCTGATTAACCCTTTGACTTCCAAGCACCTCTCACAGAACGAATATTAGTTCTTGCGATGAATTAACTTTTCGCACTTCGAGATTTTTTTTTCAGATCATTCATCAGTAACCGAAAAATCTTATTTTCCGAAGTGGTGAGTTACATATCATGGTTTCAGATAACGAAATTTATTATTTGTCATATAAGTGTGGTGACATTCGACCAGAAAGGGTTAATACCTTCACGTCAAAACCATGAATATGCAAATTCTAATACAATTTTATTGTTTCTTATTTTATAAACGTTAAAGTCCGTAATTCTTAATGAGCTTAGAGTATCATCATTATTGCGTTATTACGTGTATCTTTTAATCATTTTGATATGCAGGGTTAAGAATCCAATAACACACAGAAATTTAGATTCACATATGTTGAAAAGAAAATTGAAACACTACTTATTATTTTAGGATACGGAAAATTAATTTTAAATAATTAATCATCTCGAAAATTAACGCTCGTGTATAACAATCTGCATAAACAGTTTGAAAATGCACTACAAAGCTCGTAAATTTCTAAAAATATAATATTTCAACCTTTCTAAGTTTCTAAAGATATAATACTTCAAAGTTTTCAAATTCTCAAAAATGTAATATTCATTTCCCTAATTTTAATGAAAAAATACAGCGGTTCTAACCATAGAGAAAGGGTTAACAATCCAAAAGATAAATGCAACATTCACATTTCTGGATAATCAGCATTTTTAAAAGGGATGAAAGTTTATTTCCTGAAAAAAAAAAAAAAAAAACTGAAGTCTTATCAATTATTAGAACGATATTAAACGAAGCAACGGAGTTAAAAAAAAAAAACTTGTGAAAAGAGAAAACGAGTAAGATAGGGGCGCCTGGTGTACTGCAACCGTGAATGCTTACACGTTGCAACGGTTGCATACTCGAAGGAGTCTTGCGACGAATATAGTTCTCAACAAAACTTAATATTAAACATTAATCTTTTACATATCAAAATAAAACGATTTGTGTTCTTTATCAAACTGAATCGTATTACAATTACGTTAGTTTGCATTATAATATTCACATCGATGATTTAGCTAAATAATGATTCGATAACTTATTTTGCTCTTCCTTACATACAGGTGTTTAAATAGAATACAAGATAATCATTCGTTTCTCGCGATTTCTATTATTCTTAGTGTTAGTATTATCTTTCGTTCGATGTTTTTACGCAAACTAATGAGAATGTTATACGAATCATACATTTTATTTATTAACACTTTGATTGTTGTATCACCCATAATATGAGTGACATTTAAATTTCTCTAGAAATCTATCATTCATACAAGGTGTTTCATTTTTATTATAACAAAACGGTGGCAGAATATTCTACGATCCGTGATAAGGCGTAAAAATGTTATAAAAACATATGGTCATAAATAATTTCTTCCAAAGTTATAACAAAAATACCAGGATTAAAGATGACTGGATTTTCGTTCGACCGATTGATCATATTTACCGAAAGTCTAGCTATATCAACGCGTTACTCACCGGAAGCCTAAAACCAGGCTTTTCTATACCATACCTTATCAACGCAAAATTAATCAATAAATCTTGAATTATCATCGCGTCGACTTTAACGCAATCGGGACAACGAAAGTTAAATTTGCTACGATTACTAAAAAATTAAAAACGAGGATCATACTTTTTAAACCCCAGCTACAATTAAATTACAAATTGATCGTGTTTGCGCGGTAATATATTATTAAAAAGATCGAACACTTTTAAATCCGCCTTCGAATCACAAGATCTATCTTTCGTTCAATCTCATGACGGAACTACCCAGCAAGTTCAAAATCGTTAACAAAGTAACCCGACACATGGGCATCTAGCCCATGTTCGTATTTGTTGCCAAATTGATATTAGACAGCCAGGTCCAAGAGGGTTGCGGTATTTTTAGACCAATTGTTAAACAATTTTCGAATACGTAACGATCGAACGTGGCCAAATTAGATCTAATACTAGACGAGTCTATCCGATCGCTTACCTGCTAATTTCTGCTTCGCTCTTATGTGTATCACGCTCTCTGTCTCCGAATCGGAACCGACCCAATACGTGGTCCCGCTACGATCGGAATCGCTTTGCAAATCGTCGGATGTTTCTTCTAGAATGGTCTCTAAAAAATCCACCTGTTGCACCAGCACCGTATCTGTAAACAGATATAACGTATTTTTCATCGATAAGACCGCTAATATCGAAAGATTCTAACCCGTTAATCACCGAAAGACGAAAATATATTATTTCGAATGCATCATTTTCGATTATAAATGAAATTATATTCAATTATTGCCACCTTAACACTTTATTCACCGAAAGCTTTTTAACCAGCTTCTCGGTACTATGGGCTGGTGACTGAAAACCGATTAGTAAACATCTCATTATTACGTTTTCTTTTTTAATACTGTTGAAATAATGGAAGTTAATTGTGCTATAATCAGCCCTTTCGTTATGGCTAGAAATACTGTATTTTTTTTTTTCCATGGAAATTAAGAAAACGTATGTTAGATTTTTAAGAACTCGAAAACTATGGGGCATTAAATTGGAATATTATGTTTTTAGAAAACTAGAGGTTTATGAACAAATTGTTTTTTACGCGAGTGATTATTTTTCGAGAACGTATATCTACGCTCTTCGAAGTGAAGAATAGAATTTAATTTCCGGGAAAATTAAGTTTGAAAATTCATTAGATACTTGTGGCTCGTAACCGACAACGTTACTTATGCAACAGTGACTATGCTATACTCAGTTTATGCAAAAATAATGAAAATCGCGAACAATTAAGAGGTAATATCCTGTAAGCGTTTGAAGAAATCAAAATATGAAACACCTTAACCTACAGTTCATGCTTTATTAATTCATCGAGAAAGAATTTGCGTATAACGTCAAGGAATTTTGCATTCAACGTTTGAAAATAACTAAAATCAACTATTGAAGTTTAAGACTTGCTGTTCATAAAAAGATCCTACTTGAAACGGTTTACACGAATACTTAACGAGTTTTCGAACCTAATTTTCTCGGAAACGAAGTCCAATATGAAACAACGTTATTCCATATTTTCGACTAAATTTTTATGCGACGGATCACCCCCCTGCCAGGTTGTACCACAATATCGGAAACACCCTGTATATTGTATACATATCACTTTGAGTACAAATGTAGATATTAAATTAAAAATGTAATACAAATTTTCTTACTCAATTTCGTTTTCCAATTTAGATTTCGATCCTTCCTGTACATAATGTTTCTTTATCACAACATTAACAGTAACTTCTATCACAGATTTTCTAAATTATACTAGAAATCCATTGAACTGATCCATAGAACGATATGGGACTGTTTACGTAGAGAATACTGGGAGCACTATGAATATTCGATCGAAATCTGTTGTGGTTAAATTTGTAATCAAAGATATGGAAATATAAGAATACATGTAATTTGAAAACAATAACATCAGCTCTAAATGATAAATACATTTTCATGACGGCGCGGTGTAGATACGTAATCAATACACTGTGGGTCACAATATGCAATATACTTGGCCTACTGTTAAGGAACAAAAATATGAATTTATTTAACACGATGAAGTTTGTACGTATTGTTGGTTCACAAGTAACATTTAAGATAGTCAATTTTTATAAGATTCTATTAAAAAAAAATTAATTAATTATAATTATTTGTTCTACATTTCCCATAATGAATTTATAACTAATTTATAACCTGTCGTTTTCCTCACAAGATTTCTTTAATCTTAAATTTAAACACAATATTTGTAATTTAATTAAAATAATAATATATTCTAATTGGAATACAATATTTTATAAATATTTAACTATATTTTCTATTCATACTTTATAGAAAAAAAAAACACTCACTTATTAAAAATTTATGAAACAGTATCTAAAATTTTCAATATTCTATTTTTTCTTCCAATAAATATTTATTTCTTTAAGATATTGTCTAGGCGACTGGAGGAACTATGACCTAAATTCTAAATCACCTTTTAATTAGTGATTAATCAATATTTTAAAAAAATGTCTCCTAGTAAACATTATGCTTAAATAATAAAAGTATTGAAAAATCAGGTATTTTTTTAGCTGAAATTGTATTGGTTCCTTAAATTTTTTCCAAAATCTTAAAATATTTACATTAAATAAAGAAAATATCAAAATCCGAACGATTCTTTCTTGTATCAATAAAATTACGATTCAGCACGATAAATCATGATTTTAATTATTTAAAATTTAAAATGTGTTTAAATGCATCCGTTTTAATTTCCTGTGATTTCCAAGAAAATTAACGGCGTAAAATTAAAGAAGCCCTATTTTCTTGGAAAAATGAACTAATTCAAATATTTCTCATTCTGATCGGTAAAATTTAATGGTAATTGTCTCCTTCCGACAGGACAAACAATATCACAAATCAACAAAAGGTGCAAAGTTCAAAGGATAACAAAATAAAAAATGAATAATCTGAAGGGAAAGCATTTTCTTCTAACAAATAAACGTTGTCTTCTAAAAATCGGTAAATGATTCCGCTTTAACACTCCCACGACCTGCGTACACGCTGTTCCGTGCTTAATATTCATCGAGCATCATCATTATGGCTACGTATATATAGAGTAAATCGTTTACGTAGTGTTTCTATCGTTTTCAGCACCTCGGCTCCTACAGTACATCGGCTCCCTGGTTCGATCGGGTCAATTTTTCTTCGTGATCAACAATAATCGTAGAGTATTCATGACTAGGAAGTCATCATGAATTTAGGGGAATGGTATCACTATCTCAACACAGAAGTTAGCGGTGAGTGATTCAAATTACATGTACAAAAACCGTGAGACAAAATAAAAAAAACACATTTTCTGACGTTTCAGACCAAAGATCGAACAACTGGTTTTTGGTAAGCTCCCCGGTACCGGTGATCCTCATCACGTTTGCGTACCTATACTTTGTGCTACAATGTGGTCCGAGATTCATGGAGAACAGGAAGCCTTACTCTTTTAAAACTTTCATCAGATTTTACAATCTGATGCAAATTGTGTGGAACGGCTTGATCGTGTACCATATATTTGACGCGGGATGGTATCAGAACTACTTCTTCCATTGCATGGATGTCGACTATACCACCAATCCCACGACTATGAAGGTATTTATGCGTTAAAAAAACACTTGAACCCTTCAATGAGTCGGGATGACAGTAACATAGATGTTTGATATTAATCCTAAATTACTAAACTTAAATACCCATAGTTGTAGCAGCTTTGTTACAAACGAAGTAGCAAAATTGAAGAATTGTATTATCAGTTGTTAATTAAAAAATAGAAAAGCGTGCAACATTAACTTTGACGAATATTTAGTGATCTAGGGTTAAATTTTAACACGTTTAAACATCGAACTGATTTTTAATCAAATTTTACATTTGTTGATAACGAATTTTCGTTATTAACGCGTGAAAAATTATTTAACACGTTGAATGCCACAGTGAAAACGGACGTATGTAATCAGACACGCTAGAACCCTAATTATCAACGACACAGTTAATTAATCTTCAAATTTGACCTTTCAATTCACTATCCGTGGTTTATTTCATCGTTTCTATTCCTAATGATTTAATAGTGAAAAATTTCAGGTGCCGGTTACCGGTGACCCGCGCGACATTCAACGTGTTAAAGGAGGATCAAAATGTTCTCCCATATGCATGATCAAAAATTAAAAACTAAAGTATAATTTTTTTTTTTTAATTCATCTAAAGAAATCGTATCAAAGGTGGTACAGAAGATCCAATTGTGTTTATTATTCTGTGTTTAGAGTTATTTATTACTCTAATGCGGGCACAATTACGAGCATCTATTGTCACTTTTGTTTTCTTCTAACACAGCCATCGCAAGCACCACCAACGCTTTTGTTGTTTAATTTAAACGTGCATTAAATATACGGCCATCAAGGTGTTAATTCTTCTTTTCTAACCATTGTGCGAACAATACTGGACGATTTACATAAAAAAAGAACCTTCAAAAACCTAATTAACCTTTAAGTCTAGTTCAAGAAGAAATTGAGTTGGTCACGGTTAGGTTAGGGTTAAATAAAATTTTTCAATGATTCTATTTACAGCATTAAAAAATCTTTAAATAGAGCAGAATGAGCTAATTAAATAATTTTCAAATGTAATTCTTGGTAACATTCATTTTTGTTTGATATTCCATTGTTGCGACTGTTTTTATTTTTCCTATTTTAATTCTGATTGTATATTTCTTGAATTTAAACGCATACAATATACTAATAAATAAATAAATAAATAAATAACCAGATTAGGCACAATATTTATATAACATACTATTATTTTTATATTATATGAGAGAATTTAATTTTCATCCATTCTGTGGTCTCATATGGCAACGTATTAAACAAATTCACAAATCATGTTTGTTCTTAACAATGAAAGAAAAAATAAATTTCAGTGGCAAGTGGACCAAAGTCGAATACCGGTTCACGTGTGGAGGTCAACGTGCCTTCTTATACATGTTCATTTTCATTTAGACAGTCAAGGTACCCGCCCGTGCATTTGCACATCTTAACCTTAAATGAATAAATGAATATCGTAACATATTTTGTTCCCTGTGTTTTGATTTGAAGAAGAAATAACTATCAGTAAACTTTCTATGCAAATAATGCGATAACGGATGAATCTCATTAAAAGATCTTTAATGTATTAGTTTTATTCGTTACCTTTATATATTTTTCCATACACGAATGTTTATGAAAATTTAATAAATGGCAATCTTCAATCGAAACAGGCATAACTAGAATTATTAATAATCTTTTGCCACGTTTGTAGACATTTTCGATAGAACAAGTTCGTAAAACTTGAATGTTTCGAAATTCTCCATTTCATACGAGACCACGTAATAATTAAAACAGGTCAATGATAAGGGGTTAAGCAGTATGTTAACGCATTCGAATACCGATCATTTCTTCACGTTTCTAACATCCAATTCTGGGTAAAAATAGAAAAATTCAGAAGCTCGTTTCCGCAGGCCAATGTAATTAATACAGAAAGAGACAAATTGATAATTTATTCTTTAGACACGCGATATGCTCAATTTTATTATATACAATAATTCAGTGACAATCGAAAATAGTTCATGGAACGATATAAATTTACATCGACAACGACCGGAAACGGAATTAGAAACGACGTAAATACACGTCAACGATTACCAATCTGTTAACACCACGCTTGGCAAAATAGAAAATGACGTACATATGTGACTGAGCACGTTATAATGTCACTTAATTACGACTTTCACATATTCATTTTTTGATTTGTTATTTCATTTGAACTTTATTCTACATTAACACGTTCTTCGTCACATTGAGGCCATCAAAGATATTGTCAAATCATACACTGAATTCCAAGCAATTAATACGAGAATTTCTAATCATGTGAAAGAATTTTTCGTAATATGGACAATGAAATCTACATATGCAGGTCATGGTCACTTGTTCATGACTTTGAAATGGAATTATCGACGTTATCATTCTTCGGTTTATTTCCATTTGTTGTATTACTCGTTAATTCCAATTTGAAAATCTACAATTTTGTATTAAATCGTAGTAATTTGGTAAAACTGATAATTATATTATAGGCGTTTAGGGAGAAAGGAGAATACGATTGCTTGTCTTCTCAGACACCCTTGGTTCCCGTTAGCGGTCGTCCGGCATGCAATTCGGATATACAGGGTGTTCCGTAACTAGTACAAAAGCCGGAAATGCAGGGTAGCTGAGACGATTCCAATCAACAACTTTAACGTGAGACGTTTCTAATCCGACGTTCTGACTCGAAATTACCATTTCACGGCAGATTGATTAGCGTTTCTCGTTAATCATTCAAGAACGAAGCCCCATCCGATATTTTTGCAAAGAAAATTGTTGTTCGGAATCGTCTCAGCTACCCTCCATTTCTCTTACATTAATTACGGGACACCCTGTAATGCGACATCCGAAGAGCGGTAGCATAGTCGTCTGGGGCAGGGATCGTCTGTCAACCCCACTGACGGGTCTCGTTGGGCTTACTAACTCTGGAGCAGGCTACATATACTTTCTTTTTTATTTAAATAAATATTATATGGTGTGAATTTGAGCCAAATCGGTCCATAAATAAGAATTTTCGAAAAAAAAAAAAAACGACCCCAGCGCCACCTAGGGGTGGTCTGACACAAGCAAAAACAATCCGGAACACCACACAAACATATGGTGTGAATATAAGGTGGATAGCTTCAGTGGTTCAGCCGTGATAGTCAGACATACATACGCACCAACGTTTTTATACAATATATTAAGATAATAATTTAGGAAAATTAGTAATTTTATATTAAGTCTTATAGTAATTTAATAATATTAATAATTTCATAAATAGTATACTTTTAATCAAGTATAGTTACATTTATGTATCGGTAATGGTACTAACATTTACTAATTTATATATTGGCAATGGTATAAATTTTATTGTATTAAATGTTAATATTATATTACGTCAAGCGAAAAGAAACTTAAAATTGGGCAATCCAATTAATTCTATAAAATACGTCATCGTCAAAATATTAACCATCCTCAGTTTCATGCTTCGGATTTTCTTTCATATACTTTTAATTCCCCGAATCGTTATAATTTATTCTTGTATACAAAAAAAACAACCGATGATTTATTTACAGTTTGCCGAAATATTGTGGTATACATTCCTTATAAAGATCATCGATTACATCGAGACGGTATTGTTCGTCCTGAGAAAGAAACAACGACAAATATCGTTTTTACATCTGTACCACCACGTGACGACGGCCCTGCTTGCTTGGATGTCCGTCAAATATTATGTCAATGGAATGGCGCTCACGATCCCGCTTGTCAATTGCGGAATACACGTAATAATGTACACCTATTACCTGTTAGCCTCGTACGGATCGACGATGCAACAATATCTTAACCCGGTTAAACCTATGATCACCGTACTACAAATGGTAAGTAATTAAACTAAAAAATATTTATTAAACCCGTGATCGGTATGGTAATCATTTTGTCACGTAGAAAGTACGATGAGATACATAGGACCCCACCGAATTATTTAGAAATTTATTGATAATTAAAGGATAAATTATGGTGGGAGACGCAGAACCCGACAAAACTATAATATTTACAAATTTATTGGGAATTACTAGAAAAGATTGATAATTAAAAAATATGATTCAGAAATTGATTGGTAATTATAGAAAAGACTAAAAGAGCTACTCAACAATTTAGAGATAATAAAAAAAAAAAATTAGTAATTAAAAGAAATAATAAATAAATACATAATAACTACTGGTATCTGATAAAGCCTATTTTAACAGTTACGCATTAAGGAAAAAAAATATTCTGCTTATACAATAATCAACGACAAAAGATCAATAAAAAAGGAAAGATCAAAGGCTAATCAGTTATTTTTCGAACATTTGAGCAACAGTAATTTATATTCAGAAAGAATAGAACTTGATTTGCTGAATCTATTGATAGAAAGGTTAAACGATAAATAAACGATTCGATTTTGAACTTCCGTTATAGACAGCAGGCTGAATATTTTTTTCATCAAATGTAAATTTCGCTTTTCGTAATATGTTAAAGTTAAAAATTATTATTAATCCATTCGAAATCATGATTTTATTACAAGACGATTTTCATGCTCTGAAATTATTTTTCTATTCATATCACAAAAATATAATAAGGGACAAAGTTCAGAAGATGAAAAATTTACATTTTAAAAAATTTCTTCTGATCATTGACTTTTTAACAAATTTTTAACATAGGTAATAAATGACGCAACGAATAAGTCATATGGCCTATTTAAACCAAAATTATATATTCCAGAATTATTATTAAAATCACCATAATTTTGTCATCTCTCTCTCTCTCTCTCTCTCTCTCTCTCTCTCTATCTCTTTTTTACGTGCAACAGCGTGCCATCATTTTCGAATGGATTAAAAATAAATATTACTTATAAAACATTATAGATACTTGAATTTTCATTTTTCAAAATGTTATATTTATAATTATTCTTTGTCAAACAGGTACAATTCGTCGTACTGATAATATACACAACGCAGGGACTCTCACCTGGCTGTGACGGTGTAAAATTCATATCCGCCACGATACTAGCAGACCTGATAATCAATTTCTACTTGTTCTATCAATTCTACCAAAATACTTACACGAAGAAAAATAAACAGTCGTAAACATAACAAATCTTTTGGGACATCTATGAGGAGATGTTTATTTCAAATTCAATGAATGAATAACGATACGTTCAACCCACGCAATCGGCAAATGTTCAAAACTCATCCCCTGAAAACGCTATTTTGTTTTCCAACAATATTTATAATTAACAGCATGAAATAATCAATAAATTATCTGAATGCGTAGAAATATCAGCCTCACAGGAACGTCAATTAAACGAAATTATCGATATTCAACTACAATTATTGACTTTTTAATAACGTGAGTCCAGTTATACATATAAGCTTTTCTTATTTTTTGAAAAATTACAGAGCCGATGTTGATTGATGGATACGTACAAACTATAAGTTGATGAACTTTTCAGCTAATGAAGAAAAAGATGGAGTAATATTCAAATTTTTATGCAAAACGTTATTTTATCAATATTTATAAAAATGTATTTTCTATTTTTCTAAGGCTTATTAATTTTCTATTCTAAGAAATTATTTTGTGATGATTTTGAGAATTCCAGGATAGCCTTAAATAGGCTCTAGCGAAAATCCGAATATGTGGATGTTCAGATATCAGAACTTGGATTTGGAATACCAATAATTCGAAAAATTTGAGTAACAAGAATTGTGGAATATTTAATACAACGCAACGTCGTATTCTAAATATTCAAATTAGTACAATTCCTATTTTGAACTCGAATATTTTGAATAATATTCAAAGTTTTACAGCCCTGCTTAAAAATATTAAAATACAAAGAAATTATGCTCTGATAATTCAAATATAATAACAACGCAGGATTGTATTCTAAATATTCAAATCGGGACAATAATACTCAGAATTAGGACTACAACGAAAATTCGAATATTCAGATATTTCAATGCAAATAGAATTTCGAAATTGAAATTTCCATTATACGAATATCGGAATATTCAAATTCGTACGGCTCTAGCCTTATATCGGGGAATGTCGACGTCTGATTACACTAGTTTACAAAATGAAATTGATTTCATGTACATTTGATAAGAGGTAACTTTTCTTATGGATTTTCTCCCGCTGAATTCGAAAATCAAGGTTAAAATTTTTTTTATGGAACAGTTTTTAAGATATTGTAATTTTTTCAATTTTTTTTACCTCTATTCACTTTAAAAACCGCACCTGGAGCTAGATGTGTCCGATTTGGTCGTTCTTGGTACCAAATG
This sequence comes from Stelis phaeoptera, assembly GCA_943735885.1. Taxonomy (NCBI): domain Eukaryota; kingdom Metazoa; phylum Arthropoda; class Insecta; order Hymenoptera; family Megachilidae; genus Stelis; species Stelis phaeoptera. Next base: position 7,618,137 of record OX030933.1, read on the forward strand.
AAAGACATTGAAATGACGAACAAACAGGTATATTGGGATCTTTAATTGGTTAAGCGGTTCAAAAGATATTGATGAAAATATTCCAGATTTTTATCGGTTTCTATTTTTCCGTGGCCACAGAATAAGCATAAAAATTTAATTTTCTCAAAAATCTGGAATATTTTCATCAATATCTTTTGAACCGCTTAACCAATTAAAGATCCCAATATACCTGTTTGTTCGTCATTTCAATGTCTTTCATTTGGTACCAAGAACGACCAAATCGGACACATCTAGCTCCAGGTGTGGTTTTTAAAGTGAAAAGAGGTAAAAAAATTGAAAAAATTACAATATCTTAAAAACTGTTCCATAAAAAAAATTTTAACCTTGATTTTCGAATTCAGCGGGAGAAAATCCATAAGAAAAGTTACCTCTCATCAAATGTACATGAAATCAATTTCATTTTGTAAACTAGTGTTATCAAACGAACTGAAACCATCCCGTTCTGTTGCAAACGAAAACAAGAAGATTAAACGGTAACGGTCATTGTGAGAAGAAAATGTTCTACGGGAATGCAATTTGTCTTGCACAAGCGCATAGGAACGCGGTGCAATGCAACATCATGATGGAACGGAACCACCTGTTGCAGTCGCCTGTTGCCTCTAACCGACCAGCGCGAATAATCCATCGTCTTGTACAAAAATACCCGATGATCTACCTTGTTTCGTATTTACGCAGAATTCCCTTTAATCGCCTGAACGTTGCGACAATGACAAGATACGAACGGATGAACCGAGCAGCCAGTAATCTACTAATTAATTCGTTAACCCTTTGACAGTTTGTCTTGGGTGAGGCTCGGCAGCGACGATTCGTTAACACTGCAACTATCAAACGGGTCAAAATGACTTGTATCAGATTTCTCGTTTTAATTTACGCCTTTGGCTTTTATCAAGATAACGAATTATCTTATATACTGGTTTCACCCTCTTTTATTTTATTTTTTGTTTCTATTTTGTTTGCAATTTAGAAAGTAAGGGTATAACCCGTAAACAGGTGCAATGCACTTTTTGTTATACGGAAACTATAATGGAGCTCATATAGAATCTCATAGAAATTTTGAAAAATGTATAATTAATTGATTAACTAAATACAGTATTATGAGACTATCGGCAAAAAGATTAGAATCGGTACGTAAACTAACGAGAGACATCACTGAAGTATAACGCGTCGATTTTAATGAAATTTATTTGAAAAATATTACACATATTTTTTGGATTGAAACAAAAGGATTGTTATTAATGTTTTTTCTTGCAAATTGTTATTTCATCTTTCCAAACGATTGATAATATGAACTGCAGACTAATATCTAATATATTATCAATGGAACAATACGAAATTTATAAGGACACTCGGTTTTGGTAGAAAGCAGGTGATTCTAAACTTTATGTCGGTAGTGTACATATTACTGTATTAAAAAATTAATGCACAGATGGATATCGAACAATTTTGTCCATCAAATTTTATTTTTATTATGTTAAGAAGAAAATTTGCGATCTCATAATTTTCTTTTTTTTTTTGTTTTCTGAAAAAATTATCCATTAGAATTTATCAAATAACGATTTTCAATCAATCACTAGTCGTATTAACAATCTTTTACCATCTTGGTGGAGATTTGTATTTATCGTTGAAAACAACGATAAATGATTAATAATTAAAAGCAGAGTGAAATTTTTTTTATAACCTTGATAATTCAGGGAATGAATTATTACGTTTTATGCATATTTAAGAGCTTTAAAGATAGCAAGTATCTTGTTTGATATCCCCCTTCATTTCAATAATTGTAGATTATTTCAATACCCCATGATGACTACTGTATTCTTCAGGTCATTATACGAATAATATACTACAATAAAAAAAATATAGATAATGTATTTAAAATACCACGTATCAGCATTTTTTAAAAATACGGGTTTTATATACTTTCACGTCTATTTTTGATGCTCAATCGAATGATTTTAATATAAAAAGGAGAATCACTACTTATGCTTTTTACATAAGTAGAGAACTAAAAGACCAATCACCAATTTCTCTTTTCTTATCTATTTTCAAATATTTCAAAAAGTACTTAAATAGCTTGAGTACTTGAGATTACAAAAATTTCTAATAAAACAATGGAGTTAGTCATAAAAATCGACCGTGTTCCTGTACGCTAACAATTTTGCAATACCATCACTGTTTATAATTCGTAAAAAAAAAAAAAAAGGTGTTCACGAACAGGCGAGGGTGTCCTTCGCACGGCTGAAAATTGCACGGTCGGGTAGCCAATTTGAGTTTTTCATTAAGTCTCGCACGCTCGTTCACGTTCGTAGAAAGTAGTTCGCATTAAGTTTAGTCGTTAACGAACGATTTATATGCAAACCCAAGCGATTTTCTATCCGATGAAAATTATGGTAACGAAACAGTTTGCTCGACGATATTCAGAGCGTGGACGAAGAACCACGTTGAATTCGTCATAAACGATAAAATTTCCTGTTCCATGGGAAAACCGAGTCAGTTAATCAGTGGCAATTAACGCATTGCCTGTGTAACTCGATGCCGAACGAAAACTGTTCGTATAAAATCTGTACTTTTGAAACACGTCCTATTTAGATGTTAATCTTTCGAGCATAACGAATAAATGAACGATCGGAAACGTATCTCATTGGTTATCGATCGATAATCACTGCAACAAAAGTGTAGAAGTTAATCTAAGTTTTAAATTCATGAATATGAATTGTATCTTCTTGTAACCTTGTTCTTTTTATAAGCCAAATCATAAAACAAACTTGAAACCACATTATTTTGAAAGATGAATGGAATTATTGGAAATAAATATTCATGTTCCCTGACTCATACGATTCATCATTCGAATTTAACGCTCGCGTTACGCGAATGTTGCTTTTGTTTATAAGATTATTCCATATTCCATTCGATGGAATCAGAAACAACGAAAGCGTGATACCATTAACAATTCAAATGCATGTTAGCTCGATTTCTGCATCAAATCTCGTCAGAGTAGTGTTGTTGATAAAGATAGGAATCTTACAAGATTTAATAAATAATTTATTTAACAAATTGTGTAAGTTAGACAACATTGCAGGTAGGTACACGTTTTCCAGAACCTATAGTTGATGCATGTCTTCTGATTTTTTAATCTTAATTAAAAATTCATAGGTTTCAATGATTCTAACGTTAGTTACATGAAACGTGAATAATTTCATTTTACTTTGAAACAAATTATTTACAAAAAAATACCACTTATTCACCCAGGAATTATTTTACTGAAATTACAGCCTTGGATAGAAGTATTAGGCAGCCCTATCGATTATAAATTATTTAAAATTACTTTTGCGTTAGACTGAAATCGAATTATTAAGAATAGAACAGAAAGGTATCGAAAAAATATAGAATTCCCAGAAAATTGTAATAAATAACAGTTCCTACCCCATCCATTAGCATTTCCCAGTCAAAGTGGGTCACACGTGTTATTTTACTGTTTAAAATATCCAGAAAATTTGAAAAAATATCATAACTCATCAAAGTACATATATAAAGTTACAAATTTTCTCAATAAAAATACAAATTCTATGAAATATCAAACTCCTGTACCATCAACGATCCAGTTTGCCTAGTAAGAAAATATTTAGATGTTTCCATTGAAATGGTTCACCCAGTATATAAATTGTTGGTAAGTTTAGTGTTAACCGTCACGCCAGTAGAAAGTGAAACAGTACGAACCATTAGCCCGTAGATCCTCGTGCGTGGACTGGAAATGGGTACGATGTTGTAGTTGGAAACCGTAGGCCGGAAGCCACGGATTCGGTCCGTTCACCAGGTCCATGTCCAGGGATTCGAACGGGGTCGGTGGCTCTTCGTCGTCCTCTGTCTGGACATCCAGCTTCGGCGACGATCCTAACACGCTCGTTGTAGTCATCGCGGTTGTCATCGTGCTCGCGGTGTTCAGCTCCTTCGTGCTCATCTCCGGCCAGGGGAGACGGAGACGTAGCCAGCCGTGTTCGGTGACTTCCACTCATTAACCGTTTCACCGAACTGTGAACCTTCTTTTCGTGTTTCCACGCTGGCCCTCATGCTCTGCCCTCGAACCTTTCCGGCCGCCAAGTTTCCTTTTTCTGTAACAGTAAAACATTACAAACTTCAGTTCATGCTCTACTTGTCGTTTAACCCTTTTTTAACGCGACACGTACACACATAAACTCGCCGGTTAATTTGATAAATATTAAATCATTTATCACATTTACCAAATTTAGTGGTGATTGTATGTAATAACCGGCAATTTTACATAATCACTAGACTAATCACATTTACCGTAACATATATGTATATTACACTAGGTGTTAAAGGGCTAATAATTATGTAATAATTCAAACTGTATATACACCCTGTACAAAAGACGAGTAATCGCTATTAAATTGAACTTTTAATTGCTTACACACCAATATATTTTTAAAAGTGAAAATATTCACAAAAAATTGTACTATTAGGTCACGTTTGTCCCAGCGTCCGCTGTGTGTGTAACAATCGTGCCATCCGCTGTCTGACAATGAGGGTTAACCCCCAAATAACGCATCCGGCTCAATCACGACCCAAACATTACGAAACATATGAAACGATGCTTCGACTAAAATTAGAGGCATGAATTTTAAAACGAAAAACCTTCGTATATTGACAAAATAAATAGTTTAAAATTTACCAAATGAAAATTCGATCAAATCAATCATTCGATGATCGATGACTATGTTTAGCAACGAGGGGGTTAAACCAAAACAAAATACACATGAAATTCAGAGGATATTAAAGTTTGCGGTGTCGGATACGAATTTGAACGACAGGAATAACGAAATAATAATCGTTCGAAACAAGCTACAACTTCGGCGTAGTCAACGCGTTAATCTTCGGACACGGTGTATAAATCGTCGAATTGTACGCGGTGAACGACCTTTCCTTTCGCCGAAAGAACAAAGGCAGGTTGGAAGATAAAAAAAAAAAAAGGGAAGGAAGTTACGTGAAATTACGTAAGGAAAACGGGACGCATGATTTGCAAAGCCCGAATCGGTGATTTGCGTGCGCGGAATCGAAAGCATCGGCGGAGGACTTTGTTAGAAATTTACGAACCGTGACGTTTCGAGGAACTTTCAACGGATTCCAAGTCGAGAATATCGCTAATATCATGGAAAACGGACCGTCGTGTTTTATGGGTGATATTTAATGGCTGTTTATAAGGAACCGTTCCGCGACGAATACACAAAGCGGTGGCAAGGCGCGTGTAATTCACGGTGTAATTTCCACTGATGCAATTTTCTGCTGCACAATAAAGAATGAATACTGTTGCGCATCGCGGAATTGTTTATTCTCGTTTGTGGCGCGTTTAATGGGGCAACTGTTGCAACCGAACACAAATTGGTAGGTCCGTTATTTAAGAAATGTTTAAAGTCACCTTAACGGTACACGTTTAACTTCATTTTCGTATTCTGTGGGCCTTCTGCCTTTTCTTCGTTACTTTTGCCCAGATTTTTTGCAATGACAATTTTGGTTGACAATCAATCCAGTCACAGGATAACGATTTTAATTAAAATTGAATTACCAACTTTTAGATTAAGAAATTGTAGAGAAACGGAAATAAAGTCAGAAATTAAAATTTTTTTCTTGTAGTGATGATATATTATGGGTCAATGATAGCGAAACCCATGGCTTGGGGGTCACGGAGTGACCACATGAACGTAAAACAGAGCTATAGGGAATTAAATTTAGTTATTTCGAACTTTTAAATATTGTACTTATCAAAAAAACTTTTTGATGCCATCGATCGATTGAAAACTGGCTAAAGTTAAATGTACTATAATTAATATAAAATTGAAAATTTACACCTTTCAAACTTCAATAATTATTATGTTATAAAAAAATTTAAAACAGAATTCGATATACTTGGGATAATTGAAGAGAAAATGTTTTACAATTATTTAATAATTATGTACGTTACGATATGAATATCGTGTAGCTTATTCCGAGTTTACATAATTCTTATTTATTATTTTTAATCGAGATCAATTGAAGAAATTCTGAAAGATTCTAGTGTCAATGAATTTTTTTACAAGTCACTGTAACATTAATTTAATGACATAAAAATTAAAGTTTGAAGAGAATGGCTGAACAGCTCTCCCCTCTTTCCTAATTAATGATCTTAATATAAAATGGCTGTCTGCCAATTACTGCAAATAATGGCCGATTTCGAAACATGTAAAGTCCGACACAATTTGATGACATAAAAATATCACGAAATAATGTCTACAATATATCAATTTAAAGCTTAATGTTTAATAAAAACGACTACATAAACATTTCCGTAATATGCTTTTTTACGTGGACTGGGTGATTTGCTACTTATAGCATCATTCATAATATTCAAATAAATTTTCAATTTTCAATCGCTTATATTTCCAAATTTCTGTATAGCCATTCTAACAGATTTTAAGCTTTAAATTGACATAGTACACGTACTACTTTGTAATTCTTTTATGTCATCAAACTGTATTCGATTTTATACATTTTAAAATCGCTCACCGTTTGTTACAATTAATAAACAACTGCTTTATATTAAGAAGAGTAAAAGAATATTTATATGGTCATTTTTGTCGAACCTTAAGCTTTAAATTCGCATATCATAAGTATCATTTTATAATACTTTTATGTCATCAAGTTACATCAGACCTTCCATATACTTCAAAACCAACCGACGCGATCAAATCTAACCCTCTGCACTCGAGTGGTGCCTCTGGAGGGGCATATTTAATTTACCAGGGTATTTTGAAACGCAAAATTTAAGTTTTATTTATAGTACAATATAGAAGAACAATGAAAAGAATAAAAATAAATAGATTCACAAGCATTTGTAACACTTTACTTGCAACACAGTGAATTTAGTTTTCGGAAGCTATGGTGGAAAAGTAAAATTAGATTCGAAGGTATCCAAAAACCGAGTGCAAAGAGCTAATATTTCAGGACAAATAAAAGTTTATATCAAACGCTTGTATAATATCTAGAATACAGCCGCGCCTGCCAATGAAATCATAAATCATGAATATTGCAAAACCGTACGATAATGATCGAATCTTCTACAATTTTTGCGGCCGGGAAGGAAACGCGTGGGTGTAAACGATCGGCCTCGAGCACTCGAAGGTACCGGTAAACACACAGACGCGAGAAAGGATATCAAAGGCGTCGAGACGAGAGGAAACGAAGAGAGATCTGCCCGATGTTCACCCGGTGTAACGTTAAATATTGCTCCGGGCCACGAATTTAAACGACACGGCGAGGCATTCTTACGCGGACAGAAGTTACGCATACGTAATTGGACAAGGATCGTGAGGCTGTCGGCCTGCCAGGATCCTTGACGTCGTTCCTTCCTGAAATCCTCTAGTCCCGTTGAACAAAAAATATTTAAAAAAAAAGCAACAAGAAGAAGCTTCTTTATCACAGCAATATTTCTTGGGACCAGCTCGAAACGGTACCCGCGCCGTGTGCTCGTAATTTTTACCGAACCTTCCCGATTTACCATTGCGTTTTATTATCCTGATCGCCTGAATTAACCAATCCTCGAGGAGCACGCTTTAACGATCGTTGAATTTAATATCGCGATGGCATTAATTAGCGACTGAGAATGAAAGGTGCAGCCTCGCGGTATACCGCGGATAAAAGAAGGCGTAGCAACGATACGCCGCCGCGCCGTGGTGATCAAGGATACCGATGCGCACACGATGATTAAATGGGACTCAATCTAGAATACTGATGGGAAACGGCACGATCGAGGTACGCGTTTTCTTAAATTGACGCTGCTCCTGCGTCAGTCTTATGTAATGAACGCGTGCTCTCGATCATATGATTGGATGTTCTAATTCGATATGCGGATCCCGTTATATACGCAAACAAATATATTAATCGTACTTGGCGATTGATCGTACCGAGACAAATCGTTACCAGTTTGTACATACGGTTTAACCCTTTGATTGTTATAGACGTATTGCTGCATACCAACGTAATTTATATGAAAACAAATCTATTTTTTTTTTCTAATTTATAACCAGATAAGGTGTTGTATGCTAATATAATCTATAGCTTTATATCAGTTTTAGTTAAGATAATCCGAACTGTTCATCTTCCAAAATCCTTCCTTCAATAGCTGATGATTTCATCCTCGCTAGTCATCCTCGAACCTCGACCTTGCTACCTCACCCTTTTGCCGACCATTGAACTTACGATAATCCCTACCTTCTATTTTCCGAATTTATAAAACTCACCATTTTTTCCTTTGAAGACGGAGAATAGTCTGAACCGTTTTAGGACGAGCAACTACACTGTATCACGCGAATATCTCTGTTACGCGTTTCAACTTCGCATTAATAATAAACCAACACCGTCAGCGGAATACAGCAGTGTATATGCGTTTGACTAAAGCTGTTGGCGTTTTGTTTTTAATCCTTAACCATTTGCGAACGATCGACGTAAACACACGTAAGGGTCGAAACGCTTATAGTATAATAAGTGTTTAGAAAATTGTTGAATTTGTACTTTCAAAGGAAAAGTAAAATATGAAAGATTGATTAAACATATTTCATAAACGTGGCATTTATTTGTATAATTTAGGAAATAAAAATTATATTAATTATTTATTTCATTAGCTTCAAACTGCTATTATTATCATCTGAACATTATGAAACAGTGCCTTGTATATTTGTAACTTTTCAGCCATGGTTAAATAAATTATATATCTTCAAAGATAATTATCTCATTTTATTTACGTTTTTGCGTTGATCATTCTTTGGATTTTCAAAATTAGATAGTTTCTTGAAGCAATTATTTTAGAAAATTGGGGACCTCAAGTGAATATAATTTGTAAAGTTTAGAAACTTGTTGTGATAATAGAAAATTACAGAAATTTTCAAATGATTACATCAACACTCGTTGAAACATGCTCAGTTTAAAAAAGTTTAAGGGTTAATTCATTAACTCTTTCACAACTATCAAAGCTTATAGAATCAAGTTCAAGTTTAAGTAAAGTTAAATGAAATGTATGTAATTATTGCGTTTTTTACTAATTTATCGTGAAACATCAACAGGAAATTAAATATTTTTTTCATGACTTTTTATCTGTGAAATATTGCCAGATACCATGATGATAAATTAAACATTGTTTTCAAACAAGAATAGTGATTTCTCGTATTACAACTCTATTAATATCTCACGTTAGACACTCCTTTCGTAAACAAATAACAAAAGATGAATGTATTACTAATTTAAGAATTCTGCTTAACCTTCTATTTTTTAAATCGAATGATTTATCATAATCATTCAATTTAAAAAATAGCAATTTGTATAGCAATGTAATTGATACAAAATAATAATAGCAATTTATTATTGAGGTAAAGAATATCACAATATTAAAAATTAACCGCCGAAAATTATTATTTCAGTCTCGGAATTGTATTAACCCAAAATCAGTAAACTTAAACCAGTGTTACTCTGCTACTAATTATTCTACTCATAGATTACGAGTTCGTTTATTATAAACAACGTAACAAAACTTAGATGTGTTATCAGTTCTTAATTAAAAAATTGAAAAATCCACAAAATTAACTTGAATTTAATTTAACTTTAAAGTGAAAGAAAGAATTATAATTATTGCAACAGATACAAACTGTTTTCGATGTTTTCATTAATAATGTATCATTATATTTGATAAAATAGAAGCATCTCATGACATATTATTTTATGTACCATATTTGCAACACAGTGCAACGAAGGGTTAACTACTGTTTCAATGAATGTTTCAATTTCAATCGTTTCTGGTTAAGCGACATTCTCATGACATTTGTCAGATGTCCTTGGCGGGCAACTTCAAAGAAAAGGATATAAACTATTTCATTTTATTCGCCACGTCACTTGTTAGATCTATTTAACAGCTGCCAATTTACCACTTAATCGAATACAATATACCAGAACAACATAATCAACGACAACGGCTAAAATAATAATCAATTATAAAGGAGGTTAAAAAATGAAGAAGAATCAAGCTCAGCAAAACTAATTATATTTCCATTTCTTTTTCATTCGATTTCAAGATGGCTGCTGTTCTATCCATAAAACATCGTATTTAATAGCGTACGACAGGAATTTGAGATTTTTCCGGCATAAGACAACGCACGAGGAATCAAGCGTTCAATAACCTGAATTTACAACTGTATATGATTTTACATTACGTATGGCAACCTTTAACATGTTTCTCCAAGCTACTTTCACTTTACATAACGTGCCGTACGTTGCAGATGTGTTCAGTAACGTTTGCATGATTAACGTTTATTAAAAAAAATAATAATCGTTCAATCCGTTCTGGTAATAGAGATATCTGGTTTACGTCACAAATAGATTAAAACTTATTACTCTAACATAACCTTTCGTACCGTTCGAGCATACCGGGTAATAATATTGAAGATTATTCAAAGTTACACCGATCAGCTTGCAGTTGCAGACTCGGACGCCGATACGCGACGATACTCAACGAGCGATCAAACGCATAAATAAAAATATGCGCACGAATACACGAAAAAGGGAAGAAAGAAGGGCAATGGACGACAATATGTTTGTTCTTGCCCCACGTTTCATCGTTTGTGGCGATGAAATGAATCGAGTTGACTCCGTATGTGCATTTCGACCATGACAGCTGTCAAAAAGTGGCGCAGCGTCTACGACGCAAACGCAGGCGCGAGGAAGGTCATTGAAAGAAGCGAGACAGAGAAAACGAAGGGAAAGGAGGATAGAAAGGGAAGATCGGAGGTAGAGAAAGAGAGAGAAAGGTGGACGATCGTGTAAATACACACGCAAGCGTTGCGTTATGACGAGCGAGAAAGGAAGTAACGTATTAAAAGATGAAGAAGGAGAGGAAAGAAGGTTAAAACCGCTCAGTTGAATTCCAAGTGTGACGGCGTGGCGGTACGTACCTGTCAGCGTGCATTCCACAGTCCCACAGCGTGCTTTCGCCTCGTTGTTTTCCGATCCGCTAGACTATTGCCTTCCTGTGGGGAGGGACCCGCGTAATCACACACACATACACCACAGGGCCAACAAACTCCGGAATGGTATTTAAATGCACACACTCTAAACTGCGTCACAAAAAAACCGTATCACTTGCCACGCTAGCCGGTGCATCGCATGTTGCTCGCGGCGCGAACATGGCGCACTATTTCGTATACGACGGCGTGCGTTCACCACTGAACAAACCCACTGGCCGGGAACAAGGTGAATCGTGCTGTACGATGACAAAATGAACTTGAATAAAATGACGCGAACAATGGAACGTGACTTAAGGACACCGGAGAGCGCGAGAGCCAACTTTACACCGCGGGGTAAATACTAGAACAAAACTCGCCGCTTTCGCCCGCGATGCGCAGACGTACTGGCCAATCCCCACCCGAGCCACGACGCCACGTGGTACACGGCTCGGCCAATCGCAGGCTGGTTACGCGGGATACCCCGGACGTGTTCGTAAAGCCGGCCTGCGTTACCGATCATTTTCTTCTCTTCTTCTTCTTCTTCTTCTTCTTCTTCTTCTTCTGTACCGATTTAACGTTTTCAACGTTACAAAGGAACACGAAAGGCTGTTGCCTTTTTATCGATACAGTTACATGGTCAATTACTTTCGTTTCTTTCTGTCGCGGAACAGTCGCGTGAGCAAGGAAATCAGTACGTATGATTCGCAAGAAGAGATTGCAACAGGATCAAATCGAACGATCAACTAAAATATCTTCGCGTCCAGTAATAAACAGCGAAGATACTCATCGACTTTGTCTGCAGCTTCGCGAATAACTTAACAGAAACATTTCCGTACGTTTGTATGTTAAATTTTTTAAATCAATGTTAAAGATTAATAAACTTATTTATGTCCAACATTTAAATTTAAAATTATGTGAATCGCCCTTAGTAGCAAAAGGATTAAGCTGTATATGTTATCGGATTGATTAACAATAACACGGAAGTTTGTATGATTTTCCGTTTGATTTATCTGAAACTGATACAAAGAGCGTGCAATAACTTTGTATTTCCGTTGGTGTGTTCATACGCCTTTGAAGAAACGCCGCCTTATATGTTAAGACGCCTCGTTGTTATCGTCAAGTAAGCTTTTGTAGTCGTTTGCACTCGTACATAGTAACATGTACTGCAGTTATTTTGCTTGCATAGGTTTGCACACACGACTGAATGAATCTGTGAGTCTGTGAGCAATTGAAAGATAAGTACGAACGTTGCCTTTACACACAGTCTACGAAATTGACTTAATTGATACGTCTGACGATTTGTACCGGGAATACATTCAAACAGATACTTATACTTCATGAAAATTCAACGATAAATTTTAATATGATTTTAATTATGAAATACAGATTATAAAAAGTCACTTTTATATATTATTTTATTACACTCGTACACTTCGTATCTCGGTCGAACGATAATGAAATTTTGTTTACATCGTTTTCGAGATAAATCGAATAGTTAAAACAAGTTTCTTGATTACGTTCAGGTTATAATTAAATGTTAGTATTATATTATTTACAGTATAAATATGGAAAATTGTATCAGTTAACTAATTGATAGGCTTAAAATAGAAATAGGAAACGAAAGACAGTGAATCGTATCCTAATTCACTTTATCTATATAACATCTACCTTTTGTTAATCAAAATTATCAATCTCTGAATAAAATACCGCCATTCATATGCTACTCGGTCAGCAAACAGATATTTTATTTTGCAAACATTGCGTAATTCGCGTGTTGTAATTTTCTTCGATCAATGGTAGTATCTGTAACTAATCCAGGGTTTTATAAAAGGATTAAACTTTCATCTAAAAATTATTTTATAATAATTTACTATTACAATGCACTCGTTTTTACAGTATGCGGGTCAATGATGGAAGATTGCACTTTACAAACTATTAAATAAATAAAAAACTGTAAAATAGCGAAAAGAGATAAAACACTTATTTTTCATTGCGTAATTCAACGTTTCGAGATAAACATTGAATGGTAATGTACTAACTGTTTACAACGCAGAACTTCGTAATTGAAAGATAAACTTTTGGATTCCATACGGAGTAACTTGAAATCCCCATATTTCACTGTTTTGTTTATTCTTCTTAATAAACTGGTGGGTCTATTTTGTTTCTATTCATCAATTGTTAATTGTTACCATATATACATATATATATATATATGAAGAAATCATAACGTTTCGTACAATTTTTAGGTAAATTTCCTGAGTTTTTTCAACGTCAATCTTAAGGTCGATTCAAGATCATTAATTATATCACAGGTCATTAAATCCGTGTTTTCATTAGCTACAACGTGGCTGGCCTTGAAAGAATTTAAGATCATCTTGATATATAAGAAAATATAAAATATACATAAAAAAATGTCAAACTAAATCCTTTGCAATCGAACGGCGCCCCTGCGGGGGACATATTTAATTTACCGATGTATTTTAAAGTGTACAATATAAATATTTCATTTATATTATAATATCGAAAATGAACGAAACGAACAGCAATGAATTCTTTTCTAAAGTATCAGTTAACTAAAATAATGCATTTGGTGTTTGCAAAAAATCTTTCGAGTGCAAACGATTAAAATGCAATCTAATGCATTCTAATTCGGTCTTTTGATATAACCAACAGGCAATGGATAATTTTAGGTAATCATTCTAACTGGCTCATTCGCTCAACGCAATGAAAACAACAGATCCATAATCATGTCCATATTTTTCTTGACGAAAGGGTCATTGTACAAATAGTTTGGATTTGATTGGTGTCGTAAAATGGCTCGGAGAGCAAAGGGTTAATAGACGAACGATTTGTCGAATCGGCGGACGGATCTCTGAATTCGAGCCGAGGAAATCGCAGAATCCGTCTCATCGTTGTCGTCATGTGTGCGACGAGTGTGTAACGGGCTACTAGCCGATGGAATTAGTTTCTTTTTTTTTTCTTTTTTTTTTTGAGGCAGGTCACTGACACCGAACGGCAATGGATTGACGCAGCGGGGTCAAGTTCTACGAGTACGCTGTCGGCGATGGTTCGCGTTTAAAGGTATCGCCGGGCATTCCTTGCGGGATATCGCGTTACTTAAGGCACCACGATCAATCCTCCGGAACCCAGTCTTTGGCTATGTAACGAACGATGTTAGCCGTAAATCGTTGCGAAAGGTGCGAACGCCGGCGTACCTTGTTACGACCTTATTCAACCATAATGTCTGCTTATCGTGATGAAGGATGCGAAAGTATTTTGAGCTGTATATTGGCTGCTGTTTGCATTTACAATCAAGCATCATAATCGAGGAATCACTTTGAATCTGTTGAAGTAAAACGTAGAACTCCGTGTCCAAAAATATCGGGGTGCCATCTTTGCAGCCGTAATAAAACGATCGGAGAAAATCCAGGACTTCGAAATCTTTTAGAATATAAGTATCGAAGACTGCCAATATTCGGCAGTTCGACAGAGTAAGTCGGTGTGGACAGGACAAACGGCAAAATCCTGGGGGGTATCATTCTTGTTAATTAAAAGTTTTTTTGTAACTTCAGTTCTTCCTTTATAAAATACATATATATAAGTTACCTTTTTTACTAATTGTAAGTCCGTGTTTTCTTATGTTACACGAAATAACCTGCTTCCATCGAACATATCCTCGACAGAATCCATTCCAAGGGCTTCTAGTTTTTCTAATATGATAACATATAGATCCTTAATCTAAACTCAGGCGTCGGCAACCCTTTTTAGTTGCGGGTGAAAATCAACTAAAATGTGACTATTAAGAAGACGGTTCGGGTCAATGGGTATCGACTCGGTTTTCGTCACATTTTCGTGTCGTATCGTGTTCCCTCTATCTACAGAAATGTTACGTGCTTCTTCAAATATTCGCTGCGCTCATCGAAACACCGCGTCGCGGTCAAATTGATTCAAACCTCTGAATCCGAAGTGTTCTGTTTTTAATTTTCAATGGGGGATTTTATTTATTTAATTTCACATTAACTTGACAAACAGTTCAAATTAGAAAAGCATGATATCCTTAACAAATATCAAGAAATTCTATATTTTTCTTTGGCAATGAAAAACAATTAATCAAACGGTTGATCTGAAAATACCACGTTAAAAGATAAACAAATATTTGAAAAAGTATCCATAAGTGATATAATATACTGTACAATTTTTTATGTTCGTACTGGAGTTGGTTTTTAATTAACGGTTCCTCTTAAGTTCTTTTCGAGTCAGAGCGGAAAATGTATAAATGAATTGCTGACTTAAGAAACGGAAATAACGGTGTTCACTATCAAGATGTCGGTTAGTAATTAATTATCGAGACACCTTGGAGGAACGCCCGTCGAATCTTTTTCTTTCTTGTTTTGAATATTACGCGATATCTTCGACACACTTTTGCATCCTGATTTGTGGAACACGGTTTATGCGTGTCTTTCTGCGGCTGAAAACGTGTCGGAAACAAAATGTTGCAATATTACAGAATAATTGTAAATATTAGATTAACAACTAAATTCTGCACATTTTTATCTGATATTATATTTATGAAAATTTAACAAATAGGATCTCATTGTCAGTACGAATAATAAATAATATAAATATGAAATATATTACCCAAATTGATTGTTTCCACTCAAAACAGTATAAAAATTCTTACAATAATTGTAATATTTACATTTGTATAAATACATTATAAATAAAATGTGGACATGAAAATGTAATATTCTATATTTGGGAAACTCAGCCCACTTAAATTTTTTTTTTTATCTAAGTATTAGGTTATCCTATGAATTAATAGATATTACAAATTATATATTCGTCGCTCATTATTCACGAGATAAAAAAAAATTGATTTGAAATTCAAAAATAAGTGTTTATCCGACTTACAATATGTTTGGCTGAATAATGTTTTATTCATCCAAACATTTGAATAACATTCTAAACGTTGATAAGTTTTTTTTTTAGAACCGAGCAAATGGTATTTTATGTGTTATAGAAGTTTTATCCAGAATGTATACTTTTACCTACAAACACCGAGAGAAATATACATTATATCAAACGTTTATACAAATGCTTTTTTAGAGAGTTACATCTATTTGTAATAAAACACATTAGCATATAATTATCAATATCTTGTATTATATGTTAGTAATATTAAGTTTAACAAATTATGGATGCTTTTTACAGTAACACCTACGCTAATCTCTGTTTACTACTTTAGCATAAGGTTCTGTTGAAACGATAAGTTAATTAAGATTAAAAGAATCATTCAACGATCGGCGAGAACTAAAGCAAAAAGAATAAAACAATGGCCATTGTGAGGCATTTAAAGGGTTCACTTTCTCGGACAGCTTAAATCACCGGTGAAAGTAGCCGCCAGAAGCGTGTGCAGCTTCGATGCTCGTGGCGAACGAAAGCTGCAATTAACTTGTTCATTGTTTCTTCTCACTGGAACAACATAAGAAAGCTAAAACTTGAAATTTCATACATTGTTACTTAAAATAATTAGAGGTAAGCATGCAACAGTTCTTTCGCCTCTTGTATTTTCATTGATTCTCACGAGTCATTGCGTTTAAGTAGCCATAAATATTCATCACAGAAATATTATTGTGGATTTTGTAATGGTATTTATTAGAAACACGTTACGCCTCACAATTCGATATTTATCACTTCAATGAATTGAAATGTATTTTCTTCTTTTCTTTTTTTTTATTTTTTATTTATGTAATTCACGTTCATTATGCTCCTTTCAAGGCCGGGGAAACAGCTATCATTCATCTTTGTTCCGTTTTTTCCATTAATGCCAACAGAACCAGAGTAAAACGTTCAGTGTTACCAGTTTCAAGGCGAACCCAACTCGTATGTTGAATAACGTCTTCTCTCCGGAATCTGTAAAAGAAGATACACGGGTAACTTTTTTTTAACAACAAAGATATATGAATATTGACTATACATGTATACAAATTGATGGAATTTGGACAAATTTTAGGGACGCTAATTACATGGAATTGTACATGAAATGTACTTTACGTTAAAAATAAACACCATTGCTGTATGAATAAAAATTTAATTATTTGGATCACAAGCTCGTTAACATTTCAGTTTCAGTGTAGTATTTTAACAGCTACAGTTATATTCAATTGTTATTATAAAATTGCTTTTGAATAGCCGCCAATTCAAAATATATATAGAGTTTATGTCAAATCACTTTAGCCGCCCTTAGTAGTGAAGGAGTACACATTTAGTCAATGATCAACCTGCATCAAAAGGTCTATCACGCTTCTGATCCATACTAATTATTAATTAAAACATCGACATTAATTAGCACGTAGCAATTATAAAATCTAAAACATTTCATTCCAGTTGAGAAATATTCAGGTATAAGTGTCCTCAGAAAGTCCAACAATCCCGCCTCTCGTTTACTCAAAAACACTCTCGTATATCAGGTATGGAAGCAAAGACTTTAACGAAGCGAAGAATTTTCATCAGTACTCTCCTGGACGGTTTCCTCACCGTAATCGTAATACTGCAACGGTTCCGTGCTATCATCGTCACAGTCCTCCGTAACGGATCTGATCTCCATAGGCGCCTCCTTCGCGAGTTCATCGACCTCTGGCCTACCATCGAGTATAAACCCCGCGTAATCTTGCTTCATCTGACGAATACGTTTCCTGGGGCTCCGACGACCCTTCGCGGAGCCTCTGATGCCGATCTACAAAAGCCAGGAAAAGATTTACGCCTAAAGTACTAACCGTAATCGTAATGGCCAGTCGCCTCCGAGTCGTTGTTCACCGTCTCGTCCGCCTCGTTCTCCTCATCGCCCTCCTCGTCCTCGTCAGCCTTGTCGTCGTAATCGGGGCTGTCCTCATCTTTTCCCTCATCCTCCTGGTCGTCCTCGTCTTGCAGCTGTTCATCGTAGTTGGCATCTCTATTCAATCGATTTCTAAGAACGGAACGATATCCACGCTCGTTTTTCAAGTTTTCGTTCGACGGTCTATTTTCGCGTGGCTCGTACTCCTCCACACCGTGGCGACTGTAAGTTTGCAGAAGACGACGTCTCGTTGCTGGTACGGATTCTGAACGGTAAAACGAATCTGGGAACAGGATAATTCGAGTTGAATTGAATTTTGTAGTTGGAACCTCGTTACATTCGTTGTTTATTGTCCTACAGACTGGATAGGCAAAAGATCCAGGCTTGAGTACCAATTATAATATATTTATTATAAGAATATTGAAGTTTAAAAAGCTAGTTCTAAGAATTTCAGAGCCAAAGGTCAATGAACATGGTACCTTCTTGAGGTACCAGTCGAAGTAGAAGCATCGCTGCGCAGATAAACTAAGAGATACTGATAAAAGAACTATCACGCCCTTTCTTTTTCTATCTTTGGAAATCCAAGAACAGATAGTTGTAAGTTTCCTATGCGTATGCGTCACTTTAGATTTCGGACGCTCATCGCATGTATCGTATGATACAGTTTCTATAGGTAGTGTTTGAAAGTCGTAAACACAACAGGTTAGTACCTTCAAACCTTTCACGATCATCGTTCTTATAAGCTTCCTCGAAGTCGACGCTGCTACCAGGATCGAGTTCTCCTTCGAAAGTGAATGTCCCAACGTCACTTGGGGTACACCCTTCGGTAGAAATGCAAGGTTCTGTGAACCTGGCCGCTCTCATAATTCCATCGACGATGTTTACCTCGCAGTAACATTTGCCGATGTTATCCGGACAACTGGAAAAGTTCACACCTTTCGTCACGATCAAACAATTCAAGGTAACTTCTTTGAATAAGTTGTGGCTCACCAAAATGATCCTGGACCGATACAATCTAGGGCTGGTTGCCCGCTGGAAAAAATAAATAAACGACCATACAGTATTCAAGAATTACAATTATAGTTGAAGAGGATATCAGTTGCTTAATCGTGATCCGGATGTAAGAGAAATTCAATATCTCGATTGAAACTAAATATAAATGTTTGTAGTGTTAAAAATAATGATGAAAAGTTTGAAATAATGGAAATGGAATAAAATAAAAACTGTGTTAGCGATTGGCTGTCTAAAAGTAACTGATAAAGTATGTCCTCGTTTTTATTTACGTTATTTGATCTTGACACGATGCTAAGGCTACCATGAAACCATTGCCGCAAGTGTTGTTACATTTCGGGAAAGACCAGCGCGACCATAAGGAATTAATTTCCGGCGGAATCGAGGTCCATGGTCCAATCTCTTCGCAAAACTGAAAGACCCATCAAATTATATTTACCAATGTTTATATAAAATTTCATCAAATATCAGCAGATGAAACGTTGAAAACAAAATATTCATTGCGAATAGAAAATGCTACTTGAAGATACTTTTTGTGAAATAATATCTCAAGTAGATGATGCTGAAATTCTTTGAAACAAGTGATATACCGTTACATCAAAGCATTATATTTTCGAAGCAAATGATATTACTGGCTGTCTTTGATAGCAATTAGGGGCACACTGTGGGCTGTGTATTCCTTTGATCGTGGTAGCGGAACATCGTGCGATGCCGCAAACGTTGCGCGGCGAACACAAAGATTCAGGCAACGGGTTCAAAAAGCACGTAGGAAATCCTACAAATACATTGTTAATTTCAAATTCTAGTTAACTGAGGTAAACATGGAAATTACTGTTTCACTAGTATCGATCAGGAATACGTTACAACCTTTCGTCTTATATAACGCCTGGCCAGCTATGGTAATGGAACAGTTACAATATACTGCATTTTCGACAAGCAGGGTCACGTCGCATAATCGCCGATGGACTCTTGCACTCGTGTTCGAGTATGGTGTAGCTTCATTAAAGGTGCAGTCCCCGTTTCTTCGGTTAATCAGTTCGGGCGAGCACAGGTCCCAGTCGTGCAGCGTCGAACAGGGACAAATACCGAGGAAGAATTCTCCTACGCCGGAGTTGTCCAGAACCTTCGATTCTGAAGGTATGCTACGTAATTCGACGAACAACTAAATATTCAAACGGAACTGTATTTGCACGCAATTTTTGCCTTTTGTGTTATGTAACTGTAACATTAGTCTCTTCGCACCAAGACCTAATTCAAAGGGGCTGGATTTGCTTACAGCACAAAATCCTTCGCCGATTTCTACGAAAGCACACTGCTGCAGATGCAACCGGCGTACCCAATTTGTTATGTCGTAATTTGGCGATTCGTTTAGTTCTTTAGATACAAAGAGAAACGGGTCCCAAGTGCTGCTGTCCACATTAAGTCCATCAACGCTACGGCGGGCTTTTCCACGGGATAGAATTAAAGCTATCGATACAAACGTAAGTATAAACATAGCCTGAGCGTTGGCATCATCGATCGGTGATGGTACGAATTAAACAAAGCTGTAATAACTTGAAGTTGTTTCGTTTCTCATGGTTTTCATACACATTGTGTACGATATGAACTACTTGTTCCTGACATAAGCATCCTTTCTTAAATTATTTTTTTTTTTGTTACAATAGTATATAAAAAACTGAAGGAAAAACTAATAGTATAAATTAGAGGAGGGGAACCTTTGTTACCATTAGAGGCCACATTTAAATTAGGCAGTAATTTAACCGTTAATTAATAACAAGAGGCCGCACAAGAAACCCGCGGAGGCCGCATGCAGCCTCAAGGCCGCATGTTCCCCACCTATGGAATAAATAATAATATATGTACCTTTATTAAATATCCACACGAATATTCTTATATAATATGTATCACAATATATTAATACCATTTTAAGAGATACATTTTTTAATTGCACTCTTGTACTTAAAATAAACTCTTAACATAGATATTTGGAGCAAGACAAAACATACTGCATCAAAATATGTGTTGTGTTCAGGTACATAACGTGTCATGTATCAAACAATTATTTTTGTTCTGATTAACGTAAAACATAGACCTTCAATTTTAAATATATTTGAAGTATGATATATCTTAAAAATTGATCTACTGGTACAGTTAAATAGCTTGGTAACTCATTGAAAAGCCCAATCATATAGGAGTTTTTTCAAGATATGTTTTTGTTACAATATCTGTACGAAGATGTGATAGTGCTACAAACTCTTTACTTTTGCAACCTATAACGGGACATCTGAAAATTAAAAAAAATATATATATGTAATTAACATTACTTGTTAATAATGTGCTTTCCTAATAAAATATGTACCTTGTTTTCTTATTGATATTTAATATTTGTGTAATACTATCCCGGTCATAAGTATGGCCACATATGGTATTTTTCACAGGGTCCACAATTCTTTTTTTAGAAATTGGATCTATTACATTTATGTAACCTCCTGATACTTGCATGTCAGCATCTTCATCATTTTCTTCGTCTCCTGTTTTATCTATAAGAAGAAATAGAAAAATTGAATAACTATCATATAATAAAAGGAAATACTTATTTATAGTATCATAAGTTATGATGTACCTAGTAATACTTCTACATGTTTATCAAATTCTAAAAGTTTATCATCATTTGATACATCCGTATCAATCTCTGATATGGCTTTTTTATATTCCTAAAATTAAAAAATACATTAATACAATGTATTTGTTAACATTAAAATGGTCTAATGATAACAATAATTACTTCTATAATAGATTCAATGTCAGTTTGTTCATCATCACCATCCTCGATATTATACAAATCTAATAAACGATTCTTTATATTTTCTGCTGATTTTAGTTTTTTGTTCTGAATACAATTGTTTTGCACAATATCTCTTAATTCTTTTATCTTTTCTTTTTTCTCAGGCATTCCTATAAACGTGAAATTGAAGATTACGAATATTACAATTTCTTACCATTTCTTACAACTTTAATTTATGTTATACATTTTCATAATGATATACTTAATATGGAAGAATAATGAAAACTTTTAAATTTTTTTAGCAGTTTGATGATACGAAATTATTAAACAGTTTAATATTGTTAATGTACATATATTTAATACCTTTATAAATGTTTAACAGAACAGTGATTTTGTTTATTTTGTCAAACACTGACTATTTGATAATTTAACCTAACAAAACCTACCATAATAAGAGATAATATTAACAACCGCTTTTGTATAAGAATCATACAATTCTTCTATCACATGTTGAGACTGTGTCATTTTTAATATCAATTTATTCAATTTTTCTGCAAAATTAGAAGAAACACGATCAACTCCACCTGCTTTTAAATTTTAAATATGGCAACTACAGTAGTTTGAAAGATTGGCCAGAAGATGTTGCTCCTATCAATTTCAAACATCCTTTCACCTTTTGAATAAAACTTTTGAATCACCTTGAACTCCTTAAAAAAGAAGCCATTAATAAAGTACTTTCATCTGTGCCCTTGTAAGTACAACTTTCAGTATATAAAAGTCCACAGATCTTATATGTACTTCGTAACTCATATAAATAAGTCAAACACTTCAAGTATAAAATTGAACATAATGAGAACTATTTATAATTTTTGCTTACTTTTGGTACGTTAATTTTGTGATATTTTAAACAATTTTTTCAATGCAATAATGCTTTTACAATGGCAAAGTTTTTAACGTAGACCGTCTTACATAATATATGTCATGTAAAAGAATTACTGGAGAATATATATTAATGTTGCTTTTATCTGTAAATTTATAGCTATACGATTAGTAAAGTTTTTACTTCTAATATTGTCAGTATTACTATATGGAATTATTCAATACTATGGTGTGTAATAAGTAATAAATATTCAAATTTTGTTTACTAGTAACTGAGGTACCAATAACATATAATAAAATTACTATACGAAGCTAGGAAGTTATTTTTATTGTTTTTTTTTTTTAATAAACAATTTGTTGCATAAATTCGATGTTTTGATAATGAAGCGGTTACTTGACCGTAGTAATTGTATCTATAAACTTGTGGTTAATAATAAGTTGTACGCAATAAAATGAGTAAAGTAAGCTATTTTACATTAGCGTATATTTTGATTGGTGAGAATTTATTGCAGTTATAATAAATTACCACTTGCAGTTTTGTGTATTAATTTATAATTTTGTGCTAATTCAAAATTTGTAGAAACCATGTGCAGTTGCATTATTTCATGCATGTCTCCAAACCCCTTCTATTGTTCCATAAGTATTTGTTGTAACAGTAACAATGTGGTCATGCTATTGTGACTATTGTTCATGACCATGACTATTGTTTTATTTAATCATGTATATAATACTACTGCAATACATGTATCAGTAATTTTATACATATATATGTATTAGGTACAATGTCTATAAAAATCATGAATATTGATAAAACACTTATGATTTATGTTTCATGATTATTTTTAGATGCTTGCCAGAATTTACATTCCTGAGGCTTTCAAAGCATCAATTTCCTTGTCTACATTAAGAAACACTCGAAGTTATTCTGCTGTAATGTCTAAATTTGATCTTCCAAATCGCTTAAAAGGCAATGAAAAATCAGTGTGGTAAATAAGACAGTATAACTCTAATTAAAAAGTGATTGTTATTTATATTGATCTTTAATGAATTAATTTTATTTTAGGGTTGAATATATTCAGCTTGCTTTAAAGTACAAGCCATTGAATTTGGGTCAAGGGTTTCCAGACTTTCATGCTCCAGAAAATGTGACAAAAGCTTTAGCTGCTGCGACCACCAGCGATAATCCTCTTTTAAATCAATATACTAGAGGATTTGTAAGTGTTCATCTCATTTGAAATGGAAAATATGATATATGATAAATATAATATTGTGCTTTTAAACATTATTTACCAGTTAATACAACCATTGTTATGTTAAAAACTTCTTTCTTGTTTTTATGTTTCAGGGCCATCCACGTTTAGTAAATGTTATTGCAAAATTATATTCTAAGCTTTTGAATCGTACTTTAGATCCACAAAATGAAGTTATTGTAACTGTTGGTGCTTACGAAGGATTATACGTTACATTGCAAGGTCACACAAATCCTGGTGATGAGTGGATAATTATCGAACCTTTCTTTGATTGTTATGTACCCATGGTTAAATCTGCTGGCGGAGTTCCAAGATTTATTGCTTTGAAACCTGTAAGTTTTACGTGCACAAGTGTGTTCATTATTACAATTTTTCTACAGTATTTATATAATATATTTATTTTTATATTTTTCAGAGAAGTTCCACCGGACCTCTTAGTTCATCAGATTGGGTCTTTGATAGACAGGAACTGGAAAGTCTTTTCAATGAAAAGACCAAGGGAATAATAGTTAACACCCCGCACAATCCTGTAGGAAAAGTATTTACTCTAGATGAGTTACAATTTATTGCTAATTTAGCTAAAAAGTGGAATACCTTAGTGGTATCAGACGAGGTATACGAATGGCTTGTTTACGAACCTTATAAACATATTAGAATTGGTATGAATAAAGTTCAGACAATGTTAAAGTTATTTTTATGCAAAATGTTTGGTTTAAATTATATTTATTATATTTTAGCAACTCTACCCGATATGTATGAACGCACAATAACCATTGGATCTGCTGGTAAAACATTCAGTGTTACTGGATGGAAAATAGGATGGGCCTATGGTCCGGCAAACTTATTACATAATTTGCAAATTGTTCATCAAAATACTGTATATACTTGTAACACACCAATTCAAGTAATTTTATATTTATAATACAGATTGCAATACGGTCGATTACATTATTAATTATCTATATCTTTTTTTAATTTTAGGAAGCAATAGCGATCGGGTTTGAACAGGAATTGGAAAGATTCGGACAACCGGATTGCTACTTTGTAAGTTTAGCCAAAGAATTGCTATCAAAGCGAGATTATATGGCAAAGTTCCTCAGCGATGTAGGAATGTCTCCGACGATCCCCGAGGGCGGATATTTTATGGTCGCCAATTGGACGGCTTTGAAAGATAAGGTTAAATTAGACGAAGAAACCGATGAAAATAGAGATTATCGGTTTACCAAATGGATGACGAAGAATGTCGGAGTTCAAGGAATTCCGCCATCTGCATTTTATAGTCATGAACATAAACATTTAGGAGAGGACAACGTACGATATTGTTTCATAAAGGTAAGAAGTAATTTAGGACAGGTAACATTGATATTACTTTTCCTTTGTGCTAACAATCGATCGTTCTTTTACAGAAAGACGAAAACTTAAAGAAAGCCGCTGAAATTTTAATGAAATGGAAGTCTCAGCAGTAACAAGTATTAGTACAGAAGAGATTGCAAATCTTCAATGTTATGTAAATAAACTGATATATATTTTTGGTATTCTATTTAGATTTAGATTTAGCATTTTCGTACGGACTGTTTATTCTTTGTATACGGACGTTACAATTTTTATCGTATAATTAAACTTTATACATGTAGGACTATTGTACAGCATCACAAATACATTTTATGCAAGGAAATCACCACGAAGCCATCGTTTTGCGTCCTTAGTGTCAGCTCCGAAGGTTTTACCGAATCTGAATACAATACACTTAATTAAAACAATACCTACGAATAAATTGAATATAACCTATTACCTAAACGTTTCCCCAGGTACATGTCCAAGGTAATTTGGAATCATTCCGACGTGTTTATGGTATAGTGTTGTTGGTTGAATCATCAGCGGCGGATCTGGTCGTGAAATTGTCACCGGTGCCCATTCTGTACTCTGCCGTTTCCGATAATTCGAGGTGAAATCGCAAAGCGCGCTGTTCGTAGCAGGAACGTTCGATGCTCCAAAATGCGAATATCCGTACGGTATGTGACCCGCGTACCCTTAACAAATACCAAAAACCTCGTATCAACGTAAGCCAACAGATATTTACAATTTCATACTTCTAATTTTCTCTCGAATGAACGAATATCGCATTCGTTGCTCGCTATCCGTAAGATTCATCTGTATATTAGAATTTTGCCGAGAGCTTATGTTCATAAATCAAACAGCACGTGCATGTTTTTAAAAGTATGTTAGGTTTGTTTGAATCGCTTCGATGAATAGATTTCGACAGACGAAATATTTGTAAAACAGTTGAATTGTGTCGTAACATTTGTATAGTTATACGAAAATATTCGAAGACAAATTCAAGATAACAATAACTCGACGAAATAATATCTTACCACTGATAAAATATTTCTTCGAATTTGCATTGTCCATAAAATACGGCGAAGGAGCGTGGTCCCTGGGTTTTTCGTATTGCTCGTCCAAAAACAAATTCCTCATTACGCCCACGCAATCGGGTCGAACCGACAGCATTGGTAATTTAAAGTCACTTTTGATCAGCTGTATTACAAGTTTTCGAGATGTATCGTGTTTCTCTGTTTAACGCAACGAATTGTTAACCGAATTTCTTACTAAACGATCCTCCAAGTTTCGTGGCTCGCCACGTCCGCTTTGTATGGCTATCGTTCTTTTTATTTCATTGAGAGCAGCTTTGTTTTTCAATTGCTGTCGCTCAAATTCAGCGAGTCCCTCGGTGGCGAGCACTGTGTATCTCTGTCCATTTCCAGCATTCAGTTTAGGCGTAAAACCTAGAAAAGTGGAACTTAAATTTTTATCAAAAGAATGTACAATACAATCTTCCAAGTTCGAACGTCAATTATTCAAACGTTGCACCGGTAAACACGATTTTTGCATAATTTAATCATTAAAAAAGATGCGAAATCTATAAATATATAAATGGATCATCAGTTTATCTAGGTTTCTGTTTAAATAAACACAGTGTAATATTAGTGTAATATTATTTGGTTATTCGAAAATTCCAATGTCCAATTATTATTAACCGAGGTTTTACTGTACTTGTTTCCTCCAAATCTTATTTATTCCTTTCGTGTACCTTCGTATCCAGGCAACATTGGATGAAAATATATGGGATCGGTCCTTTTGTATCGGGCATTTACTATGTCTATGTCATTCTTCGGTGGCCTTTGAACCTGACGATTAATAGGTATTTGTTGATAAGATGAACGACCAATAGAGCATTAGAAAGTGAAATTATAGAACGAAAGGAATATTGACTAATATACTTCGTAGTCGTCGGTGACTCGGTTCGATAAAATGAGCGTTTCCGCATGATTTACTGTGGGATCAAGAAGCAACTTGTGCGAGAAACTTCCATATGTTTCGCCACATCTGTACCGATATTGAGGACAATATCCGGCGTATCTAAAATAAACGATTAATTTCTTCCTTTTTTATTTATTTTTTTTTTATTTTTATCAACGATATTTGTGAAAGGGAAAGATAATAACACGTATCAACGTTATCTTTTCATAGAATGTTTGTGTCTTTTTACACTCGATGTATACGTACACGCGTTTAATTATCGAATGTAAAATTATGTGTTTGTTTACCCTGGAATAAGATGCGGTTCAGCCGTGGACAATAATTCCGTTCCAGCTGCCATTATCGAAATATGTTTCGTAATACGTAAATTTTACCGAATTATAATTGTTCAGATTAACTAGAATTTTTCATATCCAAAGCATTACTTTATCTGCATGATTACGTCAAACAATTTTCTGCTACATCTCTACGGACGTTGTTCTTGAAATTTGCCTCAGAATTTTCTTTCGCTGGAAACAAATGATGATGACGTTTATTATAATCTATCGTGATATCTATTGAGTTTCAGTAGTTTAATTTCAAATTTATTATTAGGCATTCCGTATTCAAATTTAGAATGGAAAAAAATAGTTTTGCTTTAACGAGCACGACGTTTTAATTGCCTCTCATTATGAGCTGAGAAATTCTAGCTAGAAGGAAAGGGATTTCCAAATGACTCATTGCTAGTGCTTACGGAATAGATCTATATTTCCTAGTTATATCTCGTTCCTTTAGTTGTTACACCATGTACAGTATGTGTACAGTGGTCACTCGTTGTTACACAATTTTGTCTCACTAAAAAGTCTTGAAAAGATTGTTAAAATATTTAAAAACTATGCAAGAATTTATTCAAAATCACTTCTTTCGCTCCACGTACCCTCCGTAAGTCTTAAGTATCTCATTTTAAAGTATATTCACTTTTTAAAGATCTCATAACTGTCACGACGCTCAAAATTTAATATTATCTTATATGTAATTGAAATAAAAATAGATCTTTTGTATTTCATATAGCGTTAAAAATTTAAAAATATATTATTTAACCGTGCCACCAAACGATAAGCCATGCATCCTTGATAATTACAATAATTGCATAAATAATGATATTTACGGAATGTTTACACAATTTTTATGGATCCCACAGCTTTTCCAACAACTTCTTGTACCAAATGCATCCGGTGGATCAATTGAATCGCAATTGGATAGATAACGCAGAACGCACACGACGCGTCCCCGGTTTCGAGTTCGTTAATAATAATTGTCATTCTACTTTGGGGCAACGTGTAATCGCAGACGGGCTCGGGGCGGCATGATTTCAGCGTGACTTTCAGGGGGGATAACAAATTAAGGGAGCCACTAATAGACCGCCAGGAGGGCTATCGGTGTTCAAGAGGAGAGGAACGAAATTCTGTGAGGGTAGGGGTAACTGTACGCGTGTGTTGCGTACAGAAACGAGAGAGGTGTGCGATTAACAACGTTTCGCTTTCCAGTTTTCACGGGGCTACCGCCGCGAAAAGAAGCAAACAAAGAGGATATATTATACTTTCGTTTTGAAATTTTCACGATATAATATCACGTCGCTTTGAATCGTTCTACTTGTTTGCCCGTTAATCTCCTGAGAACGTGATCATACGTATGTTTAAATGCGTGTACATTTGTAAATGATGTGTTGAAGTGTATCGGATAAAGATTTTATGTGACTTTTGAAAAATACAGTGTTTGAATTGGGAGAAATAATTGTGCAAGGCGAGAGATGATGTTGCGCGAAAGATGACACGCACAAATGAGAAAGGAGGAAAACGAGCATTGTTTAATATCGAAACTACGGATTATTGATTCGTGCGAGAGAAACATGCGGTTTCATCGAGAAATGAATTCTATATTTTACGTGGATGCTGACATCGGACCCGGGAGTTTGATTAAAAATGAGGGGGTAAGTTGATGGATGATTTTCTTCTTTTCTGTTTTACAATGTTTCAAAGTTTCATGTGGAATTGATCTATGACAAGGTCTTTGTATCTCTTTGGTTTAGTTTTTCTTTTCTTCTTATCGATATGATACCGAAAGTAAAAATGTTTCAACGAGATACAAAGCAATGTTTACAACAGACATTCTAACTTTTATATTGATACTAACTGCCTAAAGTTATTTCAAAATAAATTAATTCTTGCATAAAATCTACTGCTTTTATTGAAAATCAAATGTGCTCCAAGTACAACAAAATTTTCAAATAAATGTGTACCCAAAGGGTTAACTGGATTTTCATTGAACTAATCGTTTCTATGTAAAATCGTCAATGTATGCGAGTGACTCTAATAAATTTGATCATCCTCTGTATGCGATCGATCAAACGACAATTAAAGGTGCATCTAGGGGTTGATGGTGGCCAGGTGTACACGAGGTAAATCAAACGCGTTGCATCCGGTTCGTGTACCCGGCTCTGTACACGCGCCGCGCGGTAAAGGAATAATAATTTACTCCTCTTCCTCTGGCGTTTTGTTTTCTGTCCCTGCGGCTGGCGCGACCAGACCGGAAGCTTTATTATCGTTCATACTCGTTGCAAGTCGTGGGTGTAGCTTAACCGTAGGCAAAGATATGCACGGGTTCAAATTCCGTCTCATTGTCGCAGATTCGTTCGGTCAACTAAGTTTGAGAAGATTTCTTGATCTCTGGAATTTCTTATTTTGATAAATTAAAGTAAATTTAATCCTTCAAACCCAAAAGCTTCGTACTCTACGTAAACTTTGACTTGGAAAGTTGCCTCGAAACTTAAGCACCTATCGATTTATTCTGGTTATAATTGGGGAAACTGGTATCCGATATTAGAAGTATTTTGAAAGTTACGACAAATCTTTTGTCTGTTACCAATCGACTACTAACATTCTGACAGACGCACATTCCACAGATTATGATATGAAATTATTCATTTCTATTCAAAAGTCAAACACTGTACTGGGATCTACAGTGAAGTGTAAAACAGTCTTCGGCGAACGAACCGCAAGGATGTCCGTCTAGGTTTCAGCATGGCGTTCAATTACTTGCATTCTGTCGTCTCTGCAAGGCCATTAAACGAACGTCTATCGTTCAATGACCATTTCCGTGCGAAAGCTTACGCCTCGCCATAATTCTTTCCGGTAAACAGATTATTTCTCCCTCGTGAAACCTTGAAACGGCTACCGTGGCGAACATTGGAGTACACTGTCAATCATGCTCATCCGTGTGATCACGTAGAATGACATTGATCGATCGTGGACCCCTCCCGCGTTCTCTTTCGACGCCTCTAAAGT
The DNA here is from genome assembly GCA_943735885.1 of Stelis phaeoptera. NCBI lineage: Eukaryota > Metazoa > Arthropoda > Insecta > Hymenoptera > Megachilidae > Stelis > Stelis phaeoptera. Next base: position 7,648,616 of record OX030933.1, read on the forward strand.
TACTGCCTGTAACCCACCTTGGGTACGTCTAATTTTCAACGGTTAAACAAACAACGAAGATCACCGGCTGATTTATTACGCGAGGAGATGTTCGCGTTGCTCGTCGATTTATATGTTGACGCTTGTTACGAAAGGATCGGCGCGATAACAGTTTTCGTGATTCATTTTAATTCTTGAATACAGATTTGTCGCGTGTGAGCGATGAAATTCGTAGATGAGCTTGGGTGTATATTTCGATGCAGTTTATGGTAATTTGTTTGATATTTTGTTTGGTGGTACCTTGATACTAATTTATAGACTATGCTTAGATTAGATCTGAATTAAATTAACCTCGAGTATTAGATTTAATAATCACTTCGAAGAAGATTAATCAATTTAGTAACAAGGTGAAATGGATGATGGGCTAAGTTAATCATTGTGCCCAGATATAAACATCTAGTAACTTTTAAGTATACAATGAATGATAGGATTTTCCCTGGGGAAAGCTACGTATACTATGTGATATCAGAGAAAGGTGAATAGATAATAGATGTAATAGAGTGTCATTTAATACCATAAGTTTCACAGATTTTCTATTTTTTAAATAACCAAGTTGACAACTTGAAAATATTTTAAAGATCGTTTCCCAGCTAATATCAAGAAGGAAATGTGATTACGTTCCCGCATGCATTGTTCCTCCGTCCTACATGAATTGAATTCGCTGATTGACTTCCCGAAGGCCAATCGCGAATTAAAATTGCTAATAAACAAAGGAGAGGCAGATGTACAGTCACCGCGAGTGGCCCAAAATTTCGCGGCCGATCATCGCAAGGATACGTAACATCTTTATTCATGTCTGCGGACCAGATGATTTCTCCGTTGCACAAACAAACGGTGCACGTAATCGGTCGCAATGGCCAGCAGGCCTAAAGTATCGCTAAGTACCGATCGTCCTCATTAACGTCATCGGTCGTGGTGGACAGTGATCGATTGCGCAGACGCTGTACTCGTGTACGAGGCAACGGCGCATGCGCTCTCGATCAATCAATCAATTATGCATCGGATCGGCCGTGTACGTAAATCATGCGCGCACGTTGCTTTGTCGTCGATTCTTCTTTCCTCCTCCGACTCTTATTGATTCCTTTTCCTTTTGGTTATTATCCTCCTCGATATTGTCGCCTTTTCGTCTTTGTGTCATCCAGGCTGAGACACATGCATGCAAGGGACCTGGCGTCCAGCGTGTCCGCATGATCGGCGTGACTCGCATCGTATTCGCCTGGCTTTTCCATTGTTCCGGTCGCACGAGCCGGGAATATCGACTGTCTAATGCCGATGACCACGGGTCGTTAGAAAATCCACGGGTCGGAAGAAAGGTTGGAAGGCAGGTGCGTTCACAACGCTTGGGTTCCGCTCACGATGTACAACGCGCCGGGGACACTGACTCATCCGAGCGTTTTATGCAAACGACGATCCGCGTGTACGCGTCGCCGAACAAAAGGGCGCGTGCTAACCCTTCTTAACATGGTGGATTCTTCGTGCCTCGCTGTTGAGGCGCCACGGCGATTGAAATGCCATCAAAGTCGTATTTCGATAATCGGTGGGGGTTGGAGGGATTACATAGAAGCTTCTTTCCTTTGTCTCGCCTGAACTTGGATAGAATTAATGAAACTTGGCTTTTGTACAGGAAAGGAGACGATCAATCAACTCTCGAACAGGTTCGATTACGACCCGATCAAATATTTAAACGCAAGAGCTCCGAATGCTTTGAAATTTTAAAACAGAACACGAAAAATTGTTAAATTCACCATGGTCGGTCTGGAATATTAATGTTTTTATCCTCTGCAAATGTCGTTTAGTCGTCCGTCGAGCAGATTTCCCACGGAAATAACGCTGTTATCCCTTTCAACCGAGATGACAAATGGAAAGTATTTCACTGAAATATATTACCCGGTTATCAAGGACAATTGTGCGGTTTGCGGCTTTATCGAGTTCTTTCGTAAACCGCAATTTCTCGTGACCGTGTTCCTCAGGAAGTGACGTAGACTCCCTTGCAACCTCCCGTAATCTTCTGGACGGCAAAAAACAGCACCATGGTGTCGCAAACGTATTTATTCCTTTTAATTATAACATCATCCCTTTCAAAGGAAAAAAGTTGACGACGGACTTGTTCGGTCGAACTGGTGGACCGTTTTTTACAGGAACAGAAACGAGATCTTTTATTTCAACTGTCTAGAATTGTTTTTACGAGTTGTTCAGCATTGCTTTTTTTTGCACGCGATGCTAACACGATATGCTCCGTAAATTCCATACACGATTTCCAACGATTTCTACGATGCATTTAATAAATGTTCTTAGAACAAGGTTGTATCGATGCTCGAATAAACGAGCAAGTCGACTCGATGAAACAAATTGGAATAATTCTCTGTGAACACGGACGAACGAAAGTGGAATTTCAATTACCGGGACGGTTAATATCGTGCATCGAAAATAAAATATCGGCAACGGTAACGATACAATAATAGCGTTACTATTGCTGCCCGATGGTAATCTGCCGATCCTTGGATAATATAAATGCAATGTTAATATCGTACGAGCCATCCTTGTCGGTTGTTTCCCCATTAAACACGCATATTGACTCAATGAGCGAATCGGGATTCTCGCAAACGAGGTATGCGTCATTGATGCAGCAGTTTCGCGCATCGAAAACGATGTGGATGCATTCTGATAGGCGGAGACACAGATTCTTCATGGAATGCGGTCAGGTTAGAACCGAATGTGGGAGAGCTGTGCCGCAGAGGAAGAATCGCGCATAGACAAGAAAGAGATCGTCGCCGAGAATGTCGACATTTACAGCGGAGACATTGTCCTGCTGTAATTGAATTAAGTTGTTTCAACGGCTGAAAAATTGATCGACGATAATACGAAATATATTTCACCGACAGCAGCCATCCCTTAAGTGATAGCAGGATCAATACAACCGAGAAAGCGGGTCCTTGCCTTGTTCCGGGAACTTTGTGCTTGGAGCACGCCCAAAAAATAATACAAGATTTTTCATTTTAAATTGGTCATTTTATGGCGTATCTTATACAATTTAAAAGATATTTAAAAAATTTTAAATCATGAGAAGCAAACCGTTAAATTACCGTTTGGTCAACAAACGTTTTGAAAAGATGACTTCAAGTAAGAAACGAGAGAAATTGTTCTTCGAGGATTACTGCGTACTTCAAAGGATCCAATTATCTGACGCTTAATACAAAAAAGTTACTTGACCTTCTGGAAAATACATGATTATGTAATGGGGATTCGAGAACACATGCTTCTGGTGTTTCGCTGAATGAAACCAATAAAACGAACGAAAGAAGCAGCGGCGCACGTTGTAACGACATAAATAGTATCTTCTGTTAGCCCTTGGGCACGATGCGTAGCATCCTACGGTTTATAATAAACGAGCGATATTAACATTTAAACTATCCACCGGAGGCTTCCTTCTGCACCGCGAGCGTGACTCATAACTGGCTGTCTCGAAGGTTTTATAATCGTGCAAGTATCATAATCTGTATACACCCTTGGGAATGGTGAGCAGGATAGTGTGCGCCAAGTGTATCATTAAAGTGCAAGATCACAGGTACCGAAGGAAAGTAGTTCGCGCCTGATTCGATACGAAATGTACAGGGTGTTTCCAAGCTAGATCTGGTCATTATTTGAATAAATCTTGCGTTTAAAGTACGTCAAACATAATAATATAAAATTCAAACGATGAAAGTTTTATCATTTTAATCAATATTCGTGATATCCTTTAACTATAAATACTTTTTCTTTGGTTTTCTGTTAAAGCACGCTTCAGCCGAAGGGATATAGTTCTTCAATCAAGAAATTACTTTCAAACCTTTACATTAGTAATTTACTTGGGTACAAGGAAAATGAAAAATGAAAGATTTATGTTTGATCTGACAATGAGTATAAGTAAATTGTTTTTGTCTATTATAGAATGATTTCTGTTATACTATCTACAATATCTTGCAAACACCCTGTACGTAGATATGCATGCATGTAAATAAACACATTGGAAAATATCTTCAACGCGAACCACGACGAAAGCATTCAGTTTGCAAGTAATACAGATTCAATGGACAGTAAATTACTAGTTGATACTCGTATACATTATACGTATTTTTTTGAGTTTTATCGTGTTTCAGCCTTTCACGGTGTATTCTATTCGCATACTACTCTTCATGGCGTGTTAAGCTGCGTTTCGCTTATCTTCTCAAACCTTTTTGTTACGTTCGAAACGTTATACACGATCTCATTGGATGTCAGTTGCTATATCCCATTAAAAATATTTTAATTTTGAGTCCGAAGATGGTTACGACTTTTACCTCTTAGCGAATTAAACAATTAATTACTTATACTTTTACTAGAATAACAATATATTATTGTTATAATGCGATTAATATCTAACACCGGTCTGAAAGAAAAACGTAAATTATATGTCTTGCATAAGAAAACGAAACAAATTATTCAGAGTATGTAAAATTATCCAATATATATGGTAATTAAAATGATACTTATACATAGTTGTTTGGAATGAAGAAATATTTTATAAGATATCTATATAGGCATAAACACTTGTAGTTCATTTATAAGTAAAAAACATTAGCAGCAAACTAGTTTTGATTTTTAGTACGCTGTTAAAAGGTTTGAATTTTTTAAAAAATTCCGCCAAGGGTTGCGCGTTTGATTGGACTTGCGCGGTACGCGTGGTATGGGGGGAGGGGGTAGTCTATCGGGAGATTCGCGAATCACGACTGCCACCGGCTCAGTATGGTTCGACCAACGGTCAGGTGTGTTTCGCGGCTCGTTCAAGCGAAGGTGTGCATAATCGCTGAATAGATTGGTTCAATTATTAAAACTATTTTGACGTGAACGACAAACGGGTCGAATTAACGTAAAAAAGTATAGTGAACGCGTTGTTCTGTAACTAGAGTCGGATAGAACGTTTCTTTTCGCGATTTTTACGCGATGTTTATGGTTTCTCGACGTTCCGACATTCGATACAAACGTGACCAGTGAAACACCGTACCCGCATGATTGTGTCGACGATATTTTCGAGCGTGACGGGTTTCCATCGGCGACACTCCAATGACGTCGGACGAAATGCCGAGTTAACGGTGAGAAAAATTGTTAATATCGTGTTCTTTTTTCAAATATCACGGTGCCTCTTGTACTGTGCAAACCGTCACCAACTTCGCGTCACTTCTAGCTGACATAAGCCCGCGCTTTTTTAATCGGCGTACTTTGCGTAAATATATTTTCGTTGACGATTTGATGAATCTGAAAGTTGCAAAGACAAATAATACATAAAAAAATACATGTTTAATCACCGTATAAGTCACTCTCGTATTAAACGGTATCTACAATACAAAATGGTTTATAAATTGTAGCTACCTTCGTTTGACACATCGTCGTTTCGATACATCGCGATATACAAATCGTATCGCGTCCTTTCGCACGCTTTACCACGCGTACAATTCCTAATCTTTATAATTTTATGTTATTTTATGTATTTGGTAAATAGTTTGTTCTTTTAATTACATGAATTCTTGCATGGACACAATATGTTTTTGTCGAATATCATTGTTGTTTGTTTGATTAAAAAAGTACAGTATGGAACATAACCTTACATTTCGTGTGAACGCGATTTCTATGTCGCGTGATCTTTTCGAAGCCTAATATTTGTTGTATCTTAGCTTTTTCACGTTTACTGACGAAATATTTTGTAAAATAGTTTTTGTACGTACATAGAATATTTTATGATAATATATTATTAATGAAGAAGGAAAATATTGTGCAAAATTTTATTGTATACGAATTTCGTTATATTTCGCTGATATATCACAGTAAGGAGCAATATGAAATGAAACTATTTCTTAAATTATTAATTATTATCAGTTTTTTAAATAATACTGTACTTCTAAGTCAGCAGCCTTGACATATCTGCTATTAAATTTTTACAATATTTTTAAAACATCGATTTCCATTATTCCATAATATATCGTCAATAAGGATGGAATTGTTGATGTTTTTAAATAGAAACCTCTGGACAAACTATTGAACATGTTTAAAAATATTTTTATGCACATATTCAAATACGAACAATTATAATTAACAAATTAAAGGTAATGAAATTAAAATGGTTGTAAAATTATACACAAGTAGTCTTTTGTAATTTTTTTTCTTTTTCTTGAGAAAAATAGTATTACTGGTTTCATTTCATTATTATAGTCTTGATCATTCGATTATTATATATAAAGTATCTACATTAAAAACCAGCCAAATGCATAAAAAAAAAAACGATGGGTTTTCCTATTTAAATGATTATTTATATTGTTACCAATCGATGAGGTTTCAAACTAGCTGAATTGCATCTTATTAGAATTCAAAATCTAACAATCAGATTAATTTCAACATAGTTATAATATTAAAAAAATTTCTTTCCTATTCACAATTATTTTAAGTTAAAAAACATTTCTTAAATATAACTTTTCTTAAGATGCACGTCCATTTCTTTGGAAATTTTTTTAATGTTTATGGAATGTAAAAAAATAAGTACTCAACTGAGTAATCGATACAAAGATGGTACAAAAAAATATTTTTCACGTGTTCGTCGCTTTCATAGATCTTCGATTGATCGTGACCTCTATTGACTAACCGCAAGCGTAGTCGAGACGATCTCCTCGCTTGCGCTTGGTATCATGACTCGCTCGCAATGTTTCCAAACAATGTTATTCGCTGTGTTTCTCAACAGAAAAAAAATCTTTGTCGAATTTACGTGAAATTATTCGCAAAGTGGAGTTTCGCACGTCAATGATACGCGTTCCGAGTCCTCGTGTGGTCGGTTTATTGTCGTCGACGGTGACAATAGGGAACAAAAGTAAACGGACTCGTTCACCACGACCGTTATTCATTGTTATGCGCCGTGACGTGGACCACGTCCGCGTTTAGCCTCGTTAAGAACAATTAAAAGTAACCGACGAACCGAGTATTGCTTAATTGCCACCAGCGAAATGTTTCCATTAATAGTAACTCGGACTTCTTCTTTTCGAGTGGAATCTAAAGTTTACACGCGTACCAATATAAATATCATTGTTTGTAAAATTTCAGGCTAATCTTAACTATTGAATCTTCGAAATATTTGAGAATGCTTATTTCAATATTTCTTTATGAAAATCTGAAAAAAAAATACTTGGGTCAATTCTAAATTAACGAAACTAAAATTTATAGTTTTTTAACAGTTCGTGGCTTTTAGAATACATTTCAATTGATAAGTAAATGGACTGTCATTGACGCTGTTGCGGCTCTACGCAATTTTAACCTAATAATTTGTTATATTTTTCTACATCTCTATATACTATTGCATAGTACAATACGATAACAAAATTACTTTGCGCAAGACCTGCTCAGCTACATATTATATTAAAATTGAAAGTCCACTTAAGGGTTGATGAAATTATTCCTACCAGAACCTTTGCAAAGTAATGGATCAGAACTCAATTTTATAACCTCGCATTTCAAGATACTATGAATTATAAGTACTTTTCTCTAATGGCTGCAATAGAAACAGTGTATTGCAACGCTTCGATTATAAACGATTTCCTTAAGTCGAATTTATTGTACGAATGTCTATGGCATTAATTAATGTCCTCATTAACGACCCCTCCTTCTTTCGCACGATTTCAACTATCCACGAGTCTATGGTCATCCTTTGTGTCTTTTTGGTTTCTCGTTCTTTGTGGAAGCAACGCAGTTTTGTAAAGGGACGAAACGATGTAATGGCGTGCGAACCGACCGTTAGCCGGATTTTCGAAAAATTTGTGTTTCCCACGTAGTTGACAACGATTCTTCTTTTATTCTTGCCGTCGTGCTCCTTTACCGTTTCTTTTCTCCGAGCATTCGTATGTCTCGGTAACGAGGACGTGTTATGCAAATTCGTGGATATTGTACGCTGCCACGGGAGACCGTAATCATTCGAGTTCGTCCATTGACTAAAATTTGCCAACAAGAAAGAGTATTTTCTACTAATTCGTCTCGCTAGGCATCTTCTTAAATAGAAAAAGGAATATGTAAATAAAAATAGACATTCATTTGGTAATTATTGTAATTATTTGGCTATATTGTAATTAAGTTATAAAAAGAAAATATTGTCGTTTCGTTAGGTTTTGGAAGCTGAATCTGTTTTTCATTGTTTAGGAACCTACAGACTGTATTATGTGGGAGTTACCTATATTTGCGAATTAACCCTGTATAGTCCGAGTGTTCTACGTTTACGAAAAGAAATAGTGAAGTAATAGACATAAGTAATGTCTTTGAAATTACTTATGTTTCTAAATTCTAAACTGTAACAAGATTCTAAAACATAATAATTATTTTATTAGATTGTAATTTATTTATTATGATATGTTTAAATCTAAGAAGCAAGGTTTTAAATTTATGATAAAAATTTGCTATGTCGCTTCAAAGTAATACGTATCCATAGAAGGCCAAGTAATCTCAAACTTCTAACGAATAGAGCGCATATATAAGTGTTCTTTCTAAATAATTAAATAAAGCTCCAGACGATAGTATTTAGAGCACCCTGAAGTGGGTGTAAAAAGTTTTACCCAGATATGAAAGACGCGGCGGTCGAAGTGTGAAAGTTTAAAAAAAAAAAGGAGAGTAAAAACGAATCCGTCTACCTGCTTAATCTACTCAATAAAGAAGTACCATTCAAGCAGGCAACCCTCGGTTTCCCCCTGAAACATTAACCAGATAAATTCGAGTCTAGAGGTACCGAGCTAAAAGCGTCCTCTCTAAGTGGCTACTTCGCGGTGGCTTTTTTCTCGGCTCTTCAGCAAGCTCTTTTTACCCCATCCGTGTACATAAGAAGCAGGAGAGGGCACACGTCTTCTTGTTCGTGGACGCACACGAGCGAGGCAACAGCTCGCCTACGCCGGGATTCACGGTTATGCCTTATTTATGAGCGCACCGATAGCCATGCTCGCTTCTGAGCCTGCACAAAAGACAAGAAATATTCTCCATGTGAAAAATGGAATTCCGATGTACGTCTGTCGTTGGCACCCGTCGCTCCGAATCAACCTTTAACCTCTTACGCTCGAAATGCCAACTGATTTGGCACCAAATTGTTTCAAACGATAATACGATATAACGCGATGTAAATTTTCCAGGCAGAAAATTTATTATGGGTGTATACAATTTTATTGAAACTTTAAATGCATCATATACAATTTGCAAACGTAATAAAATATTTGAAATTTCGAGTTTATGTGTCGGAAAAATATAATCATGCAATTTTTGAAATCCATTTCACTTTTTACTTGAAGGATTTGCAGTTTGTCAAAGCCGAGTGTAATAAACAAACTACATAACTTTTTTTCGCAGCTGAGAGTTAGGAACAATTTACTATGTGTATTTGACTGAAAATAATAGGCATCTATCGATTTTCTACATTTATACCATTTATAAATAAATATGCATCGTTACTCTTGCATCTTGCATCCTTTGTACCGTTCGTTTTGAAAATATTTGAAAAACTGAAGTTTTCAAATTACTCATGTTCGTCGTTTTTACTTTTATGGATATTATTCGAAACTTAAATCCTCATATTTTTAGTAGGATATAGATTGTAGATTTTTCTTATGATTTTGAAGATAAGTGGTTAGCGATTATTGCATAGGTGATGTTATGATGAAAGGATTAATGTGTTTAAAATGAAGACTCATCAGACGTGCAGTGATGCAATGCTTCATAGAATAGACGACACACAGGGTGCGTCAAGGTGCTATTATTCTAAAGAATAAACCGACGCATTTAATGCGTCATAATGAAATTATTCTGAGGAATAGGCGACGCACCGGGTGCGTCCTCAAACCATCTGTCCAATAAAACCAACGACGCACGGAGTGCGTCCTTACACCATTTGACAAATTAGACGACACAAGATGCGCCTCGGCGCTATGTTCAAAGCAAACCGCGCGCAATGATAATAAGAAAAAAACAAGTTTGCAAAACTGCAAGATCAAGGCAGCATAAAAGTCCAGGAACTTTCTGGTCTCGTTCGAAAATGGAAGAAGATACGGTAGCTCCAAGAGATAGAATTTACAGGATGGCAAAGTTCGTTTTCACGTTACAAGGAAACCGGAATTTCAAGCGGCACGTTTCAACGAGACTGTCAGCACGCGTGTCCGTGTCGTTGCAAAATCATTGTTAAACCGGGAGCAATGTTGAGATATTGTTGCATTCATAACAGGACAGTATGTTAATAATAGGTTTTTTGCAAAAGTAGAAGGACCGCGCTCCTAGTTTGCTGCTTGCCTGGTAACATTAATTTATTGGCTCGCTTTTAAAGCGTACAACCGTGCGCGGCTCGTAGCTTACAGCTTGGTTGCAAAAATCCTTTTGCAATGAGCGTACAATGGCGGCGAAAGTATCGAGTTCAGGGACGGTGCTACCCGTGTTAGCCTCCCCCTTTTCTTTTCTATGCTGCTAAGAACACCGGCCGTTTTGAAAGAGCCTCGTTCCTGGATGGGAATTTAGAAACGATCGCGATTCCTTTTTGGATAAATTTTAATCGAGAAAACGAATTTTGTAATTGTTCCTTCGATTGGATGAATAAGAATCTTTTTCTATCTCTGATTGATCGATTAAATACATACGAGTGGTGTTCATCTTTCAATAATTATATAACATTTCAATGTTTATTGAGGGCAGCAGGAATTTTCATTTTCAATTGCAGTTGGAATATGTATTACTATATTACATTCCTATTCACTGCGGTAAGACGTATTGAATTATTAAGGATACCCAGTAATTATTAAAGGGATTCGTTATTGATCCTTCAATTTAGTACCTTCCATTGTTAGTTCAATATTAACGATATTCAAGATCCGCCTTCGCCTTTCTTTGAATAATTATTCAATTAACCCCTTGACATACAAAGACGTCTGAGATGCGTCATGTGTTTCTGACATCCCATTCTGAATATCGACATCTCTGAGATGTACGCAATTCAATGCTCTATCTCTACAGGAATATAGAATTATTGTTGTATTTGTTATTTAATCCGTAGGACGTGCGTGTCAAATGTGGAGAACCAGAAAATTTTAAATTCCATAAAGATTTGACCACCCCTTTGTTTTAATTAACACCGAAAGGGTCAATTATTCCTTGTTAATTCTGTATCGTTCTAATATTTCGTTAAACTTACGCTTTTAGCTGCATCAAAATTTATTTAATTTACAAGGGTTTAATCTTTTCACTATTATAAACAACTACATATAATCGAAACGGTCATTATTGTACTCACATTCGGTGAACCAACATAGTCGTTCATAGAAAATTTTCAAATGCCAATCAAATACATATAAAGATTCATATCCTTAACTAATTTTAATGCATAACATTATTTCATTTGGGTTTATATATTCAGCTAAAAAATTTAATATAAAAACCTACCGAAGATAGGGGTAGTGAAATGATTAATATTAACCCTTTCATTAGTAAGAATTTCACAAAGTGTAGCAGCCATACATAGAAAACTTTCGAACGACAATTAATTATTAAAATTATTCTGCTCACCTTTATCAGCCATATTTTATTAGATTTAGGTCACTCGAATTTCCATAGAAATCCATAATCTTAGGAATTCCTTAATTAATTTAACTAGAAACTTCAAACTATAAATAATAGAAATATTGAATAAAATTTGTTAAAAATCAGCCTATTACTTAATAAAATTTTCACTAGCTTCAACCTGGCAGTCGAATGGTTGAACCAAGCAATAGAAACTCGTAGCGAAGGTAGCCGTCGAGAAGGGGTTAAGGGGTGTAGCGGTGTTAATATTTTACGGTGCGTTGAACGAACGAACAAATTCGACCGACCGAAATAATGAATGAAATCCGTTTTCGCGAAATTAATGACAAGTTCCTCGTTCGCGTAGTATCCGCGCACACGTGGTGGCAAGTGGTGTGGAACGGCGCGCAACTGGACCGCGTGACACGCACACCCGCACGTGTTCGTCACGCACGCGTGTGTCGCGATGCAGTCACGTGGCTGCGTATTGCACACCTTCTGTTTTATGTTAGCCTGGTATAAGAGCGATCAAGACGTTTGCGCAAATCGCGTGCCGCGACACCCGCCGCGTGTACGTACGAGAGTACGAGCGACGCGTGCTCGCGATCACATTCTTATCATCGTGACCACCGTTCATACTAGGTATCCACGAATTACAGTTTTGCGAGAGGCAGCAGGGTTGGGTACGTAAAATACACATACGTATTATACAGTATATTACGGTGGCGAGAGGCCACTTGTTAGATCGACCACCGTGTACAATTATCGACCCTCCATTCTCCATATAGTGATTGATCCCTTCCTCGAAAGGGTTGAAGTAGGGTTAGGTAGTATAGTAGATAGTAAGGAAGGGTATTATAATATTACCACCGCGTACAATTATTATTGATCCCTTTTTTAAAGGAGTTAGGTTAGGGTTAAGTAGTATAGTTAGTATGGCAGTGAGGAGATTAATATAATAGTACTTAAATAGTAATGAAATGTCTAACAAAACCATTAGGAGAACAAAATTTTTGGAAAAAAAATACAACCGACTTCGGAATGCCCTAAAAAGGACGAAATAATTTTAATTTATATTTCGGAGACGGCGCAAAATTAACAATTTTCTACATTGGAAATCGTGAAAATTCTTTAATCCTTTTACATATTTTCACAATTTTTGCGCAGTCTTCGAAATATAAATTAAAATTATTTCGTCCTTTTTAGGGCATTCCGAAGTCGGTTGTATTTTTTTTCCAAAAATTTTTTTTCGATGTGTAGAGAAAGGGAGGAGGGTGAAAACGATTTAGACGAGAGTTTGTTGTATAAGTCGATGTTTTGTAAGCTTTTGTATTCTTGTAAATATTAAGTATCGACGTCTCGTTCGTGGGGAGAAGAAATATTCGACGAGACTCAATGTCCGGTTAACATATTACCGAATCCTTCGTGTCACATGTATTAGTATATACAGAAATATACCGAAGTATATTAAAATTCAACTGGTCGATGATATTTCAAGCATTTAATATTTTCGTAGTTTTGAAAAATTCACAGCACAGCAGTTTTATGGATATTCAACTTCCGCCAACAGATGTCACCACGTTACTGAACCGAAAAATATAATCTTCGAATTTATATATTACTTTTCCTATCAACTAATGTTATCTAAATCTAAATTAACTGGGAACACTTGACGCATTAAGGATCCTACAGGTCAACGCGAAACATTCAACGGCGGCGAAATTCCTGGCCATAAGTATAAAAAAACATGCCTAAATTTTACGCAGTATGCAGCTCAGAAGATAGAGGAAAGTGCGTACATAATAACGCAATTTGTTGCAACGCGATATCTCAATTAGTTCCTGAGATATAGGGCTTCAAAGTTTGTATAGCGGCCGGCGCGTACGAGGGTAACCCCGAATGGGCCGCAGACTTTTTTCTAGGAAATTCATATACGCATTTCCAGGAATAGTAAAGGGTTAGACGTAGACAATGACCACGTGACCGCTACGCTAGACACTCGCTGTCTGGGTCCAAGCGTGAGACGGCTGCGAATTTCTACAAAAATTACGTTTGTCTTTACACGACGATATCTCAGGAACGGATAAAGATATCGATGTAAATCAAAAACCGAATTAAAGGGGAAGATTTCTACTTTCTTACGAATCCAACTTTATATCGAAATTCGAAACAGGATTTTGTTGGCAGCCCTTTGAACTTTTAGGAATTTTAATACGCGTTTCTTATGCAGTTTAACATAGTTTCTGACTTTCAATTGCTTCTAACAATAGAATATTATTATAAATATCTACCACACGCATTATTAACGATTCTTTTGTTTGTATCGTAAGTCGGTTGTATTTTTTTTTTTCCAAAAATTTTGTTATTTCACATTTTTTAGTGGCGATCGGAGCATTCCTTCTAGAGTAGCATCAAAGAATAGGAATTTTGCTATGGGAATAGTAATTAGCAACAAAGGGATGGGAAGGGAAGGGTAGTAAAGGGAAGTGCAGGAAAGGGCATGGAAGTGAAGGGAATGTTGCAAATGGGATCATCGTGGAAACATCCCCGATCGCAAAATGTAATACTAGGTTTCATCGATATCAGTCCGAGGAAACGTGAAATACCACGTTTTTGCGATAAAAACGAAAAAAAATCCAAAATGGTTTTTTTACGGGACCAACTGTTGGTCATACTCTACAAGATGCAAAAGGTTTTGTTCCGATTGGTCCATCCATCTCGGCGTAATCGGCGAACATACATTAAAAAAGAAAAATTAACATACATGTCGAATTGAGTAACCTCCTCCTTTTCGAAGTCGGTTAAAAATAGAGACAAGTGAACTAAATTATTTATAGATCTCCAGAAGATACGTGGAATATTCTGACTCGGTTTAAAAAGTAAGAATTTAATTAAGGAGGGCAGAATGGAATTTCGTTTTCAATTGGGGCTGAAAGATATTCGTTTATCAATGTTGATCTATAGTGGGATTTTACATATTGCATTTTTTTTAATGTCCAGAATGAGAATAATTTCCATTCTTCTTCGTCTAACATGTAAAGTGGCCAAAATTTATATTTTGTATTAGAAAATGTTTGGGATTGTTGACATTTTTCCGAATTAGAGACGGTCGTTACAGACTTGTTCCAATAACCGGCAAATGGATTTTAAACGATCATATTGAAACGAAAACGAGCAAAGATCGGATATCACGAAGGCATAAATTTCCTGGATCAGTGAATAATTTCCTTATCCTATCAACTACGCTTTGAATACCCTATGAAATGTGAAATGTTCCGTGATTCCCTGGTCGTTGGATCCTGAAGATATAAAAATGAAAATCGGGCAACGTGGTTTATCGCATTTTTCATTATAATTTGCAACGTAAATCACTACAGATTTCCATGAAAAGTAATTAAATCTGTCAGTGATAGCTGCTCTCGACCAAGACTTATACAAGCCAATGAAATTGATAAAGCGATGCAAAAATGGGGAATTCTGCTGTTTCACTCGTTTCCCACAGGAAACTGTTTCACGGGCGTTGGATTGCTTCAGAATTTATTATTCCGTTCTTGATTTTAAGCATTCGGCGCGAGCTCAATGAACCGCGCGATCCGTTACGTCCAGATTCTTGCACATTTTTTATTTTTTTTTTTCACACAATGTAGATCAAACGAACGTAGATAGACGAAACAGGTGAACGGACGTGTCTTAATTATCATTTTTTAACACGATGTTAGATCGAATAAACGAGGGCAGGCAGAATAAAAAGATCAATTATTGATATTTTATGCTGTATTTTTTAAATGGATTTTTCTAAAATGTAAACTGCAGTTTTTACAAAATTTGACTTGTATTATAAATGTGAAAGTGTGGACTCCTTAAATGATATTGATTTTTAAGAACATCTTGAAATGATTTCCGATAAATATCAGATTTATACGGAAACGTGTAAATTCTTGATTATTGGCACCAGACACTTGTAATTGATGTATGTGTTGCTTCAGTTATTGGCATGTCTGTTTTACATGGTCATTGATAATAGGTACAGTTGAAGTACCTATTTTTGAGGGTACAATATCAAAGAAATCGAGAATTTGTGAGACGCTTCAATTTTTGTATATGAAATGTCTCAATCTCAAATCAAATAAAATATATCTAAACTTCAAGAAAATATCTTAAAAATCATAGATTTTTTAACATTGTAACCTAATATTTTTTTACCTAAAATCTTTCAAAGAATTGATGTTTATACAAAATTTAATAGTCCCACTTTAAAGAAAACGAAAATCACCGTGAAATCTTTTTTTAAATTTAATAAGTCTAATCTGAAACATTTAGGAAGGAATTGAGTATTAATCTAGTGGATTTTCTTGAATTTAGACTTTCAATTTAGTATGCTTTCTTAACGATTGTTTTACATAAATAAATATTAGTTTCACGTAACCAAACTTGCGGATCATCGTATTCGCAAGAAAATGGGTCAACGCGTCGAATAATTTGAATAATTTTCTCGCCCGTGTAATATCTGTTAGTACGACTCTCCCGAAGGAAACTTGCATGGTAATGTTTGCATACATTCTTGATATAATTGCATCGCTCGGGTAACGAGCAGCTCTGGTAACATTGCTTTCTAACACGCCGAACGTTTTACTTTTCGTTTCGTCGGCACGCGAACGTATTTGTAGCTAATCCGTTCAAGTAATCACCATTTAGATGCGTACAGGTGTATCTCGTTGGCGGGAAAATTAATGAACTCGCCAAAGGTGTGGAGGTAGGTGTTCTTTCGCCTCGTTTCAGGATTCTTTACGGCGTTACAGCACGCCCGAGCATCCGGTTAGAAACTCTGTTTAGCAATTGAAGATAAAAAAATTCAACGATATTTTGCTTCTTGGAATCTTTTGTCAGGAATCCTTGTTTTTGCTGAAAATTCGAAAAGCCTTCAATTATTTAGAGCTATAATTTGGCTCGGTTGGTAAAGTAGCCTTGAATAATTAAATAATTCTATAATCGTAGTATTGATTGATTTGATTTGATACTTTACATAGATACACGTATATTAAAAATCTTCTAAGTGTAAGATGAACTCAAATAATAGGTCTAAAAGTTGCCAAAAATGAATATTGCTCATTTACTAAGTCACTAGCATTTTAAATACACTAGATAAAGAATATATCATTTTTGTAGTCAACTTTGATTATAATTCTGAAAACTAAAATTATTAGCACGTGTATGGTATCCATATTAGAATTATAATTAGGTATTTTTTTATTTCACACCTTACAAGATTAGTATGAATATTAATGTTATTCGTGTAGAATTTCCTTTTTTTTTTTTTTTAACTATGAGCATAATCGATTAATTTTCAGATAAATTGTATATCTTTCCATTATTTTTCTTGAAATATGTTTTCACATTTGTACAACTAATAATTGTACAAGAAAACTTGTAGTGTATTGAATTTCATACGAAGTGTGAAATTTATTAAACAAACGTAACGGTAAAGTGAAACGTTCTACTCTATGATAACATGCTTATAATGTGTCGTGATTGCTGGCGATAAATGTGAAAATCAGCAACATGAAAGACGATTGAGAGTCGATCATCTGGTTGCATATATAGGGTGTCCCATTGTGACCATGCATTGATTACATATTATACGTAGAAAACATTCGTCTATTATAATTTTCAAAATAATTATGGCAGTAATAAGTGTTGGTAATACGTCAGAAATAATAACGTTTCGGTTCTTAATTGCAATAATTAGAGAATATGAAGAATATTCTGTTAACTTTACTTTACATCGATACTTTTAGGATCCATTGTACGTTTTTCTCAAATTAGAGAATTTTAATATATCGTCAATCATTAGATTCTTGAATGAGGTAACTTGGATCCCTCAAATTTTAATTTTCAAGTGGCCGATTCTGAGATCATGTTCCGGTGCAATTTCTTCATAATTGTATTTTTAGTATCTCAGAGACTTAAATTTATAAAAAATCTACGGTCCACTCATAAGAATAAAACTGTAAAACTATCGATAAAATCAAACCTATTTTGCACCAAAATGGCTGCATAAACTTGAAGTCCACCTGTTTTTATTTACAAAGCTCTATAATTTGTTGTACTTCATTATCCCTGGGTGAAATGTAGAATTTTGTAAACAACACGATTGAAAATATAAAATGAGCCACCCTATACAACGGAGCATCGAAGAAACGTGACAGAAAAGAATTCTTTCGATGGTAGAACGGAAGCCGATCGTTCTTGCCATCGAACCATAACGGGTCGATCGTTTTAGCTTCTTGGAACTCGTTGGTTGATCGACTTAATAGAATATTCAACGATGATTAATAATTTAATCGTTCGGCAAAGATTCAACAATCATACAGTAGTTAGTAACTCGATAGCACCCTGTTATCACGAGCTGATATAATTAACAACAAATTGAAAGGTGCAGACGTTTATGTAATAAACAGTTCAGGTTTTTCTTATGTAAGATCAACTGTTTCGTAACGTGTTCAGAGGGAAGTGCGGTCTTTAACAATCTGCAACTATCAATTTTGCAAGATAATAATAACGAAGGATTGTTCGTGTTTTGCAAGGAAAGTTAAGTATGTTAGAAACTTAGAATAGAAAGCGATATAGAATTAATTTCCCTTCTTCCGTTTTAACTTTCAAATTTTATCAATATCCTAAGGAAGGGTGCTTGATATCTCAAAGGTGATAGTTTATTAATAGCTTAAAAATCAATCAACCCATTCGAAGCCTGGGTCTTTAACATAAAACGATCCCTCGTACGAAGAATTCTTTCTACATTATATATTAAAAAAAATATAATGATGATCCTACTTGCGAATTACTCAGATTTTATTTCAATTTCTAAAACATTAATTTTGCGTCTCGTGATCACCTGTTGATTGTTGTGTAAATATCACGGTACGTGTCCGCTTGAGACTGAAACTCGTGCTAGAAGCTATCGAGAGCGTTTTACGCAAAGTGGACACTGCTCCGAGTGACTGACGTCGATTAACACGTTGACTGCCACAGTGAAAACGGACGTGTGTAGTCAGACACGCTGAAATCCTAATTATTAACGATACAATCAACTAATTTTCAAATTTAACTTTTCAATTCGATAGCTAGCATTATTAGCTTAATGTTAACGCTATCCGTGGGTAATTTTATCATTTCTGTTGGTAATTATTTGATTGTACAAAATTTCGGGTGCCGGTCACCGGTGACCCCCGTGGCAGCCAACAGCCAACGTGTTAAAAATTACTCTCAATGTAGTGTCCACTCGCTGCAAATGCTCTCGACAGTTTCTCACGTGATTTTTACTCTCAAACGGACACGTGCCAGTTTCTAAAAAAAAAATCGATCGACAAGCCTGGTTGATTGAATATTGTGAACATGAGATCGTTTTCGCGGCGTATACGCGCGCGAGCAACGTGCTGGATAGCTTGAAAGCGAACAGGAATGGTGCATCCAAAGGATGTCGTCAGCTACGTGTCTAATGTCTACGTCTTTGGCGCAGACGTAATGCCACGCGTTTATCCGGAGAACAGAATGCACATGGTGTGTACGTGTCCGCGAAGTATCGCGACTTTCGCGGCATGCGCCATGCCAGCGGCCGAAGCTGAAGAAGTATGTAAACGCAGTCTTACGAACTTGACCCCTCGAGTTCTCTGGCCGCGAACGCTCGTTAACATTGGCGTAACTAGGATTTTTATCTACAATGGAGACGAGTATCTTAGACTTTATCTACCTAAAGTTTATTAATAGGCTTTTCAGTAGTAGCAATTGTTAATTAAAATCCGGTTAGTAAGTCTTTGATTATTATGTTTTCGTCCACAACAGTGTTGAAATAATGAAAATTAGGTGTGCTACCATTCGGAGGAAACTGTGAGTAAAGGAGTCAAATTTTGAAGCAATAATGTGTTAAATCCTTTCCTTTAACATTATGATACTCGATCAGTGGATTCCGACTTAATGAATATTCCTGGTAAAATTTCTTTCCTACCTTTGTCGCACGGTCGTCTCTTCGGGTAATTACTTTCCGGTGAAAGAAGAAAAAAAAAAATGGTTTCAATCTATCGTTGGTCATGGAGTAAATGTAACGGAACGATTCCATCGGGCTGATTATATATAAAAGTAAGACCATCGAACCAAGTAATTTTACATTCTTTGTGAAAGCGAGACTCCGCGTAACCGGGGACAACGTTGTTTCTCTTCGTCCCCTTGCAAGTTTCACGGTAATTATTAATAATTAGCCGTATAATATAATTGGTTCGGTGTGACGTGAACGGCACGGGTGGTCGATAGACGGAAGTAATCGGATTTAGCGTTTCCTCTGACAATCAATAACATGTTTATAAGGAATGAGACGTTAAATTGATGATTTTACTTGCAAGGAATATTATCCAACTTACGAATGTCAATTTTCTTTTTATTTAGCTTGAAATAATAGTGGAAAAAAATATTTGATACGTATCCATTTTTCTTCGTTGATAATAAAGCGGTTGAAGTTGGGATTACATACTGTAGGATAAAAATACTCAGTTGCTGATATTTTAACACTTATATGTTTAAAGGGGTAGCTGGAGATTTATTTCTATGTTTCTATTAACAATTTTCTTGGTTTTATTCGTGATTTTTATTCAAAGGCTATTCAAATTGAAATTTGTTACAAAATTAACAAATATTCATATGGTGAAGTATTTACATTCAAAAAGATGTTTCTTCGTGGTATATTATTTCTATACCATGTGGACACGACAATCGTAGCCACACTATCACACACATTTGATTTAATGGGTGGCCTCAGGCCGTCCAGAAAGATGCTCAGGAACTCGAGAACTCGAGTTCTCCTCCTCTTCTTCCGCCACTTCTGTTCTTCCTTTCCGTGGCTCGTAATATCTGTCCATTGTCTTGCTTGTTCGTAACAATGGAGACGCATTGCAACGCTAGGCGAGGAAAAAATTTCACGTGTTATCGTGACCGTAGAATTTAATGGCTTCAGCGTTGATTTATTAGAGTTCCTTAGCCAACTCGGCCAGAGAAATTTGTGCCTTTACCACGATGACTTTCTTGTTGCCCTTGCTTTTATTCCCCTCTATTCACACCCCATTTATTTCGATCGAACGGATAATTTGGACAGAGCGGGACAGTCGGTTCGTTGTTTTTTATTTATGTTATATAATAATCTTTGAAAATTTTATTAGCTATACGAATTGTTGAAACACGCTTATATTGTTTGGCCCTTTTTCGAATTAAAAACATAACTTCAACATTTCTAAAATATGATATTTTGAAATTTCTAACTTTCCAAAATATAATATTTCGAACTTTCTAAGTTCCTAAAATATAATATTTTTTTCCAAGGATACAGCCTCACAACACCCAACACCCTAAAAAGACGGTTTGAATTTGAAAAAAAAATCAAAGACACATACTTTCAGTGAAAAATATCGACAGAAGTCAAGATTATTCATTTGTATAAATAATATGTACAATCGAGATAATTTCATTGATCGTTTCCAAGAAGTCGGTCCTCTTTCATTCCGCTTCCCGTCTCTTGAAACGTCTTTCCACCGATGTACGTGTTATTACGATCGCATTACCGTCCGTCACGACACGCTTCCTGGTTCCTTCTGACATCGAGGTAAAGCTTATGTAAGTGCTCTGGTGATGACTATCTTAAATTCCTAGGTCGTCGTTAGTACACCCGCTCTCGAACGCTGTATACGCGTTCCAGTCGTTGAAACCGAGCCGAACCGACAACTCGCGTAAAACGAAAAATCACCTTTTTCCGTGGATCGAGACAGCTGGAAAAGTCTCGACTTCGCCGGGTAAGATTTTCCTGGAACATCTTTGCAACTAATAGCAACCATAGTCGCGCTTCACAGAGCATATTGAAAGAAAATTGTCAAATGATAATTAAATAGAAAAATATGTACTATAGAAATATTGCGTTGTAAATAAAACATAGGGACAAAATTGTTTTAGTTGAAACGTACAGTAACGTTTGGTAATAGAATAGACTTGGTGCTAGACGTGGTTAGTTTCAACTTCAATGAAACTAATTAACTCTTTAGTTCCATATCAAGTTTCTTTAATCGTTATATTTGATACAATAGATAAATTATTATAGTGTATTCTTAGATATAAAAATTCATATGTGTGACGTTTAGGTTCTTAAAATTTTTACAATGTCGTTTTGGTAAACCGACGATACCTACGATATTGCGAGAATAAAGGTGCTTTTCCATTTGTCTTCATAAACATTAAAAATTTAAAATATTTTTATTTCGCACATAATAGTAAACACATAAATTCTTATTTTACCGTATTTTAGTTGAAATTTCGATAATTATTCCCAATGTCTGTTGGCAGTATCGATCGTAGGTCAATTGTACGAGCGTTAAGGCTGATTTGCATCGGAGGTATTTTAAGTGGATCGTACCGACACGAAATCGATCTATTCGATAGCGAATACGTGACTGTGTGTACCGTTCGTTCCAAACAGCAATAATACCGGTACGATGTTGAAGCAAAGGGGCTGCTCTTCGTGATCGAGATAAATCGTTGCTTTAACGTGCCTGGCTAAGAACGTGTTTAGAAAAATAAACGATCTTTATACCAGAAATTAAATCATAAAGTACCATTTCAATTATTTCAATGTCTGTTATTATCGAGTAAAGTAGAAACTATATTTTGTAACTTTCGAACAGAGAACTGGGTCAATCGTGACCCAACGTTGTGGAACATTGATACATAATACGATCGATCAATAATTGAAAAGCAAACTAACTTTTTTAATTTTTTAATACCAATTCTGTTTTCTATACTAGTATTTTGTTTACTAAGATATTTCTATGAATTTTTAAAATCGTAGTTTTAGGGTTATCGTCTGTTCTTCGTGTACGAATATAATACATTCTATCATAGATACCTCGACCCGCAGCGGTTTTTTAACGAGCTTCTCTGATCAGAAATTTCGATTAGAACCGATTGTCGATTGCCTGATAAAAAAAAAAAAAAAGAAACTGATCCAATAAACGAATGCCTCAAAGCCCGTTCAAATTAAATCGACTTGGCCCACCGTGTTCCGTTAGTTCGATTTAACAAAGGACCATGGAATCAAAGAGAGATATACAACCGGTGAGTGATTAAAAAAAATGATATTACTCGAGAAGAAAAACAAAAATTCATGAATGATACCACGATTTAGTTATTATTTTTCTGTTTCTTTTAAAACAGTTGTGAAAAATGAGACAACATTTTTATCAGAGTAATAATATTTATGTTTTCAATGAATGTTCCAGCTTTTATCTGAAACTTTTATGAAGCTGTGATAAAGTGATAACGCAATGAACTTTAGTGAAACTTATTGAAATTACTTGAACAATAAAAAAGAAAATATAATACAAAGATTACCTCTTATAGCTGATAAACAAAAATGAAGTTAAATGGAGTATCTTCTTTTTTGTTTATTAATTTTGAGAGCTTTTTTTGTCGCCAAAATTAATTAGAAAGATCTTGAAAGTATTTTCTGTTCTTCTAAGGGGTTACATATCATGTGTAGTCAGACACGTTATAATTGCAGTTATTCAGATTACAATCGTCTCGTTTCCAAAATTCAATTTTCCACTTGCTGTATTCCATGAATAATACAATTCTAATATTATATAGGATTTTTTTTTTTTTTTTTAATTATTCCATAATATTTCCTCATGATTACCTAAAGTTTCGTACGAGTTACATTACACCAAGCCTTTTGCGATTACAATAATTATATTTCTTCCAATATCTGTTTGCGCTGAATAAATTTTTGTGGCATTCATTGTAACCATAGTATCGTAAATAAATATTCATCTTAACTACTGATTTGCATGCAAATCTGTAAATAATATTTCGAAAGTAGTTTTCGACCTCTGAGAGTTAATCTCAGCAATCGAAGTAAAAATTCGTTTTATTGACTAAATTGATTGCACGTTCGCTTTAACTAATATCGTAACATTATTTATGCTAATATTATTCATGATAGTAGTATTTCGCAGTCGCGTTAACTCATAAGAGGTTCATGGTTCACGATCACGATCACGTTTAACGTGCACGACAGATTCTAAGCTAGGGCACACGTCACAGACGAACTTTCGCCCCATATCCGTTTTATCGCGAAAATCGTGCCCCACCTATAGGTATATATGTATATACATATATTTATTTTTCAACTCATCACATGCGCCATTACGTATATTCCGCTCTGGTTGCTACTTATTTTCATATCGTGTCGTTCATGTGCAGCCACCGAAACTAGACTGCTAAGATCATTATTCAAATGTCTGGCGCCGATTTTATATTCCTTGAGATACTGTGTGTTCCGATAAAATGTACCGTATCTGATGCGCATAAGATTCCAAAGATATTATTTTGAAGAAAAAAAAAATAAGTATATTTCTAAATTAGATTATTAAGTTTTTATAAATATAGAAATATAGAAATATAAGTTTTTATAAATAACTAACTAAGGTATTTATGAAAAACTAAAATGATTGGTTTTATTTAAACGCTCTTAACAATGTAATTAATTGTATAAAATATGGAAAAAGATTGTTATTTTCCTCTGAATATTTTAACGAATCCTATTTTTCAATGTCTGTTGAATTATTCATTGTACGAACGATTAATTTTCAAATTTAAATTTTAAATTTGTGCTTTATCTTTATTAATTACTTGCTTATGTCATAATTGAGATGAACGTCACTGACGAACCCCCACGATAGTCAACATGTTAACACGTTGAATGTCCATGTAAAAGTGGTCCCATTTAGGATAACAAATTAAAGTAACAATTACTCAGAATACATTTCTTCAATTTCCTTTTCTTACAAAGAAAATTAATTTTACCATTTATTCAACGTATTAATTGAAATGAAAAAGGAACATATAACGTACCAAATTGCAACTTCATGTCACTAATTAATATCTACATATTTTCAAAGAGATAAAAAAGCATTTTTTAGATCACACGATATAACAGTAGGCTGTAAGATAACATCGAGCTTGTACTGTCGTATCACGAAGCCCGAAAATCCGATAAATCATTATCAATAACAAGTATTTTGTCCGATAATATCGCGAGGCCGAAACGTTTGTCAGCAAGCTTGTCAACTTTTTCTTTCCTCTGCCAGTTTTGTAACTGTGCCATTAAAGCATACAACTTTTCCCGTTTGCGCTCAGGCCCCCGTATAATTAATAATTATCTACGTTTGTTACGCTTTCTTGGCCACAGTTTCCTCGTTACGAGCGCCGCTTGCACCCGCGTACACGCGCCGAAGAAATTCCGCCGCTAACGAGAAAACGATCCGAACGAGGACGTATGGTTTCACATCCTTGTGCATGGCAACGGGTCACCATTATTCTTAATTAATATCCATAATAATTAGAAATAATCTCATCGATCTCGGACACCCAAGTGTCAATTTTTAAGAAATCTGATGATAGAAAGAATTTTTCGTGTCTTAAAACTTTACTTTAAAAAAATTATTTAATATTTCATATTTGCAAAGGATACAATGAGAAGTTGTAAATATAAAAGAGGAGAAATATTTTCGATGATTTTATCAACAGAGAATCTCAATAATCGCTCGTGAATAATTTTTCCTCCGTTACCGAGGAAATCAAAATTTTTAATACGATTTTATGTAAATTTTCTGAAAGTACAACGTGCATCGAATGTATTTTAATCATACAACTCTTTCACCCGACAAAATTAAAACAAAGTGTGATTGGTTGACGTTATCATTTATAAACGTTAATGTCAGATTTCTAATCGATACTGTGTTGTATCGTAGAAACGGGATTAGAGCGATTGAAAGCAGTAATTTTCATGTTGCACCGAGCAAAGAAGAGTTGACGGGTCCGTGATGTTTTTTATACGTCAGACATTCGTTTAATTCGAATAAAAATAAGAATGAAAATATAGAAACTATTAACTACCAGCGAGTTGTGTCGAAAGAGTAGAAATGGGGTAATAATAACCTGTAACAACGCATTCCATAGGTACTTTCATGTTGAAGAAGAAAAAAAGATTAGTAACTAGACAAGTACATATGTTCGATATACTATGTATTATGTTTTGCATGCAAACATGTAGTTTCATCGCAAATATTTCGAAATGAATAAATTTTCAAGCGGAATAGCGTTGTTGCTCAGAAACGGTTATAGAAAATTATTATTATTATACAGCTTGTTCCACTTAACTCAGGCGCTTTTAATTATTTTGTTACTTGTAAAAACTCGAACAAATATTTCGAAATAAACTTATATTTCACAGGAGAAATTTGAATATAGAGGAGATCATTTCAAAGACATATCTGTTAGGATAACTTTCTTTCGCAATATTTTTTGTATTTTTACAAATAACAAAATAATTATTGAGAGTGCTCGAGCTAAGTTGGATAAAAGTTTCAATTGAATAATATAATACAAATATTATTATAATTGCATCAGTAATTTAAAATGCTATACTGAAATAATTTAATGATTTATTAACGGATGATGGGCTAATTTAATTAACGTGCTCACACACAATCTCTAGTAACTGTTTAATGGAGATACCTTCCCCTACGATGCCATTTTCCCTAGGGAAGCTTATAACGCTCGGCAACCATACTATCAATATTTATATACTACACACAAACAAATAATAAGAAAATTTGTAATCGCAAAGGTGCTGAAAAACTTTGATTGGTCAGTGTTTTTCGTTAATAATTCAAAAACGAAGCATCGCCCGACATTTTTGCAAAGGAAATTGTTGTTCAGAATCGTCTCAGCTACCCCTCCCCATTTCTCGATGTTACACTAGTTACGGGACATCCTGTATAAATTTTGTAATTTTATCATTAAAAAAAACAAAACATAGTTTGAATATTTCATAACTCGTAAATAACATTGTTACATTTTTCATGGTATTTTCCACGCCTTGATCTAGGCGTTTTGGTGTTTCTCTTTCCCGAGAAACTTTCAGACATCGTGGCGTTTTAATCACGGCGAGAAAAAGGTGTTTCTGGTCGATTAAATGGAAATCGAAGAGAAACTTTTTGTCGAAGCTGTCGTGACGGGCCGAACGTAAAGTAAAGCAAGCTAGTACGTGCTCGCGGCGGATAATTCGGTCGGAACGAAGCGAATTCCATCGTGGATAATAAACCCGTGTCATTATCGGATAAAACTGTGGACGGAAAAGCGAGGTGAAAAACAACGATAAGATAGAAGCTTGGTGCTAGTAGCAATGTTATCGACGAGCCTCGAACAATTTAGATACATATTCTTCTACTCGTGTGTCATTTTTTTCTACCAAATTTTCATTCGAGGAAAGTACTGTTCGAAACGAAGGAAAAATGAATGATTAACACCTTGAGTGGTATTCTAAACTTGTACAAGAGCGTTTCGTTTGGTTAAACATTCAGCTTTTTTAATTGGATGTACTTTCAAGTAGTCGACATTTTTAATTAGCTAACATTGTTGTCGCTGAAATAAACAACAATTTACACATGATTCAAATTGATAACACAGCACTTCAAATAATACGATATTTTGCATGACTTCAACTTTTATATGTTTTCTTTAAAATTGAGACGGCGTACATTATTTTCTTTCAAAGTTTATGCAAATTTTTTCTGTCTTTGTCATACACAGTTTATATGTTCTTGCATATACCTTTTTCGTGAAATTTAGATTATCTGATTGTTCTCTAAACTCATTGAATGAAAACGAACATAATATATTACGGTACGTATTTAATTATTTATTCTTAATTAAGCACGACACCTTTTATTTCGTATAATTGAATCATTAGAGAAAATGAAAGGAATTTTGAATATACATATAATTTAAATATACAAATTAATATATTGACTGATGACTTGAATTTTCGATAATTAAGCAAATAATTAACTCGAATCTTAAAATTAATCACAGATTAATCAATCATACCCTTAATTATTAATTGTCGTTTTGATGTGTCCGACTACGTATGCCCATTTTTACTGTCTTAAGAGCACGAATAATTATTATAACTTCCAAGCGTAACTCTTTACTTTACTTATTTATGCAATCACTATAATAATATTAGTTTACGTGGGTCTTATTCGTTACAGTCAATTTACATGTCTGAATAGATACATATATAAATTAATTAACTGTGTGAAAAAGTTGAGAAACGTTACAATATGAAGCAACGTGTATTTTGTCGTGGTTTCGAATCGATAACAGCACGTTTGAGAATTCTATTGCGACGACAAGTCGTCGCCGCCGTAAATTTTCGAATATCGTGTAAACCGATCGAACAATACGACCCTCGACTATGACGCAAATTGTTATCTGGCTACTGTATCGATTCTCCTCCATTTTATTCCTTTTGTGTTATTAGTTATGTGTCAAACGGTCGCGTCGTGTGGCATTGTTTCAAAACGTGACGAAAATGGTTGTAATTGCAATTATGCCAAATTGTAATCGTTTCGTTTTTAAAATTTCCATTTGTCATTACACGTAACAATATAAAATTAACAATGGTTTAATCGATTAACAACTTGTTTATGGAAAAAAAAGTATGAGGTATTATATTTCTTATACAAAGTGTTACATTTAACTTAGCCAACACAATTATTTATCATACTAAAGTTTATTATTGAACCGTTATTTTTGAAAGTGGTATAAGTCCATTTTTTTTCCTTTTTTTTATATAAAAAGAGGATATCTATATCTTACAAAAATTACCATTAACTCATTTTTTTCTAAAAGTGGACTTATACCACTTAAAAAAAAAAACGACTCAATTATGGATTCTTTGTATATCTTTTTTTTATAAATTTTCAAGTTCTACTAGTTACGAGAAAATCTTGAGTTGACCAAATTATGTGGAACACTACATGTTTAGCCTTGGCTACTTTGTAAAAATAATAGACATAGCAGTGGTGAAACTTAACCCTTTAGGTTCAGAACAATTTTGATACGATCGAATCTAGATTATTTTTCCAGTGAATCTTATAAAAATCAAAAGCTCTGTTTTGAAAATAAAAATATTCTTTTCCTTAATAAATTGGTTCTATTGTAATGTAAACAAAATTCGAATTTCACGTTTAAAAATCTTCTGCCAGGGGCGTAAATCAAGCGCAAGGGGTTAATGTACCCGTTTTAAAAAGATCTACGTACGATTCTTTTATTCGTAATAAATGGTTCGCGTTTTTTAAACGGACAGAATTACGTAAAAACACGAAAGAGAAACGAAGAAACCGGATACCAAATGGTTGTTGGCGTCACGAGCTGCTTCACCGTGTTCAATTGCGAAAAGTTGACGTACCCTGCTTGTCAAGGCGTATCGCTCAAAAGGTCGTAGAGCAACGCAAAGACCCGCACAGAAGGCATCCCTTTGTTGCACACCTGTCTTTGCTCACCTGTGTGCGTGTGCAAATGTAACACGAGCATACGTGCCCGCATGGCACAGACACGGCCAGCGTTTACAAATAACATCATAGCCATTAATGGTTTTCACGTAAGCCAAAGGAAAGACCAACAACGATGACAAATAAATTATATGAAATTAACTAGGGACATCGTTCATTTGATACGCGTGCCAAGTTTGATTCAGTTTTAGAATGACAGAAAGCTCAATAAAATATTCGACAGGTATCTTTTTCTCAAACAAGTTTGAATCAAGATTAAATTTTCTTTGCAGATTTATAAAAGTATTATGTAGTACAGTGGTTCCCAAACTTTTCCGAGTCGCGGCGCCTTTTTTCAAATAAAACTTTTCCATGGCGCCCTACCCTAAGTAAAAGTAACCGATTGTACAGTTATAAATTCGATCTTTGATCGTTGTCAATCATGTATTGTAAAGAACGGTAGACATTCTTCAATAATCAAATTTTGAATAACAACTTTAATGGTAGCACGTAAGGAGTTAGTAATATAAGAGATAGGTATCGTTTTTTGTTCGATAAAAAGTTACGCTACCAGACAAGATTCTTCTTTTCTTTTTGTTGTAACACGTGGAAGGTTCATTGTAATCTTGTTGGAGTATCGACCGTGTAACATTTTCGGTGAAGCTCGGGTACACGTACACTTTAAGTGATAAGAATGACAAATGATAACAGCCAGTCTGCGTGACACCGTGATTCGACATGTAGTGACGTAATGCTTGACGGTATACTTTCGCCTAAAACCGGAAACCATGTGATTAGTTGGTTTACACAGATTATTAACACTGAACGGTGTTCTTCTGAAATGACAAGTAACCCGTATTCGTCGCATTTCAATCATTTATAAGAATACAATGAAGAGCAAGTTATTAATCACAATTCATCTGTGTCAATCGAACTGTATGAAACAAGAATGAATATTTCGAAACTGAAGATCACCTTGAGCTTTTTAATTTGTTTTTATCATTAAGGTCAACATCTTGTGTATTCTTCATTTTATATGATACATTTATTATGCACATTTTATTTAATGTGGGGATAATTATCATTATCATAAGTATTATGATCATTTTTTAGATAGTTTGATTGAGTTTTAATCGAATCAGTAGAACTAATTGCTGGAATTGCGGAGCACTTGAAAACCATATCTGATGATTGTAGAAGAAAAATTTCAATAGGTTTCTTAGAATTGCAAGAGTTTCTACAGTAATGTTGTAACTGTTGAAATTACGTCTTATACTTTTGTTGGCATGCATAATATGATGTATGAATTAATATTAAACCGATAAGCGTTATCAGTTTATAATTGATAACCTTGCAAAGGCTATGGTAATTTATTGTTATTCGAATGATAACAAGTAGAAATAATAATGCGGTATTTTGCATAAATATCTACTAAATTAGTAATTTGCTAATTAATAATGAACTAGGTTAATTACCATTCCACGGCATAAATAACTAGTAACTTCCAGGTATAAGATGAATAGCGAGATTTCTTTCTCATACATCGCCAATTTCCGTAAGAAAGCTTATAATACCCAACACTACACGGATATAGGAGTTGAAAGGTTAATAATAACACTGTTAACTACAATTTACTATTTATATTTATGAACGAAGTAATATACAAACAAAAAACATTCAATATAAAATCGAGTCGTCCAATAAAACACTTTTAGTCACTGTTCATCACGCACAAGCAATTAGCATTAGGCGTTACGTGGTTAAAGGATCAACCACGAGAAGTTCCAAATTCTTCTCATATTTGCATGTGTTTACCAGGTTCGATCGTAATCCACGGGTATCTTTACAACGATCAGCGTCACTATCTTGGTCGTTATCATTGTCCTGCAGGTAACACCCAGATAACGAGCAAGCTTCACCAGAACAGTCAGTGCGACGTTTATTCTCGCTTAATACAGACTCTGTTGCACGCGTTCGCGATGATAATTCGATCGATCGCGGATCGTTCGAACACTCGTGTCGTGTTATCAGCGAATTTGCATCCAGCGAATTGCGTTTCCCTTAAGAAAAATTGTCGTACGGTGGTGAACTTTTTTGGTGATCTTTGACCCCTCGATCGAATGAAAGAGAAATAAGGAAACCCGGAGTCGGCGGCTTCTCCGCGGTGCAACCCGTTTCAAAGAAACCTGATTTGCATGAACGTATGGAAGATCTTGGTTGGAACGCGCGTTAAACGCTGTCGATGCTAATTAATTCCAGCCAATTAACACCATATCGCGTCAATTACAGATTCGTTGAGTCACGACGACGGCGTTCCTCCGCGAGGTATCGTTGTACCGTTACTCGAAAAAAAAAAACTCGCATTTACGACGACGTGTGTTTACGTCGTTCATCCGAAGCGCCGAAGAAAATTGAATTATTTCGCGATGTGTACGATCATCGGGAAACAAGTGCGTGACACGATGTATGTAAATAAGGCAATCATCAGCTGCGAGTACACGTGTCGGACGTGCAAGCGGACAAGTTATTTTTGCAACGAATCGAGTTGCAAGATAAATCGATATCTCTGTTAAGTGGCGTGATAGAAAAACGTAATTGAACACCGTTCCTGAGTGCTTGTTACGATTTTCCATGGAGTCTGAACGCGCCCCTGCAGATTGATTTCCATCGTCAGCGAATCGATTCGAAGAAGGAGAGTTAAGAAAATTGACACACATTGTGGAACGATGCAAATTAATCAAATTACCAAGTATTGTGTCTTTCTAAACAAACTAGGAATCGAATAGGATAAAAGCGCATGTAAAACAGTTCAAAATCGAGGAAACTGATACACAGCAGAAAACGTTGGATACAGTTTTGCAATTTCCCACAAGAATCAAAGCCGCTGTTAAAAGGAGACTTACACTCATCGGCAGCGCAATAAAAAGGGGTCAAAAGGTCATATTGATGATGACTAAGTCGTCAAGGTGACGGCAGAAAGAAAAGAAAATTAGACTTAATATTACCGTGACGCTAATAAGGTATGAAGAAAGATTTTATTGACCCTCACCTATTGGATACTCATCATTCGTTCGAGTTCATCATTGACGAACGAAAAGTCAAAGTAGCACACACAATCGGTACGTAAGAGGTTCGCGAGTGGTACGTTACCTCAACAAGGAGGAATGCAAATCTCTGATGAATCAACGCGAAAATATCTTTCTCGGCAAAAATTTCAGCTCGATTTACGCGAGTCAGAGGTTCATTTGGCGGACGATTAAATCGAATAAGTATCGAACCCTCTTACAGACGTTCTTACAGACAGTTGATATACAGCCGGTGATCTTGGGAAGGAATAAGAAAGGTGAAAAATAGTGGCAAGTGGGTGGGACAACAATCATCGGAAGAATGTCGTGCAGGAAGAAGATAGACTCGAAACTGTGGCTGGAGTATAGCCAGGCGGTAAGAAATCGATTGTATTCGTGCATCGTGATAACGGTTATCCGTATCCCCCTCGGACTAACCGAGGGCTGGCGAACCGGGTTCCTAAGGTAACCAACTTAATAAATCGATGAGACGTTATCGTGCAGGATTGAGTTTGCTGCTGCTGTTGTTGTTGTTGCTGCTGCTGCTTCCAATGAGAATATTCCCGTTGGCTGCTCCTTCTTTACTTCGTTCTTGCTTTTTTTTTTCTCTTCTTCTTCTCTCGTGTGCCTCTCGCAATAGAGTCACGATCAAGGACGAGCTACAGTCGTTGGGTGCTTTATGTTGCCCCTCGATGCCTTTGTTCCCTCAAAGTGGAGTAAAACTCTCGTATTACGCCGTGAAAATGTTGCCTCTCGTGTTTCGTACGTTGATAGATCTCTCGCTGCAATTTTTGCCGGTTACTAGTTTTAAGGAACGCTCGTTCTCCTGACGAGCTTTTCGAGACGGTCAAAGATGATCTCATTTTCCTTGGTACACCTTGTTTTCCTCATTCGTTTGGATAACGTTGATTACACCCACCGTTATTATAAAATTTCATCAAGATTTAGCACCGTTCCAGGATCATTAAATCTCGTTTAAGTATAATATATGGAACAATCCTACAACAGATGTATCTCGTATACTATTACTTCAAAAACAGAAAAAAGAATTAATAATATACCAGCAATCTGCCAAAGCTTCCCGCAAGCGTTCCACGCATAAATCCCTGAATCAGTGACCGTGAACAACTTCCATTCATACCTAGATCCATGTTATTGGTTGTGTCCTATAATTACAGTCTGATAAATCATAGCCTAGAAAAACGTTGGATCCCGTGCGTATAAGTTTGACCGCAACTTAGGCCATCGTTCGTCGTCGTCCCTTTTTTAATCAGCAATTAAGATGTACGTGAATTAAAGGTATCGCAGAGAGGTGGTTTTCGCAAAAAACTGGGTACTCGGCTGCGTGTAAAAAGGCTCCGACCAAGTCGTTAAGGGGCAATTGCACAACCGCGGATCTGGCGCCTACCGGTAGAATCTCGTTTTCTAGGACAATCGACGTTCTCGCGCGGCTATGAGAACGATTTCGTTTCAGACAAGATCAAGAACGACTGTTCGTGTCGATAAAATTCCATCGAGGCTGATATCTGGTGTCGTTGCGAAAACGGTACTCTATGAACACGTGCTGATTGTTCATGTTTTTTTTTTTTGTTCTTCATCTTTTGGCGTACAAAAGTGTTCGATAGACTTTAGTTGTTTTTTATCCTTCAGGAGGTTACACAGCAAAAGGTCCGTTAGAAATAGAACACCTCATTGTCCCTGCTGTTAGAGATCCGAAGATTATCATTTCTGAAAGACGTTTCTTCAAGGCGGTCGCGATGATCGATATTCTGTTGAATAAAAGTATATACGATGTGATTTCCGGGTAATTAATTTGTAGTCTATTCTCGCGCGTGAAAAGGCGATACGAAGAAAAGATAAGCAAGTGATAATGAACAACTTTGTTATTTGTTACCTGGTATCTGAGGGGTATGATGTCTTTGAAAGCACATGACAAGAGGATTTACTGTAATCAGTTCACGTTAAACAAAATGTTTGATATATAGTAATAGCACAGATATTTAAGTACCTTTCTTTTCAATTTTATAATATCATAACGGGAAAATGTTGTAAAATGTAAAATACAACTTAACGAATTTGCAAAGTTAGGAAATCGACTTGTTGGAAAATTTACAAAATCAGCCGCAGCAGTCGACAAAATATTAAGTAGCAGGAGTGTTCGATCTTTCAAGGATGTCGTCGCAATCCGGAAGAAAACCAACTTTTGAGTCAGCTGTTCGTTACTTAAATTTACCTGAAAAAAAGACACGTTTTGGCCGTGTTCACATTACGCACGGTTTATTAGTGGTCTTACCTGTTTTCATTTGATCGCAAACAAGTCACACATAGAAAAAGTACGCAAACATTCGTGCACGCGTGCACGCGGAACAGAGGTCTGTCTCTCTCTACCTGCTTTTCTTACTTTCTTCCTTCTCCCCGTCAGACTCTGGCTCAGGGCTGCACTTAGAAACTATACTAAATTATATATTCTCTAAATTCTTATCAAATATTCCGCAAACGCATAACGAGTGTGAAGAATTTTCTTCGAGAAAATCATTGTCGTTGAAAAACTCATTTTGTGATGTGCTTTATAATTAGTTGTTATTATTACTGAAATTTTTCTTCATACAATCTCTGTAATTCCAAATTATATGCAGATTTGTTTCGTGATATAATGTAATAAAAATTACACAGTTGTTAAAAAACAAGGGGGGAATAAATATTATTTGACCAACTGTTGATTGTATCTGAAATTAACAGTAAGTTAGGGTCATTTGACGCCTTATGAAATAAACGTTGATTTTTAGAAAGAAATTCTTAATTTATTAAACGAAATAATTTGCAACATAACTTCTGATTTCTAATAAAATGATCAAACATATATTTTTATTTTTATAAATAAAATAATCAATTAATTACACTTTTTATATATAACTGGTTTCTCCTTCATACATTTTCCGTAAAAGGGGTCATTTGACCCATAGAGGAATGGTTATATTGGATTCCTAATCTTTTAAAGTCTATATTTTCTTAAAGAAAGTTGATTTGGAGTTAATGCACCTATATTACTCTTATTGAGAAACTTGTTTTCGAAATCCGAGCATGCTTCAACCCTCTCCCTACCATTCTTTACTCCCTCTTGGGCCTAACTGTCCACTCGCCGACTGACCAGTTCGTAACCAAAGTTCGTCTCGCCTACATTCGGTTTCCGACACACGACTCATATTTTGCCTCACGCAACAATCGCAGACGCACAATACAATCAGGATTTAACTGATACAAGAAGATGAGCAAACAATTGTTTGGTGACCCGGGAAAATAATTAGGATAGTTTTAAAAATTCGAAGTACAATATGTCAGGTACGCGAAAACGTTCGGTCATTCGCGTTAGTCTCCGGAAAGTATCGGTGACCTTCGGTAGACTTCGGCTATCCTCGACAGCGCTCGTAACCGGCATCCTCGAGGAGGCGACGCACGATAGATGCCTCGAGGACCAGTGACAGAATGTTGTGTCGAAATCAGGTGAAATTTGGTTGATTCATGTGTGATTGTGCGTGGAAAATCGGACGTATATCATGCCGATCATCTATGCGGATTGTTTACTGAGTATCGGATAAATTTGCTACACCCGTGCACAGAATTTAAGGTAATGATTCACAGCATACAATAAGACCATACGAATGATTTTTTAATATAAAAACTACTGTACGTATGAAATGTTTCATTAAATATTAAGGATTCTTTAAATCACGTTCAAATTCAATTAAAAATTTCGTTTTTAATCTTGCTTAGATCGATAAAAAAAATGTATATTATAAATCATACTTGCGTTGAACGTTCAAATAAAAAAAAAAAAAAATTAAATTACGCCCTCTTTCGTTAGTTTAACGGAGATGAATTATAAGAAATATATAAAAGCGTTTTTTCTTAAACAGGCAATAAAACTAAATAGATGTGCTCTTAAAGTGTGTCGTGGACTTATTTCATCACGATCGGCTACCGTCATCCGATAATGAATCAGTCGTCCTTTCAGATGTTTACGTCGAAGATCTTGTTGCAATCTTTGTAAAATTATCCATTGTTTACCGCAAACAGACAGATTAAATGCTGAATTGTATTACAATGCTGGCTGAAGACTTCCACTCGCTTGATATCAAATTCATATTTATATTACGGTTAATCCGTTTATTATCCTCTGATACATGTACCAACAATAAAATGTATGCTGACACGAACTACTTCTTATCGTGAAAACGGTACATGAAAAAGCGCGATAATTATTACATCGATTGTAATGAGATAGCCTGAAGCAATCAATGAAGGCTGTTTAACGATGACACAATTCTGTACTCGTGTTCGTCGAGGACTACTAACGTGTACATGCTCGGCTTGCGAAATAAGGAATCTTAGCTGTTTGGTGACCGAGAAAAATCAATGATAAATCGAACGCTTATTCGTGGCAATTAAAAGCCTGATGCCTCGATGCCCACGATCCCGCGTTTGTGTCGATGATTCTTCTTCGCATAGTGAAATCGTGACGTACCGTTTACCGATCCCCATAGAGGAGTAACATGAGGTCAAGAGAAATGCGCTTACGTACTGTTATTGCACGTTTCGTGCAATAATTATGGATTCCTGTTCACTCGTTACGCCGTAACATCGGAGAAAGTGTGTTTCTGAGTTATCGGAGACGAGAACGCGGCATTGACGTCACCTGGGAACAAAGGTGATCCTTTTTTCTACACGTTTTGTCCGGGTCTAGGATGTCGTCTGCCGAACGGATAGCACGAAAAAAGATGGTAAAGTAAAAAACCAGATGGCGTTGAAGTCGATTCTCCTGACCTCCGCACTTGCTGCCAAACAGAATTTGACAAAGTGCGAGACAGAATTCTAAAAAATAGAAGAAGGAACATCAAAATTTAAAAGTTATACATAGAATCTATGTTTTTCGAACACGTGACCAAAATTTGCGTGTCTTCCGCGCGAAATTTTAAATTTTGATTGTACGAAAGAAAGATAAATTATTGAAGTTCAGAATGAGTAGCATTGAAAATTGAAAAGGCATCGATTATAATCTTTTTAATTATCTTCCAGGAGAGACTAAGTAATTTTTTTTTTATATATCTACAACTGGAAAAACAGAATTTATTAACAGTAAAGTAGTTTTTTCTATTTCGCGCCGTAACACAAATTTGTCACAAAATCAATAGCTTACGTTTCCTGTTTAAAGTATTAATCTAAAATTTTTATTTATCAGCCGCTTTGAAAATTTTAACAATTTCTTATTATTTTACGTAAAGAAAATTAGAACACGTTCTCTGACATAGAGGCTTCCTTCTTTTATTTATGAAATAGCTTCATATAATTAGACTTCTTGAGTTTAGAAAACAGGATTTTGAATTTTCTTCTTATTTTTTGGGGGATTCTGATCCACTGTACAGATACACGATATCCAGGCGTGTAGCGACCGCTTGAAACGTTTGACCTCCTATCGTGCACCTCGATGGACCGAAAAACCGTTGGTCAAGAACGGAGAAAGTCGCAACACACTTTTTCATTAACTTCGTGAGCCACTTTGTAAGCCAAATTGGATGGACACCGTTGTGGGTGTCAGATTTTCGAAGACGTTTGCACGTGAATCAAATTTTTCATTTACAAGATCGTATTTATCGAGCGTTGCGATCGAAACAGTCTGTTTTCTGTTCAATTTTTCAAATCATGGAATCTTGTATTAACTGACTTACGAAATTTGCTCTTGTGGTTGAGATAATTTAAATAATTGTGTGTCGGATTATCGAATAGCGAATTTGGAGTCGTACATGGTCGGATATAATTTTATGACGTAAAAGTATCACAAAATTGATTTATGGCGTACGAATTTGAAGCTTATAGCTTCGTCAATATTTCGAATACAAATTCAGAAAATTATAATATTTTTCATTGTACAATATTTAGTTGTAAATTGGTTAGTCGACTGTTTGTTTCAATATTGATAAATCAATTATATGTATAATTATTTTTCTCAAGCCTTAAGCTTTAAATTGATACGCCATTAGCGCTATTTTGAGATAGATTTATGTCATCAAATTGTTTTAGATTTCCTGTTCTTCTGAAAATTATGCTTAAATACATTGAAAATATATTTCATCGATTTTATTATTATATTAATAACAAGATCTTCGATAGGTAATCGGTATTAATTGAAGCAACGTCAAAGTACTATTTTTGTTTGTTTAGTCATTGAACGTTTGAAAAAATCCACCTAGATTCCTAGATTCTCGTTGAACGAGATTCGCATTTGTCCTCAAGGGACGTGTAACAGCCTGAGAAACTTTTATCCTAATAACTTGATAACCTTGTAATCGATTTAATCCGTGCTTCCCGAGAATCGCATCGAGAAATTTATTGCTGGTGATTAGTTTAGTAAATACAATCTTTTTTTGTGTTCAAACCTCTATGGAACAATTTATTAAACAAAATTATATGGTATTGAGAGACTATAAAGTAGCAAGAATAATTTTCTTCGGATGAATTTTTGCCCATGTAAAAAAAGTATAGTTGACCTTGAAATCTATGTAATTTTCATCAATGAAATGATGGCATTGAATTTTAAATGTCAACTACTATACTATTGTATGCTATACCTAATTGCTTAGTAAATTTAAACTTTTCAATAATTTACTCGAAAAGGAATGCCATACTGAAGTCGTAGAGAATTCTTTAAACTTTTATAATTTTATTTCCAAGAAATATGGAACGCTGGTTTGATGATATTTAGCTTTTTCTGTTATACACATTTTCGAGCATTTGGTAAATATTATTTTTAATATTAACTAAACAAGATCGTTCCCATTAAAATAAATAACAATATTAATCCATTAACTTTCTTAGCTTTTATTTCAACAGTTCATTGATCGATCAACCCCTTTGCTTATCATTCGCGTTGTTATATTTGATAATCGTGCCTTACAGTTGGCGGCCCATTAATTCCGACATATTCCAGGGTAAGTTTGAATTCGTGAAGCAATTAATTTCTCCGGAATTCGAAGCAAGTCAGAGCGACGCGTTATGATTAATTACACGACACAACGATCGAATGTACGTAATTGACGGCATTCAGGACACGAGCATCGGGCCCACGCTTTCTAACTATTGCCGAACGCATTCCATCGGTCATCGGGGATTCCTGTGACGTCATTGAATACAAATTTGTCCGGTTGAGAAAAAGTTGGAGATGGTCGAGGTCACGTTATATCGGAACCGGAACTAGCTTCTGCTCTCTTAAATTGCCATCACGTAATTTTTTGAACATTCCCAGAACCGATTCGATGCCAAGATAATGAATTATACGACCGCGCGAATAAGCAATTGGACGTTTCTCTTGTAAACTTCAACAGATATTTTTCCTTTCGAATCACTTCGACCCAGGAAATCCTTGAAAGGTCTTTGGAAAATGCAACTCTTCGTAAGAAAAATCGTTTCTTTTTTTTTCCCCCTCATTTTTTAGCGATGATAAATGTTTTAAAGGGTTATGCCTAGTTGGGATCGAGAAGTTTTATTTGACGTTGTAATAAATACTTATTATGAAATGAAATATACTATCGAAAAGTGTATATTTTTTTAAAGTAGCTGTATGATTTTCTTTATGGAAAAATATTGAATAACGAGGGAAATACACCTGTTTTTCGAGATCACTTGCGGTGGCCATGAGATCTTCCGCACCGCTTATTTAAAATCAAAACCAAAGAAGATTAGGTCAGTACGTTGTATTGTGTAAGGGCCCGAACGAAGGGTTTTGCGAAATTTTGATTTTTACCAAAATAACAACAATTTTACTGAAAAATCCGGTTTTTGAGGTGATCAAATTTTGGTTTCATCATAATAAAAAAAAAAACAATTGAACGGAATTAAAAATCCTTCGGTCAGGCCCTGCTTGTTATGATAAACAATAATCATGGAAAATTTGGAATCGATCGGTCTAGTACTTTTTGAGAAATTTCAGCCGCCGCAACGACCTCTTTCAAAAAACACTGTAAAGTTTCAAATTCACGTTTCTCATAGTTAAAATTATTTTCTTTCAACTTACATAAATGTTTATTCCAATAAACAGATAAATGTATCTACGGTAATGGATATGTATAAACAAAATACGTAATCCGGCGAATCGATATGCAATTAATATATCCGGCTGTAATAACTTTGGAACGAGTGCTCTGATTCTTACGAAATTTTCAGAGAATATTTTTGAGAATATTTTAAGAAAATGCAAAAAACCTATCCAACTAGCCGTAACCCCTTAATTTTCAAATCTACGAATTCTACGATCTTCTAGAGACCTTTCCAGCCGAAGGAGTAAAAAAACTGACACGGTTTCAATTCTGGCAGACAACGCGGACAGACAATGCGACGCCGGAAGATTATCCGCGAGTGCTCGGCAGTAGAAAAAGGTTGATTTACCGTGGCGCGTTTCATGGATTAAAGGGGCGAATTGATCGTGGTTGCAAGTTAACGCGAGATCGAGCGAAGATTGCACGAACAAGGCCGAGACTGGGATGGATGACGTTGAAAATCGAAGATCTCGAGCACCACGGGATTACTTTCGCTAGCAGCAAAGAGAACAACGACGAAGTGGTCGGACGCCCGGACGCGTTTCTCGCAACTACCACCGGTATAATTACAACGTGTAGAGCCGTGAAAATTTGCGGCTTCCTGCGATCCGGTGTCTGTGCAAAATTTACTGCCACAGGCACGTTATTGAGCTACCAACAGCACGGAGCTTCGCAACGACGATAATATTCTAGTTGAACGAAAACGACACCGATCTTCTGACAGATTGTTGCGTATTAAACAAGCCTCGAAAATAATTTGATGACATAAAAGTATATCGCAAAATGGTATTTATAGTATATCAGCGTGAAGCTTAAAGACTGATAAAAACGACATTGTGAATACCCTTTATTAATATCCTTCGGATAAACAGGCTGGTTCTCGATTATAGCAGACGGTAGCTAATCTTGGACCATTAAAAGTTTATCACAATTTGATGACATAAAATCATCGAAAAATTCAACTTACGGGATATTAATCGAAGGTTTAAAGTATCCTGAAAATGACACCATAAATGTTTCGTTAATATGTATAATATTAAATGGCCTGATTATAGGAAACATATTTTGAAACGTAGAAAGTCTAACAGGAATTTTAATGACATAAAATTATTGCGAAATGTCACTTATAGAAACTTTGAAGCTTATAGAAACTAACCACGTAAACTGTTTATTAATAGTGTTGATAGAAAATGATCAGTAGCAGTTTAATAATTGTATATTTCACTCTATAACAGTTTGGAATGCAAACGTTGAAACATTTTTATGACCGACAGTATTTTCAATAATTTTATTACATTACCTTGTAAATCGCTGAAATCTTCTTTTCCAAAAAAACAATTATTCCTCTCGAATCGTGTCAGTTATTTTAGAACATTCTGTGTGTTTGTATGGTGAATTGCAACGATGATTATTTCCCTCGAACATAACGGAAAACAATTTCTATACAGTGTATCGGAAGCAATAAAACGCAGTTCGTGAAATGTCAGGAAGTGAAGTTCAAGCTGTAAATATCAACGCCTTGGTTCCGTTACTTTGAGGTGTAGCTTAATTGAAAAGACGCGTTCTTGTTCAAGAGCCGATTACCATTTCGCCATATATTTAATTACCACCTCCCATTGCTCTTGTGTTCGTCGATTACGAATAGTGATAAGTGATAGGCAGTCAGTATATTGAATTAGGTCTTGGGTAGTCAAAGAAATGAAACTATCATCCATTATTCATTTTTTACAAGGTTTTGACCTTTATTTGGATTTTCTTCATTACACTTTTACTGAATCGTTAATATTATAATATTAGTAATACTGTTGTATTTGTGTATGTATGTAAATTAATTTTGATTTTAGTATTAGTAATTACTGTACATTAATAATATGGAGTATATGCCACTGTATCCTATACATATTACTAGTGTATAGTAATATTAGTTTGAACACGAATTAGGACATTATAATTAATTGGACTGTGAATAATTAATATTATAATATTAGTGATTTATTAGTGCAAGGTGCTTGGAAATTTATACTTTTTAGCACATTTTCAAGCAACTCGATTCTTATGTAGAATTTCGAATTACTTTGCTATTTATACAAGAATTTGCTATTTACAGTAATTATTTTAATAAATATAATAATTTGATAATCGTGGAAGATTTGAAGCTTCATAGTTGAAATCTAAATTGTGATTATTTTCTGTGTAATTTTATTACACTGGATAATCTGAAAAGTTGTATTGTTCGATTAATAAAGATGAACAATCATTCCTGGCGATACCGATCTGTTTTGACAAAATTTCGGTGTTATTCTGCGACGAAAGATAAGTATATAGAGAATAAAGTAGTTCTTAAGACGAAGCTCGAACAATGAATCCCCTTTTTATTTTGACTAGGGTCGCCCCTTTTATACCTGGCCTAGCAGCTTCTGCAGGTCAGGTCCTTCCGGTCCTGATGGTGTCTACACCTGGACGAATTCCAAGGCTCCGGAGTCAACCATCGAGATTTCTTTTCTTAAAGAACAATGCCAGAGGAGTCTCTTAGCTTTCGTGATTCGTATTATTCACCTTCGACTTGCAGCGAGCTTTTCTCGTCTTTGCATTCTATTCGAAACGATTCAGATAGGTTCACCGAGAATTTCATAACTGATTGTTAATACTTTATCGACTAAAAGAACTGAACTATATATTTTATTAACCCTTTACCGTGCCATTATTTCAGTAGATGCGTCAGACACGGATAAATATTTCTTGCTACAGTATTAAAACAAAGCAGAAAAATTGATGTTTAACAATTATTATAGTTGAAATTATATTTAAAAGTCAACTGTACTGACAGTACGAGTCAGATTTGTAACATTTGAGCTGCAAAGTGTATCACGAGCCAGATTCGTCAAAGCACGGAAAAGGGTTAATAGAAATATCCATAAAATATTTCAAACCAATTAACACTCTTTTAACTGTTAATGATTCGATTGTTAACCCTTTCATTCCAAACGCCGTATATACACGTTGTCAAAAAATAAATGTTAACGCATAAAAAATATCATAAAGTTCAAAATATAATACTTCTAAGTCAATAAGTTTTTAAAATGTAATATTGAAAAACTTGTAAGTTTCTACAAAAAAGTTACATAACTCAAAATTTCTTAATTTCTAAATATGTAATATTTCTTTCTTCAATTTTTCTTAAAAAATATATTTCCAGCCGAAGCGAAAGAAGGGAAGGTAAGAATCACGGTATTTAAACCAATTCATTATTTTCCAGATGGAAACCGAGGTACGAACGCTCAAGCACGAGCTGGTTCGTACCCAGGAGGCCTTGAAGGCAGCGACAAAGAGATGCCGTGATCTGGTGAAAGAGCTGGACAATCGTACCGCGAGCCACGAGTCTGAAAGGACTCTTCGGGATCAACAACTCTCGCGGATACTTCGTGCTCTGCTTGTTCTCGAGGCGCGACTGAAACAGGAACAGAAATCGATCAGGCAGCTGCTCTGCGAGAAGGATAACGTGATTAGGAACCAACAACTCGAGATCGCTAGGCTTAGACGTTACACGAAGAATTACATCAAATGCAAGCGGGAACAGATTCTAGGCAATGGTTTGGTGAAGGTCGAAACGACGGCCAATATCGAGGAGAGCGATCTTCAGGCTGCCAACGTCGATGTGAGTGTCAGTCGTTAATACTGCGTTGGTACACCTTAAAATTTTAACATTGTTAATACACTGAGATATCACATACCAAACTGATATGAGAAAAGTCACTTTAAACATAAACATATTGAAAATAGGAGGATAAGTAACTCTTCGGATATTATTGAATCTTCAAGAATTGTGTATTTTATTTCATCCAGGGCAGGCGTCGGCAACCTGTGACCCGCGGGTCACCAAGTGACCCATTCGATAATTCCTAGTTTCAATATTCCCTAGTACAATTTTTCCTAGTATAAATAATCCCTAACGTCTACATTTTCTAGTGTAGTTATCCCTAGCGTCTATATTCCCTAGTTTTATTATACCTAGGGTCAACGATTCCTAGTTTCAATATTCCCTAGTGCAATTTCCCCTAGTATAAATAAATACCCAGTGTCAATATTTCCTAGTACAATTTTCTCCCGGATCAATAATCCCTAGTGAAATAGTCCCTATTATTAATAATTATCCCTAGCGTAAATATTTTCTAGCGTAATTACTCCTAGTTCCAATATTCCTAGTAATTTCCAAATATTACTCAAACGGTGAAACCTTTTCCCCTATGTCACCATTTTCCCTAGGGAAACTATCATACCCTACACCTATACATCCCAATATCAAAAACACAAATTAATTGACCTAATATTTCCGTTACTTACGTGCCACAAGCCATCGATAAAGAAGTGAACGCTCGTAAATAAAATTCATAAATTATCAATGAACTAAAACTTGACAGTTATATTTATTTTTATAATAATTAGAATTTAAAAGAATATTGTAACAGTTTCCTCGATAAAATTTATCTTATTAGTCATTATCGGACTGTATCAAAATATAAATACCCATTGACCCAAACCATCTTCTTAGTAGTCATATTTTAGTTGATTTTGACTCGTAACCAAAAAGGGTTGCCCACGTCTGATTCAGGGTATATCATACCTCACCCCGTCGTACCAGTGCTGGATTAAACAACTTTCTTTCTATACAGTTTGAAAGACTGATCAAATAAATCT
Source organism: Stelis phaeoptera (assembly GCA_943735885.1). Classification (NCBI taxonomy): domain Eukaryota; kingdom Metazoa; phylum Arthropoda; class Insecta; order Hymenoptera; family Megachilidae; genus Stelis; species Stelis phaeoptera. Next base: position 7,693,493 of record OX030933.1, read on the forward strand.
TCTTTTACAGCAAACGCGCATCCCATCGTTCCAACCGAACCCAAGACAGGACTGCAGTATTAGCAAGGACATCCAGAATCTGAAGTGTGAGATTATTACGAAACTGAACGCTTCAGGGGTGGTACCTGTTGCGCTCGAGGAGTTGGATAGAAGTGTGAAGAAGACTCACAGCTTCGCCGGCAGCGATATCTCGAAAACAAGCTTGACGAGCAGCGAGAACACGGACGTGTCCATTATCACGACCACCACGGAGGGCAGCCCATCGTTGCTCAGCACCGAGGGTTTCTGCGAGGGCGAGAGCACGGACGTGTCGCCTGGCTCGACGTTGAACAAGTCCAACAGATGCACACCGACGATGGTTACAGATAGCGAGAACGAAACCACGATGATCTACGACGATGACGAGGACGAGGACGTGGAAGAAGAACAGACGATGATCACGGAGAACGGTTCGAAGCTGCCTCGTAAGAAGGTTGGAATCGGTAGGTCGAAGGCGCAGAAAGCTTGTAAGGACGCGGAGGTAATCGAGGCCACTAACATCGCGAGGACAGAAAGCAAAGACGATGGGATGGACTGTAATTTCGCGTCGGAGGACGAGGAGAAAGAGCCTATTTACGTTAACGCTTGCAACGAAACGAATTCGAGGAACTTGGAACGCACAGAGTGCATCATCACCGTCGCGTCCAAGACGAACGACGATTACAGTAATAATAATGATCACGGTAGCGGCAATAACAACAATAATAACAACAGCGTGTAAGTATCCGGGTCGTTTTGCAATATTGATGCTTTGTGGAAATCGTCTGTTCTTGAGTTTTTTTAAATTTTCATACATTTTCGTTGATCAGGATAAACTAATTATATCCCATATAATATCGATATAATTAAAATCGTTTAAAACGAAGAAGCGTTTCTCGATCAAGTTATCAAGTTTTACGAAGTTCGAGATAAGCAGTTGATAAATCAGAATTTTCGCGAACAATGTCGACACATTTTTTTTTACAGATTATTAAAAATGGAGATCGAGGAACAGAACGTGGAGGAAACCAGCGGGAACTGGTACAGCGACCCGGACGAAGACAAAATCAGCGACGATGTGTTCAGGCATAGCACGTATCGACCAAACAGCAATCACAATTCCGTTTTGGAATGCGTCAATCAGATCCTTCTGAGGGACATGGAGGAGGAGGAGAGTATCCTTTCCGTGTCGAGGAGGTTCAAGCACCGGGGAAGGATCGTTCGATTTCAGTCGGCAAAATTGTCGGACATCGAGTCGGTTGGTTCTGAAATGGAGAGAAAGAATTCCGAAGAGAGCATCGTGGAGAAGGAAACTGCAGCGAGCGATTTTAACGATGTTCCCGCGAGTGGTTTTGAAGCGACCGCTACCGAGGACGAGTTTGGAATGAGTCTCGCTCAAACGGTATCAACATCGAGCGTAACGACCAAAATTGTCGATCACGAGTCGAGCCTCGAAGAAGAATCTGAAGAATCGAAAGCCATCCCGATCGTGATCATAGAGCCAAAGGTCGAAGTCGAGGAGACGAGACACGCGAGCTTTTCGTGCTCGCAAACGATACAGAAGACGAAATCATCGATAAACTCCTCGGTGAATCCACCTTTGAAGTTGGAACGAATCGAGGAGAAGACTTGTCTGCAAATGTCTACGAAGGGATTGACCTTAGCGAAAAATCTCGACTATGAGGACATCGAGTCGCTTCCAGAGATAATATCACCGCCCCCTAAAACACCGCCAGCGTTACCGCCTAAGCCACAGTTCAAGAACAACACGTTGATCCTGAAGAAGATCCCTAGTCCTTCGTTTCTGATCGACGAGACGCGAAAGAAGCAGCCGTTGCTCGAATCCGGCTCGTCCGAACATGGCAAAAAGATCCTCGGTTTCATCTCGTCTCCTCTGAAGTCGGCAGGAATCAATGTATCCTCGGCGAGGAGTCTGAATTTCGACGAAACTGTCAATAAAGTAACAAGCGGCAACGAGGAAGGGAATTTCTGGAAGAACAGGTTTAACAACGTTCGCTCCTCCTTCCAGACGCGACAGAATCACGAGAACAGCGGCGAGCAGGGGCGAAAAGTGCCAAGGGTCACCAACATAGTTCGCCATTTCGAGGAATTCAAAATTGGAGGCGAGGCCGACGATCAGGCGAAAGAACGCGGTAAAACGAAGGATAAATACGCTCACTCGGAGTTCGATCAGGAATTCGACATCAGACAAAACTTCGAGGAGTTCAATCTGGACGAGTGTGATCTCTCCGACGATCCTGATAGACCCGAATGCGACGGCTCGGAGAAACTCGGCAATCTCGGAGCCTCAGTTGGCCAGAACGAGAAATCTGCCGCAACCAAAGACAATAATAATGTTCCTGTTGCCGCGACCAATCCGAGTAGCGGTTACGATCACTTCCTAGAAGCTACAGGGCTCAGCAATAAATCCATACTGACGCCGTCGAGATTGCTGAGCAATCACAAAAGTATGTTGAAGCCGAAAGACGTGAAATACAAGAACAAAATCAAAGCAACCGCGATCATGGAGAAACATGGTGTCTCTACGGCTACGAACAACACCACTCATGTGAGACATTGGACTGGCCCGTTCGTTTGACGACTGGCCCAAGTTCTTCCAAAAAGTTTCTTCCAGCACGAAGTTATCGACGAAGGAACGTAACTTAAAAGTAATAATTATTATTAACGACGTGTGCGTGTTGTTGAGATAATTATCGTGCTTCGAATAGTATGAACATTTTAAACACGTTTAAGAAGGTAAACTGTGTTTCTGTAAATTATGATTGATACGTTTTTATTTCTATTACGATAGATAGAAAAAAATGTAGGACTTAATTTATTTATAGCAGCTTCGATTGAAGAAAGTATTTTGATGTGTTGTGTATATTTTAATAAAATCTTTCTTACTTATTTATAGCATCTCTGAATAGAAGCGACGAAGTAAGTAATAGTAACAACGTACGTTAAGCTTAGCTGTTTTGCTGTGAGAAGTGCTCGTGGAGATTGTTATCATTTCAGAATATAAAATTATGATTGTAACGAACTTACTCGTTTGTAACATAATGACACGTTCGGATTTTAATTATTCTGTGATTTCACGTTAATCCGTAATTACCGTTAATATTTTTGCTGTACAAGTTTAATTAAAATTTCGACATTTTCACCAATATTATTCCACATTATAATTTGCCACACAGATAAATATTCATGGGATTTTAAATTGGAATTTTTCAAGTGAACATCGTGTAATTACGAATTAATTCTGAATAATAATAATTACTCGTTAAAATAAGGAATAATATGATCGAAATATAATCCAAGCATCATAAAGGCAAACGTATCATGTGAAACGTCAGTCGAGAAAAATCAAGATTGAGGATAAAAATAAAAGTATACGTTTTTTTTTTTCTCTTTTTTTGTTGGAAATAAAATTAAAAATGACTTTATTGAAAGATTTTTGCGTTTGATTAAGAAATAGGAGTACACCAGTAAAATGTTAAATATCTTGTGACGATTTATAATCAACTAGAACATATGATACAATCATATATATAACCTCTACTATCTATAAAAATACAACGCAACTCTATAAAAATACAATGCTAACTGATGTCACTGATATCAAAATCTAAATAGGACACAGAAGAAAAAGTACTTCAGAAAATGGACACGATTTAAATTCGAACATCTCACCGGTAAATGTTTAAAGGATTCCATTTTCGCAGGTTAGTATGAATCACTCGTTCAGGCACTCTATTACACTTTGCTAGTGCTATATTATCGATACAAATGTATAGATATAGCTGAAAAAATTGCATGAAGAATCACACAATTTGGCACAGTGGTTTCTTCAAGTTTCTCTCTCCGCACGGAAATCGTAAAAGAACTGGAAAGAAGAAGCAACGCGGAATAAAAATATGAAACACCATTAATACGTGGTAAATATCGATTAAACATCTTACCTCCTTATCCAAGTCTTTTTGGGTCCAAACTTTAATCACAGGAAGTTTATTCTGTAAATAAAATATAATTATTAAAAATATGTTAAAGGCAACGGAATTTTGCTCGTGTTCAAAATACTTACACTTGAAGAATCAGATTGAACAGTAAGACGAGGGTTAAGAACGAACGGGACTCCATCCAAATCTGACGATCCTAGCAGTGTACCATAAATCGATGAAGCTCCCGCTACTGCCGATGTCGGTGGTTGTGGAGCGGGTCTCGTAGGTTTAATTTTTGCGTCAGGACTTAGAATCTCATAATCTCTATCGTCAGATTCATCCAAATCCTTTCCCCCACTTCCAGAAATTAGCGGATAAATTCCATTTGTTGGTTTTGGTGAAAACTTTGGTTTCGGTGGCCTCTCAGGTGGCACTCTATGGGGTGTTCCATTTGATGGATTTGGGGAAGCACTTTGAAGTAAACTATACATAAATTATCAATTATTACAGTTGAAAGATTTTGATTTAATAAATACTCAAATAAAAATAACTTACTCTATATTAACATATGATTGTGAGTTTGAATTCCCATTTACAATATCTACAGTTTTGTAGCAAACACAAACTCCATTTATGACACTAAAAACGGGGAACTTTTAATATATAAAATAATTAAATTTCTATAAAACTGATACCGTTAAAACTTTGTCCGCATACCCAGCAGCGATGAATCCATTTGGTGCCATTTTGGAGGTATAAGGTTTATTCATAATTCTACTACATATAATAATATCTGTAACTGCTTTCGAGCATAAATCCTTATTCCTAATTTTATAGCACAACTGCTTCTTCCTCCATGCCTTCTGCACTAAAATCCATTACCACAATGAACTAGTTGAAAATATTTTTCTAATTAACAATATTCTGATCAGTCTTACGTATGCTCACTTGAATCAACGGTATAAGAAATTATGCTGTATCCTTCTGGAGGAGCATCTCTTTCATTAATAACTACTATATCTTCGACCACACACTGAGGTAAACCTTCAGTCTTAGAAAAACAGATATATCTGCCTTTCTTCTTGATGAAAAGCCCACTTTCCCTCCATAAATCGGCATCAGTGTCTTGATCGTATGTTCTTGAGACCTAATTACAAAATAATGGCAGCAATTCTGATATATTTAATCTTACTTCATCAATGGTAAATAATAATATCACTCACCACTGTAAAATTTGGTGGACATTTGTCTATATCTTCAACAACTCTTATGGCAGTGATTGGTCTGTCATCCGGTAACACGGATGATAGCTGATGAACTAACATCTTGTTGCAAGTAGTCTTCTTAGACATTGTTGCAACCCTGTTAAAAACAGAAATACATGATTATTCTTATCAAATTGAACATTTAATTTTAAATTAGTAATATAATTTATTATCTCATAGATAAGATACTTATTGTAAACGATTGTTACAATAAATAAAAAGATCTTAACACATTCTGATAATTGTTGTTGAAAAAATCAAAATGAGATTTCTTTGACATTAAACACGCCTCCACCAGAGTTCATTACACTTTGAGTCATTAAAAGTGCAAGGAATGCAACTACAGACTTCCCCTACTTAATCTCAATGACCTATTTTCGACCGATACACTTTTCGAAATAAATTAAAACTGTGCGCGATAAATATTTGCCCGACCCATGATAACGGGAATACATTAAGTAAAACGATAAAATCGGTTGTTCGTGTATGACGTGTAACGCGGTTAATTTTCGGAGTAACGCAATGCCCTATTCAGTGTTTATTAATAAATCACATTATTCACAAATAGCTTACCTCCGCAAATATTGCACAATAAAGAATTCACGAACTCTGCATATTTTTTGGCGAGCTTGTTGTCGTTATTTTTTAAATAACCGATCAATTAATCGGAACGTAGTATCGCGGCAATTTTCGATCGAGTCACGATCGACTCGTATCTTCTTTGACAAGCTATCTCGTTCTTCGGAAGCTTCATTCGTAATAAAATGAAGGTACTCCGATGCATACGGATAAACAGAGAGGAGAGAAAGAATCAAAGGAATGAAGAGAGACAAAGAATGAAAGGACTAACAGAGAAAGAATATGTTATCGAGAGGAAGAAACTTGTATGTAATTATATATATATGAATTATCAATCGTTCGCCGTTGGTAAATAGTTTTAACAATCACGAACTTTTAAATCGTAACGAAAGAATAGCCGATAAGATAAGTTTCCATGCTCACAAACAATGTTACTTCTGACAATCGCTTTTCTTCTTATGCATCTCGGTTGAACGTTTTAACTAAATTGATATCAATGACATCACTTGTACCACCACCACCACAACCATAATGACTACCATCTTAACTGACTAGGGTAGTTGTGTTCAATAAACTAACCTCTATTTCCGTTCTTTCACGCGGCGTTTTTCTTCGTCCTCTTACTGTGCGCGATTCACTTTTGCCGGATATTCGCTTGATCGTACACGTATCAGATAAATTCAGAGCAAGTTAATTAATTTTCCAAGCGATGAGAAAATGAATGAGAATCGTGCGCCACCCCTTTATCAACATTCTTACTGTAAGGTATGTTTGAAAATTTTTTAATATAATTTGGAGTTACAAGGGCACAACACTTTTCACAGTCGTGGCCATAACACTGATACTGAAACTATGTGTGAACAGTATGGCGTCCCACTTATCGTTTCAATATATATACATGTATAACATTAATTTCTATACTAAAATTATATTTTTTAACGATTCTAAACATTGTGCTAATAAAAGAGAAGTATCATAGGGCTGAAATTGATATAATAAATAATTTAAATTCATTCTGTTTAATTTTTGAATTGTTGATATTTGTAGATGGCGCTGCAATACTGTAAAGCGTCCAGACGCTCAAAAATGAAGGTTATTCGAGTTTTAGGCGTTGGAAGAGAGTGAAGCGTGGCTTGAATTTTTAACGAATATTTTCATCTCACAATAGGTACTCTTCAATGTGAATCATAACGGCTTAAATAAAGGTAACTACGTATTATAATTTTTACAAAAACTTTAATTGAAAATCCTATTTTCAGCAATATTCTAATACATAAAATATGCAGGTACAATGGTATTATAAAAACGGTACATAGTTCACAAAACGTAACGTATGTACAATCTTTTTACTAAATAAAAAGTTTTCTTCTATAAATATTTGTATAACTAAAGATTGTAAAAATATTTATGGATATGATACATATGAAATTTAAGGTGTTGCATTTTGTATTATTATTTTAGGTATTTAGTCATAGTTTATCTTTTACAATCTCTTTCTTAAAAAATTGGATATGATTCAGCGTATCGCATTTTTAGTTGGATTTAAAATTTATTATTGAAAAGAAATAGTTCGTTATAAGTGTAGATCTGGTAGATGGAAAATGAATGAGTATTGCAAGAAATACAAAAAAAAGTTATAGACATGATACAGAGTATATTGCAGTTTTTAATGAGTTCCAAAATTGGTGTTGCTTTATATGTTGCATATTCTTTTTTTTTTTTTCTAAAAAATTAAATATGATTCAGAATAGTGCATTAAAAATTTGTTATTTCAAAGAAATAAATGAATTTATAGGTGAAAATATGTAGTTTATTATGAGTATTACAAGAAGTAACATGGGTATGATGCAGAGTCAGAGTATTGCATTTTTAAACGTATTAAATTGAGTCTTGCGCATAATTGTATTTGTGGATATGATACATGGTATATTGCAGATCTTAATTCAAGTTTAATTAACTTTTTTTCCAAAAGTTAAATATGATTCAGAGTATTGCATGTTTAGTTCAGGTTTTAAAAGTCATTATGAAAAAAATAATAGTAAATTATAGGTAAAAGAAAGTGGATATTTCTATGAATATTGCAGGAAATAACATGGATATGATATAAAGTATTGCACTTTTAAATATATGGATCTATGAATGAGTATTCTAAAACTTGTTTATGGATATGATACAGAGTATATTGCATTTCTTAAGGGATGGATATGATTCAGAGTATTGCAGGAAATAACATGGATATGATACAAAGTATTGCACTTTTAAATATATGGATCTATGAATGAGTATTCTTAAAAATGTTTATGGATATGATACATTGCATTTCTTAAGGGATGGGTATGATTCAGAGTATTGCAGGAAATAACATGGATATGATACAAAGTATTGCACTTTTAAATATATGGATCTATGAATGAGTATTCTTAAAAATGTTTATGGATATGATACAGGGTGTATTGCATTTCTTAAGGGATGGGTATGATTCAGAGTATTGCGGGAAATAACATGGATATGATATAAAGTATTGCACTTTTAAATATATGGACCTATAAATGAGTATTCTAGAAAATGTTTATAGATATGACACTGGGTATATTGCATTTCCTACAGGATGGATATGATTCAGAGTATTGCATTTTTGGTTCAAGTTTTAAAATTCATTATGAATAAAATAGTAGTAAATTATAGGTAAACAAAAATGGATATTTCTATGAGTATTGCAAAAGATAACATGGATATGATGTAAAGTATTGCAGTTTTGAATATGTGGATTATAAATGAGTATTATAACAAACTTTATTTATAGATATAATACAGGGTGTATTGCAGTTTTTGCATATAAATTTGACAAACTTTTTTCCAAATGTTAAATGTGATTCAGAGTATTGCACTTTAAGTTCCCATCTTATAATTTGTCATTTAAAAAAAAAAACTGAATCGATAGGTAGAGATATGGATATTATTGGAAGTATTGTAGTAAATATCATGGATATGATACATATATTGTATTGCGCCATTTTTTAAATGTAATAGCATTCTTTTGTACATGTGGATTATGAATGACTGTTGTGAATATTCATTGCATTGTGTTGAAACAAATTTTGGTAACTATTCATGCTTTATTATAACTCGATTTTTTTTTTTCTTTTTTTTTTATAGACAGACATGATGCGGAGTATTGCATTACAATTTCTAGGGTTGGAATTTCTTATTTAATAAGAACACATGCAATTATAAAAAATTATATCACTAGGAGTATTTTGATACAACTGTATTTAATTTTAAAATAATTGAAATATAATTAATTCACATTTTCAGATGCATAACGAGCGTTTTATGTGGACAGATAGCAACAATAATTGTGGATGGATAACCAAGTAACATTTAATCTCTTTGAACCATACTTCTGTAATTAATTTTAATTTATGTAAATTATACATTATTTTGTATTTATATTTTTATAAATAAAAAGTTATAGTTTAAGTTAAGCCATGTTGCATATGAAGTACAAATGAAACTATTGCGTATACATTATAATCGACCTTTATTTTGTATTCCCCGACATTTATAAACATGATTTTTAATTCGGAGATACGTTTTAAATTCCTGTTTAACGTTAAATCTTTGTAAATCAAAAATTAGTATAACGCTTGTTTCTCACAAACTATAGGTTATTTTTATTGTATAATGTGCAATTTTTTGGTATTTCCGACACTTGCTTCGTGTTCTGCGTTAAAAACTCTGTAAAAATTGGCAATTAGTAATTCCTAGATATGTTAATTTTAATTTCTAAATTTTCGAAAACTCGTAGTGCGAGAATACGAATACCTCTTCGTTTTTATGCCCTCCTAATACTTTACTTTAATTCGGTGATTATACCGCTAGATGACGCCTTTTGAAATGTTCAAATACCTCCCTTACTCTCATGTTCTCTAACTACCAAGAGTTATAGCAATGCCTTGAAACTTGTTCGTCCGTTATTCATAGGACATAGGACGAACCTTCGATGTTACATGGATCATAAAATACAACAAAAGATTCGTGTTGCTACATAAAGCTTCCTAAAGATTATGCATTGTTCTTTGCATACAGGTAGAAAAATTTACATACTACCGTTACCATGAAACTCTCTTGAAACGGTTGATTCTTCAAAATTTTATATTTGCCTCTGCATTTCCTTTTCTTGATTCAATAAACCTCCTCAGCGCTCAGCAACAACTGTCGTTACTTCGATCTTACGTTCATGGTTCAGCCGTAACGCCGTAATTAGTAAGAAGTAAGTAATGCGTATATGCGTAGTGGGTTTGGGCGCGCGTGTTCTGTTCCTTATTTTATAAATGTTTATGCTATGCATGCAGTTTTTATTATTCCACATATTGTGTTTGCTTTTCAATTAGTGTAGCTTTGTGAAAACAATATCAAGGTACTTCTTTATACCATTTACAATAGAACTTGAATTTCGGTTATACATAACCTTAAAAATAATTCATCCCGGTGTCTTTATACTGAATTGTTTTCTACTGGATATCTTAGATATGAAGCGTCACGTATCAAGCCATTCGCATCGGGATGAAAAATTGAAATCACGCAGTGAAGATAACGATCCTGCTTCACGGTCAAAAGCGGAAGAAGAAAGGCAACGACGTAGACGCGAATGGATGATACAACAGGAACGAGAGCGTGAACACGAACGATTGAAGAAGAAAATGATTTTAGAATATGAAACGCGTCGTGCTCGTGAAAAAGAATCACGTACGTCTGAAGGAAGATTTTCGCATCATAGTCCTAGTAGCAGTAGAAGTAAATCTCCACAGAGTCGACATGGAAGAACGTTAGATAAATCTAAACCATCTGTGTTAAGTGAAAAGTGAGTATAAAACAAGTATGAAACGTGAGTATAAAACAACATGTTCTTTTTTAACGAGGTATGTTTGTATGTTATATCCTGCAGATTAGAGCCATCAAACGGCACAACACCATTATTTAAAGGACCCGAAGGTACACAAATTAGTATCACAGAATTACGCAGAATCAAAGTAGATATTCATAGAAACATTCCTGGGAAATCGGCTTCAGACGATCTTGAGCGGGATATTGTTAACCCTGAAGATGTGATGGTCAAAAGAAGAGCGGGTAACGTGTTGCTTTTCACTATGATTATTTAACAAATTTTCAGTCATTCTGGGAAGAAATGTTATAGTGAGATACGAAGTCGACATGGAAGATGATTGTGTCTGGAGTATTGTGCATATCACAACTTCTGAATGGAAGATTTACAAGATGATTGTATGCTTTTTAATGTAAAACAATAAGTTCCGGATCATAAGTTATTCCATACTTTTTGAAAGTAATTGATATTAAGTTTTTGCTTTCTTAACAATTTATTAAACTTTGATCAAAGATATGAAAATTTTCACTTTGTTAAATGCAATGTCTGAAGAATGATGACTTTGTGTACCAGTTTCTACAAACATGAAGATTATGGATTTTGTCGTCATATTATGCTGAAGAGTAAATTCAACTGTAGATGTAATTCATGAAGTTAATGTATTGTTGATTCACCCAGGATAAAGCAAGTTTGAAATGCAACGTTGGATCGGTATATTGATCACATAATGTGCAATGTGTAAGCACAAATTTCATTACCTTGAGTGTTTTAAGATTTGTATATTCTTTAACATGTGTCTTTTGCTTCTTGCTTACTGTTTTTTATTTTTATTTATTTATTTTTTTTTTTGTGCTAAGTTCGTACGAAGAGTATTACTATTAACATATTAATAATTTAGATTCATTATTTAAAAAAGATTTTTATTTATACTTCTTTTGTAACTGTATACTGTGTGTTCTATTCACACTTTGTTTTTGGGCTGCTTGCATGTTTAAATATAATGCTTTTTTAACGCTTTATTTCCAAAAAAAAAAAAGTCGACCGGAAGATTCTCCGTTCAACAATTGAAGAGGCAAGATTTATTAAAATTTAACGTTCTACAGAGGAAGATGTAACATTCAGTCCTGAAGTTGAGAATTCTGCTATAAAATAGCCGATTCTTTAAAATCATATTGAAAGAAACAAAATAACTCTAGTATTGTTATTCTGCATTTTACAATTTGTCTTGGTTTATTAGTCTATGTTCGATTAAAAATTTGTAAACTGCTTTAATACAAATACCGATTATTCAATTTTATAAGAAATTTAAGATAAAGTATGCTGGATCAATTCAGTATAAATCATTTTTTTTTTTTTTTTTTAATATACATATAAAAATAATATTGTAAGGTTGCAAATCAATCAGTAGCAAGATTTGATCATCCTGGAAGATAAAAACGTCTTTGAAGATTTTATTTCGCAATCATAAGTCTACTATACACATAGTGTATTAAATTAAATTCCAATATCTCTTGAATTTACATAAATTTTGTTCATGTGTACAGTACATATGGTACTCAAGAAAATTGTAAGCCGATTTATGTTTGATCATTATTAAATTATAATAGAAATTAGAAACAAATTTATATGTATTTTTAAAGCATTCAACGCTATAAGTAAATTAATATACACATTTAGCTGTATCCTTCGGCGATAGCTATATTTTATTTCTGATAAATAATTAACATAGAATTACAAATATAAACTGCCATTAAGAATAACAAATTTTATCTTCTTCAATCTGATTTTATATTTTTATAATCGTATACAATAGTAAAATTACAATAAAGTGATCTGGCTTACAATTCTTCAGAGTTATCCAATTAGTTTCAATATGAACTTTACTATCTTCAAGGTCTGTCATACTTTTTCGTATTGCTTAATTGCTTCTTTCTTACAAAAATGCATTGTTATGCATTTTTCTTATTTATAAATTTTGTAACTATAGGGGAAGGATCCAAACCAATCTTTGAAAGGGAAGAAATAAAAAATGCAGTAAGCAATACAGAGGAAGTCGGAGAACGTCGTACAGTTGTAGCTATAAATAATGAAGGTTTAGGTATGTTTGATAATTAAAATTGACGTATTTCGATCATTCTTCATGGATTTATTCAAAGTTGTACAAAAAAACAATTGTTTGCTGATTAAAAAAAAATATTCTACCAATTCTACAGTTGGTTTCACAAAGTTTGAGCGTATTAGAATGTTACTTCTATTTTGTTAGTTTCAAGTTTTTAATTTTTAGAGAACAAATCAAAATCGTTAAAAAAATGTATGGAGTCCCCCACAAGAACTCGAAGTCACAGTCCTCGACGTGCATCGCCTCATCGTTTCAGGTTTGTGCCTGTATTGGTAACTGCAATCTTCACAGAACAAATGAAGTTATTTTTTATACTTTCTATTTGTTAAGATTATACTATACGTATATGGATATGGTATCGGTGTACAGCTAATTTGTGAGCGAATGAAAAATATGTATTGCTTACCAAACTATCAATTCGCTCATAAATTTTAAACCTGTATACCAGAGTATTGTGTAGATGCAGAGTATTCAGTGGTTTTAGATACAAAATGTTATATGGTTGTAGGTCTGAAATTTAATGATTAAACAAATATTTTTAATCAGAGTTGAAATTTATGGATGATTTCAACAGGTTTTTAATTATATACATAAATTCTTATCTTCAGGACTATCTATTATACATATAGCCATCTTCCTCCCTTTTTTAGTCAGATAGGTTTAAGCTTTATGAAATTTTTGATTATGACAAATAGCTAATAAAGCAATCCTCGGTTGATTTGATATTTTTCTATCATTAGCATTTTATATTGCAATAAAATATATTTAGAAATGTTGCTTTTTATGTTGTATCATGTTAACGTTAACATTAGAATTTTATATTGCAACAAAATATTTTGAGAAATGTTGCTTTTTATGTTGTATCGTTTTAACGTTGAAAGATATGAAGAATATTCACACATATTTTAAGTTCATGGTGGATGTGCTTTTATATTGTCCGTGTTTCACAGTTCAGCCTTAATTATGGATGTAATTGCACTCCCGAATTGTTCCTTTAGGCATGTATTGTTTTGTGTTACTACAGTCTGTTTTGTTCTAGCTTTACTAATGCTTCGCAAGGATGGCGATAAACCACAGAAAATGGGACAAGGATGCTCCTGACTGTATGCTTGCTTATGTTAATACCAATGCTTATGCTTTATTTTTTAATGTATTAATTTACATATTTTTCTTAAGGAGAATGCAAAGATACCTGATTTTTTAAATAATATCTCTCATAAAAGATTTACTAATTATTTTATCAATAGCTTATCATTGGTATATCATTGTTGTTATAAACACTTTTCGAATCAGGTAATATATTATTAACATAATAATTGATAGCATTCATAGAAGGTGAGTAACTTCAATTGATAATAGTAAATATATTATAATATAAATTGTAATGTCAACATATTATATGTTGCTCATTTCTTACTTTGCATAATCCTTGTTAGTAATGAATATATACATATATATATATTTTTTTAACTGTTCTCCAATTTTGTTTTTTTGCAGCACACTTTACAGCATATATTGTTTCAAACAATTCACTTCTGTTAACTTTTACGTGTATCCTTATTGTAAATAGCTTACTGTACAATGCCTTTTTAATGTGTGTGCTTATTATATACAGCTTAGCTATTTGTTTGCAATTTTAAGTAAAGTTAATTGAAATATTTAAGGGATACGTTAGAGGAAATGTTAGTTCCCATCTATAAAATTTATGAATCATATTAAGTAATTTATTTTTCATGTTGATTTATTTACATAAATACACAAAAGAAATAATCCAAATTTTGATCGATAGACTTCAATCATTTAAGAGTTAAGATACTGCTTAAATATGGAATGACATGTTATAGTGATATGATACAGAGTATTGCTTTATAAATTAAGATTAAATATAATATTAATTTCAGGTTCTTAATGTATAATAACCAAGATTTTCACTAATCCCTTCTTTTTTAGGCATGAAGGCTCAAGACATGATAATAGAGAAAGTTATAGAAGTGATAGGTAGAAATTATTTTTTACATTTTTTTACATGGTTTATTATGTATATTTTTCCAGTTTTGTGTCATGCAACATAATTTGCTTAGGGAAAGAGATCATAGCAGAGGCAAAAGTAGAGAATCTAAAGAATATTATACTGAAAAAGAAAGAAGACGTACTTATTCACACAATGTAGAGAAAGAACGGTCACGGGAAAGAAGTCGTCGTGATCATTCGCGTTCGAGGGAGAGGGAGGAAAGAAAGTGGGATAAAAATTCTCATCACAGGTATATCACGTAATGCTTCAAATATTGTAACCTTAGAGAACTGAATTTTAAAGACATTATTCACATAGCAGATCAGCCATAGACGAGAGATTTTGTCGCGAGTATCGCGAGAGCTCTAGGGAAAGAAGAGAAAGAGATAGATCTAGGGAATTAAGGATACCTCCACCACATTATATTGAACAGATCCCTGTTCCTATTTATTGTGGAGTAAGAATTCAATCTTTCTGTAATGTTTTATGATTCTATATGTTTCTATATGATTCTATATGATTCATTTATGTATTATTTGTACAGAACTTTCCACCAAGACCTATAATGGTTGGACCCTTGCTCCCTATTCGAACACCAGTCCCTTTTAACAGTGTTAGACATCCTCCTATGGTTGGTCCTTTGAGACCATTCCCACCACGATTCGTTCCTCCGGATATGTATAGAATGCGTCCTCCTCCAAATCCTAGTAAGTATAATACGTATCAATTTGCAGTGGTGTGCACGAAGGAATATTATAATTAATTATTTATTTTTTGTACAGGATTTGGATCAATGTATTAACATGATTATCTGTGATAAAATTGTATGTTAAACTAAATGCTAATAATGGTATTTTAATGGTACAGTACAGGAGTGTATAATATTTGATACATCAAATATCAATCGAAATTTTATGATGACCAAAGGTTGCAATGGAATTGCAATGAAATGTATCGTGCTTAAGTCAAGTTATATTTTAGTAATGTTTGAACTATACAAATATCATATAAGTTTCTAACTGCCTTGTTAGATTATTATAATCATTTTACGTAATTTTAAAACTGTATAAATTGTATACACGTGTAATTAGTTGTGTAATCATAGGACGAAGCGAATTTATTTCACCGATTTTTGTAAATTTTAATTGCTGTTTTCCATACATATTTTAAACTATTTAATATTAATTTAGCTTTTAAAACTTGCCTAATACAAATTTGTGATTTTTGTAACGTATTGGGATCACTTATGTGTGAAACTTGATCATGTAGTTTAAGAAAATAATGCTGACTGTTGTATGTTTTATTAACTGATAAGCATGAATCATTAAGTGTAATAAATACTTTTAACCAACTCAGTGTATTTACTTATTTGAAGTATTCATTAATTTAGTTCCATGAAAATGTAATATTTATTGATTTTTTAACGAATATACGCAAGTTAAACAATATTACGTTAAATAAACATACAGTTACTTTGCTGTTTTTTATTTTACTAATATATTTCTATAAAAAATATTTGAGAAATTTATACGCACATAATTGGTTTAATTTGAAATATTATTTTGTTTAGGTCTTTTCAGTGTGTAATAAATTCAGAAGATTCAAAAACGTAAGTTTCGTTTAGAGGATGTACTTTCTCTACGAATGTAAGTATATTTTTTCGAATTAATAATTTTTTTCTTTAATCTTTGAAATAGAATCAGCTATTTAATCAGCTATAGAATCAGGTAAATAAATATCAATCAGTAAAATTTATTACATGCTATACTGCACGAAATGAGAAATATAAAGTTTGTTTTGAATAGCTGTGCGAAATTGTATCAACACGTAAGACGAATTTCCCGCGTGATCGCGCGGCGTGTGTCAGTCGACCTTCGGCCACCGGCACAAGCAGGTCGTGGAGATACACGTCGTTACTTTTATCGCGGAAATATTTGAAAATTCAGTGCTAATTGTGATTCGCTGTGCAAACATCAACAGATTACTGGAACTACGTAACAGGTGCGAATTTTAATCATCTCGATATATATTTTATGTTCATTCCAGTGCAATATTTCGGTTGTCATTTAGCTCTTTCAAACAATTCAAAATATGTACCCTTTTATTCGGCTTATTAATGTTACTATTGCTGAACATTTCATCGCACAAGCAATAAATTAACGAATTAATTTGGTTTCATCTTTGTATTATTTGTGTATAAAACTGACACGAGTAAATTTAATGAAAAATGGTTATTTAATACTTCGATAATCAACATTGTGACAGTTGGGTTCAGAAATGTCTTATTTGCATCGAATATTCGATAACATTACCTATATACTTTAGTCTTCAGGAATTCAGGTTACAATATATCGCGTGCAGTTGTGTTTTTGACTTTTAACTTATTGGTTTAATTATTATATAAGTGTTTTGCTAATATCTATTTCTTCTCATATTTTGATTATTTCTGTAATGACACTATAAGCTTAAGAGAATATTTCAATATTTTGGCACAAAGTTTTTAACCTTCTAAGCCTTGTTCTGTGTTCTCCTGGCTCCGATTTTTGTAAGCAGTTTCTCTGATACGCAGTACACGTATCTATCGATATTATACCTGTGTCCTATGCAGTGTTGAACCTGTTTGATGCAGATCAACACAAAGCATTCAAATTAATTATACCTCATTATACTTCAATTTACTCAATTAACTCGTTAGATAAGTCCATGTTTCGTGTCTACTTTTTTTTGTATTAATTTCGATAATAACTACTTATTTCAAAAGGTCGTTTATTAATCTAATACAAACTGTTGATCATCTATGTAATAAAATTAATTACAAAAAAAAAAATTGCACGACACACAGAACGGTTTAGTGTAACATTCCGTTTGCCATTTTTGTTTTGTTTTATCGATAAATTTATGGATGGTATCGCTTGTAGCAAAAAGAAAACGGTTCCTCGTACCACGTTAGCAAGTAACATAGATTAAATGTTTGCTAAAATGTAAACATAAAATTCATTCTTTGTTATCATGTCAGTTCTTGTTTTATTTTTTTTTTATCGCTCCTGCTTTCTCTATCAATGTCATTTTGATTTTGTCAACGGTAAATTGTCTTGCCGTTTTTCATAGGTATCATTGTAGAATACCGCAGTACTTATTTATTGCCTTATCAGCAGTCATCTTGTAAATCCAGTATCATTGTCAGCGCCGGGCAAACGGGGCAGTTGCCCCGGGCACGGTGTTCACGAGGGTCGGTAGCGTAACGCGGGGGGGGGGGGGGGGGGGGGGGGGGGCAAAGGAGTTAACCATTCCCTGGGCACCACTCGCAGAGGGGCGCCAAATTGTCTCCGAGACAAATAAGATTTTCCGGAAAATTTCAATTGTTATTTTGATCGACTTCTGGGAAGTATATTTTAAATGAATGATCGTTGTAACATAATTAATTATTTCGTTTCTTGATTTGTCTGATAAAATATGTTATAAATAATATTTCCAGTAAATCAATCAAAATATCTTCGTATAAAAAACGTTCTTTCTTTCTGAACACTTTATTTTTCTAAAATAATGAAATATTTTTATTTTTTTTTTATTAAATACACGTACAACTCACGCTTGTTACATTCTATTGTTATTTGTATTATATTCTTATTACCAGTAAATTCTATATATTATATTATTATGTTTCTGGAGTGGCGGGGGGGGGGGGGGAGCGCCAACAGTGTCGTGCCCCAGGCGCCAGTTATGTTCGATACGCCACTGACGAGGGCCATGGCACCCAGGAACTTTTGTATTTTTTTTTAAACTAGATAAATTAAATAACACGATCAATATACCAAATTTTCAACAATATTTTTGAAACTATGTTACTTGGAAAGTAAGAGAGAAATAATAGAGATCGGTTATATTTTTTCTAAAAAATTCTCCAAGTTCTAAAATGAATTGGAAATGTATTTAACAATTTAACAATTTACAATCCGTCAATAAGTTACATATTTTTTATTCAGAAAAACTTGTACAATAATTTAGCTCGAAAAACAACCGGATAACTGTTACTGTTCAAATTGCAAAGTACTTCCGAAGCAGAACATTTGTATCTCTTTTTCAAAATTAAATTTCTCAAGAATTGTAGAATCGAAAACAAAAGAAGTTCGAATTCATTGGGACCTTTTATCTTTGTCACCCTTTTGTCATCTGTAATATGATCCGTGTATGGTTACGGATTATCGAATGTCGAGACGATTTTTCGATAATTTCCTGCATCGACGGTATGACGGTATTCGATCAAATAGAACGTGTTCAGTTGAACATATGGTTCGGTACGAAAGTCATTTTGCATTTACTATTCGAATTACGCACGTTTATGGTAATTTCTCTGATAACAAGGTCGTTATGAACCTTTTAAATGTAAATTGGCCCGTGAATGCATAATATTATTGTTATTCTTACGTGTGCATTGACCAACGTTAGAGAAATATTTAATTTGAAGGAAAGAAAATCGGTTAATAATGTAAACTATCGATCTGCTCCGTCGACTGACCTCGTGTTACTATTCATGATCCAACCGTATGCATATATTAGAGACAGTAGAATATTTTACAAAGGTGCCTGTAAATTATTCTCGAAATACGCTTTGTCACTTATGTAATAACTACATGATTGTTTATGCGTACGTTTTGTAATTTGATAAACCTGACAGAAAGTATAACTTTAATCCCATCAAGATAAGTTGTAAATCGATTGATCCGACGAAGGACCAAATAGTCATTTTTAATATACCTTAAACTTCAAATTGATTTGTCACAAATGTTATTTTGAGGTACTTTTGTGTTATCAAATTTTGTATCAGACTTTTTATACTTTAAGCTCCAAATTGGTGCATCACAAGTATCATTTTGCGATACTTTTATCTCGTTCAATAAAATCGTTTAACTTGAATGATCTTCTGATCAAAATTACAAATAAAACACAGATACTCCGGAATAACGAATTAAAACTATTTAATGCACTTGAAAATTATTTATTATTATTCAAATAGTTTTGTTCGTTATTTTACACGTTGCTTTGTTGACATAGAACAGTAATACGATTGAATTTTCTTTTCTATTTTGTTTTCAGTGCTTTATAATATCCGGTGCTGAAGATCGACTCATAGACTATTTTCGAGACTATGGAGAGCAGTTTGACGGAATTCGAAGAAAACGTAGCCTTTGATCTCGACGATCCAGACTTCGCCCCTTCGAATGCTCGCACTGTTAACAACAATGTTCTTCGAAACGTGCAATTCACCGACTTCACATTCGACGTCAACAAACGTGAGTACATTCACTTCTGTTTCCATTAACACACGATGGAATTAACACGTTTCCGAGGCTCGATCAATTTAAATGTGTAGCTGGAATTTTAAAATGCATTTTTGTGCGATCATTCAGGACTCTTTAAATCTGTCTTAATTATTCATTACAGTAGGGACATACGTAACAATGTATACAGATTATCAAGGATATTAAGAATCAATTTTGTAATTTATTTATACGTTTGTTTGACAAATTTCGATCAGAAGATGGTTCAAAGTTAATCGTACGATCAATTCACACAGGCAGCTGTGATCGATTAAAATGTATATTTATTTAATTCAATTATTTTTAGCTTGATTATTTTGTGAATGAACGGATTATTCATTTTTTAAATTTCAACACAACTTTCGTTAATTATTTTAAAGTAGTTTTCACACTTTTATAGTACCGTCGATTGATTTTAATTGATATATTGTATTTTTTTTATTGGTGATATGATTGTTATTCCGTAAATTAGTGGCACAACAATAATGAAAATAATACATCAAAGTTCAAAATCAATAGCTTCAACGTATTAAACGTGCACGTAAATCACTGTAAAGCCAATTACAAAGCAATTAAGGAACACCTGGTACGATATAAAACGCGTATAACCGTTGATGTAACACTGTTCCAAGTTAACTTTCGATCGAACGAAAATAAATTGAAATATCCTCGTAAGAATGTTACGTTGTCTCTGGAATGATCTATTTTTGCGATTTGATGTATCGTTCGCGAGATTATTCAATTGTGCTTTGAATAAGGAAAACCTTGAATTGCCTATAAATAATTGATCGCTGAAATATCGGGTCTATTGCTTGGTCGATGATGATCACACGTATTTACACACATCCGGGTGATTTCAATTCGTTTCAATTTCATTTCCCCGCGAACGAACACGGAAGACACGTGAAAGCGTGTATGCTGACTTGGAGAATTTCGTGAGTTTTGTACGTGTACGATGTATATACAGCTCGAAAATGCTTATCGTATTGCTGGTTGCCAGCTGACATTTTATCACGTATAAAACGATCTTGTTACATTAGATGACCGCACGTCTTGTATGTACAGACACTGACGTCAGAGTGTATCTTTCTCGTTAAACCTTTTTCTCCTTTCTTTTTGTTTCATTTCTTTTTTTTTTTTTATACGGATACTTTACACGAGCGAACTTACTTAACGATTAAATAATCGATAAATAATTTATGATAAAACGCGCAATTCAAGAGTCTACGATTCGACCTTCCACGGCGACGTAGATTACTGCTAGATTGTCGTATAAAAAGTCTGGCACGATTTGATGACATAAAAGCATCGGGAAATGTCACTAATGGTCTATCGATTTGAAACTTAAGATACGACGTAAATTACGATATGAGTGTTTTATCAACATTTTTAATGCGAATAACAGCTTACAACGATGTATTTCGTTGTATGTTATCCCTTATCATTTTCAGGCTTGATAGGAAATTAGATTAATATAAATTATTAACTTGAGGTCTTTACGTGGTCTTTCTATTCTATAAGTGCTATTTCGAGATACTTTTATGTCATCAAATTGTGATATAATTTCTATCAAAGTTTGGTTATAAAATTTACAGCATTTTAAATCAATTAGCAATATTAATAATATGCTTTCCAGAATTCTAAAATTCTGATAATGTCATTCTGAACATTTATCACAGTAAGTTAACATATTTTACAAGACTTTCCATGGTTTGTTTTAAACGTACAATGGATTATTAATTACTTTATCAGGAATTAGTTTAGAACATTCATGCTATGGGGCTTATAACATTGGCAAATACGACTATAAAGGATTAATATGCAATGATAAGAATAGTTAGTAACAACAACAGAATAGCAGTATTTAGTAATAATTAACTTTTCATAATGAAAAAGGTACCAGATGAAATACGAATTAATTTCTACATAGTAACAGCCGATAAATCGATCTAGATTTATAGACTGGATTAGTAAGACAGTATTCTCTAGTATAATTTTACAATAGCACAATTTATGTCATGAAAGTTCTAACAGACGGTGATTTTATTTTTAACTCCTTACTAACAGATGTCAGGATGTATCCAACATCATAGCTTTACTGTTCCGGAAAATATCTAAATGTTTCCAATACTAAACTGTCGGATTGACTTCGTTCTGTATATTTTTATCTCAGTTTATGAAAGTAGAATCGAATTCGTTTGTTGAATAAAGTAATATACAAAGTGCAAAGGTTTAATTCTACTAGTAATCTTTTGTTAGATATATAAATGAATTGAAAATTGTTAGAGTCACATTTCATGAAATGTACAACCGTCAAAATGTTAAGAAAACGGATTTTCTCTGTTTTTATAATAGAATCAAAGTTACTGAGATTTGATCGATATCGTTTTCCTAGATACGAGTTAAATGCGAATGTTCATTGTTTGAATACACTTTCATTGTACACGTGGAACGCATTGCACCGCTTATCTCAGCCTGTACGGCTCTATTATTATATTAGACGCGAAACGTTCAGTCCGCGAGGCGGGAACACGATCCGCGGACAAAATTGGATCCACGCGGATATCAGCTTTCTTCCTGAGAAATCAGCCTGTCGAGTCGGTGTCCCGCACACAGGCTCGATCGTATGCACGTACGGTATTTCACGTTCGTCGCGTGCACTTATAATCGTTTCTTTAGATAAAACGATTCGCCTTTGTTCGGCTTGATATCACATCGCATCGTGTGTCCAGTGTCCAGTGACCTGTTGCACAACGGCTCGTTATCGATTTTCTTTCTCTTCGTTGCACGGTTGATCCTTTCTATCGATACCCTTCGAGCGAGATTTATTCATGAACCCTTTCACTTTGAATATAAGGACATTAAAAATATAATATCCCTAACCCTTTAACCTTTTAGTCGGACACGACGAGCAATCAATTTTTGGTATGTACTGGTGTATTTATCAAAATATATCAGCATATCTTCGTACTTGCATTTAATGGGGTCGTGATGAATTTTTACGTCTTTAATTTGTTTTTTTAATTGTAAATACAAAGGGAGAATAATTTTCTTTCGATCGAAACATTGCCCAGTTAAAAGGTTAAACTTCTAAATGTATAATATTTTAAATTCTTAAGTTCTTAAAAATGTAAGTTTTTTTTTTCTTTTTTCATTTTTATTGAGTTACTTGTATGATATTTCTAATCGAGGTGAAAGGAATAATTGAAAGAAAACTTCAAATCGCATTATTGTTACGTTAATTTTGTAAAGTAGCAAGCGAGAAGCTTGGTTTGGAAAATGAAACAATAATTATTAGTCAAATAAAGCTTTGTAACTTAGCAAGAAAGAAACTTAGATCTTCATTCCTTTTTACTTGAAAATTCATAATTTTAATTTAAAATATTACAATATTATAGTGGAAGAAAGTAGCTTTTCAATAATATATATCGCGTATCAAAAATTCTATTTTAATAAAACAGAAAACCTTCGAACTTATGTTGTGATTCAATATTAATACTATAAATTATAAGGCAACAAATTGAAAATTTAAACTTGAAAATTAATCAGTGGCATTCTTAGTAATTCGTATTTTCACGTATTTAATTACCTATACTCATTCTTACCATCAAGCACTATAAGATAATATAAAGAAAAAAATCGATTTCTTTTATAGATCAAATTAGAATACGTTACTATTAGAATATTAATTCGTTCTTTTTTTTCCTTTTTTTTATTTGACTTTTCAGCCGAGGATTACTCACGATTGAATATTTATTCATTACCTGTTATCCGTTCGGCAGTGTTCTTCATTATCAACAATTCAATTTCCGCGAGACATACTAGATGGAGATTAAATAACTTCGGTTGAATTGAAATTTTTTATCTCTCGTTTAGACACTTTCTGATTTTATTTTCTTTTTTTCTTTTTGATATTATAACTTATATACGATATTAGTTTTTTTGCACCTGAAAGGGGACTATTACCCATTTAATTTATTAAAAAGCGATATGAACTATCTCATAAACTGATATTTTTATCTTTTATATGTATTTGAGTTCATCAGGTACGTCCATTAATTATCGAGTCCTGTTTTTTTTTTTTTAGTTTGAAACTTTTGAAAATTAGAAGTTTCATTTTGAAAAGGAAAAGTTAGAACCATGTATGAATTTATTCACTTGTATTTCTTCTGTCAACCCAATTTTGCTATCAGTTTTTTGTCATAAATTGTTGTTTTTTCTTTAATTATCTAAGGTATTAATACTTATAATAACATAAGAAGATATTTCCCTTACTACCTACTTGTATACAGCTTTATTTATTTCAAAAGATATTACTTTGACAATATATTTCCATCATCTGAGAATTAATTGGTTGATTTAGTACATTTTAATTGTAGCACAAATTAAAACTGAATCTCGTATTTTGAAATTTTCCAATAAATTACTATGTCTCTATAACGACGTCCATTGAGGCTAAAGTCTGACGGATTACAATTATCGTAATTCACTGTGTTTTTATACAACACCCGATCAATCGTGTATAATAGTTGCGTTATTGAAAGTCCTCGATATTATATTAAAATAAAGTAAATAACGTGGCCTAAAATTTTTATCCTAAGGTAATGCAAAAATTTTAACCCTCTTCTGCCAGTTTTCCTTTTATCTTCGTATTATTTCCTATTCCTTGGATACCAGTTTTTCAGTAACACAAAAAGATACGAATTTATCTCAATTTCAAATAATTATACCATAGCGTTGGAAAAAAAAGGCTAAACCTTTGTATAATAAACTTAAGAAATAACATACATATAAGATTTGAAAATACGTCCATCAGACACTACTAACATCGTTTTCATACAACAAATGTTTGTCGGTCTACCGTCCTTCGTTCTCATCTGCCAATAATATTTTCATTTCTCAATATCTTCGAGTTTTTCCGTCTGTCATATCATCGAAAGCACAACAGTTTTGAAATTTTCCGCGATGGATGATCGGTGCGGGGTTATCAAGACCCCCTGCGTGCAATAACAACGCATTTTTACAAATCGTGTATACATTCAAACCGTCGACGATAATTAGAACGGTTTTTAGCACGATTTGCAACCAGTGCTTATCAACGTCGATACAGAATGTAACTCGTTGCCTTATAATATCGAGTCACGTTGGTGGTGCAGGGTACACGTTATGGTTCAGATGCGAGGAACCTCGTGTTGTGGTTAACTGTCTGCTATTTAATCGTTTAGAATTATTTAGTTATCGATATGCCTTAATTTATATAACTAATATTCATCGTTATAAAGTTTATCATAAAAATTCGAAATGATTACACACTATTTATATCGTTATATGTATAATATCTTCTATCGAGGTTAGCAACGATCATTTATAACTCTATTTTTATTTCTTCTGATGATTTTGTATATTCTAATGAAATTCAAGCCCTCCTGTGAAGATAGGTTTTTGGAAACCACCGATGGTAGCAAATACTGTATATTTAAATTAACCCTTTGCACTCGAAGCATTTTTGGACGTAATCGGATGTAATTTAATTTTCCAGGTATGCTTCTAGAAACCAAACGGACTATGTAGGAAGATAAAGGGTTAGAAAGATTTGAGAATCTGTTTATTTTTATTCACTTCTTTAATTTTCTATATTTTGATACGGGTGAAACTGAAATTTCGCATTTTCGAATACTCCGATAAATTAACACGTTGGCTGCCACGGGGGTCACCGGTGACCGGCACCCGAAATTTTTTACAATCAAATAATTAACAAAAGAAATGACGAAACAAACCAGGGATAGCGTTATCATTAAGCTAATAATGCTAGCTATCGATTTGAAAGGTTAAATTTGAAAATTAGTTGATTATATTCTTAATAATTAGGATTTCAACGTGTCTGACTACACACGTCCGTTTTCACTGTGGCAGTCAACGTGTTAAATATGGCGCCTCGGAGGCACCACTCGAATGCAAAGGGTTAAGATATTAGATTAAGAGTGAGTAAATATTAACAAAGAAAACTGATAATAAAATGTATAAATGTATATAACAGTAATCGCTCAAAAATATCTATAATTAGACGATTAAATAGATATCGACAGAAGTTGAAAAATCTTCTGTTTAATCTTTTTAAACCACGGCCAATCTCGAGTGCGGCCTTAAATTTTATAGTTTCGTGAATTAATTTTATTAGTGACCATTGGATATTTTAACTTTTGAAATTATACGGATGAAAGTACTGAAGAAAAACGACACCGAAAAAAGAAAGCAATGTTAAAAATTTAATTAAATCTCTTAAGAACTCTCACAATCGGATGTGGCATAAAATCAAATGAGTCTTACAGATAAAGATTCCGGTTCAGTGTATGATATTTATGGTTAATCGCTGTTAACCTAGTAAATGGATTATTAATAATGGAACATCATTCAGTTGAGAAAAAACGTACATACATACAGTAGGTCTCAAAATTATTCGTACACCTTTTAAAACACAATTCCCTCTTTTGAAATTGGACCAAATGACTTGAATTTTTTTTGAGAAGCTAAAAGAACTAGGTTACTAGATGACAAAAAAGAAAAATGTTGAAAAGTCCCAGTCGGTTGAAATTATGAAGGATACAGTGAGGATCACTTTTTTTTCAACTTTTTTATCCGAGCCAATAATGAAAATTTAAAACATACTTTCCTACAATACAAACAAATACAACATACAAGCAATTGAAATTTACGAGAATCGCAATTTTTCACCTAAGAACGTGATAATCAGTTCTTATAGCTTCTCAAAAAAAATTCAAGTCATTTGGTTCAATTTCAAAAGAGGGTATTGTGTTTTAAAAGGTGTTACGAATAATTTTGCGACCCACTGTATATGTAGTGTGACTTGATTAAGGAAGTCGCGATGCGAACGTGGCGACGACCTTTAAACGGCTGGTTACGTTTGCACAATAATTCCTTTCGCTGCTTCAAAGTCTGCCAAGATACCAGGAATTTTGTAAGAAGTTGTTTTATTAGTGTCGTTCTGTTTATTGAACGGCGCAAAAGTTCTTTTGCGTTTCGAAAAATCCGGAAATCAGCATCGTTTTTGGTAAACGAATGGTACTTGACGAACCGTACAATTTTTAGGATCGATATGGAATAAAATCGAATGATTGATAATGCTTGATAGTGATTTTTTACTTCGTTATGTATAAAGTGTATAGATATAAAATCCGATTAATGCTAGAATGGCAGACTGTTAACTGTTAAGTAAAGAAGTAAAGAATAAATAAATATAGAATGAGATATGTAATAACATACGAATTAGCATATGTCTCGATAAATGCATTTTCATCAATTTTGAGATATATAAAATAAGAGACCTTGAAGTCAGTCATTATTACTCATCCGATATAATTCTAATGCTAAAGTGTGTAGAATCTGAAATTGAATTCAAGTAGATGATGTGTTATCTTCAGTGTATGACAATTGCCTTTTTTCTTAAGTCTCCATTATCCTTTTTTTTTCTAGTTCAATAGAATTCTACAGTATTTTTCAAATGCCTCAGAATTTCAATACCTTATTATACAATCTTTGTAGTAATTATTGAATTAATTCTACTCGAGAACTAAACTGAGGTTTGATCATTCCACACAAATGATTGATATTGTCATTTTGTTTTTATCTTTGTTTAACACGTTGACTGCCACAGTGAAAACGGACGCGGGTAGTCAGACACGCTGAAATCCTAATTATTAACAATACAATCAACTAATTTTCAAATTTAACTTTTCAATTCGATAGCTAGCATTATTTGTTTAACGTTAACGCTATTCGTGGTTTATTTTATCATTTCTGTTGGTAATTATTTGATTGTACAAAATTTCGGATGCCGATCACCGGTGACCCCCGTGGCAGCCAACGTGTTAATCTATTCAGTCATACAAATTTAATTATAAGTTAAAGGTTAAACAAGAAAAATTCTTTTCTCGGGTAACTATGCATGTTTTGATGTAAAAACGAAATAGTTAATTTCTATATTCTGAGTGTTTTCTCGTCGAGATACCTACGAATTTTCCTGCAAAGATTTCGTTAATAGTTTTAACAAAATTCCCGATCACCTATCAATGTACACTAATACATAAATGAAATCATGTATTATTAATCAGCAAGTAGGTTATGCTTCGGTATATTGTATATAATTTTGTGTCCATTCGAAGTATCATTCAGGATTCACGTGATATTTTAAAATTGCAGTATCAGCACTGCAATTGCCTCTTTCTCGATGATACGCCGAAAGATGATTGTAAAAAACTGTTAATAGCTATTTAGATAGATCTTATTTTTTTATTCTCACTGATATCTTATGGCGCGCACACGTCGCGTTTTTTTTTCTTCTTTTCTTTATTTGGACACTCTAGTTGCCACGACGTTCGTCGTGTTGATTATTAAAAATTATGTAATTTTGTATTACGTTCAGATTCGTAAATCTGTCGGCTGTCGTAACGCGAAATTCTGATGATTGATTTATTTCGACGAACGTGGTAGATACCTTGATAAAGCTGATAACTCGCGATTATTTAATGAGAAACGAGGAGATGAATTCGTTAGCGAATAGCGTATTTTGATCAGGTTGTAACTTGTTTCGTGGTTTTCGAATGTTCTGCGTATTTGAATGTTAATAGAATTTGGATTTCACTTTGAATAATTAATCTAATCTAATCTAATTTTTTATATTCGAAATTAATAGAAATTTGAAAGACCTGCCTCGGCTTTAACCTTTATAGTATGATTTGTGAATTAAATTGGGATCGTAATTTTGATTGTTAATAGTAATTAAACGAAGAAAATTGTTAGAATTTCAGTAGAATAAAAAAGACTTAGAAAAGGGCCTACGTTTTCATATTGAAATCCTGCAATAATTTTTTTGATTATCTGTTCCACACGTTGTTTCTTACAAGCTTTACTTCAAAGTTTTGTACTTTGTCGTTTAAATTAAACGTTGACTGCTTCGTTACTTCAGCAATGATAATTAAAATAGAAAACATGTTACAGCAGCGTTTGTCGATGTTTAATATTTAAATATGCACATTTTACTTTTGCAACAAACTCATTAAAATGTGTTTCACTTTTTTTAAGGTGTTAACAAATTTATTCGTTTTATATATATATTTTTTTTTTCTATGTGAAATCCTTGTTAACGTATGCAATTAAATCGTGACTTCTTTTTTGACGAACTTGATTTCTAAGTTCATCGATACGCTTTTACTTCTTGCACTATTAAATCTGCCTCGTGTTCGTTAATTATTACGATTTTACGAGTAGAAATTCATACCTTTGACTCTGTTCGTTCGATATTTGACGATGCCAGGTGGAAAGGTTGCAACTGTTATTTGTGTTTTTGTTCTCCGTCGTTCTTGTATTCATGAATACTGCGTCACAGGTAAATGACGCAAAAGATTACAATTTACACTTGACCAGGCATCTGTTTTACATGTTGATATGATGTTCTGTCGATTCGCAAAAGATATTTATTATCTACACTTTGATAACTTCACAAATCGTAAAATCTACGATTCACGCTTCAAGCGATTTCGTTCCATTAAACATTAAGCTTCAAATTGATATGCCATAAGTGTTACTTTATGACACTTTTATGTCATGAAATCGTGTCAGTCTTAATGCATATCAAAACTGTATGTGTTCATGTTCATCGTTCGTTATAATTGATCGTCGGTCATTCTGTGTTGAAAATATTACTGAACCATCTGTGCAGTGATTTTTTTCAAACTTTTACCTTCAAATTGCCATAGCATAATTGCTATTTCGTAATACTTTTATGTCATAGTATCGTATCAATAGTTACGCTATATCTTATTACATACTATATACCAAAAATTGCTTTGGCGTCTATTGTTCGTTGTAATCGGCCAACGGTCATTTTGCGCTGAAAATATTAATGAAACATTTATGCAGTCAGTTTCTTCAAACTTCAAGCTTCAAATTAATGTGCCATAAGTTTCATTTTCCGACACTTGTATGTCATGAAATGTCGTCAGAATATTTCTCCGTTACGAAATCCATCGTTGATACATGCGAACTACCATTGGTTCGTAGTACATACATATTTGCTTGTCAATGGGCATAAACGGCACACGGACGGTATTCGGTTCGGTGAACATGTCCTGTCGTGTGGTCCCCTCTCTATTAAATTGAAATTACCACGAGCACGTATACGGGAATAGGTAATTTCCTTAAACGAAGGATGTGAGCAAATGCCTAACCTTCTCTTCGTCGACGGTCACAACCTGAATGGTCTTCTACAAAACGCTTACATGACACGAATTCACGTGATTGACACGTGGTATTTCTTAAGTGAACCGATCTATTGTATGTGACGGATCAGTCCTCGAACTTGGAACGAGTTTAACCCTTTAACAGCGCGTTAACGCCTAGAACTATCAAAGCGACCGAGGTAATTGGCGTGTAATTCCTTCTGAACAGAATTACTCAACTTGTGTGTATCGTTTGGAAGTTTTTTTTTTTTTTTTTTGACTACCTCGTGACAGTATTTAAGCAAAAAGTAGTCCGCAGTTGCATGAATCCGTGTTACGCGAGTCACTTAGGTTAGACAAATATAGTTTTACCTGTTAGATGAACGCTGTCTCTATTTTTCGCCGTTTTACAGGAGGATCTACTGTACTTGTCGAATAAAGGAACAAGGTTGTAATATATTTGAGCCGTGCAATTAGTATTTTCGAACTTATGGAAATTTTATACGATACAATCTAATATTCAATTCGAGCTTAAACACTTTTCTGAATAAATTCTCTAATTCTATGTTCTGTTCTGTGTATATTTGAAACATCTACGAATAAATTTGCAAATTTTCAACAACAGATAATGAAGACAAGTGGGTTGTAAAAGTGCAATATCGTGATCTGTTTCAAAGCAGATGTTCATTCTTCTTCCATGTGCAGACTTTAACGACACGCTAATAAATTAATTTATATTTAGCCACTGAACGACTGTCGTGGTTATAAATAGGTAAGGCAGTCGGCTTGTTTTTAGTTTGCCAAACAAATCATCTTTGTTACCACGATATCATCGAACGAGGTCTTAAAGTCTTTTCCTCTTCGAAAATCCTGTCTCATCCTCAGTTAGGTTAGAATAAACGTTTTGTTTGAATTGTAACTTGGACATTCGATTGCATTTGATTTTACTGTTTTTTTCGTTCTCACAGCACTCGTGTTTTTTCGGCAACAGACACGACTTTCCCGTTCGATTGTTGCGACGAATGAAAAACGTCGAATTCCATAAAAATAATTGTATTTCATTCTGGACGCGTCGCTTCTTTGTCACATAAGAACCATAATTTATGTTAAGCTAACCAGAAAGTAATGTCAGACTTTGGGATCGTTCGTGCTTTTTTCTGTAAACAAATTTTGTCGCTAATCTATGAAATATGTATCTGCTTTCGAAGTTAATATTTCACAGCATAATTAAAAAGAGAAAGGGTCGTCGCTGTGCACTTTTGTTGCGACTTTTCATATTTTTGTCAAGACAGGTTTTATATCACGGTGAATTTTTTTATTTGTGAACATGTACAGAAAGACAAATTTATAAAAAGAAATTTGCAAAGATTATTAGTGCTATAAGAGCATAAACAATTAATGATTGCAGAACGAATGAAGTGTAGACTTCAATTCGCAGAGGTTCGATTTTTTCGGAATTTGAGTTATAAAAATAATTCGAGTTGAAGGAAATTTCCATTTCCAATCATAGAGGTTTTTTACCAGGGAACGGAGGGGAACGAAGATAATTTTTGTCTCACAAAGCATTTCGAGTTACCGGGGTTCGACGGTGTCTCGATTAACTTGATGGTATCGAATTTTCTCGCGCACCTTTGTCGTTTTCATCGAAAGGAACGTTACACGCCGATTGAACTTTCTCGCACGAATAGATTAGCATAAACAATTGTTGACGTCAAGGATCGCGTGCGGTTCACTGAACTGGATTTTCGTGGCGCGTCAAGACGCCGCGCCGCGCCGCGGCGCGTTCGACCCGTGAATCCCCGGCTTATTAAGGCGTCGATGTTATCTCGACAGGTCTGTCAAATAACACTGGCGTACTAAATATAATTTTTGGCAGAGCTGATTTGCGTGCTCGTTTGCAACACATAATGCCGGTCCGTATTGTTCCTCGGTGTGCAAACCGATCCGAGTTCCCAAAAATAGTGTGGCCTTGATGGTAGCAATGGGACGAGAACAGTCTCGAGCTACTCTGAGTTTGAAATCGAGATCCAAATTGAAATCGAAGACGTATCGAAACGTGCAGGCTATTTGCAATCGAAGTTAACAGTTATATTTCATCTTTGTACCAATAATATTAATAAAGCCTTTATTAATATTCTACAGTTTAAAATTCGTGCAAGATACAAATTATCCTATTTTTAACCGACTTCGAAAAGGAGGAGGTTACTCAATTCGATCAGGTTTTTTTTTTAATTTCGTGTGTATTGTTGAGTTAAAGATTGTGTATATCAATTTATAATTATAACATTGGAACATTGATTTTAATTTTTTGCGCCCTAATGCAAAGAATTTATTCTTTCTTTTTTCATGTATGTACAATATAAAAATAATTTATTTATGAAGTTATATCAGACAGTATGTTGTAAGGTACACCTGTTTTTAGGTTGCCGGCGTAATTAACCCTTTGCACTCGAAGTGTTTTTTGATCGGATCAAGTCGAGTTTATTTTGATAATAAAATTCTTGAAACACGAAAGCTCTATGAAAAAGTCACCTATGTCTAAGAATCCATGAATTTTTATTTCTATTATTAATTTACTGTATTCTAACGCGAATAAAGTTTGTAATTTTTATTTTACAAATTCTCCAGTAAGTTACATGTGTATGTCCTTCCAGAGGCACCAATCGAGTGCAAAGGGTTAACTTGATTAACTACACCTGTCAATCTTTCTTTCTTGCAATATTCACGAGCTAGTTTCTCTGTGTTCCCATTATCGGCACCCCATTCTTGGTAATCTAACAATTCATAATTTTAAGTGAAAACGAAAAATGTAAGGAACAAATATTGTAATAGAAGGAAGTAGCAATTGAATTTTGTTTCGAACAAAAAGAAAAATGCTACGAATCTATGTTAGGATTCCCTTTTGTCCGAAAGAAACTGAAATATTTGTGAAATGAATGTTGCCTTGAATTATGGTTGTCCGTATCGTTAAACTACTGTAATTCTTCATCGTCAGTGCGGACGTGATGTTGTTTCGACAGAATTTCGGCAAACCGCAAATAATGGGTTATTTAATTCGTTATGTAAGCCATAGGCAACGGTGCAAAAGACGGACTGTCGCATTTAACATTAAAAACTTTCCGTGGGAAATGCTGATTCGAGCTGAGGCTCAGATTACGTAAACCAAATAACGATTCAAGAAATGCAGCTAATTGTTGCGATATGTAACCGCTGCTGTTTTGTATGCAAATTGTTTGAATCATGCTTCGTTTATTTGTTACATAAAACGAACAGTAACTCAGCAATTTAGCCAAAATAATATACATAGCGTTATCGTTCAGGTAACCCTTTGCACTCGGAACATTATTTGATAGGATCGAGTTTAATCTATTTTTACACCGAAACTCGTAAAAACTAGAAGCTCTATTTTGAAAATAACAAATTATAAACATTTGGTAACTTGCTGTATTCATCGAATGCACTGGTTTGAATTTCTTTCTTACTTTTTTTAAATGAGGTGCTGTATCGGTTAATTCAGATAATAAGTTACCATGCGTATTTAGTCAGATAATTGCATTTATACAAATTACTTAAGTCTTTGGAAATTTTATAAAATTTGCAAATAGAAATATACGATGCATACCAAAAATCAGAAGCTGGTCCAATAATTTTGGGTACCAAAACAATGCGATTAAGCTCTGTTGATTTCTAAAACAGTTCTCTAATATTAAATTGTAAAATTCAAGAAATTACAATCTGGTACATCAAATTTGTAAAATTTAGAAAAGCACGGCTTCAAGATACTGGTCTAATAATTGAAGGCACCAAAATTATTTTAAATAATTCGATACGTACAACATAAAATATTACGAGTTCAAAATAAGTTTTTTAAAAATAATTGTTGGAATAACTAATGAATACTAGATCCATTGTTTTGACAATTTTGTTAATCAAAGATTTTTATAGAAGGCAGCACGATACACTGCTTCTATTTTCAATTTTATTAATCTCAGAATATTTACACGGCACGAAGAAAGTAACAGTGTTTCTTGGAGTATGTGGGTGGTCATAATCTTTCGTTTGCACGCGGTGCAATCACACGAACCGCATCGTTCGAAATGTTACGAAGAACAAAAGGCTGTTTGGACTATGGAATCATGTGAGGCGACACTTTATCGTTCGTCACTCGAGCTGTTCCTCGGAATATTTCTTATGACACTATCGGAATGAAACTACATCGAACTGGTACCAGACAAGCGCATCTGCAATTCGGATAACCTTACCAGTGAATGACCAAATTGTTGAATTTATGGACGTTCGGGATTAACACTTGGATATATTTATTTATAACAACAAAACAACTGTTAGAATTATAATTAAACTTATTTTTCTTTAAATTTTTATAAAAATAATTACTTATTTTTATCGTAATTTTTAAATATCGTAAATGGCAGCATAAACTACGAGATAATGAATGACCGATCAATCAATTATAATGCAATAATTACAGAAGTACTTTTAAGTTAATCAAATAACTAATTTAATAAATTGAATACGTTAAATTACTTTTATTTGAAGTTTTAAATCATACAGTATAAGTCTTAGGATTAATCAAGTTGGTTTTAAAGCAAGAACACATTTATGTTCATTGTTACAAACTGAAAGTATTAAATATAATTTCAAGTAATCAGTCTTTTACATACAATCACGAGTAAACAAATTAAAAATATTTAACTATTATAAGAACCTAAATAAATGAAGATCAGAAGGTGCAAGGTCTGGACTATAAGATGGATGCATCAAAACATCCCATCCAAACTTTAACAATTTTTGCCGGGTTTGCAATGAAACACAATGCAAATTTTATGAAGAACTTTAGAAGTCACTCTGACTGCAAAATACTTTTACTGAAATAATCATTCAAACCTAACCTTTAAAATGACATATAACACTTGGTTGCGTGAAATTCAACTCAAAAAAAAAAAAAAAAAAAAAAAAAAAAAAAAAAACAGAGCAAACTTATGTTACAACCTAATCCTCCCTGTGGGGAGGGGAACAGAATACACCCACAGTAGCCCCTGCTTGTCGTAAGAGGCGACTAAAAGGGGAACGACTGTAAAAGTATAAGCGCAGGCACGATAAGTGCAAATGATGCAAAAGTAGCAAGCCAAGAAAGAAAGTAAGAAAAGGGTAAATTGTAATGTTAAAGTAGTCGGCGGCGAAGTAGCTACGCCAGGAAAGTAGCAGACGTTCGTTGGGCAAAGGGGACGACTGTCTCCAAAACGTCATCCTTGACAGGGGGCCAACCTGTCAAGGAAAACAATTTTGTGAGTTTGCGAGTTACAACCTAATAGATCGACTTCGCTCTATATACAATAAAAGTATTAGTCGATTTCTCTCGTTTTCAAATGACACTTCATTTCTGAAACGCCCTGTACATTCAATGCAAACCGCGACGAGCGTATGATTCCCTTCGACCGATTAATTAGCACGGCGAAAAGCTTAATTGCCGGCAACGTTACGGCAATATATATCGATCTAATTGGCTCGGCGGTGGGTCGATTTAATTCGATTCGAGATCGCGTGTGTTCACGAGATGACCAACGGTGAAAGGAGGACGAAAACGGTCTGCTCTCTCGTTGATCTCTTCGAGTTCTTCGCTCTTCTGAAACTGATTCGTGAAACTCGCCTGTACCCGCGCTGATTGGCCCGCGTGATCGCGACGTGTTTGTGAAATAATCATCCGCCTCGCGTGATTCTTCGTCGGCTTGAATCTTTCCTTTCGCAGCGATAACCGACGCGTTTTTGCTCGAGAACAAGCGGAAATAGCGGATCGAAACTTGCAGCTTCTCGTTGCCAAGCATTTCTCTACTTTGGAAGAAAATCAAAGTAACTAAAGAATTTTATCATTTTTTACTACTCGTATAATTAGCGCATATCTTTATATCTCTGGAGATTATTTCAGTTTTGTATTATGAAAGATAATTCAACGACAGGTGCATGACTTTTTTTGTCATTAATTATTAATTCTTTCGATGTTCAGTTAGTGTCAAAAGTCTTGACCGAATCTTTGTTCCTTTAATTTTAACAAATTAATGTTTAATAAAGGCCAGGCTTTATTATAGGAGGCATAAATATCGTTCTTACGAGTAATATTGAAAGGAACAGTGGAGATGGTAAACGTATTGAATAAATTAGAATGTGCATTGGATGGTTATTTGGACGGTAGCCGTTTAAAGGGGAATTATAGAATGCGAAAACAGGTCACCGCATTCAATTCGAATGCATCGAGACATTCGGTGCACTCTCGACGTCGTTTTGTCGTGAAAACACGTTGGAAACGCGAATTGGCTTTCTCCAGCTGACGCTAAATACTACCGTATATGTTGATCCTTTATGCACTCCGGTAACTTTGAACTGATATGTTAAATTTCCAATATAAATTCAAAATACGACCATTAATGAAAATCTACGAAGATTTAAGATATTTAGATATCAGCTGAATTGTTCGCTGGTTAAAAAAATAGTAATACTTTCTGCTCTGACAGAATAAAATAGCCATTACCTTTAATTTTAAATACTTTTTTATTATAATCTTGATTTTTACCTTTAACAATAAGTAAAAAGCAGTTACTTTCAGGTCAGTATATGATATCACAGTGTTTATTATCGTTGTTTGATGGATTGCATACACACGGATTGCAAAAAAAAATTGTTTAAGTTTCCTTCTTATTTCGCTCATTATCTACCATCGTGATTTACGCATATCATAACAAGTAAATTGTAACGTAATGGAGCAAATATATTGTGTCTTAATGAAACATCGGCATTCCTGAAAATACCTTGCCATTTCTGTTTGAAATTACGATTGCTTTCGAACTTGCAATGATTACGGGTACACAATCTGTCGCATAAATTCAGATTTCACGGATGATGCCTGGTGTCGTTAATTTTAACCCTTTAGTAATCCATGTTGTGTGATTTTAATGCTCGAATTTTATTGATTAGATCGAGGATGTTTATGCAAATGCATATTTTTATGATAACGGACTAAACAAGTATGACTTCGATGGAAATACGTTTTATCATTGGATGATCGTAAAAATATATTTTTTATTTGACATATTTAGCTTATCTCCCAGATTTCTAGCGTCTATGGAATTTCACTGAAACTTATCTTGAAATACTTTTCGTCAGCTTTTCTATAAGTTTATAATTTTGTCGATTCGACGAGCTATCTGTGCGTGAATTATGTGATAAATCAGACAGAGTTGTTGGTCGAATAATCTTTGAACGAAACATTTATTCAACAAATAACACGTTATTTGCGAACAACGAATAACTCTGTTTTATTCGCGATTTCTATTCGAATAAAAAGTTACTCAGGTGGATAATTATTTTCAATTTCTATTCAAATATCTTAACAATGGTTAATACTAAATAAGAGGAAGACAACAGACAAAATAAGCATGAACTTTCCAATTCAAATTTTTAATTTTCTCAAGTGTTGTTACAGTACAAAAAAGGTTTCTTCAACAATTTAACACTAAACATACCAAACGGGGTCAAATGATCCCTTTCGAAATTTCAAACGTATGAAGGAGAAACCAGTCATTCGTGAAAAGTGTAATTAATTGATTATTTTATTTACAAAAATAAAAATGTATGTTTGATTATTTTATTAGAAATCAGAAGTTATGATGCGAATTAAGAATTTAATTCTAATAAAAATCAACAGTTATTTCAGAAGGGATCAAATGACACCTTATGGTAAGAATAGGTGTATGAAAAGTACCGATACGTTTAGTGTTAATGGTAACGAACTCCTTTCAGCTAAAAGTCTTTTGCACGCTGTCGAATCTGCTACAAGTATCACCAAAGATATCTGATTCCCGTTAACAGAATTTAAGCTAGATAACACACTTTATCTAAGAGTGACAACGTTAATTATTCCGGGATGACTCGACAGTCTTACGTTCTTCTTCGACGTGTCTCACGCATTGAAACGTCCCGAAAAGAATCTGAAATATGAGAAAACAAGGAACAAGAAACTATCAAACTGGAACTCGAGCCGAAACCCGGAAGTCTCGATCCAGATTTAACCGCATGAACTCAGACCGTGAAAGTTTGAAGGATCATGCGGCAACGGAGTTCATAATAATGGCACTTCTGCGAAAAGAATAAGGAATTCGTCAATCAAATTCGTCCTTCTGTTGACGGGTAAACGTTTCAGAAATTGAAGCGTGAACGGTGTCCATGACACGACGAAATTTTGCAGAGAAGCGAATCGAACTCAAGATGTAGGGAGATTTTTCGATCGAGAATAGGTCAAACGACGAAGGCAGTTGAAAGTGGAAATTTCCATTTATCCAGGATCGATCGAGCCGGGGCTTAGACCTTCTAACCTTCGCGCTGACGACCTCACTATTAAAGAGATTTTAGTCACGAGTCAGCTTAGCGGGCTTCCGTCACGGTTACGTTGCTCTTTATTTACTTCCGTTTCGCTCGTTGACATTGCACCATTCTTCTCGCGAACTTCTATTGGGTGTATGCAAAAGTTCTGTTCTTTTATTCGATGCTTCGGTATAATTATTTTAAATTCGACGGAATTCCTGCCTTTTTGGGTTATTGAGAAATTGTTATTCAAATCATAGAAAAGAAGGGTAAATATTAGGTTGTCCCAGAAGTTTCTTTCCGTATCTGTACACAACGCTTTGCCTGGCAGGGGTAAAA
Source organism: Stelis phaeoptera (assembly GCA_943735885.1). NCBI lineage: Eukaryota > Metazoa > Arthropoda > Insecta > Hymenoptera > Megachilidae > Stelis > Stelis phaeoptera. Next base: position 7,732,576 of record OX030933.1, read on the forward strand.
AATATATAGTATTATGCAGTCAAAGTGACACGAAACATAAAGTAGGTATTATATATCCGTTATTTATTAATAAAGTGAAAGGAACTTTTGGGACAACCTAATAGTTTGAAGATGAAGCAAAAACTTGTGAAAAGGAACTTGTAAAAAAATGTGGGGCGCATGCAATAGATAATTGATGCGTGAATCGTTCAACCAACAATTTTATTGCACTGCAAATACACACCCTTTACTATTACTCTACACCCTTTACTATTATTTTGTGCCCCACGTTTTTCGTTTTAAGTTTTACAAGTATTTTCATAGCTATTAAAAATTCACAATGACAAATTTTCAGGACTATCCGTATGGGGCTAAGAAAAATTATTTTATACTTTTTAGTCCATCTTAAGTAATTATTTTCTGGTTTTTAGTTGTTTGTGTGTGAAATTTTGTTCAATCGATTTTAAACATTTTGATGAGATTATTACGGTTCAAAAGATACAGACTTTTAAAGGTAGGACAGACAGACGGACGGATAGATAGCGTGAGCTTAGTAATTGGGTTCCGTACGTAACCCTGACGAACAGACAGACAAGAAATCGAGTTAATATTGTATTATCATCCAGTTCTGAGCTGTGTTTAAAGTTTCAAGTCATTAGCTCATCGGGAAGTTAGTTTAAAATCGATTGCAAAATTTCTACCGTACAGACAAACAGACAGACAAGAAATCGAGTTAATAAAAACGTTAAAAATAAACACTAACTAAAAATAACAGTATCGTTAGTTATCGTACAATAAAAGCTAATGATAATATTAATTAAATGCCTATATGATCGTTTCCAGCGAATTTTACGGTCCAAACTGATAAAAAATAAGTGGAATTTTATAGTAATTTTATATTTTGAAGTAAAATACACGAAAATATTGCAAACTTATTGTTAGTTGTCGATCTAATGTCGCTAAAACGTTTATACAGCTGCTATCAATAAATCTTTATCTTCAAATTAGTATGCCATTAGTGGCATTTTATGATATTTTCATGTTCTGGTAAATGCATCTCTCAAACGTAAATTAATGGAGCTACGAATATGAGTCAAATTAGCATAGAACAAAATGTTGTTTACCGTTGAAGACCAAGAAAACACACGAAATTGTCTTGTAAAGTCATCGAAATTCCTTACTTTCTTTCGTTGTACAAATTATTCGCAAATTCTAATATTCTTTCGCTTGTGTTGTTTGCTTCGCACCAGATTCACGAACGTCTCCTTGGAATCTTCTCACGCGAAATTACGCGTTCGTTGTACAAATTTCACGGCTGTTTCGTCGAAACATTACCAAGTTAAACCGTGACGCCGAAATGTTTCTTTCACGCATGCCAAATTAACCGTGAAGTTGTAACAACTAAATGCAATTACTCGTAGAAATGGTTCGCTCGTCATTTGCGAACGAGGCTCTTTTTTTTTCAGTCTGTAATCGGTGCCGTTTCTTCTTTATTTTTTGTGTCTGGTTAAAAAATGCGAATGATCGTGAACTTGACCTAGAAACAACAGCGTTGAAGCATTATTTTTTTCTTGTTTTATAGCAATAACAGCACCTTTTCTTTAAAAATCGCTTTGAGCAGTTTCGTTTATTTCTTGCGAATGAAGGGATTTTATTTTTGCTTGAATTAAATTTTTGCAATGCTTTTTCATGAGTTTTGATAGTTAATAGGTTGCAATATTTTCTTAACTTAAAAAATAGTGAAATGTATGAAAGTACAATTTAGAACGTTAAATTGTAAAACATAAGTTAAAAAGAAATTAAAATTTAACTAACATTAGAAGAAAATTAAAAATTTAATAATTATAAATGATCTAAAAAATAAATCTAAAATTTCTGTGTAATGATTTGGTTCATGGTCCTTTAAATTTTTTGGTGCTTTCTAGCGAACTTAATCCAACTCAGATGAATTAATTATAATCCAATTTGATAACATAAAAGTAACCATAAATAGCACTTTCGATACATCACTTTGGAGCTTGTAGTTTGATAAAAGTGAATACATAAGCGTTTCATCAATATTTTTAATCCAACATGGCTCGTTTGCTGCAATAAGCAATGGTTCAATTAACGTGGCCTAATCGATTTAAAGAACCAGTAATTCTATGTATAATAAGAATATTAACAAAGCGTTTATATCATCATTTTTATTAAAGTTTGAACTTTAATTCGATGTGTCATAAGTGCTCGTATGCAAAACTTTTATGTCAACAAATTGCATCTGACTTTACATGTTTCAAAATTCGCCATCTGATGTGCAACAAATTAATACAACAGAGAAAGACTACAGTTAACATAATAAATCTTCTGTTAAAATTTCTTGATAATATTAAAATACCTATTTTCCTTCGTACAGCAATAAATTTTTGAAAATGTTGAACCAGAAATTTTTAATTGAACTTTGTGACCAGTCCGAATATTTCCGAACAAATAGTTATCTCGAAATAAAACTTGGCTGGACCAAAAATAATTTCGATCAAAGGGGACAGGAGTGTAGAAATTGAAAAATAAATGAAAAAGTTCAACGTTTAGTTATCAAGTTGCTACGCAGCAACAGAGATACGGATGTTATAAAAGCGACTAATCTTCAAAAGTTTATTATTTCGAATCATGCCACCGTCGAATGTTTACAAACACTAATACGAGTGAAATAAATGAGTCATAAACGAGACTGTTAATCAAAAGCCGTATTCATTATCGTAAATCGGCTCAAATTCGATGTTTGTGCAAATGAAATTTTTTACCAAACGATTTTGCCGTATTTCTAATTTATTTTTTGCATCTTTAAGGTATTAGCATTTCTTATTCCATATTCTTTAGTAATCATCGGTGTGTAGGCTGGGTAAAAAAAAAGGAAAGACTCGAAAAACTCATATTCTTTCTTTGCACCATAAATTAATGAAGGTTAAATTTTTATCAGAAAAAGAAATTTATTTTTAAACGAAGGATCATACATGCGTGAAGCATTGTATGTTAATACGGTATGTTGATAACATTCTATTTGGCTATAATATTTAACCATTGTTTTATTATAAATTTAAAACGATAATTATCTATATTTCATATATAATTAAGTGATTGTAAATAGATAACAGCTAAAATATAAAAAGAAAAAGAAATAGAATCGCCACGTGCTGTGTTTATCCATTGATATTTGCAAATTTTAAATTCAACTCTTGAAATGTTCTCCAAATGCAGCCCATAATCTTTTAATATTTTTTTATTCTACAATTTTTGAAATGCGTATTTTAAATTTTAAAAATTTGATGAATATGTTACAGGTCGCTTCAGATCCTGTTTTATATTTAACAAACAATTTATGATGTTACTTCAAAGTTGCACAAACATATAGAGAATTAATATTATTATTCAATAAATTCCCCATTGATTCACCCAATCGATAATAATTATATAACAAAATTCGTTTAATTATCATCGAAAACGAAGAAACAACTGTGTCAAGCTATTATCGCACATATAGTTCCATAATTAGCGGAAATATCCCCGTGTAATCTGTGTCTATACGGTCAACGTTCCGACGCATACTTTCAACTCATTAATTATCCAATTAACCGCAAATAATTTAGGATACATCAGCGATTAAACCAGATAAATCGAACGAAATAGAATCGTGCGAAGCCGTACATAGCCAGAAAAAATCGTAGCGATTAGAAATGGAACACTCGCGTTTATCGCAGGAAAAAGATAGGATATAGTATAATTAGATAAAGGAATAGCCTAGCAAGTCAAATGTTAGATACATCGTGCATATTATGTCATAGAATCGTGAATTCTGTAACACGTGAGGTCAAAGGAGAATTTATCGGATTAAAAAACCAAAGTCAAGGCGATACTTTACAGAACTACGACTCTGGCCATTGAATTAACATTTGCTGATATTTTTACCATTTTTCGTTGTTTCAACGAAATTAAAAGGGTCAAGTAAATTTTAGTAGCAAAGTTTGCGAATTATTAAGGTGTTATATTTAATAAAAAGAATATAGATCTTTTCATAAGCAAAGTACTAATATAATTAATAAAATATCCAAATAGGGAAAAAAACTTGTTTCAGCTAAATTCTGTACGGAAATTTTTATCAGAGATTCAGGATTTTCTGACTAATGGAGCAAATATTATGGTGTAAAATTCTTTTGTTATTTGGAAGTGTAAATATGTAGCTACTTATTTTTCTTTTTTTTTTGCTCGCCTACCAGACATATAAAGAAAATGGTTTAAAAAGTGATAGAAACTTTTCCGTCCATATCATTTAACTCTTTGTAACTAAAAAACATCCTAAACTACCTAATTAACCAATTATACAGTTGTTTAGCACGATAGTATCGAAAAATTAAAATGAACAAAATATGTGTTCTTTGAATTAACTGTTCAAAGTTTCGTTTAATAAAAAAAAAAGTGATGATCATGCCGAATTCTTGGACAACGTTGAAATCATCCCGGAAATCTCAGCCACGATTTGCAGATTCATTGAATGAAAGATTGGCAAACACTTTTAAAGTAGCGGGAAGTCTTTTGATCGTCGATTAAAACGGAAAAATAAAGAATCGTAAATTGTTTGCAATTTGTAGAATCACGGGATGAAGGATAAATGAACAGTTAGAGACATACTAGGAAACTGTTTGTTTCAAAGTTTATCGGGACAAAAAATATTGCAAATTACTTGATGATAAATGAAAGGAATTTTCAAGGTTTGAGATCAGGTTAAGATTACTAGATAACTATGTTTTAATGTTTGGTGTGTAGTACATTGTTTTTTTTTTCTTTTTTATTGTTAATTATCAATGCTTCGATCTTAAGTTATTTAAATTTTCTGGTTAGTAGTCCTTTCCTTTTCGATACTAAAAATTATCAATTAAAATTATTAATGGTTTATCTATGACTTGATGGAAATAATAAAGTATACATGTGTTTAAGTTGAGAAAACTTTGATGAGATAAATTATTTTTTGTCTGATTTTTAATTAGAACCTTTTTGTTACACGTCAGTTCAAAATAATATTAATGATAGTAGTAAAAGTCTAAGAAAATTGATTGGAATTGATATTGGAAATAAATTGACAAATAAAGGATTTATTTACTTTTTTAATTACAGTTTAATTACAATTATTAATAGCAGTGATACTAAAAATTTACCAGTATTGATATTAAGAACAAATTGACACAAACAAAAATTCTACCCTAAAATTTAGTTACATTTCAGTTCAAAATATTAATAATAATAATGATACTAATGATTAAATAAAGTTTCTGTAATTGACATTAAAAATTACACTTTTTATTGCATTTCAATTCAAAACAGTTAAAAAGAAATTCGCTAAAATTTTAAAGTAAAGTTCACTAACTTTTGTCTGTTCCCACAATCTTTGCGGGAACTAAAGTGTTTGCGTGTTACAAGAGGGTTATTTGTATGAAACTTCTCTCTAACAGTCAATTCTAGATTTGAGAAGCACTTTACTTGCTTCAGTAATTAATAGTTTTATTTGTAACAATCTTTATTACATCATTTTCATTGTTTATGGTTTCAAGTGTCAATTACCAGTATTTCTAGGTAAACAAATGAAAAAATTCTTAATAACATCATTAACACGTTGACGTAAATGCCGTCTATAGACGTCCAATGCTTGAGATTGTAAATGCAAATGACGGCTACCAGCCGTCCTACATTCTTAGGAAAATTTGTTAGCAAAGATAATAATTTTATTCTGTAAGTTTGAAATCTTCATCGAGCTTCCCAAGGATCAAATAATTAACACACAAAAAAAAAGAAAAGTTGCTTTTGTCGTCAATCACCGATTTCAGAATGAGCGTCAACGTGTTAATGGATTTCCATGGAAACCCAGATACGCATGACATTTTTAATCGAAGTGTTAAAAAGAATTCCGAAATTTTATGGAACACTCGTTCGTTCGCAATATAAATTGAAAAAAAAAGTGCATCGACACTGCTCGTGTCGTTTTTCTGCATGGTCTTTGCGCATTTATCGTGGTCGCCTATTAATCCAATAACCTTTAATCGAGTTAACCGAGTTCCGACTCGACAGGAAAATCGTCTCAAGGTTCTGTGAGACTTATTGGCTGGATCGTAGACGCTCGTGATGTGCATCATTCAGGAAAACGATGTAATGCGATGCAAATGCAATAATGATGTTGGCTGCCTCGCAATTATGCGACTGCTTTCTGCCCTTCTTTTTTTCCTATTTCTTTTCGTTCGAGAAACGTAATTCTCCTTTGCATAATTCTTCATTTCTTTCTGCTGTTCCCGCGCAATTCGCGAAACGTTCGAGCTTTCGCGATTTGCGTATACGACATGTCGATATTTGTGAATCAAAAGTAATTAACATTACTTAGCACATTTTTGAACTTGCAGTAGGTATTTAATTATAATATTCTTAAAGATTTTTGTACATATAAAATCGTTTTATTATACGAGAAATTTTAGTTTCATTTTTGATTTTTTTGTTTCAAGAAACAAAGTAGATCAAGTGGTTATCTCAGAATAAGAAATTTTATATGATTTCATTTGACGTCATTAGGATTCTGGAAATGATATATGTGTATGTATATGTTGCGATATTTTTAGCCGACTTCGAAAAGGAGAAGGTTACTCAATTCGATCAGTATACATATATGTATGTATATTTTTTGTTATAGCTTGATTTTGGTATCTTGTTTAACAATGACTTATATTTTAGTACAATATAAAATTAATATACCTGTAACAATATTCCCAAGTTTAGAATTTGGAAATGAAAGAAAAACCTAAGCAAGAATGAATAATTATTATATTTTCCAAATATTATTTGTGGGTGCATACGGTATTATGATACATGAAATCTTCAGGCTCATAATATGATTTATAAATGTAAAATAAATGAAGAATAAACGCTCAGGTTAGAAAGATCACATTTTTAAACAGAAACTAAAAAAAGAAGTATTATATTTTTTGGAAATTAGAAATTTCAGAAAAACCTGTAAAAAGAAACTACGTTGAGAAATGAAAATCGGTAAATTCCAATTATTGTCGAGTAACCTTTACGTGCCGACATTGTTTTATCCACGTTTCGAGTTTCCATAAAAATTTTAACGAGCGTCCCCGTTCTCGATCTTATTCAAATAAATTCATCATCGATCCACGATTGTCGACGGAAGTCACGAAAAACCTTCGCAAGAATTCCATGATCCTTGCGTGTTCGGAGCAAAATTAATCACTGTATCCTTGAATCGCGACCCTCTTATATTGTTTTCCGCGGAGGAAGGCTACGAAGGGAGCAATGGGGAACCTGGTGAACGTCCTTCGAGGGTCGAGGACACGGTCGTCGGACTCGCCTCGTGGAAACGGGTTCGTAGTTCTTCTATACATACATGTATGTATGTAGGTTTCTTCAGCTTCTGTTTCCTTATGAGATTGTTGCTCTCCTGCTGTTTCTTTTTTGTTTTTGTTGGAATTAAAAAAAAGAATGTTGTAGTGCGACGATTATCTGAATAATGAAACAGAATCGATGAATTGAAATTAATTTTAACCCTTAATCGCCATAGCTTAAAGTTAGAAATATACAGGAGGAACACTGACCCTATGCGTTACAGTATTTATAATTCTTTTCCTTATTCCATATATATAGATTACTCGAGCGACAGATTACTCAACAAACTATTTTTACGAGACTTTGTAATATACGCCATAAAGAAATAAATTATAGTGGGTATCAATGGTATTCAAAAAATATAAAACATACAGAAGTAAATTGCCCGCACCGGAATTAAATCTTCCAGAAACCTTTGAAATTGAAAAAGTTCAAAACAAAGATAATTTTGTTCATCCAAGTGGCCAATTTTGTTATCGTGCCGTTATCTAAATGTTTCTAATTTGTATAATTTGTCAAGTTTTTCAAAGAATTTGTTTCGAGGTGTATTCTTTAGACTTTAGAACATCAATACTCGCAAGAATACAGTTTTAGACTAAAAACTTCCCTTAAATACAGCCAAAATTAACTCATAGTTTTCCAAGAACTGCATTGTCTTTTTACAATGTATCTTTACTCGAAACAGTTTTAACGAATCGTTTAATGTTCTACTTTTACGTCAGACGCGTGTTTTTCGCTCCAAAAATACGATTCCAAATGCCTCGTTGAAAGGCGATTAAGACAGTGCGAAATATTCAGAGAAGCATCAATTGTCTGGTTTTCCATGGAAACGTAAAGTGCATACAGCGAATAACTTCCATTGTGTTTACCCACCCGAACTCTGGGAATCATACTTCACCACGACCTTGTTGCTGAACAAACGTACCAGAAGATCGAAAGACATGCTAAAATCATGCTGCTTGTACACGATTTCCAGCCATATCCAATAGTTTATTCATATATTTTTTAAATATAGGAGTCCGCCGTATTAATATATTATACATGAATAATTCGCTTTATTTCCGTTCATTTTAACGCTGTACCTGAGAGCCAGACTATAATAACCCGAGTCCATTTCTGTTACTTTCTTGTAGAGCAGAAAAACCAGAGCGCTCAAACAATTCTCAACACCTTTAACGTGTATTGTTTTTGACTGTGTAACAAAATTATTAGTAAATAATTTAGTCTACCAAATATCTTTAATTATCTAAATAATTCTGATAGATATAATCTCGTGTAATTAATTATGGGAAACAATGTTTCCCCAATACAGAGCTTAGAGGAAATCTACTATTGATTTATTCACTTCAAAAAGGAATATATTGCTTTCAATATAGTATTCTTTGTTACAAGAAAAAAATACATGCAAATAAGTAGTTCACGTAAATACTTTACATAATACTGTAATTATGATAAATACTGTATGCATTCACATCAGACAAACAGGTAGTTAACACCAAAACTACCAAAGGGGTCAAAATGACTTGCTTTTAGATTTCTTATTTTAAATTGCAAAATTGATTAAAACGCTTCTGTCGAAATATACGTTGGCTCTCATCAAGGTAAAGAATTATTCTGTATGTTCGTTTACGTTTCATTCTTTATTTATTTTGCTTTCTATTTTAGGTTCAGTTTAAAAGTACGGATGCATTGAACATCGGTAGTTCTAGTGTTAACCAAAGTAGTTACAATATAGACTTACTTATACTTACTCCATAGCTAGATAATAAACAACACCAAAAATTTATCGTCATACAGTACTTTTGTTGTTAATAGTTTAATAGCAAAAGGTGTATTAATAGTGTTACCAATCAATACACTATAAAAAATTTGATCTTATAAAAAACTCGGATATAAAATATACAGAATGTCGTCTCAAATCTGTTAAAAAAATTACAGTGAAAAATCAACGTGACATTTAAGACGAAACATTAGATTTCGTAATTAAGGATCGATATACGTTGCACTATAATGATACGATTCGATGTTTTTAGTAATCGTCGGGTTGTAATTCGCGTTACCTTTGAACGGTAATTCACGTAGCTTAACGAACCCGGATTACGAATATTTTCGCGTCATACGAGTCTCTTTTATCTTGAGGAAGATTTAGCGAATAAAAAAACTAAGAATGTTTGCGACTTCGGTCTGCGGTTATAAAAGATATTTTGCAATTGTACGCAAACTGACGACTCGAACACACAATTGCATCTGTTCTTTATCGATCTTCCGTTGATATCTGCCCGCAATAAATAACGATCAGTTCATTTGACACGGTGAAATATACGAGAAGGTGCGAAATAACAATAATCGAAAAGATCTTCGGGTTTTAAAGGTTTCGAGTTATCAAAATTTTGTAGTACGAGAGGTTTAACGACGGAAATTTGGGCTTATAAAGGCTTTGTATGAAAGTTAATATTTTTTTTAAGTTATAAAACTCAGAGAGATTTATTTTGATCAAATTTTACCTATTATTATTACAATTCTTCGTAATTCGTATCATTCAGAATTTCGACTACCTAATACGACGATTTCTAATTAAGTAATTGAAAGGAATTCGCGTTAATGAATGCACAACATTCTTTCTTACTTTTCTTTCACTTTATTTTACAATCAATCTTTCATTAAGAACAAAGACCGTGAATGAAGAGAAAATAAACCTGATCCAATCCTGATGAAGCGAAAAACCTCGTAGAAAAATGGATCTTCGTTAATGACGACAGCACTTTGTTACATCGATGACGTAAGAAAACTTTATTACGAAAGCATCGTCCCTTTGGTGCAAAACACCGTAAAAATTAAATCATGGTTCGCGGCGCAATGTAAATCGATAGAATGCACTTCAAAAACGTCTTCTATCTTTACATCGATGTACACGGACAAAAGAGTGAAAAGGGTAAACAATTGCTTGAATAAAACATTGTTCAACCCTCGAACGGTCAAGTCGTTTATGACCCATAATGATCCAAAGGTTTTATAATCTGTACTTTAAAAGTAGTCATTCTGCCAAAATTACAGGAAGTCCCAAAATTAACTCGTTCATTGTCTTTGTTCGCTTAAACTAGGCCTGAACTTTATTGTCATAGTAGTAATAAAAGAAATATGTAGAATTTTGAAACGATGCTTGGCTTTTCGATTGTCCTTCAAATTTTTATTACTATAATAAAATTTTGAACGTTTGGCTTAACGATTGCATAGTGTAATAGAGACTTCGACAAGTGGTTTAGTATGCTTAAAATAGTATATGGCTTTTAGTTTGGTTTTGGATTGTGAATAAATTTATTTACCTATCAAGGGTTAAACAATACAGGATGGACTTTTGTTAAAACGCACATTGTTGCAAACTGTTCATTGTGAAAAAACGAATATTTTATTTTAATTCGGTTAATAGTGGTCGGAAAACGGTTTAAAATTCAGAATAATAGTGGTATAACTCATGTTATTGGTTTTTTCGAGAAAAATAAGGCTTTGTGTTTTTGTTTTTTAATGAAATTGGAAACATACTAATATTATTCTGGGTAACACATATTATACCAGGTGTAAGAAAATTAAGTTCTGTTAAGTTAACGAAAAACAAAATCAGCTACAAATTGTTAGGTATATTATTATCAGTCTTATATTGTTTAGAAGACCTTCCAAGACAATTTATATCATTTTTATTCAGAAAACTCCTTAGAAACAAAACAAGATTCCAAGAAACAAACGGAAAGTCTGATATGTGTTAATTAATACTAATTAACAATTACACTTCAAAATATCAGTCTTTGTTTGCATGTTTTGAATTTGACTCGTGTTTTCAATGAAATTTAATTTCAACTTTGATTCTGTTTACAATTTGCATAGCCAAGGATTGTCAAATATGAACCCTGGAACTGTCGACAATTTAATGGTAAAGCACGGTCATCTGTGATCCATCTGTCATTTTCCTTCAGGATTAAATATTTACTAATGACTGACGCACTCATCTAAACAATTATACAGCAATCCGTACAGACTGGAACTGAAAGAGGGCACAGGGTGCCCCAATAAAATGTATACAATGTTATGGGTGAAGTTAGACAAAAGAGTGGGATTAGGGAATACCCAGATAAACTTAGAATTATCCACAGCCCATGGATAAAGTCCTAAGTTTAACTCGAATAACACTCTTAGAACTTTACCCGGACAAACAACGTTCTAACCGATGATAGCTGGATAAAAATGGGTTTGATACTGTAGTATCGAGTTTCTAAAAACTAATAGCTTTCTATCTGTATTCGAAATGTACCCAAAACATATCTCGAATCAATTATTGGTCGGGTTTGTTATTAAAAGACGAAAAATGTGTATGCATCACTTCAACACTGAATAAGGTTATAATGTACGAAGCAGGTATTATTTAATCCTCGAAATAGGAAGCCGGGTTAAACGTGACCCAGACCTCAAAAACAGACCTTAATTAATCAACTTCATATGTTAGGTGAAAGAATATTCAAAGGAACGATTTAAGAATGGTCCAATATTCAATTTAAATTGTTAGCTGTCTCCATGACCCGTCGCTCAAGTGTTAAGCTACATTTCGGACTTTATCTATGAATTTACCCAGATAATGTTAGCGGTTTTCCTTTATCTAACTTCACCGTACAATACGCACGTTTTGAAAATGATAGCGATGGTCATTTTTAACATTGGTAATAAGATAACCAATCCAATTACTGGTTAACGTCTGTTCATTTTACTATTATTAAAGTACACGATAACAAGGTGTGAACACGTTTTATTGGAGCAGCCTGTAGACTGTAGAGGCATGGTGTACCGTTGAAAAATTTCCACGCCCGTTATCATTACAATGTATCGAGATATCACGTACCAGCTGGATTGTGATCGATAAGAAACTGTTATCAAAGGAATTGTTCAATAAATTACATCGGAATGAAGAAGGACCTGGTTCGTCCGTCTCGTTATCGCGAGTCGGTTATCAGATCGATCACCGTGAAATTCCCGGCCTTGATCTTTCTTTACATCTTTGTTTATAGGTATGGGTCAGTTATGATATTCGGTCGGATTTAGGGGTCTACACGTAAATAATCCTTTCATTACATTATTTTTAAGATGGTACCTTCATGTTGTAAACAGACATAGATATGTTAATAGTGAATATTTTAATTATTGTTAGAATATCGTGAATACTAATGTTACAAGTGTCAATTGAAAATAAATAGATAGGGAAGAGAATTTGTCAAAGGTACATGGTGGTACTGCAAGTTCAAATAATTGTTGCCCATACTGTCAGTAATTTCTTTAGAATCTTTTGAATATCAAAAAAGATTTTAAAATAATTGAAATAATATCACAATTATGATTCGAAATAGTTTCTGTGCAATTGTTTAAAATATAAAAAAGCGATAAAACTTTGAGCCAAAGTTATTTCAAGTTACGATAAATTGTTATCTCTTCTTTCTTACTTCGTTCCCGTCTTTTCTGCCTTCGTTCGCTCCCCGTGCACTGTACTTCTGAGGTTGTTGGCAGCACCATGGAATGCAGACAGGGAGACTCACAAAACCACCATCCTCTTATATCCTGTCCTTCCTTTCTTCCCTCCATGGGATTCTCTTTTTAGACCTTTTGCCCGTTCACGTCCCGTGGCCTGATCTATGACCATTTACGCTTCTGTTCCCGTCGCTTTTCGGCGGCTAACATGTCCCGATGACAATCGTTTTCTTTTATCTTATTTCCATCAATCAATTGGCTACGATTTGTAGATTATTGTAGTTGCCTGCTGTTTCTCACGAATCTTCAGTTTATTTTTATTTACGTTCATACAATGTTTCTAAATCGATTTTAGCTGTAGTCGATTAATTTAGTAAATTCAGTTTCTTGTGATCCGAAGTTTCGTTCTAGAATCAAAATCTGTCTCGATTGAAATCGAACGATCCTTGTAGCGCGAACAAAGTGGAAGCAGCGGTGCTTCAAAAGGGAAGAAACTTGTCGAGAACGCACGAAGCAGAAGAAGCATCCTCATCGAAGGCAACAAGAAGCAAATGAATAAATAGGGGTACCTTGGTGGCTCGAACAAAGAGGCTAGACGTATAACCCCTGTCTGCAAGAGTAGAGAAGACGAACAACGGAACCGTGGAAAAAGAGGATGAAGGTTCTTGGAAAGGTTCCAAATATTAGAACCAGTTCTTGCTATAGTGGCCAAGAAACGTGTGATCACGTATTTCATGTTCTATGAAATTAATTTCCGCGGTATAAATCATAGTTAACCTCAAGATCTACCTTTTGAAAGAACGACCTTCAAAGCTACATATTCTTTCATTTTTTGAAGTAAAATTTGCCCTAACAAGTCATCGAGAATTTCTTTTATAATTCCTTGAGACTGAACCATTCTCCCTAGGAAAACAAAATTATTTCTTGCAATTAATTAAAATATATAACACGTAATAGTTTTCTTAACGATTACATGCTTTTGGTGCTAAACTCATCAATGACTTTATTTCAGAGCCATTTAGAAAATTTAAGAAATTCGGTATACTTAATTTTTGGCGCGCTTGACTAGGCATTAAAGGGTCAATTAGTAATTAGTTGTGATATGATTGATTCCTACGTTGTTTGTGGCATGGATTTAATAGTAACATTCTTGCATTTCTTTACAGAAAAGCCTTGAATTCTTCCTCGTTGCTTGAGTATACTATTATCACAAGCTGTCTGTCTCGACCAAGAGATTCCATCTCGGTCACGCGTTATTCTTCCGACCTCAGGAAGTTCCACTCGTTAATATTCAACGCTCGATTTACGCGAATATCTTTCTTCGCATATTTTTTTTTCCGTCTTTTTTTTATTTATTTATTTATTCATTCTGCTTAAGGAAGCTCGATTCACGCGCACGCCGCGAATGCATGCTCGCGAGATTCGTACCGTGAATCTGGCAGGGGAATTCTGGAAAATTGCGTTTTACTCTGAACCAACGTACGACGGATACCGGATCAATGATGATCAGAGTTGTCGTCTCATTATAATATAAACGTTGCAGTATCATAAATAATAATCCTAAAACGAAAGAGCGAACGGCAAAATAAAAGATTGATTTTTTCCGAAATTTTCCTTGTACAGTTTTTTAGCACTTTTGTGATTGTCGTGAGCGACACTAAAAGAAGGTACATTGATGCATGTACATGCTGATAATTATGAAAGTGGTGTAAGTAAAAATTCTAAAAATATTGAATTTTTAATTTATTCTGTAAATAAGCAGATGCAATAATTTTTCTTGCACCATTTTCATAATCAGCGGTATGTACTTCAAAATTCTGATAGAGGTATAGAAACTGTATTTCATTTGTGATCTGAAACTACGTGTTTCGTAAAATATCATTACTTTACACAAACAAATATTACTTTGGCGTGACAGATGCATGAGTCACTGTATTTTGTGAAATTATTAAGGGAAATGCTCCACTGGTAGATAAATATTTGTCAAACGACGTTATTTGATACATTTTTAACAATTTTAAGTACAACGCATCGTTATAGGAAGTTGTAAAAATTTGTATTATTCCATTCTTTTCCTATAAATAGAAAAAGAATGATCATAACCGAAATCTACGAAATCAGCAGGGTGTTGCTCATCGAAATAACCCAGTGTCTTAACAAACGTGAGTCCAAAACCTATTACCCTCGAAGTTATTACATTTTTCTATTTTGAACCTGTAACAACGTCGTTATAAATGCTATTCCGTCGGTATCTGGAATCAGTTGAAAAATATGTAAACTGAAATCGTATTAACATTACGTAAATAAACATACGTAGCTCCGTCAAAAGAACAATTTTAATCAGCAGAACATGCTTTGACGAGACACGAAGAAGCGTTCCCTCTTACATATTTTAGAAAATTACATGCTGCAATTTCGCACAATTATTATTTTTGATGTCTTTTTATAATCATGCAAAAAGAAGGCTCAGTACGATGTCCCATCGAATCCTACAATTCGCATCCAAACATTTGTAACTTCCCATTGGTCCCTACGTTATTTTACATTGGATTTAAATAAAACCCGCTTTACAATCGTGTCGTAAATACGAAGTCGTTACGGTCAATTCTCCGCGGTTAATGGACTCGTAGCTGTCCGGGGGTCGTATAAAAGGTGCTATCAAGGATCGTTACTTCTCTAAACAGCATTACAAACAATTGTCTCGCTGGAAAACGGCACACGTGTCTTCAGGGCAAAAATATCGAACGGTCTTGGCCGATGAGAGTCTTAAGTGGTACCAGTTCGAGCCAGTTGTAAGGAGTCGAATCGTTGCTCGGTGACGTTAATCAATCAAGCCAGGTCCCGAACCGATCGATTCAGAAGACCCGGCCAAGGAAACGACCATCGTATGATCGTTTAACCCTTTGCACTCCATTCTCCTCCTCTGAAGAGACACCGAAAGATTGCAGGTAATTATCGACCCCTTTAATGCCGACATAGGAAATTATTGATAGAATTAATCGGAGGATTTTTTTTTTTTCTATTGCAATCAACATTTGGCAGGAACGTTAGAAATAAGCTAAAGAAACATAATATGATATATTAAACCTTGAAGTCGCGATAAAGCGTTGAATTGAAATGTCATAATGTTAAAATTACGGTTCGTGCACAAGACGAGAATGTAGAAAATTGTTAAAAGGAAACATAGAACTGGATGCCTAGGATTAATTATTATTCGTACAATAGGCATATATTACCGTGTGTCGTCGATCTCATGAAATTAACGTTTGTTGTACGAGTCACGAGACCATCAACATCTACGTGATGTTATCATATGCTAATACGGAATAATTATGTCACGTTATCTCGGTCAGGACTGTTGCAAACGCGAAATTTTGTCACCCTCGTAGGTTTGAACAGCGAGCATGTGATACTTGCATAGGAATTAGATTCTTCAAGGTGTGCAAACGCTTTCAGTAAATCACGGTTCATCGAAAACTCGGGGAAATGTCATTGCTTTTTTTATTATTATGCTAATTTGATGGTGCGAACGATCAGCTATTTTCTGATCTGGACTTTTTTATTCTGAAATCGCACAACGATTCAGGTTTAAAAATATAAAGTTTTGATCAAACAGAATTTTACAATTTTGTACTTTAGTAGGTGGAAATTGCAGAATTGTGCAGTCTTTTCTGGTGTGACTGTTTTTAAGAAATAAATTGCTTCTTCGTTTTTCAAACTGTAAAACCTTAGATTTTTTTAATAGAAGTCTTCATTTTTCTAATATTTATCTTTACTTCTATAGTTCTATACTTATCGCCTTATAAAACAATTGTTGTTTTAAAGAAACTATTCTATTTTGATTTCTATGAACAATCAACCCTCCTATAACACGTTTAATTCGTTCCATATTATCTGGAGCAAATCTTACAATTTGCTCTATATTATATTAAAACCATATTACAAAATATTTTTTTTTAACTGTATTTTTATTTTATCAATTTTTTTTCTTCCTTTTAATTCATTAATCTGTCATTTAAATTTTGTGTTTTGCTTCAAGGTTCTTCGTTTCTTTCAAGTATAAATTTTCTGTTTATAGAAAAAGATTTCATTGACTAATAATTTGGTATTATTATATGAATAATTTAATTCTCGGATCTACAAAAAATAATATCATTGATGGTAGAAAAAACTAATATTAATATTCGTTACGTAAATCCGTGTAGATCTATAATTACAAAAATTAATATTAGTAGCGTTTTGAATAATACATTTTTTTTTTCTTTTTTTTTTAGAAACAAATTTTATACGTCTTTGGATAAAAGTTACGTCTGTAATAATACATTCTTCAATCTTTGCTTAAATTTACATTTTAAGGGGAATTTTGAAGAAGAATCTACGTTTTACATTTGAATCGATCGGGAAAATGAGCGGATTATCTATCTGCTCTAAAGAAGAACTTTATGACGATACCTGTTCGCGAGATTGTTCAACAAGCACCATTGTAGTTGCACAAAGATTAATAAACACTGTGCAAACTGCACGATGTTTAATGTACACGATTCTTGCGTCGTCACGATTAATCAATTTTACGGGACAATGTGCGATTTCCGCGTGACGCGTGAGCATCGTGGATCCCACGTTGAATTATCAAAAATAATACGTGATTGACGTCAATAACGAGTGTATGCTGAAAATTCTCGTACTTACGCGTGAGAAGGAACACTCATTTCCATTTTGTTTTCAGTCTTCATTAACCCTTTCGGTGCTCGCCAATATAGAGAAACAGTAACAAATTTTAATTATATGTATTGCCAATATTTATGACGAATAGTATGA
Source organism: Stelis phaeoptera (assembly GCA_943735885.1). Lineage (NCBI taxonomy): Eukaryota > Metazoa > Arthropoda > Insecta > Hymenoptera > Megachilidae > Stelis > Stelis phaeoptera. Next base: position 7,750,294 of record OX030933.1, read on the forward strand.
CTGTCGTTTTATCAGATTTTTGTTTAAATAGTATGAAATTGTGCGGTCTGAGCGTTTTTCAAATATTTTTAGTTTCTTTCGAATAATTTTGGCGCCCGAAAAATTTCTTGTATCGTAACACCTATCATTCGAATGATCTACCATTATAATTTTATCAACTATAATTTTATCAAAATTCATAAATCTATAAATTGATCGTTGGTTCAATATTAAGGAACCAATATTAGGAAAGTGATTATTTTATTATCTCAAAATTCCAGCATCCGACTACTTGTGTCTCATTATCAACCCTTGAACAACGAAGCCTGGTCAATTATGACCCAGACCTAAAAAATGTATACCACATTATTTCAAATAAACATCCATATGTTGGACGAAACAATATTTAAAGAAAATTTCCAAAATTAAAGTGAAAAATAATTGAGAATGTCCGTCGTACAAGAGTTAATAACACAAAATACCTAACAATCTTTTTATTACACGAAGTTGCGAATAAAAATAATGATCAAATTAAATAACACTAAAACATTTATACCTTTAACAACATTTCTAGTTACGTCAATGAACAAACGGCGTGATGTAAATTTCTCGAACGGGCATAAAAAAAAAAACAGTCATTAGAAGCGGTGTTTGTGTTTTTACGCGAGCGGATTATATTTGCGTTATTCGAGATATAAGTCAGTAACCTAGTTGGTTGAATGACGCGAATAGTATTTCTGAAACGTTTATCGACTAATTGTCCGATGAGAACTCGCTCGTTCCGCTTGTTTATTGCGCTTCTAGGTTGTTCCGTGGTAACCACGCTTACGTTTCGCTCGTCGGAAAATTGAAATCATCAAAGTGAAGCGATTTAAACTGGTTCGATTCGATTCACGGCGGATGCTCGAAAGAATTCAATGAAAATTGTAACGGTACGAACATTTTGCGTACGAAGAAAATGTATGTATGTTGTATGTACAGTGGGTGATCAAATTATTATGAACACTTTGAAATTATAACCATTTAGATTTTTGATGAAGAATTTAATTAAAAATACATTTATCATGGTACCCTTTTTTTTAATTACAAAACACAATATTATGCTCTTTAATGAAATATGACAACGAATTTATATCCTTTTGTCACACCATCTTTCGAATCTACATATTTATATTTATAATACGGTAATGTTCAACAGTACTAAAATAAATGATAATCCAGCAAAGCAACATTGAACAAAAACAAATACATGAATTAGCAATATGAAACTGCGCTTACGAATGATCGGTTGTAACAGAAATTAGTAATTTGTTGTAAATATGCCTCCTACTGTACACTGATTAAGATCGAAAGAAACAGTATATTTCGCTACAGTTACAGTCCTAATAACATCAAAAACATGATTTTTCTTTTTCTTCATATTAATTTGATCACCGATTGTACTTATTTATTTTCTCTGGTATATTAATACTCAGAGATGGCGTTTAAGAGATTAAACTCTCTTTTTCTGCCCAACGAACACTATTGTCAGTCTTTTTACACCTTTTTTCGTCGGTCTCTGTATTTTCTAGTATCCTGATGTCTAGGAGCATTATGCTTCCAATATCTTTCCCTTAACCATACGTGAAAAATGGGAACAGACGACCAGGATTCGAACCCCATACACGTATGAAGAAAATGAAAAATAATTTCAAGACTTCTTTTAGATTCTCTTAGAATCTTCAAGTTTCAAAGTTTCACACGATTAACCTAATAAACAAACAAATTTTCAGTCATTTTCATCCCCAAGGCAAATTATTTATTGGCCAAAAGAAATGTATGTGCATTGTCTATTCATGAAGTCGGTAATTAGAATCGGTAATGAGGTACGTGGTTGTAGTTCACCAAAAAAAGATCTTGCTCCGGTTTAAATCGCAACGACTCGTGTATGCCACGTGTTAAACTCGTATTCATACTATACATATAGGTGCAATAAAGTTGCTCGATTCCACGTGCGCTCGATTTTCCCGTCGACCTTCCACCTTCGAAATGCTAGCACGCCGCAAATTACCCGTACACGTGCGCTTGTTTCTCTCGATCCAGTCATCCGCCTACACGTGGATGGATTCGTTCAAGAAGGCTTGTAAATCGGGAAAATCAGTTGAAATCGACTGTAAGAAACCCTGCGACGTTTCTTTGTCGCGTGGCGGGGTAATTTGTCTTCGACTTAGCCGATGGTGAAATGTATGGGCGTAGGAGAACCGTGTAAGTACACGTGCGACAGTTTATTTACGTCGTTCTATTTCCTACGCCAATTATAGTCACCGTGTAGTTACCTATTGTAGTTCATTACTCTTGGTCTACTGTCGGGTTAAAATTACTCTTAATCCAAAAATAATCCAAGTTGAACGCTCAGTCGCTAAGGCTTAGCAGTTGCTAAGTGTACAGTTACCTTCATTGTTAGCGACGAAAGTGTTAGACAAATGACTGAAAATGGAATATTCAGTGCTTAACGTTAGGATAAATAAATTAAATTATTTTTAGATCTTTACAAAACGCATTAATACGTGGTTGCGACGACGATTGCTAATTGTAAGGATATCTGATTTCTTCGAAGAATCAAGGAAGGAGGATAAATTACACATGGGACATCACCTGTGAATAAATTAACCTTTTACGAGGAGTTGATGCGTGATATCCGTGTCGGAAAGTCACGAATCATGGGGACATCAATAGGGAAAACTCAGTTGTTCGCTATTTATTCTTAGATTCGTTATATAGACTAGAATAATATGCTTTATACGTGTAGGAGGGAGAAGGTCAGCTAGGTGCAAGATGTACCGGTCTAAATTTGGACCGTGAAACTGGATGCAATTCCGTATGTTAGAATGCTGACATTGATATGGTTCGCGTATTTTAAAAAGGAAAACTTATTTTCGACACGCTGATTAGTATGCTTGTGTGCTGTTCCTGATGGTCTCATCGGATTCCAAGATGATTTCATGACGATTTTCTGGGAAACCAACACCCAAGTGACGTTCAATAATAATTAATTTTTGAGTGTGTTTTACATAAGAATTTCAATTTTCTTCAAAAATAATTGTTTTAGAAATATTTTTACTGCTTTTTATTCCATTGAAAAGCATCTAAAGATATCAAAATAATTTCCATTAGAAATCGTTTCTCTATTATTCACTTCCCTTAGAAATAGATATATAAGAAAAATATTAGAATATTTAAGATAATATAAGATAAATAATATAAGATAAAATTTTAGTTTCAAAGAAAACTCGAGGAAATATAATAGTTTTTATTGCGATGGTAAATGATTGAATTTTGCAGGAAGCATATAAAAGTAATTCATTTATGAAGCTACATGAAATGAGTTTTTATAGTTCATTAATATCCATATTCATGGGAAATAAATTAAATTTTAACTTAAGCTCGCAATCATAGTCTGTTTCGCTGATTTTGTGAAAACAAGAGTAGCTGAAATACATATAGATGAATTCCAAGAGCAATAACGGAGAAAGTTTATTCGTTTCCCATCTGCTTCAGAGTTTATCTTGTAAATCAAGGAAGCACTCAAATATAGGAAGAAGATTATTAACCTGAGAATTGGATTCTAAATTCGAATTCAAGATATCTTGCGATTTAGCATGTAAAAATAGTAAGATGGATATCATAAAGTTTCTTTCCTTTCAAATTTATCAATATCAAATTAGCTAATCAAACTGACTATCATTTTTATCACATTAATTTGTTAATTTCTTCTTCATTGATGTTCAAATTATCGAAATCATCGTGTCGATTAAAAACATTCATTCCTCCGGAATTGTTTCAAGTTTGATCCGACACCTATCACGTCACATCATGAGTTACGAATCAGACCAAAGCAATTCGCTTCTATTAAATCAGCACATCTTTCGTTCAATGCAATCCTGTATCAATGATTCCAAGGCTTCCACTGTATCCGATTATTCAAAAACCATGTGTATCATTCCACGAAGAATATTTGCGTCGACTATTCATAAGAAGTACATCTTAACAAATGTATAAATAAATTATACATACGTTATTGAGCTTCAAATTTAGCGACTAGTATCATCCGATATTCCGTGAAATAATTTCTGTGATTCGAACGAAAATCACAGTTCGATTTTTACTGTTAATTTCTTATTTAATTAAACCTTTTGCTATAGCCATTTTTTTTTTATGTTAATTTATGTTAATCGTCCTCGGAAAATAAACACTCGCGTATAAAATCTAATATTTCTGATTTTACAAATTTCTGAAGGGATAATATTTCTGTTCTTCATTTCTATGAAGAAATATTATTATTTTGATAAGTTACCTGTAATCTGCATGGTATAAACTTTGAATAGTGCTGCCAGTTGGCAAGATACTTACGTTTTCGTAATTTTATGATTCTCCCAGTCTCTTTTTTCGAATTAAAAAGTGAAATAGACTGCATTTAAGGATCGAATTGGGAAAACGATTAACTCAACAGTATTGTTTAACAAAAATGTAACATCGTTCCAAAGATTGATATTTTTTTATGTTACCGAAGGTCTTAAATGTGAAAGTAAAAGGCATGGACGATGCATTGTCCGCAGCTTTCTCGTTCTTCGTGGTGGCCGATGTTGTTCCCGACTTTTCGGGCCTGGAGCGGACATTGATCGATTCCTGGAATCTTGACCCACCCGAAAACCACATTTCGAGGAAGAAATGATACCCGGAGCATCGTTGTCCAAAGTAAACAGGGTTTTGTCGAAATCGAGTGAAAGCATTCCCTTTTGAAAAACAGCCCCGACGATTTTCTATCTGGTATTAATCAATCGAAAATATTCCATAACATTTTTTTTTTTAATTCGGTTAAATGAAATTATGTATTAACCAAAACTTTCCGTGTTTGACAAATCAAGGAACGTTAAAAGCTGGACATCCAACGTGTCATACTGGTTTAGCAAGGAAACGAGGAAAATTAATATTTGCATTGGAAATACATACTTCGAGTCCGCGTTTACAAAAAATAAAGATACGAACGGCTCGTGAAAAAATCCCTTCCATGTCTAAAATTCAAATGAATCTTTTTAAGGAACTGCACAAATCATTGAGTTTTCAACGTAAAATGTCAGTGGACTACAAAAAAAAAAAAGTTGAAACTATGCGGGTGAGATGATCAGGGGAGCAGAAACAATGAAATAAAATACATATTTTTGTTCTTGTAAAGAGTGCATGTGAAGTAAGCAATTCGGTGGATACAAATAATTTATTGGGATACAAACCTGTGGTACAATTACTACTAAATTACAGAAGTTTGTGCATTTTTATAATGCCTGAAATGTGCGAAGTATTCAAATTATTGTGATTCTTCTCGTGAAAATAATTCATACAAACATATATTTGTATAAAGATTCGCAATTCAATTATTACAGCGTGATTACTTAATTTTATCAATATTTTTTAATCGTAAAGACAGCAACAAATCGATGTGCAACGAATGATATTAATAACATTAAGCCGACAATGAGAATCTCTGAGCTTCTCTAATCTCGAGAGGTGTCTCTCGCAGCGTGCCCGCTTATGAATGTAACACCGAGGGCGGTGACTGACATTTTCACGTTTAAGATAAGCCTACGCTTTTCATTCCTTCCTTGTTTTTTCTCTATTCCGCATAATTTTGTAAGGTGTGTACACACGTGTCAACCGCCTTTCATTTCCTGGGCTTCTTGCGCCCTGCTGCGTGGGAGATGAATCGGTATTCAGTCGCACAGTTTCTCTGCACACGACTGCATCCATAAAAGACTTTTCATTCAGTCGTACACTTAGATACATTTCAAATAAACTCATCAGATTTGTTGGAATAAAACGTCGTTCTATCGTTGCTTCTACTTTGTGTTACAAATGCACTCATTGTCTAGTAAATGAATACATTTCCTAGGAATACTTGAAATTTTAAGCGTTTTTAATTATCTGTACGTAACCTTTTTTGCATCTCAAACCATGGTTTTAAGACAAAAATGACTATAACTTCGTCCGTCTTAAATAAAATATTTAATTGCACGTACTGCAATTATCCGATCTTTTATAATAGGTAAACTTAATTGTTCATAAACAAATTTCAAATCGTGCAAAAGAAGATAAAAGAATCCCCCCCAAGAAAAGCTTGTGGGTCCGGCCCTGAGGAAGAGGTTGTTATCTCGGTTTCAAGTTTTTACTTTATCTGTCCCAGAAACTGTACAAAAACTAAGATTATAGTCATCCTTATCTCAAAACCATCCTTTTTTTCGAATCACGGAAATCTTGAAACAAAACTGGAGTTTCAAAAAAAAAAAAGGGGGGGGATGGATGAACTAGGATAATTAAAAATATCTGACATTTAGTTGATATTTTTATTTTATTAAGATCTTACGTAAACGCATACATGGATTAACAGGCTTACGTATACGTTTACAGAATTTTACGTCTTCGACCGTTACATATTATAGAGATACGATTCGTTATCATAGCAACTCGGTCATTATTTATTTATCAACATGCGACCGTACACGCCGGCGCCACGCGCGGAGAATCCCTGCCCCTGTGTGACTGTACACACACGAACGCACGACATTTCCCTTCCCCTCCACTCGCGCACTAACATGATGAAACGCCCCTCACACAGTTGCATTGCGTTGCGCAGATGGGGTTTTCTGTCCCGACTTTCCTCTCTCCCCTCTTCGCTTCTTGCGATTCCCAACCCACACCGTGGTTATAAAAAGACCGTGCGTGGCCGCCGTCGCTTTCAGTCAGATTCGAAATCTCGTAGCGGTTTGTTTCGTTGTTTCTATCGATTCGAACAACAAAGCTTCATTCCTTAACCGTTTTCGCGTCCAAGCTCGACGTCGAGTTCGAAAACCAGTGAAAGACAGTGCGTCTGCTATTTGTGCGTCGGCTGCCGTCCAGTTTTCGAAGATTTCTGCGAACTGTAAGTTGAAATAATTTCGTACGATTTGTCGTCAATGTAGTAGGTCGCGTTACCTTGTGCATACGAACGAAAGGTGTGCGCGAACGTTTGTAACGATGTAGTTTCATCGATAGGAATGTGAACGGTACAAAAGTGATTTCCAATCGGACGTTTGTAACGGAACGTGAATTTCTGGCCTTAGTGTTCGCTTTCTTTGTACCCAAGAACGTTGTACGTTCATGCTTTCACCGTGATTTTTTTTTCGAGTACCACGAAGCGGGAAAATTAACTTCTTCGTTGAATATACTCGCGATAATTGTCTCGTAATCGTTCGAGTAGGAAAAGTACAGCTTGTAAGACTGATGATGAATTTTACTGTTCAAAGTGTACAGATGAACGTAGCGTGAGAATCAATACTCTATGCCGCGTTGGGCGACTAACTTCAGATTGGTTCTTCCTTCTGACGCCCCAACGGTCGTATCATCGAGCATCGACCGCACTTTTGACCGTTGGGTGTCGACGATCCGAACCATCGATACAAACGCGTTTCCATAATGATATCTTCTTTCGTTAAAAATTGGAAATCTTAGAGATCAAGTTTTTCAAGTTAAGAAACGGGTACACGGATAGAATGTTTAATTTTTTTTCGAAGTCGTCGTCGATACGCGGCAAACGAGGTCGTATTTTGATGTTGGTTGCAGTGTTTGTTTAAAATACTTGTTGGAAATCCGTTACGCCAGTCGTGCGACGGTGACTTTCAAACACGGAATTTTAATTTCTTAATCCTGTTAACGCTTCGCTGCATTCCTGACTGTTTCGCTCATGCGTGTCGCCAGTAACATTTTGTCGGTCGCATGTGTACACTATAAGCCATAAGCCATAAGTAAAACACCGTAACACGGATTTCATTTTCCGTGTAGCAATATTTTTGCTTGAAACACTTACAGAGAAACACTTATCGACATCCCATATGTTTTAAATACAGCTTTTTTTAACGTTTTATTATGTTCGTATAAACTAAATATACTAATAATTATTGTGGTTGGAAATATATTTTTCGTTATTTAAAACATTTGATACAAGAATGATGCAATGTAATTTAAATAAGATTTTCAAAACAAATAAATAAATGTCGTATGACCTTTGAACAGAGGTGTGCGTTAATTCGACGCTCCAACCTGCCGCGTTTGAAATTCAAATTTCCCGCGGAAATCCTGTTTTATACGATCGATCTATTGGTACAGTTTGAAAGTATTTCGTTCGTCGTTTTAACATCAATACGACATTATATTATGTTAACGTTAGAACTACCGGCGGTTAATGTACCCTAACTTCTGAGTTAAAAATAAATTAAAAAACAAAATAATTACGATATAAAATGTAAACTTACGTATACAATAATTCTTTATCTTGATATAAAGCCAATATATAACTCGACAGAAGCGTTTTTAAAATAAGGAATCTGAAGCATATCATTTTGACCCGTTTGGTAGTCCTAGTGTTAAAATATACCTTTTTTGTTGTCACAAGGATTATCTTTAGTAACAACTTTGTTACCTTCGCCGTATTTAATGGCGATGACTTAAAAAGGAAGCTGTGATCCACTGTCATTCCGCACATAACTCGGTACATTATGCAATCGAAGGTCCTCGCAATGTCGTCGCTCTGCGACGATTCGAATAATACTGCAGTTACACAAAGGCCATCATCAGTACAACGTTTCGTTACAATTTCTATTCGTCTGTAATCATTTAACCGCGCAATTATAACAGAGATAAGTTCTACCAAGAATTCTTACTAATTACATAAATTATGATCAGAATAATCGTTAACAATTTGATCGTCTAAATGTCTCAACTCTTTGGTGTAATTGTTTTAAATCCGAATGAATTCCCGCCCTTTTGCGTTATCGAACGATGGCTATCCGAATCATAAAAAATAAAGAGGTCGGATACTTTTATAACGATGTGCTAAACGATATAATGAAAATTTGCACGATACAAGGTTTAATAATGTGCACGAAGGATATTTCGGAAAATACACGCGATGTTTAATACCATTTCAAATACATCAGATTGGCGCAAACCGGAAAAGCGCTGAAACGCCATCGAATTCGCGTATTTCCGTTTGTATCCTGTCGCTGAAGCGACCTGATTCCGTGTTCGTTCTATAAGCTACGCATCCGCGTGGGAGTTTAGCCAGAATAGCCAGTGAGGTCGATCGATATCTCGAATTCAACCCCCTCCTTGTATCTCCAGAGATTGTTCACGACCTCGAGGGTTGTTGGCCCTCTTTCAACCCCCTCGAGGGAATCGGTTCATACAGGGTGTCCCAAGTCGGCGCTGCAATAGTAGAATCACAATTAACTTGAAATTAAAAGTAACATTGAAAACTTAATCAATGACGAGGCAGAAATGATAGGGATTTTTGCCTGTCTTTTAATATAAACAATTATTTTTATATAGCAGAGGACAGTTTAACACTAGAAGTACCGACGTTGGGTGTACTCTCAGTTCTAAATTAAAACTGAAATAGAAAACAAAATAAATGAGAGATGAAACGTAAACCGACTAATAGAATAATTCTTTATCTTGTTAAAAATCAACTTATATTTCGACAAGAGCGTTTCAATCAATTTTGAAATTTAAAATAAGAAATCAGAAGCGAGTGATTTTGACCCGCTTGGTAGTTCCAGTGTTAATACTTTAATTAAAGGAGGAACTTTAAAACTGCAGAGTAAATAGAATATGTTTAGATTTTAGATATATATTTCGATTAATAGAAGTAAGATAAATTAAGTCTTGAAGTTTAATTTAAAGTCCATTCTACTTCATGTTAATTGGTTCATTTGTGTTCAAATTATTTAGAAACCTATCGTATAATTTTAAATATAAAAATAATTCTTATGACTTTTTAATTTTGACTCTGTTCATGTTCGAAGCTAAAAATCATTCTCAAATTCAATAAATATTATAATCTGTTTATTATGAAAATGGGGCAACACTTTCATATGATTTTATCTTTAAAACCATTCAACATTAACATTCCTTCTGAAATAGTCTGTTTATGGTTTATTTTACGGGATGATTGTCCCGAACCACCCCATATACGGGAGTAAACGACGGGGGTGAAGAGCTCCTTTACGGGTCACGTATTTAGGTTATCCCAGTGTGCACTCGACAGAAGTGGAAGCAGCTACGCAAAACACACATCCGCTTCCGGTTGTGCCGGCACCAAGTTTTCTCGAGGAAAACATTTTTCCTGTCCACTTCTTCTGTGAACTACAAGAAGCAAACGTTCATTTTATTTTATACTCAACGTAATGATGATGCATAATTACGTTTATTAATTAAAATTGATAGATCACACGTTCTACTTTGAGAAGTATACATACGCGTCCCAAGTGGGTCAAAATGACTCGCTTCTGATTTCTTATTTTAAATTACAAAATTGATTAAAAGGCTGTTGTCGAAATATAAGTTAGCTTTTATATTGATAAAGAATTATTTTATATGTCAGTTTACGTTTCATCTCTCATTTATTTTGTTTTTTAATTCAGTTTTAATTTTGAAACAAGGGTACACCGAACGTCGGTAGTTCTAGTGTTAAAATACATCGGAATTGCAGATGCTCGCGAATTGGGATAGCTTAATATAAATATACGCGTACCGTCTCGTGCATAAAGGTTACGTATAAATATCGCGGTTGCTTTCAAATGTCACAGATCTTATTAACCCTTTCAGTCTTTAGTCCATACGTTGCCCGTATAAATGAAAGTCTGGAAATTTTGAAAAATATTGTTTGTAATAAGTATATGGCAATACAAATTATGCCTATAAATATTGATAGCAGAAATAACAGAAACATTCATCTGGGAATATTTGTCAATGAAAATAGCAAAATTGTCATATCAGGTGTTTATAATAAATACTATTTAAAACAGGATATTATACAAATATTGCTAAAATATTTATAATCTTTGGAATTTCTTTTAATATTCACGATATACTTCGGTAGAATTTTAAATAGTAAAGGAATTATAGAAACATTGGTCGTATTTGCAAATGAATCCAAAATTAATTACATTCTTTATTCTGAGAAATTCTACGGTAATTAGATTTTTCTTCTCAGTCTAGATTTTATCAGTCCCTTGTTTGATCGAAACGTGTTCACGTGTTAATTTGTAAAAGTGATCCACCGAAGTAGGTCTGATTAATTAATCCGTGAAAGTGTGGGATTAAATTTGAAAAAAAAATTGATGAAATATCCTTAGTTTCTAAATTACTTATTTCTTTTGGCCCTTCGTTAATTACTTTTCTGATTTATGAATCATTGAAAACCAAAGAAAAGTATGAGACCGTGAAACATAGAAACCTAGCGTTTTTTCATTATTATAACCGAATAGATAGCGATCACGAGAAATAATGTGATATAAAAATCTGAAATTATATTAATAAATAAATATGTTTCTTTGTAATATAACCTACTATGCTGTAACAGATATCAATTTTCAATTAACATTGAATGCGGTCGAATTCTTTGTTAAAAAATACAAATGAGAAATCATACATTATTCATTCTATTCATCCAACAATTTCAATTGCGATACCAGATGAAACCAGAATAAAAACGTTAATTACTCTGAAAGGAATGATCGATTCGACCCATTTGAAATTCACTGCTTTGAAACGATCCCAAGAGTCCACAAGTTCAAAAGTTCCTTTCTGATACAACATTGAAACTATTGATTATTCACGCGCAACAAGAAGACCTGGGCATTATCAGACCGGATAAGAAAGGTTAAATAGAATCGCGTTTGTTTTTTGTATTCGAGGACATTGAAATTCGAACTGAACCTAATAATTCCCAGACGTCGAAAATAATACCACTTTTAAAATGGTACTTTTTATTGTAGATAAATATTAATAATATGAATATTGAAGATAAAAGTAGTAAACTTTAGAAAAATATGGAAGAAAATTGGTTTTGTGCAATTTTGGGGATATTAACACTTGGGTGCCGTGTCTCCAATATGTGGATTTTCACAGGGTGTCTGTTATATATTTTAACCCTTTCGTTCGAATATATTGAAGTTTCCAAATTCCTAAAAGTATCATATATCGGACTTAATAAGTTTTTGAAAATATAATACTACTTTTCTTAATTTTGGTTAAAAAATATAATATTTCTACACGAGAAAATAGTTAATCGATTTTATCGAGCTAATTACAAATAATTTTCTGAAATATACTGTATTCTTCAGAAGTAAAATTGTATCCAGATTTGAAAAATTTGTTACAACTTCAACATGACACTCGAGATGTTAATGGGTTAACCGGTAGCGACCCCGAAGAAAGTCTACTCTGATGCATAGCAAAGCGCCTTGCATATCCTTTTCTTAATACTCTTCTATTCTCGGTTTAACCTGAGAAAATAAAAGTACGGGGTCACGCGGTGGACTCGTCTGACCATCATTTTGGGATTCTTGCCAACGGTTCGCGAACCCGTTTTCCTCGTAAACTAACGGGTCAAAACGGGCAAAAGCGTTCTTCGAGCTAATCTTAGAAGCTCATCACGTGAAGGGGAGTAAAAGGTGATTCGATGGTTGATCTTATAGTGAACAGGCTTAGAAGTGAATCTTTCTGGGCTTAAAATACGATTCATTCGATATTTTGTAGTTTTTGTTTTTATACCAATCAGTACACGAAGAGTTTGGATACAATTTCATGACAGAAAAGTATCACAGAATAGTAGTTGCGGCACATCAGCTTGAAGCTTAAGATTCAATGAAAATGACTATATGAATGTTTCCATAATATTCATAATACAAAATAGCTGGTGATTAATTATAGAGAACAATTGACGGTGAAGGAACGAATAAATTGTATAAAAAGTTTGATACGATTTGATGACAGAAAAATGTAGCAAAATCACACTTATGGCACATCAATTTAAAGCTTAAGATTTGACAGAAATGACGGTATAAATGATTCATTACTTCTTAATACAAAATTACTGATTATTCGTTTCGTTATTATTTTAGGATATAAACGATTGAAAATAAGATATGATTGATTTCACCGAAGAATCCACCATTTTGTATTAAGAATATTGATGATATATTTATGTGGGCATTTTCATTAAACCTTAAGCTTTAAAATGATATGCTACAAGTGCTATTTTGTGATACTTTTATGTCATGAAATCGTGACAGAGTTTATACATTTAAGTTTCTAAAAATACTTTTAAAAATGTAGTATTTCCAGTCGAAGTTAAATGATTAAATTCCAGCTAATTAAAATCTTTATATTTTAACTGACACTTGATTTTCTATGCGTCTTCTTTTACGTAACTGTTCAAGGTCGTTCATCCAATAGTTACGAAAAAAAAAATTAAGTTGGTCAAGCTAGGCGAGACACCTTGTATAGTGAATTCTAGGTCACGTTGGATACAGTTTACCTTGGTAGTCGATACGACTTTAATGATTCATATAAAAAGTTCTCGGGCTCTAATACTCTATGCACAAGAATATCACCAAGGAACGTCATAATCTTCCTATAGACGGTTTAGTTAACTACGTCATCGTTTCATTGTTCATTCTATGCAACTTCTACCACGTCATATTTACGTTTCATTGAAAATTTCATCCACGATTAAACCTTTTCATATAAAATCATCGGAAATCTATGAGAATTTGATGAAACGAAAGAAAGTTGCAAGGTTGTTGCAAATTTTGCCTGATCTCGAGTTGAACGTGTTCTCCAATCGTAGAGAAGTGTAAGAATTTCACGATATCATTGCAACAGTTTGATTGCGAAAATAGAAATTCAGCACCGTGTTGCGTTATTGCATCGAAGAAGGGTAATGATTTTTATAGCGTTGCAATTGAAACGTTTGATTGAAAATAATAGTTGAGGTATTACGTTAGTGCAATAGGTAACGATAGAAATTCTATTATTGATACGAAAGGCAACCATTGGCGTGATTAAAAACTTTATTTGAAGATGGATTCTTTAATTTTCTTCCCATAGCAAAAAAGATTTTGTCCATGGCTATGTTGTAAAATATTAACAAGTATTTTTCAAATTTTGGAAATCTGGCGAAAGTTTTAATTACACCGTAGTTTTAGTTCATAAATTAAATAAGAATATTATGGTACATTTTTGTATGTAGTTTGATGTAAATATTTATTTTCGGACTGTGATAAAAATTCGAATGATTATAATAATCGAATATTTGATTAGAATTGTTTATTATTTGTGCAAAAATGTTTCAATTTTCAAGAGGATTTCTCACCCTGAAGATCTTATCTAGTTACGCCGCTGAAGGCAATGCTAAAGGGGATGATGTTCTATATAAAGCAACGTTCTTATCGATTTATAAGTTGGCTTATGTATAATTGAAAGTGTAACACGCGCGGTTATAGAAACGATACTTCGTTTTGTATTCTTACCGTTGAAAAGAAATCTTAAGTATTTTTAGAATCCGACTATTTTTACGGTTGCACATATCAAACGGTTATTTTCAGTTTGTAGTTGGAAAAGAAAAAGATAACTCATAATTCCCGCCAAACTATTTATTATTTTTGTATATTGTAATTACTGTTTTGTTAGTAATTGTTATTCATTAAATTCCTATAGTTTATCACCAAGATATAATATTCTGTCCTTAATTGGTGATAATTAAATATTTATATTTCAGTATAAATGCTTATTATTTAAATTTTTATATTTTAAATTTTGTATATTATATTACTAACTCTTCTTAACTAAATTCTTATATTGTAATAACAACGATTATTAATTAAACTTTCATATTTCTTAATGGCTATTTTCATTAATATTTAATTACGCCTAATAAATAAATTAATTTTTGCCTAAGTATGGTAGCCTTTATTATTAATCGCCAACAAAGTAATAAAACAATCGTTTAAAAGCTGTTCAAACAGTCGATCAAGATTGAAGCTGACTGATCGTGTCGTTTTACGTAAAAACGTTTAACGTTTCGTAATCACGAGTGTGGCGTTGTTATGTTAGATAACGAAGTGATTTCGGGTTCATTGATCGTCGAACGTGTACATAAACGATGTTCAAAGAAAATAAGTACATATATTCGTCCAATAGCCTCATAACTATTGTCACAGTTTGTTTAACACGTTGACTGCCACAGTGAAAACAGACGTGTGTAGTCAGACACGTTAAAATCCTAATTATTAAGAATATAATCAACTAATTTTCAAATTTAACCTTTCAAATCGATAGGTAGCATTATTAGCTTAATGATAACGCTATCCGTGGTTTGTTTCGTCATTTCTTTTGTTAATTATTTGATTGTAAAAAATTTCGGGTGCCGATCACCGGTGACCCCCGTGGCACCCAACGTGTTAATTTATCTTTACAGTATATAAAGATACTACCTGATACTTAAAAACAAAGTTCTGATTTTGTAAAAATCATTTACAAAATCCGAAAGATAAATGAAATAAATACGCATTATAAACAACAATGACGTGGAGAATGATTTACAATTTACAAAATCGATTATTTAATGTACGCATTATGTTCGTGTCACTTTAAACACTCATCAGAAGAATGTAAAAGCATATTTTTCTGTGTCATTGCCTTTCTCATCGAAAGTCAAGAATGCACAAATATTTTCCTTGACTCATCGCACGTATTTATTCCAGAGAATTCAATGAGAAATCCTTACTGTTACAAACATAGTATGACGTCAGAGGCGAAACGTTTATCGACTTTGTTCTGTACGATATTTCTAATTAGTAAACCAGATTATCGGCGTATTATGGCATTTAAGACACATGCCATCGACGCGACGCGTCGAGTAAATTTATAACAGAGACCTTTTAAATCGGTAGAAAAATTCTTTTTTGAAATTTTGATTGTGATTAGCATCAGAATCATTCAAACGTTTTTAAAGTATTGTGATTACTCACATCGTGAGTGATCAAACGTAAAATAAAATAAACCAGACTATCTAGCGAGTTCTACTATCGGGATAACAATTTCTAGTGCTTCGAACCTGCTCCTGGTAGCTAGGGAACATAAAAGTAGTCGAAGGAGTTCACTGTGCGACAAGGACAGTGAACGTAGCATCAATGAAGTATACGTATGGATAAAAATCAATTACTTAATTAATTACGAACAAAATCTATACCCGATAATTTCTTCGGATGTATAGTTTAAAAATCAGTCATTAAAATTTAGAAATTATTCGTAAAAAAGCAAAGTAACGGTATACCTCCTCGCTTTCTTGCGCTCCTAATACTTTTCTTCAATTCGAAACACGCGCCGCTAGACGGCGTTAATCAAAATCTTTTGCCGCCAGATTTAAATACGTAATAAATTAAATTGGTAAATAAAGCATTTCAGCTATTTGTTGTAAATACGCATATATTCATTAATTCTTATATTTTGTATACACAACGTTTGTTTTCTGTTTATAAGTAATTGATTATTAGGAAATTTTTATGCCGGTGCTTTTCGTTCAAAACAATGTTTTTAAGATTGCTAATAATTATAATTAAAATCTGTACAAAAATGATACGTGAATATCGCTACGGATACGCTGATCAAGAATAAATCATAAAAGTTCATTAATTGTTTGCAGAACGAAAGTAATATTAATGATTATTCGCTAACAGCCATGGCTAGATTAATGTCACACCTCCTCGACTTTCATGTTCTCTAGCTACCAGGAGCAGATTCAGAGTCCATAGAACCGTATCCCGAGAGTACATACAATCCGCTTGTCGAACTTTTTATCCGTAAAAGACAAAACTGTATTAAAGTAAAATATTTAAAATATTTAAAATATTTATAAAATTGCATTATTTATTTATTCTAAATTCTATTCTCGTACAAATTTTGCTGATTTAATTGGAAGTTCATGAAATCACTACCTTTATTTATTACGTAGCCGTCTTACATTTTCTTCACGGTTCATTTGTCTAACAGATTATATAATACAATCTGTTACGCTTAAGGGAGCTCTTCGTTTGGTCAAAATAAAGGATTCAGAGCGTGTCCGGTGATCGCATTCGGCTTTCTTCCGACGGAGAAAGTAAAAGTGTGTTCCGTGCCAAGGCGAGATCCGACGGTGAAACTTATCGCGGTTGTCCTTCGCGATCGTGTCCGTGTGCCACATACTATGTATCCATTCGTTCGTCGGCTTTTTAAACCTTACCTTTGCCAAGGGGATTCCAGCATTAGACCTTGGATCAATCGAGAATTCTTCGTCTGGGAATTCCTCTGTTACGCGTCTTTGAATTACTTTTATGTCATTCTGTTTTTTGCTAACTTACGTTTGTTCTCTCTTTGTTTCAGTAATAACTCGTCAAAACAACAACATGTCTGTAACTACGTCTGTACAACCCGCTACTGAGAGTCTTTCTCGTCATGGGTAAGTTGCTTTTTTAAATTACAATATTCTTACTATTTTTTTTCTAATTATCTTCAGTATTATATTTGAGAATAATAATTCGAATTCTGATCAATTTTATATATTTTCTTCCAGCAGACTCACGTTGAACTTATGGAATTAAAAGAAATCGTAGTGCATAACATTTATTTTCAAGAATTTATGAAATACTTTTAATCTAAACTGATTTGCCTTAGAATTTAAAAAGCCCGTATCAAAGGCATTATTATTCAGAACTAAGTGAACTTTTAAGTCCCCTGAATACTTTTGTCCCAGTTTACTCGATCGATCTACTTTTTCCCCTGTGTTTCTGATGGTAGAATAAATGATACAAAGTATTATTATCAAAATGTGTACTGTATTGTTACAATAGGAAGAAACATTCCACCAGAAATCGGGATATTGCAATATGCTAACGTAGGGAGAGAAACCTCGACCGAGATTCGAACCCGGATCTGTTTTTCGCTCGTTGACCAACAATTAAATTATTCGGGTCATCGTTGATTTCTTTTTCTCGAGCCTCGTATTCTCCGTTGTGTGCGGTGCAAAGCGAACAAGAAATATTGTGATTTCCTGTAATTTTTCCTAATACTGTATCAGTCTCAAGTTCAACGAAAGCTGTTTGATTAACCCTCGAACGACCAATAATTTAAATTAAATTGTAGATCATTCTTCATTTTCGTTTCGTTTCAATATACCAAGGCTTCGGGGATACAAATTTTACTATCTAATTTTAATCGATGGATTAATTTCATGGATCACGATTGACCCGCCGTTAGAGGGTTAAATTTATAGTCTCTAACTTTATTTGAAAAGTATCGAATGTGTGCCGTACGGCTGCACGTTTTTTCTTTCCCATCGTGTCTATTTTTTCCTCTTTTTCCTTCAAAGCCGGTGGTCTTCCAATTACTTAATGGTTTCCTATTTCTTGGTAAGAATAAACTGTTGGAGTGTGACTATTCTCTGCCATCAATTTTCTTTAAGCACAACCACACGACCTCGGCTCGGGCTACAATCTTTAACGTCCCTGAAAAAAATTGGAGCATTTCTTTTAAAACCAACACAGATCACAAAATTTTCAATTTCTATTTCAACGTCTATTTCTAATCGTGAAACAATAAAAAAAAGTCATACAATTAAAATCAAAGTATTAACATTTCGTGTTCTCTTCACTCTTCAATTTCCTTCGAATCATTATTCGACCAAGTTTGCGTTTTTCTCACGGTTTGAAACGCGAAGAATTTTGTTCGCTTGATCACCGTTAATTAACGCTTAACGTAAGCCGGAAATTCTGAAAATTGCCGCGTACCAGAGACGGAGTACGACAGAGAAGGGACGGTAAAGAGATAGAGAAAGAAAAGAGGGGAAACTGTTTAATCTTTTAGCCTATACGATCACGTTATTTCCCGGTTAATGATGTGCGTGCGACGTAAGTTGATTCCACGTGCACAGCGTACAAAGGGCAGCAGGCATACACTACGTAACTTGGCCTTCTTCGACGGAAGAGGGGCAGAATATTTATCGTCCGTTCAGTTATTACATTTTTCTAACGTAAGAAATAATTATTATTTTATAAACAGTCGAATTGGTAACTTGTATTTCATAGAATTATATAAAGAAACTAAAATTGTCAAACCACTTACAAGGCTAGAAAGTTCAAGCAATCGAACGTTTTCAAGAACGGCATGAATGTAATCTTTTATCGCAGAGTGGTAATGATTGTCGAAGGATTAAGGTAGGGACTTCCCGTCAAACCATTAATCATTAAAAAAAAAAAAAAAAGTTTCAGTAATCTTATATTGTAAAGTAGTGATGTTACTTTCGTGGATTTTCGTACACGAAGTATATTCCACAATATGTTAACGCCAGAACTGCGCCTTACTTTTAAGTTGAAAAATAAATAAAACATGAACTGGCATGTGCAGTAATTCTATAATCTGATAAAAGTTGATCTACATTTCAGTAAAAGCATCTTCAGGAATTTTCTAATTTTTCTACGTTATTTTGATTTAATTGGTAGTTCTGGTGTTAAACGATGGGACAAAACATCATGGTGCTAATCATGCAGGTTTCTGTTGTTGCGTTTCATGTTTTGTATCTTTTCGCTTCGTTGACCGCTGAAAAATGAGAGATTTAACTGGTTCTCGCCGATTCCAAGATTTGCACGTCATTCCACCTCGCACACGCGCGTAAAACTGCGCAAACCGTTTTATTACGTGCCTGTTCACATTACTATCACGTGAAAGGAACGTTTTTCTTCCTTATTTCCATATATCTGCATACCTTAACATAATTTACATTTAGCATACACATAACGATGGTTCCGTTGATTGCCACCAATCAGTATTGATTATTGTTCGTGATTTTAGAAATTTCAGAAAGTTTCAAAAGATATTAGAAGACTTTGAAAGTCTTGAGATTCTTGATCTGTTACAAATCATTGATTCTATCGCTTCACAATAAAATCATAACACAATCGTCGAAATAACCTTTCTGTATTTAAATTTCTTGAAAATTCGTGAATAGTGGTATTAAATATCCGTTGTTGCATACTTTTTGCGAGTTTTTAGACACAGTCGGATGCAAATTGACGTCCTAATCATAGTCCCAATAAATAGATAAAACTGAGGAATTTACTGTGATCGAGATCTTTGTCTGATCGTTTCTCCATTATCATCGTTTGAATCGAGTGTTAATTAACTGTTCTTTCTTTATGCGGCCAAGCTCGCTAATTGATCGATGCTAAATGCCTGAAACATTGTGAATTCTATTATGAACGTGTTAACAAGATGTCAGAGGTGAAATCTTAAACATGTTCTTCGTGGTTCAAGCAGAATACATTTCAACCGGCTGAAAGTTATAACGGTAATAGTATATATTGCGTACAAAACCTGTGCATAAACAGATGTGTGTAACGGTTGGTCGAAGAGGAAAAAAAAAAGCGTAAAAGAAAAAAGAACCTTGGTACCTGATTTCTTCCGGGTTTAACGCACGAAACTGTTCAAGGTTAACGTCTCGATCAGATCTTTCTTTGACAGCCCCGTCAGATTCGATTGAGAGAATATATTTTTTTATTTTATTTATTTCCGATTGATTTAGCAAACTGTTAATCGATGGTCGTCGATAAGATCCTTTGGCTATATCGGGCATGGTGTATCACTTGGAATTTTACTGAATCTCTGTTATCCGTATTCAATTTACTTATGTTGAAAGATCGTTGAACGTGAGTCTGCGAGAAGTTTCCACAAGAAATTGTAAAACGTTTGGTAATAAATCTTCATTGTTGCGACTGTTTTATAATAAAATATTAGAGATCAGAGGAACGGTGTGTTGACACGTTAAACGCCACTTCAGTCATCGGTGAGATAATTGATAAAAAGAACTATGAAACAAACCGCGGATAGCATTAATATTAAGCTAATAAATTTGTCAATAATTACGACTATGTACGTCCGTTTTCACGGTGCCACTCAACGTGTTAATAATTATTGTTTCTGTTTAGGAGCAACATCTCTCTGTCCTGCTATAGTTCTTGCGGGAGCGTTGACGATGGCCTCCAAGGATCTCACCCTCAATACCAGGACACCATCCTTACAATTGAGGAACTTCGTGCTCAGCTAAACTCTTGCTTCACGTGAGTTTCTTAGTACGATTTCTTTTCGCTCAAGCGAATTGGTTGAGATATATTTCAAAAGGTTTGTTTAAATTTCATGGAATTCTTATGGCTTATCAAATTCAACTTTATCCTCGTTCAGAACAAACCTGTAAAAATAATACAAAAACTGTTACGCTTTGAACTGTTGAAACTTTGAATTGTTGCTAAGAGCTTTCAATTCCCAATCTTCGATATCGAAAATAGAATTAAAGTGAAAATGCGAGGTACATTGATTTAGAACACATATCACGACGACTAGAATAGAATGTTTAATGAAATTTTATACGTTTTTTCTTATCGCGTTACGTCGTAACACGACGCACTTGTTCGACGATAGCGTGACAAAAGTGTCGTGACTGATCCAGCATCGGCTATCAGAAACAATTAAACCCGGCTCGGGTCTTCCCTTTATATAATTTGTAATATAGGCCATTAATTACGCTATTCTCCTTGGGCTATTGACTTCTAATTGCTTCGTAATTCTATGTGATTTCTATTGTTGTCTCAGATGATTGAACATTCCATTCGTCATCCATCGTGTCTCGTGTACAGAGTGTTAATAAAACAACGATTACGTTGGTCTGCGAAAAAGCTCCAGGCAGCGAAGTATTTGCTTGTTGAACCTAAAAATTTCTCGTTGTTTCAATCTCGTACAAATCACATAATTTCTAGTGTGATATTTATTGTATCTTTTAATCCTATCGCTACCAAGAGCGATTATAGCCAATTCTGTAGCTAACAGTAATTTAACAGAAATTTTGTAGCGACAATTAAATATAAAAATATCCGTTGACAAAATTATATTTTAAGTTAAGAAATTTTATATGGAAATCTACAGAAATGTTTGGCCGGCAAAGATGGCGGCAGTGGAAAAGGTTAAAAGAATATCTAATGTAAAAACTCGCTTGAAACACACTGACCTGATCGAGGTTGAACTTAAGACATTTAAGACGTAACCTATTGGTTTTTCGATTAGTTCCATGTCGTGATTTTATAATAACGTATAAATAGTACATTAAAAGGCGACGTTCTTCATTGATTCAACATCTCGTTGCATAAGGTTATTCTATACGTAAAAATAATCCATAAAATCGATTGAATTATTGTAATAAATTTTATATTCGAGAGTAGTTTTATTCTTCGTGAACATATGGATACGTTACTTTGATACGTGCAATGTTAAATGTTTAATTACGATATTTGTTCATTAAACATGCGGTACACTTAACACGTTGATTGCCACAGTGAAAACGGACGTGGGTAGTCAGACACGCTGAAATCCTAATTATTAACAATACAATCAACTAATTTTCAAATTTAACTTTTCAATTCGATAGCTATCAGTATTAGCTTAATTTTAACGCTATCCGTGGCTTATTTTATCATTTCTGTTGGTAATTATTTGATTGTAAAAAATGTCGGGTGCCGGTCACCGGTGACCCCCGTGGCAGCCAACGTGTTAACCTTTAATGTCATTATTACCTTTTATTCGTACATATATTCTTTTAATTCCTAGACGCATGTTTTTTGACCAAAGACCTTTTCTTTATATACAGATGTGGAGTTTCGTGGAGCGAAGATCACGTATCTCTTGATTGCAGCGAATGTGGTGGTTATTCCCTTCACCGGCCGTGTCCACTTTGCGATGGACGTTGTCGCACCTCGTGGAAACGCGACCTTACCATGGTAAACATTTATTTTGTTTAATTTTAAAAGCTTTTACATAGAAGTTATGAATATTTTCTAATGTTAAACATTACGCGCAGAAACTTGTGTAGAATCGATGTAAAAACGAATATATGAGCGGTTATTTTTGAAAGCTGTATACAGGGTGTCCCGTAACTAGCGTAGATTCTGAACAACTATACTTTTAACGAAAAACATTGACCAATCAGAGCGCGAGTAGAGCGCGCGCTCAGCCGTGATAGTGTTTTTCGTTAATAATTCAAAAACGAAGCCCCATCCGACATTTTTGCTAAGGAAATTGTTGTTCAGAATCGTCTCGGCTATCCCCTATTCCCGATTTCTACACTAGTTACGGGACACCCTGTATAAGTCCATTTTTTCATACATCGATATTCAAGGGTTTGCGTTTGAATTAATTTAAAAATATTGGCAAACGTTAACCAATTCGTTTGATGTTTTTAACACCATTAACCTGTTAAATTGTATTATGCGGTAATAATTATTAAAATTGTTAAAGAAACTAAACGATTTTTTAGCTCCAAGTGGACTTATACCACTTAAAAAGAAAAGAAAAAGGCTCATATAATGTTTGACGTCTGTTCGTGAGAGGAAAAATCATTAATCATTAAATTAAAGGTTTGATATATAAGTCGCTACGTGAACAGTTGTATGCTTATCGATTTTCGCAAATGACTTTACAACAGCTTCGTGTTACCATGAAGGTCATATTAAACAACTGCGTTGTTCGTGATAAGTTCGATCGTGTGCGGATCGCCGATAAGACTAAGCTTTTAATGTCAGCTTATAACAATATACAGTTTTTATTTCTTTTTTTTACTTTAGTCCCACGCCAGTGGCAAAGCAAGATGGATTGGCGAGTGTGGACTGAGTTGCGGTCCTTCCATCGAGGAACCTTTGGTGCCTGCATTGGAGAAATTACGAGCCACCTCGTGAACGGTGTTCAACGACGAATGCATAGAAGGACGTCGTTCTGATGTACCGTCAACCATGCACAAGACTTAATCCATCACCATCCATATAGCGTCACCCCCACTACCATTGTGCGAGTCGGAAACGTGTGAATGTGGATTCTGGATGCATAAATGATATATTATGTTCCTGCGGAGCTTGAACGGGGCAACCACGATATATCTGACAATGAAACGGAAACTGGTTCTTTTCCTGTGGCTTCCTTTCGAGGATACATTTATATCACGAATGGTCAACTGGCAAGAGTATCTTTATCGAGCTAAAACGAACATTGTCGTTTTTCATTATCATTAGGTTAAATCGTCATCTGAATTGACAGTGGAACGTCGATAATTAGAAAGTACTGATTTTGTTTGGATTCTTCGTTGGATTCAGAGGAATTACATCTAAGACAAATAGTCTTTTTCAGTTTTCATATTGACAACAATTCGAAGACATTGATCGTTGCTTCAATAAATAAAAGGAAAAGGGATTCGTCCTCTAAAGGCCAGCCAGTTTCGAAGAAATCAGAATGGTTCCAGTTGTCTGACAATTTGTGAGTTCCAGTGCGAAGCGAAGAGCTACCACTTTTCGATGTAGATTATAGTTTCTTCGCAATCGAGAAACATTAATGCAATACCGCGTTTCGGTTTCATTATATTATTGTAAATCTCGAATTCTATTTCGTTTGGTATGTACAAAGCTGGACAACAAAGTGAAAAAAGTAAGCAATCTGGTTCCTAGAGCGTTAATTCTTTGCGAAACGTTGATCTGGTTAGGAAAATGATATTTCTCATTTCGGACAGCTGACCAGTAAATTATTAGAACTCTGTACGCTTTTAGGAAAATTAGCGATCGGATTGTAGAGTCAGGTTTCGTTATAACGTTGGTGTTCAATAGGTATTGTTAAATCGGAAAGGAACGGTATAAAAAGTACCTAAACCGACTGTATTATGCGTTTTGCTGTCACGAAATGTTGCGAATACTTAAACAATCGTAGAACTTGAAGTAAAAGTAGCTTCCAGAGATACGCATGTACGTCATTGCATTTTGTAAATTCGTAATATGTATTTCGTTTTTCACGTTTAGCTCTTAATGAATTAACTTATAAACTTGTCCTTTTTTTTTTTTTTTTACGAATGTAACTTCTGTCTCGAAAAAATGCACAAGAACGTTCAAATCTAAATAATATTTTATTGCGATTAAAAGGAAAAGCGTGTTGTTTCTTTTATCCGGTTCAATTGACTGTAATTTGGATGTTAACATTTAACATAATTATCGAATGATCATTAAATCAAAATTAAAAATTTAATGTTAGACTGACTAGATGAAATATGCAATCAAATGTATAGGAAACATTTGTAAAATAAAATGAATTCCTTCAAATTTTAACTCAAATGAAATTGTAAGTGAGAACATTTTTTTAAACGTATACGATTAACAATTTATTTTATTATAATACAACGTTTCTATGTTAAGCTGTATACGTTGTAAGAGAATTAAAAGACAAAAAAAAAAAGAGGAATATGAATTTTATTTTGGAAAAAACCGGAATGAGTTCAAGAGACTTATGTATTACACTATTACACGGATACATTTATTCGTATATCGTTTCGGCTCATGCACGGATTCGGAGCGGACTGACTGGCCGCCGGAAATATTTTGCGAAGAATCGGCGCTTCGGGGAGCCACCGTTCGCCTGCAAGTTTACGCGGCAAATTATAAAATTCATAGCTCCGATTCCTTACAACGTATTAAAAACGACATGTATCTTCAACCGAGGTTGTATTTCTGAAGAGTTGGTGCTAAGATACCAAGAGACACAAAATTAGCCTAAGATACAGAAGTATCAAGAAAATATCGGTAATAATGGATGTTAGTAAATTGAAGTCATTTTTACAAGTTTTATTCCGGATAATCGTATAAGGCGGTAATTTTATTATAAAGTAGATTTTAAATTGATTGAAGAATAGCAAAAACATGTCGCTCTATATTTAATGGTTGTTCATCGTAAATGCGTTTTTACTCAGTTTTCTTTTAAGCTATGCAACGCGTACTATACAGCTCATACGAAAGGAACGATCGAAGAGAAGCATTTATGTTGGTACGAATAGTTTTGTCGAATTTATACATCAGTTCATTAATCTAAAAACGTTACACGTTTGTATTAGCTTTTATAAATAATTGTACATTCGCGCACGATTCATTTAAACATATTTTGTGCATTCTTCGATAGTAGTAATGTTTCGTATGTGAGAACACGTTCATCGAGTTCATGCTCATTTTAAATTAAACTGTAATTTGTAAACATTTTCTGAAGTATTAGCCCGGCGATAAGCTTTTTGTTCAATGCTTTAGGAAATACGTTTGGTAGCAATTTTTATTTAATCCATAAAATTATTATTTATGATCGAAACATTAAAGTTATGGGTTTAATAAACAATATTCGTCAAGAATTTAATGTGTTGTTTTGATAAACAAATATTACTAAATAAATACACGTACACGTGAAACACAACCATGCATGCTAAAAAGGAATATATATTTTACACAAGAAATAATTTTCATGGATAACAGAATGTATGAATTGTTCTCTCTTTTT
This sequence comes from Stelis phaeoptera, assembly GCA_943735885.1. Classification (NCBI taxonomy): domain Eukaryota; kingdom Metazoa; phylum Arthropoda; class Insecta; order Hymenoptera; family Megachilidae; genus Stelis; species Stelis phaeoptera. The sequence continues at coordinate 7,776,550 of OX030933.1, forward strand.
TTTTTTATTGACAATCTTATGTACACTTTTATCATGCTGTACAGCATGTCCACTCAAATTGAATTGCTCCAAAAAGTACATGATATTTTATCCATGTACGTTGGCTTTAGAATTGTTCATTGTATGAAACACATAGTACGAGAAATTATTAGATAACACAGAAACGGATTCATCACGAAAGAATGATACTGAAATTCGAAGCAAGTACTAAGATTTTGAAATAGAAAGAAAATGTTACTACGTAACACACACACAAAAAAAAAAGAATAAATTTACAAATTTTGATTATAAAAACAATTCTTACTGTCAATGCATACCGTTTCCGTACTGTCCTGTTTGCTTTAAGTATTATGCCGCATTGAAGGTGGCATATCATTGGTGCACAACCTTTTAGGGAGTACTAGCTCATGATTTATCGTAAAAAATATTTCTTTCATAAATAACTCTTAACATTATTGCGTGGATTATATAACAATTTGTTTTAAAAGACAAATTGCTTGTACGAGAATTATAAACAGAAATACTGAGAACACTGTATAGAGGTAGGAAGAACGTTCCTCCTTAAAAGATGTGCGCGTGAGAAACTACTTTTGCTGCTTGAAATGACGCTATCGTTTTATACTATTAGTTTACAAATAAACACAGCAATTTTTGCTAAGAGATCGATCAAATTCTTCTTTGAAGCAATGAAGATAATCTCAGCACCATTATCCTACAAGGACAACTAATCTTGCTCGCAACGCGTACGAGTATTGACAAGAATGAAACTTTGGTGCACGAAGTAGTTGATGTGCAAATAATAAATAAAGTTGCTGCAATGTGTAGTGATAGATATCGGTAACTTTTTCCTTTTCGATCGTGTTCGTTCCTGTACAAAAACAAAAAGTCGCACAAATTGGCTAATTTTAATACACGGAAACCAAAATCTTCGTGGAGTTGAACTAATGAAACTAAATTATATTTACTTTGAACAAAATTTCTAATAGGAACGAATCGCAGGTGGAACCGTTGCACATTCCTGGTTATCTAGTGTGTTATCTATGACTGGTCTATACTCGATAGAAACCTGTGAAACAATTTGAATTAGTTAAGGTTAGGTAACACGAAAATTTGTATATCATATTTACTTACTTCTCCTGTTCTAGGATTGATCTCTGTAAGGGTGTGTTTTCGCCAGTGTTGTTCCAATGGTTTTGGTTGTTGACCTTTCAACGGTTTACTGTAATCATATTCGTCAATTCTGTCTCGAAAATCTTCGCGTGCATGAGCTCCACGACTTTCCTTCCTATTTTCAGCAGCTACTATTGTTTGCATGGCATTGAGCATTAAATTTTGCAATTCTAGCGTTTCTACGAGATCAGAGTTCCATATCATAGATCTGTCCGACACTTTCAAGTCGTTCAACTTCTTGTAAAGAGCGGACATCTTTTGACAACCTAACAAAATTTTTTCATATTTTATTTACGCGCAAACACACATCTTTAGAAGTAGTTTAAACAAAATTTGTAAAATTATACCATCTTGTAAAGTTTCAGCTGTTCTAAATACAGCCGCGTGCGTTTGCATAGTTTTCTGCATTGTTAATCTTAAATCTGCGGTAGAAATATTGCCATTTGCATTTCTGATGTTATCTAAATTCGCCACACTGTCCTCGCCGGCATTCTGAAACGTATTTATGTCATGATACTTCGTCTATGTGATACAGTGATCTAAAATTATCGTAAAAAAGAGAAAAACTACTAACAGGTCTGAGAGGGCCGAGAGTTTCACCTGGTTTATTCTCTTGCGCGATTGTTTTAGCGCATGCACGTCCAAATACAACTAAATCTAACAAAGAATTTGCACCAAGTCGATTGGCACCATGAACAGATGCACAAGCTGACTCTCCGCAAGCATACAGTCCAGGAACAACTTTGTCCTCGTTATTTTTCCTTGTTAGAACCTGCCCTTTATAATTTGTAGGTATCCCTCCTGTACATTTAAAATTTAATGAATTATCAATTAGCGCCGTTTAAAAATAAAATATAAAATGAATGTATATACTTTATTACTTGATCATTAATTTGTTTTGAAATCACATACCCATGTTATAATGTACCGTAGGTATGACAGGAATAGGTTCTCTCGTTACATCAACTCCCGCAAATATCATCGCTGTTTCTGAAATTCCAGGTAATCTGGTAGCTAGCTGTTCAGGTGGTAAATGATGAAGTTGCAAATAAATGTGATCTTTCTCTGGTCCAACGCCTCTAAAACATTTTATGATATTTTTCGTCCAAATTTTTCATTCAAATTAAAACTTAATTAAAACTTTATTTCCTAAATAATTCATTTAATCTTTAACATTCTTTTGAAAAGAATCGCTTCGGTATTTAAAATGTTAACTCGTTGTATAGTCTTTGAATACTTTTTATAGATCAGTTAATGTGACTTACCTGCCTTCTCGAATTTCAATGGTCATAGATCTAGATACAACATCCCTGGAGGCCAGATCCTTCGCGACTGGAGCATAACGTTCCATAAACCTTTCACCTTCGCTATTTACGAGGTAACCGCCTTCACCGCGACTACCTTCGGTAATGAGGCAACCAGCGCCATATATTCCTAAAATAAAAAAAAATAAAATTAATTCAATGGATATTAAGTAATGGTTAAAAGTTAAATCAATATTTGAAGATTGTTTCGTACCGGTAGGATGAAACTGTACAAATTCCAGATCTTGATTAGGCAAATTGGCTCTGGATATCATTGCAGTACCATCACCGGTGCATGTATGAGCAGACGTGCAAGAGAAATATGCACGTCCATATCCACCAGTTGCTAACACCGTGTTTTTAGAATGGAAACGATGTAGCGTACCATCTTCTAAAGATAGAGCAATGACTCCACGACATTCTCCATCTTCCATGAGTAAATCCAGAGCAAAGTATTCAACAAAATAGTTGCAGTCATAGCTCAATGATTGACCGTACAGTGTATGGAGTAACGAATGACCTGTTCTATCAGCTACACAGCAACATCTATGAGCTTGACCGCCTTTACCGAATTTTAAAGACTGTCCACCAAAGGCACGTTGATATATTTTACCTTTGAGAAAAATAATTATTTTAGTATAAATTTTCAATTTAACCTAATACAGATTTATGAAAGTTATGTGACAGATAAGCAGCATTCATATTATCAGTAGAAATGCAATAATGTTTAGTTACATAGCAACTATAAGTAGTGATTTGTTATTTTTAAATGTCACCTATAAATTTGTATCGATTACTTTTTTGATACTGTAATAAATTTTAACGGTATCAATATTTTGTTAGCTAAAGTAACATAGTTTTTGTACAAAAATGCAAGAACACTATTATTCTAAATAAAGTGCTAAAAAATTTTATAAATTTTAGTTATGGATACGAATACAAAGCAAACCTACGAAGATTCGAACGAAGAAACCAAACAGAAGGAGACAAATAAAGGGTACGCAGCAGATATTACTAACCATCCGCAAAAACTACATGAATCTGGCTCAAATTATAGAATTAAACAAAATAAGTAATTTATTTATTATTATCACTAATTTCTAATGACTTACTACATACTTTTTAGATCTGAATAATCATTTTAATCGTCTTCATATTTTTAGGATGAACTCACAGTATACATCGCAAAGCAATCAACATGATCGTAATCATTCCCGTTCTCGTTCCCCGAATAATACTAAGAATTCCAAAAAATGGATAAGCTCTAACGCTTTTATCAACTTTGTAAAGGACTTTAGACAAGTAAGTAAAGAATTTAAGTGTTCGTCTATTTAGCTAATAATAAATAAAAATCTATTGTTTACAGAATTATGTGGGTACAAAGAGCGCAAAAATGCTTCAAATAGCCGGGGAAAGATGGAGACAAATGTCTTTCGAACAAAAACAACCATACGTACATGCAGCTATGCGTGTTAGAAATGAAAAGAATTTGCAGAAGAATAGATACATAAATAAGCTCGAAACGAATACTGAATCGACAAAACGTGAAAGCATACCTAAACAAGAAAAAGCCACTAAAAAATTAGAAAGAAACAAGAAGGTTAATTTTTAATTTACTTGAACATTTAAGTATTGTGACATTTATAAAATGTTTTTTACCGTAGGAATCCAAAAAAAGAACTAAAAACGAGAGCAACACCGAATCAGACACTGGTTCAGTTACCTCTGCTACAACAGGTTCAGTAACAAGCGAGGATATGTCGGACTCAAGTTAGATAACAAGTAGCAATTACCTATGTAAATTCCACTACAGTTGCAATCAATTCATAACTTAACAATTCCTTTTCATATGTTATTTGACAAATCACATGTTGTTATGTACCATAAAAATTATTTTTTGAATGAATATATACTTATACTTCACATAAAAAGCACGAAAGAAAAATTCATGGTTTATATAAAACATAAAGAATAGTTGTACTTTATAATATTACCATCAGTAGTTCTACTAAAAGGCATGCCACAATTTTCCAATTCAACGACTGCTTTTGGAGCTTCACGAGTCATGTAATGAATGGCATCCTGATCACCCAGCCAATCGGATCCTTTGACTGTATCGTACATGTGCCACTGCCAGTTATCATCCTCCATATTACCCAAAGCAGCATTGATACCTCCTTGAGCGGCAACAGTATGTGACCTTGTAGGAAATAATTTAGTGATGACTGCTGTTTTAAATCCTTCCGCAACCAAGCCATAGGCTGCACGTAATCCTGCTCCACCAGCACCCACCACAACAGCATCGTAAGTATGATCTACCAGCGGATAATGTTTAGAAATACTGTCGGAAGTTTTTGCTGCTTTGCCATCAGGTGTGTAATGAAATTTACGATTTGCAATAACAGATAATCCCAATTTGTTCTGAAATGATACAATTAAATATATGTACACCCTTAGTGCATACATAGATGATCATATATACAGAAACATTACTGCATCGCATTAATGATCTATTTATAAAACTTGAACAGCTAACTTAAAAGTCAACTTTATAAAAGCAACACATTCTCTGATTCAGTATAAAATAATTCGGACATTAATCGAATTTGAATATATCGATCTTGTTTTATTGATAAAATACTAATTTTTGATGGCAATAAAACAATACACATCTTGAAATAATTTATTTTTAGAACACATGTTATTCAATAAAATACACAATATGCATAATGTTTCATCAAATATTCAGGTATAAAATTATTTAAACTAATTGGAACATATCTTCGATATAATATGTAAAATATAATTCATTACTTTGATGTTGCAAAGGAGGTTAATCAAATTGCATGTATTTTTATTAACAAAAAAAAAATGCGAATATATTAAGTACAAATCTATTTGTTGAACGTATTATTCAAACGTTCAAGACTTGATTACGCGATCATGAGCAACTATTCGTGTTAAGTGAAAAATAAAGATTACCCAGTGAAAACAATACTACAGTTTATGTACACCCACGTGCATGGATGGGTTTTGTTAAGGGTCACATATAGGGAAAAAATCTCCCACCACCAGTTTGACTCGTCATCGATCAAAATCCCTGTAAGTACGCAAGAACCGGAGAAATATTCTGCCGAACTCTTGATACCCGTAGCACAAGTCGAATCGTATGTGTGGTGGGAGGCCATCTTCCCCTACACTTTCCCTTAACCAAGAAAAATCATCTATGCACGCCGTTATACACGATTCACCATATGGAGGTTAATATAAACTACGTATGATCAATGAAAAATTCTTCGTTTCGTAATGTATTTAAATCTTACCCGTTTACATTTAAACGGACAAATAACGTACTAACAAAATATGTGTCTACGATAAAATATATTTAGAACTTCATTATATATCGCTACATGTATAGAATAAATTAACGGGATCCAGATTTGGTAGTGCTTATCTAAAATGATACTATTGCGCTTTCATTCGTAATGAATCAAGTACAATAAATATAACATCAAGGAGAGCGAAGAACAGTAAATTTATAATGCAATGAAATCATAATTTAAAGAGTGCAATTTCCCGCTAATGCCAGCTTCCCGTGCCGGTGGCTCATCCGTAATTATAATTAAATGTCTAGAGCGTGATATCGTGGCTGGTTTCAATATCGTGTTTGAACCCGATATCGAGATAGGAGAGAATAAACGATCGTTTATTTAGAATAGATAACGGAAATTAGGATTACTGTTACCTACTTTATAGTAAAAAATTGTGTTTATTGTGCAGCCCGGTTACCTTCCGGGGTGGCGCGTGCAAAACGAGGGAAGGTCCAATAATAAATGAAACTCGAGGGGAGAATCGTCTGCTATGCAGTCCCTCAATGTATTGTATTCCGGTCAAATCATTGTCAGTTCAATTGTTGAATTTCAGTGATTTACTTGTTAATGAATTTTTAAACGAGTTAGATACATTACGAAAGCTTCGTAAGGAGTAGAATTTCTCATGATAATCAATACAGATATTCATTGATATCTGTTTAGGAAACTTACGTAATTAATCGGCGCCGAGTATTATAATCCTAAGATACATCATTGTTAGAATAAAAATTATGTAACTTAAAGAAAAACGTCTTACCAACGTAGTTGTAGGAGGATTCCTTGCTAGCAAAGACGGCAGCTTCAATAGGCTGCTCATTTTGTCCTAATGTCACTTCTTTTTAATCGAAATTTTAATTTTAACAGGTACACACACACGTCTTTGTTGAATGCGTGATACGGTTACACCGTTCAACTAATCTCAATTTTTGTTAACTTCACTCCCGCACTTCTTGCACGGCGATGTGAAGCGTTCGAGTCGGTTGAGTACCGACTACTGGTGGAAGCTCCCTGATGAATGCCAGTGCTGCCAATCGCATCGTCGTGAGATAACCTCACCTTTAAGGTGCTTGCGAACTTTTTATTTTAATTTCATCGACCAGTTCTTCATATTCTTCGTTCGTTTTAGACGTTGATAATATATATTTGCTTGAATGTTATTTCTTTATCTCTTGTGATTTGAAAGTTAACATCTTGAACAGTAGCTAACTGTAAGCGGGAAAATTAAACAATACCGCGAAAAAAATCAAGCGGTTCTCATTTCACACCGTGCACGACGGGGTGTTAACGGTATTTCGAATTGTGTACTTGTTCATGTGTGTTGGGTTCTAAAGGAAAAGTACTCGTTTATACTTCGTGTGATATGTCCTAATACTTCAACCTCTGCTCTAAGTGATGAATATTAAACTAGAAAATGTAATTCAGGTAATTCTAATTCAATTGATGTCTCTGCACGTTTAATGATACGAGCAGAACGTGCTAGTGAAAGGTAACTGCGGATAATCAAAAGGTAAATCAATTTACATTTGATAACTACGATTTTCCTTTAATTCAAATTTGATTATTCATTGTACAATAAAATATCGACTTCACAGGAATTGATTCTCGAGCATGTGTATTATGCCGGTATAGAAAATCACAAAGTGTACAGCTGTTTGTGTTTTTTAACGTACAACCTTCAGCCTCAGTCGGGTAAAAAAATCTCATACTTTATGATGTTAACACAGTTTGTGCAGGAACTCGCGCTTAACCAAACTTTATTTCCTACGCCATGGAGAGGAAGATAAAAAAAATATAAAAGATTTGTGTATCACACGATTGACGGTACAACGCGTGTCTCGCTTCTCCATTGGTCGATTCGTTGTAGGCTCGCTTTTGCACACATAGGTAAAACTCATACCATATAGCGGAATATCGTACAGACAGATTTTACTAACACGAGAATGATCCAAGTGTTTGTGAGCGTAGGAGTATTTCGTGAAACAGGTTTGCTTGTGTTCGCACACGTATACTCGCCTGTATTCGTGCTTACGTATGCAGTTAACGAGTTAGGTTCAAAATTATATAACGATAATAGAAATTGAATGTATCGGAAATATAGTTCCGAATAAATATAACCGTTTTGTTTACACATGCTATTTGCAGTTTGTCGTTTAAAAAATAGGTATATTACTGTTTATCGTTGTAAGAGGTAATATATTGGGCAATTAAAAAGTAACGATAAATTAAAAAATGAAATCATAGGAACATGCATGTACATTTTACTGTATCTTTATATTTTGAGATGATAACAAATCATACGCAATACAAGGGCCACCCAATAAATTGTTTCACATATTTTTTGTTTTCTTTTTTAAATATTGCATTGCAAGCAATACAACATAATTTTTATCTTGTTTTTCGTTTTGACTTTAAGAAATAATAACATGTTGGTTTTTTTTTAAATTATTTTTAGGGTCACTTAAAGGATATTCTGTTTGCTTGTTAAGTAAATCAACAGAACTGGCATTCCAATATCTTATAATGTAAGTTTCAAGGTGTTATCGTCTACTATTTTGATCTTGACTCACGTATAAATATAATTTACGCTTTTACAGTGAACAACCTTCCTTCTTAATCAACGTCAGGCTCGAATTAAGGAATAGAAAATTCTCAAGGCATTCGAACTTAAAACCCGTTAAACGATCGTTCCATCTTAAACGATCCCATACGAGGTACGAGCACACCATACACATTACATAACATCATTCTTTTTTCCCCGTTGGCCTAAATGATTAGGCTCGTTCAGTGACTACCAACGTAAATTTTGCTATCAACGGATTCGATTAATAGCTAGAAACGTTTCGAACGATTGTACGTAAACTTAACGGTTACAAATTTTCGGTTCACGACCGGACGAAATCGATCGTAAACACCAGCGAAGTGGCTGGGTAGATGGGTGGATCGCGGTCCCGCTCGTTAAAAACGACGCGTTTCCTTGCATAAATTATGCAAACGAGGTGGCAGACAGGTCTGCGTCTCCGGTTTGAATTAATTAATTGTAACGACACAACGGATTGAACGCGATAAATAAAATATACGCGAAGGACGCGAGTTTGACACACGGCGAAATATTTATGCTCGTCAAGCGTTTACGATTTCACGACGACACAGTAAAAACCGTTTTGAACTTCGTCGATGTCTCAATGGGAACAAGGAAATAGAAAAAAAAAGAAAAAAAAATGAAAGGAATACAGAATTATTTGATTTGGTTGTGTCAGTATACTCGAACCGACGGTGGAACGTGTTGAGCTTCCGATTCATCTAACGTCGTGTCGATCACGGGCCGGTATGATATGCTGATCTGCAAAAAAAAGAACGACAATAAAGTATCATATAGAGAAATACAAAATATACGAACACTTCAGTAAAGATAGAAAATTATTTCAGTGATTTGTGAAAAATTGTTTTTTTAAAGAACGTGTAGGATTCTTTTTGCAACTTGAATATATAGAAAGATTGAATTTTCCTGCCTAACGAGGAAAATTTTTGTCTCTGAATATACGTATGATTCTGAACGGAATTGAAACTCGTTTCGTCGAACGCGTACGGTTAAATTAACGATAAGGAAAAATGACTGGTTCGATAACTCACCGATCCATCTTGTTGAGCCCACGTAAGCGTGTGTTTGCGCCAGTGTTCGCTGTACTTGCGTTTCATTTGTCCCTCGAGCGGTTTCGAATAGTCGTATTCATCAATTCTTTCCTGTAAATGTAACACTTTTGTTTAGCAACTTTCTATATCACTGCGATTACGGTCCGACACTTCAACAAGTTCTATAATACCTTGAAATCGTCTCGAGCATGCGATCCTCTGGATTCCTTTCTGTTTTCCGCTGCGTAAATTATATGCATGCTAACCAGCATCATATTTTGTAACTCCAGAGCTTCTGCCAGTTCTGTGTTCCAAATCAGGGATTGGTCTTGAACCTGAAACCATTTCAGCGTTGTTATTATATTTAACTGAAGGAATTTGTACTCTTCGAATTTTTATTTGGGCAACAGGTTTTAGCGTCTGATCGTTCCCGTTGGAAAGATAAAGTTTAATGAACCAAGTACAATGTCGCGGATGATATATCTTGACTGTTAGGATCGGTCATTAATCAACAATTGCGTAACGGTATTACAGAAAGAGATAAGGAACAGAAACGGTGTAAATGAAGGAAAAAAAAAACACGATAATATTTGCATTATTCATGTGCAGTATATTGAATCGCGATTACAGTCGAATTACATCATAAAAAACATTCGACTGGTGCCAACAGTGACTGGCGCTTCAAATTTTGTACGATCGAATAATTAGCAAAAGATTGATGAAGGCAAATTTTGAATATCATTAGTAACAGTGTTGCTGATAGTGCTGGGCCCCGTACTTTTGTATTTTGTGAAAATTAAATAAATTAAGTATAGAAATCGAATCGGTAAAATGATAAAATGCTGTAAAAATGTGTGAATTTCATGAAACGAATGTCATGGAAAATTTCAATCGTTTCATGTCGATTTTTATTATGTAACGTTTTATTCGAGTCACGCGCGTTATTAATGACCGTCTGATGGTCTCGTAATCTTCTCTTTGAACGGTGAATGTCAAAAGAATTTTAGCAGAAAGCAAAAAAATATCGAGGCTCAGTAGATTCAAGTGTAACTTCCGTGCGTTTGGCTCGGACGTGTTATAATTTTTATCTGAGTTTTCATGTGTTCCCAACGAAAGTCTAAAGTACGATATACAATCAAAAGCACGGTTTCATTGTGAAATCGCGTATATAACATTACGTTGTGAAACTCGAGATTACGAACAATCTCAGTTAAACGAAATATTCAGTTTAAATTAAATTTGCAGACGAATAAAAATATATGTATACAGTGTTCCTTGTCCAGTCGTATTAGAACCATGGCTTTGTTCATAAAACCTTGAATGGTAAAAGTTATTCTGTGTATCATCATTGTTTTTAAGTAAGAAACTTTGCATAACAAGTATATAAGGTATCAATTTTCAGTTTCAAAGCCACGATAGTTAAAGAATAAGACGAAAAAGAATTGAACGCTTATGGTCGACGGCTGTTAGGTGTACTTTATGATTATGTAAATGGAACACTCCGATCAATTCACCTACACATATGTCCGGCAGGTCGCAGGTGTAGATTCGAGTCATTTCGCGACATCCTCGTTGAAGAATATCGCAGTTTCTGAAGACCGAACAGTATTTTTGCATAGTCTGTTGCATGTCTTCTCGTATCTCGACCACAGGAACGCAACCTTTTGCGAAACGAGTCGCGTCGAATCGGCAAATAGATTCCTCGCCAACAGTCTGCGCGTAAACAAAAAGTTATGATAGTCGAGTATAACGTTTAAATAACCTTATCCTAGCAATTGGTGATAATTAGACTGCGTCGTTTGAAAAATATACAAGGTGTCCCGTAACTAGTGTAACATCGGGAAATTGGGGGTAACTGAGACGGTTCGAATTAGAACGAATCACAGCTGAGCGTGCGCTCTACGCTCGCTCTGATTAGTCAGTGTTTTTTGTTAATAATTCAAAAGCGAAGCCCCGTCCGACATTTTTGTAAAGGAAATTGTTGTTCAATTTAATAAATTAAGACAATTTTACTGATTTTCCTGAAACGACACACAAAGGTTTCTGTCAGTTCACTCAAACCGTAAGGACTCTACATTTTTAAAGGGACGAATCAGATGAAAATGTATAAGTGAGCAAATACTTTTGAGCGGTAGTGTATCCAGTACACGTGTAGCACATATTTTACACGCGACCGTGTGTCATAAGTGCTTAAACATCAGCAGTCTGATGTTGATATCAATGGAATACCGCGATGTCTGTTTAATTCACGATGCTGACCAGCAGTATTCAAAGTGTTTAAGTGTTTAAAGGTAGAGGAGTGTGAAAATATTTAGGAAAGATTGAATAGAATTGTCAAGAATGTACAAGCTTTTAAGAAATGTAAGAAACGGCAGACTACAAATTTATTTGTCACAGTTGTACGCCATTGTGTTTGCAATGTGACTACATTTCAAGCTACGCCTATTTTGTACTGATAATAGGATAATAAAAAGAGAAAGAGCATTTCTAACTGGATGTTGAGTGGGGATTACACCATTCGGCTTTGATATATATAGGTCATCTGATATATGTAGATATAGGATATGTAGATATCAAAAAAGTATGAGATAATTCGTGTACTAGCATTGCTTGTATTCACGCTATTGTCTGTAACTTTACAGTCATTTTAAATTGCATTTATTATTGCCTAGAACAACAACATTTACGTTAAAAATAAGAGAGACTGATTTATTATGTTCTCTTCCTGTCATCTCGAATGATTGAGTATGTTTAATCACTTCATACTTGACACGTATTACTTGATAAGAAGAGATTGTAAATTTTAGAGCTGAAATTCATTGAGAACTTTAACTTTCCCGCTAATGACAGCGATTGTCCGTAAATTAAATTATTTACGTACATTTCTCTTCCTGTGGCAGCTGTTACTTATATTTATAAAACTTTAGCTACCAAACAATGTGACATGATTTGATGACAGAAAACTGCCACAAAATACCACATATAGCGTATCAATTTAAAGCTTAAAGTTTAATTAAAAAGACTGTCTAAGTATTTCGTCAAAATTTTCATAAAAAATGGTTGATTTTTCATTCCATACCAGAAACGTTGGGAAATTAGGTATTGTTTATTCCCTCGAAGAAGTATTCATTTTATATGAAAAATACCAATAAAATGCTTATACAGTTATCTTCATTAAACATTATTGTTCAAATTGACACAGCCTAAGTACTTTTATATCATCAATGACGCGATGCGGTTTAACGCATAAGCAGGTGTCTTTTAACTAACAAAAGATAACGAAACACAAAATTGCATGCTCCTTACAGTTGCTAAATCATCGTGACGTTCACCAGGCCTGGTGATACAATCGATTTGATCCGCGATAGCTTTTCCAAAAACAACCAGCTCCAGAAGGCTATTGGCGCCTAACCGATTAGCTCCGTGGACGGATGCGGATGCAGTTTCACCTGCTGCCCAGAGTCCTTCGACCACATTGTCCTCTTCTTTCTCTCGCGTTAGAACCTTGTCGATAGAATATTCAATCGATAATTCGTTTAACAACAGATTTATAATTAGTGGAAACAACATAGCACGATCGTAAAATTAATTCGAACGTGTTTCGACATCTTGCATTGGCACTTTCAATTCTATTTCAATATCGAGGCTACCTCAATTTCGACGTTCACGATAAGAAATCACGTTTACGGAATTTAGATATTCATCTTTGGAACACTCTGGGTGGTTTTAGGGGGCGCGAGATATCTTCGTGATAAAATAGTCCCACCACGTAATTGTTTAATTTACGATCGTTGTAGATTCCGTCGATTATATCTGGTCTTTCGTGCACCGTACCTGAGCTCGCCAGTTCGTTGGTATCCCACCCATGTTGTAGTGTACCGTGGGTATAACTGGAATCGGTTCTTTTTCCACATCCACTCCGGCGAATACCCAAGCTAAATGAGAAATTCCTGGTAATCGCGTGCGGATCGTTTCCACTGGTAAATGATGCAGCTGAAGATACACGTGATCCTTCTTCGCGCCCACGCCCCTATATCATTAAGGATAAATGAGTTCTTCATTGCTTAAGACGGTGTTTATTTTCTCTCTTCGTGCACGAAGAATTCTACGAGCTCACAAACTCTGATGTCCTATGAACTTTATACTTTATATGGTGATTTAAATCACTTCTAACACTTTATGCATCAGATTTTTGTTGTAAATTCAAAATATCCGACCTCAGTTATCTCAGCGTGCACGGTTGTAGTTTACAGGAATAAATATTAATTACAGATAGCAATGTGCAACTTACTTAGCATAACCATTAACAATGTCGTTATTTATCATATAAATGCAATAAATGGACGTAGATAACTGAATCAAATGACGAAGGATTATACCAGTTCGTATCGGTTCTATTTTATCGGTGTCTATTGAATATTTCATAAAATCGGTTCACCTTCCTTCCAACACTTCCATGGTGATCGCCCTTGAGACCACATCGCGAGAAGCGAGATCCTTGGCGTTTGGTGCGTAACGTTCCATAAAATATTCCCCTTGGGAATTCAACAATTTCCCGCCTTCGCCTCGGCTGCCTTCCGTTATTAAAATACCGCTTCCGTATATTCCTGGCGAGAAAAATTGACCGGTTAGACTGGGAATGTATTCACCAGAGGATTTTCTTATACTTTTTATTATTGGAATACCGGTTGGATGGAACTGGATGAACTCCATGTCTTGAAGTGGCAATCCTGTCCTAGAAGCGATCGCCATACCATCGCCGGTGCAGCTATGCGCCGCAGTACAGGACATGTAACATCTTCCTGCTCCACCTGTAGCTAACACCTGGAAAAAGTGACATGCTGCTTGTCGAATCGACGTTTAAAGATCGTGTTGCATGTCAATCCTATCTTTCCTTGAATTACATCATTATCTGACACTGGTGATTCGATGGGTTGCTTATGATACAATTTCTGTGGGTGCTGCTACGTACACATTTAACTTACTTCTTTTATTTTTCGTAACTGATGGACGAATCAAAATACGTGGACGAAGGATTTTGAAAGTGATGATATATGATTTTGTCGTATGCTTTTTAATACAAATTTCAAAGATCATTCGTTCATTAGTTGCAAAAAAGGAATTAAGTTGGCCCAGTTAATTGGAACATTCAATGAAACTGAAATATGATGTTTAAGAGGAATGAGAATAGTATAAATAGATTAAGCGCATACGAATAGGATCATGTAGAATTTTTATTAAACGCGTCGGAATGATGACAAATTTTGTAGATGAATGAATTATTTAACTATGATAATATTTTGTAGAATATTTTGATCGTTTACCGTATGATGACCCCTGAAACGATGTAAAAGTCCTGTCTCTAGTTCCCATGCTAAGACGCCCTTGCAGCAACGTCCAACCATCAGAAGATCAAGGGCAATGTACTCCACGTAATAATGCACATCGTAACGCAAACTTTGCCCGTACAAAGTATGCAATATCGCGTGTCCAGTTCGATCCGCAGCCGCACAAGTTCTTTGTGCTTGTCCACCCTTACCAAATTTCAACGATTGTCCACCGAACGCACGCTGATAGATCTTCCCTTCTTCCGTGCGACTGAAGGGACAGCCTAAAACGTAGGAATACAAAAATTAACATCAAATCCTTTTTAAGTGAATTAAATTCTGTCTGTGTTTTAATTTGTGCATCGTACAGACAAAACAGAGGGTGTTACACGTTTGAACGATTTCTATAAAATTCATATCCTGATATTCTCATATTATTCACTATAGGATTAGGGACTAGTTTAAAATAGTATTTGATATTTTAACGCTTTATCATAGTGTTGATAAATACTGAAAGAGTTAACAAATTCGAATAATTTGACCCGACCGAAATTTTCGAGTTCGTATATCGCTCGTGGTGCTTCTCTGGTTAAAAAATGTATCGCATCTTGATCCCCCAGCCAATCGGATCCTTTGACCGTGTCGTACATATGGTACAGCCAATTATCCTCGTTGTCGGTGTCAATCACTCCGTTTATACCACCCTGGGCAGCTACCGTGTGAGATCTTGTTGGAAATAATTTCGTCACCACTGCCACACGATATCCTTTGCTTCCTATTTAATAGTAGGTGGTAAGGAATTGAAATTGAAATCTAGCACTTTTAATGTTTAAAGGGATTAATATTCATGAATGAATATCATTTCGAGTAATTTGCAAACAGTTTGCGATAGAAATAAATTATTGGAATTTAGAAAAGGGATCGGTGTATTTGTAGTTTAGAAGTTTTTAATCGAATAACATAATGATTATTTAAAATTACCCAAACCAAATGCTGCCCTCAATCCTGCACCACCCGCGCCAACTATCACGACATCGTAACAGTGATCTATCAATGGATAGCTCTGTAACCAGTTTACAAAAGTATCAGATTACAATCATAAATATTCGTACACTTTATAGAAGAATAATATTAGGGATATGCAAAATTTTGCATCGTTTATGATACGATTAAAATTACATTGGCAAGTCTAAATATCAACCGAAGGTATTAAAAAAATGAATCCTTGATAATTCAAACACGAGGCAGTGAATAATATTAATAAATATGATGTATTAACATCTTAATTGCCACGTAATGCGTTCGTGGGTGACATTCACATTTCTGTAGAAAGTCCAAAATAAAAATACCAATCAATGAAATTTTGAATGTGTTCAGATTGCGTTACAAACGGTACAAACTTTTTGCATATCGTTAATAAATTTATCAACGAAAATCGTTCACATTGTTACTGTTTTCCGCGCCGCATTTCGCTTTTTCACCCGGACTGACATTAACGTGGAAACCTCGACGATCCTTACATAAACGTTGAGGTTGTGCAACAGATCGCTGCAAAAATTAACAGAAATAATGCTCGAATTACAATGGAAATGATTGCTAAGAGACTGTTGCTGCTTACCAAAATTCGTGACAGTCGATTTATGGTTCGTAACATTTCTTGAAATTTCTGTCCAATTCGAAATACATTGCACGGAATACGAACCAGCTGCCATTCGTTCGTTTGTCATTTGATAAAAGAAGCTAGGGAATACACCGGAACTATTTTCATGGGGATGAAACGACACCGCCACGGTGTAAAATGTTTATTGTATTTTGTACAAGCATAACTTTATTGCACTTGCAAAAATACAGATTCGAAACATAGATAATTTATTATGGTACAATTAGTTTGATCTATGCAATGATAAGATTCCTCTTTGGTATACTTTGGACACCAGAGAGAGCTAATGGCAACGACGAATCGTTATTTATTTTTTTATTTATTTTATTTTATTTATTTTTTTTACTAAAATATTAAAGCTAACTCGGCAGACCTGTAGCAATTAGTCCTATTTCTTTTTGTTACGGTAAAGAGAAAGAAAATGATTCGTTAAAAATGTTGATAATCGGTTGTAATAATTAATAGTTCGTTATTTGAGCGGCAAACTGTACCAACGATTCATTGTTTCTATTTCTAACAGATATCTTTACACTTACGCTACGCTTACTTCGTTACACACATGTACACACGAAAATATGTTTGATCGGTTTTATTCTTTTCTCCTGTTTCGTTGCGTTTACTCGTATAAAAAGCTCGTAGAAAAATGGAGGTACGTACATGGAAAAGAAAACGGGTGTGTTGTTCGTTGAACACAAAAGTAGAAGTCTTAATAACGAACAAAGTAATCGTGAATACTGTTATGAAATTATCATTTTTCATACAAGCGTGTTAACAAAAGCACACGTATAGTAGCACCTACACTTACGATAAATTATATGGAATTTATATTAAATGGTTCCGTCCATTGTTCGTTTTAATTAGATATACGATACGTATTGTACCGCTCATAATTAATCGAAAACCTTAATACTGATTAACAACAATTTTTCGAGCATACCTATTAGTAATTAGAAATTAACATTTTTATGAAATCATTATTTAAAATTAGGTACTTTCAATGTTATCCTATTTTGATAACATTTGACCAGAAAAATATTATTTTTCATTGTTTCTTCTTTTTGAGAAATAAACGTAGCTTACAGTAGGAATTGTATTATGCGATGTCTTTGAATTACATTGATAAATTTTATCGGTAATAAACAGTAGAAATTAACATACATACTCCTCGGTCTTAGTCACTCGAATAATTATGAACGATTTCACGTTACGTGCGATTGTTTTCAAAGTATCGTGCTTCTTTCAAGTGGTACAAGATTAAATTTGACGATCGCAAGATTCAACTTAAACTAACGGAATTTTTAATATCTGATTTTCAAGCTAACGACAGTACAGCGAAAATTCTACAAGTCTAATATTTTACTCGACTATCGATCATTGGTTCGGCTCTGTCTTTTACAATTATTGACGTTCATTATTCTTCTGTTCCCCTGATACTGAGAATTTAATTCTCCCGATTTCTTTCAATTTCACAAGTGATCTCGAAGTTGATGACTAGAGTATATAAATGGCTTTAACTCTAAACTGCAAGAATAGAATATTTAAAATAGCTTTTCGTTCAATTCCTTCGGGCTGATACTTCGCTATTCGTATTTCTAGGAACCTTCTCAAAAGACGTATACAGAATGAACTATAACAAAACTATAAAGGATACAGAGAGTAAACAGTTCAAAATTGTAAAACATTTAAAAACTTAAATAATTTTCATACCTTATAGTTATTTAAACGAGGACCGTTGCTATAATATGGTGGATATTTTCTTATAAAATAAGTTTAATCGAACAATTTTTCCTGCATCTTTTAAAGTGTTGATACAGATTCACACTGTATTTCTCGAAAAGGTGTATCCGTAGAATTTTGCAACTTCTGTCTCTGGGGACGTGTGCTTTCTTCAGAGGACGAGTCTCTTGAGGCCGCATTCGCAGCAGAACTTCGCGGTTTCCGGGAATTTGAAACCGCACTGGTGGCAATACTTCGACATCTTGCATTTCGACGTGATCCCATCACCGTCTCGACGATTGCGTCTCGGTAAATCTTCCTCGAGTCGGCCGGCCACGTCGTTGGTGCTGCGTCCATGATGCGAATATTTGCGATTTAAACTAGGAGGAACATAAATTGAACGGGAATTTAAGCATGCGGGACACTGCATAGTGACAGGAAGTATTGGTAACCCGCCCACTGTTAACACATCCGCAACCGGTGACGTGTTCTGCGCTGTTTCAAAGTATTTAGCCTGTTACTAACAAGGGGACTTTTTAACTATGGACCACTTTTTTTGTGGTCTCGGAGAAATTATCGATGAAAAATAATCCATTTTTATTACGTTTAAGTTATGTACTTTTCTTAGGCATAGTTGAATGTACATTGGCGTAGCAAAGCGGCTATGGTACGAGACTTCAAATCTAGCGATTAAAATTCAACTGTCGCAGATATCAACTTTATTCTAGTTGCTTTTTTTTTTACTTTTTTCTTCTAACTAGTTAATTTGATAGCTACTTAACGTATAAAAACAGAAAAAATTAATTAGTTAGAAAAAGAAAAAAGCAAATAGAATAAAGTTGATCTCTGAGAGATTTGAACTCCAGTCGCTAGATTTATACGTAATGCGTAAGTTAAACGTAAAAATGGATTATTTTCGCTAATTTCTTCGAAACGATAAAAAGGTGGCCCATAGTTAAAAATTCAGATTACACAGGAGATGAAACAGTACAATATAATATATGAAAATAGGAAAGATCAAAGGGTATCTTATAGTAAAGTCCCCTTAAACCTACGAATAATAAAGTTAATAAAGAATACTAAAATTTGGTATAGTGTACAAATACAGTGAGCGGGTTAACGTGTTCCAATAAAACCATTTCCTAGGACTTTGGGGATCAATTTCGGTGTAATTCGAAATAAATGATCGACAGTTAATAATTAAATTGTTAATCATTGAATTAAAAAAATCTAGTATGCATAAAATATTCTGAATCACTTAACACTTTATTTACAGTAATAAGTAAATTAAAAATTTTTAAATACTTACCAAAGTACTTGTCGCGAAAAATATTTAAAACTTCTAATAATAGATATAAAAATTTAATGAAAAATCAATTTTTTTTATTTATGTCATTAACTTCTGAGCTTCTGGTCGACAAGGTGTTAAGCTCAAACAGTTCATAAAACTTTCCAAAATGTTTAAAAATGACAACATATTAACCTGCTATAAGCGGAATCAGCGCTCAGCTTGCTGTGATCTTGTCTCTTGTAGCTTTCCGGCGAAGACAGTTCCTCGTCGCTGATTTGACCATTGCGCTGTCTGCCATGGACGGGGCTGGACAAGGAATCGTTTTTCAGGAGGGATTTCAAAGAGGAGAAAGAGCCGTTCTCGTCGTCGAACGAGGTCATCAGCTCGTCGAACAGAGAGTTCGATCGTTTGATGTCCATGTCCGAGGACACTATGGAGCTCAGGCTAAGGTTGCTACTCGACAGATTCGCGTAATTATTGTTTCGATTGTTCAGACTGTTCTGAGTCTCGTTGCTCTTGCGAGATTTTTTCGAATCGTCCAAGGTTTTTCTGTCGGGGGTGGTTTTAGGCGCGGAAGAAGCTCTGACCGAAAGCGAACGATTGACAGACGGTCGAATAACTTTTGGAGAAACTTTGTCGAGGATTTTACGAGCTCTTTCCGAGCTGGCGACGAAACTTCTGCTACCACGATTCCCGTCGTCCACCACTTCCCCGCCTAAAGCCTTCGATTTGTCGATGATCACCCGTCTGCCTAATTCCCTGACGGGCGATTTCTTGTCCACGTCCGACCTTGAGATCGATTCCTTGAGATCTTTGAGGAAAATCTCGCGAGACAACGAGTTGGTCTCGGTCGAGTCGCTGGAGAAATCTGATACAAGATCGTCGAATTCTGACGGGGGTGCTATCAAGGATGATCGTTTTTCTGGGCTCGACAGGGACGATTGACAGGGATATTTAACGAAGGCTGAGGAATGAGAGAGAGGGAACGAGGTTTCACGATTTTTCTCGATACGACCATCAGTCACGGATTGCTCGCTGGTGTCCGACAGCAGGTCGTTCATTTGCTGCTCTGCTAGCAGAAAAGGATCATAATCCTTGCCTCTGAAAGCACGAACAAGATTTTCATTCGACTGTATATCGTTTTAAAGGACCAGAATAAAAAGTGAACTTAATGTAGGAAACATGTAAAGAAGAAACGTCTTTCGTAACAAAATATCGGTGCAATGGTGTTTGACTCGTTCCTTTGAGAATATTGCTGATAAAAGTGCTCTGATGAATGATGAATCGAAGAAGGTAGCAGTAAACGAAAATTCATGACTATTTCTCATTTCCTTGAATTACGACGTCGAACTTTTTCGGACGTTCCATTCTAAAAGCGATGTCGATTATGTATGTACATTGGAGAAGCCTTTCAGCTTGGAGCAAACACATAAAGCATGTTCTTTGATCGGTTTCTAAAGCAAATCTTTGAATAACGTGACGGGTAAATTCGTGTGGCGATGCACATGCGATGCAGGGTACACCGAGGAGCATGCCAAGATTAAATTTGAGGTTCGAATAGAGGGTGATGTTTTAATAAGATTCCACTTTTAACACTTTATCGCCGGGTAACTTGATTCTTTAGAGGAATAACTCATTTATACTGATTTTCCTTATTTCTATTAAATGATGCATCTGAGATACTTTGATGACATAAAATTATCGTAAAATGACACTTTTGATATACCAATTTAAAGCGTAAGGTTTGAGGAAAATGACTACATAGTTTCATCAATATTTTTTATATAAAATGACTGATTTTTTCATTGCATTGTTTATTTAATCGAAGAACCAGCCATTTTATATTAAGAATATGGACGAAATATTTATACAGTTATTTTCATGGAATCTTAAGCTACCAATTTTTGTGTCATAAGTGCTATTTTACGATAGTTTTATGTCATCAAATTATATTTATAACCAACTTACACAAAAAAAAAAACAACGGCTGATAAATAGAATTATAGAATTAATTAATATCTTTCAATTAAAGGCTCAGAAGAAAGTTACTACATATAATAATTAAAGAGTCAAATGTTTCTTTTTCTTTAAGTTAAAGCAAATCTGGTAAATGATAAATAAATAACAGCGAAATTTACAATATACATAAAAAATATTTTGATCCCTGGATAATGTGTTAATCTCTCATTAAAATTGAGTTTTCCGTGGAACGGGTTTTACGATAAACCAGAAATCTGTCTTGGCAATTTATTAATCCACCTGAAACTTACGTTCTACCGCTAAGTACCAGATTAAAATCCGGTCGTCTGCGTACGTAATTGCTCCATACAGGACGTAATGGCAGTTTAAAATTCCTATAATTATCATAGACGTGTTAAGTCTATGAATATCGTGGCGTTGATGTATGCACCGTATAATTAAGTATCAAAATAGACGCGTTAGAAATAACGAATGCAACGATATGCATATCATGAAAGAGTTAAAACTTCTTTGTTCTAATAAATCTTACTATTGGTTAAAATGATACGAGAATATTGAAATTATTTAAATTAAAATGGAAATTTGACATTCCCCAGTTTTAGGTTTGTTATAAATTGAAAAGTAAAACCATAAATTATTTCACTGTAACTAATGTGAAATGTAAATATAGAAAGTTGATTCCATTTTATGATAGTGTTAGGTATCATACGTTAATCCTTGGAAAACGGACCCCTAAGATAGCAACGATTTAAATTTAATTTTTCGTTATACAGTGTGGACCATTTATCTTGAGACAGGTCAATATCTTGCAAATAACATATTTTTTCCAAAAATCTTGTTAGCTTTCGAGTGGGTCATCGGATGGTTACATTGAATTTTTTTATTGTGGAGGTCTGAAGATCATATGAAGTACAGCTTGATTTTTTTTTTTAAATAGAAACCCCTCAAAACCTAACAACTTTTATCTGGAACATTTTTAGAAAAAATGTGTTGTTTACAAGATATTGACCTGTCTCAAGATAAATGGTCTACCTTGTATATAACAATAACTAACAAGCCCATTCGTACCTGTGATCTATCAAGGAGGAGCCACTAGGAACAGGAGGAAGGATACGAACTTTCGGATTTCTCTTAATAAACCTGCTCGCCCCCTGATACGGTGGATCAAGATCGATCAATCGATTCCTCGACGCTCTCGAAGCTTTCTCCCAATAAGTTTGAGCGTCGATCTTTTCCCCTTTGCCATAATTTTCCTTCACCACCATCGTGGTATCTTTGATCTCTGGCAAAATTCGAAATCTGATGTTCCTATTTCTCGTACCAATCTCTTCGATCGTCTCAACCTCGACGAATTCAACTTGTCTCGCCTCTGTGAAATCCATCCCGTTGGTCGAAGATGCCAAACTATCGGTACTTTCATTCAAAACGTTCATATTTTTGTTCTGCGTCTCCAGAATCTTCGATCGATACAATTTCGAGGTGGTCGACGATTTTTTCACCTTCACACGAGACTCGGAAAGAATTATCGAGCGCACATTTCGCTTATCGCGTCTGTTTAATGTATCTTTCAGATTGTTTATCGCCCCTTTCATGTGCTGTTCGACGCTGTTGTCGCTGTCGTAATCGAAATCCTTGATCTTGCAGTTTTTATAGATCTCCTGTATTTCTTCCTTCGATTCTTCGTCTAAATAATTGTCATTCGTTCCATCGGCATACTCCTGTTTGCAATTGTTGGTATCTTGTAAATTTTCATTCGATTGCTCTTCTATTGGTTCTTCCACGGTTCTTTGGTGTTCTTTTTTAATCAGATCACAGCAGTCGATCGTTTTTTCGTATTTCAGGGCTTCAGAAATGTTCGCCGAACAATTGCATATGTTTGTTTGACTAGCAATCTCTTCTTTGAGAATTTTGTCAGAGTCAAATTGTTCCTGTGCTAATATTACAGGAGACTGGATGCGGGAGTAGCTTTCGATATCTGTTTTGTGGGTTCTTGTAGATGGAACGATACTTGGAAGACTTAGACAATTTTTAACGTTCTCAGAAGTATTTAAGTTGTTTCGCTTTCCAGAATTATTCCTTCTTGAGTCGATGGTTCTGTTACAAGATGAACGTCTGGAACAGTTCGAATCTCTGCTTTCGACTCGAAACAACACTTCTGATCCAGTGTCTATGTCTACAGCCATCTTCCATTCGCAGTCTGTTGGCGGTTGACAAGATTCTTCCATAGAATTTTCGTACGTTTCAGATTTTGGAACTGAATACTCTGCAACGTCCAAAAATGGTGTGCTTGATCTAGTTGGTAATAACACATCTTTTGAGAATGGATAATTTTCTACATCTACGAAGTTTATGTCTAAATTACAAGATTCTTTAATGTTATCTATATAATCGGTCTTTGTAGAAATTTCATTTTGTAAAGATTGATATAAATTTTTAACATCAGAATTGAATTCATCGTTGGCTACATTGATATTATCAGAATCTATCATTTCTTTTTCTGATACATTATCCAGTAACGTTAATTGGTTCCCTTCCGGTGGGTCATCACCAACAATTGTTTCGTTCGTTTTAAATTTACAATTTCCAGAAAAATTATCAAATTCATCAGACTTCGATTTTTGTTCGAAAAAGTGTCTTAGATTTTCTTTCCAATTTCCTTCAATAACCTCGTCATTCCCATGTGTACTTACAGTTTCTGTATTTCTTTCTTCGATAGATGCGCTATTTAATTCATTATTCAATATACCATTCTTCTCAAGATTCTCTTGCGAGTTCGCAGTCTTACATTCATAATCTTTTTGCGAAGAAAAATCTGCGTAAGATGTAAGTCGCTTCTTCTCCAAAATTTTACTCTTCACGGATTCAAAAGGTTCAGAAGGCAATTCCGTGTTCAAGACATCGAAAGTTGAATCATTTGCTTCGTTTTTTAAACTTTCCTTCTCGATTACAGAATCCTTCGATCTTGTTCTGTCGATCACTTCGGTTTTTGAGCTCGTACGGGAGATTCTTTTCACTTTCGATTCATCAGGATAAATAAACCCGAAGGACGAAGCACGGGTACGATTCACTTTTTCCGGATCTCCCAGACAAAATTCCACCCTTGGACTGTGTTTCACCGGTTTCCATTTCCTTTTGGAAACTTCCACCTGATCGATCTCCTCGTTAATCAAATCTTTGAACGAATATGTTTGATTCAGTTTAGAGCTAATCGTCAACCAGTTCAAACCTTCGCTCCTGGAACTCAATCTATCCTTATCGTCCTTGCAAATATCCTCGTCCAAGGTAACTTTCAACACATCCTGTTCAAATAACCCTCTGTCCAAAGAGAGCTCCTCAACATTCTGATCATCCAGACTGCAAAGATCAACATTTTCAAATCGTTTCTCAGCTTTCGTATATTTCTTATCGCTTCCAAGTTCGTAGGTCTTCTCTTCACTGATCTTCTTCCACGTGGTGAACGCACTTTCCCTGTAGATGTTGCACGGTTTCACAGTCACCCCCACGATGTCTGCGTTAATCAACACGTCGTTCACCTTCGGATTACCCTGACTCCTGGCGGAAACGATGTTCGTCTTCGGTGACCTGGCTGAGTACTTTTCCTCTTGCTTGCACCTGACCCTCTCTTGCAACTTCCTTGACCTTCCCTGTCTCTTGCACGACGTCGGTGAAGGGATACTATAGCAATCTTCTTGCGTGTCTTTCGTGTATCTTAGAGGCGGTACAGGGAGGTAGGAGGTTCTTTTAACAGGGGGCGCAGGTCGAAAGGACAGTGGTCCGAGCTTGTCTTCCGGTAGCCTGAGGATTAGGAAACAGGATCAAGGATGTACGCCCGACATCAGGAGAAGGTCATTAGGCTTTTTGGAAACGCGATTTACGAGTCTTAAGGAAGAATGGATTCTGTCTTTCGTTTAAATGCTTCGCGAACGGAAACAACCTTGTCCCTTTTCCTTCTCCTCATGCAAGCCACTCAGGTGGATTTAAACTAAACTCCGAGAATTGGCATCAGCCACGCGAACGTGTGATCGAAAGGTGCTTACCTGTTTCCGCGATCGATCGGTCGTGACTTCATGGGGACATGAGACACGGATGACTCTTTCGATTGTCCGGAACGTCTCCTGAAAATAATAAAGTGTTCTTTAAGGTAAACTTATTTCGAGCAAAAAGTAGCTTATAAAAGAACTGACGCTGGGCCCTTTTCAATTATAAATTAATTTTGTTGGTATACTTCCATATAATAATATATGTATAATATTTCATACGCTAGGTCAAACTGATCCTATGGAAGTTTAGAAAATGTATCCCTAAAAAGAAAAAAGAAAAAGTTGAAATTGTACTGATTAATTTTAACCCTGTATAATTATCATGAAAGCAATACAAAATTATGACGAAAGAGCAGCGAAAAGTCGCGTTACAAAATAAAGGGGGTCACAGCTGAAACATTTTTTCTGGCACAAAGCCAGCGAGACAGGGTTCAACATAAGGAAGCAATCGTTTCCATAATTACTTCTCTAAATTTAAGATGTTTCACACATCCGCGGCGTTTAACACGTTTGTTCCGTTCAGTATTGGAATCTCTCTTTCATATAATATTTTGGTCCTCAAAATTACTCACACAATATTCTGTAATTGGATGCTGCATATTTTTTTACAATAACGTGTCTGGTTCAATTATTAAATTTACCGAATAATATATTTCATTATACAGTTATTTACATTTTAACATATTGCTCTCAACAAAATTTCCTATAAAGGGGGGCTGGGCCTAACTTTGTCACTCTTAATTATGTTGTTATTTGTGCCAATACTCTACTCCTCGGTTCGATTGTCCTAACTAATATAAATATATTAAACTATCTCTAGTTTTCTACAAAGCACACACATCATTTCAATTTTGCTCGAACAATAGAAAGCATATCAAATTTTATATATTCTATAATATTTTGAAAAAATGTAGAAACAGTC
The DNA here is from genome assembly GCA_943735885.1 of Stelis phaeoptera. Lineage (NCBI taxonomy): Eukaryota > Metazoa > Arthropoda > Insecta > Hymenoptera > Megachilidae > Stelis > Stelis phaeoptera. The sequence goes on from OX030933.1 coordinate 7,802,961, forward strand.
GATAGGCCATTTTGACTAAGGATAGAAGAATACACGGCTATTTCTCTTTTGGATAGAATCTATCAACTTACACAAGAGGCTTCTGTTTAACAGGACTGTCGTTCTTGTTGCAGCTCGGCGCCGAGGCACTCTCCTTGGCCTTAACAGTGACCAAGGTTGGCGACGTTTTGCTAGCAGAATTCAGAGCGATCGCCGAACCTGGTGAATATTTTTCCCGGGTCACTTGTCGACGGCTCTTCACGGCCGGAGCACGATACTTCATTCGTGCTTCGAGACGTTCCTTGGCGATGTTCGTCGCGGGACTAACTGGCACGTGGGTAACCCTGTCCTTGCACCAGGCCACGTGTCTGTCGTATGCTTTGACGCCGAAATGTCTATTGCAGGTGGGACACATACCCTGCTCGTTAGAGCGCGTTGGCGCGCTCGATGTGACCATCGTTCCACACTTCTGCATGTTGGTGTCCGTCTGAAACCGCATTACACAATTAAGTAAGTTGTTTGAGAATTCTGAGAATCATAGTCAGAATATTGGTATTAACCCTTTTGTCACTAACGAGGGTAGCTACCCAAGTGTTACGATCACTTATTTATGAAACTTCGCCATCTTACAGAGTCCGTCCAGCTGAGTATTCCGATAAGCCCCTTTTGAGCGTAGACGGCCAATAGTTTAGGAGATATTAACGATTAAAGTTAGTTAGAATTTAAATTCTATATTATAACACACTCACACATACAAATGGTTAGTCTTTGGAAATCCAAAGGTACAGGGTTTAAATCCTCCGTTCCATACCTTTTCTTTTTACGTACTGTCGTCCTTTTTTATGTTCACTTATTAAAGCTATGCTATAGTTTTTGCATCTGTTAATAATTTACTAATTATATTGCATTCTTTTTTATCATTGGGTCGTCCACGCTCAAAAGGAGGTATCGGAATACTCAGCTGGACGAAGTCTATAAGGTGGTAAAGTTTCGTAAATAAGTGAGCGTAACACTTGGATAGCTCCTCTCGTGAGGATGACTGAATGCGCTCATCATCAAACACAGGGCTGTTGCAAATAGAAAAGTATATGGAAAACAATGGAATGAGAGTAAATATTATAGAATAAAATGTGTAAGGTTGAATGAATTTATTAAAATAACTCTATAAGGGGAGTTTAAACAATGTTATTGCATATAGGGTTAAAGAAAGATAGTTCTCGGTTTACAACTTATAACTCTACTCTGACTCCTTTCATCTTGAAACTTTCCGGGAAGACGCAGAATTCCACAGGGTTGATAGTGAGAAACCAAATTCTTAGATATTTTTCATACCAATATTTTACTTAAGTAGTTTCAAAGAAAAAATCGGAGTGCTTCATAGAATGGCACTAAAATCCTTATGGTTGATCCTTCAGGGATCAACAATTACACTTTTTAAAATTTTCAGAGTATTTGATATTTCTTCAGCATTTGTCTGATTGCAATTTGTGTAACTTAGGTGTAATGATGGAAAGGGGGTCCTAATAAAAAGATAAGTGGATGAAGTACGGACCGAAAGTAGAAGAAGAGTGGGTAGAAAGTGGAGCAAGTGGATTTCTGGCATTGAAGAAACGAACAAGGGCTATGGACCAATTGGAACAGACTGAGAATAGGATGGACGGCGAGCAGATAGGGAGCGGTTCAGACGTGCCAAAGTTTGCTACATGTCCAGAAGAAGTCAAGGTATGATTAATGTATTTCATGTTACATGAAACGTAAATTTTCCGAGTAGCAGTATAAATGTGGTCTAATTGCGTTTTTTTTTCTTTGCGAATTGTCTACTTCATCAATCCCTGATTGCAGATTTTAACTGTAATCTATATTCCTAAAAAAATGATAAAAATTCCGAAACTTTAGATAAATCATGTTGTTGCGGTTAATTTTTGTGCAGATATGCAATTTCTTTTATGGATAAGTGATTTCTACAGTAATTAGCGTGCGATAATATTCTTAAAGCTTAGTTCGCGACGGGTTAATAATTATCTTAATAATCATATTCTCGATCGGTGTTGTTGAGTGTCAGTTTGAAATATGTATTAATAAATACTGTTCGAAGGAGTAAGAAATATGATTATATGTTGCGTGTCGATGAAGGTATTCATCTCACGCACGAATGCACTTGCATCATTCGAGATGCATCTGGGTTAATCTGCGCTCTATGTGCAATTCTCACCTTTCTGTTTACCTTTCCTTTTTAATTCAATTGAGCAACCTTACGTTTTCTACCGATTTCATTCAAGAGAACCAAGTAACATTAAAATCTATACAATTGATCAAATTCAATTAAGATATTAACTCGTTCATTATTATGAGAGTCACCAGTGTTAATATACTCATATAATTAAAAACAAACAAACAAAACAAAAAGAAACATTACATTTATCCAACGCAGGCGTCGGCAACCATTTTTGGCTGCGAGTCAAAATCAATTAAAATGTGACTATTAAGAAGACGGTTCGGGTCACTGGGGATTATTTATACTAGGGAAAATTGCACCAGGGAATATTGAAACTAGGATTGTTGACCCTAGGTATAATAAGACTAGGGATAATTGTACTAGGAAAAATTACAACCTGCAAAATTATACTAGGAAGTATTAACACTGTCGATAATTACACTAGGGAGTATTGACGCTTCGGATAATAATTACATCAGGGTACATAGACGCTAGGGATTATTTACACTAGAAAAAACTGCACTAAGGAGTATTGATTACTACTTACTAGTATTGGGATAACTACACTAGGAAATATAAACGTTAGGAATTATTTTTTTAAAAGTTACACTATCTCGAAGTGTTTGTTTCGTGTTTATGTTTTATAATTTTTTTTTATATATTATACTTTATTTGCGGAACTCAAGTGGGTCACTTGAAATTATCGAATGGGTCACTTGTTGACCCGCGGGGTCATAGGTTGCCAACGTCTGATCTAACGTAACAATTATTATTCTTCGACGTTTTACGTCGTCTCACGTTTTCATAGTAAGAATTTAGACAAAAGATTTCAGTTCTAATAAGTTAATTACGAAATGATCAAAACTTACGATTTCGTTGCGAGCTGCTCGAATGGCTCGCAGAAAGTCGTCGTGGTTCTGCTTCCAAGTAGAATTTGGCTTGGAAAGTCTGTCGTCCGGGGCGTATCGTTTCTTCTCCTGTTTCGGCAGAAATTCGGCCAACTCGGTTCCTTGTATCCTCTGTTTAGCCGAGTCGAACGGTTTCCTCTTCTTGTTCGCTTGTCGTTCGCATATCTTCGTGTGTTTCTCCAACGATTGCGGCTTAAAGGTCCGTGCGCAGATCGCGCACGGCAGAAGGATGTCCTGCACATCTGTGTCCATTTACCGTCAAATTAGTCTGTTGCCGTTGCTTCGATTCTGCCGTTTGTCCAGCAGAATGAGTCAGAACAAGTTCACGAACCGATATCTCAAGGGAGAGATCATTGGATCCATTTCGGAAGATCCATCATCGACAGTTCTGACTCAGACTGCAATTCACTTGGAATTGCGCCCGAACGCGTCGAGAGATGACGAACTTGTGGATGTTAACAAAACGCGAGGATCAGTGGTGTCTGTTAGGGCATCAGAAACAAAGATGCACCATTCCTGAATAATACAGTTTCATCAGTGTTACACGAAACTAATGCATTTATCCGAGTTACTTCAAGATTCTGGCCTTAATTGTCACCACCTGATTCTACAGTTCAATAAATGTCCAACAAGAAAAGATCCTTCACTGTAACATCCTGATTTTCATGAAATCATACCGAATGATAAGGCTTAACCTGTCAGCTGTGGCGACCTCTTTTCAGAGCGCGCAACTATGTGCGTCGTGAGAATCAAGCGATGACGGATATAGTCGTCAAACACAGCTAACAGGTTAAAGTACTGGAACTACTTCTATTGGTTAATAGTTTAAAAGTAACAGATGTAATCGGTTACATCTCATTGGTTTGACTGTGGCGTGTTTCGATGAAAAAATGAAAGATAACTTGTAGTTGCTTGGCTGGCTGTTAGGTCAACTCTTCTAAAAACCGAAACTTATTATCCCTAAAAATCGAGATGTTATTCTTGGAAGTCTCCCCTTATAAGTAACAATCGCTGATGGTGTTAACGGAAGTAGCACAGATTCAGCACATAACAGACCAACAATACAGGAATACGAACGAGATCAACAGTACCGATCGAGTTTTACTAGCGACGATCTGATTAATCCACGATCGAGACGTTTGTTCGGTGCACGCGAATCGCGGCCACCTGCGAGACTCTCCTAATAAAAACAACGTCCACTGGCAGGAGAACGAAGACGAGGCGTCGCCCCCGCGACTTGCTCGCCTACGGGCGAGCAAGCTTCCATTTTTGGAGCTACGAGTTACTCGCTCGAAGTATTTGTACGTATCACGATATTGCACGCCGCGTGTACTCTCTTGTCGAACGATTCCTTCCGTCCTCGCTTTTTCCGCCGATGGTATGGCCACCTTATGGTGTAACACCTCCTCAAAGCGTCACCTTCACGGCCAGATTCGTAATCGTATCGACGTAAGAGCACCGGGACAGGTTAGCCGTTTGGTGATTAGTCGGGATGGACGATTTTTTTGTGGGATCTTTTTCGTCCTTTTGAATTTATGAGTGGAGTTTGAAGGAACACCTTTTCGGTCGTTTAGAAGCTGAAGCAAAGGGATATCTACCATAAACAGCGCCTAAGGCAAATACAGATCATTCCAATTTTATTTTTTTAGTTAAACGCTACTTTGACTCTGAAGAAAAATCCTCGAAATAAATTTATTCAGCAAACGCGATTTCTTTTTTTTACGTTTTTGATCCTTTTCTGGCTCCATTTTGATACGTAGAAAAATGTATCGTTTTGTGTATCTATAGTATCAAACATTTTAACAAAACATTGCTTAGCACTAACTATTCTGATTATAAAATGCTTTTTATATCAGCATTTATGCAATTAAAGAAATATAAAAGATGGCTCAGAATATGTCACCTTTGTAGCATATTGGAATAAGAGTGTAAAGTGTCCACGAGGACCGTAAAGTATTAAGGAAACGATTTGCTTCCTTTTATGCAACGCGAAAGAAAGATTTATCGTACGTTCGTCAGCATTTACGAAAATAGACTTGTGTGAATTAATGTGACAACGATTTTGTAGGAATTGTTGAAGAGGTGTGTTATCATCGATATATTTAACAAACTTGTCCTGCCATTTATTTGAGATTCGTCTTTTTTATTAAATTATACGTAATATGGCTTAATCGTGTTTCTTTTTTTTCTTTTGATACCCTAAATTATTGGATCAATTTAAAATTTCTTAATTGCAAAGTTTAATTTCAACTACTTTCCCGAAAAGAAATATAAAAATTTTCAAAACTCAAAAGATATCTTTATTCGTAGATACTTTTCTAATTTGCTATTCGAGTTTTCAATTATAATTATTTTCTATGATTTGGGAACAGACAGAACAGTGTAACAAATTGAATGAAAGTAACTTTAATTTATTATGAAACAAGGAATATGTACATAATTGAAAATGAAATTTAAATCATATTTGTAACGCTGTTACGTGCAATGTTCAATGATACATAGTGAATTTTATAATGCAATAGAGAAAATATTTCAATGCAAAGTGAGTTTTTACGTTAGTCGATCTGGTGCTGTTCTTTTCATCATTGAAGTCGAGGAGATCGAAGACTGTAGTGTGTGTACAGCTAATACCAATGCAACTAATGAGGAGGTGTGAAGTGAGCAAACAAGTTGGTAAAAGATGAAGAAACGAATCTAGAAATCTGCTTCGTTACTAATCGATAAGATTCAATCAGTTCGATATTATATGTATCACCATTTCCACTAGTAATTAACATAATTTTGACTAGATTATATATGAACTTAACGATGCATAGAAAATATTGATCCCAAAGCAACACGAATTAAAATAAATCAAACAAGAGCTAAGAAGCTACCAGGAATACATTCCAGATTGCTTTGCAATCTTAATTAAGCTATGAACCTATTACGAATCAAACATTTTATTGCTAACCATATCCAATTGCCAGCTATTTTTTTAACGTTAAACATTTTGAATGCGATGTACAGGTCGTCAAAGGCTCCTAACGACGCAGTATGAAACATTCATAATGTTCTAAATTGTTAATAAAAGATAGCAACCAAGGTAAGAAAAGAATCGAGTTCCAAATTGGAGAAGAAAAAATTCGACAAACGATTTGAAAAAATTGAGATGGTTGTACTTTCGGCTCCCAGGTATGGGACTCTCACCTGGCTCGGTGTATTGCTCGACTTCTACTACTTTCTCCGATTCGAGAGGTTGCTCTTTCGACGAGCAATGATCATAGGGAGGTCCTTGATCCGTCCCTGTGAAGTTTCTTCTGGAAACACAGCACAACATCGGACAACAGAATGGAAACACATCGACTGAACCGTTCCATAGCCATCAGACTGTTCTTCTACGCAACGTGCACGCGGTCTTGTTCTCCTCTTATGAAGAGAGTTTATTTTAGGTGTCACTGCGAGAGCATCAGAAGCGAAAAGCTACTTCTACCTAGCGATGGGAGCGAGATTCCCTCTTGGGAGAATCAGAAATTTCATTGCTGAGTTTAATAACTAACGAAATAATATTGCTAAGTTTATTAAAATAGCATCACTGTATTTAACGTTTAACGAAACAACGTTACCACTTATTTTTTAATAGAATACCATTACTATTTTAACGACAAAATATTTTTAGATTCAACGTCAAAGGAATAATGTTGCTACTCGTTTTTTTAAATAATAACACTACCAAATTTAATGTTTAAAGTTTTAAACTAACTTTCAATTATTATTGCTTTTCGTGGGATATGTTACGCAGATTATTTTAATGGCAAGGTAATTATTAATCGTTTCTTAGATAGGATATAGGAAAGAAGTTTAGTGTACTTGGAATTACGAAGATCGGTGGTAAAGATAGTATGTGGGACAAGGTTTTACTAATAAATATATTTATCAAAATAAAATTTGTTTTATTGTAAGATGTTTATTTTTAATTGAAACAGCCTGCTTTTAAACGAAAATGAGACATCTTTAGTCAGTTTTAGAAGAATTACAATTGTATAATTTAAAAGATAATTTCTTTTTCGATTTTCTACTATCAATGAAAATTTAATAAGCTGGAAAACTGTTGCCTAGCATTTACATGTAACTATCGATTGCGTTCAAGCTCACGTGCTTATTTCACTTTTCATGAGTTCCGCTTCCGGTAAATAATATCGTGGTCACGGGTAACCCACGCAACGTGTATCACGATTAACTATAATGATTTAACGTGGCCATGGTGTATAGACAATTCATGAATTTGATCAATACTCCGATGAATATATTAAACGATACGTAGAAGAATAAATATATATTTCAGCATCAATTCAATATTTAAATAACCGCATACGTATAATGAAACATAAAAGAAAATGATTAATTAGCTGTTTGAAATGATTTTCAATCAGAATATTAATAAAAAGTATTTAAAAAATTATCGATAAATATGCATGAATAATTTTTTTAAAATACATCTGTTCATAATTATGGCGGGATTTCGACTGTTCGCACAATTCAAAATATAACCTTACCTTCTATCACATTATCGTTTTTTCTATCGAAAGACATCGATATCTAAGTCGATCGTAGATCGGTAATATTATCTTGCACCCATCACTAGCTCCTCTCTTCTCCACTCGAGCATTCGAACACCGTCGCGTCCGCGTGGTTCTCGTATATATTATTAGAAAACAGTAACAGCCGCGAAACTGGAACCGGACGGAAGTGCAACGGATTGAAAAACACACGCGACAATCGTTGGGATCTCTCGACGCGTTATTTGCGGCAGACAAACCACCGTGCTTTCATAAATATCAGCTGAGACAATTTGACGTACGCAAACTTACCCTCGACCTCCGCCATGTTAGTTGTTAGGGGAAACAATGATCACCATGGTAACCGGTGACAGATTCTCCGACTGTTACAAATCGGAGGCTCAATCAAACTCACTGTTGGATGTTTAATTGGATGTAGTACACATAATTGGATTCCTCGTTCTTTCTTACGTATGCCATATAAATTTTACTGTTGTATCGTTAAAATTGACGAAGTTCTGGCAAATTTTGTGAACCGATGTTGACCGACTGATGCTAACTCGTATTTAAGACAAACTGTAAATGAACGAGATCTTGATGAGGCTATCTTTAGTGATTGATTTATTATATAATTTCTATTGTAACAATGAAATTATAAAGAAGAGGTATTTGATTCTTAAATGTTACAAACACTTTTACATGACTTCATTAATATCTAATTTGGTAATGTTGAACACTGAGGGTCTTCATGCACCGAACAGCAGAGTTATTGAGCCGCACGGTGCGCGTGTCATTGCTCCCTGTTTCCTGATTATCGATCTATTTATTAGCTAAAAAATTCTTTTTGGCATGTAACAGTGATGAATGGATATAGTTTACTTTTACACAATATATTTTATATTTAATATAAAATTCGATGAACTCTTTTAATTTTACTGAACGGCACTGATAGCTCTGGTATATGTATTTTTGCAGTTACGATTTTACTACTAAAATATTCAATATAAACTTGGTTTTATAAATTATAACAATCAAGTTACCACTAGATGGCACTAGCGATATAATTTTTAAAGTGCGACATATGAAATTAAAAAATTTATATATTTTCAGTTTAGTAAATATATTACTGTTCAATAATCTGACTTTCTTTTACACATACTCCTACTAAAAATTGCAGGGAGCTGAAACAAATAATTATTTCAAAGTAGAAGTTGTAAAAATACACATACATGTATACATATGAATACGTGTGCAAAATTTAATTCTCTGCCTTCATTACCGTCATTACCGATAATATAATCAGTGTGCATTTGGATTATTCCAGGAAAGATTTGAAATTAAGGAGATATTACTTTCTATAATTTGTATAAAATTGATATTAAAAATAATATACAATGTCAGGATTTATGAAGAAGAATATTTTTACTAATTTGCAGGTAGTTTATTTTTAAATAATTGATATACATAGACATCATATGGAATGAAGGTTATATAACCTATAGTCGTAATAAACTTGATGTTATATATTAATTTATTTATATAAAACTAAATTTAGAATAATGTACCTTATTAGTTAGTACGAATGAAGTTGATGTAGTGCAATTAAAAGTACTGCTGAAATAAATATTGTACCGATTCTTACTTAAGCTTATAAAATTATATATACAGCACTAATAAAGTAAGGAATTATTTTAAATTTTATTTCATTTATTGTATTTAAATATTGCAGGTAGGGAGACATATCACAAGGACCTTCTCTACTAACAGGATGCTATCTTCAGAAGAAAAATATCTAGAAATTAAGGAAACTAATGGAGTAAGAAAATTAATATAAATATCCATACTCGTTAGAAATAAAGCTTACTATATTTCAGTATTAATTTTAAATACCAAAGTTTACTTGTTTGCAATTTTCTATTTACAAGGTAATGTTCTTATACAGATATAATTTTATTGTTATGTGTTTATTTTTATTATTAGGTAAGAACAATATCACTAAACCATCCCTCTTCAAGGAATTCTTTCTCTTTGGAAATGATGAATTTCTTATTGTTAAATATTAAAAAGGATGAAAACAACAAGAATCTGCGATCCATAGTTATTAGGTCCGAGTTACCAAACATGTTTTCTGCTGGGCATAACTTGAAAGAATTGGTTTGTAAATGGACTAAAAAATAAAGCTTGCAGGGGTCTCTTTAATATAAGAATTTACATCCATCACAGAGAAATGATTGGCTTGCGTGGTTTAGACTTCTAACAATGGGAAGCTTCACAAGGACATATTTGAAACATGTTCTGAGTTAATGAGAGCAATTATTCAAAGTCCAGTTCCCATAATCGCTGCTGTGGATGGTTTAGCAGTTGCAGCAGGATGCCAGCTAGTTACTGCATGTGATATTGCTGTTTGTACAGAAAAGAGTTCATTTGCTACACCAGGGTAAATAGATATATTGAATAAAATAGATTTACGCTTTAGACAATGAATCTGTATTTCTTGTTTTACAGGGCCAATGTTGGAATATTTTGTTCTACACCAGGTATTCCCTTGGTTAGAAACGTATCTAAGAAAACAGCCATGTATATGCTGTTTACAGGTTTTAGCCTTACTGGAAAAGAGGCGTACGAAGTAGGTCTTGTGAGCAGAGTAGTGCCCCAAGACAAATTTGGTAAGTTATTCAGAAATGTAATTATAAAGCACTATATTCATAAGTCGATGTATTTTGTTTATAGAAGAAGAAATCGAGAAAATTACTACCGCTATAAGCGCGAAGAGCCGGTCAGTTATACATGTGGGAAAAACATTTTTATATGAACAATTGGATCTTGATTTAGCAACTGCATATTTCTTGGGAGCTGAAAAGATGGTTAACAATTTAAAAATGAAAGATGCACAAGAGGGAATTAATAGTTTTATTGAGAAAAGAAAACCCGTCTGGAGTCACGGTTATGAGAAAAATTAACATGTACTGTGACGTACATGGGCGCATTTATAAGATGTAACAATTTTCATAAAAAATGTTGCAGTTTCAGTTTTATACCTTACCTTTTTAAATAAACTATTATAGTTTTCTTTGCAGTATTTAAGTTCTTCATTTTTATTACCTACCTACCACTGTCGAAAATCGTTAAAATCATGTTAATGTAATCAAATTAATAAGCGTATTATCAGAAATGAGACTAAAAACACGTGTATAACATTGGTCTTTCAAAAACTACAGCTTATTTTTTTTATGTATGGTAATAACAATAACACTAAAATGTTTTCAGTAATATATAATCAAACGTAAAAAGCAGAAATTTGGTAAATAATCCTTATTTACAAACTAAATAAAACGCGCTTTGAAAAAGATTAGCGTAAATACTATTCGTGTTTCCATCTAGCGACGAGATGGTCCATGTCGGTAACATATCAACGAAATATAAAATTCGGACACCAACTACGGGAGTTCGCGTGTCCGAAAAATTCGCTGTTTTCTATCGCCCTCTAGGATATGTTGCGGTCAAAATAAGAAATACTCGCGGAAAATGTGACTGGACCGAACGCCAGAACGATCGCCGTTCGGAAATCAAATTATTGAATTCGGAAATCGAATTATTGAATTCAAAAATCAAATTACTGAATACAATCAAGTCGTTGACTTGGGTAATCGGAACTTTGAAAAACCAAGAAAACATACGTCATGACTTTTCCGACAACCCAATATAATTATATAGATACCTATCAAAGTATTAATTGTAAGATTGATATAAGTTGCGTTTTATACAAACTGTAAGTTAAACAACCTTGCCATAAGATAAATTGCGTTACTCGTTGTACAAAGAAGGGTAAAAATAAAGAAAAAAAGAAAATTAAACCTTGCTTATTTATTTATTTATAAAATTCTACCAAATTCAGATTAGAAAAATTCCTACAACCTCGTATTTTTAGAAGAAAGTATAAAAAAGATCGGAAGTTTGTATCAGGAGAACATAAGGTGCGAGGAAGTATTCTTCGTGCCACTTCTTAGAATTTTTACGTCATTTCTCAGAATTGATCAAATTCTCAGAATTGTGGTGACGCCATATTTCAACAATCTTTCTACTAAACGAAGTCCATGTTCTTGGAATTGAAATTTGTATTTGGAAAACAAAATGTACGGGGGTGGCTCAACACAAAGTGTGAAGCTTCTTGTTTTCTGATTTTTATAAATATTCGCGATTCCTTTGAATGTAATTGTTTAACTGAACTATCTTGTAGGATTTTTGGAGAGGTTTTTAAATTAATAAACTCTTTTACTATTTTATTTCGTATTTATTGAAATTTCTCGATATACATGCACAATTTGTGAATGTGTTAACAATATGTGTATAAGTGTTGTATAATATTTAAAAATATACAATATTTGGTACAATTATTAATTTTTAAGCGCTTAAATTTTCAAACTTGACAGCTCAAAACATCGAAATTACTCCTCTTGACCGCTCAAAATATAAAAGTTCTAAGTTTAAGTCGCTCAAAATAAGAAATTTTAAGTTTGAGCAACGAGAAGTGCTCAAATTCCAAATCTTAACCGCTCAAAATATGAAAATTGATAATATCGAGCGCTCAAAATAAGAAATTTCGAAGTTTAAGCGCTCAAAATAAGAAATTTTAAGTTTGAGCAGCGAGAAGTGCTCAAATTCCAAATCTTAATCGCTCAAACTTAAAATTTCTTGTTTTGAGCGCCTAAAATTTGAAATTTCTTATTTTGAGCGCTCGATATTTTCAATTTTGCTATTTTGAGCACTTCTCGTTGCTCAAACTTAAAATTTCTTATTTTGAGCGCCTAAAATTTGAAATTTCTTATTTTGAGCGCTCGATATTATCAATTTTGCTATTTTGAGCACTTCTCGTTGCTCAAACTTAAAATTTCTTATTATGAGCGCCAAAAATTTGAAATTTCTTATTTTGAGCGCTCGATATTTTCAATTTTGCTATTTTGAGCGATTAAGATTTGGAATTTGAGCACTTCTCGTTGCTCAAACTTAAAATTTCTTATTTTGAGCGATGAAAATTTGAATTTGAGCACTTCTCGTTGCTCAAACTGTCGTCATAATCGCTCAAAATACCAAAATTGAAAATATCGAGCGCTCAAAATAAGGAATTTCAGATTTTAGGCGCTCATAATAAGAAATTTTAAGTTTGAGCGATTAAGATTTGGAATTTGAGCACTTCTCGCTGCTCAAACCTAAAATTTCTTATTTTGAGCGCCTAAAATTTGAAATTTCTTATTTTGAGCGCTCGATATTTTCAATTTTGGTATTTTGAGCGATTATGACGACAGTTTGAGCAACGAGAAGTGCTCAAATTCAAATTTTCATCGCTCAAAATAAGAAATTTTAAGTTTGAGCAACGAGAAGTGCTCAAATTCCAAATCTTAATCGCTCAAAATAGCAAAATTGAAAATATCGAGCGCTCAAAATAAGAAATTTCAAATTTTAGGCGCTCAAAATAAGAAATTTTAAGTTTGAGCAACGAGAAGTGCTCAAAATAGCAAAATTGATAATATCGAGCGCTCAAAATAAGAAATTTCAAATTTTTGGCGCTCATAATAAGAAATTTTAAGTTTGAGCAACGAGAAGTGCTCAAAATAGCAAAATTGATAATATCGCGCGCTCAAAATAAGAAATTTCTAAGTTTAGGCGCTCAAAATAAGAAATTTCTAAGTTTAGGCGCTCAAAATAAGAAATTTTAAGTTTGAGCAGCGAGAGGTGTTCAAATTCCAATTTTTAACCGCTCAAAATACGAAAATTGATAATATCGAGCGCTCAAAATAAGAAATTTCGAAGTTTAAGCGCTCAAAATAAGAAATTTTAAGTTTGAGCAACGAGAGGTGCTCAAATTCCAAGTCTTAACCGCTCAAAATATGAAAATTGATAATATCGAGCGCTCAAAATAAGAAATTTCAAAGTTTAGGCGCTCAAAATAAGAAATTTTAAGTTTGAGCAACGAGAGGTGCTCAAATTCCAAGTCTTAACCGCTCAAAATATGAAAATTGATAATATCGAGCGCTCAAAATAAGAAATTTCAAAGTTGAAGCGCTCAAAATTGGAATTTCTTATGTTGAACGACTCAAACTTGGAATTTATATATATTGAGCGACGAGAAGAATAGTTTCAATGTTTTGAGCGATTCAAGTTGTTAATATCAATGCTTACACTTCTAGAAATTGGAATTTGTTGAACTCAAAAATGTCAACTCACACAGGCTACGTTCACACTAATGGCAGTAGTTGGCGCCAATTACCTTCGGAAGCGGGTGGTCCAAATTCCTTGTTTCTGGCCGTGCGTGTACCAGGTATGTCGTCCGAAAAAGAAAATGGTTGTTTTCTTTTGTTGCTTAGTCTACAGTAGCAGTAGAGAAGATTGCAAAGGAATGGAATGCAGGCCCTGCTGATTATAGTCTCATAGGGCTCACCCATTTTTAAATATAACTATGTTCCAGTGTAACATCGCGTAAACAGATAAAGCGCATAAATACATAGCTTGCCAGAAGAGCCCGAAAGTGGCTGATTTTTCAAAATAACACGACACCTACGAGCTACTGTTAAAGACTCCCAGCCTTACGGGAGTTCGCGTGCCCGATAAATTCGCTGTTATCTATCGTCATTTAGGATCTAGGATGCGGTCAGAATAAGAAACACTCGCGGAATACCATTTACAGGGTGCTCCGTACAAAAAATGAAGAAAACATAAAAATATAGCTTGTGCAATATTTTTAACTTATGAAATTACTTTATTATTATTTAATCTCCTACATAAATGCTCCAGAATTTAAATTGTTGTAGTCGGTGCTATAAACTATCATTCCGTTCCGACGATAGACATAATAGGTCACATGCCGCGGGGCAAAAGGCGCGATCCGTCGCTTGGAGAACCGAGACTGTTTCGTGTGATAAGAAAGTCGTGGTGGTCGACGGCGTCAGCATTGATCTCGAAGGACGCCAATATCTGGTTGCTGGCCACACAAAGACGTTCTCGTTTTCTGTATCCCCCACCTCGTTAAAGATGAGTTCATAAATCGACCCCGATGCTCGTACCTACGTGTTATATCAGTACGACGTTGCTTTCTGACGAAGTCGTTACTTCATCATATAGTGAGTCGAAAGAAACTGCGATCGCTCGAGCTTGTTCGATTTATTGAACGAGAACGTTCAATTCGGTCGATGAGAATTTCGAGGCATTTTAACAGTGGCTGTATGAGGTTTCTAAGTGGAAAATTGCGGAGGATCAAGGTAGCGGAGCAGCTTGAAAAGGCAGCCGAAGGAAAGCTGGCAAAGCTCGTTCAAAGGAAAATCGCCGAGCTGCTGTTTGAAAATTGTTCTGGTGCGTTTGATATAATTGTTTACCCGTCGTTAACCGGCACACTATTTTTGATTGCTATGCTAGATAGTAATTTTATTTTTAAAACAATAATAATAGAACATGTTTTACAGGTCGTAGTTATACAGGGTGGTCTAGTGAAAAGTGAAATTTACCACTTGAATATCTCCCTTATTTTTGGAGGTATACAAAAATTTCATAAACAAAAGTTGTTCGGTTTAAAGAGGACCATAATAGGGCAGTAAAAATTCTTCTGTAGACGATGCAGTTTCGAAGATTTCGAGGTCACTTTCACTTTACTAAATGGAATCATATATTTTTTAATACATCAATTGATACCGTTTGACGTTATCTATAAAAAAGTATTGACCTATGTATGTCGAAAAGTTATTGGTTTAGAAGATATCTTAATATCGATTTTATAGAATTTTTTATAACTTTAATTGTCGGGGTAAATCTTCGAAACTTCTTCAACCATACAAAAATTATTGTTGCCACATTATAGTTCTCCTTATACTGAACAACTTTTGTTAATAAAATTTTATCATACCTCCAAAGGTAACGGAGTTATTTGGGTGCCAATTTTTATTGCACCAACCTTATAAAGGGTCGACTTAAGGGAGCCTCTTAATAGACCGTTGCGAGCAAACTATGACTTAGGTTTCCTTCGTGTCAATGCATATCTATTTTCATTTTAGTCGTCCATTCAAAGGGACCAAAGTGGCCCAAAAGTATTTTAATTTGACTATGACTATACATCATTTTCTAATAATACTTAAACAATAGAATGACGTATACTATTATGTAATTGACTATATTTCCACCGAGGCAAGGGTTCGAATCGGGTCAGAGTTGGGTCAGACCAGGATCAAAGTCGTGTTGGCTTGTCTGTTTCCACCGGATCCAGAGTTGATCAGAGTTACACTACAGTTGCACTAGGGTTACGGCAACGTTAGCTAACTGGAGAAAGTAAAAAATCAACTACAACAGTAAAATTTGCTGACTTCCTTCTTTCTAACCGCAAGGTATAATAAACACAACACGATGTGTATATGCAGAACACCGCAAATTCAGTTGGCAACACTCCGAACTTGTCGTTTCCACCGAACCTCATTTCGACCCTACCTTAAAATTTGTTTGGGTAGGGTAAGGTAGATAAAAGATCACCCTAACCCGACTCTGACCCGATTCGAACCCTCGATGGAAACATAGTCATTTGTAAAGAAGTAGAAATTGTATTTTAATTAGGTCAATTATGAACAAAATGGGTTAAATGCTTCATAGGATGAAAATATATGCTTCGTTATAAAAACCGTAGAAATCCGACCGCTGCAAGCGGAAGCGTACATGATAAATTATAAATTAAACGATCCAATATAATCTTAAAATTAACAGCCTCGATGGACCTTGTAATTTCAAAGATCATCGAGAGAAATTATGTTTGGCAATTTTTATAATACACGCCATAAGATTATTCGTTTTCAAATTGAAATTAGGAAATAATGCGGTAAACAGAAATAAACTAAAGAATACCAACGCAGAAAATGATCGTTTTTGTTTCAAAACGAAAACATTTATTTCCAAGAAAAAGAAAAGAAAAATACATATTTATTCCGACAGATAATTTCCATGGTTATTTACAATATCTTGCCACAACTTTGGCAACTTTTGACTTGCAAAATGCATTCGAGTGTTAAAAAAAAAGCAACACTTCTAATCGCTTTACCCAATACTACCCTCCTTAGTAATTATCCTATTTAACATTTCACACTTCGCTGTCCCTGTGATAAAAACTAATGTCGAGTCACGCTCGACATCGGACTGCAAAGGGTTAAATTATTCGCGAAAATGATTTTTACCACAAAGCACTTGTGACACTTTTAATTTTGCCCGAATCGTATAAAGCATTACAAATTTTATATAGTTCATATAAATCTTGAAAAATAAAAAATAAATAAAATGGAGGATAGAACATTTTAACTAAGGGAGACGGTATATGATTAATAACTGGAACGGTATGTTCGTTGTTCCAGATTGTGGGAGGATGTCCACTATTCCGCAGGGTGCATTTGCAGCGTGCAAAGTCCGTCGCACTCTCGAACGCAACGCTATGATAAGACAGATAGAAGGAAACGAGAGGATCGGCAAAGAGAATTTATTTAGCGAGAGACCTCCATTGGAAGGTACTTATCAGATGCTTTATCAGTCGTGGTACACTGTTTGTATTTTTAAGACTGCGTCTTAGAAATCGCTTTGCCTCGTTACTGACATTTACAAATTATCAATATTTAATTAACGTGGTTGAGAAATGTTTACTGAGGATATTAATTGAAACCGGCGTTAATTCTGGGTAAATTTAAGTCACGTGAAAGATAAGAGATTTTAAAGTAGACGCAAATAATCATACTTTAATATGTGGCATTAGTATAACGAATTTGGTTTAGATTAACGAAATACATAGTTGAAAATTATTTATAATTTTTATGTGCATAATTTGATATTTGTTATTATGTGGGAAATAATTAGGGCTTAATTAACGCGTCTACAGTGTCAACGATTAGCGTTATAAATACAATACAATTAAATAAGTAAGAATTTAAAAATATTCGAAGTAGCACTGATATTATTAAGATTATAATTTTTCAAGTATTCACAATTCGTATTGACTCAGTTCCAATTTTTATACTACTAGCATACAAAAGAATTGTATCCGTATATTACAAATAAATGAATTAATTAATTTCTTAAGATAGAAGGCGGAAAATTTAAATTCAGAAATGAATGAAAGCTTTTGTATTTATAAAAAGGTAAATAGACCTGAAGTATCCAAACAAAATATTAAATATTCTAATTATATTTTTACCACATTCTTAAATGTAAAAGTAAATGAATTAAGTCCTGTTGCAATAATTGATAAAAGAGTGCAATATTTCAAAGTATAAGCATATGCAAAGCTCCAAATTTCTAAATATTAAACTTCCAAATTATCATCCAAATTTCGAACTTCCAAATCTTAAATTTCTAAAGTTTCTTAAAATTCCAAAGTTCCAAATTTCGATCTTTCAAATCTGAATTTTCCAAATTTCTAAATCTACAATTTAAAATGTCAAATTTCTAAATATTAAATTTCCAAATTACCAGATCTCGAACTTTCAAATCTCAAATTTCTAAATTTCCAAATATCAAATTTCTAAATTTTAAATTTCCAAAGTTCAGATTTTTCGTACGGGCGACGTCGCGTCGGTACGTGGGACCGCCAGTGTCAAAGTTAAAAAATAAATGTAATATAATATAATTAAGCGCTCGCCATCAAGTACTCGTTCGCTACCGGCTAAACGGAAAGGACAGCAAAATCGGCACTGCGCCCAGTGTACAGTTCCGTTAGAAAAAGACTGAACCATTGAATTCGATTAAGATTAAATGTAAAATATTTTTTTAATTCGCAGGTTGGGAGCTCACTCCTGTGAAATACAATAGCAAGCTGATGAACAGCATCTGGGGCCTATACAATCGTTATTCGGTGCACAATTTCAAGAAGAACACTGACTCGAATGAAGGGGTGCTGGGGTCGTTCGTGGCGGTTTGGGGGGCGATTTTTCAAAGCCACGCACCCGCCGCGAACTCGGTGGCTGCAACCGCAGTCGCCAAAAATAATTCATAAAACCACGAACAATGGGAACGATATTAAAGCAAGGAAGTTCCATTTATTCTTTTCTCCACCAAACAATTAGTTCGATGACTATTAACTATGAGAATAATCGTGATCATTTCGACAAAACACGAACAGGAATAAGAATTATCCAAGATGATCAAATTGTGTGGCAAATTGTAACGATTATAGAGAATTCCACGGCAGTATTTTTAATTGTATTTTCTAAAAGACTATTATATTGTATGTGATCATTTTAATTGGACACAAAAACGATGGAGACGAAATAAATGTATTTTATTTAACAAGTTGAAAAGACTGTAGCGATATTTGTTCACTCGGACAATTAATCAAGAGTTTATATAAATGTTATGTAGATCTGTAGAATAAATAAAAATACATTAGCGTTGTGCAGAAATATTATTCATGCGTACAAGCTTGTCACCAGACATGATTAGTAAAGACGTTTAAATACTGAATGAACCTTTTCATTTGGACTAAAAATATTACACTTTTTAAGAGAAGTTAAGAAAAGAAATATAATATTTTTCTAGGAATTTTGGAACTAAAAATTATGTTTCAGAAATTTTGGAAATATATTTTTAACGTATTCGTGACATTTTTGTTTTATATATAAAGTAGGACCTTGTTGGAGTAAAAAGGGTTAAAGATGAATAACTGAATCTTTTAATTCAAGAAACTGCTCGAAAAAAGGGTCAAATCAGAGGTAGGTCCCACGTAAATTACACTCTTCTCGAAATGATTCGACCAATTATTTTGATCACGTTTCTGGGACGTTTTACTTACAACATAAGTTCTTGGTTTTCTGCGTTCTGAGAATTCATCGATTTTACTAGAACTATCAAAAACATTCAATTCCAAATCCACAGACGAAGAAGACGAGCCATGCTCTTGTACAATATTAACGTTCGTGGTGGAAATGTCTTTCAATTTTTCTATAATTTTATCCAAAGAACATTTTTCATCAACCTTTTTAGTATAATTATTTCTATTTTCTTTATCACACGGGTATTGTTCATTCTTCTTCGAGCACGGGTAAACGACCTTTTTGCAAACCGTGAATGTACTTTCGTTCGAGTTTCTGATGATTTTCTTGATTTTCGCGAAGTATATGTTTGGATGATTCGATTGAAACTTCGGAACTTTTTCACGTTTTCTCAATTTACCCGTTGAAGTTTGAGTGGATGCAACTGCAAATCGTTTATGGGTATCATTCGACAAAAACCCTTTGGAATTTGCTTCCGTTCGAGCTGTTGATAAATTAGAAGGAAGATTGATCGTCGAGGAAAATGGGGTTTCCACTCTGGAATCTAATTCGCAGCTTATGTCCGAATACTGCGGAGACACTGCAACATATTTCTTTGGGATTATCTTTCTATTCTGTTGTGTATTTCCACATTTTGTATATTGCGATCTATTTTTCAAATTTTCCGCTCGATCCTCGAGTTCCTCGTCCGTTTGATTAGCCTTGTTTTTTAAGTACTTTACACCGGTAGGTATTTGCCACACGTCTCCTCGTTTCCCAATTCGAAGGATGTAATTCAAGAAAGAAGGCATTGGAGGATCCGAGTTCGTGCAAGGATAATAAGCCTAGCAGGGAAATATATAATTAGTATGAATAATTATACAATGAAAGTTCAGGAATATAAGTTCAGTATAAATGATATACTTCATGAATTTTTATATAATTAGATTCTACAGATCGAAAGAAATTACTCAGTTCGAAAATTTGTTAATTAATTCTGACCTAAAAGAGTTCCGCCATCCCTAAGTAAAATAATTAAAGGATCACGTATTTACATTTCCATATTTTAAGTTGTATAATTTTGTGGCAGGTGAACCATATAAATTATAAAAATCTTTGAGATCTACCTCACGACTGTCAGACTTTCGTCCGTTCTTCAGCGAGTGTATGCTCGTTACTTTCCTCATGTACCTCTTGAATTTTCGTAGAACATTATTCTTCATGGTTCCAGTTTGTTGCGAGAAGTCATCGTCCTTCTCCAAGCAATTAGTTTTCAACGCGTCGATCTCCGAGCGCAAGTCATCCAGATTGTTCGCCAGCATTTTGATCTGATCGATCACTTGTCCCATTTTGCGCTGATCACGGCAACAAGTTTGCATCGACATGTTGACCCCGTCGTAGTAAGTAATCAGGCTTCCGAAAAAGATACAGCTTTCAATGGCACAAGTCGCGCAATCCGATATTTATTTACCGCCAACGTGAATCAACGATTTAAAATACGATCCATTGTAAAAAATGTCATATTCGATCTTCAAGAAACAAAATTACATTCTGTCATTTTTTAAAAAAACACAATGAAATTGATAGGATCGGTCGTACGATATAACCATGACAAGAAAAACGAAGAATTTATCGTATCACATATATCGAATAGGAAACAAAAACAATTGACGATCGGATGGTTCGAACGAGGCGTCGAATGTAAGAGGGAGCTATGCCAGAAAATGTTGGGAAATTCTGACTTTTCAATATATTTTCCACTAGACAGATTAGCTTCATATTAACCATTAACACATTCAGTCCCGGGGTAACATGATCCGGCTCAGTCGAGATAAGGAAAAGCCATTAATTATAAATTAGGGGGCGGCGTTCTTTTAATGTCTCGAGCGCTCAGGAGCGGTTACTTTGCGTTTTGAGGCTGCCGGGCATTAAATTACATGTTCTTTCGCGCTTGAGTGGCCTTCTTTGAATCTTGTCGGGAGTAAATTTACTCGGTCCGGGACGGAAAGTGTTTAATAGATACTTTATTGTATTTACCATGCAATAATTTCTTTAAAATTGCGACTGTTTTGAAAATATTAAAAATTAATATGAAAAATAGCACAATCCCTTTTCTAAGATCAAGTATGTCAAGTAAATGCTTCTGTATGCTTCTACGCAGAATTACTATTTTGCGAACAGCAGCTACTTCAAAATTGTTAAGATTTATTATGGCATAGCTCCTTCTTGCATTGAACCTCTCAAACGATCCAGGAGACACTCAAAATCATTGAGTTTCGTATTAAATATCATTTATTTGATTCGTCGTATGTCCTAGGTACATTGGTCGTCAGTCGGTGTCGTTTATCCGCAGCAGATTGGCTATCGACGTGTGAAAAGTTTGGTAATACAAAAAAAGATTTCCTTTTCTCCTAGCACGTACATAGACGCGTAATACTATGCTCCGACTTCGATTTTACTATGTACAATTTGCGTAACATTATCGTTCGTTCGAACAATGATCGTATCTCGAGGGACCTCGCACAGGACCTTATCCATGGGGTCCCTTCGAAAGCGTCTATCACAACAGCTCTAACCGTTAAGATGCAAAAATAATTCGTAAAAACAAATAAAAATGATCGACGCGTTGAATAAGAAATTTACATCTATCCTAGTGCCGCCTCTAGTTTCGTTAATAAATCTATTTGCATTCGATGTTGGCGAATCATTGCTAACTTACAAACTCGAGCTGTGAAATGGCATCGTAGTAAACGTATTTCAATAAATAAATCGTATAAAAAGAAAGGATTGTTTCTATGCGATCATCGCGTAATTTGAGTCGTGGTTCCCTTTTCTCTTCCGTTGCGCACAAACGTTTTCGCTGGAATGCTGTTGTTCGAATATCATCTTTTCGTTCAACCCCCCCCCCCCCTTTTTTGTTTGTTCTCTATACAAGTCGGAGGGTGAACCGTGTGCACTTCTGTTCTAGCGAGTTCTACACATCGAGGTAATCGGGTTGCACGTTATCATCATCGTCCACGAATCTCGTTTTAACAATACCTTGGACACGAATTCTCGGTCAAGAAGCGAGTCTCATTGATCGTCGAGCAGATTTGGCGTTCACGATCCTCTGCGGTATTCTACATAGAAGGTACAACTCTATCGTAACACAGGGTGTTTCGTAATACGCAAAACAGAATGGTGGAATTTGTAGGTGCAGTAACAAATTGGATATCTGTAATTTACTAATAAAGTTTTCTATCAGCAATCATAAAAACTAAGCAGCAACTGTTCAAGACAACTTGGTCCATCGAGCATAATTTATCAATTAATTTATCAAGAAAGATTAGCTTTACAATGTAGACAAGTTACCGATCAATTTCTTTTCGCATATAGAATTATATTATATCATGAAATAATTTCATTACACCCCGTATTTCTAGAATAGATTTTGTTCTCGACCATCATGATCCACACGAGTTGACTAAATTCAATCGAAATAGTACCAACAAAGAATCACGATGATGCGAGCAAAAGCGAATCACTGATTACCCTCTGTCACCTATTAATACTGATAATCGTTTGTGCGACTCGACAATCGCGTCACTCCTTGCCAAAGAATTCTTTGTTATCGCAAACACGAGCTAATCATCCAGAATTGAATCGGACGCATCGAGCGCACCGACTTCTAATACTTAAGCAGCTAACACGTAACCTAAACGCGTTTAACGGTACATAAATAACATAGAAGACGAAATATCAGAGAAAGAAGAAGCAGAAGTGACTGGATCGAATCTCTGGTCGCCGGGCCGTCGAGCAACAAGATCAAGACCCCGAAGATACGCATCCACTTAAGGGAGTAAAATTCGCAGATTAATAATTGTCGCTAATAGTGTCTGCTACCGATTGAAAAATGACTCTCGGTGATTTTTACTCTCCAGTGGACGCGTACGCTTATATCTCATCTTCTGTCGCGTTGGCCTGGCACTGTTCAATTCTTGATCCCTCTTTCTCTTCCGTTTTTTTTTTCTTTTTTGTGGCACAGCCTTGTTCCTCCTGCTCCACGGATCGCGTGCCTCCTCTTCGGGCAACAACGAAGCGGCGATTTCGACGAAGACCATCTCGTGATTAAAAGGAGAGCCTGGATCCTGGAGAGGATTCTCATCCGAATTCACCCGCCCAGCTTCCGGACGACGTTTCTTCCAGCTTGATTCCGAGCCGTCGTTCTCGTGTCCCCGGTCATCGGCTTTAGTTTCAGAACGAAATTCTTCGAGTACTCTCGGGCGTGGATACGCACAGGTGTCGTGTGCTTTTCCATGGACTAGCTCAGTTTAATCGGCCGTAGTACGGTCTGTCGGGAATTCGGGGAGGAATATTGGGTACGGGACGCCTATAACACAGACAGTGATTAAGAACTCGGTGATGATCCCTGGGGCGCGTACGAGACGCAGCAGTGATAAAGGTTCGTTTAAACAATTAAAGCTGTTGATGAAAGTCGCGAGCATGAAAATTATACCCTTTCGAATGTGAGTTTTACCTTGGGTCATCTGGTTTAAAATTATAATTATAACAGACTGCGTATTTTTAATGTACAAGTTCCACTGTCCCTATAACTTTTATTTATTTCTTACATAAAGATATAATAAAAAGTGAATAATGTATGCTACTATCTATTTCTGAATAGAAAAACTATAGATTTAACTTTGACATTCTACTTATTTCCAACGACAAAATGGCTGTAAGTGCATAGCTTAAATTCTTTATGTAGTTTGCAAACAGGATCATAGAATAAAACACCAATTTTTTTATGAATTAGTACTTAGCGTATTTAATAATAGTATTTAGAACTTGATTCCATCATTTTCTAATAACCAGAATTTTCAAACGTGTGAATACATCAATTAAAATTTATCGCTCATCTAACTTACGCAACAGGAAAACTTCTAATTATCAATAATTATTATTTCTTACCTCACATTCGAAGAGTTATATCAGATGACCAACTAAATTTATCTCTCTTCGAAACTTTCAATACGATAAGTGTTCAACAAATTTAATTGGACATCGTAAATCTTTACTTTAACAAGCCATGATGTGCGAATGACTCTATACTCCTCGTAAAGAATGAATGACAACATTTTCTTTTCTATGCTAATGAAAACCAACGATGAAGAAATGAACAGTAATAATCGTCGAATGTGTGTCAGAACGCGAACGAAGCGCGTTCTTATCATTTCCAATGAAAGTGAAATATAAATAAAGACATAAACACGCAGTGGATGATTACGCAACACGAAAAATATATAAATAGATTACTCGTGTGAATGAATAAACAATACAATTAAAGCGATGGCGATGGGTATGATGAACTGCCAAAACGAAGAAGAAGAAAAAAGAAAATGACTGGTGATCTGCACAACATGCTCAAGCAACAGCGAAAATGCATGCAAAACATGAAGACATTACGAAGAAAAGGACGTTTGTTCTAAAATGTTTTACGACAATCTCTTTCGTTCTATCGTCCGATTCATAATTCGGATCCGTTCCTTACAAACGTCCTTTGGATACGTGGAAATACAATTGAATATATTGATGTTACTTCAAGACTTCAAATCCTGGATCGCTTGAGGGCAAGACACAATTAAACAAAAGGGGGTAACAGATGTACGTGTGAGGGTGGAACTGCGGGGAGGAGGTTCGAACAAAGACAATATAAAAAAAGAACGCAGAACGCGAATACGCATTCCAGCGTGCGGGGATGACCAGGATCTTTTGTACTTTTAATTGAAAATAATTCTTATTACCGCACGCAACAAGACCGAAGCAAGATTAGAGGAATTAGTGGTACATGTAATAAAAAAATAGAAAAGAAAACAGCATATCAGTGATTAATAATTAATAATTAATTAGTGGTCAAGTAACATTACACGGCCAACAATAACAATCGTTTAAAAATATTATTCAGCCGCAGAAAAATTGTTCTATATTCCCCCGGCGGAAATGCGTTTCCGGTCGACGGGTGTCTACATTTTCTCTCGAATTCTCCTTCTTTTTTTTTTATGTATATATATATATATATAGATATTTATATATTTATAATCTATAACATGTCATATCCTATATACACATTTATATTGCAATAAAACAGTGTATGTATATCGCGCAATATCGTAACATGAATCGTGAGTAAGGTGCACAATTCGGAAAAAAAAAATAATTCGTCAAGTAACCCTTTCTTCGTCAATGTTTCCCTTGCACGTTGCACGAACCTTTTTCTCCCGACAACAACGATCGTGGATGAGTTGATACAAGATCGGGCGAGCAATCGAACGAACGTTTGTATAGGAAAGAATCGTTTCTATAAAAATTAGTATAACAGGTATCAAAATGATGATCAAGATTCACTAGCGCGTTACAAATCAGCGGCCAATTCTGAATACTCGATTTGTTCACGTTATCTCTCAAGGGTGCATCATTGATGGCGCCTGGGTTACTTAGACGTTCATGGTTCGTCCCGACGTTGATCTCAACCCTTAGAATACCGCTGACTGATGTATACGTTCAAAATATTATGACCTACTCAGTAATTGCATGTATTTTCAAGTGAAAAGTGATTTTTATCAATTGCAATGGGAAAGGTTTTTTTTCGATTTAAAAGATTATAATCTGTTTCGTATTCTAAGGGTCAAACCGTTAACTGCCACGGTAGAAGTAGTTACGTTCGTTCATACGGTAAAATAGATAATTAGAAATTAGTTCTTTTCAATGGAATGCTTTAGTTTGCCGTTTCAGATGATTTGTGTATTCCCATGGCAGTCAATGTGTTAATGCTTTCGTGGCCGACAATTCTGAAGCTCTGTAATTAACCCTCGAACAGCAAAACCGGGTCAATCACGATCTCGACCCAGAAAACACATACCATGGTATTTCGATTGTTAAGCAATGAAATATTTAAATGCAAGAACTTCGTTTGTTAGACGAAAGAATATTTAAAGGAATGCTTTGAAATTTCAAAGATATAAACGGGAAATAGTTCAAAATTCAATTTGAATTGGTAGCTCTCTTTATGGTCCGTCATCCGAGGGTTAAAGGAAAATATAATTTAATTATTATTTTAGTAATTGCAACGAGTATCAAAGAATACATTGGAAAATTTATTTTCTAATATCGTGCTTCGAATCATTCGTATCCACTGGTTCCAAAATGAAATTTATAAAATTACGAAAAGACACGGTGGCAAGTGAGCAGCCGCGAACGCCTTAACTCCGTGTAAACAACGTCGGCGAGAAATCTGGTATGAAAATCTTCATCGTCGGTGTTCTCCAGTTCAATTCGCCCGATTTGCCTCTAATTTTTTCCCTCCAAATTTTCCGTGTACACATACGTATCGCGTGTGCTCGGCCCGCGGTATACAACAGCTTAATCGATGCTTCGTGTCGCGCAAGGAAAGCTTCTTGTAACTAGAACTTTACTACGTATCTTAAGGCTTTTAGATGGAAGCATATGTAACAATTTGTCGCGAAAGGATGCTCGTGTTTCTCTCGGCGTGATCGTTTTCTCTTCTCTTCCTCTCTCTGTTCCAAAGAAACGATCTGAACGTTATCGAACCAGCGCGCCGAACGAACTAAATGTAAAATAGAAAAATAGAAAAAATATTCTAAATTAAGCGAACGTTTCGCGAGTTATAAAGACTGTCAATTTTCGACATACGGACGCGTTCGAATGAGCCAGTGGCACGTTGGGAAAAAAAGAACGTTCAGATTCGCTTCCCTACCGGACGACTAAACGCTAGGTACGATAACGTTATCGTACGAAAGTTCGCAAAAGAGGGTCAACGGTTCCCTTGTTCCTTAATGCTGCCTGTAAAGCAGCGATATCGTTAAACATTATCGACGCTAGTCTCGCTGAATCTAACCACGAAAGCCGAGAGTTTTGTTTTAACGATCGACGGCCTCCTTTAGGCTCGAGACACGCAAGGGGTACCTTCGTTCGCAACGATACAAAAGTGAAACCGAAACAGCATGGAAAAATTGTTCTTTCTGTCTTCACGTTCGAACGAAAGAATCGGTTAATCGTTTAATTGACGGAGCGAACGTGAAGAAACTTCGAAACGGATCGCGAGGATCGACGAACCTTCGCGAACCGATCCTTATAGGTTTCTTCACTTGTCGCCTTTCGTTGTAACGTTTGTATCGAAGATTCCACCCAACCAGGAATTATTAACGAACGAAATGCCTTCCTTCATAGAACGAAGCACTTGGAATGTTTGGAATAATTAACATTCTGAGTGCCATGCCTTCCATATCTGGATGACGTATGAATTTTCGCAAGGATGTTACCTACTCAGATACCCGAAGACTTGTATAATAGAAAAAGATAAATATCATAAAGATAATAATTTGTCGGGAATAAAATTATAAATTGGAAGGATTCTCTACGACACGGTACTCAACGTGTTAAACGAGTTTTCATGTTAATACACCAGAGACATTGATTCGATAAATTAGAAGTGATATACGTATGCAAATAAAGTAATATAAAAATAAATGGCAAGGAATGTAAGGTGTTTCGCAGGGTGGAATCGATAAAATATTATTGACGAACATCGAAGAACCTGGACACACTGAAGAACTATCTTTCTGCACGTTTCCTACTTGATATGCTCGGTTATTGTAAACGCTACGCCCCGTGTCGAGGCACGTGCATCTACTTACAACTCTAATTGTCTTCACAGACTCGTAATTAGAACAATCCGCCTTCGAAAAGTAACGACGCTAAGGTGTACCTTTACGAAAATAAAAGGCTTCACAATCTAT
The DNA here is from genome assembly GCA_943735885.1 of Stelis phaeoptera. Lineage (NCBI taxonomy): Eukaryota > Metazoa > Arthropoda > Insecta > Hymenoptera > Megachilidae > Stelis > Stelis phaeoptera. The sequence goes on from OX030933.1 coordinate 7,831,152, forward strand.
CGTACACGGAACGTGACGCGCTACCGAATATAACGAACAACGTCTTTCCACTATATCTTATACTTTGTGTACAATGCAACGTGACAGTCGCTCACAATGAGAGTAAAACCGGTTAATCGCAATTTACTCTGGTTAATTTCAACGCACGGTCTATTTAGTTCTTGTTTCACGATGCACAAAATGATCGGTAATAGACATATGTGTATACGTATATACGTATCTGTACAATAACATTACAGTAATACCACTTGTGGCTGCTCGTGAAAGTTTGCTTTTGCGAATCGACAATAATTCTTTCCGTTTCTTTCATCGAGCGTAACGCGCACAAAACTTTCCGTTCAACCCTTCACGGACCGTCTGTTTTTCGTTTCAGATACAATTTTTCAAGGAATCAATATTGCAACAAAACCCTTAAGAGTGTAAAATAATACACTGTTGAAAATGAGAAATCTATGTTTGAATTTTTCTTTTCGCTAGTATTATCAACAATTTCAGATACTTGGGACAATAGAATTCGGACCGCAAAGGGTTAACAACCAGATTATACAGTAGTAGTCTGAAAATCACGATCCAGAGCTTTTCAACGTCGATAAACGATCGATCTTGCTTTAATTAACACGTGCGACGTGCTTTCGACGAGAGAGCGACTTCGAACGCTTATTTTCAAGAAAACTCCATTTATCTGAACATACATCGAAGCATAAGAGGATAATTTCTTGTTCAAAGAAGAAATATGACTACCTTGTTTAACAATTCACGCGAGTGTTCATACACAGACAGAAGTATGTCTCTGTTTTAACATTCTTGAGGAACACTTGTCGTAAGGATAACAGAGTTGGAATACTTTTAAGACTTCGAACGCGTTTACACAATTTTATCTTCGTACGAATCTTTCCTGCGAATGAATTATGCCTAATAATTATCCAATAATCAACATTTATTCCAACAATAAATTAATCCTGTTCAAATGGTTTCTTTTTTGTACATGTACAAATTCAAACATGCAGGTAATTCAGATATGAATTAAATTTAATTTTGATGGAGTTCAGATAAATAAACTTTTTCTGTGACGTCCATCGACCGCGGCTTGAATTTAAGGTAAAATGGTGATATCTGTGTTATGAAAGATTCGTGACTAAGTATCTTTAGACCCGTTTAATATTCAAACGAACGTATCGGAGCGGGTCCCACTGAGTTTCTTCGAGTGGAAGGACGAGAATAATGCTTCGGGGTGCTTAATTTTCGATCGATTCGAACAAGTTCCAAAGGCGCAGTGACGCGAGGAACGCTTTTCTAAATTTATCATCTAACCGGGCAGAGCTTTGCTGTAACGAAAAATAATATTCTCTCTCTCTCTCTCTGGTTTTGTAATTGCACTTTGAATCATCGTCCTCGATCACGTCATCTTCCGCGCGTCACTGCGCACATGGTTCAGTTAGGTAGTATAAAAATTCGAATTCGTTCTGATCGCATAACACGTTTATTAACGGATACGTCGAAATATTTAGGTGTATATATGTTTGTAATCTTTATCGGGAAGTAGGTGGTGAAACGGACTAAATAAATGGAAAAATACATCACTTAAAATATGTTATACTGTTGTTAGATGTATAAAAATTTGGCAAAAATTATCTATAAAAAATGATACTGTATAGAAAGGATAACTCAGAATTTTTTAGAATACTCTGAATACAAACACACAAGGTGTGTTATGCATTACACTATGAAATCTTAGCAAATTTTATTAAACCCAGGTTGGTACGAATTAGCATTAATTTAATTATACTTACAAAACTGATAACATTATACGAAAATATAATCGTTTAGCTTTAAAAAAGATTTCTTTTTTTTTCCAAAAAACGTATATTTTTTACCCAGTGTGCCAAACATGTAATTATATGCAAATGTGTTAACGAAGGATTAGTAACAACTGTTCGCAAAAGTTAGACTCAACAAACGTTCCGTTTCTCCGTGTACGTGTTCTTTCCATATAATTTTATATAAAATTATACACACGGTATAAATATTACGAATATCATACAATCAGATACGTGTCGATCATCGAACGCAACCTTTACTACGCAAAATCGAAAGCACGTCGCCACGTTGTCCATTAGATGTGTCTAATCATAAGAAACGTGTTGATATATCGTGTGTTTCATCCTTATGTTATGTACATGTACAATTAATTGAATCTACCAAAACATGATCGAGGAGCATCAGGAAACAACAAATACCATTCGAAACGAAACGCAAACCCCGAACATGCTCGCTTAACGTGATATACATTTAATTATACATTAGATTAGAACGATATACGATTGCTATTATACGCATATGTATATATATCTTTATATATATTATTCTGATCCGGTATCGTTAGTGTCAGTTTTAGGTTTTTTATTTTAAAGAGAGAAAAAAGAGTTCGCAACTCAGGATTTTCATGCAAAATCCTCGAAGCATTCTACGCTATATCACATCCTATGTCTGAGCACGTTTCTTTTTTATTTTTTAATGTTGTTGTTAATATTCAATAGGGATTAGCTAGTGTGTATGTATATGTATACACATACATACATATGTATATTGTGTATATATATAATATAATATTTATACGGTTTATATTTAATATTGATATAGCTAAAAATGAAACTAACCACGGTGAACATGTGTTAAGAGGTAGAGAAACAGCGTGATGACTGTTTTAATCGCGCAATTAATATAATTACTGATCGCTTAAACTTAGCCGGTGTTGATACAATAATTGTCGTCGATAGAAATCTCGATCGAACACGATAAAAACGAACCGCCAACGATATTCGATCGTCACACTAACAGCATGACATTTTTCATTTCGTCCGCCAGGTCCGAGAACGAATGGGTTCGCGCTTGATCGACGACGACGACTTCCATTTCGAAACTACCGTTTTGATCACAATATAGGGTTCTGGTAGACTTTCCAGGATCGATTCACTGGATATACTAATAATCTCGATATCTAACGAGCCGAACGATCGCCCCTTTTAACATATGTACGCCTCTATCGGTAGAAATATCGCTGCTCGCCGGTCCTCGTGTGACCCATGCTCCAGCGACGGCTACCAAAAAGTTTCACATTATTTCTCAAATCTCTACCGAAGATCTACTTCTTTTTTTCTTGTTTTTATCTCGTTTTCTCTTTTCGGTCGTGCGAAATTACACAACGTATACACGTGGTTTACACTACGATTCGTGAAAGCACATTTATCTTCTTTCGACAGACTAATCGCATCACAAGGCGTGAACGAATACACATGGAATGTCGCGAAGCAAAAATTACACGTCTTACAAATATACAGAGGTACTCTCTTAATCGTATTACCTACGCTCTGTGCGCGCGACTAACACAACGTTGCTCTTTTCAGCGTTGTCTACTTAACGACATACAGCTTTCGATGGCATCATCGTCGTCATCGACGCGAAAAATCCAATTTCTCGGATCATGCAAGAGAGAAAGAGAGAGCGGACAGGGGGGGATAAATACAATATATATGTATATGTATATATAGAGAGAGAAACAGATAGAGAGCAATAAAGGTAAAAAAACAAAACTATAACTTGTTACGCGCAAAACTGTTATTAAAATCATTCTATCGAGAGAGAAACAGCGAGACATCGAATTAGTAGTGTTCATTCTTCAACCTTGAACAATCTACCATCTACTTGCGTAACTTAAATAAGGATTAGACTCGTGTATAATCGTATTCGTGGTTGAAAGAGGGGTGGGGGGCAAGATCATTGATAATAGAAAATTGTGGATTGCGAGAGTCTATTTACTTGATCTTGAATGCATCCATCAGCTCGTTCACGGCGGCATTAGCAGCGGCCTGCGTTGCAGCTTGAGTCACCCTCTGCTGTAGACCACCCCCACGACTAAACACACACCACGGACACTCAGCTTTTACTACTGATCTCATATAACATCTTGTTGCAATTACTTAATAGTTATTTTATTACTAGACACAAGTCGATTAAGATCATTTCTTAGATTTACACTACGTTGTCGATGGATCCTGAATCTTATTGTTGAAAGACGTTCGACAAAAGAAGCTCGTCTAACGACGAATCGAGCACGGAATATTTTGTTCAATGATAAATGCTTTTCAATGCAGGCACCGACACGTCCGTTCCTAATTGATAATTGACTACGTTCGAACTGATTTTCTATGCTCGAACGAACGAACAGTAGCAAGAAAGCGATGATGGTATTAGGGAGAATTGAAAGCTGACGAGCGTGTAAAACGCTTAACGTGTCCCATTCTTAAATATACTCGTTTTTCTTTGCGTCTACGACGAATCGAACGATTATTGGAAATTGCGACCTCGACGAAATGCGGTTCTTTTGGTAGTTAAAAAAATGTCATGCTGTTAGTAAGCGAATGAATACTTGTCCGTCTGGTGATGAACCCAAGACCATTTATTTTACAACGTTTTTTTTTTTAGTTGTATATACAGGCATCATGTACAATTCCATCGAACTAATTTACAATGAAACAAACGTCGCTCTACCTAAGATTTCACTCGTCACGAACGAACGTGATTTAATTCTAAGTTTCTCTTTTTCTCTTTTACTAATACTGATTAAATGTATTCGTAAACACTTAATAATTTTAATTAGAGGTGTGCGAGATTTTGTTCCAGTATGAACGCGAAAACGAGCGCAATATTTTAAGTATCGTTGAAAAAGAAGGGATACAGCGATTAAATATGCGGATAATGACTTTTTTGGTCGTTCTTACGAAATAATTGGACCGCTTGAAAACAAATGCAGATTACCGATACGTGATACGGAGATAAAATAATCGCCGAAATTCTTGGAAGCTCTTCTGAATCACTAACTAACGCAAATATCACGGCTAAGTTCACTCTTGCACAAATCGCACACCTCTGATTAAACGGTAATTCCATAATCTGTAATGTTTGCAGACAAAACATGTAGCATTAAGAAAATTGTATCTCGTGTAAAATGTACACTGACTAGATGCAATCGATATATATATAATGATTAGTAGCGATTAGGCGAGTTAGTGCGAAGACTTATTGTCGGCGCCTGCAATAGAAAGTGAAGTTAGCACCAAAGCCCCAATCACACAAAGCTAATAGGGACAAGCAATCGCAAGTTTCTCTTTTTGATAATATTTTAGTAAAGAACATTTAATGAAAATTAAATATATATATATAAAACAAAAAAGACGTTGTTAAGACACAGGACTACCTTAACACAAAATCGACAGAACGTTGTGCAAAATTCGTCACGTGAGAAAGTTAATGATTGAAAGATACTTGATAGTACAGAGCGTTTCAATTAAACTTGAAGTCATCTCAAAATTCTCTGTACTACTTCACGAGTTATATACTTTTGTTAAATCACTATAATAATGTAAATTGATGATTACTTACGATGGTACCATAGGAGGAGGTAGGCCAGGGGTAGAACGGGCCGGTGGTGGTCCACCAGGTCCAGGTCTGTTAGGAATAGCCGGTGCTGGACGGCCCCCTGTTGGCACCGGCGGCGGAGCACGAGAACTAGAAAGAGGTGGTGGCTGTGTCACTCCACGTCTTGGCCCACCAGGTGATGGTGGTGATAACCTGTAAATAAATTCGTTGCAAGATAAACGATCGTCATCGACTCTGATAAATTACTGTTATCGTTTAGATGAAAGGCGAAATGAACACTGAATTTACATGGAATTATATAAAAATACTAAACATTTTAGCAATTGGTCTTGCTACTGCTTTCTAGATTTGGTATTAACATAACAAAATACACTACTTATACCTTATATTTTGAACATTAAAGCTTCCGTATCAACAACTTAATACTTCGAAGAATTGGGCTCGGGTATAATATACTGAATATCCGAACAGAACATAAGAAACACATAAGGTTCGAAGTAAAGGCTGACGCCAAGTGCCCATAGGCCACGTGCCTAAGAATCTGCGCACAAAAATAGTTGTGCGATTTTGGGTTTAATAGTTCTGAATTCAATGGCGTGCTCCTTTTGACCGGCCGGGCCCTAGTTAACGCGCGTTAAACCGCTATACTAGATCAATATACTAGCACTATTGGTCCCTAAAAAACTTTGAGGTTCCGGAACTCTGGAACTAAGGCCCGGCTGATCAAAAGGAGTACGCCATTGGATTCAGAACGACATAATCTATCTAATAAACTCAAAATCGCACAATTATTTTTGTGCGCAGATTCTTGGGCATGTGTTGGCATTTCCCTTTGGAAATAAACAAAATACAAAGCATTCAGATCAATGTAATATACAAATAATAGAGGTATAACAATTGGGTTTTAATACTTCCAATTAGGCGTACAAGAAAAAAAATAAAAAAATAAAAAAATGAAAAAATAAAATAAAAGGGTAATTAATAGAAACGTAATAGCTCTTACCCAAGACTGTTTCAACGGTGTTCAAGTGTATGGGGCAAAAGCACGCAGTACAAGATTGAAAGATACCAAATTAGTTGAATGCATAAGCGACAATGAAAATAATATCATAATTGTTACCTTGGGTTCTCGCCAGACGCCAACCAATCATTTTTCACTGGCGGTGGTACTGGAGTGGAAACCGTGGCCATTGAAACATCCCCAATGATACGAAGCGCCTCCTTGCACGCGTGATACATGCGCAACATTTCTTCCCGTTTCTGTGCTTCCTCGGGTGATTCTTCCATCATTGAAGCCTACGATATACATCAAGTATTTGAAATAAAGATATCTAGCTACGAAATGAATAAGAGAAAAAGCAGGAAATATTGTAAATAAGCAAAGAAAACAAAACTTACAGTTATTAGATTAATGGAACTCTTCGAATAATGTTTATCAAGCTTAGTAGGGGAAAGGACTTCTTAGGACATCGTTATTTCATCAGGCGAGGGATGTAATATTCGATTAAAAATTTGTCGGCAGGTATATAAAACTATAATGCTTCTAAAAATGGATGAATTTTTACCTGATCGCCACTTGCGTACAAGTGTGCCAACAGCTCTCCATTGATGAAATCCTTGGCGTTATTGATGATCAAGTGCATAATTGTCTTTGGAACCAGATCGCGTGTAGTTTTTGTAACGATCTTCATGTACGAATCTACAAGATTCCTGATGGTCTCCACTTGACGCTCCAACTGAGGATCCATTGACGACTGAGCTTCTGAGCCACCCTATAAAATATCAGAGGTAAATCTGATGGCCTAATACGCATAACAATACATAGTCAGAAGTAGTGTTCCATACAGTAAAAGTATAACAGTAATAATTAAAATGTGTTATTGATTTTATGTTCAAACGGAAATACTGCCAGTAAAGTAGAAGAAGAATATATTTTTGGAGACAACATATATGTATATATATATATTTTAATAGCAGACTATATAGATTATAAAAAAAAAGCAGAGCTGAGTGGAGGTGTTCTATGGTTGTGTGCGTGTTGTGTGTTCATATGTTTATGAAACTTCTACAACTGTACCAACCTCATATCCTTCCTTTAGTTGTTTAGGGGCAAAAAAAATTCAATCAAAGTTGTAAATGCAAAATCTAACGAATGTTTCAAGAATGCAGCGAATTCATACTTGCATTAGCGATATTATTTAAAAAGAAGTGCTTATATAAAGTATAAGAGTTAATTAGAAATTATCTACTTTTTTTAACACGAATATCACATTCAATGCAAAACGGATATACTTCAAGAACGTATTAACATTAGTCTTTAGCCATAGAATGTAGTGCATCAAATTAAGAAAAATTTCGTATTAAAATATGATATTTAATGAACTATTTCTAAAATGCTCTAATCACACCACCACACAGTTAAGAATTTAACGACAAACAGAATAATCTGATTATCCCGCATTAACTCACCCGCTGCTTATCCTAAAATAAATGAAAATAATATTTCGCTAGTAAACATAACAAAATGTGTATTTATTTCTAATAATAATAATAATAATAATAATAATAATAATAATAATAAAAAAATGATTCGATTGATTGCCTTTGCCTTTCGATTAATACAAATAACACCTATATTTAAACGATATATTATAAGTAACTTATTCTCAAATTCTTTTAAAAAATATTTAATACTTCCTAATACATACTTACTTAAATATCGCAATATATTAAATAGAATAGAAAGGAAATTACCTCTCCTTCGCCGTTCGCTTGTTCCGTCGATTTTTCAGGATATACGCCAGCCCTGAGGAAAGAAGCTTTCCAAGAATCAACATCATCCTGGGTTTCACAGCTCAGTTCAAGCTGTTTGGAATCCTTGTACACGTTTCTGCCTTCAGGATTAAACAATGCGAACAAGTGACGTCGGGACATGAAACCTTGTTCCAAATCACGTAATTTTAATCCATCTAAAGGTAACATGTACTTCTTCTCGCGTTCCTAAACAAAAGAAAAACGTAACAAACAGGTTATACCATTTAATTATTATCAATTATATTATAATTAAAAAAGATATGTATATATTTACTTCTTCATCCTTGTACCATGAAATACTCTCCGATGTTAGGACAAACCAGTAGTCTTTCGAACCACCTTTCATTATACCAAGATTGTGGATGCACATGTAACCCTTGCGTATCACTTGATTACCCAACGTATGACGTCCAGACTTGACTGCATTCTCTGAGGACTGTTGTGCACTGTAACATAAGATGTAATGTAAAATGAAATGTTAAATAGAAACAGAAGTATTTAAATACCCATATACAAAATGTATTATAACAACTTGTCACAAAAAAACTTGTTAGTTTAATCTTGAACAAGAATCAAGCAGGGTAAAATCCTAGCAATAATTCTTTTCTTAAATTACAGAAACGTTCACACAAGTTCAAATTTTGTAGTGCAAATAAATTATTGAATCATGTCATATAACAAAGTTTCCCAAAAAATATATGCTTTTATGGTGTCAAAAATATTGAAAAACGAGACATGACAAAAGTACAACATAGAAAGGATTATTACTTTGGCTGTATATCATTAATACAAAATGTTAATTGATAATTTCATGATTGTGATTTACATTTTGTTAAAACGGGACAAAAATTAATTTCACCTCTTAAATTACTTTAATTTACATAGAAAAACTATATAACATACAGCCACAACAACTCCATGCATATACTCTTCCATACAGTTTTAAATCTTACAATTATATATCTTTTGAATGTACATTCAAACACTGTAACATGTAAGTACACAAAATGTGATTTACTACTTAATCAACACTTTAATAATTTTTTAGATGACAATGCATAAAGAATTGCAAAAGCACATATATATATAATATATGTATATAATATATAATATATATATATATATATTACATCCAATGTGAAACAAGGTGAAAAGTGATGAAAACAAGATTTGATGCTGCTGTATGAAATATACGATTTGGAACAACTATGCATGACTTTAATGAATGATTCATTCAGATGGTACATTTGAGTTGTGCGAACATGTAAAAAAGACTAAAATTAAAATCATTAAATTCTTAGTTAATTATAAGTGTATATTGTAATATGCAAAATTATGCAGAATGAGGCAGTAACTCTAATCATTTAAATTACCCGCATCGTTTTTAGAAATATAAAGAAACTTTATTTGCAGAAGTAGTGTGGCATTGAGAGGATCATCTTTGCTGATCGAAATTTTACAACAAATCGTTTGTATTATGCCTGTGGTGCACCTTAAAAAACAAAAAGATTATTGTTACTGCGTTAAGGTCGTATCTATACCGTATAATTTTTATGAATAAACTTTATCCATACCTCCAAAAAGAATGGAGTTAATTCAGGTGATCAGAATTATTGCCCTATTCTGCATAAAAGGTAATAAAATATATGAATAAATGAAACTAAATAGTATATGCAAAGAGTATCTATTATTTGATAAAATTTCAATTAATTTCTTCATTTTCATAAATTACAATATTGCTGTTACATTAATTGGTACTGTACTGAATAATTATTGGTAATATTAATAGAAATATATATCAAGAACTATTACTGATAACTTTAAATAATACAAAATTATAAATTCTGACTTAAAAGAAGAGAAAAAAGAAAGGAAAATAGAGAACCTAACACACTAGAAAAATATATCATTTCTCATGTATTATACAAGTTACAAGTGGGATATTGCTCTTTTATGTATCATATTTTTTTGTTAAGAAAATAATAAAAACTGGAAGCTAGGAAAAATGAACTAAACATAAGCATAAAAGATTAAGAGCGTGAAAATGGAAAAGGAAGAAAAATGTAGTGTAAATCTTTGTTCCAATGTACTTTATAATTCTTACCTTGCATTATGGCTACTGGCTGCCGCGCTGCCGATATAATTAAATAATCTCTTTAATTGTGAAGTATAAAGTTTTTATGAATGGAAACAAATGTCAGGACATGTGTATAATGCTATGTAATTTAAGGAAAGACATACATTTTTTTTTTTTAATCTTAATTACCTAAAGCAAATACATAAGGCAAATATACAAATACAACAGAAATTGAACAAATGCTAGTTTGTAGCAACTATGGAAACTTTTTACAAGATTTTTTATGTAAGGGTATGCCTTGCCTTTAACGACATAGAAGGTTTTGTTGGAAAAGCTACAGTGATTGTTATTCAATTATTCTTAATAATTATATAAAATAAAATACTATTATATCAATATTTGTCTACTATTCATACATTTCTTAAAAAAATAAGATAAAACAAATAACATGTTATAAGTAACAACTAATCTTGGAATAAAAATTAAATCGAGTAGCAGCATATATGACACCCTATTTTCAAATTGTTCATCATCTTCGTCATCTATTTAATCAGAATTTTTTAAATATTTCAAGTGTTGAATAAGTAAAATATAAAAAGGAACAAAAATTTTATTAGTTACGTAAAAATAAAATATTAAAATGTTAGAAATATGCGTATTTTGAATAGGAAAAAATGTAAGTGGGACACAATTTAATATGACGATACATATGACACAAAGTGTCATACACATGTACACCAAATAGAAAGAATAGCATAAATTCTACTACTTATTAACAATACTGACAATGTGTGCCTCAGCTTTGAAGAACAAAATGAGCTAATGGTTTACTAGTTTAAAGCTTGCAATGTGAATTGACTTGAACAAAACATGCACTGATTATGAGATATACCGTATAAACCTGATCATAATAATTACATTAATAAAAGTACCTTAACTAAAACGTGGGATCTTCAAACTGTAAGTTCTCTATGCTAAAAGAAATCCTTTACTATTTTGTGAGTTGCCATTCCGTTTTCAAGATATTATCGATTGGAACTTAGGTATCTTGTACACACACACAGGGAATACCCAGATTTCAGTCGCTTATATCTCGAAATAGAAGCTGCAGATCGCAAAATAATAAACTTTTCAATTTATCATGGCATCGATAATCGACACTTACACTCTGGAGATCGCACGCGTTAGCTAGGACATCCTGTATAATTAAATGTGTATTGTTCAATTTTGGTATTTCAGGGAAGTACGGTATAGATATGTATTATACACCTGAAAACATATTTGATGCGTAATCAAATATGGGTCACCACATATATGCCGTAATTTGCGTACAAAAATGTTGCAAGCAAACTAATAATAAAACTATTAATCTAGCTTGTGAATTAATTTATTGTCGTATTCTTTTATTCTGTATGTAACTGAAATTATAGCTTTTTCTAGTGACAATAAAACATAATGATGTTTCAAAAAATATTCTGTTTGTATTGTTAAAGCACATTATCATTATGAGGACTATGCTATGTGTTGAATTTACATTAGTCATGCAATACAAAAATTCATTACTGCAAGTATGAATATATTCCTCAAAAGTATTGATAAAAGTATGTGATATAATTTCTCGAAGAATAACGAAATATTTCATAAAATTTTTATTGTTATTTAATTGTTTAGTGTTACTGAACCAATAGTGCTGCACGAGAATGTATATTTGTACTTTATTGTTAAACAAAAATGTTCTTTTTAAACACTCAAAATTTGCAATATACTTGTAAAATGTGGAATAGTAAAACGAGTACACATAAATATGTTAACACGTTCGTTATTGCTGACTCGATATCAATCGATAACGATTGAATAGCGAACACGTAAAAATCCCCAACTGCAGTTATGAATGTAAGAGCAACATAGAGCGCTAGATGTGCGGTGGTTAAAAATCAAAATTTTCTATCGTATTATTTACGTTTCTGATTTTATTGAATTACTACTGTAACACAATGAAATGCAAGCAACTTACTTGGCAAAACCAATAAAATCTTCATGATTTGTATTCATGTACGCAAGTTCACAGTCAACCAGAAGTATTAATTGTTCCTTACACATCTGTTCACGTTGTCTAACATAAGTGGTTATAATACGTTCCGTTTCTTCCCTCAATCTAGGATAACGTGACATCTGTAACACAATAAAAGAATAGAAGTTACGTTAATAAATATGCAGTGCTTGAGGTCTTATATGCAGATAGAAAAACGGTTACTTACTCTGTCAGTACAAATGCGTACAACGTTACTGAGTTCCTGCACAACTAGGTCCACACATTTTAGACTAGGTTCCTTGAGTCTATTGATTTGTTTTTTAACTATTGCCTCAAAGGCCATATCAGGAGTAAACAAACCTACCCTGATACCTATGACATTATGCTATTGTTAGTACTTTATTTTTAAAATCAACACAGTACAGCATTGTCTTTCATTGTGTCACCGGCTCGGATCCGCGCCGCGACAAAATGAAAGATTGGTATACTTTAACGAAACCCATTATTACGGTGAGCTCGTTCAGCCTGCGAATTTCCAGAAAGTCATGGCAGTGGTAAGGCGGTATAATGCAAGTTAGAAATCGTCACTCAATAAAAGACAATACTATACTTATTTATTATCATATACAGTATCTTCTCTAATTGTAAGACAGGTAGATGATTCAGGAATCGATTCGAAAGCGCTAAGGACGGGAATAAGACACAATGAAAATAAGATAATTGCCTTTAAGAGATTGCATGTTGTTCTGTGATTTAACTTAAATTCATTTCAATATAACTGCGATTAGTGCCGCTTTTATCAGAAGAATCTCAAAAATTCACTGAAAATATTTTTATAAGGATTATACAAAGAATATTAGAACTTAAGTTTCTTTACTTCGGTGACTCATTTGATTGGTCATCGATAATCGATCGTCAACGATAGATATGCTCAAGTCGAATTCCGATCGAATAATTCTAGGTAATAATGGAAATGACAACATAACATTTTCTAAAGAATTGTTCACAACAGTTATTGAGAGAATACTGTATGTAAGTAATAAAATTGCATTGGTAGAAATATAAAATCCGAAGTATTTATTTACCATGAATGTTCCTAATGGCAAAAGCAATTTCTCTTCTCAATTCTTTTTCATCAAATTCCATTTTAACTATTTCAAATGGAAAACGTTCATGGAATAGTCTGTTTATTTTAGCACCTCCACTAAGCTCATTTGTATTGATTTGTGCAGATCCTGAACCTTCTATAGTCCTTTCAAAATCTGACTGAAGCTGTTGTATCATCCTTAAAAATGTTTTTCTTTTCAATCAATGCGTAGACAAGCACAAAACCTTAATATTAGTTATATGGGTAGAGAGTCGTGATACTTTGGATTAAAAAGCTATATAAATTTTATGCCTAATTAGTGTATTAAAATTCTTAATGTTAATGGGTTACTTTTCACTCTTACTGAGTTACATCAAAATGTACGATGCGTTAGAATTTGCATGCAAACGACCCACACAAATGAAGAGAAAATAATACCTACATAAACATTTGAATTGATCTGAAAAATAAGAATAAAAACCTCTAAAATATCAAGACCCTCCACCCATAATGTATTTTAACAGAAAACTGCAAAAGGTAAGTTTAGTTTGTATAGATAATGTTTATAAATTTATTATGAAATGAAATATGAAACATTTTATGTAACTTATTACACAGCATCCGCTAAAATTATTTTAGTATATAGTGTATTATAAATTATCAAGATAAAATATACCAAGAAACTACTTACTGTAACATAGCTTTTGTTTTAATGGCAGGATCATCGGGTCTGAAATGTTTGTACTGTTCTACATCTTTCTCCAATGTAAGTAACTGTTTCTGTAATCTATCTCTTAATGCTGGTAAAGTGTCCCTGATATGATTTGTCAATTGTTGGTTCAAAACACGTTGCAAATATGGTGTTCCTAATCTATCTGCTAGGTGCCGATAAGATGGATGGCTAATACAAAAAAAAAGTATTTCATATATTTTGTTAGTTATTAATTTATACAATAATCTGGCATTATTGGTACAGTGTTGCCAAGTTAACTGTCAGAGAGCAGGACTATATCCAGACAATTATCTTGGGGGGTAACTTCTTTCCCCATTCTGTGCAAGTAGAGACGTGTATTTAAAATCTGGGAACTCGAAATCAGTAGACTGTTAAAGTAACGATAAGCGTGACACCTGAAGTTTTAAACAATTCAATACCGAAGTACTCGTTTGGAACGTTCGATACATATCAAAAGGAAACGCACTTGCTATCAACATTTTTGGTACTAAAATAAAACGAGTACTGAGCAGGATCGAATAGTATTGATCCCTAAATGAAAAAGTGTCGCGAAATGCATGAAGCTGTCGACGGTCGATGTTGCTGGCATTTATTATGATATATATGGTGCTATGGATTGTATACCCTTCCTTTCCCTGTGCTGTCTTACTTTCCATCTCTACATGGTAGTAAACAAAACATTAAGCGTGACAAGATGCGACATTCAAGCGGACAGTATTATACATAGAATCGAGAATACATCGATATCAGTTCCGTCCAAGCTGTACTCGTAAAAATTCGTCTTTTATACAGGTATCATTTAGGTATCAATACCGTTCGATACCTACCGATTCATACGTGCTTGCAATACCATGACACACTGGCATTGAATATCGGTACCGTTTATACGTAGCGATAGCGACGGACAGTTAACTCGATAAAACCGTGGACAGTTAACGCGGCAATGTCTACTGTGTATACCTTAGGAAAAACTTCCTTTCAGCTGCTAAAGCATTTTTAATATCTTTCCGGCCTTCTATGTCTTTTTGACTTCTGTTAACAACACCTATATAACCTCGTCTCAGAGGCAATAGTTTATTTTCCAAAATATCTCTTGCATCAGTACCATCATCCATAAGATCCAGTTTTGTAATAACACCAATTGTACGTACACCTATCCAAAGAATTTACAGTGTAAAAATATGTTTGATTTTATTATTTTTAAATGCTAAATAAATATGTATACCTTGAGGATCTACTTCTTTGGCAAGTTTAAGAGCATCACTATTCGCTAAATCGGTATTTGCAGGCGTTACTGCCAATATAAGACAATTTTCCCTTTTGATAAATTGGAAAATCATAGTTTTGATTTGAGACTCTATGTCCACTGGTTGATCTCCGATTGGTACTTTTGTGAGGCCAGGTAAGTCGATCAATGTTAAATTTAAAACTACCAACAACAAACCATTAATTGGAATCAACTACACACCATTATGGGATGAGATATAAAATAATGTATTTACCATTGGGTGAATAAACTCTTAAATTTATAGGTATATTGGAAATACCCTTATTACTGCCTGTAACTCTGTCTGTTTCTGCCTCGATTTCTTTTCGAACTTCATCAAAATCCACAAACTTTTTACCTTTACAATGCAGAAACTCAGCAAATTCTGTAATAAATATGTAGTTTGATTTATAATTTTTAATATTGTATAACATTCACTTAAGTATATGTTTCTACACAATGTCAGGCAATTAATTTAAATTGTTTATCTGTATAATTAAAGTGATGGTGCATTGAATTTCTAGCTTATCAACAGTTCACTGTCACAGGAAATGTGATAAGTTGATACAAAACAATTAAGGAGATGCTATGCTAAGTTCATACCGCAATATTTGACTAACAAAAATTTTATAACAAAATTTCATGCTTTCTATCATAAAAGATTATTTTAACATTATTATAACACAACAAAATGAGATTTTATTACACGTTTTGATCCCATGTTATTGAGTTTTATACTTGTAATAATAGGTGTTGCAACAAATTTTGAATTAAAAATTTTATTCTTACATTCATAACATGAAACATGTTATATCTGTTTATCTATAATGACTCACCAGTTGTACTATTAATCAGTTGTAAGATAAGTGGTCTTCTGGTTACAATGCCTGATCCTCTAGGTAAGAAATCTCTGAAAATGAAAAAAATATTTCTTTTTTTTAGCATTGTTGTCATAACATAATATGTTCCATATCTGAATTGTATTATAGTGATTAATAGCTTTTAATACTTTTATCATGAAAACTATTATGTGTCAAATAAAATTGGAAACAATATGTGATATTAATTAATTTTCATTTGAATCGATATAAGAAAATTTCCAATAATATATAGCAAATCGAAAAGGACTATATTAACAGAATGTAACATTAAACGGCCTACATAAGGAACAATTAAATTAATAATTCTCGTCGTTGTATATGTACACTTGAAGCAATTTAGTAGAAGGTTAACTATTATAGTAGCGAGAAAGAATGACCGTTTGACAGGTCGCCGTGTAGGCGGCCTCAAATCACAAAGATATAGTAGATTTTGATGTCATGATCGATAGATCAAAATAGTTAACCTGTAGGAGGCGCAGGAAAAGAGGAATAGTTCAATTAAAATAATGAAAGATGAACATCAAAATTATAACGTGGCTTAGCTCGCCACGCCTTTAACCAAACGTTTGAATATTCTTGTAATCGTTGTTAATCGTTTTTGAAACATGTCAAGGAAAAAGTTATAGCGACGAAAGACAATGAAAGATCAGGAAACGTTGGATGTACTTACTTTCCGACAAAGTTCTCGAGAACAGAACTTTTTCCTGCACTCTGACCACCTACCACTGCAATCTGTGGTAAATCAAGTTGCATGTGCACCCCAAGTTGTGTGAATGCATCTTGCAACTTGTTCACAATCGGAATTAACTGTTCCATACCCGTGTTTCCTGCCATTTTGTCAATGCTATTCGCTTACTGGGCCAGGAACACGATCGTTTTTAACTTTACGGCTGTGTCCTGTGGGCGACACCGAGCTGCCACCACTTCCTCGCACAACCGTTGGAGGGTAGCTGCCAGAAGTGATCCTATCCCTTTTCGTGAAACACGCACTACCAAAATGGCCGATTTCACAAAGGCACAACGTTTTGTATGAAGTTTCTCACCGCATTTTTCCAGGAACCGTGCTCGCGCACGGACCACAAACGAAAGATGTCAGCCACTGGCCTACAGCAAGAAAGTTACACTACAAATCTCCACAGCTACTGCGTTCGCGTAAATGAGATCCAGTGGTATGAACTCAAGGCACGTAACGTGTTTCAATCGATAATCGAAGCGTGCGCACAGGCGTCTCCGTTGTGACCCACTTTTCATCATGAGATAAAATCCATATCGTCCTCCTGCTGCTGACCTTTTTCCACGTCCTACGATGATCTGATATCAAAGGAAGCTGGAACTACATCTTTTGTCGTTTGTTGATCCTGTTCACAACAAATAATCATTTTCTTGATTCATTGATTTTGAATGGTACGCGGCAAATATTTTTATTGGCGCGGAAGTTTTGTAATTGTAAGAAAGTAGGCGACAACCAATGAGAACATTTACTTTCTGGTAGTTACATGTGCAAGAATGATGGTTTCATTCATTTCGTAGTTTTATTCATTAAATAAGAATAGCCTTCAGCGACTAACATTAATATATAATCTTTTATTAAACAATTATACATATTGCCCATCGTACTTTTCAACTAGGATAAGTAATGTTCATGTAAATGATTGGTCTCCTAATACTGCTTATTGTAATTATTATTATCTTATAGTATGTATTTAAATTAGAGCTATGCAACTTGTATGTAACATTGTATTGTTGTATGTAATAAATATTAGCAATTATGCTTTTATAAACTATATTAAATATACACACTAATCTTGACTCGATTCAATCTGTAATAATCGGTTCAACGAAAATAAAATATATATTATTTTTGCAAACTCGATTGATATGTTATAAATTCGAAAATTTTCTAAAGAATGTTGAACCTATTATTTTTAAGTATAAAAGGAACAAAACGAAAGTTACTAGAGCTTAAATAATATTATTGGTCAATGAGTTTTGCGTTTTTAGAACTAGTATCTTATATTCGATGATATGTTATAGAATATAACATATTTAGTATATATTGATGTCATCAGTTACTGATAGAAAAATAATAACAAGGATTTACTATCCGTTTGAAATAGAATTTTTATTTTTATGCATATCTTGATTCTGCAAAGTGAAAACTCTGAACCAATGGGATAATAGGTTTAAAGAGAATGAAAGTTGGTCCTGTTTAATCTTCTTCCACAGTAGCTAAACTGTGGTTGCGTCTAACATGATGAGAAAGAGGAATTCTTTGTTAAATAAAACGTTTGAGATCTTGAATCTAAAATGAACAAAACTCGAAAGATTAGTTTATGTTGAATGTCCAGTGTATTCCTTAAAAATACAAATCAACTATAAAATTCAACGTACCTATATGTAGTAAGTGAGGGCGCGATTGGTATTTTCTAACGATACGAGTCCAAAATGTCAGACATCGATAAATGGATAGAGATTGCAAAAGAGTGCAAATATCTTCCTGAAAATGACCTCAAGGTAAATAACATATACGAAATAATATCTATACGATTTTAATTATAATATATTTTGTTGACATATTTGTTACGATGTTAAACATACGCTTAGAGGTTACTTCTATTCATTGTATTTCTTCCGGTAATTAATCTTCTTCAGAAACTTTGTGACATGGTATGCGACTTACTATTGGAAGAGTCTAATATTCAACCGGTATCCACTCCAGTGACCGTATGTGGAGACATTCATGGCCAGGTAAATTTCATACCATTCATCTAACCTCAACGTAACATCGATATCTCTACAGATAGCGACAGTTATTTTGATAGCAAAAGCTCGAGATGTTCTTATATAGCTTGATAATCATTATAATCATTTGTCTTTTTTGTTCAGTTTTACGATCTAGAAGAATTATTTCGAAATGGGGGCCCTGTGCCTGATACAAATTATATATTCATGGGAGATTTTGTAGATAGAGGGTATTACAGTTTAGAAACGTTCACTCGCTTACTCACACTTAAAGCTAAATGGTCTGATAGAATAACATTGCTTCGAGGAAATCATGAATCCAGACAAATTACCCATGTTTATGGTTTTTATGGTTAGTACAGAAAAAGTATATTGCATATTTGAAAAATATAAAAAATGAATTTATTATCTATGTGCATTTGTTTTTCCTTTATAGATGAGTGTCAAAATAAATATGGCAATGCTAATGCATGGAAATACTGTTGTAAAGTGTTTGACTTGCTCACCGTTGCTGCCGTTAGTATTAATATGTATAATGAAATTTTATAGAAATACATGTACATATGTTTAACATAAATATTTTTGTTTAGTTAATTGATGAACAAGTACTTTGTGTGCATGGTGGATTGTCTCCAGCTATTAGGACTTTAGATCAAATTAGGACGATTGAAAGAAATCAAGAAATTCCACATAAAGGTATGTGTGGCATTGGATTATGATATTTTGTAAAATACATGTGTTAATGGAATTTGAATTCTTATTTTAGGTGCTTTTTGTGATTTGGTCTGGTCCGATCCAGAAGATGTCGAATCATGGACTGTCAGTCCACGCGGGGCGGGTTGGTTATTCGGAAGTAGAATAACATATAAATTCATGGAAATTAATGATCTTAAGCTTATTTGCAGAGCTCATCAATTAGTTCATGAAGGTATACTTTTTAAATATGTTATATACATATCAATTATTGAATACTGTATTAACGTTTTGCGATCGAAAACCGGAATATTTGCAGTTTGAAGTTCAGCCATTTGTTTATACGAGGCATGGGCACAAAATCACTTCAAGATCAATTCTTTTGTTAGGTTTATTGAGTGCTTCTATTTATTGTACCGATCTATTTTCCCGGTAGGTGGCGGTCACGTCGTTGTAAAGTCCCGCGCTAATTAGGACGTGCAGTAATGCATCGCATCTCATTCTTATGCAAAACTTCGTACTGATGGCTAACATACATTTTGTATTGGTCATTGCATACTATTGACGGAGCGGATTGGTCTTTTAAATACTATGTAGGTTTCATTAGACTGGCACTACATTTTTCGTTTAGACGCCATCGGTTCCTTGGGAACCGTGTCAGATGGGATGCTCTTGCTCCGGGTAGTGCTTGCTGTCTATGCTCGATGTGTACAGTTCGATCCAGTCAATCTATTTCTGTTAAACAACATTCGGTTGGTTATGCGATGAGTCTTGTTATTTTTTTATTAAAATTAAGATTCACTCGTGTTCTATACAGTTCACGGATTTTTTACGGTAAAAAAGTAACGGAAAATCTATTAATTAATATCCAGCCCAATAGTTTTCGACCGCAAAGTGTTACCGGATAAATATGAATTATATACAATTTTTATTATTTACATTATATTTCATTTCCAGGTTATAGGTACATGTTTAATGATCAACTTGTAACAGTATGGTCAGCTCCAAATTATTGTTATCGTTGCGGTAATATAGCTAGTATTTTACAGTTCACAACTGTTGATGAAAGACGCCCAGTGCTGTTCCAGGCAGTGCCTGATTCTGAAAGAGTAATTCCACCTTTAACAACTACACCATACTTTTTGTGATCTAACTTAGTGCTCCATTTGTTTGGATGCAGAAGAGTGGTATCTGCGTCTAGACTTTACGGAATTACATGACTGTTTCTTCATGTTGATAGGCACAGGCTGGTACTCTGACGGAGCATAAAACTTTTAGAAACGTATCGAGAGAGGGTGCATTATTTAGAATTTCAGTTTTTAAAAAGTTATTTTTCTTTATGTTTTTATGAGAAAACGTGTCATTTAAAGAAAAAGAACACACACAAAAAAAAGAACAGAATTATCTATGTGATTATCTATTCAGGGAATACTCTTACACGTTTTTTAAGGAGATTTACCCATTTTTGTATGTTGAAGAATTAACTTTTATACTTAGTGCGCCTGCCATTGCATCAGCCTGACTTCTTTAGTTCGAAGAATATTTCGGATTGAAATGTGAACACTCTGTGGTCTAGACGCTTTTGCTGTCTACTGTGTAAATTCTGAGCATTCGCATCTCAGAGCAGCATTGTGAACATATTGTTTTAAAGGCTAAGAGCTTTTAAGTAAATTCTGAACGCCAACAACAAAGTTCAGTACTGTATGAATGAATAAATGAAACAAAAAACATTTAAACATTCCGCGGTGGGAAAGTCTCTGAGTATAGTGAATGCTTAACTGATACTCTGATCGTTGTGCGTAGAATTCAGGTTTATTAAAGCGTGAGCATATATACTACTGTTAAGGTCTTCCTGAGTGTAATTGATCTGTTTCTGGTTTAGATACTGTGTGTGCTGCGTGCAATTCTTTTAATACTACTAGATGCGCAATCAATGTTCTTAGCAGCATAAATTCGGCATATCGCCGACGTACAAATAGTATGTAGCAGTAGCCAAAGTTTTCCTGCCTAGGTAAGGAAATTCAGTAGAAAACTTGTATTATATAATAGGGTTTTTGTTAATACTTTTATGCACATGACAACTTTATATTCCATTCTTTCTTTCTTCTTTACTACGAGCTCAATATACCGTTTTGCAAAATGTTTGAAAAAAAGAGGGGAAGAAAACCGGAAAGAAAACAGATTTAAATTCATTCGTAGTATCGGCCTTTGCAGCCATGTTTCACTTCTGTGTATACAGAGCAATAGTTTGAGTATTTTATCGTTATTCTCGGAAGCTTTGTACAGTTTCCATATTATATGCCAAATCGCTGTCGTACTGAATAATTATAATAGCTAGATTGTCATAAGTTCATTAATGTAGGGAGCAATTTTTAAGAACCGAGACCCTTAGCAATGTGCCTCTAAATTAATAAGCGTTTGTGTAATATAATGGTACGATGATATTGATACATAATTAATAGAACGCACCGGCCATTGCGTATCATAAGCCTGAATTCTGACCATCGATTTGCTAGCTCATGATAATTCCTAACCGATCACAGACCTGACATTATAACGGCATTGGCATTGGCACTGGATGTCAAGTTGAAACTACTCTATTTTGAATTTTGTGATATAGTTCAAGTGAGGCATGTGAGAATTGCGTCGACGTTTGTAACGATTTTCCATGTCGAGTCGTTCGAGGATGTTTTGAAGACTTGTTATTTCAAGAAGTATAATCAACTTTTGAACAGTGCCTTCAGAACTATAACACGACGGTCTACTAGAGGTAAAAACTTTCTACTGACGGATAATCATAGACGAACTAGGACGGATCATAATAAATAACAGAGAGCTTAACAAGATAGCGTGCATAAGGAATTCTCTTCACCTTTTTTATATTCCAGGAAGTACTATTGTAACGATACCCTTTATGATAATTCGACTTTTTTATTATTATTATCTGTCATAAGATATTTCGGCGTCCATATTTCGATTGCTTTACAATACGAGGTACTTTTTACATTTTACAATATTATCGGATAAAAAAAAAAGTATTTATATAATATATCCAGATTGTTACGATATGCAATTGCACGATTTTACATTGATCACTGTTTTGTATTTACATTATCAATGTATTGTATTAGATAGATCATTATACAAGTTAAGACACGGAGTGTACGTTACAAACTCGACTCGTCGATTTTGCAGCCTCTAAATATATATCGTGGAAAACGGAGGTGATGCATGAGAATGCCTATGTAGTGCGGACATCCTAGAAATCGTAAAAGTATTAGCCTCTGTGTCTACTTAGGTATTCGCAGTATTCACCTTTGAATGCCTCTGTCTGTGATCGCTTTAATCTTATCGAAGTGTCCAAGCGCTTGCGGTTGGGTTTGTACATCGTGTAAGCTCCGCGTTGATAAAGACAATGACATTAAAAAAAAGAAAAGAAAAAAGAGCAAAAAAAAAGAAAACAACGAGACTAATAATTTTAGCTTAAAAAATATGTTCTTGTGCAGGAGCTTGAACACTGCGCATAATCCTTAAAGATCTCACAGGTAGACAACATTTTAACGATCATGTACCTTGAAAGTATAGACTTTGTTATGTTAATGTAATGAAACGTCTGTAATAAAAATGCAGAAAAATTGCAACTGACATTATCAATAATAATCCCGTTATTATTGTGATAAATAAAGTACAAAAAATATCGATACATTAACTACATATATGATTTCGTGAGGTGTTGAAGGAAAACTTATCATATGTAGGCATGGGTGTGGAATAATAAAGATATCATCAAATCTGTTCATCTTTAATTAGTTTATTTACTTGTAATAATATTATTTTATATATATCACTCTATCATGACATATATATACCATTTCTATTTACTCCTTACTATTTATATATAATAATATAGTGTATTTATGTTCATTATGTATAATATATTATCTACATTTATAATCCCTATCAAAGGCATCTCCAAACAGACTTCAGATTTACTTTTTTTTTTCTTTTAAAATATCTTATTTATTCATAAAAATACAGGGGGTTTATGCGCCACCTGTGAAATCTAGCCTGTTTTGCCCGGAACCGATAGCTTCCGATTATTGGTCGGACAAACAACATTATACGTATATTTTACAATCTTTCTTGCAATAACAACGAATTTATTATGTTTCTCAACATCATCTATATGTACACATCTTTTCGCAAACAAGTTAGAGGATTTTTTTCCGTTTAGCTACGAATCATTATGCGCATCCGTGTTTCAATTATCTCGCGTTTATTATTAATACCATTCACCACTGGGTAGAACGACGAAAAAGAAAAAAGAAAAAAGAACAAAAAAAAAGATTATACTATTTCAAGAGCTCACGATTGAAACGCGAAGAGTGAAATGCAGTAAAAATGCAACAGGTAAGCTCGACGAATATTCACGAAATCGTCAACCAACGACGAGAAATAAATTAATACTAAAACGTAAAACTTTACAACAAACGTATATGTATTCTCTTCTCCACCGACTAGACTGTTTGGTTCGAGACACGTATCCACGAAATAAAAGGAAAGCACAAGAGAAGATTCCTCGTTCAGTCTCTTAATAATTCGAAAGAAATCAAACACGTTTCTATAACTTAATTTTGTCGATTGAAATTTAAATAAAATTGCAGAACTTCGAAGTAATTTAACTAAGTACAATATCGTTAACGATTCTTCAAATAGTTGTAAAATATATAAAATGCATAGATTCATTTTCGAACGCTTCCCAGGGTGGAATAATAACGATTTATTGTAAACACGCTCGTGAAGCTTGACATATGCGAACAATTATCAACAATTGAATCAAGCGTAAAAATTGCAAATTTTTGAACGAAACTATTTCGCGCGCGTTCGTAGCGATCAACGGGAGTTCGTAATTCGCGCGTAAAAGATCGATTAAAGAACTCGTTCAACGGCAACGCAGCATCCGGTTCCCGGCAGAGCGGCGATTCACACGGCGCTCAAATCTCAGTTACAAAAGGAATAGTCGAAGGTAAACGAGACGATAAAAATGTACTTCCTAAACGTAGGTAGAAATTGGTAACTTTGACTCACTCATTGAAAAAGTATTTCCTCTTGCCAATCCGGCATTCGTGCTTTCTTTTCTGCCCATCGTTTTTGGGTTAACGTTTGTATTGCGCGCGCCTTCGGCTATTACGTGACAAGCAGCATACTTCAGTGTTCACCAATCCGTTCAAAGTGACAGTCCGTGCTCGTGATTTCGGAGTGAGTTTGGCGGTTTTAATAGTGAAAATAACGATTGAACTACACTTCCTTTGTATTCCTGGCCGAGGTAGAGCTCAGAAGAAGACATCTCGGTGAGTGAAACATGTGATAACAATTTAATTCGATGATATATCTCTGACAACTGATCGGACGCGTAACGGTTTCGCGATGTCACGTTCAAACGTATTATAAAACACATATATGTATAAAGTATAAACTCTCGATCCTGTTACATCTATTGTTCATAATTTAAACAAATGTTCGTATAATTATAAATTATCGATTGTTATTTAGTTTCTTTCTTTTTTTTTTTTTCGTAAAGTATCTCGATCGATTCATCGACGATCAAAATCGAAACAAGATGTCCGTGTTATCTTGTTACAAAAAAAAGTTCGAACGATAGCTACGTTTAACCTGCGTGAGTAATTATATTTTGCTCGTAGATCACCGAACTTTACACACGCGATTAGAAACACTGTGCGGCCGCTTGACACTGTATATAATATATATTTTTATATATATATAGAACAGGTATAACACGGAATTATACAAAGAGACAGGACTAGTACTTTCAACGTAGTTATTATTAAACCTTTCGTACAATATGTACAAAGTTAAACCCACAAACGAGAGGCATATGTTTTTTTTTTTTACTTCTTAAATTTCTTCTTTCTTTCTTTCTCTTTTTTTTTCGTTTTTTTTTGTTTCTTTTACTTTTTTTGCTCAATAGACTCTCACTCGCACTTAAATATTAAAGGGTTGGGCATGATAATACTCGCGGTAGTATAATGCCCTAAGTCTTGCTGATCCAACGCGTAGCTCTCCCGTAAGCAGCTACTGTACTCCCAGACATCGATGCACATTTTCATTTTTTGTTTGTTTTTATACAATATACATATTTATATTTATATTTATATACTTATATGTATATATATATATAACGTAATAATTAAAGACAGTTCAACTCGGCGCTTTTATCTTTTCACACGCGGTGTTCGTCTAATCCCCCCCCCCCCCCCCTCTTCCCTAATTTTTTCGTATCGGACACCGCCACTCGTTTATGTACATGGTAACAATAAATACAACGCGACAAGAAAACGAGTTTAATCGATCTAACGGGAATAAAAATAGGGTGCAGGGTTGTCGAATCGAAGGGAACAGAGGAAGGAACCGTGGATCGCAAAGAGAAATGTATAAGGACAGAAGGAAAGGAGCAAATGAAACGTTTCTTTTCGTCTAACATATTGCACTATTGTACGAACGGTAACTTTGAAGGAAATTCGTTTCGTTTCGTTATTTCACCCGCCGACGTAAAAGGCTCATTCCTAGTCACTAGCTGGCCAATGTTGTCAAGATTCGTAAATGAAATTTAAACGAAATTCTGTACTTTTTTTACGTTCGTTTCCCGTGGGATGCGACCTCATCGACCGTCCAATTGAACACAGAGACAAGTGTACGATGATGTCCGGGGAATACAGGAACCGTTACCCCCAGTTCCTTAACCGCAAATAATATACATTGTTTACCGTATTGAAGTATCCCATCGTTAGTTAAGTCTTATAGTATGGACAAGTATCCCTAGGCTAGTAGGCCCAAGGTTCTTTTTTTTTTTTTTGTTTTTGTTTTGCGTGTACAGTTCTCGTGTTGATTTTTCGCACGTAAGCTCGCGACCACGAGGCCGATGAAAATCGTGTTCGACAAACGAGCAAAGAAATGGCGAATCGATCGTTAGAAATGGAAAAAGTCGATGAAAGTTTTGAGCAGAAATTCTGTAATGGTAACGTTATGGTAACTGTCGTCTCGATCCAAAATCTAAATCCACGGATCGCGTATAAAATTGATCAAAAGTCAGGAGATAAATGCAACACGACCGAAGATATGCAAAACGCGACACGGATCTTCGGGATTGAAAAATAGAATAAAAGCATCGGGGGTTCATTTTCATCGCGCTCGTGATCGTACGGCGTACAGGTGATTTAGCGTGTGTTTACGATAATTTCTATGGAGGCAAGATGAAACAACCACGCAGTGATAGTATATGCGCTGATTAATCGTTACATGCGTATACAAGGAGCGTTACTTTTTATTCATCCCTTCGTTTGCCTTTGCCAAGACACCGAACGACGTTTCGACTGGCGTCAACCACCGGTTTTTTTTTTCTTTCACCTTGTCTTTTGTTTCAAGATTCTCCCCTAGATTGAATTTTCGCTATCTTAAATAATTGAGCCAATCCCGAGCACCTGGTATCTCCTTGTTCGCGAAGCAGCCAAATATCACACGTGTCGACGACACACATCTATGTTTATCAATAAAAGCGCGAGAACGGTGTTCGTTCAAAGAAAAATAGAAGAAAGAATATTTTAATTGTACGTGCTTCCTCGCGAGATAGAAACACCAAGTCTCTTGCTGTTCAATGATTTTCCGGTCGTTTCGCGCGTTTTGTATCCTTTCCTCATCTTTTCGTTCGATTTAATATCGTATATACGCAGAGAGTCCCCAATTTAAATGTAAGAACTTATGGAGCGTGTTGAGGATCGATTATCCTTTTGTTTCCAAACATAAGAATATAAAAGATAAGACCTTGGAGTAAAATTATTCAATACCAATCAACTTAAAAGAGTGACCTATGAAATTTACAAAATAAAAATTAAATTCTATTTAAAAGAAAGTTAAATTCTATTTTCCTAACATATTTCTTTGAAGACAGGTACTTTGGGTTTAATCGTAGCCACAGTACACCAAATGTCACTAGCATAATTTCTAGATCCAATTTTTTCGATTTTCCCCAAAATAGAGCAACAACGAACAAATCTCCAAAGGACTTTCGTTCACATTTTATCGATTTCTTACACAAGCCAGAAGTCTTGACACTTGAATTGGAGACACCCTGTACATACACGTGTATATATATACATATATATATGTGTACATGTATAATACTATGAAATTATCGCAGTCGTTCCAACAACGAGGAATCATAAAAAAAGAATCTACGACGACCGAATCCGGTAACGAGAAACGAAGCGAGTTCGTTCGAACGATCCGATCCTCGTCCTAATCATCTAGCAGAATAAATTGCATTCGCGACGGTAGGCTACGAATTATGCTGGAACAATATAAAAAATCTTTAAAAAATTCGCGTCAGTCGAATATATCAGCGTGTTTCGAACGTTTCGTTTCACGAAGGCGAGTCTCGGCTAAAAGTGCGAAGATGATTCCACTTCGAAAGCGTTTTCACAAGCGGTGTGCTCGAAAGTCTCGTACGCGGCACTGTTTTTTCTTTTTTTCTTTTTCTTTTTCATCCTTAAGCTCGGCTTGAATGTTTTCTTCGTATGAGTCCAGGAGGAGGATCAGTTGGTTCGAAGGGCGAGTAAAAAAGTGCGATATTACCGAACAAGGACATTGTCGACCGGTGAACGATTACGTCGATGGTGATCAAATGTAAATGAACGAAAAAACAGTGAATATATGTATATATATATATATAATATAATATAGTCTTCTGTGTTGCGCGCTTGGACCATGATTCGGAGCCGTGAACGACGACGAGGACGACAACAACGACGAGGATGATGGATTTTCGTTCCGTGTTCTTCGTTGGCAGGCATCTTCCAAAGACATTCCTTTCCATTTCCCTCTTTCCCCCCCCCCCCCCCCTAATTCACACGAACGTCTTCGTTTCATCGAAACGTCTTCTGTCGTTTCGAACTCACGTTTATCACAAGGTAACGAGGGTGTGTGCAGGCGTTTCAGAGTTGTTGGCCTGTTCTTTGTATTTATCGTATGTTCTGGCGTTTCTTATCTTTCGCTGGTAGCTTCGTCGTCGATCATCATCATCGTCATCGGCATTATCGTCGTTTTCATTACAGTCAGGGGGATGGATCATCAAGATCGGTCGATGGATCTTTCGGTCGTTTTGGTAGTCTGCTATTTTAGCTGATAGTGATGGAGAGTAGTAGTAACAGTAGCAGTAGTAGTAGTAGTAATAGTAGTAGTAGTATAGTAGGTGGCCTACAAGTGAGCGTACGTAACGAGAGTCTTATTATCGATCGGATTATGCAACGTGAACACACAATGACGTAGTTGCGTGGTACTGCGTACAGAAATATATTATTATAGTCTTTTAGTTTCGATAAAAAAGTTCAGTTCCCCTCCTCGATTGATTTTTTTCCAATCTCGAGGTGGCGCGCTTTCTCTCTGTCTCATTCTCTCGTTTCCTCTTTCTCTCGCACATTTTCTCCCCCTCATTCATCCATTTCTCTCGTTCATTCGAATTTTATAATCCTTTCATTATTTCTTTATTTTCTTATCTAAAGCATTCTCTCCGTTTTCGTTTTCCATCGCGATCTTATTCTTCTTCTTCTTTCTTTTTTTTTCCATTTCTTTTTATCTTCGATTAATTTTCGTTCTCTATTTCGCTCTCTTGTATTGTATCTTTTCTTTTTTTCTATCACGTTTATTTTCCACGGGTTCTCCCCTTTCCCCTTTCGACCATCTTCGTTTGTACAACGCAACGAACACACACATTTATATTATTTATATTATTTATATGTATGTATATATATATATATACTTTTTTTTTATATAATTATTATACATACGCAAACAAAGCTTTTCCCTTTTCTTTTTTTTTTCTTCCTCCACGAGACCCAGTTTCTCGGGCTACCCCTTTGTTTGCTGTTTCGATCCGTTTGTTTGACTTTGTTCTCTCGTACATACATACATATATATATATATAGATTCCCTTCGTATATATATGTGTACATATTTATATACGTAGTATGTGTATAGGTATTCAGCTTCGTTTATCGTCGATTTATTTTTTATTTACTATCTTTGAATTGTTGAGTTCAATAGGAAAGGAACGTAGAACATTTTACTCTCGAGTAGAAGAGCTGCCGCCGATTGTACCTGTAATTCAGGAAGAAAAACAAGGATCCAAATAAATCGAAGGATTCAGTTTCTTTTTTTTCGTAATGAAAATATTTTCGAATATATCTATCGTTAGTTCAAACAATTATGTGGAATTTTGTATAATATATCTCCGTTGAGTTATTAGCCCTTTGCACTCGAAATATTTTTTGATACGATCGAAATTTAAAAAATTGCTTGTAATTTGCTATATTTTAATATAAATAAGAGCTCTAACTTTCCACATTATAATGTAAATAAAATTTAAATTTCGTATTTAATCATTCACCAGCAAATTACAGAACTATAGAATCATAGAGAAGCCAATCGGTTGCAAAGGGTTAGTTTATGGTATTCAATCTAATAATACTGTATGCTTTTGGATAAAGAAAAATTGTAATAATTCATTACGAGGGTTGATTTTTCTTTTTCTTTTTTTCCTGATATTTTATCGAACTTACTTCGGGCAACCTGACGAGAAGATCATGAAATCGATTCGGTTGTTGGGGTGCACTGTGCTCGACAAAACTTCGCAAACAGCTCATGTACCGTTCTTGTAGATGCTCTAATTCCATTGTACCTCCACGTGCTAAGAGAGGGCAGATACAAGAGGAATTGTCAATAGGTTTTGTTAAATAATTGCTTACACTTATGCGTTTCTCGAATCAACTGTTTCAATTCTTATTTCTTTTTTATTATGGACGAGTAACACTTGCACGCAATCAGAAACATAATTGAACGTCTACTTCAAAGTTGTTGCTCACAATCACTTGAACATTTAACAAGTTATTACATAGACCAAAGTTTATTGCAGGAAATTACTTAATATACTAAAGAGTCGTATTAATACTGACACAGTGTAATTACAGAAATAATTATATGACATGATATTTCAAATAATTATGAGCTTTGCTCTAAACACTAGCATTCGTACGCGTTCAACTTACATTTTGCTTCGCCAATTGCAGCATTAGCAAAAAGGATGCATTTCTTTATATTTTAAGGTTCTCGACCAAACGCAGAAAGTATAGACTCAATATTGTCGTTTGCTTTTTTTTTATTCCACGATAAGTTAAATGAGGATACTTACCTTGCGAGAGCATGGTGATTACTTTCAGACAGACATACTCCTCCATCCGTAACCTAACCCTCCTGAACATTAACGTGACGTACGTGATCTTTTCTACCATGAGCCCTACGTCTTGTTGTAATTGGTCCATGGTTATCGGTCGGCCCATCATGTTGGTTAGGCACGTTTGTAACGTATACATGTTGTTCGAAACCTAGACACGAATACGTTTGTTTAAATCTTCATCGTCGCATTTTGATTCTATTTTATATAGAACTTAGTTTCATTTGTAATTAGGGACGATCGTTGGGAAATTTTTATAAATAATTATTTGACAGTCGGATTCTTATTAATTTGTCAAATTTAAAGTTGTCTTGAGGTATGGTTCTATGTTTAATGATTAATTACTCTACTTCATCTTGTCGTATTTCTTAGAACAATTAATCTACTATGAGCGAATTTCCAATTAAGTGTCGACAGCTAAATGTGTTAAGTAATTTTCAAAATTTTATCTTTCTGGTAGACCAATGCCAAAATGTCTACTGTCTATGGAACATCCAGGAAGCATAACATCCCCTTAAATCCTTCTGAAAATCTATTTTTATCCATAATCTAATAACAAGCGATAGATAATATTTATTAAGTATTAACGAAAGGGGTTGCCTGAAACTATTGATTAATTCTAAAAATATTGCTCTCAAGAACAAGTCCAATTTCTAAAATAGGAAAACCTAGAACACATAATAAATCTTTCGTTTAATGTATTTCTATCGATCTGACACTGATTTCGAAAGTAAAGTTCAATGAGCAACATGCAAACGATCGCTGTCTCTTCGTGAAACGAACACGAACTATTCGAAAGTGAAAGTTCGGTAACGTCGAATCCATTGGTCCGATCGATCGTTAACGAGTTGAACGGTGAAGAAAGGAAGAAAGGCAATTACTTCTTGCATAAAATCCGCTCCCATCACGTCGGTACCGACATTGGAGAACTTGTGCTGGCCGTGTATCGCCTGATACGCGGACGTGGTCAACACCAGGATTTCATGCCATTTATGGGTGAGCAACGTCGTGTGAACTTCGACCGGTAGCTCAAGGTAAAAGGGTAACCTTTTGGTCCATTGCACCAACTTGTACACTATGCTGTCTCCTATCTGACACAGCTTGTCGCTTAGGTTTGATTTATGGTCCAGCAGCTCGTCCAAGTTCTACAACAAAGACAAAAACGCTATTTCATCGAAAAAATGGATTCGTTCACAGTAACAAATGAAATTGATATCTGTTTGATATTTCTATGAAAGCAACGATACTCATTTATATTTTTTTGTCGAAATTAGGAAAATAATTCTTGAATTTTTTAACATTTGGAAATTTTATATTTTTAGAAATTCAGGAACATGAAAATATTATATTTTTATGAAACTGGAACATTCGAATTATTATATTTTTCAAAACTAAGAAATTTCGAAATTTTATATTTTTAGGAATGTAGAAATATTGAAATTTTATATTTCTGTAAAATTTTACATTTTTAACGTACTAATGATATTATTAGTTCACGCTTTTCAAGATAAAAGAGTTCATACTTTCACAGAAGTATCGATACTCATTTGACACCCTTTGAAATCCTTAGGTATCAAAGGGCTATTGATAGTTATTGGAACAATACTGAATCAATACTATCGATTTCGACCCGCAAAGTACGATAGAGTACCAATATCCGTTTGATATCTAACGAAGTTATATTGGTACCAATTCGATGCTTTGGCTGCGAAATGCTTTGGCAAAAAGTCATCATTTTTTTTGTCAAAATCAAAGAAACAAAAATGAAAATTTGCTGAGCGTATACGTACCTACGCTATTAACAGTTAAAAGGTCAAAATCGTAAGGTATCAAATGACTATTAAAGTATTACCATTGGAAATTGATACGAAGTATTTAAAATTTCAATATCGTTCAATATGTCCAACTGAGTACTCTGGCATCGAATTGTTTGAATATCATCAATACGATCGATCATTTTTGAGAATGTGGAAACATACCCTCAACGTGGCGATATCTTGGAACTCGTCGCAGTCTATGAGGGACTGGATCATAGCAACGGTTGCATCGAAAGGGAATGATCGATCCCTCGAACTGCTCACAGTGTTGTCTAGCCTCTGTCTTAAGTGTACCACCTTAAACATCAACAAATTTCTCCTTAGGTTTCGACAGTCTTCTCCATTTATAGAGTGTTCAAAGGGATTATATAAGATAGCTTATAAATATGTATAAATAACACGTTCACAGTTTCTTGATTCGTACATGGGTCAGCGTACTCTTCGTTCGCACAATTTCTGACCCATATGTGTGGGTTAGGAAAGTCAGAAATTCAAAGTCGTACATTTTTAATATGAGGCGAAACTTATGTCTAAGATTTTATGTAATAAAAATAACGAGATAACGCGATAAAACTTATTAAAAACAAAGCTGCTACCTAACAAAATTTATAACATACAATTCCATTTCTCGAATTCATAAAAAAGCCCGTTCATTATTCGAGTAAAGTTGATTTTTTTCTAAGGCACGATTACGAGCCATCCCGGTAGTTGAATAATTTCGATCGGTCGATCGAAGAATCGCGAACCCCTGCTTCCTACGTCAATCCGATCCGGCCTTTCACTGACCTTTCGGACCCGCTGCTACTTCCTCGAGGTCGATATTCGTCGGGGCACACGAGAGGGAGAGCGTGGCCTCGGTTCGCGATACCTTCGGGGAAAGCTGCGATCCTCACCTCCTCTGGAATACGTACCCTTAAGTTTTCTACACACGGCCGCGAACAACACACCGTGGGACACGTTCCCGTGGCCGAAGGCGATATCCAGGTGGAGGTGGAGAGACGAAGGTGTTGGAGGAGGAAGAAAAGGAGGTAGGGTGAGGTCAGTGTCCCTTGTGTGCAGACTTTCACGAGTTACGAAACCGCCGGAGAACTGCCCGTCCTTGGCACCGGCTGTCGCTGATTTTCTATTGTCCCTACCTTCTCGGTTCTCGTCATCGTCGTCGCGTTTTACTTGGAGATGCCGCGATACCGCGTCGATAACGAATCACGCCCTGACGATTCCTATCGAATCTTGCGGACTATCTTTTCTCATTCGATTCTCATAGTTTTTGTCGCACTGATACTCAAAGATGCAAGTACATATTTGTTTGATTACCTTTTTAGATATACTTTGGTTTATAGTATAGGAGTTTGATGAAGTTTCCATCGTCTACCAATATTATTGAAATTATATTGGTAACTCGAATTGATTAACCCTTAATTTATATTAATATTATTATTTTAACAGTATAGATTGTCTTACAAACGACGGAAACCTAATAGAAAATGCCATTTTGAAAATATAATGTAGTCTTTTATTTCTGGATCAATGAAGCTTAGGTATCAATGAAACGTTGGATCCAATTAAATTAATTACATCAACATTGTTGTCAATTATCCGTCTAGTGTTCCTACGAGTTTCTAGAAAGAAAACAATAGAAATTCCAAAGTTTTTACTTTCAAACAGACGAATTATGTTGACAATGAGTCGTGTGCCTCGAAACTCGAACGAGTATCCGTGTTTTGCGGGGACATGCAATGATCCAGCCCGAGATGGAAAGTGACCTCCTTAATGGAACTCCACAGGCAATATTTATCCGGTCCTCGAGTCATCGATTTCACTTTTGGCAATGGCCTCTAGCGGGCCGACTGTTCCCGGTAATTCTTCTCGTTGTTTGCATACCTCACGTGCTCGACGAGCATAACAACGTCGATTAACCTTTATCGTGGTTAACAATAATCGACGTCTTTAGGAATTAGAACAATCCGATTGTTTTTAAGAATGAACAAGCCTCAGGTGTAATACCTCGGTTCGAACAGTGGCCAGAATTATACAATTAGTTGTTGGGGGATTAATTTTTGTCTATACGGTCGCGTAGGAAACATTTCCACGATGTTGAAGATAATACGGTGCACGTTTAGAAGAGCAGGAAAAAACATGAGGGACGACGACGACGACCAGCCGGCTCTCGAACTGCTTGCTCGTTGTATCTATCGGCTTTCGTAATGTGGGAAACCTTGAGGCTTGCGCAAGCGGACTTGTAAGAAAGTGAAATTGCAACGGGGAGTTCATTCATTTCAGGATCGTTCCGTTGAAAAGCGATCGAAATCCCTCGAATCCGATGATTTTTCTTCATCGCGTTATTCCCCTGTGTTTTCCCATTTTTATCTTCGAGTACAGGTAACCCTTCCGTCACACGAACATCCATACCGTCTTATGCTCGACCAAAATGTTACTATTTGATGAGAAATATTAGGAAAGGGTCAGGTTTGAAGATTTTTGAATAATTTGAAAGATTCGTGATATTCAAAGTAAATTAACATGCATAAATATTTTGCCCTACTACTTTTATAGCATCTCGATTAAAAAGAATAGCAATATTAAAAATTGAAACAAGAACTAGACAAATTTTTAAGATTTTTAATTTTTATTTTCGCTGTTATTTAAAACTGTCCTGATTGTCGTTGAGGAATCCTTTGTTATTTTGCCTAAAGTTTCATATTACGCGAGAAGTCCCTCAATTATCAAACTATCTCCTATCAAAATTAATTTCGAAGATTAGCGTGTTATACAAGTTCTTCCAACTTCCAAACTGTGTTGTATTAAAATTGTCTTACAATAGAATAATAATTATGTTGCAATAAAGATTTCTTTGCTTTTGTAAGGAAATAATTTTTTGTGCGGTAGTCATTCATCGCTTAGCGTTCCCTTTGTCCCACTTTTTTTCTGTTTTTGCTAGAAACGTTCTTCGGCGCGCGGAAACC
This sequence comes from Stelis phaeoptera, assembly GCA_943735885.1. NCBI lineage: Eukaryota > Metazoa > Arthropoda > Insecta > Hymenoptera > Megachilidae > Stelis > Stelis phaeoptera. Next base: position 7,866,996 of record OX030933.1, read on the forward strand.
GTATCCTTCCCGTTTATGAATGTAATCTCACGTGCGAACTCTTAATCGCGTTTTAACTCAGCCACTGTAAATTTCTCGCTGTTTCTTACCTGTGTGTAATGCACTCGTAAATACCCGTGATGCTTTTGTAATCGTTCACATCCATTTCCTGTATGATTTCAACCTCTATTCTGAAGTCATCATTGTTTCGGAATATGGTTATCGAACAACGTTTCACACGGTATCATGTAATTGACCATACAAATCGAAAAATGTTGATTTTATGCGAAAAAGGTGTCCAAAATATTATGCTAGGCTCTTTTTTTGAAGAAAATCAATTTTGTCTCATTACTTATTTAATTATTGTATCATGTTTGTGAAATACGAGAAAAAGGTCCTTCGTTAATCAAAATTAAAATAATTTAAATTGCTCCATTAATCGAATTCTGTATATTACAAAGGTATATCAAAATTTTTTGTCGAATTTGACTTTATTATTCGAAACCCCCCGTATTTCGATTCACACGGGAGATAAAACATTGGTGAAATATCAAGGGTGTGTTTTTGCAACGCAGACTATATGTTTATGGAGTCTCGCGAGTTGATATTCGTGGCCGGACGAAAGAAGAAAGATTTCGACGAAGCATGTGATCCTGGATCGCGTGCAGCTGCTCCGAAAGTGAAAGTAAAGATGCCTTCGGGACGTTCTCATCGACGCTGAATTCTCCTCGCGAAGAGATCAACTTTTGTCGACCCGAGCTCGATTTCTATCCGCTCGGAACGAATAAATCACTCGAATCGTTGTTAACGCGTGGACGTTGATCTATATGCGGTTTGCATCAAAGGAGAAAGAAAAAAGAACGACGAAAGGAAAAAAAAGACGCTTGTTAGATAATCGATTTGATGGAGCTGATAGAGAAATCCCGCGGAATCTGTTGATGCAACGCGAGCCCGTACGAGTTATCATGCAGGAACATCCCGTGAAATCGAACGCGTTGCGTCATCACCGACGAAGAAATGCTCAAACGGGTAGAAAAACAAGTAGAAATTACTGTGCCCGTTCTAGACCTCTAGTGAATACAGTAGATATGTTTATATATACGTACACCATCGGGCATCGTAGGCTTTTCTAATAATTGATATCTTGTAAACTTTAAATCTAGTTTTGTAAAAACTAGAAGATTCGATTTAACTTGAATAAAATCGATCGAATTAAAAAGTACAGCGTAAGAGAAAGTTGGTGATGTACTCACTTCGGAAGGGTTGGTGAGCGCCGTCTTCAGGATCGTCCCGTTAACTAGATGACCCGAATGCGCCGGGTGATTCGAGTGACTGGTGGTAGATTGCGAGTTGAGCGGGTCGCCCGACGAAATTTTATGATGGTGAAGAAAACCACCGGCTAGCTGAGCATGCTGTTGTTGGCTATGGTGAGCTACTGCAGCTACAGCCATATGCTTGTCAAGCATCGTCGAGCCCATGGTGTTTTTATTACCACCAAGGGATCCCGACCCGTTAACACCGCCAACGTTACCACCGCTACTCATGCCACCCATATTTCCACCCACTCCGCTCGCCTTGTTGCTTTTCTTGTGCTTTTTGTACTTCACCTAAACGAGAAATGGTACAACGTCAAATCAAATAAATTGATAAGACGATTCAAGTTTATTTCGATTGCCGACACTTTAGCCTTTTTTTTTTAACTGGGATACTGGGTTTTGTATTTTTAATTGGACGTTAGTGGTGTTTCGCGATTGAATTTTCGGACAAGATGACCGTAATTTAAACCGTTTTTATCTTGAGATCCACGTCTTTTTATTTTTACTTGGAGTTCAACAGCATCTCTGACTAGAAATTTTAAGATTGAAAACATGACCGTGTCGAAGTATTTTAAATATTTACATATTTCTAAATAGGGCGACTAAAGTTTAATTCGCTTTTCGATAATTCAGATTTTAATGTTAAATTGCGATCCATGATTCTTCATTTTTATTTGGATTTCAGACATTCAGTAATCAAAAATTCAAGATTTCGAAATACATGTTTCAAATGTTATATTTAAAAATAGCGACTATAACAGAGTAGGCAGTAGTTACAGTATTATATTCCAGTTACGAGATTATACTTCAGATTGTACTTCCGATACAGAAAACAGTAACTATATAATATGCTAGTATGCGAATTTGATACATACCTTGTAAAGGTTATACACAGCACCAGAATTTCTTCCCCCAGGCATTCGATCCTCTCGAACGGCCTGAAGGACCATACCCTGTTCAATGCACTTTTTGAAGCGACAGTACTGACACCTGTTCCTTTGGGCTTTCGTGATTTCGCATCCACCTTCGGCCACGCACGTGTACACCCGCCTATTTTGCACGGTTCTCTTGAAGAACCCTTTACACCTGCGCATATCAATTATTTATAAGTCATTTGTATTCTTTCACACCTCATAACATAATTAACACGTTTACTATCGCGCTAACAACGGACTTCTGTAGTAAGAACATGAAAATTTCAATTATTAAAGGTACCATCCATTAATTCTCAAATTTCAGCTTCTAGATTGAATACTTTGCATTAGTAGCTTAATATCAACGCGTTGACTGCCAGTGGTTACTTCGAAATTTTGTACCATCGAATAATTAATAAACCACGAAAAGCGTTATTATTAAGTTAATAATCCTTGGTACCAAATTGAAACGTTAAATTTGAAAATTAATTGATGGCATTCTTAATAATTATTAAAATCTTAGACAAAGTCTTAGTGGCAGTCGTGTGATAATCGTGTTAAAATTTAAACGTATAATAAATATCTCGATTGAAATTGAAACACGCCTTTATAATTGATAATTGTCTAATTTACACTCAAAATTAAATTTGGAAATTCGTTTCGACGAACTCCACGCTGAACACCAGTTCTCAAATGGAACGAAATGAGAAAAGCGGGAAATACGACGCGATTAGTAATTACGAGTTTTTTGTTCGACGAATTAAGTTTTAAAGTTTGTTTCCTGCTCGTCGGGGACCGTGTTGATACTAGAAACGGATTAAACATTCATACTAGCAGAATTACGGCTACGCTGGGATGCATAGGAAAACTTGTCGTCGACTTTTCCCAACTAATTTGCCGGATTTGTTGGACACGACGATAGACATTGAATAAACTGACATGGAACGACGTAACGATACCCTCTTGTGACTTTAGGGACTAATCAACCGTGTTGCAGGATATATTAGAATGGTATACACCTTGAAATACTGTTCTCATTTCACCTTGGGATCGCTGAAGTACCATACCGACATTTTTATAATGGAAGATTGTTATATTTTTATTCGTTGAAAAATCCAATCAAGTAAAACCTTCGAAATTTCCATTATATTCTTGTATATTAAATGACAGATTTCGAAACAGGAAGTCTATGATTTGTTGACATAAAAGTAACGTAAAATGGCATTTGTGGCATATCAATTTGAAGCTGAAGGTTTGATGAAAATGTGGATATAAGTGTTTCATTCGAGTTTTTGATATAAAATCGTTAATTCTTCGGTGGAATAGGCAATAAGTGATTCTCAACCACCCGTGGCTTACAGTAATAATAGAATAACAAACTAGTAATATAATATATTAGTAATATATAAGAACAATAAAAAAAGAAATATATAACGTATTGTTAAAACGAACAATTGCAATGAAATCTGTTTAAAAAAATATTCGCCTAGCTAACAAAATGTCGAAAGAAAAACTGCGATCATGCCATGAAGTACCTTTGAAGTTTATCATTTTCAAAACACGATGTCAAAGATGTTTTATCAAAATGAAAAATTCATCTTCGATAGATTGACGAGAATGATTGAGTCGGTTTGACAAACTCACCCGTCTAAAGAACAAAGCAACGATGAAATAAAAGAACGACGAATCGTATCGCAAATAACAGGAAAAAGGGTACGACGAAAAACACAAATGATACAGATCAGTGTTCTTTTTCACCATGGGAGGATAGCTATCTACGTTCATAGTTCAACTGTGACGCAGTAACTTCGAAGATACTCGAAACAGTATACTCGCTTTTCAATGCTAGAACGCAGGTGCAAGTTGAGGACACCCAAAGGTCAGAGTTCGTCGCGAGGCACCCTTAGGGTCGTCACTGATGTAATCTTAACTTTCCTTACATAGTTCCGTGCAATTATCTCTAATTAAGCGGATCGTCTGACTTCCAGGCGCGTAACGTACTGGCCGAAATGCATTCTAACCGAGCCGTTTCAAGTTATACAGCGCCGTTAGTTTTGTAGATAATTAATTTGATTATTACATTTCGGTTGCATTGCACTCGAATGCGTTGCCAGAAATTTCGAACAGAGAACTGATAGTTACTTCCAAAAATAAGTACCATAAGGACTTTTGTGACTTTTAGTCTTATCTATTTTCCGAGAGGTATTCCAACTATTTCAATTTAGAAAATTCTTATTTCCATCGATCTAGCGTGATCTCCTGACGTTTTAACCCTCTTAACCGTTTCACGGACAAGATGGTCATATCCATCGATATTTAAATATTCCTGTCATCGAATCAACATGTATGTTCCTTAAGACGTTAATATGTCTGTTGCCACGTTTCTAAGAACCTCTCTAAATTTCTACATGTCCACGACAGGGTTAGTAACTGTAATAAAAAAAATGGTTGCACTACTCACCCTTCGCACGTGATGATACCATAGTGTAACCCGGTAGCCTTGTCCTCGCAAATCATGCATATCATAGGCGTCTCGTCCTCCTCGTGTTCCTGAGGCGGCATAGGTGGTGCAGGGGGTGCGACCGATATCGACTGAGGCGTTGACTCGGATTTGACAACCCCTCCATTCCTCGTCCACGTTTGACCGGACCCGGAAGCCGTCAGGTTGAGCGCCTGCATCTGTTGCGCGGCCGGCAATTGCGTCAGGTCGCTGGCCCATAGCCTCTCCATGTTGAGCGGCGGCCCGGACGAATAGGAAACAGAGGATGGTTTGCCCCTGGACTCTTGTCCAAGATTCAGGAGCAGTTGAGCAGCCGACTCCTCCGACGAGGAACAGGATGCTGCCGCGGCCGTGGTGGTCCACGAAGCCGCTGGCGGTGGTACAGGATCCAAGGGTGGCGCGGACCATATCATCGTCCTTACGCCACCGATCTCTCCCATGATCACTGTAGGAGGTGGTCTTGGAGGTGCCGGCGCGGGCCTCTGCGCCGGTGGTTTCATCGTTTCGCCTGAAATCAAAAATCCATCATTTTGTGACATAATGAACTATTCCATGTTCAATGAACTATAAAAGAATACCACCGTTGCCAGAGTTGGTACATCATTAGTATGATTTTATAATTCACTTACACGAGGAGGATGTACTGGTGCTCGTGGAAGTCGCCCCGGTTCCGCCGCTCCCCGTGGTAGTGCTCAAACTCGTACTGCTACTGGTGGATGCGACAGCAACATTCTGTCCATAGGTTACCGCACTGTTGATGACCCCATTCAGTAGCCTCTGCGTAGCAAATCCTTGTACGCCGTTGTTTTGCGACCAGAATTGATGGTGAGCCAGAAGATGAGGCGGTACCGACGGTACCCGCGGTCTGGGCGGCGTTGGAGGAGTTTGCGGTTGTTGTTGTTGTTGTTGTTGCTGTTGTTGGGAACTGTGTGTCGTATTCGCACTAGGGCTCATACTCTGGCTAGGGCTGTACTGGGAAGATGGACTGCTCCGGTGACTAGGTTGACTGGAGGTCTCTGAACGACCGCCACCGCCGCTACCACCGCCACCTCCCCCGTCGAAAACCGAGTTATCGGATTCCTCCTTAGTTTGGGCTGACGATAAGTCGCTCTTATCCGGACTGTCGCTCCTCGAGGTCGATTCCTGAGGCATGGGCGTCGTGGATACCGCTTGTATCGGCGAGTAAGGCGAGAGTCTGGTTGGTATCGGGGTACCAGCACGTTGTTGTTGATGCTGCTGTTGCTGTTGTTGCTGTTGTTGCTGCTGCTGCTGCTGTTGATGTTGCTGCTGCTGCTGATGCTGCTGCTGCTGCTGTTGGTGCTGATGGTGCTGTTGCTGTTCTTCGACGATTCTGAAACCCACCATCGAAGTGGCGTCCGGGAAGACTGAATCGGGCGACGCACGCTCCGAGCAGGCTGTGTCACGAACTTCCAGGCCACCTGCCACGCCACTTCCGCGAAGAGGATCTCGCGGTGTCCCTGGACTCGGGATGCCTAGCAGATACTCGCTTTTCACTTTGACCACGGGGCAGCCCGGCGAGCCTGGCATGTTTGCCTCCGGCGACAGGGTTGAGGTGTCAGCCATGCTCTCCCCTGGAGCAGGAAAGTTTATGGGTGAAGGAGCGTCCGCCGGCTGGATCCCGAGCGGCGAGCCTGCTGATCCGAGGGATACCGGGGAGTCTGAGAAATAAGGCGTTGGTTTCACGTTTATACTCGATGGAACATTTGCACACGTTTACCTCGGGAAGGCCGCGATTACGGGCGTGGATGTAGCACGCGATTAGTCCTGACGCGTGTCGTGTGCACATGATTATGGACTGCCCTTTTTTTTTTTTTTTTTTCATGCTGATGATGATGGTGGTAATGGTGGTGGTGGTGGACGATTCTTAACAAAATGGCCAGCAAACGATCGTTTTGCCGGTTTAAGATAAGTTAGTGGACAGACACATTGATGATCGGAAATCGATCGTTGGATGCTCGCTGAGAGTAGATGAACTGGTTTGCGAATATCTAACATGATTGTTACGGCAGAAACGATGCTGGTTATTGCGAACTTTCTAACGTGGAAAGTATAAGGTACAAATCATCTTTGTTGCTGCGAATAATCTATATCTATCTAAGACCATCCTAATTGAGATGAACACGTTGGGTTGTATTCTGTTTTGACACTTTGCCGCGTTTCATCCTAACGAGTATTGTTCGTTACTATCCCTGCTAAGTTGCGCAATCGCGTTTCACCGTGCATTAATAACAATTATTGCGAGCCGACGATTCCATCGTTTTCGCACGAGATTATGAAAGTTATTCGGTATGAAATTCTTCTACGTTCGCCGGTTAAATTATTCGGTTCAACGATCGCGTAACCATCTCGAACTGCGATGTTCATGTTAATGGGTTTGGTCTTTCGTGTGCTCCAGACGTTATGAAAATGTTATTAATCATCGTGCACAAGCATGCCCGGTGGTCTATCGCGATGATGAACAACATTCATCATGGTGCGCAGTCAATCTGTTGTTCTACAACGTTGACAGACGCGTTTCGAAAGGAGCATGTCGTATTTGGTTGTTCCAGCTCGTTTGTCGAATCGATAAATCTCAATTTTTACTTATTGTTTGTTTCACCAGGCTTATTATTAATCTGCAATGATCTGAATATTTTCTTTAACTAAAATTACTAAATGACATCTTTAATATACATTTGTAGAAATTCGGAGAACATTAAGTAATCTACGGATGAATTTAATATGTTACTAATTGAATAGTTCAGTTAGGTCAATCGTGATTCGGAACAACGATTTCTAAAGCAGTCTAATAAAAACTCGGTTATAGGAATGAAAAATAATTGAAAATCCAATTCAACAAGACCAGTAACCGCGTGGTGTGTTAATATCACTCTGATATTACCTGGACCTCTAGTTAGAGAAGTGTTTGAGATTACGCGTGTGTAAAATGCAAGGATATTTCGCAGTCGGAGCAATTCACACGATCGACATGAAACTGTAACACTCGTTCAAAGTGTTCAGATCGTGAAAAAGATGTGGGACTATGGCTGTTCGTGTAGGTCAAGGAAGGAATGCAGTTGACAAGGCCAAGCTATGATTGTAGGTACATAGGTACCAGTTTCCATGCTATTAATAGCCCGATCACCGTGAATATCGGTTCCCGCAGATTATTCATTTACCGACTCTTATCGTCCTTTTCTCGTTTTGATTTTCTCGCGACAGCGCGCAATCGATTCCCTAGCCCCGGTTATTCAATCTTATTTTCAAGCCATTCCATTCCGATCACGTGTAATCGTAGGCTCGTTCATTCATCAATGAACGTCATAGACGAGTCATGTACGGTGCATGATTAATGAAATTGGAATCAGAATTTTGAGACTTTTGTGGTCTGATTTGATACAAAATAATATTTAAAGTCAAAAGATGTATGCCGCCAAAGAGGGTGTATATAAAATGAGTCAAAAATATAAAGTGGTATTTTATTACATAATTTCTAAGTTTTCTAAATTCGATTAAGAATTGTCTAAATTTTCGAAGAAATTGATCTTGAAAATTTGTCGAATACAAATTCCTTTTTGCCTAGATCAACCGTGACCTATACGCTTCAATTAAAATTTCACAAAATCATTGTACACTGCATTACCAAAATATCCAAAGGAAGGAAAATTTAGAAATTTAATTATATTATGAATGTGGCATAATATTTAGAGTTTCAATCAATAGAAAACTTAGAGAAATCAGAATCACGAGTGTTTATTCGAAAGTGTGACTACTTTAAGATCGTCCGTTTACCAAAAATCGATGAGCAACGGTTCTTCGAATCGTAGTAGCAGTATCGATGATCGAACGAGTGGACACCCATTATCGGTCCGCACCTAAGGTACCGATGAAAATCGAAACAACCCTGATAGGACGACACCGGGAAACCGTAATACGGATGATACATGTACGGGTTAAAGGGAGGAAAATTATTTAGCGGTGCGCGTTGAAGCGTTCTGAAATCCATGTTTAACGAGTTCCAGTACTCCAGCCAGTGGAGATTAGACACGACGAACATGTTGCCTTTCAACGGTGAGTTCATTGTGCCGATAGCGTAGGCAGTATTATCCTTGATACTTCTCTATATATCGTCGAATATTCGTTGAACCGTGAGACCGTATGTACTTGTTGCGTATCGTAGGAATATCACAAGTTCTTCGTTAAGCTCGATCCATTTCATCGATTGTCGTCAATGTTTCGGAAGTCGTTGCACTTTTCTCCACCCCCCATTGTGTTTCGTTCGATGGAATTGATTGTCTGCGCGTTATTAATATTGACGAGTGTCAGTACGAAATGTATTTCTTGATACTACCTGGCAAAACGTAACTCGACATTCGCGGTTACACTAGTTTCTTTTAAATTGAATTAAACAAGTTGGTTTTTAATATCTATTAATCAATGTGCAAATAAGTTGTCTCGATCATATTGAACCCATATTCATTGCAATTGATCGAACAGATGAATTCTTATGTAGCGATTACGCGACGGAGAGAATCAAGTAGAACAACCATACGATTAGTCAGACGTATCGAAAAATATCACAATTGCTCGCCTTACACGCTCGTAATTCATCAACAATCTTAAGAAACGGATAGAATTTAATGAAATTCCCAATTACCATCAGAATATTATAGATATGATTCAATTCAAATTAAGGTAACCAGAATTAATAGAAAGTTTCATATTATCCAACATATCGCAACGAACCGTGAACGTTAAACGGGAAACTAATTAATAATTAATCGAACATCTATATCGCGGAGGCGTTAAACACGATCTAGCCAGTCCCTCGTTCCCCTCGTGCGAGCAGAATATCACTTTCCTCGATCGAGCCACGACTAAAGCTTCCATATTGTCGCATTAATCGCACAGTTCTGTGTCGTCCGTTTGTTCGCGTATGACGTTGCTCCTCCGTACGAAGATCAATGATTCCGCGGTACCGGAACACGCGTTCTTCGGGAAGACCCGTTCATGTCGAGGCGTCGCGGAACAAGCGTCCAACGACGAGTAATGACGGAGCGGGAAGTGGCTCTTCTCCCGTTTTCACGACCCGGCATCGCTTACGACGTAACAACAATCCAGATTCACCGTCGTTACCATCGATTCCGTTTCCCGCCAACGGCAATCTCTGACCTTTAATCGGCGGTAGGTCGAGGGTCATTGGTATCGGTCTCAAAATCGATACAGCTAAACGCACAGCACAGCTGTTCGGACGACCTCTTTCACCAGGGACGAACGGTCACTTCGCGTGGTTCGATGATTAGTTCCGTTTGCGAGGAAATAATGGAGAGAAATAAGAGGGAATCGCACCGTTACACGTGTTGACGCGAGTTCAGACGAAGCCAAACTAGCACTGGGAAACCGCGTGGGTTGATATTCAACCCTGCACCGACCCCAGCAACCACCACCCCCTCTATTCCTGGACTTACCTTTCCCGTTTCGCTCTACACCAACGTTTGAACCACCCCCATGGTAACCAATCTCCTTCTAACTGATAAACCAAGATCGTAGAATGCTTCCGTGAAGAGCCATGGACGTATTGGTTGGCAAGGGTGGAACGTGGACGAGCCAGAATCAGGATTTCCAAGGGACTGAGAACGCGTGAGCGTAAGGTACATATTGTTTTATCGTGTTGACCGTCTGACGTGTTATATACCACCATTCCTTAATCTCTTGGAATATTGTGTCACGCTCGTGACGCATCTTAAAGTTTGAACGTGACTAATCTAGCCCGTATTTTTAGCACAATTCAATTTTAAATGTGAATTTAATTATAACCGAGACAGTTGAGGATCGTTAAATGCAAAGTATGTGTAATATTTCAGTTTGTGTTATTTGTCGTGAAATTGGACGTGTGTGGCAAGACACACTAAAATCGATTAATTTCCCAGTTTGGTACCTTGCATTGTTAGCTCAATATTCACGCTATTCATGGTTTGCTTTATCCTTTCTTTTATTAATTGTTCGGTTATACAAAATTTTAGGTCCCGGTTGTCAGTAACCACCATGATAGTCAAAGTGTTAACAATGTAGCAATAAATGTTTAACTCTGATTAACACATTTTTCAAAAATATCATATGGCAAGAGATTAAGAATATTTTATTTTCCTTATGATTAGGTACGATTTGATAATTCTGAAACTTTTTTGCGATTTTGAGTTTAATTAATTATATAGAAAAAAGCAAGGAACAGCGATGCTTTCGTTGTACGATCCACTGAAAGTCGTATTCCATCGCTAGAGCCAGTACTACGATCGCAACGGAAAGTCGGCTACATTGTTGACACCATTATTTAAATAAACTCGTATCTATTTTGTTGCACCACCATTGGAGAAGATCCAGGGCTTCATCGAGTCGAAAGATATAATAAATTCGTGGCTCGAATCTAGCCGGGCCGTAAAAGTTGCGCTCGCGTGTAATGATACGCTCGAGCGTTTATGGCGTCCAAAGCGGAACAGATGAAGCATGATTGATGTTACACGCGGGTTTCATGCGCGCCGTGCAACGTAATGTACGCGGCTCGTGAAAATCGGGCCAATAAAGGGTATCAAATGCGGCATTATGGGCGGTAACTAATCATTACAGTTACGCTGACCAGTCTCACCACTCGTTCCCAGTATTCTCAATAAGAAAAGATTGCCTGCGTGTTATACTTTGCTCAGACAATGATATACGATCCTTCTCGAGCTCGTGATTACGCCTCCTGTCGTTGAAATCCCGATACGCATTGTCCGCACGACCGGTTTTACAAACAACGATTACTTACGAGACAATTAAAGATTTACGACCGTTCGACCAGCAGATAATTAAGCGGAAAACTCTTCAGATACGAGCATACCTATGAGGTGAAGTATTCAACCCTTTGCGGTCGGAGTTTGGATACCCTACTGATCAAAATTATAACTAATTATAAGTTTCTAATATAGAAACTAATTATCTATATTAAAGTAAAACTTAGGAAGCTAGTTTTTTCAAAATAATAAATATTCTCAGAGCATGCGACCGCAAAGGGTTGATATAACTGAACATGAAATTAGATAATAGTACACTCGGGCTTTGATCGTGGAATAATGATGGAATATTAGTTTTGTGTTAATAGAGAAGGCGGATGTTTGTGATATATTAATGAAAGAGGGTCAGTTTTGCACACGATCGTTGTTACGTATGGATCAAAAAGGAAACAGAATTTCTTACCGTCGCTACTACATCGGGAGTCGACCTTTCTCCTTTTCAACTTGAGGTCTTGAAACAAGCTCATGTTGTCTAGCTCACACGGGCTGCTCGTAAGGGTCATAATTCCTGTAAATAAAACGATAAGCAACGATTAGTCGTGCGAAGTTGATCATACGATATAGAAAAGTCTGGTGTGCGATAAATAATTGAGGGTAGTCGACGGCGACGGGTTCAAAGGATCGTGCAAATCAAAATCGCGATAGACGAGTCTCGCTGGTGTCTGTAGTGAAAAACATCTTCGTTAATCATAAAACGTCCAGTCACGTTTCTGTTTCATTAAACAGCCCGTGATATATACACATATATATGTATGAAGGATGGCGCGAAGCCTTCGCCGGTATTAAGTTTCATGAACGACGGTTATCTTCTCGGACATTTAGTATCGTTTTATTCCCGTAGCATGGCACTTTCGGAATAGTCAATGCTCTGACGGGTAAATTTTTTTTTACCTCTTTCTAGGCGATTAGAAGCTTAGGCACTCGTTTCTGTGAAAATATCGTGAAATTACTTTGAATCTATATCTTTTGGCCATTTTTATATTAAATTAACTTCCCAAAATACAAATTTTAAATGTCGATTGCGTATGTAAGGATTAATTCGGGTACCTATTGTTTTATTTGCTTTAGCGATAATTCATGTTTCACTAAAGATACTGCAAAATCGTTCTAGATCTCTGCTGTTTGGATTTTACGTAGATTTACATGCGTTTTCAATTATTAAAATCTATGTAAAAGGTTGGAAATATTGTAACTTCCACGGCTGCCGTCATAAGGATTAACACGTTGGCTTCTATGGGGGTCATAAGTGATACTTGATAGTTTTTATAGTAGAGTAATTAGTCAAAGAAAAGAACAAAGAAACTTTCAATAGAATTAATATTATATTAATAATGTAAAATAGGTCACTAGAAGTTTAAATTTGAAAATTAACGTAACCTATTTTTGATGATTGGGGTTTCGGCGTGTCTGACTACATACGGTTGTTTCTACTGTGCCACTCAGCGTGTTAATGCGACAATCTCTCACTAAAACCAGCCATGTCTGCTACCGTAAACCATAAAATTAAACACTAACACAATACGAACAGTAAGTTTCAGAATTACCTTCCCTCCTTTTTCTTTTAACTTTTACCTTCGTGGATCCTCATAAGAGCCCAACATGGTTCAGCCTTCAATCCACTAATTTTAAATATTTTATTATCTTGTTTCAAAATAGATATTTCTTATTATACCCGAAATCCTTATTTTGTAGTAATTTGCACCTATTTAAACATTTTAATATTGCAATGACCCCATACGAGTAATTACAGGTTAAATATTTTATTAAATTAACTTGTCAGTAGTAAGCCCCTTGACACAGGTGTTATAGCTTTCACTATTTATCTAATATCTTCAAACACGTATTTGAAAGCACACGGACAAATTATTATAATTAAAAGCAGATGAATTTCTTTTTGGCAGCTGTCTTTGCAGAACCACAAATTAATTATTATTTGTAGTTTTGAAATGTTCGAAATCAGACCGTCCCTTTTGCGTTTAAGGAAGCTTCTCTCTGGATCGGCACTCGAAGTCACTCGATTCGGTCGAGAATATCGGCTATCGCAAAGAGAATGGACTGAATGTGAAAGTACATACATACGTGTGTCGGACGCACGCGTTCGCGATTACGGCGAACGCATAGTTCGCCATTAACCCCTCTTTAGCCAATAGCATACAATTGGATCGTTGCATGGCAGTGTCTTTTAACGGTGCAACATGCGAAATCCTGCGATTCGATGCGCCTTCCTAGCCAGAACAAATCTTGGAATCCCTATGAGAAGTAATCAGACTATGTTTAGAAGAATTCCTCAATGTTTGAGTTTAAAAACCAAAACGATCTTCAAAGTGGCTCCCTTCAGAAGTAATATAGTGCTCGAAGGAATATTTGATCGATCATGACCATTTGTATGTCTTCGATTGTACAAAAGTCACAATCTTCAATTTTTTATCTCCTTTCCCATCTTCTGCATTTGACTAAAATTGTAATGGACTATGAACGACTATTGTTAAACATAACTACGGAAAATATTTAACATTTGGAAAACATAGCTTGAGAACATTCCAATAGTAATATTGGAGAATCCTGTAAAAAGGAGACAGAGGAGTGATTACTGCGACAAAGCACAAATTTTTAGAATTTTCTGAACAGTTTGAGAATTCGTATTTAACTCGTCTCCTATTATCCTTCCTGTCATTCTTTAAGTTAACCCTTTCATGCGTGTACATTGCACACTCCTCGATCCACAAAATATAAATTTTCATAAATTACTTAGATTTCATATAAATTGTACTCGGGTTTCTGTTATTAATAACGGATAAATAATTAGTCCACGATCGATTCATCCATCGATTTCTGAACGGATATAGTCCGCTAAATCGTCTTCAAATGAGTTTTACGATCGGTTCAGCCGAGAATGCGACGATTGCCACACCGGGCCAGTTGAACGATGTCCGTCCGCTCATCCGGGTGTCCTGATAATGACAAATCGCGCCTTATCGCCGACCGTCTGCCGACTGTAATTAATAGCTGGGCGATGATTTTACAGTCGTTGCTAGAGAAACGGTCCATAACACAACATGGGTCGTTTCAATAAACGACCAATCGTACGCGATCGCTCGTATGCAACTATGTTCTGTCACGCGACGCATCGTTGTATAATCGATGCTGCATTGTGTTAATACTTTGACGATCAGAAAACGAAGATTTCACTTCATTGAACAACTGAACTTGGGGACTTTCCATTTATCCCTGAGATAATTTCATATTAAATTTGAATTTTAAGGATGTATTAAATTGCAACATAATTTTAAAGAAAATAGACATTTTAATAATTATTGTGAATAATATTGATATTTAAATATTTTGTATATTTCTTTTTTGTTATGAGATTCTATTCATGTTAAATGGTGTGTATTACTGAGTCGTTGTTTCCTTCCACTATAATGTCGGTTTAGGTTTTAGTTAAAATTATGAGTTTTCAGCTTAAAAATCAAGCTCTGAGTTTCTTTTTCCCTTACATTATAGTACGATCCATTGAATTATTAACACGTTAAGTGCCACGTCAGTTACCGGGGACCGACAGCGGAAATATTTTACAATTAAATAATTGACAAAAAGAACTATGAAAAAAAAACCACTGGCTATCGAATTGAAAGGTTAAATTTGAAAACTAATCGACTGCATCCTTAATAATCAGGATTTTATCGTGTCCGACTACGTACGTCCGTTTTCACTGTGGCGCTCAACGTGTTAACCCATTTGCACCATAGCTTGAAATCCGCTACCAACTTCATTAATCGGAGAAAAAGAAACCTTTATTATTTTGATCGGATTATTCCACAGATGGTGATAATTGACAATCATCGAGATTGGAGATCTATTATTGGATAGAAATAATCGCTAATACCTATATGTAAATTAATATGTAATTGGAATGGTAGGCCCACCGTGGTCTTCCATAAAGCGACCCTTTTCTCGTATTTATTATAGAATAGTAACGATTGCTTCATAAGGCAATAAGTATAAAAAACATTAAGACTTATTAGTTTAAAATTGCGTAGGTCCCCCAATAATCCACTCAAAGGTTAAATCCACCAAGAAGTTAAAGACCCGTTCGTTCGATACCGATCAATCGTGACTATCGGCTTACGACCAAGTCAAGCTTCCTGCTCTGAAGTTTAAGTAAATATTCGCGGCTCGTAAAAGGGTGGGGGGAGGGGGGAGGAACTTTCTCTGTCAAGTCGAGTGCTCTTAATTCCAACGATTTCTCTTATCCGTGGCTCTACACGTTAAATGATTTCTCCCGTGTTCCTGCTTACACAAAGTTCGTGCCATAACAGCTTTCTTCTCTGTTTCTCCTTTCGAACACACCGAGCTTTCCGTTCACCTAGAATGGTTTACAACTTCAAGACCACCTCTAAAGGTGCGTCTCTAAGGACATCAGAGAACAGTTTCCAAATTGTTTGTTCCTGACCTATTCACAGAGCAAGTATCGGTATCCGAAGAATCTCTATTAAATCTCTTGCGAGCATTTTTAGAGCTCTGTTTGTTGTTTCACGCTATTCGTAATTGGCAATTATTTTTATCTGTTTTGCTGCCGTTTGCGAAAAATTCCTGTATAAAATGATAATACCAAAGGAGAAAATTGCGTACAGAGTTTTATTTGTGTAGGTAAAGTTTATATTCGCGTTAGTATTCACTTCAAAGAGTTGTCTGGCGCGATAGCAAACTAAAATGGACGATGGCTTAGGTAAATGACCAGGTCACGGTGTGATCCCTAGTAATTTCCAAGTATAAGACGAATGGTGAAGTCTTCTTCCCCTACATCACTGTCTGTCTAGGGAAGTCTATCTACGCTGCTCGACAGTGTACGTCTACGAGTAGCCCGTTGTGAAACGCCGCTTAACACTCGTGTTCACAACCACGTGGGCGAGTGTGTGCACGGTGCTCGCGTGCAACAACAGATGGCGTCCATGTGGGCACCAACACAGGTAGGGAGCGCATCCATGACCGACCAGGCCGACAAGCGCTTGCGCGAATACACAGACACACATACATTCTAAGCTCGCACTCGAGGCGGCACTGAACGAGTATATAAGTACGTGGTGCAGCGGGGTCCTTGCTCCCTGACGTATGTGGGTCAGCAGTCTCACACACGTTACTATTCTTGCGTAACCAATGCATGCATACGACCGAGAGCTGCCGCCACTGCGGCGTGCACATGCACACACCGAGACGGAAAGTGCAGCCAATGCACTAACCTACGGTCTCTTCTTGAGAGGCCGCCGGCGATCTTGCTCTCCGTGTGTGTACGTGCGATTTGCGCTCGTATGCGTTCTTCTGTGCCCGGCTCAAAGCCACGCAAGCCTCTATATCTCGGCCAAGCTTTTTCGAGGTTCAAGCTTTACCCTGATACTCTCCGTGGTATTTGCTTCATTAAACGTGACGCTGTCGCGAAAAGGAAGAGGGTTCAGCCAGGTTTTTCAGATATCGCCTTTCCCCCTGGAGCGTCCCGTTGCCTATTCGCGTGGCTACGCGGTTTCTAATTGAACGTCCGACGTTGGTCGATAATTGGAAAGTTGTGTAACGCGTTATTATCACGTTTTAGGAGTGTTCTGTCGGCCGGATGGGCTCTATGAGATTTGTACAGCTGTTTTCAGTCAGATCCGGGCATGTTTAAAAGCACACGTTATTTTACTTCATAATTAGTCCATTTTAGAAACACAATAATTGTTATCTTATTTCGTGGGATCATTTTTACAGCAATCGGTTTGTGTTTAAAATCATAATAAAATACTATCTTTTTTGACATTATTGTTTTACGATATTAATTTCGAACAAAGGAAATTTCTTATATTTTTAGATGCCAATGTGTGTTGGTCGATTTTGTTACAGTTTTATAATTTTTCGCCATCACTACAATATATTGTTAGAGAAAGGAACCGAATTTAAATTAATTGAAATTATGAAACAAATTGTTTGTCGACGATTTTGTTCTTCGTGCATTCATTTGAAGGCAACATTTTCATGAAAAAATGCTTTCCAGCTAATCGATAGAGCGGCATGAAAATTGTTCATGCTTGCAATGTTTAGTACCCTCAACTACGATGTTTATGTAACCGAACGAAAGGTTAGACATTTTGTTTTACATAACGAAGAAAGTAAAAAATGTTGCCCGATCGATCGCCGCTCCGAGCGATCGGTTACCATCACTTTTCCTCGCCAGTTAATATTTGTTCACGCAACCGTACAATCATTACTTTCGTACATTTATTTTCAGATCATCACCGGTATGATAATCAACGCGACAGGAAGCACGTTGCATAATTCATCGCTCGGTAAGCGAACTTGAAGCTTCGATTAACACAACTTCGAAATTCAAACAAACAGAAATCATTTGCGATAATATCTTGTTTCTATTTTTATTGAAACTACGACCCCCATCACTTATTAACCGCAATATTTCTATAAAGAAAGAATCCTTAGTAACAGGAATGCACTTTACAATTTAAAATGTAACAAAACTGGCTAATATTTTTGATACAATTGAATTTCAAATTTGAATTCTAATTGCAATTGGTGCAATCAAGGATCGTTATTATTTCAATTTTAATTTTCTTAAATTTCGATGACTGACGCACCCGTCGAAAAAAATCGTAAAGTAAGGGGTTAACGGGTTCGTAGATTTTCGATCGCAGAATAGGAAATCTCATTAGTTTCCTAGTCTGACATGTTCTCGGTCGAAGTTGGTACCATCATCGCGAATCTAGTGGCATAGAGCCGCGTAATTTTATGTGGCACGATAGATTTTACCGCTATAGGGGCCGACGATGGTGAAAGTGACTCTCCCACGCCATGACATCCTAGATCTACAACTCCCCACTCGGTTGTCTGACTCTGGCTGTCTGTTTCTCCTAGTACCTGGCTCTCTTCCTTTTTCTGTCCTCGGTTAACTCCGGTTCAAGTACCCTGGCTAGCGATTGCCTCTCGCAAGAAGGAAACGAATTCTTGACAATGGTAATGAGTCGCGAATAAAGCAACCCTGGCTCGAGCTACCGGGAAATCTTGGCGATTAATTAACGACAGTCTGATAAACGATACAAAAATTCTAATTCGATTCGGTAGACATTTTTCGTAAAATTCGAAATTCCATGAAATCTTGAACTTTCTACTTTATTAACACTTAATCCTTAATTATCATGACTTAGAAACCGGAACTCTGTACCTTTTTATGATATACATATTTTTGTACTTTTACATAATAATACAATAATACACTGAATAATTTGTACTACTTTCTGCATTTTAGTAGGAAAACTATAGATTTTATGATGAATGTAAATATATGTGAGTTATTGACAAGGAAAATAATTAAAAATGCATCGAATAGCTTCCTGACCGAACCACTTAGGTATTCTTAGTATTACTGAATCAGAAATAAATTTCGAATTCTAGTTTAGCAAGTTTAATACTTGCTATGTTTTATTACTTTTTAACCACAGTATAATCATTTTTGTTCTCAGAGTAGCTCGAAAATATATGATTCTCAGGATTTGTGTAATTGTTATTGTTTAGAATATTATTTTTCACAAATCATTTAAAATATCCAATATACAAAATTAACTCGAAAATCAAAATTTTTTAATCAACACCGTACCTCAAAAAAACTGATTCGAAATTTGCAAGAAACAGCGTTCCAACTGCGGGGAAAGTTTTTCAAGAATGATTAACTGCTTGTAAGACGTCCAGGTAACCTTAATGTCTCTTCTGTTCTTTCTTTTTCTTGCCACTTTTGGTCGAAAATAAAACAAAACAAAAAAAAACGTTCTTTCTACGAGAGAAATCGAACGCGTGAAAAGTCGAGCTGGCCTCGGTTTATCGCCGCTTCGAGCGGTACCGTTATTTGAAAAAGCGACTTATCGCTTATCGCGGCGAGTTCTCGCGGATGTGCAACCTGGTTTTCAGCTACCTTCGAAATCAGCCAACTTATCAGAGGGTTGGATACATTTAGCGTAACGGTACAACCGCGTAGGAATACTAATTCGGGAATGAATCACTCGTTAACGTGTCACGTTTCTGTCGTAAAAAATACTCTTATCATTGTTATCGTCTCAAGGAAATAGTTCCAGTTTCATGGTTGAACATGATCGTTTCGAAAGTTCGTATACGTTTCTCACGAGAAGAGGATTCTAGATTGTCACGTTCACCAAAAACTTTCTTTTTTTGCGAGCTGAGAAGATACATCTTATCTCGGACGACGACAATACTGTTTTCCTCGGTTCTCAAGATACGATGAAATATTTGGAATTCGATGGGTCTTTTATCTTTTGAGCAAAGGTAGAATACTCTGTGTACTTTGTAAGGATCCACGAACAGTTTAATTAGTTGATAGTGTCCCATGTGTCATCCTCTAACTTACCATTAGTATTACTGGATCTACTTTCCAATTACAAATGAAGCAGAAAATAGAATGAATGAAATAATATCTTCTATCATACATAATGCTTATGACAAAATTTAGCTCTCCTTTTTGTCAAGTTAGCTGAATCACTAGTTCGCGAGAAATTTAATGAGAAAACTATTAATGTTCAATTTAAATTTCATTACGAAGTTCAAAAGTCTCATCCGAAGCATTTGATTAATTACTACGTTAATGATTAACCAAGAAAAATATGTACCACCCAAGAAACACGACAAAATCTCATTTTTCTCAGATATTTCGAAATGTTAGGTAGAACAATTGACCCAGAGTAGGTTATTGTTAACTTGTTAAGGAGATGCACGGGAATACGGGATGGATCGAGGGGTTCGCTTTACCCACGCACCGTGTCCATCGAGAAATTTCACCGTGGTTCGCATCGGCGTTATAAATATTCCCCTTCTCTCCCTTGGAGTTTCGCGAGGGAGAAAGGAGAAGGAAGAGGGAAACGGAGGGACAGGAATCGTGTCTGTCGGATGCTCGTGAGTCGGGCAACCAGTGAGAACGGCCAGTGAGAGTCAGAGCCTCGGTACGTTGAACCTCTTGCAGTGAAAGTTTCTATTATACCACTGGCCTTACCTTACTTTTCCTACGGCGAGCTGTGCCGTGTTGTGTCATAAGTCGACGAGCGGCTTAGAAACGTCGAAAAACTCCGGTATCGCTCATTATCAGCCCGCCCCTCTTCCCCTCGTCGCAAATGCGACGCGTAAGATAGACTAATGACACTTTTCCTTTGGGACCTTGCCCGAATCGCCGCAGGATATCCGCGTGATTGAAATAAATTTCGTAGTTTCACGGGAAACGAACGAATCTGAACAACACCGAGATGACAAATTAACTTTTATATGAGATGATAATTAACTTTTTTCTGAGATATCCAACATAAAATGCCTTCCAAATTGTTGGTACAGATGTTTTAAAAATGAAAAAAGGCAGTTCTTAAGTCGTGCGATTTAATCTTACACACCGTTTAAGGAGAATAGGCTGACCTTTGTCAGCCCTTGGCCTTTGTCGAATCCAAATCATGTGGCTGAAGAACTGCTCTTCCCTTCGTTCTTGGAACATTTGAAGCTCCAATATAAGAACGTTTTCTCTTCCATAGAAAGGGGCGAAAGTGTCATAGGTGAAAAACATATTAATTATCCAAAAGAACGAACAGAATTTTCAAAAGAATTCTTTAAATTCGAAGTATTTCCTGTAGCAATACGATACTATAATCGAGGAAGGCAACTTTGTCGTTGAATTTTCTAATAATTGATATTCGTTTGAATCACTATCGCGGTAGAACCTGCATTCCGTCAATTGTTTCATCAAACGAACCCAAACGATTTCGTCGGATCAGCGCATAGTTGGTTTTGAGCGTTGCAACACGCCTGGCCGCGTGACGAAACTGCAGGAAGCCCGTAGAAACATTCCCGTTCGCGTTCTACGAAAAATCTCGATGGCTCGATGCTGTTCGAGCGATGCCGCGCGAACTTCGTTTTGTTACGACACACGGTGCAAACGAAGTTGCCGATAGAGGCTCTCGAAACTGTTGCAATCCAGAGCAAAAGTCGCGTGTTGTTGTTGCGAAGCAACGAAGAACCCCGTGGATCCAGGTTTACGCAATCGATCTGTGCTCCGACAGATTGATCGCTTACAATACTCCATGCAAACTATTCGTACCTTCCGCCTTTTAACAGGAAACGAGCTTCGGGTCTCGTACAAGGAGAGAATTTAGAGTCGCGTTACAAACGATTGCGATTTAAGTCGATTTTGGCGCACGTTTACCGAAGACGATTTCTACTCGATTCCTCGAAGCGGTAGTCAGCGAAGGAACAACTGTCGTATTATTCCCACCGCCACACGCTGATTGTGACTCGCAATTGTGATTTGCAATTAGCGAAGCGTGCAATTGTGAAATCGCGTCGCGCGGTGTTATTGACCTGGAGGACGGTGGTTAATTGACACCCGGTTGCACCACGGGAACCGATTCTGAGAAACTTCCTCAGCGTTTAATGCACAACGGAAAGAAAAAGGAAGAGAGATCATAGATTCGTCGTTGGTTTCGACAGAATTAAATATCGTCGAACCGTTGGACGTCGCCAGACGAGATTTTCTAGGACCGTTAAATATAGAAATCCTACCTATGTGACGACCTTGCAGAACACTCATCTTCGCGCACATGGTATGTCACAGGTTAGAACGCTGGATTATCCAAAATTCCTGTCACACTGAACACTCGTCGGCTCGATGTCAATCGATCATCGATCGTTCCTCCGTACGGCACCAGGTATCGAGTATTCGCGACATAGATCGGCTGGTCTATAATTAAACGCACGTAACAGTTCTTGATGGCGATCGTTCTCGCGAATTCGATTCATTCTCCGGGATTCACGTTCGAGAGCGGTTCGAGCATCACTTTATTAGATCGCCTCGCACGATTCTGATCAGAGATGGAGGAATCACTGCACGATTCATAGCGACGAATTCCGAAGAGGAGTTCGGAGAAGAGCTCGCGTACGATATTACTTCCGCGATGGTACGTCACCACGACGACTGTGACGACGACGATAGAGTTCTGGAAGGCCGGAAGAGGCGACGAAACACTGGCAGCAGAAGGAGCCGAAGTGAACGCCTCGCACAGCCTAAAGTTTTTGGGGCAGCCAGTGGTGCGGGCAACGCGATCCACCGAAGTCGTGGATCCACGCTGCTGGGTGGTGGTGGCACCAGTGACCTCGATACGAACCGAGGCCCTCCAATCCCAACGCCCAATGCCAAAAACTCGACACGCGTACGCACGCCGGAACTTTCACTCTCTCAAAGTTCCCTGTGATAGCCAGTCGAGTGCTGGAACGACCGCAAGGGATCCGAAGAACGGGAACCGGGATACTTTCTGCGGATGCGTCAAACAGAAGACACAACAAACGATACCTTTAGACGAAAATATAAGAAATCAGGTCGAGACAGAGATGCCTGGAAACTTTCACCGAAAGTACCTCGCGATAAGAAGATCGACGAGGTGGAATCGGGACGATTCGCTCGAGATTATCCGAGGGAAAAGCTAAAATCGTGTTACGAAATGTATCGGTGATATCGAGGCGGAAGAGGCTGCATAAATCCCAGATTATCCCCGGCTCGTTACGTAAGCGTACCTGGCGCGTGTGCTCGCGTGATTATGCACGAAACGGTTGGAGAAAAAAGAAACAAAAAAGAAAGAAGAAGAAGAAGTCGAGCTCCAAATAAGGAACGAAGAAGGAGACCGTTCCTCTCTCGCGTCACCTTTTCTTCTCGTCGCGATTTCACTTTCGATGATCGTGCGAGAGAACATCCTCGAGATGAATCCGGATCAAGTCGGCTGTTTCGCCGGTTCACCGATAAGAAAGTAACGAAAGTCTGGACGGATGAAAGTTTTCGACGACGATTTCGTGCAACGATCGGTCGATTTCGACGGTGGGATCTGTTGTTTTGCTCGAGCCCGTCCGACCGCTCCGTATATATTCGACGAAAGTAAAAGTACGCAGAGGACCTTGCGGCGAAACATCGTCATCGTACATGACATCGAATCCTCCTTCTGCGTCTTCTTCCTCCGCGCTCCCCGCGTTAATCCCGTGGCCCGGGTATACCGGTTTCTTTTCGCCCGAAACGATACCATCTTACAGGAAGATCGAACCTGGTGAAAACTGCGTCCTTAGTGGAACAGGGTTACATTACGTCACGCCGTGTCACGTTATTGCAGTCTTCGGCTCTTTCCTTCGTCGCTAATCGTCGATCCATTTCACTCGAGGACGAGATTGGCCACGGTCTCGTCGTTAAACAACGTCGACGTTACGTAACCGAAGCGAATGATGAACTTTTACATTTAAACAACGGTGTAGCAACTTTGTGCGTAGGAATGCTGGCTAGGTAAACCGGCTTACGGTCTTGACGAGCGTAAAGGAATTTAAATTTCCTACAATGTTGACTAGGCTTTACGAGAAGTGAACGGCGACCAAGATCGCGTTCGTACGTATCGATATCGACAATGCAACGGGCTTCTGTTTATCGCGAGAAACACGGCTCACTTGGATGAATACTCCACCAAGGCTCCTTGGTACTTCATGATATATCGATCTAGAATTTTCTCGTTTCACCAGTTAGTAAATGCCCAGTGCTTTGGCTCGCAGTTTCATCGTAATTGCACCCGGACCCCTTAAGGAATACGTTATCCAGGAATCTCTTAATCCAGAGAACAAAACACACAGTTTCTCGTGTCGCGTGCCGTCCCAGCTATCACCTGTTACGCCCGGTTTACCGGTTGCGTAACCGGTTCGTCGATTCATTGTTCTGTCAGAGTGTCTCACGAAAAACGACCACAAAGTTTACGAGTCTCAACGCTCTGAAGCCATTGAATACCTTCGTCGCGTAGTATTTTCATTAAAAAAAAAGGAAATTTTATCTATTATTATCTTTATAATTCAAGTGTTTTTAATTACGTAGGTATTTGGAAGAATTTCTTGTAATGCAGGCGATGTACGCTTATGGAAGTTAACGTGTCGATCGCCGCAGTGAAAATGGCTATGTGTGGTCAGACACGTTAGAATTTTCAAATATCGTAATTTTCCTTCTGTTCGATTAATAACGCGTTAACTGAGTGCCCCAAAAATCTGTCGCCTATTTTGCGTATTTACATAATTACAAATAATCCCATTAGATACCCAAAAAAAATTAGCACAACAGAAACAGCCAAATACTTCATCATAGCACTAAAATTGTGAAAACGGTCGAAAGTGTCCTAAGTTTTTAACATGCCGTTCGCAAAGGTTGTCATCGGTGGAAAAAATGGCGAAGATCGTCGAAGGGACGGAAACGCGTTGGTCGATCAGGATTTTCTCGGCTGGTTTTTCTAGGCAGCCTAGACGGATGGCGTTGTTACAGTGTCGATCGATGTGTGCGTACGTGGCAGTGTGGGCAGTGCTACAGTCGTTCGTACCAGCACGTTGTGAGCGGTCGGCCATGGCATACTTACTGATGTCAATCACACCGGCAGGCATGCACTGGTTGACTGTATCGGTGTACACACACGGGATCGGTGCAGCAGTGTTCGCGTACACGTACGTTCCCGCACACAAAGCTCGAAGGTGCTTCTTGCTCGCCATCGAATCTCGTAGCCTTTTGGCCTTTAACCCGTGCAATTACCTCGACCATTGATATCGGGTCGCAGCTGCGCCGATGCGACGATCTAGGTCTGAACTTGACGGACCCATTCTACTTGGAGGAAGAAAAAAAATCACTTCGTAGGGCGTCTCTGAACCGTGACCATCGTGTGTCGATGAACGTGGCTCGCGAAAGATCGCGAAGGACGAAGAGATCCGCGAGTACACAACTCGGCAAACATCAATTTAAAATCGTTTGAATTCGTATTTTATTATTTTTTTATTTCATGTAAGATTACTTTTTTAACATTTTGATGGTCACTCTGAATTTTGTTTATTATTTTCTCAATATTTCAATATTTCTATTATTCATAATTTCAAGTACCTAGGAAGAGTATTTCTAGGCAAATCAATTAAAGAATTCCTAATAACATGAGCAATGGATTTTTGTGGAAATTCGAGTGTCATCGTTAGTTAGCATGAAATAGTTATTTTAAGATTACAGTACTAGGTACTTTGAAGGTTTGACGACAAAATACAATCCCAAAGCAATGTTTGCTCATAATTTTTCATATTTGTCAGCCGATACATACTATGATTCACTATATCTATCGACACAGCACTATGATATATTTCTGTGATTGCCTTCGTAATAAAATTTAAATATAAAATAAAATTTCTAGAAAGCAGAGCAAATTTTCTCAACAATAAAAATAATATGTCACTTGGATAATCGTTTAAAAATAATTGTACTTAAATAACGTCTAGGTCAGCACGTTTCGAGTTCGTTTCAAGAATGACGAGGATCGATCGTGGTTTCTTTTCTTATCCGTGAGACTGAAAAGTGCGATCGCTCCAGTCCCGATATCATATCGTAGCGCAAGCGTTTGTAACATATTTGTCTTACACGTATCGCGCACCAATTGAACAACACTGCTCCCATCATTTTTCCAGTCTATCGATACGAATAACCAGAAGCGTCTAGCCAAGCAGCTATTCATCGACCGATTTCCTAGTTTCAAAATATTCTTCTTTGGTAACATCATCTTTCCATTTTGTTCCTTCTGCTTCCTCTTTTTTTTCCGCTCGATGGTGTAGAGGATGAAAAATGAACTTTGAGACTCTACTCGGTGTATAAATAGCAGCGTAGACTCTGTTCCCATTGCACGTTTCTCGGCCGCTTTGTTTCCTAGCCGAGCTTATTCTTTTCAGGAGAAGCGAACAATATCGTTGGTTCGGTCACGTTTCCCGCTGACACTCGGCGCCATAATCGGCGCGAGTTGGCAGAACCGTGTGTAAACAAGATCGTCTGTTTCGGCAAATAGTTCATGATACCGGCTAACTATTTTGATTTTCATTTTCCCAAGCTTGCGTCAGATACAGTTCTCCTCGCGATAATGTCTTACCTTTGCGTCAAGTCGATTCTGAAAGTTCGGATCGCTTTGCGTTTACGTTATTCGAATATGAAACTTCAACAGTTTAAAACTACAATACCATCATGACTGAAATAAGGTAGATTTAATTTGGATCTAAGATCGTCTCCTAAATAAGAAAATATTTGAACTAAAATTACACAAAGATAGAATTGAGATTATTTAAAAAACCTTAGTTATCAGTTAGGAATGGCAGTTAAAAAATCAGTAATTTTATCAAATACCAAGCACACAGTATTATAAAGGTTTTAGATTTCAATTTTCATTCATTGCAAATATTTTTAGTTCACAAAAAAGTAGAAGGTTCTCGTTCATTTCGCGGCAAATATAAATCATTGTTGACAGAATCTATCGATGTTCATGGTCGTTTTATTATCAATCAAGATATAAAATACATTTCATTTTCATTGTTGGCTATGATTATACATAGAGAAATCTCGAACGGTGTGTTCTATTCGGTAGGCCGTTCCCATTCGGAAGCAATAAACGCGACTCATTAAAAAGTCTGTCGTTAATCGATGAATCGAAGTCCGTGATCTTGATGGAATTTCCTTTGATCGAAGACGATTCGTCCCGGTCGATCGTCGTGTCTATCACGAGATGTCGGAACGACGAGCTATAACGAGTTCGAAGCTATAAGGCCAGCCGACGTCCATGAGAATCGACCTCAAGAGTAGCCGCTGCACCGTGTGTCATCCTGATCGTTCTGTGTACACAGATTCTGTCACGATCAACCGTTTTAATTATTTCTTCCACTATCTTCTCATGAATTTTTTTTTCAAGCGTGTTAAATGTATCCTTAACGCATTTTATTGGCAGGAATATTAATCTGATAGAATGTTGATCTTCTGTGGTTCATTTATAATTATTTTTTACAAATAGATTCGGTAGTGAAATATTTGGTAATTTACGGTGCCAGGTTTTTTTAGTTTTTTAGTACTATGAACAATGTTTGGAATCGTTAAGAAAACTATTTATGGCATTTATATTTTAATAATTTATTTCCCAGGATGAATGGTCTGGTGTTAAACGGTGATAAAAATGATATAAACTTATTATGAAAATAAAAGTATGGGGATATATAATTTTAACAAGATAATATCATTTGCCATACAATCGACAAAACAATCGACTTATCGCGATCAAAGTTTAGAGGTAGAATTATTTCACGAAGAATAATATTTAATTAGTATGCACGATTCTGTGATTTGAATCTTGGATTATTTTCTTTGCGGCTATTGGAAAAAAGAATTACTTCTTTTACATGTATAATTACAATCGAATAAATTTCATGCTGAAATTTATTATATTAAAGTGAATTTTATTATAAAAGGCACACCCTAAATTTTTTATTGGAAAAGTTAATAATAGGTATTAAGCGAATAAGGTTAATAGCTAAATTCGTACTATTCTTGTAAATAAAAATAAAGATTAATAATGTTTGGTAATTTAAAAGTATTATAGTGTGTTATTAAAAGGCTGTTCTACAAAAAAATGTCCATTTTTATGTTTTTTTTTATCAGCCAAAGGATTCTGTAAGGATCGAATTAAGATAACTTTCCTCAAGTGCGATCCGACTTTCCCTATAGGTGTAAATAAGTTTCGACATTTTAATAACACAGAATCTGTTTCGAAACAGCCATGTGACATAACGTAAGTGAATTTTATTGATGCTCATAATGTTTGCCTTTAAAAATTCGAAAAGATCGAGAAATGCACGAATATCTTGTACGAAAACTACAACTATAATACGTTTTCTTAAGAAATAAGTCTCAGATAAGATGAATTTTTATTATCCAGTAAGGTGTCAAAAGTAGTACGAATATTCTGAACGAGCCGATACGAATAAACCACGTTGTTTGTTGATTTTTTATACCACAAGTTTTCTATATTTTCAGTGGGTCAAAACACAAACTTTGATCGAACCATAATTTATTTATTTGTTATATTATGCGCAAGTCACAGTGGTACAAATGTACTGAAAAAGGCGGGAAATAATTTTGATAATTTACGTTAGAAATTCAACCCCTCAATTCTTAAAGGACGAAAGTATATTATTTTCAATATTACTACTTTCTGTTATAGAAAAATATATTAAAACAGGTAGTCAGTTAAATAAATATTTACTTATAACACTAAATATTCATCCAAAGTAAATAGCTAGTACAAAAAAATAAAAATCTGTGACCATAAAAGCGCATGCACAACTTTGAAGACATTTCTTCATTATTATACTAATTTATCTAACATTGAAAGCCTGAATTTTCAATAAAATTTTCAATTAATCAATCATATTCTTAATAATTAAGGTTCCAACGTGTCTGGCCATACACGGTCATTTCCACTGCGGCAATCTACGTTTTGACACGTTATATCAAATTTTATACGAGTTCATAGAGGGTTAACCTTTTCACAACCAGTAAACATTATTTTTCAGCAAATAATGTGATATTAATTATATTGAAAATTTTGCTTCTCCGGCAAAAATATCACGCTCCCTGAAAGAATAAAAGGTGTATGCTGGAATGTGAATCGTCTTCAAAACATAACAATTGTGTCTTGTCTAATTATATAATTGATTCAATGGAAAAATTTATTCGCACGAAGTCAACGGAAGGATCTCGACGAAACGAAACGTATCGGCTTGATACGCAATCCATGACGCGTACAGCAACGTATTCAAAACGTTTTTGCAAATTAACGTCGTTAAACGACAAAAGAAAAAAGGGAGGATTTCGCGTGGACGTTTACACAGATCGTTAGATCGGTTTCGATTCGTCAATGTGGTTTCTAGTATCCATCTATGAACGTGCAGTGTCATGCACCTCTCGAGAGCGCGTTTTCTCTCTACCTGGCGACGAATGGAGTATTCGCATTCGAATACCGGTACTCGCTGACTGCACGTGTCAGGGTCAAATGACATCATTCCAACGCAAGGATCTTCGTGATGGTGTGCCGACGTTTCTGTCCGTCGTAATTCATCCCGTCGATCGTTCGTGCTTCTGGTAAAATCGAGGAAGGAGCCGGCTGTTATCGAGCTAAATCTTTCTCGCTTCAACCAATAAACTCTTCTATGATAAAAAAAAAATTTGTAGGATCTCCTTTCACTCGATAAAATAGTTTTTAATTGCTTAATTATGCTTTGAGTATAAATGAACAGAGACTGACGTGTTCTGTATATTTTAAAATATATTTTATATTTTTTGCTCCTAATTGACGGTATAATATGTGTTTTGTAACTTTTAAGAAATTAAGTAACTTGTATGAAATTTGATAGTGAGAATAATTGATTAAAACTTCTCATCAGTTTGTAAAAATATTCTTCGCGCGAGTAGAAATAGTGATTCGTAATACTTGCACGCTTTGATTATGAATATTGAAATGAAATCAGAATGCTAGCTTGTGATAACTATGCATGCTATCGAAAGCGGTAAAAAGTAGTAAAGTAATAAAAAGTTAAAGGCTTTTCAAATATCAGTTATACTTAATTTTTCTTTTTATCAAGAATCTCAGAAAAGTAATTCAAAATATCCATTTAAGTTCTGTACAATTATTTAACACTTTTAAAAATGTTGAACGACCAAATTATGTGTTAAAGGTTGAAAGTTCAAATTATTGTTCTTTAATTTGTGTCATTAAATGTCATTTAAAATAAAATGCTGTCCAAAGTGCACGTTCGAAGGCAAATTAGCTTATCAGAAAACGAATCAAATTTACAACGACTGCACGGTCTTGTTGGATACACCATGAAAGAGATACGCCTTGTGAATAATGCAACTTGTCCATACTACAATGTCGACGATAGTGTCGCCTTTACGCATTGAAGAAAAATGACTTAACGAGTGGTCGACCTTATTGTGACTCATTAACGAATGCAAGCAGGAGCGCGAGTTTCGTTATGTTGCCGTTGCGGTGGATTAAAACTAAAGGCTTTATAATACGATCTGACACAGGAACGAGAATAGAACCGAGAGACACGGCGTGCTTTAAAGCATCCTTTACGATAAAACGGCGCTCTAATTGGTGAACAAAACAATTACAAGGTACACTTTCCAAGCCCGTTCTAGTTTCTCTCTGAAGCAATTGTTTCTTCTGACGTTTAAACGAATTACAGGAAAAAAAGAACTGAGAAAAAAAGAATTAAATAAATACTAAACAGCGAATTTTAGTGATTTCGTCGCAGAAATCAAACAAATTTGAAGATTATTTTAATGTATTGGTTGCAAAAAATGACTGGGGGTATTCATTGCCACAATGGAAGTGGACGTATATACTCAGACATATTCAAATTCTAATTATTAACGATACGAGTAACTAATTATCATACTTATGCCATTAATCCTTACACTTTGCAGGAGATATTATATTTTGTTAAGATTGAAATTAAGGAAAAAAGCATTACATATCTTTAGAAATGTTATAGTTTAAGGAACTTTGAAACTTCCAAATAATATTTTTAGAAATTTAGAAACTTAAGAATATATTTTTAACATACCTATGACATTTCGTGTGCGTGGGCGTTTATTTTTTAAAGACTTACAAGATTTATAAATTAAAACGATTTCTTTTCCACTGCAAACTAGCGTGCCAACCAAATATTTATCAAAGCTATAAAAATACTTGACTATCAAAATATTCGAATTTTCAAAATAGTCCAAAACCAAATTCCACATGTGTCATACTTTCTTGCAATGACAAAAATTTCGTTTCTCTCGTAAACGTAAGATAACGATGAAATACATTTCGTGTTCTCCATAAGACGGTCACTTTTTTTCTCTCTCGTAAGAATCGCGATAGATCTCGTCAATCGTAATCATACACGAGAAATCAGAATGAGAACACATCGTTTCGCATCACGGAAGCAATTTACTAACTCGAAGGTCGATTTTTCAAGCCAGCCATTGATATCATTGGCAGCGACTCGTCGATACAAAGTTACTTCAGCATTTATTCGCGAGGAATATTTTCCGTTTAACACGTTGAATGCACATTTTGAAGTAAACAATGGATACATTCTTGGATTAAACTTCAATCCCAGAAGGAAGGATATTCTTTCTTGTGCCAAATGTTTTAAGAAAATTATTTATTGACGTATACAGATTTTAGTTGTTATTACATACAACGGAGGCTAAAAGTAAAAAGCTTGAATTAAAAGAAGAAGAAAATTTAGATTAGTCTCTGTTTAGAGTACTCTGCAGTGTCATTTAATTTTATAAATGAATAAAAATCAATTCAGTGTAAAAACGTATGCTATTTCTTTTGCAAGATACATACTCAAAATTCAACTTAAAATTTTTTTTGAGATAACTGTGTGAAAATTCGTATGGGTTCAAGGGATCCATCGATTAAAATTTTATTCAGGAGTTCTATCGTTAAAGCAAAAGAGAACGCGTGATAAATACATTATGATAACGATACTTGATGATTAAGAATCAGAATTAAGTTTCTCGACCTATTTATAAACATTTATCGCAAACACAAACGCTCGAAGTGTTAAGATCCACGTCAGTTCGCGTTAGAACGACGCACAGAGGTACGACAAGCATGGCGGACGTTCTCCTGTACGTAATGCCGCGATTAGTGGCCGGTATATTTAGTTTGCGATTGGCATAGGTCGCGAAGAGTCTGCTGGTGTGTTATCTATTTTCTACACACGTGGCCTCTATAGGCCGGGATCTAGCCGGTTATAATCGGTGACACAGTATGGTCACGACGCGGAGGAACACCTTGGTGACATTTTCGGGATAAGGTTTCCCGCTGGCCAATTCGAAACTCGGGAGTCCCTGAGATCGGTTAACGGATAGGGTCGATCGACGTCTTTTATTCGCTTGAATTCGGTTAAATCCTTACATCAATGTTAGAATATTTGCCAGACAGATCGTTTAACATTCCAACTGGGCATGACGAGTTAATTCGTCGTTCAGATGATGGTATTATTTATTGAGAGATCTTTGACTGCAAGTATATAGGTATACTATATTTTTATTAAATCTTTTAGGGGCGATTGACGTACATATGCGTTCGTAAGCAGGGTCGAAACAGGTCCTTAGAACTTTTTAACATCGAACCTTGAAATGGTAAAATAACGTAAATGGCTCGTTTTATGTTACCTACTAAGCGTGGAAAAATATCTTGTCAGAGTTAATTTTTGAAGTACAAATAAAATATTGAAAATTGGTTAAGTGTATTTTATCAATGTGACATTTGTGTGTAATTTAGCAATAAAAAATTATAATAATTATCTGCTAAATCGACTTTAGATAGCAATTGCTTTCGAATTGTTTCGTCTTCAAAGAGTTAAAAAGAAAATACTTTATCCTTGAACCTACGTGTTTATTTATTCTTCTATTATAAACCAAAAATGAGTAATTATTTTTCAACATAAAAATCACCCAGTTGAAGAATTAATCTATCGAATAATATATTGATTATTGAATATAGTTAAAGAATTAATCATTGTTACTGATTCTAGTGCATTAATTTTGAAAGTTTCACGAATCTTGGTCTTTTCTATCATATTTGATAAAAATTAAGGTTATTAATTGGATATTCGAGTCATCTTTTATTTAATTACCAGTGTCCATAGAATCCGAATAACATCCAACAATCCTTCCAGTAATAAAAATCCAGTAGCATATTCAATTGATCAAACATTTAGTTATATTTCATTGATACACATTAATAAATTCATTGTCCTACTCTGTTTATATAATTCTAGTCCCTTGTACCTCTGATTACACTATAATCTTAAAAATATAAGTTCCGCACATTTCCATCATTTTTAACATAAAATCTTTTAATGCATAATCGAATTGAACATCACAATACAGTTAGTGATCTAATAATTTAAGTTATAATTTAAGTTCAATTTCTTCTCATATTTTTCTAATGAATACGAAGCAACCTCGTTTGGAAATTTGAATGCTCAATTTTAAATCACCGTTTCAGGGTTAGTCAAAAATTAGTGTTCACATAACAGCCATACGTTCGGTTAATTAAAAATTTAATCAAATTTCTTTAACTTTTGGTCGTCGATCGATAAATCAATAAATCGATAGATCTACAGATTTGAAGGATGGTAGAATGACGGGACAGAACTACGATGAAAGAGGAATGAATAATTGCAGCGGCGACGCGGTTCGTAGTACGCTGGTTGCGACTATAGTGGAGCAGCCAAGCTGCACGTAACAACGTGCATTCGTACGGACGTTTGTACCCGACCTATCTCAAGCTTCGTCATCGGGAGAGGGCGCGCGTCGAGCAACGGAGGTTAGGATAGGTTAGGGACGTCACCGACTACTGCGCTCATCCGCCAGAATAACTTGAAGCGGGGTTGCACAACACTAGTTCCCGCCATGTGGCGCGTGCTCCTTACTCAGCGTGTCTTTAACGCGTTCGTCGTCGGCGTCGATCAGCGATTGATTAGAATTTCACGAAGTTTATTGGAAAATTAAAAGAAGTAACAAACCGCAAAGAAACTTTAATTCTACGTTAAAAATATATTATTCATACAAGGTAGTGATTGGTAATTAATTATTTTAAGAAATTAAGCGATTGTATTTCTTACAATTAGTAATTGCAATCGTGTTCCTCAGAATAATAACGGTATTCAATTTTATTGAAAACGGAAACCATATATACCGTATACATGTTAAAGACAATTTCGAATTTCACAAAAGTCTTTTTTTTCCATGAAAAATCGAACTACTAATTTGAACTGCTTAATTATAACGTGTCTTGCCTATGGTCGTTTTCACTGTGGCGATCAACGTGTCAACGGATTGCCGCAGTGGAAATGACCGTGCGTAGTAAGACACGCTTTGAGGAAGGACGTTCGCGTGAAATTAGCTACCAATTACTTTGCACATAAAATTCAGAATATTGCAAAATCTACATAACTGAGGAAATGTAATTTTTGAATTATGATTATGAAGCAGTTGAGCGAACGCATTCTTAGTCATCGTAAAAATTTCGTCACACTTTTAACTCAATTCAGCACGTTTCTACTTATATTTTCAATATTGGTAAAATACATTCTTAATTG
Organism: Stelis phaeoptera; assembly: GCA_943735885.1. Lineage (NCBI taxonomy): Eukaryota > Metazoa > Arthropoda > Insecta > Hymenoptera > Megachilidae > Stelis > Stelis phaeoptera. The sequence continues at coordinate 7,901,584 of OX030933.1, forward strand.
CAAATAAAATTAGATTTTAATAAACATTAACCTCTATTAAGGCCAACATTGATTTTACGTGTTTGGAATTGTTATTCTAAGTAGAATCTAACTATCTACTTTTAAGTAGAAAAACTATAGATTTCATTTTGGCAGGGTCACCTCTGTCCCTACCAAGGTGCTTAAGGGTTAATATTATAACAATTTGGGAGCTTCAATTGAGAAATTAAAAAAGTTATACAATAGTTTGGTAAACGACATACGACCCTTATAATTTGATAAAACCCAATTACTACTCAAAAATTTCCCAATAGTAACAAACAAACACAATTATCCTTCACGTTACAACAATTGAAGAAAAATGATTTAATTTTGAAAGACATTTCACAAATTCTGTCGAAGAACAGTCGTCAGTCTTTAGTCGACAGGCTAACTTCCGATGGATTTACACATGCCAGCGTCCGTTAACTTCGGCTTGCTAGCTCGCAGATTATCAGGGCAAGATGACCCGAAAAGTGGGGCAATTGGATCTCACGTAAATCACGTTACGAACACGAGTTTCGGTAAAATTTTCACCTGGAGAATTCGCTTTTCAACGGTTTAAACGTTTCCGTATCGTGTTCTGTTATCGTTCTTCGACCGTTCGCGGGTAGAATTTTCATCGTTCACGTCGAATGTCACGAACGTTCACGCAACAGCACCGTGGACAGTGTTTAAACAGTAATTCACCGAAGGGCAATGCGTCTGGCACTTGTTCCCTGTGACGCAATCGGCGGTGCTTAGTTCTTTACGTAATTAACAGAAAAAGGTCTGCTGAAAGCGGCATTCTTCGACCGACTATGTTAGAACACATGTACGTGCACATTTGCCTAACAATCGTACACATGGTGTGCGTATAGGCTAGTCTCGCGTATTTATAGATTACAGAGAAACCGTTCTGCCCTACCGTGAACAGGCGATCATACAAACCGAACTGCCGATGATCCTGAGAATAGATAGCGATCAATTAAACGGAAACAATAGTTATAGACGGCTAGAACGTGTCGTCTGTAAATCAATGAAATCGAACAAAGAGTGGGGGATCCGTCGTCGAAGAATCTCAATTTCTCGACGTAACGATTACGTACTGCATACGCATCTTCCTGTAACTTAATGGGCCCCTCAAGGTTTCCGGAATTCGTTAAAAAATTATTTTCGTACGTTTGACGCTTGCATCAGCGTTCCACCGAACCCGCTCTTCCCGATGTTGCGGGACACGCGGAGAGACGGGGAAAAGGAAGAGGCGGGCTCTATCCTTCGGCGAGATTTGTACAAGAAATTCTCACGAATTTCGATGGGCCGGAAGGCAGCCATCTGTCAACCGGCGAACGACCTAGACCTTTCGACTTGCGCGAAACCTGTACGCTAGATTTGCATCCATTATCGATTATTGTTCCTTTCTTCCTGATGTTTGCATTCGATGGTTTTTTAAACCTCTTTGCGAACACCTGTCAATTTTAATCATAATCAACGTATAAAAGGCTAATTTTTTTTGCAGCTATAATGATCTTGCCTCATTATGCGATCTTGAAAACGATGGTCACAGCGACATCTTGCTTTGGAAATGATTAAAATCTGGCTCTCAATATTTATCGATCAAAATACACTCGTGTCAGTTTGGATTTTTTCAGTTTTGGGGATTGAAGTGGGGAAATCTGGCGGGAACGAAACACAGGATGTTGGTAACTTACATCTTTTTCCGGTTAAGACATCCAAAATATGAAAATCGGTGGCCACAGGTAGAGTCTTCCCGAAATTCTGGCGACGATACCGACGGGACGGTATTAGGCAGGGTCACCGACGCGTCGACGACGACGTATATCGTCGATCAGGTGTCAAGGGGAGCTGCGGCGTGTTACGTCAGCGTTTATGCACTGGCTGCATCCACACGTATCTATATCTCTGCGTACACAGGCACACATACACGTATTACACGGGTCACAAGCGTCACCTCGATTCTACCCAAAAATCCCTGGTACACAGTGAACAACGTGTTTCCGGCGTCTCGTCCGTTTTCTCAAGTATTTGCACGTACACTTGCTCTTCATTTGCTTCAAGATCATCCAGAGAATTCAGTTCGAGGCAACGAGCAATCGGTTTACACTTGGATTAATGAATTTAACGATTTATTTCATCGCGCCAACCAACGGCGTTTGGCTGGTTGAAGTCGACGCGAAAATTGAGCTAGCAGCGGATCGAAATCGTTGGATATCGATCGTGTTCCTTAAGTATCGTGGTTTAAGCAACGTGTCCGAAACTACGATAGCGTAGAGGACGCACGACCCACTTGCACGTTCTCAAAAGTGGGTTATCCTTTGTCCTAATAGAAAACACTCGGTTGCACGTCCTTGTTTTTAGCGTTACAAGCAATAACGGTTCACCTCCTGGTTCCCTCATCCATTTATTCAGTACATCCTGGTTATCTTCCGCAATTCCAATTCACATTCACTAACAGAACTATGAACACGTATGGGCAACGAGATCTTGGCAATTCAGGCGAGCTAAGAGTACATCGATCGTTCCACAGTCCAGAGGATTCGGTTCTACGTCCCCCGCTTAACACGTCGGAGGCGTTAATGAATTCGATGCTATCGGTAACTCGTTCGTCCACGTTTTTCCTCACTGTCCATTTCACTGGTGCACCACGCGACCGCGTTCACCTTTCGAAACGCCGTGCAAAGTCCAATTCCTTTCCCGCAATTTCTTTCCTCGACCACCGGTCTAGGCTAGGACGGGTTAGAAAAAGAATTTCCTCTCGGCCAACTTGGCCCGTTCTTCACGGTGGCGTATATTTTCGAAAATAGCCGCGTTCGTCGGACCGAAATTCCCGCAGAGTTCGTTGCACCTTTGGCGTGTATTTACGCCCGGGTTCGAACGCAATGGTAACCTCGTCGTCGTCAAATTATCAACGCTTATCGCCGGGTTACCATTCAAACGGAGACGAGGCGCGCGAGTCGTCGACACGCGTGTGCGTGAACCAAAATGGTAGCCGTGCAACGATTACGTAACGAGGCTAGCTTTTTTTCTCCTCTCCCACTCTCTTTTGCCCCGCGTGTCGTTGCACGACTCGTTTAACAGGAAGCCACGAGGTACACCCGCGACCAGGTTTCCGTGGAAAACGATCAATCGGCTCGTTACGACACTCCCGGATCCAACGGTGAATTGAGAAGCGTGTCCACGCGTTTGATATCGATCGGCAGTATCAGGTTGCGATTTCGGATCGTTCGAATAATGCATGAACACAGACGCAGGTTGCACCAAACGTTGCCTGACCCCGTCACGTGATCAGTCGATTTTCCCTCCTGTTGGCAGTATGATTCCCGATAAACCGGGTCGATTGTAAAGGTCTCGTGTTCGATGACGTTGGCAGTGCGTGTCCAATAATTGAGAACGAAGTCGATCCTTCTTTTTTTCCCCCCAATTCTTCAACGGTTGCACCTTTCAAACGGCGCTCGCGAAGTTCCTTTCGGTCAGCGCATGTCTTGCGTTGGCGCACGAATCAGAAGACGGTGACTTTGGCCGTGAGACGACCGATGTCGGTCGTCCAATTAAAAAAAGAAAATAAAAGATAAGAACGGAATAAAACGAATAAAAATCACAGCAAAGAAGTAAGGTTTGCCACTGTTTGGGTGGCGAATATTAGTCGCTATTGGCAGTGCTGGTTACGAGGTCAGACGAACGACCGGAAGATTGATCAGTCGCGTTCCATCAGCAATTTCGTGTGCCACTGAAGGCTATCCATTAACAAGGACTACCCTTTCGACGAGGCTCGAAGGGAGCCAGACAAGCGTTGGCGGTGAGATTCGATGCGAGCATTTCACGCCGCGATACGGGACCGCGTGCGTAGAACACAGAAGCGAGAGAAAGGGACAGGACGCTGGTGTGTTGAATATTCTCGCTCGATGGCACTTCCGGTTCGTGAGCCCCATGCACTTTCTCCTGTACGGTGTGAACACCGATCGTTTCCCTGTCAGAAGCTTCCCGGTCTAGCTGCACGATTTCTCGACGTTGTACGTCTTTGTACGAATCGTCCGGCTGTTACGTCGACGATCGAAACGCGTAACGATAAAGAAAATCCCTTTTCTCTTTCTTAGATCGATTGGGCGATGTGCCGTATCGGAGGGTAACGTCCGGCACCGATAATTCTAGAAAATGTAACGCGCGTGACCGCCAGTCGTTTTAATCGTGGACTTGTTTATTTCCACTCGGGATCGTGTCACTGATCGAAATCATCGCAGCGGATCGGCGAGCTGGCTCGTCGCGAAGGGGTTGCACTGGAGCAGCAGGTTGTCGTAGGTCGCAGGACGGTTTGTTTCGTTGGGTAGAACTGGTACTTCCGGTCGGGACACGTGGCTCCACGCTACGTACCGTGTACAGTGAGGGACGGGTCGAGTTTTCGCGCGGGACACTTCCGGTTTCTGACAAAACGATAACGTCCATCACCATCACCATCACAGCCACCACCATCGGCACCACCTCCACAGTCGCGCGTGTTTCCTTCTTCTCCTCGGCTTCTCTCGTGTATACAACACACGCGTACGTGGCCCACCCGTACACGTACTCGCGTATGAGTGCTTGCGTGTCTGCGTTTGCCTGTTTACGCGTGCACGTGTGCGTGTAAGTCGACGTGTTTCTCTCTCGTCGTAGCGAGGTGTAAACCGAGTGTCGAGCTGAGTTGGCTTCGACAAAGTAGGGCGACGACTGGGACAGCGGCCACGGGCACCAGCGCTCACCGACGAGGAACCCGTGCGCCGTGCGGTGGAGGAACTGTGGAAGTGGAAGAGAGAACCCTCCTCGTAAAACGACAGCGTAGCTGTACTACGTTCTCCAGTAGGGGAACCTCTAACACCGCTGCAACAAGCCTAGTCGATCGCTTAGCGTTACGCGCGCCGCTCCGCTCCGATCCGCTCGCGGGACAATTCTATCCGCATGCTATCTACCGAGCGTTACGGAGATCGACGAAAGGCTCCGTTACTTTTTTCCGCACCAACTCTTATCGCTCTCTATGACTCGATTTTCCTTATAGTTTCTCATGCATCATCACGGACCGACTTGCACTTTCTACGCTCGGACGTGATGCGACTTCGGATTCGAGGCCTGAACGGGACACACGGGTCGACTTTTAATTAAATGACCAACGGGCCGTATCGTGTCTTATCGTTTTATAAATGAGAACGCTTGTTACGTAACAAGCTAGACGCATTGTTGACAGAAGCGTGGTTATTGTACAACGGGGGAACGCGAACGGGCATCGGTTTATCGTTGAAATTTACCGCGGCTAATGACCGGTATTGTAGGATTTTAGCGAACGCTACCCCACGCCGCTCGGCATCGATATCTCGATTGAAACGCGAATTTCAAGTGTCGAAACGTGCGAATTTCGCGTGATCGCGTGACACCGCAGTTGTGAAACAACGCGAACTAGCGCGACCCTTATCTTAAACAGTATGCATCGTTGCGGAATGTTGCGTTGAATGCTTTTCTTCGTTTCCCGGAGAATTTTGTTCAGATATCCTTAGCAAATTCAGTCTTGATGCCGTAGTTCGAATTATATTAAATTCCATACGCATTTTAATTCGTACCGACGATAGATCGATATTTTGAAAAACTTAGAGGCTTGGTATATCAGTAACACGTTAAAAGTCACGTCCATCTATTTTTCTTAACTTCTGGGATTATAAATTATATTTATTATAATTATAGTACTACAATATAGTCCCTTTACATACATACTCGTTAATAATAGAAAATAGTCTATTTTAATTACTAATTATTCGATTCTGTAAAATTTGAGGTACACCATGGTAGTCATGACAATATTAACAAAGTATTCTGCTATTTAAATGGGTTTGAATATAAAAAATATTGACCACAGCAGTCGTCCCATTAATAATTTAGGAAAATAATAGGGTCCTAGTCATTTTGAGATACACATAACTATCTGTAATAAATATGAACGAAAGATATCGTACTACAGCGTCAGCGGTAACTAGTTTTAGATTTTCTAAAACTAATTTTCGCGAATATGTTAACCCTTTGCATTCCGTTAGCACCATTACGATGGCATATATAATTTACGACAGATTCATATCAAAATATAGTCAACCAACAGAACAGGTAAAGATACAATTTCTACGGGACAAATCTTTTAATTTGCAAAAATTAAACCAAACTCGGTCAAAGTGACAAAAATCTTATTCTTGATAAAAAAATGTCCCCAATTTTTAAGGAAAAATTTCGTTCAGCCGGTATTGCTGCTATATGATAATTTTGTTCGTACGAAACAATAGATCGTCGGAGAACCTGCAAAGACAAAAGCGGACCAGGAAAACAGCTCGCAGGGAAGTGTTTAGAATCAAAAGAGAAAGCAGCAGAGGTATAACAACTGCCTACGAGAACTCTTGTCAGCCTGTATACGCGTTCCTGTTATTCTTTTACGGTCTAGGCCACGATGTTCGATAACCGAAAAACTTTCACCTTCCGAACCACGTTGCGACTCCGCGAGTCCATGACCAAGAGGATCGGTATCGTGTGTTTTAGCACAGCTGCGAGCAAGCCCTGTCCACGATACAGACTCCCCGAGTTCTCTTGATCTTGATCTCTCAATCGGTCCGTTACATAAAAACGCGTCCGAAATATCTTGGGTAAAAGAGCTCGTGAAAAGGTTACGAGCGAATTCTTGCTCCTCTTTGACGAGCGAAACGGTTGACCTCAGATCTCGGCGAAACTACAACTATAGAACAGTGATTTATCTCTTCATTTTCGCTTAAAAATATATTTAGTTCGAGAAACGTTTAAATTGTAGATAATCACTTTGGATTTGTTTAAGAATTTTTTTAAAAACTTCAAAGTGAAAAGTTATTTTACCGATTCTATGTGAATTATTTTTCTACGGTGATGAAGGTGGAATTTTTTGTGATAAAAGTATAATAGTCTTTTATCCGTCAGATTGTTATTCTAATTAATATTTCAATTATTTGATAATAATAATAGTAGAGCTTCAAATCGATTATTTGCGATGCAATTTACTGTTGGAAAAAAAGGAAAGAGGATACAGAACAAAATCAGCGACAGGAAGAATAGTTCTGCAAAAAGGAGGACCACGAGTAGGAGATTGTTCAGGTCGAAGGCCATTCGGAGCGCTCTTTGGAGAACTGCACGTCACAAGGATCCTCCACGTCGTTGCCCTGACCTCAAAACTAGCTGACTCTCGCTATCGCCACTCCGTTACAATTATGTTCCCGTTACCTTCGATCAGATGGAACTTTAAACGATATTGCTCAACGATATCGTATTCCGAAAATTTCCGTCGAAGTTTAATCAGTCCAGTGTTTGATTACAAATTAAACGAGCATTTTATCCGTTTCAGGTTTGCTCAGAGATGCTTCGCAGTTTCTTAACCTTTGTTCACATCAAGGTTACATCTTGCTGGATAACTCGGTTGGAAAATTAACCTTTACCCCTTAATCGTCTTGGCAACCTTGTAGGTTCAACTTCGGGTGAGTATTTTTTGGAGTTTTAAAAAATCGTTATAGAACTGTCAATGGTTGTCTTTGATGGAACTTTAGATGTATAGAATTGTAAAGGAAACATTATCATATGTTTCATTCAATTATCTATCCTCGTCAGTCAAGTTTGACAATCAAGAGTGATTCATGTTGCAAGGCAAAAGTGTTGTTGTCGTGGCCTACATTCGATACGGCCTATCATTTCAGTAATGTGTAAATTACTTTATTTTTTAACCGACTTCGAAAAGGAGAAGGTTACTCAATTCGACACGTATATTTATTTATTTATTTTTCTTTGCTTTTTTCTTTTGTTTACTCATGGACGACATCACAGGTTTTCTATTCTTTTAGTTTCGTTAGATATATCTACGTTATCTTGCGAAAGCCGTAAGATACTTCTAATATTTAATAGCACGATGCTGTTCAAATTGCTGGAGAATTTTATTTTTATATGCGATATTAATTTCTTGAGTACGCAATAGAGATATTTATAACAATTGCATTTTAAATTATGGAATAAATTAAGGATTGTCGAGTAAAAAATGTTGAATCCTTCATAATGAACAAATAAACTCGTCTAATAATTTCGTAAAGAATTTTTATATTACCTAATTTATACTTCTCAACTACTATATAATCGCATAAAATTTACAACTTTGATTAATATTAAGTATAATCTTCTAATCAAAGACTTTAATATACCGGAAAAATAATAACTGGGAAAAATGCAGGTGGAAATGTCCAAAATTAAATTTAACCCTTTCCGCTCGAAGCATTTTTTATACAATAGAGTCTAACTTATTTTTACAAAAAGACTCTATTTTCAAACGAAAAAATTACAATTTCCCTAAGTCCATTTAGAATTCCTAGAATTATTCTGATCAGTGATCCTGAAACACAAAGTTTCGTAAATCTCCATCGAAAGCGAAAACGTACGCTTCAAAAAGCTAACATTCTCCGACAATGCGATTTTGAGGATTACAATTCCAAATTTCTGAATTCTACGATTCAAAATACCATTACAATGAGTTTCGTTTAAAAAATATTCAAAATAAGCACGCAGAATTCCGTTGATGTTGATATTGAACGGCTCATAATCTTCTTGGTGTTATTGTTTACAACGGGAGGGTTTCGTCCTATCAGGGGTCGGTGTTCGTTCGTCACTTCGTGGATATTGGGGGTTATTGTTCGTCGCGCGGTATTAGGTGATCGCTTCACCTACCATCAGTTTACTTCCGGTCACGGACTGCGTCGTTCGTTCGCAATTTCGTCGCGCGTTTCTTTGCGAGCCTTTCGCGGTTCGGTTTCTTCGTTTGTCGGAAGTATGTCAGTTCGTTGTTTTGCTATTACCCCGTGTCGTTTCTGGTGGAAGTGAAAGCAAAAATTACGTGTTCCCGGAAGCCTCGAAGAATTCTTTGTCGTAGCTGGGATGCGGACGCCCACCTGGGAACTTGACGATTTCCAGTAGAGAGTAGTTGAATTGGAGTATCTTCGAGGCGTGAATCTTCATCTTGGTGAGTAATAATTTCTCTTATAATTAGCTGTTTAGAGCATTTTTAATCGTTTCGTAAGCAATGGGACATTTATATCCTATTCAATTTTCTTTTACTATTGGAGGCGACAGAAATATGTACTTGGAATGTTTCGCAATGATTATCTATTCATTATATGAAAATTAACGAAGTAACGTCACTGTCGCAAATTAAAACGAAATTAATATATTATACAATTATCAGTTCATAATTGAATAGCTCCTAAACTACGTTGCATTCTAATTACCTTTAATGAAAATTAATCAAGTGTAATCAAGTTGTCGTACAATATATTTAATAATAGCGAATAAATAAAAAAATAATACAAACTAATGGTCCTCTTCGTTCAGTACGCGGTTAAATATCCCTATAACTTTGAAATATTTAAAAAAAGAAAGAAACACAGGAGATTAAAAACATACACGTGATATGAATGAGCGTGCAAGAGGGAGCAATAAAATATTGTGCACAGTTACAAGAGGTACAAATGTCTTGGTCTTTTTTCTCAGGTGATTTAAAAAATAAAAAATGATTAACCATTGCCGTTGGTAGTAATTCGTGCTTGTTTCTCGCGAACGATTAATCTTGCGGTATTTTAATAGTGCAGTTTCGAGTCGTAAATTGTTAGAAACATTAAATTTCAATGCGATGAAACTCGTCTACGATGCAATAAAAATCTCGTCGACATAACAAGCGTGTTTCTCATAAAATATTTGCAATTTTTCTTTTTATTTAAAATCATAAGACGAAGCATCGAGTGTTGGAAATATTTTGATTGTTACATTTATAGAAGTTTACGTTGATCTGGTGTATATTGAATCGACAATTATTGGCAACGGTCAGTCAAATTATTCGGGAAAATTGTTTATCTTTCGATCGAATGTTCACGTTGCAGAATAACCGTTTTCCAACGAGGCTTTCGCAAAAAGGAAGATTCAGGTTAAACAAATATGTTGTTCAAGGCAGAACGTTGCACGTTTAAATGACGTTGTTTGCTGAAGTATTTAATACACTAAAAGCCCCAATCTGACCTGTGAAATAAAGTCGCACTCGTATTAAAAAAAAAACGAATACAATGACGCAGAAACACAAAGCTGCTAGGTCTATTTGAATGTGCACATAAGTTATACAATTTATTGTGATTAGAAAAACTTGTTAATGCAAATTTCATTTCGAATCGACAACTAAAGTACCTTTTGAAAATTCAAAATTTTACAGTGAAGATTGACATATATATGTAATATGACACTATTAGCTTGATAATTAAATTTGCGATTTTTACACTTTTTTTTTTTAATAGAATTATTTAGTAAAAGTTTTTTTATCGTTTCTCTTGTATAATAAAATATCTTTTGTATCGAGCACAATTATATTTCATTATTTAAGAAAAGCGTAACATATTTCCTGCATTTTAAGGGAAAAAGTCAATGATTGTGCAGGGGGCCAACGTCTGTATGCGTTACCTTAGATAAAAACGTACATAACCTAAAAAAATAAATACTCAAATACAAATAATACCATAAGCACGATAAAAACATACTTTTACGTTTCAAAATTTCCCAAAATATAATATTTCGAATTTTTTGGGTACCTAAACGTATAATTTCCATTTCTTCTCTCAATTTCCATTAAAAAAGTCGGATCGAAAGGTTTAACGAAGACCAAAGGAGCGTTTCTGAAATGCATCCATCGGGAAAGTGTTCGCGGATCGTTAGGTAGCATATTTACGAAGGAGAATAGCGATTCGGGGAAAGTTTGAGCACACTTTGAAAGTCGAGCGGTATCGGAAGAAAAAAATCGAAGAAAAATTCCGCAGAGAAGACGAGCGCCGGTTTTCAAAAGGATAAACGACCCGGCTCATCTGGATTACCGTTTTCTCGTTCCAAGACTCGAGGCTGCTTAACCGTTGAACGTCGCGGGGTACCGCAAGCCCCACTGACTCACAGAACTACTTTCCCTTCTTCCTCGACCAACTACTACTACCTACTGCCTCCGACGTGAACACAGAGCTCCGTTATCCGGCCGGCTTCGTCGAGAGTGAAACGTTTGTACACCGCACTCTGCCTTCCCACGGAACAACGTGACCGTTCAGCCCACGTGAAAAAAAAAACAAAAAAAAAAAACAAAAAAAAAGCACCTATCCGCGTGTATAACCCCTTCCGTTTCGAGCCTTTTGTGTTCAGACTTTTCTTTCCAGGCTCCTCCTTCTTTGGGAGATTCTTTTTTTCTTCCTTTTGCTTTATACGGAATTCAGAACGTTCTTGAGAATCGCGTTACGGAGACCTGATCTTTTATGTTCGAGGATCTCGTTAGGACGAAATTTTATGGGATTTTGGACTCCTTTTTTGTTTTATGCGAAATTTGTTTATTTCGGCGAGGAGATATTTAGGCTGTTGCTATTACTCTTTTAGGTTCGTCGGTTTTGTAAAGGGATCGATTTTGTGGAAATTTTGAGATATTTTGTGGTTCGCTTTGTAGCATTTCTGGGGTGGATATTTGATTCTTTGAACGGTTCAGTTCTTTGTTATTTCGGGGATTTAATGAGATTTTTCACTGTTTTTTTTTGGCTTGCAAAAGATCAAGAAAGTGGTTTAAGTTAAAATTCAAAATTTATAGCGGCACAATTGTGATATGGATATTCAGGGAGAGGAAGGGGAGAATGCTTTGTCTTCATTCTTTATTTAGCTTCTTTGATTTTTTTTTTTTTTTTAAGAATTAGTGTAAATTTCAAGAGACTTCGAAGTTTGCTGGTTTTTACTTGTAATTAATGTTTAATAAGGTAAACAGAAATTAATTAAAGAATTGGCGTCAAAAGTTAACACGTTGACTGCCACGGGGGTCACCGGTGACCGGCACCCGAAATTTTTTACAATCAAATAATTACCAACAGAAATGATAAAATAAAACACGGATAGCGTTAACATTAAGCTAATAATGCTAGCTATCGAATTGAAAAGTTAAATTTGCAAATTAGTTGATTGTATTGTTAATAATTAGGATTTCAGCGTGTCTGACTACCCATGTCCGTTTTCACTGTGGCAGTCAACGTGTTAAACTTCGAAATCATCTACACGTGACATTGGTCGTTAAAATATTAAGAATTAATTTATGCAAATTCCTTGAAATTTTGAACTTTTCTCTTTTGCTTTAAATAGAATTCAGAATGTTCTTGAAAAATGGAAAACGGATACTTGAATGAATATTCAGGTTACTTCTATTCATCTATTGGGTTTTCTGCTCTTTTCGAATTAATTAATGGAAATTTCACGAGATTTCGGATTTTTCTTTTTACTTTATACGGAATTTATAACATTCTTCTTTACTTGAGCGAATATTTAGACCGCTTTGATTCTTCCTTTTTGAAAATTCGCTCGAAAAACATTTCATATGATTCTGGACTATTTTTCTATTTTATATGAAATGTAAAACATCATTAAAAATTGTGGTATCCATATTTTGATGAATATTTAGAATAATTTGATCTCTCTGAATTTTTTATTTTTTAAGGATTCGTTTACAGGAAATTTCACAAAATTTCGTTTTGAAATGTGACGTATCACGTTTCCGACATGATTTCAATATCTTTCGCTCAAATTGGTTTCTTATTCGATTTGAACGCATACAGTCACTGATGAAAGTTTTCGTGTATCCTATAAGACGGCCATTTTGATTAAAATTGACAATAAACATTTCCTAATAACACACGAAGGAATATTAACTACTTTATAACAACATGTATTATTCTACGGAAATATTTCAACAAAAAGAAAAAAAACATCAATTACATATTTCAGAAAAATTTGTGAACAAGTTGATAAAAATATCTATCCCATAAATTGCAACATTCAACCCAGAATTACAATCAAGAAAATATCGTATTAATTTCTTCTGTATTTCAAAATATTCCCCAGATATCCTGCGATGTACCTTTCGTCGAATAAATTTTAATTCGCTCGAACAACGAGGCTGAACATTTTCGAACGTACACTTTGTAGTAAAGCAAATAGAGCGGCAAAATTCGTCGTACTTGTATCAAGGTAGCAAACGACTGGATGCAAGAAGGACTTTTCCATTTATTCTTTGTTAATTCCGTCGTCTACCTACTATGTCAAGGATAACATTGCCACTTTGCTGTTGGCACATTCGATCCATCAAACGCAACTGCGTACAACCAAAGTGTCGAGTAATAAATCAACGAATCTTTGAGTCGACAAATCGACGTTTCGATCGGTTTGGAGCAAGGTGTCGTTAGAAATCGATGCGTGAATATGGTTGTTTTTTTTTTTTCGTCCCTTATATAACACGTACGCTTGCGAAACTGTTACGCGATATTGGAAGCGCAAAACGATCATTACAACACGACGATAGCAGGAAAATGAAATTGTCGTGCACTCGGCCAGGAGAAACCGCTACCTTCTCGTAATCTTTCCTTCCTGTCTCGGTACTTAATTCTATACTGAATATTTTACGATTAGATGTTATGCATAGCCGGTTAAAAGTTATGGTACAATGTCCTGTCTGTGCATCATTCTGGATATTTTAATACGTTTAATGGAATAGTTTAAATTGTTATACTTTGTGACACAGGATGGTATGAACAATTCAAGATTTTAAGGATGAACACATCGTTTGACTGATTAAATCCGTAATTATTAACACGTTAGGCGCCACGTCAGTCACCATAAATAACTGACAAAAAGACGTATGAAATAAACCGCGGATAGCGTTAATATTAAGTTAATAAGGCTGGCTATCGAATTGGAAGGTTAAATTTGAAAATTAATCGACTACATCCTTAATAATTAGGGTTTTATCGTCGTCTGACTACGTACGTCCGTTTTCACTGTGGCACTCAACGTGTTAAAGATAGGATGGATTAATTTTCAAATAGGTTTCGGTTTGATTCGTTACATTATTACTTTAACGTTAGTATCACTGTACCACAAGACTGACAAATTTAATAGCAGTATATATTATATTAATCCCTTTGCACTCGATTGGCACATTTGGGGCAACATATTTCATGTACCAGAGTATTTTAAAATGTGGAATTTATGTTTTATTTATATTGGAATATAGAAAGTTGACCAAGGAAATAAACATAAATAGATTCATAAACATTTGTTACTCTTTTCTTCTAAAATACTGCATTTGGTTTTTCTAAGCTTTGCTGCAAAAGTAGACTAGACCTGATTGTATCCAAAAATCCTCCAAGTACGAAGAGTTAATATTTTTTCATTCGTTATTCGATTATACCAATAAACACCCACGACAGTCAATGTGTTTGAACCACATCATGGATTGAAACTAATTTTGATGAAATATCAAAATACATAACTATTTTTATTTCTCTACTTTATTGAAAAGTAACAAAGATGGACTTGCGTTAGTTTGGCTCTTTTTTTGTATCAATCTTTTCATATTTCGAAATCATTCGATATGCAACGACCTAGTTTGTTATTGTCTCAACATTTGAAAATCCATAAAAATGGAACACCATATCGATACCAGTGACGTTCGTTTCCACGAATCCTAGTGGTATAAATGGAGCAGCTTCGAGGAAGCAGAGCTCGCGTCGTGAATTTCATTTTCCATAGTGCGAAACGCAATTCGACACGCTTTCCTTTGCTCGGTTACACCGGATGCAAAAATACCGGACCGAACTGAACGATCGTTGTTCCTCAGAATCGACGACGACGGTTGCTCCGCTCAACACGGCGTCACGTTCTATTTAGGATAAAGCCCGCAGAAGCAGCTACGGCATCGCGAGACTCGCTCGGCAACACGGTAGAAAGTGTTCCTTTGCTTATTATCTCGACTAGCCTGGCCACTTCCTCGTCGGCCTGACCTTTCCCTCCGCTTCTCTTTTTAGCCACAAAAAAAGAGGAGGCTGGTTGATGAGACCAGAGAAGGAGGAGGCGTTAGAGAGCGCGATCGCATCCACGATTATTAAGCTCGCTTCTTGGCCTGGCACGATTCTCTCGCTTTCTGCTCTGTCGGTCGACGGAATCGATGTCTGGTCGTCGACGCGGTGCTCCAGACAACCGGGCACCGGGGAAACTTGGGTCAATCCACGTCCAAGGATTGTCCTTCGGCTTTGTTTATTCGCCGATCAGGGAATTTCGCGTCGCGACACACACGGCTCCTCTGGTATCGTCGAGCAATGTTTACGAGCTTCGAGCATGCTTTTTCGCGGGCGAAAGAGGACGAACGAGTCGTGGGAGCGAGAAGTCGAAACTGGAACAGAGGTAAATCGGGAAGGAGATCCTCGAGGCTGTTTTCAACTTTGGTGTGCCTGGTTTGAGATACTTGTAACTTCTTCGAGGTGTGCTATTCTTTGAGTGCTGAAAGTCTCCGAATTAATAATTTAAAAAAATAGAACGTAACCCTTTACATCGTAGAAATTTTTGAGGATCTAATAAAATTAGTCGTAGTAGAAGAATTGATATGAAAAAATTTATTAACAGAAGTTGTTCAGTTTATAAAATGGACTATGACGTGGCGGTAGAAACTTATTTTGTAGTTGGAGGAATTTCTAATCATTTTGAGGTCGCTTCCACACTTTTAAACAGAATTATATATTTTTTTACGCATCAATTGATACTGTTCGATATTCTCCATAATCAACTATCATATCAAAAAACTATGTATTAGAAGATATTTTAATTTTGATTTTATAAAGCTCTTTAGACATTTCACTGTGAGTGAAAGAAAAATTATTATAGTCCTCCATATACTGAGCAACTTTTGTCGATAAAGTTTTCTCATACGTCCAAAAAACAACGATGTCCGGGTGTTGATTCTTATTGGACCACCCTGTGCATACAGAACAGCGATTGTTACCACGAGGACAGAGCAAAAATAAATTTCAAAGTGTCTAACATTAATCATCTAGGAACGGATCCATTTGAAACGTTGGCGAACGCGGACAGGTTGAACGACCCGCTTAAAACGCAGTCGGAGCGGTTGAACGACCTCCCGACGGCCACGAGTAGGAGAGTTTATTTTTTTTTTAAACAATGGGGAAAGTCTTGCGAAAGCAACAAAGACTGGTCGGTGTGACGCTGGCCTCACGTGCAAAACCGAATCGGCGACCAACTTTATTAAAAATCGCCGGCATCGAGAGAATCCTTTCGTTTTCGCTTGTCACGGGTCGCTTTCAAGCTCGTATCGCGGCTGGTAGGGAAATATTTTAAGCCTTTCACCGCGGTCACCGAGAAACTCGACGGTCTTTAATGGACGACTCGTTACGAAACGAGTCCTCGACTGTTCGGCTGGAATTCGGCCGAGGGAAGGTCAAGGGCTGGCGAGCACCGACTTTCACCAGAAACTCGATCGGTGGCCAGGTCGTCTCGATGAATTTCGAATTTTTCGGGGTCACAGTGACCCAACTAACGTCCAGATTGAGTTTTTACCCGAGTCGTAACAGAACTGTAAATGTATTAGGTTGCTGGATATCGAATGACGGATTTCGAAACATAGAAAGTCTTGGCATAACTTGATGACCCAAGAGCACCGCGAAATGATACTCAAATCGTGATGGTTCGATCCTTAACATTTCCGTGGGCGCAAATTTTTTGACGGAGAAGCAAAGATTTCGGTTTAACAAATAATATTAGCTCTTTGATTACTGTTGGCGTCTATATGCACCCTAGAAATACCTTCGTCCTGCACAGGAAGCGCCTTCAGACGTTCAACCAGTTTTATTGATTGTAGAGTATTGTGACAATAGTCAAAATGTTAATATCAAAGAAAAAAATTTAAGCATTGATAAAAATGATATCGTAAACGTTTCATCAGAATACAAAATGACTGATTCTTCGATGGAATGAACGATGAATCAATCAATTCGCAGTATCATCGATGAGTTTTAATAATACGAGGGGCTAAATTGAAAATTTAAATAATTATGTCTTTAATAAACGATATGATAATGTATATCGTATTGCTCACGGTCACTTTCAGTGTGGTTTAACATATTAACACATGAAGTATTATGCGATTTATGTTCTTTAAATATGTTCGAGAATGTTAAAATATTTAATATTCGAATCAGAATTTATATTTAACAGAAACAATTAATAATAGAATATGATCGTTTTAAATCAATTAAAAATTCTTGTTTTCTTTGAATGGCATGATACAAATAGATTTTCTAGATGATTAAATCACATTTTTCCGGGCAAAAATGGTTTCAATATTTCCAAAACAGCCGCTATTATTTATTTACTACTATATTGTAAATAAAATTGTTTCATTTCAAATTTTTATATTAGATTAACCTACTAATGCTCAAAGTTGCGTACACGCGATATTTTGTTGTACCTTTTGTGATTGCAAATTTTTATAGTAAGTGAAAGTATTACCATTAGTATCAGTATTTTCTTTTTCTGTAAATATTTACAGTATTAGTATCTATAGTATGATAAATAAATTGCGATTTACCCTACTACTTATTTGCATATGATTTTATTCATAATAGAAATAAATAATTAATTAATGGGGCAAACAATTAACGTACAAACGTAATAAATCCTGCGTGTCAAGCAATCAGATTCCACAGGAGGCTCACTTAGGGCAGCGATGAGGGTGCAAAGAAATTCAATTTTAACTTTAATTATAACATTAATCGGGACAAAAGCTTACGGTGCAACGCCCGAACTCAATACTTCATTTTTAATTTGGTCCACTTAATTATAAGGCGCACGGATTAAGCAGAGTTCGGCTCGGGCAAAATTTACCGCTCGTTTTCATTATCCGCGAGTTCTACCATTCGATTTTACCTTACAACGGGCTCTCCCGGTTCCGTTTTAGCCAGGCTAAACCGCCCCTTCATTCACGCTTTATTGTCTTCAACATTCTCAATGAGAGTGCGTTGCCCCGTGGATCCATGAGAAGGGATTATTTCCACGTTCGTGTTCGCACGATATATATCGCGATGCCTTTGCTCGTGTAAGGCGACCAACTCGTGAACGCTCGTACGAATTGATTCCTACGCGCGAGCCATGCTCGAGGAATCGATTGCGTAAATGTAGGAAGCGACGATGCATTCACCTTTTGCGAGGTGTAGCCTTGTTCGTACAGCGGCTCTCAGATACCTTGTTTCCTTTTCATCTGCCGAAAGTCGAGCAATACTTCTTATGATCCTTTCACTGGCAACGACGTATATCTACGTTCTCGGTAAACGAGGATTATGTAATTGCAACCAACCGTACGCGTAGAATGTTGGGGATGATATCCTACGTTACATAAATCGAGATAAAAATGAAACAAATTAATTTCAGAATAGTGAACGTTTTTCTATTTCATCCGTCTGTTGAGTTATAACAATTTCGAGTTACACGTTCAATTCGAGTTCAATGGAACTTATAAATAAGGATGCGTGTTACGGTTTTGAACGGTTTAACGAGGTTCAAGGAATTAATTATAAATATGGTGGATTTTAAAACAGTTCAAATTTCCTCGACGAAGATCAAGATTTTTATTCTGCTTTACGTAACTCGAAGTCATGAAAAAAGTGAATAAAACATGTAGGATAAAAGATTTCTTTTTATGATTTTTATTCTTCGATAAAATTGAGTTTAAAATTACGAGTTGTGCATTCTCGTTCAATTAAACCGTAGTTGTATGGATCATTCTGTTGGTCTTTGCAATGTTTTGATACGAGGTTTACAAACCGGTGTATAAGGAAGTAATTTTTTCTTATAAATTAATACTTCGTTGCATCGCATGCAAACATGGTAATACATTAATTAAACACGAACGTAACGTATCGTTGAAACGAATTCTCTCGGGGAATAAACTATTCCACGAAAGGTTTTCCTTTTCAATCATTTGTTTGAAGTACACTTCCTTTCCGTAAATATAAAACAAAACATAAGCTTGCTTTCATTTTTGGTGTTATAATTGCTTCCTAATTAACCACTTGAAACCATTTTTAACACGTTGACTGCCACGGGGGTCGCCGGTGACTGGCACCCAAAATTTTTTACAATCAAATAATTAATAAAAGAAATGACGAAATAAACTACGGATAGCGTTATCATTAAGCTAATAATGCTAGCTATCGATTTGAAAAGTTAAATTTGAAAATTAGTTGATTATATTCTTAATAATTAGGATTTCAACGTGTCTGACTACACACGTCTGTTTTCACTGTGGCAGTCAACGTGTTAATAAATGGCTGTTAGAGATTTACTTATTTTTTGTTATATGGGGACACACAGGTATTGAGTCTCTTGGTTAGAGTTTGCCTAATTCTAAATTAAGAATTTGGTAATTTATATAATATATTATATAATATATTATCCTATTATAATAATACTTTGTTATTTGAAAAATTCATTTTACAGTACAAAAAATTATAAACAAAGTACCTTTTATTCGAAGCACTTTAGAGTGATTATAATTTCATTACTTTCATGTATAATATTTTCAAACAAGCAAAGGAACATGAAAATTAGAAAGAAGGTAATATCTATTCCTTAGAAAGGTTGACGGGAGAAGTCTAGAAAGGGATCATTTGTTTTAATTATTTATTTTTTCTTCCCTTCTATATAAATTCACATTGGTGTCTTAAAATTTGTGTTTGCTAATTTTTATCAAACTACATTTTCTGAACTCTTAAACTTCGTAAGGGGTGAGATATAGGCACGTTCTTCGATGATTATTGATAAATCAAGGCAGCAATAGATCACTGATACAGGGGATTACAATAGAATTTCGTTTGTATTTTGTTGGTTTTCATAAGAATCGATACATTTCCATTGAAATTAGTCTCGATATGGTTTCGCAACACCGCAGCTTTTTTCCAGTAGCCCGGAAGAACGGTGAACTTTGATACCCGAAGCAGGTCAACGTGGCGATCGGTTCGCGTGGAAACTCGAAACGAACAGTGAAATGCTGGAACACGATACCACGCGGAAGCGATCGCGCAGTGGATTTTCGAAATCGAGCTAAAATGTCGCAAGACCGGTGGTATTAATTCGCGAACTCACTGCAGTAGCACCGTGATTGTCACATTGGTCCTGAGTAACCAGTTCCATAGATTTCAAAAAGAATATTCTGAATATCAGTAATATTGTATTAATAGGATGAAAAATTAAATTATCGTTTCGTTACAATAGTAGGAGGTGAACAGATTGACTGTTATGGATGTTAAGAAATTTTATGATTATTAACACGTTGGCCGTCACGGGGGTCACCGGTGACCGGCACCCGAAATTTTTTACAATCAAATAATTACCAATAGAAATGATAAAATAAACCATGGATAGCGTTAACATTAAGCTAATAATGCTAGCTGTCGATTTGAAAGGTTAAATTTGAAAATTAGTTGATTATATTCTTAATAATTAGGATTTCAACGTGTCTGACTACACACGTCCGTTTTCACTGTGGCAGTCAACGTGTTAAGAAATGAAATAATAATTGTTATTGGGCACTACTAAAGTTACAGCAGTAATTCAAAATAGCAAATGGAATAATTATACCTAATATATTTGATTATTTATTTTATTGCCCGCCATATTACATATGGCTGTTTCTACTGCGTCTGACGACTGAATACATTTTGCAAAAATCGGTGAAAGATTTCTGAATTTTATTATGCATTTCCTAAGTGATTATTGTGATTATTAATATCATAATTAACACTAGAACTAACGGGTATGGTCGTTAAGGGGCTAATCACAGCAAAATCATAATTTCAATTCAGTTCTTCCTCATGTCACTCGAATTTAAATGAAAATGTAAAATTGTGATTGTACAAAAAATTTATTACACTCTTATTTCAGTTCATCACTCTATCATTACACTCGTAGTTTCCTCGAGGAATTAAAGTTGATCGTTTTGATAATTGCCGTGGGCCATCACTGACCCATATGACATTTAACCGTGTTCTGGCACCATTGAAATTGGCCAAAGAGAAAATTGAATTTCTCACGACGGGATACACGATGATCGAATCGTATTTCTTTTGATAAAACGCTAATAAAATAGAAACACATCTCGTATAGCTTCCCCCAGGTCGGCAAACTTTCTCCTCGTGTATTCGTTGTCAAACACCGAACGAATCCCATCGTTCACAGTGCACAGAGCGTAGATAATAGTCTCTCTGCCCACCATTTATGAGTCAGCCGATGCTTCAATGACCGTCAGTTAGCTTCGTCATCGACGACTTAAACCCACGAGATATATCGCGTCGATTGCCACGCCGAGGCTGTTAAAAATTTAATTTATCGCCAGTTTTAATCCTGACAAGCAAATATTGCTTACCAACATTACAATATTCTGTTGTTTCTGTCATTCGTAATTTCAATATATTTAATAAGAGTATTTATAATTATTAATCCTTTAAGAAAGCTTAAAGCTTTCCAATTTTTATGAATGGAATAGTGTGATTCAGTAATTTGCCAGTGATTTTACGCGCAAGTTTGTTCAACCATCGGAATTTCATGTCCTATGCATTCCGTGAACAAACACTGGTTTACGTAAGTTCGGCTGGCTAAATTTCAAACAATTTCCTTTCTCTGGCGAAGAAACAGTGCGATCAGCGTTACGTCATCGGTGAATAACATTTTTAACTTTCTTCGTTCCTCCTTCCTCGTTAACTCCTCCCTTTGTGACTATTAATGTTAGAAAAACAATGTTTGCTTTCAGAAATTCATTGGAAGAAAAATTTTGTATAAACCATCAATGATTTAGGGTGTCAAACGTCTTCAATTATCTGAATAACTCTGAGTTTAGTACCATGAGAAATATTTGTAATCGCTATAAAAACAATTATACCGTTTAGATCTTAATTAATTACAGGAAATAACTATTTTCTTAACAAAAATGGTCCATCGTTAAAGGGTTAAAAATAAAGTATTTTCTGGTTGCATGCTTTTACTAAATTACAAATGCAAATGTATGCAACTACTAATGAAAATACGAATTTCTTCATTTACGAATACATTTGATAGTTAAATTAATAAGTGTGTACGTTGACTAGGAATCGAATTAATGTTTTTATTGTAACATACGTAAAGACGATACGGCGGAACGATAGTATGAAAGTGAAATTGATAAGACTGAGCACGTTGGAAAGCCAGGAGGAGGCTCAAGAGAAAGGAGCCACGTTTCCAGACACCGCCATTAGCATAATCGAATGATAATGAGGATACAGTTTTATAACCTGGTCACCGGTTATTTCCGTGAATTTATCGCGAGATCGTGGTGAACTTCGCGAAACGGGCGTTACTAAGATTTACGGGTCGATTAAGAAATCGAAAGTCGTACCGTGTGTTAGGGGGTTAGGATCCGTTTAGCGAGACCGGTGAAATTCCTGCCGATCGGATTTTTGCACAACCGACCGAGCCGTATAAATTGATTTGCAGAAACGCTTCTCGCCAGGTTTTGTTGCTTCAAATCATTACGGACAAAGGTGTTAAGTAAAAACGACGGTTTGGCACTCGATGATTTGTGCAAATGTCAGATTCTCTTTTTAGAAATCAATTTCAAGAGAAATTTAAGAGATTGCTGGTTTCGTCGGGTCAACGATTGCTTGAACAACGAAATAAATAAAAGAGGATGAATAATTCAATGAACCAGTGAAAACAATTTTTAAGAAGATTATTTATTGACGGGGAATAAACATAATGTCAAACTCTATATAATTATGCAACTATGTATTTTAATATCACAGACCGTGAATGTAATTTTGTTACGTTTAGTTTGTCTGTTCTTATTTTATTTTTCATTCACTGTACGTTGTTTTGACGTGCTCGTTATTCAGTTTTTTCAATATTTTTAAAACATCGATTTCCATTGTTCCATGGTTTTGTTAGTCAGGGTAATGTTTAATAACACTTTTATTCAAAACTGACGCAGGAGTCAAATAGTATTGCTGACGAATTGGAGATAACGAAATTAAAATATTAATGGTTTCTTAAGATGAAATAATTGTAAAATTATATATATAACTTAAGTTTTTTGTTATTTCAAATTATGGATTCTGAAGTTTAATGGTAAGGACTAATTGTAATTGAAATCATAAAAATTGATTAAATTTAAAATTTTGAGAGACAAATAACAAATAGTACTATTTTCAGGCATTTGTGGTGCATAATAAAAATTCGTGAAAAATCGGGAAAATTGGGAAATAAAGATAAATTGTTTTATAACTTGATTTCTTAGTAACATGATTAAAGATTATAAAATATTAAAAATATAACGAAAGTGTTTTAAAACAGATGAAGTATTTAAAAAATACGATTATAAACGAGATCCATCAAATAATATCGACTTTAATCAACTGCAACGCATCTTCAATATGAATTACTCTTCTGTCGTACGAATTTCAATTTCATAAACAATGAATTGTGGAAAAAGTTGAAACCAACAATTCATTCGATCCTAAGATAATAATTCCTCACCTCGAGTAGCCGAGCCCAAGATCACTGGCACGTTCCCGTCCCCATCGACGGTGAATCTTTAAATTCGTTTGCACCCCCACGTTCCACGCCACTGTTGATGCTCCCTCTTCGTCGAATCCACCCTCTCGCTCCGCCAACGTCACATCCTGTACTCTCGGTGGTGTATCATAGAGGGAGGATTTCGCCCCGTTCGGTGGGGATCACTTGAATGACGTCACCGAGCGAAACAGAGAGGTGGAAGTTGGAAACGCGAGGGGGGGGGGGGTTGAAAGGGTGGTGGAAGATCGTAGGGGGTAGGGGGTTGCCGGGTAATGTTGGGGACGGTGACGGGGTGAATGACCGACCTAGACTCGAAGTCAGGGGTGTGCAATGTATGAAACCATCCGTAATAGCAACCCTCCTTCAAAGCAATCTACAAGGGTAGGCTTTACACCCTCTTTCTTCGTGTTTGTGTTCTTCTTGTTGGCTGTGCCTGTGACCGTTGTATGGAGTGATGCTAGCCGCGTTACTCGCGAGGGTTGGAGTGCTTTAACGAACGGAAGAGTGTGCCGAAAACACATTTTTTGCTTTTTTTAAATATTTTCTCAAATTAAATTAATGATTCGAAAGAGCTTTTCTGTTTTTAGTAGATTAATTTATTAAAATTCATCGAATCATCGTTTTGTTTTTTCTTTTTTAGTATTTTTAAATACTATTCGAGTGAATAATTCTCTGCTATATTTGTGAGCGACAAACTAACTTTTGAAGCAAAATAAGTAGAAAAGTCGATAATTTAGTTGCCAGACCAACAAATCACCATAGCTTCTGAAATATTGAAAATTCGTAGCTCGGATTTTTTCGGCTACACTCACACAATCATTTATTATTAGATTTTAATAGTAAATTCTTATAATGCTGAAATATTTATATTTGTGTGTCGATGCAGTGCGCCGATGTAGGGATGGTTAATCGATCCTCGTTTTCACCTGGAAGGATTCTAGGGCAACCGAACAGTCTGGCTGTAACTCCGATCTTATCAATAGTCATCCGATCTATCATTTTATTTGCCGTTTCAGATGTTATCGTTAGAATTCTCGTGTATTTATCTCGTATCACGCGAATCATCTCGTCGATTCCAACAGAAACTTCGTTTCCTCGTTGGCGAAATGTTATTTACAAAATAACACGATGCTTCGCGATTAGACGCGGCGAGAGAAGCTTGTTTGAAGCCCGATCGCAAAATTCAACGAGCCCGTGACTGCAGCGTTCGGGGTCAGAAGATCATCGATGTAGATCGGCTTCTGTGCACCGATGACTTGGTGTCCCAGAAAGATAAAGGCCGTTCCCGTGGTCGGCAAACTGACTTAAGCGGGTTTAAGCCCCGGGGTGAATCGAGTGCACGAACAGGGTAATACGATCGATGCCCGACCGAAAATAGGATCTGCGATCCGCGAGCTTGTGAAAGCTTGATCAGAAACCGACCAAACAACCACCAGATTGAAACTCCGCTGTGAATTATTCAACGAAGAAGAATCGAGTAAATAGTTTTAGATCGGTCGAATCGTTCGTGCATCGAGAACTCGAAAAATGATGCGGGACGATTGATCGTCAGGGTTCAGATCGGAAAGTTTTTGAAGAAAACGGAATGTTATGGTTGTCCCGTTGGTTTTAGGTTGTTGCATGCACGAGGGTTAGGCTGGTCGTTCTTCGTGGCGTTAGTGCTACACCACGTGGTTCGTATTGATCCTCTTCGGTGGGCACGATGAAGGAGAGCAAGCTGAAAGAGGGATGGAGAAAGAGAGGCGAGGGGCTGGTGTATTCTCTCTCTATCGAAGCTTCCCTCGTTCGTTCTCTATCCTGTACACTCTCGGTGTTCTCGTCTCTCTTTGGATAACACGCCAGCGACGTATGTCTTTCTCTGTCGTCGCAGAGGGTAGCAGCCTAGTGCCCCTGCCTCTCGGTCGTTCACCCTTCGTACACACTCGATTCCGATTCTGTGTTCTCGTTCCCGTTTCAGCTACGACTTCCTCTCGTTTCCTGTCTCCTGTATACGAACGATCTTAGAACTTGTCCCGGACTGTACTTGACCCCGTGGATACGCGACAGGAATTTATAAAACGGATAGCGAAATTATGAAAAAAAGATGTTTGGTAGCGTTCGTTGGTAGGTTTGAGGAAGATACAGCTTCGCGTGTTCTTCTGAGCCGTTTTCGATTTAGGACGTTTTTAATTTATTTCTGAGTAATTATCGAACAGCTTAATTCTTATTTATTAATGTCAAACGTGTTAATAGAAGGATGATGTATACGATTGATGGATTTGACGAATAATTTAAATTTAATATTATACGATTATTTCCATCTTTATTTTATGTTGTTCATTTAAATATTATTTTTGAATATATGAAATCCTTTTATTTAGAAATCAATACCCCTAATGTTACGTAAAAATGAGAAAGTTGTCTTCTTTAATAATTTAGTTATTAACTAACGCATTTGTCAAAATTAATAGTAATTTTTTTTTAGATATGTCGCTCATCTTCGGTAACGAGTTTTGTGACGATTCAGTTAAAATGAAAATTCGGGGCAATTGTTATTTTTACTTACGATTATATCGAAAAAATTAGCCGACTGACAGGGTCATTGGATTAAACAGCGTGTATGACGGTGGCTTACCTGGAACAGAAAAAAAAAGAAACGAGAAATGTTACGTAATCCTCTTGGTCAACATCTTTCCGCGAAACCGAGTGCTAATTTATCGTTTTGCCGTCTTGTGCATCGCAACCTCGCCCTCCGAAAAAGGTTAAGGTCGTCAAAGAACCGTCAAAATGTTGCGACAGGTAGGCGAACACGCACGCGCTCGCACGTGTCCTCGCTAAGTGCGTACACGTTGTAAAATAACATGACTTGGAAAGCAGTATTCTTTGACCTTGTTTTACAGGAACTTGAGGAACACATCGTACAATATACAGTGATGTAACGTTTCTACGTGATTTCGTCTTTTAGGGTCGCATTTTGTTAGATTGTAACAGAAATTTGGAACTTCATTACTTTTAATTTAAAAATTCGTAATTATAATTAAGAATTTTGCAATTAGTGAAAGGATATAGTTATTCGGTGATATATAAAATTGAATGTTAATAAAATGCTATGGCAATATTAATTTTATTCGAATAAAAAAGAAAAATGCTACGAACTTATATGTTACAACTCAATGTATTTTGGTGCATTCTTGATAATTTTCTATGGTTCATAGATCCTTAATAATCCACCAATACACCTACATTCATATATTGAACCGGCTAAAAAATATCAAGTTTCATTTTTGAAATGCAAATTGTGTTTGAAAATCTATGAAACAAAAATGAAAAACACTGAAATAGACTGTCACTCGATGTTCAAATAATTCTCGATGCTTTCTGACGAATTAATTTGAATGCAAACGAAATTCTGACGAATTGCAACGTCAAGTGCAACTTTGAACGTCTTCGGTGACACTCGTGTCAGAGTAACCGAGCCATTTCCTACGCGTTTGTTGCGTTTGGCACGAGTTGAAAAGAGGTTCACCCTCGGGAAAACTTACACCTAGTGGATGAAAGGTTCCATGTCGGTTATGTAATAGGAGAAAACTTTACATATTCAACCCGTATGGAAATGAATTAAATCAGATTGTTTAATGTTGTTTCATTTCTGCTCGTAGATAAATTTCAAATTCGATTCAGGTATCGGTTGTAAACGGTATCCCGCAGTGGGTTTTATAATTTCGGTATCGATTAATTCACGCAGCGTTGTTGGTGAAACCAGATGTCAGTGAACCGACCCTAAAGAGCATCCTGATTCATAGCCTACGAACGAATGGAGGGCTTCGACCCCACTGGGAGAACCGATCAAGGTCATTGACCTTCGAAGGGGATATCCTTTCGATGCCGTCGACCTGATGAGATAATGTTGCTGATTAAACGTGGCCTCACAAATTGTGTACCCTTCTGTTAGAATATTACTCGATTCGATCAACAAAATCTGTTCAATGAATCATGCGTTTGTTCAAGCATTTAAAAACCTTTTTAGAATTATTTGACCGTCGTCTAGTTTACATTATTGCTGCAACTTTACACGTGGATGTATAATAGATCAAATTATTTTCTTAAATTTAAAGTTTACAGTTAAGGTCATATGACAGTTTACAGCTAATTATTTTAACATCAGACCAATTTTCTAAAATAAGTAATAAAACGAGTCACTGAATCTTTAGAAAGTATTTAAATTAGTTTGGCTACTAATCTGACTTAAAAGTGTAGTGTGATTTTTATAAGCCAAAGATTGATAATTTTGTTATAACTTCGATTTTATCTATTTTTAAAATGAAAGTAATGACTCAGTTTTGACAAATCTTTAAATTTTAATAAATCACTTTTTTATTTCCCTCTTCTCTTCTACTTCTCATTGGATAACCTAAATGTTCAAAGTATGAATATTTTCCCCAATTATTCTGTACGAATATCAGTCTTCCGAGAAGAAATGTCAAATACGACATTCAATTTATTGTGTTCAACTGCTGAAGCATTATCTTAACGTCGTTCGTCGAATCAACCCCCTTTTTCCGATCGATCGTACAAGAATAAAAACCCTTTGTGGAATGAAAAATCCTTTGTTATTTTCAAACGAATTATTTAACGGACCTCGACTGGGGTTCGTTGCGTGAACGTTCGTTTTAACGATTCGATTAAGTATCGGAGATTCGCAATTAGGCCACGCCTAGCCCACTTTCGTCGAGTGCGTTCACCCCTGAGAGAGGAGGGGGTGACTCGCCCCCGAAGGCTCTTTCGCTGGGTTTGCACCTGCGCGATGGCTCGAGGTGGATCCACGTGGCCGCCACGTGGTCGCCGAAGAAAAGCAACGAACGTTAGGCCAAGAGGGTGGCGTTTCACGCCAGAAAAAAAAAGAAGTAGCCTTCGAGGGGATGAGTATCGATCAAGGGCAAGGGCGAGGACATGCGTACACCACGCACCCACTTTCCCGAAAGTTCAACCCCGAAGACGCGTAAATCCGACCGTTTGCAGGCCAAGCTCGACGCTCGAAATTTAGAATTTTAAACCGAATACCTGTTGTAGGTCAATCGTGCCTTATATGAAGTGGTTGTTAATAACAATGGTTAGAAATTTGTTTCAAAAATTAGTTACTCAGATTTTTAAATATTGCAATAATGACACTAGTATTTGTGATTTTTGCGTTTTATTTAAAAGGTGTTCTTCGAGAATGTACAACCATCGTACAATTTTAGTAAGCTTCGACTAGAATACCGTTGGACATCAAAAATTTAATTACTCGTTTCGATACGTGGTCGAATTCAAATGTCATTTTACCGATCAATATCAAGATAGTACTGTTTTCTTTTCTGGTAGAATTATTATGGATAATGGAAATTTTTATCAGACCTTCTCAACATATCGATCTCTATAAATATCATGGTTGTCACCATTCGTCATCCATTTGGGATTTGCACAGACTCTATAATATGATAGGGAGTGTATTGATAGTTCAATATATGTTCACGGATTTCTATTTTATTTTTTAAGAATAAAACACGACATTAAAATGGTACATTGTTCGTACAATTCCAAATAAGAGTTCATAAGAAATGAATTCTGCGTTTATTACAAATTTTAGACCAGTATCCACAGAAGCAACAATTTCATAAATATTTTCTTCCAATTTATTCGAAGTTGACGAGAACAGACGTGTATTCCTTTATCCACAAGGTTCTCAATTGCCAATGATGATGTCTAATTCAATAAACTCCAAAATATCCGTGAACATCGAACAGAAGGACCTTGAACGAAAGTGGAAGCATGGACGAAAGGATGATCGATGACCGTGTCCTTTTCTTCCCCCTTTCCTGCCCACCCCCTATGAAACAGAAAAGTGTGACGCGGCCGGCCACGGAAACGACAATCGTGCCGCTTGGTAGAGAAACGGAAATTGGTGTCCTCTTTCCAGCTCATTTCCGGCAGGCATTCGTGCGCGAGGTTTACGCGCACGTTAAATTGCCTCGGCGCCGTTTTGGACAGCCCTGACTATTCGTATCGAGCGGCAATGCCAAGGGCAAGGGCGCCCTTCTCCCACCCTTCCGACCAGTCCTCCAAACCCCTCGTTTCTCTTCCGCGTTCTCTTCCTCTTCCGTCGAATATACACGCACAGGAGGAGGCCAGGGCCACGCACTCGCCCGTGTTCCTTCGTCTTCCGCGTTTCACCAAGCCCACCACGGAACATTCGGTGTCGATCGACAGGGATGAATCGCAAACACCCCTTCTTGGGGGGAAAGTGACTCGCCGATGAAACTGATTGGTTTTGTGTGAAAAAGGGTAGTGTGTAAGACTTTATTTTTGGAAAATTTGGACAGAGGGAAATTAGACTCGAATTTCACATTTTTTTGATGTGGAAGAATTGTAAAATAGAAGGGGAATATTGATGAGTATTCGATTTTTCTTTATCCCTTTCGGTGTGTTCGGTAAAATAGGGGGCTGGTTAAATTTTTCTTAAGATTTATGGGGATTCATATTGCTATTATTTATTATAAATGATTTTCAAAATTTGCCAATATTTGTTTTAAGTAATATGAATATTTCTGGTTTATGTATATTTTTTAAATTTTCTGACTCTCCGTAGCTTGCTCGGATTAAACATCGAGAGGGTTATATTGTAATTATTACAGTTTTGTTGAAAAAGATAATATACTTATCAAAATATTTGAATTTGGTCCGAACTTTGTATAATTATTGAGAACTCTAAATTGCTTGAATTTCATTATATATAGAATTAAGTATACTCTGGTGGTGTGGAGTTAATTATTCTAAATTAACAACTTATCACTATTTTATAGTGGATTATATATTCATTATAATTTAATATAGAAAATTTCCATAATTTATTCAACTGAAATAAATTCCTTCGAATGATTCTTTCCAAGAGTTATTCCAATTTTTTTTTATTACGTTCCGTACGCTATAATTGTATCAATTTTCCAAATTTTCTTACAAAACGCGTACAGAACATTCTATAAAATACATCAAATTAACTGAACAGATAAAAAGAATCTGATTCTTTGGTATGCACCCTATTTCATTGGTCCAAAGGAGGCAAATAAACTGTACGTACAACATAAGCGGTACCAACATCTCGATAAATATTTCTCCCATTGCTCCCATAATCTAAAATATACTAGTTTATAGAACGGCAAGCTTAACAGGCCACCCGTCGCGTCGTTTCGAATCACAATTTCCGTCTAAAACCATCCTACATCGATCGAGTGTCTTATAAATCCCGCCTACCCTATACACCATTCGAACTTCTCCGGGATGGGGCTGGATGCCGCCTCCTGCTCCCAATAAATTTCCACCTCTCGCTTTCGTGTACACGGAAATAACCTGAACGTATCGTTCAGGTGACAGCAGGAATCGAGACCCGGGGAATTAAAAACGATACGGTATAAATATAGACCCACGAAAACGCGACGAAGG
This sequence comes from Stelis phaeoptera, assembly GCA_943735885.1. Classification (NCBI taxonomy): domain Eukaryota; kingdom Metazoa; phylum Arthropoda; class Insecta; order Hymenoptera; family Megachilidae; genus Stelis; species Stelis phaeoptera. The sequence continues at coordinate 7,932,553 of OX030933.1, forward strand.
GGGAAGGAAGTAAGAAAAAAATAAAAATTGAATAACCAGCCGTGACAACGAACGTGACGTTAGGGTGGTGGTCGGTCGGCACGAGAGGGGGGTAGATCGAGGAGAAGGTGAATTTAATCGAGCACGGTGAAGGGGAAAGGGGGAAAGTGTTGGCCGAGGAAGGCACACGACGGAGGGAAGGCAACATTTGCCAGCGGAGAAAGCCGTGTGTTCGGCTTCAACGGGGTTAACGCACTTGACGTTATACTGTCTCTTGCGACTAACGATGATGTTTCTACCATTACGTAAATGCAACCGGGCAACCGGGCCCCGAGACTCTCTTCTCTCTGCACAGGATTGGAATAGCCGTTTCCTAGTATCGAGGAGAGAGCTGATTCGAGGGAACGGTCGAACACCGTTCGTGTTTTGTCGCGGTTTCGCGTACGATACGGTTCTCCAAATAAAAAGCGAACGTTCTTGTCGCGGTGGTTATGTGAAAGCTCGATTTTCCTTGCTAACCGCCAAGAATTCTACCATTTCGATCAAACCCTTCGCTACGAACATCTGCTCGTTTCCGTATTAACCCTCTGCGATGCGGGGAGGGTATAACGAACCCCATATTGCTTAAACTTTTATGCTGTGACGAATATCGCGCCCTAGGTAATGTACAAATTATTTATTCAAAAAGGTACCTTACATACTATTATATTGATGTACTTAAGCTTTAATGATGCGTGAATTTAACATTTTTAATGTAATTTATGTTATTCTTTTTTTGCATAGTTCAATAAAGTTTAATACTTTGAGTGCTAACGTATTTAGGAGACGTATCTATGGATTTTCACAAGGACATATCCTTAGTTAGCTAATTGCAAATAATTTTATTAGATGCTCGAAAAATATACGATAGAAACAACTAAATATCGTATATTTATTCTTAGTTTACTTTGCGACATAGAAGCAAATTGAATTAATTTTATGGGCCAAAATTAGCTGAAGATGTTTCAACAATTTTTATATTCAACGTCATTTGCAAATTTTTTCTGAATAGCTGGTATATTGGTCCATGGAATATACGTAGCAATTGTGCTGTAGCGAGGGACTATAGTTGACCGCCACAGTGAAAATGGTCATGTATAGTCAGACACATTATATGTAATTGCAATTACTAAGAAAATAATCGCTTCATTTCTTAAATTAAGCTTATTACCTGCTGTCTTATGTAATTAACATATTTTGACGGAATTTTTTGTTTAATTTTCTTTCCTTTTAATTATATTATAATATCAAATTCGCGGCGTCATTGAAATAACAACATTTTGAGTTTTATTTTGAGCTCCTTTTCACTTTCATTTTTGAAACCATCAAACATATTTAAAGATATCATTTTTTCAATATATAAATTAGTTTGAGATCCAAGCACCTAATTTCAATTAAAGTATTCTTGTAGTACAGTACAAATTTGTATGTTGGCAATGAATGTTTAAAAACGTAGTACAAAATTTAGAAAAGTAAAATAATATGGTGTATAAAATTAAATGTAAGTTGTCGCTGTTAATATTGACACCATGGTGGGGGATGATTCTTGTTTCTAAATGGAAAGTTGGTAGGGAATGGATCGAGACTCCTGGAAAATGTCGGTGTCGTAATCACACTTTTCTCGGCATTAAGTTAATCAACCGTTTAATCGATAGCTTTTTGTTTCGAAATCGTGTTATGTGTTTTCGTCGTAGTGAAAGTTTAATTTAATTACGCTTTAGAGTTCAATCTTTACATTTCATTATCGGCAAACATATGTTGGTGCAATGCCAGGTAAAAGATTTATTAAATTCAATGGTTAGTTGATTTAAATATACATTGCTGATGAAACGCCATTTTCTTCAATTGATTTCGAAATTTCACAGAATTCATGTGTATTCTTCAAGTATCGACAAGAATTTTTTGGAAAAAGTTCTACGTCGAAAGTGAAAAAGCCAAATCGTTCGTACACTTTCAGATTGCGAAAGTCGAACCTGCTGTTTGCGGTAGATTCGGTAGCCAGAGGTAGATTCTTCATACGATAAGCTAGAAAATGTATACAGAATTCTAATGTTACTCGAAAACAAAAACGACAAAATAGTTCGAGGGTCTTCTAAACATCGTCTCATCTATTATGTAACAAACTACACGAAAGTAACGAAAATGTTGTTTTTCTGGCTTCAAGTATTTTTTTTATTAAACACTAAAGCACGAAGCAATAGGAAAAATATTGCAATTTCTAATGATAATAATCTATTAACACTGCAATCGACGACAACGGTATAATTTTTCCTATTAAGAGAGGATCAAATTTTCCTAGAATAATATTTTTTGAGAATACTTTTCGTACTCGAAGCGATCGAAAAAGTGATAAAAATAATTGCAAATTAGTATATGCAATTATACTCAGATTTAATTAATACTATGGGTGACTATAATCATTCTGTACTGCAATGTAATATTATAGAATACAGTATGAACCGAATATAAACTTCATATATTAAAATTAACATTAACCCTTCTTCAGATTTAGGGACCATTGCGATCAGCCCCCGAATTATCAAACTAAGCATACTTTAACACCCGTGTATTTACTATTTGTATTTACTAATTCCAGAAACAATAACTCCGTCTTGCCACGAATGCCCTGTTCCATCCTCCTTTAGCTTAATTGCCCTAACACTTTGAAATATTCGGGAAAAATGAAAATTCATTATTCAAAAACAACAAGGACAAATAAATCAAATTACGTTTCGATTTCCACAAAACACGCGTGACATTTTAATTTCGCCCGAGCGGTATGAAATGTTTCATGAAAAAATGGTAGATAGGACATTTGATGGGAATGTTGACATGTTGCAAGATAACGGGACATCTCGTATACGGGGACGTTCGCAAAAGCAGGAAGCGTGTCTGAGAACCGCTGGGCAAAGAGAAAGTTGCGACCGACATATTTTGCGTTCGCGCAACCGTGCGTTGTGTACGTTAGGTGGCCCGTTAACGTTGGAAGACGTTCGACAGAGAGATGGAACGAACGAGACACGCACACGAGAGGAAAAAAAGGAACGAACGAACGCACGGCGCTAATAGCTTCATTCGTTCGTCGTGGAAAGCAGCTTTGCTAAGACATCAATTAAGGTGTTACGGAGTGGAGCCCCGTTCGCGCCATTTGCAGCGATCGAGTGGAATTCCTTTTTACGTGACCGCGTGAACCAGACGCTTCCTTCTGACTCGTTTTCTCCCTTAAATGTACACGCACGGGGTGTTAAGGCTTCGTTGACCAACAAGGCGAACTAATCTTAATGAATATACATACGGCGGATCGAACGAGCTTCGGTTATATCTTGCTTTCTTGTAATTACTTCGTTCGATCCTGTTACAGCAAAATTAAAAGGAAATGAAGGGTAGGAATACCGTATTTTGGAAAACTTTGGAGTTTTTTGAAGAATATTTTTAGAAACTTAAGAAACTTAATAATATGTTTTTATAAGGACGTATATATACGTTCTTCGGAGCGGAAGGGTTAATTTGTGTATGGTATGAGTCTTGCGATTGAAAATTGCTAGAGATTATGTCTTGATACAATAATTTATTATTATTAAATCAACCAATGAATATTAGACAAAATACATAGTGTCTAGTAATTTTAGTACTGTGGGAGATTTCTCCCACATTTCTGTGGGGACGTTTTAAATTTTGCACAATCGAATAATTAAGAAAAGGAAGACATTGATAACATTAACAATACACTAACAGTGTAAGGTACCAAACTGAAAGCTTATCACTTTAATTTGCAAAAAAAAAATATTCACGGTATCGTTATCACAAATAAACTACTCATACGTTTTTATTCATTAATCAATATTTTTTATTGATCGTTTGATATCCAATAACCGAGATTAATAACCTGATTAATTGCATTAATCATCATCTTCAATTATTAACCAGATTATATTTTGATCAACTGTATCATTATGTTGCAGATTGTTCGCTTTCGAAGAGGAAGAACGTAGATAATCAGGGAGAAGCTGCTGCGATTGCATTCATCCCGCCTTACAGAAACGTCTCAGGGGTCATCCAAGGTTCGTGTATACTCTTTTTCAATATTTGTGAACGATTCGAGGACAGGAAGAGGAAACTTGCAATGCGAGTTTCTAGTTGGTTGAGCAAAACGATACATCATGACGCATGGCGATGCTCGTGGGCACTTTCGCCTCGCTCAGAATCCACGATGGACAAATATCAGTAGTGATGGGATTGTAATTATTTTCAATTGTCAGAAATTTTCGAAATTGGACTTTTTGGAAATTTTGATCGTGAGAATTAGGATGTTTGTATATAATAGAAGTTTTATTGTCGAATATTAGAAAACTATTTATTTTTCCTTCGTTTGAATAATTAATTACTTATTTTGAATAATTTGGAAATTAAGGAGTTAATATTTTGGAAGTCGATAGTTAATAAATGAAAGTTATTTAAAACAAATGTTTCTTACTTGTATGAAAATTTGTTACTTTAAATTGGAAATATTTCAGTTAGCAGAAATTTTAATTGTATTATAGTTACAATTTTTTAATACAAATATTCGTATCAGCACGATTATATGTTCCATCATATTTTTCCCAAAATTAAGAATAATAAAACTAAGGATCCAAAAATAGTTTTCTTTCCGAAACTTAAAAGCCTAAATTAATATTCATGAGTCGAAAGAAAAAATTGGTTATTGATGACAGTTACAGAAGCCCATGTTTAGTTTCAATATAACTTTTATAATACAAACACATGCAGAGATAACTCGTGTTTCGGGATGATTTACAGTCGAGCATGTTAAGGATCATGTATCATAAAAGGGAGAGATAGGGTGCGATGTCGTAAATTAGAAAAGTTAGTGAACGGTGTGTGTGGAATATCGCGAGGAACAGAATTGAACATTTCCTGGACACAAGAAGCGAAGAGGAACCGATTGAGACGCTCAATTAGAAATGAAATTATTACAAGTACAAAACAAAAGATGCAAGAAATACAATTAAAATTGCAAAGTAGGTGAACGGATTGAAAGAAAATTGCCATTTGCATTGTTGCGATACGAACCGTTGTAATGGTAATTACGGGCTATCGACAAAGTATCGAGGATATTTAAATAAAAAATTGAATATCTGCGCTTCAATTTAGAACTTTGCGAGATAAGCTTCGGAGCTGACATGAAAAATATACGATTTGAAAGGTACGTCAATGTCTGCAATATTTAATTAGCAAGTTCAGAAATAGTACATTCGTTCTGATAAGCCGCAATTTGCGGTTACTCATTAGTATTCTAGATTTGTTGACGAATTGACAAGTTGATAATGGTTGAACACTTTGCATTTTCAAAGAACAACAAATTTATTGTAATACATTTTGTTGGAAAAAATCATAACCCGAATGATTAGTGGTTATTAATTTAATATTAAAATAATTTCTATACGTACATCAAATGGTTTGGTACAAACATAAATTTCCAACATATACTTAAAAATTCTAAAGTGATTGGTGATATCGTATGCTCTTTATTATTTTATAATAAATTGGATATTTATACTCATTACATTTTTTAAACAAGATTACTTGTCTAAGAAATAATATAATGTGCGATTAAAAATTTTCGTTTCTTAATAATCGAAATAATGTGGTATACATTTTCGAGGTTTGGGTCATATATGACCCAGCTTTGTCGTTCGTGGTTAAATTAATACATGAAAATGACTTTCTGTTTGTACACTGTCGAGCATGGTAGACTTCCCTAGGGAAAATGGCATTACTTGCTATAATATTAGAAAGTTACCATACATTAATCTCTGGGTTGGGTTAAACGTGACAAGTATTTTAATCTGGGTTAGGTCAAGTTTGGATAGTTGTATGTATTTATTTCAAAGTAAGTCCAGGTTAGGTTACCCATCAGGACTAGTAACCATCAAGCGCAGTCTCGTTCCCCTATATTACAATTTCTCCTAGGAAATCAATTTTGCAGTATTTTTTTGCTACATTTTTTGGTACATATTTATTTGCTACTATGCTTACCCTATGTTTCACATTTTGAGTTAACACGTGGAATGCCACAGTGAAAACGGACGTATGTAGTCAGACACGTTAAAATTCTAATTATTAAAGGTGCAGTCAATCAATTTTCAAATTTATCCTTTCAATTTGATAGCTAGCGTTATTAGCTCGATATTAACGATATCCCTGGTTTATTTCATAGTTTCTTTTTGTTAATTATTTGATTGTAAAGAATGTTATGTGTCAGTCATCGGTGACCCCCGTGACAGTCAACGTGTTAATAATCGACCTGAGAAACGACAAACTTTTCAAACGATCCGGTATAAATGATCAAAGTTCAAGGAAACTAACAAGTCATTCAATAGGAAGTAACAGGACATTCACGATTTCTATACGTTCAATCGCAAATGGTCGTGACGCGCAACGGTACTCTAATAAGTCTTGCAAGTCTGGCCTCACTTTCGCTGCGCTTCAATCCGCCGCGCGGTCGCGCACGCGTACCTACATGCTGAGGGAGCGTGACGAGCATACGGGGTCGTCATTAAGCGTTCCAAAGAAATAATTTGCTTCGAACGTATATGGAGCGGCGCATGTGTACCACGTTTAACCACGTGCCGCAGGGATATGAGATCCTCGTTGGAAATTAAAAAGCAGCTAAACTCTTGGCATTCCGCTCGCGACCAGATCCTAGACACCATAGCAGTAAGCATCGGTTTCCTGGAACGTATTCGTGAGACGAACACCTTTGCGACGATCCACGGTACCTACTGCTATCTCGATGGACGAGGATAGAATAAGTAATTCTTCTATCGTCGATCAAAGGTGGATCAAAGAAACTGGAGAAATTTTTTGTTTTTATGGTAAATGAAATCTTTGACGCTTGTTGAATCGTGAATAAAGTAAACGTACCGATAAATGAGTATTTCAAGAATTTAGTAATTGTTAGACACCGATGGCAAAACTATTTCAAGACTATTAAAAATATGCAGAAATCATACAGTTTTATATTATTTATAATTCTGAGAAAAATCGCCAAATCATGCATTATAAATATTAGTAATATAAATAGTTAAAAAGTTTTACTACTTTCTTATCTATTAGCGAGCACTGAAGGCATCGATAAATATAGATTTCGATTACAGAAATTAAAATAATAGAATTTGTTCAGTTGAAAGGTGGAAAGTAGAGATTTCATCAAGTGAATGAACAATATTAATTAATAAATGAAAATGAATTTTTTTTTGTAGATAATTGTCTGAATGCTAAACTAGGAATTGAGAAAAATCAGTATTTATTTAGTCATATACTTACTTTAAAAACTTATTTAATGTTCATTTACTGGTGCATCTATCTTACATCAGTGAAATTGCCAATTTAATAGATTACTAGCAAATCACTGAATTACCTAATTACTAATTAAATGACTAAATTACCAAAAATCACTAATTTCATAGATTACTAGTAAATTACTAATCAACTAATTACTAAATTACCAAATTACTAATTTAGCAGATAACTACTTTTAAATAGTAAATAACTATTTAAATCACTAAGTTTCCAAGTTATTAATTTAGTAAATTACTACTAAATTACCTACTAATATAGTAATAATTATTATTAAATTATTACTACCAAATACCAAATTAATCAACTAGGGTTGCGCTTTTCTTTTTCCGTTTCTCATCGCGCCAATTTCCCTAGGGTATGTTACCATGCTCTGTACTGTACGTCGATCGTTTCGACCGGCTTTGAAATCGTGTCGAAGATGCTTCGATGTCATTATCAATCGGTGGCGTTAACGACTGTTGGCCCTGACTTGTACGCGCGAATCGCCCGAGTCATGGACTCGGTTGCACCGTGCATATCTCGGCGTGCACTCTTATTCGTGCGTTGCATAGCCTACTAGCGAATGCAAGTGCAAGGTAGTGCGACGGCTGGTAACCGACAGAGGTGAGCGAAAGTTTCTTACGTCACCCTGTACACGGGTACGATCAAAGCGCATGGTCGTCGGTTGGGAACTCGGCTTCAGTTTCGACGACGCGTGTGTGTGTGTTCGCAGCTCTGGTCTATCGTACGATCTTTCGCCGGCTTTTATATTTCGTTCAGGACATACAGGAATTGATTGCTCGCTAGGAAAAGCTTGGAACGTAGTCCCCACTTTCGTGCGAACAGGAAGTTTCAAACCCTTTGACACGCGACCACTTTAATATAATTGAATAATTAACACTCGGGGTAACTTTGAGATAACATGTCACGTTTCTTATGTAAATTCGAAATTTTCTTTCTTATAATGAATTTTTATAACACAATTGATTGATTGGACAACCCTCGTACAGCACATTTTCGTCACACGTTTTCAAGTTGCTCGTAAGTTTCAATTAATCCTTATGTCGATTTTAGTTTAACGTTTAGTATTTACTATGCAATAGTTTCTTCAAAACGACGATTATTTTGTAAACTAACGAGTACAGAAATATAGAAGCATAGAATGATACTAATAAAAATATTCAAGATTATCAATTCAAAACTGCTCATTAAAATTGCTCATTACGCCACTATTTATCTCTTTATTTACACTAAAAGAACAACACTTGATTTATCGCTATTTTTTGTCTCCATACAATCTATATTCACGATGCACAAGAATCAAAAGTCGCTATCAATTAAGAGGAATTTATCGCAGTGTAATAAGCAGCTAGGTAACACATTATGTACAATGTTGAATATTCAAAGAGCAGGCGTGCAAGTGGTTTGAAAGCTTGACTTTCAACAACTTCCTAGAAAGCGACGTCTGGCGAATTTTTAAACGCAACCTTGTCCGGACAATTCCAGTTTGATTATCGAGTCTAATGGACCCGTTTTAATTTACGAGGGACACGCTCACCAGGAACGTATAAAAATGAAAATTCCTGACCGCGACCGAGCGTGGCGGAAGCGTTGTGAATCGCGCTTAAAATGACCCGTCACGAAGCAACGACCCGGAAGCGATAACCGAGCGCGAGGTCGAAACCACGGTCGATAAGGAGGTCGGTCGCACACACCAGCTCGTCACTTTTCCAGGGTGGGATACGTGTGTGTGGACACGGCTAATCGAAAGCAATCTGAGACAACACCGATGCGTTTCTGACATATTGCGATCGTGCCGACAACACGCCACCGGATTTGATATATTGTTATTTTTCACGCGAATGCGCGAAAACCGTCGTGCAATTTAATCGAATGCTTCTTATCTGAACGTGAATTCGATGTTTCATGAAGATCTGCATCTGTTTCTAAATTTAATTTGATTTCTCGTAGAAAAATCGTCACCCTTATTATTAAGAATTATTTCAATCATTTATTTGATGAAATTATGAATAATAGACATTTCATAGAAATAATTGTTGAAAATAAGATTATTACTAAATGAAGTTTTCAACAGTTGCATATTATTTAACAAATTTGTCGGACAATTAGATTCTAATGTCTTTCTTTTAATTATCGTGTTGTAGAAACTGAATACTTATCCCGTACATTTTTAACATATGTAGCATTATTTTATCGTTTTTATTTGTTTACTTTTACTCATAAAAGAAATCAGTATGGATTCTTGAGTAGAGAAATTATAGATTTAATATCGGTAGAGTCAAATTCGACTCTACTAGGATACTTATGGGTTAATGGCAGACCCTTGAAATGAAAGACCCTTCAACATCCTATCACCTATAATAAAAGAAACTTTAATTCGTCCTCTAATAACGCATGAAATTGAGTCGATCAGATTATATGGAACGCGCCGTGTAACATTTTCCAGACTCATCGTTTCTTCATCTTGGAGGACAGAAACACAATAAGAAGATTAAATTTTAATTGATGATTTTCAACAATCGTCCAACTCGGTGTCGTTATATCGTCGGAAACGGAATTGTCCTCCTTTTCTACAGCCCCGCGGATTTATTCCAGAGAGAAGTTTTATTCCTTTTACCGTTCTTCTTCTTCTTCCTCTCTACCCCCTCCCCCTCATCATGGTAGACAATCGTGGCCGAATGAAAATTCGCGTGCGACGCGAACCGAGAACATTGCGACATAGGCATGTCGCAGCGTGAATATCACTTAACAGGTACCCGCGATATGTTGCAATGGCCTAGAAGCGGTAAGTAGGCGGAGGGTGAGAAACATCGAACAATGTAATGTATACGACCCTACATCCTTGGAAATTGCTCAACGATTCCATTAAAAAAACCGAGCCGAAGGAAACGAAGGAACTCGCGCATCGTTCGGATCCAACGTGCCTCGAATGTCTTTTCTTCGTTCCTTTTTATGCCAACGAATATTTCGAAGCAGCAGAGGATAACTCGGTCGTTTGTAATTTACTAGCCGAGTAAAAATAACCCTTACAACCGACTGGACGAAAAAGAACGGTGTTAGAGAGTGTGGAATGCATCTTCTTCCGTCGCGATTGTTCATCGAGGGAACTGTCTTCTTCCGGGGACGAAACCTACCCTTACGCGTGACGTTAAATGCATTTTTCAAGTGCATTTAACCTTTAAGTAAGTTTTCTTTCTGTTAGAATGAAATCTATAGATTTTCTCTTCCAAAGTAATATACGGGGCGAGTTGATAAGTTCGTAGAATTTTCTGTTTTTATTAAAATTCCATCAAAAGATCAATCTTTACAGAACCGTGAGGTGTACAATTTAACCTTCTTTTACAAAATAGAAATAATTTATTTCATAAGAGCACAGGGGTACAACAATACAACGATTCGATTAGAATTACAAATTCAAATTTTCATACACAGGACTTTTACATATTAGAAAAATGGTCTAAAATGGCCCTTCTTCGAATTATGGGGGTTGCAGGGGATACTCAATTTTTTTTTTTTTTTTTAATTAACGGGGGGAATACATGACTTCCAGGACATCGATTTTACTCGAACTTTGTAGAAGAATACAGTATACCAAAAATAATAATTGGATAAAATCTTGGCACTCAATTTCGCAAAAAAAAAAACTCCTTTTCGAAGTTGGTTAAAAATAAGGGAGGAACTTCTGTTTATAGATATTTCTTACAATTTCCACTTAAGACTATGAAAGAGCTTTCTGACAAATACGTAATTCCTATGGGAGAAATTACACCGCGTGTGTTATGAAGATTACTTTGAATCCATTAATCATACGAAACTTCCTAAAATAAATATCGCAGAAACATTAAACATAAATTTCACCCTTATTTTATAGAAATACGTACTATAATTTTATATAGTCACTTTTCATGTCTTTTACAACCGTGGAATTGTGCCTTCCCATTATAAATATATTTTGATTCCATAATAATTGATACAATCCTGAATTGTTTCATCAAATTTATAAATATTACAAAATACAGTTTTTTGCACCAACCAGGTCCAAAAAATCGTCCAAATTTTCGAAATCCGAAGAGAGGTTCGATCATTATCTCGACTAACTTTCAATTTCGAACACCACCCATCAATTTCTGTCAAGGTGAAACAACACCCCTGTGGCTAGATTTCAAGTACGTGTTCGTATCTAGCTGGTCGTTCGTTGTGGACGGGGCTTAACGAGCACGAGCGTCGTGTTGCAATGGCCCAGAAGCGGTAGCTAGGCAAAGGGTCAAAAACACCGAGCAGCACGGTTTCTAGGCCATGCGCTGCTATCTATAAACCCCTGCGAGCTTCGCCCTCCCTCACACCTCCCTCCTCCCCTTGGTTGCTCGATCCTCTACCTACACCACCTACGGAGCTCCACCTACACTTCTATACCTAGGTCACCTTCTCTTTCTCTCTCTCTCTTCCTTTCTCTGGTCTCTCTGTTCGTCTCTCGTCGTGTAGATCCCGCTTCGAGTCTCGCTTTCGCTACGTTCGCTCGTAGGCCAAGCCATCCGAGGCGATACCGCGTCGCGTTTGAGATACAAAGAGAGCGTCATCGCGAGACCGACTCGAAATAGAGGTAGCTGCGAAATTTCCGGTTCCGCGAAACGCGAACGGTGCACAGGTTGGATTCGATGACTGCTGTCGGTAGTGTGCTAGGTAAATCGTATAATGATTCTAAATTATAAAAAAAAGTTCTTCTTTGTTGTTAATTTTTGTAAAACCACAATTTTGGATACATTTAAAACGAAAGGGTCGAAGAAGAGTTTGATGCAAGTTGTAAATGATATAAAAGGAAGATAAGATTTATGTAAATGTTTTCAGAATAAATGAAATTTATTCGAAAAATATTCGAAGTATGTGTTTTCTATAGAAGGATAGCTGTTGGTCAAGTAAAGAGTGATTTTCTAATCGTTCGACAATGTTTGACCCCCATTTGGTATATATATAATTTATAACAAGTTGATATGATGATAGAAATTATATATGAAATTACTTACGTATTTGTTAACTAAAGATAAAATAAATATATTTATTCTGCAAAAAGTAGAATATAAAAAATTGCACAAATGCAAAGTATTGAAATAAGAATGAAATTATTACTTATTCTACTTTAAATAAATAATATCCTGTTTAATAACATTACTTTATTAATACCATACATAATCTTTTTCTACAAAAATTTGCATATCTAATTTTAATCAGAATATTTCCTTTTCCTATGTCTGGGAATTGAAATATTTATTACATGAAATCATGTAACGTCTATTATGATTAATTTGAAGTAGAATAATACAGAATTTGGTAAACCGAGAATCATCAAGTAATTAAAAGAAGAGGAAACGAAAGAAAAATCTATCATTATGCCACGTATCGATTGAAACGATTGTATCCTTAGTAATTTTATATATTATAAAGTGTCTGACTACGTACGGCTGTTTCCACTGTGGCGCTTAACGTGTTAAGCAAGAACCCTTTTGCATCAGGGGAATACGCTTTCTATATCGAATCGGAGGATCGGCCTCGAATAATTCGGTACTTAAACTTGACAATGGACAGTCGAATGGTCTTGAAAGGGGGGTTAAAGGGAGGGGGACAATGCGATACGCGTGCACACACATTATCCGAGCTTCTTATGCGGTTATACAACCGATCACGTATGTATATCTGCGAACCTGATTCGCACGAAAGTGCCACGCAGACCCGATCACTCTCTCTTCCGGCAGAGGTTCTCATCCGCTTATAATTTTTGTTTATTCGATCGATTCGACCCTTTAATTCGTAACGGAATAATTAAACAACTGGAAACTTTGTATAAGAAACAATTTTAAAATAATAGTTGAATACTAATCACACAATTTGTACTAAATAGACTTTTCCTTCGAAACTCACTTCTTTCTTACGACTTTTAATTACGTTAATACACGATAAGGATACTTAAAAAGTAACGTAATTAAATCTTTTCCTAAAACATATGCTTGATAAGTTTTTCAAATACATTTTATATTGTCTTCAAAAACTGTTGTAATGTTGTATCAAGTACATATTTGGAGTTAAGTTCAATAATGAATTTTTTTTTATCCCGTGTTTAATATCATCAGGCGATCGGGTGATCATAATAAATGCAAAAATGTTTAATGATAGGAATAGCTCGAAGAAAAAGGATTGAGGACACAGATGCCATACTACAACATCGATTTTATCAAAATTCCAACTATTAACCATGCCATTGATTATTCTTCAAATTTAATTCAAATTCAATTTGGTCTCTTGCATTGTTAACTTAACATTAACGCTATTCATGGCTTCTCTTCTTTATTCTTTCACAAGTTTTCGGTTATACGACAAAATTTGAGGCGCCAGTCACTGGCCTCTCCCCGTGACAGTCAATCCGTTAACTCGACAAAATCCTAAATTGGTAAATCGGCAGTCCTGGGTCAAAAAGAGTCGATTTTATTACCGTACCAATAATCCATCCGCGATTCAACAGAAATATAAGCTCGTTGCGCGATACTCGGCAAACAGGACGTTGTCGGCCCACGTAGCCGTATCGATTTCCGTGGCGAACTCTGTTCGTTAACCGATTAACAACCAGTATTATAATTCATGTATCCGTCTCAACGGATGATGCAACGATTACGAAACGCTGACAGACGCGTCAATAGGCTAAGAATCGAGGGAAAAATGAACGTAATCGAACGAAGGGGAAAGTTATGAGTGAAATTTGATGATTTTTCTTTTTCTTCCACTTCTTTCTCGAAACCAGACTCACGGTTCGGGATGCAGTTCGTCTGGTACCACGGGTTCACCCTTCTCTTCGGCTTCTGGTGTTTCGTAGAGCTAGAGGCTCAACTAACTTTCACTTATAAACGTCAGACACTCGCTTCCTGATCGTACGACGAACCAGTCGCAGTAGCATGATCGAACTAGGAAAACGAGGCACGTCAGTTATGTAAATCGTCCGCAACGGCTGGATATTTTATTTTTCTTCAGTCGACGAATTGCGCAGCTTTGAACCTTTGCTTTGTTCAAGGACGACCATCGGTCGCAAACGTTTTCAACGTCACTTGGTAATCGCGAAAGTGAAACCTAGTTAGTAGCTGGAGGCCCGTAGTGGAAGAGCAATGACCGAATTACTTAAAATCGGGACAATCAAGCTGTGTGCAATGGCTTCGCGAAGAAAACGTAACACGATTTCTTGATAGTGTAATTTTTTACACGTTTTATTAAATTAAATATAATGGGAGAGTATTAATATTTAGAGTATCGCGTTAAAATGATCGAAAATCCACCCAGGCAATAATTTTAGTTGCGATAAATTTAATGTATTATTTTTCATGATATTTAATTTCTTTAGTTGGACAAATTTTTAAATATTTAACAATATTACCTATGTATTGGTAATGTAGCAGTGTCAATAGAATTATATTTGGAAGTTACATTAAAAGTACTCTGTGAAATTATTTATTTTTTAATTATAGTCTGTATGTAATTTAACTATGATAATTTAAATTACGTTATAATCGGAAATATGACAGTAGTTATCAAAGTGCTACGTAAAAATAATACTTCTTTCTTTGGAAAAATTTATTGCAACAATCTTTACATTTCTTCGGAATGGAATTCAATTAATTCTGAAACAGAAGACACGGGAAAGTAATTGATGAAGCAATCAATACGTTAACCATTTCGCTACATCAAAGAATATAGTATTTTAATATTGTACAAAATAATGAACTTCTCGTAAGGTAATTTTGACGCACAGAATTGTTCAATTTGCGTGTACATATTCTGTGAAACAATTTATCATAAAAATGTGCAGAAATATTTAATTCGCTATCTGTTATTAACCCAATTAAAATACAATTTTTATTTCTTCACAATGAATATTGCAAAAATAAAATATCTATTTTAACAAAAATCTTCTGTTGCACAAATGTCATTAAAAAACTTGATATAGCTATTTTATCATTGGTGCGGGCTAATGGCAGAGACTATCGTAGCGAAAGTGTTAATTCTTTGTCTCCAGGTAAAAGGTGTGTTCAAAAATTCACACAAGCAACAGGATAATAAGCAAAGGAAGGCGATGCCCGGTAACATTTGTAATCCTATTTTGGTATCGTGTCTAGAACCTTTGTTTCGCGTTTTCTAGGTGCGCGATGATTCAAACGGAACGTAGTAGGCGTAACCGTAGGAGTTTGAAGCGAACGCTTCGTAGCCTATCAACCGGGGAAACGAACGAAATCGAGGGTGAAAATTTATGAAAAATTATACGAACTCGGTATGGGTAGGTTTCCTTCGTTTCTTCCAATTTCCCGATTCGATAAAGATCTAAAAAGAGGAAATGTGGCACCAGGAACGCTTGTTTCGCAGCGACGAAACGATCGTGCAGCTTTGCTTCCTGTTGCATAACCCAATTAACCGGTAATTTAATACCGACCCATCGACCGAGGTAATAGAAATGTGGCACGGAAGAATCCAAATTTTTAGACGCCAGATTTCTGTATGTTAGAGAGAAGAATATTTCAAGGAATTCTTTTAAATTTTAGAATTTAAATTGTTAGATCTCTCAATGGTCCATCGTCCGGTTAAAGTTCACCCAATTGACGATGATAATTAAAAATTATATGTATTTAATTGTCAATTCAGAGATACGCTTAAATACATAGTAACTCAATTCAATTCTCTGGAAGATAATGTTCAAATTTTCTTCACAATTACAGAAATCCATAAATACTTCTCCAAGCATCCATTAACGATCTCAGAAAACTTTTTAACGAAACGACTTTAATCATTAGAAACTAAAACAATAGGCTCGAAAGCAGTTGTCTAAAGTTGTTTGAGAGTCACTGTTCGGGCCAGCCAAATTCCCGTCCCCGTCATTAGAGCAGATCGAACAATCAAAGGGGGTGAGAGGACACGCAGAAGGGGATCGTGTTGTTCAGCACTTTTGGCAGTCGAGAAAAGAATAGCTGGCGAATGAAGACAAGGCAGCAGAAGGTCTCGAGCCGCGAGGTTCAGTCTCTCGCATAGGTCACTTCCTCGTGCATAACCTAATTAAAACGATTATTTAACGCTCTGCCAGTACCTGCTGCTTCCTCTTCGCTTCCCTGACTCTCTATTTCTTCGTGATCACCTTCTCACCTACTTTCGTGGTAGAGGTTTCAAAGGTGGTAATTCGGTGGAGTGGGAGGATTAAGATAGGGACGCACGGTCTCGATAATTCCGTACCTGAGAGCCAGACTTATCCCACTATACATTCGGTACTCTTTAATAGCAAAGAGGAAAACAAGTTTTGAAGGGTTCGCATGATTAAATATTTTTTATTTAACCATAGGTCGATACTCTTACATTTCTCAAATATTATTTAATATTTTTTTTTAATTCTTTTTTCTTTTTTTTTTGTTTGGACATTTTAAGAAATTACGACTTTTGTCGAAAGAAAGGAAACAAGGATGGTTAAGCTATTCTAAGATTTTGGGGGATCGTTAGCAACCTCAGGTTCTAAGGTTAAAATACAAGATGAATAGGTTCGTATGAACCTTATCAATTTTGTTTCTTGCATTTTTGTTAAATATTACAATTCTGGAACTATTTTTAAAATCGGTAGTTATACCTTTTTATTTTCTAGACATTTTAATAGTTGTTAATTCTGAAATTCTAGAATATTTTTATAATTTTATTAACAATCAGGGAATAGTTTTACGATTTTAAGGGGGGAATCGCAATTTTATTACTTATTTGCCACCTATAGTATACTTAGCACCTTAGTGATATAATATATAAAATGTCATTGAATCTTTATTCAATGAAAGAAAATTTATATGAACCAGTCACAACCTAAACCAGCAGATTTTTAGATTTCTAATTTCGAATATCAAAGTCTCCCAATTTTAGAGAGGATAGACGGTGACATATGATACCGTATTACTTCGAATTTAAACTGCGGTAGAATTTTAAAATTGGAAAAAATAATAAAAATAAAAATGATTTTGCAATAGGAATAAATTTAATCATTCGACATGAAATCGGTAGATATAAAGTGTTAAAATATTCACTTTGAATTTAAGCCGAACCCTAATTCTACGTCTTAAAAATTTGAGTAAAAACTGAAGCTTAAATTCGAAGTAATACGGTAGATACGAAGCTTGGAAAAATATTATACGAAGATTCAAGATCAGGGCAATCGCTCATCGAAGCTACAACATCAAAATGCAATTTGGAAAGCTAATTTCGTTCGAGACGTATGTAAATATTGGTCAACCTGAAGATCGTTTGGACGTTAGGTGGCGGGTTACGCAATCGGTCGCGTGCCTTTGTACGACAAAGTTAATAAATCAAGTTCTGTCCCACGAGAGAAAAGTCTGGGTGTTCGTCGAAACGATGGAGCAGAAAGGGGGATGGTGGACCGGAGGTGGGGAAGGACACACGTAAGAGTGGCGGAAAGGGGACCAGGGGGGCTAACCCTGGGCAAGATTATGTCGTTTCGTGCATGCACATCGAAAGGTTCGCAACGCGAGTGCGCAATGGCCTATTCCCCGTGCCCCCGTGCCCAGGGTTACCCGCGGTCGTTGTGTCCAAAAACTTTGGCAATAAACTTACGCTCTAGAGCCGTGAGAGGGGAGGGGGGTGTGCTTCGAGAGCTTCGGCCACGAGAGCGCGCCTCCGCCAATCCATCGATAGTACCATACGACACCACCACCCATGCCATTCGATGCTCTTCCCCTTGAAAATCTTCAAGTAATTCAACTGGTACAGAACATTGATGCGTTATAAAAAAATTTAGAAAACTTTTTTATACTTTGAAACTTAATTTCATAGTTTTCCTTCATCGACTCTTTCAAAGCTGTTTGGAATAAGGAGGCGGTGACGATTTTTTTTATAATTCTCATTCCAAGTAGTTATTATAGGTAATATGAAAGTTGTCTACTTATATTGCTAATTGTTGTATAATTTATATGAAATATTAATTCGATATGATGTGTACAGTTGTAAATATTATTTCTGAAAGAATTGAAATAAGTAGCAGATAAATTATTTATGAAATTTTAATTTATCTTTGCTTGCTACATCGGGAAAACTATACAGAGAAAGAATAAAATTTGTATAATAGAATACATTTAACATGATAGAATTTATTTCAAAATAATTACATAGTAAGTTTAAACAATCTTGTTGGACATACTCGACCGTACCGAAAGGATTAAGATAATAATGCAAGGTATAAGACTGAAAGTTCAGGCTTGAAAATCAATCGATTATGTTCATAATAATTGACATTTCGATACGTTTTGTTAAATATGTTTTATTTTTTTGCACTGCGACAGCCAACGTGTCAAGTGATTTTAGTCCATCGCTAAGTAGATACGAACGTTGGCTGACTAGTTGGCTGACCGGCAGCGGTACTGCCGGGATAGTTTCACTAGTTGCGTAATTTTAATAGGCTGCTCACTACTGGCTGTTACTACTGTCGCCGTGACCGACTCGCTGCGCCTGATGAGGACTCTCTTGTTTTCTCTATGGAATTTATACCGATCATTCTATTTCAACCCTTTCCAGCCCAAATTGTAAACAACAATGTTTCTATTTAATTTTTGTGCACTAATAATCTTTGATACAATTAAACGACAAATTGTCGTATGGAGACGCTGGTATAAGTAATAATGGAAGTAACAGAAGTTCTATCATTGTTTTTTCAATCAAGTTACAAATTTTGTTTTACATTTTAAATATGTATAATTTGTGTAAGATTTTCAAAAATTATGAAATGTTTTAAAATTGGTAATGTATTAAAAAATATCCATCCCAATTCTTTATATTTGTTTTGTTCGAAAAATGATTTTATTGCTTAATTAACGAATAAAATATAAACTGGCAAATTACATTTTGGCAAAAGCATTTTTACTTGTTTAGTAATTTTAATATAGTACGAACAAATATTTAATTTGACTTAAATGAAAGATATGTCATCCCAAGTTTGAAGCTTGTGGCTTCACGAGTCATCTACTTTTATTAAAAAGTTATCATACGAGGCAATTAAAAAACCAGCAGGTTCTTTAAACCGTTTAGCCGTAAGGTACGTCAGATGTACGTTTAATATCGTGTTATTTCTGCAACCGCGATGAAATTAATTACTCTCGTCGATGTGTATTTGTGCATGCCGTATAGCGTATCCTTTACGAGAATTTTCGGGTTCGTGGTAAGCTTGTTAACTGGGTCATTTCTCGGTTAGAAACACCGCTGGCAATTAAAGCCGAATTAATCACGGCAAATGTGACGTAACTTATCTCGATCGAAGATCGAGTTCCATCAGGTAAATGCAAGAATAATTTATTCGTGTTGCACGGTGAGAAGATGTTTTCAAACGACGAGTTAGATCGGTGTGTTCGATTGACAGGTCAAACGAAATCTTGTAACGCAAACCATATTTTAATCGGATGTAACAAGTTAATCTTTTATTAGTGTTGGTGAGTTATTAATGAAATGAAATGAATCTTTATTGAGTGGACGCCGTTCACATTTTTTGTAAAATTTATAATGACGATTGAATCGTGTTATCAATTACGAGGGATTTCTTTAAAGTCTATGATCATGGACGTCCCACTCGAGAGCGACATTTTATTAAACGTGTCGCACCGACTTGATTTTACATTAATTTCATGGTGCAGATATGTATATTTCTCGTACGAGTAACGAAAGTGAAACTGCTTCAACAAAAATATCTTTAGCTGACCGACAGTCTTTAAGTATCAAACTAACATATTTCATTATCAAATTAATATTGTAATATGTTTTAATTGATTACAATAAGTAATGAATGATCCAGCGTTAAAGGGTCACAATGTCAGTAATTGGGCCTTTTAACTATAATACCGGTATTTCGCGTTTCTAAAGTTTTTGGGGTTAACGACCATCGCGAATCCTCTCGGTCTTCTTGATCGTCCGGAAAAAGGTAAATCGAGCTAGGAAGATTTAGTTTTCGTGAACGTTCGCCGCCAGGTAGTTTCACTAGTTGCGTAATCACGATAGGCCGTCTACTAACTAGCACCGCCACTGTCGCCGCGACCGACTTGCAATCGAGACGGTCGAGATCGTTGCCAGTTAATTCGAGAAAGTTGCAACCGGCCGTAGATCCTGGCTCGAAAAGAAAAGCGAACTCGGTCCACGGTTACCCTTCTTTTCTCCTTACTCTTTCCTCTTCTTTCCTTTTTTTTTATTTTTTATTTTTTATTTTTTTTATGTAACTGGTTATCGGTCGTCGAACCCGTTCACGGTACCGTAGCAACTCCTGTAATCGATGTTCTCTAGGAAATCGACAATCGATGCCTTCGATGTTTCGTAACGGTCGAAGAGAAATTGTCGGTGCCAAACGATACTCGGCAGGTTTGGCGAGATCTAGGGACAACGATTTCGTAATCGGATACGATTTTTATTACTCGACACGATTGCCGTTTGGGGAAGATACCACTCGAGAATCGGTGGTATTAACACCTTGCCTTAATTGTTAGTACAGTGAGTACGTGTTCTTCTGATGACGTTCGATAATTGTTGGAAATGAAATTGATAGTGATTTTTCTGTGTTAAATAATTATTTACCATGCTACCTATTTACATGAAAATTCGTCTCGAAATTAATTATACTGCTACATTATTAACCCTTAATATTTTTATCTATCGAATCGTAACACAAACGTATCCTTGAATTCTGCAAAACGATAGAGCGGGAAAGAAAAAGAAAAAATAATTGGAGCAACGATGCGAGACGGGGGTATCGACCGATCGATTTTCTCGAGCGTTCTCCGTGCATCCAGGATCGACAGGTAACCGATAGTTTCACTAGTTGCATAACGAACAGCCGGTGCTACACGGTGTCAAACGGCCGGAGCGTGTTGTAATACAACAAGAAGCGAATTTCCCACACCATCGACCGGTATAAGCCATTAAACGAAGCGAAGCAGTTGATTTCGAAGGCGGGTATAAGCCGGGCGGACGAGTATTTCCGTTCCTTTTTTATCTTCCTCTTCTTCGTCTTCCATTATCGCGAAAACGAGAAACGTTACGTTTCTTTCGTTCAACGAGACAAGTTGTTAGAGTCTCGAATCGGAAATACGAACTGTTCCCAGACACGATCAATTTTCTTGTACGCAGTGCTTATAAAAATAGCTTGTTTCCTTTCTTTACATAACCAAGTGAAAAACCTTAGTTGAACAGTTTAAATTGACGCGAGTTAACAAGTGCGTGCTAGGATATTTTAACTAAAATTAAGCGTCTAGGTTACCAAACGAAATATTTTTATGTCTGATTAATCAAAATGCAAAGTAGTAGAAGCAAAGTCATAACACCAATTGTAAGTGTCGCGATTTACGGCCACGTGACCATGGTACTCAAAGGTTAATCCATTAAACAGAACTTTAAGTAGTTTTCATTATCAGTATAATTAAGGAGGTTCAAAAATCGTCTGAAAACTACGTGAAGTACATGGGACCGTAATATAAATAAGTTAGGAGCGTATTTCTCTTTAAACAAAGTTTCTTTTACTATGCGATTCTATTCGCGTCAAGTGTCATATACCACAGGGAAGCTTATTCCATCCACTGCAATATTTGTTTAATTTCAATTTAAAACGATGAATATTCAAATTACAAAAAAGCCCTGAGTTTTATGTTACAATCCAATATGTGCCATGTATAATAGAATTATATATAAAATTATGAATTTTTTCTAACAAACTGTACCAGATACGAGCCGATAGATCAAAATGGGTTGCCCTGCTTTCAGTTTCGACGAATCAATGCAAAACTATATGCACCACAGTATTTATTATAATTGTTATTTGTGTTCGATTAAAGAACCTATATTGTGTCCTGATGATAACAATGGTGGTAAAAGATTAACCCCTTAGAGTGTCACACTGTTCCGATGTGACTTCTTTCGTCCAAACTTTGATTACAATTGAATTTTAAGTCTGCCGAGTATGAAGTATACATATATGTATAATATTTCAATCTTCTTGATACGTTTTAACGCCGAAGTAGATTAAAGGATTAAGAACCGACCTTTGAAAGGCGAGCAATGTTGAGAACCACGGTGAACGAAGACGGCAACGAACGAACGTTATCTCGTTGTTGAACGAATGCAACAGAAGTGCATAGCAAGCGGAGCGACTGCATAGGCTTAGTTCGAGCTCGCCGGCTGATAGGGTTGCGCAAACGTCATCGAAAAGTTCATGATACAAAGTCACGTTACGAAAACGGCGAATGACGCGAGCGCCTCGTTTATACATCGACGGCGAGAGGGAGAGTGCATCGGTGAATGTTAATGCCAATTCGAACACGGCTGTAATAATAATACCGGGCGCCATGCCGATCGAGTACACGCTCGCTTGCACGCGCCCACCAAGCTTCGCCTCTCGATTTCAATCGAAGGATTGTTAGGTGTCTCTCCTGCACCTCGTATCGCCGTAAAACTCACCTTTTTGTTTATTTTAGCAGCTTCGTTTACGGTTGGCACCCTTGGACCTCGAACTGTCAAATTACTTTTCATTTTCCACATTTTTTATTATTTTAAATATTGTTCAATAGTGTACGTGAAATCTTTCGGCTTACAAATTTTTGTGTTTAACGCGTTGGCTGTCACGGCGGTCACCGGTGACCGGCACTTGAAATTTTTTACTATCAAATAATTAATAAAAGAAGCGATGAAATAAATTGCAGATAGCGTTAAGCTGACGATGCTAGCTATCGAATTGAAAGGTTAAATTTGATAATTTAATTGATTGTAATTTTCAATAATTACAGTTTCAGTGTGTCTGACTACATAGGTCCGTCTTCACTGTGGCAGTAAACGTGCTAACTTTGATAGACGGTCACTGGGTCAATCGTGTAACTGTATATTGGAAAAATGATTTCTAAAGAAAGAGTGTAGAATAGGAAAAAAAATCACGAGAGAAACTGTCAGAATATTCGCAGCAAGTGGACACTACGCCGAGAGTCACTTTCAACTGACGGCAGTCACTTGTCAGTGCAGTGTCGACTTGCGAGTCGGTATCTTCTAGCGCGAGTTCTACTGTCAGGTAGATACGTATAGAAAATGGTAATTGAAGCAAATTAAAATTGTAAATTATACTTTGGAGCAGTAAAGATCCGAGGGTTAATAGAAATGTCATAATATTTTTCTCAGACTTGGGTCAAAATTGAATCGCATGGCTCATTTTGCTGCAACGAAGACGTAACCAAAAAAATTACAGTTTTAGGAGAATTGTGTTTGATTATTTCTATTGTACTGATAGCAACATTTTGGATAAAAACAATATAGAAATTCAACAAAATTCCAGGTCAGAAAACTTAGGAACATTGTGGTTGCATCCTGGTATGTTATAAAAGAGAGTAACTAGATTTTATATCATGAATAATAGTATGTTTCGCTAAATCTCGTAAACATAAAATCCACTTAAAATCGCAGATTCTCCGTGAAATTGATTGAATTCGTGCCAACTCGAGCGTGTTCTGAATTTTGTACACCACTTTTGGCAAAATTTCCGATTCTCTAGTACCAAATGGTTCCAATCTAAGAAGACATTTTCGGAGAAATTAATATTCTTAATATACTGAACGATTAATTACTCTGACACGTGTCTTCATAGAAGCGTAGACAAATTTATATAAATGTTAAAGATCCTAATTATGATTATCTCATTTCTTTTATTCGAAAAAGGAACGAATTGCAAATTTAAATATTAATTTTTTTTTTAACTCTTTCACTTCGAAAAAGGTATATACAAGTACGTTAAAAATATATTTTTAAGGTTTTAAGCGTATAAAAATATTATTTGAAAGCATTGAGATTTCTAATAGAATAATATTTCGAAATTTCTAAAAATATATCTCCTTAATTTCTATTTAAAAAAATGTAATAATATCCAGTCGATTTTTCTTTTATTCAAAATGCCGGAACATAACCGATGAACATACGTTCTTTGTTTCTGGGTTAAATCGGTTCGGTTTCGGGATTTCTGAATACTGGGCAAACTTTTCACGTGCAACCCCTAACCTACATTCCGTTTTATATCTGTTACATTTCGTGAATGTAGCGCGGTTGAAACAAGAAAAAAATCTCCCTTACCGATAAGAGATAAAATTTCGCGAAACTTTCGACGTGATTACCGAAACGCAATCCGTTCGGAGAACAAGTAACCGTGTTATCGAAACGATGTTTATTTTCTTTTCTTTTATGCCTCCATAGGTTTATGCACCGATCAGAAGCAATCATAATCGTAAGATAAAACTGAAAACGGAACAAAAGTAACGCTTATGTTTGACACACTTCTTTCCTTCTACTTTGATACAAATTTCAGTTCGAATACACGCTCGGTGTTGAAACGACAAGATTTGGAATCTGAGGAAGAAATCTTGCAACCAAATTTCGTATTCTTTCGGTTGTTTACAGGGTGGCTAATAAGTTCAGGGAATAATTTGTGGATAAGAAAATAATTAAGCAATTAAAAAGCACTTCTGCCTGGAAAGAAACGAAAGATACACGAAATAGCATACGAAATTCAATTCTTTCAACTTTTCCGCCACCCAATACTTTTCAAATTATAGAAACGAAAAGAATTGCAAGATTTCCGAATTTCGTATTTTTTATTCACCTATAATGTTAAAAGGTCTTGGTTGGCAAATTCTGTTACTCAGCACATGGAAATTAAGTTATTGAATTAATGCATACGAAATATTTTTAAAAATAAACTTTCAGAGTTTGTCGCTAAAATAACCAATTGAGAACTTATAATTTTCCATCAAAATTTCGTAGAAGAACAAGCACGATTCGCGAAATATTCGGATATTTACCAAAGAAATACAGGAAATCGTCGCTTTCGGAGGCGACGAAACAGCCGTTAAATGCTAACGAATTGGAGTGAGGAAGAGCGGCCTCAAAGAGGGTGGCGTCGGACCGAAAAAATCGAGCAACGAGGGTGCGAGGAAGTCGGTTCGTTTTTTCGGCCATCCACACTTCAGAAGAAAACACTCTGACAGAGGTGGGGGGAATCTTTTTGATGTTCCCGACGACTCAATGACGATAATGCAAACGGCCGAGATCCATTATCGTTTCGGCGAGGGGTCGCGTTTTTCGCGGCTCGACGTTTCGCCGGGTGCATTTCCGCTCAGACATCGAGCAGCGAAGCGATTCACCTCGGCTGGCCTAAATAAACAACCGAGAATACATCGACTCGCGAGCTAGTCGCTGTTCTTGGTACACCCTGTCGACATCGTGCTGTTTATACAGCTAGATTCGATGGATCGTCTCAGAGAGACCGGAAACGACACCGTGCGACTGATGAAAACCGATTACGTCCATCGATACGAAAATTTCCAAGTTTTGGGACATCGTGCGTTGTCCTTCGTGATCTTATTGCAAATGTTCGAAATTGAAGCTTGTTCTTCTGGGTGGTTTCATCTCCTCAAAAACTATTTGTTTTATTTCCTTTAGAAATTAATAGGATTTTATGAATAATTTTGATTCGAAAGACTTATAATTCTGGTCTGAAAGATATACAACCCTATAAATTTAACACGTTGACTGCCACAGTGAAAACGGACGTGGGTAGTCAGACACGCTGAAATCCTAATTATTAAGAATACAATCAACTAATTTTCAAATTTAACTTTTCAATTCGATAGCTAGTATTATTAGCTTAATGTTAACGCTATCCGTAGTTTATTTTATCATTTCTGTTGGTAATTATTTGATTGTAAAAAATTTCGGGTGCCGCTCACCGGTGACCCCCGTGGCAGCCAACGTGTTAATTGGCTTTCAACCGTAACCTTAAAGATTTTCGTAGAAATCTATTATTCATTCCAGTTATAATAATCTTAATTAACCATCTAACAGACTAATTCTTTTTAAATACTTGAAGGTTCTCCCAACTATGAAAGTTAAATGTCAGACAAACAATACACCAAATTTATTAGAAATAGAATTACTAATTGAAAAGATTTCCTTCCATGTATCAGCGTGGTAATCGCAGTTTTCAACACGTCACAGTGTAGAAATATTAACAAATACTATTATTAAGCGTAAAAGCTGAAGGAAATTATGTTACAAATGATAGAAACTTTTGCATACTCCTGACACAATAGGGTCACGGTGCTGTTAAAACGTACGGTTGTCAAAGTGTTCCAAGTCTCGCAAAGTGTCGGCTCTAAGTTAACAATAGAGCCACGTCTAGCCACGATAATCCCGAAATAGAGCGTAGTACTGGTCGCGACCAATTGTCGTGGTAACATCCAACTCCTACGATCGTTAAATCGTTCGGATCGTGAGCATAGCACGATCCAGCCGACCGTGGATCGTGTCTTAGCGTTGGAAGGTCGAGACGTAGTCGCGCGATGGAAATATCCCGGGCAATTAAGGCGAGGAAGAAACAACACGAACTATTCACGCTCGAGCTTTCCAGCCGTCAGTTACATAAGCTTCGGCCCTTACGTTCTTAAGACTGACGTACGCTATCGCGTCCGTCATTTTTCCACCTAGTTCCATCGAGGTATCGGCGAATTTTTCACCGACCTACTTTACCCTTATCGTTCCCGGAGTATTAACGCAACACGAACCGGCACCGATTTCGACTTCCACGAATCGCCTCCTCTTCGCGCCTTGTCATTGAAAGTGTTCAAGATCTAGTGCAGAACGGCAGAGCAAACGTTATCGTCTAGATACGAGGATGCCATTTTTCAGCTCGTCGAGACGCGTCGAGGAGTGAATGAACAGTGGAAGAACGACGAATAATAAGGAATAATTAGAGAAATAATGATGATTATCTCGATCGAACACTAATGGCAATCAGTTGCGCAAGTCAGAATTTTTTAACTGAACCCTTCGACGAGGGTAAATCATCTAAGCTCGGGTCTCACAAACTAACACCAAAATAATATTTTAAGAATCGTCACAGTCTGCTTGCATCCGAACCTTAACCCTAGCTCAGAATTCTGAATTTTGAGAATGCTGTTTGAGAACCCTTTACGGATGGTTGAGTAATTCTTGTTCGCGGCGTATCGTTTCAGCGATAAATTCTCGAAACTTTACAGGGCGAAGCGAGTTTCGCTATCGTTCGTTTTCGTTGCGAAGCGATAGGAAAAGAGTAAAGTACATCTTGACTGTGACCTAGCCGGACAGTAGCAAGTGCGCGAGGAATTCTTATTCTCTGCGTTCCTAGGCTAGATCGCGGGGAGGAAAACAGGAACGGCAGCGTTCGTAACCGACCTCAGACAACGCGCGTAAACGTCGAGGTTGTCGTGGCTTCGTCTCTCCTACAAGCTAGGTGAACGTTCTTTTTTTTTCTTGTTCCTTTTTTCTTCCCTCTTGTTCCGCGAGATTCAAGGATTCCAAACATCACTTGACCCAGATCTTCGTTAAACTTCGACCGCTCGCGACGTAAACAGACGCGACTTGCTTAAGACATGGGAATGCTGAGAACTCGGTGGATTATTACACGTATACAGGTGCACACGAAAGTAATGTATTCGACCGATCGAATGGATAGAAAAAAAAACTTACACGGTGTAATAATTATCTTTACGAAGCACAGTAGGAGACGGGTTCGAGGATAAATCGTGTAAATATGATTGGTATTGAAATACACGTGTTCCGATTATAATATTTTCTGTAGAGTGATGCAAATTATTGGAATATCAAGTTTAATACGCTCATCCTTCCTATAACACGGTACAAAAATCGCGATATTCTATTTTTAACGTGGTTTACATGTAACACTGATTAATTTACTAATTACTATGTTACTATATTACTAATTATTAATAAGTTACTAGGTTACCAAATTATCAAATTTTCAAATAACTATATTACCAGATTAACAAGTTACTAACTTACTAAATTGCTAAATTATTAATTTATTAAATTACTAAACTAATAAATTACTAAATTACTAAATTACTAAATTGGTATATTAGCAATTAGTACTGATGGAGTTTCCGTTCCTCATTTTGTCATTTCCCTCGGGAAGCCTATAATTTTTACTCTTTGTTAATTTTCTCTTTTAACCTAAAATATTTTCATCTCCAAAATAACTATATGCTAATATTAATTCATAATCGTGTTTTTAACGAAGTACAGAGTCGTGTACTGTAGACCAGTGAATAATAGTTAGGACGGCAAACGTTAGAGTAGGTTTACTGTCACGCAATCAAAGTATACGTACGATCCGCAGTAGATCAAGCCTCAGTGGCGTACGTAGTCAGACATACTCCGTGCGAGTCACCACGAGCGCGCTTCGCGGTAAATAATAAATTAACGAACACCAAGCCTTCATTCGTTAAACAAACTATTCTCAAACGATATATTCACTTCGCATTTTAACTTATTTGTCATAACAATACATACTTGCAATAAAATTACTTTAATATAAATTCTAATCTATTAAGTTTATTCTTAATTAACGGAGAATATAGCCATTTTTACAGACGAAAGGATTAATCTAGTCTCAGGTACACTGTCTATAAAAAATTCTTAAAAGAAATATACCTACAGAAAAAGAAATATATCTACATATATCTCTTGACAAAAATTTGGACGATAAATAGTTCAAGATTCAGTTGAAATTGTTGGCTCTCTCCATGGTCCGTCGTCCAAATGTTAACACATTTACCTTTCATAAGAGCACCAAGTAACATTGTGTCGCTGAAACAGCAAGAAATAAATCCAGCTGCAAAAAACCGGAAGTTTTTAATTTGCTCGTAAGTAGATGATCGATAAAAAAGAGGTGTCTATCATATTTGCATATTACAAATCGTTCAAAGTACAGCTCATGATTGCGTCGATGAATACGTGCAACGGTCGTTTATTCAATTGGAAAGGAATTTATAGATCGATGCGAAATTATCCGCAACCGTTGACGCCATTGAATTGCGCGCCGATTGTCAAGTTCATAAGGATCTCGATCGGAGGTGAACGAAAAATCGTTGCACACGAGATTCCATTGTTCTCCGAAGTTTTCGCGTTATCCTGTGGTCGAGAGGCTGCGCTTTTTTTTTCACGGCTGAATGAACCGCGAGCCGAAGACTGGCTCTCTATCTTGCACGAGCAATGATTTTTCTCTCTCTCTCTCTTTATCTTTGCATGCGATTATGAATCACTGCATAATATCCTCTCGACGGCCTTAACCGACAGAAGGAAAACGAAAGGACGCGAACACTTGGAGTTTGTCCATTTGTTCCACGGTTCTCCTTCATTTCGTCGCGAATTGCACGCATTTTTTCTCGGCAAAGAAACACGCACGACACTGATGATAAGGAATAATTAAATTAAACCTGTTATATTTGTATATGGTAATTTTTCATTCCTGATCGTTCGTAGACCAAACGGAAAAATTTGCTTAATCCTGTCTTGTATTCGGTAAATAATTTTAACCTCGATTAATATTATTTGCAAAATGGCAACTTAATAAATGGAATAAGAATTCGATTCCGTGAACCATCTTGGATTTCCATCAAGGAAAGGCTGATCGGCCAAAGGAAGTCGGAATGATAAGTAACAGGGCAATATTTTCCTTCGCGAGCGTGAAGCTCGAGAGTTCACGCGAGTGAGCTTTCCGCCAAAGGGTCTGCTCGCGTACACACGATGTGCACGCTCTACTTGCGATCCGATTGACGGAGGGCTCTCCTCGTGGCCCGATGGAGAAACTCAATGATGCGGATGACAGGAACTCTGTCGATGATTCTGTCCTCTCCTCGTCGCCGTCGCGCAAGAAATTTCTTCGCTAAGATCTGTTTCATAAGCGAACCAGTATACCGCTTGAACCTTTTAAACGACGCATCTTCTTTGTTAAAATTGACAAAAATACTTGAATTACTGCTGTGATTTCTGTGACTGTTGTGAAAACACTTTCCTCGAAAGTAATTCGAAAAATTGATGAGGATATTGATGATACAATAATCATTGAAACAATTGATATTCTGCTGTAGATACTTCTATAATTATTCAAATTATGTGAACAATTCGAGTAATTTTACGATTTGCACTATTCTCTATTTCTTACCAAATTTTTCATTTATAGCAGAATAACAATGGTGTAACGCTGTTATTGATTTTTCGAGAATAACAAGATTTTGTAAAATATAAAATTGTTCGGAACATGCATATTGCATTCTTGTTTTAAATAAAGTTTTGGTGACACGTGTAAAGATAATTTGAATACTGGTTTATGGTTTTCCAAAAGCAAACAACGCATGGTAGGTGAAAGTTTAGAGAGGGAAACGGTACAATAAGCGAAGCGTGTAGGTAACAAGTTTTCAGGAGAGTGAATTGCAATAGAGGTAGAAAGTATCGCATCGGTATTCGTTGCATCTATTCTATCGTATTAAATGAAACTATTAAATTTATTTAATCCTTCCGCGGATACTCAGAAATTTTGCAACAAAGTAATCTTGATTTTTTCGAAATATATTTATCTGATACCAAAGACAGGAAAATGTTCTCCAGGTAAACACAAAGGAACTCAAAATACAATATATTATAAGAATAATGTATATTTATTATTTGTTAAAAATTTTTAATCACATGCTAACTTCTAATAAAACCAAATGACCTGATCAATTTTCTACTCTTTCATTATTAATATTAACGTAGTAGATGTTAATTAGAATGTACTTTATGTTAAGAAATTTTAGTAACTTATATTTAAAGTATTTATACATAAGTAATGGTTACAATGTAAGGCAATGTAAAAGTATGCAACTAGATCTTCACTTACTATTATTTTAAACTGATCTTATTTGCTTCAGTTCATACAATAATCCCAAACGTTCGATCTATAGAGTATTAAGCCTAAACAAAGTATTTTCTAAAAAGAAAAAATCCTCGTTCTTTGCCATAAATTACAAATCTTATGTCTGTGTAATATTTTTATTTATCTTTTCGAAATTTCAATTCTTTCTAGTCTAATTTTCCAACAAAACTCTTGAAAATCGAAAGTTCTATTTCAAAAAAGAAAAATTTACAAATATTCACTAGTCTATTACTTTCTATTCCATTTGTTAATCCGCTAAGTTTTAATTTCACATTTAAAAAAATTCTCCTACGAATTACATATGTCCCAAATATAAACCCCAATCGGGTACAAAGGGTTTAAATAATGATGGTCACGGCCATTTTTTCCAACACATGACCAAAAGTGAATAATCACAATGATCGCATCTATCACCCGAAATGATTCGAAGCAATCAGTTGACCTGATCATTATTTTCAGATTAAGGAAAATTAATAACATAAAAAAAATGGAGGCACGAAACGTCGCGTCGTTTGAAAAATGAACGCCGGGTATGAATAGAGAATAACGTGGCGAGTGAGCTCCTGAAGGCGAAGGAAAGTGCATTGCATAACATAATAAAAACTTCAATAACTTCGTCCTATATTCCAAAGTAATTGGCCTTCCTCTAATATGCACGACACCTTCTTGCCGTGGCTGTAATTCATGCTGTTCGCGAGTTGTTACATATTCTGAAAAATCGCGTCCCCCCTCTCCTTCTCTTAACGATGGAACGCCGTCGCTGCGTATTAACCTTGCGCAAAAATACGTAATCTACGTTTCTCTTGTCACGTCGCATCGTGGAAACCGAATATAACATTAGAATATTTCTGTTCGATAATTCGTTATTCTTGGATCGTAGCTCGGACACCGATTCTCGACAAAATTTCCAATTAAAAACGATAAAACACCCAACACTGTTTTTGATAATAACAGAAATTTATAAATAATTGTGAGTTTGCGATAGAAATTTGAAATGGAAAAGAAAATTCTCAACGCTTCGACCTGATTTTTACCTCTCACGCGCATAATACATTTCTAATTGAACCCTCCCAACGATGTATCTCCGGCGTCGCATCTGGATCCCAGATTGGTCCAACGAGCGTACATTTGAACTTCATCCCAAGTTCAAGCTCCCCGTACACAACCCCATGATCGAGCGACCTAGATCGAGCGGCTGGCCACCCCTTGGAAATCCGCCCGCTGCGCTAGAAAGCATGCGTCGGACGAATTTCGACCTCCAATTCCGGCAACCCTGATAAAACACCCTATCGCCGGTTGATGTTCCCTTCGGCATCGGTCCATTAGTCAAAATTTTATCGCTTACCCTCGGAACGATTGTTATCGCGAGCATCTCCAAGCAGGAGAAGAAGGAGAAGGGTGGTAGGATGTTTGACGAGGGAAAATCAGGGCGCTTAGAGGAACGAATCCATCCCTGAGCGTGTCGTGTCCGTTCCGTGTCTGTGTGTTGCATGCGGTAGCCAGGCACACACGCACACAGCCTGGCTCGATGCACCGAGAGTGTAGTTGCAGAAGGTGGAGAGGGGTTTTGCGCGCGACGGGGCGGAAGGGAGGAGGGTTAGGTGTAGTATCGGTCATTACCTCCGGCGAGTAACTGGGTCAGTCGTCACAGCGCCTCGGTTCGCTCACTGGCTGTTCGTTTTGCATCGTTCTCTCCCACCCTCTCTCGTGCCTTCCCTTCCCTTCTGGGCTTGTCTCTCTCTTTCTTGTCTAGCGTTTGTCTTTGTCACTCTGTTCGACCGTATTCCCGCTTCGAAACCTTCCACACGATTCTCGAAACGGCCACAGGAGGTTAGACCTTGGATCTGAACCGCGGCTGTATAGAAAACATCCGTTTTTTTTCTTTCTTTCTTCTTCTGCTTCATTCTGATCCACGTTTTCGCTGCGGGAGAAACGTTTCACGGTTGCGGGATCCATCGTCGACTCGGCTCGGTTGCTTTTTCAAGAAGCAACGAGACCACCTCTGTCCCGTTGAAACGGGGTGGGCTGTTTCGAGAAACTCGTTTTCTGGCGGCTGAATAAAGTTGCTTGATGATTATTAACTCCCCCTTGCTCGTGAGGATGGTCCCGGAAGGGTTGCGTTAAGGACGGAACCATGAAAGGAGTTTTTAATTCGAGTGCATCGAAATTTCTCCCTTTTTTTTTTTTAAGATTATGCAAACGCAGATTTTTATACGTTTTTGACGCGGTTGTTGACAGGGATCTTTCGTATTTTCTATGTATCAGTTAAAAGTGATTATAGTATAGTAACTAGAGACAAAGAATCATAAATCATTTAATAACAGTTGATGTGTTAACCCCATAAAAACAGAGTCCGTTTTTTGAGAATTTTAATTAACTTTTTTCCCTTCTTAACTCATTTTCCAAATGAAATATAACTAGTAAAAATATTAAACAATTTTTCAATGCAGTGTATCGTTATCTCCTTTTGTGAAAAATTATTTTAACAAATATATAGAAACAAAGCAATACAAGTTACAGAATTTGGGTAAATTTTCAGTTTCTGATTCATGGTAATTAAGCGTTAATTAAATTAAAAATTTGTAGCAGAGTAGAGGTTTCGCGTTGTATCGCGTTTCATTACATACGCCATGTTTTACTTAATTCTAATAGAATATTAATTGCATTTGAAATATGAACTTTTTCTTTTGATTAAATCACAAGCGTATCCAACGTGTTGACACATACCATGCACTGTGCATAGACATCATTCATGACCTACGACGTTCAATTACGGGAAAACTTCATTTACAAGATAAACACGCGTTTTTGCTCGACCACGAGGTAGAAGCAGGGTGAGATTATATAATTTACACCACAACATTAGTTTTAAATTTGATAATTGTTGAAATTTGTCTGATTTCCACTATGTAATTTAAATGATTAATTATGCAATTACTTTTTAAGCTTCATAGTTGTCACAAATATTCAGTTTACTAAAAAGACCTTTCAAATAACAACTCTACTTGCCTTTGCAATAAATGAGAAGTAGCAGACGAATTATACAATAATTTTTCACGAATAAAACGCGAATCCATCGATTATATAAAAATATAACGTCGTAAGCGTTGCGTTCTCGGCCAAACATAAAGCAATAAAAAAATCATCTCAATCAATATTCTAAAAATACTATCGACGACTTATTGAACTATTTTTATTATCTTTCTCCGTCGTTCACCCTTCTTGTCTTTCTTTCTTTTGCGCCAGTTTAATCCAACTTTCAATCGGCAGGAAAAAAAGGTGCTACCTGTTGGGAACGCGTCCACGTGAGACCTACAGTTCCACGTGACGTGTTCTTTGTCGAAAAGAACACACGATGTGTTTCGTTTCGCGAGATAAGATGAGGGGGTTGTTGGCGGAAGAGAAACGGAAGGGGTGGTGTGAACCAATTTGCATAAATATTACCATTTCAACTAATTATTACAACGAACCTACCCTTTCGGGACAATATATTGAACGGAGGTGTTGGAGGGGTGGGAAATAATAAACGTTCCTTTTGCATTCGTTCTGATGTTTCCTTTTGTCGTTCGAGTTATTTATTCATCTTAATTGGAGCAAAGTTTGCCTTGAAACGTTTTACGGAAGATATCTTCTTTGTAATATTTATTTTGCACACTTCGAAAAACACGATTACGCTAATCTTGTTTACAGGTATTTTTAAAGGATTAAATGAAACCATTGTATATACATTTTCGTACTAATTTAATATTAATTTCTGTTAACATCGAATCGTCATGGAATAGAAATATTTTCGAAAACAATAGAATCGAACGATTTTCAATTAAAGAGTGCCTTGACGAAAGGGTTGAACGAAAGGAGTAGCGGACAACAATGTCCTTTGTAACGGGATTACTCTCGGCTATCTGGAACGAGCGTTCGAGAAGTCGGCGGCGCGGCTCTAGGCGACCGGAAGTCGTTCCACGGAGCGATTAGCTGGAAACCGGGGGAACAGCTTGCTTTCGGGGCATAAATATTCGAGGAATGGGGTAAATTACAAGAGCACAACGGCGACCAATCGAAACGTTGTCGCGCACGGCCACGTCGAAATTGCGAGCGGCGAACGATTAACGGGTTCGAAGCGTTGCATATCAGTATTACGAGGGACATTCTGGGGCAAAGGTTGAGGAACGCTGACTCCCCTCGAGCTCCAACCCTCCGCCGAGGTGCCACAAACCCTACCCTCTTTCCTCTTCCCCTTACAACTCCTCGATCGGTTGCCTCCCTTCTTTCATTTTGCTCTTCTCTCTCTCTCTCTCTTCTGTTCCACCTCCTATCCGATCCTCCCCCACCTTGGCGTCACTCAGGCAATATTCTCTTCGTGCTTTCGTCCGACCTACCCCAATATCCCTCTCTCTTCCTCCCTCCTACCTTGTCTGATTCCCTTTTCACTCTTCCGTCCGGTTCACTCTCACTCGCTCCATCTCCCTTTTTCTGTCTCTCGTTCACCCAAGGGTGCCCCTCTGCTTGTACACGGGCCGCCACTCGTCCCATCGACTCGTTTTCCCTCCCTCTTTCTCTTCGGTCGCGGATGTATCCGAT
This sequence comes from Stelis phaeoptera, assembly GCA_943735885.1. NCBI lineage: Eukaryota > Metazoa > Arthropoda > Insecta > Hymenoptera > Megachilidae > Stelis > Stelis phaeoptera. The sequence goes on from OX030933.1 coordinate 7,968,329, forward strand.
GAGCCTCTCCTTCCGCCTGGCTTTCTTTCCTTCTTCGCTGACGTTCACCTCCCTCCCTGTCCCTCTGTACGTGTAAACTGTTCCAGGATACTTTGCTCACTTCGAACCCTTTTCTTCTACCCCTGCCGATCGTGCTTCTCACGATTTCTTCTTAGTTTCGAGAAGAGATTCCGAGCTCCTCGGGGTTTTGTGCGGGGATAACAGAGGGTGATGTGCAACCCCTTTGATGATTGTCGTCCGATTTTACGAAGTTAGGCTACTTACGGATAATTAGGAGGACGGGTGATGAAACGTGTACTTTAAAATTGATAATTGCTTTAGATTTTGAAATAATATCTTAAATAAAAGATAGATCGTAAATTAAATGTTGTGAAGATTAATTTAACTTGGAGGCATAAAACGGTATTTAGGTTTATTTATTTTGCTATAGTATTCTTATCATTGCTATTGCACTATTATACGTAATATAGTTTACTATGGCGTGGGGTTGAAAGGATTCGCGAATCGTAATCTTCGCATTCGATGATAAGCTGTTTATCAACGATGACGCATGCTTCGCTGGTATTTCGAATCGATAAGACTGGAGTACGGTGAACATACGTAAAAATAGATGCCGACCTACCCCAACCGGCTGTAGACGCACCCCCTCCCAATCCCTTATCCGACGGTCTTTTATCGAAGATCTCACGGAGCTTTTTCTTTTGAGCTTTCCTTGTCCTCTGCTGTCCCTTGCTACACCAGTTCTCGAATACTTTATACCCTCTCAACCCCTTCTGTTAGTATCTTTCTCTGGGATACCAGGACTTAACTTCTACCGCGGCGATGAGGAATTTTCACGAAAATCGAATGTGGGTCGTGGTAAAAGACATTGAACGTCGTTAAGAATAAGATAAAAGCGTCGTTAATTATTTACCAGCGCCCCATTCGCGATTAACGTTATGAAATTAGAATTAATTAGAAATAATTCAATTAGAGGGCCTTAGAAAATTTGATTTAACCTGCCTTAGGTTTTGACCGAAATTTCTGACGAGTTTGGGAAATATTGTTAGTGATTTTGATAAATTGCTGAAACAGTACTGTGTTTCCGTAATTTTTTTGATATAGCAGAAGAAAATAAGAATCTTTCGTACGATTCAATATCAAAGTCAGAATAATTTCGCGTAATATCACTTGCAATACAGATTTACCAGCTATTTTTATACTTTTTGTTTAATATCATTAAAAAGAAAGAAAAATATAAATTTATGGTTTAAAGTTTGGCAATATTGCATCTATTTCTTTACTAATAATTTGAAACTAAGCTGTATTATTTGAATCCAACATTATAATAGAATATTTTTCGACCTAGTTTATTCACGTTACACGAATACACTCTTCCTCGTTCCGTCTCATCCTTTCATTCCTTTACCACGTCGATCCTCTTTCATTTCACTTCTTTTTTTTTCTGTGCTACGCGTTTCACGGTGTGCCGCTGCTTTTGAAGAGTCTTTAGTACGAGAGAATGCATGCGATTTGCTGCGTCGACGAGCAGCTTCCGGGTCAAAGGAACATGGGGACGAATAAGCTCTCTGTAAAGAATCCGTCGTGTTCGCGAAACGTCTTAAATTTTTATCTTGTTTTCGAATATCATCGAAAGAAGTATATCTATCACGTATTGTTTAAAATAAAATAGGGACCGTAGAAAATTTTATACTATATTTTCATATAGCAGTAGAATTCGATATTGTAACACGAAACTATTGTTATATTAAAGTATATTATAATAAGATACTATATTATCAGAATTCTTTTAATAAGATTTTGATTAAACTAATTGGTGTTATCAGTGGTAATAGGAATGCTTGATGATATGAAAATGATATGATGATTAATAATACAATTATCAGTGATGGCAATACTAAAAATAGTATTATGATACTTGTACTAGTAGTGGTAATAATAGCAATATTACTATCAAAGTCGTAACAATTCTAAAGGTCATGTAATACTTCTGCTACTAGCAGTAGTTATGCTTAAAAGTATTATAATATTATTTCTTAAAAATGAATAACGTTAATTATAATAGTATTAATCATCACTGTTATTCTAAATATCCTTATAGTACTACCATTAAAATTACTGTTACTTGATTACAGACAATATATTCTATTGCAGCAGTACTATTATTAATAAACAGTGGTATTACCATTGCTAGAACTATTAATATTGCTTCCATTAATATTTCTTTTAAAAATATTATAACACAAGTAGAATATGGCATACATTTCTCATATATCAAATTTTATCGATCAAAATATAAATCATTAAAATTTACATATCTTCTCTAAAACATTGTAAGTATAATACAATAATTCACAGATGTTCGTGAAAATCATTTCGATTTAAAGTTCTCATAAAACAAAAAAAATATTGAAAGACAAAATTACAAAAAAGGCAAACATTTATCGAAAAAATTATCAAGTTCCCAAAGATATCATCGTTTCACTTCGAATGAAAGGGGAAGGAAATTGTTGGTATCATAATTAGAAGATGAGAAATTTCGTGTTGATGAAGAGGCACGATTTCAGGCGATCGTCGCGATGCGCCGAGCCGCCTAGAGCGAGTCCGATAAAGCGTCTATTTTTGCGAGCGTAAAAGCCGGCTGTGCGCGGTGCAGCGGCGCTCTGCGTGAAGAGGGTCGTGCCACAATGCATGCTGACCCATATTCGGGTCGTTGCTATTTCAGATCCATCCTTTCCATAGAGGAAGGTCGTCGGACTACGCGGCGAGCGGTGTTATGTAACCAGCGGCGGCTTGTTTTTAACGCTCGCCTCGTAAAAAACACGCGATTCTACGTTCACGGATCGAAAGAAAAAAAGAAACATTAATTATATTAATAAATAAGAAAAAAATCAGATTTTGCATTTATATTTGTTCCAATTGCATTCTATTTTATGGGATAAGAGGGGAGCAGTACTGCACGTACCGTGGGTTTAATTTTAGATTTTCATGCGTCATGACTTTAATACATTTTATATTTGTACGGTTGCATTAATTGAAATACAAGTAACGGGAAAATGAATGGGATAAAATAATTTTGAGGTGATTTTAGCGTTTGAACTTTTCTTTTTTCGTTAATTGTGTGTCTGGTTTATTTGAAGGTTTGTGGATTCAGTTATTAACTTACTATTACTATTATGATAGTAATGTGCGGATTCTAGTTTAATCTACTAGAATTATAATATTCGTTGTAATTAGTATAACTATTGCAATTTTACAGTAATACTAATTAGGTATGTCAAGTATCACAGTAATAATGGTGTTACAGTACTAACAACATTGGATATTACCATTAAATAATTTTAGTAATATACCATCGTGTTAATACAAATTAAGAATACTGTATATTACTAATACTAGTAATATTAATAGCAGTGTGGATAGTCCTGTAACACCGTTACAACAACGGTACTAGTAATAGTAACACCTAACATCAATTCGTTATAGTTTAATAATAAAAAATATTACGTCTAGCACCATTAATATTACTATCAAAAATTAACAATAATCATAAATTACCTAATAAAAATACCATAGGATCATGAAAAAATACTATCACCATTATAATACTATTACTAATAATAACTAATTATAAAAGGTTAGTAGTAGACATTTACTGGTAATATTTTAATATCCTTACCATTGCTAATCAAATATTACAAAAATACTAACTAAATGAAATTTTTCATCGACGTGACCTGTGTAGCTTTTTAGTATCTTTTGAATAAATTTTTTGAGATACAGTTGTGTATTAATAGGGTTAAAATTTTGTTACAAATCTGGATTCATACTGACGATACATTTTAATTCGTAAATCCATTTCGTTTCTTCTACACGTTTATAGTAAAGGATAATTCTAGAAGCTACAGTGGCCACGTCGTCAATAACAGGCACACCTCTTCTTCTTTTCAGTTGAAAATTCCTTGCACAATAGCAAGGTGTGTTTAGGGTCATTGTCTCGTGAAATGAAAGTCTGTTCTACGGTTTCTATTCTAGAAACAATTTCGTAGTCTTGTTAGGTAACATACCATCTGTTTATCTTTATGTATTATGAGAATGGTGCGAGAGAAAATTCTGAACGTATTGAATATTTCACATATTCTGCAGATCGATAGATATAATACAAAATAATTGAAAAATTATATCCGGACATGGATATGAATGATGGTCTTTTGTTCTGAATTTGCGTCAGAATCAAATTTTCAATATCGAAAACATTTCTTTCTATAAAATTATATCTTTCAATTAATAAATTGACTCTCGAAGAAAAATGCTGCATTGCCTATGTCATAGATACATTATCTCTAATTAATTAACGCCTTTTACTTTTATCTCGTTCAGCTAAATTATTAGCTGCAGTTGAATTTATTTCGTTAAAATCTGCATTCCATGGGAAGATTCTGCACGTTATAAAACATCACCTAATGAGAGCAATAAAAATGTAGTTAATTTGTCGTAAATGCATTGTAAAATTGACTCGAACACAATTGATTTAGTTTATTAGTATTTATCGTCTCCATTTGCCTGTCATAGACGATTATATAACAGATTCATTTAAAACCATCACATTTATTCCATCTACGCATAAATCATGAAAAGTTGTTCGACCAATCTTTATTTCTTCATAAAAACTATATTAACTGAATCGAATTCGATATTTCTGCAAAGCCGTTCGATCATTATTAATCGAGGAATTCACTTTGTTCGGCGGCTGACTCGGCGTCTGACCAACGGCTGACCTATACTACTGCGAAAGAAGTTCTTTTCGTTCGAAGGCCAGAAAAATCGAACTCTTTTAAATCCAACGTGAAATCAAATTGATAAACAGTGGATTATTTAACGAACAACACGATTTTCGAGCTGTAACTTTATCATTATACAAAGGAAATTAAATATTCGCATGAATGTATGAAATATCGTTCGAAATCTCGAAATTTTCAATAAAACCTTGAATAATATTTTAATGAATGTTTAATAAAGGGCGAATGGAAATTATATTGTTGCTTTTGTGTTTCAGGTGTCATGGAAAACGAAATGGTTGGCTGCACGAATGATGGTGAGTAGACGTTGTAACATCTTCCATTGATATATTAATTTAATTATATAACTAATTCTTCCCGACGATTATTCCCGTTTGTATGTTTATACAACTAATAGTATTTGATAAAATCTATAGTTTTAAATTATAAATAATTAAACGCAGAAAAATATTTGTTAACTCGATGAAGATCAAAACATCTTAATAATTTCTATTTCGAATTTATTATTTCGATGGGGTTGATAGTTTTAATACGCAATTATTTCGTTCGTTTCATATATTTTTTCTCTAAGAAATTCGTAGAAGCATTCCTCGTATCAAAATAGAACCGAAACGATAAGATAAAAACTGCTTTAACACATCACGATCGTACATATATATATATATCATGGCACAGAATGTCGAAACCCAACTGCAATCGACTTTGCGCGTCTCTTAAAATCCAAGGAAATGATAAGTCTCGTTTAAAGTCATCAGAACGTATTTACTCGTTTAACGTGGAAAGATTTCCAAGTAGCGGTCACTTCACTGGACGATGAAGTCACTCCTATCATATCCTCTAATCGTCCTAAATAGTGCTGTTACAACCACATCGAGTCTTATGTACTGATTTCAGTGAATTGCAAAGGCGGCAGAATAAAGAAATGTTATAACTATTTAACCTCTTTAGTCTCAACGATGATATATCTGCGTTTGCCATCATTTGATGTCAGTTTCGCGTATTTGCGACTTTGCCGTTTAATATTTTGTATTATGATCATTTAGCTTATTTTTAATCACCCCATCGAATGCTAATTGTAATAGAAAATTAGTAATTTTGCAATGGGGGTAAAATAAAATTCTCAGATCAATTCTATTAGTAATTTCATACGCCGGGACTGAAAGGATTAAACGGCACAATTTCGAACAAATACTAAGGTTTAACATGATTTCTTGACTTTCTTTTTCTTTTTTAAAATAAAATTTTACTTTACTTTTAATTTTAATTGTCCTATTATTTAATTTAAGTTAAAGCTACGAGTTTGGGTTGAAAAAAAAAATTGGAGTACCAAAAAAAAAAGTATAAAAAAGTAAATTCCTAAAATACCTAAATTCATGAGTCATCCAAACATGGTTGACTGAAATGATGAATTTCTGTTATCAAATATTTCTACTAATATTTCTGATTTTTATTTTCATTCATAACCGATTGGAATAAAAAGAAATACTAAGAAAGCGAAACCTGGATTTATATACCATTAAAATTTTCAATCAACAGCTACTTCTTAATTAATGGTTCGAGAGAAAAGATATTCTCGAAGAATGTTTTCATAAGAAGGGTTCAAACTGCTCCAAGAGGGTGTACGCGTTTCATCGAATTTCTCGGGAAACGGTTCGTCGTTTTCCCTCGCATTCAGCTTCCCCTCGGTTCACTTTCGCTCTCGTTCCCGTTCCCTCTCCCGCCGTATCCCTTTATTTAGCCTGTTAAACGCAAGATCCTAGAATCGCGCGGACACGTTGCTTTCGACGACGATTTCACGCCTGGCCGAACAGGCGAGCCGTAGCATAATGCCGATGCACAGGAACGATAAGATACGCCCAGGTTGTTCTCACCTTGAACGCGGAACCTTAAAGACCCCGTAATCGAGGAAAACCCGTTCGCCGAGCTGTCGACGGTTAGCGACGGGGCTCGTAGCCGGGGGATCCATGGACGAGCGACCGACTGGCAACCTCGACAACAGTCCTCGAGACATTTAACCCGGTATATATGAAATGCTGTTCGCTTTTTGCTATGCTGACGTAACCGTTGGAACTGGAGCAAAAAACGAATTGTGTTTTAATTGCGTAATTAGCATGCGAGCGTTGGAACGGGGCGTGCGAACTTTGTGCAGATGACAGGAATTCGTTCGCAAGTAGTAGGTACTCGTATCGCAAAGGAATTGGTACAGATGTTTGTAAGAATCAGTGAGGAATATTTTGAAATTATTTTGTTTGCTTTGATACCGTGATTGAGAAAGTCTTTCAGTTTCTCGAAATGATTAAACCTTTGTTGGTGATAAATAATCTTAGGATATTTTATTTTTAAAGCGAAAGGAAATATTTTGGATTGGATCAGAATAATTTACAAACACGAAATTGTAACAATTATCTATCGAATCCTTAAAGTAATTTTAATAATTTTAATAAAAGTTGAGTTATTCTTAGTTATTTAATTATACTAAATTTGTATGAATGATATTACCCAACACATTTTGTATAAATTTGAATTTTGATATAAAGATTCCAAATGATTTTGCAATATTTCCGCAAGAATATAAAAAATTATTCAATAGAGATGTAGAAATCTGTATCTAGATAGCTATAAATTCAAATATTTTCTCAACATGAATTAGTCATGTTTCATACAACATTGTATATGCCCAGAAAATTAAGAAAAGGGAATCTAGCATCGCCAACTAATGACAATTTTTTCAAATTAAAAAACAATGAAACTAAAAATTCATCATTTCATCTACTTTGCCAATCTTAACCTCAAAGTATGAAAATCCCCAGTCACCAAATGTGTCAATTCCACCAGACCTATCATCGTTTTCGTCATCGCTCGTGTTCCAAAAAGAAAAAAAATAAAGGGGGGGGGGGGGTCCATTGAACAAATCCCCCAGGATGGCCAAAACTGTGCGACAGAGAAAGGAGTATGTATAAGTAACGGGAGGGGTTATAGCGGTCATTAATCGTTGGACCCTCGCGGGGGTCCAGTTGTCGTCGCATCCGCTGCACTTTCTCTTCTGCCTGTGCTGTTGCAGCGGTGCACTGGCGGCAGGGTGTAGGTTACGCGGCGTAAAACGTCGCCGGAGGATCCCCCACCTGGAATGCACCTCTCGGTCGAATGCATCGGCCCCACCACGTGGCCAGTCTCGCTTTCCCCCCCTTCGCCGACACACGGTCGTTGCACCTCCCGTGTCCCACCATCCTCGATACTTCCCCTCGTTACGTACCCGGTGCCTTCCGTGTCGCCCCTTCTCTCGGTTCGCGGGGGACCCTCCACCATTCGACCTGTGCCCCCCTCTCACTTTGCCCGCGTGCACCACGGCTCGGCATGAATCAGGGGGTGAGCGACGTTGCGCATGCGTCAAAATAGTAAACACTCCCCGGCTGCGCAATGCGACTCGCGTTGAGGCAGGCCCGGGACGCAGGCTGAACAGACAGCATCGGCAGCAACAGTGCTGCACCAACAGCATGGACGGGAGAACGAGGACAGGTATACACGCGTGCATACGAAGGAAGAGGGTGCATGGGGACACGAAGGAAAAGGGGTGGCCTGGGTGGGCAGCTCGATACTGGTCTGGGTTCAATGCACACCGCTCGACCCACCCCACATGGCTCACCCTCTTCCTTCCCACCTGCTTCTACTACTCTTTCAACCCCTTCTCGACCGTCCCGCGGATCATGCACTGCTCTTTGCCTCTCTGTCACTCCCCTCCCCTCTCGTTCTCCGACCCCATACGGTCGCCAGCACACTTTGAAGGCTTTCTCGATTCGTCCTTGCCTGTCGTTCGAGTTAAACCACCTCCCCGTCTTCTTCCCTCTCGGCGACGAAGTTCGCGAAACGGGCGAGGGGAAGGATGGGGAAGATGTTTTCCATCGGAGAGAAAAGAGGACAGCTTGCGGATGGTCAGGGTACGGGATGGCTCGGTCTCGCAGAGCGGAAAGGATGGGATAGGTTCGAGCTTTATACGAGCTAGAAGGGATTTCGGGTTGTAGCGGATTTTTGGTATTGTTATACACGTGTTTACGATTCAAGCGCTAATTTTATTTCGTACTACTTATGCGGTTTGTGCGATTCAGGACAGTCACCTTTCGGAAACTGTTAATTGTTCCGAATGGTAATAATTAATCGTTTTTGGATTTTTGAGGTAGCGGGCTAAATTCTGTCTTTCTTGCTTATCTTATTAATCATTGTTGTGATCTATGTGCATCATAATAAATAAATTGTAGTTTAGAGTTTCTTCGTAATCTGGACGTGTAAGTATTTTTAACGCGTTTGCTGCCACGGGGGTCACCGGTGACCGGCACCCGAAATTTGTTATAATCAAATAATTACCAACAGAAATGATAAAATAAATCACGGATAGCGTTAACATTGAGCTAATAATGCTAGCTATCGAATTGAAAAGTTAAATTTGAAAATTAGTTGATTGTATTGTTAATAATTAGAATTTCAGCGTGTCTGACTATCCACGTCCGTTTTCACTGTGGCAGTCAACGTGTTAAAAACACTTTTCGCGAACGTAGAAAATTCGGGCTGTAGGGGGTTTAATTTTCAATTTCTACTCTTTAATTGTATAAAGTATAAGTTGCTTTTTATTATGATATAAATGAAACTTGAATATCAGATTTTTAAATTCTGTGATAAATTGCAAAGGATGAAACCACAAACTTAATCTTCGTAAACAATAGCAAATAGTCTCATACGAAAATGATATTTTCTGTTATAAAGAATCTACCCCCGATCTCAACGACAACGTAATTTTCCAACAAATTGATGGAATAAACAGGCAGGGGACAAAAAAGCAACAATTTCCTAGACTACAAAACACATTAGATCAAAGGTTGTCGGAGGGTTTCGTGTTTTTCAGTGATTTATCCTACAAAATCCTTCATCGAATTCGCAAATCGCGGCAAATCGTTGATGATTCATTTCCTCCGACCACGAAGAGAATCGTCTATTGATTCTTGACTGCTTGAAACTTTCTTTCACGATAGATGACATGTTTTACATAAGTTGCACAATAAAGATGGAGTTTCTGGACCTAGAAGCGCGCCCGTGGTCCGTAAAGCATATCACAATTTGGAGATGAGAAGGAGTTACGAGATTCATATCTCGCGTGTAAAAGAAATAATGGGATCCTTAACGCGTTTTAAACTGGATTTTAAAATTTACGGCAGTGTCTTGTGTTTGCAAATAGAATTATGATGATTTTGAAGAATGACATGGTGATTTAAGATTGTTTGATTCGAGCTTGATTCTTTAATTTATATCATACTAATCCAATTTTGCAAATTGATCATTTTGAAGCCTATCTCATAAGGAATCCCTTTTTCGTTATAAAAAGGAATCTAAAATTCCAAAGACTATTAATTCCATAAAATATGCGACGGTCAAAGTCAAAATTGCAAAAATACGTAATACAAATGCGTAAAAAATCGAATGTTAACCTAGAAATAATTTCCAATAATTTGGCGATAATTACGTGATTCGTTTCTTTAAAATTTGCTGTGTATAAAATTATAAAACTAAATAATAAAAATATTCCAAAATTTGAATATCAATCTAGAAATGACCGTGAAAAAAATTACAGAAATAAATAACACAAACGTCCCAAAATTCAAACTTCAATATCGTAAGATTATAAAAATAATTGATTACGAGGGAAACAATATGAAGGAGGAAATTTTTAGCAACATTTTATGTTCGCTACGAGTTCGTGTCCTGGTCACGTATCTTTCTCCTTGTTCATATTAAATTACACGCAATGTTAGAATCCTGTGAGCGTAGTAGCCAGTCAGTTTCGTTATCATCAGGTCGGTTGGCAAGCGATCCAACGGTTCTTTGCCTTATCGGTTGACAAAGGCAAGCTGGCATCGTCACCTAGTCGCGACCATTGCCAAAGATATCGAGGGTTAAAGACCCTGTCCACACGTCGCGAACTGTCGTCAGGTACAGTTACCTCGACGATAAAGATGTTAAAATGCGGTGAGAAAATACGTTTCAAATAATATTATACTTCGTTCATCGTTTCTGCGGTAAGAACGACAAATGAATGAAGTTTCTAGGTAAATGAACTTATGAAACGTTATATTTAACCCCTGGGCACTGTTAAATTAATCCAAAACGTAAACCTAATATTTAACAATTTCTTATAAAAATATTCCGTGTTTTATCAGAAATAGAACTATTTTAAGCATTCGAATAATCGGAAAAGATTCCGAGATGCTTATCGAAATGTCTATAAAATTATTCTAAAATTCGAAATTCGGAAAAAGTCGAATTTCACTCGTGCCATCAACCATCCGGAGCCACATGTGTTATTTTGCTATTTTAAGCTTTCAAAAGATCTGCAAAAATTCTATATCTATCGAAGTCTCCGTTACATCACACAATTGCATATTATGCCAAATACTTAGAATTTCTAAGAATAAAAATAAAATTTGTGCCGTCAGTGACCCACGTTGCCTACGAAGGGTTAATTTAACCCTTTTGCTAATATTCAGTTACACAATTTGTGTACTAAACTTATGGTACCAATCACCGGCGACTCCCCGCGGCAATCAGTAATTTCTTAGAAAAAATTCCCAGGTATTCGCCAATCTAATAATTGTATTCCTGTCTCGTTCTCTGGCCACGATACCGCCGATCGAGGGAATAATTCATTCGATGAGGTCGAAACACATCGGTTGGCGTGTTTCGAGCGTGGTCTGGCGAACGAGCAGCCGAAAGAAAGAAAGCAAGCAAACCGGCTGGCGAAGCGAGGGTTCAGGCCAGGAGAAGACATCGAAATTGACATGTCCTCCGGGAATACCTCTGCCTGGCATCAATCGAGCTTTTCAAGCGTAGTCGACGCCCTCAGCTACTATTTCGATCGTCAGGAACGAAAAGGGGGGAAAAAGGAGACACAAAGAGTTACGCGAACAAGAATAGTCCGTCACCGGACTGTTTTGACGAACCGACGCCGTATTTACGATACGATCCTTTTTTTCGAGATGCAACAAACGGTTCCACACCGTTTTATCACCGCCTCTGCTCGCTCGTTCCGGAAACAAATGAACACTTTTAAGAAATTGACGGGGCGGTCTACCAGCCTCGGCTCGTTTTTTTTTTGTCTCCTTCGGCTCGAGACCGTAACCCCGCGGTCGTTTCACTTTTATCCCCCCCCCCAGCTGTCGTTTTTAATGTCTCCACGATGTCTATCTCTCCTTTTCTTTTCTTTGTGTCCTCGCGTTAAACGTCTGCGCGATGGATAGAGTATCTTCTTTGTTCCGTTGGACCGCGATGGGTCGTTCGCGGCGAAAAGAAGAACGGAATTTAATTTTTGGACTTTTGGAATTACTCGTTGGAGTTGCTTTTTATCAGGAAACAATCTTTGCAATGGACGTTCCATTTTTGTCACGAGGTATCTTTGTCCCGTCAGGAAAAGAATAGGAGCTTGAAATGTAGAGTTCAGCTAGGAACTTAACGCTTAGCCGACCGATCGGGGAGATCTGCACACTTTCAATTAGGTTGCTGCACGACCGATCGGGGAGATCTCCCATTTTGACTTTAGCAACGCAAAAAATGCGCGATGGACAGCGTAGGTTGGTTTGCCCGAGCGCGGTGGAAACTGTACAGCTCGGCTAAGTGTTAAGGGAAGGAAAGAGATTTTTAACTGTAATCTACAATGATAGTCAATTTCTATCGCTGTATCAAGATTTTTATTAGCGGTAATTTTTATGCTTTTCCTGGTGGTATTAAAAATTTAAAAGAAGCTTTCGACAAGGGTAATTGGATGACTGAAATATTAAAGAAGGCGGATGATTTGATTCGTCAAAGGTTAATGTTGGTGGTTGTAAGTTTTCTAGGTTTTCTTAAATAATTTCGTTAATTAGCATTGGTCCTTCAGACGAGTCTTATTACACTAACCAGTGGGTAACAAGGGTTGAAACCATTTTTCCAAGGAAGTGTAATGCTTCATTTGTGAAGGAAACCTTCCTCATTACTTGTTTGAAAAATTCTCAAAGGTCTCGATAAATATTTCAAACTGATCAAATACCGTAACCTCCGGAAGGTTAAAAGAATTTAATTTTGCCCAAAAAACTTCCGAAAATATCCATCACTCCAGTTTCTCCTTCTAACTCTCAAGAGGACTTTCGATTTTAGTTTAAAACAACAATTGTTTAGCGAGGTAAAAGAGCACAAAAATATACAAAATTATCGACCCTGATAGCCTACTGAAGGGTTAAAGTCGCAATAACATCTCCATACCTCCTGGATCAACGACGCCAGCGTGCGGTATCCGAGCGAAGGAAAGCGGCTCCTCGAACTAGAACTTCGAAGAGCGACGCATTGACCCTGGCAGCCGGAAAATCCGAAGCACCTCCGCCCCTGGTTCCGTCGTCTCGTTTCCGTATGGTCGCACCGTCGCGGCGGAAGACAGAAATCGAGGTGACATCGATAAATTATTGAACGATCCAGGGGTTTTTCGGTGTGCGCGAATTTCAGTGACGAGGGCGTTGCGAATCGATCGCGATTAAAAGTCCTGCACCGATGTAAACAAACTGGCGAAGCTCCGAGAGGAACAGCGAAGAGAGCGGGAAGGGGATGATGTTCGCAGGCGGCGAAACGAAGACGGGCGTAGAAAAGAGAGCAACGGAGAATGGGAGTCGTTGGTGCGTTACCTCGCGGAGGTCATTGACCGAGGGTTGGCGGATAGAACGGAGGGGTAGGAAAGAGGGGGCGAGCAACTGGAAGGGGTGTTTCGACTCGAAGCCAGAGGGCTGTATAACGAAAGAGAGAGGGTACCACGGGATGTTGGAGGGGTTCGCATGCAGTTACATCGACCGACGGCTCAGCTGTGCATCTCGATCCCCTTTGATCCTCGCGTCCCTCGCCGACGAACCCTCAACGCTTTTGCAGTTCGTTCTCCTCTGGCCAACTTCCCCCGATCCCGCTGCGCCCCTCGTCCACGGTTGCGCCAACAAGTTCGCCAAGCGAGTCCCTCACACCCCTTGCGGCCCGGACCTCGCGCAACCACCGAATCGACGACGCCGTCACGGGGGGGATGCTGCGCTGTGAACGTGACCCTCAAAACGGTTCCAGCGTATACACACCCCGCCCACCGGGACCGTGCTGCCGGAGACACACGTATGAACGTGGTGCGGCTAATGAATCGGGACTATGCTCTCACGGAGCTTCGTGAACTTCGGTCCTCCCTTAAGACGCGAAGGTTCAACGAACCTTGGCCAACCCGAACAACTTGCCCAGACCTCCTGGTGCAACCCGTCACGTCATGCCGAGTATCGATGGGGTTGCTTCTTCTCGGCTGATTTTTGCGCTCCTTTTTCGTCGTGCTAACGATCGATCGGATATGATCTTTTTTGTCAGAATGAAATTCATAGGGTGTATGTTTAATACTTAATTGGGCTTTCGATTTTAATTTAATATGTATAGTTTTATAATTACGTCGTGAGCATTTTATTGTACCTACTATGCAATAGCTTCTTTAAAATGACGATATATAAATATGTAAAAAATATTGGGAATTATAGTAGTTGCATAGGGTCGCAGCAGCCCCAATAGTTCACTTGAGGGTTAAGAGGGTATCCTATCTTATTAGCTTTATCCCCTAAAGCTAATGGAAAGCTAACGAAATTGACGTAGCTTTCAAAATACTTTTAATATTGGGTTACGTAGTGTGCAAACATTAGTGGGGTGATATAAGGTACTGGAGTCTGAAGGATTAAAAATGGCTGGTACATTTAAGATTTTCCAGTAAATTATCAAGTAAGATAATGGAATCTTTCTAGGGGATGTTAAGCAGTATCTTTCATATATTTTTTGTTCATTAAGATAATATATAAACGTAATTCAGTACTGTAAGGTAAACACCTTATATAATTATAAATCAACCAGGATATTTATTCCTTCATAAGATTCGATTAAGTATCCATTAATTCTCAGACCGTGAGACCTCGAGAAAGCAATAATTAAAATTTTGGCTCTATTTAATTCTTATTTTTCAAATTTCAAACCATTCTTCTGGATGTAATTTTCCCCTTGTTCCCCCTGCTAGGTTTGGGTCACGGCTGACCCAGCTTCCGCCGTTCTAGAATTAAAATTACCCGTAATGCATCTATAAGAGTAACTTTATAAAAAATATCAAATGTTTCATTTTCACGATACTGTTGTTTCACTGCTACGTTCA
Source organism: Stelis phaeoptera (assembly GCA_943735885.1). NCBI lineage: Eukaryota > Metazoa > Arthropoda > Insecta > Hymenoptera > Megachilidae > Stelis > Stelis phaeoptera. Next base: position 7,983,344 of record OX030933.1, read on the forward strand.
TTTTCTAAAAAGAGACAAAAATCACGAACGACGAAGCGTAATAATATCGATCGTTCTGATGGATAAAAACAATTAAGAGCCGATTTAACGAACGGATTACTGAAACGAACAAAGAAAACAGTATCCGTAATCAAAGTCTGTTCCTCGGTGATTGTGAACGTTCTCCGTAAACAGGAATCAGCATATGTGATACGCAACAAGTCGGTATATCGTGAAAATATGAGGGTGATGTTGTTTCATTCAATTTGATCGTGCTGCTTTATTAAAAGCAGAAACGAAAGTTATTCGAAGCACCACCGTACGAACTCAACATTTAAACTTTGGAGAATGAATTTCTTTTACATGCTTATCACGTCAAGAAATGTTCTTCTATCTATTATTTGGTTAGGGTGTCTCCTATCAGACAAGATTTTTTAGATAATTTGGCAATTATAAAAATATCGAATCCATAAATGTGTAAACAGATCGTTAATTATACAAATTTCTACTTAAACTTTGAACGAAGAAGCCTAGGTCTGGCATAACACGAACCTACGAGTAATAGTATACCGTTTTGATTAAAGATAGATGGAATATATTTTAAAACAGAAGGATTTCATAAAGTAATGGTAGAAAGTTTAGGAAATGAAAATAAAATTATTTCAAAATTGCTACAAAGTACACGAAATATTCTATTTCTGTTTTAACAAACAAAAGTCAAATCGAATTTCAAATACTTTAGAATATTTAAAAATTGAATAAACGGTAAATAGGATATTTTAATTAAGGGGGTACAGTGGTCGTTCCATTATTTAAAAGTTACAACATTCAAATACTCATGGTTCCTTATTAATTCTGATAAGAGACGTTTTACTGTATTATTAAAAGTTTCAAACCTCAAACTAATTAATAACCGATCCAAATACGAGCTAACAAAATTAACTCGTCACCGCAGGAAGATCGCAAATCGAGAAGCAACCACGTCGAAACGATCCGTCACCACTCCTCGTGTTTTGCACCACCCCCAGCCAGAACGGTGGCATAACCGACAGTGGCGGCACTTTGAGTGCCGTTGCACTCGTTTTACGACCAGCAGACCGGTAGTCTGCTGCATTATACGATATACGACCGGAGGCTATATCCACGTGTCTGCCCTGTCGGGGGGTGGGTTCAGTTGGGGGGTTGAAAAGACTTTGAAAACTTGGGCCACGATCGACTTCTGGACGAGATTATTGGCTTAAGGACAATGTTAAGTTTGGTAGCGAACGTTACCATCTCTGAACTCCCTGTAATTGTCCATCGAATTGATTTAACCCTTCATTACAGAGCCTGGTCAATCGTGACCTGGATCTAGAAATTCGACTAAAGTCAAATGGATCGGTTTTGAAACGACAAGACTTCATACTCCATAAAATGATTATTATACATAGACGAATAGAATAAAATAGATAAATAGGTATATTTTTTTATGAATTGTAAGGAATGTACAAGGTGTCCTATAAGTGATGTAACAAATGGAAATACGATGATTCCTTGTGCAAATATAAGGGGAAGAAAATCCTAATTGATACGTATAAAAATTTTCCTAAATTAACAATTTATCAACTCAAAAATGCCTAAAGTCGATAGAATCATTAATAGAATATAATTAATAAAATCTTTCTACTTTTTTGCTTCAGACAAATGGACACAGTCACTATGTTGCAGTTTACACAGCATCCTGCAACGGTGAGTGTTCAACAGTTTATTCAAATAATTTTGTTTGTGACTTAGTAATGACTTCTTCTATCATTTATAACTATAAAAAAAAAAAAATGTTAAACGCATCTGGTCCATAATCTTCAAAGTGACACGAGTGCATAGAGCGATAAAATAAAAAATTGAATTTCAATTGCCACTGTCTTAGCAGTCCACTGTCTAAGGATTGATAAAATTCGCATTTCCTGTATAAAATATTTTTTTACCAAGGCTATGAAGACAATATAACACACGATCTAAGACTTCTTAACAATTTATCAACCGAGAGCCTATTAATTGTTACTTGAAAACTGATTAGTAAACCTTTGATTATTAGTTTCTCGTCCACAACATTGTTATTATAATGAAAGTTAAGTGTGCTACCACTGAGAATTACTCCCCCTAATTTTTAATTACTATCAGGTTATGAAGTAGTAGAGCTTAGTTTTCATCCTAGAACGGTAACTGATGTGTTAATTGACCTATCCCGAACGAACCTACGTCGATCGGGGGATGATTCTATCAATAGACGTATCTTTGTCTTCCTCGATCGTTCGGCAAGGATTGAAAAAATCATTGGAACGGGACACCGTATCGAAGAAGATGATTTCCAGTTATGGGGATACATAGTATCCATGACAACGTTTGCCACACGCTGATGTACACGTTACACAGGGCCAGAATGATGGGGTAGGTCAACGTACGGTTTGTCGCTTGGCAACCTAACAACCTACCCTGCGACCAACTGCATCCGTGGACTAAACCCTCCTTTTTCTTTTCTGTCTTTCTTTTTTTTTTTTTTAATCAGCGCCTTTGTTCAACGGTTCGATTGTCTCCGCGTTCGGAGAGCTCGAGAACGCGACAGAGAAAACGGTGGAAGGGAGGGAGAAAAGTTTGATCGACGACGAGGGGTTGGTTTTTCCAGAACCGAGCGGATGAATGGCACCCATTGGCGAGCTTGTTTCGAAATCGACCCCTCGAGAGCGTAACCTACATTCCAGGCTTGCCAGTTTGTTTTTTTCTTTTTTCAACCAGGGATGATTTAATTTTTCCTTCTATTCGTAACATTTCTTTGGGTTTAAATATTTACTTCTGCATCATATTTATATCTTCCCTTCACAAATAATTATTACTAAACGAAATTCCTGAATTTGTCATAAGATGAAAACGGTTTGTTGCGTTGGAAGTACAGATTTCTTAAAATTACTCCGAATATCGTGAAAGAAATGATTACAATTTTTATCAATGTTTAAATGTTTGTTTCGTGATATTTATATAAAGGAGTTTCGAGAAGAGCAAATAGTCAACGTTCGAAGGGTTAAAGAAGTGGTTCGATATGGGTGGGTTGAGAAATCGACTGCTCGGTAGGTGGTCGCGTAAGTCGTCTAGTAGGAATTAGGTTAAACTACGAGCAATTATGACAGGATATGATTTAGCCTGGCTTTCTTAACCATCAATTTCTGTCGTGTGCGCACGCCAACGGTTGTCCGCACGCCACCGTTCTGCCGGTCAGGGACGGTCTTTGACACGTATTTCTAGATAGCTCTTGCTATGTACACCAGGATGCTTTGATAAAAAAAAAAGAATCATTTTGTCACTGATAATAAATAGTAGGATGGATAATTCAATTTTAATTTAATTTTGATAAATAATTGTGTGCGTCAAATTTAATTGGCAACCTAATAACAGCGATTTCACAGCTTTTGGACAAAAGGTTTAAACTAGAAAATTTCCAGAATCGACCGAATCGAATTATTATATTAAATCGCGCGATTGGTAAATGAACGGTAATTTAAAAAGCTATAAAACGTTCTGAAATCGAATTTACAATAATAGTAGCATAATTTCGACGTTTAGAATCTATACTGTTGTAGGGAGTTGATAAATGGATGCTATTTAAGTGAATAGGGAGGCAATGAACGCGTGAACGCGTTGAAATTTCATGTACCGTTCTATCGGTTAAACGTTATGTTGATTCCCAGTTAATTTGGACAATTAGTAAGCGCAAGTTGGTTAGAGATATTGGAACCAGATTAGAGCAACGACTCGATATCCAACAGATGTTGCTTACACTATCTATCATTATTTCAACAATTGTTCAAAATTAATTATCACGAAACGAAAAATCGCGTTTTGAAAAGATTGCGTTTCAAAAAGAATATAAAAGAATGCTGGTTCACGTTTCAAGTCAATATTTCAATGAAGGTTTAAGCAGGAAAGAATTTTTTATCACGCAAACTGAGGCATTTGAATCAATACATTTGGCAAATGTTCAAATTCCTGTTTATTGGTCACTAAATACTGACATTAGTAACTAATATAGAAAGCAGAGTGTATCGTTTGATCGCATTTTTACACAGTAAATATCGTTATGGAAACGGCCTGGTCCCTGGATATTTATGAGTTCCATGAACGTTTCTCGAAGTTACCAGTTACCACTCCAAATAACTGAAAACTGTTACCGATAACACACTCGGTTAAAATCTATTTTTGAAAGCGGTATCTATAATTGTAAATTCAAGATCCTGATTACCATAATGTGATGGACACCTTAAATTTAGTATGGTCGAATAATTAGTTATTTTAACAGAATCAATGATATATTAATACCGTTAGGTAACAAACTGAACATTTATTTGATTGTTGGATATTATTGTAATTTGAGGATAAATAATATTCTAGGCATTAAAAGATCAAATATATATCAACTTCTCCTGCTCTCCCCTGTCTCGTATCAATGGTTAAGGTACATATCCACTTGAGAGTGAAACTCGCGTAAGAACCTATCAGTAGCATTCCGTGCAAGTGGACACAACGTTAAGAGTGACTCTCAATTGCAAGAAATGAAAATTCACCCTCCAGTGGACACCCACCCTTGTGATGGTTACCATCAGACATCAACTTCAGCATCCTATTGCTATTTGATCATCCTCCTACTTATCCATAAAGGTAAAACCAGCCTCCTACCTGTTCCCTAACGAATCCACGAATTCGTGATCGTGGTCAGCTTGAAACGCAACAGACAGCTACCGAACTCAAGACAATCAATCCTGCTATATCTTACCGGGTCGCTTTTGTAACCGATCGATCGTTCTCTCTCTCGGCCTTCGCGTCTTAAATCTCTTCTTTTTCTTTTCTTTTCTCTCTCTCTCTCTCTTTCTTTGGTCGCCCTTTAGACACCGCTAGACAAGCGTGTTTCGCCGTGGCGATTGCGCATGCACACCGCACCAGCGTCAGATTAAATTCGAAACGGCCTGTAAAGCGTTACCGAGACACGTTGTGTTTTGTGTAGTTTGGAATACGTGTAGCGCAGAGTGCGCCGTGGGGTCAACGACCCGTCTACGTTGTGGAACGCACTAACACCGTCTTCGACGGGCGTGTACACACGGTGCACACGCGTGGAAAACGCGTCCGTGTGACCGTGTACATGTACACGCGCACAAGAACGAACCGATATCACCATGCACCTCCACCAGATGGAGCTGAATCTCTCTCTTTCTCTCTCTCTCTCTCTCTCTCTCCTCTCCTCGAGCATCAAGCCAACTGTGTGTATGTGTTTCTCTCGTTTTGCTCCACGCAAGAATCTCTAGCCTAGACCATAGAGACGGGGCCATAGAACAACGGGCAGACATGCAATATTCCCGACGAAAAATTCTAAAGCCACGACAGGGACACGCGACACGTGCTCTCGACGCGCACATGTTTTCATGGTGCCGGAGGTTTTTTTTTCCTCTGCCGGTAACTCGGTTCTTGGGGACGACTTTTAAGGGTGGCGGTATTTTTAGGGGAAGAAGGTACACCGGATACGTGCCTTTCGGTTCGCTCTTCGGCTCTGCTGTCGGTCGATCGGGATTGTTTCGTAGTAGCCTTAAGGGGTGGGGGTCATCTGTCAAGTAGGCATTTTGTGTGGTTCGTTTAAAATAACTCGGCGTTTATTCAATTTTTTAGAAAACGTTTTAAATGAATTATACTGCATTTTGAGGGGCTCAATGCATGGGTGTAATTTGATTTTTTTATTTCTTGTATTTTTTGAGTGGTTGATATATCTTTGGGGCTGTTAAAACTGCATTACACCTGCAGAAAAGACGAATTAAACGACTTGCAATTTGACATTTAAAAAACTCATAGCCACCTTGATATTGCAGAAAATATAAGATATAAAAGAATCAAGTTGCATCGATTGAATGAAACCTCATACGACGAATAGGTAAGGAATTATTTCAGATAATAGTTTTTATTGACTCGCCCTTTAATATATACTTTCTCGAACTAGAAATGCTATAAAATAGTAGAATTATCCCCTATTTCTTAAACCGCGTATGTGGAGCAAACGATGGCAAATAACCCTTTTATCTCGTAGTACTTTTAATTCAACATATTTGAGAATAACAGCCAAGGTCAGATACATGCTCTGCAAAGAAATTAAAATTATTTTACTTAATAATCACGATTCTTTGAGAAGAACACCCTTTAACCCTATGCCATCCGCGAACGAAATATCATTCAAAACATTTCGTGTCTGTTTTCGTTTCAAAAATATCGAATCGTGAGGTTTTTCGTTTCGCGAATCGAATGAATAAAAATCAATTAATTTATCAAATATTTCATTCATGAATGCGAAGGAGATAAAAGTTTAGCATGTTCCAAACAGCTGGTCACGAATCAAATATAGAAAAGCAAAACTTAAGGTCATGGAGACATGCAGAATTGCCAGGTTGCATCGCGGATGCACGGTGGACGGTAATTATTCGTGGCTGCGTACGAGCACTTGTGGCAGCCCGATAGAAAGTTACCGTGTATCGCGATCCCTCGTGCAAACTCCCCCCTTTTTTTGCGCTGGGAAGAATTATCGGGGTCGAGTGGCTGCACAATCGAGCAATTATAAACATTATTCGCATTGTGCCGCTCTGACCTCGTGCGACGTGCGCGGAAGCTCAAAAAGCGGAAAGGAAACGCGTTTAGGAGCGCTAATGACCGTTCCCGTAACAAATGAAACAGCTAAAGGCAAATATGAAATAACAAATTATTTTTCAGCGGATATAATCGTCACGCGAGGAATTGAAAATCACATGGAGGTGCAAGGAACCGATATATGGGATGTGCTGCAGTATGGGGTGAGGGGAAATCATGGAATTTATTCATTTTTATTAAGTTTCAAATTATAGTACAACTTCGAGAGATTCAGGATTTCACATGTATACAGAAGTCGAGTCGAGGTTTAAATTATTATTGACTTTTTAAAATCCGTTGATCTATATATTTTTCTGATTTTTTTTTTTTAGATCTTATGTAAAGAAATTGTAATTATAAATTGGCGCATATCATAGAGGTTTTGTGGAACTCTTGAATTCTCAAGGGTCTGCGCCTTGGGAAATTATGTAGTTCGATTATCAAAATGATAAGAATTAATTGGAATAACAGTCATAGAATCGAGTTTCGTTTTTCATACAAACCATTAAATTTCAGGTGGCAAATGAAATAAATTCATCAATCAGTACAATAATAATATTACTCCTATTACCCGACTATAGCCAGCGCAATGATTACTATAAATTTTAATAAATTAATTCTGAATATGTTTCGTAATCTATATTATAGCGTGCCACACTAATTATACCTATTTCTACTTAAATGGTCAAAGTGTTCATAAATTAACATCCGAAAAACTGAAATGTGCTAAATTCTAACTTGAGCCATATCTGGTATAAAACAGACATAAACGAACATAAGTAGCACCCCGTGATTACAATTAATTTTCAATTTCCACACATACTCTAATCCTTAAACTTCACTATTCACCTTCAATACCTTCCACAAAATCTACAGTTTCAAACTAGAAATAAAGTTTCGATTTCGGCGATATTAAACTCGCAACGCTCCGACGTACCATCTCCCGAGACGTCTGCTCCCATAAGCAGGCACTCGACTTCGCAGCATTACGGATTCACGGAAAAACAACCCTTTCGAGCAAACGTCAATTACACAACGGAATAGTCGTGCCGGTGGACGACTCATTAGAGCATAAGATTTGCTCTCGTATCGTCAGAGTCCAGGTCCTTGACCTGTCCCGGTCCACCTCGTTTGTCCCGGGCCACGACGTTTCTCGTCCCTGTCACCCGTCGTTCTTCACCGGAATCGACACCGATCGATCCGACCAGTAAGAATCAACCTTCCTTATTAGATGACAACGATGATTTCGACGGGAAAACACCTTTACTCGTTTGACACTCGCGGCACCACGCTGCACCCACGACGTAGCACCTCATGCGCCCGGGGCGAAAATCGACGAGCAGGGTCGGAAACGACCGAACGGGTGTCAGTAGTCAAGGGAGGTGGAACACGGCGCACGTGCGAGCGAAACAACGAGAAAGACAGAATGAACGAGGGAGAAGGTTGCGGCCGCGTGCGAGAGGGAACGAGGAAGGGCGGTGGTAGAAAGAGGGGGTCCTGAAAATCGACTGGACGTCGTCGTGCACATTCGTCGCGTTTTCACGGTCAGGCTTTATCGATCGATGGAAGGAGAGGGCGAAGGAGCGGAAGGAAAGGAGTTGCGGAGTGCATCGAAAGGGCGTTGAACCCGGCCTTTCGGCAGTCGCCGGCGCCCATAATGCAACGATTGTCGTCGTGTCCCTGACAGCTGCCGATCTCGATACGCTTCTTAACGACCTCTCCCGTGAACCTTGTCAAAATTTTGATCCCTTAACGAGTTAACGAGCCTCGTGTCTATTTTTTCTTTTTTTTTTCTTTCTTCTTACCGTTTGCGTGGACCGGGGGAAGTCGTGTCTGGTTGGCGTAGGTCCGAAACGTCGTGTTCGTCGCTCGACAACCACCGCGTGTTTCATAACCGGCTGGCACCCGGTGAAACGTCATACCGGTGTCACGAGCGTTCCACACATTTTTCGCGCGAAACTTCGTCCAATTTGACCCTTATATCCCGAGAAATCTTTCGTACATCCTTACTAGAGAAGGGTGATTTTCACTAAGGTCTGTTAAAAAGAACGATGTCATTGGACGAAACAGCCTGACCACGAAAGAGCTCCGCTTTCGAAGCACCCGAACCCGTCACTATTATTATTAGTAGGAGTCCCTTTTCGGCATGTTCACGCCCTTCGTGGTTTTTCCATGCATCCGTGGAGAGCGGAAGGGGGACAGGAACACAGGGTGGTCGAAAGAACGTGTGTGTGTGTGTGTTCGTGTTCGAGAAAGATAGATGCATAGAAGGGAGGAGGATAGAACGAGCGAAGGAAAGAGGGGAGACGCATGTGCGAGCAACAACGATGTATTTCGGTGCAGCGCTCCATACACCGCGTGGAGGTCAATGCCCGTCCTTACTCCGGCCCAAGGAAGGAGCGGGAGGGCATTGAGGGAGGGAAAGAGGGGCGTGGAGGTCGGGGAAGGGAGACAGAGGGCAAGCACTGAGCGGAAAAAATGAACAAACATTCAGAAAGGCCAGAAAAGGGACGCCCGGAGTGTTCGTATATCACTACCTCTCCGACTCTCCCTTCCCCCCTGCCCTTCTTCTTCTCTATTACGTTTCGTGTTAACTTTCATGTTAATTGACGAGCCAAGATTTATGCTTGATTTGTACGACCAGCTTCGTCGCGCCGTTTCATTCTTTTTAATTCTTTGGGGCACAGATTTTTGATTAACCCTTAGTTCGTCGGATTAATATGATATGTTTGAATATATGTAGAATATTTGCAGATTATTTTAAAAAGATCACTCTCTGAAAGAATCTATTGCGCACGAAGGGGCTTTCACGGGGTTGTTTTATCCAAAAATAATTGGGAAACATAATTTTAACTTTTCTTTTAATCTTAATTTGTCTGATTTGTTTAACCCTTTGAAACATTTTCTCACTAAACTCATAAGTGCGATTTTTATTCTTTAAAAACGATCTAACGCTGTAGTTATATAGGGTGTTGGAAAATATGTTTGCTTATGGAGGGTTGATAATGATAAAATGAACAAATTAACCCTTTCGATACTAAGGGTTATTATAGTTACTCGGTACTCTATGTGAAATAGTAATAAAGTAGAAAATAAAATATTGTTATAGGATAAAGTATACTAAACTTAATAAATCGGAATTCACATTAAAAGAATTAAATAAAAATGCAAGCACCTTCAAAGATACTTCATTTATTTTCAAAAACGTAGAAAATTTCGATTATAAAGAACTAAAACTCATTTACTGATGCATGTACATAATTCTTTGCTTATACATGGTGTCCCATTTAGCTCAAGTTACTGCTAATATTTTATTCGTAAAAATACCAAAAACTGCTTCAGAAAGAAATTACTTCTTTAGATAACCTTTCCATTGCCTAATTTCCCTTTTGAAATATAAACAATATACCAAATTACTTTTTAATATCCTCAGAAATTAAATAATTCACGGTACTCAAGTTAGATAGGACACCCTGTATAATAAAGTATATTTCAATAATCATAATTATATCTCGTTACGTAAGAAAAGTGTATTTACCAATTTTTTCAGGGAAAAAGTCAATCATTGTATGGGGGTCAACATCTGCACGCGTTACCCTAGTCGTTCGTTTATTCTCGGTGCTGATTATGCAAACTTTTTGACGCATTGCCAATCGGTCTTGATGATTCACAAAGGCTTAGAAATTATTCTTGCCGACCGGAAATCTGTTCGATGCACATGTTGCCCTCGCATCTACAAGCATTCTCCGAATGTTTGCCCGTTTACTCATCCGTCGTTCTTAAAGGAACAACGCGCGGTTACCCTTAGATCCGATTACGATTCTTCCCGTTTCTCGACGACGATTTTCGCTGTCATTTTATGACTCGGGGTTGTTGTAATTTTTCGAAGGAACGGGTATCGTTGTCGGAGATGCACCAAAACGTCTTGGTCCTTCGGGTAAAGGGGAACACGTAGCAGGTTGCTCGTGCAACATTGATCAGACATTACGGTCCACGTCGCACAGTGTTTTAAAATAGCCGTCTGACCGCCAGAATACTGTACTTTTAACTTAGGAGTACATTGGTACTCGAGACTGATTGTGAGTAACATTGTCAAAGACATCGATCTGTTTTTACAGTATTTCCTAACGAGAGTTGAATTAATTCCAATTTTTACAATTAAAAAATTTTAAATGCGACATGTTCGTATATTGGTTGGCGGAATATTTAAAGAAACGCTTTGAAATTTGAAAAATGGAACCATAAAGTGGTTGAAAATTCAACTCAAACTGTTGCCTCGCTCAGTAATGTGAATTGTTGATTCTTAAAAACTATTTGAGATTTAATATCAGTAGAATACTTGTGTTACTCAAAATTAATTGTATCTTTTAGTCTAATAATTATTAAATTATGAAAAAGGGGCGGTTATTAGTGAACCCGATGACAATCAACGTGTCAACCTTCAAAAGACAGAGCCTGAGTCAATTGTGGCCAAACCAAGAAAAAATATACGATATTTTAATTCAAATTACATGTATAAATTTTGAATGACAAGTATTTCATCCACCATCGAATAATATTTAAAATAATAATCGAAAATCTGTAAAATAGGAATAAAATCTAGTTAAAAGTTAAAATGAAATTTAACTAGCATTCCCTTGCCGAAGGGTTAAATATTTTTGTGCCCCACTGTATATTTCACCAGATTTTTCGGAAAATTCAAAAATACGTAGAATTTTAATACAAAAGTATAGAAAAGATTTAGCAAGCGATCAAGTTAATCGTTTCGGAAGAATGACTAGTCCCGATCGCTCGAAAATCGCTTCGAAGCGTTGGAGACACGGAATTAATTGAAGCAAACGTGTGCAAAGAGAGGATTGTTTTTTCGGGGATTATATCAGAATTACTTGAAAGCTGTTTTTAGTTATTGCACGATTACGCGCCACCCTCCAAAGTATGAAATTGTTATTGCAGCGAAGAGCGTTCAAGCAGTTCGAGAATTGTTCCTCTTTGTGCTGGTTTTACGCTCATTTGGAGCAATGGTATTTGAACACGGGCACGGAACACGCTCGTAGAATTGTAACCATTTAACGGATTATAAAAGTGATGTTAAACTGCTTTCTTTTATTGTTCCAAACGGACCAAAGATTAATTTGCATTCAAATGAATTAAATGAAATTTATATTATCTTCAATTTTTTTTTTGTATTAAACATCTTTGTTGATTTAATATTTTAATTTCATTTCCAATGTATAACACAAATTATTAATTGAAAAATTACTTATGCGATTAACTTCAAACTTCTAAGACAAATATAGAAAATTAACTACGTGTGCATGTTCAGTGCTACAGTGTTGGATAACGTATTGAAAACTTTAATTAGCTAATTGCGAATCATTTTATAGACGCTTGGAAATAAGAATCATACAAATAACACTAGAACCAAAGTAATATAATCATAATATAATAACTTTTCGAAAATAAAATTACAGATTCCAAGGACATTTTACGACTTATTTAATTAGTGATATTTAAAGTGAAAAGATTTGAAATAAACGATCACACGACACTGTAATCTCTTCCATGCATAAGCTAAGATGAACACATCCTGGATATCCCCCGGAAATCGAGCAAAGACAATCGTGATTATTATTTAGACAACGATAACCGTTGCATCGTGAAAATGAGAACCGATCTCGCCACTGTTTGCACTGTTGGATTCAATTCGGGCCAGAATGGAAGAGGGGTTGAGAAGGAAAACAGAGAGAGCATAGGGGTTTGATATTGGAATACACGATGGATTATAAAGAAAGAGGAAACATCGGGGGGTGTGTGCAGATGGAAATAGAAACGGGCATATTTAAGCGGTTACACACCGGTGTGACAGCAGGTCATATATAGCTATCGGTTTCGGTCTCATATATCATCGCCATTAACCCGGTAACACGGTGAACCTTCTTAACTTTTCTTCCGTTCCTTTTCCTTCTTCCGTTTGTCCTGTGTTATCTCTTGATCTTTAAAATTATGAAATTTTTCTCATTTCCATTTTCCATTGCCAGTTAGAAAATTAAATGGACAAAATTTATAAGCGGCAGATATGAAAATTTTGGATAGAACTAAAGAAAACATACGTATTTCTTTATTTTCGAATTTATAGGGGTTTTCAATCTTCAGGATTTGTATGATTTTAGAAAAGAAAAGTGAGTAGTACAAAATGTATGGAATTAGATAAGTTTGTTTATTTGTATACTATATTTTTAGTACATTATTGAGTGTCTATATCAGATTCTTCCGTATATTATTAATTTTTGTAAAAGTTCACGTGTTCTTTATCTAGAAATAGTCACACAACTTTTTCTTTGCACCGAATAATAAATACAAAAACTGTTAAGGGTTAGTAAGTAACAGAAATCATAATTAGGGTTAAAATTAAAACCAAATAGTTCTTTTAATTCAGTTCTAATTTAATCAACATTCCATCAATTTCCGTCATTTGTATTGCAATATACCTCTCTTTCGGACTGAAATTATAAACACAAGAGAACAACGTCCACATACAGTCATTAGCAGAAAATGGTGGTACTCAGTGGTACTCTTGCACCAATCCCTCAATTAAGCCCTAACCCTAACCCTAACACACAGAAAACCAATGTTTATTTATTATTATTTTATAAATTATATAACGATAACTAAACACCACATGATGACAGAATGAACAAAAATCACATTTCCTAATATTTCATGGCATACCTCTTGCGCCGAATATTTTATCCAGGAAAGGTGTCAAAGGGTTAAAATACGCGATCAGATTTTGAAAGCTAATCGACGGGAGAAGAAGCAGAAAAACGTTTCCGGAAAGTATCGGTTGATTGAACGCGGAACGTTCAACGACCCTTGTTCGGTCGAGGCGAACGTCGTCGGAAGGAACGTTTAGAAACCAATTTCCCGGACAAAGAAACGACGATTATCTGAGAGTAATCGCGGCATGCCGGTAGCCGGTCGACACCAGGAAGCGAGCCGCTAAACTCCCTCCTGGTTGCGGTGCAATTGCAATCATCTCTCTGCCTAGCCACTTTCACTGGTGACCTACTGTTACGACGTCCTGGCTCGCCGGTGACGCGGCACCTTCTACATCGTGTATTTCTGTATGCGTGTGTTTATACACGCGTGCGTGCGAACGTGTGTTCGTTTCACCCTACGCGTGCAGCCTATTCAGAATTTGTACGCAGAACCGTTAGGTGGAGAGAAGAGGCACGAAGATGAAGGGAGAAGATATTTGGACACGATGTTTGCTTACCTTAATTTCGTTCCAAGAGATTTATGGGAGTTATAAAATTGATCGAAAGATAAGGGATGTTTAGCTTCCTGGAGTTTGGAGAGATTTAGACTCGTGAATTTTTCGATTTTGGGATTTCTATTTAACCGATTAACTGCGGAGTTTAAATCGAGCAAAGGACGTGTATATACGTCGAACGTAGGGCAAATGCTCTTGTTATAAATTGTGAGAAATAGGTAAAGAAAAGTGATATACCTGAACGTACATAGATGCATTGGAGAAAAGAATCAACTCAGTTTGTGAATGTAGTAATACATTGTACGTGGAGTACCAAAAAGAATAATCAACGTTTGTTTCATAAAATACATGTAAAATATATTGCAGTTCTATTGGTGATATAAAGGATACTAGTAACTTCGCTAAGTAAAATTACCTCAAAATAACGTTATACCGCATTCGTCGAGATTTAAACGAACGAAAGAAGAACGGTTTGTCTTCTTTCCTCTCGTGCCTCAACTTCCGCGTCACGAGTGTCATGATCCTCGTCGTGGCTGCCGGATCACGAAACATTCCGCGGAGAAAGATCGATCTTCGACTCCAGATATTCTCAACAAGACAGACCAGATACGAAATAGAAAGAAGATGAAGAAGACCGCCGCCAGCTAACAATACGTCGGCAATAGATCTTCCATTTCGTCGCAAGATAATAATTAATATACTGAAAGTATGCGAACAAATTACCACCAATTATAGATTTTAAAAAGATACAACGATACGCTGATGTTAATTAATTAAAGTTTACACACAAATAATTACACATTTGAAAGGTGAGCCAAGGGAGATACACGTTTCTAGTTTAGATACCCGTTCACCAATTCATCATCTCCACCGCTCTTTTTTTTTAATTGTCTCTCGAGACACGGGCGCGTTGAGCATGGTCATGGATTCAGGAACCAGTTCTCATGATCAAAGTTGTGCACCACAGTCACTTAAACAGCCCAATCTATCTCGTCTTCAACAGCCTTGCCAATTATCCTGGCGGTGCTCAGGACTTCGGCGAACTGCAAACTATCGGATTAGAGAGATCCACGAGGAGCCGGGCTCTCGATTCGACAGGCTAAGATCGAACTTTCGATATAAATAATCGTCGTAATTGCAAGAAGAAATTCCTGCGTCAAGTATACAGATTTTCGTAATATCTCGAAGTTATAAATTACATTGTAGTTACTTTAATCAGACACGATTTGATGACATAAAAGTATCTTCAAATAGTACTTATGATATATCAAATTGAAGCAAACAGTTCGACAAAAATGACTATATAGACACTTTGTCAAAATTCTTTATACAAATTGATTTATTCGTTGTTAAATATTGAGCATCTACTAATGGACGTTACTAAATGTAAGCTGTAGAAGCAGCCATTTTATGCTGGAAATATTAATTACTTTTGTCAAACTTTAAACTTCAGATCGATGTGCCATAATTACCATTACTCCGATGTCATCAAGTTATCTATTTACTATTCAATTAGTGTTTGACAAGTACATTCGTTAACGAGGGGATAATCACCTTGAGGATTCATTAAAACTAAAATACTATTAATTATTTATAGCAACTGAAATTTCACTAACTGGAAACTGTTCGAAGAATTGAAAGATCCATTTCTTTTAATAAAATAAAGGAATAAAATAACGACTTTAAAAATTAACGATTGTTTCTTCTGTCGTTTTCGATCTTCGTTGGTTGCTAGTCCAGCGGGAAAACGCGGAAGAGAAACGCAACGGGCAGGCCGTTGCCTCGGGAGGGCAAGGTGCATGAACCGTGGGTGGTTGCGCAAGTCGTAACCTCCTCCGCGTTGCTAGTTCGTCGTCGTGTACCTGACCATGCAGCCG
Source organism: Stelis phaeoptera (assembly GCA_943735885.1). NCBI lineage: Eukaryota > Metazoa > Arthropoda > Insecta > Hymenoptera > Megachilidae > Stelis > Stelis phaeoptera. The sequence continues at coordinate 7,999,160 of OX030933.1, forward strand.
GGTCTCGGTTCTGTCGGGACCATGATCGCACGCAATATGCATAAATTACGTGAAAGAAGCGTGCGTGTACGAGCTTGGGGGGGCAATCTGGTGGCCGCGCGCCGGTGAAAGTTGCCCGAGGTCAACAATCACCGTCTACGATTCTTTCTTGTACATTAAAAGAGACCCCAGTCATTGTACTCATCTCGTGTTTACAATAGCGAACAGAAATGTCTATATCGATTGTATTACCGGTATATCAATGCAATACCAAAGTTTCTAAAAATAAATTCATATTATGTGTCACCCATATGTTAATGACATTCAAATAGAGAAGTTAATGTTTCAAAGGCGCAAATTTCTAAGAGATTTCGAAATAAAGCCTTTGGGAACAGACAATGCTTTTGAAGCGGAGATATGAATGTTGTCACGGGTGCAAACCTCGTAGAATTTCAAAATGAAGGTTGATGAACATACAGGTTGTATAGTAATAAGCGAATGAAATCGTTCGACTCGTAACGAAGAAAGTAACAACGATATTGTCTATTTATAGACAGGTTTCCTTTGCTATTTTGTTTCGCGGAGCGTTATTGTTGCATTCAGCATACGGTATACTTAGCATTCGGAAAGTTGAACGTATCATTTGAATTTCTTAAGAGTGTCACGCTCTAAAAGGAACGCACCTTTCGTTTCCTTGCGATTTACATACATCTTGTTGAACTCTGAACTCTCGAACGAACATCGTGGGATCGTTTACGATGTTATTCGCGCGTCAATCTAAACGCACGTTCCGCTTCCGGTCTGCTCGCTTTCACTTATTCATATTTATTACCTGTTTGTATCCTTATCTAGCCACGATCATCTTGTACCAGAGATGGGGAGAAGTTAATATGATCGATGATTGTAATTGACGTGAAATCGTGTTCGTGATTAATGATCGTGCAATCAAAGCAAATGTAACCAGCGGGCATGATTAAATGAGAAATCTTTAATCACAAAAGAATTACTTTTTCTTACTTTTATTCAAATTTATGTATAATAGAGCATCTACTATATTTTCTATTATAGTATAGTGGTGAATTACGTATAATGCAAGGGTAGATCTGCATATTTGGTCCTATTTGAAAATTTGTCAATTTAACCCCTTCGTTCAAGTTGGAGATATTCTGGGTTTTTTAAACAGGAATTAAAAAACGAAATACTATATTTTTAGGAACTTAAAAATTTCAAAATATAATTTTAAAAACTTTGAAACTTGCAAATAGTTTCTAAGAAACTTAATTATATCAAATATTTCAAAAATTAAATAAATTCAATATTACGATTTACTATAAAAATGAATAAAAATTCTTTTATAATAGCTTTAAATTAACAATCAAACACTGTACATACAATAATTTTAAATTAACGAATAAATTTGTATACAAAGGAAAAGCTATATAAAAGTATAACTTTGATTCATTTTCAATCCACGAATGCTGCAGCATTTTCAGTATCGATCACGTTAGTTCGACGAACAAATTGTACACGTTAATCGTCATGGATTTCAATAATTCTACAGAAATGCAAACAATGCATCGACTATACTTATGGTTTGACATTTCGATTCAGAAACGAGCTTCCAGGTAAATAACAATTGTTCGTGGTACAAGAGGACATTGAAGGAAGAAGTTTCGCGACGTCTAAAAGAGAAAAAGAGGTCGCGGTGGCTGGAAACGTAGTGTCATTGCACTTCAGAAGCCACGCAAGAGCTTTCAAGCTCGTAAAGCACCGATAGACAGGCGCAGTTTTCATTGGACTTTTCGAATTTTCAAGATCTATCTGTCGGAAAGTTTCTTACGTAACAAACAGACGATTATCGAGAAAATAAAACCCTTGATGTGTCTATTCGACCAATGAAATGTGTAATAATTCTTAGATAGTTTTTCGTTAAAATTATTAACATAAAGTATTATCCCTGAAGAATTGGATAGTACGAATAGAGACAAAGACTTTGACCTTTATTTTAATATGATTGGAATAGAAATAATTTGGAAGCTTGAATTATTAGAAATTTCAAATCAAGAAGTTACTACCTCACTGAAATGACAGGCCACGGAGAGAGTTAATAATTTCAATGGAATTTTAAACCTTTCATTTTTGGAATTTGAAAACATCCTATTGTCCAACACACAAATGAATCATTTGTTCGCCTCATTTAACTGCAATTCTATGGAAAACATGATTATATCGAATGCCAACGAGTTACCGGTGATTAACACCTTTAATTTTATGTAATAGAATAATAAGCAACACGGTAGATCAGACAAACTGTGAATAATGTTAATAATAATGCCCTAGAGTTCCCTCAATTGGTACTTTTATTTCCACCAAATAATATCTACAATTTTTACAGTACATATAGTTATTTGTACTAAACTCTACAAAATATTTCAAGTTAAACTGATAAAAAAAATTTCTAACAATATGTGTTAATAATTGAAATTTCAATGTGTCTTGCTACGCATGTCCGTTTCTACTTAAAGCGTTAAACAGTTAATATTCGATCGAGGCCAGTTGGATCGAAATAAAATTTATCGTGTGGAAACAGTCGAGCGAGGCTAGTACGGTTATCATCGTCGTTGCCCGGATTATCTTACTTCTTCTTTTTTATCAAACAGTCAGCTGACCGCAACAGTGAGACCTATTGTCAATGTTTCTCTCTCGAATCACCTCTGTGTCCCTATCTCTCTTTCTCTCGTGAGTTTGTTATCCGACAGGAAGGAAAGCGTGGTCGAGATTAAATTCCCTCCATTGGCAAGGTTTAGGTTGTTGCGCCACATTCCCCGCATTCACAGCAGCTCCATTCGAAGGTTAAGGTTCGCCCAATTTCACGAGCAGAATTTTGTTGACAACCAATTAACAAACACGGAATCCGTCGAAATAAATCCATTAAGAGCGTTTACAGATTTTCATGCCATCATTAATTACACGAGATTTTTCAACCTTCTTGAACTTAAAACAATCGAAAGTTGAGTAAAATTTGAATAAATACATTTCAAATCATAGACTTCGTGATATTTTAAACGAAGAATGAAATTGTGAGAAAATTAGTTATTCGTATTTTTAACAATTAGAGTATATACCGAGCTTTCTAAATTTTGACTTACAAACTCCTTGCCAAATTCAAAGACCCTTGATTGTTCAAATTGCGATTAACATTAAATTAACATACAATTACACTAAAAATGCGTGCCAGCTTTGTCGCATTCAAACCGTAGAATGCGTCGCGATGTTACAAAGCGAAGGGGTTGAAAAAGAAAATCGAACCATTACGATTTTGAAGGAACACGAGAGCATACGAAGTGAAAGAGGACGAGCACGAACGTGAAAAGGGACTAAAACAAAAGAGTACTCGGTGTCCCAGAAATATTGAACGCGTAGGTAAATTCACGGAAAAGAATGATCGAACCTGGCAAAGCGTAACAGGCTGACTTTCGTCGCGATGCAAAGAGCAAATGGGCGTTTGGTGTTCGAGCGGGGCAGGGTCATTGACTGGTTGGCGGTAGTTAATGCAGCATCCAGGCACGCACACGACCGTGCTGGCGGAGGGACCGCTTTTACGCGTGGGAGTTATTAAAAGCCGAACGAACTGGCGAGAAAAAAGCGACAGGCTTAAAAAAAAAAAAAAACGAGGTGAACGTTGGCCATCCTTTGCTGCGACCGGGGTGTTCTTCGCGTCTAACGACGCGACGGCCCGAAGCTGCCTTTTACAGGCCTTCGAAGAGACGTGTATTCTCGCCCGAACGTACAGAAACCGGGGTGTTTCCTTCCTCGAATTGAACTGGAATAATTGGAACGTTGTTTCGAGGAAACTGTTGCATGATTCCAGCTACTCGATGAATAACAGCGCCTTATCTACCGCTTCCAATGGAAAGATGTATCGTGTAGAAAGAGGGCGAATATCAGGTTGCTTCGTAGGAAAATTTCAATTTTTTTTTTACGAATATTGAACATAGTGGCAAGGATGTTCAAATTTTTCTTTTCTTTAACCTCGAAAGGCAAAGGTTTTCTGGTCGTTTCTGGGTTAATCGTGACACAGACCTAGATGTATTTAAATTAAAATGAAATATACAAATTCTTATTATAAAAAGGTTTCATACATTGGTAAATAAAAAAAGAGAGAGCTAACAATTTGAATTGAATTTTGGATTATTCCTTTGAAAGCATTCTTTTAAATATCCTTTGGTCCAATATACAAAAGTTCAGCATTAAAAAATTCATACGATTCCGAGGTCTGGGTCGTATTTGACCCGGTTTCGTCGTTCAAATATTAACACAGTTACGTTACTTCTCGTACACGAAAAAACAGGTGTATTCTGGTTGCCATTACATTAAGCAGAGTAGATTCATTAAAACAGCTCTTTAAAAAACTACTTACATTCTGCTGTGTTTCATTCTTTTCTTTGTTTGACAGATAAGCAACTATATTTTATAAATCATACTTTTAAAATCACAATCTTACAAGCTTTCATCGAGGTAGCCTTTCTAAAATCCTTAGGGACTTTTGTATGATAATTTTGCACACCACTTTTCATATTAGGGACACCGTGTATCCAATATAAGATCTAATGCTTTTATTAATTTAACAATTTTAACAATTAATTCTTCAATAACTAACAATACGACCCGTAAGTTTTGCTACATTGTTCATCATAAATAAGGGAGTAGAATAATGCTGATTAAAATTTAACAATTTGGGGTTAATATAAAAAATACAAAATTTTCAAACATTCTTCCATTCAGGTTAAATCCACCAGCTGTTAGAAAACACCTCCCCATTATTAAACGACTTTCTTCCATCGTACAGTAATCCTAAACACGTGTACACGTTTCCTGGAACGCCCTGTATACATAAATCATCCAATTCTTGGAGGTTGTTCTCTGTCATCGAGAAGGTCCCCTATGGAAATTTCTCCCTATCGGTCAACGCAATTTGCCCGCAGTTTCGGCTCGTAAATTCGGTTACGTCCCATTCAGTTCGGCGCGTGCGTTCACGGATCCTCGGCGCTGGTACGCGCGTGTTTTCGAGCCGAGGCCCGTCCCGAGATACGCGCGAATGTACGCCTCCTCCCGCGGTTGCATTTCGATGTATTTTTATTCCCGAGTCATCGCTCCCACGGTGTATTTTTATCCGGGCCGAGTGATATGTAACGTTCCGAGAAGATCACGGGACAACCCCGACGAAGTGAGGAGGGTGGAGGTTGATCACACTTTCCAGGGTCTTGTAAGACCCGCAAGAATTACGCCGAAATTGCATCGATTCAGGAAATTGATCGAATATTTTCATAGACAATAGACCAATCAACTAAAATGTTAATTAAGTAATTTGTATCTTTCATTTACAACATATTTCCTTGTGACTTTCTATTCGTAGAATTTCGTTTATATTTTGTCTACTTTCAAATTATCGTATCTTTTTCCCGAAGTCACATCGTAAAGATCGTAACGTTTATTTACGCATGCTAACATAGGCGTGAGCCGATTTATATTTCATTAATAATAAAGATACGATGAATGAGAGAGTAACCGGAGGATCTTATGTAATGGCGCGGTCACTGACTCCGATACACTTTCTCCAACAAGAAGTTATTCGTCGTAGATACCGATAAATGTCCGTATCGTGTGACGAACGAAAGATAGACAGCGTAACGAATCAACAATTATTTTTTTTCTTTCTTGTTCCACTTCTTTTTCTTTCCATGGAATTGTACCCATTCCAATCGAGAAAGGACTGACCATTCTTGCTTTCGTTCTACAATTTACAGCCACGATTTCCTTTTACGCGTGTAATGCAATCTTAACCCCTTCGTTATTAACCTTTCAGACCCCTGTGCTTCATGTAGTCAATAGAAACTTCGTCGAATAGAAATTGGCGCAACTTCTAAAGCACTTACAATTTTAAATTGTGCGTTCCCTTATTACAAATGGAGTAGTCATTTGGTACATCCGAATACTTCAGTTACGTGCAATCACTTTCAAGATAACTTTACGGGTGATATTTTACGAAAGTTTACCGATGTTGAGTTAAAGGCAGTTATAGTCGTTCGCCATGTAACTACGAACGACTATACTCGTCCTTCGCAACGAGAATATATTCGAAATTGGTCATTTCGTATCCTAAATTGTAAAAACATACAATTATTTTAACACGTTGACTGCCACAGGGGTCACCGGTGACCGGCGCCCGAAATTTTTTACAATCAAATAATTAATAAAAGAAATGACGAAACAAACCACGGATAGCGTTATCATTAAGCTAATAATGTTAGCTATCGATTTGAAAGGTTAAATTTGAAAATTAGTTGATTATATTCTTAATAATTAGGATTTCAACGTGTCTGACTACACACGTCCGTTTTCACTGTGGCAGTTAACGTGTTAATAATCTCTTCTTCGATACAATATAGAAACCTAAAATTACGAGATTCATTAATGAAATATGCGACCATCAAAACCAGTCACTATCCGATGGATCCAATAAGAGCCTGGCCTAAAGGAACGAAATTATAGGATTCTTTAACTACCCAATGCACTTTTCTCCATGCACTTCCGATCGTTGCGTTCGAAAGAAACGAATCGCAGGTGGCGTTTTCGTGCGTCTGTGCGTTTTTATCCATCCACCTCGAAAGTGTTCTCCTCTTCTTTTTCTTATTTTTTCTTTTTTTTTTTGTATGTCTTCTCTCCTACGCTGCTGTGAAACTAATTTAGCTACCGAGACGATGACTGGAGGGGGGGATAGGAAAAAAGACTCTGCCAATCAGTTTCCTCCGGGGACGAAATTGCGGCGGTAAAGCTGGAGTTTTAACGCGACGAAATTCGCGTCGAAAAATTTCTCGACCACTCGCGAACGACGTCCACGTGGCTAAAAATGACGTCAATAAAACGGGGAATCGCGTTTTCCCGTTATCACCGGATGTAGAGGTATTGATTTATATAGATGAGCTGCTGGTGATTGAATTAGAAAGAATGGAACAGGCGGGATGATTAATTTAATAACGAAACATTATTAATCGTTCCAGTGATTAATCTGATATTGATGTATTAATTATTTTAAAAACCTTTTTCTTGAGAATTTAGAAAATAGACTAAATTAACGGTTCCTAGTTAAATAGATTGGAATTTACTTAAAATTATATTCATGTTTATTCAATTTTTAGCAATTCCTTAATCCATTTGTGATAGATATTTGCTTCTTTTCTTTGGTTATTTACTAAAATGAGAAGTTAAGAAGTTGAATTTAATTGCAAATTGAATACAGATATTAATACGTAAGACTTAAAATGTAATATACCGTGGAATTGTTAAAATTAAAATACTATATTAAACTTAAACTCAGTCCAATTTAACGCTATTTGATTAATAAAATTGAAATTTAAAAACTTACAGTTTGGGAACAATTTGTCTAATTGTGTTTCAGTTTTCTTAACACTAACGCAATTAATTTGAAACAAATACCTATTTAAAATATTTATTTCTAGTAATAGGACAACTATACCTAGAAACTTTCACATCTTTTTAGTGGAAGTGGTTGAAACAAAATTTTTCACTTGAGAATCTATAGAATTTGAAGTCTGCGTAATAATCTGAGGTAATAAAAAAAGAACACAATTAAACTACATTGAATACAAATACCTTATTAAAAAATAAATAAATAAAAAAGGAATTATTCTCAATTTTGAATGATGAAGACTCCGAAAAGAGAATATTTTTTTAATATTTTTGATCGTTCTTATTCGAACGAACTTCAGCTAGAAATCGATTAAGAATATTCTGAAAAACAGAGGAAAGAAAACGTATTTCGTGTCAGGTGTTGGGATTAAAAAGACTTGGAACTGAAACACGAAATCTGCCAGAAACTTGGAAAGTAAAAATTGTTCAAGCTAGCTTAGAAAACTGTTCGCACTTCGTTAAACGCGTCGAAGTTCGTGGTATTCCCTGCCACGTTCCAGGCTACAGTAGACTTCGGTGGCCCGAATCGTTTCAGACTTCATAGAAAGCTATTTCGGTGCCAACGATAGAACTATTCAGTCCTGGACGCTTCCGCGTCAAAGCTACTTAACGCCGACCGGTTCGACTTCATTAACCGTTACATTAAAATAACCGACGAGAACAGAAGTTTCGTCTTTGATGCCCCACCAGCTTTCTTCGACTATTCTATTGAAAAATTCGCTCCTCGAACCGAAATATAAAATTAAGCTGAAGAGTTTTAAGTAACAGTGTGTTATCTTCTTATTTTCAAATTTATTTAAAAAACAAAAGTTGCATTGCTTGGGAGAACAGCAAAGGAACACCCAACAGCCGTCTAAATTCTAACGCTATCGATTCTATGCCATCGAGAGAGGCTCGCCGGTCAAGTCGACGTTTTATATCGGCCCGTGGTATCTGGTGGGGCTAGGTGCATCGTCCTTAGGGAGAAAGTTTGCTGCAACGGCGTAATACGCGATCTAACCCAACCTAGCCCAACCTAGCCAACAGACAGACGATCTGGTGGTAGCCTAGGCCTAGGATAAGATTGGCTAGGATTGGATCTCGAAGCTACGCTCGACCGACTATGAAGAACGGTTGTGCAACCCGGTTGCAACCGTCTCGAGAGGAGAATTCTTCCGAGACACGAAAAAGCGAAACGACGTTCAACAACGACCGTCCATTTTCGTTAACCTCGATCATTTCAAAATGATTCTGGAGAAAATTAGAATTGAACAAAATGTTACTGTGGATCTTTGAAATCTGAACAATTGAATCGTTTAATGGGATAGTGGTGCATTATTGGATAATGAGGGATGAAAATTCTTTCTGTAAAACGCAATGATATCAAAGAATGTTACGTTTTCTGTTTGTAAGATACTGTTAAATTTTACCTTAAAATAGGTTTAATTATCAATGATATTATACCTGAAACGTGATGTTAAATTAAATAATCAAAAAACGGACTTAAATCATTTTTACGTTAAACGTCTCAATTTGCAGTTTGAATAACGGACCACTTGTCGTCATTATGAATAATTAAAAGCATTTTATTATTAAAACTGTTTCTGTTTTTACTGTTTATCAATATTATGCTTTGAAGTAGGTGCTTGGATTCAGCAAATATTGAAAGTCTGAAAAATAACCTTTTAAATGAAATAACAATGCTTGAATCATTGATTTCATACTGTGCAGCAAATACATACTGTTTTGAAATATTTGGTTGCAAAAATGACGAGTATTGATCGATTTTAATATTCGTATCATTGGTTCGAAATGAATTGGATTAAATTAATTAGGGTACAGGATTAAATGAATAAATAAAAATTGATATTTGAGAGAAATGAGAAAAGAGGAAAATATATTATTAATAATCTGGCGATATTAAACACAGAAAGCGTTTAATTTGAAACACCTGCGAACTCGTTCTCCCATCGTCGATATCCGAAATAATCTGTCGAAGTGTGGATTAATAGCCGTCAATAATAAATTAAAAGCTGCGATGCATGACGTTGATCGTGATTTCAGCATTGATTAGCGATGGAAATGATGACCAGTCAAGTGGTGTCAATAGTTCTGATGAAAGTATTCATACCTTGCGCAAATGCCCACCAGTGTATCGATATCAAACATTCATTGAACTACTCGATAAAATTATGCTCGATAATCTTCTTTTATAATTTCTCATTTTGAAATAACTGATAAATTTTATGGAAAATAAATAATACAATATATTATATTTGTAACCAATTGCAACAATAAATTTTCTACAAAAATAAAATTTGATTTTTATAAGAACTGGAGATAATAAAAACAAACTGATTTAAGTAATAAATATTTTAATAACTTCAAAAACAAAAAGAAAAGTTTTAATGCGATGATTGTTTAAATTACTGGTGAACGTTTATTTTAAAATATGGTAAACATTTTTTAAACTATGATTAGAAGAGAACGTTAACGTTTTACGAAATTTTAAAGCACTCAACGGAAACTTCAATATTATCGACAAGGCTTCAGGCTGATCAAATATTTGAAAGAAATCTTCTATTCAATCTAACCGAATTAATTAAAGAAGTCAAGATACTCTTCACGAAGTCAAATATTGCTAAACAAAGAATTCTTGTACGTTTGGCAATCTTTCCTTGAAAATGAATTTACGGATTTCAATCAAGTGGAATTAAAAGCAATTTAGTTAAATTTCAATTTAAAAAGTAAATGCATCCAGGGAATTGAATAATCTAATTAATTTCTACAGGTTGATGATCTATTTAATTGGCAATTAAATGTTTCTCATAACTTTTTTATTACTTTACGATAAAATTTGAATAATTTTATAAATTGGTCGTTTCTCGTTATTTCATTTTGCACTATGGATATATTTAAAAATATGTAACTGTGTTCCTAAAATTTTTATTATAGTACAAAGGGACTGATTTTTGCTTCGATGTTGTATTTTAAACAATATATTTCTAATTCCTTTTTAATATTAATTCTGATAATTTTGATTCGTTGTTATAATTTCTGAAAGTAGCCCCTTTTTATCGAAGGATGTCGGATCTTCGGATACTTAATATGAAACTAAAGTGGTTCTCGAACAGAGTGTTTCGCGTAGCGATTATAATCCGTCGAATCGTAAAAATCAAACTCCGTTGGTTCGTCTCACTTTCTAAAGTCCAATTTGGATGCATCTCCAGGGAAATCTTTGCGATTTAAAAGCGAATCATAAATCACTCGCTTGTCTTACAACTGTCACCGAAGCTTCGTTCTATCGATCAGGATTTTTCTGCGACTCCAAGACGTTTCCTTCTGCGTAATCGTTTCCCAAAAGTTCTTAAAAGTCACGTTTTCACGTACAAGAAAGGATTCGAGTTGGCATATTTTTCGCGAATAAACTCTTCTGCGACACAAGGCAATTATACAAATTTTTGCAATAAATCTTTGATTTTTGTTTGAATTATTTATTAAGTGAAAAATAGATGTGATTAATCATGAAATTATGAGTAGTGGAAGTATTAGGAATATTGAGAAGATTTTAAATGTACTTGTAAGGTTTTAGGGATAATTTTATTTATTGTGGAGACGTATCGTTAATAATAATTCATTGCTTTCTAAATCATTTATTAATCATTTGTCAGCGAATTTAATTTGAAAAATAAATCAATTTATATCAAAAACATTGGAGTCTCTTAAATTCTCTATAAAAATCATTTATCCCACCATACAAAGGAATTTTTAATATCTTATCTTTCGAATCCTATAAAAAAGAATCGCAATCAAGAAACTAATCTCTCTATTTTGAATCATAATCAATGTGAAAATTAAGTACTTCAAATGTTAGCAAATAAAGGAGTCATATCCAAAGAAGTAATTTTTCATGTAATGTAGACGTATTCAACAAAAGCGAATTTGAAATTTTTCAAATTGCTTCATTCCCAATAAATTATTATCAAACAGCTATACAGTTTCAGCATTTTCCGAATTTTTCAGAATAATTTTGTATCATATTAACACTACTATAATTATCAATTTCATAAAAATGGCTAAATCACGAAATCGATCAACATACTTTTGCCAAAAAGTAACTAAATGCCGTCCATAGACGTGCAATGCTTGAGATTGCAGATGCAAATGATGGCTACGGCCGTCCTATATTCTTAAGAAAATTTGTTAGTAAGTTTGAAATCTTCATCAAACTCCCCGAGAATCAAATAATTAACGAACAAGAAAAAAGTTGCTTTTATCGTCAACGTGTTAATTTTGTTCAAGACAAAGACTCGCTGCGTAACACTAGTATAAATTCCATCCTATATTTATTCATTTTTCTATTTTTTCTTCAATCTGAAAGTTTGAATGTCATACTCTTCGTTCAGACATCCTCGGTGTCTTCGATTCGACGCGCAAAAGCGAAATAGAAGGCGAGAGTCGCGACGGGTTGCTCGAATGAGGTGAAAGTCCATAGGCACACCATAAGCGGAGTCGCATCGCCATTCATTCCGCGACGTCGTCGTTCACCGAGCGGAGTACAATCCCGAGCGGACCCGCTCCACTGACTCGCGAAGCGTAGACGAGGATTCCGCTAACTTTACTCACGGTACCGCTAGTCCACGGGGCCACCATAATACTTAGCGGACCCTGGCTTCCGGGCTTTCCCTTTCCGCTCGTGACTCACGGTCACGAACTTCGCACGTTTCAGATTTAATATTATCAGGAAAAATTGGAGAGTTTGAAGGTGGTCGACGGGGAAGGGGAATTTGATAGTTTGTTTGGTGTTTAGAAACGTTATGAGGTATACGTGGGGAGGTATGGCCGAGGGGTTAAATGGATATGGGGATTTTAGATAATCTTTATCTTTTCGTAATATAATATTTGGATTTTGTCAAATTATGTTTACTTCTGTACACTTTTGTTTTTATTCGAAATATGGATTTGTTGGTAATTGGACTCGGTCGGAGAAACTCTGAAACTTATGGTATTAAATGACGTTTATCATCGCTTAATAAGGACAGTATAAATAATCGTATTGTATTTATGCTAGAATAATTTATACAATGTTCGTGTGATTTTAATGAGTAGGGAGATAAACTACGTAATATTTAATCGACCACCAATTCAGTAACTTGTGAATAGATTTTTCATTTTTCACCATCCACCAAAAATTACGTGTCAGAAAAAAAAGACAAATTATTAGAAAATGACACAAAACAATTTCATATAACAGCATTGAGGGGTGAAGAGAATCGCAGATCCTGCTATAGTTACTCATGATATCGATAGTCCAAGGTTATTCGCAACCCCTATGATGCTTGCGGGATCGTCATGGTGCCCCATGTACCACGGGAACCCGGTTTTCCCTTTTATCGTCCCCTTCGTGAGTTCCCATGAGGGTGAAAGTGGAATCGCATTATAGAAACTGGGAAAATGACACGCTGGTTTCTTCTGCCCTTTTCTCTTGATTCTGTATTTTTTTTCTTCATCTCCTTTTTTTTTCTTTTTTTTTTTTTTGTTACGAACTTACGTGTGTCGAGTTTAATGGCTCGTGCAGCGAAAGGGTGACTCTGTACGATTAACAAGGGGTGAAAATCGATACCAGCCTCAGTGTATAAACGATCTGAAACTGTCTTTGTGATTGTGCGAGAATCAACGACGTATCCATCTTATTTGACCCTTTCGTAATCAATTAAGTTAAATCGAAGCTTTAGTGTCCAAAGATTCTTAAGTTAAGGCTGAGATGAAACTCGAATCAATTTTGAATCTAAATAACTTTTTAGTAATAATTTGATTCGTTGATTTAACCCTTTAACATCGAAAGCTTTGTATTCACAAAATTTTAAGATAGATTTTGTATTATTTTCTTCCCTACTTATTTACATTAAGTAATATGTTAGTGATACTTATTCACCATACCATCTATTTGTACTAACCTCGGTTATAATAAAATCTAGTATTTTAAAAATAATATATCTTTTTTTCATCCGGAAACTAACAGATTTTGCAGGTACAAAAATCTGGTTTAAAAATGACACAAACAACGTTTCAGTGATAATATAATAATATTTATTAAAAAGAAGCTAATTTAATAGTAGCCTAAAATACCACTTAAAATTGAAAATGAAACTTAAAAGAGAACGACCACAAAATTCATGAATCAATAAAATACCGTAGAAAATTGAAACAGAAAGTGAAGGAAACAGAATTGTAGTACAAAACTCGATAATAAACTATAATCGCAACAAGCGAAGGATCCTGGTAACCGGAGCAAAGGAAATAAAGTTCTCCGGTCACGACTGTTCTTCATCCCTCGGACGGTTTTCGAGCTCGTAATTACAAAAGACACTCTCATCGAGCGCAGAGAGTGCGGTTAGGAAGAGGGACGTGCGCGGAGCGTATAAATCGTCTGTGAACGGTGGATGAACCGTAGAAGGAAGACAATGGAGGCGCCGATAGAGCGCTGATGACACGACGGTAATCAGAAGTCACGAATTATAGAGCATGCATAATGCAGAGGATCGTAGCTACTGCAACATTCATGTAAAGCCACGCGAGCCGAATTTTCGCGATTCTGAATTTCAATACGGGCCTAACAGTACTCCTGACGGCTCGTTCGGGCGTGGAATCGCGGAGCATGTTCCGTACCCGAGATTTTGAGAGCCTCGGGATTAATCGTGTCCTCGAAATGCATGCCACGTGATTCACTTTTGCACGAGCTGGCAGACCCATTGGAATCCGAATCGCGTTAATTTTCACGAATTAAATTCGAAGACAGGATGTTGTGTAATGCGAGGTGTGGTCCCTTTGAATTATTTTAAATGCAACGTGTCTTGACAAAAATCTAGGAAAAATAAACTGTTTAACCGTGTCCTACTATTTGCATATTATTTCTGCAAAGTTATTATTTGTATAGTAAATTGTTTCTCAGTCGACAAATGGAGTGTTTGTTGGAAAGAAAATGAAAGGTACTTAACTGTCTTTGTGGAGGAATAATTTACAGAACAATGGCCCTTAAACTTCAGAAATTTTGTAACCATCAGAATATTTTGAGCTTCACTTGTTACAAATACAATTTTGCGAATACAACAAAATCGAATGGCGATTGCGTTCGATCTGAAAATCTTGTCCCTGGATCCTTTTAAAGGCGACACGAAACTTCGGCGAAACGTAACCCCTACTGTCACATCGTGACGATTCTGCACCATTCGGGATATGCTTCTCCTTCATTCTTTTCTTCGAAAGCTTCGTACTTTCAATCCCTGTCAGAACTTCGCGTCATCCGTTTTCGATCGTCGAAAACGCAGAGAAATCCTCGTTCCATCGACTACGAAGCTGACCAATCGACATCTCGTCTCTTTTCGAGGGTATTTACATGAAATTCGCGTGTCCCCGAGAAGAAGGGCCTTAAGTGCGGCGTATCGACGCCCAGTTACCAAATTAAAGTTCCTGAAGGGTTCTCGAAGGCGGACAGGAACGGTCTCGTGCGTTCCCGCGGCTGAACGAGGGACGGGGGTGTACGGGCGGGGAACACCATGGGGTAGAAAGCCAGACGAAAGTGTTTTTACACGCGGGTGGTCCTAAGAGCTTAAAAAAGAGCGAGGAACGAGAGAAAGGCGACCGTGTGCTACGAATTTCTGTCCTGTCGAAGTCTCCAGCCTTACGATTGTTTAAAAAAAATTCAAAGATCGTAATTTTTCAGCTGATACTTTAAATTGTAGGTTAACAAATGCAAATTTTTAGAAATAAAGATACTGTACGTATAACCTGTGCTAACAGTCAATTCTGGTAACCGATGGTACAAACGAAATTTGACTGTTCCAAATTTTTATGTGTATTTTAAACAATTTTTAATACTTGATGTAACAAGCGATCGAATACTGTAGTAGACACTTTGATAAAACGACTCAGTTTGTTCACGAAACACAATAAAACTTTTCTTGTACCACTGTCACGTTAAAAAACAGCACGATATAATTTTAAAAAATTATTAAAACTGCGCTTGGGGAATTTGTAACATCGTTTAAAACAACGCTCAAAATCCTGATAGGTTATATTACTAGCAATTCTTCCACTCTGATTTCTACCGAGATTCAAACAGTTGGATCTGTGATCTACGTACTGTCGGGCATCTAGTTTTACAACGATTCCGTTCATCAGCGTTTCGAACTCTTCTCGATGTCGTAAACTTCATCTACATTTCATCTTACACGACCTATTGGCCAACCGGTCGATCCTCAAACTCTACTTTTCATATTTAGTCTGCACGAGTTTCGCAACACGGAATACTAAAGTACCTAGTGAATTGTGAATTGGTTTAACCTTTCTTCCAATGTTTAAATTTATAATAGATTTCCGAAGCCATTATTTCACGAATAATGTAAATGCAAACACACTTACTTTACAATATTTAGAAATTTCGCAAAACAATAAAAAATTGTGCAAATTTTACTACTAATTAGATCAATGCACATTAAAGAATGTTTTAGTTTAAAAATTTTTAGATGTGTTAAGTGTCAGCAAATCGATTATTAGCGGGCAATAATCAGGGTTCCTCGTAATAAGCACCCACTCGTGAATTTTTTGGAGGGAAACAAAGTATTCTGTTCGAATATTCGCTTCGTTATTCATAGTACAATGGAGATATCGAGGAATTTGGTGGTGTAACGAGATTTGTTGGTGACGGTGCTATTTTCACTCGAAGATTCTTGCGTGTCACTTATCGTCGCCCGATGACCTCACATATCGATATAACACGTGCGTTAAAACGCGTAGCGTGCGAGCCTGAGGGGACCAATTCTGAATACGAGGTCGACAACCGCGATGTGTCTCGTCGAACGTGTCAGTCGGTGATCCTAAGTCAACGAAAACATTATCAGCCACGGAATAAGGTGTAATAATCGCATAAAATGTGTCACGCCAGGGGCATCGTAAGTATTCAAGCGACAAGAGTAATTTTCAAATTATTTCAGCAAACAGTGGAAGAAATGTCTGTTCTCCGAAAATATTCAATAGAATATCAGCGAGATCTCCTCGGTGTTTGAGTTCCTACTTCCTGATCAAACATTGGGAAATTAATTCTACTCTGTTTACTTAACAATGTAAAACTGGGTTTTAATTCTTCGCCACAGATACCCGAATCACTGTGATAATTTCTACCGACCTAGTATCTTCTTTAGAACATCTATTTAACTCTTTGACCGCGAAAAACGTGTGTACATACGCTCTTACTAATTTTGTAATAATTTTGAAGATTTAAAACAAATTTAACTTAACTTTAATATTTCATCGACTTTTCGTCGAAACATGCCGCAATCAAAGGGCTAATAATTAACGAATTTTCTTACCGAACCATTTATCATTCATTTTTCACTTCTACCCCATCGATTCATAAAACAACCCCAACTCGAAAGAATCTCCCACCGCGGTCGGTCGTCCCCTGCTGTATAGCAGCTGAAAATAACAAGCATCGTCATCGTAGCCAACAATCGTCTCGATTCTACCGATGCCCCGAGTCATCGCGACTTTCCCATCAATTCCGACGATACCTGTTTATCTTCGAGTTCACGAAGGCAATGGCGTAGCTGCGTGCGAATAAGCCGATTACGTATACGTTCTCGAGAGGGACGCGAGCGAGCGCACCTTGGGTGCTCGTCAATGCGGGGGCGCTGTTAGCGGCGCGACCGTTAACGGGGGAGGCGTGGGGGGAAGGAGGGTTGGTGCCCGCGAGGGATGGCAAAGGAGGTAGTAGGGAGACGGATGGTGGGAGAAACGGGAAGATGTGGTGGGGGTAGTTCGGTGGCAGCAGCGGCGTGCTCGGTGTCATTGCCTCGACGCTCGGGGCGGCCAGTGACTCCATCACTGACCTAGTGCCGAGGATGCACGAGCGCCGGCGGAAACCGCCGAGCCGGAGGCCGTCGACCTCGGCCGGCCTCCAGCGCGACACACACCGACACTACGAGTAGCGCCCCGCTACCGTACACAGCGCGCCTTGTCCTTCTCTTTCACTGTCGCCCCTGCCCCTCCACGCTTAAACGTTTCTCTCTCGCACGCGTTTTCCTCCTTCTCTCGCCGTGTTTCACCATCCTTGTCGCGCGATCTGTTTCGATCTCCGTCGCGTCTCTTTCCTCGAGCTTCTCTGCGCGCTTTCGGAGCCGACCAGCTGGGCCGGTTGGTCCTGAAAATCGCGGAAATACGCGAGTTACACTTATGCGTGTACCTCGCGAGGAAACGGAGCGACCTCGTGTCACGCCGACGGACCCTTTTCCTATTTGGAAGGAACGAAAACCGGAGCGTACAGACGCGTCGGTCGTTATATCGGTTTTACGACGGGGATCTGGCGATTCTGCCGCGGCACGTTACTTTCGATGACGGTGCTTTTGAAAGAAGAGAGCTTGGTGTAGCGTTCGTGGGACCGTGCTCTGAAAGAATCGTCATCACTTATTTTGATAATCGTAGGAATAGCGTGTAGTCTATAGTAGATGTTTTGTTCTCGACAGTCATCCTTCGTTGCGTGCTCGTTCCCATCGATCGTGTGCCTACAGCGTTTTTCGTTTCAGTTTCTACACGGATCATCCTGATTGTGGAGTAGCTTCTTCTGTCAATGTTTCATTATCATATCGACGGTGAAATATGAATTCCTTGCTATGTTTGTTGATTTGTCTGTTTAAACATCGTGGATGATTGTATTGATTATATTCAATACTCTTGCGTGATAAGGGGCTACGAAACTGTGGATCTTCGGTTTCTTTTAATACGTTAGCTGTCGTGAAGAACATTCCAGATTTTGTGTAATTGAATAATTATTTAATAAAAGAAGGAAAATTTGCATCCTGTATGTATGACAACACATGGTCGGGTTAATCATGACCCAGACTATGAAAAAGCATACCATGGTATTTCCATTCGTAGACAACAAAATTTTGAAAATCCTATTTTAAGATGAATTCAAATTAACTTTCTCCATGGTCCGTTGTCCGAGGGTAAAACTATAACTCCCTTGTAACATATTAAATACACAAAACAAAGATATACTGGCACAATTTTTTAATAACTCTAATATTGCAACAGACAATAAGGATTCTGTCTTTAATGAATCTTATTTACGTGAAAAAATAAAAATCTGTTTGTATAAAATTGCAGTCACGAGGAAGTTCTTTGCTTCGAATGACTAATCTCCTGCTGGTCCCGAAATTCTAACAATTACAGTTACTCATCCTAATCCAGTATTACTCATCGTCGCACCCTCTTAGTAATTTACTCGTCGAATAACTAAAGGTTAAGGTCAATTCCGAATAGCCCCTACGCTTATTTTAAATTCGTCGAGCCAATTTAATTTCTAAATCCGACTGCACCCTACACAACATTTATCGTTAATCCTCGTGGAATCTTTCGTTATTGTTCCCTTCTCAAAAATAGAGCCAGACAAGTAATTCGTCAACCAAAGGAACCGCAATCTTTCAACCACCAAATCTTTCCCTGTTCCCCGAGACAGGCGAACTAAAGACGACCGACGAACTTACTTCCGGAACATCTTGCATTCACTGGCGGCACCGACAAATACAATGAGATTGTAAATCAAGTCTAACAGGGCAGCTATTGGATGTAAGAGGTATCGTTGATGGGTGTATGAATCGTTATGAAAGCGGACAGGTACGCTTCCAGCTGTTCGAAGAAGACAATCAAAGGACAAACTAAAAAGTGTCACTTGGGAATTAAAAAGAACTTGACACTTTTTACAGACATCTTAATAAATCGTTCCAGTAAGTGATCTCAGAAAAATATTTACCATTCGGTAACAGTTATACTCGAGATTTCCGGGTCGATCAAGAATAGGAAGATGTATCATCAAGATTTTGACAAATTAATTTTTTTTTTTTGAATTTTTGGTGATTATAGGCGTAATTTTACGTTTGAAAAGTTGAAGGTTTTTCTTTTAGTTGCTTCTTAAATTTTCCAATAAAAAATCCAATGGCGTAATATGTTGTGACCTCAACATATTCTTCGTTGAGAATGATACTCATTTAACCATTGTCACATTCATATCGTATCAAGTACGAATATAAAAGTCAGTTAAAATCAATTAAAATCAACCCTCTCAAACTTCACCGATTCGATCCAATTATATTACAACTACCACAGTGCCTTCCTAACAACGTCGATGTATCTTATAATTTTGTTAGCACAAACAACCCTGAAGCTTTCGACGGCATCGAATTCGAGCCCGATTCAAAATGTCCAGATTTTCCTTTCACCGTGGCCATGAAGTTATCGTCGTTAGAACGATATCGGTGCGTGGAAGCTAACGGTCTTGGGGGGAAAATTATGGTAAGATATACGGGATGCGTTCACGACTCGTTTTGTGCGCGGTGTGAGACCGGAAGCGAGATAAATGGGCCGCTCTGTTACGCTCGCGAGCGAACGTTTCAACGTGGCGAAACACTTTCCAATGTTAGCCGATGGCAAAGGGGCACAGAATGGCACGTTCCGAATCGGTCGTTGTAACCGCGTATGTATATCGTTCTTGTCCAAACGCGGAATACTAATGGCCTGTAAGCATTACACCGTCTGACAGCGACTGACGAACATATTTTAGAACGGTTCTTACAAGGGTTTTCCTTGGGGAGGAGTTCCTTGAATCTTCCACTCATGTCGGAGTCTGGGTTACAAAATATTAAGAAATATTGATATTCTGCATGAATCTGCATCGTGCTGAGGTTGGGTCAGTCGTCACCCAGACCTACGAAATGTATAGAATGGTTGATCAAATGAAATTAGGTATTCAAATGTCGAAATGAAAGATTTTCATAGGTTGGCAATGTACCCTAACTCCTGAGTTAAAAATAAATTAGAAAACAAAATAATTACGATATAAAATGTAAACGTATGCAATAATTCTTTATCCTGATAAAAGCCAACGTATAACTCGACAGAAGCGTTTTAATAAATTTTAGTGTTAAAGGAGTAGATACAAGGGAGTCTAAAATTGAATTTAAATTGTTGCTATCTCAGTAATTGGTTCTTCAATGATTAATTAATTTATTAACCTAACTTACGTCCAAAAATAACAATTTCTAAAAATGACCACTGATTGATTGGTCACCAATGACATTTAACCTTACACCTTGCATTACTTTAATTTAAGAAATGTTATATTATTCTCTAACATATTACGAGTTATTCAAAGATTCGTACCTTAAACTTCGAACTATTATTGTACAGACTTCGAGGGTTAATTGACTTTTATGTAATTGCCGGCGACAAAGAAACGTATCTAAGAAACAAAAGCGCACTGGTTAAACCCATCCACGAAAATCCCCCCTAATCGCAACGACACCTTTCTCCAACCCCTTCGCGTGATGGTTGTTGGAAAAGAGTAGCCGCGAGGACGAAACACGAACAAAGAAAGAAAGAACGAAGGGAAAAGAGAAGGACAGTAGGTACGGACGCCACGTGCGCCCAGATTGGCACGTTCCTAACCTACTCCATTCGTTAACCTGACCCGTGTCGCGATTCCTTCGCAGGTCGATTCCCATCGAGCGTGGATTAACCTACATACGCGGGGGGGGCATTTCGGCGGAGCCGACGCACGACGACGCGTAGGTGCTCGTCGATACAAAATTAACCATCCTTCACCCTACGTTCCTAACAAGCGTATTTCAATCGTTACACAGCCTCTTCTTTCCTCATCTTTCAAACTGCACGCAACCCCGTTGTAAGAATTAGAATTAGAGGATCTTGGAATGTTGGACTCCTTTTTGGGAGTACAATATTTTAGGGATTGACTGTGTTATTGGAGGATTATAATTACTTTGCATGGATAAGGGAACATTGTTGTGGAAATAAGGAAATTAAAATTGGAATAAGGAGGAGAATCAGAATGAATCTTTGTTATTATTATTCTATGTGTTAAATTGTTAATTAAGTTAGCGGTGATGAATAGTTTCATTTTTCGATTTAACCTTTCCACCTTGCTCGATTAGCATAACACTAATGCTACTTAAAATTTAGTGCAACCATTTTTCCTATATTTCATCTGATTGTATAGTGATTTTTGCAAATTTCGTTGTGTAGAAAAATAGTTTCTGAAGCTGTAGATTAGAACAACAGGGCACACAGGGGTGATTCAGGTTAAAACATTTCTGTTCATAGAAATATGGGAATTCTTTCATAATTCAGGATTTTTATTGGATACGCTTGTTCTCAGGCATGGTGACCATTCATTTAAATTGATTTTTCTTGATTATTATTAACTAAATTTCTGTTTACACTGTCCTCGTATTAAGATACATTTAACCACCAATTGGCTATTGTTAATGTATCCGTGATACCAAACACAACCACGAAAGAAAGCATTTTGAGATTTGAGAAAATGTATGCACGAGACAGTGAACGTATTAACGCGTTAATAAAAATTCTCGCACCACGACTTCCTCGAGAATTCTCTCGAAAATGAATACCGCTGACGAGCGTCCCAATTCTTCCGTTGACGCGTTTTCGAGACGAAACGAGTCGCATTGAAATGTAACCAGATGAACGTTGGCGACGTTTTATTCAAGAATCTCGGCCAAGCACATATTTTACCTTCCAATCCGGTCAAGTCCACTCACTTTTGTACTCCGCGCATCGGATTCCGAGGAAATCAGTCGAATTCGAACGGAATTACGTTTCACCCCCTTGGTAGACGACGTTTCCACTTAAATTTTCCGTATAAACGAGCAAACATGCGTCCAATTCACTTGCCCATAGATCATTTTGAAATTTGGTCAAAATTTAGAACAAGATTTATTCAAATAATTAATAAACGTAGGAAACTGAAGCATTGCAATATGTTACGCTCTGTCGTTGTGATTGTACTATATAAAAAGGGAATAATTTCTCTAATCTCTGGGAAGATTAAAATTTAGACGTTAAATAATTTTTCTTCAAGAATCTTCGGATCGATGTTTTGACGGAAAGACGACAGGGAGGAAGTATAATAGGAAAGATTTTCAATTAACAAGGAAGAGATAAAGTTTTCTCTTAATTTCTCACGACATCTTGTTAATTACGCAAAATGTTAGCCAACGGTAAGGAAACGAACCGGCTTCGCGGAGTTTACTGAGCCGAGGACAATGATTTCACGCGGTAAGTTCCCTTTTCACGGGAAGGGAAACGCTTCCTTCTCGAGCAGCGTGAAAACGAGTCGCGGAAAGAGACAGTGAAGAAGTGAAACTCGATCCAGCGTTACGAGCCTAGAGCTCGTTTCTATCCGCTTCCTTTCCTTTCTATCACGAGAGTAGAAGTTCCATTCTTAAACACTTTTCTTGCAGCTCGCAACGGTATATATCAGAAATCGTGAACGCTCTTCTCCTCTCTCTCGAGGGAGAGAGAGGGAAACGAAATCCTTTCGAGATCGAGATCTTAATTGCTTTCGACGGTGATTATCGTGCTAATCTTCAACGAAATTTCCGCGTAAATTAATTTGCAGCGTATACAAATTCTACAGAATTTCACGTAAATGGTCGTAGAATCAAAATTCTCTGATATTTTTCAAGATAGAATAAATTGAAAATATGCAGCACTGGCTTTTCTAAGAAGAAATTGAGTTTGATTTTTTCATTTTTCTTGGTAAATTTTTACTAAAGTTAATATACGATAAACCTAATTCTTAAGTACTATGATAGGGTCAGCTCTGACTCTGGCAAAATTAAATTTATAGTTCTCTTGCTCTAAGCCAGTAATTTTTGTTAATAAATACGTAAAAATAAAAAATAGTTACATAATAGGGTAATAGTTATCGGTTTGGATAAATCTATTTTCGATACCAATCGAATTGCTATGATGTCCCATAGTATTAAAAAAACTGCATTCCTTTCATTTTTTAAAAGAAAATATTCCACATATTATAAGAAAATGGTATTCCACATATTTGTTGATCTGGTCCAAAATACTACAAATCATCAGTAACAACGTTTAACCCTTTGCGCTCGAAAGTTCTTTCGCCGCAGGATAACATCTCGAAACCAACTACTATAATAAACAAATCCTCTGACATATAAAAATTTATAAATTAATTATCACCACTGTCGTCACTTAAAGTAACCAACCAACGAATAAATATTCGCCTTTCGAGTGCAAAGGATTGAGATCCAATTTCAAGCCACCCTCAATACCTCCCAAAGTAGATTTTAAAATAACACCTCAGTACGTTCTAAAACAATGTTCCATCCGCTACAACGATTCCATAAAGAACTGTTTTCCAAAGAATCGCAACCAACCCCCACAAATCGGACTATGACCGCGATAAACACTCTTCTGATCAACTGTGGTAATCAAGAAGGGTTAAGCTCCCCTGCTCCATAAATTGGAAAATAATCGTGATAATCAAAAACAACGATCGAACACCCCTTCGATCGACTCGGGTAACGAAGAAGGGTTAAGACCCCCCACCCGGTCAGTAAAGACGAAAGGGTTGAAACCGGGATCGATCTGTAGCAGGCATATGGTTCTTGTACGATGTTCAGACTTACATTTTTGGTTCGTCGATGATCGGCCATCAACGTGAGCGCCAGCTGTCAGCGTAGCCTCTGCTCCCCACCGCGTGTTCCGGAAGTGGCGAGCCTGTAACGCGACCGTGTGCCGGGTCGGTTTCAGCTGCTTCTCGGCTCGCACCTGCGTGCCATTCTCGCGGATGAATCCTTCGGGTACCTGTTGTGTCGATATCGAGCCGAGTCAGAAGAGAAGGGCGGGGGACGAGGATCGTTAGCCGGAAAAATCGTAATGTCGATCACTTTCACTGGTCGTTTGCTTCCCTTTTCCGTGTCACGAGCGAGGGGGGAGGAAGGGGGGCCGAGGAACAAGTCAAAAGACAACGAAAGGAAGAAAAGAACAGAACCGACCGACAGCGTTAACCGGAGAGGTCAGAAAGAAAGAGAAAGGGAGAAAAGACGATGACGTCGAGGCGGTAGAACGGTAGCAAAATAGGAGAATGAAAGATGGGGGAGGGAGGGGATGATGGAGTGGGGGAGGGGGGGTAGGAAACGCGTGGAGTGCCGGTGGATCGTCACAGTTTCACTTTTAAATTCCTCGAGGCGGTCGCGCTCGCTAGCCAACCGAGTCTCCACTTGTTCCGCTCCGCGCCGTTGCGCCGACTAGGTCGCGTGCGTGTTGTGCACGAGGGTTACCGTTAACGTGACGTAGAACAGTCACGGTAACGTCATAGACCCGCTCTCCCGCTCGCTGTTCTTCCTGCCCGTCCTCTGTCTCGACTGGAATACCTTTTCGGCCAAATTCTCTTTTTTTCTTTCGATAAAAACAAATACGCCAGTCTCCTCCGCGATTCACCACGACGATCCCGAAGGTACTGGACAACTAAACACCGGGTTTAACACTCGACGACCGACTTGGAGACTCGAACTTCATGTTTAACGGTTCGCGACACGAGACAATGGAACTTCAGTTGTTCGTCAGTCCGGTCTGTGCACCGGGACACGAGCACGCGGAATCACACCGATTTCGAACACTTCCTGACAACGATTCGCCGCGGTCATCACAGTTCAACATCACCCAACCGTCCTGGTCGCGCACTTCCGGCTCGATCTTCCGGGTAGAGGATGCTCCAAGTGTACGTGGAAGACGGCGGCACCCAGAAATTCCTCTAGATTCGCTGTACGGAAGGAAAACCGTGGCACGCGTCCATCTTCGACTACCTCGACCACCGGCGACACGTGCGTGAGCCTTCCGTTGCTCAGTTCATGAAGAAATTCAAGACTCCAGATTTTTAATCCTTTTGTTTTTAACCAACGGACTCCTCGAAACTCCGGTTTGCCCTTTAACCCTTTCGCTACGGTTAGAAATATTTCTAATGGAAATGAAGAAAACGAACGTTACATTTTTAGGAATTTAAAAGCTACGAATTGTATTTACGGAAACCGATAAGATTGAAATTAGAAACTGAGAAACTTAGAAATATATTGGTACACGAGCAATTTACGTTGTTTTTTTTTTTTCGAAGTGAAAGGGTTAACTTCGAAGACTAATTGGCGCGTGGCTCACGCGCGTACACCGGCTCGTCGCCAAGCCTCTCGAGCGGACGAGAAACGAGATCACCGCGAACCAGCGACGTCGAAGCCTACGATTTCTATCTTTCTGTCGCGATGATCGTTCCAGTCAATTAGTTAAACGGATACAAATCGAATGAAATAGACTGTCGCGAGATCTATCGAACCGTTTCTCGGAGAAATTCTGTGGATGGAGATCCTGTTTCTTTTTTCAAAGGCTTCGCCGAGCGTCAAAGAGTATTAGTTACGATAAGGTTCAATCGATAATTGACTCGTTATCGAGCACAGCCGGATCTGCAGCGCAGGGCTGCCAACCGTGCACGACAGTCTCGAATTATTTCTGGATAACGAGATCAATTCGGTTAATCGCCCTTAGGTGAGCGAGTTTGAAGCCGATTTCAAAGGTCGTGCCGCTTCTAACGAATCTCTTGTCACTGGTAGGATTATTTTCCAGGAAACGCTATCGTTTCAACCTCAGACAGATATCTTTGAACCGAACAATCGAAAGGTAATCTAAACTCGTTACTAGCACCTTTTATCGGTGTATAAATTTCCTTTTCTTTTTCATGGATATTGCAGGAAGGAAGCAGTATCGTTTCTGGGTAAAACTTGAAACGATCCAATTAACAACACGTTGCACGATGAAAATTCACACGCCAGAAAATTTTGGCAATTGAAGCGTTTACCGTGTCTCGTTCAATGCGATTATCATCGATCTAATTAGCGCAATTGCGGAGCGATTAGAGCTCGTATGCTTTGGGGTTAACGTGAAAAGTATCAATGGCCGTTTTTTGCCGACCTTTCATTGATTATGATGATTTATTGCGACAGACTGAGCAACGGGGGAAGATGATCCAACTATAATGTAAATAATAAGCACTGCAACGGTTCTGTGTAATTAAAATTCTAAAAGTTCTAACCTAGAATTATCCTAGATTACCTATTAAATTTGCAGCCTATTTATTCTATTTTTTATAGAAGTTTTTTAAATTTTATATTACAAAATATCTTAGAGTAGCTACTAAATTCGTAATTGAATATCCTATCGCTAATTATTCAAATTACAAGCAATCTAAACAAATACTTATATATTACAAAAATTACTATCCTTCTTTACCTAGTCACTGAGAAATTTTTCAAATTCTACGCTTCCACGTTTTAAACTCACGACCCAATATTCTATTCCTAATTTCCCAAATTTTCCTGACTCATCAGTCCTTTTCTAAAAGAATGCTCCACAACTTCCGTCAACGAAACGAAGAAGAATCATCCCCAAATTTGCCTCGGACCCAGTAGAACGATCGTGCATGGAATTCAGCCTCCACGGGGGTAGACAGGCTGTCTCTATTTTCATTGACACGTTGTTACACCGGCACGAAAGAGGCTCGAGCGTAACGCGTTGCCCGCGACGCGGGTTTTATTTATAACAGCGTCGGTCAGAAGCGGACCTGCGGTGCGTCGTGACGCGCGTGTCGAATATTACGCACGCGTACTGGCCCGTTCGCGTGTACACGCGGCGAAAAGGTGGTTACGGTGGATCCAAAAAGATCGAACCAGACCAATCGTGGAAAGAGCAACGATGTTGTTGTTTCGCCTGCTATTCTAATCCGAGCTGATCCGAGTCGTTTCGAAACGGGAAGAGAATTGCTCGATACCGAACGACCCGATGATGGTTCTTAAAATAACGGGCTAAAACACCGCCGCTTATATTTAGATGCCGGCTCCGTTTCGAAGCTTTTCATAGGATTTTCAAGATCGAGATCGACTCACGCCACTACACGTTGTTTTGGAGGAACACGTTTCGAAAGAGTTTGACGACTCCCGAAGCTGAATATCAATTTACGAACTGATAGTTTTGTTCGATATCGAAGAATTGGAAAATTCACCGGGATGATTGGTTGCCAAGAGTGTAATCTCCCGATAAGGTGCTTTATCAGTGACGGCTCGATAGATCGACGCCAGTCTTCGAACGGATCCCCGGAAACGGGGTCAAAACGTTCAGAACCGCTACCAAATGTTCACTTATAAATCGCGTCGGTTAGTTCCTGGACAACGGGCGCGAAAATTCAAGATTCGTCGGTTCACGGCTACCCCGACGTCACTGGATCGAGAATCACGGGAAGGGAAATAGGGGCGCGAGAAAGAAAACGCTCGAACACAGGCCGCGTGGACGACGGAACACGTGTATCGCCAGGCTGATGAAGGAACAAAGATCGGCTTGGAAAGAAGCGGATGAGCGAAGCGTGCGTTGTCGGCCGACGAGAGAGAGAGTGACGAGTGGAACGCGAACGAAAGAGAGAGTGGTCGAGGGATCCCACGGGGAATCGGACGATTACTTATTGATCATCGAAGATAATAATTAAAAGTAATAAAATCACGAGCAAAAATGAAGGTAAAAAAAAAAATGAACAGAAGAGACGCGAAACTGAATTACACGCGTCGTCGAACGACGATATCGCGACGAACGTCATGCGCGTGTTATATATGCATCTATTTATATGTAATGTGCATGTGTATGCGTGTGTAATGCATGATGAGTATATCCGGGAGTCTCTCTCGCTCTCCGGCTGATCACAACATGACAGATTTCCCTTCCTGTTCCTTTATCTTTCCTTTCGTTTATTTCGTTCCTTTCGTCCCCCGCCTCTCTCGTGTTTCTTCCCTTTTCTTTCTTTCTTTTTTTTTCTCGTTTACTGTATCACCACAGGTGATCCACACTGGGTTAAAGGCTTCTCCCTCCGACGTTGTTGTTGCTGCTCAGGGCCCGGGGCCCTCCACTCGCGACCTCCGCGACGACTGACAACGAACAAGACTATTTCGGATACTCGCGTCCGCGTGTACATGCGTGGTAATATGTGTGTATTACGTCGGACAGAGTATGAAACTTAGCCAAGGTGTTGGATAAAGGAAAACAGAAACGGTGCACACACACACACACATACACACGGTTAACACTCGCGGGTTAAAACTCGACCGATTCTTTCGCTCATCCGTACGCCGGTTCCCGTTTTTCTCAACGTTCGCGCTCTTCCGCTTACGTCCGCGCGCGGACCGAAAAACCGGCCGACGAAACAACAAACGGCGCACACTATTGTGGCCCGGTCGTCGCACTCGCGGCTCTCTTCTCTTTCCTTCTCCACCACCTCTCTCTGTGTTACTTGTGTGTTCTCCTTTCCGTTCTTCTTCCTACTCCTCCAACTCCACCACCACCACCATCACAACCACCACCACAACTTCACACTCTTCTTCTATTTCTTCTTCTTTTTCTTCTTCTTCGTCGTCGTCGTCGTCGTCGTTGTCGTTGCTGTCGTTCCTGTTCAGTAACGAGTAATCCTTGCGACCCGGCTGTCACAAACGAAACGTCACGAGGCGTGGACGATGTTCCACGCGGACGCGTACACGACGAACGACGAGAAACACCTCGACAACGTGGACAACCACTCGCCGGGGCTCTGGCCGAGCACGTAGGAGGATACAGAAGAGAGACTCCGTAGAAAGCGTTCGGCACGCTCGTCCGCGATAAGCCAACTCTCCGCGCGTGCACGCGTGGAGCCTCGAAGTGCGACAGACGTCTCTCCTCCCTCGTGGAGAAGGGAACGGACGCGCGCGGTCAGAAAAGCCGGGGAAAAAGACACGCGGGGAGCGAGTGAGTGAGGAACGGAGAAGGCGTTCGACAGAGACGGAAACAGGGATCAGTGGCTTCGGTGAGAAGAAGATGGAGATAAGATTGAGAGAGCGAGAGATGGTCGCGGCGGACGGTGACCGAGCACTAACGAGGGAGAGAATTCATCTCCCAGCGAGGGACGAAAACGCGCGGCCGAAAGTGCGTGGCCGGAGCGGACACGAGCGTCGGCCAGCGTGCGCTCCGCGTTCACCCACGACCCGAGGGATGATCTGGTGTTACAACGCGGAAAAGAAGAAAACACGCGCTTCTCCGCGGCAGTCGGAGCGATCTCTCGCGCTCGTAACGTAACCGTCGTAGGGAAAACCGCGCGCGCACTCTCTCTCTGTTGCTCGCGTTGCTCGCGTTGCTTGCGCCCTGCCGGAATCGCGGCGACGAACAGAGGCGAGAGAAGGTATAGGGACACAGAGGAACGGAGCGCAGAGAGAGAGAGGGAGAACGATGGTAGTTGAACGATGGAGCGAGGAACCAAAGAGAGAAAAGGAGAGAGATTGTACGGGACTGTTTCTTTCTCTCTCTCTGTAGCGCGCACACAGCACACACGAGGTTACGAACAAACGCGGAACAGACGAGGAGAGGCCAGGGCAGCGCGCGAGCGACGTAGCTCTCTAGCAGCCGGCAGCCTGCCGCTCGGGTCAATGACCTCTCCTTGCCGTCGTCGAGCTCTCCTCCGCTCGCGTTTCGCTCCCTACCAAGCGACCTTCTCCCCCACCGACACCCTGACAAACCCCTCCACGCGTCACGACACCCCACCATCGACCACCGCGTACCCCACCCTCGTACCCTCTCGAGTCAGCACGTCGACGACGACGACGACGACGTCAGTTGGAAGCGTAACGACGCGCTTTTTACGGCTCGGAGGGGTGAGTTTTGGAAGGGTTAGAGGGGTGATCGTACGGAGGGAGGGTTGGCTCGATGGTGGGGACACGGTTGGCTCATCCCTCTACTCATGAATCGTCGGAATGGTAGGGGGAACCGAGAGTGGGGCGAAGGGGTAGTTGGTCCGTTACTCGAGTTTTCGTTCTCCCTCGTGTTAACACGATCTTCTCGTCGTCTCGTTCTCGGCACAACGATGCGCCACCCCTTTCTTTCGCGCCCCTCTATTCCCCTAACCGAGGGTGGGGACCGGCACATCCACTCACGACAATCGCACACCGGGTTCACTGGTACAGTGTACCCTCTCGAAGCGGTGCAACGCTCTCTCTTCCTGATTCCGCTTCTGAACCCGAACCCTCCCTTCACGGATTCGCCTCGAGAAGGATCGACGCGTATCGCGACCGACCGGTCGCGAGCAAGGGAGATGGAACACGCCCGAAGAAGGAGGAGGGTCAGTGATGACCGATTCCGGCGGTAATGGGATACGATCCAGGGTCAGATTCGGTGTGCGTGGCAATGAGAGGGTGGGATCCTAGCACTCGTCTCTTTACTGCGAGCGGAATGGGTGTCACGCTCGTCGATGATTAGGGATCAGGTTTTTTTTTTAAACGTACGCTTTCGTGACACGATATTTTTGATTAATATTTATGAATTAATGTCCAATCGATGAATTACTGGGTATGCTTTTCTTACGATTACTTTACTGCTTTGAGTAATACGGTAGAGATATTCGTATCTGGTATGGCATGCCATGATTAGTAGTATTGTTTTTCGTTTATAGCTGACTATCTTATCTTAGAACTTGATCTAGGTGGAACGACGTAATCAATTTTTACGCAAACACTGTTTATGGTTGAGAATCTTGGCCCTCGATAAGAACAATGACCGTGAAATCCCTAAACTTTAACCGTGATAAATTTCAAGTAAAATTTACGAGATTTTTGATAAAAAGGTAATAAACTATTTAACACCTTGATTTTCTGAGCCCAACTCAATGCAAAACACGAGAAGAAAAATTATGTCTATCATTGCTATTAGTCTGACAATTTAAGTTCTTTCGCAGAAATATTTTCCCAAATCCCACAAACAACAAATTTTGATTATAAAGTGATTTGAATAATTTTGGCCTGAAATTCACGAAAAGAACCTAAATCATAGTAATAATATAAATCAGCAAATTGAAGGGTTGTATTGAAAATTATTGATTCGTGTTCCTAATAATTAAACTTTGAATATGTCTTACTATACATATGCATTTTATAACTTTTTTTGAGCGAATTCCATCATTCTGTACAATATCTATTTTGTCAGTCTAAAAAACACCCATCCAAGGTCAAATTTTCACTGTCGATTCGTTAATAGATTAATCCCCGTTATTTCCCGTTATCGATAGTTCGAGCAGTCTCGATAGAACTTTGGCTCGTGGCATCGTAAATGGTCCGTAAGTTTCCTAAACGTTCTGTATCGTGTTGTTTCGATCATAGATCGAAGATTAGATCCATAAAATATGGTCGACGAAAAATGGCCCTGCTGTTTATTCGATTAGCCCAACACGGAACCAGCACCAGCAAAGATTCTTGGGACAATTAAACCTTTCAAAAATTAAACCTTGAATTTTCTTCTTGTAACTGAAAAAGTATCTCTTTTCTTTTATATGTTTATTAATAATTGTTAGACTACAAATGGAATGATAAGATAACATATGGAGTAGGTTAATAATCAAAATGAAGTTACAGGAGCATAAAGGGTTAATTATTGCGAATGATCAGTGGAATTTGGAGAAGCAATTCATTTTTGATTGTTTAACGGCCAGCAGTAGTCTACGACGTTAACAGAAACAGAATATACTCCAACTGATTGCTGAAGTACAATGCGATGAAAATGGTAGCAGATAAAAGTTATTTATAACTACAGTTTTCGAGCTGACAGCTCAAATTTTGCATATTTAAATAATTAATAAGGGGAAAGAAGAAATAAATTTTAGTCGATATTAAATCAATAATGCACAATACCAAACTGAAAGTTTATGCTTTAAAATTAAACGATCGTGCGCTCTGTAATTTAAGTTTTCGATTGTCTGACCATGAACGTCCACTTCCACTGTTGTAAGCTTTTGCGGTAATCATCCAACCTTGTATTCTTAAATATTGTATAATAGGACTATGGAAAGATAGATACATATAAAGATATATCAGTAGCGCTTTACTGATATTTTTAATACAAAATGATTGCCTCTTAAATTGTGTCTTCGATAATGAATTGGTTGATATATTTGTTTCGTCAAGGAATCACTTAATTTATAATAGACAATATTATTGAAACATTTAGACGGTTATTTTTATCAAACTTCAAACTCTAAATTGATAATATCATGAGTATTATTTTGCGATACTTTTATGTCATCAAATCGTGTCAGACTTTATACCTTTCAAAATCTATAATATTGTTTGCTATAAATGGCAATCAGTCAGTTTACATTAGAAATCTCAACAAAGAGTTTACGTAACCATTTTCGTCAAACTATACATTCAAATATGTGTGACATAAATGTTATTTTGTGGAAGTTTCACGTACACGTTGGTTGCCATAGTGAAACCAAACATATGTAGTCAGATACAACGAAATCCCTAATTATTAAGCATGCAGTCCGTTTGATAGCCTGCATTATTGCGTTAATATTAATATTGGCCATGGTTTATTTCATCTTTTATTTGATTAATTATTCGATAATACTAAGTTTCGGTGAACCGTGGTAGTAAACGCGTTGATGTAAGAATATAAGAAGAACATATTGAATATAAACTAACGAGTACGAATTCGTGCTTCTAAAATAACCAAAATTTAAAATGCAACCTGAATTTATAGCAATTGGATCAGCTCGTGAGATGTGATTTATGGTTGCAGAAATTAAATCAAAGATGTAGATCGGTTTAACGAAGTTTCACATAATTCATGCTATCTTTATTCGTCGTTATCTATCGTAGAATTTCGTGGATCCGAATCTGGACGAGCATGCGTCGCCTAATCTAAACGGGGACGTATTTTTACCATATAAACGCTTTATCTTCGTAATCGCCTATTCCTGATATTACGTGATCCTGTTTGTTCTAACGTTCTGCTATAAAAATTGCTGGCTGAGTAATTAATCTGTCTGAACGTTTGACAAAGACTTCTGGATAGGAGAAATATATTACTTTGTAAATGGAGAATAAATTCTTTGATTCAATTTCAGGTTGATAAAAATATTTGGTTACATTTCGACACGAATTTAGAGGGAAATTAGGAACACGATAAATGAAGACATTGGTTTAATTAGGGTTATAAAAATACTAATAATAATAATGAATATTATTGTTATTAAGTGTTTACAAATTATCTGAAAAGTAATTTAAGTGAAATATGGAAAAAATTGTAAAGATATTTTAAATTGAATTAAGTAGCAATTATTTTCTAATTATTTTACTTCTTGTTGGGTTAAAAAATATAAATCACTGCAAATTATGTAATTTTAATAAAATATGGAAAAGCTTGCAAAGTATCGCTAAATAAAATTAGATAAAATTTGTTTTCTACTATTTTAGTTCCAGTTCGGTTAATATTTAGTTACAAACTATTACAAATTAATCGTAAAAAATTTTTCACGATTATTAACAAATTTTTTACGATAAATAGGTAACTACATAACTATCTTACAAGATACCATTTAATTACCATTTGATACCATTTCCTGTGTAATCTGCCTTTTTAACTATGGGCCACTTTTTGTCGTTTCGGAGAAATTTTGTTTACATCCAACTATCATTTAGTTAACTGTTTAAATTCAAATTGATGGAAAGAATATTATTTTTAAAAAATTCCTGGTAAAAAGAATCGAATAATGTGCGAAGTTTTTATCTTTGGCGCTGATTCCTTTGCGCGGGAAGATCCGCAAGTAGAAATAGTCGAAATATCGGAGACCCGACGTATCTCGCGAAAATTCTCAAAATCAGCGTAACGTAACAATTAAAATCCTATATAATATACATATATATATTCATTTATTCGTCATCTTGTATGTACTCGTGTTTGCGCGTTAGACACAAAAACTGGTCTGGCTCGTTATTTCGACTTAATTAGTTAAATCGATCGTCTAATGGACGAGCAAAGATAGACGAACGCAATAACCGGAGTTCTTTTTCAAGATTCATGGCGTTTGAAGTTTAAGGTCAGAGTCATATTTCGATGTTCTTATCGTCCCTATTAGATACGACGTTTTATCACCGCCACGGTTTTTGTGTCAATGCGTACACGACGTTAGAATCTGTTCAAAAGTGTGTTTGCTCAATGAATATATTCTGCGATTCCAGCTGTTTCTTACACAGCATTGAAACGATCCAACATCACAAATTATACATAATCAAAATTTAAAGAAACTTACTCTTAAACTCATTTACAGCCAAAGCAGTATACGTAACATTTGTAAAAATTTATTTTATCAATTTTTAATCAGGCTACAAATATAATAATGGCTACTTTCCATACCTGTACAGGTTCAATGTTTTGAGTATCAAATGGCTGGTTTAGGAACACAGAAATTCTAGCATAATTTCATGACATAAAAGTATCACAAAATAGAACTTACGGCGTATCAATTTAAAGCTCAGACTTTATTCTAAAAGATTCCATTGAGCTGTCATTGATATTCTTCATACAAAATGGCTGATTTCAAATTACAGTAAACAATGACATATTTCGAAACGTAGGAAGTCAATTACGATTTGATGACATAAAAGTAGTATAAAATAGTATGTACGGAATATCAAACTCAAGCTTAGGGATTAAAGAAGAAGACTATATATACCGTTCGTTGATATTTTCGATCCAGAGTAACATAGTTCGGATACGGGGTTAATTCGTCGGAGAATGATTCCACCATAACCGTGTGTGGTTGTAATCAGAAATACCATGCGTACGGTGGTTCGTTTGTTAACAGCAGTCCTTCATAGGACATTGACTTGAGATATCGTCGACTGGCTGCGACGACGCTATCTCGTTTCGGCTTATCGCACTTGTTTCGCTTTACCTTATCTGTTCGCCTCTGTCTTAAGACACTTTCTCGTAGCTGGCCGCGTGAAATCGTCATCGTTGCGAAAAAATCATGCGGCAAGTTCGAGCTAGCTTTCAGAGTCAAGATCAACCAAATTTTTGCCCTGTCTTGCTCACCGTTGATTCCTGCCAGAACCATGACCAACCAGTACCATAAAATTATATGGATTAATCTCGAATAGTTTTATTACTACGTTCATTAATTTTTTTTTTATTGAAGGTTGAAGATTGAGGTGAAAATTTTATTAAGCATTGAATTTGAAATTCAATCCCAATATTCTCAAATGAATGATACAAAATTTACATAAATTAAATAGGTCATTTCGGGGGCAGTTATTTTAATATCTCGAAAATAATGTATTGGGTGGATCGTTTATGAATTTATGGAAAATATTCTCACGACAAAGTTATATTATTTCATAGATTTTTTTTCCATAGTCGTTTTGTATATATAACCCTTTCAAATGGTCCAACGTGTGTTTTCAATCTTTAGGAATTAATGGGTTAGGATTCGTTTGTGATCGATTCATGAATTTTGAATCGTAATTGAATCATAAATAAGTATCAGGTTATTTAATAAATTTTTGTATAATTTCCTATTTTCTTCGTTATTAAGAGCATTTTCAAAATATCGTTCAAATAGAATTTCAAATTATCTTTCACTTTCCTTAGCTGCAGTTTGTCAATTTAATTCTGCAAAATATGCAAAGATTTTAAAAAATTACCTAATA
Organism: Stelis phaeoptera; assembly: GCA_943735885.1. Lineage (NCBI taxonomy): Eukaryota > Metazoa > Arthropoda > Insecta > Hymenoptera > Megachilidae > Stelis > Stelis phaeoptera. The sequence goes on from OX030933.1 coordinate 8,035,045, forward strand.
TTTTAATTAATCATTTCGATTGCGTTTTGCAATTTTATTCGTTTAAACTTTGCGTTCCTCGATAGATGATTATAAATAAGATTATTCCTTTTTTCTTGTGTAAGAAAATTAGCGTCCCGTTCGCAAGACCGTGGCAGGGAAAGTGTTTATCGAAAGGTCGTTGACACGTGACGTGTACTGGAATTATTTAATTTTTATCTGAATCTGTCTCGAAAATAATAACATACGTATGTGCCTGCTTACACAAATGTTGTAACGCGAGAAACGTATTAATGTCGTTTCGTGTATCATGTTTTTCCTCAACACTGTATTACTAATATATTCTGTAATCTGATTAACACATAAACGGTCAACAAATCAATACTGTTTTACAAATATAATTTTTCATATCCTAGCAGTAATTTACAATTGCAGAAGAAACTATTAGGTTGTTACATATGAAATGTCCGATTTATAACGGGAACTATTAAAATCTGTATATTTTTTCAAGAAATTGCAAGTTTGCTACTTTTCGGAAAAATTACGATTTGTAAGAAAGACGTTTAAACGTGTAAATATTACAAAAATTCGATGACCATTTATCGTCAGAAATTATATTCTTATTTTAAAGTAAAGATCGTTGGAAATCTGCATATTTTCTTCGACGAATCAAAAGTCTTTATGATTTTCGCAAAAATCATGTTGACACATATTTCATAAAAACATGAAAGGGATGCTTCAAAATAGGTACATATTGAAAAATTAAAATTATCTGTGAAAGAGGAGATTCTAAGCTTTGAATCGACGCATAAAACATCTCAAAGACACAAATGTATATCGAATAAAAAGATATAAAAAATTGATGAAACAAAATCGGACGTTTCATATGCAACAACCTAATACATAATTGGTTTTGTTCGAAAAGAAAAGAATGAAATCGACATTTCCACCCTCCAATTCTAAATATAAATAATTCTTCGAATGGACAGAAAATCTGACACGATTTGATGGTACAAAAGCATCACAAAATGGCACACATGCCACAGGAGTTTTATCAAAAATACTGCCTAATTCAGAATGTTTAACACGTTGACTGCCACAGTGAAAACAGACGTGGGTAGTCAGACACGCTGAAATCCTAATTATTAACAATACAATCAACTAATTTTCAAATTTAACTTTTCAATTCGATAGCTAGCATTATTAGCTTAATGTTAACGCTATCCGTGGTTTATTTTATCATTTCTGTTGGTAATTATTTGATTGTACAAAATTTCGGGTGCCGGTCACCGGTGACCCCCGTGGTAGCCAACGTGTTAATTGAATCAAGCAATGGATCGACGAAAATTCTAATTTTTCGAACGACAAATTATGAATTAACTAAAATTTCATCAAGAACGTGTCACCATTGGCACCGTCGATCGGTGTCAAGGTTTTTAACCGATCATTCGCGAAGGAGCTTGCACAGCTTCGCGGTTCGCCGATCGTTCAGACCGTGTTTATTAATAACGCATCGCAAGGGCCACCTGCCTCACCATTCTGATAAGCCTATTGAAGTTCGCTTTATAATTAGAAGCGTTGTCACTCCGTTGTTTCGCTCGTTCGACACGCTCGCGTATTACACGATAATTTCACGGGCCTGATTCATTGAATTTTTAACTTTACTTTAGCGTTACTGACTAACGCGATATCCGCAGAGCGAGTCAGCTAAGAAAAGCCACCTGAATCCTATCTTCTTTGAGATAGAAAGATATTAGAGGAATAATATACAAAGAAACATTTTAACGGCGAGAAAAATAAAAATGCAAAATTATAGCCCTTTAAATTAAATACTAACAAAAATATTAAGCGTACAGGATAATCAGTGGTACCCTTTTTCTAGGATACAGTTTAACACGTTGACTGCCACAGTGAAAACAGGCGTGTGTAGTCAGACACGTTGAAATCCTAATTATTACGAATATAATCAACTAATTTTCAAATGTAACCTCTCAAATCGATAGCTAGGATTATTAGGTTAATGATAACGCTATCCGTGGTTTGTTTCGTCATTTCTTTTGTTAATTATTTGATTGTAAAAAATTTCGGGTGCCGGTCACCGGTGACCCCCGTGGCAGCCAACGTGTTTATCTTGGAAATAATTTCCATTACCTGTATAATAATTTTATAATTATCTATTTTACCTCGTTTTTTGTACAATTGGCGAATCCTTTCTTGAAAAATCAAGGCTACTTACAAATTAATTAATTTTCAACGACTAGTACACAATAATTAGACTATGAATTTTTATTCTATTTCAATTATATGAAAACTATAAAATATATAAAATTTACGAATTAAGATTAGCTTTATTTACGTGCAGGGAGAAATAATTCGTAAAAGTACGAATTTAGATAAAGAAGAGCTGACTGAAACGAGCGATGAAATATTTTTCCCTTACGGCTCCATTTTCCCTAGAAAAACCTACTTCCATCAATGACACAAAACAATTTGGGTCAAAATTACTCTGTCCTCTTTGACGAATCTAGGAAGAAAAAGGTGGAAGAAGCTAGAGAAAAGGGAAAAGATGGAGAGGAAGAGTGAGTGACCGACAGGATTAATTCGACGAGCAGAAACAGGGACCGGGAGAGCCGTGGAATCACGTGCTCGTAAATCTGTCAGAGCTCTTTAAGCGTTTATGATAGCAGCCTCGAACGAATGTTCTCCTTTTTTTCCTCTCCTTCGTTTCTGTTGCTCTCAGCCCTAGGGAAGACCCGATACTCTTCTTTCTCCTGCCCGTTTTTACCACTCTCTTCCCTTTTTTCCGTTCGCCCTCGTTCAGACACGATCTTCTCTTATTTTTTTTGTTTTGAATGGTCGCGATTGCACTTTCTCCGACGTTTGAACCTCGACGACCCCCGGCCGAGGATATCATCGACACTGCCAAGTTCACTTCTGTTTACATTCGCCAGGCTCGACGACCCCGCGGCTCGGCGAGAAACCGCCTCGCGGTTTCTTTTCACGAGCCTCGGAAATCGAACGCTCGATTCGGCTCGAAATCGACCGATTTTTGGCACAAACGACGATTAATCCTTCAACCTGCCGTTTCCACGACAGGTGTATCGGTCAGAGTCAAATATTCGTTGCTTCGGTGTTAAAACAAATCGGGTTGATTGAAGTATCATGCAGGGTGAGGAAGTTAATATTAGAACTACCAAAGGGGTCAAAATGACTTGCCATAGATTTCTTATTGTAAATTACAAAATTGATTAAAACGCTTCTGTCGAAATGTAAAGAATTATTCTATACGTTAGTTTACGTTTCATCCTTTATTTATTTTACTCTTTATTTTAGATTCAATTCAAAAGCAGGGGTGCATTGAACGTCAGTAGTTATAGTGTTAAAAGAGGGCACTCGAACAACTCGATTGCTATTGGTGATTGAAAAAAATTTGTGAGACGAGATTTGCTCGGTTTCGAGGGTGGCACAATTCCGCGTTAATAGTTTTCCTGTTATACGAAGATCATCTTCATTTTTTTTATTTATATAGAATGATATATTTTTCTATCGATTGTCTAGTAGGGCGTTCTACCACTTTGAATGCCGGTGTTACGTATTCGTGATTTCGATAATTAACCTGAAACCTGTTATCTTATTATTTTCTACTCGATATTTATTTATTTTGTTTCATAAAAATTACGATTTACAAATTAGTAATTTTCCGCGAAAGTATGTGGCTGTTTATGATTGTGTGGGAAGTCATAAATTCTATGAAATAGGCAGCCCTAACTATAAAGTGTTAGGTCGCGTACAGTGACCTACGACTCAAGGTCATTAAAGGTCGTTGAAGGTCAATTACGATAGAAAATATTTTACTTCGAGGAAGTTCAATTTACTTCGAGTTGAGCTGAGTTTAATACCCTCGAAACCAAACTAGTTTCGTCTGATACATTTTTTTCTATTACCGATAGAATTTTAAATGTCACACGCTGTATATACGTATTTTGTAGTCGAAGAGTTAAGATTTCATATTGTTTTGGATGGTTTTAACTTGGAAATTAAAAGGAACTTTAAATATTAAGGAAGAAAGTGAATAACGCATTTTTACAACGAATGCTTCACGTATCGTTAAACATACTTCAATTCTTAGACTATTAAATCGGTTTTGTCCGATTCTTTACTCTTATCGTTCCAGTTTTTTTCACCTAATAGTCACAGTTATCGTGTTCTTATCAACAGTTGTATCAAATCGTCGCGATCGATCTCGAGTAATCAGTTAAAACTACAAATTGGTGAGCAGTATAATTATATCCCACGAAAGACACAAGTTTGTATATGTACATCGCAGGGTTAAAATGAAAACTGCAAACATTTTTCAAAATTATTCGGATACATGTTTGATAAATAATAAGCGTATTCGAAAGCCGCATACATGTGTATCGATTATACTTGCAAAGTTTCAAATAATAAAAGGTCATGAAAATGTACCAATTTGTACCAATTTATATAAATGAACAAAGCTATACGGTCATATGATTTGAATAGAAGCAAGGGAAAACTTTATATAATTATGAAATAATCGATTTAACACCGGACGATTTTTATTTTTAATTGTTTCTAATTTTTTAGGAGGCGCGCTCAGAAAACGTACGTGTGGCGCCGTCTAATGATGAGTGATGATACTACTGGAACAGAAAATCACGTCCCGGACGAGCTCGTCGGTGCCTTCACTATCGCTGTTGGTCATGAAGAGTTCCAGTTTATTTATTAACACAAGATTATGTTAATACCAATTCGATGTTACACAAACGTTCGTCTTTTATTTCAATTATATCTATTTTGTTAAATAACAAATAATTTATACATTCTGTTACCGACACACACATGCTGAACACATGTATTAATAAATCATCTGAATAAATCTAATATAAAACAATCATTTAGTTGTCTGTGTGATTTAATTAATAATATCGTACGACACAACAACCTCCATACACCGATTTTTGATGTTTTGAACGATTGAAGTTTGGGAATGCAGTATTTTAAGTTGCTCAAACTTGGAAATTTGTAATTTTGAGCGATTGGGATTTGAAATTTTGAGCACCTCTCGTTGCTCAAACTTAAAATTTCTTATTTTGAGCGCAAAAAAATTGAAATTTCTTATTTTGAGCGCTCGATATTATCAATTTTGCAATTTTGAGCGATTGAGATTTGGAATTTTGAGCACCTCTCGTTGCTCAAACTTAAAATTTCTTATTTTGAGCGCAAAAAATTTGAAATTTCTTATTTTGAGCGCTCGATATTTTCAATTTTGCTATTTTGAGCGATTGAGATTTGGAATTTTGAGCACCTCTCGTTGCTCAAACTTAAGATTTCTTATTTTGAGCGCAAAAAATTTGAAATTTCTTATTTTGAGCGCTCGATATTATCAATTTTGCAATTTTGAGCACCTCTCGTTGCTCAAACTTAAAATTTCTTATTTTGAGCGCAAAAAAATTGAAATTTCTTATTTTGAGCGCTCGATATTATCAATTTTGCAATTTTGAGCGATTGAGATTTGGAATTTTGAGCACCTCTCGTTGCTCAAACTTAAGATTTCTTATTTTGAGCGCAAAAAATTTGAAATTTCTTATTTTGAGCGCTCGATATTATCAATTTTGCAATTTTGAGCGATTGAGATTTGGAATTTTGAGCACCTCTCGTTGCTCAAACTTAAAATTTCTTATTTTGAGCGCAAAAAATTGAAATTTCTTATTTTGAGCGCTCGATATTATCAATTTTGCAATTTTGAGCGATTGAAATTTGGAATTTTGAGCACCTCTCGTTGCTCAAACTTAAAATTTCTTATTTTGAGCGCCTAAAGTTCGCTCAAAATAGCAAAATTGAAAATATCGGGCGCTCAAAATAAGAAATTTCAAATTTTTTGTGCTCAAAATAAGAAATTTTAAGTTTGAGCGATTAAGATTTGGAATTTGAGCACTTCTCGTTGCTCAAACTAAAAATTTTTAATTTTGAGCGCCTAAAATTCGCTCAAAATAGTAAAATTGAAAATATCGGGCGCTCAAAATAAGAAATTTCAAATTTCAGGCGCTCAAAATAAGAAATTTTAAGTTTGAGCGATTAAGATTTGGAATTTGAGCACTTCTCGTTGCTCAAACTTAAAATTTCTAATTTTGAGCGCCTAAAATTCGCTCAAAATAGTAAAATTGAAAATATCGGGCGCTCAAAATAAGAAATTTCAAATTTCAGGCGCTCAAAATAAGAAATTTTAAGTTTGAGCGATTAAGATTTGGAATTTGAGCACTTCTCGTTGCTCAAACTTAAAAGTGCTCAAAACCGAAACAATTATTGCTCAAAATAACAAAATTGAAAATATCGAGCGCTCAAAATAAGAAATTTCTAATTTTAGGCGCTCAAAATAAGAAATTTTAAGTTTGAGCAACGAGAAGTGCTCAAAACCCAAACAATTATTGCTCAAAATAGCAAAATTGAAAATATCGAGCGCTCAAAATATGAAATTTCAAATTTTAGGCGCTCAAAATAAGAAATTTTTAGTTTGAGCAACGAGAAGTGCTCAAAACCCAAACAATTATCGCTCAAAATAACAAAATTAAAGATATTCGGCGCTCAAAATAAGAAATTTCAAATTTTAGGCGCTCAAAATAAGAAATTTTACGTTTGAGCAACCAGAAGTGCTCAAAAATCAAATTATTAAATACAAAAATTAAATTACTGAATTATTGGCGGTTGTTATGTCATAATCAACAGCACTTGTATCACATCAATTTAAAGCTTAAAATTTAAAGAAAATGACTATGCAAACGCTCCGTTAATATCTTTAATAAAAAAAATGGCTGGGCACCAGCTATAAGAAACAATTAGGAAAATACATCGTGAAACTCATTTAATAATATTAAAAGCAGAAAATGTAGGAATGGTATTACTGGTAGGTAGGGTAGGAATTACTGGAATGGTAATTAACATTACACACGTGATATGTCTAATCATCTTTATTTGCTCATGTACTGTTACTAATAGATGCTATACGCTTAAATACAGATGATGTATTGCAGAAACGAATATACCAAAACACTTAGCAATGTACACGCTACTCGAGTCACTTTTAAATAGATTATTCGATTACATCGTTCAACAAGGGGGTGGATGGGGTTGTGTGAGATGGTGTACCGTTAAATATATAATATAATATATATACTAATTTCGTGGTGTCAACGCTCGACGATTGAATGATAATTTCGACGGTTCCTACGAAAGATTGCGTTACAGAAAATACAAAGAAAAAAAAAGGGGGGGGGTAAATTACAATAACGAGGGAACATTCTAAGGGTGCGAATCGTACGGAGAGGGTGGTGACAAAAGAAACGACGACGATAGATATTTCTATACAAAAATAATCGACGAAAGGCGAAAAATTAAAACGCTCTCACGTTCGATAATGAACTATGATACAAGTCGACGAGATAATACTTCTTCTTTCCTTAATGAGATTAAACTGAATCTTCTCGCATACAATTTTGTTTTTTTTTTCCACACAGACATACATACATACACATTTTACACACGTGCATCTCGCTACACAATGGCTACGATAATGTAACACCCGTTCTCTCTGTGATGTAAAATAATACACGGAAACGTTCGCGAATCGCCATGCATTGATTCGCCTGTGCCGGGCTAACGTTTAAAATGTAGAAATCAGAAAGAGGAGATGGAGGCTCCTTCGAAAAACGAGAAAGAAAAGAAATTATCTTACACAGAAATCCGACGACACTTTTTCCTTTTATACGCTTTACAATTGAAAACCTCTTCATCTTTGGTAGTAACTACGAAATAAATATTGTCGCTTAGATTAAGAATCGAAGCTCCTCTAAGGATTCTCGAATACCACGCTTAATCGTTTAAACTAGAAGAATATACACGCATGTACATGGGTTCTGAAGTACGAATTCGGTGCTCGAGGATGTTGGTACTTTTATTTTCATCCGACCAACGACGATTTCAACCCTTAATCCTGGAACGATGGAACCCCTGGGTCAATTGCGATCCAGAACCAAGAAAAATACAATAATGTTTCGATTGAAGATTGGTACAAAGATTTTTGAATATGAAGGTTTCGTATATACTTGGAGAAATTAAGAAGAGAATTCAGTTTAAGTTATTGCAATTTTGAATGTTAGTGTTCAGTTATTGGAATATTGCAAAATGATCTTAAATAAGTAAGGCAAGTGATAATTGTAATTAATACTTTGATTGCCACAGCGAAAATATGTTAATAAAATTGCAATTATTAACGACGATTGTGTATGTAAGTACACCAATAAGTAGGATCGAAATACTTATATAGAGCAATTTAATTTAGATTTTCCCAAGCGAAATTAAAAACGAATTGAAAGAAAAATCCTTGAGTAAAGGATTTCGGTTCTTTAACCAGAAATTAAGGGTTAAAATTGGGATCCATAGGACATACATGAGATTCTGTCACGATTTTGTAGACGTACATAAATATTAATGAAATGCACGGGTTTTAAGATCATTTGTCTTTGGGGTTCATTTATTTCATTTGTACCGGAAACATAAGAAATTATTTTTTAATCCTCTACGCACTCGTCTAACTTTGAAATAACATTTCTATCATAAATCCAACATTTTCTTTTTCATTATATGCCATTGCGATTTATATATATTACAATAAATAAAGTACAACATAATGGAACAAATGTTGTTATAATTTAGAAATACAATAATTTCTAAAGATACTTTAACATGTACTTTTGAAGTCGTAGAAAATTTGAGTTATCGAGGGTTGAATTTGTATTCTATTTCGAAATCTCAAAGGGTTAATACCTCATTGTTTAAATAATATACAACTAGCGCTGTATTTTAGTTTAATATTGAATTCATGATGATGATATGGTATAATCTTGCCACAAACCTTAAATTTCATTGTATTAAAACACCTGTTTTTCGAGATTCAAAACAATTTTGAGCTTCATGCCCATCAACACGTTCCGTGACGCTGAACTTTCCGTTCAAGCCATTGTACGCTTGGTACAGTAATATTCAGCCAGGTAATTTGTTAAACTAATTTCAGAAAAATAAATTTATTGCTTTGTTGTCTTATGCATCTTAAACTATATACCCTTTGCATTTACTTTAATCATTACACAGAAAAAGTATTCAAACAACGATCTGGCATGGAACGTGTTAAAATCCTTCCAAAGTATAAAATACTGTGACAGAATCTCAAATTCTTATCCTGCAATATACACTACCGGTCAAAATTCAAGATCACTCCCTTTTTATCACATTTAATCTACCATAAAGGGCTAATGACTGTTCTATTTTTCTTTACATTTGTGGACAGAAATGAACATCAATTGTATTCGATATACAGTTTTACAAGCTCATCAAAATGACAGGTTTCAGATCGATTACTTAAAGTTTTTTCAGAAATTATTAATACACTTTCACCTCCCTCCCAATATACTTCTGTTAAAATAAAGAGTGATTTCATTAATTTCTTTTAATTGTTTTGGAAATTATTTAATTTTCATTACGTACCTTTAACGATTTTTCCACCATAGAACAATTAACACTCTCAGCAATTAACCCAATTAATAATATAAACCGTTCTTCAACATGGCCCTGAACCTCCAGAGCCACTTTTTTCGACAATCCAACATATAATTTCAATTTCAAATTCTTTCGACCGATAGCGTAATTTTCCAACATCCTGCCAGAAAAACACTCGTGCATACTATACATCAAGGTGCATATACACGACTTCGAGTAACCAAAGAAACAGACCAACAAACATCGTTCCATCGTATCCAAAACCCTTCCTCGGCTTCTCTAGGTTCGTCCACTTTCCGTACCGTTCCCGTCGAACGAAAGAAAAGCTGCCTAAAGAAGCCGGCAACGTAATCAGAGCTTCTGCCTCGGACATTAACGGTACAAATAATCCTAACGCTATCTGTCACATTGAACCATCTACGTAAACCGTTTGCCTATTAGCTAGGTAGCCTCTATTTTCGCACGCCATTCACTCGTCATCCTCTCATTTCTCTCTCTTTCACTCGGTTTCTCTTTTTCAATCCTAGGTTGAAATCGAACCTAGTTTCGCACGAACGCGTTCGGCTCGTTCGAGATACGTCCAAAAGGATCCGCGTATCTCGTCGAGGATGCACACTTCGTGGATCGAGTCGTTTCGAGACTCGTATTAATCTGCAAATGCCAGGACCAACGTCGTCGGGCCGTTTTTAACAGGACGAGCTCTTCAGCTCGCCGATGTCGGCTATGTTCTGCAGCAACGCGGCTGCCTCACTGCTCGACTGGCTCTTCGCGTTGTAACGTTGCTTCAGGGTGCTCAATGCGGACAACAGTCTTGTGTTGGACGTCATCAGACGCGAGTTCGCCGCGTCCAGGGCGGCTATTTGCTGCTCCTGCGCGTCGATCACGCGCTGCTTGTACGACAACGCGGCGGACATCTTCTGTTGTTCTCGCCGTAGCTCCTCCTCCACGGAGATTAACCTAGAATCGAGCAGACACCGTACCGTTCAGCCGATTTGCGTCCATAAAACGAGCACCGTTTCGATCCCTAGCCACGAAGCAGTCTCGATTTTCCTTCAATTTTTTTGATCAATCGTTACGTTTGATAACGAGGACACCAAAGACTGCTTCGACGCTCTTCGGTACACGAATTCAGCTCCAACCATGAAATCTTTTCAAACTTCATCCAAATGGTTTATGAATGTTTATGATTGAAGTTTGGCAGATTTCAGGGGAGGTGGGGTGAGGGTGGGGGGTGAGAGGATCCAAGCGCACCACGATGCATAAAATATCGAAGAACAGAACACCAATGTATTTGAAAACGAAAGTCAAAAGGAAGCAGCAGTGTTGGGTGCAGAATGTTGTACAGTCTGTTTCACGAGAGTGTGTCGGTGATGTCTTTGAAGAGATTGTAATGATTCTCGGTATACTAAAATTCTTTCCAAGAAATCAAGAAATAAACAGTTAATTAAATATATAAGAAACTGATAAGTATCAGTACAACAGAATATTTTGTTTTTCGAAATCCGTAGCAAAGGAACATGTGGTTGTGTTGGAATATAATTGCATACCGTGGCGAAAGGGTTAAAGAAAAATATATTTTAAACTGAAGAATTCTACTGTATCGTTTTCGATAAATTGCTACACCGAGAAAATATGGGGTTTTGGATGTGAATTAGATACAATCTGTTAATATTTTCAGAGATATCGTCGATACACTTGTGTGGCGCAGATTGTACATGCCTGGACAGAAGAAGAATAAAAGAAATGCAGTGGGCTGGGGTGACGTTTGTTTTTTGATCAAAGAAGCGAAGGGATTTGCTTCTGCTTCGTGTGTGTGAATTGTTTTCCAATTAGAAGAAACGTTCAGGATTTTAATGATTGCGTTTTGATGTTATACAACGTTCAATTTTTTTTTTTTTAATTAATTACAATACATTGGAGAAATTTCAATTTCAGATTATTCCTTTCCTATAAATTTCATAAAAAAAGATATCTAATTTACCCTAAATTACATAATTTGAAAAATCCCATTTAAAAGGTCCACCATGCACATTAATGATTAAATTTAACTTCAGATCAATCTTCCTCTCAAATTTCATAAACAAAATATCTACTTTATTCTGCATTATATCATTTAAAAAATCGAACGATATTACGTTAAATATCCTGAACGTTTCTTCAGTACCGTTGCAACACGCTATACAGACCTGACACACAAAGAAGAAAAGAATGAAAAAAGAAAATAGTCAGTGGTTTGCAAAGTAATCCGTGCACACGTGAACAGAATGTATGTGAAAACTGTCGGGGGTGTTAATCATTGTCGGTGGAGTACTGATATGTGGCCGACCGAGAGAATGTGGTTTTTTTCAATTTTCTTTTTTCTTTTTTGGACGGTGATGTAAGTATACACACGCAGAGGGTGAATAATGTTGGTTCAGAATAGATACACAACTGATTGTGAGTGAGATAAATTGTAATAATCGACACGCGAACACGAATGAACGTCTTTTTTTGGAGCGTGTTTTGTTTGTCACGCAAATCAAGAAAGAACACGAGTTATAATATATACTAATATACAGGGTGTCGTGCAACGTGTGTCACAAGCAGATTGTTGTTCTGTACGAGAAAATAAATCGAAAATAGAGAACAAAATTTTCTTCCTTACACGAGGTTTTGTTTTTGAGAAAATCGAGCTTGAAAATATTCCAAAATAGCGTCCAATATTTTCGTCAATTCAATGGTTAATTGATGCAGCAGTTTAATAAATGTAATTATTAATTATGGTAAAATGTATCGTTGGTATATGGAGAATTTTCAAATTCGGTGTTCTTGAAAATAAAATTGTACGTAACAAAAGTTTAGTGTGTTTTATTGAATTGTAATATAAGTTCATAGCATGTTCTTTTCTTTTTGAAAAACTTTTTATTCAAACTAAACTGATATTGAATTCTAAGTTTCTTATTCCTATGAACTTATGTTACGATCCAATATATTTTCGACTTATTTTTTCATGCAAAATTATTATCTTTCTACTTGTACTATATATTACGGGACACCCTGTATTCAAGATGTTCATGGCATTGCAAACCAGCATTTTTGTCATGAATAATAAGTATATGGAAAAAATGGAAAAGAAACAAATTTTACTATATTTTGTAATTATGAATCTTTTATGTTTCTAACTTGTGAAATATATATTTTAATATTTTAATATTTTAATATTGTAGTGCAGTTTAATTAAAAAAATTAAATACCAACTTGGTATATTGGAAAATATTTTAAATATAATAAATGTATTATCAATACTATATTGGGTATCAAAGAAACAAGTGAAATTTTGTTTTCTTTTTCATTTTTCTTATTTACTTACAGCTTATGAGAAAAAAAACTGGTTAATAATGTCATGAACAGCCGGTATATGTTAAGAGAAAGATATACATATGAGATTAAAGAAACGCTAAAATACGTGAATGTAAAAATGTAAAGAAGCTTAGAAATATAATTGACTCTTACACCAAGGTCCAGATCAAGCCAGAGTATACCAAATGCAGCGGATAGAATGCACAGGAACACACAATCAATTAAACATACATTATTTCGAGAAACAGTAACCGCGTGTTTCGAGTTACGGGGTCAGTAGGTCACAGTATTTTCTTTCTTTAATTCTCTTTATTCTGTTACTTTTAGTTTATAGCTGTACAACTTGATAGACAACTACTCGATGTCAGTCTTGTTCGCTTGTCTTCTTTTTCTGTCGTTTCATTTTTTATTTACAGATTTTTTATGAATAACTGATCTCAGGTAAACAGAGCTGCATGAAAAATGATGTTACAAGAAAATTATTTGTTACAATCGAGTGAGATAATTAAAATATGAATGAACACTTTGTGGATAGAACGGTATTTAAAAAAAAAAATGCATTTAACTTTAAATTTTCTATGTCTTGAAGTTCATTAATACATAACTAACAATAGTTCTTAATAAATTTATTGCTATTAATATTCACTTATAAAAAAAAGTTCAGGAGAATTAATAAGGCAGAAAATTGAAGAGTTAAATTTTGTTTAAAATATGTCTTTTTATGTATGGAAACTTTCGTGACTGTCGGTGCATTAATCCTTCTGTAGACCATCAGGTATATATTTCCATTTGAAGATTTTTTATATTCTTGCAAAAGTATTTTCAAATCACTCTTGACTCCCATTCTTTGGAACTCCCATTTTTACATCAACTCACGTTTATAAAATGACAATTTATTTTTACTATCGATCCAAATTCTTGGCCTACGAAAGGATTAATGGATTCCTGGTTGTCCATGTAATAGTTGAAACAGCTGACAATTAAACATTAAAATCAAGATATTGCAATTACAATTTCATTTCCACTTGGAAAAGCGTTTATTCGCGTTAGAACACCATTCGATAAATACCCTTCTATCAGCAGCTCTGTCTTCCTGTTTGAGATCTCGCAGACCCGTCGTGTGTGTCTAAACGCAATCACGTTCGATCATTGTCGTGCTCGAGGGTCGTCGAAGTCGATAACCCCTCCACGGATACCTTCTTTTCTTCCCGACGGAACGGAAGAACACATTTTCATGGAGAATCACGATATGGTGAGAGGCGAGGAACCAGGGGACGGAGACAAAAGAAGAAGAAAAAGTATCGAGGCGATTGATTCATGAGCATGGAACAGGGTCGAAGGTGGGATGGTTCGAGTGAAACGCAAGAGAAAAGTGGTAGTCGTCATGGCGGGGTGATCACACTCAGGCAAATAGAATCAATCGATGTGTGGGTTAGTTCGTCGCGTGAATGAGGATTAAGTACCTGGAAATGATGCTCTTCATCTTGGTATCCGGTGCAACGCCGTCTATATCGGTATCCTCGGTTGTGCCTAACCGGGCCCTCAGTCGATCTACGCTACTCTGCAGCCTCTCGATTTCCACTTCGTACTGGAAACGGAAGAGACGTGGCGCTGTTAGTTACAAGACACGTACACAGAGACAAACATACAGGCGTTCCCGTTAGACGATAGATCAGAAATGACGTAGGAGGACGGCTTCGTAGAAAGAGGAACTTGTTATTCACAACGACAACGTTACGACGAATCTATGTACATTAGGGGTTAAGGTGGATTAAAAAAAAAAGAAAAAGATAAAATCGTAAGAAGTTCCTCTTTGGTTCAAGAACGTCCAGATGGAAGAGCGTTAGAGTCGTCGTCTCCTCGGCCTGATCGCTGCTGGAAGCTTGGAGTTGAAAATAATCTTAGTTCATTTGGTTTCTAGTTACTTTGGGGGATAATAAACGTTTCGTAGCTTCATTGATCATCGAAGAAGCCAAGTACTCGACAGAACAACGCTAGACGTATCTGATCCACTACCTGATCGATGCTTCGATGACTCCGGGATTTGCTTCTCCTCGTGGTGCAGCTTTCCTCCTCGCTGGTGTCGGACAAATCCCGCGTCGAGTCCAGCGACAACCTTCTCCTCAGCTTCGTGCAGCACACGTTCTGATTCTGTTCCGTGTTGTTCCTGTGCGCCTGATTGCTCTGCCTCCACTGATTGTGATTGTTCCTCTGGTGGTTCCTCACGTTGTTCTGTGGCGGGGGCGACGGGCTCAGATCGACCCCTCTGACACCCTCCACCCCGCCGCCGCTTCCATCCCGCTCCTCGGAACTGCTGCTGCCCCGTCGCCCGTTCCTCCCATGATTCGACTCCATGTGATAAACGGGATTCGCGAAGGCGAGGGGAGCAGCGTTCAGTATGTGCGCGTTCGCGTTGTTGCTGCTGAGATCCACCGGGCTGGAGCTCTGGCTATAAGCGGCGAAACTTTGATAACCGGACGAGGCAACGTTACTTAGCTGAGAGATCGATATCTGCGATCCCTTCTGCGATTTAGACTCGGACACTTCGTCGTCCGCGTACCTCAACAGGTCGGACAGCTCGTCCAGGTTACCGTTGGCGGCCGTGTTGTTCATCTTGTTGTTGTAATTGTTGTTCGGCTGGTGATTGATCGACAGCGTGAGATTCGGGGACGGATTTACTACCACGTTCGCGTTCACCGTCGTTTTCGAGACATTGTTATAATTCTGATGCTGTGTCTGATTCGCATTCTCCTCCTTGTTGCAGTGGTTCCTGCTTGCTGACCTCGAGACGTTGTAATTGTTATGGTTGTAGTTGTCTTCCCTGTCATGGATGTCTAGATTCTGTAGCCGGGCTATGTTGTGTCGATGGTTCTGCTGTTGTTGCTGTTGCTGGGTCAGAATCGGGCAGGTTGACTGGTTGTTCTGAGGAACGGTGATGTTGTAGTTGGAGTCCTTCAGGTTGTTGTGACTCTCTGACCTGGTCGGGCTGGTGGGATGAGTTTGGCAGTGATTCACGTTCGCCAGACTTGCACTGGCGGTCAGTCTGTACCCAGCGCCTGTCCTGTTGGAACCAATCGCCCTGTGTTGTCGCACTATCGGCGTGGGTGAACGTGACACAAAGGCTGGAGGCTCCAGAGGATAATCGTCGGTGGTTATTTGGAGTTGTAGCTTTCCATTGGCAGGCATGTAAGCGTTGCGGGGAAGAGTGGCAGCCCTGGCGACGTTTGGACTTCGAGAACTGTTGTGACCCAGAGTGTTGGATTGCAGCACCTCGTTGCTGTCCCTAATGGTTCCATTGAGTGTGCTGTGGTTGCTCAGGGTGGACGTCGCTGACACTGACAGATTCGTGTTGCTATTCGCAATCGTAGGGTCGTTGTAACGGAAGATGTTATTCTGCAGATTGGGATAACGATGCGAGGCTGACACTGGACTTGGACCCGATTGATCTAGAGCTATGGAGATCCTCTCCAGGATCTCCGGTAGTCTCGAAGGAGGCAGTGATGGCGACGACGAAGTTATAGTGACTAAACTTTCGCGCAGAAGCGCGTGAAGAAGAGACAATTGCTTGCCCAGATCTATGTAACCGTCGAATTCCAGGGAATTGTTGGCTGGAGCGTCCTTTGGCAGAGGGCTCTGTGAAAAACAATCTTAATAATAAATTTTGAACGCGACTCGCTTCGATAAACGACAAATTAATACGTACGCTGATCATCAGGAGGAAATTCTTCATGGACGGAGCTTCGCGCTCGAGGAAATCGTTCATAAATTCCATGAAGTTCTCTTTTCCTTGGAATCTCGTGAAGTTCGCGAGAGTTTGGAGCGTTTTCGCTACGAGAGTCAGATTCCTTGCAGCTTTTTCGTTCGGATATTCTGAAAAGGAATATGAATTCTTGTCAAAATTTTTTAAATAAACACGTAATTTCTGTGTGAATTTTACTTGAAGGTAACGATGGAACTGAATAAAATATTTAGGCTGATAAAGCGTACCACTTCTGTATCGGTCATAAAAGAAGCACAGTTTATCTTATCTTTTTGAAACACGCATAATACGGAGTTTGTATCTAAATCACGGACAATGTATCTAAAGTGTTGTAAGTCAAAATCATAATTATCCTATTGTTTTTCTTCTTCTTAATACTAGCTCCAATAAATAATTATCGAATTTCATGTCTACTGGACAAAGTATACCATACGTATTTTCTAATATCTTTCACTTTTTAAAACAAACCCAATCAATGTCAAATGCTCATCAAATATCTGACCCAGTTTCACTCGGGTCTCTTTTACACTCCCATTTTTTTTTATCTTACTTAATTTAGTTCAGCAGTATCGCAATACTCTCGTGAATGAAATAGCTCAAGCATGAGATCGCAGACTTACCGTGGGTAATGTTGAAGAGAGACGGGCTGAGGATGGCCGGGCAGAGGAATCTCAGGAATATAGACGCGGAGATCAGATTGTCGGCAATGTCCTCCCGGCCCATGTCAGCCAATCGCTCACGGAATATACGGAAGCACTCGCGTAACTCGAGAGGAAAGTGAGCCTGGCTAGAGAGTATTCTGCTCCAGGCTAACTCCACCGCGTTCCGTAGATTCTGTTGTTGCTTGTGAAGGGCCGCCACCGAGGCGACCTTCAGGGGATCCACCTCGCAATCGCCACCCTCCACCGCACCCCTCACCACCGCCCCCAAGGTCTCTTGCAGGTACCTGTCGCCCGTCAACTTCAGGTAGGCCTCCATCGCCTTCGTGGCTAAGGAATTTCCTCGAAAGGTGAGCCTCTCGTCGTCTGAAATTCAATATCCGTCTTTTTAATACACCGGATGGACTCGGCGCGGTTTTCGACGACAAACATTTCAACATCTCGGGGGATCGATTTATTTTGAACGTAGACGCTGTCAAGGACCATCGTCGATGGCTCAAGGATTGCAAGGTAAACGTGGTTTGAGGTTTATCGATTCAGGGGCTGATATTTGATACGATCACGGCAATTTGGATGATGTTTCATACGATTTTTAAAAAATCAATATTCTCAGAAGGCATTAAGTGCAAGAAACCAGTTTTAATTTTACTTAAATAATAAAACAGACTGAAGTCACCTAACTTGATCATATGAACTGACTTAAATATTTCTATTAACTCTCAAGGTATCTAAAAAGTTTGTTAGCAAAAAAGATATAATACCGAAAGATATCAAGGCTAACTCTGTCTTTCCGAATGCAAATATTCTGCTTAACTGTTGAACTACTGATTTCTTTCACATTTACAGTTCCCTAAATACTAGAGTAGTGGTCCGACTTTTATTAATAAACTTTTCTCGCATCACGACATGTAATTGGAACAATGAATTCTAATTGTTTACCTATTCTATGAATGTCCATCATCACCAAGTCAGCAAGAAACTGCGGTGCCTTCTTCTCACGTTGCATGACAGCCACCAAGGCTGTGGCGATGTCCTCCTTCGCTTTGACGCCGATCACCGGCTCCAATTTCTCGCACAGAGACGCGTAGTCCGTCTTCAGGTACTCCAGAAACTCCTGGTACACCTGAACCGGAAGTATGTCTACGGATTGGAAGCGACATTTCACCCTGAGTGCTGGAGGTTCCTTCAACGGGCCCTTGTCTCCCACCACCGGGTACCATTTCTCGGTTAGGTAACGAGACGTGACGTTGTGCACCGGTATGCTGACGGAACCTGGATGAAATTTGAAACATTTCCACGATCGATTCTACTGCAGTTTCGTAATTGATGGTCTGCGAGAGGATAGTTGGAATATACGTGGAATAGTTCGACTGAAACATTAATGTAATGGGTAACTGGATAGGTAAAGATACCATGGAACCTATCGTATCCGAATACCCATTATCAGAATGTTCTACTGTTACAGTATCTTCTGTTAGATGGACTGTCAATTATCTGGATATTTATTCAAACAAATACGATGTACAATTAGGTTAGTACTGGCTCTTAAAAAAGTATTAAGGAACATGGTATCGATAAAAGACGAGGTAAGCAGGATTTTTCTTTCCTAACAAATATTAATAATTTCTTACAAGTTGAGCACCATTCAGCACCATGGGTTTCAAAATCCTTCACAACGCTCAGTTTGTCTAATTTCCAATAAATTCGTTCTTCAAATGAAAATGTATAAAGAAGGGAACATAAAATAGCTATTCTAAAATATTCTGTTGCGTTTGGAAAATGTATGAAGAAAATGAATTGAAGAAATTTTATTCATCGACTAACCGATTAAAACATTCTTATCCCTCTTCTTCTTTCGATCAGCCTCTCTGTACAGGTTCACTTGTATAGTGTTGACAGAGGGCAGATGATGGAAATCGAAGTGCTCGCCCCAGAAGCAAAGGTCGGCCTTCAGCTTCGCGGTGGTACGAGCGTATAACGTGCTGTCCAGACAGACCTCGCAGAAATATCGCTTCTTCGCTGGCACACCTTTTGCCTCGAGCAGCCAAATCTGCAGTGAGTTGTCCGTTCTTCGTGTCTGCTCCGCGTCCGGTTGAACCGATTTCCTTAAGCTACAATTTTCATAACACCATCACGCTTAATAAAACATAATAGATCATAATGGAAACTTCAGATACAAAGAAGGTTACACAATCGTGTTACATTGTAACAAAATTTTCTTTCCTTTTTGGAGATTCGTCGATAAGAAACAAGAAAAAGTCTTGATAGCAACGTTGCTAACATTTATATTATTAATATCAATATTACGACACATCCACGCTTAGCCAGCTGTTAAAGCTACGAATAGACTGACTGACCGTCAAAATGTCATCCAGCCATTCAAAATTAACAAGGTCGTCATCGTATTCCCAAGTTACCGGTAGAACATTGAACGCAATCTTATTGAGAACACCGCGTCCGAAAATATGGTCACCAAAAACAGTACCGTTCTCCAGGTAGCTGTTGCAACGACGATTGGACACGTGGATCATCGAGCCGCGTACAGATTCGTCGGTCGAGGTACGATCGATGAGAGGGAAAAAAGAGGCAAAAGAAGCAACAGAGGAAACGGTACCGACCTGTGTAACCACTGGTCCCGTTCGTGAGCGGTCCTGCAACTGAAATACTTGGGTCCACCGGTGCTGGGTGTCACCTGGAAGCAATGAGGTCTGCCGAGCAGGCTCGGATGCAGCGGTGTCACGGCCGCGAGGTCCATCGAGGTCACCGCTTGTCCGCACAGCAGGGACTCGTGCGAACGACAACCACGAAGTCCGGCACCGCGTTGCTTCTGTCGCTCGAGCTTCGTCACACTCTTCGTCCTCTTCAGCGGGTTCGAGCGGAAGGACCTCTTCGAGAAGAAGTTCTACGAACAGAAAAAAGGTGGACGATGAATATGTGCCTTCAGTAGGCGTTGAATGAAACAATTGTAAATAGTGGTTTTGGCGACGGGCAAAAACACTTGCCCCAAGTATTTTGTAACGATTAAATAATTTAAGTATCCGTATCAAGTTTTTGAACATACTTTTGTAGGAAATTATTGAAGACAGAATTCTGTAAAAATATACAGAGTGCTACTACCTAAAATAATATTATCAAAATTGTTTTAGGAGCCTGATCGGCTATAAGAGTATTTTGATTTTTGTCTGTGCTTAATATCAAGAAGATTTTGAGTTTTATACTGAATACTTCAGATGGTTGTTTTTATTGATTCACCCTGTATTTTCTGTCGTTCAATTTAATTATTCGTTACAATGTAAACATTCATCGTTCGGCTGTACACATGAAAAGTATATGACCCGTGGTTCCAGAACAGTATTTCAAAGCTTCCAAATATCTAAAAATATATATTTCGCCTTAATTTCCGTTGAAAGAGCAACGGGATAAAAAGCACGATGGACGATAAATCAACGCTGTACGATTCCCTTCGAGAGCAAACAGAAACTCGCCTCATCAAATTAATTACACGATGATTAATCGAGCGGCGATGATGCAATGAGACGTACGACGTGACTTTAACTTGATGTACGATATAACTGTACGATATCTTCTCTTTGGTGATTAAACGTGTTTTGCTCGTAAAACTAAACGAGTCCCGACAATCGGCATCGCGTGCTGTTGAAAGGCAGAAAAGCATTTACCGATCAGAAGAACCGTTTCCTCGTGTTTCTGATCAACTACTGTATATAGAAACGAGAAACATTTAACGAGGTAATGGGTTAGGATGATGGGAAATGATCAAAATCTAGGTAACTACGACGTCCAAAGTATTAATAAGGCATCCATTCTATACATTTCAAGAAATACACGGTTATTTATCATCTTAATTAATTGCTTTCTATGGTTGTTGACACGTTGACTGCCACGGTGGTCATCTATGACCATGTTTCTCGAGTTATGACCTCTGACTTACAACATTTTGCACTTACGATCGTAAAAAAGGAAATACTTGTTTTGTAAGGTCTTGTCTACTCGTCAAGTAACTGTGCAATAATTTTAATTCTTTGAAAACTAATATCTTTGTGTATATCTTTTTCTTAATAAGTTTATTTAGTTTCCATAGAAATCCAGTGCTGATATTATCACCAATTCTTTAATTCGATTAATCAGTAATACTCGTAACAGGCGCTTGAAATGATAAATAATAGAAATAATGAATTACCGAGCAAATAATAAATAAAGTTTGTTGAAAATAAAAATACTACTCAATAAAATTTTCAGTAGCTTCAGCATGGCAGTCAAGGTGTATATGTATGTGCAGACATATTTTATGTGAAATTCGATTCACGATAAAATTTTTGTAATTGTTAATTAGAGGAATATCTGCAATTGAATAATTGATCAAAGAAAGAGAAGGCAAACGCTGAACAGAGTAAGGTACTAGATTGTAATCTCAATTTTGAAAATAATCATTGTACTTTCTATAAAATTTTCATCTTGAACCATTCTTATATCACTACGTATCAGCATGAAGGAGACTGGAATGCCCAGTTTCAAAAATATTTTCGCTCACGACGAGTTTTGTCCTAACATTCTACGAATCTTAAACAGGTTAAAAATATGTTGAATCTTTCTTTGAAAACCTAAGTACTCATATATGATAAATATGACTCTTCACTCACATTTACCAACAAAACATACCTAAATTAACAAATCCATGCAATTATCCACATTTTTCACACGAATGTTCGCAAACAAATCGCCCAATCCTTATTGATCTGTCCGCAAGATTCACAACACCCACAAAGAAATTTCTTAATAATAGTTGTACTTGTAGATAAAAATTAAGATATTTGTAAAATCGTGAATGGTTCAGGTAGCAAAAGCTGTCCGCGCCACGAGTGAAAATCATCGACTGACTCGACGAACGATATCGAGAATCTTTCGTGACATTGCTCAGGTGAAAGGTATTCCCCTGTATTTGATACCGGCAGGATTTAGCCCGTGTATCCGGTACAATGATGTACCAATCGATCCTTGGGCTCGAAAACTATTTCTAAATAATGTCAAAAAAAATCCACCGGTATCTTCGTGCATTTCCAAACTGAATTGTGTCAATGTTCTGAGAGTAAAATATGAAAAAACAGGTGTTGGATAAACGTAAATCGAGCACGTCTTGGTAGAAAGTCGTAACAGATAGAAAGGACATTTTAAATTTCTTATATGAAAATTTATTTGGAATTACAACGTGAATTGGCGAAAGGGAATATAGCGTTTCAGATTATTTCATTTCATACCTGGTTCAGTTTGTTTTCGTTGATTGCAAATAATTTAATTTCAGTTTGTTCAATGAAGACCATATTTGGCGATTTTCAAGGAACTGATTCTAATTATTACTATGAAGCATTAATTTTTTTTTTTATAAAACATATTTAAATTGAAATAAAAATATTTAAATCAATAAGTAATATATTAGATTGATGCGATTCGATGACATAAAAGTGTCTCAAAATAGCATCTATGGTATACAAAATTAAATCATATGGTTTAATAAAAATGACGGTGAAAATACTTCACCAAAATTCTTAATCCAAAGTAAGGATGAGACATTTGCTTGTGTGCATCCATTGCTTGTTAAAACGAAGAACCAACTATTTGATATTAAAATTATTGACGAAACCATTATACAGTCATTTTTGTCACACTTTCAGCTTCAAATTGATGTATCATAAGTGCCATTTTGTGGTACTTTTATGTCATCAAATTCTAATAATTGGACGAATGTCATTTGAAAAGGAGGAAGTTACTCAATTCGATCAGTATATTTTTTTGTCAGTAGAATAATATTATATCGCAACTTTTGTATAATATATTATCTTCTTCGAAATATTCCCTCGTTGAACTAACATTTATAACAAATTACTTAACCACATCTATAACAAAATTTTACTATTCCTTCGTAAAAGAATTGAAATAATGTAATTCCAGTCTAATTGCTAAAATTATTACCACTATTTATTTCGTTAAATTATCTACAACAAACTTTTCTAGTTATTCGAAGCAACGAATGATTGAGAAATTCGTAGAAATTTGTTTGAAATCGCCTGTTCACTGAAAGAACAATGATACTTTCACGTCCCTGAACGAGATGGAACAGCCTCTCCTTTTGTTCGACGCAGATTTTTCAACGAGATCGCTGAAACGACGCCTTCTCGGATCCTTCGTTCTACTTTCCTCGACTTTTGAACGAGGTTCATGCCTGTTTCGGGTCATCGGATAAAGACAAACTGGCCGGATGCCAGTGAAACTCGGAAGGAGTACAAATGTGTTTTGCGGGAAATATCGAATTATCCAGCGACTTTTGGCAAAAATTTTGTAGAAGTTCAGAATTCGAGAAAAACTAACCTATTAGATAATATTTTTAACTGTAAAGATTCCTCGACTGTTAACAGAATGATCTGAAATTTTACTTGAGAAACTGAAAGCTTGTCAAAATTTCCCAGACACCCATCAAATTATGCTATAAATCGAAAAACTGTCGTTTGGAATCGTCAGTTTGATAAACAATTGTTCGTTGAGTTTTAACAAATAATCCTGAAGAAGTATATCAGCTCTGTAACGAATTTGATGGATTTTTCAACGACAAGAAACACCCTCGACATTTATGCAAAAGGCATCGATTATCCTCCCCTACGCGTATATTTACCCTGGCGGTGAAGTAGTTGATGATCATGCTGACAACCTTGTCCTCCTCGTTCTCCTCCATCGGTTTCACGCACATTTTTCTCCTGGTCATGCGAACATGCGTGAGAAACAACAGCAGATGTTCCCAGGTCCACGATCTCCAACGAGGAAAAAGAACGCGCCACCTCGTCACTTTATGTTCTTTGACCTGCTCCTGTTCGAGGATGCAAAGTCTAAAGGCATTCTGTGTGAACTCATCTTTTCTCAATTTCTTGAGTACAATTTTCAATTTCAACACTGGAGCTACAGAACTAATTAGAACGAGGGATTCCAGGTTTCTTATTTTCAATTGATCTCAAAATTTATTAAATGAACTTTGCAGACCCCTTTAATTTGGTGTTCGTATCGTTTAAAGTTTTGTTAACTGAACAATTTCTAATTTCACTCCAATTACACTAATATTCTTGATTCCTTGCTCACTCGTAACTGATCACAACAACCACTGTCATTTAACCTTTTATCAACTGCAGATTCGCTAATTGTAGTAGTTCGAATAACAATTGGTATCATTCATGAAAAGGACAGCTCGAATTGCACCAACTTCTTTGATCACCCGATACACTGGCGATCGTAAATAAAAATTATCACCGTTGAGTCATCAACGATAGCTTGGATTTCGTGGAAATCCAAAATACGTCCAAGTAAGGTGTATCGATACACTTATCACTTATCGATCAAAGCACCAAATCTTTTCCCCTAGTAATTCATACGTTCTCACCGTGACTCGAAAACTTCTAGCCACCGTTTCATCGACCACTTGCTTTTATCCACGGATCTTTCGACTCGTAGTCTTTTAGTTGTCTGGAGGAACAAGGCTGTTAAAACGGTGGATGTTGAATTGTGGGTTAATGTTGCTACTTCTCCGCAACTGGTTTGATCCACTTCAGTTATCATATATTATAATACCGTTTGGAATTCTGGCTTCTCTATTAAAAATAGATCCTGGTGTTCCGGTACAATAATTGAGTTTACAACATTTCAGTATTTCAATCAACGCTGTCCCTAATTGGTGTTATAATTAGGTCTTCCGCAAATTTGATCACACAGAAATTTCACAAACATCACTCTCGTACGTTTGACAATGCCTTTTGAACAACAGGTCGAAATTTTCAACCGATCACTTGGGATTTCCTACGTTTGCAAGAATTCTGCTGAAAACCGATGGTTCGGAAAGGAAATTTTTCAACTCGAATAGTTCTCACCGTTCGCGTGAAAAGCGTTTCTTGTCACTGAACGTAGGCCACCAACGCGAACCAGCGTTATCGTGCACGTGCGAGCGTGATAAGCTCGCCCAATGTCAGGATGCAGTGTAATCGGATGGACTGCGTCACACGATTTCGTCGTTTGGATGCACACCACGGTTCGAGCTTTAGGTAAGAACTCTCTAGCCAACGATGGGAATTTCGTTTCCCCACTCTTCGTTGTTTTTCATGATCGATCGCGAAATTGTTGACAGTGCGATTGGGAGGAGGTCGATTCTTTCAACAGAATTGGGCAATCAGGAATTTTTAATCGAATTCCTTTCGATTCTTCGATCATCGAACGCAGGACTGAAAAATTTAACGACAGGGATATTAACAATTTGCACCAGTACGCAATTTCTGTGTCTTGTTATTCGTATCTTCAATTATTGTTTTAACCAATGCTGACTGATGATTTGTTTATTAATAACAAACTGTAATACTTTATGACTATTTTTGTGATGAGTGGGTAAAAGAGGATAATTATTGTATAGGATGTCTCATCTAGCTTAATCAACTAGATTCTTCTTTTGCAACTAGTGAAAGATATTACGCTTAATATCAAGACGTGACGTATTAAATAGCAGATTTTCAGATTTTCAAGTTCTTAGAAAAATTAATTTTAATTAGCTAAGATTGTTATCGTTAAAACAGATAAAATTCTGGTCAAAATGTATGCAAAACCAAACATGGAAGACACGACATTCGAAGTACTAATCGTCCAACCGTTTTCTAAGGAATTTCGATCTCAAATTTCTATCGAACGAGGATAGAGGCGAATCGTTCGAGTTTCTTTATTCGACACAATGCTACTCGAGGGATTTCTATTCGCACGCGGAAGCACGAGCCAAGAATTCCAGCTTGCCTGGCTCAGGTATCCCTACCTGGACCCCGAAAACGGGATCAACGTTTCCAGGTACGACCAGGTAGCTTCTGCTCGCCTGAGTTTGCCTCGAAGGGATTTAAATCGACGGAGGATCTTTAAACGTTCTCTGGTTCATTTAAGTGTCAGTGACGGCTACGATTTCAAATTGAGAAAAGAATTTTAAATAAAATTTCTAGTATAATAATAACAGAAGATGGCGAATTTAAAATTTAATAGTTTGGACGCCTTGTCACCGATACTTAAGTAAAATATAAATTTCCATAGGGATCTGTCAGATATCTTATTTAATCAATTACCAATTATTTTAATAAACACTTGAAGATTCGTCTTTGAAGGATAATACGTAAGAATTAATAATCTATAATAGTCATAAATAGTTTAAACAAAATCATTAGTTCATGAATTGTTTAAATTTAAAATTTCTTCGATTAAATTTTGAACTGACGCAAAGGTAAAGGGTAATTGCCTATTATTATCCACCGAAATTGAATTATCCGATCTGTTATTAAACGTTTTGGGTGGATCTCAAATTTCGAGCGAATTCAACGCGTTAGCTAACGATTTTAGAGCAGACACGAAAAGCAGTTAGGATATTTTCAGCAACAGTCGTTGCTTGTCGCTTTTCGTCGATTACGAGGCCGTCGACCCTGTCTCGACTGTGGTGTTTCTTTATTTGGCCACGAGTTCCTTATTTACTATCCATCGATAAATTATGGTTCCATCCTCATCAAGAAGCTTATTTTTATGCTTTGAACATCCTTCACGACGTTTTTCTTTTGGCTTTGTTATGATGCACCTTGCTATCATTTAATTAATCCTTTTTTTTTATACGCTCCTGTTTAGCCCGCTTTTTTTAGTCAAAACTCTTTTTTGATTTTCAAGAGAGAAAGTTACAAATGGAGCTGTCTAATCGGACCTATGATTCCTTTTAACTTTCTATATTTTGATGCAAAAAATTCTCAAGTAAAATATATATACGAAGGATTAATTAGTTAATAATTTTGAAAATTCTTAAACGAATCAATAAAAGTAGATTATGTATTGTGAAATGCAATGGTAAATTAAAAATTTAACCATTTTTAATTATTTAACGCTGATATTAAACATTTAATAACGATTAATTTTTTTCTTTTAACCGATTATTTGTTATTTCCTAATTTCTATAAGATATCAATTGTTGTTAATTTATTCTCCTTTCACAATTTCAATTCCACGCTCCTCGTTTCTTATTTCAAACTACACATGAGCACACAGTCAGCATTGGTTAAAAACTTCCATCATCTGTTTTCACCTTTCTTGATATCCTTCTAATCACCCCATTATAATTAACGCTGAGCAATTACACTCCTGTTAGCACATTTATAAAACACAGAACTGTTTCTCGAATCCATTCACTTGAAGCACCACGAACACCCAATTGAATTCCACAAGAACCTCTTCAGCATCTCAGCGACACCTTTTGTTCGTTTTTATCAATCTGCAAAAAGGGTTTGCGAATCATCAGACCAGAGACAAGGAATCACTGTTAAGAATAATCGATTTAAATCGACGAGACCGCGATGATTGGTTCGAGGAATCAGCGTGATTCCTTGGAGAAGCAGATGATTTCGCGGCAAAATCTCGTCGTCGACTGGCGCAGATGTTGCTCATCCGGGTAGGCGAAGTCAAGGGATCCTTGGGGCGCACCTTTGTGCCCCGACCAAAAACCCTGCCCCTGTATTCAGGTGAGGCAAAACGGGTCACCCCTTGGCCTCCCAGCCCCTCTGGCCCGTCGTTGCCACCGGTAAGAAGGACAAAAACGTCTTCGGGGGGTTCTCAATCTTCTCGATTACGCAGCTGGGGATCTGCTGTGACCAATCTGGCTCGCAGATGCAAGAAATCGAAACGAGATTCCTTGTACCCCTCTGCCCCCCCCCCCCCCTCCATCGTCATTGCTGTATCTTTATTTACACTATAAGGATTTCTTTCTTTTCTTAATTTTGCAATATAAAAATACGCATGTCAGAGTCTTTTATTGTTGATCGGTTCTTTTTTATCGCTTTAACACTTTGGAGTTTAATCTTTTTTTTTTACACTTTTATAAAACGTTATTACAATGACAAAATTATATAGTTTCATGAATTGATTTGTTCTAATCTTTTTAATATCGCCAGTGGATAATAATTCGATGCTAATGTAATTTATATTTGGATGACACATGAATTTTGAGGAAGATCAGTCATTTACTTAATTGCAAATAATTTTGATTAATAGTTGAAAGTACAAATAAGATAAATATTATTGTGTACATGCCATTTAGAGAACTGTATGTACCATTATTAACAATTATATTTTAGCTAGTGTTAAGTTCACTTTGTTCACGAGAAAATGAACCTAACAACTTTTGAACTAATCTATGAGATTTTAATTAGTTGAATTAGCTGCTAAAAGAGCGCTCATTGAAATATTAAGGTCATAGTCAAAAATGGTAACTGATTGTAAGAAATAAGTCCAATAGTGTCATTAATATTATTAAACCTTGTTCACATTCGTGTAATTTTCAGATAACATTTTCTGTCGAAAATAAACATTCTTCTTCACCCTTTTTCGTGTTGCAATAAATAATTTAAATTCCCTTATAAAAATATCGAAAATTGTAATTACTGAAGATAACCCATAATAATTTATCATAATTTTACGGATCAAAATCCACGAAATTCAATTTCAATCGCAATAGAACACGCTAGAGATCTTTGTTAATACTTCGAATATTTCAAACAGAAAACAAAGGATGTAGAGAACCATCGTCAAACGTATCAGCTACAAAATCAAAGCAAAAAAGGAATTCAATAAACGAACTAATCAAGACGATTCTCCTCACTTTTTCTAGCACGCTTCACAAAATTATAAGAGTCACGGTGCTCTTTCTGCTCGTTTCTCATTCATCACAACAGGAATTTCGTAAACGATTCGTGATAGTACGGCGCATTTTAACCGGTTCCTTCCGTGAAGTTGTCAGTGTACCCGTTCGAAAAACCAGTCCTTTCTTTTCTTTGTTCCCTCGAAGAGTAACTAACTTATTCTTGACAATGAGCAAAGGTATCCTTGTACTTCAGCCACCCTATTCATAGAGATACTTTCAAACTGTCCAAACTGTGACAGAAAAGTTCCAAACGTTTTCTATTTAAACGACAAGAATTCATTAGTAATTTTTCTTCGGTTTATTTGTACCCGGCTTTAACTTCTTTGGTGATCGTCTAACTAATGAGTAAAAGTACAATTTTTGTATCGATTATATTTAACAATGAATTGCCAATTGATGGTTAACGTCTGAGGTAGTTAATCAAGTTTCAAAACATAGCTTTCTAAAAAATGTTAGTCTCGTTGCATAATTTTAATTTAATAAAATATCGAAAACTACGAATACCTCTCTCACATTTTTGACAGAACACTACACGATACACGTAGCTACTCGCAATTCAATATTCAACCAATTTTATGAAGAAAAGACTCGCGTTACTTCGCGTTGTTGTTCTGTCCTGCATTTTAATGACAGTAAAAATTGACGTCACCAGTTTGTGAACATGGTAACAAGGAAGTATCCCAGTTTCGTTCAGCAACCAACAAGCAAGTAACTTCGCCCGGTTGGTAACTTTATACACCCCTGCCACGTTGTTTCCGCGTTAATCGACGCAAGTTTGGAAAGGTAAATCGACACACGTCCCAGAAACCAATCCACCGTGTAAGATTTGAGAACACCTGCAGCCACGACACCGGATCGATATTTTCCACACTGCGTCGTCCGCTTTTGCAACCACCCTTGGAAAGGAACGTGTCGGTTTACGCAACGAAAATTGAAGCGAAGGGCAAAGGTGACGTCCGATGCCGGGAACAGAAGAGACCCGTCTATGAGATGGGACCAGATATGAATTCTTTCGTTGTATAGTGCAAAGTGTGTTGCAGACGACAAAATAGCAACGGTATACATTCTTTGTACAAACTATGACTCTGTTTAAAAATGTATTATTCTCTATTGATACTGAAGAAATATAGTCAAATATTGGCCAGTTGCCAGCCTTAGGTTATTTCGAGTTTAACAATACAGAGCTTCCCTTTCCGCAGGAATAACCAACTTTGAAGGCTAAACATTGTTAATGATCGAATTTTCAATGGGTCCAAGCGTATATCAAATTGAAAAATAACATTTCCCATACATAATTGTAGGCTACAGAATTCTTTTCCGAAATTCTGACGAAACTTTGACGAACAAGGTTCGATTTGGAAAGTTTCTTAATTTCAAGTAACAAAATACGAATATTAATTTATAAACCACAGCCTTTGCCTCACTCGTACTTTTTTTTTAAATTCTCCAAAATAAAAATGTCACAGAACTTTGAACTAAGCGTCGCAACCAACTGGAAGAGGTTTCATAAAAATTTCCAACGTCGTACGAGCAAGTTGCGAGTTCGAGGAACGTACGAACAACACAATAGACGTGACAGGTTCGAAGGTGTACGCTGTTTGTTGGGAATAAAAGGGAAGGCACACGGCAACGCCAACTTAACGACTCGATGCACCGAAAGATTCGAAAGATCGAAGATACGTGATCGGCAAACAGAAGTTTCGTTTCTCGTGCCTCGAAAACGAAATGTTACTACCCGAAAGGCAGAAGCTCGGTGCTTCGAACAGGAAGCGTCGGATGTAAGCCGCAACAACGAGCTCGGCTACATCGATTTATCTTTCGTGATACCAGGGATCTTTGGCATACGTGAGAAAACTGAACAAGATTGTTCTTCCATCGACATAAACTCGTAACTTACGATTCCATTAATGTGAAAATTCGAATTTTATCCCTTAAAGGCTACCATGGGTGAATTTTAATATTATTAAAAAATTCATTTAGGTATTTATTCAGTATTGTCAGTGGTTAATCAATTATTTCATTAAGTGTTTCGTTATACCTGTAATAATTAAATTTCTTAGTCTAAGGATCGTATTTGATGGTAGCCTCCGAAGGTTAATTGAAACTTGAAATTGAACAAATATTTCATAGAATGAAATCTAGGGCCTAAATTTATTTTTATTACTCATGACTTGTAATATTGAAAAGGAAATTGAATTTTATAATGATATTTAAACTGTCAGAATCTGAACTTGATTGATGAATTTGTCGAAGTGCTGCAATTGACTAAACATTTATACATTTTTCATGATTTTTTATTAGTATACGTTAGCCTGCTATTTGCTCTTTTATTATCCAACAGGAATATAGGAATAGATGGTTAAAAACTATACATTTCAGAAAATTGATTTATCAATAGACGAAGCTTTTTAGTTTTGAATTTTATCAAATTCAAAGAATTTTAACTTAATTTGTTCCAATACTTTTCACCTAAAAGCGTCTAATATATTTTTGTTTCAGTAAAAAAGAAAAAATCATGAAGCATAGAATTGATAATAATTTATGAAATGGTATTCAGAACGAAATTTTCCAAATTTATCTAATTTCCATTGAAACCTGACGATGCAACTTTCACGAAAAGTGGGAAATTTACATTTTCAGCGGACAAAATCCTCTCGTGTCTAGCCGCAACGAAGCGGAAACGACGAATCCCGAAGAAAGTCGGTCCCGTATCGTCAGCTCGATGGCTCGAGTCAGCTCTAATCTGAAAGTCTAATGCAGTTTCGCATAGCGCTGACAGATTCGTTGAAAGTATTTCCCGTGATAAGGATCTGCCTCGAGATTGCATGCCTGAGATATTCTCTTGGTCGCGCGAGGCTTAACGTTAATTGCGAGGCCGACACGCGATAAAATAATTACTCCGGCCAAGATTGTTCGTCAATTAACGCCCGTCCCTCGAAAATTCCTTGCCATTAATCGCGTAAATAGACGACACTTTAAAGAGTAGAATATTTTGTGTATTAGACAATTAATTGCTGGAAGACGAAAATATATTATTTTTAAGATACTAGTTTTTACTATAAACAAGTGTGTCTGCAAATAGCTAGTGAAGTAAATAGGTATTTATTAATGATACGTTATGTTAATAAGTATGATTAATAGATATACTTTTCACAGCTAGTGGAGTTTTGGAAATATTAAAATTAGATGGAATAAAGATTTATAATTAATGATAGATTAAATATGATCAAGAAAAGTCGTTAGCTATGAATTTGTTAAGAAAATATTACCAAATTTTTAGTTTACCAAGGGGAGAAAAAGGTTAGTCAAAAAGAAAAGAATGTTGAACCCACCTCTTCACAGCGATTCGAAAAATAATGGAGAACTTAGAAAGAACTTTTGAAGAAACTTTTGAAGAACTTAGAAATTTTGAAATATTATACTTTTGAAAACTTAGCATTTTCGGAATATTATTCTTTCACGATCTTGAAAAATTGAATATAACGATACTATAAAAATGTTCAATATCAAAAGAAAACTATATTTAAATCCCCCACACCCGTTTTACGAGAATCACCATCCTCGAACTTTCGTACACCGTTAATCTCGAATCGAACAACCCCGATCGGAAACTTTTGTTGAAAATGCAAATAATCATTGTTCAAGTTACCCCTTCGAGAACGGTCTCGTTTATCGAACAATACGCAGGCTGCGTTACGAACGGTCGCAAATTACAGTCGAATCGAAATTACAGGGACTCATAGGGTTACGAAACGAAATCTACTTACGACGATTCTGTTGGGGGTGACGTCCAAGGGTCGTGCTCCGAGGACAGGGGTGGCCGGTGCGCTACCCCTTCGACAGGCCTTCTCGTAGGACGTGTCTGAAACATACATTCGGAACATTTGTAATTTAACACATGGTAATTCGACGAGTGGGCGTTTCCGGCCCGAGACAGGAGGAGGGATGGGAGGATAAATGTTCACGTTAATTATTGTATCTTGTTTCGAGCACAAATGGTAATTGGCAACGTGCCAGGTAAGCCGAAACCTCGTTGCAGATATATTCGTGTCTGCTTCGGTCCATTTTTTTTTTTTACATATTATTTTCTATTAAAACGAATCCATTGATATTAAAATTGACTGATTAAGTCTTTCCTCTTCTTTCATTGGCCCCCGATCGAGAGATCGCTAAGACAGTGACAATTTTAACTTTAATTTCTTCTTGTTGGGTTAAAAAATATAAATTACTGCAAATTATGTAATTTTAATAAAATATGGAAAAGCTTGCAAAGTATCGCTAAATAAAATTAGATAGAATTTGTTTTCTACTATTTTAGTTCCAGTTTGGTTAATATTTAGTTACAAACTATTACAAATTAATCGTAAAAATTTTAGTTAAATATAGGAAAAATCTTGCAATAAGATAATAAATAAAAATTCTTGCGAACAAGGTACAAATCGTTCGATTTTCCGCCTACTATAAAAAAACACCTGTATGTAGTTTGTAATAACCGGAAGCCATTCGACGAAATCCAAAGGAGCCTTATCGATGAATAAGGAAGAAAAGAGCACAGAGATTCTTACTCACGATTAAAAAAGGGACTTCCGTTTAGTTGGAAGACCGGTCGTTCACACGATTCAAACTCGGTCACGGCATAGTTCGAGCAATGTAGGAAGCTCATAATTTCAAGAACGACAACGGGGTTATTGTGTGGTCCTATGGGCCATTCAGGACAGCAATAATGGCGATGTTCTATCGACAATGCTTAGGCACAGGTCAGCCTAATTCCGCTTCCGAATTCGTGAACAGAGGAACCGATTGTTACCATCAATACCTGTAACGTGATACCTGTTGTCACGTTTCTCTGATCTGTGATTTAAAGTGAGGGGGATCGCCTTTCTTGTTGTCAGTTAAAATGTCCTATTTATAATTTTGTTCGTCTTTATGATACTATGAGATATTTGAAACGTTTTGTTCCATTTGAGCAAAATTAAAATGTCACGGGTGTTTCATAAGGACCTAAAAATACTGTAATTCGTTTATTGTAATTGCTTTAAGAATTGGTCGAATTATATTATTTTGGGACAATTTTGCAAACTGAATGGAAAAGTTGGAATTTTGACTATAATCCATAAACATTGTTTTGGATATTATATTTGATTGTTAAAATTACTTTAAATTTGTGATTTTTATAGTTTCCGTTTTTTTTTATTTTACAAAATTATGTATTAAAATTCATCATATAACAATTGTCGGTAAAAATAAATTTCACTTGAATTAACAATCTTGTGCCATGGTTGTGGTCGATTTTCGAACCATTAGTGGCACAATTTGGTTAATTTCGTAAAATAGAAAATTATTTAAACATACCTCAATTTACTATCGATTAAATTTTTATTTCCATTACTATATAATTACACCAAATTAAACAATACCACAATACAAGATGAACTTTTGTTCCATTTCAAAATTGAAAAATTATTCACAAATCAAATATGTACATACTAAGCAACAATTATTGATACATTAATCGTATCAACAGACCATAATATTTGATATATTAAACGCGTCTACACGTTCGCAACCCTCAAAGGGTTAATCGATTCTGCAAATGATCGGCACGTATCGTGCAGCGAACACACACTGAGACCAGAGGTGAGCCCTTGAACCAGAATCGAAATAACAATCGACCGTAAACGTTTCAAACCGAGCTCCCATTTACCCTTTTGATTAATTGAAAAAGTTATTCACGAGGTACCTTTAACTTCGTTCCATTTAGTTCCAGCTAACCACTCGACACGAGTTGCATTTCAAGCTCTCGTTTGCTTCCCGCCACGGACGTTTCCGGCAACGGAAATCAACCGACGTCCACGGGAGAGAAGAAAACGAAAGCAGCCCTGTAATTAACGCCCTTGCAAAGCTAACTCCCCCCTTTCCCCTCGAGACCTTTACTCTGAACCTCACCCCGTTTACGGTCAGCGGTTTAAAACGCTTCCCCCGGCACAACAGAGTCTCGAGTTACCTCGGGCCCTTTTTTCTTCATCGTTACCTGGCTTCCGACCAGGCCCAGGACAACGAAGATTCCTGAGTTTCTTCCTTGCTAACGATCTCTAGCTGGGCCTACTCTCTCGTTCAATCTCATTTAATCTTTAGTTACTGGTATCTCGTTCTTTGCGTCATTACACGGGTTCTCATGTAACCCCGTAATAACTCGTCCTTTGAGCGATTAATTTTAACTATCTTGACTATTGGGTCGTCCATTAAATTTTGTAGATCAAAGATTTTTAATCGTTTCGTCGTTGAAGTCGAAAATGGTCACATTATCTTAATCGCAATCTCAATAGAAGTTGATTAAATTTAAATTTCACACGCTGCAAAATGCATCATCCATGAACAGTGTATGTTGGGATATCTTGTGAAATTTTTATCCGTTCAGACAGTCACCAGTCGCTATCGTCAGAAATTAATGGAACGTTTTATAATTAATGTGATTAAAGGTTTAGTTTCATACCTGTTTCGCTTGTACCATCAATGTTTCGTGACTTTCATGACTTTTAATTCAAACGATTTTGTTAATTAAGCATAATCGACCAGCTGACACTTAGTTTTAGCAGAAATCACGCAACAGCGTTGAATGAGAAGAAGAAGAAACGTTCCAGGTTGCAACTGGACGATCCAATTGCATGAAAACTAGTCCCTGGACATGTCTCGTACCACGAAACACGAGCGGCTAAAGAAAGACGCACGTGTCAGGACTGAATAGACGCATTCTTCGACGACGAACCGTGACACAAATTCAATGGTGTTCGAGGAAAAATAGGGAACAAAAGGGGCACGACTTCTTGAAACTGTTAACAAGAAGGGAGACGAACAGGATGTCCTACTGGTGCTCTGGGATCACGTGTTACGTTCAATTCAGATCTCATTCTTTATATTCTGTACAAGCTCGAATAAATGTTAGTCGATTAAAATTCAAAAGTATGATTAAATTTGTGTATCTATAAAATTTCTATTCAACGCATTATTAACACTTGTTACGAATTACTAAATATGTCCTTAATTTCTATAATTGTTATAAATGATCACAATTTGTAAATTAGTAACTTTCAAAATATAGACTACTGTTTGATGCAAAAAGGTGTGATTATTGAATAAATTACAGTAGAAGCCAACGTATTAACCCTTTAGGATTTCAAAAAATTTAACAAACACGCCGCGTATTTTTCGCACGTAACGCAGACTAATCTTCACTACACGAAAGACCCAAAGAACATACAAAAATAATAATTAGACAACGCGTTGCTAAGAAGAAAGTGGGAGATCTCCCCGATCGATCATACAGCGATTTACTTCATAGCGAGGAACTCTCCCAATTCGGTTGGCTAATTGTTAATACGATGTTTCTTTCATTGGTAAGATTTGGATTATTTTTCAAAATTATTATCCATATTCTGTGCAATTATTCATTGCTATCTCATGCTACCCACATTAGATAATATCCCAGCAGATAATATTAATATTTAAATAATTGTACCCTCTGTATAAATCATGTGTTCAACACAACTTCTCCAAATAACACCAATCAGTCATTTAAACGTAACATACTCTTAAAAGCATACTTTCTTTGGCTCAGAAATTAGAAACATACAGTACCACCCTCACTGATACCAACCGTTCAGCCAATATCCCTCTCGTTTCAATCAACCCGCATCAAAAGAAGTCTGCACAATACGTCAAAAGTAAACAAGCTGTTCGAAGCAACGGTCGATCAAGATCCTTTGACAAGCATTCTGTCAAGGAGACATAAATCGATCGTCGGAAAGAGCAAGAAGTCGCGATAGTAGCGCACGACTCGCCACGCCCTCGCGCCTCTCGAAATCGCGGATGAATAGTTAATTGGCCAGGCAGAAAGGGCACGGGTTCGCGGGTCGTGGACCCTTTTGCCGATCGCGACCGATGCACCAGCCGGTCTGCAGCTGCAACCGGGCCCCGTGCAGCGAGAAAACGTATCTTTTGTCCTGGCCTCTTCGAGAGTGCTGCACGAAGGTGGCCGCACAAAGAGCTCCACGCTCGCGGCGCAATGAATTGAAACTGAAATTGAAACGAAACCATGGTCCGACATCGTTGTATATTTTTCGTTAACGACGCGATCACACGACTCCAACAGTCGTCGTTGGTTAATGATACCGCGAACCCTTTCGTTCCCGATCGATCTTGATCGTGTCACCCCAAGTTCGATCGTTTCAGATATTTCTTTCTGGGTTACGTTTCCGGCGACACGATAGGGGGGCGAAAGAGTACGACTGTCGATCCACGGTGAACCATTAACGACAATACCGGGCAGTCGCTGGGGGTTCCATGGTTACAGGGACCCGCCAAATCAAAGAAGTTGGATTACCAGTTTATGGACACATTTTGTTACGAAATAGGTTCGATTTTACTGACCGTTGTTGGGTTAAGGGTTAAGGGTAATAGAATGTTAGTTTGTCCAGGGTCTGCTTTGCTGTTGAAACGGCTCTGATTAGCGGGGAAAGTTATGGGAACAATGAGGGATGTTTTTAAAAGGAACTGGAACTGTTGGTGGTCCAGGAATCGATACGTTTTGATTGTTCGCTGAACGACTTTTATTGTAACCAGTTATCGTGACAGGCTGTCAAGCGCTGGATAACGTAGACAGATCGTTGAGCTTCGTTTGCGGTAATTTGAAGAGTGACTGGTGAATGTAAACGTTGTTGAGATATAGATGAAGAATTAGTGATCAATTTGAACCTATTCTGTACTCGCTAATTAAGTCGAAATATAATTTCGAGTGATTTATAATCACTGCAGAAACATGGACTAAAGATATCGATTGTGTGAAACATTATACGGGGTGATTAAAAAATGAGTTTACAACTTCTAAGTGACGCGAAAAGTCTTAATAAAGATATATGGAAAAATAAATAAAAATGGTACCATTTTTGGAGGAAAATGATACGTGGTCGATGATCCACATAATAGAACATAAATTTAATCCCCCTGTTAACAATATTAATTATAATACAGTCAATATTTCTTCTGTGTCATTCCTCTGTTTGTTTAATCATTGCATTACACATCTTTGATTACACGCGTTTCAGACGCGACTCAACGTGAAAGAGTATATTTCTCATGAATTTTTCCCAGTAAATGAGGGTGTGTTCGTTCAACTGTTTCGTGGTTATAATACAAAAATCAAATTTTATTTTAATCGCGTCACCTCCGAAGCTCACGCATGACACGATCAATTTAATTGGAATTTAAACGTTGGATATTCAGTGTGAATCAGTTTAATTCCCCGCGGTGAGCCATGGAATCGAGGGAGAACCAAGGCTGGTGGAATCGCGAACCATTCAGCGTCCACAATGCGCGATTGTGCGGTTCGCAAGGTCGACCTCTTGCATTCCGTCGCATGACGTAACGACGCGTTTAGACGCTACCGACGCTGGATTCGATTTTCGACTGGAACAACTCTTGTCAAGCCGTTCATAAACGATCCGACTCAATGGGACCACCCAACGCGAGACATACAGCCCTGAAGAATCAGCCTTTACTGTTCAACCATTACAAGTACCATCGTGAATTAAACCATGTAACATGATACCTTTGTGAGGAATACTTTGAACTACTTTGCTACCGCGTCAATTATTTTCAACCGTATATCCTTTATAATAAAGAATCGTTTACTCCTTATCTCGCACGGTATTGATTAATTAATGATTAATGATTGTAGAATCAATTATGGCAATTATCACCCGTGAATTCAATTATGGGCCTGTTTATAGATTAAGTGTTAATGATTTAAACAGATAATTATTAATTGATATTTGAGTCCTTTATATTTGTAATAAATTGAAGATTTAATGAGAGCTTTCCAAAGACTCATTATGAACTCTTACTGGCACGTGTACTAAGGTATAATATTAAATTAAATTTTTAAACGTAATTTGCTTTACTGTGTGCATGATCAATTTTAGAAGTAATATAATTCCAGGAAATTTGAAAAAAAAAGAGAATCTCCGATGTAGTTACGACAGCAGCATACAAATTTCAATTTGCGCAACACACAAAGTTATCTCATTCTCTTTAACATTCTCATTTAAGATTCAATGGTTTAATTAAAATTGTACGATTTACAGGATATTACGTGAACTCCAGAAACAGACAAGATTTACTGTTCCTTATCTGACTGTTACGCTCGAGAAGCGTGAATCAACGTGTAACCCGTTAACACGTTTAACAAGACCATTACCTTTCTCAATTTTTCCCCCATAATCTACAATATACATTCATTATATGCAACGAAATCAAAATTGAATGGCTTGAGAAATTTTGAAATTTGCATTACAACACTTTACAATTTGTAATTCTGGGTTAATCGTGACCTAGACCTAGGAAAAATACAAAATTCATAGATTGTTAGATAGAAGTTAAAATAATAGTAAAAAATTTGGAAAATGTAAATAAAATGGACTGAAATATTAAATTTAAATTATTTGTTACACTAGAAACAAATAAGTGTTCGAAATAAGAAAATACCAGTTAGGTAATTATTAGGTCACGGTTAGAACGAGATTTTGTGCCTCCACAACTCACAAATAACAGGAATGAAATCTCTTCAAAATCCGATTCGAACAATCCTATAAAATTCTACAATTATCAAAGCATCAAAGGATAAAAGAAAAATTGATTCGTGAAGTACAAAAATTCGGTGACAGAATTTTCTTTCCACATTCCGCGAATGTTTGGCGAACAACCAAGAATTTCTTGTCTCCATTAGAGACGGGACAGCTCCTCCTGAGGGACAATGCACCGACCTAGGAACAACTCCAGTCTCTCGCAGAATTTCTTTTAATAGATCATCCCGGGTCGTCCGGCGACCAGACTCGAAAAAATTTTCTTCTTCCCCGGGAAACTCGGACGGGAAGATTAATGGAACGGAGGAAATTCGATAACAGGAACCTTTTCCAGGAAACTTCCTGGAAAACTTTGCTTATCCTTCGCTGCAAGACACCGAAATACTATCATTAGATAGGTTGTTGTATTTTTCTTCCTTGGAACAGTGGACCATGCGTTCATCACAACCCATCTTCCAAGAAGGTTTCGACTATAATTAGGCGATTAAATGTTTCAACGAAATGACTTTCATGTATTGGAAAAACTGTGTCTAAATAAATATGACAAAGTTGTGAAAAATAGAAATGGAAGAATGTATAAAATTGAATTCCACTGTCTAAGGGTTAATCCT
This sequence comes from Stelis phaeoptera, assembly GCA_943735885.1. Lineage (NCBI taxonomy): Eukaryota > Metazoa > Arthropoda > Insecta > Hymenoptera > Megachilidae > Stelis > Stelis phaeoptera. The sequence continues at coordinate 8,075,352 of OX030933.1, forward strand.
TGGATAGCAGATCTCTAGGACCTTCGTATATTTTATTTGCATAAAGATTACTGAATACCTTATCAAAATTCTACTCATTCGTGCAGCCAGACTAATCTTCTAAAAAGGAAAGAACAAAAGTTTTCCCGAGGACAAAGATCGACGAGAGTCACGCGAGTTCTAGTTACGAGTGCTCGAGTTCTAAGCTCTCTAGGATTTATCGCCAGCCACCCAGACACGGCTCTTTATTTGGAAACACCCCGTGGTTGCCTTTTGTGATTGGAGAACCTGCTTCTGCTACGAAACAACGCAAAAACCACAAGCTGCTTTTTGTTTTTCCAGCTTTGTTCTCTTTTTCTTTTATTCTTGCGTTAGCTATCGTTATATTCACGGATTACACCGAGGGTTTTGCCGGCTTTCAATATCAAAGGATTAATTACGCTTTTGATGTCAGCGCGGGATCAAAGGTGAACCTGTTTCTGGGGTTTTCGCGGAAAAATTGAACGCGACTGGCGGAGTGCGAATGAACAACCCACTGGCGATGAATTCTACAAAGACGGAAAGAATAAAAACAATTTTTGAATTAAAAATGTATGCAATATTTAGCTCCATGAGTATCAATGGAAGTTGTTCTTAATTTTACACCTAATGTGACAAAATTAGCAATACGTTTAGTTAAAAAATGTATCAATCGCCCAAATAGGCAATTTGGAAATAATTTTATCCTTTTTAAAGTAATCAATAAACGTAACCCTTCGTAGGTAATTTGATTTTCTTTCAATTGTATGTTTATTGTTAAAAGCTTTAAACGTTTAACACAATAATCGACTGATGAATTTAGTAGATACTGTAACAAGTGGTTCAGAATTATTCGAGATCTTTTTGAAACTTAAAACAATCGAAAAATTAAACACAACCTAACTTGTCTACAAAATATGCCAAAACACTTCCCTCTGATACAATAAATTTAAAATTAATTCTTGTTCGTCTGACTTCTTAAGGTATTTTGATGTTTTCAATGAATATTACGTTCGTTATTGTTTTTTTATTATAATTTTGATACTGTGCACGTAAAATTATATTCTGCCTTGTTTGCTCCTCGCACGTCTATCAACTTACAGGACAGTAACCCTAAACTGGACTCGAATGTCCCCCGGTTCGGTTCAGACGAAGGATTTCCGTTCTTTGCATAACTGTTCCTTGTTTTTCTGCTCTGGGAACCGAAAGGGATAGAAGGGTTACGTTGCTCCTCCGTGATATTCGAGAAGCGTTTAACCCTTTATCCTTTGTGTTCTCACGTCAAGTTAAAATCACAACACAACGTGTCCATTCTTTCCGGGTGACTTTAAGGTATTCGATTGCAGATTTTTTACATTTTCTGAAACTATCACATCAGCAGATCATTTTTAATAGAATCCGAGATTTATGATACATAAAAAATTATACTGCAATTTTAATTCTGCAAAGGGTAAATGTTGGAACATAATACAATATATAATAATTTGATGACATAAAAGTACCGGAAAATGACACTTATGATAATTCAATTCGAAGCTTAATTAAAAAATTGACGAAAATATTTACGTAAATGTTTTGTCAATTTTCTTCGTACAAATTAACTAATTTTTTAACGAACCATTAAATTAGTTTACAATACTGTCACTTGACGAATGTTCAATTTTCAATTGCTTAGAATTTAGAATATTAAAGCAATTCTGAATTTGTGCTCTCATTTTTTGATACTTTGTTGTTACGAAACCTTGTCAAACATTATACATTCCAAAATTTTTCTATTTAATGTACAACAACCTAATAATTATAATAATTGTAAGTATTACACTCAAGTAACATAACACAGAACTTTTTGATATCAAACGAAACTTTCTTCCTGTAGTAACTTTTCCAAAAGTTCGTAAACATTCAACTCAAAATAATCTATAAAAATTGAGGCCATTGTTAAACAAATAGCATGCAAGTGAATATTTCGAAAGAAACACATATCATCTTCAAGTCATGATTTCTATTTCAAGAACATATGTTACTACATCTTCAGAAAAGAAACTGGATTTAATTGAATCAAGGCTTTAAAATCTATTTTCTTGAAATACCATTTTTCCGTCAAATGTCAATCGTGATCAGAAACAGTATCGTTCACTAATCGAGTGACAGCTTCCCGAAACAGAACGTCAACATCAGGGTGCTCGGTATTCGTTGACCCGCCCCGATGCATAAACTTCTGTTTCGCGGCAGCTCGATGAAACACGAGCGGGTAAAAGCGGACGTTTACGTCGACTGCGGACAATGCGTGCAGCCGACATAAATTGCGTTTGGTCATCCTTCGCCTATAAATAATTCCAACGCGGGGACAATGGAGCGGACAGCTGAGAACATGTTAAAAAGCGAGGTTGGCAGCTTGCACCAGCTTTGTCGCGGCGCCGATAGCTTCTCGATGGACTGGGTACATCGCTGACGTGTGCAGAAATGAAAAAAAAAAAAAAAAGGGATGGAGAGGGTGCAGTCGTTGGTGAAAAGTCAAGAGGATCGACGAGGAGAAAAACAAAAGAGGGAGTGATCGAGGGGATATCAAATATTACCCCTTTGATGTGTTCGATCGATTCATTCCCATCAATTTTTAACCGACTTCGAAAAGGAGGAGGTTACTCAATTCGACATGTATGTTAATTTTGTTTTTTCTTTTTCCTTTCTTTTTTAATTTATGTTCGCCGATTACTCCAAGATGGATGGACCAATCAAAACGAAACCTTTTGCATCTTGTAGAGTATGACCAACAGTTGGTCCCGTAAAAAAACCATTTTGGATTTTTTCATTTTTTACCGCTTCTATCGCAAGAAACGTGCTATTTCACGTATACACATTTGAAACATTCCCTTCACTTCCCTGTCCTTCCCTGCCTTCCCCTCACTACCCTTCCCTTCCCATTCCTTTGTTACTAACTACTACTCCCATTGCAAAGTTCCTATTCTTTGATGCTACTCTGGAAGGAATGCTTCGATCGCCACTAAAAAATGTGAAATAAAAAAAAATTTTGGAAAAAAAAAATACAACCGACTTCGGAATGCACCCAAAAGGACGAAATAATTTTAATTCATACATATTTTCACATTAGCAACATCTTTCATTTACACAATTTTTAATTTTGCGCCGTCTCCGAAATATAAATTAAAATTATTTCGTCCTTTTTGGTGCATTCCGAAGTCGGTTGTATTTTTTCTCCAAAAATCTTTTTTGAGTACACGACAGAATAGTTAATAATGCGTGTAATAAATATTTATAATAATATTCTATTGTTAGAGGCAGTTGGAAGTCAGAAACTATGTTAAACTGCATAAGAAACGCGTATTAAAATTACTAAAAGTTCAAAGGGCTGCCAAAAAAGTCCTGTTTCGAATTTCGATATAAACTTAGATTCGTAAGAAAGTAGAAACCTTCCACTTTAATTCGCTTTTTGATTTACATCGATATCTTTATCCGTTCCTGAGATATCGTCGTGTAAAGACAAACGTAATTTTTGTCGAAATTCGCCTGCCGCCGCCCGCTTGGACCCAGACAGCGAGTGTCTAGCGTAGCGGTCACGTGGTCATTGTTTACGTCTAACCCTTTGCTATTCCTGGAAATGCGCCGGACGTATTTCCTAGAAAAAAGTCTACGGCCCATTCGGGAGTACCCTCGTACGCGCCGGCCGCTATACAAACTTTGAAGCCCTATATCTCAGGAACTAATTAAGATATCGCGTTGCAACAAGTTGCGTTATTATGTACGCACTTTCCTCTATCTTCTGAGCTACCTACTGCGTAAAATTTAGGCATTTTTTTTTTTATATTTATTGCCAGGTATTTCGCCGCCGTTGAACGTTTCGCGTTGACCTGTGGGATCCTTAATGCGTCAAGTGTTTCCTATTAATTTAGATTGAAATAACATTAGTTGATAGGAAAAGTAATATACAAACTTGAAGATTATATTTTTCGGTTCGGTAACGTATACATGATATTTCGAAGGAAGAAAATTATCCTAGCACTTCGAAAAAACTAATTGAAAATTAAATTTCAGTAATGACGTGTCCTACTGCATCTGGTCACTTTTTCCCTGTGACGGTCAAAGAGTTAACGACGTTTCACGGTGGACGTAGCACGGCACCCCATAAAAGAAGAGAGAGCGAAAAAAAGCATATTGAGTGCGCATTTTGTTCGTCATTGCTAATGACCGTGACATTGTGAACAACCCCGTGCCAGTACATAATAAAGCGATAAATTAAACGTACCAACCCCGCGCGTACCGTCGCGTCGCGTTCTTTTGCGAACGTGTTAGCAGTCATCATGGGGTTAAATGGCGTGTGAATCCCATGAATCGTGGCCGTTTAGCGGTCGACTTCAATGGAAACCAGTCCTTCTAGTTGGCCGTCAACGTGGAATCTTTCTTACTCGCTTCTCGGACATGAATCGGTTTGCAAATTGTCGAAATATTTCTGTCTTGAAACTTGAACTCTGTCGTTTCATGCAGCGTATATGCACGTTTTCGAAAATTATACATCTACGTAATAAAGACTATAGGAAATCTTAAAAATATAATACTTGTAATATAATATTATAATATTTTCAAGTTCATAAAAATATAATACTTCTTTCCTTAATTTCTATCATAAAGTATAACAGTCCTACCCACAGCAAAAGGGTTAAAATAATCATTAATATAACATATAGAATCTCAAAATATATCTAATTTCTTTTTTAATTTAAAATACCAATCATAGTTTACCCTCGTTAATGGCATTCTATTAAAACAAAGAAGAAATGAATATTATTATTTCATGATTAAGATTCTTTAAAATTCACAAAACATTTTGCTCTCAAAACAACAGCAACGATAAATTTCCCTGTCCAATAATAAAAAATTTATGTTGTGTACACACCGATCGAGATCATTCTTCCACCATAACGATGGGCACAGAACACAGCACGCGTTCTATTCATCCCATGGGAGACATCCATTCGTCCCAGTCGGCTTTTCTGCATTTTCTCGACCAACTGGACGCGTTTGGTCGAGGCGTGAACCGGCATTCTCATTGTTCGGACGGCTATAAATCCATGGGCTTTATTTATCGGCGAATCGATTCGCCATTAGATATCACTTTTTCCATACGTGTGAGCCTGCGATTTTATGTAGAACGAGGGGACGATCATTTGTCAAACGAACGTCAAACAAGATTCACGAAATTCGGTCGAGTTTTGCGAAACGATCGAAGCTGATAAATAGAAGCGTGGAGTCACGGTCGGGTGATTAATTATTTGAGGATGCATTTGTTATTCCGGGCGCATTGTTGCGATATTCAGCAGATGGATATTCTGTTTGGCGATTTAAGCGTTTCGGTTTCAGAAATTTTATTCGGATGCTTTGAAGCACTCTTTATAGTTTGTTTATGTTATAAATAAGACACACAGTGCATAAGATACTGATTGAAATATGGAAATTGACAATTATATGGGAGCAAATACTGGGAATCAAAGATTTTATCGTGACAATTATAACGAAGAATTTAAATAGTATGTTCTGGGATACTTTAACGCATTAATATTAATAACATTTTGCTGTGCATTTTGTGATTACAAATTTTCTTCTTTCTATTATTTATGATAAATAGACACAGTATTTGTTATATCGTGGCATATAATTTATCAGGGAATTTTGAAATATGAAACTTAAATTTTATTTATATTAAAATATAGCAATTTGACAAATGAAATGAAAAGATTTTTTTTAACACCACCATGTCGTTCAAGCGTGAATGACGCTTGGATCGCCATAAAAATTCTTTCACTTAATTAGAAATATCCCTCATAAATACCTGAAATTATGAATAACAGAACTAACGAAATGCCATAAAAATAACAGATAAAATTTGCTAAAAGTAGCACTACGATCCAATAAAATTTTCAACATCTTCAACGTGGCAATCAAGGTGATAAAATAGGACTTTTGATTTTTGAAAATTTCATTCTAACAAAGGACTAAACCCTTTGCGTTTAAAATATCGTTTCCTATAAAATCCTGAAATTTCATGAGCTCGAAATTGAAATACGATATATTCTTCCACCTCCGACAGAATTGAATCGAAACAACACCTTGGTTCGCGCAAACATTATTTCGCAATGAATCTCGCGCTCACAATCGTGTCGCGTATCGTGTTTCCGGCACGTATTAACACGTTATGCACTTTCGAATTCAAATCGGCCGAGAACGGGGAAAACTCGTTCGCAGAAACTCGAACGCGTTCCCGGAACTTTCTTCGTGGAAATCAAGGCGAACCATAAATAACGGCAACAGTGATTTATACGGTGTAGGTGTTGTTGCGCGGCACGATGGCTGAACACGTTTCGAAGAATATTACATTTTCACGCACAATTTGCAATTTTATCAATGCCATTAAATCAGTGGTCCCTGAATCTTTTATGATATTTGAATAACCCGCAATCCTTCTCGTATAAGATAAGATTAATTTAAAACGCATTAAAAATACATATATTTGAAAAAGATGTTAAATTTTCGTCATTTCGTTTGTGAAGAATCGGTATTTGATTCCTCGTCGCAAAACTTTCACAGAAACACTTAAACCTCAAACGCACATCATTCAGTTAAAATTCATAAATGGATGATAAAAAAAAAAGGAATTGTAATCACAGAAAGTATAGGTTGATACATAGATAAGGGTTGAATTTTCCTGTAATTGTAAAAAGAAATCCAGAGTGACCGTGTTTCTTAAGAATTAAAATTGATCGTGTAACGTAACGAGGGTGCAAAGGGGGTAGTTTCGAACAAGAGGAGGCATGAATGGTGTACAAACGAGCAAAAGGCGGGTCTTCAAAGCGACGACGCGACAGACAGAGAAGCGTATCATGGGCGAGGCAAGCAGATGTTGCTCCCTTTCGTTTCTTCGTGAATCTTTTCTGTCTCCACCGTGGCGCCCGTCAAGTCATTTCTATTTTAATAAAGCCATCCTTTTTCTCGCGATACGCCACACAGTCACAGGTTTCCGTTTCGATGACACAGAAGCAAAGGGGAGAGAAAGATCGTTCTGTCATCTTTCTTTTTTTCTTCCCCTTGGTTCCATATATAATCGGACCGCTTTGAAGTATCAAGGGACGTGATGCGATCTTTGAGCAGAAATTTAATTTCCCTCGGTTTTATGATCTCGAATATTAAAATTTGAGAAACTGAAATTTCATGTTTGCCACCTTTATACATTTTTTTATGGAACTCATTGCGATTCGACGAATAATAAAAGATTAAAAGATTGTATCCCTCTAGTAAATGACCATATATTTAATTACTGACGCATAATTAACGACACGAAGCTTCTCTTTAAAAAAAAAATTCATATTCTATAAATTAGAAAAAAATTTCGAGCATGTGAAATAACTAAATAACTAAAATTTAAAACGTAAGACTGAAAGCTATACTCTAGTTCGAGTTGCAGATATATTAATTAATTAATTATTCAATACAATTTACTACAAAAACGTAGGTCAATATTTCACACCCTTTCAAAACAGGAACCCACTCCGTTTGGATAAGACAAATAAAAACTTACTAATTCCTCATAGTAGGGTGCTTTGTATCGAAGCTGTGTCACGGTTTCCCTTTTAGTTTGTCGTTCTGACAGTCTGTCATGGTTAAATTATCAACGTCGATTAATGACCGTATCAAATCGACGGTATCCGATTTCGCACGGTGCTTTTTATTCAAACGATACGCAACGATACAAAACACACCCCTTGGACGCAACGAGCACATCAAGCAAACAATTATATTCTCACGTTCATTAAGTTTTCATTTCACTCGCTCATGAATTTCAAACGCATGAATTAATTCCGTCTAATTACACAGTCTTCTTTCGTTTCGTTCAACTCTTTTATCTGTCCGTTTAGTATTGGTTTAGTGTTAGTTGGGATTGGCAATCGGCTATTTTGTATTAAGAATATTGACTAAAAATTTATGCAGTCATCTTTGTTAAATACGAAGGTTTAAATTAATATAACATAAGCGCCATTTTGCGATACTTTTATGTCATGAAATCGTAGTATTTAACGGAACAATCTATTATACTAAAAATCACTGTTTGGACCATTTTGTGTTATCAACACTTAAAATACAAAATATATACAGGGTGATCAATAAATCCTCGATGAGTTAAATTAAAAACAGCCAAATAAAAAGAGTCCACCAAGTTATTACCTTTTACTACTTTTCTAATTTAAATATTCAACCACTCGAAACATACTTAAAAAATGAAAAAGGAAAAATTATGGAGAACTTATTGATTATCCTCTAAAATTATCCACCCAGTTGCCCACCAATGGTACGTCCACCACAGTTTCAGAATCACCGCAATTATTTGGCAGGATAATCTCGAAACCGATTGCAACCTGAATGTTTATTTGATGCATCTATCAGGAGTGGGCGGAGGTCTAACGATGCGTGTTTTTCCAATCTTTTTCATGGAACGCAAGGCGAATTTTCTGCGACTCTGTTCACGTGCAGCACAGGTTGGTATTGACGATACGGTAGGTCAGTCACGTTATGCAAAGAGCGTGGGATCGACTCTCAAGAATGGCCAACTTGCCTCCATAGTGTACACCAACGCGAGAATTTATGTGAACGGGTGTTATCAAAACATTGTATCACGAAAAATTGTATTTAACATTTCCTTTTATTTCCTTATTATGTAGAAACTTTCCTTAATTTTGACAGAATCCACAGAAAACAATATTAAACCCTGAATATCATAATCGAAATGAAGAAATCTTTGATTTCTATATTTCCGTAGAAATGACTTATACCATGTAAATACTCCTTTTATTTGTCAAAATCTTCAATTAGTGAACTGATTACAGATTTATCTGCAAAATTCTGCAATCAATTATCTTCGTTAAAGTACTTCGTGACTTACACTGATTGGCTTCCGAGACTACCGAATAATAAAGGATATTATATTGCTCTCGATTACCAATTCAGCGGTTGACTACAAATAAGGTAGCAATATATTAACGTTGTAAACGAGCGTTTTAATTATACAACAGGTAACCGTTGGAAGAACAGCAAATTTTAATTGATTATTGCACGACGGATTCATGCCACACATATTCGCCGGTGCTCAATTAACGAGTCGAAGGAGCCGATTAATAAGGAGAGATTTTACTGACCTCGTTCCCTTCCGGCTGGCTAATGAATATTAATTAGCCGATTAAAATTCAAATGCTCGGCCATCGATTGTTAACTCGTTGCTTTGCTTAATTGCTGTTAACAATGATCCCCTTTTATATAATCGCTTTCTATGTTGATGCTTGACTTTCTAAATTGTATACACAAGTCAAACATTGTGCGCAAAACTGTGCTAATTGATTCGATCGAACGAATTTATTACTTGTGATTGTTCCTGATCGAAGTGTTTGAGAAACACTCTCGGTTATCTAATTTCATTCTGTAAGATTTTTAACAATCGATCGTTGATACTTCGCATTTAATAAGAATGAAACTTGACAGAAGAAATGAGAATGAATAAAGCCATAACATGTTTGTAACTTTTTCTTTCAGAAACAATGTTTTTTAATACCCTGAAGTCGGAAGTCTCAAATTTAAGGTGGTATTACGACACACTCGTAAAAATGTAATAAATCATATTTCCATTTATTTATTATTATTATATTTTCTTTCATATTTGTGTCTTTTTTATTTCACAGTTAAAGTTGCATCTTGTGTGGATCACTAGTAATCAGAAAATTAATTAACACATATCTAATCAATTTTCAATACAAAATTTTCATAATTTCACATTCTAGTAAAAATTAAATCGACAAAATCATGCTGTATTAATTTAATACAGTCTATGATTTCTAACTATAATCTTCTATTTGTTAATTTTCTGTGATATAGTATCGTATAATATAATAAATTTCGAAAAGTCAGTTTACCCTACATATGTGCAGGTTGCACAGAAGAAAAGTTTGAATTTTCATTCATAAATTTCGGTACAAAAATACACTTGTCCCAGTTTATACAATAAAAACACAATTTAACCCGTTTTAAATAAAAACACGTGACACCTCTAATTGAACCGAATGCCGGCCTTGTACCCAGAAACGAAGAACCGTGCACTCCGTGTCCCCCGGGGGAACACGATCCGACGATATTTCACGGTGACTTCTCGGCATAGGATGCAGCCGTACACTCGAGGAACTGGTTCCTCTCGAATAATTATTCCCTTCCAGGTAAACAGGCTTTATCTCGCGATGTGGGTCTCGCGAACGACTTCCAGTGTGTCAGCCCGCCTTGAGATTCTCTTCGGCATCGGCACGCTTCCTCCTTGTTAATCGCTTCTTTTGCTTTTTTTCGTCGCGAGCCCAAGTGACGTTGACCGGAAGCGTTATACTTAATTATTACGGGCCAAAAGTAACAAAATGTTACGTATCTATTTGATATTGCTGATTACATAAATCAGGAATTACAGTTTACATAATCTTCAAGCAATTAACACTTTGATGGCCGGCATCAGGTTTGCAATTTCGACGATTAATTCATTGCACCACTAAATTAGTCATTTTCGAGCATGAGTTCACGAAAGTTTTTAATAGAATTCTATAATAAACGATTTCTTTTAATACGAAAGAAATTTAAAATAACATTGGTAAAAAATTCCATGACATGTGCAGCCATAATTTTATGGTTTCGTGCCAATCTTGGGAAGATTATAAGAATACAAAATGTGACATAAATATGATTCTAAGACTTGGTTAATATTTATCAGAGATAAATATCCCAATTAAATTATAAAAGAAATTAATTATATCATCAACACCCGTTTCATTCATTAATAATCTAACAAATTACCTGCACCATAACGACAAAAATTATATCATTTTTTAATTAGACCGAAGTTTAACATCCTCTTTGCATTTCATTATGATTAACAGTTCGTAGCTATAACTGTTTAGCAATTTTATCTGATTCCATATTCTTTGGTATATTTTCACCATTCTAAACAAATTGATATTTTTCAATTCGAACGATGTCTAACCGGTTCTATTGGTTGTTTTTAATCGTCCAATTAATATTTTCTTTTCTTCCCGAACTGAGGAAAACAACTTTTCATCTTTCTTTGTACGCGTCAGCCAGTCCACCTTGAGAAGCAGAGTCTTTCTTCAGGAATCAACCTCGATTTTTTTTTCTTTTTTTAAATCAAATATCCACGACTTGATAGCTCCCTCGTAAGAAAACCGATCGTAATTCAACGAGTGATCTTGTAACAACTTGTTGCGAACGGATAATTACGGTGGATTAAGAATTATGCTGTTAATTGCTGCCAAGAATTGCTCTTTAATCGCCGCGATAGAAAAAATAGAGGGAGAAGCCATCAGTTTCAGGCGATCAAAAGTTAAAGCTATTATTTGTAACAAAATATCGTAATGGTACACTTCAGGTAATTTATGACATTTATTGAAACATTGAAAAACAGAAATATTTTAGACGATCGGATCGAGAGACCAGGTTTCTTAGGTTCGAATAAAAAGTAATCAACAATAACCTCTTCATTTTTTGAGTTATTTATAAAAAGAATGTCTGTATTTATAAAGAAATGTTCAAGCAACAATCCTTATTCAGGAAAAAATGAGGTTACAAATTATGGATTAAAGATAGCACCGAAAATTGAAAAATAATTAGAAATGAATAAAATCAAAAAATTAAGAAATTTCAGAAATTTATAAAATAATTAATTTGAAATTCCATATAATTAACACTATAATAATTAAAAAATAATGCTTAGTATTTTCATTGTAATACGCTGAATGTTAATTATTTTATAATTTCCATTGCATGTCTTTTTCCTTTCCTTTTAAATCACGTCCAACGTCCTTCCTCGGGTTTCCAACGCGCGATTCTTCCGCGACGGAGCATCCGGTGAATTTTTAAACCCGGCACGATGCTAGCCAGCAACTAACAAGGAATATTAAAAGTACCATCGTTGCACTTTAATAATTGCTGCTGCCGTGCTCGAAGAATGATTACACCCGATCGATCGAGTGTTACAAATAACTTCCGGCCATTACATCGATCGCGTAGGATTCTGCAATCGAGACAGAACCTCGATGTCATCCCAGAATTTCATGGTTGCAGGGTATTAAACACACTTGTTGGATTCAAAGCATCAATCATTCCCATGCCTATAGTTTAGTTGCTTTTTGTTCGATTATCTTTGCAAAACAGGATCGATATCGATTAATATGTAAATGAAATCAGCCACGACTTGTTTTGATTAAATTTTACTAAATGCCTGATTAATTGCATTTAGTTACAGAGCTCTGTTTAGTGGAACTATTGTTAATTGGTACCCTGGTTTCATGAGTAATGGTGTGATATAAATAATAAACTGGTGTACCTGCAGCAGATGATATGTTTTGAAACATAGAAAGTCTGACGTAATTTCATGACAGAAAAGTATCGCGAAATATAGCAATTATATTCTTAATATAAAATAGCTGGTTCTTTCTTGGAATAGATAATGGATATTCAGTGATGAATAAGTATTAACAATTCGTTGCGCGTTACAATAGACTATCAACCATTTTGTATGAAGAATACTGTCAAAATGCTTTCATAGTCATTTTTAGCGAAGTTTAAACTTTAAATTGCTATATCGTAAGTGGTATTTTGTAATACTTTTATGTCATGAATTTGACCTATTATATTAAACATCACTATTTTGATATCTATTATTAGATATAATTAATCGCCCGCCATTTTCTATTAAGAATATCAGGGAAGCGTTTTAGTAGGCATTTTTGTCAAACTTTAAGCTTCAAATTGATGTATCATAAGTGTCATTTTGTAATACTTTTATGTCATGAAATAATGTCAGAATTTCTATATTTTGAAATTTGCCATTTCGCATAACAAAATCTGATATATCAAAGTTTTGCTTTAATATTCATGTTATTTGACAAACCTTTCAATTATCGATACCTATTTTTAATTAATTTACAATGTCATATCCACCTAAAACATCAATATTATCAGATACGTTTCACAAATAGCTACGGTTTCCGAAATTCTCAAATTTATTCCAATTATTCTGAAATAAAATGTCCAACAATTGACATTTACCTTAGCGCAATATGATTCTCAATAAAATACAAACTGAAGACGGAACGTTAGGCACATAAATTCAGTCTCTAAACGGTCGATTCGAACTTAACGGGTCGACTGTTAAGCGCGTAGCTGAAAATGTGCAATCGTGTCGTTCGAGGACTCTTGTTTCTTTTAACCCGTTCATGGACACCAGGCCTAAGTGGGCCCTTACAAAGGGCCTCCGACGAGAAAAGGTTCGAAGGGAGACGAGAGGTCCTCGAATCGAGCCTGGCAATTGGAAATATGTACCACGTACTTGTCCCATGGTTAAAGTGGTGAACAACCTTATGCCGTGCTTGGATCATTCTTTGTGTCGGATTTAAGTAAAAAAAAAAAAAAACCTTTGACCCATTTAACACCTTCGTCCTTGTTCCAGTACATTAAATTAAAAATTTCATCACTAGATTGATTGTTAAATTCGTTATCGAAATTCGAATGATGTTTACAGAATAAAATAGAGTATAATTTAAAATAAAAAATAATACAACGGAATAAAGATTCGAAGATTATAATTAATTGAAAGAGGAAACATTTAAAGTAAATTCTAGCTAACATTAATATTTGATTAAATTCGTAGGATAACAATTGGAAGGTTTAAATATTTACACGTTGACTGCCACAGTGAAAACGTATGTATGTAGTCAGACACGCTGAAATTCTAATTATTAAGAATACAATTGATTAATTTTCAATTTTAGTCTTTCAAATCGATAGCTAGCTGTCGTTTATTTCATCACTTCTTTTGTTGATTATTTGATCGCAAAAAATTTCGAGTGCCGACCACCGTGGCAGCCAACGTGTCAAATATCACTCTGGTTAGAAATATTATGTGTTAATAGAACTTAAAAACATCGAAATATTATTTTTCGTTAAATTTCATTGCTTGAAATATTATATCTTTAGGAATTTAGGAATTGATATTATTACCTTCTATTAGAGTGATGACAGCAATACACCTTTGTAGATAATTCGCAGGAAAATCGAGGATTGTTTTTTAAATGCAAGGTACACAAGACGGATGTTCATTGTTCGGATTGGAAATGGAAAATGGCTATCTGTGAGTCACGACAGGACACGTCGCGATGCTCATTTTTCCTTTATTATGCAAACGTACGCGTGTGTAATTGAGAAGAAAGGTATTCCTCTGTTTACGTTTGATCGTGATGAATTGCAATGGTGGGATGGGGGGATGGGGGGGGGACAACTGAATACAAACTTAATTAAAACACAAACTTTCCCATTATCGTCTAAACAATTAAATATGTTAATTCAGACAAAATTTCTTTTCTTGGAAAATACATTTATCAATTAATTCTTTAATCTATTTAAATTTAATATTTATCAATCAGTTCATTTTTAGTACGTTGATCATCAATTTCATTAATATTCAGCTGATTGTAAATAAGGAAGAGGTAAATAATAATGTATAATATTTTCTAAAAATAGAATTAAATACTAGAAGGATTTTTCTGCGATCTTAGTGGTATTCAAAATGTTAATAATAACAATTCCATGAAACTGACTACATAAGTTTCAGAGGTAAATGTTTATTTCTGCAATTTTAACATAAATAAAAGAAATTGAAACGATTCTTTATATTTACAATCCGAATAAAAAGTTAAGGGGAGCAAACCTCTATCTTCCTTTTATTCCTAATTGTGACACGTTTAACTTTAATCATTTCAACAATATTGTGAACGACTTTCCGTTGAGAACGAATAGCATTTAAAAGTCTATTAATCAGCTTCCATAAAGTGTTAACCACTCAAATTTTCCTTAAATTTCCCTCCGACCAGCGTCACGGTTGCCAACGGGGAAAACGTCCGTGGAACTCGTCCCTATGTGGCGTTATCGCGACGCCGGATCGGCATTCCGCTTTGGTAATAACGATTACCGCGATAATAATTAAGGGTAATTGGAGCAGAGTCGGACACGCGACCCTGGGACCGAGCAGATGCGAGCGGCTTTCTCGAAACGCGACCAAGTTACAGCTGCGCGTGCACATGCAGATGTCGTGCGATGTTCATAAAAGTAGCTCGTGTCTGTTCTTTCAACGATCTTACACCGTATAATTGTCGTCCTGTACTTTGTACATCGTAATTGCGATCTAAGATAGCGCCACGTTTTTGTGAAAATTCATAAATCGTCACCGAGTATCCGTGTTAGGGTGTCTTTTATCCTAACAACAGGAATTATGAAACCGTGACACGTGTCTCGCTAACAGAGGCGTTCAAATTGACGAATTTTAGTGTATTTCGTATTATAATTATTTAAATTTTACGTAAAATGCAAACATTATTATAAACTCGAATGGTATTTAGATTCGAAATTATTATCTGTCGAATTTTAATAAGTACGTTAATTACTAAACTAATGTAATTCTTTAGGTTTAAAATTAAATAGGGTTAATTTGACCCAGTTTGGCAAATATTTAAATATATGGCAATACATTCAACCACGATCGAAAAAATAAGTCAAAACGTTACCAAAAATGAACAGTGATCATTCACCTGCTAACCTATTAACAGATTAAATAAATAATTACTACTACAATAAACCAATCAAAACTAAACACCCGTTACAATTATGAATTGTACACAATTGAAAACTGACTTTTGTCAAAAGCAAGTCGTTACAAAATTAGAAAAAGTTAATTTCAATGTTTCTTGAAAATTCGAACAATATCCAAATTGTTAAAGTTCGCTACGGAAAAAGAGTTGAAAACCTTGAAAGATTTTCTCATTAAAAAAATCCATAAGAATGGCTAGAAGTAAAACATTGTCATTCTTGAATCGTATTTCTAGACACCGTCGTAAATGATTAACTCAGTGCAAATTAATTCGCAGGTGTTGCAGATACACGTGCGCCATTACCAAGAAAATTCTCGTCACTGGCGTCATTCGATCGCAACGGTCTATTATAAAGTGACATTTCGAACGGTATCCGTCGAATGCTACCAGGCAAAACCGATCGAACGGAATTTCATTTGACGCTTTCTCTTTCGATTAAGCCGACGTTTAAATTACGAGCTGGCAAGGTTGCTTTTCAACGGATACGTTAGCTAATAATCTTACTTTCAACCAAATCGCACGATCCTGACTCTACGCGACTGGCTCGTTTCGAATTTAATTCAACAAGGTGTAGAAATTTTTGATATCGTATAGTTGGAACTTTATCGATCCTCGAATACAATTTAGACGTTATTACATTTGGTCTTCTTTGTAGATTTTGATATCTTTGAATTCAATTTACCTATGAATTACTGAATATATCAAATTTGCATATCTCACATTCCTGACTTTATTTTTGTAAATTACATAGACCAATAATTTACGTTACTTTTTTTTGTTTTTAGTTTCGTTTTGTTTCTGTTTTGTTTTGTTTTTAGTAAATTATATAGAGGTATAATTTGTTAATTAACTCAAGTATAACTGGATATTTGACATAGTACTCAGTTCTTTGACACCGTTAAAAAATTAACCCTTGGTTCTGGCTGGAAATATTATATTTTTTACAGCAGAAATTAAGAAAAGAAGAATTTAGTATCAATACTACTCAAAGTTTAGTTCTTCTTTACTTTCCTTTATTACTAACTATATAAAATTATAAAAAATTTTAAACAACATTTATATTAAATTTATGGTACCAATTACATGTACGATAATTTTCATGGCATTCAATGGGTTAAATTTGTTCTTTTCTTTAAATTTTAAATTTCAATCATTCTGATTCTGAATACATTGCATAAATTAGTAATATAATACCGTTGATTTTTTTCTCATAATGAAGACGTATGACTTGTGTATTAAACATCATATTCTTGTATCACTACGTGAACACAAGTGTGTTTTGCGATTTTACATCAAGAGAGGCATAAATTTTCCATATGTTTAAACAGCCTCCTTGGGACGTGACTGTATGAAGAAACTTATTGCAATTCAAGAAATTAAATAAAACCTTCTGACACGTATCCTGCCATTTCCGTAAACTCTTCCTCGAACAATTTAACTCTTTACGCGATTCCACTAATCTTTTATGAATTTTGATGATGTTGAGACATCGGGTGGAACAGTTTTTTTATACAACATTCAAAATAATAGAAAGATTAGGAAAATATTTTATATCATATTTCAACATACTTATAAGCATAAAGAATAAAGAATAGAAAAATAAAATAGCAATTTTAGCTGCTGTTACACGAAACAAAATTAAAATTTTGTTATTTTAATGTAATAATCACCAAGCAATGGTAGCACCAAAAATCTAATACAATTCAATAATAAAAAAGTTTTAACTACTATATTAAAAAACAAAAATAATGAAATCAAAATATCCCGAAACCTTCAGCATCTTTGAATGAAAACCAGATTCCTTTCCCCTGCAAATTTTATCACAGAATGGATGAAATATTGCATGAATATATCAACAGATTAAAAACTGTTATTTGCTGAAAATCTGCTAAAATTTGAAACTCCTTTTTGTAAATGGCGAACACACCTTTATAAAAGAATCTAATAATTTATTTCTTTGTCCAGTAAATACCTTTATGATATAAATTATGTCAAATATATAAATCGTACATCGTTTCTACAACGAGAATGAATTATTAACCACGTGTTCTATTAACACCGACTGCATCCAATTACGAGCATTAAATGCTACACGATCACAGAAGGACATTCGAAACCTGGTTCTTCCAGTAGTTCCCTATCCAGCCTGATCTTTGAAAGGCACAACAATAACAACTCAGTGACGAGATCAAGTTATCAAGAGAGAACGGTGGTCACGTTGATAATAATTAATTCATTCACGAGCTCGTTCACCTTCGAGCCAGCCGGCAATTAAGCAACATCTGCTGCAGTTTTTTTTTTCCCTTCTCTATCCACCACTTCGACGTTTTCTACACGGCAATTTCTTCTGCAAATGCCTGAGCAATAAGTCACCGCGATACCATGGCGAACGTGGGAGGCTGAGATCATCGAGGATTCGATGCTTTCCCTCGTCTCCATTCTCGTATCTCTATGTCGTGATTCTTGTCTTTGGTACTCCGTTTTTTTTTTAGTCTTACTTCCAATGCGGACCGAACTGTTTGTCGGCTGCAGTCAGAATATTTTACCACAATTCGTTGGGATCTCCCTCGGATATAAATAAATCGTTTCTGATTCAAACTTAGCACAAATTGATTTTTGTACTATTAGACAATTTTTATACAAATATTTACTGAACATTTCTGTCAAATTTCAAATAAATCATTATAATTATTCTGGAATTATAAGTTTCTCCTTTATTTCCTTCCTAATACCCACAGATTCTTATTTTCTTCGTTCAGAGATAATCAGTCTTTCAAACAAAACAAAACTAAAAAAAATTGCTACGCCTATTTCAACTTGCCTCTTCTCCATCCACTAATGAGAAAGTATTCGCATAAAAATTATCCCACCCATAATGCACCGGACTCTCTAAGTACTCAACAAAAAAACCAGAAAGGAAGCATCCCACGTGTACAACACTTAATGTACATCGCGAGAAAAAAGGACAACGAAGGGGAAGAGGAAGTTAATTCCTCTCCTAAGTACCAGCAAAAAAAAAATAAACAGACACTTCTAATCATCAAACCCATCGCTGGTTAAATTACCCTGCCCACTTCTACTTGTTTCGCGCAATCAAACCCATTCCCTGGACAACGGTTTCTGCTGCATACGATGCAGACAAAATGACCCGACATACCATAATAATTGAAGGCTCGCGTGATACACTGGTACCACGTTTCACGACCACACGTTTCACAGAACATTTATTATTCATCGGGCAATCAGCAACCCACAGTCGTTAGAACGTTCGTGAAATCGTGACGCCAAACGTGGTTGCTCGTATGAAAAAGTACCAAAGTCAAATTTTCTAAACGTTCTTTTACCAATTGCAGGATTCCAATTGGAATTGTTCATTTATGCAGGCTGAAGGTTCTATAGGGGATCGCGCAATATCAAACATTGCACTCGAATGACGCCTCTGGGGCGACATATTTAATTTACCAGGGTGTAAAATGGGAAATTTCAGTTTCTTTTATAGCGGAATATAGAAAATTAACGAAAGGTAACTCTTGTCTTGCAAAATAGTGCTTTTTGGAAACTTTGCTGGAATGGCTTCTTTGATTCGCAAATTCTGAACTTCATAATTCTATGGTGGGACTATAAATTACTGTTATAAGAAATTGAAATTAACCGAACTTCCATCAAATTTCTTATTCTGAAACATTATTTTTTTCAAAAAGTTTTGAATTCCCTGTTCTTCTATCTATTATATTTTTACGTGAAAGGAATAATTCCGGTTGGAAAGGGTTAATTCGTTGTTTTGCTGTGGGCATAAAAGTACCCACCTTTCAACGAACAAAGTATGGTAATTAGGTTCGCAGGTGTAAAGGTAGACGCAAGAAGCTTCTGTTAAGTTATGAGGTAAATATAATTAGTAACCAAGGCGGTTGTATTACGAAAGTCGGAAGTGAAAATATTGATAAATACATAGCAAATAAATTCAGCCAAACTCGTATCTTATTTAACATCAATGCAAAGTAAAATAAATATATTTCCTATCGATTATTGGACATAAGCTATACACCAGAATGTAGGTAATTAATAAATTAAATGAAGACAAACAGATTCATTAACAATTGTAGCTTTTATAGTTATTAATAGTTCTACTATTATTTTAAATATCATTTAATAGAATTTGAAATTATTCTGTATCTAACTTCAATCAAAATATCGTTGTACAATATTTACCCCAAATTCTAGGCTCCGCCATTCTACGATTAAGGATTAATTCCCTCGATTTATGTTACCACTCCGATAGTAATCGTTAACCATGGCAATTTTTCCATACCCTAATAAAAATGGTCCCGATACAAAATATCCGATTTTTGCAGAAATTATCAAACAATTGAGGCGTTGGATGGAAGAAGGGCACATACGCCGAAATGCCGTTTCGAGATAATGGACTTCAAAGTTTTCATAATTGAATAATTTAATAAGTATCAATGCTTTTAAGTCAAATTTTTGTAAGAATGTAGTTACATGTCTTTAAAATATAATAAGCATACAAGTCGAAACGATTTAAACGATTTACGGAAAAAGGGCACATAAGCCTATGTGCCCCTCTTCCATCCAACGCCTCAATTCTAAATTGCTGACTGCCACAATATCTTCCCAAGTAATCACGACTGCCATTCAGCGAATAATTCCATGAACTAGGAGAATAGGTAGACGACATAGAAGATTCTTGGTGCGTTCAAGCAGAATCCTCCCGGAGGGAGATGGCGCAAAAATACCATGGTGCAATAAAACTCCGTCGACGGCATATTTAGAGTTTCGTTTCGACGAGAAGCGACGCAGGTCCACTCTTTTAATGGTATCTTTGAACTCATTCCGAGCGGAAGGACCGTTCGTCAGAGCGGATCGCAGAGTACGAAACGCAAGCACGTGGAAAGACCAGGCAGAAATATAAATTTCTCTGGAGCAAGATGTGAAATTAGAGTCTTCTTAGTACAGAGGCGTTTTAGAGACGAATAAAAGACCAGACTGATTACAAATTTCGTTAGAACGTGTACAACATTAGTCGTTAATCAAAATAACTTTGCATTTAATCCCTTTCGGCTCAAATAATACTCTTTTTTTTTTTGTTCATTTTTGTAAGACTAAATTTTGTAAACTCCTAATTATTTTATAGGTATATTTTGTAGGATTATTCTTATTAATGGTATAAGTGTTGTAGCATTGCAAAACTTCCTCCCGCGCTTCGAAGCGTACGCAATTATTGAACGTTCGTTCGCGACAATTAAATTTCAAACCTGTTGTGCGTCTAATCGTCAATTAACGGCTTGATATCGAAATAACGAAGGAAAAGATGCGAATGAAACGGGCACAACTCACCGTCTGGTTATAATAGCGATCGTAAGGTAACTTGGTGGTTACGTGTGTCACTGTTTATTGTTCACTCACCTAAAACAGAAAAACAAAGGGAACGTTTAGTGACACTGTTGTAACACTGATAACCAGGGGTCGTTGCTCTCTCGAGAGGTTAATGGCCTCTGCTAATGAACTAATTTATGAACCGAGAGAGCTGCAGAGAAACATCAGAATGCCACGAGTACTGATACTTGTATTTATCATGAAAAACATTTTTTTTTTTTACGTATCTTAGATATGGATTGAAATGCACGAAATTGGTGGTCAAATTATTAGAACAACTTTGTTGTTACTTGTTAATTAAATTTTTGATAATTTTAGAAGATAAATTTAATCTTTTACTGGCAACCTGGGTCGTTGATGGCACAAGTGAAATTTAACTTACTTCCTGATTGTTATTTATATTGATAAAGATTTTAAATATATTTCCGAATTTTTTTGAGGTTTAAAACAGTAAAAAGAATGAAAAATAATATCGTATTTGCTTACGAGAAAGTAATTTTAATTTTACACAAACACAAAAGACTCCAATAATTTGATTATTCGCTATAGAAGCATGGCAACTGAATATCATTGAAAATGTTAGTGACACGAAACGATGTTATTAGAAATAATTGATCACAAATATTTGTAGCTTATTTATTTTCACTCCAACTGTTAATCTATCAAATTTCAATACAAATGAAACCGGAATTTCATATTAAAAAATTCTGTGACAAACTATGATGACCCATACACTTCTACTGTTTCCATAACACTAACGGACATCCATTAATTTCCTGAAAATCTATCGAGTTTGCGTTTCTCAGCAGAGGGGATGAACAACGGACTTCAAACACGATCCCCCTTTACGATTGGCCGATTTTCATTTCGAAATAGAAACTTTATGGGGCGTAAAATGTTACGGGTCAACGTGTTTTCGGATATGGTCGCAGGTACTCGATTAATCCATTGGCCATGCGTCGGTTATTTTCGGATAACTTTGAGCACAGGGCACAACGTACATTTTAATGGTACACAGAACAGTAAAGATATGTTAATAGAATTATTATGAATAGTGATAGTTCTTGGTGTAATATCAATTTTCTCAGAACGTTGAAAAAATATAAATATAAATACGAGTTGAGAAATAATATATTTAAGAACATAATAAAAGCATAATATTTTAAAAATAAAAGATCGTAAAATTGTTAAGTATCTGAAAATATTGTATAATATTTCTACTTGAAACAAAATGGTTCGTGAGGGGTGGAATGTTTCTTTCGTTATGTATTTCTTGATTATTCAATTGAATTATATTCGTGGTTGCTGTACGCTGAACACCCACGCAGTAATTAACATCCTAATTACGACGTAATTAAGTCACGTTAACCTGACAACCCCGTTCGCGAATACTAATTTGGAAATTTTGTATATTATATTAAACCTTTCAATTTGGAGAGTGTAGTCGTACGTATACACATTTGAAAAATAAACGATCGGTGCAAAAATATTATATGCATCAAAGTTTCTGAATTTCTAAAAATGTAATATAATATTTGGGAATTTCGAAGGTTTTAAAAATATAATCCACCAAATTTTGTAAATTCCTAAACGTATTGTAATATTTTCCTAAAAATATTTAATACGAATTTCTATGATTTTAACACTAGATCTACTAAACCCGTCAAAATGACGGGTGGAGGGTTCCTTATTTTAAATCCCGTAATTGATTAAGTAGCTTTTATTAAAATATCCATTAACTACCTTCAAGATAAAGACTTGCCGTATATGATAGTATATGTTTCGTTTCATATTTATTTATTTTTCTATTTTATTTTCAACTTGAAAATAAGCATAAATAAATCGTCAGTAGTTCTAGTGTTAAAAGTCTCATAAACATTAATATCTTGAAGCTTCTAAACTTCTAAATATTCAAAAATTATTAATTATCTAAGTTACAATATCCAAAATTTCCTAAGTTTCGAAAAATATAACATCGCCCAAAATGAAATAACATTTCTGCCAATTTCAATAATTCCCTAATAAAACAATATTTCTGTTCTTAATTTTGATTAAAAACGAATCAATTTCTTTCATCAATTCACAAGTACGAATTTATTGAAAGTTGCATTAGTAATCCAAAATTGATTAATCACATCAATGATTAGTACCTAATGCACCATTAGCCTACTTATTTCCTTACTTTCAATTACTGTTATCCGTGGTAAGAATTCAGCACTTATTTAAGCCAGAAAGGAAACTATTCAGGCGCAATGAAGAACAAGTAGGGTCGAGTGTTAAAGTAAGAGACGGTGATTAATGACGGTTTCGAGCAACGTAAAAGAAACAAGAGGAAGCTCTACGAAAAATTGGACGGATGGCGAAGAAATCGTGAACACGCTCGACGTGTTTAGTCTGTAGATTTTTCAACAGTATAATAAAGATCTCTCATTTGTTTTTTAGCTTTGCAAAATGGCATGCATGCATACTTTCATCTTCACGTTCCATCTTTGACTTCGAGGCGCAAATGCTAATTATTGAGATAATAAAACACATTCGTGTAATTTCTATGAGATCAAAAAATCATCGTGAGTAATATTAACATAAATCCTTCATTTGTAATTGCTTATGAATATTTTTATTTACATATACCCCATATCGATTTATCATAATAAAATTGCCAGCTGTCTAGCAATTTTCTAAAAATATATAATCTTTATTGCTACTTATCTCGAATCAAAACTGTACGAAAAGATTATTGCATGTCAAATGAATAATTTTGAAAGATGATTTTATGACATAAAAGTTTTACAGAACAGTACTTGTGCCATATCAATTTAAAGCTTGAAGCCTAATAAAAATGCTTATAAGAACGTTCCATCAGTATTCTTGATACAAAATGGAGGATGGCTGGTTACAGCGAATAATACATATCAAAGCAATAATTTTGAATATAAGATTGTTGCGTAAAAACTGACATTTTCATGACATAAAAGTTTCACAAAATAGCACATATAAGCCATCAATTTGAAGCTTAAAGTTTGACGAAAATAACTGTATAAATGATCCCTTAATATTCTTAATACAGACAGGTCTAGCCTAGTCCTTCGTTGGAGCAAACAACGAACCAACTAACAGCTTGGGGTAGGGATGCACCTCACACTTTCCCATAGAATCAGCCATTTTATATTAAGAATCTTGACGAAGCATTTATACAGTAATTTTCCTCCGGCCTTGAGCTTTATATTAATGTGCCATAAGTGCTGTTTCTCAATACTTTTATGTCATGAATTTCGAAAGAAGCAAAACAATGTATTAAGATCGTTGTTAATTCAAATCAACACAAAATTTATATAATTAATAAAGAACTTTATTCCTTCTCTATCAAAGAGCAAATTGTCCCTTCTGGGTGTCCTACGTCGGACGGCAACACCCACATCCAAACCTCCAAATTCGTAACAAAGCTATGACTAACACGAAGCACCAAGATCCAGACCCTTATTCACCAGCTGATTCAGAGGACAGCTCTCCCTTCTAAATACACTCGGCTTTAATTATGTATTTCGTAGAGGAGGGGCTCTTTTCCACTCATTTCATCGCCAATGACTCACTTTTAGCCTCTGGGTCGACGCACAAGTAGCCATTTCTTTGGTATCCAAAGACTAAGTGCTCGTTCTATCGCTTATCTTAAGAACATCGATGTTTGCACAATTGTAGGTATCTTTATAAAATATTTGCTCAGGTAGTTCTTTGCATCGACAACCGAATTGTTTGTATGCCAAAGACTGTTACCCGTTGCGTGAATATAAATGGAAACTTTATTTTCTGACGATATGATTTTTCAGACAAAAGCAACGATTGCCTTAGAATTTCTTTAACACGTCCGTCAAAGACGAAACCAAGGATCTTTAATTAATTTTTAAGAAAATTAAACTTTGGTTGCATGATTTTTGCAATTTCGCCAATAATTCTCATAATAATAAGTAACGATTGTGAAAAATAAAGCACGCAATCGTAAATACAATAAAGAAAGATAAAAAATTTTGAAAACTTTTTCTGTATCGGTTTCACCGGAAACGGGACAGCGTTCCTACTCCAGAAACCGATGAACAATCAAGTCGTTTTATCGCCACTGGTTTCGTTATCGATAATGGACAGGAGACGACCATTTCCAGATAACTGTTTCGCAAGGTGTTCCGATAACATGGGTCGGATACGACCCGGCTGTAAATTGCTGGGAAATTTTCCCAGGCCTTTATCAAAGAGGATGGAGGACTGCTGGCGATATTTGAAAGAAAAGGAAACTTTATTGCTTTAAACGATAAATAATATCATGCGAAATTTTCGAAAACTTTTATTAGAAACCGTCATTAAATCTCCAAATTTATATATTGTTAGTATATTATCGTTAAATTTGTATATCGATTGAATTTTGTTTCAGAACGCGGTATTATGGTCCTTTCATGGTTTTTAAATTTATAATAAAGATATGTTATATGTTGCTAGCTAGAAAGAGAGAAATATATTCCTCAAACCACCATTTAATATCTGGAAAACTATAATAATTCATGAGCAACAAAATTTGTATTTACCATAGATTAATTGTTTTCACACAAAACTTAAATTAAACTTTAGAAATTTGTATAATTTTCTTTCCTGAGTTGGGAGTTGAAATAAAAATTTGCAAGTAAAATCAATTATTATAAAATGTCTGAAGCTGATCCAATAATCTAAGATATCAGAAAATGAAATTCGACCATTTTGGTACAGTTACTTTACTATTTTATATTATTAAATTTAAGGTGCCTCTCATTATTATAAACGAACACACGTCCTTTAATGTACTTTTTCTAACACTTAATTTCAAATAATTAACCCCTCATTTCTTAGATCATCCCGATCTTGTTTTACTTAATTCATATTATTTTTCTGTTTAATGAGAAGAATCTTCGATAGCTTTGTCGAAAGTTTGTAGTTTAATATTCAACAGTGTCGCATAAAACTGTCGAGCACGTTTTATCATCATTATAATCCATCTTACAGCTTCATCGGCAATCTAATGATCCAGTAGCACTGATGGTACACTTAACCATGTTCGTGTCACGGGTCATTGATTACAGACCACTGGTTTTCAACTGGAGTGTTGATAAATAAGAAACAGAAGTAGGGTACACGCGTAATGATGTTCAGATGTTGGCCAATACACTTTTGATGCAACCTTTATAATTTAACTATCATTAACAATAAGTCATCATACTTCTGACGAAATTAGAATCTTAATCAAGCAGTTATTTTCAAAATCAAAATAATACCACTTGCGTATATAAATTTGACTTGAATCTTTTGTAGAAATATAAGTACTGAAATTTAATGTAATATTTGTATCAACCATTATTTCTTAAAGGATCGTGTGAATAAAAATTACTGTTAACTCTTAATTACCAAGGCTTAGCAACCGAAAATTGACTATAACCATTCTAAGACTTTTATTACAATTCTTAATTCTCTACTTTTACATATTTATTGTACGTAAAAATATTGACTTTTTTAACGTATAAATAGCTCCATTTCATAATTAAAAATTATGAAATGGAGCTATTTATACGTTACATTTTTGAATAACAGAAGTATAGATTAAATTTTGAAAGGGTCGAACGATAATACATAAAATTACTATTTTTATTCATCTCGAGTCACGCACCCTTATCCCTAATTTTATTAACCACATCATTATACCCCACGCCATTCTATTGTACAACTAATTTCTTCAAAGAACCATTCCAATGGAGAAAAAAAAAATAACTACAAAGAATAGTGTTATTTTCCTGGCGATGCAATCTCAAAGGGAGTGTCAAAGATTAACTCACGCCAGCGTGTCCGCAACGGTGAACGTAAATTCGATAAATTGAAGGGATACGGTGGCAACGGTAGGGTTTAACTTCGAAAGCACCAGACGTTGGTCATAATTTTT
The DNA here is from genome assembly GCA_943735885.1 of Stelis phaeoptera. Lineage (NCBI taxonomy): Eukaryota > Metazoa > Arthropoda > Insecta > Hymenoptera > Megachilidae > Stelis > Stelis phaeoptera. The sequence continues at coordinate 8,102,439 of OX030933.1, forward strand.
TCCCTTTTTCTTGCCCTTCATTACAGCCAAACGATAAGGATCATCCTACATTGTCGGGGAGAGGGTTATTTAGCCGGAGATTCTTCAGCGCGACGATATTTAAATCTGCTTTGGTAACAATGAACGGCAAAAACGGCCCCTTAATCCGCAAAAATGTGCCCTTTGTACACGATGTTGGCCCCACCCCGATTCGTGATCCCTTTAAAAGCTAGTTTATGGAAGGTATTGGCTATCCTGTGACACCCCTCGACAGTGGATCCTGCGGCCTGTATTGAAGTTGCCCTTTTTTCCAGGGCCCCTTTGTTGCCCGCTTGTTTACGTACGTGCAAACGCCATCGATGCCGGTATCCTATCAGCTTTTGCTCCCTTTTTGTACTCGTATAATTTGCACGAGAACCAACCAACTGCGTTGCTAAGTACACAATCGATCTTGGCGGTCGAGTTTCTCAAGACTGAAATTTAATTTGTTGGCGACAGAAGCTTGACCCTTGGACGGTGATGGTTTCAATTAAATTTTGTACACCATTCCACCATTGTTTTAGATACTATCCGTCAGTCTGTGAAACTTCTTGTTTAGAATTTAACTTTAAACCTACTATGTTTGATCAAAGTTGGATTGTTATTTCAGCAGCGATTTATTTCAATTATTGAGATTTCCCTTTAGGAACTCAGAAATTTCGGAATATTACACTTTTACAAGCTTCGAAACTTTTGAATAATATTTGCAGAAACTTGGAAATATATCTTCAACTTACTAATTATAAAGGGTTAAAGTTTCTTACAGAAAATTCTGGGATTATTTCTTTACCAATCTAATATATTGTTGGTCTTCGAGGTTATACGCATAAGGTGTTCCATCGAGGTTCTTTACGATGTCGGGTTTTCTCGGCGAAGAGGACGACGAGCGGAAGACTCGAAGCCACGTTTAGCGAGTTTACGTTCACAAGTCCACTTTGCCTCGTGTTATCGTGGGCCACGGCTCTTTTCCCACTTCCCGTACTATGTGTGTGCCCTCCCTTCTTATCCCTGCGTTGTCGTCTTCGCGTTTCTTCTCTTCAACGAGCATGAGTCACGCTCGCTATACTATATCCTCCTGTTGCCTCGTCATCCCGTAGGGGATTAACGACCCTGTTCGTTCGTTTTTCTACGCTCAAACCGGAAACCGATCTCCCGTTGTCCCGTCGCCGGAAAGGAGACACGAGATGGCTACTGGCCGAGGGATAACTGTGATACAGGTTACAGGATGGCTTTCACGGGGTTAAGTTTGATGGGATCGTGGCTGGGGTCAACGGGTCGAATGCGATTCCCGTGTTTCTTCAATCTTTCTTTTAGACATTCGCGAGGAATCTGGGACAGTTATCGATCACGTCGAATTTTGTATGAACTTTTTAGTTTGCAGATTGTGGAAGATGTACGAAAATATATTTTTGAGATAGTGGTGTAATTATGATAAATAAATTAAATTGTTTTTAGCTATTTTTAAGGAACGTGACATTTTAATTTCGGTTAAATGGTATTAAATGCTTCAAGTTTCTGGAAAATTAAATAACTGGTTGACAGGACATTTTATAATTAAAGAGGATGGTATACGAATGGATTAGAATAATAGTGGTGCAATTGCTATGATTGGTTCCTGGAGAAAAATAAGCTTCTGTGAAGTTTAAAATTGTTTAAAATTATATGGTTTTTGCTTTTAATTTTTAAATACCGTCCCGTAAGTAGCACAATACTTTTAACCATTCCCATTCAATTTATCGAAGAATTCTTGTATCCATATTAGAATATAGCAAATGAAGAAAAGAAATACAAATAAATAGATTCTTAAAGACTCGTAACTTTTTCTTTTCAAAATAATTTTATTGTAAAAATAGATTAATCCCATTAATAATAAAAATTCCATAAATTTCTGACTAAAATAATTTCAAATCCAAATGGGTGAATAAAATTGATACACCACTGTTATTTCGAGCGACACATACGTAACTAAATTTTGTATAACTATTTAGAACTAATCAAAACTGGAATACAATTCTCGATAAGTTTCGATGCAAGATCTTATCAAACGATCATCTTTTTCTAAACATTGCGGTGAAACACAGAGAAACGTGACTCATGAAAGTGGATCAACGCGTGATAAACGTTCACGGCCCAGAAAATTATAATCGCCAGTATCTGTGTGCTAATCGCAGACATTAAACACGAACCTCGATAGAGCTTGCGGAGAGGGCAGAGGCAGCTGGTAATTAAAATAATCGCGAGAGGATAGGCGGATCCGTTTAATCGAAGGAACCTGTCGTACAGCGGAAACGGGCCTGTTAGAAAATATCCTCGTTAGAGAAAGTCGGTCGAAAGGTGGCGATGAAGGTTTGAACAGGATTTTTATTTGAAACGAAAAATGTACAAATCCATATGTATTTTTATTCCTTTTGTTGATTTGCTAATTTTAGTATAAATAAAAATTGAATTTCATATTTAATAGTTCCCTAGATAATTATAGATAATTATACTGGCGGAATTCAAAAATGCCCTTAAATTTTTTACGAGGCTTTTTGAAATCGACATTCAAAATACTAAATATAGATTAATTATTGTGGTCATTGATTAATTATTGTGTCATTGATTAATTATTGTGGGTTCTGAGACAGAAAATGATCTTGTATTCGATAAAAGAAAATTTGACATTTCTTACGTCGCGTCATTGAAGGTAAAACTCAATGAGGGCTCGTTCATAAAGGTTTCCCAGTCTAAAAACAAGAATCCAATTTAAATATAAATAAATAATTTAATCTATTGTCTGATTCAGTTAACTCAGGAAGTAAATTAAAATATATACAGTAATTTTATTACTACAGCTCCACCACTTAAAATACCTAAGAATTCCCGCTGCTACAATATTAAACATTAGAACCCACTAAACCACCTTCAGGATCCTTATTTCAAATTACAAAACAAATTAAGCCGCTTTTGTCGAAATTAACTTTCATCGAAAGTTAAAAGTAAGCGCGCATAAAACGCCGATAATTCAAACGTTAAAATTACGAACCCGAATTCCCTGCTCGTGAAAGAAGTTAATGAAATTGAAAGGTAAACGGGCACGATGTTCGCGGACTGGTTCGAACAACGCGGACGAACTTGAACGTATACGGTCCGCGATCAGCTGCGATGAATGCAGAAGCAAAGAATTTCAAGCTGACGGCGGTATCTCGATCGCGTTACGCCCATGAAAAGAGAAACTTGTTTACTACGATAAAACGTAACCTTAGAGAAGGAAAGTGTCGTGGGCGCGGGAACGAGGAGACGGATCGTCGGCCCATCAAGACGACCAAGTGCAACGAACTCGCGATTAATTATTCGCGCCGATCACCGACACCCGGTCTGCCGAGCCGCGCGATAACGTAATAACGCAGTTAATTTCGCGATTGTGATTGATCGACACCGTCACACTTTCTGCTTCTACGCGACGATCGTGTGTCCCGTAGAATATGGCGAACCGCTTTTGTCTACTCTGACTCATTTGCAACGGTACCAACGAAACGACCACTGAATAACGATACGGAGAACTGTTCAAGTTTAAACGTTCGCCAGGATATATTAGTACCGTATGAGTAACACGGCGATACCGTGCCTGCGGAGTTATTACGCAAGCTGTGCCAGAAAATTAGTACAGAATCTTTCGATGGATGATTTTGAGACCTGTAAGATCTGATGGGATTTCATGACATAAAAGCATCTCGAAATAGAGCTTGTGATGTATCTATGTACAGTTTGAAGTTTGATCAAAATTAGTGGAAAAAGGTTACGTCGATATTTTTAATACAATATGGTCGGTGATCAATCGTAGCTAACGATGTATGTTAGAGTAACGACTTTTTAATGGAATAGGATATTGTATAAGACTTTTAGGAGTTCATGAGAGAAAAGTATCACCAAATAGCACATATGTTATACTAATTTAAAGCTTTCAATATTCTTAATAATAAAATGGTTGATTCTTCGTCGAAACATAGAATGAATCGATCGGTTTATATTTGAAAGTGGAGGTGCAGTATGTCGTACTTTTCTGAAAGATCAGGCACTTTGTATTAAGAATATTCGTGAAACTTTTAAGCAATCATCTTTAGCAAACTTTAAGCTATAAATTGATGTACCATACGTGTTATTTTGTCGTACTTTTATGTCATGAAATTGCATCTATTTTATACAACAACCGATTGCATTAAAAATCATATCTCTCACATCTATGGTTTGCTGTAATTGATCAGCAGCCATTTTGTATTAAGAATTATTACGAAATCTTTACACAATCATTTTCAGTAAACTTTAATCTTCAAACTGATATGCCACAAGTGTTATTTGATGATACTTTTATGTCATGAAATCTTATCAAATGTGTTACATCATTCAATATAAAACAACAAACTGAAAATAAAACACTATAACAAAGATTAATGAATATTCATCGCTTTGAATGTTGAAGATAGGAATTAAACCACCCCTTTCAGAGGAACTTTCTTCAATAATATTTTATAAACACTGTAATATCTAAAATCACAATATTTTCTATTATCATCTATCACGTTTTGTTAATTTTCAGATAAAAAAAATGCATATCCTTTTAAAAGAACCGTAGTCGTGTTGTGTTTCCTCGATATAATCTCTAATATTTAAAAAGAAAAAGAACATTTTTATTCTTAATTTTATTTCACGCTCGAGTGCATTAGAGCCAGCTGCACGTTCGAGTAATTCTCAAGAGCGATCGATACAACGGGTCGCTTTCGATCACGCCCACGCTTCAGCATCGCGGAGCTTACTTTCTTCGGCGCGTTATCGAGTCGAATAGGACTGCCGGAAGTGACATCAGGCGTAGGAACCGCGAACCATCGACGGTCGGAAAAAAATAATGCACGTGGCCTCCTGCAGTCAGAAATCATTAAACCTGACGACCACCGAGGACGGGATCAATTGAGACGGCAATTTGCCGCGAGGCTAGTGGAATTGAGCGTTGACTCGCGCGCGGGGACTGGATCCGCGAGAAAATCTACATATCCGCTTAATCGCGAGACCGATTGCGCGCGGTACATACCCATTTAACGATTTAACTGCCAGCACGGTATTCTGACCACGTTCACGATCAATTCGCCCGTTTCCTCCTTTTATATTAGGTTCGTGAATTCATTTTTGAGTTATTCTTTTGACCACAAAAGAAAAGAAAATAGTAACCCTGAAATTTTGTAGGCAAGTTACTTTCAGAAGAAATTTTGTTCGAAATATTTTATGATCTGATATATTCATTTGAGGTTTTGTGCCGGGTGTACGAAATATGGATAAATAGCAAATTAATTGTTACAAAGAATTCTAAACGGCAAAGCGTGCCATTTAAATATTTCTAATTCTGTTTTATACATTATTAAACCATTTGTCCTCAAAATACTGTAAATACGAAACCACAAAAATTGGTGATTATTCAATCAATTCACATTAAAAACATCGATGCAAAATTTATGCAGTCATTTTCTTAATACATTAGGATTAAAATTGAAACATCATAAGTCCTAATTTACAGTAATAGTGTTAAACTGTCTATATTTCGAAATCCATTTGACACGCGACAGTCTAACACATGAGTTCTTATGACATTAGTGCTACGATTACTTTGAAAATATATTTACACCTTTCTGAAAGTCTAAAAATATTACTCGTAAGTGTTTAAAAACGTTTCAACTCCTAAAAGTATAGTATTTACTTTCCAACGGGACCGGAAAGGTTAATAGTGAAATTTACAAGAAAAGACTACCCCGGTAACGAAAATGAATCTCAACGTCGCTTATGCGTTCGTCGAAGTCTCCGGCTCGCCCCAACTCGCCGAGAGGAAAAATTGAAAGCTGGTCGAGCGAGCCTGTTCCGTACGTTGATCGTGGCCTGTCCATTCAACGGCCACGATTCTCCACCGAAGCTTATGCACGACTCGTTCCACGAGAATAACACGAACAGACACGTAAATTCGGTTTCGTTTCGTGGTCGACATTCCGTTTGTGTATTTAGGACCGCAACGTGTCCGACCCTTCCCTCCGGGTCGATTCGTCTTCGAGCGCGAAAAAAGAACCGTGGTGACCGTGTTCAAACACGGAGATAAAACCATTTTTCTTTCGGCGTGACGTTACTCCGTTGTAACGAGGAGCAGCGTTTTGTTCCGTCGAAATCGGAGCGTGCATCGTACGCGGATCTTGGACAAATTGGATTTTGGATTTGCTTGGGGAAGCTCGGATGAAAAATTGATTTCCTAATCCTTAGATAACGGAGGTTTGATAATTCGCGGAAACATTGGAAACGGGTGAAAACAGAAAGAAATTGCAGATGTTAGAAATATTAATATTTTTTTCTTTTTTTTTATATAATAGAAATTAAAAATTGATGAATAGAAGAAAGTAGAACGACTCGTTTATTGGAATAAAACTCAAACGGGAAGACTTAAGTAACTCCACTTATGTGTAAATCTAATATTTTAACTATCTGCATTCCAAGTATTTGTTAGTAACGTTAAATCCAGTATATTTTCACAGTGTTGCATTTAAAAAATCAATTTTGTCTCGAAATGAGAAGATTACAAATGCAATCAAATTTATTTATCTAATTGCTCCATTAAATTATAAATTTAGTCTTCTTTCAATGAATATATAAATAGAATCAAATGACTTTGTTAACAAATAACTTTGTTACGATGGTGATAAAATAATAAGTAGCTGATGTTTTCAAAATTCATCAATTTCGTGACAGGAGAATCTCGAGTTATTTTTTCCACAACAAAAATATGCCTTTGAACGAACAAGAAATTAATTTTAAAGTTCTATCAATTGTTTTAAAAATACTGGCCTTAAAAGGTGAATTAAAACAACGTTTATAAAATGGTTACTCCATCTTACAATTAGTTCCAGTTAAGTTCGTATTTCTGATGTATGCAAGATCTTTCAACAGACAAAACGTGGCACAAAAGAAAAGAAATATATAAATTTAGCGTTCGTGACATTCGGACGGTTTTCTTTACGAGGCCACTCCCCGTTTTCCAAACGAATTCAAAGAGAGCTTTTGTGCGCTATTTTTGGTTTTCCAGGGAATTCGTCGTTTCAGACGTAAAATATTACAAAAGACACTCGAGCGTGTTACAAGAATTGTATAGGCGGGACGAAATTTGTTTTTAACTCGTTTAAATGAAAATAAACATGTGTATAATAATAAGACGTGCGATATAATTGTAATTAGCGACGATAAGTATACGATTGATTTTATTCAAATAAATATTTTACTGTTGTCGACTGAAAATTAGCTAATAATCCCTTAATCACTAAATTATTAGTAATTTGGACGGAATTATGGAATTTATAAGAAAATTTAAAATAAGGGTAACATCATTCAATCCCTCAGAGTCAATATGATTTTTAAGGCCAGTAGAAATTGTGTTAAGTTTAAGTAAATTGTTGCAATTTCCAAAATATTATATCTCAATATTCAATATTCATTTTCTAAGTGAAAACAACGTTAATCCATAACTACTATATAATTATAAAACCTTTCGTCTACCACTTTGCATAACAAATTATAAAATATCAATCTCACATCAAATTTTCTATTATTTCTTCTTCCGACAATTATTCGGTAACATTAAAATTACGATGTCAGTCACCAGTGCCTCGTTGGTTCCATTAAATTCATAAATAAAGTCTATTCATTCTCCTTTCCGAATAGCAATACGACGACAAAAAAGAAACGATCAACGATACCGGAAACTTTACATCGGCCATAAAACGGAATTACCCATTACGATTCATAAAGTGGGGCAATAAAGTTTCGAATCAAAAGATTTCCTCGAACAAGCTACCTGTTTCGAAGTCGATTTACTGCCAACATTTTCACCCTTTCTTTACGATTCGTCGAACAAACGAAACGAAAAGGTGAACGAAACTTTCATGTTGACCTAGTAAACGCGACTAGCACGTTATTGATCGATAAAATCGTGCTGCAACAACGGACAGATGCGTTCTGCCAGTGAAAGTTAATGGTCGAAGGAAAGAATAACGAGAACTAAAAAGAGCAACGAGGCTGTTTTAAATACAACACTGTCTGCTAAACGTTGTTGCCGTCGGTTCTCACGCACAAACCGTTGCCGCGGGGCAAAAAGAAAGAAATCCGTTCACTTCATAATTGCACTCGCTGCTGTTTCAATGCAGCTGCCGAACAAATGATTTTGCACCACCGAACAGTTTACATTTTCTCAAGAGAATCATGTAGTATTAGATAGGGGAATAAACTTACGACCTTCGAATTTGTTCCTGTCAAATTATCAATTAATACGTTAAATATTGAATGAGAGAAAAGGAATCTGTCAAATATGAGAAAACCATATTTGATGTTTTAAATTTGGTTAGAGAGGAGAAATGATTAAAACAAAAACGTATATTTGTATAAAAATTCAGACACCACGTTACAATGGAATGTCATTGAATTGCGAATGCTAATTTAGGTTGCAATTTATGGCGATTAAACTTATGATTTTTGCAGAGTATTTTGTACAAAATTAAAACTTAAACAACCACTTTCGATAGAAATAAATAATACTGCACTCAATAATCTTTTCCCATAATTTTGGTAATTTTAAAACATTGCTGCTTAAAAATATTTTGAAATCTTTTAACTATTTTTAATTAATATTTGACCTAAAAGAAATTAAAAAAAATATATATACCTAATAAAAATTAAGAAAAAGAAAATATCATATTTTTATATTTAGAAAGGATCTGGAGCGAAAGGATCAATTGCTCTATGGGGGGGGGGGGGGGGGGGGGGGGGGGCACAGAACCATTACTATTGCACTGATAAAATACATTCAACAAGATATCCTGTCAGGAAATCGATCAAACGAACACCCGATTTAATCGAAATTCCATTTCGAGATCCAATCATCATAGATTCACGAAGGGGCCTAAACTACTGTTAAAAAATCGATCGTGAGAAAGCGAGGTGATATCGAAGTCGCTATAGTCCTGGCTCTTTCTCTTTCTGCATAGAATCGAAGCTCGTCGTGAAATCCGCTTGGGAATACATTTCCGGCGTATTCTCACGTTCGAGCGTTCGCGGAAGAAACGCGATTTCCTGTTAACCGCGAATTCGATTTATCCCGCGAAAAAGACCACACAGTGAAATATGATTAACAAAATTCTATCGCGTTAACGCCTCCAGCGCCATATTGTTCATATTTGGGTGAAGCATCAATTTTTATAAGGATTTATTATCAAAGGATCCAGGTCAAAAATAATTCTGTTAAATGTTCAAACGTTTTACCGTAAACAAAATAACAAACTGAAAGAATTTTGTATCATTTCTGCGTGGCACTTGGAGTGTTAATTGGAAAAATTGTTTTCTTTCAGAAGACCAATTAAAGAGTCCGGTGCAAGAGGGAGGAAAGTTACAAAACGTTGAAAAATGAGATTTTTATTCATTTTAGAGCTTCTTGGTGTCTAGTTCTTACCGTCCTTGGCTCGATTGTCGCAACATTTGGAAATATTAAAAAAGAAAATAAAGGTTCGTTGTTCAAAACAATTAGGATAGATAAAGTAAATTATTCTTAGGTCCCTACAAACGTGTAACATTGTAATTTTGTCAAAAGGTTAATTTAATCTTCAAACTTAAGCATATAACAAAATAAAATGAACAATGTTTGACTTTGGTTTTCCTGATTAACGTTAAAAAATTCCTACAAAATTCATTCACTCCAAGATTTCGATACAAATATAGTGTAAACCCAAAGAGATCACAAAATGTTACAACTCCATGTACGGCGACGTCGAGGCGTACTCGACATGGAAGTTCAAAGGGTTAAACGGGAAACGGGTCGTACGACGGATCTCGAAGCTACGAAACAAGATTGCGTTATTTATTGCTCGCCTAGAAATTTTCATTCGAGGCCTGGTTGGAAGGAAAGCGTGAAAATATTTGCTCGGTGAATGGAGAATGAAACATTACGAAGGAAAATGTTTGCGATTTTGTCGAAACTTCTCAGACGAATTACTTTTTATTATATTTATCGTATATGTATATTTCCATTTGGTTTTATTAAATTTTTTAGGAATATTTATCATCAGTTTGATAGTAAAAGGAATTTGTATATTCTGATAATAATAACAGATCGATAGAGCTTATAATATTAAGAAAGAATTGTTTCTTTTTAATAAATAATATAATAAATATAAATACAAAAGTGAATTTGTAATAAAATATAAAATACCAAACACGTGTAAATTTATTCGACTCGAATGCCTACTTTTGTTTACATTCTAATATAATTTCGATACTTTAATTGCAGAATTTCCTTAGAATTATTAATATTAGAAAAACTATGCGTGTCTATTTTAATGTATGAACACGGTAAAAATGAATTACAATTGAATTCCCAGCAAATGCTCGATCATCAAAGAATCGTTCAAACTCCCCGGCGTTTATTCTGAAACACCACGTCAGAACGCATCGACCGTCAAGCACGATCGACCACAATTAAGTAACAGTTTCGAGCTCGTTTCGAAATCGTTTCATAACGAGACCTAGATTCAACGGGTCGGCCTGAAATTTATTTCGTTCTCGGCGTGTGTATACGTTCCATCCGCCTCCTTGCTCACCGTTTAGCTATTAGAGCGGTAATTACCGACGAAGAAACCGGGATCCTGATGTCAATTTCGCGTTATTACCGACACCCGTGTAGCGTAATTTATTTTTGCATACAGTGGGTGGTCTGAAAACGAGGCCACGGTGTTATCCCATTTGAACCAGCTTCAAATTGAAGCTTTCCAGCTCGAAACTCAACACCGGTTATAATTGTGTCTAGTGTCTATTTGAACGCAGGATATTATAGTTGATTAGGTGCATGTTTGTGAAGAGCATCGATAGGTTACTTAGGGAAAATGGCGATGTAAGGGTAGAACGTTTCGATATTTCTTGGTTTCGTGCCTAGATGCGGTAATTACTATTAGCAAATTAATCAAACCGCTTTGAAGTAATTACTGAACCGAGTACTAGTGATATTTAACTTAATCCAGACCTAAGCTAGGTTTGGTGCCTATTATCAGCAGTATTATTAATGATTAATAATATTGAGTAAAATAATATGACCTAGGAAAACCTATGATACTCAACGGTGTATAAATGTGTGCTTTATCAGTTGGTATTTCGTTACTGTAAATTAAATACTCTAAGTTTTTCAGAATGAGGAATTTGAGAATAGAAACATCGTCAAACTCATTTGGAAATAGCAAGATAAATTTAACTGCAAAGCCTAAATAAACATTCAATCCTTAATGGGTTAATGAACTGCCATAAAAATGTATAATAGTATACATTCTAAGATATGATTATCATAAGCCCCATTTGGAGATTTTAGTACCAATTATGAGTAAGATAACGATTTAGGAATTCAAACAAAATTTAATTGCTAAACTCAACGTTTAAAACAAATACTACTAATTCAAACTGTCTCCAAAAGAAAATAATATTTCTGAACATGTCTCAAGTAAGAATTTCGAATTCTCTCCGAAAGTAATCATACATATGGAAAAATATCGAACGAGAGGGAAAAAAAAGAGGCCTCGACGTAACACGAGACCTCTGAAATATTCATACGAGCGACGCTTATGTCCTCTTCACTTTCCGACCACATGTGCACACTTACACACGGATCATTAGAACGAACGTGCAACCATTCGCATTCTTCATCATCCCCGTCCGATATCATTATTGTCCGACCAACGATCCGTTAGAGAACAGAAAGGAGGGAAAAAAAAACAGCCAAGGGGAAGGGAGAAACTGGGGTAGAAAAATCCACGGACGATTCCCGCGATGAAGCTGCAAAACCGTGGATGTCATCGCGATTTTTCACATTTGAAAGGGGAACGTTAGACATCGAGGTCGATCCATTAAACGCTCGTTTACCGGGCACGGAATTTCGGATACCGTTTCACGGAAACGTGGAATCGGAAGCGTGAAAGATCGGATTCGAGTCGGTTCTAGGGGAGAGGTACGAAATATAGGACAGATAAACGATCGAACGCCGAGTAACTTATCTTTGATGATACCGGTGCAATATGGCACGAAAAGTTTAATATCGCGGCGATATCGAACGACTACCTTATGTCGCTTTTAGAGAAGAACGTTCGATGATCTCTTTCGCAAGTTTGAGCGAAAAATGTTGTACATTTTGGTATTACATGTTCTTGGCAGTACTATGTTTGCTTATTTAACCCTTTTACTCTAATACATCCTAATTACAATATTTAGCACTATAAATTATTGTATGGTTTTCACATTTATTTCGTCTCCTTTACTGATTTATTTATTGATGCCACGTGGTGCTTGCAAATTTTAATAACAAATTTTGCCGAAAAAGGAAATTACCAGAATTCTTTACTAAATTTAGGCTATTAACTACATTGATTTAGAAAATTTTATCACGATAATATTAATACCGAAGCAACTAATATTAAATTCTTGCATATCAAATAATAAGCTTCCAATACAATTTGATGACATAAAAATATTGCAAAATAGAACTAATTGTATATCAATTTGAAGCTTAAAGTTCCACGAAAATGACAGCATAAATGTTTCATTAAAATTCTTAATATAATATTTCCAATTGCTTAAATATCGAAATGATAAAAAATGTTCAATTATTTTCGAGTTATACAATCTTTGGAATTTTAACCATCAATTTGACATGGCATAAGTGCTATTTTATGATACTTTTATGTCATCATTTTCTATATTCCGAAATTGCTTATGAACATATTTCTGACAAGTTATGTGGTTTATCGTGTTGATTATTAAAATTAGAAAAAATTTTATATATTTCCGTGCTCCTGTTGCGTTATATATATTTTTCATTCGTTTCATTCATGCGTTTCGAAAGACTTTCAAGAAACGTAATAACATGTGTCTTTGCTTTTTCAGTTATCAGATACCACCAGATATCAGATTGGTACGTAATAAATTGTAAACAGTGACTTAGTTTAATGATTCATAAAAATACCTCAAATATTTTTAATCTTCATTTTTACAATTTTTAAAACCTTCTATTATTTTTATTTACAAACCAACTAATCTCTTATTTCTACCTATTTTAAACCAAATTCGAAGCAACTCTAAATGATCGATTAACTTAATAATTACAATATTATTAAAATTTCTGTTACAGTTTCTAACATACAAATTATGGTGTTTCAATCAAGGTTAATGTATAAAATGAATAAAAATGTTTAAGTGTCAGATGGTTCGAATAAACCCACCTCACCCCCTCTGCCTCACCGTCTGAATGCTCAGTATTCAGAAAAACTAGCTAAAGGGTTCACCCTAGAAGGTCCCTAAAGAGCCCTGACAAAAGGAAGCACAATCGCACCAGCCTTTTTCTCTCGACCTAGCTCGAAAGGCAGGTGGTTGGAGCAGGCTGCGGTGTAAGTAGGTCCTCCGCATTCTTAACTCGTTCGTTGTGAACCAAGTATACATATACTTCGTTGGAAATCGACAATTAATCGTTTCAAAATTATTTACATAGCTATCCATCGATTTCTAGATATAAGTCCATAGGGACAAAACAAACTTACCATTCTATTCTTTTTTGGCTAAAAAACTTATAATTTTAATTTCTTTTGGGACACTGAAATATGTGCTAAATATAAATTAAAGCATTTACTCATTTCTTAGGTTTATGAAAAATATTAGCGATCGAATACAGAAATGCATAGATTTGAAACTTCTGGCTTAGAGAATTGAGATGAATAATAAATAATTTAATTGACAAATTTTGAGGATTTTTAGTGGAAAAAAGCTTCGAAGATTCAAAGTTTCAATCTAAGACAATAGAAATGAAATACTTATTGAATTTTAAGAAATTTTAATTCATCTAAGTTTTTTAATGCAAAGCTATTTGAGATGGAAAATCGAAAATCTAAAGTTTCGTTACTGAGGCTTTAAAATAAGTAATGAATCGAACACCTAAAAAATTTTTACGTTTTCTAATAAATAGAAACTTCAGAAACTCAACGTTTCGATCTGATATCAAGTAAATTACTTATCAAACTTTAGAGAATTCTAATCAACCTAATTCTAAAAATACCGGAAATGTCCTAAATAAATTACTTATCAAATTTTCGGGATATCTAATCAATTTAATCCCTAAAATGCAAAGTCATGAAACACAAAATCTAAAAATCGAGTATTTCACTTCAAAAACGTTAAAAAGATCCTAAATAAATAAATTTTATATCAGATACGAAAGAACTCTAATCACAAAACCTTGAAATCAAAAATTTTATTCTGAAAACATTGGAAAAACCCCAAATAAATTATTTCAACCAACACAGAAATCTACAGACCCAAAAATCCTTCTTGAAAAGAACCAACAAAAAATTCCAAGCAAATTATTTATCAAATATTAGAAAGTTTCAAGAAATAAAAGCAGATACATCAATGTTCAATTAATTCTGCGATTAAAACGAATCTGTAGGACCGAAAGTCTCGAGGATGTAGCACCCTAACCCTATAACCCTGGGTCCCGTTACGTGAAGCTATAGTTTATAAATATTTAGCATTGCACACGGAAGCATTATTAGAGGTTGCACAGCGATCAATTAACTTAATTCCGCATGAAGTGCAGACAAGCCAACCGTACCGATGATATTGTCTGTCGGATGAGCCTTTGCGACTAAAGTTTTGCTTTGTTAATCGACAACTCGAGCGAACAAAATTCAGTGACATAAAAACAACGACATATTTTAAAATGTTGCTCCATTTTACGCTGAGGGTATAGAATTCTCCTAATTTTATAACATTTACAATTAGTGTATGATTATAATTAGTAACGAAAGTCTTAAGTGGTGATTGAATATTCACAATCTTCTTTTGAAAGAAAAGTAAGGTGCTAATCAATAGGAATATATCTTTGTATTAAGCTTTATTTTAAAATTTACTTAATTTTTTATATATTATATTCGAACACTATTTTGCATATAATTTTTCAGAGAAATGATCCATGGCCAGCCATTAACTGAAAAAGTGTAATCGCTTTTGCGACTTGGAGAATTTTCAGATTTTTAAAGATGCACTCAATATTATGTTATTAATCATGTTCTTTTCGAATTATTATTATATTCTGACATTTAATGTTATTCTTTAATGAAACACCTCGCATATTTTACCTTGATTGTATGCTATTAACCGTCAAATTACGACACTAACTTTATCCACATTTTATGCTGTCAATCCAATCACAATATTACCGCATTACACTTCATTATCATCAACCTGTATTGGCAACTTGAACCATATTAATAACACACCGGGATATTCGATACGTTCAACGCTTTCAAGGCCTCCAACCTCTTCAAGATCATCATATATTCCTCTTCTATCCCTTCAGACACGTTTCTCATCGCTTATAATTAACCCTTTCTGTCCACAATTTTTTTTAATTATTTTTAAAAGAATTAATCTCTCAATAAGATTTGTTGCGATTTTTGTGGTTGTGAATCTTAATATATTTTAAATAAATATTTGTAGTGAAAGGTGTTATTTTGAGAATCAATTTGGGAATTAATTAGTTACGTAAATTAATACGCAGATAGCTACTACTGTAACAACAAATTTAGTATAACCGAATAATTAAAAGGAATGAAAGAAAATTCAAAATACTATTAATATTGTATTAATTATTTATAAAGTATGAAATGAAAATTTTAAAGATCTTTCGAAAGTTTGAAACATTTCTATGACACGATTTGGAACGAAGTTGTTCAATAAACAACTAAAGTATCCGTTCAATAGAATATTTTTCAAGGGCCCTGGTGTTAGGGCTTGGTACCAGGCTCCGTGATCGCTCGTCCTTAATTAAGGTGGACCTCAGAGTCGGTGAATAAAAAAATAAAAAGCTCGTGTTCGCTCGCCAAGCAATTTCTGCCGAACTAACGGGACCCACGAATTCGTCGGATGAAATCACGAATTTCGATCGCTTCCTCAACCTGATTTACAAGAGCACCCTGTACCATTTTGTAACCTTATGTTACACGTCCACGATTGACAATAAATAACTGTAAAACCATCCAATTTTTACAAATTAGCGTGACACATACGTCACGTTAATAAATAAATGGCTCCGAAACAGAACAAGTAAATAATGTATTGTTACAACATAAGCGTTCTAATTAATCTTTACATGGACAGATGGGTGCTCGAATACCCATTTTTATATTTCTTTTAAGAATCATACGATATTCTTGGAAACTTAAAAATTATTACAAAACCACGCCGAATTACTATTTCTTGGACACCTATGCGTTGATTTATGTTTTTGAAACAAAAACTGTCATAATATGATATAAATATTAAAATTACGATAGATATCTCTTCCCTTTTTGATGTCTGACAGTTAAAGGGTTAAATCTAGAAAATTAATACCTGAATGTATCCCAGCATCCGCGTCAGCATCCTCGAACACGGACGATTCGGTACCCTCGTCGTTATCCGCGACAGAATCCTCCGTCGTCTCTTCCTCCCTCGATTTCTCGTTCGTCGGCCGATGATTCTCGTTCCTGGCAGGCGTCGCGACGCCACCGGGGCTGTCGACGGAGGCGTGTCTTCCGGTCGGCTTCACCAGAGTGCTGGAACTCCTGGCCAACTTGGTGCTGTGCGTTCTGCGTATCAACAAGTTCGTGAACGTGGTGCCGCCGTTCTGTTTGCCTTTCGTCTCGGCGGAGGTAGCTCTAGCCGCGTTGGAATTCGACTTGGGCTCAAGGTTCTTCGTTGTACGCTTGCTCGCCTCCGTCTTCTTCCTCGAATCCTCGTCCTCCACCTCGAAGCACGCTATGGTGTTGTTCAGACGGTTATCTTTTCGATTAGCATCTTTCTTGCCGGTGAATCGACTCTGAAACCTCTCGATAGTCTTGAACGACCTGGTTCTCTCGACCTTCTTCCTCTGATCGGACCCGTTCGACGGCTGATCGCTCTTCGCCGTCTCGAAGATCTTCGTCAACGACTGCACCTTGCCTCTCGGCTCCGGGAACGTCTCGTCCATCCTCTTCGGATTCGACAACGACTCATTGTTGCTCAGAGTGCGCGTCAGGATCACGCTCGGCGCCGTTTTCGACGTGCTGATCGGGAACGTGTTGCTGACGAACTTGTCCGACTCGGCGGCGATCGTTTTCGGGATCTTGGACGGTTGACGCGACTCGGCTTCCAACGACACGTAAAACGTCGACCTCCGTTTAGGCGACTCCTCGAGATGCTCTGCGTTCAACATGTCTCCGGCTTTGACACGCTCGCATCTCACGATTTCACGCTTTCACCGGTTCCCTTTCGATCAGATTCATGCGTGTCGTGCGGCCGCGAACGCGTCTTCGGACTCACTTCGGTCGTTGCACGCGTATCGCCGAGTATCCCTGAACGCACCATATGTTCCTCGCCATCGAAGGAGTTCCCTCGAATTCACCTTGGCCTGGCGAGATTTGCGACGGCCGCCCGCAAAATTCCCTTCGAGATCCTCCTAAATATAGACCAAGTATGCTGCAGCCAACGGAAGCACGTGTATCGACAGAAGCGAGTACACGGAGCGGACCGTCCGCGTAGAATTCACTCCGCAGATAGCGAGAGGCGTTGAACCGTGAACCCTGGTCGTTTTTCTGTCGACTGTCGTCACCGCTGACCTCTATAACACGACTGTTTCAAGAATCCCGACACACCTGTTAATATCCTAACTCCTGAGCATTCGCCAGGGAATACTCTCAGTTCCCAAGATGCAAGAACTATCGGAGATTCTAACACTAATCGACTAAACAGAAAGGGCTCCAAGTGGTCGGACAAACACGAGGCACGAAGAAAACTAACAGAGCCTCCATCACAAAGACAGGATCAAGTTCTCCGATGGACCAACTTGCCTCTTCTTCATGACTGAACAGGTTATCAGCTTTCTTTATCAAGGGGCCAACACTGTTTGATTAAACGCACTAGAACACAGAAGGCACACGGATCGGAGCAACGAAACAAGAAACCACGAGCAACGGCGTTCCACGATCGTCCGCACCGCACACGGCTCCGCGACTATCTGACTGGAGCCTCGGCCGAATCTGACCCACAGCGCTCCTCACGGCTGTTTCGAGAAACACTCGAGACTACTTGTCGCCTGTAGACGCGGCGCGGGTTCGATAGTGCGGGAAAGAGAAAGATCGAACCGTGTGTTCATTGCCGTGCACTCGGCGTTTGCGACATTCTTTTGTTTATTTACAATGCAAAATAGTGTTTGTCGGGCTCGATGCGAGAGAAGCCTTAGGACACGTTGTCAGGCCCTTTTTGAATTTGCCTGCTGAAGTTTATTGTATTGTTCTTAAATATTGTATCTGAGAGTCAGAGTAAACGAAATTCGTTTCTAGTTTTTTAAACTGAGCAATATACATCTTTTTATTGGTATTTTATTATTTTGGGAGAATTATGGGATTAATTTTCATATTTCGTTTTGAATATAGAATGTTTAATCAAATGGCCTACCTATCTTGGCGCTTGATTAAAAATAAATAGACAACGTAAATTTAACAACATGTAAATATATAAAGTAAAAATAACTTTGGTACGAACGCCGAATCTCATAGATTGTATTTAGAAATGATTAAAATTACAAAATCTACAGCATAGACAATATAATTTAAATTCAAAATCATACGTCGAATCAACGAACAGTTTGCTCAGCTGTTTAAGGGTTAATATAATAGTAAGACGCGAGAGGAATCCGTCGAGTATGCGAACAGTAAAATCCTCTCGGTGCATTAATTAAAGGAGAAGAATTTTATAGGATATGTTCGATAAGATACCACGTAAAATGCCTATAACACGCTAGAAGTAGTCTGAATTTTTCATTAATTTTTTCTTATCTGATACGGTGAATATTTGCGTACCTGACTAAACCTGACTGAACAGGTATTACACCGATTACAAGAAAGTGATTTAATATTCATAACACTATACTGAGATTATTGAATTATTAATTCCAGTAATATTTATGATTTTTCAAAATCTCAAGATTTTGATCCTTATAAGTTTTGTAACAAATCAATTGAAGGTTATAATTTTATGTTGGAGACAAAAATTCGTTCGTAAATATACAATTTTAATTTAAAACGAAAGATATAAAAAATAGATTGGCACTGATAATGACACAATTAAAAAAACGTAAAAATTTCATAAATTTCTAAGTTTCTAAAATATAATGTTAGAAAACTTTTAAATTCCTAAAATATTACACTTAAAAACCCCTAGATACCTAAAAATATATTTAAGAACTTTTACATTTCTTAAATATAATATTTAAAAATGTCTAAGTTTGTAAAATATAAACGTTTAAGAATTCCTAAATTTCTAAAACATATCTAAAACTTTCCAAATTCCTAAAATACAATATCCAAAAATTCCTAAATCCCTAAAAGCCACAATAACTAATAATTATTTTAAACGTGTAAATTAAAAAATTTGATTTCGAAAAGAAAAGATGATAATACAATTTTATATCAAAACCTAATTTATCTCGAGTGTTTTAATACGCGTTATAAAAATTGAAAACATCGAAATGATTAGCTATTTGGGTCTACATATTACAAGCATTTAATGTCTCCGTTGACTCAGACCGGACTTAAGATCCCAATCGATAATCGTTTCCTCTTACAGTGAAACGCTTTCGAAATCGGAGCACAACAATCATTTCGCTGCCACGATGATTTTCATCTTGTTGAAACAGCTCGTTGATTCGACTGGTGAAGAGATCCGACGAAACTGTACCACATTTACCGAATCGTGCATTCAACGAGGACAATCATATTTTCGTGAACCAGTTTCAGCAACAATCGTAAGAATTATGATTGACTTTCTCCTGCAAACGTTTCACGTGTTTATTTATTTTTTTATTCGACGAAATGGAAATATTTTGCTTTCATAGACAACGTGACTTGCGACAAGGTGAATTAGTCCTTGAATGATGGATTGCTGGGAAAGTTACAATTTGAATTAAAATTTTTTAGTTTGTTTGAAGTTTAAAAATTCTCTACTATTATTTGAAATATTGAGACTTGGAAATTTTTAGACATTATATTTTAGAAACTTAGATACTTTAGTTTTATATCTTTAGAAATTGTTAAATATTATATTATTAGGGGCTTAGAAATTTTTAGATGTTATATTTGAGGGGCTTGGAAACTTTCGTGTATTATTATTTCAGAAATTTAGGAATTCCTAAATGTTATTATATATTTTTAGGAACTTAGAAATTTCTAAATTTTATATTTTAGCAACGTAGTAATTTTCTAATATTATACTTTAGAAATGTAGAAATCCTGAAATATTATATTTTTAGAATCTTGAAAATGACTAAATATTACATTTTACAAACTTACACATTTCTCAATCTTAAACTTTAATAATTCAAGAATTTTTCAATATTACGAGTCACTAAATATCTTAACACGCTTACAGGCCACGGTGATTGAACACCGTTAGCACTAATCAGTAAATAATTTAAAAAAACATCAGATAGCACTCTTAGCTTAAAAAACTAGTCGATCATATCCTAAGCAATTAGTGTTTTTTATCACACAGGTCCCCTTTCTACTGTGTCAGCAAACATGTTAACGATCTAACAGTAAGATTCCATAAACAATAAAAACCCAATACTTCTTATACTCAAAAGTCTCTGTTTTCCTAGAAACAGTTCCAATCGCGTTATGTGTTCTACTAAACAGTAACCGACTGGCGAGCTCCAAGAAAAAACAGGACTCAGAAAAATCTGTAGTTAGATCGTTCGTTACTGAGTCACCGGTAGCTCGAAGAAAGGAATAAATTTTTATCGAATTCTTTCCTGTTGCGACATCGCGTATCCGGTATAAGTACGTAAAAGCGGGCAGATAAATTATGCAAGCTGAAAAGCGAGAAATGCAATCGCGAAATGATGCTTCGACGTTGGAATTTCATCGAGTGGGTGCCGATCCGTTCAGTTACCGAACCTTGAAATATTATTCGAATTTCATTAACAACCGTGGGCGATGAATCTTAAACACCGTTTAAACTTTAAACCCGTGATACTCCCGTTTCGACGATTGTTTCTGCACGATAACGAGGATCGTTGTGCAAATTTTTATTTCGTCGCGATCGATTCGATCTTTGGTACGTCGGTACAGGCACGTTGTAATTGGATGGAATCGATATTAACGTTCAATTGGAAGCTCGATTATTCTTGGCGGCGCTTGTCAGTGAAATTACCATGACGATGATGATGATATTGGGTAACCCAGAAAGGAACGATGGATTTTGTAACAGAAGACTGTTTTCATGATTCTTTATCTAATTAAGGGATGGCAGTGTTTGGTGAAGCAATAGAAAACAAAACAATACACTTACATAAGAATAGTGTGGAGTGTAATAATTGTTTAAGAAGTTTGAAATATTGAAACTTCGATTCGAATTAATTACCTACGAAAGGGATAAATCCCCATACTAAATATTTCGAATATAATTAAAAAATTTGATTAAAACCTTGAGAAGCTTTTGAAAGTCTTGACTTTTAAAGCTCTTAAAATTTCTATCTTCGGTAGAATTCTGTTGTTTCTAATTTAGAAACCTTCCGATTTCTTCCCTGACAAAGTTGGACATTAGTCAAATAACGAGTGCTTCTTTTTATTCCAAGGATTTTCAAATTTTAGATTTCACAAACATCGAATAACTTTGTTTTATTCAAACTTTAATCAAGAAGAAACATCGTTTCCCTAATATTTCTTAGAAAATCGAGAAGAATTAATTAACGAGGAAAAGTTAAACAGGATGCGATGGTTAATGAATGAAAAGGGGTCACCCATCGACAAAATCGTTATTCAAATGGCACCCACCGACCGGCAGGAGGTTTGAACATCGCCTACTGGGCAAAATTGAAATTTAAATGGCACCTGCTACCTCCCGGATGACACTCGTCGTAATGAAATTCAAACGTTGTGGGATTCGATGATCGAAGTTCGATGATCAATCCACGTTACGTGGTAATTGAATGCTTGTTCCAATAACCCAATTAAAGTTTGCTCTGGCGAGATAACGAGTTAAGCATACGAGAAATCGCGAGTTGTGTAATGCGCCCCGATTAAATTGAAATTTAAATGCCACTTGTTCGTGGAGATTCCTAGCAAGGATGATACCGATCGTGGGCGATGAAATTCAAATGCTGTTGGCAAGGTTTCATGATTGGATGACGTTCGTTAAAGGGGGCGAAGATTGTGTTTAATTATTGTTCAACCTTGTATCGAGACGATTCAAATTCATCGTAATAAACGAAACTGATTTGACGTTTTAAAATGTGAAATAATTCTATGACAATTGAAATTTACTTTAAATTTTTTATCGAACGAAGGGAAGCGTCTGATAAGATACTCAATTGTAATGCAACAAAAATAAAAAATAATAAAATAGAAATTATGTTAGGCATGTTTCTTAGATAATTTATATAACATTTATTCCAAAATTTCCTAATCTTCTCAGAAATATTCATTTTCGACGCAAGGATCTTCTTTCATATCAAATGGTTAATTTTCAGTTGGAAAGGACAACCGGTAGCATTGTTTATTAACAAAAATTTATAATTATACCTTCCATTAAATTTTATACTAATGCTTTTATACATATACTTTTACAAGCTTTGTTGCCCTTGTACTGAATCACTAACGTTGCTATTCTTCGTATCAAAGGATCATGTTTCCTTCCTTAGTTAAAACGTCCTATCTACTACTTTTCCCATTTACCCAAATATTACAAAATACATGGAACTCGATATATTTAAATAAAATTATTGGACCATAAAATTTGTATAATAAAAACCGTATTTTCTTCAAACGTTTTATAATCTTTGGTATATTTTAAACTCATGAAAAAGGCGGGAGAATACATCGTTTGGAGCCGGCGAATCAATTATGTGAAACGAGTGTCGTAAAGAAATCATTTCAACGTTTAATGAATTGCAACGATCGATTCCAATCGTTTCGAATTTCCTTCTGAATTTCGCGAATCGATCCATCGCGGCGCGTTGCGATCGATTCCTCGAAGATCGAGATAGGCATCGTCCACCGACGCCGGTTGCTTGCAAACGACGCGTTTAAATGCACGCGTGATGGATCGTGCGTGCAACAAGAAAAGCCACCGGGCCCTGGATCCTGTTTCTTTGAAAGGAAAACGTGCGTCACGAGTTTCTTCTTTTTCCCTTCCTTTTTATCCATTTGTCCACCGCGTCCACCCTCTTCTGCTTCTTTGACACCCTTTTCTTTACACGATGCTCCAGAAGATCCTTTTTTCCTCGGGGGTCGGTTAATTAACGTCCTTTGTGAATTTCCGGAATATCAAATATTTTGCTATATGATTCTATTCGTATCGAATGATATTTATTAAATTGCAAAATCGGTTTCATAAAATTAGGAATTTTCCAATTATAAGATAAATGCAATTCTAGGTTTCCTTCTCGACACAAAAGACATTTTATCCTCTAAATTAGTATATTACCTATCCAGCTGCATTAAATAATATTTTGTTCGACATTGATTGTCATCGGGTCCATCATATTGATATTTAAACATAAAGAAACATTATATTCCCGTTTCAGAATTAACAAGATGATGACGTAGCAATTTACCCCAAAATTTGCATATCTGTCTGCCACAAAAGGATTCCAGTTTACATTTAACTGACCTAGGTATCAAGCTAAGAACGATCCTGTTTAGGAGATCGAAATAGAAATTGGAACAATCGACAGGTGTGTACGACGTGATTGCGAGAATGAATAAGTTCGAGCACAAATCGTGCGGAAAAAAGGGGACAGGAAGCAGAAGACCGGCACAAAAGGCTCTGTCAGATGTTCGTCAGGTTGCGACCATTTCTGTCGTGCACAATAACGGACGAAATTCAATTAGCATTTTACGAGGAGCCGGTCGACTGGTCAGCCATGGTTAGAAATTACGTTTGCACACGGATTTTCGCCACTCTAGCTCGTGAGCTTTGTCTTGTTGCTCCTGAAGAAGAGACGCAGATGTGCGCTCTATTTTTCGGGAACTTCGTTGGCGAACAGGACACTGAATTTGGATTGTTCGCGGATTATTTCGACTAATGATGGGTCATTATTAGACCGAGAAAACGTGAAGGTTTATTGTACAATCTTTTAACTTTTCAGTTGCTGAAAATTCCTGTTATTTCCATTTCAAGTTATAATTAGAGTTAGTAAATTCAGAGTTAGACAATTCCATGTAGTTTTGGCAAGTTTAGTTAGTATTTTAATTATTCTTGTAACACGATGCCGGCAGTCTTAGGAATTTGACTGGTTTCTTCAAAGAAATGAAATTTTACTATAGAAATCAAATATCCACATTACCTCCACATAAGCGTAAAATATTAAATTTTGCCATTAAAAATGTCGAAACCACACTGAACAATATCCAACTTTGAAATTCGTCACCATTCCACAAACTTTCAGCAAAAGCCTTGAAATTCACAAATTCTACCGCTCAAATAACAAAGAATATTTTCCCTTTAAATTTATCATCCGAGATATTCAAAGAAGCAATATTTTACAACAAAAACGAATGTCTCGCTGATTTCTTATTGTAAATTGCAAAATTTATGAAAAAGCTTTTTATTTATTTCGTTTTCTCTTTTATCTTCAATGTAAAAATAAGGGCACACCTGTAAGTCGGTTGATCTACTGTTAATAAGAGTCCAAGAATGATAATTAATTAGTGAAACGACAAAGCCGGAGTCGTGAGGCTCCAAAGGATTAAACGACGATGACCGAGCACGTTTAGGGACAACGGATGTGCGGACCGAGGGGTACCAAGGAATCTTGCGTGGGAAGAAAAACGACGCCGGCTAAGAGGTCTCCTCTTTCGTCGACGCTTTCTCTCGTCCCTTTTTGCTCTTTCGTCCACCGACGTTGCCTTTACGACCATCGACAACACGCTGGCGAGAAACGGTAGTTGATGACGAGACGGACCCACCGGCCGAGACACGTAACGCGATACGAAGCTGATTTATCGGCCTCTCGTTGAAAATTCGAGATACAATGTCGGCTCGGGCGTGATGATAACCACTGGCCTGTTAACCGACATTTCTGACCGGGCAAATAAAGTTGAATTTACATTTTTTCATCTTGCAAGGGAATCGTGGATGATTCGTGGGAAAATGGTGTTTCTGTTTAAAATGTACGTTTGACGAATTGAATGGATGATTTATTAGTAATCGAACGGTACCGATAAGTTAAATTTGGGTACGGTGCTGAACACGTGTTAGTATTATCTAGGGAAAATGGAAATGTAGGGGATGAAGGTCTCATTGTTTGTCTTATATTCGAAAGTTACTAAGCATTCCCATTTTACCTCGTTCCTAAACTAACCAACTCGCTATGAAATAATACTTGTCATATTTAACGTAATGAAAACCTAACCTAGGCACAGTGCATTGCAGCGTCACCCATATTCGGATGACACTTGAATTTCCATAGAAATTTGTCGCTCGCATTATTAATATCCTAGGTACTCGAAATTCTGAACAATCGAAATTACGAGGAATTATAATTAGAAATAGGTAAAATTTGATCAAAATAAATGCTTTGCCCGATCAAGCTTTCAACGCCTTTAGCGTGGCAGTCAAAGTGTTAAAAGGATAAAATATATAACGAATATCAGAAATCTTAATGTCACCAAAAATGTAGTAAATAAAACTGATTTCTGGGACTAAGAAGACCCACCGACGACTGTCCAAATGTCGCTCCTCCATAGGCAAACATTTACCCACATTCTGTAAGCACATCAGATCGTTTGTCGAAAATTGTAAATTTTTTTCTTGCGTCGTCAACGAGCCAGATTATATGTAAAGGGTTAATCGTCGTCCTTCTCGCGAATACCGTTCGATATCGATTTACCAATTACATCCGGCGGTCGATTAACAACGTTCCCGATCGACACACGGATCCTTGTGAAATCGACAAGTCGTTGGACGAGATATTGCACAACAGTGCCCCGTTGAGTCAGGTTCAGAGCGGGCAACAACAGCCACGGAAATCGGTTGCTCGGCCACGAAGCGAAAGGTTCGCCGATTTTTGCGAGTACGCTCGTGCACAAGCTGCCCGACACTTTATACGCTCGTTCTACCATAACGAACATCGAGCATACAGCGGTGGTGTTTGGCCCCGCTGTTTGAACAGGTAAACGGTCGTCGACTCGTCGATATTTCACTCGGTGTTTGAACAGGGAATTTATCTTTTCGCGACCGTCGGGCCCGATTACCAGAGTCTGCAAACCGTTCGATAACGATTTACAATCGGTGCTTTCTTTTTTCAAACGACGTATGAAACGTTCGGGAGCCAACGGGTTAAGTCGATCTGTCGTTAAGAATGAGTTATGTACCGTGTAAATATCCTTTCGATATCAAAATCTTCAACTTGTGATGATTTTATATTTTTATTGAAATTTCATCGATAGATAGAAGTCGTTTTATTGGCTGCAGAATTTTCGGCAAAATTCGAATTGATCGTTTTAAGTTGATCGTTCACGAGTGAAAATTTCAAATTAACACTTATTAAACAGAGATTTATGAAATTGTAAAAAAAGGATTTGAGGACGCAGCAGTGAAAGGGTTAAATATTTTGACTTACATTGATTGACTTCTGGTAGATGAATAAAGGACTGGAAAAATATACTTGGGGTTAGCGATGTTATTGAAAGGGAAGGTAGATTTTTGTAAATATGGTTTTTATATTTTGGTGTTGATTAAAGAGATTGCGGAAGTTATTAAAATTAGAAAAGTGAAATTATGAAATATATAGAAATTATACAAATTATAAAAGAAAATTTTAGAAATTTAGGAGTTTAAAAAGATGCAAAGATGCAAATGTTGTAGAAATGAAGGTCATAAATAATAATTAAAATTTACGCTGGAAGCCACAGAAATATAGAAATTATGAAAAAAAAATGACAATTTTAGGTATAGAAATGGCTAAATTAAAAATTATAGCAGTTATACAAACTGTCAATGTTACAGAATAAACGAAGGCTGTAGTGAAACTATAGAAACTATAAGAATTACAAAAGTTACACAAGCTATCAAAATTATAGCAAGCGAGAACTATTGAGAAATTATAGAAACTCAAACAAAACGCATGCAATTAAACAAAAAAGCTTGAAAATTACAGTTTATCAAAATCTAGGAATGGAAAGCAAAACATAGAACGACCACTAATGAGTGGTAATTTATGGTTGCTCACAGAGTATCCCGAATTAATTTGCAGGTGAAAGTCTATCGATGCAATAGCAAAGAAAAAAAAAATCTGTTTAATCACGTTTTCATACATCTAGTTCTACAATTTTATAGAAACAATTCCTGGCAGCTTATATAATCAACTTTAACTTGTTTTACAAATGTTTCGAATAGGTATTTCAATCATGATCTGTTGCAAAATTTATTAGAAAAATTGTTGCACGTTCCAATGTCTTAATAAAAAAATCTGTTTCTTTAAATCCTTTCATCATATTCCATAGTCTAATTAGAGTGGTCCTAGTTTCTCCTCCCAGTTGACTTGCTAATCATTATCGAAATAATAAAAGTATTCATAAAAATTTGGCAATCAAATTTGATTCAACACATTCAAAGTAAATTGAAATATAATAATATTATAAAATTACGACAACGTGAAAGATGGATTTAAAACACAAAACAAAATTAAAAAAAAAAATTCTAAGGCTTCGTGCTGAACAATAAATCACCCAAACTTCCCAATAAAGTGTCCCTCTTGTAACGCGTTCAACTTGCACGACTTCTACAGCGATACGGTTTAATTTTACCCCGGTACGCGGTGGAATTTATTGTAACAACGATGCTCCGGAACATTTCCCCGGCTGGCGACAGTCTCGATAAGGAATTGCGCCCGATAAAACGACATATACTTTCAATTAGATTAAACATCCAAGCGTAGTCAGCTTGGACGACACGCGTGTCGCACACGCGTTTTACAACCCTCGGTTCCCTCGACTTCGAAACGGAATGTTGCTACCAACCAAGTTCCGACGAATTATCTTATTTGCATACGCACCGTGAGACTCATAATCGTACAGTTTACGATTCGTACCTGTTGTAAATTCTTACCCTTACCTGGGTATTGAAAAACAGAGATCCTCGCTACTTTATTTGGAGCACGTCCATGAATTTATGGTAAATTGGTTCTGTACCGAGGATGCACAAATTATTGGAGCACTTGATATGAATGTACGATTGTACATTGAATTAATGGATTCTTAAACGAACACCTGGTTAATCTCAGATTGTTATTTCTTTTACGAAATTGTAATGTTTATCTATGAAGATTATTGAGAAATGATCTATCGATGGAACTTCTGTTACAGGCAAGAATTAATTTATCATTTAATTCGAAGATGTCAAGGGAACGATACATTGAAAATATAAACTGTAGAAAATGTAACGAAAAGAATTAAAGGGATAATTGTAGCAAAAGGTGGTGTTTTGAAATTGCATTTTTAGGATTAAAATAAATTAGGATTATTTTTGATCCGATGATTTTATGCACGCAAACGTGGAAAATATATTATAATTTGAGCACTCAGTGTAGTGTGGGATTTAGAATCATTTGAAGTGATTATTAAATTTTTAATTATGACCGTGGATGTGAAACAAGGAATTTGAACTTTAAATCGTCTCAAAAGTGATTCTCGTAATTTATTTGTATTTTATCCAACATATGTTACAATTGAAACTGTAATTTTTGTTACAGAGAATAAAATTAAATAAACTGTAAATACTGTTTAAAATGATCCTCGTGACCTGCCCGAAATTTATCCAGGAAATCGAACAATTTACACTGAATGATATCATAAAACAGTGGAAGAAAATTAATCTGTGCCAAAGTTCAGACAATCGAACAATGTCGAACCTATAAAATTTCACGTCGAAACTTAATAATTCCACAAATTTAACGAAATTATGAGTGAATGAGCATCACGTTCGAGGCCCACGATTACGAAGCTGCAGGAGAAATTAATAATTTAAGAAACCATGACTGCAATCGTGGAAACTGTTCGTCTACCAACGAAGGTTAACATTCGTCAATCGTAAGTACCAATTCGTTTCATCAATAATTATTCTCTCAATTCAATTTTAAAAGGAGCAAAAATATTACTCTGCTACTTTTAGTCTACCTTTTAAATTTAAAATAATAGTTTAATTTCATACATTACTGACAATGAGCAGATATTTTCTTTCATTGCAATAGTTCTTTAATTTCCTTTAATCCCATATCAATCTTGAAGAATTAATCATACTTCCTCTGGAATGTTTCAAAATCCTTCCAGATTCCCATTTTTGGAATATTTTTCCCTTTATTTGCATTCGAGTTAAACAGAACACTCAACCCTCTACAATTCAAATTTTCTCCGATACCAAACTGAAATAATAAAGTACTTTTCCGAATATAATTCCAAGTTTCTTTTCCTCCAAAAACTTACGTCACGACTCAATACTTCCTGACCGAGGGAAATAAATAATTGCATTTAGGTTATAGATAGATATCTGCGGTTCGAATTGCAGACAAATGAAACAAGAAAAAATTTATACCAGAGGAAATAAATACAGGTGATCGATCAGGTGTGACGCAGGTGAAAGAACGATTATGAGTCATATCCAGACTTCGAAAGTTAACTCGTTGTCGGCGGATTTTCAGTAATTTCCAGATCCAGGTGTTATTAGCCAATTGCGCAAGGAAATTGTACTTTCAGGTTTCAATTACGAGAGACCTCGATAACGGAAAGGGGCAGCTGTACCATAATGTCATTTTTGCTTCTTTTTAACAGGGGAGTGGTCCAGCAATTTGCATACGTTGCTTGGACATTGGCCAGCATGCTTATTTCGAATTGGAATCAATGAACGAACAGTATTGCTGACCAGTTCAACGAGCAATGAAATATTCGCGGGCAAATTGCCATCCAGGGACGTTTGTGTAGAGTGCAGGAAATTTTCCATTCAATTGTTATCGAAATAGTTGTACATAATATTATTAGAACTGAATAGTGTACTTTTTTCCAGATTTAATATGAAATATTTATTAGAAAGCTTAAAGTTTGTTAAATGGATGACTTTAGTAGGTTGGCAATTAATTCGCAAGCATTATATTTTATTATATAAAATTGAATGTCATGTTTGTGCAATTTTTCAAATGTTCTGTGACAGAATTTTAACTATTTAGAAGGAAAATTTGCACCAAGGCAAGGTTTCAAATTTAACCCCTTCTTGCCAATTGTATTCGACTAAGAGCAAAGAATAAAAGTATAAAAAAATGATGTTAGATAAAATCTTTAAGTGCACCATAAGGAAGTTAATGGTTCCAAATGGAATCATAGGTGCAGAAAGGGTTAATTGTCAACTGAATAAAATATCAAGAAAAAGATAAGGAAATGTATTATTGGTGTAATTTTAAGATCTGTTCAAACTTTATACGGAAAACTGAAGTTTCAATATTTAAAACTTGTGTTACGATTTTAGGAAGAAGATAGACCCAGGTAACTTGGTAGGAGTTTGTACAGAAGTCAAAAAACGTCCAAAACATGCTCCTGCTGCGGTAAGTAATTGAACAAACAAATATTTCTCTATTTTTCATAATAATAAAACTTGTAATTTTGGAATAAAGTATTCTCAAAATAATCATTTGAGCATGATTTGAAGATATATACATTCAGTGCTAAATACCTTCTTCAACAATAATGAACAAAATTTCATTCAAAATCTATGATTCCCGATTCAATATTTTCATCTTTCTAATCAAATCAAAATAAACGTTAATATTTCGTTTATTTACAAGTAAGATGCGTTTATCAAAGAAAGTGATATAAACCATTTTTATTCTGTCCTTTCCTCACAATAATGAAAGCCCTGATCGAAGGATTAATTAGTACACGTAACAAAATATTGACCCACCAATATAAAAAAAACTTTAGTCAAATTCTATAAAGATTTCAATACATTTACTTATTTTCCATATTGCTGTTAAAATATATATAACCAATAAGATAAAAAAAAAATTGAGTAACCTGCTCCTTTTCGAAGTCCGTTAAAAATTCTTCAAAAACAGATAACAATTAATTAATTACAATGTACAATGATTGCCTATGTTCTTAATACTGTGGACGATCAAGGACAAAATGGTTTTCCTACAAAAATCAAACTCTTGTATCCTCCTCGAAGGAACTCCTTTTCACATTTAAAAAAAAAAAAATCACAATGCGTAAGTAACACGACCGTGCAGAGATTCGTAGCGGAATTTTCTCGCAGCCGAAAGCAATTTTTCTGAATCGTCGTCGAATCGTTCTCGTTTAACGCGAATTTCCCTCGAGAACGAGATTTAGAAAGCGTAACTCGGCTCGTCGCGGGTACAGCGAAAGAACACGTGGAAGGCATTTCGCGAAAGATAGTCCTCCAAGCCAGATGGGGGACAAAACGAAGGGGAAAAAAAAAGGACAACGAGGACTGGCCGATACGAGCTGTATGTAATTCGATTCCAACAGCCCCGTGGCCTTCAATGTCCAACAACCATGCAACCAACCTGCTGTCGACGGTATCCACCGGGATCTACGCTCCTGGAGTGTCGCCTCGAAGGTGATCAACCTGTGGCACACGTTGTTCATGTGCCACCGGATGGGAACGCAGCCACCCAGAAGAAATGCCTCCTAGTCGAGACGAAACAATCACCTTCGGGACCATATTCGAGGTACAGAAGACACCAAAGGGTTGAAATAAGATTTTTAATTATATCAAGTGGTAAATCAAGTGTGAACCCTTTGACCCTTGGACGGAGGAGCTTGGACCAATCGTGACCTGGATCTTACGATATTTCGATTGAAGTTAGATATACAAATTTTCGAATAAAAAGGTTTCGTACATCGGATAATAATATTTAACCCATTGCACTCGAAGCATTTGTGCATTCCAGCTATGCTTCCAGAAACCAAACGCGCTATGTCGGAAGAAAAGTGTTAGAAATATTTGAGAATCTGTTTATTTTTCATCCCTTCTTCAATTTTCTATATTTTGATATCAGTTAGACTGAAACTTAATAAATTAAATATGGCGCCTCAGAGGCACCGATCGAGTGCAAAGGATTAAAATAATTTGGAAAATGAAAGTTACGTAAGGTAAATAATTTAATTTAAATTAGCTACTCTCTCAATGGTCAGCCGTCCAAGGGTTAATAATAACATCGATGGTGTATCATTAATATTAACCCCTTTGAATTCATGGACGAGATATCTCGCGATCCAATGCCGTTTGTTCGACGTATCGAATGATATATTTCGCGCGTGTTCTCACTTCAAGGACAGCGAGTTCTAATTTCTCGTTTGAAACATCGTAGAGACGAAAGATTAATTCATCGAGGTGTCTGGTCCGTGGACGCCAAAGGGCAATGGGAAATCATATTTAAGGTAACGGTCGAAAATTGGAAAAATCAAAATGGAACAAAGTACATTTGTCCAAAAGTTAAAGAACTTTGTTGCTGTGATAGATTTGCAACTTAATTTAACAATTGATTGTTATCAAAAATCAATTGATATTTACTTCTTCTTCTTCAGAGTGATATCTCGGCCGCTAGAGTACCCGAAAGACTCCAACGGATCAACCAAACCCGACACAGCGTATCGTCTAGAATCTCGCGAGTGCAACGAAGGACCAACAGCCACGATCACCAAGGCGCCCATGGCGGAAGGTACCACGGATCGTTTCAACGTAATCACGACCTTGGAGACCACGAAAGGCGAAGGACAACCTGATGGCCCAACCTCAAGGATCCTCTACGGACCAACGACCGGGGAAGCGTCCAGCTGCGCTGAAGATTCTCGCAATTTGCTGGCAACCATGGTCGAGTGCAGCTCCTCGGCGAAACGTACTTCGGCAAAGATCACCCGGTGTCCGAAGAACGGCGCGAATCGTGCAAAAAATAACTCGGAGGCTGACGTTTCTTCTCAGAAATCTGGGTCCTGTCGGCATGATATCTTCGAGACTGGGGTAGACGAAAACGGTCCAAGAGCACACGTGGTCAAATTATCGAGGAAGGCCAAATCGGCCCGTAATGGAGAGTCCGTCAAGGTTGATCAGCAACCCAAAAGAAAAAAATCCGAAACGTCCAGGACCAAGTGTCTGACGATTTGTCCAGAATCGAAGAAGCAGATTCCCAAGGTAGAACGAAGAAACGGTTTGGACCCGGATGACAATCTTCCCGTGAGTCTTTTTAGACGAATGCCCAGAGAACAGATCTGTCCTTGCAGCCCTGACCTATCGAAGAAGAAATGTGGATCGAGGTCAAGTGTCGCAGATCCTGGTGAACGAGTTGACAGCGAACCATCCGATGCTAAACTGTTCAAGTGCATCCTCATACCCTGCAGTGTCGCAGAGAAATTGAAAGATTGTACCGAACCGAAGGTGTCCTCAAGAACGAAGACCTGTGATATCGAAAGAAAGAAGCCGTCAAAGGATTGTACGAAGCCAAAGGCTGTTTCGAAAGAAACTTGTGAAGACAGGACTCGAAACGAGACAAAGACAACTTCGAGAACAGGAAGATCGTCGACGAAGAATTGTTCGGAGGACGTGGTACCCGAAATTCGTTCCCAGGAGCTGCTCACTCGTTTCAGGGATTATTTTTCTCCCTATCAGTTGCATCGTTACGAAGTGTGTCGATCGAAGAGGAATGGTCTTCAGGATCAGTGTCAACTGCCCATTCCAGGAGCTGTGCTCGAATTGAAGAAGAAAGAAATGCTCGCTCGAGAGTCTGGACAGGAAACGGAGGGAGAGGAGCTGGCCCAACCCTTCATTCTCGTTTGCACCGATCGCAAACCGTGTTCGGAGGGGGTGGAAAATTCGAAGGAATATGTGGAATCAGTTTGTGCTTGATGGACAGAATTTTGTAAACCGGTGACAATTATACTCTGAATGTTCATGCAAATATTAACGATTGTTAGATTTACTTTTCTTAAGGAGTTATTTATGAAAATTCAAGAGATTATCATTTTCAATGGAAGTGATAATCTGTTGCTTTGTTTGGGTTGATTTTTTGGATCTTGTGTAATGATATTTGGACGATTTCGGAATAAAGTTCGCGACTAGAATATCTTTTCTTATATTTTCTTAATTTTCAGTAAAAGTAAATGGAATTGGGAATTTTTGATTTATTTATAGCAATTTTTCGACCCCTTTTTGGTGAAATTTGCGTACTTTAATTAAAACTTCTCGTTTATTAAATTTTAAGAAATATTTCTATAAGGAAAAAAATTTGAAACTTGCGAATTCAATTGCCAACCTAATAATACATTTACATAAAATATTTTCACTTTAAATTCACACACTTCGCATACTTTGCAACCTTAATAATTTATTTAATCTTGTTACAGATATCTAACAAGTTTCATACCTTTTGCATTATTTAATAAATGTATGAACATCCACAGTCTAACAATAACATTGTACCAAGATTTTGGAAAAACGAATTTAAATAAAAATGAGTAAAAAATCGAGATGAGAAGTTCCTTTATTCTATTCCAACCCTCTTCAATTCGAACATACTTATTCGCAAGATAATGAGTAACCATTTTAAATAAAATTTAATTTGTTCGCGTAAGAAAGGTATTTAGCATTGATTCGTAAAATTTATAAGAACAGCACAGTGACACGCAGATGTAAAAAATATCGAAACTAAGAAAAAATAGAACAAAAAATCTAAATTATATTTTTTAATTAACATAACTCCCAGGAATTTGAAAAAGAATATATTTAAAAAATAATCTGTGCCTCAAAGGGTTAAATAGAAGAAATACGGATCAATATTTTATTTCACAAATTTTATATTTTAATATGAAATCGAATAAAAAGGGGATAATCATTTTAGACGAGTTCTTCGAAGAAACAGATAAAGGCAAAACCTGCAAAAGCTGAAGCGAAGTCCAAAAAATCGACAAAATTGAAGAAAACCAGGACTCAACTGAGAACTGTGAAGTCCAGAGAACTGTATTCGGGATCAGTTTATATCGATTGCGATTGTTATCATAGAAATGGATTGCAACACGATTGTCCACGCCCCTCTTGCGGTGGTAAATAATTAATAATAAATCAAATAAATTTGTAAAAATGACTTCCAAGCAATTTAATCTAAAAAACTCAGGAAAATTCTTTTTGTGCCACTTTAAAACCAATATTTTGTGCGCTGAACGAGTACAAAACAATAGAGTTCGAAATACAACTCAAATACTTTTTTTAATATTTCTTTTTAACAATTCTTAGAAATCTAATGAAAATATTGCAAAATTGCTTAGAATTCTCATTTTCTGAATGCTTTAACCTTAATTTATTTTATAAATATTAAAGCTTCAATGGATCAAGAATATTTTAATATTTGCCTAATATTAAAGGATTTTCTTTTTTCACGAAAGGACGATCGTGCAGAGTGAAACCTTGGCCCGAATGCGAATTAGCCACCTACTTTATGAACAAATGGGAGAATTATTATCAACAATTGGATCGATTGCCACCCACATCGTTCTGTGGGCCGACCAGAGCGTGGTATGAGTTTCTTGATCAGCAGGAGAAAAAATTGAGGGAACAGTGTCAAGAACAAGAAAAAAAGAACAACGTCGAACCGAAGTCCTCGAAGAAATTTGATAAAAACGAGATTACACCTCGTTGCGATAAAAATTGCGATAAAAATTGCACTGAATTAACTACAGAATACATAATGATGCCCATAATTCAAGATTCATGAACAACTTTGTTCTATTTAGTATCTTTGAGGCCATCAAATTATAGCATTATTTCATTATTCTTCCTATTATCATTAATTTCAGAATTATATATTTTCGAGGAATCTAATGAAAGTATTCTAATTTTTAATTAAAGTTCTAGTTAAACATTTAAAATGTTGTTTTACTATTCTTTCTACTGTTTCGGAATTATCGTTTCAACAATATAGAATGTGAAAGATGAATAACATTTGTAAACCATGCAGCTAAAGGAATGCAACATCAATTTTACCAATTCTGAGGAAATTAGGAAAAAAAATAGAAACTCAAAATTAGAGAAAACTGAAAAATCCGTACGTTTGATTCAGAATAAAAAGAAAATTTCTCGCAGGAGATGAGCAGACAGGGATGGATTCGAAGAAAAACAAAAGTAACTGGACATTTACGATCGTATAAACATTCATAAGAGAATTTCGACTAATTCGTATGAGTCGTACGTTCAATCATTTGCGTCTATTTGCGTTCTGTGATTCTAGCCACGTTGGAGGCTCGTTACTAAAAGAAACAAATGAAAGGAACGTATGTACCGGAAGCGGTGGGTACATAGCCGTTTCTCTAAGAATACTGCTTTATTTCCGGCACCGGGGAAAATAGGATACGAAAATACCTCGAGGCTCTGCCTGGAAGTTGAACCACAAATTCAATTTAAATTCTCCCTCAACTCAGCAACAAGAAACGACTACATCGATTTCGTACAAAAATGCCATTGAAAAATCATCGATTTAATAAATAAATTCAGTCAACAATAAAAACTCATCGAAAAGAAGAAACAGATTCTTGGAATCTTGAAAGTTCTTATTATTCATAGAAATCGTTTTCAACTTCCGAAATTCAGTATAAATAATAAAATATAAAGAAAATGATAAAAACCACGCCACAATTTTTTCCAAAACATCGAGTTATTGTTGATAAAAGAATATTTTACTATCATTGTGGTTCGCCAAAATTGGAAGGGATGAAAACTAAGCTAGATTTTTGATTGATAAATCCTTCTTTTCACCACCAAAGGTGTCGTTTGGCTTAATAATTTAAACACCTTTGTGAACTAATCGGTGTACGATGACTCGATTCGATGATCGAAGAGGAACGTACGTGCGGAGAAGAGTCGGAACGACTCGTGCCAGCCAGGAAATAACGGGGCGCGATCCGTGGCCGCGAGCGAACGACTTCCGTTCGCCTGCGGCCCTAGCCATTTGCATCCAACATTTGCATCGACGACGATGCCTGAATAAAAACGGGAACCACCTCTGTTCCATCCCAGACATCTCGGCACGTTTCAAGGAAAATCAATTCGAAAGAAACGGTTCGATGCTTTTGATCGTCTTTTGACAGCTTCTTTGTATGAAACGGGATGTTGGCAAGACTGGAATTAACTCTTCCACTTCCGTCTTTTAGTAGAAATAAAAGCAAGAAGTATGTATTATATTTTTTAGAAACTTAGAAACTTAATGATATGGTATTCTTTGTATGCAAGCGTTTAATGCAGCTAAAGGATTAAGGGAGAGACCCTGGTCCTAAACTCTGGGAGAATCCTGATTTATTACAAAGTTTCTAATAAATTCACTTAATGAATTATTGTGAGCAATTTACAAATTAAGTTACCAATCTTTTCTTTGATCGCGGACGACCGACGCATATATACGTCCAAACAGTAACTTACAAATTCGCACATATGTTTCAAAGATATTATCCTATATTCTTGACACAGATAATGACAACAACTGTGGACAACAGATTATTAGCATATGCCTCGAAGAAGGAAATTATTAGCTATTTTATTTTAATAAATAATATTCCGTGCGTAAAAATTGCTTCATCCTAGACTAAACGAAAAGTTGATGTTACAACAAAATGAATAAGAAATATTACTTTAAAAAATCTATCAAAGATTCTAATGCACCATCTTCAGTAACCGTCGCCCAGATACCTAAGGTGCCAAAGGACAGAAATAAACGTCTGCCCAACGCGAGCCCACGTCCAAAGGCTCAGGGAGCAAGTTTCCCGAATTCGTCACGAAGGATCCACAGCCAAACATCGTCCAATATTCCCGAACGCGTGCCCGAAATATCCACCTTTCCCGTCTCGTGGAAAAACGAGATCCTATCTGGTCCGCAGTTCGTGCCCAGGCCGTACGAACAAGCTCGGCGACGAATTTCAAACGAAGGAACCGAAGACAGGGACGAAATAAAAGGTTCTGGAAGAATTCGAGAGGGAGGGAGACAAAAGGCTGGCACATGCGAGAGGACAAACTAGCTCCAGGAACATTCCAAGTGATAGAGAATCTGGGAGAGACGAAGAAGACGCGGGGATGCAGCGCGTCGGTGAGAGAGAGAGAGAGACGATGAAACGGAGGAGGAATGTTGGTCGTGGGATCGAGGAGGAGGATAAAGTGGATGGAAGGCGGAAGATCTAATTTTTGTATCGAACCAGACACGAGATATCCGTAAATTCATACTGCAAGATCTCGATGTCGTGAGCGGGGTGCAATTTAATCGAATGGAGGAGGATCTTTCTTAAGTATATTGATCTTAAGTATATTGATTGATATTTCGTAAAGTGGAGCAAAAATTCTGTTCAGTATTTATTAAAATAAGACGACAACGTATTTTTACTGGTTTGCTTAAATGTTTCGTGACCCACTTGAAATAAGAACTTTGATTTCGTTTAAAAATTTTCATCGTGAAATCTCAACGCGAGTTCCTGTCAACGTTTCAATGAACTACTGAACTACAACAGCAGTTTCCCATAAATTTCCTTCCACGTGGGAGCAAAAAATTTTGATAAACACACCGTGCACGCGAGAACAAGCTGGTACAGCTTCAAACAAGACACGCTTATTGAATCTCGAAAGATGGTTGGCCAACGTGTGGCGAACAGACGTGGGAAAGAAGTGAGATTTGAAAGGGAGAGACAACGAGGCGATGGAACTACCTCCGGTAACAAACTAAAATTCTTTTATCTAGAACTTGTAAACGATGTTCAAATAAATCAAATATGATATTATTGTTATCAAGAAAATCTTAAAGTAGCAATTAATTAATATCAAGATTAAAAATGCTATTCATCCTTCACGATAATTTCAGTGAAATAGTTCTTACGTTTTAAGTTCAAATTAATTCGAATTTTAGCATAAGGGAAATTTATTTATACCTTGATTTATAAGGTAGATTATTAACAAATTTTAAAGGTTTTGTAATAGCTAAGCTTTCTTTTACTCGAATTTTGGATTACTTTTCATTTCCATTTCTGAGATTTCAAAGCAACATTTAAAATATTCTTTCGCCCAATATACAAAGGCCCTAATGTTTCAAAATTTCAATACTTAACAATACAAATAACAGTTTTCCTAGAACGAACACCCAAAATAAAATACCTCAACTTCTCCACACTCATTTCCTAATAAAAAACAATTTTTATTCAAAATAACCACCATATTTGTGTCAAATTTTGGTATTCCCTAAAATCGAACTCAAATGATTTCAAAAATTAAAGGAAGGCAAAGAATTTAGGTGTCGATGAAATTCAAATTCAAAAGCTACATTTCTGATATATATTTTTCCCGATTAAAACTGAATCCATTTCACGGAAACTGACTTCTCTCGACGGGTATCTTTAGAAACATTCACGGAAAGCAGCGTGTTCCAGGAAAAGCAGAAGGAACGATGTTTCACGGGTGGAACAGCGTGTAACATAAAAGAGGTTAAGTGAACCCCGAGTGGAAATTGATTTGCTTGCGTAAGAAGAGAAGACCGAGGTGAAGAATACGGTATCACCTTGCACGGTCAACGATCCGACGAATGGAACGCCTTATACGATCGACCGTGATCTTCTCCTCCACCTTGTAGAGGGTGTACGGCCATTAATGGCTGTTCATACGTTTGCCCGGTTCGTGCATAGGCGTAGAATTACCTGGCTATCACTTGCATCTCTTCATCATTATCTAGATTGTTTATTGGCCCATTTAGACCACTAAATTTGAGACGTACAGCTCATTTACTCTAATGATGACATAGTGAGCATCGAAAGTGTTTCGGTGCGTCCTTTAGTAATTTTGCAAAAATTATGAAGAAAACGTCGTGCTTTTAACTTTCACTACAGGTTTGGATGAAAAGATTGAAACATGACATTCGGTATTATCGTAATAATTTCAACTATTTGTAATTTTTTCAAAATTATTAAAGGATGTTATTTAGTAAAATAAGTCTTGGGGTTATTGGAAAAAATTCAAGTAGTTTCATTCAATTTTGAAAATAATCATTACTCATTATTAGGAATTCCTTTGCTTATCTAATTGGAAATATTCGTACATGGTAGGTGAAATTACAGATAATAGAAGTAGTAAAATTTGGTAAAAGTAATAGACAAAATTTGTTTCAGTGCTATTAGATATTATGAGAGGTTCTATGTAGTTCTAATATAGTTAGGTTTCTAATGTAATTTCTACTAAAATTGTAAATAGTGTAATTTACTAACTGTTTAAAGTTTCGATTTTAAAGTACTACAGTTTTTTAAAATATTTTTCAATATATTTTGATTAAAACATCAACTTTCAATTAATGAAGAGTTGAAACAGCAATTATACTATAACCAACTGTAGGCCGGGATTTAAAAAAATATTGCAATAAATTTAAAGAACGATTTCTGATACGAAATATTGAAATATTTTGTACGATTTATAATTGAATTTAAAAATGAACATGGATACTACGCCATTGGAATCACACATAACGTGCAACATATGTGAGACGTAACCGATTGCTTTTTACACGAGCTTGTACGTGCTTCGTAATACAGACGATAAAATCCGGATACATATTCGGAAACGATCGTCTCCCATTCAAGGTAAGAGATAACCTTTTTTATAAAATTTTATGTACAGTATTTCTGAAACATGTCAATTTATTACATACAAAGTTACAATTATCTTTATATTTTAAGCAAATTTGAATTTTGAAGCTGCATTCCATAAAAGGATTTAAATAAAATTTAATAATTGTAGAATTTCAAACTTACTCCTTTTACGCGGATAAAAGAGTTTTAAATTGGACTTACATGTGGCGCCACGTGTAAGAAGGCTCTATTTATCGACCGAAAGTCGGTAAAAACGGAAAAACGCATTCTAGTATACCGATTAGGGATAAGTGTCGGTAAAGTTATTTCCTGCAATGTTTTATCAAATAAAATTTATAATAAGTACAATAATTATCATTTTACAATTTTGTTTTTAATACCAGAATTCTTCAATCTACTTCTATCTATATGTTATGTACTAATTATAATTAAAAATGGTATTGTAATTTCGTGGTGTTACTTTATGAAACTTCAAAATTACAATTTTTCACATTTTTATTATTCCTTATTATATCTTTCAAATTGCGTTCAAATCTCAGATAGATAGCTGTGACTTTTCAGTGTGATTTTTTATACTAATATTCTGAAATTTATTTCTATTATTATACACTAAGTATAATTAAAAAACAGTAATTTTGTTGGGTACTTTGTAACATCTTCCCAACGTAATTTCATTGGTTTTTAACATAACAAGAAATACAAAATTACCATCACCAAATCCATAAAATATATTAACCATTTTTGCAAAATTCTTTACAAATTTTAATTAATCATGGCTCGGTATACTGTTGAAACTAGTTTC
The DNA here is from genome assembly GCA_943735885.1 of Stelis phaeoptera. NCBI lineage: Eukaryota > Metazoa > Arthropoda > Insecta > Hymenoptera > Megachilidae > Stelis > Stelis phaeoptera. The sequence continues at coordinate 8,144,013 of OX030933.1, forward strand.
AATCTTATTTAACATTTCAAAGCCTAGGTATTATTTTTTTTAATTTACTTAATATAAAAGCTCAAGTATTCTATTTTGCCAAATTTCTGTTCATTCAACTTTGTCATGTAATAGATCGCTTTCGAACCCTTTGAGTGATTGTTATTTATCTATTTAGTATTTGATTAATTAATAAAAAAAATTTTCATTTTTCAAATAGAATAAAAGTTAACTGTGCACAAAATAATATCATGTATATTTATTAAAATTATTTATCACTGAAACTTATTCTTTGGATAATTGGATTATTTTGTGCATTCAGTATTTCAGTCAACAACCAATTGCTCTACGAATTTCCATTTTATATCCTGTTCTTCGTGATCAACAACGAAAAAACCTTAACAATGCCGTGTAAACATCCGTAATTCAATCGATAAAAAAGGTAGCCGAGAATGGACAAAAACGGGCCAGGGTGAAAGTGCACGGGCGCACCGTGTGGTCGGAAAAAATCTAATTTAACGCCGCCGTGAATAATTAAAGTTTTACAACGAGCCAGCGAACAGTGTCGAAATGCAAGTAAAAACGTGTCCTCGCGCGCCATGAAAATTCCAACAAATTTTTCTATTTCCACATCGACGATTTTGTTGCCTCGCCAGAGCCAAGAGTACAAAAATAAATCATGGAAACCTACCCAGAACAAAGAAGAAAATCGCAGATCCTGAAATTTCGCCATTTTCCAATAACAATTAACAATACATCGAAGAACCATGAATTTATTAAAAAACAAGAAAAATAATGTAAAATACTCAAATATGAAGGACTCAAGTTACCTCATTAAGAAATTGAAAGGTTAGAAAAGAACGTCATACGAAATAATAATTTCTTTTTCTCTTTTCGACGAAGAAAAATTGTTGAATCGATTGAGAACAGATTCAACGGCTCGGCGTTGCGTGTATCAGCTTCTCCCCGGTAATTAGCGTAACTGTGCACGTAATTAGTTAATTCCGTTGTCAGGATCGCGCCCACGGCATTCCAGTGTTCGCAACCTTGCGATTAATTTTTTTTCTTCCTTGCCAAGGCGACGAGTACGTAACAATGCCTATTAATAAGAGGATCGTCGTGTCGAATTGCAAATTAGGTGATTGTTTCGTTGGCGAGCGTTTTGCATGCGATTTAACGGTGTACACTGTACTTACACCGATCATTAGGACACCGGCATACCATTTGCAAAAATTGAACAACTAATCTGCATCGCGTGGAACAGATAATTATTACAGCCTAGTTGATACTTTTTTTACTGAATCGATACATTTTGCACGAAACAATATACTTTTTAAATGATGAAAGAAAAGTAATATGCATTTTTAGATTTTATTTAAAGAGAAGTGGAAGATTTTGTTATCTGAACTTTGAATGCTTCGTGGTGGCGATACTTGTACCGATGTACCATTTTGTCATAGCTGGACAAATTGTAATTTTCATGTAGAGAGGTATTATATTTTTTGAAACTTGGAAAATTTGGAAAATTATATTTTTTTGGGGAATTTAAGAAATTTGGAAAATTATATTTTTTGGAGCTTAAAATCTCGGGGATATTACATTAGAATATTCTATTTTTAGAAGCTTTGAAACTTTATATCATAAATATTATATTTTTGGAAATTTAGGAAATTTAGAATATTATAGTTTTAGGAATATTATCTTTAGAATCTTCGAAATTGAGAAATCCTAGAATCCTAGAAATACTACACTTTTCCTACACACGAAACAACGAATTCCCTCGCTCTACAAGTATCCCATTAAGTATCAGAAATTTAATATTTCCTGATATTTTGGTAGGATTACAGGTCTTTTAAGATAACTCTATTCACATCAACCGATTAAATTGTCAGCCATATTAATCCTGATTTCTTGCCAAAGGAGGCTCGTCGACAACCGGCTCCCGAATGATTAATTACGACTGGGAAAGTTAAGGGGGTGCGAAAGCTCGCTTCGCAACTCTATCAATCGCGGAACAAAGAGCAATTTCTTCCCGAGCCAGTTTGTATACCCCATTGTGCACGCTAAATTACCGTCACCTTGCTCAACAAGCCCGATTGTTCTTCGAGCTCGATTGTCGTGTTTCTATCTGGCGCGCGTAGGTTTCCATCACGGGAGGCTGCTTTTTCGAGGCAACACGACGATGACGAAACGACAAGTCGCGGAAACACGGTTCGCTTTCGTCTTATGCTATCACGGATTATTACGTGCGAGGGAACAAGCGAGATCGAAAGATCGATAATAATAGCAGTTGGCTGACAACGATTCTCGAGAGCCAGGGTCACGCGAACCTTTAGCTTCCGGTCAATGAACCCTTGAACTTTGCAAGCGTGCCTTCATAACTGGCACTTCGATTTTGATATGTTATCCGTCTATCATAGAGTAAGAAATTATTCTGTGATAATTATGAAAAAGTATTGTTTCTAGAATTGGTAAATAGAAATAAATTTTCAATACAACGTTAGAGAATTATATAAATTTTCAAATGATTGTATCAACTTTTTAACCGACTTCGAAAAGGAGGAGGTTACTCAATTCGACATGTATGTTAATTTTTTTTTTTTTTTAATGTATGTTCGCCGATTACGCCGAGATGGATTGGCCAATCGGAACCAAACCTTTTGCATCTTGTAGGGTATGACTCCCAGTTGGTCCCGTAAAAAAACCATTTTGGATTTTTTCATTTTTTTCCGCTTTTATCGCAAAAAACGTGGTATTTCACGTTTACTCGGCCTGATATCGATGAAACCTAGTATTACATTTTGCGGCCGGGGATGTTTCTACGATGATACCATTTACAACACTCCCTTCACTACCATGCCCTTCCCTGCACTTCCCTTTACTACCCTTCCCTTCCCATCCCTTTGTTGCTAATTACTATTCCCATAACAAAATTCCTATTCTTTGATGCTACTCTGGAAGGAATGCTCCGAACGCCACTAAAAAATGTGAAATAAAAAAAAATTTTGGAAAAAAAAAATACAAACAACTTACAATACAAACGAAAGAATCGTTAATAATGCGTGTGATAGATATTCATAATAATATTCTATTGTTAGAAGCAATTGAAAGTCAGAAACTATGTTAAATTGCATAAGAAACGCGTATTAAAATTACTAAATATTCAAAGCGCTGCCAACAAAGTTCTGTTTTGAATTTCGGTATAATGTTAGATTCGTAAGAAAGCAGAAATCTTCCCCTTTAATTCGGTTTTTGATTTACATCGATATCTTTATCCGTTCCTGAGATATCGTCGTGTAAAGACAAACGTAATTTTTGTCGAAATTCGCCTGCCGCCGCCCGCTTGGACCCAGACAGCGAGTGTCTAGCGTAGCGGTCACGTGGTCATTGTTTACGTCTAACCCTTTACTATTCCTGGAAATGCGCCAGACGTATTTCCTAGAAAAAAGTCTACGGCCCATTCGGGAGTACCCTCGTACGCGCCGGCCGCTATACAAACTTTGAAGCCCTATATCTCAGGAACTAATGAAGATATCGCGTTGCAACAAATTGCGTTATTATGTACGCACTTTCCTCTATCTTTTGAGCTACCTACTGCGTAAAATTTAGGCATGTTTTTTTTTATAGTTATTGCCAGGAATTTCGCCGCCGTTAAATGTTTTGCGTTGACCTGTGGGATCCTTAACGCGTCAAGTGTTTCCTGTTAATTTAGATTTAAATAACATTAAATGATAGGAGAAAAAAATTTTTGGAAAAAAAAAATACAACCGACTACGGAATGCACTAAAAAGTACGAAATAATTTTAATTTACATTTCGGAGACGGCGCAAAATTAAAAATTGTGTAAATGAAAGATGTTGCTGATGTGAAAGTATGTAAAAGGTTTAAAGAATTTTGACAATTTCCAATGTAGAAAATGTTTAATTTTGCGCCGTCTCCGAAATGTAAATTAAAATTATTTCGTCCTTTTTAGCGCATTCCGTAGTTGGTTGTATTTTTTTTTCCAAAAATTTTTTTTTTTGGTTTAAAAATTCAGAGTTGCTTTAAGATGGTATAACGTAAGTACCATTTTACGGTACTTTTACGTCATCAATGACTTTCTATGTCATTTGATACGAAATAACCTAATATTTACAAATGAGTACAAATTCGAGACTCACCACGATTCCGTCGAGATTCATGCCGATTACTTTTAGACAGAGATTTTCCTTTTGACTCACCTGAAAGAGATAGAAATAAAACCATGTTAGATAAATTACAAACAACAGACATTAATAATATTTATCTTAAATTATACAAAATTAGTAATACGGTAATTCTTCTTTCGAAGCATCAAATAAAGAAGTAAATAAATCATTTCTCAAGCTTCAATCATCAACTCATAATGAAAAAAATATATATACAAAATATTCATTTAATTATCGCAGCGTATAGGGTGATCCATTCGAAGTTTCCAAATTATCTGAGGAGATACATTTATTTTACCAAAGTATTCCAAAATGTGAAATTAAAATTCTCCTTATATTGAATGAAAGCAAATAGCTTCATAAGACCCTGCAAATCTTTTCTTCCAAAATAATGAATCTAGTTTTTGCAACTTTACTGAAAAACTAGACTAGACTCGATCGTATCCAAAAATGCACCGAATTCAAACGGTTAACCGATCAGTGATCAGATGTTTATTAGATGAAGTATTAATATAACAGTGATCAGTATATCAAGATTATTCTTACAAGTATGTAATCATCATTCAAAAATATCTGACACAGTCGCGGGCGTTTAAAAAGTGCTTCGCGGCCACTTGGATGCCCGACTTCTGGGTTAAATCGTAATCAACCGGAAAATCGGTGGAGCCAGCTCGACTGACAAGCCCAGAAGCCGAGGACGGTCCCGTTTCCTCGTGAAGGACAGCTTTTTCACGGTGCGACGCCCGACGGTTAATGGACATATCCCAAGCGTATCCGAGATCCACGCTCCAATTCGCGCGACGCCTCGCCGCTGTGGAACACGAGGACGCTCGACGTCGACACTTTTGTCTAACTGTACTCGGCGTGGAAGCAGCCGCGGATTAATTGCGACCTGATTAAGTGCGTCGCGTGAGAGATCCGTTCCGGTGATGTCTTCGAGCTGAGACGGCGCGGCAGCTTCTTACCGAACCGTCTGGAACTGCTGCGCCTGAAGACCGCAATATGCTTCCGAAGCTTTCGGGAAACATTCTGACGTCGAAAATTAGCAAATCGAAAATTCACAGAAATTTAGTTGATTTCTCGTATTATCATGTATGGTTAAGAAGCTACGGATATAAAATACAGAAAATTAAATAACAAATACGTATGGGCAGTGGGGATAAATTTTAAAAAGAAATTTCACCCCTTAGACAGGGTGAGGCACCTGACTTGATCGAATGATTTCCGAATTATGCGTTGTACAAAAAATTGCTTCTACTACTTGATATCAAGAGAGGCATCATGTGATGGACTTAATTTTTTTTATAGATGGAGGTGTTTAGGAGATTTGAAGTTCAACTTTTTTAATGGAATGCCCTACTTTTTTTACGGTAGTTTGAAAGATCGTTAATTTCTAAGTAGAGAAGTGTCCTAAAGATAATGATTAACGAAATATTAATGAAACTCTTCCATCACATGAACCACATTCGTGCAAAGTTTCTTTTTCTTTAATTTTCTAGTTGCCAAAGTTCCTGTGAGGGTCAATTTTAGCAGAAATTCGATTTCAATATGTATCTCGATATTAATCCTTGCACAGCGGACCGCTTAGATAATAACTTTGCAATTATACTTTATCAAGATCTGGGTCAATATTGATCTAACAATTTGAAGAATTTAAAAAATATACTCATATTTTTACAAAGTAATATTTATCTATTTTGAAGACTACTTTCATCGCCTAAATTTTAATTCAATTCTGCATTACACGTATTCAAGTCATGAAACAACAAATCTCCGATGAGCAAATTATAAATTTTCATTGTTTTGTGCAGAGATTAACGATAACCACTGTTCGTAAGTTTTTCGATTATCACTCATCGATACTTTGGACTTTAAGAAAACTTTCGATTATTAGTTTTGATTGATTAAACGTCCAATTAAATTCCCAGACTGTGATAAAAGAAATTGTACACGTGAAAGTCCACAGGGCAAAGTTCCAATTAACGGTCTCGAATCAACGGGCAGCTGGCCGTTTCGGTGAAAATTTAATTAACCTCTTGCGCAGTTCGAATTCGAAGAGGAAAAAAGAAGTTTCAAACGTTCGGTAGAATATACGGTTCGAGAGTGATGAGTTTGGTCGTTCACCGGTAACAGGCGTCAACTGCAAATTCTCTTGGTGAGATTGACATAAATAATACAAAATTGTTTGATTTAAAATGCATAATAAGTGTACAAGAGACACGTATTTTCGATACGTTCAATTTTGCAGAATATTTATAATCCACAACAATTTCATTTCATTATTACGTTGCATTATGTTATATAAAACTTTCTGAAGAAAGATTTGAATTGAATGAAATTTTTGTTCGTTCGTAAGACTCTCTACCTTGCAAATTACGAGACAAAAATTATGAATTTATGTACTCCAAGTTGTAATATTTATCATTGCTAAAATTTGTCGGTTATTCTTTTCATTATCCAAAAAGGTTTTAAATTCGATTTTCTCAAAAAGAAAGATCGGCATGAAAAAAAGATTTATTGTATATTCTTGATTAATATTTTCCTATAAATATTTGCCTACAGCATTAATTACAGAACACACTATTATATCCCATTTTTAATTAATATTGTGGTTATCAGACAAGAAATTCTCAAATAAAAAAGAGGAAAGAAAAATATATAAGAAATTTTTATCTGTTAATGAAAGAAGATTAGATGATCAATTTTATAAATAATTTGCAATACTGTGATACGTTGTCTCTGAAATATTGAGGGAAGGGTTTGAACAAGATGTTTCAACTCGTAAATCGTGTATCGCTTTGAAACAGACACCAGAGAATTTCTACTACGTTTTAATTACGCAACTTTCTAATTAAACTCTTTAAATAAGTACTCTACTCCATAAACGCTCTAATTCATATGCAATTAACATACAACATTCGATCCAAAATAGAAAGACCATCTACAAGGTACGCTTCAATTTAGTAAATTAACAGAAAAGCAAATCAATTAATTCGTCAGAATTTTGTGAAGTTCTTTAGGTTTTTGAAATTACCTGCGATTATGATAAAATGTTGAAAAATGATTGTAAAGCTACAAATATTCACAAATCGATTCATTTTTATTTCTATCACTAGTTTGTCATATTTGTTAAATTTTATTTTTTTAAATTTTCCAATAAACCACAAACTACCCCAATTGAGTACAATGGGTTAAACCATCACCAAAAAATGAATATCCCAATACAAACGAATAAATTTCTAAGCAACTGCAATTTATTCGATCAGAAACGTATCAGAGTTGCATTGATGCAATCTTCGATGGAATTTTTAAGCCGGCACGACTCGTCCCGTCTTTTCGCCCCGTTTCGACCGAGACGATCGTGTTATTATTGAGCGATTGCACGGACGTGGCTTGCATAGGATATCTGGTACAACAGGAAGCGAAGCACGTGCCTCGAATCGCTCGTGAAAGCCGGAGATTCGCCTCGAAATGTCAAGGAACTGCATCGGCCAACTGATGGACGTCAGTGAAAATTCGCGCACGCTCGCTTTCGCGTCTTCTTTTTTTATCGCGTGACGATTGAAAACCGAGCTAACTCGCGTAACATTTCGTTTATTGCTTGGACAGAAGTTATCTCATAACTTCCCTTACTCAAAAGAATCGTAATTATTGCATTACTAACACAGTGGGTTGTTCGTTATAAGATGAAGTATGCAATTAATTTTTATGATAAAATTTATCGATATCAAATTGGCTGGTTATTGATCATTTCTAAGTATGAATAGAAAGTGAAAAGAGAGAAATAGGTAGAATTTAATTTAAACTTAATTCGGAGCTTGCAAAATCTAAATTCGTTAGTTTAAAAGAAAAGAGTTACACATGCTTATGAATCTATGTATCTTTTTAAAATTTAAAAATTCTCTGGCAAATTAAATATGTCCACCGAATGACGCCACTTGAGTGCAAAGGGTTAATTGTCGAGTGAAAATAATAGAAGTGTCAACCGTTGGGTCTCATCCAATAATATGGGTCTCAAATACATTTTTGACTTCTGTGAATTAAACACCACTTCTTTGAAAATTTTGTATATGATTCTAGAAAGGAAAAAAAAGATAGAGAAATAAAATTTTTGATCAATATTCAATATTTCCAAACGGAGCTTACGACATTTAATAGATCAATAATAATTGAATTAAAAATTAGAGAAATAATAACGACGAAAAGTAGAAAATGAACAATTACTAGAGTAAAAGTAAGAAAAAGAATTCTAATGAAACGATTAAAGAGGGCAGTAACGAACCACAGTGTTAAACAAACTCGAGCCGATAAAAAAGTCGATGTTTGCGGTGTCTTAATTCCCCTGGAGGATGAAAATGAATTTCTACGGCTTTCTACTCCGTCTCTTTTCGTCTTTTTTGAATGTCCGATCCTCCGCATTAACGGAGAAACACTGGTAAAAAGAAGATAAAGACGAGAAAGAAAGAGTCTCTTGATACAACTTAATTGCCAAGTGACAGCTATTAAGACGGCTGTATAATTAGTGGAGAAAAAGTGCGCCTGAAAAACAACGAGACAGGCAATGAATCGATAAAATTGGTTGACTTTCTTAACGATTCTATTAATTCATGTCAAGATGTCTGTATTTTGTGCCGAATAAGTATATCACCTCGTTTCTTCTTAATCTCGTCTTATCTCTTCTTCTTAACGTGAAAAAGAGTTTAAGGGATCATGTGTTTGGAGTATAAACGTGGTCAAATATTTTTTTGAATCATATAATAAATTGATTTAATTTGTTTGAATAATAGGGGTGTATCGGCAATTATATTAACATTAGAACTACTGACGTTCGACGTATCGTTATTTTCAAACTGATATATTATCCATTGTCTATATTAAATGAACTATTTATATAATATGGAATAATTATGTTACTGTTTTTGGGACTGAAAACTTCTACTTTTTCTTCCTTTTTTTATAAAAATGTCAAACGTAATTTGTAGATACCTAAAAATACTTTAATTTAACTATCTTAATAATTACTTCACATGACGAAACCCTCTGTGAAATGTTAGGATAATTAACACTTTATCTACCGGAAGCCTATTAATAGGCCTTTCAGTATTACCCACTGTTAACTGAAAACCGATTAATGAACCTTTGACTATTAGTATTCCGCCCATAACGCTGTTGCAATAATGAAAGTTAAGTGTGCTATAATTAAGAATAACTGGAAGCCAGGTGTTACCCATTTATAATTTATAATTACTATCAAGTTATAAAGTAATAGCGCTTATTTTATCATTCTACAGCGATAGATAATATACCAAGCTAAGGAAGACAAAAATATCCCATGACTTTTGAGTAACAGTACAATCGATAATTAAATCAGATGAAACTATAATAGAAAGAAGAAAAGAGAAAAAACCAACATACGCTTGTAACAATTTCCAATATCCTGTGGCACGTATCGGATTCTCATGTTGCTGACGCACTCTGATTACTGGTAATCCAGCAACCGTGCAAGCGTATCGTCCTTCGGCAATTATTAGATCATCCACGAATAAATCTGCCGGATCAAAGAAGCCTCAAATCCGCTATTTCAGATGCCGGTGCATCGTTGCTCGACGCCTTTTTGCTCGTTCGATCATGGAAACGATGAAATCACCTGGCTCATTGTTTTATCCCCGTGTGATGTTTTATTAATAACCCTTGAGCAACCAGGCAGCTATGCCGTCTACGTCGAACAACTGTTGCTTGTTTTATGTAACCCTTTTTTTTCTTTTGCGATACCCTTGGAACAATGAAGAGACGACCGCTTTTCGATTTTTAGTCGGCAATGACGAAGACTTGCGATTCGATCAGTTAATCGTTCATTCTATTAATTGTAGCAAGTTTCTGTGTAGGATTGGTTTTATATTTTTAGATCGATTTAGCTGCCAATTTGATTATTTTTCTAAAATTGATATTATGGAACTTTTTGCAATTTGATGAACTGATTGCCAAATTTATTAGTTTTTTAAATTTGTATTTTGTGAGCCGATTGGATAACAACCAGGACACCGTTTTTCCTTGAGACACACAAAGTGATTCACAAAATGACTCAGATTTGTGACAACGAAGGTACTCAAGAAACGACTCCACCCCAATTTTAAGTCAATAACCACGAAGACACCATTCACAATTTCATAAACTATACTTCTTCGAGTTCCATTCAAAATGCCAGATGTCAACGAAGACACTATCATAATTCTGTCAGAATCGTTCCGATTACAAATCAACGCTCGGCTGGCAAAAATGAAATCCTCTGTTCTCGCATAAAACTCAATCCACGTTCAAGCACCGTGTCTGTCCCTCGAGACGAATAATCGCCTGCTCCGTTTCACCGACTGACCAACGATATCGTTAAAAGCTCGACGCTTGTTAACACTGGCTCCATTCACCAACGCGTGTTCACAACATAATCCCCATACGAACCCCTAAAACCGTGCTGCAAGGTTCAACGAACCCGTTAAACTATCGTTTGCACATACCGATAGTTCCTCAACATCTTGGAAGGACGGATGACGATCACTCTGGGGGAACCGTATCAAATTAGAAGTCGCAAACTGCACGAAAGGAACGCGGACGAGATGAAGTCGCGAGCGGATTGGTGTCCACTTTGCGACGATTATCGTCCAGCGAGAAGATAAATGGCGGTATCGATTCACAAAGGATCCTCAAGCTTGCTGGATAGCGAACACGATAGTCGGCAACGAACTGGCGCGAGCGGAGGCCGTGTATGAAAGTAAATATTAACGCGACCTCCCTCGGTTACGCTCGCTGTTCGAGCTGTGCAGCTCGTAAATACACCTCGCTGTGAATGTACGGGGTGGGACTAGGGCTGTAATGAATATTCCGATGTTCGAATGCCAGTAGATTTGTAATTTGAAATTTGACTGATTGTGAGTCGAATATTGGGATATTTCAAGAGGCGGCGAAGGCAAGATTCGGCTCAGCTAATAAGACAGTTTTAAAATTATACGTACAGCATCGAGGATCATAGGCGTTTCTAGGGAAAATGGTGACGTATGGGGAAGAGAAATGCTATTATTCGTCAAGAATTATTAGGTGTTTTTAGGTTGAGTCTGAGTTATATTGAATTATTGCTGATATTGTTAATATTCGAGAACTGCTGATCATTGAGCCTAGGTAAGGTTTGGTCATAGTTAAATATGACAAGTATTCGGTAACACCCCTAATAATTACTAATAATATTACTAACAGTAATATTGCTAATATTTTCAGTACGTAAAATACAAATTATCTCGTGAATTAATATACACTTCAATTATTTTATCATGTACGGCGAATATTAATTGTAAATAATTGTAATCACATTTCATCTGAAATATAGTTACAATTATCTCGGGTAATAGGTTCGAAGTTATATTTTCAGTGCGAAAGATACAACATTTTTCCATAAATAAAGATAATAAAATCGAAGAAACGAATTTCATCCTGCATTCCCCGCATTTCTTTCCCGGAAGAATCATCTCTCCTGTCAGATTCCATTAAGTGAATATTTCGAAACGCACCAGGCTTAATCGTTTCCTGCTGAATTTCTGGATACCATCGCGTCAACGAGATCGGCAAAGTGGCGAACACAAAGTGTATTTTCGGAGCTCGAAACCTTTCAGCCCCGTCGTCTTTTCGACGATTTGTGGTGCCGTATATTCGCTTGAATTATTCGAAAGCACTAAAAATCGTCGCTTCTCTATGTTCTTTTTAAACGAAGATCATTGGGGAATGGGTCTTTCTAAGGGTTGCTTTATCCATCGTGAAAGAAACACAACAGGGAATTTATTTTGCTCGGCACAGGGTGTGCTGTCCTCTTAGAAGCCAAAGTGATAAGTAAACTTTAATTTCAAACAGTGAATTGAATATTCCTTTGAAAAGGTTATGAGTTCTCGACCCACAAGTATCGTATCATTTTTTATTTGAAACTACGAGCTCAAACTGAACACAAAATTCTACTAACAGAAATTCAATATTCTGTGATTTATGTAGCTTTCGATAGATGCATCTTATATAATCAAACTCGATTAAAATTCTATCGAGTTCCTGAAATTATTATTTTGAGTTTCGATTTCACGCCGTTCAATCAGAAAACGCATCTGTGGCAATCGTATCAGCTTGTTCCCGTTTTTCCCACGAGAGGTTTTCTTTTATGGGAAAGCCGAGGCGCAATTTTAACGAGCGTAGGCCCGCAGCATTGCACGCGTGTCACCTACGTTCCTCGTAAATCTTATGCGCGCCGTTAACCTACGCACCGAGTTCCAAATGAAATAACTACTACAAAGATGGTAACCAACTAACAGTGACGGAATTTTCCGCATTTTTTGGCCCTAATTGATGCTCCATTATTATTTGGAAAAAATTTGTCTTAACAGTACGGTTGATAAATGATTTTACTTGAGAGTTTCCACTTTCGATAGACTGGACCGGTTCAACATTTTACACGAAAATTGTATAAAATTGATTGCAAGATAATTATTAATTGCGTACCACACTCTATTATTATTTGATACTTTGATTGCCACGTCGTCCATACGTAGGTGACATTCGAATTTCCATAAAAATTTAATTTATTTAAATAGAAACACTCGTAACAAGTACTTGAAATGATGAATAACGAAGATGACGAAAGGTGTATTTATACTGAATCGTACCGACATTATAATACATATAAAATTCACTACCCCCACTCCGCTTCTATTTAATAGATTTTAAACAAAAATCACAACCTACAGGTTATTGATTTAAATAATTGTGAAATGAGTCATAAAATACGAATAATTCTTTGGTATACAATCAAGTTACAACGAACGTACAAAATTAAAAGAGCCTCTATTCTCTATTCTCTATTTCCGTTATTGTTATCTCCAATATTACTATTAATTTGTGGATCAAGTATCATCAACTATGATTGAATTTTCTTTGAAACCGACGAGTAGAATTTAATATCGTTGAAGGTAGGAGTAATGAATTATTATAAAACGAGACCTCGATGCCCGATTCTGCGAAAGGGTTAATAGATCTACCTGATTCGAGGTCATCGTGGTCAGCTCCCCGAAGACAAGAGTGAAAACTCCGCGACAATCGTCGACCGCCGGGCGATGCGCCCTCCGACGACACGTTGTGCATCTTCCTCGTCGATCTTCCCTCAAATTGGAACCGCCCTTTATCGAGACTCCACCCTTTCGTCCTTTATTTTATTCTCTTTTTGTCCGCCCGTCAAACAGGACCGAGGAGGAGCGAGTGGCGAGGCATTTTCCCGCGACCTGGCCACGCAATGCCGACGAGTACCGGGTTAATTAAAGGGTTAATTAACTGGTAACTACGAGTGAAGGTTAGGCACAGGTGCGTGGGCCGGGGGTGTAGGTCGCGGACAACCTTCTGCCTGTTTTTTTCTCGCTCTAGTTCACACCTGGAAAGAAAATCAAAGCTGTCCAGCGACGCTGATCGACGAGCACGATACGTTCTCCGTTAATGGCGACACGAAAGCCGACTACTCATCGTCGTCGAGGGTTTTTATGTAAAAATTAACTATCTTCCGCGCGAACATTGTAATGTTGGATGTTGAATTGAATTAAGTGAAAATTAACACCTCTTTATTCTGAACAATTTGATGTAACATACAATTTAATAATATAGTATTATGATATCTCAGAATTTTCTCAATTGTTTTGAAAAAGAAAAATAATCTGTGTTGCCTAAGAAATGTGGGAAAATATGTTTGGCTACGAAAGGTTAATGAACAGAATTGGTGTGCGAATAAAGTTTATTCATAATTTGTTAGTATAGTTCCCAGATAATTTTGAAGCTACAGATTATTTATTAATTTTGTTTTAATTTCAAATCACTTAACATCATTATTTAGATAGAGAAATATTCTATATCTCGAAATTGACTAGAAATTTTGATTTCTTAAGCCAGTAATTAATTTCGAAATATTTTTAAATACTTTATTTCCTTTTGGAACAACTTTCGAAATTTTCGGTTGTATATTGATTATATACTATCATAAATAAACTTGTACCTATACCACCGAACAATACAACCAGAAGTTTTCATTCGAAACAGAAAACAATTTCCCTCGGACGGTCTAAAATTATTCAACGCTATATGGAAACTTTCTCCCAAACAGGACGAAAAATAAAATACTGAAAACCAACTACCAGAGCAAATTCAATTTGCTCCTCAATTTTAGCGCTTCCTAAAAATTTCAGTTTTCCCTCGATCGAAAAAAAGAAAACGAACGTGGCTGTTATTTTTCAGAAAACTGGACGATTCTACTCGCACCCGATCGAAAAATAGAGAAAAATCCGATCCAATCAAACGGTGGAATTAAAATCATCGTCGAGGATAATCGAAACCAGCTCGATCAATGATTTCGAACCAAAAGCTTCGATCTCGTTCAACCTTTCGAGTAGCAAAAACAAACAGCACGATTATATAATATAATCTTGATATATGTTGGTCGAATTAGATCGAGCTATTAATAAACGATCTATCACCTCGTGATTGCATAACCTTTTCTCATTGTACACACACGAACCCGTTCATTCACTCGATATCAGTATTATGTATTCTAGCAGGTTTTCGCCGGGCATCGATCAATGCCTCTACATTTTCATTAACGATTATTACCCTATCGCACTTCACGCCGTTTACGGTGAAAAAGAAAAAGACGAAAGATCCTTTTATGGGTCTACGTTACGGAGGACGATGGACATCGTGAGGAGATTCGAGGAGCTTGGATCAAATGAGAAATAAATCTCCGAGACCGGTTTCGTTTAAGAAACGCGTTGCACAATAATTCTACTTGGTCGAAATTATTGTAGAAATATTGAATTTTTCATTCGTTCCGTGAATTAATCGATGTAATACGAAATAAGCGAGAAATTCGATATTTTTAGAATATTGATTTTCAACAATTTCCGATAAATATAGAAATTGAAGAATCAACCTTCGGAAGAGCAACCCTTAACATTTGGATGCAGTAATCTTTGTAGAAAACTAAATTGTTTAATTCTTTATAGGTTAATGTCAAGTATATTTATCACCTAATCAATATTATACTAAATTATTGCATTAGGATTAAAAAAATGTGGATTTTTATTGGATTTAAATATCGAAAAGTGTATAAATTAATTTCATCGAAAATGTTTCATTTACGAGAGGTTTCTTAGCGTAGATATTTTGCTTTTAATTGTCACACTTTGAATTGTGAACGCTTTGAGATAGAAGACTATAGCCATCCGAAATAGCGAAAGGGTTAACCGAGTGACGCCTCTTCGTACCAAAGGCAAACGTAACAAATACGATAAATCGCTAACGCGTAAGTCTGTAGGATGTACATATCTTACATCTGTTAAAACATCGCAGGATATTATTAAACGTGATGCTTCACAGATCGCCAGTTCCAAACAGAAATAACTCAATCGATAGAGTATCAATGGTGACTGAATTATCTAGCAGCACGTTATAGTAATCTCAATTGAATTATATTGTCAAAAGAAACGTTAATCAGCGTCTGGTCAGTCGTTTGACTTCGTCCCGATTTCTTATCGAAATTAACTTAACTTTCCAAGCAATTTTCCAAGTGTCCTCAATATAAAAAAATAATAAATAAAATATTGGATTTTATGAATCCAAGAAATTAAATTTCAAATAAGAAATCTAGATTTGATTCACAATGATTTTGCAGAAATATAAATGAAACGTCCAAAATCATGCCAAACAAAATAATTTATTCCCTCGTTCGTGGAAATCGCAATCATAGGGCTGTCTAGTAATTATGTTGCAAGTGTTAATCGACCGGGCGTGCATTGGACGCAAACACGATTTGTTAAACATATAATTTATTCCCGCGTTGTTTCGCTAGCGTGTGGGCTCGCTCGTGTACACGCTAACGCCCGTAGGTGTGCGTGGGCGTGGTGCAGTTTTTTTAAACAGGTCGGATGGTTGGATCGTAATTAAAGACCGAAAGGAGGAAAGATAAGTCACGATTGCAACTCTCGACGATTCGATTCAACCGGTGAAATAACATTTAACCGAAGATACTTCCGCGGAAAATCGCTTCGACCTCGTAAAATATCAATTATATGAAATTTTATATTGGAACATTTTCGTATATTCTGTTCCAAATTGACCCCAATTCTATTTAATTATAATAACAGAAAATTACTGATTCGAAGGATGTTTAAATTAACACGTTGACTGCCATGCAGAGGTTGTAGGAAATATTATTTCCATATTTCTATTATCCATAATCTCAAGTTACCTATTACTTCCAGTTAAATAAATGAAAGAATTACTAAATAATATGAGTGACAAATTTTTCTGAACATTCAAGAGTCATCCATACATGGCTAAAATGACAGTCGAAGCGTTAAAGGATATTTAATTTAAATGTAAAAGATTCAAATCGCATCGTTCATTGAGAACCAGTGCCCTGCTAATAAATTCCAATTATCGAAAGGGAAAAGAATCGTAGCGAACCGAATGAATTTACAACGAACCAAGAAGCAAATAAGTTATAACGTCCAGCTAGAAATCATTAACATCCTCAAGGACCAACGGCCCTCCAAGGATCCCGGGCAAATCGATCGGAAGGTAATTACTCAACTCGAGCAAACAAGTTTTACTCTCTTTTATCGCTTCATCGACAAGGCTGACAAGCTTCCCGACGACGCGACGATACATTTTCGTGGCCTGGCCGAGCATCGAGGCATCCGCTTGAATAAATTCGACCGTGAAGCGTGAAAGATCCCGATTACGAACCGAGCCCGATAAAATGCCACGGAAATGATATTCGTTCGAACCACCTGTTGCTCGTAAACTTCGGTTTCCATGAAGCGAAATCCGGTCGCGCAGCAGGATGGCGCGAGAAACACGGATTTACCTTGCCGTGGAATCGGCGTTCGTTAATTACCATCGAATAATTAACGATCCGAATAATTCACGGGGAATGATATATTAATTAGCCCGTTCTTCGGGGGAAAAATATTTCTTTACTGTATTATCATTAGTCAAAGTGTCCTGGATGTTTATTAAGAAAATGACGGAGCCAAATTTAATTTGATTCTTATTTTCTGAATTTTACAGTGGTTCTGTAGATATTATTTTTCTGACAGTAATGTGTTATGTTGCAAAAACATAATTGGCCCAGTCATTATTATTCGAGGGATGAACTTCAGATAAGCCTGAGATGAATTTTTAGGATAAATTTTCTTTTATTTATAATTATTGTAATATATTCGTCGATTTAACCCCTTTTCAAGTCGTGACAATTATTTCGCTTATTATTTCTTTTACTTATCTATTACAATGAGTATTTTATGTTGAATGTATCTTTATATTCTCCTGAACATTTTTTATTTTTTTATAATAAATCTAATGGATTTTTTCTGTATTCTTGTCTTCATTATTGCCATCAGTTTGTATTTCATCAAATTTAATTTAAAGTAATCTGTCTTGGAAAGGGTTAAATACGAGCAATTAGTTTTCTGTATACTATTAATTAGTTTTTGTAGCTTAACCCTTTATCGGACCGTGGGAATATGTAATGTATTCAAAATTCTTGTTATCTTATAATGACTCTGTTCGTACATTCTTGATTTTTACAATAGGTATTATATATTCAATGCACCTGAGTATTCTCCATTCCTTGTATTTGTTTAACAAAAGGAATTTCTTATTCTTCGTTTCTGCCATCAATTTGCATTTAAAACAATTGTTAATTCAACCCTTTGCACTCGAAGAATAATTCCACGTATCTTTTCACCAAATTCGTAAAATTTATCCAAATTTATCCAATTTTACACAGAAATATCTCACAAAACGATAAAATAATTTACACTAGTCACCACCCGTAATATTGCAAATTAACACATAATTAAATATATTTCTATATTTCACCAACAATTTTTACAGAATCGTTTGTTAAAGAAATTTCAAACACTGAAACGTCGCAAGAAATGCAACATACAAAATTTCAATTCTCTTAAATACAGTATAAGCAGTAGATTGAAACTTCTTGTAAACAGTGGGTGTAGCAATAAATTTCTTTCTTAGATGCATAAACCACTTCCTTCGCTTGTATCGAGTTTCACACGTTTTAAGCCCACAACTTTCGGTCATGATCATAAAAGATACATTTTCAAGAGTCGCTCGCGAAATTGAAGAAAATTAAACCGTAATTACTTCCGCGGCTTCAGGACGGCTTCGAACGTGCGAACATGCTCTCGTAACAAAACGTTACGAACTGAATAAACGGTTGCGCAACAGTGTTCAACAAACAAAGAACAACATTTTTTCCCATCGTCTCCGATTCAACATTAAGCACTGAAAAAAAAAGATCTTTCAACGAATCTCTACTGCGCTCGTTAATTTAATGGATAAATTTCAAACGGAAAGGGAACAACGAAGCTCGAAATTCTTGGATATCCTACCATTTCGGTCGACGAATCGTTAACGAAGGAACAACCGAGACAAAAGGAACGAACGGTCACGATAAATTTCGTGGAACTAATTAACGCTGCGAGGCGTTCGTTAGTCGCGGCAATTCAGAGCGGATCGACGCGTGCTAATTGCTGTAATCGCGACCGCAGTCATCTTTCGTCCTGATCTTCGTCGCTTCTTCGAGATCCAGCAAGGAAAATCCAGAAACGACAGATATTCCCAAGAATGATTAAAAGACAGGCAAAAATATCATGATTTATGAAATGTAACTATTTTCTCGATCACAGAGGGTCGAAAAAATCCAAACTCAAAGGATGAAGTCCAGGAAGCATTCTTGTAAAGCACAAAACTAATCTATCTTCTAAGTCGGGAATTATCTCGAAGAAAGTTTCCAAGATTTAATGTTCGTTCTGAAAATGTCCACCGGAGCTGTTTTTTGCGGAAAATTTCTGTACGAAGTAACTTAATGCCGGCTTAAATCCGCGGTAAGACTCGTGGTCCGTTGAATTTCGTGTTCAAAGGCCGGATTTGAGATTTTTCCGGGGATTAAAGGCCACCTCGCAAAGGACGACTATTCGCACCGACGCGACGCGACGTTTCGTACGAGATATAGGGCCGCTTAAAATAGAGGAGGATCCGAGACTAACCAAAATGGCTTTTGAAGATGAACCGAAGCCGGCACACCGAGGAATGATTAATGGATTCCGTGTGAAACTTGCGTTTTCTGATAAAAGGTTAACAGTCAGCTCAGAAAGTTACACGGATATGTTCAATTATCGAAAAACTATCAGCTCCATAAATCTTATTCAATTCTGAATGAATACGTTTCACTGAGACAGGGAATTATCAGTTGTTATCCGACACATTAGAGTTCCAGAAACTTGAAGAAATTTTCAAGGTACGGTACTGTTGGAATTATTACTAAACTATAAAATTATTGAAGTGGTAGATAATTAATTTTATTAGAATTCAGTACACGATAATTTCTAATTAAAATAATCATTGTTCGATCAAGCAATTCTTTGCTGTATTTTTTAAATTTGATGTGGCAGAATTTGAATTACTTTGGCAATACTAAATTATTAAATTACTGGGACACTGTTAGTAACAGTAATTTATTAGATCGCTAGGACAGTATTATTAATAGTCAAATATTAAATTTGTGGACCAATGTTGTTAATAGGAAATTACTAAGGTATTAGGTTAACATTACTAACGGTCAATTACCAAATTATTACATACATTAAATTTGCATACCAGTGTAACTAATAATAAATTACTAAATTATGAAGCAATATTACCATACTACCGTATTATTCTGACAAATATTATTATAATATTAAATTATTGAATTATTAGACCACTATATATCGTATAAAATATTAAAACATGAGAAAACTTGACGCCCCATCCCTTCCACCCTAACTATCTATAACTTTAACTTAAAATAAAAAATACGAAAGAAAAAGACACTGCAATGAAAAGAACTCATTATTCGGTGATTTACAGCGTTGCACGTGAACAAAATTTTATTTCAGAAAGAACGAAAAATACTGATAATTCAATGAAAGGATCAGATAGGAAATCGATGATCAATCGAAAGATTTAGTTTCATGGTAATTATTCAAAACAGACAAGTTCACTTTGTCAATGAAGTTGGTACAGGAAGTACGGGAACGACCTTTGCACGACAAAATCTGCTTTCTACAGCACGATGAAAGGCAGTATCTATTTCGTCGACACGAGCGGAAGGATACCCTTTTGTTAGGCGTTATCCACACCGGACGTTGCGTCGTTGCTACCTGGCTGAAAGCCGTTTCCTGTGTTGCCCGATACTCCCTCTTCCCTTGCTTTCTTTCATCTTCGTTCTCCTCGAGTTTTAATCGATGCATCCGAGAAAACTTGGTCGTTCATGGGGGAAAGTTTTATCAAGTTAACCCATAAATGTATCACCTTAAATCCAATTTGATTAAAAACAAAATCGTACTTAATACATGTTCAAGACAATTTTAAAATTTAAGATGTACATTTGACTGTTATAGAAATATTCTTCGGACACTTTAATATATTTAATAATAGAGATGGTTAAATTAAAAATACTACTAGATTCATCCTTTTTGTATAATATATGATAAAACAAAGTTGATAACTATTGGCATTTGAAAACTAAGAAGGTAGAATCAAATGATAAATAAATAAATAAATACACAATTGTATTTTATTATCTACCATCTTCTACACCAAAGAGTAGAGTAAAAATCTTACTTGAAAGTTTCAAAGTTTCTAAAAATATAATATTTCTAAATTTCTAAATTCCTAAGAATATAGTATTTCTGCTCCTAATTTCTACTTAAAAATAATATATTCCCAGCTGGAACAAAAGGGTTAATGCAGGTCTACCGAATGTTTAGAGTGCCCATAGGCGTCAAAAACATAATATTCAAAAATTTCCACGTTCCTATAAATATAGTACCTTAGTTCCGAATTTCTATTAAAAGAAACATAATATTTCCAGCGTCAATTCGAAGCTACCACCAGAGCGCCCGTAAGCTCCACAATATTTCTAAAAATATGATGCTTCAAAATTTCTAAGTTCCAATACACGTAACACCTTTGTTTCGAATTTCTATGAAAAGATATACAATATTTCCAGCGTCAATTCAGAGCTACCTAATTTCTAGAGCACCCGTAGCTACCAACAGTAACGAAAGGGTTGAGGACACGGCAAACTTGCAATATCATACTTTTTATCAAATCGATCGTCGCAAAAGTCGACTCCAAATATCCATCTTTCTTCGGCAAAGAGTTTATCTTCCGGCTTTGGATCACGACAAAGGTATGCCCGTTTATGCTCGTCAACGATAAACCTAGCGAACGTGAAGCGGCCTTTCGACGCTCGCCGCCTCGCGAGCTTCGCTTTCCCGACGAGCGTGTGCACATCTTTTCCCATAAAAGACGAACAACGGGGCAACGTCTCTGTTGCACGCAGACTTTCCAACCAACACAGGGTTCGGATCTGTCGGTCGCAAACGACTGAAACGCTCGCAGGGAAATACGGCCGTGGTCGACGAGAAAGAAGAAGAAGAAGAAGATGATGAAGAACGGACGGGACGAGAATACGACTGGACTCCGACACGTAATTCATACTACAATTTACGCGTGGTAGCGTTCAGAAAAACGCTTAATGCCCGGTTTTATGATCCGGATACGTTGAGTCTTAAAGGAGAGCTCCAAAGTACCGAGGGGATTTCATTTCGTGCGTTAGAGAAACGAAGAATTCGAATTACGTTGCAAAGTGAAACTGGGAGGATATTACTCTTCAATTTTTAATTCAAGTATTTTGACCCCGTTGGGTTAATCGTGACCCAGACCTGGGAAAATGTTGTGCATCGTGGTTTTCGAGAAATTTGAACTTTGCGATACGGTCTCAAGTAATAAACGCGCTGTTCGATAATTAATTCTTATAGAAGGAATTTTTGTTATTTAGCAATAAAATTGCTTGGAAAAACAAATTTTCGAGAATTTATCGCCGCGAGCTAGTTTCGCGAAATCTTGACTTTTTTAAGGACGGCTCAGCCGACTCTCGAATAACAACTTAACGGGTATATTCATGGAAACACGTTTATGCCAATGGAAATTTAAAATTCCAACTACCCGTTAAAACCAGTAGCGGCGATGGTAAGCTGCTTAAATCGAGAGCTTTCACGAAACACGAGAGCTTTTATACAACAACCGGCCGTCTTTTGCGTCGCATTTTCGCACGCTCGAACAAGGGAAGTTCGCGATACAAATCCGCAAATGTATCCCGCTTCATTTTGATATTCGCTAATGCCGTTAATTCGAAGCCCTGCTTTTTTCATAACTTCGTAACTTGTCATAACGAATATCCTTTTTTCATAATTTCCCATTTTACAGCACGTTCCGTTTGCGGAATTATAAAGATTACAGAATTTCAACTCCCCCCATAAAATGGGATTGAGGAACACGTAAAAATTCGGCCATCTTCCTTTGACAGTTAGTAAATTGCAAATATTTTATGACAAAGAAACAGCAAAATATAACGATAAGAAATAAGGGAAACTCGAAGTTCAAAATAAAAACTATACACTACTTTTTGTAATTATAAACACTAATAGCAGTGGAAGGGTTAACAATACGATTTCTCAATAATTTTCCAATACCAATTCTTTCAATACCAACAGATACCATCAAATTAACAATTAATTGTACATTCGCGACATTTCCGTGTGTTTTGCGTACAAATTAATCAAATTCTATCACAGGGTGATTATAAAAATAATAATTAATATAGCACGGAGTTAAATCAAATTGTGTTCACTTTGTTGACCTTTAATAATATAACTTTTCAAGGAAAGAAAATACGAAGGTTGCAAATATATTTTTGATGCTATACTATAATTCACCGATATATCGTAGTCAAAGTAGTCTCCACTGATTGTCAGTTACATAAACATGGCAGGAAGTTGAGCCAAGCATAAATAATACACCGAAACTTACATTTTATCCACTGCTTTTTTGCATTAATTATGCGGTTTCATAACAAGTACAGAAAGGTGAGCAATTTCATTTGTTTCTTATCATTTGCATAACAATTAACTACCTTTCTGTATTTCTATTATTTGCAATAAACATAATTCCCCTAGAGCAACTGAAATATAATGTTTCTAATACTCAAAGCACAGAGAGTTATTCAATTATTAACCCTTCTTTGGATTACAGGGGTTGTTGTAGTGTACTGAACAGTTTTATAATCATTTGATAATTTATATAATTTTCTATTGTCTAATCAAGTTTTTGTGTGTTGTCCAAGAAATTGACAAATGAAGGAAATCCTAGGAAATTAATTTTTATAATTTATATTTCACTTTTGATTAATAATCATCGAATAGAAATATTTCTACTATTCTTCCAGAAATATTTGCAAAATATATTTACTATTCAGCGAAAAAGTTCTCGTTCATTCTTATACGTTCTTCATAAAAATTTCCTGCAGTTTAGTTACCTTGAAGTCATTCTAATTATCATTGCATAACGTTGTCCTAGCCTTATTGTTATCAGCAACCTTATCAGAAGCCTCAATAAGGAGCGGCTTAAAGGCCACAATGCCTGGTGACATAAAGAAATAAAAGAAACACTATTCAACGACGATTTGTTCACGTCACGCGATCCAGATTCTGCCATTTTATATTATTTTCCTGAATAACCGCATTCCTCGGACAAAAAGAATTTGTAATTAACAGAACTATCGACTTTTAATTATTTTGATTGTCACAGTAAAAACAGGCATATGTAGTCAGACACTCTAAAACCCTAATTATTAAAAATACAGTCAATTAATTTTCAAATTTAACCCTCCAATACAGTACCTTACATCGTTAACTTAATATTAACGCCATCCACGGTTTATTTTGTTATTTCCTCGAGTAATTATTCGATTATAAAGAATTCTAGTGATCAATGTGGCAATATACGTGTTATGTCATTTTTTATTACAAAAAATTGGAGACACAAATCCTCTAGAAAGACTGAAACGTTTCAATTAATAATTGCCCAGCAAAAAGATTCTAAAACATCAACGTTTTAAACCACCGGATAAGTGCAATCCGTAAAACGATCAAATCAAGTGTAGGATCGTTTCTCTCAGCCACCTTTAACCAAGCAATTTCCAATAATTACCATCGCGATTAATCATAAGCAACGGGGAGAAAAATCCTACCAAGACGGGTTCGATGGGTTCAGAAAATAATCGATGATCGACGTGTTAATGACTTCGTTGCTCGTGTAATTGTTAAGAATCGAAGGGTTAATTTTTCTCTCGATCTGTCACTGTCTCCGATTATTTCCATTGGAATTAATAATCCTGACGATGTCCAAACTCCGTGATCATCTTTCGTTGTTTTCGATCGTGCGAAAGCGTTTTATCGAAGCCAATCTGTTTTCACCGTGAGAAAAGCGAAACGAGGAAAGTCGCAGGACGCGTCGTAACTGCTGCAAATGAACCGCTCAGCCGGGACTCGTAACGATTAACGTCCCCCGAGAAACTTTAATCGAGCTTTCTTTCATTTAACTTTATGCGTTGATGCGCTCGGCGTGCGCGAGGGAAGAAAGTTTGACGACGATAAGCGAGCTCTACGGACGGGTTGGATGGAATTTTTAAGTTAGTCCAGTTGAATCTACGATTACGATTACGGTGACCGGCATCCGAAATTTTTTACAATCAAATAATTAACAAAAGAAATGACGGAACAAACCACGGATAGCTAATAATGATAGAAAGGTTAAATTTAAAAATTAGTTGATTATATTCTTAATAATTAGGATTTCAACGTGTCTGGCTACACACGTCCGTTTTCACTGTCGCAGTCAACGTGTTAAACAGTCACAGAGCTATAAAGTATTAGTTATAAAGTAACGAGCACTGTCACTTTATGATCTAATTGTAATAAAACATTGGGAGTAATCCTTATTTCCAACTTTCTCAAATACTCATTATTTCGGCTATGCTATAGACAACAGAATAATAATTTAATCGAAGGTATACTAATCCGTTTTCAGTTAACGGGTGTCACTGAAAAGTCTTTTATTAGGTTTCCGGTAGATAACAAGTTAATATAAGTCCCTAAAAGATTAATGAAGCCTTGAAACTTGGATTGTACTATTCAGTTTGAATAATGGCGTAATTACGATGCGCTAAACGGAACGATCATTTTCACTAATTAACAACCTGTCGGTTAATATAACCAAGCCATTCATCCTGGGCCATGTAATTTCAGAAGTTAATAAGGGAAACGAGAAGCTCTCTGGATTGTTTAATAAGCAGAAATAATCATTGCACCGAATGTACGGATTAAATTCTATGATCAAACTGCGAGTTATCAGGTTGTTAATTAAATCACACCGGGCTGTATCGATTGCGGGATCCGCGATATCGATTTGAATTTAATTTCGCTGAATTTTAGTTGCAACACAATATCACGCATCACGAAAGCCAACGATTCTACTGTGCGAATTAATTCATTAGCGATGCAATAGTTAATTGCGTGTTTAATTATTCATTCAGAAAACAAACCAACCCGACAACTTCATCTGGAAACCAGGGATATTTTCACTGATCGGTCACAATTTTTAAATTTAAATAGAAAATTCACCGAGAAAATGAAAGGAAGACAACAATCACGATTTTTAATCTTAACCCTTTTGCTGCCTTGTTAAAAACTGTTATGGAGCCATCAATTTTCACGAACGATATGAATAATTAATCAAAGAAATGGGATAAAAAGTTTTGCAAAGCATGTTAATAATATTAAGTTATTGCATGTTAATGACGAATTTTAAGATACGGGACAGAAAAGTTTCAAAAAATAGTAAACGTGGCATATTGATTTAAAACTTGAACTTTAAGGAAAACGCCTACATAAATGTTTCAGCAATATTCCTAATATAAAATAA
The DNA here is from genome assembly GCA_943735885.1 of Stelis phaeoptera. Taxonomy (NCBI): domain Eukaryota; kingdom Metazoa; phylum Arthropoda; class Insecta; order Hymenoptera; family Megachilidae; genus Stelis; species Stelis phaeoptera. The sequence goes on from OX030933.1 coordinate 8,170,136, forward strand.
TAATTTTTAACATAGTAAGATGATGCATAAAATGTCACACAATTTCGTGACAAAATAATGCTTGTAGTACATCAATTTATAGCTTAAACTCCGAGGAAAGTTCCTATATAAATGTTTCATCAATTGTACCTGCAATAAAATGTGAAATATTGCACCACCACTCTAAGCTGTGAATTCGTTAACTCGTTGTTTGTTTGAACGAAGAACTAATCAATGTGTATCAAGAATATTAATAAAACCTTCATACAGTCATTTTCGGGAGATCTTAAGCTTTAAATTAATATGGCACAAGTGACATTTCACGATACTTTTCTGTCATCAAATTGTATTACACTACAAACGTTTCGAAATCACTCATTGTCAACTGTAACTGGCTGTCGGCCATTTTATATTAATAATGTTAATAAAGGGTTTATGTAATTATCTTCAGCAAACTTTAAGCTTCAAATTGATGTATCACAGGTGTTATTTTGTTACACTTTTCTGTCATGAAATTATACTTTTGTATGCAACAATCTGACATAAGGAAACAAACTCGAAACAGAAAAGATGAAATATATATTAAAAATGGGAGTAAATTATTTACTTATTGCACCAAAAAAAAAAAAAAAACACTACAGCAAAAGGGTTAACGACGTCAATCTCCCCTCTGATCCAAAAAAAAGGCCATTTTTCAATTACAATCACCGAAGAAACAAAACAGAATCCTTAATAAAAAAAATAAAAAGTAAAAATGAATATATCCACTATTATATTGAAATTTGTAAAAGAATACTTTGGTAATATGAAAATCAATGATCGAATAAAACGAGAAAATATCGAAAGTCGAGACGATATGAAAATAAAAAACAAAATTCATCAAATATTCTGGTTGATTGTGGGAATTTCACCGTTGGTAATCGGCCCCGTGTCGCTCGGAGAACGCTCGCAATTAGAAAATGCAAAATTTACCTCGTCGGAGAGGGCAGCCTTGCCAGGGAGCCGTTTCGAAGCCAAGGATCCTTGCCGGGGGCGTTTCAACGTCACCGGATGTTATTTTTCGTTTCCTCGAAGACGTACAGTCGCTTAGGTGCATGCTGCGAGGATCATGCACGCCAAGTTAATTTTTTAAACGTTGATTACTCGTCGCTCGAAGGACGACCCTTCGATCGAGACCGGTGACAATAGGATTCGCGTAATCTCTTCGAACGGAAACGTCGATGCGACCGGAAGCGCTCGAAATAGGACGAAATTGTATCGTTTCGTGTCGACGAGGTTATCGATTAAAATTTCAGTCTATTTCTAAAACTTACTACAGATCTTTCGTTTTGTATTCAAACAATTTATCAGGACACTTTTGTCGAAATATAGATTGATTATTATCGAGATAAAGAATTATTTCATTTTCTATTCTACTTTTAATTTGGAAGCAAGTGTTAATATAAATCTAAAAATTAACTCCTCCAGTGTTAAGAACATATATATACATGTTTCTGGCGAGAAAACATGGTTTCTAAGGAAAAATCTTCATTACCATCTAAGGAAACACAAAAGAAAGTTCCAAAACATATTTTATTTTCAATGTATGAGCCGCATAATTTAGCGTAACTGTGTTTGAAGCTAAAAAACTTCCCACCCAAAGGATTAATAATTATTGCCAATATTATCTATAGAATATTTTCTATATGAACTACATGAAAAATCATGCTTTGATAATGATTTCATCTCGGATACATCGTTTGGAATTTTAAAGTAGAGGATCTCTGAAGAATCGAAACCAAGAATATCCACCTCACTGGTATAAGAAATGAAACTCGAAAATCCAGCTACCAATACCGTGACACCATCGGATCAAGAGGATAGAAACTCGCAAAACGGAGAGCAGATCCAACATCTGATCACCATCCATCTCTGTTTCAACCTTTCACAACGACGCAAACACTGGATACCTCCTCCAGGAATGAGTTCACGAATCTTGTAAACTCGACGAATAATCGCTTTTCTATCTGTCTGTCTTTCCAATCTCATCCGGCAGTGTCTACACAGCAGAGTGATTGATAAAATACTTCCCAGAATTAAAGTTTATTATCCTCTTGAAGGATGAAATTAATTAACCGACTGTTGCGATGTTATTCGGAATACAATTATTGTATCTTGTAATTTAAGCTTTCTAGTGAATATTTTGGGTGAACAGTACAATATTAATGTTACTTAAACCTTCGAGGAAGAAGTAATAATATAATTGGAATTTTTGGTTGTCGGGTTCGTGTTTGTTAGGTATACTTGTCAATTTTTTATATTTTCGCTTTGGGAATTCAAAATTAAAGAATTCATGGAACACGTATTGTTAAATTAAATTAAATTCATGGCTTGATTTTCTGTTAAATCAAGGCTTAACATATCATGGCTAGAAGCATTACAGTTCATTTTTCACAATATATTTGACGGCAATTAGAACGTAATATACAAGAATATAATTAACCCCATATATAATGATTTGCCATAAATTCAAAGATTCTCAAACTATCGAGCTATGGTTTGTTCAGCTATAATCAGAATAGTTACTTATTAGACCACCGTCAGAATTTGCTACAATAAAATAATTAATCAGAGAAACGAGAAACCAAGGTTGCAAATTCAGTCTAAATTTGAAAATTAACCACCCATTTATTTAACAATTACTCCATTTTCATATTAAATCTCGTACAATAATCTTCAACAACTAAATCAATCAAAATTTATGTACTGCACAAAAAGCGTACACTTAAATAAAATTGAAATGGTCAAAATCAACATCCTACATTTAATGCAATTATTTCACAGCTTCGAAACAGCCAAAAGATCAACGAACCCGTTGAACACAATTACGTCAATCGAACAGTGCCTCGAATTCCGCACGCCGAAAGTTTCGCACCTGTCATTCAGGAAGCAGCCTGCCTGGAAAAGGTGTGGACCCCGCGGAGGGCAACAAACGGAGGGAAAAAAAAAGGGGAGAGTTTTGTACAACCAGGTGCAGGGGTACGAGCGGAACCGCACGTTGGCTTTTACTTATCGGACACTCGATGGGTGTCTGCGATCTCGAGGACCCCTGGCAGAAGGGAGTCTATTTTGGTGCACGACACGACACAGACAAAAACGAAAGTCGACGGGCGTGCGGGGGTGGTTACCGTGATTCAAGATACCACGGTGGAAAATTCGACCAATTTCATTGTTGCGTCGTGAATGGACCCCGTGTTCCAACCCTTTTGTGTCACGATTTACTTCTGACGCGTCCTACGGTTCAAATATGACAAACTTGGCTCGAATTTTAAATATGATTGAAATTCTATTAATCAGCGGTAATCAAGGATTGTTAAATAAAAATTTCGATTTTCTTTATCTTAATATTGAGATAATGAATATTTAGCAATGACTGGCGGACCTACTAAAAGAAAGGGACTGCCATGGACCCATATCACGATATCAACGACGATTTTCAATTTGCTTGTATTTTTAACCATGGCAATCCAAAAGCCACCATAATTAATAAGACATATATTCAGTATTTTCAAAAATATACATTTTATTAAGTTCCTCTACTAAAATTTATATAACCTTCCTGACTTAATTGCAAAAATATTAATTATTAAACTGGACATTCAAGTGAATAAATACAAAAATGATACTTGAAACTTTGAAACAGAATAAATGAAATATTTGCAACGGTCCTGAATAAATAAAAGGTACATACTTTCGCGAGTTTATCGCGCATCTTGACGAACGTCTCGTAATCAGATTCGTCTTGTAATTAATCATACCGTTCGATGAGACATCGGTAACCCGACTCTCAAAACGGAGCAACGATACCGTGCAACGCGAAACGAACCTGTCTATTTCTGAACTGGACGGCACAACGCGAAACTATTCGGATTGAAACAAAACAAGAAGCAGAAATTCAAATTAGAACCGAAGAAGATCAAACGGGACCATCGCAACGTTACGGCGGATTCTTAATTAAACCGGACATCGAGCCTGTATAACACGTGTTTCGTTCCTCGCTTAACTCGGCGGTTGGAGATTGATTTAACTTATTACACTTAAAATTAGAATCCGTTTAACTCTTTCTGCGATACGAATTCGAAAGTTGAAAGTTCAAATTCCAGATTGTTACGTGTCAATAGTTTGAGACAATTTTATGACATAAAAGTATTGAAAAATAGCACTTGTGGTGTGTCATCATAAAAGTTATGCTTTGAAGAAAATGACTGTATGAAGGTTGTAGGGATATTTTTAATTAAAATTGCCCGTGGTTAGTTACAATGATTTTAGATATGATAGGTTGTTGCATTAAGACTGGAAGAAGTTCATGACATAAAAGTATTGAAAAATAGCACTTATGGCACATCAATTTAACGATTAAGATATAACGAAAATGATTACATAAAGATTTCCTTATAATACCTAACACAAAATGGCTAGTCCTTCAGAAAAGCAAGAGGTATCATATTTTCTCCCTAAACAGTAAACTATTTGTTCAAATGAAAAAAATTGCACTTTGTATAAAAAATATTGATGAAACGTTTACTCAATCATTTTGAGTAAACCATAAGCTATAAATTGATATACCACAAGTGCCATTTTGTTACACTTGTATGTCATGAAATTATGTCAAATCATTTACATTTCAAAATTTGCCATTTGATACGTAATACATAGTGATCCACGTTCCATAAACAAAGAACAAAATTTTCAGCTGAACTGTCCTAACTGACAAGCTAAATCCCAAGATACGAAGGCGTTAAATATCCGCAGAAAATATTTGCTAGCAAGCTCGCAACGAAAGAGCTTAAACGGCCACGTGGAAGCAAAGGAAAGTCCACGACACATCGCAGGCCTACAATGATAAATTACCGGTGGTAAGTGCGTGGCAAAGTAGGTCCCTCGAATGTAGCAAAAGCAATAAAACACTGCGTCCTCGACCGAAGCAAACTTCCATTCGCCAAACCGCCTAATCATTCACGTAGAGAAACAGGTGCGAGTCCGCGGTACCGCGATAAAGTTTTATCATCTCCAACAACGATATAAAATTGTCCCTCTTCCTGAACCAGTTAATTTGTTCGTGCCGGATGCTCCAACCGAGAGACACGCTTCAATATGATGACTTTTCGAGTTCGTCGTACGAGTTATCGGCCCGCGAACGCCCAGGAAATGAACGAATAAAATTTAAGACCATGGAGCTCGTCTTTGGTTATTTTTATTCACAGGAGTATTAAACACTGGCGAGTACGCATTTCATGGAATTTAATTTTTATTAATTCAAGTCTCTTTTTATGGGATTACGTTTGAACTTCAATTTGGCTGGGTTATAAAATCATTGATTCTTGAATTGAGACAATATCTCACAAAGTAGATGGAAACGAGCTGAATTATATAATGAAAGTAGAATATTTTGATTAAAAATGGTGATTTTGTTACTTCGTGATAACTAATTTCAAAGATTACCTTTTATGCGATATAATTCATGAATATAATAAAACTGACGTTCAAGTATAACAGATAATCTCAATTTGTTTTTTTTAGTAATATTTAACCTATTTGATATTAAGTAGGAAATTAAAATTGCAACGTTTACATCTTTTCCCTACAAAATTAGTTATTCAAATGTAACAAATCCCAATTTTCAGTCAAAATAGACAACCTTCGAACTAATAACTTTTTACCATGTTCGTGAAAAGAATTTAAGGTGCTTCCAATTAAAAATTACAGAGATAGGTCACGAATTTATAATACATAGTAAACCGTCACTCCTACCCTATTGCTTCATACGTTAACAATACCGATTGCATTACACCCACCTTAATTTTAGCACAATCATTCCTCTAATTTTCATTCGAATTGCTATTTAATTAACTTCAGATCAATCCATCACATATCCTGAATAATTATACGAGAAGTACAAACATCGTCCAACATCGTGACGGCAAACTATTACAAACAAATACCTAATTCTTTCGCTGTTTACGAGTAGAAAATGAAATAAAACGACGGAGAAGATAGTCAACGATCGATCGATCGATCAGAAGATCAAGAAACCCTGAAGCCGGTGGTAAAAATCGAACGAGCCCTTAAAACAAGCCCACCAGGACGAACCCATTCCGGTGACCAAATACGGGAAGGGGGTCGAAACGATAGAGAATAACTGGTTTTCACTTTCATACGTGGCGACGACGAAGTTCGGACAGAAAATATTGCCGGCTCGATACCCTGGTGGAAAGATCGTCCGGTTAAAAAAAAAAAGTCAAGGCTTCTTTGCGGTATACGTGACTCGTGCAACGACTTGCAATTCTTTCTTTTTGCACGCCAAATCGTCCATCTATCGGCACGATGCAGACGAGAACTTTGCACTCGGTCTGATTTCGAACTCTACACGATTGTTCGCAAATAACCTGTGTTTGTCGGTTTTTCTATGATTCGAACAAAATTAGCCGTTAAAAGCAGCAATTTTTCTAAAGTTAATCGAATAATTCCGATTTTGTAATATTTTTAAAATATTTCCTAGATTTTCTTAAATATTTCGATGTCAAGCTTTGGAATTTTAAAACTGGACACTCTGTTCTTATTTTTTTATTCCAAGAAAAATATTTTAGGTTAGAAGATTACTAATTCAGAACTGTGAATCTTATTAATTTTGACAAAACAGAAAATAATTAACAAAACTGCCGGTATATTTGTTCTTCACAATTAGAATTAAAGGATAAAATCAGGATTTGTTGTATTCGCACATCAACTTTTATGATTTTCGATAATTGTAAAAATCGTTTTATATATGCAACAAATTGTTCATATTTATTAAACGAAATATCGATTTTTGGTTAAATTCTTAACGGTTGAATAAACTATTTCGTGGACCACTTAATATTCACTGCACGAATCGTTACGAACGCAAACAGAAATCAAAATGTGCCACAATTCCGAACGGAAGCTACAAGTTTGCTCTTTTTTTTTTAAGCAGTTAAGTTTCATTGCAATAAAAAATGCAGACGAATCAAACTCTAGATACTCATTCATATATCTGTAAACTATTGTAACAGATCTGTAATTGCCAAACAAACTGTTTTCTAGCCTGCAATCTCGTTAACATTCACCTCTCGATTCGTTACAACCACTGAAATCAAATGAGTCACGATTCTTAGTAACAAAAAAAAAAAAGAGGGAAAAGAACTTCAAACTCGAGACGGTTTTTTTCCACATACTTCTTTCCTTTCAAGTTACATTTGTTCATGAATAAAAGAAACCCTAACTGGAACTGATAAACCATGTCTGAAAGGCGTTCCGTTTGACGCGTAAGGAAAACTAATCCAAGTTAACATTCGTTTATTTATTACTCAAATAAACAGTCACCAATTGGCTATGTTAACAATTATAATTATCGACGAAAATCTTAATAAACCTTTTCTCAAAATAAACAGAATTAATATTTAAGCAAAATATTACTAGAAATGATGGAAACCAATGAAATCGTAATTTTCAAATAAAATTCTCATAATTTTATATATTTGATCCGCTTGGCCTTTTGAAAATTGAATTTTTATGCACGACATAACGAATTATTTTTTCAGTTATTAATAACAGAAGCCTGAATCAAATTTATGTGAAATTTGAGAAATTTAGGGAACTTTATATTGTATAAAATTAAATTTTATCGAAAAGTACATTTATCATTAATATCGATCAAAGTACGTACAATGTTACGTATACGTAATATCAAGTATGAAAGGGTTAAAACAAAAACAACCTCACAGATACCAATAATTACAGCTTGAGTATGTCTTGCTACGTATGTCCATTTTCACTGCGCCAGTGAACGTATTAACGTGTTAAAGGCCACAGAGAAAATGGTCGGGTGTAATAAGGCATAATTTAACTGCAATTATTCAAATTATGTTTGTTTCATTTTCCAATTTAAGCTTTCCATGTGGTACTTTAGGAAATCAATGTAATATTAAGCATCGAACAACGGATACTGGGTCAGTGGTGACCCAGACCTACAAAATTTACATATTTCTGGTAGGGAAACTAAAGAATATAAGTCAAGATTGTTAATTTTGCACGGAGACACATAATTTCTAAAAAAAAAAAAAAAAACAATTACAGCCATCGGCAAAGAATACCAGTATATGACAAACTAGTCAATTTTATTAACTAACAAAGGTTATTAGGATGTAATATATGATTTTTTTGTTTGCCCCTCAGAGGTACAATAAAAAAGACTTTTGTACATTGGAATACGAATAATTTGCCAATGAAAATTAAAAATATTAAAAATTGCCCATAAAATCTCCTTTAATATCTTTTACTTATCAAATTATATAAAAATTTGTAACGCAAGTCCCCGATTATCCCCGCGTCTAACGCGTTAAATACGGTCATAATTACATTACTATAACCGAAAGTATGCAAGGGCAGACTTATTCTCAACGAACCTGAGCAAAACAATATCAACACCTGTCCACGAAACCGACATGAATGTCTCGAGTCTCGAATGAACACAACACCGTGTGTATCTTAGAACCTCGTCGTTTCGCGAATCAAAACAGTGTTGCGGTTACGCGTCACAACAATGCCGTCCGCGGTACACGCGAGATAAATATTGTACGTATATTTTCGAGCGCCTCGAATCCGTTCAAAGGACTTACTTTGACAATGGTGGCATGCGTCGATAAATCGTTACAAGGTGGCCGAATGGTTCAGCCAAAAAATCGTGGCCAACGCGAAGCTCCGATTCACGAAGGTCGCCTTGAGCATCTTCGCGTCAAAAGAGACGCACACATACACGTGTGCGCGCGCACACACGTTCGAATCCCTTTTGTCCGTTTCCACGGCGCGCCTCGTTCGTCCCTGCCCTCTCTGCCCGCTCCGTACGTGGCGATTGGTCGCGTTAAACGTGTCCGACACCCACGAAATCTAATCTGTCTAATCTGCGTCTCGATATCGGTCGCCGGCACTGATTGTTACAACGGCACGCGAACGAGATACGCGAAGGGCCGATTGTCACCGTTCCCGATTTTCAATCGAGTCGCACGTTTGCGCGCCTCCGGGATACGTTACCGGTTCCTCTCGATTCTTTTTCTCGCCACGTCCACAACAGGCCTTAGCTCTTCATCCGCGCTCCTTTCACAATCACTTGTCTCCTTTATCACTGAATTTCGAACCCGGCGCACTCGTTTCACGCACGATGAAAAACGGTTAAACCGCACGGTTAAACACTCGGACACGAACTGACTGCTCGATCGTTTCGTACCGCCGCGCAGGAACATCGGAACTGGACTGCACGGCCGAATCCCTGCTCGGCTAACATCGTAGGAGGTGGCAGTTAGTTCGTATCGACGCCGCGCCTGCGCACGGGGCGCCACGCTCGACCGGACCGTATCGGGAACACGGATCAGCTGATTTTTGACGTGTATTTCGGAGAAACGAAAGGATTTCGGAGTTATAGTTAATTAACAATCACCCAAAATTAATCCTTAACTCTTTCATAAGCAGAGGGACACGTGTGTCTCGCTCATACTCTTGCATCCGAGCGTACAATAAAAGAGCAATTAACCCTTTGAATTGAAAGAGACAAAAATGATAGTCAAAGTTGAGTTAATTTTTAGTTGAAATCTTAAAATTTACCGAGGGTATATATTGTTTTCGTATATATTGATAGATAAGTGAGAGCGTATATATTTTGGAAATAAAATGGTCAAAATCTCCTTTCCTTGAACATTTTAACTAGATGTAAGTTCTAATTTTAAAAAAACTTCTATTAAAATCAATTGTATAACTTTAACCCTGTACTTACTTCAATGTAACAAAATATCATAATTTTGATTATTTATACAACAAAATAATAAACACGAGATAACGTATATCACCATCTACATTTGAATTAAAACAACTACAGACATTGATAGAGTCACATTTTGACTACATTATTTAATAACCAAGATATCACCGATAATTCTGTAACCTTGCGTTGGTATAATTATGCGTAATATAAATAACATTATCTCTCGTTTTAATCAATCTTCCAGCAAAATAACTTGCAGCACTGCAAATAATTCATCCCCTATAATTCGATGATCGCCGTACCGGACAAAAGCACCGATCCATGCTACACCAAAGAACAAACTTGGCATGAAACATCAAAGATCAATTAAGTGGCTCTTCTTTCGTGAAGCGACGAAACTAGTGCATCGAATAAATTGCCTTCTAGGAGGTCTTGGCACACGTCCGACCCGTTCAGCGCGTACGTATACCGTACAGGTGATCCTCGTTTCAGCGAACCGATAATGTGCGGAACAGAATGGACAAATTTACACCTGCCGTCCAAGAGCGTGCATAACGGAGAATTTATAACTTCACGCCAAGAAAACGATGACCGTTTTCCGTTGAAGTCGAGGGAAACTCCTCTCGAGTCGAGGAAGGCCCGTAACTTCTCGAGGACGTAAACTGGCGCGCGCCAAGTCGTCTGCTCGAGTAGACGACTACGAAGAGCAGAGCCAAAAAAAAAACGGGAACACCAGGATTTCATAGGAAAAACAAGAGTACACGTTATGTTAGAACGCGAGTGAGAGAAAGGGTAAAAAACGGAGAAAGAAACGGCACGAGCGTATCGTTTTGTTTCTCAGCTGGAGGCTACCACGTACCCCATGGGTCGACGAAGGAAATATCAGCTACTGTGGAAAATCGTACAAATGAAATGAATGAAATTACATGGGGAGGTTTTAATGATCGAAAATTAAAAGTACTTAGTCGGAGAAAAATGGTGAAATTTGATGAAAAAATCTTAATATTAGATTGAAATAAAAAATGGTAATATTTGAAAGTATTATACGAGGAAATATCACGAAGAAAAAATTATAAATCGTGTAATTGATTTAAAAATAATCGAGTACAGTTGGGTATTAAAATATTTGTTACAATTATCCCGTTAGAGGGGAAAATAATAAAATATGGGTATCATTAATAATCCCCATTTAGTGGATTAAATTATAATTAAACTTGGCCTTGTTGAATGCTGGAGGGAGTTTCAAATTGCTACGGGAAAATGGAGTGTCCCGTGTAATGAGCGTTAATATTGCTAAAAGCTGTTAATGACAGTATCCTTTTATTAAGTCTAATTAAATTATCCACACCGCGCACATGTAAATGTCATAATCATGTCATGTATATTAATGTTTCGCAGAATAAAATAAACACATATTCGTTTAATTATATTAAATTAAATAGGTATAAAAGCAAAATATATGGCAGTACATGTTTTCTGTTACAAAAAAGCACAACGTGGACAAATGTGGTGAATTCTAGAACAATCTTTCTGCTACACTTCTTAGATAAAATATGTCTATGCTGCACGCGACCGTGTATGGATAATAATTTTCTAAGAAAGAAAAGAACATTATTAGTTTAGTTCTTCTCATATTGAACCAGCATTGGTCTCCAAAATTCGTTTCCGATAACCTCTCTTTTTCCCGTCAATCTCAAAAACAGAATCGCTCGACACAACACGTCATTGCGGATTCAAACGAGCTTCGAAAAAGAGCAAAAACAAAACAAAAACCTGGAAACCTTTTGAAAATCGCCACGTTCAGGTCCCTTTTCTTCCCTTCGCGCAAAAAAAAAGCGCATCGCGGAAACAAAATGTCGATCGATCGGTGGACGGTGAAGCAACAAAACAACCGCTTCGATGCGGCTGATAAATGACGCGTGGTGCGAAAGGAAGGGGGGAAAAGCGTTCACGAAGTTGTTCAATTCCTTTGGAAATTGCAGCACCGATCTTCCTGGCCGGAATAATGGGAGGGTGTACGAGAAATATGTTCGCTTCGTGACGCTACGAGGACGCGTTTCGGCTCGGGGGAAAGAGTTTTCCACGAAACGGCGCGGCGGCCACTTACAACTTTGACACGGAACACGCGGAGCGGATTCGGCGAGCGACGGATATTCGCACGCTTTCCTCGTCGTGCTTTTATTCTCGACAGGACACGAACGGTAGACGAGCAGGATGGAAAAAGGAAAAACTTTCCAAAGGCTTTCACGATTGCTTGTTCTTCGTGCTGTAACCGAATATCCTTTGAAACGATCGTGTTGGTTCACTGTAAACGAATCCCCGTTTACGAATATCTCGGTTAAGCGTAGGATACGATATTAAAATTTGAGAAAAAGAAAAAGATGATTTCTTTTTCGTTTCGGATCGTTCAGCGGGGGATAAATCTACTATGAAGGATAAAAGGTGTGCTTTGGAAATTTTTTTTAAGGTGAACTTATGAACTTTTTCTGATAAGTTTTTTAATTTTGAGAAGTATGGTTTCACAAACTTCTAGTCATTTTTTTGTGAGAAAATAATAAAAAATGTGGGAGATATTAATCGACGTTCATGATTTCTTTTTCAAGGGTGTTTTAAGATGATCACTATTGCTTAGAGTTGAATCAATGAAAATCAAGAATTTTTCTATAATGTATAAGATCAGATTAAAAAAAAATTAATTTACAACGAAATGGGGATAATTTAAAGTTACGGCAAAGATTTTTGTTTAAAAACAAGCTAGGCAAAAATGAAATAACATGGAAGTTCGAAAATTGTAAAGTTTCAGAGCAGATTAGGGTTAGGTTAACGCAAGGTTTGATTATTTATACGTCGATTTCATAATATAAACCCGACAAGCAGAGTCTCAAAAAAAGACAAGGTGATTCAAGGATGTAAGTTTACGTAACTTTCTTTATTGCATGTAAAATAAAATCGATCGAGTAAAAACGTCCTCGATTTTTATCATTTGCATAATGAAGTCGATGTCCTTCTGTAAAACAACACAGAAGACAACCAGACAGATCACTTTTAATTTTTCAGAATCAACGCAACGATCGGCAGTTAAATTCATATTTTGCTCCAATATTATCCGAATTCTAACATTGTGCAATAAAAAATGACCATAAATATAGTAATAAATTACTGTATTTCTTGATTATCTATAGTACTTATTTAGCATTTCATTTTGGGGGAAACCGAGGAGAACAAATAAAAATATTTTTAATACTTAACAAAATTCATTAGGGGATGAGGAAAATTTACTTAAAAAATAAAATTCAATTTTCTATGCTTCTTACGAGGCTCTTGAATCTCTTCAGTCGTAAATGGAAATTAATTCACCCTTTGAGGGGTGTCAAGGTTTCTTAACTCCATATCTGAGTGCGCCACTGTAAGCTATAGTAACTTTCCATCAGTCTGCGATAGAATTTAGGTAATTTTGAAAGAAAATACACTGGAAGGTGAATTTAATAAATCTCAGAACGCAGCAGATAATCTGCAACTCATTTGCGATAATTTTCCGCTTCTCAATAATAATTCGCAATACGATCGAATCCGCGACGAATTTCGTTACTTTCGTTAACAGTAATAAACAGAAACGCGTGCAATTAACCAGGACTTCGTCCCTGATTAGACGACATTTTCTGCAGTCTCGGGGGTTCGTTGTTACCGTAACGAGGTTCCTTATTATTCCACCCTAAGTGCTCTCTTCCTGCCGGGTTCGTCATTGCCTCGCCACTTGACCCGTTAACACCTACGAAAATTACCTTCGCGTTTGATGTCTCCACGGTCGGAAGCCAAATGGAACAACAAGTTGCAAACTCGATAGGGGAAACGACGGGTTCCTTTGCAAATGGAGCCAGGCGAGCGAAACGAACAGATCAAAAGCGAGGAATACGATGAATTAAGACGCGGGCCTAAATGGCGATGTACCTACGAAATGTACTTAACGTTCCAAAAGTTTAATCACGTTTTCGGCCAGGCTGCCTCTCTGTGCTCCCGTCTTAATGGGATTTAACTTATACACCTTCTTTGGGCCAACGAGGCGTCCAACTTCGACCAAACTTTCTTTTGTGTAAATTCACCAACTAATTTAAGCATCTCAATCCTGTACGTTGTTGTATACTTGCATCAATTTTTGCCGAGAGGAATTAAGTTCACGGTTACCGAAGCCTACTTTCCATTCCGATGAAGATTTGGAAGCAATTAAGGCTAGTGACACGGTCACGACGCTAATGACTCACAATTTGGCCCACGGAGATATTATTTAATTCTTCAATCCGACGACCACGTACTGTGGTACAATATACCTCGCTACTTTTGAAAATAATGATACTGTTATGTAGTCGAGGTTACGAAAGCAAGTTGTCTTTATTTCTAGCTTAAAAAAGAAAAATGGTTAGGATTAACGCCGTTATTATAACGTTCAAGTTTTCCATATGTGCTACTTTCTATTATTAATACAAGTAGCTGGATTTGTTCTGAAAATTGAAAATTATGCTCAATAGTATGTCTATATTGGCAAAAAATAGAACTTGGCTCATCCTTTCGCTATTAGGAGCGACTATAGTGTAGCTATATAAAATACTACATTGCAAATAAAATTATTCTATTTGCATTTAATCATCAAATTAATTAATTATCTTTCGGATCACATAACGCTAAGACTGTGACAATTTAAATTTAAATTAAATTACTATTACTTTAAATATTACTAACTCTTACATAAAACTCTTATGTTTACCTTTGACTGAAATATTAATATATTGTAATTTTCCCAGACCTGAATCACCATTAACTCCCCCCAAAAAAGTGAATATAATTATAAATCTCCACAGTAGAAAGATTTTCCCCGAAATGCATAAAAGTAAATATTCACCGTGTTTCACCGATCGATTTGCGATCATCACAGAGGGAATACCTGAATGAAAGGGTTATAGATCGTCGAGACGAATTCCTAGCCGGTTACACGAAGCCCAACGATCCACGGATGGTTCTCGTAATGCATGCTCGATGAAATACGCGGGGTAACACGCGTTTCCGAAACGCTTTGCTCGCGTAGCGACCTAAATACAAGTGTGTGTGCACTTTCTGCACCCGCATGTTTACGGACCACCACACATCGCCACGTAACTTTGGCGCATTAACCTGGCTGCACGCCATACCGCGTCATAAATACGGGTTAACGATAATCGCCATGCTTTGCGATAATCTTATTGGGGAAACTTCGAAGAGTTGCCAGCGTGTACAAAATTTTTGCGTCCAACGCGACGCTCATTAAAATCGAGCGTCGATCTTCTTTTAAGACGTTCAATGTCCATTATGCTTCTACGATGTACACAATTTCTTTTTTCTTTTTCTTTTTTCTTTTTCTTTTTTTAAGGAATGCAGCTCCGTTTTTACTGATTTTGAATAAATTAGAAAAAGTATTTGAGTTGAATAGTGGCAATAAAATAATAGTAGTTAAGGATTAAAAGTAGTTCAAAACCTAGAAATGTACATAGAAATATTATGATATATTTTTAAAAATATAAATATAATTATTATTTAGGATAATATTCTCTAATCACAAAATATAATACTATTTGACTGGTTTTGGTTACTCAAAGTGTACAGTGCCACAGATTTTGTTACCAAAGGGTTAAAAATCGATAAAAATTGATGTCTAATATAGTGGGTAAGAGCTGTTTTGCTCATTGAAAGATCACAACTGCCTACGTGATACTTATTTTAAATTACTGCCGTGTCGAGATCAGACGATAGTTGATTTATTCAGAAAAGAAAATCCAAACGAAGAAACTTGTTCCACCGCTTTTACCGACGTCACGTCAACCCTTTCGCTATCGAATTCATTTTTCTTTTTAACAGCTTGCAGGTGATCTGTTGATTATCGCGTCTTTAATGGATGCTAAATATAAATTGACCTTGCGTGTTTCTGAAAAATTATATACGTTTCCGAGGGCAGTTAAATATTTTTACAAATTTTTAGAATAATTCAAGTTACAATCAAAAATAATATTATAAAATAAGACTGTAATACTGTAAGATTCTATAACTCAGCAATTATTTTTTAATAGACCGATTTTTATGAATTGCAATCATAAACATGAAATTTTCAAAACAGGAATGAAAATATAAAGGTCGATTACACTTTTCTTTTTCTTTGACGATCAAAGTAACTATTAACCCTTGATCAGTAACTCTTTCATATAATTACAAATTTGACTATATGGGCCGTCTTTAAAACAGCAGTGCAATAAATGAAATTAATTAACACTTTCTATAGGATCTGATAGATCCGGAGTACCAATTGAAGGTTAATGTTAAAATTATAATTCATTCTGCAGAAAAACACGTACAAAACCAAACAGATATAAATAGCCAAACAGAATGAAATAATCGTACGTATCACGTGCAATTAAGAAACATGTCGTTACCAGACGAAAAGAAACCAAGAGCACACGATCATTACCGTAACAAGCACCTAATACCATCCTTCTAAGTACAACAAGGCAAAATCGTGGCGAAGGATAATTGTAAATTGAAAGAACACGTTCGACAAATTAAACATCAGCGTTTCTGCAACGAACTCGATCATTTAATAACACAAGGGATAAGATGAAATGAGAGAACGGATGACTTCGAGGGAAGCTTGAAAAACGAGAGGAGACCCGTTCCTGGCGGTTGCGTGTCGAGCGTACGCGAGCGGAAACACGCCGGCCGGCAAACAGCAGCTGCGAGCGGAATCGCGGCCGCATATGTGCCTATTTGAATAATTAAGCAACAGCCTTACGCAAATCAGTCGAACCACCACCGCAGAAACCGGGGGATACTGATACGCAGAACCTCCATTATCCGAAGCAATCGGAAGGTCCGATTGTTACCAGCAGCGATCGATAAATTGTTCGCTCCTCCTGTTGATTATCGTGTCAGTTCAGGGATTGGGCATCCGTGTGTTCGTGAAGCATTTTTCAAAAAGCGTTCCAGATATTAAAAAAAAATCCTTTCGAAGAATGGAAATCAAAATTCTAAAAATATTGAACTTTTCATTTGTTCCATAAATTATTCAATATAATATTATACTAGATAAATGAACAATTCAGTAAACAATTTTGATACCAAACGATAATTTCACGAAAGTTCATCAATGCTTGTTTTCTTTCTCGATCACTAAGATTCGTTAGTAAACTTGGGAGCATTCGATTTCCTCGCGAGATGCCCTGCTTCCGGTTTGCCGTTCCGAAACCCGGCAGCTGTTTGTTAGAAAACTTTAACGAACGAAACATTCAACCCTATCGATTGTTTCGAGGAAAGTTTTGTTTTTCCTTGCAATTATTTCGCGTTTCACAGCTCGACGCCGTTTAAAAAGACTCGGTCGCAATTATTAGTCCCGTCGTGTAATTACCGAGAACAATTCCGATTCTTATCACGGATTCTCGATTAGTTTTCTCGAGACATTGTTAGCTGGAACTATTACACAATCGCACCACATTATTGATGTTACTTATCGAGAAATAAGTGGGATAATTATGTAGGGGGTGTCCTAATAAAATATAATAGTATAAAAATGATTAATAGTTAATTAATCGATTAACAGATAATTAATGTCTGCACATTTTACAATCGCGACACAGACTTACAAAATACGTATAATGATGGTTCGATTGAAATTAAGAACTCAAATTTCCAAATGAAGGAATTTTGTACATTAGAAAAATAATATTTAAAGGAACAGTGTAAAACTTAGAAAATAGAAATCGAAAGAAATTTGAAATTAAATTCTAAATTATATTTTATCGTGACACCCCATGGACAACAAAGTATCTATGAAAAGATACCTTGATTCGAAGCTCGAAAAATCATTTTTATAATTAACATCATTATCAATTATTCTGATTAGCTACTGATAAAATCAGCAGCTGATTTAATGTTCAAATCGTTACCTTCATCGCCCTGCTCCATCATTATTTCCGGCGGAAATCCCCTTGGTAAGGACAAGGACTTTAACTCACCTGTAACAGAAGGAAATAAACGATGATTAATAATTTCTTTTTAGTCGAAACTTTTTATTTACATTCTTACGAATATTATTAAAATTTAAACCGAAGAAACATAGATTTTTCAGGGAAGCATTTTCTCAATAATTGTTTGACGACTATTTTGTTAAGAAATTAAAAAGAATAATCTAAGATATAAATAATTTTAATACTTTGGTCATTTATTAATTTTCATTTAATTGGGAAGTAATTAAATAACGAATATAAAAATTTCATATATGTATAAATAATTAATAGAATTATAATTAATTACATGCTACAGCAATTATGGATATTTTAATGAGATTTACAGGGAGTAATAGTTCAACAGTCTTTTTTATCAGAATTACAAGCAGTATTCGAACAAACCACGTATGCTGACCCTCGAATTCTCCCCTTGAATGATTCGACAGTCGAAAGAGCGGAGGCCAAAATTAATGAAAGCGTTTTCATTGAACTCTACTCGGGTCAAGTGCACGATACTCCATCGAGTGACCGTTCAAGCAACGCCAATCCGGCCAATTAAACCAATTTCGACACCCTTCTGACCGGTTCAGGTACAGAACCATCCGAAAATCACTCGACTGAACGCTTCGTCAGAAAATCTGTATAACTTTCTTTCCAAACATCATGTTTTTTAACCAGCTTTCTACAGGAATCTACGACCAGAGGCATTTTCTAATTTCAAAAATCTATGAAACAATCATCGATTGCCATCTTAAACGGAAGAGATTTCAAACTTTAGTTACAGAAATTATTCAGACTTTATTTATTTTCATTCCAAATAGAATAAAATTATTTTACAGTTTGCGTTGTATTCCCCTCTTTATCACTTCGGTATTTAGGGGGTGATGCTCGTGCCCCAATTTTGGCCGAATTGTCCCTAGATCTAATATTTAATCATTTTAATATCTAATAATTTCAATAATTTTAATGTTACAAAATTTACTGACTCGTCTCAAAGCTAATAGAAAAAATATGCTAATCAAATAAACGACCTATTATTTGTCTGTGCGAACGGTGCACAAAGATTAAATTATTTTCTTCAAAAATGAAACTACCTACGACGAAAAAGACTGCAGCTTATTCTTTCACCCGTGGATGAATTTTTTATGGTGTTCTATTGTCTGTTTTCGAGAGCAAGACTGTTCGTGTGAACGATGCAACCGCACGAGACCGGTGCAACAGGATTACATGGAACAATTATCTTTATCGAGACCGATCGTATAATTTACGGTTTTCGTCATTAACAATTAAGCAGCCCACCGTCACCTTGGAACAAGAACCGAAGGACATTGTAGCTAATTACTCCCGACGTTGTCATTATTTCGTTAGCGATTGAAAAAGAAACAAAGCTTGATTGTACGGTGGATTAATTGAATCGTTATCGCATCGGAGCATCGAATACCGTTTAATTGTTTGCTCTGTGTTATTATGCGCGATCGAATCACTCCTTTGAAACGTTAGATTAGATAGATAATCAAGAATTTTGTTTTGTATAAGGAAACTGGTATTTGCAGACATATAAGAAATTATAGTAATTTTAACACTGTACTGATTGCTAGCACCTCGGATAGGAAATTTATTATATAATATAATAATATAGTAATTTAGTATTTTAATAATTTAATAATTTGGTAATATGGTAATTTAGTAATTTATTGATTTAATAATTTAATAATTTAGTAATTTAGTAACTTAGTATTTAAGTAATTTAATAATTCGGTGACTTAGTATTTAAGTAATTTAATAACTTGGTAATTTAGTAATTCAGTGATTTAGTAACTTAGTAACTTGGTAATTCAATGACTTAGTAACATAGTAACTTAGTAATTTAGTAATTTGGTAATTTAGTAACTTAATAATATAGTAATTTAATAATTCAGTAACGGGCGATTAATTAGATTAATCATCGTATCTAAGCATAATGCCTAGTAATTTTTTAGTACCGGGACGAGTAGCGAAAGCACTATCCCTTGCGGTGCCACTATCCCTAGGGAAGCCTACAATGCTCGACGCTGTGCCTCTAAAAATTGTTCAAGAAAAAATTGTGTACCTATATCAGTCCCTGTCGATAGATGGTTGCGTGAAAGTTGTGAACGAATTCAAAAGCAATTCGAGATTCGCAAACAGTAATTTCCGGCGTCGGTAAACAGACGGTCGCGTGCAGGGAAAATCAATTTCGCGCCGGGCGTCAAAAGTCAAAGGTGAATTAATTAACGGCGACCCGGTTTTCCTTCGGTGTCAGCGTTCCAACAAATAGCCGTTCGGTTTCACGTGGGTGACACTGGGTGCTCGTCGAGCGTGCGCTATCTATACACCAGTTCATGAAAACCGCTGTCGCATCAGCCACCATCCATTTAGACCTTTGCTTCTCGTTGAAAGACTCATCTCTGCCACTTATTCGCACAACCTTTTCTGCCTTCAACGTTTCCCTCGTTTGCTACAACAACGAAGTAAACTAAATAATCACGATTTCAGGGAAACGAAGCTGAATGTTTTCAGATTAAATTGAACATGAAGATGAAACAGCTGTCAGGTGTTTATTTCTGAGAGTAAGAAGCGTTTCTTCTTAAAAAGCTTAAAACTTGCAAATTTTGAGTTGATGGCGCAAGATTCAATGTTTTAGAAAAGAAAAGAATAAGAATTTCACACCCTTAAAAGATGCATTCTTTTGTTTGTTTTTATTTGTTGTACTTTGTGTAATCGTAGTTCATGTACTTTGTACAATGATGTTAATTATCAGCGATGTCCTTTGGAGCATGTCGTTTCTCTATGAAACAATTTAACCTGTCATTTATATCTGTCATTTCCTTATTTAACGAAATATGGAATAGCTTGAAAATATGAAAATCTGTAGCTAATGAATGTAAAATTTATTCAAGGATAACGCAGGCCTCTCAACAATTCTAATGCTTCAGAAAACTAAATAAGAGTAATACAGTATAAAGTTTGCGTTGTCTAATTTTTATAAAATGTAAAAATCCTTCCTGATGCTAAACATGATAATTCTGTTTAAATATAATATATTTTAAACAATCTCTTATATTTTTATTTTATGGCTCATTTAAACATACAGTATATTTATCGATGATTAACAACCTGCAGATACGAAAATGATCAGAACCGATTTTTCTTGAAAATGTATGAATAGATGGACAGAAGGACGGTAGAAAATGTTTCGTTACGGTACGGTTTTAATCTAATATAAATGGACCTATACGCGAGAAATATCGCGCGTACACGCGGGGCTGAAGAGGAAAGTGGAGCAGCCGCGTGGAAATTAGAGGAGACTCGAATGCAGCTTTCACCGGATTACGCAAAAATGGCAGTGGCACGAGCTGAAACCGTCTGTGAAACAATGACCGAGCTGCATGCTAATTGTTGATCTACACGAGAAGGAGGGAGCGAAAAAAAAAGGTGAATTTTCTCCCATTCGAGAGCCGTTTCACGCGCTTTACCGGGAAATCTTTGCGCCATTTTTCCACGCCACCTTTTCGGTCTCATTCCCTTCGTGAAACGCGCAATTCATGGAAAACAAACAAACTTCTTCGTTTATTACTTAAGTTACTTTCATATTAACTTATGAAACATATACTAAAAATTTATTTGTGTTATAAATTGTAGATCTTCTGAAATTTTTGTATACGTAGAGTTATGGAATATTTCGAGTTTCTAACTCCTTGGTCTACGATTTTCCTGATAGGTGTTTCAGTGATAAAACAAGTCAAGAACATACTTCACAATTGACAATCATTGATTATGTAAATTGTAATTTCAATCAAAACGTGAACAAAAAAGGACACGATATTGTAAATCAAGGGGTTAAATATTCGAAAGGGTATTAATTCGGTTCTAACAGTAATTATGTTCATCCCATATTAACACCCTTTCTCCTGTTACGATCAAATTTTATTCCTCACTGTGGTTGCAAGTCCTTCAAACATCACAGTGAAAGGGTTAATTTAAAGTTGCCCGGAAACTGCTCGAAGCGGGACGAAGGAATTCCGCTTGTTCACCAGCCACGTTCAGGAGAACAATTTATCCCGTGGAGAGGAATATGGGTCAGCGTTCGCCGCGCCACCGTGTCGGAATACAAATGGCCCAGTGCCGCATCGGGAAAACTTTTACCCTCCTACCCCCGTCGAAAAATTCCTACTCTTCTTGCTAAGACCCGGCCAGGACGGATGTGCTCGTACTGCGGCTTCGTTGCGCCAGTTTCCGCCAATCGGGAGCCGAACGCGTAAAAATATCGTTGGCCAAGTTCCAGCGACGCGATCTTTCTCGCGTAAACATTCGAAAACTGTTTCCGCGCGGCTGAACGAAGCCGAGAGGAATCGAACGTGCTTCTTCTGATTTTTCCTCGACGCCGCGTTCGATCGAGACGAGCGCAAACATCGCGAGGATAAACTTCGGAACGAGGATGACGGATGTTCGGAGGAAACGAAGGTCTTCGGTTTTTTCCTTGTTTTCCGAGTATTCGCGCGTCTCCTTCAACCGTGAACTCTTTCCGAGATCAGGATATTTTATCGTGTTTGCTGTTCCCGTTTCGGGGATGCGGCTTTATTGCAAACGGATGGAAGAACGGGACGATGGAACGGTGGATTTGTTGGGGATGAAACATTTAAATTCCTGCACCGTGGAAATTGTTTGATATAATCGGGTAGATTTTGACGGTGAAGGTTTTCAAAACCAAAAGCTGTATTTTGAAACGATTGAAATATAATTTCTATATTTTTACCGTGAACAGTTTTAGAAAATAGGTGAAGAATAATATGTCTTTTAATCCGTTCAGTGTACACTAACGTAAGTGGATAGTATTTTTTTTTTTTTTAGGATTTATAAGGATTTATATTGCTGTTATTTATTATAAATAATTTGCAATATTTTGTATTAATATTGTAAACTTCTGTATGATTTGTAGTCCTAATATTTGTTGTAAATAATATGACAATTTGTGGTTTTAATTTAAAGTATTATTTAAAAATTTTCGCACATTTAGATTATTGCAGTACAATAATTGTTAATCTGATGAATATATTTACCACTTTCTTTCCTGCTTATCAACAATATAACACTACAGGATATAACAAATTTTTGTTATTAAAATTGACATCATATATAACCAAATAATTAACGAAATTGTGATCCAACGATAAATAAACCGAACAGAATATAACAGTAAATCATTGTAGTATCAATCGAATGCAAGTTCTGGGGAATCGGAACTGTTTACAAAAATAAAATCGTGTTATAAAAATGTTGTAAACTGTAGGATTGTAATAATATTGAAAATTTAGTTAGTTTTATAGTGTTTAATAATTCGACTTACACTCCACGAAAAGGTGATTGGGATCGTGTTCCCTTAACGAGGACAGTTCAGGATCCAAAGTATGTCTCTGATGCCACCCTCTTCTCGGAAGGGTGGAAACCCTTCTTAGCAACGGCGCTATACAAACATCACAATCGTTTCAACAATAGCGATAACGTTTGTAACGCAATCGAAATAGAAATCGAGCAAAATTTTAGAATCAGACGAAAGTATGCACAAGCTTGAGAAAAGCGTAATCAAGAAGTAGAAAATACGCACTGCAAGGGGTGAAATTTCTTGAGGGATGAAGAAAGGTGTAAAGCGATCGAGGCGAACACATGCGAAAATTATTTACAGTAGAAATTATATAGATTGCAGCTGATAAAATGAAAATATATAAATAAATATTTTAAGGACGTTTTTATGTTCCTATATTTTTTAAAACTTTTCCTATTAACTTTCAGTAAAAATACATTTTTCATAAAATTTGCAATAATAGCAGTAAGCTCAATTATTCTGAATAAATTATTTGTTCGTTTAATAATATTAATAATATTAACTGTATACTAAAATTTTTGTATCAAAGAAACAAAGATTCCAACTTTTTTAAATTATAGCTTTTGTAAAAAAAATGGATGGATAAAATTTAATTAAAGTCTATTTCTAGAACAATATAAACCTACATAGTGAACAAATTTTGGCATCTGAATAATAATACTTCTGTTAATTTTAAACTAGAAATTTTCTTTAGCAAAAATTCTCCATCGTTCTTGTTATTAATTTAAAGTAACAATTGATTATTTCAAATTGTATTTAAAAATTGCTTTCAATAGTTGCATCGAAATACAGAGAAGTAACAGTTCTAGAAACGTGTTAGCTACTAACAGAAAATCATCTCGTTCAATGTTGGTTGGACTACATTTGGACCGAAAGTGAGGCCAAACATAGGGCTCTGTTACCGTAGCAGATAACAACCACGAATCACGGAAACACGTTCCTAGCTCTATCTGTATCGTGGCTGCAACTGCAAGGCAGTTCGACTGTGTGCACATGCAACAAACACACATGCATACTGATTCCATTCATTACCATCGTGCAACAATGCTACTTGGTTCGATTGAATTCGCGCCTGTTCTCATCGCATTACGGTTATTTCCATTCGCGTATCGCACAATGAGGAAGAGTTTCGACTTTGAAACCTGATTTGCGCCTATTCGTGTCGTTCGAAAGCAGTCACTAATTAATATCCTGGAAGAATCATCGAGGACGATCAAGATTTTTCTTGAATTTCGAGATGTGACGTTCGTGTCCCTCTGAACGAAAGTTGCCTTGATAATAATTGTCGGAATTGTGTGAAAGTTTGCGGTGTTCTTAATCCTTTCGTTGTGGGAAATTTCAGTGCGAAATGAACATTACATGGTAAACAGTATATTAATTATTTATTCTGAAGTGGAATGACGGATATCGTCTTTAGATATTTTAAGGGTTAAATTAAAAGTATTTGTTTTTTAAGTCAAGAAAAGTTAAAATTATCTTTTATTAGTAATAATTTCAGTTGTTTTATTTATAGTTAACCAAGAAATAACTAGAGTTTTTTAAAAATGATGAAAATCTACTTTCAAAGCGAATGGTACTCATTTTAATTAGTGTAAAGAGCTTTTTTTTAACTAATTTAATATTTTCGTAACCTCCGTTGCAAGTAAATATTGTATTAGCCAACTTTAAGTCGCTAATTAAATATTTTATTTACTAATCCGTCAAAAATCTTAAAACAACCCATCAGAATATTGAAATAAAATTGTCTCCTTCTACTCAACCCTTTTATACCGTCAATCACGTACCCAGGTCGATTTATGATACGCTTGCAAAATAAAAGTGTGCTAATAATACAAATGAATCAAATCATTGGAATAAAGAGTTAAATCGTCCAAAGCGATCGAATTTATCAGTCGACTCTAGAAAGCGAAGAATACCCACGGAATCGTCTTATCAGACATTGGGTTAGGTCCATCTTGTTCCTCCTACGTTGTGCTATGACTCAACCTCCTTCTACGGCCAACGGGAATACACTGTGCACCGGAAGTGCATGGTAGTTACGACGTTGACGGTCTTTCCTCATTACGTGCCGCGCCTTTGTTCGTGCCTCTTCTTCTCTTCTCTTTTGCTGACGATTCGAACGGCACTTTTTTAAACGGATCCTTCGATCGTGGGCCATTTACATGTGTTTAGCATCTTACGCATCAAATTCGATTGTGAAATTGCAGAAATATTCATATTATTACGCGGCACAATTGTGGTGTTTAAAAATAAGACTGTCATACTATAATCAATCCTATGAATTACTCGTTGAAAAAATCTTCTAGCGAAGTATTGCAATCTTCTAAACGCAATTTTCTCAATTTTCATAACAAGCACACGGTTTCTTGTTTATTTTATTCAAAGGTCTATTTATTCGGTATCCAACGTGTACTGACTGGGCAATTAGGTATAACAGATTCTTGCACCATCCCATAGGGCTAAGAACTACTCCATATTTCGACAGTTAGATACTGAATCCATTTCGTTTCATAATAACTCTTGAAATGACCAACCTGTTTCTTTTTTTAATAATCATGTTTTGAACGTCCTCTGTTTCTTACTGTCAGATTATCTCCGATATCATCTGTTTGAAAATCTTCTGGAGATTTTTCTTCAATATTCATCAGCTTTGAAGGTCCGTTCTAAATAAGGTTTTCCAATTCGCACGTCCAGCAACCGCACTAATTAGTCCGTTCGAATCGTACGAACCAAACGGGGCGCACGGTTAATCGAGTTCGAGGCGAGCAAGCCATGGGTGTTGCGCTCGCAATTAAGCAACAGTATAATACACCGGTGGTTAAGTTATACCCCGTGTAACCGAAGCATGCCACTGTTGGATCGCGTTTCACCGGCCACCATTGTCTCCTTGAGTTACCAAAGCGTCGAGCATCGTGTCTAGGGTCACAACTTTTATTCTCCTACCTTTTGCGACCTTCCCGAAGCACTCTGGAACTCGATCTCTCGACCAACGACTCGTTTCGAGCATGAAAAATATCGTTCGAGGTTTCCTTTTTGTCGAATCGAAGTCGCCAAAGGGTTTAAGAGAGCTTTTGTGAATCTTCGATTTCGATTCTGTTGTTCTTGCGTTATAAAATTGCGACACTGTACAGTCTATTAAACTATTAATCTAGACATTTATGACAAATTATGTGAGATCAAAAGGTGTCCAACTAACATAAAATAACAAAAATATCGACATTCAGTCATTCGGACAAATTATGAAACAGAAATATGTCCAATATAAAAAATATTCAGTAACTACATTAAGTTATTATATAGCTAACAAAATATGCAAGTGGACTAATATTCATTTAAAAAGAGATACTTCAGATTTATTAGATTGAAGTAGAAAGCTCGATCAAGTGACGCCGTCCCGTAAATATCATCCTGTATAAACGAACACGAATTCCTCGAAGGCCGAAAGTCCAGTTGTACAACGGTTCCAGAATGGAATCACAGTCGGACAGTGATTTTTAATTAAATGTACGGACGTTTCAATTAAAATCCTCCAGTGTCGGCGTTTCTCGTCGTGCTTGCCACCCTCCCAGGCATCGTTCAATCCCAAAGTCACCCTCAGCGTCCCGTCATCCACCCTTTGATTGCTGTTTCTCGCGTCTCGATGTTTCAGCAGATGTCGCCGGATCTCATCCCTTTCCCTTTCACGCTTTCGTCCACGATGTATACTCGGGAACAACATTTTGCACGACGCAAAATTTCTGGCATTCAATTGACGCCTATTTAATGAATTCCTTTTGTATTGCAGAAGTTTGAATTTTGATGTGAATATTAATTGACAGTCAATAATTGTCGTAGATCATTCGAAAGAAAAAGAGATCAAAGTTAATCCATAAATGTATCGTGGTTCTATTTGGCACACTTATGTTTTTTCGTATAGCAAAAATATATGATAAACAGGAACGTACGAATCAAGAAACATGGTATCGACGAAAGGCACAAAACGTAGAATTTTTTTGATAAAAAAATTATTTATCAGTTGAGTATCATTCAATATTATAGGTTTCAGAGTGATTTGCAATGCTCGGTTCGTAATTTGTCCAATTTTCAATAATCTAGTGTTACAAATGGAAAAACATCTCTTTAATATATTATCACGTTTGGAAAATTCAGGTATCTATGGTTTAAATACAAGAAGCTTTCTCATCAAAAATTATACCAACAACTCTACATCAATGAAACGATAAAATTAGTTCACAATTTGATAAAAGAAACTATCCCCAAAAGTCTAAAGTATCACTTATAAAGAAACTACAATTTATGCAAACTGAGAAACCTTCAAAAAACTAAACTCACCGCCTTGAATAATAATTTAAGACCGACGCTCGATTATGCTCTCCACGTTGAAAGTCGTAAACTTCCTGAAGAGCTTTTAATTTTTTAAGAGGAAAAACTTCGTTAGGGGAAGATCGTTCCGCGTTGCTCGAAGTTTTCAGGACAGTTTACGAGCTTCGAGCGAGTAAACGCGTGCGAGAGGGTTCGTGGTGTCAGTGAATTTTGAAAGTTTATTGGAATAGCGCGGCGTTTGGTTTCTTTTTGGACTTTACGTCAAAAATAGATGACGATGGTTGCACGGAAAATTTCATAAGAGGAACAAAGCTTCTATCCGTACAGACTCTTGAGAGTGAAACGACTGTGGCTGGGGCAGCGAATATTTATGCTTCGCTCCTGATTTTTCTGTATAATTGAAAGCCTTCTTTTCCAATCAAATTATTAAATTTAAAATTAATATAATTGTTTCATATTTTTGCTGAATTTAATTTTAACACTTTTGTTCGCAGTAGACTCGATACTTAATTAACCTGACGTAGTACTTTGTGGAATGATCATTGTATTATTAATTGTATTCATGATAAAATAAACTTCTACATAAATTAAAAAATGGCATAACATCTTAATGTCGATTATTTCAAAGATTTCAAAACTTAATAATTCTGAGACGATTTGATGACATGAAAGTATCGCGAAGTAGGCTTAAAGTTTTGCGAACATGATACCATAAGCATCTCATTAATATTCTTAATAGAGAATTCTGTATTGGAACGAGCGATGAATCAACTAATTTATAGTTTAGGTGACTCAACCAATTTATATCCTGTTCGTTCATACATAGGATGTTCCAAAAATGATGTGTTACTCGAGAACTATGAAACCTTTCTATTTCATAATATAAATAATTAAAAATTGGATGGTTGCTAGTGGATAACAGTAAATTGGAAATTAATTGATCTACTGTTTGCTTCAACGAAGAAGCATTTTGTATCAAGAATATCGATGAAACGTTTATATATGTATTCTCGTAAAATCTTAAGCTTTAATTTGACATGCCACAAGTACCATTTTCCGATCATTTTCTGTCATTGAATAATGTCACACTTTGCCCTATTCAAAATTGATTATTGCACCCAGTAACTGATAACACGTCATTTTATATTAAGAATGTTAACGAAGGGTTTATATCATCGTTATCGTGAAACTTTAAGCTTTAATTCAATGTCATAAAATCCTACTAAACATCCTACAATCAAAACTTAATTATTATATGTATATAAGAAGTATTAAGTACAAGTATACTAACATTCCATTAAACAGTTATTCTTAAACAAAATATCAGAATAGCTCGATGTCTCAAATTTGATATTTGTTCCATTAACTTATCTGCGAAGCGAATCCCAGCCAGATTCCGTTTTCTATTTACGTACAATCATTTCGATTCGCACAGATATCCATGAACCAAGAAGAAATTCAAAAAAAGAAACCACTCCGAGTGGAATTCTTTCAAAATATTCCGCTAGGTTACAAGGATATTATCGATGCTTTGCATCGGGGTACCGTTCGTTTCGCGTCAAATCACCAAGGGAAATCATGCGCGTGAAAACTCACCGACACTAGTCGCGCATACAAACGGTCACAGTATTTAATGACGCGAGACAAACAATCTGTGGTTTTCATTTCCGTAAAAATACCAGAGACACGACAATTTACGTGTTTTCCAAGCCGACCAGCTCGATTAAGCTGGATTATTAACACGCTGATTGCGACCACGGTTATAACTGTCGTATACCTAGTACGCCAATTACCAAAGATATCGTGGATTAAACTTTTAATCTGAAGAGTCAATTTGTTATCGCGATTTTTCTTCGCTCTTTAACACCTTGATATAGTAACTGTTTGCGTCGATGTTGCTTAGTTTTCATTTATTCATTGTGTAAATAGCAAAGCAATACGAATGGTACAAATTTTAAAATGATATGGAATTATGGTACGTAATTTCATTCCAAATAATAATAATTCGCTGCAGGTCAAAAAATGTTAGTTTTAAATTTTAAAATGTAATTTTAATTAAGTTTAGTTCCCTTTCACTTTCACTCGTTAATTAATTAATCGAATTGAATTCGTAGCATTGGTCATTGGTGACATTCACAGTAATTAATACATAACAAAATAACTTTTGCTATACTAAACATATAATATCATATGTTATACCAATAATAATAATCGTATTAAGAATTAATTATAATTATACTACTATATACGTAAAACTATTATTATAAAAATATTGTATAGTATATGAAACTGCTAATAATAATTGTATTAATAATTAATTATAATTACATTATTACGCCTACTATATTGGTACAGTTTATTTGCAATTAATTATTATTTTTCCTCGGACTCTATTTCTTAATTACACGAGCGAATGAAATTCTTAGTCCCAGTCACCATGGAAGTCAACCTATTAACTGTACAATCGACAATAGCACACGGGATAAGCTTGAAAAGCAAACAGAAAGCGAAATAATTGGACAAACAGAGCATATTTCTCACGAAAAGAAGCGCATCGAAAGAAAGGAAAAAATGTTAATGAACACCAGAACCGTTCGAGTTTACGATTCCAAGAGCAGATATCGTTTTTATACGTGCGAAATGGACGACGTCGTCCGTACCCGGATCGAAACTTATACAATTTCTATAGTGTCTTAATGAATTTGCTCGTGAAACGTGAACGTGTTCAACCTGCAATTAAACGTTGCTTCATTAAACCCGTGACGAAGCGTTAACTCTATCGGAATACATTAATTGTCGCTTCTCGTTTGATTCGAATCAAAATTTTAAGGTGCATTAATTCACGATTCGTTTTGCAATCGCTAAGTCAGGGGAACTCGTGAGACCATTGGCTCGATGTCAAGTTTCAATTACACCGCTATTTAATTCAACATAATTTACTTCATTATCAAGATTTATACGATTCCGTTTCACGAGCAGTATTTTCGATGGTTTAATATTTTGAACGCCATGTTTTGTGATCTTCGCAATTTATTAAATCTGTTAAAAATACAATTAAACCATTCGCTCCAACTTTAACTATTATATTTCTTTTGAATAAAAATTGCGAATAGAGATTTTGAAATTGAAATATATATTTCTAGCGTAATTACGAAGGGGTTAATTACTAGGAAGATTTTCTACGATTTTAGCTTAACGTTGACAGTGTTAATCGTAAATCTTAAACGTTAACACTTTAAAGGTAAAAAAAAAAATATAATATGTGCATGATATTCCTTCATATTCTGTACGAACGATGCGTCAACGAAACACTTCTACGGAAACGTGATTCACTTGAAGCTTTATCAGTATATAAACGATTTCATTTTTGCAACCAATCAATTTACATTACTTATCATTCTTCAGATCAATTACGATATCTCATAAACAGCGAATACATCATGCATGGCACTCAAAATGTTAAAAACAAACTACCCAAAGCTTCAAGCACAAAGAACGATATATCCGGCGACTTACAAACGCTGCCCGAATCGTCCTCCTCTTTTCCGCTCAGATCCAGATGATTTTTCCTCCTGCGTCGCATAATGGAGTTCCACACCTTCTTGCGACTCATCGTAAACACCTATTGTTCACACCCACGTGTACCGAACGTCGTTAATCAAACTCGATCCTCCTAATATTTCCGTTGAACTAGGTTAATCGACGCTTCCTCTCGATTAGAAAGCATTGGTTATCGACGCATCATCCTCCCGTCAGCCACGTTACACACTTTCGAGTCCGCGTTAACGCGTCGACTGACAGATCGAAGAGGGTCAGTCGCCCATTTTGGAATCGCGTCTTTTTAACGAGAACTCGCGATTTCGTTACACGAACGGCTTTCGATCAGTCCTTAGCCGAGAGCAAAACTCGCGACAGCTCCATAATTAGTTCGCGGCTCGCCTTGGACCGTTTGCTTCGTTTCCGTTCGACGAAGCTCGGCTGAAACGTTTCGCCAAGCTTTGTCTCGGTTTAGCCTGATTTCGCGGCCGATTTCGTCGCGGCTGTGAACGCACTTCTATCGTTTCTAACCGAGAGCAGAGGACGAAAGCGGCACTTTTATCGCATCCGGCGCCGAGACACTCTTTCCACGAGGAGAACTCGAACAAGCTTCGACCATCCGCGCCAATCGGCTGGTGCGGAATCGAGGACGGTGGGGAACGCGGTTCGAGGAAAATCCAGTGAAACCTGACGACTGTTGGTCGCGACCTGGAAAATCCTGGATATTTCCGTTTTTGGGTTCGATTTTAATCTTATAATAAATTCTTTCGGAGGTCATCTTTGTCACCATTAATCCGTGATCCTTTAATGACCATGCTCGTGTTAACGAAGTTTCAATTTTCTCTCAAATTGCGCATTAAAACGATCCTACTTTATTTAATTAAATTTATGCAATGTTAAATATACTAATGTCGATAGTTGTAAGATTTTCTCATTTTTAAAGGGGCGATATTTTCTGAAATATCGCGATAGAGCAAAATTCGCTGTTTCCTCCAATTCTCGGAGTCGCTTTCGGGGAAAGCATTTTCAAAATTTTTAATACGCATCTCAAATTATAGTAGCGATACACTTGTATTTAATAAACGTCAACAAATTCACAATTACGAAAGGGTTGAAGCTTCCTTGTACGTTCTTGAAAAATTCTAAGTTTCCAAAAATATTAATTGTAAGTTTCAGAATTCCTAGAAACTAAGTTTATAAAAATATAACAATTTGAAATTTCAAAGTTTCCAAAAATATAGTATTTTTCTTATTAATTTCTATACCAAAAAGAGAATATAATATTTCCAACTGGAGCAAAAGAATCAAGGGGTAAGTTAGTATGTAAACAGATTTCAGTTCCATCAATAGATGACCCAACTAGTAAGGACTTAATCAATCTCAAGCAACTACAATTGCTGAACACCCATTGCAATTTCCAAACTGAAGTCTCACAAATGATCACTTTCACGACAGAAAAAAAAAATCACGTGTTCTTGGATCGGCGATTAAATGCCACGGAGTGTCAGAAGCGAACTGTTTAGCCTGGCGAATCTGCGTCTTGGAACAAGCGGAGGATATGCGGTTGTCGGTGACGATAACTGCCCCGCCTGACAGGAAGTCGTTCTTCCCAAATAAACGAGCGGATTAAACCGAGCGTGAAGTGATGATTGCAAATCGTTATCGTTCGGTTATACGATCCTTCGAAATTCAACAGTACACCTCGACTTACTCGCCATTCGGAGCAAATCGATTGTTAAGCTGCTGTCAATAAGGAATCTTCGGTATTTGATGATACAACGTACAGATAAAATAATTGTTTAAAATCAATTATTAGCACTATTGATACATGTCTCCCCTTTACATAAAATTTCATTGAATATTGGATATTAAGTGTCCAATTATTAGTATTAAATTTAGAAAATTATCATCGTTCTATTAATTTATCGATTCCATCAAATAAATTATTTAAGTATGAATGAAGGTGTTCCGAGTGAATTACAATCTGAAATGTATAGTTTGGAAACGAATTATGATTTCGAAATTGAGTAATCTTGTACTGCCACAGTGAAACCGGACGTTTATAGTCAGACACGCTAAAACCCTAATTGTTAACACGTTGGCTGCCACGGGGGTCACCGGTGACCGACACCCGAAATTTTTTACAATCAAATAATTAACAAAAGAAACGACGAAACAAACCACGGATAGCGTTATCATTAAGATAATAATCCTAGCTATCGATTTGAAAGGTTAAATTTGAAAATTAGTTGATTATATTCTTAATAATTAGGATTTCAACGTGTCTGACTACACACGTCCGTTTTCACTGTGGCAGTCAACGCGTTAAGGATGCAATGAATTAATTTTCAATTTTAACCTTTCATTTCGACAGCTATGTACCATTATTAGCCTAACATTAACGTTATCAGCGATTTATTTCGTTGTTTCTGTTGTTAATTATTAGATGGCAAAAAATTTCGAATGCCAGTCACCGGTGATCACCGTAAAAGTTTGTTCAAATAAAACAATTAGTTACCATAGAAAGATATGCATGCTAAATTTATTGGAAATAAAATGACTAACTTGACAAACAACACCGATAAATATTACGATCAGTCAGATCGAACGGTTAAACAAACTTAACGCACAATGTGCTCGGTGGAACTCGTTAGCTGAGACTTCACACGGTTAAATAAGGTTCACGATCTTTTTCCACCGCGGCGGAACGAACGACTTCGCAATTAACGAGCCTCGTTGGAACAAGCATAAAACACTAGTCGGTCGGCGAACAATAGGGAAATTAGGGTCGCCAGTGTAAACGGGGCAAAGTAACGCGCCATCGGGGACTTAACTCTTAATCAACAACTAACTAGAAAGTAAGTAACTTTCGAGCGTCGTTTGACGCATGTTTGCGTTACATAAATGAACAACAAACGAACAACATTTCGAGTATGGCGTATAATAATTTCACGAAAGTCCTGCGGCGTTACACCGTCCTATTAACCCTTTGCACTCGAGTGCTGCCTCTGAGGCGCCATATTTAATTTATCGGAGCATTCTAAAATGCGAAGTTTCAGTTTCACCCGTGTCAAAATATAGAAAATTAAAGAAGGGAATAAAAATCAACAGATTCTCAAATATTTCGAACAATTTTCTTCCGACATAGTACGTTGGGCTTCGAGTTCAAAGGGTTAATTCCTTGACATACAAAGACGTCTTGGATGCGTCGTGTATTTCTTTGTCATAGAAAATATTGACGTAAAATCATTGTATTAGCATTCAATTTTTTGGTTACATGTCAAGGGGTCATAATTTCCACCCGTTTGACGGTTTTAGTGTTAAATCAGAAATACTTTGTGAAATCTTCTATTATTTAATCGGATCTTTAAATACTGCAAAGAAAATTCGTTCGTAGTCATCGTTTCTAGAAAATAATTCTAAACACCATCTAAATTTGAAAATTCAACATATCCTATAAATACGATGCAAAATTCTTAATCTAGAAGACATTTTGGATAATATCCTATAAATGCGATTATACATGTCTTTGCGTGTATTCTCAATGTTCGATTAGGCCAAGAAATTGTCCAATTCGAAAATTGGTTTGGTTCAGAGAAGAAGTTTTTTAATATTCATAAAACAATGGCACATATTTCACTCTATGAAAAGGTTCAGAATCATTCAAAAGATTTTCCTGTCAACGATCATCGCTAGAGTATTGTCCGAGGCACCGGATGTGCCCTCACCGGAAGAACCGTCCCGTCCTATACGGTGAAGCTGGCCGGTGTCAGCGAGCTGGCTCGAGGCGCGTCCGCGGTGCACGCGTGAATGCACGCGAGTATTCCGCCCACGTAAACGCGTGCCAAGGCTTCACAAAATGAATCCTCTTTACGATCATGACATTCTTTTCATGATCGTGCTGGTTGTATTCGGTTACGTAATCTATCGAATCGACGATCTTTGTTCTTCCATTTTTTTTTTTTACAAAACAGAAACATATTAGAAACTAAAAACATACGAAACGAAAAGTTTCATAAAATGACTGTTATTTTATATCTAATTGAAAATTTTAACAATCTCCTTCGGTCTTCTTGCTGCACTCTTGTTTCCCCATCAGCTCCCCTTCTTTGTACGTTGCCTTTGCCTCGGCAAAGAGCACCCTGTGCCACGGTAAACGGGCGATAAAGGCAGTCAAAGGGAGCTTCGACAAAGGAAAACGCCTGACACTCGAAGAAAATGGGAAAGAAATCTGAGCGACGTGACGCGGAACCATGAGAATTCGGCCGTAAATCAATCCGATATATCGCAAGACGGCGCAGCTGGCTGTGAACGAGCGAACGCGACAACCGCGTCGCGAAATCGCGGGATGAAAACATTTCGCCATCTTCTCACGGCGCGTTTGTGCGAATAGAATTCGTTGAATTCGCGGATCTTTGCTGGAACCCGGAATTCCCTGGAAGAATGAGAAACTTTCGTGACGGAGAACGAGCGTAAATTTATGGGAATGAATTCCCGAAGGTCGATTGTCCTTGGCAACTGTTCTGCGCTCGTGTGAACCTGATTTTATGGATGACGGGGCGGATATGGGGTTGCATGAAAGGATCCCGGTTTGGGGAAGAAGAAAGGTCCAGAGGGGCCGATCGTTGGAGCAGAATATTCCTATTCAACTATTAACACCCAAAGTTGCGTGTATGCAACATTTTTCTGTGGGATTTTCCTGAAAATTCTTGTTTCTTGTTTAACCATTATTGTTGGATCTAACTTGCTGTTAGGTCGTTGATTTAAATCATTTTGTATTTTAACAATAGTACTATCGATCCAGTCAAAACGACTGGTTGAAGGTTTGTTAAATTAAATCACAAAATTTATTGAGGTGCTTTCGTTGAAATGTGTATTAATTTTTATCAAGATAACTGTATATGGTACTGTGTGTTTCAAGTTGAAAGTAAGTATACATAAAACGTCGGTAGTTGTAGCGAACCATTATTAAGTTAACCCTTTGCACTCGAGTGGTGCCTCTAAGGCGCCATATTTAATTTATCGGAGTATTCTAAAATGCGAAGTTTCAGTTTCACGCGTATCAAAATATAGAAAATTAAGGAAGGGGAGTAAAATAAACAGATTCTCAAATATTTCTAACACTTTTCTTCCGACGTAGTGCGTTTGGTTTCTGAAAACGTAGCTGGGAAATTAGATAAGAGACCCGATTGCGTCCAAAAATGCTTCGAGTGCAAAGAGTTAAATTAGTTTAAATCACTACCCTTATAATTCGTTCTTCGTTGATAAGTCATTTTATTACATTTACATTCTTAACTAGATGCTACAACCACACGATTGGTATAATAATAATAAAAAAACATTATATTATTGAGAAACGATGAACTGACAGTTGAAAATATTATGAAAATTGCACTTAAATGTTTTTTTTTGTAGTTTTTCACTGTGTTTGAAAAATGGAACTAGTTGCGCCATCTGAAAGACGATGGAGGAACAAACGAAACAGAAAAATTGATTTTTAAAGTAAATGAAGGCTTTTTTCGATAAAAATTTTAGAACAAAATTCAACCCGAATAACGGGTTTTCAGTTGAGTTAGAGCTCTAGAACCAAAAACTGAACGAAATGCATTTTACTGGCATATGGGGTCTATCAGACCATATTATAATAAGATAATTCAGATAACTA
The DNA here is from genome assembly GCA_943735885.1 of Stelis phaeoptera. NCBI lineage: Eukaryota > Metazoa > Arthropoda > Insecta > Hymenoptera > Megachilidae > Stelis > Stelis phaeoptera. The sequence goes on from OX030933.1 coordinate 8,206,870, forward strand.
AATTATTGTATTTATTAAATTGATTCATAAAACTGATTAACATGTCTGTTTAATCTGGGAGTTGACAGGAGAATGGAAGAATATTTTGTTAAACAACAAAATTGAAATTATATAAAAGAATAACGTTCGATTCAAATCAAACAAGCAATTTAAAAACATTTGTATATAATTAAAATGAAATCTTTTTAACCGACAACAAAGGTGGTGAAAGGAAAACTTCTTTATCGGCAGATTCGACTACCACTGCAGGCAAAGTAGCGGACTTCATATCTCGAACACAGATTTCCATTTTACCGACAAAAATTAATTATTTATCATTTTTGAAATTTTTAATTGACAGGAGATATGGATAGATTTTATCTTGTTTATTTTTTCTGATCCAACGAGATTCACTAATAAATAGTTAGTTACAGAATTCAAACGAGAAAGGAGCACCAGAATTTAAGTTTATTAATCAGTTTTGAATCAATATTAAAAATATAATTAATAAATAAAAATATACTGTAGAAGAGTTATTTGAAATAAAAACCCCTACACTGCACATCAGTGGCACCTTCTTTTATTTCCGAATTAAAACGTTTAAACTAATTCTAATAACATCATTTGCATAATATGTACTGTGATCATAGTACACTATGTGAAAAAAAAAGCAATTTTGTATTCCGTTAGTTCGATCATTCACAATAAGATGGCGCCAGCGGAGCTGTTTTCCAACGCGCGCACAATTATGAGAGGGAAACAATAAGCAATTTGAAATTTCTGTTTTAATAATTAAATAAACGTGATACTATCACTTTTACAGTACTGTACCCCTAAAAATCCTTTATACAATCGAATTCATTTTAGTGTTTAATTGAATATCTCTGTTACATTGATTTGGACTTAAAAGAATTATAGAAAATGAGTTCCTTTGATGCTTTCTTTCTTCAAATAGATAAAAGAGTGAAAACACCTGTTAAAAAGTCACTACTTTTAATAAAAAATTGTTTCTAATTTTTTGTTGCGACTAAAATAATGTATATGTTAATAAACAAAGCTCACTGAATATTTAAACCTCGTTTAATTAATTACCGTAGACTAGTAACAATTTTCTCTTACCTTTGCATTAAATAAATGATTATAACACATGTAACAAAATTTCCAATTCTAATTTATCAAGTTCATCATGTAATAATCAAATATTCTAATATTTCGTTCTAAAAGAGATGCTTAGAAAAAAAAAATGACCCTAAGAAAAATTTCTCTCTATCATCAAACGAGTCCCTTGAAATATTATAACTTTGTTTTGTGGAATTTCATCATACGACTCTAATAATAAGAAAAATATTTAGGTGATCCCATTTAATTACCTCACCCAGTACGTGCTTCACACTTGACAATCCTCGACTACATAAATTATAATTGTAATTAAACTTGGAATTCAATTGCAATCAAAATATGAATCAGGGGGATCACATCTGAACTATAGGGTGCGTCACGAATAGCAGAGGATTAAAATACATTAATGATCGATGTTAAAAAATAAAGAAAATTTACCCCCCAGTTTATCCAACCCGTTCGTTATTGCTGCACCACTAATCATCATTTAATAGGGATTTAACACGATCCCCAGGTGAGAAGCATACCGTTCCCCGAAGGGGCTTTGCACCCAGGGGGAATCGCACCTGTCGAACAATGTCGGCTCGTTACGAGCAACAGCAACGCGGCCTCGACAATCGAAACAAAGAGCAATTAATAGAGGGGTGGTCCGATCCACTCGGATCTGCCACGATAGATAAAGGTATCGACAGGAGCTTCGCCCGATTTGCCATACGATAAAAGACGAACGCTTCCGTGTTCTCGTTATGCATCGTGGAACGCGAACGTTTTCTGGACGGGTTCATTACCAACGGGACCATTAACCCTTTCCAGCTCAGCGATACCGTATGGCAACATTTATTTTAAATTTATCAAATCTTAGACGAAAATTATTTGATGACTTGAGTCCTTTCAACATCGCATTATTTTGTTAAATCGTTTGAAAGGAATTGTAGATATCCCAAAGATCGACTACTTGAAATTGCGTATCAAAGTAGACTACTCAAGCAGGAAAAAGTACTTCAGAGTATCAAAGTGGAAAGTTTACCGATTATAGTCGAACAAATAATAAATGAAAATCTAGTTCTCGTACAATACAATCTACGTCTATTTTTATATGGGAAGAAACTGAATTTCCGTTGAGAGGAAGATAAGAGTGGAGCATTAGCAGGGTTCTAACGATTGATTAAACGTCGTCTAAAAGAATAATTCTAGATCTAAAAATTCTTCAAACTACGTAGAAGTCATAGAAAGCGACGTCTTCTCGAATTTCTCGGAACAGTTTCATACCCCGTTGGCGAAGCTGTTTACCGAGCACGTCGGCTCTTAAATGAGATTAATTTTACTCAGACTTACCTATCGGCGACGCGGTGTTGGCTTCCCGTAGGCTGACTGTTTCCGGTTCGACCGCAGCCTCGTCTTCTTCGATCAATGGCGGCGGGGGTGCCAGGGGCCGCGATTCGTATCCCCAATGCTGACGAAAAGCACGTGCACCACCGTCCAATCGAACACGCGGCAGTTCGACGAACATCGCGTCTCCCAACTGCAAATAAACGATAAAAGAAAAACATTTAAAGATCGATTCAACCTTCTATGCACACGTACGACTTTGAAATAACATATCAAATTTTTGTCACAAATTATAAAATTTCTACTTCGTTTCATTGTGCACTCGAGTAGCCTACATTCGTCATAATAAATAAATTATAGGGTGATTGATCAAATACTGTGGTTCAGAAATTCTTTGTGATATTATTTTGCAACAAACTTTGTTAACTATCTACAAGCTTCGTTTCTGTGTTACTTTATTAATATCAGAATTGTGCAATTTTATTTTTAAGGTCTCGGTTGTATCCCAGTCTATGGTCAAACATTTGATATTTGATGAAGCTATCAATTTTTGTTTAACATTACGTTAAAATATTTACATTCGTCTGACATTGTATTAAGGGCTTATATGCAGTCATAAGATCGTAAAAATTCATTTTTTTAAAGAAGGGTGTTTTGAATGCTGGAGCTGTTGTTGAGGATCTTCAATACGGACCTAGAATCGATGACTCCATGTAAGTTAAAAAAAAAAGATTGTTCTTACTTTTATTGACACCCAAAACTATAATCACGATTTTCTCAAAACTACATCTTTTAGGTCCGTGCGTAAAATAAGTCAGAAACTACTGCAACGATCTTAATAAAATTTTACATACATCTTTAATATGAAAATAACCAGGGATTGAAGAAATCATTTTTTCATTTTTTTGTTTCACCTATTTTACAAGGTGTTTCTTCAAAACCGCACTAAAAATTTAAAATTTAATATTTCACAAAATCGATTCGTTCATTCCCGAGAGAAATTCATCTACTAACAGAATTTATTTGTTTTTTTGATGTCAGATAATCCTGTGCAAGGAATCTTATTTTGAAAACTTCTCTGACAAACTATTCAATTGATAATTTCTTTATGAAAAAATTACAAAATGTTCTTGAAATGTTACTCTTTCATATTCAAAAAGTTTTAAATAAATTAATCGATTAGATGCTTTCAAAAAGATTCGCAAAAAATCGCTTTTTCTCGACCTCATGACTGTATCTGTAAACCCTTCAATAATAGAATAACCATCTATAATTTCGAAGATGAATTGAATTTCACAAAATCGTCAAAACGAGCATGGTATTATCCATAATTTGCTATCTGAAATCGACAACCCCGATTCGATATCGTTCCATATCACCAGCCACGAATACCAATCGATCAAACGCAAAGAATCAATGAAGAAATTATCCACGAAACAGCCACGAACGAGCATCGGACACCATAACGCGCCAATTATTCACGACACTCACGTAACCCCGAATCACGTCCATACCGACGGAGCAGGTTAACGAGATGCCCCGCGTCCAATTAATCGTATCAGAACCGTGATCGATGTCATCTAACGACGGTCGGGACCGGTTTCGAGGGATCGACTCGATCCGAATCGAGGAGCAAAGTGAATCGCGAGAAAAAGGAGGCGCCTCTTCGAAAGTCGACCGGGTGTCGCAAGAAGCTGGACAACGACTGGGCCGTATCTGCCGGTTTGTCTTAAAATGCCACGGATTGACCCCTGCGACACGATGACGTCACTAATTAGAGCTTGTTGAACGCGTGAAATCCGTGGAAGAGATCGTTTCTTTCTGGTACGCGATCGACCAAGCCTCGACTCACGAACGGGGGATGTATCCGTTCAAATTTGGTAAAAGAGTTTTATTTCGTAATAGAGGAGCTGAGTTGAATGGATACAAATATCTTAAGGCAAGTTCCATCAAAATCATTAGATTATAAAGATTTGTTTTCTGAATTGTTTTAACGACTGAGGAATTAGTTCACCCTTTGGGGCTGGTTTGAGTTCTTTGGCTCCCTTTCTGGATACGCCATTGTTCATGGTTCTTGAAAACTTGTCATAAAGGGTGATCCTTTGTTTCTTGTATTTTTTAAATATTAATATTAAATTCTTTTGAAACCTAAAAAACAGCATCTGTAAGGTTCCTGTGCTATTACAATTCTTCTGATGTCTTACGTGACACACCAAGGGATAAGGGGTTAGGGTTAAACGAACGTAACAATGTGAACTGCACGTGTATACCTAATTATAGATAACAAACAACAAGACTGTTCTTAACAGAACAATTCTAATTAAAATACATACTCATGAAAGGTTGGAATGTACTTGATTGAAGTTTGATTATTTTTTAAGGTGTCTTTTAGAGTTTGCAAAAATACTTTCTGCAAACTTTTTTCTATTTATAAGTATCTATTGTTTCTTTTTTACAAAGTCTTCACAAACCGTTCGAAAATACCTAATCAAGTTGGAATTCATTACACTCAAAGTACTTGGCTCCAATCTGTGCTTGAAAAATAAAGGGACGGATACGTGAAAATTATTAATTTCGATTTGTTCTGCGTGCTCGACTGCCCGCATCGAATGGTCGCTATTGTTTGCCAATTATCCTACATGACGAATTTCTACCCGCACGCTCGACCAGATGGACATTTCGCGACCGAACGTTTGCGAAAACGTTATTTGATTTGGCAATCGATGTATGCGGTGTGCAAACGATTCTGCTACTTCTTTTTATACGCATGATGAGGATGGTAGGCGATTATCAAATTTTCAAGCGAATGCGCAAAAAATAAAACAATTATTAACACCAGTATTGCTCATATTTAATTAAAATGGAGTATAAAACATAAGCTTATTTTAATAAAAATATCTTGTGAAATATTTTAATATAACACTCTATGCACTAGTGTTACTTTGAGGTAGCCCTTGAACGATATCGATTGGGTCAATTGTGACCCAGACCTACGAAAAATATGTAATTACGCTTCAATTAAAATTAAAGGTTCAAATTTCCAAACGAAACGTTTGTATGTATTGAAAAAATAATATCTATGTACAGAGATGGTATAAAATGTATAAAATAAGAGTCGAAGCAAACTTGAACTTAAAATTCTAAATTATATTTGCATCGGCAAAGCTTTGTATCCGTGATGCGAGGGTTAAAACTATTAATTCTCACCTTTTATCATTAGGTACGATTAAGCCTTGCATATACCGTAATGAGATAAATATTGTAATTTAGAAATATAAAAATATCGCTGGAATTATTCAAAAATATAGAAAATTACAGTAGATTAAAATAAGAAACCCGAAGTAAGTCATTTTAAGTCAATAATTCCAGCGTTAAATAAATAAATTTAGAATATATGTATACTTTAATAAAGGGGTTATTCTGATAATTAGTATACAAATCCCTTTGTCCAATTTCTCAAAAATAAATATCATCCCTTTCTTTAACAAAATTCGAAACACTTTGACTCAATGTTTTATAAAAATAGAAACGAAACAACCCAGGTACCTAATTAAAAATTATTCTATCATCAAAAAAGTGTGCCAGATCATGGGTTACGACACAAGATACACGTGTCCGTAATCGATTATGGTCGTTCGACGGCTGTAGTGTTCGTGTTAACGGCAATTACCAGGCTGGTGCGAATGAACACGCGTTTAATTACTCGAACCCGTATTGGTCACGAATATCGTGACACAACAAACACGGTGTATAATGGCTACGGTTCTCAATCCTTGATCCCCGAACGAATGATTGAAAAGAAGAACATTTGAAGCGAATAATTCTTAGAAGACATACAAATCTGCCTAAGTCGATAATGAATATTTGATGTACAATTAAAAATAGTAAAGTAGCAAAATTGAAAGCTTAAAACTACAAAACAATATACTTCGATTAATTTGCCTAGAAAAATTGAAAAATATCTTTGCTACGAAGGGTTAACAATAAGAATCCGTATTACAGAATTTTTGAACCATTCGGACAAGATAATTGAACGGAGATTGAGGAACACTGTTCTCTTTCTGTTTTCACGAAGTATATTTAACAAATTGGCAGGAAACTCTTTCGAAACTTCGATCCAACTTCGAGATCGAAAGCTGTTCTCAGCAAACGCGGTGAAATACCGAACAAACAGAAAGCATCGCAGTCGTCCGGACGTCCGAACTGGGTACGTGCGTTGCAAGCAAACAATATTCCAGCGAGGACTGCAAGCACTGGGCGAGGATGCTCCAAGGAGTAGGCACAACACGCTTTGGCGTGGACAAAATTGCATTAAGCGAAAACGTGGAGGTTCAAAGAGGCGAGAAGCGTTCGCCAGCCAACCGAACGAATTTGACGACGGCAACATCTTTCAGCCGCGGGTCAAAGAAGGCGCACGAAGATACAGCTTTCTACCCGTTAATTCGATATCGTCGAGTTCGTTTTGGGCCCCTTTCGGCGAACATTCGCGGCAATGAAACGATTGGCTAAAACTGTTAATTCGTAATTTTCTACGAAGCTTCTTTGGCCTTGTGAATGATATTTATTATAACAGAGTAATTCATAGATAACAAATTTCATGGAATTTTATCTTGAAATATTCAACTGTCAAGCACCTTAAATTATTTTTGTAAATTTCAACGTTCAGTATCATTTTTGCAGCAATTAAAATGAGAGGAGCTTTTCAAATTCTGGCTTAAGTTTAAGTTGCACTAAGCTGAATACTTATTTAACGCTAAATCACATTGTCAAATTAAAAAAGCTGGTGACCTAAAAAGATTCAATGGTTTTGCAATGAAAATTAATGTGTAATAATGTGCATTCTACCAAATATAATTCAAGTGCAGTTAATTTCCAACGTTGAAGCTTGTATTATATTAATTATTAATAATGCATACGTGTATTGAATCAACTCATTTTTTACCATAAAGAGATGATTTAATCAGAAATCTATCATGAATATGCAGCAAAACAATGAATAATTTTAAATAAAAACTTGATTTCTAAGAGATTAAGCTTCAATGTGCAAATTCCAACGCCAAGAAAAAAATGTGCAGTATGACAAAACTGAAAGGACAACATCTGAAGGCACACAAATTGTGAACAAACCTTGTTGTGAGACTTGAACATACAGGCGGTCCCGGCGAATAGCTGCGTCCAAGGAAACATAGAAATTAATTACCAATCGTGTTCGTTTAATTACTAATCGTATTTTCATTTTTACTGGGAGTGTCACAGGTGATTATCCACAATTTTTATTTTGGTAAAATTCTAATACAATTTCTAAAATATTCCTTCATTTCACTTCAATTTTCTTCAGAATTATAAATCAAATACAAACGTGTATACATATAATTAGTAAGATTCAAATATTTCAAAGGCAGACAATGGTTTAATTAAGAAAAAAAATTAATAAAATAATACAGACACTTGTTCAAAACTCTCTTTAAAATTTAAAATTCAAATAAATATTGTGGAATCCATTACTGTAAGCGCACTATTATTCAACAGCGTATAAAATGTATAAATCCGTATATCCTTAGAATACTGCAAATTAAATTTTGAAACAAATTATCCATTACAGGAACGATACAATTCATATGTTATAGGTTTATGAGTGATAACATAGCATGAAATATGTAAGAATTATTTTATTACACCGACTTCGCCCGATTAGAACCGAGGCGCTCGAACTGCTTCGACGCGTCAAGCTACACGTGGTACACGACGCATAATTAATCGATCGTTGATGAGGATAATTAATGTCCCTTGGTTGAATTAAATCGAGCGGTTCTCGAACACCAGTGATAGTACGCTCTCGGTCATTATTGGCTTCTCGGTGTCGTGATACGAACGATGCTTTTCAACGGCTCCCCTCTCTTTAATCGTGATTAATAAATCGACCAGGTTCGAACGTTACAAAGGAGATCCTTGATCCCCGGAATCGATACGCAACGAGGAACACGAGGAAGCGACTCAACGGCGCGGACGAAGAGGTTTCCTTGTAAAACCATCTTCGTGTCTGGTTTAACGTTTCGATGCTGTCACGATATTACGATCGACGATGCGAAAACCGGCCGCGAATATTCGCTCGTCTATCTCCGAACATTCGAGGAATCTTACTCGGCGAGTGATATACGGGGTGGGTTATTTAATTGTGCCGTCTGAATTTATTTGTTAACTTTATTTAATGGAAGCCTTTCGATAGGCTTTTTTTTTTAACGGTAGAATTACCGACGATTTATGTACACTTACTTTCGGGTTGGAAATAAAATAGAAAGTAAATCAATATGGAATGAAACATACACCAGCGTGTACAGGATTGTGTTTGCCTCGAACAAAGTTAACTTACATTTTGACAAGAGCATCCTGATCAATTTTGTGTTTTAAAATATGAAACCAGGTAGTTCTAATGTTAGTACTGTCGGTTGGTGATTGAAAACCAATTAGTAAATCTTTGACTATTATTTTCTCTGGATATTGTTGATCTGAATAATGAACGTTGAGTGTGTAGTAATTGAGAAGAAATTGAAAGTGAAGGTTCTTATCTTTAATTATTATGGAGTTGTAAAGTAACGGTGCTTTTACAGCGGTGGATAATGTGTTCAAATGTACTATCTAATAGTTTGTTTCATTTATCGGTATGTAAACTAAGGAAAAATGTCACATGTGATCCATATGGATATAGGAACCTTGATTTTCTATCACTTTTCGAGATGTTTGAATGATTGAACTAAGAAGGGCAGCATTTGTTGTATAAAAAATATTACGAACGAAAATTGTTGGGTAACAATTAATTTCTTGATATTTCACCATTTTATGAAGATACAAAGGTGATATTGAATATTTGTATTATAAGGTATCAAAAACAGTAATCGAATAAAAACCTCAAGATATCTTTCGTGCTTCGATAAAAGAATAAAAATTTCCAAAAATTTCCACTTGACAGCAAACATCTTTCGTTTGAATATATTTTATCGAGAACTTAAGTGACACAGTTAAACGACTCACCCTGTATACAGTGACTTTCACAATTGTTACAGTGATTGATGTTATGAATTAAAAAATCAGGAAAACACGAACCTTATAGAAAATTAACATTTTGAACGTCGTACATTTCATGGAACTTGTGACTCCGATAATTTTTAATTCGTTTCTATTTAAATTTCATTTTACGGCACACCGAACGATTACTAATTCTTAAATTGCGTTTAGAAATCGCTAGTGTAATATGAAACATGAAATATGGAAGTTACGAATAAGTGACAGTGGCTGTCAAGTTTCCAAAATTCAATAGAAATTTCATTAAACATAAATTACCGTAGCTCTTAAAATATTTCTAATATCGGATCACTGTTTTCCTAATTATCTCGGTACTTAAATTTCGTATAATAATCACCGAGTTAATTTTATAAATAAAGGTTTACGTAGTGTATAAAAATTTCTGTGTCGATAAAGAATCTGACGTGGGTTCTGAAGGATTAAAGTAACGCTATTATTCTTTTAAATATATAGAAAAATAAAAGGTACCCAGATATAAGTATACCCAAATATTGAAATGGTTAAAGCAATCATACCGCCACTATACACCTTAAAAAGGATTTTCGCTTTGAAAAAGGTACTGAATAGAACCGAAGCTCAACGAAGCGCAGCTCTTCGACCGATTATTTCAAAGAAAATCGTGCAAAGCTTTCTGATTTATTGATAGTTATACATCAGACGGTAATTTCTTGTTTCTTAAGTAGTGAATCACGGCGCCGTACGTTTCGTGTTCCGTCAACAGCGAACCGGCAAGATTTATCGACGTGGCTCTCGCAAATGCGAACCGAGTTTCGTGCATTTCGTTACGGGGAATTTTTCACGAAAGCTGAATCTGTTACCACATCATTTGGAAGCAACCTCTCCTTTTGTACGATAGCAATTACGTGATGACAGAATCGTCGACCGACAGAATCCAAAAACGAGAAGAGCAAACGTTACCAGTAACTATGGTCTGCCTCCTTGTGCTTCGTCCTTTAGAAATTAAAGAGCGCGGTTTCATTTATGATTACGTTCCGCTTGTTTCGAGATAACGTCAAAATTAACATATTGGACGTAATTATTAGTGGTCGACCTTTGAAACGATTTTTGTCTCTACCGACGGATGCAGTTGTTCAGGTTTTGTAATAGGAAATAATATTGATAAGTGGATCTTGCAATTAGTGAAACTTTACATAAAGTATTGTAGATTTTGATATAAAGTATTCGGTGTATAAAAGAAATTTCATATTTTTAAGTTTCATAAAAGATAGTTTTCATAGAAATTAAATATTGTATACTATGGGTTGGCAACTAAATTCAACTCCAAAACGGCCCGAATAATCTTGTAATCTAATACCAAATATTTCATATTATATCTCATTTTCCTCCCTAAATACGTTGTCCAGATTCATTCCAAAGATTTCAAGAGTACACCCCCGGTCTCCGCACAGTAAATTGATGTACGAATAAAGAAACGACGAATAAGAAAGAAAACATTTACGTGACTACTTGTACGTGACCCTATTCCAAACAGTGGGCCACAATTCTGCGAAATCGTGCCATAACCATAAACCCCGACTACTCCCATGACAGTGCTACCAAAAACGAGCCCCTCTTCCCGTTTTAGGTCAGCCAGATCCTTATCAACGAAGGGAAAAGCACAGGGAACGTCGGATTACACGATTCCCTTTGCCCCGACCCGGAGCCAAACAAAGGCAGTTCGTGTTTTTCGGACCCCATCGTGGACGAAATTCATCTCGGCACCCGGATAAAACGAACATTGCAAACGGAATTCGGTTGTATAGTTAGTCGTAGACGGAGTTCATCGGGAAACAGAGAGACCGGAAGGAGAGAGGCATGAATCTCTAACGAGGAAACTCTCGAGGAGTACTTCGGAGCAACTGGTGAATTTCTCCCATCGCATCGTGTCGTCTACAAATGATGCAAATAACGTCGCCGTTGTATCGGATTATACGGCAAGAGGGTAACTTTGATAGGGAATCTTGGATTTGTATCAAAATTCTGACGTGAGCTCCGGAAGATTGAGCTAATCAGCCTAAAAAATTGATGAACATAAACCGAGGAATAAGATGCAGGTACAGAGACTTTTAATAGGGACGAGTGAAGTTCGCCAGCCATCTTTGTATGACGTTTTATGTATGCTGACGTTCAAATGGAAAATAAAATAGAAAAATTAATAAATAAAGAATGAAGTACATATTGGCATATACGATAGGTGTTAATCATCATAAAAATTAACACACATTTTAATAAAAGCAAGCTGATAAATTTTCTGATTTAATTTTTGAAACCCTCGACCAGTCATTTTGACTGGTTTGGTAGTTCTAGTGTTAACTATGAACCTATATTTCACACATCACGCGAAACATTTAATGAAACAGTGATATTGATTAGTCGCCTTTCTGATCATTTTCTGTAGGACTACGTTGAATCCTTGGTCCTTGCCAATAAATCAACCATTGACAACTTTACGGACAGCATCATTTGTGTTATTGATGAAACAGAGCTTCATTAATGCAAGAATTCATTTATGTGACGCAAAAAGTAGGTCTCTCAGACATACAAAATAGCACTAATAAACAAAATGGCACTGAATGTACAATACTTTGATTTGAAATGAAAAGTTTGACAATACTTCCCTATGGAATTAGAAATATTATACTTCTTACCCCTATTATATTTTCAACCCCTAAATGTAATACAATAAAAAAGTATCAATTTTGTTTTGTCTTGAAAAATATTCTATATTCACAACATGTTCGGATGAATTTGATATACTGTACGGTACAATAGTTTTCAGCAACTGGAAGTCCTTTCGTAACTACAATGGCTCTTTCCAAGCCGACCGGACGATTAAATGCTCGCCTCTTCCAATTACGCCGTACAATATTCGTCCCGTTTTTTTGTCCGTCGAATAGTGGCCTGAATAATGGCGGGAAAAGGAGGACAGCCCGGTTGAAAGGTCAAGCAACGGCGGTAAGCATCATCGTACGAACAATGAATTTCAATTTTACGGTCCATTTAAAATGAACACGAACCCTTTATTAATTTACCATTATTAAATTACTATTTCTTTGGTCAGAATAAAAATTTTTATATTTTCTAATCACGATTGATTTTATAAATTAAGAATATTCAAAATAACTGTGGTTCTTCGGTCACCCGCAACTTGGCAATAATTAGAAAAAGGAGAATATTAAATCAAGTGTTATTTTTAATTTAATTTAGGAGATAATTTTTGTTAGTATGAATTCCAGTTGTTATTACTTCTAAGTTGCATATTTTCGAAATAACGACCTTATCCCTAATTAACCTTCACTAATTTTAACGAATTAAGTAAATTAATCTGCTTGATTTTCCAACTTCGAAACCTTGCTTCCACATGTACTTAAATCTTTCCAATGACTAAATTAGAGTTTACCAATCGTGATCAAGAAATCAATTTAACGATTATTTATTGTTGCAATATTAGACGTTGTAAGTAATTCGTGTATTTAAAGAAAATTGTTCTATAATTCTTCTTTTCCAGGAGAAGACCAGTTTTTCCATTAAAACTGATATAACAATCTATAGATTTATAAAAAAAAAGACATAATTAATCTCGTCATTCAAGTAAATATTACGTCAATTAACATGTATAAATAATGCCTGAATCAGAGCTTTGTAAGTCATGTAATAAAAGAATCTTTTCAAGTTTCAACGCGAAATTCCGATCTTTTTATTTATTTTAAACAGACTGTACATTGTTACTTCTAACTACATCGTCCTTGATTGATTCTCTGATAACGACGGGGTCAAAAGGACCGTGCGCCGTCGAGCATTTGTTGAAATCTGCGCGGACCAAATTAGTCCGCTTAAAAAGAAGGGCTTTCTTCGTGCTCCGTCCTTTCCTGAAGAAAAACGCGCTTCTTTTTGCGGCGAGTAAACGATTAACGAGAACGAACGGAGGAAAAAATAATTTATTTGACCCGAGTTTAATCGTCCGTGCAACGCGATTAAAAGGAATCCTTAAAGAGCAGTCGAAAGCCTTTCTCCCTCGGATACTTAGCGACTCTTTCTTTTCCTTTTGGAAAAACGAAAACCTTCTGTTCTGATTATTCTTGGCACCAGTGTGAAAATCATTATTTCAACGAGTTCTTGTTAACGAAAGGATTCCTTTTCCTTCTGGTTTCTAGCATTTACGTGTTGATGGTGAAATGTACAACTTGAAGAAAATTTTTTTATAAAGAGAAAGTTAGAAAAAGGTACCATTTGAAATGCTGATTATAATTTTTATATTATCACAGAAAATTCAAACAGTAATAATTCTGTTACATTATTAAAATAATCCTACGATGTATGCTTTGCAGATGGGAAGTAATACTTATTGCAGTGTAAATAAATAATGTTTCATTACGTGCTGTTTTAAGCTTAGAAGTGCTTAGGCCCCAAAGGGTTAAAAAACACGACTACAAAGCTAAAAGCTCGAAAAATTAAAGAAGCTCGCTAATAACCCAAGTGTCATTAATTTTCACTTTCTATTACTTTTAAAATACTGTCTTTTAAATAATATATCTTCTAGCTATGGAAATTAACGGGTCAAACAGCTACAAAACGACGAGGAAAGAAAAGAAAAAAGGGAGGAAAAGGTACGATCCACCAGTTTGATCCTCTCTAAGCTGATACGCCAAGGTATTAACGAGCAAGCCATCATAAATAATCAGCTTACGCGAAAGCGTTATTTTCCGTCGCCCTGATGCTTCAACCTGGCGGTTGACCGTTTTTATTTCGCGAACATCTGTCGTTCGACGAGGTTTAAATCGTGAAAGAAAAAGAAAGCTTGCCAAAGAAGATAATGGACCTCCGTGCCGTTTCCATCGACTCGATAATGCGTGGCGGGTTTATTTTCATCCCTCTCGAACCAACCCCGACATAAATCCACCCCTCACCCCCTTGGATCGTCAGTAACCAGGCAAAATACCTTGACCTTCCGAAACCATCGCAATCGCCAAGGAGTTTGGCCGTTCAGCCGCATGTCTGCGGTGTATTGTTGGCGTTAAGCTCTCCAAGATCGTTTCGTTGATGAAACAACCCTTACAGAGGGAGGGGCGGCTGAATATATTGGACGCTGGCTAGCAATTTCTCCGATACCTTGATTCCAGTGAAGAAGCGTGTGTAGACATTGGTGGAGGATCGATCCCTATCAGACGTTCCATGGAAACTTTGAGTTTTATTCCTTTTCTTTTTTTTTATTGGAGATTTTTGGATGGAAGGGTATATAGGTGGATGGGGGAAGATTAAGGAAGTCTACGAGCACACATCTTCCTTTTGTTACATTTATTTGATTGGACGGGGTTTCGTTTCTTGGGAAGTTTCTCTTTTTTAAGAAGACACTTTTAGGATGAATGAAAATCGTATCGGGACACTCGATTTCTTTGCAACGATTGTAATAAGAATGTAAAAATCGTTTCAATCTGGAAATTCGTGATTTTAATTTTAAATGAAAAATATGTATAAGTTTATTGTGAAATATTAGGAATATTATTGAAATTTTTACGTAATTACTTTCCTTGAATGGACTTCATTTGAATAATGTAATTTTTAGTTCACTCTGTGCCATCCAATAAAAAATTACAACAATCATGAATAATGGAGACTAAACACAAATATTTAGAATATTCATGTATTAAAACCAACACAATTTCAAGAGTGTATTCTAAATTATATCGAAATTTACATTTACAAGGAAGCATTATAGAAGAACGAAAATCAGTCTTGATAAAAATTCTACATGCATCAAGAAAGGCTGATTCAGCAAAAATGTCCATACAGGCGTAAGATTAAGCATTTGCATAAATAGGATTCAGAGGGAGCATCTTCATCTCGCTGCGACACCGCCGTAAGAAATTAGCTTTGCGTATACAAATTCATGCATCACGATCGTTCATGAATAATGGATATACTCCCTTATTTCCTTTCGCTGTCTAGGATTGCTCGCTACAACGTGTAGATGATATTGTAATTCACAGTGTACATATATTCTGCATATATCAAATAATAATTCCATGCAATGTTATAACAATTTCGAAAGATACTTTCTATACGATTTATGTGTTATTAATTTTATTATATTACTGACTCGTATTTTTTTTATGCAATTGAATTTAAAATTTGAACATAAAGTATATTAGGTGCACAATCATTATTAATATTTCATGACGTATTAATAATTATTAATATATCGTCACATTCACGATTTTTCTACTTATTTTATTTCAAGAATCGACAGTGTAGCAGAAATATGGCAGAAGACTACTACTGTTTCAAATAAATTATAAATTCACAAACTATTTATCTTTTAACTTTTAGTAAATTTAATGAACTCTAACAATATTATTACTAAACTTTAACACGTGATTTAATTAAAATTTCGTAACTGACGTAATATCATTTTATAGCCAATGATTAATGTGGTAGAACAAATAGCAGCAAACCAATCAACGTCCAATCGAATTAATTAATTAGCAGACCATTCGACCATCATGAATCTTCGATATTAAACTCCATGGTACCCAAACTTTAATTGTTTCAACGAAGCTGCTACGCTTATGATTCCTTGACAATAAAATCAATCAAAGTCCACAACTTTCCTAATCAAGATTTACATAATTTCCAGCCTGAAAGTTTTCCACCTTGAAGCGAATAAAACAAGCGACCAGGTAACTAGAGTTAAAACAAAAAAAGAAGACAAAAGAAGAAAAAAAACTGTTAGACGCGTGAACCGAGATCTTGGTGGTTCGCAAACATTTACCCTGGCGAAGTCCAAGGAAATTCTTAAATCCGCAGAGTAACCACCCTCCACGTTTCTCAAGAGTGATTCGAGTGGCAAAAGGGGTTGAAAGGCTGGTGAAAAGGCAGAGCCGATTTATCCAGGGGCTTGGGGGTCCTTTCCTCGAATTCTCGTGGGGATTTCTTTCGCGACGACAGAAGAAGAATCCTATCTCTAGCACCTCGAGCCGTCAGAAGCGAAGGAAAAAAATACAACCGACTTCGAATTGCACTAAAAAGGATGAAATAATTTTAATTTATATTTCGAAGACGGCGCAAAATTAACAATTTTCTATATTGGAAATTGTCAAAATTCTTTAATCCTTTTACATATTTTAACAATTTTTAATTTTGCGCCGTCTCCGAAATATAAATTAAAATTATTTCGCCCTTTTAAGTGCATTCCGTAGTCGGTTGTATTTTCTTTCCAAAAATTTGTTTATCCTATCATTTAATGTTATTTAAATCTAAATTAACAGGAAACACTTGACGCATTAAGGATCCCACAAGTCAACGCAAAACATTCAACAGTGGCGAAATTCCTGGCAATAAATATAAAAAAAAAACATGCCTAAATTTTACGCAGTAGGTAGCTCAGAAGATAGAGGAAAGTGCGTACATAATAACGCAATTTGTTGCAACGCGATATCTTAATTAGTTCCTGAGATATAGGGCTTCAAAGTTTGTATAGCGGCCGGCGCGTACGAGGGTACTCCCGAATGGGCCGTAGACTTTTTTCTAGGAAATACGTCTGGCGCATTTCCAGGAATAGTAAAGGGTTAGACGTAAACAATGACCACGTGACCGCTACGCTAGACACTCGCTGTCTGGGTCCAAGCGTGCGACGGCAGCGAATTTCTACAAAAATTACGTTTGTCTTTACACGACAATATCTCAGGAACGGATAAAGATATCGATGTAAATCAAAAACCGAATTAAAGGGGAAGATTTCTGCTTTCTTACGAATCTAACATTATACCGAAATTCGAAACAGGACTTTGTTGGCAGAACTTTGAACTTTTAGTAATTTTAATACGCGTTTCTTATGCAGTTTAACATAGTTTCTGACTTCCAACTGCTTCTAACGATAGAATATTATTATAAATATCTATCACACGCATTATTAACGATTCATTCGTTTACTCAAAAAAGATTTTTGGAAAAAAAAAATACAACCGACTTCGGAATTCATCAAAAAGGACGAAATAATTTTAATTTATATTTCGGAGACGGCGCAAAATTAAAAATTGTTCTTTTTTTCTTTTAATTTATTTATTTAACGTCGCATCAGCTTATACGCCAAATCTTTTTAAAACGCGAATCTCCATTAAATTGCCCGTCAAAGATCCAGCGATACCTTCTTGAACCAGACACCAAAAGAAAGAATCGAAAGAGTCGGAACTAAACGAAGACACCACGAACGAATCAAAGAGACTCGGACAAAGACAGATAGGAAGTTACGAACGAGGAGCGACGGCAAAAGCGGGAAGAAGGTAGATAGATTTAATCACACCTACCCTATTCCTCTCACGTCCTGAAAAGGAGACGCTCGTAAAGGCAAACAGGAAGTGGGAAAGAAACGGAGAAAAGCGACCAGGCAGAGGCACACCGGGGGCGGCAGGGGTGGATACAATTTAATACAGAGAACCATTCGTTCACCCCCGGGGTACGATTCCATGGAGAACCTTGCGTTTTTTATTCGCGTGCCGTTTGTCTTGTACGTGACGAGTATGAACGCATCGGATCCAAAGAATTTCCGGGCCGAGATGAAAGTGCGAAACGCTGGGGAGAAAAAATTTTACGAACTTCGTGCTGCTCGTGTGCTACATTCTAGTGAAAGAATTTTTTCAGTTAACCAGTTCAGAATTTTACTGTTACATTATTAAGGTCTGGATGACGTTTGGATTATTAGGTCAATTCTTGTCGTGAAATTTTCTTTGTCAATTCCTATTTGCAAATTTTTATAAAAATTTCCAAATTGAAAACTGAGATTCTAAATACGCAACCCTCCATAAGCAAACTTAAGCATTCGAGAAATAAACAAAAATTCTGAAACACTCATTCAAATTCTTTACTACATTGCACAGTCCTTTATCACGTCGGATATATGAAAGTCATAATAATAAAAATTTGAAGAAGAATAACATTTCTCTCGTGCCATCCATAAAGGGTTAACTCAGCATTTTTGTATAAATTACTTCAGTTACACAGGTTCGTTTCGGTTTTTGTAACAACCAATACCCATCGGCCCTCCTACTTCTTCGATAAATGCAAATGCGACGAAGGGGTGATGCAACAAGCGTTACACGAAAAACAATCGAGACAATGGCCGAAGCTTTGAATATTTCGAGGGAGCTGCTTCGGGCTAAAAAATGGACGCTTCGGGGGCTTTGAGCACACAACAATCGGTGTCCTTGGCTTCGAGGGACCGATTAGGGGAAGGGGGGATGAAAGCGCACGGTGCGCAGTCTATTTCCAGCCACCCCGTGCATAATTTATCGTCGGGGTGGATAAAATTCGGTGGCGCGTATCGAAACGGTTGAATCGCGATCCTCGCTGCGAATAAGCGGTAATGATCTATGGTCAAAAGTATTGTGCCGAGAATGGTCCGCAAGGATTTCAACCCCTATGAGAATTAAGCGTATCAACTTGCTCTTTGTTCGTTGCTTTTCGCGAATTACGCTCCTGAGCGCCCACGAAGGCTGTTTTCCATAGCAGTTTATTATTAATATTTAACCGTTCGGCAGCACATTAATTCATGTAAATAAAAAGAATATAAACTTAAATTGAAAGGGCAAGCAAATGTTCATTGACCCAAGTTACAAAAGGAAGTAATGGAATGTTATACATTTAAAACGATAGTAAATATGCGCATCATTTGTTGTCGATACTGTGCAGGAAATTCAAGGTCAATTTTGTCAATAACAAAAATTTTGATCTTTTGTTTAAAAATTCGCTTATTACAAAATGCAGAATGATTGTGAAATTTTTGCTGATGATTTGTCTGTAAATGAAGATTTTAGTATAATAATAATAATTAATGTCATGAAATAAATTTCTTTCTCCACAAATATTGTACAATACATTTTGTAAGTTTCATGGCTTCTTCACATTCACTGAAAATCACGATCAAAGATAATATCTTTTACAAGAAATGCAACAATTTTTCTAGAAAAAGTACAGCTTCTAAAATACACATAATTTATCCGGCCGTACACTTAAATGTTGCTCTTAAAGGGCCAGACGGTTAAGTGTTAAATAATAATAAATAATACTAAAGAGTTGGATAAAATCAAACATCAAAAATTAAAAATATTTTGTGATGGTTCGAAGCTCGTCGTCTGAGTAATCATTCTGGGACGCATTTCCGATTTGGTGTCCGCATTTGCTCGTCCAATCGCCTAAGAATAAAGCCGGCGCAGAGAGATTGCCTTTGATCCGGCTTCATGAGCTCCGGCTACTAATGGACCGAGGCAAGAAAATCCCTTATCCATGAAGTTATCAGACCCCCCTAACAGCCCGACCAATAATAAAAATAAAATCCCAGGCAATCGCGAAGAAACCCTGCAACACCCCCGACTCCAATATCGTAGACTTTTCATGCATATTGTTTTCTATCGGCTACAGAATACGAATCTTTCGAGTTCAAAGGTTATTATCGTTAACATACAACGAGACATTAGGTGCTTAACATCGAGGATGCTTTCAAGAAATTAAAATTCAATGGATAATTTGATCTTTTGCACGATGAAAGAAGTTCTAACAAATTGAGTTTAGTTTTTATTTTATCTATTTTAGATAGCGAGTTTTATGGTATAATTTACTGTAATTGGATATTTGTCAGGCTGAGTGAAATTTATGCCCGTGAATTTTCAAAAGCGTATGTCTCGATTTTCTTGTCTTGAGATGAATAATATAGGAGGTGAAAAATAAATATACTTTGTGAAAAAAAAATATAATAAATAAAATATCAAATTGAACACGTAAATATCAAAGACCCTAGAAGATAAAGCACCCAAAAATCACAGTCCCCGATTCAACGAAACCTGTATGGAAAGTCAAAACACACGAAAGCACAGATATAAATGGAAAAACCCAAATCAATCTCCATCCAAAAGTCAACAATCCCATAAAAGAACACATCCTCCAAAAAGAGAACCTACAACAATCAACGCGTCTGAAAGTCAGACGCGATAGAAAAATCCTGCAATCGCAAATCAAAGAAAAAGAAACAATTGCGATCATTAAACGCGCCCAACACAAAGATCGTGGGTGTCAATGGAAGGGGTACCACGGCAAAAAGGTAGGAAACAAAAAGAAAGAAAAAAAAAAACAAAACACAAAAGAAATCTCGTGCCGGGATGGCGGAGCAGCACGGTTGATCGTGCACACGCGTTTTTCCCTGCTCGCTGACTAAATTCTATCCGCGGAGGACTCGTTTGAAGAGGTCCGAGGAAAAAACACGAAGGCCGTTAAACCCTGTTCCTTCAGGGCTGGTTCAGCGTCGAGTAACGAAGGGTCTCGCGTTCCTAGACCCCTCGAATGTGATTACACGAAAGGAGAAAAGGACGTGAGCCGGGGACAAGGTGAAAGAGGGTCCCTAGCATTGGTCTTGATATAGTAATAACAAGGGTTCATCGATTTACGAGGGAGTCGCTAGAAACCTGCGAGACATTCGAAAAATCGACGAGAATCGAGGCTGACGATAGGAAAATGTTCACTGAAGGGTCGTTTAGATAGACAGCTCTATGGTGCGTGAAAGCTGATAAAAATGGTAGCAAATTAGCCCTCCGATACGTTAGAGCTCTGAGAAGTTGAATACAGTTGGCACCCACCATAATATTTATCCGACTTGCATTGGTACGGTAAAATTTCATCGATAAATTAACACTAAAACTAAACGGATCAAAATGACTCGCTTCTGATTTCTTATTTTAAATTACAAAATTGAGTAAAAGACTCTTGTCGAAATATAAGGGCTTGTATCTTGATAAAGAATTATTCTGTGACTGTTTACGTTTCATCTCTAATTGATTTTGTGTTCTATTTCAGTTTTAAGTTTGGAGTAAGGGTACACTGAACGTCGGTAGTTCTAGTGTTAAGCTATTTTAAGGGTTGATTGATGTTTCCATTAAAGAATAACCTAGGACATCATTAATATTAAATAAAGTAATAACAATGCGGATCACTTCTAAGCTTTTGAAAACTGAGAAATTCTTGAAATGGATTACAAGAAAACTACCTGTCACGTTGGACAGGATAATTTATCCTATGCCTGTATAAAGCGAACATGTCAACAGTCCTGAAAGCGTTTAATGAGTTTGAATAATTAAATATGTAATTAATTCTGCATAACAGAGTAATCTGCGTCGAGAACCGTTCAATCCGTCCCCATTCTGTCAGTTTACCTACGGTTCGTTCGTTACTTTGTTTGCGTAGCCTATTCAGCCTCGTGTCAAATGCCAATTGTACCGAAACCCCATCAAACTTTACAGTCCTTCGATAATAATGTAATTTATAGATAATTAACCTGTTCAAATGAAAGAGGATTGTAACAAATGATACTAAAATTACAATTGCAATCACTGTTGCAGTATTGAAGTTAAAGTTGTATTCTCCATGTTCTTTGATAATCGATGGTCAACATAGTAATTCGTTAACTTTGTACTAATTAATTCAGTAATTATCGTTATTAAATTAATTACTAAACCGAATACTCATCGAGTGCTTAATCGAAACCTAACTTGCGTTTAATAATTAACACTAGAATTACCGACGTCCAGTGTACCCTTATTTCAAAATTAGCGAGAGATGAAACGTAAACTGACATATAGAATAATTCTTTATTAACAGTCTTTTAATCAATTTTGTAATTTAAAATAAGAAATCAGAAGCGAGTCATATTGACCCGCTTGGTAGTTCTAGTGTTAATAATTTTTAAATATTGAGACGAGTGGTGGAATTTTCTTTATCTACTACATCGTTTTTTCTAGAATAACCTAGTGTGCTAGGTACAAATCAATTTTACTCCTCTTCCACACTTTTACCTAACTTTTTAATACCATCGAGGGGAGCTGCCCAAGTGACACGCTAACCATTTGTACGTGTTAGTGCGTTATAATACAGAGTTTAAGTAATACCTAACTTTCTTAGTATCTCCTAAACTATTATCCATCTACTCAAAAGAGGGTATCGAAGAACTCAGCAGGACGAACTCTACAAGGTAGCAAAGTTTCCTAAATAAGCGAGAGTTGGGGAGTTCCCCTCGTATGTACCTAATACTTAAATTACATTTTAAATAATAAACATAAGAGCATCTCCGCAAAACTAGTATAATAATTCTGACTTATACTCTTGTACTTTGTTCACCAGAGACAGCACACAGTTCTAATTCACTTTTTGACTGGTTTTCGCGCAATCCCCTTGAACCCACAATCACTTCGCCAAATCCCCGCGAGTTACACGATGCAACCCTTGAGGATACGCGCGTCGGATTAGTTGATTTTAATCCGACAAAACGGCCACCGACAATGGATCGAGGAACGTTGGTTTAATCGACGCCGTGAAAATGTGGTCGTGGTACCAAGCCAGTTGAAATCCTGTGGCACGTGAACGCAATCTCTAATTCGTTCCCTAATAATTCTCGAGCCGGTCCTGTCTTGAATTCCTTGCTCGCCTTGTACGGTTTTCCAAACGCGTCCGCCACCGTCTCGAGATGTTAATCGCGTTTTAATTATGCGCTTAACGAGCGTCGCTCTTCGAACGCTCGCATTCTAATGCATCGCGGTTTTGCCGCCATTCCCGTGAAACGTTTCGTTAACCCGTTTAACCTTCGAATTGATTTACGTCGAATTTAAACGTCCGTAAATGCGCAGATTTGTACACTTTTTGGATATTGGAACGGTTCAGAATAATATTCAAGCTTGAAGAATTAAATTAGGCTAAAAATATTGACACTTTTGAAATTGTCTGGGAAAGGGTTAAGGATGTACCTTAATTCTTATGTATACTATAATAATTTAGTGGAGATTACTTTATCTCTTCAACCAATTTAAATTTAATCTTGAAAAAATGTAGAAATTAATGGAGACAGCTATTTCAAAGTCCATCTCCTTCATTCAGCAGTTAAATAGCATAAGATTTCTGCTGTTAAATCCCGAAACCACTCTCACAATTGTATCCAACTTCCAAACCCTCGAAGACAAATCCAAAGTGTCCTTTCCTCGTCGTCAAACACTCGCTCCCCTAATTGCAAGAAGAAACCTCATCAAACCATTAGACGATTCTCCTCGAAGAAAGTTCCTTCTTCGTTCCTCTTATTCGATCTACTCTCGCGATCAAAGCCGATCGTGCCTAAAAAACGCGTTCGATTCTTAAAGAAGACTTCCATTACCAACTCAATCCCCGAGGAAACATTCTTTACGCTTCATCGGAGGGATTGACGAGAGGGATTTAACAGGGACGCTCGATTCGAGACCCATCATTGATACCATATAACGAGGAAAATTTCCCTTTCAACCGACAGGAAAAGAAACCACTCGAGCCAGCCGGGGGATGGTTATTATGCGATGGAAAGAGGGTGTACGAATAAATTCGAGGAGTCTTCTCCGGTGCGGTACACGAACGGCGACACGGGCTTTCCGCAGCCGGATTCCATGGGATTTACAAGCAGCCTTAAACGCGTAATGGCTACCACTTACAAAAAGAACGAAGCCGTCTAAAGCTGCATGGAACACGGATCAACGAAATGACTGTGTGCTCCGAGATTTAGTGTGTGCTCGGACCGAATTTTTCGCGGTTGAGATACTTCCAGTTTGCTGTAGAAATTATTGTCTTTTTAGGACATTCGTGCTTGGCAAATATTTTAGTTCCTACTTTTTATTTGGGGAAAATTGTATAGAATGTTTAACCCTTAAATTACAGACGAAATTGAACTATCATTCGAATTTGTATTTTTATCAATAAGATTTTAAATATTTGGAAATGTAGCAAATGGCGCTTATGGCACATTAATTTGAAGCTCAAGAATCGTTGAAAATAATTGAATAAATATTTCATCCAAATTCTTCATAGAAAAGGCAGACAATTGAATCAGCTTATTTGGAACTCAGAAATGTCCAATAGTGGACATCCCCTTCCTACGAAGACACATGTATGCACAATAAGTGCAGAGTTTTCATCCTTCGAAAGTGGTTAAAGTTTGCTCTAACCAACAATCAGCCATTTTATATTGAGAACATTAGTTAAAGACTTACGTAGCCATTTTCATCAAGCTTTAAGCTTCAAATTGATACACGATAAATGTTATTTTCTGCTACTTTTATGTCATCAAATTACGTTAGACTTTTTATCTACCACAAATACATTAACCTTAAAGAAACACGTTGAACCTCTATGAAACTTTTTTAATTCTCAAGCTTTCAAGAAAACTTGGGTGCACACAGTAACACGATAAATGTTAGTTTATATTGAAAAAAGACACGGACAAAGGGGTAGGCTTGAAGCAATTTGCAATCGAATTAACGCCGTAAATTTACCTTCGAATACTTTTCTTTCAGCTTTCCTCAGTTCCCTTTCGTCGTTCCCCGATCGTTCGCGTATTTAAATTTTTCTTATCTCAAGGAGCATTTCCGCGGACGTTGTTGAAGAGGAAGAATAAAGCGTTCGAAGAAGCGCCCCGTGCCGTGAACTCGAGAAGAAAGCCGACACCCGGAGTCTTTCGCGGCAGGATAATTGCGTCGAAGAAGATTCACTATTGGACTTTTAAAATTAGCTAATCCCGGACGGGACGTGCTTCAAAGCAATGTAATAAGTAGAATTCTCGCCGCCTTCGGCGACGAAGAGGAGGGAAGAGGGAGGGGGGGAAAAAGGGATCCAAGCGAGGAACACGACGTCGGATACACTTAGGGGATCTTGCAAACGACCAAAATGGATCCGAAACAAGAAATCTTCACGACTCTCCAGGTTCGTTCGTTTTGCCAACATTTCACGAACAAAATGGCAACACGCACGAAAACCTACCGTTTGAAATATTGGGCTATTAAGTATGAAATGTGACAAATAGAACATAAATTTTATTCATTCTTTTGAAAAATAAAAATTACTTATTTCGAATCGAAATTATGCTATTAGTGTAAATATTTTTTATCAAGTTTCGTATTTAACGATCTAATATTGATTAACCATTGATGATGTGTCTCACAAAGATAATCTTGCTGTGTAGTATGAATTTTGGCAAAGAAACAAAATCATTTCAAGAAGGAACAAGAATATGATAAGAATAAAAAAACGTCTCAAAGAATGAATATTTGTTAAATGTATCGGAAATATTAAAATAATCAAATGTATTCATCAACAATAAAAAAAATATATATATAAAATGCGCCTGTTTTATGAATATTCGAAAATATCTACAAAAATCAAAATACCCCATAATAATATCAATGAAAAATGAAATAATTTGATTCTTCATGATGCTTAAGTTTCTAATAGACTATTTGATATTTGATGCTTTGCCTAAATCTAATTCAGGATACGCGATGAAGGGTTAAAATGACCTTCTAAATAACTTGCTGAAGGTAATAAGTATCATGCACTTGCTGCAATATTTATCGGACAGTTTCGATCGTGCAAAAGGCGAACACTACTAATCGAATACGAGGAAAATCTTCGATGGTTTTTAACAGTTTGTGCACGAGCTCATCAATCGTGCGCTTCGACTTACAATTAGTCCGTCGTAATCTCAACGGAAGATATTTGAGGCCCGTCGTTTCGCGGTTTCGACCAGAAGTCGTGCAGTCTTTAAAACGACCCGCTGTACAAACGTCAGTCGAAGGGCTATAAACATTCTAATCGGATTAGGGGCTGGCCGCCCCTTTGCCGTTTCGATCGTGCGATCAAACGAGCCGAAACTCCATCGCTGTGTTCGAATAAAAGTGATAAAACCGAAGGCGTTGATGAACTCGTTAATACGGAAGAATTTTGCGTGATTCTTAATCCTTTTGCTTTGATCAGAAGCATCGTGAACTCTGGCGGTAGAAATTAAAAAGGGGAATATTGGATTTTTAGGAACTTGAAATCTTCAAATTTAGAGCACAACAGATTTCCCTAAGCAAAATGGGGCCGTAGATGTTCCCACCACTCGTCTCGTATTATTAATATTGTAGAATTATTGGGCATTAAATCTAGATTATTTAGGTTCGGTTAAATTTGGCGAGTATTCGACTCACCCTATACATGACATATGTGTTACATCTATGACGATGAACGTGTTGACACGGTATACTAAAAATGTATACGAAAAGCACCTTAAATTTTCGGTACTGGCTAAATTGACCCTTTAAAATGGACCAAAAAAGAACAGGAAATTTACTCACCGCCATGTCCTCGCTCCTGTAAGCTGTAAGGGTCTGTTCATCCTGCAACAGGACGCAGTAACAAGGTTCCCAGCACGCTTCGCCGGCAGCTTCGCCAACGCAGCACTCGGCCTCTGCAACAGAAAAAGATTGTCCCAGGTGAGTAAGTCTGCGATCAGTACGACCGTCATTGTACTTCTCGGCAAGTCTTGGAAAGAGTAATGTCGGCTCGCGTTCAAGCATCGTGGCCAACAAATAAGAATAATAGACGTCCGTGTCGATTATCCCCGTGAAAGGGTGCGACAGGAAGCGAGAAACGGGATTTCAGTCGGGATTACGCTCGATAACGATCGATAAATGCTCGCGTGCAAGCTCCGAGAGTCGCGTGAGGGTGAATCCTAGGTTACGAGTCATCGTCACGACGCCGAGGATTATTCTTAAGCCGTACGCAAGGCTGTACCCCACGGGAATACTGTGTCTCCGCTTCGTCCATTCAGATTCAAAAGGAAACCTTTCATTTTCATTCGACACGTGCGAATTGAATCGTCTGCTGCTTCTTGAAGAAGAAAAAGATGGTCAATTGAACCATTGCGTGGGGATTTGAACCATTTGTCAGAACGTTTTCAAAGGTAAAAATAAAGCTGCACACTTGACTGTATAATGGTACCATTCAGATCTCTTTTTTAATCCATGCAGTCGTTTGCATATAAAATAAAGATAAAAAGAATGAAATGGAAATTTTTTATTATTTCATAATTGTTTAAAAACATTTGTGGAAATGTTTATGCGTTTAGGAAAAACTATAATAAACGCAAGAGGATGTATGATTGACACGAAGAATATTAAACCAGATTTTTCTTTTCTTCGGAACTTATACCCGTTCCTTGAGGGCATTCATTTGTAACTACTGTCATATGTAATTAACGTCATTACCGAAAACGTGTCTGGCTTGCATTACGTAGCTAAACGTCCCTTGGTTGAAGGGCTCGAATACGTGCAGGGACCAAGAGACGGCCGTCGTCATCTGGAAACCGTGCCCTAGACAGTCCTCTAAATTAATTAGCCCATTTCGAAATCAGTCAAGCTCGAAGGAAGCATCGTTGCTCATACGCGAGTGTACTGGTCATACGCTGGCCGACTAACTAAATTTACATGCAAATGCACATGTTCATAGAACAGAGTCCAAGCGACTGTCTCGAATTAGAATCGAGTAACTTCAAAAAATTCCAATTTTTAAGAATTCTAAAGCTTCTGCACTTAAGCCTTAAAAGACTATTATGAAATATCACCTATGCAAAAGATTTGAAAATTCATACTTTTGTTAATGTTACTTAGGTTTTCCATAGTGTCTGTGCTTTTTTTATGTGTACGAGTAAAATTCTTTTTTTGAAAAACCAGAGTTCTTAAACGAAGAAGAGTTATAGAAAGTATGAAAAATTCAAGATTAATCATAAATCGATTAATTATAAATCTATCTGGGTAATATCTTCCATATAATCCAGGATAAATAATTACACAATTTAACTTCCAAGACCCTACAGAAACCTATTCTACCAAAATGTATCGTTGGCAATTAATTTGAAAATCGAGCACCTTCTATCATTGTCCTCTGCAATAAGCTAGCAACAATCTTTAAAAAGATCCTCAAATCCCAGGTCTTCAAACTTCCGTCTCGAACATATTTCCAAAGTCCCATAAAGATTCTCGTCCGCGGCCAGAATCTATCAGAAATCAATTTGCATCGAACTTTCTTCCCCGAAGTATCATTCTCGACGCATATCCGTGTCGACGGTTGAAAATGCGACAAGAACAAAGTTTCTTACGAACGTTGCCAAGGCGCGATACCATAAATATTGAAAAATGTACACGCGTGTCGTGGCGAAAAAACGAGCAGGT
The DNA here is from genome assembly GCA_943735885.1 of Stelis phaeoptera. Lineage (NCBI taxonomy): Eukaryota > Metazoa > Arthropoda > Insecta > Hymenoptera > Megachilidae > Stelis > Stelis phaeoptera. The sequence continues at coordinate 8,235,414 of OX030933.1, forward strand.
CGCCTCCGGTGAAACTCTCTTGTCTCGAGATTTATTGATCCCGGTTGCCGATAAATTTTTCCATCCCTTTCGACGAGACGTATCCGAACGCGTCCCGGCTGCGTTTCGCAACCCTCGAAGACGTATTATTTTCGCGTTTCGTCTGGCAATAATATTTTTTTCAGAACACGGGGGCGAAGGGGCTGGATTCGAGTTCGTTCACCTCAACCCCCGTGTATCGCGTGCAAAAAATCTCATCCTTACCGTCGAACATTCAATCCAGGGTTTTTTTATCCCGACACCGAATTGCCGGGTATTTTAAAACGTCTCGCGGAGAGACGTTTCCATTTTCCCGGTGAATACGTCGGGTCTCGTTTTTCATTCACCTTGCACCCGAGGTGCTCGTTTTCTTTCGTAACGAAACGAAACGAAACTTTAAATGCAACTTTTACCGGCAGCTTTTATAATCCACGATTCTTCCCCGACGTTTGCAGTTTTATTTCCTTTACGATCTTTTTTCGCGGAATGCTTTTTAATAAACCGACGATTTCCACCGAATTTCGAGGCGAAATAAGGCGACAAGAAAAGCTTCCGATACGATTCTAATCCATTCAGTTGGGAAGAATTGTTAGCAACGACAGATAAACTTTCACAGATATAAAACTGTTCATTGTGAACACGTTAAATTTATGTTGCCGCTATAATAAACTATTGTACCAGAAGATAAAAATGAAATACGTAAAATTAAGAACATCCAACAGAATGATGATCTCACTAACATTTCTGATAGGAATTAAACTCGGAAACTAATTAAAACTGTTTTCTGAAATTAATTCTGAACAAACAACTTTCATCTTCAAGTTGCTGATCAATTTTTCACAACGGTAGAAAGTTTTCCATGATGCTTTAACATCAAAGTATAAAGCTAATGTTTTCACTCGTCGATTTCACTGGTGAAAGTTAATTTTGCCAGTTAATGAACACATTAATTATTCGTGTTTATTAAAGACGTACGAGAAAATTGTCTCCTGAATTATCTGTCAACGTTGAAAAAATACTTGAAAGATTTCTAAAAAGTATTAAAGTAAAAAGATTTCTTGAAAGTGTTTCATCACGGTCTTTTTTCACGAATTAATATATAAAATTATTATGTGTCTATTATTAGTAATAAATTATAATAACGTTTGGTCGAAGAAGTGTGAAGCAAAATTCTGAATTTACAACATATTACACGTTAAATTCCTATTTCAATCATTTCAAGTTACACGAGTTATAGTTCCAAAATTTAATATATAATATTTCTGATGATGAAAATCCTAATAATTACGCGCTTAACCCATGAATTTTTCTCGAATTCCCTCTGCACCTTACTATTCTCACATTTCGAGTGTTCCCTATATATTTTCCCAAATTACAGTTTCAACCTTCGAGTGACCACGTGTGTCTTTTCAATTCAAGTCACAGCAACATTCCAAGCTCAAGACCTCATATCATTCCTTTCTCGATATTGAAATTCGCGACAGCGCGCCTTTTTCGTAGCCTTCAAAGGCTCTACCTCTATGATCTACAAACGCGTTTCACGGAATCCCAACGGAGACCATCCTCGTTCTTTCTTTTATTTATTCTTTTCTTTCTGTTGCTTCTTCTTTTTTCTTCTTGAGCGTCGTCTTTGTACGAACCGCAACGCTCGGCTCATTCTCCGCGACAGAAAACGCGGAAAAGTGCACGCTCGTGCATTCGTATGCATTGAAACTCAACGAAACGATGAAGCCTCGAGTATTCGTCCGCCAGACAATGCACAATGCTGGTTGATATTACTGAAGATATCGCTGAGCTGGTGCTCAAACGATCACGATGATTGCGAGATCCTCTCAATACCCGATCTTCGGACAATGAATCGAATTATGCCGATGATGTTTATTTGAAATGATCGATGTTATGTTGGACATTGTCTTAATTGTTCGCGAAATGTAAGGCGATTGTGTAAAAATCTTAAATAAACAGTAAAATCATGCCATGATTATTTAACCCGTTGAGTGTGGTACTAAAGCAATGTTTTGCTTGATTAAAAACGTGTCTTTATTAAATACTGTGCGCTATTAACATAACAAGTTCAAACTATACGTCGTGTATAAATTATTCTAAAGGCTGGAAAAGTGTTTCGAGTTTATCCGGAGACAGTTGCGAACGGTTGTAAATAAAATGACAAAGTCTTAACAGCTTTCCCGGGTGTAATTAACGCGGAGCAACTTTGAAAACGAGCGACCAGGTTTCGAAAGTCGAATGTATCGCAGGAAAGTTACTTGAGCAAGTTCCACGTAATTTCGGCTGAACCTTGCAAAGAAACTGCATGAAAAGAACGACAAAACGATAGAAATTCGAGAGAAAAGCATCTTTGATTCATCGCCCCTGAGAAAAATTAAGAACTTTGTCTTTCAAAATGACCCAAGGTGTACCATCGTTAATTTACAATTTGTTAATATTTTGAATTGACAATTTCAAAACGTTTCATTGTTTTTGGAAAAATTCATGCATCCAGTGGTTAGATTAACCAATTTCTATATAATTTAAGTTGCAACTTTGGCAAAAGTTTTCCAGGCAATCCGAAGCACCGATATCGGGTATCGTGTAACGGCGTGGCGTAAAGTGTGGCGCAACCTGGTCGTAGTCGTAAAGACAACGAAATATTTCTATGGAGATGCTGTGTACAAGGCACCCACGACACGATATATTATACAGTTCTGTATCGGTAAACGGTAATGGCGTCGGTGTACCGATTCGTGGTTACCCGTGAACCGCTTTACATACTAAAGTCGCCGCTTTGAATCGATGCGATTCCCCCCCTTAACTGATATTTGATCGTCCTCCAACAATTCTGAACTTTATCGCAAAAATACAGGTAACATCGATAAAAAAAACCTCCTGGCAACCTTATGTCGTCAAGTTAATAATAATAACAATAAAAATCATTGTTAGATGCATAAAATTGTACGTTGTTATGTTTCTTATCGATCCTTTGACTGTAGAAGGGTTGAGGAACGATTTTAAGATTTCGAACAACCATAATTGAATTTTAATTTTAATAAGAATTTTATGCGGATTTTTGTTAAACCCTGTTGCAATCAAAGGATTAATTTTGGCATTTCTAGTTTTTCAAATAACTTAGTTTCCAAATAATTTTTGCAAGAAATCGTTTTTTACCATCATGCAAATACAAATTTACCAATATTTCAAATTAAATTGCTTATTGAAAAGATATATTTTTTAGCCCGTACAAATATGTCTCTAGTAGAAGAGTTAATACACGAGTTATTTTATAAAAAAAGAAACTATAGTTTCAACAAATTTTAAATATTCTTTGGAGCTAGATAATTATGTTAAAATCGATTTGGTGGAAATCGACGTTTACCGAAAACAGTGAATCGAATTAATAAAATATATTATCGAACGAAAATGTCCTTGGAAATATTACATTTATAAGATATATTCTTCGTGAATTTTTCTTCTTCCAGAATCCGACAGTTTCATTGCATTTTTATATTCCTGCAGGACCATCTAGGCTGCTCGCAATAAATTTCAATTTCATCGCTTTCTATTCCCATTTGCCTAAACTCCACACGAATACGTATCTTTTATGTCATTTTTATACGAATAACGGTAACCATGAAAGATTGTATTACTTCAAATTCATCCTAAAGAAAGATTGAGACTCTTCGTACATTGTTTGAAATTTCATTCACCAACTTAGAGTGAATATTTACAAAACATTTCATTTCCTATCAAATGGACAATTTATAAAACGAATAAAATTATTTCCGTATTATTAACACTGATCCTTATGTCACTGATTTTATAACAAAATTTTAAATTTGTGACATAAATTTATCTTATGTTCGTGACATAAATTTGAAGAACGATATAATTCTTCTGTTATAGTTAAGGAATTCGTAATTGGCGGTGCGTCGAAATGAAAATTCTTTACCGATGTCAGGATTACGATGACGATTCATGATGCTTAATCCACGCCAGGACGAAATGGATTCGAGCTGGCGATGCAGAAAGCTTTCGCGCCAGTGTTATTGCATCGCGTATGAATTCTTATTCTAGCGATTGCTTTATTTATCGTTTCGCGAGCCAGCATAATGATGGATGGGCAGCTTTCTGGTAATCATAAATCAACGTGGCATTCGACTGATAAACTTCTCTCTCGCCCGGTTGTATTCTAGAATATTATTTACCGTTGTCTTTCGTTTGTACGTGTTTCGAGGATTAAATTCGCGCGAACACCGACTTAATCGCTTGGTAATTGTTAAACTACGGGGGCTTAGTGGAAAATACCGACGACCAAGAAAAAGAAAAATTATAATCACGAAAGACAAGGGAAAGAAATAAGAATAAATAAATTCGTAAACACTTGTAACCCTTTTCTACCAAAATAACTTCCAGCCTTTAAAAACAAAACAAAAAAATGACAAATAATCAAGTTTCAACGTTAAATTTTCATGTCTGCGTTTAATTTAACCGCAAGCTTTCCCGAAATCCGCGAATAAACTCGCGACGCGAACAACCAGAAATGAAGGTAGATAAAAGCAGGACGAGAGAAGCGGAGGACAGGTGAGAGGTCCTCTCCACGCTCTCCATTCTCGAGACGTGGCCACGGTAATCGTGTCGAAAGCGCAAAACCGTGGCGAGCGAAGCGGAGTCGCGCGTGTTCCGTCGCGGCGTTGCGCCGGGTTTACTCGGCGCACGGTCCTCATTAGAAGCTGGACCCGGCTAGTTCATTACCGGCGATCTTATCCGTGGCTCGTTCTTTCACGAGATCCGCGTCCAGCCGGTTCGCTCTTTTCATTCGTTTCCCACGCGTTTTCAACCCGTTTCTCTCGGTTAATTAATAAGCGAGCTGCACCTTGGCAGCACGTGCCAAACGATCGATATACGCATCGTCACTCGTGACATGTGAACGCTGCTTTAGGACTGGCTGTGCTTGTGCAATTTGTACGATCGAACAGTCAAAATGACTGGTCGAGTGTTTCTTATTTTGACTCACAAAATTGATTAGGATGATTGGTAATCTTTATCACGATTAAATCTTGTTGGATATGTTAGCACACGTTTCATTATTTATTCATTTATTTTTTTACATCACAAAGAAACTTTACATCGCTAATGAAACAAAGTAATATCTCAAAGAAACCGTATTAAGATTATAATCCACTTTCAATCCACTTTCAGTATCTTTTAAACCATATGAAGCAAATTTTGTAATCACGACGATAAAAAGAATTGACAAGGTGTCTTTTAAATAAATATTAATAACCTTGTTTGCATGTAATTTAATTCTAAAGAAACTAAAATTAAATGTGTTTCCTATCACGTATAAAATACAACCTTATTTAGTTAACCGCAATAAAGAACCAACCATTTTACCAATATTGATAAAACCTTCACACAATCATTTTCTTCAAACTTGGAACTTCAAATTGATGTATCACAAGTGCCATTTCATGACATTTTTCTGTCACCAAATTCAATCAGAATATATATGCTCCAAAATCGTGCGTTACTGACTATAACAACCAACCAGTCATTTTATATGAAAAATATCACTGTATAATTTACCTTACTATTTTCATCAAACTTTAAACTTCAAACTGGTGTATCATAACTGTTATTTCGTGACACTTTTCTGTCATCGAATCACGTCAGACTTCCTATAATATTGATATACAGCTATCGTACGTAACGGTGGCACACAATGGGGCGAATTTACACGCTGATTGTAATTGAAAGTGACGCGTTAATGTCGGCCCGTGACACAGTAAACTGTGATACATAACTGAAAGTAAGAATTACACGCGTCGGTTCGCGACACAGAAAAGTACAAGTGGAATTTTCTCTTTAGAATAATTCCGCTTGAACACGATACGCCGCATAGTTTCCGTTTCACGTTAACGAACCGTGAAACGGAATTTAATTGTAGGAACGAGATGTAACATTCCTTGGAATAGAAAATCAAGTTCCCCGAACAGAAAGGTAAACATTCCGATAATTAGATGCGTTACAATGCACGCGAACGATTGGAATGAAATATTCATTCAGCGAAAGCAATTACATATATTTAAAATCGGGAACGTTCTCGTCTACGATCGCGTGTAATATAAAATTCAGTTCAGACGATAAAAGTGGTATGTTACGCCGGTGAAAAAAAAAGGTAACGGTGACTTGAAGCAAACATAATTTCCTTTTCGATCGCTACTGTTTTGCACCGTGCGTTATTAAATGCCTCGTAATTAATAATACGACTACTAGCCTAATAAATTTCATTGCACTCGGTTTAATTCATAAGCAGCTGACTCTTGGATGGAAAATTTCTTTGTGACGTTCATCATGCAGAAATAATAACAGAGTGTTCTATTTACAAAATAAAAATTCATGTTCTATAAATAATGAATTGAGAGACGTAGCAATTGGTGATAAACATCTTGCATTATTTTACGATTATAATGAAGTTTAAATAAGATTTTCTAAAGCACTTAGTAAGCTGCGATTTGATGAGTTAAAAATAGATGTTCGTATTTTGAAAAAAGAAGGAAAAGGAAATAGGAAAAGATCAAAAGCTGCAGGATACAAGATACTCTTTGGTGAAACGAAAACACTAGACTGAACTGGGATATTTTCTGAGAAAACACGGGGTTGGAAATACCAGAGTACCCTAACGTCATCTGTAGCACCTATGGCTATCAATTCAGTACCATCTGGTATGTTGATCTACTCTCAGCTTTTCTAATTATTGAACTATTCAATTAGACAGTTCAATTCGTAGAAAATCTTCTGTATTATTAATTTTTATTGTAATATAATATTTAGCTATTTCTGTTAATTTGGCTAAATTATTAATTATTAATAAGTAAAATGGTACCCAATGAAATACATCACAGATTTTATAAGAAAAATAAAAATTGTTAGACTTAAAATATTATTTTTCAGTCTTTTTTATACACTTAAGAAATCATTGACAGATAATAATAAATAAATAGAACAAGCAGTAATAAAATTGCCAGAAAGATGACAGAATCTATATATATTAAAATTTGTGGTTGAACTTCTACAAATATTAACAGATTTGTTGGCTAACCAAATATTGAATTAAATAACCGAGTATAAAAATGTGCACATATTTTCAGTACTAAATATTGCGAAAGGGTTAAAGGACGTGAAAATAGATTTTCGATCCACATTTGGAACGTGCTGGTACACAGACAATCGAAACATCCTTAGCCGTGAACGAGACGTTAAGCCCCGAACAATTTCCTGCTTTTAATGGACCCGCCATCAGCAAACGGCGTTCATTTCGAATAATTAATTCGTGGCGTCACTTCATCTTCGAGGGCCCTCCATATCACTCGAAAAACCGTTCTCGAGTTGGTATTGCCAATATTCACGAGAACATTGAATTTCATTAGCAAACGTGATATTGACACGTCTGTTAAACAGTCGACGACAAATAAATTGCGAGAGGATTACACAAATTAATTTATTCATATCTACTGAATCTAATTTAAATCTGATGCATTAATTAAATCTTAATTAATCTCTAATATTTCGGAATGTTCACATACGATATGGAATCTAACTAAAATAAACATTGTTAGACGAATCGTGTAAATAATTATTCTGAAAAAATAAAATCCTCCATTTATAAAACTAACAATTTCTAATTTTAATGTTCCGAATATCCATCGATGGATATTTCTAAAGGAACAGTATACAAAATTTGGAAAGTGGAAAGCAAACAGAATCAAAAATAAAATTTAAATGGTCAATATTGCTCATTTAATAATTTATCATCAATTCATGTAACTTTCCTTCGATTTAACGAAATTATAAAATCGAACAAGTATAAACTGTCGATAGCTTAGAAACCCATCACTCAAGGATCAAAAACATGAAATAAAACTTGCCTCTTCTTATTTTTTTCTGCCAAAATTTATGCATAAAAAATACTTTCTATTCACAACGCGTTACATAATCGAATACCATGATAGGCATTTATCGAATAAATAAAGATAAAGAGAAGGTGACCAGCGAATATTTGTCGAATATATTTTCGGTCGACGAGATAATCCCGACAGCCGCGCCGAATGTCGAATTACAAATGAACGGGGCAAAAATTTAAACGTCAATCACATCGATGACTTTCACGCGCCAGCGTGAATAATTAAATGATTAAAGGAACAAATTAAACGAATTGGTATCCGACCGCCTGAAACGTGAACTCGTTGCAGCTGCAGCTGACACTTCCATTAGTGGCTGCAATCTCGTTGCACTGGCAACGAGAATCCGCGACATTTCGACCCACATCAGAAACACTCGAAACGACAATTTTAGAATTAGCGAGTCATTATAAAAATAAGAAACAAATACTTTCCTATTGCACCAAAAATTTAGGTACTTCATAAAACCATAGAATACTTAGTCAGTTCAATAAAAATATAATAAAGATTGTCTAAAACATATGTTGTATTATACCTACGTTAACACGTTGACTGGCACAGTGAAAACGGACGTGTGTAGTCAGACACGTTGAAATCCTAATTATTAAGAATATAATCAACTAATTTTCAAATTTAACCTTTCAAATCGATAGCTAGCATTGTTAGCTTAATGATAACGCTATCCGTGGTTTGTTTCGTCATTTCTTTTGTTAATTATTTGATTGTAAAAAATTTCGGGTGCCGGTCACCGATGACCCCCGTGGCAACCAACGTGTTAAGAATAAAAATTGTACCTATAATATGACATTGTACCTATAATAATATTTATTATGACAATGCTTATATGATTATAATAGACACCGTAGACAAAGGGTTAATTAATCGATATTGTTATCTCGATTGTATACGAAAATTCTGTTCTTCGTATTTTTTCAATCGATCACACCAGTTTGTTCACCGTATTCAACATATACTTCTTTGACACTGTGACTCATTCGCTGTCTGTTCGATTGCACCTCGCTCTTAATATTATCACGTACACATTGCACAGTCCTATCTCGATTGTAATTCATCCTCAACCTCAAACAGGTACACAATGTCTCCTGTATTATCCCAAACACTTGTCGTTTACACGCAACACGCACGAGAAAGTTCATTGACACCCAATGTTCCAGTCCATTCACCTTTTACCTGTTTGGTAAAAGGATTACGAACGACGAGAGAAGAATTTTCAACAAATACAATGATTGCTGAATTTTCTGGGGATTAATGAAAAGCTAGATTTGTAGAAAATTTGTGTAATATTTATACTTTGACAAGTGTGTTATAATGATAAATGCAGCGTGTGTTTAAACAATTTAATGACCTAATTTTTCAAGGTTAATTAATTTGTCTTAATTGGCACAGCTTTTGTATCGTACTGTTGATAATAATCAACTTTCACAAGATTTAGACGAAAATCTCTGTCTCTATAAATTGTATAATTCACAACGGTGCATATTGAAAAATATAAAGAATATTTTAAGCTTGTCACCTCAGTAACGCGACCAGAATTTTCCAATAGAGGGAGAATAATAATTATTTCTTTGTAACTTGTTAGCATCGACGGTGAATCGAAATATTTCAATAAAAAGTTTCAATTTCTTAAGGAACAATTAAAACTTTAGTTTCGAAAACGTAAGTCAATGTAAAACTGTCCACAAACTGTTGGATCTTAAACGATTTTTCAATATTTTTTAAAAATTACCATTTTTACGAGTACAGCTCGAAAATTTGAAATAAATCGAGCCAAACGTCGCAGAGTTAATTTTTTCTTACGCGTCATAAGATCAAGAAACTAATAACTAATAATATTGCACTTAATAATTAAGAAATTATGAAAAATGAAGACGCAGGTTTATCGCCAGGTTCTGAATTATATTTCGCGGACAATTCAGCTCGGTTCTTTCGTTTCGCGAAGACGAATCGCGATCACCCGACGGAGAAACGCTGCTATAATTATCGCGGTGACGTTTTTAATTAATCGCACGACTGAGCTCGACGTCGACCCTTCCTGTTCGATGGAAATACTGGACTTATAACACGTCACAAACGAACTTTACAAACGTCCTGATACAAACCCCGGCTAATAGAGTTCGATCGTACGATTTTATTTTATACCTTTTTTTCCCCGCTGGTTTTCTGTTCTTTATCCGTCGAATCGATCGACACTTGCTTCTCCAGTTTCACTCTTTTTCTCTTTCGAATAGGAACGTGATTTTCGAGGAGGAAAAAAGGAAAAGATCGTAAGAGGGATTCCATTTAATTTGACGAAATTACGTAGCCTGGGGAAAAGGATTCCGTGGCTCCGTTGAAAAACAGAGCAATTTAAAAACAATTTTATGGTTAACGTAGCTGAGGGTCGAAGATCAACCATGTACGTGATTACTCTTCGGTTAAAATACGAAGGACGTTTGAAGTTTTCAAGTGCCATTCACAATAATTGTTGCGAAGTATCTAAAAATTGTTTACCCTTAACTCGCACTTTTATTATGTAAAATGTTAATTACAACTGTACCTACGTCAAAATTAAAAACTCAAAGTTATTTAACCCCTTTCACTGCCATTTTCCCGCCTGGTACGTCAGTCAAAGCTAAATATTTATTACTTCAGCGTTAAAACAAATCGAGGAAATTGAATTGTTACATACACTTCGTACATTAACTATGTAAATTGTAATCCGAATGTAAACTTAATATTCAATTGTGATCAAAGTTTGAACGACAGAAGTCACGAGTGTGACACGTTATTGTAGTGCAAGGGGTTAAGACAGAAATTTAATACGTTACTTTAAAGTCAAAGATTCAAAAAACTTTCAGAACGACCGATCTATCAGCTTTCAAAAATCGTCGCTTTCGTCTCTCGCGAATCAAAAATCAAACCCGACCGACTTATCCTCGTTTTTCCTTTCTCAATTATATCTGCTCGCGTATCGACGAGACTCGCACGAGCTCGCGAAAGAGAATCCTCTTCTGGGCAAACGGGCACGAAAAACGAGGACACGATAGAAAGGACCCGACTCGTTTACCCGCATCGATTTATCGCTACTGGTGAAGATTATATCTGTTGGCATACATTCGCGTTGAATCACGATTTAATTGGTCCTTGTTGCGAATCGATCAGCCCTCTCGTTCGATCGCGAATCTCGAGCGAATCCGGTCGAATCGTATCTCGGTAGCAAAGTGTTACGAATAACGCGTGAATTACGGCTAGTTATAAATACCGAGGAATTATCCTGTCAGGTATCGAGTTTTTACGCGAGACGAACTCGAAATGGTGATTTAATCGCGTGAATAGCTGTTTTTCTTCCGTTCGGGATCATTCTTTTCTATTCGATTATGAACGAAGCTGATCGACGTGGACAGTGTTTTAGGAACGCGTCAGAGAGATAACTGTTTTTTTATTGGAAAGCAAAAAAATGGATATACCGTATGGGAGTAAATTATGATGACTCATTGGATTATGATTAATTGCTGCTTGATACATTTTTCAGGGTGTAAACAGTATCTGCTGTGAAATTAACAATGACTTTGAGATTAATGAAACTATCCATGATACTTGGAAATTAATGAAATTAGTGAAATTAATTGAATTCAAAGAGAAACAACCACCCTCGTGAGGGATTACTTTCTGAATTTATTTATTTAGACCTTCTTCATTAGTTTACTATATCCTAATGTAAATAAAATCCTAATATATTATATATGTCACTATAACGACTCAAATGGGATATAAAGGGTTAACTTTAACCCCCATCGAATTTCATTTCATAAACTTTCAAATATATTCTTCGAAACTATTATTAATCAAAATAACAATTGTAATAGGTACAGTGTTATAATTCTTATTTCTTACATAAAATATTTGCTTTTAATATCGACCTTGCCATACTGTTTAACCCTTTCTACGTTAATACAAAAATCTCCTGAAAATTTATTCCACAAAACTATTCTAATCGTAATCAAGAAACCCACGATATAAAATTATATTTCGAAAGTTACGACGAACCATATTTAACGAAATTCCCGAAATTTACGAGCACCATCAGTTTTCAACGCGAGATCTTAAATCTTTCGATTATTAAAAAATCCATTGAAATTAATTCACCATGCCAATGTGACCCCATTTTACCGATACTTACGTTCGGTTCAAGATGCTTTGACAGTATCGGTGTCATTTTACGACACAATTTCACCAACGACCAAAACCGATATCCTGGCTCCACAGACGAACTCTGTTCGCCAGCTTCTCGGCTCAACCTGCGAACTTCACCTCATCGTCTGCACTTGCACCATTATTCTTGGACCCCGGGCCAATCGTCATTAACATACAATGCTGACCGCGGACGATACGCTCGCACACGTATATATACCTGGCCGTGATTTACCGGCGCGAATTAATCTCTCGCGTTAAATGAAAAGCCAAAGAGTCCGTGTTTGCGTGCGACTGGCTTGCGTGGGTGCGCCAAAGGGAGAGGAACGGGTGCAGTATAGGGATCCGTGCTTGAAAACGCATCCAGAAGATGGGATCCGAGAGATACGGCACAGTCTGGGATATATTTTTTCTTTCTATTTCTTTTTTTTTTGGGGGGAGGGTTATGTAATGAGGGTATCGGGGATGCGTGAGTGAGATTGGAGTGCGGGGAAAGCTCGATGTTGCTGTTTCTGGTTGTAAAAAAAATTGTTCTGAAAGGTAGACCGCAAAATTTCGACGGGCAAATTTTTGACGTCTGTGTGAATCACCTGACTTGACTACCATAATCTTTGATCCATCCTATGCTGAATATTTTTGACTTTTTCCGATCTACCACTCTTTCATTTCTTCCAGATATTAGGAAATAGATGAAATTTGGAAAAATTTATGTCATTTAAGGAGAATCAAAGTGTCACGCGTGATTTATAAGGACCTACAGATAATTCAATTTATTTATCTTAGTTGTATTAACCCCTTGACATTTAAAGACGTCTCGAATACGTCACCAGGATTTTTGAATTATTTTCTATTTGTTAATAATCGTTTGTTAATTTTGGTTATTAGTATCGAATCATGATATTTTCTTATGTGTAAATCTTACGTTGTTTGCGAAGCTTACACAAATGTTAAGTCAAAAAATAAATGAAATCTTTTAGTGACATTTAATTTGTATGACAAGAGGTTGAGCGAAGGATCATTATTTTTTCCAAACATTTTGAGCTAAGAAGGGTAAAAATGTACATTACCTATACATACTATTATTTTGCATCGAATTGCTTTCATTTTGTCTACCATTAATTAACACCAATTTTGAATATAACGTTTGGCAATTATTTCATCATTGGATTTTTATTAAAAAATTCTACTCCAAAATACGGAATGGTACTTTTGATATTCAAATGTAAATTTTCTCTTAAAAAGTAATCTGTTTATGGAAACGCTGTCTGCGTGCTGAAACGAAATTTCTAATCAGCGATAAAAGAAAAAGAAAAAGAAAATCTCTTTGAAACGTACACTATCATTGAAAGAAAGTATCATACTTCAAAGTGTAATATTATAATTTCGGTATTCATTCATGTGATGGTTTTGACATTCAAATACAAATTTTCTTTTAAAAGGTAACGTGTTTATCGAAACGCTTTCTGCGTAATAAAAATGAAATTTTTCAGCAAAAAGAGGGAAAAGGAATGAGTGCCACGCAACTATCAAATTCCTTTGACGCGTGGAAAATCAATATTACCATGTAAAAAAAAAACTCCAAGTACTTATCAAATGCTCTCGACACGGTAAAATCAATTTTCTCTCGAACGAAAATTCTTTCACGAGTTTCATCTGCATATCAAATGCTTTCGACGCGGGAAAATCAATTTCCTCTCGAAGAATCCCATCTCGTCGAATGTGACTAACGTACGAAAGTCAATTTTTCACGGAAAGAAAAAAAGGAAATGTTCAGCTATGAATTTCTGTCCAAAAATTATTCCCTCATGTATTTTTCAGACGCCAAAAACATAAAACCTTTAGTTTTGTGCTTATTGAACACATTATTAACACTTGAAACACCGACGTTCAGTGTACTCCAATTTCTAAATTAAAAATAAATTAGAAAAAAAAATAATTAAGGTATAAAATATAAACTTACATATTCAATAATTCTTTATCTTGACAAACTTTGTAATTTAAAATATAAGAAATCTAAAGCAAGTAATTTTGACCTGGTTGGTAGTTCTAGTAGGTATTAATTATAATAATGCGTTTTAAAATTATAAAAAAATTCAGGATAAATTACCAGTGAATAATGTTCGAAGTAATTACTTAAATAAACGAAACGATTCTTACAATTACAATTAATCTTTTGCCTGAAATTTTTTTAAAAACAGTGACGTACTTTCGTATGTATGACGTAATTTTTATTGAATACTCTCAACTAAAAGTATGATGTATTAAAAGTGTAACTATTAAGTTGTATCGTAAGATCATAGGAAAAAAGAAACTTGAACCTTTTAATCTGAAAATTCATAATTTTCGTTTAAAATATTGCAATATTGTAGCGCACTGTTTTGGAAGTATACTAATGAGTCTTTATTTATATTCCTTTCGTTAATTTTCTATATTTTGATACAAATAAAACTTAAAAATCACATTTTTAAACACTCTAGTAAATCAAATATGTCGCCCCGGCAGTGGGACTCGAGTGCAGAGAGCAATTACTAACAGAATCTTATCTTAATAAAAAAAAAACGACCCTACGAACCTATATTACACCTCAAAGCACTCCATTTATAAACCTTTAATAATTCTCAAATTCACAGATAAATATAAACGGGCAATATAAGAATGTTTCATTAAATTAAGAAAAATCGTGTGTTGAACGGTTAATCCGCGAAAGAAAGATTTCAAAGAGAGAAAGAGACGAGTCTCGATGAAAAATATCAGCAGCTTACCGCAATAATGGACCAGGATATGAAGAGTGCCGGCGTGAATCCGGGAATCGCACCAGGAAGCGGTGTCGACCTGAGGCTCGAACAGAGAGAGATCGAGCCCCTCCATGTCGCTTTCGCCGCAGGAGTCGCTCAAAGGCTCGAAATTACCCACGTTTGCCACCTCGTCCTCGTTCGTGATGTCTTCCGACAGATTTTCACCGCCGCCGACACGGCATCGCGACGGTGTCAATGCCATTTCTTTCCAACGATCTTTCCTCGATACCGAAACTAGTCACCGATTCGAATAATTGAAAAGAAACCTCACTGATCGCTCAGTTCCATCGTTAACACGCTCGGGGCACGGCGTAGTTTTGATGCTGCTTTCGAGGCGTACACTGAAAACACATTGGACACACACGGTCTCGTGAGACACGCGGTTCAAACGCGTCGAAAGTGAACCGAGGCATATCGAGACTCCCTGTTGTTATTTTTTTTTTGTTACCTGGCATAATTAACGGCACAGAAAAGCCACGCGCTCGTTTAATTACTTTCGCGGTGAATCATCTCCGGATCGGTGTAAATTACCGGCCCGATAAACCGCCGGCCTGTGACCGTGGATCTGTTCTCGATCAATCGCCGATCAAACGTTCCATTTCAACCATTGTTAATCGTACTGTTGATTATGAAACTAGTGTAGCCGCTTGTTATTACAATTATATTTCTGTGACGAGATAATTATTACATTATAGCATCCTGCTGGTGGATACTGTACGCAGAAATATTGTAATTACGCAAAGAGTGGTTCCCATATGATTGTTTAAGCATATTTTATGAATAAAAATAAGAAAAAAGAAAATAGAAATAATAAAATTTGAAGATCACAGTTTGTATGTTAACCTTTTGCACTCGAAGCATTTTTGGACGTAATCGGGTCTAATCTAATTTGCCAGATGTGCTTTCAGAAACCAAACACACTATGTCGGAAGAAAAGTGTTAGAAATATTTGAGAATCTGCTGATTTTTATTCCCTTCCTTAATTTTCTATATTTTGATACATTATATTATATAACAAACTATTCATGTAACTAAATCTTCAAAGTCTTAGCAAAGATCCAACCATCAATTCTTACTATTTATATTCCAAAAACTATCCCCTTAACATTGTCACTCTTTTTTATTTTTCTTCAAATTTCCCACTCAAAAATGCAAAAATCTTCTTATTGTCTAAATTAATGTTTTACAGAATCTTCATAGACATTAAGCTAATGAAATTAGATAATTTTGGTAGTTACACGAATGACACCTAACGTCCCAAATGTTCAAAATTATATAATTCTACTAAAATTCATGGTGTCAGTTAGCAACGACCCCTCCACGGACAGTGAACGTGTTATAAAACCGAGCTGTCCGAGTGTTTTTAGAAAAGTATAGGAAAGATTGTCGGAGTTCACGACACGCAAGAAACGAAGCGCACTCGCGATGGCACAAGCCCCTGAAAGTGGAGCTGTCTCGTGTCTGATACGCGAGGACCCTCTTTAATTAAGCGTGCTTGTAATTAATTGCTTGTTCCCTGTCCATCCCTCGCGCGACATGTCGACGAGAGTTATGACCTATCCAACAACACCGACTAAGAACTCTGGTCGACTGAACGAAACAAAACGACTTCGAATTTTTTCTTTTCCTTGGAAAATAAAATCGATGAAAGGTGATATATCTGATGACAAAGAAAAATTAAAATAAAATCGACGAGCAAAGAATTTTATTTTGAAAAACAGAAAACGCTACCAATTTGTGCCACGATCCGAAAAATGAAGAAATTGAAAGAAAGGACGAGATTTATAATAGACATTTTTAAATATAAGGATATGTGGGATGATTTGAGACAAAGGACGTGAAAACAAAGGAATTTTGTTTCTTTTAGTTATAAATTGAGCGATGACAATGTTAAAGACTTTCATTTTCCAAATAAGAAAATTTAATTTGAAAGTTTGTGAAAGATTATTGGTTGATAAGAAGAAAAACACGTTCAATGAAAGTGTCTTTCACCGGGTATGTTACAAAAATTCCTTCTACGACACGATTTTCTAATCCAAGCAACTTTCAGATCCTAATTTGCGATCCACTCTGACGAGTAATTGCAACGACTATTAAAACTCCTTGCGAGACACCTTTCAGATTTCAGTTCACGTTAAAAAGTATACTTTTCCCATTTTTCCAACGTGTAATTTGGGGAATCAGTGCGTGCAACTTCTACGGATGAACGCGTTTTTCTCGTTTTTGTTTTGAAGAAAATAACTGATTTTTCATTCCACTTGCTGGTGCTTTCAACACACCCTGTTTTATCGTTTTATTAACGATATGAAAGTAAATATAATCTCCACGATTTATCCCACCGATTTATTATACATTTCAAACAACTGATTTTTTGTTTCGGTAGCAATTTTAATAGAAAATAATTTTATATTAAGAAATTGGAAATTTTGTTACACAAAATGGACAGTAATCAATTTTCATTATAAAGCTATTCGTTGCAAATTTAAAACTGAATTAAACAAAATTTTGCATATTTCAAATAATACGAAACTAATTATAATCTCCACAGTCTTTAACTAACATTCTCTAATTCCATAAGACTCAAACATCCACAATTCTCATTGCATAAAAATCATAAGCCATATCCGACGATGTAATCGAATTTTTAATCAAGTTCATCCCCGGCGTAATGGAAAGGCAATTAGATTAACCGATTAATCTTCGAAGCACGTTTCACGCATCGACACGCCGAGGAAACGTAACTAGTTTCCGCTAGAAATGTGCATAACTCTAAAATGTCCAAGTCTTTTATTTAAAAAGATATCTGCTCTCGGTCGTGCGTTTGCCGTCTTAATACAAAGATTCACTCTTCCTTTCCCCCGCCTTAAACGCAACGTGAACTCGCAAGAAGACATTAATTACGCGGTGCCAGCGAACGAGATATATCGCGGAGCGGTCCGCTCTTATGTCGATAAATTATTTACACGTATTTACAGGCACCGCTTCCTGTACCACCCGGGACCTGCAACCGCGGACGCGAACGTGAAAAAAACCAGTTCCATTGAAAAAGGATAACGGCGCAGGAGGAACATCGCATACCGAAGCATCTTCGCGAGATGATAATCTATTATCATACGTTGCAGTTAGGGATCAATATTGTTGCAAAATTTGATTCTAATTTGATTAAACGTAGACAAGGGCCTTTCGATTGTTAACGCTAGAACTACCAAACCGAGGGTTTCTTAGATTAGATCGAAGTAGAACAAAGGATAATACGGCAGCAAATTACTCTGATATTTTTAGTTTCTTAGTTTCTAATAAGAATACTGTATAATTTTAGGAGTTACCATTCCGTAGAAAAATTAAAATTTTATTGAAATATAGTATTTACTTTAATCCGAAGTTGTTCTTATTTTTCAGCTTAACTGGAAAGTAATGACAAAAATGGTCTTGGATTGAACTAACTTTCAACCATATTATTGTAACACGACAAGAGTATGGTTAATGAAGCTCGAAAAGTTAGAATTATTCTAATGTCTAATATTAAGCCATTAAGCCATTTGTATAATACACTATTTTTTAGATTACATAACAGAGTTTAATTTTGTGCAATAAGATTAAATTAATTTTGATACTAAAAGTGTTTTGTAACACTTGTAAAACACATACAACAAATCAATTTCTCTAAATTTTTCTTTATTACCGAAACGATGTACGCGTTCTAGGGTTCAATTCAATCAACCCGAAGGAATCGGTTCAGATTTTATCGCCTCGGATGATGATTAACGAATCGACCCGCGAAAACAATCAGGCTCGTGCGCAAAGATCGAGATCGCGATTCCCGTTGATCATCAGAGAGATCGCGACACGTGAACTGGTTTCACGAATGTCGAAGGAACGTGTGCGTGGTCGATAAAAGCGAAGAAAGAAAAAACGAAAAAGAAAAGAAAAAAGACGAAGGAAAAGGAAAAGCACGGTTTGGCCGGAGGTCGTTCGCATCGAAGTTCGATGTTGGCGAATGAACCTGTAATCGTTCCGTGACTACGGAGTACAAATTCGTTGCCCTCTTTCCGTTCCCTTCCCTTTCTTTCCTGGCCTTTTCCAGCCACCAACCACGATAAAAAGAAAGAAGAAAAGGAACGATCAACGATTCTATGGGAAAAAAAGATTGTCCGCCGGCACGCACGGCTGTTTCACGCTGAAATTTCGAACGATGCCCCGAAACGAACGGACACGTAATTTGCTATTTAACGCAGGAACATCGAGTTTATCTCAATTTTATTCGACGGCTATTGACTCGACACGAAATCGTTTATGGAAAAATATTTCAATAAATTCTGACATTTATAACAAGTAATATATAAAATCCATCAGTTTGAACACACCAAAAATGTTTACCTACGAAGAGTTAATCGCACGTCAAAAAAAAAAGAAAAGAAAAAAACAACCTAACGATAATATCCATAAATCACTTATTACTCGAAAGCACGCGTATCTTAGAAAGATCTAGATACCGCCTCTGCTTTCCACTCGAATCTCCGCGATCATCGCGATCGACGGATCGCGCAGCAGGTGCCACGCAAGGTGTAATGGACCACCTACGGCGAGCTGCCACGGCGAGCATACGAAATCCTTTTCGTATAAGATCAAACCGTAAGAACGAAACTTCTGCCGAGGAGAACGAGTAACAAGAGTGCAGAAGCTTACTTAAGGGGCAAAACCTTCATGAATGAACTTTGACATTTGTCGGTGAGGCCAGACCGAACGGAAGCGTGTACGTGGCCGACCTTTAAGCCTCTGGAAAGGATCTCGAGAGGATCTGTTCCGGCTACCATGAGAAACCTTACCTACTGCCTACTTATGGCGAGAGCCAGACGATGATGGTAAGGGAAAAAGGCGAAGGGGGAAGGAGGTCGAAGTGCCTACTTACGACAACCGCGATCCCTCGTAAACATCGGATGAAGGCCTCCTGGGAATCCGCGGCAGAAACAAGGATACCAGGTGCACTCGTCCTGATAACGACCCTGGAAGTGCTCGATCCGCGGAACATCACATTCCGGCGATTTTTTTTTACACCGATGGCAGATTTACGAGCGTCGTCGACGCCGGCTGCCTTTTCAACCACGATTCAAATTCAGTATTACGCGCCCTGGGATATCCTTGGCCGCCGATAAGAAAGACGCGGGAGAACGAAACGTATCCGGGGAATGTTATTTGGTAACGAGTTTCCATGTGTTTCCATATGGTCTCGTCGGTCGATCGCGTTGATTGGACGTTGCTTAGGATAACGTTCGGATGAATATCGTGGGTAATTACGATTACTCTGCTTCGGGCACTTCGCTCGTTATCGATCATTGATATCTTTGGCTCGATTTGATAGGCAACCAACTGTCTGGGAAGTGGATGTTGAACGTTTCGAGAAGTGAATAGTCGAGATTGAGTTCGTTGGCGATGTTTCCGATACGATTTTACATGGAATAATTAAGGAGTTTCACGATCCATTTTCTAACGAAGTGGATTAATCCTAATTTAATTATTGTAAGTATACCAAAACATCCGCGTGAGAGTTTGATTAATTTTTTTATAACATTGTCACTATCGACAATGTTGAATAAATACCTGAATAATTGGTGTTGCCAGTTCTGAGATATTTTGGGGAATGTTGAAATTGTGTCGGGTGAAATTTCTGCTATGACAGCTTTTTAAATAGGACACTATGTGTGTGGTTAAAAAAATATAGTGTACTATGAATATTTTTTTTAATTTAACTTATATACTGCAAAGAAGCTGAATGTCTAATGTTCCAACAAAAACTCGTGTACTCATTTTTACCAATGTACCATGAGTGCTATTTAATCATACTTTTATGTGATTAAATCCCTTTTAACTTTCTATCTTTATAAATCGACCATTTGATATGCAACAACTTAATAAAAAGTATACAAAAGTCTAGTAAGAAGTATCATTTGGTATGCAACAATTCAATCGCATGCAGCAGAATGAATAGAACCGAAACCACCGAATCTAAATGTTTCGTATCTCCTTTCGAATGTACTAAAAAGAAGTTCTGGCGTTCCACGCTGACAGAAGAAACACGGAAGCAAATCCGACCCCGTGTTACCTAATTGCCCGTCGACGAATGGCAATTAATGCTAATTTAAATTCACCAGAAACGTTTCCCGCGCGTTTCTTGACTGTGCCGAAGTCGGTTATGCGGACTATGGCCCGAGAAGCGAAGTCGGCGATGTTATGCGGCGCTACGTAAGCGAGAAGAAGCGGAGAGGACGATGAAAAACGAGCACGAAGAAGAAGAAACCAGAAACAAGATCGAATCAGCTGAGAGGGAAGCCGCCTTCTGGCGAACCCGACAGAATGCTTCCTTAAATCAACGATACAAGGCAGATTTGTCAAAGGGAAGCTGGACGAAATCGAGCAATTTGTTTGCCAAAGACGGCTACCGTTTCCTTCTGTCTACGTTCATGCCAAAATTGGCGCCGTTTCAAGCGGCGAATCAAAATACTTTCGTCGCGATCATTCCTGTCGTATTCTGACGAGAAAGACACTTAAATTATTCCCATCAGATTTTGACCTTTTCATTTTAAAGTTTCTAAGATTGGAAAAATGTGATATTTCAAAACGCCAGTTTCCAAAAAATATGTTATCTCAAAGTTCCTGAATTCCTTCAACCATAATATTTCAAAGTTTCTAAATTTCTAAAAGTATAATATTCCAATTTCCAGATTCCTACAAATAATAATATCTCAAAGTTCTTAAATTCCCCAAACTATATTCCATAGCCCCCAAATTCCTAAAAGTATAATATCCTACAGTTTCCACGTTCCTAAAAACATAAAATTTCTAAATATGCAAATTCCCCAAAAAACAGAACAATTCCAAATTTCCAAATTTTTAAGAAGTTTTTCTAAAAACTTCAACGGAGCAATATTTATCGAATGTTTGACGGTAGAAAAGCCTGCCACATTTACGTCCCGTTATTTCCACTTAAGAGATTGAAAAAGCCCACTTTTCTCGGACAGACGATGGGAACTTTCGAAACGGAATAGAATCAATACAAAACGTACCATTCGAACCTGCGATTACATTCACTGACAGAATTCCTCATTTTAATTCATGAAAAAAGAACAGAAACACCGTTACACATTACAAACATATATAACAATTTATCTGTCTTCAATCTATCATTGTACCTTAGCCAACGAGCCTAAACGATCAATAAGTAGCTATTAAATTTCACGTTGATTTCGTAATATACAGCAACGTGACAACATAATCTAACATCAACGTATAGAAAACAACACGACTATTCAAATGGACTGTTTGTTCGATCAATTTCTTTGATCAAATTAAACCCGACTCATTCGTTACGCAACCGAACGTTTTACTTCAACAGGTAGAAAGTTACCATTACATTATAGTCCAAAAGTTTTAGATAAACCTACCATATTTATATACTCTACTTAACTTCGAAAGATGGGGACGGGTCAATCGTGATATTTAATCCTTTCTGTAGTACAAATTTTCGTATATCTGACAAAATTAATAAAAATTAGTTTAATCAATGCATTCCGCTTGAAAGATCCTTACGAAAATTCGTACGTCGCTGAAATATGGAAGACGTGGCACAATAAAGTAATATTCCAAAGCGTTAAGAATCAAAGCATTAAAAATAACATCCCTTCCATTGAATATAATACAAATTTCCCAGAAACACGGAAATGGCATTTATAACAGAAGTAAAAAGTTGCAAAGTATTTTCACAAATATCAAGGATATTTAAACTTTTGACCGACAATGTATGCACGTAACGATCAACGCGAATATCTTAACTAACCCGACGCAGGCAAACTCTTTGAAGTAGAACAGCACAATTACCAAACTAACCGCCTCCCGTTTCGAGCGAACCTTTCCCGCGTCGCATACGGGTCTGCAAGCTTTCCAAACGAATGGTATCCGAGCAAACAGTTAGGTTATCGCCTTCCTAACAACGTTCTACCGTGTTGCAGAATCGAAACTGAACAGAAACACGAAGCCAGCATCGTCAGGATCGACCGCAAGCTATCCGCCGACCGTGTAATCTGTCCTCGGATGTTCGAAAACGCGTAGACCAGCCAGAAACTTATCTCCCCGCACGAGTTTCCCCTTGAATTATCCCTATCTGTACGATGAAAGGGTTCCGAAGGGTGGATAGATCAAACGGCGCAAAATAGACGTGGAATTATGCTCGGAGGAACGAAAAGTCGAGGAGCACCAAAGGTGTCCTCGCCGGTGCACCGGAAGTCAAAGCTATCGTAAATTTCCGCCACGAGATCCAAGGGACCACCTTTATAAATTATTGATGCGTCCCGAAGGTCTTGCAAACGGCTTCTTTGCCAACTTTTCCTCTCGGTTGATTTCCGAAGCTGAAAAGAGGTGATCGCAATTTCGCAGAGCTGTATCGGCTCGAAATCGTAACCGCGAGAGTGCAGGGATGAAAACAGAGGGGTCGCTAACGACCGATGCAATAACGACTGGATAAAACGTTAACAATCATAACACGAGAAGACCCGTGGGTTTCTTGCAACATCGATCTTTGCACACGGCCACGCGAACACCGCCCCAAGCTTCGACGGAGCTTATTACGATCTGTCTTACCATGAAAACCCATTACTAGCAACCAAACGGTGTTTTTTTTTTTTTCACGGTCGTAAACTTTCATTTCCTAGCAGCCATCCTGTAATCGCCAGCCAAGGGATTTTTCGCGAGCTTGAAACGCGCTTAACCCTTCCGCTCCGGATGGAAATATTTTTTTCTTTAATGGAAATTAAGGGAAGAAATATTACGATTTTCGAAACTTGGAAATTTCGAAATATTGTATTCTTGGAAGGTTTGAATCATTTGAATAATATTTTTAGAAACTTGGAAACTGAAAGAGATTCGAAAAGAAAATCATTTGAAATATTTTAACACCTTGACTGCCACGCTAAAGGCGCTGACAGCTTCGTTAGACGATGCATTTATTTCTCCCAAATTTTACCTATTAGTCTTACAATTTTCCGTAATTTTTATTACTCAGAATTTGGACTACTTGATACGACGATTTCTAATTAAGTAATTGAAAGAATATTAATAATGCAAGTGACAAATTTCTATGGAAATTCAAGTGTCACCCGAATATGGGTGACGCGGCAGTCACAACATGGCAATCAACGTGTTAAATCAAACTATATTTGTACCAAAAATACTGTAATTAATTCATTCATTACAACTTCTGAATATATATTTAGATAACGCCAAAATAATTGCAATCTCAATTTCTCGCTCTACTGAAGGGTACATAAAATATATGAACGCATCGTTATAGTTATTACTTACGCATCAGTATTTCAAATGAAAAAGTAATGAGCAATTATGCTCGTTTCGATAAAACGTTGCAGGTGAAGTACCTGCTGAAATGTTGAATCGATTCTTGATGCTGCATTTCAATTTCAAAGCAGAATTTACGGATTTCAATGAAAATGGAATAAAACACTATTGATCCTTTAACATCCTGCAAGAGTCAAATATGGTGTACGTGGTATTACCTTTTTATAAGTAAGACAAATTTTAACGAATATAGAAGAGTAAAGAAATAAAAATAAAAATTTATATTAAACCTTGAGGTTCTATACTGGTAGGCTCATTTTTCGTACACTATGTAAACTTTGACATATAAAATTTCCTCTATACTTTCTAGAAAACTTAAATATTGGTATATAATAAAAGAACTGTTCTAATTTTAATTGAAAAATCCGCAATTTAATATTTTAAAAATTTTGAAAGTTGGAATTAACATTGGATTTAATAAATGTCAAATCTGAGGGATTAATAAGATATAAAGTCAATTTTCAGTCTCTAATAGTAATTAACTCTTTCAAGACAATGTACAAAATTATCAACCATTAACCAATTAACTTTTTTGGACTTACAAATTTGGATAATTTTCAGCAGCTCTCATATTCAGAACAAGCAAACGTAAATAAATATCCTCCACAATATTTTAAATCATAATTTTCAATTTTCAAATAATTACACGTTAAAGTACTCTTAGTTAAAAGATTTGATGGTGTGCCATTGCGACCCCCATAATCCAACGAAGGGTTAACAACAAAAATTATACGAAAGTTAAATATTTGATGGGATCGGTTTTAAAATATTACAACACCGAGCATGAGAGGATTAAAAACCACGTTACATAAACAAACACAAACTCAAAGTTATAAAAAGAAAAACGGTGACAAACGGAATAACATTCTCTTCGAGAGTAATCAAAATTTCGCCCAACTGTTTGCAACCTAAAGGGATGTAAAAAACGGTGCGCAAATATACGGACGGAATAAAACATTCGCGCGTATAGTTTACATTTAATTATGCAGAATCTCGTGAAATCTGTTTAATCGCCGCATAGAAACACGTTCATTTCATTCGAGCTCTTCCCATCTACTCGAGCTTGTATTAATCTTTTTTAAGTTAAACGACAAACCTTATTTACATGCTCCGATGAGAACTCGATAGAACCAGCCGGCCAGCTATGCTACGAATGTAAACAGCATGTCTGGAATAGTTATTTTATTTACAAACGCGTGTAGACATCCTACTTCTTGAAACGTTCATTAGCCAAAAAAAAAAAACAGGCTGTTCATAACACGTTGTGAACGTGTTACGAAAATCGTATGTGCGCAAAAAAACCGAACGGGATACCGCGCTCGTTAACGAAATTGAATCGGCTTATTAATTCGCGATTTAATGTTCGATTGATCTTGCATGCAAAAACGACACGAATAATCGTTGTATTATGTGAAGATCATATTCAATCGAATTTTATTGAGGGCCTGTAATCGCAAGCAGGGTTTCAGCTAATTGAAATGTTATTTTGATCCTGAAGTACGATGGCTGAATCTATGGTTTTCCTGGTTAAAGGTATTGTACAATAATGATATACGTTATTTATTGTATTATGGTCTTTTTATGAGAAATTTGTTAATACATTTCAAGAAGTGATATTGTGAAGATTATAAGAATTATTTATATATTGAAAAGGTATGGGGTGAATTTTCATTTTCTAAGCCATAATTTATAGTTAAATTCTATGTAATAAAAATTTTAAGAATTTTAAATTTTATTCAAATATTTGTATTTGACAAGTGTTTTAACTTTCGTTTTTATTCGTTTTTTTTTCGGTTTTAATGATCCGAGATAAAAATAACGGTATCATTAGTGTGTGTCCAATTGCCCTTTATAGATATGGCAATTCAACTTAAGGTCAAAAGGGTACTCCAATATTTTCGCACACGATTCTTAAAATAAAAGAAGCAGGACAAAATATTTTGAATATCATTGTTCCATCACTTGACATTATAAAAGTTGAAAGTGGGAGGTGCCCATTTTACTGTAAGGCCAATTTTCATACCTTTAAAGGGTAATTTAGCACGGTTGGGGTATATACCGTTATTTTTACCTTGGGTCACTCAATAATCCCATAAAGTTTCATTCAAATCGGTGAGCAAGGGTTTGGGGGCTCTCCTGTTAGAAAATAAGGTGCTTTTAGCACCCCTTCAGCGTAGAAAGAAATCAATTTTTAAATCTTTATAGTATTATATGCATTTTGTGTATACAAAGTCTGATAATTAAATTGTATTCGACTGGTTTCATTAACCCTTTCATTATTAAAAACGATTTTGGTCATCGAATATTAATTATTGTAAATAAAATAAAAGAAATAATGAAATAAGACAAAATGCTCCAATATACCTGATAAAAAAAAAAATTAAGTCTCGATAATTATTCTGTTGCTCGTACACGAAAGGGTTAACATTAAAACGACCGTTGGCGCCACTCTGGCGTAAATCATAAAGATATATTTATGTAGCATTAAAAATTCAGAATTGATAAGTTTCTTTACGCACGTAAATACTTGAAAGTCATTTCCGGTCTCTGGTGAAAGTTACCCCGAAGCATAATGTTAATATATAATTATACAGTTACTTGCTTCTAAATTTTAATCAACCACTTCTGCACTTTATAGAAAATATATTTAAAAAATAATAAGACAAACAAATATTAATTTGACGATAATTTCAAAGTAGCTATTGCTATCTATTACAAACTATAATAACTTCTATTACCAACTTTTTAAAAATTTATTTGATCAGGGGTAGTTATAAATAATATGAAGATGTGCGATTTGCAGATTGGGAAGATAAATGGTAGTATTATAATAGAGAATTACAAATGCAACGTACGTTTGAAATCGAACCTTCTCCGGCACAGCTTTGAAATCCATTAAAATTACCGCCACGATCGATCGTTCGAGAGGGACACGAACATCGATTCATCGAATTGCTAATACACGCGCTAATTACAGTTGTGGCCGTAATAATACGGTTTACCGGCTAATCACCTAACTCGTATACGCAACGCTACTTATCGTTAAAATCTCTTCTATGATACTCTCATCGTCGTATTCCGTTCCTGGAACGTTGTATCGCGTATGATTACAATAATAAACGTCCCGAATGATTTCGAACAATGCACGTTTGTCCGATCTTGTCTCGTTTCGATATGCCTCGGAGGATCACGCGATCGAAACGGTCGATAGAAAATCTATTGGTTGACAGTTACCTTCAAACGAAGCGTCACGAAGATCCGCGAACGACGACTCCGACACCTCCGGCTGGGAATTCTTGCGATTTTTATTATTTTTCACCTTCGTTGTCGCACGATCGAGATAAACGCCCGAGAAATTGTCGGCCCCAGGTACGCCAAGCCATGCTCCAACGAGCCTTAAAATCTCTCATCGAGAAAATTGAACAGAGGTGCCGTTTGGTTCGTCGTTTTTCACCCACGATTCGACAGAAGTTCGACTCCGAAACACTGACCACTGTATCACAGTAACCGATAGAGCACACGATTCGATTCACCGTACTCGACACATCACGATTCCGTCGATCGTTAAACGTATTAAAAAGATTCAGAATGAATCTTTTTAAATCGTCACATTTTCCCGCTGACCGTATCGCAACGGAAACACACGACACCACTCGCGATGCTGGTTTGCCGCAAACTAACGACGCGGGCAATGCATGGCTGGTCGGGCCCGACCGAGCGCTCACGAAAACAACCGAGTCAGTCCCGAGCATTACGTGCGACGACCGATTGACGGCCGCGGGGCTATTGATATTTCCATGTTTTTTGCTAATGTTTTCTGTTGGCGGTCAAATTGATGCAAATTAAATTCTTTTCCCTTTTTTTCCAGAAATAATAATTCTCTATAAACGACCCCCTCTGGACATTATAAACATTCATTTTCTTCGGTCGCTGTTCGATCACGTGGTTCCGTTTCAATTTTATATTATGCATTAGGTGTTATATTTTAATAAGACAAAAAAACAAAAATGACCTTACCCAATAATAATAACAAATATATAAATTCGATATTATAGATGGCAACGTTAGAAAATTCTTTCTATTTTATCTTATGTTAAAAGTTTTATTCCTACATAAAAAACTGAATTGATCATTATTAAAAAAATAGCTTAAACAACATAAATAATAATAAATATGGAAATATTACAGATAATTTCTCTTTAATTTCATCTTATATATAGAATAACATTTTTATAAACTCGGATTGGATATTAACAGATAAAGAACTTTATCCAGTATAGTATTATTTCACATTTAAATAAACAGTAATAAGAAATAACAGATTCAAAAAGAAAAAGAAAAGATACCCCGGTTCGTTTAGAAGTCTGGAACCGACAATAGCGTGCTCGAATTTTCATTACACGGATTCAGTACTTTATTCATCATTAAACAGTCGGTGCTATCTCATCGTCGGCTTCTCTTTCTGTGTGCTGTTAGAGTACATGTCACCGTGACAAATGGCGCGAGGTATGCCCGAGGTTAATGACAAACTTTCCTCGTCGAATCGAGTGGAAGCAAGAGAGGAAGAACAGTAAACTTTGCTTGCTCCGAAGCATCTTACTCGAAATAGGCACAATGTAGCCGACATTGGACAATACTGAGAAATGAAGCATGGAGTGATTAATAAAGTGTATGTAGCGATAGTTTATTGGTTTCAATAAGAAGAGAAAGAATTTGGAAAGATTTACAAGTAATACGTGCTCAATATCAGAAAATAAATTCTTGAAGATAGGCCAATGTTTATTCTATTAACTCTTTGCGGTCTGAATGATACGTTCTCATAATTTCCTTTCCCATAAATTAAATACATTCAATGTACGATTTCATTGTTTCATAATAAACGTAACGAAGAAATGAAATTCCTACAACATTGCGTGAAAGTGTTCTTTGAATTATTTAACAACCTTGATATTATGGATAACTTGAACTTTCATGTGCCTCATAAAACATACTCTACAAACTATTTGAAAAATACAACTCTTAATCACTGTTATATCAGTGATATAAATCCTTGTTCCCTACAAACTTGAATTAAATAAACAAAGTAGGGCAGGCTATAGTTGAAATGAGACACAGAGTCGAGCCGGGCTTTAAATGCTTCAGCAAAGGATTAAATCAACGCGTCCTCAAGCTCAGAGTGCTCCCCCTGGACAACATTCACCAACTATTCCTACAATCGAAGATTCCATTCCGTTTCCTCATCCGCGTGTATGTAGGCGCCCGTAACTTATACCGGATAGAGACGTCCACGCGGCCTATCGACCACTCCTAACTTTATACAGTTAGCAGTCAATGCCGGTAAACCGGTCGTGAAAATAAAGCATTTGAAATTAGCCAGACGAGCGTGTTCTTCTTCGCGCGTACGAAACCGGCCGAAAGGAAGAGGAGACAGAGGCTCACGGGTGGGGACTTTGATGTCGAAAATAGCCAAAAATCCACGGCTTTCGACGCGAACCGCGCCGTTCTTCTTCCCTCGTGGCCGACACGGCTAGGAAAGTTAACGGTGCTCGATCGTTGAACTTGCTACGATGTGACGGTCGGGGCCATTAACAGAGCCAAACAGAGTATGGGATTCGAACGATCGTTCGATATCTGCTAGAGATGGAATTCCTTATCCTTGACGTACGAATACGTCAAGACCTTATTTCATGTATAAGGTAATAAATTTGGAAATACAGAAGTCAGACTGATCGTAGGACTTCCTTCCCTTAAATTGCCATTTCCTCTAGACAAGGTCAATATACTCAACACTGTACATCACTTTGAATACAATTTCTTTCATTCGGTCTTCTGGTCGCGCGCGTCCGAGGCTGATAGGAAAGTCCCGTCTTGAATAAACGCGACTGGTTGCTTCGTTCGCCGCTGGGAAACGTAACGATGCGATAAGATATTCGAATTTATTGAAGCGTAAGCCTTGCGAATTATCAGCCACGATCCCCGACGACTTCGAGTTTTCGAAGTTTATCGCGATCCAAACGGAAAAGAAGGAATAACTCGACCGGAAGGGTAGAATCAGCCGGGAGAAGATCGACGCGACGATACTCGGGACTAGGCGAATTACATAATTTCTTAAGCCCCGGCGATATTCAATCGATAATATGGATCTGACGGCAGTTTGAATACTGCGGCTAATTGGGTGGTATGCCGATATGCTCGGATAATCGATTTCTTTCGAACTCTGCGTGTTTCGAGGATGGGCAGAGAATGGTTGGTTCAGGAACTGAATGGAAAGGAAAAATTTCTTCGTGTCGTTGATCCCTACGTTCTGCGAAACACATATATACGTTCAGAACACGTACTGGTATGTTTTTCGTATATTGTCCGCGGGATACGTATTAACCCTCGGTCTTACAATTTAATTGAGACTTGGGCAAAGAAACACGCTTTATGACTTTAACGTCTATTTACGTAGAATGATTGGATCTGTAAAATTCCTGAACTATTATCACTATTTTCCGACATATAAAATTCTTTCGTCTAGAAATTTGATTATTACAACCAGATAAACAGCTTTTGCAACATTTCTTGTTACACCACGTTGAAACCCGTTTCTGTTAAAAAGATCGAAACCCTCGAAATTAATAATGACTGGCATTAAATATCGACATGGATGCGAATAACTAATAACAAGGTTTCACTCTTGGTAATTACGGTGATTTTGATTTTTAACTTCAATGAATGAGCCAACTTTTATAAATTCTATTATCGAAGCTAATCGGTGGTTCGCGAACGAGAGGGGCCTCGTTCCGATTGACGAAATTTATGGTCGTCTGTCGTGATACCGGATAATTCAGAATGAATTTGTACCTTGATGATACCCGTCGGGAAACATATTGTCGTAATAAGACACCTAGCCGACGTAATACAACCGACGTTTATAACGTATTCGCGTTAAATAAATGGTAACCGCGGATTACGGGAAGTAATCATGTGTCGTTCAGAAGGATCGACTTCGCGATAACAGTTCCAGCTTCCGTTCTCCTATCGGAGATCGTGTTTGGAACTTTATAAAACTCTCCTGTCAATCATTAAACGTCCGTTTTGCGCTTTTTGCACTGTAGCTCGATCGCGTTTTCAATCTTGCTCTCGCTAATCTTTTAAACTTCGAGTTACCTGTTCTAGATGTCAAGAAAGTGTTACGATACAAAATCTAATAATTTCAGACTCTTATGTTTATAAAATTATTGTTTGAAAATAAGTTTTGAGGCGATAAGGAACTTGTAGTATTTTAATAAGTGAAAAATTAATTGAAAGTAGGATAATAATTGGGCCCAATATGCTCTATTTAAGTTTCAAAAATTTTTATAATCTTTTGAGGGAAAAGAATACATATTTAATAAAGAGAGTTTTTCAAGGATTTTGAGTACCAAAATACATAATTACGTCGATACGTTTTAGCTTACTCACAAAAAAATATATGAAATATTATATTAACAAATGCCTCGATTCACGACCATTCAATTTTGTTGTCTTCAGAAATATTTGTTACAAAAATAGCAATTTCTAAGCAAACTAGTATACTTTAGAATTAATAAGCTATCCCCATAATTTTAGTATCCTTCCGCTATATTACTTCCATCATTTTAACCCAAAATATACAGAAAAGTCGACAATTTATTTGGTAACGTAATAATCTTAATACTTTACCCATTTTTCAACTGAACATCTGTAAATATCAATTTAACAAATAAACCCACGACCTTCATAATTTTCCCTTCACAGATATGTACAACTTTGCGACTCCAAATATATGATTAAAAATTACAAATTTATTTACCAATTTAATATTTTAAAATACGAATGAAATAAAGTTTACACGATAAGGATCTAAATTTCATTAACTAAAATGCTGTCTAACCTTAAAAGCAGTGGGTCAGTCGTGTGCGAACGGGAACAAGTACAGTAGGGTAACGCGTATGATCGTTTTACCATCGACATCTCCCATTCGCTAACGAACAAGCAAGAAAATCACCAGAAAACACGGTATAAACAACTTTCTGCCAAGAGGACGGCATCAAACAGTGTCAACGATAAGTGTGCCTCATGCTCGATCTCCGCATTGATATTCAACCTGATTCTACTTACCGATACTACTTACACCCGGACCTACATACCACACTCTAAGAACTTCATTCCATTTTACTAGCCTGTTCGATTTTATTTCCTTTCGAGATTGCTCGCAATTACACAGGATGAATCAAATAAATCATTTGTTAATCGAACGATTTGAAAGAGCTGATCATTTGGTTGTCCGATTAATTTCTTTTGAAACGACTGCTAAATCGTTAATAAGACCTCTTTTTTCTTCTTTTAATGGAATTTTAATGGAAACGCTCGTGTATAAAAAAATATCGTAAGTATATGATATCTGAAAATTGTTAATAAATTTAAGAAAATTTGTATTTAACGAAGTTAATTAGCATATCGCAAATTTATGGATGACACTTGAATTTCCATAAGAATCGATTAACCATATTATCAGGAATGTTCTTACTTATCTAATTAGAAGTGCTGGTTTTAATTATTTGCTATGGAATTCTATTAACATCAAATGTAGAGTTTCAAGTTTCATTTTCGCGATGAGTTTAAACTACAATTTAATAGATAATCAAAATAAAGAAATATTATGAAAATAATATATAAGATTTTTAAATACAATGAAACTTTCAGCAAAAAAAAACCTCAAAACCACTATCACAAATTTTAAACCATTACAAAAATGATAACGAAATTAAAAAGTAAACTAGCTAAACATTTTTAACTAGTCCTCAGTTATAACAAAATTTCCAACAGAATTTACGTTCATACAATTCCGACTCCTGATGCTTCGTGAACCGCCTGAATGGACCGTACACCATAAAAAAAAAAGAATCGAATGACCCACATTATTCCGCGCACGTATCCGGCACGGAGTTCACCGGATGTTCAGGAGTCCAGGCCACGATATCGAGCCATCGATTGTGCCATGAGTCCGAGCTGGGTGAAAAATATCGACGGCTGACAGAACAATGCAGAAACTTCGACAGACCGACCGCGTTCAGTCCCCGAAGAAGAACGAGGAATATTCGCGAAAGAAGGGCAAGACCGTTCGTGGCCTTCTCTCAAGGGCTCCACAATTCATCCTTTCGTTCCTGTGGCCGGGTTCCGCCAACGCTCGAGGCATTCGTATTTCATCGGCACGCATGCTTCCAGCGGATCCACCGTGAGGACGAGGCAGAAAGAGAGAAGCCGACCAAGAGGAAAACAGAGAATACTGGACGGCATTTGAAATCATTCGATGGATTCGCGCGTTTGAATAAATCTAACGGTGAACATCCGCGATGAGAACGAGCCCGGCAATGGAGAAGACGAAGAGATTCTCTCATCTTTTTTCTCGTTGTTCATCCTTCGAACTTCTTCGGGGAGTTTCTGGTGAACGGATTTATCGCGGCCTTGCTCGCGGTTCCACGGCTGAAAGGATCGGGGGAAGCCAGGTCGAACGATTTTACGCCGCCACCGAGCCACACGGTTAATTTACGAGCGGAGACGCCGCTTGTAAAACGGCTCTTAAGAACGCCTAAACGTGCTGGACGGCTGATGTATGGGGAAACGGGCACCGTTCTCGCTACGGTACTGGCTACCGGCGACAGAACACGATCCCCGATCGCGGTACCAATATAAAATCTTGAAACGGGGATACGTACTTTCTCCCGCTACGCTGATTCGTCAGGTGGATTCGTTTTGAGGGTGACAGGTGAGTACAAAGTATTAATCTTTAAAAAATTCTAATTTTACTCTTCCAATTAAACTCAGCGGGTACATTTTCTGAGATACCTTTTCTGAAAATTTAATATTGGGTTGGCACAGTTTCATTCCGATTTGCGTTTATTTTTCATAGGGTGTTGAAGGAACCAAGGTGTTATAAGGAATCGGACAAAAGCGTAGAAAAGTTTCGACGACAAGGAAAGAAATGGAGAACGCCAAACTTACTTTCGATATAAATTCTCTAGACGAAACAAAGTGATCCGAGAAAATTCAATAGAGAGGAGACGGTAAGGCTGGAGGCGAGTTTCCGGGAGAAGAAAGAAAAATTCTACTCGTACGTGCTCGCGATGCCAAACAAGAGTGCATTAATTGCGGTTGCAACTGGCGGCGCGTTACGATTCCATCGTTAAACCGCGTTTACACGGATTGCGAAGCGGGCAAATGTCGACTTTATTATTCTTGCATTCTCGTTGTCTATTTTACAGAAGAATTTGTATACAACAATGGTTCAGAACAAATCAAAGTCAACAAAAGCATTCCTGCTTAAAAATTATAGTCAAAGTTAATTTCTGCTTGTAATGTTTAAAAAACAAATATGTATATTGATTAACTTCCTATAGGCTGCAAGTATATTTTGGTAATTAAAGCTCCAAGTTTTTTTTTTTCAAATTAAATATTTCAAAATATTTGCGTAAAAATATAGAATATTTAAAATTAAATTAAATTAAATTTGTATACTAAAATTCTACTTTCCTATTTTTATCTATTAAAAAATTAGAATCTTAGAATTTAAGACAATTAAGTCTTTTCCCGCGCAAAATTCAACCCATAATCTGCTCAAAATATGAAAACAATTCCTCGCATATTCCCATAAAATCTCACGATCCTTTTATTTGTCTAAGTACTCGTAGAATCTAATGAATCGTAAAAGATGAATAGATAAAAATCGCAAGTTTCAACGACAAGAGTAGCAAGCAGACCGAGAAAACATCGAGCCACCATATGCGCCGGGCATAAACCCACTGACTCCGCGGCACGCTCTTCTTTTTTATTTCCCTCGTCGAGTAACGGGTGACGGGAATAATAACGGCATACAGAGGTTTTCGAGGCCGACTGGACTAGAGTTGTACCGTCCTTGTCCCCCGTTATACACTACCGTTCATAAGTATCCTTCCATTTCACTGATTTTCATGAAACTGTACCAGAGGATCTGTCAGTTCGATGAAAAAGTTTGTATAATAACTCGTTGGATGCCGCACGAATTTACAGATTTATCACAAATGTTTTGAAACAGGTTAAAACATTCAATTCTAACACTTTGTTATCGAAAATTGATTTCATATATTTATTACACTTTCTGTTGCTTACTTGACCCTAGAGTTAATTTTGTCCTCTTTTATACCTTTTAATCAAGAACTAATAATACATCCCTTAAATTTTGCTACTTTGTGATAAACGAAGAAAATGTAATAAGTATACATGGTGGTACACACGACTTCGGTGTTTGGTTCCTGAGGGACGCCAAAACCACTTAAATATATTAAAAATCCTCACATATAGTGGTTACCCATAAATTTTCATATTATATGTAATAAATTCTAGCAATGAAGCTGACAACAGAAATATAAAAATAATTATAAATCATGTAATTGGGTTAATATTCATTTGATAACGAAACTATGAGCTTATTTAAATACGTTTTGTTCAAGATTAATTAGCATTGCACACGATATATTAAAAACCTTCATCACCCCTTTGTATTAATAAATGAAAGGGTTAAAGACACATATTTCCTGAGAACGAAAAAGTATAAATGAACAAATATAATACTTTTGATGGGTAGTGTACGTGTCGTGCTCGTTCCGATCGTCTCGAATGATCCTCGTTGCTTTTCCTGGACGAACGAACCTTGCAGGATTATTGCACATTACCCTGGTAATCACCCACGTGGGCCAATTAGAAGGATACGAGGAAAGTTTACGGGCGGTCGTATCGCGGGCAAGCATATTATTACAGTTGATTTAATTCACTCGTGGATTTTAACTGCGACAGGTTTATTTCCAGTCGTATGTTTAAGGGCAATAATGATGATCAATTTTTCCGACGAATATATGCGTTCGAAGTTTGAACGCAATCGTCATAGCACAAACTATTAACACTGACTGCGTGAAAACGGATGTTTACAGTCGGACACGAATAAAATTGTAATTACAAAAAGAATAAAATCATATTTCAATATATTAATATGAAACACAAAAGACATAATATTACAAAATATTGCGTATACAAGCTTTGAAGAATTAAACATCTCTCGTTAAAAAGAATTAAAATCGGCAAATAAATTCAAAGAATATTTTTTTTGTATGGTACGGGAATAATATGAATGGATTTTAAAATCATAACTGAAACGATGCTCTATAAATGATATAAAAAAAAATTGAAAGAGAGTCGATATTACCCCTGAAGAACGCGTGGTTTATGCGAAAGGAAGTCGACGCAAGGACAGCAATTGAGAATTTCTTCCCCTCGCGTTTCTTTGATTCCATCTTTTCACGAACTCTCCTGACTCGCGTCTCTCGGAAGTTTCCACCGTCTGCGAGCCACCCCATATCGTTTTTTATTCCCCTCCGTGTTCCGTTGCAACGTTCACCCCCGGGGTAGAAAAGAAATTATTGAATGCCGTGGGTGCGACGTCGACCTAAGAAGTTCGAAAGGGCCGCGGGTCCGGAATCGTTTAAGATAGAGAAAATGCATCGTGGACCAACTTTTTCTTTTTTTCATCTTCTTCTGTCCCGTCGTAAGCGATGCAGCTTCTGCCTCGAGGCGGGGTCGATAATGCTTTAAAACCATCCCCTTGCCACCCGTCGGGATCAACTTCGACGGAAGAAATTCGAAAATTTGGAGAAAGAGAACATCGATCTTCGTCTGATTGCTGGCGGTGGTATTGTTTGGCCATTAAATATTCATGGTTGTAAATTCGACAAATTCGATTTGTCCGGTTACAAACGAGCATGAATATTCAACGCTGAATCGTCCAGAAACATTGTCCAATAAAAATTGAAACCCGTCCGGATACTTTTAATGGTAGTATGTGATGGTCAGTAATTGATTCCGTTCCCCCGTTTCTAATTTGAATAATGAGACTGACATTTGGACGGTAAAAACATATTTTTGGTCCTTTGAACACCACTGAATTCAAACGAATTTAAAATATCAGATTTAGATTTTGCCTGATTTTGTTTCAATTTTAAATTGAATAAATATTTTTGTAAAAATACATCGTGACCTCAGATGGCAGGTGATTGAGATAGTAATAATTTAAATATTAATTTCACTTCTATTTCTTGAATATTAGGCTATACTGTCAGATAATATTTTTCAAAGTTTGATATACTTCCGTTTAAAAATTGACATCCTTAATTTTAGTCAAGGAAATTAACTAAAAAGATAATAAAAGAGAACTTTACTTATTTAGCAAGTGAGAAGAATTATTCAGACGGTACCACTGGCGACATCTCACGGTGATTCGAAAAATTAATTAAATAAAAAATTACGTTCTTTTTTTTTTTACTAAACAAATGTATTTTTAGCTTCAGTGACGAGTTTACGACATACTGTGATCACAACAAAACATAAACAATACAATTGTACGTTGTTTAAAATGGTAAAATAGAAAATAAAAAAAAAATTGATTTCAGGGGTGCAAAAATCGTCGGCCATCTAACGGCAGCAACTGGTAACTAATGATATTTAATTTTTCATATTTTTCTAATAATATCTGAATTTTTCAACATATTCCAATCAGTATAACGTTCTATAGTAATAATACGGATAAAATTATAGCACGGAGATGCTTATTTAGGTGTTCAAAAATATAAAAATGAAAGAACATTATAGTTTATTACCTACTGATGAAATACTGAACCGTAATCGAAAGATTAATGATTTCCGAGTAGTTTCCTTCATTTTTATTAATTTCAACTTGACAAATGAAGTTCTAAGGTATTATTTTCAGCAGATTATCATCGCGAAAGGAGTTAAAAGCTTTAAAATTGAGAAAATCAGAAAGAACGTTAGTTCGTAACGTCTGCCGCTAGATGGCCATAGCGCTCTTAGACCATGAATCGCACCCTTATAAATTTTCAAAGAATCGAAAAGGCATTATTGTAGAATCGTGACCATAGAATGCTATAAACGCGTTTTTAGAACATGAAAATTTCTCAATTTACTGAAAAATAGCAATTTTGCGTACCATTAATTTGAACAGTCATCGCTAGATGGCGCAACGAGAAGTTTCAAAAGCGCGTGTAAATTTAAAATGGACAATCTTTTCAATTTCATAAAGTAATGTATTTACAAAACTACGATGTTTTCTTTTCCTACTACTTCAAGTAAGTAAGCAAGCTGAATATATTAGCAAATATATTCGAGCAACGAAAATGTTTATTGTAATCAATAAAATGAAGAACTTATTTCTTTGTTTTAATGGTATTTTTCTCGGCGATATCAAATATCTTGTTAAAAAATATTTTATGAATCGATCGCACTCGATGCGAAACACACGGAAGGAATAATCGGTGCGCGATGAAAATTTTTTGTTTTCCCGTGTATTCGACCAAGAAAAAACAGCATCCGTTTTCCATTTTCTGTCGAAGCCTCGATAGGATTTCACGGCGTGGCACAAAAACGGCTACGGCGCCGGCTTTTCAAATCGATGAATAAAAATCGCGTACCGATGCGTGACGGTGAAACAGAAAAGAATATTATCCGTTTATGCACGGACCGGCGTATAAAATGATCGTTCAACGACGAACTTAGAGGTCTCATCTTTCAAACCATTGTTTCACTTCCAGTCAAACGAAATCTGCGAATATTAGATTCGAAAATTTTGTATCAAAGGAAACTCCTTTTAAGGAGTTTAAGGTATTTTTAGACTTCGTGTTTAAAAACACAGATGCAATGCCTTTGAACAATTGTTTAAATCTATATTTAATGACACGAAAAATATTAAAGTGAATTAGTTTCAATTTTGAAATAAAATTTTGGAACAGGTTGAAAATTTAATTATCAACCAAGAAGGTCAAATTTATACTTAAATATTCAATTTGTAACCTAGGGTGAAATATACGATATTTAAAGTACTTAACGCCATTCGAGTAAAATTAAAATATCTTACGTGTACTGTATAGACCTAAAAATAATTTAACTTATTTATCCTAATTGCTTTAAACAATGAATCTTTACTTTTTTCAAATACTT
Source organism: Stelis phaeoptera (assembly GCA_943735885.1). NCBI lineage: Eukaryota > Metazoa > Arthropoda > Insecta > Hymenoptera > Megachilidae > Stelis > Stelis phaeoptera. The sequence goes on from OX030933.1 coordinate 8,274,817, forward strand.
CCTAACAATTCAGCTAAAAAGAATAGTACGTTTAAACTGCCCCGAACAAAATACAATAAATTTAATGTTATACGTTGACCGAATCTCATTTCAACAATCTTCTTGACATATTAATTCCAAGTTTCATTAATTATTACACGCCCGCCGCTTTTCTTCAAGTCACTCGGATCCTCGTTCTCGATGCAAACTCTGTTTACGCTTTCACGCGATAAGCTGATTTCCCCGAGTTACACAGATGAGGGGTGGGGTGGCAGATGAGGGGTGGGGTGGCAGATGAGAGAATATTTAATCGTAATCTTGAAATACGTTTACGCGGGATATTCGATGGAAGAACGAACGAGAGCGAGATCGAGTGCACGCCAGAGGCATCCTTCGCTGACAGTAAACACAAGGGGTGAAAAGGATCGTGGAAGGGTGAACAGAAACCGGAGCAAGCTTATTTAAGTGTATTTCTGCCTTATCGATCCGGCATTAACTTCACCGTAGTCGACTGGCTTTATTAAAATCCCATAGCTTTCAGCGCAATCTTTGCAAAGATCAATAAACTCTAGATACTTACGAAGAAATATCTGTTATTTACCTTTTGATTCAAATACATAATGTAAACCTTGGTACATTTATAATGTACAATTTTATATGTTCCTTAAGTTTTGAGTTATACACCAGTGTACCCAACCTCCAACAAAGCTAAAGTATAAATAAATTTTCTTTCGACGAAAAAATTGCTATTTATAAAATACAATTCCAATTACTCGGTTAACTGTATGCCCTTTTACCATCTGAAGTAAAGCTTCGAGTTCCAGAACTTTGAACGTCTCAAACCGTCTCCCCAGTTTTCTAATTTTCATACAGAAATACCTTAATATACAAAGATTGCCAGTACACGATGTACTAACCCTAACCATCACGAAACGCTAAGAATCTCCCAATAATTAAACAAATCTTGAACGTGAAGGTTCGTCGAACGAAGTCGAAGGGGTTCGCAAAGAAAAGGATGGATAATCGACGAGCTCACTCGTTTGATGCTCGCTTTGATGAGGATCGATGTTAATGGTAGATCCGATACACCATGGTGCGACGACCACCTACGCTCGCTAGGCAAGCCTAGCTCTCGTCACGCTTTTAATCACGAGGGACAACGGGACGATGAAAAAAATCCAGGTCGTCCAGGGTGGGTATATGGAATCCCCTGCCCACCACAAGGTATTAAAATGTCAGCTTGCACTTGCCGCTCTAACCTATCGGATACTGATGATATCGTCGACGTATGATAATAGGGGAGAAGGCCAGCCTCGGGGGGTCGAACTACCCTCTAGCCAGTCCCTTCTGTCGTATAATTTCACCCTCCTACGTTGCGTTCCGACGTACCCAAGGAATGCTCCAGAAAGCCGGCCAACACAAAGGGGTGGATAACTGTTCGAGCCAGCCGATGGGATATTTTTGCCGATACCGTGGGGGTTGGATGCGCGGGTACACCAGGGTGAGATAAATAACTGAACTCTGGTGCCGATGTTCTGTTTGTTATAATTTTGATATTGATCGTCTGCACTGTTTTCTCTAGATCAATTTTAGAAATACTTTTGGAATATTTCTTAATTTTTTGTCGAAAATATGGACAGAAATTTCGACTAGAAAGATCTTTCCAAGATGCTTTTATGAAAAAGATATTGATTTGCATCAAGTAATTTTGGACCTTTCTGTCATCGTTTTTAGGGGGTGTATCTTTTGTTCTTCTTTAGTTGATCAACTCTCGTGATTTCAATGATTCTGGTAAAATGGATGGAAATTCTTCGATTCTGATGCGCCAGTTTCGTTCGAAACTGGAAATATTCCAAGTTCACCCTTCGCAGAACGAACGTGACATTTATTTACGAACTCCTTAGTGCCCTGTGGCATCGGCTCGAGGGCAGGGTGGGTTACATCTAAATTTAAGACTCCTTCCATTTATTTCTAGTTTATCAGTGTACATTAATTAATGCTGACGTCGACACCGGATTAGATCTATGAATAAGTAGAATCCTTGCTATTATATGCGAGACGGTTGAAATGAAGATTTCGGATGAATTTCATAGAATTTTGTAAAAGATACTGTTCAAATATAATATCGTAACCATAAACACATTTGAGAAGTTTAGGTACCGAAACCTCTAGCAAAATAATAATCAAAAAATTAGGAAAAAGATTCTTTAAGCATTTTGTTATTTAACCAAGTTAAAGACATGTCATTTTGTGGTGTACGCTTTATAAAAGGTTGCAAACATAACTGTCTAATTAATTTCTTTTTCTTTTTATAAAATTATGATGGTTATTGATTCCATAAGAAAATGTGAAATCATCAAAGTGTTGAAAGAAATTATATTTCATGCAAATATGAATTTTATAATAATTAATTCCGCTAAATTTAAAATTAGAAATGAATAAAAGTATTTTTAATTTATTTTTTATAAGTTTCCAGTTTGTATTAAGACGTACTTTGAGGATTTATGTAAGTGACTGTCTAAGACACTTCACAGACGTTCTGTCTACTAGAAGTTGGCTCTCGAGACGGTCACCTATTAGAAATTCTGAACAATACGCCCGCTTCAGACTAACCTAACCCCCCCAGGTATCCTTGTAGACATTTCGTGCAAGTAAATTTACCACTCAAAGGAAACGCAGTGTTACGCCGTTTACGAAACTTTCGTTCAATCGAATGATCGATTCGCAGAATAAGTTTCTAATAAAATTACTCGAAGTTTCGGTAAAATATACGAACGAACTGCTGAATATACAATTACTCGGTGAATTTTAATTAAATTGCTACTCGAGTCCGTTTCGATTTTCCATATACAGCTGAACATTTAACTTTGTTGCATAAATTATTCATTGTATTCTATTTTGTGCCATTTTGTTGAAAAGAAAAATAACCTGTAATGGACGAATCGGTAATAAATTAACGTGTTAATTAATTATTATTGAGCTGGCAATTAATTATTCTATTTCCACATTTTTTCAGCAGAATTTATTTATTTTCATAAAATGTATTTCCATAAATTTATTATCTATTACTTTCTCTATTATTTACTAAAACAGCGGACAAATAATATTTATTATAATTCCACAGATATTAATTTTCAGTCGAAGTAAATATATTGGTTTCAGTGTCAGAATTCGATCCACTTTGAAATAAAATACACTTTAATTATCAATTTAACAGTTTCTAAATCAAATCCAATCAAACTGAAAATCAATCTCAGAATAGAGATCAATCGATGCTCTAAATTAACTCGATTCAAAACGTAACTCAACGCTTTCTTTTGAGACGAACGATCTTATTAGTCAACAAGCTGTTACAAAAGGAATTAATGAAGCATGGTCTTCGATTTACGTCAGTCTTAATAGCAGCTGCAAAAGACAGGTTATTTTATACGTGCAACGTACAGAACGATAGATTGAACAAATGATATTGGTCCACGAATAAAACAGTGTTATTCAACACGGTTATCGTTCTTTTATATGGTAACCATTTTATTTTTCTCTCCAATGACCCGATTTTTCATGCAAAACTTCCATTTCAATTAACCTCACAGCCGACCTCGATTCTTCGATCACTATCGTCATTTCTTTGACAGATTGACCACGCTGCGGCTCATGTATGTTCGACACTATGAATTTAACAGCAGAATTGTAGAGCCGTCTTTTTATGAATTTACATGTATCAAAATATTATACTTTTAGAAACGTAAAAGCTTACTTTACTATTTATTATTCCTGAGTTATTACAGAGCACTCAGTCTTGTAGGACCATTCTACCCGAAACTTAAAAGCTTGGAAATATATCTTTATGTACCCAGAAAATTCGAAATGTGATATTTCTAAATACTTTGAAAATTCCAAATAACAGTTTTAGAAATTTAATACTTCTAGAAACTTTGAAATTTCCAAATAATAATTTTAGAAATTCAGTAGACTTCCAATTATTTTCTGAAACTCAGAAACACACTAACGATAACATTCTTTACACACAATTATTTCTATCTCCGTGCTAAGGGGTTAATCTTCCCAAAAATATGACGGAAGTCGACAGATTTTCAGAAACGACGAGGACGCGCCGGTTCCAAAGTCGGCGTCCCTTTTAGCCTTAGCCGCCGGCTATACATAAACTATACACAGCCGGTTGTTGCAAAAGGGGGTGGGAACGAGGTTGGTTCGAAGGTGGGGGGGGGGGGGGTGAGCGACAACCCCGTGTGTCTCGTCTACGAAGCGAGGGGGGCTCGTTCGTTCGGGCATGAAAATTCTGCACCCCTCGTTGCACAGAATCATCCCCCATCGATCGACCTATTCCGCCCCCGTTGCTTCGTGTCATGGATGGTGATGGTGGTGGTGATGAAGGGAGTGAAAAAAAAAAGGAAGAAGAGGCAAAAAAAAGAAAATGAATATCGCGTCGACGATGACGATCCGCGCGATGCAGACCGCTACGTAAACAATTTAATATTCACGGACGAGGAGAGACCAGAAAGTGAACGAGCTAGGGTGAGAAGAGGACGGGAGGATCCTGACGCTCTTAGGATTAATGAAACGTGTTTTAATTCGCGACACGTACGGCGCTCCGTGGAGATTCCACGAAGAAATTCTAACGATCGGCGGTTTCCGAGCGGAAATGGTACAGAACGCGTTCAAGCACCGAAGCTGGTGAAATGTAAGATGATTCGTACGGATTGATTAATTTTGTCCCAAGTAATGTCAACCGTTCGCGGTCATATGTATTTGCAACTGATTATAAATTTGCGATGGACGAATCAACTGTTTATGTTGCATTTAAAAAAATGGGTTACATTTGACCCCGACAAAGTTAATCCTTTGTACTATAAATTTATTAATTTACCGGAGCATTTTAAAGTGTGAAATTTAAACTTTATCTTAGAATACTAATTGTAAGTAGATTCATAAGCATTTGGAACTCGTTCGTTCTAAAAATATGCATTTAGTTTTTGGAGACTTTAATGGAAAAGAAAATTCTTCGAGTGGAAAGGGTTAAATCTACAGGTGTTCATTATTGTTTTTATGTAAGGAATAAGAATGGAAACTATAAATCAGTGTTGCTTCTATATTAACAAGGTGCAGGGTTAATGTTGACATTACCACGACCAGTGTATTTTTCGAAAAAGGCACGACTCAAAGGAAATCTTAATAAAAATTAAATATAAAGATAGCTGTCTTACAGATACTGTATTGCAGATCAAATTTAATGGAAGAAATTATTTTCCGTGTATTTATATTTTAAGTTAACTACTGGCGTCTGTTCAGGGACGTCTTCAGATAGGAAAATACAAATCTTATTAACATCAAAATATAACAAATTAACAAAGAAACTAAAACCTAATAAATCTACAAAGCTTCGTAACTTTCTTTTCAAAATAAGGGTCTTAAATTTCGAAAGTTTCATTATAAAAGTAAGCTAGGTCCCAGTGTAAATGATTAAATAATCTAATTTTAAAGGACCATATCAAAAAATAATAATAATTTGAAAATCAGAACTGTATTATATCATTATTAAACCATGAACTTTTCAAATGTCCCCCGTACTATTACAAGCCATGAATGGGACCAAGCAGAATCGTTAAAGTGCCATTTAACAATTCGAACCATCATAAATTTCTGGCGAAAATTTCGTGAACAATGGCGGAACAATTTTGTAACAAAGTGTAGACGGCCATGGTATCCGAAAACTCTTGTAATGGCAACGTGGACGACACCGCGAGGGTACGAAACGCATTCCGACCACCACATGATGTATTGCACACCCTACGGTTGTTAGAAACTTCCCATCAGCCACCCCTCCTGCGGATCTGACCATCGTTACCCTGGTCAGGAAAATTTTGCCGGGCCAGAAATTTGAATCACTTCGACTAATGGCTAATTCTAGGAGATGAGATAGAAATACAGAAATTTAGAGATATTAGATTCTTAAGAACTTTGAAACTTAGATACTTAGATACTTTGAAACTTTGAAAGAACTTAGATACTTAGAGATACTATTATATTTTTAGAAACTTTGAAAATTCCAAAGAATATTTAAAAAAATATTTGTAAAGTACTTATAATATACCCCGTACGTATTAATTCTCAAGGACGCGTATATACTGAATTTGTACAAAGAAAACATTCTCTCCTCTCGTACGTTTCATCTAAAATATTACCCCCCTAAAAACAACTAATACCCATCCGAATTCGTGTTAAAAATAAGAGAAGCAAACGGAATGGGAGGGATTTCGGTGACACGTACGAGGGTTGGACACCTCGAAAATCTCGTTGGAATAAAACACTCCGAAGGGCAAATGATACACGCGCGGCGCAACCCCCGATTACTCGTTTCGTTTAAATGCGCTAGCCCCGAGGCGGGAAAAATTCCCCGTCACGAGGAAGAGAAAAATAAGTAAATGGAGTCGTAGGATCTGGGATAAAACAAAAAAGAAAAAAGAAAAAACAGGGGGTTGCTTCTCATTTGCATGCGGACCACGAAACGCATTGACGTTGATTGAACATTTTCCCCTCGTGCGTGAAATAACAACGCGAAACGACTGCTTTCTAACCGCTTGTTTCACGGATAAAGAATTCCGCGAAGACGGCAAAGAATGCCCCAGTTTCGTTCGTTTCGCAAAGAAAAAAAAAAGTCGAACCGGAGATTTTTGCCAAAACAACTCTCGTCGGTTCGTTTGAAAACGAGAACGAGAGAGAAAGTGCTCGTTACTGGAAAATCTAGACGCTCCGAAGTAGGAGAAACTTGTATAAAAAAAATTCCGTGGGCGTTTGTCGATTGTTCTTCGTGATATTGAAATTTTTATCACGAAACAGACACGTACGAATAAGTTATCTTTATTCATTTATTTGGAAACTTACGACAGACTTCCTACTGTTACAAAAGGTATGAAAATATACAGTTTGAGATAACGTGACTATAAAAAAATAAGGATGCATTTAAGGTAACACGTATTTAAATAATTTTATAGGCTAAAATTTCCTGTTGTCCCATGAAGATTTTAGATATTACAAAGCAAATAAATTCGCACTTACTAATTAAACGGATACTAGCATCATAATATCATCTATATTAGGAAATTGAAAAAGAGATTATATACGATTTTTTGAAAATTATTAAGGTTTGTTTAATAAATTTAATCATTAATATTTTACCTAAAAATATTAAAACGCGTTACTTTTAAAGGAAACAGTATTGTTCCCTTTAGAATAATAATAATATTATTTGTAAAAGAAATATCTAAATTTCTAGAACATATTCTTTTACTTATTTTGTGTCTTCTTCCAAAGTACCGATATAAACGGTCCACAATGACGCATCGATTCGCGCCACCGACGATCGCTTAATCATCGACGTTGTCTCGTTTATTCGGTCATTACGCAATCGCATTATGCCCGGCTATAATCGTTGATCGGTCGACCACCAGCAGTGGCCAGGAAAGACATGAATTTGCAACACGACAGTAATAGCCAATCATGTCCCATCCCCCTGATTACCAGCTCGGTTCATCTGCCGTCGTTTTGTCCCTCCGCGTTATCTTATCGTTGGCTTTAATTGAATATCTGGGCTATCGATCGTTCGCGAGTATCCGCTTTTGTCAGCCTCGACGACGACTGCAACCTGGTCAGAGTCGATTCAGGTGTCAATCGAGACCAGCCCTCGATTCGACACGAACGGAAGTGAGCATTGTACGACAATCGATCTGGTATACTCAGCTGCTTGTTGAATTTCGAATTCTATTTAACACTTTCGGGTCACCTGTTTCCTGAGATCCTATAGAATTGTATAGAATTTCAAATTCTATTATTCTAATCGGTTTAAATGAATAGTGGATACCTTCACAAAAAAAGTTGATCACTATTTATTTTTGGCGACGTTTAGGCTCGTTAGGTATACGTCAGAATTCAACGAGTGCCACATTTCCATAGAAATTCCATAGAAATAATCGTATTAGGTACCCGAAATTCTGAGTAACAGAAATAACGAAAAATTGTAAAAATAATTGCCTAACGAACGTGGCAATCAAAGTGTTGAATGGACTTCTGTCTTTTAAAAGGACTTCAAAATGTTAAGAATTATTAGTTTAAAGTTGAGTAGGACTGCAATGGTCCCAATAGTCCGCTTAAGGGTTAATTAATTGGACGCTTCGCGACGCATGGGTGCTGGTACACGCAGCCGTGGGTGACGATTGCGTAAACGCGTATCATTCGTGTATCGAGTATCGAGAAGGTATCGAAATCCGATCGAATCGCATTCCTGCACACTACACGCAGGGTATCGACTACTGGGAATCGTTTCGGTTCCGATTCATTCTTACCTCTGCTCCTTCTCGATTTATTCCTTGTCTTTCGCCCCGATTAAGATCGCCCCAGGGATAGGTGAAAGTACCGTCATATCGAAATGGATTGCTATGCAAGAAACCACGTTCGGCTGTTTAATCCCGTGTCTCTGAATAGAAATTTGATTCGTACTTTTATTCTCGTTCCGGTGCACGTGCTTCGGTTCTTGAGTAATGATACCGATCGTGTCGGCCGATGAATCTGAAGCGACCTCATAAATTATCCGATGCAATGTCTGATCCGATGGGATATAGCCTGGGATGATAATTTAAAGGCAGAGTTTTGAAATAGAATTTTTATGAAGGTTTTATTTAAGGAACTTGATATATGTGTAGAATCGGAAAGATACTAACATACGAGTTTACGAGAATTGTCTTAACCCTTTGACATATTTCATTTACTAAAGTATTTGAAAATGTGAAATTGAAGTTTTATTTACATCAGAATATAGAAAATTTAGGAAAGGAATAAAAATAAATAGATTCACAAATATTTGTAACTCTTTTCTTCTAAAATAGTGCATTGGTTTTTGGAAATTTCGTTGTCAAAATAGGCTAGATTCGATCGTATCTAAAAATGCTCCGAGTGCAAAGGGTTAAATTATGCTAATCGTAAATATTCTACCCTGAAATATTCTTCGATTTACTTTGATGATATACAGTCGTTAAATATAGAAACAAAAAATTGAGCGTTTGATACCAACCCTTCAATCTTCCTTCCGTAGGAATAATAAAAGAATGACTAAAATGGAAAAATAAACGCTATTACTGCATAATTTAATAATAATTAAGGATTAGTAGATACAGTCCTTGCTTTCAATTATCTATTAATAGCGGTACTTACACCTAACTTTCAAACGTTCAACAGTGTTACAGACGACAAAATAACAATCAAAGGTATATTAATTGACTTTCAGTCAATCACCGACAAAACCCTACTACATAATAGGTTTCCAGTAGATAAAGCACTGATAAAAATATACTGATACGTTTGAAGCCGAAAATTGTTTAACAAATACCCTATTATCTACTGAAACTTAATCAATGAAACGACGAGTTAATTCGTCAACTTCGGTTAGAAGATTAAGTATAATAAAATTTTAAAAACTAATAAAAAGTGTTTTTGTAAAAATAGTATAAGTTTAACGATACCCAAACACTTTTGAGTAAAATTAGTGTAACTTTCCTGTATTCTTGAACTTCGAGACCCAACAATTTCTTCCGTTCCCCAGATATCCCTGAAATTCAGTCTGCATTTATCCCAAGAAACCGGGCGTCTCGGTAGACTCCGTCGACGAGTAAATAAATCCGTAATGGATACCGTGAGAAACGTAAAGTGACAAACGGTGCGTGTACACGTGAGGACGGCGGTTTGCACAGTGGGGCGTGTCGGAGGGCCAGGAAATCCGACATAGAGACACCCGGTATGTGAAAGCATCGCTCTCCGCGCCTAACACGCGTGTTTAGACGGATCATTCTTCGACGCGAATCCCCCGGAGCGTGACCTCTCACGCGTGTACCAGCGTAAATCAGTCATCCAGACGCGATATTTTATGATAATTATACGGAGACTGTCTTCGGTTCTCGTCTCAAATTCACCCTTTCGAACGCCAGTGCACACGGCGCGATGAAACGTCGGAAACTTCGCGGAAAATCGTGGAAAGGGAGACCGTCGAATGGAGGCGTTCGCTCGAAATCCCGACAGAAATAATGAAATCATTTCGAGAGAATTAACGTTTAGTTAGGTTAAAACAGTAAGTTTTTGTTGGAAATAGGCGACAGGGCTAATTAAATACATATGATAAAAAAATTTTGGAAAAGAAAATACAACCCACTTCGGAATGCACCAAAAAGGACGAAATAATTTTAATTGATATTTCGGAGACGACGCAAAATTAACAATTTTCTACATTGAAAATTATCAAAATTCTTTAATCCTTTTACATATTTTCACATTAGCAACATCTTTTATTTACACAATTTTTAATTTTGTGCCGTCTCCGAAATATAAATTAAAATTATTTCCTCCTTTTTAGTGCATTCCATAGTCGGTTGTATTTTTTTTCCAAAAATTTTTTTATCCTATCATTTAACGTTATTTAAATCTAAATTAACAGGAAACACTTGACGCATTAAGGATCCCACAGGTCAACGCGAAACATTCAACGGCGACGAAATTCCTGGCAATAAATATAAAAAAAAAACATGCCTAAATTTTACGCAGTAGGTAGCTCAAAAGATAGAGGAAAGTGCGTACATAATAACGCAATTTGTTGCAACGCGATATCTTAATTAGTTCCTGAGATATAGGGCTTCAAAGTTTGTATAGCGGCCGGCGCGTACGAGGGTACTCCCGAATGGGCCGTAGACTTTTTTCTAGGAAATACGTCTGGTGCATTTCCAGGAATAGTAAAGGGTTAGACGTAAACAATGACCACGTGACCGCTACGCTAGACACTCGCTGTCTGGGTCCAAGCGTGCGACGGCAGCGAATTTCGACAAAAATTACGTTTGTCTTTACACGACGATATCTCAGGAACGGATAAAGATATCGACGTAAATCAAAAAGCGTATTAAAGTAGAAGGTTTCTACTTTCTTACGAATCTAACTTTATACCGAAATTCGAAACAGAACATTGTTGACAGAACTTTGAAGTTTTAGTAATTTTAATACGCGTTTCTTATGCAGTTTAACATAGTTTCTGACTTCCAACTGCTTCTAACGATAGAATATTATTATAAATATCTATCACACGCATTATTAACGATTCATTCGTTTACTCAAAAAAGATTTTTGGAAAAAAAAAATACAACCGACTTCGGAATTCACCAAAAAGGACGAAATAATTTTAATTTATATTTCGGAGACGGCGCAAATTTAAAAATTGTGTTAATGAAAGATGTTGCTAATGTGAAAATATGTAAAAGGATTAAAGAATTTTGACAATTTCCAATGTAGAAAATTTTTAATTTTGCGCCGTCTCCGAAATATAAATTAAAATTGCTTCGTCCTTTTTGGTGCATTTTTTTATTTCACATTTTTTAGTGGCGATCGGAGCATTCCTTCCAGAGTAGCATCAAAGAATAGGAATTTTGCAATGAGAATAGTAGTTAGCAACAAAGGGATGGGAAGGGAATGGCAGGAAAGGGCATGAAAGTGAAGGGAATGTTACAAATGGGATCATCGTGGAAACATCCCCGGCCGCAAAATGTAATACTAGGTTTCATCGTCTCCGCCAATGTCCACCTTGGAATAGTCAATTCCGACCGTTCGATAAAAAGAAAATTGAAGGGCAAAGAGTTAAGAAGTGCCAAATCGATGAACGACATCGAAAGGATAAAGTTTGTTGACGGTCGCGGGGACGCACGAATCATCGGGTTCTCGCAATTAAAAATGGAAATCTCACCGGCTTTCGGTGTGCACCGGTACAATTAATTTTTCCCCGGGTTCGACGGCGCTCGGTTAGATTTTATTTAATTACACCCCTCTTTTCGCAACTCTCCAAACCGACCTATCGTCCCCTCCCCCGCCCAAACCACTTTCAAGTTCCATCGAGACGAGGCTCGTCCTGCCTTCCGTTTCCTTCCTTCCGGCCAAGACAAAACCGTGAAATTAAGGACGCAGATTTTCATTAGCGGTCCCGCGGCCCGGTGATTAAAGGACCGCTTTCGTTTCGCGGCTTTCATTTTTATTCATGTCCTCGAGGCCCGTCTCCTTCGTTTTAAACGTTCGTTATCGTCGATCCGTTCAGACACGACACGTTCAGCTCCCTTTCCACGCACGTGTATACATATTAATCAGGGAATTAGCGAAACTGGTTTACGAACCACTCTACTTTGTGTTCGTTGTTACGAAAATGTGATAATATTCGTAACCATCGATCGGGTAATATCATATCGGTTTAATTGTAATTGGTTTTAATTGTTGGATTGAATATACAGTGATGGATAATTATTTACAATAGGTTTAACTAGGGAAGAAATTCTAAATAATGGAAATAATGAAGTATTGAGAAAATAATAAATAAAATTTGTCAATACTAAAACTGCTGCCTAATGAAATTTTCAACAGTTTCGTCGAAAGGTGGAAACAAAATAATTTCTTAAAAATTTCAATTTGTTTGAGAAGTTAGGATTAATTTACCAAATTACGTGTTTTAATAGTTTTAAGAAAACTGTAATGAACGTAGCCTATCTAAATGCCAAGATAGTTCAATAAACTTTCATCAGCTTCCAATCTAACCTGTACGTAGCATCTACGTACACCTTTTATTAGCCTTCCCTAACTGGATCGTTCAATAATTATCAGCCAACCGAACAAAACCTATAAATACACCCTTAGCTTCGATTCCATCCGTTCTCCTTGAATAGCACCTCGTGTTTCCGGCCCAAGAATAATGGAACTGGATCGTCGATACCTGGTCGTCGTGTTTTCCTCGATAATAAAGAATGACACAAACGGAGCATCCATAAACCTACGATAACAAGAACAACTCCTGTCGTGGCTTAAATTTGGAAAAGCGAATATTCTATTTACATAATTCACTTCATTGGTACTTTTCAACTACTAGGTATCCAGTATACTATCAATGGATAATTACTACAAAATTATTCAGAAATCAGAATTACTAGTATATTGATTGTAATAAATTGTTATCCTTACATTTTCTTTCATTTGAAATCATTCGAATCCTTAGTTAAAATATTGTATCTTTCATTTTTTTTATTTCTTATTTTCAAGATGTTATACAATAAAATATATAAAATTTGAAACGTTTTATACCATTTAAGCGAAATGAAGTGTCATAGGAGACTGAAAAAAATAATTTAATTTATTTATCGTAATTTTCGATCACTGGTTAATCCTTCAAACTGTTAGGACAATTATTATGGAGGGAAGTACATTAAGCAACTTTTGTAATTATAATAAAAATGAAAATAAAAATAAAAACTTTGTAAGGGTGAATAAAACACATGCACACAATACAATATAATTTTCAAATTGCAAGTGTTCACCGTTCATTAAGACGTGCCCCGCCTATTTAAATGACCCATTAAGAAGGAAAACACGCAAAGATTTCTTTTAATGAAAACTGCTCTCTCGCGCTGATAAATTTCCACACCCGAGGGGTTATCGATTTAATTAAGCGTTCATTAAAATGTAACGCAGCCGATAAAGTGCCGATTTTTTTTCTCTTTTCTTTTAACATCACTGGATACGTTCATTAGTTTAATGGTTTTTCGCGTATAGCACGCTCGAAATGCTTGGGAACCGAGTTAATGGAACCGATTTCATCTGGGAGGATGAAAAAATTACGATCGCGGGACAGGATTGTTGTTTAATATTTTTTCGTGGGATCTATTGTTACCGTCTATCATACTGCTTCGTGGGATAATCTCTTTATCAAGATTTCGTTAGCCCATTTAACGCTGGTTCGCAGCTTTATGGGGTATATTGTATTAAACAAATGGTGTAAATTGCGAATATTCTGCGCTGGGATGCGTAACAGTTCACAGAACTGCAATTTAATCGCATAGTAATCGAATAAACATGAATGAAAAATAATTAATTAAACACTTCCGGAAATATGAAAAGTCCGACGTAATTTCATGACAGAGAAGTATCACGAAATAATGTTTATGATACATCAATTTAAAGCTTCAAGCGTGACAAAAAATGACTACACAAACCCCCCATTGACTTTATTGTTGCAAAATGGTTGATTGCCAATTATAGTAATCAATGACAAATCTTGAAACGTAGGAAGTAGGTTATAATTTGACGACATAAAAGTGTCACAAAATGGCACTTATAATACGTCAATTCAAAGCTTGAAGTTTAATAAAAATAACTGTATAAACGCTTTATTAATATTTTAAACGCAATTCATCTACTTGTTCGTTGAAGCAGAATCAATCAATCACTTTGTAACTTAGGATAAAGGTATGGTACTGCATCAATTTTTGAAAGACTATCCATTTTGTATTAATAATATCGAAGAAACGTTTACACGGCCATTTTCCTCGAACCTCAAGCTTGAAATTGATACGCCATAAGTGCTACTCCGCGATACTTTTATGCCATCAAATCGTTTCTAATGATCTGCGTTTCGAAATCCGCCACTTTATTTTCATCGCTGTTCTAAATAACATCGAGATTGGATTTAATGATAACGAGACGGCAATATGTCTTCGCGCACTTTTACGGAACGTAATTCGACACAATTGCTCGATTCGTTCGCCGCAAGATTAAGTTAGCCCACGATCGGGTAGATCGTTACAACCTACGCAACATCGACACGTGAGAAACTCGATTGCGAAAGGAACAAAAGTGTATTATGCCCGTCGAGATTCAACGATCATTATCGACGTTTATGCCCGGCTCGTTTTGAATTGGTTATTAAAGAGACGGCTCATCAATTTTCCACGGAAATTGAGTTAATTGGAGGTACTTAGGTAGCAAGGACGGCTTTCTTGGAATAGAAAGAAATCCTTTATTCGATCGAGCGTGGGCGTCAACCGTGTATAAGGATAACATCGTTATGAAAGCAATCGCGATTACGTAAGTCAATCAAGATCATAATTTTTTTTTCCGAAAGATTCAAGTTTTTTCCCCTCGGTAACAAGCGACGAGAGTTTTGAAAGATCGTTATTAACTTGTTTGTACAATGAACGACGCGATATACCTGGTATTAGATTTTATTTTATCTTCGTGAGTAGAAATTCCTGATCTACGCTACTTAGTGTGAGAATTTTTTCAATTTCGTTATTTTTATATGTTTATGGAAATAATTAAGTGCCAATTATGAACGAATAGCTTGGGAAAGAAACAAAATACGAGTTACGGAAGAAAAATTTTTCAAATTAGTTTCTTTGTATTATTCAATACTACCAGTGTCTATATTTTAATGTTTTCATTATTTAATATTCGTATTATAATACAGTTATGTTGCATTTATATGATAACATATTTAACATAAGTATTTATAATACAAATAAAATTCAGTAAAAATTTCGTGAAAAGTGTATTTAAAATAGTGTCGATAACTTAGTGCTTTATCCAATATTTCAGAAATCTATGTGTGCACCCAATTTTTAACTAAACAATGAGCATCAATCAACACGATCCACTTTTGAACCGATTAATCTCAAGAGATGGAGTTGTATACTGTATGAATGATTCATTAGTAAATTAAATGTTAAGGGAGACGGGGATCGAGGATGTATTCGCAATTCGAATACTTGCGGTGCGTTTCATTACATACCTTGGGAACCGGTGCGAGCCCCTTACGCGTTAATATCCGCCGAACTGCTGGGAAATTGCATCCCGAAACGCGTGGATAATTAATTATTGCTCTCTGATAGACCGTCGATGAGAAGCCTGGTAATTGAAGCTGATGCACGGAGGAAATTGTAATGGACTTACCTATAACACAAGAAATATCGAGCAATTAGTAAAGTTCGTAATATCGTGATAATATTTCGATGAAATAATATTAACGACACATATTAAATGATTCGTGTCGAAAATTCAGGTGTGGCACAATATTATATAATTAATAAAATTAATTGATGTAATCGTAGTGATGAGGTTAAAGGGGGACGATAAAAAATGGTCAATTTTGAAACTCAATTGCAAAAAAAAATTCCTTTATAGGTATAATAATTAATTAGGAATTAATTAAGAATCATAAGTGGTGGAAAAACTGTGACAGGACTAATTATAATTATTAAGCGGAAAACATGAAATATTTCATTCGCTTTCATTTTCCTCGAGGAATCCACAAAATTAAGTTAACCTAAGTAAATAATATATGAACTGTTTTAATAAAATTTTGCAAAGTTTCTGAGATGTGTGTTATCCATAGAATGACAAAAGGTGATAAATGATTATATTAAATTGCGACACAAGTTCGTAACAGAAAGAACTTACAGATTTCATTTTATTTAACCTAAAAACTCACAATATCACAGGGCAAGGAAATCACGTAACAAAAAAATAGTACTCTCAAATATTCCCAATAGATTAGCGATTAAAAAGCATCTACAGCCACCAGGACAAGTTTAATAATCATGGACGTTCGAAATGGTTAGAAACAATTAACCCTCGTTGCGTTTCATCGATTACCATTTTTTTTTCTTTTTTCTCAACGATTCACCGTCTCCTCGTATTTGCCACGGTCGATGTTTACACGCAGTGGAGAATAATTCTTGTCAGAAGCACGCCAACTGACCATCGTGGGTCCATTAACGTAATGACGACGATATCTCTTTTCAGGGCATCGAGACGAACAAAGACGACAACGGTCCAGCCCGTGCAGACGACAAAAACCGTACGTGGGACGGTAATTAGACGGTAATTACCATCGGCGAATATCGTGTCGGATTAATTGGATTAATTAGGGCCGGACCAATTGCAACGCTTCTGTCACCGCGGCGAGCATTTTCCTCCGAACACAAACGACGGTTCCTGCGCCTCGAACCGACGAATGTTTAAGCAAGCAAAAGGCCAATTAGACCGCCCGTACCATAGTAATTAATCGAACAATAAACTCGCGTTCGTTGATGTGGAACCGTGGCTCGTGCTAGATATTCCTGGCGCGATGCTTGGCTTGAAAAATTCAGCTCGCTCCAGTTTCGCGATCGATCCGGCCGAAAATTCGTGGCACGACTGAGATATCTGATCCCATGACACGTTACCGTGTAACAGGAAACACGGACAGAAACTTGGAAGATTCTACGGATACGACGACTTGTTGGTTCGTTCGGGACTGACGTTCGTTTGTAATAATTCAAGACACGAATTGATAAGAATCGTTATTTTGGAAGAACATTGGTATAATTCAAGAGATGTCAGTTGACACAAAATACTATCTAAGAAAATATAAAGTGTAGTGTTCATTTCAAGTTCATTTTAATTAACTTTTCTAACTTTACATTAACTTTAGACGTTGTACGTAAGATTTTGGGCTTTCAAAAAATCTGAAAGAATTCTGAAATATTTATCAAGGAAGGTATTTTAAAAGGAAATAGACGGGATTTTCGTGGAGGAACAGTTCCCGGTTGGCGAAGAAATTGTATAATGAACCGGGAAATCGTTCAGACGCTCGTGGAAAATCGAGTCGATTTCCGGTTTCTTGTCGGGACGAAGCAAGTAAATAAGCCGTAGAACGCAAGCGTCCGTGGGATTGATTTTCCATTTGTCTCAATACTGTTAAGTTATTTCCAAATAAAATTATGAATACCTTCGACAAGAGGTCGAAAATTTGTATTAAGGTACTCGATGAACCCTTTCGGTGACTAAAATAAAAGCATTGTAAAATTTTTTTACATTCTACTTCTTTTTTCTTGCTAATGTTGCCAACTTCTTTATCATTTATAGTGGTAATATTTATTGCAAATAATATCAAACTTTGTGGTTTATGTGTATTTGTTTTTAATTTAATCGTTAAACAGTTAATTAACAGAAAAAGTGGAAATTAATTCATAAAATTCCTATTAATTTATCTACAAAGTATTTTCTATCAATCCCATATTAAAAACGAACACGACGTTAAACTTAATCGGTAAAATGTTTGCTACATAAAATTACACTCACAAATATGGGGAATTTGATTGAATGAATGTGGGACATGTAGCAACAGATTTCCATTAATCGTTTCATTATTTATAATTGCATACAGTGAGGTAGATTACATTGGTGGTATGATGAGCATTGCAAAGTATGACTAATTAGTTTCATTACTGAACGTAGAAGGTGTAATTATATATATGGGAAATTCATGTGAATGAAGGTGAAACATGTAGCAATAGATTTCCATTCACCTTTTCATTTTCCTAATGATGTTTAATGGAATAAATTGCATTCCTATATTAAAAATTGAAATATCAAATTCAAATTGAAAATAAAGTGTAGAAATAAATAAATAATCAGTAGAAAATAAATTAGCATCTTAATAAATTTTGTAATTTAAAATAAAAGTCCTGAAGAAAATCATTTTCATTTGTTTAACAATTCTAATCAGGCAGCAATAAAAAAACTGATTCTGAAATTAAAATTTTCGTGTAATCACATTTGCAATTATTCTTGACGCAATTACATTATAATTCTTCTGAACTACGATCAAAGAGTTCTTGCATCGTTGCATTTCTGTTAATTCGCAAACGTAATGATTTCCTTTATTCCTTTTTTCTTTCTTTTTGATTTCACCTGTTTCACGCGCTGCGGTCCCTATTATTTAACACACGAATATTTTACAGTTCGCTGACAACTGTGACCACCGGCGCGCAAAGCGTAAAGGTAATAATGGTATAAAATTTAATTACAGCCAGGTATTGTCATTGATTCGATGTTCGTAATTCCCTGTTTCAGGTGGAAGTCTCCGTTCGTCCAACACGCGACAAAATTTAAAATTCTAATTTTCCCGAAGATAATTTAATCGGAATACTGCGATATTCGATTGAGAAAATCGGAAGGACTGAATCTTCGACTGTCAAAGCATTATAATTTAATTTCAATACTTCGTATTAAATTGGTGATACTGGTCATCAGTAACCTCCATGGACTGCCATCTGGATGACACTCGAATTTCCATAGAAATCCATTACCCATATTATTGGGAATTTAATTAATTTAAATACTTGTAATACTTGAAATTACTTGAAATTACGAAAAATGGAAATAATGAAGTACTGAGAAAATAATATATAAAATTTGTTAGAAACAGAACTTCAGAGTGACTGGTTAACCCTTGAAGATCACCAAAAATTTTAAGATAAAACTCACTAGAAACAGTTTCTACTAATTCATGGTTACAATTTTAAACATTTTCCTTAATCATTTAGCCCTTAATTTCTCCCATATTTAATACTTGAATGATACAAAAGGAAACTACATATTTTCGTCAAACTTAATAAAGAAAACAATTTTGATTAATAAGCGACAATACTACGGAAGTCGACTTTAAGTGGTTAATTATAGAAAAAGAAACTTAAGGTTAATCTTGAATTTTGGGTTTAGAAATAAATTCTACCAAAAGCGATCAAAGAACACCATATGAAAATCATCTTACGAAACCAGGGAATGCAATCATTATAAATTTTTGCGGTTATTACCCAGAATCAAGCGTAAACACTTGGATCACGCCCTTCCCGATGCGTGGGTGGTCTCAAACACCTGACGAAACTGTTGCCACGATCTTTCACCCTGTTATCAAGATCGGTTCGCGTTATTCTCTCTTAACACCGATTAGTATCTCATCGTTGCCCAACGCTTCGTATTGTATTCGCAGGTAACAGCGATGTTGTAACAGAAATAATCGTTCTTTCTTTCTTTCGCACGAAACCACCGTGTCAATGTTTTTTCAGCCTCGTAAAACCCTGTCTCGTACGGGGTGATCTTAATGGTGCTAACCTCGATACAAGTGTCAAGATTAATTACGCGACCTTTGGCTACTATGCGTATAAAATGAACGTGTGAATCTGTCTCTCGATATGAATTTCGAAATGAGCGTGAATAGATTTAAGGTTTAGGACAACTTTGTATCGAGTTGTTATATTATTATATTATATTTCTTTTTCTTAATTAAATTTGATCCTAAGACGTTGATCACCACTGTGAAAATAGCCATATCTAATTGTAAGATTATAAAATAACATGGATTATTGAAGTTATTAAAAATAAATTTCGTTGGACAACGCTTCCATTTGTTATTTCAAAATATTAATAAAAGGTTAATCGTATTCAGAATTATTTTATTTTCTACACTTTTTCAATTATTTATAGTTGAATTATAGAATTCAGAAATTTAAACAAATTTCTCGTGGTCAAATATAAGTAATAGATAATTTCATCACAAGCTCTTATACCAGATCATTTAGTATTCTATTTGAATGGCTTAATCAATTCAAATGAAAAATTATTTATAATGTCGCTTCTAGTACATCGTTTCTAAAACGAAATTAATAATTTAATTTAATTAATTCATTAGTATGTTTTATTTTGTTCTAAATAAAATATGCTCAAACTTGATTTACCGTTTAATCATTATCGTTATTCCATTCAGTGTCAAGAATATACATATACGAGTCATCGAAACGATCCACCCTTTTGGCATCGAAGCAAAATTCCAAAGTCACTCCCATATTTCATAGGTGATCCATGACATTCGTTATGATATGCACTCAGGATCATTTTACTTCGAACAATGTATCAACCGAAGTTGTCCTTCGCCTTTCGTATGCGTTTCAAGGATTCATCGTCATCGATGATGCACAAGCATCGTCGGTGCAACGTGAATCACTCGGAAATATCGGAAACACCAGATCCACCCGGGAGATACACGTTGTTGGAAAGTGAACAGGTGTCAATGTGAACGCATAGTGGCCATGGTGCGTTGAGAATGCAGCTTGAAGCGACGCCCCGAGTTAAACTAAATGCCAATAATGTTGCGATCGATACGAAACAGGCTCAACTATCTCACGATCTATCCGCGTGAAACATATTTATTCGAAATAAGCTGATGATTAATGATCCCGTTCGTCTGAACTCTTTGCTTCGATTGTTCGATAAATCGAAGTATCATGGGGAAATGAAAATAGAGGGAGTGCGTGGATGAAGATGAATAATATTCTCGTGAGAGGAACTGTTGGACATTTTGAATTGTGAAAAATTGTACTTTAGTTGGATTTTTCACATTGTAGAAAATTAAGATTTATTTTGTACGGGTGATAGGATGTTTTTAATCTTAGCTAGGATTAAAGTTGAAATACGAAGCAAACGAAGCAAAGTTAAGTAAGGATCGGATAAAATAATAATTATGGCAAAGTTTTATTGGATTTTTTAAATTATAAAGAAGTAGAAATACCTTTGTAGCTTTAGCAATACAAGGCAGATTAGCTAACAAATAAACAAATTCTATGAAAGATTATTACACAAAACACTTGTTTGGTATCAAAATGACATTGCAGTGTTTAACAAGCTTTGAAAACCAAATATAGTTGAAATAATCTTCACCGTCGAAAAGAATGAAAAATTGAATACTAAACTCCTGAAATATCATTTTTTTTTACCAAAAAATGGTCTTAAATGTACTTTGCCTTTGGAATCCAGATATTTTTAAAGAGCATATTGAAAAAAAAAAGCAACACTGAAAATGGACACGCATAATAAGCCACGTTGTAACGAGAATTATGAAGGATACGATTCAATCGACCGTAAACATCGTAAAATGTCGCAGCGACCTTTCAAAAATGTCACCGCCAAAAAGGGTAGAAGAGAAATACATAATACACGTGCACGGGACAGCAAATTTCGCGCCGGTGAACGTGTGGCACGAGCGTGCCGCGCTGTTTTCGCGCGCATAAATTTCCTCTCGAATACGCTCGGCCAACGGTGCAAGGTTTATCTGTACAAAGACGCACACGACTTTAAATCGCAAGAAAAACTCGCGAGCATCGCGGGCTTCGTTCAATTACGAATAACCGTTGTCGCCCGGTGAATTTATGACTCAATTATTCTCTTCTCGTGACGAAATTTCTTGCTTCATCTCGGCTAAAACAAAAAAAAGGGAAAAAACGAACAAGCGTGCGACACAAAAAACGGTCGCGGTTGTATCGTTATTCACGAAGCGGCGAATAACGGCTAATTTACGTTTCGCAGGACAAAATGTCCCGCGTTACGCAACCGGCCGGTTATTGCGATCGCGGAACTAAAACGGAGAAACTACGAATTTGCTGGAAATGGAAGGGAACGAGGAGCGCAAAACGCTCGAATTGAAGTCTAGTTCCCACGGCTCGAATCTGCTCGGCTCACGCGAGCTACCAGCCAATTTTCACTGAAACCGTTCGCCGTCAGATGGGATCGAATTAAGTTGCACGGGAAATTGACGTTTTCATATAGCGAACCGGCGTGAATGACACCTACGCTGTTGACGGAAAGTTTGAAGCAAGGTACGGCCATCGACGGAAAGTTTGCAGTATCGGTAACGTTCCGATGGTAGACACAGAGTGATCCCGTTAATTGCTGGCAACTGCCTCAATTTTCCATACTTACAACGATTTAATTACCACGGCGCACAGTGGTCCAAATAACAAAAAATCTGAAAAACTTTCATAACTTCTAAGCGCTTTGAGATATGACGTTCAAATTTGGCACAGATGTAATTCTTATTATAAACGAGTTATTTCATCAGCCATCAAAATCAGTTTGTACGGAACATCGAAATTTCTATTTAAAAAATTAAGAAATGCAGAAATAGGATTTTCTCAAATGTGTTAAGTTTCGTACAATATACTAAATATTTTTCCATTCCAATTTGCTCGATACCAGTCCCAAACAAGCGATTGAAATAGTTGCAAAGATATGATCATTTTTGTTATTCAAATTCATTGAATAACCTAATGTGTGTAAGTGTTGCCTAAATCTGTCAAAACAATTCAACAAACGGTAGTGTTACGCCAATCAACAACGTAACACGGTGTTCTAGGCACCAAACCCATTGGTCTCGGATCAAGAGTGCCCGAGCAGGTAGCAATTTTGAGATCTCCAAAGAAATTATAGGCTTAAGCAACGACTGGCTGCATCTAGCGCCCGATTGGCTTTATCTGTCGCGCCGGGGTACATTAATAATCCACCGTCTAATGGACAATGGGTAGGTCTGGAAATGATCGAGGTACCCAACCTGCTACCGTAATAACGGGTTGGAAATGGCCGGCCAGCTTCGACGGCGTCGTGAACATGAACACGGTGGCAAACGCGATGGACTATGTTAACAATGGACTCATTAAGACCATTTATGCAGCGACTGCAAAAGTATTGCGGCGCAAGCAATTTGCGATCAAATGTAATTTATTCCCGACGAGAAACACCGTGTGTCTACAAGGTGATCGTCGACTGGTTCAGAGCTGCGCTACAATTAATCCGGTGTACTTTCGAATTCCACCGACAATTCGATCAACGTGGTTAATGGCGTTTATCAACGGGCGGATTTTTAATTAAACTGGGGAACTTCAAAATTAAAGCGTAACAAGTGTACTTAAGATTGTCTACCTAAGTTTTCTATCAATTTTGTGGGAGTAAAAGGGATGGAAGGTAGAATCTGAGAACGAGCACTTTTAATTTGAAACTAGATCAATAACTAAGGGTGTCAGGAACTGCTATTAGGACATATTGCCTGCAGATTAAGAAAACTAACATAACAGGGATGTTATATGGAAGCAAAAGGTTAAACGGCACACTTTCGCCAAATCGTGCGACCAATTGACGTAATACCATTGTAAAACGGTCTGTCGGATATGGACGGCTGCAAATACCATCATTTTCTCTTTTACGTCAAATTTCCTGGTCGAGTCGCGACGCCGCGCCGCGCCGCGCCGAAAGGATTGACCCGATTTACCGCCGGGTCTCGAGAAAGCGTTTAAACGAAGAAGTTGTCCTTGGATCGTGTGCCCGTTAGATCCGGTGAAACGATTGACGTACAATTAATTGCATAACCGCAACGTTCTTGGGAAACACGGAACCCCTGGATAAATATAATAGCAATCGACGGCGTTGGAAAATATGTTTGACAGAATGATACAGCGATCATCGTTGATTCATTTCAGTCCATCATCTTTTAACCCCTTGCTCTTAAAATCATGTCTCTGAGATGTCGTTGATTTCCGGTACCAAACTGAACAACGTTTTGGAGACGTCATATAATTATTATTGAATACATTGCAGAGTACAACTTAATCTTTTAATTAATTAGTTTTTATCAATTTTATTTTTTGGTTTCATCAAGTCAGACTTGTAACACCTATTACCAGTGATCGTTACGGCTCTAACAATTTGACAATTGAAATCACATATTCACGACTCTGACATTTTACTTTTTTCATTGGCATTCTTTAATCTACTAATGCTACTCGGAAAATTGGTAATTTTATGGAGTGTGCTCAGTTATCTCTCTTTCGACATAACAAGAAATCTATAATTGCAAGCTCCCTTTCCAAAAATAATCTAAGTTTCGATTATTTATTAATTATCATAGACAGAAATGATATTTAATACGCGACGAAATTAATGTAGATGTTTGATGCCTGTTTATTACGTATCCCTTTTGAATTTGCAGCACAATCTGCATTGATCACGATTAAGAAACAAAACGTATCAAGCGTGGAACGTTTAAAAAGCCGCAAAATTAATTCTCGAATTGTTCAAGCGTTCTCGTGAAAAACGAGCCGTGCAATCGAGGGGTAAAATTTCGCAGCACGCGTGAAATTTTATTTCCGTAACAACGCGACGGGAATGTTCGATCTCGACGCTTTAATTTCCATCGGTTCGACGACGAGCCGATTCCAAGCCGCGACAGCCGAATTCACCAGGGACTCGCCGCGAAATTGATTTTCGAAAATGCATCGTTTGAAGGGTTGCCAGAACACACGAGACAATATTTTTCCTCCACGCGTTTTCACACTCGCGCCGCTCGCAAATTCTACGGCACGAATGGCTGAATTTGCGTTTATGTCAATGAAAGTCAAATTAAATTTAATTTAAATCGTTTCAGCTTAATGATCCGTCGTCCAAGGATTAACATCGTTTCTACTGAAAGTTTTGCTTTACAAGCAATTAAATAATTGACGATACGAACGCCACTTTCGAGTATTTATTACTGATTCATTAAAGTGACCGAATCGATCAAAAAACCATATGATACGAATTGTCTGTAAGGACTTCCTCGGTATGCATGTGAATGAGGCTCGATTATTCCGAGGGATGAGTAACGCGTCGTCTGTTTTGTATGCAAAACGGTGGTCCGTGCGTTAAAACGACGCCGGGCGTCGCTCCGCGCGGAGGATCCTCGGCAAAACAATAATCTCTCCTGCGAGGCTGGTTATTTCAACGGAACAGGACGCGTTTTCGGTTGCACGGTTGCTCATAAATACAAGCGGTGCGAGCAAATTAAACGCTCGCATTACTCTCACTTACTAAACGTAATGGAACACTTTGCGATAATAGCGAGACGCAGGGAAATGGAAAGCATCTTGCAGGCGTAAATTGCGCAAAAATAATCAACAACGATTTATCAAAAATTGTGTCTTAATGCATGAATTGCCACAGTGAAAAATGGATATCTGTGATTGGACGTATTAAAACGCCGTTAATACATTTACTATCCCCTTCGTGCAATTCTATAAATGTTAATTTCTTTTTTGTCAAATTTTATTGCTGTTAAATTCTGTAATTTTAAACGAGCTTAGTAGTAATTACTCTAGTTAAACACAGTAATTATTAAGGATAGGAAATGGTAATTTTTAAAGTGGAACCATCAATTTATTAATATATATTATTACCATAAGAGTAGTAATTAATAGTAGTGCTGTTCAAAATTTTACTGCCCCTCTAACCACCATAAAATCCACTTTGCACCTTTTAAAATATAAACAGCACTATTTTGAAATCTTTATCCTTCTTTTCTTGCATCTTTAGGTATTCTTTAGAGTATTTTTACATGTAAAGAAAATAGTACAGCCTACTATGGGATTTTATAGGGTACTACCCTACTATGGGATTTAAGGGTTGACATAGGCTGGAGAAACATTGATGATTAAACCACCAATATCCTAGTAGGATATTAAAAATTTGTTTCTTCCTGTTATTTTCCAATAATTCGATTGCCTATATAAATTTAACAGTAGGCTAATATTGCTCCTCGCAGCATAGTCGACAATTAATATTTAAATTAAAGTAAAATTTTGATGATTAAATAAAATTCATCGCATTTTTACTTAATTTTTCTCCTATTTCTTTATCTCTTTTTATATTTCTTCACTTCTGGCTTCTAATACGAAATCAAAATGGAAAGAGAAAATATTCTCTTGAAGTTTAATGATTAGATTTGTTGGTTGAAAGGTTCAAGGAATCAAAGAGTTGAACGGCCGCTAAGGAGCGTATGTCTTACATACGGATCGGATTAAATTAATTTGATTCGAGTTGAATCTCTGCTGTAATCTTGTACTCAACATTCCGGAACGAAAACAAGATGGCCCTTTAAAGAGTCAGACTTGGATTCTTAACCAGCTGCGAGAACTCACGTATAGGAGAATGCGTTTTAACCGATAAATTTTGAAAGTTTCTTGGAGACGAGATTAAAACCTCTAAATTGCTTCATCGAACTCCAAAAGACATAATATTTCTAAATGTCTACGGTTCTAAAAATAAAATATTTCAAAGCTTCGAAATTTCTAAAACTACAATAATATTCTAATATACTAAATTTAACATGTTTCACAGTTTCTAAGACATTCTATGTCTTCTACTAAAGTTTCTACTAAAAAATATAGCATTTTTGTCGAAGAAAAGGCATTAATAAATGAACGCAATTAAAATAATTTTGTTGGACAAACTTTACAAATTTTTAAATTTTCATTCTGACGATTATAAGCACTCTTAGTGGCCAAAGGGCTAAAATAGCAAACATAATAAAACAGAAATGTTGATCATTAAATTATCTTCGTTTATTTCATTGAAATCGGATTATCATTAGAGAATTTAAACTGGTTGCATAAATGAACCATTATTTTCTTTCTCCCTCGAACGGGTGTCAATTAATCAGTGTCGTTTATAAAGATTATTTTTTAAAGGCGTCAAGATTTCTTCGTTCCGCCGGAAATATTATGAATATCAGTGAATCCTTTGCTAGAAATGAAAAAACGAACACACTCCGAAGAGACCACCTTGTCGACCACTAAGAACCCCGGTATCAAACCAGGATGAAAAAGGCCGACCTGCGGCAGACCTCCATGAAAACTAAGATTATCCATCGAGCAACATCTTCTTGCTTACCTCGAAAAGTAGCCAGCTTGTTTTCCCTGTAATTGCTGCTGTGTGGTCTCCGAGATACTGACAAATTTGTCAGGAATGTCGGTTGACCGATGCATTTACGTGCTAATGTATTCATTTTCGAGGGAATAGAAGGTGGTTTCGATTCAGATTCTTAACTCTGGACAGCCATTTCGAACCACACTTATGGGGATTCGAAGTTTCTTTTTTTGGAAATACGAAACTGGGAATAATTGCTACAGAAAGATTCTTGACGGCAGAGCAAGTTGGATGGTACTTGTATTTTAAAGTGGAATTAAATTGGAGAAATAAATAAACAAAGATACGTTAATAAATTTTTTAAGATAATCCTGTTTAGCTTATTTAATAAATCTTTGTGAATTTACTTATATATGTTCCGAATTTCACAGTTCAAAATTCTCCCTCGTATAAAATAGAAGACAAATAAAAAGTTAACCTATTAATTTTGAGGAATTTCTGCTGAATTTCAATTTTCGTTTCATCTTTAGGATTCCCTCTTTTTTCGTTTTAAGTACTTAATGGAACAAAATTGAAAACAATCAATGCAATTATATTACAATCAGGAAATAAATGGCACAACTGCATGATTTTTATCAAAAATGTACAAATTCGTGCAATATTTATTTATATAAAATAATAATAATTTATAGATTGTTGTTTGCAATACCTAATTCAACCCCTTTGATTTACCTTAGAAGCATTGATTTAGATAATTGCTTTTGCACGGCGTTCTCCTTAAACCCTAATAAAACCTAATTAGTGCACGGTCACTAATTTGTAGCACGACACGCGGCCCATCTAAATCACTGAAACACGAATAGTTCCGTCTAATTGATAATTGGTAAAGATGGATAGAGCGTCCCGCAATGGTAACGGGGTCATGTCTCTTAATTAGCCCAAACTAATTTCTTGCTCGGAATATAGATGCGTTCAATTTTCAGCCTGAACTGAAATTTCTCGAATTTACTTTGCGATTCACTGAAAGTTTCACTTTCAAACGTCATTGTATAACTTAAAATAATAACTTAAAATAATAACTTAAAAAATGTGGTTAAGTTATACGGAAGTTGCTGTACAAAATTGCTACATTTTAAAATATTTTTGACTTTCCTTATGTAACTGAAAATTCTCAGACCTTTAAACAATACTACATTTTTGGTCATTCAATTCTAATTGACAGAAGTACTTTTTCGATCAGAATTTCCCAATAAAGATATCCTTTTATTTATTTATTTTTCTTTTATTTGTGCAGTGGAGTATTCGATATACTTAAATGGTTTTGTCGAAAAATAACAAAGTGACGAGGTCCTTAATTTAATATTAAAATTTTGTATTACAGATCACTATGTTTATTTTAATGGAAAAATGAAAAAGATAGATTTTGTACATATTATTCATAGTTCTGTTACATAAAAATAAATTCACAATGATATTTAACGAACTGACCAAAGTGGTCTGACCACTTAAAGCTTGTTACTGTAATTCGATGAGTTTTAACAATACCTTCACAGTTCGAGTGCAAAAACCAGTAACTTCTATTCTTGTAAAGTTCGAACCGAACTTATTGAGGACCAAACGTGTGCAATTGTTGCGTTAAAATCATTTCTCGGGCACTTCGTGGCGAACAAAGGACGCTCGGAGGAACGTCGGAAAATCTTGGCGGCGTTCGTCGTGAACTCACGAAGAAGCCGTTACAAAGAAAACCTTTTCCTCCTATTTTCACCACTCCTTGTCTATGGCCCTCGACGTTATCTATCTCCGTTTTTCTTACCACCTCCGACCTCGTGCGTTTTTCCCTCCGGAGCTTTTGTTTCGAGGCAAAGCCTGGCGATAACGAGCGCACCTGCTTTTAAAGCTTCAGAAACGAGCCGAACCGCCTGACCCTTCCACAAATAAAATTACACCATTTACCAGGCGGCATTTTTAATATCATCATCGTCCTCGACCCTATTCGTCTTCATCGATTCATCCACCGTCACTTCCTTCTGCTTTGAGTTGTTTTAATACCCTTGGAAATGGACGGAAGATGGATGAATTATTTCGAAAAGAAAATTGTTACGTTGCTGAGAAAACCCTTAGGCCTTAGACTAACAACTTAAATTGAACCCTGAATTATTCTTCTAACTAATTATTATTATAGAATAGTTGGAATTTTTTTTTTAATCGATAGGTTTTGACGTGTAAAATCCAAAAATGTAAGTCTTTAGGAATCCAGTGGTTAAAAAGTTATGAGCGTGTAAAGTTTGATATTTTTCGGAGCAAAAGTTTTCCTTGGGGGACCAAAAATTATTGACTTTTTTATAAATATTTTGATAGTTTTCATCCAGAAAAATCGAAGTATACAACTTTTAGGTGTAGGAGTTCA
The DNA here is from genome assembly GCA_943735885.1 of Stelis phaeoptera. Taxonomy (NCBI): domain Eukaryota; kingdom Metazoa; phylum Arthropoda; class Insecta; order Hymenoptera; family Megachilidae; genus Stelis; species Stelis phaeoptera. The sequence goes on from OX030933.1 coordinate 8,304,383, forward strand.
TTAGTTCAATTACATTTTTAGCATATATTTGACAGGTGAAGTATGACGCCATATGAACTTCTACCCATTGATCATAACTCTCTATGTTACAGTCACTATCGTAACTGCAAGAATATGGCAACCAAGAATACATAGCTGTTACAGTAATTCTTTGTAATCCGAGTTTTTAAATGAATTCTGAGTTGGTTTGTCGTTAGATTTTTTTGGAGGGAGTGCAGAGGGAAGATTTTCGCCAAAATATGATAAAAACGCTCGAATATAAATGCTCATAACTTTTTAACCGCTGAATTCCGAGTTCCAACTTGCATTTTCAGATTCTACGAATAAAAAACTATAAAATGAATAAAAATAAAATGTCGAAAATTTTAAGTTCCCTAAAGTAAAGTAAAATTTCGCTTATATGTCTTCTTTTGCAAATATTCAGAGCCATTTGTCTACTATTAGATAGAGTTTCCATCGATTTAAGGCAATTTTCTTTATTCAGTATTTTAATCAAATAAAATTCGTTCCAAACTTTGCTCAAATATCTCTTATCGCTGTTTATATGTGACTGATGGAAATTGTTGCGTATCCGATAGTTACAAACTGACAAACTGAATCGATCAGATTAGATGGGACACTCTGTACTCGGATAATCATGAGAAGAATTGCAAAGCAACAGGTTATGAACGGATAATTTGCAAACAGAAATGGCAAAGACACGTTGGCGTGGACCACGACGTCTTATAGATGTTTTTTGAGAACGTAGCTCGTCTGGCTGCCTACGTAGGTCTGGGTTAACTCGTTTTAACCCACGTACGGGCGCGTTAATGAACTTGGAAAGATCGCTACCGAGGATAATACCGGCCTAACCTTGTACTCGTCTCAACATTTTGTAAAAGAAGTCGCTCGCAGTGACGAGTGAATCGCTTTGCCGTGATTACCGTTTGTTTAAGGTACGTCTCTAGTTTGTCAGCGCATTTCCAGTTTTTTACCGAACGTACAGAATGGATTCCTTTCGGCACGTTGAATCAAATTACTATGATTTTTATATGTATTCGGATTTTGTAAATAGTAGGTTTATATAAAAATGTTAATCTTTGGTACAACTCGTTTAAATTGAAATATATTTCCGCCCTTTTGAATTCGTTATGTTGAGCTTTCCATGTAGTTTCTAGCGCAGATTTGTTTTGAGAAGATTTCTAAGATTTTCAAAAGTTAGGATTGCTTTCATATCTAAAGATGATTTTTTATAAAAGAAAACAATGCGTTCCCAGCTGAGAAAAGGGTCTCTCGATCGTTATTCATCTCGACGAGTTCCTTTTCTTCTCGAGTGTCCCGCCGGAGCAGAACTGTCGATACCGGACGAAGGGATCATAATTATCGCAGGAACTTCCGTCTTATCCGTTGTCCCATCCAGCCTCCATTCTTCAGGAAACTCTGCAGGCCATTATTCCAGCGGAATGCAAATCCAATACAAACTGCAGTGCAGTTTCCACCCCCCCTCGTGTCCTCTTAATCCTGACCGAGGAGGTCCTTTCAGAACCTTGAAGTGGGTGCGCGGTAGTGGAACACGAGGAAGTTCGGTCGGCTAAGTAGCAGATTGTCAGAAGCTTCGGTACAAAGATCGAGATAGTAATTTTCAGGGTCACGAGCGAATGATAAAGATAATGCTACTGGCAAGTTCCAATTAACTGTTAATTGTTTATTAGTGATCGTTAAACGATTACAGCTTGGTTACTTTGGCAACTAATTTAACAATCTTTCCGTGTCCTCTGATTTAATATAAAATACAAAAAATCTTAATTCAATTCCTCTAATTTGAAATACAAAATATCCAATATTTGGACAATTTCGGTCATTCTATCGTTAGCTTACCGTTCTCTCACCATGTCCAGCCAATCGATATCTCATACAAAAAGAAACTCTCATGAACCGAAAAGGTTCATTTCCCCTCAAAGTTCCGCCTTCTTCGTTGTTATCCGTAGTTGGAACTCTTCAGGAATCGATGGAAAAAATCCATTCGTCAGAACGGAAGACGAAAGAGCAGGGCACATGGAGCTTTGGGTGCATAAACGCATTCGATGGGTGCCAGCAATCGATACGAGACCACCCCTATGCCTATGGACCGTTTCGAATCGATCCCCTTGAGAGTTGTTCCGCGTTCGTTTCGTTTTCAACCCCCTCCTGTATCTCCGTGCACGTTCCCCGTCCGCGTATAATCGGGATACGTCCACTAACTACCCTCCTCCTTTTTTCCTCCATGCGTAAAAGGGTGGCAACCACCGCTGCGACGCATTTTGCCACGGTCCCATTGTAACAGGGTAACGATAATGCGAGCGTGGGTAGAAAATTCGCCGTATTACGCGCGAGTCACGTGCTTTCAACCACTTCGATTGATATTCGACGCTTTGGAAATCATTCTGTCTAGCTTCGTTCGATCAATTTTGAAACTGACAATGGAATACAAAAAGGATAGAAACGCGAGTCGGGTAAGCTGTATGAATTTGGACACTATCGATTCAACCCATTGTGTTATGAATATGCGACATATTCTTTTATTTTAGGTCCTTTTTGTGATAATTAACGTTTCATGTAATGCAACAACGATAATTCAGTTTTTGACAATTGTTTTATTATTTGAGAATGAGAAGGTTAATAATTCAAATTTTGATTACGAAAATTTAAATCAAGGAAGAATGTTATTCTATCCTTTTTTTAAATTTACCTTTAGTTAGTTATATTGGTCTGGCAAATAAGTGATTGCGAATTTGCGTTGCGTCAAATGAATTTCCTTAAGCTAATGCGGGACCCATAAATCGAGTTTCTTAACATAGCCAAGCTGTTTTACTTTTTTTTTTTATGTATGTATAGGATACACTGAGCTTCTCTGCAATCTCACGAGTTGTGCTATAACGATCTGAATCGATAATGGCCTTTATACGGCTCTCATCAACTTCAAATTTTTAAGTGAAATATCACCAGAACGTTTGGCAAACCAATTTTGACACCGCCTGTCTTTCAAGGCTTCATTACCATATACGGCACATAACTTCTTGTATGCTTGCTGAAAAACGAAACTAACTAATCGATACAATTTTCTTACTAATTAAAGGTGGAAGCCCCACACAACAAGAAAACAATATAGGTTAGATGCTTTGAACACGTTTAGTTGCCAACCCAATAGAATACGATGGTAGAAGTTTATACGGGAGCCTGCAAGACGCCCTTGTAAAATATATCTGAATAACTTCCGTAATTCCGCGAAACACCCCCATCACTTCTACGATTCTCAAACAATAGTCGTGTCGTTCATATAACGAGGAGTTAGTAAACTGTATTCCTCACAATGACGAGTGAAATACTAGAGACGAAGGTCTCGACAAAAGAGGGGACGGTTTTAATATTGTACGCGACGACAAATTGCACCCTCGTTATTTGGGGTGGCATCGCGACTCTCCACGATCCACGGTCGAACTTTCTCTGGCTCTCTGTAAGAACATAACGAAACGTGCTTCCGTGTCTCGTTCTCCTATTTTAGCTTGATTGTAAGCATAAGTGTGCTGGGATAAATACGATGACAAGCAGAAGTAAGCTTGCGCGTTTATTTTATCTTCCACGCTCGCGAACAGTGAACGAAAAACAAAAACGAACAAGATAACATCGATCTGCGAGTATTACTTTCATTATCCTCAATTTTACATAAGGAAAGCACACATCCTTTCGTGAAACCAGGTGTGCTTACCATTATTGTTAACACGATGCATTTTACAAATCACACAACTATCGATTCGACGATATCAGTGACGAAAAAGGAAGAACAGAATTGAAATGACAAATAAGACGAAAGAGTGCGAAACGAGAGAAAATACATAGGTACGTATGCAAGCCTGTGCTGACACAAACTCGAGATGCAGAGGATCGAGTAGAATGGCTACGTGTTCGAAACAATGTCACAGGTTGCACACAATGTGGGAACCGAGGGGGTCGCGCGAGGGATTATTCGGCGATGTGTAGGGTGCATACGATCCCTGTAGGCAGCACAGGCCTGATAATTAGGGCTGGTGGGGTGGCAAGGGGGATCAAGAGACCTCGGCCGTGTGTTTCCTAGAGAATTGTATGCGTTCACCCAACGCGGCTGTCATCGGACTGCCAGAGACACATCGGGGTTAATTATGGCTCCGTGGGGCTGCGAAATCTTCCTTTGCGATAAAGATGGAACGTAGTAAAGAAGAAAGCCAAGGATGAGTTTACCGGTGTTGGTAGACTTGGGGGACGGATAAGATAGCTTTCATTTGGAGAAGAAACGGAAATTAACCCTTTGTAGTCGTAGTAGCCGAGGTGAGGACAGGGAACGCGATTCATCATGAAAATTCATAATAAAAGAATTAATCATCTATCTTACGTTTGAGATAAAATTGAAAAGGTACCTACTGGTTCGGGAATAATAAATTTTTGAATGATAATTGTGATATGGTTATGCCGATACTTAATTACAAGTCGATTATTTGCATATTCTTAACTGTGACATAGACACCACTGTTAATCCTTTTTGCAAAATATTTGTTATTTTGCGTTTTCAGAGCGAAACCACGTTATATGAATGTGATTTAAAATGTTTCACAGCAATTTGTTAAACGTTTAAATGAAGCTCGTTACCGAAAGAAGATTGACACAGGCAAAAGATTACAGTACCGGGTGCTCGTAGAGAAAAAGGAAAGATATCTGGCCAGCCGTGCAATTTTAATAAGCACCGCGTATAATGAACCTAATATAATTATGGGACGTTCATTACGGTATAATGAAACCATTACAGTTCTCTTAGCAGCTTCGTCATCTTTGCAGATGGCCGTTCAGCCTTTAAAGGTGTCTTCACGACAGAAGACCCTGGCCCCTTTTTCATTAAAACGATTCGTTAACGGACGTGAAAATTCGACAATTTTATAACAAGAAAATGTATTACATTAAATGCACAATTTATTGTCAATATTTTTATTGAATTTAGCTACGTCTGCTGAATGTATGTGATTTATCAAAAATAGAAGATAACGTAAAAATCACAAAGAAATTTTTTAAATTAAAAACTTTTCAAACCTATAAATGCGTAAACTATTTTCAAAAATAATAAAATATTAAAAAATTACCAATTTACGTGTCCAAAGTCATAGAAGAATGATCCATTTCACTGTTTTATACTGATTTTATTTAAAAATGGGATTTATTGCTTAATGACTACGATATGTAAATAAATTGTGGAAAAAATTGCAAATTAACTGTTGCGAAAATAAAGAAGATTCTGATTGTTTTGAACTTCGTGACTTTAGTGCCACCGTGTACATAACAAAATTTCGTTTGAAGTCACAAGACATTTTCGAGTTTAATTGGGACATTAATTTAATATAATGTTAATGTTTTAATTGATTGTGTCTTTATCACGGGCGGTAGTTTGAATTTCCCGCCATCGGAATATTAGTAGTTGACCGTATCCAGCAGATGGCAAATTGCTTGAACGCTTCTCAAAGGTAAAATGTAACCGTGGAGCTTGAAAAGGCTGGAAACCGCGAGACGAAATCGTGCCTTAAACTAATGAGTAAGGAAAATATAGAGCTTTGGTAACGCTTAGCTATGCTGAATTAATAAGCGACCATATTTTTGAAGGGGCAAAGGTCGTCCCAGGGCGACGCGAACTACTTTTTCGCGTAGCCGGGTGAAGCGATCTACCTCGCCATGTTAATAAAAAATAAAAATTAATTAAATTTTATCAGCGCACTATGTGAGAATACTAAACAGAAATACGTAACCATATTTTCACAAATAAATTAGTGTTAAAATACAGTTATGAAAGAAATACGAATATTGAATTTTTAACGTATATATTTTATGAATTAATCAATCGCCTATAAGTCAGAATGCTACATATTTGAAACGTTAACTCATAAAATTATACACACCAGCAAAACTGTATTTTTTACACAAAATTATGTACAGAAAAATGGAACCTAAACAAATTGTTGTTTATTATACGAGATTCCTTTTGACATAAAATAATGTTTCTTGTTTCAGTCTTCTTGAAATAAATAATTTGTCACATGTACAGAATGATTCAAAATTTCCAACAAGTGACACAAGAAACGATATACGATAAATATACCAGAATTCTTGCAAATTTTTTTAAAAGCTCAAAATAATAAAAAAGTAAATCTAGGAGTGTCAAAATTGTGTTAAAGCTGAGAAATTAAATTTTTACTAAACAAAAAGCTTAGAAGTATATTTTCAAGTTACTTATACACGGGGGTGAAGTTTTCATACGCACGTCAGAATGAAAGGGTTAGTAATCAATCTACTATTTTAACGTGTCTTGCTACACACGTCCGTTTCCACTGCGGCCACCGGCAACGAACTCCCGCCGGCTAATTATAAATATATTCACAGGTGTGTAAGATTATCCGAAAGAGAACGTTGCTAATTTTACTTAATAATTGCCAGGAATACTCCACTTTCGTTATATTTATCGCATGATCGTGCGCCGTCCCGTCGTTTCGTAATAGCATGCATAATAATCTTCCGTGCTCAGGATTCCGTATTATCTCATCGGCGCGTGACTCACGCCATTCGCAACAGCACACGCCTCAAGTTAATCTAAATAAAAAAAACCTTCTTCTGGGTGGTGTAGCAACCGTTCAATGCGAGCATCGACTCTTTTCTTTATGCAAAACGTATTACACCATCGTTGAGTCAACAATGATGTGAATTCGTTGTCGTTCAATATCTGTTCGAGCAGATATGTACGTTTGACATCTGAATCTTATCAGGAGAAATCAAATAACCCAACCATTAATCAACACGTATTATATTTCCTCAAATAACATTAAATGAACATCTAAAATATTATCGAAAGGTCAAAGGCACGAGGCTGTACATTTAGTTGCAAACACGATACAAGGAAATATATTTTTTAACGATTGGACCAAGTAAAGTAGAAATTCGTAGCAACACTTAACATTTTAATAGTTAACACTCTGATCGCCCCGTTGAAACTATTGGAAATTTCATAAAGTAGCAGTTTTTGCTTTTGACATATTTTATTTAATACTTTCATAATATTTTGTTACTGACATTATTTAGAATTTTAAGTACCTATTACCTAATTAGATAAATTTAAGAATAATTAATTTCTATGGAAATTCAAGTGTTACATATATTTTAACATAAAATAATGTTTCTTATTCTAGTTTTCCAAACAATAAAATTTGGTTTTTCTTAAAATAAATAATTTATCACATATACAGAATGATTCAAAACTTCCAATAAAGAAACCCAACATGTATGGGTGGCGCGGCAATCAAAGTGTTAGAGAACTATAGTTGTTAATGGTCTGTCAATTTATCACACAAAGAACCATCGTCCAATACAGAAGATTTATGAGACACTATCTGGCACGATAGATAATAATTCCATGCGTGCAATTTCGATCTTTATGGCGGATCTCCCGACCAGTAACGTTATCGTTGCACCGATGTAGACGCAGCTCGCGATCATCCCCCGAAATTCTAGGGGGTGACTTTGGTGCAGTTAGGGTTCTAAGGGCCATCGAACAGCCGAGAACCCCGTGTCGGACAGATAATGGGTTTGATCAACGAGCGCCATGCACAGAGTTCGTCTCTGAATCGACGAACACCCCTTGGGCTAATAAAAAATTGCTGATCTGGATTATATCACGAAGAGATTGAAATGCCTGCCTGGGTGATTTAATTAAATCTCATGCAAATGATACATTAATCACTGTTTATTCAGTTTTAGCGAGTCTGAATTATTTAAAGCTTAAGAGTGAATCAATCTTGGAGAAAATAATCCCTTATGATTTGTGATTCAATCTAGTGAAATGTAATCTCGAAGATAGATTATTTTAATTTTCTTAAAATGTTTCTCCCGAATATTCGAGATGGGAAGTATAGAAATATAGGAATTTTGAAGTATTCTATTTTTAGGAGCTCGAAAATCTTGAAATATTATATTTTTAGGAATATAAAAATTTCGAAATATTAAATTTGTAGATACTTAGGAACCTTGGAGTAGTATATTTTAGAAAACTATTATATTCTTAATAGAAATTAGAGAAAGAAATATTATATTTTCAGGAACTGAAAAATTTCGAAATATTACATTTTTAAATATACCTAAAACTTCTGATATATCACATTTTTAAGGTACTTACGATATTCTTTGTACACAACAGGTTTAAACAGCCTGTCACGAATACCCGGTGTTCCTATCTCGGCTAACGCGATCACCGACAAATTTTGAAACGATTTTGTCCTAAGCCTTCAAAATGGAAAGTTGACTTCGTGGCTGTGTTGTTGCCTTTTCGAAACCGCATTACGCGAAACGTGAGATAGCGTTATCAGGATGCTGGTGAACGCCACAGTCCCAGAACGCAAATCCACAGAAATGATTTCACCCCGGGGGATTTTCGAAAATGCAACTGCAGCAACCACCGGCGAAATATTTCCACCGGCAACGTGCCTCTCGGTGTGCACACTCTTTCCATACATACATTATGCATGTATATATTCGTATGGAACTTCGTAGGGTTGCGGAGTGCAAGCTTAGAAGGGTATTTCGGGATCATTGATTGGAGGATCGGACCTCTCCTTGTTACGTATGCACAATAGAATCGGGAGAGAACTCGCGGAAGCTGACTGGACGTTTTTCTCTATTTGCGGATACGGGAGAAAATGAAGCTCGGTTTAGACGGATGATACGGCATGACCGTGGCAAATAATTCTTGGAATATGAAGATCCCATTGTTGAATGACAATGGAAGATACGGGGAAGATGGGACGGCGATCAATAATGAATTGCATCGTTCTAATGTTAGATTTATATCTCTTTTCCTTGATATATGTCCTTGTTATAAAAATCAATTGGATTTTCATTGAAAAAAGAATGGAGTGTATTTCGAAGACCTCAACCCTTAATTTTCACACAAATTAATTAATTAGAAAATATTATCTAATTCTTCGACTACATTTTACAAAAAATAGCAGATTTCATACACACAGAATTTTCTACAAAGTAGTTATTAAATATTAGATTCGTATTTTGGGCTAATTGGACCTGAAACGATGTAGGATGGTTCAAGTTATACAAGATTTTCCTTTCAAATTATTTTTAACAGTAATTTTATAATAATTTATACGACAGTCCAATTATTAATTGTCCATATTATTATTATTATTGGAAAAATAATAAATACAGATTATGACTGTTATTATGTAAAACGTATCATAAAATTATCATACCGTTTCTTTTGAAAATAAATGAAAACGACGAGGAAGTTCGACAGCAGAATACCCAAGAAAAATGTTCAGTGAATAAACTCAGGCTTGCCTGGTCAAATAAAAATAAGAGGCTGTATTATAAAACAGAATACGATTAAATTCTAGGTCGGTGAATTGTATCTGTTGCAATTTCAATAGATCGCTACGTAAGCACACTGACCTAAAGGCTTGTCACAGGTTCCAATTTTCTCTCACCGTATGAATGTTTCCTTTATTGCCTCAGCCTTAAGAAATCGAGAACGGATAGAGTATAGAGGGAAAGGGACGGATATACGATTAAATTGTGATAATGAAAGAATTAATAAGAACAAGATATTATTATATATGACTTACTCGGAGACATCAGATAACGAGGCAAAATTAAACAATTTGATGTCACAATATTTCATTGTTTTTATGCATTCAGAAATAATATTGAACACGATTCTACCACTAGCAATGCCAGGCAGTAATTTCAAATTAATTAATGAAAGAATTTCTAGTAATATTTCTACAATTTTCTGTGGAAGTTCAAATAACTTTTATAATATGTACATGGATGACACGTTAGCTAAAGTTAACCCTTTCGATAAACTACAAAATTTCATATTATTCACAATATAAATATTAGCAACATAAATCATAAAGAAGCTGTCAATGTTAATAAAATAACTTTCAGTATTATCTGTAATAAATAGTAATAATACAAATCCCTGTGAATGCTAAAAAAAATTGTACCACCCTATTATTTTAATCAACTCTGAAAAGGTTGATGCGTATCAACGGAAGATCGATTGTAGAAACTGCAACCGCGTTTCTCATTCACAATATCGCGGACGACATTTAAAATTTTTTACAATAACGTTCAGCCCGCGTGTCTCGGCGTGGTGGAATTTTCTGTTGCAATTGTGTAAATGCGTTTAAAGGACATCGAGGCGCGTTCGTACGATAATGTGAAAGTGCCTCGGTCGTTATTCACAGGGACACCGTACAGGAATGCACTTATCCAATCGTCAGGGGCACGCGTGCACGATTCTTTCGTTTGCATGCTTCCACGAACAGTGGCTTTCTACCCCTTGCCCCTCTGTCTATCTTCGCTCGTTTCCGATTGGCAAGCCTAATTGCTCCCTTTCGTGGCTGATTCCTGATGACAGTAATATTGTGCAGTCCTCTATACACTCTGAGTACTTGAACCGTGATGCAGTTGCATAAAACTGCATCAGTGTCTGTTGCTGTCCTTGCGTTACCGATCATTGACAGCTTCCAGTCAAATAGTTGAACTGTATTAATGTGGTTTGAAAAACATAGAGTTTCGGAATATTCACGCAGCTACCTTAAAATTCTTTTTGGTGAACTCTATCAATCTTATACACATTACAACTTGCATTTCAGAAATCTAAGAATCGATCCCTGAATTGCAATATGTCTCAATATGTATAGAGGCTTTAATGTTATCGTTGAAATGACGTTATTGCTTGGACTTTTGAAATATTTTAGAGAAACAAGGGATCTACTGAATGTACTACATTTTACTCAGAAACTGTAGAACAATTATTTTTTTAAATCTCTTTGGGTTTTCTTGATTAGTTGCACTGGTAAAATGAAAGGTCTTAGGAATATCAAAGAAGTATATACTCCCTATTATTACTGTATCAAGATTATAGAATCATTTGAAATTCTCAAGAAATCCAATTGAAATTGCACGAATGATGTGAATTTTTAAGACTAAACTGATCACAGCTCATAAATTGTTGAGGAACTATTTCTAATGATCCAACTTCCCGTGACTCTTTTGAAAAGAACAGCGTGTTATTAATAGACAACAGACAATACATGACGAAATGCTCAAAAATAAATTGAAATATACGAAACATTGTATGAATAAACCCTAACTATTATTCTGTATCACTGTTACGACAAGAAACAATGTCAAACTCTCTACGTTTCAAAATTCCCCACCTAAAGCAGATAGTAAAAAACGAATAGCTTTCCAGCAGAGCACAAAAAGCACGACCGCGATAAATCCACTCCAAAATCCGCTGACCATGACAAATGGACCAGGGACAACCCTTTCGTATTTCGATGTTTCTATCACGCCCTAATCGCGACGTGCGAGTTGAAATAAAATAGAAGCGACTCCAGGATACGAAATAACAATCCCTGCACCATCGAACGGTCAGATTTTCGTTGGCTGCCGACCGACGAAAGGGGGATGACGATGCAACCCCGTAAATAAAGCACGACTACCGCGCGTTTCATGGTGAATTCCATGCATCCCGTGGAAATTCACGACGTACACCAAAACTCGCGGTGATTTCCACACGTCGAACGATAAACGAGTGGATCCTCGACGCGCGCGTGGTCGAATTAGCTGCGTTACAACGGACGGCAGTTTGTCCGTCGGATATTTGTGCGTGCTTTATCAAGCATCCTTTTTCCAACTGGTCCGCGACAATAACGACACGATGGGTGTTAAATGGCCTTGCAATGTTGCGCAACGACGACGATGTTTTCGACGCTTCGACGATTTTCCCACGCACATTCGCCGGCTTGCTTTTCGGCCGTTCGAATTCGACGGAATTGACCAAAAGCGCAGAAATTTTTAATTTGCTTCCCGTTCTCATATTATCGATATTCTTTCCCCTCGATTTACTCAATTGTTCTATTTGTACGTTCGTGAAAAATTTACAATTCCAGAGCCAAGGTTTATTGAGTCCATTGTTAGTAAAAAAAAATTATATTCTGAATGTTTATTACATTTTTCATTCTTTTCGATAATAAAGGTTATTTTGTATTCCGATTTAGGCTGTTTAATTTTGAATTATGTGAGAAATGATATTAGGGGTAATGTAAAAGGTAATAGCGTTAAAGTTTAGTCGAATTGAAATAATAGGAAAGTACCGGCTCTTCCCTCAAAAGGGTAACTTCCCAGCAAGATCATTAAGGCAAAAAAGGACTGCAGCTATCAAGAGACTTTTGAGGTGTCTCGTCGCACTACTCCCTTTCCGGCACGATGTCTTAAAGACAAGAATTTTGGTACCGTAATAACCACCCGTCAAAGCTCTCCTTTGTCATCGACTCGACTCTCATCCCTCGACGTTCACCACCTCTCCATTTGGATGATTAACATCCCCGTGTACGGGGTCTTTGAAAGGATCACCGACAAAACAGCCCGGCGACAACGTTCACGTAATTAAATGAAGTTACGAACGTTGGCTGGGTTGAAATGATTTTAACACCTCCCGATTCGAACTGGAAATCGTTACGAGCCTCTGCCATCGCGATTCCACGATTGGAACGTGGAAATTATTTCCGTTGCGCGTGCGAAACTTCCGTGCCACAACTGCGGTCGTATCGTTCGGAGAAAATTAGGTTCGTTCGTATGGAAACTAAACACTCGGTACTTGTACAATCTCCGCAAACTATCGAATACGATCGTGTCTGTTTAACACGTTGGCTGCCATGGGGGTCACCGGTGACCGGCACCCGAAATTTTTTACAATCAAATAATTACCAACAGAAATGATAAAATAAACCATGGATAGCGTTAACATTAAGCTAATAATGCTAGCTATCGAATTGAAAAGTTAAATTTGAAAATTGGTTGATTGTATTGTTAATAATTAGTATTTCAGCGTGTCTGACTACCCACGTCCGTTTTCACTGTGGCAGTCAACGTGTTAAAGAGTGCGACACCTTGTTCCAGTCGTAAATTGCGGTATCTACTGTGGAGTGAAAATTAACGATAGGCTTACATTTTTACCACAACACATGGAATTAAATTAAAGCGAGCCAACTATGTCCACTAAAACCTATCTAAACATCAGGAACTTTAATAATTCCTTTGGATATGATAGAGATTAAAATCAGAATTTACTTATAGAAGTCCAATAATTTAGAGTAGACCCATCTAAAAATGCGACGAGACCATACTGAAAATTAGGAAATAAATTTAAGAAGTTCTCTCGCCATCCATGGCAAATAGCTGTGGAAACACACTTTCCATCGTGAGTTATGTTCATTACTCGAAAGAATGTCGACTACGCCCATGTTTTACCAACTTTCTCCGTTATTCGCTGTCGAAGAAGGTACAACCATAATTCTTCATTTGCCAGCGAAGACGTCGAAACAATGGGACGTCTTAATCGAGCATGAGTGTGAACGAGGTGTCAGTTTGGCTTACGATTCCGACCGCAAAGCTCGTCGAACGACGGGTCAATAGATAGATGCAACTGCAGACAGAGAATACCGGAAACGTGGTCGCCATGCATGACAAGAATCGCGGATAAGGGACACGTATCGACGACCGCGTTCGTGCATGATTTTTCAAAACGTTAAAAGCGATCCCGTGCTGTACGAGTAGAAACAAGAACAGGGCAAAAGGTAAATTCGTGGTCCTTTTGAGGTGCGAAAATCATCGCTATTGAACTGCCTTTTAACCGAAACCCTTCCCATCGATTCAGTTATGAACCTGACGGGTAACAGGTGATTCTTTCGACGACGTACCCGTGCAAGGAGTTGGAAAATTGATCACAGAAATTATGGGTTTAGATAACGATAGTGGTGCACCGTTGTATATTGACCGTGCAATTCTTTGACTTCCCATTAAAAATATTAGATCCATAATACTATTATATTATTAATCCTCTGAACACAAATTTTCTGTACGAAATAACTCTTATATCAACAAATAAAATTTGGTATACAGTATTTCAAAGAATGGAATACTAATCATTATTAAAACCTTATTAATAATCCTCCACTAGTTATAAAAAAAAGGACATAAAACTGTAAGATCCATAGAATAGCCGTAAAGGGTTAAGAACCGGAAGTCGTACGCAATTCCACGGAGGAAACATAAAATGAACAAACTGTGATAATTTTTATCAATTTCTTCCACCTTATCCTCTATCTTTGATCACAATCTATGATGATAAACGATCTCTGTGTTGTAATAAATTCCAGCCACGCTTTTGCTCGACCAGAGATACATAGTCCTTTTGATCGATGCAAAAATTGAACGAGGCAATATCGAGGACCAAATAAGAGCCAACTAGATCACAGACCTGTTTTGCCAAAAATTTAGCCAGACCGACGTGTACACACACACACGTGTGCACACCTGGTACACAACATTTTCCACGGCCGGATGGAAACAATGATGGTATCTCTTTGACGTGTGCACCCCTTTCTGCGAATTTCTCAAATGAAATTCCATTCTGGCGAGCCAGAGTCACGTTCGCCTACGAGGACACGACGAAACTTACGCTCAGACATCTCTGGTTTCGTTGAAAAATTTATTTACCTGGAAAACAGACCAATCCTAGCGACAAGCTCTCACTCGAAAAGTCAGATATTTCGTCAGGTATCTCTTTTGAACGACTTATTTGGATAAATTTCTTCCTACAAGGCTTTCGATGACGTTCTTTAAATGTATTCTGCAAGTTTCTGGAGCTGGAGATTCAATTGTATCGCTTAACAATCAAAATACTATATTACACGTTTTCTAGGTTTGTGTCATAATTACCCCAGCTTGATCGTTTGAGAATTTATAGGAATTTTTTCCGAATGTTTAAATCTTCTCTCAGTTAACTGTTTAAATTTCTCTCAAAAGGTCCAAGAATTTCACTTTAATTGCTATGCAAGGTTCTCGCGTATTGTTGTCCTGACAGATCTGTCCGATCGATTCCTCGGAATTTCAAGCTGCTATTTAAATCTCGACCAACCAGTGGGGCAGCGATTCCAAAAGTAGCTCTCTTCGGGTGAACAGGGGCGGAGAGGGGAGGGAGGGAGGAGAGATCGGGTCCTCCTCGCATCCGTTCAGAGAAGCATTTAATTGCGAATTGCCGTCTAGGCCCTTAATGGACCGTCCACACCGTGAACAATGCTCGTGGACGAAGAAAGAAAGACGAGAGGGAGGAACAATCGTGTCGAGTAGAAAGACAGCAAGATCGGAGCCGGGTGTGTGTGTGTTTTAAGGACGAGACAGAAAGGGATCGGGAATGACTACGTGAATCGACCAGTTACCCGTACCGAGTAAGAAACAATTGAGCACGAGTGCGACGAGTAACGAGCGAGAAATTGAACGTACAATACGTTCTATTAATTGTCGTCGAGCTTTGGATCGGTCTCGACACAGCCCCAGATATGATTTTTCATAGAAACTGAACGGAGAAACTTCATTTCACAAGGAAAAACTTATATTTTTGATGATTTGACTGTGTCAGAAATGTAAGAAAACAAATACTCTAATTAATAATATTGGAGAAAGAAGCTATTTTAACTTGAAAACTCATTATTTTAATTAAAAATTTTGCAATATTATAAGGAAGACAAGCAGATATCCAACGATATATGAGATTGAATATCGATTAAATTGCATGGCAGAAAATTAAATTACGAATTTACGTTACAACCAATAAAAATACTAATTGCATAAAGTACAATAAAGTTGGAATTCAATGCACATGCTTCCATTTACAACCGTTTAGACTAAGTTTAATCATTCATTCGATGCAGTCGAAATATAGAATCTGATGATGGAAGATCCACAAGTATACCGCGAAACGCGTCGTCCATAAATAATAATCGACCAGGGTGTTCGATTCGAAATTTATTCCAATCCAATGCGTATCGGATTGGCGATCGATTAAACGTCAACGCGTACACCAAGTGATAAATACATAGTCGGCGAACGACAATTCGATTAAATGTTTAATGCTGTCCCGAACCATCTGCTACATTACCGCAATTATCGTATGAATCCGTGAATACTTCATCCCGTTCGACCGAATAAGAGGATTTGCATCGCGACACCTGAAATTTCCTGCTTTCTGCCAATTACCATTTCCAATCGTCTAGAAACGTTACGAACGATTTTTTTTTGCTATGATCGTCAAATCAGCCGACTCAATATTTTGCAATGCAAAAACAGAATTTTATTCAGTAATTCGTTAATAATTTAAATATGCACGATTTCCAGTTTTATCGCATTTTCTTTTTTTTTTTATCCAATTTTTGTTTGCACCTATTATACATAATATTATGTTTCATCGCATGGTAAAATTTCTTTTAAATATATCAAAAATTAGCAGCTGGCGATAATTAACAGGAAAAACTTGTTTATCGATTGAAGACAATTTGGAATGGAAAGGGTTAACCAGATTAGTGTCCAAATTTTGCAGATGATATACGGATTATCCAGAGTAAAAAGGGGCAAGCTATCTTCGAAATAAATGGTTGAAATTCAAACAATCAGACTCTTCCGACAAATTACACCGAATCGCAGTAACCAGCCCTAAAGACAGTCATTTATAACTTAAGAATGGCGGAGTTTTCGAGTTCGGTTAGCTACTTGGGAAGCGGGTTTACGAACCATTAATTTTTGAATAAGGGGACGTTCTTGCACGAGACAGCCTATGCTTCAAACACGGGCATTTAAAGCTACAAAGGGACGAATTCCAACCGGGAAAGCGTTTAACCCTTTCAGTGCTCGGCGAAATAGGAGAATGGTGAAATTCTTTGATAATTTAGTTGTTACATATGTAATGTGAAGATTTTCTGAATTGTATTTTCAACGTTTTTGTGATTTACATTGCTGATGTTTGTTATAAATAATACAGAAATATGTAGGGATTTTTGTCACTGACAGGATTCACTTCCTCATTTACAAATAATGACACAATAATACTATTAATAATAATTAGTAAATAGTAATAGTAGTACTAGGTTCAAACTACTATATTATAGAATTAAACTTTTGCCATATGAGATAATTACTATCCCAATAATAGCCTTAATTATTGTATAAATTTCCCAAATAACATTATAACATTAATAATAATTTTTACTCAGAAATTATCGTCAATTCGTTGATAACTGTATTTGCCTCGAAAATTTGTAGTCCCGAAATTAGCAAAATATAGAACGATACAAATATTATCACATCCCTAATATTAGAATTTAAACAGTCGCGGTCGCAATCATTTTATTACATCAAAATCTGGCCCAACATGCAATCAAATCCCAGCCAAATCCATTAGTTTACAGAACAAAAAATGTAGAAGATCGATCACCTCGTACGATTTCGTATCACCTTTCAGACGCACTGGAAATCCATTCCGTTATCTATCAGAGAGAAAATTTCGAACCACCATCGATTCTCCCCCCACGATAACTTACGATTTATCATCCACACTGGAATTTCTAGAACATGTATGACACATACTGACACGTGTGTATGTAGAATTATGAATGCACGTGCCCATCGACAATCGGGTAATCGAGGAACGAAGCTTTAATAAACGTTCTCGTACACGCGACGACACGGTATCGTAATCTTGGACGAGAAAGAGCCGAAGGGGAAACGGGGAAGGGGGTTGGCTTTATCAACGACATAATTATGCTGTAACTCCCAGCGGTGGAGGAGGGGCCCGGATTGGATAGACTTTGCCAAGATATTCGAAGTTTCATTAGCTGCTGCTAATCAAGCTTTCTCGCCAGCACGCCGCCCGTCGCTTCTCTGCAGGACCACGTGAATTTTGCATCCCAGCGATAACGGAGATAACGAACACCGCGTTTCATAGGAATTCATAGGAATTCAACCCTTCGACGCCCAACGAGGTATTATATGTCACTTCGAGCGCACCAAAAACCTGTTTAAGGCCCCAAGTATGTTAAATCTTTAAAACGACATCGTAAATAATATTTGCAATATCTAGGAAAACTATTATTTCTCTCGATAGTTAGATATTTATTTTTGTTTAACAGATAGTATTCAAGATGAAAAGGGGCGTTCGAAGCTCTTTTTTCTTTCATCAAACTTTTTGTTACAAGGGAGACTGTATTACGTATCCCATTTTACCGTACTTTTGATACCGAAGGGTGGATTGTACGTTTTTATCGATCGACTGAAAACGGGAGAAAAGAGACTGTACATCGAAGAGGAAAATTCGAAAATTCCTTTCCTCGGTGCGCTTGCCATTTACAGGGAACAGGAAAAGAACACGGTAAAGAACCGAATCGCTATTTCCTTATCGTTTTCGCACAGCGGCTAGACCTTCTCATTTCCGGCCCTCGAATCCGTTTTGCTATAACTCTGAAGCTTGGAGATTGTCAAATCGATAAGCGAAACTTCGAGTAGAAGACAAAGTTTACACCGTTTCCAGTATTTGCTATAAATGATTTCAACTTCTGTGAGGATTGATTAGAATTAATTGAAAATCGTGGTTACGCAGGTTTATTATTAAAACAAAGCCAGTAATTCATTGAAAATAAATATTTTACTAAAGTAACTATATAGAACTATTTTTATTACGAGAATTAGGGCATTTAAAAATGGGAAACTAAAATTAACCGGCAGGTTTTTCGATAGTTTCAGTGTGGCAGTCAAAAGTGTTGGGAGAAAAATATTTATTGGAATGTTCAGATAACAAAGTATCCACTAACAAACTATTCATATAGCAAAAGTTGCACTGCTATCGATATTGGTAAAACTTTTAACTCCCCTCGACATTGATAGAGTACAGCAATATATCAACTTCCAATCCCAATACAGTATGATTTTCTCACTAATTTTTATTAACCGAGTGATGAACGAAATATTAATGTTATTTCTGTAGCTAAATCTTTCATCCAACGATAAGGAAACTAGTAATTCAAAATCGGAGTAATTAACACCTGTAAGTGAAATGTTGCAAGAATCTACTTATAGACCTGAAAAAACTATTTTCGTACATTCGTTAATATTAATGTTAGTCAAATTTCTTGTTTATGTAAATTAGGCGTTCAAAAGCGAAGAAATTAACATCTGCAGGTGAGAAACTGCAAATTTCGAAACACCAGAAGTCTGACACAATTCGATGACATAAAAGTATTTAAAAATACCACTTGTGGAATATTAATTTGAAGCTGAAGATTTGATGAACAAGATTACATGAAGGTTTCATAAATTTTTTTAATATTACGTTAATGATCTTAATTTATAGCTCAGTATTATATGTCGACGAATATTCAGTTTCAAAAGCCCGCCATTTTGTATTAAGAATATTGATGGGAATTTTATTTAATCATTTTTATTAGGGTTTAAGCTTTAATTGATTGATATACCATAGCTGCTATTTTGCGATACTTTTCTGTCATGAAATCGTGTTAGACCTTCCATGTTTTGAAATTTGTCAGTGGATATACAACAATACTATTTTTCATTCATTTATTAATTTTTAATCAACATCAATCACGATTTCCTTATACAGCCAAATGTTCAATCTAATTTAGAAGCTTAAAAGCGAAAGAAAATTAGCACTTACACGTGAAAACCGACAAAAATCTATTATATCGTCGCTTTTCTCCTTCATCCGAAACTTTCGCAAGCCCTTTCCCATTACCCATCGCTTTCAACTCGAACAAGAGGGAAGCAATTTCTGAAAAGAACGGCCAATCCCTAAAGAACGATCGCCCTAGACAAACGTTTTCCGAAGCAAGAGCTACGAGAGTTGGAAATTAAATCCAGGGAACGGGGATAAGGTGGAATTAATCCTGGACCTCCTTAAGCTTTTAGCCAACGTGATGTATTGGAAATAAATCTATCGGTAGCTGGGAACAATCGATTACCTTCAGACCAATAGAATGTTAATTACCAAGCATTCATTCTAATTACTGTTCACGTTTAAATTACAACTACCATTTCAGTGATCCATTAATCATTTCATCAAAACCATCGAGCTTTTCAAATCTTAACTTTAATTTTATTTTAAAATTACAAAGCATAGGATTTCGTTAAATATTCTATATAGAATTTATAAATTTCCTTTAATCTCCAACATGTCAAAATCTTCCTAACTTTTAAATTTTGTAAACTTTGAATTATTTCTGAAATATGTACATGAAAATATTCCGTTTAAAGTTTTGCACGGCTACTTTATGTCGAATGATTTTTTAAATAATCCCCAACAGATTGAAATATTCCAACGAATCACGGATGGAAATACGCGCCAAGATAAATGATTCCCAGAGTTGGCGAGTTCTGTCGACATTTTGTTCCATTTAAAAGAGCATTTTCGCGACGCTTTAATCTCGTCACAATTCCATTTCGTTCCTGAAATTACTCGTCCCCCATTGATCGAGCATCGGAAGACGAAGGATTCCGCGAAGAAACGTTTCTTCTTGATATTACGAAAGTTTCCCAATTTGCGAGCAATTCCGCGGTTCACTGGCTTTTTAAATTACTCTCTCGCCAGCTGTTATCGTGTGACAATCACCGGATAATAATCGTGTACCCGGTATCGACGATGAATTCGCATTCCTTCGACCATCCACGAAACGCAATACAAATCTTTGTCTTTAAAAATCTAATGTTCCTTCTTTCTTCAGAATTCACGACGAACTTTAGAAGAATAAATCACTGATTATCTGGAACAAGTACTCGTAACTGGTACACGGGTTCATGGAGTGCTGAGAATACGTTTGAGAAAATTATTTTCATGATATAAAAAAGAAACTGCAGGAGCTTGCGGTCGAGTGTTCGACGAAACCTAAATATTTAGCCGAGCGAAATGAAAATTGCACTTCAACTTCTTTGCGTCACAGTAATCTGGTACCTGTTATTTTTATAATAACTAGCTGTTAACTTTTAATTAGATAATGGGACGTTTTATTGACGTCTGATTAGAGTGAAACCCTGTATCCGCGATGGTAAGTTGCATAAACTTCCGCGGATGTTAACATAATTCGTTAGGTCAATAACAGAGTATAATTACAAAAAAAAAAAAAAGAAAATTAACATACATGTCGAATTGAGTAACCTCCTCCTTTTCGAAGTCGGTTAAAAATTTAGATAATATTGAGTGGTATTTAAACGTAAAAATGTAACTAGTAATAAAATGAAGGAATAGAAATATATTAGTACATATTATAGCAAAAATTTGTTTATTGGGGTAATTCGATATTAATAAATATGCTCGATGAATCATTATTAGTAACTAATAATTTAAGAATTTTCTATTTAATTTAAACCGTGAATAGTGGGATTTTAGATACGAGGGTTTCGTTAGATTAAATTTTCATTAAAATAATACATCACTGTCAAAAATATCAATTTTCTCAAGACATTAAATTATTTATTACGACTCCCTATTTCACGTCCTAATTCTACTACAAAGAAACCTAATAATTATCCCAAATATAACAACAGATCGCTATTAATCAAATTTTACTCCATTCTGAATTTAATTATCGATCGAATCCAGTAATAAAGATCGAAAAAACAGTATCAAACATTTCTCGCTTGTCCAATTAAGACAAAAATAATATACCATTCGCTCCGATTATTTATTCAACCGGAGCAAGAATGCAACATCCAAGTGGTACGAAAAAAAAAAAAGACAACGCTCGAAGCTTGCCCTATATTTCGGTGAATCTTCAAATAGAAAATGTTCGATACCACTGACAGAGGATTCGAAGAATGAAGAGGGTTCTAATTTCAGAAATAAGCGGTGCAACTCTAGATACGAAAATAAATGTAGACACATCCGAACGGAAATGAGTGAAAATGACTGGATGCATTTATTTCTGGCCTCGAATCGGATTGGTTCTCCAGTTAAGAGGATTCAATTACGAATTCGGCCTTGTTTTTTATTTTGATCCGCGTCCTTTCATCCAACGACGAAGATGAAAGTGCAAAGTGTTTGAAATTAATTATAAATTAAATTAAATTAGTTATACTCGATACAGAAACACAGAAGGACTCCCAAACAAGAGTCTCTGACGAGTTTAACACCATAAATGTTTATGATTCTAAAAGAAATCCTTCGTTGCGAATGCATTATAATTAACTGCAAGAAATCATTTTCTTTTCCCAGGAGAAGTGGCTGGTCGTTAAAAGGTTAATTTCCCGGCTCGTATCAAACATTCGCTGATAAATCGTAAATTTCTCGCGGCCAAGAAGAAGGAATCACGGGAACGAAGTTTGTGTTTCACAAGCGGTTACGATACAACAGACGATCGTGAGAAATCGGCTGACAATGATATTGAAAGCAAATCAGCGGCTACAGAAAAAACAACGAGCAAATCTCGTGGTCGTAATTGGAATCGTAGGAAAAGATCGAGTATTATATTGGCCCCCGGTTAATTAATTGCCGTTTATTCCGGCATTGTTCGCGTTTTCATCAGACGATCTTATCGCGGTATAATTTAATACAAGCTGGGCCGGTTTTCTTCGCCGTACGAGCGACAAACGGATTAAAAACAACCCGATTTGCACACAATAGGCCATTCTCGTGGAATCGTCTAGGAAGTTACGGGGAAAAAGCGAACCGCCACCGTCGATAAGACGCAACCGACATAATATTTTAATCTTCGTTTTCTCGTCCGTCGGATGGATGAAATTCGCGGGACAACTTGCTTCGTTAATTGCTTGGCGCGGCAATTATCGAAGATCCAGCCACGATAATGCCCTGCCTTACAGACGATTAGGTCAATGCGCCGATAAACGATCCAGACGGTCCGACCCTAAGGTGGATCCAGATTACGATTACTCGAGCCTCGACGATCCCTGAAATTACTGTTGTCGACGGCTATATTCGACGGCAAATCACTCCTCGTATCTCGATTCCCTTTATCGATTGAACTTGATCGGCTGAAGTCGAAACAAAAGGATTTTCTCGCGACAGGTGCCAACAGCGTTCTGAACAAACTGTTGTAAACTGCCCTGATATGAAAAATCCTAACAATTGTTATCTATCGCTTATTATTCTATTATCGAATTATCACCTGCTCGCAAAAGAATATTAAAGGGAAAACCCGACAATTCCAGTTTTTGCATAGGAATCTTTAAACTCATATATTGTACGCAATTCATTTTCACGTGATTGTCTTTCAAATATTATCGAGTTTGTGCAACCATCTTGGAAAATATGAATTTTTCACTAATACAATGTTTCTGGAAACTCGAATAACTATTTTCCTGATATGAAATGTCTCGAGGGTTCGATATGAAATATTAGAATAAAATATTAGATTAAAAGGGGTTAAGAAAACAATCGTGTTAGTGGAGTGTGTAATCCTCCAATTATTCCAAACAACGTTACTATCGTTAGGATCTTAATTACCCTACAGATTTATCTATGCATTTCCCACGTGTTCCACTTTGATAAATTAAGAAGTTATATCGAGTGAGAATTTAATTTCCCATTTACAAGTACGCCTACCATGAATATTGTTTATGATTTATTAGAAAAGGCGGAGGAATTTATCGGCTCCCAGCAGCGAACGAGCACGAATAACAAACTAGTTGAGCGTTAAGCTTGACTTATGTGCTCCCAACGGGTAAGCATGAAAGAGAAAACTCATTTCTTAGGCTCATCTCCTTAAATCTTTCAGCAGACTAGTCTTCGATAAACAACACGTCTTAATTCATTGTTTGCCTGGCCGGTTAACGTGTTAATTATTAGGTTATTGAATATTGAATGGTGGGTTTCGAAATATAGGTCATCTATCGTGATTTCGTGACATAAAAGTATCACAGAATACCACTTGTGACGTACCTATTTAAAGCTTAAGATTTCCTCCAGTTGATCATATAAATTCTTCGTTAATGTTCTTAATATGAAAGCGATGGTCGTTAATTATAGCAAATAATGATCAACTTCGAAACTTGACTTCCTTTGGCTTCCTCGTGATTTCATGACATAAAAGTACAGCAAAATATCACTTGTAACATATCATTATAAAGCTTAAAGTCTAACGAAAATGTCTACGTAAATGTTTCATCAGTATTGGAGCAAATAATGGATCTACCAAAAGTCTAAGCTACAAACTGGTACGCCATAAGTGCCATTCTGCGGTACTTTTATATCATCAAATCATATCCGCCTTACTACCTTTCAAAATGTAAATATATGCGACTACCACGTTCTTGTATCCACAAAAGCACAGGTGAATTTACGATTCCCTAGGGCGAATTTTTGGGACTCTCAAGAGAGAATAATTTACGTTGTGAAAGCAAGGAAAAACAAGGAAAAGAGCGATAATTCGATAAAATGACGCCCTGTCGGCACGAAACATCGACCATCTTTTTACGACTCGACTCAACAATGGATAAACTTTGAAGGGGAGTAACTTCCTGCCGAAGATACACACGCGCGAGTCCAAGAGACAGAGAGAAATCATGGATCGTAAATATTTGACGGGTAATAGAGAAACACGTAGGCGACCGCGTACGCGCGTTTATAGGGTTCCTCGGCTACAAAGCGTCATCGGGTAAATTATTTTTCCGCGTTGTGTGCACACGCAACAAATCCCCGCCGACGAATTGCATTCTGAACGCATCGCATCGCGCGATAAATTACGCAGAAACTTGGACCAGCGACAACATTGTTGACAATGTTGACATTAGTTCGATACAATATCACCTGGCAGATACGCATTTCAAATAAAAATGTTGAAAAATGCATCGACGAATTCGTCGACACCGAGCCATCCAGTTTCGATGGCGGCAATATTCATAAACTGTCAGAAAAATGTTGAAAGATGGTCGTCAATAATACGAAATATCCTGATTCTTCGGCCGTTTATACGGTTTCCGAACGAAACTTTGATTCTATTCGAAAATCGAACATATCATGACAGTATTTAAACGCACATTTTGTAGATTTCTTTGGAATATAAATCACTGTGATTTTTCCCAATAGGTTTTAACAATTCTTGTTCCGAGAATGAAAATTTAACACAAAAGGAACTCAAAAGAGGATGGTGCGATTTGAAAGCAACCTCTTGGTAGACAATTATTATACCTTTTATTCGTGTTTATAAAGCACACTTAATCAATGTTCAATATTTTAATATTTCATAGATGTTTCGATCCCATCTAAGTTAACATTCCACATACTAAACCTAATAAAATCAAAAATAAGCCTGACCATTCGAAGCTCCCGTTCCCAAGAGCGGAAACAGATTCAGGATCCTGTTCGTGGTTGCCGCAAGATACGAATCGTGAGAATATAAATACCACGAATTATCACTCGCGAACCATGAAAGGCGTTCGCCTCGTCAGATTTAACGGCCGCGTCAATCAACGAATGTTGCAAAATCCTGTACCCTTAAACGGTGGAAATCGATGGTACAAAGATTTATGATTGGCACCGGTTCACAGACAAAAGTGATAATGCACACGAAACGAAGTGCACCCGTGTGCGACGCGAGAATACAGGCCCGCGACGGTATTGCCGGATTAACAATCCGATAAATTGTCCACGGGAAATAGAAGCGATCGCGATTTATCGCGAACGGAAACGAAGGTGGGCGAAATCCGAGCATTACGGTAACCAACTTCGACGCCGATTTATATCTTCAAATATAACGGGTAGAAAAAGAGGTGAAAAAGAAGAGACGGCCAATATGTGGAACGGTTGAAACGGAATCGGGGAAAAATGTGGATAGAATTGGAAAACCGTGAAATATCAATACGAGAAGTACTCTTCTCCGATATTTCGTTTCACAATTTTACGGCGGGAAAATTGAAAATTATTATTAATTTTAATAAATCCTATAGAAAGAAACTTTGACCCAGTATTAGCTAAAATTGAAGAATTAAGAATACTTTGTTACAAGTGATGCTACGTACTGTTAACAAACGGAACCCACGTCACGGGACGGAAAAGAGAAAAGAAACACCGACGAACGAGAAGAGATGGTCGCATGAAAAATGAATCTAATCAACGTAGCCGTTACAAAGAGAAGGCAACGAAGGAACAAGGATAATGGGTGCAAGAAATGGTCGAGAAGAATGGCAACGGAAACACGGCAGCTGAAGACAGACATAGGAAGGGACGTCGACAGACTGCAACGATGTAGAATTCTTAAGGCGAGGGCAATTTCTGCCACGATATTGTTAAGGAAACCGGCGAAGAACCGGTGTATACGTAATTATTATGCGGTGTATTATGCCGGAACTGGTATTATTTTTCCTTCGTTGTACCAATGAAAGTCTTCGCCAGGGGGTGGGGGGGAGTGTGGGATCAGCATGACCCGATGCGCCTGAATCATCATATCGTGACTCTCATCTGTCGGTATCGCGATATGATGTATCACTTACTCGGCTTCGTATTACCTTAATTAATTAATTACTTGGCTTCAGAAGAAAATGAACAGGGCCCGTAGTGTGTAAGTGTTCTCATTATGGCCCGGTTCTCGATATCGCTCGATCGTCTCGTTTTCGAAACTTTCCGCGGAAATTGTCAGACAATAAGGTAAACTAGACCCTCGTGTTGATAATGAACGAGCGAGCGTGTAAAACGCGGATGACTTTTTAAATTTCACAGGAAATCCTATAACTGACGCTTGTATTCGTTCTTATTATCTTTTGTTAACTATTTGAGGACGATCGACGCGCATATACGTTTGATTTAAAAAATTGACTGAGCACGTTTTATAAATACGAGATTTATATATAATTTATAAACTAAATGTTATGATAATTTACTGAATCGACGCCTTAAAGAAATTACTCTTGAATGATTACGTTCTCGAAGGATTAATAATATATAAAACTAATCTAAAATACAGTTTAATTATTTAAGTCATAAAATAACAAACGTGTATTTGAAAATCTTAAAAATATATTCTTGTATATATTCTTTTAGAAATTTACATAACCTTCATCTGGCTTTTCAATTTAAATACACCTCAAGTTGACTAAAAAAACTTTTCTTCTCATTTGCAGAAGATTTTTTTGAACGTTTACTGACTGAAAATTGGACCACGTTAAATGCAGCTTGTTCTACTTAATTTACAAAGTCGACCATGAGAGCATTTTTTCAAATTCGTGATTATTATGTTTCGTGCATACTCATAAAGAAAAGCATCGAAAATGTAGGTGTTTTACGATCTCATGAAACAAATAGAAGTGACGGAAAGTTTTTATTCGAGAAAAGATATTTTAGCAACGTCACAAATAATTCTTTGTTAAATTATCAAAAAATTTTAACGTGGTTTCAACAACTTTCATATAGCGAATGTTCACGAAACGCTTTACGAAAGAAAAAAGATTGAAATTTCGTTCTATGTCAATTCGATAATTCACCCAGTACCGCTAACATCGACAGTAAATACAGACGTATTATTACGTGTACACAAACCGAGATACCAGGTCCGTGTGTGTGCGTATGTGTATTAAATTCGTTGCCGTTTGCTCGCCAATTAACGATTGCCATTTCACCGGCATGCATAGGGCCCTGTCCCATGATTTCAATTACGCCCAACGTCGTTTGTTTGATGGCTTTTTGCAGGACTCGCAACCCATCCAGAGAAAGATTAAACAATTGTGCGCACAGTTCTGCGCCTCAACGAGACTTTTTTACTGATTAAAGGAAAACACCGCGGGAAATACAAATACGCTGCTTCGAATAATTACAGAGCAGCGTTGTTGTAAAACTCAAAAATAAAAAAATCTAGTATTTTCATTTAAAAAAAAAACAGGATCGTATGTCAGATTTTTTTAATTGAGAATTGAGAAACAAAAGAAACAATTAATTTTGCAGATGGTAACTCTCAAAGAACGTTATAAATGTGAAATAAGCTTGAATTTCATCGAGCAAACTAAATTAGCACTTTTAATCTAACTTAATCAGCTGGTATGTTACATTTATAAACGTTATCAAGGACTTATAAATCGTTTTGGCAAATATTTACACGGGACTGAAATTGTAAACGGGTATGTACTCCGTTTTGATTAAATAGGGTAAAGCTTGACTCGTGGCATTTGAAGAATATTTTCAAATTGTCTTCCACCAACTCGATAATAATAAATATAATATCTTATGAAAAATTTACGATCACTTTTTAGCTAAGAAAACGTCATTTTTGAATTTTAGTAAGATTCTAAGGCACAGTATTTCTCCTGCTACGTCACAATTTATTTTCT
This sequence comes from Stelis phaeoptera, assembly GCA_943735885.1. Taxonomy (NCBI): domain Eukaryota; kingdom Metazoa; phylum Arthropoda; class Insecta; order Hymenoptera; family Megachilidae; genus Stelis; species Stelis phaeoptera. The sequence goes on from OX030933.1 coordinate 8,332,598, forward strand.
AACCCTCTGTATTCGAGTTTAACTTATTTCAACAGAATGAAGCTTCCAAAAATCCAAAGCTCTGTTTCAAACAGAAAAAATTACAAATGCATATGAATCTATTTACTTCCATTCCCTCAGTGAATATTCCAGATTCTGATCTTAGTAATATATGAATGTTACGTTTCAAAATTCTCTGATAAATTACAAGAAAAGGAAAGTTTCGCGAAGATCACGCGAGTGCACAGAGTATTACTAAAATTCATCAAATTCTATGGTATTTTAAAACGCAAGTTGCGCTAACGAACGTTCATACAAGAACAGTTGGCATCTCCGTTCGTAAAGGGTTAATAAAGACGATTCCCAACGATGCGCCTATCTAATATACGAGTTTCCAATAGTAAGCATAATTATTCTGGTGGCGGACAAAGGACGATAGTCGAACCATCGGGACTAATGAACGAATAAAGGTAACACGGATGATCAAAGGAAGCCAAATTAGATAGCTCCTTTCGGGGATGCTCGTTGCGTCGAGGATAGAGGATTTTCCGACAAACAAGCTATCATATGCTCGATGCTTCTCGTTGAAACATTCAATTCACTCGACCATCTACGTATATACGAGCACAATGTTCGATTTAATAGATGCATCTGCAGAGGCTCGTTTTCATTTAACCGATACGGTTACTTTAAATTCGATGCAAATGGAAAACATTTATCCGAAACATTTTCATTGGCTGAATAAACGTAATTACTGCAGAATTGTTATTCGTCAAGTAGCATGGATTATTTTAGGATTAAAGGACACATGTTACTGTTGTCGTTATTAAATTTTTCTTTCATACTGGCTGGTTTTCGAAAATATAGAAAATTTTTGATGATGCAGGTTTGGTATTTGCAAATACAGAAAATTTATATTGTGGAAGGTTTATTTTTGCAAATATAGAAAATTTGGGTTGTGACAGTTTAATTCCTGTAAATGTAGATGGATTATGGAGAATTGGTTTTCACAAATATAGCTTTAAGTTATGGAATGTTGGTTTTCGCAAATACAGAAAATTTGGATTATGGAAGGTTCATTTTTGCAAATATAGAACATTTGGGCGATGAAAGGTTCATTTCCGTAAATCTGAGTCATGGAGAATTAGGAGGGGTTTCTGTAAATATAGAAAGTTTGAATTATCGAAGCTTAGTTTCCTCAAATATAGAAAGTCTGAGCCATGAAAGCATAATTTCCGCAAATATACACACTTTTAGTTATAAACGGTAGATTTTCACAAATATAGAAAATTCACTTTACACAGGTTTAAACCATGAAACTCGAATAATATATACGTATTAAAAAATAGTCAAAATTCAATCAATAATTAAACAAATACACGTATGAAACAAATTATGCCTTCGTGTCCACATTTTATGATCGACAGACGTTTAACAATTCTTTTTTCTTTCGATCATCTCGTTTGCAACTGTCCCCTATGCAACGGGTAACAACCTGTAATCAATACACGGGTGTACCTGTCGATACCAGTTCAGGTGTAAACTGGTTTTCTGATTTTCTCTGTGCGGAAAAGATCGTGTCCCAGATCGTTTCGGTGTTCGTGCATCAATTACTGCACGGTACATGATTCGTCGAATGTTAATTTAGCCACGTGCAAACACGCGTGTGTACACGTGTTTCGAACATTATGAGGCAGGTGAACACACGCGTGTGTGCATAGACTGTCAGTGACGCACAGATGTCACCCTATCGGAGGGTTGGTGAAAGTGGGGTGAAATCAATTTAGTTAGGTCCAATCGCGTTGAAATCGTTGCTCCATTGAATGACCAAAAAATTCAATTAAATTCAATTCAGGAGAAACAAAAAACATCCTTTGAAGCAGACATTTTTGCAACTAAATTAAAAAAATAATTCATAATTTTACGCAAATCGAGTATCTTTTCCGATTTCTGTGATTTTATCTTGAAATGTATCATCATTTCATGAACGTAGTATCTTTGTTAAGGAATAAAAATAGGCCATGATGGTTTTCACCACTTTATTAAAGTGGAAATATGAAATTTTGGTATGGAATTTTGAAATTTTTCGTTGTACAGAATTTGCATAATTTGCATAAAGGTATTGCGAGCTCCGTTACGTGCCATAATGTTTGATTTATCTAAAAATTCCTACAAAGAAAGGCGGTGCTACGCGACAGGCTGTACTTACGACCCAATTGTAATAGAATCCCGTTACCTCCAATTATTTAACAATTTATTGCTAATAAATTATCGTGGCACCGCGCCTTAATTGTTAGATTCGTCAAATAAAACATTGTTTCCACGGGGATCGCTTAAACACACCGTCTATTCACCGGAATCGTTGTATGGATTTACGATCGAACAACCGAATGATTTATTAGAAAACTATTTTAGTTCGTAGCACAGTTCCTTCGGAGGTTTCAACAGAAACTTCCAGGTCACCAAGTAATTCGATATACGACGACAGTTGATCGATATTATTTTCTATTCTTGATTTACATTCACCGTATACAGAATGGTAATCAGATACTAGAAACTATCTTCTTGTCTGGGTACACCTTACTTTTATTTTAATTTAATACAAAAAAAAAAATTAACTCAGTTATTATATTTACAACGTTTATAGAATAAAATTGAACCCTTGTGTAGCTCTTACGTTTATGAAATAGAATTTAATCAAAAATATTTATTTTATAGTATAAGTATTCTTATATATGAAAACTGATCCTGGCAGTACCACTGTATGTAAATCTAATTTACACCTAACACCACAGTTTGTGGTTACATTGAAAATTATCATATGAGCGAGAGCAGTCTTGTGAACATTCAGATTTCAATTCTATTACATTTATTTTGAAAATTATACCAGAAAACTAAGGCCTATTATAAAAAAATTAAAACTTTAAGGTTTGATACTAGGCCTAATGACTTTTAGATTTTATATGTATGTAGGTACTTATAAAATAAAACAAAGTATACTTAATATTCAATAATATAATTTTTAGATAATTATTTATAATATAAAATAAAATATTTTTCTAAAAATGTGTCATATTACATTTTCTTTCTTCCAAACTTTGAACCTTCAAAAAAGCCTACCCATCCTACATAATTCGATCTTCAAATCATAATACAAACCATCGATTATTTCTTCACCATTGCTAAAGAACGATCGATACATGGAATGTATAAAAAAATTAAAAATCAGAGCTGGACATTTTTCTGGACATTAAGAAAACGCTGGTTGAATGATGAAAAGAAAAATAATTCTATTGTATTCATTGCGCGTAAAGTCTGCCTTGTATCCTGGTAGATTGATATGCAAATGTGTCAAGATGCTCGTGTACCCGAGCTCACACTCCAATTTCACTTTGGCATGACTCATACGATTACGTTACTTTGTACGGACTCACGGTGAGTCACCCGCGATCACCTCCCGCCAAATTTACATTATTTAACAAAACAAAAAATACAAAAAGCAACAATGTATCGCTTGTTTGTGACATACTTAACAGTGAGAATGCGATGAAAAAGGGAAGGAAAAATGGTAATACGCCCATAATCAGAGGATCACGATTTTATGACCGGTGGTTATGCGTTTATATTCGAGGATGCTGCAACTGTGATAAAAGCAGTCGTAAAAGGATTGAGGAACAAACAGAAATTATGTACTTCAGCTAGCTCATTATCGCTTGGCCTTTTCTTTCTTAGTGTCAATTGATGATGTGCAATCGATTTATCAATCAGATACAATGTTATTAAATAATGTGTACAATAGAACAATCGAACAAACTATGATTTTAATATTCAAAATCATGAAAATTGCTTAAACATTCAATTAAAAAGTGCTCGTGCTACTGCTGCTGATTCAGTGCGTTATAATTTTTATTCGTAAAATTTGATTGTCAGATCATCACAGATGTTTAGAAAATTTGTATGATTGATGGACGCTCTGTATACGGACGTGTGTATTTAATGAAATTCCTCCGATTTAGCATATAGAATTATTTTGATATAAATCCTAGGCTATTAATTACGTAAACGAAGTAACTTTTCAATGTCACTACTTCGCCTTCTTAGCAAATGTGTACCTTATCATTTTCTTCATTTTTAATTGAATCTTTTCGAGTATTCAAGTGATCGGCAATTTTTCAAAACATGGAATTTTCAAAAACATGGTCCATAATATTGCTGACCGTGGTTGAACGTATGTAGTATTAAAAATGGGGGACAAATAATTAAAATACTGATGAAGACAAAATTATATGACTGTGGAAATTGCTTTTCTTTGAACCTGGTCTACCATACCTAATTACCCCTATTTTTGCTACACAATGACTAATTTATAACGACCGCGTATAGCCACCTTTAATACCGAAAGGGTTAAGCTCAACCTACTTGGAAAACGTGTCAAGATGCTCGCGTACCGCTGAAACCTTGTAACATTTAATTACAATCCAACTGTGCTCCACATGCCTACTGCAATTATTCCAGCACGAGTTTCTTCTCTTATTAACCTTTGTTCCGTGGATCGATCCTTTGACATTTAATTTCGACATAAAGGTGACTCGTGACCAAATACACACGAACATATCTTACACCGTCAAACATGTTCTTCCTTAGGGAAAAAATGGCGGTACAGGAGAAGAAAATCTCACCGCTTGCCTCAATATTCAATAATTATTACTACGAGTTATACCTAGGTTAGGACTGGATTGGGTTAAACACAACTGGTATTTGGTTTAATAATTATTTCAAAGGAAGTTAGTAAACGTAATAACGACGTGAAATAGTTGATGGGTTAGGAAAATGATTGTACCAAGATATAATCCCTAGTAACTTTTAAAAATAAAAGACGAATGGTCGAAACTCCTTCACTTATATTGCTATTTTTTATAAGAAAAGCTAATACCGTAGGCTTTCCTAAGGGAAATGGTGATATAAGGATTATCATGTATTGGTTAACTAACGATGACAATTCCTATAATTATAATACATTTGATAATCGATTACAGAATGAAATAATAGCAAAACAACTAATTACTGTCCAACATTGGCTGGACAGAAGCGATCGAACTGAAGCCCCCTATCCATGAAATTTCATACGGATCACCTTGTGCACCTGCGTCTAATTATTAAACATGCATCGGAGTACCCGTTCAAAGATGACCCACGGTTCGGATAAGTTTCAGTTTCAAGCGATTTCGAACACGAAGCGTTCAATTAATTTCTTGTCGCGGCGGTTCGCCCGCGTATCTGCATCAAGCGTTCCCCGACTCGTTAATTAAAGTTTAACGTCCGCCTTCCCGGGTCGTCCGGGCTTCTCTATCGGGATGCAAAGTATCTATTAGCCAGGCCTATCCTTTGCCTCCATTAGCTAATAAACTCGGATAATTATCGCCATTGCGGTGTACGTGTGCGCTGCCTATCGATGGAACAAACGATCCGCAGCCGCCTCTATTTCTCGACGTCGAAGAAAAACGCTCAAACACGCTCGGCGATATCGCGAGATTGCGAAGCCGCGTGTCGAGCGTTTTACCCAATTTCTTAGGACGAAACGTGACCAATTATATAGATCCGGTGTCTTCCACGAGCCCCTTTTTTTCCGACCCATCCTGTCGACACGTTTCGTCTCGCTTGATAATTTTTTTGTAACAACAATTGCTGCTACACCGCGAACCATTCCACGAACAACAAATTACGGATCGTTAAGTAATTACAACCACGTGGATGTTGGTGAAACAACCCTGTCCCTTGATTTCAATCGATTAACCCTTTCAGCGTTCGTTAAAATAAAAGGTTGCTATTTTTATTATCATTTGTATTGCTTGTAGTTATAAATACTACGATGATGTGTGTTTAATAGGTATCTGGAGGGTATCGATATAAAATAATCCTACCCCTTGATCCTAATTGTAGATCAACCCTTTCAATGCTAGCTAAAACAAGAACCTACTATTTTTATTATGATTTATGTTGCTTGTGGTTATAAATAATGCGATAATACGTATTTTGCGCAATTTTTTAAACTCTCCGGCTTTACTTTACGTTCAAATTGAAAACAAATACAAATTTTGTGTTCCTTCTTAGATTCCTCTCTAGGATTACCTTCAAATATGTCCTTAAATCAATTTTTACGTAAAATATTGTTTTGGAATACCACCTTTCGGTTCATCGCAAAATATCTCTTAATTTTCTTAAGAGACAACATAACGAACGGAAAGATTTTCAATTCTTGTACAAAGAAGCATGATTTTAAGTGGCGTTGAAAGTCGATTCGATCGCGAACGCGTTTACTGTCCTCTTAATTTTGAAACGAGGCAAATGCGAGCTACGTGACCGATTATCGCATCTTCTTGGCTAGCAGTTTACCCGAGAGGGAAACAGCTCCACACATTTTTCCTCGACCTCCTCTCATCGTCCCATCACGATTCCTCCTATCCGCTTGCAATATCTGGCCGGTTCCCTCGAGAACCGGCAGATGAGCGTTATGATAGACGAAAAGAGCGAGCGTGAGATGTACGAGTAGAGTGTCGTTATACGACGGGAGAGAGAAGAAAAAATAAGGAGAATCTTCTTAGGAAAATCGTGCACGAGCTGAAAGGACGATGAGCGCAGAGGTTAACGAGATCCTGATACTTTGAATACCCTATTCGCCTCGTCGAGTATTCCGTCTCTATCACAAAATCCTTATTCGTTCAGTTTTAACCCTCTGAATATTTATTTAATTTGTGTACGAGCGTTCAAATCGATGACACATCGGGTGTGTCGTTTGATAGCATCATAAAATAGTTAGTGACGCATTGAATGCGTCTTGGAAGGAAATTTATGCAGGATGCATTCGATTATTTACATCGATCAGTTTTAATAAATGAATCCTCTGTATCTTCCCCAAGAATTTTGTTCCTACGATACGCAAAAGGATTAAAATCAGGTCTTAGTATAATTTCAGAATTAAGAAACTCAGGTTATATGATCTTCCGCACCTTTTGCTCCATTTTCATGCTGAGAGATTCACGCACACGTTTAACGCGAATGATAATATTTATGCGCGAGTAGGACCGGTCTGGCAAATATTGTTTGGAGGCCGGATCTTCCCGCTGCCAAGACGATTTGCATAAGGTGCGTTCATAAATCATCGGTGAATGTTTGGGGTCCGAGAACAGCGGGTACTTCCTCGTGAATATGTGGGTTACGGAAACGTTAATAAGTAGTCGTGACTGGGTTCTGTCTTTCGTATTGTTACAAGATAGAAATTTTTAACTCGCGAAAACTCTGTTACATGTTATGCTATTGAATTGAAATAGCAAAATTGGTACGAAATAATTTGCTTGCCGCGTATAATTAATGTACATTTATTTTGACCAAATTTTACCTATTATTATTACAAATCCTTCGTAATTTCTATTGTTCAGAAGTTGGAGTACCTAATACGACGATTTCTAATTAAGTAATTGAAAGGGTATTAATTACGCAAACGACAAATTTTTATGGAAATTCAAGTGTCACCCGATTATACAGCCTTGTAACACAGCCTTGAGAAATAAGTTTTGTAAAAAAATATCATAATTAAATGTATTCCTGAAAGTATAATATTTCAAAATTTTTATGTTCCTAAAAATACAATATTTTGGTACTCCAACAAATGGGATTTCAATCTCAAACTTTACTAGACTTACGCCCACGATTTTGCTCTACCGTAAACTTGCCAAAGAGCTGGAATGTTATTCTTATTAAGAAGAATTTATACGGTAACGTCAATACATCTCGCGAAAATTTTCGAACAGAGCACGGACGGATACGATGTTCCTTAGTTAAACGAAAACTTGAAATTCCTGAGGCACATTCCTACGGTGTTCTCTGTCGAAGAGTAAAGTCTGCATGCTACAGACCGCACTGCTTCAAAGACTAATAAATCACAATCGTTATAACTGATCCACCGACTCCGAAGTAACATCAAAGTTAACTTCATCTTTGGCAACGGATACCTTGAGACTAACGCCAAATAGTCGGACTAAACGTTTGAGTAAAATACAATATGGGTTGAATACGATGCAATTTATTACTGTTATATAAGAAGTACAGTAATATCAGTAAATATAAAGAATAAAAGAAGAATTGTTTAAATTCGTAAACTAACTTTTTTCATAAAACAGTGGTCCCCAAGTTGTGAGCGGCTACATTGCCCCACAACGTAACACCGAGTTTTCACGAATACATTTTTTGGCTTTGAAACTGATTACCCGGTTATAAAACACAGCCTTCGCGTCAAATAAGATAATTAAATATCTGTATTAAGTATTTTTAAGAATATGAAATACATATATTAAGATAATTAAATATTTCTGAGTTGAAATTGTATCTTGAAATACTTATTTTTAATGTTTTTAAAATTCATCTCACTTTACGCGTGAGGAAGGGATCAAAGATTATCTAAATATTACAAAAGAAAATCACGACCGAAAGAAATGATTGAAAAGCACTGTTTAAAACGATTTCTGATTGAAATCATGCGATGTAATTTCGCGGAACAATCATCGCGATAACAAAGTTATTTTTAAATACCGACAGAATACCGGAGGAACACCTTCCCATCGCCCACGCCTCCTTTTTTATACAAATAAAAAACCCCGGGTCAAACTTTACGATAACAAACGCGCGTTTCTTTTTCGCGGTTTTCATTGGTCCGCGAATCGTAACGTATATTACGAATGTTTACGGTCCTGGTTGCTTGTTGCCTCAGAATTCGTGAAATTAAGAAAACCGAAGGACATGCTCGTATCAAGGCTGGGAACTGTTCGAGGAAATGCATTAAATGTATCTTCGTTTAAAAAATTATACGAATTCTGTTCTTTTTTTATGAAGAATAAATTTATTCACAGAGGAAGAAAAATTGCAATTTCACCCAATTCCTACTTTATCAGTACATTTCTCTGTATACAGCATTGAACATTTTTTTAAATAATCTACAATGCATCCACTTTTTAACAAAAAAGAAAGCAAATCAATAAATTCTTGAAGGTGTCCTTTTTGACATTCGTTTATTTTCAAGCAATTGTTTGAAAGAAGATTTAAGCAAACACATGTTCTCGTAATAATCGTAAATATCCCGGTATGCATACCAGAGATTTCATTCGAGACATCGTCAACGAGATGCTTTAATACTGGCACGATTCCATCCCCTATCGTTAAATTCGCGTGGCGAATAATTAATCCGCGACCTTGCGAGAACGAACGGTTTTACACGGAAAAGAGAAGACAGTTCGGATTTCCGCGAACCTATTTTCATGTTGGAGACCTTCCAATTCGTTCGTAGACCCTCGTACCACCGTGATTTTCGTGTTTCGATTCTAAAACGCCGCATTGAGAAAGCCGTAGGAAAAGGAAAGTGAAATGAATCTTGCGCTCGAACAATCGGACGACTGCAAAGCTGAATTCGAGAGAAGCACGCTCACAATCGTATGTAAAATTTTATCTGATAACACTTTGACCCGTCTGTCGTATCTTTTTATCGATAACTTTAGAAAGAATCTGAAGCTTGCAATTTGTTTATCGTTCGTTAACACCCTTTAATTCTTTTTTACCCATCGTCAAATCTTCTTGCAACCGGTCAAAGTCGAATAAAAAATTTTGTAATTAAAAATCACGAATCAATATTTGAGCTGCGTAATTTTGTTTTGCTCCGAAAAAAATTTGAAATCTCTGTCTTTTTTTATTTAGACCAAAGGGTTGATGTTATATTACTTATCAGTTATCAGACAAGGTATCAATTGAAAAGCTTAAATTGCAAAATAAAACGGTGAATCTATTCTGAATAATTGTAACTGTAGAGTGTCATCATACAAATGGCAATTTTTTATCGAGAACATGACTGATGATAACTAATGTTTGATCTTTACAAATAGGAGGCTGAGGTGTGCCAAAATGACGGTAAATGTTTCATACGAATTTCGAAAGGTCGCTGTATCACTGTATTGTATTGAAACGTGTTACCTCGAAATTTTTGTAACAATATTGCATCAAATTTTGAAAATATCAATTCGGGATTTCTATCTGCGGAATTATTCAAACACTCCTCATTGAATATACTTTATTATAACAGTCTGACCTTGGAAACACCTTAACGACAGAAATGAATATAAGCTGATTAACATTGTTCACCATTAAAATTTTTGAAACTAATTATAAGATAATATCATACAGACGGGCTGCAAGTATTAATTGTATTCGTTAGATCAATTTGAACGACTGATAAATATGCAGTGTCATTTTACAACGGTAAAGTCCAGTTAGAGTTTCAGAATCTTTTGTAGGCGTAATCAGAAGCTGGTACCAGCAGAGTTCATTGTACCCTGTCGCGACGTGACTTCCGTTTCTACCTTTGTAGATACATGAGAGGCACACGTTGATGAAATAACGGAGGAAGGACCGCGAGATAACGTCAGGAATTTCCGAAGACGGGCCATTGTGATATCGTCCCATCCAAAATCTCCTTTTCCCCTTCGTTTGGGCGCAACGGTGCATCCATTGTCGCTCAGAACAAACAGAAAATCGAAATATTGTCGAATGTTATCGGCATTATTCGCATGAAACTTTACGAAAGGGAAATACCCCCTTATCATTCGAATGCTGACTTCTTTTATTCAAAATGAACAAGAAAATATCGTTTGGTTGGAGATAAAAAGGTGGTATGAAAAGCTCTATTCTCCTACGATCTCAAATTTTACACCAAGCTTTTATACTTGGAAATGGTAGGTTTAGGTATAAATGGTTTTATGGACCACCAAATTTGATAATATTCTTCAAGTTCAAATTACTGATAGCAAGCATTAATTACTTTCACTTATTTGTTATACTTTCTTCAGAAGACTAATAATTTTGCATGAACTCCTTGTAACAGCGTAAAAAAAAATCGATAGTAGATAATTTAAAGTCCCAAATTTCTGTAACTTTTTAAATAAAGTTATTAATATATTTACCACCACAAGTAATGTTTATGATCACTAAGAAAACTATTATAACACACATATTTTAATTAATTCCAAGGAACAATTATTTGACTCGACGTTAAAATGCTAAAATTGGCTCAGTGTGCCAAATATGTAATCAGAAAAAGCAAAAAGAAAAAGATATTTTAAGCTTTGATCTTAAACAGAAGACCGATAAACCTTCTGTATTACACGGTTTATCGAACATCAGGACATTCGCCTGGCAATGTAAACGGGATCGATGTACACCCACGCTTCGGACCGGAAGACCATTCCGCTATCTTTGGAGTTGGATATCGAACGGTTAGAAATTACATCTTTAAACGTTGCTTACCATTCACGTAACTCGTATCGATATTGATTATTCATCCAGGGGAACGAATCGTGTTACTAGAAAGGCCCGTCGAACTGTTCACAATGCAAACTGTATCTTCGAACACGCGCCAACGAGCAAGACATTAATTTCAATGTTTACCGATAATGCAGAGCCCAGGAATTCGCGTTACGTTAGACGTTGGATCGTTTATCTTCCTGTTTACGGAAACGGTTCTGTTCGCGAAAACATAAAACAATGTCGGAATAAATCATTAATTTTGCCAAGGGCGTGACACGTCTCGAAAATCATTAACACGTTCAATGTCCAGCACAAGATACCAAGAATATGGTTAATGTTTTTTAAACCCACGTTGAAAGAGGAAAAATGTTGTGAATGATATTATTAAAGAGGTTTCTTTCAACGCTTTGACTTCTGACTGCATTTCTATAGGAATCCACTTGCATAATCACTATTACTTCGTAACTTAATAGTAATTATATCACCTAATTGTGTTTCTTCGACTGTGTTATAGACGAGGAAATTATAATCAATGATTTACTTTCCGATTTTCAGTCAACAACTGATAATATTGAAAAGTCTACTAATAAGCTTTCGGTAAGATTACCGAGTACTTTTCTATTTACCTAATAATATATTCGTTTGAAATTGATAGCAATTAATAAAATTTTCAACAGTCTTCCATGACAGTAATTTTAAGTTGTAACAGATAAAATACTGGTCTTTCTAAATTTCATCTTTCGATTAGTATTTTACTTATGGTATGATCTAAAATTTTCATTCAAAATGTAACTGTTATAAAATGATACTAACAAAAATCTCATAATTCAAAATAGTACCTTTTTAATACTACTTTATTAAGTATCTCCAAAACCCAAAGGCTATTAAGTAATTCAATTCAATTAATTACCCACGGAATGTAATTATGCATTTTACTAATAAACGTTCCCAAAACCTCACGGCTATTCTAACAAAGTTTAAAGTAAGCAGATTTAGAATAAGAGCATTAAACGAATCGTTGAACACAGATAGGATCGTGTCAACTTCGAACTATCCTCGGTAGCTCGTTCAATTCTTATCTATGCGGTTCAATTAGATCGTATTCGGTCAATTAAACTGGTAAATAAAACGAGTTCGTTAGATCGACCGAGAAAGTTGTTTTCGATCGGATAATCTACCGTATACTTGTAAGCAACATTGCTACTACAATTATATATGCGTTATCGAAGTTGAACTATGATAATTAATAATCCGATCGCCATATGAAACGTAACTAAAATCGATAAAATATTGATAATAAAAGCACCACCATTCATTATCGCTTGCGTAAGTCCAAGAATATTTGCATCTGACACGAATTCGATATTCGTATTGAATAAATCGTTACTTTTTAAAGTGATACGAGTACATTAGGAGTTAACAAAAATACTGATTTATTTAAAGAAACGTTAATAAAAATGACCATGGAATGATCTGAAATTTTGAATGCATTCCTAAAGAAACTTAATAGCATTTAATAATATTTTAAAATACAAAATATTGGAGAAAAGCAGTTTACACTTGAGTTTCAGCGAACAAATAACAATTAACTTATTTTACTTGTACTCCATATTGCAAATTGAGCTATTGCACTTCCTTTCATTTAAAAAATTATTAAATTATAAAATTTTAGTATCCCATTTATGTTATTACAACTATGACTAATAAAATGAATAGTAATTTCATAGAAAACTAAGCACACCCATCTCTTCTCATTTTTAGGCAAACCGAAAATTTTTACGTAACACTAAGGCAAGCTTGTTAAAATTATCATCATATTTAAATTCTCGAAATTTACCAGGATACTTTTAAATACCACAACCCACCTTTGTGTTATCAATATTTCAAACAATTTAATTTAATTTAATTTTTCGCCTGGAAATAAAATGCTCCCAAAAAGTAACGGATGAATTTAACCACGTCGAAAACTGGACAAAGAGGTTAAACGAGCGAGATGCATGCCCATCCATTTCGGGCGATGAATAACGTAACGCGATAATTTCCCTGCTAGCTTCGTTATCCAACGAAATAATACAATCGGTCGTCTGTGTCAGATTCTTTTGTTAATAGCTTTAACCCGTAGATATCCACGGCGAAGCTACTTTGGCAAATGTCACTGAAACTCTCTGGCTCGCTAAACCGGTAGAACGAAAAAGGGCGATCGGTTGGTCACACGAATACGAACCAACATTTCGCGCCACCAATCAGGATTATCCAGTTTGTCGCCAGTACTTTTGTATTGCGAGTTTATACATTTTCGCGACAAATTATGCAAATGTTATTAATGCATCGGTGACTACCTTTCGCACTCTACGAAATTCAGGGTGGTCCTTTAAAGTAAGACCATCTAAATATCTCTTCAGGTTATTTTGATGCAAAAAATGTTTGTTACGTAATGTGCATCGTGTCAATGGATCAAATATCTGGCAAGAATATTTTTTCCCAAGTTCATGTTTTTTCGAAATTTTCAGAATTTTTTACTTTAAAGGACCACCCTGTATATTGAATTGAAAGTATGTGATTAAGTCAACAATGTTTGGAGCATTCCTTTAATTATATTTACAAGTAATTGTAAATATAAACGATAAGTCCTGTAATTAACTATCGTTTAATAATCGAGATATCAATATATTCGTGAGAAGGGATTACGTATTATAACTTTGTACTTCATTGACGCCGATAACTAATTTACTTATGGGTTTCTCTATGTGTGTTAAAATATAATAAAGTAACGTTGGAAGTAAAAATAAATAAATCCATGAGTATGTAGAACCTTCCCTTTTTATAATAAATAATAATAAAAAATTATTGGTAACTCCTATGTCTTTGATTCTATCTGATGTCTACATCACAAAGGCTATGGTAAAACGTCATTTTCAGGTATTAAGTCGCCTGATAATATTTCATTTATATTCTTCAGTAACGTGTTTTCCAAAACAAGGGGTACAGTACCCTACATTATTAGGCTGACGTCAAATTTGTTATGTGCTTATCATAAACTCTCCTGTATCGATTCTCTCCTACAATAGTACACCCCTCCTTAGGATCCTGACACAAAACACTGGTAAAGATCCAATACAAAACGTTGAATTGTTTAATATAAAGAGACGTATAATTTTGAGAATACAATGAAAAAAAATTTGCATTTGCACATCTCCTCCAAAAGATTTCCGTACTTTTCGGAGGGACTTCAAAACAAATATCAACAAAGTTAAAAATTCTCAAAACTGAATATAAATATGAAGCTCCACATCGAAAATTCCACATGAACCGAAATTCCATTATAAAGGAAAAAGGGCGTGAAGAATTTTAAATCAATCGGATTCTGTTCGCGCCAGAACTCGAAGGGAAAAGTGCCAGTATCTGAGAAACGGTCGGAGCGCCGTGAACCCGGGTTCAAGCTTTACGATCGCGTTTACAGCTGGATTCGCCACGATATCGTTTACTAGGAACACCAATGCAATTACACAATGAAGTAGTAACGGCAATAGCCGCGATAAACCTGAGGGCCGTTGTGCCGATGCGGACGGAAATGCGGCCGAGCGTTATGCATGAACTTCGGACGTATCGAGCAAACGGAGAGCTAGCATGGGATCGTTATAAATCATGCAATAAATCAATTATTTATATGCTCCTTGCGAGGGCTCCGATTCGTGTAGGGGTACAGGGAAACGTGACTGGGAAACACCGTATTTTGTACGCGTTACGGCTTAGATTAAGTCAGTGTTTCCCAACGTGGATCTCCCAAGGGGACCATTTCAATAGTCGGATGGAAGGATAATTAGGGCTGGACGCCGTATTCGTCACTTCGGTGCTAACAATGTAATAGTAAAAAAATTGCTATTGTTTGTCATGATATGTGCCATTTCTGATAAATAATGAGTGCCAATTTAACTCTTTCCAACTGAAATTATCAAAAACTATTGTTTGTTAATTTTGATAAAACCAAACTTTTGATATACTGAGCTGAAAAGGATTAACATATTATTAACAAGGCTATAGTACTTACTAATTACCTGCATCTAATATGAAATTTATTCCATTCACTAATTTAATATAATATGAAAAATATGTAATAGAAAACTATTACGTTACAGGCGACAAAATCTTTGAGGCGTTGAGGGTGAAAAGATTGAGAAACACTGGATTAAACCGATCTTTCCTGCCTTAAGATCGTTGATCTTTGATAAGGATCTCGATAACGGTGAGATATTAGGTTGTTGCATATCGAATGGCGAATTTCGAAACGAAGTCTGACGTGATTTGATGTCGCAGATAAAAATGCACGGTGCTTTCGGCATACTGATTTGAAGCCTTTAATTAAGGACATAATTTTCGGGTTAATACTTATATATTAAGATAATTTGTTCACACTGAAATGATGGTTGCAGAACACCCCGTGTAAATTTAAAAATCTGAAGCGAAATTAAGCGTAATCTCGATATCTGCTATTTGAAATGCAACAGACCAATAAATCCCGATTAAGTGTATGCTACCAGAAGTGTTCTGTTTTATTCGAACACGATCGTATTAGAATCACAAAAAGAAGAGCACACGCAAACGAGGATCGTGATCGTGGTACGTGTCGTAGATCAATTTACCTGCTTTAACGGTTAATGACCGACGATACGTGCAAAGAGGATTAAGCGAGAATTATCGAAATGCAGTCGATTTCTTGAATGACCGGATTCGTCGAGTAATCCGAGCGAAATGAAAGGAAAAATCGGATGTAATTAAAAAATCGTATCAGAGGATCGTGAATGGATAACGCTGATCCATCTGTGGTTAAAAAAAATTTGAAAAATGTGAACATGATTACTGAACCTTTCTTTTATCATCGAATCGACGTCCAATCTAATAAAATGAATCAAATACAGGTGATTTTTGTTATTAAAGAAAACCAATTTCTCAAAATTAGTAGGAACGATACTTGAAATATTTAGAAAAGAACTTTTGACAAAGTCTTGAATTTTATTATATTTTGGCGTAGTTAAAATACAGGAGAAAGACTGCTTCACTTTAGATATTTTAACGATTCGAATAATGTTAAACTGTTCTATGACTTCTGAAGTAATCTTACAGTAATCTAGTTACCTTAATATTACTATACATTTATGCTTGCATTTTTCATGCAAAATGTATTAAAATTTCGAATTAAGCTACAGACTCAGCAATGATTTGCTTCTAAATTTAACCCTTTCTCAATCTTTGTTCCAATTTTTTACAGAGGATTAATAAGCAATTTCAAAATAATCTCTGATATAAATTTCACAACGTTTATTTAAATTTTGTTACCTGAGGTATGCCCGCCCATTAGTATCATTCATTTACCCACCCTTTTCCCTTTAGGACAGCCATTTTCGTTAATATCACCGATTCGCCAACTTTTTACATTTCAATGGTCGCTTTTACGAACGTATGCCCACGGTTAATGAATTAATCGCGAGTTCATTGGTGTAATATCACGGATTGGTCCCATTTTCATTCAGAGTACAAACTTGAACGTGATCCGACGAGAATTCAGTGTTCCAGTCCGGGCACAATGGTCACGGAACACGTTATATAAACGTGTCGAGTAATTTTCCAAGATGTACAAGACAGGTTAACATTCTCTTACTTTTAAGCGATTTGCTCTAACCCGTTTCCACGTTCTGTAACGGAGAACCGAGTGTGCCTTACGCGGCTAACCCGTTTCTTGTCACGCTCTCTATTATTCGCAGGCGTGCATGCAAACGAACGGGATAAAATACGAGAGTTCTATGGCGAAAGTACTCGGCGAGTCAATGATGCCGGTTATTAAATCGCTTCCCATGCAAAATAAACAACCGCGGAAAAAGTAAGCGTGTTTTCACCGGCGATAATTTCCTTCACTAACAAATCGTCGACGTGAGAAAACAGCAAATGGGAAAAAAAGAAAACGTGACTAATCGCTGGTAAAAAAAAAAATAATACAAGTAATCGATATTTAGAAATATCATATTTTTTAAATTCTTTTTTACAAATTTTTGCTTTATTTCGATACTACGTGTAAAGTATTTGCCTCCATTTTCTATGATTCGGGTATCATTAACTTAATAACGCCAAAGAACGGGAATTTATTTGAATTTATGATAATTCTAGCAAAGCGTTAAGAAAAGACTGATACGTTATTATATTACTACGATATTGAGAATTTCGACCATTTCGACGAATGGTACACAAGACACGTCGAAACTTTGAAAAGGTCAACAAAAATTTGACCAGGATGAGATCACGTGTATTAGCATGAAACTGCAGCAAACACGAATGACTAACGTGTAATGAAAAAAATAAAACTGCGACATCGAACCTGGAGGAAAAGTACGCAACAATATTCCGAAATCCAAAGATCATAAGCGTAACTAAACACGGTCCATCTTTCTGTGATATTCACATAAATATTTGGATCGAAATGCAACATACGATGCAACTAAATATAGAAAATACAATAATGTCTCTATCGTATAAAATTATAAATTAAAAATATAGTCTAACTAGAATTTTGTTGAAGGGTAAGGAGGTTTAGGATTTGGTTCCCCCAAACTTTGAGAAATGTGTGCAAACGATGTTAGTAACATGTAACTAAGGACCAAGGATAAAAGTTAGGGAGACTAGGTGTCCACGAATAAAAATTCTAGCTACGTCAATGGTCAGGATGCAAAACTTTGTTCAATTTCAAGGAATTCTGTTAGCTTAGTATCTGCGTCCTTCGGTTTGGTTCTCAAGGCACGAAAAGAACCGAGGAATCGAGTAACGAGCAAAGTGTGCGCTGAAAACGAACACGTTCACGCAAATACGTGGCGAACACCGGATGTGTACAAATTCGTGATACAAGGAACGTCCATTCTCTGGTATCAGCCAGAGACAAAAGGTCCTGAAGATCGACCACCGAACAGCCCACATGTTTTCAATTCGATACAAATGGTAAAAAGTGAAAAGTGAGGTGAAGAGAAAAATGAAAACGAAACGATCGACCAGCCTCTCGAATACTTTGAAGCTCCCAGAAGGCCAATGAAAGAAAAAAAAAGTAGACAATCGAAACGACCTTTGATAATCGATACTATACAACAACTGGCTGTGCAATAATCGTTTGATATTTGGCTGCACGTTTGTACGAAGTGGTCGAAATATTCGATAGCCTAGACGTTGTATTTGAAAATTTCCCACTATGTGTTTGAAAATGAAATTCCATACAATTAGTGAAAAGTTTAACACTGTATCAATAAACAAATCGTAAGCTATGTAAACTTTGAGTTATAAGATTGTCTTAAAGCTCACTTGTGTGAAACTTAAGTACTGAAATATAATAAATAACTATTCTGACTATAATTAAAATTAAAGAAATTTGTCGCGAATAAACGGTTCTATAGCTCCAAAAATTAAGAATTTTTAAATACTTAATTCAACGTAATGGGCATAAAGTACTTCTGTTTGGTTTTGCTAGAATTAAAATTTCAATGTCAGACCACATATGTCTGTTTTCACTGCGGCAGACTTCGTGTTACTGCGACGACTGCCACAGTAGAAGTAGACATATAGCACGGCAAATTACAGTATCACTTAATAATTATTATTCCTTAAATGCCTAAATTAAACGTAATTATACACATCGTAATTATTTAGTAACAAACTTCTTCATATATAAAGAAATATCAAAAACACAATTTTTTTTTAATTATTCTTCAGTAGCTTTTTAATATACAAATGAGCAATTTTTAATATTTTTACAACTACTAAGTATTTCAATTTCAGTTCAATATTGACGCTATCTAAAACTTTTATTTTTAATTAGTTGATTATATTAAATATTTTATATAAAATAGCGGTTTTTCAAATAACTACTACTATAATTGATTGCCGAGTAATACCCTATTCGTTTTATATGTAACCTGTATTTGTTACATGAACGACCGAAGAACCTCGATTAAAAATTATTTATCCTCCCTGATCAGCTCCCTGATACCTTGACGACTTTATATTCCAATAATGTAAATATCTTTATTGCATTTGTCGTCAGGTATTGCGCGTAAAGGTCAACGGTGAGTACGTATTTATGACTCTGATCCATGATTATCACAACTCTTGTAACAAAAGTGAGGTCACTGCTTTTGGTAAACCAAACCCGTACACCATGAGAAATCTATTTTTATACAATACAATACAAATACTGTTCCTGTGCACCATTCCTTGTATCATTATGATAATAACTTTGCTTATTCCAACTGAAATCACTTCATATCACTTAAAATACTCCAAACTATTCTATTATTATTATACTGGTATCAGATTTAATTATTCACCGACTATTGCTCGATCTAAGCTAGAAGAACACAAAATATTGCAATTAACACTAGAACTACCGGCGTTCAATGCACGCTTATACTTAAATCGAAAATTAAATAGAAAACGAAATTCATAAAGGATGAAATGTTATTCAGCATATAGAAAAATGATTTATCTTTGTGAGAAGCAATTTATAATTCGATAAAATCGACTTTATAAATTTTGCAGTATAAAATATGGAATCTGGAACAAGTCAGTTTGACCCGTTCGGCAGTTCTAGTGTTAAAAGATTGCTCTATATCTTAGGAGTCTCGAAATTGTCATTGATATTTAATCATTGAAGTATTACGTTTAATTATCGAGCACAGACTAGCATAATTATCGAATACACTTGGTTTCTTAACCTACGATAACTGAATATAGTATTATAATAACACATTATCACTTTTAACGTTAGTAATCTTTGGACTTTCATTTTCTATTTTCCAAATTATTTTATATTATTTAGCAGCGAACGAAACCTTTCTCTTTAAAGATTTGTGTATTTAATTTTAATCAAAATATTATTGCAAATTTTCTGGAACTAGGTTTATTTCAACGACAGAGAATCGAAGAAAAAGCGTAATGAATGTAATATAAATCTATTGTAATATAATCCCAATATTCCCTAATTAAACTTCAGAATTTCATTTTTGTCGAGTTCGTTGAATATTCGCGACAGAGTTTAAATCTCGCACGATGTTAATGTGTTAAATAAATACAGTTCGGTATTTGGAAAAGTGGTTATTGTATTATTCGTAATTTTTGAGTATCGAAACACATACATATATCTCCCGAGATTCTTCTGCAATTAAAAAAACTGCGAATTCTTTCTGCGTGACCTTTTCTCGATACCATTATATCACGAACTCGTCGCGCGTTAATTGTATCCGTAAATCTCTTTCGACGAAAAAACAATTATCATCGGTATCCCGTTTGCACTTTGTTCACCCTCTGACCTAGAAATGGGCGTTGGAGTATTACGTAACACGTCACGCTTGCCTGTACCGGCATCGTGGGAGCAGCATTTGACACAAGATCATCCGAAAAGATGAATCAATAAACGAAAATTGTTGGAGCAAGATTAAAACCTTCAACTTTCGTGCGAACGGTCGGGCAAACAAATGCTAATACAAAGGAAACATTCTTCGTTACAACGAAGAAGGAGGAGAAAAAAAAACGTTCCTCTTCGTCTGTCAATGTTTGTTTACCGAGAGATAAACCTCCAGTAACTATACTGTTGTGAAATATTAACGTGCACGACATTCTTGGGACGGTACACGAACCACGGGATTCTCCTACAGCTGAATGGTGACAAACTCCCCCTACACTTGTTGTTATGCAACGAAGCGTGGACCCGGCTCGAGTGCCGGCTAGCGAAATGAGCGAAATAACGTTCTCTCGTGGCTCAGGGCGCACGTGCATCTCGAAGGTTCACTGTACTTTTGTTCACGCGAACGCACATTACTTTCCTACCACTAATCCGTTCGACTTCGTCCCCTGTGCCCTTTAAACGGTAGAAAATAAAAAGAAAGAAAGTAGAAAGTACTCACCACAAACGTTCAGCCAACCCTCAACGCGACAGGGGTACTCCAACTTCATCGCGGATCGTAGTGGGCGAACTCCAAGTACCAAAAAACGTGTCACACAATCGCACTTGTCACATAAGAAAACGAATGGAACTGCCCGTGGTCAGAACGTGCTATCACTGTTAAACAATATCCACGGCACACATTCTCACGCGCGCGGACCCGGCACGGCAGGAATTTTGCTTTTTATTTTTTTATACACCCGCCACGAAGATACACGCGAACAAACGGTACATAAGAAACGATCGCGGACAATGTAAACGCAAAATGTCGAATTATCGTTCGTACGAACGCGAGCGTAAACACTGTCTGACGTGTTGCGCGCGCAAACCGCTGACGCGATCCACACACACCGGCGAACAAATCCGAACTGACTGAACGAACCCTCTCGCGTCACTCGCGTCCCCGTTGAGCCGATCTTCTTTCTCTCTCCCGTCCACGTGACTCGGTCGCCAGCCCCTCTCGTTTTCAGGTGGTGCGCTGCTCATCTTTTATGTCATTTTTGATTTTCCGATTTGAATTACGAATTGTTTCTTTAAACAGTTGTTCCGTTGTTTGCACGATAGATGTTACGTCACGAAGGTTTCGGTTAGATTGAAGATGGAGTTTGAAACAGCAATCGATACTTGATAATCGATAATCGCCGCCATGTTGAATACTTGAATGATCGCATAGATCAGGTCGATGAAATTGTATATTAAATACATATTTTGTCACACTGAAATTGAATTGAAATTTAACTGTTTATGGACATAAGAGCAAATACTTTTCAATAATTTGTTATTATGGAATGTGAACGACTTGGAATGACTTAAATAAAGTAACAAGACGAGCAAACTGTTTTATAAATGTAGTTCTTGTTATACCAAATTTTGTTTCGCCTACGATCAAAGTTACCGACTGTCATTATTACATTTAATCACACGCTGTCACTTTTCTATTTCAAATATCATTGACAGATATCTTTTATGGATTAAGAATATTCGGAAAAGAGTTCGTAAAACACTAATAATTCGTTAAATACTTCCCTTATTAAACGGAGCCCAGCATCATCGATTCGAACGAGGAAACGTTACTACAGATGACTGAACAGCTAGATAATTTTGAAATTATCTTGTTACGTTTCGAAGCGCCACCTGGCAAGAAAACGTACAGTCAGTCACTGGCAAAATGGCGCTCAAGGGACAAGTCGGTCAAAGTGAGTAAGAAAAAATCATTTAATTGACCCTGATATAAGCTAAATTTTAAAATATTTATACGGTGTAGTATCGAGGCAATCGCGAGGATTCTTTTCGTATGAAAAATGTAACCCCTACACCGCTGTCAAAATCGGTAACCTCCAAAGGGGCGTATGTGCTGTGATGATTTCATCGTTTACGAAGCGGCTGCTAGATAGAAATGTCAAGCCTGTATTTTAGAAACGCCTTGCATTTTAATTCAATATCTGACATTTTAAACTTTATACATACTGTCCTATGGAATAATGCAGATTGTTAGTAGACTTATTTATCGAGATTTTAATTTGTGAATTGTAGAAATGCTTTATTGACATTTTATTTTAATAAAGGTTTATTCGTCGCAGTAGTTTTAATTTAAATTGTGGTTCTTATTTTTCACTAATATGAAAAGCTATTGTATCTGTGTTTTAAATATATTTTATTCTGATATACTTTTATTTGAACTCTTTGGTGCATTGATAATTTAATTAAACGCTAAGTTACTAATTGTAAGAAGAACAGTCAACAATGGAGTCAAAGAAATCTGGACATGCACTATGTTTTTTTAATTTTTATCAAATTGATATATTTTTGTAATTTTTAATATCATTTTTTTCTGTAAAAAAAATGTAGACCAGAGAACTAGAGTACAGTGTTCAATCCATTAATGTGTGTACTTATAATAAAACCATTTACTCCTCTAATTTTACTTAATCTTATTTATATATCGCGATATCGTTTATCGAACGCATCAATAATTATCACGCACTGCGGAATTATTGAACTGCTATCATCAATAATTCAATTACTTCCCCACAAAAAAACTTCTACGCCACGATGAAATCTAATGAGCCACGATGGCACAATCAACAAAATCTTTCTTCATCATAAAGACTACCCAAAATGAACATTCCATACATTGTTATTATTCAATTGTATTATTTTAAACTGGGCCCCACTATTTTTTAGATACGATCCTGTCGAGGGTGACGTCATTGCCCCGTAAGAGCGATCAATACGCGTTGAGAGCGCCAAAAGATTTCTCATTCAATTTTAAATCGCTCTATCGAGCTGGAAACGAATTAAAAACAGATATTGTTGTTCCCGCAACAAAATTGAATAATAAAATATTATAAATACGCAACACTTCCCAACCTTTAGAAGGGAATCTTATTGGAACACTTCCAAACCCCTAACAATTTTATGTATAAACGCAAAAGAGGTAATGATACGATACCTGTATTTTCTTTCGCAGAGATTATGAATGAAGTCATTAAACAAAAGAAGGCCGGAACACCGGGTGTACAATGGCGCATATTGGTAGTGGATCAGCTGGCGATGAGAATGGTGTCGGCGTGCTGCAAAATGCACGATATCAGTGCTCAAGGTATTACCCTGGTCGAGGACATCAATAAGAAACGGGAACCGTTGCCCACCATGGAGGCGATTTATCTGATCACACCGTGCGGTCCTTCCGTTCAAAAGTTGATCGAAGATTTCAACAATCCAACCAGAACAACGTACAAAGTCGCCCACGTCTATTTCACGGAAGGTACTATCCGATGATCGATGCGTGCTTCACAATTCCTTGTTTAATCACAGAAAAATATCGTAATAGAATCGTCCACTGTGTAGATTCAGGATGGTAACCCGTAACTACCATGGCTTGGGAACTAAAAGTTTACCCTACAACTTTTAACGTATAAGTACATAATAATATGCTGAGTGATGTATATGATTATCTACTTCTGAGTAAAAAAGAAAACTATAGATTTAACGTTGGCAAAGTCACATTTGTCCCTACCATGGTACTTAAGGGTTAATATATCCGCTGCGGACGCCGCAGATATGCGTACAACACGAATCCATGTTACACTACATTATTAATATTAATAATATCAATAGTAATGTTTAATAATATTGCTATCGGTATTTACGTTATTATTACTATTGATATTGCGTTTAATTATTTCATATGCGTCGAATGTCCACAGCAAGATTTGTTCATCATAGATCTTTTTATAATTGTTCAACACGAAAAAGAAAAAAAGAAACAAAGAAATCATAAGTGGGCAGACCGGTACGCTCGATTTCAATGATCCCACCGGTGAGACTTTAAGTATATCTCTTTACAGCGTGCCCCGATGAGTTGTTCAAAGAATTGTGTCACTCGCTGGTAGCTAAACGCATAAAGACACTAAAAGAGATCAACATCGCTTTTATACCGTATGAAGAGCAGGTAAAGCAAAGGAAACGAGAAAACAAATGTCTGATAATTATACGTTCTCCGTGGTGACGGGCACACATACACACACATACTCAACAAAAAGAACACCCCCTTTACGTACACACATACACACCCGGTCTTATCACTCTCTATACTCTATGGCATCTTCAAATCACGAACCCTATACTATTTCTCAATTTCTCGACCAGTTGATCTTTCTCCCCCTGTCACCCTGCTCTTACTCTCCCTTATTTTGTACAAATACTCACATGTGAGCACGTACTAACGACGGAATGCATTCATGCTTGCACGCGACCAGTGTGTCCGGAGGAGCTGTTCAATGAACTCTGCAAGTCTCTCGCCGCTAAAAAGATCAAAACCCTCAAAGAGATCAACATCGCTTTCCTGCCTTACGAGTCGCAGGTGACGAAAATACGAAAAAAAAAAAAAAACGAAAGAAAGAAAAAATCGTAGCCGCCTAGTCGTAGTAGCAAAATGCAACAGTTACTTTATCGATTTTCTGAGTTTCGATGAACAAGAAACGCGAACTCCTATGTGCCTCTTTCAGTTCTTTATTTTACAAAGTAGAACATAGGCGAAAGACTTTCTGTAAATACCTTAAATGTTACCTTCCTGTGTTTTTTTTTATCCCATCGGGTTCTTTTTCTTTCTTTTCTTTATTTGATTAATGCATGTACCTATGTATCCCGTTACTTAACCGTGATTCTGTTATCAGTTCGTTTGTATTTTTCTTTTTTTGATGTACATACGTATTCCGCTATTAACCCTTAAGCACCATGGTAGTAGGATCAATTGCGACCCTGTCAAAATTAAGTCCATCGTTTTTTTTTTGCTCAATCATAATAGTAACACGATTTTTTATACGTTACAAAGATACGGGGTCAGTGTTGGCCCTACTGTGTCCTGTATGTTATGTTTCTATTTCTAAGCCATGGTAGTTACGGGTTAAATGACACCGCTTAAAATGTAGAATTACAGTATATAATGTAACAATAAGTGCGAGGATAACGTTAAAACGAATGCATAATTAAACAGGTTTTCTCCTTGGATTCACGCGAAACATTCGCTTGCTTTTATAACGCTTCCTTCTCCAACTTGAGAACAGCCAATATGGAAAGAATAGCCGAACAGATCGCGACACTTTGCGCCACCCTTGGAGAATACCCATCAGTTAGATATCGAAGGTATATATTTCGTATTATATTGTCCGATGGAATTGAAATTCGTGTACTAAAATATTTGCGATTTGCTCGAACAGCGATTTTGATCGAAACGTGGAACTTGCACATATGGTTCAACAAAAATTAGATGCTTACAAAGCGGACGAACCGACGATGGGAGAGGGTCCTGAGAAAGCACGCTCTCAACTACTTATCCTGGACAGAGGATTTGACTGTGTGTCCCCACTGTTGCATGAATTAACATTGCAAGCTATGGCGTATGATTTGTTGGACATTGAAAACGACGTTTATAGGTAAATATCGCAACGAAAATCTAAACTACTGCTTTTAAATAGCACATTAATACTGAAACATTTTCCACAAGATTTGAGGCATCGGCAGGAGTACAGAAAGAAGTATTATTGGACGAGAATGACGATCTGTGGGTAGAACTTAGACACCAACATATTGCTGTAGTCTCACAGTAAGTTCAAACAGTTCAACAATAATTCATAACAAAGAATAGAATTATAATTGAATATTTATTCATTTGTAGAAATGTTACCAAAAATCTGAAGAAATTCACGGAATCAAAGAGAATGCCTCAGGGTGACAAACAAAGTATGAGGGATCTTTCACAGATGATTAAGAAGATGCCCCAATACCAAAAAGAGCTGAGCAAGTACGCAACGCATTTACAACTGGCGGAAGATTGTATGAAACGTTATCAAGGAAACGTGGATAAGCTGTGTAAAGTAGAACAGGTACGTATCTAATGGTCGAGGTACTTTTGTACCTTAAAAGATATTCTAAATATTTTATTTCGTCAGGATTTGGCAATGGGTACAGACGCTGAAGGCGAACGTATCAAGGATCAGATGAAAAACATTACCCCGATTTTGCTCGATCAAACTGTAAATCATCTAGATAAATTACGAATAATCGCGTTGTATGTTATTAGTAAAAATGGTATTTCCGAGGAGAATCTTAATCGATTAGTCCACCACGCCCAGATATCTCAGGATGATAGACAAACCATAGTGAACATGGCGAATCTTGGCATCAATATTATTGTAGATGTAAGTACATTTAGTTACCAATCAATAACAAATTATACAATTATATTTTAACACATTTAACTCGGGCGAGGGTCACGCAAAAATACATATTTACCAGACTTGTGCTGGAGACCGATTTTCGTGTTGCGATTTTACTGAATTACTATTGGGTTGTTCGGAAAGTCATTTCGTTTTTTCCCGTCAGAGGAAAACCACCTGAACCAGTTTTTTGCCAGCAAGGACCAAAACTTTTATGAGAGGGGAATTATGTTACTGCCAGAAAGATGGCAAAAGGTGTTGGACCAGAATGGCCAATATATAATTTAATAAAATATTTATTCATTATACGAAAACTGTCTTTCATGTTCCACAAAAAAAACGAAATGACTTTCCGAACAACCCAATAAATTCCCACGAGATTCACGAAAAAAAAACGCCTGGTACACGCATAAGTTCGCGGCGAAATATACCCGCATGCAATGTGTTAAGCATGTTTTTGTATGTGTTCTCAGGGTGGAAATCGTAGAAAATTATACACCGTACAACGCAAGGAAAGAATTACGGAACAAACTTATCAAATGAGTCGCTGGACCCCGATTATGAAAGACATCATGGAAGATGCTATTGAGGATAAGCTAGACTCAAAACATTTCCCGTTCTTAGCTGGACGTGCGGCGAGTTCAGGATATCATGCACCAACTAGGTATAATAATATTTCATATTAGCAATGTTGTATTAATATATTCCCACCACTGTACCATTATTTAATTCCAGTGCAAGATACGGACACTGGCACAAGGACAAAGGTTCACAGACCATCAAAAACGTACCGCGGCTAATTGTTTTCGTAGTTGGCGGTGTTTGCTTCTCTGAAATACGGTGCGCTTATGAAGTTACAAACACTTTGAAGAATTGGGAAGTAATAATTGGTAAGTGGTTGTTGGAGTATGTATACCAATCAATTGGACCGATCTTAATATTTATCCATTATTTTGTCCCTCAGGTTCGTCGCATATAATCACACCAAAATCCTTCTTAGACGATTTGAGTAAACTTCACGTGTAAAGAAATTTATCTGTTGTTAACAAAACGAAGACACATTCATGCATTCCTAATATGCCATTAGCTTTGGCTCCGTCAGTAATATCGTACGAAATTTCGTGAATGATCTCGATTATACGATCAAAATATAAAACACCCAGTCAATTGTTCAAGCCGCACATATTTAGCGGCTAAGGAAAAAAAAAAATTCGAAAATTCGAAAATATCATATCATAAGTATCGTTTCACCGAGAAGAAAATGATATCCGGTATTAAGTGCCTGCACGAATAAAAGATTGAATAAAACATGTTGGCAATACGGATGTAGATCACACGGAGATGCTTAATGGTACTTTAGGCTCACGAATGATCTAACCCAGATATAATATGTTACTCTGCTGTCAAACTGTCCTTTTTGTTGATCATAAATGGCAAGTTTAACGATGGAATTCGATGTATCGTAGACAAATGATCGTGTACATTTCTCGTTATTAATGTTTCGTTATCTCCCGTTACAAAAATTATCGAGTGTTATTGCTGTCGTGATGAAGAATCGATGTTCAATTCCAATTACAAGAACCGGCTACGCTTAGCAAATCTCGTGAACAGTATAAATATCGAATATAGTTCTGTGTGCTTCAGTTGCATTATTGTTAAAAAAGAAGAAAGACTATACGATGTCAGATTAGTATTTATTTGACGAAACTTATTGTAGATATTTAAATATTAGTATTTTTCAGATGCGAATACTTAAATATCACATTGTATGATAAAGCGATATTTGTATATTTAGTTATTTATTACACTTTGTATTATCGACTTGTTTAGTATATGTATAGTGCAAATGCTGTCTTTTTTTGTTTATATTAAAGACACGCGTTCGCGTGAATCTAAAAAAAGAAAAAATGTACAACAACTAAAGACTTTAATTAAAAGTAACCATCTTTACCGTATTTGTAATTACTTACACGTTGAAACTTTCTTATTGCACATACGAAGCAATTCTAGATCGCTTTCGATTTGTGGAAGTTAGAGTCTGTTGATGGTTCGTAATAATTATTAATGTGTGTTAATACTGCGATTACTTAGCGGCGAGATTATTACAAAGTTTACGGTATTGATTATTATATGATATATTATATATATATATATGTATGTAGAATGTAGTCTAAACAAAATATTCTGCTTATAAAGGCCTACAATTCACTCCAATTTTGTTTATTATTTTAAGAACACCATGCCACGTCGAAAAGATATAAAATTTTCAAAAATATCACTCCAAATTAGTAGAAGTCAAGTCTTAAATTACAATCAGGAAAAACGATCAAAAAGAAGAAAGAAATTAAATCTTTGAGAGATGGAGGATTTGTACGTGGAACAATTGATAAGATAAAAAATTGGAATGAAATCAATTATTCTCAAATATTGAGCGTTCATTTAAATATATTTCTATTTCGTTCGAATCGATCCAATGTCGTATATGTATATTATCGCACGCGAGTTATCCGAAAACAGGACCAGGTTTCAATGAAAAACTATCAGGACGATTACTTTCAATTAGTTATTAATAATTAAACCTTAGAATAATTAGCATAATTCGTAGAGATTATAATAACGTATAATATTCATTATTCTTCTTTTATCTGTATTAATAGTATACACAATGATATTTCTTATCCATCTTCTAAATAGACTCGCAACATAAGAGAAAACGTCAAACATGAGACAATAATTATTTTAATTAGTATCTCTTCTATCGATGACTATATATAATACTCTCTTTCATTCCGTTCCACTCGCTCTCTCCCTCATTTCCTTCCTGTATATATATATATTTTTTTTTATATATATTCATATATAACATGCAAAATTACAAACTAAGAAAGGTAATTCTGTATGTACGTGTAATTAATAACTTGGTAGTAACTCTTGTATTCACAATTGCCTTGTAACATTAATTCAAAACGTCATAATCAACGTCTCTCTTTTTCTTTTCTTCTTATTTTCATTTAGAAATAGAACAGACAACATAGTTGA
This sequence comes from Stelis phaeoptera, assembly GCA_943735885.1. Lineage (NCBI taxonomy): Eukaryota > Metazoa > Arthropoda > Insecta > Hymenoptera > Megachilidae > Stelis > Stelis phaeoptera. Next base: position 8,362,649 of record OX030933.1, read on the forward strand.
ATTTGATATTGTTAAGTAAATGGAGATCCGAGTCGAACATGGCTGTTTGCTCGTACCCGCTCTGTTCACATCGAATTTGTACTTTAATGAAAGTCTATTGAATCGACTGAATAAATTCTACATGAAATTAATTAAGCCAGAAAAACGGATAAAACGATCGTCTGAAATGCATCAGCGACGTTAACCATGCATTCATGCACAGAAAAATCGTATCCAAGGTTTTCTTTTTTTTTTTTAATTTATTTTAAATATTTTATTTCTTCTTCTTCTTTTTTTAACAATGGATCACACGAACACAGGAAGTAGTGTAAGGTTTCTTCGGTGGAAAAAAGTCAAGGGATGCGAACGAAATTCGACCTGATGAACAACGTTCTCTCTTACTTAACAACATCAAGCATATTTTCTTTATTTTAGCCATTTATTCTTCATTTTTTTTTTCTTCATTATTATTTATGTACAACCAGCTTAATTGTCTTGCTATAGTTAGTCGTAATAAGTCTACTAAAACTCATGTGCCATTGGAGATGATGTGCGCCCGTGGGAACTTATATAAAAAATTACTTCTTTTTTTTTTGTTTCCTTGTTTTTGATACAGCGGAGTGATTTTGGTGTTACTTACGAATTATTTTACGTCTTTACCTAGTAACTTATTACTGAGATCTAGTAGGTTATACAATCTATCGGCCTCCCTTAAATATTACAAACCTTATCACATATATAGAGGTGTGTGTGTGTGTGTATTAGTACTTGTTACTTCATCTTTTTTGTTTTTTTTCCCCCCCTTTTTATACATAGATATCTGTATTCTGTTTTAAATTGCTGCCAATGATTTGCTCCACGATATTTACAATTACAAACCACGTATTATACAATTATAATACCTAACACACGCATTCCCCGTTCTACCTTTCATTCTTTCACTCTCATTCTTATTTCCATCCTAATCCTTCCTCTTTATCTGAAAACTCACTCCCCCTCATTTATTTATTTTTTTCTCTTCAATTCGTTCGTTTTAATCATTTTTCTCTTCTTCCAGTTGCTTCTTTTAGAATTCGTGTCACCATTGAGCTCATTTGCTTGAACGCGGCGCGATTCACTAGGACACTTGCGATCAGATTAATCTAACGTAGACGAAGGTTAAAACATGAATTTTAAATTGACTGAACCGATTCGGTATCTCTGTGTTTGAGTAACAAACTCACTCAGGGCATGAACGAATTACAGAAGAACGGCTCGCACAAAGAATGTCGTCAAAAGCATTTTTGGCGGGAAAATAAATACGCGCTCCAATTGCACGCGAAATTTTTCCATTCCGACAGAAAAGATTTTGTTTACATCGACGTTTGCAAAATTTACCACCTATCCTAATCGCCGAATTTGCGAATACGAATGCCAATATAATACGCATACCACGCTCCCTATCGCACGACAATAATTCCACCACTCTTTCAGAACACTTTTTTCTTTTATATATATATAGAACATTTACCCGATTCGCGAAAACAAAGAAAACACGATCGATCATTCATCGTTTCCTTCGCATTTCTTATAAACGACACCCTCCCCGCGAGAAATCGTCCTTACCCACGTGTAAACACGTTGACTGCCACACAGGAAGCTGTTGAAAATCTCATTGATTGTTTTTAATTTCGAACGACATTATCGTCACAATATTCGATTGTTTGTACTCAGGTGAAAGAATTTTTAATAGTACAGGTGACGAACTACTATGGAAATTTAAGTATCACCCATACATGGGTGACGTGGCAGTCGAAGCGTTAAGATACGTATCCATTTGAGAGTAAATCTCCCGCGGGAAGCCCTCGAGAGTGCTTTCTGATAGTGGACACAGCGTTAAGAATGGCGGTCGTCGACTGAAAATAACTCTCAAGCCCTCGGAAGCTTCCCGCGACACGTACCCTTTCAATGCACACGATACAATAATTAACCATTACGAATGACTAAATCAATTGTACGTGCTAAAGGCGCGAACATTGTTATCGCAGCGAATAGATTGCTAAAACGGTCGACGGGCAAGATTTACCGCGAAATCTTGAAATTTTGATTAACGAACGACCGGGGAAACGACGAACCCCGGCACATTTAAAAATAAAAAAGGATAGTCTAGTTGTATTGCTAGAGTTTAGTATCGACGATCGTTGACGAGATCGCGTTTGATATGAAAGCGCACACAACACATGAGAACGAATGAGCAGCATTCCCAAAATGAAAATTGGATGCTCAACATTTCATTTTTTTTTTTTTTTTTGTTATCATTATTCGACAGAGGTTCTTTTGTTCATCTCCGATGCACTTATTATATCTTTTTTTATTTTTATTTTTTAACAACGAAAACAGGATTACGAATAACGGCATGAATGTTCGCGAACTCTTCTCGTCTTATTTGATATTCTTTCGTTTTCTCGTGCGTATTATTCAAATTGGTCGCGAACGAAGACTCGTGATTTTATAAATCTATCGTCATTGGAGGAATATTTCGAGCGATATATAATTTAATATTCAAGAATATATATCGCTTCTTCTTCTTCTTCTTCTTTTTTTTTCGATCGAATCGACGGGTACAACTTAGCACTTAGAAAATTGCATTTCTCTTTGTTGAACGCACTTTATACATAAATAGAATCATCACGCACACGCACACATACCGCCTTATAGTTTATTCTGTACAAGTGTGGACACACCAACGTGCAGCGATTCTCGATTATCATTATTATAATATCGGATACACGCCTCCCACGCTTTCCTATTCGTTATCCTGACACGTGTTTCTCGTCACACCCGAGAAAACCTGAACAAATTGTAATCTGCGACGGAATTGAGTCTAAACACGACTTTAATAATATTAATATTAATAATAATAATAATAATAATAATAATAAATCATCTGTATACATCATAAGGTCGTTTTAAACACGGTCATCTTTCGGCGAGGGGTATTTTGGCATTTGAACGCAACGTCAAATCTTTTCGCGAATTCTCAAATGATTTTTTCTTCATCCTACGTCTCATTCGACTCAAATCTTTCGAGTAACATTCTTTGTTCCCAAAAATTTGCGTAGAAACGATCTTTGATTAGCGGAAAGCTAAAACTTTGAGGGACCAATCGAAGATGAAGTTACCAGGAAGAAACGTAAAATAAATAAAATTATTTATTATCGATATCGTTTGTAGTTGCTGTACAATAAAATAAATTTGCCTCGACGATTTCTCAACGAATCGTGGTATCAACCTAACATGGGAAATGCATAACGTTTGGAACAGCAATTTGGTTTAAATTTTGCAATGTTATATTGAATATCATAGATAATAATTGTGCAAAATTATAGTGCGTATATTTTTAAAATAAGAAAGAAATTGACGTTTAAAGAAATCATAATGTCTATTTAGTTCTTGACACTACTAATTCATTATAGTCTGATGTTTTTGATTTTTCATTAATTTTAATAGAAAATAAATGTACATATTACAGGTTTAATAGAACTAACACTTCTTAAACAATTGTTGGTACTGCTCTGGTTATTGGCACTTCTTTAAATAAACGAAGTTTAAATTAAATTACACCTACTTTTGTATGTTTTACTTTTTATTCTCAGTAGGAAATGTCAATAACTGTGTCAAACAAACACGTTACTAACTGAAATAATGCATACAATCAGTTATTTCTCCCATATTTTAGGAGGGTGCGTGTTACAATTTTGCACAATTATTATTTCTAATATCCTTCATAATATCACAAAGTTTGCATGAAATTAGTGTCCTAAAAATCATGGGTTCCCTTTGCAAGATGTTGAATCAAATTATATATACGTTTTTCCTGAATAATTACGTCTATCGTCTCTGTCATTGTTCGTAACTGGAAAATATTTGTTCTAATATCACGTAAGAAGGAACATGTTATTCGTGAATCGTGAATACGGTCTAATTGAGACACAAAATAAAATCAAGCCTGTTCTATCAATGCCATGAATGATTCGCGACTGCAGCGTAGCGTTTCTTTGAATTTAAAAAAGAAAAGCTTGTCGCTCGACACGCTACCACAAAGAAAGACATTGCAGGTTCTGACAAGGCTCTTAAAAAAATAAAATTCCATTTAATGCAATAATTTAATAATATTAATAATAATATTAATAATAATAATAAATCGTAGTCGTAATAATATACCTCACATTAATAACTTTCGTTATCAGTAATGTCTGTGTGTACGACTACAGTCACTATTAGAACTTCTACTAATTCCAATACTTCTTTTTTTTTCTTTTTCCTTTTTTTAACGAATCCCTTTGTAAATAATAATAGCAGTAGAGTTAATAGTAGCACGTAACTAATCGAAAATTTGATTAATATTCGGTTTTCCAATTAAATATCGATTTTTTGTACTTTTTCTTCTTCTTTTTTTTTTTTTTTTTTTTTTTTTTATGCTTTTTACTCAAGACACTCAACGTTCGTATGCGGTACGTATAAAAGCGATTCACGTTTGGCGAAATGGTCAATCGCTGAATCGCTTAGCAATTTTCTTGATAAATTTTGTTGGATAGTTCACTTGTGATCAAACAAATATAATTTTTTAAATAACGTCCCACTTCACGAATCGATACCGTGCCACGCTTTTTCTTTTCTTCCGCGATCCTGAAGCCATACCAAGTGTTCAATGGTACGTACACATCGAATCTGATCTAATGGTTGGTAGGATCGAAACTACATCCTTCTAATTAATCCACCTTACCGTTTACTCGTAATAATTGACGACTTTGTTCTAAGGTGATTTTACAAATATTTCGTCGAATCAACCCGATCGGCCCTGTGCAACGCCTAAAATCAATCAAACTATCGACATGGGTAGTTTCGATTGATAGTCGGACGGGCGTATCGCAATGATCGACACGATTAAATTTCACCAATATTTTAATGGTTTGCATTAGGTATATTTTTTCTTTTTCTCTCTATTATTATTGACTTAACAAGCCTACCTATTTTTCGTGATTACAAATAGTGTATATTCATAATCAAGAAAGAAATCTGCGGTGAAATTATTAGTAATCGCTAATAATCATATGCATTATTGGCAGAAACATCGTTTATGTAATCCTACCAACGATTAATGACTGAATGTGGAAAAATATAAAACTTAACTAAATGTACACAACTTTTACTCACCTCCACGCTCGCTTTCATACACGTCCATTCATTTAACCAGATGTTGTACACTCTCCCGTTCTCTCGTGCTCTCTCTCCCTCTCATACACACGCACTCGTACGTCATCTTCCTTTCATTTATCTTTTGCGTAATATTTTTTGTTTTGTTTCCAAATTTACATAAAGTACAAACTTATGAAAACCGGAAAAATGTAACACAATAGTCAGTGTAGCATTTCCAAAGTGTCGTGTAAGTATTTTATCTAATTACATGGTCACACTTGGGTGTCCGTCGATTACACACAATTAGTTTGTTTCTTTGTTTTTTCTTTTTTTACGTCATTTGATAAACTGTTTCTTTGCGATCCGACCCGTTCGGATCATGAAATTTGGGTTATCCGTTGGAATGTCCCAACACGCACCACAATTTTCCTTTTTTTCATGTTTTTCTTTCTTTAAATTCCTTTTTATCCTTTAATATAACGCCGTCTTCACTTGTCGGCTTATTGTTATTTTAATTATTAATTATTTCATTATTGTTTCTTATTGACTGACGTATATATCAATACGTTTCTGCAGTACCGTCCAGCGCCAATCATTCATCCAAGTCCTGCCCGGTTTCAGTGGATTTATAATGAGCAGCAAATAACATTATAACGATTCCTCAAACGCAGCCATCAAATCACTTTGCAAGTTGATGTCAATTTGTCCAGCCGCCTGAAATGATAAATACACCCAATTCTTGGCAAACTTGCCTACGGAAACTTGTAGACGACTGCGAAGCCTATTCGCGAATACGATTTTTCTATTAAACAGTCGAACGTTTCTTTCTCAAGTTAATTACAGTCGAATTTCATTATTAACGAAGCTGTTTCTACGCCAAAAATTATCATGTGTTCGCTTGATTTTAATACCATTACGTTTGTAACGTGGCTCGAATTGAAAAATCATACCATCGACGAAAAATCGAACGCTCGTGGAAGAAGGAAACTACGCTAGGACTTACCGCTTCGCGGCGTCTTCGTTCCTGTTCCCGTAACCTCTGGCGTTCTCTTTCGGCCGCGGCCTTGTCTTGACTTGGACTACTACTGTCGGTATCAACGATGGCTTTCACCTCTTCCGCTCTCGACGTAGCGGTCATTACGTTTCCTTGCTGATCACCGACAGTTTTTCTAACTTTGTCTAACGCGTCCTCTTCCTCCCGTTCTCTTCTTCTCTCGCTCTCCTGTCGCAGACGTTCCCGTTCCGCTTGCTCTTTCTGCTGCCTCCGCATTTCCTGTTGTTCCAACAGAGCTCTTTGCTGTTGAAAAGAAATTAATACTCGTTTTTGCGTATGTCACGCATATCTCATACGAATACAGAATGAAAAACAAGACAGCTATCTACAAAAAAAGAATGATCATATTATTTACACGAAAAAAGGATTGTACTAACCCTATCTTGCTTCTCCTTGGCTTGTTTCTTGAACGCCTGGAACGAGTCCCGCGCAGCACTCTTCATGCTACTTCCGGCTGCAGACTGGGGACTGGATGCTTGAGCCAGGGACGACCACGATGAGGCGTTTTTAACGTTTTGTTCTACAGTCTACGCGTGTTTAACAATCAAATAAAATACTCGTTAAGGCAATGGGAGAATAACATGATTAATCGGAATACCGTAATGGAATTACCATCGTGTTATTACCTTATTTTTGAAGGCTGATGCAAAATTTGACACAGGATTTTTCGAATCTGGCGGTGTCATCTTTTTCTCAGGCATAAGCTGCGAACTCGAGTGATTACCCATCGGTGGCATTCCTGCGCTCATTTCTGCAAAAAGAGCTCCGGCTAGAGCAACGGTATTATATGTTTGATTAGTAAGCAGTTAATATAGCGATCTAAAGTATGAACCACACACAATGGAAGAGGAAAACGTGTATCACATTTTTAATACAAAACCCAATAACTATATAACTGGAAATGAAGAAACAGTGCTTGGAAGCGTTACGTACAGTTTAGATACAGTTATGTTAATGTACTATTTAAGCGTAAATATAATAGAACAACGATCATGAAAAAATAAGCAGGAAGCATTAGTGGCTGAACTAATATGACATATTTAATACAAATTTACAAATTAAAAGTGAAATTTACTACAGTATTGCACAATTATAGTAATATTACATGCTTTTGATAGAAATCATTATCAAACCTACCATCCATGGGTTTCTGAGGCATTTGTGGTTGAGAAATAGGTACCGACTTCTCTTCCTTCTTTATTGGCATTTGAGATATTTGCATCGGCATGGAAACGATGGACAGAGGGTCGAAAATTGAACCCATTCCGCCCATGTTCATTCCCATATTGAGCCCGGGTATACCGTTATTGTTCAACATATTAGGCGGTGAACTCTCGCGTTTGATATTAGAAAATCCATTGGAATGCTGTTGCGACATCGTAGCATTATGGGAATTTTGTATACTGGTCAACGGTGAACTTGTGTTTATCATATTTTCCAATTGATTGTGCATCGACATATGTGTGGCCAGTCCCTGTTGTAGATTCATATTCAGATTGGCCATGGTTATATTTCCCAAGTTCAAATTGGACGCCAAGCTCGTGGGCATCATGTTCACTGGCGGCGCCTTTACGTCGGGCATTAAATTTAAACTTGTGTTATTGCTTGTCGTATGCGGTGCTTGAATCATTGGTATGTGCGGTTCTTTCTTTATCGACATCGTTTGTTCCAACGATGTCTGCGTGGTAGGCACAGGAGCTGCAAGAAAAGTTTTCATATTTTCAACCATCTTCTATTCTAACATATTAGGTGGAAAATTTGTACGGTTAATTTCGAGTTCAGAGGGCGATATATATTAGGTATAACATAATAAATAGAGTTCTTCAACCCTTTCGCTATGGACACAACAAGAGATTGACAAGTTGACACTAACATATAGTGTACGATGATATTTGTTGTGATTTTCTTATCTTTGGATAACACAATTTCGCGGACATACGTATATGTTTTTTGAAGCGAAAGGATTATAATTTACATCATGCAATTAAATATGTACCTAGAGTATTATACGGTTGCAACAGGTCTGACTGTTGAGTCAGTGTTGTCCCATCTGCGGGCACAGGTGTGTTTGCGTTTGAAAAGGAACTAACTGATGTAGGTGGCTGTGGTGGCTGAGGCACAACCGGTGAGGCTACTATAGAATTTGTATTCGTAGGTGTAACACTTGGTGGTGGAGTTGGTACAGACACTGACGGAGTTGGTGGATTAGATGTAGTTGGTGGTGGTGGAGTAGGCTTTTTTACAGGTGCAGCCGTGGCCATGGACGCAGAACGCGGCGGTTGAGCTGGCATAGACGTGTGACTCGCGACAGGTATTCCTTGGCCAGCTGTAACAGCCGCTACCGCTACAGATTGTTGACCATTACCACCTAATAAAATTATTAACGCAACAAAGTTATCAACAAATAACATACAACTCGACATGCGTCAAGGTAATATGCGACATGATTTCGTGAATTTGTACTTCTGTACGTCGCAGTGTACAATTAAAAGATATCACAATTGAAGGATTTGGTAAAATTATGTTAATAATATGTATACATGTTAATAATATGTACAATTATAACAATACTCTTAATCTGTATATGTGTGATCGCTTATGTAATATAGGTATAATACAATTTCCTATACAATGTGAAATCATAGTGCAAAACGGTTTGAATAATTTTCACACACCTTGATCTGAAGAAATATTGCTAGGTTGCGTTACAGCTGGTTTTGTTATTGGTCCCGTAGAATTTGTTGGGGGTTGACTGTTCATTAAAAGACCTCCGGTGTGATTCAATGTAGGTGCCTAAAGAGTGTACTGTTGTTTAATATATTTTGCATAAAAAAACGTTTCATTATTATACCACGAGGTTCGTCTTACTTCCAAGTATAAATTATTCATTTATATTACGCATTATGACACGGGAACAGTTGCATTATCATTCATTACATTACACATTTAACACTATGACGACCGATGACACCAGTTAGCAACCATTGACGCCACAGTGGCGTCGCTTAAAATTTAATCACATTCTTTGTTATTAAACGTTATCAAATGATGGTTTATTTCGTTCATTTAATACGTTTAACGTCACAAAACTAGCTGGTTGTCATAGTGTTAAATACAAGCAGAATGAACATTTCCACTAACGTTGGAACTTATAATGTAAGAGACTTTCAATTATGATATAAACTAGATTTCAATTATAACAATGCGAATTTCGATTACAAGAGGAAATATACAATACATTTATACAGTGATACATTAATACATATTATTATCTATGGACAGATGCTGCTTAGAAACATATTGGTCTTACCGGTGTTACAGTGGTTGTGGTTGGCGGAGGTCCCGTACTTGGTGTACTCTTCTTTGTTTTCTTTCTTGGGGGACGATTCGAAGAGTTTCCTGCAATTCAATGTAATGTGCATCTAATGGTGAATACGTGCAAATCAACCAATCACTTTTCTCATTACAAGAGACAGATCGATGATGTTACAGTGAAATGCAGTGTGCAGAGGATACCAGCCATGAATGTCATGTTCGCCAAAAAGTAAAAAAAAAGATGCGAGATTGAACATTAAGAAAGTACATTACAGAAACAAAATTAAAAGACTTCCATCGTATATTTTCTAATAGATTTTATTCATATGCTTATATTATAATTGTATCACTGTGTACAACAATGTTAATTTAAATATCTCAATCGTATGATTTCTGTTTTTTTTTTCTTCTTTTTTCTTTTTTTTCTTTGTGGACTTTCATCTTAATGATTTTTCTCTCGTTTTATATTAAAAAATTTTTTAATGCGCAGAACAATTCGTTTTCTTTTTATCTTTCTCTCATTCTACATAAAGTTAGTTGTATTCAATTCATTTTACGAATAATTGCGTGTGCATATATATACATATATATACATAGCCAAATGTATATGTATATATATATATGTATACACATCATAAATACATACATACATACCACGCGCGCGCACATACATAATACACGCTCACGTGTTGCGAAATTGCCGCACATACATATATAAACATTGTACATATATATGTATGCGAGAACACGCGTCTTCTATCTCGTGAAAATAATAATAATAATAATAATAATAATCATAATAATAATATTAATAATAGTAATAAAATTAATAATAATAAAATAATAATATAATCATAATAATGATTGTTACAATAAGAAACGTGACAGTGACGAAAATGATGATTACAAAATGCTGACTACAAAAAACCATCAAACTGCCTTTTTTTCTTCTTCTTCTTTTAATTCCTCCGTACAATATATAATGGTAATATAATATAATTAATGTAATGTAATCATAGAATTAATTAATGCAAATAAAAAGTCACGTAAATAGTACAATATGGACTCAAACATGAAAGATACAGGTTGTGTCACGCTCGTACAAAGATAGGTATTTCTTTCTTTCTTTTTCTTTTTTTCTTTTTTTTTTCTTCTTTTTTTTTTCAAAATGTGACCTCAAGTCGGAATTAGCGCAATATTTGAGATCGGCGGCAAGATACTCCTGCTCGATGTTCATAGTCACCTATTATGTGTGTATATATATATTTATTTATATATGAATTACAAGCAGCAATTCTATGTAACTACATTTAATGTGATTCGTGTCAGTCGATGTCACGAAGTTTTGTTCATCAGTGGAATGGTCGATATTAGATTAAAACTCGTCAAATGTACAAATACAAGAGAAGAAACAATTGCAATGAAAAATGTAACAACTAGCTAAAAAGAGAAGAGAAACATCGAGCAGAAGTTCCAGCTTTATCTTAATTTATATAATATAGTTGACTGGACCACCACCAAATGAGCTAACTCCGACTCTGAAGAACGTTCTCAGAGAATCAGTTCTTTTTTATTTTGTTTTTATTTTTTTATCTTCTCCATCTCCTCCACCGCCTCCTTCTACTCCTCCCCTTTCTTTTTTTCTTTTATTTAACTTATATTTCACTCGTCTACTTTTGTGTACGCATTTAGAAAAGTCTCCTGTATGTCGCTTAATTCTTTCTCCTCTTCTCGTAACTTACAACTATTATTAATATTTTATGATATATTAGTTTTCACTATGTACAAAACGCGTATGCTCGTGTTCAATCTGTCGCTATCCAAATCCGTGATACGCAGAAGAACAGATGAAACGCACGAATTCAACTTCACGAGAGCGAAGAATAGAAAAACGTTCGAGTCTTTTCGAAAACGAAACAGCGGTATTCGAAGTTTTGATAAAATATCGATCTCGTTGAATCTGCTTTCGCGTATAACGACGTCGTGTGAGAGTGAGGAAGAATGACGTTCCAGCCTGGCTAATTAAGACGTGAAAAAGTTTCATAGACGCGTGCTATTTTCTTGTATATTGGAATAAATGCTACAAAAATTTTGGAAGGCAATATCGATATCGTTATAAAATGCCCCTATATTTCTCGTGTTTTATAAGCTAACGGTGATTGTATTCTCAATAGATGCACAGTTTTCTATCTAATCCAGCACACGCCGTCAGATTTCATTTTCATACAGTCTAACTAATTGATTCTTGGAAATTCTTTTCTATTTACTTTCAGTACCCTTCTTGTTTTGGGGGGAACATAAAATTATAGGTTCCTTTTCCTCTTTCCAGATCAACATCCTTGTTCCTTTTATCTACCTTACTAATTATAATTTCTATAGAAATCAACAAACAATTTTTCTGATCGATCCTTCTTTAATCAATAATAATAATAGTAATAGTAATAATAATAATTAAATTCATCTACTGTATTATTTTTCTCTGGAACAGTAAGTACGCTGCTGATGGTACGATTAATGATAACATTAAATTGTACTGAGTGCAAATTTGATCACCATTTTCCTTTTTCATTTTTCCTTTCTTTTCTTTTTTTTCTTCTGTCAATGTTCATGTTATGCAACATTTTGAAGCATAAGGTGCTTTCGGAAGCACCTTAAAATCTTATATAAATTACGTCCATAACTTCTTATGTACCTATATACTTTTACTATATATAAGAACTAAATTTACATGATATTTCAACAAAAAACGCTATCATGGAGCAGACATTTACACATAGAAATATAAAAACAAAATATCACTAAAATTAACCTTGTTCAAACTCGTATAAAAAGTTTTCTGTTATTAAAAAAAAAAAAAAAAGAAAACATTTTTTTTTAATAGGACGGGTTAAAATTAATGTTATCTGAGATACGTTTACGACACGAATATTTTGAATCAGTAATATGTATTATGCACATTTCGGAATTTCATTGTTTGGAAAAAATTCAGATTCGTTTATCTTTTCTTTTTTTTTTCTTCTTCTTTTAAACAAGGATAAATATTTACTCTGTATACAGCAAGGTATGTAAAACCACACCAATTTGCATAATTAATTATTATCACTGTCAGAAATGATATCGATATTTAGCTGAATGAAAATGCACTAACTTCGGTTCGAGTAATTTCAAAAAATGAAGAAACTGACAATGGTTATCAATGAAGAACTAGTGGTAAATAGAATAATGAAACGACGATCAGCAAAGCTTAGCGGAGTGCAAACAATGTGTTTGGAGGCTAGGGTGCCTTGATTGTAGTAGACCATTTCCTTATACTGCTCTCGTTCCTAATCCTTCTACCAACATTTACAAACAACGTTTCTACCCATCTCTTTTTGGTTTTGCCTGTGCTGTTTGAACACTTGCCGTTCTCTGATATGTTAACATAAACCTTGTATGCTCAAAGTCATTGAATCTTACAAAAAATAAATTGGAAATTGTTCATCACATCATATATCATTTTCTCCGCACACTTTGCATCTTTTACTGGAACCCATATACTTGGAGGAAGATTTAAGATCTTAGTTTTAATTTGATCGTTTCATCTAAAATAATATATATATACATATATGTATACATATGTATATATATAGCGTAACATCGTACCAAAGCGTTTTTATGAGATGATAAATCTTAATAATTGACACTCGTTTTACAGGAAGCACCAATTCTTTGGCTTTATCAAAGTAAACCTAATGAAAAAATGGAAACAGTTGAACGAGGTAATATCAGGTAAGTTTCTTAAAAAAATATGTAAACTCTAACATTCTTTTTTTTTTGCGGAGATAACATTCGACACGAGAGTGTGTCCAATTAAAATTCACTATTTGACGCGAAAGCTGTGGATTATTGATAACCATAGGATGTGGATTTGCAAATCCAGCCACCAATACACATTGTCTGCATTTGTTTCCCGTGTGTAAAATAATATCACTGCCTAATTTGTTCCTCTTTAAAATGTTGACCGTTTCTTTTTTATTTATTTATTTATTTTTTTATTTTTATTTTTTAATTTCTTTTCTTTTCTTAAGTCCACACAGTCTATACTGTGGAAACAAATAATAGTGTTCAGAAGCCTAAACACAGTTCTCACGTCACTCAGGTAATAAGTGTATATCCACACTTAACGACGTTGTTAATTATCACTGTACTATATTCCAAGAAATGATACGACATGAATGAATCAATGTGAGGGAACAAACTTAATGATTTAAAAAACACAGTGATACAAGTAATGCTCTGCTTATCGATTAATGTAAATAAATATTAAATTTGCAAGAGTTAATATATTGCATGATGTTGCTTGGGTTACGTAGTAGGGCAATATAATTGTCAGGAAAAGCTACAATGTATCTTCCAAGGTACCAACATTTAACACTACAGTCCCTGATATATTTATGTGTATAAACCTCTCAATAAAACGTGCGACCTTACACCATCGTTTTCAAAATTTCTCAAAGATGAGTTTCGAGCATTTAATGAAATCCTGAGACTGCAGTGAAAAATTCAGTAACCTTGTACGGCAAACTATACTTGACTTTCGAGCAACAGAATGTATTGTCAACACCGACAGGGCAAGAGAAAATATAAGTAATCATTTTTTTAATCAATAATATAATTTGTGAAACAAGCTGGCATGGCATATGGTATCCTCTAAACACAGTCTGCACTCCACTAGCTCACCTTTTTTTCTTTCTTACCATTGCATATGGTCTTGTAAATTAAATAAAAAATCGTTTAACTGTGTCAAGTTTCACTTTCTTACTAATTCGAGATTTATCTAGACATTCGTTTCAAAATTTTTCATGTAAGTATCAATCAATCTCTAATGTTTCGTCAATCTGATAATGGTTAATGCACATCCACTGTAACTATCGCAATGAAACTTGACACGATATTCGTACTTGCATTAATATAACGCAGCACTTAAGCTACACGAATAACGCCGTCCTAATAAATACAATTAATAAGCAAGATTTAGCAGCTTAAGAAGATATTTGCGATGCATTTGTGCAGTCAAACCCCCGTTTAAAGAATTTCTTTGAATCTATTCTCTTTTTTTTTTTTTTTTCTTTTGTCAACTTCGCCTCGTTACATTGCGTATTTTGTTGCATCAATAATGTTGCACCGGTATTTTCGATTGTTTTAATTGCCAATACAAAATTGGTTAGGCACAGAGTTTACGTTATTCCCTTTTGTCTTTTTAAACGCAAAGTTATCACCAAGTCACGGGGCATTTAATTTTATATGTTAATTTTTTTTCCCCATATAAGAAAACAGTGATTTCATTGGACTTGCATTCTCGAAATACTATCTATTAAAAATATATTATCTGACGGAATTATTATTGCCATATTATTGGCTTAAAAATTATGATCGACAATTTGCATATTTTTATTCGAATAATTTATGTATCAATCATGAAATAAATATTCATATATTTGTATAAATGCGTTATGTTGCGCAAAATTTATTTCTAATTGTGTAGTATTTAAATAAAAACGAAAAAATAAAAAAACGTGCATAACCAATAACATTCCTTACATAAAATGACAATGAAATTAAAATGCAAAAGTAACCGATATAATTTTTTTTTTTTATATTAATATATGTAACAAGTACCCGCATGAAATGGTGAGTAACTTTATTTAAAATAAGTAGGAGATTCACGTCTATGATTTTCATATTTCACTTAAAATGACAGTTCTTTTATGACTTTAAACAAACACTCTTACTTGAAATATTAATGAATCATAAAAACTTGTAGCTAGATATGCATTGTTATAAATATAATGGAAACACGACGTAGAACTATATTGTATATTAAGAACGTAAAAATATTTAATAAAAAAGAAAATAATACGAGTAGAGTGCTTGTCGAAGATTTATAAATAAATAAATATATATCTTTATATATATATTTATAATTAATATTTTAGAGCATAAAGGTGAATAGAAATCTGTGCTTTATGGAAAATTATTAGTAACGAATTACGTAAAAAATGTCGACTCCCGAAATAATAAACAGTCGCAAATAACCCCATAATTTTAAATCTCACAGAAAAATTAGTTCACATTTTCACGACAACTACTTATTTATAAGTAGTTCATTGTTCCCAAGTAAGGGTCTAATAATAGCAACAGTTACATGAGGTTCATATCTAACCTGCTTCACTGTCGCTCGAATCACTGGAGCTCGAAGAAAGTGAACTACTGCTGGAATCGCTATCGCTGCTACTACTACTTGATGCTGATAATCTCGAAGGCCCACTAGCTCCTCCAGTTCCAACTACATCAACTGATTTACTACTGTCCTCTGTAAAAAGCATTTAAAAAATAATTATATAATTTTGCGATTCAAACAAATTACGATCGTATCCTATATCAAGAGATTTAATTCTACGATAAAGTCAAAGTACCAACCCTTCTTAGCGGTTTTCTTAACATTGCCTAACTGCCCTGTAACATCCTGTAACCTTTTTTCTAACTCCTGTTTCTTCTCCGCCATTTGTTCGTCCTTAGATTTACCACTGACTTTCTTATCTGTGAAAAATATTAAAAGCCCCGACGTTTAACCAAATACCAGTAATAATAGAATGCAGCACAGTACTACAATGAATGAACGGTTCAAATAAATAATATTCAATATGTACATTTAAAAACACGTGAGAACGTATAAGGTATAAATAATTAATTTTTTTATCTGTATTATGTACGTGAAACTATCCCAAAAATGGAAAGAAACATGCACATTACAAATTACTTATTAAGTAAAACTCAAAATCAATCTTACGTGGCTTTTTTCTAAGGCATGACGCAACGTAGCTTTCTAATTCCCTCAATGTGGATGGTTTCAACGTTTCGAAGTCGATTTCTATTTCGTCTGGATTCGAATCTCTTAACGAAGGCTCCCGAGATTGTATTATATGCACAACACGTCCTAACTTATCTCCTGTAAATTTTGAAATAAGCACATTGAAAATAAATTCAATAAGAAAATTAAGATATTTTCAGTACGTAAAGACACACTCGCATAATCGATATTTATAATAGTTCACTTACCGGGCAATTTATTGATATCCAAACTAAGTTGTCTTTTCTCATCGTAAGACATTGGTTTAGCGTTATCTTCATCCTCCGAATCAAATGTGATCGGAGGTGGTTGACTACTAGCGTTCTTCTTTTTAGTTCCAGCTGATCTGCTATTTGCTTTTGGCCTTTTAGTTGCAGCATTTGTCGTTGCAGCTTTTCCAGGCCCTCTACCTTTTCCCTTTGGCTTAGCATTTCCCGTTGTTGGCAGATGATGACTCATACTTCCTGCCGCATGAGTTTTATTAGGTCCTACTGCTATGGCCGGATGATGAAGGTCACCGCCCATTCCACCCGGCATTTTCAAATCACCTGCCCCCATTGCAACACTGGTTATACTAGCACCAACACTGTCCGAGACACTTGGAATTCCACCACTTGGTTTCATAAGTTCTTTCATGGCACCAGTATGACTGGCTACAAGGCTACTACTCTTACTCGTCAACGGCCTTGATTTTGACTTGTCCGGTTTCTTCTTTTTACCCTTCTTTTTACCACTTTCTTCCACTAATTTCCTCATTCGTTCTTGCATTACTTTTAGCTACAGGCAATATTAATCTTTTATATTAAGTACATAAAAAGAAAAAGAAAAACGAAATAATACTAACAAGATAATGAAACAAAATATTAAGATACCTCTTGCTGTAAAGCGACCAATTTTTGGGTACGTTCTTCGTCCGAATCGTCGCTCTCAGAAGAACTTTCAGATCCCGAACTACTGGCGCTACTACTGCTAACTTTTATGCCTACCATACTTCCCATCGGTTCATCCGGAATTTTTGCATACCTATTTTATCAAAAATTATTGTTCGACAAATAAAAATGAAAAAAACAAATACGCTGTATCTTCGAGGTTTGTGAGAACCAACCTCATTTCAAACACATCTTGGAGCTTTCTAGCCATTGCTACGACGTCATGGTCAGGAGGATTGTATTTATAACAATTAGTAAATATGAGTCGCACATCACTAGCGAATTCTTGTGCTGTTTTATATTCACGGTTATCCATTTTCGTCTGCGAAAGGAATAATTATATTAAACATCCTGCTTTTAGGACATGTAAACAATGATCAATTTACAACTTGGAATAATTGAAGATTATTACCTTCACGGTACCAAGATCCATCGGTTTCTTGATAATATCGTGATAATCGTGAAGACCTAAGAGTTCCGCATCAACCGGTTTGTAAAAGGGCCATGCGTAACCCTGCGCGTCATTAAAATATAAGTTATAAACATTATATCAATGGCTATATAATGTACGTACTAAATCTGCAGTAATTACCGAATGTTTCTTCGAAAATAATTCCTTCAAAATTTCATTACAGGACTTTAAAGCTTCGGAGAGTTTTTCTTTCGATTTTCCAGTAGTATGTTGAGGCTGCAAAGCGATTAGAAATAATGAAAATTACGAAAACAAATTTTTCTTTTATTAGCATATTCAAGTGCTATAAATTGAAAAGAAAATAGTAGTTTATAGAGAGAGAAAAAGAAGCGTATTTACCACAACCTACATCATGAAGGAATAAGAAGTAAATACATTTATATATTTATTCACTTAAAAAAAGAAAAAAGAAAAAAGAAAAAATGTCGACTTTTATTTTTTTGCTCAAATAGCTTTGTTTGATATGATAAGACAGCACAAATGAAAGGAAGGAGCATGAAGGAGTAGTAATAAATGTACCTGTTGGGCCATTGCCCCAATCAGGGGCATGTTGGCCTGGTGGAATGGCACTAAGCCGTCTTCCGCTTGCCTCGTTGGCTGAAACAGCCATGTTACGAACTCTTTGTTAATGTATTAATGAATGATATGATTATAGCGTGCAAGGAACAAAATGCTTAACATACATAATGCTCTAATTTATCGAAATAATTGTTGAAAATTCATATACGTCAATGTACTAAATTTGTTGAATTGTTAGAACTTTTTACTATGGTATATATAAAATAACTCGAAGAAACTTGTATATCCTTTTCCACAAATAACACCTCTACTGTTTCAAGTACACGATTAAATCGTAAACAGATTGCATATTCAATATGACAATTGTACAAAAACACACACACGAATATTTTAGAGATAAAAAAAAAAAGAAAAAAAAAACATGATGCATAAATATTCTATTGAATAAGGGGATATAAACTTACCTTCTTTATTTGTCTGCCAGATTCTCGTCTTGTGGGTAGTTTGGCATTTTTAGGATCCAGTTTGTATAAAGGTTCGAAAGAATTTGCAGTAGGAGTTGTAGTATCAGCCTTTCTCTTCACTCCCTTTTTAACTTTTGCGGGTTGGGATGGAGGCATTACCGTGGGTGCAGTAGGGACTTGGGGAGGAGGAGGTACAGCAGAAGCTGCTTGCGGATCCATTGCTGGTTGCGCATGGTAACCGCTAGTTGGAGGGACCACTTGTTGAGGCAAAGAGTTATGAGTAGCCATAGGAGTGACACCCATACTTGGTGGAGGAGCAATAGTGGTTGTATTAGTGCTCCCGGGTACTGATGCGGGTGCTTGGGTGCCAAGAGGAGGCATGGGTATCACGCCTGTTGTTCCAGCTGATGTAGCTGAAGGCGTTAAGCTATTTGGTACACTGGAAGTAACCGCAGCTGCACCAGATGAAGGTCGACCTCGACCTGTACCTCCCGCGCCTCCTGCTACACCGCTAACTGGTGCTCCAACTCGGCCAGCTTTTTTGCCTTTGGGTCCCTTTGGAACAGAGGGTTCCAGTTCCACTTCTTCTTTTGGTATTTGTGCAACCTAACAAACGTTATTTTTATTTACAAATATAACAATGTATATAATTTCTTTTTTCAATTCTTCAAATATTAAACAGAAATTTCAAAAAGAATAACTACCTTTGTAAGAAACAATTTTTCGAGTGCTTGTGCCATAACCACAACATCTTCCCCAGGTTTGTTGTAAACATAACAATTGGTAAACATCGTATTGAAATCTTGAATACATTCTTTCCCACTCCAGTAATATGTATTCTCCAATCTTTTTTTGATCGTGCCAAGATCCATTGGTTGTTTTATAATTTTGTGGTAATCCTATTGAATTGGTAAAAATATAATTAAGAAAAATGACTTTGTACTTTTGTAAAAACTTTCTAGATTTATGCAATTTATAAATAGATAATTAAGATGATTAACAGCATTTCCACATACTGGCAGATTGAGTTTCTTGGCATCTACAGGTTGCTGAAAAGGCCACGCAAATTGATGCTTCCATACTGGCTTGAGTACACCTTTTTGAAGAAACTGTAGCTGGTTGGTAACACGCCCTGGGCGATTAGGTGGGGGCACAACAGGTGGTTGGACTACACCGTTTACCGGTTCCACGGGTGGTTCATCACGTGGTGGCGGTTCCTTTGCAGGAGTTGCTGGTGTAGCCGATGTTTTACCAGGTGCACTTGTCTGCATTATCCAGGTTTCATTCATATATTTCTCATTGATACAACGGAATTTCGTTAGTGAATTCTATTACTACAGTTATTATATAACACCAAAATATTAAATAACACTAAAATCTCTTTCCGCAAGACATACTTCAGACCATTACTATTTTCTTACGTGAAATCAATCTTTAGAAAATTACAAACTATGTTATTATATAACTCATGCGTGATTGTAAATTTAAATTTTCTACTATTTTTCATTACAATATAGGGATTACATACGGAAGTTCTACTATTTTACAAAATACTACAAAGGTAAAAATTCGATTTACTCTATAACAATTTTTAATTGTATTTCATTACGATAGAAATTTAGGAATATGAGTAAGGTTCATGCATCACGGAATAAGAAAAACCCATTCATGCAGCGAGCGAATTAGGCTGCTAAATATTGAATTCCATAACCACAGGCAAGCAATTTAGAATTTATTTTAATAAATATCTAATCAAGTATATAATCAACAAATGTATATAGTACAAAAATATTTCCAACTGAAAAATAATGGCAACTCTAACGACAAGTCATTTCATACGTTCATGCAACAAACACAAAACCAGAGAAAAGCGAAATTAAATAAAATAAAATAAAACTAAACAAAAATAATTAGATGAAATCAAATAATTGTAACTTGTTAACTAAAACAATTATCTTAAGGTATATATAAAAATTGTACACTTGTATGAAATGACCCACAAGCTTTAAATATTAATATTTTTAAGATATTGTATGAAACAAAAATTAAATGCAATGAGCAAAAAATATCTTGCTTCGTAGTGTCCAAAAAACCATTATCCCTTTCCCTTTATTTTAATTATTATATTGCGTATAATTTCATAATACATATAGAAGCAAAATAATAAGTTGCTCTTAAGATAATTCTGGAGTTGCCATTTCAAATTTTAACCATATATATCCTAGTTGAAATGATACTCAACAAGGAACCTCACCTTCGGTATATTACACAGCCTTTCTCGCTCCTCCACATCTAACTGTAATTCATACATACCATTCAATCAAACAGCGCTCGGTTTCATTACATAAAAAAAAAAGTTGTGCTCAACAATGTACCAGGAATAAGGGCATTCATAACAGAATGGTTGTAAAAACATTGTCGTTCTTGCGAACAGTGGGAACAATTTGGAAATAAGTAGCAGATATAAATTACAGCATTGAAAATTGGTTGCTAACTGGAAATTATTTATCTAGTTTAAAAAGCATATCGAGTTTGAACTTCACAAATTGTATTTTAAACTTTGAATTAAGGAATCTTATGTATGAATACTGTACATGTCTTGTAGGAGAAACAGCTATAAATGTAAATAATGTAATATGTAATACAATCACTGTTTTATACGATAACAAACTTGGTTTAAAAAGTAGGATCATAGAAATTAGAAAAGGAAGTAACAACAATATATCTCTATATGCTGTTTAATACACGTTTGGACTACATGGGAATTACATAAAGGGAAATATATGACCGACTGCAGCTTTTATGTATAGCATTAGTAGATTAATAAGCAAGTTGCACTTAATATTGTTATATTATAAAATAAATGTATTACTTACCGAATTATTTTGTGAGATAGTGTCCACCTGCTGCATCTTGGCTTCGTTTCTGTAACAAAAAAATATCATCGTGTAAGCAGGTTTCATAAGAAAATATAATAAAAAGTTAAAATATCATTTGGTATCAGATTTTAAATCACATTCTGGGCATACAATGCTTTAATTTCCAAAACTCACTTGCAGATAACCTATTTTACTTTAACATTATGTTATAAATTCAGAAAGTACCATATTTTGCAATGCATTTGATAGATCATTGATCATTTTTTATTTCCTTGCCTTGAATTTGCAGGATTCATTGTATGAAATGTCAAACACCAACTGATACAATCACATTTCATGTGTTGATATAACTAGGTATATTTTATAATGTAAGGCTCATTTTGTCCACCGTAATGAGCTTCACCTACCTTTCCGACATATATGGTACATAAATGCTATGCAGCAGGTAACTGCCTTACGTTGATGCTTGACGCTATGAGGCTTCATCAACAATTGAGATGGCAAGGATATATTCTGAATTGAGCATGGTAGCTCACTAATTGCTTGCCAAGATGATTGCGCTGCAACCAGGGAGATTGGTGCCGTGGAGGCATAACACTACTCAAGCCTACCAAATGGTAGTACTTTGAATGTCAGCCCTGTACACTGCT
The DNA here is from genome assembly GCA_943735885.1 of Stelis phaeoptera. Classification (NCBI taxonomy): domain Eukaryota; kingdom Metazoa; phylum Arthropoda; class Insecta; order Hymenoptera; family Megachilidae; genus Stelis; species Stelis phaeoptera. The sequence goes on from OX030933.1 coordinate 8,384,977, forward strand.
GTGAGACTCCGTACCTCCAGCCAAGACTCGCGACATTAGCAACATCTGGATAACATAACAACAGGACCCCGTATTGTAACAACCCCAAATTGTTTTATTGCTTTAGAGCAAGTTAAACATTGATTTTTTTTTTTTTTTTTTTCTTCAACTTAGGTATATCTGCATAAAATCATTTAACATATCATGCAAAACTGAATGTATAAGATACATGCTTGACATACAACTTTTTTTTTCACTTTTCTATACATAAACTGACAATGTTTGCTACTATAAACACGTTCAAATTGCTCCTTTAAACATTTTGGCAAATTTTATAACTGGAAAACTACTCTTAACGAAACAACCATTAGATAAGATGAAATGCATGTATCAAATTAAATAACGCTTATTAGTATCTAGATGCATGTAAAAATGTTCCTTGTATACAATATAAACAAAGAAAAAAAAATATAACGAAAGCAACTAAGCTATAATTTTTATAGGCTTTTATACAGCATTATGTTATTTTACTATAGGTAGCTTACGATACTCTGAAAAATATATTGTTACAACAAAGTGAGTACACCTAAATTTCATGATAAATCTTTTATATACAGTCATCTAAAATTTATAACCTTCCAACTATTCCATCGCAAGAATTTCTTAAGTATAAAGCTAAATAGCAAAAGAACAAAGAATCGTTTGTAGTGAAGATACGTAATATCAAGAAGATGTAAATGTTACGTATGAATACAAAAATTTTAAGAAACAGAATGGATCAATCAAGAAACAGCACGTCCAAAGTGTAACACTTTTGCTGCATAGTGATATCTTCAATTGTGTACACAAGAATCAACGTGCATACCCTATTGTTCGAGACCAGTGTAAGCCAAAATGGAAAGTTTGACAAAAGTAGCACAAATAACTGGTACACTGGTATAGAAAGTGAACTGACTATTAAAATACAAAATTGATAATATACAGGAAAAAAACGATCTCGCGGATAACCATATGATTTCGACCATGGGAAGCAAGAGCTTCTACCGTGGTGAAGAGGAGCATTGCCAGAACAATCCATGCCGCGAAGACGTTCTATTCGTAGAGGTCCGAGTATCAAGGACAGAGATAAGAGTTCGTGGGTCGAACAGGTGCTTAGTGATCAAAAGTCGACAAAATCAGAAAGGAGAAAGGTGTAAGATACACACGAGAGATGTTGGGAGAGAAGTAAACGCGGTAGATGCGGGAGTGGAAAGAGGAGGAGGACAAGTAGGAGAGGATGGCGAGGGGAAGGGTAGTAGACCCGCGCCCAGCCGATGCACCCAGCCGACGCACAACAAACACGAGCAAGCCGCCGTGTGAGAATCTAGCCGAGCGTTCGATTGGCGCTGAAATCACAACGTTTTTCACATCGGACAATTTTGGCGCGTGCGAATACCCGAACCGCCTTTTCAGTCACTCGATTTGGCGTAGGTTTCAACATGGCGGTATGGCCGCTCGGGAAAGAAAGCTCTCAAGGGCCCGCCGCTACAGCCGCCACTTACGCACCACCACGACACACACCACGCGCTATGCTTATCATCAACGGATCCAGAGACTCTAAAATTACTTGTAATCACTTACCTGATCAATGGAAGTCCACTTTCCACAGGAATTTTATCGAAAAACACTACCACTACGTCTTGGACACTCGCACTACGCTTTCTCCCTGCTTGCTAGTTTGGTTGGTCGGTGTTATGGCCGCCGCCGAGTGTGCCCCACCGTATCACTCACTCACTCTCACTCGTGCGAGCGCGAGCGCTCGGTTCGCATACGCGACAAACGCGGACGCGGCCCGACCAACTAGTTCCACACTTACGAATGCGGACGTCGATCTCTCGTTCTAATATCGTATCAGTGCCCCGTAACGAGCTCCACCGACATTTTCCTGGAGTCTCGTACAATCGGATGGCTTTCCGTGCCCATGACGATCTCGGATCTACAAACTAACGATCGCAGCACCAACAATGGCTACGCATTCTTCCGCGACGTACCGAATGGTCCTGTTCCGCCGTTCCTCGAACACGACCCGACTATCCATTCCCCTCGCTACTCTGCCATTCCGAACATTACCGAATTAATACGAACGAATACGCGCCAAATTTGAAATTCCTAGATATAATTAAAATTTTTACCTTGTATTCTATTGAAAATTATGGTTTTTCAATAAATACTTGGATAATTTCATGATGATGATAAATACTTTTATATAATGACTAATGATTGCGTAATATTGCTTCATTTACTGTAACTGATTATTTCCGGAAGATTAGGTACGAAGAACTTACTGAAACATAAATTTCTTTTTTTCTTTTACAATATTTTATCTTCAGACAATCAAATGTTTAATAATGCTGAAAATTAAAGAAAAAAATAAATAACAGGGTATACAATAAGTAAACAGTGTTATTTATGAAATAAGATCATACTTTATTAACCAATCCAAAAACTAATGGTTAATTTCCATCGTTCCATGTTCACCCATAATGCATTTTTACATCATTGAAATAATGACCTATAAATATAAACATCAATAAACATTAATAGAACATTAAACTAAATAAGTTTTACAGATATAAACATTCATTAATTTTCTTGTGAGAAATATAATGTTAAAATTTTATTAATGACCGCGCAAGTCGTGGTCCAATTCCACGGTTCTATAACTGCAATGCATTTTGGGACACGCGCAAAATCTATAATTACATTTGACTTTTGTTATTAATTTTTGAATAATTTAAATAATAACATTAATTACACAATAATTAAATAAGTAATTGACACGTAGTAAATTTTATACGTAATTTAAATGATATTTCGTTATGACGTGTACGTCGTCATCATCATAGCAAGTTCCGTTATACGTCCAAAATGGCGAAGCATGAACAATTGACCTTTGCTTTGTTTTGATAACAAAATAGAATTCCTATACATAAAAGTATGATATTACACAAATATGATGCATATCACATTCTTGCATATAGTCTATTAAATGTATAAAATTTTATCAATATCACAAAGTAAATGCTAACGCAGTAACAGACCGTAAACTTGTGATATTAACTACGGTAGTCAATTAAACTATTATATAATTCGTCACGTATCACTAACTGCATAATTAAAGAAATACAATGTAAAAGAAATATAGTTACAATTCAAATTGAAATATCGAAAGAATTATTATCATATACGATAACACAAACGACAATGACACTAAACCATAAAATGGCGTCTCTGGAACAAATATTATCACTCTTCGATAGTACGCATTTTTAGCACGTTTCACTTCCGAGTTAGGTATTCAATCACAGATATAATAGCTCTCAAATTTAAGAAAGCAATCCCAGTTTCTAAAAAGTGAGTTGTGCGAAGATAAAAGATTGTTCCAAATACTTCGCATTAACGACCATTTTTGCTTTGATGACGTAATGAAATACGTAAGTCAAGAAAGAAACTAGCCGTTGAGAACGATGTTGGCGCGCACGTAACTTCCTTCCGGTTGCTATTAAACTTTCCGCGTTCTGGGCAGTGATTGGCTCACATCTGTAGAATCTTTCCTGTAAACCAATCGCATGAACACCAATATTGATGAGTCATTATCTATAGGATTTTCCACTGGGAGTTGTGCAATCGTGCTTGATCTTTCCTCTATACGTAACAGTTAAATTAAAAATACAAAAATACTTTAATCGATAAATATGTATAATTAACATGAATTCAATATACATAATAAACAATGAAAAAACTTCGTACCTTCATATTTTTATTTATATTTACACGTTCAATATTTTTCTTTGATAAAAATTATTCGATTTTATATAAAAATAAATAAAAGACAGGTGGCTTGAATCAAATGTAAATAATGTAATGTTATTATTCAAACAATCCCCCAAACTTCTTCAAATGCAGTACATAATTTAGTACATGTCAAAGCTCCAGATAAAGGGTAATTACTAATAGATACAGTATCTTCTGTATAATCTGCATTTACCTGTAATTTAAGAAAATGTTAATTAAAATAATGAAACAGACTTCTGCACTTTATTAAATTTAAATATAGAAATTTATAGCACATATATATGTATACATGTTATACTTACTTGTCCATGAGCCATTGCACCCACTACAATAGCAATTGGTTCATCTGAAAGTACTAATTCTCTTGGATTTTGTACTTTATTTGCACTAAATGACATTGCAATTTTACGACAACCAACTGGCAAATGATCTGTGACTGGATTTTTAATTACCTTCAGTAGTTTCATTGGTCCACCAGATGCACGAACACTAAATTTATGCAACAATTGCACTGGGAGACATAAATATAATTTAATATAATAAAACAACATATAAAACTAATTTCTTTCAAAATTAATATCTTGAGAACTAATTCTTACCCATAAGACCAGCAAAACGCTTGAATGTTCTTGGTATCCTTGTCTGAGGATTTACTTCTATTAGCACATTCTTTTCTGTATGAATATAAACTTGCAAAAGCCCAGCTCTATTTAACGGGCTATCCATTAACATTAATAAACATTGATGAGCGATATCTGGCCTACATGTGCCAGGATCACGATTATTTTTCTTTAAAATATGAAGATGATCATCACAGTTCAGTAATTCAAAACTATTTCCAACCTAGAACAATTAAATAAATAAATATTTAAACACAAACGTAATCTTGGCAATTTATTAAATTTAAAATCAAAATGTATTATTAATAATTTCTAGAATATTGCAGACATTACTAATGACTGAAAACCATTTAAACGAATGATTAATGCAAAGCAATGAATACCAAAATACTTTACAGCATAGAATGTCAAAACTTAATTTTGAAAATAAACAAAACATAACCTTACTTTAACGGATTCCAATTGAGCTTTCTCCAGAATAATAATTAGTCGTTTCTCTTGTTGCTTTATATGTGCCACATGAAGATGTTTAGGAGCAGGGTCATATTCAAATTCGTCTTTCTCAGAACGATGCTTGCGTTTTGGAGCCATTCTTCATGTGTTCATTAAAATTACAAATTATAAATATATTCAAAATTCAATGCGAGCACATGGCATTTTAATACAGCATTGTATTTAACAGAAAACTCTATAGGTGGCAACAGTATGCGGTTACCATGAACCGATAGTGCAGTTACTTTATCGATGGAGTTTTGCATTAACAAAAAAAACCGACGAGTTAGCTCGTCGGCGACAAAAATAATTATAAAGCATAAAAGCATCAAGTACAAACTAAAATCGAATCAAACATTTTAAATATATGACTGTATTGTAATGTAAAAATTTGAATAAAATTAGAAGCTGAAATGAAGCATTGTTAAAAAAGAAAAGACATAGCTTTACACTTATTTTTTTGTTTTTATTATTTTTATCTGAGTAGATGCATTTTTAGTGAGCCCTTATATATAAAGAAATTCATTTGTTGTGATTCATGTGTCATTTCATATGATGAAATTTAGTTCCATTAGTTGGCGGCACCGACGAGATACTATTAAAGACTGCCAGCACCTGTGTATTTTCGCGTACCACTAAGTGGGCTCTGTTGGGCTCTGGCGGCTCCGTCGGTATATGCGTCTAGCGATGATGGTAAAGCGGCAAATGTATTGAGTAGGGTAGGAAAATGAGCGCCTCCACCAGCGGGGAGATAAATGTAGATCTCTGACTTATTCATTATATAACTACTTCAACATAATATGTGAGTATATTATTTTGCTATACATGTAACTTATTACACTCTTATTGCCTCATTATCGTATTATACATTGTTGGAATATTTTATAGATGTAAAAAAAAATAGTAAAAATAAGTAGCACGTAACATTCTAAAGAAATCATAGAATATAAAAGAAATTAATTTGAAAATTACTGTTGCATTTATAAAATAACCATTCAATATAAAATTGGAAAGAAAATACATACAATTTACAATTAATGTTAAAATACGATCATTTTATTAATTGTAAGACTGTTAAGAGATAACGAAAAATAAATTTATTTATTCATTTATCGTATAGTACCACCTCTAATTCTTGACGAGGTGAGATGTTTGTAATTGTGGGATGTGCTGAGTAATACTTTATATCTATAAAGTATTAAACGAAAATTATACATTATTTCTGCAACCTTCCTCAAACATATTAAATAAAATCTAATAATATAACTAATGAATTAGATTGAAGAAAAAGACGCATAAATTAAATATTGGTTAGGAGTATTTATATTCCTATTGTCGAGTAAGATCTCCACCTTTATTTGAAATATTACTCGTCCAGTGACTTCGTAGAGCGCGTTTATCCGTTTATTATTAAACGTTTTCATATGCCAATTGTCTGAACGCCCATTTGGTCCCAACGGCCGCGGCGGTCCGCTGCGGATTCCGGCGGCTGCCGGCGGGCCGCTACGTGCCGCGGCGGATTCCAGCGGGCCGCTGCGGTTTCCGGCGGCTGCCGGCGGGCCGCTACGTGCCGCTGCGGCTGCCGGCGGGCCGCTACGTGCCGCTGCGGCTGCCGGCGGGCCGCTACGTGCCGCTGCGGATTCCAGCGGCTGCCGGCGGGCCGCTACGGCTGCCGGCGGGCCGCTACGTGCCGCTGCGGCTGCCGGCGGGCCGCTACGTGCCGCTACGTGCCGCTGCGGCTGCCGGCGGGCCGCTACGTGCCGCTGCGGATTCCAGCGGCTGCCGGCGGGCCGCTACGTGCCGCTGCGGATTCCGGCGGCTGCCGGCGGGCCGCTACGTGCCGCTGCGGCTGCCGGCGGGCCGCTACGTGCCGCTGCGGATTCCGGTGGCTGCCGGCGGGCCGCTAGGTGCCGCTGCGGATTCCAGCGGCTGCCGGCGGGCCGCTACGTGCCGCTGCGGATTCCAGCGGCTGCCGGCGGGCCGCTACGTGCCGCTGCGGATTCCGGCGGCTGCCGGCGGGCCGCTACGTGCCGCTGCGGATTCCGGCGGCTGCCGGCGGGCCGCTACGTGCCGCTGCGGATTCCAGCGGCTGCCGGCGGGCCGCTACGGCTGCCGGCGGGCCGCTACGTGCCGCTGCGGATTCCAGCGGCTGCCGGCGGGCCGCTACGTGCCGCTGCGGATTCCAGCGGCTGCCGGCGGGCCGCTAGGTGCCGCTGCGGATTCCAGCGGCTGCCGGCGGGCCGCTACGTGCCGCTGCGGATTCCGGCGGCTGCCGGCGGGCCGCTACGTGCCGCTGCGGATTCCGGCGGCTGCCGGCGGGCCGCTAGGTGCCGCTGCGGATTCCAGCGGCTGCCGGCGGGCCGCTACGTGCCGCTGCGGATTCCAGCGGCTGCCGGCGGGCCGCTACGTGCCGCTGCGGATTCCGGCGGCTGCCGGCGGGCCGCTACGTGCCGCTGCGGATTCCGGCGGCTGCCGGCGGGCCGCTACGTGCCGCTGCGGATTCCGGCGGCTGCCGGCGGGCCGCTACGTGCCGCTGCGGCTGCCGGCGGGCCGCTACGTGCCGCTGCGGATTCCAGCGGCTGCCGGCGGGCCGCTACGTGCCGCTGCGGATTCCAGCGGCTGCCGGCGGGCCGCTACGTGCCGCTGCGGATTCCGGCGGCTGCCGGCGGGCCGCTACGTGCCGCTGCGGCTGCCGGCGGGCCGCTACGTGCCGCTGCGGATTCCAGCGGCTGCCGGCGGGCCGCTACGTGCCGCTGCGGCTGCCGGCGGGCCGCTACGTGCCGCTGCGGCTGCCGGCGGGCCGCTACGTGCCGCGGCGGATTCCAGCGGGCCGCTGCGGATTCCGGCGGCTGCCGGCGGGCCGTATAAATATAACAGTAATTAATACTGCATATTTCTTTAGAATGTGATGCGTTTGTTAGTTTAATTTTTCCCATATCTACAAAGCACTCCAACAATGTACAATAGGGAAATAAGGCAATAAAAGTGTTGTAAATTACAAAATAAAACGTGTATAGTTACACATGTTGAAGCGGGTATAGAATGGATAATGTCAGCGACCTGCATATATTTTGTTACCTACGAACCGACGAGATTTTCGATGCTTGGGTATCTGTTTCTCATTCTGACCGCAATATATTCCAGAGGGCGGTAGAAAACAGCGAATTTTTCGGGTTACACAAAGTCCCATAAGGCTGGCAGTCTTCAACAGTAGCTCGTCGGTGTTGGCGGTAATGTTTCGATATCCGCGAGCGGCATGCTTTTCCAATTTTGAAAATTAGGGTTTTTTGGACCCACTGATGATATTATTATAATGTAATATTGTACTACATACAACATGACGCACGTGTTGGAAATTCCAAATAGTTGCTTATTTCTCGAAAAAAAGAAAAAAAAAACGCGATTTCCTGTTTAGTTACTTTCGTCACCCGCCGGTAGATGGCGCCACCTGCACGTTTTGCGGACCGGGTGGTATAAAATTGATAAGAAAAATAAATCTAAAGCTTGGACATAATTAAATTGATTATTTCATTATAATATAATGTTATCTCTTGCTACTATTTAAATTTGGTGACCGTAGGGGGTTGTTTAATTATAGTTTTTCTAATGAAATTTCCAGTAATATCCACGCCATTTATGAATGTATAACTTTACACATTACTAATTAAAAAATAATTTCTGAAAAACAAATGTTATACGTATCCTTTTTATTTCAGATCGTGGTTGTATTGTAAAAAGGTGGATAAAACAAAAATTTCACGCGCACAAAATATTTGTTGTTTTTTTTTTTTCATTTAATATTGCGTCCGTAGATGTTTCATAACTATTTTGTTACTATTTTATAAAAGTCTTGTTATATCAAAGATAGTTGCACAATCAGGTCGTCGATGTGATGTAATCCAGTTGATTATGTGAATAAATTGTAACAAATTATCTCTTCATTGATTAAAAATGTTGTAATAACATATTAAATTATAATAAACGGATTTGTTCACAATTTGCAGACGTATTATTCTATATTTTCCATTTTTATTAGCAATATTTATTTAAGATAGCTATAAATGCAATATAAAACATTGATAACAAGAAAACTAATTTTAATTCAATCTCTATATTATTAACACTTGGTTTGAACTAAAACAGTTCTGGAATTCAGGGATATATCGGCACAATAATAAAATCGTACATTTAAATAGGATAGAAGAATGATTTGTTTATTGATCAATAATATGAAAGGTCGATCTTAAATAAATTTTAATTATCTTCTGAATGTGAATCCTTTTCGGCGGCTTTTGATGTCAACCAGCTGTTGTGCCTGCTTCTTAAGAGCATTTCTGGTTGGTACCTCTTCGTCTTCCTCCGACAGGATCATCGCCGGTGTTGTTGAGGACGGAAATCGTGGAAAAAGAGGTCCTCCATTTGAACGTGCCACCTTTCCTTCTCCCGATGTGGTTGTCATCGACACTGTTTCCACCTAATTTAAATAATTGTCATGTTTAATACTTTGACCATCAAGCTGCGGCTGTTGCAAATTTCATTATGTAGCAATTTTATTTATTATTTTGTCAGTACTTCATTATTTCCATTATTCAGAATTCCAAAAAAGATTTGGTGGGTTTGTTCCCAAAAAGTTCCAAAATTCCAAAATTCTAAAAATATTTTTGTCACTTGTTTTTTATTATATCGATTTGATTACCTTGTCGATTACTACTTCGTTCAAAACTTCGAGATACTTGTCTGGTCCTCCTAAAGTCTCAATTATGCACTTTGACTTTTCATTCATCAGAACTATAAGTTCCAAAGGGTTTTCAATTTTGTTTGGTTCATCTGGCAACGTGTCAATTATATCCTAAAAGACATTCCGTGTAAATATATTATTTTAATATCTTGAGCATGTTTAGTGCTTTCTTAATTAAAAAATTGAAATGTTAACCGTTATTTACTCTTGCAACATCTCACTTTTATATTTTTCAGATTAGAATTAAGAATCTCTGAATCAAAAGGATTTTTTATTTTCGCTACAAAATCGAAGGCCGCTTAACGTCATATTTATTTAAACGCTGCCAAACAAAGTGTTTTGCGGAGATTGCAAAAGAAACTTTTGGAACAACCTGATATTATAAAGGATTCAAAAGTTTCAATTTTCGTTCAAAATTATTGTCCAAAAGAAAAAGTTTCCCCGACGTTCAAGGTTCTTCCATGTTCCTTCAGAAAGTCGAATTTTTGTTTCCATTACTATTCCGTGTTTGTACACGCCCAACAGAGGAAACGAAAGTCGAGTTAACGAGTTAGGGCGGCACGTACGGTTTTCTAGGGATCGATTGAATCAATAATTGATTTTCTCGCGGTCCGACGTGCTACCGAAGTGTTTGCTTTCGATCGAACGGGAAGGTGTTAATGCGTAGGACAGCGGCCATCCTCAGGTGAGAATTACAGCCGCGGATCGTTGAAGAAAGTTCATTGGTGAATGACGAACGAGGAGGATGAACGACGACGGGGTGTTAAATCGCCAGAGACAATATAATTGGTACGGAAACTCGGAACGGTGTACACCGTCGCTGTGGAACGCCATCGAAGCCGGCCTCACTAATTTAATTAGGAATTTACACGGTATTCCCATCGACCATTTTAACCATCACACCATGGACCATCCCGATGGAACTTTGATTCCTTCTGTGTGCGATCCTTGGAACGTGTTAATTCGACGCGACATCCTTTCGCGTTTATTGAACGAACGCATGTTAATTGAAAATTTTTCGTTACAACAAAAGCTAATTACCGATTCTGATGGCCAAGCTGATAACAGCGATTATTGTTCCTTAGGTGTTGATGTCTAAGCGTTCGAACATTGATTCGTTAATTTCCACAAGTTAGAAATGCATTATTTTCAAAATAGTTTAATAATGAATAATTACTTAAATGAAAGGTACGCGAACTTTAAATATACTGAAAGTTTAAATTTTCATCCTTAATAATGAACAGTGTCCGGGAAACCCTCGCGCAACACGGCACAATTTCGTTTTAACAAACGAAAGTAATAGACTTAAAAAGAAGTAAACATTAGTTTCGATGATTTTTGAAATCTGCTCTTGCTTTTCTACCATTTCCTTGTTTCGTATAAGAAGGCATTTTTTTATGAATCTAACAACCGTGTTGTACGGGGGTTATCTGTAGCTTCATCCACTATGAATCAAGAATGCCAGACGGGGCGCAAAACGCATACGTCGAAAAGTTACTCACCCGAAACTTATTGCACACGTTCCACAACGTCGTAGTTATTTCCCCTACAAGATCCTCGACCCTTTGTCTTTCTGTTTCTGCCTTTAATTGACGTGATCGTTGCTTACCGATCAGACTGTTCAACGTTTCCACTTCTTCCGCGTTTCTAAGATGCATGGTTCGCAATCAAAAAAGCTCAGCACTGACCGCACGTTTTATGCGACTAAGGGAACTTGCAATTTTTCATTTCTTTTCAGATCGAAAGAAAGATTATTGAAGGACTTGTGTGTGGGAATTTATTACAGTGTATGTCATAAAATTACCAATCAGTATATAACGATCAATCATTACACAGGGTGAGTCAATGAAAGTCACCCCAAATAATTCATTATCTACTGACTGTATTAAAAAATGTTCAAGGTGGAATTTATCGTGTTTCGGAAGCCTGATCTGATGAATATACTTTGCTTGTTTAATGTCTTATACTTTCTGAGGTATGAAAGTGATCTTAAGCTTTCTAACTCGCAGCATTTCAGGTGGAAGTTCAGAAGACCACTTACTGTTCCGCGTTCTTCGTTTCGGAGAATTTTTTCGTCTCCATCTCGGCGACAATTTGTTGCCTTTGCTTTTCTAACGCCATTTTCTCTTGTTCAGTGGCCAACCGCATTTTCTGTAGATTCTCCTTGGTCGCCTGCTGACCCAGAAACCGGTTCAGAACGTCCTCGGACCTGGACACTCCGGTGGCGCTGCGAAGCTTGGAGAACGCCTCTTCGAGTCGTGTCACCTCATCCTTGGTAATGTCTTCTGTGGACACCGCACAACTTTTCCCACGTGTGTCGAAATCGTCGCGGGAACGCGAATGGAATATCATTTTTTCCAGCCGTTCGAGATCCATCTTCCGTTCCAATACGCGTCGTCTACAAAGAAAATAAATTAGATCAGAGAAAATCTAAAGATGAATCGTTGGAATCTTTCCGATGCAATTGATTAGCTCTTTGACTTGAAGTACTCCATAGTCAAAGGGTTAATAATTATGTTACCACTTCGTGTAACAAATTTAATATCCTATGTAAAACCATTTTCGACCCATCGTTATACCAAAAAAAAATACTCGAAGAGCATTTGTAGTTAATGACAATAATTTAATCATTTATTTACGAATTTAATTATTATATTATTTGTATGTTTAGACCTGTATTCCTCGAGTACAGCGTATCGTTCTCTACTGCAATTCGTAACTTCAATTTCCTCCTTTATCAACGTCTGCTGCGTGTTATCTTTCAACGTAATGGCTTCCTCTTTCACTTTCTGCTTGGAACACGTTTACGCTGATTTTGTATATCTACGAAAATGTTGTTAAGCAATATTTCTGTTAACGATCAAACTCGTGGCTTGCCTGCAGACGTTTCGTTTCGTTCTCTTGTTCCCTGATCTCGTCCTCTAGGTTCTTCAAAGAAGACGCGTGGAACACTGATTTTTCCTTTAAATCGGCACACATGGAACGGTATTTCATTCGTATTATGTTCGCCTTGATCTGCATCATTCTGATGTGCTCTAAACGTACTTCTAATTTGACAATTTTCTAAAAAAAAAAAAAAACACAAGTAAAATCAATAACAAATATCCCTGTTACAGTTAGGGCTACCACCCCATCGATTTTAACCTAAAGACTCAAGATTTTATTGGAAAAAAATGAAATAATACTTTGTATTATAACTTTGGTTACAGTATTTTTGTTTCTTGTTCTCCTGACTCACATTTTTCAACGGGTTCTCCACCTTCTTCTTAAATACCTTCTGCATTTTATCACTCATCAATTGGCTATATTCTTCCAGCAGCAGGTGCAATTTCTGTTGTCTCTAAGTACATATTAACGCCGAACCGTAATCGTATGTAGGTTTCGTGCGAATTAATCGTTAGATGATCGTTATCTGGTTTCTTACCCTCTGGCGTTGATATTTAATTAGATCGTGCCTCTTTCTTAATCGTACATTGTCCTCGTCCGCTTTAGCAATTGTCTCGCTTAAATTGCGTTTTTTCTCATGAGCCGACGACTTGCGACTCATGTGAACCGTGCTCTCCGATTTTCCCTCATTCTGAAACATATGTATATATATATATCGTGCAACGTATAGATTCGTCGATCAAATTTTCGTTTTTTTTTTTTTAACATTACATTTTTCAAGTTTGCATACTCCAGGTAAAGGTTTTTGACGGTCTGCTTGAGTGCTGCTATCGTTTCCGCGTACTCATGTCTCTTCACTTCGTACTCCTCGTAATTCGCTTTTCTTTGTCCCTCTGCGAACACGGGGCACACGATTCTTTATTAACACGTCACTTATCGCGTAAGAATTATGATGACGTTTTTGCTCAGAACTATTTTAATAGCACTGTAGATTCTGTTAAATTCTACCTATTTTGTAATGAAATGAATTCACAAAATTTAACCCTTAAGTGAACTTTCGGCTTTAGTTTGTCATGATTACAAGCATGTATGTCGAACACGAGAAAAATCGTCAAAATGATCATCACGGGGAATGAAAGTCCCTGGATCTTCGGAGATAAACAACGAAATAATTTACCGCCTGTACGACCGCGTTCCGTTATGCTTCCTTGTAAAATCAGTTTTCGGGCCGCATGGAATTTAATCGTTTTTTTTTTTTTGTACTCTTGAATGTCCATTAGGTCAATAGAGCGGTAATTAAGCTGTAAATCGAGATAAGACAGTTTCCATAATAATGGCTAGAGGATAGAACAAACACGGGTCGTGACTGAACTCGTGGTCGCGATGCCCTGATCATCGTATTTTGCATGTATATACTTTGAATAACAAAACAACTAAATTACCTAGATTATCTAAATTGATGTCACGATTTTCTTTCAAAGTGACTAGTTGCTTTAAGAAAGCCAATATTAGATTGCTGGTTGTTTTTCTAGGTCGTTTCAAGAAGAAAATATGGACAAATTGAATGACCTGTATTTATTTTAGCCATATTTATCACTCGATAATAAAACTGATAATTTATTTTTTTACTTTCAAATTGTATAGGTACAAACCCAATGAATATACATGTGTATATGTATAAATAAGAATTAAAATAAAATTGGAAAGCAGTTTTATATAAAAATATAAATTTCAAAGAATTATGATCATTAGGGGTATGCAAAGGTTTTCATCGTTCGTAAGACAATTTTCTTCATTAATATTCCACATTCATTAACGTTACAGATATTAAGGATTGACTTTTTCTTAAATTAATATCACAGATTAGCATTTTGATTACTAATTTAAGTTCAATAGCATTGATAGGTTGGAATATTTTACACACCCCTTATAAATATTATCTAAACATCTAAATAGAGCCACTAGAATCATCTTCAACTTTTATGGTACCATAATGACGTATAATTTCTGTTTTCATTAACAGGTCATTAACATTTCGTGAATGAAGCAATTATGAAGTATTGTTCGGGTGCTGTTCAACGTAAAAGCAGTTTATGAAGTTGTACGCTCGTTTGAACGTAACAGTAGTCTGATTGTGAGGCAACAGTAGCTGCATCAAATAGGAAATAATAATTCACAGCGGTGTTCAAGACCGTGAACTAAAATTATACACGGACTTGCTCCGGTACATTTAATAGAAACGCTAACTAGAATATCCATTTTATAATTAACGTTTGGACGTCTGTGCATCAATAAGCCAGCCAAAGATTTCATTTATTTTACTCTGTTTTTATCTTTCCCTCAGAGATCCTCCACATATGTGACGCGAACGATTCTGAACTCTAGTCTTTCCGGTTAAACGTGTTCTTATGTATCTTCGTATGCAATCAGGAACTCGCTTGGGAAATGAACGCTGGCGAATATTGTTTTCTTTTTTCACGACTATATTTAACGAACAGCAATATTAAACTATGATTAAGTAAACTGATTATATAGCTTCATCGGTCGCGTCGTTCCGAGCGCGGTTTTACCTGACAGCTGGATCTTTTTCTTGATCTCCGCGATTTTCTTATTTAAATCGTTTAATTTATTATCCGCAGTGGGCGCCAACAGATGGGACATCTTGCCGTGGATGCACTCGAAAATTCACATAACACTTATCGACCCAATAGTACCTTGCGTTGTCTTGGATACGATATTATGTAGATTTTAATACCTCGTGCCATGCGCAAACGTACGTACATTGGATCATATCATTTTATTTTTATTAAACCCAACGTCGATATTAATGATAATATTTTCGTTCCTTCACTACACCACTTTTATACTTAATTTGTATTTTCGATTATTTCTTGTATGCTCAAACTACAAACAGGTCTTTTCACCAAATTACTTCATCTTACCTCCTTTACAATCGCATGCGAATTGCTTAGATATTTACGTCACAACCACGCGTCAAACTTTCTTCAAATAAATCGTAGGGTCTTATGAAAGGAACATCGTACGTCTAAGTGTATTATAACAACAACAACAAAAAAATCGTAACCCACAATCCAGATTCTGTTCAAAGAACAAGTGTAAAAAGCTTTGGTAACACGCGTTGTTCAATTGAGACGTGGCCTGTTTGCAATCCGGCGAAAGAAATGTTCGTCGCCGTTGATGGCGTAATATTTTGCGCGACAACGCATCGCTTGGGCAGATGTTTGCGGTTCGATGATAGGGTTAATCGTTCCATTAATAAAAACTAACGACCGCCTCGTATTTACGAGCTTCGTGCTCGTATCCCGTGCGTTTCAGGACGACAAAGGGGAAAGCAATTCGTAAGACTTCGCCTTGTTGAATGGAGTTGAGAGAGAAAGGAGGGGATGGAGGAGGAGGATGGAACCGAATTATAATTCCGCATTTGTATTCGTTAAGGCAGCAGCCGCGCCTGGCGGCGGCTATACTGGCGATGAATTTCGCGTTACACGCAATCAACCGCTGGAAGGTTAATTAATGATCAGACATTCTCGGCCAGTGCTCGACGGGCCTCATATACATCGGCGTCTTGCCACTTTATAACTGACCACGTTCGTTGCGTTCCGTTTGCCGCTTGAATTCTAGAGAAGCATCACGTGCGACGACGTTAGATTTCAATTCAACGGAGAATCAGGGATTCGATTTCCATTTGCGCCTTGATTTCGCGAAATCGAGCAATAAACAATCGACGACAAATGCAAAGCAAAAAAAAAAAAAGACAGCCTAATATTTGCTTAACGAGTTAATACTTGTTCAGTTAATAAAATTGTTAAATATCATAGAATAATAATAGAATATAGAATAGAATCTCAGTATAAACAATCCGACGTAAATTAGTCACGAATATTTGTATCCATATTTATTGCTTTGTCAGATTTACAAAATATTCATTTGAAACGTATTATTATTTATAATACTATTTAATATCGAAGTTTTAGGCGATACTGTTCGATATTGCGTTTGAAATTTAAAAAAATGCGCACGCATCACGGGCATTTAATAAATTCCGTTAGCACCATTTGATTGAAGGGTGCGCTGCGGTACCGTTCCGATGATGCTGGATTCCTATTGGCCGAAACCGGCCGCCATCCTACAGCGGCGTAATGATACAGCGACCGGAGGCAGGTGCGCGCGCACCAGGGAACTACTTTCAGCGCGTGAAGCGAACAATAGGGACCCCAGAAGTGTTTCGGACGCGGTCGTGTTCGTGTACGGTTGCCGTATGCTTTTTTATCGTATTATCCCGCGTGAACGTGCATACACTTTTGCCAGACGTATTCGGAGGTGACATAGATTACGGACGATGTGCGTGGTCAAGTGACGGTACGCGAATTTTATACTGAAGTGCGCCGAAGTGGTTGGTTCTCTTTAGTGTGTGCACCCGGGTCTCGATGAGTGTGTGTCTATTCGATGTGTGTGGATAAAATTCACGGCATCATGTTGCCACGACGAAAATTGGATTACACATCGATGGCGTGCCTCCTCCTGCCCCTGCTCGTGCTCGTTTCTTTTCCCGCTGTATCTGGTAAGTGTTTTAAATCGTTGTTTCACGATACGAATCACTTCGCGTTCTGCCTTGAGAGTCAATTTGAAGTCGTTGTACGCCACATGTCGCTGCTAGGCAACAGGTCACCTAACGAACGCCGAGCGCCGGCGCAATAGACGCTCGGAGATTAAACTGACATTCGACTCGTTTTTTAAACGTTTTCTTCGTTAAATATTTAATAAATCGTTTGGGGTTCGCGGGTCGGACGATCAGTGAACGATTTCGTTCGTGTAATTGGTATTCTGGAGCGATGTCGGCAATCGTGTTGCCTGCTTTCAATTACTACCTGTCTCGAAAATATTGACCGTGTCAGTCTGCTCCTTCTTTCCTTTTCAAAATGAATGCTTTTCGAACGATTTCTTCTTTCCTTTTATTTTATATGGTTTATTATGCACATACAGGCTTTCAGTAGTGAATATGAAAGAAATGATTGTTTTCGGTAATAAAATTATAGTTATTGTTCTATGATGAAGTTTTTCTTTTCTCAATGCTAGAAGTGAAAGTTTTCTTGTATTTTATTTTCATTGTACTCCCGATATACGTGAGTTCTAACCATACACGTGGTTATGTTACTGTCACAGGGGTGCTCAATTTCGATGTTGCCTGGTAAATGGGATGAGGTTAGGTTGGCAGTCCCTGAGGGACAGGTGCCCAACCCCGCTTTCCAGGAAACGAGTCTTCCTTCCCTCTTATACACGTAAACATCCGAAACAACATTTCGCGTCCTTGTTTCTTTTCGACTATTTTCCACAAATTTCAGCCTTTGACTTCTTTTTCGCGACTTAGATTTTTTTAAATAAGTATCGTCTCGATTATGATTTTATAATATTGATTTGTATCGCGAATATTGAAAGACTCAATTTTTTTTTTTTTTTTCATGCAAATCAGTTTTCGTTGAGTTGATTATAATGCTGCACATTTATCAACTAAAGGTCACGGATTGTATATTAATGAGCAGTTAGTCGTTAATATACCCAACTTTTTAGTTATATTATTTTTATTATAAAACAGGAACGTCAGGTTGTTTTTATAGTCGTGATGTTAGATTTTTAATTCGATTCGTATAAAAAATGGAGTCGGATAAGTAATTTTGAGTATAAATTGAAATACATATATTGTGATATCGAGCTTATTTTAATTCCTTTTCGGAACTCAGTGTATTTATTATTGTATTAAACGTTCACAATCGTTCATTTCCATTCTCACTTCTTTGCGCATAAATCTCTGTTAGCGGTGATGTAACACTGAATTGAGCCATCAGGTACTTTCAATTAGGCGGGAAAAATCGTACAGTCGACTTTTTAAAGTATTTTACTTAAAAATCGTCCAAATTCTATCTCATAGAAATTGCAATAACATAATAAAAAGTAAATAAATTTGTAATAATATCCAATAAAGGCTAGATTTTAACTTCTTTCGTATTCCCTGCTGTCAGTCGTCGAACTTGCGATCATATTTCAACACTTAATCCTTTTAACAAACGCACCGTGTTTGTACGTCACATTGTTTTGTACAAAGTTAATTCTTATTCTATTTAAAAACTGAGAAATTTTCATACACAAATTGAACATTAGAGAATTGAATAAGAAATGTTTTCTTTATGAGATCTAATTTATTAATTTAATATTGATATGTCTTCAGTGCTTGAGATATTTTTATCTTCAGATGTATACAAACATTCGTGGCACTCAAAGGGTTGAATCGAGATTAAAAATGCTTTGATATAGGAAGATTTTATTATGGAATGTTCTCCGATTGAGTTAGGTTGGCAGTCGCTTCCGAGAGCGGATCGAGGACCTCGCCTGGTGCCTGTTGCTTTTGCGTTCAGATATTCTGAATGTGGCATGGCGGCAATTCTCTCGACGTTCGCCGTTCTTAAGTTCTCAGGCTTTCTCTTCTCTCTCTCCTTAGGAGAACGATTCGCCCGGACTTAACGGGCTTTCACACAAAACTACGCGTGCCGGTGCAGGTATCGCCTTCATTTTCGCGGATTTAAAGGCGGCTGCACACGCATCGACCCCTAAGTTTCATGATTCGAGTCGCGATATTAGATTTGGAATTTAAGTACCATTATGGACTTACTTCTCCAGTTCATGTTACCCATAACATACCCAGTCCCCTGTTATTCCTATGTCCTCTATGGTCTGCAAGAAAAAATTATGAACAGAAAGGGTTAACAACTCCTATCCTGCTTATCAAAATGTTGCACAAGGTATCTTAAAGTTCCTTAGCAACATAAGACATTTATTTATTCATTTCGATCAGACCTTTAAATTCCATAAGTTTTACATTGAAAATAATCCATAAATTCATGAATAGTGTCTTTCGGAATTATATTTGAATTTTAACGAAATAAACGTACACACACACACACGCCCCAGTACCCTTCAAGAAATTAACATTAGCTTATAGCTTTGTAACGAAACGTTCATAGGCAACTTGTACAATATTATTTTTACCTACAAAATGAATCCTTTGCACTTTGTCGGAAGGGACTCGTGTATAGCTTGTATCTTCCTTTTAAATATCATGCATACCCCTCATGAATATGATAATAATGGTAGGCGGTACAGAATCTCTGCTCTCTTTCGGAACGTCCGATCAAGGAAAGCATGACGGTGTAATTCTCGTTCGGAAGGGCGTCGATATTGATTCATCATTTGCATATTCGCTCGGAAGGGTACTTTTGGTCTTTCGAGATCCTCTTGCCTTTCGGGCCTGTCGGGTGATTAACATTTCCTCGGCTTTGAATCGAATCCCTCTGTATCGCGTAGCCTGGTAGAGACACTCGAAACCGGCGCAGCTTAGAATCCGACGTGCGATCGACCCGTAACCGGTTCCTTCGTTCCCTTTCATCGATTCAGGGGGCCACACGTGCATGCACATGAATGCAACGCCGAGGAACGCGTGCACGAGGATACGTCTGGAGTCTGGCGAACGTCTTCTCCTGCCGTTCACTCCGTAAGCAACCAAGAAAGGTCACAATTTGACGATCCTTCTCGTCGGAGCCAACAGGTTTCACTCTCGATATAAAAAAGAGCACTTACGTTAATCTGTCCTGGGGATACGCTCGTTTATTTATACAGCTTCCAGCCATTTAATTAAACTGCTTAATGTTTTCAACGTTTCTCATTTTGGTAATAAAATCAAAAGGTTTAAGAAGACGTTAATGGGTGCATTTATTAATTACTCAGGTGTTATATTTAATAAAAGAAATAATATGGTATAGCGGGTTGAATTTTCTTGTACGATTTAATTCCACCGAACAGCTGAGTATGGCAGTTTTCAAAATAGAAGCAAATTCTTTGTTAAAAGTATTGATAGCTCAAAAAGTGGCAATTTCCTCGCCTGATCCTAGAAGATTCAAATCAAATTTAACGTCCCATTATTATTTTGAGTTAGTGCCCTTAAACATCGGTCCCATAAATCCTGCAACCATAAATTTTCCTATATAGACTTTATTACTTTTCCAGACTGATCTTTAAGAAGTGCATTGCCACTTTTAGATCGCTATAAATTCGTTCGTCCGAGAGATTATGATACAGATTTGCAGATGCATGTTTCAAAGTATATTTCTTAAGGAAATGAGAAGGAATCCTAAAGATCACTAGGATCTTCGTCTTCGACAGGTAGCAATATTTTTCCCTCGATCCCCGGATCGTTCCGTTTTCTCCGTCAAGCAACGTGGCCAGGACACTGAAGAGAGACGAGAGATATCTCGTCGGTATCTCGCGGCATCTGTTAACTAAAAGGGCAGGATCTTCTTCGTCGCTTGTGCCGACCCGGCCTATACACCACACGACCATTTGCATTCGTCTTTTAAAGCCCTTTTCCTTCCCTGTTGTTGACGCATAGCGTAAAACCGCATAATTAAGGACCTTCGCTACCGTACGTCCATCCGTTCCTTCCGTTCTTACGTTCCTCTCTGCCAGTTACTTCTCTTCTTTCGTCCAGAGATTCAGCGTTGCGCCACTCGGTATCGCGCAGGAATCGAGGATTGTGCCGTCAGTCAGAGCCAGGACAGCCGGGAGTCCTTATAAAGCACGAAAGGATCTATCCTGCGTGGCAGTATGTAGATTCTAAGAAGTTCGCCTGCCTCGTAGGAAAAGAGGACCTTTTTCGACGGGCAGGAGAAACAGGAAGACGAGTCGAGGATGCTTATGCGCGTATATCTATCACCGTCGTTCGATGTCCCGTTGATAAGAGTGAATTGGATCAAGGATCCTTATCCTACCAAAGATCTGTCCGTTCGATCGTACCTATGAATCTTATTCTATTCTGTAATCGATTCGGAATAAAGTATTACAGGGTGATTGAAAATCATTTTTAACAAAAGATTACTTATAATTTAACTTGCAATAGGTATTGTTATAGCTCGTGCTATGATTTATGTTAGCCTGGTTTTCAAATACAGAGTTAAGGATTAAAATTTTGACGAGCTGATAAAGTAAACTGAACTGTTATGAATCGATGTATTCGATAATTGGATGATTAAAACGGTCTTTCCAAGACTATATAGATAAATCTGTCAAACCAAACAGAAGATGCACGGTAGAATTCCAGCTACAAAAGGTGTACTTCCAGTCAGCTGGAAATGAATGAAGTAACAATCGATTCGTCTTGACTCGATGGCGATTGTGTTTAGTTCCACGGCAATTATGAATTCACTCAGAACACGCTGGCAAAGGGGTTCGCTCGGCTCGAATGGTTCACGTTGAATGGTTCAGCTTCTTTCATCGCGCCCGAGGGCATAATCGTCGCGCGACTTCGCGAACCCGCGACGTACGAGCATGGAATTATTCAGCCACTTGGCGTTTTCTCACAAGTATTAAGCGTTCGTTCCCTCCGAAGATGCGCTTTAATTCGTTATCACGGCCGACGATCTCGGGGGAAGAAAAGAAATCTGGCCGCGAGGAAAAAAAGCGAGAGCGAACAAACGAGGTTCTCTTCTTGGTGAGAAGACCACCGAGGTAGCCGTTTTCGCGACACGTGGAAACGGTTTCACGGGACTCGAATTCGGCTGTAAATCGAGCAAATCGTTTATCCGAGCGGCACGAGCACGGACAACGATCCTTGTTGTATTATTCGTCCGTCGATACGGCCGTTTTATTTTTCCCAAGAGGAGCCAACCAGCCATCGTCGAGGAATACGCGTTTCGAGACTCGTTCTTTTACCTTAGGTCAATGCGATCGTATCTATTAATCATTCGATTCTTTCGCGCCGTCTTTCTCTTTTCCGCGCGGCCGTACGAGCGTGTACGTAGTCACTCTTTCGCCTGATAAATGGCAATGAGCGCCATGCTAAAGCGAATGCTTTACACGAGCCTAATCGCCGACTGACTAATAACTTTTCTCCCGGCGAACGGTCATGGGAACCTGGGCGTTACATGCTCGCAGAATTTTCCTATTTTCGATGAATTTCGTGCTCGTGGTATTTCTGGATCGATTGCCGGTACGGGTAACCCTCGCGCAACACGCTCGTTAGGCTCCTAACAAATGTGTCATACAAGGACTGCTATTACTTGTATTACTATTACTTTATACTAAACATTACAAAAGATTACAAGGTGTAATCGCTTTCAATTTCCTCGTACGCATAGCATACCTAAATTTTATAATTTCGTATATTAATTGGTATTGAAAATGAATTGTAAATTTGTTTCGAACGGATAAGATAATGATTACCAAATTAATAGGATTCATAATTTAGCTATTTGCGTTTATCTCGTAATCTGGCAATCAAAGTTGGTTAGCATCGAAAGATTCGCGGTTAGATGAAATATTTTTCGCAATTAGCGTCGTGGAACGTTGATTCGATTAATTTTTCACGCGGTCAGCGATGCTTGTGTGGTTGAAAGCAAGAACCCCTTCGTAGACACGCTTGTTGATTCGTATTACATGCTCGCGCGACGGAACAATCGAAAACCACGCTTACAAGGCTAACGTTCCATTAAACGAACCGTCTTAATTCTTTTTTTTTCCCTTTCATAATCGTACCACGTATCGTTAAACTCGATAGTAGTTGAGCGGTGTAACTCGTTTTTCGAGGAAAACGAGCTTTTGTGAAATTTAAAATTGTCTTGAACGTGTATACGTGGTATGATTTTATTTTTGATATTAAATGGGAAATATGACATTATTATTTGGAATGCGTCATTCCACATCTGTATTGTTCCTATTCCACCTTTCCTTCTATATTTCTTTGTTAAACACGACTTTGACTTTGAAAAGAAACTCTCAGAATGCGTAGATTTATTCGATAGACACGATTTTCAGATTTCTGAGTATTAACGCCCAAGGCGCATGTCCTGCTTGCCTCTACATACGTCTCTGTACGGTGCTATTCAATTTTTGGCTCCAGTTACTTAAAGTATATTCTTTTCTCCTAAAACCTCTATTCGAACATTATCAATACTGCCAATGTGTTAAATCAGTAAAAAAGAAAAGATACATTGGGGCTATGAATATTTTCCGGAAGTTACGTCAAACTTACCGCAAGTATTCTCCCTCTTCCTTTAGTTTATTGGTATAACAAGGAAGAATCCTTACCTGGGTAGAGGTCTTTCGCAATTTGTAAGTGAGAAACTGCGATCTTACAGAGTCTCAGCACTCTGTGCGAACTCGTTTGAACTTCTTCGTGGGTACACACCGATCGTCACACGGACGTGTACTAAATTTACTGATTTCTGTTAATAATTACTCCAGTTATCAGACTGTACTTGCAGGATTACCATAAAACGTCCTAAAATTATAATTAGTCATATCATGGCAGTAAAATGTAAGTTAAAGACTGTCCAGGATGCAAAATTAAATTTATCAACAAAGTAGTCGAATTATGTCACTCGAATGCAAATTTTGTGTCACACTTATTAAAAACAATTTTATTTTCCTGTATTTCAAAGAAATAGAACCAAATTCCTATTCTGCAGGGAACTTAAACAAATTCTTTTTTTTTCCTTTGCGATGCATAACAAATGTGCACATTTATTTAAAAAAGAAAAAAAAAAGAGGAGAAAAAAGAAGAACTTTATTCATGAATTTATAAAAAAATATGTTTTTAAGTTTGCACGATCCTGAGGGTTAATCAAAGTTCGTCATTCATGAATGTTATTTGTATACATGGGCCGTGTTTGGGCTTTCCGGGAAACGTGATTTACCCCCAATGTTTTTCGTCGCTCATGAAAGCCAGACGCTCTAGGAAAACGTGACTTTCTCGTTTAACATGCACGTTCATATATACAGTCCTATTGTGTAATGGTCCTTGAACTAACATCCACCAAGCAGTTGGTCGACAGTCTCCCACGCCCTGCTACCAAACGGCACGAGTCCTTCGCAGGATTCCCAGGATTTAACACGCTTGTATGGAAGTAATTTGTTCGCAATTTCTTCCGTAAAACTTATTTCTTCCCTTCGCTTTTCCAATTTTCCATACATCTTTTCCACCAAGTTCAGTGTATCTCTATAACACGTAACTGCAGGCTCAATGAAAATTAATGAACGAGGACCTTAGCAACAGTAGAAAGTTGGTAACATCAAAGGTCAAAGGTTAAAGTCCTGGAATTTCGTTTGCCAATGATTACAATATTTTACAGGTAGATTAAGCGTGTGATTGATTTTCATTTATAAATAGAGATTTTGAACCAGAAATCTCGTCAATTTTATTCAGTGACGTGTCTGATATTCGAATGGACGTTCCTCAGCATCTGCTCTTACCTCGCGATTAAATCGCACGTGAGGATTATAGTTTCAGTTATACAAAGACGAATACGTATAGAATTTCCTGTAAAAGTAGCAGCACAGACAAAGAAAATCCCGCAAACGGTATCCAATCATTCTGTCGCGTTTTTCTGATGATAATCGTGCGAGACGTTCGTCGATCAACATGGCCACTCGTGCATTTCCTTCGAACCTGGAGGAACTAACGAGTGGTCGCAACGGAATCGTTGATTTTAGGTTCGTCCCTCCTCGATTGTGTTCCGCGTTATAATTCCACGGAACGTTTTCCTTTGTTCTTTCCTGATTATCCTAGAAAATGCCGCGTGCACACACGGCTAACCTTTGAATCTTCCTATCGGCAATCGCTCGATGTAATTGCATCGATAGGAACACGTTACGCCGTTTGATCGCAACGGCGCTTGCTTACGCGTCGAACCGTGTAAACACGTTCTTGTTGTATGTGTGTAACAGAATGGTATTTAACGATGAAGCTGTTACAGGTGTGAAATCAATTTTGGCCAATGATTTTTAAGGAATTTCTATTAAAATCGGTAGGATGTTGCGCTTGATGTAACTTCGTGACAGAAAAATATTTCAAAATAGTACTTATGGCATATCAGTTTGAAGCTCATGTTTCGACGAAAATGACCACGTAAATATTTTATAAGGATCTTTAATATATAATAACTGGTCCTTCGTTAGCAATTTCAGACAGAAATTAAAAAATAAAATAATAAAAGGATTATTCATGCTCCCACGTATTATTCATCAATGTTTATTAGTCTTTGTTTCTGTTCCATTTAGCACCAAAGTGTTTTCGTTTTAACAGAGTACAAAACATATTCCACCGGATCTGAACCGGATTTCGGCAATCGCGGCAAAAATTAGCGCTACCATGCGAGCTGGTTTCCGTGAGATCAACGTTTTGCAGATTGGCCAGGGTTCCTCCAAGCTCTTGTAGGCTGATCTTCAGGAAGTCCAAACCCACGTTTGCTAGTCCTGTGTACTCGTCAATTAGAGTGCTTTCCATGGCTCGAGAAAGTGTGTTTCACCACTTAGCGGGGTGTAATTTAATTTTGGCTCCGAATCGGATTGGCTGATTTTTTTAAAATGGCGTGAACTGTTCTGTGCCAGTATGAGTCCTCCATATTTCTTTCTGTAACACGATGGACGTGTTTATAATACTTTCTCATAGCCAGATTTCTTTGAAAATTCACTTTATTCGATATTCTATTCGAAAATTGATTTCCTTTTTCTCAAATTATTTGCTGCCAATTTCATTATTACATGAAAAAGCATAAATCAATGATGGTTTTCTGTTTTCGGTTCTGAACCTTACATGCAGGTTCAGTTTTAAACGAAAAATAATTCAATGAAGTTACTATCAAATGAATTTTAAAGATAATGCTGATATGTAAGTGCATCAACAGGGTGGTGTAGGTTTTTAGGTCAAATTCGTGCTACGTGGAGCAATGTCAGACACGTTCGTGCAAGTTTGTCCCTCTTTCCAAATCCCCCGTTTGTCCGTTTCTGGTCGACGGTACCTTTGTACCATTATCGATTGCCAGGTGCGTCTCCGATAGGTCTTTGAGCGTGACGGGACGCGATGAAAAAGGGTGGTACCTTGTTTTCAGGGTGGATAGTACATCAGGACTTTTGTAAATACAACTATAAAATTAATATTAGAATTGTTGGCATTCAGTGTACGATTTGAAATTTAAAATGAAATGGGGAAATAAATTTATAAAGTATGAAACATAAATTAGTAACAATAATGCTTAAAATGTTTCATTTTAAAGCTAAGGGTCGAAATGTCACTTTCAAATATAAAAAACAAAAATTTCTGATAATTTTCTTATAATTAATGATCCAATAAAAAGTAATGAAAAACTCAATGCTTTCCGGACGAGTATAGGTGTTGAAACGACGAATGTTTCAAATTTCTCGTTCGAATTGGCCGATTCGTGGTAACCGAGTGTGTTAATTGTTCACGTATATTTCGTGTTCAAGCGAATATCTAGCTTCCCTCGAAGGAGGAAGTGTAAGAATATAATTGGCCGTCGTAATTCTCAAGTAGGAAGTCCACAGATTCCTCGTACACGGATTATTCAAGTTCTCGAGGAATCTTTAAGTAGTGCATTTTTTTATTGTCGGATCCAGGATGCGGGCTACGTCATTTTCAGGCGCCAGTATTTCAGTGCATACCTCGTCGCTCGCATCGTATCCAAGATTCCTGCGGTGCGTTTATTTCTCACCGTTTCTGTTTTATCATCGAACCCCTCTTGCATCCTTCCTAACGTAATACGAAAGTTCGTACGAGCCAATACAGATCGTTTTTATATTTTATTTTTATTTTTCTTAAACCATGCCGCTGGTAATCTCTCCCAACTTCCCTTTATTACCGGGACGAACTTACAATTAGTTACCGTAAAAACCGAATTACCCGCAGGAAACGTTCGCGTTGATTTATTCATTTTAATATACATCTTTATGAGTTCTATCCTTGAGAATAATAGGCGGTGGACGAAGAACGTGATACTTTGGTATATGTATAGGTCGAAGGGTTGGTTAATAATTACTTGTGTAATTAATTATTAAATATTATGATGGTAATTGCAATCGTTAATTAAATAATTGTTGAATCAGTAATCGTGAATTTCGTAATTTGTAATAATAAATCATTCAGTGATTAATTAATATTTTTATAGAACCAGTAATTTGTACAATATCTTTTAAAGTAAAATAAAACTATGTAAATAATACAAAATATGCATAATATGGATTACATAAAATGTATAACAATTTCATGATTATTGATTATTAAATTAATCATCACTTTTAGTTACAATGATTTTATTTATTTTATTTACTAATCAATGAGATGGTAAGAAGTTTTTTAAAGTCGCATAAAATTTGAATTACGACATTATTGTTGATTGCAATTCCTTGAATGTTGTTAAAAGAGAAATAGGAATAACAAAGAATAAGACGAATATGCAAGAATTTTTCAATTTATTTGAATGATTGTTTTCTTCAAACTCAGCAGTGTATGAACAGGTGTGTTGTAGAATCACCCCCTGAAATTGTAATCAAAATACCATTTTTATCGCCCTTATCGCTAACGGAATAAAAGATTAACAGAATTTACAATTGAGGGATTCAGTGTAAGAGGGTGCTATGCCATAAAATTATTGAGAAATAAAATTTTTATCAATTATGACACTTCTTGGTGTTCAGTTGTTATCTCTTAATATATAACAATGTGGTACGATGTCCGTTACATAAAGAACTGTTTATATGCCGAAAATCAAATAAAAAATATACCAGTGTTAATTATGCAATTTCTATTGAAACTCTACTTTTCATGTTATCATGAGGAAAGTTCAGAATCTCTTTCGAAACCGTATAGTTCCATCCTCAAAGTTTAGCAATCGTTTATAAACACAGAAGGAAAAGATATTTTTCTCATTTGCAAGAAACAGATTTCGAATGAAAAGGGTTAATCGCACGACGGGAGAGTATTTTTCTCCGTAGCGGGTTTCTTGTTCTCATTATTTTGATCATTTGTCCCACACCCATTATCTTCACCCGTCCCTCGAAACTGCATATATGGTCATCGACGAAATATTGCGGCAACACTCTCTACCGTTCGAACGGTGACTGGGTGCACTCTCGATGGGTTGCACCGGACGAAGCTGTATAAAAACGAAGCTGCCTGGCTGCCATCAACGGAGAATACCTTGGCGTCCTGGCAACGGCAGGTGCGAGATACGAAGGTAGTCGACGACGTTTTCACCGTGACTCGTTCCTCCGGATAACGTGCGTGCTTTGATATTCGATGCAAGAGACGGTAGAGGAGAGGTAGGTTGGTGTACGAGAGTGAACTGCCAGGATATCGGAGCGAGTTGATCTTGGAAACATTCATCCGTTTCGATCCATTTATGACGTTTACAAAGAAGTTTGAAAATTGAAAATTTTTAAACACACTGTGTTGTTATGGTAATAATAATATTCTGTACGACTCTTTAATTCTTGGCAGGGATCAAAGAATCTTAAAAATATTAGAAACATTACATATTTTTTATCTTTATTTGTAAATCGAATAATTGGTTGAAAGAAAGGGTAGTGATAGAGATGGATCGTATTACAGAATGATTATTCCCAGAAATAACGATTCATATAAATGAAACTAACTTCGGAAATTGATCGCTGAATGGAGAGTCGGTGTTCGATGTCGTCAGTTTTTAATCGAAATCGTATCAGCAAGACATTTGATAAAGCAATCGGAGACGCAGACTCGTGCCATACTTTCTATGTTGATGCGAGGTTTAATCGAGTCTAGAATATGATTCCTCGTGCAAACTATGATGCTCGTAATTAGAGATCGAATGCGAGTGTTGAATTAAAATCGAAAGTAATTTCAAGCTGCTCTGATTTGTCAAAATTTGCAAGAAAATATAATTAATTTGCCAATTTTTGTTTCAAAAATAAAACATTACCATAAGTAATGCTTTCTTCGATTAAAATTCTTATTTTAAGTTTATAATTCAATCTTATTAATAATTCTGTAAGAAATGGACTTTAAGGTCGTAGAAGTACTTCTGTGTGCTTAATAATTTCTTCGTAGAAATATAACTCCGATGATTTTTTAATTAATACAGTAATTCCGTTCCAATGTTAATGAATTCTTCGTATCATTCACAACTGCATCACGAGAGGACACGACAAAGAGACATTCATCGAACAATTGTGCAAATTGTTCGATGTTTCGGCTCTTTCTCTTTGGTCGACACAGTTGCTTGCCATCTTCACTGATACATACGTGGACATTTATATCGTGCGGCTGTTCGTGTTCATTGGTCACGAAAGAATCGTCAGAGCATTTAATCGTGCGTTGGTATTTGGGGTCAACGAGACAGAGAAAATGAGTAGAATGAAAGAAACATAAAAAGAGAAAGGAAGGTTCGATACCACCAAGAGTACACAGGTATCGATCCTTGAACCGTCTATCTTGGATCAACGTGCCTCGTATCCAATACATTTCTCCTGAGTTTTGCTCTTTTTATTTCTCCTTCTTCTTCATCTTCTCGGTGCTGATTTCTTTCTCCTTCTTCTCTTCCTGATCTTTGGAGCGCCTCCCTGTGATAATAATTATCCGTTCGAGTCTCTTAGCACAGCCAAAGTCACGATACTTCTTCTTGCCACCTCCCTTCGCGTTCGAGATTAAGTGTCAAGAAACGTTTGCCATCGATTACCCTTCCCTTCTTCTTCTGGCTGTCCGTTTCTTCTGCAACTACCGCATGCCTTGCTTTCGATTAATCATAAACTCTTTCATTTTCTATTTTTCAATTAACTGTCTTCAGATTTTCTGACGAAGGTTTTGTTACTTTTTAGTTTTTTGCATAAAACTTTCTTCTGTAAAAGCGATTTAGTTTAATAATAAGCATTGGTATATACGTAAGAGGACATTTAGTATATTATAAAACTCTTAGGAATTTTGTTCAATTTCTGTAATTACCTTATTAATATAAATTTCGATACATATAAATTGTTATAATTTTTAAGATAGTTGCAATATTGGATCCTGGTTTATTTGATTCGAGCAAAAATAAGTCAAAGTTTACGTATCGGTAGAAAATTTGTCTGTTGGTGCAGTATAAGGAGATGATTAAGTGCTAAGTGCTACATCCCCCATATACGATGCTTCAGTTTCCATAAATGTCCCTCGCCCATATTATAAGAAATTCTGTTATTTATCTAATTAGAAATATCATGAAAATAACAGATAAGATTTTTGACCTTTATGCTCTAAATCTTCGATCGTACAGTTTTTCACACATAAAAATAGAAAAGTGCAAAATTTGACAACCTCGAGGACCAAACCTTTTCATATTTTAATGTAATTTTGTAACAAAACCTCCATATTTCATAGAAAAAAACCCCTAGAATATCCTGCACAGTAGAAGGGCTTACTTTTTACTTAATTTTATTCCATATACTTCACCCTTCCTCCATGTTGCCATCGAATACAAATACACGCAAGTTCGTACATACCGGTACGTTATGCGTACTTATTCATAACGTGTGTTCGAAACCGGCATCGACTTTATTATCACGAAGCAAGAACACCGAGAAGATACTAAATAATAATGATTGGCGGAGGTATCCTGTGCCAACTCGGAAAGAACACTTTTCTAGCTCGAGATATTCGCTTCTTCTTTCAGGCTACTCCCAGTTCACGGTTAACGACGCAAATGATGATGATGATTCCCCGTTTTCGTTGCTTTCTTTTTCCATCGACGACCAAGAAGCAACAGCAATATCGTGTGCTTCTCGTAAATCGCGTTACACAGGGCGATCCATAGAATTTATTGACCACTCGAAGCGCGTACGGTGTATTTTAAAATCTCGGCTCACTTTGATACGCGCTTTTCGCCGCGACGTTTGATTAATGACGGCTGACACGATGGGCATTATCGAAGGGGTGAAAGTTTGTCGATGGTAATAAATGGAAAATGGAGATCGCGACGTCGATTGATTTTCAGCGAGGTCCGATGAAAGCCAACGGTAACGAGCATCGACACGGCGATCTCTGGCTTATGATCGATAATATGATATTCTGCGTTGAACGTTTGCTTCCGACGAGACTTGAAATGCATTCGATTGAAGTCTTTATCGTTTTGATATAATGAAGCAATAAATTTACAACAGTATTCACCAGCTATTTATATATTTTACTAAATCCTACTAGGTAATATTTTGTATTGTGTCGCATTGACGAGTCAAAAGTGCGACAGATGTTAATTAAATTGATTAGAAAATTATCTCGTTCTTCAATGTGATAGGAAGCTTTCGTTGATTTCTTATTTTGACAAGTTTAACCTTTCATACGTATCGGAGAAAGTGACTTGTAAAGAGATAAATCCTGAAACTTTTGAATCAGTCTTCGTCCCTGATATATCCATGTCCTTCGAGTAATCGACACCGCGCGGTAGGATAATGAATTCTTTGACCGAATGTTGCATTAAGTTCGACTTGCCAGCTTATCAATTACACCGCAGGTATCGGAAACGATTGTAGTTACGGCGTTGTACGCGTAATAAGCCTTAATTTATGGGTGACGATTCTCGAACATGATAAGTGGAGGGCCATAGAACGAGACAATTGATGAACTAAATCCGTTGAAAATAAATAATTCGACGTGCGTACAGGGTTACGAACACGGACGATGCGAAATTGCCGTGCTCTATTTTAATTATCCTTCATAAATCAAGCCTCTCGCACGGTGTTGTGGATCTTCATCGGAAATTAGCTTCACACCGGATTATTCAACCGACTTTACGTCGAAACTTTCTCTCCAACAGCGGGACACGTTTCGAACGGAATCTGTTTGAACAGACTTGGTAACATGTTACGCTGTTTAATCTGATGGAAGAATTTCTCAGCTGTACAAGAATGTACATAGATTTTTCTTTTAACGATAGAACTATCAATGTACGATGCACACTTGCTTTTTAACCGTATATTTCTATCGACGTATGCTACATATTTATTGCCGCAATGTTAACACAAAGAAAATTTGCACATACTTCAATTTGAGAATCCTTGACTTTATTAACTGGACTAAAATTGTGCTCGGTCGTATTACAAATATTAACCAATTTTGTCACATTCGAGCTGAAGTGTGCGTCACGAGTATGACACTGTAGTATAGGGCAAAGGAGTAAATTGGAAAAAGAGTAAAAAAATAAATGAAAAGAGTGTAAGTTAGGAGTATAAATATTCTTGAGATTCTCTTCCATTGCATTTTCAAAACTATGAGTGTATCTCTGCAAAACTAATAATTTAGACTTGTACTTCTTTGTCTAATCATCGAATAATTATGACTGTGGATGAATCGTCTATGTGATATCTGTTGCTTTTATTCAAAAGTTAGATAGACAAGAAAATAAGGAAGGTTGAGAAACACTGGCGTGCGTTGGTATTTAATAGGCAGGGCGTTATGGGGGCTGTTACGCGGGCAGGCTCCCCTAGTTTCCGGTGTCAGTGATGCACTCTCCGGCTCCATGCTGCGGTTCCTTTCTATCCTCCGCACATACATGCACATACATGTACATACTTACATATATTTTCATCACACACGGCGCGGCCTTTCGTTCGTCTCCATTTGCCCTCTTCCGCATAGTCGAAAGGCAATGTCCATTCCCGTCGTCGTACAGAAACGTGACAGAGATAAGACGCGACGATATTTGACAATAGTTGTATTACGAACGTACCCACATATCGCCTTTTGTATTTGCTCCATCGACTTCCCAAGAAATTCCTCCGGATGTGGGAGAGATCTGTCGCCTGAACGCCGACACTCGTCGAGTGTCGCCTTCGCGAAATTAAACACGAAGACTGTGGAGACACGTGTCTGAAACTCGTTTACCTATGTTATCTTATTATATTTTAAGAATTTTCTCACGTAAAATATTTCTTACTAGAAAGTCAGTGACGAAGACTGTTATTAGAATATTTTATATTTTAAAATTTATTGGATGTGTATAATATAAATGGAAGAAGATCAGCATTTGAGGTTTTCGGGGTGGTTCTCATGTTTGAGTGAACGGGAAGAAACGTTCTGTAAACAAGAATTTAGAAAAATTCATGAATTCGATTCAAGCGTGAGTGGTGGAGAACACAGGGGAGAGTTAGAGAATAGCTGCCACGAAAAGGGTCTCCACGCGGAGGACAGTAGCACGATCTTGAAGAGATAAGGTTCGCGAAGATGAAACCGGATAACCCATCTATTCTCACCAAACGAATTTCAGACGAAGGGTGCCCCCATTGTACTGCAGGGCATATCCTGGTTAAGATACATTACCTGGCATACCTTCCTGGGGTTAAAGTGCAGATGCTGAGGATTTGGTGTAACGTTCATCTAAGAAACTGTTATCAATTATTCAATTGTAAATTGTCCTTTTAAAAGTTTATAAGCTGAAATATTAGATTGCTATGTAAACTTGAGATTTTCTCATTATTTTGCTTGTAGAATTATTTATTAAAATTCAACTACATCACTTTGTGGCAATTTTTTACTTCTTCTGAAGTAAGCTTAGGGTGACTGAAACAAAATTGACTAGATTATTTATTTTGTTAATGAAAATATTTTTGTTAGAAATCGTAGGAGTTTTTTTTTTGTTGCAATTTAAAGTGTTATAATCCATTGTTTGATTGATAATGAAATTTGCGACCTTTTTAAATATTTTGCTTCAATACCATGAACAAAATTATTAAAAATATAGCAAAACATTCTTACTTTATAAATTGTAGCATGAGTGCTTACATTGATTGAAAAATGTTATTTATTGAATTTTGATAAATATCTATATGGCAAAGAAATTTAAGGAATTTAGTTGCCAGTCGGATACTTGTTACCAAAGTGCTTGTATCGTGAAATAAAATATTCCAAACGATCTGTAACTATTTTAAAATCTGCATCTAACAAGAATCTTGTCAAGAATGTAAATTAAACGAAACTGCGTTTTCTATGCGCAGAATATTTCGTGTAACCAATATCTTGATAAGAAAGATTCCCTCACGGTACACGTACAGAAAGCACAAGTTTCGATGGGCAAGTGCAGTTTTAAACATAGAATTACGGTTCAATTAAGCAATTGATCGTCTCGATATCAGCTTGTAGTTTGAAGGTACTTTGAAACTTTGCACTGAATCTATTTGACCACGACTGAAATTAACAGGATCGTTCATAGCACTCGAACACGTACGATTTTCCTTTTACACGGTGGTTTGCCCTGTCAGTTCATTACCATATCGCTCGATCACGGGTAATCGCTTAATAACGATCTCCAAAAAATGCAATGAAGCCATTTCAGTTTCAGAGCAGCTCAACATTCTACGAAACCAATTATATCATACAAGTCAATGAACATTATTTGAATCAACAAACTTTTCTTAGATTTCTGTAACAAAGATCTGCTGCCGATTTTAGGGGAAATTATTTAGCTGATTACAACTAATTTTAATAAATACTCGAAAATTTGCACAACGGAAAGATCTAATTGTAAGTGTCGGAAAAATAATGTACTATGTTTGTTATAAAGAAGGATTTTCTTGTGGTTGCAAACTTACTTTTTCCAATACACAAAGTCTGATTACAAAAATTTCCAAGTGTTCGCCAAAGGGTTGAGGAATATTTGTCTGGCGGGTCAGCGTCCATAGATACAAACGTACCTTAAAACAACGCAGACTATGGTCGCGCACGTAATCTCGGGACATGGTCGAAGTTGAGGTTACGCTTGCATAATAGCACGTCGGTGGATCGTTACGAACGAAATGGTCAGAGCCATGTCATCCTCTCTACGGTTCATGTCACTTCGCTACGTGACCGGAATTTCAAAGCAGCTCGACGACGCTCGATGAACTGTGTCCAGCCTATCGAGTGCCATCGGTCGTTTCAAAACTTGTTTCTTCTTTTTCCTTCTTTTGTAACATTTGATACAGCACAGGCTTTGTTTTATCTTCTGGGTCACCGGGTTGATCTTACGAGACAGTAGTTCGCATAAAATCATATGATTATAATCAATGACACGAAGAAATCTGACGTTTATGTTTTATAAATTAGTTTATGGATAATTTTTGAGAATTAAAAATTCGATACTTTTAATCGAACAAATTAGTATTATTTTTCGAGTTTGTATTTCATTATTCTAGTACGTGTACTTTTTAAATTACAATATTTCGAAATCAATGTGTTTTCCAATAATCGTCGAGACGGATGCACCTGGCTTTTAACCTGCGTATTCGAGCCTCGTATAACTGTACCTGCCTTACAAAGATCCTGGAAGATACTTTTAACGCTCCACCGATTCTCAATCGCGGATAGTATTCTTGCACCGCAATACATAAGTTGCAGGCGTTTATTAAACAGTTGACCCTCCGAGATAACCGGCGATTTGTAAAT
Organism: Stelis phaeoptera; assembly: GCA_943735885.1. NCBI lineage: Eukaryota > Metazoa > Arthropoda > Insecta > Hymenoptera > Megachilidae > Stelis > Stelis phaeoptera. The sequence goes on from OX030933.1 coordinate 8,420,810, forward strand.
GAATATACCGTTTAGATTCTGTTAATTACCTCGTTATCAGTTGCTTGAAATGGTAAAAAGGAATAATTGCAGGTGTACGCGTTGGACATAATCGATATGGATTATTAACAGCAGTCGGGGAATAATTTTGTTCTGTTACATGGTTAAAATGTTTTCAACTTTCGATCGTAAAGTTTTGACGAGGAGAGTTTGAAACGGCGCGTTAGACGATTCCAGAGGTGTGGATATTTTAAAAGTTAACCACGTAGATGGTTTCAAACGAACGCTGAAAATTTCAGGAATGATTCGAAAGATTCTGCGTGACTTTTATTCCGATATGTTAACGCTATCAAGATCCTGTGGGCTTCATTATAATTCGTTTTTTTTTTCCAATTGAAAGTCAAATGTTTCTCTGACAATGCTGGTTTATGACAACGTTAACTTCGAGTCATCATTAAGTGTTTCTTTTCCGGCGAGCTCGACGGTATTTGCATACCTGTTTCGATGTCATTAATCTTCCGCTACGACAGAAAATTACTTCGAAGATAATTTTCAATTCCGCTGTGGTAGACAGAAACGTGATTTTAGAAATTATATTACGGTTAATCTTCTTGTGACGCGAAAATTTATATCGTATTATATCTGGAGCAAAATATTATTTAAAGAATGTAGATAGATATAAAGGAAATAGCGTTTAAAGTAAACTAACGTGAATTACAATTCTATTCTAATCTTTTTATTACATTTCAATTCGAAATAGTAATAATTTTAAAACAAAGGTTATTAATTTCTTTTTCTTCGCTATTAAATAAAAATTACTTTTCCCTGGTTCTCTCTAAATGTAATACCCTCCAGGAAATCACAAAAAATCCTGTTAATTTAGCTCAAACTATCGCATTGTCCGGGAATTCCCCCAATTTTTAGACAGGATTCCGGAACTAACGTATTCTACGGGTGTAATCATAATTTACTGGAATTTGTTCCTGGAATTGCTTTTTCTTTCGTTTTAACATCAGAACAATTCGGTATTCGCAAATCAATTGTTTATTTGTTCAGTGAGTCGTGGTTAGGCGTGTTCAATATAATCGTGAAACATTCTCCAGACTGTGGTAAAAGAAAAACAATGTAGCGGCCAATAATGATTTTTCAACGACGGTTACTTTGCCTTCTCGCAGTATCGGAACGACCTCTTTTCCTGGTGATTTGAATGCCAGCACGTACGATACTTTCTGTCGTGAGGAGAGTAAATCGTTGTCGGTTGTCACGCGTAGTTCCTTCTATAAAAGTTTATTGTTTCTTGCTAACGTTGCAAGATGAAAAAAGTGATATTTGAATTGCTGCTACCCTAGTGGTTCACTCTTCACGGATTACTTACTTTTAATTAAATATATGAGTAGAATTCAAGTAAAATCGCAATGATAGGATTTTGATTAAATAAGTAATTATTATTTTCACTTGGAAGTAGTGAGATAACTCCAAAATTCAAAGGGTTAAAATTAACCGTGAGAAATCGTTGAAAAATAAATTTTTATTTCGATATATCGGAATGTTACCGAAAAATAAAGTCAATGTTATCGACAGAGTTAGTATATCGTTATTCCCTTTCCTATAATGTAGTGCAAGGTGGTGGTGTTTGGAGAAGGGCCCCGGCCATCGGCAGATGTTCGTTCCATTCACCCTGCCGCCCGCTACGTGGGCCCCTCGCAGGGCTATACAAAGTTACGGGTACATACGGCATCGTCACATGCGAAGGAATCGATAATATCGAAGAGAGCAGCTGCGTTTTTCTCTTGATCGTCCTTCAAGAAACTTTTTCTTTTTTCACTTCTTTATACGATTCGTTGAGATTTTCTCTAATGATTCTCATTCAGACGGGAAACGCACCCTCGCGGAGTTAGGAGACACGTGTAACTACTTTGATACAAAAATTTGGCTATCTTCAAAGTTTTATTTAAAATATTTGTAATATTTGTATTAAACTGGAATTGCAAGGGAATTACATTCTTTCCTCCATAGACCATTAATTATATTAAAAAAAAAATGATTATGATAGAATAATTAAGTAAATTATTATACAAAAGTTTGCCTCTTTTAAATTTCATATTAGGCTTATATGTAAAATTAATATTCAGGTGAAAAAGCAAGGAAACTCTACCTTTTACTCTGTTTTAAAATGGTATAAATTATATTAACTGTCGAACGATGGACCATGGAGAGAATTGAGTTTGCGTTTAAAAAAATTAACACAACAATCGAAATACTATGATTTTCGAGGTCTGGCTCATATTTAATCCGGCTTCATCGTTGGAGAATTAATTACAATAGTCGATCTAACTATAGATTATTATAATTGAAAATATAATATTATGAACTTTTATTTAGTATATCCTTCATTTATAAATTTTCTATTAAGTTAGGAATTTGAAAAGATTGTACCATTTTCTCTATTTCAAATTTGCTAATATAGAATTCTAAATCATTTATACGCCACTTAAATCAGGACAAATGTTACACAGGCTCCATTTAAAGGCTGGAGGTACATAAAGGGTTTTAAAAGGTTCCCGTGTAAATCGTTTCCGAAAACGTGGGCTTTCACTCTTACAGACCCACGCAACCCCACGACGGCTACCTCGAAAAACAATATGGACGGCTAACGAACGGTCATAAATTGCGCAATAGGGGCCGGGTACGAGCCACTTAGGCGAATATCCGTAATGCCCATTATAATACAATAGGGACCCGGGTCCGTTGTCTCTTTCTCTTTTTCTGCTTGGCTCCTCTCAATTCTCCCAAAACAATGGCGATCTACTCTTCTTCGTTCCACCAGTGTTCACCCAACGCGTGTCGTTCGATCGTTTTCGGTCCTCGGGCTGCCGAAACGGGACCCAGAAGGGATCCTACGGCACCAACGAGAGAAATCAAAACAAAAGCCAGATATACGACCTCGTGACTTGGTTCTACATACCTGGAACCTTTTTTCGAAACTTGACGATGTTCCTTGTTATCCAGACTCAATTCTTTGACTTTTTGTGAAGCATGAATTCTAAACAACTGTGATTTGTGAGTGTTCTATGTTTCAATAGTCAGCAATAAATTTGATTGCATTTCTTTTGTTATTAAATAAAATATACAGGGTGTTCCATCTAACTTTGGTTAGTCCGGTAGTTGTGAAAAAAAATTGAGTTGGCCAAGTTAAATGGGACACCCTGTATTTTTATTCCCATAGCAAATGGCTGGAACGGTAACATTGTACGGAGAGTCGTGTAACAAGTGTTTATCGTATCATAAAACGGGGGGCAAATGGAGGGAGGGAACTTTTGGCGTTGCAAGGACATGGTTGGATAGGTTTTGAGGAACGTCGGCATCATTTGGCAAGGCGCAATTACGGTGGGTGCTACGTGCCAACGATAATGGCATCCCCTTTTGAAGAACAGCGAACTTCTTGCTCGCATGCGGTGAAACTCGTTCGTATGATCCTCGTTCGAATTCTTGCGTCCTCGTTTCAGCCGCTGAAAGTACCAAAAATATTGTTTTGAAGCCATTTTTGAAACACGAAAGGTATTTTTCTTTTGTTCTAAAAAAAAATACTAATTAAGCGTTTCTGGTAATTAAGCTTCTAAATTCAAACTTTTCTGAAGATCGAGCCTTTGAAAGTACACTGTTTAATTTTGACAAAGAAATTTAAAATATTTTGGATTTTATTTAAATTCTGTTTAGATTTCTATATTGGTAATTTCATACCTTTTTACCGCAAAATTGACCTAAATAATGGGAAATTTCGATGTTAAATTTTATTTTCTATTGTTCATTTTCACCAGTGAGGTATCCCTTTCATAAGGTGCCATTTTGATCTTATATACAGCTTTTCCTGAATACTATCCAATTTACCAGTCTCATTACAAGATAAATAATTTCTCACCTCAATATTTGCCTATAAAACACATTTGATTTTGCAAACGACTCATGGTTGTCATCGCTGTTGTAATTCGACCAGACAGGCGATGACATCTTCCATACGTCTCAAACGATCAGAATCCTATTTTAAACACATTTCTCTTCGTTCAATCAATCCAGTATCTTTCTCCTGCCCATCGCAACTTCGATTTTACCTTATTATTCTGATTGTTTCGCACGCAACATCGCTCGAAGTGGATGATGCGGTAGGACAAGCGGTCGACAATGTTGTATGAAAAATAGAAAAAGGTCGTGCGTGGTCTTTGGACAAGGTAGCCGAGGTGGACGTCCGAACCAGTTAGGTATTGAGTGTCGAAGCAGGTATCGAATATCGAGGTGGATACGTCCACACGAGTCGTGCCCAAGACTCCGTCTGGATGCGTTCAAGAGATCATCCTTTCGATGGCTCGTACAAAATTTTCATCGATGAAATATGCACGCGGTGTGCGGTCAGATTTTTTCGAATCGCGAGAATCGTACGCTGGTTTATGTTTCAAGATTCTTGAGTGATATTCGAGCCGGTTTCAAATATGAATCTCAGACTGTTTCGAAAGGGGTAGCTTTCAGAAGATTGTTTTGTGCAAAATATGTACCTTCTTTTTTATTCAAGAAATTACATATTACAAATAGAAATGAGAAGAAAATAAATGATGTTGTACAGATAGAATTAGAATTAAATAATAAAAAACAGATTGATTATAGCATTCGATGCTCCACGATACAGTTATCAGACCGAAGCGATAATAATAATTATACTCCCTTACTTGGTAAATGATCATTATCGCGATTATATGGCGAGGGACAAGTTTATTTTCGATAAAGTCATACTTTCGAGTATGTTCGTGTCGGGCGCTCAGGATTTCGTGGTTCCTCGACAGGCAGGGGATAATATATCGAAATTATGCTAATTTTATGTCCGCTCGCGGCAAAAAGATCCTCAGACCTCACCCATATACGTTTTTGCGTTACGGAAAACGGCTGGAAGGACCGGTCGACGCGACGCAGCGAATATTATGCATCGGAGCTAGAATTCCAGAATAATGAAACACAACGGCTTAGCCGGATGTTTCAGAAAAAGTAAAAAAGTCATCGATGCAGGGCAGAACTCTTTTGCCGTCTATTATTCGAGTTCTATTTGCGAAAATGTTGAGACTACGGTGAAAGTAGCAGTGAATAATTTCTTTATTACTTTTTTTTACGAATATATAATCCTTTAACTTCGCAACAGGTTCCTTTGTACGTTTGCTTATAAAAAGTGTATATTTTTTGGGATATACAGTTTCTAAAATTTAACCTAGTGTGCCAAATATGTAACTATATGGATTATGGACTATAAGGGTTGAGTCATGGATCATAATATTTCAGAAAAATATGCCTTGCTGTCATCCAAAGATAAAAATAATGATTCCAATGATTACAATGTAATCGAGGTATCGTTGTAGGTTCGCGGTTGCTCGTCGCTGACAGACGATAAATGAAAATAACGAGAACGTAGTTCGAATCCATAAAATTGATCACCGGTTGAAACACGTCAGACAGAACTTTCTGTTATTCTTCATAGGCGGCGTCATGCTGCGATACTTTATAACATTTTGCAAAATGAATTCGCTTTCATTTACCGAATGTCATTTAACTATGATTTATAGAATGGCCTTAATGTCACCTCTTGATCCCTTACCGGGTTCACGAACGAACATTAGGCCAGAACTTCTTTCGATTTTTTAACGAGACTCGATAGGCAGCCCTTTCGAGCGTGGCTAGCTCGACCTGGTGAACCCGTTTGTTAAATTGTCGTGAAATTCCACTGGCAGCCAACGTGATTACGATTTATGAACCGGTCTCGAGATATTTTTCTTTTCTTATCGATTCGTTAACCATTTCGGCTTTGCTTCAATTCAAGTTAACCCTCGAGAGCAGTATAATCGATGAATTCGTATCTGGTAAAATTGTTTGAGAATTTATGGGGATTTATATTACTATTATTTATTAATATCGTCAATTTTACAGGAATGCTCTTGGGAGAGTTAATTTCTTAACACGTTGATCGTTTCAGTGAAAATGGCTGTGTTCTCCAATTTAAATTTTCTTCTTCGATTTTAGTCATATATGACTAAAAACTTTGCTCCCATTTCATTTATCTCGCTTGCATTTACTCGCACAAAGAAACTATCCTCCCATTTGTTGGATCAGGGCCGTCCAAGGTGTTCTACACAAAGGGGGCAAAATGAAAAATGAAAAGAAAAACGCGTAATCGTTGGCTTCACTCTTTTATGACTGCGCTCGTCAAAGTAAACAGCACGAAAGGACTACCGCGTATTCCCGGTGCAACGCGGCATGTAATAAAGGAAAAGGCAAATTCGTGGCCGTGTACACTGTGTACAAGTACACAATGGAATGCCTCGCATTGTATATACGACTCGTGGTACCAGGTTGCAACTCGGCACACGTAGCACGTGCACTCGAAGCGGAGCGCAGCCTGGAAGATAGCAGAGATCCCCTTGGCGAACTCGTACGCTTCTGTTCGATCGTAAAAGTTTCTTCGACAAGCAAATACTACATGTCTTCGACGCCCGTTTCTCTGGCTTCACCTTATGCGATCGGTTCTCGCTTTCGCTTCCTCGAGGTCGAAGTTATCAAGAAGATACGGTGCACTTCGGTTCGAAGTACTTGATATCCTTGAAGTGTCTTAGACAACGGGCTCCTCGGCCAGCAACAATTTCAATTTAATTTCTTACTTCATTCCCATTTTCCTAAATTTCTGTCCCTTTAAATATTGTTTATTAGCATATGAAAGTTTTTTATTTCAAACGTTGCGCATCGAAGTATCGTTGTATTTTTCTTTACTCTGAGTCATGATTAACCCAGATCGTTAAATGACCTTAAATTTCCGACTTTTGCCTTTGTATCCCCACGGAAATGTTTATAAAATCGATGATATAACAGGAATAAAGGCATTGTGGCTCGTTTCTTTCCCCGAACGTGGAATTCTGTTGCGACGATACGATGAATCGATCAAGCTCAGGAAATTATCGAACGATCCCCGAGCGCTGTTCGTCTCTCCTGTTTCGTAAGAAGTCGCGCTCGTTTGTGCCGTATTTGGCCGCGGAGACAACGTTTTCTGTGCCGTCTGCGGATTGTTGCATCGACGATCGACGTTCCATGCTAAAAAGGGTAGAAAAATTCAACGAGAGAGGCAGATCAACGAAACTCTTAAACCAGTTTTTCCATATCCAGTATATCCATGACGATTTCAAAATCGTTCGCGTTAAACGGTAAATTAACAGGTACCTACATTGCGTACGATAATTTTTCTGCTGTCCGTTCGATGTTACGTTGGCTCGTTTCACCGGGGCAGCTCCATTTAAACGACATTAAGAACGATGGTCTGGCTCGATCAGGCAAAAAGCATCGATGTGCACGTGCAATCGGTGACCGTTCGATAGCATCCTTCAGCCGAGCACATTTACGTCGATATTTATGTGCGTTTATACGCGAGGAACATTTATCATGCTGCTACGCGATCGTTGAACCGTTCATTCAGAACTTTCATTCAGCCGAAAGGAATCGTTCGTTCTTGGGATGCGTCATTGTGCATTGTTAGCGTGCCGTGTATTAAGATCAGTTCCTTGCTGTTGCGAGGGAGCGATGGCATTTAAATCTGACGCAAGGTAACTTGTACCTGATGTGGTTTGTCTATGCTTTGAGAGTTTGTATCATTTTTATTTAGGTTGGTAATTGAATTTCAGCTGTTCTAATAATTTTAGGGTATGAAAGAAAAGTTTGGGAAAGTTTAAAAGTTAAACAAGTAACTAGGATTCTAAGTATTTGAGTATCAAATATGCGGTGTATCTTAGTTTTATAACTACATGTTTATAATAAGGTTAGATTTTACGAATTGATGAATGTGTTTGTGTAATGTACTACTTAATATAGAAATTATCCAATTTTCCCTGTAATTACAACTCAAACGACTATCTTCTGTTAAATGTACTAACTGTATAGTAATATTGGCTCAATGGATCGCCAGCATAAGTACTTTAACTTGCAAATACTTTATATATGGGTAATTACCGAGCTACATAATTTGTATGCATTAAAACTCCATGCGCAACGTTGTTTGAATACCTTCGCGATTCTTATTCTATTTTTTCCTCGCAACATTGTTCATTAAAATAGCAAAGCTCATCGTTCGAGGGTTAATCAACTCGGACTCGCGTGTCCAAGATTCTTACGCCTTATAACGAGGGAACAACGTTCGAGGTTTCCATAGGGATAACGATGTATCGAGTCAGGGTTCCCGGAGATACGGTATCACACCATGAACAAGTTTCCCTCTGCGGACGGTAGAAACCTGTTGCTTCTACGGGCTAGAGTCCCGATTCGGGACAAAAACGCGCGATGCTCGACGGGCATTCGGTTAATTTAAACGAAACAACATGCTCGATAAAGCAGAATCGGACGGGAGGACACTGGTGGAATGCGCCAGGTCGCCGTATGACGAAGAAACTCTATGCGGTTAACGATGGGATCTGAAACGTTTCGAATCTGTCGCATGATGAGCAATTTGAATCACCTCAAAATTAATTCAAAGCTTCAAATTTTCCAAAATGCCATTTCAATTTTTATGATGGTATTGCTTAACCCATTTCTTCCTAAAAATCAAAAATGTGAAAAAATATGGTATTTTGTCATTAATTTCACTTTAAAATAATTGAAATAACATTATAAATATTAAAAACTAGCAGTACGTGTTGTCATTTGCACCACACATAATGTTGCGCTGGCGCAACATTAGGAGTTTCTTGGTAAAAAAAAATAAAAATTTGTATTATTTCGATCACATGCTTTTATTTGCTCAAAATGTACTACATTGTTGATTATATGAAAAAACTGATCAAAGTTAATGGCATCACTCATGAAATTTTGAAAAACACCGTGCGATATTTCTTGTATATGTAGATCGTCTGGCTTTTGCAAACCTTACATCTCCTCCTCAATTAGTGTTAGACTAATTGGGAAATATAAAAACATAGACAGAGAGCTTGTGAATACCTTTTGACACATGCATGATGAGTTTTGTATAATAAGTTCATTTTGACTGCATTTTGTGAAGTTAAACTTCGTGTTGCGTGTACTCAACACTGGGAAGAAATGGGTTAATGAAAAGTAATGATTCTGAAAACAGAAGTCACGGTTTGAAGATATGTGTTTTTATTTGGAAGTTTTATCAAATTGATTTATATGCCCTTTTGTTCATAAATGGGATAAGATTGTACGTAATTGCGACCATCGATGGTCTTAATCAAAGAGTTTGTAAAATAACAAATACTCGTCTAGCTTTCAATATTTGTCGAAATTCCCATGACTTTTCAAGAATTTAAAGTTTCAAGACTTTCAAGATTTCCAGAATATTCAGTTTTTATTAGATACCGAATCTTATCGACAGCCGTAAAGAGCATTAAATCGTTTCGAAACTGAGATCCGAATACCCATCGCTACCCACGGCAGAAATACACGAACGAGACCATGAGAATTATTTCGTTGGCCCGGCAGAATTCCATGAACGATCGTCGACGCGTTCACGGTGTCTTCCTGACCCATCGAAATTCCACCGGTGATCGAGGATATTCCACCCGCTGGGAGCACGACGACAAGGGGGGGTTTGTTGGCCGGCCATCGGCCCAGTGGGCGGTATTTTTTTTTTCTTTTTTTTTTACCCATGCGCGTTTCTGCAGCCTGCTCGTGCGTCCTCCTCCGCGATTCTTCGACCCGGCGCGGCGTGCCCACGTATCTACGTATGTGCACACACGAGCACGCACGTGCACGCCTCGTGGAAGGATCTGAATTCACGTAATTGTGATTAATGGAGCCGCTAATGCGAGCCAACCGCCTCGAATCGAGCCACGAATGACGTGGAACGATTTTCGAGCCGCTTCGACGTGATTCCGAAATAATCGTGCGGTAGCTGCGTTTCGGGGATGTTGGAGAAAAGAGATCTGTAATTACGCGAAGCAGGGTCCATCTCGTCGATTTCAGTGACCCTGATGAATGCTACAGGCATCAATTTTTTAAGTAATTTTAGACGTATAATCGATACAACATTTGAAAGTTCAATGAACTTAGAGCGTTGGTAAGTGTTTACTCGATTAACAGCTTCGCTATGACACACGCATGAAATTTCTCAGGAAATTAATCTCTGCATCATATATCAGGGCGGTTGAAACCGACGCATGCGAACCGTACTCCATATAATTGGTAAAAAAGAAATCTTTGGACGTGTTATTACGGGATAGTAAATTATTTGTTGAGTGTTTGATAGCGGGCAAATTGTACGTTTCTCGTCGGAGTGAGAGGTGCTCGTAAAAGTTAGCCCGGAGGATCGGTGTGCGATTACTTTTCGCGTTATCGCCAGTCTCACGAAGAGACAGAAGGGAGGCCCGGTCGACGTACTTCTCCGCTTCTCGATTCCACTGTCAAGATCGTCGTGATCCGGACGAAAGGATCGTCTCCCACACAGCCGGCGAAATTTACGTGTCTACCCGGTGGCAGTTTACCGATTGACGGCGTTGATAAGCTGCGAAAGACGATTTGTTTTCTTGTCGGTGACGCGACGAAAGCCACGTGGTAGGCGTTTGAATTGTCGCGGTGTGTATTAAAGTTCATTTTTTCACTCGCTGCTTGTCAGTCGATCCTTTCCTCGAGATTCGATGCTGATTTTCAATTCAAAGATTATAACGTGAGCTTTTCGACATAATCGATTGGAGAATAAGGAAAAATGAGGATAATGTCCGTTTTATACTCGAAAGTTACGTATTTGAGACTTTTCACAAATTACTTTTCAAGTCAGCACTCTTTGATCTGTTTCCATTTGTCTCCAATTTGAAAATCTGTACATTGCGAAATCTCCCAAGTATAATTTTGTTCAAGATCTGATCAGTAGCGTAAAATAGCCAGTCGTCAAAGTGTTAAGTAACGGAATCGGGGTTTTTTTTTTGTTCGTTCGCACGACTGTTTGGCGGAAGCCTTCTCTCACGAAGGAACGACGCACGTCCGCAAGGAATCGGCGTGGGAGTATGTATCCTGAACGCGCGGCATCGGACCGGCTTAGGCACGTCCAGCTTTCAGAGAATAAAATCGCGGATCGGGCACGTAATCTTTCGCATTCTGCGTCTGCGACGAGGAAGGGTGAGCGAGCGAGGCAATCACAATCGCATACGCCAAGACACGGTGCTCATTTGCATCGCAATGGGGACACTTTCTTGCGATCGTCTCGGGTTACGATCCACGTGCTTTCCGAATCCTACCAGCTAATATCTCATCGCGGAAACATCCAACGGAATTGCTTGCCTGATTCTTTCAAGAAACTATGAGAAATCTTTCGCGCCTCTTCGTTAACCATGATGTATCAACCGGTTCTGAGAGTCCACTAACGGACCAATTCGATTAACCACTTGCTATCTGATTCGTTTTTTTATGGTTGCGTCAGTCATGGTTAAAATATTTATTGTTGTAATGGTAGGACAATTAAAAAGGTTCGAAACAGGCAAGAAACATATGAAGGTTGACAGTAATCTTCATTAATGATGGTTGTAATTAAGAGGGTGTATCGTTGGCTAGACAACAAATGGGTCGTAGCAATATTTTGACGTACGTGAAATCAGCAATGTGAGATCCTCGTTATCAGCAAAGTCGATAAGGGATTAGCTGAGAAGCGGCTTTCCCTCTAATGCTGAAGTACGAGCAAGGTAACGGGCCACGATTACACACCACGGTGCTTGTACTCGCGTCTCGGTGCTCTGATTTGTTGGGAGCGATATACCGAGGTCGGTTCTGTGCCTTAATGGGTTATCATTTATCGCGTTCTATATTTTGCGTTGGTTAGCCGTCGACTGATCGTCGTTAATTTATCGAAAGCGTAGTGATGAAGTGTATGTGCACCAACAGGTTATATATGTATCTCCCTCGACTCTTGAAACATGATCTTTATAAATATAGGTCGCAGATCTTTTAAATTTTCATTCCATGTATAAATTGACATGATATGAATCTTGTGTTATAAGATTTGAAATCAATCATTGTTTTCTGTAAGTGGAAATTAGTCTTTTCATGTTACGAATATTAATGAGTGCTTCATCTAGACATTTTCAGCAAATTTGAAGCTTTAGATTGACATATCGCAAACACTATTTTATGATAATTTTATGTTATGAAATTGTGTTAGATTTTATACATACAATAATTGTATATTTCTAAATTGGTCGTTGTTTGCTATAATTGGTAATCAGCCGTTTTGTATTAGGAATATTAATGAATGCTTTAAATGGTAATTTTCAGTACACTTGAAGCTTTAAATTGATATAATATAAGTGACATTTTACCTTACTTTTATGTCATCTAATGATATCAGACATTCGGCTAATTCGAAAACGATCATTTAAAATGCAACGACCTAATACATAGAAAGTATTTCAACGGATAGATTTGTGACTAGGGAATTTTGTGTCGCGATGTTTCCTTTTGATTTACGACGAACTATTAATTTAACCCGAGGAAAAAATGAGTGCTCGTACACGTTCGTTCTTGGACGACGTATAATATTTGCGAAGGATAACGCAAGTCGCATTAACTCACCTGGATGTTGCATCGGGTTGATTAACCGTGCAATAATTTCCCGGGGTTACCGGATAACGGATTAATGATTTATCATCATTTCGTGTGTCCACTAGCTCGCGTCGAGCCTAAGTGTCATAAATCAGTTAACGTAAATTTACTCTAATTTATGAGCGCTGAACGTCCGATGCATTTGGGACATTTCATTTGTCTTTACTCAACCGTTTGCACAACGAATCTGAATTAATTCGGTTCGTTTCAGGAAGCAATTAATCCGTTCGTGTACAAAATGTTGATTAACATATACCATTGCGTATGTGAACGGTTCTCGTTGGATTTTCTTGTTCATTCATTCGTATACGGTGAATCAACTGTAGATTGAGTAATACATATTTCGACATTCGTTCATTGCGAATACGAGGTTGAATCAATTACCAGTAGTATACTCAAGCCTTGAGTTACTTAAACTTTCATTCGAATTTTGAGTTTTGGAATTCTTGAAAATAGAGAGTATTCGACGGTATGCAAATCGTAAGTCTATATGACATCTCGTTCTACGAGTAGTTAGTGATTTAAATAAATTATTTAAATATAATACATATATTTGCATAATTTATCTGGTATTAATTACTGGTGGAATTAATTTTAATTCAGTTCTAAAATTTCGAGAGTTTCAAGATTTCCAAGATTGGAATCAAATTTTAAGCGAATCGAAACTTTCTCCATACTTTATACTCCACCACTAACTCACAGAACTAGTTTTTTAAAATTTCTATTTTCATAAATCAGTGTCGTTATAAATTTCTACCATTTATTTAGCAACTAAATAAATCTTAAAGCATACACATTTAACATTTCGGTCTGAATCGAATTGATTGGCCGTTTCACCTCTTTGAACCTCACGCCTCGACGCGTTCTTACAGCTCGTGTATTTTAATATAAAAAACAGGATTATATAAATCCGTAAGGATAAGATTGTATAAGGATATCGAAGGAAAATATGACCCTCGACCTCGGTATACCGAAGCGGTGGCCTTTTGAAATGTGAGGTCACGAATAGTAAAAGTGGATCTCCAACTTGTCAAGGGTGGCTACCTCGCACCTGGAGAATCCTTTCCCAAAGAGGGGGGTCGTTCATAATTCTGCAGGACTGGTAGATCGTTGTAAATCGAGGCGGTATCGTGCCGGTGTTCTGATATGCTCGCACGTTGCAACCGATTACGTAATCCAAGAGATCGTGACTCGCACTACCCACCTCCGTTAATGCACTCTGCCTAGGTGTACCTTACAATAATCTGCTGCAGCTGTATGCACATTCAGGCTGAGCTTGAAGATGGAATTCTACTGTATACCGACGCAATCATCTGTGCTATGATTATTTAAAATCGTGCCGAACATTATCAACCCCTTGTACTCGAAGCATTTTTGTGCAACGAATCTTTTGAAAAGCGAAAGTCCTATTTTGTACAGAAAAACTTTGGTAAACTATTTATTTTTACAAAAAAGTTTTGCAAAAGTTTGCAATAGTTGAAATAGTTAATGTCGTATCACACACGTGACGCGCCTTACAGTTCAGATGTGATTTTTGTCGTTCAAACTTTGATTACAATTGAATTTTGTGAAGTATACGTAAATATTTCAATTTCCTTGATTCGTTTTAACGCTGGAGCAATAAATATCTAGCTCTGACTGACGCACCTGTCGGGAAAATCGTAAGGCAATGGGTTAACAGGAGTTTAAAACTGTAGCAAAGTCATTAATAATAGTTGATGCTTCTTATCTAATTTACAGCAGTAAATATTCTAAATTTTTTCGTGACCTATTGAATCTTCCATAATCGAATTAATGTTTATTAAAATTCGGTAATTATCCGTTTTACCCTAACTCTGTCTATTAAAAAGCAGAAACGTATGTGTTCCATAAACCGTGAGTGTTGAGAATAAAAGTACAGATTTGGAATAAATAGAATACTGTATAAAATATTTCTGAAGATCAACAACCCCCTATCCTTAAGAATCTGGATAGAGGATACTTTTTCAGAATTAAGCGAATCCAGATTAGTTATACGAGAGTCTCGAGGCTTTTCTCAGGGGTCAAAGCACCGATAATTTAAATAAGTGAATCCATTGGACTCACCTTGACTAGTGAATCAATTATTGTACGGTAAAGTGACAACGATCTAACTGGCTGATATCAATGTACATGGACGGGTTCAGGGACTTAAACTTGGTTTCTTAGAATAGCGTTAAAGGCACGCCCGCATCGTTTCTGATTTATACGTAGGCGGTTTAAGTCGGGTTCGCAAGGTATCGCAAGCCTCTTGGCGTAGCGAGAAATCGTCGCCCACGCTGATTGAGAGTACATCCCTCTTTGTCGAAGCTCATCCTCGAACAGGGAACGGGGATACATCGGCTGCGTGCAAAGAAGGAGATGAAATTATTCCTCGTGTTGCGCCTCGAGAGGGCTCGAGATAGCATACAGCTCTAATGGCATTGACACCGTCGTTAGTTCGGGTGCATTGTACCAGAGATTGAATTCTAGACTTCAATTATCCACCTTTATCTCATTGACTATCTAGTTTTTATTAATAAAGCGATACTTTTTATAATAAAGCATCTTCCGTTAAGCTTTTGAGGTTGAAAGTGGTATAAGTCCAGTTTTGGAAAAAAAAAATGAGTTACATAAGTACATTTCCATTGGAAAAAATAGTGCAATTAGTAAAATGCACATGTATTGTTGCAGCTGCGGTAAATGCAATCCTTTTTGAACTACATTCCTTTTTCTCCTAATATTTTCTTCAAATTGTAATAAAAAATGGCATGAGTTTGCTATTTGCTAGACCAGCCTGTGTATTATTGAAGATGATTAGATTATGTGCTCAATAATTTCTTTCTTAAGATATTTCTTAAATTAAACTTTCCATTTGCTATCCTATGTCAATAGTATGTTAAATCCAGCAATGATCGAGTAATATTAATAATGTTATGTTTTCCACGAAATTAGTGACATTAATTGTGAAATGAATTGTATAGAAATGAAATAAACAAAAAATTTATACGTGAAATGGACAGAGTCAGCAAAACAAGTGATTAGGAAGTTGACTGATCATAACACGTGTCTTTTAATATCCTTATGATTCGAGGATGACGTAAGTCTCGTCTGTTCTCTTTCTGCTTTCGCGACAATTTGCACGAAGGTTCCATTATTAGCGCGGGCGCGAATTAATTTCGCGGACAAGCAGGAAGGAAGGCGTAATTCAACGGTGGCTTTCTACTGGCGATGCAATTTACTCTGGAATTGAAACAATTAAACCCATTTTTTTTTTCCTGTTCTTTCTCTCCCCTCAGCATCGCGGATTATTTGCGCGAGCGTGTATACCCGCAGGGCTCCGTTCAATTTCAGCCAGAGGAGGGAATGCTCGACTCGTTACGACATCCTAATGGCTAAAATTTCATTGGATTCTACTAGAATCTGTTTTTCAGTGAAATACGTTTCCACGCATTGTCAGAATTATCATTACCTTCTATCCCTTTTTTCCGTGCATCAATCATTTTCTTCTTTTAAACGCTTGTATACAAGGAAATTGTCTTTTTATGATCATTTCACTCGATTGAAATAAGTTTGTAACGTGCACAGTTGAGAAAATGTTATTTCTAATGGTACGTTCTATTTTAAATCGTAATTTAGAAGGTTTTTTTTTTTTGTAATGCGTTGCCATTTTTATCCTGCAATACCTTGGTACTTGGCTACGTAAATTCGTTGTCACTCTTTAACGTGGTAATACGTTTACTGCTACGATGGTCACCGTTGAACGGCATTCGAAATTCTTTGCAATCAAATAGTTAACAAAAGAGGTAACGAAATGAACCGCGGATAGCGTTAATCAGATTGGAAAGTTAATTGACTGCATACTTAACACGTTAGCTGCCGCAGTGAAAATGGACGTATGTAGTCAGACACGCTGAAACTCTAATTATTAACAGTACAATCAATTAATTTTTAAATTTAACCTTTCAATTCGATAGGTAGCATTATCAGCTTAATAATAACGCTACCCGCAGGTTATTTCATTGCTTCTTTTGTTAATTATTTGATTGTAAAAAATTTTGTGCCTACCGCGGCAGGGGTTTTAGCGTGTCTGACTACATAGTCCGTTTTCACTGTGACGGCCGACGTGTTAACAGTTCACATCCCTGATTAGATAGTTCGGTCTTTGGACGGAAATCCTGAGGAATCAGACTAAAATCGTTCGTCCCACATAGAAATGACGACGGTGGTTCGGTTTCGAGGCGTGTGCGTGCACGATTGTACACGCAACCGCGTCAACAGAAGAGTGAAACGGAGTCGCGAACCGACAGAGGAAACGGAGGATTTGTCACGAAGGCAGTTTGGTTTAACTGATCTCATCCGTCTTGTCGCGGACGTTGCGACGCTCTGGCACTTGTCTTCGTCGTTGTCGCGACGACAACGAACCGTCGAGGCTCGTTTGTGTGCGTACGACTCGATTCATCCCCCTCGTCTCTTTCTCAAGCTTGGATTGAATCGTCTCGCCGGATCCCAACTGGCCAATGATCCCACACTTTGATGTTTGAATGTTACGCGTGCAGAAATGCTGTTTCATTTTGAATTTAACATCCCTCGCACGACGGATGCTGGGGTCATTCGAGGTACAGCGTTAGATCTGACCAGTATCGAGCCCTGAGGGTGACGTTTGTAGGTTTATTCAATTTATAGTGTTGGTCTCTGACAACATTCACAGTATTCAACCTTTCGATTCTTTACTTCTGTGTTAAAGTTATCTCGAATTTTAACATTTTCCATTTTTATGATTCGACACTTCAAGCTTGAAGATAAAAGTTAGATTATTTTAACGTCAGAACAGCTCATGGCATCTGGCTATAAATTTAATTCTTGACAAACTGCTACCAGTTTCAGAAAAGCGAACAAAACGACCAATCGCTGAAATATTAAGATACAAAAACACATGGATTACGTCAGCGACTACGAATGTTAGTTTTCTGTTCAGCAAATTATTCTAGTCGTCGAGGTATACAAATATGAAGTTTATTTTATGTCGCCATAAATTGTGATACCTTCGTTATGTCGGATTAATATTTACGATCCATCGGTACGCATTAATTTCGCAACAGACGGTTCCCGATTTTGCCGTCTCCGTTCTTGCGAAAATTTGGAAAGTGTAACTTGCGTTTCTCGTTCACGTTCGTATGTACAAACGGACCTTGTGAATTCTAAGTGCACACGCGTGTCACGAACGGTACGCCACCGTCGTTGCGTGTGGATGTGTCTAAGTCGAGAAATGTGTGCCATTAAGATGACATTTACAAACGTTAGAACGACTTTCTGCGTCCCACGCGACACCATACACAGAGGTACTGATCGTTATGTCATGTGTTTCATTCTGGTAACATCCTCTTTTTTCTTTTTTTACCGTGTTGGTATTAATTATGGGCGTTATGCTGATCGATACATCCTCGTGTACCGTTAGATATTACGAAACGTATTGTTTGTGTATTTTAACAACGTATTGTCCAGGCAATCCTGAACAAAGATCAATTAAAACTAATTAAAAAGTCTTTGTTTATATCTGTAACCATTTTTTTTTATGCCCTATAATATTATTTGTTATAGTCTGTTCCAATTTATCTAATCGATAAGAAAAATTTTGGAAATAATCTGTGAAAAAAGGATCGGGTACTTTGACAAGACATCGAGTTCCTTTCCTGTTCTTCTTACTATAATGTTAAACAGTTATTCGTTACGTTATTACAATCGTGTTGGTGTGCGCATTAGTTGCTTGGTGTGTACTTTATGCCATACTGGCCACGTTAATCGAGTTTTAAACACACGTTTCCCAGGTGTGTGATTTAACGAGAATGTTACTCGAGGTTCGACATTAATGATTCCGACGAAAAGGAATATATTAAAGGTAAGGTACACAAATGTATGCACGGATAGGATATCGTGCAGGTCCTTGTACAGAATGAAACATACGTACATACACACGAGGCACTTAACTTAAGCAACGATGCTCGGATAATATTATCAGTTCTATTTATTTCAACGTCTCATCTTGTTATTCCAAAGCGAAGTTATGGTTTACAATTTTCAACGTGTCTCTAAAATATATTTTTCAAATTTTCATTACAGGTTCAAAGAAAAAAGTTGTAAAAGAACAGCCTTCAATGTTTTCTTTATAATTTCAACAGATGCAATTTTTTCAAAATCCAATAGATTAATCTTTTTATCGTCTTCAAAAATCTTGAATCATTTTGGTCCACCTTTAACCCATTACCCTCCAGTGTAGGATTTTCAAATATCAAATTTAAATTATATTGGTATTAGAATATAGCAAAGTAGATTAATAAGTTTTGTAACTTTTTCTTTCCAAAAGTTTCACGCGTAAAAGGATCAAAAACGTTATTCTATTTTCAAGGGTACGAATACTTTCGTCTTCCGTGCTGTAGGTGCGTTCAGAATGAAAATCCAACAGGGAGGCAAATCAAAGGAGGAATTAAATGCGTTCGGCATCGTATAAACTCGGAACGTTTTATATTAGCAAAGGTCCCTTGTTTACTTCAGGGTGTTCTGTGTTGCACGTGCGTCACTTGCACGTGCAAGCGTTTTCGACTCGTGTGAAATTATTCAAGCCAAGGTTCCGGCAATGGTTAAGCAGGATGTGCGCGGGTGGTTCGAGCCGATCTCCTAAGTTTAGGTCGCGTTTACACCCGGCCCTGTTAAGGGTCTTCGATATTTTCACTCCCTTAAAGGTGCCACCTTTTTTCCCCCCCCGTCTCACCCTCGTCCTATCCTTATCTCTCTGTGTATTCCTCGAAAGAGAGGGGGGATACACGAAAGTTCACTTTGCACGGCGTGTCAAAGGTTCCCCCGAGGATTCACCGTAAACCCCGCTGCCTTCTTCGTTCACCAACTGGACTTTAATTGCCAGCACGATAAACGAACGTCAGCTCGAGCCTTTTCAACTGTTCGTCCGTGAAACGGAAATCGTAGATTTCTTTTTTCGACAACCTTCCTAGTTTGAGCGAAACAATAGGTACGTGGTGTTCCCTGTTTCCAAGAATGGAGATTCTGTTTTTCCTCTCGAAAAAGAAATTGGAGTAACTGGGATGGATAATTAATCCAAAGGAGTTTCTGTATTTATTTTAATTTTGTCTGGGATAAACTAGCCTAAAATAAAATTGGAGAAAGTTCTTCGAATTTATAACTTCACTTTCAGCAAATTTTTATGATATTTAACTCTTTCTGTTATACAAATCTTCAGGTATCTAGTAAAATTATTTACAATCAGTTAAATAAACTGCGTCTTACAGATTATGGGGCAGGTGGCACTTGAAGCATTAAGTAGAGTATAAATAAATAAAAGAAAAAATTGATATAAAACACTTGTTTCGTACCATTCGTTTGTGCATTGAATAATAGATATTCTACCTTTTCTATTTTAGATTAAAATTGAAGTAATTATACGGTGAAAAATTAACCCAAAATATGGATTTCTATACATATAACTTTGCGTGTCCTGGATTTACTTTGATTCTAATTACTGTTGTAATTAGAATTAAAATATCTTTTAATTTAATTTTAATTAATATCTTTTAACAACATTTCTTAGAACAAAAACGTGGTTGACCTCAAATTACTAATCCTTGATAAAGATAAAGATTACATTTTTCCAAAACCTTTCAAATTATATTTCTGATGATATTACATTTGATTATATAATAATGTTTGGATATTCAATTTCTGTCAACTCTAAATATTAATAAGTATAAGAAATATGAAATACATTCTTGTTCCCTATTACCCACGAGGATACCGAAACGATTCAATACCGGAGGCATCCTCGGCTAACGTCTAAATTAAAATAGCATTGCTCGTTTAGTCGGTTCCAACAAAAACTGCAATTTGCTATTCAATATTTAATTAACTCGTTCGGTTTTATGACTGTTACAGGTTTTGTGTCGTGTTCGCCGAGTCCCTGCAAGAACGGAGGAGTCTGCGTGTCGTCGCCACGCGGCGAGTCGCATTGCAAGTGAGTAACACACATATATACATATATACGCGCATTCCATTCCGTTCTCATTATCGTAATTACGCGTTGTTTGGTATCCTGGTCGCCGGTTTCACGGATCGGGCGTTGTTTGACGTGCGTGTCATGGGATTGCGCGCGAAACAACAGGGTTCGAATGCTCCGCAAACGACGAACGACGTTATTATACACCTTCCTCGCGATCGGCGACTAAGAAAGGTTAACCAGAAGAAAACGGCGGAGAAACGAATCGGGGAGAGTGAAAGAGAAAGAAGGTGAACGCGAGAGAATCGGAGGTTTCATTGCCTCCCACGCGAACAGGATAAGAAATGGAGGAAAACATGAGGAAAAGAATCGATCTTTGATCGATTCAAAGAATCGTGATTTTCTTGGAAGAAACAAATTTTTTTTTGTTTCATAAAATAAATATATATTTAGCTTAATTGGATCGTGTTCGGTGCTGATACAGGAAATTTTGTAAACAATCGCTGAATAATGGAAAATTGCAAATGTTATAAAAGATCTGATTGGTTTTATTGATCAAAAGATAATTCATATTATTATTCAATTTTAATAACGGGTTTCATTACACTTTTGTTTCACGCGTGAATCGAATATCAAATTCTTGCACTTACCAATTCTTCTACTTCAAGAAAATGCATTCGAAGTTTAAAATGTCCTTTTCTTCTATATTATTAATAATCCTCGTAACTAACAGTTAATCAACTATTCTTTCTTTCTAATCATTAATAAAGGATGAATCCATACAGTGATCATCATTAACGCCTCCTGGCGCCACCGTACTTACATAATTCTATTTAAAATCCTTTAGTTTGGATAATTTTTCGAATCTTGAAATGTTTTACATTTCGAACTATCAAAAATATTTTATAATTTTACAAAATTCATCGAAAGGCAAAAAAAAAGAATGATAAGAAGATGAAAATATCTACGACTTGTTTTTGATGCCGTTTGGAAGTGTTCAGTCTTGATGGTTTTTTAATATTATCCTTACAAAGAGGCAACGCGTTTCTGGTTCCAAAGCTTGAACTCGCATCGATAGGACGCAATACCAACAGAATGGCGTGGGATGGTACCGGAATGGGATGGAACGAGATGGGCCGGGATCCGGTAATAGCGGTAATAGTCATCAGTCGTGACCCGGCGACGCATCTAAATTACCTTTATCTCGACCTCTCGTAGGTTTCACTTTTGCATCAATCAGTTCGACACCTCCGTTACCACTGGCCATGCCTATGCAAATTGGTAGCAATTTTGAGAAAATTTAGGAATCGGGACTATCGGCCGAAATACGTACTCCTTCGAACGTTTTGACGTCTTTTATGATTATTTAGAACTTCATTCTTTTGCCTTTTATGTAAAAAAGAATATGAGATTAGGATGGAATTTGTGTATAACTTCACTAATAACAACAACACATTTTTAGTACAGATTTTTCATTGTTTATTTTAATTCTACAGCAGAAATATTTGTAGAAATTTCTTATCATACAACAGTTTTTTGTTAAGACACCAAAAATTCAGTACCTATCCAAAGTATTTCTTATTTCTTACTAATTCTGTGAATTTTTGAAATGAGAATTTCATTCATACTTGTTAGAATTATTTACTAAAGAACCTAAATTTCATGACAGGAAATTGTCTTAACACGGTTTCGAAAGAATATTACTTTGTCTGGACAGAAACGATCATGATTTTTAATGTCACGTGAAAACGTACCTCCAAGGTATTAGGTTTAATTGCGCCTTTGAGAAAGAGTCCTTATATACTCCCGACCTTGGGGTCTAATCTTTTAGTCACCTTTCCGGTCCCTGCACACATTTTCCGCTCTTATTTCATCTTCTCTTTCATTATTATCCTCTTATCTCACTTTCTGCAGTCATTCAAGCCACCTACAAGGTTAGCTCATACGAAGTTTAATTCATTTTACTTACAAATTCAAAGAGCTCTATAATTCTGTACCATTTCATTATGAACTCACAATATTTTTGGAATACCTTTATAGAACACCTTTAGTTTCTTAGATCTTGAATTTTTGGCAAATTAAGTGTTTTGCTTAACTATATTGCAAACTTAATGGAGTAAAAAACAAATGTTTAACATAAGGGGTGTCCATAATATTAATAGTCTTCTCGAAGACAATTTTTACATATACAATTTTGCAATATCGCTAGTACTATCGCGTTTAACTTTCATTTTAACCATTTCCTTGACTTCGCGTTTAGTAACAAGTGGCAATAGTTTTTCTTCGTCCAACGCTCGAAAAAATTCATAGCAACATATTTTTTGTCCGTTTTCAAAAGCTATCGCAACAATGACCGACCAAGTCCGCCACGTATCGGGCGTACGATCTCGATGGTACTCATATTCTATCAATCTCCAAAGCCCCCGCATAAAATGACCATAATCCAATACAATAACAAATTTGGCTAGTGCCACTTGACAATACGGTGAATTAAAGCAGCCGCTAACGGATGATGGATCCCGTACAATGGGGCAGAAACCACCCCTCGGGTGATCACGTTCGCGGCTACGTGCGTGTGCTTATGTGTCTACCAAAAGATGCACACGTGTCCCTTGCGGCCATTGCACGCGGAATATGCACTTGCACAGTTACATGTTTACGTGGATGCGTTCACGGGTGTGTTCGAATGCATCGCGTGTAGACAGGTCACGTGTGCCGGCACGTGACCCCCATAGATTTCGGGTTCGAACTGAACACCTCTCGATGCAGGAAGGGTTCGTTCGGCCAGAAAAATAATATTGTTTTTCCATTTCGATATTTTCCTCGTGCTGCTTCCTTTCATCCATCAGAGTGTCATTTTTTTGAATCATCTTTCCAGCATTCTGTATTTTTCCAAGTTTTTATCACGCTATAATATCAGTGTGTTTTAATAGGGATTCTTGGTATTTACGAGTTTGGTGCAAAAGTTAGGAGGTTTTTTTTTAAGTTTTCTCGCAAACTATTCGGTTAGGGGAGGGTTTTTGGTCAGAGTATCGAGGGAACTCTTTGCGTACAGCTGTGACCGACCCCGGAAACTTCATCATCGCCACCCTTGCGAAGAAGGGTTCGTCGAACGGAGCAGCATATGCAGGATGATGGACGACAACGTGCACGCATCCCTTCCTTACGAGTCACGGGGTGCGTTTGCACGGGCGTGTGCGTTTGTATCGTGCACGGATTGACGGTTTCTTTTAGAGAATTATTTTAATCCTGCACAGTTACACGAAGGGTCGTTCGTGTATGCAAGTACAAGAAATTCACGTTGTAAACCCTTGTTACAATTATCACGCGTTTGCGTGCCGCCCAGAATGTTTTTACCCTTGTTGCAAAGGGGTGGTCATTGAAACCGGTGGACAGGGAAATAATTTTACCGGGTATTTGCGATTCACTATCTTCGCAGCTGCGTGTTGATGCAAGTTTTTTTTTTTTGTAGAAAATGGTGGTTAGCTGGTTAACGGTTAATATTAGATTGGCAATTAAATTTGCTATATTCTTAGCTAGAATTTGGAACTATTTCAAAAGGTCCCAAATTAACTGTCAACCAAATACGACATCAATTTTTCTCGACTAATTATTCAATCATACAAATTCAAGGCGTCAATTACCAGTGATTTACATGGCAATCAACGTGCCAAGTGTTTCCATGACAGGTCTTTGTCTTTAATTCGTGTCGCATAGCCAAATCGGGTCGTATTTCATTTCCACGCGTTCTCGTACGAAAGTCGAACAGAATTACGCACTTCCGCCGTCTTCGAACGTCACAAATCTTCCCGTGGTTCCTTCCATTCGTACAACAACCGGCCGAGCGCGTCTCGAATTGATGGCCACCATTAGCAGCAATCATTGCCATCTGTTCTGTCGCGAAATGTTGCTCGTCGGACGTGATAAAAAATTCGATCGACCGTACACGATATTATTCAGGATTCAAGGGTAAGGTTTCGCCTCGCGCGAAGATAAATCACGAAGTCGAATCGCGAGGGTCTTTGTTCTATAAGTGAACGAACTGTTAGAGGTGACACGACAAGACGATCGACGAAGGATGATGAAGGTTGCTGGGCGCTGTCAAAATATCTGTTCCTTTTTTATTATTTTCTCTCTTTTGTTCCGGGGCATCCTGCGGTGACCGCATCACAGTGCGTTGTCGTACGATCCAAAAGCATCTCTTTCGTCCGTGTACAGACGCATCTGCATTATGGATGTGGTTGTTGAAGTACAATTTATTCGAGTTCATCGCGATACAAGACTCCCTATCATTGGCGTTCATCGGCCACCGTGTACTCTCTGGTTTTTTCCACTTTTGGGCATGGTCAACAAGCACTAATGGCGTTAAGATACACATCGTTCGGTTTCATTTATTTTTCAATCGTTTTGATTCATTCAACTTTGTCCCAGACATCCTTACTTGGCCACAAGAGGAACCCAGGATCAAAGAAATAGCTTCTAATCCTTATAGGTCTGAATTGCATGACTATTTTTTAATCATTAGAAAATGGTACCTGTCTTAAAACAAAAGTAATTCCATTCGAAATATCCTTAAGACCTAGGAATAAACATCAGTGCGAAAAATGGCACGAATCTTGTTAATTAGGATCACTCCGTTGGCATCTTTATTTGCATGAGCTATCACCCAGATATTGAGCACCCCTGAAGGAATAACTTCGTGCCCGCGGGGCCTTGGATCGTGCGCGCTCGGCCGTGATCGGGAATCCTCGCCCAGACGTCGCGAGAGGGACGAAGAGAAACGATTTGGGCCCAGGAGCGAGGCTTCTTTTCTCGCGCGCGTGCGAGTGCGAGCGCGTGTGCGATGAAAGAGGAAGGTACGAGAAAGAAGGAACGAGCATAGAGAAGGGCTGGGCGAATGGAGCAACAGAGAAAGAGGGGACAGTGTCTGAACGCGAGCGCGCGTTCCCACGCCCGCCGCGCATGCGCCGAGTATCCTGGCCCCTCGGGGTCCCCTCGGCTCCCACCGGGAGTAATCGGTTCTCTTGCACTTCCACCGCTCTCTCTGTCCAACGGGACGTGGAATTGTTGCTCTCCTCGTCCTTCTGCTGGCCACGTAAGCTTCCTTGTCTCGCGTCGGTCATTCCGACTCTTGTTTTCTCTCTTCTTCGTTCGAGCTTTCTCTGTCGTTCTCCCTCCCTGCAGACATCCGCATAGATTCAAGTGCGGACGTCTGCCGTTCCTTCTCTCCGCCACGTTCTTTCTCCATACACCTCGTCCGCGAACAATATTCGTTTCCACCACTTGTCCCGACAGGCAGCGGTCGGCTTCCCCGGTCGCAACGTTCACCTTCTCCTTCCACTTCTTTCGCTTAGCAATAAGCTGCTCTAATTATCTTCGACCTGTTTGTCAGCGGATGCCGCCGATGTAAAGTGACATCGGTCTCGATTGAACGCGCCGCGTCCCTTTGTCCCTTTTCCGTTTTTTTTTGCTTTCCTTCTCGCGATGTTGGGTCGTAGGTGGTACGTCCTTTGAGAAATAATATAGTTTGTCTGTTTTTGACGGAAATCGTCTATGGATGTACGACGACTTTCGATCGAGACGGTGCTTATCGATGCTTCCTAGAATAGGTGCTCGAAGTAGGAAACAATCGAGGAAATGTTTGCCGAGGTGAACGCAAAGATTGCGGTCCGTGGCGGCAAACGGAGCCAGGAGTGTTTAGGAAGGCAAATTTAAAAGAAACGCGAGAGCAGAATAAGAGAGCGGCGCGAGAGATGTTTGCAGAACCTCCAGAACCCTTTCGAACGTGTTATTTGCGAATACCTACGAGACGGTTCGACTCGTTCTCGTGAGAAGACCGGCTTGCCGGAGATTTGCAACTATTTCCA
Source organism: Stelis phaeoptera (assembly GCA_943735885.1). Lineage (NCBI taxonomy): Eukaryota > Metazoa > Arthropoda > Insecta > Hymenoptera > Megachilidae > Stelis > Stelis phaeoptera. The sequence goes on from OX030933.1 coordinate 8,447,270, forward strand.
CCGGAAAGATAACCAGAGCTCGATAATACCGATATGCCTTCCAGCTTCGACCGACTCACTCTATCGTGTCGAATCGACTGTAGCCCAGACGCTTGTTTGTTTTAGCCCAACAAGCAATTAAACGGTCATGGCTCGAATTCACGAAAGCATTAGTTCCACCGGAAGGTACCGCCATTTCGCGAGTAATCACTTGTCCGTTCACAAAGACGCGGTTCCACTCGTTTCGATGCCTTTATTCCTTTCGGCTCGTCTCGTTTATTGCCTCAGATGCACGTCAATTTCTTCTTGCGGTTGTTGAACCTTACTTTTCGTGGTCCATTTGTTCCGTGTCTGCGTTAGATCGGCGAATCTATTTATTTTCAACCAATGGACCGATTCCTTTGCTTTAGACTGTATTATTATAGGAATATCTATTATAAAATGGTATGTCCTTGAAATAATCGTCATTGGCTTTCGAAAGACCTAATCCAATTATTATTTAAGAAGTTAGGTATCAGTTGAGTTCTCTAGCACCGAAATGAAAGAAATTCAAAAGTTAATCACTTTGGCTTGTGAATGATTCAAGGTCATGGCATCATCCATCACCCCGGATGTGTCTTTCAGAAAGTTTCGTTCGCAAGATTAAGAAATTTTGCGCCTGTTGCAACCGTGTGTACTAGAATGTGGGATTCGGATGTTCGTTGGTCACTTGTTGTTAGACTGCTATCCTGATAGGTGCTGTCTGTACTGTTTTGTACGTGTCCCGTACAAACTCCTGTCCCGACCGTACAGAAGGCGTCTTGGTCCTCGTTAGTGGCCGTAGTAGACGTCGACGTCGTCGTCGACGCGGTGCTTGTATAATGAAGCTCCAGCAAACGGGACCGTTGCGGTCTCGCACCGACGTGCTGATTGCCAGCGCGAATATTGTCGTACAGTAATGGGTTTGTTCGAAGAAACCCGTGGACAGCAGAATCGACCAGGGAAAAAATGATTATTTAGCGCCAATTAGAATCGAACGGCCAATGTGTAATCCTCCCTTTTGTTTTTTCGTCGTACGAACCGTGTTCGACGACGCGAGCGTTCGTCTTCCTGGACAACGGATCGTACAACTTTGACTAGATGGAACTGAACAACCAACTCTGTCGAAGTTGACTAGAACGTGACTCGTTATTTATCCTCGTGAAGAGTCTGTGTAAAGACAACAGGGGGGTTAACGTTCGGGGAACAGCGTGCATACTAATTGTATAACTTTTTCGTGTTGTGTCCGATTAGACCCTCGTGAGGACATTCGAGTTATTTATTAATACACGAGTTAGATAAATGTTTTGTGATACAAAGGGAAAGCTTACAAGTGACTATTCATTTCGAAGTCCGATAGTGGAAGAATGTATACTGAGAAGTATCATAGGGGGTTCTTAGGGAAAAATAGCGCTGTAGGAGAAGAATGTATCATCACTTGTTTCAAGATTACATGAAATTACGTATTTGGATTGGTATTCACTTGAAAGAGAGTTGGTTCGTTTAATAACGAAGTTAAATAGACGATGGATTAGGCAAACTGACGTGTTAAGTATAAGACACTTATATCTTTTGTTATTTACAACTTATAAGCACATATGTATATAGAAAGGGCGGTTCAGATAAAAGGGTTGATATCTCCCTCAAAGTGAAAAACGAGCGCGAACGAATAACACCTATCTTCTTAGATAAGTCTAATTAATATTTATACAAAGTTTCATCAAAATCTGAGTCTATCAGTCCCCGGTGTTCCCTTGTCAGAAAAATAATTAAAAGTAAATCATCTGTATTTTTCAATAAAAACTCAGTCTCACCAAGGAAGCCGATAGGTACACAATACAACGTTGCCCAACAAACGATATCTGATTAAATTCATCGATTAGCATTTATGTATAAGCGTAATCGCGCCAGTAGCTACCAGACAGAGTTAATATATTAAAATTTACCCGTTGAACCCGAGCCGGGTCTCGGAAATCCCGTTGGTCGGCGTTCAAACGATTGCTTCAACTCGAGCTGGTGATTACTCGGTTAACAAGAAAGTATCGTTGTGCGAAGATAAATTTCTTCGCCGTATGCTTGTAGTCACACCCGTTCTCTTCTCTCTTTCCGCAAGGTCCGGGGCGGTCGGTAGCCAACGTTCTCCTCTTGCCGAGTTTTATAAATCTGCACGCCCTACATCTTGAAATGTCCGTTACACGTCTTCGTACACGCGGCCAGTATGTATTTACAAGCTTTTTACCTTGATCCTTACGGAACGGTTACCGGGCGTGCAGAAATCGCGCGCAAGCGAGAAGGGAAGGCGAGGGCGGCAGGCGCAGCAAAAGGATCGGCTTTTAATTACGATCGGTGTGCGCGTGTTCAACGGACCCGAACGAGAAAAATAACCGGTGGCCTCTCCTTTCTGGCGAGCCACGCGAATTTTATTCCTGTCGTCGTGCCGCGCATACAAGCGCGCCATTAATGACCCGCGTTGAAGATATATCGATGTGGCTGGCGACCATCGGTTTCTCGTACGTGGAACAAAACCAGAGATTAAGCGGTTTAATCGTTCGATTAATTACCGGACGATACGAATAAGCGATTAACCCTCGAAGGGATGTTGGATTACTTTTTACTTACTAACTGAGATTTTATGATTCATCCTTAGGAAACCTAACTTTCCAATAGAAAATATCTAATAATTTATTAAAATATGTGTATAAAGAAATGCCTTAAAATATTTTCATTATACGAAGATTGATACTCGATTATCCATTAAAATATAATATTCAGTGCGTGTTCATAAATTTTTATTTTGAAAGGATAAACACAACAGATGGTTGAATGGAAATATTGAAATGAATGTCCAGGTATGTAGCTGCCAATAGAATGGTTCAAACCTGACGACGATAAGAGCGATAATATCCTTCACTGAGAGTAGATTTGCATTAAACAGCATTGCGAGCATGAAATTCTTAGTTGAATGAGTGGCAAGAAAAAATTAATCAAGGAAACTGTAAATTACGCGTGGCTGGTAAATGCGGTATACCTTGAAACAGTGGGAATGTGAAATGGAGTACGATCGTTTAGAAAAAAAGAAACCTGGCGCTGACTCGATACTTCCTTAGTCACCTTTTGAATAAGCTAAGAATTATTTGTGGAACAACCAGTTATGCTGTTGTATGCATTCGAGATTTATTGGTTTGCTGTCATAGTATCTCCCATTCACTATTTTTCTAACGAAATATCTGACAGTAGAAACTTCAGTGTAACGATTTAGATATTTTATACTTTGTTATTTTTAAGCCAACCTCCATATGTTATTATTTTTAATTAAATTACCCACCACGATATATCGTTTTAATTATTATTATTTATATAAAAATTTGTCTAACGAAATATCAGAAAGTAGCAGCTAAAGAGTAGCGATTCAGATATTTTGCACCTTGTTATTTTCGAGGCAACCAGACGGTCCGGATCGAACAACATTTTCACCTCTATATTTCATTATCCCCCGACTAATTACAACTCTGTTCTTCGTCTCGTGTACGTAAACCAGTTTAGAAAGCCGGCCCAAAGGAGATCGTTGAACGACATCGAAGGCAATCGGTTGCTCGCGACGCTCGACGGGTAATAATTACCGGCGGTCGATAAACAGTGCCGATTTTCTCGGCGAGGATGAGCCACCATCCAACGAAACGTGGCTATCCCGGATCCTGCTAATCACCACGTGTTTCTCTCTTGATGCTCCAGTTAGGTAGGTCCCCCGAAAGTCCTTTACGATCGGACCACATCCACCTGCGATGTAATAGCAGCCTCCTGCGAATCCTTTCCGCTCCTTCTCGGTCGGTAATATCTTGACACCGTCGGGGCAGGAGTAAAGTGCCCTGCGAGCAGCTGCGCGTGTAGATCCGGTAGGGCCACGGATACGCATTCACGGCGGTGGCAAATGCTTCAGACACAAGGACCCCCAAAATCAGGGATCACCGGTTTTCGGGTGTATGTATGTATGTCCAAGCAGAAGATGGGCCCTCGGACCGCTACTCCATCTTTTATGTATTCACGCGCATAGTTGTGTTCCTGCTCGCATGGCACCAAGAACCACCGTGTGCCACGGTGGTGTTTAAGAGCGAAGGAACGCTGATTATACGGCTCTAACGCCTCCGGCTACGGCCTGCATGTTAAGCGTCCTCTCTCCCGCACCTCCCATGATTAGGGACGATCTCCATGGGCCATTCTTTCTCTTTCTTTTCGAACCTACGACCCTGATCGTGTATCCTGTTGCTTTTGTCTATTCGATCGTCCTCCTTTTTTCCCTCGGTGTTGGCTGTTCCATCGATGTATCGTTGCTGTAATCAGTATTATTTTTTTTTTTTTTGGGACTTTTTATTGGATGCTACTTTTGTCAGGCTCGATTACGAACATAGTTAGTAACTAATACTATAAATTTTAACTCGTCAAACTTTATAGCTTCCGAGCCCATTCGATTTTGGTATCTTCATAAAAGACAAGATACTTATTTGTTACTTTCTTAAATTGTAACTTTGTGCCAAATGGCTATCGATAATTTTGTCAGGTGGCTTGGTATCTTTTATATTTTTTCTTTGGTACTTGTGTTGCTTTGGTAGAAGCAGAGCACTCTTATGGACTTGTCAATCCATTTTGTATTCAACTTTTCGATAACAGTTAAAAATAGACAATTCTGATGAGCTACGCCTCTTTTCGATAGAACTGGTGGTAATCTGCAGTTTGATTGGTTTTTTTTATTAACACAATTGATCTCTTTTTCATGCGGAATTAACAGACGATCCAAGGTCGGTTGATTTTTATACCGGTGAAGGAGCAAGACGCATGCAACCTTCGAGTCGATTGGAGGGTTAGCTGGATCGGTTTGGAAAGAGAATCGTAGACGAGGGTCTGCAAAGTCCATTTGTTATTCCGCCCCAGGTCGGGACCAGCTTTTTTCCAGCTGCATCGCTAGAACGCGTTGGATCTCTCTTTGAATCGTGTTTTTCTTCCTCTCCGTCGTGGCTCAACGAACCTTTCTCTGCAAAAAGCAACGTCTAACCCAGCCCGTAATGATATTCATTTGCAAGACCCTCGGTAGATATAAATTAATGAACGCGTTCCCGCGCGTTTTATTTTATTGCGTACCAATTGTTTTGTTCCTTTGCGTTGTTAAATCATTGATAACGAGCGACGAACCCTTACACCATATCCGACCGGTAATTACACGGGGTTATCATTCTCTTCTGGTCACGGGCATCCTGCGGGTAACACCGTTGCACGGGATGGTAGCTTGTAAATTAATTTCCTCGTGTCGGGACGTGTTGATTAGTCCTGCGAACGAGACCGGCTCGTTATCCAGACGGTGAAATAAAATTAACGCCACCGCGGTAAAGCAAATCGAACCAGATAATAGCTATCTACGATCAAATATCACACCCACAGTTAACACACTGCAGATGCTTGTAAGCGATACCGATTTTCCTCTGCAATTGTTTTACTAGCAACCAGAGATAAGAAGTTTGTCTTGATTAATTAAAATCTGTTTCAGGAAGTCGGTTAGGTACTCTGTTCACCATTCCCATGCCCAATATATTGAAATTAATTTTCTATTAACTCTTTCACTCGTGCGAACAAAAATATGAATCATTGAATTAAAGAACAATCGAGGGGTTTCGCGTAAAGTTACAAGGTTGTAGACCGGACTGAAATTCCAGGGAGCCCTTCATTCATCTTTCGTGACCAACTCGACCCGTTTCCTCTGTTCCTTTTCTAACACCTACAAACGGTTCGTGTCTACGTCTGTTTTCCTTTGTTTTAGCAAAAGCACACTGGGAAACATTCTTTTTCTTTTCTTCCTTTCTTCTCCACTTTTATCTTTTCGTTCGGCCTAACCACGAGTCGTATCCTTCGACCTGCCTTGACGTTTCGACTCCTCTATAGTAAAGCACACGCTCGAACAAGCGTGTTAGAACACACAAGCGTGGAGGAACGTGTCGGAGCATAGAGACCGAAAGGTATCGGCTAGAGTGTATCGAGATTCATGGTGTTATGGCGTGGAACACGATGAAAGAACCAGATTTTCGAGACTGTACCACGTTGTGTTCGCCTGGGGCTGTGTCTCGCATACCTGAAGAAGAACCTGCGGCTCCGCCGTGTTATTAAAGAACCGGAGGGTCTCCTCTTCTTCCTCCTTGCTCCTCTTCTTCTCCTACCGTATCTTTCCGTGCCGTTGATGGTCTCCGTACGTGTGTTGAAGCGTAGAATTCTATACCGCGAATCTTATCTTCTTTTTTTTTTTATCTCCTTCATTATAGATTATTATTTTCTGCCTCGTACTTTCGCGTGGACGTTGATGGCTGATGGATTTGCAAAATGTTTTCTGTCTCGCTTTTGTACGAACGGATATAGTGGTATTTGAAAGAACTTCTAATTTTCTTTGATGTTCTAATAATTAATCTTCTATCATTCAAATTTTCTACATTGTCGAAAAGAAACAGTAAGACATTTTATTATATGGTATTTATATTTTTAAATCACGACGAGATTCGAGCAAAATGAAGAAATAATGACCGAAATTTGGCAAACTTCAAAAATACATGCCACGGTATTTTATTGTTAAGTAATACAATTTGTAAACGCAGGGCTTTCGTATATTGGACGAAACGGTATTTAAAAGATTGCTTTGAAATTTAAATCATCCAATTTAGTTTTCTTTTTTTAGCTACACTTACAGTTGAACAAATAATACACGCAACTCTCTATAAAATGAATAATGGACTTCCATAAAAATCGAATATTACAAAAAAATTAACAAACGAAGTAAAAAATCAAATATCACAGTAAAATTGTTCAACCTATCCAACGAATAGAAACGATGATTCTTTTCATCTTCGAACAAGATGGAATCGGTGCGATTCAATTTTTTATCTCCGGGGAAAGATTTATGGCAATTTTCCTTTCGCTATGATAATCGTCGTCGAGCCGTTGGCCAACACCGAGGCCGGCAACGATCGACGTTCGACGATCGACCGATTCGTGGCAAGTATAAGCGCTCGGATCGGGACGTTTTCCGTTTCTGCGGTCACGAGCCGATTCCGGGCCATTATCGCGATTAAGCCTCCGGGGCCTTGTTTCGATCGCCCGTGCCTTCGATCCCCCGCCCACCATCTCCCATATGCCGGGCTGCTGACGATTATGGTAATAATACGTTTGCGCGTATCGCAGCTTGCAACAATGATACAGATACCGGGTCCCGGACACCACCACCTCGTCGAATCTCTATAAAGAGCATTGTCTTTATCCACGGTGAGCCCGAAATGTGTGTTGCAATCCGTCGATCCTTCTGTTTGCTTCGTTTAATGACTCTGTTTAACATATTTCGTGCTACACGAAATCTGAAGCTTCCGGCGAGGGGCTCAACGTCAGGAATAACAATTGAAAATTGAAAGTCTCAAATAGAGCGTTCGATATTCTTGGAAAGAATTTGAGTTGATTCTTTTCAATTTCGAGATTTATGTAAAAATTTAAAAGTGTTCAAAATTAATTCCACTTGTGTATATGCCATTTTTATTTTTTCCAATATTTTAATCGTACACTCTGCAACTCATTTCTATTGCACGTTACACATTTCAATCTTCAGTATAATATTTCTTCTTATTCCATACCTTTTATTAATAAAGAGATTAATATCGCATAATCATAATCACAGCAAACGTTTAATGACCGATAACTATAATCACCCTTAATAACGAATGGGTTAAACAGCGACGATTATCAGCAAAATCAATGTTTCCTCGATCAACCTCCCTGAAATTCATCGTTCATTACAGATAATTGATTTCACCAGGTATCCCGTATAAAGTTATTCAGAAATTTCAATCACGTATTCACTCTCGCTCGTGAGGCTCGTTGTTGAGCTCTATCCAGGCGCATATTTCGTACGAAGTGGCAGGTTCGTGTCGGGAAGAATTCAAATAACAGAGGACAGGATTTGATGTTCCCCAAAAAAAGCTTTTTACCGGGGACTTTTGGAATTTTTAATTACCATGCAAACCGGCGAACAAGCGCATCGGTTGGTATTATAATGGCACGTGATTGGCGGTTCGGTATATACTCATCACTATTCATAGGGCGAGCACGTTCGAGTCTACAGCTTCGTTAGAGCCATCCACCCTGTTCCGCATAATGACGTAATTAGCGCGAGCCCTTGGTCCAAGGGCTACCTGTACCGACTCACCCTTCTCACGGTTTCGTAATGGCTCTCGCACGAAGTCACCTGAAAAACTAAACGTCGCGTGCACCATTAATCCTCCTAGCGATTAGAGTATCTATCCAGAAGTATCTGAACTGAAACCTTTGTTCGTTGTTACGCGGCATAATGTATCAGTTAGCGCATGCGTATCGAGATCGGATTAAATTTAATTAGTACAAGATATATAATCAGCTAACTGAGGGATCCGATGCAGCTAGCTAAGCCACAGACCTGTTGGAAGCATGAGATGTTTGTTAATTCCGTCATCCGTAGGTGTCTAATTATTATTATCCTTTAATTTGGCCAAGCAAAATATTATTGATTTCTCAGATATAATATCAGTTACATAGTTTTTATTGGAACACTACTTTTTATAAGATGTTACTATTACGGTATAGTTTAAATGTAAAATAGTCAATGTATTGAAAGAAGACCATAATATAAGGCGTTCAGAGGAGACGATTTTGTCTCTCATAATCTGTTTCTAGAAAATGAAAATCGCAGAAAGTTAAGGACAGAGGGAAATTGAAAATTTCATAGGATCCTGAAAATTTTGTCATCAAAAGAGCAAAAATGATAATAAGGAAAGTCACTGGGGTGAGAATGAATAAGAAAGAAGTTTGAGATGAAAGAATTTCAAAGATTTAGGCAAGGGCAAGGTAACAGTGATGTAATCATCATATCATTCACATATTTCTGCTATTTTGAAACATCCAATTAGTTTCAGGTTTGTAGGTTGGGAAAAACCTTGTGGAAGAGATAATTTCATTCGTCATTTCGAGACCACATCAGGTCTGACCAACCTTCGTAAACGTATCCGAGTTTTGCAATCGTTGATGCCTGAACGGATCTTCTGTGGCCTCTTATTTTATCCTAATCACGCGAATTATAGTGGAGGAATACAAGAATTTACGTATCAGTTATCGAAATGATGATCCATTGACACGATGACCTAATTCCAATATAAAAATCCATCAAAACGACCCAATATTTCATATATCCTATGATTCTTATAATTCTACATTCAATCAAATTACAGTAACTTACTATAATGAAATTTAACCCTTTCAGTGTTTAATAAAATAAGGGTAGTACAATTTTTTTATATTACTTGTTTTCATTATAAATAGTATCGAAAATTTTTTATTGATATTGCCAACTTCTTTATGATTAATATTGTAAATCAAAGTCTATTTATTGTACGATCATTTTTACGTAGAAATTGGTGTACAGGCGTTGAATTGGAAGGGTCAATTACGTTCTTTCTCGGTTCCTGGTTCCTTGTACTGTCGGAAAGATTCGCGAGGCGATACAGTCTCGCGTTCGAAGCGTAATCGCGCGGAGAAACGCGCGGCTCGATGTCACTTCTCGCATGGTTGCTTCGCAAAGCCGTGCCCGCTGCAAGTCTTGGTCACGATTTTCTGTAGCTGCGTATTCTTATCGATAATCGACCGACATGGGCGAGTCGGTGAAAGTTTGAGAAACTTGGCCGGACATCGAGTTAGACGGGCCTCTATCCGGCGTCGTTAAATCGAGAAATATGTAGAGCGAACTGCTCGTCGAAACGGTGTTCACCTGTACAGGTGGTATCACAACATATGGAAGTTTTCTTCAATCAATAACAAAATTCTGTTTCGTATGCTGATAACCATTACCTATAAATTAATTATTATTACAATTTTTTTTCAATCAAAGCTAGCTTCGTCATAATTAACCGTTAAATAGCAGATCCTGGATGAATTGTGATCGGAAAGGTTTCGTACACTGCAAAGCAGAGTAGAAAATTAAATTTAAATTGTCTTGTTTTAATCATATTTATAAGAACTTTTTAATCTGACAGAATTGAAATAATTTGGATACAAAATACACGAATATGTCGCGAATTCAATCGTCAAGCTAATATTATAATTTCTGACACATGTTCATATGAATCTGCTACATTGTTTTTGTATCTCAGATCCACAGCCACATGTTATGATACATCCTGTACATCCGGGCGATTAACGATCGAGCAGAAGACGTGTTACCGCGAAGGAACAGCGGCATCGAGTTTCTGTTTGCTTTTATTCTGGCGACGAATAGAAATTTCAAGCCGTTATCGAAGGATAACAGGTTGCTCGATCGAGTTCGCTTGTATCTCACCGTGTCTCCGTTGAAATTCGCTTCTGAATCGAAGAACCCGATAATTAATATCCTTCAAGATGTCGGATTCATGCATGAAAATTGCCTTGTTGCCTGGCGCGATTTCAGTCAAGAGTTTGCTTTTACTGTTGCCGGTTGTCGTCGTAACTAAGCACGCTTCGAGTCGAAGACCGTATGCTCGGAGCGTGTTTTACATATTCCAAGTTAGGTTGATCGTTTCCTTTCTGGAAAGTTGCCGGTTTCGTTGGAAAACCGAGCTCCGACTTTCATGGCGCCGCTTTTGGCAGCGTCGCTCCTTGATCGCGACACAAAGTGACCGACGTCCGTTGATCTCGTGTACACGTATTTATTTGCGATCGATCAAACGACGGGCATGGATGTTTTACGACGTGAAAAGGCGATCGACCAATATGGACTGGATCACAGTCAATTAAACGTTGATGTGTTTCTTTTGCGGTGGAAAAGTTAGTCTAGGAAGTCGTTTAGCTATTTTTGTGATCTACACTTTTCTGTGATCAACTTTAACTGTCATTCGTTTAGTTTACTTTTTGGCATGGACTTGATTAAGCAGTCTTCTAAAGATCATAAGCGAAATTGAGAGATTTTAAAGGAAAATTCTTAAATAGCTTTCTATTTTTAGGAGGGTAGATAATTGTTTAGAATAAATTTATGAAAAATATGACAGTTAGGTAAAAAATTCTGAAATCTAAAGATAGTAAAATAGATAGCGGATATAATTTTAATTATGTATAAAAGAAAACTAATTCAAGCACCATGTAATTCGAAAAATGGTACTATGAGCTTAATGAGTTGATTTTATCATCAGCAATTTATTATTTTTCTTAAAGGCATATTTATTGGTCTGTACATCCAATGATTATGTTAAAATTTCATTCCGCTTTCAAATAAAGAATAGTTTTAATGCAAATTTTACTTTAATTATTTTTGTATGGTGCGAAAATTAGAAATTATCAATTATGATTCTGAGCTTTAAAACAGGGAATGGAGATTGAAACGACTCCACTCCACGATACGCGAATCAATTAAACAATCGACAGTGGAACAGTTTATTAGCCGTTTCTGGTGGAAAATAACGAAACGACGACGGTGGACGAGCTTGTAATGGGGCTACCATAAATGGTAACACGTGAGAAACGAGCGGATCGTTAAGTCCGTCGGTTGATGGAAAAAAGGCTAGCCCGTTTCATTAAGCCGCTATTAAGTTCGCGCCTCTGAATAAAGGTGTTATTAGACGTAATTATGCTAACCGGGGGGAAAAAAATAAGAAGAAACCGAAAGGGAAAGCCGGGACGTGCGTTAACGGTTAGAGAAAATTGGAAACGAACTAAAAGTGACTCGCAGTTTGCATTCGAATCGGGTTGAGACGATTTTCTTAATTAAGAACTCGAGAGAGGATACATTGAAAACGCGTTCCAGCTTTGCTGGTCATCTCTTGTTTGCCATTTCAAGCTGTTATCCGCTCGATGATTATATCCTTCGTCGATTGCTATTCATTCGTTTGCTCTCGTTTAGAGCTGCGAATTCTTGCCGCGATACGTTTGCTTAGTCACAGATAATAATTAGTTCCGTGTAGAGTTCCTGGCATTCTGATTTGTCATTCGAAAATAATTTACAATGGAAGTTCGCAGTCGGATGGGATTTAACGCTGGAACTGCCAAGCCTGTCAAAACGACGATTATCGCTTCAAAATTATTGTATAAGTATTTTTGTATGAATTTGCGATGACCGATAATTCACAATATAAAATGTAAAACTTTTTCAATATTGCCGATAGATCGATAGATATAATCTGTTATGAAAAATTTGTAATTGTATTTGAGAAAACAAAATATTAAAATTTGTTATTCATACAGTAATTTTATTGACGGGTTAACGGAAGGAAATGTGGAAATATTCCTCGACAGGAAGGGGTTAATAAAATGAAGAAATTATCGCATGATAGTCGTTTTAATTTTCTTTCAAACACTTAAAAGTTATAAACAAATATTTCAATACTAAAAAATTGTACGTACGTAAAGAATTAAGATATTATTAATTTCATTTCTAATATAATAAAGGACACCTATTTCAGTTAACTATTAATTACTACAAGTATAAAATCCCCAAATGTAATTACATTTGAAAATTTTCAAAGGGTTAAGTCTAACGTTGCCATGTTACTTAAGGATTAAAAATCATACATCGAAGAAAAAGGAAGATCTTCATTCGTTCAAAGAATTTGATGAAATGGAAATACAGAAGGATCTAAAATTCAATTTTAGATGTTCTCTGTTTCCCTAATAGTAACTTTGAGAAAGAGTAAGACTTAGACAAGTGTGAAATGCGCGCGGAACCGAATCGCGCGAAAACATCGCAAGTTTACGCCAGAATCGTACGCGTCCCTCTGTTTACCGAGTCATCTGGCGTGCCCAGTCAACGAGGTCAGAAACACGATGGTGTTGCGATGCTGATGACCTCTAACCATCCTCGTACCTTTCTACCAGCTCCTGGAAAGTCATGTTTCCTCCTCGCCCTGCCACGTTTCGCACAAGTACGTGAAGCTTTTGCATCGTTGCACTTTCTTTCCACGTTGTGCCGATATTTCTTCCAACCAAATTTGTACATCTTACAAATTATTCTCAGACAACCAGTACTTCAAACTATTCACAATTTATTAAATAACCTTCATAATCATTGGCTTAATTATTTAAGTCTTTGTTATTTCATTTTTCTTTTCAAATTATCCATATCGTGCTCGGAAATACTGAATAGAAAGGGTTGAAATTTTGTACTTCATTCAGCCTTCAAAACTTATGGATCAAAATGATGCATATGTTGCCAGACGGTTCCAGGATATTTTGCTGAATACAAAAACTAAATAATTACAGAATGATTATGCTTCCGGCAGCTGGTGTTCGAGTATCTATCGTATTGACAGATACCTGATCGGACAAGTATCCGTCGACAGATTCGATCGATTTACGCGAGCGTTGGATACCGAGAACGCGAACCTGGTTTCCATGCGATAGAGTAGGACGTTCGGTATCGTCGACTGGTGTTCCATGCATTAATGCATGAAGATAGTGTATCGACACACCCCGTCTTGTAAGGGACGATGCATAAGTGTGTACGGTCTTATCACACCTTGGTCGTCACCTGTCCAGAACAAGTACCTTTCTTAGCATACTTGTGCATCGCGTTCGCGTTAATGTCTCTTTTTTTTTTTCGATTTACTGGTCGATTTTGAGTGACTGAAATTCGTCCTCGTAGATGGTCGAGAATGATGTTCCTGAATGTTGATGATGCGCGTGGATGGTTTTACTGGTTCCTGTGCATTGTCGTCATTCGAGTGCAGTGTCCATATTTGACGTGTTTCGGGTATGGTCTGTTGATTATCATCGATATATTTGAGAACCGAATACGGTTAAGAAGGGAGGAATTGTCTGAGGGAGGTATTCTTTTTCGTTGGTGGGCGCCTCGAAAACGTGAGCAAACATTGTAATGGCGATCCGTCGTGGCTACCGACTGTTAATGTCTCTTGACCACTTCTTCCTCGGCGAGTGATCTCACCGTCGATCAACATTGTTCGTGTACTTAACCGTGGGTCAGTGTATTCGTGTATTAACAATGAAAATCGATAGCACGAGTGTAATGGGAATTTTTTGTCACCCCCGTATGGGGCTCGTGATGAAATAATTAACACGTCGATGCTTCGATAATAGAATAATTGATAAAAAATGTGGAATAACGTTGATATTAAATATTATCCCATTTAAGGATTTAAATATTTAATAAAATAATCTATGAAGCGCTAGAAAAAAGTTTTACTTCAAAGCTCAATATAGGTTTTCAAAGTTTAACTTAAATCTGTAACGAGTTTCTTTAATAATAATATACGTATTTATCGTATAGATTTTAAATACAGTTCAGTTTATTAAATTTTAAATTGATTTTAAATAAAAATGTAGCCCTCCATAGGTTAACGTGTTTTATAATGTTTCTTTGGTATTAATTGTTTTCTGTCCTTTCTGTTTCAGGTAAGTGATACAGGACCGTGTCTGGTCAGCCTTTGGCTTAGATCGATTCTACTTAAGGTCAGACTTAACGTATTCAATATTCAGACGCGGAACTGTGTTTAGTTCTAAAAGTATCAATTTGGCGATGAAGTACAGAATTAATTTATTAACATTCAAGGAATAATAATTTTCCATTGAAGTGTTTGTATAACAATGCCATTTATCATCTCTAGTAAAACATCCGATATTTTAATCTTATTTAAGTAATTTCTTTTATCATATTTAACGAATTGTAGCATAAGTTTGATGCAAAATAAGTAGTGAAATTGGAAATTTAGCTGCCATATAAAAGATTACTCCTTGCTTTCTATTAAAGACTACAATTTATTTAATCTTCAGATGAATTTTGATTGAACCATAGCTAGATCTAATAAACAATATTACTAGTACCATTTTAAAGCACTACAGGGTGCAATCACCAAAAGGTGCAGATGGACGATTAGTGCATACCCTTGTCAATTAGTATCATCACTAATTTCCTTCGTTATTATCGCGTGGGCGTCAAGGTTGTCGGAATTTCCGCTTATTAAGGGCCTACCGTCGGCATCCGGCACGTTCACATAGAATTCGTCTCGTAGATGTTAACCTTGAACTTGAAACTTAACCCTTTTGCTCGTGGACAATTATAGTCCACCGCGTATTAATAATCTACAGATCAATATAGCAGCCATTGAGGGGAAATTAAAAAATTGCAATTAAATATAAAGCTGGACGTCGTAAACTAATTTAAAATATAGAAAAGTGCGTAGTAGCAAGAATGGTTGTATTGTAAAGAGTTCAAAGTCCAATTTAATCCAGAATTATCTTTGTCGCGTTTTCAGATAAACGAAAGTTCACGATAGTCTCTAAAAAATTTTACGATCTTCGGCACGTTCTGATCCGTGATTTAGCATTCGAATCCGTTGCACTCTTGCCAACTGATTTCTATCACGGTGGCAGCAGTGGCACGAGCAATTGATCGGCTAGAGTTGGTCAGCGAATCCGTAACGAGGCTATTGTCTTTGTCGCCGATTGCTCTAGTCGCGACGCCTTCCTGACGGTGTCGCCGTCTGCAAAAAGCATGCTTGGTTACACTGACTGGCCGCTACATAATTAATTAAATGGACATACAATGGCGGGTGAACGGTAGCTGGCTTTCTTATCCGACTATTAATTAGAGTTACACAGCTGCTCCGCGTAGAATACTGCATTTATATCTTGGTTTTCGATGATTTCCTTCAAAATTGATTATCATTTCAGGGGACGAAATACAGTCTGTCTCATTAAAAGTTCTAATTCATATATTGGTAAAACATTTAATGCAGATTCGAAGTCCATCCGAAGCACTAACATGCTTTCATTTAACACGTTGACTGTCACAGTGAAAACGGACGTGCGTAGTCAGACACGTTGAAATCCTAATTATTAAGAATATAATGAACTAATTTTCAAATTTAACCTTTCAAATCGATAGCTAGGATTATTAGCTTAATGATAACGCTATCCGTGGTTTGTTTCGTTATTTCTTTTGTTAATTATTTGATTGTAAAAAATATCGGGTGATCCCCGTGGCAGCCAACGTGTTAATAATGTATCCAATTGTCTCCATTAATTAGTATAACTTGTCACTAATTTAGCATGCTTTCTACCAATTTCTTTCTTACCTCCATATTCGTCGAATACGATTTGTTAGGATTCTTAATGCGTTAAAGCCACGGTAGTTAAGGATTAACCCCCCCCCCCCCCCCCCCCAATAAGTCGAATTTTCTACATTTTCTCAAAAAGAAATAGTTAAGTATCTTTCATAGATGGTTAAGCTCGATTAAGCTTCTTAATTGTCTACTTCGAAATCTGGTGTAACGATTGAACAAATTGTTTCTACTTGACTCCACACCGACACGTCTCCCACCATCGACTTTCCCACGCGTGCCTCGACTCCCATAACAGTGTTTTTCCTTAGTGTTGCTCGTTGGCAGCGACTTGCCGTCTGGGCCGGTTCAAGACAGTTCGCGATTTCCAGAGAAACGCTGCTGCGAACGCTTCTTCTTCAGGCTGGTCGCCGGTGATCGATCGTCTTTTTCCTCGATCCTTTATCGTTGAACGTTACTACCATCGGGAATCAAGTCGATCGTGATCGTAACGGAACCTCTTGAAACGGCCAATACCCTTCAACAACCGTTCTTTTCCCATTTTTTTTTCTCCTACATATTTACTCGTCGCTTCGATTCACTGTAAAGGGTAACGTGTGTACTTTTACACGATTCGTCTAGACCCTAGAATTCTCTTTTGATCCTTCTTGGGCGATAATCGGCACGTTTGTGTTCATCTATAGAAACGTCGATGTCCATAGCGGAGACTGCGACACGTTCCGTGTGCTCCTTTCAGGGTCATGGTTAGTCGTGACGCGATTTGAATTCTGTTTCTTTAGATATTTTCATTTTTAAAAGAATTTCTAGTTGTACTTATCTGGATATCGGTGGAAATCGTTGATCTAGGGATAATTAGCATAGAACTTTTTTCATAATTTTATTTTGATGGTGGTAACTTCACGGAATGTATTTAAGAAATTTGAAACTTGTCTAATAACTTCAGGTACTAATTTAAGCTGAGTTCATAAAATCTAAAATAATCTAAAAAGATTAGGTTGACCGAAATTAGTAGCCTCGATATTTTCACTAAAAAGTTCTAAGATTTCATTCAAATGGTACAGATGATTTTAATCCACACCCAGTGACCACTGTGTTTGGTCTATGGTGTATCCTTTTTATAGATCGTACAACTTTTCATTTTTCCCCCAACAGCATTGACAGATCGATTGGGAAGATAAAGCATCGACAGAAGTGTGCACCTAATTTTCTGTTTCTTTCCGTACCACACGTGAAAAAAAGAAACGTTCGCATTAGTATTACGCGAAGTTAGTCGTAATCGCGGACCGTCATTAGTTTCCCGTTGACAAGCGGTTTATTAACGTCGCCGGTTAAACGCGGTAGCATTAACGAGAGAGTAGGTTCACCTTTTTTAACCATCGTGGTGACCAAGTCGAGCGAATTCGACTCGTGAAAGCGATCCGATCATCGATCATCCGAGCAAGATGATCTTGTTCAGCAGCGATCTTTAACGATTCCGCGATATCTCGTTAATTACGAAATTATCGACGCGAGGCTTAACGTGGACCCGCGTGGTAACAACATAATTCGATGAAAGTTGACTTCTGCCCGCTACCGACCTCTTACTTTCCTTCAGAATCATGAAAATAACCAATCGATAATTGGATAATCTTCTTACGAAGACGAAGTTTAACCCTTCCGTGTCGATCGAAAAATTTAAACTTACGTGCAAAGTTTTAACGATAAAGCAAATAAATTAAATTTAAAATAGAAATCAGTAGTTAGAGTATTTCCATATTTGTAGCAAATTGTATTAATAACGTTTATTCAAAATTAGAAAGAAAACTCGGAAAGTTGGCCATTCTTTACAAATAAAACTCGTGTTATTATTCAGTCAAGGTTTATTAATCTTCCTTCTCAATATTATAACTCACCGATGAACAAATTGAAATAACGTCGAGGAGAAACGTCATATCGAGTTACAAGCCGAAGGTTGCGCTCTTCCGCGGATGCACCGGCCATTGTTGGCGTTTGGTTGTTGAATCACGAACAAAGGGAAGAGACGATGAAACAAAAGGATACCCTAAGACGACAGGAAACGATAAACTGGAACATCCTACCGATAGCGTGCTCCGGGAACCAGTACCGTGCAACTGCTCGTTCGGTACGTCGATGAAGGAGAAGTTTGCGCAAAAAGTGGAATCCTCTCGAGACGAAGCTAGTAAGTAGCCTTATGTAGGCTGAGTCAGGAAGGTACCTGGAAAACAGCCAATCGCAAGAACCGTACAGCAGCGTGCCGCTCGCGGTCGATGCAACTGCAACTGCTGCTGCACTTTGTTGCATCGAGAACGCAAGGACCTGTTCCGCGGAACAGCCTGGAGAATACATCGTGCGAAAAAGTGGATGAAGTAACGAGACGAAATTACGTCTTGTTATGTCCTCGGGATTCCGTAAGGATCCTGACGATCGATCGAGCTTCTTCAGGGATCGTAAAAACCGTTCGATACGAAAACTTGATCGACTTCGTTGGAAAAATTGGCGTCACGCTGCTACTTTGGTTTTCAAACGAAATTGTAGCTTCGAAAGTTGATCGTTCCTTTCTGCGCTGATGCATACGTGTGCACGACACTATTGTGCGTGTACTGGACTTTGTTTCGATTATAAATTGAAGAATTTTAATTCAAGAATCAAATCCTAATACGTTGACGCGTTGCATTTGAGTTAAAATTATAACTTTCAGTCTTAATCACCCCTCCCCATCCCTAACGTTAATTTCCACGTGTAGCTAATATTCTTAAATATATAAAAAACCACGTTTCGATTGGATTTGGAAAACTTTTAATTCAAGAATCGAATCTCAAGCATGCTTCTTATTGAACGACCGAATCGCAATCTCGTAAGCTATTTTCTGAGGATGATCCCACTTTCGTTGGACCTTGAACCCCAAATAGAGATACAAATTATGTTTCAATAAGGTTTCGACACATGATAACGATGCACATGCACACAAGGACGTTTTCTATCAAGATTACCATCTTTTTCGAGCGCCACACGAGGCACTGTATTTACGACTGCGTATTATCGAAACCCTTCGGTATCGATCTTGAATGTACACATTCGATCAACGAGACCAGGAGGGACGAGGGAACGGATATGCTTTCTAGACACACCAGTCAAAGGCCACGGGGAAGAGTTACACCCGCGTGTACGTGATTGAACGTGGGCTCGCGATTTACATCGCAATCGGAGTCGTAATCATCGTGAAGCGGCCACGACGTACACGACGAACGAGGACAGCGCCAAGACCGTGAACGAGCGACGAGGATAACCTTTATATGTGGCCACGTACAAGATCGTTAGTAAGGGTGGAACAACGACTACGTGGACGACGAGTATCCTGCCGACGGTTTAACGCGCCTTTTGCATCTCCGACTCTTCTTCCTCTTGGATCCTTACCTTTCGCTTCCGTTCTTCTCGCATTCTAATACCTACGCGTTCATCCGTCTTATCGTCAACTTTAAACGAGCTTCCTTCTTCTATCTGCGAAACTTTGAACGTTTACTGCTCGTCGTTTCGGTTTTATTCGTTCATCTTCAAGTAAACTTTCAGTACTTGATGCCACGTTAGTGATAGCAAATTGCTACTATTCTTTTTCTTGCCGTACGCTGAACAATTGTAAACATTATTAATGGCGTCAAATTCATCAGTGAGTCAATCAGATTTGAGATTCTAAATCACCTGCTAACAATTTGTATTTTACACACCCGACAAGTAATGTGATGTACATGCCACTTTTAAGGGTTAAAGGGTTAATAATAAATATTCGAAGGGCTTGTTACTACCACGAAACGCAGTTAAATGTTAATTATCGCCAAGGAGAATGTTACAAGCCACTGAGTCCGTTTGTGGTGTTATAGTACCGAATTATTCCGAGTGCCATTCAGAGCACATCGTGCAAATTTCTCGCGCGTCGCTTCATGGGTTTAGCCTGTCGTAGGGGGTCGTAGGTGTTCATCCGTAGCCATTATTTTTGCGCTTGTTAGAGCATGAAAGTGTACCGTGAACATACGTTTCTGTCAACGGTATCGACATCATGCATCACCGCTTCGAAACGCGTGACTCGATAAATCCCGACCGCCTTAGGAAGCCGCCGTTTTCTCCACGCTCGAAGGCTTTTCCTGTCCGGGCGACGAGCGCTTTCGTTGCAACGAAATATAGTGCAACTCGCAGAAATGCTTGAACCGTGTACGCAGCCTGATGCGTCCTGACGAGTATCTCTCGAGGAACTTAGTTCAGTCGACGTAACTTGCTTACTCGCGTACGAAACGACCCCTGAAGAACCGTTCGAGGCATTAAGAGGAGTTTCTGCCGCATGCCTGTTTGAATTCCACGGACGTAGAATCCACTTGTCCCATTACCAGGCTTTCGCCGCGGCATCTGCAATCCAATCGAGCATTTTTGTCGCTCTAATGACGTTAACTAAATTGCGGACAACGAACGGACGGATCGCGGACAGGCTACGCTCGGCTGACGGTTCTTGCGTACTGTAGAAATTCTGCGGCCAGAATTTTCTTGGTAGGTCGGGCATTTGTTATTTTGCTCGATTTTTACCCGACCAGTGATTAGTTTCAAGGGTTATACTATTTCTTCTTGCGGTATTTTTTATTTCGATGGCTGGGAGACTTTGATGACATCTTTACTTACGTTGACACACGTGATGATTTTTCTTACATGGTTATAAATCCCTTCAACCTGTTTGTTAAAAGAATTTGTGTCGTTTAAAATATAGGATACAGGTAAAGCACAATTATTCAAGTCAAGCCAAGAGTTCCCTTTGAAATTCAGCAGTACCGCGCTGGTGTTAGTTTCATTCAAATCAAATCCAACAGAATTCAACTGCATCTCAACAATTATCCTTAGGGAGAAACGGAGACCCGCTAACTGAAACCGCAAAGACAAAGCACAATCCGTCTCGACCAAACGGGAGGATGAGCCGAAAGAATATTAGCGGACAGCTCCGGGCCGTTCTTTATCTTCTTTTCTTCCCGCTGGCTTTCTTTTCTTCTGGCTGCCGTCCTTTGGTTCTCCATCAGCTTCGTCATCCTATATCTTCAGTAGGAAAAGAAAGACGGTTGCTAATAGAATCTGCGGTCTTTTATTTATCCCGTCTCCCCCGCAACCTTTCGCTCGTTCCACACCAATTTTCGACCCCTTTTCTCGTCCTTTCTTATCAAGGGATCCTCTCATCTCTTGAGATTCGCCACGATCGTCCATGGCGAGGTTGCGGTAACCGTTAGCAGAAAATGACAAATTCCTCTGCCGTCATCCCCTGTTATTATATCGGACGTTCCTTTTGTAACGACCACTTTCCAAACAGTTGCTATTCTCTCGTCCTGTTACTCTGGCAACTGGAATTGTTTCGTCATTTCTGAGGGAGGCTGATCCACGGTGTTCGGTCGTTAACGAGCTAGAGGACGCTTGTCGCGGGCGGTAAAGAAACGGAACGGCGTTTATTCGACGGGACGATCGTTAGAAAAGGAAAAGAACGAACGGAGCGAGGAGAAGTTAAGCTCGTTGACATCGCACTCGTGAGGTCAGCCAACCAGAGTTCGATTCCCACCGATCTTACTTTCGTACTTAGCCACTCACTTACTGCTCGCTAACTCGCGGCTATAAGAGAGTACGCGTCCGATCAACCGATTGTTTCGTGGTTATTTGCATACTGTGTCTTTGATAGACATATTCTGGCCGGATGAAAATTTTAAACACGTCTTATTCTGGGAATTAATGTGTTAAGGTCGGTATCTTCGGCAACCATGAACTGTATCTGAATTACGACCGATTTCCCGTTGTCTCGTCGTTTATTTCCCCGGCTGGGTCGGAAAAGTGATTGGAGTACAAGAACAAAAAGCGTCAGCCATCAGACTACTTAATTTTCCGCTGAAAGGAACGGCTCTTATTCGAACATCCGTTACTGGGAGCAGGCTTCGGTCACGCTTTAACGGAAAATAGCCGCGCAACGCGAAACCGCAGCGAGGAGATTACGCGGTGAGGCCGCTTATTCGCGTTTACACCGATGTAAAACTCCCTCGAGCACGGCCGCTCCGGAGCTTCGTGTCCCATCGATGTGGATCAAGGTGGGACTCCTTTTCCATCACCGTTCCCAGATACCTTTTCTATGGACGACAGACACGCTTGGTTCAATCGAACTGACTCCGAGATCTGCATACTTTTCTGCCACGGTGATTCATTTATTCGATTACATATCACGTGATAGGAATATTTTGATCGTCGAGTGGCATGAAATCTATCCTTTTTTGGATACCAAAGGGTGGGGCGTATTAGTATCATAAGTATGCTAAGAATACAATGTTTCTTTTCCAAAAATATATATTCCTGACTTTCTAAAAGTATAATATTTTCTTCAGGTTTGAGAACGGGTTACTCTGGTCTCTTTATTCCTTTAACGTGGGAGAATTTTCAAGTTAGAAATCTAAATATTCGAACTATTTTATAAAATTATGGCTACTAGCAAATAAGCATTAAAATTATACTATATCAAGTTAGTCACTCCCGTGGATTTTGCATATTCGATTCGTGTCCACGATAAACATCGTCGTCGACGCCGACAGAAATAGAATCGTATGAATATTAATTGTCGGCTTTCCGTATGTGCCGGCATCGATATCGTTGCAAGTTGCATTTTTATGAGTCAGATTATAAAGGCGCGCGAATTTTCATATTTACTCGATCGATCAGGCATCTATCGAAAATTCCTCGGCGACGGTATTTCAATCGCAATCGCGTCGATGATTCACTCGAGATTCCGTCTGGGACATAATGCGAATGACAAACGACATTCCTTTGTAACATTCGATGAAAAGCCGTGTATAGAATCGAAGGCAATAACTGCCGTTGCACGTTTATGATTGTTGAACATTCTTCTGCTGGATAAATATTCTCAACGAAACTGTATACTGTAATAATTGGAAGAAGAATCTTAAAATAACATTAATATTATATTATTTAAGCAAGGTATTGTGAAATATAATAATTATAATTTTAGCACTGTCGAATGCAAAGTCTAATTCGTTAATTATTTGTTGCATAATTTATGCAGAAAAATTGCAATCTTTGAATATAATTGTATCAATTATACCATTGAGTTAACCCGGTTTCAGTCATTCTTTACAACACTCGCATAGAAGAGAGATAATAATTCTTCTTCGGCTGAGAAATTTTAATTATTGACGGATCAATCATTGGTCTCGAGTCTGTGTTTCACGCATTTTACTTTTTTTGCCAATTTCGATCAAAGTACAATCTAACATATTACGGTTTTTGCGAGGGCTCGGGAAATGATTGCTTGAAGAATGAAAAGTACGGTTCATTGCGTAAATAGGATAAAAGTATCGTCACTAATGAACTTGCGATATAATGTAGTCGAATAACGAAGAGGAGCCGGGGTGTTCGTAATAACACACTTTAGCCGTGTAATTATTTCATTATACCGTTTTCTTTGTCTAGAACCACTTTTCTTGCCTCCGAGCACACCATCGGACACCGTATGATTTTCTACGGTCACAACGGTGGAACACTGTCGGCATTAGCGATTGATGATTAGCGTGCAGTCATTCATGCATTACGCTAACTCACCGTGGAAGTCAAGAACACCTCTGTCAGCTCTCATAAATGAACAAAGGATTGTTGCTTTAAGACCTGAGACAATTATTCTGGAAACAGATAACATTTACAATTCCTTTTCACTTTAAAACTTGAAAGTTGTCGTGTATCAATTTGATGACATAAACGTATCGCGAAATAACACTCATGGAATATTAAATTGAAGCTTAGAAATTAGTGAAAATGACTATATAAATGCTTTGTTGATTTTTTATATAAAGTAACAGGGTGCAAGGTGTTACAAATAATGCTTAACACAATATTCATGACAGAAAAGTATTGTAAAATAATACTTGTGGTACATAAAACTGACGCTTAAAACTTGACGAATACGAGCATACAAACGTTTCATTAATATTATTAGCATGAAATAATTGGCTCTGCATGGAATCAATAAATATAGAACTTACTACACATTGATCCTTAAGGAACCATCCATTTTGTACTAAAAGAACAGATATCGACGAAACGTTTACGTAGTCATCTTCACGAAAGTTTAACCTTCAAACTGATATGCCACAACCTTCATTTTGCAATACTTTTGTGTCATCGAATCATGAAAGACCTTCAACGTTTCAAAATCTCAGAATGTATCGATAAATCTTCATCGATCATCCCCCCGCACGTTCTTTTTTATTCCACAATTCTACCTGTCGTAAAAGCTATGAAACGAGAATGTTACGAGCATCTTCATAAATTAGTCGGAAGGAAAAGAAAACCCCCTTGTGTTTTCGTCGTCGATAGAAAAGGGCTGCTGGAAGAAGCCGAAGACGGCGCGAGGTTCGTATACGAACGGTGTCGAAGAAAAAACGAGGGAAGGGTGAAGAAAAACACTTCGACGACCTGTTTGTCGGGGAGGCTGGCGACGTTGAAGGCGGTCCAAACGGAAATGTCATTGCCACGCTCCGGCGTAAAGCGGTCGAGAGGGTGGTTTTTTTTACGCAAGACATACCGAAACGAAAAAGATTAAAGAGAGAAGGGCAGAGCGGCCACATGGCGCTATGCAAACGCCACCGTCGTAAACTGTCAGCGATACAGCTTGTGTCCTGTTAGCGAGAGGCATTCCTCCACTTCTTCTTCTTCTTCTTCCACTTTTTTTCTTTCTGCCTCTTCTTGTCTCTTTTTCCTTTCTTACTTCACTGAGAGTTTTTAAGCGGCTAAACCCTTTCGCTCGAGATGGAGGTAGACATGTGCTCGCCAAACTGGCGACCGTCTTCTATTCGTCGGGACGCTGACTCGGTGATGTTGTTAGAGTTCAGACGGAACTCGCGACGAACGAGTGGCGACCACTCGCTTGTCCCTCGTTTTGCCCTCGTAATAATTCTTTGTCGCGTTTTTCGAGTCTTCGCGAAGATAATTGGAGCTCCAGTCCGTTCTGAAATATGCAATTATACCGGCGATCGTGTTTCCGGTTCTGACTCCTGTCTGGAGAGGTGCAAATTGCTATACTGTTCGAAAGGGTGGCACCTTGTGCTCGAATAATTTGATCGTTGAACAAGGTTCTTATTTTGTATTGACTGTTGCTCAGATAATAATGGATATGGACTGGCAGAAACTTTCCAAAAATTTCCAAAATCTTTACCTCGTTTAATTAATAATATGCTAAAAATCTTGTATCTTCATTTATTTAGATCTACACATTATAATAATCTTGTGTCATATATGCTACAATTCTTTTACTTCTATTAAACATAATTCTAGCAATTTTGGTACAGAAAGGTCGTGCATACAGTAACCAGTCTAACATAATTTGACAAATTACATTGAAACTTGTAAAGATACTTAAAAATCGACGTCCTTCTCCTGACGTATCAAAGAAAAGGATCCTATTCCTTCAAAGAACCTTATGGTACGTTTCTTGTCCGTGAA
The DNA here is from genome assembly GCA_943735885.1 of Stelis phaeoptera. NCBI lineage: Eukaryota > Metazoa > Arthropoda > Insecta > Hymenoptera > Megachilidae > Stelis > Stelis phaeoptera. The sequence goes on from OX030933.1 coordinate 8,472,862, forward strand.
TAGGCACACATGGCTTACAGACATGGTTAGGTTCCGCTCTAATTGGTCTCTCGAAACCTCTTCGGCTACATTTTCGTCGATCCGACCGTTTTTTCGATTATTACCCCCAATCGACTCTGGAATCGATCGAATTTTCGCCTCTGTCTTTCGTCTACGCCTCCTATTCTATGATTCTGACCCGCATGTTTGGGGATTAATGGAACTGATCAACCCTTGAGTTGAATTTGTCGATTGAGGAATAAAAGGAGATCCTTACAACCGAAAAGATTGGATCCGTATTTAATAGCAGGGTATCGTGTCGGTGTATCTTTAGATCCCTAATAAAAGCACATTATCAAAACGTCGAAACACGATTTCTAAATGATCGAAGATTATATTTGGATGCTGGAAATAGGAATAAATTTTGTGTATTGTGTTCTCAAAACTTCACAGCTGTTATTATACGTTGTAACCCTAGAAAAGAAATATAACCCTTTCAGAGCTTACTAATTTAACACGTTGATTGCTATTCTGAATGTTTCATTTCTGTTTTGTTTTTGTTTAACAAACGTTATTCCAATTTTTATTTATGAATATTTCTAATTAGATAAATAAAAATATCCCTAGTATCTGTCAAGTTGTCAATGTGTTAAACTACTTAACTATTTGTTTTGCTAATATGATGATTTTTTCATTTTTACTATCAATTTCCTAAAAATTTGCACTGGTAGTATCTTTTGCAAATAATAAAGAAATATGTGGTCTACGTATATTTTTAAATCAGAACTTCTTAGGTATCATCACCCAATATTAGGTCGCGAAAACTTTCCCAACTGTTCGCCAATGTAGTACATGTATACCAGAGCGTATACTAAGAAAATGCTTAAAATAAAAATCCTTTGATTTATTATCGGTTAACAACGGTGAAAAAAAGCTGCGAGTAAAAAAAGTTAAAGTAGCCCCGTGTTAAACAAACTAACACTAGCATCATCGTTATACAATCTGGAGAACATGGCTCGTATCTCGATTTTCACACGAAATTTTCCTCTCGCGTTTATGCCATCACGTCGAATGGAGATGGTTTGGGACTGTACATCCATTAACAGGCCACTCTCAGAATGTTAAACTTAACGACGTATCATGAGCCTATTAGCTTATCAATGAGCAACCCCTTGAGCATTGGGGGAGTACGAAAATAAACCGTGAACCCCCGTGAGAACTCGTCCACCTTTTCATGCTTCGTTTTTCCCTCGGTGTTGCATACCTTCTCACACTTTGGACCAGTTAAAAGCAGACAGTATATACATACTTTGTGGTACATGTGGCACCGATCGTCGCCGACGGCAAGGACGCGCGACAAAAACGTGTTGTACGCACGAAAAACCGCGTGTAAACCGTAGACTTGAAGATCGTACGAAGTTTGTTGTTAAAGCAAACAACGAATCTGAGAACATTCTCCCTTTGATAGTTTTTGACGGTAAACAGTTTCAGTCTTTTACGCGTAAAATTTTATTTTTGATTATTGCGTAGGAATCATTTAATACATTAAATCCTAAGCCGAAATTGATAAAAATTTCATTGTGGTGTTATGATTGTTCGAAGCAATCTTTAGAACTGATGACTGTCTGTCTACTTTGGAGGCAAAAGTGCGTCCACTATCGGGATACGTGGAACAAGGCTTAACCTCTTAGGGCCCACTTCTGTAATTATATTTGTCGCTTACTACATTAACACTAGAACTACCGACGATCCATGCACCCACACTTTTAAATTGAACCTAAAATAGAAAGCAAAATAAATAAAGGATGAAACGTAAACTAATATATTATAGAGTAATTCTTTACCTTGATAACAGCCAACGTATATTCTGACATAAGCGTTTTAATCAATTTTGCAATTTAAAATAAGAAATCTGAAACAAGTCATTAAGACATTTTTTTGTTGAATTCGACGGAAATATGGAATTTCTGTCATGAAATCTGTTGGTGTTCCCTTACAGTTAAAGGGAACAATCGTGGGAAAAGAGTTAATCAAAATAAGCGCAAAGTAAATTCAAGAATCATTTTATTTTCCACATCATAGGCACTATGTACCTGGATATTTATAAACGAAGGATCGGATGAATTCCAAATGGAGGAAAATGAGGAATCGATGCGTGTTCCCATGAGCGTGGAACGACGTGTCAATGTGCCCTGTGGTTTTTGAAACGTAACACTCGTTCTCGGTTGGCCCGTGCGGTTGTCGATCGTAAACGCGAACTCGTCAACGTTCGCCACTATCGTGGCCAAAAGTCTATCGTCCTTTGAGAAAAAAAGGAAAACACCCCTACGGTTGACGGGGCCATCTTTTTTAACACGCGATTTGCGGTGACGTTGCGGTTCCAGCGACTCTTGTTGCCCTGCTGCAGCTGCACCAGCGTGTATGCTCAAGAAACTGGAAAACTGACAGTTTCTGTCACTTTGAATCGCGTGTAACTTGTTGAAAGGTTGTCAGACAGCGGCAGAAAGTGAATCTGAGTTATTCGGGACTGTTAACTTTGTATCTCATAAGCAATCGTATGTTATTTATTTTTTTTTTAATTAGGAAAGTTTGGGAAAGAAGTTATTATTATATTGTAATTTTATTCATTTCCATCCTTTGAAAATTTGTTTAATACAAAGACCTGAGCATCATAAAAGTAATATACTAAAAAATACGACTTCACCACTTTAGTATTTTTGCTTAGCCAGGTTTGAATTTTATTTAAATTTCCTGGAATAATTTGATACGAATCGATAGCGAAGAATGGTGTTCGAATGGCAGAATTATTTAATTCTAATTAGAAGGTAATGAAGGTTCGTTGGCCTTTTAGGTAACACGATATTCGGACAAACAAGGGTTGTCCTCCACCTCCGCGTGTTTATGGACCACAGTCTCCCTCGTCGAACAGATCAGCCCTTAAAGCCCGCAGTCATTTTATCCACGTGGGAAGCTTTACCCGGCTGTTGCCACCTTCTCATTCATGAAAGGCTGCTCGTTTGCCTCTCTTCCTCAATGGATTCACCCGATTGTCCTTGTTTCGAATACCGAATGGACATCGATCCTGTCAACGAAATCGGACGCCTGTTCTTTTGTTCTTCCCGCCTGTGTAATGAGTCGATCACGAACCGACACGTGCTTCGAACGTTAAAGTGTTTCCTCGTCGGGCATTAATATTGCACGATGATACGTTTGTTTCTTTCCAGTTCGCAAACTCCACTTTCCGGATCATTCGCAGTTCAAATATTAACTAGCCTTATTTTAATATTATATAAAAGATTCTTTCTCTTCTCAATTTTGAATATTTTATAATTCTCAGACGATGGACTACGGAGAGAGCTACCAATTGTTCAGTTTCAGTTTTGAATATACTCTCGTTCAGATAAATCAAATACAACGATTCAGAAAACTGTTTCGTGAAAAGGATCATAATGAAATTCCATCGTAAAGTAATTTCGTGCATATAAAAAGGAGGAAGGTGTCTATGAATCGGCAACAAGTTCAATTAACACGCAGCGTCGATTGCTCAATCAAGAACTATATGCGGGGATCGCGAGGAGGTCCCGATCGTCCCTTACACGTTGGTCAACGAGCGGTCACGATCGAATCGCGACATCTTTCGACTCCCCCGGATTCTTATCTGGTCCCTTAATTGATCGCGTCCGTTGACCCTTAATTATTCGACGATCCGGCTCGAATGACCCTCCTCCCCGACCTTCCGTTCCTCCCCCCCCCTCCCTCGTGGCTACGTCGAACCACTCTTCTGCCTCCTCCTACACTTTGCCCGGTGGATGGTGCACGGTTTTCAGTCGGTGACGGTCGCGAGCTTAATGGATGCTAATTCGACGACCGTATTACGGTGCCGTTTCTTAATTAGCGGTCCTCACGAGCGTCCGCTGCGATCAGTGTCCCGGGCTAATTACACGCTTCTAGATCTTAGGGAACGGCTAGCGTTAAGTAGCCTTTCCGATGGCCACCGCCGCTTGGCCCGTCGTCGATGACAACCAAAGCAGAGAAGTTACGTTTTCGGTGGCATCGAAAGAAGTCCGAGGAGAGGGGAGTCAGTCCATTAACATTCGGCGCGGCAAATTACAAGCCAAGACACTAATGGACCCAGCACGGGCGGTCCTCGGTCCATTGATGGTGGGTGGTGATGGAGAGATACTGATGGTGCTGGTGCTGCCGGTGATGGTGGTGGCGGTCGTGATGCTGATGTTGGACGACTTGTCTCTTCTCTATCATTTCGCGGGACCAACTTGGAGATGAGTTTTCGTGACACCGCGACCAGATTGATTTCGTCCATTTCTAGTGGTACATCGGTCAAACGTCATTTTTTCTTTTTTAGGATCGTCATTTGTTTTTTATTCTTTCCCATGGAAATCGTTACAAACGTGTTTTAACACGTTGACTTCTACAGTGAAAATGAACGTATGTAGTCAGACATACATTATTTTGTTAATAATTCATTTGTTAATTATTTGATTGTAAAAAATGTCGGGTGCCGGTCACCGGTGACCCCTGTAGCAGCCAACGTGTTAAGTAGAAATATATGAAAAATTCACAGAACTTGGTTTCACAAACATATTTCTATAATTTGGGTTAACTGGGGTTAAAAGAAATATATCTAATACCTATTAATACTTTTTAAAATTGTAACGCCCCAGTTTGGTATTTCGAATTTTAACAGAATTTTAATAACACTCGTTGGCGATAGAAGCTTCTGCGCACCCTTAATAATTAACCAAAGGGTTAATTGTTATTTGAAGAAACCTATCAATTCGGATGTATGATTTCCACGCCAGTTTGTCGACTTAATTGACGTTACTTCACAGTTCCAATATAATTTATTCGTTCGTGTATTAAATAAATGACCGGTTCGTATAGGATTTCGCAATTTCATTTACGCACCGACTTAATCGGGAACCTGTCCACCGATATAATCTCGTAAACAACTGGCTGATTTCTTCACGGCCGAGTATCGAAAGCTGAAAATCGAGCCGATCGAGTGAACGCATTTTCACACGTCGTTGGGAGTCCAACTAATTGCGACACCCTTGATTATCTCGCGGTTTGCTCTGGATATTATGCGCGTGCGAATTTTCAACGCACGAACTCGTTCGATATTTTTTATGAAAAACCAGCCGTTCGTGTGACGTCGAATCAATGAGAAAATGAAGTTACGATAGAATTGGGTAGATACGAACGTTTAATATCCAGCCTTTAACTCTTTCGTTACAGCTGTCTCTGATGTTAATAAATTAAGAGTAGGAATTTTGCAACAAATATTTTTATTTTACTTCCAAAATAGTACTTTTTATCGTAAATAAAAGTATGTCAGTACAAATACAACAACAATTAATACCGGTAGGTAATTATGGCAATAGGTAAGGGTATTAGTAGGTTAAATATAATTAAAAAATTTTCATCGTGGTACTTCAAATCAGCTCAAATAGTTTTTGACAATTTCCAAATAACCATACCTTTCCAAATATAAGATCAATTAAACACGTTGCAAAAATTCGTGTTTCATTTCATCAATGAAATTGGAAGTGATCCACGAACCAGTGTCAGAACTATTATGATTTCGTCGAAACGATTTCGGAGCGTTCATATCACTCGAAAGAGAAACGCAATTGGCCGTGGTGGTTGGAAAAACTTTTGTGGTACAGTAAGAAAAAGAAATTGAAAAAAAAAAGAAAAAAGAAAGAAGAAGCATTGATATCCAGAGCAGAGGAGTGGTTAATGCGAGCGACCAAGCGTGTTGCTCGTCTAAGAGCCAGCAGTAACAGCTGCCTTTAACCCTTTCTCCCTGTTCGTTTCCTCGTCGTTCTATCGCGTACCTTCCTTTTCGTCGACCTCCTCGACGGGATCCCGCTTCGGCTTTCTTGTGCTCTTCGAGTTTTTTCCGTCGGCCTTCAAGTAATTCGAGCTCGTGCCAAAAGAAGTCGGGGAATTCGCTGCGGCCGAACGCGCTCGAATTTGATGGTTCCGGTCTCAAATCCAGACGATCGAGCCTCGGAGACGTTGTTACCATTGTTTGTTCTCCATCGTTTCTTATATTAAATCTTCCACGTCGTCGTTTTGTCGCGTCGCCTTTCCACCCTGGTTGCTCCTCAAACGCGGAACATTGTGGATAATAGGTCTTTTGTGCGGGAGCAGGTGGAAATTAATTTTTCTGTTCGACGGTGGAAATAATTGGGGTAGGTCAGGCTCATTCTTCCTCAAGGTTCAATAATAAGATACACTTTTTAATATAAAATCTTTACTTTCTTCGATATCTTTCTTGGGAATTAAAAAAAATGTGACGTTAATTTTTTCAAGAACCTGGATGGTCTTCTGCGTAATATTTTCTGATCGAAAATTATTCTAATTCTCTAATGGTCTAAGATTGCATGTTTAATTCTTTTAAATTCAGTTTACAGTCATTTTTTCTTTTTTTTTTTATATATATAAAAAGAATCTTAATTTTCAGAATATGTATCTGTCACATGTATCGTCAGTGGACGATAAAAATTAATTTCTGGGATCAAAAATGTAAATGATTAGCTTCTACCATTTTTTTTTTCGTTCGATAAAGATACGATCTTAATCCTCTCGATATTTCCTTCAGCTTCCAAGAACGTGACGTTAATCGTTTGAGGCAGAATTGGTTGGAAAATATCTTCTGATTATCAACGGCAGAAAATTGCGAAAGTGCATCGGGATTTCGGACGATCGGCGATCGACAATTTCAGAAATCGTCGCGAAATTGTCGAGAAACAATCGGCAACAGGATCCTTCTTCCCCGCAAGATCCTCAATTTGCAATGCCGGTGTGTTCGGTTCGTTTTGCTCGCGGTTCGTTTTCCGTTCGTCTGTGACTGGCGATGTTATTACCGGCTAAGTGGACGATTCGTAATGACACCGGAGGCTGCCATTTTAGCGCTAAGTGCCGCGCATTATCGGCCAGGGATGACGGTAGTCCATTTTGTATTTTTCTCTTTTATCCCTCGTTCTGTCCTTTATATTCCCCTTTTCTCTCGGTCGCTTGCAAACCGGACTATTTTATCGGGATTATTGATCCACCGGTCAATCTTTTATTCACGAAATCTCATTTGCAGTACCTATATTGGTTCTAAGAAATTTGGATCCAAACAGTTCATGGAACATGTGGTTTAATACAAATTCTTATAAAAATTCAAGGACTTTTCTTTGTCTAATTTTCAGTGGTATAAAAATGACCACGTTTAAGATTATTTTTAATTTCAGGGACTAAAATTTGAACAAGTAGTTGCGGCACTATTACAATTTTCATTGCTATTAAAAATTTTTTAGTAATGCAGCGAAGGAATATAAATTTTTGGCACATCACAAATTTTGAATTAAAATTTCACAAACGATTCAATTAATTTGTTTGACACGCTATTGCTTATCTGATAATTATTCTGCATTTTTTCGCGGACGTATTTATACGTTCTTCCTTGCTGTTATAAATTATAAGGAAAACAAATCAGAGTTTCCTAAAGATTCTGACCAGTGTTTCTTACCCAATTAAACGTCGAACGATCGGTAGAAGCCCCCCGTCTTTAACGCTTCGCGCAATTTCAGATGCTCGTTTAGATAGTGTGTGCTGCAAAAATCTCGCGGCCATTCGTCATGTCCCGCAAGAATAAAGAGTCGGCGGAAAGGCGGGGAGGTCGATCGACGTCGATTTACGAGGCAATTTCGGCGGGGAATCTGTTAATTTCCAGACGATACGTCGCGATTAAATTCGTGGAAATCACGGATATCGATCTTTTTTATCTGGCGCCCCATCCCGATGTCGGCACGGGACCAAAGCGTCTTATTAATTGGTTGCGAGAAACGCCAACTCTTCTATACATTTTTTTTTTTTTTATTTGATCGGAACAACTATTGATACTTATGAAAAACGATTACTTTAATTATCGTTAATGATATACATTAAAAACATTACAAATGAAACTGTAATAATAATAATATTAATTATAAACAAAGATTACAGAATTTTCTTTTAATTGAAAAATGACAAAATCTTTAGATAGAAAATGCTCTGTCATGTATAAAATGTTAATAAAGAAAGGTTCCTTAAGAAAAATGAAATTTTGTTATATATGTATATCTTTAATATATTTTATAAATCTATTAATCATTTTTCAATGTGGAATTTTATTAAAATACAGCGCTCTTCTTCTTGGCATCGTGATCGGAAAGAATCTCCAAAATATGATATCCAAATTTATAAAGTATCTTTCTCCCTATATTTCTCAATTGGTCTCATTCATTCATCTCCATTTTAATGGTTCTAGAAGAGATGGAGGTGTTACATTTCAGTCCAGTCTCATTCATTCGTTCTTTCTTTCGTTTATGAATTGTTTATTAACACACTGCCACGTGTTGCACGGTGAAGCGTAACGAACAGAATATCTGTGAACACTGTTTTCCGTCTAATTTATCGTGTGAACGAGAAACGACGAACTAGGAAGAGAAATTGACATGGAACCGGCGCACAGTTTGCACTCCCACGTAACGAGATGATTCATCGACGTCGTCTTAATTGTCTCGTTTCGCGAAACGAAAGTCGCAAAAATTCTGTCGCTAATTATTATCAGACCCGTACTCTGATACTCGTTGCGTGTAAATTCGTGTTCAAACCATTCCCCATCATCCCGAAAAGCTTCGTATTTGTCCAGAGGATTTTCCAGGCTCATATTTTACCGATCAGTTAGAACCTGCCTCTGTGGGATATCATAACGCGTTAGATCCTAAAAATAAATCATTTAGACACCCTATGGAGGTTTGTTTGAGTTATGAATTAGCTCGTCCGACGTCTTACCAGCTGCACCTTTTCGTCAAAGGGATTACGATCGAATATGAGACACGATAATTAATTCTGAGCTACCGTTTAACCTTAATTCGATTGGAATGAAATTTTAATCCCATAAATTTTAACATTTCGACTGATAATGAATTTTGTAGTAGAATTCTTTATCTTATTTCTGTTTCCTCTGTTAGGTGCTAATTGGATTCGGAAATTAGCAATTTTGCGGCACGCGTAAAATACAGTTATCAAATTGCAACATTTCTATTAGTAATCTTTTGTTACGCGTAAAAAGGAATTTATTTTTGCCCCACAGAAATATTTATTGAAACTCAATAAATAATAATTTTCAATCATAGCTAACGTTGTGCAACGTTTGTGGTGATTTTTTAATTTAAAAATAGTAAAAAATAGTAATCTCCTTTTATTAATTTTTGCTTTATCTTAACGTCGTAATTTTCTATTACTTGGATATCAATCCCCCAATAACTCAGAAACTCAGAAATTTATTTGAATTTAAAATAATTGTACCAAAAAGATAAATATTTCTGTCTACCTCTAATCATTTTTTTGTTTTGGAGACTTGACTGGAAAATTTAATCGACGCAATTAAGTTTCGTGAGACGTTTTTCTGTATCACAAATTGACGAGCATCGCGATCAGCGAACAACATTCCCTGTAATAAGGCTCGGTGAAACTCTAAACGTCAGGTTTAGAACATTTAAAACGTTAACTAACTTTGTAACCGAACACTGTCGCAATTAACTAGCGACATTAGGGGAGCTGCTTGGCGAAACGAAACAAATTCCCTGCGCCTTTGGGACCATTTTGCGTAGAGGAATGTGTATGTCTCTTTTAAATTAGCACGATAAAAACCATAACGGGCTAGGCGGTCAAATGGCTACCGTAATTCTAATTTTCATTTTATTAATAGTGGTAGCCTGCTGGGATTCATTAGATCGTAAATAGGATTTTAGTGTTCTCATGCATGAATTTTAGAATTATCAGGTATCACAGAAATAACTACAATAGTTAACTTTAATCCTTGAATCCTTCCTTTTCATTTTCCAAAATTCAAAACATTAATTATCTAATGTACGAAACCTTTTCTATAAGAAATTTAGCTGCCTAACTTCAGTCAAAAAATCCTTGTGTACATTTAGTAAAATGGGTCATGACGGACCCAGCATCCTCTCTTCGAATGCTTTCCAATTTCAAAATCAAAGACAGAAAATAGTTGTCCGAATTCAATTTAAATGACTGTCTCTCTTCATGGTCCATGGTCCGTCGTCCAATGGTTAACAACCCTATGCTATTTTATCATTTTTAAAAGCAAAGAGAAATAAAATCAAGAATAATAGGTATATGAAAGCAGAAAGACCCGTGGCGCTTCGCTATTTCATGGCGAAATTAACTGCGAGCAATTTGCATCGAAATGCGAATCGATACGAGGGTCTGTTCTCGAGGAGGGATAGTTGGTGTTGTATCGTCGATTCGAGATCTCGATCGCGTGTATGCCGATCGATTTATCAAGCTTCGAGCGAACGGCATGCTCATCACTGACAATAACGAACGATGATTGAAATCGCACGACTCGCCGTCGATACCAGAAGAGATTCGCGTGTATTTGCGAACAGAAGAGTCCCTCGATGAGTTTCTGTCATTCAACAGAATCGCAATGTGTCTCTTTAATGTCTTCTTATCAATGTTTTCTTCTGGTTCTGTGAATAATTCGTCGAAGATGCGATCGGGTGTTGTAAAAATGTCTTTCTCGAATTACGATAGCCCGGGTTCCTTTCGTACTTGTCAAATTTTCAGGTTCTATGAGTTTATTGCTGGTCGTAAATTCCTTGAAGAACAACTGGCCAAAGCTTCATCTTTTGTTCTTAAATATCCTGTTTGAGTAGTGGGAGATTATCGCGACGATTCGTACAGAAAAAGCGACTTAACTTTACAGTCTGTTCGTTTATTTTTCGATAAATACTTTTCAGGATATTTTTCAAGATTTTTAAAATTGGTATTCGAATTTATATTATGGCAATATAAATGTTGTGCAAGTTAAAAGGGAATTTGGGTTTTGGTAAGTTATTTCCAAATGTACATATATCTATTTTTATATTAAAAATAAATAAATTCTCTAGTAAATTCTTTATCTTCATAATTTCTATAATTTTAGAATTGAAATTTAAAGTTTGTTATTTTAATGAGTTTCATTATTCGAGATTTGTCATAATTAAAGTGTTGACTCAAGACTTAATTTTTTGAAATGTTCTACTTTCTAAAATTTAAAAAATAAGAATTTTAAGGGGTGCAAAGCACTTTACCTAAAATCATAATAAAACAATATCATCCAGTGGGTTAGTTGAGTTCACGGATGACTAGTTCAAATAATTATCAACGTAAAAAAAGTGAATATACGAGTATGGTGTTGAACAGAATCTCCTACATACTCTTACAAATCGTCGTCTTTTTGCCGCGTGTACGTGCGCGCCTGTTCGCCATTTTTGCGTAAAGATCGAAGGTAAAATCGTTCAGCGATCGAGCGCTATTCATCGTGTCCCCGGCATAATTCACCGCGCCTCGATTCTTTGTTCAGGAACGGGAACGACAACGACGTGTATCGGTCCGTGACATTCCCGGCGAATGTTTACAGAGTCCTGGCTAAGATCCTGCGGCAAAATACAAGTCGTCCTTTGGCGAGATTTTCTTGCCAACGGCGTACGACCGATTCTTACCGACCGCGCCGCGTCTCGCCACATATAGAAACTCGAACAGGGAGAATCCAGCTAGAGAATCGACTGGAAGAACACCTGGATGCACAGTGTTCGCCATCCTTTACGGTCGGGATTCATTATTTCCCGGCTTGGCGCGGCGGTAAAAGCATCCTCGAGGAAGTGATTAAGGATTTTTATCACGATTGAAAGGTAGACTACGGCAATTGGCTTGAATATCCAAAGCTTGAGTTCCTTATTACGAAATACAAGGCACATATGAAAACTTAAGGTTCGAAATTGTCTATTACAAATTCTAAAATTCCAACGTTATAGCAAGTTTCACAAATGACCTTTAATTCTACTACAATCTTTCAACGACAAGGTAATATGTAAAAAGCATACACATTTTGAGGGTGGTGGATCATGATTGACGCACCCCTAGATCCAAACAAACTTCGGACATTCTTTCAAACAAGTTTATTTTCATCAAAGTTATATGAAATTCCCCGAGTAAGCTTAATTATGATTTCGCGAATGATAAAATATAAAACCCGAGGAGAATGGTTATTCGGGGCTCGTAGATCGCGATTGATACGCGTTACGTGCACGCACGCCGAGCGGAATAAATGTCGGAGCGTGTCGTGGAGCCGCCTTGTGGCCGCCCATTACCAGAGAGAATGGTCAGCCATAAAGTGGCTTTCGTTTCGTCTTCTTTTTAAACAACGTTGATCCCGGTCGGGCAACAAAGCGAAATGATGACGCTACTGGACGGAACTTTACTGCCTGCGAAGCCTCTGATTGATACATGCTGCGCGTACACACCACTCTTTGATGCAATCATATTCGCGTGTGCTGATGAATACACGCGGACCAACAGCAGTAGCGTAGCTGCTCGTAACGTTGGTACCTTGGTGGTCCTTGGGATTCAGAGATAACTGTTCGAGGACATTTGTTCAACAGAGATTCCAGTATCGTTCGTATCGTCCCCGATAAAATACGGAGTGGATTCATAAAATGAGTATACATATTTTATTATTAAAACAAAGTGGATTTTAACTTGTAAATTGTTCGTCCTTCGATTTTCTTGAAAGGTAAAATTATTTCATATACTTCCAGGTGAACAAATACAAAGAAGTGTTTGGCATATTTGAAAATTATAAATTTCACTTTTTGTTACAGCTCTGTAACACAAGTTAGTTTAGTATTAGCTTTGTAACTTAACAAGTAGAGTTTTGATAAATCGAAGAAACATTCACAAGGAGATTGCGAATTTAAAATAGTTGCCAGTCCAATACTTGACGAAAGGACACAACATTGTTGAAGTATTCTATTTTTTACGCCAATTGGTCCAACGAAAAATCGCGAACGAAAGGGAACGTTTTCGCTAAAAAATTATGCACCATGCAGGCCACGTTCGTTAATAAAATTAACGTCCGCTTTCGCGCACACGGTAGCATAATTACATTGTACTTGACACGGTATCGTGGCGGGATGACTGTGCTCGTACCGGTTACCAGGTCAGTGTACAAACATTCAGCTTTGCACGATGTTACATAAAGGACCGTTTCATTACGTTGGCAATTAAAGTCGCGGCCTCCCTGCCTGTTTCTGTCCGAAACTTTAGATTTCGCAGATCTAGGGGCTAGTGATAAGTAGCAAATCCTACAACTCACCCATTATACAAGATAAATGAAACTGTCACATCAAAAATACGTCCTACTTCGTTTAAGAAAAGAATATAGAACGCAGTTGTTTGACAAGTTGGTAGCATCCCTCTGTGAACAGAGATCCGGTAGGAGGTACACGAGCACAAGTTCCTGTCTCCACGCGACACTCGGTGGCACCACGTCGTGCTGGTTCCGTCCCTGGTTGGCTTAGAACGGAATATTCACAGATAGAAGTCAATAAATCGAGCCGATGGTGCTCAACGCGATCCTCGGTACGGCCAGTCGAAGAAGAGCCTTTGCTGCCGGCAAATAATGGCTGTGGAATCGTCGCTTCCGTTTATAGAGATACCGGCTACGGCTTTCCATGTGCACCACGATACACAAGAAGAAGTAGAAGAAGAAGAGGCCGGAATGGAGCTGCGTAAAGTAACTCGGAAACCAGCTGCGCCTTCGACAATGGACGCCGATACGTTCTTGTCTTTAGCTGGTTACTGCCGCGACCGTAGTTGTAGGATTTTTATTCCAACCGTGAAGTCTAGGGGGCTCCGTGGATTTCATGGTGCAGGATAGATTGAGTTCTGTTGTTCGACTGAAATGGGAAACGATGGGGGATGGGAAATGAGATTTTCCGGGGAATAGGAATACTTGTTCCTTGATATCATGGTTTAAAGTTTGAACCATAGTGTTCTAAAGTGTGATGTTTTATTTCATCAATGTTTGAGTTACAATGGTGGGTAGGACGGATGTGAATTAAGTTTCTAAATTATCGAAGATTTGCAAATAATAAGAAGTATCAGATTTATTATTCGCGTCGTTCAAAGTAGCCATATACCCGTCGTCAATTGCATTTGCAGGTTGCATCGTCGATTTCAAAAGACGAAGAAATTCTTTTGTTACTTATTTTCGCGCCTCTTCAGGAGCGAAGGGTGCTCGACAGGGGACGGGATCCACAATGCGGGTTCTCGGGGCACCAACGATCATTAGAAAGCATTGGAAAGTAGCTTTTCTTCGGCTTCCCTGTTATTTCGAAGCGGCGTTCGGTCACCGACCCTCGTCGGTGATTCTTCGAGCGTTTTGCGGTTTTTGTTCAAATTACCCGCGAGATTTTATAACATTTTATAGGACACTCGACGCGGATGGTCACCGGAAACGAGCGATTACGCGAGATACCGAAGAAACGGTTTAATTAGAAGCCCGGACGAAGCGTTTCCTTGAATGGACGTCTAAAGGCGATCCGAAAAAAAATGGCCTGGCTGTTTCTCGTAATTCCACAGGAATTGCAGCGAACGATTTTTAGACATAGATTCGGAGAGAATGTAATAACACGTGTTGGTTGACGGCCGCAGAGAATCGAGGTCTTTCGTTTTCCGGACCTTTCGTGGAAGCCTTGACCGCAGCGCGATCGTTGTTTCATTTCGCAAGAACGCATTAAAGGTCTGTTTAGGGACCTTAAGGATTTACTAGCGATCTTAACCCATTTTCGAATGTCATAGAAATGTAACGACTCGAAAATTCTTTGTCCCTTTTATAACGTTTCTTTCCGTGAAACAATAAGCTTCGAATTTGTATTGTTGGATGCAAGGTTCCAGTTAGGCCTACATTTTGAACCTTTACGCGGACAACCTGGTATTTGGGCACCCGTTTTTATATTTCCTTCAATAATTTTTGAAAAATATTGCAAAATCATGTGGAATTTCTTATTATTATTCCTTGGACGTTTATACATTGATAACATGATCTACCAAGGATAAATATTTTTTCAGAATTCGTTGTATAATATTTCAGTGTTAATTTTTCAATTTGTCTTTGTTACAGTTGTACATCGAAATACGTGGGAGAGTATTGCCAACACCTGAATCCCTGTCACACGGGACCACGTTGCCAGAACGGTGGTTCGTGCAGGGTGAAGGAAAGCGTCGGGGGTGGAACACCCTCGTTCACCTGTTCCTGCCCCGTTGGATTCACTGCGAGCCTGTGCGAGATACCGATCGAGAATGCATGCGATTCATCCCCGTGTTTGAATGGTGCGACTTGCAATCTGAAATCGTTGCGCGAGTACGTTTGCACCTGTGCCACGGGATATACAGGTAAGATTTTCTTTGATTTTCGACTCGTTACCTGCGATACATTCTGAAGATTTATAAAGTTAAAATCCTGCTTACAATAAATATTCAATTTGCTTACGTGTTTTGTACACGTTAACCCTTTCGTAAGCAATCGATTTGAATTAAAGTCTGACTCCTATGTGGACGAGGGGTGGATATATTCGATCGAATGAAATCGTCATAATAACCTATAAATTCGTACGAGACAAAGAAAAATTATAAGTGAATTATAAGTAAATTGTAACTTCTATCATTTTCGACATACATTGGTTCAAGGTTAGAAATCCTTCGTCCACGAAGGGTTGATACTTAAAATTTCTATTTTAAAAACGTAATTCGACTTTGAGTGTCCAACGAACGAGGATTTATAAAATAATTCGTCAAGCTTGGTATAAAAATATTCTAATTGTATTTCATTGTATTCTTAAATGCGTGTATTATCTATCATAAAATCATCAACCACTGTATTTTCTCGTGCAAAACTGTCACCTTCTGTATTAGATATTATGGGACACTGTGTATATAAAGGGTTGAGCTTCCAAGAAACCTGGCCGAGATAAAAATCGTCGATTAACGAGACGATCTTTATCCGACGTTAAATGAAGTCGCTAAATATCCAAGTACCGAAATACAAGATTTTATCAGAGAAAGAGTCGCGCGTATAATTGAGTCATTGACCCATTCGCGATATCTTTGCTTTCGCGATTTTTTTTTTCTCTCTTTCACGAGAAAATACCAGGTTGTTCGACGCCGAGGAATCTAAAATATTTCGCCAGTATCCGGTTAACGTTATCTCACGTTTTTCGCGGATCCTGCGGATAAACGGTCACGAATTTTATGGATCGAGTTCCAGGATCTTGGTATTTACCAGTTACAACGTATGTAATACCCTATAATTCGATTCTTATCAAGTACGTATCAAATGCATGCGATACATATGTAATGAAATATTCATTTTAATCACATGAACCTACACTATCCGAAACTTATAAAATTCTGCAAAATAACGATACAGACAATAATACAGTAATAAATAAAATAAATAAATATTATAGCAATATAGCAATAAGTAGAATAAATAAATAATAATGGATAAATGAAACTTGAAATCCTTTATAGTTAAATTTTATATATTTGATATTTCTTATTTCAACACAACAATAATTGAAGTTAAAAGTAATTAACGCACCGTGCAACATCACTGAGTGCCACAGTGTACAAGTTAGGAATCTAGATGTTGACATTATTAAACACTGTCTTATATAAGAAAAAAGTATTCCTTCCAAGCATCGCACGTAACAATTCAATCACGTTGCATAAATCACACTGAGAATTCTTTTTTTCCCATAAAATGCATACCGCACCCGAGGAACATAATAACTATAAAAGAAAAAAAGGAAGGAGGACGTACGTGAGTTTATGAGCGCGATATTAAATCGGTTCAGAAATGGCTGTCGTTTTAGTCATCTATGTAACAAGTTTCATCGATTCACGTGGGTTTGGTAGCAAGGCTAAACGTTAGATGTAATGATAAAAACCGTGTGGTAATCAGGCTTGTTCTCATTGTTTCATATGCCAACAGGATGCGATAAAATGAATAGCGGGGGGATATGTTCAACTTTCTGGTTTGGCTCGCGTGATACCGTGTCACCGGCAGTGTTAATAAAATAATAAAACGGAACGAGCGAGTTCTGTTATAAAAATGTTGATTTTTAATCCGTTTACCGAAGGGGTGATTAATTTCCTCGAAGTGCTAAATCTTATTTTACAAAATTCTTATATCGATCATTTGGTGTGCAACGACCAAATGCAAATTCGGAATTGCTTGCTCCAGGATGATTGGTATGCGCACATTTGTTCGGCTCGCGGAAGTTGTTGACGAATCTAAATGAGCATTTTTTATGGACCCCGTTAGAAACGCGAGGGAGCACGTGCTCCCTTGACAAATAAATCGAAGAGCAACGGGAATTCGAAGGGAAAGGGTAGATAAAGGAAGAAAGAACGAAAGGAAAGGGACTGGCTGGGTTAAGAAAGAGAGAAGTTTGTGCCAGCCGGATAATTGGCGGAGAGCAATGCAGCATTTCGCTGTGGCGGTGCCTTTGGCCCAGTGGTTCTCATTTTTGCAATTCTAAATTACACTACTTTTCAATCTTTACTTTGTTAATTTAATTATTTTTATTGTTCAAATTCATTTCTACTATCCAATATTTTAATACGACACAGTTTCGATATTCCGGGTACAAAATCACCTAATTTATTTCTTTTTATTTTATTTCTTGCCCGAAGATTATATGTGCGAATTGATTTGATAGAATTAGAAATTAATTATTATATTACCAATATTCATTATTTCCAAAATTCGTCCTTTTCATATAAAATCTAGAAAATTGTGTAATTTATAGCTAAACAAAAGGAAATAAGATGCAAAATTCGTTTATAAAATTATGTCAAAGATATGCGTACCCTCATAATTCTATGAAAGTTTAAAATTGCAGTCGTTATCACATCGACCAATATTTATCAAAATTGCTTCGAAAAAATAAGGTTAAACCCTTTGATTGGAGGATTGTCCGGCAAAAAGTCATGAAAAATTGTTTTCTTAAAATCAAAGAAACCAAAATTATAGTCAAAGCTAAGTTAATTTTTATTTAAAATCTTTTGCAGACAGAAGGTTAAGCAAATCAAAGTAATAAATAATTAAAAATTTCGTTTGTTTACAATGTGAATCTTGAGCACCACTGGCGAATAGGTACACCGTAGCAGAAGATCAGGGAGCAAAGACATTTCAGACCCAGAAGAGCGAGTAGCCACTCTGGTAATTAGTTCCACTAATCAGTGACGCTGTGGAAAACAGGGATGGGATCTTTAGGTAGACAGGAAGACGTGGTCAGTGTCACCGCCATTTTAAACATTATCTCCTCACAAGCAAATTCATCCTTGTCTTCTTCGTGCGATCTTTATCGACTCGAGATTCGTAGAAAAAGATTCAGAACATTTGTGCCTATCCCAGGTCCATCTTATTCAAAGTGATCGACAATGATCGATTTATTCGTTTTGTTTCCATAATTAATGGGACACGTGGTCTTTGATGTTTAGTGGAAGAAAGAAAAGATATGTCTGTGCTAAGTTCACTTTTTGTTAAAACTAATATTTTACCTGTTTCTGATATCAAAATTTCATTATTTTCTTTATTTTATTCCAAGTCTTTTAATTCTTAATAGCATACCGACAAGGTTCTTTGAAAACTTATAGAACTAAGAAAAAGGATATTTAAGATTAGCTATATTTATTAATTGTATCGTGTATTAATTTTATTAATACTAGTAAAGTATTTTTAAAGATACTTATACCTATTTCTAAATATCAACAAGATTTTAATACAATACAATTTATTTATTATGGTGTGTGTAAATTATAATGGTGCTTAATGAAAATTATGAAATTTAATATATTATTTAATTGGTCCATCGTTACGGTATTAATATTGTAAAAATATTCTGATATTAGGTGCATATTTTGTTTCAAGATTTTTGCGCTGTTAATTTGCGTTCGAGATTTTAAAAGGTGCACTGTTTAAAAACAGTGTCATCTTTCTTTCACGAGTTTATGCAATTTTCAAATCGACATCTGCTTTTGCAAATTGTTTTCTTTCGACCGGTGTATGTTCAATTCCTGTTGATTCTTAAACCCCAAATGTCCTTCGAATAAACAGGCCGAGGTCTGACCACCCTTCGGCAATGAGTCCAGTAACAGATCAAGGGCAGAACTCACCCCTATCGTTCTTCTTCCTTCCTTTTGCTCCCCTTCTATTCTTCTTACGACCTCTTCAGCACCAGCTGCTGAATCTTCGTTTATCTACTTTAACGAACGGCTCGAGGATAGGGTTCCTGTATACGTGGGTCATTTTTTTCAAGTACAGGGACGAGATGGGGGGTTCAGCAGACCGACTACCCTTGCAAATATAATTATACCAGTTGCGAACAAATTCTTTCTGTCTTCAACATTCAAAATCCATAGAGTACAATGTCGGTACAAAATCAATAATTCTGATGTTAAACAATTGTCCTTTTCTTATTTTTTACAATCATTAAAAAATCGTACGTTACATCGATGTAAAACCTAATTCCGTGAGATTGGAGATATTTATTTTTCATGTTGTTTCTGTTACAGGCGAGCACTGCGAGCGGCAGGACCACTGCGCCTCGTCGCCCTGTCGAAACGGGGCCGAGTGTCGCTCGTTGGAGGACAGCTACATGTGCACGTGTGCAGCCGGCTTTACGGGGCCCAATTGCGCGGACGACATCGACGAATGCGACAGAAACCCGTGCAGACACGGCTCCTGCAAGAACATTCACGGATCTTACAAGTAAGTTGAACGACATCGTTAACGGTCCCTCCACGGCAACTTTACATACCGTCTTTGTACACGTAAATTGCACTCTCACGCCGCTTTTGGCTTTTTTCGATAAAAGCCTGGACGCAATTCAATTTCCTACAGGGAAAGATTTCATCGATATCGTTTCGCTTCTTTATCCACTCTTTTCTTTCTTGGCCGGGAATCAGGAATCGTTTCTCCTTCAGGCGAGACACGAGCGTCGTTACGGCTGCGCGCTTAACATAAATTTTCATCATCGATCCTCGAGATTCTTATCCGGCTCGAAGCTCTAATTTTCGTCTTACCGCTTAAACTTTCGGTCCCCACGAACGAGAAATCTGTTGGAGATTCGAATTCGAGATGATGTACGCGACACGTTTAACGCTTAATTTATTCTGCGTGCGATTTATATTATCGTTAACAGAAACGTAACAATCACCCTTGGACCTTAATCACCAGAAATATTTATAAGAAATGAATACCAGCGTACCCGAAAAATACAATAATACAAAATCCTATTGAAAACTATGTTAGAATTAAGCAACATTAACCACCTGACATTTTGAGTAAAGTTAAGGATATTAAATTTTTATTTAATAGCCTTTGTTGGGTACGATTCTGAGAGGTATAAAATTACGTTTATCGGTGTAAATATGGTATTATTTGAAAGGATGATAGCGACCAGGTGGAAAAGGAAGGGTGTATGATTAGAACCGAATCGACCTCTCGAAATATCGCCACGGACCAACGAATACGGTGATGAGGGCTCGTAGTATCGCGTCAGTGTCGTTCGTCTTTGCCACAATTACCGATTGAGCACGGACGTGGATCGCATAATGACGTCGAGCAACGAGGATCCATCGAGTCGATCCCACGGCCCATTACGAATTTGCTCGTAATTCGATGTTGCGTCGCGTCGATTCGAAGATCGCCCCCTATCCTCGCCACCCAGCTGCCTTTTCCGATCGATCCGATGCTCGAACGTGCGTTTTGAAAATCAAAGTGTGAGATACGATATAATAGAATCAGAATTTGATTATGAATGATAAGATGTTAAAGGACCTTTAAGATGACGAGTGTCATTTTTGTTTACTATATTTGGAAAAATTGGGGTATTCAAATTAGGTTTATTTTGAATGATATTTCATATTTTTAGCCCGGAAGTGTTCATGTGAGGATCCAGTAGATCTCCATTGCCAGGATGCCTTATTACAGGCCTTTAGTTTTTTTTTTTAGAATTAAAATTAAAATTAAAATTACAATTAAAATTAAATATTTGAATCTTAAAAAGTATCCACAAATACTAACTACATTTATCTTACTTAATCGAAACAAAACAGAATATTCCTCATTTCTTCTCCTTGCTATTTTTATTAAAAAATATATTCTTTCAAATTTCACGTAATATTTTGAAATTCAATGGTAGCAAGGGTCCGGCAGGCCATGGAGGGTCCTTCGAACCACGTTGTGGAGCGAGTCTCGAAAGGGGCGCAGCGCCAGAAGGGGTGCAACGAGCAGGAACGTAGGGGTGGGGGTCGATTTCATGGGGATTTCTTGACGGTGAGGGCAAAGAGCGAAGTGAAAAGGGGCAAAGAAAGAAAAAGAAAAACCGGGAGGGTATTGCGGAAAAGAAACGAGCTCGCCAAAAACTGGTTCCAAGCGGGGGACTTGAAGCCGGGCGGCGCTGGAGAACATAAATCCGCGCTTTGTTGAGATCGAGTCGAGATTAATCGGGGCCCGAGCCGAGCTGACTGCACGAGAGCAGATAATGTCGCTGGGCCCTACATTATATTGAATTATATCGGCTCGACGCTGGTGGCTGTGTGCACGTACACGTACGCCATTTTTCTTTTCCCTTTTTCCTTCCCATCGTCAGCAACCACGAAGAGAAAGCTTTGTCGGCTGGACGAAATCGTCCTCGCCTTCCTCTCGAACGCGCTGGACATCTTTATTTTTGGGTATTTCGCGCTCGGGCTGTCATACGCGGTGATTTTTGCAAAGAGGATATTACCTTCAACTCTTTGTCTTGTTCTTTGTTCTCTGATGTCAACCCTTCATCTAATTTACAATTTATGGTTCCAAATATATTGCATTGTTTTCGATTGTGGTAAAAAATGTTGGATAAATGTGTGAAATTTTCCAAATGGCTTCAAGATATAGAGTCTTTGCTATATTTAATACAACAAATAATATTTGCTGTTGCTAGAGGAACCATTATTCCTAGGCAACTGTGAAAGACGTCTGGAGATTAAAAAGTTGATAATAAGAACTCAAAATTTTGAATTATTATTCGCTTATAAATCGAATTTCATTTTGGAGTTAAGTATACTTGAATGAAACGAAGAGTGTTGCATCTGGTAATCTCAGAAGCGAATTGGCACCGAACCATCCCGACATCTTCTTCCAAGGTATGGCCGAAAGAAGAAGAAGAAGAAGGAAAAAAGAAGGCATCGTTACTGCCGGCTCGTACCCTTAATTGAACGGTATCTGGTTAACGCGTACGATGCAAACTTGTAGTCGGATAGGAATAATCGAGCTTTAGCCGGCTAATAAATATCGACGAGGGGTTAATCGAGCCGCTACCCAATAATTCCCTTTTAACACCGTTAATCTGCCTCTGTGGCTGTGTACACCCCGTAACCTCTTCTCTTCTAGGCTGGTATGCATCCACGTGTACGCATCCTATTCGATTTTCAGTACTAATGGTCCTTGGGTAGAAAAGGTACCTAACAGCGTACCTTTCTTCACCTGTTACGATACGTGCGCTCGCCATGCAACCATCTCGTCAACTCGAGCCTTGATAATCTCTCCTCTCTTGTGAACTCCGTCCTCGTCTTCTCTCTGTTGCGAGGCTCGAGAAGCAATAACGTTCAATTGGCTCTAATAAAGACTTTGATGTGGCATGCCTGACCGCCAGGTGGTGCAGCTAGAAGCTACCATGTTATTAAATAGTTAGGTTGAATCGGTGTTCAGGGAGAGCCACTATACACCGAGGACACACTCGGTTGGGTGGCTTCGTGGTACCGGGATAATTAATCGAATCTTTGGCACGAAGCATTCCGTATCGATGGTTGGGTCGATGATGGCCGATAGTCGACGATCGTGTGGTTAATTGTAGGTAGTTGTTGGTTGGCTATCGCAGGTGTTGTTAACTTGCTACGGGCGACAATGATATGGTAACCCTTTTGATCAGTTTTTTTATTTTGTAGGATCTTTATAGTCTGCGAAGTCTGAGCATTATTCTACTTTTCTTAAGTGAATCGTCCTGACTGGTATTCAGAAATATTCGAGAAAAATGAAGATTTATTATTTAAAGTAGTTAGGATAGATAAATTTTCATGATCCCACGAAGTAGGTATGATATTTTAATTTTGCGAGTACGGGAAGTTGAAATGTTTATTTAGATTACGATATATCCTCATACGCGTCTTTTAAAGGCCTTGAAACGTGTTTCGATTGAATTTTTATTCGATTCCTTTTGATTTCACCAGCAAAGTGGTTGATCTTTTTCGCGAACGATCCGCGCGAAAAAACGCGCCCGCTTCGGCTGCGCTTGTGCGCGTGCTCGGGACAGATAGTATGATTTATGAAAGGATGCTCGCGAAGTAGAATTTAATTGAGCGAAGGCGAAGCAAAAGGAACGCCTGAAACGTTCCTTAACCCCCAGAGCCGGATGAATCCTCATCGGATCTTGATAAAGCGTGGCCCTTGTGGTAATTTTGAACGTTGCCAAGGGTCCGACCCCAGCCTGGGTCAAATTCTTTGCCGGCTTCTCTAGCCGATACTCGCACCTGGTTTAGCCTCACAGTATTCCGGAATGTGTCCACACCTGTTCCTCTTCGCCCTGTTTCTCATCAACGATACGGCTTCGATCGCGCGCCGAACATGCTTTCACGCTTGGAAATTTCTCCCTGGAATTTTTACATCCGCTCTGTACAATTACTGATTTGATTTGGCAAAAAGATATCAGGTCATTTTATAGATACACGCGTCAGCCGTTAAAACGAATGACTTTCTTCAAATTTTTCTTCTTCTAAGATGGTATTGCGAATTTTATTGTTGGTTAATTGTTGTACGTTGAACGGGAATGATTCGACCCTGGCGATCGGAAAATGAAACTCGTTCACGATCGACTGGTGCGTGTTAACGTTATCAAGATGGTAACGCAGCCGCGGTTAACCTTGACGCCGAAGTGGAAGAAAATAATCTGCCGGAGCGCATCAGTGTTCTCACAGCCTTGTTGTCGTCGCTGTGAGTTCACGTGTCCCTCGCGATATTATATTTGTACGCGTCGAGGTGTTCCCGTCGGGATCACGTAATCCGTAGATCGTACGGGTCGAGACTTTAACGAGTCGTTTCCACGCAATAAGGGTAGCCTAGACACGAGGTCAACCGGGTCGTCCCGTGAAGCTTGGCCCGTTTCTTCCGAGAAGAAAAGGGATCTTGAAGAGCAATTCGAAGAACCCGTTCTATGCGGCACCGACTGACCGATAGCTACGTGCCGCGAATGCAGGACGAGGATTTTTTTGTCGAATTTCGCCGGACGGATACGCGTTGTCTAGCGACACCAGGATCCTGGTCTATTCTCTGGGTATACTGAAACCTGGGATCGAGCTGGTTTGGATGCTGATATCCATCAGGATCTCGAATCGTTTCCACTTGTCGGACGCAGGTCCGTTGGACGTGATTGGAATAAAAGGATTCCTCGGTGTCTTGATGCTTTGACATATGACAAATTAACCCTTTCGTTACTGAGGAACACTATGGTCGCTTGTCGAAGAAAAAAATGGAAGATAGGGAAGTTCTATTACCACTGTGAACGCTTAAGGCTTTCTTCAAGTAAGTAGGAGGAAATGGTATTTTAATCTTATTTCATATTAAATAGAAGTTAATGTATAGTTGGAATTCAGAGGCCAACCTCGTGAAAGTGAAATTAACTCTTTATGGACTATTGACCCACATGTGCTTAAAACTCTTATAGTAGATAATTATTACAATATTTCTATGAATAAACGTATCGATCGCAGACAAGTACAGTAAAGGAAATAAACTTTGATACATTTATGATGAATAAATAAGGTTAATTTGTATCACTAATTAACCGACCCTAATAATTCAAGCACATGTCGATAAATATTGTCTCATATTTTTGACATAAAGAGCAAGCATAGGGTTAAGTTTCTATTTCCGTTTCTGCGAATACTGACCGACTATACATAGTATTATAGATCACACTACGAATTAATAATAATCGGTCTCTCCAAATCCCAAAGTCTGAGGATCATTCAGAGTTTAAACGAGTCGCGAACAACAGCACTATGATTGCCAATCGCATCAATCTTATCCGAAGTTGTAGCTGTTATTGCTTCATCGTGTCTGCCACTTCCTCTACGCGGTCATAAATAACGTTTCACCCGTGATTGCGACCGACTTGTAACCTCGTTAAAAATTCCTGCCCGTAGACGTTTTCATTAACGTTTGTGCAATTGCAAATTAATTGTGGTGTATATACGCGTAAAAAAGAAACGGATCTGAACGAAGAATTCGATGCTTTAGCGTGGCAGATTAATTGTCGCCGGTCGGTGTTGCGATCGCCAGACGCTGTCTAATGGTACGAATCGCTTCAGCAACCGGACTTAGCAACTGATCCTTGATATCTCACCGCCGTTACGAGCTTCTTCAAGACGAGATGCTCGCCGGGATTAAGATGAAGAACGATTGTCGCGCGACTCGACTCGCTCGGTTGCTCGAAGATGCTCGCGATCTTGAGTTTTGTCGCGAAGATGACGTTTCGAATATGTTACTGGTTAGTCGTACACTTGTACACGGTGATCGTTTGCAGCTCTGCGTGCAGCTGACTCTCGTTTGAAGATTTGATAAGCCTGGTCAGTGATCGACGAAACGACATCTCACAGTGAGATGTCTTTGGAATTTTATGGAGAAACTGTTAATTGGATCAGGATGAAGTGGATCGGTTTGATACGGGAATTAATTAGATAAGTGTCGTGGAATATAAGAAGGTAGATTTATTGGCGAGATTAGGGGATTATTTAAGATATTTCAAGTTTGCTTATCATTCATATGTGAAGTGGATAATAAAAATAATTTCTAGGATATTATTTCGCCAGTGGGTTATAGTTGTCTTAGGAATTATTTAGCCGATAAATTAAATATCTTAGGAATTATTTCAGCTATGGGTTAGTTATACTAGGAATTATTTAGCTTAAAAATTAAATACTCCAGAAATTATTTCGCTCCTGGGTTAATTAGCCTAGGAATTGTTTAGCCTAAAAATTAATTACTCTAGAAATTATGTTGTCTATGGATGAATTATCCTGTACACTAAATTCCCTAGAAATTATTTTATTTGTGAGTTAGGCACCTTAGAAACTATTTTAACCGTAATTTAATTACCCTAGCAATTAATAATCCTATAGTTTAAAAATCCTAGAAATTATTTAACCCATCAACTGAATATCCTAGAAATTATTTTGCCAATTGTTTAAACGGATAAGTACTCGAATAACAACATCAATTTTATCCTAAAATAATACAAAATAATTTTCGATGATTCATTTATTATTCTAAATCTACAACATTTCTTTGGTAACCAAATCGACAGACGAGGCTAGTCTCACGACATACGATAATGATTAATCATGTAAAATCGATTGGGATCGAGCTGTCAAGGTTACATTCCGCTACACTTTTCCAGAGAATCAACTATGCAAATGTATCTTGTCCACTCGTTGCTCCATATTTTCATGGACGATACAGGAAAGTGCGAGTAAATTCCACCATCTAGGATCATTAATAATCCGCTTGCGATTCGTTATCGCCGAAGGAAATTATTGCTGGACGGTTGTTTAATTATCGCCACGATATACCTACCACTCGTTTGTCCACTATTTATAATTTGAGGAATGTCGTAGGCAAATGATAATCATTCGATTCGTTGAACCAGGCTTGGCACCTCTGCAAATAATTCAATCGTTTGAAAATATTTTATTCCGTCTAACAATGAACACTGGGTGTATTCAACTATCCAGAAGAAAATGTCGTTCCTCGTTTTTAAATATTTTAAATAAAACGATAACTGGTTGCTAATAAAATAAATATATCTAACCAAAAATCATCTGCTCCTTTTCTCGCACCGTATTAATTAACTAATAATAATTAATAATAGTAAAGAAAATTATAGTAGATTATTTTTAAAAGACATTCACTTTGATGTCCAGTTATCGATCTGTCAGGTCGATGTCCTTTAAAAATAATTGACACAAGAAAAACTCATAATTATCTTTAACGGTATTAATTATTAGCTAATAAAGTATGTTCACGAGATGATTGAACTTTTATAGCTTCGATTATAATTTAATCTCTTGCATGCAGTTAACGGGACACCTCGACAGCATATCATGAATAAAAGAAAATGAAAAAAAGATATGTCTGGACTAATAAGAATATCGTTAGCTCCGCTGGGATTAATAAGCCTGAGTTGAACAAACGATGATCGCAATAAATTTAAATGTTAAGGTATCCGTTGCAAGAGAAATATTCATGTTACGTTAGCAACGTTACCAATGGCTCGATAATGTATTACGTATTTCCAATAATCGCCTAAAGGTGAGATATTAATACGCGGTTGTGCCAGGAATGGGGCAACCAGTGAAAGGGAAGGAATTGGAGTCTTTTGTAATGATAACTCTTTCGATTTGCACGTTTCTTGTATATTAATTTTTTAGCTTGTAATAAATTGGATATTTGAGTATTTACTCACGGTATTCCAAATAGTAAATCGATGTATCGATATTTTAAATTGTATTAGCATTATTTTGCAGTACTTTTGTATCATAAACTTATGGTCAAACTTTCTTTGTTCATGTCTGTCGTTGATACGCGACAAAAATTTCGGCAGAGGGAAATTTCGCAAGTAGCAAAGTGTCCAACGGGGAAGTTGATCGTCGAGTATCGTCTGACGTAACGATTATCGAGTCCAACCAATTCAGGCAATTACCACGGTGGGAAAGCGCCCTGTGCCGGCGTTCCATTAGCCGTGTTAATCCGCCGTTATGCTCCTTACTTTACGCGCAGTGCATCCGTTTACGTCACGACTGCGTACAACACGCGGTATCCGATTAAGTGTGAGATTAATTGTCGCCAGGGTGTACCGATTCGATAAATTTGGATTTCTGTCGCGGCGATTTATCGCCAAGAAACAGTTGATTCGTAAATTGATGAAAACATTTTAAGCTAATCAGCAAGTCAATTTTTTAAACGGTAATTAGTGAGTTAATTTCGTGGACGCCTTTTCACGGTCGAATTTCATTTTTATAGTTCTTAATGTTTACTCATATGTGGCAATTATTATTATTCGGTTGCGTTAGGAGTAAATAGAATATTAGATTTATGTTTGATGATTAAAGTATATAAAGAAAAATGCAATTTAAATATAAATAATTGGGAACAGTTGTAGAGAAATAATTTGGGCTAGATTTGGGTAAGGTGAAAAATAATTGATTCGAATGATGCTTGCTTCGATTATTATTCAACCTAATGTATTTTTCTGCCGAAATAAAATTGTTCACAATTGATTCAGTTCATATCAAATTTCACGTATCGTTCTTTTCTATATTTTTCACTCTAAACTGAAATTACAAATTTCCAACACTTTTTCATGATGATAACCAATATTAAATATAATAATCTACTGAATACTTCTAGCATAATTTTGAAAATTTCTTAAGAGAATGATCAAAAGCCATGTATGAAGTTAGTTCATACAAATTATGATTTCTATGGTAATTTCAGAGAGGTCTAACAATGATTTAAAATGATATTTTTCAGACACGATCGTCAATGCTGTATTTAAATCTAAAAATAAAATTAAATCATCAAGATCATAAATTCATACAAACAAAAGTGACCCTTGCGGCTTGTACAATAGTCTAGTTTCTGGTTTCGTGAACTGTAGACACACAACGGACACTCTGATGCATAATCAATGAGATGATCTAGATTTCTCCGGTTTAGAACAATGTTGTGTAGAAGTTCCGTGCGAAAAAAAAGGATGAGAATGCGCGGGAACCGTAATATCCTTGCGACATCCGTTACGTTCACGTTTTTCCCGCCATTTCTATCGATTCATGTAACGTTTGTAACTGACACATCATCGAGTATCGCGGAAGTTCGATCAGATCAACAACAAAGGAACTTATATAAAAATAGAAAGAAAAGTTATGTATATATATACTTATAATATTTCTTAGATATACATAATTAGTTTTATAAGTTTTTAAAAATATGGTATATCAAAGTTTCCAAATTTCTAAAAACATAATATATCAAAATTTCTAAATTTTCCAAATTTAATATCCATATTAAATTGTCTAAAACTGTAATATCTTTAAACTCAGTAATTCCAAAGACAAATTATATCAAAGTCATACCAAACCCCATTCGAGTAATTCAGGGTTGATATAATATTCTAACGTGACGCATTATGAAGCTGTAACGATCGAACATCGCATATCAGTAGCATAAAGATAGGGAGGGGGGAGTTTATCATTAACGAAGGTGGCCACTTAATATTCCTCGCAAGAATGTTTTCATCGTGGCGGCTTGATAGGCTCGTAAAGATGACCAAGAACGAGCTTCTCGAGGCACATCGTCTCTCCCCGCCGATCGGACCCAATTTCAATCTCCATGCGTTCCAATTTGCCGTCAAATAAATCGGCCAGGTAACCACGTAACGGCTCGTATCAATTTTCGGCACCGCTAATGACAAAATGGAAGCCGAAGGTCGCTGGAGATTCGATTAATCCCTTAAGATTTCCATTTTACATACATAATTACGTTTGGCGTGCATTCATTTAAGATCTTTGTACCTCCTGAATATTACGTTCCGGGAATACTGTTATTAATTATCATTATAAATTTGCATGGAGGAGATTAGAGGGAGTAGTGAAGAAAAAATGTATATTCTTGTAAAAATATCGCAAAATCTCTAAGGATCGTTATTCTTTGAACACCTTAACGTCGTTAGGGGAAGTTGAATAATAATTGTCCTGTGATTGCAGAAACAAATATCTTCCCTATTATTTTCATTTCGTGCCAATTGTCGAAAGAATAGAAAGGCAGTGAGAGGCGGATAAAATACCAATACTATCACAGACATAACAGAACTATAATAATATCATAATACTAGAATCATATTTTGACGTAAAAATAAAATACCAGAGTTCCCTTACGTTTCCACCAATATTTTAACATTCAACCTTCGTATATCGTTTTATTTTTCTTGCATGCGTATACGAGTGCTCGAATTGTATCCACGTTTATACATTCGAAAGCGAATCTGCACATTTATATTTTTGTAACCGGACAGTGTTAAACGTCCGATAAAATCGGCCCGCAGAATATACGACCATGTTCCTTGCGTTTTTACATTTCTCCGTAAAAATTCGAATTTGTCGTAACAGAGCGGGAGAAACAGATAGAGAACATTCGAACGGAGAGGTAAAAACGCCTTCTTCTTCGATCATCTTTTTTTTTTCTTCTTCCTTTTAACCACGGGGAAGCGCGTGTTCGAGCTCTGCGTGCATCGTTCGCTCGAAAATCGGCTTCCCAACTGGTTCCCGAATCATTTCTGGCATATTTTCTACCTTTGACTGCTCGAGAAGACCCATGCTGATGCTTCCTTCTGTCGTGGTCCGCCTCCGTGGCATCCCAATATGAATCATATAACGGAGACACATAAACATCGATGTGCCTAACCCAACCCTCTCTTTCTTCGTGTTGTTCGATTGACCATTGAAATCGTACCGCTTTTAGTACGTGTCTTTTTCGGTATCTGAGGACTGATTTTACAGTCTGGAAGACAATGATCGGATTCATAACAATAAAATCGTTTTCGTTTCTCTTCGTGTTTGGGGATTATTTCACCGTGGGATAGAATTCCAAGAAATGGGGAAAATTTGGAAATGATAAGATTATGTGATTGTGAAGTATTAAGGATATGCAAAAGTTAGAGTCCCTTTTTTACAAGTTTTCGCTTTATTTCGTGTCACGTACAAATTATAATTGAATAGTCAAAGTATTTACCTTTATTTTCTATAATTTGGGCACGATCACTCGATAACGCAAAAAGGCGGGGGTTTACTAAAAAAGAAAAAAAAAGTAAAGCGAACTATGGGAGCAAAATTGAAACTTTAATAGCGATTATTTTTAATTTATACATAACCACTTGTGAAAGTTATTATGTATAAAAGATACCAAAACTTGATTGAATTTTCTCTTATTTCTTAAAATTCTGTTCTAATGTATCCCATTTCGTCCGACAGCAAATTGATAGAAGATCCAGTTTTACGAAACCACCTTCCCTAATTCAACATTCCATAATTTAAATATTTCGAGAAACAGGGCCGCGGTTTATCTCATCGTTCACGATGGTGTTTTCCATAAAGCAAGTGGAGCGAATTGCACGTCCTCGACGGACCAATTGAAGTTCATGATAATCTACGTGTGATCGTGGACTCTCGAAAATCGAATGTATCGAAAAATCATTGGTAGCCATCGGTGCGGAATAATGGATCGTACGAAAGGAGGGAAGCAGAGAACGTGGGTCGGGTCAGGAAACTCGAGGGTTGTTGGGTTGGTAGGGGAAATCCGGATGATCCCCCTCGTTTCACGGGAACCCCATCGTCCGGCCTGTAGGATGCCCGCAAGCCATCCCGTTCGCACAATGCGTGTAAACAAGTGAAAATTAAATTTTTCGAATTGGCCGTCTTCGGTCTGTTGATCGAATGCTCGTAAGCAGGCTGGTCAACACGGTCCAATCAGAGTTTTCGTGCTTCCGGCACGCTTCTGCCTTCCGGCCTGTTTACTCGTCGGCTGCATAAATATTCATACGAACGGATTAACCAGATTTCTTTCCGTGCCACGTGTAAATTTACACGACACTACCGGTTCTCGTCAAAATAATCAGGATATGGGTGCAATTGTACCGTTGGGTGCAAGAAGGGTCTCAGTGATAAAAAACAGTTTCGGGAAAAATGTCAGTGAACGTTGTAGAGTTAAATATTTCTTGTATGTAGTGAACTTGCTACTGGACTGTTTATGTCGTTAAAAAATTGGATTACTATCCTCTTTAAAACTCTTCTTCCAACCAATTTACATATTTCTCATTTTTTTTTTTTTAAGACACTTTGGTTAACATTGATTTACAAAATTTGAGAGATACACCAATAAAATTTAGAGGACGTATGTAGAAAACAACGCAGATTTTTATCCAAGATTGTTACAAAAAATGTAAGGAAAATCTTACAACAAAGCTGTCGTTTCTCACCCGTCGATTCGTGCTAAAAACGTCCCCGGCGTTTCGTCCGTGTACAGAGACGCGGGTAATTAGCGTACCGTGACAAAAATGCCGGGAACGCGTGACAAATTTCGCCGTCGCGCACAGATGCACGAGAGGGAGGAATATCGTGTAACTATCGAATTAGCAAAATTCTTGCATACTATCAACCGAAGAAGCTGTAGGTATACAGGGGCAGAGACCCGAGATGCACGCAATGATTCCGCATCGTTTCTACGACCTAGGTTCCTATAGATGGCAAGTCGAAGAGAGACAGTCTTACGCGATCTTCGAACGAGCAAGCGGGACGACTCTAGGCATAGTCGAAGATTAACGAAGGATGACGGAACAAGCCGAGGGGACCTTTTGGTTAACGAGCACGGGCGAGACAGAGAGGGAGCTTACGATTGCGTGGCAAGGTGAAACGAGAAGGAAAACGAAGTCACGACGGCCCAAACGATAAGCGATGCCAGGAGTGGGGGGAGAATCGGTTGTGACGCCAGCAGAGGGGTCATCGGCGAGCGTGGCGCCCTCTGAACGGCCCGCTCCTGAAAGTAAAGTTAGTCTGTCGCCAGCCGTACAAGAACGATACACGTTCCGCGCGCGTCTCTGTCGATCTTCACCCTTCCGGTCCGCCACCGAGCGCGCAGAATACGCGCGAAAACAAGTGGTTCAACGTGACGTGACATTCGCAACGTGATCCTCGACAGTGTTCACCAAAAGTAACTACAATCATTATATTTGTCGTGATCGGGATTGTTCAAAGTGACGCGTCGCGTTCGAAAGAGACCGGCAAGCGTCGTGGCGTAGCGTGTGTCTCGGAGTACCCTCGTGTTCCTAAAATCTTCTCGTGTTCCGTTAGAAAAGTATCGCGAGCAAGTGTGTTGGAAAGTAACAAACGATCGAAGAAATGAATTGGCAGATGAGATATTGACAGTGGGACGACAACGAGGCTCGGATACGCCCTGTAACCCAACGGTTAACCGTCATGGGCAGCTCGTTGATGGTCGGACGTAACACAGGATAGAGGCAATTTGTGCGAGTTTAAGAGAGCTCGAAGTCGAATCGGCATCGGAAAGATCGTGCATGGATTTATACGCGGACGAAGCGAACCGCGTCCGGACGAAAAGCGACGCGAACGATCGTGAGAAAAAGAACAACGCGGCTCGCCTTCGCTCTTCGAGGGCCAGAACAAACTCTGTCCTCTCTCTCCCTTCGTTTCGCCACCCTAGTTTTTTTTTTTTTAACGTTGACGTATCATAGTTTATAACAGTTTGTTGCACGCTTCGTATATAGTTTATTTGACTTTCGCGGAGCAGCCAGGGCTCGCTCGGACAATTACGTGCAATCGCGTGGAACGTCGTGTACCGACGGCTTCTATTCCAATCAATTCCATAGTTGAAACCTCGAAATGGAATTGTCGAGAAGCTGGTCCGAATCGAGGGGAGAAAAATATCGTATGCCCATGACGGTGTCGAATCGGTGATAAATCTTGGATTATCCGTCGGAAAAAAAAGGACATATACTGACCCTGGACGCCATTATTTCTTTTCTATTTTGGGAAATTGTGCTTTCTCGAGGTTTTGTTTATTTATTTTTTGTTTTGTTTTGTTCTGGATACTAATTGCTCAACGACTATTCAAGTTTGTGATACGAATATACCAGTGCAATCGACGGGGTGTGAACTTGTGCATTTCAATTTACATGTACCGCGTGTGAGCGTCAGTGTGAAGGTGTACGTGGATGTGTTTCTGTATATATATGTCGATAGTGAGATCGTTAAGGGAGGATTTGAAAGAATAAGGCTTGTTTTTCGAGTCGAATGACGATGGTGATCGACGGGAATAATGGAATAAACGCGCAGCGCTCGTTCGTCAAAATATGAGGACAGCGTCCTTCTGCGAGCCGAGGGAATTCATTTCGAGAGAAAATGTATCTCACGCGAGTGTTCTTGGTACTTCTACTGGCAGCCAGCTCGAGGTGCGTTGTTTTCTTAAAAGTCATGGTTAAAAGTGAAAGAATCTAGGGGAAAAACGATTGTATTCATAAATAATTAACCCTTTCAGTGTTCAGTAAAATACAAGATTGCTCAAACATTTTGAGGAATTCTTAGGATTTATGTTTAATTTTCAAATTTTTTATTCATGTTACTGTCTTCCTTATAACTTATGTTACTAATATTTATTGTAGATAATGTTCTTTACACTTATTTTTATTTAAATTTTTGACTTTCCATGTTTTGCTTATACGTCAAATGCAGAAAGGGTTAAATCCTCAATATTCAACAAACAAACTTTATAATCTTGCATTCACTACACACACACCAAAATTTAATATTTTTCGATTTAGAATGGGCTGTAATATTTATTCCCTAGACTTTCCTAGTTAAGTTACTACAACGTTAGATTTTATCAAAAACATAATTTTTCTTACTAGTATTCCCTTTTTGAAATTTCCTCGTAATTAATACGTGTGAGCACACTGTTTTATTTTGCTTCGAACCTACAACTAGAAATATTAATCCTAAATGAGTCTTAGGTCGATTATAATTTCCTTTTAAATTACTGTCAATCTTCACAAAAGGGATGATTAACCCTCGAACAGCAGAGCTCGGCCCTTATTGCCCCATCGTATAATTTAGCTTCGTTTTTATTCGAATTTTCTAAATTTGCTGTAGTATTTTTCTTAAATATAATTCTAATATAAAATAATATTCCAATGCTCCATTACTCAGAATAAGAATATTTTACCTCACTACAACGTATCGCAAATCCGTACACGATGGAATGAATGATTTACAGAAGAAAAAAAAAAGAAGAAATCGTCATAGGTTATCTAGTGTTTACTATTGCTAAGATAATTTAGGTGCGATCGATAGAAGTATGGTCTAATGTTTACGTTCACGTTGTGAATGGTACTTTCGCATAGGTCACGTAGAAAATAACATTGAAATAACGTTGACCTTTACGGGAAGGGAAATGATGGCCACTTTAAAGACTGCTCATGATTGACATGGTTTTAAATCCGAAACGATGGGCATTGATGCGATTGAAAGCTGTTCTTCAGGAATGTTTACTTTATTACGTATGAAAAGATCGTTTTTATTGGCATAACGGAAACTAAAATTATGATTAAATTATTACGTGCAATGTAACATAATATCTTTATGTAATTTAACATACAAAAAGATAATTAACCCTAACCCTTCAGGACCATGGCTCAATCAGGCTCCATCGAAAGTAAATTTATACCTTTTTAGTGATATACACCAACCAGTGTCTATTCTTTTTCTATTTAAGAAATAAGAATAAAAATGATAAAATAGTGTTGCTTATAAATTAGTCAAAGTCAATGGCTATATATTTTTAATTGTAAGTCATGGTAATTAAGGATTAATACTGTACACTGGCAAATTGAAAAGTTGAATTTTCATATAATTACGATTCAATATTCGAGTACCTGTTTCTTTTACATAATGTCTCTATTTCAGAGATGTCCAGAAATAAATTTCGAAGTCTAATTAAATTTTATTGATTTCGTTCGATCTCTGTTGAAGCAACATCTGTATAATACATTAAGTACATGCTTGGTTGAGGTATTTCAGTGATCACGATGAGCATAAATATGTGCATAAAAAGTGTCGCATTAGAGGCAAAAACTTGTCGTTATGAAGCCAGAAACCGGTATTATAAATATTGATTGTTCGAGTGGTTAACGCGGTTCGTTGGTCTCGTGTTGCTTCGACGAGAGTCAACGAATGGGAGAACTGTGAGAAATCGATCGAAATGACTCGTATTTCCATTATTCGATGTTCACGTTACTATTGCCAATGAAAATCTGATCTGACATCTACAAATTTTCAAAGATACGCAAAAACGCGCCAGTAATTGTACATCCATGTGATATTAAAATGTTATTTTCTACATGGAACATAAATATACCTATACATATTTCGTGACAGAAATTTTGGAAAAAATCACAGGTGTAGGCAACTTGTCTGCGAAAGGGTTAAGGAAAATTCATTGGAAATTTTGAGAACCTTAATGTATGGAGTGTTATAGGGGTCTTTGGTAATAATTTAGAGAAAAAAAATTGAAGGAAAATTTGAAGGAATATTAATATTATATTATACAAGGTATCAAGTGGGAAGCTTAAATTGAAAAATTAAATAACATCGTTTCAAAAATATTATACGTATTTGTAGTCATTCAAATTAGGCAAATAACAGTTTTTAATTGAAGTAGATTTTATTAGAACCAACCCTTGGATGACGGACCACTAAAATAATTTAAATTTTAATATTCATTAGTGTTTGAAACTGTATTTAATTTTGATTAAAATACCCCAGATTTGGGTCACGATCGACCCTCCTCTTCGAAGATTAATAATCTTTCGTCATATTTTTATATCCCTCCGCGACAAAAATTTGTGGATTTAGTTGCCAGCCTGGTATAATACTTGACAGACCGTAATCGACACAATTTTCTCCGCTCTGAGTATCATATTAAATCATGCTGACATCATCGGGAATAAAATCGCTTGTTTGCGTTTCTTTCGATGTCCTAGAGAGTCTGACCCGTGGTTAACTCTCACCAGCAACTTCGAAACTTACCTTATAATTAACGTATGTAGAAAGATACGCAAGATACGTGTTCATTAACTTATAATTTCCCTCGTTTCTGGCCGTTTTTGTATATTCGTATTTGTAGACTTTCTTAGTTATTCGTTTAATATTATTCAATAAATGAATTTATTTTACAGATGCATGTGCTCGAGCGGCTACACTGGCCAGAATTGCGAGAACGAGTATATTCCCTGTGATCCATCGCCGTGTAAAAATGGAGGCACGTGTCGACAAATCAACGACTTGGCGTACGAGTGCGATTGCCCGGAGGGTGAGTCTGAAACTATCATTTTTTCCTTTCTTTTTAACGTCAATCCTTCGCGGTTCGAGTCTCAAGCAGAAACATCGTGAATGAAATTCGATTGAAAATTCTTGGTTGAAAGGAATGCACCTTTAATGATAATACGAGAGTTATTTTCTGTCATTAGTTTGTAAAAATAATCGCGTTCGTGGATCATCGATGAGGCACGATGATTGCTCGGAATAATTATCTTCTTGCATAGGAGACATTCTTTGATTTAATGAATGTTGAAACAAGTTGAGGGTAAAACTTGTAAAAATTGTTACATAGAATTTTGAAGTCCATTGACAGACTAGTGCTTGAGATGGAAGAGCCTTAAAGGGTTAACATTAAATTTTCTAAAATCTTCTTATATCTAAATGCATGATTTCGAGTGTCTCGGTTTTCTTCGATAACTAAATACGTTTAAATGTCACCTATTGCTAATAATCTTTTTATAAAACTCATTTTTTCTCTCGTCTACGATGATAAAGAGGTACAGCTCTATTTTTACGAACTTCGAGTAAATTAGAAAAGAATGTTTATATAATTGTTTCATAGACAGAGGTATACAATGTGGAATTTTTATCACGTAAATAACATTGTAACTAAGAAGTAGTCCAAAATCTCGTTGCAAGGTCCTCGATTGAAGCGGAGCAAATATTATATTAAACGAACGAAACTTCGACAAATTCTTATAAACACCTAAATTATGACAGAAGAAGATAATTCAGTCAGTGGGTAATACAGAAAGTGAAATATTTTTGAGAAATCTCCTTTGGTCGAAACGAATATCAAATTGATAGCCTCGCGATAGAATCATTCGAAATTCAAAAATCCTCCAAAAATTTTAGTTTGATATAAAATCCACCTTACGTATCTAAGCCGTACATGTTTGCATCCAAGGGCAAGTGTCGAAAGGGTCAATTCGAGTCCCACGATAGCCACAACAATGAAGTTCCAACATCCCCCGCGTTTTCCCTATAGAAATACAACGTCCTCGATTCCCAAGCGTGTTGGAACCGCGAAAACTCGAGTTTCTCACGAATCGTGAAAAGATCGACAGCGCCAGTTCGCCTCCTTGAACCGTTTATCGCGGTGGAATGCGAGAGTCTCCAGAGTTTCGACAATTTCGAATTATCCCGCGTTCCACGTTCCACTCTGTTTACGGTGGCAAGAAAGAGCCGGGTCGACTCGTTGCGCAACCTTGTCCCAGGACGAAGGAGGAAGGAAGACAAAAGAGCCGTGTGTCCGTGGGCCAGTGATTAGCCGGTGCAACAGGTACGACTTAAAGGCGAATGGGGTGGGTGGCTATTTACGTGCATACGTACACGGTGGATGGTTAACGTAAAGCCTGGGGGTCAGCCTACCGTGGCCTTCTAGCAGCTCGGATCACAATGCGTGGTCCTGTCGTTCCCAGGCAGACCACAACCATGGCGAAACCCCACCTTCTTCGCTCTTCCTCGTCACGTTTCGTTCCTTCTTCTAGTCTTTTACGCTGCTTTGCCCTCGGTCGCGCGCCTTATTTCCCGTTAAAAACTGCTCGTCCGTCTCGCTCCACCTTTCCCCGCTTCGTGGCTATTCATCGGTTCGTCGATTTTTCGACAGACCACCGTTTCGTTTCGTCGCGAACTGTCGCTAACTCGAACCGTGAAATTAGAAATATACGGGATGGAATAATAAGGTAATTTGTTTAAGGGGGTGCGATACTTGATACCATGAGAAAAGGGACTTTTTTTTAAGAATTTCTTTGAATTTATTTCCAATTTAACCGTACATATACATGATAGGCTTTACGAGATTATTTCTTCTAAATATTGAAATTTGAAATAAAATAAAGGATTAAATTTAAATCATTTCTGCCTCGGTGGTCCACCGTTCAAGGATCAACGGCAATCGATGAAAATTGAAATTAATGGGGGTACAGGAGACGTTTTATAGAATATGGTATCGTCGGTACAAATTGCCACGTTATGTCGCCCTCGTGTTCACCGTACGTTCACGTTCAAGTTGTTCGAAGGAACACGCGTCTTCGGCCTCGCGCTTCTCGTTTAACGAGGCCGCGTTCGACTCGGCTGCAATTATTATATTCCCGCCTCTGGGCGACCGTTTCTGGCTAGGTTGTTTCGTACAGAGGCCACACGGTTGATTCTTTCAAAAGGACGCGATTTGTAAGCTTTCAAAGAGCGCTGGTGAAAATCGAAACTCGTAAAAGGCGTGTCTCGATCGCGTGCTCCTAATGGCAGACGCTCGAGAAACTTGTTCCAGTTGCTTCTTATGGACACGTTGACTTCGGGACGAGGTCGTAACTATTCCTAGTTTTCTATCAGTTCGTCCGTCGGCGTTAGTTTTTTCGACGTTTACGTTTATTCGAATTCTTCCCATTTCCTGGGGCTCTTTTGTTACTCCTCTTTTTATAGGGGTATTTAGTACCTTCTTTTTTAAGAAGCTATTTGATGGATCCACGAATTTGTGATAATTTATGACACTAGGAGCAGTTTTAAGTACATTGAAACAAATGTTACATCAAAATCAAGAAACCAGTTACTTGACAATGTGACTACTAGTTTTCAGAATGATAAAAGTTACGGTATTTCGATAAATGATTAAATTTTTGATCAACTTGCAATATTGAACTTCGTCAGACATCGATTTATTTCCACCTTGAAATCGACTTTTGTTTTGCATTAAAACCCGAACTAATATGCATGGTATTTACAACAAGCCCGTAACTATTCTCGCCAGAGTGCTCGTGTAGTTAGACGTAATGGTTCAATTTGCAACACCTCGAAGTTCCGCTGCAGCCGATCTTTGCTGGTCGATTTTCTTCCTATCGGCCATTGACTTGGACGCACCCGGTTTTTGCCTGACTTTCTGCGAAACGATCGTCCTATCGGGATGAGATTGTTGCAACCATCCCGACAGCCAACCAGGATGCTCCGACTCGGTTCTGATATTCCTTGTTGGTCGATTTAGTCGCGTAGGTAGTCGTAATGGTTCAATTTACAGCATCTCGGCTCCTTTATTCCCTAGCACGAGCCACCTTGCTCTAACCAGTACAACCCTCCACGTTTTCCGGCTCGTGCAACACACAAGCTATCGTCCCTTCGGCCGTGGACGGGCAACTGATTTCTTTGGCCGGCGATCCGATCACGCCTCCTCCGTTCCATTCCGCTAATTAGAAACCGTTCTATCGAGTGAGCACCGGTTAAGCGATTAACCGCACGCCCATAGATTAATCGAGCCGACGACCGAGATACAGGAGAGTAAACAGCAGCTACTTCTCTTCTGGACGTATCCCTGCACGAGCAGCTTCTATTTCTCCTGCTTCCCTTTAAATTGAATCCTCGAGGCGACACACAAGCCGGGAATAATGTTCCTCGATATCGCGTGCTCGTCCAATTAACGCTGATACGACTGCTGCTGGGTTTTCTTGGATTAAGGGCCTTTTTGCTTAATTAAACTGATATCATTAATAAAATTTCACCAATCATTAGTTACGCTAATAAACTATCTTGCACAACAGTAACCACGAATACATCAATATTTCATGAAATTTTATGATCAATATCATTTAATTCGGGTATATTGTTCTAACGAATCGAGGATAATAAAACAATACGATTATTAATTAAATGAAAACGTTATGTCCACCTAACATTCGTCAGGATAAATCATCCTTTCTTTTCCACCGTGTATCGGCAAGCATGAATTCCCTGGTTTTATGGGGTTGTACAGGAAACGAATCTTAAACGCATCGAGTTAGATGCTCGATCGAGCTTCGTGTATTCTTGCTTAATTCCTGTTCCACTCTTCACGATTCAATTAAAACGCCCGAGATACCGCGGATAGTGGTAGTCGCGTTCGATCGAGCTAGGATCGATTTAACCCGCGATCGTGTCGGAGGGATCGGGTACACGGGCACGCACACGCGGCCGTTTCGACGCGGAAAACGCTTGGTTCGCGCGTGTATCGTGGCGGGAACGAGCGGCGAAACACGTCGAGGAAGAGCCAGCCGGACAGTGTTATACGCGTTCCGGCTGATTTATGCCAACTCGCGGGCATAAAGTGCGTGGCACCGAGGGATACAGAGGACGAAACAGACCCCGGAGGCGCTTTTGCTTCGCCTTTTCGATCCATCCTTTGGTCGAGCTGCTTCTACACGCCTCGAGAGAAACTTCTAAGAAATAAATAAAGATCAGAGTTCTTTTTCTTATTTATACTAGAATATAATCCATTTGAAAGTAATTTAATTTACAAAAATAATCATTTTTGTACATTTGCCAATGGAAGTTGCAATTTTTCATTTCCAACGCGAACACGTTGAACATTGATAAGACGGATTGTAAATAAGGAAAAGATTGATGGGCGAATCACACTTTAATAAGCATACTTCGACAACGGTACACAAATTTTATCGACGAGTCGGATCCTCGCGTCCTACGCGCGGGCAAGTTTCTCGGGAAGATTTATCGACACCTCCGCGTTACATTGTTCTCCTTGAGGTGTTGGACGTTTTAATTAAAAGTGTGCTCCTCTGCCGGCCGATCTGACGCGTGAAAGCCGGCCGACCGTGGTGTCGCGTCGAATAATTAATAGGTAGAAACATCTGGACACAAAGGAAGCGCGTACGACGACGTCTAACAAGTGTCCTAGCAGCGTGCCTCTATTCTGGCTCATTGTCGAGCCCGAACCACTCTGTTCCGACGTGTGTCGTCGCTCCATTCTCGACACCACTCTCTTCCTGGCTCTTCAGCTTCGTAGATGGTGCAACACGTAGGTGCCTGCGAATACTTGACTACGATTTTCTATGTCGTAATCTATTTTTCCGTGGCTGGATACGAACAAAGCCCTGTTCTTTCTCCGTCTACTCTGTGCAGGTGTAGAGATTGTCGCGTTGATATTCTGCGTGGTCGAAGATGCCTACCTTGTGCTTTCTTTCGTCAAGGCTTTAGGCTATAACTATTATTTGTAGTTGTCTGTTGACACTGTTTGACGAAGAATCTAGGAGTAAATTCAATTTTCTTTCGAACAAACCGATCCGATGATTGCCCAAGACGGATCAGATTTATAAGAGACGCAACATCCGAATGGGTCTTCAACGATGGGTACAGATTACTTGGAAATTTGATACCTTCCTGAGGGAAATAGTTCTATTACGATCACAAAGTCGGGTACAGAGGGACTCGAATAACAGACGCGAGACTTTCATGCTGGAAGCTCTAAGTTGCCTAGTTCTATGGCTCGGATTCATTTATCGTGCCCACGCCGCCTTTATGAGAACGAAATGCCACCAGTATACCGATACCCTCGGCCGTGAGCAGCCACGGATAACAATGATCGGTATCTGTCACTGTCTCCGACCGGTGTGAATGAACCGGGATGATACGTGTCCTAAGGATACCCTTTTCTTCAATCGAGTGCAGGAATTTCAAAACAATGCAAGTTCATCTTTCAGAACATTATGAATTACTGATACAGTTGACTTGTGCTGTTCTATTTCATAGATTTCTTTTAGAAAACAGGAATTAAATTTTTAGAACACTTCCATATTTCATAAATAATACAGCCAAGCAATATTCTATTCGAAGTTTCACAAATATAGGATGTTCAAATAGATTTTGGGTCAATTGAACTCGAATCGGTGCACGGGGGTTAAAATTGTCCCGCGAATTATGTATTAACCACCACCGACGTGCAGTATGTGTCACCATCGTTCCCAAATATCCCCTCAACCCCGTTTTCCCACGAATTCGACGAATCGCACAGATGCAACTGTACGTCGAACCCTTTCGTTTGGTAGGGGAGGGTCGTATCGCAAGGTTCTCCGGGGAATTGGTCGAAAATCAGGGCGAACGATGCATAATGTAAAACGGTAGGTCGCTCGTAAAGTATAAGCGGCTCCATTATGTCGAGGAAGGTGAGTCGTGACAGGACCGTATCCACGAGTGCCACTCGGAAGTCCTTCTCCCGGGAGAGAAAGAGAGAACGAGCTGGATCGTGGTCCCTTTTGTTTAGATTTTCTTTTTTTCTTCTCTCGAGGAGGGAACAGTGATAAATCCACACCCACGCGGTGTAAACCGAGCTCTCTCGGACACGATGGTGTGGTAGCGATCGGCGAGGAATCGGCCGCACCCGTGTGTACGAACTACTGCTTTGTGTAGCCCTGGCGCGGGGATATAAATCTGGATTAATTTAATGCGTCCGCTGAATCTCAATAACGATCGGCGGCGGACATGACGGATTTGCATACGAGCCCGATTCGATCCGACCAGAAGCGATCCGATCGCTGAAATAAAATGATCCGAGCCGGCGAACGGAGGATCGTCTCTGGGCTTGGAACTAATTTGTTACAAGTGACTGGAAGTTGTTACGCTGGCTTCGACGGAAATACAGTGACGTTTCTGTACAAGTAAAACTTATCTTTAGTGTCAATTTTTCTAAGAATGATGCTTGATCGATACTTAACCCTTTGCACTTGTGTGTCGAGTGTGTCATATTTGACATTTTTAAATTGCCGGTTAAAAAAAGAGAATAATTGAAAAATAAGTCGGAGTGCAAAGGGTTAACACGTTGAGTATGTAGTCAGACACGTTAAAACTTTAATTACTTACGATG
Source organism: Stelis phaeoptera (assembly GCA_943735885.1). Lineage (NCBI taxonomy): Eukaryota > Metazoa > Arthropoda > Insecta > Hymenoptera > Megachilidae > Stelis > Stelis phaeoptera. The sequence goes on from OX030933.1 coordinate 8,516,414, forward strand.
CAGACAATTAATTTTCAAATTTGATCTTTCGGTTTGATAGCCAGCATTATTTCACGGTTTCTATTCTTAATTACTTCATTACGAAAAATGTCCGGTGGCATTCGACGTGTTAACACTAGAACTGTCAAATCGTATCATATTTCCCATTTTACATCATAGAATTTTCGAAAACTTGTGTTAAGAATAATGAAAAGAATAAAAGAAAAATCCGTGAACTATAATGACAGAAAAGGGAGAAAGTGGGTTGCTGTACAAATTAGGAAACTAAAACCATAAAAATTGGCCAATGTAGGGAACACAAGGGAGTAGGTTTATAAGAGAATCCTCGGGAGCACGGCACGATGAAACATTCGATAGAATCAAGCAGATGCAAAGGATTCCCCGTGGAAACAATGGGCCCGATCGATACAACGAGGGTGCAACGGGTAGGTGATCTCCATAGAAAGGGGACCACACCCCGTAGAAGGAGAGGGAACGAGCACAGGCGTTCGTCGGAACGATTCGACGTTGTTCCAAGGGACCCACAAAGACAGAACGTACACACAGAGTCATTGACTTGGTCGTAAAGCCAACGTTGCGGTGTGCCAGTGCCTTATTCTTGTTCTCTTCTTCTCCTATTGCACGGATATTCCCCTCCTTCTTTCTTCGACTGGCCCTTTTTCCATCGGTTCTTATTCCCCGTTTTTCGATACCATCTACGAACTCTCTCGCCAACCCTCCCCGCTTCGTACTCTTCATATTTTACCATTACCATATCGGGTTCTTCTCGATTCTCTTTTCGCCCCTCTTCACCTATCTTCGTGCTCTGTACGGTCCCTTATTAAATATAGTTACGTAGATTCGCTCACGTACCGAAGCCACACACCCTTGATCGTCTGCCCTGATGATTTCTACACCTAACCCTTTCCATGCAGAGGCGATCGAAGCTTCGATTATCTACCCCGTTTCGGCGGTGAGGTGAACTTGAAAGCAGGGGTTCCTTCTTTGATTAGGAAAATATGGGATCGTCGACCAGGGATGACCTGGTTAAAATCCTAGTTAATCCTGGTTATGGTTTGGAATTCAATGACCTGTATGTTGAATTGGGTCGATTCTTATATCCAATTTGACCAAATTAAGTGGAAAATTCTGTGTCATCTGTTATTTAATTCATGTCATTCGAACTGAAATTTTTTGTTAAGTATAATTTGTTATGTGACTTTAATAATCTTTTCAATTTGTACGACTCTTTGATATTTGTATAATTTTATAGTAAACTGAATTTTAGCTAAGTGTATCTAATGTCGTGGCAAATTATTTTCATTTTTGATTAAATACGAGTATCAACTAAAAGAATTTGAGTATTAAAAAGTTAATAATTTCTACTATTTTGATGAAATCCTTAAATTATTTGTACTATTCAAATTGTACAAATTGTTAACAAGGGAGAACCAATTTCTTCGATGCAAATTTTTCTTAATAACTTTTTTGTATAAATTTTCTCATCAAAAGTCACGTTCCTTTCTAATTCAAGATATGCAAATTGTCCACGCTCACTGGTGGGTAAACCATGTATTTTCTTGACTACGAAGGGACTGTTAAAGTGACGAAGATCGTCTATGGAGATTAGAAACGATCGTTCGTTCGTTCGTTGCTTTTGTTATCGGTTAATGCGAACGACGATCAAGTGAGCAGTTTGCAATAAAGTTTCTTAACGCGTTGCAATCTTCATAAGTTGTAATGCAGTTTCAGTCATTTGTATGTTTTTCCATTATCCTGCGAATGGAAAATGTGTATTTATTAGAGGACAGTAATTTGTCTCTGTTGAACGATTTAAGTTTTTGTAATAATTAGGCCTGATTACTCTATTCGAAGCTTCTTGATTTTTTTCATCTATCATTTTGCATCGATCGATCAAATAATCAGCAATTGTATTTTGTAAGGAAATAAAATGGTAATACGTTTACAATCAAAGAACAATCACGTCCTGTTCAAAAATCCGTTCAATCGTAATTTTCTTAATATTTGATCAATCCATATCATTGGACAAAAAATGATTGCTGCATATTTGTTAATTCTAAAATGTCTCATTAAAATTGTAATAATTTGTAGTATTGATATGTATATGGTGACTATGACAATATTACAAATTTAACCCTTTGCACTCGAGTTGGTGCCCCTGGGGGGTAATATTGAATTTACCAGGGTATTTTGAAATGAGACATTTAAGTTTTATTTATAGTACAATATAGAAGATTAAATAGATTCATAAGCATTTGAAACACTTTACTTCCAAAATAGTGAATTTAGTTTTCGGAAGCTTTGGTGGAAAAGTAAATTAGATTGGAAGTATCCAAAAATGCTCCGAGTGCAAAGAGTTAACTCAATTTGATAATTAGAAAATGACAATAATACTGCTCACAGTTCTAAAAGATCTAAGATCTTTAATAATAAAAATGAAATACTATATTCTACCATATTAGATATGACTGTTTTTACTATGACAACAAATACCCTAAATTTTTATGTCGATTTTAGGATTTTTGTATGTATAGTTTATAAAAAATATCGATCTCAATATTCGTTTCGATTGCTAATTGATTAATGTAACTAATTTCAAAAAGAAAAATTCTGATATTTGATTTCGAAGTATTCGTGACACATTTTTCACTATAGATGAATATATTTTAGAATCCAGTGCCACAATTCGTAATTTTATTAGACAGTCGAAGGGTTAGGAAGAATACAAGTAGGCAGGAGCAAGAAATCCTCCAATGCTCCATGTAGATCTTGACAGTCGTTCTTGAACTCCGAAGAGAAACAGCCCTTCCCTGGAAACCACAGATTACCCTGCACACTTCCCTCCTGGCACAGGAATATGCATACGTACCTGTCCGTGGTTTCGTGCTCGTGTGTATACGTCTCACGCGTAAAAAGTTCAATAAACTCTGACGGTGGTGGTGCAACAGGGGTACGAGCGTTGTTTCCTCGAGGTCGTAGCCGGTAGATGTCGTTTGACCTTTGCCCTCGGACGCCTCCGTGTTCCCATAAAGGTGGCCACAGGGTTACTTTATGCCCCGTCTGGTCACCCTCGACGTGTCGTGTTTGAGGCAGCTCGAAAATTGCTTACGGATTTTTCTTCTTTTCTTTCAAAATGTGGGGTGTATTCAAACGTTATGACATTTAACCCTTAGAGGGTAAGGGTTATATTGCCACATTTCTTAGGTAAGATAGGTCTATTTTAATATTTGAGGAAATTTGGAAAGTGTCTGCTGTATTATTCAACAGTTTGATGTGTCAAATGTTTCAAATTTTTAATGGTGAAAATAAAAATTTGGAGGAAAGCTGAATTTCGTTTGTGGATAACGACGTAGGTTATCAAACGAAGGGTTAATCTTTCGTATTAGGATTTTTAGAGAGATCGAGGACCATTCGAGTTAGGTACCTACCCCCTTAGAATCTATGGCTTACAATTTTCTTTGGTAATCTTTAACTTTGTATAGTGACTTCTATCGAAGAAAAAGGGTTAATTAGAAGTGCCATGAAGTTTCTACTTTACAAACTAGAATTTGAAACTTTCATTCTATTATCAAATTGTCCAAAGTTGTAAAGTTTCCTTTATTATTAATATATAAATTTATTAACCTATTAAGTCACAAATCTGGCAATTTTTCTGGCAAAACAAGGTTCGATCAATCACAAGAAATTAACGCGAATTTAATGAATTCAGTGCACGATTCTCGCGACGATTAACGACAAACATTATCCACGAATATTGTCGCTAATTAACGAACTGATTTGGTCCGTAGCTCGTTTCGAAGAAAGATCGTACCACGACGGAACGAGGGATCATTTCCGTTGGTAAATTGCCGCTTGCATTAATCGTAAAAGGATCATATAAAGCCCTTGAAAAGGGAATACATCCATGTTGGCCCGTTGGAAAGACTCGGCTCGCCGTTAAGGTTCCCGTATCGCAACGAGGACGATCTTTCTTCTGGTGTATGGTGCTACCAGAAACGATCCTCGAAACAGGAACTCGTCGCGGTTTCGAGCAACATCTTCTCGTTTCTCCTTTCAGCGCGCGATTATCCGCCTCGTCATCGTGGAATGCGATAATTCTCATCGCGACGACAGTTCCCTGTTCCTTGAAACTGAGAGGATTCCTCGGTAAAATTTCGGTTCGCGTTTCATCGCTCTTTTATTTCTCGGTGAATAATGTCGATTGACCTTTGTGCAGTTTGTACGCCCGATTTTCAACATTCATTTTTGGGATTAATACGATTCGAAATTTTCTTGAAATTATGTTGATGGATTTAATACATAAACGTAAAGAAGTTACGATATCGTGACACTTTGCAGCTCAAGAATATTAAATATGTAAAATATTTCAGTTTTCGTGGTTTGTCTTAACATTACGGCGATAAATATTTGATTCTGACATCGTCGAAAAAAATTAAAATCATAAGATATTAAGTAATAAAGTTTGTAAATTTGTAAACTTTTCTTACATTGGACGAGGGAATATTCGAAGTGCCTTCTAATGTCAAACATGAAAACAAAAGGTAGTTCGGTATTCAATTCGTCCGCGCCTTGGACGACGGACCATGAAGAGAGCTCAAGAATCCTATCATTACCGTCTGTTATTGATTAACGCAATATTACTGATTGTACGTGACGATTACTTTTAAGTTACTTTAACTAATGAACCATATTTACCACAATATTTACTCCATAATTTCATGTATACTGTCACCTGTTCCCTAAAACATCTTCTTCAAATTCTTCTATTCTTCCCAATTCTTTCACCATAAATTACCTGACGCGAATTCGACCAATTAATTTCCTCCTTGATCGTCTTCCGCGTGTTCGATGCCCGGGTAAGGGTAGGACAAAAAGAGGGAGGAAGGAAGGCGGTCACGTTTGGAGGACGATATCGAAACGGCGGATCGTTCGAGATGCGCTCGTGCACATGTTCCTCTCTAATCTTTTGCAACTCGCGACTTCCTCAGGTTGGTGGGTTCGCGTATCTTGGCCGAGCCACGGATTCCACCTCCTTGCTCCTCTTCTTTTTCCTGTATTATACTCTTACTGTCCAGCTAACGACCCCCCTATCTCGTGCATCGCGAAATAATGAAATTACGCGAATAAAGGGACGAGCGGTCGCATCGAGGACCGTGGTCTCGGGGACTTTTTTTTTTAGCCAGCACACGGATGCTAACGACGCTCGTGTTCATAGAAATGGATCTGGCACGAGGCGGCTTTATGTCGGGGAACGAACGTTTCGTGTATCCACGATGTATCCGTGCTTGTTTTTCTACGATCGTTTCGGATTTTTGCCATTATTTTACATATAGGCAAATAATTCATGGTGGATGGTTGGTATTTCAACCCCTAGGGGTAAAAGAGTTAAATTGAATGGGGATTCGACAACCCTCTATAGATATTTAGGGGAATTAAATTTCTTAGAATAGCTTCAATTTTATTTAAATTAATATTTCAGTAATATTATCGTATAATATTTAATCTGAATTAAATTCTAATCCGGTATTGTTAGTTTTAATTAAATATTGTATCATTTAATTCTATCTTGATTATATTACAATTTCAACCGCCTGCAATAGATTTTGGTGATATTACAAACAGTTTTCAGCTGATCTGCGTATATTTTGAAGAACCGAATCTTTTTATTTTTTAAAGGAAAACTTGACTTTGGAATAGATACACGTACGATTCCCATTTAGAATCAAATAAGGATTGCAGGATCGCAGAAACGCTTGAACTTTCGCGTCGCGACCTCTTCCTGATAGGAGGAGACTCGCATAAGTCAGTTTAAATTCTTATCACGAGGTATTATCAGCGCTCGTATGAAAACAGGAATTCGCTTGCGGATTCCGTGGTACACGGTTCGAAACGCAAGCGTACACATACGAGCAAAAGGGGGGAAACAGCAGCAACGATCGCACATTATACGCTCGCGACTGTTAATCAGTCGGTTTCGTTCGTTTGGCGAGAGTTGAAGATGGGAGCCTGGGACGTTTTAACAAATCGTCGTGGTGGCTTTGAAACGCGCGTGATTCATCCGCGCGTGTCCGCTTGCCGGAATGGCCGGGGTGAATCGTAATTCTCTTTAATTGCGTCCGTGTTGTGTATGCACGGGCGGCTCGTTACGAATTCGCGGTTATTGCGTTCGATTCTAATACGTACCGTTGGCTGGCATTCCTTACGAAATGTTCCAAATTCTTCGGTTTCAAGTTCCTCGTTTCATTGGGAGAAGAATAATTATTTATCGAGCCGACGTTCAGCACCGGTGTGCGAAGATTTTCCTGCTTCAAAGGAATTCTGTGTTGTTTTTTTAGGATTAAGATTTAATGCTTGATCATTGTCGATTGGTGTCCAAAGGGAAAGAGAATAGAAAATTATGCGGTTTAAAATTAAATAATTAATTATGTTGATTCAACCCTTTCAGTGTTCAGTAGTTAATACAAAGAGGGTACATGGAAGACTAGAAATGAAAAAAAAAAAATATCTGTACACCACATTTTTATATTATTTATAATAAATATTATTAATGTGAAGTATAACCTTTACCACTTTGCTATTTTAGTACTGAAAGGGTTAAGTTATATATTCGCATTTAACAATTATTTATGCTTTATTGAAAATGTTATAAAATACCTATGGACACTTTTACGTCAATATACGTTCTTAATTTAAACGAAATTTTCAGTATTAAAGATACACCCTTCTAGTAGCCTACAGAAGGGTTGAACACAAGTCAATATTGAGTAGTAATTTTAATTACAAGCTTATGTGAAGTTCTATAAAAATCACATATTGTGTATTAATTTTACTATTCCACTCATATATAATTTGGAATTTTTTAAATTTTAACTCCTGCCACTTTCCTCGTAAGAATACAATATAAAGCAATCTTTCATAAAGGCTCTGGATAAAATTCGAATAATTTTTATTCCAATTATGCGTCATAATTTATTCCCGGTTAAATTCGATCTTACATAAGTAAATCCTATCAAAACTGTCTCAGCTATTAAGTTTCAAAGTTTAGAACCATGAATAGCTTTGATGAAGCAAAGAGCCTGTGAAAGATCCACGTCTTGAGTTCTCCGAACATATCAAATATAAGAGTTCCAAGAAATCAAACTCGACTCGTTATGGGACACCATCGTTGCATATACACGACGCGGAAACCACTGACCATATCGAAAGAAGAAATTTAACAAAAATTGTAGTACCTGGTTATTCTTAATTTTTACCAGAAACATATTCAGTCGATAATTGATATAGTTCTCGTGGATTTTCACGGAATTCAAATTTTTTCAATGCCTTTCGTCCACAGGGCTGATTACACGGTTCTAATGTATCCAATTACAGGGTCGTCGATGTCGGAATAGATGATAATCACGGGTTGATGCATCGTGACACTTTATCCCGCTGAAATCACATACTATCGTTCACTTACGCAATCTCGCGGCTAAACACATTCCATTGGTGTGCTTCCTGCTCGTAAATTCGACCAGCACACGCGTAGACATCTTACAAGAGAGCTTTCTTTCGAGCTGGTTGAAAGAAAAGAATCACTGGACACTTATGGCTACCATGAATCAATGGACTGCAATAACGCGCGTGATAGTTGCAATTATATGGTGTACAGTCTCTTTCAATTTTCCAAATTGAGTTTTTCGTTCGCTGTCTTTAAGAAAATAATGAAATTCTTTTAAAATCCAAGATTTGTCATGTATATTCAGTGTTGAAACATAGAATATTTAGTATATTTGGTCCTCCGTTCAAGGATTAACCCCTTGTATCAAGAATCGAGTACTTGATTACCATCTTCACAGAATCTTTTAAAATTGGGAGCTTTCAAGATTGTTCTGGATCCCCATTTTCTTTCATTTTTAAGAGCAAAGTATTAATGGTCCTCTGATTACGCAAACATCGTGGATACTTTAATGAAATAGAATAAATCTTTGAAAGAGAAATCCAGTATCCAAGAAATTAATGATGATATTAAATTCTTTTGTTTTTCCGTCCATACGAATCGTTAGAAGGAAGGTAACAATCGACCCTGTAGCACACTAGAAAGCAGAAAGTAGATAGTACAACAAATATCGAGAGAAAAGACGAGCAAGGTCTATTCGTATCGAAATCCTCCTTGTTCATTCGACTCAACGACCTCCTCTGTCCTTTCTTTTTCATCTTCCCCGTGTATGGTCGGCCTTAACGAGTCGTCGACCATGACCACCAAGCGATTAGACGCAGAGACTCTTCTAGACGGCAGGAAATCGCTCGTTGTCGTCATCTAATCCACTGACAGAGAGTACAGGTTGATGACGATTAACATCCCGCTGCACTTAACACGCATTGCCTAATCCTATATCCATGCAACCCTTTCGCCGTTCGATCCAAGATTCGTCAACGCGTTAACACCTTTATTGATTTTGATCAATTTTATTAATCAATGCATCTACTTATTAAAAGAACTAATTACTCTTTTTATCGAACATAACGTATTGTGCTCAAGAAACTGTACCTGATTTTGTTAAGGATCAATAGCGATACTTTGGAATTATTTATCCATTAGTTGCAATTTCCCATGCAGACGTATCATCTGAAAATGTTAGGTACAGCATGAGAATTTTATGAAATCAGGCTAAGAATATTACACGTTGCGCGATGTGTTTTTCTTGTTATAATGAAAACCGGTCAGGTCGATATTCGATTAATTAGTAAAATCGTTGCCCGTGTGAATTGAGTCTTTGAGAACGGGTTAGGTCTATCGCAACAGATGTGGGAAGAGGATTCCTGTAATTGGCCGGCTGAGCGCTCGTCTATGAGAAAAAGTTCGATGCAGCCGCTAATTGGCGGATCTCGTACGTTGAAAATTGCACGCGATAATTACGAGCGGGGAAAAAATCGGGCTGAGACAATTGTAACTTCGCTCCTGGTGACACGTTGCGTAGATACGTTACTTTTGTCTCCTTTTTATTCCGTTTATAGTCAGTGTGTTTCTTCTGTTGTTGCATAAAAATACCTGTTATTGTTCACTTTCGAATGGAATTGTGTGAAGGACAAGAATTTTTAAATTTGATATTGCTATTATAAAACATGTTCCTATTTTCCCTCTATTTAAAAATATTCATTCAGTTGTAGCTTTTCCTCGAATAAAATGATATTGAGATCGAAAATTTTTTAAATCAGTTTTGTTATCTTAGAAATTTTAAGAGGTAGTTGAAAGGAATTTCAATGAGTTTTCCTATTTTCTTCTTAAAGAAATTTAAATTTCAGAACGAAGTTACATCAAAGAATCCAAAACATAGTTTCCATTTAAAAATATATAAAGTAATAATCATGCAATGAAAATTTCCATATCACGATTTTTAAAAATGTCTACGATATAACATTTCTCATTATTTACAAAATTATTTTATATATTTATTTACAATTATTGAATTAAATAATTTAATACACAAAGATACAGAAATAATGAAGGTATTAAAAATCACTTTAATATCTTCAAAATCTTCGTTCTTAGATTAATTAAGAATTTATTTCGTGTGAAAAATCCGCAGAAAGTATACTTGTTGTTTCTTCATCATCATATAAAAAGTACCTCTTCTATTGTTATTTTCTTTTGAAACAAGATTACATTGAGATTGAAAAAATTAAAAATCAATCTTTGAAATTGCTGGAAGCGAACGGATTAGCAAAGAATTAATTTTATGTGGGAACGAGTACCCGCAAAATATGTGGTTCGACTCGTGGATGAACGGAAGCGAAGTTAGAATTATGACTGAACTAATTAACGAAATCGTTAGGGGGTTTCGGTTTAATGAACAGCCATTGTCGATTGCACCTACGCTTGCGTCTGCCTTTTCACACGATCGTTTTACCATGAACACACTGAATATGAAAGCATAAACGATCTACTTTCGGAAAATCGGATCACCTGTATAATTAAATATAAATCGTAAATAGAAAATACGAATTTTCTAAAGGGAACAATTTTATGTATAATTAGCTAATTACATAATAATTTGTGGAATACATTGCTATTTGTCCATCGCAAAAAATTAAATCGAATAGAAAATACATTTAAAAATTGGACTTTACAGAAAATTGATGTGCATATTACGGCCCTTAATTTGTTTTTAAAGATGTAATATTTTAAATGAAATGGCATCCATAAGATTAATTATTAAATCATTGTCTATGATTTTAATTTGACGTTCAAAGTGATCAAACACCGCCTAATCCTTTTGTCACGAGAGGTTTCACGCGAGCCTTCCGTGTTGGCTCTCAAGGGGATGCGATCGATCGTTCCGATAACCGGTCCGAAATTAATATTACCAGGCTAATTACGTGGCTGCTCCTTTATTTTGCCTTGTTCGTGGCATCGCAAGGGTCAGTCCTGTAGTTCCACGGCCTCAAGGCACGCTCCTAATGACCGTGGTTGGCTACCGGTGAAATGCAGCCTCACGTATTTCCCGCCACGGTATGCATTATATAATCCGTGTATACGACACGACACGTATCTCGTTTTATAAATCCCGTACAGCCCCTGTTGGAAGGCAGAACTTGAAGTTAAAGGAGGATTTCAGGTGGTAGTCGCGACAAGGACAGAGGGTGTACGGGGTGTAAAGATCGAGGGCAGGTGAAAAATGCCCGGAGTCCGGTCGTGGCATCTAATTGGAACACGATTCTGACCCTGAAACCCAAGATAGGGGAATATTCCAGCTTCTTCGCCTGGTGGAGAACGAAAAAGAAACGAAAAAAAAGAAAAAACTAAGGCAACAACGAGAATGACCATAGACGAGAAGAATCTCGTTAAGGATCCAGAGTGAAATACGGATCCCTATGGAAACGGAGCCCTCTCTATGCCTATAATTGACGCGTCAGCTCGCGTACGCGTTCCGCCCCGCAAGCTCGTGCGAAGCGGAGATTTTATCCGTGAAGGGAATCCGCTTGCGCCAAGCTTCTCTGCTGGCGCGTTGATCCTTTTGGCGAAGCCGACGCCAGAACCACGGGCGATGGACCGATCGCATCTGTTGCTTGGAATCTGGAATACTGGATGTGGTATTCAGATATAGTAGATTAAGAGATTGTACTAGGGTAGCTCGTTACTGGGGGAAAAATACTTGTCAGTTTTTTTTATTAATTAATCTTTTCTAACCTATTCTTGGTATTTTAATACTTTAATGGCTTTTCATATCGTCGTGTTTCAATTGATTCGGGTTTAGTATAGCAGTTGTCAATTGCAATTTGAAAATTAGTGTTTAGATGCTGAAAGACACATGGTAAATTGAGTCATGTGCGATCTTATAGGCTTGCCCATAATTCTGCCTACTTCTATGGTGCGAAGCCATACCTTCAACTATTTCATTCGCTTTTATACATCATTTATTTTCAACTCAATTGCGCACCTTACATCTGGGCACTACTGTATATAGTTGCATTGTACAGGTAATGGGGTGCCCATGGTGGAACTTAACACTACCATAACGATCCAAGCTTCAAATCTGTTATACAGTGCAATATCCATGGGAAATGATAATTCTTAAACATGTCAGTGCTATGTAAATACAAGGTGAATCACCTAAAACAAACCACCCGAATAACTTTTATATTTTTTAACATAGAATGAAATGTTCGAAACAATAATTGTTTGGTTTCAAGCAGCCCATTACGTGGCGTGCACAGCTTTGTTCAAGTGGAAGTGCTTAAAAGATTTGAGGATCGATTTAATTTTTTCTTTGAAGTTACTTAGATGGCTCGTCTTAGGCGACAAGAATGAAAACGAAGCGACGTACGAACAAAGTTGAAATTTATTATACAGTATAATAGCCACAGGAAGTGATGATTCTCAAGCACGGAGGCCCCGAAGCGAGCGTATGAGCAGATTTTACCGTACAAGGAGGTACACGCGGGGCCAGGTTGTATAAATAAGACCAGCGGGCGACGGTTCATGCGACGATCTGATTCATTTGCTGCACCGGGGGACAGGGTAACCACTTCCGAGATGCAGATATCTCTAGTAGCGGCGTGAGTAACCTCGAAGGCAAAAGATGCAAAAGGATGGGAAGGAGGATGGGGGAGGGGTGTAGGTAGTTATCCAACAAGAGGTTACCCACGGCGGAGGTGGACTCGCGGCGGTTAAAGAGCGATTTAAGAGACGATTCCTATCTTCCTTAATTACCGTGCGTTTTTTCGTAGTACGACCGTGCGCCGCGCCGGGGGAAACGAGCGGAGACAGAATCGGCCAGAAAGAAGCTGACCGAAGGGGTTAGCCGCGTGTATGGACTTCCTCCTCGTGCGTCCTTTCTGTTTCTCGATTTGCGATCCGCGGTTTAGTTTACAAGTTCGCGGAATGGCGGGTGGGGAGGGATTACCGCTTCGTTGATTGTGCACCGGCTCCTCCGCTCTCCTGCCGAGCTTACCTTCTCTCGAGGAAGCGTACGAATCTGTCCTCGGGCACGTTTTGGGTCAACGCGTGAATAATGCGTCTGCACTTTCCCGTGGATACCATCTTGGTCGTTTTGGAGATTCGTTTTTGATACGTTGTAGGAAATGGGGAAACAGGTGTAGCTGTCTAAATCAACCAAGTCTCTTATTTCTTTCTTTTTTCTTTTTTTCTAAGATATTTATTTATGAGTCTTATACAGTGTTGGGCAATAATTGACTGCAATTGATTATAATTAATCGTTGTTAAGATAAATTAGTATTTTCTATACTATTTGATGTAACAATAAGTATGTATTTTTTTGAAAAATGTGCACAGTATTTTATTACAAACAGATTACTGATTTAATTATAATCACAAGTGTCACCGTTTTATGACTAACGATTATGAAATTAATAATTTTCGAAGAGTACAAAATTTTCATTGTTTATGGCCAAATATTGTCACAGTGAAAAAGTGTTCTTATACGATTTAATAATACTGCACTTATTACTTTACAATTTGTGAAGTTGTCGATTGTATGTATCAGCAATTATCACCTGATGTTAATTACAAAATTCAAAATACATCTCCCCATTTATTATGTCCAAGATGGGTATCAACATTACTTATCAAATGACCTAATACGTGCTATCAGATGCCACTAAAATATCAATCTCACAGTCAAAAATGAAGTTACGAAAAAACTGAACATCTCTTCTCTAAAATGATTCAATCTCCACACGATTTAAAATTCCAAATCGTAAATCTTCCGTGTATCCAGCTAATCGTGAACACGGCATAAAAGCCATCAAAACGGAAGTAACCGATCACAGTTACATTAGTGCCAACAAATGCGCACAAGCCTCGATCGTGCCATTTGAAAGCGACCGGTCTATTTTCCCCCCACGTTATTTGAAATTCAACAATGCCCATTGCACGCGGAACGCGTCGCGCTCGTAGTTCTACTTTCAGATGCTGGCATGCCAGGATTTACCGGCGTGGAACAGGCCGCGAGGACACTCGTGTATCCGATAACCCAATATCCACGAGAGCGAGTTGTCGTCGTCTGGGTTGCCTCCGCCGGGAGGCGATGCAGGGACCTCGAGAACCGCATAAATTTGCATAGAACCGGCGCGCCCCTTTCGTACGTTACGTGCAAGGCGCAACACACGGCAAACTGGATGGACCCTTTTCTCTTCCTCGTGTTTCGTCGTTTTTCGCGGCACGTGGTCGGGGACCAGGCTCGCCCTTAATAAGGAGCGCGAAGGTCTCGAGGTAGGCGTGGATTTGTCTCGTTCGAGGATCGAACCCGAAGGGATCTAACACCGACCTCTTTTTACTTACACCTTTTTCTCATCTGACGGTTCTTCGATTTTCGAAACCTCTTTTCGTGTCTGAAAATATTTTCATCGTATTCGTTACTTTCTTAATCAGATTTTTAATAGAAAGTGCGTAGAGGTATTTCAACACTAAAAACGTACCAATTGGGGTGAAATGATCCCTTTGTCCGTGGAAAATGTATGAAGGAGAAACCAGTCATATTTTATTTATAAAAGTAAAAATATATATTTGATTATTTTATTAGAAATCAGAAATTATGTTGCGAATTATTTCCTTCAAAAAATTAAGAATCTCTTTCTACGAATCAACGTTTATTTCATAAGGGGTCATATGATAATCTATAAAATCCCGGTACGTTTAGTGTTAAGAGTTGCGTACTGATTAATAATATTGTATCTTGTTAATAATTTAATGGAAATAGTTATTTTCTGTTCGTTCTGATCGTTTCAATCCGATTTTCTAAAAAAATCTCCTTCATCCTCCGTTACATCAGACACGGTTACGTTACAGCTTGCATAATGATCGTTAACGAGCTCGATCGCCCACGCGCGCCAATTTAAACTCTCGCGATATCCGCGTTGCTGCCGAAATCAAGTAAAAACGAAACAAATCGTGAGCGCGTTCTTCGTCATACGCAGACGAAGTCGTAAAAGGATTCTCAACCGGCTTTTGTCATTGAGGTTTTGTTCGCCACGTTGCCTCTCTCTGGGCCGGGACATTTAAGGAAGTTCGTCCCGGGCGGCGTCGGTCGATTAAGGGAACAGGGGGGGAAAAAAATAAAAAGGGCACCGTAGCCGTGTGCAGTAGGGTGGCGTACTGTGGTTCCACCCACAAAGGGACTTAATGGCGCTACCCGCGGGCATTTACGAGTGACTTACGCGTTCGCGCATGATAAATAAATCTATGCAACGCATTATACGCCACGGTTCTCCCTGTCGGCCGTCCCGTGATTAATGCACCCGGTGCTCGTCTACGGAGGTGTTCCTGCTACGCGTGTCTCTGTTGCACGAATCTCTTTTTTTTTTACGATCGTTTTAAGTGTCTTGAGTTACCCGAAACTTTTTAACGAATCATCTTGTTCATTTTTGGATGGTTTAGCTAAATTATCAGTGTCTTTAGATGTTATACTTTCGATACATGAAAGTGTTTTATATTTTATGAATTTTATTATAGGCTCAACGAAATAACCTTTTTAAGTATCAGGTGACTAAAAAAGTTTTGTCGCTTTTACTCCGATGCTTGGTCAAGAGTTTCACGTAAGTGACGAAACAATAAGACTTCGTTTACATAAAATGGGGGAAAAAGTGGAAGTAGGTGGGTACCACACGAACTAAGTTCTGAAAACAAATTGCTGAGTCTGAACATTTGTGCATCGTTTCGTTCACGATTAAAAAACTTTTTAAATCAAATTTTGACTCTTGATATAAGCGTAATTATTACTGGTTACCACCAAATGATCCCGTACCACAAACTCCTAAATTAAAAATGACTCTGAATAAGATACTTTTTTGTGTTTGGTGGACTTCGTGAGGTGTTGTTCACTACGAGTATCTAAGGAAAAAATTTCTACCTCATCCCCCTTACTCCACTGACTCATCTCAGTCCGATTACCATCTCTTTTTGTCTTTGGACAACCACACGCGTGGACAGAAATTTCTAAACGATACAGTTATAAAAGAGGAGGTGACTCAATTTCTCAACAGTGAGAACAATGAATTTTATGAAAATGGAATTTCCAAATTACCTTCCCGTTGGAAGAGTGTAGTTGCTTGTGAGGGCGGATATTTTAACGAATAAAGTTATTTTAAGTAGATAATACAAGCATTTATATTTACGCCTCAGAAAGCGACAGAACTTTTTTCATCACCTGATATATACCCTGTTGTGTTATATGAAAATGAAGAATTTCATGTCGAAGGAACGTCGTTCGATCAATCCTCCCTGTCCCCGGTGAATCCCATGGTCGTCGCAGTCTAACGTCGCGCCGGTTCGATCATTACTGCGTCGTGAAAAGAAAGATCATTACGCGAAACAATAATGCCTCCGTCATCATAATTTCAATAAATCCGGTAACGCGGACACCGTGGCCGGCAATTCCGTTTTTTCCCCCCTTTGTCGGCTTCCCCCGTGTACGATTCACTCCGAACGAATTACCTAGCGCAAATACGTTGCACGGTTTGACGGTGCATATCGAACAGCAAAGAAGAGAGACGACAACGAAGGATAGAGAAAGAAAAATCGACGTAGACAATTTCCGGCCGATTCGACACGCTTTTTCCCTCCCCCTCTGGTATCGTAGAAGGGTGGTGATGGTGGTGGTGGTGGTCTCTCCTCGTCTCCTTTCTCGTCTTTGGTACGCCTTCTTTGTCATGGGGGCTCTTGTAGCCTCGATGGAACGCACATATGGCCTAAGGTTGGTTTACCTTAGAACAAAGTGGTTTTTGTTCGGTCCCCGAGCAACTTGTGCAAGTCACGGGGGTTTTGTTGGCGTCGCCGAGAGAAGAAGAAGAAGAAGAAGAAGAAGAAGGAACGACGAAGCAAGCAACAAGAACCACGACACGCGTTGGAGGAGAACCGTCCGCTATGCTTCTTTCTTTCTTCCCTTTTGCCTCTTCCCTTCGCTTTTCTCAAGCTTCCCTTTATACGCGTCCTATATGACCTTCGCGTGTGCAAGCGTGAACTCGAAGAACGGCCGCGAGGAGATTCGATTTCGTGTCAAGATTTCGTTTAGAAAAATCGAAATCATGTCTGGTGACACCGATCGAACTTATAAATTATTAGATTTTTTGGTAAATAACATTTTAACTTGGAGTTTATACCGTCTTGAAATTTATAACTTCGTCTATTTTACTATCTTGAAATTTGTATTATTTGATTTTTCGTTTTCTTCAATTTTACATTGCAAACTATGAGATACCAAGGTAACCTTTCTTTGGATTATGAGGGATTCAGTGGCCCACCCCTAAATTTTTAATCCGTGTTAAGACAATTTTAATAATAGTTGCCAATTCTAAATGTAATGTCTCCTGGAAATGATCTCAATTTGAAAATTCAAAGATGAGTTAATCAAAGTTATACGTTCACGAAGAAAATAATCACATAAATTGAATGTTCGAATAAATTTGAGGACGGTGCGTTTTTTGTTTGTGCATTCTTTGGGATCGAGTTCTTGAATTTCTTTGGATCAGTCTTATCAGAGCATCGCGTTCGTATCTTCGATCGAGAACCACTCTTGTAATTGCTGCTGCTGGGTGTACCGAGGACTCGATATCTTGCTCGTTCCCAAAGAAAGCACGAGCTACATGCAAATCACTGTGAAACAGATCGGGATCAATAGCCATTTGTAAGCTTCGATCTTTTATCAGATACGAACCTCTCCTACCCTCGAATCTTCAAATTATTATTAATTCTTCAAAAATATTATCCCTATGGGTTGCTGAAGATTTAAAATTAATTATTCAAACTTCCAAACGAAAGGCTTTCGTATGATAGACCAATTTTAACACTGAAACTACAGAATTAGTCGAAATGGCTTCCTTTCGATTTCTCATTTCAAACCACGGAATTTATTAACATTCTTTTACATATACCAGTTTAACCCTTTCACCGTGACTGGAAATATTAAATTTTTGTGAACAGAAACATTTAATATTTTTAGAAACATAGAAATTTTTAAATGTTATATTTTTGTAAACTCTCATATTTCAGAAACCTAAAAATATATATTTTTAACGTCCTTATGATATTTCTGAATAATTTCTTTTTCATAACGAATGGGTTAAAGCTTCAGTCTTAATTTGATTGTACAGCTGCAACGATCAGCGTATCGCACCCCTTTCGATTCCCCCACCCGAAATGATCATGATCTTACCAAAGCACGACGATCGAATTTGCTAGACCACTGTCGTTCGGTGCACGAAACGAAACTCTCGAAGTAAAAGGTGGATAGAAAGAGGCGAAAAGAGAAGAGAAGGTAAGAGAGCCACGAACCGGAGGGTCCCACCCACTAGTGGCCCTCCGTTACGGAGTTCAGGACTCGTGACCACCTCGGGCTGATATGTCGAACCGAAACCCTTCGTTTCTTCTTGGCTCGCATCCCTCTCCTTTCCATTTGTAGCCTTTCTCTGTTACTCTCGCCACCAACGATCATCCACGGGAACCATGGACCCCCTTGTGCCTTCACCGTTCCTCCTCTTGGAATCGCGGACGCGGCCGTCCCGTGTGGCTCTCACGAATACTCTTCCCATGATTTACTCGCGCGTCTCGAAACGGAGAAGCATCCTTTTTGCCTTACCTCGGTTGCCTTCGTGTATCTCGTTGGCGGAATCTTTCGCGGTTTCGAATAGGAAACTGCTCTCTAGCCGGCCTAGAAGAAGTCGTCGGACCCCCCTTCTGATGCTTTTCGGCGATACGAATTGAATAATTGCCTCCCGGGGCTGGCTACGATGGGAGAGAGTATCGTTTCGAGGATCCGATACTTCTTTGCCTAATTTCGAAACGTTTCCATGATTTTTCTTCAAATTTATACGGAAAGGTATCGGTAGTTGGGACGTTCTTCAATTATTCATTTGTTTCATTACATAAGTAATTAGTGGCACTTTGTTTTTATAATATCGTTGATTCTGATATTTTTGGAGACCTAAAGCAGCGAAACGACATAAGTTAATACAGATAAAATACACTTGGGTATTTTGCAATATTTTCTACCATTTTTCCAATTATTATTTTATTCAGTTATGACAGCGTCTGAAAAGTGCCAATTTATCCATATGGATTGTAGTCTTTTTTAGGTCTTATACAATTTATTAATTTTCAAAACGGAACACATTTTCTGTGTAACACATTCTAGTTACCTGTGTATGATTAATGATGAACGATTAATCTGGTATTCAAATTTTCACATACGATTACGTAAGAGGTAAAAATTATACAGTCTCCCTTCCGCATCGGTAATTGATTCCTTTCGCCGTCGTTCGCTGGCTCGCATAATTATTGTCCTATCCGACTTATTAATTATCGCTCGTGTCAGTCATCGTTTCAATTATGAACAGCTCGCGGTGCTAGGAGTCGATTATCTGGAGCCAAAGGCAATTTGTCGTACTGTCATCGTGCACGTTGAACGTTAAAAAAAAAAAAAAAGAAAAAAAAAGAAGAAGAAGGACGACTATAATTTTCGATACCTTTTGTCTCTTTAAGCCCGACCGAACCAGTCACGACAATTAACCAAGACGACCGTGCGTTATTGCGTAGACGTATTCTGAAAAGTCGGACTTCATAAAAGACTGACAGTTCTCAATTATCCTTAGCTCGTCATTTTTTACCTGTCTTCACCGAGTGGTTTCACTCCTTTTCGGGCGTCAAAAGAGACCGATCAGTCGATACGGTTTTATGCAACGACCCTTGTGGTAATTAGAGAAGGGATTAAGTTCAATGAGTGCTCATGAATTTCAGTCAATTCCAGTGTAGAAGTTTCACTTCGTGACATTTGTATGTTGATTGTTGAGGATGACGTTCACTTTGAGTGCCGCGTCGGAGTCGTAAAAAAAACCTTTTAGCTTTAATAATCACAGTATATTAAGATATTTAGTTAGCCTAGCTGGTTAAAGTATTGGACAAAATTACTTGTAATTACTTGTAAAGATTGTTCCTATTAAAATAAATGACAGGTCTTCGTGAAAATTCATATTAGGCCCAGAATTATTTTTCCCACCAACTTTGAAATGGATCACCACGTACTAACAGTCATAATAAACTGAGTGCTATTTAACACTTCAACTGCCACGTCACCCATATGTGGGTGACACTCGAATTTCCATAGAAATTTGTCGCTTGCGTTATTAATATCCTTTCAATTACTTAATTAGAAATCGTTGTATTAGGTACTCCAAATTTTGAATAATTGAAATGTCAAAGAATTGTAATAATAATTAGATAAAATTTGCTCAAAATAAATGCGACGCCTGACCAAGGCACTTCAGTGCCTTTAGTGTGGCAGTCAACGTGTTGAAAGTGGTGCTTACTTACCTACTTGCAATATACCTATCTTTTGGATTTATAATCGTAACTCGGAATCTAAATGGTACCTACCAATTAAATTTTTCTTCCGAAAGGATGATAGACGTATCTGGATTAAAATCAGTTCGATAATCAATGATAAAAAAAAAGGGAATCCTTCATCGAAGATCGATGGAATTGGAAGAGTTTTTTTCGTTCTCTTCAGTTTCAACGTGGCTCGAGTCGAGCGGTGCAATTAAGAGGTTAAGGTTATCTACCTACGTGCAATATTTACGGTACCGGCGCGATGGCAGCTTCAGGCTAATAGACGAGGAAACGCGTCCCTCTTGCTTTTCAACGCCCTTTGTTTTCTCCCTTTTCTGCCTTCGGCCGTCTTACCTCGGTACGACCCACACGCGAAGAGATAAAGTGGAGGATGATCGACGCAGTAAATAAGGTATAGAATACGCATATGTAAATCACGAAGGGCGCACCCACGCCTCCTTACTCAGAGAGTTCTTTCCCTCTCTCCCCTACTTCTCCTCCTCTTTTTCTTCTTCATCGTCGTCGTCGTTGTTGGCCTTCGTTCCTTTCTTTTGCCTGGATCCTTAGCCACCCTGTGTTCCTTCGTGTCTGGTTTCGCCCCCTTCTCTCTTCCTTCTTCATAAACCTCTCGAACAGGAGAGACGTTGGCCGAGGAAGGGTGGTTGAAGAAGAAGAAGAAGAAGAAGAGGAAGGTGCGTGCACGAAGGTGGCTCGGTTTCTATACACAATACCCTTCGCTCGGTGTTCACGTGTGTCGAGAGTGCACTTCAACTTCTTCTCGGCAACCTTCTCGAGGTGCAGATAAAGCGACCGTGATACCAGCATACCCTCCTCTTTTCTTGCTCCTTCAGCTCCACCCTCGGGATGATCTGTATTTTGATTCGTTTTGTTCTTCGTGAACGCTTTTTATATTGGTGGAAGGGCTAATTTTACGCATTTTATTTCAACGTTATTCAGATTTTATTGAAAAGTTGAAAATATGGCAGTTAATTGTCGACTTAATATTATTGAAACAACGATTACATAGGGGAAATGGCGTCGTAGGAGGTGGTTCAACTACTCATTATAATACTAGAGAGTTGCCACGCATTATACCTAGGTTAGATATGAACGAAGAATTCATTTTTACAAAAGTAAATTAGTTAATTTAGTAACTATGTAAATTGAATAGGCTAGGTTAATCGAGTCTACGCAAATCGTTATTTTCCCTAGAAAAGCCTATCATGTCCAACAGTGTATGTTCTGGTGGCAATAACTTAGAACCATTAATACTGAAGTAAGCAAGAATTGTAAATGAAGTCTTATGTTTGGCGATAAATCCTTCGATCGTATTAAAATTAATATTTCAGTAAATATTAATTAACCAAACTCAGGGACTAACACATGACACAGTCCATTACATAACGTAATAATTTATGTAAGTCGTATAATTTATGCGTCCTAAAGCCAGCAGGCTCTATAGGATCCATGGTACTTTACGTCTTCAAGGTGAATTCCACGCCCGAAACCGACACAAGTCAAAACACGAATTCAGCCTCGCTTAATCGCATATTCGAATCTCCGGAGCTCTCTGTCAGCCTCTGATCCTGTCGAACGGCTTCGATGTTCATAATTAATTTCATAGGTAGCCGACGTTCGACTATAAAAACGACGCGTATCGCGGTGCCCCATAGAAATTTATGCCTGTCCCCGGCTAGAGGAAATACCATGAAAAATTGAGCGGTGGGCGTATGCTGGCCGCTCCTCTAGCCGTCGAACGGGCTAACCAACGCCGTTCAAATGGTCGTCCCCTGTCGAGGATTTTCGAAGGGCCCCGTTCTACGTTGGCGGCGGTCTACGTGGGCCCCGAAACGCGGGGGGACCGGTAGAAAAAGCGAGAGAAAGAGGGAGAAAGGAAGAGCTGGCCAAATCGTAAATAAGAAGGCGATTGTCCTTTTAAGCGGCATGGGGCCCTGGGTCTCCGCGCTCCAAACCAAGGGTGGGGGGGGCAGCCCTTCGAGAAAGGGGCTCCCACTGATTGTCCCGAAAGAATGGTAGCCGCATGACGGTCCCATTGTTCGAATGCCCGGTACCTGTATATATGCTAGTAACACGTGGACATGTGTGTGAGTGCACATGCACGTACCAGGGCAGGTTTGTGTTCGCGGGCGAAGAAGGGGAGTTAGGTGCATCAGCGTATCGCGTCTAAACCCTTCCATGCTGTCGTTTGTTCTTTTAACTGCGGGCTTGGTTCACCTTATCGCTTTTTCTCGTGTACGTATGCCTTTTGAGGGTGGAATCGTTAGGCTTATACGAAGAACCTGCAAAAGCGTCTACTTCAAGTTTTAATCCTATTCCCTTCAAATTATTATTACATTCGTATCATTTGATTCATGTGTCTAGGGTGGACGGGCGACAGGTGTAAGTTAGAATTATTAGTTTTGAAAAGGAGCACTTGTCGTATTTAAAGTGTAATGTGATCTTAGAATATTTTATTATATTATTATATTAGAGTTATATCATTAGAAATTTAGAATATCATTAGAGATTTATACGAATTGTATAATTCGTATAAGAAATGGTTGAATATTGAATTTCCATTTTAAATCCATTTCCATTCCATTAAACGCAATTTCACTCAGTTTTATGTACCTCAAAGTAAACAGTTTTCTTCAAACGGACAAAGTATACCTGTATTCTGTAATCGTCCTTAATACAAGTCGAACAGATAAACCACATCGAAGTATTAACATTAAACATCTTTCAAATTACCGACTTTCTACGCCCAGAGGCATATTACGGGGATGTTGTCAACACACAGTCGTGCATTAAAAATTATGATAAAAATTACCGGTGCACACAACAACGTGTTTTGCTGGTGAATCTTGCCAGCTTTCGCTAAACCTTCCCTCTGGCCACAGATTCTTTTTTTTTTTCTGTTTTCGATCGTTTCCACAGCGTTTGTGTGTTCCATGCATTTATGGCGATACAGGGTATAGTTACGGTTTAAAACCGCGATCTTGTTCGATCTAAGGTGGAACAATAACCGCTTCTTATCCCGTTTTCTATCAGGGACAGGGACTGTGATTTGACGCGAACCAACAGAGAACCACCTGTTTGAATGGCCGCACACCTGTTGCGTAAAATTTCGCGTCCCATTCGAGTCGCGTCTCTTAGTATCGTTCTTCTTTTCTTTTCTCTTTCTTGCTATCTAATTGCAGCCCCGTGGATTTCGCATGTAATTCAGCAGCGCCCCCTTTTGTGTAGCCACATTTTCTTTTCTCCTGGTGGAACAACAACTTGCCACCGGTTTCCGAAGATAGCGTGCTACGAGTTAAAGCACTCAGTAAGCCCGGGGGCCACTTGTTGATCGTTTCTGTAGCTACCTGTTGCACAAAGCTGAACTCCTTCTTTCGACGCACGCATACCTTTATCGTGAGCAATTCTTTTCATTTGTTAGTGGTGAAATTAAATTTGGGCTGTTTCGAGTTAATATGCTTCATGAAGGTTACAGTATTTCAGAATACTGTTCATTAATTTTAACACTATGTGGTTCGTGAGCGTAATTAGGATTCTTTCGTTTGGCGCCGGCATTTGTTTACTAGATTTACAAGCAGCACCGACGTGGTGTCAGTGGCATTTGTCTGAAAATTTTCGCGGGGCACCAACGTGGTGCCACCGGACGGCATAGTGTTAAAAAGATAACGAATGTTCCGATAAAGAAGATTCGTCTGAACGTCGTAACACCGATTTGCTTCTCATGCTATTCCGTCTGTTTACCTTGGAACATAGCAATAACGAAAGGAAAAGATGTTAAAGGGATCATGTAGGAGCACGGAGGTTTATTTATAGAAGACTCGTATGGGTCCATTGAGCCACCAGGCCTGGAGAATCTCTTGTCATTCGTGATCGTGTTGAAGCTGTTATGATATCCAGCTGCTTTCCACTCGTCCCCTTCTTCTGGCCCATTCGGGCTCTCGAAATCCCGAAAAGACATTCCGCCACGCTATTCCTTCATGCCGGGACGTCGTTCGATTCCCAAGGATATTCTCAAATTAGACACTTCGGGAGCGTGTTCCGCGTATGCATTATTCATGGCCCCTTCAACCGACTCCGCATAAATTTCGTGCCAAGGGTGTTTTCGACCAGCCTCCCGTGAGAGAGAGAGAGGCTGGAGATTCTCGAATTGGTCCATGCATCGACTCGGTACGGTACCATTCGATTAAGCTTCCCCGAGTTTAATGGAGACATTCCGAGCGGACAGACACTTTCGATCTCCACGTGGAAAAGTGAATCCGGTTTTGCCAACGATAAGGGACGACGCGGTTTCGTGGTCGAAAATTCGGCCCAATCGCGATCGGAGAGTGCATTAAAAGCTCGTGGAGCGAGCAACATCTCAGCGCCCGGATCTTTCGTTCTCTCCCGACTGGACCCGTCATTAACCGGGGACCCTCCTTCTCTCGCTGAAGCCATTACCCATTCAAATTACGCTTATCGCTGGGTCCTTTCTCGAGTACGCGCGCCTTTTAAGGCCTCAGAAAATGGACAAAGAACAGGGTGGACGGTGAAAGAAAAAAAAAGTGGATGAAAGAGGATATTTAGACACGCAGGTTCCGTGTGCATCGGAGCGCGCATTATTGCTGTCCAGCCTGAACCAGCCTCGCTAAAGATTGGTAGCCCTTGCACAGATAACGTTCCATTTCTGTTTCTGTCTCTTAACTCATCCTACCGTCTGACTTTTTTTTTTTATGAATTATTCGCACTTAGGATGAGATCGCTCGAGGATACATCAGAATTTCGAAAGCATTCTTGTCGACGTATTACGCCAGCATGCTAATACGTTCCGTGTTTTTGCTACGGAATATCGGGGCCTGATTCGAAACGAGCCACGGGATTCTTTTAATGGAACGATGCACTCGCTGGGAATTGCAGCGGCATACGGGTCTCTGAGGGTTCTCTCGTATCATTACCCTCTTTCCGACTGTCTGGGAATTCTAACAAGCGTGCAAAGCAGCTTTTAAAAGGCCTCGGCTCGCATTGGTTCGTTAGAGGTCTAACGAGGGGCGAATCGCATTGCAATAATTACTCCTTACAAGGGCATGAACGTGCACCGCTTGTCCCGACGACGGTTCGAGATGGATGGCGATCGATGTGTCCATTTTGTAAACCGGCGTTAATCCGCTAATAAGCCCGGCTATCTGTGTCGCGATTGTTTTCGACATCTCTCGCAGACTTCATTCCTCTCGACGATTACGTGACCAACTTGTCCGACATAAACCGATCGATAAATTTATGATCCTCTTATGTAAGTAACAAGTTTCATGGAGACCATGGAACACGGACTATGGAGAGAGCCAACGGATTAAATCAAGCTTTGAATTGGTTTTCCTATTCATTTTTGAAATTTCTGAAAGTTGCTTGGCTATCGAAATTTTTATTAACATTTTTGTTGATTCGTTACTTTTTACGCATCGTTTAGGATTAACAATCCGTTCATAGTCCAAATACGGGTCAAAACACTGGGTATCAGATTCAGCGATTCGAATCTACAATTTACAAAGTAACGGTCCACCATAAGATTCCTGCCGTGAAAATTGATCGTCCTCCGACGTCATCAAGCTGATTGGCCCCCAAACGCGTCCAAAGATTGATGCAAAGAAAACGTGCATAGAAAACATCCAGGGAAGTCAATTTGTCCCATAACACCATGGTAATGTCTTCATCGTTCAGGCTACCTGAATCCACGGCTACGTCGATCATTTTCGCGATTCGATTCGCGACAGGTGCATCCGTGTTTCACCGTGGCGCAACCACGTGGCCCGAATAATTATAACGTTCCATCGAGCGCGCACTTATGGCGACGGACAAATAAATTTTTCCACGGGCACCCCCGTGGCGTGCTCGTGGCTACCCGGTGCCGACCATGGTTTTTGGTGGGGAGGCACGGGCCGCTGCGTTAACCTTCCTCCTTGCTTTATGGGCCCCGATGGGCGTCAGTAGCTCTCAACCGAACACCATCGGCCACGCACGCACGAAATTCCATGGCAAGGACGCCATATGGTGAAACGAGACGCGTCACTTCCGCGTCTTCTCTTGTTTTCTTTTCTCCTTAAAAGGACTTTCTCTTGAGAGGAGATGCGTTTTTCCGGTTCGATTCTTTGTTCATCTTTGAGGGCCTGTTAAGAGCGTAATATCATTTGCTGTTAATATTTTGCGGTGCGGTGTGGATTTTGGTTAGATACTTAATTATGTGGGGTGTAATGATGAGTTTATTTAGTATTCGAGGACTTGAATGAATAAGCCTTAGCTTATCTACTGCTACGTACTGTACTAGTTTGAAAATTTGTAAGTTTACGACTTACATTAATGCAGCTGCTCGTGTACAATCTTATTAATAAAATCACAAAAATCGTAGATTTTATAAGGAAGTTAATAAGTGTTTATTGACAGTTCTATTAATATTGAATACTAATAATGGTTTCTAACTTGCATTATTTCTCTAAGTAATTTTATTCAAGCTCAAAAATATATTAGCATTTTTTAATACATTATGAACATACACGATTCTGTTGATTTAATTATATAGATCATTCAAATATTAATGGAAACACATCGCTAAGAAATCATCAGACCCAAATTAAATTCGCGAAGTATAAAATTCCCTAGAATCAGAAACAGTATGCTAGTGATCCCTGTGATATTAAAAATTGTCCCAAAAGTAAAAAATTCCTTAGAACTGGAATAGGTGCTCTAAGAACCTCTATATCGTTCCAGGTTTCGCCTGTATCGTTACTGCTAACCCCATAGATTTTCGAATTGCTTCAAACACTTGTGTACGTCCAACACACCTACAGGTTTTTGTTTCACGTTTCCCAAGGATAAATCGAAGGCGACACTAGCCGCTGTGGCGTCAAATTTACCCAAAATATAAAGTTCCCTAAAACGAGAGTAAGCGCGTTATTGATTCCTGTGTCATTACTGCCACGATTTGCGACCTGTGGATCGTCTCGGTCACCAACGTCCAATCCATACGATAGTATTCGATCCACGTATTCTAAACACAAATCGTAGGCGACGCCAGGCGCCGAATCGCAAGATTTTCTTGCGACTCCCCTAATAATACCCCCTTTTTTTTTGCGTGCACGGTGAAACGTTCTTGGAGCGTGAAAGCAGGAAGTCGGACGAGGAGTCTTGCGGGCTTGGTCACAGTGTCGGTTGAGCGTCACTGGCGTCGCCACAGTCGGCGGCATGAGAATTTTCCCACAGTCCCCACCACGTGGCCTGCGGCCGACGCACACCCGCTCTCGCGACGTTGCCACACCTTCGGCCAGGCTGAGAGGCACTGTGTTGCTAGTCAGAAGCGGACGCGGGAAAGAGAGCCGAGATAGGAGCTGGCCAAGGGAGGAAACGAGAGAGCGGATCGTGTCGGGAGAGGAGAAAGAGATCTGAGAAAGGAACGAGTGAATGAGGATGACGGGGGTGGGGGATGGATCAGTGACAGAGCGAAGGAGAAAAGATGAAGATGAGAGAGGAGGAACAGAGACGGGATCACGGTGAGCAGGAACAAGGTGCCTCGGAGAAAGGTGAAAAGAAGAGAGACGTACAGGGACGATTGGATGAAGGGAGACGTAGCGATTGCCTCGCCAGGATACCTCGAACTCCCTAGAAAAAGCTAGAGAATTTAGAGAGTCCTGGCAAGAAACCAACTGCCTACCAGTGTTTGTATCGGCCTGGAATTTTTACTCATTTTTGTTGAATCCCGTTGACGATTTTCTCTCGGAGATTTGATCGAAATTTCGTCAATTGCGCCAGTTACGTGAGATCTATAAGATCTACAGGTTCTTGGGTGGGTGGCCTAGTTGGCACATAGGAGAATAAGAAAATTAGGAAAGCTGAGTACGAGCCAAAGGAGACCTAACTTCTTAGACTTAAGTTCTTTTGACGATGTAGAAAAGTTTATTACAGCACCAAGCATCTGGATTGAATTAGTTATTAGGATAGTTAATTTATATTATATAGTTGATAAAGGGCGTTAATTTGTTAAAGGCGCCACTCACACAAATGAATTCTTATTAAAATGTTACTCTTCGGGGAAAACTGTCACTGTAACGGAAACCACAATCGAAATCTCTTAAATTTCATCGAATCCCTATCGGTCGACACGATTTCCCTAGGAAACAGTAGCGTCACATTATACGAATCGGAAGGGCGCTTCCTAGTTCCACGGAGGAAACTAAATGACGGGTATCCTCGTGGTAAAGGAAGCCACCGCGATGCAACGACACGGGGTCAAAGGGTTTCAAAGTAGTTGTTTCTACGTGAGAACCTTGCGATTCCAGGGGGGAAACGCGACCATTCAAAATGGTCAAATAACATTGCTCGAAAAATTACAAGTACCAAGTTTAACATCCATCTTTTGTGAACAAATTAGCCTGCAAATGATCGGTATTTAATGATTTGGGGATTTGCCATCGTCACAAACGACCCATTGCTTCATTCATTTCTTCCTAGAAGACCAACAGCTCCTTTCTTCTCGTGGGTGAATGAAATCTTCTCGACTACCCCGAATCGGCGGCTAATTGCCTGCCGTTTTACAGGATTCTCGAAATTCCAGCCCCAGTGTGCTCGACCTTGCGCTCCTCCCCTCGTCTCATCCTGCCGCCTTCAGATTCAAAATAACAGCTAGCAATCACCTCCAAGTGCACGTTCGTCGGAATAAAAAAAGAATCATAGAATTCCTGGACATAATTCATCGCGTCTAGTCGGTTCGTGTAATGTACTAAGAAAAATGGGCGACGGAAGAACACGGGTCTGAGGGGGCGTGAGGGGTGCTAGCAATATCCGAGTGTGTTGTTCGAAACGCCGAAAAAGAACAGACGGAGAAAAGGAACAGAGTACGTTGAATTTATACCGGTGTTCCGCTCGTTACGGCCCTGCATCTGTAACGAAGTAACGGATACGTATCCTTGGTCGAATAGGGTCCGCTCTGCGCCCATAGCACACACATGCACACACACACACACACCCGTTGATCGTTCTGATCTGGGGTGAGGCTCATGGACAATTGCAATTATGGGCCTCGGTCCAGGTTGATTTATAAGTGCTGGTGTTATTTCATCCTTCTCCGACGCACCCACGCGTAAGCTTCGTACTTCGTTCCGTTCTTCTTTCCATTTTTCGCGACCACGAATCATCGTACACGCTCCATTTGTCTGCGCTTTCGTCGACGGCTACCCGTTCACGGGGTTTTCATTACGAGCTCGCTTCGAGGGTTTGACGGAATTCCGGGAACAGGGTCGTACTTTATGGAAATAAGGCCGCGGTCGTTAGCAGAAGCGAGCGGGGAGGTTCCTCGAGCACCGACGACCTTAGGGTGCAATCTGTGTTTACACGCACGCTCGGGTCCCTCTCGGACGACCTGCAGCAGGTATATTTCGTCGAGGGTGAGACTGGAAGTATGCATTTCTAATGCATTTTTGCGTGCCTGAATGTTGCCAGATGAAATCTTAAAGTTTTGAAAAATTTTCTAAATACAGTATAGTGTAATATTTCTAGAAAGGATTTTAATTTTGATATGCAAGTCTTCTGGGAACTGTTTCCTCCGAAGGTATTGCATTACGGGGTTGGTGTAGGAATTTAGTATCGTTTTAATCCTTAGATACTCAGTCACCTTATTCAGAGTCATTCTTCAATTACTTTGTTATTTGTCTGGGGAACTCCATGCGAAATCGGACACTTTTCGGAGCACCATGTGTGTTGTAGTTTTTAATGATATATAATCATATCTTGAAGGATTTTAAAAAATTGTGTAAATTGTTGATTTTACAACTATTTGAAGTATAGTGCTCACATTTTTTCAATAAATTATAACTCCTAAAGTAACAAACTGATGAAATATGGAATATGGTCCCGATTTCGTATGGAATGCCCCGTCTATATTTTATAGTTATTTAAGAAACAAATATTCAAATACCAAATAAAAACAGAAATTCTAGGAATAAAATATAAAGATACACGAAGAAGATTACGACTATTTTTATCATTTATATATGTTAAATCTACCACTGCACTTGTACCCATATTATGGTGCCACCTGTATAAAAAGTACAATTATTTAGCTTCGTAGGAGTGATAGTTTTTTACAAGCATAAAAAAAGAACGCGTGTATTAACGTGGAACGAATGCAGCCGCAAATACGTGAATTTTTTAAAAAAGCCTCAATGGTCCCCTTTACTGTCCTCGGCCGTATCGATATTAAAGGCAATCGATTCGCTCTGGACCCATGACGTAGGTTCTTCTTCTTTATGCTTCACGTTGTCCTCATCCTTTGCTCGCCTTCCTTGGAAGATTCTTTTTTCTTTCATCATCTTCTTCTTCTTCTTCTTCTTTGCGTGCCAATTTAAGAGAAAACGAAGATGACGCTTCCGCCCGATCGCGTAGCATACCGGTCATAAAAGTTCGGTTTAACGAGAAAGGTGAAATCTTCGTTTCGCGTAACGTGGCCGTGTAAAATTCGCGGCCAGGAAAGAGGTATTACAATCTGAATTTTACGGTGTAACAGTCTCACGGTAGCGTGTTAACCTGGCGAACCCAACGAGATCCCTCCCGTAATCCGGTAACTCAAGAAGGGAAACCTCCTTGAAATTCCAGTTTTCGAATCACTGCCGAAATTCACCGACGAAAGCCATAGTGGGGCACGTAACCATCTGTTGCCCCGAGAAATTGGTTTCCAGCAATTTCGTGGCGAAACCGGGGAAAACAATTTGGAAATGAAGTCGTATTACGAACGATGAAACGTCGAATTTCAATATAATAAGAATATTATTATCTCGTTTGACGTAGAATTTAAAAATGAAAAAATTGTTCGAAGATTCAATCGCAAGATTATGCCTCGATAAGAGCGAAGGGACAACGAACCCCTATAGGCGAGTTCCTCGACCGATTTACTTTTGCATCGCTTTAATATTAATGTTACGCCCCTGTTTGCGACCTGGTATAACAACGTCGTGGCCCATACATACGTATAGGATCGGGATTCTTTTCGATCTGCAACGAAACTGCGGCACTCGTGTCGATACGGATCCACAGGAAGTTTAGCTAACCGCCTTTGCCGGGTATAAATTATGCACGCTATTAGAGTTGGTAACCGTGGTTCACGATCGGGTTCGCATCGCTGGACAACAAGTGGTATCGATGGATAAAAGCGGATGAAATAGCGTGTATCGTGTTCAATCCTACGTAACTTTAATTCATTAGGAACATTAAACTGTATCGGGTTTAACAATTTTTTAATAGTATGAATTAATAATGCTAACTATGATCCCATAATTAGAAATTTAAGAGTTATTATATTCCAAAATTTACTACTTTATTTTTGATTTTTTAAGTACGTTATTTAACTCGTCGACTGCCATATTGAAACCATCGAAAATTTTATTAGATAGCGCTTTTTTAATTCGTAAAAAATTCATAGAAATATTATAATTACGTTGACTTGGTTGTGGCAGATCGTTGACACGAACGTTCAAGAAACACCGGTGTATTCCTAAAAGATTATCGAGATACGTTCTTTGCTTCTGTTTTTCTCGATCAGCACGATTACACGAGCACCGCCTCGAATCCATTTGTCATAGACGCTGAATATTTATTTTACCCCGTAGGATAGACAAAAGTCTATAAAGGACGACTTGCCGAAGAAGCAAAAGGGGTTTTCGGTTCGCCTGCAAATAATCGCGCGTCATGCTACGTCGATCCTATCGATCCTTTCTATGCAACGGTTTTTGCGATTCCGTGCCTTGCACGGCGGCGATTTTCGTTTTAATCAAAGATCCTTGGTTTCTTGCGATTATATCGATCGGATTTTCTTCGATGCTTCACCCTTCGCTTTTAACAGTTACGATCATTGTTAAAAATCTTCGATCAACCTCGTGTACGGCTATTTGCTTGCCGTTTATATACACACTGGCCGATACCACGTCAGCCGATCGATTTCATGGTTATCGGGGTTTCATCGTTTTATTTTAATGACTCTACTCGTGCTCCTTCTTCAGCCTTATACCTTCCTCTAATTTGCTGTGAACTCAAGGAAGAACGGTTGCTGCCTTACCCAGGACTGCTAATTATTAGCGTAATTTCAGTAGGATTACAAAATTTCAATCACCGTGTCCCGAGAATTTTTAATCAAATATGTTCGAGGACAGATCAAAGTGGTACCCTGAGGAATGTTACATCTTTAAGGGTTTAAAACCGAGACACTTGATATTTGACACTCTGAAAATGATTCTTTTTCCAATTTTCAAAGATTTATGACACGTTGTCTACAACCTGGCACGATCCTTCTGTTTCAGGTTTCCGTGGCGACCACTGCGAGGAAAACATCGACGATTGTCCAGGTAATCTCTGTCAAAACGGTGCCACCTGTATGGACAGGATAAACGAGTACTCGTGTCTGTGTCCACCGTCGTACACGGGCACACAATGCGAACTCGATGTGGACGAGTGCTCGGTCCGGCCATCCTTGTGCCACAACGGCGCCACGTGCACCAATTCTCCTGGCAGTTATTCGTGCATATGCGTGAACGGATGGACCGGGCCCGATTGCAGCGTCAACATCGACGATTGTGCGGGAGCCGCGTGTTTCAACGGGGCTACCTGCATCGACCGCGTCGGCAGCTTCTACTGTCAGTGCACCTATGGCAAGACCGGTAAGTTTGACATTGAATGCTCTCGTAGCGTTACAGTTATGAAGTTACACTTATGAAATTTAAGCACTGAGATACGATATTTGGAAAAGCTGTAATTCGGTATATTAAGTATTTTGGAAGTTATGGCAGTTTGTATTTAATGAAATTTCTATGGAACGTAGGAAACGTCAGGTTCCTAAAAATCCAAACCGTGCTAAAAGTTTTACTAACGATTTTTGTTAAAAGTCAGTACCATTTCAACTTCATCTTTGACAAATTTAATATTTCGCAATTACTAAAATCTAGTTGACATTGATACAGTCAGTAGTAATACCAACTTGACTACTTAACCATCCACTTTGCTCGATCCTTCATTACACCGCACGTACTTATCCTTTATTCCGGCTTATTCGACCAACGTAAAGTAGGCTCAATCCTTGAAGGCATCGACTGAAAGCCGAGTACGGTCGATAAGATGGCAATAAGATCGTGTATTATGCATCGCGGGGTGAGTGCATAGTCGAGCAGGTGTATCTGCACGTGCAACAATATGATGCAGCTTCCCCGCGGACACCAAAGGGAGCCCTCTCGGAATCTCAAGATTCCGGAGGCTTCGGGGCTAGCCTTACCGAGCGACGACCTTGAGGACTGAAAACGAGTTTCTGTCCTTAGCTGCGACTGCCCTCGAGGCCGTGCCAGGACGGTTTTCAGATCGATCGTACCGACAGCGATCGCCAAATACAGGCATCCTTCTTCTCGTCCCGGCATTATTGCGATTCCAACGATAGAACCACGACCTTATAGCTCGAAGAGCGACTTTTTCCATCCTGGACACAGGCCTCGGGAAATCTTAAATGAAGGAATTCGCGCGCGATCGGCGTACCTTGACGGTTGGGACGTTTAAGGGAAGGTATCAAAGGGACTTTCGAACGCGTTCGAAATGCTTCTTTCTTCTTCGGCTTCGACGTTTTTGCCGGGTGAAACGTGCGTCGCTGACGTGTCGGTTCGTTTTAAATGGACAAAGAGTTGGATTGAAGGCTAGAAACGGAAAGACATCGAGCAGTTGGATTATAGAGGAAGTCTTGTCTTGATATCGTTCGATGTACAAGGATTTGTGGAAGTAGACGATTAATATGATAGTGACTATTGTCGTTTCGCAATTTTATTGTAACTTCTTAGGAGGCAAGTTTGTTGATCTGATAATTCCAATCTTTTTCAAAGGATTCAATTTTTAGAAATATTTATTTCCTTCAAACTATGACAATTTTTATAATTAATCATTACAGTTTACGAGGCAGAAGAAATTTGGAAAATAGCCAATAACTCCATTATTTTATAATACTTCCATTTCCCAAATATTAGAATACAAAGCCCGATATATCTTGTGAAGAGATAAAAAATTTTCAGGCAATTTCACCTATTTTTAAATACATACTTCAGCACAATATACCCCTCCAAAAACCTAATAGATACGCATTTTCCTATTTTCCTTAACTTTAACTCTTTACACAGACAAACATACAGAATCCTTATTTGAAATATTTATTTTAAAACAATAATGATGTAAAAGCGTCGCAAAAGAAACGAAGCAGTTTTGAAATATTTTTGCAAGGCTATAAAAGTAAATATAACGGGGTACCTGGGGGTTAATAGGTCAGAAAACTCCATTATCGAAATTTTTAACTAATCTTTAGGTCGTGGTAGAGTTCGAAACATCGATTGTTTCCCGTTACTAGCTGCATCATAGTACAAGTTGTCAACGATTTACGATCTCATTATTTCGAAACGGTTTAAGCAACGCGTACAAAGTAACGGGTTTACGATACGTACGCACGTGTAATCGTGGATCTTGTTCACTCTGGTTTATATGTGAACATCCTAGACATCCGTGTCCCGTTATCGAGATACCCGTGTCCGACTGGCATTGTTGCCGATGACCAACAAAGGATCCCTTGTACTCCAGAATGGATCGAAAAAGATGCTGATAAAACATCGTTTACATCTCGATATTTTTATTTTAGGCGAAAGTAAAATGCAATTTTATTTATTTAAATGGAAATCTGAAAATTTGCCAGTCTCTGGTTACTGAAGAATATAAAAATCAGTCTATTTTAGTTTTATCAACCAGTCATTGCTTGTTTCAAAATTAGTTAAACGGAAATTCTAAGTAGCATTGATATTATATTAATTTGATACAAAACCTAGGATTAACTAAAAATTTCTCTCTGTTACCTAAACATAGAAGAATGTACAGTAGAAAAGTGTTCAAATTCCAATGGAAACAAACGAAAGCAACGCACAATCCATGTATGCTCCAACTCGCCATAAACAGCAAGCTAGATTATACAATAAATTAACAATCCGTTGCAAGCTTCTTCCACGTAGAATTCCATAGATTTCCACATGTTAGGAAGCAATTAGACCGAGTTATCGTATAAGCTGGCCAGCATTTCCAGCAATTTACCGAATAGGAATCCGTATTGAACGATCGGTAGACCCGTTGGGATTTGTCACCTATCTCTGTTCCTCTTGTCCTGTGTTCAACGATCCTCGCGGGTAAAACTTTTCTGGCCAGGTTACGCGAACCATCGAGCTATACGGACCTTAATGATGTCCATCTTTGGTGGTTGCCGCCGTGTTTGGTGCTCGACGAGCGACAATTTTGTCCTAGAAACGTACGCAACGCTCGATTAACAGGCCCCCTTTCAAAATGGCGGCTACGTGGTTTGCGTGAATTTTTCACCCTTTCGATCAAGGCAGTATTCGATTCAAAGGTGAACACTTTAATCGGACCTACAAGTGCGATAAAATTGTTCAGACTTACGGATAGTTATTTTAATATAATTTCTAGGTTAACAAATTTCATTTTATAGTATTTTGCCTGATTCCATTGTTTCCTAAAAGTTATTTGTTATATCTCAGAGCATAAATTTCGTATAAATTTTATAAACGATTGATGAGTCATTATAGTCATCTTTAGCAACGAAAGTGTTATTGGGCACTTGAGGAATAAATTATATTTTGATTCTCAGGATTGTTGTGTCACTTGGACGACGCCTGCACCTCGAATCCATGTCACGAGGGTGCAATCTGCGACACCAGCCCCATCAATGGATCCTTTACTTGTTCCTGCGCCACTGGATACAAAGGGGCGGATTGCTCAGAAGACATCGATGAGTGCGAGCAGGGTGAGTTTTATATTTCTGCTATTTATAATAAACAGTACTGTATCGACGAAAGAAATCAGTTAAAATTCTTGCAATTTAAAAATGAATACTAAGAGTTTTAACCCTTTCTCTAAGATAGTATTCAATGTCACGATATTGGAACATCGAGTATTTGTTT
Source organism: Stelis phaeoptera (assembly GCA_943735885.1). Classification (NCBI taxonomy): domain Eukaryota; kingdom Metazoa; phylum Arthropoda; class Insecta; order Hymenoptera; family Megachilidae; genus Stelis; species Stelis phaeoptera. The sequence goes on from OX030933.1 coordinate 8,552,240, forward strand.
TTAAATTGAATATTAAATGAAAAACACATATTGATAATCAAAGAATTCTTCGTATCAATATAAATAGTTATCGAAAAGAGAGCACGTTTCACTTTTTAAACATGTTTAAAATATACAAACTCATTTCGTCATTTGAAGCCAAAATATTAAAATTCCAAAATTATTATCCCATGAAAAGATTTTTAATAATTATCGTCATTCGTTTGACTTCGAAACGATTAAGTTTCTCTTAATTCAGCACCATTATCATAACATAGAATTGCACGTTTTATTTTGAAAAATAGAAGAGCACGAATAAAAATTGCTTACTAGCGAGGATGAATGAAGCAGACGTAAAATATATTGTTCGCTACTGCTATTAATCCAGTGATACGTGTCCGAGTGGAAATATCGATCCGAAAGATAAACCGGCTAAATATGTAATCTCGAAAAATTGCACAGGCAATCTCGCCTCGAAACGAAAGTAATGAGCCCTCCTCGCCTCGCTATGCGCCCTCATCCACCGCGATTATTAATGATTCGCCGGTTCTGAAAAAACGTTCGATGATGATTTCGCGCATGAACGGACAAAGAAAAATTTCTCTGGAACATCTCCACCGATAGATTTTATCACGGCGCCGTGTAGTTTCTGTATTGGAACGCTTTGGAGAATAATAAATGAACGTCGCCCGATATTGCGCTCAGCGAAACATGTTTTGAAACTGTTTTAATTGCGGACACGGTCTCGTATCATTCGTTATTGCCCCTTTTAAACGGCAATTACATTTTAATCGATTAAAGGTATCTCTAATGTTCTGAAGATTATAATACGTTCAATATTTTATTGATATTTTTGATATTATTTATTTTCACGTTGATCGCCGCAGTGAAATTTATCTTATATGGTGAGACACGTTGTAATTTTGTTTCTTTATTTGTTACTGGATATTATTTAATATTAGGGGCATTCAAGAATTGTCTGAAGTGTCTTTTAGATTGTTGATTTTATCCTTTGTCTTGACTCTAGCAAGATGATTAAATTTGAAAATTCAAAGAAGGGTTAAATTAATTCATGCTTGTTGATTAAAATTCTGATCGATTAATGCAAATTCTATAGAATAGGAATTAAGAGAGTACAATGCCATTCGTACGAAATTAAATAACCCTGTTATCATGCTTATTCAACCCTTTAAAATAATTACCTTAATTCGTCTATCATTAGTGCAATTAGTAGCGTTTAGCAATTTTCCAAAACAGTAACAATAAAACTAATTTGGTAATTAATAATCAATTTAATTACCTAAGATCATTTTAACTAATTAAAAAATTACTAGCTTACTATTTCAATTAATTAAAAAATTACAAATTAGTTTATTTTTAAATTAACACTGGTAATTACTATTTGATATAGAAATTTTTGAAATCTCTCTTTGAAAATGTATAAAGTTATGGAATGTGGATACATTCCACGTAGTTCTTCCATAGTTAGCCTCATCAGAGACTGCAGGATGTACCGAATAAAAATTCCTTGGCGAAATATCAAAAGCAAGGAAGAAGCAGGATACAGAATGGTTGAAGAGGATGCAGAAGTTCTTTTCAAACAGATATCTTGGCTGGTTGGCGATCTCGTTCTCAAAGCATTCCACGCGAACACCTGTAGGGTGCAGTGCACCTTAATAAGTATCCTGCGAGGACTCTCCTTCGATCGACGTCTTTCTTTCTCTTATTTTTCCTTCCCGTACTCTCCGAGGCAAACATGTCATTCGTAAAAGCTTTCTGCCTCTTTCTCGTCCCAAGTCTCATCTTTTCTGATACAAAGCTCGCGATTGGAAGGGCGCCGCTCCCTCTGTTAGGACAGCGACGATTATTAATAATTCAATCGGTATAATTGATGGTCCGTCGAGGATTTCTGTTTCAAAGTCCGTCACCTTGATATCGATCCATCGACAGTTGTCGCAAAAGCAGTTCTACCAAGCGTCTTTGATTTTCTTTTTCTTTTTTATTAGAATCACGAGTAGATACTTTATTTGGTGGATTGAGATCCAGCAGTACTAAAAGTAATTTCGATAGGAATCGAAGAAAATACTCTTTTAACTTGTGTCAAAATATCTCAATATTTATTTCAATCAAATACTACACGATTAAATTATAAAATTATGAAAACTCTGGTTTTAATTTACCGAATCTTGACGCGAATAAAACTCTAATGATAACGATGCCATAAGGGCGTAAAGGTTTAATAAAAAGAAAACGAAATCGGACAATTATCATCTGTTAATTTCTCGTTGCTACTTTAATTAGCTGCTTTATGTTCTGAATGCGTTAATGTAACGAGGGTATAATGACGGCGAGGTTATAAAGTGTCCCTCGGCGTTGGCGAACGAGCGAGATTGTTAACGGGTTCACCCCCGAAATCCAATTAATCCCCGGTTGATTAACGCAGCGCGCTAATGCGAGAAAGCAAGCTTCGAAAGACGAGGGAACCGGCGAACCACGCACGGCCACAAAAGGAGAGTTTCCGATTATTAATGAAGTGTCTTTGTCTGGAACGAAACGTATTAACCGGTGTGGTCACCTACGGCAGACGGTGCGTATTTATTATCGGAGCCAACGAATGAAAAGGATTTTACTTAGATGCATTTTCAACTGCTTCTTTTTATTCTTCTTCCTCTTTCTTTTTTCTTTATATGCTCCGTGGTTTCCTTCTCTGAACAAGATTCATCTTCTTAATTCGAACCTTTTGTTCCCTAATTTTACTTTGTTCGATCTCGTTTTCGTTCGAGTGAATTTTATTCTTGAAATGTTATTTCTGAATTTATGATAATTAATTTATGTTAATTATAATTATACTTACTGTGGACGACTGTAGTCTGCGGACCAATACAATAACAATTCAGGATAAATTTTCAAATTACAGTTATTTCGACGCAGGAAATTATTTTATTTGTGTTTTATCGCGTTGGAAGTAAAAATATGTATAGTACAATTACCACATACGGTCATTTTCACTGTGTCAATTAACGTTTCACAGAATCGATTACAATTCTATATGTATCAATACCAAAATTGAAGATTCGTATCGAACAGGATACAGTAACCGAAGAAGTATCCTGTTCCAAAGAATCGTGCACGGCATAAAAACGTTAAACGCAACTTCTATCCAGTTCTATTACGATCCGTGCAAGAAGCAAACCGCCGATATTAAAACAGAATGGCTCGGGAGAAAAAGAAAGATCTCGGTAACAGGCATCGATTTCGTTTTGCGTTAACGGTGAATCGGTCGTCTCGTTACCCCGTTGCCATTATCATTTTTCCACGGTTCACGGGTGATCGAGCACGGCCACGATTTTCTATTTATTTCCACGTCAACGATACACCGTGTGCGTTTCTCGTACGTCATAAATCGAATTCCGGCTGATAATGCGGCGAGATAAAACGCGTTCGCGAAGGAAGAAGGGTTCGAGGTGTGTGGGCCTCATACTGGGCTGGATTCCGAGATGGACTATTAATTAAACCGCGACTATAGCATCGGCATCAGTTAATTGCATGTCCATTTACTCGCATTCGAATACACCTTGCATTTTAACCGCCAAATAGTTTGGATGCATTCGTTATACCTCTATTTTATAGGGAGATTTTGCGTCAAATTCGAAATTAGGTAAATTATGTCTCAAACCTCCCTTAATTTTAGGTGTATCGTATTATTATTATAAAATTATAGATTTCTATAAGTTCACTTTTTGAGAAAAACTAAGAGCTATTAAATTTTAGAGTCTTTTATTTAACGCTCAGTTTACAGGTATTTCCTTCGCTTCTTAGAAAAATTGAAAATTAATCATTTTTTCGGAAAACCATGCCGAAGTCGTTTCCGACGAGATTATTATTCATGTACCAACGTTTGACAGCCGTTAAGCTTCTAGAAACAAAATAAGAACTGTTGTCATTTTTGGAAATTAAGATTTTTTCACCTCACGAACCCATGTGCACCGCGGTGAAAGGGTTGAACACTTGCGCGTTCTTCGTTCGGTGTTTTTCATTCGATAAGATTGACGGGACGGATAGTCCTTCCGATAGTTCCACGGAGAAAGCGTTTCTGCGAGCCGGGGGCCGACTACTCTGCGCCAGATTTCGGCCGTTAAACTTTTTTATGGCCGCATAATGAATGAAGGATCCAAGTTTTTCTGGACGAGCGGACCCATTCGAGAACCCGTTCCTTTGGCCCGGTAGACAGTACCCCGTGTGTCATGCTTCGAACGCGAGGATTGTAATTAGGAAGACATTACTCAAAGAGGGCCTCTTTCCCCCTGGGGACCAGAACGATTCTTCCTATGCTTCTTCGTCCTCGTCTTCGTCTTCCTTTCTGCCCCTTCTTTGTCTTCTTGTTGCTCGTGTTCCTCGTCGTCTTACTTGATGGCTCGCGGGTTCGTTTCAGGAACGGGCTATTACCTGGTTCACGAACGCCTTCTTGCAAAACAAATTGTCAGTCTACTTCTGGTATGAATAATTTGTTAAGTAAATGTTTAAAATGTGATGATATTTATTTATTCAGATTTAACTAGTCCATAGTCTGTCTAGGAATTATCTTATTGCTTACCCAAAAGTTATTAGAAACCTTCTTAAAATTCATATTCTTCGTGATCAATATTTTTACGTACAATTCAGTTTACAAATTCAGTTGCTACTTCTTTTATTTGAAATTTCTAAACCAACTAAAGTTCTTTTCAAAATTGTAAGAGAATAATGGTCATATTTGGTTGATAATCATAATAGTTAAATTTATTATATATCTTTTTATTTAAGACAGAAATACGGGATCAATAAAAATCAGGGCTCGTTAGAACTTGAACCTCGATCACAGAATCTGAAGCAAAACAGTGGACGCCCATACCCATCGATTCCCCCTCCTCGTTATCCTTGATTGTGATTTTATTCGATTGGGGCAAAGTGGTGCACGAAAATCTCGACGTTTCCATTCAATGCTCGTGCCGCGGAGACGGTAGGTTTTTCGAGGCCGATTCCCACAAAGGAAAAGTATCGTCCATCACGCGTGGATCGACTTATTTCAGGGAACGGGCTAATTTATTCGTCGTTGGTCCCGAGAGGGACGGCTGTCCCCAGATAAGCTCGTCCTGTCTCGACGCGGTTTCTTTTCTTGCAATTCGTCCAAGTTGAATCGCGAGTCGGAGGTAGGAGAACGACGAAAAGAAGAGGACTTTCCCTCGCCTCTCCGCCGCGTCGGCTTATAAATATTTACGCTGGAATTCTTGAAAACGTCGGTCCATTTGCAGCGAAGGACCACCGTAAACCGGGTCGTGTTCGTCCTGGTGTTGAATTACACGGTCGGTCGGCCATCTTTTGCCAGGTCCTAAGATTCTCGTGTGCCCGCGAAGGTGACACCGTCCAGACGTCATAATTCTTGACGGAGTTTCGTTGTCCTGGACCGAGAAAGGTGGAGAGAGGAAGGAGGAGGATTCGCTTTGCTTTCGTTTCGAGTTGAATTAATAACTCGGTCCGGGGACTCTTTAATCTCTCGGGAGGGCGGAAAGAGTCATTCCGCGGATGAAGTCATCCGGTTCGAATGAAATTTTCAACTTCCAGAAACAGGGCCGTTTTTGCTGGAGGAAGATGGACTGGATGTAGCGCCAATTTTATTGGAACATAATAATCGTTTGAGGACTGGTTTTTTTTAGACCGTGGACTCTGAAAGATTCTCGGGGCTCGTGGTATTCAGAAAATAAAGATTTAATCCTCGGATGACGGATCATGGAGAACTTTTATTTTCCGTTTTCGTTTTTGCATTTTATTACCTAACAATCGAAACACCATCGTGCATGTTTTCTAGGAAATAATGAATTATTTTAAGGTTCTTAACTTATGTGTTCTGATATGAAGAATCCTTTTCCAAAATGGGACTACAGTTTTAAAATTTTGGTAAAGAATCGTAGAAAATAATTTCCTGTTATTTTCTTCGAACTTTCTCATCAAGGTGGGTTTTTATGTATTATTCAGGAACATTTTCTAGAGTAATTATACCGACAGCAGTTAAGATCTGTTTACATGAAATATTTATAATGCATCAATGTTCTTATAATTCCTGCGATTGCGAACCAAGATAACTGCGTACAAAGTTACGTTATCATATTATAAGGGTATTAAACAGAATTATTCTATTGCACGTTCATCGTCTCACGTTCTATTTAATGCAATCGGTGATCTGTCGTGAATTAATGCTGTAATACGCTGAAAACATCTCGTGGGATTTACGGTAATTTACAATATTACGATGTAATCTTTCGTAGCTTGGATAACATGAAAATTGGCGGACGCGAAAGGAAGTGTACGGCAATTTTTCATCGAAGAACATGATAACAAGATAAGAACGCTTCAAAAAAAAAGAAGGATGATCTTTTATTTGAAACCAAACCAAAGTACATCGTACCCGAGTCTTTAAATACAAAATTGATTTGGTTGTCTATACAAATAAAATATTTGTGCTTCTGTTTATAACAGAAAATTAGGTTTTCGTTTGAGAGTAAAACTCGTGCAAGAAACTATCGACAGAATTTAAACTTTTAAGCAGAAAATTTATACGTTTCACTTTGTCATAATTAAAGGGTTAATTTTCTGCCGCAAAGATTGCAATGCTGGCATCCCTCAAAAATTCCTCCACAAAAATTTTATTTCTCCGCAAAGGTGGACAAATCCGACATCGACGTGAAAGAAAAAACGAAAGCATTGTAGAAAAAAAAAAGAAAAAAATTCGACCATGGATCAGGTTGCTCTTTACGTGGCGTATATAACGGGCTTCGTGTGAGTTCCGCAAAGCCCGTTCATTGCGTGCCAATGCAAACAACGTGGTGAACGCGTAACGAAATCCCTCTTGTTTTCGTACCGGGGCCTGCGTGTACCCCTCCGGGCCCTTTTTCTTCGTTTTCGCGGTGAAGTTGACTCGGCCGGATCTCCCCGAAGAGGTACCCGGAGCCCCATTCGCTACCTGCCCGCTAAACAAAGAGCCATTGTTACACGAAAATTCGGCAACGTCGCTCCGACAATGGTAAACCGATACCGGGCAAGGTAGTTCGTATACCTGGGCCGGATCGTCAGCATACCTGTAGCCACCACGAGGGACCAGGCTATACCCTGAAGATTATCGACGAGACATGCGATGTGACAAGTTGGAAAATGTTTCTTGTTAGAAAAACTCGATGACGAGAGATTTTCTTCTGTTTGAGAGATCGTAGAAGATTCTTTTCGGTCGATGGTTTCTTCAGGGAGGTGTTTTAATCGATGTTCGATAATAGTTCTTCTAAAAATTATGAAACAGTGCTGTTTCAAAATTGGGAACGTGAAGGGTTGATTTTCAGTTTCTAAAAATCTGAAAAAATTACAGATTAATAATCATGACAGGACACTAATAATGTAAAAATATGTACGTGGTTATATGATAATTTCTATTTAAAAAAATATATTTTTAAACTTCGAATTTTTTAAAAATCCATTTTGCAGTGAAAAATTCTGAAAAAATTCACAATCACGTACTTACGCCATAAAGCAGAATATCCTACATTTTTTCTAAAATTTTTCATACGGTACAACAAAAGATATAAAGCTTAAATTGTTTTGCATTGTTTCACCCTGTAACTACCCTTCAAGTAGGGATAGCGGCTTGACACCTGGCAAAAATGATTTTCTCTCAACGGTCTATTAATCGATACGTTCATTGATTAATTTGGTCTAAAGGCACTTTTGACCCCCTTACCCGGCTATACCCTTTAATTATAAATCCCATTCTGTTCTCATTTTCTAAATCTCATACTATCTCTCTAGATGTATCGTTCAAAAATTTGAGTGCCTAATCTTAGATAATTAAAAATAAACACACTACAGTCATATTTCCTTCGTCTAGTTAAAAAAAAAAACGTTTACAATTCCACTCGAGGAAACTTTGAAGAGGCGGCACTCGAACGTTCTCGAAATTCGACGGCAAAGATTTTCCAAACGAACGGCGGACTATGCAGAACAGAAATAAGAATTTGTAATAAGATTTAGCCGGAAGTGGATGCTCAGGAAGAACCAGCTCGCTCCTCGCTGGCACCGGTCAGTTTTCTCAGGCGAGCTCTCCGGTGGCATCCGTGCACGAACGAATCTAATTAAACGCCAAATTGTTATCTTAAGTTTAATAACAACCATAATGACCTCGTGCCTGCAGCCTGTGCACTGTTATTATCTAGATTGCATATTTTCTGGTAGATTAAGTCCCTGAAGAGCGAGCCGGCAAGAAGCGTAGGACGAAACGATCTTGCTACCGGCTACGACGAAACTCGCAAACTGCGCCTTCCAGGCTGTACGATTGATCGATTATCGAGGATATTATATTCGAGGACGAACGTTGTACCCTCGATATTATGGAATCAGTGCGAGCCGACCGTGGTGGATAATCATGTAGTGAAATTTCTGTATTAAGATCGGCCGGTGGTCGAGACTCATCCGACAACGATTAAACGGGATGCTTGAAATTAAGAATTTTGCTGAATCTTTTTCGTTTTCTGATCAATTTCTTGGCAAGTCGACTAATTTATTCAGATTCATAATTGTAATAACGATCATTATCCAATTGATATACTTACAGTGATTTTGATGTAATTTTTGACGCTTGCTTTCAAATAGCCTTCAAAATTAGAGTTGAAAAAGTATTTTAATATTCGACAGGGATGTGTGAGAACAAAAAAAGATATGATTTGCTTTGATATTCTCCCCTAAATTTCATCCCTCCAGACAAGAGCTATAATAATTCTAATTTTATTTGAGATAAATAATAGTGTCTTATTATCCGAGCTGAATATCGCCTTCGTATCTGATTTTCAATTTTCCAATCCAAATTCTACAGACCTTTGAATTTTTAATACAGCTTCGCTTCAGATACAAAAACCGAAAGTTCCCGTGTACCATAAAAAAAAAGGAAGACAAATTTCACCACCCTAGGAACACCACCGTTCGCGCCAACTTTTTTCACAATCTCCTCTTGTCATCGCGGCTCGTCCTTGTCGGCTCGAACTCTCGAACCGATTCGTCATCTGTTCGTCCACGTCGCTCGATCGCGAACACGGCCGAGCAATGCGTTTCTTGCCGCCCCGCAAACACGCGTGCGCAACCCTTTGCTTCTCTTTTCTGTCCGGCTTCTTTCAATGCCGGTCAAACGTCGCGCAAGCCGACACCAATTACCCGATCCGGCTCGGAAAAACCGCGCTCCGACGAATTACACGCGAACGGTATGCGACGACACACGCGAGCACCGCTTTTACAAACGGCCGTTGACATCGTCGGGAAAACTTTGAAAAATATTGCTCGCTGGTAATTGCTCGCCTCGTCCCTGGGAATGGAGTAACCAGCAGGCCTTTCGCGTTCGCCACGAAGAACCGTACGTTTTTCGACCACATTAGCATTGTTTAGACTCTGCCTCTAACGGAACAACATTCCTCGCGATGGATTTTCGAGCAGCCGCGCGATGAAGCTGCAACATTTGCTGAACACTTGGGGCACTCGAGTTTTAGTGGTACGGGAGTGGTCGGGTACGTAGGTTGGTTCTGAAGTGGTCATTTGTATATACTTCTAAGTGGTTGATGTATATTTCTGAGGGTAATCAGGGTTGTTGGATGTCGAAATTGAATCGTGGAATTTTATCTTCTATATTTAACCTCTTGAGTTAATTCGACTATTGGAACTAATTACTCACTGCTGTAAAATTAAAGGCATAGATTACTTTGATCAGTTGGAGGAATATCGGATTTTTAGAGATTTATTTGCAAATCCCTACTTATTTGTAGGCATAGGCAAAATTTGATTAGCCCTTGAATAATTATTTTTAGTGAAAAATATTTTCAAACAGCAGCTAATTTAAATTTAATTTCCATTTTTCAAATTTTGTGTATTTAATTTTGATCAAAGTATCATTTTTCCCCGTAAAATCTCACGATCGATCCAGGCTATCGTTGTCGATAAAAGAAAAACTCAGCACTTGTAAGATCACCACGTTGCGGTATAATTAAAGTTATATGGAATGAACATTTGTATGTAGACGATTGTAAAACACGGTTAATTGTCTGCTAGAATTACATATCAGCGAGGGAGGTAGAGTCTGTGTGACTTAACTCGGCTTTTCAACTCACACCATGCCTCTCCCTGCTTTCACTGAAAGACGAGGAAGTTCGCACACGTTCTGTCTACGCATTTGTTGCACATGCAACGCTTCATCAGTGAAAGTTTCTGTATCCCGGTAATTAGAACGACTAGGGCAAACCAAACTAAATTTCACTGCAATTTGTTAAATAAACAGCAAGAAGACAACTGTATACCTTTGTCTTATAATCGAAATACAAATTACGGATCAATTTTGTTAATCTGGATCGTATTAAATAGATTTTAAATTTGCAATCGGTGTACTTTTTCCTACAGAATTATTTAATTACTCTGATTAAGTTGCGAAGGGTATAAAATGATCGATTTTTGAAAGGAGTTGTAAGGACGGTAAACGACTCGTACAAAAATGTAAAGCAATGAAATACTTTTATATCATGTGGAGTTCACTCGAGTCTCAGAGACACCCGTACGAAAGTTGGTCGATTGGAACGCGACACCGTGTGATTTCCAAGATTCTTTCATTCGCCATCAAGCACTTTCTCTTGCTCCATGTAACGAACGTGCAATTTAATGTCAATAATAAGTGCACTGTAATTACACGTGTGTTTAATTAAATAAATGATTCATGGACAAATTGTAATCGATTGATTTGACAAATGACGTGGTACCATTACGATATCATTTTGCTAATTAATTGTATGTATGTTGTACAATTATTGTGATTATTCAAAATGTAATCATTTAAGCTTCTCATTTTCTTACAAAATCAATACAATATTAACCCTTTGACTTACGTAATTTTCCACAATTTTAATTAATCTTAGAATACAGAAAGTTAACGTTGAAAATAAAAATAAATAAGTTTCCAAGGATTCAGAACCCTTTTTTCTCAAAGCAAAGCTTTTAACAAACATATACTATATTGCGAACGTAATAGCTGGATAGATATTTCAAAGTTCGCAAAATGATAACGAAATTAAATTAAAATTCTCGTTATCCCAGCAATCCAAGAATGCAACAAATAAAAACCTGCCAAATCATGCAACACCATTGTTACGGAATCGCAGCGACAAAAAGGTTCTGCCAACAGGTCTTAAATGAAACGCTCATTTCGCGACCGGCCGACAGCTGGCAGCGACAATTATCTTATTGCAATTAGCGCAAGTCTGAGAAAATGATCTTCGCGAAACGGATTCTTGACCAGGAAAGTATCCAAGAAGGTAGCACTGGAATCTGTATCCAGCAGCTTCCTTCTTATGGTCGTCGTGCTTGTTCAGCTTCTCCTTCCCTAATGGCAATTCTTCTAAAAACCACGGCTACTTGGCCAATTAAGGCACTGACTATCGTGCATGTGTCGCATCCCATGGGGGATGCACCTGCACCGCTTCGCTCGGACTAGTGCACGGCTATTAATTATTATGCACCACGTGTTCACCGGTTTACGGCTGTTTTAATTATCGATCCATACACGACCACTGTTCTGGTGCTTTTCTTCCTGGCTACCTCGAGCTCGTTCTTGTTCTTTACCCATTTTTCAAATGTTTTTACTGTAGCTGATCGTCTTTGAAGAAAAAGTTGTTCACTTTGTAGACTTTGGGGGAAGAAATTGGATAACAAACTTCCATTTACAAGTTAGGGGGTTAATATTTAACGAGGATTTTGGGCGCAGGATCTTAAAAATTGTATAATTCCGATCAATATTAGAAAAGACTTTTATTACACTATTTTAATTGACAATGTGATGGTAATATTATGACGGCCACTTATTTGATGGAATCAAATACTTTCTATGACTCTCACAAAATTACCAATTTTTAAATTGATTATTGGACACAAGGTTTACAGTTGAACAAAGCTACAATGATGAATTTGTTCTTTGTGTTTCAGGATCTCCCTGTGAGCACGACGGTATCTGTGTGAACACACCCGGTTCGTTTGCCTGCAACTGCACGCAAGGATTCACTGGACCCAGATGCGAAACGAACGTGAACGAGTGCGAGTCTCATCCTTGTCAAAACGACGGTTCCTGTCTCGACGATCCTGGGACGTTCCGGTGCGTCTGCATGCCTGGTAAGTGAACTCTTTTCTTCCTTCGAAAGGTGACCATTGAACACCGTCCTCGAGAACAAGTATTGTTCGCCACCGGTAGCCGCAGACGAACGAAATAATTCGCGTGACCACGTAAGTAAACCGCGTACGAACTCGTGTTGCTTATTTTCCTACAATCGCGGTCGGTTCGACTTTGTTCCGTTTATCTTCCAAATAACATCCTTCGTGGACGATTCACACATACCTGTTGCAAAAGTGAAGATATAAAAATCTAAAATAATTTGGAGTCTCATTTTGAAATAAAGCTACATGTTTTTGTTTCATTCTGAAGATTATGTTTTTAGGGACGTGGAAAATTTGGGATTTTATTTTGAGGGAGTTGAAAGATTTAGGATATTGTATTTTAGGAATTTCGAAACTTTGACGTATTATTATTTTAGGACTTTGGAATCTTAAAAATAATATATTTTTCGGAATTTGGATGCTTCGAGATATTGAATTTTTTGGAATTGGGGAGTTTCGAAATATTATATTTTTAGGAATATGAAAGCTTCGAAATATTATATTTTAAGAAGTTAGGAAACTTAGAATATTGTATTTTAAGAATTTGGAAACTTTGAAATATTATATTTTAGGTATCTAAAAACTTTAAGATATTATATCTTTAGGAAGTTACACACCTTTAAATTTATAATTCCAAAAACTTACGAATACAAGATTTTTAACAAAGAGAGGCTCAAGAAAATAAAACATGGCATAGTTTAATTATCACGGGAAGTAGATTAATTGAATCAAACACTACCTCCTTTACCAACCATAATTAATGAGAAATCTCGAGTTTCCCTTTCGTGAGGATCTCTCGCGATCAAAGCTCCCATCGCGAGGCGTATTCGCGGAAAAACTGGTCGTTCGCGCGATCCAGCCACGCTTCGCGAACGCACGGACGGAAATCAAGATCCCACGCGTACGATAGCGAGAAACTCGCGAGTACCTCCGGCAACTTGTGCCCGGTGGTGCGGTATCGTCGGTAAATTCTTCGGAGATGACAGGGCCGCGGTTCGTATTTATCTGATGCCAACCGGCCGACTCGTTTCCTCTTTTAACGCGATTTCGAGACACGTAAGTCAGCCTTAATTGTTTGACACCGCGTACGCCCTGTCTTCCTGACCGAACCGGCCCTTTAAGGGTCTAGCATAGAGATTCTGCCGATCGATAACCGATATAATCGTTGGAGAACGAGCGAGCACGCTCGATATCGCTGGAAATCGCGTAAACGCCTCGTGGAGATTCAGGATGATTCTCAAGGTGGTGAAGGATGCCTTGTGGTCGGTCGATTGATCGATTGAGGAGGTACATAAATTGTTTCTGATCGTTTTGACCATGGTGGTATCTACTGTGGAAATAACCGAATCAACACTTTCGCTGCCTCGGTGAAAACGGACATACATATGTAGTAAGATAGATTCAAATTTCAATTATTAAAAGTACAATGGCACAAGGGAAGTATGTATTTCCTTCGAATTTTGATTTTTATCGTTAGCAGTATTAAATATTTGCCACGGCAGATGAATATCCTAGAATTTTTTAGATTTTTCAGAAGCTTGAAATTGTAAGGAAAATTAAAAGCGAATCAACTTCGCACGAACCGTAGAAAGTATCTTTGCCTACGAAGAGATAGAGTTTAATTTATGAATTTGCTACTTTACATTATTAAAGAAGTTTTCTCGTTTTGCTATTTGATTAATATTTTCAGTGACGTATAAATTTGTATAGAACCTTGTCTATTTTATTTCAAAATACCTACCTACGTCAAAAACAGGATATCGTATAAAATATCGTTACAGTTTCGCAGATTAAGTGCAGATTTAACAAATTACGTTTCAAACAGTTCCAGTATCGATAATATAGATCTTTCGCCTGGTCCCATCACGATATCCCTTGGAGCACAACAATTCCACGGTACCCGGCGCGAAACTTCCATCGTGTAGCATTCAAATCACCCCGTGGAATTACCATCGCCCGAGCTCGGTCCCCTGGCACAAGAACAGAACGTTCTCTGGCAACAAATAGAGCGTTAAGATCAAACTCGAATCGAACTCGAAACGCCGGCCATCGATTACCAACCTTCTGAACGCCATTTCGCCGTCTCTTTTATTCCCCTGTTCGTTTCTTCGTCTTCCTCTTCGGCTCGATTTATGACCGCGATTTACAATTCGCGCGACCTTTGCAGCCACCACCGTCGACGTCGACGTCGTCGTTACGGCCACGGGTGTTTTTAACGAACGAACCGGCACCAGGATAAATCGCGTGGCCGACGACGAAACGTGTCGAGCAATTAAGGAAACACGGCTCATATTCTGTCCCGGGGATACGAGCCTGCCTTTGGATTCTTTCGTGGAAACTTTCCGCGGATCGATTAATATTTCCCATCTCGGGGATCCGGTGACTACTTGTTTTTTTTCTGCGTGCGTGGAATTCTTTCGGCGTGTTTCCGCTCTTTCCTGTTTCTCCTGACTGGAATCGATGCTCGCTAATCGTTGATGATTGGAATTGGAATCAATGGTGATTAGGATCGCAGATAATATCGATTTTAATGAGTTTAATGTCGTGATGGGTGGCTTTAGGAATTTGTCAAATATTTTTACAGATATTGATAATTAGATTTCTTCGTTAATTGTTGGTAATTACAGGTAGAACATACGGTAATGTTAGTTGTAATATTAAGTTAGATAAGAATTATTAAATCGAAGCACTGACTATTTTTTAAATTCTTTAGTTTAATCTAGTTTCTACAGTTTAGAAGGTTACATATTTCCATTCTTTTGTGTCGTTAACTTTGATACATTTGAGAAAGAATTTGAGGATTTGAATTCTTGAAATATTACACGAATTTTGTCGTGTTATCAGTTCTCTTAAAACTAAAAAGAAAATAAGCAAAGAAAATCAGCCCTTAACCATCGTTCCAGAACTATTGTAACAATTTTCCTTCCAATTACAAAATATCGTTCCTCAGCAACAGCTGTAGAGATTCTTTCTCTCAAATTTTCATTTGCTCGTTTCTGACCGGTGACTGCCAGCTTCTCAATTTAATCTGCCCTCGTATCAACTCAATTCCCCCCCTCCTGTTTCGATCTTCGCCCAGACGAATTTCTCGAGGAAGATGAACAAGGTCCAACCGGTTTCGAAAAGCAACCAGGGAAAGGGGACACGAGCAGAATTAAATTATTGTCGCCGGCGACGTTTGGTGTCTTGTTTTATTCGAACCCCGCTGAGTTCTCGCTTCCTGACGATCTCATCTCCTGGTGAAATTTCGCGAACCGAGGCTCGATTATGTAAAAACTGACAGATTTAATTTGGGCCGGGTTCCTCGACGCGTAAAATCGTGATGGATAATTATGTTCGATGATCGTCTCGTGGAGAAAATAATTACTTATTTGTGATCCTACATACGCTATTCGCTATATTGTAGCTTCAGATTCATAAGTTGCTTATATCGGTATTTTAATGAATTTACTCAAATTTTTATAACTTGCTTGGTTTTTGATGAAAATAATTAGATTTGTATATTATTTTCGATATACAATATTCAATGTGTGAAAGTATCGATTTCCAGAAGAATCTGAACAAATTTTATTAAGGTCTTGCAACATTTACGATCTTCAAAATTTCATTCGTAAATTCTTTACCAGCTTTGTCACATTTATCGATATTTTCTAATTAAGTCAAATTCGATGATTGAAAATTTGGAAAATTGGAAAATTTCACAGTGCTTGCAAAACACTAAATAAACTGCGGTGTTAAACAGCCCCTGTCATATTTGTTCGAAGCTCCACCTGGGTTCCATACCAAATCCACAATTCATGCTATCTTCGAACAAATTAAAGAGCAACGTTAATTAACTGCCGTTTTCACGAGCGCAGGTTTAAAATTTGCATCAAATTTACACTGGACGATATACGTACATTACAGATCATATTTAATGTCTAACATATCTATATCTATAATATGCACACGATTTTCAATCAGTTTCAAAACATTCAAAACACAGACCAAAGTGAACCTAAAACATCCAGAAAGATGCCTCATACATTCGAGGATAAGATAAAAATCTGGTCCGTGTAAATACCCAAAAGCAATCCTCCAAGTGTCCTTATTTCCCTGCGAAACCAGAAATCACCGGGCCCTTGTTCGACCGCGAACACTATTTACATAATTTATTCCACCCCTGGATCCAGGCTCGCAAATATAATAAGTATCGTACAAAGGACAGTGCGGCAAACACCATAGACAATAATATTCGTATACACCAACCTTAAAAAAAGAAATCCTGGTCGCATATTGGAAGGTGGAATCGAATGGAGCTCGGTTAGTAGAGCGAATGAACAATCGTGGGGAGATTCGAAAGGGAGAAGGGGGTTGGAGGATGGAAAAGGTAGAGCAGATTCGAAGGGTCCCGAAAAGTTGGCGAGCAAAAAATGAGAGACGAGCCGAAAGGGTCTTGGAAGGTAGGAAAAGGGCGAGGGGAGGCAAGAAGGGCGACCAGTAAAATATGATAGCGAGATTCGCGAAATATGAGACCGAAACGAAGGGGATCCTTGTGCCCCTAGGGCCTCTATACCGGGCACAAAGGCTTATCTTGTCCCTGCACTGGCCAAACCGTGCCGCCATTTTGGTACTCCACCTTCTTCTTCTTCTTCTTCTTCTTCGCGTTTATGCGCGGCTCCGTTCTTTTTCGTCCTGTTGTTCCGTGGCTTTCGTCGTCGGCCCGTTTGCCGTGATTTCCTTTCTTGTCGGGACCCGATGTCCCGTAAAAGGATCCGCTAAATAGCGCTAAGCGATTCGAGGAAAGAGGATACCCGAGTATTCAGGACCTCGTAGAAGCCGTACGGGAGTGAATCGTGGAGATCGGGTCTTTTGTAATTACTCGTCGTAATGAGATCGGGCTTTTTGCGACGCCGAATCGTTGCCAAAACCTCGATTTCGATGAAACGCGATGCTGGACCAGAGTCGAAGGTCCAAAAGGAGTAATTGGTAAAAAGTGCGGGCTGGTTGTGAGGGAGCATTAACACTTCGAGCGTCGTGGTAGAGTCGTGTAGGTTTCTTCAAATTGGAAATTTGCATTTTATTATTTTCATTATATCTATTGGATTGACAAATAAATTTTGCGAGGTTATTCTAAGAATTTTTAACCGAAACAAGTATCCTTCGAAATAAGTAGTCTTATGTTGAAATATTTCTTTCTATATTTTTTTAATATTGACAAAATTTTAAAGGTAAATACTTAGAAAAGTTCTGAATTTTGTTACTAACCTGATACTGTAATATTTTTAAACAAATACTTTGACATTCAATATTCCTTCACAACTTATTCTGCCTTGAATGATAATTCTGTTAAAAATCTTATCCACCGATAAAATTCGTACGTTCACAAAATTAGCTATTATTGTCGGTGTTTCGACTGTCATGGTTAAATCTTCGGACAATTGAAATCGATGAAAGTCATATGGAAATGATAGGGCATGCGCTCATGGAGTATATCCTTTCGCCAAAGTGTATGGTGGCTACCTGACCACAATGATGATATAAAGGTGGCATCGCACGAAAGGTGCCATAGATCGTCCCGATCAGCGATCCGACAAAAGGCGAAACAATGTTATCTGGCATGCCATCTTCTCAGGTGTACGTCCAGATGTTCACACGGAACGGGAATCCGCAAGTTACTGTGTCCAGCGTTCTTCCTGGACTGTCGTTGAAATAGTACTTGATATATCAAATTTCGCGGGACTTCGTTGGATTTCAATAAAAATTTCCATTTTTCCACGGGTCGTATTGCAAATCGAAGAGTGTTGAATTCGTTTGTATGAAATTTATGTGAAAGAACGTTGAAGAATTTTGCTTATTATCAAATTCCAGAGATTTGCGATAACGAATAAAAATATTTCTTCCGAGTATCTTGCGGGGTTATTTTATTTTAATTTCGAATTTGTTTAGAAAATAGAAATCTTTAAATTTTTTAATTTTGACCTCTTTTTAAAGAAAATAGACCATCTTTACAAATTTTGTCCTCGAAAACTATTTATCCAATCGGGTTCATTCTTTCTTCATTTTAAAGTAGAAAAATTAATCTATCTTAATAATATTTTTTATATTTGAACAATTGACCATATCACGTTGAAAATTATAAACAAACTGTTATTTTGTACATTTCATTCTGAAAACCATATGATTATAAAATTTTAAATATATATTTCTTGAAATATATTTTTTTAATAAAAAACCGAAACCACCCCTTTAAATACTACCATATACAGGGTCGGCTATCTAAATATATACACCTAAATATCTCTAATATTATAAAATAACCTTGATAAAAAAGATATAATTCCATCGGTACATACGTTCCTTGAAATAGTATAATAATTTTGTCCTGAGCACTTCTCCCATAGGATCATAAATAACGTAGGTGTCATAAAGAAATACTACCTCACACAATTCGCTTTGCAAATAATTTTTAAATAAAATAAAACGAATACCTATATTTTTATTAATAGTTTCTCGAGTCTTTCCAATTACCGTATCCCTCAATCTGCTACGTAACCGTTTGCGCGTAACGTTATTTGAATCGAACCACGAGCAGATATCTCAATATTCTCTTCAAGAACTGGACGCAACAATACACCGGGTCTTATAACGCTCGTCGAGACGTCGTACAAACACGTGAAAACCCACACAAACGACTCGTGCAGAAGAAGCCTCTACTCTTCAGGGTTGCGTCGTAACACGCGCGTCTATGATACATTACCGAAGATGTAGATTGCGCGTAGCATAATCCAGCAGCCTTGCATTGTCCGAGCTGGACAATGGCCGGTGCATTCTGTTGGACCCTTATTCGACTTCACCCTTCTCGTTTCTTCTCTTCGGCATCCGTGCCCACCATTGGTTGCCTCTGGCGAACGACTAGATACGTTGCACGTAAGAAATCTTCAGAGAAGAATCAGCATAGTTATCGCACAATTGCGCCGATTGCGGACAGACCATGTTCTTCCTTCTTTGTTATCTCAATTCAAGTATTCTCTTTTTTCTTTTCTTTTTTAAGAAACAAAGATGACGAATAAGGGTTCGTTGTTGTTCTTCAGCTTCCGTTGAAGAGTTCTGCTGACGATTATTTATTGATGACCGAGTATGGTAGTGATTGGGTGTCAGTTCGTGGTTGATTAGGGTTTATTATAATTATTTTTCACATTTTTCTGCGAAGTAATTTATTTATGATGATATTCAATCTTCCTAGCACTTTTATTCTCAGGTACTCGGTTAAATTATTTCTAATTGAGTAAATAAGAAAATTATTTATAAGGGGAGTGACGATTGTTTAAAAGTAGAATATTTATTATAAAATTTTCAGTTGCAATTGTTTTGTAAAATTTTGAAATTTAATACTTTAGAAAACTAAAGTTAGAAATTGGAAGCTTAAATTTGAAAATTAATCAAATATTATAACTTTAATAATAATTTGGAAATTCATAATTTTGCTATATTAATCCCCAAACCCAATTTTCTCGGTTTCTCTTTCGAAATAAAAAATTTTTCAATTACAAGAACCATTGATCAAAGAATTAATAATCTCACGTCGATTATATCACAGACACCGATTACCTACAATAAACACTCACCCCCATAATTATTCACTCCGGATACCCAATACACTCCCATAGTTCTTGTATAAAAATAAAAATGTCCAACTTTCCGACAATTTTAATGCTCTTGTCAGTCTGATGTATCGGATACATGTACCAGCATATCGAATATCGTCGCGAATAATTTATCAGAACAATACCGATATTATTCTCATCGACCAAGAAAGTTTCGTCCCGATTGACATATCCCTTCCTGTCCGTGATGCTGACACGATTCTGGCCCAGTCCCTCTACCCCCTTCTTTTTCCTCATTATAAATTATGCTTTTGTTTCTTCATCGACCGATCCGAGAGACGCTCGGTCGCGGACAAAGCGGATCCAAAGCTGTCGAAGCGAGGAAGGCTGAGGGCGACTGTCAAGAATGACGGCACCCTCCGGAGAAAGGAGACGCGAGCATTTATTGTTCGCGATTCGAACCGGCTCGTTGATCGATTTTGCGACTACGATCCTCTTTCTTCTTCATCCGCACGCTCCGTTACCCGATCGTACCCTGAAATATCCCGTCGTGGAAGACGCATAAATGAAATGTTGATTCTGTTTCGATCCGGGGGTTTGATGCGTTCGTTAATGGATTTCGGGGAGGAAGTATTTGTCTGAAGAGGACGAACAAAATTCTTTATCATCTATAACGATCGCTGCAAGTCCCAGAAACTTAAAAATATAAATACTTAGGTCATTGTACAAAATTTCATAATCGAGATAAGGGTTGAAAAGCATCACGACCTCCCGAGACACAAAAAGCTGAACAATTCGCCATTGGAAGGAGAAAAGGGAGATAAAATTCCACGAAATCTTGAGAAAAATTGCACATGGTGTAACGGTGGGGGGAGGGGGTACGCGGCTTCCCGCGGGACACTTACATAAATACGAGAAGGTAGGTAGAGCGTCGACGGGCCAACAAGATTCTATCTGCGTTTACCCAACACGCCCGCTAAGTCTTCTAGCGGACTTTATCCGTCCTGATCTGCGCTCCAGAGAGTCTCTCTTTCTGCCTTCGCTTATCCGCCCCTATCTCTCCTCTCTCTTGGTCTGGTCGCGTACGAGAAGTTGGACGGGCAACTCTAGAAAGGCGGCATCTAAATTGGTTCAGATCACTGGCCGCTGATTGCGTCCTGCCTAGACCAATGGGAAAAAGAGAGACCACGAAAAAAAAAGAGAGAAGTCGATGTCGTGCACATGGTTTTTCACTTTGAATCGTTTGCTTCGTGCTGAGAATTCTTTTCTGGACTGTGGAAGAATTCCCATCCTCATTTTTCAATGATTTAACGAAATTTTATAAGTCAATATTCTTACTCGTTGAAATGGATTATGATTGGGAAGAGGATTAAGAATTTAGTAGTTAATTAATATTTGAGGATTCTGGGTTTGCCATAAGGTTGCAGTGATGGATAGTTGACTCGAGGTGATGCGAAAAGTAAAGGGTTAACTATGTGTCATTGATGACTGTGAAATTAGTCGTAGAACTTGTACTCGATTTTTAAATATTGGTGTACTGTGAATTTTCTACACTATGTCGATGGTTTCATTACCCAGCGCTTGATTCTCAAATTTTAAGCTATTTACTGGATAACACTTAGCTTGGAGAATAAATAGAACTAGGTATTGTGAAAATCGTAAATCTTGTTACTGTGAAATTAAGATTTTGGAATAGAAAATTTCTAATTTCCAATTAAAAAAGAATTCTTAAATCATCCACTACATAGCTCGAATAACCAACAAAACTGTCCTGAAAAACCATCGACTTCAGCGATGTGGAATTGGTATTTATTTGTCTAGCGTTTAAAGTATTATCCTTAACTCTGTCGTAGTGCTTAAAGATTAATTTCACATCAATATTCCATACACCCAATTTCAACTCTTAATAAAAATTCCTTCCCCTTCGCATCTTTCGAGACTCGTTCATCAACGATGGAAGCGGATCCATCAGCCTACGAAAGGACAGATCGCAGACATTCATGGTCGGAAAACACACGGTTCACCGTGAAACAAAGAGGGAATCAGTCGGAGGAAAAATGAACGACCACGGAGGAAGACCACCTTTAGCGAGTTGATTGCTAACGAGCCGCGTTGTCGCCCAGCATGGCGCCCGCCTTTCTCTAACGCGGCTTCTTTTTCGCGACATCAGTCACCGTTGAAATTGCGCGGGGACCCGGATGACGTTATAGTTCCGTGGACTTGTTTTTAGCCGGGTTTTCATGTAGGCGTATCGCATGCTGCACGTGATGTACGACCATCGGGTTAACCGAGCACCACGCCTCGACGGGTAAGCGTATCCTCTCGGCCTCCGCGTTTCTTGATGTCCTTTGAGGACGCGAAGTAGGCTGATTCGATTGGAAGGCTGCTTCTTGACGGGCTGAGAAAGAAAGGAATACCCCGGTAAATTAAATATGGCGCCTTAGAATCATCACTCGAGTGCAAAGGGTTAATAAATCAAAAATATAAAATGGTTCAACGATCCATTCAGCTACCCTATATTTGCTATAAAAATTGCGTTTCACCAGTTGCCTATTTCATCACCAAACTTGTACATTTACTCGCAACTGCTGACACTAAATACCCTTAAATCCCTTTCTGTTCGACGAAAACCATCAAAGACCCCCTGTTCAAGGCGCTTGTCTTTCACACCCGATGAAAATAGGCAATTTAAAGGTACAACGGTATCGTGGAGACCGCGAGTCGTTCGTATGCGAACGCGGCTTTGAACGTGTCCCATTCTCCTTGAAGCTGTTTAGTTTCCAGCACGCTCGCTTTCAGTCGTCGGGGTCAAATCGGCGACCCGTTCTCACCTGGACGCGACAGTGCCGATCGTAAAGCAGAGCCGGTCGCGAATCCGGAACGAATCGAAAGTGCTTTCGAGCATTTCTTCGATTTCGTTTCACGTCTGCTTGCATTTGGAGCGGCACGCCTTGAAACACCGTGCCCTCGCGACGATTCTTGTTTCACTTTGTCCCGCTCGGCTCGGTTGCGAGGAATACTTTGCGAATAATGGATGGCAATTTCCTGTTGGAAAGCCGATTTTAGGGTACCGGTTTTAATTATACCGAGAAGGTGAACGGACTTCTTCAAGGTTTCACCGCAGCTATATAAACTGTACTTTCCAATGTTTAGAGAATCTGATATTATTTCATGACAGAAAAGTATCGCAGAATGGCACTTATCGTGTATCGACTCGAAGCTTAAAGTTTGAAGCAAATGGCTACGAAAACGTTTCATCGATATTTTTAATACAAAATGGCTGATTCTTGATTGAAACGAACAAAAATTGCATGTAAATTGGTTTTTAAATTGTTCGATTCAACGAAGACTATTATAGACTATTATAGATATTTTTGTTAAACTTCAAGCTTTAAACTAGTATGGTCCAAGTGTCATTTTGTGCTACTGTTATATCACGAAATTATTATATCAGACCTTTTACGATTTGAAATTAGTTACTGCTTGTTACAACTGGCAACCAGCCATTTTGTGTTCTAAATACTGATGAAATCTTTACACCGTTATTTATTGATATGCCATAAGCGTTATTTTACGACTAATTTTAACAGTTTCGAACTTGTATTGTTAAATAATCTGACAAAGTTAATACTTAAAATCTTGATTATTTCGGATCACTGACTGCTCATTCGAGTTCAAATGACTGCGATTATAAAGAATTAAATATCGAAGACTTAATTCCATATGAAAAACAAGAGTTTAAGGTAATGATTATTTTAATGAATACCTTGGGCCGTTTGTTCATACGTTCATGTACGTTGAATTTAAATTTGCAGTAACATTAATTGGGTAACCGGCGGTAGGTCGATAAACCTCTCTTCGGGAGTGATTTTGTAATTCTTGGTTTCATGCAAAAGGCAGGTCTCAGGAGAGTAGGTGTCCCCTTTCAACACGGAACCGTGGAATTCATTATCTTTGATAGAGAAACGTGATTAAACGTTCGTGTCGTAGCGAAACAAATCTCAATTCGATGGAAAATCAAACGATACATTAGACATAATCAATAAAAAAAGGAAGTAATTGTTATTTTATTTGCTGTTTTACGTAGACTTACAAATTTTAATATATTAAACAATCTTGTGCAAATCAGTCAAGTAAATATTACTATGATAGTACTTCATTAATAGCATAATTAAATTGCAGAAGGGGAGGGGGTTCGAACTCAATACATGAATTGAATAATAAAATAATTATGAAAACAAAATTAAAGAACATTTTAGATAATATTAATATTACATACATTAGTTACGCTAGGTATCGAGCGCGAAATTAACATTTCAGAGTAAAAGAATCATATTCCGAATAATTTTGTAATTTTGTCATTTTATTGTGTTACCCTACATTCGCACATTTCCTTGGCTGAGATATTCTTGGTTATTCTACTGGACATACGTCTGACTAATTACGGTCGTTTCTACTGCGACGGTCGGTTTTAATCAATAACAAAGACACGGGTTTCTGAATACTATTAACACTTAATTTATAGAATAAGATTGCAACTGAAGATATTAATTTAGAAAACTAAATAACCGTATCTTTAATATTACATTGGCAATACTTTTGCTTCAAGTATGTTACTTATATGATTGAAAATGATCATTTGTTCAATTTTAATAAATCTATTCTGTAGAAAAACAAATACGAAGATTGCTAATTTAATTGTCGATCTAACAACTCTTCTTAAGACACGTCCGACTAAATATAGATATTTTCACTGCGACACCGAATGTTTGAATATCAAACGATAAATCTGACCATTTGATATACATATTTATGCAAATTTTCAGTAAGTCCACAAATAAAACTGATCTTCAAAAAAAGAGTCCTCCGTAATACAATTTATCGTGTAATTCATTGTGCAACGGTTGTACATAGGTTCATGTAAATCCGCCTATAAAACGCGAACGGATCTAAAGGCTGAGCTGGAACAATCCTTTCGCTCTTTTCTTGGCTTCATAACTTCTTCTGATTCTTTTCGCCGAGCGGTGCACGCTCGACTGAAACGATGGGCGTAGAAACTCGGCGACAGTTCGAGATAAATAACGCCTCGAGACAGGACAATGTGTCCGGCCTCTCGTTTCGCCCTCGCCTTCGATATCGTGCGAATCCGGCTTAAGGGCGTCTCCTCGGAGCAAATGCGTTAACCTTTTCCGCGAGAGGACCGCGATGCTGAGGTAAACCGCTTCGTTACATAAGACTTGTTCTCAGTCGAATCGAGGGAACAGAGAATAACGAATTTATAGGATTTAATCGCAATACGATGTCAAAGGACCTTTAAAATGATGACATTTCATTTTTCGTATGTCTTTTTTATGTAAATTTTTCAAGATTATTCAGTCGTTGGTTAATGTTAAAAATTGAGTTGGTCAAATGAGACGGAACACCGTGTACGTTTGTTATAAAACATAAAGTGAAATTTAAATTTTCGTTTTATTATTCTATGATCGATGAAATGAAACACGTTCGATACCATATTGCTCATTATGTGAGCGAAACTTAACCCTTCAATTGACATATTTAACACGTTGACTGCCACAGTGAAAACGGACGTGGGTAGTCAGACACGCTGAAATCCTAATTATTAACAATACAATCAACTAGTTTTCAAATTGAACTTTTCAATTCGATAGCTAGCATTGTTAGCTTAATGTTAACGCTATCCGTGGTTTATTTTTATCATTTCTGTTGGTAATTATTTGATTGTAAAAAATTTCGGGTGCCGGTCACCGGTGACCCCCGTGGCAGCCAACGTGTTAATTTACCAGAGTTTTGTAAAATACATTCAAGTTTTATTTATACTAGAACACAGAAAATTGAGGAGAGGAATAAAAATAAATAGACTCGTAAGAATTTCTAACTCCTTCGTTCCAAAATAGCACATTTGGTTTTCCGGAAGGTTTGCTGGAAAAGTAGACTAGATTCGATCGTATTCAAAAATAATCCGAGTGCAAAGGGTTTCACTGTTCATATTCTAAAGAATTCCCCCCTTAATTAATCGCAACTAATAAAATAACAAAGTATTATGAAAATAACGTGGTAGACCTCTGCAACATTCAACATTTTCTAATTACAATTGTTTTCTTAAAAAAATCTCTTGATGTCTTCACATCATTTCCAATGTGTCACTTCAGAAAATTCGGAAGCTTTTCGTCGCACGCTATTACAATCGTCGATCGAAACGATCTTGAACGAAGGATGAAAGATCCTCCGCATCTGTCAGGACTCTGGTCGATGGGTGTCCTTCGGGAATGGCAATATATCGTGGCCAGGTCGAGCTGCCGACACCGGGTATACCGTTATCCAGGTCGGACGTGTGACGAGGCCGCAAAAGGCTCGAGACAATCCCCCAGATCCTCGAAGACGATAACCGGATGACGAGCGGAGCTCGGTAGGAAAGAGCGTTTGACGAATAGACAAGTCCGGTATAAACACGAGTATACTGGTAGAGCCCGTTTTGCTACCGACCAGATGGAGATAAGCCTTTCTGTCGTCCATCGACCTGGTCCTTGTTCTCTTTTTACACCAGCAGTAGATTCAGAAGGTTTGTTTCATGACGGATGCCAAGATGTACTTTGTATTCATAAATGAAGTCAGGAAGATAGTATGAGTCAAAATGGGGTAAAATTGAAAAATGACAAAATTGTGTTGAGGCCTGCATTTGAAAATCGAAGATTATTTATGGCGTAGAAAATGATAGTTTCAGCAGCCTTTTTGTTAATTTAATCAACAATGGAAGTATCTGAATAATAAATGCAGTATTAACTTTGCGTGGGCAAATATATTTTTTCACGTTTGAAGGATGAGTTAGATCGTTATAAAAATTCTAAAATACTTATCGAGGTGTCTACTTTATTATTGCATCGCCAGTGACGTCGAATATTTAAAACTTTTAACGATAAAAATGGGAATTCAGGAGAAAGTCTAGTTTCGTTTGTGCCATCCACGGCCCAAGGTGCCTATGAAATCTAAGATTTATATTCGAAATTTTTTTTGGAAAGACTAGAAAACCTTTTGAATGTTCAAGTAACTCTTGATTATTGATCGCCTGAAACAACTCTGTTGAAATTTATTCTGTTGTTACTTTTTACCTTCGTTGGAGGACCTGACTAGCTTTTAAACTGACCCTTGTCGCCTGACGAAAAATTCGATCTCGAGTGGTCCATGTTCGTGATGTTCGATTTGAGCCGACCCATCGGAAGTCGAGGGAGACTCGACACCGATAAAACCCGCCTTTGGTTCGTGGCTTTTATTTTTTCACGTTGTTCGATTTTGCAAGACCGACGTATTTATAATTCAATCCGCTTATCCGACACACGATTCGATGACACCGACAAGTTGCCACGAGGCCCTGTTTGAAATCTCAATTTGATTTACGGCTCTTGAATGACGAGAGGGTAAAAATCGTCGGTGCTCGAAGTTAGTGGCGTATACTTGTGAAAAAAGAAATTGAATTGAATAGAACAACCGACGTTCAAAAGTTATTTTTATTTAAGGTTTAGGTTACTGATTTTGAATAGAAACTTACTAACTTACTTAAATAGAAGCGTTTTCAAGTTTGGAAAGTACAAATGAAAAGTTGAAATTTAAGAAATCATCCCTATCTTTCCTTATTTTTCACACGTTTTCTCTCAGAAATTGCTATTCCATGTTTGAAAAAATTTGTCTATTTAATATATTAATCTTCCATACCCCAGATCTTCTACTAACAATAAATTAAAGATACTTTTGATAAAAATCGACAAGAGCCACACAATTTTTTACCAAAACCGCGTGTTGCAGCAACGTTTACGAAACGAGGACCAGCGAAAGATTGTTCCTCGCGCAGGTGCCGTTTCCTCCCGGGTGTTTGTGCGTTAAATTTACGGAGGAATCGCGCAAAAAAGCGGTCAAAGTGGCGGTAGATCGATCAGCAACGAACGGGCGGAGACGCCGTCGTTATCGCGCCAAAGGAAATTAATTTGAACGGCGAAACAAGCCGCCGCTTTATTGGCGGCAGTTAATTGCCAAGGAAAGTTCGACAGCTTGGTCCTCTCGCATCCTCTCCTCTCATCTTCCGTTAAAGGCGTGTGTGAAATCTTCGCGTTTGCGTTTCACCGGTGGGCTCGATTAAAAAATAAACAACGTCTCACCGAATTTCGCAAACTCGACAGACGCGTTTGCGAATTTTTCTCGAACTATTTTTCTCCACAGTCATCGTTTCGAAGCGTGAGTTTCATCTTTCTTCGGATTCTCAAGTCATTTCCGTAGATTTCGATGAAAGGGACGGAGAAAGTTAAGATTTCAACGTTCATTTAATTAATAACGAATGAAAAGTTGCTTTGTAAGCATCGTATTATGATTCCGGGACAAGAAATATTGTAGTCTTGAAAGTTTTTAATAATCGGTCCTTCTCGAACATCTCCAAAGAGCCTCCTTTGTCGGATCTTGGAAGATTGTTTCTCAGATCGATCCTCTTGCGATCGCCACGAAGGCTGTCGATCAATTTCACCGTTCGTTTCATTCGATTTGTCGAACGAATCGTTATCCCGCTTTTTTTCACTGCTTCCTTGGTACAACTGATCCATCTTGGGCCTAATGGCGATGCTCGAAGTAATGAGAGCAAACGTAGTAGCAGAACGGAAGAGGTGTAAGGATCGTGTAACACTCTTTCCTTTTGCCTTCGGCCTTTTGCCGGGACTGCGAAAGGGATCTACCGGCCAGAACATGTTTCATTACTCATCTCGTTACCGTGGAACAATAACGGAATCGTGGGGGAAAATCGAAATGCCCCTGATGGAATCGACCACAGAGCACGGAAATGGAAATCGATTTTAAACGAAGCTTGGTGTACCTTTATTTCAATTTATCGCGCCAATTAAGTGACATGGAATTTAGAGTGGCACGTAATAGATGCAGATTTGTATTAACGCAGAAACAAATTATGCGTGGGCCTGAACAGTTACAATGCACGTCTAGATACGACTGATCGATGATATCACGATATTTATTATTCATTGCCAGTCACTGACCTGCCGGTGTGTAATTAAAGTGATGAATGAATCGTTCAATTGTAAAATTGGACGGTACCGATGCTTTCTTCCGGCACCTTCGTGAAAATCGACAGATTATTAAATCCCCTTGTGATGAACTATATTTGTCTATCAATTATTCCTTGTTCGATTTTAATGTATTTTCATTATTTTATTAAAAGTTCAAGTCTGATACTTATGGCAAATGAGAATAGGAAAGTGATAAAGTTCAAAGATAATTTCGTGACAGTATCGAGCATTGTTCGAGTTATCAGTACTTCCACCTTGCATAGTCGACAGAACAATCAGTTATTGTTTCTTCGTTTTTTAATACTATCGTAAAATGGTATTCTTCTATTTGATTAGCGGTTAATTTAAAGCTGTATTCATTCTTAATTTCATATCTCATTTCTGTCAGAAATGATTCCCTCAAGTACTTATAATCAGGTTACCATATCTCCAGTCTGATAATGATTTCTTAGAATTCTTTATTAGGAAACTTACACTTTTACTTATAACTAAATTGTAAAATACAGTACCAATATTCTTAATATCTAAAATGTAACATTCTAGTTCTACCCAATATAAAATTCAAATTCTAATGTACTAGTAATAATTAACACACTACTAAGATTTTAAAATATTCTCAGAAATTGATTTTATAACGCCCCTAAGTTTTTCTTCGCTAATTCAAATTTCGACCACATTCCACTACTTTTAAACACCGAACATCGACCATTTCTGCGACTATCAATTACAACGTCTCGAGTTTGAAAGGGTTAAAAAGAAATGGAACGGCCCGAAGCACAAAAGAAGCCGCAGTCTATAAGCTCGTCAAAAAGTAACAGCAATCTAACAAGCTGTGTATCTTCGGTCCGTTCCGTTGTTTTAACCGGATTGTTCGATTTATATACCGTATTCCCCGGACACCGGCAATCTGTTTCCCCCGAGCGCAATGATGCAGCTGCGCATGCAGTATGCAACGCATGCAACGTGTCTAGCCCGAGCCGGTGCCGCTTTGTCCGAAGCCGCCAACGATCGACAGGATTCGATCATGTAGATCCCGATGGATCTCGATCGTGGCTCGCCTAGGAGAGTCGCATAATGTGTGGGACCCCTATCGATGGTGGACCCTTTCGATCCATCGTTCCCCATGAATCCATGAATCTTGAGAACCTTCCATCCGTAGACCCTCGAACCCGAGTGCATATATGTTTATTCGATGGCTTTGATCGAGGTTTGATTTAAATGGAGGTGGGAGGAGGGTTAGAAGCCTTCGGTCCTGAATCGAAGAGGTCTGGAACGTGGACAGAGAGACGAATGCAGGTTTGGCGAAGGATGATTTGTAAGCGTCTTCTGAATTTGTGTTTACCTTCCAGGAAATCGCTCGTCGAATGGTTAAGGGTGTAATTCTTTTTTTGTGGCGAATTTCAGGAGGGCTGTCCTGACCCTTTGCCCTCGATTTTACTTATACACCCTCAAATTTTACTTATATAATGTAGGAAATTAACAGATCAATTGCTTCTGTTATTTATAACTTTAGAAATACTAACTTTTCGATCCAAGTTTATCACAAATGTTGTCTGCCCAGAAAGTCTTGAAACCTTTCTTGTCGAGCGAAAGGCAAAGAGAGGAAGAGAAGGTGACTCGCCCTCTCAAGTCAAACAGAAGCAGTATACACGATACGATATTAAAGTCCTCGTTATTCAAATCTGCTCCATCCAGTGTTGGCTCGTTTCGGGGCAAAGAAACGAGCAAGTGGCGAGATAAGAGTTGGCAAACGAAGAAGAAGAGGAACACGAGGAGGAATAAGAAGGCTGATCCGGTGGGGTGAGGCAACGGACAATTTGGTGGGTCGCGAGGATGTCGGGCGTATTTAAAATGCAAATGCACATCGCGACGCGGTGGTTCTTCCCGGTTTCTCGTCCGAGAAGCCGATCATCGTGGATGTGGTCCACGTATGCGAGCTTCTTCATTCCGCTCTCCGAGAGCTTTGGTCGCGAGGCATCTTATTAAGAAAACGCATAAGCGAGAGGGAATGCGAAACCTCGGCTCGTTTTCGTAAAGAAGCAGAAGAAAAGAGAAAGAGGGAGATAAGGGTGGCCAAAAAAGGCCGCCGCCCGTGACGGAACCGCATCGAAAACGACCGGTACCATTTACTAATATACTTTGGCTGAATGTTAATAATGCATGAGTACCGCCCTGTGATCTTCGATCACCGCTTTTCGAGCGGAAAGCGAGCGGAATTTGATGCGTTCGATGTTGGATGATTCACTGTGAATCGTGAAATGTTGATTAAGATTCATTTAAAATTTTAGTCCGCTATATTTTAATTATGATTTTCGATCGTTGTAATTTAATATGTTGACTGCTCATTGTTGGCTAGTCAATTATTTTTGGCAATGATATAGTTTTACCATTTATGTTCCATTAATAAAGATAGTTATAATTTTATCAAAATTGCAATAACATAGATTACTAGGTTAATTAAAACTTTTATATTTTAATGAGAGATTAAGAAATATTAACCCCTTTTCTTACAATATCGCGTCACCCTCTGGTTCGTATGTTGGTTGCAATTTAATTCTAATTATAATTTGCATAAT
The DNA here is from genome assembly GCA_943735885.1 of Stelis phaeoptera. Classification (NCBI taxonomy): domain Eukaryota; kingdom Metazoa; phylum Arthropoda; class Insecta; order Hymenoptera; family Megachilidae; genus Stelis; species Stelis phaeoptera. Next base: position 8,583,707 of record OX030933.1, read on the forward strand.
CAAAAATGATATAATATTTCAATGCTCTTCATTTTTTTACCTGTCGTAAAATCATAGGACAAGGTGGTGATCCCTAATGTCGATCATCGTTTAAAATATATATTACATTATTATATTCATGCACACTGGTACGTTGCAAATGGCAAAAACATTCTCGAATAAAATTCGCGTTTAACCATCGTTTCACAGAAACGAATTCATCCTGTTCCTTTTCTTTTAACCCTTTCAGCTGCACAAAGAGACTCCCACGTTCTGTTGGATAATCGTTTCGACGTTTAAACGGTCACGTATCCGAATTAAGACAATTCCCTAGTTTCTTGTCCGGCTCGATCCACTCGATTTGGTAATGGCGTGCATGCGATTCCGTCGCGGTGCGTGCAAGAAAAATCGGTTCGTTAGCTCGCGACACAAAGGGAAGTCGGGCTTCGCGTACAGACTTCCGGGCGGACTTTCAAAAAAACCGTTTTGCGTAATAGCAACCCGATGATCGTACGATTTTTTGCCCGGTTCCCCTTTACTTTGTTACGATTCGACACGGCCAACGTACAAGAAATTACCGGGGCCTTATGCGAGCTGCGTCGATCGGCTTCGATAGTTGTCCCGGTCGAGTTTCATCCCGGCGTTAACCCGTGAGGCCATTGAGCGGCCCCCTCGACCGTTGAAAATCGCGGCAAAGAAGAGACGATTTTTCGATGAAATCAACCCGCCCAGTATTCGTCGCGCTTCCACGTCGAGAAGATTCGCTGGGATCGAGTTAAACCATCGCTTTTCTGAATCCTCGACGGTATTTATAAATCGAACGGGCTCTTACGATCGTTTGAATACCAACCAGCCTTCGTGTTTCATCGTAAGAAGAGAAAAAAATAAAATTTAATCATCCTTGATGACACTCTTCAGGTGCAATGTACACAATGGTATCTTAATTTGGACGTAAATGAGATCATAGATTTGGACTTTAACCTTTATTATCTGGTAATGGCTATAAGCCTTTGATTCTCGGATATGTAATTTTCAGGATAGTACATTTTGTTATTAACAAAAATAGGTGTAAATATAGGAATCCAAAATAAATATTTGCTTATAATGTTACTTATAATTGTAACAAATATTGTCAGTATTTAGTTATATGAGTAGGAGTAAAATAAAGATTGCAGTCACGGGAGACGTGGTATACGCAATTTTGAGTGTTAATGAACTGTAAATTGTTATGTGAGAAATAATTTGAATCAAATCGAATGACTATATGGTAACATAATATCATTTCTTAATATTATCTGAAATCTATTAGTGTTTTATCCAGTAATTAGTGTTTAAAATAAAATTTCTACTTGTACGGAGTAGAAAAGGTTTTCTGTATTCTTTTAAGATTGTTGAATTCTAACATTTTACAGAGAAAAATTTGATCAATCGTTGAATTAATTATACTACTCAAAATCGCTTTCTTATTACAATATCTTTGACGTTCAAATAATTTCCCCTCGCGTCAAAGGAATTGTTAAAACACGCATGCCCACTATGTACCATATACTAATCGACAATTATCGTTTTTGTGTTTCAGGTAAGTCGAATTTCTCTGTTCGTTTAATCCAATGGAGCGTGATATTTCGCACAGGAAGCCAATTCGTAAGTCAATGGTCAATTATTACGTAATTTTATATTTGTTGAGCCGAGAACAGCTCAATTTACATTTCCAAAATCAAAATTTATGCCAATAAATATAAAAAAAAAACATGCCTAAATTTTACGCAGTAGGTAGCTCAAAAGATAGAGGGAAGTGCGTACATAATAACGCAATTTGTTGCAACGCGATATCTTAATTAGTTCCTGAGATATAGGGCTTCAAAGTTTGTTTAGCGGCCGGCGCGTACGAGGGTACTTATGAATGGGCGCGACCGTAGACATTTTTCTAGGAAATGCGTACTACGCATTACTAGGAATAGGAAAGGGTTAGACGTAAACAATGACCACGTGACCGCTACGCTAGACACCCACTGTCTGGGTCCAAGCGTGCAACGGCAGCGAATTTCGATAAAAATTACGTTTGTCTTTACACGACGATATCTCAGGAACGGATAAAGATATCGATGTAAATCAAAAAGCGAATTAAAGTGGAAGGTTTCTGCTTTCTTACGAATCCAACTTTATACCGAAATTCGAAACAGGACTTTGTTGGCAGCCCTTTGAACTTTTAGTAATTTTAATACGCGTTTCTTATGCAGTTTAACATAGTTTCTGACTTTCAACTGCTTCTAACAATAGAATATTATTATAAATATCTATCACACGCATTATTAACGATTCTTTCGTGTATTCAAAAAGAATTTTTGGAGAAAAAATGCAACCGACTTCGGAATGCACCAAAAAGGACGAAATAATTTTAATTTATATTTCGGGGACGGCGCAAAATTAACAATTGTGTAAATGAAAGATGTTGCTAATGTGAAAATATTTAAAAAGATTAAAGAATTTTGACAATTTCCAATGTAGAAAATAAAATATAAATAAAAGTTGCAGATTAATTATTATAAAGAACTTTGAATGGCAGCACCATGCGTTCAAGAGTCAACGATCCTTGCTTGCACTGATGAATCATTTTCAAGAGTCTTAATCGCGATGGTGCGCATACGTACCGACCTGTTTGTTCAAAAAACAAATGTGGATAATTTTAATTTCCTTTTTGGACCGTTTCGAAAGCGGAAGCACCTGTGCCCGGCCGATTTACAATAGTTGGCCGACACCTCTAAATCACCCTCCTTTATTTCCTGGAAGTATAAATCAGCCAGGATTCGCGCCACGAGCTTGTGCGCGAGTATCGGGCCCCGATCGGATCCCCCGAAGCTTCGAACAACGATATTCAATTTCCTTTGCAGATCGTTCTCGTCCTTTACTTCTGCATCCTTCTCCTCCTCGTTTCCTCCCGTTGCCTCATTGTTTCTCTTCCTTTTATTTTTCTGCGGCTACGCTCGTCCTTCGACAGCCGATCTGCGGCGAAAACGGTTTTCTCGATGGCTAACCCGAGCTATGAGATTCTTTTCTTTTTTTTTTGTAATTGAATTATCCAGGTTTTATCACGTTTAGCGGCCAACGATTCACTTTGCTATCCTCGATTATTTCCAGCAGAAATCCTTTGTCCCCCGAGAAGCTGTTGAAAATTTTCTTAGTCGATGTTTTTATTTGTTACAAATTTTATTTATTATTCTTACAGTATATCTCTGCTTCTGACGTTCGTGTTTCATGAACCTAATGGTAAATAGTAAGTAAAGGAATTTCTGATATATGGATGATGGATTTCTATAAAAATTAAACTCTCAAATGTCTCCTATCGCAAGAGTTAAGAATAGTAGTTTAAGTTTCAGAAATAAAAATTTATGGGGAAGATTATTGCCCGCAAGGCTGATTTATAGAAATATTAATAATCAGTTGACAAAAATCTTTTATCTTCGTAAAAAAATAAAAAAATCGATCCTTACGCAACGAAGCCGCGAATTCCGGCTTTCGGAATCGCGAGAAAAATCCTCTTACGATCTTGAGAGGACACCTGCCGTCCGGTCGTCCGTATCCTGATTCTAATCCTTGCGTAATACGAACGCTGGTACGATCTCGAGATGGTTTATGGAGTCCATAGAATTGTCTTTAAGCCGACGACTTTAATGGTTCACGACTTTTGCTTATGCAGATTTAGTGGTTGATAATTCTCTGGCCTGCTGCTCCGACCTCTCGATCGAGAATATCCTTTTGGTAGGCGGACAAGGAATACGAGCCTTTCCGCGAACTGTCCGCTTCCTTCCTTGCCAGGATCTCATCGATGTCACAAGATCGAAATTGATAAACTGGTTGAATTCACAATCAAATTTTTTGCAAATGATTGTTTGGTGGATTTTGTTTTATCTTCGGCGTACTATTCTTTATGAGATACTTTATTTTCTATTCATCAACGACTCTTGTTAATTAAAATTTTTATCTTAATATTAGTCTTTGTTATTTTTGAATAATTTATGTGTAAGTTGCGTGGACAAAGGGAAAGAGTTGTAATAAATTTTTCTAGATGTCTTTCAATGTTGCAATTTTTTGATATGACAAATTTTTGAAATGGCAGTCTGAAATAATTTGATGACTTAAAAGTTTTAGAAAATATCACATGTGGCGTATCAATGCGAAGCTTATGATTCAACGGAAATGACTGCATAATCGTTGCGTGAATATTTTTAACACAAATTGCATAGTTCTTCGTTGAAGCAAGTAATGAATCAATGGACTGGTTGTGTTATGAAGAATCGCACAGTCTTCTGGTTATTCGACGAAGAATCAGCCATTGTATATCAAAAATATTGATGCACCATTTATGTCACCATTTTCATTAGATTTTAAACTTTGAATTGATGTATCGTAAGTGTCATTTTGTAATACTTTTATGTCATGATATCATATTTGACTTGATATCCTACGGAATCGATCATTAATCACTATAATTAGCAGCCAGCCATTTTGTATTAACGGTAACCACGAAATGCTTACACAGTCGTTTGTTTCAAACTTTATGCTTCAAATTGATATATTATAAATGCCATTTTGCAAGACTTTTGTGTCATGAAGTTTGATCGTTTCATTCGAAACAAACGGATAATTGTTACTTTAAGTGGAATTCCTCTCGGTGCAATTTCATCGTCGCCACTTAACGAGCACCCTCTTTCTGAGCGAAATGGACGCGAGAAGAAGATCGGATAGACATTCCTCTCGTATCTTTTCCCGGTAGACCGATATAGATAGAACTTCATGGAAAGGAGCGTCGAGATGCCCGCCTATTATTCGCCTCGTGCGACCGGTATGTCATTGTCAGCCATTTTCAAGCTCACCTTAGGCGTCAATATTCGATCTGTCGTGAGAAACATAAAAACAAACGTATCTTTTATCATTAACATTTGTGACAGTATCGTCCAATCTATTTTTAAAGTTTATAACAGGAATTACAATCGTTGTACCTTTCACGATAGTCAAAATTATCCGATTGGTATCTTCATTTATTTTGTGTCCAAATTTCTTAATATTCGATCACAGAGGGATCCAAAAATTATAGCGATATAGTTGCAATATAGTTTGCTTATTTCGGGTAAAAATTGTTAAGTATTTGTAGAAATTTAATAAATACTGGATCATAAGACAAGGAATCTGGAATTTCAAAAATTCACAATCTTCACTTAAAATTAAATAAATATTGCAATGGCATGTAATACATAATATGATTAGAATTTAGCAAATTGAGGTTTTGATTCAAATTCTAAGTCTTTGTTCCGCAAAAGAATATCATCGTCGTCCGGAGCCGCGAAACTGCACGCTTCGGATCGTCCTGAAGCGTTATCTGGCTTCTGAAGCGGAGACGAGCAACGACCTGGCTCGATATCGCGTTTCAACTCCGGTGGCCTTAATCTACCCACCGAACTATCGTCCCCGAATCATTTGTAAAACGTAATCGCATTATGCCATCCACGGTACAGTGTCGATCTCGCGTTTCGACTGTTACTCTCGCGTTTCACAGCCCCGGACGTCAAAATCTTTCTTTTTTTCTCCCTCTTCTTCTTTTCTTTCTTTTTTTCGTGGAAGGCGCCAGGATGTCGACTCTGAAACCGCTTCTCCGCTTCGTGTATCGTGTTTCGAAAGATCCCTCTAATTTCGCTGCAATTTCGTTATTCGATAAATGAATTCATAATATTTCAATGGCCAATGTATTAGAATACTAGTTTTAGGGGGTTGATTGGTGCATTTAATGGAGATTTTTGATATAATTTTGTTATTTGTTGGATGATTAGATATTTTAATGATAAATGCGTTAGAACGTTGGTTTTCGGGATTAAATGACTGTAATTTGATAGAAGATTACATATTTTAAATCAGTTCGCCTTAATTTTGTTATCTGCTGAAGAAATACATATTTCAATGGTCGTCGCGATAGAATGTTAATTTTAGGAGTTTGAATGGAGTTTTAAAGACGATTTTTAATTATACCTTTATTGCAATTTTATTACTTCATTGAAGAATGGATATTTCGATGGCAATCATTTTAAGGGTTGTATGGTACATTAAAGAGAATTTTTATAATAATTTCAATGTAATTTGTCATCAAGAAGGATAGATGATATTTTTTAAAAATAGTCCCTTTCTTTATCTTTGAAACTTAGTTTCCCAGTTTAGAAAATTTCTTTATTCTTCCCTGAAGCTTCTAAGAAAATTCATAAACTACTGCACCATATCTGAAGCACTTCAAGAAGCACCCAATATCTGAATCAACCCCTATACGCTTGATCGAATACCAGTGTCTGCGTCGTTCGATTAAACTCAAAACGGTGCCGATGGAAGCTGCACGTCGAGAATATTAATTTTTCGAACAAATAAGAGTAACCCGCCAAAAAGAGATGAAAGGGCGTGATACTATTGCAGAGGAAGAGCGAAAGATCCTTATCCTCCACTCGGTGGACCAGGGAGAGGAACCGGTATGTAATCGAGCAGTCACCTATGCACCGGTTCCTCCGGATGGGTAGCAATAATGCAGCTCGGTAAAGAAAGGTACGTGACCCGGACGAAGAAATAAAAAAAGAAGATGAGGAAGAAGAAGAAGCTGATGCAGAACGGCGAAGGGCGAAAAAGGGACGCTTTTGTCGGCGCGTAACAGCGTTAAACTTTTATCTCGCGCTTCATCCGGCTTCGCTTCCGCGCTTGTCCGCTCCGCGGCTTCGTAGCATCGCGATCCTATCGGGATGTTTGCCCTCGCTGTCTCGTCTCGACACCTTTTGCTTGCCAACAGTGACGTATCGATGTATTCGTGTCGATTAATGAATAAAAATGATCGTCCAAACATTTGATGCCACGTGGGCCACGCGTGTTTGCCCGTTTAATCAGCGAAACATAGAAATATTCAAATAAAAGAATGTCTACTACACAGAATAGCAAGGAGAATAGTCTAAAATTTGGAAAATAGAAACGGACATAGCTTGAATTTAAATTTTGATTATTACTATGTCAAGATTCAGTTCGAAGGAATAAGAATTCTTCGGCCTCTCATCTCTCATCGTTCGTATCATGGTTTCTCAGAGCCAAGTATCCATGGGATTCGCAGGAATCCATGAGATCCTATCATTCTATTCGCTTGAATTCCGGCTTTGCAACGATAGCCGGGTCGTTTATGGAACTTTTGACGGCCGATATCCTCTTGTTCGCGAGATCGTCGTCGATCCAAGGATCGATAGCCGTAGAACACGAATCCGACGAGAATGCTTCGACCGAGATGCGATGCACTGATTTAGATGTGGTTGACGGCACTTAAAAATCTATATTTATTTGAAAAAAGAATAGAGTATCACGCCAATAACCTGTAAACCTTCTCAATCCTAACTATAACCCTTTGTAGCCTAATACTGTGTTAGTATCGCGTGTATCGTGCGAAGAACATAATTTGGTGTCTATGGACGAAGGATAAGCACTTGGCACACCTCCAACCTAACTTACCTAACTTCAATTCCAGCCCTTCCGTATATTATTATCTTGCAAGGAGATTTTACTATAAGATACCATTTGATCTTTCCTATTTTCATATATATTGTACTGTTCGATCTCCTCTGTAATCTGACTTTTTAACTACGGGCCATTTTTTTGTCGTTTCGGAAAAATTATCCATTTTTACGTTTAAGTTATGTATTTTCCTTAGGCATAGTTCCAGATATGGTACCAATTTGTCCGAAACGACAAAAAAGTGGCCCGTAGTTAAAAAATCAGATTACACAGGAGATCGAACAGTACAATATACATATGAAAAATAGGAAAGATCAAAGGGTATTTTATAGTAAAGTCCCCTTGCTAGTAACGCGTAGTATCGGTTGGAGAACAAAAGTTAGGGCCTACGAACGAAGGACAGAACACCTGAATTTTCAACCGAAAATTCTCCTTACTCCAACGACCGTACCCGAAGCACAATATATACGACATAACGATCGGGTTGAATTTAACCGAACGATCGACAAGGAACCCTCGATTCCCGTAAATCTCAAATGGTCAACGATAAGCATCTCTTCGGGAAGAAGTTTCGATGCAGCACACGCGAGCCGCACAATCGAAACGAGAAACGCACGAGGATCTTTAACGATACATATACACAGAAAAGGATAAAAGGAGGGAGGAAGAAGGAGGAAGGAGAAGGATGAAGGGAAAAAGAGCCTCGTGCTTTTCAGCTCGTGATGTCCTGAGGCTACCGCGGACTCGGCCGGGATAACAGCGACTCTAAACACGCCCAGACCGGTCACCGATGGAATTATTCGTTGAATTTATTTACTCTCTCGTGACCCCGAGAAAACTAGCCGACAGTCAGCCAAGGGAACCGGTTGGCTACGTATCGGCCACGGTTAAAATTGATACCACGCTCGCGGGGAAACGTGGATTTTCGTGATGAACGCGATCCCGCGATATTTCTCGCGATTCCAGACGATTACGATCCTTAGGCGATTTACGGAGGGTGGTCTTAACCCTTGCGCACGTAAAAGGTTATTCAAAAATATCAGTAACGTTGCTCATCTTGGATAAAGGATTGTTTGTTTCGAATTTTCATGTAAAATGCAAAGGGTAGTGGTGGAAAGACAACTCTGGTTCACATCAATTCTTTTTTAACACAAGAGAGTAATGGTTGTTTATAAATGCGATGAAAATTAACTAAAAGACTAGAACCAGAGTTTGAATTATGAAAATTGTATTAAATAAAAGATAGGGTGAAATATGACCTCTTCAGGTCGTTTACCCCCAGATGGTACTCTGGGCACACATTGTATTTAATTGATTCTGTTTCCTTTTTGCAAAACTGATTATTACCTTCAAAAAAGTACTTATGTTTTTTCAAAAGATTTTCTAAAATTGGACAGTATGCGAAATATGTAATCATATGAAAATCTACCAATCGTGGATTAAGAAATTGTAAAGTAATTAAAACGATACTTCAGAAATTACTACTATATCTTAAAATCTTAACCCTCTATAGTTGCAATGAATAAAACATTCAGAGTTAAAGAATATATTATAATTTAAAAAATGAATCATTAAGAATAATACTCACATAAAATTTCACCAACGAAAGACAAACGATCGAAACTCAATTTCATCGGAGGAAAAAGAAAAAGAAAATTAGATACATTGAATAAATCGCGAGAAATAATCGAAGCAACCCTTGGTGTTCGATCCAGGACCGACACCTTACAAATTATCCATCGCGTCGAAATGCACGGAACGTTATCGTCGTTCGGCTTCGAAGTCGAACAGGAGAAAAAGTTACAGAGCAAAGGAACGCGATCGACACGAAAGAAACGAAAAAAGCTGAAGATCGAGAAAGGTGGGAAGGCCCGGGCAGGACTTGGCTGGCATGCAAATATTCGGGTACCAATTAAAGTTACGAAGCCGAATCTCGGCCAAATGGGAAGGAGCCGCCACGTAGGCTCGTTAAAATTATTGAACGTTTGTCGCAAAGGGTCGTCCGATCTTTTTTCCCTGCCAGAAAGGAATCCGAGGAAGGGCCTATCGCGATCCGCTACGTTCCTTTCTCGTCCTGTTAATATGATAGAGCACCTCTCGTCGAAGGAAGAAATAAGAGGGTCTCAGAAGTGTATCCGTGGAGTTTAAAGCAAATGTTTCTCCACGAAATTATCGTCTGGTGAGTTCTATGATCTCCGTTTGCGAATCGAACACGGAACTCGTATCGAGTGCTCGTTAGCAACCTGGTGATGTGTCTTCACCGGCTTCTCCAATGACTGAGATCGAAGAGAGAACTTGTAAATTAAGCCTGTGGACTCTTGGAAGTCGTCAGTTGCGGAAGAAATTGTTAGGAAGAAGAGCAAAATTATTTTGTTATTTATTTTATTTAGAATTTGGGAATCAATTCTTTTAATGGTTTTTAACGTGTTTCAAATTGAAGTCAAATTTAAAGGAATTTGTGTATTAATGTAACGCAGGCACGTCAGTTTTCTATTTTTATAAGAAAAATGCTGTCAAATTTTATTTCGAATTTTGATCATATTCAATTTATAGCAAATCCAAGTAGAATTGAAAAGAATTTCTAGCATGTAATTCTAACGTAAGCACCATAAGTTCTCAATTTTCTAATAACAGCATTACAAAACTTTATTTCTGATCAACATTATACAATAATACTGAATAACCCACCCACCGTATTTGTAACATCTATTCAAAAATTTGCTTTACAAAACAGAAACTCCCCTTTGATTTTCCCCACAATTATAAAATTAGCAATTAAATTTGCGATCTTCATTGTTAAACCAATAATTTTTAGTCAAAATTACAATACCATTTGCAATAGCATTCAATCAATTTAGAAACAAACCACCCGCACATAATAAAAAAAACACAACTCTGCATTACATTCGCGTTTCCCCAAAACTGTTTCTCTTTTTTTTTATCAACGAAATAAATCTCCTTAATCATCGATTGTTCGGTCGTGCGTACGCGTGTCCGATGCTCAGCATGAATTAGCCGCATCAGGGCGGCATTTAACCGGTCAATAACGTACAATGGTACGAACGATGATCCTCGGATCTCGATTGTATGGCCAGAATGACGTAGAATTTGAACGTACGACGATTTTTTTTTTTTTTCGCGACCTCTCATTGTCAGGCTAATCCCTGCCCGCACGAAACGCGTTTTCTTCGGCAACAGCTGTCGGATGATCTGCCGATACTCTCCTCCGTGGTGCGACCAAATGGACGCTTTGGGTCAACCTGGCACCTATAAAATAAAAAGGAGAGAAAGAGAGGAAGGATGAGATAAAAGCAAACTGACAACTGTCAAAAATCCCACGGGTTCGAAATCCAACGACGTTTCGATGTGTCGCGTATGCTAATAAACTTTTGCGAACCGATCGGTTTCTTTACAAAAGTACAAGATACGAGCAAAGGATACTTTATTATGTAACGGTATGGAATAAGAATCCTCTGTAACGTCGCACAGCTTCGAATTTATATATTCGTGTACCTTAAATTCGAGTTCTTTTACTTTTTCACACTATGGTGGTATTTTTGTTCGATACCAGTTAACTTGTTACTACTCGATGTTACGTATGCATTAACTTTTTCTATATCATTTCTCTTTGTACTGATACGTATTTGTTTTAGTTAAATATTATTGTATTTATTATCGCAGTATTGTAAATATTTATTTTCTTTCGATGGAAAGCAATATATTTTCGACCAATCATTAGTTGATTAACGAACAGCTGCGAGGTGAATATCGATGGCGTGCTATTCCCACGGGATTTCGTGTTTTATAAGGCGAAATAATCGGGAACAAGGAAAAGGAAACGGTTTCGCCTAACGAAGTCAAAGCCGGGGTGTATTTGCGCTAATGAGACGAAGTGCGACCATTCGATCCGTTTGGTGCGGGAAAAAGAAAAAAAAAAACTGGATCCTCATTATCGTCGGACTAATTACCTTTTAAGTTTCGCTCGCCTCTCCCTCATTTTCCCGTCATGTTTGTCGGTTGACTACCATTTCTGGGCCTTCCCGGCCTGCTTTGCTTTTTACGCGATCATTTTGCGCATAATTCCCCGCCGGCAAGAAATCGTGCGGCAATTAATTGATACTTTGACTCGTTATACCTGTCCATATCGTTATTCGAGGCTGCCTTGAAGATGCTCACTGATATCGTGCCAGATACCTTAACCGGGTTGCCGGAAATGAGTTTCGAACTTTACGTGCCAATTTCTGTACCAGAAATTTGATGTTTCTTTTATCGTTAGGAGTTCAAATCGATTGCTTTATCGCGGTTGCTTTCAAAGATTTCGTACACGCCCATCTTGCATTTCTTAACCCCTTCACTTACAATATCTCACAGTTCAGATGTTACTTCTGTCTACCAGTGTAACCCAATAAGTACTCAAAAGGTGTCAATTACAGGGTGTTCGAATCAACTTACTCGCATCATAACCTAAACAAAGGTACCTTAAAATTCAAGGTAGCTCGATCCAAGAAAATCGCTTATTCCTTTCCGGAAATCGTTTTGATCCGGATCAGTCTTCCGTTCGGCGAGTTGATCGTGAGTCTCACGGTTCCTGCGATCGCTAAGATTAGTCACGACCTAAGGGAACGAAAGTAAATCAGACCTTCGGCCCGTTGACACGTTTAGCCGCGTCCAGGATTCTCTTCGTGGCCGTTGAGGATGATGGCGGTACCGATAGCGATGCTTATGCCGCCGGTAATGGTGATCCTGGCCGGTCGACGATGGTTGTGGTTCTTCCTCGCGTTCGCCCCATGATAAATCACCGGCTCCATCGTCGTCACAATCCTGCGCCCATTAATCTCGATAATTGAATCAATATCTGTGATATCTGCTTGTATATCCGGGCCTGGCCGCATGGTAATTAGCCGGCCTCGTCATAAATCATGCCCTACGGGGGTCGGAGTGCGCCGCGAACACGAAAGGAGGCATTGCCTCTCTAAATGGCAAGTCTTCGTCCCCACCTATTCCTCAGGGTCTTGTAAAGGCGGTAGAACCTCTGTCGCATGTTCTTGCCATTCATAATCCTCAAATATTAAGCGACGGATGCTTCAAATGATAATGTCAAGAGTTAGAATCAGTAAACCCGTTTGTATTATAATAGGCAAGACGCTACCTCTGTGAGTAGTAAATTCTATTTGTCGTTGTTTTATAAAAAGATGGTAATTATAGTATTGCCTCTCAAAGTGGCAACCTTCAGTCCCCATCGATTCTTCGGCATTTCACAAAAGATAATAAGGTTTTTCTAAAGGGGGTTCATTTTTAAATCGTAGATTTAGTTTGGATTCATTAGAAAAACATTCGAGATGATTCTCTTCCGCGTGTTGTTCACGATCACACAGAGGAATCACGCGTGTCCAAAGTGAAGCCGCTCGATGATTCATAATAAACCGCTCAATGCCAGGAGAGTTCACCGTTTCATCGAGCACGTATGGCGATTCACCGACGTCTCGGGCCAAGCCAGGGGTCAGCCCGACTTAATCAACCGATCATTATCACCGGTTCGCGGCGTAATGATTGAAAGAGCCCGGGGTTGTCCTCGCTTTATCGCGAACAACGGTCCGAGGCGTGGTCGTTCGCCAGCTGCTACGTACCACCAGCGACTTCCATTATTCCACGAATCGATTAATTAACGGTCACCGACTAATGATCGATAAACGGAAACTCCGATCGCGTATACGCTAGCTTCCTGGAATCGTCGGTTGCATTGCGAATCGAATCGCAAAACGATCGATCGTTTGGATCACGAATTCATCCTCGATCGTAATTAATTCTTGTTTTGTCGGTAATTCTATGCGATATCAATCTGAATAAAGTTTCTGTTTATTTTGACCCTTTGCCCTTTGACAAACCCATCGAATGTTGCACTTTGTGACGTAGAAGATCTACGAAGATTTGATGACTTAAAAGTAACAGGAAATGGTACTCAGGGCATATCGATTTAAAGCTTAAGATTCATTGAAAATGATACTGTAAATGTTCCACCAATGTTCTTAATTCCACGTGGCTGATTCTTCATTGTATAATGTAAACACTATAGATTCTTCAAACTATAACAAATGGATTGATATGTTATTTATTTTAACGAAGATATAGTAATTGATGATGCGTTGATACAGTCATTTTAAACAAACCTTAAGCTTCAAATTGATGTACCATGAATGCTGTTTCGCAGTAATTTTATGTCATGAAATTGTATCAGACTCCTGTATTGCATAAAACTTCGATAACATCTTATCAAGCTTAAGTTTAATTTGTAATTTTCTTTAAAATACATCGGAAAATTTGCATTCTCTTCTGTGACCTATCCATTTTACAATTATTTCAAGTACGGTATTAAAAGTTTCACGAGAAACAATAACAAATAACTATTTAAATTGAAGTTAAAATAATTTCAGCTCCCGAGAATCATCTTACGAAACATCTTCCATCTCCAATGGTTTAATCCACCCAGTTTGGAGCGGAATCACGATGAAACTCGTGTCGATTTAAATACCCGGCTTCGATGGCGGTCAATTTTCACGGCACAGCTGCGAATTCGAGTCCACTGCCCGATTTATCGCCCGCTGACTAATTGACTCCGCAAGATACGCGGATTCGCCTGCTCCCTTCTTTCGCCTTCTCGTTATCTGCTCGCTCGAAGATCAGTCGTATCCCTCTCAGAAGCGAGCATCCGTTCCGATCGTGAAACGAGCCGCCTTCTTAATGAGCCAATTATTTAATTGGCCCGCTACACCCTCCCCCCCCCCACCTTCTCTTCTCGTCCATCTGTGCTCGTTTTCTCGAAAAAACCGACAAACGGTTTCAAACTTGTCCCGTTGAAATTGTCTCGTTGCATTTCGTGCCGTTCACGGTCGAACATTCCTGCAACATTGTCGTTAACATGCTCGAAGGGTTACCCTTTTATTCGTTAATTATTCGTAATGTAGGAGGAACAGGAATCGAGAGATTTGTATGCTTGTTTTAAACATCCGGGCATGGTGTTCTTGCTGAAAGGATTCTTGTTAACAGTTTTGGTTTTCTGTGCTTCTGGGTTTGTATATTAAGTTGTTCAACCTAAACCGTAATTGGTACGATGAGGTCTGTTAGAAATTATTAAGTCTACTATAAATATAACCTATATTATCGTCTTTATTTATTCTTTTAATCACCTCCTAATTGACACCTTGACTGCCACGCCAAAGGCGCTGAAAACTTGGTCAGGTAAAGCATTTATTTCTCCCAAATTTTACCTATTATTCTTACAATTCTTTGTAATTTCTATTATTCAAAATTTGAAATGTCTAATACGACGAAAGGATATTAACAATGCTAGCGACAAATCTCTATGGAAATTCAAACGTCACTCGAATATGGGTGACGCGGCAGTGAACGTGTTAATTGAAACAATACAAATTTCAAACGCAAGACCTCCATATATTGGGTCAAAGAATATTTAATTTCAAGTGTCAGCTCGCTCTTTAAAAAAATTCCAAACACTACAAAAATAGCAGTTTATGATTCTCTTTTGTCGTCGCCAGAATTATTAGCGAGTTGGAGCTCGGAATAGAAGCAAGTTGACGCGAGGGGGATCCAAATGAACTCATCAAGGACGTTATTCGGTAGAAATCTCAATTAAGGCTAAATTGCCCCCCACGCGGGGAAGAAAATAGAGTGCGAACGGGATCCCTGAAATTGAGAAAGACGACGAGCCGAACTGTACGACGTGGAAGGTTCTTCGAGTTCATGGCGCAAATGGAAGTCGAAGACCCCGAGTGAGCAAAACGGCATTCCATACCGTGCTTGATTGGTTTTGGCGAAGGTGTACCGCCTTTCTGGGGGTCGGGTCAGGTCACTTCTGCCTTTTACGTGACTCTTCTTGCCGACGAACGTGTCGAACGTTTGGAACCATCCGGATGATCCTTGCTAATATCCTCTGTTGAACGGTGCCCTCTTTTCTTACTGTTTAAGATAATTTTAAAACTGATTTCCTGTATAAATCCCACTAAACACACTTAATCTTACTCTATCCCTCGATTTACACTGAACATAGGTTCCTTAGAATACCGTGTAAATTACTGTAAATCAAGATCGTAGATTTTTTCACGTAAAACCGTGTAAATCAGTGATTTATGTCAACGTAAGATAAAACTAAATATATCTTAAAAAACATAAAAATAACAGTCTATTCATAAAATGACAAAAATATGAAGGTATACGTATGTAATTCATTTTACATACAGAAACGAGAAATATAAATTCAAAAATTTTAACAAAAGTTTAATTACCGTTATCACTTTCGCAGACTATTAATCTTTTCTTCCTGATTGGTATGATGTCATTTTCATCACTCGATAGAAAGACTAGAAATATAAGCGCCAATGATACCAAGCGAACGGAATTAAAAAATGACCGCAGATATTTGTTTTATTAATCCCATATTTTAAAAACCTTGTACATAAAGCACCGTGTAAATCGGGCGATACGTGTAATGTCTTCTGAGCCTGCATCAATCCTAAATTCCCAATAGCACTCGCATGTATGATGGGACCCTCAGTTTCGTGTTTATAAATCACCAACTGACCTTAAATATTAACTGAGCTCTACAAACTTCCCTTCAGAGGTTCGTATCAAATTGCAGTGACCATTGTCATCAATCGCGGCTTCACAAATATCCACGTGGGTGGATACAGCCCCATAAAACGAAGTTCCCAGAAACGCCATAAACTAAAGGAAAGGTTAGGCAACCAGCAATAAAAGGACTTCAGTGTCAAACGTGGTCTTCGATAACTGTAATGGAAAACGATACAGCTGTGATCCCTAAAAAAAGAAAAAGAAAAAGAAAACAGAAAGAGAGAAAAGACCGTGCTCTTTTTCTTTCTGCATCTCGCACTTCCTATCTCGGGTTCGATAAGCAGGTCCAGTTCCTTTTGTCGACAAATAATCGTAAAATATTTAACGGGATCTTTTATCACGCGCGAAACAATCGACCAACTTTCACGCCCTCTCAACAAGAAACGAGATAAGGGGAAGAAAGTTACGTTCACTTTGCATTTTTAATGGAATTTGTTCCACTTGTCGTTAAAAAAAAAAGACGAGGTTCATTTATGAACAGATGGTCAGCTGGTGGATAGAAAGCTATGGGTCAGTTTTGTTGGAAATTGTTGGATTGGTGGGCAGCCTTCGTACAATACGATTATTTTTATCACGATTGTAACTGTAAATTCCGCTTAACAGGGTTTCAATACAACGCAGGGCGAATTAACCGTGTTATAGGAGGGTTGGCTGTGAATTAGTGGCAATATAAAAATTCTGTTTGCTACAAATTAGAAAATATTCGTCTAGTACCCTAATTATTGACACGAGGATTAAAAATTATTTCATTAACCACGACCTACCCAACAATTTCAAACATTCTCCTAATAAAATGAATGCAAAATGAATATAAAAATGTCTAAATAATGAATATCCAGAGCAATCTGACAAATATTTCAACAGAAAAATAATAAGTTCCTTAAAATCAAGATATAATTATCTGACCATCCAATTAATGATACAAGGGTTAATGAATATAATAACACCGATTGTTAAAAGCAAAAAGAAAAATTCGAAACGCGATAAAAATGCAAACGAAGGTTCGAAAGAGCGCGTATTCGATCGAAATTACGATGAATGCGAGTGTTAATTGCCACCCGTGGCGGGGCGTTAATTAACGCGGTTGATTAATCAATTGAATTCGAAAGCAGGGAGATCCAAGTCGGCCGAGAATTGTAAATGACACCTCGCTGTGCGTGGAAGGTCGCAATTATATAAACGGACTATAATTTACGAGGATAATTCGTAGCCGGGGCCACGTGAAAGAGTTAGAGAATGGGTGGAGGAGTAATTATCCCCGGCGTAGAAATGAAACACCATTATGCCGAGTGTTGGCGAACACTCTTAACGACTGTAGATGGCTCGTTATCCCGAATTTATGCTTTGTTAGATGGCTTTCGTCAACACTATCTTCTACAAGCCAATCCTGGTGGTTTGAAACCGAAAATCCTAGTTTTTGTGAACTTTAGACCGCCTCGAGGACGATATGAAAACAATTTCTTTGTACCTGAATTCTTCTTTTAAGAATAAAATGAATTTTATAAAATGCCTTTGTATAAAGTACCTTGAGGCTCAGAAGCTTTAACGATTAAGGTATTTAACGCAAACGACACGAATTGTATTTAATCTACTCATTGTCCATTATTAATTCAATTAAAATACAATTTTTATCTTTTGCAATGAATAATTCGCAAAAGTAAGTGCATAAAATTTAGGCTTTTTGTTAAATGTATTATTATGCTCCGAATGTCAGCTTCAATTTTTGGAAATGGTTGAAAAATTTTTGTGCGATGTGCCATGACACTCGTGGGCGCTAATGGATGAACTGTTCAGCCTAAAAAGCTTGAAATTCATTCGTAAATCATCCTAACTATCTCATTAAACCGTGTGCTTCTTGCTAAATGTCAATCACTGAAACGAGTTTACTCATCTCTTCCAGTTAACGGGTTAAGGCGGTGTTCAGCCCAGCTAACCTTAACGATGCAGGACCTGTACGAAACGCTCTCCTTTCCTTTTCCCACTCTTCCACGGCAAGCACCACTGTTACGGTAGTGTGGAAAGCTCGAGTAGGCAGCGAACCGTTTACACGTGGTTCCCGTTCTAACGACACATGCAGCCAAACGTAACCAACTGGAAAAATGAAACGACTATAGATAGGTGATTATTTATCAGTGATTCAAAAATAGCAACTTTGAACGGAAAAGGAATCTTTAATTATGAATTGAACGGTTCCAAAATAAAATTTTGAAGCAAAACACAAAGATAGCGAATTGATACCAACCAAAGTGTTAAGATGGTCCCGTCATCATTTCTGACGATTCTCCAACGTCCATAAAGCAAGGCAACAGAGTGAATCGGCCAATCGAGCCGAAACGTGCCATCAACACGTCCCACGCTCGTTTCTTATCCCCTTAACTGTAATCGAATCGATATCATCCCGCGCGTAGCTGTTTTTCACGTTCCGCTAGCTAATTGCCCGTGGCCTCACGGCACACACCCTGTTCGTTGTAAACGGCCTCACGTGTCTACGAACGAGACCGTCCGTGTCCCGGGGTCCGATTTCGAGTCGGACAGTTAACTTAATTACCAGCCGTGGTTATACGCGGCACGACGCAGGAAGCGATGGAATCTTCTGACGATCGACGGTTGAACCAGCGGTCTTGGATGACGGGCCTGGCCACATACAGCACGAGATCGGTAAGGATAAAACAGACACGCGGGAGAGAATCGAGCGAGGTAGGTCGCACTCGGGCGTGTTCATGTCCGACGCGACCTTCGGCCTCTCCTACGAGGCTGGTGGCTGTTGGCCGGACTGGATCCACGGTACCGCTATCCAAGGCTCCCTTCTTGCTTAGTTCACCGAGGATAAAATGGCATTGCTACCCTACATACCGTCACGGATTGGCCGTACAGGGTCCGGGTAAAAATTGTTATCCACTCGCATGTGAACATACCTCGGCCCATTGGCGTAATTAGGATTTTTACATCGGGGGTCCCCGGTAATGAGAGTGTTATTGTATATTGTAAGTACTATATTTCGACCCAAGTATTTATGGGAGAGGACAATCCAAATTCTGAAAGAGGGTATGTCTACCCTAGCCATAGGATATTTTTCTAAGTAATACTAAGAAAATTTGAAAAATCGAAAGTTAGGTTTAAATTGCCTCTAACAATTTAAATATCCTTACGTCCAATATACCAAGGTCTTACGATTCAAAATAGAGTAGTATACGTTTCCTACGTCCGGGTCATGATTGCCTTGCCTCCGTCGTCCAAGCCTCACTACCTTCGGCGTACATTTTTATTCTGTTTTCGTACATCGACGCAATGAATGGACACCGTGTTATATTTTCACAATAACGTAAAAAACTGTTGAATGGAAACACAGTAATGGGTAGCCAGGAACTTGATTTGCTGCAAAAGGGTTAAAGCCGATGTTGTACCGCTATCCGCGCTCATAACGCCAAGAGACACGAAACGGAATTAGTGATCCGTGAAGCATACGTTCGTAGCGCGCCTCGAGTTCGATCGGAAAGCGAACGATAAGCCTGGTTGGCGTAATTTTCTTTGACCCTGGTCGCGACGTTATGCAAAGTAAATTGCCAGGACACGCCGGTGGTTAACAGCGCGACGAGATAAGCGAGAGCAAAATGGGAACACCGGGCAACCAGCCAGATCAGACGATGATCTCGTTGGCCAGGATCGCGGAACCAGAATCATTAGTGCCCGTTGATCATCCTGACGCTTGTTTCGAATCGCTTTGGCCAAACGGGAGGTGCTGTTACGCTCGGATCAGCTCGCTCGTTCGCTCGCCTTCTAATGAGCTGTTACGCAAAAACATCCGAACACCGGGCAATTTGCTTGTTTTCTTTGTCGCCTACGTAATGACGTTCTTGCGCGGATTTTGAGAAACGGGATAGGCCGTGAGAAAATTGCTGATTTAGGGAAGCGCAAAAATTTCTAATCTTTCGACCCCACGTCGCGTTGGTACACTTTGGTTTATAGAATCGCCTCAGATATTATTACATGAAATTTTAGTACTGAGATTATGATAAATAACAATTTGGATAAATAAAATATTGTGGTTATGTGCCTTGCAAATTATATGTAATGAAGTTTTTATTAATTAATATTTGAAGCAATGATTTCAAGTCCAACTCTTCTGATTCCTTAATTAAATTTTCGGGGGGTAGAATTCATGGAGTTTGAATAATGTAATTGTTAAAGATAATTCTAGGTAGTTAGGTGCTGGATTTAGTGGACTTTTTATGGCTGACGAGGATAAAATAACGTGTATGAATTCTTTGAAATACGTTAAAGGGAAAATTAATTGCACCGTCGTTGAGTGTTGGAGCTTTGTTATTAAATTTACGTTTCCGGTATTTTTAGTGATTTATTAGTGTCGTATTGCAATTAATGGTCCTTTTATGGTTGACAAAGATGAAACTGTTGAGAGCAGAGATAGTGAATTCCTAGAAATATATTAGAATTAAAATTAATTGCACTGTCGTTGAGAACTGGTTAGGATAATAAAGTGTATTCAGTATTAAAGACGTTTCTCTTTTGTGTAAACCAGGTTGCGAACTAGTTTCAACTTTTATGTGTTCTCCGTTTAAGAACAGGACCTCCTTGATATCATTCGTCTTAGATCTGCTTCGAACAGGGACTTCCGGAATGCTTAGGACGAAACACACGTAAATTATAAATCTTAGTACCATGACACGTTTAATATTTTATACATTGCAAATTAAAAATACTTTAAAACGGAATTACTGGGAAATTTAGAAAATTACTGACTTAAATTTGAGAATTAAGTATTTGTGTATTTAAAACTTTGACAATTGGTAATTTTGTGTCACATACTGTCAAAACTTCACTATAATAGCTACATTTTAAAATAATATAATATCTATCCACGTTAATAATTAAGCTAAATAGAAGTACACTGAAATATAAAAGAACATCAGTTTTTTCTATGAATTGACAAAGCCCTCATAGAAAATATCTATTTTATCCACTTACTGCCTTATCAAATTATTTAGTCGTTTATTTCTAAATCTAATTAATTCCTTGTTATATTCCACTGTTACCTGAATGGTGTAAGACAATTATTACAACAAAAAAAAGGCGATTGAGTTCGTGTAAAGAACTTCTAACAACAATCTATGCGAAGTTAATCCACCGATGGCACAATACCTCGACTAAATGCCAAGGACGGCTTAAGTTTCTCCTTCATTTCACACAGCTTCCTGTTCTCCGCCCGAGAGCCACGTAATGTCACGTTCCCTAGGTTAAGTTTTACAAAAAAGCAGAAAAACTTCTTCCTTTGTATCAATCTTTAACCATATTCCATCTTTTTTTCTGTTACAGGTAAGCCCCTGTTTCAACATACACATTGGACGCGATCAGACTTCATTAAGGTCAGATAAATCATGATTTTACGAATGAAACAATTCAAAATATCATACAGGAAGAATTTGTAAGAAATATAGAAAATTTTAATTACCTTCTTAATTGTATAAAAGGATACTTCACGAAATACGATTATCAAAACGAAAAAAAGGACAGTTGATTGAACTCGTACAAATGATTCTTTGACACGGGTCGAATTATACCCGGGGAAGCTTGATCGCGGCTTTAATCACGCCTTTCTATCGCGCTGCTAATTTCTCTGCTGGTGTACGACGCACTTAGGGCCGAGATATATTGCTAAATTCGCTTGAGAAACGGCTACGCTCGAAAGACTTCCTGTTTTAATGACTTGTTGCTCCTATCAGGGAATCCATTTGAGCCGTCTGAAAATGAATTATGTCTTACCGATTGATTTTAACACTCTGCACGATGCAATTTTTTATCGTTCAATATCGTTGAACCTCCCTGAGATTTTAATTGAAATTTTGACGATACAGAAAAATATCGTATAATATTAAAAGTAAGGATAGTCGCTTTGTATGTCAATTTCATGACATACGATTATCACCAAATGGCACTTGTCTTATATCAATTTAAAGTTTAAAGCTTGAAGAAAAGTTCCATATAAACGCTTCATCAATATTCTTTAAACAAAATGACTAGTTTTTCCTTGAAATAAGTAGTGGGTTTTTAATAATCGTTTTATTCGTAGCTTGTTTTGTGAAACAATTACACAGTCATTTTCTTCAAAATTTCGGGACGATTTTATATCATGAACTTCTGTCAGTCCTTCTATGTTTCAACGCAACTTAATAAAATCTTAAGCTGTTTATCAAATTGACGGTGGTTGACGTCGCGAGCGACAGCCAAGGGTGACGATGTTTCACGTTGCTCGTCCCCGTTTCGTCGACTTGATTATGATGCAAAGAAGGCCGTGGAACGAGTAAATCAACTTTAACCACCTTTTGCCCCCGATCCGACTTCATAATCGAGACCTGGACCGACGCGTCGCGTCGGTCAATTACACTCGGCGGACCTCTAGCCTCCCGTGGCTACTTTAAATTGCAAACACCTATATATAACCACTCGTATTCTCATATGCGGGATTTTTTTTATATAAACGACTCCCTAAAATTAGAAAACAATGATTAGAATATAAAATATAAATGATTATTTATTAAACAATTTGAATAAATTACGAAATTCCAGTAAAAATTTAAAAGTATCCAGAATTAATTTCACTATTGTATATTAGAAAATGGTTCGAACTGTTCTTTTTCAGTCGTGCCAGTTTTTTTCCGAGGCAACGATTTATCATTCAAAACAGAGGATCTAAATTGAACTTTGGTCCCTCGGTATCGTTCGAAAGGATCTATACTCTCGTTCCATTTGTCTTCAACCGTTCCAAACCACACGAGCATTCTTAACGATCCACGGGTCGGAGGAGATGTCAATTGATTATGCCAATTCCGCACCGGCGATTGTACACACGGGAGGATACGGTTCGAAATCCGGTTTCGTTCGTCGGGTTACGTAACACGTCCAGATAAAATGGATGCCCGTGACAATTCGGCACGCAGCATCTCGATCGGGAAATCTTGAGACTGTCTAACGGTACAGTAACCGCGAGTGTGTAGTTCGCCGTGAAACAGGACGATCCGAGTTTGATTCGTCGATGGTATCGCACAGGGGCGACCAATTATGGTTGTGCCAGTTCGAGAACCTCTGGTGCCACTCTGTGTTGATTAAACCAGGGATTCCGATCTAATTGGATTAGGACGTGCCTCCATTTTCCATTCGTCATCGTTCGAGTCTTTTCTTTTCTCTTGATCGTTACTTGTGTTCGTCTTTCTTCTTTTCTGGGCTTGATTCATCGATTCACTAATGGCTGTTATTTTTCTGTTTGTATGGAAACTTTGGGATTAACCCTTTCATCGAGGCGTTGTGTAGAAATATTACGATTTAATACCGATTTGTGTTGGTTTCGAAAGGTGGTATTAGGTTGAATTAGTATTGAATCAAAAGTTTGTCGATTGGTAATAGGTATCATTGAAAATTGACAACATAGCTAATAATTAATTAAGTTTTTCTGTAATTTACAATATGAAAAATGTTGAAAGGGTTGAATATATGATCAAAAAATTGATAGTAAAAATTCGAAATTTACACTAACCAATATTCAATACCACCATAACGAAAAAAGAAAGAAATATTCCTTGTTGTTCGTTTGGACAGCAGTGATTCGGTTCACCCGGCTCATTACTGGGTTGAGAAACGCTGTCAGAAGGCACGTATGGTCGAAACGATGAAGCAGATAGTCATTTTGGCTCATCCGACGTGTCCGCCGCGTTTAAAAGAATCAAAAGGATTCGGCCGGTCGGTGATTTGTTGCTGACGGTGCCGACAGGTCCGGTTTAATGCGGGGTCCTCCTCAACTTCTATCTTCGTCCGGTCGAAGTTTCGTCGCCGGTTATGAATCATTCTTGAACTCGAATCAAGCCAAGATTCGTCTCTTTTTTTCTTTTTCGAGCCATGAAAAACCGCGACTTCAAACCCGTCTCCGTCGTGAAATTTTAATCAAAAAATATCAAAACGTGAAACTAACATAAGCAGAAATCAGTATCGAAAATTTTACCGTTCACAATAATTGATTCCATGATCGTAACAAAAGATTAAAGGCGACTGGAAAAACTGGCGCCAGATTCAAACCGATAAGAATCATAATCATTCTTGCAACAATCTAACAAAAGTCTGATGACAAAGGTCCGATGTCGCGACGATTACATCTGTCGTCGGTACCGAAATGGTAAAGCAATCGGCGACGTCAGCATCGATCCTCGATCAAAGGCGAGGACAATCGAGGCGAGCAGAGCGGGCCACACGCGGTCAATCGAGATTCCAGATGGTCGAGCTCTCTCGACCGATTGCCTACCTTAGAAAAGATGGTTGCGGCGAACCGTTAGAATAGGAAGGAGCAAAAGGGGCTTCGAAGTGTGCTGCAGCACGCCTCGGGCCCGGTATAGAGGTTACGAAGCGCAGGAAAGCGGGCGCGCGCGGATGCAGGAGTTGCATTCGCGAACGAAGCCCGATATCTTCGACCACACCCATCTTCCCGCTCTCCTTTAGTTCTCTTTCGGAGAGAGGAAACGCTCTGCGCAGAGAAACGGTCCCGGGTTCTCAGGTATCGTGGCACTAGGTAGATCGGCACGTCGCATTTACATCCACGCTTGCTCCACTTGCTGTCGAAAGAATCCGCGTCAATGAGGACGAGGATGAAAAATGTGACTTCGGCTGCACGACCTCTTTCTGTTTCTTCAATCGTATTGGGTTGTATACCAAAAGTTCCTTTCGCTCTGTTAATTTAATAACGGATGTTTAATGCTTTACGTTTCATGTTATGTTGGTTTATCGTCTTCTTCCATTTCTCCGGAAGTTACATTATATTATTTCTTTAACATTGCCGAACGTTGTGTGCAGATAGGGAAAGAAACTTTTGGAATAACCTAATATCTAGGATCGTTAGAATCCTTCGTTCGGTCAGAGGAACTGTTAATTTTTCAAAGTTAATTAACAATTAACACGCTGTAAGCTGTTGTCTAAAAATTGGAAATGGGTAGACCATTATTATTCAGAGTGACACTTGAATTTCTTGCACCTAGGCAATTAGAAATCTTCGTAATAGGTACTTGAATGATGGATAACGGAAATATCAGAATATTGTGAAAATTATAAATAAAATTATTACCTAACGAAATCGTCAGCAGCTCCATCGTGGTAGTCAAAATATTAAGTGGTCGACGTTTGGGTAAAGAAAAGGAAACATTTCTTTAAAATGTAATTTTCAGACAGTCTCATTAACCCTTATTCTAATTTTCCAAATTGAATAGTTTTCAAATCGTTTTTTAATAATATAAGTTAAATAGACAAGTCGATGTGAAATTAATATTGGTAAAATTTACAAGTAATCTCATAATAACTGCTATACTTTAGGAAAATTATCTGTGACGATACCATAAATCTAATCAATGAAAGAATGAATGATTTGATAGGACTGAAATGTCAGCCGTTAAATGTAATATCCTAGAAAAAGAATGAGGAGAAATACAAAATCCTTCGGTAACGATCGTTGTTTCTAGAAAAATTACTATCCAGGTTCGTCGTAAAGGTTTCTTTCGACATTAAACCGACTATAATACCGCTCGAGTTTGCAGTGCTTGTTCGTTGAAACAGCATAGAAAACACTTTTCTCTCGCTCGGACGTCGGGTGAACGCTTAATGTAAGGCCGGGAACTCATTACTTTCTTCGTTCGCAGATACCATGCAATTCTAGCTCTCATCCACTAGCCGGATATTGATCGTAAACGAACGAGATGCTATAAGTTCCAGTGAAAATTATCGGCTTTCCCTGAGCAACTTGAAAAATGAATACCTTCCATATTGTATCGAGCACCGTAAAAAAAAGACATGATATACTGAAACATGAAATTAAAGCAAATAAAAAATTTTAAACTTAGCTTTTGAAATTTGCTCCGCGATAGAAATAATTTCTACAACATAATACATTCTGCGGACAGGAAAATTTAATTTAATTTAAATTTTGATTAAATTTGATAATTGTAGCTTGGGAAAAATTGGTCAAGAATGGGGTAACTCTTTTATTTAAATATTTCTTAAATTATATCTACTGATTTTATAACATAAATTCATAGTATTATTTCTATTTTTCATTTTTCAATATTCATTTTTTTAATTTTTGTTTTTAAGGTACAATTATGAATTTTCAATTAGCGAGTTTCTTTTTTCACCAGAGGATTGTGTTACAATTTAATTTCTGTCTCTTTGATGGAACACGCAATCGCGTTTTTCGCGCCCGTTTAAACCGTGATTCACGCTCTTTAAGCAGCGTCTTAATGTGTGAAACACCACGTCGAAATGCTAGAGCCGTGGTAAAGTTTATCCTTCGATGAAGACGCCCGTTACGAGACGACTATTTACGATCGTCGATTCGCGAGAAAGTCGCGGGTAACGCTGCGAAATAGATAATACCGATCGAGATTCGTATCTCTTTCGAAACATTCTGGAGCAAATCCATCATTTTTTAATAAAATTACGAGATTAAATCGTGGTACCCATGATTATCATACACCCCTGTACCTCAAATTTCCTATATTTGCAAAGACCAACTACAAAATACCTCAGTCACTTGATTTCTAAGACTCAGAGAGATTTAAACCCACAATATTTGTTCCATAACTTCATAATTTATCTGTTACGACACGCGTAAGTAACAACGGTACACCATGAAATTCTACAAGCAGGAAATCTTCAATCTTTTATAGAAATTTGGTGCGTTACCTCAAAGTTGCACAAACTACACCCTGAATACTTTGTCATATGTGTTATAAATAGCTGATCGATAACCAATACCTCGGATTTTATAGACAAAAAACGGATGACTGTCGAAGGTTTTTCATCGGGAACAGGAATCTGTTATCCTGGTCCCGGTGTCCCGTTCTCGTACGCTCGGTTTCACGGCTGATTTACCGCCTCGACTTCTTGGTAATTGTTCGGGGCGTGGCGGGCCGTGTGTTACCGGCATCACGGCGATCTCCCACGCGTGAACGCCGTCGACTTATATCGATACATATCTCGTGGATTCGACCACGTCGTCGGGGATCCCGACATGTACGGTTGGCGGCTTCATTTCAATAAACCGAAAGTCACGCTCGTGGCTGAGTCACAGCGAAATAAGAACGTGCCTTGTACGAAATCGAGCTCCATAGGTAACGCGTGGAAAAATGGACAGTGGGAAAGTTCCAATGGTACCAAAAATTGACCGAGTTTCAAGGAAATTTCAGGCTCTGAAAAGGTTTGGGGTAAATTAACCATTTTTCAATTTATTCAAGTTATAGTGGCCCACATCCAGACTTTAATATATCTTGTTGTAATTATTTGAAAATTTATGTAATCTTCTATTTAATCCCACCGTTTAAAAAAAATTGTAAAAATTTAAACATTATAACAAGTTTTAGCTACTTAAGGCAATTTGAATAATGAAATTCGTTGTTGAGAATATTTCCAACGAAAAATCGAGGCGGTGTTAACGAAAGAAATTCATTTTGTGGGTGGACGTGTATCTTCATTATCTCCGAACGGAAACGCGAGTTCAATTTACTATGGCGATCATCGATCATCATTTTCAGATTGTTTGTTCTGACGAGCGTTTCGACATTAGTCCATCTTTCGTCAGGGAATATGTGTTTATTAATGCCCGTGCCATCTATCACGAATCCTTTCGACCGAACCTCAACACGTTGTTGAAAAACTGTCATGTCAAATTATTCGATGAAAGACAGATGCCAGGTAACGAGCAGCAAAGATTTCTTTGTGACCCAGAAAGAAATCCTTCGATTCTTTTGATATAGAAAGAAAGGAAAAATATACAGAATTTCAGGTTCTTTATTTTATCATTTTATAATTAAAATTGTGCCAAACGTTACTGTACGAAATAAGTGACTATTTTAACTACATATAAGCCAATATTGTAAGTGCTTTGGCGGTTGTAATAATTTCAGTTCACAATCGTGACCCATACTTAAAAGAAATACGACGAATATAAGTTAGATGCTACAAATTTTCAGGCAAAAAGATTACAAATATAGGAAAAGAATCTTTAACCCTTTGCACTCCAAGCATTTTTGGGTGTAATCGGATCTAATCTAATTTTCTAACTACGCTTCCAGAAACGAAACGCACTGTGTCGGAAGAAAAGTATTAGAAATATTTGAGAATCTGTTGATTTTTATACCCTTCTTTAATTTTCTATATTTTGATATGGGTGAAACTAAAATTTCGCATTTTAGAATACTCCGATAATTTAAATATGGCGCCTCAGAGACAACACTCGGGTGCAAAGGGTTAAGATAAACGCAGAAAATTCGGAGAATGGATATTACATTTAAATTATCACCGTTCAGCGGTTAACGCGTCGAGTGCCACAGTGAAAACGGACGTACGTGGTCAGACACGATAAAATCTTAATTATTAAGAATGCAATCGATTAATTTTCAAATTTAACCTTTCAGTCACCATTGACTGACCCCCTTATTCGGTCGCAGAGATTAATTTCGCAAGTAACAATAATTGCTCTACGTAGAAAACAATTATAAATGAAAAATGACCAAATATAAAAACCTTGAATACCCATGATTTTATTAACCAGTTTGATCACCCATTGAATGTATCTATCTGACAGTCCGTGTCGGACGCGAAGGGTTAATTACCCGTCGTAATCCCGTTCGCCTTCGCCCGTTAAGCGCCGTCGTTAACCAGCCGCTTGTTCACACACACACACACACACACGCACAGAAACACACGGTGGCTGAGAAAAAAGAAAGCACACGGGGATACACGACGATTGCATAACGTTTATCCGTATTTCTCATGGATATATACCCATAAGCCGTGCTAACCGTTCGACGTTCGCAAGCCTGTGCTTTCGCCAGGTTCCACACTCCCGGAGCTCTCTCACCGAGCTGTTCGAACGGTTACACATATGCGAGAGTTCTCTGTGCCACACCCAGGTCACAACACCACCGGTGAAGTATATATATATTTTTTTCCTTTTCCTCCGGTGTACAGAACCGCTGATACGCTATCTCGAGCCAACCGCCATCTTGATGCTCTAGCTGGGTGAAAGAGGATGGATTTTTCGTTCGCTTCCTACGGGTTCGATGGAAAGTTGGCTGGAGAATTTCTTGCCGTTAACGAGCTCCGATGGTCGCATATTTTATGGGATCTGTTGATAAGACTATATTTGGTTATCCCATAAGTAATCACATTCTTAAGAAGAGAATTTCAATTATGAACAGTTACTGTTAATTTTAATCGTTCATCTGACGATCTGTCTTTTTTAAGGTTAAAGGAATTTTAATTCATTATCTTTTATCGTAAAATTCATTTCTAAGAAATTATTATATTCTTGTGTCGAGGAATTGATATGGTCTGTCTGGTTGTTGATTTCAAATTCTTCGGTAAGTGATGCTTTATCTACTTATTTATATTATCCACGATCGACTTAATATTTAGCGGTGTGCTTTAATACACACCTCAAAGGTACCAATTGTGAAATTGGGTAAAGGAGAGTTTGCTGTTAGTGAGCCTGGATGATTAAATTATAATGAGTAAAACAAAAGAACAAAATTTAAATAGTATTCAAATTGCTCTACTATATGTACCAGATTGCAAGTTCAAATTTGTAAATTAATTGCTTCAATCCTTAACACGTCGACTGCCACAGTGAAAACGGACGTGTGTAGTCAGACACGATAAAATCCTAATTATTAAGGGTGCAGTCGATTAATTTTTCAAATTTAACCATTCAATTCGTTAGTTAGCATTATTAGCTTAATGTTAACGCTATCTGTGGTTTATTTAATCATTTCTTTTGGTAATTATTTGATTTTAAAAGATTTCGGGTGCCGGTCACCGGTGACCCCCGTAGCAGCCAACGTGTTAATAATAAATAGGCTGACAAGGTGTTGAAATATGGAATCAAATGATAATATACTGAATAATTGTTCATAATTTTTCTCCGCAAACCATCGATGTTTTCGTTTCATCGCCACTTCCGTTGACGCCCGATCTCTCCTCCCGTTTCAAGATGAAGAAAGATTCTGTTCTCCTCGTGGTAGCCGGTTCGTCGGCTTCCTGGCGAGGGATGCCACGTTTTAATGAATATCACACACGCACGCGATATCCTGCGAAATCGCTTCGAGAATCGGATCGTACGATCATCTTTCGAACGTCGTCGATATTTCATCGTTAACCAACTCTGACTTTTTACATCCTGTTTTTCTTTTCTCTCGAAGGCTATCAGCAATGTGACGCGACACGAGACCTTTCTTTTTTCATCGTTTAATTGGACCTGGATCCGTTTCCTTTTTTCTCTTCTCTTTCTTCAATAAAATGTAAATAAATTGGAACGCGGAGGCTCCTTCCACGAATCTTGTTATTGGAGATCAATAAATTGTGTCGGCGATCGATCGTTCGTAAATAACCGGGCGATAAGTTATGAAATTTCGAGTCGCAATTAAACATCGCGTGCAAAATGGTTTTGTCAGCCCCTTTTCACCCGTGTCATCGAGATTCTCGAAGGCGAAACGGTTACCAACTTGTTTCAACATCTGAGTCGATTTTCGTTTATTTTTATTCTGAGTTTATTTTTATTTTTATTGCTTTTTCAAGTATTCTAACCGTTCGTCGCGAAAGGGTTAAATGATTCATCCCTTATTTATGTAAAAAGTTTAGAGTAACTGCAAGCTTCTTTATAATTTGTTTGCGAGGATGAAGAGTGGAAATTAAAATTTGCAAGTAGAGATCAATAGAAGAGGTCAATAGAAAATTCTAGATTAAAACAAAACAAAAATTAGTACAAATTAACCGATACTTTTCAAGATAAAAATTAATAAGCACACCTTTCTTCACATAAATGGGCAACAAATGACAGATTCAAAGGTCCATATATTTTAAACAAATTCGAAGCCAACCAAATGATGACTTAAACGCCTCATAATTTCACGTGTACTACATTATATTTCATTCATTCGGAACAAAATCCATGGTGTAAATGTCAAGAAATAATCGATCAAATCAATAATAATTAAGATACCTAGGAAACACGATTGTCAAACCCTTTAATCCAATTAATTTCGTAAAACAAAAGGCATTTGATATAAAACAATAAATTTAAATAAGAAATTTATCCCCAACTTTCATCCTGAAGCATGAAAATGAAAACCCCGAGGCTACGACGCGAGTATTTTAATTTGACGGAATATCAGACAGCTGAAACGAGTTTTCAGGGAACGCCCTTCAAATTACCAACCTCCGGATGAAAAAATAATATTCCCGGATAAGTTGCAACCAGCTCGGAAAACTTAAGTACCTTGGGCAAAAAGAGGCCTGCAGTGAATCGACGATCGAGCATAAGTAAAAATAAAAGGAAAATGAACGAAAGGAAAACCAGCCGATGATCATCGTGCGTGCGTTTCAGGAGGTATTAGAAAGCGTTCCAGGATTTTACGGCGAATACGTTGGGGATGGCTTCGAATCGGGAACTGGAATCGAGAGCATAGTAATCGTAAAACCATGCAACAGATCGTGGAAGCCGAGAGCCGATTGCAAGATACCAGAGAATTCTGCGATAATTAGTTTATTCGCAGAACAAAAAAAAAACGTCGAACCGCATTTCCATAATCCGGTTAATTACACGGCACGAACAATCCTGCTCCCGTAGCAATCTTGATTCGATCAATTTAATGGGATCGTGGGCGAGTTCTGACTGGTGAACGCATATCGGATCGCCAGGCGTCAATTTTTTTGTTTTCGTTGTTCAAAGTGTAGGAGTACATGTGTGATGACATATCGACTATTAAATATACACGTACATGACAGAAATTGACTTTAATCGTTTCAAGTATTTATTTTTCAAATTAAAATCCCCTAAGACCGAGTTCACTTTAAATACCATTTCGTATTCTGAATTTCAGAATTTTCTTTGAAATATTAAGTTGATGATTAAATTCGTGATCTCAATATTTCCTTTTTAATTTAAGAATCTTTTGTTGTAGGTATTTATGGATTTTTTTATTTTATTTTGTGTATGATAATATGCTAAACGATCGGCAATTTTAGAATCTTTTCATTTCTAAAATTTCAAAATTGGGTACCTAAAATCATTTCTAAGATTATTAATCATATTTTTCAAGGATAGGATAATCGTTTGAGAATTAAATGATCAAAACCTTAGAAATTTAATATATAAATATGAAAAACGAAATTTTCCATCAAATAGGTTTTTGTGCAAAGATTTCAGAAACTTTTCGTGCAAGTTTCGCCTGTACCGTTTGCTTTATGGGATGGTTCGTAATAAGCGATCTTTTCCCATTCCACCGGTTTCTCATTTTTCGGAATCCACGTAGCCTAATTTCATAATCATTCTCATCTAAATGTCTCCTCCATAGCTTATGGAAATTAGTTGAAATTTCTCTCTAGTGAAAGTATGATAGCAAAACATATAATATTTCGAAGTTTCGTTTAAAAATCCGATAAAAATAACAGAATTTTTTGCGTAGCATTAGAACGTTTGATAACGAAATTTCGAATTTTCATTTTTAAATCCAGTAAGTAGCTTAATATTTGAGGATATCCAGACTCGAAGGAACTGAATTCTTTTTATATTTTTTTTTATTCTTTTATTTTGAACATTCATGCCATCCGCCCATCGATCGAATATTATCTTCGTGTTCTTGTTCCCGATGATTGCCGATGATCGAATCGGGGGATATAATTTGAACGGTGCGAGTTTAAGGTCGATTATACAGCAGTCGTTGCCGTACGGGGGTCAAAGTTCGCGGCGGGCTCGCGAAATCCTCTCGCGGCCAACCCGAGTAATTCGTGCATATATAAAGAGTGTTGTAATTTTCGCTTCTTTCCATGGCGATCGGGCGTAATTTCGAGTAACGGAAAGATTTCGAAGTTGTTGCGTTAACCCGGTCGATGCGTTTCCGGCTTACCTGAAACACGCGTAAGTTATCGACCATTTTTCTTAATAGAAGCACAAATAAATTTGAAATCTTTAACACTCAGTTTCGTTAAAATCCCTTAATTTTTTGAAAAAAATAATCAAGAAGGGTGGAGATAAACTTGAAATTTCGATTTTTATCCAACAGAAGAACCAAGGAATTCGTCTCTTTCTCTATTTCCGTCGGCTTGGAAACTTTCTAAAATTATTTCGTCAAACGTTCGAGATCCAGAGGCATCGTGGAAAAAAGGGAACGCTGTGAACGCGGTATCCTTTCTTAGGAATATAATTACACAAGCCTCGGACTGAGATATATCACGCTCGATTAATCGATTTCTTGCGACGAACGAGAGGATCTCGTTATCGAAAGACGGACTTTGAATTAAAAAAAAAAAAAAGACACAGAAATGTTCTGTCGATCTATCACGCGTTAACAGCCGGCATGAAGATAATTAGAATTTCTTACGAAACATCCGGTCTCGTTCACTGAAATCGTATCGAATCGACGAGGAAAATACTCGTCACCGTCCAATCTTCACGATACTAAAGAATTTTCCACGAATGAAGTACAGACTCCCGTTCAATCTCGATCCATTTGATTTTAATTCGATTTCTACGAAAATCCTTGTTCTTTGTAACGTAGATTCAGTTACAAAGTCGGACAGAGTTTCATGACAGAAAAGTATCTTGAAATCACACTTGTTCCACGTCAGTTTGAAGTTTAAACTTTGCCCAAAATAACCATCTAAACTCCCTTATTAATATATTTAATATAAAGTGGCTGGCTAACAGTTATATGAAACCACGTATCTTAGCGTAATTTGTATACTGTTTCTCGACTTACGGCACGATTTCATGACAGAAAAGTGTCTTAAAATGGCACTCACGGTATATCATTTTTACGTTTAAAGTTTGACGAAAATAAGTATATAAACGTTTCCTTAATCTTCTTAATACAAAATGGTTGGTCGTTAATTATAGCAGACTACGAACCAGAACGAAAGCAAATAATCAAGTAAGATGATATTTAAAAAACGCGGAGCTCTCCTGTGCCTCATCAGAAGGTATCGTCGAGCGATTACAGAATAGATTGTCGTATAAATACGACGATGCTACCGAAGCAGCTTAGGCAGACGTCAACGTTTTTCTTCTCTGAATCTTCTTTGAAACCAGATCAAACTGTCTCGCGATTCGCCAAAGAAACGTCCTCGACCGCTAGCAATTAGCCTGGCATCGAGCAGAAGATCTCAAGATTTGCATAAGAAGATTTCAACCTCGGTCGCGACGAGCAGGAACGCTCGTTCGAACGATTTTCTTCCGTGTCCAACGAACACAGCTGGCGAACCGGAAAAACCACGAACCGATCCCGATACAGACGACAATCATCTTCTAGGTTTTCTTCGACCGCGTCCTTTCCAGTCACGCAACCAGCCTGGCCAATTACGACCGATTAATCGAGTCGTCCACGGTGGAAAATAAAAAAAAAAAAACGCACCAGCACTGGAACTCGTCCGCACGAAGCACCGCCTTGGGAATCGATGGATTTCATTTTGCCTCGGTTTCAGACCCGTTCTCAGCCTTATTCAGACTTTCAGGAAACCACGAGCTGGCTCGAAAAAGGAACGAAGTCGATTGTCTAGATCAGGGGTTGGTAACGGGAGGAGATCTTGTACACCCAACTATCCAATCTTGTGTAAATACATATTTATAAGTTCAATTTTAAATTTAACTTTCAACTACTTGAATGATTAAAGTTACAAGACCTAATCGCTTTTCATCCCGACGAATACGATGTTTCTCAGCCGGGGTTGCAAACGCCCATTTGCCGATAAATTTCTCGCAAAGTGGAATCGACGTCGAAAGCCACAGGACGCCAATGGGGAACGCTGATCCTATAGGAATTCAACAGGGAATTCCAGCGGCGTTTTGTACGCCAGAAACGGAGTCGACTTTACGAGCTTCCGGAATTTTTCTATTCCTTCCGGCGAATCATCGTCGAACCTGCCAGCCCGACCGCCACCTATGTACAGTTAGACGCCGAGATATACAGGGTGTGGCTACGATCGGGCTAAAGGTGATAACCTCGGATAATTTCCCGTAGCAATCTTTCAAAATTTTTGTCATAAATTAGTTGAGTAATTTGTTAGAAATCTTAATATTAGAAACGTTGTATATTATCAGACATTGTTCTACAAACAATCACCGCTTGTTTTGTCATCATATTACGACCACTCCATACGATACACAGTTAGGAGTAGCTACACGATAGAAGCCGAAGAGTTTTCTAATTCCCTAAGATTTTTCGTTGCGACGACTGGAGGTCGTGGCACGCCTCGAACCAGCCACGGTCGTCGGATTTTCGACGCGATTCCCTTCGTGCAATTAGTTATTTATTCGACCGTTATATCGTCGATCGACGTATTAACACGTATAAATCCCGTGTTAAGTCGTCGGTGAGAGACAACCGGGGCTGGGCTGGCCAAGTGGGAAACGTTCGTAAGAGGATTTACAGTTAACTTCGACGGATATACAAACGTTGGAGGTTTTTTTTTACGGAGGAAGAGGCGTGGATAATACCGTCAGTTTCGTGTTCAAACACAACGATTGGTCTCTTTGAGCCCGCGGAAGGGATTAGATTCTTGCGAAAGCAAGATTTGCTCGATGATTGGTGTCAGAAGATGACAATTATTTGTATATTTGTTCACTATCAAATATTGGTACAAAATAAAGCATAATGTGAATAGTTGGTAATTTTAATCATCATTTTATGACAGGAAAGTATCGCCAAATGGCACTTATCGTAATTCAATTTACAGCTTAAAGTATGAACTAAATTACTACGTAAAGGTTCCTTTAATATTTTTAATATAAAATGGCTGGTTGTTTATTGGCGGAAGCAATGAATCAATTAATTTACAGCTTACATTAGTATCTAATTTCCTGTCATTTATATCCGAAAGTAGTTATGGATTTTTAATTCGTTGTACTATGAAGAATCTATCGTTTTCATGATTTACTACATTTTCTTGGAAATATTCTAAAAATTAGATATCCTCTGATAAATTGTTACTGAACTATAACTTCATTAGTTGTGGAAAAGAATTCGCCATTTTGCATTAAAAATATTAACGAAAATTTGATGTAGTCATTTTTCTTAAACCTCAAGCTTCAAATTGATGTACCATAAGTGCCATTTTGTGATACTTTTAAGTCATCAAATTTGATACAAACGAACTCAATACATCAAAAATTCGGTCATCCCTTTCAAGAAGCAAATTGCCTGTTTATTTCAACCGAAAGTTTGATCACCTCACGGACCAAATGGTCGAATTTGGTAAGACATCACGGCTCGCTGTAATTACCAAAATCATCCCACGTCAATTTCTACGCGGACAAAAATTATTCGGCGCATTACGTCCCCGTCTTTCGCCTAACGAAAGAACCGTGCCGGAGTCTCGAACACCATGGTGTCCTTTCATTACCTTGACGAGGCACCTGATGAGGTCCCTCTTTTTCATTCGATTCGGTGAATAACCCAGACTTGCCACCGTGGAGATTCGACTCCCGCGACTCGTCATTAGGTGTCGTCGTGCATTAACGTCGTCAAAGAGACAAGATCCCGGCCAGATGAACGTTCAGGTAGCCAAGTTTGCCGAGTCTACGACCGTTAATCGCGAGGATCATCTGAGCACAGGTGGTTCGAGTCTCACCTTCGTCTTCCTCCTCGCGGCACGACCTTTGACCCTTGGGCTCTGAACGGACCCCTGAGCTTTGATCGCTTGTAAAACTCGTCTTATTATCCCTCATCGGTATTACAAGTTACTTTGGCTGCACGCTGCGGGCTGTGTTTTAACCCATTCTAATCGGACGACGAGCTGACCTCGCATGACGTTCTTAAGCATTTGAAATCGTACGACGAGCTGTGGTAAAGATCGAAAAAACGCGTTTGTGATCTGTGGATTTTTAAATTAATTTTAAGCTACCGTATGTATTTTTAAATGTCACGCAGTAGGTTTTCTGGGGTAGTAGAGCAGCGCTTGAAATGTTTCGTTTGTCATTGGATTGATATGTAATTGGTACTGATTATATAGTAATATATTTTCAGATTCTAGTTATTAAGGATATGGATAACTGATTTTCAACTTTAAGCCTTTAACTTGCCAAACCTTAAGAAACTTCCATAATTTTACTTTTAAGAGTGAGGGATGAAATTCAAATTCTCTGTATGGCACATATTTAAGAAATTTGAAGCTAGTTTAATCCTTACCTCAAGATTACCTTACATTATATTTTTCAACTTCGTGTTTAATCATTTTAGACACCCTGCTACACAACCACTTAAAAGTTACCTTCAGTTCTGCTCCCAACCAACCGATTCGTTTCATAAAATAAAATCACCGGTTCTCCAAATTACCGTAACAAACCAAACGTGCAAAATTCGTCTTCGAAACATGAATCTTTAATTTTCTGCTCGAGGTCAAAAATACTCCAAGAATCTTTGACTCCTCAGGGCCAATAAGAGATCCTCGTTCGCGTACCACGAATTTCCGCAACAAACGAGACAAGAAGCAACGAAAAGAATTTCTGGTTAATGCGTGGATCTCGTGACGCGGTCTTTTTTTTTGTACGTGATTAAGCCCGGTCTCTAAAAAAGCCACGAAATCGGTTAAACGAGAGGAATGAAGTCATCCTCGGCGCTGATACAAGCGTGCACGAACCACAGTACGATTCGATCGTGTTTCACCATTCGAGTAAACTAAATGTTGCCTCGTTTCGATTCGAATCGATACAAGGGCCGAGTTTGTACGTCGAGAATCACGCAAAGATCATCAAAGGGTTCCGCGACCACATCGTACCGCCAACGATGTGTTTGCTGGTCGTTGAGGCTCGAGAAATTGCATTCGTTTTCTTGATATTCTTCAATTTCTCTCTTCGTTTCTTTTTGGAAAAAATACTGCTTGTTTGCGACGAGCTATTATCTTGTAGGTAATAAAGTTCTGTTTCTTGAACGCATAAATCTTGTCGAATTTTGTATGAATTTTTATTTGAAATTATGGTTGATAATTAAATTCCCGAGCTTTTGTGTGAATTTTTCTTCAAAATTACGAGAATTCTATCATAAAACTATAAAAGTATTATACAAGTATTTATTACAATTCCACGAATAAGAATTTGCAGTCTAATCGAATACTGTCAGAACTAAAAATTTTGAAGGGAAAATTAGTGGCGACCCGCTATGATAACTTTTCGTACTGTCTACTATGAACCACGAAAGATTAGAAGTCAATGGAGCTGTTATTTCGCAAACGGTATAGAGCCTTGTACCTTGAACAGTCGCTTGAACTTTAAACCACAAAGGATTAATACATTCACTGCAGGGTAGACCCTGCAACACACCTTCGTGTTGTACAAGACATTTTCCATTAAACCGTCATTTTTTCACTATACCCATCAAAATAGACGAAGAACATTTTTAATTAGCCATTTTATGGAACACATTTGCCTCCGTCTGCTAAATAGCAAAATTAATGAACAGATTAAAATTTAATAAAACGATTATATTCAATTTCTATCACAGAATTCAATCAAATGGACATTACTATAATTTTAAATATAAATTTCTTCCTATTTCAGAGAGTTGAGCCCTAAAATTTGGCACAACTAATATTTTTTATAATACTGCAAATGTTTGATGAAATTGGTGTTCCAAACGTCGTACGTTTTACTGAAAAACTAAATCAGCATTGTCAGTCCTTGCAAATCGACCCTACTTTTTTCTTTCTTTTTATCGAAAACCTGGAAACACTCCCTGTATTCAGATTTCGTCGCGCAAATACGCACACGTGTTCGTGGCTGTGCTCGTTAGAGGTGGATACAGAAACGGACAGGTTCAGGTGAGAGGCATTTCTCGATGCAATAAACGAAGGGGTTAAAGAAGGACGTACAAAGGCAGTGAGTGCATCAACGAGTCGTGTGTGTGTATGTGTGTGTTGGGTTTCGCATAGTTTATCAATGCGCGTAGGCTGGTTGGAGAACACCAGCGAGGCAATAGATTACAATTATACGAACACGCCTGGCCAAACGTGGGAGTAAAACGGTGCTGCCACGATCAAACGACCACCATAGATCGAATTCTCGCCTCTCTTCTGTTCCTCGACAGACCTTATTCGTTGATCCTTAGGCAACCGATGGTGCGATCGAATTTATAACTGGAGCTTATTGTTTTCAAGCACTTTCTCACCCTCTCGGCTACGTTTAACCCTTTTCGTTAAGACGAGTTTCAATCACGACTGAGTTACGTGACTTTGTTCCAGTTCACTGCTAGTAAAATAAGCCTGGTATAAATTGATTCGATAACAGTGATAGTTTCATAGACTAAAGAATGTTAAAATAATATTTTAGATACAAAATTATTGAATTTGTATTTATACTCTATTTGATTTGCGTTTCCTAAATTTTAGAGTATTTTTTTATATACCTAATTTTAGTCCAAGGAGGTTGCATTCTTTTCCTAGCTTTGGGTCACGATTGACCCAACATAAGTAATTCATATGATAAAAGTTGTAATGTCAATATTGTAGCTTTTAGGGGTTAAAAGTTATCCCCAGAATCAAAAGATCCTGACATTCCATTGAGCTAGAAGAAGTCCTGCTGGAATTCTTTCGCATTGTTCCGCAATCTTCGGTACCGTTATTCGTTGCCGTGATTCGATTTCTGCTTGATTCGTTTCCGTATCGCGGAAACGATCCCAGGACAAAGGTCTATGGAAGCTACGAACCGGTCATCATCATCATCGTTCGGATATACGTGATACTGGGTCCCTTTGAACGGAATACCCACCTTGGCGCACCCCTGTGAACCGAGTTGTATGAAATCAAATTCGACTCTGTGCGTGTCTAATTATCATAAAGATAAGAGAGATATAAGAGAGATTTTAATTTCCACCTTTCGAAGATTGTTTGATAAATTGCAAACGTTATCCTGTCAACGCGATTTCACTTATTTTCCTTTATCTTTGTTCTGAAAAGAAGAAACAGCATTAATGTGAAAATCGAGGGAGGACAATGGCGTGTTAACTCAGCGTTGAAAAATGTTTCTGCTTTCAACCCCGCCTCGCGTATTCCTGGACGTCTTTAATAATTCAAGTGCTGCGTGTTTCTACGAGCGTATTCGTATGGAAATACGCGGACGAGCTTCTGCGTTAATAGAAGGACTATTGTTTATGCAAAAATAGTATAAAGAATCGCATAAGAAATGCAATTAAATCCCTGCAACACACCAACCTATACTTTAAAATCTAATTTGACGATAAAGAAATGAAACGAAATTCCGAGTAACATTAATATTAATATTAATTTTGTAAGGTGTAACGAGTTGAAAGTTAAAAATTGATACTCTATAAAAGATAACGTTAAGAAATATATATTTCTGATTTTGTGATTTATAAATCGTTGCTATAGCTCATTCCTTAGGCAATGCTTGTAACTATTCATCAATGTATAATTAAATATACAAATTTCTTCGGCAAGAAAAATCAGTGCACTCTGCTCAATGATTCATGCCGCTTGTAAATGGCTTGTGTGCAGAGGCTTTAAGATTCGAGAGGAAACGACGAGGATCCGCCGTGGTGTACGTGCGTTCACAAGTGAATTAGCCGCGTCCATTGTTCGAACGGGGAAAACAAGACGATGAGATATCGAACGAATGTGAATACGATAAAAATCCACGCGTCATCCGGCTGACGATCGACGTCGATATTTCCGAGTGCAATACACCCCTTATTTCCAGTGCCGTTTTAAACTGCCACCGGTTGATACGGCAACATTACAATTACAATTTAGTTTGATACCTTGAATTGTTCGTTTGATATTAATTCTATTCGCGGTTCGTCTTCCGTGGTAGCCAAGGTGTTTACCAATTAATTCCCACTTAACATAAATAGGTAGTAAACAAAATAAGAATGTGTAATTTGCAGTCTCAAAATAAATCAATTAAGATATAAGAAAATTGAACTGTAGTCAGCGTCCTCGGTTGGATTTTAATCATTCTGTTACCTAAGTTTAGTGGCCCTAAGATTTTACTTTGTCTATGGCCTATAGTGCCACATTTCTATCACAAATTATAATTTTAAAATAAAATTCCAATATTCATAGTAACTATCAAACAATCAAATACAATTTTGTGAAGAAAAAACCATGGACCTAAGAATATATGGACGGAGTGTTCCGGCCGGCGTTTGCCAAATTTGCCGTAAAGGGGGTGTTGTGTAGCTGTCTCTTTCTAGAATGTGAACCGATCGGCTACCCGAAGGTTGACGATCGGTACAAGTTGAAGACAGAAATGACAAGCGAATGAAAAATTTTGGCAAACCCCTTTCCCAAAAGCTTACTTTAAGCTCCGTCCATGTATTCATAGGTCCATGGAAAAAAACACCCACGTTCAAGCACGACGTAACGAAGGAACGTTCTTCTGGTCTTCGAGGACCGGTCCTTCCGGAATCAATTTAGCCAGGACGATAGTCATCTGCGGACGCTAATTACATCCGATAATTGGCACGATTATCGCCGCGCACAGATCACCGTTCGACGACTAAGAACGCGTCGAAGGAGGAAAAAAAAGGAGAAGGAAACAAAAGCGCAAACAGTCGATCGATCAAAGATACAATTAGCGGTTGGCCGATCCGGTCCATCCGGGCCCGATCTCGCTCGTTCGCAGCTTGCTGCGCGTTTAATTGAGGCTAATTACACCTCAAGGCCGGCTGACGACTTTATTCCCCCCCCCCGAGGATGTTTGCAATTTCACAAATTGCTTTTAACGCGGAAAGAAGCATCCTCGAGCGCGAGTAAAATGGTCCGGGCAGGCCATCCTTGCAGTTGCGATTTTAAACTGGTCTGTCTCGAGCTTTTTGCTTCGAAAGTTTCTTGTAATCTTAAAGAATTACAGAGAATTGTTCAAAATCCCTTAGAAATTACTCCTGGATCGAATGATTGAAAGAAATTGTTACTTGACAGTTAATTAACCTCCCAACAACCCTGCTTTCGTATTGGAAAAGAAATGACTAAAGAACACACAAAGTTTGCCTGAAAATTACCATTTAAAGGAAGTAAAAATAAAATACAGAACAATAGACATACCGTGACCAGAAGAACTCTGGTTCCGTTCAATCAACCCGTTACACTCGGGAGGCGCCTTTCGAGCGACATATTTAATTTATCGGAGTA
Organism: Stelis phaeoptera; assembly: GCA_943735885.1. Taxonomy (NCBI): domain Eukaryota; kingdom Metazoa; phylum Arthropoda; class Insecta; order Hymenoptera; family Megachilidae; genus Stelis; species Stelis phaeoptera. The sequence goes on from OX030933.1 coordinate 8,626,031, forward strand.
TTCTATAATGTGAAAGTTAAATTTCATTCGCATCAGAATATAGAAACGGACTTTTAAATATTTGTAACACTTTTCTTTCCATATACTGTATTTGATTTTTGGAAGCTTAGTTAGAAAAGCAGATTAAACCCAATTATGTCCAGATATGTTTCGAGTGGAATAATACATTAACGATTGAAAAATTCTTTTTTCCAGGATTCACCGGCACCCAATGCGAGATCGACATAGACGAATGTGCAGCCAAGCCATGCCTGAACGGAGGCGTGTGCACCGATTTGATCAACTCCTTCAAGTGCACTTGCGCGAACGGTTTCGCCGGTTCCCATTGCCAGATCAACATAGACGACTGTGCTTCGTCGCCCTGCAAGAACGGCGGCATTTGCCAGGACTCGATCGCGAAGTACACCTGCGATTGTCCACCAGGATTCACGGGAGCCTCCTGCGAGACGAACATCAACGACTGCCAGTCGAATCCTTGCCACAGCGGTACCTGTATCGACGGCGAGAACAGCTTCAGCTGCAATTGTTTCCCCGGTTTCACGGGCAAATTATGCCAAACGCAAATCGACGAATGCGAGAGCAATCCCTGTCAATTTGGGGGAAGGTGCGAGGATCGAATAAACGGATACCAGTGTATTTGCAGACCGGGTACTTCCGGCACGAACTGCGAGGTGAACGTCAACGAGTGCTACAGCAACCCTTGTCGAAACGGAGCCAGGTGCATCGATGGTATCAACAGGTAAATTATAGATCTTTTTATTATTTAAGGAATTAATTCCACGACTACGTTAAATTCAGGAGTTTCTGTGCGATGTTTTCAAGAATTAATTGAATTATTACTGAGTGTTATTACAAGTACACCTATCCCCCGATTTATACGATACTTTATTTACACGATTTTCAAAATATGGGATTTAAAAACAAGAAATTTCTGCAGTCATTTTTTTTAATTACAGTTCGCTTGGTAACATTTTTATAATTTTATTAAACTATTAGAGGTTTTACCAATGACTGAATTATGCACATTTTAGTTTGTTTTCGATTTACACGGTTTTACGTATAAAAATCTACGATTTCGATTTACACGCTTTTCTAAGGAACCTATCTTCAGTGTAAATCGGGGGGATAGGTGTGGTTGGAATCGAAAGAAAATTAGAGATTTCTGAACATAATTTCCTCAACAATTTTATTCCATAATAACTTTGGATAGATGTGTCCTCGCTGTTGCTTCGATCATCGCCACGTCTCCTTGCAGGTATTCGTGCGAGTGCGAGCCAGGATTCACCGGGCAGCACTGCGAAACGGATATCAACGAGTGCGCCAGTAACCCTTGCGCCAACGGTGGTCGTTGCATCGATCTGATAAACGGATTCCGTTGCGAGTGTCCACGTGGCTACTACGACGCTAGGTGTCTGAGCGACGTGGACGAGTGTGCCAGCAATCCTTGCGTGAACGGTGGTACCTGTGAAGACGGTGTGAACCAATTCATCTGCCACTGTTTGCCAGGTTACGGCGGTAAAAGATGCGAGGCGGACATCGACGAGTGCGGCTCGAATCCTTGCCAACACGGCGGCACTTGCAACGATCATCTGAACGGTTACAGCTGCAAATGTCTACCTGGCTACGCTGGTACGAACTGCGAAACAAATATCGACGACTGCGCGAACAATCCTTGCCAGAACGGCGGCTCCTGCATCGATCTCGTCAACGATTACAAATGCGTGTGCGAGCTGCCTCACACGGGCAGGAACTGCGAGGATAAACTGGATCCTTGTTCACCAAACAAGTATGGACTTCCACGGTTATGGATAAGTAACGTAGACTCGGATGTAGCTAGCTGTGTTACAAAATTTGGCGACTGTACCAATTGTATTTAGAATTAAACTTGTAACCAGTCAAGATTTTGAACAGTTTTAGGGTAATTTTACTAAACGCTAAAATTATGTTTTTCTAAAACATGGCTAGCTCTATCAAGAATAAAATCTCCTCTTAATGTTACAAATTACTCAATATCGTCATTTTATAATCGTAGATGTCTCCACGGCGCCAAATGTTCACCGTCATCGAATTTCCTCGACTTTGCCTGTACGTGTTCGGTTGGTTACACGGGTAGGCTCTGCGACGAAGACGTCGACGAGTGTGTAATGACATCACCCTGCAGAAACGGTGCTACCTGCAGGAACACCAACGGCTCTTACCAGTGTCTCTGTGCCAAAGGATACGAAGGTCGGGACTGCATCATCAACACAGACGACTGCGCTTCTTGTAAGTATAGAATGATTAAGACGTGTATTGTGTAAAGTGTCGCGCGTGAGACTGAAACAAATCTATTTTCTTATAGTTCCTTGTCAGAACGGTGGTACCTGTCTGGACGGCATCGGTGACTACACTTGCCTCTGCGTGGACGGTTTCAGCGGCAAACACTGTGAAACCGACGTGGACGAGTGTCTGTCGCAACCCTGCCAAAACGGTGCCATCTGCAAGGAGTACGTGAACTCGTACACGTGTCAGTGTCAGCTAGGATTTTCTGGTATAAACTGTCAGACGAACGACGAGGATTGCACGGACAGCAGCTGCATGAACGGCGGAAAATGTATCGACGGGATCAACAATTATACCTGCGTCTGCAAGCCCGGCTATACAGGCTCGAACTGTCAGTACCGTATCAACGAGTGCGACAGTTCTCCCTGCTTAAACGGTGCCACGTGTCACGATCACATTCAGTATTACACTTGTCATTGCCCGTACGGTTACACCGGAGCCAGATGCGACCAGTACGTCGATTGGTGCGTGGACAATCCTTGCGAGAACCAGGCTACCTGCGTGCAGCACAAGAACAAGTACCACTGCAACTGTTCGCCCGGTTGGACGGGCAAGGTTTGCGACGTGGAGATGGTTTCCTGCAAGGATGCAGCGATCAGAAAGGGAGTATCCGAGAAGAATCTCTGCAACAACGGCAGCTGCGAGGACATCGGTAACAGTCATCGTTGCCACTGCTTGGAAGGATACACCGGCTCCTACTGTCAAGAAGAAGTCAACGAGTGTGATTCCGCTCCTTGCCAGAATGGCGCCACCTGCAAGGATCTGGTCGGTTCTTATCAGTGCCAATGCACCAAAGGTTTTCAAGGGCAGAACTGCGAACTCAACGTGGACGATTGTAGACCAAATCCTTGTCAGAACGGCGGCACATGCCACGATCTCATCAGCAACTTCAGCTGCTCCTGTCCTCCTGGTACGTTAGGCTTTATCTGCGAACTCAACGTCGACGACTGCGCCGTGGGCACTTGCCACAACAACGGAACGTGCACGGACAAGGTTGGCGGGTTCGAGTGCAAGTGTCCTCCGGGCTTCGTGGGTCCCAGATGCGAGGGCGACATCAACGAGTGTCTGTCAAATCCGTGCGCCTTGCCAGGAACTCAGGACTGCGTGCAACTGGTCAACAACTATCACTGCAACTGCAAACCCGGCTACATGGGACGTCATTGCGAGGTCAAGGTGAACTTCTGTGACAGTTCACCCTGCCAGAACGGGGGAGTCTGTACCGCCAAACAGGCTGGACACATGTGTCTCTGCCCGAGCGATTATTACGGGAACAACTGCGAGTTTGCGGGATCTTATTGCGACAGAGAACCCTGTTTGAATGGCGGCACTTGCAGAGTGGCTGAAACTGAAGTGGGCTACAGGTGTTACTGTCCTCCTGGAACGACCGGAACTCATTGTGAAATCGATGCCAGAGACGAATGTACAAGCAATCCTTGCCAGCAGTCCAACGCTGTTTGCAAGAATCTTCTTGGCGATTACGCTTGCGACTGTCCGCCTAAATGGACCGGCAAGAACTGTGAGATTTACGACCCTAACTATGGAGGAGGCGTCTTTGGCAATCCTAACTCGCACGTTCCGAAAATCATGAACGCGTACGATTTGGATCTGGAAATGGAAAGGAAGAAATGCATCGAGAACAGGTGCGAAGAAAAGTCTGGCAATCATCATTGCGACGAGGAATGCAACAGGTACGCTTGCAACTTCGATGGAAACGATTGTTCTCTGGGTATCAATCCATGGCGTAATTGTACGGCACCTATCAACTGCTGGGATGTTTTCATGAACGACGTCTGCGATGAAGTTTGCAACAATGCTCAATGTCTGTTCGATGGAAGGGATTGCGAAAGAAAGTTGGCACCGTGCAAGTAAGTACTTACAAACATTTAAACATTGCAGTATGTATTTTAATATAAACAGTTTTACTTAATGAATGTCTTTTTGTTTACAGTCCAATTTACGACGCCTACTGTCGCAAACACTACGCCAATGGACACTGCGATTACGGTTGCAACAACGAAGAGTGTAACTGGGACGGTCTCGATTGCGACAGAGAACCACCGTCGTTAGCCGAGGGTGTGATTTCCGTGGTCGTAAGGATGGACATGCAAGCTTTCCGTTCGAACGTTGTCGCTTTTCTGAGGGACATCGGTCATGAATTGAGGACGACGCTGAGGGTGAAGCAAGATGAGCTCGGTAACGACATGATATACCCCTGGAAGAGGGAAAGGGAGCCCAGTTTGCAAACCAACTTCTTTGGTAGACCAACCACGATTTACACCAACACTCAGAGCGGCGTGATCGTTTATTTGGAGATCGACAACAGGAAGTGTACGGTCACGCAGGGAGCAGAATGCTTCCCTTCGGCCAACGAGGCGGCGGAGTATTTGGCAGCCACCGCTTCCAAGCATTCTCTGTCCCGAAACTTCCCCATCGAGCAAGTTAGGGGTGTGGTAGGTCCGCAGGGTCCAGAATACCCGGACACGCCGACGAACTACAAATATGTGTTCATCGGTGTGGTCATCGTGGTGCTCGGAGGTATGCTCGTCGGCGTCTTGGTCACGGCACAGAGAAAACGAGCTGTGGGAGTCACTTGGTTCCCAGAAGGTTTCCTTCGCACTAACAGCGGCAGTGGGCAGCGTCGTAGATCCAGAAGACGAGGCCCGGATGGCCAAGAGATGAGGAATCTGAACAAACAACCGTCGGTGAACTGCATGGATCTGGACGTAGGAAATGGACGAGCACAACAGTGGTCCGACGACGAGTCGGACTTGCCACCGTCGAAGAGGATGAGAGCGATAGAGCCTGGATATGCAAGCGATCACACGGCCATCACCGATTACGAGGAAACGGAGCCTCGAATGTGGACGCAGCAACACTTGGACGCCGCCGAGATTCGTAGACCCGATGCTGGTGTGTTGACACCGCCCAGCCTCGAACATGGTCAAGACGTGGATGCCAGAGGACCCTGTGGAATGACACCGTTGATGGTAGCCGCGGTACGAGGCGGAGGACTGGACACCGGTGAAGAAGAAGACGAGAGCGACGGCACGGCAGCCGTGATCGCTGATCTGGTTGCTCAGGGTGCTGATCTGAACGCCACCACGGACAAGAGCGGAGAGACGTCTCTTCATCTGGCGGCCAGATACGCCAGAGCCGACGCTGCGAAGAGGCTCCTCGACGCTGGCGCTGACGCCAATTCACAAGACAATACCGGCAGAACGCCCCTTCACTCTGCCGTCGCTGCGGACGCGATGGGAGTGTTCCAAATATTGTTGAGGAACAGGGCGACGAATCTCAACGCTCGTATGCACGACGGCACCACACCGTTGATCCTAGCCGCGCGTTTAGCCACCGAGGGAATGGTGGAGGATCTCATTAACGCGGACGCGGACATCAACGCGGCCGACAACAGCGGCAAAACGGCTCTGCATTGGGCAGCAGCCGTCAACAACGTCGATGCTGTCAATATACTTCTCGTTCACGGCGCGAACAGAGACGCCCAAGACGACAAAGACGAGACACCGTTGTTCCTCGCTGCCAGGGAAGGCAGCTTCGAAGCTTGCAAAGCTTTGCTCGACACGTTCGCCAACAGAGAGATCACTGATCATATGGATCGATTGCCCAGAGACGTAGCCAGCGAGAGATTGCATCACGATATCGTGAGACTGCTCGACGAACACGTGCCCAGATCTCCGCAGATGGTCACCATGATACCAAACGGTCCTCTCATGGGTAAATACCACTATACTGTTCATTTGTTTTTTCATAGTTTGGAAAAGACTTGACTGTGCTAAACACGAGTTGATTTCTTACAGGCTCTCCAAATCATCCACAACTCATCACACACCCGACGGTCATCGGTTCAGCCCCGAAGCAAGCGAAGTCCAAGAAGCGACCGAAGACGGGGACGGCGGGGAACCCAAACAGTCCGGACTCGGAAGGCGGTGTGGTTGTGGTGAGGCGAAAACCGTCCGTAAAAAAGCCTCAGGCGAAACGAGGCGCTCAGCCACCGAACCAAGAAATTCCTCAGGGAGCGGAGGGCGCGGAGGGAAATTTACCCAGTCCGTACGACAGCGCCAGCCTGTACAGCAACGCTGTACCGTTGGTGGGTCACACGGCCACAGCGAAGCAACCGCCTCCCTACGAGGACTGCATAAAGGGTCAGTCGATGCAGGGTCTTCAGCAGTTGGGCCTCGACACGTTCACGACCAACTACGGTCTGCCTAATTTTCACGACCAACTGTTAGCGCCGCACCAACGGCAAGCTCAAGGCATGGTGAACACGTTGTCACCGCCGTACAGTAACCAATCCCCGCCTCATTCGGTGCAATCGAACATGACCCTGTCGCCGCAAGCGAGTTACATGGGCTCACCGTCTCCTGCGAAAAGCAGGCCCTCCTTGCCAACCTCTCCCACGCACATCGCCGCAATGCGACAAGCTACTCATCAGAAACACGGCGGCATGCCACCGGTGGGTTTCGACTTTGAGAATCTTCCCTATTCGTCCAGTCAGCAACAGCAGCAGCAGCAACAACAACAGCAGCAGCAGCAGCAACAGATGCAACAGACGCAGCAGCAGATTCAGCAGCAGCAGCAGCAGCAGCAACAACAACAGCAGCAGCAGCAGCAACAACAACAGCAGCAGAGCACACAGCAACAGCAGCAGCAGCCGCCGCAACAACAGACGCAACAGTACTACCAATACTTGACGCCGCCGTCTCATCATTCTGGACCCGACGTGACGCCCCAGCACCTGATGCAGGCGCCAGAAAGTTTTCCCACACCGTCGCCCGACAGTCCAGGACACTGGTCCTCCAGTTCACCCCACTCGAACAGCGACTGGTCCGAATGCATGGCATCGCCGAACGCGTACGTCGCCGGGGCTGCCCACCAAAGCAACAAAGGCTCCGAGGCGATCTACATATGAAGCCGGCGATGCTCTCTTGCTCGCACGAGTAGATCGTGAGCCTCGAGGAAGCGCGCATGAACTGCCTGTGATTGACTCGTCGAGTTCGAGGGTGATCGTCGCCTATGGTTCTCTCCCATTTTTTATATAATAGTAGCATCTTGTTGTTGGTATCGTTGCGGAGAATCCGCGGGTGCGACGAATCGTAAACGCTCTCCCCGTCCGTTCTTCTTTTTTCATCATTTTTTTCCTATAAGGTCAAAACGCGGACGAGAGACGGCGTTTTTGCCTCGTCGATTTAACGAAACGCTCGCGAGAATAGTATGCGTACACACTACTACGGCTGCTATATATATATATATATATATATTTATAAATATAAATATAGACGAGTAATTTTATATATGTATATGTATGCGCGAGGAGACGTCCCGTTCACTTTGGACCGGAAACACCGTCGTTCTGCGTGTTCGTTCAACGATTGTGCCTTCTTCCAGATATATGTATTTTTTTTTTCTTCTCCGATCAACGAACAATGGTGCCTTCGACTTGCCACAGTGTGAAGACTCCAATAGACAGTTCTTTCTCCCCCTTTTTTTTTTCAATAATGATAATTGAATAAATATATATATATATATATTTTGTATCTTTGCGCGCATACATGTGTGCGTAATTGACTGTTGCATCGAAGTGTCCTTTAATGCAATTCTGAATCACTGTTAAGAAATGTGCAGGAATATTCCGATTAAACGGAACACGAGGGTCCAACGTAATTTTCACGACTATTTCACGAAACCTGTATGCTCCTAGGGAGATATATTTTTTATTTATATATAAATATATATATATACATATACATAGAAATTTTGTAACGAATTAAGTGTATTTTTCACGCGACTGCCTTTGTAATTGTTAAAGCCACGAAAAGTCTGCCAAATAGCGAACGACGAAAATATCAAGAGACGTGTTGATACTTTTTCCTTCTTATTCTATCCTTTTTTCTTTTTTTTTTTTTTAAATAGTATATTTGTAAAAGATCTGATACGAGCATAGACAATAAACTGTTGTTGAACAGATAACGAATTTGATATTTTCCGTCGTGTACGATCGTCGAACATCGAACATTGTAATTGGTACGTGAGATTACGTATAAATTGATCGATTGTTGAACAGGTGTAATTAAGGATGATCAATGTGTTCAAAATTGTGGCAAACCGATGCTTTGAAGGAAGAAAAAGAAGAGCATATTAAGGAAATGTTAAAGAAAGACGACAGATAAGTTACACCCTCCAATCTGCAGTTATCTAAACGATAAGTTAGAGAACTCCCAATTATTATGATAGATCTTGTTATTCCTTGTAACTTGTAAAAAGTACTGAGTTTTATTAGTATTAACTATTCCATAAGCTAAGGATTTGTTTCGGTCCTATTTGTACTCCTGCCTCCTCCAGCCTGTCCTCACCTCCTCCTTGTTCCCACTATTCCTATCTCCCATTATGTCCGATTATTTTTTTTTTATAAATAAGTTATGTCTTTTTAAACAACAGATTGTAATAATAAAGATAATCTAACGTTCACAATAGGGTTGTTGTTCTCTGTTCTATTGTGCTATGCTTCAACGTTTTATTCCTTTGAAATAATGTAAGCATAGAGTACCTTTCTTTTCTCTCTTCTACTTCTTTTCGTCTCTCTTTTAAGTATATTACAACAGATTTTACACAACAATCAAATTGTATTATAGCAATAAAAGAATAAAAAAAACCTGATCATTCCCCGAACGTATTTCTTTCGATTGTCATTTGTCTTCATCCTACGCGCGCTGTTCAAAATTGTTTAGGCTAAGCAAATCTTTCTAAATAGAACTGTTAAATTGAAATAAAGTCGAATAGTATTACAATGGATTATAACAATTCTTTAATTCCTGCTGGTTTGATTGACGTTGAATTGAAAGGGGTACAAGCGTTGCTTGTTCTTTTTTTTTAATTAATATGTAAGAATTTGTATACTAAAGTATTCTAGCTTCATAATCTGATACTGTATTGTGTTCAGGATAAAAAGTCAAGTGATTTCTTCGCTGAAATTTCTTTCAAATTCATGATACGTAAGGGTTGTAACATCTTTACCTATAGAACCGCGTTTTTTGTTACGAGGTAGTATGGTTGCTTTACTCTGTTACACGTGGCTTCGTTCGCGTTCCTTGTTAGTGACAAACGAACGCTAGAGAATAGCGAAGTGGATCTCACTTTGTCTCAACTTGTTTCGTTCGCTTTCTTTGTTACACCACGGACAATTCGCCTTGCCCTGACGACGAGGTACCAGGCATCTTCAACACATTTTACCGACGGAGCACCAGGCCCATTTCTTGGCACGCCCAAATACACAGGGGCTAGCAGTCTTTCATAATAGGTCGTCGGTGGCTTCACTATCGCTGTTGGTCATGAAGAGTTCCAGTTTATTTATTAACAAAAGATGTATGTTAATACCAATTCGATGTTACACAAACTCAAATCATTTCTATTTTGTTAAATAACAAATAATTCATTTAGTCTGTTACCGAGACTCACGCTGAACACACGTATTAATAAATCAACCGAATCAATCTAATAAAACAATCATTTTGTTATCTGGGCGATTTAATTAATAACATGGTACGGTACAACAACCCCGTACACAGATTTTTGATGCTTTGAACGACTGAAGTTTGGGAATGTAGTATTTTAAGTTGTTCAAACTTGAAATTTTAATATTTTGAGCGATAGATGTTTGGGATTTCAGCATTTCTCGTTGCTCAAACGCAAAATTTCTTATTTTCAGCACATAAAACTTTCTATTCTGGTACTTTGAGCGATAGATCGACGGGCTTTCAGCACTTCTGGATGCTCAAACTTAAAATATCTTACTTTGCGCGCCTGAAAGTTATAATTTCTTATTCTGAGCGCCTAATTGAGCGTCTTAAATCTTCAATTTTGGTATTTTGAGCGATTAAGACTTGAGTTTTGAGCACATCTCGTTGCTCAAACTTAAAATTTCTTATTTTGAGCGCCTAAAACTTGAAATTTCTTATTTTGAGCGCTCGATATTTTCAATTTTGCTATTTTGAGCGATTAAAATTTGGAATTTGAGCACATCTCGTTGCTCAAACTTAAAATTTCTTATTTTGAGCGCCTAAAATTTGAAATTTTGTTATTTTGAGCGCTCGATATTTTCAATTTTGCTATTTTGAGCGATTAAGATATGGAATTTGAGCACATCTCGTTGCTCAAACTTAAAATTTCTTATTTTGAGCGCTTAAAATTTGAAATTTTGTTATTTTGAGCGCTCAATATTTTCAATTTTGCTATTTTGAGCGATTAAGATTTGGAATTTGAGCACTTCTCGTTGCTCAAACTTAAAATTTCTTATTTTGAGCGCCCAAAATTCGCTCAAAATAGCAAAATTGAAAATATCGGGCGCTCAAAATAAGAAATTTCCAAATTTAGGCGCTCAAAATAAGAAATTTTAAGTTTGAGTGATTAAGATTTGGAGTTTGAGCACTTCTCGTTGCTCAAACTTAAAATTTCTTATTTTGAGCGCCTAAAATTTGAAATTTTGTTATTTTGAGCGCTCGATATTTTCAATTTTGCTATTTTGAGCGATTAAGATTTGGAATTTGAGCACTTCTCGTTGCTCAAACTTAAAATTTCTTATTTTGAGCGCCTAACATTCGCTCAAAATAGCAAAATTGAAAATATCGGGCGCTCAAAATAAGAAATTTTAAAATTTAGGCGCTCAAAATAAGAAATTTTAAGTTTGAGCGATCAAGATTTGGAGTTTGAGCACTTCTCGTTGCTCAAACTTAAAATTTCTTATTTTGAGCGCCTAACATTCGCTCAAAATAGCAAAATTGAAAATATCGGGCGCTCAAAATAAGAAATTTCCAAATTTAGGCGCTCAAAATAAGAAATTTTAAGTTTGAGCGATTAAGATTTGGAGTTTGAGCACTTCTCGTTGCTCAAACTTAAAATTTCTTATTTTGAGCGCCTATAATTCGCTCAAAATAGCAAAATTGAAAATATCGGGCGCTCAAAATACGAAATTTCAAATTTTAGAAGCTCAAAATAAGAGATTTTAAGTTTGAGCGATTAAGATTTGGAGTTTGAGCACCTCTCGTTGCTCAAACTTAAAATTTCTTATTTTGAGCGCCTAACATTCGCTCAAAATAGCAAAATTGAAAATATCGGGCGCTCAAAATAAGAAATTTCCAAATTTAGGCGCTCAAAATAAGAAATTTTAAGTTTGAGCGATTAAGATTTGGAGTTTGAGCACTTCTCGTTGCTCAAACTTAAAATTTCTTATTTTGAGCGCCTAAAATTTGAAATTTTGTTATTTTGAGCGCTCGATATTTTCAATTTTGCTATTTTGAGCGATTAAGATTTGGAATTTGAGCACTTCTCGTTGCTCAAACTTAAAATTTCTTATTTTGAGCGCCTAACATTCGCTCAAAATAGCAAAATTGAAAATATCGGGCGCTCAAAATAAGAAATATTAAAATTTAGGCGCTCAAAATAAGAAATTTTAAGTTTGAGCCATCAAGATTTGGAGTTTGAGCACTTCTCGTTGCTCAAACTTAAAATTTCTTATTTTGAGCGCCTAACATTCGCTCAAAATAGCAAAATTGAAAATATCGGGCGCTCAAAATAAGAAATTTTAAAATTTAGGCGCTCAAAATAAGAAATTTTAAGTTTGAGCGATTAAGATTTGGAGTTTGAGCACTTCTCGTTGCTCAAACTTAAAATTTCTTATTTTGAGCGCCTAACATTCGCTCAAAATAGCAAAATTGAAAATATCGGGCGCTCAAAATAAGAAATTTTAAAATTTAGGCGCTCAAAATAAGAAATTTTAAGTTTGAGCCATCAAGATTTGGAGTTTGAGCACTTCTCGTTGCTCAAACTTAAAATTTCTTATTTTGAGCGCCTAACATTCGCTCAAAATAGCAAAATTGAAAATATCGGGCGCTCAAAATACGAAATTTCAAATTTTAGAAGCTCAAAATAAGAGATTTTAAGTTTGAGCGATTAAGATTTGGAGTTTGAGCACTTCTCGTTGCTCAAACTTAAAATTTCTTATTTTGAGCGCCTAAAATTCGCTCAAAATAGCAAAATTGAAAATATCGAGCGCTCAAAATAAGAAATTTCAAATTTTAGGCGCTCAAAATAAGAAATTTTAAGTTTGAGCAACGAGAAGTGCTCAAATTCCAAATCTTAGACGCTCAAAATAGCAAAATTGAAGATATCGAGCGCTCAAAATAAGAAATTCTAAATTTTAGATGCTCAAAATAAGAAATTTCAAGTTTGAGCAACGAGAAGTGCACAAAACTCAAGTCTTAATCTCTCAAAATACCAAAATTGAAAATATCGAGCGCTCAGAATAAGAAATTCTAAATTTTATGCGCTTAAAATAAGGAATATTAAGTTTGAGCAACAAAAAGTGCTCAAATCCCAAAAATCTATTGCTTAAAATACCAGAATTGAAAATTTTCGGCGCTCAATATACGAGATTTTATGTTAGAGCATCCAGAAATGCTCAAATCCCAAATCTCTATTACTCATAATAACAAAATTGGAAATTTTTAGCGCTCAAAATAAGTAATTTTAAGTTTGGGCAACCAGAATTGCTCAAATCCCAAATCTCTATTCAAGTTGTTAATATCAATGCTTACACTTTTAGAAGTTAGAATTTCCTCAACTCAAAAATTTCGACTCACAGAGTATTTGGTCGTCTCGTAAAACTGCGAAAATAATTAAGGATAAAGCTTCTGAGGTATTAAATCGATTATTTTATAACAATATAATATTTTTCTCCTGCTGCGGTACAAATTTGGTGACCATAGAACTTTATTTAATTATACAAATTGGTACAAATCTACACTTGATGAACCTGCCGTCATCTTTTCTCATCAAACGTCGCCATTTATGAATTTGTAATTTTATCCGCTATTAAAACAATTTTTAATACCTCCATTATTACCCTGCATAAGAAAAATAAGAAAGTAATTAAAGAGGTCATGAATTCACTTTATTAGACGACGAAAAGAAACAAAAAAAAAAAATGATCGTTAAACGACGATCACAGTATTCGTACAAAGTGCAGGCGGTGTATATACAAATTATTTCTCATTCTGAATCTCTTTCATTCTCTCTGGTCGTTCGTAGTAACATTCATCAATGGAAACACATGTTTGGAAACGTAATCAAGGGATCCTTGAATGAACGAGTCCATTATCACACATAAATCGTCACAAAAGTACCCTTCTGGAACGAAAACTCGAGAATTCGACTCACATATGAACCATTTATCAATCCTTTCGCTATAGATTTTCATATTAATTCGTTTAACTCGATGCATCAATGCAAATGAGATAATTTTATATTTAAAAATTAATTTATAACATATTTAGTTGTATTAGTTCGTAATATTTTCTTTTTAGTTTTAAAATAACATTTTCTTCGTTTACAAAAACTATTTGTATTAAATTTTTTATATTACTAAATAACTGCTTCGTTCCATTGTGACATTTGTTTAATTTTTAACTGAAATCATTAATTTTTCGGTTAAAAGGATAGAATCCTAGGTTTCTTTTTCGTAACGAACTTAATTACGACGAAATATTTAATTATCATTTGAAAATTTCCCCAAAATTACTATAGTGATATACAACATCAGGCAAAGGAGACTTTACTAGGGTAAATGGCTACGTAGGGATAGAAAAGTTACTCGAAACTTCCTAGACACGACAATTAATCTAACCAATCATCCATTTTACTCGATTACCCAAATCAATTTAAAATAATTAATAATCCAAATAACTTTCTAGTATAATGGCGATTAGTTTACTACGGTGTCATTTTCCCTAGGTAAACCAACTATTCCCAACACTGTACACAGCACCGAAAGGATTAAGAAAGTGAAGCAACTCATTTGTTTTAAATTCGATTTCATATTATTTTGGTCTTAAAACCAAAAAGTCTTGAATATTTTATTTAACGAACAAATATAATGGAATTTCCCTCACTTTCACGATAAAAGGTTCTTACAATAATTGCATTTTCTTTCTTTTTTTTTACATAATTCGATCTAATATACAAATTTTTCGTACTGGCCGATTCGAATTGAAATTCGATTACATTTCTTCCAGGAATCGACACGCCGAAAGAATCGCTCGTTTACGTTTTTCTTTTTCTTCTTTTCTCCTCCGTTCCTCCCTTCCTTGGATCTTACAGGCTACGGGACTCACATACTCCATAGAACTCTCAAACACTCTAACACTTTTTGCATAATTACCACTCATACTTGGTCATCCTTCGAAGCCGAAACAAAAGTTTCGCTTCTCTTCTTTTTTTCTTTCCTTTCAACGAGAAACCCTCGTTCAAAGGATCGATGGATATATCGATCTATAGATCCGTCGTTCGAGCGACTCGATGTCGGTGGAAAAATTATTAGCAACTCATTGGCACCTGTTCAGAGCGAGCTTTTCGTCGATCGAGGTATCCGCGTTGAAGGAACAGCGTTTTGGAATTGAAAATCGCACAAAAACCGCCATTTTCAATTATTTTTATATCTCGCGATGTACTGAATAAAAATAAGATTCTGCTCCTTCAAATGTTGCATGGTTTTCCTTTTATTTTCGATGAAACTAGGTTTCGTTCGTTAAATGTCCTTGCTTTGAGCAATGGCGCACTCGGTATTTAATTTGGAGAGAAACCAAATTATTTCTAGCGGAAATTTTATAAACATTTATTTAAGGAATAAAATTCAATTTTCTTTCCTTTCTACAAAGCTCTTTGATTACTTCAGTCATTATTTAGGAGACGATAGAAGCCTTTAGTCTCGTATTTGGGTGCGCCACAGGTTTCCAGATATTTTATTTATAATTCCAAACATACAGTGCTTAACCCTTTCGGAGATAATTAATATAAGTCAGTGGTAAGAAGCTTTAATAATTTATATTGCAAGTAGAAAATTATATTGTTTCTACTGTTGACTTTTGGATGATATATTTTGCTAGTATTTATTATAAATAATACGAAAGCTTATAACTTGCATGTATGATTAAACGCCGAAAGGGTTTATCGATAAAACTCTGGTTATAACTACTTATGCGCTAAGAGAAAAATGTAGAGATCGATAAATTCATTATTCCAAACTGTACAAAATGAATAAACATAATTGTACATGAAAAAAATCACCATGGAGCTTGATTCTCGTTCGTTAACCCTCTATAACACTAATTTTGTACGTTAGCAAAGATCAATGATCAAGTATCTTCGAAGATTACATTTTTAAGTCACGAAGGGATTCTGAGGCACTAGATATTTATTTTATGACTCTATAATTTATTTCTAACGATGGGAGAGTCAGTTAAAACCATCGACTTCATTAAACAATGCGTTTCAGGAGTCTAATTTCTGCTATTCTGATACCTTATATTTTTGACGCCTTAAAGTGCTTTCAAGTTTTTTAATTCAACGTTTCAAGCAACAGCTTTTATCGAGTGATACTGTATAAAAAGAGATTTTGAACTATACACGAGTGCATAGAGGGTTAATTAATATGTACAGAAACTTCGATCGGCGATTTTCTCGATTCCTATGTGCTTTCGTTTAAAATTAAATTCTTCTCTCTGTCTTGTATAAAAATCGTCTGACGAACTTTCGTGTATTTACATGGACCACTCTAAGTACAGTCGGTTGATTCGACGCGTTTTCTTGCTAATAATTTTTCCACGAAGAACAACGCTTCGGGACTCGCGTACTCGTAAAACGTTTGCGTTACTTAAAAAAAAAAAATAATAATAATAAATTGGATAGGGTTCGTGTACCTAAGGGGAGAGAATATTTACATACGATACTGGCAGTACATCTTCAGCTTCCTGTTTCGCCCTTCGCAAACCGAAAACGACCGACCAAATTAACACGTTACCTGTCGCTCGAAAACGAACCTTTGTATTTGAATAACAAACGAAATTTGCCGCAAAATTGTTATAGGTTTCAATATTTCGAATGGGTAACTTTTGTACGGCGGATGCAGGGTCATTGTGAACCAATTATAGAAAGACAATTTATTTATGCAATAAATATAATTGTTTACACAGACGTATGGAAATATTCGAACGAAAGTATTATGTTTAATACAGATTTTTAATTAAACCCTTGTTTTAATAGAATTTATATCATCGAGGATTTATAATATTTTTATTTCTTTTATTTGCAATACTCGAAAAGAAAGATAATCATTTTCGTCGTGCAATATACAATAATAATTTAATTTAATTTTATTATAATTTATTTTTATACGTTGCATAAAGAAAGGGTTATCTCTTTTTTAGATGTAATTTAGATTCATAGATATATAGAAATAGAAAATCTTTTTATTTTTGTATTTGCTTTAACATTGTTATAGTGAGTGAGGTAAAGTGGTTGAAAAGTATAGAAAAGTATTTATAAAGCATTAGATACTGTGTAGGATCCAAAATGAGAAATATATTTTAATCATTATCGAATACTTTCGTTCGAATATTAATATATTTATTAGGTCACCTGGAAAGCTTGTGCCATTTCTGATATTGTAGTTTTATTACCACTTTAGTCAATATTAATTTAATTTAATTTATCTGAATGATCGTAAATCTTGAGTGTATATTAAATATCATAATAAAGGATTCGGTGTCATCAAAATTTGTTAAAGTTAAAAGTTATTTACGTGTATTCTTTGATGGGAAAGAAATGATCAAAATCAATAATTCTCAAGAAAAATATAGTGTAATCTTTTTAATAATAAAATAGTAAATTTTCCATGAGCATGGTAATTAATAACAGACCAGATGTATTCTAAAAACAAACAAATCGATAGAAAATACTGAATTTTATTTTTACTTTCGAAAAGAGCACAAACTTGCCAGACGATCTAACACCTCTTTCTGCGTGTGTATACACAATTCATTATACTTAAATATAATATTTACACGTGAAAATACATTTCAAAATTTTTACACAATTCAGCCTTCAAATCTGCATACAATTAACGTATTAATTACGGGTACAAACGACCCTGCGCCTGCCGTGTCAGTCTCAGAGCATCAGTCGAGACTGATCATCAATTTTCAATTAACGAGCGGCGATATAAATAATTTCCTCGTCGTCGTGGCACGATTACATTTTCAATAATACAATCAACAGCTCTATCAATTGATTTTCAGTCAATGAGCGATGACATTAACAAGTTTGTCGATCCCTACGATCCAATATGGGTATTTTATACCGATGCACTGATTGTTGTGCGTTTGGATTATAAAATTGTGCCAGTATCGTAAATATCTCGGAATTGTCGATCGTGGAGATGTTGGATCGATGGAATCGACAAACTCGTGAATTGGTAAAGTGTTAATCCGCGTTTCCTAGCGCGGAATGGGCATATTTCCTCGCGCGTACGCTCGAACGAGCGCGGTTAATCCGCTTCTGTCTAGCGTCTACGCTGGCTTTGTACAGTGGATTGTGTTCGCAGCGGTTTTCGATGATTTCGTTCCTCCTCTGTCGCCTTCGAACCGATTGATTTCTGAATCGAATGAATCAATAAATAATGACTAATTCAGCAATTTAACTAAAATAATAAGTAAACATTTTTATAACTTTTGTAATTTTACGTTCCATTCTTAACCCGATTGGCGCCATAAGTTTAAAAAATTACAGAAACTTCGAATTGACGCTGAGATTACAAATTAATTTCGCGTGTATGAACAGTCGAAATTACTCGATCTCCGTTTGATTAATTCGATCCAGATTGAGCGCACAGAAGATCTCAACAAAACCTGGTCGCCGTGATACGAAAACAGAAAGAAAAACAATCGCATTCGTAGAGCTTACAAGGTAGACCGCGAGAATACAAGAAAAATAGACACAGAAATGATAGAAATCGTTTCAACAGTTACAGGTGCGAGACGATTCGATGCTCGATTAAATTAATATACGTGCATGATTAATACGATGCGATGGTTCGTCGATGCAATCGTTTTTCTAATCGCCCTCTCTTAAACCTTACTCAATAAACAGTACATAGAAACGATCACGAGGTTTTCACGATGCCGACTGAACATGAATAATAAAGAATCGAGAGGATCGTCTCGAAATTATCATTGACAATTATACGCTTATTTCAATCGTCGGAAGAAAAGAATGAACAGCTTCTACGAAAACGACTTTCTTAAATTGTACTCGAGTTCGCCGTTTACAAAATCTTCGTTTGACAAGAGGACGAAAGAACGAAAAAAAAAGTCACTAATAATATTACAATAATAATAATAATAATAATAATGATAATGATAATAAAAGAAACTAAACGCCACGTACGTTCTGGCCCGATCAGAAATTAATCGAACCGTCATAGCGCAGTATATTGTCTAACGTTGTTTATTAAATTATAACTTAAAAGATGTTTGGCAGTGTATGTTCTCGTCCAATATAATTACCTATGTACGTTCCTTTAGAGAGTAACGTTTTGTCGCGCTCTTTGCGATGCCCTTACCGAGGAAAAAGTAATCGTTGCTATTGAGTATCATTTCGTTAAATAGGCTATGTACTCCCTCGATTAATGCGCCATACGAAATTACCATTTTGCAAACTATAATTTATACACGATACGAAGAATACGCGATACCAATGGTTTTCAAATTTTCATCACAGTAATCCGATAAAGACTTTGCTGTTGTAGTATATAATCCTGTTAAAAAGTATCACGCGTGTTTATTCAATAATCGAGAGGGTACGGATACTTGTGCGACTTACAATATTTCACAAGTTGCTCGTTTGTTTTTCCTGAACACACCCTGAACACACATGAACACATCTTTCGAAGACAATCAACTGACGAACGTTTGTTTTCTAACGAACGGATATAAACCAGAGGAAAAAAAAGAAAGAACGCAATGTACAAACGGTATAAGAAGAGCGATTGATCGTTGTTTGGCAAAAGAAAACTCTCGTATACATGATTCGATTCGAAGATTGCCATCGCTAGTAACGTGTTGCTACGAGCCGTGGATGAATCTCTCTAAAGGAGTGACAATGCGCAAAATGATCGTTACGTGTAAGTAGATTAAATAAATTAACGCTTAAAAAAATACCTATCTTAGGTAAGTCGGTCTAAGCGATAAAATGACTCGCGGATTTCTTGTATCCTGTTGTCGAGGGAACTAATTCGTACGATTCCTCGCGTTACATCTTATCGACAATCGTGGAATAAAAGAACGAAAAGAAGTCTCGAATCAATTTCGGGAACATTCTTCTTTCGATTCTCTTGGCTGCACTTCATTTGATGTGATCCCAAAGAAAGACTTGAGAGAGCCTCGAATAGAATCAAACGCAAAAATACTTTAATTTTCTTTTCCTTAACAAACTCGTTTATTCGGAAACGTTAACGAGGAATATTTCTAATTTACCTTCGATTTCTACAGACGTCTAAACCGATTAGATTCCGACCACAAATTCTGTGCAGCATCGTTATACGAACGATCAAATTAAACTTATCATGAAAAAATCTAACTATGCCGTACAAATCTTTGTTTAAAATTCATTTTATCTTGTGCACCGCCATGGCCAGTCGCACATTTTCTTCCTTTCAATAATTTAACAAGAACAATTCCTAAAGATTCGCTACGAGTTCGAAATGATCTTTCGAGTGAAAAACCGCGTCGAGAAATGTACAAAGTCGTCGTTACATCTTTGCACAGATAACTTTTGGCCAATCACTTGCGTGCTCAGCGTTTTGTGGTTCATTAAACGTTACGTTGTACGAAATAGGAGTGTATGTGTACGCGTGTGTGTTCTTTTTCTTTTCCCTTAGTCTTGTATATTAATGAGCAATGCTGGAACCGTATCTTCATCGTCTTGGACCGTTGGAATCCTTGAAGCTTACATATAAATGCTTACGATCACCGTTTGTTGATGTTTCGATATAGCGATTCGAGCACAAAGCGGTAATAAGACGAAATGGTGCAGGCATGGCAGTAATCATCACACGCGACCAAGATGTGATTTTGATTTTGTTCGTATTGTCACGAGTTAACACATAAGGATGCGACGTAAACAATACAAGACGATGAAGTTACAGAAGTGAGTGTCTATACCTCTACGATTGTATTGAAAAATAACCTTTTGCACCATGTCTGTTCTTTGTTTCCATTTTCTTTTTCTTTTCTATTTTTTGTCTTCTCTTTTCTTACTCTGCTTTACTCTGTAAACACTAAGCACTAACACGTCAGCTAGTACGTTAGCTCGAGTGAGAGGAACAACTGTCAATTTCAATTCGCTCCTTTTTCTTTTTTCCTTTTCTTCTCTCATCGTGATCATGGTCTGCTCCTGCAGCTCGTAAGGAGCGATTGGCCAATCTCTAATGAATGTAAAACCGGCGCAAACGAGTTCTTTTTTTCCTTTTTCTTTTCTTTCTTTCTTTTTTTTTTCGTTCTTCCTATGCAATTAGATTCGCCTTACATTCATCGATTTTTTTTTCTGCGAAACCTACTATGCTACAATATTTACACTTCATAAGCAATGTACCTGATTGTTCTTGTAAATGCGTTCCCTTTACACGTGCACTATACTAGTTGCTACGTAATAAAATAGACGTATAAACGTTAATTGAATTTGACGCGCCGAAGGTAATCATGGACGGTACATTTTGAATGTGAACTGAAACCATGAAAAGTGTTTCCTGACTTATAGGTAGATGTTGTTTTGAGAAAAAAATAAAAATGATGGTCAAACAAATTCATTGTCCAGCAATGAAATTTGTTTATCTTGTCGTTACTGGAATACGGTGTTTTTCGTACGAATATCACTTCGCAAATAAACGAAATAAAAATTACATTTGCAAGAACAGTCGTACATCGTACACCAATTAATACATACTTATTATATAAAACATATTTAACGAATGGCAGTGCATGTGACACAGATCAATTTGTCACTTAAGTCGTTCGTTTGAAACACCGAGGTTCGAAGGAAAATAAAATAAAGAATAAGAAGAAAATACCAGCAGTCGGATGCTGCTTTCGCTCGATGCCAACGAAAACAATTGTATACGTTCGCAATGCTTCTCTTCTGGATAGTAAACGGATTCATCGTTAAGTATTAAGTCCCTCCCACTCGATCAGGTATTGAGTCTGACCATTTGGTCCTATCCTCTTTGCTCTGATGACAAACTTTTCACCGGCGGCGATTCTGTTCGCCGCCCCGAAATAAATGTTCACCGATGACTTTAGATCATCTATCGATATGTCAGGTGCACTTTGTTTGACGGGCGAACACTTTGGGGATGTGGGTACGCTACCTTTCTTTTGCGTCTGCAGATCCGGGGGCGGTAGTTTGTCATTGCTCTGACGTTGTCTCAGTCTCCTCCCGTTTAAGGCATAATCGACACAATTACCAATTTGACTACTAGCACTGCTTGAGGCACCATTAAACGAACTTCTTAAATTCCTTGCAAACTCACTTTTAACTTCGTTATTACGCGCCGGCAAAATTGTCGCCGTTTTACTGGCAGTATGCTGATACTGTTGTTGTATTTGCTGCTGCGAGGGCCGGCCTCTCCGATGTTGACGTCTACGTTTAACCTGCCCGTTTCTGTCTATGATAATGTCTTTCTCCGACAATTGTCGTTTGGCGGGCCGCACTACCGGCGGTTGCGATATAACAGGCGTAAGCGGTAGAGGTAACGTGATCGGGCATTGATTGTACGGTGATGGGGTGCTTAAATTCGATTGATTGAGATTACCGGGTGTGCCCAATAGATCACTGAGATTTCTGAAAGGATTATTCTTGCCTTCGAAATCTTTGGGCGGCGGAATGAAAAAGTCCAACGTTCCTCTTGAACTGGTCTCATCTCCACTGGTGTCCGCGGGTGTCGACGGTGGTAAAGGATGCATCAATTCCACGGAACTAGGCACAGATAGTTCAGATATACCTGATGCGGTAGCAGGCGGTGTAGGAGGACCGGAAACTGAAGTCGGTGGCGTTGGTGGTAGATCGGACGTTTCCGAGTTTCGCGACTTACTCTGCAAAATATAATCGAGAATCGTATTATATTACGCTTCGCGTGAACAAAATATGTATGTTACAATATTTTTTTTACACGGTACCTTTGCTATAGCGTTCTTCAATAATTTCCTGGCTTTCCTGTATCTAGCTTCTCGAACGCCTTGAGCCTTACTTAAAGGACCGTCTCCTTTTTCTCTCTTCTTGTGTTTACGTAACATTCTTTCGCGAGAACTACCTAACGCCATCAAGCGTCTTCTTCTTTGTAAACTGAGCTTGGGGAATGGGAATGATTTTTTCACAAAACCACCTCCACTGTACCTGTGATAAATCAAAGATAACGATGCAGGGAAAGGTTTATTTTTCGCGAAACATATTTCATTCGATAAAATATTAATTTACCTTTCTCTCAAAGATTGTGTCGATTGATTTGGTGGGCTTGGACTTGGGCATGAACTTTGCTCTGCTTCCGAGTTCTGATAAATCGTTCCACGCATTACTACATCCGATGGATTTACAGGAATTTCTAAATTCTCTGCTGTGCTTTGTTTTAATGCAGTTAACTGTTTTGTACTTTCCGGCAGAGATATCGGCCTGAAACAATACGATTTCTTCTTTAACTATTGTACACACAATTAATTGAACTCTAAATATTAGTATTGCTAATAAATGTTTAACCCTTTAATTGCAAAAATAAATTCTTTCAACTCGATTACTATAGTCGATTAAACCAACATGATATTAGACATATCGTTACATGTTGCGTAGCAACCGATCAAATAATTGAATATCAAGAACTACTACTAATTTCTAATTTCGAAAATTTCCCGCCATAAAATACCAATGGCTCCTTTTCGAAGCGCGCCGCAGTTAAAGGGTTATTTAATTACTTTAATAACTGACCCTGTAGGTGGAGGAAGATATTGCAGTCTCTTATTAGCACCCCAACATCTACGTAACACGGAATCGTCTATTACACCAGTCACTGGAAGATGAACAATCGGACATGGTGGTGGTAACCTAACTCTAAGACCCCATATTGTAGTACGTTTCTTTATTTCTCGGCCACACTTGAACCTGTTTCTATTATTTGTCAATATTGCTAGTATAGACTCTCTGCGTATTTGAGCACTGACATCCCTGATCTAACAATAATAAATATATATGCATACTTGTAAAAAGCCTAATTTACAAAACTTTTAAAATGATGGAAGTATTTTAAAAATTATATTCGAGAAATTCGTGAAAAACCCTCACCCGTGGTGGAAGCTGTAAAGTGTTCCAATTATCATTGGCATAAGGTATAATAACAGTGTCCAAATCATAATACTTTTTAGCATTGTAAACAGTCAGATTGTACAACATCAGGTGCACCAGATCTATCCATTTTAATTCTAGTCGCCGTACGAATTCTTTACCGTAATTGCACATCGAACAAACAAATACGTAAAACCTATAAACATTAACAGTTATTAGCAACACTAGGCAATATAAATTAATTTTTATCAATTTGTCTTTTCTCACCTGTCTCCGCTATACAAAGGATAAGTTAAGCAACTGACACATTTTTCATGAAACCACTGCTTACAACGAGCACATTGCAACATCTGTGTATACCATTCACCATTTAATCCACAATAACAATAAATCTGTTCAGCATTTACTCTATGATGTGCATCCCAATTTAGCATATTAGGCTGTAATAAATAATGTCTATGTAAACAACCTCAAATTTGCAGTATGCTTATAAATACAATAATATAATTGAGAAATAATATTAGAAATTATAGTTGTTATTGGTTAACATGAATAATTATATGTAATATCTGTTCCACATACTTACATCGTACGGCAACTTTGTCATATCATCTGGTGGCGGCTGAGGTTGGTCCCTACCACTGCAAACTTTTCTAATACTTGCCTTTACCATAGAAGTTTTTGGTTCTACAACTTCGTGTGCCCTTGGTTGACTATCTACACATCTTTTACACATCCAATGTGCCTCGACTGTTGTTTCTTCCTTTGATATCTGAGGCTATAAGTACATATTTAAGGTATATTTATTTCATAGTTTATTCCATACTATAATACAATCAACTGAAAATAAAGCAATATGTTCTTGAACAAAAGTTGAAGTTTTGTTACCTGATGACAAAGTTGATGATAACCACGACCACATTTGTCACAAACAATAATGTCATTATCAGTCTTGGGCTGAGATTTTTTACAAAGAACACACATAACATCGGAGTCTGGTATTGACAGCTTTGTCAGCTCCTTAACCGAGGACCATGCCGAGGTGTTGTCCATAAATTTGACAAGGCATTTCTCCCTTGCCAAATCCACCTGTACGCACATATGTATACATACAACATTTAGTATGTTGAAGAACTTTATTGTGTTAAAATTGATAACAAGATACAATGTATTTATTATAATGCAATAAGAAGTTGAAAGAATGCGAGCAGTTTTAGGAAATATCATGCAAATGCACCTCAACAATTGTTCCAAGGTAATATTTGCCATCTTTATGTTGAAGAAGAACATCATCTCCATGAGAGAAACCCAACTTTTGTTCCCTCGTAGTGCTATCCGGCGCTGCCAGACTTTCTTCTGGCTCTGACATTTTCTACCCTGTTTCTATAATTCCACAAACCAATAACAAATACATGTTAACATGTATATCAATTACAATTGAAGTAGATTTAAACAACATAAA
This sequence comes from Stelis phaeoptera, assembly GCA_943735885.1. Lineage (NCBI taxonomy): Eukaryota > Metazoa > Arthropoda > Insecta > Hymenoptera > Megachilidae > Stelis > Stelis phaeoptera. The sequence goes on from OX030933.1 coordinate 8,651,040, forward strand.
ATTAAATACCATTGTTTTATTTGACAGAGCTATTAAAATCACAGCTTCATTGTTTTCAGAAACTTTTTTTATGCAACAAACATCAAGTTCTAAATTATCTAATATCAATTTTCATCTATATAAAAAGAAATCATAGAAAGTTATAGCATGTTATTATAAACTTATTACACTTTGAATCTAAATAATGAGATTAATAAGTTAGATACAAATTCATTGCGGCTGCCTTGCACATTCATGGTTAAATCATCAATTGATTACAAAAACATAAAGCATATATTCACAGTTAGGTTTTCATGAAATAAATTGCATTCTAACAAGCAACACTGTACATGTTTTGTAAAAGTAACAATTGCATTAAATGAAGAATAAATATTTTGATCTGAGGATCATGTTAGTGGAATAATTTTGTATGAGAAATTTGTGTTTTTTTGTCTTCAAATCCGGAAGAAAAGCAAATCTTACATGCACGTACACATAATGCTTGGTCCACGCAAATGTGTAAAATAGACGATCGTCCGCCCAAATCATTCATTTACATCCATTACGAAGCGGCGAATAAGTACGTTACAAAAACCAAGAAAGTATCGCGAAAACCTGCGAGACAAATGACGACCATATGATCGGCATCTCATTGAAAACCAGTCTCGGCGCGCTTTCATTCTCGTTAACAAACGAGAACACCTACAAATGCTGTCTCAAATGAGAGGAAACGTCGCTTACAAGCGGGAGTGTACATATTCGAGAGAATGTACTTAATTTTACCGCCAACGACAAAGTATCCGACTGAAATTGAAATTTATCGCTGATCGAGGGAATACGAGCCCTAAAAGCCGATTACAATTGACGAAGACACTGGGCGATACGGTTGGACACGAGCAACCCCCGGGATAGCTCGTTAGGACCGGGCGGTGCTTGGACCCGGTGGTGGTGGTGTTTTTAGAACAGAAGACCGCGCGAATAATCGTTCGATCCCCGTACACCCTTTTTATATCGTACCTCAGCGTCTTAGCCGTGGAATCACGCGCGACGTTCGGGCCTCATTTTCCGATTCCCGTCAGCCATTTACAACCATGGGGGCTCCGCCACGGTTCGTCGCTCCGAGACACACAATCGCGGCGCGGTAAAACCCTGTACCGTGAAGTCAGGACGGCGACACGCCGGCACGCATGCAACCGTAACGTTCACGGTGGCGCCCGGGTATCCACGTCGGCCACCCTCAGGATCACCACACGCCCTTAGTCACGGACATCACCGCGGCAAATTCGGTGCACTCTCATTGTGTCCCTTGAAAATTCGAATAAGCACCGTCCGCCATGTTCGGGGAAACACTTGCTAGAAACTACGCTAGTCAGCTAACCTCCCATAGTGGCAGTGCTCCCCATAGGGATGTCTATCGAAACAGGGATGCCCATCTCTTACAATTCTAGTTAGAAAGTATGATATCGTTATTACAGATTACGAAATTGTTGGAAACAATTTTTTTAATGTTACTAATGTCATATACAAATACTATAACTTTCTATAACACAAGACATATCAAAGTTACAAGGAGTATTTCTATAAGATGATGTTTTCAATTTTCCTGCGTCCTTTACTTCAAGAAAACAATTAAATGAACGATTTATAAAGTACATATTATATATTTTGTAAATTCTTCAGTATTTATCGCGTTTTGGTAAGTATAGAAAATTTTAGAAACAATTTGGTGTAAGGCATTCGTATCTCAGTGTACGGCCATGGTTGTTAGCTGGACGTCCTATTGTGGTACAGATATAATATAAACAATCAATGATAATATAGTTAAGGATTCTTTTATGATATGATAATTGTACATAATTCTATTAATTATTTAAAGCGTAACGAGTTTTAACATTCGTTGCGTATTTCAAAATGTAAAGTTTCTCAACAGTTAGAGTAGTGTATCTTCCATACACAAGATTCTCGTCGTCTGTACCCTAGGACATGCATAAGTTGTACTACATTTTAAATAGATTGAAACAATTGCTAAAGAATGACAAAAGATAGCATTATTGGTAAATATAATAAATTGTTTAACAGATATTATCTTCGTGTATTAAATCTGATTATATCAAATTTAACGAGATTATATTTACACCTACTTTCTACGATTAATTTGCAGGCGAAATGCAAATGATCGCTCGAAGAGCGGTCATGCACAATACTTCATTATAAATAATGATTTTTAATAACATGACTTTCATAGTTTGTGTATAATATAATAACATGAAAACAGGCAGGAACATTTTAACATTGGTTATTTATTTATTAACGAATGATTGGATATAACACGCTCTAAAATTAGCTGTAATTGTGCGATCGGCGAAAGAGTATAGTATAGAATACAAATCTTTTATGCCTAATGAAGCAATACTTAAGCTACTCACGTACTCGCAAGTGAAGGGTTGCTAACTTGGAAGTTGAAGTATGCAATTTCTTTTATTTTTTGTTACTGCTTGCAACTCACCTGTCGATTTTTTTTATTTTTTTATTTCAATTTCAGCAGCTCTTCCTATCCAGAAAGCAAATGTCAGATACGCCATTTTGGGATTTAAAACATCGTTTGTTTTTCGGTTGCACTACTAATTATTGTAAGATGATTTTAACATGAGATAGTGAAGAGTGAAAATTTAAAAGTGAAATAAATGAATGTTAAAAATACGAGTATAATTGAACAGTTAATTGTAACAAATATTCGAAAGGTGATTTTAGTTTGTTTATTATAACATTTAACGCAAGAAGATAAACGATTATAAATGCATGTAAGGTTCATCGAATTTTATTTGTTTTTCAGTTTTACTTATAACATATAGTGACAAAGAAATATTTTTTATGAAAATGTGTTTTATTTGCGCTCTTCATTTGTACATTTCAATTATGCATAAACGGATAGAAATCTCTCTCGTAAGTACTGTACTGCGATACTGAATAGTGTAAGGTACCATTTAAAAACACTGATTATTACGCTAGATCGAAATTTTATCTTTTTTTTTTATTAATTATGCGAACACGATGTGGCATATTTCCATAGTTATAAAACAGTTGTGTGATGCTATTATTAATAACATGTTTTATAATACATATTCTACACGCAAGGAAAATATCTTCTAAATTTGTTAAAACATCTTTTTCTTCACAGCGGTGTACCTTTCCATGTAACTGTCATAACCGTCCAGATCGGCGAATTGTTTCATTTCGAATAAATTTCCTTCGACCGAAAGAACAGAAATTTTGGAATCTTTTAAGATTTTCGTCGGTATCGCATTTAATTGTAAACAATTCTCCTCCAGCCTCAGAGTTTTTAGGCGGGAACAGTTAGCAACTTTCTCCGAAATAGTTGATACTTGATTTTGATTGAGGTTAAGTTCAACCACATGCAGCGCTGCGGCCGCGTCGGGAATCGTTGTGATTCGATTCTTGGATAGGTCTAGCACGTCGAGAAAATTTAAATCACAAAACATGGAGGGAAATTCGGTGATCTGATTGTCGGACAGATAGACATGCTTCAGACGCGTTAACTTTGACAAAGACCACGGAATACTTTTAATCTGATTCGAACTCGCGTTCAATCCCTCCAACTTTGTCAACGCTCCGAGAGCTTCTGGCAAAGCTATCAGCTTATTGTGACTGATATTCAATTGCTTTAGTAACGTGAAGTTACCGATGTCGTCTGGGACTCGAGTAAATTTGTTTTCAGACAAATCCAATGTCCGTAACAATGGTGCTAAGGCACGTAGATTCTGCGGGAATTCGTCCAGTTTTCTTTGCGATAATTTTAACGTGCCAGTCTTCTTCGCGGTTTCATAATGCTGTCTTAAACCTGAGCTCCCCATCTTATATTGACATCAAATTTTATATCAAATTCACCCAACAAAAGCCTGTATTTATATCTTTGGTTTGTTAATGCTACAACTGTGGAATGACGATATGTCAGTAATAAGTTGTTTTTAATAACATTTGAAAGACAGAAACAGAAAAAATATATTTTTCGTCTAACGATTTATTTTTCAAAAGGGATTAAGTTGCTAAGGAATTCACGTTGATTTTTGTCCGTGCATTCTCAGTACTCACTCCTCTTCTTTGGTACAATTATTACTAAAGCCATCCAACTACCTCTTTTTTTCCTTTTTTTTGTTACAGACTGTATTCGATCATGTGATGCACGTCGATTTTTGTAAGCCACTGTACCGGCATGCCAAGAGAGCCAGTCGTTGCGCCGCCACTTCTCCGATTAATTTTAACACGCCGATGCTTGTATTGTCGATGGACGCGATCAGCTGATCGGTGTTGAAATTTCTTACACTTGTACGCACGTGGCCGCGGGACACGTTCCGCCGACGATAATCGGCCGTTCGGTGTTGTTTGTCAACGAGAATTGAGTGAAATGTCAACCGAATGACAGTCCGTCAGCCATATTGGCCTGGTGGTGGCTGCGTGTACGAGTCCCGGCCGCGTGATGGCGGTTCCGGCGCTCGCGCCTCGAAAGATGGCCGACAAACGAAGATGTAGCGGTGCACGTCGGGTTTACATCAGACTGAAAACGCCGCGGCAGCCACTGGTGTGTAGTTTACGATGCGGTTATTCACGGAAATGGTGAGATAGTGTTGTGGTTCGAGAGGACATACTACCGGGTAGCGATGGCCTCCACGCCGAAGTCGGAGAAGCATGCAGGTAAGTGGTTACTACTTGTCCTATGAGCTGTACGATGAAAAAGAACGTACGATGTTCCATAACAACGGCGGAACCCGGCCTCCGTTCACCCGTCTTGTTCCTTTCTTTTTTCTTTCTGTCAATTAAGTTTTTATTCGTTCACGGATCGAACGGTGTCGACTGAGAAACTTTTTAAAACTTCAGTCTTATCGAATCCCGCGACAATGTAAAAATGTTAGCGGGTCGCTCACTGACGCTACCGGACGCGAAACGTCAAAAGCATATGCGTGTGCTCCGAAGCACGCCTCTTCTATCCTATCTCTTTCTACCCTTCTTCTAAAGCATATGTCATGTATCACACCTACCGATTAATCGTTTCGTACTTGCATTCCTTTCAACGGTATACGATGTACCTATCGACAAACATTACACTCGGCGAATGCTGATCATCAGCCGAGCAATAATCATTCGGTAAATCAGCGTCCGCAGCTTCAATCTCCCGTTCGATTAATCGAGATCGCAAAATGATACGCGCGTATTTTCAATTTTCGAGATTGAAGTTTCCCTTTGATCGGAGGAATATCGTACTTTTTTTAATGTTTCGTGTGTTAACGTAGATGGGGCAGAACTGGGGCGGTCCATGGACTCTGGGGGTTCGATTATTAAAAAATGAACCTTATGTTTCGTGGCGAATGCACGTCGTTGGTAATAATACACGGTCGCCTGGAGAGTATGTCAATAAACCGTACACGCGCCAGGGGCGAGCCCAATGTAATTCGAACAGCTGCCCTTGTCACGAGTTTTCTAGCCCGCGTTCGCACCCTCCGAACAAAGAGTTACCATCCCCCTCCCGTGGACGGTGAGACAGTATTTTCACGGGGATCGTATTAAGCCACCGACTATCGTGATCGACCTCGTTTTTCGAATAAAAATTGTTTTTCGAAAAAGTGATCGTCGCGGTTTCATTCAGACATTGTTACGACAACAGGTGCAACTTATCAGAACCGATACGTTCGAGGCTCGCAGCACGGTTGCTGATGGACAGACACGCTTAAGTAAAGGCAGTTTGATCAATTTGCCGGATAACGAGTAACAACTAACTCGCTACCCTACGTCATATGTCGGTGGGTAATTGCGTTTAATGCGAGTTGATTTGTTGTTGGTTGTGTCCATCGTGTTCTGGCTGTTGCCTCTGAAAAATAGATCCGTTAATATCAACCCCTTCATTGTGAAATTCGTTCTGTGCCAGTCGTCAAAATTATATGAACAACTTATTATTTATTTTCAAGAAATGTCCACAGTGACCCGTACTAATATTTAGCTATCGTAATATTTATATAATTGTTGCTTGATACATCCATTTGACTGTACTATGTATTCTATTGTAGTTGTTAGAAATACAAATTATCTTCTTTTTTTTTTTCATAATTATAAATAAGTTCAGGATAGGAAAATTATTTTTTTATCATCTCGATATTTGAAATTTGTATATTTGTGTACTCGATAGATTGATAGATCGACGAAAACGTTTATACACCCTCGGCTTTGTGAGAAAACCAAAACCCGAAGAGCAATATTATTTTCGTTCCATCATCGGTTGACGAGTGTATTGCTAACAGGGTGTCTATTAAGTTCGAGCTCGGTCGTACGCGCAAAAACATTTCCATTCAACTCGTACATCTTGATTTGGTTCTGACAGAAATGTTTTATTTGTTTCTTTTTTTTTTATTCCTCTATTTGCACCGCGAAACACGGACATTCTATGCGTATTTCGTTAAAAGCACGCGTTCGGTACGGAATAAAAATTGATGTTGAGAGCTGGTTTTACTTTTGCAACGCTATTCTCATCGGTTTCCTGGTGACACGGTATTCGAACCGTAACCCCAATGGTTGCTTTTCAAATTTTAACGATTCAGTTTCAGTAAGCTTTGTTTGCTGGTATACACGTGGTCCCGAAAAAAGGGTGCATTCAATTCTTGTAAGTGCGCGCTATTAATCTTGCACGACTATAATGCTGCAAGATTTAGTCGGAGTTTTGATTCCAAATATATTGCTATAGACGCTCAGTATTCATTTGAACCAGTTTTTATCAAAATTATTAAACATTTACGGGAGTTATCGATGCGGTACCAGTTACATTGTACGGAGCCCGTGTAAAATCACGACCAAACGTTACCCATCGTGCATCAAATGTTGAAGAGGGTGAACGGGTTCACCGGTCGGGTCAGATTCATGAATATGCATACATTTTCACGTTTCGTCGGGCAAACGCGAGCTGGTACACGAGGATTAGAGGGAACGTCGGCCACGTGCGAAAACCCCATCCACGCACGTACTACGGTGCGATCCCAATTTAGCCGTTGATCCATGGGGATTCCGATCGCCTTGATTTTTCACCGTGCCGTACGGAACGTCTCTCCTCGAGGAAAATTAGTCACTCGTTATCGTTTGTTATCGTACGGTATCGTCGTTGGCTGCGATAATCGTGAGATAGCAAGCTGCCTAATTGGCATAGCAAAACGTATATACGTCAAACCAGGCTTTCTTATTCGACCTGTGGATAGATAGTGTCTCTGTGAGAAGGATACTCAGGATCGATGGTGGCGTAGCCTGAATCGAGATGGTTGTGGGATTCATCTTCAGTAAGTTTGCTTCGTTATTGTTAAGTATTCGAAGTTGAGGAGGATATTATCTTTCTTCGACGTTGGTTACGTGATTTTTGACAATCGTGTTGTGTCAGGCCGAAAACAGACTACGTAATTGGTTAATCAAAAATTACTTTAGAGGAAAATTGATGAGTTCATAGGGTGTTTCATAACAAAAATAAAGGCATGCTTAGTTTTTAGCCTGTTGTTTTTTAATGCTGTGAAAATTAACCATCAAAACCGAATGGGTGATCTCAAAATTTTCAGATATAACTCTTAAAATATAAAGGACTGATAAGAATGTTTAGAATAACAGTTATCGGAGTTGGTATGGAATGGGTCAGTCTTAATTTACGTATAAATAAAGGTGATCTAACGAATTGATTTTTGCTGGCCTACGTCCCCGTTCGACACGTGCAAAAATATTGCGTTGCTTTCGAGCCGTTAGTCTCGTTCGATTTTCTTGGGCGTCGTATAGGCAGCGTATTTAGAAGCCGAATATTTAGATCAAGGTACGAAACTGTTGAGACATTCCTTCGTTTTCTACTATACATACATCTACGTGTTTCTAATCAAATCGTATTCTTATCTAGTTCTTTTCTTTCATTCATTCTGATAACACTATGAAACATCATTATAGCGTGGTGTTTCTATCGTGCACAGAGTAAAAATGACAGACTTTTGTTTTGGTTTGTGATAGAGTAATACCTGTAATTTAGACAATCTATAAAAGTATCAAAGATAATATTGCCTTTTGATATCGAACATCGCGTTATAAATTGAAAACAATTGAATTTCTCAGTAAATGTACACAAATGTATTCTTTTACATAATATTTTGGCAAAAGTATCGATTAAATATAAGGTCATTGGCGTAAGTAGGCGAGGGTTAGGGTGGGTCTTGTCCTCCGCTCGTCAGAAATGATCGAAATATGACGTGTAATGCAACTAAATACAAAAGGTACAATAATGCCCTTATTACATGAAATTACGAATAAAAATTATGATACGATTAAGTAACAATGGGCACCTGATACCTCCAGTTCATCTGGAGGATCCCACACAAACATGACTATTTTTATTAAATGTATTTAGTTATTAAACACATTATATATTTATTACGACACATTAGAATGCTTATAAAATATACTTATCAAGTTGTAAGTGTACACATTTATTGAATTAACATATATGCTTAAGCTCTTTGAATTGGTTGTTGAAACGAATAAATGAAATAATAGTGCAATTATACAATCGCTTGTTACGAAAGGCGACAACATATCTCAGTAAAAAAAGATAACACCGGCAGATAACGGACAAATTGAGCAGAAAGATTTGTGCGCGACCTTGAAAGAATTATTCAAATTAAGCGGGAAACAACATCCAACATCCAATTTGCAAAGTGTATTAAAATATCAAGAGGAAAGAAAAATTGAATTATTGTATAAATTGCACTACACATTAAAGGAAACAAAACTGTTCTGAAGATTTATTACTCAATCGTGCAATAATTATACAATCAGCCGTTATGAAAGGCAATAAAACGCGTGAACGAAAGAAAAGAAAAGAAGAAACGAGAATGGTCTCAAAGATAACAGCGACAAGTTAAAAAACGCACCGAGCGTAAAGATTCGCGCTCATCCTTGAAGAAATCATTCGAATGACGCGAGAAATAACGTCTAACGTGTCAAAATTTACGCCGATGGTCCGATGCCACAGTCGTTAACGTCTGGTTTGACAGGGAACGTGACAACCGTGACAATTTCAAATCAAAATAAACGAAGGAAAAGCTATTTAATTCAAGACGATCGAAAGAAAAGGAAAAGGTGACGAGTTGCGCCGTTGGAAAAATGGAATCTTCGCGATCGTTTTCTTGCGGAAACCAATCCAATCTACGGTGCGATGGCAATGACAATGCCCATCCCGTAGTCAGAGCAAGAAAGAGACAATTTCGAAAAAAGAAAGAAGCAAGAAAAGTAGTTCTTCTGTTCGTCGTATGCTGACACAGTGCTGCAGGGGTCCGCAAATAAATTGTGTCTCCTCCTCTGCTCCTCCGTACTCCTGGTCCTCTCTCTCTCTCTCTTTCATCTTTGAAATAAAGAACGAGCATAAGTGAGCCTGTCTCTGTGCGAGCTCTTTTGTCCCTCTCCTCAGTTAACCCTCTCGTTACCCGTCTCCGTCTTCATCGTCGTCTATCTTCCTCCTACTCTGCTCGTTCCTCCCTCTCGCAGACTTTTGCTTGCCTGCCCTGCTCCTCTCTCTAACCCGTTAAAATAGACAAGCCTTCTTTCCCGGCCAAAGTCACAGATATTACCGGGACGATCCTACAGTGGACGGACGGTACCACCACTGACGACCACGGTTCACCTCTGATTCGCCGACGGAATACCTGTTTGCAACCCGATATATCTGCACCAGATTCACGCTCGTTGACGAAACTGACCGTCTAGACCCGGTGACCGGTTGCACAGAGTTTAGTGAAATTTTCTTGAACGACCCGGTGTCATCGTCTTCGGTTCTTTCTACCCGTTTGAACTTTCGACTGTGGTTGAACGGTGTTCAGGATCGGGAATGATATATTCGTTATCGAACGTGAGGAGAACTGGTGGAGGATGTGTATCGCGTTACGTGGAGAGTGAAGTTTCTTGGTTGTTATGTGTACCAGGAACAGTGTGTTCGATAGTTTGAAGGATCCAGTAAGGTCGTGGTGCGGTTAAAAAGTAACATTCAGAGCTTGGTTTTTAATTATACCACGAATGGACGGTTTCTGTCGCAAACTTCATTTTTTATCATAATCATCGATTGTTAGGAAGTAGTCAAAACATTGAGGAATGAAACAAAAAGAAGTAGGTACTCCAAAACTGAGATTATTCGATTTTGAGAACTTTAAAATTGTCTATCTTGCAATTAACGAATAAATCACCACAAATTTCATTATTAATTTATCTGTTTCCTTTAAAGAATCAAACGAGTTCAAAGTTTAAAATCACAATCATGACTTTTATTTGAATTTTCCGCGATTATTCATTATATCGTGAATCATTCGAAAACTCCAGTTTGATGTCATACAGCTCGAATGGAGTTGCTCTTCGATATTCTTGTTAAAAGTTAGACTATCGCGGAATGACGGGTGGATCGAGGATTTGTAAAATTGAAGACAAATATCATCCTTTTTGAACTTACATCGAAAGTTTGGCGTATTGATCAGGAACTTCAAAACTGGAGGATAAACGTTTGGTATCCCAGTTGCTTTGAAAAGTAAAGTTCTTGACTGCTTCAAAGAGTGATTTGTAGCTTCGTGAAGTAAATCGAAGTCAGACTGGCAAAATGCAGGGAATGTTGGTTCGTTAACCCGAGGGTAAAATTGTATTAGAAACGTTTGAAGGGAGTGACTTGTAATATAAACGATGACCGTGTTTAACTGCTCTCGGTTCATACTGCCAATTGATTCAGTTGGAAGCTGTGTTTATTACTGATCGATGCGATGATAGTGTTCGAAATTAAAATAGCGAGTTCGATACTTCAAGTGAGCCTATTTTAATGGGAAGGATCTTATTTAGCTAATTGCAAATCGTATTATAGCTGCTGGAAATAAAATTACAAATCCGAAGAATTTTCTACGACTTTATCGCGGCACTCGAAGTGTTAATAGAGGATGGAATGTAATTAATGAAGGTGCTTCGAAATTTTAATTATGTTACTTCTGAATTGGGGGACAAGCTTTTGGTGATATATCTTTTATGCCGGTATCTTTTCTCTGATTATGTACAAAATTTATAGTAATTACTTTCATCATTAATTATCAAGGTTACGCATACTCAACATTTTACTGCGAGTTTTGTCACAAATTCTTGCTTTATTACCTATTTACTTTATAATAGCTTAAGTAACTTTATTTACCTTACTATCTGTTTATACGTATTTTTATTTATAACGAAAAAAACCATCTTTGGGACTTTTCGCAATTAATGGATTAACATAATACAATTTTTGAAATTAAGCATCGGAGTAAATTAATATTCCCTATTGATGGCCGATCAATTTTGTTGTCATTATGTAAAATTATTAAAAATTGATTGATTGTAATTCGCTGTACTGAGATGATAAATAGCGTATAGTAATTAATATTAATGTAGTTAAAATATGGCCAATGAATATTCATCATTGATGTACGAAAGCGTCGCAACGCACATTCGAAAACGCGTACGTAATCAACGGATTCGAGCAAAACAACGGCCAGATTAATCGGTATCGTCGAACCGGCACGATATATATCCGCTTGCCAAACCGTCGCCTCTGTGCCTTGTACGTTGATGTCTCACCAAATCGATCGTATTTTTCCGCAAAGCGGAGATTAAAAGATCTGCGCGATGCTCTTGACGACCTAGATCGCGACATACCGTACGATCTGGAGCAAACGGAACATTGATGCTGCGTAATAAACGATCAAGGCCCGATTAGTTAGCGGTATGAGCCTCTTCAACAACTTCGAGACCGCTGACGCACTCGGTGCGTCTTATAAACAAAATTTCCAGTCGTTAAATCGTCGAATTAATATAAATCAAAATGGTAGAAAAGTAGTCCGTAAAACTTAACACATTAGTTCACTTATCACTTTATAACTGAATGGTGGCTGAAGATTAGAAAATATATTTTCAACGCCTAACTCTCGTTATTTTAGTTGAATTACAGATAAATTAATGATAATCAAAGGTTTGATAATAATTGGTTCTCAGTTAAGTCTATTAATATGCATGTAACCCCCAACCCGAAAAGAAAATTATAAGAATTTTCAAAGCTTAGATAGGCCCGTACTGGAATAAATAATTTTGATTCTGGAGCATCATTTTATTACATGTGTAGGTATAGGTTGAAGGTTGATCAATGGAACGACGATTTATCTCGTCTTGTTCGATTAACAGGTTAGCATTGCCAAAGTGCAAACGAGTCGTAACGCGACGGACGACTTCACCTCTGAAAATAAATTCGACGGGCTGTGTGTAAAATTTTATCGTCGACTCTTTCCTTCTGCCCTCCCTGCCACCCGTGGCCATCGTTCGATTCAATTTCTGCTCGCCGTTGTTTTAATCGCGGTGTTCCGGTGATTACGAGAATGATCAGGACAGCGCCGTTCGGAAATTTAATATCGAATATCGCAGCGATGGTTGGCGAATAAAAAATCGCCGGGGGGTGGCCGCGCAGGGGTTGCGTCGCGAAAATGAGGGAATATTTAATACCCGCGCGAATTGTAATTAAACGATGCACCCGTCAAATTGCGTTCCGCGTACTTTCGCGTTCGGTTGTTCGCCAAAAATTGGAACCAGATGCTTTGATCACGAATTTTCAGTCGATTGTCGTGGCGCGATAGAGATTCAATATTCTTCAAATATCTGCGAGTTTTATTTAACAATCGCGTAGTTACTTTAACATAAATTCATTCATTTTGACATTTAATTATTTTTTAATTCGGTTCAATCAATTTTTGATTACATTTAACAGCTAAGTTTTATGATTAAAGTTCTCACAAGCCTCTCGTCGATTTCAAGATTTCGATGGTTTTTAAGATTCGTTAAAAAATAATTAAATTTGATAGTTGAGGCTCGTTGATTTCGTCGATTTCGAGATTTCTGATAGTGAAGTCGTTCGAATCGGTGGTGGTCCATCGAACTCCGAAAATAACGGATCGCCTTGGGCGAGACAGGAAGAGCCGAGCGTGAACTGGGTCGCAAGTTCATCAGTGTTAATTATTATTAATCAGGAAATCTCGACCAGGCACGAAATTCTCGTAGATTTGCATGATCGCAAGGCCGTTCAAGTACGTTAAATAATTGGAACGCTGTGTTGTTAGAAACTGAGGTTGTATACAAATTTTGATAATGATTCTTGAATTATCCTTTGCTGAGAAAGCGTTTCCATGTTATCGTTAGTTGCTTTCTCATTACAAAATATAATTAAAAAATTAAAGTTGAAATTGAACCAGAGACCATCAAAAGAATGTTCAAAAAGGTTGCTTGTTAGATTGATGTATTTCAAATTAAATTTCAAGATATATAATTCATTCAGCCCTTTAACTCATTTTAACAAAAAGTCGTCCAAACGAATTTTTTAACACATACACTGTCACAGAAAATTTCAGCTTTGCAGCAGATGTTGAAAAGCAGGTCAAAACGTTAAATTTTAATTACACAAAATTGAAATTATAGTCAAATTAAATATTAAAATAATTCTTTTACATCTAGTCTAAAATCTCTAAGCTATTTAATGAATCTTTAAATGTTCATAGAAATATACAAAGTCTGATAAATCTGCTAGTACGCTTTCTATGTATATTCCTATCGTGTTCATATACTCTTTTTTTTTTTAATCGTTTCACACTTATTTTATCAACCAACCAACGGGGCCACGTTTCGTTTCTTCGTCAAAGGCTCGAGACCGCGGCCGTGTGCATAAATATTGCCATAAAATTCGATAATTTTGTGAGAACAAGCAAGCCAGAAAAACGTTGGGTCCTTGTGCTCAGTCCAGCGTGGAACGAGTTACACGATCGACCTTCTGGCCGTCCTATAGAATCATACACGTCGTTTGGAGAACAGTAAAACCGATGTAGAATCACGGATAGGTGGTCGTACCAGTTGAAGAGAAAAAGGGGTGGACTTTTCGCTCCAGTAATCGTGGATCGTTTGTAGTGGAAACCGATGGAACCTTGGGCAACTCTTGAGACGCGGCTTGCTTCTTGGACGATGCAATTTTATCAATCGGTTATCTCTTATCGGTTCATGGCAAAGGTTTTCCCTTTTGTTTTCATGAATTCTTCTTCAGCATGACTCGGTCCTTGTTTATTTAGGTTCCTTTGTTATTTGTTGTTTCTGCGCCGATCAAAGCGAATAACTGAGAGAAATAGTTGATAAAAATGTGAGATGACTATCTAGGGGGAAGCTTGAATTTTCAAATTAGACAATTATATTCTGAATAATTGCAATTTTAGTTATTTTTACTCTGAAATTTTGATGTATTAACCCTTTCTTAGGGAAATCGACGTCTTGTGTCCAAAGGATGGAGAGTTACGTATATTTTTGTCGTGAAAATGTAAAAAGAATTAAGTCGCTTATGAAAGAGGTTAAATCACCTTACATTAAAATTAGTTACGAGACGATAGCGTTCATTATCGTATTTATGTGGGTTCAGGAAACACTAGGAAGCGGCAAGAAATCGTAACAGAAGATTCGTCGAAAATAGATATCCTGGAACTCGAATATGTCTGGGCACTCCAGTTTGGTGTACCACTCGAGGCATCTAAATGTACCATCACACTTATATTTAGGTGTACTGTTATCGCATTTGATTAGGCTTTTCCAACTCTGAGGCATCAAAAATGTGTTGCTGTATTTTCATTATGTTTATGAAATTTCGAACTTTCCTGTTTTTCATCGAGCTAGTTGAAACATTTGTGGTTACCCAGACTCTAGCACTTTGTCTCATTGTCATTTAACGTTATCTGTTTACACGAACTCGCAGTCATTTGCTAAATATACTGTCCATGAGATCATGTGTAATTACATCTTCTCTGTACGATATGCTCGGGAAACGAAACTGGCGTCTTTATGTATCTCGATAGTCATCATCGATAATCATAGTTTAAGTTCATTTTGCCTCACTTCTTGCATCTGCGGCGAAGATGAATATTTAGCATTTTCTTTCTTAACTGATACAGTAATCTAATTATTTTGAGTATTATATATACGGCAAAACTTCCATTTACCTTCAAGAAATAATATCTATTCATAGATAGTTTAAATTCTGTCAACCAATAATTCTGTAAATTTGCAAAGTCCACAGTACTTAATACTAGAACTACCGATGTTCAATGCAACCATACTTTTAAATTGAACCTGAAATAGAGAGCAAAATAAATAAAGGATAAAACGTAAACGAACCTATAGAATAATTCTTTACCTTAATAACAGCCAACGTATATTTCGACATAGACGTTTTAATAAATTTTGCAATTTGAAATAAGAAATCTGAAACAAGTCATTTCAACCACTTTGGTAGTTCTATTGTTAATTGATATCTATTCTAGTTCCATAAACCAATCACGTACATATAATGAATCGATTTCAGAATGAAGTTAAACGCAAATTTGATATTTAGAAAAATGCTTGCGCAGAAACAGACCATAAGACAACAGTGAGTGAACAAGTTTTCAACAACTTTGTAAAAACGATCTTCGATTAATTATCTAAACATTGTGTCATGTGCAAGTGAAACATGAAGCTGAAAAATACTTGATTTAAGGAACCCAGCGAGCTTACGGATACGCGTGTGAAGAATTCCATGGGGGATCTGTGTTTTGTGAATCGATTGTTCGCCGTGGTGTGATAAGATGCCGCAATACGACGACAGTTTCCTTGATTCGCCGATTTTTCGGCGACGCACGCGTAGCTACGCGGTGCAGAAGCAATGGGTGCCGAAGTCGAAGAGCTTCATCACGGCCACACCTTTGCTGCTGGCCGTGACCAATCACGCCAGGACCCTTTCCGGTTCCATATCGACCTGCAGCTTAAAAGGTAATTGGACTAAAAATTCAGGTTAAGGGCGTGGGTCTGAATTCAGCTCGTTTAAATAGATTGAATGCGGTTTTGTTCGTCAAGAGGTAGTCCGCTTTCGAAGATTCTTTGATTGCACGAAGAAATTCGGTTCTCGGTTTCATCGATCGATTATAAATATATTGGCGTGTGAAAAGCAAACAATGCATTTCAAATCTTTTCGGCATAAATATAATGATCGCATTGAAGATTCGATTCGATTTAGAATTCCAGAATTTTAAATGTATACAAGACGTTAAATATGAAGATGCTTGTATAATATTTATTTTTCATTGATGTAATAGATTTGGCTTAAAATATCATGCAGAATATTACGCCAACAATAAGAAAAATGTGTTAACTCTTTCATCACTATTGAAGACAAAATATGATAACTACGCTCGGTATAGTCAAATCATATTTTCTTAGTACTATAAATTACAAGATCAGGGTCAAATTTCCATCGAAATCTCCAAAGAATCTCCATCGATTCTTATTTGCAAAATTTAATTTCAATCTCCATCCTCAAAAGACAATTATAAAAACTTCCAAAACTTATGTAGGACATGTCGAATAAAGTTATTTTTAATACTAAACAACGAAACGAAACAGATCGCATAGCCTACAATTTGTAAAGAAACAAATTTGTACAAGAACTTCATTATTGCCTGCGAAACGCTGTCGTAACAAAGGGGTTAATTAAAGGGTTAATCACACGGCATTGAAGCTACGCACAGATAAGCACCATGATATCGACGTTCTTCAAAATATCTGGCTACAGTAATTAAACTCAGGATAACAGAGTTATAGAAGCAAGTTTGGCCGTACCAAATATGCTACCCCCCCCCCCCCCCCCCCTTGAGTGTGCTGCACGTGAAAGCGACTCGGTCGTTAATTACCCATTCGTGCTGTCAATCATATTAAGCACCAAACCCACGTCGTTGGTACAACCTCGAGCTATTAACACCTCTCTGTTACTACAGTCTGCACACTATCATCCTCTAACATTCGCCCGTCCAACCCCCCGGTTCTTGGTTGTGCGCATAACGTATACACAAGCTGGATGATTTCCCTGTGGGCTAGCAGAATGCTACAAATTGCTGCGTTCGCACTGTGTGTCTCTCTGTATTCTACGATCGAGGCGTCCAAAGATCGCGATTTTAATCTCGAAACAAATGGCCAAGACGTTGTTCGACTATGGCTGGCTTGTACGTTTCAGGCTTCCGACCCGCGGACATCGATTAATCTTTCACCCGGAATGATAAAAAAGACACGGTTTACCCTTTGCGAGGGGAGGCGGTCGTTAGATCGTGGTGACGCGAGAGGGTGACTTTTAAAAATCGAACGAATTCGTTCTGTTAGATAAGATACCTATAAAATTATTTGAAGATGGTGATTAGAGGTCGGATTTTTCATTTATTTTTCTTTAAATTTGTATACTTAACTGTTGTACTTTTTCTAAGTAGTGAAATTTATACGATTTGTACACATACAGGGTTACAATTGTCGATTTTGAACTACAAAGGGTTAAAGGAGAAACCCGTGTAAACGTATAAGAAACAATTAAACGATTGAAACGGTCGCTATCGAGCAACCATTACCGTCATAGAAAATTTCGATGGTAACAAGATTTTTCGAACTTCATCGGTCACTGTCAGTCGCACGCGAGTGACCGTGTCCTGCAACAAACCCCGGTTTACCCCCTATTCCTGACGTGCCAAGCTTCGGGCAATATCCGGCGGGACCGGCTGTCAGGCTATCACGCTGGGAACATGGTCTTTTGATACGAGAAATTTCCGGTCGAATTCTAGCCCGTTCATAAATCGCGGATTCGGTCATTATCATGCGACCGCAACGTTTGCCCGTCGCGACCCGTAAACACGCGCCGCCGCGCCGGCTCGCTCTCGGCCTACGTCAACATTAATAAACATGAGGTACAACCGGTAATTAGTGCCAGCGATAAAGTTTACCGATTCCCGGGCGAGAATTAAACTGAACCGTTCGAAATTTGTTTCAAAGCCCCGCAAAACCCTCGCCCTTGATTATTAACGAGCCGTGCATGTTGTTTGATTCGGTTGAATTCAGTTTGATTGAGTTTTGATGCTACGCATAATGATCCAATGTTAAGGGGGTATGTTATCTCGATGATTTAAAAATTGGAATTTTTTTTTGTTCTTAATTTTCTTAACGTAATAAATTGAAAAGTATATAGAACGTCACAGGACTCATTGTCAGTTTTATCATAATTAAGGGGTCATGGATTTATTGCATATTTTCAAGAATTTGTTTCTCATAGTAACATTTATTAGCCCTGCTTTCATCTTGTCGACACGAAATCTGGACTTTGGAGAATTTGAAAACGAAAAACCGAGTATTTTATTGTAAAGTGGAGCTGTAGTTATCGTTCCTATCTAAAACTTTAGCCCCCGATAAGAAAAAACAAAATAGTGAACTCATGAATTTTTCTACCTTTTTTTACAACTGAAATTCTTTCTTATTTACTTAAATTTATTTCATCCACCTTTCAAGTTTAAGGAAATAAATGAACGAGTACTTTTTCGTGATTATAATCTCTTATCTTACACGAGGCGAAGTTGATGCTTGAAGTTTTTGTGACTCGAGTAACAAAGTCTGTCTCGTTATCCAAAAGCTTTTTGAATCTTCTTAACAAGCGTAACGACACAGTAACAGCTTTCGTACGACACGATGAAAAAGGCATACGACTTGTTCTTTTCGATAAAGAACACGGTATCCGTGCTTTTACGTCAAATTAGTTCATTTATATTCATGGCTAATAAGAATAAGGAGCGCAGGTTTATCAGGACGCTTCAGCGGATTTCAGATCTCCGTTTTCCTTCTCTCTCTTTCGCTTGAAACGAATGTATATTCCTAGAGGGAGGAAAGAAACTCCCGGGGACGATGTAATCTGCATCCAGAGGCCGTGGCCGTCAGCGCTTTCATGAATAGAAATTTTCTGTGTATGAAATAATAATCACGGTTGTAGCGAAAGAAGGCTGAATATCCTTTCATCTGGACCCGACAAAGCTATTAATCGAATCGTGTTTAAGAAAAATTCAATTTTTGAAACGTGTCCCGTATTTCTGTTTCAAGACGAATAATATTTTCAGTTTTAAACAAGAAAGCTGAAAACTGACTAGATTTATTTCAGCTTTTATCCGAACTTTTCAGAGATTTTTTCTTTTTATTCGTACGAACCGACGGTTTTATGATTTTTTTGAAATGGAAAACTCTTGGAGCTAGATTATCCAGGCTCCTCTTTTCATTCGGATAATTGACTGGAGTGTCTTAGTCGGAAATAAATTTCATAGGAGACTTGAAAACGAGAAGATGAATATCATTTTATATCAGACTTATTTATTTAGAATTCCTTTGATTCGAGATCCTTGCAAATAAAATCACGAATTGATAGAATTCTCTGTCTCGGTAAAAGATAGCTAAAAACGGCTATGTACGAGTATCAATAATTCAATGTCGAATCAAATCGCGGTGCGTTTAATTGCGAATCGCTTGAAATCGAATTTTATTTCCCATACGTCCGAACACGAGTTTACTGTTCTCGAAGGTATAAATCACACGGTTCTTCTCGTACACGAACGTTTAACTCGTCGAGCAGAATCGCAGGAGGGCAAGGTTGTTTTACAAGGGTGGCCCTACACGCCAGAGGGTGTAAACCACTACTTAATCAAGACGTTACACGAGAGTTCTCTTCGTGAGAGTTCTCAGCCTCTCTTACCCTGAGGGTTGCCCACCCCTTTTGCTATCATCGATCCCCGATAGATAAAAGGTTCTGTACCATGTGTATACTCGACAACAAATCTAGCGATCTTCACCGTTCAATTCAATCTTCCGCTCTATTACAGAATTTTATTATTTTTATTTTATTACAAACTTGAATTCCTTCAAATTTCCTATTTCTAGCTGTACTCTTCAGACTATTACTTCTCCGAATTAAAATTATCCTAAAAGTTGTTAAGTTCTTAATCTTATTAGCTGGTGTTTTTCAATTATTAAGTCATTTACATTTCGGAGACGGCGCAAAATTAAACATTTTCTACATTGGAAATTGTCAAAATTCTTTAAACCTTTTACATACTTTCACATTAGCAACATCTTTCATTTACACAATTTTTAACTTTGCGCCGTCTCCGAAATGTAAATTAAAATTATTTCGTCCTTTTTAGTGCATTCCGTAGTCGGTTGTATTTTTTTTTCCAAAAATTTTTTTCTCCCATCATTTAATGTTATTTAAATCTAAATTAACAGGAAACACTTGACGCGTTAAGGATCCCACAGGTCAACGCGAAACATTCAACGGCGGTGAAATTCCTGGCAATAAATATAAAAAAAAAACATGCCTAAATTTTACGCAGTAGGTAGCTCAGAAGATAGAGAAAAGTGCGTACATAATAACGCAATTTGTTGCAACGCGATATCTTCATTAGTTCCTGAGATATAGGGCTTCAAAGTTTGTATAGCGGCCGGCGCGTACGAGGGTACTCCCGAATGGGCCGTAGACTTTTTTCTAGGAAATACGTCCGGCGCATTTCCAGGAATCGTAAAGGGTTAGACGTAAACAATGACCACGTGGCCGCTACGCTAGACACTCGCTGTCTGGGTCCAAGCGTGCGACGGCAGCGAATTTCGACAAAAATTACGTTTGTCTTTACACGACGATATCTCAGGAACGGATAAAGATATCGACGTAAATCAAAAAGCGAATTAAAGTAGAAGGTTTCTACTTTCTTACGAATCTAACTTTATACCGAAATTCGAAACAGAACTTTGTTGGCAGCCCTTTGAACTTTTAGTAATTTTAATACGCGTTTCTTATGCAGTTTAACATAGTTTCTGACTTTCAATTGCTTCTAACAATAGAATATTATTTATAAATATCTATCACACGCATTATTAACGATTCTTTCGTTTGAATTATAAGTCGTTTGTATTTTTTTTCCAAAAATTTTTTTATTCCACATTTTTTAGTGGCGTTCGGAGCATTCCTTCCAGAGTAGCATCAAAGAATAGGAATTTTGTTATGGGAATAGTAATTACCAACAAAGGGATGGGAAGGGAAGGGTAGTAAAGGGAAGTGCAGGGAAGGGTATGGTAGTGAAGGGAGTGTTGTAAATGGTATCATCGTAGAAACATCCCCGGCCGCAAAATGTAATACTAGGTTTTATCGATATCAGGCCGAGTAAACGTGAAATACCATGTTTTTTGCGATAAAAGCGGAAAAAAATGAAAAAATCCAAAATGGTTTTTTTACGGGACCAACTGGGAGTCATACCCTACAAGATGCAAAAGGTTTGGTTCCGATTGGCCAATCCATCTCGGCGTAATCGGCGAACATACATTAAAAAAAAAAAAAAAAATTAACATACATGTCGAATTGAGTAACCTCCTCCTTTTCGAAGTCGGTTAAAAAGGAAGAATTCATTAAAAATTTCTTCGCCAGTTCTTGATCGCGCACAATAGGGACAGAGTTTTAAAGGAGCAGTCGAATCTCGTTCGAAGAAAGAAGAAGTCGACTGTTTAATGCGCATTATGTACCACCACTTCCCGGAAGCGAATTTGGCGGCGTCAGGTGCTTATTCCAAAAGTTTCGCTCGTAAATTCTCCAGAACACGGATCGACGCGAATCTTTTGCAACGCTGAAGGGGAAAGGGTTCTCCTCTCGTACGACGAACGACGACTGGCTAAGATGACAAGAAATCCGCTTTCCGCGTGAAAGGGAGCTTAACGTCGTCCCACCGATAAATTTCAGGCGAGAAGAGGAGAATATTTCGCTGGTAAAGTGCATTCACGCGCATCCCTTTGGGGGGTGCTTGGTTCAGGAACATGCCTAGGAGAGGGGGTGGCTTCGACAGGTCGCACGTACGGTGGGGGTTGGAAGAGTGAAACGTTGCCGCCAGTACTTTTGCCTTTGGCCTGTATAGGGTGGGAACGCTCACCATTCCCTAGAGACGGTTTGATTCTTTGTCGTCGTGGATTGTTCAGGGAGGAAATGTTTAAATATTCATGCATCACGTGGTTACAATCCATTGGAAGATGGATCAATAATTATTCTGAATTTATCATTTTTATTTAATCAGCATACAGGGTGCGGCCGAATAACATGTACAAGCGGGCACGAGGTGATTCTTTATGAAAAAAGAAGAACAAATTATGGAATAACATTTTTTCATTTAAGGGTTAGTTTTCGAGAAAATCGAGTTTGAAAATCCGATGCGTAAGTATGCTGTTACGGCTGAGTTATGATTCATCGAACAACATATAACGCGTATCGTGTTTGTAAACAATGTCTAGCATTTGAAAGTTACTGAGTTTAAGAAAAAATACACAATATCCATCGAGAGTTCATAAAATAAAATGTTGCTTCTTAAAAGTCTTCTGTGTATTTTTTCTTGAACTCAGTAACTTTTAACTGCATAACTCGATTTTCTCGAAAACTAAGCCTTAAACGAAAAAATGTTATTCCATATTTTGTTCTTATTTTTTCATAAGGAATCACCTAGTGCCCGCTTGTACATGTTATTCGGCCGCACCGTATATAATCGTTGGTTACAAATTTTTGAAAATATATTTGATACACAATTTCAGTCAACGTCTTAATAAAAATCGCACAAAATATTTATTAGAATAATAATTAATCAATAAACAGTCAAATGGATTTTAATATTTTGTGTATCCGCCTCTAGTACTAATAACAACTCTAATCCATTTGAATATAATAACCCAATAGAATATAAATAATAATCAGCCCTTTCAAATACGGCATTCAATATTCGCAATCGCGCCAGCCAATAATTACGTCATTAAGAAATTAAAGAACGAAAGAAGAGAATTACGACCGCGTTAATGGTATTCGCGTTTCGTCGGAGCAATTTTACAACCAGTAATTCCAGGTGGCAGTGGTTATCGACTCACCCTGTATATCAGGTCCGTAAGGTCTTGGTACGCATTCGAGGGCTGAAGAAATGCGAAATTCCTCGTCAAGGTTGGGGGAAGGAGGACTGTGGCGGCGGTAAAAATAAATGAAAAGAAAAAAAAAGGAGCCCGTTTGCCTCCATGTCCTTTCCGTTAGTTCCTCTCCGCCCCTCTTGTTCCCCTTTCTTTTTTCTTTCTCCTCCAACCCCCTTCTTCGGTCGTAGTCGATTCTCATTCATGCAAGAACTTCCAGCCAAGTGAATTTTGCTCCGCGGATGCAGAACGAGATGTAGACGTTGATAGAGCCGACTTCCAACCAAACGGGGGCGGGGGTACGACCCCCCATTTCTTGGTTGAAAGAAGGTGAAACTTTTGATACGGATAAAACGAATCCATGGAATAGCAATAACCTTTTTCCTGTCATCCGAATCGTTTCGTATTTGCAGCAAGCTTCTCCTCCGTATCTTCTTCTTCGCATTCGCGATATAACCTGCACCCTGACATCTGTATCACTTCACGTCATCTTATATTTGCAATAACATTTTCTCTGTACTATTCCGTATTTGCAGTAACCTTTTCCCCTCATATCCGTATCATTTTGTACCTTGTATCCTCTTAGATATATTTGCAATAACCTTTTCAACGTATCGCTCTATTCTTCGGATGTTCTCAGCTTCGTGACTTTTCTTTGATATCCGTGTCATTTCTTGTTCTGTGCAGCGTTTTATATTCTCATTTTTGTATATTTCTTTTGGTATAAAAGGAACTCTAATGATTATTTAAATTAAACTAAATTTTTAGTATTTCATGATTTTAAGACTGAAAAGTATAAAATAATTTTTCCTAGCTCCATACAGATAATCCTGAAAATTTGTGATTGTGAATTGTTAATAGCTATGAAAATAGTTATAAGATTTAAAACGAAAAACATGGGGTGCAAAATAATAGTAAGCAGTGTAGAGAGTAGCTGCCGTTGAGAAAACTCACACAATAGTTCATATAATTTGCAGTAATTATCTATTGTATGTGTCGCACGTTTTTCGGTTTAAATCTTCTAAGTATTTTCATAGCAATTAAAAATTCACAATCACAAATTGTCAGGACTGTCTGTATGGGGTTAGGAATCTGTATGGGGCTAGGAAAAATTATTTTATACTTTTTAGTCCGTCTTAAGAACGTGGTATATTAAAAATTTTGTTTTATTTAAATAATTATTTTCTGTTTTTTAGTTAATATTGCATTGTCATCCAGTTCTGAGCTATGTTTAAAGTTACAAGTCTCTAGCTCATCGGGAAGTTAGTTTAAAATCAATTGCAAAATTTCTACCGAACAGACAAACAGATGGAAACGTGTTAAAATAATCAAAGTGTTCAAAAATATTTATAAAATAGTCTATGCAAATGTGCCTTTGTACGGAGATCCATATTTTACTAATCATTTTTCGCCAACAACGAAGCTAGCGAATTTGGCTCCATCCGAATCATTATATTACACGAGAACTAATTAAAAATTTCTCTACTGAAAAACGACGCAACGAAACGAGCAACGCGATGCTCGTTAAAAGAAATGGGGAAGGGGGTACGTTAAAGGGGCGCGAAAGAAAAATATCAGAGAACTCGTGTCGCGGCAGAATCGTACGGTGGCATCTCATTAGCCCGTGGATTCTTTGCTCCCTAATGAGATTAATTATCATGACCGGTTTTGATTGTCCGCGTCTCGTGTCTCGTACAAAGAACTCCGTGGCCGGGTGAAAAAACTGCGACAAACAATCGTTCGGCAACGACGACACGTTAATTTGACGAGCTGTCGATCGATTAATTGCTCGCGGGGCCAGCTTTCGTTCGATGCACGAAACGCGGCGGGGAATTGAATTCGTGGATTCAATCGACTGTCGGATGGTTGTATTTTTTTCTTCTTCTTTTTTTTTCTTTCTTTATTTCAGAATCGAAGGGCGATTAATTGAAACGGTTAGAGTGGTCGTTAATCGATCGTAGGATATCGCGTCGGAGCTTTTTCTTTCAACCTTGTATCATATAAAAATAATTTAGGATCCCAGGTTTGTTAAATTTTGCCAATTTATTCTGTGATATCGAGTCGATTATGAATTTGTAAAATAGAAATAATAACTGAGTAATTGTGCGCGCGACGAAGAATCTCGTATGAAATTTTTGATGATCTCACGAATACCGTGGTTTACCAACAGATCGATATTGGACGGGACATTGCTCGAATTCGCACGTGGGAATACAGACATGGTATTGCATAACTGCCTCAAAATTGTATTGCATAATATGTGTGCATATTTATACGCACACGGTAATGACAGTAACCCCGGGCATCGTCGGGTTTGCATAATTTCTGCAATTCAATCGGAACGCTAAAAATAAAGAGGAAAAGTGCGGCGAACAAACAAGCCGGGATTAATCACCATTTTTCTGACTGCATAACGTTTAGTCATGAATTTTTTTAGCCACTGTTTGGTTGATTGCTTCGGGTACGGTCGGTGGAAACGATATTAGACGGTTTTAAATTAGTGAAATAAAAATATCAATTTTTTAAATTTCTTTGTTCGTTCTAAGATGTTGGAAAATTAAATATAGATGTATGATGATGGTCGATTGAATTTGAATTTTTTATTAATGTAACATTATGGGAATTAGGCTTGCCTTTGAAAAGTGTGTAAAATAAGTTTCTAAATTCATAAAGCAGGTGTGTTATTTTTGATATTGTGTATTAAGTGTATTTTGCACTTTGTGACTGAAAGAAAATTTTAAATGACGAAATGCTTAAGTAATTGTAGTTATATTTAAGTTTGTTATAAACAGAAAATATTCAATTTTAATTTATATAATTTCAACTAAATTTTCTGTAAAAAAAAGTTGAACTATAATAATTGATAATTATTTATATTTTCTTTCTTATATTCCATTATTTTCCATTCAATTTCATTTAAATACCGCATCATATTGTTATCTATACTATAGTTATAAATACTCCAAGAGATGCAGATCCCTTTTCGAGTCTTCTCTTAAGTTCTAAGCATCTTTGCGTCGTTCCGACTCGATTCTTTCATTCAATTTTCACCTAATGCCACGATATTATTATTGTGGTGTTACCGTAGCGTAATTATAGCGATACCAGAAATGTACAGACTCTTTTATACTGCCATAAGCGGATAGGATTTCGATCAGTTCAGCTCGTACTCGGTCTCGAATCTCGTTTCGACGATATAAGGCTCGTATACACACGAGAAAATGAGGGACAGAATGTCGTTGCACCCTTGCGGCGTGAAGCGATATGGGAAATTACAGTTTATTGAACGTTTTTTTTCTCTCTCTCCTTTTTTTTTTACGATGCTCATATAGCGTCGAAGTTATTTGGTTTTAGCCTTTTTACGCGTACTTTGGTATTATCGTTTCCACCCTGGAGGCTGGTTGATAGTAGATTCGAGCGTTACAGTTTTCAGATACTTTATTATGCAACAAAGGATCATGATTTATATCAAGAATATTTCTTTCCTCCTTCATTGATTCAAAATACCTTTTTGGGAAAAAATACTGAAGTTTCAGTATTGAAATAAATTTGTTTTATAATATTTTAGAGAAATTTCAAAATTACTTACCAAGAGACTTGTATTACTTTCTCCAAGAATTCTTATCATTTCGTAACTAAAACTGTCTGAAAAGAAGCTTAATTACCAGACATGTACGTGTAATTAAAAAGGGATTTCAGTTCTCCAAATTTCTACAATTTCTAATCAGTAACATACCAACAATCCATTACTGACTAGTAACCTACTTGGAAATGTATTAATCCGTCTTTACATCTAATACTAATTACCCAAAACATTTTCCCCCAATACGTTTTCCGCAAATTCATTTCTCCTCGCTGCAAACACTGGCTGGGAGCGTTAATTAAATTGTGCACGATGCAATTTCGATGGGATACAGAGAGAGGAGGGGGGGGGGGGGGCAGAGGCTGGTTGTTTAATTATGCAACAGCGTCTCGCAGCTATCATTAGGCAAGAAAATGAAAGATAAACAGCGCGGAAAGTCGTCCAAGGGAAGACGTGGCGAATTAAGGTGGCTAACGAGTTGTATACGTTAGGCGAAAAGCTTTCTGAAGCCACGTGAACCGAAATGAGAGGAGATGCCTCGTCTTTGCTTCGCTCTGAGCTAACGTGTATGTGTGTGCAACTAAAACTGCATTAATTAGCAAGACCAGGATGGCAACTTTTGCTTACGTAACGATGCCATCTGCCGTTGAACGTTTTGCTAAGTCAAGGAAACACCAGTTTCCAAAGCAGAAATCCGCTCTTCAACGTCATTAAAGCAAAGCAGCATTAAACGCGGACGTCGTTAAAAGGGTTTCGCTTGTCCTTTCTCCCTCTCATTGAAAGCCACTCGCGCATTTCCTTTGATGTAAACGCTCCCTCCGATTAACGGAATAATCGATACGATTTTTATGTGTCTTCTTCCTTCTTTTTTTTTCTTTGTTATTTGTGGCTGAACGAGAAAAGGGAGAAAGTTAATCTTCTTGCAGAACGGTCCGGAATAGGAGATCACAGAACTGTGGTGGTGAACGGTTTAACCATGGTTTCAGGCGAACTTTTAGAGATTTGTGTTACGTATGGGAGGAATCGAAGGATTTGCGACCAGGTGTAATCTTTTTTTTTTCTCGTTCTGTGGTAATTGTATGGCTTTCTCTTGCTTTGGCGAGAAATAGATGGTTTGAGAAGAACGAAATGGAAAAATGTTCCTTAAAATATAATATTTTGAAATTTCTAGATTCTTGCATATACATATATGCTAATCTTTGGTTCCTTAATTTTTATTAAATGGTATAATATTTCCAGACGGAGCGAAATCCCATGGCTTACATTTAGAAATATAACATAGGAGATCATGCCGTTGCATAAGTAATCTTATTTTATAATTTTATACATTACTGTCTACCTTTAAGTAGAAAAACTATAGATTTAACTCCTGAATAGTCATAGTTAACTCTACCACGATGTTTAATAATATATAATATCAAAGTCGTGAATTTAATTGGCAAACTAATATTTTTCCAATGTACCAAATTATTTGTCAAAAAATTCAAGCATATAATTACACTCAAAATATCCTCGTGCACGTTTGATAAATTAGGTCACAATTAACTCAACATCCGTCGTTGGAAGATCTGCTCTTCTTAATTAATTAAAACGGGCTATCTACCATATTCTTATTTTCTCAAGAATTTTAAAACATTTTCAATCCTATGTGACTGTTAACTTTCGAACAAAATCTAAATATTCCACGTATTTTACAAAGATCAGGAAATAATTTTAGTATACTTTTCCCTAGTATACTTTTCCCTAGGTGGTACCGATATTATTGTTCCCTGGAAGTATACTGCATAGCCGTAGGATGAATACGTCTTCGTTGTAACACAATTCTACCAATACCATCGTAGCAATACACGAACCATCTAGTCGACGTGTAGGTATCGATTCCGTGAGTATCCTCGGGACACTTGAACATGCGCTAATTAACGACGCTGTATCGCCGTCCTGTTTGCTTCTGCATTTAATGATTAAGGCGCGTGTAAGAGCAGAGATCGTAGGTTTCCATTGTTTCCGTTATGCTCCGGAAGCCGGACCTCTTGTTCCCTTTGTTTCCCCTTGGCTCTTTTAACCGGACGACCTCGGCGTTTCGAAGTCCACGCTTTAATTCGCTTGGCTCGTGTGCCCTTTCCTGCCAGGACATTGCAAATTTAACGTTCCTTGGACAAAAAGTAAATAGAAGGAAGTTGGAAAATTTACTATCTTCGTTTCTTTATCTTGTTTGAAGGAGCACGTGAGAGTGTAATTAAATTACGTTACAGTTTATCTATGGAGAATGAATTTGCAACGAGACTGAATTCATTTTTTCTAAAAGAATTCATCGGATGAATGGCACATGATCATTTCTCTCTTTTATATCGTTTTAATCGCGACGACGATCGCAGCTCTTTGAGGAGCTGAAAACTGCCGGGCTTTTCGGTTGCCGACACTTTAGAAACGTTAAAGCACACTCGTCTCAACCCTACCGGCCGATTCAGAAGCGTTTCAGCATGGTTTTTCAACAAAAGGCTTGCGCAAACAGGTCTCGACCGTTGTCGCCGCAACGTTTACCCTACGGAAAAGCTTTGGGAAGCTCGTTGAAAAACTCGCGGCCAACATCTGCCGCACGATTGGCTTGGAAATGCGGAAGGGGTTGCTTCATTTTTCAAATTGAAGCCTGAACGCGTTGGGAACGGTCATCGTAAGACGCTTCACGACCGGGTCGACGGAATTAAGGAAATGAGTCGAATGGTGATGGAGGAAAGTGGCATAGTCAGTGAATCGGTGACGTCGCGAATCGTAGTAGTGTGACGTCACGTTCTCCATTTCTTCACTAATGAAGAAATTCACCTAGGAATATGGTTAACACGTTGAATGCCACAGTGAAAATGGACGTACATAGTCAGACACGGTAAAAGCCTAATTATTAACGATGCTGTCAATTAATTTTCATATTTAATCTTTCGGTTTGATAGCCAGTATTATTAGCTTAATATTAACGCCACAATTATTTAATTATGGAAAACTTCGGGTGCTGATCGGTGTTAAGGTAGAATGTTTGTATTACGACTGATTTGCAGAAGCTGTGCAGGTACAGTTGTCAGTAGAGTTCCCTCATGAGGGAATACATGACGTCATATGCCTCAGATTATAGATTATAGAATATACACGTGACTGATGTCATATGACATGAATTGGGTCTTACGTCCAATAGGAAACGAAATATAACCGTCACGTGATCCCCCACTTCCATTTATCTATAACACGAGTCATGACGTCATTGGTTCACTAATTATACCACTTTTCTCCATTATTATTCCATTTTTGTCGTTAAAAATTAATCATGTTACATTGTCAGTAAAATTTATTTCTGATAAACCCCATAATACCAGTCAAGGGTTGATCCCTTAGATTCTAAATCCTGGTAACGCCGTGTGCAACCAGGTGATACTCGAAACCGAATCGAGACTGGTTTATTGAAGTCGTCGAACCGGTAAAATCTCTGTGCTTTTCGTGGCGGGGACAAAAGACACAAAACGGATGTCCTCTCTGGGACGCTTTTATCGGAAACGGATAATATCGCGCGCGATATACGCGACACGAAGAAGCCGAAGAAAAAGTAGCAACTATTCGCCGTGTTGCCTCCTTTTTTTTTCTCTCTCTCCCTCGATGTGTTTTCGCCTTGGCCGCCTCATGTTCATTACCGTCGGTTTTACGACAACATTTTTCTTCGTTGGTGTCCTCTGTCGAGGGTGCATGTTGCTTCTGGCCGGCGTATTTTCGCTTAAAAATGCTCGATACAACGCGGTACAGGATATTTTTCCGGCGTGAATTTATGCCCTTCTCTCGTCTTCCTGTTTCTGGCCACGCTTCCGTCTACCTTGGTCGCGTTATTTATCGACCAAGTGATATATCCTGGTACCGAGCTAATTAATTGTTTCTGCTTTTTCTTTTGCGGTAATTGGTGTCGCGTATGGGGGATGGTATAATATTAAAGCGTGCGGGCAAATTGGACTTTGATTAACAACGCGACAAGAAAACGAGAGATTGTATGAGTGACTTTTTTTCTCATTGTCAGGGTTTCCGTCTGTGCTTTGAATCAGATTTGATCCCTTGAAATATTGAGTAACACGAAGTGTGTTCTCGTGTTGCAATTAGTGACGGATATTTGATACCTTTCGAGCATGTTCGAGTTTCGAATTACTTTGATAATTATTCGGTATCAAACATCGTCCAGTCTTGAGAATCTTTAGATAAACCTTGAATTATAATTATTCTATAGTCAACCATTTCTCAGACATTGTGATAATTATAATTATTGCCTCAAAATAAAATGTGTAGGTAGGTAAATCCTGAAATAAAAATAATTCAGTTTTCATAAGAAAACCTTTTGATTTGATGCTTTGAATGGTCAATAGAAATTTAATTGTATATAAATTGTCGTAATTCCCAAGGCAATTATACATATTTTAGGGTCGTGGTAATAGTCCGAATAATTATTATCATGTAGTGCTTAGATTAATACAGTTATTAAATAATTTGTAATTACTCCATCACATAGTAACTTGTAAAAATACATAAATAGAAATGTTTAAAAATTTTGAGTTCAATAACGTAAGTAACTTTTTTCTCGCTTATCATAAATCGGTTTTATCGTTCAATGAAACCTAATGAAACAATAGAGTTTGCTCGTTCGAAGCTCGTCAGAGAAATCAACCGAGTCGTGTTCTCAAAGAAACATTAATTACATTCGGTACTTGGAACGTCTTTCGTAAAGAGTCTTGACGGGAGCAAATAATCACGGGATTAAAGTCGTCGATAATCGTTAAGAGAAAATCGTCACATTTCAACCGGTCTATGGGAAATAATAAAACGTTTAAGGAGGCACCGTGAGCCCGGCTTTGAATTGGATTTTATTGTTCAAAGCAACGAGGATGCATTGTTCGAAGTTTTTCGATTAAAAGTTTCCCCGGTGTCGTTCTGCTTTTCTTTTGTCCCATAAAACGCTCCTGGACGATTATTTACGTTTTTCCCCGGCTTCGAAGATAAATCGGTTTCGAAACGGTTGTCGGGATAGCGTTGAAAAACAATTATTGTCGCGTTTACACGCCTTGGTTAAAGCCTTTCTTCGTTAGACAAATTTGTGTATCATCGATTGTCGAAATATCGAGATTCATCGGTATTTTGGGTTCTAAAATTACCTGTTTACTCCATACTAAATTATTAATCAATTCTAGTAGTTAAAAATAGATATCTACTTAAATTTTAATATTCCTGTAAGAAATTTCACCCCGTAAATTACTGTAATTTCATTTTGAATGTTAAACAAAACCAGCTTTTCGAATTAGCCACCTCTAAATATTAAAAGGAAATATTTCTTCAATAATTTTGTTTCAAATACAAAGAAAATAGAATACCCACTCCTATATAATCAGCAGAATTTAATTTCAACCATTAGAACTCGGGCTAGAAATTGCACTCCAGAATTAAATATCAGAAGTACAAAAAAAAGAAAAGGAAATTCTTGAGTCATCGTCAAAGTTATATCATTTAATTTCAAACACCAGGAGCAAAAAGACTCGCTCGAAGCATTATAATTGAACAAGAAATTGCACTCCGCAATTCGTATAATTTCCTGGTTGCAATTAAACGTTCTCAGTGGCGGAGAGGAGTCAGCCACTTTCTCAGCGATCCAGACGCGACCAGGAAAAATGAAAATGATTCCTATTTCGTTCGTCGTACTTACCATTTAGGTTTTTATTTAACGTGGTCGATGTTTCCTGTGTGTGTTTGCGTGTACACGACCACCCTTGTGCATGGGGTACACCGGTGTTTTACCGTTAATTGCAACGGCGGAGAAACCGGCGCGGATCCCTTCCATAAAATACGTTTATCACCCCCTAAAGTCCGGACGCCTCCACCACCACGGGACCCCATTAATACGCAAATTGCAACCGCGAATTCCTCGGAACGGCGACGACGACTAATATGCAAGTCGATATCGTCGCGGGAAGTCGTTAGGTGTTCCTATTATTCCCGGCTGATCGGCAAGAAGCCGATACGGAATCGGTGAAATATTGAGATTTATGCATGGCTGAGATTTATGTCGTGTTCGTGTAAGATACCATAGAATATTGATTTCTTAATTATCGTATTGATGGCCACCATTCTTTTTCAATATATTCTAAATTTAAATTTTAGTAATGATTAAGAAATATCAAAAGAATTCTTTTTCTTAAAAAAAACTTAAGAATAAGCTTATGTCAGATACCTGTGTATTCTGACATAATTTCGTGACATAAAAGTTTGATAAAATAGTACTTGTCGCATATCAATTTAAAGCTTGGAGTTTGAGGAAAAAGAGTATATACGTCCCCTGTTAATGTTCTGAATATAAAATGGCTGATTGCTAGTTGCAGCAAACAGTGACTGATTCTAAAACAAATATAATTTGAGATCATTTCATGACTGAAAAGTATTGTAAAATGATACTTATTAATAATGACTACATAAACGTTTCTTCAATATTCTTAATATAAAATGACTTTACTGAAATACAAACTATTCTTATTTCAAATACCTCTTAAATTCTCCTACATCAAAAAACATACAATCATTGAAATAATTCAATTTCTGAAGTAAATGAAATCGATAATACCCAATAATTTGCAGGATTATAAAGAAATTTTGTATCGAATCGGATCAGTCAATGAAATATGGTTCTTTAAACACGTAAGAAAGCTTTATTTCAGGTTAAACTTGAGCGAAGTAGCATTCGTCTCTTCCCTCCCTGAGATACCGGAAGCATGCACAGGAAAGAAATGAAGTTTCTTTTTTTTTTCCTTTCGTTTCTTCCCGTTGCATTCGCCAAGTTTTCCGCGTTATCGATTGATTCTGGCACCGTTGGAAACTTGTTACGGTTTCGGCGGAACTCGTTTCAAGATAAAACCGAAACTCCTGACGGGATTCGATGCCAAGAAGTTCGAATAAAAATCCGCGAACCTATCAAGAGCTTTGCTCGATCGATATTTGATAACGGGGAATAAACGTGCAATTACAATATTGCTTTGTGACGTCGCGCCATTGCTTTTAATGCACGATCGAGGAGTATTTTCGTTAACAAATTCCCGTCCGGCGCGGCGTTAATTAAACGATATTTTAACGGAGCACACGCAGCCGCTAACACATGGTCGTCGTAAAACTCTATTAATTAAACAAATGAATTTTCAGTGACGTTCAACGACGGACTCTTTGAAGTTCCATTGAAAATATACAGATTATTTTTAATTAACGAAGAGCCTCGTTCTGTGCGTTTGTATTCATAACGTTCAATTTTATTAATGACAATCTCCATTCATGAACGTTTCGGTTAAATGGTACATATTTCAATGCAATGGCAGGATTTTGGGTAAAAACATAGTTTGAGGCAAATCGTACATAATCTGATTAATTATTGTAGACATACAATTTGTCTATCATTCACGATTACTAATTATCATATAATTACACTTTATATACTTATTATATTATTTTATTATCATATATTACATCGTTTTCTAAGAAAAAAAAAAAGCAATAAAAATTCCCAAAGCTCAGACAGGTCATATTACCTTATTTAAAATTCGTATTTTATTTTATTAACGAAGTTGTTCAATTTGAATTTATCGAAACCAGTCACTGTTATTGGAAGTATCATTTTTTACTGCTTATTAATATTCTGCTCACACGAAAAAGGAATTGGCCACGTTAAAAATCGTATAATCGTTCGTCGCGTTTCTGCAAAAAAAAAAATTTACCGCTGGTTTTTTTATCGATTCATCTGTAAAACGGCAAAAAGTTTGGCGAAAACGATTCACCGGCTAGCATTGTACGAGATGATCCTCCTCGACCATGGTACGTATAAGGTATTCGGTAAAATTCAGCCAATCGGATGGTAGTGCAAGTCGAAATGCACGAGGATCGTGGTTTTTTACGGTCGTCCCACTTGTTTCACGAGTCCCATCCAGAATTTTATGATCACGACGAACTACGAACTGGTCGAGGAAATGGCAGAAAGGTGGTCGAAAGAATGCTGGAAAAAAAAGGAAGGAAAAGGAACGAACACGAGAGACGGTCCTATCGTTTCGTGGACGTAATCCAAAAATCGTTTTTAACCAGCTTCAAAGTCGTACGATTCTTTGTTTTATTATATTTTACGTTTGATTACAATTTTCCAAATTTTCTATGAATTAGCGGTTGAATCATCGGAAACTTTCTTCAGAAATTAGAAATTTTATATTTTTAATATCGATGTTAATAATAATGTGTTTTGAACAATTTTTGAACCAATTTAACGAAATTAATAATTCAGTAATATTTTCTCACAAATTTTTAGAATTTTAATTCGAAAAAATTGGTAATTTAGGAATAATATTTTCTTCTGAGAAAATTTTGATTCGAGAAAATTAGTAATTCCTCGATTTTTATATTTCCAATATGAATTTTATCAGATTTAAATAATTTCCAAAAATTTCACGATAACGTATGCCATCGTGAGAAAGGAACGCTGAAATTTCCAATTTTCATAATTTTCTTGAATAGTTGCCGTTCGTTCGAGAACGGGCACGAAAGAAAAAGCCTTTGAAGTCACGTTCAGGAGTCGAATATCAAGGGAGAAAAAGGGGGGGAAAAAAGGGATCTCGACTTCGCCCACGAAAAGGGCGAGAGAAGTCTGCTTTCGATTTCCGTCACGAGAACAGTCGAAGAAGTTTTATAAAACTGCTGCAACGCATTCCAAATGCAACGAAGCGGTTGTCGTTTCGAACGCCTCTGTAGATTTCATTATCGTTAACCATCTTAATTGCGATCAAGGTTCGTTTCATCTCCTTTTTTGAATGCGACGTTAACTGCTGATCTCGATTTTTGCTCAATTTTAAATTCTTTTAGTGCCAGTCACATTAATATTCTGATTATCACATCACTTATATTTTGTAATTAATTTGGATGTTGGTTTCATTAAATATCGACATGATTTTATTAAATACATGAAAGTATAGCTAATAGCAGGAATTATCATGAAAATGATACACTAAATTTATCAAAGATAAAATTCAATGACGAATAATTAAGGGATGAATTTTTTATCAATGAAAAACTGATTTTCAAAAAATGTAATTGAAAGATTGAAAGATAAGTAATAAAATTAATACTTATTTAAAATTTTGATAGATTTAATTAATAATAAAATACAAATGAAAATTTGTAATATTAATATTTAAAATTCATATGTATATAATATTATTAATAATAGTACTAGAATTTAAACGTATGACCTAAATATCCATTTATTATCCAAGGGTTGAGGTTATCAATTGGTTATCATTGCTTATCAAAGGTTTAAGGGAATCCTCCCATCATTTCCAAAGTACATCAAAATCTTATGTGTTCTCTTTCGCACCAAGAAAATATAACATACAGAAGAAAAAAAACCAGTTTTATCTTTATTAATAACAAACATCCTGTACAAATCTTTGATATTTATTTGACATATCTTCAGTCACATATCGTTACAACAAATCTTCTCTACTAATTTTATAATATTTCGTTATTTCTGATATTCATACCTTTAAACGTCTAATGCAAAATATTTTTAATTAATTAATTTCTACGGAAATTCAAGTGTCATCCATACATGGGACCAATTCGTCCCAAGAAGGGGTGCATTTATCTCAATTATTTGGACAGCAGTATAAAAAACAAAATTCCTATGTTATTTATCGTTTCCCTGATTGCGTCACATTGTATACGTTGAAGACACCCTGTATAAGTTAGGCGCGAACGAGCGAGATAGTAAGAGGGGTCACGAGGCGTGGCGGGACAAAGAGGGAAACGCAAGAGATCGTACTCGATGCTGGTCGGGCGAAGTTAGTTAGCAGTCGATGCGCACACGCCACGCGCTCCGGACGTACAGGACGTCGTCGTCGTCGTCTCGTTCCTCTGGTGTGTTGTCGCTCAATCGTTCCGTTTCTCTCGGTTTGTCAACGTGTCCGGTTCGGTTTGTCCCAGGGAAATCTGTGGCTTCCGCCCGTAAGCGGAGGTCTTCGACCAGGAAACTCGGTCGACTCGAATTCCCCGATGATTTCTCCGTGAAATTTCTCCCCCTTGCCATCGGTGAACTTGGTGTGACCAGTGAATGTGGTATCTCCTCGACGAGGAGGATGGTCATTTTGCATTGGTGCTCGAACGACACTTGAATTAACGAAACTCGCGTTAGAATTAGTAGTGCTGGGTTGGCGTGGAAGGGCGAGAGGGTACGTTTCCGAGCCTCGTAACCAGGTAAAGTAAGATGTTTCTTCAATTCTTTACTTGTGAATGGTAGGGTGTATTTCTGTTATAATAAATATCAATTTTGAATTTAATTATAATAATTTTGAATTTGTCTTAGGTTAAAGATAAAGGTGTCTGTTTATTTGTAAAATAGTTATTGCCGTCGTTTGAATTGCTATTACACCGAATGACAATTAATGTCCCTCGAGCACGGTATAATAATATTTATTAAAAAGAAAATAAATTTGAGAACTTCTATGTCTCGTGAGAATATCACTCGGAGGTTAATGATCAATTCCCAAATAGATGGCTCGGTCAGGGTAGTCTTCGGTTTACAACACGGTGGTAAACAATATTACCGGAGTGTGTCGACGAATTTGAACAGGTCAGAAGTTCAATGTTTACGACGTTTAAAATTTGTATTCGAGCCAAAGGTATTTACCTCGAACAACGTTTGTGAGAACAGGTGAACAAGTACCTTATGACCTTCGCATTCTTCTCCCTACAGAAAATTCCAATCAAGAATACACGTCATTAGAATTAATAATCTTGTGCCATGTTTTAAGTGATTTTTGTGTCACTCAGAATGTATGAGAAGATCGTGAATTTATTTGCCTGTATTTATTTACACACGTGTACATGTCATCTGAAAGGGTTAAAAGTGACAATTCCGAGCGTACAATAGAAGTTAACCGGATAACATTCATAAAACCGTTACGAGGCGGTGTATCGGTCAGAAATTGTTGGTTGGTTCGAGTGATGGTACAATGTATTCAGATTGGAATCGGTGAAATATGCATGCGGCTAGCCCGATCGCTTCACGCTTAATTCCCCGCCGATATTTTTCGAACGGTATTTGAATTTTAAAGGCGTGCACGGAGACGACGTGAACGGCGGATCAATCGTGGCTACATCGGTGGCAATGACAGGATGGCGTTTATTAATAACTTGGTGACAGAAATGACGTGCCTGTTCGAACCTACCCAACGTCCAATCTTTGGATTTCTTCCCGTGCGAACCATAAATCACCACGTCAAGAAACAACTGTGTTAACCTTTGGGTCAGTCGTCGGCCAGCCCATCAAACACGTACATTTAATCTAACCCTTTCGTAGACAGATTCGTGTTATTATTTTGTGAATATTCAAATGATGACACAATGGAATAATTTATTCCATATTTTGGAGGAATACAAATTTGGATCGATACAAATTTTGGAGTAGCAATTTAATATAAAAATACTGTATTGCAAATAATATTTGATGGGGAAAATTATTTTGTTTGCTTTGGTGATATTAAATGAAGCGTTTAGTGACAGAAATGGCTGTAGCAAAAGGCTTTTAATATCTATGATTGGTTTTAGTGTGGGTGTTGATTTTTTTCCCGAGAAATTTTGAAATAACGATGACTGTTTTATACTTATGGAGATGTTTTAAAGTTCACGGAATGACAGTGAAAAAAAGGTTTATAATTTAATTTAAATTGCCGATATCTTGGTTCAAGAGTTAATAATGAAACCTCTTCCCGTTGGAACTGTTATTATATTGTGTACACGAACCGATCGTGACTCACTTTACGGGCGTGTACCATTTATTCCTGTGGTTTGATCGTAGGAAGAAACCGTCATCGTATCCGCATTCTGAGACGTCTAGGCAC
Source organism: Stelis phaeoptera (assembly GCA_943735885.1). Taxonomy (NCBI): domain Eukaryota; kingdom Metazoa; phylum Arthropoda; class Insecta; order Hymenoptera; family Megachilidae; genus Stelis; species Stelis phaeoptera. The sequence continues at coordinate 8,689,431 of OX030933.1, forward strand.
TTCATTTTTATGGCTGATTAACCCATTAACTGCCAACTTTATTTCCTTTAGACATTTCATTTATTATTTTACGAAAGAACGCAGGATCCTCGAACGGTTATGTGACTCTCTTAATTTTGAAAGAAAAAAGAAGAGAAATCATTGCCCTAAAGTGTGTTAGCTATTATACAACATGCTAAGTTACGGTTTAACCCTTTGCGGACGAGGCACTTCAGTTTTCCAAATTTCTAAATTTTAAATTTCCAAATTTCGAACTTTAAAATCTCAAATTTCCAATTTTCCAAATCTCAAATTTCTAAATTTTAGATTTCCAAATTTCCATATTTCGAACTTTCAAATCCCAATTTCCAAATTTCCAAATTTCCAAATATCAGATTTCTAAATGTTGTTTTCAAATTTCCAAATATCAGATTTCTAAATTTTAAGTTTTCAAAGTTCCAAATTTCCAAATTTCCAAGTTTTAGGACCGGCAGTGTCAAGGTTAAAAAATAAATGTAATATAATATAATATAATACAACATAATTTAGCGTTTGCTGTCAAGTGCTCGTTCGCTACCAGTTGAACGGAAAGGACAGTAAAATCGGCGCTGCACTCTTTCCCCTTTCAAACACACCAAACCATAATATTCAAAAATCTAATTTACAGTATATCCAGTAACCGAAAATGGCCGAATTTTCCCTCCAAAATCATATGAAAGTTAATACACTGAAATTAAATAGAAAGTCAATTCCGTGACCAACACCGTATCAAATCATTCCCAAAAAAAGGCATTCCAAATGCAATCTTGAATTTCCAATCGGCGATAATCCCGTTTCATCCGGACCAATTACAGCTCGTAATCCCGCAGGAATGCCTGGAAAACATCGATACTTGTTAATCGTGTCTGGGGCCAAACAGCCATCGTGTGTTTGAAACATAATAAAACGTGGCCGGGAAGGAATTCAGGGATGAGATCATGACAAGTGCACGAAAGTGGGCGGTCGACCGACTTAATGAACAGAAGGACGAAGGTCAGCCTTAAGTCATCCGTTGCGTTAACATTTTTATTTTCCTTCTACATCGTTCTTGCTAACGATGCGGGATTTCGAATCGACGATCGGCCACGAACGTCGTCTTCTCGGTCAGTTAAAAATATTTTCGGCTGGAAGGACGTTTTCATTCGCAGACGATGATCAAATATTTTTCGTGTCCATTTACGGAGAATTGTTGACGAAGAGCGAAGAAGATAATGGAAAGTTGATGGATCGAATGGTACAACGTGAATCTACAGCGTTACAGCACGAACTTGATTAATGAAGATCTATGGATTTTAAGTCGTTTTCTTTATTTTTTAAAGATTCTTTAATCTTTTTTACGTGTTCTTCGAGTATCTGGGAAAATTAAGAAAAGTATTTTGATTCTTGCAGCGTTAATTACAAAATATGTGTAATTGGCTACATAAATAATTTATATGAAGAGGAATGAGCAAATTTTCATACTACTTATAATAATAATTATTGGTATTATAAATTGTGAGAAAATTTAATAATATTATTATATTTGAAATTTACTTGTTAGTTATCTCAATTTACAGTTTTGTCTAATTATATCTAAATTTCAAATTGCTTAAAAATAAAATATTATGCCTAGATATTGTATTTAAATTAGGTAATATATATTTTGTCAAAAAAACGCGTTGTTACAACTGAAATTATAAACTTTGAAACTCCGAGTTTTTATAAACTTAGCAATAACAAACACTTTGGTTCATATTATTCCAAATTAACTCATATTATCGCGTTTGAATTATTTTCTATTCCACTTTTATCATACAATTTTTAGTAAAATATCCAACGAAAGCGTTTCATAAAAATTCGTCAGAGATATTCTTCTCGTCAAACAGACCTTCGAGCCTTATTTTTTCCCTCTCCTCCGAGCGAATTAAATCTGACTGTACATACACACTCGTCTTTGAAACTCGTCCCTCGAGTGACTCACTAAAGAAGCAGCAAACACGTCACGTCTATCAAGAGCGCATACAATTAATTAATTCGTCTTGAATATTCAATTTCTGCACGGTCCGACGCGTGGGCGTAGAAACGAGTCCGATAAGGTTCACCTTCGTTTTTCTGAAACAACGAGACCCATTCTGTAGAGACAGACGTAAAACAACAGCTAGCAACAGAACGGCTGGTTAATTGATCGAGTTACCAAAGCACGAACAAGATCCATTCAGGTTGATCGAGCGAGATAAGCAATCACGCGAAAGGAACGTCTGATAAAATTCTTAGCATTGAAACGGAACGAAAGAAAAAGGTCGTTTCGTTCGAGCACGTGGTCGCTTAATTAATTAGAATCCTCCCGGTAATAGGGTCCTCGGTGTTGGAGCTGGATGCTCGTCCCGTGGATAAATCGTCAGAATTTTTCATCCGGGCCAAATGAGCGATCACGGTATCGCGTTGCAAACTAGATATCCTGTTTCCTATCCCTAAAGCTTTACGAATGGCTGGGGATCAACTCGACTTCCTCGCTGGAACGGAAATCAGTCACCGTGAAAATTTAAACCACTAGCCTGGTAAATACGGGAGTACGGGAAAATAGGAAAAGAAAACGTAAAAATTGTGAAAACTTGCGAAAGATGAATAAATTGGGAAACGTCGAAAATGTGATTTCATGACAGAAAAGTATCTCGAAGTAATACTCGTGCTATATTAAATTGAAGCTTAAGAATGAATAAATATAACTGTATAAACGTTTCTTTAATATTTTTAATTCAAATTGCCTATTCGTTCGTCGAAGCAAGCGATGAATCAACCAATTCATAATATTATATTATAAAATGTAATAGTTGCTATTTATGTATAATTAAATTACTTATTTGTGTATAATATTTACGTTAACTTGAACTGAGAAGCTTACAACTTTCATTTGAAAGTTAGATCCTTTATTCGTAGAATCAGTCATTTTCTTCAAACTTTAAACTTTTAATTGACATGCTATAAGTGTTATTTCGTATTACTTTTCTGTCATGAAATCTCGTCGGACTCTCTTCGTGTCAAATTCAATTAATAAACATGCAACAACGTAAAATTGTCTGCTATAATTGGTTGCCAGCCATTTTGTGTTAAGAGTATCAATAAATCATTTATATATCCATTTTCTTTAAACTTTAAGCTTTCAATTGACATACAATGTGTATTATTTTGCGACACTTTTATGTCATGAAATCGTATCAGAATTTTCATGTTTCAAAATTCATCGTTTGATACACTGATCGATAATTAAATAAAAAAAATACAGAAAAAGTGTGCTTATTCTTGAAAAGGATCTCTTTTCTCAACACACTTAACAGAAGGACTGTTCTGCATCTAATTTCCATCTCGTATCCCTCTTTCAACACGGCACATGCCCGACACACGTGTTACGCTGTTATGTCAATCGTTACCACGTGGATAAGTGCTCGAGCAATTTATTACACCGAGAAGTTCCCTCCGACCGGGTAAACGAAAATGCAACTCGAAAAGCAGACGGGAAACTTGCTCGTTTAGCAAGAGGCAACCCTTTCTTAATAACTTTTCAGGGTGTGCGAGAAACGGGTTGGTGAATTTATTTTCAACTAAACGAACGTCTCTTCGTGCACGTGCTTTATGAGACCGTGGAAATTTATAAATTTCCTTCTCGGTTACGTTACAAACGCAACGGGCAAAAGTTGTTTTTGATTAAAGATCCTTTTACCCACGTAAACTGAGAATAATATACATTCTACACCCAAGATTCTTTAAGATGAATTATAAATTAGTATCTGTTTTTCCAAAATTTGCGTTTAAGTGCTACTTAGAGTTCGGATACTTTAGGGTTGGAAAATACCACGTTGCAGGAAAATTTACTGAATCTACGCCAAACACCTTAAGAACACAGATGGCGATATATTCTCGTCTAACGAATATTTATCGTGGCCCTATTTTCTCTGCGTTTGCCGGTGTGGTTCGTAGAAAATTTCTCGCTGCTGGCCCTCCTCTAGCAACGGGGCTCTGTTCGTGTTACACGGAAGAAAGCATCGGTAGACTGGGAAGGGCAGCAATGGCTGGAAATTGCATTCTTGTTTGCAGAGTCTTATTTGATTACGACCGAGAGGAAAGCGATTTTCTGTGGTTTTCTTACGTTTACGGCTATCTCGCCAGCCCCACAAAGCGACGGAAACTCGACAGCGAAATCGGAAATCCCCCGTTATTTTGCAGCCGAGCGAATTAAATGCAAATGAAAGGCGATGCTTTTAACTCGAGGTAGAAGAGAAACCGGATGCCTCGGACGATGCATTAGCCCGTAGACATGGCAAAGATGAGCTAACTCGAAATTATTAGGTTTTATCACATCAAACGAAGAACTTCGATATCGTAGAAAGTCTGAAGTGATTTCATGACTTAAAAGTTTCACAAAGTAGTGCTTATGCTACATCAATTTGAAGCTTGAAGTTTGAATAAAATGACCATATTAACGTTTCATGAATGCTTTTAACATAAAGTGGTTGGTAATCGATTGTAGCAAATGTTTATTTTGTTGCATATCAAGTGATTCATTTTGAGACGTGGAAACTCGGACACAATTTCATGACAGAAAACTTTCAGAAAATATCACTTGTGCTATTTCAATTTCAAGCTTAAAGTTTAAGGAAAATGGCTATATAAACATTCCATCAATATTCTTAATACAGAGTGACTGCTTCTTCGTTAAGGTGATCAACTAGTTTACAATTTAATAAATATTTGCTACAATTGATTGCCAGTCATCTTGCATTAAGAATCTTAATGAAGCATTTCAGTAGTCATTTTCGTTCAATCTTAAGCTTTCAATTGACGTGCCATAAGTGTTATTCTGTGCAACTTTTCTGTCATGAAATTGTGTCCGATTAAAATGTAATAAGTCAGTTTTTAAAAATTAACTCACTCGAATGTGTTCATTGCCCATGCAGATTTTCTGCTTTTTATACTTCTCTCGTTTCCACGTAAGATAAGCGATACGATCGTGAAAACGTCCGTACACAACGGTGGTATAATGCTCAAATTCCGGAAGCACGGAGCCAGGCCACTCGCGTTCTTCCGCACTTCCGCCGAGTGCACTTCTCGTCCGCATTTTGCCAGCCACTTTTGCAGCGGCTTTTCACGTGAAAAAAAAAAGAGAGAAAGAACGAGCAGTGGCTTACATGTAGCGAAATTTAGAAAGCTTATCCACTTGGTTGGATGATTTTCTCTTGATTTTTCAGCCTTAATGTGTTTACATTAGCTCGGGTGATCCTTAACGTTTAGAGTGGAACATGTTTCTGTTAACCCAGTTTGTTTATTTCGATTTAATCCTGCCTTCTTTTTTCATCTTCTTGAATTTTTTAACCCTTTATTATGAAAACAGGGCAATTTCATATGAATTTTTTAGCTTTAAAATCGTACAAACTTGAGTATCTTGTTAATAAAGGCAGTAGTTTAAATAATACTGAAGGAAATCAAATTTAATCATTTTATCGACATAGAAAATTAATCAGTCAGTGTATTTGTGTGGCAAATAATGTTGATAAAAATCATAAGATTACAATTGATACAATCCAATCTTAATTTCACAATTTAAAAAATGGTTTGAGGTTGCATGATCTGGTTAGAAAGAAATCTTTAGTTGAATCGCAACAATGTGTAGTTGAGTAGTTTCGAATCTATTATATTTAATAACTATCTATCGTGTACTTCATTCAGAAGTGGAACACCGCTTTCTTTCATTCATAGAAAACAGTTCTCCGTTAAAGTATCCCACACGTCGTTTCTCTATTCCTTTAATGGTTCATTTGTTTAGAAATCGGTACAGGTACACATGTAACAAATTAATTTTAAACGATAGAAAAAATTTATTTAAAGATTGATACAAATACACGAAATTAAGGTTACTTTTGAATAAAAGCAGAAATTTTCAAAATTAATTAATCAGCAATCTTAAAATTAAAAGTGTCGACAATTAACGCAATATAGGTAATTCCTGTTTATTTATAACTTGTTCAAAACCTACCTAATTAAAACTAATTCTAAATTAAAGCAGAAATATCAACATTATTTAATTAGCATTCTCAAAATGAACATTTCTGACCACCAGTGTAATATAATACCTACATATGCTTATTTAGAAATTAGTACGAATTCACAGAATTGAAGTTAATTATACACGAAAGCAACGAATTCCAAAATCGTCCGATTATTATCCTTAAAATCAAAATAATACAAGAGATATTCTATCACCGAGGCAGTATAACAAGTTCCAATTTTAAAACAGAGCAGCAAAGTGGAAACGACAGTTTGAAAGTGCACTATTTTCCTAAAACTTTGGAGTCACAACTTTCAGGGTGTCTTCAGTTTTTACTGGAAGCAGGAAAATTACGGGAAGCCCAGTTTTAACCGGGCTGGCTCCATTATGCTTGCGAACTCTCCTAGTTGCGGAGGCCGGTGTCGGGCTGTTTAAAGGAAGAAAACGACAATACACGGTCGTATTTTGTTCCTTTATCTGCCGGCCGTTTGAAAGCATTCTCTTAGGGCCATCCTCAAACATTATAAGGATTCGAAGATAGTCCCTTAATGGATCTACTCCGAGGAGAACCATCGATACACCCCCTCGTTCTTTGAAAATCAATCTGACTCGTTTGATCCCCGACTCTCCGTCCAGTTTTTCGTCCCTGGCAAATTCGATTCGACCCAGATGGAACAACAATATTATCATTTTGAACGATTTTTCATCCTGAGAACTTGGCTCAAAGGAATCCATAAGATTCGTTGAATCTGATTTTGTAATGTATTAGAAAGTCTTCTATAATTGGATGACCTAAAAACATTGAAAAATAGCGTACGCGGCATATTAATTTAACGCTTAAGATTGAAATAATTGTAAATGTATTGCTTCCAGTTTCTCGTTTTAAGTCACAAAATCTATTTATTATTGCCTGTTGATAGAATAGAATTGACGGAAAATTCAGGTTCAATTTTTATTTCTTAGGGATATCAGAGACTCGAGGCGTGATTTATAGATCTCGGAGCTGTTCGTCGAAGAACGTAAGAATTCTCGATCTTCACGAGAGGAAAGCTTCTTCGAAAGTGAAGATAAATCTCCAAACTGGAGGAATGCGAGGTCGAAACGAGTCTGTCTCCTTATTACGCCATTCATAAAGGCTCTTCTTTGAAAATAATGCGTCGAACATTAATATATCATTCCGTAGTATTTTTAACTTGCGCCGTCTAGTTTTTCAATTAATCATTCTCGCTCGAGAGAATCGTATAAGAAAAATAAAAAGCAAATACAGAATGAAACCTGAACTAACACAAATTCCTATCTGAACGGAAGTCGACGTATGTACATTTCAATTTTTTAAAATAAGAAATCCGAAGCAGGGCTTTTTAACTTGTTTGGTAGTTTCAGTGTTAACTCTCGGATGACGGATCATGGAGAAGGCTTTAAACTAGGCGTCGGCAACCTTTCTTGGATATTTACAATAGGGATTATTTTCACTAGGGATTATTGAGCCCGGAGAAAATTGTACTAGGAAATATTGACACTTGGAATTATTTATACTAGGGATAAATTGCACTAGGCAATATTGAAACTAGGGATTGTTGTACCTAGGTATAATAAGACTAGGGAATATAGACGCCAGAGATAATTATACTAGGGAAAATCACAACCTGCAAAATTATACTAGGGAGTATTAACACTACGGACAATTACACTAGGAAATATTGACGCTTCGGATAACTACACTAGAGATAATTACACCAGGGTATATAGACGCTAGGGATTATTTACACCAGGGAGTATTGAAACTAAGGATTATTCATCCAAAGCTATAATAAGACTAGGGGATATAGATGCTAGGGATAACTACACTAGGAAATATAAACGTCAGGGATTATTTACACTAAGGGAAATTGTACTGTGGAAAATTATAAATTAATAATTTATTTTTATATATTATACTTTATTTGCGGAAGCCTGCTCTAAACATAAACTAAACTTTGAACCATTTTGCTTTTAATTTATTAAAATTCTGAAATATTCTTCTGAATACTTTTACGATGTTTTCAAATTTTATTCCTTCACGATCGAAATACTATGATACAAATCTGGCTTCGCAGTTCGAGGATTAAAATGAATCAACAGAAGATTTCACGACCGAAGAATTCGATTCGTTTCGGCCTCTTAACTCACTCCTGTGCCATCAACCCCTTACTCGCCGATATCGGCGTTGAATCATGAAATTCCCAGCTGGAAACGTTTCGTGGTATTCTGCGAACATTAAAGGTAGCGTAATTGCATCGCTGCGAGCGAAACGCAGCGGCGAAAACGGTCGCGAGAAGGAGGGACGATTGCAACGTATCGCGGCGTGCTTGCACAGAATTTAGCCTGTTAACAAATTAGCCCGGGGAATTTGTTGAATCGGAATCCCGCCCGACTCGTTACCCTATCGTCAAACAGTTGATTGAACTGACGTGGATTTAAACGAAGCCCGTCAATATTCTAATAATAAATGTGATTAACTTCGTCCCGGCGTGGATTATTGTTTGTTCGTCCGTTTGTTCCAATCAAGAACTACTCCGCTTGCATTAAAAATATTAATGAAACATTTGTGTAGTTTTTCTCGTCGATCTTGAAGCTTTAAATTGATACACCATAGGTGCCATTTTGCGATACTTTTATGTCATGAAATCGTGTCAGACTTTCCAGGTCTCATAATGAACAGTTTGATACGCAGCAAAATAATCGTCTGCTACAATTGACTATCAATCATTCTGTATTAAGAATACCGATGAAACATTTATACAGTCATTTCCGTCAAACTCTAAGCTTTAAATTGACATACCACAAGTTTAATTTAACGATACTTTTATGTCATGAAACTCTATCAGACTTTTCATATTCCGAACCGAACCGTTTGACATCCAACAGTTTAACAGTTACCTTCTGAACAACGAATCGTACCGTTCCTCGAAGCGAAAAAATCAACAAACCTTTCTGTATTTCTCGTAAAAATCTCGTTCGCCGGTGTAACAAGCGGAAATCAGCAGAAAAGTTTGTCTCGTCGAATGATTTTCAAGCCGGCGTCGAACATCGTCGGCGAAATATGAAGAAACACGGACCCGCGCATAAAGAGCCTTCGGAATAGCTTAAACTCCGAAAGAGGATTATTTCAAGATGGTTGCTTCGGACAACGAACTAAATTTAGTGAGCGAGGCCGAAACCCGCGGCCAAAATACGATGAAACGCCGTGAAACGTTTCACCGGCGGCCGGGGGGAAGGACAAAACGAGAGAAAATCCTCTCTCGATGCCGGCTTCGAGACAATCGAAACTCTGTCACGGAACACGGAAGGGTGAATTCGAACCGGAACCACGGATAACGGGGGTGAAGAATATTAAGCAATTTTTTACGTGGTTGCACCGTTTAATCGCGGCGAACGCATTCCACGGCCCTGTATCGTGTGAAAAACGCAAAGTTGTCTTTCTTTTTTTTTTGAAGGGGGATTTTAACCAATCAATTCGTTCCTTTGATTCTATTTCAAATACTTCGAAATTGTTCTCAAGAGTCTGGAAATTTTATTATGTATAAAGACGACCATAAAATATGCTTTATCATTTTTTGTTATATTAATTCCTTCAGTGTTGGAGCATCTTTTGACACCAAACATATGAAATTTATCAGATTTCAAAATTAAAGTACAAATTACTGTAAATTCCTTTTTAATTCGTGTCGTGGTACATTTTCTGCCATAGAAAATTTCTGTTTTTGATCAAACAAACAAGGGAAGATAAATCCCCGAAAATTTGACGAGAAGAAAGACAGAAGCATCGAAACGAATCTCGTTTCAACCCTCGCGAGGAATGCAACGGCCATTGCACATCGTCGATTCTCGCGTTACCTGCAACCGAACGCGTATTCCCCCGGTGAAGAGGTGCTCGTGGAAACGATGAAATTCGAGTGGTGTGTCTAGCACGTTTTTTGGAGACCGTGGCGTATACACGGTGGCCGTGTATCATGGGGAGGTGCAACAACCTCGTGGTTATTTCGGGGTGGCTCGTGTCACGGAATGCGTCGTGCAAACTGGCTACCGTGCCTTCGGGACACGCGTGTCCCGGAAAATTAACGGATTATTTGCCCGAAGCGAGCAGATACGAGATGCCTGGCCGGGCTTGTCCAGCACCACGAAACTCTCCTGTTCTCTGTTGGACGTGCTTCACTGCACGAAAATGCATTTGGCAAGCGCACACAACGTTCGAACACTTATCTCTGGTATGCGTGACAGATAACCTGATGTACGTGGCTCGTGCTACACTTTTCGTGACTTGAAATACAACGTATTGAAGCCGTTTGAAACATTTATTTATACTACGAACGGATAAAAGGTAGTCTTCGGTACGGTACGATAATTAAAATTTTAGTTAAATAAAGAACTTTGTTCTTGTAAAATATAGGTTTGTCTTAACAATCGCAACTGTTGGAGCCAGTTCTCTTCTATTTATTTTGTCCTTTAATTTTTACGGCGCTGAGGTTTTAAATATTCTCCTTACGTTGATATTTTTAAAATACGAGGGTGGAGTTAATAAACAGGACTGATTTATTTAATTTTTCAGCCAAAATTAATCCTTAACTGGTCTGGTGAAAAAAAATTGCAAAAAAATCAGATTTTAGTACAAATATTTATATTTAATTGCCATATAAGTTACGTACATGTGCATGTGTACGTACGTAAGGTACATACATGTGCAATGTTATTTTGCTTATTCTATCAAACCCCACTAGACTAGTTAAGAGTCTTGAATTTCTATGTTGAATTATATTATCATCTGTACAAAGTGAATCATCAATGTAATAATGTAAAAAATATTTTAGAAAAATCCTGCAATTTTATGTGTCACCCAGCACATAATACGATGCTTTTATTTTCCTCCAAAAATCAATTACACCAATTTCAGTAATAATACTCGGCATTTCGTTTTTGATAAAATCTGAGATACACCGCTACTATTCTGGATGACACACACGGAAGAAGGATACACCTATGTTTTCCTATAAAAATAATAATGATTCTTGCAATAGAACCTAAAACATCTTCTACGTGCTATGAAAAGAACAACAAATATTTTCAAAATTGTATAATATGAAACCTTGAGCTCTTTATTATTTTTGTTAGTAGTGAAAGAGTTTAATAATCGATTGAACGAAAAGCAGAATCATTCCGATTTCCCGCAGATAGCCGGAAAATCCGCGTTTCCCCATTATGCGGTCGCCGTGAAATCGCGAGGGCACGTTTATATCCGATAACCGCAGACCAACGATAAACCCCGGCGTCGTCTCGTCTCGTGTGGCACACGTGTTTCCGTGTGCACGTGACACGATATACCTGTGCCTTCCATGATATTCCAGCACGAACAATCCTTTTTGTCCTTTTCCCTTTTCCCAGTGCCTACGTTTTGTATCCTCGTCGGTGTATAAGTTCCCTTAGACATCCTGTGCCGTTTTGTTCGTCACGTTACACCAGGAGAATCTAAGCAACCGGTGTACAGGGTGTACCATAATATGTGGACAGAATTGTAATATCTAAGTAATTTTTAACAAATCTTATATCAAAGTTACTCCGCGCCAATTTCATTTAATCCTTTATAGACGATCGAGGTATATTTACGTCCAAACAGAATTTTATCGTTATTTTACTTTGAATAAATAATATTCTATGTGTACTGTGTTGAGCTTAGAAGGGTTGAAATTAAAATAGGGAATATTTGTTTGAAATAATTATTCGACACTGAAATAAGCACCATAAGCATAATTTAGTTAAACTTTTGGGATACAATTCGAATGATTCTAACGCGAACGAAGCTGCAATTTATCTTATTTTGTATAATTTACCTAACCCTTAATTGCTACAGTGAGGTCCTAGAACGCCCCATAATCGAATAAATAGTGGACGATATTATCAGTAGTCTTTCTTGGATCTAATCTTATAAATTTGTCAATCGACGACAATTTTCATCCAAAAATCCGATAGAAGACACGTTATGATAAGTATCTGCAGTTTCAGTCGTTCAAATGACGTTTGCGTTTCACCCTAGCAATTAAGGGTTAAATTAAAACCATCACGGAATAATTTAAGAACAATGAATCTAGTTTTGTTCACACATTATGCGACAGCCTGTATAAGTATCGAGTTTCCTCGGGTGTATCGTGCATCTCGATTTTCAGCCTCGTCCTACGATTCGAGGAGCCAGTCGTAAAATCGATGCACCATTGCTTGAACGTACATAGATACCGTTAGGTGATATTGTTGCCACGATAAGGGATCGATCAATGCATAATAATGAGAAGAGGATCGCGGGAGCGGGATGGTTTTGTTACGTCAGATAGCTGCGATTTGTTTTCTTGTTGTTGAAAGAGGCAGTTATCGGGATAGTTGTTCCAGGGTTGGTTCAGTTTTCGCGTTGGTTATGGAATGGCGATGCAACGGTTGTTCCGTAACGTTTATCTGCACTTCTATCTACTCGAATGATATTTTATCGATTTATCACGTGGGTTTATGTACGTTGCATAATACTACCCTTACCCTGAGTACGAATAGCAATATTTCAAGGTGGAATAATTTTGGTAAAAAATGGTATCGTTCTTCTTGTTTTATATGTGATAATGTGTATTTAAAAGAATGATTGAGAACTATAGCTAAAATTACCATCATTTAATGCGATATTTGTCTAATTCTAATGTATCCTCGGGGAAGGTGAGTCGTGACTCAGACCTAGAAAATGGTATTTCAATTAATCGCAAGATCTTTTTACATCGGACGAAAGAATATTTAAACGAACGCTTTGAAATTTCAAAAATGAACACGAAAAATAGCTTCAAATTCAATTTACATTATCAGCTCTCTCACATGGTCCGTTGTCCAAGAGTTAAATTAGTTTCATATTTGCGAGTGCTCGCCACCATAGCTGCGTTCGAACGTCAAAAAAAAATCCACATCAGACAGGAAAAATAAAAGCTTGAAAATATCCATACTCATCTTCCATCCGGTCTGATCCATCGAAGCGTACGCGCAAAGCGGGTCATTAAAGCCTCTAACGAACCAACGGCCAGCAATCGACCGATCCGACAAAATCCTCACCGGGACATCCACTTCCCTCGTTCGTTCATTTTTCCAAACGAAACAATCGGGCTTTTCTCCCTGGAATTCTCGAACGAACTACGGATGGATTGCGGTCGTACGCAGTCTGAACTACGGATGATCGGCCGTTAAGTCGCTGGAAGTTCGACCACCGTGTCCCTTGAGACGAATTGCCTGCCAAAGAGAAGTTCGAGCGGTTATGCAAATTCGTTGGATTTCCATGAAACAATTAAACCGAGTTTCCGTCGTTTAACGTGGACGGTTATCTCGTAAATTCTGCAGGGTTACCGGGTGGTGTTGATACACGTGTAAACGCGTAACCCCTCCCCTCTGAAACGTGAACGTGTAGACCATTAACGTTCGCGTTATCGTCATTTGCTGGGAATAATTGTTAATTAGCCCCGTAACGTAAGGGATTTCTGGCTTCAATTCGGTCTGGTGACTTTTGAGAGTTGAGGAAGGACGATGGGGATTTTCGTAGGGATTATGTGGTTTGGGGACGAGGGATCTCAAGCGGTTGAGATGATTTTAAGACGTCTGCCGACCCCACCTTGCAAAAATAAAAAAATTTTGAGCCCGTCAAACTAAGTAGGAATTTAAAGAGTCTAACTGAAATTTTTAAATTCCTACTTAGTTTGACGGGCTCAAAATCTTTAATTTGCAGAATATGAAAGCTCATAAACAGCTCGTAATTATCATGTATTTGTGTTTTTATTTTTGCAAAGTGGGCGGGGGGGGGGGGGGGGGGGCAGCTTGACAGACGTGATTTTAAGTCCTATGAGGATTTTGGTGTATTTGAAAATAGGTATACTAGAAAACAGCTGTACTTAAAAATAGATATATTTAAGAATAAGCATATACCTACTCTAAAACAAGTATATTTAAGAACAGATATAAATACTTGAGAATAATAATTATACCTCGGAAAGAGCTATGTTCAATCAATTTTAAATCCTATTACATATTTATAAAGTGTATTTGATGAAATACGAATTGAAATAACAGGAAGCTTCATTAACGCGAATTCAAAAGATAACCATCGGAACCATTCAGACTTTATTTCTGCATCAATTTAATAATTCCCCGATTAAAATAAATATCGAATGCTAACATGAAATAATATTTCGTTTTCGTTGAAAATTCGCACGCTCTCGTATTTTCGAAATGAATGAAAATCCGATTCATGTATTGAAACGAGAAATGGTATTGTTTCAAATTGTCGAGGAACATCGAAATACCATTGATCAACGCTCGTCGATTGACATCCACGAATTTCGGTATAAATAGATTGAATCGTGCGATGAACCTTTGCGAACGGTCGGTTCATTTTGTTCGTCAGTGATCCGTATAATTGTCTATTAGAGGATTGATTAAATTCGTTTAAACGTATAATCAACGACAAAGGGTTGGCGAGGCACTATCATCGCTTAAAATACACTGACAAATTAATACAAATCATCAATTAGTTAATAAATATTGCCTATATAAAAGTGTTAATAATCGGGTTAGTGGCAGCTACTGGGATCTTCTACTAGGATATCGTGTTATAGGAGGACTGTCGCAATTTAGTATTAAATTGGTATTAATATTAATATTACCACGATTACACATTGAAATTAAGTAATATTAATATTTATAATATAACATTTTAAGGTAATATCAATATCACCTGATATTAATGTGTTATTGATTCATTATTAATATTAATATTTCACACTCCCTCGGTATGGTATTATAGGAAGATTGTCGCTAGATTGATATTAATACCAATCTATCATATAATATCATTAGTATTAATATTACACACCATTTTTCAATAAACCTGATTTACTAAAAGAAAACGTTCCTTACCTCATACGATCGTGTTGCTTGAAGTCTGTCGCAACTTTTTCACACCGTGTTATAAGGGGGTCCGGATAATTGCTGAAATCGTTGCGTGGCCAGCTTTCATGCTGATGAATGAACACGGGAGGAAGGTTATCGCAACTAGTGCATTCTCGACCACGCTGCGCCCTCACGATAACGATGAAAAGACGAAAGCTTCGCCTCTCTGCAAATCGCGACGATGATTCGCGCCAAATGGGAAACGTGTATGGTTAATGAAAAGCTCTTTATCTTTCTCTCTCTCCCCCCCCCCTCTCTGTTATTAATTTCGCGTGCAAGTCTGACCGGCGATCGTCTCGCTCGATAATCTTCGTTATTAACGGGACAGCTTTTGGACCCAGGGTGGTTGATTTACTCGAAGAGAATCCCGATAGGGATGCGAAGGGAGATCACGCATAGAAAATTCTTTGTTTTTCTTGAAAAAACATCGTGCTTTTTGTGACGCGACTGACATCGTACGTTCAGCAGATTTCTAAGGATTTTTCTTGAATATATTATAATGAAATATTTTGCTTCAACTTTTTGTATCGATTGTTTAATGCGTTAAAGAACATAGCCGTAGGATAAAGATAGTTACTGAGGGAAGAGATAGAAAAATATACGTATATTTGAGAGACGGATGATGTCAGTTAAGGATTGAATACGAGGGTTACAGTTTATAGGAAGAGAAATAAATTTTTGAAACAACATATGAAATTTTAACAATTTCCTTCTCTTATTTTTCATTGTCTACAATTATAATTATTACTATACCGTTAGAAATAAATTATACCGTGCAATCTTGTTACAATTTAGAAATATAAGCTCCCCTAAAAAATATTAATTAATTTTCATTTAACCTCTTGACTTGCAATAACGTGTCACACTCGTGACGCACCTTACGCTTCACACATGACTTCTGTCGTTCAAACTTTGATCACAATTGAATTTTAACTTTAATTCGGATTACAATTTACACAGTTAATGTTTGTCATGTAATATGTCAATTTCCTCGATTTGTTTTAACGCTCAGGTAATAAACATTTACCTCTGATTGACGCACTTATCGGGAAAATGATAGGACAAGGGGTTAATATAAATTCCGTCCACCCCGTCATCCAAACAATCATTTGATTTCTAAACTTTCCGTTAACAAAAGAAAATTTCAGCGTCCCAAATAAAATTCATGAAATTCCAACCCTTTTTCTCGAGCGAGAACCCCCCCGAAAGTTGGAAACCATTCACCGGGTGGTTTGTAAATAACCGCGTGTACAGTGTCGATGTTCCACGGTAAGAGTGTTTCCCATGGTCAGTATATGGGAATCGTACGCGTTCCATGAATCCAGCCAATCACGGCTATTTGCATCCGTCGTTGGTCTGGGTGCGGTGTCCATCCTCGTCTGGCTTGTCCTCTGTGTGTTTTCTATTATCTCCGTCGGCCATCCGAGCCGTGCCTTTAGCGCAAATCACGTCTGATTGAGGTTTCAATCGGAATTCGTGAATAGAACTTGATTTACTAGCATGCGTACATAGAGGGTGCTGCTTTTGCCTGGTCGGCTTGCGTTTCCATCCCCGAGTTTCGATACCCGCCCGCCGAAGATCGTCGCTTCGATCCACTTCGCTCCTGTTCACCTTCAAATGGCTCGGTAATGATTCGAGCACCGGGGTTATTAATCGAAGGGCGAGGGAAACCGACGGACAACTCGATTACGCGCAGTTTTAACGATAATTTCGATGCTGCTTCGTGATTTGCCGCCATTCAAATAAATGTTGTAAATTAAGATAAGAAATCTGAAGCAAGTCATTTTGATCCCTTTGGTAGTTTTAGTGTTAAGCGATAAAAAAAAGTCGATTTTCTGTTTGGCTCTGAACCCCTTTACCCCCCTTTTCAAGTGTTTTATGCTACTATATATATTATTTATTAACGTATGGAACGTTTTTCTTACAAAATTTGTATATGTAAATTTGAAATGTGAATTATTTATCGCATTAGAAATAAAATTCGCTACAATTCTGTTACAGCGAAATTGACAAATTACCAAATATCATCCTGCAAATAATCTCTTCCCCGACGTAAATAGAAATGCTCAATTGTAAATTCAATTAATTTCATTAAAATAAACAACCATCGAACCACAAATTCATTTTATATTTTTTTCTGTTGCGCAGAAAAAAAATATCGTCGATTTTTCTTTTCATCCGTTCGTCCAGACGGCCTCTCCAACAAAGTTACAACGGTGCACGTGAAATCCTGAAAACAAATTATACAATCATATTTCCTGAAACTGCCCCCTCCCCCTATTTCACAAAAAAAAAAAAAAGAAAAATATTCCTCTCCGTTGGTTCTCATTGAAACACCCCCTCGTTTCTGGTGAAAAGCCATGTATTCAGATTTCGTCGATCGTAAATCCATTATTGCGATCGATGACCGTGCACGCACCCCCGTGTTGGGAAAAATTGTGCAGAATCAATACGAGCCCGTTGCCGTTTAACCATCGTTCACCAATGTTACGATTCGAGTGTCATGGACGAGGATATTTCGACATTGAATAACCGTTCACAAAGAGAAAGAGGCAGGCAAACAAAAAAATATATGTACCTATATGCGTTTGAATATCGTGCCCGGCGCTGTCGAATGCCGAATGCCATGTCGCACTCGTCGAGTTCTCGTGTGAAATTCGTGTAACACCCTAGTTGCAAGATTCATCTTACAAACTTCACGACTTTAATCAGCTGAAAATATGAAAGGTTTATTGTAACGTAAAATTTAAAGAAAGTATGTATTGTAACATTTTTTTTTTTCTTTTTATATAATACGATCGGTGGATAGTTGTTTTCTTATTTTGCAATATTATTCTTTTTATCGTTTTCAGTTTGAGTTGAAATTGTAAATTTTGTTTGTTATTAACTGATGTTTCGAATTAATGGGAAAATATGATTTCTTGCAGTGTTTTATTTAAAATATGCTGGTAAAATATTGTATGAATCAGAGAAATTGATTTCTTTCTGTATTTTTAGATTCATATGAAATTTGGTATTTATTTCGAAGGGCGCAAATGAAGATAGATATCTGAAATATTAAAATTGAAATAATTGTAAAATTAATTGTATGCCCGAATAAAATGTCGAAATATTACGAAAAATATAAGTAACGAGTGTAAAATTCCAAGTAGTTAATTAGAATTAAGTAGGTAATTAAATTGTGTATCTGAATTCAAATTTTTCATGTTTATTTCATTTAAAATTCTCACAGATTTTAATAAAAGATAAACGAATCATGAATCATTATCATGCAAAAACAGTTTTCGTTTACAAGCCAACTTTCAATATTTCATATTTATTAATATTTATTTATATTACTACAATACTCAGTGTTGAAATTAATTTTTTTAATTCAACACCTTTGGTATTCCTAATTACCAATATAATTACACACTCCTAATAATTTTCATTTTGCGACATAATACTAAAAAATAAAAAAAAAAATAAAAAATGACCTGTATCTGCTTATTCCACCAATCAACATATTAAATAGGAAAAAATTGCTCAATAACATGGAAAAGAATTAATTTTGCCTAAATCACGGATTAATCGGCTGTAAAATTTTCCAATTTACCCGTTCGTGTTGATCGCCGTTTCTGATTTTCAATATTTGCACGCGATACCCGTTTCGTACAGATTTCCGATCGGTTGTAATTTGTAACGGCAATGCTTGACGGACAATCGATTAACGTTTACGCAGGTTTCCCGTCGATATTACGTCCGTCGTGGAACTCGTGTAACCGTCATAAGCACAAACGTATTTTCCGCGTTCACCCGTCGACTTTGTACGGAAACGTTTTCGATAAAAGCCACATTAACTTGCCGTTCGTATCGTTTATTAACGGGTCGCGTATCGGAATCGTGGCCCGAATAAATTGTTTTAATATCGGTCCGACGGATTAAATCCGTGGCTCGAAATCGTCTGTAACGTCGAATCGAAATTAATTTCTGCGAATAATTAGGAGGATATTGAATTAATCGGTGCCCTTTCGTTATGAACGCAATGTGTTTTCTTTTGTTTAGAGATTTTATATCGACAGAACTTAGTTGACACTTTTCATTAATATATAATTAATTTAAAGTGTGATGAATAGAAAGCAGTATTTCCAGTTTTTAATCTCCTCTCCTCCAAATAACTAACTTATGCTTTATAATCTTATAATAAAATTTCAATAATTCTTTTTCATAGAATAGCTCAAAAAACATACATGATTCCTAATTTTTAAGTATTGCAACTTTTTTTTCTGCTTTTTAAGTAATATATCCGAATTGCTGATCTTTGAACAAATTGCTATCTTTTAAAATGTATGTTTATACCACTTTCTTAAGCGAAGGAGTAAGTGCATTATATAAGTGAAGGATTTAAATTGACGGAAATGCATTTGGCGCCTGACATTATGCAGCAACCGGTGCACGTGTGCAATCGACGCGATAGAAGCGTGTTTCAGGGGAAACTCGTGGAGAACAATGACCAAAGGAAACTTCGTATTTCTTCCTGTTATCGGGTGCACCGTCTGTTGCAGCCGTTGCACCACCCTGATATCCGAAATTGTCGTCTTAACTTACGGCCAGAGTTGGCCAGAGCTGGCTAAATTAATGGACTCGAGTTTATGGGACTGACGTTTCATTGCGACAGTCTATTATAATATATCTCTTATGACTTCAATACTTGTATCATTTTTCTTTGTTATTGATTACCCCATTGCAATCTATAATTAGTTTCATTGCATATGTAAATGAGATGACCATTTGATTCATTTCAAAATGAAATTTAAGAACAGTAATTAAAAGTACAGACACCTTATTGTTAATATAATTTTATGAAGAAAGTTATTTTATTTAGGGTCTTTCGAGGTTCTTTCTAGATTTATACTAATTCTTAGTTTTAGGATGTCCCTAGGACCTGAAGTCTCCCTGGACTCTTCCTAGGTTCTTCAAAGGCCTAAGATTAAGTCTTAGAATCTCCTTGAACTCTTTTTAATTTTCCCAAGAATTATATTTATTCTTGGTCTTAAAATTTCCCTAGCATGGGTCTTTGATTTTCCTTAAATTCTCCCAGGTCTTATACTTGCCCTCAGTCTTAGGATCTCCATAAGCCTTAAAACTCTTCCTAGGTTCACCAAAACTTATTCGTGGCCTTCAAATTTCCCTAGACCTTTTTTAGATTTATCTAAACTTACACTTACCCTCAGACTTCGAATTTCCTCAGGCTCTTCTTAGATTACCCCAAGACTTACACTTATCCTCAGTTTTAGGTTCTCCCTTAGGTCCCTAGATATACCCTTCCTAGTTTTTCTCAAAACTTGCACCAACCTTTAATCCTAGGCTCTTCCTAATGCTAGATTTACACCTACCGAGTACTCGGCCGAGTCACTCGTCTGATGTGAACAGTACTCGGCCGAGTAATCCGCCGAGTCACTCGGTAGGTGTATTCGGCTCTTTAGGTGTAAATAATTAAACGATTAACATTATGCCGCACAGCGACACCACGTTGGTCTCCCGCGAAAACAGTCGGACAAATGCCGGTGACGTCACGTTGGTACCGCTTGCAAATATAGTTAACAAATACCGGCGCCAAACGAAAGAATCCTAATTACGCGTGCGGACGGCATAGTGTTATGGTATAATATGTCAACGGTTTCTCGTATCCATGAGAGTTCGTGTTTCTGATCTCAGAAGTCGAGGAGCGCTCCGGCGGGAAGGCGCGCGGCGGTAAACTAGCGCGTCGTGCGCGCTCCTTCAAGGAGGACTTCCTGGAGAAGCTCTCCCACATGCGTTCTCCTGGTAGCGGCAGCGGTGGCGGAGGTAGCGGGGCGGCTACACGGGCCGCCTCGCCCTCCTCGCCGCGAACACCACGGGACAAAAGCGCACCCGGTTGCACCGACGCAACCACCCTCGACAAGAATCCCCTCCGTGACCTGCACATCCACGTGCGACAGGTGCAGCTGGCACTGCTCCACTTCAGGGACGTCGTGTCGAAGAAGAAGCTCGAGATGCTGCCGGGTAACGGCACCATCGTACTCGACACCGTCACCACCATACACACTGTGCTGAAGTCCTATCTACTATATGAAAACAGGTAGGAAAATCATGTGTTGGTATTTCCAATTTTTCATTATTATTACAAGTCTAGCTTCAGCTTCCCACCGACTATGTGTTCCTATTAATTGTTCCTATTAACGTTAGTATATTATGATAATGTGAAGGATGCTTTCGAGCAGAATTAAATGGTATGGCATGATGATGTTAAGTTGTCGACCAACACGCTTGGGGATATACCAAGCAAAGAAATTTCCCTTCAACATGATTTCTGATTTGAAGCTCCACCTTGGGATCAGCAACAAACCAAGTGTATCAGGCTCTGGCGCAATTGTTGAAGCTCTGCGACGACGTGTTGTTGCACGGCGATCAATCCTCCGCTCTGGACACCGAGAACGTGACGCACATCATAGGATTGGTCGAGGAGGCCGTGAAGAACCTGGTTGCCCTGGCGAACGAAAAGATCACCAACAGACAGAAACCCGCTGCCGTCACGACCAGCAATAGGTACTTGTATTCTTCAAACCGAATCGCTCATCTGTGTTACGTACCTCGTATCTCTAGATCTTTCATGAACACGTTTTTTTGTGCCGTCATAGTAAAACACAAAGGCTGACGATCGATGAATGAAACACTGAAAATATCACGTTTCAGAACGTCGGGTTACGGATCGGAATTGACGCCACAAAGAAATTCTTTACCCGATATCCCGTTAACTCCGAGGGAGAGGCAGATTTTAGAGCAGACCGCCGCGACTACTAGTCTGGTCCGTAGTTCGCATAGTTCCGAGTCGATCTTAAGGGATTCTAGTCCACCCCCAAAACCACCACTCCCTGAAAGGTAGTTTCTCCTTTATATATATGTGTATATAAACTTTGTAGTACAGGTAATCCTCGTATAACAACATCCTTCGTAACACGATTTTTTATAAAACCCACACTAACATTTCCCTCTAGCGAATCGAAATAATAGATTTTTTAAATATACGGAGGTTACCTGTGATCGACACGTCATGTGCACATCTTTCAATGATAAATGCCATCGTTGAAATGAAAACATTGATGTTGACGACGAGCATACATTTCAGGAGCAACGTGTGTCTATCAGAGGAGAACAATTCTTCCGGTACACCGCCCCCATTGCCCCCGAAACGAAGAACGCGGGCTCAACAGCTGTTGGACGAGTCCGAGGGTCTTTTAGCATCTAGTCTTGACGGTGTATCCCTTCGTAGTCGATCACCAGAGGATTCGTCGTCTCTTTTAAGCGCATCGGCTGGCAGCTTGGATTCGGCCCTTAATCATTCTCGCGACGAGGACGAGATACGGGCGATCATGGGACCAAACGACGAGTCTCTGAACGATAGCATGGATCTCAGCCTGATGGCCACTATTCAGGGTAATTGATACTACTCGACATCGGCTTATCTTTCTTTTTCTTGGATCGATATTAATTTACATCCATGGCAAAGAGTTTTTAATTCAGATGTTGTCATACATGTGATGATACATGTTACTATAACCCATTCGGGGCGGATTGCACGCCGTTTGTGCAATGATATTGAATTGCGATTATCAGTTGGTATGGAAAAAGCAGACAGGTTTAAGATAAAAAGTATCTTATTAGAAATGTGGAAACATAATATTTTGTATTGGTTTCAATTTAGTCTCTAAAATGAGTAACCCAAAGCCAGGACCATCAGGAATGCAGAAAAATTTCGGCTTCTGGGGATAGTCTCCAAAAAAAAAAGATGCACCGTCTCGAATGGGATAATCTATTAAGGCGACAGATTTAAACGTTTAACTTAAAACATTAGTTATATTAAAGTTAAAGGTGTAACTCTGAACCAGGATTAACGTTTTTATCTTAGTAGATAAAATAATGTACGAAAATAATTGTTGTTGGTATAATAGGACGTAAAATAAAATAAACTACCCTTGAATATCAATTGCACTAAGATAGAAGTTACTCTGCTGTAAATAGAAAGTTGAAGTCATTGAATATCTTATGACAACTTGGTTACAATTGGTGACAGCTAAACTGACATATTCCTAAGAAGGCAACGAAAGAGCTGTATAAGTAGATTTCCATGTGTGTCAAGCAGACCACCATGTAGCTTAGTCAGCAGAATAATTCTCAACTGTTGCTGGTCGTATTCGTTACATCAGTCTTATTGGAAATGTCTCCGGACACAGTCTAGCATTGAAAATAATTCTTTGATAATATCAGATAAAAAGTGTTAGAATAATGTGGTGTAAGAGATACTGAATAAAAGATCACCGTTAATGGGATCGTTGTAGAAATGATTAGTAAAGATGTGTATTTTGTATTTACAGGCATGCAAGTTAATGGTAGTTCAAACTGTAGTTGCTGGGACGGTTCCGAGACAAACATACCGAGCACCATGTTGTTGGGTCAACAAACTCCTCAAGAAATGCTTAATCCATTCACCGGTAGGTAACAGAAAAGAATTCGGACAAAGAGCGAAACGGTACTGGTGACGTTGCACATTTATCAACGCACAGAAAAATGTAGGAGCTAAAATTACGCAAGAATTTCTCAAATAGCTAGTGGAGCAGGTAGCGTAGGCGTCAGAAACCTTCGGACTACGTGAATAAATAGTATCGTATAGATGTTCACCGATGTCGGTGCAGTTAGCTGGAATTATTTTTTTCTAAATTTTAATATATTGTATATATATGTACATCATGTCTGCTAATTGGAATTGGGGAACAGTAAAATCCTTCTTGCGTAAGAATAAGCATTTACAATTTTTCCAAAAATGATTTCCAAGTGAAATCATAATTTGATACTCTGTTTCAGGTATAGAAGGGAAGATGGAACGATTATCGACCCAAACGCAGGAATCTGGCTTCGTATCGATGCACTCGCAACGTAGCTCGTCCCAAAGTTACACCACATCCAGCGTAACATCCAAAAGATCGTCCCAGCAGAGCAGCATTAGTTATAATTCGCAAACGTTCAATTCGCAACAGTCGTTCTCGCAGACGAAATTATCGTCGGAGAGTAACGGGTCAATATTCACCCAGAAGACAATGACCAGCTCGAAGAGCACTGTTAGCACGACGAATATATCTGGAAGTGGAGATTCCGCGATATTGGAGAAGCTGGTAAATGTGGGTGTTGCATGATTCGATTTTGTTTCTCTTGCAATTGAAATTTTCATTCTCGAACAATCGTGAGCCAGCCCCATGGAGCATGTACAACAATGTTTTCACTAAAGATAACGGCACGAATTTTTACTACAGCAAAATAGTATAAATAATATAATCGTCTGTGTTTAAAAGAAAAGATGGAGATTGCGTTTAAAGAATTTAAAAGATCATCGATGACACGTGTTAAAATTAATCGAATCAGTTGGATACCTAAAGGTGCCTTCAACACGCGACCAGCTAATATTTGGAGTACTTATAAGCATCGATAATGGTGAAAGGGTTAAGCATGTAAACTGAAATTTGATGTGATATTTACTGTATTTGTTCGATTGAATGTGTTTATCGTTTACGTGTTTGTTATACTACAGTTTCAATTCTGTACAGGAAATGGAATCGGTTTCTGCGTCGGACGCGAACGGCGTGCCTCCCGCGTTGCCGGAAAAACGATCGAAACGTAGAAAAGAACGTCAGCCGTCGCAGTACGACAATGTACCTGAAAACGAGCATTTATCAACCTGTAGTTTACACACGAGCAACGGCGACAGTCCAGATGCCAGTAAACCCCCTCCGCTCCCTCTGAAGAAACGACACAGTAAGTCGATCCCTAACTTACAAGAAAAACAGCAACAAAGCAATTGATACTGTTAAATCCATCGTCGACTGCTTTATTGCTGGTCGAACAAATTCGTAGAACGATTATAGACGATAACGATTGATTGTCCGATACGATTGACCGAAAGTACATATTGATAATGAAAGTCGAAAGGGAAGAATTATCAGAAAAAGTTAATCTAAATATTATCTAGATTTTGTTCTAGAATAGATATTCGAAATTGTTGATAAAGTATAAGTAGGTTGAAACTGATGCGATATTTTGTATCCCCCAGTGTTCCAATCAGTGGCATATTCTGGTAAGTGGGATCCTGCCCACACAAATTCAGCATATCCCTCAGCAAACACGTTTCACGCTAAGTTGAAATCCTTCGTTTCACGCATTTATTATTAATACTTACACGATTTTCAAGCTCCTAGCTTTTTCTTTTTTTGCGGCATGCTCGTCGTTCTTTTTTAATCTCATTTCGTCGTGATCACCATACACGATTTCATTTTTAAGCTTGGATATTTTAATCCATATCTTTGGCTTTACCACACGGCTTACGTTTTAATCCACTTGACAGAGCAAATACCGAAGATAACGCTAATCTTTATCGCATTTAAATCGTTCTTAATCGAAACACTCTGTGATATCAAATTTTATGAATTGATTTGAATAATTCATATTTCATTTAATGTAGAATTATCATTGTATGTTTTTATTAACGTTATGAGTTCCAGATTTTATTAACCGTAGAAACTAATCTTGGACCACTCGTGTGGGCGTCGGCGTTGTTTCACTAATTAACTTGACCTTTTCTTGCTAATAGTCAGTTAACACTTATGCTTCTTTAACTCTGGAACAGAGTCGGAGGTTTTAGTTTTCGTTTTCACGATTATACGTGAAGAATCGACGACGAGAGAATCCTTTTGATATTTCTTTGTTCCCGATATTGTACAAACAGTGCGGTTCATTAATAATACATATTTGGAAAATGTTGTTCAAAAGATTTCATTCTTACAGCAGTAAGTTTTCATAAACTTCTTATGGATCATGTATCAAATTACATGCTTGTGCATCAGTGTTTTCTTTATACATTTTTACACACTTGTGCTTTAATAATTTCTTGTAACATAAATTTCTGCTTGTATCTATCGTATATTTCTACGAGGACATATTTTTTTTTTATTTATTTCTATAATATTTTGTTGTTTGATATATTTGTTAGAATTATGAAAATCTGTGACTGTATCTATTTCAGTTATGGCGTACATGGAGATGTTTGGGAACTGTTCCCACAGTAACAATGACTTTATCTCCGGTCTTGGGACACGTCATTCAGTGGCAGCTTATAATTCAATGCAAGCAGAATGGCAACAACACGAGATGGCCCTTACAACAACACAATCATGCTCTTTCATGGCGCACACTATGACCACCTTACACGATAGCTCGAAGTACGTAACTTGTGACATAAATGTGTATACATATATTGTTTCCTGTAATTTGGTGTACACCTTTATTATATGATAAACGAAAACAACGTGTCTCGCTTTTCTTCCAGTACCTCCATAACAATGACACCATCGGTGACCGAAGCAGCGAATAATTCTAGTCTCCCTCCGGCATTGCCACCAAAGAGATCGCGTTCGATTAAATCAAATGTAACACCTCCGCCAATTTCGCCGAAACCTACTATCAGCATGCAGAGTATACACTCGATGGATCCAATAGTAACGTCGACTCCGGTGAAGATAGAGGAATCTACCTGTGTTCATGATAAGAAAGAACTCACACCTTCGACTCCAGTTAAACTGGTAAATATTTCATCAGTTTTGTTAATCGATCGTTGTTAACCGTGGATACTTTGCTTTCAGAACAACGCTGCTTTGGACATATTGCCACCTTCAAGGCCTGCAAGCAATGCTTTGTCGTCATTGTCGGTCGACGATAATACTCTTGAATTGAGAGACGTCGATCAGGACGACAGTATCCTGGACGAACTGGACATCAGCAAGTATTTAGTCTTGAAGAAACCTGATGAGGATGGGCCGGATATACGAGGGGGACATCCAGATGCGTTGTTGATTCATGCTACCAAAGCTAATAAACACGGTAACGATCTTCTTCCATTGTTAATATAAGAAGTATTGTAGTTTACCATTGAATATAATTCATTTCATGTTCTTCCATGCTTCGTAGATGAGAAAGAATCAGGTCAGTACACTAATTACCGCGTCTTTCAGATTTCTCATCATCGTGACCATGACAAAATTTGTATTTATTTCGTATCAGTTATTGAACGTATTATATTGATTTTATTTACAGATTTCCTGTATCAAGAAGCGTTCTTAACGACCTACAGAACCTTCATGCAACCATTGGAATTGATTCAGAAATTACACAGGCGCCATCAACGGTTCTCTTGTTCCGCTGACGTCGTCAAACAGAGAGCAGCTCGTGAAGCATTTTCCTTATTAGTTAGGGTAGTTAGCGATTTAACGTAAGTCAGCAAGATTCTTCAACCGTATTAAAAATAATTTCAAATAATCAAGACAAAATATTGTATACACTTCAGCATGTCGGATCTCGATGATATCTTGTTGCAAACGTTAATGGAGTTCGTGCAACAATTAGTGTGCAGCGGCGATCTCACAATGGCGAAGGCTTTGAGGGTGAAAATTTTAGAGAAACACGCGGCGAAACAGTTACAAGCGACACAACCAATTCTGTCTTCGTTAAGCGTGACAACGAAACAGGCTTCCCTGCTCGATTTCAAAAGCGAACAGATCGCTGAGCAGATGACGTTGTTGGACGCGGATCTGTTCATGAAAATCGAGATACCGGAAGTGTTGATCTGGGCCCAAGAACAGAACGAAGAACGCAGTCCTAATCTGACCAGGTTCACAGAACATTTCAACAAAATGTCGTATTGGGCCAGATCTAGGATACTCGAGCATAGATTAGAAAATGAAGCGAAGGACAGAGAAAAATACGTGGTGAAATTTATCAAGATAATGAAGCATCTTAGAAAAATAAATAATTTTAATAGCTACTTAGCCTTGCTCTCTGCACTGGATAGCGCGCCCATTCGAAGGCTCGAATGGCAGAAACACATTACGGAAGGCTTGAAAGAATATTGTGCTCTTATCGATAGTTCTAGCAGCTTCAGAGCTTACAGGCAGGCTCTGGCGGAAACGCAACCGCCCTGTATTCCATACATGTAAGAACACGTGACTATTTCATAATTGATCAAAACATGATTTAATTCTTCGATGGTAACCTTATGTTTACAGCGGGCTTGTTCTACAAGATCTGACATTCGTGCACATTGGAAACAGTGATTTATTACCGGATGGCACTATCAACTTTTCGAAAAGATGGCAACAGTTCAATATCGTCGAGAACATGAAAAGGTTCAAGAAAGGGTATGATACTTTTAATGTTAATTTAAGTTTGTTTTCAGAAAGTCTCCGGGATCCTGTGTGTACAACGAATTAATTGTATGTTCCAGGACGTATTCGTTTAAGAAACACGAACGTATAATAACGTTCTTCAATAATTTCAGCGATTTCCTCTGTGAGGAGGCGATGTGGCAGATATCGGAGAGCATCAAACCGCGCGGCGGGAAAAAGGCCCAGTCCCAAAACTAGAACACGTCTAACCCTTTCACTGCCTGCGTCTCGAAATCGAAAGGCTGATACCAGTGAATTA
Source organism: Stelis phaeoptera (assembly GCA_943735885.1). Taxonomy (NCBI): domain Eukaryota; kingdom Metazoa; phylum Arthropoda; class Insecta; order Hymenoptera; family Megachilidae; genus Stelis; species Stelis phaeoptera. Next base: position 8,718,004 of record OX030933.1, read on the forward strand.
GAACGTTTATATTTAATGGTATTTTTTTAGGTAGATGCTTTTATCGCGAATCGATTGAAAAATATCATACAACACTCAAAGGACGGTGAAAGGGTTAGGCGTTGTCTATCCCATTTCAACAGCCTCTGTGAGGTTGTATTTTAATTTATGAACATTTTAATATTTCCTCTATATCGATGAGAAGAAACGAAGAAGAAGAAAAAGAAAAAAAAAAAGAAAATATATTAAAAACGTTTAGATCAAAATGAGATTCGATGTAATATCCGTTTCGTTTCATATATCGAACCGCGTGTATAAAATATTCGATTGAATCGAGACTTTTAGGGAAACTTTAACGATTCGGTTAGATTGATCGTGTCTCAATGTATTTTTGTAGGTTCGTTTTTTTATCCTTATTCGCCGTAGGATAGTAAGGGAAAAAAAAAGAAATGAAAAAATCGTGTTTGCTATGGACCTACGCAACGTATACTTAAAAGAAAGAAAAAATAATAATAATAAGAATGCAGCTGTAACAATGCTTCGCATAGCATAAAGGGAGAGAAACCCCGCGCATTAACATATTCTATATATGTATATCTATATAAAAAGAAAAAAAAAAGTATTTATTTATTTGCCTTATATCAGCAACATGTAAAAAGTAGTAGGTGTCGTTCTTCTTTTCATTTTTATTTCTCGAGTCTTTTTTCCTTTTTGTTAACTTATTTAGATATATGTAAACGTCCATCGTATAGCTTTATCGTAGGTAGAGAAAACTTTTCAAACGTCAACAGCGCAAAGTCTGTTTGACTTCGCAAGGAAAAACACCAATTACGTTGATTAATGTAGATGCCATCGTGGGTTCACGGATCAGCCGCGTTTTGCGCGCGCTTTTTTCCGAACACGTGGCACACGACTGAGCGTAACTGTTACATATACTATTGTATATGATTCTATAGAGGACACCTTTTGTTGGAAACTTGTTAACAGGTATCCAAGCTTTCGGCATTTACCCTTTGAGGACGGAACGATCCGAAAGCAATCACCCCACGGCAACCATTCGTTCTTTTCGTATACAAGTTTTGCGTTTACAAGGTATATTTAGTCAATTTTTGCTTCGAAAATACAAATTAAAAACTTCTATGAAGGCGTACCTTTGTATCAGTTTTTTGATCTTGTTTAAAGACGTATACAGTATGCGTCGGTCGTCCGCAAAGGGTTAAGTCGACTGGTTACCTAGGAAGATGTAGGTAAATTAAATGTGAAAATCCATGGATCCTAGCGAAAGAATTGAATCGAAATTTTATCATCCTCCTCCGTGTTTTAATGATCATTCTAAAACATCTCTTTCATATTTTTTACCACACAGTTTTTCTTCTTTTTTATAATTTTCAATGATAAAAGTGAAAAAGGGAGTTTCTCTTTCACCGCACATTCCGATTTAGAAGGAAAGGAAACCGATCAGATTCATTTTATCCGGGTAAACAAGAAAATCGTATTGTCGACCCTTGATTCTTACTCTTCGAATAAATTAACGTCGGAATTTAATAGGGTGCATCGAGTTTTAATTTCTTAAGATAAATCGTGTATCGGTATAGTGATACGGCTGTCTGTGTGCCTCATATTGTTAGAGTGAATGAATATCTCGCCTATTATTAACGTTCTCCGGTCTCACGTTTAATGATAAATGTACTATGATAATCGGGTTTAATTCGTATGCTTATTAAAACGTTAACTGCCATAGAGAGACCCCTTGGAAATATATGGCAGAGTCAAAGATCTTTAAATGTAAAGTATGCATCATACTTCAATTATTTTTATTTATTTTAACGTCACAATAATACATATTTAGCAAACGGTTAAATAATTAATCATTTTAACTACTGCTATAATTATACTAATGATACAAAATAACAAATCAAAGGAGTAGAGTGAAATATTAATTTTTAAATGATTTAATATTTAATATTTTAAAAAAGAATATTTTTACTATGGCAGTTAATGTGTGTATAGGCTGCGGGTATGTTGGCAAGCGATTGTAATGCCATTTGGTATACACAGTAATTGTTAATCGCTTATCAATGTACTCGCAATCGTGATGATCGCGCACACTTATTATTCATACTCAAAAGGCCTAAGCAGTTGATGATCGACGTTAGTCTATAAACATACCGTTAACACCTTGCCAACCGGAAGTCTATCGATGTCATCGCTTACGACTGAAAAACCAATTAATCAGCCTTCGATCTTGAATGAATCATAACTCAGTTGAAATGATAAAATTAAGAAGGTTCTTTCAATTTTTTTTTTTAATTTTTGTTATTGATTTATAAAGTGATAATGTTTGTTTAATCTACGAGCGGTGGGTAAGGTGTACAATAAAACCAATACAAGAACAGAAAAGACAAAACCAGACGCGTAGTTCGAGAAAGCTGTAGTTTTCCATTTACCGATAGAACGATCGTCAATTTTTGAACATGCACCAAATATAATACAGACACGTAAATGTAGCTTTCAATATGGATCACACGAATTAATAAGCGTTGAAAACTGTTTTGTAAATAGATGCACTCCGTTAACCGCGATCGTAAATAATCGAGACAGGCGAGATTGTAAAGGAAAGAATCGATCTTAGGTACGAATTTTTAACGAAATCATTATTGTTACGCCGATAATTGAGGAGCAATTAATAGATACAAGAAATTCCATTCGACGAGAAATTTAATGATACGTGAACGTGTGCGTGTGCGAAGGAATAATTTCTGTTCAATGAATTGATACGTATAGGGGATTCGTCTAATCTAAGATTAAGAAGTTTATTATTAACTTTGTACATAGTTTGATTGTATTCAGGATTTCTTGTATGTACGCGAGTGCCGGTTATTATTCACAATTGTATATATACAAAGTGTATTATCTTTATAATTAACTTTTTGCGCGTGAGGTAATCAATCTCATACGTGTTTAAGTTTTATCGAAATCATTGTGATGCCATGTTACATTCTTAGGTAGTCGTGGATGCTTGATTCTTTTCAGAATTTTCCTTTCGTTTCATCGAGGAAACTAAACGAACGGTGCGTTCAATTTAACAAAATCTAATCACGATTGGCGAATAATTTCCTACGATATTTTAATGGTATTAATAATTAATTTGTTACATAATTACAGTTATTGAAATTTTGTTAAGCAGTACAGTTTTTAAACGTAAGATCTTAGTATATTGGACTCAAGAATATTATACATGGTCCGTTGTCTGGATCAAGTTACCTTTGTCACATGGAACTTATTCGTTGTACGAATTTTGACGCACCTGTTGTTTCTTAATTTTGTTTATTTTACTTTTCTGTATTTTTCTTTAATACAATCGTCAACAGTTTCCTCCTCGAATTCCCATTATATTATTTCTTTTGTATTTCATGCGCATCCTACCTGATCCTTGAAACGTATATGCGAATACTTGAAAACCGTCGCTTGTCGAACTTTTGTTGGATAGTTCCTTTCTCAAAATGGCTCACTCGAATGTGTATTTTGTACATGTAATGCGGTTATAATGATCGCTGTCGCATCTATTTTCTATTAACATTTTTTCCTCGATTCGCTGTTAAACAGTATTCTCTTGTAAATTCCGTATAAGGCGATATAATACGCAATACATTTTAAGGTAAACGCTAAATGCTAACAAAACTATGAGTGAGATAAAAACAAAAAATGAAACACAGTGAATATGCAACGAAAATACTTACAATTAGACTCTTTGTCGGTCTGTTAGTTAAAAATAAAACACTAGACTATTTTGCGGTAGATGAACACACTGCGAAGAAAGTGAATCGATTTGATCGTTTAAGTTGATAATAAGATATCTTTCATATTTTATATATATATATATATAAGTGTATAATTATGTCAGAGTAAAAACATTAATTTCTTAATTATACATTTTTATTTTATTTTTAAGTGATCTGTTATAATGAAATTTATCTTATTATCAATCGCTAAATCGTTCTTCGCGACTGCATCCTTTCAGCTCCGATTAGCCAAACATAGACTGTAGGATAAAGAAAGAAATGTGTTTTTATCTATCTTTTTGCTGAATATAGATCGTAGCTGTCGAGGAAACAGTCTATGAATGGAAATAGACTCTAAAGCAATCGCTGTAAAATTTTCGTATAATCGTTGCGAAACGATTATAAAAAGAAAAAAATTTACTTTGATCATTGCATATATAGATATATTGATACTTTCATGGCGAGGGATATTTGCAGATTTAACGATAAATTGTACATATTACATACGACAAATTAAACGATCGAACGATACATCGATCCCTTATTGTGTATTTTAGGGAAGAATTAATAAGTTCTAAGGCTCGAACAACAGTTGTGTTTGCGTGGCACGGATAACAAATTGAGGGGGAAAAAGGTAAAATGAAATTGATGCAAGATCATGCGTCAAATAACTCTCGCCGAACTTGAATTAAACGATGTTTTAAAAGTGTGTCTCTTAACAAAGAAACAATAAGTAATTATCCTTAGCAAATATCGATAAACACGAAACGAGTAATAATTACCATTAATGTGTTACTGATCTCTAATCGACGAAAGATGTATGTGTAATTTAACATTTAAAAAGAAAAGAAAAAAATATAGATACCAGTGGTAAGTATTTAAGATGTACCGATAACCGATAATCACGGTGATCATTCGACGCTTTGGTCGATTTATGTTTCGAAATATTCCCGCCAGAGCGTTGAACGTCACCGGAAACAAAGGGACATATCCGCTAATGACAGTGTTGGTGTTTCGAAGGTAGTCAAGCCGAACAATGCAGAAGAGTTTGATAAAATGAGCAACAAGGTTGATTCGTAATAATGTCGATTTACATTTGATTGTTTTTAACGATGATGTAATTTGTTTGTTTGTTCGGCAGCACACGGTATCGGTAATTAAGTGGCTTTTAGCCGAGGAAATGGCGAAACTTTACGCAAAGTGAGAAGAGCATTGATATACACAGAGGTTAATATAATCAATGAAACAATAGTTATACATTCAACAAACCTTATCGATAATCAATCGTTTGTATAATATTTTATAATTCAAAAGTTTCAAATTATTTTTTGAACATTCAATCTTTTAGAATTCGTTGATTGTAGGGCGGAAGTAAGACAGAAACTGATGAGAAACAATATAATTGAAAATAATGATACTGGTATTGTTTAAACAATAACTGCATAATAGATTTGATATTTATTACTGTGATTTTTGATAGAAATCAAAAACTACGTTATGCAATTTATTAAGAAGGAAATGAAAATATTTAACAATCAAATATTCCATTTAGTAAAGTATTTTGTAAATATTATTCACAATTCATGGAAATAAGATTGATCTCCAAAGGATTTATATCTTTTTTTAACTATAATTGTATATCAAATCTTTTGCTGCTTTATACAAACAACAAATTGCATAATTGTGATGAATAATATTCTTAAAAATTCTCTACGAAAATTGAAAAAAAAAAAAAAGGTATTAAGGCGTCAATCAAATTCATTGCGTTATGTACGAGTAAAATATCATATTGGATTTATCCCTTAAATAAATAACGAAAATTTTGGACCAAAATGATCCAAAAAACAAATCCATTCGCTTCAATTTGTTAGTTTAATAATACGAACGATACAATAATTTTCTTTTGCATGTAGTAATTATCTTCCATGCTCAAGGTGCGATTATATTATTGTAAATCATCGTAAATTTTTACGAAAATAATACAATGAATTATTTGAGGGGTTAATTTTGCTCGTATTCGAGATTTTGCGATGTAAATCGAAAATTATTCTATCCATACTCGCACAGAGGTAATATAAATCAAAGGGATATCCAAAGGCATTTGTATTATGTGTGTCTCATTTATAGGACTCTTTACATGTGTAGAACACTATTACCACAAAAATGAAACAAGTATACCCGTAACCGCTGGATATGTGAACGAAATACAATGTCACTGAGCATATCATTTGTAAACAAACGATTACTAAATAATCATTATATCCGAAAATCCCTTTCAATTACTCACAGTGATGAAGGAAAAAAAGAAAAAGAAAAAATGAAATTCTGGCAACTATTATCGAAAAAAGATAAACGTAAACGTACATACGTGCTGACGCGTTTGATTCTGCGATTTCTTACGTAGCCGGTCATATTTTTCTATGGATATTTTTTCTTACTGTGCTGCAAAAGGCGCCCGTTTTAAAAAGCTCGTGTTTATGTAGTGCGATCCACGCGCAATTAATATAAATATATATGTACTGTACCTACGATCAATTAATTACAGATTACCGTCGAAATATATTTTTCTTCCGTTCTTCGTCAGTAAGTATTCGAGTATGTTGAACATTTGTATGCGTACAAGGTTTTCGACCGACTGTTATTGCTTCTTTTGTAATAGGTGTACGAAGAAGTGAAATAAAAATGTGTTAGAGCCAATTATACGTTTTACCAAAATAAAATTGCACGCAACAAAGAGATCATAAAAAAAGAAGACACTTTTGCCATGTTTGTCATATTTACGTTTTCAAATTTTGTATTTTGGCGCCTTCTGTAACCTCTTGTGTACGTAACCTTATATTTTACATTTACATTACATTTAAATAACTTGTTTAAATAATATAAATCAAACTTAATTATACATTATGATTAAATGTTAAAGTAATGATACAAGAATTATTTTTGAAAACGCGGTGTCTTAAAAATTTTAACCTCAAAAATTAAAGTACATTTTATTTATCATTTACTAATAAGTTTTTTTTATATTATAACAAAGGAAATTATTTTTAATTGCGAATTATCAATGAAATAATATATAAATAATAAGTATAAAGTTATCGCACCATTGTTTCTTCGTTTCATGAAGATGCACCTTACAGTCACGAAGTTGCCGCTCTAGATACTGCATGCTCGTGGGTTGCGCTCGCCATAGGGGGGCACCACCGGAAGAATTAGAGAGCCGAAAATCGCGATCCCGCAGTTGGTCTTGAAAGAATGCAATACGAGGACGTATTCTGGTCGTATACGAGATCGAGTTGTTCTGTTAGTGATTCCGCTTGTACCGATACTTGTAACGCTAACAATTCAGAGAATCTTCGATCGCAGTGACGGATACGCGTGTAGTTGAGGGGCACCCAAGCCTGTATACGAGAATATACGTGACAGTGCCAATTACATACCGTGGCTTCAGTGCGTACGTACAGATCTGCCCGAAGCATTACGATCGACAAGAAAAGTGCGTGTACATGAGTGAATAGAGTGCCTCAACCCTGATCCCCGCGCCCTTTCTAAATCATTGACAGTAGCCGTGTCGTGATTTCTGCCGAACGATCCGACCGATGACGTACCCTGGACCAGTCGACGGGGATACAAAAGTGTTGCATGCTGCGTGTTAGGACGGAAAACAAGGCGATTCATTGTCACATTTCAACCTTCGAGGTGGGCTGCACTGACGAGACTGTGGACGTTCCTAGATTGGCGGTAAATACACATTTATCAACAGCATTGTACTCTTTACTCTCTTTCTCTCTCTCTTTCTCTTTCCGTGAACCTTGCCTTTTCCTCTTTACTCACTGTTTATATCCCCCATAGTCGTTCATCTATATTGTGTGCATTTTTGAACGCGATCGAACGCGCCATAATTCCTTCCCGTCCGTCCTTTTTCTTTTTCTTTCTGTTACCATTTGCCCTACACGCCGGTTGTCTTATTCATTTGCCCTCTCGCCGGTGTTGCGTATTAATATTGATCAGAGGGTCGAGTAACCCGGAGGAAGCGATACCGCCTGCGCTTTTCCGAGCACGAAAACTCTAGGCTCCGCCCTGTACCAATTTCCCCCGGGTAACGCTCTTTTGGGACGGTACGGTCCCCTTCTCCCCCTCTTCCCCCCTGCCAGGCCCGAGTTATGAAATTCTTCCTTGCAGCACGCGTTCGTAGACCTTCCAAACGATGATTTACGCTCGCGCGATAAACTTCGAACGGGATCCTCCCATCCTTGGTCATTTGAAAATCGCTGCTCTCGTCGGGAAATACGAATTCGAATTTCCGATGATAAGGACGGGTAGTTATGCGCGTACGGTTGCATCGTTGACCTCACCAAGGGACGAATAACGAACCGTTCGCGATAAGGATGCCGTGCCTCGGAATCGGCTAAATCAAAGATCCTGCCGGTAATATGTATCGCGTCCGTTACACATGTGTACACTACTGTTCCCAGTTGAAAACCGAGAGACCGCGTTTACCGAATTATATAAGTCAATTAGTCTATTTTCAGATAGCAAAATTCTTGAACAAGTGCAAGTTATAGCCGGTTCGTTCGTCCGGTACTCGTGATTTCTTTCAACGATATGAATTAAGCGTTGAAACCACATGATTTGGGAAACATATGATGTTTCTCTTTTGAATGCGTGCGGTGGTGGTATTTGTGGTACGAACGATGTACGAATATTGGATAACGCGTTGGAAAGAAAATGTTGAGGACGGATAAATAGGACAAATGTAGCGGATAATTCGATATATAACTTCGCGGGTCGTTAGTGTTCGTCGTGTATACTCCCGCCGCGAAATATTAGCGGTGGTACAGGCAATTTGCTTGCGACGAACTTCGCGCGAGTCACCCTCAAGCTTACATATGCGCACAATTCGCGACATAGATGGGCAAAATCTTGTTCTTGAGTGACCTCTAAATACCTTATTCTATTTATGTTCTTTTCGCATGTTACGTGTCTTATTGGATTCATACGGCATATTTATATTGTATTTTTTTTAATGTTTTTCAAGATACAACTGAATGATAATAATTTGATACAAGACTCGTGGCGTATTCAGTATTCTTAGCATTCAGTTTTTTAGTTTAAGCTCTCATATGCCATCTTATATTACTAGTGTAAGTGTATTAGTATTTAATATCTTCTTCCCCGCCTTTTTTTTTTTTTTTAATTAAATTCTGAAGCACGCGTTAATTAGTATTTTGCATGGGTTGACCACGTGTCGATAGCAACACTAAACCAAAAGATAGAAAATAAGTCATCACAATGGTTCGCGTTCACGATTAACCTGTATCGTATATGAAACTTTAGCTTCCTTTATCATGTTTACGTATTTTCATTGAATTCTACAGTCGTATAATGTTCACGCGTGTCGGTAATATATCATTTATAATTCGAATATGTATTTGATTATTGTCTATTCCACAGTCTTTCAGATATTGATTTAATGTCAATTTCTTTCTAAAAGACGCACGTGGTGCGTCGTTGGTGACATAATATATAAATGGTATAAGACGCATACAGTGCTTCATTAATCGTATGAGCAACTGATGGGTAAATCGTCTCGAAATGAAGTTATTTACGTTACACGTAAATTACGTAAATAACGTAATTTTATTAAAAAAGTGAATAAAATATCATTTTTAATTTAACTCCAATTCAACTCGAATATATTGATAAATAAGGGTATTTTAAAATACAATTTCTGAAGTTTTTTTTACGTCCCTCAACATTCACGCATATTTTCAGGAACCAATTGAGCCCATAAATTATTATGAAAGTGGCCTAAGTAAAAAATTACACTAAATTTAAAAAAAAAAATGAAATTATCAGTTATTTCGCATCATATTATTTTAAACTAAATTAATCCAATGTAATTTTTACGATATTATCAAAAATGATCCGTTAGAAAGTACTTGTTATTTCAACATTATATGGAATTCATTTAGTGTTAATAATTATGAAAGTGGCCTAAGTCAAAAATATAAAAGAATTAGTTTATCGGTTATTACAAACGCATTCACTATTGCATTTTCACACTCGAACGGCAGCCAAGTGTCAAGTTACTGCTTCGCTTGCTGCGGGGAAAACCCCCGTTCCGAATTCCACGTTTTAGGGAAGTTCAAAAATATGTGGAAATATTAATTTACTTCCATTATACACCACCAAAAGATATTATGAGTTTACTACCCTACATCCCTCCAGTTTTTCAGCATTTAAAAAAATTAAAAACTCATAATGATTAAAGCGTACAATAAAAATTGAGTACTTTTTAAAAATAATTAACAAATGTAAACGAATCGTTTCGTTAAGATTTTTGTTTCCAATAAGACTCGTACTTTTTTATTGCTTTAAGTCATTTATAGGTCATTCAGTTAATTTTGAAAATGGTCTAACTCAATTCAAACTTTAAAAACAACATTTTGCTATGAGATTCATACAAAATTTCACATTCATAATAAATCATTAATCAAGACTAATAAAATTCTAAATTAAAATGTTACATAATATAGAAATATATGACTTGGACCACTTTCATAATTATGTGCAAAAGTCGAGGGCCGCCGGTAACAACAATGCGTGTGATAGCAGAAAGATAGTAAATGCGTAAACACTCTACTAGTATTTTTTGAAAAATAATAAACGGCATAAAATAAATAAATATTGTTAAAGTCAGCTTCGACTAATCCAATTGCCAATCTATTGTTGCGCCAATCAAATCTATACATACAGGTTGTAGACGTAAATTACAGTATAATTCGAGTTAACGTAGTATACCGTATAATACATTTATACGACGTGTATTTTACGTATCCATCACTGGTACGTACTGTATGATATATGACGGACAAGATGCGTCAGCATTTACACGAATTATCTATAATAAGACGCATACGGTGCGTCGTTGACTTTGAACAGGTTTAAACAAAAATCACGATTTTTCCTCGAACCATGCCGAACATGTGTTTCGACTTTGAGGCGTGTTAATGAGTTCCGCATCTCGATAATGTATGAATGCACGGTGCAACGTGGGGGCCATCGGTGACCCGCAGAGATGAAACGGTTCGATAGTTTATTATGTGTGTAACACTTGTAACACAGGCTATGTTATTCTCATAGATTTTCTGTTTTACGTGTTGATAATGTGTAACTGCGCCAGCGACGTGGGGGCCACCGATGACCCGCAGAGACGAAACGGTTTGAAAGTTTATTACCTGTGCAATCTGTGTTATTCTAAAATACCTTTTTTTTTGGCCCGAATTTGAGCCAAAATCAAGTCATAAATTATTTTCTTTTCGTATCTTTAAACATCTAACAAATATTAACAATCATAAGAAATGGGATTTGTAGAATTTTTAAATGGATAGTAAGCGTAATTCCAGTATAATATAAAAGAATAAAATTACAAATACTCGAAATGTTAGTGTCTCAAAGTATAACTTGTACTTTGTTATAAATTTTGTATATATAAATATTTTGTAAATTATGGATTTCGGTTATCGGTTTGCTAGAAAGTGATATAAGTATTTAATAGAAAATGTGGATACCAACGTGGATAGATACTTTCGTTTGATTAATTTAATTTAGAGTTTAATTAGATTTATTGGCACGAAGTGTTATTACTTTTAAAATATTATTCCTTATGTGTTCAATCCTCGTTCTACGTTCGAACGTATTAAAATATAGAAAATCTGTAATCATTTTAAATCTCAATAACAAGTAGATTAATTTAAAACAATCAACGAAAGTTTCGCCGTCTTTTATTACTGCTCTCGAAACTTTGTTTCTTACAGTTCTTGGGTATTGAACTTTTCGATCGTTGACGTCATTTTTCTTCCTTGTTTTATTCACAATACACCGCACTTTTGTTCTTGCAATTGCGGAGAACAAAACGGGATTCTCTTCGGCAACCAACATCGGGTGTCATCACTAAAAGTAGAAAGAGATCACCGCGTTGCGTGGCTAGCGAGTGATCCGCGCATAACAATTAGCTATCTGTCGTTTAACGATATTCTGAATCGTTACACGATCATATATATCTCTTTTTTTTCTTCTTCTTTTTATTCAGTACAATCGTTCTTAAAATATACTACGTGTAAGAGTTTCGTTCCAATAATCTTATCATCCGACTTCGAAACGTGAGTTTTTATCTAGCATGTTCTTATTCAAACTTTAAGGTCCCCCAATCACGTATCCGTAAAAAAGTGAGTTGCAGCTGTTAACAGAGAATAATATTTATATTAAAACAGTAATAATAATAGCTAAGTGTTTCAGTAAATACTTATCAAAAAATTTGCAACTTCTGTTCAAAGTTTTAAGCTCTTTATTTTTAAATTACAGAAATTTATACAAATATACATTTTTATGCAATATTTTCTATCCTAAGACGTTAACAGGAATTTTTTTCGCATTTTATATATTTTAAAAGTACCATCGGGAATTTTAATATATCATGTGTGTTGCAAATGGATAAAAATTGAAGGAATATTTAATGTTTTAAATCCTGGTATTATATTGTACGACGTAGTTCCCATTTTTCTTGCCTCGAACGATCAGGCAAACCCGTTCCGGAAATGAGCTCTTCCACTCATTATCCGCCCATTATTGCCCTATATACTTCCTCATTTGCGATACACTTTATCCACTACGATCGTTGAGATATATCGAATCGACGACGATCCTACGACGAGCACCTGTTAACCTAGAAACTTAAAATATAGGTCGTACCTACCCGGCCACCTCGAAAATGGGTCAAAAGCAGCTGGGATTGCGTTTGAAATGATTAATCGATACGAGGTTGTAATCTGTAGATAATATTCCATAGTCGTTTTTGTTCATTTTCAAACGAGTGGATTGATATAGGCGTGGAATTTCAAAAGTAACCTTTGAAATTCTTGACATATTTTTAAATATTTAAACTTAAGATAGTCTTAAGGGATGTAATTGATTGGGCGATTGGAGGGTTAAAACAATTTTGTTGGGTTAAAAATATCTTATATTTGTATAGAAATTAAATAGAGGGATATTGGATTTTTTAGGATTTAGAAATTTCGAAATACTGTATTTTTAGGAGTTTGGGAAGATGGATATATTAGGTTTTTAGGGACTCTGGAGTATTACGTGTTTAGGAATTTGGAAAGTTGGAAATATTATATGTTTGGGATGGAAATTTGGAAATATTATATTTTTAGGAGCTTAGGAATTTCGAAATTGTATATTTTTAGAAATTTGGAAACTTGAAAGTGTTACACTTTTAGGAATTTATAAACATTAGAGTGTTATATTTTTAGACACTTAGAAATTTCGAAATTGTATATTATTAGAAATTTGGAAACTTGGAAGTGTTACACTTTTAGGAATTTATAATCTTTAGGGTATCATATTTTTAGGAACTTGGAAATTTCGAAATTGTATATTTTTAGAAATTTGGAAACCTAGAAATATTATAATTTTAGGAATTTCGAACTGTTAGAATATCATATTATGCGTACTCATTAACGCGTATATTTATGTGCCTATATTTACAAATCATAGCTAATTTTAATTAGGTGAACAATGAACAGCAAGCAGATTTACTTATTTACTAAACTCCGAAATTTAATATCAATTCCATAAGTCATCGATGACTCACTGAAATGATGAAATTCATAGCGAATATGCCGGTTTTACTTGAAATGCAGTAAGCAACTTTCGACGCAGAAATGCTGGTGAGGAGATAATAACGAAAGTATTAAATCCATTAAGCGCGTAACACCGAGTAATTATTAGTGATATAACACGCCGTACGGATAAGTGGATTCCGTTATTTCCAAAAGGAATAAAAAAGAGGTTGTAATTTTTGAAGATCTTTCCGCTGCTTAAACTGCTAATCAATTCTCAAAATGTGAATAATAGTTACTCCAACGTGATCGAAAGAAAATACAATTGAGTACAGTTCCTTAATAATTATATCCATGGCTAAGAAATTTAGAATTTCACGTTCCTTTTTGGTTTCATTCTTGAAACAACCATTGCAGTTCATCGAAAAAATTAAAACTTATTATTTCATTGTTCAATTTTTGTTATTAAATGGAAAATTAAAAAAAAATCGAATTAGTAATTAGAAACTAGGAAAACGGAAATTTACTCGTACTAATATTAGTTGAAATTATTAATTAAAATTGTAATTTCATTTCGAATTAAATTTTTTTTTTTATAAATACTTTCTTATTAACTAAAAACTAAAATTCTCTCTAAATTCCTTATAAACAATTTTTCATTTTCCGGAACGAATTTTAATTAACCACATGTTTTAAAAAATTATCGACTGATGTCAAATTCATCTTAATTCATCTTTCTTTCGTATATTCAATATTTCGCGGCTAGATTAATTCGTGATATAATTTCCAAATGAAAGATTTCTTATGAATATTTAATAAACCACGAACGGTTGCATGAACGCACAAAGAAAATTATTATTAATTTCTGTAGAACCGACGTTTCACGCCTCTCAACTTCCTCGAAACGGTTCTCAATTTTCTCCGACGGAAATCCTGTGCACATACTGAATTATTTATTGCGCTATCAAAGATCGGTATGTTGCAATCGCCAAAAGCCCGATGGTAACATTATTCTCCTCAGAAAAAATCATTAGCAAGCGGAATCATGATTCATCATACATGTATCAAAGATTCATTTAACGCGTTAATTGCAATAGTGAAAATGAACGTAACATTAATTATTAAGAGTGCGATTCATTAATTCTCAAATTTTAACTTTCAGTTTGTTACCTTATCGGTTTCATTGATTTTTTTTTTGCTGTGTTTTGGCAAGAAAAAAAAATTACCAATTCTATTCGAAATTTGTGTACTATTTTATTCTAACAATTATTCAATTATCTAAAATTCAAGGTACCAGTCAACCTGTTAATAATATTAAAAATTAATTTCGTCAAACATTTTTCTTACGAAAAAAAAATCAGGGTAATGATCAATAATTATTTCTAATTGAACATAACAGATTACCGTTTTGTTCTCTTTTCAAAATTCTACCAAGAAATTTTTAATTGCGCGCAGAGTTAAGCTCTGAGAATTTCTATACTTCTCAGATTTCTGGAAACAGTCGTGATTTTTTCTTTTCTTTTTGAACAAGAATTTTCTGAATTATTTACTAAAACTTGAAACACCTCTGGTGGTTTTGTGAAGCTGATTACGTCGTGGTAACATGTAACACCTGCGAGAAAGTTTCGCGCGTAACGTATGCAGTAAATTTCTTGTGAGAATAGTTTCGTTTATTTACACTACCGTGCACTAGTGTACGAGCTGATTATTCGTTACGTTTGCAAACGTTTCTCTTCGTATTCGTTTTCAACGTAATATAAAAAAGGAACTTTCAGTTTAGCGTAATAAGTTTCTGAGGGAACGTCACTGGTGCACCGGATACTTAATTCGTACAATTTCCAAACCATTGCAGCTGTAAAACCTTAAATATTAATATCATTTATCGAATCAAGTAGGGCCGCATTTATTGCTAATACGAAGTATTTGTTATAGTTTGAAATTCACATTCTCCAAATATTCTAAAATAATTCGAATTCTATTGATATTTCAAATGCACCGAATCACATAATTCGTCTTCAATCTTGGGGAAGCTCTAAGAGAACTCTAGGTAGTCCCTAAAATCCGGAAAAATGTGAGAAAAGCAGTGAAGTATCTTTCACACTTTTCTTTCAAAACACTAAGGAAAGTTTAACTTATATAAAATCATACACTGTAATCCAGTAATTCGTCGCAGTACTGAACACTTCCCTTCGTCTGTGTCATTTCAAATTAAAGAAAATTTCCAGCTTAACATACCCAATTTCCAATAAAACAGTGTAGCCTTAGTACACTATCGTGCATCAGTATTCAAGCTAATTATTTGCCAAATTTGCATCCATAATCGTTTCTATCATAACTCGAAGGAAAATTAACGAATTCTAATTGTACATAGTAGTGCACACACTGATAAACACTTTTATTTGTTCATACTCGTTCCTAACATAAACTTCTATAGTAACTTAAAAAATGAAATGTCTAATTCAATGAAATGTACCTTCGTAAGAACAATGCAGCTTTTGTCCAGTATAATGCATGATCCTTGTGCACTGGCCACGTTCGCAAACGTTTCTCTCTGTACATGCTCGTTTCAGTAGTATGTAATTGTGGATATTGACGCGCGGGATGATAACGATCTCGTATGAATGACCGAGTTCTCGTACACTAGTGTACGTGACGGTTTCTGCGTGTTAGTATAACAAGCCTGATACATTGTCCTATCTTAAAACGTTTCTTATTATCTTCGTACGTTTCAGTGGTTCGTTTTGTGACCTTCAGCATGTTCAGTTACATTTTTGGTACACTATTGCATAAATCTTCTTTCCTTTTTTGTGTCCGTTTATATTGTTCTTCCTTGCAATGTTCTCTTTTATATGAATTAATTCTTATACATTAGTGTACATAGTAACATTAATGAATTCAGTCATTGTTCTGTTGTAAAACATTTATTTTAATCATTCATACTGTGGATATTAATATCTGAAATAATAAGAAATTATTTTTTGTATGCTAGCGTAAGGACGGTTTTGGAGCGTTGTTAGATATTCATTATATTCGCAAAACTTTTATTTTGTTCTTTAATAAATCTGATTTGGTTTGTTATGCATGCTTGGTTATACAATTATAGAGATTTGTTCGTAAATTGAGCCGTTATTTTTGAAAGTGGTGTAGGTCCATTTTTTCGTACATCGAGATATTTAAGAGTTTGCGTTTGAATTAATTTAAACGTTTTTAATACTATAAATCTGTTAAATTTTGTTATGCAATAATAATCATTAAAATTGTTAAAGAAAAAAAAAAGAAAAAATAAATATACATGTCGAATTGAGTAACCTCCTTCTTTTTCGAAGTCGGTTAAAAATAAACGATTTTTTAACTCCAAATGGACTTATACCACTTTCAATAATAATATATATTATATATATTATTACTTAATAAGTAAGTAAAAATAAATTGATCATTTTTCTTCCAAAATAGTGCATTTGGTTTTTGGAAGTTTTGGTGGAAAAGTAGACTAAATTCAATCGTATCCAATAATGCTCCGAGTGCAAAGGGTTAACTCATTTTTTTTCCAAAAGTGGACTTATAGCACTTTAAAAGAAAAACGGCTCAAATGAGGATGAAGATGTATATACTAGTGTTTATTACAATTCTTGTTACTTTTTGTATTTATAAATTCCTTCAATTCTCTGCATTCAAAACTCGTGTCGCCAGAATCTCGATACGCGAAATCATATTAATCTGTCGTGCAGACGAGTACACTGGTGTAGGTTAATAATTCCTGTGCATCAATGCAACGAGCTTATTATATTACGTTTCTTCTTATCTATGCACGTTTCAGCAATTCGCATGGTGACAATTACAGGAACGTAACTGTTCCTGTGCATTAGCGCACATTAGTGTACAGATTAACATAAATTGTGAACGGGAGTGTATTGTTACAGATATTTCAGTCATCTGATAAAAGGGGTAGAGGTATTAGTAAAACGATTAATGAATCAAATTTTCTACATTTTTTGATATACAAAAAACAATATTACAATTTTTGTGTACAATTTTTGATATGTTTCGAAAACAAACAAGAAATATTTGAGAATGCTTATGCACTTCTTGTTAACCTTGAAACGGATTGAAAAAAGAAGAAGAGGATACGAAAGCTGGTCGAGAAAAACGATTCGCACGATCACACGACCGACCCTCCGCGCCACTTGGGTCGGTGTCGTTAAATCACGATGATTACGGCATTGGGCTTTATTACTCGGAAGTAGGCAGTTCTCGTTTCAGGGACTTTCGTGTATAGGTAGAGAACGAGATGAAACGAAACTCTAATCCTTCTTGGTTCTAGGGTTCGTGGCGCTTATTCACTGAATTCTTTTTTAATTCCTTAATCAGCTCTTAACATTCCACGGGATGTAAGCGGCAATTTAACCCTCGTCCTGGCGTATCTTACGATCCTCTATCTACGGAATTAAACTTTTCTCTCTCTCTCTCTCTCGCTACCGTAATAGTTGTAATCATTCAATTCCGTTTTTTGTTTCATTAGTGTTAAACGGATCGTTAAGCTATCGCGAATCAACGTTGATCCAATAAATTTTCAAACGCTTACTTCTGAAATATATCAGATTTTATATCGAGTTTAAAATTTCAGACTGTATATTCCAAATACATTTAGAATATAATAAAATATTACAAATTTAGAATGATGTGTTTTGAATAATTTTTATTCAATTTCATTTCTAATTTTTAGAGTACCGAGTTGTTAAATTTTAAACTCGTATAAAATTATTCAAAATTCTATTGAAAATCTCGCGTACAGTACAAAGTTGAAGATATGAAATACGAACGGAGCTTTAATCACCACTTTCGTGTTTGCAAACACGTTTAAATAAAAGATCGATCTATTTCTATACTCGTTTTATTATTTCCCGTTCAAGTATTCGAGGCTTCGTTATAATCGACCCGAAGCCGCGATAGATCGATCATAAATCTGTTATGATCTGATTTACACGCGATAACGAGCAATCTGACGGATAACGTCTAACAAAAGGCGATGCTGTCGATAAAACGTTTTAGCCGTATCGCAATGATACCGTATTCAAATCGCATTCGAGGTGCACGCGTAAAAATTGAACATTTCTTCCGTACACGTTTCACGAAACGTTCTATGTTCGATTGTACTTTGGTGCCAAAGGTTTGCGTCGTTTCTATGTCATCGAACGAGATACATCGATTATCGGTACCGATACGAGCAAATTTGTGAAAAATAAATGGCATCAGACCTTTGATCCTCGAGGCACGTCACGATATTTAACTGCTTCGTATTATCGTAATATACTTTTGGGGCGAAAATCCGGAGCGATGTGTATCGAACCTAACCTTTTAAACCGTTCGAGAACTTTCTTCTGACAATGAGTTAAGTACGCGTCGGGTTAAGTTCGAGTTAGTTCAGTTCAGTAATAAGTGTTTGACACGACTATGGTAAGAAATTTGATAATTTAAAACAATTAATCAACGTAATGATATATAAATTTCGTACGAAAAATTGACGGATTTCGAACACTCAACGAAACGTGTAAATAGAAGAAGAAATTTTTTGAAATGGTTAAAACATCACGAAAGTGTTGGTAGAGAACTCGTAAAAGAAGCGAATGTGTACCGTAGAGAAGGATTTTTTTATTTCCAGAAAGTATCAAAGTGTGTACGAGTCCGCACTGGGCGACTATTTTTGATCGGGTTTAAAACACGCGTTTCGTTGTTTCGCACTTTCGCGTGTTTTAAAAGTCGTAAACGCTTTCACGAGCACCGTTCTTCGAGCTTGTGGCGAATTTATACGTTCGTTCTGCAACGATTTCGTCATAATTCAACGGGCGTTAAACTTTATCTTCGTTCCCCTTCCTCTTTGCGTTTCGTATGTTCGCGCGAAAATTAACCGTCGTACAACTTCAGTCGATGTAATTTGAAATTTCAAATCGTTCATAATAATCAATAGAATTTAAAAGTAATTAATCGTCATATCAATTAATTAAAATAGTAAGGAACATGAAAATTTTCACGAAAATTATGAAATATCTCAATTCTTTTGATTAACTCAATAATGATTTATTATTAAACCGTTGAACGTTGTTAAAACAAAAATATCAAGAAAAATATATAAGACAGCAAATGAGACAGTAAGTATATTAAATAATGTTAGATAAATAAGAATGAACGGATTCATAGAAGTTTTCGAGGATGATGCGTGTATCGTTGATTGCAAATCTCGAGGACGGATTGGCATGCAAAGCGCGACGTTCTGCTCGGTGCAATTGCGTTATGAAATCGTTTAGATGCGTGTTACATTCTTCTATCGTGCGTTAATAAACACACGAGCCAATCGTTGGTCAAGTGCCAGCGATAGGGTGGTTTACCTCGCGTAGCTCCGTTTTAATATCGATTGATCGAGCGCGATATGTTTTCCGATATTAGGTCGTCGCGGATGAAATGATCGATTTAATCACGAAACTCCCGTTATCATTCGCCACGACCACCTCTATCAGAAAACTTTTCCCATCGAATTTTTCTAAAACGCATTGAACGTATAGGAAATTATTTATTGGCTCAAATTTTTGTTTCTAATAATATTCAGCAAGAGCGACTGTAACAGTCCTTAATAATAAAAGGGTTAAAGATAGTCTAAATATATTTAGAAAAAAAAATAAAAAAATAGTTATTTTAATATTTTTTTTTTAATTTTCAATATTTTTACCGATTGTTAAAATTGCGATTGTTTATTTGATCGACAAATCGCCAAGGATAAATAATATATATATTGTTGGACAGTTTTTAGAGGAATTTGATTACATAGGTATATTGTCACAGATGGTGGTGGAGTTAGGTATACATGTGCAGGCATTCGGATGGCGACTTCCTCTGAAACATTCGTTCTAGAAAACGTTCTAAATTTAATATGCACTGTCAACCGCTTCAGCAATTAGTTCCGTGAAAGAGTCCTTGAAACTTTGAGAACTTTAGGTGTCGTGGATGTACAGCGTTGGCATGAAAAAATAATTCTAGTCAGAACTGCGTTCTCCGTTCGAACAAACTGTTTGAAATAAAGTTGCTACAATTTATTTGATAATAAGCAGATAACAGTTTTTAATTCAATTGAAAAATCGAACTCTAAGAAATTGATTATAAATTATTTGGACGTTCCAAAAAGCAAAATTTATTTTATAAAAGGCTTTTTATTATTATTATTATTATTATTATTATTATTATTATTATTATTATTATAAAGTTCTTCAAAATATTTGTTATTCTGTTTCTTCCAAAAGTTTATTTTAAAATTAATATTTGATTATTTTAGTAAAATGAGACAGACAGTTGAATTTGATCAATTTAATTATCTCTTTACCTATTATTTCAATGAAATTGCTTCGATAAAAGGTTTCACCGAGAGTGGAAATAATAGTCGACGAAAGCAGGAAGAAAAATGAAGGGAATATCGATTAAAATGTAATCGATTTGACCGAATACTTTGCAGTCTGACAGTCTGACCCATTGTTCGATATCGTCGCAATTATTTCTATTTTTATACCTGCAAGACTTATCGTTTATTTCTGTCCCTTATCAAACTAGAATGCACCTCAGAAACGCTGTTTACGGTGTCGATCGTGCCTATATAAAGTGTCCAGCAAAACATGAACCGAGTGGGATTTAACGATGCATTTGCATAAATTATTCGTCCCTCTGTTGACACGATACACCTCACAACAATGAGAATGAATCGTACACCTGGAAAAATAACACCTAAGGTAGTTCGAAAATCAAATCCAAAAGCAAGGACATTCATAAATAACGTTAGTCAAACATTTTCTTCCTTGAGCACATCATTTTTAACATAATATCGATGTAAAAGATGCACCACGTTTTTCAAAGGCATTGTTTTGGAGGAAAGAAAAAAAGATTAATAATTTTCATACAACTGCGCTGGGTAATATTTATTAATGTCACCAACCAAATTTGATTCTCCTCGACATTTTCATTTTGATTATTAGAAATTTTGAATATTTGACACACGACGAACGATCGAATAGTGTAACAAAGACTTTTTGCAAATTTAAACACGTATGACTTAGTTTGCCTTCGAAATGTGGAGAAATATGTTTGCCTATGAAGGTTCAACCCTTTCATTTTTCCTCTCAAGTCTAAAATTATTCATATGAGTGATATGACAATAATAAATCATAGTGAAATCTTTTATTGTGCTCGCGATAGAGTTAATGCGTTCGTCTGATTTAAATTAATTTGTAAGATACAAGTTTAATCTTTTCCTGTAGGTATTTCTTAGAGTGCGTATACCTATCTGTGAAGAACTTATCAGTGTATTGCAAAGTATTGCATAATGGGCGAAGGAAACCACGTAGCTTCGAGTTGGTTGCGTGTTTTCGACGTTGGTTGTGTTTTTCTCGATCAGTCCATCGGGTCTTACGAAAAGGAGCTGTGCGTCTGTATTAAGCTTCTTAAAGAAGACGAGAGTCACGCGAAGACTGATGAACGATCTTTCGATCGATTTCATTGCGTGTCCGGCTACCTTTTCGTAAGATGTGTGTATTGCACATATACATGGTACATACAGTGGCTCGCGAAAGTATTCGAACACCTTTAAAACTGGACTGAGTAACTTGAATTTTATTTTAGAAGCTAGGTCGATCCGTTTGTTACATGACGTATATAACAAAATTGTGAAACACTCAGAATTTGTAGAAATTAGGAAGAAAATTAAGAGTGGGCCTGCAATAAAAATTTGAAAAATATATTTTGTAAATATGTATTAATTTCTTGTATGCTGAAAATTTCATGTAAATTGGCTAACTTTCTTAGAAGCAATAAACAATTAACGTTCTTTAATCACGTTCTTAGATGTTTGTTTGTTTTTTTTTTTTTTTATCAATTACAAAACTATTTTCAAAATTTTTTTATATACATTACTTGGAGAACTGATCCTTCTAGATTCTTAAAGAAATTCAAGTCATTTGGTACTATTTTAAGAAAGGTGACGGAATACTTTCGTGATTTACTGTACATGCAGGCGCTGGTATACAGGTGACACGATACGGTACAGTGTACAGATACTTTAATCGAATTTGTACGGGAGAGTAAATTTTTAAGCCGCTTAAATCTTTCGTTATGAAAGGTCATTATAGTAGATGCGAGCAAAAGATATCTAAGTCTGTTTAAAATATCGGTGTGTATAAAGTGAAATGAAAGATTTTTATAAGCTACCAGAATTTTGATATTGAAATACAAGTTTTTTTTTAATGAAATTCAGACACTTACTAAGATTGACCATTTTTAACTGGGTAATTAAAATTCTGATACCGTTGATTTCCTTTGGGAAATATAAAAAAAATATATATATATAATATCCGAAATTTGTTAAAATTGGTAATCATTGATCGGATAATAATTAAAGTTACGAATCACTTCATTCTAAGAATCTTAATTGAATAATTAAATTTTAGTATTCATAGTTTCGTTTCAAGAAAAAAGTGTCACTGTTAACGTTTTTAATGGGAAGGTTGATTAATTACAGATATTATAGAGATCCGGCAAAAATATGTTAGAATTAGCAATTTTTCATGAAATAATTAAATTTTCTATATTATAGGGTTAATATTGGGATTGTTAAGCGTTTGATGCTAATTTCCAGGATGCACCCGATATGCAATGATATTAAAATCTCTTCAAGGGGTGCAGATATGCTTCTTAATCTCGGTCTGTGTAAATATAGTAAATCGATAATGGTTGTTGTTTTCACGAACAAACTTTGCGCTCGCTGCTGTGAATCAATTAACTAGCTGGTGGCTCGTTAAATGCATTCACTTTACTGTTGATGAAGCAAATCCCCCCCCCCAACTTCTAGTAATATTCTCAAGGCGTAATTCCAATTTATGACAGCTTGGAATATTTTATCAGTGTGCAATTTATTTTTCAATATCGAAACGTTCGATTATATTTCTTTGTATCTCCTTAAGATTACAGTTACCCAATTTGTTTTTTAATTAATAAATTAATATATTTTTCCAACGATTTTATTTTACATTTTTTATTTGTTAAACGATCCCATAAATTCGCTCCATTCTTCACGTTGATGTTCGTAAGAAAATGTCACAGGTACTTTTTCAAAATTGATAGTTATTTTTCATAATTTTGAATGCGAACACTTGTCAAATAGCTGCGAAATATCGAATTTGTTTTCGGCGTGACAACTTTGATAAATGATCGTGATGATAATTGAAAACATAAAGTTCTGCGAGAGTTTAATTTCTTTCTTCTTCATTTTGCTATGCAGTTTCGCGGAGCGATGAAAATTTATGATCCAATATTATGTTCCAAACGATTTTATTGACAAATTTATTATCATAAATAAAAAAAAAAATATGTCATATTTACAGCTAAATCATTTTTATTCCAAATAAATTTGATTTTTCAGTTCTTGAAATAGTTTATAAATAATTTATTTTGATCGAATTAAATGCGCCAGAAACAGAACAAATGTTTTGGTATTTTAAAAAGCGAATAATACAGGAACTTTTATTCTTTTTTTCTTCTTGAAGATGAATGATTGATTGTAATGAACTGACAAATGACGAAAAACATCCTGGCAAATATCATCAATATTATGAAGCAAATATTGAAGCAGAACGATACATGAAAAAGAGACGAGAAAAAAAAATGAGTAACTACTGTTGCCGATGTAATACCATCGCGTTTGGTGATAAAACTTAATTGTAATGAATTGTTCGATGTCAGTAACGAGAATTCGCAAACATCACTGTTACTGCAGAAGCTAACATTATCAAACAAGCGTTTTCAGTAAAATGATTCTTGTCATGATATGAGCAGGAGTAATACCAATATTTTATTATCATATTTACTCATACGTATGTATTTTTATTTGTGCATCAACTGTTTTATTTCACAATTCGGGAATTGTTCTACAGAAGGCTTGGTTTAACTTAATTTAAGGATATCTACATTTTTGGACGATATTTTTCGAACTTTTTAATCTTAAAGTTTCTAAATTTTAAACAAAACTTTTCAGATTTTTAAATTTACAAATTTTTAAATTTTAAACGAAATTGACCAAACTTTCAAATTTGCGAATTTCTAAATTTTAAGAGGAACTTTCCAAATCTTCCAGTTTAGAAATTTCTGAATCTTAGACGAAACTTTTAACTTTTTTTTTTTTTTTTTATTATTAAAAATGTTATCCTTTGCACTCAAAGCGTTTTTGGACGTAATCGGGTCTAATCTAATTTTCTAGCTACGCTTCCAGAAAGTGTTACAAATATTTCAGAATCTGTTGATTTTTATTCCCTTTTTTAATTCTCTATATTTTAATACGGGTGAAACTGAAATTTCGCATTTTAGAATACCGTCGCACCATTCGAGTGCAAAGGGTTAACATATTTTTTTAGAAAAATGTACGTTTTCTCGTCAAAACTTCTGCAATTATTGTGAAGCTTCATAAGTAATAAAAACTTTTTTTTAAATTTAATTTTAGAATTAGATTAAAACTGACCATGTTCACAATATTTCCTCTTGTGTATAAAACAAAACTTACGTTCGTTCAGAAAATGAATCACAAAGTGTTTCACCATCGATCAAAATCTTAAATCAGACTAAACTGTCTAACCTTTTAATTATCTTTATGATTAATTAAGAGATACACGATTCTAGAAAATTCTCGAACTAATCATCGGATAAGCCATTGTTATCGTAAAACAATTATCAATGGACGTTCAATGTTCTTTTGTTTTCAAAGTTTCAAAGATTTCACTTTAAAACTTTAATGATCTTCGACGCTTGATCGAAATTTAAAAATTTCTTAGAACCTAATACCTCAATCGATACGACGATAAAGTTGACATTAATACGCTTTATCAGACATTTGACTTTCTTGAAAGTTCGACAAATTTCGAGAAACTCAATAATCACTCGATAATCTGTAATGTCTCCAAACGTTGTCGATTCTTGGAACTGAATCATATGAAATCATATCAAGATTTTCAATCTAAATCGTCATTACCTTCTATTGTGTAATGTAATCGTATTGAATACTCTAAAGAACTGTATGAAGAATGACACATTACTTGAAATTTTTCAAGCAGAATATATGTCAATTACTCGTTCAAACATTAATACGTTTAATGTTCCATAAATGATCGAGACTTCCTAGAAATTGATATCTCTGAATGACTTTCAGAATCACTTTTTGTAAGATTCAAGCTGTAAACTAACACGGAATAAATGTTATGTTATAATACTTGTATATCATCATTTGAGATATTTTGAAATCGTTCATTTAACGCACAACGATCTAACTCTAACTCATCGATCCATTGTTGACTTCAATGAAGGACCCGACATTTCGTATTAAGAATATTAAAGTATACTTTGTATAGTCATTTTCTTCAAACTTCAAGCTTTAAATTGATATTCCATAAGTCCAATTTCGTGACACTTTTATGTCATGAAATTATGTTGGAAACTTTATGTTTTGAAATCGGCCATTACTTGTGCAACAGTGTCATAGAACTCCGTTGCCTGTTATAATTAATTACTAGTCATTTTGTATTAAGAATACTACCGTAACATCTACATAGTTATTTTCTACAAACTTTAAGCTTTAAATTGATGTGTCACACGTGTCATTTACTGATACTTTTATGTCATGAAATTGTGTATCTCGAAATCAACGTCATGAAACACTATTCTCGGCTATAATTGATCGCCAGCCATTTTTGTATTAAAAACATTAACGTACAATTTACGTATTAATTTTCTTTAAATTGATACTCCATCGGTGCTATTTTGCGACACTTTTATGCGATCAAATCATGCGAGAATTTGTACGTTTCGAAGTTCGTCATATGATATGCAGCAATCAGGTGATCTATGATTAGATAGGATGGCACGTAAAATAGGCTGAATATTACGCGTTGCTGAGAATCGTACAAAAATATCTGACTACTTATAAGCTTTCTATGTATCCTGTAAAAGAAAAAGCCGTCCGTCACGATCGATTCGATCGCGTGCAAATACTCCCACGCGAAACGCGCGCGAAACGAGTAATATTTACATCACGGTCGAAATGGGTTACGTTAAGTTAAAGAATAAATGGGGCTACGAGCCTGTAACTACTGTCTTTCTTTCCGAAGTGCCTTCCCCACGTTATAAATTCTTTTGGCCGGATATCGTGATCGTAAGCGGTTCTCCTGTGTTACGTCTACACGTCACGAAGAAACTTGAAATTTTTTTTCGTATTTCACGAAAATCGTCAAGGCTATCGTACACACGTTACTACTACTGAATTTAAATATTATGGTAATCATAGAAATAAAAAAAAATACTATAGTACCGCTACCGTTCATTAAATCGAGTATCATAGCACTACTATTGTATATTATACCATGATACTATTTATAGTTATAACTATTGTTTATAGGCACTGCTACTATTGTAATACTATGTATAATTCGATGAATAGATCTACAAAATAAGATACTATAAGCTGGCTACTGTTTATGGTACAATAATGTTGTTACTATTCGTTAAACAAGACACCATAATACCACTATTACTTATAAATAATATTATAGTGGTACTTTGTTTGGTGGATAGTAGCGAAATATAAATACTGTAATAATTATAAATAGTAATGATATTTATGAACAGTATGATCGTATTCTAAATAACAGTGGCACTATATAAAGAATGGAGTAATGATAGTCGTAATAATAGTCGTAATAATATTATACTACTATAAAAAGTAGCCATCCCATAGTATCTACTACCATTTGTAATTATTTTTATTACTAGTATATTAATAATTATTACTGGTACTTGTAATCTGCAAAAGTAGAATACCGTAATATCCCTAATATTTATCATACAGTTGTCACTATTATTTATAACACCACAATATAACTACTATTTGTCAAACAGAATACCATAGTATAATTATTCTAGTAACACCCAGCATTCGCACTTGTAAACTAACGTATCAACTCAGGCTTGAATATCGAACATTTTATCCAGTCGTTGACATACTTCCAGCAGCTCGTTATTGTTTCGATAATCGTTCAGTGAACGAAATAATGAATATTAACGATCTTGCCGGCTGGTTCTTTTGCTCGAAAGCAGTTTTTTTTTAACCGCGATGAAAGTATAATTAACATCGTCACATGTTTTTCTTATCCCGATTGCACGAGCGAGTATACGATTTAAAAAAAGAAACGAAAAGAATCAATTATTCTTTATATCTGGTCTACTGTTTAACTTCTTCTCTCTGTTTTTCTTTTAAACAAAACACCTCGGGATTCGCGGATTTTTGTCATATTTTCCGTCTGATATCATCGGCCCAGCCTATCTTGATATCAAAATAAATAATATCGAGCAGATATGTACAGCGTGCATTCACACGTGTTGATAGGAAAATTTTATTTTTCAATTTCTTGTTCAAAAGTGATATTTTGCTGAGGCCGCCTTTGCCATAAAATATGTATTATTTGAAATCATTTATTTCAGAAAAGAAATTATCGAACTTATAATGAAAAGATGATTTAATGTATTAATACTTTATTTAGTGGAAACATGTTAATAGGTTTGTAATATGTTAAATATCGTTTGTTGTTCATTCAAAGCCAATTAATTATTACTGATTATTATTATTTGTAGCTCAAGCGGAATAATAAAAGTTATAAATGTTCTACAATTCGGAGGAAATTTGAAATAAGAATTACATTCTTCTAGTTTTTAGTATATATTCGTAGTAATGTTTCAATCATCGTAGAAGTTTTTATTTGAATAAATATCAACGAGTAAATTTCAAAAATCGTGTTATTCTCTGAAATTTTTAATTAATAATAGAAACACGATATTATATGTATATAGTGTTCAAATAAAACATCATTTTGACCAGAATGAATATCAATTGTTAAAATACAGAAATTCTAATACAAATGACGTGAATTAAGACAGCAAAAGAAAAAACAATACTTTAACGTGCAATAACTGCTTTGCATTTGATTGCGAGCACGTGGAACATATTTGCCGAAGCACAACCTTGATATTTCCAAACACACGAAGTCGATGAAGTTACGTTATCAAGAATTATGAAATTATCATGATGTCGTTGGTTTCCATCGATTTCTCTAAATGCCAAGATATTGTAATCGCGAAAACGATGATAAATATTACTGGCATCAATGGTCACATACATGACTGTTCCTTTTTCAAATTAAAAAAAAAAATTGCTTTGTAAGAATTACATATGAAATTTCAATTGATAAATCAATAACAAACCCTTTTTTTACTACTTAAATTTATTTTAATGTCAAGTATTCTGGCTGAAAGTACAAACATTAAAGTTCGAAAAATTTTAACAGTTTAGCAGATATTTCGAGCTTTATATCACTTTGTCTTTGTAACGTGAAAATTTGCAAATTTTAACTTGAAGTTTATTGCGAACGAAGGACTTGGCCATTTGCTTTATTTTGAAAACATAGAAAAGAAAACGATACGAATTTTTATGTTACGATCGAGTAGAATCTAATTTGATCGTTGATACACGAATCATGATCAAAGTGTGCGCGTGCAATTATAAAGCAAACATTGTGGAAACGCGATTCTAGCGTGAAAGTAAATCCGTTCCCATTAGCAATCTATTTAGAAAGCAAATCCTTTTTGTACTCTAAAACAAGCGAATTTCCCGGCTTGCGAATCGATTTGAGAAAAGATTTACACGCGAAAAAGCATTAAAAATTAAACGAAATAATTTTTATTAATGTAACGAATGACAAAAAATAGATTTAATACACTAGCTCTTGAGTCCAGATATATGTATGATTTTTTCTATCGGATTTCTGGAATTTTAAAATCAAATAATTTTTTTTAGAACCTGAAGGAATGAATAGATTTTAATTTTAAAATGTCTTAAAATCGTTTTAAACTTGTTAGGTAATAAACAAAATAATTGATATAATTCTGAACATTTCACTCTACAGTTCGTCAAAATTTTGTAGAAAATTATAAATTAATGAATTGCGAATCATGATTTTGGGTTACGAAATTATCTATGAAAATTTCTGTAAAATAAGCTTGCAAGTTGTCGCAACATCAGTTTCAATTTCGAACGTTCCCCTGTACTTCCGGTTGCAACCGTACAATACCGCCGATTCGTCCATCGCATTTCATTAAACGCTAATGGTCCTGCAATTATAGCCCGTCCGTAAACGTAACGTCCGTGTTACGTATTTAGGGGGTTGTCCGTTTGTACGCGACCATTGATCAAAGATCCCATAAGCCGTAATTAAACTGATTATCCATTATCGTGAGGTCTAATTATTAAATTACACCTAATCAGTAGGCTACAAAATTAATTTTACTAATTCAATAAATTAGTAACTTATTAATTTCATAATTAGGAAGTATTAAAATCGAGTTGGTTAATTTCACAGTAGTAATTTCTAAATTACTAAAATTTAATAAATACTAAATTATCAAATTTAATTTTCCCAAATCAACCAATTCGCTTTGGAATAATTATTAATCCGAAGTAACTAAAATAATTATTAAAATTTAATGTAAATTAAAAAATTTCCTTCTCTTGCACCGATATTTTCCCCGGGGAAGCCTATTACGTTCAACACCGTGAAATTTTAATCCAATTGTATCCCGTAACAAATTGTGTACACATTTCATTCAACCACCCTATACGTTTTCTCAATGAAAGGAAGAGAGCAATTGAATTTTTCAATTTTCTTCGCCATGCATCGGGTCTGACAGAGTGTTCGCACGGGTATGGCGTGTGAAAAGTATGAAAATAACTACAACGCTTATAACAAGCAGGTACGTCTCATTAAAATAGCGCTGTGTCGCGTGAGATCGGGGAATAAGAAGCAAAAAAATAGTTGGATATAGTTCGCGCACCTGGTGTCATGTGATTTGGAACGATGCCATCGAATGGCGAGTCTTCTTCGTCCGAGTTTTACTACACAAAGTGGAAGCTTTTTGTACACGATAAACGAATCGGATCGTTTTACTTTGTTTCAACTTATACGTACGTTCTGCAGATTAATTTTCGGTGCCAACGCGAATGATTATTTGGTCGTTTTTAATTAATGCCAGCAATCAGCTTCGAATGCAAAGTATCTGATGATCTTTGACCTCGTCGTTCCCCGATAACTTGTGTTACACGCGATTGATTGTTATACTTGTCCTGAAAAGAACCGATATCGTTTTTAAATAAAAGAAAAAAAGAACCGTGTTACCTTTTTTTTTCCTTCTTTTTTTTTCTCCAAGATATATTAAATTAGATGAATCTATCATTCATCTTTCTTCAATAATAATATAATCATATAATGTATGAAATTTTATATAATTCTGAATTTACTACATTGTTAATCACTTCTTTTAATGAAATTTTGAATCAAGTGTTATCTGTTTATTTTGTGGAAAAAAAAATTCTGATAACAAGCAACAAAATATGGACTATTGACGTTTTCGTGAGTGTTTAATTGTTCAGATTTACATGATTTAACCTCGGGCGAGTGTAGATAGAATCTTTGTAAATATAAATCATCAAAACAGTCTTCTACGTGATATCGCAATGAGATACTTCAATAATTTAATCTCTTTAATTGTAAATAAGAGCAATGTGTTTTACGCATACAGAATATTACTTTTAATAATCTTCAATTATACAATATACCATCGCATTTATAATTAATATTAGTTTGTAATATTTCTAGCAGTAATCACATAATTTAGTGATTAGTATTAATCTAATTACATATTTTACTACTTTAACTTACTAAATTTTAGTAATTTTAGTAATTTAGTAAATTATTAAATTTTAGTAATTTAATAAATCAGTAACTTGGCAATTTAGCAAACTAGTAACCTTGGTAATAATAATTTCTAAATTACTAATTTTAGTAATTAAGTAAATTAGTAACTTAGCAGTTTAGTAGTTGGTAATTATTAAAATCGAGTTTCTAAATTACAAATTTCCTAACTACTAAATATCATTACTAAATTAACTGACTCGCTTTGAAATTCATAACATCTACTATATTTCACTCCAATCTACACTTAAAAACTCGCAAAATTGCAATAAATGAAAATACAAATCGATCAAAGTTCTGATGAAAAATAACGATAAAGAACACGTCAGAATATTCGCAATTTGGTCGTGGATTTCTTCTAGAAAACTCTTGGGAAAAGTTCAAGTAACACGAATTACTCGTTAATCAAGCGCTAATGAAGTAATTGCACGTTCCGTTCAATGAAGTGTTGCGACCGTGTGCCGTTAAAGATTCGAGAAAATTGGCAATTAGAGGATCGTTTCTGAACAACGACACCTTTTTAGCTTTTTTTTTTTTTTCTTCTTCTTCTTCTACGTTATCGACCAATAACAGCACACGTAATCTGACTTGTTGCTCGTCGCTATGAACGGACGTAGATATAATGAGATTAAACCTGTGCTAATTAACCTACACTTCCTTTTAAAGTGATCCTCTAATATTCTCATAGAAATCTTCTATATTTGACATTGCAATTCTACTGCTTTAACGACGCTTTATTTTTCAAACGTTCTTCTTCTTTCATTCTGTAAAGCCCTTTTAAGATGACTTATAAATTCATAATCATGTCATAACTTTGGTACAAATAAAAATTGTATATCAAATGTCAGAATTATATCATATTTAATTTCTATTACTTAAATGTTTTAATATACCAACAATTTATCACATACTTAAGGTAATTTCTTTTCTTTCAGTAGGATAATTCAATCCTTAATTTAATTTTATATCGTTTTGCCTTTTCTAATTAATGAAGAGAATAGATTTTCTGTATTTTCATAAAAAAAAAAAAAAGAAACAGATCAAATATAAAAATAAAAATAAGTATTATAATTACTAACAATGATACGTTTAATAACAAAATTGAGTCGAATTTTTCCAAACGGTACAATTTTTAGTGAAGAGAAATATACCATACTTGTTTTTATCTCGGATTAAAATTTTCCATGAGCAAAAGACACGAATGGAATGCTTTTTTTTTTGTATACAAAATTTTGCGTCGTTCAACAGGATTTATAGAATATTTCACAGATAGTACAACGCGATTGAAATAGTTTCGAAACAAATTGCTCGGGAAATAATCGTTCAGTGATTTACGTTATTTTATCGCTTGTACATGTATAAATACTCGGGTTGAGGTGAATGAAATTTTGTTGAGCAGTTGAAGCAGAAAGTTTCAGAAAAAAAAGGTGTTTGTTTATTTAAAGAATCTTAAAATTTGAAGGAAAGTGCGATTAATTATTTTCTATAATTAAATGCAATCAATTTTTACAATTCAGTTCTTCGACCTTTTTCTTTGTCAACGTATCAATGGAATTTTTTTTTTTTTTTTTTTTAATATTATAAGCTTCGATTTATCTAAAAATTACTCTTACGATGTTAACGTTATTTCTGGTCTGTTTTATTTAAAATTACCATCAATACGTTTATCGTGTAATGTGCTAATAACAGCACTGTGTAAATAAGGAAAATCTTTGTATTTAGACACGTTCGATACAAGTATCAAGTAATTAACGTAATAATAACTTTTTGTTCTTAAATACTTTGACACGAGTTTCTTTCAAATGATGATTATTAAAATAATGCTATCAATTTGTAAGAATAAAATGAAATGATGCTAGAGGAATGCAGTAGTGAACTTGATAGCAAGAATTATCGAGAAATTATCTGAAAACTACGTTGATCCTCAGTGATAATCCCAGCTGATAACGTAAGACCATATAAGACAATGTACATCATAAAATTGCAATAGTACAGTTAAACTATTCCTTATCGGCGTATCTTTCACTCATCATCGTAATCTATTTATGAGTCAGAATAATTTTAATAACACCATAATAAAAAAGCATAGTTGGTATGGTAGAATTGCTGTAAAAATTGTGTAATAGATTTACAGTATAAGTCACTAAAATCGTAATCAATTAATTTACAGTAGTATTACCATTAATTATTACAATTCTATTACTATAATAAAATTAATATTACTATTAACACTTTGACGTCTGTGTATCGCAAATCAATTACCGTTTGTAGAATAATAATTTTCAAGGTAAATTATAAAAGGTTGCAAATATAATTCTATCGGGTATACAAACCAAAGCATAATCTTACAAAAATCGTTTATTCCATGAAATACGTGCGACCATCGAAGTGTTAAGATTCATCTAATAATGCAACAAATTCAAATCCGCGGTAATCCCTGCAGCAATCCAATACAAATACGTCTCAGAGTAATTAATAGCGATCCGCGTAGTCTAATTAAGTCCGTGGCAATAATTGCCGCTCATAAAGATGGTCGTGCAATCAGAATCGCAGGAATTGCAATACAGAATACCGTTGAGATTACAGCGCGAACGCGATATCCTTCCTCTTATTAATATTTTTTTTCCAACTCGTTAACCGGGTTGTTTGTTAATCCGGCAAAGCGCAAAAATTAATGAAATATACCACCTAAGTAAACACAGAACTTTAGCGGCAATTTCCTAGAATGTGTAACAAGATAACGCATCACGTTCTTGGTAAATATACTCAGAAACATGAAATAACAATTTTCGGAGACATATAAAAATGTAACATAAACCATCTTGAATCATTATACAATAGACGAACAGATACACGTATAATTCTTTGATTATTGATCCAGACCGAGCTGTTTGGTCAGTAGAAATTCAGATAATCGTATTCAAATAAACTTTCTATCAACTTGCGAATACAGATCATTTCATATCCACGCCAAGAAAATGAAAAAAGGAGCTGTAGGTATGCGCTTTTGGTTGCCAAATGGAATCGGTTTCTCAGCGAACGGTCCAAGTATCGATACATAGCTAAGCAATAAAAACATGCATTAATTTTCTCGTTCTTATGACGATTGGTTTCTTTATGCGGCGACAGTTTTCCCAGAATTATGCAAATCTGTCATCGGTGGCACGTGTCGCGGCGAAGACCCTCATCCATACAAATCTTGTTTTCCGTTGCATCCAACAATGCAGCGTGTCTGCCCTCGTATTCGATGCACGATATATTTATACTATCAAGTGGTTCGAGCGTTCGGTAGTTGTAATAATATTTATCCGCCGCTGCAACTGTGCAAGTCCCTCCCGGCGCGGCGTGTTCCCTCTGCTCGTGTCCATCCCGCTGTCGTAAAAGCGGAATATATTGTAGAATTTCAGCTGTAGTAGAACGGCGTATGCAACCTTCTTACGCCACATCCACACTGGTGCTAACAAACGGATCATGAACCGTGTTTACCCAGCCTAGCGTTCCCATAGCACGTTGACTATCCCTGGCGCGTCGGCTGTTGTTGAAAATTTCATTAATTCGTAATACGATAAAAGTACAAGTTAATCATCGTGCCTAATTACTTTGAAGTATAAGATGAACGATGAAATTTTCTGTCTGTACATCCGCCATTTTCCCTAAGAAAGATTATGATGCTCGACAGTGGTACATCAAAGGGCCTGTTCGCAAACACCAATGTGAACACGGCATTACGGCGGCGATTCCGTTCCCGACAGCAAACTGCAATACGCCTGGTATTAATAGATGTCTGGTTTCATGCGGCACACTTTGCAGCGAGGCATCTCGTTATTATTAATCGAGTCGCATCAAACGGACATTCTGTTTTTTTTTCCCCCTGAAAATTCGTTGTCTGGCGAGGATTCGGACCGGCCGAGCGATTTCAGCTGGAGTTCAAAGTGTGGTACCTGTACGAAATGAAAGTAAACTTTAGTATACTTTAACAATATCTATGGTAAGAAATGCAGACAACCGAGAGACTGTATTAATTTTAATAAAAACAAATCGAACGGGAAGTTTCTGTTTTGGATGCATTATATTGTGCCGTTTGAACGAACGAACGTTTCAAAATAAAGATACGGTTTTTATACTGTTCCAAATTGTATATTTTACTTTCTTTCCAGCCTCCTGCATTATTTAGAACCCGTACGAAGATGTTTGATCGGCGCACGTGTGTTCTATTAATGTTGTTTTTGAATATACTCGTTACTTGTCGGAGATTATAATTTTAATATCAGATGCTGCAAGCTTTTAATAACTGAACCGAGGCAATGTTTTGGAAGAATCATTTATTTATAAGTACGTTATTCTTTGCTTGCCGATAACTTCTGAATCGACCAGTTCTTATGTTAAATACTCTAATTAATAACAATCACGTGCTGCAACAGCATTAGCGACCTACAGTGATGTAGTTGCGGAACGTGTTGTATGATGTATCGTTAATTTACAAACCACTGTTTGTCTTTGTTACCAGCGTTTAATACCAGTATTATATCCTGTTATAACATGTATCATGCGTAATGCGTAGTAATATATCATACTGTATTAAATACGATACATTGTTTACCAATGTACTAAATTATCAGTCAATTTCATTATTATCATTGTTAATACCGCGAAGCAGCGCACGCGTGATTGTAAACGTTTCGTAAATGGCAGATTCGATTAACTCCCGCAACGACCAGAAAGAATCCATTTTGGTTTACAAAAAAAAATCCACATCTGAAATTCAATGCTGCGATTAAATAAATCTTTACAACCTGGTGCTTAAGTTTATACGGTTCTCGAGAGGATATAACCTAGAGACGGTTCTAATTTTGTTACGCAATGTTGAAGCCAAACGTATCGCGTGTAATAAAATAGAAGCTCCGATCCTTCATAATTTCAATCGACGATACATCAAACCAATTTTCCAAATTTAACATACACTTTCTACAAGATAAATCAAGTAGGATAATTAAAATCCTTGGCGGGAATTTCGAACGCTTCAAACGACTAGGTTAGTCGAATTGATTCCTTCGAACCATCGATAAATTTTCTTCTCCTGTAAAACAAAATTAAAAAATATTTAAAGAATTACTTTGCGAAATGTAAAAGAAACCCTTGTTTTATACCTTTAATGATCGCGCAAACAAAGTACTAAGTACTTTGATTTATGTTTGTACTTTTAAGGTTATGTCCGCTTTGAGTTTAAAACGCCCCGTAGTTGTTCAAAGACTTGTTTAAATTTGAATTTTCTGTTTACCATCAATAATCTGTTTGTCAATGTTAATTCCATATACCGGACTCGAGAGGGGTTAACTTATGCAGTGATAAGAGAATTCTTCCGTTTGCCGCACAGCCTCCAGACAGAAAACGACATCGTTGTAAAAGCCTTTATCTGGCATGCAGTCTATCTGCGGATTGTGTACAGTAATATTCCCGAGTCGCACATGGTGTGTTGATAAGCATTAAACGTGTTTGTGGCTGCAAGATAACTCGCGCATTTTATTAATAACCGTTAAGTACACCGAGATTATCGTAGCTCACGGTTTTACATCTGGCTGCTTTGCTTATTATTAGAGACAGCTTTTACGTGGCTAATTATAGGCAAATATTATATATCCATTGTCTCCTGCTGGCCGGACTCCTTTAGAAACGCGTCGTCGAGGTCATTGTCTGATCGACACCGTACGTTTCGCGCGAATCGAACATAACCAACAATACTACTTTTCAACTCGTATCTCGTTCGATTCTTGATCGAGTGTATTGGCATCACTGTTTGTATTTCCGACATTTGCCGCGTAACGTGTGTAACGAGGTACGAATTTTTTGACAGCTCCGTTTCTTTCCCAGAAATGAGGTTATGTTTACAGATATCTTTAAATGGAAAAAAGGAACACATATTTGCGATTAGTATCTATGTAATTTGATGTTCAATGTTGTTCTTACATTACTAAGAGAGGGGGCGAGTTCGATACTGCGAGATATCGATTCGTCGAATACCTCACCTGTAAATCTTGTCACGTGGTGTCGCGCGATTGGACAACGCGAGAATTCGCCTGTTGTATCTCGAAATTTGAGAAGCGACGCTCGCTCTTGTTTACGCTGGCATCTTTACAGAAGACAATTGATTTCGATTGCAAAGCGACCAAAATGCCGCAACGAAACTACGTCAACGAAAAGTATATCCCACACGGTAGTATAAGACATGCGTTGGCTCGGATAGTTCTTCTTTACCCCTCTTTGTTCCTTTTCTTATTTTTTTTTCCTCGCGCCCCTTCTTTTCGTCGAGTGATTAAGCGCATCGCGGCCTAACCGACGATACATTTAACTACAGTCACGGTTATTATGGGAATGTTTACGGAAGATTCTTGGAATCGTACGGCGTCTTTCGGTCTTGAACTCTAGTCGCGAAACGATTCCTTGTAAAGTGTACGCGAATAATTGCCAAGCCAAACAATTTTCACGATCGAAACAACTAAATCATGGTATGTAATGACGCACGTATAAAAATTGTCGACCGTTCTTGGAATGCTTCGGTTTTTCGTAGGAAAGTAGATTGGGTGTTTCTTCTTTGTAGATTCTTTGTTACGGAAGATCAGTACACTTTGAAGAGACAAATTTAGATAGCGCGTTCGACGATGGCGCAATGGAACAGTGATCGAACCGTTCGATTAATCGAACAGTGCCATCTAGTAAGGGAAAACAAATAATGCTGCATTCGTACAATGTCTTTTCGAATTCGTCGGTATAACAGTACGCATAATACCAACGTAAGAAATGAAAAAGAATTGTAGAATAAATCAACGAAACAGATAAATAAAATACCAAGTAATTATAATACATCGAGTTTTAAGTTGGCGTTAAACCTGTGTATCAATAATTCCACTTATTCATAATCATTATTCCTAGAAAAAGAAATTCATAGTCACCATTATTTACAGCGAAGTAGGCAATAAATAATCGTCTTGGAGGTAGGAAATAAATTTTAATAGCGCAAAGTGCAATTCGCTCTATTAATTGTCTTAGAGGAAGTATTAGTCATGCTGAAAATTTGTTTGCAACGATAGTTTGTAAATGTAAAAATAGACCTTAATGCCTGTCTATTGTGTTGGATTCAGTGATACACATTTGACGTATTTGGCTCCTTTTCGAAATAAACAGTGATGTATTTATCATAAAACCGGTCATTAATTACCAAGTGAGAGCTATGTATTGAAATTAATTGCCCCTTGCTGTAGGCAACCCGATTTCCTTATCGACCTACCCAATGTAGGTTATCCTGAATTGCCGAAATATATCAAATTAATTTATTTTAAAAGTGAATTATAAAATTTAATACTTACAAAATCTATTCAAGTATTTAATTTTCGCATTATTGAGCGTTAATTTGCCCCAAATGTTGCAAATGCAAGGTATTCTGAAACGTAATTACTTAACCGTTGCCCCTGGCGATAGGCAACCCGGTTTTCGTGATATCGATCTATTCAATACACTATTCAAAATTCCTAAAACACGTAAAATTGACGCATTTGAAGTTCCCAATATTTATTCGATACTTCTGTAATTTACTCACCTATTTAACTACCACGTAAATGTAACCATTGCAAGTAATTTTGTGAATACAAAAAGTACTATTAGTACTACCCCTTACGATAGACTACCCGACATTCCAGCAAGCAATTTCTTTGCCTAACAATAAGCAACAAAGATCGACGCCAAAGTCTATATATTGCACGATCCTCATCCTTAAAAAAAATGAATCCTCCAAAAAAAATAATATTGCTAACAATCTACGACATTTCTGTTTTTAGATGAAAATTGAAACGTCCCAGGATATGACGTAAGTATTATCACGGCACATAGAGCATACGGGAAAGCGGCACCATGAAGAAGAATCTCGCGCCGTAGTCGCAAGTCTGCGATGTTAGTCACACAGGCACCCTCCTCGACGGACACTCTGCCGAATATGCTGTCGGTACTCGAGGAGGAGGCGAACGTCGACGTCGACGACGCGTTCCCGCCGCACGTCGACACGACGAACATCGTCATACAGCCGGAGTCGCCCACCAGCAAGAAGCAAGCGTTGAAGACCTTCAACGAGGTCAACGCGCTTCTCCAGGCTGGCAGAAAGAGGGAAGCTAAGCTGATCATAAGGGAGAACGCATGGCCACTGAACAACGGGATCAGGGCGCAACTTTGGCCGGCTCTTTGCAATCAGCATGCACACGGCAAGAATATGCTCGATGGATTTTACTGGGACATGGTCAACCAAGTATTTGGCACAACAGGTTTGTGTCGTTTCAACTTTCTATGTTTTGTAAGATCTGGGCTTCAAAGTTTCAACCCTTGAAGGATGAATTCTCTTTTTCATATTCAATTTTTCTAAACTTTGACACTCCGTGGTTTATAACTGTGTGTGTAATATTAAGGATTAACATTAGAATGAGTTATAATGGGACCTCTTCTGTTCTGTAATATATGTGCAATGTATTCACAGTGGAGCTCTTCGGATACTTATTTTGTAACCTAACCTACCTAACTTATCCTGCTCCACCTTGGGAAAAATTTGTCTAAAAAGGGTGAAGGTCATCGCAAACTGTGGTCGAGATTTTACAGTGTTCTTTTGCGTAAAAGATAGAAATACCTATTGAAGTATTCAATAAATGAAGAATTAGAAAAATAGTATGAGTTAATTAGAGGCTTCCATAGAAGTATTGAAAGTTGGTAGACACCTCGATGACAACGAATCAAGTCTAATTATTATCTCAACCAGTCCGTTCTGTCGACGAGATGTACCCACTGATGTTTGGAATTATCTGTTTACAGAGTTGCCGGAAAAATCAATCATGCTACCGCCGTTCGTGGACAGTACTCATTGTCTATCGTATCACCTGACGAGAAAAGGCAGGAGCGTTGCGGACAGGGTTGTGTCTGTTCTTGGATACGCTTGTCCGGACATCACCTACAGCCCTTCTCTTTATCCCATCACTGCTCTTCTTCTTCACTTCATGCCAGGTGAGCACGTATAAATAAACATCGGTAAATAAAGCACCGACAGGACAGCAAGAAGAAAAAGAGATGTTTCTTCTTCTTCTTCTTCTTGTACTCGTCTGATTCGTTCCGGTCACGATGGAAATTCACATCGCGTGCCTGTAAAGTCGAATTTCTTGCCTGATCGCATAAATTAAGACACGGACACACGGTTGGATGGTATCCCAGTTTTATTAATAGGTCGAAATCGTACGTGTTCACGAGATACGGTCTCTATCTCGGTTTCTCTGTTGCAGAGGAGGAATGTTATCATTGCATGGCCAGCTTGGTCGCAGCTAAAGACAAGATGTTCATTACGCAAACCAAGCTCCTTTACGAGGTCACCTGGAAGACCGTTGAGCAGATCACCAAGAAGCACGTGGTACGTAGGTAGCAGGTTCAACACCACTTCATCCACAGAAGCCTGACTCATTTCTTCTCCTTTTTATATTTGTTCACTCGTACAGTGTCGTGTATAAATCTTTCAAATGGTTGTCTGAATAAATACACAAAATGTGTGGTTCTAAAATAAATAAAAAAAACCATCTTTAATTCTTTGTAGTTTACTTGAGTGTCAACTGATGTATGAAAAGGTTAATTTCAATTGCAAAACTTTAGAAATCAGCCGCAGTACATCTAGCGAGGCACTGCTCTGGATCCAGAGCAGAAAGGATTTACATGGATTGGATCTGGTGGATTCTGCAGCTTCTTCCTTTCCAACATCTAGTCAGGGTTATGGACTGTTTTCTTCACGAAGGCATCAAGGTCGGTATTCGCAGATTTCAGAGAAAAACAGTATCAAAATATTCAAGTATTTCTTCTGCCCGGTTCTCGTCGCGGTATATTAAAAAAGCTTTATTGGCTTCGGTTCAAGAGGAAGCCGAAGCAAAAGATACGTATAATGTGGAATGTTCTTCCAGGAATAGTATGAATGGTAAATCCGTATGTTGATCGTGTGCCAGTGAGAAATAACTTTACGACACATTTTTGTATGTTGACTCTTCTTAATGTATCCACGCATCGGGTCATATTTTCTACGTTGGTCATCGAGTTCCGCTCGCTAACTTCCTGTCGGTTTATTTTCAGGTCTTCTATCGAGTAGCGATGGCTATAGTTTTATTATTCTACAAACACTCGTCGCTGCAAAACTCCGATTGGATGAATGAGATTTCCAAGAACGGTATCGATGCCGCTCTGTCGAAATTCTGCAGGCAAATACCGGTAAATAATAATGTATTTCCCAACACATTCACTATTGATTTATCGGTGATACACTCTTTTCAAATTTATATTTTATTACCGAGATCACTCGAATAGAGTATGAAAAGTATTTGTTAATTTAAACAAGAAGCTTTCTATACTTATCAAATCATTGTTTAATTGCAGGTAACACCAGCTAAATTCTTGCGTACCGCGTTTGGGATACGTGGGCTCAGCTCAGCGTACATATCAAGGGTATTCTTGCGCACAGAGATGGCTCTTAAAAGTAGAAGCGTTTTAACAGGATCCAGATCGCTAGCTAGATCACGATCCACCGACAATCTACCGACGAGTCAGTCTCAAGTCAACATTCAGATGATGTCACACACGCTCACCATACGAGAAGTATGTTATCCGTATTCCTCTTTCATTCACGTTGGTGTAATACACCAATGGAAAAAGGAAATTATTCTTGACAATTGGACTCACGTACATGCTAAGATTTTTACTCCATTCTATCTGGTTGTTTCTTCTCTTGATCAACTTTTATTTTACTTATTTATAAATTTTGTAGCTGTTGATACCATTGGCATGTTGATAACGCGTTGCTCTCCTCTTTGTTCTAAGACGATTGAAATTATATTCACGAATGATGTACATATATGTGAGCCCATTGATTTTGTACTTTTAATTATTGCGAATGACACCTATATCTTTATTTCCGGGAAGTGTTGCAGGTTTAGTATCAATAGTTTTATGTTATTACGTTAGAATAGCGTTTAATAGAAAACGATGGTCGTTTAAACATAGTTTCTTAGGGTAACAGTAGAGAGAATTATGCGAAAGCTGTTCAAATGATTCACTTTGTTTTCAGAAAGAGTGTGAAGACACATACAAAGACAGGGTATCGTATAATTATCTTTTTGGGAAATGTGTTGTTTAGTTTCATGTGCTCTGCCCTCTGTTCCTGAACTTACTTATTTACCTGTTACATTCATTCATACTCACCCATTGTTACACTTTATTCGTGCCAGCTTTGTTGCTGTTACCGTCTATTCACTTGCAGTTTACCGCCTCTTTTTTTCGAACAGTAGAGATATATAATGGAAAAAAAAATGTATCTTCGGATCAAATTTTCATATCTATTCATTTATTAGGTCTTCACTGGCTTTCAGTGTTCCGCAAACTATGACACACCAAATGTAACGATAAAAAGACAAAAGAAAAGATGACAGAAAGATAGATATATCTATATTTTGTGAACAGTAATTTTTGCTGTA
Organism: Stelis phaeoptera; assembly: GCA_943735885.1. Lineage (NCBI taxonomy): Eukaryota > Metazoa > Arthropoda > Insecta > Hymenoptera > Megachilidae > Stelis > Stelis phaeoptera. The sequence continues at coordinate 8,760,786 of OX030933.1, forward strand.
TGTTTCACTAGAAACAATGTTGAAGAAACTCAATATATAGATGGTGACTGTTACTCTGATGGGTTACACGAGATGTTTGCTTGTCATTGATCGATAGGATGGTCAAACTTGTCTCTGAAACGAATGAATAGAGAAAGTTGTTGTAAGCTGCTTGGTACGCGACATCAGTTTCGATCAGTGAATGCAGCAGCGTGCTTCATGATTTCCCGTTTATCGCTGTTTAATTTGATTGTAACAATCAGGAGGCGAGAAAAGAATACAGTGGCATTCGAACGGGCGCATTTTTAATTTCATATTAATTATTTTCAACGCTTATGTAGCATATCATTTACAGTTTCTATTTCTTTTCAATGATCATTAGACTGATTAAGAACAGCGAATCGAACGCTCTATTCATATACTGTTACTTTTGCGCGTGACATTAAACGATTTGAAGATTCTTGGCCGATGGTTTTCTTGTTATGCTCTCTGTGTCTACCGATGGTTTTAACCAGAACGTTTCGTAAATAGTATTTATTCTCATTTGATACGTAACACCACGACGAAAAGCTGTGCGCCAACATAACTGACAGTTTTATGTTGTCTTGTGTCATGCTGCGTTACTGGAATGATGATGGATTTAATGGTGATGGGTGTAGGGTGCACACAGTCCTGGACCGCGTGCTCTGTCAATGGGCGTTTATCCTATACAAAGTATATGCTCCCAGATTCTAGACATGCCTGATGTAAGTACTCACGGTGGTACACCAATGAAAAACAAAGAACAAAGAAAAGAGTTCAGCAGTAGCCGAGTTTTCTGTAGTTCGCTGGTCGCCTCTCTCTTTGTTGGCATGTCGATATTGTCGTTTATGGATATATATACAGCCGCCTTGAAGTGTCTATACATACATATATATATATATTGTATTAGGTAGTCTACATCGTTGCCATCTTGGCTATTATCTGAATGAATACTAGTTTAAAGCGTGTACAATTCACGCGGACAACGATAATCGTTTAACGGATCTTCTAAATTGCAAAAGGGCCAGACCGATGGTAAATGAAATTTGATTGTCATTCATGTGCCAAGGTACAAGTGCATTAGTGATTATCAATTTTAAGCCGGCTTATTGTAGTCACGGTCTCGTTGTTATCTCTCTTTATTGTACATCATTTTTTGCCTGAGGTTTAATATCTTGCAGAGTGTACACGTTGAAGTGAATGGTGTATGGCCTGATCAGTACAGCGGCTAGAATAGCGCACCTTCATGTACTCCTCAGAACAAATTTGTTCCGTTCAGTTTAATCATTCTTCTCTGTTGATTTTAGCATGTGTTGTACCTGTTTTTGAGTTTATTTGCATCTTTTTGACCATCCTTTTGGAACTCCTTTCTCCTGTACTAATTTCTATCATTACATATTTGTTTTTCTTTTTGTCTTGCAGTTACCATCTAACACCAATTAACAAATTGTTAAATTGGTAGCTATGATTCGGAATCGTTTGAATACCTTTGAAAACACAAATGATAGATCGTTTACATTGCTCCTGCAATTTTCCATTTCACAGCTTCAGTTCACTTAAGATTTTATTATGTTACAGCAATTCACTTTTATACATGAATGATGCTCGTTTCTTTTGCATGATGAATGATACAATTGTTATGCAACAATAACTTCCTAGTATTTTGTTAATATTTTTAGCAGTACTTTTTTATTATATCACAATTACTCTTTTTTTTATGTTGACATATCTGTTTAGAACAAATCGTAAGTTAACACGTTGACTGTTAGCTACGAATATACTCGTAGCTGGTGTAACTACTTCGTAAGCCTTGGCAGTAAAAGTGTTAAGGATGCAGTCAATTAATTTTCAAATTTAACCTTTCAATATCAACGCTATCCGCGGTTTATTTCTTCATTTCTTTTGTTAATTATTTGATTGTAAAAAATTTCGAGTATCGGTCACCGATGACCCCCGTGGCAGTCAACGTGTTTGATATTATTATTTCATAGAATATATTTATATCGACGTACGTAACGCCAGAAAATAGTAATAAAATATTTGTAATGCAATTTTGGTTATTCCAAAACAGAAATGATAAGATATATTTGACAAAGTAAAAAGAAACAAATTTTTATTTTTCTTATTTTTTGGCTTCATAATTGTCTACTATATAAAAATTTTTTTCAGTCAAGCGCATGATCTACTGCTGCTGTGACTTAGTTTGCTGTACTTTTGAACGATTAGAAAATTATTCAGAACTAATGTTTGCACAGTTATAAATATAAATTGTAAGATTACATATTATACTAATTTTGTTGTGTTTCCTTTGTGACAGTTATTCACATTATGGTCCTGGCTGCCTATGAGGATCACCATGTATCAACCAATTCTATTATACACGACAGAGGAACATGGTTGTTCTTTGACAACGTTCTATGTAAGGGTAGAGCAACACGAACCAACATTGCTAATGATCAAAACTTGTAATAACGAAGTAAGTACATTCCATACACACTTAACGTGCAACGTCTGATTTAAAATATAAAATTATTCTTCTTTCCTGTTTATCTTTTATAAGGTATTTGGTGCCTATTGCTCCACAAGATGGTGCGAACGCAATTTGAAGAACGATAAAGGACAAAGGCAAGCTTACTTTGGAACTGGCGAAACGTTCCTGTTCAGTTTATACCCAGAACGGGCAAAATACCCGTGGGTGGGCATGGATTCTTCGCACAACGATTCTAAGGTTCATCATTCGGCTGAGCTATTCATGGCGGCTGATTCTAAGATGATAACTATCGGTGGAGGGTAAGTCGATAGAAGTCGATAGAAGTCGATAACACCGACGAGTTACCATTAAAGATTGTCAGCCCCTGTGTATTTTGGAGTGACAAGAAATGGACCTGGTAGGCCTGGGGCTCCGTCGGTAAATGTGGTTATAATGACTGGTACTCCGTCGCCGGGTAAGGGAAATTGTCTGCGACATAACCAAGAAAGCGAACGAAACAAATTGAGACAAAGTGAGACAGAAAAATTCCCCTTTCCCCGGCGACCGTTTAGAGTTTAAGTTTAGGCGATCGAACCAGTCCCATCTTCCGCGAGTGTTTCTTATTCTAACCGCAATATATCCTAGAGGGCGATAAAGAACTCCCGTAATGCTGACAGTCTTTAATACTATCCCGCCGGTGTTTATATGAATTATAAGCTATTCGGAATAATGTTTAATATTCTCAATTTATTGTCTCCAGAGATGGACAAGCGATCTGGATGGATGAAAACATAAGATATGGTAAAACGGATCGATGTTCCACGTTCAACAATCCGCCTCTTTGTGCCAGCGGCGATTTCGAGATTAGAGTGCTAGAAGTGTATGGCTTTGCCGGTGCTTGAAAAGGAAGACAGAACCGGGGTACCACGATGTATCGTCAGTTTATTTAATACCCTACTGCCATTTAGCAACTCCCTTCTATATACAACGGGGTTGTACACGTATACAAAAGTATCTTCGTGTCGTATGTTGCAAAATTACCGCACTGCTCACAACAACACGATATTTACAGCTCTTTAGTTCTGTCTAGATCGAGTCCACAGGCGATGAAGTCGTGAACAGACTCCTTATCGTCGCACTTCTTTTCAGATCAAATAAATCTCTAGCTTCGCGACATCGAATCTGCCTTTTTCTCGGCAGTCTCAAAGGGACAAAGTTTCTCTGTAACCAGATCCATTTGTCAGCTGCGAACTCTACGCTTTCAACAACTTCTCTAGTCTTTGGATTCCTCTGAAAATTATCTCCGTCACTTGTTACACATTCTTACTCTGTCCCCATAGAACGTTAGAGTTGGTTCTTTGAAAATGACTCGGATTCTTCTTCTTTATCGTTCACAACGACTAACAGATCCGTAACTTCTTTAACAATTTTTACGTCTCAGGAATTTCTTGATAGCATAGGTTAATACTTATGTTTGCAAGGTGCTCGTGACGAAGAAACACGTTTAAAAATGGTTATTGACAAAATTCGTACGAACAGCTGAAGAAAGATTTCGCGTCGATCAGGGGCTATGTAGATTTATTTTATTACGTTTTTCGTTCGATTATTACGTCTCAACGTTCGTTGCAACGATCAGACGGTTCTTGTGTTCATTATGTCATCAATTTGCTTCGAATATATTATGGATTACGATTAACTAGTAATTGTAATCCTCGACATATTGAACATCGACAATAACCAATGTTGAGTCGCTTTCAGTTTGTTATCTGCTGTGTACATATGTAAGAAAAACAATTGGTTATTTAAGTGAATACTTAATATTCATTGGACCAGATGCTATCATCATATATATTTCTGTATATGCGTACGTTAAATACATGTATTTTAGAATTATTTTCACCGAGTCTTATCGTTTAATTTTGCAGTTCGACAACCAATACTCGTGTACATGTGTTTAATGTTCCGCAGTTGTTTATTTACCTTAGTATTGTTATCGCGTAGCTTTAATTAATTATTGAACGGAGACGCAAGAGGACAAGAAGGAAAGAATATTATTTATACATATATGTTACATATTATGCGTTAACCGTGTATGTGTGTATATACTATATACACACGTGATGTTAATCTCATTTAAGTTTTTGTAAATAGGTATAAATAGTGCCCGTTGCGTAAATAATTCATACGCATAGAAATGAGATTGAAACGGAATCAATGGGGAAAGAGATTGGTTGGGGGGCGAACGGTACTTTGAAACAACGACATCTTTTTTGTTTTTATTCTTCTGTATAAATCCTTGTGTTTAAAGAGTGAAGTGTTAGCAAGAGTCCCACGATGGTTGATCCGTTTTCTGAACCGCATACAAGAAGCCATAGTTTTCACGTAGGATTTTAAGGATTTGTATATTTTCTATAGCGTACGTAAATTTATGTTAATGGCGAAGTTGTACGGATGAAAAATATGTGTATAGAGAAACAGTGCGGTTTTGCTTTCACTATGTATAGTTATATATATATATATTTTTCTTTCATGTAATGCGTTTTTGTCGACACACTCTTCGGGCATTCTGAGGAAACGTACCAGGCGTTATAATATTGTTGTTATCCTTTGTCTCTCTTTGTGATCAAATCTGTATCGGTGTCGTACGATACACGATTAACTCTTAGAGTACCTGCTTCTGTGTTTAGTTTCTTGTTGTTATTTCTTTTTTCTTTTTTCTTTTTAGAATGAAAGCAAGTGATGGAGAATGAAATGGAGCGTGTGCATGAGAAGCTAAACAGGTGTCGATATAGGAATTCTTTGGTTGTGATCTAGAAGTGGCTGGCACCACTTTCGTCCGAGCGACAATGCGTACTAATTAAATAATGTTTCCGTAGAAAGATCTATGTATCTTTGATCCCTCCCCTATCGTCGCGTTATTCGACTACAGAGCACCGTAACGCGAAATAGGGACACTTAAGAGAACAAAGCCTAAAGATCGCTCTGTACGTCGGTTAAGTCACTTCTGTCACTTTCGCGTGCTGTAATCTGTCGTCATTAATTCACTGGTTCATATCGACTCTTTGTACAATCGTTAGCGATACGGAACAAAATGAACAAAACAACGTAACAAAGAACAATCAACTCTAGATACGATGTTATTACGAACTCAATAATTCTAAATGTAAACGTATTAGAATACTGATGTTTACGGTTGAATCCTTTTTAAACAGTCTACGTGTTGCGTTCATCGAGAACCCCCTGAATATGTTAGCTCATAGCGAGAGAGATCTTACCGAGTTACATTCGACGTTTTACAAGTCGCGTTTTGCGGTAAACATTAGGAAAAGAAAAGGGGAACATTGCTGATCTCATTGAGAAGCTAGGCTACAATGAAGTAGCCATTGAATGTATCTGTTTTACATTATCAGAAGTTCGTATTAAAACAGTGGGGCGAAGTTACCCGTTTTCTTTATCAGTATCTTTCGTAGGATACCTAGGTACGTCGGAATACGCAAGAAGAAACGAATATATCGGCCAGAAATAATGAATACGAAACACGTTTACAAAACGGAACAATGGATGTCGAGTGATTGACAAAGTTTAAACTTTTCTTTCGAAGACAGTGCGAGCAAATGTGCATTTTGTAGAACGCGAGAATAGTTAACGAAAAGGGGATCAGCGTGCATAGAGAGTTCCATGTAAACGTTAAATTATTGCATTATTAATTTATATTTATACGAATCATCTGAGACATTACCATTCTAATCAAATTCTTTGTTTTCACACTGTATTGTCCTTTTCTTAACTATTCTGAAATTCTTGTGGAAGACACTCTATCGAGTGATTGAAAGCGCTGCTAGTATGAACGATGAATTTTTTTTCTTTTTCTTTATATTATAGTCGTGTGTTATGACTGAACGAATGAATATTTATTTATTGTATATCCGTGATCGAGAGAAAGATAATGGTGATGATGATGTGCTGAAAATGGAAAGTATTATTGTTCAAAGTCTTTAACGTAGCACAGCATAAAATTCACGCCAGGGAGTAATATATATATATACGTATATACGTACATGCATACATACATAAATACATATAATAATATGCCTATAAACGACGAAAAAAAAAAAAGAGAAAATAAACGTAATTGAATGGAGTGTTTTCAAGCTTTCCGCAGTGTTGTTATATTATATAATATATACATATATATATATATAATGTAAGTTGTACCATTTCCGAAAAGAAATTGTTGCCTCTTGATGCTACTTTATCATATCATCGTTGTGAATAGAATATTGTTATATACAAATTTATTGTCCCGTTTATTCCTTCTATTTTAAGAAGGATATCTTATATGGCATTCTTTATTATTATATAAATATATTGCATGTGACCCTAAGAAAACCAATATGTAAAATTAAATTATAATGTAAAGTCTATTTAAAAATATCCTGAAGTCCTTCAAGTTGTCATAAATAAAAAAGAAAACATTTTTTTTACACTTCTTGACTTATGTATTGCTGACATAAACTGAAACTGTTAATATTTATTGTGTATATTCAGAATACAATAATTATTTCATTTTTTAAGTATTTATAAAGTAAATTAAATCCTAAAAAGTAATTTAATAAACTAAAAACATTGCACAAGGATTCTTCGGATTTCCGGATTTAAATTTGGCGGGCTCTGAAACGGTACAAGCGGCGCTATTAGCTGACGTGCGGCGGAACTAACAAAGCAGAAAATCGCGTTTTTAGATAACGATAGGAAACAGCGAACTTTTCCGGCACACAAACACCCGTAAGGCTGGAAGTCTTTAACAGTAGCTCGTCATGTAGCGTTATTTCGAAAAATGGTCCACTTTCCGACTCTTCTGGCAAGCTATGAATTTATGCCCGTTATATGTTAACGCGATGTTTCACTGGAACAGCGGTTGTATCTAAAAATGGGTGAGCCCTATGAGAATATAATCAGCAGAGCCTACCTTCCATTCCTTTGCAGTCATCTCTACTGCTACTGTAGACTAGGCAACAGAAGAAAACAACCATTTTCTTTCTTGGACGACATACCTTCTACAGGCACGTCCAGAAACACAGAAATTTGGACCCCCAGCTCCGAAGGTCATTGGCGCGAACTACTGCCATTAGTGTGAACGTAGCCTAATACTCCCTGAGTTGAAATTTTTAAGTTGAGGAAATTCTAACTTTTAGAAGTGTAAACATTGATATTAATAACTTGAATCGCTCAAAACATCGAAATTATTCTTCTCGACCGTTAAAAACATAAAAATTCCAAATTTTGGTATTTTCAGCGATTAAGACCTGAGATTTGATTACTTCTACTTGCTCAAACCTAAAATTTCTTATATTGGGCGCCTAAAATTTAAAATTTCTTATTTTGAGCGCTCGATATTTTCAATTTTGCTATTTTGAGCGAATTTTAGTCGCTCAAAATAAAAAAATTTAAGTTTGAGCAACGAGATGTGCTCAAACTCCAAATCTTAATCGCTCAAACTTAAAATTTCTTATTTTGAGCGCCTAAAATTTGAAATTTCTTATTTTGAGCGCTCGATATTTTCAATTTTGCTATTTTGAGCGAATTTTAGTAGCTCAAAATAAAAAAATTTAAGTTTGAGCAACGAGATGTGCTCAAACTCCAAATCTTAATCGCTCAAACTTAAAATTTCTTATTTTGAGCGCTTAAAATTTGAAATTTCTTATTTTGAGCGCTCGATATTTTCAATTTTGCTATTTTGAGCGAATTTTAAATGCTCAAAATAAAAAATTTTAAGTTTGAGCAACGAGATGTGCTCAATCTCCAAATCTTAATCGCTCAAACTTAAAATTTCTTATTTTGAGCGCCTAAAATTTGAAATTTCTTATTTTGAGCGCTCGATATTTTCAATTTTGCTATTTTGAGCGAATTTTAGTCGCTCAAAATAAAAAAATTTAAGTTTGAGCAACGAGATGTGCTCAAACTCCAAATCTTAATCGCTCAAACTTAAAATTTCTTATTTTGAGCGCTTAAAATTTGAAATTTCTTATTTTGAGCGCTCGATATTTTCAATTTTGCTATTTTGAGCGAATTTTAGTAGCTCAAAATAAAAAAATTTAAGTTTGAGCAACGAGATGTGCTCAAACTCCAAATCTTAATCGCTCAAACTTAAAATTTCTTATTTTGAGCGCTTAAAATTTGAAATTTCTTATTTTGAGCGCTCGATATTTTCAATTTTGCTATTTTGAGCGAATTTTAGTCGCTCAAAATAAAAAATTTTAAGTTTGAGCAACGAGATGTGCTCAATCTCCAAATCTTAATCGCTCAAACTTAAAATTTCTTATTTTGAGCGCCTAAAATTTGAAATTTCTTATTTTGAGCGCTCGATATTTTCAATTTTGCTATTTTGAGCGAATTTTAGTAGCTCAAAATAAAAAAATTTAAGTTTGAGCAACGAGATGTGCTCAAACTCCAAATCTTAATCGCTCAAACTTAAAATTTCTTATTTTGAGCGCTTAAAATTTGAAATTTCTTATTTTGAGCGCTCGATATTTTCAATTTTGCTATTTTGAGCGAATTTTAGTAGCTCAAAATAAAAAAATTTAAGTTTGAGCAACGAGATGTGCTCAAACTCCAAATCTTAATCGCTCAAACTTAAAATTTCTTATTTTGAGCGCCTAAAATTTGAAATTTCTTATTTTGAGCGCTCGATATTTTCAATTTTGCTATTTTGAGCGAATTTTAGTCGCTCAAAATAAAAAAATTTAAGTTTGAGCAACGAGATGTGCTCAAACTCCAAATCTTAATCGCTCAAACTTAAAATTTCTTATTTTGAGCGCTTAAAATTTGAAATTTCTTATTTTGAGCGCTCGATATTTTCAATTTTGCTATTTTGAGCGAATTTTAGTCGCTCAAAATAAAAAAATTTAAGTTTGAGCAACGAGATGTGCTCAAACTCCAAATCTTAATCGCTCAAACTTAAAATTTCTTATTTTGAGCGCCTAAAATTTGAAATTTCTTATTTTGAGCGCTCGATATTATCAATTTTGCTATTTTGAGCGAATTTTAGTCGCTCAAAATAAAAAATTTTAAGTTTGAGCAGCGAGATGTGCTCAAACTCCAAATCTTAATCGCTCAAAATAGCAAAATTGAAAATATCGAGCGCTCAAAATAAGAAATTTCAAATTTTAGGCGCTCAAAATAAGAAATTTTAAGTTTGAGCAACGAGATGTGCTCAAACTCCAAATCTTAATCGCTCAAACTTAAAATTTCTTATTTTGAGCGACTAAAATTGGAAATTTCTTATTTTGAGCGCTCGATATTTTCAATTTTGCTATTTTGAGCAAATTTTAGGCGCTCAAAATAAGAAATTTTAAGTTTGAGCAACGAGAAGTGCTCAAAATCCAAATCTCAGCCGCTCAAAATAGCAAAATTGAAAATATCGAGCGCTCAAAATAAGAAATTGCAAATTTTAGGCGCTCAAAATAAGAAATTTTAAGTTTGAGCAACGAGAAGTGCTCAAAATCCAAATCTCAGCCGCTCAAAATAGCAAAATTGAAAATATCGAGCGCTCAAAATAAGAAATTGCAAATTTTAGGCGCTCAAAATAAGAAATTTTAAGTTTGAGCAACGAGAAGTGCTCAAAATCCAAATCTTAGCCGCTCAAAATAACAAAATTGAAAATATCGAGCGCTCAAAATAAGAAATTTCAAATTTTAGGCGCTCAAAATAAGAAATTTTAAGTTTGAGCAACCAGAAGTGCTCAAAATCCAAATCTTAGCCGCTCAAAATAGCAAAATTGAAAATATCGAGCGCTCAAAATAAGAAATTTCAAATTTTAGGCGCTCAAAATAAGAAATTTTAAGTTTGAGCATCGAGAAGTGCTCAAATTCCAAATCTTAGCCGCTCAAAATAGCATAATTGAATACCTTAAGCGCTCATCTTATTCCACTTCTTGGAATGTTGATTACGTCAAATTCCAGAATTCCCGGGATTCGTTGCTAAGAAACCGAGATGCTCGATTTTGAGAAATTGTATCAGGAGAACATAAGTTGTACGACTTTTAGGTTTTTGAAATTAATACACCGTTTCAATTATTTATGACACATTTATTAAATTATTTAAATACATATATATGTCTTACAGATATGTTATAAATACACAAATATCTAATACTGCAGAATATAAAGTGCTTTTACAAAGTAACTATGTGTACATTATTTAATATGATTAACTCAAATATATATAAATAATTAATGAATATTTGTCTTGATACTGGTGCTGAATTCCTTGGTAATATATCTTTGAGTTGAATTTCCTTTTGCTCCGATTCTGAAACGCAAAGCCAAAAATAATTGCTTCAATAATGCAATAAAAAGAGTTTCCAGTATATGTATAATGGTGTCCCATTTAAAATAATTATTTATTGGAAATAATTTTAAATGGAACGTTAATTGTAACGTTGAATAGATCACAGAAAATCAAGATGGAAAGTTTTATGGCACTTTTCGTTAAAACAGATTTGAAAAGTACTCTGTCATGTTTATTGTATTAATGAAAGTTCCATGATTTTAGTAATTAATTGGTTTAATTTACAAATTGAAAAGGTATACAAAGAACATACCTTAGTATCAGTGTCCCTAACCAAAGGGCGAAGTGGTTTATTCTCAAAGATGGCGATTTTTTAAAATTACATAGTTCAGTGGTCGTTTCGGGTTTAAAATAAAAGGCCTGTACCGCTTCTCTCTGCCTCCATTCCCTTTCCTTCAGTCGTTCCCTTCAAAATGAGTTTCCCTTATTTATTATACAATATGTTTAATCATATTTGCATTAAATATTTCTATGTACATCATTCATCGTATATATATTACATATATACATAATATGTCACCTAACGATTAAAATGTTTTTCCTGTCATCGCTTTACCCGTGGTACAGCGGCGTATACCGGGTTCACACTCGAAGGGGCGCGAACTTTCAAATCGCATTGTTTGTGTTGAAAAGGCGCCAGTATTGCACGCGCTGCGCTCCCTACAACCTCGACACTGCGTTGCGCACTCCTCACACGCTTCGAACACTGTAAACCATCTTTTTTTCATTTGTAATTCCAACCAAATAAACAAAGAATAAAAAATAAAAATCAATACGTGAAGCATTAAATAACAGCGTAAATTTCTAGTATAGTATAATAAATGAAGCATTATGCAGTGATTACTCAAATAAAATTGCGATAACTTTCAACACTTTACTTCAAGTCAAGGTAAGAATGTAATTTTTATGTAAAATTAAATTCTAGAAACTGTGGGAGGATCTTTTATACCCATTTGCAATAATTGTTATTGATATTCATTCATTGAATGGTGTTTAGTTTGACTTTTTGAAATAGAGATTTTACGCGGGAAACGCGGGAACTCGAGACGTTCGTTGGTTATCGTAAACAGTAGCAAAGGGAAATACTGTTGGCGTGATAAAACTGGCTTCATTTTTGTTAAATTTCTAAAGGGGTGGGAGGTGCAGCCGTTACCTGAATAACGTACAGCCCGCATCTTTCATTGGATGTCGTCTCGACCTATATTTCGTACTGTTAGTTACACGTCACCCTTTCAGTTTCTCACTCCATTTTTTTTTTCTTTTGTACTCTACACTTACGTCATCTATGAAGTTCAAATGATGTATCTAATCGACCGACATATAAAACATGCAAATTTATGTAGATGGCATTGCACCTATCTTCCAAACATAAACTATGCATAATATATTATGCACGAAATAGTAACGGATGGAACAATTGGACCCAATTAGACGTTAACAATATTATTTATTACAATACTGACCGATAAACAAAGTTGTTTGCGGATCTTATCACTCATACGTAATATGCGTAAGGTATTATTAGCTGCTGATGCAAATATTCATATTTTTTCTCCAAAACACTTGTTGTTGAGCCAATATTCCAAAATCATACTGGTCAGAGTTACAATCGAGTAGGATAATATTGCAAACAATGACTCGTTAATAACTTATATTCAGTTTTCTAATAAATAATTTATTGTTAATCTATGTTATAATACTCTTCCATCAAGAAATTACCTTTATTTCGATACATAAATGTAATAAAATTAAGAATTACTTACAAACTTTGAATAACCACCAGCATCCACGATAGTTGATGCTGTTCTGGTCTCTGCGCACGTCTATTGCACATCACGTGACTAATATCTATGAAATTGGCGGAAAATCATATTTATTCGAATTATTTGAATCCAGCGCAATGTAGTTATTAAGTTTCTTAATAAAATAATCCAGATTAAAAGGAAAAGGTATAACAACTCACGTTAGAACAAATAAAACTAATTAATAAACATAAAATCGATATTTTTATCGAAAATGTTAATTCAACAAACATATTTATTATTTTTCTAGTATTCAAATATCCTAATTACAAAAAGTAGTTTATTATATAATTAAATATCCTATAACACGTGGTACTATAAATAACTAAAGAACAACGAATAATACTGTCGTCAAAAACAGATTGTAATTGTATTTTATTCTTCTGCATTCTAGTAGTAACTTCATCAAGACAGGCAGCTCTTTTTCGAAATCTGCGCTGTTTTCATTAAAATTTACCGCAATCGCTGAAACTGTCCACAGCTTCTTTTCTTCGTTTTTATTTTTTTTTGCTGTAAGAGTCTGACACCGGTGGTTTACGTGCTCGAAATACAGGCTACAACACGACGGCGAAAGGCCACGATTGATGGTACAAAGAATTCGAATCGCCTGACACTGGCGTTCAAGGCACGTACTTTCTCGGGATAAAGAATCAAGCATGCCTGCCTTTTCGATACGTGAATAATGTTCCTTAACCGAAGCCAATTTATCGATTCCCAGAAACATTTATCATTACTCCTCTTTATTGATTCATACGTGATCGCAAATTTCTCAAACGCGTTTCAGAAGCTCAATTGCCATTTGTATCATTATCAGGGAAATTTCTTAATATCCCTGATAAATCTTCAATTGAAATAATGCATTTCTGACGATATTTTATGTTTTCAAACGAATTAATTATTATTAATGGAAACATTGATTAATATTGAAGCTGTTGTTCAACAAGACGAAGAATTTATTTCACTTTTCATTACAAACAAATGATTGCATTTTAGTTTTGTTTATCGTAAATAAAATTCAGCGCAACAATAATGGAATGTTAAGTTCAGTACAGAAACTTATATGTTGAGTTTTATCATTTAATTCGATTATAATACTCGTGTAACACGCGTTCTTATTATATCATTAATGTTCCCAGTAGCGAACTGGTTTCGTTCAATAATTTATTAAATGAGCCCCATTTTTGTACAAGTAACTTTTCAAGACTTTACTAATTGCCATACCAAGCAAACCAATTAGTCGTAAATTTATTTTTCCCTCATTTACCTTCGTCTAATTAAGTCTCATTTTCGACGGTATCTAACGAGTTTGATCGACTAATTAAACGACATGTGGCACGATTAATTGTGTTTAAACGTTAAACGAATTTAATTTTGGAACAAGGTGAAAGATAATCGTACAGAATTTTTATTCCAAGATTTGTAGCATAAAAATCGAACGTGTCTTTGAAATAAAACCAAGTAATTCCTGTTATTAACTTGTCAAGGATTGCAATTTCATATGTATCATAAAATCGAGCACAGTCAATTACGTTCATTAAGTGGTAATGTTTTCTTTATTTTTCTTTCCCGTGTCGGAATTTAAAATGATGAAATATAAAGAGCGTTTTTGCTCGAGCTTCGCGCACTTTTTACTCTCTTACATAAGATCAGCGATATGTAAGAAGAAAAATCGAAAAGTACCTCTTCGTTGCATAAAAAATAAAATTACAAGTGCATTACGAATAAACGATCAAGACAATTAAAGTCTCGTCCGACGAAGCCTCGTCCGACATTTTTGCAAAGGAAATTGTTGTTCAGAATCGTCCCAGCTAACCCTCGTTTCCCGATGTTACACTAGTTACAGGACACCCTGTATACAAAGCACCCACAATGCAACTTTTTTCATTGCCAATAAAAATAAATAAAAAATGAAGTCGAATATTCATTGATCCAATACAAAAATATCTCTTTAACTATTAGGTGGACTCTGTTGAGGCAACTGCACCTTTACGCAATTTTTAAACTAATAATTCTGAATATTTCTAATGCTACTTAACTACTTATACTTAAATTGTATAAAACAGTCGTGGCTTTTATGAAACTATTGCACAGTATAATATAATAAAAACGAGTCGTAGTATATCATATTTACATGTCGAACTAAAATCGAAGGTCCATTTAACGATTAAAAGAGCGTGAGTACGCTTTCGAACGCGACGCGCACTAAGCTTGTCTTTCGCCGCCGGACACGAACAGAACTCGCGCCGTTATCGGTCAGGAAAGAAATGCAAAAAATGCAAAAAATGACGTGCACGCTCATTATCGGGATCATTGTAGCGCGGAAATAAGCCTTGGAAATTGATAAAACAAACGATTTAACACGCCGTCGCGCACACTCCGCGAACGATTATCGCGCCGGCCAGCAGCCGCACGGTTTGATAAGCGATAATTCAGAAACATGTTACGCTTATAACGTGTATGTGGAACGAGTTAGATGACAGTGACTAATGAGACGGTTCCCGCGTTAGTAATGAAGCCGGACTTTCGATTGGTGGTCGATCAGGAAATGACCCTGCCATCGGTAAATTAATTTCAACTCCTTCACTTTGTACAGAAGCCAATCGGTGTAAGTCACTTTTTTTTTCATTAACAAATGACTTATGTAAATACGATTTCGGTCCCAGAATCTCTGATCGACGAGGCAGTTTAGCATAATAATAAACGGTAGCTACAGGATGTCTCAAAAGATTCGTACACGCACTTTAAATAATTACATTTAATCGAAATTAAAGTAGACAAGTGTAGATTTTTGATAAATGTTTTTAAAATTTCTTTAAGTTTTCTGTCGAATCAAGATTTCATCGGAATATACCAAAAATTGAGCGAGTTACAGACTGCAAAAGTATGTACGCATTTTTCTGGGATACCATCTATGTTGACTTTAGAATTATCTCTGAAATTCTTCGATTAATTATCTCCGTTAACGAACTTAGTGATTTGTACACTGACTGGCTTCTGTGTCTTATTATATATGTACGCGTTTCTTGATGTTTTTAATTGTCGCGGTGTAACTCCCATTATTGATTTCTCGATAAAAATCAGCTTTTGTGAAATTGAACCCTTTCAAGACATTTTTTTATCATTACGATTATAAAATACAATGCTATCGGTAGATTTGAATTTTCTTCAGAATAATTAGTCAGTCATCTACGATAAAAAAGTTTACATAATTCTATAAAATTGTTTAAAGAACGGTACCATGATAAAATTACTACATCATATTGTACAGAATAATTCTTATGAACTTGGTATCATCATCATATCGTTAAACTCGAAAGGGTTAAAATTATCTTGAACACATGTGCGAGGTATGTTTTCGTTTTTTAATAAAATTGATCGCTATTATTCCGAGTGACGCAATTGTCGTTGAAACAACGATGCATCGTTTCGATTGGTCGTTGAACTAACGACGTTAACAATTGACTATAGTCTTACTTTGAAGTAGCGGAAATGACAGAAGTTCGCTGAGACGGCGAACAAATTCGAATACTCGAGCTTGTGACGCTAGACACTCAAAATGATAATTGATCGACCGAACGTCATTCGTAATTGATAACTAACGCTTGATAAAAAAAACGTAGACACTCTGTAATTTATTTTTCATTTCCATTTTGCAACGTTCTAAGTAAAGAATTTAATTATCTGTTTCATTTAACACTTTCTCGCTGGTTCATCTAAATTGCAATTAGAAAGATTGCAGACATTCTATAAATTCTTAAAGTCATATCATCGTTAAAATATAATTGACGTTGAATATCATCTTCCCGTTCTTCATCGAATTAAATTTCGCTAATTGCCAGTCGCCAAAGTCATAATGGTGTTTTCAAAGCGCCTTTGTTCACCGCTGACCCACGCAACAAAGAACTTGCTAATTACCTCGTTAAACGATTCAACGGGCCATGATTTCACGTATCATCACCATCTGCGTCGATTTAGAAACGACACACGCCACGTTTAATCCGGCTCGTTAAGAAGGGCAAATGATGGAATGGGAATGAGTAATATGCACACAATAAGAGTGTATCCAGCGGATAGCATACAAAGCGGCGCGGAGCATGTCAAATAAGGCTTCAAGATAACAACGGGTATACCCGCGTGCAGAATAATAATTGCGTACGATACTCGGTGTGAACGTACCACGGACAATTGTGTTAGTAAGGACAAGAGATTCTATCGTCGTTTCTCTTTCGTAACACCCGTCTCGCCCATGATTACCATAAAGGGACCAGGGATGTTAGACGCGAGCAAGCCTTGAGATGTCCTGCAGAAATCCGTTGCTATTAATGGATCTTCCATTTTCGGGACCTTGGTCTAGCAGATTATCGATACTCTCTTGTACACGGGATCTGCAATATATTAATCCTTAAGTAGCATGACAGGGTCAGATGTAACTCTTTCAAAGTTAAATTTATAAACTGTTCTAATTTTAAGAGGTAACACCACTTTGACCGCTTCAAACATTTCGAAATTTCTTTTCTTCGCTTAAAGTACTGTATATTATCGAAAACGAAAGGGCAATTTTCGAGCTTTCATTTCAATCGTTTCTATTCACGAATAAACAGTAGCGAAAACTTTAACCCTTTGCACTCGAGTGGTGCCTCTGAGGCGTCATATTTAATTTATCGGAGTATTCTAAAATGCGACATTTCAGTTTTACCCGTAAAAAAATTTCCATTAACACTTTGCCTTTCTTGAAAAAATAAAATTCCCGAAAAGGCCTTAAATTTTGAAGTGGTCAAAGTGATGTTACCCCTTAAGCCACGGCAGTTAAGAATGAATTAATTTACAGTCCGCTTTTATTACCGTGTAAGGACACGCTGGTATTGAAGTATAACGTCTGTTTGCTTTCCAGTTAAGTGGCCTTTGCTCGAGACATACATCACTGGGCTGTCAATCATAGCTTTTAACAGATTACTTGATCGATAAAAACGTTAAAAGAAAAGAAACAGCAAGAGGCTTCGATGTCTTCTTTTTTTTTTTTAAATATTCCTGAAGATGAAAACACCTGCGAACAGATGTTTTACTAAAAACATAGTTCGAATTAGGAAACCTTGAACAACAGGAATTTAATACCGGGAAGCTGATTATTTCGTTCCTTTTCTTTATACACGGTGAAAAGAGAACTGTTACCAAGAAACCAAAGGTGTCATGTTTTTCTCTTTTTCTCACTTAACGACCATTAAAATTCTTCAAGCCCGAGAAGCCTGAATGGCACGAGCACACCACAGAGGATTCCTCGATGGCTGGACTCGTTGGATCGCTGCGAGGCTTGGAGGACAATACCGGGAATGCGCCGCAGCCTTATCGCAGGAACAGCCTTGCCTTATCACTGCATTCAAATTTAGCCGGTTTCCCAATCGCTAACAATCCAGAAGTCTCGCCTTTTCACGTTGTCGACTCGGCGCGAAGGAGATTCAGCAATGTCAGCGATGTCGTTTCCAGGAAAATATCTCATACGATACGCTGGAGAACAGTCTCAGCTTCCGTCGAGCTTACAGTTTCTCAGGTAGTCATATAATATCACCATCCGCAATACTGCGGATTGAAACTCACGATTAACCCTTTCTGCACACAGAGCATTTTTAAATACCGTCGAATCTAGTCTATTTCTCTAGCAAACCAATGCACCATTTTGGAAGAAAAGAGCTACAAATATCTGTGAATTTTCTATATTCTAATATAAATAACACTTCAATTTCACATTTTAAAATACTCTAGCAGATTAAATATGTCCCCTCCGAGGAGACAACCAGCAAAAGGGTTAATTATAATTAAAATGCGAGGAGTCGACTGGTAAATAATGCACACGCTTGGTTATCTTGAGAAATGGAGGCGCAATCGGATGGCTAAATAATTCAAAGTACTTTAGCTCTTCAGTTTCCACGTTATAGACTGTTGTACATTATTTATCGGTCGATCTTGGTAATTAAGAAACAGTAATTTGATCGATACATTCGCAACAGGGATCCTCGTTATGCGCTCAGTACATTCGAAATCGTTTGAAACGATCAGGGATCTTCCATCGAAAACTGGGACTTAAGAGGATGAGGAGCGCTATGTTGCTTCCTGGCGGTGCGGTCGTCGGAGAAGTTTATCCAGAATTGGTATCAATCGGAGCTGAACTTGAAAAGATGCATCCAAACTTGTTCAACCGTGTGGCAAGACAAATAGGATGCGGCAGCTTCTCGACCGAACAGTCGGCCAGCGAGGCCATCATCGACGTCTCCAGGGAGATGATCAGAAATGGAGAGATGACTTGGAGCAAAGTGATAGCCCTTTACGCAGTCGCTGGTGGCATTGCCGTGGACTGTGTGCGTCAGGGCAAACCTGAATTCTTACCTGCCATACAAAGAGGCAATTAGCTGCTTTCAAAATTATAATTACTTGTTTTCGTGCCTTAAGAGGATGTTCCGGTTTGGAAACTACTTTGGGGTTCAAAGAACCGTAGATTGATATCTTATTTATTTCTCTGTAAACAAATTCCTAAAAATGACTACCTTTTCATCTTGCTAGACCGGAACCTACCCTCAAGCACCAGTTGAAAGGATTGAATGGTTTGTTTTCGTCTTGATTTTAGGCATGACGGATGTGCTGGAAGAAGACCTTGCTGTGTGGATACAGGCCAATGGCGGATGGGTAAGGAATTGCTTGATGCGATGTTCTGGAAATTCAAATTCAGTTTTAAGACAACGATGTATTATTAATTACAGTCGGCTTTAGCAACACGATACAGGCCTCCGACGAACGAAATGACATGGTATTCACGGAAACTCGTATTGTTATTTATATTAACCGTTTCGATAATCGTCATGATCTCGATATTTTTAAAATTGTTAATTTTATAACGAGTATTAAACAAGATTACTACATAACTGTCGAACTTGAATATCCTTTTTGTTGCATGAAAATTGTCCATGTCGATTATTCTATCTTAACGATTAAAAGATTTCTTAACCAAAACATTTTACAATACTGGTTGATTATATTTCATTTGTACATATTTTAACAAACAATTCGTATAAACGCAGCTGGAGCTACGATTTCAGATACGCATTTCTTGGTCAACTTCTTCCTGCTTTGGTATTTCTGCTTCCGGTGATTCGGCCTCGTCTAGTTTATAGATAGGCTTCTTGGTAGCTTCCTAGTGAAAACAGTTTTTGTCTCACTAGTTAAAAAGAAGAACATATAACGTTACGTGCAGTGTTCAAACGTGTGCGATATTGTAATAAAATAATTCCGGTTACTTGTGATTTGGCAACATTCGCCATGTACGCAAGAAAACTTTGATTTGTCTCTTCTTTATTAATAACTTGAAGATATTTCTTTCGCGCGTTCAACACTTCATCCTGTTGTTTCTTGTGTCTGATCGCTAACTCTAGCGCCCTAGAGGAAGGCACGACATTAAGAAACAATAATTTATTTATAATAATATATAAATCAACGAATAATACCTATTCCAGTTATACACCTCTATGTTAATTCGTATGGCTTCTTCAATTAATCCATTTTGTAAAAGTATGCCTTCCGCGGTCAACAGGTCCCCCGACAGAAGCGCCATTTCCGCTGATCTTTCTGTTCTGTTTGGTAGACTCTTTAATGCAATTGCATGCAATTAAAAATTATGATTTATTCGAATGCCAAAAACATTTTGCAATCGTATATGTTACCTTAATGTACTGAATGTAATCGACTTTGTCGTATCTCGAGATAGCTGCATACGCTTCTTCGGCCGCGTCCAATTCGTTGTCATCAGTCGCCATAACGGCCATACAAGTCCATAATATTTCATTCTAATTGTAAGAATAATTTTCGGATTTTATCGATTAATGGAACAAAGAAGATAGACGGTTATTAATTACCTGAGCGATGCGACAGAGGGACAATGCTTCTTTCCATCTCTTATTTAAAATATGCTGCTGAAGACTGATGAAGAAAGTATAAAAAGAAGAAGCAACTAATGCTCCATCGCCACGTCTTACCATTACCAAACCATTATACACGTTCGCTATACTTGGTTGTTTACCGAATTCGCTAAAAACATTACCAAGAAATAACTTACGGAGAAAAACTCTTTGTTTCATAAAATAATACACAAAAAAAAGTATGAAACCTGCTTTCTTTATCGATTCTTGTTTTTCGTATGATTTTACGATCACTATAATGTACACAATTTGGACACAGCCATACGGATAAGGTTGCATCCAACATCGCCGCTAAAACATTTGCATCAGCAGCCCATGCGATATCTTGTGTCATAGCCGCTAAGAGATAAAACCGTTAATTGTGAAAATACTGTAACTGTGTATTTATTAAACACAGAAATGCACATAACAAAATGTATATACCTATCTTGCATACTCTGCCAAAACCGGTAGCTCGTATGGATACAAGAAACAAGTCTTTATTCATATCAATTAATGCTACTTGTCGATCAGTTAATCCTCCAACATGGTTTAACGCCACTCTGGTGATACTTTGAAGGTGCGTATAAGCTTGACTCTCAACTATAGGTTTATTATAAGCAACTTCCAAAACATGAAGCACTAAAACGTAACTTTTATAAGTAGTCAAATATTTATAAAAAAATATTCAAAAATTCGTCTTGTTTCATACATTTTTCGTTACTTTGTGATCTTACGACCAAAGTATCGGAACACAACGATATGCAGGAAGGATAAAGTCGTTCTTGCGTCATTCCTTTCCATTTTGGAGTTCCTAATAGACGTCCTTGATAACTGTATAACAATACACTGTTCCATTCGACTAATAAAAAGTGCCTATAAAAATAATACATGCATAAACGACGTTTCATTTATTTTTCATTGTAGGAAGCTAACATACTTTTCTGCCAGAAGCACTGCTGATATGCTGGTATTCTTCAGATCGAATATAGCAGGTGTATTCCAGTTTAATACAGAGTAAACGTGACACTGTGCAGGCGTGATAACTACTAAATGATTAAAACCGAACTCTAGCTGGACCACGCGATCCGATATCTCCAATGTTTCTCGTATTTCATTACCAACGTCTCTGATTTCAATCACTTTTCTTTTAACTAATGTAGCTTCATAGTTGTTCCATTCCAGTCTCCTGTTTTTTTTTTTTGTTAAGTAATATTGAAACGTAATAACAACCACTGTTAATATATTTTAATACCTATCTATTATGTGGCCTGTCAGTACGGTACCATTACTGCAAGCCATAGCTACTTGAGTACCATCGCTTGACCAAGCAATACTGTAAATGCTTCCAGCATTAACTTTTTCTAACGAATGTGACCACTGAAAAATATATGTGTCAGTGGGAAAAATATTGTATTCATATATAAATAACAAAAAATATAAAAGCAAACTAACCCCTGTTTTATCGCAAAGTTTAACTGTATTAAATGATCCAACAGCAAAGTAGTTTCCAGAATAATTCCAACTAACTGCAGTAACGGGGTGGTCTCTCACGTTGCTGGAAAACAACTGAGTACCATTAGGGTCCCATACCTTGAAAAGGATTTTTCTATTAACACGAATTCAATTTTATTCCGCAAATATATTATCTCGTACCTTGTATCTACAATCTTCTCCACCGGTGATTATTAACCCATGAGTATGATTCCAGCATAACACCAAAATTAGACCGTCGTGTGCTAATAACTAAAATAAAGTCTTTGTTTAAACATCTCTCCGAATTAATAATCAAAATACAGTATAAGCTTATAAGAGTGTTTAACCTTGCGAGGTTTGGAATTGGAATTAAGCGACTGGAAGATTAAATGAGCATTCTGAGAATATAATACTGTTGCACAATCTGGACTCCAAGCAATGGATAAAATAGGGAATGTGCCTCTAACCACAACGGAACGAAGCATGCCACTGCGTGACCAGACTTTTATCAAACCATCTTCTCCAGCTGAAATTAAAGCGTAAGATTGATTGAACGGTAACTATTTCGTTTAAAGTATTTTAATTACCAGTCAGAAGTGCAGAACCATCACTGCTCCATCTGCCTACTGTAGTTGCTCCTTTGTGAGCATCTACGCTTTTTTCTATACGTCCATTCTTATTAACTAAATGATACTTCCCTGCAATAAAAATGTCAATACTATAAATGTTCATTATTATAACAAAGGAATAATGTACTTTGATGATTACATTCCAATACACCCTAACAGTTTCAAATATTAAAACAATTACCATCGGCTGTAGTGATTAAAAGAACATCTAAGGATTGTTTCTTTGTGGT
Organism: Stelis phaeoptera; assembly: GCA_943735885.1. NCBI lineage: Eukaryota > Metazoa > Arthropoda > Insecta > Hymenoptera > Megachilidae > Stelis > Stelis phaeoptera. The sequence continues at coordinate 8,783,682 of OX030933.1, forward strand.
CAACGGTGCATAATTGGGCCGTGGATGCCATTGCATATCAGTTGGATAAAAATCATCGGGAAACTCTGTGACAATGCTAGAATGTGCGATCCCACCTTCTAAGTGCCATGATATTAATAGATGGTCTTCCCTATGAAAGGAAGAGTAATCCATTACAACAGCTTACATGATTTTCTGTAAACGTTATAAACATACCCGCAAGAATAAATTTCTTCCGCAGAACTCCATGCCACACACGTTACCAAACGCTTATGAGCATTGCGATTTTGTGCAGATATTTTGAATTTCATTGTACTTTATACGATGCAACATCAACATTATATGTGCGTACAAATTTCGATCGTGCGATTGGAAGTTTTGGAGTGTTTTGACACATGGTTACCATAGCGACAAGATGTGCATTCGCATGGTAAATGGTAAATGGTAAATGCCAGGAATGAGTACGTAAAATACACTCATGTATTATACGGTATATGTATTAAGTTAGCTCTAATTATACTGTTATTTACATCTACAACCTGTATATATATGTATGTACATTACACATTATAAATCATTACACCTGTACTAGAAGATTCAATAAAAAAAAAATCGTCAGATAAAACCCAATTTTACACACGTTTATTAAAGCTGTCTCAATACAGTTCATTAAATTTTCATTAGCACAACCTGATATTCCTCCTCATAATTACAAATAAATCCAAGAGAGACCGGTGAACCCTTGCAGGGATACCAGCACCCAGACTTCACAACCTTTTTCTTTATATTTTTACAAACGACTGTGTCTCGTAGCGTTACAAACGTTTTTTTTTATTTTCTTTGCAATGCCGGCATTGGAAGATATCGCTTACATTGAATGCAATGTAATAATTATATATAAAATAGAATATTTTGGAGATAACGCTCAGATCTGTACAACCGAGAATTATACATTCATCGTGTAATATACATGTGTATATTCACGTGTATATCGATATAATATCTATTCATGTAGATCTATATAAATATACATATACGTTAATTTATAATCTTACGCGTATTTATGCTTACAGACCGTCGCACAAGAGTTAGGATAGTTGGTCGCGTGAAGGTAAACGAATACCTGTGTAACTACGATATGAAAAGAGAACAGGTAACGAAATATCATTTGACAAGTAATTGACGAGACTCATGAATAAAACAGAGAAAGAAATTTAAAGATAGGACATGTTCAATTTTCGTACGTGCGAACTTAACAATTGCTCAGTGTACCACCGGTTCCCGATCAAGGAACAACCGTGCATTTTTCTAACATATTAAATGACACGTGTGTGTGCTTCAAAGAACAGGTTAAAAATTCCACACTGTATCCACAGAAAATATTTATCAAAAATAAATGCGTTGAAATTTCACTCGAATAGTGACTTACAGATATAACATTGATAAAACTTAATTGTATAAGAAAAATTTAATTTACAATGTAATTAGCTTACCGAGAGCTTCTACAAATACAGTGAGAAATATTCGAACTGCAATAACAACTATCCCAAGAAACACTCTGTACAGAATATATGTATTATATATTAAAATTCGTCCGATACCGCATAACAGTTTAAAAAAGAAGAAAAGAAGAAAACGCCTCATGATATTTACACCTGACGTCGCTACACTTTCTCGCTTTATCGATTAATCCGCTTATTTGAAATTCTTCTTAATAGTACGCGTTATTAATATCATTACATCGAAATCCTATTTTATCTATGTGTTTTGATTAATACGTAACCTTGGCTCATCATCTTTGATAAAGGACACATTTTGTTTTCCGTTTTACCAGATTCGAGGCGATAATATTTTACAATTATTAAAAGTATTATACGGTGTTGATAAATATTTGCAATGTGCATATCTTTTGTATTTACAATTCGATCTAATTAAAATCCTTTACATCCTTATTGTTCCTTGTTATAAATAAAATATCATTAATGCTACGGCGCTCCTTATTCTCCTCATCAGTTCTTTTTTTCGTTTTGTTGTTTTGGTATAGGAACCTTTCCGACTCACACATTATCGAGCTTCTTTCTAATCGACTCTTCTAATACTGTTAATTTTTTAATGATCTGGACACTTATCTCATTTTCGAATGGCAGCGCTTATGATACTTGTAATCGCATATACACGCATACATGTACGTTTACGCATACACACCGTATTCGAATATCACTATCTGCCAGCCGTTAAAAATTGGCATGCGATTATTACTGCATTTTTCGTTACATTAAAAAATAATCGCAAAGAAATCTCTCTACATTTTGAATATCATTACTTCAACTTTTTCAATTTGTTCAACAGCTCTGTATCAAAGAATTTCAATGGTATTCGAATATTTTGCAATTTTACTTAAATATCATGAACGCATCTTGCTAGTAAGAGAATACTTGCAGCTGCCTTTATAACTTTCTTCGTACGTATTTCGCGATAGATGATTCTATAAATTTCTTTTTAAGACGACTCAATGAAGTAATTAACACTTTCCGCTGAAAGTAGCTATAAATGTCCCAAGACACAAAACCATGTCCCGTTATATAAAATGCTTCTACAAAATTGTGTAAATTACGAATTAATACATAATTACAGATCCTTATGTACAAACATACAGTCTCGTCATGGAATGGTATGACACTATATGTATTATTATCACTTAGTTAGCTTAAATACCCATATAATTGTTTCTTTGCGACTATGATACAACCATTAGACTAAAGAGTTCGTATTACTGACGAACATCGAACAATGTCGACGATCACGTACACGTATGGTAAATAATATCATTTGTTAAAACTCGATCGTTAAAAATCATGGATTAAATTTATACAAAATTCATGGGGGACGCGTCGACGTGATGCGGATAACATGAACAGATCGACCGTTAAAAAGAAACAGAAGTTTGAGATCAATGAGAACGATCGGCAAAAATAAAGAATAGAAATGATCTACACTCTGAGAGCTTATAAGCAGACTTAAAAGATAGCAGAAGGATGATTTTTCTTTACAGAAAGAAGCTCAATTTAACGCGTGACTGTTTCTACGTCTTAGGAACACCCTACTGTTGACCGGATACACTCTGGTCAACAGTATCAATGAGCTGCCGAGAGCCAATTTAACGGGAGCCTGTCGACCGCCTGGTAACCTGATGAAAACAGTGGCGACGGCCGCAACACCGTCATCGGTAGGCTCGACCGCAACTGGTCTCACGTCATTGTGAAAACTAACTAATTTATTGCGTCTACTCTTTCGCTGTGGTGAACTTGGACTACAATCGTTGCCATCCCGATCGTAAATGATAGTGGCCGAAGCGAAAGGCCTCTTGGCCATGTGTAACATTTCAACGACGTGTCTTCTCCGTGCTCTTCGAACGTCGGCCGCCTGTTTCGTTTTCCAAGCGACTACGCAAGCCGCTAAGAACAGAAAGAAACAAGAGAAGAACACCGAGAAGAAGACAAAAAGATCGATATGAAGTTGATCCTGCCGGAAGAAGATCATCCCGTACGCGGCTCGACCGCTGATCTCCGGATAGACGGGATCGATTGCTCTCAGCGCGATGTGAAACTTTGTTTGATGAAGTTCGTGTTTGTCTTGCGGCAAAGTCAACACCAGCCGGTTCGTCAGGTTCCTCACGACTAAAAACGTGTTTCGGTTCTCAATTGTTAAAAAGGTGGCCAAACCTTCTGCGTAACACTCCATTACAATGTACTGAGGGCCGGTGTTCCAAGTTGGCTCTGTGGTGGTGCCGTTGGACGCGAACGAGAATGTATTGTGCGGATGAAACTCGACGATCGTCATTCGGCTACGAGTGTGTTCGTCCAGCCATACGTTGTGCGGATCCTTATGCCACACGAATCTGCTGTCCAATTCGACCTGGATACAAATTGGTATTAAGGTAAAATCGAAAAGCTAATTTGTCTTTGAAACGACAGAATTATTTGATGCACATACATCCTGATAACCTGTTGTTGAATTTAAAGTAACAACGAAAGAATCGTCGCGAGGGCTGAGGAAAAGATCCAAAGCCCCTTGAGTCACATCCACCATAACTCTGATATCAACGTTCATAAAACGGGGTTGCACCATGTAAAATACCGTTTGTCCGGGATTCAATGGTTTTGGCTTCATTTTACACTCATCTGTAATCGATTAAGACGATGATGCATTACTGGGTATGATGTATAAACGTCGATTAAAGACACTTAAATCATCGTGAGAGAAGTACGAACCGTAAGATCCTTCAGACATAATAGAAGGTAGCAATTTAAGAAAAGTAATACTTAATTAAAGTGCATAGTGCACAAATATGTATAACGGATGTATATAGCGGAAGAATTTGTAATAAATAAAACAGAAATTTTTACAATAGAGCATAAAAACAAAATGATGAAATAATACAAGTATATAATCATCTATTAAAATAACTTACCTATTAATTTAGAATCGAAACACATTTTGTTGTCGACAGTTACAGTTTTGTAACACTGATGACCCATGGTTGGTTTACCGGCATAATTCTCTTTACATTTACTGCACTGTACCATCCAGCACGGCGGGCCGGCTGTGTTTGAACCTTTTATGGGACCACTCGTACAAGATGGTTCACTTTCCGTATTGTTACCACAATTACACTTTTCTCCTGTTACAGGATCGCAAGTGAATCCATGTCCATGACACTGACAGCTAGAAGATTAATGAAAATTAATAAACGTTCTTCAAATGCAGAGGCTGTTAAAAATACTAACGATCGACAGACAGCACGGGGATCTTCTGTTCCTCTGAAATAACCAGTCATACATTCACCGCATTTATCACCTTTCGTGTTATTCCCACAATTTACACATTTCGCCTTAGCTACAGGTCCTTCGACCAATTGTTTCTTTAAAAGTTCTATGGACATTTTGTCGATAGAATTTGGATCCTATAAATAAAGGATATCTCGGATGGTTTTATTGAATTTTTATGTACATTTTTTGAGTATGAAATTAATTTTGAAATTACCGGAACAGTCATGCTTTCATTGATGCAAATGCGTGTATGCCCGTTACAATATTCAAGGCATGGCACGCATTGCCCATTATCCGCTGGATTTCCAACGAACAAGGGCAGACACTTGTCGCATTGTGGTCCCATCGTATTATTATGACACTCCAAACAGACGTCTAATTTGTCCGGACCGGCACAATTACTGTGACCGTTACACTGGCACTGAATCGAACAATTGGCACCTACGTAACCGAAGTCGCAGCGACAAACGTTTGGTTCTACACACGTTCCTCTGACACAACCTTGCGTACACATTGGTACACAAATTTTTCTGAAAATAAAATACTTATTACAACGTAAGAGAACGATTGTAACAACAGTAGATTCGAAGTTCAAATCTTACCTTCCAAATTCATTAAACGACGACGGTCTGAAATAAAAACAGATTAATAAATTGCTTGTTGTATTAGAATTAATGTTATCGCAGTTATCGGAAAGGAAGCAATATTCACGTTTCAGTTTTGTATCCATCACCGCACATGCATTCGAATCCTTCTTCCAAGTTGAAACATTTCTCACTTTTTGGAGAACATGTATGATGCCCGTTGGTACATTCGTCTTCCGGTGGACATCGTACATAATGCCAAGAAAACACTGTCTTTGGCGACAAGCTAGGAATTAACATTGTAACATTGTCTGGAGATTCTGAAGATTCTGAATAGTGCGGGAATGCCGTAGTTATGATGGCTATAAACACAACAACAAAAAGAACATTAAATTCAATCCTAAATATGAAAGATAATTTACAAATAATATTTTATTTTTACTCACGTGATTCAGTCTGAGGAAACTGTTGGTAGAATAACATTTCACACGTTCCACCAGCTGGATGATCCGTCGGTGCTTCGAGTGATCCTTCTGTACATATTCCTTGACCAGTTATGTTAGCTGAATCCAAAGAACACCATCCACAGTGCGAATGCTTTAAACATGTGCTGCACTGCTTGAAGACCGAACACGGTTCAGGACAATGATCCATGTCCGAGTTGCGCAGTACTAAACCGCATACACCTCCAGCACAGTAAAGAGGTTGATACGATGGAGAAATGCACTAGAATTGATTAATATAATCAGACTTTTAACGTTTTAATCGTTTAATTTTAATTTTCATGATTATTTTATTTACTTCATTAAGTTGCGTGGACCATCTACATTCCCGCCATCCACCTTCCGCTCCTGTGCCCTTCAAACAACTTCTACAATCTTTGTGATCGGCGCATCGTTTCTCACACTGTGTACTTCCCATTTTAATGCTCGATCTCTCGAAAATGTAATCTGGTACACAATTCCAGTCGTATACGGGTTCACCCGTTACCGCCAATCCCAATTCAGCTATGAATATTTATAAAAATTGTTAGGAACTGTCGATAACTGTTGCCGCATTTTTTTAAACTTCCTTGAAACTTACAAGTCTTCAAAACCTGCCTTGTCCATACGCAACCTTCAAGATTGCACTTCTCGCAATCGCTTGCTGGACACTGTCGTTCGCCGCACTGATTTACATCCGTCATAGATATCTGTCTGATGCTGCATTTATTTAATTCGTCGCAAACTTTCTCGGACGGTATACATTTTCCACTTGGACAGTTTGTGCACCATTTACATACCGGTTCGTCGTTTTTATAATACGGCCATTCTGCTAAACATTCTGTACAGGTTTTGAAATTTTGACATTTTCTGCTGGCCATCCAATCCGAGTTACAAAATATTCCATTCGATCGTTGAGCTTGGGTAACATTGATGTCGCAACTGAAATAAAAACGATTTTAATATATATTTTGGAAGGTGACCATAATAGGTGTTCAAGATAAAGAAAAGTACCGGTCATCTTTGTTGACTGATACTTCATTAGAGAAACAGAAAGAAGCATTATTCCCACTGATTGTGATGACAGAGCAAAAAGAGCATCCAAAATACTTTCTGCAGGTTATTTTATCTGTCCAAAGATTACACAAATCTTCAGGGATGCTTATTAGAGTGACGTGACTTTTGATTCCACCGTCAAAACCACCGACAACGTATACGGCGTTTGATTCAGGATCGGCGTGGGTCATTGCATGAGCATACGCAGGAGGTGGTGGGCTTCCAATAACTTCCATATCTTTCGTTATTAAACGAATCCACAAATTACACGAGTATTTATAAGCGATCAAGGAATCAGAAGTGTTATGCGGATTTTGACGACCACCGAATATCACCATGTACTCGTCGGTGGTGACCGCAGAATGAAGAAATCTAGCTTGTGGCTGCAACAAAACATTGCGATCAATCTTTATTTAATTATAAGGCCGTCTGTCCACGGAGCGCCGCATCATAGACGCGTATTAGAGACGACGTCGCTTGCTCTACGCTTCGTGGACGGTCTTCTATTACTTTCCATTGCTCGCTGCACGAAAGCGTACAGTGCCGTAGAGCAAGCGACGTCGCGTCTAATACGCGTCTATGACGAATCTCTCCGTGGACAAATGGCCTAAAGCTAATTATTAAGTAAAATCGTCTGCTTACCAAGCTATTACCGTCGGTAAGGTCGTCGTCGAATGGTGGTAATACAGACCATGTTCGAGTTTTGTAATTTAATGCGTACAATTTGTTAGAAATAAATGTTCTATTTATCGCGTACGTGTATCCACCGAAGATGTAGAAGCTGTCCGACTTGCTATGGTACACAGTCGAATGTCCGTAAACACCCAACGGTCCATTCCCAATCGTATTTATCGTGTCCCAAGTTTCTGTCTCCAAATTGAATTCCCACACTGTGTCAAGATATCCATACTTGGGACTGAATCCTCCAATTAATATCAGACTCTCCGATTCTCCGCTTCTACGCAAGGTCAACGTATGCCCGGCTAAAGGCGGCGGTTCCCTCTTCAATTCATCCTGCATAATTTGCATCCATCTTTGATTCTGTAAACTGAACTTCCAGAAATCACTCAGAGTGTTGTTCGATAATCCTTGAACGTCTTCCTCTTTCATCGACAATCCACCATAGACGTATATCTGTTGCCTGCTGTGGACAATCTCGGCCGCATGGAAATATCTACCTTGAGGCATAGAAGCTTCAGAAGTGGATTCTACAGTGATCGGCATCCAGGTATTATTTTTAGTATCGAATAATCTGATATCGTTTAGAGGACCGTGACTGAGAGAGTATCCTCCGAACATCCACAGACTACCCCTTCTGTCAGCGACCAACGTGTGTCCGAATCGTGGTAGGGTTTTTCGAAGATGATCCAAATGATCAGCCAAATATTCTGAATTAAACAATTCGGTGAAAATTAATTGGTGTTCTTTGATTTTGATCAAACAATCACGTCCTCCGTAACCAGGTGCACAAACGCAACGTCCGTAACCTTTGTCGCAAACTCCTTGTTTCTTGGACGAGGTACAGTTGTTGGGGCATATCTCGATGTCGCAATTGATCCCTACAAAACCAGTTTTGCATAAACAGTTCCCGTTACGACATTCACGATTTCCCGGACAATTTTTGCATGTCATTATCAGATAACTCGCGTTGAAACCCTCCACTTCGTCCAGTTGTTTGTAATGAACGGTAAGGAAGCCGGACTTGGCTTCCACGGTTACAGGATAGTCCGTGCTTTCTGTGCAGTAAACGCCAAGCAGCTGACTTTGATGGCTGGTCGTCGATGAAACGAATTCCGGAAGTCCGTCGTAGACGTAAACGCTGTTCTCCTGGCAACTAACATTGATGTCGTTATGTATAGTGAATTGTATCACGCTCTGCGTTCCTGAAAGCATGGTATCCGACGACAGATCTGTTTTCGGGCTGACTATCCAAAGACATTCCCTCGTTGGTGAATCTCCGAAATGGCTTTCCCATAAGGATAACTGCGAGTGTCTGCTGCCAAGACCTTGTCTGCCAGCTCCTTCGCCTCCAAGCATACCTCGCGACATACAACCGTAGTAACACATTCCACCGTCTCTGGGATCACCATAATAACCTTTCTCGCAACGCTGACACATATCTCCTTGAGTATTATCTCGACAGAAACATACGCCGGTTTGTCGATCGCAGACACCTAGATCGTTGTTCCCGTGTTCGTTACAATTACACTTTTTACAGCCCAGTTGTGTTGTGGCGTTACCGTAACTGCCTGCTTTACATTCCTCGCAATATCTACCGGTAGTCCAGTCTTGACATTCGTCGCAAATACCCGGCCCTTGTACGCAGGTGGAATGATTGTAACATCCACAATTGGTTCTACAATCCGGACCTGTCCATCCGAGGTAACATTCGCACTTGTAATCGGGTGCCTCGCTACAGTAGCCGTTAACACATTTTTCGTAACAGGTTTTTGTGCAATTTTCTTTGCCGTCGCCGTTGAAACCCCTTTTACACTGACAACTGAAGCTACCGTGAGTATTGGTGCACACCGCGTTTGGATGACAGTCGTGCAAACCCAAATCGCATTCGTCTACGTCTGGACACTGAGCGTATGCCCAGCCTGATTCGTCAGCGTCCAAAGTAGTATTCTGATATTCGTTAATGACCGAGCTACAATTGACGTGTGGTTGATTGAAATCTCCTTGGACACATGCTCCCATGATAGGATTTTCCAGACTATAACACCAACCACAGCTTAACGAATGTAGACAGCTGGAACAGTTTGTGTGCCGACTGCAGCTTTTGCATTGATCGTTGCCTGTTAACGATGATCCGGACCTTGATGTTACTCCCATAAGACCAGCCTGATCCATCCATTCCCGACATAAGCCAAATTGATATTCGGATGTGTATACCGAGAACGAGAAACACTCCTGCGTTGCTTCGCACCACACGCACCTGCCACGTTCGTCTAAACACTGTGTACAATTCGAACGCTGCCTACACGGAATTGGACACTGATCAAGACTAACGACTGCATTAGGCAGTCTACCTATTCGCGCACAACGGGCTTCCTCCGTCCACCACTCGCACAAATTACTACCCACACAAGATTCACAAGATATATAATTAGAACAATTAGCACAAGTTGAAGGAGTGATGGTCAAGTAATGCCATTCACGAATCGGACTGCCATCTTCGTCCCATTCTACGTCGACTGCACAACTTTCTGTCTCGTTGGTGGAACGCGAAAGACATTTGTTGATAATGTCACACCAGCCGCACGAAGAATCAGTTAAGCAATGAAGACAGTTTTTATACTGATGACACGATCCATTTTGATATGGTTCAAGATATTCGAACGTAAAGACTTTTGGATTTTCAGTTTTTTTATTATGAGTGATTTCCATTTTACTGGCGTACGCGTAACTCGCGGTGACCATCCTCTTCGACTCAAAATCCAACAAATATCGGCCTGGCAATAACATCATCTGATGTCCGTCGGGCCACTTTGTCGGAATACACTGCGATGTCTCGGCGGTTAAGTTTGCGACTAGTTCCTAACAGAATAAATTTAAAAAAAAACATAAATAACAAATAAATCATTTATTAACCCTTTGAGGACGAAACACTTTTACGCTTGACACAGTAAATGCACGGAATATTATTTAATTAAAATAAAATAAGCAGTAATTTCCTTTCCTCGAAGCATATGCTAAAAATGTATGTTCTTCGCATTTATGGTTACGATTTGTGTCAAGAATATAGGACGATATTTCGGTTTTGACGCATATATGCGTCGATCGTCCGCAAAGGATTAAATTAATCTAAAATGGGAACGTAATTTACCAATTCTTGAGGGTCATCGCTCCGTGATACGTGTAGAGTTGCACTGTTGTAGCTGACACAAATTTTTAGATGCTCCACCGTGCTATCCCAAAAGTACTGAGGCGGTCTGAGAAACCCGATTAACCTAGCAATCATTTCTCCACCAAGGGCAGATTCTGTCTTCGCCCCTTGCATCGATGGAACGTTAAAATCTACCGTAGTAGCATTGACTATCGTTACCGAATCGGGTTGACTAAAATTTACCGGAGGCTTATATTTTAAAAATGTCAATCCTGGTCTTTTATCCATTTCTCGACATTCCTCGACTTTTATAATTTCCGTGCCTTTCGGACCCCACCATCCCGGTATTTGCAACGGTGTATCGTCTCGTAGACCACAAACTCCGTAATTATCGTCTTTGTGGTGACAACGTGCATTCTGGACGCACCAGGTACAAGTTCCAAGGTTTAGTTTATTCGATACAGATTTTTTCCCGCGAGCAGTCGTGCCCCACCCTCCACCAGGTTGACCGTGTATTAGACACGAATGACAATCCCCGAGCGCAGGGCAAACGCCTGGACAACGAGTCGTTTGAAGATTGGTTGTACAATTGCTGCCAATAGTTCTACCATAACATATCTAGAATAAATAAAAAAATATAAAACCTCGAACGGGATATCAAATATTAAATGAATCTTAAAAATTCCACGTATTAAGGTAATACCTCGTCTGCTGAACACCAACCACATTCTGGATTAGCTGAACATTCCATTAAACTTTTATGTTTCGAACAAATTTGTTCCGGTTCTATGTAATCTTCATCCCCTGGTGCAAGCATTGCAGGCAATGTATATGCGAGTAAATCTGCATTTACATTTCCATGATAACCACCAACTAATAGTAAAGTATTTCCATTTCGTACATCTGCTGCATGCGCAAATACTCCTTGTTGTTTTGGATAACGAGACTCTATAAATAATACAATAAATATTTTCAAATAAAAGCACCTAATGTTTTTATACTATTTTTCGTTTTATTATTAAAACATTAATTTACCCTTGTCATTTAAACCTAACACGTCATGATTTACCCAAACATGACAGCCTAGGTGGTAAAGATACATTTGATTATCGTAACAAATCTCTTCTTTGTTATGCCTATGAGAGTATCCCCCAAATACAACTAAATAATTTCCTGCAAGATTAATTAAAAAAAATATTGTTGACATCTTATTTCATTGATCATTTTTATCGTTCGAATAATAAATAAGATTACCTATAATATTGCAAGTGTGAAATGCCCGTTCTCTCGGCACGTAAGTATCCCTTAAGTGCGCTCTCGGGTAATGAATTTCGGACCAAACTTTTCTATCAAGTTGAAATACAAACATTCTGTCTGATAATTTACTAAATCGTGCTACGCTGGCTACTACACCCCCGTAAACTAGCAAAGAATTTGTGGCACGATGATATACAGTTGAGTGTGCTACTACACGTACGTCTAACTCTTTACCCCCTCGGGGATGTACTTCTTTCCATCTTTCCGTAGATACTGTAGGATCGGCTAAAGTAAAAGAAGACTTAAAAGTATTTTTTACCTTAAGCAATATTTAAAATAATTTAAGCACAATTTCTTATATAAACTTACATAAGTTCAACTTGATCCTATAAAGACTTGATGAAAATTCGCCGTCAACTGTGCTACCACCAAAAAGATAAATATAATCGTTTGCTAAAGTGAGAGTGTGTCTTGTCAGTTGCGGTGGGTAAAACGGAGAATTTTTCGCCCGCAATGTCCACGAACGTGTATTAACATCGTAATGCCACAATTCATTTGACAAAGAACCATCTTGTACTTTTCCACCATATATCACGAAACCACCTATAATATTGGTACAATGTAAATGATATTACAACCGTATTATTATCTCTATTATTATTTATCGAATACACAACTGACCATCATATCTACAAGCAGCGTGACCATATCGTGGACTTGGTTTAGGTAGTTCATCAACTGGTGGATTTGTAGATTCATGTTTGAATGATTCATCTTTTTCCGATTTAGATTCTGGAATGAAAATGTTCTCTCCAATGGAATCATCAGTATTTTGTTCCCAATTTAATATATCACTTCTTATATTTGCAGCACGAAGTTCTTGATAAAGATCTAAGTTTTCAAGATTTCTACGATGTCTAATACAATCATAAGTAACAAAAAATACCGTTAACTGTGAATTAATATTAAATTGTAATCCGATACATTTATTGTACATCTTATTATTACCTTGCAGTTTGCGCATATCGAGGTTTCGGATGTCTAGAATGCTTCCTTTTAAGATCTTCGTTTCTTTCTATTCTAATTGTACTTTTACTCGATTCCCCGTCTCTGCTTTCGTGGACGTCTTTTTCATGTTCTGCTCCATTTTTTAAGTCAGACCAGCCATGCTGTCCATTTTCTGCATTCGCATGATTACGTAAACTAAAAGTATTATTGGGCTTAATACTGTAGAGTACTCTCCAAATAAGGGACGATGTACGAACACCATATAGCTCCTTCGCACCCGCTCCTATCCGCTCTAACTCGGTAGCAATAAGCATAGGATCTAAATATTCTGCAGACGACGTGCCTTCTGTTTTAAGCATACATATACAGAAGATGTAGTATAATTTTTACAATTAGAATAAACGGTTTTAGGGTTTACTACTTACCTAACACATTACCATATTCATCTTCCCACTGACTTGTACTAAACCGATAAACTTCCAAATCACTGAGTATATAATTGAGATCATAACCACCAAAAACATAAAGAGAGTCAGTTTCTTTTATATACACGGCTGTATGTGCTGCCCGTGGCCTTAGCCCACCTTCCGAATGAGAAAGCCAATGCCATCTGTTTGTCAGATAGAAAAATTAGAAAATAATTGGGACATTATAGTCAATTCAATAGCATAATTAGCAACATACTTGTTCCCATCAGGATGCGTTTTATGTAACGAGCAAGACTGTCCTGAGTATCCATTATGGCACTGGCATCGTTTTAAACCACATTCCCCACCGTAACTGCAATTATTCGGACAAAGAGCTCTAGAGCAGTCCCTTCCACCCCAATCATTTTCACAGAAGCAAGTGTTGTTAATACATTTTCCATGATTTGTACAATTATTTGGACAATTTGTAACTGAAAATTCTGCATGGAAACCATCCAAAACATAATTTGTATCGCTATAGAGTAATATCAACATCTGCAAAGGAATATAAGTAAAGAATAAAGCTGTTATAACATTTCCTGGTAATCTCGGAGGATAAATTATTCATACACAATTTATCATCTAAGAATTTCATATCCACTTACATAACCAGATGATGATGTCACTTGTTGTGGCTCTGTTTTTCCACTGAAACTACCTAGAAGCGGAGATCGAAAAGAATCTCCATCATAAACAAAAACATAATCGTAGCTACATTCTGTTCCCATTGTACGAAAACTCAATGTAATAAATTGACGGCTGTTGTTAGCTACAAAACATTACGTATACATTGAATAAGTATAAACATGTTGATCGATATACTAATATAAATACATTAGGAAATTTAACTACCTTTTATAAGCCATTCACAATGAGAGTCTTGAGTATAGTTTGAACCTAAAGGCCCGTCGCTAATGATTCCCCAAGATTCAGTAAAAACTTTCCTTGTTTTATCACATGGAATTTGTTTTGGAGATGTTTGCGGAGCTAATTCCAAGCCCCGCAATAGGCAACTCCATATAGTAATCCATATTGTGGTGGATGAGACCCACCCCATCACAGTATATTCGCCTCGCTACTGTTTGATACAATAAAGTTCATCATCCACGTTCATTGGATTATATTTTGAGCAATTACAATGTAAGGGACTTGCGTAACAAATCATATCTGGAAAGGTATAGTTTATATTACTTTAATTATTTTATACTTCTTTATCTTTTATAAAAAAAAATCACTGCATATTATATTCCTGCGATATAAGAACGCTAAGTTATCACCACAAGGTGAATATTGTATGAAAAATGATGAAGCAAATAAATTGAATAAAACAAATAAACTGTTTTCTATAATTATAAAATTAATACCACACAAAAAACAATAAGATATTATCATTTATATAGTTCATACAAACAAAATTAAGAAATGTATTAAAAAATAAGCAAATTATGATACATTCACTTAATGGCATGCGACAAGATCTATTTGTTATAATTATTTATAACACTGTTTAACAATCAGTTTCATTAGGTTCTGTAGTATAATATAAACATGACTTTACAATAACAGTAATTAAGTGTGCAAATGTCATAGTCACGTTGTACAATTATCATGCAAGCAATGAGCATACCATTTGTAGAATTTTACACACTAATAGAATAAAAAACAAAGAAAAGTATAGTAACTAATGTCAGTTCAGAAATATTGTATCATAAGACATAGCGATAAACGACAAGGGGATGAAGCACTTGACTACACTTTTTTCATTGAGACTGATTGAAACGAAATCAAAGAACATTCTTTAATTAAATAGATACGATAGAACCTCAGCTGGGATTGAATCAAAACATTATGTACGTATACACACATACACGTCAAAAAGATCTGCACTGTGCTATACTTTGAATAGTCGCATTCTTAGACGCCAATTATTTTCAAAGCACGTATCCTGAATACCACAATTCACATATCCAAGCGGAAAGCGATAAATAGTAAAACAAACGTGTAAATATAGACAGACAAAAATTATCGGTTAAACTCTGTTCGACCTCGCCTGTTGACACCTTGACTGTCTCTCCATACGAGGTCAGGGTGGGGGCTCCTCGACCGCCATTAAATTCCCCTCGTTTCGAACGCGGTCTCGATATTCGAAAGTTTCCAGGGACACCTCCAACTGAGAAAATACTATATAAAATTGCTTTTATTCAAAATACTATCTACACGTTTATGCCATTAATCAAAACATTGATATACTCAAGATAACATCAAGTATTATTTATCTAGACATATTGCTGCATGTGTTTCGCGGGACTTTAAAAGGAAAATTAACGCAAACATAAGATGCTTTGTTATAAACTTACCTAACTATAGTAATCATGAATGTTCGTCGTTTGTTTTTTTTATATGTGTTAAATAGTGCATCTATATTTTAGTCAATTAAAAACATATGTTCGCGCTTTTCGAAAGCATCTATTATTTTAAATATCCAGTACACATGCGGTTGCTGTAGCCTCTAACAAAAATTGTTGGTTCACGTTCGAAACTTATAGAAAAATAGAAAAATTGAATACACTATGCATATATATGTATACATACCTGCATGTTATGGAAGTATTGATCTTGTATGCAAAATGATTATAAACTTTGCTCTAACTATAATTAATGTGAGAAAGAGAGTATGTATAGTTGTAACAAAATTCATACGATGATCGATGCCATGATGTTTTTGAAAGACAAGTTCGTCATACTTATAATTAAACACGTACTACTACTAAGTTTTATTTTAAAAATAAAACTGATAAAAAATAATTTTGTTAATTTTAGTTTCAAAAAAATAAAACAGGTGCGTGGAATCCTGAATTTTACTTATCACGATCCAACGTCAATTTAATCACTCGACTTTCGATATATCCTTGATGCGGTAAAAATTAAACGACTCATAATGTGTTAATTGCATAATTGTATTCAATGACTATTTCTGAGTGATTGGGATAAAAGTTTGATAAATGCAAATGCAAAAAATCTTTTTTTATTGTTCTCCATTCATATTATGTATATGTGCATAAATACTCGTGGAATTTTTGAGACCGATTACTTGTATGCATAAGTTACTCATATTGTATACACGACAAATTATCATTACCAGGGAAAGAAACACAGACACAAGATTAGAAATCTGAAATATATGTATATGAAGTTTATCCGATATACACTTGAAGGACTGTAAACGCATTAACCTATAATATATCGGAACTTTTCAAAATTCTACCAATGTATTTTAATTACAAACTTATCGAACCGATTAATATCCGTCAATTGGTTTATTACAATGCAATAGCCTCTATGACAATGGAAAAGATCAGTAACCCCCCGCTTTGACGCACGATACGTGTGCACTTTACATAATATTGTGATCCCATTAACATATCTGTGGTATACTTTTCCTAAACCATCAACAGATATTCTGTATATTGCCAGAATCTTAACGATTGATACAATCGCTCTCTTCAATTGTACAGCATATATTACCAATGCGGTATAAATTATCTTCTCTGTTTAAAAACTCTGAAAAGATATTTGCGTGCTACTTATTCTGTTACTGATGCAATTATTATAAAATTAATCGGACATATAGGGGTCCAGACAGGAAAGATAGTAGTACCTAATAAAGCGAATGAACAATCTTCACATGTTTCGATTGCATTGATCTATAAACAAAAAAGGAAAAACGATTTTAAATTGTTTGAAACGATTATTGTACATCATATATCATTTAATCCGGAAAAATTGGGAAATTTTTCCTTTGTTTATAATTGTAGCGGTTCTTACATTCACGCACGAGAATCTTTATCAAAGACTTTTCATTTCATAAAGAAATTCTTTCCTATTCTTTACATTCTTTTAATTTATACGATGTATTAAAAATATCTCGAAACATAAATAAATGAATATGAAATATTCTATGTCTACGAAAAATAGATACCCTGCAGCTGCTTTGTCAACATTTTGAAGCTGTTAAAGGCAATCATATCATTTTTTTTCTTCCATTTTTTCAATAACATGCTAGAAAAAGAAGTATGTAATCGTAATGTCATATATTTTTCAATTTGCCTGTCAATTTGTTTTTTTTCCTTCTTCTATTTGTTAAATTAATAAAGGTTAATAAAGGAAGGGATATGAGAAGGGATGACAGTTTCTTTATGAACTAAATGAAAGTATTTGAGGATATTTGTACTAGAAACTTTAAACTCCAGCATTCACTTGCCATAGGCAAAATAACAGGAGTTCAAATCCTTCTCTACAGCGAACATCGGACTCGATTTGTATTCAAAGAAAAAGGCCATCGTGTAGAGTTTTAAGACATAATAAAAAATTAAAATAAAAAAAAAAAAAAAAAAAAAGAAAAAAGAAATGGACAATTAAGTCGACCGATCGAAGGAATGATAAATGACGTGAAAAATACAATCGATCGTCTTTCTTGTGCATTGGTACATGTAATATATACTCCGTAATAATGGCCGTTAAGGTGATCTAATTGTACGGATTCTAGGACTGTCGGGGAAACCAAAGTTGTTTAACCCCTTTGTAAATATTATAATAATCACGAATTACAAAAAATTTCATCGGGTTTGTCCATCTTCTTATGATAGATCCTTTTCTAAACAATGTCTTCTGTATCAAAACCACGACATAAATGGCTTCTTAAACGAGAAACATCAAAGACAATCCTTCGCAGATTCATCCTCTCCGTAGATTTCCGGTAACGTTGTTGTTTGACCGCAAACTAGATCCGAGATACTTTTAGCTTTCACCGAATGGCCGAAAGATTTCGCACAAACGCTAAAATCTTTTGTCATTTCACTGATCTCTTTGCTCTCCTGATGGTCACACGTAGGTGGTAATTTAACGGCTGACATAGAATATACATTATCGCCACCAATACTATTCTTACCAAAAGATGCGAGTGAAGTTGCTGTAGATGTAGTTGTAATCATATTTCGAGATTTATCTATGTCCATGTAGTAATCCTAAAATATTAATGTTGATACTTAATGTTGTAAATAATCTTACGGAAAAATGTATAAAATACGCGTAATATGATCGAAGGCAAACCTTTTCTGCGTTAAGGGGATTGGAAATTTGAGATTGGGAGGTACAATTTTGATTGCAATGTGCTAAAGCAATCAGTGCCTTCTGATTTTCTCTTGCATCCACCAGAAATATGCTTTCTTTAACTTCTTTTGCATTGTATTCATCAATCCTGCAAGAAACATTAAATCAGTATTTTTTTTTTTTGGCATTAAAGGGCTTTGCGTTTTTTAAAATCACTCACTTATCATAAATAACAGCATGTAAACCGAGTTTCTTCAGATGTTGAATTGTATCTTTATCATTATTGTCATCCCCCCAGCAAAAGATAATTAACCCAGCATCTTTCACTAATTTAACCTGAGATGGATCTCTAAGAATATCTTCAGTATGGACATTAATTCCTAATATATCAGCCGCTAACGCGTGTCTAACAGCCATCGGTATCGTTTGACACCTCGGATCGTGGTAAGTAGGATACTTCGAGGTCACACCTTGTGTCAAGAATACTACTGGGTACTTATTCTGTTTAAGACGAATCATGGCACAAATATCTGGGTTAAAAGATGAGAACACGATTTTTCTATCGCCTCCGTATTCTAACACGACTTTGAGTATAATGTCCAAATATAGATTAAGGTCAAAAGGATGATTAAGCTCGAACGTGCCGTCCTGTAGAGATGAATAATACGATTTTCATAAAAAAAAATAATAATAATAATAAAATATAAGAAATAAATAACAATCATTATTGTAATAATTACTAATTATCAGAGGTGTGCGGGTTCTTGAATTCACGAGATTCCCGAACTCCGGATCGGATCGGGAAAATTCGGGCGACAGACATGTATATCTATATGTGAATACAAGGATGGACAAATAACCGCATACATGTATAATATAATAAATAGATATTATATTATAGATCTCGATTTCTCGATACGCCTTTTCCGGATTTCGATACGTTCGTATGTAGTCGGATAGTTTCGGGATCTCGACGAGTATCATACTTTCGAGAGCCCGCTGGATCTCGCCTGAATTTTCTCAACCCGACCCGAACCTGAAATGTCGAGAACCCGCATACCTTTGCTAATTACTATTATTACCTTCAATTGCATTGTCCATTTTATTTCAATATTACAGCCGACGTGCTGTTCCAATTCTTGAAGTACGGTCTGAAGCGTAGGGAAAGGTTGATGATCCTCTAAATCTTCATCAAAGAATCTTGGATTTTTGTCTCGAGCTTCGGCCACATGATAAACCTGTAAGAAAAATGTGAATTTGTTAGAAACACACGAACCGAAAGTGTCTCTTTTCTTTTTAACATAACTTAGTTAGATTATAAAACTGGTTAAAAATTGTATGACGTTTGACATACTATACTTTTTTGAAGCCAAACAAAGCAAACACTCTGAGGTTATGTGAATATATTAGAAATAATATCACGTCTCTCATGATATTATTCACATGCTGTGGCAATGTGATTTATACATTTCTTGATGGAATGTTCTGCGCTCGAATACGGAACTAAAGAGACACGTGAAGTCAGAGGGAATGAAACTGGTGGAAAATTATTAAAGATGATCTTTAAAAATCTTCAAAGTGTTTTTACAAAAATCGTTTGGCTATATTACGCCAATATAAAAAAATTACTTTCAAATTCAATTGCTTCAACAATTTACAGCTTGCAGCTTTTAATCGAAGCGTAATGTATATCAAATATCGCGTAGTATTATGTGTTTTTAAAAAATTGATTTTAGTTGGTCTTGGAATAAATTTGAAACAGGCATGCATCGAGTGATACAAAATGACTAAAAATCTTGGGTTATACATCTTGGCGGCAAGTTAGGCGGCGCAAGCGATATGAAAGCTCACCAGTTGGTTAACCCCCTGCTCAGCTTTATCAACGAAATACAGCACCTTACCCAACGAGTCCCCCGGGTAATAAAAATCCTGTTGAATATTAAAAAAGACACAAGTACGAATAGGTATGCTACACCTATGATTTCATGATTGCATATGGCTGTGTATCTACGTACGATACAACCCCCTGAAATGATTGATTTCTCCTTCAATACAAAAAAGGACATAAAAAGCGAGATGTTACTACGCGTAGCATTATTAGAAGCCGCATTCTATTAGTTTAATGGAAGATGCAAGATTATTTTGTTAGATGTGTCTTATTAATTGACCTAGTAAAAGATCATGAAGGTGATTTCCATTAACATTCCACCATGATTTATAAAAGTGACAGCCCTTAAATGAAAGAAACAATCAGTTTTTCTTTATCATTCTTCGAGCGTGTAAATAACATTTCTTAATAAAATAAAACAAAAAATTAATTTTGTTTCGTGAACAAATGTTGAATTCTGTAAATAACTATAAACATGAAAGTATGCACATGATGTCTATGAAAATAGATCATTTGGCACGTTAACATGTCTGTGCAAAACCTACCTTCAATAAATGTAACTGTTCTAATGTCAGATCCTTAACAGGTATTTCCAGCATGTCCATAGCTTCTATTTGTTTCTTGCGTTTTAATGAAATAGATACATAAAAATCATGATAAATAACAGGTATATGATCTTTGGACAGTTGGACATCGAATTCGACCATATCAGCGCCGTGGTACGATGCTGTTTTTAAAGAAGCTACGGTATTTTCTCGTACGTTAGCACAGCTATAAAAAAAGATGTAAATTTTAGCACATAATAACGGTTGGAAAAGTTTAATTTGTTAACAAGCGTAAATTCAATAACATACTTCTTCGTGTGAAAAGATGTACCGAGCCCTCTATGTCCCACATCCAGGCCAGACCATCGTTGTTCCCAATGTTTTGCATACGAAATACTCATATCCCACGGATAATCCGGAATTGATTTTATCACAACATA
Organism: Stelis phaeoptera; assembly: GCA_943735885.1. Taxonomy (NCBI): domain Eukaryota; kingdom Metazoa; phylum Arthropoda; class Insecta; order Hymenoptera; family Megachilidae; genus Stelis; species Stelis phaeoptera. The sequence continues at coordinate 8,805,155 of OX030933.1, forward strand.
TTCCACTGTAAGTTGTCCTAAACAAACAAAGCAATTCACTCAAGATAACCGTTGTAGAAATAAGGGAACACGAACAAATTGGAACTTCATATTTTTACCGATTGGTCTATGTTTTGTGCTTGTGATTGGTACTGTTAAAAGCCCAACACTGGCTTGTAACGTGCTAGGCAAGATGTAGCTGAAACCAATATGATTTGGTGGTTCTCCTGGAAAACACCTTGAGCTGTACACGTAGTAGTCCACTAAATATGCCTGAAAAAACAGTCTACTTAATATACATGGAAAAACACTACTATTTAAAACAACACCAAATGTTTGCATCAGTATTTTCTGCTCATCCATTATAGAGCTTGCTTCAACATTAATTAAGTCCAATGATCAAGGACATTCAGTTTGAAGGAACGTTTATATTTTTCTAAATTTTTCTAAAGACAAAAAGAATTAGAGATTCTAGTAAATTTATGGCACATCATCAACGATCCTTGATCACTAAAAACCGTAGGAATTAAACTATATCATTCGAGACATTTGTACATCTTTCTCTTTTTTGTTTTTTTCATAAAATATTTTTTATGAATTATTTGGCAGTTTGAAATAATTTGTAGGCAAGAGCAACAAATTACTAGTGAACGATGACAAAAAAAGACGATAATTTATTTCCTACATAATCTAGCAATGAACCAGACCAATAATTGCCAAATGCTGTACTCTGCCTGGTGACGCGTATCCCGCAACACCTGCCGATCATTCATTATTAAATTTCGATATCAAGTCTGCAAGGTTTGTAATTCAGATTCAGAAGATTCTGACTGCTTAGTCTGGCATTTGTCCGCGCAGCGGTGTCAGGTACGGTACAGTAGAGTTGGTCAGAGCTAGAAAATATTAGTAGTACACTAAAAGGATATAGGAGTGATGGGAGCCTCACCATTTTCGACGCACACAGATGGATATGAGGTGTGACAGCGTTGATATCTCGAAATTCTTAGGTTTGCTTAGGATGTCGGCTGTGACTCGCGTAAACCGATCTCACGTTACAGTAGATCGCGTGTGGTCTTGATGATAAGTATGTCGAACACAAATCCGTTATCTTCTTAGTCATAATAATGCAATGTACTTCAGACAAAATTTTTACGGATTTACGAGAGACCAGCCTAAGGATGGGTGCGGTAGGGTGAACGACAATCAAAACCATCATATCTCTGTGTGATGTCATGTGACACAGATGTAAAGTGGTAGACGATGCTTAGCATCGATACATCAGATTGCATGTTAGCATCGTCATTTGCACCAGAGGTCTTGCTTTGTACAAAGCTGACGGTTGTCTTCGTTCCAGGCCAGTGCGCGTGACATCGCTTCTGGTTTCCAAGGAGGGCAATAGCTGCTGAACAAGTTTAATTATCTTTTACCAAGTAATTTGAACAAGTCGCGAGAGAAGACGTGGCCAGCCTACTCGTGGTCTACTGAAAACTCACATGATATGGTCAATGCGTATCTTTGGTGTATCTAAATTCTTTCATGAATTACCACCAGTTTGTCATTTATTGCTGTGTCATGCCTACAATTTTTATCAACATTATGTTTATTTATCTGCCATTTCTATTAAACAAAGATGTACAATTGCCGTCAATACTAGGGAGGTAAACTAAAACACATTTTATTTTTTTTTATTTCTTTTTTTCTCTCTTTCTTTTATACAACTAGTCGATGTATTATTGAAGACAATGCCTTTGATGTTTCCATTCGTAGAACTGTCCATTAAAGACGAAAAGTGTTGATTTGAAATAAAAATCGAAGAACTATCCTATGTACATAATGCATGTTATAAGAATTACAAGCAACGCAAGCAATAAATACCAACCAATGGTTATTCATCAAATTGTGTATTTACTATGGTTGTTTGATGACTTCTTATGCAATTACTTACGATCGTTTCAGGATATCGAACCGCAACATTGAAGATTATAAATTCGTCTTCATTGTAGGCTCGACCAAATTGTTCCTGAAGCTTGAAGTGAGGCTCTTCGTCGTTCATGACCTAAATAAAAATATTTTATTTAAATAAATATGATAATTAGGTATAAATAAGAAATATGGCTAAGTTATACATACCGCAATTTCGGTAATACTAAACGCAGGTTGATCAACAATATCTTGTGTATCCATAGAAAGACTATCATCTACACAATCGCCTCCAAATTGTTGCAATTCTAAAGAATTGTGCCTAACTAAATTAACCGGTGTCATCTAAAATGTGAACGTATGTTTAAATTTCGAACTTTTATGCATTGATATATTACATAAACAATGCAATTTAAAAATATATACCTTAATGTGAACTTTCTTATCTTGTAATCGGTTCTTCCACAGTTTTATTGGATTATTAAAAAGTTTAAATTGTACCACAGTTTCGTCAGTCAACCAGCCCCGTTCGATTTTGCAATAACTATTATAATAACCAAATTTATCTGGATCTGGCAATGTGTCACTAGTAAAATTGCTAGGTGCTGCAATAAATACAGAAGCTGTAGTCTAAAGCAATACTATTATTTAATAGCTAATTAATTATTTTTATATGTATATACATACTGTTCTTTTTGACAAGACGTGGTGTCATATGAGTCTCCCATCTACGAATAATGAGAGTCTTGGCCGAATTTTTAGTACCATTGGACTGACAGATGACGGCAACGAAATATCGGAATTCTACATCAGTATCAATGGGTAGTGCAACTTTTTGTGAAAATATTTGCCCATCTCTAAAATTAACAAACTTTTATGTGTATATAGTTACATATTATTAATGCATATCATGTGTATGTTTAAATGGTGTATTAAAAAAGTAAACGATCACAAATAAATAAACTTTGAGTTACTCACTCATCATCTACATCACCGAATGAACTGTCCCCAGCATGTCCGTCATCGGTATAAAATTCTCCACTACTGTTACTATCAAAAAGTGTAGGAGAATCCCGACTGCCATGTTCTTGTGATAATTGAAGTGCCTGATTGTGATTCCAAGCACCAAGCTCAGGCAAATTGCCCACCGCGTATAAAACTTCATTTTTCTCTACTTTATCCACCTATATAAACATTGAATATACTAAAATGACTAAATTTTAACTATTAAAAGCATTTAAAATAAGAAAAATTATTATTCATTACCTGCACCCTAAAAATCCAATCCCTTTTAGACCCCCTCATGTCTGATGTATGTTCAGCCGCCACCTCGGTGATGTTAGTCTCGCGTGGTTCCTCTAGCTGCTTGAATTGCTCCTCCTCTTTGTTCTCTATAAACCACATCCGCTGCATATTACTATCTTTTCTTTTTTCTCACTGTTTTTCTCTTTCAATTTTCTGTGTTTCAAGGTGTGTTCAATTCACATCAGCTAATTTTCTGTAATAAGGGACTTGTTGTAAGGTACGCCAGGAAGTTTACAATAGCAATCAAATTTATTGGGATAGGTGTTAATTAGACAAATTTTTCATGAAACTCGGTTTTAAAAATTATGTCTGAGTATTTATTTATTATTAAATGCCCAGTTACAATTTCTTCTTTAGATACATTATATAGTATGCGATTTAGTTATTTTTTGTTTAAAGATCTTTATGGGTATTAAGAAATAAAATATTTATATATTTTTATATATTTTAATACATTGAAAATATTTAATTGCTTTGTGGGTTGTTTAATAACAAATTTAATTAATTATTTATCAGCAAGTTATAGAAGTATTTATTAGAAATATTTTAAGTATGGTTGCATTGAATTGAATTAAAACTTTTTTAATAGCTTATTTTATATTGTATAAAATTAACTATCGGAAAATATAATATAATACAAATAATACACATAATATATTAATTATTTCTACTACGTTACATTAAAGGAATTCCATTGAAATTATAAAAAGATGAAAGAAAAATACTTTCACAATATTATTATATTTTATTTTAATAACTGTTATAATGTTTTTAACAGATTAAAAATGGATTCAATGATAAAATCAATATAGAATTAGAGGACATCATTTTATATTAATATTAAACAAACTTTTTACTGCATCATAACCACATAGCACACTTTACGCCAACAAAATATATCACAGTGTGGCACAATGTGACAAAACATGATATAAAAAAACTGTGTCAATAATTAAACATCAATATGCAAAACAAATAAGCAGAGGACAATAATCGTTTCGACAATTACAGTATTACTTTTATCTTGTTCAATATTAAATTTTACATTGAATCAGGTAGAACACATGTCAGCACTATTGTAAATATTAGCATCCATGCCACAATTTATATTGAATTTAACATGTGAATTTAATAAAATGAACAAAATGCAGAAGCGATTATACTTCTCTTTTTCTTTAATTATTATCAAACCACATCGATATAGACCTTTTTTGTTACGATATATATTATATTAGACATCCAGGGAAACGACGTACATGAAAGCATACTATTGCAGGAAGGTTGTATTTATGACAATTTTTATGCAATATGTCGGATACAGGTAAACTAGAGAGAATATCGTGAACAATAAAATAGCAAAATTTCACGATTCCTGAAACATCTAACCGAAGCACACTACTCCTGAAACCTGATTTACCTATTATGTCGAGAAAGCTCGGTGGGTTTTACATGTAAAGCTTGTTTGGCAGCTTGGTCTTCACCTTGTAAAAGAGTGCGTGTTATTTAACGAATGCCCATGGCGGTCGCTCCATATTTTTCATTGAATTTGCCATTATTCGTCACTTTTAACTTCACAACACAACTTTTTTAGCTGACACGAATCGACCCACTGGCACAACACACTACACCGACACCGCAGTAGTTTTTCCTTCACAAGTGAAACAATGGTCGATCTGGCAACGCCGTGAACACGGAAGTGACGACAACGATGGCTCAATAGAATCACCAATTTGAATTGGCCGAAATTATTGTTACTAAAAAACCTATTATTTTCATGCTTTTGTGTATGAAAATACATATAAATTATTAATAAGATTAATAATTGAAAATCGATTAAATCTGTATATATGTTTCACCGGATGCAAGTATTCAAAATATTTTTAATTTGAATTTTATAACATGTAATTTCGAGTAGTTACTTCCTGTCCGCCATACTGCGATAACGCAACAAACGATACACTGTTCAGTAAAAATACTGTTGTGCATGTATATTATATTGCTTTCAGATTTAATGGGAAATTATAGTCTTCAAATAGGTACCCTAACGTAAGTTTTGAATACTTATTACTTGCCACGATCAGTCATTATTATAATCTTACTTTCGCAATTACTTTGCCATAGAAGTGTAATTTCAAATCATCTATATTGCTTTTTGACAAAAAACAGATACTACGTAAAAATTTTAGTGCTGACATATTAATATTTTTCTAACGAAATATGTATTTTTTAGGTATGCTTAAATAGAGTGTTAATGAAAGATACTTATGTGACGGATGTCGGATGCCCGGAAGAGTTTTTATGGACGTTCCTTTTCTACTAATCTGGAAGACTTCCGGTATTACCATATACGGCACAAAATAAATCAATAATCAGCTTTCAAAAACTTTCTATCGTAATGTTACGTTTTTTTTTTGCTATTAAGTACAGCAATTTGCATGCTCCAATTTCCAGTCTCCAATTTCCGAGAAATTGTAAGTAAAAGTGTCCCCTACTACGTATAGATGGAAAAACGCGCGCGTAAATGAGAATGAAAGTGTACGGTGTATGCGATGCGTGTTAATTCAAGTAATGTCTAAAAATTATTACTGTTTTTTAATTAAAATTTAAGTAATAATATTTCTTTGCTACTTATTATTGGATATCATTTTGCAGGGAAACACATGATAAATCAAATTGTAATATATTCAATCGGAAGAAGGGTAATAGTGAGCAACAGGAAAGCATTCGTTAAAAAAAAAAATGTTCGCATCGACCACGGGGGGAAGTACGATAAGTGTCGTGACGCATTAAAAGAGGAAATTATTCAATGCAGGATGATTTGCTACCATTTATGACCACCTTTTTCGCAACTGTATACAATAAGAACACTCGGTTAATTACAACCAGAAGTCACACAAATTAAGTACAGTTAGCTGCAGAACTATGGTCTTATATTTTGCAATGTTCCATTGGTGCATGTATAATAATGTTACTCAATCAACTAGTATTTTCTAATTTAGAATTTTCTGACTTCTGTTGGATTTAAAGGGTAAAGTTAAGAAAATAATTTTTAATAAGATAACCTTTTTGGAGGTGTTCAAAAGAACTTATTCATTAGGTTATTAGTGCAACATAATTTATACTCAATCATCTGTTTCTTGAATTAGATCTGATATTACATCCTGAGGTATATAATGTTGCACTACATTAGAATACGCAATAATCATGCAATAACAGGCCTTGTTTGACTTCGTTGAAACGTGAAAGGTAGACAGACACAGTCAAGAGCCATATAAAGGTATGGAGAGTGAGCTGATTATCAAGTTGTTGAAAATTACAATTTATCGGCTCTAAACAGCTTAGAACGTTAACGATTTCGAAAAATGAGTCGGGGTACTACATATACAGTCGTACAACGAATATTATTGTAATTTGAGTATAAATTAATTTTATACAAGAATGATAATTTTTGTTATGAGATTTTGTTATATGTGCATCCGGTTGTAGCTGTGATAATGAAACGGCCTTCTACGAGCGTCATTTTTGATCTCAATAATTAAAACTTGTATCTCCGATTGTGCAGTTAACCGATAAAAATTGCAATTGCATAATCTCAAGCCTTTGTATCTTGTGTGCGATTAATAATAGCTACTTGTCTATTTTACAGACGCTGTTGAAGAAACAGTGTGATGCACGCGATGGCTTCTGACAGACACATACACCATTAAGTTATCTGGCCGAGGGCAATGATTCACTGTATTCTAGAAAATTTACATTTCGTACGACCGAGAAAATCTGGCACGAAGTTATTGCGTCACGCGCGAAATTTCTTTTCACGCTTACCGTTTCTCAACCGCAAGCATTTATAAACTTGGAACTTCTATTTGCATGAGATATTTGTACGCGCGATGTGCTTTTTTAAGAAATTGCAAAGACACGCTTTTCGAGGTGTTTCAAATACTTCCAGCAACCGCGAAGAAGCAGGCCGTTCTTCAGGAACTTTTGATTAAGCACAAACGGAGAAATCGATACGGTTTCTTTATAAAAGGTATCGCATAGTATACGAACTGAAGATAGACAACGTAGAATTTCTTTTTTGTATTATTCACATTCGCTTTGTTACTTTTTTTCAGACGCACCAGGCATTATGGTTAGCATTATTTGATAATAGCATCTGATAAAATCACGAAGTGTACTCAGCTACGCGTACGATAATAATACTCTGTTATTCGATCTTTTCTAAGAAAAAACAAATGGTGAGTTCATGGAATGCAAATCGACTTAATAGCAGAACATCACTCAACGTAAACTATGTAAATAATGTGAATAAGTATCATAAGAATTAGTGCGTTTGTATTTTATACTTTATTTCTTTTTATCTTTCTCAAATTCTTTACCGTTTCCTTATGTATGTTGGTCATTTATTGCAAACAACTGTAATACCTTCAGCTATTTTTTGCTCCTGACCTTGAATGACCTTGAGGAGTTCACGTACCGCGCAACTCTGTACTGTCATGCTTATAATTTTCTACGAAAATGTTTGAAGATCATTTTCAACCAATTTATATCAACATAATGTTGAAATAATCGTAACAGTAATATAATAGCTACTATTTTTCGCTTTTACTCCTCAGCCGTGTCAGCCAAATAAAAGACCAAGAAACCAGAGAAACTGAAGTGAAACGACTGTTAGCCAGTTGCACCTAAATCTGCGTATTTGTTCGTAAAGCGACCATTTTTTAAAAATAAGTACTCCAAAATAGAACTACATTTAGATAATTAGGTATGTATAACGTATCTCACTTGGCCGCAGTTCAATGCCTTCTTCAGTGCTCCTCAACTTCTGTCAACTAATGTCAACACTTTTATTTCTGTCAATAATTCAATAATTAATATCTTTTTTTATCATTAACTTTGCTAATTTTAGTAATACAGACCTTTTCATTTTTTTTTCAGACCATTAAATAAGCAATTATCGTTGTGTTTACTGTGCAAGGATTACAGAGAACACTAAAATAGCAAGAAAGATTTTATCCTGTTCTGATCGGTATACATATACATATGTAGATTGTGCATATCAAGTATAGGTACAAAGAAGAATAGCAACTTCCTAACGGACATCTTTAAATCAATATTAATTCATCCGGTTTCGTCACTTCTGAGTGATGAAATATAATCAATAAAACATCAGGTAAGCACGTCATCTTGCAAAGTCGTTGTAAACGCGAATATATCACAGAGCGTCGCGATAAAATATTAAACGGCTATCTAAAAAATACTGAAAATACTTGGTTAAGCTAGCAAATATTGTATTAACTTTACTCGTTGAACTCATTTTATCGAGAAAATGCCAGCAAGATATTTTACTATTCTTAATCTCACAGTTTGTGATGCAACGCGTCTATCATGAATAATATTTTTCGCTGATACGCGTAAGGGGTTGTAATTTTATTAACGCGCAGACAATAGTAAAATATCGTTATGTGACTGAATAAGAATGCTAAGATAACATAACATTTCTGTGCAACGGTAAAAAAATATTTAGTCTGTAGCGGACTGCATAACGTCGTGCTATATTTGTTTATCGATCTGTTTGAATCGAAGGCATATACATAGTGATGCATTCTTAACAAAGGTAAAAAGAAAAAAAAAGCGTTTAAGCAAACAAAACTACGGCACGTAGCTATTGTGACTATTGTTCCATTGCTACTGACGCAAATACATGTATGTATAATAATTGTACTTTCCTCACATTGCTATTGCTACAGTGCCAACAAAAAGCTAGTGCTACTTTTTTATTTTTTAAACATTCATTCTAAGAACAAGTACGAAGAACACTTTTCATTTATGTTTCATTTGATTGCATGATCCATGACTATTAAAATTATACTTTTGAACGTGTTTAATTAATTAATTATTCATTCACATATGGTTCTTTACTCATGAATTCTGGTCATTAGTCTGTATAAATATCTTCAGTATCTTCAGCATATATTCCATATAATTTAATAAATAATAAATGTTATTTTATACATTCATTGTTTGAATTATAACACGCTGAGCGCCACGTCAGTCACCGGTGATTTTTTTTTTACATTCAAATCATTGACAAAAAGAATTATGAAATAAACCGCGGATACCCGCTGGCTATCGAATTGAAAGGTTAATTTTGAAAATTAATCGACTGCATCCTTAATAATTAGGATTTTATCGTGTCTGACTATGTAAGTCCGTTTTCACTGTGCCACTTAACTCTCAACGTGTTAATACCGTTACGTGTATTTTCAGGTGTATCAAAACTTCATTTATTTGGTCCTACCACGATTTTCTTGAATCGTGTGCTATTTTTAAGATTAGCGAATCACGATTGCGTTGCTGCGGGCGATTCGAATGAAAAAGTTGTCTCCAACGTATTGAGTTATACCGATTCTTGGGAAATATTCGCACGTGATGAAATTACACACCCTTCTCACATGGAACACACGATCACTTTATGACTAAGTAGAGAAATTATAGAAAATTATACATATTGCTTCTGAGAGATGCACACGTGCTGATACCGGATACTTTATTTGTATGAAAACAATTAAAAACAATACTCAAAGCATGCGATACATCATAGGTAATAACGTTTTCTTTATTTTTGTAATTATCATTATTCAAGTATTTTTGTCAAACACCTTTGCAATTTTTTGGTTTCTGTTATCAGATACGAAAGATGTTTTACCGTTTAACGTGAAACAAGATTCTTTGTCAGAACAGATAAAGTAAACGAGGCAATTTGGTATAACAGAGTGATTTAACCGTGTCTGTTTTAAACATGTATAAATATACATTTAGCTTGAACAAAAGTGCTGAATGCGCGAAGTGAAAGGAGAATTGAACAAAGAATGAAAATGAAACGGCCACTAAATTGCAACAAATTTTTCCGCGGTTCACTATTTTCTTGAACAATGCGTTTGTATGCACATTACGAAATAATCCATCGAGATAGCGAGCTGACGTAAAACCAGGAAACGTTGTTTGTGACAATCAGCTGCGCGTGTTTATGCGAGTTCAAACATGAGAGTATGCGTTTTGTGTGCCTCACAGAAAAGAAAAAAAAAAGAAGCGGTGTCGGTTCAAAGTCCACACGAAAGAAATTTCGTTCGCTTCTCAAAAACTCGAGGCTCGTCATTATGAAATCGACGATAACATCATTTATTTATGAAGACAACTTTTAAATCGTCTATAGTCTATACCGACAAAACTGTTGTTCGAAGGTTTATTTCGTTTTCGTTCGCAGAATCTGTTAACGTAGATTGCCAGATTACCTTGCCTTGCTATATTCCAGTTCCCTGAATTGTTATATCCAGCAACCTACGGCATGTGGTGTATTTCGCCGAGAGCACTTATATTTCAAGTTCACTGAAAGTTTGTATAAGAAGACTGATGAATAATATATAATTGACAAGCATAAAAATTGTTGGCACAGTAGTTGGTCTACGATTCGCAGAATACAAAATATAAAAACATGTACAGGTATTTTTGCAAATCATTCATTATGAATTCTTAGTGCTTATGTTTACTTGACGTAAGCTCCAGCGAGTTATGTCGACACATCGATCGTGGACTTTTGATTTAGGAGGGAGGGGAAACTGATGAAAATCAAAGTTAAATGTGAAGATATCCTGCACACGACAAAACGATCTTAATTGTCATTAAGAATTAGCAGATCTTGAATATTTCTGTATACCTGATAAAGCATAATGTTGCAGGTACGCGATACATGGTCAATGTTCATTGCACGATCAAAGAGGCGTATTCTAAATACGGTGATCTGGATAATTTCTCGAAAATGATGACGCACGATAAAAAAACAAAAAAGGCGAATCGATTCGTCGTTTTATACCCGATAAGTGGCAAACTCTGTACGTTTTATTGAATTCAATTTCGACAGGAAAGATACAAATAGGTAGATGACGAAGCAACTCTTTGGAACACACCTTGAAAACAAATTGATGCAGTCACACGAGCTGTCACATATCAAAATCTAAACATCAAGACAACACATTTCTTTCTTTTTTTTCTTGCAATAATGATAGTAGATTAATATATGTATGTGTGTGTATCGTGTTACTCACTAAATTTTGTCACGTGCACCGAAATCAAACTCTTCTTCTGGTTGGTATCATAGCAAACAAGTTGACTATAAAAAATTGGACACGTGGTATTTCACCGATGAATATGTAACGCGTGCACACATCGCGATGTAAGTATGAACTTTTTCCGATATACGGACACAATTGCAGAGACAAGTAACAAAGAGAGAAACAAAGACAAAAGGTGAGATAAAACGGCAGAGAGAAAAAGACAGAGACCAGTGGCCGTAACGCAACAGCAGAACCGTCACCAACGTCCAAATACTCTACTGACTGTTGGAGTCGGATTTCAATCAGGTTATGCAAACCCTACGAAACCCCCACTTTTCTTCTTCGCTCCTATATACCTACGCACGTGACTCGTCGTTGCGTTACACGTTTATACAAACTACTGTATACGCGGCTGTCTGTGTGAACGTATTACACATATTTACTAATTTCTACACTGCACTCGCGCAAATAGTTTGTACGAAAAAAAAAAAATCAAATACTTCAACCTTTAACACGTACATGTTTGTTATTGCATTAATAATTATGATATCTAAATAAGATTGTACGTCACGTTTTGTGAACAAAAACAATTAATCATATGTTACAGTATGTACATTGCTATTTAAATTATTTAATAACATTACTGTAATATTATATAGTAACATTTATTTTATTTCTTGACAAGCAGATGTAAGATATCCTCTGTATCATACCACGTTCAGCATTTATCATTTTGTTCACGAGAACCGAGATTAATAAGTAATGCCAGATTAACTTGATTTTTATACATTTTTTCCGTGTAAAATCATACAGCGATTTCGAAACATTTAATACCTGGAATTGTATATTTCATATTAGTCAGCGAAGCTGAGTACAGTTTTATTCTACTTGGAAAAAAAAAATCATTATTATCATCATATCTAAGTACAGAATAAACGATAAGTGAATATTGAGTTACATGAGTGCTTAAAATTGTTGTACGAATTCAATTTCCAACGCTTCCGTATTGTACGTGCAAATCAAATGTTTAAACAGACGCCATCTATCGGACAGTGATGGCGGCTGTTCTCCTGATATCAGGATAACATGTGCAAGGACGTAGACGAGGAGGATAAAATACTCTACGATAAGGATAGAACATAGTTACGCCCACTACAAAATGCCGACACATCAAACAAAAGTTAACTATTAAAAATAAGGAAACACTTATTTTTTGCAAATTATGTTTTGAAAATGTAGCTACGTTCAGTAACTATACTTGTTGGTAGATATTGATACTAATTAATTGTTGATAATTTCAAATACAAACGCACAATCGAAATTGATTGTATCTGAATAATTTTCTCATGTAATGTTAACATTATGCTTAAGAATAATTAATTATTAATAATTTCAAAAACAGCGGATTTCGAGCCTCTTCGATCGAAACGTTTTATTTTAAAATATTAATAATTAATTAAATCACAATTAAAATTATAAAAATTCTCATTATATTTAAGCATTGATTATCCTACTATTTTATAATTTTGCGATTAATTAATTACTGATAAAAATTATAACAAATATCATAGTAGAAAATAGCTGTCAAGCAGTTTCATTTTAAAACCATAAAAGAGTAGAATTTATTTGTAAATAAATTAATAATTATCTATTTGTCATTGATGGTATTCATTCGGTACGACGCGCGACGCCATGATGTAGTGGGGGCGTGTCCGATTGTCCTTGTTATCGTCCTGTGCCACCCCCTCATATTATGGTATCCTAATACCAGGAGAACAGCCGCCATCATTGCTCAATAGATGGCGTCGTTCAAATTTTCGATTTACGCGCGAAATCCGACGGGGCGGGAAATTTATATTTTTAAATTCTATATAACAAATCGTATAAATTTTAATGACTCAAGTTTTATTCAATTACGAAGTGTCTATCTTGGAATAATTAAAATTTATCATTTAAGCACGTACTTCAACAGGTACACGTTAAATATAAAATATCACAAAATAAGATAAAGAAGTACGATTAGATTGAAAAACTGATGGAACGAATCCGTATAAATGACGACTAAATCACAGATCTATTGAAGTATTTATAAAACTCGAATACATTATTGTTCAATTTTGATTTCTATCGTCGCATTCGATTGTTCAAGCATTTTACTTTTCAATCAACGATTGTTACCATGCACCTTTATATGTACACATATACATATATATGTATATTACGAGAAAACAACTGCAGTTATTTTAGAACGATTATTACTGGCGTCTGTCACTTAACGGGCATTTAATCAGACATATAAATAATACATTTGACGTGTTTATGGACGTTTCGTTGCGTCGATATACTTATTATCTTCCGCAAATTCCTCCTGGAATTATTTCACGATCAGAATTTTTCCATCTAAAAATTATCCCGCGCATAAAATCAAAAATTAATAAAAAAAATTCTGATAGACGCGTTTTATCAAGGATTTTCTTTAAAAATTTCTTGAATACAAATTAGCAAAAATTAATTAAATTGCGAGTACGCGCAACAATAAGATTATGAACTTCCTCAAATTTATCACAGTCGTTTACAACTTCACCGTGATTATTATTTGCCATCACCAGATGTAGCCAATGTGTACCGTAGATAGCGACGAGTACTCGAGATTGCGCCTCCTATATCTATTTAATTACTCAACAATCCAAAAATATTGGCTGAACGTTTTATCGGTCTCGGGGGTGTGGCACAAAGAAGGAATAACCTTGCCAATAAATTACTAACTTTCCTCGTTGCATTATCCCGTTTTCCAGTACCCAAAATGACAAGTTATATAATCAGCAAAAGTATAGGAATTACAAACAAACATATAATTAATAACTAACAGTGTGTTTAATACAACTTGCAAAAACTACCCCCTTTTTGGGGCACCCCTGGGCTCCACGATATCTATATATGGCCCTGCAGATTATAACATAATTGATAGGGGAGAAATTGGACCAATTGTTAACACTTTAGTGACTGATATCATGCATCTGTATTTTAAAAAATAATTTATACCATTATTCTTCACCTTATCTTTACTTGGCAAATACTAATAATTGCAATTAAGAAATAAATAATTTTGCAGAGTTTATATAAAGGAATTTTCATTATAATTAAATCAGTAATGTGTAAGTTAAGTATAAGAAGAAATGTAAAAATCCGAGAATTAAAGATTCCATGAAATGTGCAGCCATTAAAATGTTCAAATATTAGTCAATCCATATAAAATTTTTACAGATATGTATATTAATTTTTGCAGATACCGTCAGTACGCTGTTCGAGGTGGTCTTAAGATCGCCGATTGATCGTTATATGATAAATTTCAAAAGCGATTAATGATTAGATTAGTTGAAATCACGTACCGCCGCAGAAAACAATTTTGCACAATTATCGTCTCACAGTAACTGTTAAACATTCGTCGTATAAACAAGATACTAATTGAACAGATAAAATCAGAAATGTATAATGAATACGGCAGGTTTTTATGCCTGATCAAGGTCTATTATTTATCTAAATAGAGGTCAAACGCGTCGTTACCGATATTCGCCAGAAAAGAAGAAGAAAATCTTTACACGGACTTCTATCGACTTTTAATCTGTTCCGTTGATTTGGAAAAAAGACTTGGGTCGCGATAGTGGAATAGAGAGTTTAACACTGTTCGACAAATAAGATAATGTTTATCAAGGCCACCGTTCAGCACATTAGATGATGAGAGAACAGTGATAAACGAGTGATGTCTGGGAGTATAAGATTATTTATTTATCGCCGTGTAAGTCGGATTAAATAAACGACATACCAATTCCGGGTCAACGAATGACGATATAAATTATAACAATTTTGACAGTACATTTTTTTTTTGTTGACACGTTGACTGCCATGGTAGTCACTGATGATTTATCGTATGCTTTAAATTTTGTATAATTGAATAATTAACAATACAAAGGCAAAAATAAACTTTGTATGTTGAATTGGAAAATTAAACAAACATATTTAATAATTGACAGTCAATGTGTTAATGACAACTTAAAGGTATCTCTTTTTGATGCTTGGATTGTTTATTTAGTAGCTTCAGGTACAATAGTCGCTACATGTTCCTCTTCAGTACAAAAATATTGTATATAGAGAAGATTATTAATTCTTATTTAAGTCTGGAAATCTTATTTAATCCTTAACTGGTGAGGTGGGATCTGAGAAAGCCCAAGATGCTTCATTTAAAATGAAATTAGGGAAAAAGAAAAAATAGTAAATAACCAACACATTTTGTACCAACTGTGTAGATCTACACATTCCACATTAACTGTGATCTTGAACACCGATCATATTATAATAAATTCCTTCACTTATCTAATAATAGAGGTAATAGAAACAATGAATTATATTAAAAATAATAAGTAATTTTCATAGCTAATAGATAATCTTACTTATCGAACTTTTAATGGCTTCAGCGTGGTACTGAACGTGTTAAGGATTAAGATTAAGAAGTTACGTGCGTATCTTTCTCTTTCAAGGTAGATGTCGATGGTAAGTGTTGAGAAATGTTGCTTTCAAAAGAAAAGCCTGTTTTGAAACTGTCTTCAAATGATTTCCTCAATTTCTCAGAAGTATTATAATCGTGTGCTCAGCACGAGTATTGTGAGATCGTGTTTATTTTTATGACAATCACTTGATATTCACCTTGATCAGTTGTTCCAAACTGTGTGCTTTTTTTTCAGAATAAGTATAATACAAGATACGTATGTACAATAATGTTGCAACATATTCTGCTGTTGTATACTTCCCAAAATTATTATTTACATTTATTTGTTACAATAGTAACTCTGGTCGCATTACATGAGCACTTTAGTCAACAAAATTCTATTTTTCCTTTATATATTCATACGATAATCATAGGAAATTATAGTACAATTTGTAAGCAAACATTTGGCAATGACGTTGTACGATCACAAATATTTTCGTAACCAGATATCTGTATCGTACAAATGTAAACTTTGGTATTCATCTGTGACGATAACTCGTTCAATTTTTGAAAATAAATATAATTCTTTCGGTGGCTTCCATTAAAAAAAAGAAGAAAAAAAAAAGACGATCCAGCGACTTTGCGTTAATAAACATGATAAAGTATCTGCCTAATAATTTATTCATCAGCTTTAAAGATTCAAAACAAATAGAAGCTTCGCATGATTCAGATTATTTGCTTTATCATTTTAAAAAAATGTCTCTTTCCGAAACCCAATGTTATTTCTTCATTTAAGGTTTCATCCTTATCAGTTGCTTAATCTCTTCACTTGGTCGATGCTTTGAATCACTCGTTAATACTGATAACACGCACCTCTCGACATTCGTATCACAATTTCAAACTCCAACAGAGATCGTGCAAAACATCCTTTGCCCATCACAATTCAGTCGTAGCCACCCCCCAGTACTGCTGCATCCTGGTCGCGTCCTGCTCCAAAGAGTCCAATCCGTTTCTTTCCTGAATGACAGCGAAATCGTATTCTAGATTGTAAGGCATTAGCCTCTGCAAACTACCGAAATAAGCCGCGTTCGGCCCTCCGTTCAGTAATCTCCTTCCGCTACCAAACCGTACGATGGGTGGTCTTGGCAGGGAGGGATTAAAAGATCTGGCACTTCCGAATCTCTTCGATAGAAACGGTAAATTGCTTCCTAATTGGGGCGTGGATCTCGATTGGCCACGTCTTAGAGGGGTTCGTGTCAATGTGTCTAACTCCTTGTCGAATAACAGTTGAGTATTCTGTTCCAGCATGTACTCCCAACAACGGAACTGCTCCTCGCTCAAGGCACCGGATCTCTCCGACATCGTGTCTTCCTGCGCCGTCACGCAAGTTGATACCTGTTGATATTCAGAGAATTACAATGTGTTGTTTAACAATAATTCTACGGTTTTAGGATGAAATTTTTCTTATGAGAGTCTTGGCGCTTTCTGTAGGAGGACCAGGTACCTGGGTACCCATTCATATACTTTTATTTAACAAATTTTTATACTTTTGTGAAAATATCATAGTAATATTTCAGATTAATGTATACTGAGATTTGTGGATATTGTAAGGAGAAAGGGAGAGAGAATCTGAAATATGAATTTTGGAATTTTTTCTAGAATCATTCTCATATAACAAATTTTGAACGTTGTCGGATACTGTGTTAAATATGTATAATTGTACTTTAACAACCGATGAAACAGAATACTTATGTACATCTGGAAACAGTATCTCAAGAATGTGTTGACTCCGAATCCAATCGCAGCCTCAATTAAGCAGATAATTAGTGAATAATATTTCAAGAATGTATAAAATGTTGCAACTCAAGTAACGCTGATATTAATTCATCAATTGTTAAATTCATTACCAACCAGTGTCACCTGAAGATACAGCCTATAGTTGTAGGAATTAACAGGTTTACCTTTCTGGTACTGTTCTCATTTACAAAAACACTTTGGCGGGCCTTGTTCGTGGCTCTGGAAGCAGCACTTCCGGACCACACTCTACCGGACGGATGTCTTGATTTGAAAGTGCTATCGCTGGCTTGATCAGACTGACCACTGGGCGAACTCCTGTCGTCTTTATACGGCGGGCTTTCGTTCTCTTGGACGGATCTTCGGTTTTTGAAATATCTGCCTGACCCGTTATGAGCTTTGTTCGATCTGCCAATTACGAACAACGAAAAAGTGATAAACAATTATATAACGAAGATATTGTTGAATAATTACACGCAAGATGCACAGCTTAAAGTTTCTATCTGTACTTTCAAGAACATGTTTCAACATTACTGCACCGTTTTGCACTCCAACGAAATTTCTAGAAATTTACATCGAGTATATTCACGCGAACTTTCTCACCTATTTACTATGCTCTTCAGCACGCCATTTAAATAATAGCCCTCGTTCGTGTGACAACAGCAAGGTCCCGGTGGCTTATGAGCTGCCGGTGGCACGCAACAAGGACAAGGACACCCTGTCTCGGCTTGACCTCTATTCTTCCCAACAGCGTGTCGCAATTCCCTCATCAGTTGATCCAAATCGCCCTGATTGGGTCCCGTTAATCGGACGACAACGATGCTCAAATTATCCTCGGCGCCGTAAGCCTGCGCCAAATCCTGAAGTCTTTTGGCGGCTAATACAGGACTCGCCTCGGCTCTGGCTTCACGAACAGCCTCCTGAACGCTCAACACCTCCCACAATCTTCTATTAGCAATTATCACGAACTCGTCGTCATCTTCCAGATCCACTTCTTCGAAGGACGGGTCAGGGACGACCAAGGGAAACATCGCAGCGTTTCCTAACTGATTTCTTACAGGAAGTTTCTTCGCTGGTGCCAAGGTCAGAGGACCAGCTGCTCTGCACAGAACCGCCTTTGCGTCTCCCGAAGAAGCTACCTTCAATGAATATTTTGTTGCTGCCTTTGGATAGCTTTGTTGCGATTGAATCCTGACGATGTGTGCTAATGTCGCATCGATTCCATACTTTTGACCCTTTTCTTTAAGTTCTCTGTGAGCGGAGAGTAACGTGTACTTCAGATACTCCTTCGACGTTTCCCGGACGGTTCTTTCTTCCAGCAAAAGGCGAGGTATCATCTCTTGAAGGGCGCTTGGGGCCTCCTGGTTCGAACCGCCGTCGAATATGCCGAAGAGACCCTCCACGTTACAGAATGATGGCATCCTAACTTGAGATACGTATAATCTGTAAGCAAAAATAGATGGATAAGCGTGAATATAATGCTAAAGGTATTTTAAGTAAAGCCCAGATATTCAGAAATATTTGTCAAATGCTGTATTCAAATTTTCTTGAATTTCTAGCAAGTAGTAACTGATATTCGACAATTTGCTTCCACCTTTCTCTGGATCCTGCAGTTTCAGAAAATCCTAGCCGCCACGGTTGTTCCGCGCCCTTCTCGGCGGAAACAATTTCCTGCTGATGGGGATGAGACGGTAAGCTCGGTCTATTTTGTCCTGACACATCGACCAAGGATATCGGCCGTTGAGATCTATACACTTGGAATTGTCTGGGATCCACGTGAAGCCTCGAGTTGCAGGATATGTCGAGAAATTGAAGCTGGGGTGGTACTAGAGTAGCCAGGTTCACCCTGTCCAGTTGGTTATGGGCTAAATCTAATACCTGAACAAGATACATTTCATTCCATAAATGATTTCAGTAACCAGTAGAAACTATAACTTTATTTAAACCTCTTGTTGCAATAATATTTAACTAAAAAGTGCTAACACTATGTTAATTATAACTTTATTTAATCTTTTCATCGTATTAGTACTATGTAGACATACACATGTTATAATTTATCGTTTAGAATTATACAATAAATAATTAGGACCCGGTGAATGGTGGGTGACTATGACCACCCATAAAACTAAAAGGGTTAATTCAACTATTATAGATTAATAAATTTTCTATTATTGTTTCTATCTTTCTTTAATAACTAACGGCAGTTTATTTCAATTTCCAGGCTGGTATTTCCAGCGTTACCTTCAACGATGTCGTCTTATTAAAGGTCGGACAAGTTAAAAGTCGATTGGAATGGACACGCAACACCCGTAAGTGTCGTAAATTGGCTACATTGTCCGGCAGATATTGAAGACGATTTCCAGATAGTACTAATTCTTCCAGATCCCTCCACGAAGCAATACAACTGCAAATCGATGATACCTGTTATCTTCGATTTCAACGTACGAAACTATGATTAAACAATAACACTCTTACCTCTCCGGAAGCGTGTCCAGGGTGTTGTATGCGATATGAAGAACTCGCAGGGAATTCAATTTTGCTAAAGTATCTAAAGCGGTGTCTGTTAAACAGTTCGCGGTAAGGTACAATTTTTCTAAACTGTGATTCCCTTGTCGATTCTTGTTCCCTTCTGCCAAATGAGGCAGTTCCGATAGCCGATTGTTGGAGAGATTCAGGACCTTCATTCTGAGGGAAAGATACAAAATTGTATCAATATAAATCTTAGAAAAGCTCCTAACGATGTTAGAAATATAATTATAAATATATATTAAGATATTAGCAATATAATTGACAATTGAACCGACTGGCATACTTTTCGGTGTTGACGAAGAAACTGGTCGGTAACACTGTCAGCGCATTGTCTTGCAAAGTCAAGTGAACGATGTTTAATGGTTTCCGGGGTGGCGGAAGTGCCTGCAGCCTATTGTGGGGAAGGTGAAGAACCTCCAGTCTCGATGGCTGTGTTAACAGTCTGTCCGGAAGGGCCGTTAAGGCATTGTGAGACGCAAAAAGTGCACGCAATAAGGGTAGGTCTGGGGTCCATTCCGGAAGTGCATCTAAATTGTTGCTAAAACGAAAAAGTATATTGTTACAAATGCTTCAATTCGAACAAACAAGTTTATCGATCCAGATAAAAAAAAAGTCTCCTTGTTACAATAGTTATTTGTTTCAGTCTAGTTTTATATTTTATATGGCTATTTGGTATATGAATATATACAGGGTGTCCTAGTTTTTTCCCGGAAAACTTTACTAACACATTCTATTGTACAAGCCAAAATAAGACGAAAATGTTATATAAACATTATAAATAAATGATATGGATATCTGCCATCGTCGTTTAAGGTTCGTCAGATTGTGGATCTTGACATTCGTAATTAGTAATGCAATAGATACTATTTTCCGTAGATGTCAGTTTCGCATTCAGAATAACGGACAACATTTTGAAATGGAATTATAAGTGATTTCAACTCGTGTGATCTGAGTGAACGACACCAGGTAATTATCATTTCATATTTTTGTTTATAACTTTTTAATAAAGCATTTAAGAGCCTATGTTCATATGACATTTTTGTCTTATTTTTTCCTGTAGAATATGTTGGTAAAGTTTGACGGGAAAAAACTGGGACACCCTGTGATATCGCAAACTAATGAATAAATACAGTGAAAATTGTTGAAGTAATTAACGTGTTCTTTTTAAATGATACAAATGCTGACTATGAATAACAGTGTCGTCAAACGTCAACGCTTGGGGATTTAAATTATCTTAATTTAATTGAATAACAATGTTATTTAATCTAAGGTTAAATAACAATTCGCTTCATTTAAAGATTCTTCTCAGTCAGCGGAATTCTGCGGTTTAAACTATAATCTCATTAAACGAGATACCCTAAAATAACATCATGCAACGATACGATTTCGTTACACAACTATATTACATAATTTTATCAAAAGTAACAGCAACATTTTCTTCCTTCGTTAACAGAAACGAAACATTTTCGCTTACTAAGAGACATCCAAATGTTCCAGATTCACCGGTGCCGGTTCGATGGTTAATTTCTTCAGTTCTGAAAAAGAAATTTTATTATAAAATACAATTTTTACACATATATGGAAAGAAAATGGAAGGAAAAGATCTTACTGTTGTTTCCAGCAATAAGGGAAACAAGATTTCTTCCGCAGACGGTAAGTTCCGTTAAAAGATTTCGCGCGCAACGAACGCTTCTCAATTCTTGAAGAGCGCTGATGTCCAATTTTTCGATGCTATTTTCACTCACGTCTAGATGCGTTAAATTCTTGATTACAATGGAAATAGAAACGAGAACGATCAATACTTATTATTCCAAAATTCCAGTAGAGCGATATGTTACAACGAAAGTGCTTACCCCGTAATTGCCAAGAATTATGTTTCCTTTCAATTGATTGTTCCTCAGGTTCACTTTGTACAGATTGTTCTGGTTGTTCTTCTCATCTTTGAAGACTTTGCTGTGATCGTTCTTCGACAAAACATCCTACAAATAATAAAAATAATAAAGAAAAATTCTTATCAACTGTCCCGCCTGTTATATTAAATTGTTATTTAATTGTATGTGGCCGATAAAAAGTATTATAAAACATTTAAAATTAAATAGAAAAATTGTATTATTGGTTAAATTTTTATAATTTATTACTGGTTATTATCAGCTAAATAATTTTAATACAAGTATATGCATTAAAAGAATAATATTTTTAAGATATATTATATCTTTTCTGTATTAAAAAATATACTGAAAGATACAAAGGGTTGTGTCTGGTTTATTTTTAAATATATTTTTGAAATTTTTTATATTTCAATAAATAATTGTAAACAGTCAATTTTCTTGCGCCAATTTGTTTTTTTAATATTACAGTTTAATTTCAGAATATCTTTAGTATAGTGTACAGGGGAATTGATTGCTGCTACGTTACGGCTCAGAGGAGTTGCAGTCTCTCCGTTCACCGCTAGATGGCAATATACCTGAGCCATTTCTCGAATGTAAAAATGCACTCCTAGGTGCATATAAAGGCGCTCGGAACATACGTTCGTTACTCTGGTTTCCCTTCAAATCACGCATAAATCTTTCGCCTTTTACTAAAGATTTCCGTGGAGGGGAACAATTGATGAGTCTATAGACTAATTTTTTGTGTGCCCGGCGCAAGCTGGGTCGTAAATAATTTTAAAACACAATATTCCTTCATAGGTACTTACAGGAAGTTACTTTGAAACGTTAGCCAGCAAACACGAGTAATTTTTTTTTAAAATAGTATCATGAAAATAATAGTCCCATTCAATAAGTTTTATAATTAATCTGTTACAATTATATGCTGCCATTCCACGTGCTATATATAAACTTAACAAAATATTGCATTTTTATTGAAAGAAAAAATATATAAATAAAACAAAAATCTCCCAATATAGGAAAAGTTTGTAACTTATACATTTTCTGAACGAAACCGATCAGAATATCAATTAAGAAGTTTGTTTATCGAAGGTTAGATTAAAGTCACGTGTGTTGAGAATGATAAATAAAATCGATCAAACGTGTTTCCCAATTTAATTATACATAGGTATAGGCAAATCGATCAAGATTAAGATCAATGATTTTCATTATCGATATTTTCTCTGGGTAAAAATCACACTTCTCGTTCGAATCACGTGCATCAAACAACTAAATCATGCTGTTTGTCGATGATCAATGTGCGTATTGGAACATCTGCGAACAATTTATCTCAATTTCTTAGTTAAACAAGTGCCACTCAAAAAGTAGGAATATTAGTTTGTTGGCATGATTGAATATATTGCAAGAAATTTTTGATAAAAAAAAAAATCAGTCTAATATTATGTTCGATTCATTTTCCAATTTAATCTTAGCTTTTTTTCAAATACGGTGAAACGCTTATTGACCGTAGTTTTGAAGCATTAATTGAGAAAATCAAAATTAACTAAACTTTTATATTTTATTACTTTACCAAATTTTTATATTTTGGTTAATATTTATTTGCCTAAACCTAAGTAACAAATAAATTCATTTTTACTATAATTTATATTACTAATATTGACGTATCGTTTACATCCTCATTTTCAGCGAATTTTAAGTCACAAATTGATATAAAATAAGTATCATTTCGCAAAACTTTTATGTCATCAAAGCACGTCACACTTTCTATATTTCGAAATTCGCCATCCTTTGCTATAAATACCAACCAGCCATTTTGTATTAAGGATATTACCGTAACACTTTATATCCTTGTTTTCAATGAATTATAAGCTTCAAATTGACATAATATAAGTATCATTTTGCAATACTTTTATGTCATCAAATCGTGTCACACTTTCTATGTTCCGAGATTCGTCATTATTTACTTCAACCGCCAACCAGCCATCACTAAAACATTTACCTTCTCTTTTTCACTGAACTTCAAGCTTCAAACTGACAACTGACTTTGCGGACGATCGACGCATATATGCGTCCAAAGCGAACCGTCGTAGCAACTTACAAATTCGCTGTTAATTAATTGGAACGAGTCCAGCCGGGTTCGTCGGGTTGGAACAGAATTTTGTGCAATGCTCGTTTGCTTCACGGTTTCGCGGCCACTTGTCTTGACGGGTACCGGTGCGCGAATATTGAATTACAAAATACTTTAATAATTTCACGAAACGTGCAAACGTACCGTTAGTGCAAGAGCTCGCATGTTGAAGAAAGACGGCAGACCGTTCAGGCAATTTCCAGCCAACGAAATGTTCCTCAAGTTCTTCAGCTCGACGAGCTCGTACGGCAACTCTTTGATTCCATTACGATCCAGGATCAGCTCTTTCAAACTGTAAACAAAGTTAATTTCGTTGTTAACGTTACATTTCCATCATATTTCTAAAATAAGGTGGATTTATTTTTATTTCGTTCAACTTGGTTTGGTGCTTATTTTATTTTCAACGTTTCGATTTTATACGCCAGCAGGTTTCAACTCATTTTCGTTTACTGGATAACAGAGGGTGATTCGTTTGAAGCTTTGCGAACAATTGTTTTCTTAACAATAGCAAGCAGAATTTTTGTTTTGATCAGTGACTTTTATAATTGTATATTTTATATTTCTCAATTTATTAAATTATGATTAGTATATACAAAGAAAACAGTTTTATTTATATTAATTATAATCTGAAACTTGAGGGTTCTAAGAGTTGTAATAAAACTCAAATATAAAATATACAATTATAACAGTTACTGATCCAATAAAATACATCAAGTTTCTAAAAATATTCAAAAATTGTCAAATTTCAACAAAATATAATATTTCCGGTAGACGCAGAAGAGTTGATAAATTAATTAGCCCTTCTATAACGACAAATAACCATCAAATGTTATTTCGGCTGCTTTCTGAAATTTTTATCAAATCATATACATAATTGTTAATATAAAGTAAACATTGGTGTAACAAGAGAAAAAATATACGGAAAATTTTGCTGACAGATTGCATCGAAATGTCTGACTGATAGTATGCGATCGAACGATTGAAGATTAATTGACATTGCAGCCAGTGATGCAACATGGCCCGATGTCAATGCACGTTGCACCCTGGACACTGCACGGACAAACGAATCGGTGAACCTAAACGAACGGGCCGCCCACAGGATGTGCACTTGAGTAGAAAGTTTCGAATTATGGTGAAAACCTTCCTGCCAGTAAGCATCTGTGTCATCGGATAGACTTTCAGTTTTTAAAAGTAAAATCGAAACCCGCCGGCCGGAAGCAATTGAAGTTAGACGATAGATCGTGTTTGATGATTTCTTCAAACTTTGCGCAACGTTTCTTCATTTATATTATTATATATTTTATAATAATTGGTTAAAGTAACTAAAAAAAAAGAACTAATAATTACACGATAATAAATTACAAAAATGAAACATAATTAATTGTCAACAGTTTTTAATGATTTCATAATGTGTTCTGTTATAGTTAACTTATGCTGTCATAGTTTAATATATTAATATTCTTTTAAGGTTTTATAACTTGATATTATCATTTTTCTATCGTATTTCTTTAAAATGAAATAAATTTATTTAAAAATACTTCTACTAATATCATTGTTATTTGAAATGGTAAAGATCTGGATGAATATTTATATATACATATATGCTTAAATAAATCAAAATACCAACAGTGAAATATTAAAAATTATAGCGGCCTCCTTTGTTACTGCCTAATTTAAATAAAATTCCCCACCTATGCTCTATAACATCAGCATACCCCGTTGATTATAAATAAGCGACGAAATCTAATAACGAATCGAAAACTAAATGAAGAAAGGTGTTTTGAAAATCAAAGACGAATAATTCTCCTCTTTCAACCGGAAGCACTCGAATGCTAATTACCGAGACCACTTGAGCCCTTTCGACTACATCGAATTCGCCATACTGCATCCTCTTATTCGACCCCCTTTTACCACGCACTTGTATTTTTCCAGAGCACGCGGCCACTTCTCACCTGCTTTACCATTCCTTCGTTCTCTTCGGCCGGTGCACACGGTTGTTTAAAGAACGGGAACACCTCTAAAGATCTGAAGTATCCTCTCGAGTATTCCGGGACGCTTCTTAGCGGAGACACAGAGTTCTTCAGGAAGCTTCCCTCCCGTTTTTCACCCATTCATAATGCGTTCAAATATTCATCACCGACGTTCTTTCTATCCATTTAAACCGTACACCTTGATAATAGATTCCTTCAGGACTCGACGACTCTTCTTTCGTTGTCCATCGGATAATTCTACTCCCCCGTACTTAAAGATCCAACGAATAATATTCTTTGTACAATTTCAAGAATGTTCCTCGACATCAGCTTCTGTTTGCTCTTTTCATATTCTTCCAGAGACCGGATGTTGTTTGTTAATATTTTAGAAGGTACACCGTGATTCTCCTCACGGGTCCTTGGGAGCGATTTGCGAAATTTTATTTGAAAATCCGATGAATTAATCGATCGAATATTGTTCTTGAGGATTTTTCTAGAAATCTTTCGGTTTTCTTGGAGCCAACACGTCGAGTTCCTTCCGCGAGTCGAATAAATTACATCCGGCATAAGTTTCGCGCGAAAGTTACCGATAAAAAGTTTCCTCAAGGTAGAAAGTTTATCCAATCTCGTTACAAATTTATCCACTGATGCACAAATCCAGGAAATCGTCGTTATTCGAAGCTCATTTCGATACAATAATCCTGTCCAATTAGAAAACTTCGATCCTGAAGAGTATCCGGAAGAGTTTATCAGGTACGTGAAATCCTCCAAACCGATAATCTCGAAAAGTATCTTCAAGTGGTTCTTCGAATTCACGAGTTCAACGATCTCTTCGAACGCCTCGGCGTACCTTGGAGAGCTTCTTTCGATTTCTTCGGCTTTTCGCGAACAACGTTATCCCGACGGAGTCTAGGATAGGTTACGAGCTGGTGCACACTCGCGCGAGTTCTTCCAGGGACTAAAGAAGCGAGGCGAAGCATATCCAAGCTATTCCTTGGCCGAGGAAGGAAAGAGGGAGACCAAGGATGGCTTGGCTGACCACTCTGATGTAACAGAACGGAGAGGTTAGCTTCTGGTGGTGGAATCGTGGGTTTCGAACGAATAAAGACAAAGCACAAAAGGGCTTCGTTAAACAAACAATTCACAAATAATATCAGGTTTCTCTATAGTCGTAATTAACATTTTGAAACGTTTCAGACAAATGGAGATCAATTATTTATAATAGTTAGGATAAATGAATTTAAAATATTCTGAGGTTTTTAACTCTGATATTGTAGAACTTTTTGAAATTCATTCAATAGTGATTATGTGAGTAATTTTAACTGTTACAGGGTTAATATCATAAATCAGTGAAATGAATTAATTTCTACTACGAGTAATTTCAGCTGGAATAGTATTAGTATCACTGGGCCTTCTAACACGACTAAATTAATATTATTAGTAATATTCTTAACAAATTTTTCTGATTACAAAGATAATAATATTAGTCATTTTATCTGCAATTCTTGAAACTGTAAAAACTGGTTTATGTAACAAAAACCTCCAGGTTACAATTTGTAATCTGCAAATTCTCTAACAATATTAATTATTAAATTATCGATTACGAAGACTCTGATGGATCCAGAGTACCGACCCAGGGTTAACAGTTGGGCAAATGTTCGACTGTTTACTTTTGCAAAGGGTAGGGTTGGAATTTTTGCAAAAAATTCCCCTCTAGTGTATTTTCCGCAACAAATTCGATCGGTTAACGGTTTGTGTTTCTGTTCACGCCTCGGTGTACGTGGCAGAACGAGCGATGTGCGCTCTTTTCGATCGGACACTTTGATCGGGAAGTAAATTGCACGGTTCCAGTGTTTGGCTCGCATTGTTCCACGAATGTGGCTCGTCCGGAGAAAGGAATCTAATGATAAGAAGCTTTTAAATTCTCGCCAAGTGTTCCTGTTCCCCGAGTTGGCCAACTCTTCGGGTCGTTATGTAGATTCACCTTTAAGATCCTCAACAATGTTGCTGCAGCCTCCGAAAGACCGTGTTGAATATTTTAAACGGTTCTTTCGTCCCTTCGATGAGAACGAGGGATTGCCCCTTTACCCTCTCTATTTTCCTTTTTTGCTGCCATTCCGCGTTTCGTTCGTATCTGCACTTGTTCTACTACAAAAGGATTTGAAAATTATACTAATAATAACATTTATTGTAAGTGGAAAATGACCGTCAGAGTAACGTCCACTAGTTGCGAATGCTCTCGACAGCTGATCCCGTGATTTTTACTCTCAAGTGGCCACCTACCCTTAGGCAACTAAATTTACAACCTTCAGATTTCTTTTTTCTAATTAAACACCATTACAATTCATAATTTCTTATGGTATTTATAATTAGTAATTGGAATGTTGTTTAGTTAGATAAAAAAAAACAGGAAGGTTGCAAATTCAGTTACTAACCTGACCAATATTCATAATAATAATTTCTTATTCTTATAGTTAATTCCTGACTGTGTTAATCAGGAATTAATCAGAAACATTTTTTAAAGATCTTCCGTTTGTGGAGCAATGTTAATCACAGGATTACGGAATGTTAATTTTAATTGCAACAAGCAAATTTTCTTTCCCTTATAAATAATGAATGATTTAATTAACGAAAGATAATTGAAGTAATAAATAATTTCATTTGCTGATTCTCGGCTACAATTATATCGTTCGAAGAATGTTCTTAATTGCATTTAATCTGATGAATTGTTGAAATGCCTATAACACAAATAAATTCGTTACGAACTGTTTTAGTTGTAATCCGAAGCATAATATTCGGTGCAACGAATGATACAGTAATTAACATTTCCAATTACCGGTATGCTTGTTCCGTATCCTGCTAACCGGAATTATCTAACACGGTTAGGAACTTCTTAAAATTCATCCAAGCAAATAACTTCCTGAAGATTACGTTAATTATATTTTGTGTGCGTTTTAGAAATTCTATTGCCATAAGAAAATGTTTGCGTAAAAAGAAAGTTCAACGGTTTGTTCGAAGGATTGCCAGTGACTGGTGTTAAAAATCTAAATAGAAAGAAACATTTGAGAAAATTTCTAATAATATTTTTAATAATTTTTCAAGAAATACTAGAACACTAGTTATTTAAGATACCATTGGTTAATTTTCAAATTTCACCTTTCAAGTTTGGTAGCTTGCAATTAAGTAATAAGTTAACGATACCTTCTGTTTTATTTTCTTAATTATTAGATTTAATAACGAAGAATTCGTGGAGTCGATTATTGCAAATCATTTAGAATATCATCCCCTAATTTTCAAATCGAGTATCTTGCAATTTTAGTATTATATTAATTAAAAATTTACCACTTCTCCTGCTTTGCCAATTACTATATTTAGTACAATATTCAGCTTACAAATTTAATATCTTACATCATCAGTAAATTAATAAAAATCTAAGTACCCTCTTTCTAATTTTGTTAATCATCCCCAAATAAATAATATAAGCCATCGCTCACATACAATCCTCATAAACCATGGTGGCGAACGGCCTTAAATATCAATTTCTTTACCAAATCAATAATCAACAAATAATTTTAATCTCAATTAACTTTCAAAGTTTACATATATCCCGAAGATGAAATTATTTAATAAAAAGGAAAACAATCTATTCTATAATTTTGACCCTCTACCTTAAAATACCAAACAATTACACAATGTGCCAATCAGGAAAAGCAAAATGCAAAAATGACCCGACAAGCCGTTTATCATTTTCCGGTAGACACGGTTGATTATTCGAAAGTTTCCTCATTAATTTGCACGACGGTTCTTCTTCTTCCGCCGGTTTCTGCGCCACTGCACCACGATGGACGACTTCTGCCCGTTTCTGTTGTTGCCCAACTCCATTCTACCAGGTCAGCTTTTGCACTCGAGCTCGTGTGCGTGTCCTCGCACGCGTTCCTCCCGGCGCGCGTGCAGCGTGGATCGAGCGTGTGTCGGTGCTCTAACACCGTAGTTCCTTCTTCGGCCCATGGCTTTGGGATCCTCATTTCCGGCCGGTGGAAAGCCGTTTTCGAGAAACTTTACGCAATCATCGTCTTAATTACGCCGTTCCTCTTACGATTGTTTAACTAGATGGGCCGATTTCTGCGATTCATTTGATGACCCGTATCAATTTCGTCGATCTCAACCCCTTTTCGTGTACACAGTCGATTTAATACGTGTAATTATATCGTGGACAGCTAAAAGCCCGTGGGACTACGTTTGAAATGAAATTTGTATTTGTACGTTTTGAATAAAATTCAAAAACTGAAACTCATTAAATTGAATGAAATATTAGGATGTTCTTTCAACATACGATTCGTATGTTGGATTTCTAAAGGCTTTTCGAAGCTCATCGTGTCGTCGAACCTCTAGTAAATCAACCAGACTTCCGTTCGGCGATAATAGAAAGTTATCCGTTAATTAATCGAACGAACCACCGAGTCAGATATATTATTTGCCGATTTCCTTGCGTTCGTAACGCCCTTACCTAGTCGACGATGTGGTAATTAAGATAAATTGCCTAATCCATGGATAATTGGAGGCCCGGCGAGGAACGGGAATCGATATCGGCACTCGGTGCTCTTGGAAACTCGTTCGATTCGGTGGAATTAGAATTAGGATTCGAACGAAACCGTTATCCAAAAATTCAATTCATTTTTTGCTAAATTAATCTGTGACGAAGTGGTTATCAACGACTTTCAATTTTGCATAATTCAATAATTAGTAGAAGAAAAAATAAAAGGCTGGTATAATGGGGACTAACAGAGACAGATATATTTCGTTTTAAATATAATATAAATAATTCTTAGATACTATATTTATTGTAAATTTCTCAAATGTCTTATCTAACCCTAACGATTATACCAGTTACGGATTGATATTCAACTAATACTTAAATATAAGGCAGTACACTGAAAATTTAAATTTGAGAATCAATCAACCGCGTTCCTAATAATTTAAGTTTTAATGAGTCTTGACAACCTGTTAATACTGAACTTTTGCTAAAAAGCAGTGACACAAGCGACGAATCGATCATTCGTCGAGTTCCAAAGGTCATGCTGGAAGCATCGCAGAATGTACGCGGCAGTAAAAGGGTTAAGTGCCATGAACGTGTTTACACGTCCAACAATCGAAGTGGAGCAAGCACTATGGGTCTATTGATACAGTTGTTAAGAATCAAGTATTCTGACCCCTATGCCTGCGATATTGATTGACCAGCTTTCAATTCTTCCACTGAAATCTTTCGGTTTTTTATCGAACAAGAATTCAGTCTGTGGTCTATAATTCTAGCTCAAACTGTGCATTCTTATGAATTATTTATTTCTTGCTTCAATCCTTTCAAAAGTAATCTTTTTCTAATTAACACGTTGCTTATAATTTTTATTGGCTATTCTGGTGTTAACGATTTTGACAAGAAGATACTACTGAAAATAGAATAATATTTCTTATTTCCTTCAGATGCAGTATCTTCCCATTCGCGAGTAACTCGTTCAATCACGATCACTATGGAAAAGAGATGTCAGAAACGTCTTAAATAACGATTCGTCTGCATGATTGAAAATATTTCTTTAGGGTGTGAGAAACTCCCTTTCGAACGGGGATATCCTTCAATGCCCCGGCCAACCTATTCCACGTCAAATCTCGAACCGAGAAACCTCATATTTCTTAGTTTCTTTCACCCTGTTCAGCATTTATCGATGGCCCTCGCTGTGCTGCTGTTCCCTGAGAAATCAATTCCGAATCAAATCGAATGATTTCTTAAGCGGAGAAAAATCGTGTCGCACCATCGATCTGAATATTTGTGTATTGATGCGAAGATGATAAATTTGAAAATTTTAAGAACTTCGATATCGTGAAATAACAAAAACTTGTGGGGTTGATGGACCAGTAATCGATCTCAACACTTAACCCTTTGCACTCGATTGTCTCGTCTGAGAGGACATATTTAATTCACCAGAATATTTAAAAATGTGAAATTTAAGGTTTATTTATATTAGATTATGATATCTATTTTCTTTCAATGTGTTGTATTTGGTTTTGGAAGTTAAATTCAATCGTATCGGAGGCTTATTAATAGGCTTTTCGATACTACCCATTGTTAACTGAAAATCGATTAAATAAACCTTTGATTATTAGTTTCACGTCTATAACACTGTTGAAGTAATGAAACTTAAGTGTTCTATAATTAATCATGAATCAAAAATTGGGTTACTCTGAATTTTTAATTAATATCAAGTTAGAAAGTATAGTTTACCAGTGAACTGTAGAATAGAGGATTAAATTTCCTACGGAGCTTAATATGTTAATCCTTGTGCCTAATCAAGTAGTGCCTTCAATTTTTCTTTACAGCGTGTTCTTTTCGAAGAAAATCTAACAAAATGGAGTTTACATACTTGATAAGCTGGCTTATGTCGGCTGGAATCTGTTCGATTTTGTTGTTCGAGAGATTCAGGTAGATTAACCCCTTAAGCTCGAGCAACTCTCGTGGAATTCTCATCAGCTCGTTGCTCTCCAAATGAAGTACACGAAGTTTCGGGAATCTGTATTAAAACGGAAAACTCATTCCAACCGATCCGATCGATTTTATCATTCCCGCAGCGTCGTCGTTTCGTACCTGTGCAGCAGTATCAGATTGTTGTTCGTGTTTGTGAGTTGATTTTGGCTCAACACCAGCTCCTCGATCGCTGGAAACGCTACAGCACTGTCAGGGATTCTTGACAGACCGCCGTTGCTGAGATCCAATTGTTTCGGACAGGATGACAACTGTATGGCCTGTAACGACAGTATAAAATACCTTTAACTGTTTCATTTCTTTTTTATAATAACATAGCAACGCGATGGGGCCTTTATCAGGATTTTTGGAAATTGCTATTAATTTTAATTTATGATTGTTTCCGGTAGGTAAGTAATTATTCGGCAATCATACGAAGCAAAATTATTGTATTTAATTTGATGTAAGAAAATCTTATAATTTCATAATAATGGAATTTTCTAGGCAATTCGTTCTTCGATATTTAATATGAATTATTTGGTATTCTAGGATAACACACAGTGGGTCACAGTGTGTAAGAAAGACACACTTCCGGTAACTGAGCCGAAATAAAGGTAATTTTTTATTACATTTTGAAATAACAATTTTCTATAATTATATATATTTTTTTCTTATCTATTTTTAGACATTTGTCCTAATTTTTCAACTTCACGTGACACTCGATGTGTTAACATCACAAGTTAGTAAAAATTTTGTGTCATAAACTTGAATATTTTCTTTATTGCCTATTTACATCAAACACTAATGATATCATACTTATAACGTAAATGAATTTAGAGATTTGCAACCTTAAAGAATTAATAGGTAAAAATTACAAAACAAAATACTTTAAAATAAAACACTTTAAAAATGCTATAATATTTATGCAAATTATTTATACATTATATAATAAGGGTGAAGATAGAAAACATCATTTTTTGGGGGAATTATTTAATAATTCAAGAACGATATGATTTTTCTAATAACTTTGATATAATTTCTTGTACAATTTTCTGTTAAAGATCAGAACAAATTGAGGGATTCCTTTTTATGTTTTCTTTTATATCGGAACATGAGTAAGCAGGTTTCATTAGGGCTCATTACCTCGGACTCCAGGGAGTCCGTATCGATGGTGTCTTTATCAAAGTCACGTTCTTCCATAATGACGATCAAATTCCCAAGGCACACCATCTTTCGAACATTCACCAATTTATCGATAACGATTCAATGTATTTTTGCACTTTTCTTACATGCAGCACCAATAAATATTGTTTAATTATTCCCCCTATCGTTCTTTTTTTTTCCATAAAATCAACACTTATCATTATTCACGTATTATTATTTAGAAACAAGAATTAAATCCATTAACTTCAGTTTTGACACTTTGATACGTAATTTTCTACTGTGTTTATTTCTTTATATAATTTTCATTTTTTTAATCTAAAAATAGGTATAAAAGTAGAACAGAATATTATAGCGAAGAAGATTAGGAAAAGAAGATACTGAACGCTATACCACAGAATTTCGTTGAAATTCAAAATTTTATTTGAAATATTTCACCGAAGGATTAATCAAATATCAGTCACGAATTTAATTATAATTTCACTCGTCCCTCTTCTTCCCTTAATTCATACTTTCGATCAATGTGTACAATTCATAATTAAACTTGGCAGATAATTACGATCGAAGAACGAGTAAACATTACAAAATGATTAAGTTTGAGCAACTTATAAATTTGAAACTTCAAAATGAGCAAAAATGACAATCAAACGAACGCGTCAAACAGAACAAGAAAATGAAATAAAATTCCTTAAACGAAATAATCAAATTTTAATAGAACCATAATTTTACGCTTTAATTATAATTGATATTTCCATGGTTGCGAACCTGTTCAAATATCAACCTGCATTTAGCTCGCGAATCGATGAAATCATGCATAAGATATCATCGAAACTGTGTTACATTCTGGGAAATTATTGTTATTACATTTCAATGCCGGTATATCCACGAACCGTTCGGTGCGATCGTTAACGACTGCGAATAATAACGTTATCGTCAGCACAAGTTTACATATTATTAAACACATTACGTTCCAACCAGTTCGAATATAATCAGAAAGTAAATGACAATTGAAACGCAATACGTTAACTCGTTACATTTTTGAACTCTCATAATTAACGATAACAAGGAAAAAATACAGGACGAATATTTTGTGTCGTTATTCGAAGAAAAATTATGCAATGCTGCAGATTTGCTCAAAGTGACAGAAAAAGTTGTAATTTTAACAGACACGATGTAAGCAATATTATGTTTGACAAAATAAAAGGATAATGTGGAAAAGAAATGAAAATAAGGAATGAGAGGATATGATAGTTTCACTAATTATACTAATTTATTTTGGTGATTTTGGATGATTTTTCTGCCGTTATGCTTTCGTTCTACTAAAACAAACAGAACTATAATTTCTAAC
This sequence comes from Stelis phaeoptera, assembly GCA_943735885.1. Lineage (NCBI taxonomy): Eukaryota > Metazoa > Arthropoda > Insecta > Hymenoptera > Megachilidae > Stelis > Stelis phaeoptera. Next base: position 8,840,280 of record OX030933.1, read on the forward strand.
GAATTCTATGTAAATTTTTTGAAAGCAGTTCAAATAAAAAATATGGTCAATCCTGTGTCAATCGTGATCCAAATTTAAGGAAAAATATAATATTTCGATTAAAGTTAAATACACAAATTTTGAAATAAAAATTAAATAACATTTAAAACAATAGAGATAAAATGTAAATTAGCTGTCGTCTCAATGGTTCACCGTCCAAGGGTTAATTAACATCAAGTCGGCATTATGCAACATTCTTATAACATTTAATTACCGAGGAAATTCAGATGTTTCCTAATAAGGAATAAACAACCGAACGAAGCTGGAAGCTTTCGAAGCTGCGTCTGTTACACTTGAAAAGTAGGCTCCAAAGTTTAAAGTAGATCCAACCAGAGTGAAAAGTTAACTTCATCCCGAGTTACAGCTAATGCTGTCTAAGACTTCCGGAAATAAGTTGAAGAAATCGTTATACGTCCCCCTCAGATACTCTGAATAGATATTCCAGATATTTATCAAAAAATACACAAAGAATTTCAAACAATATTAACCGTACAAATTAATCCAGGGATTTAAGACTTGTTTATAAAAATTCAGATTTACAATTGTCGATAGGAAATATTATATTTTTCTAAGTACCTAAAAATTTTGAAATATTATATTTTTAAAAACTTTCGAACTTCCAAATAATATTTCTAGTAACCCAGAAACTTAAAAATATATTTTTCTTTCGTTTTTGGATGCGAAAGGGTTAACCCTCAGACGACGGACCATGGAGATTCTGTACCATTTTCTACAAATTTTTATAAAAGAAAAATTATTAATATTTGTTAGCAAGTACACGCAGCGAGAAAGAAATAATGATTTATACAAAAACAAGTACCGATAAAGCGATATGTGCAACCGCGTGGCACGACGCAACGGAAGAGAACAAAAAAGGTGCTACGGCACGAAGTTCGCCAGAAGACGGGACAGCGCCAGAAGGGCGCGTTCGCGAAGCGGTCTTTCTAGTCCCGCCGATCGCAGCGCGTCGGCCGCGCATCGTTGTGTGTCCAATCACACCCACTGCTCACACTTCCCCTCGAGGTGCGGGCAAGCTTTGCAGTTGCGATGCAGGGCTCCTCAAACCAAGTAGCCGAATGCACCGCTTGAATCTTGGTCCAGGCAGCGCCTTCGTTAGGACGTCGGCCACCATGTCGTCCGTTGGAATATGCGAGAGCTCCAATTGCCTATTTTTGAGCGTCTCGCGTATGAAATGGTACCTGACATCTATATGTTTGGTCCTGGAGTGGAACGTCGGGTTCTGGGCCAGCTTCAGAGCACCCATGTTGTCGTTGAAGACCTTGATTCTAGCCAACTTCTCGAAACCGAGCTCGGCCAATAGAGATCCGAGATATATGGCCTGCTTCGCGACCTCGGCCAGCCCCATGTATTCGGCCTCGGTCGATGAAAGGGCGACGGTCCTCTGCTTCTTTGAGTCCCAAGAGATGGCCCCCTCAGCTAAAACAAAAGTGTGTCCCGTATAGGAACGTCGATCAATGGTACAACCGGCCCAATCCGCGTCCACGTAACCCGTTAGTAATTTCTTGGACGGTCCGAAATGAAGGCCCAAGTCGGTCGTCCCCCTCAGGTAACGCAGCACGCGCTTCGCTGCCATCCAATGCGGTCGTCCATACTTGTCGTTGAACTGACTCAAGACGCTGACGGCATGAGCGATGTCCGGTCTCGTTGCCACGGCCAAATACATCAGCGATCCAACCAGCTCACGGTACGGGAGAGTCCTCTCCTCTTCACTCGGAGCTTCTTCGAGTTCTGTCAATTTAGTATTGACATCTAACGGTGTGCTTACAGGCTTCGATTCTTTCATCCCAAAACGTTCTAGGATTTCGAGCACATAGCCCTCTTGACGCATGCTTATTTGGTTCGATTCTCGTAGGAACTCTATTCCCAGGCAGTACCTGGGTTCTCCAAGATCCTTAATTTCGAACTGTCGGCTCATATGATGCTTGAACTTCATAATGAGGTCAGTATTTCGGGAAAACGTCAAGATGTCATCTACGTACACGGCAACGTAGAGCGAATCTCCCCCTTGCTCGAATCGGTATATGCAAGGATCTGACTCTGAAGGTCTCGCTCCGAATCTTCTCAGCACATCGTCCAGCTTTTTGTACCAGCTTCGTCCGGCCTGGCGAAGGCCATACAGTGACCTTCTCAATTTGCAAACCTTGTTCCCGGTTTTCAAGTCCTTTATCATCTTCTTCGCCTTGACCTCGGCATTGCTCCCCTCAGCTTCTGTATCGCTGATTAATTCGAGCGCTTTGTGCAGTGAATGCGGTACCTCCATGAAGATTTCTTCTTCCAGTACCCCGTTCAAATAGGCCGTCTCGACGTCGAATTGCCTCATCTCCATCCTTTCGTTCGCAGCCAGCGCGACTAACAGACGAACCGAGCTCAAACGGGCGACTGGTGCAAACGTCTGATTAAAATGGATACCTGGGCGCTGAGCGAATCCCCTAGCAACGATTCGTGCTTTTCTTCTCTCAAGCGTGCCATCAGGATTGTACTTGTTTCGGAGTACCATGCGAGATCCGATGACTTGCCGATCCTCGGGACGCTCTACCAACTCCCAAGTGTTGTTTTTTAGGATAGATTTAACCTCGTCCGCCATTGCACGGTACCATTCTTCAGCGTCCGGGCCTGAAACGGCTTCCTTCATGGGCACTTCTGCTAGCAAGACGCATTCGGCGTCCGCGTGTTGAGCCTCTTCTCGCCGAACATGGTATACTTTCCGGGGCCTTCCTTTTCTTCCGGTCCGCTGTATGATTGGTCTTCCGGGTCCTCTTCTCGGTGTCGCCTCTCTCTCGTCCGCGTCGTCCTCATCGGCGTTCTCGTCATCTTCTTCGTCGACGTCTTCGGCGATATCTTCGGCGACGTCTTCGGCGATGTCTTCGGCGATGTCTTCGGCGACGTCTTCGGCGATGTCTTCGGGGGCCGACTGAACAGCGGAGTTGACATCTCTATCGGTCCCCGGAGGTGCCGATTCGACGCGGATTTCCATGAGATCGATATCCGGATCCTCTGCTCGTTCTTTCTTCGTGTCAGAGGACTCTTCTGGGACAAAGTAATCAAGAATCTTTTTCGGCAATTCTCTGCGAGTTGTCGGAAATTTTACGTCCCTCGTGATTTCGATCTTCTTTTCTACAGGGAGCCACACTCTGTAGCCTTTGGCATTTGTCGCGTACCCTAGGAATACTCCCTTCCTGGCACGGTGATCTAGCTTCCCCTTGCTAGGCAATCTGTTGAGGCAAAACACGTCAGATCCGAACTCGCGAAAATAACTTACGTCAGGGACTGTTCCCATCCACAGTTCATGCGGTGTCCGGCCATCCAAGCTCCTGGTCGGACATCTGTTCCGGATGTAGTTCGCAGTCGAAACCGCTTCCGCCCAAAACGACGGCGGCAATCCGGATTGGATAAGAAGGCATCGCGCCATTTCGACGAGCGTTCGATTTTTTCGTTCGGCTGTACCATTCTGCTCGGGGTTGTATGCGATGGAAAGACGTCGTTGAATTCCATTTGTCTTCAACACGCGTTCAAACTCGGAGTTTATGTACTCTCTTCCATTGTCCGATTGCAGGAACTTTATTTTCCTTTCCATCTGATTTTCTACTGACGCCTTAAAATCCTTAAATGCTTCGAGGGCGTCGCTTTTATTTCTAAGAAATCGCACCTCACACCACCTGGAATGCTCGTCAATGAAGGTAATGTAGTACTTCGCTCGATTGTTTGATTCAACTCGCATTGGACCGCATAGATCCGAATGAATAATCTCTAAGGGTTCACACTTGCCTTTCGATTTCGCGGGGAAACCGGCCCTTGTCATTTTTCCTCGTATGCATACCTCGCAATCCAACTTGTCCCCGCATTTACCGAGCTTCAGTCCTCGTATTGCCTGAGTTCGCTCGGCTCTCTTGAGATCCTGCACGTTCAGATGGCCCAAGCGACGATGCCACGTTTCCAGCAAGCTCGATGACCTTCCGTCGTCTTCTCGTTCGGAGATTACGCTGCATCCGGCTTGCTCGCGTTCACGTACGTGGTAAAGATTTCCAATTCGACTCGCGTGCAACTTCACCGCACCACTTCGGTCGATCACTTCTGCGTGGTTTTTCCTGAAAATAACCTCAAAACCTTTGTCTGTAATCTTAGCGACCGATAGTAAATTCGCGCGAAGATCCGGCACGTGAAGAACGTCACTCAAGTTCACGTTTCTCTTTTCACCACCAACTTCTGATGTAAAATCGACCGTACCCTTCGCGAGAATTTTTGCCGATGCGTGATTTGCTAAATTCAGCTTGCCTCGTTTAGAATCGTCTACTTCGGTAAAATCGCGCAACTGTCCGCACAAATGCGAGGTTGCGCCACTGTCCAAACACCACGTCGCCGCGAACGAACTTTCTTTTACGTACAGCGCGTCTTGTTTTTCGGAAAACACTTCTATCGCGCACAATGCCACGCTTTCCGCGCTGTTCGCCGCTTGTGAATCGCCCGTTTTTTTGCTTTTGCAATCCGCGATTTTATGTCCCTTTTTCTTGCATCGATGACACCGAAATTGAAATTCGCCCTTGTCTTCGGACTTGCCACTCGCCGGTTTCCGTTTACTAGAATATCGATTTTTACTCGCGATCATCGCGTTCTGCAACATGGCGCGCGTGTCGTTCTTTCGAGCTTCACTTTCCTCGATAATTTTTACGCGAAGTATTTCCGGCGATGGTAATTCGTCTCGCGATTCAATGGCGCACCGAAAGTTCTCGAAAGATGTCGGCAGACTATACAGCAACATGATTGCCAGTAGGTCTGGATTTATCTCAACTTCCATTTCGTTGAGCTTATCTATCGTGTCGAAAAACTTTCGAACGTGTTCTCGCACGTCGCCATTGTCGTCCATTCGCTGCAGCGTCAATTGTTTTAACAGCGTGGCCTTCCGAGCGGGCCCTTTCGACTGATAAATGCTTTCTAATTTTAACCACACTTCGCGAGACGTATTGCAACCCTTTATTTGCTTTAATTCGGTCGGACTTATGGCTAGAATTAAATCTGATCTTGCCTTTTTGTCGTTGTTCGTCCATGCTCTGACCGCATCTTCCGATTCCGCGTTTCCGGCTGCCAACGTTGGTTTCTTGAATTCGCCATTTACGTAGACCCACGCATCGTTTTTGACAAGCAACGCTTCCATTTGCATCTTCCATGTGTCAAAATTGTCTTTGTTCAAAGTCTCGATTCGGACGAAACTCGGCGTACCCATCTTCTGGCTTTCGACGCACAACGCACAACTTCGACGCGCACTCGATCGCGATCGATTCTAACCTCTCTGGGTTCGATCCGACGTTTCGCGTATTTCACGGAATTTCTGACACTCGTTTCTTAGTTCCTTCTCTCTGGGCCCATAACCTGTTAGCAAGTACACGCAGCGAGAAAGAAATAATGATTTATACAAAAACAAGTACCGATAAAGCGATATGTGCAACCGCGTGGCACGACGCAACGGAAGAGAACAAAAAAGGTGCTACGGCACGAAGTTCGCCAGAAGACGGGACAGCGCCAGAAGGGCGCGTTCGCGAAGCGGTCTTTCTAGTCCCGCCGATCGCAGCGCGTCGGCCGCGCATCGTTGTGTGTCCAATCACACCCACTGCTCACAATATTTCACCCATTTATCGTGAAAAATGTTTTCAAAGTGGCGTTCCTACCACAACTTCCGGTGCCATCAGGGGTGTCTGTCACGAGGAAATAAAATGGTTAATGGCACACGTATCGAACCGACTGAAAAGCGTCTAGGACGTCGTGAAAACGGGGAAAAGCGTCGTTTCCAGCTTACGGACTCGTCCTTCTTTTTTTTTTTTCGTGTTTCATGCTGCGCTAAGGGCGACGAAGGGGGGAAAAATGGCGAAAGACGAGGAAGAAAAGGGAAGTTTCTCGCGTTCGTGTTCTAAGGATGGTGGCTAACGAGAGAGGCAACTTTTCCTGGCGAACTTCTACCCGATAAAGTGGCTTTCAATACCTACATGACAGAAAAGTTTCATGATTTGGCTCGATACTCGCCCCATGAGAACCACTACTGCTGCGCGATAAATTTTGTTAATGGACATCGAGCATTTTGCAGCGGTTTCCGTGTACAGAGATCATTTCCGCCATTTCTGTCACTATTACTCGTATGAAGTTTGTTCAAGGATAAAATTAAAAATACACTTATAACGATCTCTTTTTTTCTTTGGAAAATATATTATGTTTTTCGATAATGATTTTAAATCATCTGTGACTTAACACTTTGACTGCCACATCGAAGCTAACGGAAATTTAATTAAGTAGCAGTTTTAGTTTCAACGAATTTTATTCGTTATTTCCATTACTCAGGATTTCAAGTATCTGTTACGAGTATTTCTAGTTAAATAAATTAAGAAATTAAACGAATTAGTAATAATATAGGCAATGGATTTCTGTGGAAATTCGAGTGTCACCCAGATATGGGTGGCAGTCAAAGTGTTAAATAAAGAATATACATTAATATTATATCTACGAGCAAAATATTAGAACGTGTAAGCATACTATTATTTAAGAAATTCTGTAATTTTGCTTAATAATCATTATTCTATTTTTCATCGTTTTGAAGTTGTACCCAGTCGTTTAATATTATCTATTTCTAAATTAAAAATAAATGAATTATAATAAATAATTATTCTTTACCTCGGCAAAAGTAACTTAATAATTTATTATTGTTAATCAAAATAATTTTATCATTAAACTATGGTTCATCAAAAAAAACATCAGCACTGAAGAAAAATGAGAATAGGAAACATTTTACGCGAACCCACTCGAATATTCGTTGGAAATCTCCGTATACACGTTAAATTAACCCTAATTAGACAGTTAATTAGCCAGTCGACAAGCAACGGACAAAACAATCTGTTGTAATTAAGGAACAGGGTATCCGTTATTCCAATCTTCGCTCGTTTAGGAACACTTCGCTCGAACGGCTATTATCGTTGCATAATTTCACGCCAGCCACATTCATTTGATTAGCAATGCCAACAATAACCGTAATACGGAACGGAGATAAACGTGATCACGCGAACGACGAAGGGGTTGTTTCCCTTAATCAATTTCTTGCCACCCACGATCCGACAATTTCACAGACAATTAGTCACGACGATTGGTATGCGACCATCGTCTATTCAAAACTGTAACCAATTCGATGAATCAATTATTAGTGTTAATAATTAATAGTTGGAAGATGATTGGTAAAAAATTAATCAACATACATGTCCAATCAATTTACAATTTATTATAATTCCATAAAATTTATTCGATTTAATGGAATTCTGAAACTTTAGTTAATATTATAAGTGTCACGTTATAGACAATTTTTTGAGTTTATGATTTTATTTTGTAAGAAATATGCAGGTATCTATTAGAATTATTTGTAATAAATTAATTTAAATTGTCCCCACTAAAAGGGTTAAGTGTCTTAGTCCTATAAAATTTAAAAAAGATCTAGTCTAGTATTTGAAGAAATACTTCATTGAGAAACAATGGTTCATAGTTGGGGATTGAAATAATTCTTAAAATTCGGGATGAAATATGTATTTTTAGAAACCCTAGCATGCTTCTGAATTATGCACCAGTTTTATCAGACAAATGCATAGTTCGTAGATAAACAGAACCAAAGTCCGACATTTCTGTTAATCTCCATGGCAAACTGTTAATTAATTTCCTTGAAAATTTATATAAATACTTCAACTATAAACCAAGACCAAAGTTTGTAATTATCAAAATTTTGTCTAATTACAAGCATCCAAAGTATCCCCCCCAACCATATACACTTATTTCTTCATCCCCATACACTAAAAAAAATTGCAAAATTAATCAACATCCAATCCCAAAAGAACCAAAAAGTTCACAAATTAAAATATCACTGCGCATCACGAACCACCCGCGATTCACATAACACCAATCCATCGAATACTTCGTGAAAACACTTCCGTATCATTTTTTCCACGCGTTCACCCTCTGGATTCATTTTTTCTTTTATTTCACCCTCTCCAGCGAGACAGACACGTCAGTGTCGTCAAAGTGTCGCAAGTTCATCGGGAAACATCGTTTCCGGCCACGAACACCTCAGCAACGTCTTCCAACGGCTCGCCGGTTACGGAGCATTATTCATAGCCCGGGGACAAAATCGTCACTGAAGGAGCCGACGAGTTTGTCGCGTGTCTTGGTCTCACGCGAAACCGGAAGAACACGCTCAGATGGCCACCGTCGCCGTCGTGCAACCTGTTCGTAACGTCCGTTGTCGTCGTTCCGCCTTGACGAGGATGAAACGATTCCGAGCGTTTTAACGGGCACGTGTGCTCGGAAACGGTACCTTTAGTATTCGCCACAGGTGTTCCATGCTTGTGTTCTCGTTTGTCTCCCGTGGGTGGATATTTTCCAGGATAAAAAATCGTGCATCATGACTGATGGATGCGCGTTCTTGAATACGTTTGATGAAATATAGAGAGTGATTTACATTACGAACGGTGAAAACAGTTATTTGCTAAGATAAGAAAGAAATGAGTCGATAATTGCTTCGAATGGTATTAAAAAAGTAATTGCTTTAGAAAGCATAATTTTTTATACTGCAACGTAATTCACAACTGTCACATAACGACAGGTTTCCTAAATCCGTACGAGAATAAAGTCATTTCTAGGATTATCGAACGTCTCGTTTTAATCGAAATTGGACTTATTATTAGCAATTTTCACGACACGGTAGACAGACCTTTTTAATGATCAATTTCAGGATCAATTTCGCGTACCGTTGAGATTCACCTGGCTAACGGTATCCCTCTTCGTTTCTATTCCCGTCTCCTTTTCTCGATTCCGCTCATCCTTCTTCTCTCTTCTTTTTTATATCGTCAGGGTTCGTTCCCCGTGCAGACGACTCTGATTGCGAAAAATGACCGCAAATTGCAACTATGCCATCCCACCTAGCGCCTCGTAAAGCTATTTTATCGTCGTGCCATCTGTCCTCGGTTTTGGCCAGAAATTTCTCGGCAATGAAACAAAAATAACCCCACCGAGCACTATTAAATTCCGATCCGGTTACATACTAAACGAAGGTTTCATGGTAATGAATGAAGATTAGCCAACTGTTTGCATACCTCCTCGGTGAGATCCCCATTCTGGAGGGTTAATGAAACGTTCCGCGCCGAATAAAGAACATAATCTGAGATTCATCGCGTTGTTTTTCAGTTTTTTTTACCAGAATTTTCTTACACGTATTCCGTTTTAAAATTCTCCAACAACTCGTAAGTTACGAGGAATACCGTCTACTATATTTTGATATTTAAACTTTAACCCTTCGAATGGAATTTCTTTACACACGTTGCTGCCATTTGATACTAAATCCACTTTTCAGATAAAATAAGCACAGCAAATTATTGACACAAATTATTACTACGAAATTCTGCTAGTATTATAATTTTATATATCATCTGATATCGCAATATTTTGATTAAAAATTGTCAAGTCGAAAGAAATGGAATTCGAACGTCACGAAATTATTTTATTTGCATTTGTATGTGACCCAGACCCTGATAACAGTTTTAAGAAAGAATCCTCTTCGAGTATTTATCTCTTCAACAAATGAAGGTTATAACTCGTCCTACCTGAAAAAGCGACAAGTTTACCGAGAAGAAAACTGGAGGACAATCAGTTCGGTGTCTGAAAGAGGAAGTTATGAAAGTTCCGAGGAAGGATTTTACATTTTATGCGCGAATCTCGTTGAATGTTTTGCGATGCCGTTACCGACCCATCGAGGATGCTGGACCAACCGGATAAGCGAATAAAGTTTAATTAAACTTGCCGTGGTGGTTTGACTAACAAACTGGTGCACACCTAATAATTATGAAAATATCATTTTCTGTCCTCTGAATCGAAAGAAACCTCAGAAATCTCACCGATATTTATGCATTTATTAACATTATAAAATGACTAATATTTTGTCATTTTCAACCCTTATTTCCAAAGTTAAGAATAATTCCATGATAAATAAAATAACATCGTGCACTAATTATATAGTTATTTTAAAGAATTACCATTATTAAAAGTAAAATCGGTGAAATAATGAATACGAAATGTTACATAATTAGCTTAATTAATATTCCAGGGACTGCGAGGTCAACCGTGACACAGAATAAAATTATAGTACAAAATTTAGAAAATTGGAATAATACCAATTATACTAATAATAAATCTTACAATCAGAGTTTTATAGCAAAGTGTTCTTATTTTACATCTCTTTTTTGTTTGTATAGATCATAAATTTTTCAAAATATCGACCATATGATATCGAGTAAGCAGATTAATGGACGGAGTAGGTATAATGTTTCGGATCAATGCCGGAACCGCTGGCACAGGGCGGTTCAATTTTTACAGTCGGTCCCTCTGGTTTTCTTATTCTCGTACGTGCACACATGTGCGTTCTATTTTCCTCACGTACTCGTATCTCGTTTTTCACGTTCTTTTATCACGAGTCGCGCGTCTCCTGCTCTCGGGACACCGCAATTGCGTTTGCGCGGATACGAGCCTGGGTGAAAAATGACGGACAGAATAGAGTCGAAAGACAGAAGGTTTCAATTTAATTCGATTTATCTCCGCGGACGTATTGTAATTTTCCTTTTTCATTATTCACCTTATAAGACACCCTTGGCCATTTTCCCGAATACAGGTCTCGCCTACTGTTTAAACATTTGCTGCTTAGAATTTTATACATTTTTCATTTTAAAGAAATAGTTTGCTATTCTTGCAGGTAATTACCTATATTTATAAATCGAAATAAGTAATTTAATAGATTAACCTAACGGTTGCGTTAGGTGCTAACTTCTACGTTTAATTATCCTTGAAATGGATTTCTGAAGTTACGAACATTAATTGTGTGAAATTTTATACTAATCATCAAGGATATGAGGAAACGAATAATTTTAATTTTCAGATATTAATTAACGAGGATATAGAGGATTGTTATCCTGTTTTATTCATACAGGTATGGATATTATAATTTTTGAAATTGCAAAACGTTTTTAATCTGTTACATTACATTACCAATAATGATATGGATATTTTCAACTTTCAATTTTTAGATTTTCAATTTTCTTAACTCACATTATTTTCTTCCTTTTTATTAACTGTTTAATTACAGCATCTTTATTGTAATTATTCGTAATGGGCTCATACAAAATTTTGCCATATTAATTAAAAACATTGCATATTATTTTTAATAAATACCAGCACCATAAATCCTAACGAATCATATAAAAATATACCTTTACCATTCCCTTACTTTAATGTACGCTGAAAATGGTTAAGAATATTAATTAATTCTCTATTTGATATCTTAGAAAAGTAATAATATTAATACATGCTTCTTTATTTCTTTTCCTTGGTAAGTCGATTATATTAAATTTGCATTAAATATAAATATCTTCATCTGACAATAAATTATAGATTCATGGAACGATTATTGCAACAAAGGATTTTTTTATGATTTAAGAGTGTAAGTATTTTTAAACGTGTTAAATTATTCATATCCTCATTAATGAGTATAAGTAATTAGTATGAAATTCCACACGATTAATATTTAGTGGTATTCTATATAAAATTGTTCTTAACTTCAGAAATCCATTCGTTCAAATTTCAGAGGGTTAAATTTACTTTTTCTACAAAATTTCTCTTGTTTCTTCGTCCTTTTTCGAACGGTGATATAAACCTTCTTTCAATGGCACTTATCGCGAGATAAGGGTTCGTTTCTTTTTGCCCCCGTTCGATCGGTCATGTTCCATGTGTCTTTTCCGGGTGAACGAGTATTTCCTGCTTTCGTTTTCCCGCAGTCAGGATTAACGCGGTTAAATCCAATGAAAAATGAGAAAAATACTGGTGGACGGTGGTTGGGAACGTTTCTGGATACGAGTTTCGACTTTTTAATCTCCCTTTAACGGCAGCAATGATTTGCGGTTATTCAACGCGGTCAGAGAAACTTTTATCAATACCTTTCAACCTGTCTTTTGTCTTATAATGCTTAAGAATTTTGATAATACTAGTATCAACGTTAATATTGATACGAGTACCAGTATTGGTACTGAAAATTAGCATTGGGGTTATTATTATTAGTAGTATACTACTGTTACAGGTATCGGAAACTGTAATTAATACTGGTATTATTATTAGTTCCAGTACTGGTATTAGTATTGGCGGTGGAAGTTAGTATAAATATTCGTATTAATATAAGTACGGGTACAGGTATTGGAAACTGTAACTAATACTGGTATTAATATTAGTACCAGTATTGGAATTGACATTGGGAACTATAATTAAAATTGGTATTAATATTAACAGGAGTATTGATATCGGAATTAGAAACCTGTATCTGTATTATTAGTGTAGGATTTGGGATTGATCGAGTGGCGAAAAATTGATCACAAAATATACTTTAATAACAGTTTGGGATAAAATAGAAAGATAGCCGCAATACGTCTATACGCCATGTGCACTGACCCCTTTCTGCCGCTTGCGGAATTGCGGAAAAGAAAGAATGACACGACACCACGCGAAGCTCTCCGAGAAGAGTCGAATGTTTTGATCATTCGATCGATCATTCCACCGATCGAAACGCGAAACGATAATGGTATTGGAAATTGTAGATAATATTGACGTTAACATTAGTACTAATATTGGGACCCGTACTAAAATTCAGCACTAGTGTTAATATTAACATTACTAACAGTACTGGTATTGATTTTAGAAATCGGCATCAGAACTGGTGTTAACGTTAGTATAGGTAATACTGATATAAATACTGGAAGTTAGTATTAGTATGAACATCAGTTAATGTCTCAAAGATACATACATCCACGCTAAAGCCTTCTAGTTTGTATTAAACTTGGAGCGTGGGATCAAATGCTGAATTCTTCAGGCGTTCTCTATCGTTTTAAACGTGTTACAGGAAAGAAAAAAGAAAAGAAGAAAATGTTAATGGCGGATGCTCGATTGAACGTAAGGAAAATTACCTGCCGTTGCCGATAGAAAGTTGGAAGGAAAGTTTGACCGAGCAAAGGAAGCGACTACGTTAAAAGTTCGACTTCGATGGAAAGTTATGCCACAGGAAACAATGAGCTCCGGTAAACAAGTAAAAATATTTATGAAAACAGCAGCTTAAAATGTTCCATCCGTAGTCTGTTTACGAAGTTCATTGTTGTAAATTTCGCGTTAAGCGGGGAATTGATAGTGTTTGCTAAATAAGCTGCATCACTGTTTCTTCTTCTTTTTTTTTTTTCATTTTTCTCTCACGCGAATAAAGTACGACGACGCTTTAGAAAAGCTACAGATCAACGAAAGAGCAGAGGATTATTTATAATCTTCAGTCCGTTATCTCGTGCAGTTTATTTGCATTGGCGGTGATTCAATGTAAAATGTTTTCGAAAATAGTTCGTTTTTAAAATAACCTTTGACCCAAATTTGAAATTTTAAACAGTACAAGAATTCTGGCATAATTCTGGAAAATGAAAATAAACATTATCTAAAAATAAAATTAAAGGCTTTCTGGTACGAATAAAATTGATAAAATAGCAATTGATTGTACCTATTTAATTAAAATCAATTCCATAATACGGAACAGTATTTCAGAAGAATTAAGTGATTATTTATAACAATTCCTGTTTCGTTTCATTTTTATAATTATCCTCGTCTTCACAACTGTTCATCTTGCCAGAATTTTAATCAACGACGAAATTGTTAAAGTGTCTAAAAAAATGTACGCTTTTTCTGTCGTCCCATCTACATACTCATTTAAACGTGTACGAGCCGGGTACCACAAAGGCCATTGAAAATGCACAAAGGCGTTAATCTTCGGCTGGTTTTTTTAGTTTTCAACAGGCCATACACAAGAACCATTGACGTCTTTCGTGATCCTTTAAGTTCAATTGGCCGTAGTCAATCAGTAATTACTCGTGGAGTTACCTTGTCACTGGCAATTCTCAATGGACCCTTTTGCGATTAAACGAAAGAGAAAAACTGTTCTGCTTATTACGATTATTCGTTAGGTAATGGAATTAATAAGCTCCAGTTCGTTTCTTTGTTCCTGGCTGTTGAATATTTTTTATCGATAATTTTGCCTTTCTTAATTTAAGACTAATTTAGGACATTTATACGTTATACATATTAGAATTGTGAATTTTGGAAAATTAATTTGTATTAGGATTGACATCGTTCCATGTACATAACAGTTTGAAAAGTAACAAAATTAGAATGTTTTATAATCTAAAATTCTATGACTTTTTAGTATTCCAATTTTTAGAATTCATAGAAATTTATTTATAAAAATATTCATAGCGCTAATAAATAAATAAAATTTAGAAAATGATATATCAAAACTTCGAGATTTCATTATTTTCTTAATTAAATTGCATTATAATTAAATCTCTACATAAGAAATTATTTTGCTTTAAAAACAGCCAAATTCCAGAATTATTTTTACAACCTTTTGATATTCAATTTAGTAAAATTTTCATAATGATTGAATTAAATTTTTAATCAAAGGGTGATACGATCGATGGCAGCGTACGGGTATTTATTGATATTCAAATTTTCCTTCATGAATACAAAAAATTCGGAAAATCTGCGAGGGTGTCGAAAAAAAAAAGAATGCACAGAGTCCCGAAAGCTCGTTAGCAGAATACTAAAACTTCATAAAAGTCTCATTAACAGAGAAGGGGAGATTACTTTCCGGATAAATGAAGTCACGTAGATTCGAATGAATATTCATAATGAATAACATGCAAATGCACTTCTTTTATGCAACGATTCGAGAAATAATATCGCAATTTTATGCCCGTGTTACATTACAATTATTCTGCACAACATATATTCATTAACTTTTTTATATCACGAAATGTAAAAACAAAACTTTTATTCAACAATCCATTTGTTCGACTAAAATTCAGATACTTTTGTATCGTTAACTTTTCGAATGTTTCTGGAAAATTTTAATATCTTCTATCGTTTATGCGAATTTTTTTTTAACGGTCGAGCACTTTGCAGAGCAGTTAGAAGAAATTGCGAGGTTCCTTAAAATTCATTCAACGCTTAATTAAAAGCTGCTTGAAAAAAAGAAATTCTTCCTCCAGTTTTAAAGCGGTCGCAATCCCGGAAATTTTCTGAACTTTTCAGCATCAGTTTTTCCTCCAAAGTTTTCAAAAATTTAGGAGATGAATTTTGTGACAAATATAATTTGTAATATTAAATGACTGTTAATATTACTAATAGATTATATAAAATTTTAAGATATAATAGCTGTAAGTTTTGTACATCAATTTAAATAATAATTAGTTAAAATTGAGCTGAATTCTAATAATTTTTATATAATGTGAGAAACGTTCAACGTGTTTCACTTTGGCTACGGACGAAATAAAATTTGTAATTAAAAGGTAACACGTGTTTTATCACACATTGTTACATATAACATTGTTACGCATAACAAACGTACGATAAATATAATAAAATATTCAGAAAGACCAGAATATGTGAAATTTACAAATGTACCGTTGAAACGTCTACTTGCATTAATATTTGGAGTCCTGTTATTACATTGAAAATTTATTTTTTTGTCATTTTATTAATATTATTACAGATCGATAAAATGTCTAAAAAGGAAGAGTTTGCTTCATTAAATAATTCATTAATTTTAGAATTCTTTTGCAAAATTTTGGAAAAAAATACAAATTAAATTAAATTCATTTGACACAATGAAATAATTTTGTAGACGTCTGATTTATTTTTCTATTTCTTTGTAAAATTTTTGTAAAATCCATACACTCAGTCATCTCAAACTTAAACAACTATATTTTACAATATTTATTCTTGCTTTCAACATTTCTGTGGTCTATAAAATAATAACTTCTTACTTTCAAAATTTTTACAAAATCCAAACTTAACTGAATTCATTTTAATCTTTGTAATGTTTTGTCATTTTTTCTATCTTCCACTCCCCCAATCTTCGTGCCTCTAAAATAATACTTTTCTAAAACCAAATTCAATCAAACTTCTTCCAATATCTATATTACCAAGGGTTGATAAATTAATAATAATCATTTTTCACTTGTACCCTCTTGATTTTTCTACCCATAAATCAGTCCTTAATGAAAATTTTTGAAAATTCTGACTGAGCCGCTATAAAATCAATCAACCTTCCATCAGTTTCCACAAAACCCCTACATCAGATCTATTTTTATAATAATTCAACGATTCACAGTTTTGTATCAAGTATAACACTATCTTGTTCTCTAAATAATCTCTTCAATATCGAAACTCAGCTAGTTTATTTTCAATTTCCAAAGCAAGCCGTATATTCCACCACCAATCTTCGCGCCAGGGAAATAAAAATCTATCTTCGCGCAATTTTCCCACGGTGTCCATTGGTCGCGTGCTTAACGAGTCTCATCATAAAGTTTGCTTGCAATTTCGCCCCGGTCGTTTCTACTTTTTCGAACCTGTCGTACATTTTCGATTTTTTTTTCCCCCCTTCTATTTCTTTTATTTTTTGTTTGTTTCGACGAACATATCGTATCTCGTTGCTGTTTTATATAGACCGCGTTTGCATTTCACGGTGCGCCAAGCGTGTCGATCCAATCTGTAGTTGTTCGAACAAGTACCAGAACAAGCAATACGCAACTATGTACGCTATGTTCTGCCCGTTTATTACGATTCCCGTCGTTGGATCCGGACGCGTTTTTCCTGTTGTTGCTGAAAACAGCAACGAGTTTTCATATTCGCCCGACAGGCGATCTTTCTTTGTTCCTCCTGTCCGTTTGATAAACGCCGGCGTAATTAGAAATCTGGTGTACGGTGCTCCTATTTAAAACTAAAAATTTAGAAACACTATTGGCATAATTAGAAATTTCGTTCAGTCGACACTGTATCTATATCAAGTAGAAATTATTGAAAATTCTATTGGCATAATTATGAATTTTATTTACTAAGTGGTATTCTTATTTCAATAAAAAATTTGAGAAAAACTATTGGCATAATTAAGAATTTGATTAAATACGAACCAAAAATATCAAAGTTCACCCTTGTACGAAAGAAGAAGCAATAAACACCCCCTCAATTCACCCCATCAGCAAACCTTTTTCAACCGTCGGAAAAATACTCATCATCCCTCGATTGGCCAATAGATACCCTCGAAGATTTCGACCTCTCGTCTGACAACCAGAAGACACCCACGAAAATTTCGGTATTCAGGGAAAAAGTTTCCAGTCGCTCAGCGAGATAAGAGTTCACCGTGAAACGGGTATCTCTTGTTCGGTTGGTAATTTACGGGGGACGGGGTGTAACTCGGGGGTGGAATACGAACGGCGACCCAGAAATACACCGTGTATTCACGGAAATATTGGAAGTGTCCTGGGGATACAGGAACTTCGACTCGGGGTGGTTTCGTGGTAGTCGGCGAAGTCTTTTATCGAGGGGCTGCGAACCAAAGAGAGAGGGGATGGTGGTTGAATGACTCCGTGGAAACACGAAGGACGCGAGGATATTTGATACACGCGGTCGAACGTGAGAAAGATATTTGAATAATGCGATAAGCACCCTTCCGTGCCCCTTTCCACCTTCCTTCGATCAACTCTCTCGCAGACATCGTTTTCCGAGAAAGATTCGAAACAGAGGGAGGGTGACACCCTTTGATCACACAGGATAACAGGATCTCTGGATGATGGAACCGTTTGGGGTAGGTTAGTGTTGTAACTCTTTACTGCGTATGTAGGGTGTCATATGTGTTGGTAATTGTGAAGGTAGTGTGAGTGAAAATTAAAAAATTATCGAATCTTTCACTTACTTTGTGCATTCGAGCGACAGTAATACAAAATAAGTGACGAATTTGATATTTTTAGAATTTTGGTACAGGTACGTACATACATAACGTCACAAGTTGGGCAATGAGTGATTAGATTAATGAATAATTTAAGTAATCAAAGCAAATGGAATCGGTAGGAACGATTAACCAGGTAATCATTGATCAAAGAATAATTACGTTTTGATTAATTCAGAATTTTGATATTTTCGGTTATTCTATGAAAATGATTGTTAATAATTCTGAAGGATTAGATGGTTAATTTAAGATCTGGATATTGGAAGATAGTCAATCTGATAATTCTTAAACTAAACTATTATTGAGATTCATTTTAACCAAAGGTTAATTACTCATTCATTCCATGATATTATTGATAACGATTAATGAAGATAATTTCAAGCCATAATTTGAGAGTAATATTTTTGCTTTTCAACCGACTTCGAAAACGAGGAGGTTACTCAATTCGATCAGTATTTTTTTTTATTCTTTTATTTTAAAGATGAAAGTTTTTTTTACAGATTTCAAGCCTAATACGTGAGACTTTTATACGAATCGTTTCATAAAACGATGCAGGTTGGTTTATTAAATCATTTACCAAAATAAATAATTCATGCCATAAAATTTGATATTTTATCTTTTTGGAAAATCCTATATTTTCATGGTCGTAAAAATAAAATACCAGACAATGTAATTCAAAAGAAAACTCTTAGATTATTCTTCCGAATCGATGAAATATAAAATAATGGCGGTGGATAAAATTTGTTCAATCATTTCATTATTTTCAATATCAAAAAATGTATGAAGAATGATAATTTTTATGTAAATAATTCATTACAGATCGCTGCTTTTGCGGCGAAATACAAATTAATTCCTTTCCCCTTTCCTTACCAGCAGCAGATGGCGCCAGTAACCGGAAGTCACTAACAACATCCTCCGAAACATTCGTTTAAACGCAGTTTTTCAATTTTGTCGAATGAATCCACGGAGATTAAAATGCAAGGATTGTGAACAAGTTCAATCCAAATTCTGATTAAACACCATCTCACAATTTTCCGAATTCGTTGTAGGATAAAGTAGAGTTTATAAAAATGCGATTCGAATTCTTTGAAATTTTAATGTTGCAAACTGTTTAATGACTACGAAAAGCGTATATATACGACCAGTAAATTCTAAAATTTCTTTTTAAGCATGCCGCAAGGGGTTAATGAAGATAAATTTTTAATCGACAACATAACAATAACGAAGATTAAATCAAACGTAATTCAAAAAATTAGATTTTGATTACAAAAAATTCGTAAGACTTTAAATTCTAAAATTCCTCCCAAATTAGGCCTTAAATCTTGTATAAATTTAATGAATCTTCTTCTAAAAATAAATCCCCAGTATCTCTTAGGAAGCTGTTAAAAATCAGCCGGAACCAAAACGGTTCTTTTTTTCCTACAGATTTCTTCTCCGTTCCCTGGATGGAACACCAGCTTCCCACAGGTTTCTCTATTTTCCTGGATGTTCTTTTTTCTTCAGGGTATTTCGTTGCACGAGCTTTAGTTCCAGCAACTTGATGCCTGTCCTCGTGAAAAACGTATTCCTTGGGAAATTTCTCAGAGGGCTCGTTTCGCGTTTGTATTAAGCCTTGAAATTCCGCGAATTTGCCGGGACAGAATTGTTCAAAGTGTGAAATTCAGCGTCGACATGATGACAGTCATATGTACGAATTGTTTATTATGAAAAAAGTCAGGCGAGCTCATATTGTTTCGAATTGTCGAAACTTAAAATATCTTATTAACGAAGAAAATTAACGGAGTAAGTGTATTCTTCATTTTATATTGTTTTGGATCATTTTATTATTGTTTGGATCTAGTTTATCAACATTTTATTCGTCATCTTAAAACGAACAACTCTGTTTCGATAAAACTCCTAATTTTTCAACAACCTTCTATCGTCCGATAAAAAACACATCGAACAATGTTTACACGCTCGCCAATCAACTTAACATCCTTCAAAAGAAGACAGTTTACACTCGTGGAGATAGTTTCACACGAGTACTCGCGAGTGCTTTAATCAGAATACATTCTTTGATCGTGTCACGCGGGCTACTCGTCGTTTCGACAACCCTTGAGGATGATATCTGCACACCCCTTAAAAAAAAAAAAATGAGTGAAAAAGAGGGATCTTCTGTACGCGTCTGTCTCCTCTTTGTATCCTGGCTAACGAGCGGAAATTCATGTGAACTCGTGTCCTCGGCTGGTTCTCTTCAGCAGAAGATCCTCTGATGTAATAATGGCGGAGGGCAGAATGTCAAAGCGAGAAAGCTGAACCGGAGGCAAAAGGGGACGGATAAGCTTGAAATAAATCAAAGAGAGACAGGCTAACCAGGGCCGAGTACCGACGAACTTTTTTCTGTTCTTTGAAACGTGGTTGTCGGATCATTTGTACATGAATTTTCTTGAATCGATAAAAAAAAAAAGATACTGTGCGAGAAATTAAATGTAATTGAGTAGGTTGAAGCATCTGACTGCTTTTATGTATGATTTAATCCATTAACTTCCTAAAATTACGTTTGTCGAGCATTAACGTGAAATTAGTTATTATTTTACGTTTATGGTATTACGTTTCTTTTGTGCTATTGAAGTATTATTATGCGTTAGTATGGGGGAATCAAGGGGTTAATTATGGACATATTTGGAATTATAATCGGAGATTAGTGAAATTTGGATATGGTGGGGATTGTTTTAAACCCGTCTGAAATTCTAAGGGGTTAATGTTGTAATAATATTAGTATTAAGGGGTACGTATGATATAAATATTGATTTTCGGGGATTATTTTACATTTTTTATAAAATTTTCAGGGGATAATATTGTAAAAATATTAATATTAAGGGGACGGTATTATAACAATGTTAATATTGTGGGGTTGTTATTACAGAAAATATTAACATTAAAAGGTTAATATTATAATATAATGTAATAATTGCGAAAATATACAATATTACAACGGAAATCAATAACAATTATTTATGGTGAGGTTAATCGAAAAATTTTGCAAATTTTGGAAGAGTTAATATTAATATTAATTAATATTAATTACTAAACTTTGATTTTTTCCAGAATCTTCAAACGTCTTAGATTCTTAGATAATCTAAACGGCATCGCTCAATATTCATATCATAATCCCACCATAATCATAAAAATCATCAACTTCTACTGTGAAAAACACAAAATAATACAGTTTATTAAAGCTTTTAAAAACATCGGACGATATACCACAGAGGGGAAGGTATATGACAGAGGGGCGGGGAGCGAATCGAGGGGAAGTTTTAAGCAGTAACTTTCGCGAAGTGGCTTTCAACGATTAAGAAGAAACTTTCACGATTTACAGTGGATTTTGTAGGGAACCGCAAACCCCGACGATCCGATCGAAGATTTACGAGCGAAATCGCCATTCGAACTTTATATCTTCGGGAACAACTTGGAAATTGAAGAGGCTTGTAAGTATCGGCCTTGGGAACAGTTAGCCGCCTGCTTTTCTTCGCATTTAATTGCACCATCGATACGACAAAGCTTCGATTGAAATCACTTTTTATCAATCCTTATTCACGATTTCGATTTTACGTCATTTTCACTCTTAACATACTCTTTCCTTGATCAGCATTTCAATTAATTTTCGAGCTCGCTTTCACGGACCGTCCACATTCTCCGACTAATCCGGAATATCAGCTTCGATTTTGACGTTACCCTCCTGGATTCCCGGAGCCACGAATCGTAACGAATACGATTAATTAACGGGACAATGACACAGAAGGTGTGGACGCTATCAGTTTCTGTTTCTCTACACGTTTCGCGTTCGTTGGCATTGTTTGTCCCACGAATACCATCGGGAGAACAACCTAATCATCGTTTTATCATAGTTAACCCTTTCGTTGCTGTATTCTGCATTTCTGTACTTTTATTCAATAAATCAAATTAATAATTTAATTCTCTTTTCATATGTCTTTCTTAAAACAATTCAGTCCTTGTTATGTCAGGTATTAGAAGAAAATAATAGATTCGTTAATTCTAGGAACTCAACCCTGGTTCATATAACACGGACTCGCGTAACATGGTATCTTTTAGAAAACTAATCGTGAGTTTCATTATATCTGGGGTTAATTCAAAGAGATAAAGGTTTATTGACACGAGTATCAGGGTTATCTGATCCGGAAGTACGTCACACACGCACCGAAAACGAGGCAAACAGAGCTTTGTACTTCGAAATTTTACGGTTACAGGTGAATTACGTCAGGTGAATACGTTACGAGGATATTGATTTCGATTCGATCCCGATCGAGGATCCACGGGGCGCACGAGATCATGATTCGAATAAATTCATCGCTATATATTCACCGATCCTCGATACAAATAGCAGACGGGGACAGGTCGGTGCGTGTCGTTCGGTTGCTTTGAATAATTCAGTTCACGTACCGGCAATTTTCCTGCTTTCCTCGTTTCCCGTCAAACTGCCCTTTCCTGTCGTCCGGTCCGTTTAATTTTTCATCCCCTATGTTTCCACGCCCGGCCATAATATCGTTTCGTCGTGTTTCGTTCCTCCATTCGGCTTGTGTATCCTTGTTTGCATCGGGATAAACAGATACCGATCCACACACCGGGTGAACCATCCGATTTGGATCAATTTAATACGTTCGTGACCGACGACGTAGATCTACGTCGCTTCAAATCTGATACAGTATCTTATTTGTATTTAGAGACTGAGTCTTCGTTGTTTGAATTACTAAATATGCCATTGTTAAGATCAATATTTGTTATATTTACGTCCGTTTAAACAGTGGAACGATTTAGCTGGCAAACTGGTTATCGATGTGTTGATTTTATCTTTGTAGTAGACCAAGGAACTTGAAAAGTGAATAGTGAAAGTCCTTCGACATAGGATCACCCATAATAATTAAGAAATGAAAAAGGAGATTCGACCATTGGTTAGGGGAAAAACTGAGGCAGTTAAATTGGGTGGAACATCTTGTATAAATATTTAGACAGTGAATTCTTGAATGAATCCAAAGGTTTTGTTAATTGTAATGCAGCTTTTGCTTGGATCTACTATCTTACGAATTGTCTAATTTTCCAAAAAATTCTACAAAATTCTTACTAAAGTAAGGATTTTTTTTCTGGACTTCAGACTTTCGATGCGAAGATGAAAATTTCCAAAATCACTTATGCTAAACTCGCTGAGAGAAGAAGAATAATTTTACGCAACCAGACACTGAAAATCGAAGATCCTCGAGTATCTTCGATCGGAATCTGGCAAGATTCGAGGCACGTGGCAGGATCGTAAAAGTGTCGGTCGTATCAACAGTAATTCGTAGTTTGAGCAAGTGATCACGAACAGTAGAATTCAGGTCTGACTATAGGGGGTGGTCTTGGATAGGTCACGTTCTGTAATGCACTTCGGCGTACAGATTCCGTGAATACAGTTCCATTTACAACCTAATGCGATTGCATATATGCGCATTATCTGTATACGCTGTTATACATTGTCGTTCAAAACGAAACTCTTTGTTTCTGGTAAAAGGACGAAGAACGTGGCGACAATGATGTTTCCTGGTGAATCTTTAGATTATAAGAGCTATGGAATCAAAAATTGAAAAATAACATTCTTTCTGGGATGTCTATTAATTTTTAAGATAAAATTAATTAAAATATTGCGTAATATAATATATTATATACCGTTGGATAGATCGTGGAAAATTACAGCGAAAAGTTCTGTAGCATTTCTCGATAGGATTAATGGTTCAGTCACAATTCGTTGTTGAAATTTAAAAAATTGACCAATCAGATCGCAGCATACACAACGAGACGCGTGGAGTAGAAAGAGTCTTGTCATCTAAGCTGCGCTCTGATTGGTCAATTTTTCAAACTTTAACAAGGAATTATGGCTAAACTACTAATTTCATCAAAAAATGATACAGAACTTTTCGCTTCAATTTTCCACGATCTATCCAACGGTGTAGAGCACTTCAGGTAATTCTTAAACACCCTGAATATTAAACATACTATTACCTACTGGAAGTCAATCAATCGAACGACGAATTAACTCGTCATGCCCAGTTGAAAGGGTAAAATATTTTAAAACAAAGAGAAGGTTAAAGAACACAATCTTTGACCAGTTCCTTATCCTCATCCCTTTTCGTCTTCCTGTCCAATACCACTGTTCCCTTTTCGTGATCTACATTTGGATATTAAAGTTTGTTCATCGTGATTTCATATTCAGACGGTGCCTTTAGGCCAATGTTTGCATCATTTCGAATTCCTCCCTCGTCACCAGGCCAGGACCCTTCCCCCGCTGTCTCTCTTGATCCTTCGACACCGGTCTCGTCACCAACTATCGTCTCTCTTCCTCTCAATCGTCGATCTTTTCGGCGTTATCGGCCAATAGGAGAAAGCTCGTTTTTTGATTTTGGCCGCATATCAACCACCGCAATCGACTTCCGCTTTGAATCGTTCCCCCCCGGGCGGGATAACGAGAATTCAGGATTCATATGGATCTTTCAAACCCTTCAGGGGTAAATATTTTTGACGCATGTACCGTGTATGATAGTGATATTGGTTTTTATTTCATTCGAAGATCAAGAAATTTTTAACTAATTTAATCCTGTCGCTCAGGATGGAAGTACATATTATGTTTTTTGAT
Source organism: Stelis phaeoptera (assembly GCA_943735885.1). Taxonomy (NCBI): domain Eukaryota; kingdom Metazoa; phylum Arthropoda; class Insecta; order Hymenoptera; family Megachilidae; genus Stelis; species Stelis phaeoptera. Next base: position 8,864,867 of record OX030933.1, read on the forward strand.
AATAGGAATTGAGGAAAGAAATATTGGGTTTTTGAGAATTAAGGGATTTTCAAGTATCGTGCTTTTGGAAAGTTTGAAATCGTTGGATAGTATTATTAGAAACTTAGAAAATTTAGAAATATTAGGGTTTTGGAAGATTTGAAACTTTTGAAATTTTAGAAATGTTATGATTTGTAAAAGTTTTGAAAACTTGCGAGGAATATTTTAAAAAATTTAGAAAGTTAGAAATATTATACATTAAGAAATTTTGAAAATTGCGACGAATATCTTTAGACATTTAGAAATTTAGAGATATTATATTTTTAGAAACTGAAACTTCCGAATAGTATTTTTAGAAATCTAGAAACTCCTAAATAATATTTTAAAAAATTTAGCAAACTTTCAAATAATATTTCCAGAAATTTTAAGACTGACAAATAACATTATTAGAAATTTGGAAATATTATACTTCCAGAAACCCCAACAAAAACACCATTTCAACCACTACACAAGTTTCAGGTTGATTTCATTTTCATGAAAAAATTGGATTGAAATAAAAAGTGTTTTCTCAACATCGTGTTAAAACGAAGTCAAACGATAGACACCAATTGAAAAATATGACAAAATATATACTGTATAAGTTTACTAATCATCTTTCGATGATATACTCATCAATCCATGTTAAAATTCTATTAAAATATAATTTTTTATCTGTACCAATCGCTTTTCAATATAATCCCAATTCAATGAAGTGCATATCTACAATCGATCGGTTCATTTTTAAATTCGATTGAAATACGACCCCGGGGGTCTTTTATTCGCATTGTATTTCGTATTTTAGAATGCTGCGAACCATTTGGTAGAAGCTTCATTCAAAGCTCGGTTAGAATGGAGATAAATGAATGGAATCGATTGTGAAAAGGTAGGAGAAAAAAAAAAGGTTTTATAGATTAATCAATGTCCATTTACCGAAATATATTTTTCCAATCGATCAATACACTTCGACTTTCCTTTAAATAGAATTTCTTGTAATAGGTGTCGCAATCATGTATGACCCAGAAAGCAGAAGGATATTCACGAAATTGGATGGATGGTGTAGGTAGTTACTTTCATGAAACTTTAAGCTTCAAATTGATATGGCGTGAGTGTTATTTTAAAATGTCCATTATGTCATCAAATCGTGACGAAGTTATCTACATTTCGAAGTCGATTATCATTTATTCTAATTGGGAATCATTCATTTTACATGAAGAATTCCAACGAAGTTTTTGAGTAGCTATTTTTATTAAGCTTTAAGTTTTAAATTAATGTAACACAAATGCAATTTTTAAATACTTTTATGTCATCAAATTGTATTAGAGACTTTTCACATTTCTAAATTAATCATTGTTTGCTATAATTGATAATAACTCATTTCATACTAAGAATTCTAATGAACAGTTTACGTAGCCATCGTTACTAAGCTTTAAGCTTCAATTTGATGTACCATAAGTGTAATTTTGCAATAATTCTATGTCATGAAACTTTATCAAACTCTGTATGTTCCAAAATTGGTCACTGTTTGCTACTATCAGCAACCATTCTGTTCATATTAAAAACACCAACGAAACGTTTACACAGCCATTTTTCTTAAGTTTCAAGCTTCAAATGGATATCCCGCAAGCGTAATTTCGAAACGCTTTTATGTCATGGAATACCAAGTTTTGCACACTCGATTATAAATCTCCAGCTCCGTACAAGACAGCAATTCCGTTCCGCATCGAAGACGGTTATTCCCGTTGGTTTATCTGCTTATTGCCAGTAATACAAGTGCTTCCCTGCCACATGGTATCGTAATGCGTAATCAGAATCGATTGTCCTGTATACAACGCTCACGATAACAGCTGGCGTTTCACCAAATCACCGGTTGCGTTTACAGGACTTCTGTTCAATTGATCCCCCTCGCCGACATCATTGGGTTACAACCACGCAGTTAGATATCATCGTCTACCTCATTCTCTCTTTTCAACGCGTACATCAAAATAATAACAGGGCAGTAAAACGCAGTACTAATCCTCAACTACCGTGACTCAAAAATTAATAATTTACTTTGTTTTTGGTGTTTTCGCAGCCCGAAGACTTTGTCTTGTTCAATAAACGAAAGGCTTAGAAAACAATCAGTCCTTCGTTGGTGATTGAATTCAGAGTCTACCATTCTTTTGAAATATCATTCGACGATCTTACTAAACAATTTATGGTGTTGGTTGTGGACAACGAGTCGAGTATTAGAAATTATTCGTTTCCGAACGCCGAGGACCGTTTTGTCAATCGCCAACGATTATGATACAATTTCGCCGGTACAGACGCGTGAATCGAGTTTGATAACCGCGAATTAGCGTCTGCGACACCTGACCAATTATGCACTGCCCCCCCCCCCCCCAAACCGCCCCGCAAGATTCGATTAAGCTGCATCAAAACGCGACCGGATGCACGTGCTCGATCCCCCGTTAGCGAATTCAACCCTGCCAGATTCACTGGCTTGTCCGAGATCGATTCGCTTAACCGAATTATCTTCTATCGTTTCGTGCGATTTTACGCCACTTTCTCGACGCGGAGTTTCATCCAGTCACGCGTCTAAATGTCGATGTTCGAGAATCGTTAAACAAAATGCTTTTTTAATTAGTACGATGATGTGTTAACGATGTTTCTCATGGCCTGATGCAAGAAGTACCAAAATTGTGTATTTTGTATTAGAAGTGAGAATTTTTTATTTTATATGGGAATAATTTTATTATGGATCGATATTTGTAAGAAACATAGGAAACAGAAGGATATCTACAATATGATACTACTAAATAAGTTTTAACACAAAACGTACCAAGCGAGGTCAAATGACCCCTTTTAAAATGACAAATGTATGAAGGAGAAACCTAAAAAGTGTAATTAATTGATCATTTTACTTATAAGAATAAAAATATATGTTATGAGCTTTTATATGTCGGAAAAATAATACCTAAGGGGGTGTTCACTTAAATTTAAATAATTGAAAAATATAATCTGTAAAATATAATCAGAGATTAATATTGTGTTAATAATATAAAGATTATTATCAGATATTATTCCTATTTTTGTCACAGATCTATAATTTATGCATAAGAAGTTTCAAAAAATTGTCAAAAGATATATCAAGACACCGAGTGTCTTAAACTTTGTATAATGTAATTATTAAGAAAACAAAACAAGAATCAAATTTTATACTAATCAGTACTATTTTGTCAGATACCAAATTGAAAGCTTAAATTTCAACATCTTTCATTAACACAATTTTTAAGGATCCCACAGGTCAGCGCGAAACATTCAACGGCGGCGAAATTCCTGGCAATAAATAAAAAAAAAAATGCCTAAATTTTACGCAGTAGGAAGCTCAGAAGATAGAGGAAAGTGCGTACATAATAACGCAATTTGTTGCAACGCGATATCTTACTTAGTTCCTGAGATATAGGGCTTCAAAGTTTGTATAGCGGCCGGCGCGTACGAGGGTACTCCCGAATGGGCCGTAGACTTTTTTCTAGGAAATACGTCTGGCGCATTTCCAGGAATAGTAAAGGGTTAGACGTAAACAATGACCACGTGACCGCTACGCTAGACACTCGCTGTCTGGGTCCAAGCGTGCGGCGGCAGCGAATTTCGACAAAAATTACGTTTGTCTTTACACGACGATATCTCAGGAACGGATAAAGATATCGATGTAAATCAAAAAGCGAATTAAAGTGGAAGATTTCTACTTTCTTACAAATCTAACTTTATACCGAAATTCGAAACAGAACTTTGTTGGCAGCCCTTTGAACTTTTAGTAATTTTAATACGCGTTTCTTATGCAATTTAACATAGTTTCTGACTTTCAATTGCTTCTAACAATAGAATATTATTATAAATATCTATCACACGCATTATTAACGCTTCTTTCGTTTACTCAAAAAAAATTTTTGGAAAAAATACAACCGACTAGTCTTCGGAATGCACCAAAAAGGACGAAATAATTTTAATTTATATTTCGAAGACGGCGCAAAATCTTTCTGTATTCCCTTTTCAGAAGTTACCGTGTTAATCATTAGCATGTCTATTCAACAAATTACTTCTCTAAATATCTGCTAATATAAATGAATTTAGCATAAAAAAAAATATACAAATTTTCCTCAACGAATAGTTTCTCAGATATTTACCTGAATATGATTTCCATCCAACTTCAAATTCAAGGACATTCTGTATCCTTTTTAATCTCCATAACAAAAAAGGTGCCTGTCAATTTTGCTCTCCAAGTACGAAATTACATTAAAACAGTGGTTTGTTAAAATCCAATGTTTTGATGCGAACATTTCAGATCCCGGCCGAACAAAATTAATAAACCGCCATCGATCAAAGCCCCCTGGACTATGGAACGTTACCGGAACGCCAGGTTTTCTTTTTTTTTTACGATTTTCTAATCATCGATCCGCGGCCAGTTATTGGCCCCGAAGCTTCCACCAGTCCCGGAAACTACTCAGCGAGTTTCGTGCCGTTAATATCGGGAAATATGAAATATTGGTCGAACGATGCCGATTGAATTCCGCGGCGTGCTGCTTATCGAACGAGCTTCGGCTTCTTTATTCCTGGCAGGATCGACGTGCGTCCAGAATGCATTCGGGATATCTCCGTAAAGAGACTCTGGCCAGAGCCCGACTCAGTCCGCATGGTAAAAAGAGCCAGGTCAATGGGTTTCCCATACAACCGAGGATATAATCCCATAAGTCAGCCGGGTGAGCCGCGTTCAAACAAATATCTACACGGGCCATCTCGAAAGAAGCTTGGATATTTCTTCGATTCGGATAACGATCCGACATCGAAACCATCGAAACGTTCAGGTCTGACCATCTGGTCAGATTGACTTTATTGAATCTCCTTCGAACAGGAGGAAGAATTCTGGATTGGACGTGGCACGGATTGAAGGGAATCGCAGTTAACGACTAGCTGGTGATTGAATTCTTTTTTATCTTTTTTTTTTTGGGGGGAAATTTTACATTTTGAAATTACTCGGGGATTTGGAGGTGTTAAGGAAAATTGTTTGATTTAAAACGGGACCCATTCGAAAATATCTTTCTTTTTTTAGGGTACGAAGTATTCTACTATTATTTAATGGTATCGCACTATTATTATATTCGGTCACAACTATGCTGTTATTGTTATTATTTATTGATAGTTAAATTAATAGTATAGTAGCAAATCAGTAGTAGCAAAATATTAGTAAATTAGTGCTGGTAGTTTAGTAGTAAATTAGTAGCAGTGATATAGTGGAAATATGGCGGTAAAGTAGAAGTATAGCAGTAAATTAGTACCGGCAGTATAGTAATAAATTAGCAGCAGTAATATAGCAGTGAGTTAGCAATCGTAATATAGTAAATTAATAGTATACCAATAACAGCACACAACAATATTATACACAATATTTTACTAATAAATAATAACAATAGTAGCATCAGCAATAATCCCTAACATAATAACAAACACCATACAATTTACACTACTCCAAAACGATCGCCTCGTATCTTTCATAAACCAATACAGCGACCATTCATGAGATTGAAATAAATTTCAACAGCAATAGTAAGTATAATTTCAATACAATTAAATTTCTAATATCATTTACCACTTCCATATTACAAACACAATTTCAACATGATTTTTTGACAACAGGAACTATCGTACGCCCTTAATAACTTCTCGATTTACGTCGACGACATAGAAGAGAAATTTTAATCAACGATCGTGAAAGAATTGCCGGAGGAAAAAGAAGTAGACCGAACGATCCCGGTGACAAAGCAAGGGGGCCGGATAGGGTTGATGGAGGGAGAAAAAGAGGGAAAACGTGTCAAAAGTGAGGTGACTTCCGTCAGGAGTTTTACAGTTGAAATCAATCTTCGAGAAGGTGGGGAGAAAGTGGAGGGTTGGAAAGTGGGTGGTGGCAGTCAATGTTTGCCAGACAATCGCAGTCGACTTAAACTTAAAGCTTCCAACGAACGAAAGCAATTCCCGGGAAGCTGGTCGAAGTGACTACTAGAAGAATGAGCGATCCTTATCCTTCCTGGGTGACCCGTTTGAATTTAGCATGACACCCTGGAAATGAGCGCCATCATTCGATGCCACGAAACCGGATGAGCCTTTCACACGCCCAGGCCGACTAATATTCCTCAAGGTGTGAAAGAATCTTTTGTCGACGAATCGTCAGTTTTCGCTGACGTCACTAATGAAGACGAAGGGATCTTTTCTGAAAGCTTCACTTTGTGACTTCTTTTCGTGGCACCATCGTTTTGTTACAAGTCTTGGTTAATGATCAATGATTCACAGTAGAACCTCGGTTATCCAAATATTAATTGTCTGGGGCTGATGTTTGAATAAAGGAATTTTTTGATAATGAAACAATTGCCATCTTGTTGTTTATAAAACAACATAAATGTAAATAATGAATGTAAATACTTATAGGTGTGAAATATTTTAAACTGCTAGATCACATAATTGTTTTAATTAGAATTAATTCGATGAATAAAAGATAGTAAACACTCAAATGGTAAACAAATATTTTCATATACTATAAAGATACTTTATACGAATCATCCTCCCACCCCCCAAGTGACTGACAATGAGAACTCCTTAATTCGCAAACTTTGCAATTTCACGGATTTCTAACGATTTGCTACTAATTTAACTATCATTAAATAATAATAATAATAATAATAATATATAATATATAATAATAGTATGATAACATTAAATAACAGTAGCATACTTCATACCCCACATAGTTTACAATTTTACCCATTTATAAAAAAGAAAGATATTAAACACAATCTCTGAAATTTTTAAATAAAAATCCATATTACTATCATAACACATTAAAACAATTGAATTTAATTACGTTACCGTTCATTAAGTAATATTATAATGAAAAGTTTCAAAATGATCGTTAGACGTATGTGTCGCCTCTTCTTTTTATTAAACGGCTCAAGCTGAACTTAAACAATTAAAATAAAGAGTCTAAATGCGAAGGAATTAGCCACGTGAAATATTTACCTTAAATTCTATTCTAACTCCGGGTTTTAAGAACAGGGGGAACGATCTCGCGGGAAAGCGAGCGTTAAAAATCAGATTGCAAATTAAATTGACCGTGACCAAATAGCTTTTCTTCGGGATGAGGGGGTGGAAGCCGGTTTCTTTGTAATCGTACCACTTAATTGAAACTGGCAACTCATTTAATCCCCTCCGTCTCTCCTCTCTCCCCCCTCGATTCGGCGAAACGCGTTCGACGATTAAACTTCTCCGCATTTTGGTCGAATTTGCTTTTTCTACTCAGGATTAATTAAGATCGATCGCAGATTAATCGACGAGAATGGTCGAGAAAATTTTGATCAGTTTGATCCGACCCATTTTTCGTATTAATTATACGGAAATCTCCATCCTTATATGACAATCTCGATCAACTCGATTGTTCATCAGAAATGAACAAATCTTAAAAAAAAAATCCCTCCACAAGAAGGAAAAAAAAAATTGGTTATAAATCGTGCCCGCGTTATAGCTCTTCAACTTCGATACAATATAATCCTTAACCCACATAACTCGAACAATGCATCAGAAATTGAACAAAATTTCAGAGACAATGCCGTGAGCTGAACTTTTCCTCTCAAGACGAGGAAAAAAAGGAAGGGAGAAAAACGATGAAAACTTCAAGGTACGAATCGGGGTTGGTAACTTTTCTATCCAACTCGAATCGACTCACCTGTTTAATCCAACTTTTCCACAAGTCCCTGTCCCACGGGTGGTGAAAGCCGAGATACAAGTGTCGCGTCTCGCGATGGTGACTGTCCCCTTGTTGTTGACTTTGATGACACTGTTGAGTGACCCTCGGAAATCCAGTGATACGTAGCACGAGTTTACCAAGACGTGACGGGGCATAACACACCGCTCCACCGCCACCGCCCAGCTCCATCCACTCTGGTCGAGATTCTGGACAGGCTGAAATCACGATGATTGATTTCAAGTTCAACCACGCTCGATTTAACTCGTTTATTGGTACGTCCGCGATTCGTCTCGATTAAGACGTCTAATTGGGAGATTGAGAAATTGAAATATCATTCTGAACGCCAGAACAGTCAGGGTTCCGGGCGTCGGTACTTAATTTTAAGTTAGAAATTCATTTCTAATCTCTATCAATTCTTCTCCATTTTATCTATCGTAATATATAATACATTGATTTTTGTCGGGATAAATAATGATTCTATCTGTTAATTTAATTTTTTATTAAACATTTTCTTGTTTATTTGGGTTTTCCATGTAACTGGTTGGCTGTCATAGTAACAGTGACGATAGCAGCAATTTTTAGCCTTCAAATTAAGCTAAATACTATAATATTAATTTCCTATAAAAAGTTGGCTGCTTTATTAATTATTAGATAATATTAAATTAGATGTAGCGTTGACAACTAGTAGAAGCTGAAAATATATTGGCCAAAATACTAGCATAAGGTTGCTTTAAATTCAGAATTTTCATTAAGCGCGCGCCATCAGCTCGGCAACCATCGTATATTAATTATATTCGCGAGGGAATCTCGAGAGTCCGTATTCACTGATTTGAATGGAACTTTACGACAATGTCCCACTTATATGAATCCATACGTTGACCTAGTCTACTTGCTGGAGTGGTTACACTTTATTTTATACGTCTCACCAGTTATCAGCTCATTTTACTTGTCTGACCACGTGCTGGCTTAATTCCGTCCGTACGAACACGTTCGTTCTACTTATTCGATCCAGTGACGGATGAATCTACTTGTCTGACCACGTATAGGTTTTCTTCTAATTGTCTGATAAATCAACGATGTATTTCACTTTACAGACTACGCACAAACTTTGTTCGCATGGTCTGACAGAACAAACACCTATTCTACTTGTTCACTTGTAAATAATACTCTGTTTGTCTGACTAATTACAGTCTAGTTCTATTTATTTGTCTGTTAATAACTTATTCTACTTTATGGACTATGTACTAGCTTTATTTTACTTGTCTGGCCGATTACACATCTAATCTACTTATATACTGTACTCCACGCCTGACTAATTATTGGCTTATTCTACTTGGCTGATATAATGAGCTCTTTATATCAATTGTCTGACAAATCAGTCACTAATTCTACTTTACACACTACATAAAATCGTTATTATACATGTCCGACTAATTACACACTCATTCTACTTGTCTGTGTATATACAGACTATGCTCTGTTTGTCTGACTGGTTACTGGTTCATTCAACTCGTCCGAACAGCTACAACTTCCGTTATATTTAACTAATCATTCAGCCACTTATTCTATTTGTCCAATTCTTTATACACTTTAAGCTACTTGTGTGATTAGTTATACACTGATTTAATTTGCTTGGTAACTCACAGATGCTCCATTTGACTGCACAATAACTGAGTCGTTCTACTTGTCTGACCACCTGTAGATTTCATTCCACTTGCCTGATCAATTAACCATTCATTCTACTTTCCTAACCGCGCACAAGCTCTAATTTATTCGTCTGACTACCTACAAGTTTGCACTACTTGCCTGGTTATTTGCTGACTTTATTCCGTTTGTCTGACCAGTTATTGGTTCGTTCTACTTATTCCAATTCCCTGGAGACAATTATAGGCATTCTATTAATACCAGCCTATTATTTTTGAAATTCTTTCAACATAACCCACATAATTTCATATTTATCAATTATTGTATATTAAACGCCAATGAGTTTGTTATTACAATACAAAATTTCTATTTTCCCCAGACAATAGTTTATGTACTGAAAGTCGATTAATACATATTTCAATATCGGTTCCTAAGTGAAAAATAATGAATCATCTATAACTCAATCGAAATAGTAAAAGTTGAAAATTTCCCCAAAACCAGAATGTTCGAAAGACGACTGTCGCGTTAACCGATTTCGATTGCGCATCATCCGGCCACGGTGTGTTACAACGTTGAAATAAAATCTGATTTACAAGACGCTGTTTTTCCTCGAAAACGTTCACCAGGGAAAATTCGATTACGGTGACGAGCGTGTTGTCAAACCGCGGTGCTTTAGGCGTGCTTCACGCGGCGTGAAACGGAACACGGTTGGCCATCGTTCGAGCATCAATCGACAGCTGCCATTTCTGGCCCCGTGTAATTAGATGAACGGGGACGGGTCTGTGCGTTTGTCACTGTCGAAAACTCCGCGACCGTCTGATCACCGGGAATTTATCGTCCGTGAGATAATTGCGCGCTCGGTGTTTTATCCGTTTGTCCATCGACTCGGACTGATGGAAATAACGATTTCCCAGACAAACTCGGGACATTCCTGAGTTTATGTGCTGCGCATTGTATCCCTTTCGTGTTTCAATTAAGGTGTTAATTAAATTAACGATCTTTCAAAATTTCTGTTCGCATTTTGACCCAGAGCGATTGAAACGTTTGATATTTTATTTCGAATAAAGTACATAATTTCAGAAGTGTCAGGTTTTCCAAAAGAACCACCTCCTTAATAATAAAGAAAAGAAGTGATACGGTAACGAATTAAACGATTAATCTTTCAATTACTTTGAGCGAATCGTAAAATTTTATCCGAAACAAAATATACACCAATGAAATTTTACTAAATATTAACGAAACCAGAACGTTGTTGCGATAGATCCAAATCTGCAATTAATATCTCCCATATTCATACGAAAATCCGCAGGATTATTGACATCAATCTGCAAACGTCAGTTTACACGGCAAACGCAGTTTCATCCTCGCGCATCGAGCGTATATATTCATTAACGTTTTCAGGGTAAATCTCGGAGCGACATAACATTTTACGTGAAATCCTTCTGGGACTTATGGCGTACCGCGTACAGGGGAAAATTAATAGTTTGCTCGGTGATACGTTTGCGGTCGAAAACAATTGTTTGCTAATATGCACGACGGAGTTCTCGAACCCCACGCGGGCCAATTGTTTTATCAAAATAATTCACGAATTCGTACGATTTGATAATATCGTTGCTGGGAACGGAATGTTCGGTGAATTTAATCTGCATCGCGGTTCGAACTTCATCGGGCATGAACGACGCGTAACAGCAGAAAAATGATTTCATTTTCCTAGTGAGAATGATTTTTGTAATTAAAATACGAACAGAAATCGTTATTACGTGTATTATTTATTGAAATTCTAAGAATTGGTATTTCGTTTGACTATTAGCAGCAGAGTAGATTTTATTATGTTTACCCTCTGCACTCGGAGCATTTTTGGATACCTTCGAACCTAATTTACCTTTCCACCAAAGCTTCCGAAAATTAAATTCACTATTTTGGAAATAAAGTGTTACAAATGCTTATGAATCTATTTATTTTTATTCCATTCCTTAATTTTCTGAATTTTGATACGGATGAAACTTGAATTTCTTTTAGAATACTCCGATAAATTAAATGTGATGCCTCAGAGGTGCCATTCGAGTGCAAAGGGATAATACAGATTTTGACACAGGTATCTCAATAAACTTTGTAAAAAAAAAAGATTGGTAAGAAATTCAGGATGCCACACTTTTTGCTCAAATACGTATCGTATCGAAAGGATTAAAAGAACGAGAACTTTTCCTAAAAAGATCACGGGGCAATTTGAAGAACGATGTTCGAGGAAGTCATTTCGACTGGAGATCGACTAATTAAATTGGAGAATCGACGAAGAAAAACGGAAAGTTTATCGTGGATTCATTCAGACACGAAGAGGAGCTGTTCGATTGATCAGTAACCTCATCGACGCGCCACGAAGTAACAACGGTCCAAAATGGTGGCCGGAGTGCGGGCAATTAAAACTTTACGAAAAGCTTTCCAGCTGCCGCGGGGTTTGGTCAACCCTTCGGTTCATTATTCAGCGATCACGAAAACTTTTTCTTGCGATGCTAATGCAGTCAGTTTCGTCTGGTCGACGAGGGTGGTTGTTTCTTGCGGAGGTTAAATATCCTTTCAACCGTTCGATACTAAGGATAACTATTATTTACTCGTCGTCAAACAATTATTATATACCAAGGGCGGTTATAGCCATCTTTGTAATTTAGATACACCCAACTCTTTTATAACACGGTTTTGATACTTCATCCGTCAAACATCAATTTCCAGAAATTGTTTTCTGACCAATCACTCGGCAAAATATTTCAATCTTTATAGAGGACATATTTCTACCTATGGCCTTTATTACCAAATTTCTTCAATTAGAAATTCTGCAAAATGGTGCAATTATTCGCTATCTACTAAATTACGGACGTAGGATACTGGCTATCATCGTTACAAAATCAAGAATTCCATTTGATTCATTAATAAAAATGTATTATCTACAATGAAGCACAGGATTATTCTGATATCTTGATTATTTAATTTTTGATAGCTGTTTAAAGTTGATGCTGTTAAATAGAACGATACGTTTCCTCTTTAAAGTGTCGCCATTTATATAATTACTGAAATTCTGAAGAAATTCTAAGCAGCATTGTAGATAATACGATCATCAACATTTCCATCGCAGTACTATCTAATTAAATCAATCATTCACCTTAGTTCCGATCGATTAATGAATCGGAATGAATCCAGATTGATTGGTAAGGTACACAGCTTGATAGGTTACCGAGTCCAAGTCGAAGCCAGCCCTAAAAACAGAGTAATCAGGATGGGACAAGTAGGGTGGGAACCCGGTCGAATCCCTGCTGTTTGCTGATTTAAACTGCGGCTGCGGTCAGTTTCAATTAGGAATTGCCCCGGCCTCGGGCTCTTTAACGACTTCGAAACAAATCTGCTAGCCTCGTCTGGCATCAATGCCGGGCTACGTTCCGATTAACGTCGCTTAGCGTCCACCAAGCGACTCGATTTTAACGAGTATCGCTAATCCGGACCGTAGATCGGCGAGAAGCTGTTCGCCTCCCTGTCGACACCGTTGCTAATCGTGATCGATGCTTTCCAACGCCATTTTAACTTGATTTTCACCCTAATGCTCGTCATTTTACTTTCGCGTTCGAGGGTTATTTAAAATTTATTTAATTTCTAGTATTCAGTACTTTTGTTTTTAATATTTATCAAGTATCTATTAATTAATATTTTTCTGTGGTTTACTACTTAAATTTTAATATCTATTATTTGATAACTCAATACTTTTGATAATTCAATATTCTTCAAATTTCTACTATTTTATACATTTATGTTGTTTGTTGTTAAAATTTCAAAATTTCTGTTATTTAGTATTTTTATAATTTAGCACCTTCTATTCAGCCCCTAGGAATTGATAAATTAAATAAATCTTAAAGCCATATAAAAATATCAACCTTTCGATATCAGAAACAGTAGTATAACTCAATGATTAATCATCCCATCAGCAAACGTACGAAAATACATATCTGATCAAACGTTTCAGCTGTTGTATTTTCATTCGTTAGCGTTTAGTTTACAATTCGATCAATAAATTGGGCGTTAGGTGTTAACGCCTCGATTGTTTCACGAAGCACGAACGATTTTTACGATCGACCCAGTAGCAAACACGTAGGAATCGTCCGAGCACTGAACCACCGGAAGCACCGGTTGATGAATAACAACAACGCTGAAACTCGATGTAAAAAAAAGGAAAATGAAAAAAAAAGAAAAAACCGGGCAAATGACCGTGTGAATATTCATCGAACGCTTGAAATTCATAATCTGGCAACACGAATCGAGGGGATCGTACTTTTTCGAACCATAAATCGACTTCCTGCTAACCCGTGTACCTGTAATTGAATCCCCCTCAGGGAGAATGGAATTTTCTATTTTCTGGCTGGGTATAAGGGTTCCTCGGGCACTGTTTGTTCATCGCTTTTATCGAACAAGACGACAATGTCGTTTAGATACAGGCCATTGTTAAGTTGAAATACCTCAACTTACGACAAACAGGAATTGTTGGCCGAATAATAAAAGCCACGAAAGATTAAGTTGTAATAAGCTGGCTATTGTTACAAGAAAGAATTTCTTTCGCGGGACCAAGATTATGACACAGTTTGGGATAAAAAATATGATTTATATTAGATTCTGTACTTAGTTATTCGAGCATCGGATTAGGCTGTTAAATTAGGACTTAGGAAGAATTTTATTCGTTATTAACCCTTTAACGCTTAATTTAGGTTACCCAAATTTGTTGCATTTTCTAAATAAATTTTGTACTGTAACTAATATTCGCAAACGCGGGAAAAATAATTCTTGAATTAAATACAAAGAATAACATTTTCCACAGGGAATGTTTGAACGTCAAAGGGTTAAAAATTCTGTTCTGAACTGCTAACTTAACTTTATTACAGATTATAGAAGTTTGGCCCACCTTCAAACATCCCATTTTTTAAATTTTTACTAATTCCAGAAATAACGACTCCCAGAAACTATTTGAAACATCCAAGGAAGGGTCAATTATTATAGTACCAACAAATCATAAATTCCCTCAACGAAAGCAACAACTTCAGTTTCCCGGTTTCTTATCAAAAGGTAACACAACAATTATCACTTTCCTTCGCGATACAAACCTCGGCTCGCAACGATATCGACAAAGACATCGAGCCAGAAACTTGGCTGTAAGTTTGCGTATATTTGAAGATCGACTGCTAATTAAGCGGGTCAGCCGAGGAGAAACAACGGGTATCCAAGGTTCTTCCCGTTTCATGGCTGCGTCTTGCAACCACGGGAAGTCAGAAGGTAAATAAGTTTGCCCGAAAAGAGGAAGTCGACGAACATCGACTGGATCATTTCTGGGCCAGGTTGTTTGCCGTTGATCCGGCAAGGCCACCGATGGCGAACACCTGTTACCGTCAGCTAACCCCGAGTTTAATCAAGATCCCGAAGGAGCAGCCGACCGTCAAACCGTCTCTCCCTATCGCCCCCCTTCCCGAAATTGCGGAAAAGGTGAATTTCGAGCCGGCTCTTTTGCCCGTTCGACGGAATCCTTGCGGCGGATGTTCATCCCTGCGAATGACTAACGTCAAGGCTTTTCACGGACCTTTTGTAACGTGATTATTCGAGCGACACTCGTCGATACCTCTCTGAACACTGTTGAAAGTTAAATGGGCATGGAAACTGCGGATCCATGGGGTGATACGAACCGAACGAGGGTGTCAGGTTGTAATGCAAGTTTGCAATAAAACAGAAACCGATTGCTGTATTTTATTTCCGCTTGGGAACTTTATTTCTAATGCTCTGATGAATTTTCACCTGGCCACGTATGGGAACGGTGATAGAATTGTTTATTAATATTTTGTTATTTATTTCACAACCACATCAACGTTATAACACGAACTACCACTTGAAATAATTCGTTATACAGGGTGTCTCAGGTAAAGGAGGCTGCCTAAATATCTCTTTTATTTTTAATAGCACAACAAATATTTATGTGTGTTTATACCCTTTTCTTCCCATATTTTGGCTCACCTCAAAACAGCAGATCGAATGGTTTTCAATTTTCAATTGTTTGAAAAATCTTCGAACAAAATGAACGATGAATGCAGTTTTGTGTGTTTTGCGATGTTCGGTATCCGCCCTTTATAACCCGTAAAATATCGAGGTATCCGTGCTCGTCGAAAAACACGGGGACGATTTGATTCCGAGCACGTTTGGCAAACCGACGTTCGGCCTCGTTGTCATTTGATAAAAATGTTTGAATCAATGGACGTTTTGTACGTTTTGGATCCGAGCGTATTCGTGTCGACGGTGATGAAAACGGCGCTGCACAGAAAAATGGCTGCGGCTCACGGTTGAAAAGGTGCAAAACACCTTTGTAAATATCGCTTTGATCCGGATGAAAAGATTCGAGTACGATGAAAAGCACTGTCCTCGTTTGCGAACAATTACGATTTCTATAGGATCGTTGGATCTTTTTTTCTCCGTTTTGAGAAGACAAACGTGAGAAACGGGGCTTCTTTTTCTTGCTATCGTCCGGATATTTATTGAAAAGTTTCTTCGAACTTCTTTTTATAAGCAAACAGAATCTTTGTCGCTTGTTTTTCTAGATATTAATATTAACGATACGTTTCGAGAGAATTTTGGCGGTCGAAAATTTGACACACGATATTTATTATACATTCCAGAATAATTGTAAATTTAAGGGTTTTCGTCGTTAATACTAACGTTACCAAAATAATTTGCTACTCGAGAGAGGAAATTGGAAATTCAACACAGTATTTCGTAAAAATCGAATCTTCTTAAAATATAAACGAGAAAATCCCCAAATTACGAGAGTTTGATCAAAAATTTGTAAACCTCTAGACTAACTCCGAATTGTAACTAAAAACTTATCAAAATGTAAACTGGAAATTTTCCAAATTACAATAATCCGATAGCAAAACTTAAAACCTCTGAATGAATCATAAATCTAATGACACATACATCATTAATATTAGCCTCATCCGCGTTGCTACTTCAAATAGATTCAAATCAAACAAAAATCAAAACTCAAATCCAGAAATAAAGAAATCACACAAATATCTATACTTCTCAAAGTGCTCACAAAGAATCCAAAAATCGACCTATACACTTGGATCCAATTTGTAACCGTGACTCGACTTTTCTTACCCCTCAGCTCCACTTTAGCTTTTTGCACGGTTTGAGCCGGATAGGCCGGGAACGCTCGAAAAGTTCCGGATCGATTAATTTGGAACAAGACATTTCGTTTTTCGGCCGTTTTATCCGACGAACGGGGCTGCATTGTTTTTTGCTGGATGCAATTTACGAACGACAGCTCGTCCGTGTTCCCCTAGCGAGGAATCGCAATCGCGATCGACTCGTTGCAGACAGACGTGATTAGCTTTTTCGAGCGATCTTCATCGGGTTATCCGGCTGATTCTCGACGTTCGTATGCGAACGATGATACCTCTCGAAATTCTACGTTACAGATTGGAACGGATCTCCTATATTTTTTTTTTTATCTTATTTCTATTTGCAAAAAGGCCACGTGAAATATCTGTTTCCCGGATCAACTGATTCTATGCAACGAATTTTGAACCTTCGACGAGGAATATCGTGTGAGTAGACGGAGATATTTTTAAACTGATTTATAAACGGAAACGAAAGTGTTTGTTTTATTGTGAAATTATTTTGCTTAATTTATGTATCGTATAATGTGGTAACAATACATTTATAACATGTTGTTTTTATTTTAATAGAATGCTAAGGATTTTCGGTGATTATTAAAGTATAGTGGGGTGGCGAGGGTTGTTACCTCTGTTTTGATGACTTGAATTTATAGTGTATGAATAATGACTTAGATTCCTTGCGTTAAACGAATTCTTGTTCTGTTGTGTAATATGTGAAAGCTAATGTGAATAAGTTAAGGACGATTAACATTAGATTAGGCTAATTCTTGTGTGGACAATGGGATACCTAGGGATTTAATGAAGTTTTAATATTTAGTATTTAATAGTCTTGGAATAGATTTAGAATGTTCTATTTAATTTTTAATGGCTTTGGAATGTAATATTTAATTAATACTAAAACAAAATTGATATTAAATAATTGATATTTTAAAGTTTCACATGGAAAATCAAAAGCCTCTCATATATACGATATTGATAACGAAAATGTTTGAACTTTCTATTCAAACATTTCTCATTTTTTCATTTTACGACGTAACATACATATTATATACACTATCCATTAGCAATCGATATCGAACCAACTCGACCATCAATTTCAAATTGGCACGATGGCTGGAAAAACCCTCGTTTCTAAAAAGCTAATAGCCCTGCCCGCAAAAACAATTACGTTTTATCGGTACGTCCATCAGCGACTATTAGTTGTTCACGTGTCCTACAAACATTTCACGTGATACAATTAAATTTACAAAACAAGATAATACAGTTTCCTGAAAAAAATTAAGATACCCGAATCCATTACGTTATCTCTGATTCGTGTAACGTTAAATTAATCCTTCAATTTTATAACGAATAATAAACGTAAGCTAAGTGCCTTGCTTTATATTTAATTTTCCTCGAAATAAAGAAGTTGCCTTCTGAATAATTATCGACTTTATAGCCCCAGACCCGTTAAATTCGAGGGCAGGGTTGTATTAAGATACCCCGAGGGACCCGAAGGGGCAATTAAAAACAGAAAAAAAAGCATTGACACAGAGAAAACTTGAATCATAAATCACTTATAACAGTTTACTAAGAAAATTTATTTGTCAATGCAAACCTAATCCTAACCTAACTCTAGTGTAGGACTCAAGAGTTTGATCCCACCTAGTCCCCCTCCTAAATTCAACCCTGTTCCAGGGTTGGCACCGAGTGTGTCCATTCGAAAACAGTTAAATCCGCGCAAGGGTACATCATTGTACAATTCAATTCAGCTACCCTCCACGATATTCCTTATTCCCGTCACGAAGTTATCCGAACTATAAGAAAAACCGACGACCGGTCGGAACACGGGTACACCATTCCATCCGTCCACGGGGCACCAATGAAACGGACGTTTTTATCTCCGTCGACAGCCCTTATCTAGAAAGGGGCGCGATCACGGTTCCCTTTTCCACCGGTAGAAATCCAATTTAAAGTTCACTTATCAGTCACAGAGTTATACTTGTATCGAGATGATGCTTTATCCGTCCGGTGGCCACGTTCGACAATTGATCGCGGAAACTTGAGACGCCACGAAGATGAATCAAAGTTGAAGATAAGTCGAGAGACAACCAAAGTTTCGACCAGGAAGATTCTTTTCTTTCGATCGAACCACGACGTTGTGGATTAGCGATCAAAATTAGATTTATGGCAGGTGGATGATTCTTATTATACTTCTATTATTGAATTTAGCAGAAGTTTCCAAGTATTCTATACAGTACAAGGGATTCATTTCTCAATGCACGCAACCATTTTGATATTTCTCGACTTGGAACGCACTTCGACTTTGAAATGTTACACGAATATTATCCGCAAGAAATCGAAAGGGAGAGAAATATAAAGATTTCACAGCTCCGAGCCGTTGTTCTTATCAACTGTGTTTTTTTCTCGATGGAAGAGTGTAAGGAAGAACGCTTACCTGGATAAAGGAACAGCCTAGATCCGACGACAGCCAAGGCTCTTCTCTTCCATTGGGGGAAAACTAACCCTTTCAGCACCAGGGTGTATCCGCAACGACTGTATCCGGTTAGCTCAGGCAATGGCGATGCGGGTCCTGAAAGAAGAAAGTCAAAAAATTAGTCGCAACATTTTGTGATTCGGTAGAATTTTATTGGAAATTGTAAAAGTCGAGTGCTAAAGTGGGCTGGTTCATTTAACCCCGAACTATGATGGATTTTTTATGAAAGATTTGCAAGTTATCTACAAATTTATTGCCAAACTTTGTCAAATGTTATTTCGTATAGTTTTCGAAAAATTTAGCTTACCTAGCATGCTCGCATTGTGAGTTATAGCAATTATAGCAATTTATACAAATAAGTAATTTCTACGAAAATTCTGTTATTTGAAAAATTGCTTAGCGAAGAAAACAAAATGTAAGAAGTTCTAATTGAAGCATAAATTTACTAAATTTCAAGTACAAAGAGTTAATGTTATTATTCTGAGTCACGAATTTCTACTTTCTTGCAGTAAAAAAGAATGTTCCAGAGCAGGGGATTAATACTACGTGTATAATATAAATAGGTAATTCCTATGTAAATTGTACAACACAATTTTATAAGAATAAAAATTATATCAGCGACGTAACATTAAAATTGCCGCTAAAGAAACTCGAGATTTCGTCGGTCGTAAAAACGAAAACACGGCCCGACGATTATCAACCGATTTATTATACAATTTATCGCTCAATGAATCGCAATTAACGTGAAATTTCATTTAATCGCGGGACCGGCCAAAGCTTGCAAGCTGTGGCAAGCGTTGAAAAATACGAGCCGAGCCGAGTTGTCGAGCAAAGTTCCTTCTCGATGGTAGTTCTCCTATGGCAAGATTTCAAATTCATGAAATTGTAATTTCTTACAGGTGCACCCTTTGGCGCGAAATATTAGCTGCTTGGAATTTCCCGACTTCGAGAAACACAAGGAACGCGGCAAATTTAAGGGGAAAACAATTTTACGGAGCTGGGGCAACATTAATATGGCTGAATATAGATTTTAATGAAAAGTATCGGGCCAGTAAACCGATCGGCTTATTAAATCTTCCCTTTGGGAGGGGATCGTCGATCAAATTAATAATGGACCGAGACACGACGAAGGAATTTATGAATAATAAAATCGAAAGCTCAATGTAATTGATATTTTTCATTATTTTTTAGCAAAGTTGAAATTCAACGAGCGAACTTTAATATTCGGGTCAATACTGATGTTACAAAATTTATTAGGTTACCGTTTTGTGAAACGGAATTTTAAATTTTAACTTATTTAACTTGTTAAGTTCATTTTTAACCCTTTCAACTCGGCGAGCACTTCTACCAGGATATATGTAATTTATCGAAGAATGTTTAAATGTGAAATTCAAATATTTATATTAAAATATAGCAAAGCGTACTTTTGGAAACTGATAACCTTCTTTCAGTAATTCCACTGAAAAAAAAAATGGGTTAAACTCGATCGTACGATAAAGATGATCCTACTGCAAAGATTCAATTCTCTTATCACCAAATTATTAAATCCAAGAAACTCGTCCAAATCATACAATATTATAGAAAATATTAAAATTATAATTCCCATCTGCTTTAAATATGAAACAAATTTTAAATTATCATAACTTCTAACTTAACCCTTAACCATCTCATACCTTGCTGAATATTTGTTTATTCAATCAATTTTTAATAAAAATTTAGACACTTCTAACCATCTTATAGGCTGCTGAATATTTCTTTCTTTAACCAATTTTGACAGAAAGGTGATATGAGAATTTTTTCTCATTCGAGACGTCACGTAATTTCCCAATGTTGATTCCTGATATCGAATCAACGTTAGAAACGATTGCCACTGGGGACCAGGTTTGCATATGACATTAATGCAGTTTCTCGTTAGAATTCACTTTCGATGCGACCGAAATTCATCGTTAAATAACGCTTCATGGTGCGAGGTATGCAAATCATCCCCCGGAGACGTCACACAATGCGCACCCTCGGAACCATTACGTATACTTCATGCACGGGATCGTGTAAACGTTTGCGTACACATTCAAGGGCTACAATATTTCCAGTTAGCTTTTCCTCTCCTTGTAGCAATTTTCATAATTTACATTTCACGATTCGTGTTTCGTAACGAGCAAGTTTTCTGTACTATTTCCATGAAAACATGCACCCGTTAAAAATAAGAAATAAACCGGCAAAAGTTATTTGCTTATCTTTTGGTCGATTTAACGTGACACTACTAGTTAATTTTTAAGAATGTTATAATAGAATGTTTTATAATTGTATTAAGAAATATGATTAAGTTAATATTTTGATGCTGTGAGGGATTATTGATGGCCAGCGCTACACGCTTAATATAATTGAATAATTTCAGAGGAGCGTATCGATTTTGATGGGATTTGGTTATAACTAATTCATCGTCATCCTGCCAATCGACGAATTAATAATATTCTATTGTTAGAAACAATTGTAAGTCAGAATATACCTAAAAATGCATAAGAAACGCGTATTAACATTACCAAAAGTTTAGACGGCTGTCAACAATATACCGTTTCGAATTGTTACATAAAATTACATCCGCAAGGAAGCAGAAAGCTTACATTTTAATACAGTTTTTGTTTTATATCGATATCTTTATTCGTTCCTGAGATATTGTCGTTGGAAGACAAACATCATTTTTGATAGTAGTTCGTTACCATTGAGTGACGGGTCACGTGGTTAGTGTTTACTTTAACCCTTTTACTATTACTATTACTAATAGTGTATAAACACTTCCTAAAAAAAATGTAGGTCACGGCGGCCATTCGTTTACCCTCCCACGCATCGAGCACTATACGTATTTGAAGCCCTATAGCGTTGCAACAAAATGCGTTATTAAGTACACACTTCCTTCTTGTATAGTATAAAATTTTACATTCTTTTTTATATTTATTGGCAGGTTATTTTACACTATTTGGGATATCATAAAATCGTCTGAGGCATCAATGTCTATTCTCAAACAAATATAACAAATATATATATATATACACATTATTTACCTAGTATTGTCAATAATGACAGATAAAAAAAAGCGTGTGAAATATTGTTATGCTCGCCTGTAAGTAGTTTTAACATTATATCAAATAATAGAATAATGAAGCAATCGTATTTTGAATAATTACGATTATAATACAACATCGTAAATACAATCGTTTTTACCGAAACGTTGAACATGTTGAAACAACATGTGGTCGTTGTAGAATAATTGCTTGGTTATCCTGTAATCATTGTCGGTATCAATCTCGAGAACGGATCGCTGATAAAACAATCGTAGTAAACAGCTGTTGAAACGTGTGTTAAAACGATTAAAATATTCAATAGGATGCAACAAATGTTATCGATTCAACGATCCTGAGTTATCCGAACCCCTTGCACTACAATAACGTGTCACACTCGTGACGCACCTTACACTTCACATGTGACTTCTGTCGTTCAAACTTTAATCACAATTGAATATTAAGTTTAATTCTGATTACAATTTACACAGTTAATGTTTGCCAAGTACAAAGTATACGTAATAATTCAATTTCCTTAATTTGTTTTACCGCTGAAGTAATAACTATTTAAATGGTAGTGCAAGGGGTTACACGATTTTCATCCGTATCAAAATCGGCCGAGCATCGCATAAAGCCTGTATGTTTGTTCTAGGAGACCAGCTATACGATGTGTCCATCGGCATATTAAATGAAAATCTACCGAATAAATATTGACGTTCACGCGGCTTCCGATGCGGTTTCCTGTTTGCTGGTAGATTAACGTGGTACGGTTATCGCGAACCACCAGCATATATTATAATCAATCGCAATATACACTGGTACTTAAAACTTTACCATCAATGCGATAACTAACAAGGGACATTGTTCAACCCTTAAGTATAATGGCAGGATGTAATTCGAGCCTATTCAAATGAAATCTATAGCTTCCCTGTTCAAAGGTAATTTTAATTAGTATATCTTTACCTTTTCTTTATGTAAGAAATATTTTAACAAATACGTTAGATTATAAAATGATACCGCTTATACGTTAAAATAGTGAATTTTCAGTTTGTAAGAAAATATATGTCATTAAAAAACTATTTATGCCATTTTTATACGAAATAAGGACACAAGTAAAATCTCAGATTTCACAAATGACGGCTGTACGATATTTACGTAACAAGCCGTCGATACGAGTATTTAAAATGAAATGATCGTTTAGAAGTGGAATTTTTGATCGTCACGTTCGGGTGATTAAATCGGGGGTAAGCTGATTCTTTCTGCTTACGTCAAAATCCTTCGGCGAGGAGCTTTTACAGGTGCGGCTAATTACAGGATCCTGTTACACTGACTATGCTTTTAATGGCTTACCAGCCAGCCGCGTCATCATCGTGTCACCAGGTTAATTGCGTTAGCCGAGCACTTCGTCATCTCACCACCGAGTATCGCTGTTTTGTTTCACTGTACCGACACGCCAGTTTCGTCCACGGCTTTTCGATAGTGTATGTTGGTAAACATCTCGAATCGGCTGGCACAAGTGTATCATAGATGTGTGAATTAACGAGTTTGTTTGATTTTCTACGCGTGTGGTCATTCAAGTTTGTATTAATAAAAGGAATGAGAATTTTCACTAAATTGAAAATATTTTTAATTGCCGAAATGTTACTCCCATATCCTATATTATACTCCTTCTATCCGAAAATATGGTATACATTATATTTTAAAATTAAATATAAAAAATAAATATTAAATTCATTTTATTATCACAATATAACAAAATACAAATATTTTTAGTGCAATTCAAATTTAGTTAAAGTCAGATTTAGCCATGTTGAAAGATTTTCTTTCAAACGTATACCATATTTTCGGACAGAGGGAGTACTATTTTTTAGTGGAAAATCGTCAGAAGTAGATTTACAATAAAATTTGTATTTCAGTCTTACGGATAAACGATAATATTATATCGGCTCGTATAACAATAAATAATACTTAGCTAGTTAAATAGGAAATTTGACAAATAGCTAGATGCAAATTTTCGCATTTATTTCTACAGTAGCAATATAAAATGAAAACTGAAGAATAGATGATTTTTAGTTGTCAATAAATAGAATAAAATTTATGTTCCACCGTCAAGTTTCGCATTTAACGATTCGAAATAATTTTGTCGGAGAAATGGTGCAAAAATTCTGGAAGAATTTTCACAAAATTTCGAACACCAATAACCGGTGGCCAATGAGCAAGCAATTTCGCTCGCTTTACGTAAGAAAGTTCAACTCCTATCACGTCTCGAGTAATAATAAACATCCGTTTTTAAAGAAGTTCGACCAACAGTCAATTAAACCGGTAAGACGGCGAACGAGCGTAAACTTCCGGTCGATAAACTATCGACTTTCCACGGGAAACTTGTTCGAAGCTTTGGCGAAATTTCCCGCGACCCTGCGAACTTGCCAGAACGTAATTTTCGAAATGAACCAAGTGTTTCAAGTATTTGCGTCGGGACGGGTTAGTTCTGTCTGTAACTTCCGCCACGAGTTCCATTTGTCATTGCATCGAACTTACCGTCGCGCGTCGGCAACTTTTCACTTTGAAATTTTGCCGTCAACGTGCCGGAATCGGGCCAAATGCAATCTAATGGTCGACGAATATAATTAACATGAAATCATGTCCATGATTATTCATTACGATTACCAAGCAATCGAGTAAACATGGTCGACGAATAATATTAAATAATGCAAGCAAATGCAATGCTACGTCATCCGCATACGGCGTTCGAATTTAAACAGAAATTTATTATAAATACTATTTGAATCTTTTACGCGTCCAACTAGAAATATCTGTATTAAATACTAGGATTTTTGGAAAATAGAAACAATGAAATATTGCTGAAATCGAATTCCTAGAAATACAAATTCTATTTAATGAGATTTTCAAAGTGTTAATCACGAGATGATTACTTTATTTTATTACGATTAACACAGAAATTTGGTGTTTTAGATATTAGGCATTTGGTATTAACGTAAATTTTAGTAAAAGGTAAATTAATCGTTCGTTCCATGATTAGGGATTACGGATTAATTTTCATAATCAATTACAAAGGTAGTCTAACAACAAAATCTAAATATTTAGTATTTGAATACTATAAAATTTCAATAATTTCGTATACGAATGTTTTATTCAAATACTCGAATAATTTTCAAATTAGCACTGTCATAAAAATTCTTACATTTAAATAAATAATCATCTATATAAAGCATAGATTCTACGAAACGATTAATGAACCTTTTCTCAGTTATTTTATATTCCTTTTTCTCTTTTTTGTTTGAAGTTTAATCGGCGAGTTCGCGTGCAACTGCTTCGTTCACGCGTGCCACGCTAATTATAACATTATTGCCGCTATTAATGAGCAATTTCAGAGCTTCTGTGCCGTCACCCCCGTAAACTCCAAGCACATTATACCAACTTACGTTATACAATTCGACGGGCTAATTAAGTTAAAGCAGTTACGCTACACGTGGTTACACGATACCTTGGAACCAGTATACCAACTTTTCTATTTTTCCTTTTTCCATACTTTTTATGGGAAAAACATCGCCGTCTCTTATTTCATGGAGCCCTTATATCAAGCAACTGGTAAATCGAGGTTGTATGATCGTATTTTAATTATTTATTAATTCCACCAAGAACTTCAACATACTTTTATCTATTAATCATTCTTAAATAATAATTTTTATTTTAAAAAAAGAATATGTTATTAAGATCAGAATTATTATATTAATTTTTACAATTCTGTGCAGAAAATATTATTACAAAATAATGAATGCTTTAAGGAAAATAGTTAGTATTATTTGGAAATGATTAATAAATAAGAATAATTCGAGTTTTAATATTTTTGTATAATTAAAGACATCAATATACTCGCTTTGATAAAATTTTGGAAAAATTGAATCACGCATCAGGAACCTCTATACTCCCGTTTTCTCTTTTTGATAAAATAAAAATCATATGTTTGAAATACGCATAACGAATTAGGATTGCTAAAATACGCAGCAACTTGTTATCTTAAATTGATGTACAATAAATGTCATTTTGCGATACTTTTATGTCATGAAATTATATCACACTTTCTATGTCTCGAAACTAGTCACTAATCAACACACGAGTTTCATTGCCTGTTTTAAACATCAAACCTTCACGTAGCCGTTTTCAACAAATCTTAAGCTTCAAATTGATATATCACAGATTTTATTTAGCGATACTTTTATGTCATGAAATTAGGCCAGACTTCCCTCGTTCCAAAATCGATTTTTCAACAAACAACAACCTAATGAATATAAATGATATTTCTCGTCCTCCGTCGATACTTGGTGAAAAAACACCCTACGCAAAGCTTGGTCAAGCGTTAGCCAAGTTTCGATCTTGGTTTGAAACGAACCAACGATCCTGAGGTAGCTGGTATGTCAGTAATTGCATTAGACGTGGTTTCGAGCTCTCGATCGATCTTTCGGTCCCATAGAAACACCGAAAACGACGGTCGTCTCCTTTGAGCCCAGAAATCCCGTTCAATTCGAGCAAGTTGCGTCGAAAGGCGAGAATTTCACGTGGACAGCATCAACTGGAAGCAGTCTGTGTTCCATACGTTCGATAACCAGCTTTGAAACGCCTTTACCGCGTTTCGATCGAATTGAAACAACGTTACATGCTTCCATCTTGGTTAATCAACCATCCGACCCTGAGAAATTACGCAAATGGTGGTTCTTCAAGGCTTGCGCCATATTGATAGCGCAAGTTTCGCGACGAAGGACCGAGAGTACGATGCTTCGGAAGATTATTAAATTATTAACACTTTGATGGCAGAAAGTTTGGTGAAATTATTAGGTGTCGCAATTTTATATCGGAGCAGAGGTTACTAAGAAAATTCTATAATGTACTCCAGAGAATTTCCAATTTGAACAATTTTATCAGGTTTTGCAGAGACGAGGAATCACAATTTTTTTATAATTTACAAATTTTAATAAAATCGATAGCTATTTTTGAGCTTTCGTAACTTGCGCCACAAAATCGTCAATTTTCTGCCTATAATTGGCGCCCAACGTATCAAAATAAATGAAAGGCTGGTAAGCATATAAAAGGTAGTTAAATATCAACGGCTTCAATAACGATCGCAGTAGTATTTTAAAAACGTTCGAGATTCGAAAACTTATGTTTCTCGTGGAATGAAAGACGAAACAATAAATCAATTTTTCAGCCTGAAAATTTCCACAAAAGGTCTACGAAAGTTTTACTTCCTTATCGTTGATAAAGTCTTCTTATCTGCCGACATTTATTTTCTTTCTAAGAATATGCGTGCTTGGAAGTAACTGCGAACAGCGATAGCGGGCGTACGTGTTTGCTCGCACAGGGTGAAATTGTTCTTAAGGGCATAACGAGCCAGGAGCAACGAGTATAGTCAAGTGGAGATAACATCGACATAATATTTCGAGAGAATGTTCGAAGAGAGAAATGCAGAAAGTCTAAAGTGAACGATCGTTTCATTTTTAATTTTACATTCATTGCTCTAATATTAGCGAAACAAGCTGAGAGATAATTGAATTTTCAGCGTAATTATACCTGAACCGGGTGTTAAAAATGCACAATTCGAAAAGCATAGAATTAATTTCTATTTGCAATGATTTATTTCCGTTTATAGATTGCCAAAAATTGATATCAACAAATTTTTATTCGTAATTCATGTGTGCAGATAATTTATCTTAAATTTCTTCAGTGACTTCAAAATTCTATAATATCCACATTATTTATGATTATCGTGGTTCGAAATAATTAATTGGTACAACTGTTCAAACGAATTTGCATTCTCTCGTACAAATTACACCCTGTTTGATATTAAAACCGCAAAATTAATCAAAGCAGAAAATTATCCTGAAACAACAGTTTCTACGTGGATACAGAAAAATCTGTATCAATTTCAACCCCATAGAGGATTAAATATAACCAACCGAACCGCATTTACATCGCAGCATGCTACTATTTATCTTTATTGTTTCAATTCGCGCGAGCATTTCCACGTTTATTATGTTAACTCTATTTACTCGTAGCGGAGAAAAGCAGAAAATCGATCGACGATGGATGGATAATATAATTTCGAGAACAAAATGAAAACCCACTGCGGTTGTGTTTTTATTTAAAGATTAATACCCTTTCAAAATTGCCAGAATAAATTCAGTAATTACAACCAAAGGATTTTCTGATAATTTAACAACTATTCGATCTTCAGACTAATGAGCTTCGAATTTAATTAACAAATAGGCAAATTTGGATTTGCCTATAAATTTCTATTTTTATTGTTACAAGTTTTGAACATTTGATTTGACGAATGATCGAATAATGTATTAGAAACTTTGATGAATATTTCAAAATATTTTCAGATTTTTCGAAGACGTAGATTCAATTCTATCCTATTTTCCATTTTGACTTTCTAGTTTCACGGTTATTATTGTCTCGATATGAAAGTTTCACGCTTAAATATTTTAGAATTCATATCACAAGTATAAATAGATGATATAAATAATTCCATAGTTTAATATTTTGAAAATTATATAGTAGATATCTTATTAGGTTGACAATTCAATTTGCGATTTTTATACCTTAATATTTCAAAATTATAAGAATTTTTAATTAAAGCAAGTCTCATTCAAAACTGCAATTAATAATGATTTTATACTTGTGGTAATTTTTCAATTCCATAAAGGAAAATTTTAATCGTTAAATATTTATGTATTTTACGAATAAAATGTAAATAATACCATATGAATTTTAAATTTCAGATAAACAATGTGAAACGTAACTATTTACGAATAGTTTCTTATCCGAAACTTGAACTCACCGCAGTGTCGCAGTACACGTGAAAATTTAAAGGCCAGATCGATTTTACGAATTTGCGACCCGAATTAGACGCTACTGACATGCACTCAGCAACGTCGAAACTTTTGCAACTATATTTGACTAACAAGAGGGTCGCCGGATGTTCGGCTCGCCAATGTAGCTGAAACTTTCCACGTAGTTCACCGGTGCATAATCAGCTACTGAATGCATCCAATGCACCACTACACCTCTATGTATTCTTGGCGTACTAATTTTCCAACAGAATCGTGTTTCAAGTTTTCCGCTCGCAACGCATCAAATATTTATATCAAAGAACATATTATTTGAAAGAAAAAAACTCCTCGAACCTTGATCCTGGGATCAGAAGATAGGGTTTTAAGATTAACCCTTAACCGTGGATTAAGCGCCAAAAGTCGGTCACCGGTGGCTGACACCCGAAATTTTTTACAATCAAATGATTGACATAAAGAAATAAACCGTGGACAGCGTTAACCCCTTGCCTTACGATTTTCCCGACGGATGTATCAGTCAGAGCTAAATATTTATTGCTCCTGCGTTAATACAAATCAAGGAAATTGAAATATTACGTATACTTCACACTTGACAAGCATTAACTGTGGTAATTAGAATTATGGTAATCAGAATTAAACTTAAAATTCAATTGTAATCACAGTTTGAACGACAGAAGTCACATCTGAACTGTAAGGTGTGTGACACGATATTATAAGTGAAGGGGTTAATATTAAGCTAATAATGCTGGCTATCGAATTGGAAGGTTACTCCCTCTAATTTTTAATTACTATCAAATTATAAAATAGCTGAGCTTATTTCTTTATTCCAGAGCGGTAGATAATGTGTCAAGACAAAACATTACGAAACTAATAACAAACATTCACATCCCCTTACATTTTCTGAACGATATCCAAAATATTCATTAAACATTTATGTCAAAGAGTTTGGAGTTCAAAGCAATGCACTTCGTAGTCATGTTCACTCAACAAAATGAAATCTACTCTGTAATGAAATGAATGTATAACCTTCAGATCACGAAGCCAAATCTTTGCCGTTTCGAACTATAATTTAGAATTTAAATTTAATTTTAAATTTGCCTCTTCAGATTCTATTCTTCTAGCTTATGAAGATAGGTACTTCTTTTTTTCGATCGACCCAGTCAATAATAGCATACTGCAAGGTGAACGTTAATTAACAAAGAGTTTAATTACGGAACTGCTGTCGATCGATGGTAAATTTGTCACTGTCGATCAATCGATCGGTTAACACTTCAACGATAACAGTCTTGAAAATTAGCTGTCGCTCCCTTCCCCCCAAAGGAAGGTTTAAGCGAAGTTCATTGTACTGCGGTGTCGCAGAGCTTCGATCGACGATAAAATTGTCATGAATTCGAGCGAATCACGAGAGATCACGAGTTAACTACGAGCTGGTACGTCGTCGGATCGAAACTTTCCAAGTGAAATTCCGAACTGTTGGCTAGCCTGTAATCGGCATTTAACGTTTTCGGCTTAGCCAGCCGGTTAGGGTCGTTTTCCTGCCAAGGCGAATGCCTCGTTTCCGGAAGTTCCCCTTCGTGGAAACTCTCGGTCGTTAGCGGTTATTATGGTTAAACATGCTCGGCGCCATGGTTGCCTCGAGTCTTCGTCGAATGAATTTGACGTTTACAAAAGTAGTTAATTAAGCCTTTCGTTACGAATCATCAAGTACTTATTGTGTACTAAGAATGGTTACAATTATTCATAATCAAATCCTTATTGTTCGTTAAGAATGATTATACTCAGATGTTCATTGAGTTTTAAATTTTATGTGTATTCATGACTTTATATTTATGAAATGCATTAGTTGTAATTCTTTGAAATTATTCTATATCTTTCCGAATTAATGCTCCAGTTGATATCAAATAATTGATTTCGAGATATGAAAAATTTCATGACATAAAAGTACCGCAAAGTGACACTTGTGACATACCAAACTGAAGATTAAAGCGTGACGAAAATGATCAGACAGGTGCACCATTCATTGATGTCATTAATATTCAGGGTGTTCCACTATTAATGGTACAACCGAGAGGGGCAAAACATAGAATACAATTTTTGATACTTCACATTGTTTTTGAAAAACTTGACCTTAAAACATTCTTGTCACTAATTTAGTAATTAATAAATCGTTAACGTTGAAATAATGTTTTAAGTTAATTTTGATCCACGTTCGACGACAATGCAATATTTTTATATC
This sequence comes from Stelis phaeoptera, assembly GCA_943735885.1. Classification (NCBI taxonomy): domain Eukaryota; kingdom Metazoa; phylum Arthropoda; class Insecta; order Hymenoptera; family Megachilidae; genus Stelis; species Stelis phaeoptera. The sequence continues at coordinate 8,896,127 of OX030933.1, forward strand.
AATTTTGTTTTTAAACAATTCCATTCATTTCTGCCTTCAGTTTGCATTGAAACCAGCATGCACGAAGGTAATGGAAACTCGTAACCTGACCTGAAAAGGGTTAAAGTTGGAAATTTGAAAAATGATCGATCGATCAATCGAGACGAACTATTTATGAACTGTGCCGAGTTGCGATAACTCATTACGCAGTTTCCAGTGAAACTATTGTCGAACGTTAATCGATCGATCAACTAACCGTACAGTTTATCGCGACCGAATTCCTCGTCGTGAATGTTGCTTACCGGAAATCGGATGTGCATTGTTCGCGATAACTTTACACGACACCGCGTGCTTTTGGCATGACTGCGAACGCATATTTATATATCGAGTCTGTAACTTGTGATCTTCCGTTTCCTAGCATGCCAGTTATCTAACCAATCATCTGTCATGAAATTTCGCGTGCTTGTACCAAATTTTTCAATAATACTTCTTTGATGAGATAGCAATAAATAAATAATAAATGAATACACTCAAGTGTATTAAAACATGTGAATACAACACGGTACAAAGATTATGACAGCTCTTATGTAACACGATTTTGATATAGTATAACATAGATAATAAACTTGGATAATAAAATTATATAGGACGATTACTTTACATTATACGTTGGCTGGCACAGTGAAACGGACGTATGTAGTCAGACACGTTAAAACCCTGATTATTAAGGACGTAAATAATTAATTTTCAAATTTAACCTTTCAATTTGGTAGCCAGCATTGTCAGCTTAATATTAACACTGTCCACGGTTTATTTCATCGTATCTTTTGTTAATTATTTTCTTTTATTGGCCACCGGTGACCACCGTGGCGCTGAACGTGTTAACATAGCTTCGATACAACAGGGAACGAATTAACCGTGCTATAGGAGGGTTCGTTGTTTCCAACTGGTATTGGCACTTTCATAGAAGTGTTAATTAAAACAAACTAGTTAAAGTAAACGGATAATAATTAACTAAATTCGCAAACATCAAGCAAAAGTTATTCGCGTGTTAAAACTTTTGAAAGTATCATAAAAGCGGGGAATAAAGTAGAACATGGTCTAGAAAGGAGGGCAAAATTTACACCGAAATGGAACTTGGTCTGATGCGGAACCGGAAGTGAGATGGCGCTGAGTATGAATTAGAATAGAACTCAACTGGAACCAATACTAAAATTGTACCGAATCGATGACGGTTCAGATTTATACCGTTTCAGGTGGAGACAAAAAGAACCGATAAATTCGATCGGTAAAAATAAAACGTTCAAACGAAAGGTAACATTTTTGACAAGATGTGCAGGATATTTTTGAAATTATTACCAATTTTTAAGTCGATATATTGTTTTAAAATATATTAGAAAACAGCAAAATTTAATAAACTTAAAATTCCGTTAGAATAAATGATATTTTTATTATAATGGCAAGTTTTATGTCATCGAAGCAATTATTTAAATTAAGTTGGTAATTAAAATAGAAATTTGCCGCCATAAAACGGTAAAATTAAGCTACTAATTAAATTCGGCTTTTAATTCACCCTTACTCTATATTATATCAACATTTTGCAATTAGCGCGATTAAAACAACGATTTACGTGATTGCAGATGATCAATTAATGAACCTGTTCAAATGGATACTGCAATTAGCATTTGACATTTGATTTCGCGTTTAGCAGATCTGTTTAATTAAAATACCATTTTATACGTCTCTAATAAATTAGATACTACTGTTTTAATTGATACTTTTGTTATTAACAGAAGATGTTTAATCAATTTAGTCAAGAATTCTAAATTTACTGTAACGCTTTTAAATTAAATATCACGATTAAAATAATTATTTATTAAATTCTGAAATCACTATCTCTGAAATTCAAAATATTACCTCTTTAATTTATTGGAATCCTAATCTAGCACAGAATCTTTAAATTGAGAAAAAAATGAAATTCAAGGTTTATTACTATTTCTTGGAACATTAGAATACCGTTTAGTATTTATTGTATATTTATTAAAATATCGAAATATAACAAATTGACCGAAGAAATAAAACTAAACATATTCCTAAAGATTTGTAACTTTTGTCTTTCAAAGACTTCGCCATAATAAATCAAATTCAGCATATTAATAATATTGAAATAACGCTTTGAGTACAAAGGGTCAAAACAGACCTGTGCCATTTTATTTCACTATACAAATATAATATTTTTGATCGAATTAAACGTGCATTAAGTAACTTATTTCATCCAAAAAGCAAAAAAATGCCTCCAACTTTTGAACGACGTTGTACAAAACTCTATATACGCGTTACCTACAAATCGAACGGCAATTCTTTAACTTCCCGGCGAAAGGGTTGAAGTGCACAACGGCTATTAGTTGGGGCAATATTTATACGAGAATCGAATGGCACTCACCCACGTGGAAAGCGATGAGGTGCCGTAATTCAGGATCGACCCCCAGCCGAGACCGTCTGGATACATCCTGGTAGCCGAGCTTTTGAAGAAATTGGTCCTGTATCTCGAGCGGTTTCTCCTCGGCAGCCAATCTCCTTCCAGACTCGCCTCCGTACTGAAAACCGAGCGTAATCGCTTAATGGATCTTATTACCGAAATTCACGCGAATCAGATCGTCCATTATCTGGCTAGCACCGGAAAGGAATTGAATAATTCAAAAGCATCTCTGACGCGTTGCGTTTAAGTATGCGTTACATTTCTTAGCTAACAATTATTACAATTACACTCTGGGACTTAAAAAATGAATGAAACGAACCCGATACCTTACGCTAATTGAAGGTTTTGGAAATTTCTAAAGTCAATGCTGTTCGGTTTTATTTTCTTCTTCAATTATTTAAATACCGAAAACAAAAAATATATAAAAGTGACAGAAGGAAATTAACTTGCATCAAATTTTCTTCTCCTATTAATAAAATTTGTGAATACAAATTTACGACGATGTACCGTCAGCTTGTAAAATAAATGATTAAAATGTTTGATAAGAATAACATTTTTTCCCAGGTAACAAATAAAGAACGATTTAGTGTCCATTCGTAATATTTATAATTTATAATTCATATAATATTTTAGTTTGTTTCATTAACAAGTTTTACAACTTTGATATCGACAGTTTCCAGCGCGAGTTTTATCCTCAAATGGATATCCTACCCTTATTCTCGTTCGATAGAAACGACCTTTATCGATCCAATGGAAGAGAAACCGAGCCGACTATCCGAATCCCACAGGAGACTCGTACGTAATTAACGAAACTCATTATAAACGGCGAGAGATATGTAGGCTGGACGATTTCGTTCCCATCGAGATATGAGCGGATCTCAAAAATTAAAGAGGTATATTCCCATTTGAAAAGCTTATTTTCAGACGATTTTCGAAATTAATGTATCGAAATTAATTTATTCATTCGCAGTAGTGGACCATGAAATTATTATTTTTTCTTTTATTATCAAATTACACATTATCCACCGTTTTAAAATGACAAACTAAGCACTATTATTCTGTAATTAAAGATTAGGAGGAGTAACCTTTACTTTCAGCTTTTTCTTAATTATATCACACTTAATTATTGCAGCAAAATTACATTCCTTGTAGTAAATATTTGGTTTAACGTTGTCAAATGTTATATATTTGCGTCGCTCCGAATTAAAATATATTCTCTCCGATATTTTGTCAAACACTGTCAAACATCATATATGCGTGACTATGAACAATATCATGTATACGAAAATAAAATATCTTCCAAAAACTTCAGTAAATACGTCGCCGAGGAGATTAACAGGAGAGTGAAAATTTCAACGAGTTATCGTCCAGTTTGCGAATAACAATTTCCGAGTTGTCGCATTTAACGAGCCCCGTTTACGCTCGGACGTTGCCTAACGATTGTTCCTTCGTGTTTAACAACGTTATCAAACGATTACCACCTTGACCATCCCTTTTTACAGCAACCGCTTTCTCGAAAAGGGTGGACAGGGGGGGGGGGCGGGAAGGAAGGGTGTTCCCTTTTAATGGGCCACACGATAAAGTCACGATCGCTTCGTCAAAAAGCACTTTGCGACCGTTCGGCAACTTTACGATTTTTATGAAAGCTTCCAGTCGAACTACGGGGGGAAGGGGGAGTGGTGGGGTTGGGGGCAGTTTATATTTATTTACGGTCCGAGCGTCACGCGAATTCGTCGTTTTCGATTTTACACTCGAATCCACTTTCATGGGAAATCGTGCTCGCAATTTCACCATTTTTTTTTTACCCTTCCTTCCGATACTACGTACGATGTTGAATTGCCGTTTTTCTTACGACGTAATAAAATATCTATGGAATTCAATGCGTATGTATGTGCACGTTTTATGCGGGAAATGAAACGATGAAGATGATTTTTTTTTCTTAAATATTGGATCGTAACATAAGTTTGCGGACAAAAGGGGACTTGAAAATTCATGATTTCAGTTTAAACTGAAACGATTATTGCACCGGAAAGAAGCAGTTGGGTAATGTTTTACCTGAACAGGATCGGAAGGTGAAAGTTTTATTTTGAGAAAAGGGGGATGGTTTTCTGGGAAAAACTTTTTGTTCCTTAACCCTTCAAATATTTATGGAATATTTTATTTTTTTTAATAGAAATTAAGGAGAGTACCGTATTTTTAAGACTTCAGAAATTTCCAAATATTTTATTTTTAGAAACTCAGAAATTTCGCAGTGATATATTTTCAGCAACTTCGAAGAATTATATTCTCAAAAAGCTAGAAGCTTAAAAATATTATTTATAATATATCTTTTAATACACGAACGCGTGTAAAGGATTAAATTCATATAAAAATAAATTTCAACCCCTTTTTTCGGCGGAGCACGATCGAAAAATCCCCAAAAATTCTACAACTTCACTCCATTACGTTCTGTGTGACGATAAAAGACCCAGCAACTCCCGCGCTCTGTAATCGTGATCCATTAATCCTCTTAAATACAGAGACACGAAGGTGGTGGTGGTAGGGGATCGAAAAAAAAGCTGTAGAAAATTTATAACGTACCCTGGCCCTTAAATAATATCGCGGGAAAGAGCATACCCAGAGCTGCAAGGTTAGTGCGGGTATGTAAAACCGAACGAAAGCAATTTTTATGTTTTTTATTAAAATTGAGAGACAGAGAACGAAATTTTTCTACGTAACGAATCCGATATTACTGTAAGAGACACAAAAAAAGCACCCAGTTTGACCGACCGTTTATTAGATTAATTAAACGTATGATTTAATGAAACTGTCGATATGAAACAGGAATTTTCCAAATGACACGGTTAACTGGAGAACGATGGTTTTATTTCCTGGTATCGTGGATAATTATGACTTGTCTGAGTTCTTTTTTAAAAATCATATTACACCTGTTTAATGTTCTTGATCTGGCATGTGAGAAATAAAATGTGACATGTGAATTCTGAAGTATAAGATTGGCTCGAAGCTTTAATATTGTGATATTATAAATAAATATCACAGGGAAAGCACAATTCGATATTGCAAGTATTTTGCAGATTACGATAATTTATATGTAACGAAATTTTTACCAGTGGTACGTGGTATCTGTTAGGCTCGCGGTCTGGGCACAGGCCGAGGGTGGAAGGAAACACTTGTATACAGGAATATCTTTATTTAACTGTTTCTCGCTCAAGCGCCCGGCTCACACTGGTTGTCTGCTGGCGCTCCTCGCTTTGTTTACATACATACGTGTGTATGTGTGTGCGTGGATCTATCAGTATCAAACAAATTAACTTTTATGCGGACAATAACCAACACATTAGTATAATAATTATTTGCATATTTGTCAAAATTAAAGTTTCATTTTTATTTTGAGATATTTTTATAGAAAAATCAAAAGTTGTTAAATGGAAAATATAGAAATGGATACCCATGTTGCTAATATCATAAATAACAACGACGAACTGATTAAATATCGAAAGGTGTTTAGTGTTTGATGGTTTCATGGTATTTGATTGATTTTTCCATCTTTATTTTTCACACATCGAAATTCCCTGTTCTATGTGATTTACGGGACGGCCATATATTTATTTGAAATTTAAAATGTACGAGAAAATCCGTCTATTTATCGGGCAACGTATTAGCTTCCGGCGATGCTCGTATAAAGTTCCACCACATTTGCTCCGACGTCCACGAAGTAACATTATGAATTATTATAACAAAAAAATAATTCGCTAGCGTTCGACGAGTCGCCATTGTTTTCATTTCGACAGAAATCCGAAACTCATCAAACTAAAGATTCATAATTCGATATTAACGAAAAAGATACAGTATTGTTATAAGCTTGCAATTTTTATTATTTAATCTGAAATAAAATTAATGACGTTATCTTTCAGTTTTGCAGAATATTCTGTTTACCGAAGAAGGGTCTTTTTAAATATGTCTCTGTCTACTTTTGTCCCATTTATAATTTCAGAAAAACTGTCTTCGTTAAGCGTGTGCATAAGTTTTTTAACATCATTTTACCGCCACTGTTTCTGCTCTGAATACGTTTAACGATTTAATATAAATTCGTCCAAAATGCGTACTCTTTAAACAGTGCGAGAGCTTTCGTGTAAAGCAGAATTAATTTTGTTTTGTCTTTTGTTGAATCTTATCAATTCAACGCTTCTTCTTTATTTTGTTAAAGATCATTAATCAGCAAAATCGTAGCAATTATAAAATGAGACTTTGATGCTATTTCTATCTGTTTGATCGAGTATTACCAATTATGATTAAAAAATTAACGATTTGCAGCGTACTGGCACTGAAATTTTTAACTTTGATCTTATTCCCCTACCTGATACTATGACCTTATCATTTTTATTCTGTCAAATGTCACCAGTTACAATTAAAAAGTTATCAAATTTTCAGTGTTCCCAAACTGAGAATCAAAGTTTGAATAACCAAAAATTCCACGAAACGGAATATTCTACGAAGTGTTCAAATTCTTCCCTTAAAAAATCCACAGTTTCACGAGGTTCAACTCAGCCGATCGTAACGAAACTTGGATACAATATAGTCCAGGACAAATTAACACGAGTTTAAGTCATCATTCTTCAATTTTGAATCCAACTATGAAAATACAGTCCACGATGGAATAACTACATCTTACTTAAAGATTTAAAGAATTCCAAGCTCAGAAAGCTTAAAAAATATAATATCACACTACTTTTATTATAAACGAAGGACGATTAAATCAAAGATAAAATCAAAATTTTCAATTTCAATTCTTATGCTTCCTTTTTTTTTTTAGATAGGTGTTTCATAGTTGAAAAATGTAAATGAAAAGAAGATCGTTTAAAATCAATAATATTATCGTCAGAATGTTGCCAGTCAAAGTTTCGAATTTTCTCGCTAACGAAGTTTCTCATGCTTGAGAATTCCTGAAACCCGGTTGCAACACGAACGCAACTCCGTGTGAACTTGTCCCACCCTTATGTAATTAAACACCTGTTCGAATCGGTCAGTCACGCGTTACCAACTACCTGACTTCCTTTTACCACAATTCCTCTGATCGACGACACCTGTTTCAACGGTATTCTCGGAACGTGACAGGTGCCTCGGTAAACCGATCGAATTCTAACAAATACACCGTCGTACGGTATCAACAATTTCACGGTCAGACTCCATGTTCCTACGTGACAATAATTTCCATTGCGATTGTTAAACATTATCTAAGATTCTAAATTCATCCGTGACTTTATCCCAGTGTCATTTAAAAAATTAAGAAACTCCGACACCCAAAATTATTCGTTAACCAATGTTTTTACCCAGTCGAGAACAATATGGAAGGAGGATGCAACGAGAACAGGCAAGTCCATTAGGGGGTGGTTATTGTGGCCACGTGTACGTATACACGTCTAGATGACTCGAGTGGCTGAATCCAACCGGCTAGAGAGGAGTTTCTTTCAAGAGGTTGGCTGCTTGCTATTTAAGTCTTAGCCTTCCTTTGATTACTGGCGCGTACCTCGTTATCTTTGAGAAGCCAGGCCACGTCCTACTCATTATACAACGTCGTTTCATCGAGCTGAGGAGGGAGTAGGAGGGTGGAAAGTTTCGGCGCAGCCACGGCAAAATCGGTTTGCCGGGATGAGAAAGGCAAACGACTCGAAAGCGAACGCATTCGCCAACACCCTCCTCTCCCGTCCTTTTTACCCTCTTCTATCCATTCGTTTCTCCGCGTCAAAGGTCTGTTTTGTTACGCGAAATGAAACCAGACGAAATTTACCACCAGACAGAGAGCTCGGTCGAAAGATTCAAAGCTTTCCAACGGACACAATCGAGAACTGTTCCTATCGATCGACAGCTTCAATCGCGATTGAAGTCGATCGACATGTATTTCGAGAGCAGCGAGATCGATATGTAAAAGATTTTCCTTTTTAAATTGAAGAGTAAACTAACTGTGTACTCGTTGTTCTTTAAAATATAACGTTAGGGTTAGGGTTTCACGTGGATAATTTGTGTCAACCCTCGATTGTTAAGAAATCGAATTTTTAAATGCAACAATGATTGAAGCGAAAATGAAAATAAGAAATAATTCAAAGTTCAGTTTAATTTTCTAGCTCTCTCCATGGTCCATTGCCCGAGGGTTAATCGCGTACTTCATTGAATCTTCTTCATTTAACCGTTTCGAGTGACGATCCTAAGACATCTATAATTTAGCGAGAAATTTTGAAATATGATACTTAAATTTTATTTACATTAGAACAGGTATTAGTTTCCAAGAATTTTCTAAAAAATACATTCTCGTTCATCTGGTTTTTTTTTTTACCAATTCTCAGCTGACTGAAAACAATTTGTTCAATTCAAAGGTCTAGAGATTTCACCTTCGTTATCCTCCCTCTTGATAAATTCCAGTATCAAGTATGCACACAATCCGAATGGTTTCCGGGAGATCGTATCATTCTTTGAGCAAAGAATACCTTGAACGTGAACCGCACTTATCTTTCGTTCACCGACAGGAAACGATAACCGACCCCCCTCCTCCCTTTCCCTCCGTTTCACGAAAATGACGAAACGAAATCGCGCGACTTATCCCCTCGAACGGGATCCCGCAGTTCACCAGGATTTCCGGTCTGGTCTGTCGCAGACGTCGTTAATGCCCGAGCACGCGATAAAGTTCCCCGTCGCTGATATTCCCCGTTGAAACCTCTCACATTTTTTCGTATCCCCTCCTATCCACTCCTGTTTCTTTCTCTTCTTTTCCTCAAGATCGTCCCCTTGCTTTTCACCCTCCTTTTCATCTCCCCGTCCCGTTATACCCTTAAATCGCGCTTTCTTATCACGTTTCACTTCGTTTCTCGACGGTCTGAACTTAAAACTTCCGCCAAAGATAGACGTCATATCTTTGTTCTCGAATCGGTTACGTTGTTTTTGTCGTTTACCGGGGATTCTGATCACGAGATTGGATCGAGCGTGACGGGCGAACGAGCGATCGATAAACGTGATTGAGAGAATTAATATCGAACGGTAACGGAAATACAGTGATGTTATATCGAACGAATTATATCGATGGAAATTAGGTTAAATTAACGCTTTGACGGACAGCGTCATCGGTGGTCTGTACTCACGGCGTTCTACACTAATTACAATTTGAAAATTGGCAATTTTGCGGGAGGTCATTATGGAAACATCTCCACATCATTTTCCTTTCTTATACATTCAATTTTTTATTTTTAAAAATTTAAAAAATTTATGTATAAAAAGGATCAATGAAATTGCAAGATCTATTAATTCTATAGAACGCACGTTTTACGTGGTGAATTTTTAAATAAATACTAGAAATATTTACTATAAAGAATATTACGCAAAATAAGAGACGAAAGTAGACAAACTCTAAGTTTTTCTATATCCTTCCAAAGGTGATTTCAAATACCTAAATTTAACAAACAACCATTATCATCCATCAATTAACCCCCCCCTCAAGTTCACCGCGAAACTTGAATCCAAAAGCGAGCCGCTCAAGACACGTCGTAAAGACGTTTGGCGGGGAGCGCAGCTCATTAGCACATCACACTTTCTCATTAAGTTGAAACGCGTGGCCTTTGCGTCGTAAATCAAATGAATAATTAGCGGGTGAAGTTCGAGCTCGCTTACCTGAATAAACAGGGACAGGTCGTCGCCGAGCAGCATGTCCCTGCAGACGTCTTTAGCGGTGGTATCCAGAGTAAGATAAACGAGGCTGCTCTCGATCCCCGTGTGGATTCTAACCCAGCCACTTCCGGTGCCGACATCCACACCGACTCCGGAGTCCCACGAGGAATTAAACGTTTCCTGGAGTCTGGTGGCCACTTTTGGACTGGTCAATTCCGAGACAGTATTGTCTTCTCCTAGCACGGAACCGAAACTGCGAATCCTCGTCTCGTCTCGCGATTCTTCCGCTTTGCCGGATCTGTCGTTATCGAATCTGTCGATGGTCTCGTCCAGACTCTCTAGAATTTCGTGTTCCAACGCCACTTGATCGATCTTGTCGCGGGATCGATTTTGGTTCTCCTCACGAGCTTCGGTTTCCTTAGTAAGGCTCGCCTCCGCCTCCTGTTTCGCTTGGCCGATCCCTGCTTCGTTCGAACGATCGCCATATTTCTCCGGGTACAATCTGGAACTCCCTAGACAATCGGTGTCGTCGTTGATCGTCGTGTCTACGTGCTTCTCCGTCGACGAATCCTCCTCCACGTTCGAGTAAAAAACCGACTGCGAGCTCTTCTTCTCCCCGCCACTGTTCGATCTCTTACCGTATTCCAACCTCGTGGAGGTTCGTCTGTCTTTATCCTCCTGCTCGTAGAAGCCTGGCTTCGTTGCCATGATGAAGTTGTCGTTGTCACGAGGGATCCTCGATTTCGACAGATTCTTCGTGGATCGTTTCTTATCTGTAGCGTCGGTCTGATCCATCGAGGTGGTCAGTTTCTCGCAGTGTTCCTTCGAGAAGGTGAACTTGTTGACGTCCATTCTGCGCTGTCTCAAAGAATCCTGGCACGCTTGATCCGCGTCGTTCGTCTTCGGTTTACCCTTGCGTCTGGCTTCCGCGTACACGTGCTCCTCCTTCCAGGACTCTTTCGAGACTTTGGCCAGTGTCTCCTTCGAATGGTTCCTGGACTTGGACTTCTGTTGAAACCGTTCATAATTCGCCAGAATCTTCTGATTCAGTTCGTGAATTAATTCCAGCCTCTTAGATATCGAGTCGTTCGTTTTGTCCACCTTCTTCCATTTGCCATTCACGCACTCGTCCTCCTCGTTCTTCGATGCCTTCCTCGCCTTGGTAGAACCGGCGAGCTGTCTTCTTTGTTTCGTAGACTTCCTGGACCCAGATCCGTCGCTGGGTGTGCCGATTTCGTATTTCGAGTCGCTTTTGATCACGTTCCCGTCGTCCGGTCGTTCGATCGAGTCAATCTCTATCGACCAGGAAGAGTCCTTCCGTTTCTTGTCAACTTCATGCTGATACCCCGACACGTTCATCAATTCCAGCCCTGTCCTCTCGTGTCTGCCTTCCTTGTCGTTCATTGATCGTTTGCCAGCCTCGATATCCGGCTTCTTGCGATTTCCGCTCAACTCGATACCCTTCCTCGCGTCCGGACGAACCTGAAGACCGGCGCTGGAACCGCTGCTCAGGCTGATCCTCTCGTTCAGCTCCCAATTGATCGCGGGCCGATCCTTTGTAACGACCACGTTCCGACTAACTATGGGACACAAGCCCAGCTTCTGATTGAGATCTTGCTGGGGTATTTCTTGAACGACCGTGTTTGCGCTCGTTCGAACCCTCAGTCCTCGGGTCGACGATAATCTACGAGATCTCCTCAGTTTGCTGGACGTCGTGCCGACGGCTGATTCGTTGGCGATCACCATCCCGATCGTCGTTCATACGTCCTTGGATTGATTCAAGACTGTTTTCTGATAGATTTCTGGCAGAGTCCGACGAATTCTGAGAGATCTGACAACATCTTCGTGGACTGCGATAGACTTCTGGTGTCTAGATCCGTCTCTGGTGACTGCTTAAATGAAAAACAAAAAATGATACTATTATATCAAGCAGAAAATGAATGTACAATCATTCAGAATCACGTTGTATCATTTTTATTTCAAGAATTATTATATACTTCGCTGGCAATCGATAGAAATCATCATTTCTGTAGATAACAGTCGAGTTTTCGATCGTCCAAACGAAAGGCAGATCGAACATTTCATCTGGGAGAGAGAATGGATGCCATTCGAGCCGATATAAATTTTGCCAACTCAAACGATAAACGAATCCTTTCAGGTGGACCGTTCGATAGATAAATAGAAAGCAGGATACGTGATTCGAACGAGTAAACTCTGCTCGTCCCATTCGTACCCGAGCTACTCTCCTTGATACGACTGCTGCTTCTCGGTTTGATATTTCGATCTGTCGTACCAAATGTAATTCTCTATAATAGAAACGCGTTGGTCACCGATAGTTCAGGGCAGAATAGGCAACCCTTTGGAACACGTATCCATTTCGTGTAACGAGCATCATCGTTATCATCCATGTATGGAATTGAGATTAAACATGATAGCATAATGAACACCGAACGATAAAGGACATTATTTGCTGGATCATCCAGCATTGTCCGAGCATATCATTGTCCGATCTAAATTCCGTTCAATTAATCCAGGAAAACTTTTCATCTCAAATTTTAATTTTTATAACGATATTGATCTGTCGAGTATAAAACTTGACTGACGAATGACTAAATACACATTTTGACATTTATTATTTGTAGAGTTATATTATACAGTTGAAAAGGTTGAATAGGTGGTTATTTTTTTAAATTTTGTTGTAATTTATTTGATTCGATTTAATTTTGTGCACGATTAATTGATAAAATCGAAAGAAACATCGATCTCTAATGGTATTCAAAATATTCTTTGTGTATCTAAAAATTCACGACAGCGTCTCTTTTCAAGACTGCTTGAAATTCACTGCTAAATTACCAAATACTTCTTTCTGGTAAGGGAACATTTCCCAATAACCATCCATACGTTGAATTATTCATTTCCTGGCAATTCTCGACTGCCTCCAACCATCGTAAGGAGTATGAGATAAATTATTCTTCATTGGTGCAATTTTGAGAATGCTAGTTTCGAGGAAATTCTAATAAAATGGTTCGTCGACGTATAAAAAATGAAATAACCCTCAGCTGAATAATTATTCTGTGTTTTAAATATTAATATTATTTTTCTTTCCTAATATTATTATTTTTATTTCCTAATATTATTTTTCATCCCATACAATCGCTCAACTTCTTTCACGAAATTAGCTATCACAATGGACACTGAATTATCAACGAAATGGAATTAAAAGTTAGCCAATCGATTAATCAGAAAATCGAACAACGGAACGACATCGAAAGACTGCAGTGTCTTCAACAACTCGTTGTTAAAGCATCGTTTACTTTCCTTAAGATTTCTCGACGTTAAAGAGACAAGAAGAAAGAAAAGGATAATTATCCAGGATGAAGAGAAGAGAAAAGTAGGATCCAAGATGCTTTTCCCCGATGTTAGAAAGAACAAAAGAGAACAAAAGGATCTTTTTATCCCTTCGTTCTTTCTCTCTTCCCAGGACACAACGACTTGATAAATACTTGGATAACAGCGACACGAATTACCATTGTTTCGCGAGATATCAAGGAACTGGCTGTCCCCGTTCGAGGATACTTATTGCGCGAACAGACACCCATTAATTTTCATGTTTGCTCGTGAAATGTTGATTTTATACTCCCTCATCAATCACGAAGACCTTGTTCTAAGTATCAATGTTATCGTTTGGTGAATTATCGATTGTTTGCAGAAATTCTTCTTAACCTTTTGCGAACGTATATATACGCTCAGCAGAATAAAGCGTTTGCTTTGACCTAATGACGTATATATTCGTAGAGTAATTATCATTTCAATGCAGTTTTAAAAATACCTATATTAATATAACATAATTTGGGAGATTTTATTATTCAAAATTACTAGACGATCAAATTTTATTTCTTTTCAATTCCTTAACCATTTTATTTTAAAAAGCGTATATATACGGCTTTGGAAATAAACTGTCAAGTATGTTAGGCTTCCCTAGGGAAAATAGCGCCGTAGGGGAAAGATCTGCCATCACTCGTTATAGTACTACAAAGTTGCCACGAGTTAAGTCTGAGCTGGGTTAAACGTGACAAGTATTTTACTCTAGGTTAGGTTAGATTTGAATTCTAGCGTAGGTTAGGTTTGGTTTGAATTCTTAAGTAGATTCGATTTGGATTCAGAACTAAGTTAGGTTAGGACTGCAACCCAGATTATGTTAAGTCCTAAGATAAATGACTAATGGGCTAGGTTAATCTTCGGCTCCAGAAACCATCAAGTACAAGACGAATGTTGTCGACTCGTTTCCCTATATCGCAATCTTTCCTAGGGAATCCTAGTATGCTTGGCAGTCCAAAATATAATATTTCAAAATTTCTCGGAATTCTAATCTATTGAAGTTCTTAAGTTCCTAAAAATATAACATTCCTTTTCTCAACTTTTACTAAAAAATATAATATTTCCTACAGTAGCAAAAGGATCGAGCATACGTCAGAATATTCAACCAGAAAATTGTTCATATATAAGTTCAGAGTTTTATTTGACAAATACTAGCACACTAATCATACCTGGAATATCTCTAACGACGTACTTAGAACTCTGCAATACTCAACGAGGTAAAGAATGAATTGTCTTCACCGAAACGAGCAATTGCAGACTTTCGAGAAGTGTACAGTTCCATGACGCATCGGCACACCCACAGAATATTAACTTGGACGAAGACACAGAGTCTCGAAATCCGATGTCAAACAACGTCTAACAATAGTCTACCTTGTATCTACCTGTACAAGGCTAGGAATTCTTATTACACGTTCATTCAAAACACCAGACACTTGACATAAATATCGATTAACACTCGTCGCGATTTAGACGGCGTACAAAGATGTTCGATCATCTTGGATATGCTGCTCTAACGACAAAAGATCCTCGAAATACACTTTGTTCCGCTTTCACGGTTGTCGAGGATGCTTAAAAGACCCCTCTCGTCGTCGATGTATGTATGTAATCCTCTATTAACATCGTTCGAGTGTGATGTCTCGATGAGTCGTGTCTCGATTATAATTTCAACGAGAATGCTTCAAAATCGGTTAATAATCCGTCTTATACTTACACTGTAATAGTGTATCATTAGTTTCGATTGTTAATTGGAAATAAAAGGTGGACGACTTGCTGAAGTAACAACTTTTGGTGCCAAGGATACTGTAAGGTATCATCGGTATCAATCAATAATAATTTGAGAGTAAAGGTAATTTAAGATGAAGATCTTGTTTCAAGATGGACAATTTTAATCGAAATAGTGTCAAAGGGGTCATTAATGTATATAGAAATTAAAGATAATTATTGTGTCAACGAAACTTCATGACTGTAGATGGTAAAAATGATACAAGAGCTAATTACTAATTATTATTCACATGAATGGCGTATGATTAAGTATTTGTCAATAAACAAGAAGGATAAATTAAACTTAGAGCTGCAGTAATGTTCATACCGTCAGAATTAAAGGTTTGTAAATCTCTGCTTCTCGGGACCTTGTTCTCATTCAAAGATTAAATAAAAGTAGGCACAGACACAAGAAATCACAGATCGAGAATTCAAAATTTCACGATACTTCTATTAAAATAAAAATTCTTGATATTCAAATCCAGTAAAGAAGCATGATATCCAAAAAATCACAGATCAGGCATTCGAATTCACTAAAAATCTCATAAAATAAGATATCATTGATATCCAAATCCACTGGAGAACACAAGATCCACAAAAATCCACAGACCAAACATCGAAACTCACCAAGTATCAAATCTTCATCCAAATTTCCACCAAAAAAGCGATTCTGTCATCCAACCTTCACGCAAGATCACAAAACCTATTAAGTCATATTTGGAACAGTGAAATTTCCCGAATATCTAAATCCTGGTAACTGTTTCCAAAAAGAACAAGGAATCACTGACATCCAAATCCACCGAGATGCACAAAATCCACAAAACTCCAGAGACAAAGACACCTGACTTCAAGTATCAAGTCTTGACAAGCGTTCTTCCAAGACGAGTCACCACTGTCATCAAAATCCACCGAAGAACACTAAACTCGCACTGACAGACTTATCCAAACGACGAACAACTCTATCATTGACGATCGATCAGATCGAAGACAGAAAAAAGAGGTTGACAGTCACGCGCGTACCAGGTCATCGTGGACACTGGCCAGCTTCGAGGGATCGTCGCGTAACAGCCGACATCATGAATACATCGTCGGGCCACCTGTCTTCTCTACCTGTTGACCATGTTGCTGCACGATGTTCCCTCGTGCAACGAGTCCACGAATCGAACAAAGACGGTGAATGGGAGACAATGAAAGGGGCGAAGGGGAGCGGAACAACTCGTTGGACGAGGAGAGAGGACGGATTAAGGGAGATGGTGGACGAAAAAAAAAAAGACGAGAGGAGGGGAGAATCCGAAAGTAACAGGAAGGGGCAAACTCGACAGAGAAGGAAAGAGACGGGTATAAAAGCAGGCGAAAGAGTTAAAAGGAGAAGGAAGATAAGTCTCTTTTCCACGTGCTCGTTTCACGTGGTTCTACGCGAGAAAGAGGAGAACGGATTCGACCAGCTGTCGACCCTCGTTCCGAGGGGGGGAAACCATTGCAGAAGAATGATGCACTTCCGCCCCCTGATACGCTCTTCTTTCCGTTCGAATGCCTCGAATTAATTTCGACCGCGTTTCGCGTGCACGAACACCCAATTCCTCTTCCACTGTCTCCACGATAATGGACAATCTGAGTCGTCTTCGATTTTCAATGGGAATTTGATCACTCTGACTTATTTCCTTTCTTTTGCTATTGACTCTGGCGATTCTAACCATTGATGCACTCGTGCAATTTTAATTCGACTGCGGCCGTTGAAAACTTCATTCGGTAACAATTTTATATTCTACTTCCACGATATTTTATTATTTCTATTATTTATGATTTTTAACTAAATAATGAGAGAATTCTTAATAACATGAGTGACGGTTTGGTTCAAATTTTAACCACAATCATTCAAGATTAATTATTTAACTTATTCAAATTTTTGCACAAAGAATTCTTCACAAGGCTTTTTAATTTTTGTGTTAATCGTAAAGCAGATAATTAGTTATGTTCATCGATGCAAAATAATTCCAACCTGTAGATATATACATTCGTTCGATATTTATTATCGCAACTGCAAAGGGTTGATTAAAAATTTTCCATTTCATTTTTACCTCAAAAACGCAACACGACGCTTGTTTCATTAACGAGGATCATTGACAAAAATGACGAAGATTAAATCCGTGGTAAAGGGAAGTTGACAATTTCCAGCGGAATCATCGAACCACATGGTATTATTGGAAAATTGTCATGGGATTCGAAGATTAACTGCGTTTCTGGTAAACGAAAATTCATGGACGCGTGGACGAAAATTTGGATCGAATACAAAATTATATCTTGAGGGGGTGTAAAATGCAGCGTCACGTGAATGAACGAGAGGAGGGCGAGTTGATTAATAAATCTCCCGATAATTAATTGTATAATTAACAGCCTTAATGAACTTTTCACGCTTCGGGCAATTGTAAGACGATAATCTGACCGAGCAATACGAACCCGACTAATTTCGATTTTAAAAATCGAACTTCATTTTTAACAGAAAATTTTAATCAATCCTTTGATTAATGGAAGCTACGACCTCGATAAATTCAGTCTGCCATCGGCAACCTACATGTTCTGGACAATTAATTATTTACTCTTAAGTCCGAAATCTGATAAATAATTTTACACTGACCGATTTTGCACTGTTGCTAATTTACGATACTCGAATTATAGTCATCCGGATTTTGTTCAAACAATTTCATTGTTAATTTTAATACCTCTCGTGTAATTATTGAAAAAGTCGAAGTCTGACGAAAGGGGATGTTTAATAAACGTGAATTAAATCTAGTTTTTATCGAATCGAAGTAACTTGAATGAAAGATCTCTTCTTATTAGAAGTGCTTCTTGGCTTCCAGCCAAATAAACCGATATCGACTGCAATTCTACGTTCAGCAATCGAGGCTAATGAAATATAAACAACGTGGCAACGTTTCAACGCTGATTGCTGTGTGTAAGAAAAATCACTTCCTCGGCATATTTTCAGATCGAAATTCGGTCGTGCGATAAACAATAGTCGATTAAAACGGGCCTTCGTTCGCGCCGGAATCAAATCGAAAGCGATCAACCTACATTTCCATTTCCTTTCACTGAAATTCCTAATGTATATCCTAATGTAAAATCTCGACACGAAAACCACTCTATCGTGACGGTTCTAACAAAATCTTGCTTCGTACAAATATATCTGAAAGTCTGTTTAAATTTTTCTTTTTTTCGATCTGTCCTTTTTATGTAAGAAATATTATTATTATCACAAATAATATATCATAAGATTATAACACCAGATTGTAGAAAAGAGGAAACTTGAAAACCCAACTTTCATTTGAAATACTGCAATCTTACAATAAAAGAAGATAGCCGAGTCAGCGACGTACGAAATTTAATATCTTATTTTAATTATGAACTAATGTTAGAAACTAAATACGAGGCACTGACGATCGGAAGAAAAGATTTCCCGTCACAGGAGGTCGGTTAAACGCAACGAACACGACAACCTTATACCTTGGAACGATGGACACCACATGGTTCCGTGTGTGACCACAGGACACACCTTTGCCCGCTTCCTGGAGTTCGGACACGCACGTTGAATCGGAGAACAGGATGCGTGGGAAAAGTTATGCATGCATGGCGGTTTGGATTTGCGTGGAAGGAAAGGGTGTTGTTAATTTCTGGAAGGTGGTCGACGAGGAATCAAATTTGTGGTTCGTGTAACGTCTTTAAGTGGCTGGTTTTCATTCCTGTTACCGGAAACCGCGAATTGTACTTCGATTCTTAAATGAACTATTGGAACCACTGCGGTTATATGCAATTTTAAACTGATCATTTTGAATACCTTACAGTCGTCGTTTAAAAGAAAGTATTGTCAGAAGATCACTTTGCGCAAGACCTGTCCAATTGGAAATTGAAGGTTAATTTGCAAAAGCACTTTGATATAAATTACTTGAAAACGGTAGAAAATGAGTAATTTATTGTATATTTATAATTCAATAGCAATCTACTGTATTATTGAAGTTAATTATCCCACGATTTTCCAAATTCACGAATCATCTTGAATGACTATCTTGACACTTATATCTACATATATTATGATGAATATAACGAAGTGTCAACGAAACTTTTAATTTTCATATTTCGTAAAGGCTTATAAACTTTCCCAGGAAATCATTAAAATTGATTAATTAAGCATTTCCTTTATCGACATTGCAAAGAATAAATTTCGAACAGTATTAAAATATTCCATCATTGACAGCCTGGGGTATTTTTACACCCCATACTAAATCTTTCTTTTCTACGGCTAATAACAAGATTATTATAACACCAAAAAGGTTGCACACCGTGAAAACACAGAAATTATTAAATAAAAATTGCAATGGAGTATTTAAAATATTCCTGCCATTCATTGGTTAGATACGCAAAATATCTTAACACCATCGCGTACGGTCGCTAAAATTCAGAACAATTGAAACTCGTCTCATGGAGGACGTTGAACAGGAAGCAGAGCTGCTCCCATTCGAAATCCAGGCCACACCCCAGTACACTTGGGGCGTATTAAAACCGGCGAGCGATTCATAAAGGGTATCATCCGATACAGGCGCGTACAAGCTCAAAGATACTGGCGTCTATGCACAAAGCTTGTCAAGCAACGAACGGGTTAACTCGAATCGCTTCGAAACTTGTTGCACGAATCGAGCTACGTCTGTGTGCGTGTGTACACGATAGTTCGGAGAAATGGGTGGATCGATTCTTGAATGTGAAATGTTTCGAAAAAGGATCCGGTATCAGGAGGTGGTTAAAATTTCGCTCGGGTCCGCACGGAAGACGGACTGATTGAAGGGACTGCACCACTTCCGGAACGTGCAGGTTCGTCGTGATACGTTTGCTTTGTGAAAGAAGAGAAAAAAAAAATTTGGTAGACGGAGTCTGTGTGTTCTAAAATTTTGTTTTGCACGATTTCTTTGGCTGCTGTGTATTCCAACATGTCGCGCGGAGCTTCTTCTCTTTGAAGGATAATATGACTGAGATATAATCAAAGTTTCTAAGTTTCTATAATATAATAAAAGTACTTTTATGATAATTTATTGTCCGGGATAGGTACATTATTATAATATTGAGATTTTAGAAACTTTGATTGTTAACTTGATTTTTTGTCGTGTAGAATCTAAAAATGCTTACCAATTTGTTATTTTTTGACCAAGCGAAAAGAATTGTAGAGTGATAAGTAACTTACAATTAATTTAATTCCATTGTTAAAATTTTGTTTCAGATACTTTATTGTCACTTGAATAATTAATTAATGCATTTATAAAATGCTGAATACTTTATTTAGTTATTTACAATCGTGAGTGGGGTATGTTTACATCAATTTAAAGGTTTATTCGATAAATCAATAAAAAAATGAAACAAATTGTAATTCTATGACACTAAATTTAAAAAATTCTAATCCGATAGAACTGTAATGGAAACAATTTAAATTTGATAACATTGAAATTAGAAATTTCTAATTTAATAACGCTAAAACAAACACATTCTAATTTAATTCAAATAAACCGTAAAACCTGAAATTTGGTACCACAGAAAATAAAAAATTCTAATTCAATAAAACTAAACTTTACTAAAAATTTTTACAGATGTTAATTACCAACTTTGATATCTGTTAATGACGTATACATATGTATATCCAATATATCCAGCAACGTGCGAAAAAATAATTTACATCTTCGTATTAACCCGTTACCTCAATTATGTTAGTTTGTTGCCATATTATTTATTTGAGTTTTAAATTTGTCCACAGTAACGAAAGGGGTAAAAGTCACCCCCCTCCTCCTCCTTCAAAAAAAGGTCTTCCGTCTTATCTTAAAGATTTCCCCGGCGCGAGACAGTTTGTAAGCGGAAAAGCCGCGAAGCGACTAGAAAAGAAGAAACACACAATCGTGCTTTTGTTTCATTCGGCGAACTTCTCTATCGGCTCTTTTCTGGTTAGAAGTACCCTAGCACAATGGCACCACTCGCCTAACCCACTTCCACGATCTCTTCAACCCGCAATCCACGTCAACGTGCACTATTCGGGATGTATATATATACCGTGCCACCCTCGTCGTCCCTCTTTCTTATTGTCTCAACCAGAAACTCCAACCCCCCTTTGCCAGCCCTCGTTCTGCCCCCCGCTCACTCTCTCTCTCTCTCTCTCTGTCTCACTCGTAATTACAAACGAAGCCAATTAAAGCGGATGAGCCTAAATGGCCTGGCCCCGACATTTGACTGCGACCGCCAAAGCCGGGACAATGGGTCTGACAACGATCGTGTCACTTCCGGCCTCGTTTCTCCTTTCCCGGCAATTTGCTCCGCGACCAATCCCCTCCCGCAATCTCCACCCCTGCAGAGGAACAAATTTTCGACGGTTCGTTTTGCACGATGCGTCTCGTACCGAATAGTATACGCATACTCGGGCAAACGGTGAGTGATTTCGTTTTTTAAGATGAAATTTCAACGGCTGATTATTTCGCAAAAAGAAAAACAGATGGAAAATGTGATATTGTTTGCTTGCATATATTTAATAACGATCCGAATAATCAAAGATAATTTTCTATTTATGAGACAGTGTTGCGTTTCAAAAAATGAAATTTTTCAAGGATTTTTTATTTCACAGGTTGGAGGTTAAAAAAGAATGAGAATTGTGATATAGGGATGGGTTCGATATCGATAAAGAACATCTCGATTAGTCGATCGGTCGGGTGCACGCGAAAGGTCGGTACCAATAAATTGTCAGTGTTGCTAATCTTCCCCGGAAGTTTTCCGATATTTCACGGCGGTAACAAGTAAATCGGGCCAGGCCCGTGAAATTGGCAGATCCGGCAGGCCGTTGTCGAGTGCCACGATCGATTAGACATCCTCCCGTGAACTTTGCCGGATTACAAGCCCGGCTCGAAGGAAGCTCGTTTTCACAGAGGAAAAGAGGGACAACAAGATAGACGATTAGACGATGTCGGGCCGGATTATAGGATACGATAAAAGGGTTCGAGACGGTTCGCGCCTACGAAAATTGAAAACACTGGAACGATAAGGGATCGATACACCCCGGTAATACTGTTACTAGCTACGAGCCTGTTCGATGAAAACATTATCTGGGAAACAAGAATTTATGTTCGATAAATTACATTTGCTTCGAGCCATTTTCTAAATTTCATACTATTTATTTTTTTTATATTATTTTTTTGACGTATGAAGGTACTTCGTTTGCTTGATTAGATTAGCCTACTTAATAGGTATTTGAAACGATGAGTAATAGAAATAATGAAATATTGTGAAAGAAACTTTATTAAAAATAAAATGACTACCTTGTGAAATTTTCAATATCTTCGGACTGCAATCAAATTATTTCCAGTCCAATACCGTTTTTGTTCAGACAATATGATTTCACAAAACTGAAGGCAGCTGTTCATAAAATCCCTCAATGAGTTTTAATTTCACATTAATTCACAGTGTACATAGTAATTATAATAATCATCGACGATTTTATTGCTCAATTTTTTATCAAACAGATTCGTCGATGAAATTAGTTGAAAGGATAAAATTTTATTGGATGATTGTTAAGAAATTGTAACAAGTTGCACCGTGGGTTTACAAGCAACCGTTGGGACGATAATTTTAAACGCGAAAGTAAATGTATTAATTTAGATTCGCACGCGAGGGGAGCATAAATCATTTACGCAAGCGAATTTATTACCATAAATTCACGTAACACCTTGTCAGAAATACCATTTACGATGACGCATTAACAAATTTCGCTGCTCCTTTCAACTTCGCCCGGCAATGCCGTTTTAATCGTTGCCATTCGAACGCGTATGGTTCGCATTACTTACATTATTCCACGTTTCTTCCACTCGTTGTTGACAGTGTTAATTTAACCGCACGAAGATTTAAATACAAGAATGTTCTGCCAGAGAATTGTTATTTCTTTCAAACGTTCGTAATTGGTGTAGTGGTTATTCGATCTCGTAGAAAGTAAAGCAAGGTTCATAGGATCCATTAAAAATATTAAGAAATTTTGTTAGTAATTAGAAAAATTAATAAGCATAGTATTATCATTTGGAGTATTATTTTATGTTTATACTTTAGTAATAAAGTGTATAATATCTGGACTAATTTCGTGACCTTCGCATATATCTTCTACAAAATTACTTATTAAAATTCTATAAACAACAATATTTCATAAAAATAAGTGTTGTTTTAATTAATAGTCTTTCGTTATATTTATAGATGATTTTTTTTTATTTCTCTGCAATAAATTATAAGCAATTTTGAATCAAATATGGAGTGTCCCTCTTCTGGCAACAATTTTGAAAATCTGTAAGTAAAATATACCTTTATGACATTAGACATGCTTTTAAGGACGCCGAAAGTATGCAGGTTTTAATTACTCCGGAAGCATGCAGCAAATATTCGTAAAGTTATATAGCAACAGGTGTCTTTCGAGATTGAACCCGTACGATACAAATTTCCTTTAATTCAATTAATTTTTTTTAATAACTACGTGCGTGGATTTGTTTAAAAATTAATTTCATTACTTTATCTATATTATATGGATCCTTTCGATTTGGTTGGAAATATTATATTTTTTAATGGACATGAAAACAACTTTAGAATATTAGAATTTTGAGAGTTTAGAGTTTGAAATATCAGAATTTCAGGAATCTAGAGATTTGGGAATATTATATTTTTGAGGACCTGGAAACTTCGATTTATTATATTTTTGGAAATTTGGGGAATTGGGAACTTGGGAATATTAGATTTTTAGGTACTTAGGGATTTTGGAATATTAGAATTTTAGGAATTCAAAGATTTTCGTATATCATGCTTTTAGGATCTAGGGACTTTGAAATATTATATTTTTACCAACTTAGATGGATTTTAGAATATTAAAATCTTAGGAACCTAGAAATTTGTATACTTATGACAAAAATTTGTTTATTGCCTAAAATTTGAAAAGTGAAAACACAAAAATATCTATCAATTAAAAACTAACCACACTACAAACAACTAAAAATATCCCAAATACCATATTAATTGTATTGCAGATAAAGTCGAAAAATTTCAAAGTTTCAGACGTCCATAATACAACGGCACAGTAGCGTACGTTTCTCGTATTTTCCAAAGAACCTAGTTCGTTCATCGCTAAAGAAAACGTCGAATAATGGGAAAAAGTGACTTTCGACGAAACAGGCGACGCACGATTTCGAATGAAAACACTGCCAACAAACGTTATGCCACCGGCCTGTTATGAAATATACGAGAGGAATAAAAGACAGTGATAGAGAGCGAGCTTAACAAAAACCATTTCGTGTACGCGGGATATCACTTGCCACCAACGTTTCCATCGTGGCTGCGTGATCGTCTCGATGGGGCTTTAAAATTTGGCTTTCGTAAATAAAGATACACCGTGCACGATAACAACTCTCTGAAAGTAGTTAAAAGCTAGCCAATTTCGACAGCGAGAGAGAGAGTGAGAGAAAGAGAGAGAGAGCTTCTCTAAATTCGAGGATCGAAACTCGCGTTTCGGCGATACGGTCGCACGTATACACACGTAAAACGGTGTTTTCGTATCCGTTATACCGGATGCAAAGCTCGTACACGGCAAACCGGAACTCGATACACGCCTATTATATACGACTCGATATACGTTGGCGATCGAGTACAGATATATTCGAAAATGTTACTCGCGACGCTACGTTCTCTCGAATTTTCACGGACGAAACATAAATTGTGCCCTGTATTATAAAAGTAGGAAAACTTCGTTACGGAAAAGAGAATTTAATTTTTTATCGTATATTGTTTTGATTGCAATCCATTAATATTCAAGGTTCGACGCAAGAAACATTATACTGTGCCTTTTGTGATTCAAAATTCGTATCTTTTGAAATAAAGTGTGCTTTTATAAGGCGAATGACGGCGTTTATGTTTCATTTTATTGCAAGAGTATACAACGCGAACGAAAACTGCTACAAGTGATATTTTCTAGCTTACACATTTTCTAAAAAACATGAAATAACTCTTTGTTGATTTTTCTAGAAACAATACTCCATTGTTTTACACGATGTGCCCACCTGAATACTGCAGGTGATATTTTACTACCTAGACAGACTTCGTACTGTTTTTCCATATATTTTTTTTGTTTCATTTTTTGTTAACAAATACAATTTTTCAAGCTTTGTGTCATGGTAAAATGACTGCTGTTCATTTTTGAGTATATTAAGGCAATTAGAATCAAATATCTGGTATAATTACAGGTATTCAAACATAAAAGATATCGTAAGTGGGATAAAAATATATTCTCAAGTTTCTAAGATTCTAAAAATATTATTCGAAACTTTCAAATTCTCTGAAAATATAATAATTGAAATTTCTAAGTTCCTAGAAATATGGTATTTCTTTCTTTAACCCCTTCGCTTCGAAAAAATTCGTATTAACATATGAAAAATTTCGCAAGTAATTTTCTATAAATATAATATTCCCAAGCTTGCAAATATAATATTTCTTTTTCTTAATGCTTCCAGTCGGTGCGAAAGGGTTAATTAAACATTATTATAAACAAAAAGATTGGCCAACTTTGACGCTCAGCAAAATCAGCAAAATCACTCAAGAATTTTTCGTTTTCAAATTATTATCGTTCCAGGATCTTTCTTTTCTGATTGTCATAACCGGGGTGCGCCTCGGTTCCGTTTCAATTTCCTCCTTTTCCTGCCTCTTCCCTAGTTCCAGCCCGCTGAAAGCGGGACTCATCCCCTTCGGGGGGTTCTTAATAAAATCGGAATTGTTAAGCTGCTCATTATAATGAGAAAAGGAAACTTCCGGCAGAACGAGAAACGCGAGTTGACGCGAGGATTGGTAAAAATTTGGTTTCATAATTCATCCTTCTTCCTTTTCTACGTCTCGATTATACGAAGTTTTCAATCCGAGACGATTTCTCAAACTTCTTTGTCGTTTATTTTCAACGTAACGAATATTCATCGAATTAAGTACGATTATTGAACCTTTCGTTCCTAAATACATCGTGTAGCATTTTAAATACATTTTCAATTATTTTATCGTTCCAATCACTATCAGTTATAATAATAATATATTTGTTCATACGGAAATTGATTTTCTGTATTTTCAGGAGATTATTTCTTAATAATATATTATTGTAAACTACTTTTTAATTAGTTTATTGTCCTAGGAAATTGTATCTCCTTCTATTCGCTGTTAAATGAAATTCAAGTATCGTCAAAATCTCGAAATTTGGAGTATCAAAGGTTGCTTCATCTGGGATCATTACAAATTATTGAAATAAAAATTCTTTTCTTTGGAAATTCAACTTTTCGTTATTTCTACATCTTTGTTCATCAAAAATGAGATAATTACACAATTCTAGGCGTAACTAGCTGTATTAGGCTTTCCAAATTCACACAAAATTTCAAAATTCACCAATGATACAATTACAGTAGCATTTTAATATTATTTAAGTCCAATTATTAAAAAGCTGCCTCTCATTCCATTAATTGCCAATTTAAAATCCTAACGTCTCAGAAATATGTAAATTTCGAAAATTCAGTAATAATACAATTATAGTAATATTTTAACCCAGACCCAACTCACAAAAGAAACATTAAATCTCGCAAATAATTAAATTAATCTTTTCGTCGCAATAGTTTTCCTAGGAATTGCAAATATTATTAACGATGCCTCTGCTTTAAAGCCATTTAGAAAATCGAATTTGAGACCTCAAATTCTTTATTACTAATTTTTGTTTTGTACACTCGAATTATTGTTAAATCCAGTCCTAATTATTTCAGTAATCAATTTCAATCCTAACATCACAAAAACGACGAATTTTCAGAATCCAGTAGTCAAAATTCACCCCAGACTGCATCAGGACCAAGCACTTATAACAAAAATGTTTTTCTTTAAAAGATATCGATATTCTTTCCACACCCAGCGACCATTGTCCCTCAACAACGACAGAAACGTTTCCACGGCAATCAAAGATCCAGACAAGCCAGGAATTGGTTCTTCAGCTTTGATTCTCCCCGATTATTTCGTGGCGAAGCTTTCGTCGAGCTATCGATTATATCGCGAGAGAGGTTGCTTCGAGCCTTAAAGGAATCGAGAAGCATCAACATTTGGATGGAGTTCAGTCATCGAAAATTCTCCGATTCTTTTATTCCTGCACCGAAGCCGTTCCTCTTTCATCCCCGTTTCTTTTTAGACTCCCTCGGATATCGGGAATACTTCTCAAAGATTTTTCCAAGCCGCCCAACCGTCCTCGACCGCTCCGTGCACCTTCGCCCTTGTCCTTTCCAACGAATCTGCAGTTTAATTAACTAACGTTCCACCCTGTTCCCTTTTCGTCCCCCTTTTTACGAACGTTCCTTCGCGGCAAATAATTTATTTCCGTACCACACTCGTTATTCTTCCGCGAGAAGTGCCGTTTATCCTTTGGAAATATTCTCGGCGGATTAATTAATATACCGGGGTGTGTACGTGTGCGCCCGGACGTAGCTGAGAGATTACGCTCGGCGGGATTCTAGTAATTTCCAGGTGCCTAGTTAAATTGATATTCGGTTTCGATCGATTACTATTTTTGACAGCCTCCATAACATTGAAAAATCTAGATGAAACAGCTATATTAAGAGTCCCCGTCGGAACAGAAGGAAACAAAAAATTTCAATGACGAGGGAGAAAAAATTTCCCGAACAATTTCTCTTTCGACGGTTAATGGTTCCCCACGAATGTCAGATTGTCGTCGAAACGCCCGTCCCTTTTTCTATTCCAGACGGTTGACATTTCTCTTTCAGAGACGTTCGTTCAGGTATTCTTAAGCGACGACGCCGCTTACTATGCGACAAACGTAGCCAGTGACGGACTACGAAAAGCAATAGCCCGGCCACGACGAATGGAATCCTTAAACTGGTTTGCACTGATGTCGAGAGTGAAAAGGAATTGCCCTGTTGTGCCGTGTGTACTTGAACCCGGCCCGAGGACGGCCGACAGGTGTTATTCCGTGTCTTCGTTATCGTACGTGACACCAAGAGACAACGATTGATCATCGACCGGATCGATTCGATCGGTGTCTCGTATCGTAGGATTTCGGGAGAAATAGGCATCTGGAACCTTGGTGTTCGAGATCTTTCAGAATTCCGTACATTTCATGTTTTCGTTATACAGGGTCAGTTCGATTTGAGATAAAGAAGTATCGAGGAATGGAAAAAAGGTCATTTTTTTATGAGCGCGCCCAAAAATCAGAAATACGCGCTTTTGAATGAAGGTAAATATTTTGTCTTAAGTAGATTTTAAGAAGTGTTAGGATACGGTGTTAAAAAGAGTAATATTTGTAGATATTTTCGTTAAAAAATGAAATTTTGGTAACACGGTAGATACACCCTACAGATTGAACTATTATGATTGGGTTGCAGAATGAATTCGTAGAATTTTCTTTTCACTTTTTATTCAAACCGAACTTCTGCCGTGTAATTTTATTGGTATTAAATTTTATATGTCACTGGACAGTTACTTCCTTTGCAATAGTTTAAATTAAAATTATGAACTTTGAAAGTCAATAGAAATGTATTTTATTTGTAATAATTGTATTTTCGTTTCACGTCTTTAAAGATAAAATTTCCGGGAATCTGCGATAAATATATTTGCGATAAAGTAGACTTATTTTTGGGTTCCATTACAAAGTACACATCTGATATCATTAAGGTGGCTACCCATAACAATATTTCACAATGATTCTTTTAGCTCGTGTTTCTTTTTTATTTTTATGATTCTTTCACCCCTCGACATTCTTATCTGTATCTTCATTAGTCTCGTTAACTTTACGGACTTCGACCATTGTGGCAATAAAATAATAGCCCTGAGTGTATTACAATAAAAATTAATCAAACTGAAATATACTTTCCAATTTGTATAAGTAGTAAACTGTTAAAAAAAGATACTAAATAATAAATCACTAAGAGAATAATAATTTGATAAAAAAAATACTACCTAAATTGCTAAGGAAAAATTCTAAATAATAAGTTAGATATACTCAAGTACTAAAAACAGAAAAAAAGAAAAATAACACCGAATCCCTCGCAAAATATCGAATAATAAGTTACCAGAAAAATAACAATTTCGAAGGCTGTAACCAATAGTCCTTCCAATTTCAAGTAATTCTGAAATATCATCAACGCTTCTTTCAGCAACGAGCAATCTCGGTGGCCGAGTAATTTGTCGAGAAAATGGCATTCGACCGACGTGATAAGAAATCAATTCCCCTGCCCCTTCCCCCTCCTCCTCCTCCTCCTTCCACTCTCAATTCTCCTCCATCGTTTCATCCTATAATTCCTTGTGCATCCGATGGCCACTCTGATAACGTCGTTCTAATCCGATCTTACTTGGTTTATACGGTGGCGAGTCGAATTTGATCCGCATCCATTATTTCGACGTGTGTGTATATATCCGTTAGCTTTGGGTGCGCTGGTTTCGATCCCATCAAAATTGATAAAGAAAAATAAAACAAAAAGAAGGGTGAAAAAAGGAAAATTGGAAGCTTTATCGAACGGTGTTGTACAGATTTTGGCAGCCGGCCCGTTTACGGTGTCGAAAAATCCGTTTCGTTTCTTTGGAATCTCTCCTGGCCAGATCCTCCGGCGAGATCGGATGGACTCGATGGCTTAATTCCAGCTCGTGGATCGAATTACCTTGGCCAAACCGGGCCAAAATCAGAGATGCCTGCATTAAGAATATTAGGTGCCCGTAATCTCGACCAGAAAGTTGCGAGATACTTGGAATATATCCATACGTTCATGGTTGATGGATAATTGCTAAAGTCTTGACACGATAAAAGAAATATTTATAGGTATATTTGTGTCCGATAATCAAGAGCATTACGTGTATGTACAAATTTCAGTCATTCTTCAACGTTATGGTATGATCACTTTAAATTCAAATAAATTCCCGCCTTTTTGGGTTATCGGGAGTTTGGTCAAGTTTAGGGTTTCGAACTTGTTTGATTTTCTAAATGGCTCTAAGATAATTCCAGGAAATGATGTTCTAAGTTGGAAGGTTGTTTGTTAAACAACTTATAAACTAATGTTATACCAAAAACCCATGAATCTTATATGAGTCATTAATTTAGAAAATTACTTCCATTTTTGAAAAATTTGATTTCATATCGTTTACGGGTATTTTGGCTTTGAAACCAAAGAATCTTGAATACCTCATTAATCCTATGAGCACCACATCATCTATATTTGAAAAACAGATGAATTTTCACAAGAATCTGTTAATTACGTTAATCAGAAATCATCTTATCCGACGTTCAAAAATTTACGTCACAAAAACAGCTGAACTAAAGTCGGAAATAAAATTATAAATTCGAGAAACATCGATTTGCTCCACACTCATATAACAAACGCAGAAAATTTACGCATTTACGAAATTTCATTGAAACTTCGGTCGATCATTGGCTCGTCAAACAGATACGATCGTTCCGCGAAATTTCGCGCCTTTTAAAAATGTTCGCTCCACAAAAGTCGGGCCGACATCAATTCCGTCGATAAATCAACGTCAACCGACCGGCAAGCTGCTTTCTGGCCCCGTGTCGGATATATTCGCGACTGCATATACGCGGGAGCAATAAATAAACGGTCGAGTTCCGTTGCAGTCGGTGCTCGAAATAAAACGATTTCACGCATCGATGTGAAATTTTTCGCCCGGTCGAGGTTTATCCCGGTTCCCGTAGACGCCATATGGGAAATCATTCGGGGTATTACCGGCTCTCCGCGTGAGATAACTGTACCGTTGCGATTCGCACCGGTTGCTACCTTATGACGATCCCGTCGATGCGAACACCACCGATAGTGCTTACTTCCTACTTAACTTGCGACACATAGGTTAAACGACTCGGTAAATACGCGTAGAAAGGTCGCAAAAAGTGTCCAGCTTTGTATTTGTATATTTCAAAAATAAGAATCCGGCACACGCAATTATTCGATCAGTATGTAATACAATTAGGGACCCTCGATCGCCCTATACTGTGGTTCTGGTAGGCACTGCGTTGCAGGTGGTATTTTGTTTTGTGCCCAGCAGAACACGTTTTATCAAAATATATTTGATTGTCCTAAAAGTTCCATTCGCTTTGTTAATAAATAACGAATGTATAATACTTTATGCCTCGTGTCATGCTATTGAGTTATGTCTTCTTCCATTTCACCGAAAGTTACATTATACTATATATTTTTTTTTTTAACACTGCCAGACAAAGCATCGTGTGCGGATAGGGAAAGAAACTTTTGGGACAACCTAATATCTTTTATTTTAGAAACTGTGTTTCTTTCGCCCAGAATCCTACAAGTATTCTATCATATTTATGAGATTCGAGTTATCCAGGTTATAAACAGCTGATGTAGACGAAGGAAGAGTAGAAGGGAATAACTTCCCACGCACGAAAAAATTTGATGCCATAAGGTGGTCGGAAGAGGTCCCTTATTTTTCCACGCCACTGGCTCGAATTGTCGACCCAGTGAATTAAAATCCTCTCCCACGATACTAATTGGCCGGTTGCTCGAGAACGTTTTTACGGAAACTTGGTCGAATACGTTGATTTTTATACCAATTAAGTGTCTGTATATTTTTGCAATGTTACAAAATTGCAAATTTTATCATTTAAGAACTTACCAAAAACTGACGAAGTAATTAACACCTAATTATAAAGCGTCAATCATTACTACGTAAAAATTTGAACAATTTAAAAATCAAGAAAAAATATTAAAAACTTAATTTTTAAATGAACAAAAATTGACAAAATTAAAATCTCGCGTTAATTGTCATTGCATCCAAACCTTTCCACGATCGAAAAAGAAAAAAAAATCACATACACGTACGAAAGTTTAGTTTACAAAAATTGCAATATATTTTTTGACAGTACGTGTTTCTGTATAAAATTTCTGTTAATACTCGATCGTAGAACCGAAGGAACGCGACGTTCGTTGGCGATCGGAGATTATTATTGACACGTGATTATTTATTGTTTGCTTTCCCCGTTATTATTTCCCGTCATGTTAAAATGATTTACATTACACTTCTGGTGGACGAGTTAAAGTGATTTATACCGTTCGGTCGTGGCGTTCTGAGTGATTGATTGCGTCGCTTGTCTGTAAGAGACTCCGTGTACTTTGTCTTTGGTCCTTCTCGTTGAACTTTGCACGAAGCGCAAACAAGCTGTTTGACGATAAACTGTAAGTCGAATTTATCGTTTACCGTCGACGTGTTGCGTTGATTCTGTAGTTTGTAGTTTCGCTGATCGTTCAACGTAACTCGTCGAATCGATTTCCTTGCCTGTCAATCGATGATTAACCGCTTGTCCCGTAATCAACGATTGTGTGTCGCTACCATCGAAAATCTAATTACAGTGCCATGACACGTTGTTATGGACACTTAATATATTGTACGAATTTCTGATTGTGTGTATTGCTTTGTTTTATGAAACATGTTAATATATGGGTGGCAATGAAACTGATTGACTTGTAAGTTTACACTACACTTTCGATTTGATTAAAAATTTGATTGGGAGCTTGTGAACTTGGAATTATATTTTTAGGAATTCTGAAATTTCGAAATTTGATATTCTTAGGAATTTCGGAACTTCGAAATATATATTTGGAAACTTGGAAACTTCTAAATGTTACAATTTTAAAAACTAAGAAATTTCGTATTTTTAGGGACTTGCAAACTTCTAAATATTAGATTCTTAAAAACATGGAAGCCTCGGAGGATTAAATTTCTAGGAATTTCAGAACTTTAAATTATTACATTTTTAACATAAAACGCCTGCTTGGGGCGAAAAGGTTAAACAACGTAAGAATTTTTAATATTCTGGGTAATTTCCTTGACTATCGATAGTGGCCTCGATTCTCGAGGCGGATATTCGACGTGAGGTTTTCCCGTTGATTCGCCAGGGAAGAAAAATGAGCTCGAAGGAAAATAAGGTGAAGAGAAGAAACTAACGAAGTTACCGGAACTACGACCAACACTTCCAAAGAGAGAGAGAGAGAAGGGAGCGGAAAAAAAGACTTACATTGAAGAATTACTTCAACAGATCTATCTTGCTTCTATTATCAAGTTCATCAATAAGATAAGCTGTGATCAAAATTAACAGGCAATATAACTTTGATTATAGAACAATCCCAAAAAATGCAACTAAATAACTAAGATCCTATATTTTTGATCGCAATAATCGATGCAATACTTCATTTTCTACAAAAAACTATTAAGATGTTTACGTCTTAAAATTATTATTTCAAAAGTTACTACAATTTGAGATTTGTTATATTATTCAGCGTGTAAACACATTTCACGAAACAATAAATAATTTCATAGAAAAATAATGTGCAAGTAACGAATATAATTGCCAATTAAATGACCTAATGATTGAAATGCAAAACAATTCTTAATTGCATAAAAATCGTATAATTGTATGATTTCTTTCATTGAATTACACTTCAATTAAATTGGGTTGCTGAAGGGTTGTTCGTAACATTTCCTCTTGTTTCAATTTTTAATTAATAATTATAATGCTATTTAATATTTTCAACACGAGGCGTAAATAATTCTTTTCATACCTGCAACGCTTCTCGAAAAATCGTATTTCAACTTCAAACTATCATCCCCGATCCCAGCCCACTTTGCATACACCTCGAAATACGATCAATTTTAATTAACACTCTCGTTAGTAACACTTAGTCGATATTAATAGCAGGAAGTAATGGAACTTCGTCGCGTACGCGATGAAAATTGCCCCGTGAATAAAAAATTGAAAGAAAAAAAAAAAAGAAAAAATAGACCAAGCGATAAATCCAGGATGGTAGGGGTGGTTCGAGATCGATAAGACTCGCGATGCATCCTGGTCGAATTTGCATCCGGACCGAAGGGAGGATCCGAGGGGGTGGAAAAAAAAAACGAAGGAACGGTGTTTCGCTGGCGATCGAGAGATCGTTAGAAATTAATTGGAACGAACCACGCTTCTCCTCGACGAACACGCTTTAATTTCCCGCTCTTTTCAGCCGGAAATCCACGGTATCCGCCGGTCCGTTCGGGTGTCGCGATTGCGACCATTATTGCTAACAAATGCACGACGAAATTGAAATCAATGGTTCGTTTGTTTCCTCCTCACCCTCCTCGCGATTCTGCTCGACAAACAATTCACCGAAGAAAGGAGAATAAAAAAGAAAAAGAACAAGACACGTCGTAATTTTAATTAACCCTTTGACCTGAAACGAAGAGTCTGATTCGTTATGGTAGTTCAATCTTTTCGTTCACAGATTTTTATCTGTAAATGAATAAATGATTAAATATTGATTTTTCTTCATTCACTGTTGATGATTTCGCTGCAACAATTTCGCCATCTCAAAAATAAACTATCGTTCGAAGCATCAATTTTTTTCTTTTCCAAATTACAAGAAAAAAATCCAGGAACTCTGAAAGGAAATTGACGAATGTCGAGTAGAAAGAAAATAAAATCAAAGCAAGAAACCCTTCTCTCGATCCGGGAACGAATAACACGCGAAGACAAAAGCAGTTACGCGTTATCACGTTTAATCTTCGATTCAATTCCCCGGTGATTACGGCAATTTCAATGTTCCGTTACACGAAGAATCGAGGAAAGGAGGAAAACGAGATTGGGGGAAAAAAATAAAGTTTAATACGTGCAAGTAACAGAACAGTTTCGATGTCGATTACCAGCCAGTTCATGGATGTCGACACCGTAATTCCGTAACAAGTCTGCGAAACATCCATGTGAACGAGTGTTGGGGAATTTACACGTGGTACTTCGAATAAAACCGCGTATCCAGGGGCTGTGACACCCTTTATGTTGGTGAAATGCACATCTACGCGTTCTATGGTATCTACGATACGATCTAGTTCGATTGCAAATAGATAATATTTCATTTTTACCTATAAAAGATGATACAATATTTATCAGTAATATTTTTAGTACCTTATGAGTCATTTTCTGACTTTTCTTTTGATTAACTAAACAATTAGTCACTTTATATAATGAATGTCATTAGAATACATAATTGAAGTATTTATACATAACACATGATCATTTGATTTACCTTAAAACTTTCCCTGTAAATCAAAAAGCACTTAGGTATTTCAAACCATTATTTTTAAAATGGTACTTCGAATTATTAATAAATATGCATGTGAGTAGGTAATTAAGGTAAATAATAACTTAAAATAAATATTTACTATAAATGTTTACCAGATATCCATAAAAAAAAGACAATAGATTTAGACCTTATATTCCACACTATCCAAAACTTCAATCAAAAGATTCCAACCTCTGAGCGTACATCAGACCCACTGAAACACGAAATCTACCTTTAAATACCGTCAACCATTTTCCCACAACAATCACAAAAACGTGAAAAAGAACCTCGCAATACTTCCTCCAATAACCCGGTCGATCCAATATATTAAATCTCGAAAAGACACAACCTCTAAAATTATCTCCATTCCCCGGCGTTAAATTTTCCCAATACAATCATCCGCTACCCTCGATCGACAGTCGATATCAAGCCGGTGGAGGCTCGATATTAAACCTCAATAAACCTGCTTCTCCTTTCCAAACGACAGAAAAAAAAAAACAAGGAAGAAGAACAGAATAGGACGGACCCTGATCGTATTTTTCCTCGATTATCAGGCAGGAGCAATTAAACGGGCGATGCGTTCGAACGCAGCAAGATACGGTCCTGCACGTATTGCAATTTGTATGGAAATATGAACCAGGTTCGAGTTTCCCGAACCAGCGGCTAGGTTCGGATATACTCGCGGCACGGACTGCACATTTCCTGTATCGTATCGTGGCCGGGCCTCGTTATCACGAGGAGACGAGATCGTTTCTCCCTCTTGGCTCTTACACGATCAACGAACGTATACATATACAGGTAAACCCGTGGCAGGAACGATGACGAATGCCTTCCCGGCACCCGTTGCCACCATTCTCGATGCAAATGGCCCTTTTCACGCGACACCATGTCGATACCTAATGTATTTACCCGACCGTTCGTGGATACACGCAGGAAAACACTCAGCCCCGATGGCTGTTCTCGCTAGCTCGACCTCTATCCATCGGCATGGAAAACGTGCCAATCGATGGGGATCCATGGGGCTACGGGAAAATGGGGATTCGTCGTTATAGAAATACGCTTTTTTATTACTTCGTAGGGTCGGTGGTTTGTGATTTACAAATTTTCCCAACTGTTAATTTTGAGAGTTTCTGGATAAGGATGCTTGAAATCGACCCTCGAGATATTCCACGATATCTTGATTGTTAAACGATACCATTCTTAAAAGGACATTTCAATATTTCGTAATAAACGTCTTTCTTCGTGGTCCGTCGTCCGAGCTTTAAAGATATTCGAGAAGTTAAATTTTGGAAATATGATTGTGAAGCTTTTCGAAGTACTGAGTTATCTTGTCTTATTATTAGCTTCGGATAGTTCAGTAATTTCCAAAGTTTATTAATTTACATACTCGAGGAAGACTGCCAAGTTTTTGATGGAAGAGTTGAATTGTAAAATACTGGCGTACTTTTGTTAATTATTGGAGCACGATAGTTTCGTAAGCGTGATATCGTCGGTTAACGAACTACTACTTAATTAAAATTAGTATTAAGCAGGCTTCGAGTTCATTTGGATCATAATGAATATTCAAATTTAACAAAGACAGGTGCACCAGAAAATTTAAACAATTCTTTTTCGTTAAAGTTCGCCATTTGGAGCAAAAATCTATATTCCTGAAGATACGAGAATCATATACAGAAGGTATTTTACAAAATAAATTTTAAAGATGGCTGAGTAATTGTGATACTATCGAATAAAATAAACTTCGATAATTAAGCTTCGGAAATTAGGATTTCCAAATTTACTAAAATGACACACTAAACATATCTTAATTCCAAATTAACATATTCAAAAATTACCTACCCTGTGATATCAATTTAAAGTGAAATATCGTATAGAAAAGAAGCAGATATTCAAACATTTTCAAACATCCCACCACAAAAAATCGAGTTTCAAAGCATCGAAGAACTTTTCGAAACTGAACTATTTCGCTGAACGTTCACAGGATATCGAAAAGTAAAGAAATACATATATGCATATAAAATAACATCGTCAAAGCGGCGAGCAGCGGATAGTCGCGATACAAAGATATTTCAACTTTTTCTATTTGCTTGACATTTTCGAAAGAGCCAGGATGTTCACTTTCGTTGAATTTCTCGTGGCCGGTTTTCGTTCAGGAACGTTTCAGAGAGTACATATGACCATTTCGACGTGGCCGTGCAACATCGTTTTATCGACAGGAGCCGTGTCCTTTCATTTTGGGATCAGCCTGTAATTAGCGGTTAACAGGGAGGCAAAAGGTTGCTCCCGTCGATGGAACCTGCCGATTTCTCTTTCGAGTTATTCCTGGCAGAATCCTTGCCACTGGTTGGCGTCGATTCGACCAGCAAAATGATTCACCTTTGTGGACGCTTTGCCACGCGAAATTGTTAGCTCGTTTCAATGACGTTTTCACTGTATTTTACCCTATGCGAAATATTATACAGTATCGTTTCAAAGTGTCCAGGTTCCGGGTGGATATCAATGATTAAATCACTTTCGTCGAACGGTTGAAAAACAAACGCACGAGTAAACGGTACAAGTTGTTTCAAACAATTTGTGACAAAAATTGTAAATCTTTGATTAGTACAGTTGAAGTGTGCCTATTAATTAGCCTGACTAATACAACATTAATATTTTGATCTATGGAATATATTAGTTTCAGGATGTTACTTTTTACTTAAATACTTATCTAAGTTTAATATTTATTTGTAATACCATAACTATAATAATAGTGTTCATTAAGAATAAATAAGGTAAGTAGAATACTTTACTTACTTCATTAATAAACATTTACTTAAAATAAATAACACTTTTAGTGTCTTTCTGAAATCCTACAAAATCCTTCCAATTTTATTTCCAATAAATTTTACGGGTAATAATTAACGTCGTTCACACTAAAATAAATGACAGATTTTTCAGGTAAGATTAGATCATACATGGGCGACACGACACTTAAAGTGTTCAATAAATAATTCTCGAAACAATTCTTCTCGGAACAATGGTCTGCCTTGAGAGAATAGTTTTACGTATCCGACCAAGAACCGGAAGTACCACCCCTTATCCCGGCTTGGTCTACTTCACATCGTAAACGAGAGTTTCTGGACACGAGGAAGAAAGTTTGCGCCTGGATGGAATACTTTAGCGAACACGGAACACGAGCTAAACGGTAAAACATAACTCTCGGTGACCCAAACACCCTCGAGTTTATAGAAAGGTGCACACAACGAGAACAAACAAAGTATTACGAGTGTAAAAAAAAAAAACGACCGCCAAGGTTGGATACAAAAAGAGCAGGGTAAGAAAAGACATTCTGTACCTTATCTCGGAACTACTGTGTGTATTTTGGAGAGGAAGAAAAAGAAGAAGGAAAAACAAAAGAACAGGGGATGGTGAAACGTGTGGTTGAAAATCTGAACAGTTTTGTAAATATCTGTGGCTTTCTCTTACTCGTTAATTGCCGTATTAATTAATTTCTGATCTAATTAACGCTTTGGGCGCCGTGTTAAAATTGTAAAAGGTTCTTCTAATTAGTAAAAAGAAGAAAAATAATTACTTTAGTATTATTTATTAAAACTGTTATTGAATTAAGATTTATTTCTTCAAAGATTCTAAATTTCTGAAATTTAAAAATTTTCGGAATCCCTAAAACTTCTAGAAATCCTAAAATTTGTAAAATTCCTAGAATCCTTAGAGATCCTAAATTTAGTAAGATTCCCCAAAACCCTAGGGTCCATACAAACTCTAGAATCCGCAAAATTTCTGGAACTCTTAGAATTCCTAGAAACCCCTAAAATCTCAAAAATTCTAAAACTTTAAAATCCTCCAAACTTCGTAAAATCGCTAAACACCCCAAAATACTAAAATTCTAAAGTTCCTGAGATTCTTAAAATCAAAAACATCAAAAAACGTTGAAAACTAAAAAGTTCGAATTACATTAAAATTGATTTAAATGCCTCTGAATGTTTTTTTAATCCACTCGAGTTGCCCACAGTAATCGCCACCGATATCGAATAAAAACAACGGAATTTCAGGTATTACTCTTGACAGAAACAAATTGCGAGCACTATCACCGGAAATTTACCAAGACGTTGAATGAAAATCCTGGGTACCTTCTGTAATTCGGCCAATAAAAAGCAGACGATATCCGCCACTTCAAACTTTTCCAATTTCCCGACCGATTTTATGCAAAAATTCTCATCGAATAAGAAACGGTTCGATCGTAGACGAAAATTCCTAATTCTTTCCAAACAATTTCACGATACGAGGCGAGTTCGGGTTCGATTAAGAGTATAACCTTTAAGTTAACTCTCCGTCTTCCACTTGACCGAGAACGAAAATGTCCAGACATCAATCCTCTCCCTCTCCTCCCTCGTTCGAATAAATCTCAATCTCTTTCCCGAATCAACCTCTTATCAGCTAATTTCTTCGATCTTTTGGCGACAGATCCGGTACTCTTTTCGAGTTCCCTGGCTCATCATTTTATCAAGACAACCCCCTCTTACTTTATCTACATTCCGCCCTCGGTTCCATTATCTCCTCGATCGAAATCTTTGCCTACCGTCCCCTTTAATCTTACTCCAGTTATTTTTCTCTCTTTCTCTATTTCCCTTTCCTCTTCCCCTTCCTCGAACCACCCCACCTGTTCCGCTTTCTTTCTTGCTTGTTTCCCACTCTTTCTCTTCTCTGCATAATTCAATTCCCATTTTCCAGCTACCAGGGCTCTCGCTCTCTTCGTTCAGGCTTCGTTTCTCAACGGTGTCCATTCGCTCGAGCCGCTCGTTGTTTTCCAACAAGCTCGCGATCGAACGCTTTCCAACCTCATCCACCCTCCTCGACGTTTCTTTTCGAGTTTACCCTCTTCTTCTCTGTTCTTTTCGACGAACAGGGAAATGAGAGAAAAGGAATCGAACCGCCGCGCCGCATCGAGATTCCGTCGCGAATCGTTCGAGTGTTTTTAACTAATTAAACTCTCGAGCGGGGATGGCCGTCGACTCGATTTTTATCGGCTCGAATAACCCTTCCGTAGCGACCATTTCTGTCGCTTGGATATTTTTATACGAAACCGATTAACTTGATATACGAGCACGAAACCGACATAATTGTATGTTTCAAAATTAGTTTCGATTCGTTGATATATTGTACTTTTTATAAGTACATTTTACTTATTATTTCATATTCTAAATTCCACGTATTTAATAATTACAACAAAACAGTCAAATATATTTCTTATGTATATTTCAACCCCCCTATCCCCACCCAACAATACTTTTTAAATTCCCGAAATTTTAATGCTTTCAAAATTGAAACCAAAGGTTTGTTAACCAACCTTCAAAAATTGTTAACCATACATCTTTTCCATAGCGCAAGTGCAATTTCCTTAAGGTTCGTTCTCGTAAAAATACCATGTAAATATTTCATCATCCGTCTCGATCTACTCTCATATTCGTACCCAGTCTTCCTCCTTTCCTCTTGACCCTTCTGTTTTTCGTCGCGTTTCTCCACGTGGAACGTCGCGGATAATGTATCGCGGACATGTTCCCCGTCTCGTGCAAGTTCGTTGTTATTCCGTTTTTAGGTTATTTCATGTCGTTGGACGGTAATCTTGTTACGTGTTCCCGAGGCCGCGTTACGAGGCCGGGTATCGAAACGTCCGATGAAATTTGATTATGAACGCGCCACGAAATGCATGCCGCTTCTGCATCGTACCTTCGCGATGCACATGAACGAGCCTGACCTTTGGTTGCATCCAACGTGCACTTTCGTTCACCCAATGTGACGCGAGTTTTAATTTTTTTGGAAGCTAAGATTGAAATGTCAAACCAATTATTTTAAGAAATTTAAAGCTGGAAATTTATAGAATTTTAAAGTCTGGGGGAGTTCAAATACATACTTAAAAGTTCCATAATCTAACATACTAAAAAATCACAATTTAACCATACTACCATCACACTTTAACCTTCCACCTCTTTCCTTATGCGTCCAATTAATTTTATTGATCACAAGGTGTTATTACTTTCAAATTTTCAACAGAAGTTGTTGAAAACGTATCATCACCGATCTTTTTAATTTCTCTAAACATGATTTCGGAACGGGTAACAATTGTATCATTTATCAAACGATGTGCCACCAACTTTGTGCTCATTTTCAAAAGGTACAAGAACAGTTAACGTCCGGAGTATACATACATATTTTAATTACTTTAGCCTGCGAGCAGTTCACACGAAAAACTTACTCGTTCCAGATTTAGACGAAAAACGGCCGTCGGCGTATGTATCCAACGGGAGAAACTTCAAAGCGTTCTCTCTCCTGACTCGGTGAGCACTTTCGTTCTCGTTATAACGCGTACGCCAACCAACGTAACACGTTAACTTGTTTTTCACCACGTTGTTTCCACGGTTCTGAGCAACCGGGCTTAAATACGCTGGAAGAGCAATCACGTAAACCTCGTCACGATCACCTTGGATATGTATTACAGGTCAACAGTTAATCGATCGAATATGGAAGACCGGCCATAGTTTCTTCGATGGTTAGAAATTTTTATGAAAAGTTACAAACTCCTGGATCCACTTACTTTCGAGATTTTTCACTTTTCCAACGAAACTGAAAAATTTCTTTATGTTAATTTTTTATTAATTAAAATCCTTCACAATTCAAGGACCTGTAGGAATAATGAAATATTCAAATTTCCATTATTTTATTTATTTTCAATTGAAAAAGTGCTATATATTTAAATTTCGTTATTGTAATGTGATGTACCAGAAGATTTGTTAACGTGAAATGTCAATTTTACTTATATAAAAAAATAGCAAATTAACAAAAGTTAATCAGAATAATAGTATCAAAAAAGGTTTCAAGAGGAAAGGGTTAAATTATAGTATAAGTACGTATAACAATTCCGACAATTTAAATTAAACTGAATTTTTTGTATCATCTTAATTTTTCAAATTTGCTACTATTATTGTACTTTAAGTATTATTTTCGAGTGTATGGATTCTCTTCACTTAAAAATTCATATTTCAAACATTAGTCGAAACATTCTTATATACGTTCTGTACGTTAATTAATATCATAATTTCAGAATTCTTTTTATATCGAAAAAGAGAACAAAATTTCCAAATTTCTAAATTAGAATCAACACACGATATGTTATAACCGAGGTTAACA
Organism: Stelis phaeoptera; assembly: GCA_943735885.1. Lineage (NCBI taxonomy): Eukaryota > Metazoa > Arthropoda > Insecta > Hymenoptera > Megachilidae > Stelis > Stelis phaeoptera. Next base: position 8,938,733 of record OX030933.1, read on the forward strand.
AATATCAATGCACAAAAAATTACACGGCAAAGTCACGAAGATACGACACCAAGCCGTCAAGGTGTCAAACACATGGGTCCGATCAGTTATCTTAAACGATATCAATCAATAGGTTTAAATGCTACCAAACACGGAAGTGCCATCACCATCACGTTTCAGCGCGACGGCAAAGTTATTTTCACTCGATTCAGGTCTTTAACTCCCTGGCCGTGGATTCAATGGGTATAGGTATCCCATTGGGAAGGTGTCCAATCGCGCGTGTCGGCTCGGCTCCGCGCGTTTCGTGTCTTTCCCAACGGTTACAAAAGCAGACGAGGGAACAGGAATGAATACAGATGGCTTGGCACCGTATAGACGATACACACCGATTCCCGACTTCGACGTCGTAAATCGATTTCAGAATACACGCTCCCCTATCTCGCGTCGAAAAACATCCGCAGTTCTACCGATTAACCCGCCGAAATACCGATATTGCCTCTTTCTTTCTGGGTCTATTTTTGTGTTTTCTATTTCTCTTTTTGCGCGCCTCTGCAAAACGATTCGCGAACGATCCGTTCCGCCGATATTGCCAGTAAATCGTAGCAGCTTAACGGGTCAAATAACTCCTTCCATTTGAAACCCGTGTGAAAAACGGATCGGGAAGAATATATTGTGTACGGAATAACTGAAGGTTGTTTATGGCGAGTTTATCGATTTTGACTCGAGTTTTTTTTTAGATTTTCTTGATGAAATGGTATACTGTCTTTAGTCGTACTTGTATTACTACATTACGAGATTTTAAGACATAATTACACGTAACAATTATAGCGGTACGTAGTCAAAGATATTTAATATTCGAATTTTCTTTTTCGTGGTTTGTTTCGACAAAATTTATCTAGAACAAAACTATGTTAAATGTAAATTATTACAATTTAACTACCACACCTACGAATATAATTAGCCTCTAAAAGCATAATGTTCTTATTTGGCAATGTATCTATATTTTTAACATATCGCAAATATCAACAGACCCATTTTTCAAGCAAAAATAAATACAAAGATTGTAATTAGGTAATCATAAAATACTTTATTACAATATATTCTACCCATTTTAAAACTTACAAAAATTAATCTTCAATTTCATTTTCACTGCTTAATAAAAAAGTGACGAATACTACAGAAAATTGATTACACCGTTTCCTCGCATGTTAACCTAACCTCACCACGTAAGAAACAATGATGAACGAATGGAAATATAATTGATTGAACTTCTACGAACGTTCATAATTCAACGGTGGACTGCCGTACAAGTTAGTATCGAATTTCTGAAAACAGAGCACGCCAGAAGACGAGAAACGAGAGGAGTCACGAGGTAGATACCAGTGGCCCGAATGACGGTCAATATTATAGCTTGCCTCATAGACTATTATTCCAACATTGTCGAGGAAATGAAGCCCCCGGTGTTCTACTTAATAGCAGATGCTGTTCTCGATGCTGAAGCACAGTCAAAAGCAGCTGCTCCGACGATGACGACCAAGCAACCAATAGAAGATGCCTCGATCTTCCTTGATTCATGCGAAAGGGAAGCGAAACTCAACTGGTCACGTCAAAGATTAATATCTCAGCTCGACGAAACTTTGTTGCCAATTATTAACACGTAGATTATCTTGCGAGTCACTTGTCATTAGCGCTTCGAATTTTCTTTAATCGAATAATTAGCAAAAGAACACGGATAGTAAGCTTCGATCAGAATTATATCAATTTTTCCAGGTTTCGTTGATACACTCGAATCAATCGTTCCTTTTGTCCAATTTTCAAATGGAATAAAATTGAATCCAGCGCAAAGTAACGTATTCGAAAGTATTCGGCGTTAAAAGGATTGAAATAAAAAAATTCGGAGCCAGTTATTTTTGAGACGAGCCAATCCTTTCTTCATCCGTGCGCAGAATGCCGTCTTACTTTCTTTTATTTTACTGTTTCCTCTTTCTGTCTTTTTTTTTTTTTGCGGAACTTTCTGTCCCGAGGATTTGTGAAATCGCGATTGGGAAGTTCGAGGATCGATAATACCCGCTGAAAGGGGCAAAAAGTCGTTACGAACGGTCCTCGTGAGAGATTTTCTCAATATCCTCTTATATCCGCGAAAGAAGAAACATGGACGATAGTTACGGTTAGCCCTGATAATTTGAACTCGAGATATTATTCGTATAATTGTAATACAAAGAGACAATTCCGATTACCATCAATTATGTTTGCAATTATAAATTAAATTAATATTTAGTAATATTTGATGTAATAATTAAACCCTCAAATTTGATAAACAGAAAGTTTCAATCATTACAAAAATAATCCATCAAAATGATCAAACTTAAACATAGAAATATGCGACTTTGTGAACTTTTCGAATTGTGTACTTCATTGAATTTTCTTCGATGCTCAATCGTGTTTGAGCGATCGATATTTGATCAAAGAGACGTTGCAAGCAAAGCATCAACAATTTCTGGTAGAAAATACAGAAAACAGTACACCTTTAGAAATTGCTTTCCTGTTCAATATCTTTCTACGTTTCAAAAAGCGATGAAATCGAACTCTTTCCTTGTCGATTGCACTAATTGATTAAATTTTCATTCATCGAATGACAGTTTTTAAATATGAAAATAATAAGTGGAATTTATTATCGAAGATTTTTGGCAGAATTTTATTGCAATTGTCAGTTTTTTTTTTCCTAATCAACTTTCACGGAGTCACTCTTTTCGTGGATCTTTCTTACCGCCGGTAGAATTAGGCTAATTGTAAGAAACGGTAATTAGGAAGAACATTAGCAGCCCATTTTGACCCAGATTCTGTTAAACTGCGAGACGAAGTTAATATGATCGTTTGTATAATGGGATGAAACTTAGGGCAACTTTAAGATACTGCGAGAGAGATAAAGATAACGATCATTGCGACGAAAATGTTTTGCAATTAAAACAATAGACGTGGTTGAAAAATTATTCGAGAAACTTCTACGGATTAAAGACATTACGGCGGTAATTCTGCTCGAATGTAATATTAAAATCTCACCGGTGAGCTCGGGAAAATAAAGTTTCGACCATTACAGAAACAATAATGAATTGAAGTTATGAAAATTTCAACCGAGATTTTAAGAGAATTTTAGCGAGTTCGGTCAACGCGGTTTGACGCAGTGAAAACGACTGTAGTTAGCAAGACGCGTTATAACAACATCTATTAAAAATACCATTGTATAGTTTTCTTTTATTAAATTTAACATGTCGTGAAGTCGAATTATGAATTTAATTCGTTCAAATAATAATTAACCCTTTGACTACGATAGGTGTACTATGTTTCTATTGATAGAAAGGGCTATCAAGGTCTATCTCTAAATTGTAAGATTTTAAATAAAAATTAACTCAGCTTCGACTATAATTTTTTTTCCTTTGATTTTAAGAAAATAATTTTTCAAGACTTCTTGCCGGAGCATGCTGCAGTCGAAGGGTTCTTCTTTCTTTGAAAACTAACTGCTGGAAACAGAAGGCTAATTCCATAGTAAGAATAATATTAGTTAATTGGGACTTAAAATGGTAATCAAATTAATCAGGAATTATTTCAGATAAAATCGCTTAGAACTTAAGACGCCAATTAGAGAAGACCACGACGGCAGTCAACGTGTTAAATAAATATTTCTTCCGCGTGAAGGGTGTCTCGTGTTTCACCCTGATAGACGTTCGGAGGGTCAGTTCAAAGTAAAGTTTCTAATTGCTTGTTCGGCCTGTTTGCATGTTAAGCGAACCGGTCGCGATGTCCCGTTTGCAAGAAACGCACGAAACTAATACTGTTTCTGACGTTTCAAGTGCGAAGAAGAAGTTCCACCAACTGCTATTTATCACTCGGCTTAGCGAGAACAAGAATATTAACGAAACACTCTAAGAACGCGTCGACATCGTTTAGCGTTCGTGTCCCGCGTTTCCCGCTCTCTTTTATTTACGGATAGATTATAACGCTCGAACGTCGAATTCGATCGATCGAAACGAAATTACTCCGACGTATTTGCTTCTTCAAACTCGACGCCGCTGCATACAAATTTACAGTAACCCCGATGCGACAGCATCGAGAATGCATTATAAAATTAAATAACACGAAACAGATGAATAAATACACGCACGCGTACTTTTCTGTTTTTCTTTTTTACCGTGTATTTCAGCCGGATGAATATTGAACGCGCGATGCTTGCGGAAATTTGTTTCTAGCAAATATAATGTTGATTTTTCTGAAATTCAATCTCGGGTATTTGAAGATCTTACAAACAATTGTACAATTGATTGTTGTGTTTAATTCACCAGAAAATGGTTATTTTATGAATTTTTTTTAGATAAACTTGCTATATTATTTTTGTGATGACTGGACTTCTTTTTTTGTTGTTAAGTTTCTGGAAAGATTGGTTGCAAATGGGTGGGTAAGAAAGAAACTTGGAAATTTATTGCAAAATCATTTGTCTGACCAGTGTCAGGTTTATTCTACTTGTCTGATCACGTATACTCCTATCACTGGCAACGAGTATTGATCAGACATGAGGAAAAATATGAAAAGAGCATGGAAATGTAGGTTGGAATATTTTGTCTGACCAATTACATGTGTATTCTACTTCCATGGTTATTCTACTTGTCTGATCGCAAATACTCCTATCACTGATAATGAGCTTTAAGGCGATGTGAAGGTGGATAACAGAAAAAGCCTGAAAATTTAGGTTTTATTCCTTTGCCTGACCAGTGTCAGGTTTATTCTACTTGTCTGATCACCTATACTCCTATCACTGGCAACGAGTATTGATCAGACATGAGGGAAAATATGAAAAGAGCATGGAAATGTAGGTTGGAATATTTTGTCTGACCAATTACATGTGTATTCTACTTCCATGGTTATTCTACTTGTCTGATCGCAAATACTCCTATCACTGATAATGAGTTTTAAGGCGATGTGAAGGTGGATAACAGAAAAAGCCTGAAAATTTAGGTTTCATTCCTTTGTCTGACCAGTGTCAGGTTTATTCTACTTGTCTGATCACCTATACTCCTATCACTGGCAACGAGTATTGATCAGACATGAGGGAAAATATGAAAAGAGCATGGAAATGTAGGTTGGAATATTTTGTCTGACCAATTACATGTGTATTCTACTTCCATGGTTATTCTACTTGTCTGATCGCAAATACTCCTATCACTGATAATGAGTTTTAAGGCGATGTGACAGTGGATAACAGAAAAAGCCTGAAAATTTAGGTTTTATTCCTTTGTCCGACCAGTGTCAGGTTTATTCTACTTGTCTGATCACCTGTACTTATATCAGTGACGAGTTTAAATAAAATATGGAACTAATGTCAAATAATCTTGAAAATATGCAATTGAATTATATGTCTGACCACTTACCGGTTTATTCTACTTGTAATAATTGCCTACGCTTCTACTACTGCGTGCGACTCCGATGTCTGACGAGTTTTAAGTCTATTCTACTTATACGACTATTCCACTTGTCTGATTATCACACTCCCGTCTTTACTAAATAAAATATGATGCTAAACAAGAAAGAAACCTGGAAAATATACAACTGAATATTTCGTCTGACCAATCATAGATCTATACTACTTCCTCTAAACAAAGTGCCAACAACTACGTATCCCCTTAAAATTTCAGTCACCTCGTAACATTTCTTTGTTAGTAACATTAGCAATTCTTAACTCCATTATAATTTTAAGTACTTAAATATGTAATAAATGTTTTATATGCTATTCTTATAATCCTCGACACTTTAATTTATTTTTAATAATATAATTATCCTAGCCACGGCAAGAAAAAATTAAAAATTGCTTTCTGCAACGTTGTCGATAGCGAGAAATAATTCCTATTGATTATAATTCAAGCTTAATCGTTCTCCAACGATTTACAAACCATCGATAACTATCGAACTACGCGGGCCCATCAATTTCTTTTCTCAATTATCGTTCGAACATTTTTTCGTATAAAAGAGTAATTTCCTCCGTTGTGCGTTGATCGATCCTGAACAATGAACTCTTTTTATCGTGGCTGATCTGAGCGTGTCCCTCGGTTGACAAACAAATGTGTTGTAAAACAAAAGGGAAAGGATAAACCGCGATGGAGGTGGTTACTTCACGAGAAACACGCGAGCGAACTTCTTATCACGATCATCCCCTCTATCGACGAAGGGAGCCACTGTTATTAAGCTAAGAAATTTTTAATTCTACTACAGAATACTGACGAATAATAAAAACAGCGACAAGAAAATTAAGATCATCACGATAATGGAAACTGTTTAATATCCCAACGTTGAAACGCAAACACGACGTTCTTCGCGCGAGAGATTCTTTCGAATTTAAAACTGGACGCTAAGTAATTTAACTTGAATTTTTAAACCGAGCGACCGACACTACGGTCAAAATACGAGGAACGCGTTAAAACGAAAAGTAACGTGTTTGCCGAGCAAAGAAGAACGGAGAACATTTTTCACGAGAACTTAAAGGGAGGGAGGCTCTTCAGTTTTTCGATATCCCGATGAAAATTTTATACCCGGCACGTTTTTCGGATCGAGAATTTCTATTATTTAAAAGTTGGATTCGTTTGCATTTCAGAAAGATGGCAGAAAAATGTGACGTAAAATTCCAACGTTGTCGATAACAATTATTCGTGACAAATAATGTTACGATGCTTTTTCGTATAATTTCAGAAAGTAACGTTTCTGCGATACGAAACGAGAAGAGATAGAAGTTTCTCTTTTTTCTAAAAATATAAGAGAAAAGTTTCTCTCTTCTCGATACCGCAACGGAAATTTTGTATCTTATAACCGACGGATTTCTTTTATTTAAAGTTGAACGTGACGCGGCGAATCGGGGTTCATAAATTTTAAAAATCGTCTGGATAGTATCGGAGAAGGGCGAAGGGGAGGGAGATGAAATTTGCTGTGGGATACCCGGGGAACTCGCGTTATCGTCCTTGTAAAAATTTATTCGCAAACTTTTTCACTTAAACTTTATTTACACGCGGGATAATAGAAGTCAGAACTCCGGTTCATGCATGAAACACGGCTAAACAACGAAACAAAACGCAGCCGATACAATCTACTCGGACGATTTTCCTACATCCTTTTCGTCGTATTCAAAATTAAATATAAATATGTGACTTCGTCCTACACTTCTATAATAACTCTTCAATTATTCCTTATACACAGAAACAAAATATTGCCTGGTTAAGACTTTATTTTTTAACGTACTAGAGATTTATAGAAATTTTATACATTTGTTGGCAGAGCAATTTTTGTATCTTTTTTATATTTGATTAAGTTACATAATCTCTCAATTATTAAAATATGAAAATAATCCATTTATTTTGAAATTAAGGCAATTAATTTAATTTTTTGCGAATTAAACAGCTGTAATGGAATATTTCAATCCTTCAGAATAAAATATAAAGAAAAAAGATCCAAACTACAAAAAACAAGCCATTTAACCCGTGGCTAGAATTAATCCTTAACCCATTCTATCCCAGTGTAACCAAACGTATCAAAAATTACAAATTCATAAAATATGATTTCTCAAAAATAAACAACAAAAATTATTCTTTATAATTTTCAACTCTCCAAACATCCCAAGAATCTCCAGTAATTTTCTTAAACTAACTCGTGTTCAGCTGATTCTCAATTACAACCATCGAACAAAGCACACAGATACTGACAATAAATATCCTTTATTTATGAATAAAAGTAGCCAACAAAGAATGCTCTGTCATATATACCAGAATTCGACATACCCAAACGTTCAAAGCTTGCGCGAAGCACACAAAGAAGATAAAGAGAATACATGTATGAAAACTGTAGGACACGTGCACACGTGTAAACCAAAAGAACATCCGGGAGGATCTCTTTTTCTTTTAGTATCTTTTTTTTTTTTGTTTCGAGCATGAATGCTCGCGTCGAGCCGTTGGGATTTACCCTTGTAAATAACTTCATCTTCACCCTCGTCACTTCAGTCTCGCTTGAAACACGCTACGTTAATCCTGTCGACGCGATTCAACACCGGGAACAAATATTCCTCTCACGCCTACAACCCTGGATATCCCTCTTTTTTTTTTCGTTCTGTGTTTTTATTATATCAGGAGATTCGTTGACGCGAATCTCGCGAGAGACACAATTAATTAGCTCGTTACGTGGATTTATCGTCTTGCGAGAAAGACGAGCTGCGGACCGACGGCGTTGGAAATCCTCGCCGTTAGCGTGAAAATGGATAAAAATTGAAGCATGAATTTTTGTTTGTTTAAGGTAAACTTAGAAAAGTACATGGAAAAAAGATTTTGGACACATTCGACGACCATCGTGTTTGAATTAAATAAAAAGGCTCAACGAAAGCATCCGGGTATGAATTATTTTCAAAGATCAAATTCTATGTTATTTTAAGAAATCTGCGATTTCGAAAATAATATACCTGTCATATTGCATTGTTTGCAAACTTGATGATTTTCTTGATATTCATCAGAACTCAGAAAAGAAATATTTACGCCTTGAATTACTTAAGTTAAGACGTTGGTTTAATATTGAAAATTACGGAATTATGGTGCTATACTGGAGATACTTAGCACTAATTATCATTTTCTTTTCAATCACTGTAATTTAAAATATTTTCGTGATTGGCCTTACTAATTAATATTTTCCTAGATTAATAATCACAGAGGCAAAAATTTTAAATATTAATTTTTTCATTCGCATGAACACATACCATCGACAAAAATCATGAAAAGTAGGTACAATCTATTTCTCCATCAGCTTCTTATAATCATTCCAATTAACGCTCTCAGAAACCCGGTTCGTTTCTTTCATTTTCCATCCTTCGTTCGCAAAACCTAACCGAGTCGAGGTAAAACGCAATTGGCTCGATTAAAACATTCATTAGAGACGGGTTAGGTAATCGGGCCGAAAATTGTTTTTAAAAACTGCAAACGATCGTGCACCTTTTTATACGACGATTTCTCATCGTTCAAAGCCAGTCTTGTTTTCTTTTCATCTTCCAGGCAACCGACGCCAGCTTTTCTAACCCGTCAGCCGAGCTTTTTCTCGTTTAACCAAATCACCACGATCCCTCTGGTCTGACGGAAATTTATCTCTTTCCACCTTTACGCCGTTTCCTTTTAAAATTCAACCGTCTCTCGTTACGTTTCCAGACTGCTACGAATTGTTGCAAATTTTGTAGAAAATAAAATAGTCGACAACTGAACAACCATCACTCAAGGCTAATTAATTCCCTTTCTTAGCAAAAACCATAGTCCAGATCAATAATAATAGATAAATAATGATGTCAGCTGTTATCTGAGTATTAAATATTAACCCTTCGTTGGATTATGGACCTCCCCCCACCACATCTTTCAATTATAAATATTTTAACGAATTTGAAAATTTATCCGATTAAGTTTTTAAGTTTATACGTTCGTTACCATCGTCGGCAAACGTATCCCGGAATTCATCGCGGAATAGCGCGAAGTAGCCCAGAAAAATAGACAAAAAAAAGAAAGAAGGAACTTCGAAAGTTCAGCAAACGAATGATGATTTACCCTTAGGAAAGGCTACTTTGTTCCTACCGTAATGAGAATTGTTTTTTGTTCCAGTTTCGCGTTAGTACACGTCAAGGTATCTTCCGGTGGTTCGTATGAAATTAAAATTTCCTCTTTGACAACGACGAAAGATCTTCGAGCGTTCAATCGACGAAAAATAAAACCTTCCCCCTCCGGGCTGATGTTATTAGTTCGCGGTGCAAAACTTTTCGAAAAGCGGAATACCCTTCAGTTACTTTGGAGATTCTTGGTAAACAGACGCGGAAACGAGTTTCTTGCGTCACGGTCCACTCCGTATTTTTTTCTGCTGACTACGGTGATTGAAGCGGACCCATTCGGGTTATAATGAATTTTCAACATCATCATGGAGTGTTTAATTTGGGGGCGAGTTTAAAGAATGCTTTATTAATCCGTCGACGCGCAAAAACTCCTCGTATGTTTCTTGCGTCGCGTCGTTTGAAATATTCTTGCGACTGAGAGGAATTTTTGAAGTATTTAATATTTTATATATTTTGTTGTTGTGATGGACAATAATTTAATACGTGAAATTTAAAATTGAATATTTCATAGGAACATTTAGTACTGTAGTATTTAAATATGCAATAATTGTATGAAATATAGAGAATTTAAATGTGTAGAATTTAGAATTTAATGTTTTACATATTTCATATTTAAATACGTGGAATATGAAATGTATCGAATTTAATTTTGTAGAATGTAATAATTGAAATATGTAGAATTTAAAATTCAATATTTTACATATTTCATATTCCATAATAATGTAGAATATTACATTTTAAATTCTACAGTTTTCATATAAATGTATATATAGATACTTAATGAAAACATTACACTATTAAAACACCAAATCTTTTCTTTTCAATACCAAATTTCATATTTGAATACTTTCATATTTAAATTTAATATCCAACAGGACTGCTGAATTATATTTTAATTTATTATTCAAACATTCTTAATTATTTTTCTGGTTATCAGCACTGAATCAATGTATAAACATTATATCCTTAGTTAAATTGAAAAATAAACAATATTACTTATTGTTAGTCATATGGAATTTTATTTAATTCGTATGACAGGGGATTAATTTTCCAAAATTACTATAAAACAAGTAGCACGTATGACAAATTAACTAACACTGTAATCCTTTAACACCATAATGCTTTCACAGGCGACCGATATGAACTGAATCTCTAATACTTACAGATTTTCATTATGAAAATGTAAACTCGGAATATGTAGAGTATCAAAAAGAAAATAAGAATTTGGAACAGTTTTGTAATAGAATAAATTGTCGCATCTTTCAATAATAAAGTACTTAAGTTTATGATAAAACCACCTTAAGTTTTGGAAACGTATGAAATCAATTCGATCATTTCTCAACGATTCTCGACTCATCGCGCAAGATTTTACACCTGAATTGTTCCGGCACGATGTAACAACTTCGATTTAATAATCGCAAGGCAATAAACAAAGCGGATTCTACCGTATCCGATCAATTTTTACATCTGACCAAACACGAGACACGCTCGTGAAATCCAATCGAATCCAATCGTGGTTGAAATCACTTTTTTTCCGCCGGTATGAGAATCATTGATCATAGAGGATCACTGTTTCCATTGGATAACGATTTTTACGGTAACTAGTTTCTTATAAGGATACTTTTCAATCACTTAACTCATCCAATTTTAATTATCGACTCAATAACTTCTACTATCCTTAATATTTTATATAAGGAATATTTTAGAAAGTAAAAACAAATGAAATCGATACAAATTTATTGCTCCAACCCAATTATCATTTATTGCTTCATAAATTGCAATTTCGTTCGAAGATTTATTTTATTATTAAATTACTACTATGTGAAAATCAGTATTGTTCAACATTTAACCCATTCAATTAATATTTCCTAAGTGGACACCTAACTAAATTGCTTTAGAATGAAATCAAAATTCCTAAGTTCGTTTTCAAGAAAGTAGAAATTTCAGTAAAAAAAAATGCTATTAACGCGATTTGTCGGGGTCTTAATTTTTTTTCAATGAATTTTCTGCAAAAGAGAGTCGAATGTTCATCCACGTCGTTTATCTTTCACGAAAGGGTCTCGTTTTCCTGATTTTTCATACGATTCGAGGGACGATCACGGGTCGTAGAAAATGCTCGTTAACGGGCAAAAGGTTGTTGAAAAAAAAAAAAAAAAAAAGGATCGCGTTTCCAACAGTCACGGTTACCGTTAATCCGCTTGGTAATTGCATCGCGACTAATTAGCGCGTGATTTTCAGTTCCTTTTGGTCACGATAGACCACCACCGTGTTACAGCCTGTACACTGATTCGTCGCTTTTGCGATTTCCTCTTTTACAAAACACGCAGAGAGATTTCCCTCGACACCGAACGTATTTTTTCCCACTTTGTCCTTTTTTTTTTTTTTTTTTTTTTGTTGTTGCTCATCATCCGCGCGTCTGGCTCGCTTTTAGAATTTCTCGACAATTGTATCAGGAAGATAATTCTTTCTTCCTCTTATAGAATTATTCGTTAAAACTGAACAAACGATTTTCAATTCGAACGAACAATTTTCTGTAATGTTCGTGGCAATTTTCGATATCTCTGTGACAGAATTGAAAGATTGCATTGTCAATGGTTGGATACAAAATTGAACACAAGAACAATTATACGCATTAAAAATAATAAAATAAAAGTAATTTTGGTATTATATTTCTTCCATTACTTAAATAAATCTACCAAAAATTCAGTCTTTTTAATTCTTGTGAAACCAAATTTCATGAAAAATATTAGTCAAGTAGTTTTTATCATCGAACAATTTTTGATAATGTATAATTTCAGATTTGAATTCTTTTAAATAAAGACTCGAACCTTTATTTTTATGGGATTGGAATAAAAACAACCGAAACTTGAAATTATAAATTGTGCGATAAAAGATGATTAAAAGTCTAAGGATTCAAAAAATTCAAAAGAAAAGGTTTCCTCCTTCAAAATTATTTCTTGATCATTATAAGCTGAAACCATGAGATTCAGAAAATAATTAGAATTCGTGAGTAAATTCAGATACCTAAATAATAGGGTCTAATTATAAATGAAAGCATAATCAAACGTTCGATCTTTAATGTTTCACTCGGCTTGTTGATTAACGACATTATTATGGCAATCTTGCGACCCTTTCTGTCGCGACTATTACGAGCTTAATGGAAATTGGCAGTAACTGCAAAAGACTTTCAGCCCCGACTCCCAGCTAAAGCACTCTATCAAGACTAGTAATTCACTGTTTCAAAATTGCTTCTTTGATCGCGATTTTCCTCGACGAATCGGAATTTCCATCGAGAGAATTTCGTAACGACCGGCATTCCGACAAATGTCGAATTACCTGGAAACGTTACTTAATTCTTTACGGTTAAGCCGCTTTTGTATTAGATTTATCAATCGGTCGCGAAGCGAATTTACACAAATCGCATGATTTATCAACAAGCTATAGATTATTCAGACATCAATATATTTTATTCTATAGTATTTGCAGGATTACGTAACGTTGTGAATTCGATATACATGTAATCGTTCAAGTTATTAAGCTTTTTGCTACGACAGGCAGCCATGGTTGCCTATAATTTATAATATTTAAAAACACTATGTTGTATTTTATATTATCATGAAGAGTGTTAATAAACAAAAATATTATAAACTATCGACCCTCGAATGACGGTCTGTGGACACAATAATAATTTAAATGTAATTACAGATACATAGTTAAACACCTATATAATTAATTCATACAATAAGTGTTTAATTTCAGTTGATATAACCTTGTATTATACATATTCCGTCAATTTTGGTACCAAACACTTTAAAATACTAGATATTAATATTTAAAATACGAATACTAGCCAGAAAATATTAAATATTAATTAAGTTCAAGACCATCATTTTCAAAACGACGAAAGTGTTAATTATTTCATTTTACTTTGAGAACAAATTGTACATCATCTTTACTTCGACACCGTGTAAAGTGTGAAGCTAATTAAAAGAATAATTAACTCTTTTTGGCTGGTGTCTAAAGTTATTTTTTGGCACGAGGTGAAAAGTTCTCAAACTGTTCAACTGTTTCGGTCACCAGTGTCGTTAATCTCGATCATCGTGTGAATACATTCAACGATATTGATTAACGAACGAAACTTCGAGTCATTAATCAAAACAATGACGAATCAATCGTCGACGATGATCATGGGGAAAAATGATGGATCGCTTTCGCTGACAAAAGGGATCACAGCTTTCGACGATCACGCGAGCAGAAGAAAATATCGGACGACGAAAATGCAGGAAATGGAAAGACGAGAAGAAGGAAATATTTCGATACGAATGTACAATCGTAAATAATGAGAATCCGCTTTTATGCATTTGTTAAAAGATATGCACCGTTGCATACAATCGGCCGCATAAAATATTCATATCTTTTCAATTGTTATCTTCTATTCAATTTTTGTTCGATATAAATTTTGTGGACGAGAATTACTTTGATGCGAAAAAAATAAAAATACAAAATTTTACTTTATTTAGTATTTTAAATTATCGGAGAAGCGTCAAATTTTTTAACTCATTTAATACATTCATTAAAATGAAATTCTCCTTCTGGGAATGATACGAATGAAAAAGATATCAATGACTCTCTATTCAAATATTTTCCACTAAACGAACTTGATGAAAAGTTCAGGTTTCGCGATTCAGTTTCGTTTTTCTCGCCGCCAACTCGTTCTTCCGTTTCGATAAAAAGATCCCTCCGTTTTTTCGTTATGTTTCTTCTTAGAACTTCAATTTATTTCACCGACTGTCTCTCCGAAGTGAAAGAAAGCAACGCAATATATGTAAAATCGTCTTTTCCGACTTCGTTAAACGGTCGAACGTTTCGCGTCGAATCACGTTTATTTGACAACGTTTAATGTTTAATTGCTTTTCATTTTGCAGAATCGTGTTTGCCGGAAAACATTGCACGCTTGTTATTAAACGGAGAAACAATAATGCTGGCTCGTTAACAATGTAATTTTAATTGTTCACGAATTTTAGACGACAAAAGCTTGTGCTTATCGTACACGGAATTGGCTTACACGAATCAAATGTTTATTATTCGATTATTAGTCAGTCCGGATTGACAAGCAAGGAACATAATGATTCGTTAGTTATAACATAAAAAAAAGAAATATCTAAGTTCATTTGAAAAGGCACGACGGGGCGAGTCAAATTAAAAGCACGAGCTAAAACGTCCACGTTTGTTTGGACGCGAAATGCGCCAATCAATTATCACGGTTAGGTGCTCGACGAAAATAATTGTTGCCCAAAAATCTACGACAATATTTTTGTCGTTATCAATTTTCGCGTTGTCAAATTGGAGTCCCGCTCGACGCAAATGAAATATTCTCCCTTTATCACTGCCCCCAACCCATCGCACTTCTTTTTTGCTCACTAAATTGCACCACAAAAAAAAAAGAAAAAAAGAATGGAAATTATTCGCCGTCGTAAATAATGATTACTTCGATGCAATTGCATCACGGTTTTTACGCGCGTGACAATGTTATAATAAACGAAATTAAACGGGAATGACGTGACTCGTTCGTACCTTTCGCGTTGATTTTAAAGCAACGATAAGGGATAATTCAATTTCGACGCGTTTAAATGTTTGTCGTTCGCATAAGCCGATAAACACCGATTTATTTTTCGAAAATCGAGCGTTCAATTTTGTGTAACTTCATCCCGAAGCTGGCAAATAAATCGTTTATCATTTGTCTCTTTTGACGATTGTTCAAACTGAAACTGAATGTTTGTAAGATAATTCATGAAATTATATTTATGGACTACGGAGGCAATTTACAAAAAGAACAACCATCCCATAATTTCTAATGATCAACCAAAATATAATAAATATGAATTATTCCTGCCAGCAGGATTCAGGGAAATTATTACGTCAATGCTTGAAATGTAAAAGAAATGATGACTCTATCGCAAGATTAACACAGGAAAGTTGAAGCTTCCTTCTGCCAAGAATTCAACTGCTTCATAAACTGTGATCGAAAACATTCGTGATGTATAATTATCTTTCAATTATCTTCTGTTTATCATTTTTAGCTCAATAATCATTAGTACGATGCTGCGAAAATTAATACTGCAAGATTATTCCAATTTTCAACAATTAATTTCTAATTTCAGAAACCTAAGTTCACCTTTGGTTGAAATGAAATCCTTCTTCAATCGTTACTGAAGTTTCGTCCGAAATAAGGATGTACTTTTTGGTAGAATCGGAAGGGTTAAGATTACGAAATAGTATTAAGTTATGAATTTCACGGTGGATCGAATGGGTCAAAAGGGGGCAGCTTGTATCGCAATTAATGCAACCATGTAACGTAGTAAGCTTCGACTGTAATCCTCTCGAACTGTCCTCGTAACATGCTCCGCTTCGGAGACAATAAAGGGGACGTCGAGCGTTTAAGTCTAAATCTTAATGCTCTCCGGATTACGCAACAGGACAATATGTAAGCAAATTGAAATTTAGACCGAATTCAGCCGACTATAATGATAATTAAATCCTTTCGAGACAAAGGAAGTTCTGTCGGGAAGCACCCCAAAGTCTCTCGTTTGCATCTTGCCTTATGCAATAAATGTTTATGATCCATCGTTCAATCGCCACGTTAACTCGTCGATTTTATTCTTAAGTATTTGTACTTCGAATATGCATAATAACAAATGTACAAAATAGAAATATTTGGCTTTTCCGAGAGTGGAAAAGAATAAGAAAAATAAAGGGATGATCGTAATCGTAGAAATAATTCGAGTGCCCAGAAAATGGTATTTATTAATAGTATTATGTACCTATTTATTATTTATGGAATTATACCTGAGAGTTTGTACATTATATGAGACATAATATTACCAATTTATAAATTGCAAAGTAATCAAGTGACTGTAAAAGTACTGTCAATTTTAGACAATAGAAACTAATAATTATTTACTTATATATTGTGCGTTTAATTCTACGATTAATAGAGAAAAGAATTCTTGACCCTTAGAATCTATAAAGTTCATTTTCAAAAATATACCATCATTGACGAATTTATGGAATTGTCTGATTAAAAAGATTCTGTAACACCCCCCAATCAAACTCCCTAATTGCTTCCTGGATAATCATTAACAAAACAATATTCCTCTAATAAACTCGTCAAAATCAGATTATCCCAAAGAATTCTATGAAGTGAATTGATAAAAACTGATAAAATACAAAAATTTAACCTTTTCAAAATCGCAGATAATTATAGAAGAAAGTTTAACTAACTTTTAATTACAAATCTTCTTTTAAACAATTTCCAATCTATACCATTTGCTTAGAACTGATATATTATTCACTATTCTGTAAATAAACATGTTCCAATTGCTATACAGATCTAATAAAAATTCTCTAAGCACAAAGAGGTGGACCACAACAGTCAGCTTTCCAAACGAAAGGGTTAAACAGAAAGGAACATATGAGAGCGTAGACATCTGGATCCAAATGAGTATACGCAGATCCTTAATTAGAATTTCGAAGCATCTTAAATCAAGCGAAACACACATTTGTCACGTTACAAAGGACTCGGTATTCAAGCTGTCTGTTCCCTGTCGCTGCAGTAGGCGCAGCGATAACAAGGGTTGTGTTGCCAGGAACGCGTTACACGACTGCAAGCTTCGAGGTACAACCATCCCCTAATCCTGAAACATCCCCGAGCCCACGTAATCCTGTATCCTGTTACCTGCGGTCTCGAGATAACGTCGCAGAAGAAATCAGCGCAAGCTGTGTCAGTCGATATATTCGTAGTAGCCTCACGTCTATACCCCCGCCGGAGGAACAAGTTGCGCTTTCCTTTGCGGAATTATGTCAACCGAATTTCCGTTCAGTTTCCACATTCAACTAACACGTTGCACCCTTAACGTTCCAAATTATGAACACGCGATACCGTGTAATTCAACACCAAAATTAAATATTAGGTCGCGCCAGAAGTATCACGACGGTGTCCAGTGATCAACTCTTGGAAAGTAGTAAGATCGCGGAATCCTTGCTTTAATTTCTAATGTGTTGATCGGTACGAGTACCAGAATTATTTGGTGAACTTTGGTTATTGATTGGAAATTATCGCGTAAAAGACTTGATAAATTAACGGTACATTGTAGAATCAATTTGTGAATGACTATCATTAAGCTATGATAAGGTGTAGATCGATTATCAAATTTTAGAAAGAAATAAAAGGATTCCCACGTTAAATTGCTGTCAGTTAAATTATTCCAAGTATCCAGACCAGGTTATAGAACGCCGTATAAAAAAATTTCAACACGATCTTAAAACGACAAGATTATTCATGAATCAATCGTTCATCAGCTGTCCTGTTGTTATCGTGTACAAATTGCTCGTTGAAA
This sequence comes from Stelis phaeoptera, assembly GCA_943735885.1. Taxonomy (NCBI): domain Eukaryota; kingdom Metazoa; phylum Arthropoda; class Insecta; order Hymenoptera; family Megachilidae; genus Stelis; species Stelis phaeoptera. The sequence goes on from OX030933.1 coordinate 8,956,769, forward strand.
TCGGAGAACGATCGCCATTGTGTCAAAATTAACGCTACTAAGCTTGGTATGTATTTCATTTAATCTCCGGTTATATGTAACTCATCTGCACGTTAACCGGTTAAAATATTCTGATTCGTCTGTTCACGTACCACCGCCGGTCGCGTTCGCGTTTAACTCGATCGATATTTCAACCGCGTAGAAATTATAATTAGTGTTAGCTGGGTGATAATTAGTTTTCACCGCGGGCAAAATTTTTAACGTCATCCGCGGTTCACACGCGTTGACCCGACGCGACGAATGTTTGGATAAACGGCTCTTTGACTCTCACGGTGTCGTTAGGATCGAAATCACGTTTTGGAGTTAATGAAATATTCATATTTAGGAAAGAATCAGATATATTAAAAAGAAACTACTTGAAAACACAAATTGCTTAATACATATACGAAAGAAACTTTGATACCATTATTTATTATGATAATCTCTTAAAAATTTGAAAAATCCTATTAAATCCTTTAAATCTAAAATAAAATTTGAAATAAGAAATATGAAAAAGAGACACGACAGTTAGTTGAATTGCGTAGAAAATTATGTTTATAAAGAAAATAATTTTCCATCTCAATATTTATCTATTGAGCAAAAGTAAGAGAGTGAAATCAAGAAAAACAACGAAAAATCGTCGATTATTATCATAGCGTAAATTATACAGCGAAAGTAATCGTCGGTGAAGATTCTCGTTATGAAAAAAATAAATGGACTCACCATCAGCCGCAGAGGTTGCCTCGGGGTAGTTGCTCGGCGACGTTCCAGACTTGTCCAAGACATCCTGTTGGCGCATATAGATGAATGGTTGCAATTCGGATGCGCCTCTGGAACAAAGCGGAACCGTGTCACCCCGCTGGCGCACAACCTCGCAATACACATATTTCGGGTTCTCGGGGAAATAACACGACAGAGTGCCGCGTGTTTCGCGTCCGATTGCAACAACGCGTCACGAGAAACTCAGTAACACACAAGGAGAAACGTTCGAGACCCAACAGCCGACGCGTCAACACGCCACGTCAAATTCAAAACAGAACCAAAACAAAACATTCTTGGAAATTCGTGGAAATATTTCGCGTCCTTCGACACCAGCTGGGATTTAACTACTAAGCTTCAACCATTTGGGGGTTTTGTAGGTTTTATTTTTTTTTTTTTCACTTCGGCAATGCGAATTTGTTTTTAATGATATTCATGATAGAATTAATAGCAATTATGAGATACAGGTTGGTGTTGGATAAATTAGGTAAACGACAAAACTGTTACCAGCCAAATGATGAAAATAAATGAATAAAAATGTTTATGACTGATCGAGCATTGTTTGTGTAATATTTTCGTTGTAATAATACGGAAAATCACGGTTTTTGAGTTGTGTCATTTTCTTTTGAAGCAGATGCGGAGTAAGATTTTGGGAGGACTTGGGTTATTTTGAGAAGGGGGCCTCCTGAATGGGCAACTCGGAAAAATTATTAACAGAATTTATTGAAAAGGCTGATAAGTCGGAACCCCCATAATTCAGCCCGCTCGCAAGATGCCTATTGTGGTCGTATTTATGAATTCCACGGTTTAAAGAAAGAAAAATGATAGTGAAAACTTTCAAATAATGCCCTATTTTTGCAACTTACAGAAATTCCATTTTATTTTTGCAATTTACATAAAGTCGAATATAATTTGCAACTTTGTTTCTTAAAATACCCTGTATTTTCTGTTTTTTTTTTTTTTTTTTTTTTTTTTTTCTTGAAAACCACTATTTCTCGATTATCTTATAAATTTCCATTTCGAATCCACTGTACGATTTTAAATTTAATCCGGTTCGATGAATTATCAAGCAATTGCCGTGTCGTAATTACGCTGAAACACTGACGCATAAGCCATAAAAAGGAACGGATCATAACCATGGGATAATTGCTGAAATTACAATGTGAATTACCCTATCGATAGAATCGTTTCTGTGTTTCTCATTTAATGCCGTCGCAAACGAATTCAATGAACTGAATTATTATGCAATTTCCATACAGAGGCCATACATATCCAACGACCGATACTCGGTTCTGCTCCACCAGGTATCGTTAAAATGAAATTTCAAAGAGAATTTTTATTTTCGATTCAATATCGTTCCGCTCTCGATCATTTACATTAGTAATCTCATTACTAAAATCCGCTTAACTGTGTCGATTGAATATTTGCAACACCGAATTCTTTGCGAAATGATTTAAGAAAACGATCTTTTATTGCTCCTGTATCCGTATTTTTAGGAAGAAATTACACCGATAAAATGATCTCTTCTAATAGTGATTACTGCAGAAAAACAAGACCCAAGTTGTAATAAAATATTTATCCTGTACGATCGATCCAAACTATCGAATGATCTTAGAAATTCGTTCTTTTAATTTGAAGAAGTTAACTATGATCTTATTGTAATAAGAGCCTGTTAGATTTCAAAATATATTCTATTTTTATTTCAAAGCTGGAGGTACTTTCTATGTTTCCATCAGTATTATTACTACTTTTGTTTTCTCATTAACAGTAATCACCTCGTTTTCATTGATATTAAAGCAAATCGTGCGTGGGCAATACACGATTCTTCAACGATGCAATTCGGTGAAAAGTTATGCGACAGAAGAAAGAATAGGGATCAAGAATAAAAGGGAACAGCGATACGTAAGAAACTGTGGCTCACGTTTCCCATTGAACTTCGAAAGAAGTTGCTTGCCAGTTCAGGGGGTATCGAACGAATAATAACGGGCCATTAAGAATCTAACAAATATAAATTCTTCCCTTGCACGACAGAACATCCAAGACTCCTTTGTCTCGGAACTAGGATAAAGTTCAGACGTTTTGCGAGCTTATTTATCAACCCTGGCGCTAACTTTTCCTTTAAATAAGTTCACACATCTGCGACGACTTCCTGTTCCCGGGATCGTGTCCGCCATACGTTTAGAAATATTACCAATTAAATTCTGTTTAATCCCAGACGTAATCTTCAACCTCGACTACCATTTCGTGCATTATTATTATTATTTTTTTTTCTAATAATTTTCGGTAGGATCTGTTACTTGCTTTAATGGAAAAAGTGTTATTTAGCCAATCAATAATAATTCCGTCAAATACTTTGAACAAAGTTAAATATCTTTAAAATAATACGAAACGGGCTAAACGAAATCTGATTCATAAATCATCAAAACGACAAAGAAAAATAGAAGAGACCCACCTAAACATATAGTCAAACGTTAAAAATTTCAAGACACTAAGATCCGTCGGAAGTGCTACCTTTCGAAACCGGCTGAACGGACGAAGAGGGAAACTTCTTTTGGTGTTACGATTCCAAAGTACGTAGCTGACGGTCGTAAATCTGTGGATGGCCAGGAGAGCGCAAGAGTTTGAAAAGGGAACCAGGGAAATCCACGGAATCGAAAGAAGGAGAATCCTGGCCATCCTCGAAAACTTTCCTTTGCGTCTCTGGCTGGTGCTACTGCAGGGTAACGATGAACGATACGAAGAAACGAGAGACAGGTACAATAAAATAAGAATCTTCTAAGAAGAGAAAGAGACGCTGGTACACGGTACGTGTACATACATATCGACATAAACGATGGGGAATTGCATAAAGAGGAAATACACGACAAAGAGGAAGAAGAACTTGAGGGAATCGAAGCGTGAGCGCTTCAAAGACGGCAAAGACAACGATAGACAATATTATATCACAAGAGTGTGTCGATAGAAACAGAGGAAACAGAAATTGGGGGCAATTTGAGGAAAACGATACAAAAAGTGCGTTAAGCTTATAATATAAGAAGGAAAATTTATTGTTCTGCTGTAGGTTGTTTGGTAATTCGCTTGGTAGACAAATTTGTGGAGCTATGGACATTATAAAGTTGAGGAATGATGAAAATTCAAAGAATTCTACGACATATCTATAGAATTTATTTGAAGTTTCTAAACTTTTGTTATTTTATTACTAATCTATTTTTATTGACAGATGGTTAGTTTATAATTTAACACGGTAGTGTTTAATATTTGTCGAAAACTGGAATTTTGCCAAAACTAATGACACTGCTTACCAATCAGGATTGCTCACAACTGATGTTTGGAATTCAATTTAAGCAATTAAGAAATGGAAGAGCGGAAAAGTTCATATTTATGCTACTAAATTGGTTATCGTATACAACAAAAACATATGAAATTTAAATTCTAGAGAATTAAGAAATGAAAAAGTAAAAAAGATCCAAATATCACGAAAATTTTACAAATCCTCGGGGATAAAGGAATATTTCTCGATATTCTTAAAAGCCTATCATGGGCCACAGTGCTTTTCTTCATTAATTTTCGGTCACAAAGAATTACCGGAAACTCGAACGGAAAATTTGGCAAAGCGCTAGGAAGGATTAAGAGGTGGAGCAGCAAAGGTTCTCTCCAAGAACAAAGAAAGGTAGACGGACATTATATGACACGGCTCGAGGAAAAAGAGCAGAAAGATGAGCCAGAAGAATCTCATAAAATCGTTGGGAATACATAGGTGAATCCGAGTCGAAGGGAAAACGAGAAAAGGGGATATCAAGGAACTAGGATAAAAATGCTGGACCCACAGATAAATGCGGTAATCTAAGTTTTTCCATTCTGCGCGACAAAATACGCGACAAGATGACCTCCGACACGAACGGAACAGCGTCCAGAACGTTCGGTGTATCTCATCTTGTGTTACGATTACGTTCCCCGTGAAACGGAAGTCGTGGCAAGTTCCTACTGGTAACAGAGAAACAGCGCTCATGTCTGGCGAATTAAACGGACTTCGAATTACGTAACCGGGATGTGTTTGCTCACTGTGATGCGAGGAAGACGTATGTGTGTATCATCAAGAATTAATTTCGCCGTTTCAGCGTTCCGATGCGGACGTTTGCGAGATATTCTAAGAGCCGGTCTTCACTTTGCTGCTACGTGCAAAGAAAATCGAGTTTTGCGAACTACCGACGGTCTGACAGGCAAACTAAACATCCCCCTGTACGGTATTAATTTAAAGACCATCGGGTTTCTATGTTGGATCATGCTTGTTCTTGTTAATGTAGCTTATTAAGCGAAGATCAAAAGGCTCCGTCCGGTATTTGCGACGATAGCAACGTAAATTAGTACATTAGTAATTAGCAACATTGAAACAATTGAAATTTTACTGTTACCACCTTTTTTTTTAAGTTATATTGACCTTTAATTGTTGCTTTAATTCGTTCAAGAAACTGTTGCAGAGTTTTCTAAAAAGAAATTCAACTATTTTCATTTTACCTTATTGCAAAAGATTCGAGAGTTTTATTCCTATTTTCGTAATTTCAAAAGCGTTTAAAATTTTATGGTTTTTAACTTTTCAAAAAATAACCGCAACCTTGCTAACGTACACAAGGGAAATCGAGTTTTGCGTAAAGCGTTCTTTCCGCTTTGCATTGTTGCAAAAATCAATTGGTTGTACCGCTATGTTTGGTACAGTGATTAGAGCAATGTGAACGCAAACTAGTATCGAGGTTAATTGGCAGCACAGAAATATTGGTATTCGAAATTTTAATCGTGTTGATTTGTTTAAAGGTTAACACCTAGGCGGGGCGCACAAAGGAAAATGGGTCACCGACAATAAAATCGAATTTCGTCGAAATAGCTCCTAATTGCTCTGTTCTAACTGGTATCGGGGTTAATTAGCAATGCAGAGATTCAGCTTTGAGATTCTATGTTTGCTTTTCTACAAGATATAGTCGCTTTTTAAATCGAATTTGAGAAACTAGATTATTCGACCCTTACTTTATTAAAAAGACAACAAAATTGTTGATTTTTCCAGAAATTAGTATCTTTTTTAACTACGTAGTTCCGTTAATATAAAAAAAGTACGACCGGTGTAATAAAATTCGAAATATAAAAATACATAACCATAATTAACATAAGAAACGTCAAATTTGAACGATCTATAAAATTATTCGTTCAAATAATTCTACCTACAGACAGAAAAATCAAAAATATATTAAGTAAAATGTCTGGTCTTCGTCGCTCGTTAAATTTAACGAACGCCCAACGGAATAAAATATTATGTTTGGCAAATATTGTAAATTTAATCTCACGGAAGGATATTTTTCAAACGAATTTCACGTTTGTAGAATCGTGTTCATAGCGTTTTTATGCTTGTTTAATAATTCAACTGTACGACCCGATAATATATTCTACTTAGCAATTCGTGTATAAACTCACCGTATTTGAAGAGACGTTCCAGCGACGTGTAGCTGCACGTCCGCCATGATGAATTTCTCTCGAATCGCCGGTTATGTAGAGAAGGGGAGAACAAGACTCCTGGGAACATGGAAAATAGGAAAATTCCCATCTTGAAGGAAGATATTTGTAACGTGTACCACTAGTCGTATTTTTAAGTGACCTTGTGATTTCTTACCTTACTGTTATAAGAAATACCGATGTACTTGCGAGCATAGTTTCAAAACCTCCCTCCAATTTGCATGGCGGAATAACACTGTCACTTTACATTCACGAATAACCGTGTGTACGTTCTTGATTTAACTGAACTTCGCATTTAATCGACAAAACGGATGTTATAACACGCGTTAACTATAAAATTGAACGGTTTATTTAATGTAATTACCATTTAATTTGCAAACTACGAAGCACGACAAACAGAACAGACCTCCTGATGCAATTTTTCCAAAGACATTTGCTGCGCCACCTGACGCGTCTGAACAAAGCCCAGAATCGGAACCGCCCGAAGATGACCGAAGACGGTCGAAGGGTCCGAAGGAACTATCGACCATGCTATCGACCGATCGTTCGATTTTAAATCGCTGCCGGAAGTTTGTTGAAACAGTTCTTGTGATTTTGATAGTTTATTCATTGTTTGTGCAGTGTTTGTTAGCTGTGATTGTCACCTACAGCTTTAATTTGAAGGTAACTATTTTAATATTGATGTGAATTGTGTCCAATATCTTGAATTTTCAAATATTTAGTTTTAAGGTTATGTGCTTTAAAGAAATGTTAATTGCTCGCGATTTAAATATCGAAAGCGATCGTTTTACAACGTAACGTCTTATAAAATAGCAGAAGTTAGAATAACGTTGACAGGTGCAAGTAAAGTGTTAATTAAGTAAGTATCGTTGCATTAGGCTTGAAGATGTTTCCGTTGATTTTACCCAAGCCTGTTAACGTTCCCATTTGCCGCCCAGAATCAAATAACAGGGCGTGTCGGTTTACACGATAGTAAAAGCTGAATTCGTTGGATAAATTATACCCCCAAAGTCCGAGTGCATGCACACAGAAACTAAGTTGTTGCCCAAGCACCGCCGGCACCATAAAGTCACGAGAAAAGGGCCCTCAAGGATCCACAGAGATCAAACGCTTCCTTCCTTGTTTCTCCGTCGAATTCGCTTTACTGCGTCCTGCGAAACTTCCTCGTAATCTTCTAGACGTTGTTATCTCGGCAAACCGTCGAAGATGTACCCTTTGGATGGCCACTGTTAACCACGATTCACGGTCGGATATCATCATAAACCAGAAAAATCGTTGACCAACGTCAGTGCAAAATCACCGTCGTAAACGTCTCGACTGGTTAATCAAATTTTGAAACTTTAAACTTTGGTTGAAAGCTTTTGGTTACATCAAATTATTTTTTAAAATAAAATACTGATATCGCGATTCAAGATAAGTCACTGTCGAGCACATTTTGAACTAGAAATATTATTGTTGCTGTTTTATTCTTTTTGGAACTCTGAAAATTAGGGTACAGTGGTGTCTTTCTTATAACTCTTTGAAACAGCGACAATTTTGGTTTAATTTTAGATTCTATTTCAACCTTTCAAATATTACTTGCTATAAACGTCCTCTGTTTAAAAATTCGATTGCCTATTTTAATTGAAATTTCTAATTGTATTGTTTGCTGACTAGAAAATTTAGTTTAAGGTCCAGGCTTTGCCTAAAACCTTTCCTTTAAAACAACGAAGGAGTAAAAGAAATGTTTTAAAATACAATAATCGTTTTGTTATCTAAAATTATACATAAGAACCATGTTAGAATGAAACAACATAAGGACTTCGATGGTTTTGATACATCTGGGGACTTGCCAACCACTCTGAGTCTAAAATCCTAATTACCTCGATAGAGATAGCGCTTTAAAGCTTTAATATCAAAGATTCTCTCGTCTCGCCTGAAGAATTTACGGTTCATGGTTATTTCTGAATTTCACTTGGCATGAAAGAGAATCAACGGTGTGTTCGTATCTGTCTGGTTGTGTGTTTGTGTGTCACGAATCGCCGAGTCGCTTTTGCACCAGCGCGGTGCCGTGGTGCAAACATCTCGGTGGTTAACTATACTTTACGGTATTAGTGAACGCCGGGGCAAAACCTTCGTCGAGCGAAGTTTCTTAACATTGATTTACGGAGATACAACACCACCCAGCAATATTTTGCAGCCATTGAACGAGAGGGAAGGGACATCTGTGAATCGCGGTTCGTGGAATTCCTGCGAAAACTTGAAATTGGCAACGAGAACGTGGATGATTCTATAAACGGTGCCGATTTCATTTCCTGTCCAGCTTTTAGAGTAACTTCGCAATTAATAAATGCCTTGTTAATAATTTACCTCGATACTTCGTCCCGTTTGAGATGCTGTTATTTGTACGCGGTACGAATACGGGAATATTAATCTAGTTTGCGAGTAACGAGTTTGAAACTCTGATCTTGCATCCTTTTGTGCAAAATATTAAGCGCACAATTTGTGCATTCACTTCGACAGATAATTATTCGACGATGCAATGGAAATTTTCGTAGGAGAAGATTCTCAGATGTGCTAATGCAATACTGCGATATTTTCACTATTAATTGAATAGATGTTGAATAATTTAATATTGATTATAATTATAGAAATTTGAATTATTATTCACTTCCACGACCCAACTTATACCCTTTAAACAAGAAAAAGTAGATCGCGCTGTATTCGCAAGAAATCTCCGATTCATTTATTCCACCGAACACCTCCCAACAAATCACAGTCACTAAAAGATTGCAAATAAATCCTGGCAACAGTTTACCAGCCGTGTAAATAAATCTGCAATCAATCGAGCTCCAAGTTCGTTCGATCGAACGTTCAACGCGTAGCATAAATTTTCCGACCCTCTCAGCGAGAGGTGCATGGTTGTCGGTAAAAATTTCACCATAAGAATTCTCGTCGCGATACGTAATACCGTGTCGTTTTCGTTCAGCTCGGACTCGAACAATAACAGAGCGAACGGGTATGCACGCCGTGACTCATTACGGTAAATTACAGTAATGGAGAAGTGCAGTGAAAGCGAACAATGTAATTCCAAGCTAAAACGTTCCCCTGCTTCTTCTACTTCTTCTTCTTCTTCTTCTTCTTCTTCTTCTTCTTCTTCTTCTTCTTCTCCTTTAGTTAGCGAGAAACGGCGAAAAGAGGAGGTTGCATTCGAGACGCAGGCAGCAGCGCCGACTTCTTAACAATGTCTCACGGGGTGCTCGCCCGTAGAATTGCATTTTGTCGTTTAGCGCAAGTGCTCGTAAAATCGTGTGCTTTTCCTTCTTCTTTTTTCTTTCCACGTTCAACCCGCTGTAACTTTCCAGCTGCTCACCCTCGTTCCTTGTCGCCCGGTTTTCTGGCCCCTGTTCTTCCTAGCCATTTGTTCTTATAGACACCGAGGACAGTCCATGACGCGGCCGCGATCTTCAAGGATGGGACGGGGTTAGCAAGATCAATGTTGCCGCGAAATCTTACCGGAAGCGACAATCGCTGGCCGTTGTAAATAGTTGAGCCATCGACGCGATCAATTAGTACTTGATTGTCTTCGACTGCTTCAACTGAGATTGTTTTTTAATAGATTGGAAGGGATTACTTTCTTTCCATGGATTTGATTACTTGGGAAGGCATTGGTGTGTGATTTTTTTAGTGCCAAGTTTGGGTCGTTTCGAAAATTTTAATTTATGATCTTCCGTGCAGTGATGTTTAAATAATAGATGGCGAATTTTGGAGCATAATGACATTTGAAGTCAAATCGAAATTTAATCATTTGGGTTGGAATAACTACACGTGAAAATTATTTTAGACCAAATGCGAATGGCTAGCGTGTTTCTTGTTTTTATTAACAACGTGTAAGTTCACTTGCAATTAGACTTCCAATATAAGTATGCTATAATCACAAAAGCATCATACATTTCATTTTCCGAATTAAATTTGCACCCAAACGGTTTAAGTTCGATAAAAATATCAACAAAAACGTTTCATCAATTTTGTTATTGAAATAAACAAGAGTCCTTTGATTGGTCGTTCGAAGCTAAAATGTTTAGAGAACCCCAATTAAAATTCTGCTTCCTTTTTTTTTTATACCGTTGGAACTTTGTCGACAATCAAGAGAAATTGAATTGTTCGCGTGCAAAAGTGAAAAAAAGAAATAGGGGTGTAGGCGTGAGTCGGCGTAAATTTTTTACACGAACCAACATAGGTGATGGGTTGGGAAAAAAGAGGGGAAGAAACATGGGTGGATGCAACGAGCGTGTCAGAGAAATACAGCTTGAGCGTGAAATCTGAATTGCGACCCAAGTCGATAACACTTTGCATAAAATATGCAGAAATTTACTTAAGTGGATTCCCATATTTCGCGGAAGCATCCGATATCGAATTGGAAGAAATACAGGGATTCTGCAGGGAACATTTTAACCACGAGCGAAAAATAAAAGAAAGACAGACAGAAATGCAGACGAAAGCTGGTTCACGTCCAAACGATCGTGAATCTCTATTGGTCGTTATGAAAATATTGTAAAGGTCTCGTTTCATAAATTTATGAAACCTATTTTCTTGGTATGTGTATATTTCTGTGTACAATTCTCTCTGATTAAATTAATCTGCCATGGTCGAAGAACTTTTATTGTTATTGCAATATTTTGTAGAGAATAATAATTAAGAAATAATGATATTTAACTGTGGGAATAACATTACAAATAATAGTTAATAATATATCAATTGTAGGTAAATGAAAATTAGTCAAATGATGTAAAGAACATCTGAAATAGTCATTCGGAGTAATATTTCGTAATCAAGTTATAGTTAATCGACAATGAATCTGTTTTTCAAATAAAATGAACGTAACAAAGCGATATGGATGTTCTAAAGTATATTTTCCTACAGAAGCAGTTGCGCTTAATTACTAAAGATATTTGATTCGTCCGCAACTTTGTATTAATCCTTTCATAAATATCTCTCTGCAAGAATATATAACTCCATTTGAAGATTGCTCAACGATAAATCTGTTTAAAATCCGCCGCAGAGGATAATCAGGAAACGATTCATTTTCTCTAAGAATATCTTCCATGTCTCATCTTCCGCTTTCATAATTCTTCAAACGATATCTCGTACGATCCACTGAATTTCAAAACGTTAAGATCGTTCAACCACCATCTTCTGATGAACTTTGGATTCAAAGTATAAGAGCTTCTATTCTGTCGTAGACTATTCCTAATTTAATATTTCCGAGAGAATACTCCAATACGCCAAGTAAAATAATTGCGATTTAATACCAAATTTCTTAGGAAAATTATTATCCCTGAGACTTTCTTTTCTGTAAATTTATATTGTCGTGAAATATACCCGCGTCCCGTTAGGTCTCTCAATTTCGAGCAAGTTCGCTCGATAAATTTCACGAAATCGACGCCCAAAGGTAGCTCGTAGATCTGAAAAGTTTTCCGGCCAGTTTGTTGCAAACAACACGGAATAACAAACGAGAGGACCGCGGCGTGGAACAATTACGATGTCTTACATCGTCGTGAAGAAACCTTGTCCCGGTTTAACTCGCAACTCCCAACTGAAAATGTACTTAAGAAGCAACAAAACTCGCTGGCTGCAACGATGCAACTCGGTGCAGGCATGAACGTGACGTTAAATTGACCGAGTAACGAATTAGACAAAATCTGGGTCGTATTTCTTTCAGGAACATCAACGACAATTATTGTACAAGCTAGATCGAAAAGCACTAAATAATTTTCCTCGTTAATGATTAAAAAAAATTTTTAAATAACAATTAATCCTTTCGATATTATAGTATTTGACTGAAAAGTGATTACACTGAGTAACGAAAAGGTTAAATACATGTTATAAAAATACCACAATGAAAATAAAACTTGATGAGCAAAATTATTATATTTTCATCACGTGTGAACCAAAAAATTTATGTTCTATGCTAAACGTGATTATAGTTAGGGGTAAAGTTAGCATAAACTAATGTTTTACTTACATGTGATTATGAATAAGATTTAATAAAAATTGCGAAGATTCATTTATGAATCGTATAATTTCATTATCTACTTGTTCAGTCCTATTGAAGAAGAGAGGGAATTAAACGAGTTGTTATATTTTGTAAGCGTGCAATTAAACGTAAGAAACCTTGACACGGAAATGATACGTCATTAGTTTTGATATTTTTAAAACAAGATCAATTTAATTAATTATCCTTTCGTCCTTGAATTTTTCTAAGGTACTTGAATCAGAAATAGGGAGATACAAAGGTCGTTCATTAATTATTGTAATTAAGGGTGGATTAAAGTTAAGTGATTTATGTCGTATCAGACTTCGGTGTTCGTGGAAAAAAGTATTAATTATGATTTTATCAAAATTAATTAATTAGCAATATTTTTGTCGTCGAATTTTTGATAAAATCACAAAAACCGTAAGCTTTTCCACCACAGCAAGTGAAAATCGATTTTCGAAACGTTATGAGGTCCCGTGTTCTCGAAACAAAATTTGAACCGATAATCGGTGCATCGGAATCGAAACTCTCGACGAAGCTGAGGGCAGAATTTCGTCGTAACATCTGTTACTAAGCGTTAGATTGAAAAATTTTCCTACTCGACGAGCGTTTCGCCGAACAGACAGCCGTGGAGGTGAACGTATGAGAATATCGCGACGTCGAAATAGAACCAGGGCTGGATAGAACACGGGGATAGACGATTCGAATGGCCTTTTATCCGCGAGATCCTCGTCTTGGAGCAATTCGAGTCTTTTACGAAAATTCATGGCGCAAAAACTCCACGCTAGGAACACGAGGTCTTAGATTTCGCTGAAGTTCCTTTATCCCTTGACACCGTTCGTGCTTTTGCATCGAATGGACCCATTCTTCGTTTCGCCTTGTATCGAACCTTCTCTTTATACGGGATACCTTGGCTTCTACTCTTTCACGACTTTTGCATACTGCGAATCGAGCGTTTCGGTGTTTTCGGTGCAACCGAAGGTTGATATTGTCTCTTTGAATGAGGTTTCCTGCGAATCCATTTACTTTGAGTATCGTTTTTCCATTTACAAACTCGGCCGGACAAAGAATTGTGAAAGTTTTTATACCAGATTGAATTTCGTAATTAACCTGTAATTGTAAGTATTCAGAATATTTTAATTTTCATCTACTACCTTACTGAATTTATATAAGATAGTGGTGTGTAAAGTAGACTATTTTAACCTTAGAAATTTTTAAACTTACTTTACCTAACTTTATTTCTTGTTATTTAAGATTTTGTTAAAGTAATTGTGACCAATTACCCTAATTACTTCAATATTAACAGTACTTAGGATTTTCTGTCATTTTCCTTGCTTCATCATCAGTGGCCCTCCCAGTCTTAAAAATCTTAAATTTCAAATTAATATTTCTCTTTTCTATGAATTTCCTAGTCTATTAATAATTATTTCTGTTGCAAATGGATCCGAAGCAAGATGCCTTCAATTCATTCTCTCAATTATTTCTCGTATAACTCGCTCCTCTTTTAGATACTATAAATTATGAAAGGATGAAGGTACGTCATTTTACTCGAGCACAGTCTTTCTCACAAGGTTGTTCTTGAATTTTACGTAAATGCAGGAAATACGTCAATCTTCGTACGCAAATGTCACCCCGCCAGTCCTATTCATCCTTCACCATTTTCACTATTCTCTTCTAAAGTAATTTTTCTTTGTCACCGCGTGAAAGATTTATCTTCGTGTCAGTCGTTGTTTCTGTCGTTCACGTCGTAGTTCACCGAAAAATGTAGAAGAGCTAACTGTCGCCATTTTATTGCCTTGAGAAGTTTCGAATCGTAGCCAAAAAAAAAAAAAAATGATTACAGTAAAACAAAATCAACATGCAAATTCGAGAATCATTAATGCAATCGTTTTACGTCGAATCTTCTCCGTTTCAGTGAACTCTAATTAGTTCATTTAATCCTTCTATCTTTGCTCAAAATAATTTATGAATCTTCGGCAAATCATTGAATCCCATGCAATTCATCGCTCGTTACAATTTTGAAGCAATCGACTTCTTATCGCATTGCAAATTTCTGGAATGGAAATTCGTGCGTCTTTTTTTACAATTTATTAATTTCCAAGTATATTCATTTTTATCGGTTCAAAATTAATTGCTTCTGATAATTTTACCACCTTTCAATTGAAATTCTAGGTACGGGGTCCCCGCTTATTAAAAACAGTACATCGATCCTTGAAATTCTAACCAGTTTGAATATCATGAAATAATTGAAAAACTGATAATGTCATCTGTTCTAATCCGATACTCTGCTGTGCGTAGCAATCAAATTCGTCCAGCATGGATTTTTTACGGTCGCCAAAAACGTAGGAAACAATAGATCTTCGATCGTGCTTCAAATTTGTCTATCCAACGAAGATTCTCGGTCGGTTGAACAGCTGGTAGCTTCAGCCACTTCGGAATTTCACTTTGCCACAAAAGAAAAGTGGCGGTGGCGCTTTCTAGCGCACCAACAATCGCATTGTTTTCCACCTTCCGTTTCCCCCCGACTCGACCGGGCGAGTTTCCTCGCTTCGCTCTTTTTAAGTTTCTTCTCGGGCTCTTTTGAGCAACGCTTTCGCGAGAAACGAAGCTTTCCGTTCTTCCGTCGGGGAAACCTATGCCTTCCTCATTTTCATACGTTCCACGACTCCACTCCACTACTTTTGTTGACTTCAAACGCGTAAAAATTCGAATCAACGAAGCTGTGTGCTTCTTTGAACATTCGGCTGTTTATTAAAGTACTTTAATGAACACTAACAATATATTGCAGTGTAAAGGGTATGTCAATAAAAACTGTCACTTGAAATATTAATGTTAAAAGCCTCCGAATCATTTAAATATCTCAGAAAATCAAAATATATTCATCTTATCAGGCTCTTAAAACTTGATAAATTTCATTTCGAATAAAATTCATGGATAACGAGTTGTTTCAAGTAGTAGTTTTTATTAATTTAACCTATATAACAAATATAACAGAACATATAGTCATCAGAAGAAAACGAAATGTGCCAATACCTTTTTTCATTCGGTTGAATTCATGTAATGGCGAACGACAGTAGGCAGTGCATAAATCATTCGAGATCTTCATTTCCAAAAAAAACACCCTTTATTATTTCATAACCTATGAATCTGTTTTGTCCCTCGTGCTTTTATCTCTAATAAAAATTTACGACCATCGCTGGCGAAGCATTTTTTTTTTTTCATCCTCGTTTTTCCGACCCGTATTGCATTTCCGTCGACAACTGTGTTTCAAACTTGTCCTCCATCCCTTCCCCCGCTTTCGATCGACGATTGTCAAAAAGTTTCGCGGGACTTTCCTCGGGTGAACTTTGATCTCAATACGTGGATGATTTTGTCGCCATTCTTGAAAACGAAAATATATCGACACGAAACTTGGCGATTTAATCGGGAACGTGATGCTGTTAAGTTTTATCATTAACTTGGAAAAACTAAGAATTTATTCTACTTATATTTAATTTTTGCAGTACCTAAACTTCGGGAAATGTTATTTTTTTACTGGATCGAGTTTCTTTTGTATTCAAATGGGGAATATTATTCCTCCATTTTGGATGTACCATTAACATAATTAATAAATCTACTGGTGAAGGATTGAGTCACCTTAAATCATTTAATTCAATGAAAACCTTCGATAGTACAATAATAAAATTAATTAATTTCGACTAGAATCCTTACCACAAAATCAGTTTCTTTTTTAACGTTTTAGAAGAAATGTGTTGATATCGGTTCGATATGTTTAATAAATATTTGTTCAAGTCACATTAAAATCATATTAAAATATTAAAATGTAGCTGCTTATGTTAATAAATTAACACTTAAAATTTCACATTTTCTGCCTCCTTTGCTTTCACAGTGGATTCTAAACTTAAGGTCGGAAGAGCAAACGGTACACGATAAATTCGGGATTTTCCTTGGGAACCAAAGAGAGGCCTGCATCCCTTTTTTTTTCGAGTTTGCAGCTCTCGGTTCCGGCTTTTTATTTGGTGAAAAATGTCCGCTCCTGGTCGCGTTTCCGGCTGCTTCGCGTCTCCTTCCGAATGCCGACACTCGCTGGTGGTTGTCCGTTTTTGTTTCATCTCCGCTTCGAACCTCTTCTCTCATCTCGAGAATGCTTCCATGAATTTTCGTAATTTCCAAAGCTCGCTACCACCTTTCACGACGTCGTTTAATATTTATATAACAACGACGTAAACGTAGCTCTTCTCGTTGAACGATGTCGTTAGAGCCTGTGAAATATTCAAGACGACCTCTTGGCCCCTGTCTCGGATACACCCACGGTTTCCTTCTCGATTCCACTTCGCTGATACACCCTTTGATATTATTCCTTGAATAAAAGGATCAATTTGCAATTTGTTTCGACATCTTGCCCGGCACGAATGAGATATAACCTCGCCGTTTTGTTATTGCAACCCTTTTATTATGTCCATAAATTGTGGCTGAGGGTCTTCTCTGCGAATACCACAATAAAACTTTTTCCTAGTATTTTCTTTCGTTCTTCTTTTTTTTTATTTTCAAAATAACATTTTCTGCCGTGCAGCTATATTCATATTAAACTTGATGTAAACTGGATGAAATGTATTCTAACATAATTTCCTTTATATTAAGTTTCAGTAATCAAAATATTACTATTAAAATCGTTTAAATTTCAGTATATACATTTTTGTGAAAGTATGGTTAATTCGTATTGCTCGAAGATCTAATTGTAAGAAGCAGCGCGTTAAATAATTAAATATTGAAAAATTAGAATCATGCATAATAGAACAAACCGTATGTTTTGAAATTATATATAAAATGTGGCAAGGATATAAATTCAGAAAATTGATCCCAGAAAAACGGAAGATTAGGATTCAATAATAACTGACTCTTAAACAACGTTCAAAAGCCAACCCTTCAGAAGATATACGAGAAAGGGAGAGACGTGATGCACATCCTTTCTTCCTTCTCCCCTTCCACAGTAATGTACATATATTCCTTATCCTTCGGCTATAGGTTGCTATCGTTTCGTCTTTATTTCCCAGGAAAATTGAATCCTTTTGTACGAGCCAGCCTTCAAACTGCACGGATAATATTCACCGTAATTTTCTGCTTGTCGATCGTCGATTTTCTGCTTCGATAATAATCTTTGATCCCTCTTATGTATCGGGGCTCGTTTCGCTCTTTATACATCCCTGTCAGAAAATGTATTTGAGATCTCGAAATTCTCGAGTAAATTTTCAATTTCCCAATGTTTCATCAAAATCTGAATTTTTTTTGGGGGGGGGGGGGGGGGCATTTATTTTTTTATTAAGTAATACTATAACGAAAACTTGATTGAATTTTTGTAGGTGCAGATAGTATCGAAAGGGTTAAATTTCAACCCTTATGGGGGATTCCCATTCGCAACGTTACATACTTGGCCAGTAATCATCATTATTATTATTTACATTATTATAATCCTGGAAGCATACCAATTTTCATATCTGCCATGATTTAGATTATTGTATTCGTTTTAAAAATAAAAGGTAATCTTAATCCATATAAAAGTAGCTATCGTATAAATTAAATTGATACAAAAAAAAAATAATGTGTTCACAAAATGACAGTCGTTAAATCGATGTTTTAATCAGTCATAATGGGAATACCTTTTTAAGGGTTGATGCTTCGTTCGTCATTAATTTATATCTGTACTTCGATTAGCAGATGTTCGACTATCTTTTGAAGTTCACAAAGCTTCAGGAAATCGTACCGAAATCGTTCCCGAAATACTCCGTCAGCCGGATGTCTTGTCACCCAAGTTCCAACGAATTAGGATCCAAGCGGTAAAATCCATGACGATTCACGATTCCCGGAGAAACGCGTGGGTCCGATATTACTGGCACGGCTCGCGATTAAACCGACTTCATTTCGGAATGATATAAAGCCCGCTGGGATAGCGAGAGCTACCGGCTCCTCTTTACGAGCCACGAAATCCAACGTTTTGTCCACACGGTTGGTAGCTGTAAATCGTGGTTTCCCTTTTTAATTTCGCTGATGCTGCATCCGTTCCTCGCCTCTGGCATACTTTCAATCTTCAACGAGAAGAGGGGCGAGGGATGGGAAAAAAAATATTCAACGAAAGCTCTAATTATTCAACGCGAGCACAGAAATCCCTGTATTGCTTTGATGGAACCCTGTAAAAGCGCCGAATGGTTTCGTTTATTTTATAAGCGCTTTGGATAACAGATTTCGACGAACTGGTTCATTTATTATTTCGAGGAACGTAAACGGTAGTCTTGCTTACACGGAAATATGAAAGTAACTCTTAAAGAATTTCAAAAGTTGTCGATAACACGTGATTAAATGATTTTTAGCGAAAATTTGGAAATGATACTCAGTACTTTATATTTCAATAGAATTAGTTGGGCGCTTTTGGAAAGGGTTGAACTCTAACCCGTAGGGGTTAATCAAACCCCGATTTCTATGGGTCAGTGATAGTGAAAGGGCTACATTTTTATGAGATTTGGAAAATTTGACAAAAGAAATGATGCAAAAACGAAAACAGTTGTTTATTAATAGTTTTATGATTTATGGAAATGTTAATATCCACTATTGGCCGCAAATTTGCGAAAATATCTTCGTTTGAGAATTATTCTATTCTAGTGGGCTTTGTTTTCAATTATTAATGTCTAAATTCTAAATAGTTAGATAACTTCATCTATAAAATATAATTATGTGATGTTTATTCGTGTTAATTTATTTTTCAAGAATTTCTCTTGGGATTTATATTTTCTTTCTGCCACGCTATTTTTTTGAAATAAATTTGACGTACATGGTTCTCTACTCACCTGTCGCTCCATTTCGCATTTATTATTCCAGTCCACCTTTCAGTTTTTTCGACCAAAAAGGAAAAACTTTCACTGTTACAGAATACCTTTCATGTTTTATATAAGCGTCGAAGGAGATTGAAATGAATGAATCAAATAAAAGAATAATCAATTTGATGACCTACCTACCTTTTGATGAGTTCAATTATCAAGAAAAATACGAGAATTTTTAAATATTGTTAAATTGACAATTAAATTAGAGATTTCTACATTTTTTCTCGGCAAATCTATTTATCAAAATTTCGCAAATAACAATTTTCAGTCACGGCAGACATTATTTGAATCAATAATCTTTTGCCTCGTTTAAAATCATCTTTCGAACACTTCAGGATAGAATTTCGTTACTTTTGAATAAAAATATGCAAAAGGGTCATAAATTAAGTTACAAGCAATTTTTCCCTCTTTCTTATATAATTTTCTAAGGAATAAAAAGTAAGTCCTGGTGTCAAAATAAAAGTGCTGTGAGCTATCGTTTTCTAATTAATCAACCTGAAACAAGGTAAAACTAAAAAAAAGGTTTCACTGGTAACAACGAACAAATTAACAACTAATTCCTTGCTCCCAGTACACGAACCGCAAACGAAGCTTCATTATCAATTTTTCATCCCGGCCAATTCACCGTATCCCCGGCTTTGCGCGATGAATAATTACTCGAAATTGCAGTCTGGCGTTGTTCTTCATTTTACACGGTGTTAACGATCAAATTCAACGAACCGGGCATAATTACACGAATCACGATTCTGCGAAACTTTCTACCGGGAGCCGGATTAAAGCGTCACGATCGAACGAATCCTCGATGGCCGTTGGAAACGCAACGCGAAAAAGAAAATGTAAAATAAAGCTAAGGCAACAAGAGCAGAAACCTCTTCTATTGTCAGCCAGTGAACACAACGATAATCCTGTATCAAATTATTCCACGGTTCCATAACCAGCCTTGTAATTAGATACACCCGCAAATTGGCTTCTTGCATTTGTCCCATCCCTTCGCTACGGTCATGCTCTCCTCCGCGCCCTTGTCCCGGCCCGTTTTAAAGGGTGCACACCATCGTAGCGGTGAAATACCGCCTAAAAGGACCCCGGCTGGAACACTAACGAACACGTGAAGCACCCTTCGAGCACCGAGATTTATTATTTTCGGTGCTCGAGTTAGGCGTTTCAGCTTTGCGAAGAACGTATGGAGCTGGAAGAAGCGAACAGGTATACTCGAGATCGATTGTTAACCGATCTGTTCGAGCGATCACTGATTGATCAGGAGGGAATTTTTTGCATTTGCCTCGCGAAATTGTTAGCTCTCGATTCTTCTGATATTTGTACGTATCAAAGATGACTCGTTGTTAGGGATGATTATGAAATAATATCGTTATTAAATTATTTAGCCCTCTGTGCGCTCGTGTAACTTTGAAATAACAAATTAAGTTTCTATAATTTGTTTGCAATTTCGAAATATAAGTATCTGTAAAAGTTTCTCTACGATTTCTTTGAGGAGAAGTAGACAATTGGGGCCTTATTCAAAAAATTTCAAACATCAGAAATATTAATTATTGTAGTATTGTAGACGCGACGTAATTTTTTCAGCCCTTATTTGAAAATTTCACGAGTAATTATAATTCAATTATAATTTAATATACTAATTATGAATAAGTCGTCAGAAGATCGTGTTGAAAGGGTTAAAATCAGGATACAGAGGTTTAATAATCATAAAATGAAGCACCTGCGCTTAGTCCACGATGAAATTTAAAATATTTTTTGAAAAGTAAATCATTTGTAAGATAACTGGATGAATACCAAGTTGTAGTTAAAGTTCGACGATTAATCGACGTTGGTAGATAAAACGATCGGATTTATCCTCTTTACAAAGTATCGAATGGCAATTATTATCAAAGAAGGGAACGCGAAAGGTGTAATCAGGTTTTGAACCGAGCCATTATCGTGAAATTGTTGCGATTAAACGGCGTTCCGTGATCATTAAACGAGTACGGGATCCTTGGAAATCGTACCGGAAAGGTACGATTCAAGAACGTGAACGTGATTCCGGTTCAAAGATATCGCCAAAGAACATAATTCTCGACGGTTTGTGCTCGAGGCTTTCGTGATTCCGTGCCCTGCCAGCCGGGGAAAAGACCAGGGCCGAAAGAAAAGCGTCCAAAAGAGATAAATAAACAAAAGAACGAACGAGCAAGAGCTGAGCAAAGCTTGCAGAAATTCTTGTTACACAAAACGCTCGAGTTGCCTCCTCGAGGCTGTCCTCGTTGCTCCGTTTCCGTTTTTCTTTTCCTTTTAGATTGATCGATTCTAATTTTCGAGTCGCAATTTTTTCCGTATTATTTCGTCGATACTCGATTCAATTTTGTTACCTGAAACTTTTCCATCCAGTTACACGTATCGGTTACACTTTCATCAAAATTTGTCTGTTCAATTTTCATTGTTATTTCAGAGGAAAATCCAATGTATTCAAGCTTTATGTGTTTCGGATAGAAACATTTTGTGTTCTAAAAAATCTGGAGATTCTAGTATTGATTTTACTTCGAGAACATTGCAATATAAATATTAGAATATCTGCGATAACGGCTTCAAAAAAAGATAATATTAAAATATTTAATGTTTGTAACGTGAAATTTTGTAATAAGGGCTCCAGAAGAGCTGAAACGTCGCGTCTGTCATATAACAATAATTAGTATTTATATCGTAAAATTCTGAAATGAGCACTGTATCTGTAACGTGAAATTTTTTAATGAAGGCTCTGAAAAAATTGCCACGTTACGTCTATAATATCATAATAATTAATATTATAAAATTGTTTAATTAGAGGTCCAAGAATTCGTCATTTTTGCTCAATACAGCTATACTTTTTCAAATCATTCCATGCCATGAAAATAAAACACTTTTGATCGATGGTGTACATCTTAACAGTTCACGAGGATAAAGAACAAAAGTTATCGTTCCTTTAAGCAGAACGATCGCGTGCAGCTTCGGTTGGAAGAATGAAACAAACATTCTGCCAAGGATAGAATAAAGACGAGGAAAGGAGAAATATAAATTCAGAGCAGCGTCAAGCAAGTTCAGTATACGGTTGCAGGAGAAAAGAAAGGGGTGGGGGGGGAGAAAAAAATATATATTCTCAGGGGTGGCGTAGAACTGGCGGACGGAAGTGGAAAACAGGAAGCTTCGTGGCAGAATTATTTCGGGAGCGTGAGGGAAAAGCGTAATTACAACGAAAATTGCTTCCCCGATTTATATTCTTCGTTGGACGGCCGTGGAGAGAAATGAAAAATGAAATCTCGGTTGTACGACGGGCTCGAGTGGTGAGAATATCGTCTTGAATGATAACCGAGAAAGGAAACGCTCTAGCAAATTTTGTGATGTCACCGAAATGACCAAAAATAATGATTTTGCAAAATTATAGAACTATTCTGAGATGAGGGAGAAATTGACATTTAACCCTTGAACCTTCGGGACAGTTATACTTTATTTTATTTCCATTTTTCTGATTTTGTACTATTACCTTAAATATTATTTTCTAACGTTTGAAACCCTTTATTTCGACCTACTCTTGCGATTAACAAAAATTCAGGTCACGTTTATTTTGATAGTGATTTTTTTTTAATCGATTGTTATAAATTAATATCATCATAAATGAAACCACATATTTATCGTAAAAAGAATTTAAAAAAAGCCTTTTCTCAATAACTAAAATTGGAAAATTCAAGAACTAGAAGAAAAAGAGTACTAAAGATCAAAAACATTCTGTAAAATTAATAATATTGTTGGCAAATCTTTCACTGATAATGTTAAAATAAAAATAAAAAAACACGTGACTTGCTCCACTTTCATAATCACCGAGATAAATATATTTAAGTCATTCCATAAATAATGCTCTCTTCTCGATCAATCAGCAAATATGTTATTTTTGATCAAGAAAAATGGTCGACTCGTTGTTTTTTGTGGAAATATCGAGGTTGAAGGAAAAGCGGGGTGGGTTTCGATTTTCCTGCATGAAAGGAAGCGACTCGTTTCATCGAACGTAGAAAGGAGGACTTTGGATTTGAAGGCGTGGAAGTTTGAATTAGAGAAAATCGGGAAGTTATAAGACTTTTCTTGAGCTGATGGATGAACGAAGTTCTTTTCTATGGAAATTGAACGCAAAAAGGTTGAACGAAACTCGAAGTAAAGATACAGCACTTCGAAACGATTCTTTTCAAAATAATTGGATTAACCATGTTGAATAAATTTTCAAAGATTAAGATTTCGACATTTGTCATTATTTTTCATTCTATGATATATTTAATTTCGTACTTGAAATTGAAATTCTGATTGGCCATATTTAATCAATTAAACAAAAGTATATTTCTAAGCTTCTAAGTTTTTATTAATATAATATTCTAGTACTTTCGAATTCCTAAAAATATATTTCCTTTCCTAACTTCTATTATGATATTTTTGTTACGGATAAAAGGATTCAGATTTCAAGACTTTTTATTATTCTGCATCGTATATTTCTCACGTATAAATTTTCTTTTTAATTATTTGAAACTGTGGTATAAATTAAACCGCGATATCTTCGTTCAAACAGTAAAATTGTAAATAGGAGCCAATAGTTGCTCTCGAAATATCAACAAGCAACAACGATAACTGTAAATTCTTGAAAATGATTCTGCTTTTCCTCGAACAATAGCCGGCAAAGTAATCTTCTTATAAAATCCTTGGGAGAATATTGAAAATTTCCCGGCTTTCTTCTTGTATTATAACATTCTTATATACATATAACCGGGAACAAAAACATGCATCTTTTACCATAACAGGGGTATATTCAGAAGTCTTGGATATAAAAAATATATTAGTTTTTTTAATCTTCCTCATTGATGAAGAAGAAATAATCAAAGAATGGAAATAACAGGATTCTGAATACAACTTAAGATCACATTAATTATTTAAGATATATAGAAAAATAATGTTTATTTTCATTAATAATCAATATTATCGTATATTGAATCATATGTATATGGTTATTTCTGCTATGTTTTTATTATTCATATTAATTATTTATCTACTGTAGAACAAGTTAAATGTCAGAATTGAAATATCTGCCAAAACATATTAAATTATTATACAAGCTAATTTAAAAATTACTAAAACGAAAGATTTATTCCATAAACTATACCCCTTTAATATCTAAATCTACCTCTTGTATATTAAAAAGAATCATTTGACGCGAAAAATGTACAAAGACTTATAAAATAACCGGATACAATACGATTTAACTTTCCTCGAATTTCATAACTCTTGGAAGAGGGCAATCGCCCCTTCCTGGATCCGTCCCTGTTCCATAATCATCTCACGGTTCCCGTCGCGGTATCAGGGAACAGCAAAACAGGGAAAAACAAGTCACGCGACATCTCATCCTACGACGAGCTTAGCATTTTTATAGTACCCGAGCTTATGCACCGCAACGAATTTCGTGATATCGAATGGGATGAGTCGACGCTCAACGAAGTTCTCGTCTGCTCGAAATATGTGTCCGAATTTTTCTTGCTAGAAAAGCCAAGCTGTTACTTTCTTTTTTTCACCAATTACCGCTCGTTTGAATATTAAACAGGACAAATTAACACGGCAATTCGGTTTGTTTTCGGGAGCTCGATGTCAGGGTATCATCAAAAATTGTTCAACATCGAACGAGCAACGCCATGGAATATTTAAAACCCTATAAAACGACGAATTAACGTAATTACACAGAGGGAAGGAAAGGTGCTCGGCGAGCGTAAAAATATCAAATTTAATCCGATTAAAATCCTTTTTAATAACTCTCGCTGAGAATATTCCAAATTTTCGCCGAATTTGAAACGCTCGTCCGTTGATTTTCAGATTAATCGACGTTATTAACGCGATGCCATGTAAAACGATGAACAGGTTGAAATTTATTATTCGATGTTGAATTCACCCATCAATTGTCCATTCCCACTATTCATGATACACCGTACCGTTACGGGATTATTGCATACCGACGTAAACGTATTGTTCGGGCAAACAATATCGATTATCCGCGCGACGTTTGTAAACAACAAAATGATGCCGATGCAACCAGATGCTCGCGTTCCCGCGTTCGTTTGATAATCAATTATTTAATTCTCCGACGCTGTGTGTTCTTTACATATAATCATTAGGTAGAATTCATTACTGCATCATGATAGACAATAGTACGAAAGCAAATTAAATACCTACAAAACCAACTTCTTTTGTTATTTGTTTAACCCATTTTCAATTATCACCAACTGCAGAAGTTTTGTTTTTCTCCGATCCATAAAGTTGGTAGCTGATTTAAAGCTATGATGCAAATGGGTTAATTATAAGACACAATTTGTTCTTTACAAATAATGATTACGTAAAATTAAGAATTGTTCGAGGACGAATAATAGTACGAAAGCAAAATAAATATCGATAAGAATTCCAGTAATTTGGTAATTAATTATTTCTTTAAATCTTTGACATTACTCGTTCTTTCATTTCATTTGCTTGAAATTTGACCCAGTTTCGATGGGTTCCGTATAGCGTACAACCATCAAACTCGAAAACTTTCATATATCCATGAAACTATCTCGGAGCGGCATCGAAATAAGGAAGATGGGACGGAGATTAGAAAAGCAAAGTGGGCTGTGAAAATGGAACGGCACCACCGGTCATTTATGCAAACGGTTGTACATTGATTTACAGCCAAGGGAGCTACGAAATTGTGCTGACGTAGCACGTCTACAAGCAGGAAGAGCTTACCTTATGTTGGCGCATCCAGGATGGCCGAAACTCCCGTAGGATGGCCAGCTTGTTGAATCGGAAGATCTGCGTCAGCTTTGTCCTGTTCTGCTTTACTTCCACTGGATGTGCAGATGTATCTGCGCCCGTGTATACATATATGTATGGATGTAATAGTAGTTGACTGTGCCAGTTGCACGGTGATCGATCATTTGTCTCCATTTGTCTTGGCTGGGTTAAAGGAACATCAGTGTACAAATTGGGACGCGTTTTGTTAATCTTATTCCAGTCGATTTGATGCGTCAGTTTACCTGTTTGCATTTTTCACACTTTTCTTTTTCGAATAATATTTGCCACGTTTGACATATTTGACGCGTTACTATAAGAAACTCAGCGAAGAATTATGGTTAAAAGTAGCTGAAACGTACATTTCTTTACCGCAGAAAATATCTAAAAACCATTAATTGCAAATTTTTGTCTGAAGTACCAGATTTATATCAGTACGAAATTTATTATATCAATCAATCGAGACAATTTTATGACAGAAAAGTATCGTAAAATAGCACTTGTGATATATCAATTTAAAGTTTAAAGTTTGACAAAAATAACTGTGTATGTACTTCGTCAATATTCGCAATACAGAATGGCTGCTTCGTTGTTCAATCAAACAATGCATCCACCAATCTTCAACTAAACATTACTCGTTCTGACGGAGAATCAGCCATTTTGTATTGATAATATCAACGAAGCGTTTATATGGTCAAGTTCGTCATACCGTAAGCTACAAATTGATGTACCACAAGTATTATTTTGCAATACTTTTATGTCATGAAATCACGCCTAACCATCCATATTCCAAAATCTTCTGCTTCGTACGACACAACCACCATAACACCACTCGTATTAATTGCAAAAATAGCTTCTATGAAAATGCAAGCACATGTGTCCGGTTCAATGAAACGCAAACACCCGTTATCGGTCGCGTATCAGCTAATTAGCGTAGCGAAAGCGAGGCAACAAATTGCACGGAAATTAGACGCGACAGAGGAACGTTCCTAATTGATAATATCTCGTTGGAAGGCTGGACGCAATTACAGAGAAAGGGGAGAGAGGACGAGGGAGCGGTTCGTTTTCTTTTCCATTAATACGCCTGTTCGGCTGAGTCAGTTCCCGAAATTGAATTCCCTCGGAAACGATACAACTTCGACCAAGCGGAATAATGACTGACCATGACTGGAACACGCTGAAAGCTGATAAATTTGTTCCGCGTTCACGACACCGAATTCGAGCGTGTTCCTTGTGAACCCGTGCAAAGACCGTGTTCCACGACCATTCAGATCATCGTAAACTTGGTAATGACGGAATGGAGTACGATGACTAATGAATTGGATCCTGTTGCGGTTACTCGCTTACGCTGCGAACGATCCAACGCGAGTTCACGGTGGAAACTCGAAACTATTTGCGTTTTGTCGGATGACTTGTTATATTTTCGGTGGATTTCATGTTTAGTCATGTTCATTGTGGAGTTAATATTTGAATGGCACCGAGTTTGTTTCGTTCGATTATTTATCGGTTGTTTAGTTGATACTGGAGATACGGGACGTGTACGGACTAACTTTGTACAGTATTGTATATTTCATACGCCAGAATTCAATATCGAGCTTTATTTCCTGTGATTCTCTGTTTTTGCTGCAAGCTTGCACTCTGTGTTCCTCCGAAGCTCGATTTTATACCCTCTATCCTTGGATTTTGCACAACATAATTCAAACCTCTTCTGATACCGCACAATACACTGTCCCATCTCCTGCATCCATAATTTATTCTCCTTTTTCTTTTTATGATTTTCAATACTTGACAATTCATCGCCAATGATTCTTCTTCATAGTCATAGTATATTTATACATTTTTACGTTAATCCTTCTTTTCCACTGGAGCTTGCAAAAATTGAAAGGGCTATTTTGGACGGAAAAAAGTTATAAATCCTTATGAATTTATATCAATTTATTTTTGCTTCATTCGTTAACTGATTATGTTCTGATACAAATAAGGCTTAAATTTCCCATTTTGGAATATTCTGGAAATTAGATACGTCGCCCTAGAGGCACCAGTAGATAAAGGCACGGAATGAAATTAGAGTTACTTCCAGTCGATCTATACCGAATGGGATCGAGATGACACAAATTGTCATCGTCGTTGTATGTTTTGAATGGTATACAACGGCCTATGGGCGAGCGCAAATGTCGACGCGTAACGCGTTTCATCGCTGGCTGTTTACATGATGCAATCAAAACGCGTCGGTTAGTGTGGGCAAATTTTCGACCGAATTTCCTATCGGAATCGAACCATCGATCCTGCTTCTTGGAAATGAACGATAACTGCACGCGGCCATTTTGAACGACCAACTGTTTTAAATGACAATGCACGAAAACCGTAGGTGCGTTTCAACGGAAACGCCATTTTCGAAAACTGAAATCCCTTTATACAACTTTCTTTTAGCCCTTTAACAGTGAACAACGAGTTAACTCGTCATTCGGTTAGCGATCAACTTTCAGTAGATAATAACATACTTACCAAATGTATTAATATATCTTTATTAATTGCGGGGACAACGATGATCAGCTGTAAAAAAAAACTCCAGCTGGGTCAATAAAAAAGAAAATTAGAATAAGAGTTAAAATAAAAAAGAAAATTTATTATGGCTTATTATATTTTAACGCGACGAATTGCACGACGAGTTAACTCAGTTAAAGTGTTTCTTTAATCCTTAAACATCGGATGATTCTTCTTCGAAAGGCAATAATTAATCGAAAGGAGCTGGAAAAGAAAATCTGATTGGTATCCTGACCCATTCGATAAAGGATTCTAATTTCTTTCTTTTTCCTTGTATCATGGTTCGAAAGCGAAACGATTTATTCTCTCCAGAATTCTAGTTAATCCTTACGGTTCGCCTGTGTAAGAAATAAATAGCGGCGCGCGATTAAACGGGTCGCAAAGATAGTTTGCGGTAACTCCTGGCGGTTAATCTGATTTATTGATAAAGTTTCGTACTCGCGTGCGACTCATAATGTAAATTCAAGTATTTCACTCGTACTTTGTTCCTCTTAATTGGAAAATTATGCCTAATTGAAAACTGGTGGAATGAAATGTTTAACTTTTTTCTTCAGATGATGATTAAAATCTTCAACCAGTTAAAATTTCAACACCGAAATTGTTATCGAATTTTTCTATTAAACAAGGAGCAAATAAAAAAGAAAGATTTCAGCGCGAAATGATGAACGCACGATTGTTATACTTTTATACACTTTCTTACGGCTTGATTCTGGATTTTTTTTTTTTTTTTGTTTTAATCCGACAATGAAACGTAGAAAATTGCGAGTAGACAGAAATAAAATATCGCTGTACCATTTTACGACGGAACAAGTGAAAAAGAATCAACAAAGAGCAGAACAAGAATGAAACCTTTATTCCAACAACAATGCGTTCGCAGAAGTATTCGAGAAATTTATTCGCGATGCTGTGCGCTGCCTTTCTGTAAAATCCTTTCATTATTCTGAATTAAAATGACGTAGAATGCGAATAATCAGACAGGATAGTGCACAACCTGCGTCAGCAATCCAAAGTTATCTTATGAAATCAAATCGCAACATCAGTTTTTGTCGAATCAATAGATAGACCTTTACGCTCGAGATTAATTTATTGTGTTAATAAATAACCATTAATGGATATGGAATATTGCAAATAATAATCGGTATAATTAGTGCAAATTTATATGTAACATATGGTGTAGTGTAAAGTAACTAAAAATGAGGGAATTTTTGTATACTTTTAACACGTCGACTGCCGAAGTAGAAACGGACATATGTACTAAGACAAATTGAAATTCTAATTGATTAGAATATAAATAGTGTTAATTTTTAAATTTTCAAATTTGAGCTCTGAATTTGTTGTCTTACATTATTGGTGCAATAATTATTCTATTTGAACAATAATTGTTATTTATTCATTTCTGTTATACTTGAGGCGTTGATAACCTTTATGGCAATCAGCGTGTTAATAATAATATCAAATTATGATGATTGTAAAGTGTTAAAATGAATTATCATCGCTCCGAGTTTTATTAATATCTAGATGAGCTATGATAAGAAATAAAATGAACCGGAGAAATTAAACTTTATACGTAGCAACCTATAAAAATAAATAAACTTAAGAAATACTAACATTCATAATTCCAATCTGTTAAATGAAATCAAACAATTCTTGTAATATTATTATTCACAGAATCTTTATAATCTCAATCTATGAAATAAATGAAAAATAACTCGAACAGTATTAATATTTACAGAACCTGTAAAACAAATGAAATAAATTCAAGAAGTATTAATAGTCACAGGACCCACTGAAATAAAGAAAACTCGATCAGTATTAATATTTACAGGATCTTTATTTCGGTAAGTGAACAAAGTATGACAGCTTACAAGGTTTTCGCGGGAAATCGAGCGACACAGTTTCGCGAATTACATCTCGCATTAACATTAATCAACCCTCTCTAACTAATCGTTCAAACCAATTAACTTTTTCTCTCCCACTGTGCCTGTCTGCCTTCTATTTATCCACATTGTTACATGTCGCCTGTATTCTTCTTGTTATACATATACACTTACATACTACCCGAACTTTCTCATACACTCCGTTGCTCTTTCTTTGTCTTTTCTTCTCACAGATTTTCGAAGCTATATACTTCGTGTTCTCGTCGATCACGGTCACGATTACAGCGATGAAAAACACGATGAAAAATAGTATTTCTGTTAGCAAACGAATTCTACGGGAACGTTGGACGACACACCTTTTTTTCGCAGGGTTTCGATTTCGATCGATCAACGCGTGCCAACGAGACCATGCTCAATAATTTACATTTTCTCGTTGCTATGGAGCACTCGTGAATGCATGCAATCGTTTCGTTCTATTTTTGTTTTTTTCTTCCCCCCATTTTGAGGACCAAATTTTAGCAAGAATCTTATCTCGTTCAAGCGTCAGGGATTTACAAAAAAATTGTTTAATCCTCTGTATTTTCGAAAAGGAATGGTAAGGTATTTTTACAGATACCTGTATTCTCAAGATGCAACAAAATTTATTCTAATTGTTACGGTCTGTGGTGAATTTAAATAAGATACCAGGAGATCTTGAAGGAAATTTAATTTGTATTATATAGCTGATATTTTAATTGACGCAATAAATTATTTGACAACACGTGCAATAATAGGTTGACGACGTTCGCTATGGAATTATTTATTAATATCAAACGCGTAACAATTTTTAATCGAATCAGCACTCTTTTACTTTATTTATGTTAATTTTAGGAAGCGTAGAAGAAAATTCTAACTTTAGTTTTTAGCACCATAAATATTCTAAAGAGAATTATTTTGAGTCAATGAAACCACCTTAATATTTGCCACCACAGAATTTATTAAATTTTCAAGCACAAAATATTGAATAAAATGACTCCTTTGCCTGTCGCTCGAACGAACTATGTTTATGTTAAAATTCCCTATTAACCCTCGAACGGCGAAGCCGGGTCAATTATGACCCACACCCACGAATCATACATCAAATTAAATACTCACAGTTTTAAACGACAGTCTTCGAAAAGTAATAATCTAAAATTTAGAAAATAAAAATTGAAATTAATATAAAATTAAATTTAAATTACCACTGTCTCGGTGGTCCGCCATCTAAGGGTTAATTAATTAAAATTCCTATCGTCTAATAATCGTTTCGCAAGGATATGTTACAGATTCAAATATATTTACAATTTCCCCTCAATTCGCATTCACAAGTGCTCGAAAGTCTGACCGAATCGAATAAATTGTACAACCTGTTGGTTTCCTGTATAGACTGACTATCGTAGAGCTTACGTCGTTAAACACGTTCAAAAGACAGGATTTCAGGTTATCTTTTTTTTTATTATACACTTTTTTTTAGTCCCACGTTTAGGCGACGCACGAGCTCGCCAATAAAAATAGTCCATGAATTTTGATGAATTTTTATGTACATTTTAACATCGAACTGTAACATAAATTCATTTACATTTTCCGTTTATGCGTTTACGTTTATTCAGAGTTAGGATGATTCTTTAGATAAAAAAAATTGAAATTATTTTGCTATGATATTGCGATTTTTATTGGCGGCTCGTTAACGTCCAAAATCAAACGACCATCTAAATACAGAATCAAGATATACCCTTACTGTTTCATCCTTTTCTTTTATTCGCTTACTTACGTATGTACACATGCACGTATGTAGAAAATCAGACCTGGGCAACTGGTGCCCTTTAGGCAACTGAGCACAACTACAGGGTAATAACGTTAAAAACCATCAGATACCTGTAGAATCTTTTTATACGACATTTGTTAACATAAAATGTTTATTTATTGTCAGTTTTCCTGCGAAGAAAAATTTGATTGATACTTCTCGTATTAATATACTTACAAGGTATATTTAAATTCTATTTCTTTTTCAACTCTCAATATTTGTTATATATTGTTGCTCTGCTGATCGTTTGGTTGATTCGGTTAATAAATAATTATCAGACGGAATTTAATCGGTCTGTTAAAATTTGACAAAAATAGAATTCTCATTTATTATTATTCATATTTCCAGTTATTAATTAGGATGAATTACAATTTTCACTTAATTCAATTAAATAAAATCTAAAAAAATATATATATATATATATACTGATTGAATTGAGTAACCTCCTCCTTTTCGAAGTCGGTTAAAAATAAATGCAATACCATACAGTAAACTGAAAACCTACAGAAGACCCAAAACACAGATACGTTTTTATTTTTCCAAAATTCAACAGAAAAGTTCTAAATATGAATTTTGTCCAATCATCCTTACAATCTTGTTCTACAAAAAACTGATTGCTCTCTGAAACGTGATTTGTCTACTTGTAACCCAAAGGGTGCAGAATCGACCAGGCCTGACATAAACACTCTTCTTATCGTTTTACAAATATCAAAAGGGTCTTCATTTCGTACCTCGTTTATTCTGTTCTTCCCCCAGCAACCCCTAAGGCGACAGGGGTTGCTTTTTGACCGACGTAGTTTAAATAGTGCCGCGAAGGGGTGTTCGCAGAAAATAGAGTGAATTTCCGGATCGACGCGACGTGGTCGAAAGTGATTACGTAGCAAAGGGAAATTTTTGTTCGATGTTTCTGGGACCAACGAACCGGACAACATGGACAAAGTAATCGTATCGATCCGATGTTACTCGGTTATCAAGCTCAGAACATCGCTCGACGCGGAGAATCGAACGTAATTAACCATCACCAGAGTTTGCTGCGTTCACGATGACCAGGGGTATTTAACGATTAATTAACGATTCAAGATATCGTTAACACGTTGGCTGCCAGGTCATCGGCGACTGACGTCTCGAATTTTGTGTGATCGAATAATTAGTAAAAGTAATTATTTCATTTTACTAATTATTATTGTCTGTTAGTAATAATTAGACCATTAATAATAATGACTAATTCTTCGAATAATTATTTTACTATTTCTACGTACCAAATAATTAATCATTATTTTTGCTTCTTGCTAATAATAAAAATTGGAGAAGGGAACTAGCAATAATTTTATTAATACTGATAATTAGTAATACAGTAAAAGAATTAGAATAATTAACACGGTATTCAACCAAAATCATAAATTTGAAAATTAATCAATCGTACTCAGAATTTTAATGCGTCCTGCCAGCCACGTCCGTTTCCACTACGACAGTCAACGTGTTAAGTATACCATGTATTAATGCACCCAACCCTCTCATAACACGATAATACTCTGAAAATACAGTTTCAATATGGCACGGTAAAAAATCGTGAAACTTAAACTATAATAAACGTATACCTACTAATCAAATATCAACCTTTTTTTTAAGAAAATAGAGTTAGGTTAATTCCAAAGTTAATTTCCATTAAATGTAATGAGATCAATGAAATGCAAACATATGAATGTATTTATATAAGTATAAATTATCTTACTTAAGAATATATTTATTAATTAACACATTTACCCAAACGCACGTATACGTACGAACTATTTTCTTTCGCGTTATCAGAATCGAGCGAGATTAAACTGTAATTTGAATTTAAACTTCAGCAAAGATTTAGATATCGCGTGCAATCGTGTTCGAAAGTTAATTCTGTTACGAATATCAGATTCTACGAACTCCCGGCTACGTTCAACAGTAACAGAAACGTTCAATATGATACATTAAACTCGGTAGATTTTCAGAACGAAACTTTCCACGGTAAGAAACTTCGTGGCAGGGCAAGTTCATCGAGTTCAATTTACTTTCTCATCTGCTTTTTGATTGCTCGACGTCTTCCTCCACCTTTCTGTTCAACTTTCCATTTCAAACGAAACGAGCAAGATATTATACGATACTGTACTTTGATTTACCCCCAAGATAAATCACATCATCAAGATTGATTCGTACAACAAGAATCGTTCCAAATCTTGTTTTATCCTTTTTAATTTTGTGGGTAAACATAAGTTTTTACGTTTGTTATTTAACGCGTGACTGCCACGATGGTCACCAGTAATCAGCAGTTAAAAATATTCTTTAACACGTTGACTGACACAGTGAAAACAGACGTATGTAGTCGGACACGCTGAAATTCAAGTTATTAACACGTTGACTGCCACGGGGGTCACCGGTGATCAGCACCCGACATTTTTTACAATCAAATAATTACCAACAGAAATGATCAAATAAACCACGGATATCGTAAACATTAAGCTAATAATGCTAGCTATCGAATTGAAAAGTTAAATTTGAAAATTAGTTGATTGTATTCTTAATAATTAGGATTTCAGCGTGTCTGACTACCCACGTCCGTTTTCACTGTGGCTGTCAACGTGTTAAGAATACAATCGATTAATTTTCAAATTTAACCTTTCAATTCGATAGCATTATCAGCTTATTATTGACGATATCTGCAGTTTATTTCATCACCTCTTTTGTTATTTATTTGATTGCTAAAAATTTCGGCTGCCTGTCACCGGTGACCATAGTACAAGCCAACGTGTTAAAAAAGAAATGATGAAATAAACAATAGAGTCAATATATTAAGCCAACAATGTTGGTTATCGAATCGAAAGGTTAAATTTGATAAAGAATAGATTGGATCATTAATAATTAGGGATTTATAATGTCTGATTGCATATTTCCGTTTCTACTGTGGCAGTGAACGTGTTAATATCTCTGCAGCGCTCTATCGTAAATCAATTAAAGTTAAAATGGCAAAAAGATAGAGAAAATATGTAACGATTACATATTTAAATTTGTTAAATTTCAAAACTCAACTTTGTTGAGAAAACGAATTTAGAGCAATCCGTTTTGTACATATTTATAATAAATATCCAATCAAAAACAGAAACCGTTAATTTCTCTGTTAAAATTAATTTCATGAATCCAAAGAATTAATTCATGGAGAACAATCAACACAAAGCTAAATAAAATATTTCGTTCAGTTTTCTCTGAAATAATATTCATTCGTTTAACAAATTAATTAATTAGCTGGCGAGAAAACAATAAGATTGTGCAACAATGCAGTATCACCAATCGATGGCTAAAAATCGATCAATAAATTACAATTAACACAATGAATGCATACTGAATTGCAAGATAAAATAATTATAATCTCATATCAATGCGATAAATGGTCATTTTCACTGTGGCATTCGACGAGTTGATACTTCTTCAAAACTAAAGTAAAAATTAATTAATCTACTCCTTATAATACCTGAAATAATTTTCAAGTAATAGAATTCTAAAAGATTGATTAAATAATCAAATAATTGTCAAGCAATCATTGTCGTAAATGTGTTATCAGCTTCAAAGGCTGAGAAAGTTGTTTTGCTGAAACAAGAATTTTTAATACTTTGTATAATATTGATTATTGTTGTTGGCCTCGATCCCTAAAGGCGTGAGTATTTGCCGTTCCACGTTGAAAAATTTTTGTTATACCAAGAATTTTAAATAAACTTTAGAAGAACCAAATTCTTGATAATCTAAACGTTCTCAATCAGATTTAAATTAATCTTCGCCTATATATTATTATAATTTACCAAGAACTGAAATTTTTACATATTTTTCACAGCTGGATTTAACTTATAAAGTTATTAAAACTGAAAAGACTATGAATTTAATTTAATTAACAACAGAAAATTATAGGATAATTTTGAATGCTAATAAAATTAGACCAATAATATGAAACACTAAATTAAATCATAATATAATTCAAATTTGATCCTGTGACTCCAGCGATTTTAGGCAAAGAAAACGAAACAATTTTTGCTAACAATTGAACAAAGAAAGATTTAAGTTAAGGCTAAGTTAAAGTTGCCTGAAACCTAAAAAATTACTGGTCGTGTACATACACATATTAAACGTATGGGGGCGTACATACCCGCATTTCGTAGTCAAAAGGTTAAAACTACGTAATGTTCCCAATAAAGCGACACAGTATCGTATCCTGCGACTCGATATAAGCCTTTGAAGCCAACAACGCGTTCCTCATTTTCGTTCATCGTGGCACACCGATACGTACGACCGAAAAACGATCAAGAATAAGAAGAACAAGAAAAAGAATACATTTCCCTTCGCTCGTGAATCAAAGCAGCGATCGACGAGCAGCCGGCAACCGTTCTCGTCGTGACCTTAATTCCCAGCACGATTTACACACGGCTCGCGAACGATATCGTACCTCGAAGTCTCGTCGATACTCCACGGCGATGGATCAATCCGGTCACGAAGAAATCGCGATCTAGCCTCGATCTTACGACCGGGGATTCACTACCCGTGATGATAGTAGATCTTGTCTTTACAGTTGCACGTGGCACCGCAAAACTTCCGTCGTTCCCGTCCCTCTTTCGTGTTCGTCTCGCAGACCCAGGCGCGAAACGTCCTCACCAGCTCGGCGCAATTCGACCACAAATCGGTATAATAGCAGGCGTTCGTGCAAAGCTTGTTACGCGTGCAATGCTCCTTGCACATGCTGCACGGTTTGCCCACCGCGTACGGGTGGCCCAGACGACCTTTGTAGTTGCCGCTGAAAAATGAAAAGGAAACGCTTTTGAGCCGTCCGACGATCCACCGGTTTAAACCACTTCGGGTTCGCGGACGTAACTGGACCGCAGATTTTTAAGCATACATGGCAGGGTGAGTCATTTAACTGTACCGCTTAAATTTATTTGGAGTCGATATAATGCAACGACTACAATGTGCTAATTAATTTCATTTTAATTCTTTGTTTCATTTGAAATATTTTTTGTGCGATAAATAGTTTACGGATAAATTCAGATGACAGTTTAATGACTCATCGTTGTTTTTTTTCCGTCGGGTAATTATTAGCCCCTTAAGGGATCATTAATGATGGAAGTGGTAGAACTTTTCAGTCATTCTTATTGGTAATATTTAAATTTCTATTACCAGCTTTTTAATTATTTATATTGCTAATGTTTATTATATGTAAGATGAAAATGTGTGATTTCCGTATACTTTTGACATAGTTTTTGATCAGCTTTAGCAAGATTTAAAATTGCCTTGAACACGTGTATAGTATAGTCTTTGTTTCAGAAGTTAAAAAATATCAAAATTAAAATTGAAGAAAAGAAAGAAACGTACTTCAAACTCCAAACATTATAGTTTTAGAAGCTTCGAAACTTTCAAATCATATTATTAGAAATTTTCAAACTTAAAGATACGACGTTTTTTGTGCATAAACATTTATTTTTCGGATCGAAAGGGCTAAACCCTTCTTTCCTTGTCCTGTTTTCAATTCTTTCGACCGTGTCGCGCAAAATGGTCCAAGTTTTCATTTGCCATCATTCCCGACCAGTCTTCAAAGCCCAGGACAAATTACGCTCGAACCCTTTGCTTTCTGCCCATCAATCTCGCTCCGGCTCGTCTCAAAATGGCCTCTAATAACCTCGCATTTACCCACTCTTGCTCGGCCCGCCGACCGAAGTAAGCTTTGTCCGAACTTTCAGACAATTAAGTTGTCCGGGCTGCGAGAACCAGGGGCCGGAAGTGTCGGGGCAACTTCCAGCCGATCTTCCTCGGCTCTTCATCTTCCGCGGCGTCGTCGAAGCGACCGAGAACGAGCTTAAGCCAATCTCGCAACAAGGACGATTAATTTACATTTAGAGTATTTTTACGCGGCGCGAACGAGACTCGAATTCAAATGGCCCCACCGCGTGGCGTTCGTGAAAATTAATTACGAGATTGCGTTGCACACCCTCGACGGGGATGGAGAAGGGGAGTAACGGCAAGGGAAGGGAGGGAAATACGATGGAGAAAGACCGCGTGACGTGGTTTATTTATTATTCGTTCTACGGGTCAAGGATTTCGAATTAGAGAAATTAAACGTCGCCGGGAAAGGAGAATCGGGCGTAACTCGAGCGTTTCGTTGCGAGTTAAAAGGATGAACGATTCTGAGAAAGTTTCTTCGGGATTTGTTTAATTTTCGAGGGAAAAGAAAAATTTACTCGGTTGGTTCGATACGCTGATACGCTTTTTACTGATTTTGGGAGATTTTAATTGAATATAGGGCTAAATTACACAGGGTGTCCCAAGTTTTTCCTAACAAAATATGTAAATATATTCTGTAAGTGAAATTATGACTTTTGTTTCAAAGTTATAAGGAAGATTTGGAAACGATTCTCTAAGGAGTTCTTCGAAAAAATGAAAGGGAGAATAAATAATAGAACTCAAGGATCACTTTATTCGAAATGAAAATGATCATTTTTCATTTTTAATCGTTGTGATTTTCTCGACCTCTTGAAGATACAGATAAATTGCTATAAGTTCCAAAGATAGTTACAATACTGTGGTATAATTACCTAAACTACTTATTTAGTTAACATTAGGACTACCAAGCAAGTCGAAAGAATAGATTTCCTTTTTCAATTTACAAAACTTCTCAAAATATTTGTATCGAAATGTAGGGTTACTTTATTGATTTTAGCTACTTTGTTTTCAATTTTATAGTAAATTAAATTGGACGTCGCGACGTGTCGGTAGATCTGGTGTCGGGTAATAATTATATTTGTTCTATCTTAACAACTGATCCATCAATTACCAATTTTATGTACTTCCACAATAGTAAACCGAACGCAT
The DNA here is from genome assembly GCA_943735885.1 of Stelis phaeoptera. Lineage (NCBI taxonomy): Eukaryota > Metazoa > Arthropoda > Insecta > Hymenoptera > Megachilidae > Stelis > Stelis phaeoptera. The sequence continues at coordinate 8,995,865 of OX030933.1, forward strand.
CAAGCGCCGTTCTTTTTCGAAACGAGGGAAACTTCGTCGAAAGCATTAAACGTCAGTATCCCGGTGTTTTACAGCGGAGCAATCATCGAGAGATTTATAGACCGTCGTGAAACAAAAAAGTAGCTACACGCGGGGAAATGTTAGAAAATAAACGAAGTGGGTCAGATGTCAAGCCAAGTCGTGGAGGAACGTGCTCGTCAGCTGCAAAAAGCGACAACACTCGCCCGCTTGTTGCGACCACGCGTACCGGAGGAAGAACGCGTAACATTTTTCACAATTCGTCCTATTTCTTCGAAACGTTTTTTCCACGCCATTGCGACGAGAATGGCAATTACTTAAAAAAATATTCAGACGATGAACCGTCACGAGAAATCGTTGCTAATTCGAAATCTATTCTTCTAATTTTTGCTTTGTTAGCCAAAAAATGGAAAATTTTTAATTTTAATAATAATAATCTTCAAGTTCGTATATTACTTTTCCTATCTAAAATTAACAAATTAAATCTAAATTAACAGGAAGCACTTGACGCATTAAGGATCCCACAGGTCAACGCGAAACATTCAACGGCGACAAAATTCCTGGCAATAAATATAAAAAAAAAAAATTCCTAAATTTTACGCAGTAGGCAGCTCAGAAGATAGAGGAAAGTGCCTAGATAATAACGCAATTTGTCGCAACGCGATATCTTAATTAGTTCCTGAGATATAGGGCTTCAAAGTTTGTATAGCGGCCGGCGCGTACGAGGGTACTTATGAATGGGCGCGACCGTAGACATTTTTCTAGGAAATGCGTACTACGCATTACCAGGAATCGTAAAGGGTTAGACGTAAACAATGACCACGTGACCGCTACGCTAGACACTCGCTGTCTGGGTCCAAGCGTCCGGCGGCAGCGAATTTCTACAAAAATTACGTTTGTCTTTACACGACGATATCTCGGGAACGGATAAAGATATCGATGTAAATCAAAAAGCGGATTAAAGTGGAAGATTCCTACTTTCTTACGAATCTAAGTTTATACCGAAATTCGGAACAGGATTTTGTTGGCAGCCCTTTGAACTTTTAGTAATTTTAATACGCGTTTCTTATGTAGTTTAACGTAGTTTCTGACTTTCAATTGCTTCTAACAATAGAATATTATTATAAATATCTATCACACGCATTATTAACGATTTTTTCGTGTACTCAAAAAAAATTTTTGGAAAAAAAAATTCAACCGACTTCGGAATGCACCAAAAAGGACGAAATAATTTCAATTTATATTTCGGAGACGACGGCGCAAAATTAAAAATTGTGTTAATGAAAGATGTTGCTAATGTGAAAATATCGGTGATGGGCGAACATATATTAAAAAAAAAAAAAAAAAAATTAACATACGTGTCGAATTGAGTAACCTCCTCCTTTTCGAAGTCGGTTAAAAATTAAATACTTTAATTGCACCAAAAGTACGAGCCAAGTGTGTCACATTTCAACTGCCATAAATGTAACACGATATTATACGATAACGGGTTAATCAAACGCGTCAACGAGCACTCGAAAAAATTCTCCAATAATTTTATCGTTCTTGGAGAAAAATTTCGCCAAGCTTCGAGCACTTTTCTCGGCGATAAAATTTTCGATGCGTCGCATCGATTCTCGGATTCGAAACCAGAGATACCGGGCTCTCCCAAAAATTCCCACGAAATATCCTCGTGTTCAAGCTGAACGATTTATAGGGGCAGCTTTATGGGACATTCGTTCACCTTCGTATATCAAATCCATTCAAAAGATCCATTGTCCTCGGCGAACTTGTTCCGCTGCTTTATCGCGACTCGTTTCCTTTTCTCTTCTCGATTTCCTGTTTCTCTTCCCGGCTTCCTTTCTCTTCCGTCCCATCTCTATCGGACACTTTATTCACTGTATTCGTTCCATACTGCGATTCCTTCTTCCATCGCCACTCTTTTACGTTCAAAGAGGTTTCAACTCGTCCATTCTGCTTATCACCTTAATTACACGTTTTTCTTCTATTATTCGATCGATCTGCCGATCTTCTTCTCTGTGTCGAGCTTTGTTATTAATCGAATCGATTGGTCGTTTCCTGCTGCTTTTACTTCCTGTTCGATTCCTTTCAGTATTTATTTTTCAATGTTTGATTATAACATTGAAAAATAATCCTTTTTAGATCTTTTGTGCCTTCTTCTGTCAAAGGTTGTGGTTGTTTTATTAAATATTTTGGATCCAGCTTCCAGCTTCTTAATGTTTGACACATCGACTAATTTTTATTTAAACTGGTACACGATAGGAAGTGTAATTTTGTTGGTACGTTTACAAATCGATTGAAAATCAAACGAATCCTTGGTTTATTCGAATACATTTCTGAGTATATTAATCTTCTTCTTTCGAAATAACATTTTTTACAACGTGATTCTATAATTTATCAAATTTGTCGTTTTAAGTTAAAATTATTTATTCTTAGATTCTTTTTTATCACGAACTTATGTGACGACTCGGTAAATAATAAGATATAAATTCTAACGAGGATGTATTCTAAACGATTATTTGACACCTTGGTTATATTTCATCAATTTTCTACTGGTAAAAAGAAAAATGAAATTTCTAATTCGAGGAAGAATGGAGACTGTGAGAAAAGAACTCTAGACAATGTTAAAAAATTAACGGAGATATTTTTTAACAGCCATCACAATACATTCCCTCACGAGTTTCAATTGAATATTTCAAGATTCGTATATCCTGCAAAACAGCAATTTTTATCAACAAAAGTATAACGGACGATGTTTATTATCGTCCCCTTAACTTCCCCGCAATTTATTAATATTCCATTTTACCAACGTCTGTATTTATCTTCCCGCTGCCAGACCGTCTAATATTTCTTTGCCGCGATACCTATGTCCAGCAAAAACATAATAATAAAAAAACAAAAAAGAAAAACGAGTAGGAGAATAAAAAACACGAGAAGCCAAGAGAATTTAAATTACGCGCCTCCTACCACGGCGAAACGCGTCTCGAATGCCCCCATAAATTTGTTTCTTGGCCGCAATTTTCCGGATTATGCACACAGCCTTCCGGCCTGTGCATGCGATACGTACGGGCAAACTTTTCGATTACAATGAGCCGCTTGCATAAATTCCTGCCAGAGAAATTGGCGACACGGCGCGTGATAATTTCCCTTGTTACTTCGAATACAAGCCGGCGACGATGCTCCTGTTCCCGTTGCTTCCGAAATATGGACGGGATTTCTGTCCGAACTGGTCGGAACCTTTGGAGATTTCAACGAACGGTCGGTTATCGATGAAAAAGTATCATTGATGAAAGAAAATATTAGAGAAAAGTATCCTTCTGTGATTTGAATTTAATTGACAAATTAGCTGAGGTGCAAGTCACTGACAACTTGTTACTTATGTTGGATTTATGAGTTTGCTTTTTAATAATTAATGCTGATTTAATAAATAAGATTTGGTAATGGGGAAATGAAAATTTCACAAGATTTATTTATCAACGGATGAAGCTTTAATTTTGAATTCTATAAGACTCAGAGAATTTCAATTCCGTCGTTTAATTTCTTTCGGGGAGTTTTCTGCAGAGTCAACCGTTTGTATAGAAGGGGGGATGAAAATTGTTCTCAATAATCAGAGAGGTATTTTTCAAAACTATCTTTCATTGGATAGGTGGATTAATTTAATCTTTAAATGCACGATTCTTTCAGAAATAAGAAAATATTTGGACATAGAAAAATAATTTTAACCTTCGGACAACAGACTCCTCAGATAATCTCAATTGCAATTAAATTTTATATCTTGTATTATTATTAAATATCCCTCTAATTTCATTTAAAGAGATGAACTTAATTCACCGAGATTTCATTTACAAATGGCTTTACTTTAAATCAATTTTAGAATTCAAAATTCGACTGAAAAATTAATTCACTTGAAACTAATCACTTTGTTTTCCATATTGTATTTTATCGTTATACATTTATCTAACACTTAGTCCACATTATCTTCATTCGTTTCGATCTTTCAATTCGCCGAAGCGATTCAGCGAAATCTCGCGTCGTGATCGTTACGACCCCGACGAGGCCATTTTCCAAGCGTAGATATCGCGATAACCGGATACTTAGGAACCGCATGAAACGAACTTACCCTCTTCGCACTTCGTTGGAAATGCAAACAACGATATAATAGAGTTCACGGTTTTCCCTTCCGGCTACGATTTGTTCTTCTGAATCGCATCTGTTTTAATCTGGTTTCACTCACCTCGGGGCGTAGTTGCACACGTACATGAAGAAGTCTTTGCCAAGGGGTCCTCTGCTTCCGGTACAGTGGCTCACCCCACAGCCAACCAGGTGTGTGCTGGCCCACGCGATTTGAGTGTAATGACCAATTTCGTGCAGATCGTTGCCCTCGTCGTCTCCGTACTTGTAGTCTTTATACTCCATGTACCACATTCTGATAGGGAAATTCCTGAAACAAAAACATTTCTCGTTAACTGGAAGTCTTGAGACTTCTAATTATTGTCTTCTCAAATTGACGAAATCTCTTGTCTTCTCAAGTCGGCGACGCACGGTACTTTAAATTCTAAGCTTTGCTATTTAGGATTTTTAAGTTATATTTCGCAAAATTAGCAAAGCAGGCATTTGGAAATCGCTATATATTTTTTTATGAATATCAAGAATTTGTCCGGATGGTCGGCGACGCACGGTACTTTAAATTCTAAGCTTTGCTATTTAGGATTTTTTTAATTTTGATTTCGCCAAATTAGCGATATAAAGACGTACAAATCACTATGCTTGCATATTACTATACCTTCCTATAAATACCAAATATGCGGAGAATCGGCGACACACGGAGCTTAGTACCATCGATATACCTACTAATCCCACAAAATCATTGAAACTCGTATCAGAAAATATGACAAAAGATTATTAATTTATGTCTACCGTAATAGCAAATTACCATCTACCAAATTTGAATAAATATCGTTATCTAAACGAATGAATTCGAGCTCACTAAGTTCCTCGTTTCCTTCGACAACCTCAATAGTCTCATAGGATGGCATTAAAATGTCTGTTCAATCGAAAAGAAACTAACGAAGACAATTAATAACACGACAGAATGATTCCATTGGAATTGCTGGGTAACCGAAGAAAGACGTGGAAGTGACGTTGGTTGACAATTGTTCAATGAACGTCAACAGGTGGCTCCCCGAGGAGAGGGACGGACGCGAAAGTAAATTATCGTTAAGCAGAAACAGAACAATGACGATTGGATGGCGACTTGAAATCGGCTCGTGTTCGAACAATGAGTATCTGCGTCGAAGGAAACGTTCATTGAAACTCACCAAAGTGTTCGTCCCGTTGTGATGAAGATGTTTTGTCCACTCTGTCCAAAACCATCCAAATATAGGCCGGTCGCGTTGTCGTGGACCAATCCAAGACAACGGTTCGCCCATCTTTGCGCTGCCTTGGCCAAGCCTGCATGCCATTTCTGAAATGATTATTTCGTTGGAACTCATTATACAATCCAATTTTCTATTTGATTAATTGTATTGTTAGACTGACCACTGAATTCGTATATTTCTGGTCGAATTTATTCAAATTCTAACATTAAAGAATCGATAGATTATTATAAACATAGCAATCGGCGTGTATTTTAATTAAAACTTGTTATTTATGAAATTTTAACAAATAATTCTGTAAGGAAAAGAAATGTCGAATTTCCGAATTTAAGATTTCTAATTCTTATTTTGCCGAATTATGGAAATAAGGACTTAGAATTAACTATGCTTCCTTGTAAATGCCAAAACTGGTCCGGAGAGTCGGCGACGCACGGAGCTGCCACATATTTGACCTCAAAATTATTTTACCCTTTCGTTACGACCATTTCTACTACTAAATTAATATATAAATGCAAATATAATAATTTCGATCGTCACAATTAATCTATAACATTTCTTTTTATATTTAATCGTCGTTTGAATATTAAAACTATAGAATCCAAATTTATGGAGTGTTAAAACGGTCGGATATCTGGAACACGATTTCCCTTTCAAAGCGTCAGAAAATGTTGATTTATCTTAAAATAAATCTTCCTCCTTTTACTTTTATTGAGTTTGAAATTTTCGTACGAAAGCAGAAATTATTTTCATATGATTTATGAAGGAACGTGTATTTAATTTTCTATAGGAGATGGTATAGGATATTAGAACAAGAGAATCGAAGTTTATGAAGTGTTAAGACAGTAGAATATCCAGAACAGGATTTTCCCCTCAAAGTGTCAGACAATCTCGATCAATCTCCGAATAAATATTCCTTCTTTTACTTTTACCACCTACCCGTCAACTTCGTTATTTATGACCAGGAAAGCTTCCAGTTCTAATTAGACCGGAAAGGTTCTTTCAACTTCCCGCTAGCGACTGACATGACGTTAATCCTGAGAGCACCAAACTTCATGCTATTATTATGCAAACCTAAGTTTCACTGCAGAACATGGATATCGCACGCCTGCATAACCTTATGGCCACAAAATGAATAGGGATTTGATGCCAATCCACAGATTTCAATTCGGAGAACATATATTTGGTTAGCAAAGGATCAATAAAGAGGGTAGAATTGAAATTTTATTGCCCTTTTATCTTGCTACATATTCAATTTCGAAGGATCGAAACTTTGATACGAATTTCATGACATAAAAGTTTCGTAAAATGGTACGCATAGCATATCAGTTTAAAGTTTAAAGATTGCTGATAATAACTGTATAAATGCCTCGTCGATATTCGTAACACAAAATGGCTGGCTGTTAATTATAGTAGGCAAGAAAATTCTATTGGGGATATTAAATGGCTGATTTAGGAACATGAAAATTCTATAGCTTGATTTCATGACATAAAAGTATCACAGAATACTATGTATGGCATATCAGTTTAAAGCTCAAAGATTGCTGAAAATAACCATATAAACGCTGCGTGAATATTCTCAGTACAAAATAGCTAACGATCAGTCGCAATAAACACTTGAGTTCTTACATATCAAGTGGGTGATTTCGAAGCATAAAGGATCTGACACGATTTCATGACATAAAAGTATCTCAAAACAACACTTGCAGTATATCAATTTAAAGCTCATAGTCTTCTGAAAGTGCCTATATAAACGCTTCATTGATATCCTAATAAAAAAATGACCAATTTCCAATAATAGCAAACGACCAATTTCGAAACATACAAAGTCTAATACAATAAAAGTGCTGCAATTTAAAATCATTAACCACTTTTTTGCAAACTCGAAGCTTGAAATTGATGTACTATAACAACTACACTTCGATACCTTTACATTATCGAATCATATAGTTTAGAATGCAACATCCTAATATCTGGAAACTCGCAACCATCCCCTCCATGAAATCAAAACGATTGTAACCAATGGCACTTCGTATACCCGACGATTGGCCGTTAATTTTCTCGGTCAACGAGCCTTCAGTATCGTCGTAACGGTTGCGATCCAACTTTCCTCGTAAAAATTGATAACCACCTGCGACGTAACGATATCGCGTCCTGTCGTCGAATGGCTGTTCAGTTTCATGATGTTAAGCTTCTGGTTGGCTGGTTAGGGACAAGTCTCGTAGTGGAAAGTTGCGAATTCACCAGAAAGCGTTACCATGAAGATTAAAACAATATACGAACGGTGAACAGGTCCTCCCGTGAGTCCGTTCGCAATGAACCCTCGTTAAAGGACATTTATTAACCCTTTGTGCCGGCTTTTCCTGAAAATCATCTGCGTGAAATTCGCACAAAACGAAATCAAATGATTCGTTCTGGTGTATTCGGTGCTTAATTTGTTTACGAATCGACTGGCGTAATTGGCACGATAAATAATAATTGTTAGCTTGAACACGATATAATTTTACCGATATTGTTAGAATTCTCGTTCTACTTTGAATTTTTAATTATTTGGTTGGATTTAGTTGTGGCACGTAGCAATTTATCTGCAATTGAAATGAATAATTGATTGGTTGACGATAAATATAAATACGGGTTAATTTCACGGATATAATGGTACAATTGAATCTAGAAGTGTTGCGTTTGCTTTCCTGGCGAATAAATTAAATGAAAATTGTCCGTTTTGAGTTGCCAGACAGCAGTGTACATTTGTAATACAATAACAATAATTAATAATATGAGAAAGATAAAATGGAATTTTGATGGAATTCTTATTTCTATTAATGATCGTGACTTGAAATCTTTACGTGATTATTTTTATTAAACTTCAATCTTCAAATTGATGTACCATAAGTGAACTTTTGTGATACTTTTATGTCATGAAATCTTGTTAGACTTTCCACGATCTCCAATCCACTATTTGATATCGAATAGAACCCTGTTGTTTATTATAACTAATAGCCAGCCATTTTATATTAGAAATATTAATGAAGTGTTTGCATAGCCATTTTCGATAGATGCTGCTACTTGACGATAATTTGATGTGTCAGATTTTCGATATCTGAAAATAAATTTCCAAATCCAGTTCTACATTCTAATTTTATATTTACTGTATCCAAAGATTCAAAAAGAATGTGTCCCATTATTTCCACCATTAAATCCTACAATATAACGAAAGGAAAACAACTTCTACAACCATAAATTGCAGCTGCATTTTTGTTATGAACGTACATTTTGCCAGCACGATACATCTGGCAAACGAAAGAGGACCGAAGTAACGCGTTTCTTCGCGGCGTAATTAAATTCACCCCTCTCCCCCTAACCCTTTCCAGGTTCTAAACGCTGTACAAGTTCTCCGTAAAACTGATTACGCGTGCGAAACGAGCACAGCTGAAAAATTCTCTAAATTGCTTTTGCAAAGAAGATCGAATCGTTGGGGGTGGTGGCTAGGGTGGAAAGGGGGTGGAGGAGACTGTTTCCCAGGCGCCCGACTGAACGTAATTAGTCCAATTGTCTTAAGTCCATCTAATTGATATAATTATAGCGCATCGCGAGCAGAACGCTTTAACGGAATCACCATCGCATTTAACGTACATTTAACTAATGGATCCTACCTCGGGGATAAAATAGCCCCTGTAATTTGCGTCGAATAACAATTTCGTCTGGAGCAATAAAAAAGGAATTAAACGAGATTTTGAACATTTAAATCTTATTCATACGTTTGTTTATGTAAATTTTATAGATTTCATGATACACGATATGACCAATTATTACAGTTAATTATTAAAATTTTTTTTTTAATTCCTTTCTTTGTTAAAAGTTTACTTATTTACCTTAGAAATTGAGTTAATATTTAGATGGAAAGGTGGCAATGTAATTTTTAAATTCAAAGACAGATTTGTTGAAATTCTGTCATTTAACTTGGAATGAAATTAAAATCAAATTACGGAAATAATTTACTAAACTAAATTTCTATCTTCGTTAAAAATCTAATACCCTCTTTTTGATTAACACCTATAGAAGAAAAGACAGTATAGAATTATCAGCAAAGATCTTCAATCAAAATTGATTAAAAAATTAATACCTAAATAGACCACATGCACGCATCATTATAAAAATCTAAAGAACCAAGTATTTAATATTTTCACTCAAAGTATGTTAGCCTACTTTTCATAAAGAATGAAAAAATGGTATAAATATTTTAACAGCATTCAGCTGGTGTTGCTAGAAGTTTAACTTAATAAAAAGACGTCTCGTTCGAAACAGCGTGTAACCGCGACATTTTTATTTTCAAGATATTTCTCGAGAATTTCAAGCTGAAACAATGGCGTGAGAAGACTGGTACACGTATTTCCAGTTGTTTTTCTTGAAATTCATGCACGGCCTTTGCACAAAAACCCGTCCTTAATTCGTGAAACTGGGTCGCAATTCTAACCGGCGAGTGTCATCGCGTGGCTTGGTAGCTAGGAAATTTTAAAACGAACCAAAATCCTACGTGTCTTGATTATAATTCGGAACTTTTCCCTCCGTTCATGAAACAACGAGGAAAACCAGGAAACAGAAGTCACGTGTGTTCGTTTTCAACGAACGTACAAACCCGTCAAAGGGGCTGGTTATCATGAATAATCGGTGTGTGACTTTTATACGTTGTTAATTCGTTATGCGTTAACCGTGATAACGTGAAATATCTATGAAACGATTACAACGATCGATCCTGGCTACGTTTTAACGACGATCGATTATGAATTTATCGCTCGACGATATCTGCGATGCGTTTCTCGGTAATTGTACCAAATGGAACGCGTTCGATGATATTTAATTCCACGTTTTTATGATTCATTATAACGATTGACCTGTGGATGGATGTGTGAAGTATTTCAGTTATTTGGAATTCGATCGTTTCATTTTCTACTGTTTCTTCGTTTAGTTCGATTATCTATGTATTAATATTTTTAGTTACAAAAATATAAAAATATAGAAATGTAGAAATATGGAAATATAGAAATATACAAATATAGAAATATAGATATGGGTTAGGGTTGCGGTTAAGTTAGGAATATAGTATTAAAAGATAAAAATATAGAAATACAAATATGGGTTAGGGCTAGGATTAAGTTAGGAATATAGTTATACAATATAAAAATATAGAAATATAGATACGGGTTAGAGTTAGGATTAATTTAGGAATATAGTTATAAAATATAAAAATATAGAAATATAGAAATATACAGTGTTCGTTAGGTAAGAGTTACAGTTAATAATAATCATAAAATATAGCCACATAGAAATGTAGAAATAGTTTGATTAATTACGAAACAAACGCAGAAATATGAATAGGAAAATAAATATAAAAATGGGTGCCTGAATACCCAGCCATCCACTAATAAAAATTAAATCTACTGCATCCGAACGAAACCACTTCCCTTATAAACTCGCCGCTTTGATACAAAATTCAAACTGTAAGCACCAACATGCACGGCTTCAAGGTAAGACGCAAATGTACCGTTCGAGCCGTTCAAAGGGCTAAACTTGTCCGCGTGAAAATAACGTTTCCAGTTGGTAGAAGGTTAACAAATAAAGAGTTAACTTACGAGAGGTATTCCTTTGTGTCTTTCCTCACGGTTCGTTAGCGATGGTGGCAAAGGCAACCAAGTCGCTTTTTCGCCAAATAGAACCTCGGCTTGACGCTTTCGACGAAATGAGCGGGTGGATACACACGGAGTGAAATATACACTAAGTATAAGGGCGGTGGTTAAACGGAGCGAGTTACAAATGTTCCCGTACGCTCGAACGAGCGAGGACGATTTGCCAGGAACGCGTTTGAACATCGGCTCAAAGCCAGGCCTTTAGCGACGGAAATGAACGCATCTGACGTCGAAACTGATCGCACCTAACCGGATGCGCGGAGTAAATAGATCTTTCTCGGCCCTTATTCAAGTGCAATTGATTTATTAACGCTTTGGTTAATGCAGTGGAAACGACGCTGTATCATGTAACACCAGTCTCTAAGAGGAATTGGTAAATTTTCACCCTTTCTTCTTTTCAACTTGACGATTCATTTATTATTAACCCTTTGCACTCGAGAGGTACCTTTCAGGCGTCATATTTCATTCATTCATCGGAGTATTCTGAGATGTTAATTTTAAGTTTCATTCGTATCAGAATATAGAAAATTAACCCTTTGCAATTAAGGTTTATTTATAATAGAATATAGAAAATTAAAGAAAGCAATAAAAATAAATAAATTGATAATCATTTGTATCTGTTTTCTTTCAAAATTGGGCATTTGGTTTTTGGAAGTTTTAGTGGAATAATAGATTAAATTCAATCGTATCCAAAAATCCTCCGATATACAAATAAAGGGACTCTTAAAGTATTTGTAACACTTTTCTTCCGGTATAGTGTAATTGGTTTTTGGAAGCTTTAGTCAGAGAAAACAAAATATATAGATATACTGATCGAATTGAGTAACCTTTTCGAAGTTGGTTAAAAAGTAGATTAAACTCGATTGTGTCTAGGAATGCTTCGAGTGTATTATTTTTATTTATTTTACCAAAACAAAAAGATGAAGTACACCAATCATCCCGACGGTTTTATCGCGAGAATGGAAATTACTTTCGGGTCGTGTGTGTCCTGGTAAAACCAGCATTAAACTTCACGCACAGACTGTAGTTTACATAATCACGGGTCCGAAACTACTTCCCCCATAAACAATGTTATTTCCCTTCGATTTTCCGCCCGCCGTTTGCGCTTGATTCATCAACATGGAGCCTTCATTGGGAATCTCTCAGAGGAAATGAAGCACGGGAATAAATACACCCCTTTTTGTTCCAAACAGAAAGTAAAACGAGAGAAAATCGGAAATTTCAATAATAGGTTTATCAGAAATAATGTTATTTATAATAAATATTAGTAAAACGAATCGAGAAAAGATTGGCAATGTTAATAAACAAAATCCGGAAAATTATTTCTACTAAATAATTAATAAAAAAATGTGGAAAGTTTGTAATAAATAATAGTAATATAAGTCGCAAAAAGGTTGGCAATATTAATAAACAAAATTCGGAAAATTGTTTTGTACCGAATAATAGTAGTATAAGTCTTGGTTGGCTAAAGGTTGGCAATATTAATGAAAAATTTGGAAAGTTTGTAATAAATGTTAGCAATATAAATCACACAAAGTTTATAATAAATATTAGGTTGGCAGTATTACTTTGAAATGTTGAAAATTATTCGTACCAAATGATGGTAACATGAATCCTATAAATCCCAAATTAATTTTATCACCCCTTTATTTCAATGAACACCGAAAGGCTTAATTATAATAACTTGCTATTTTTAACGCAAAATTTTCTCTTGAAATTCCAACTGTCATGAAATAAAGATGATATTCCTGCCTTGATATCGTTCCGTTCGTCTCGAATAAAAGTTTCACCAAGGTTGATCGCATTAAAAGCAATCGAACGTAATTTCCATAGAAAGAAACCCCAAAGAATCTCGAACGATTCTATTTGGAGAAGTGCTCGAAAATTACTGGGCGCTGTTCGTATCTGGATTTTATCGGGGAATCCTGGTGAAATCGATGGAACATCAAAGCGGTTGAAAAGGTTGAAACCATACACGATTATCCCCTTTCCAGGGTTATGCCCGCCTAATTACATTCCACTCCTCGAACGAGCCTGAAACACTATTTCCAGGACTCAAAATGTGTTTACGAACAATCCACAAATCTTTGTATCAAAACGCGATCGGCTTTCAATATTCTAAAGTTGCCCTGTCTTTAATAGGTTCAAGTCGTGTATTCCGGAATGGATTATAGTAATTGTGCGGTGTTTTTAGGATAATGCTGCCGTGTAATTACACTGGTAGCTGTTTTTACCGTCATAGATAGTAGTAATGGCGTGATATTTTGTTTCAGATGGTTGCATATCTACTTTGTTACGTTGATACGGTTTGTTTCTTCATTTTCTTTCCTCGTCAGAGACCCAAGTAAGTTTTATTATCAAGTGCACTAAATCGTGAAAAAGATAACTTGATATTTTTCTAACATGCAGTTTCATTTAATGAATAAAAAGCAATAGAAATCATAAAGTCTTTCAGTTCCATGAAAAATTTGCAAAGAAACACTATACTGCAATATTTTTGAAAAAAATAATTAAATAAGAATTTCCAGAACAATAAATTGCATAGTCAACCTTTTTTATGACACAAGAAAGATTCATATTCAGATGACATTATAAGACCTAATTCGCCGCTGATTGGCGCGTATACTTTCCCCCCTCTAATTTTAAAGAACCAGGCATTTTGACTGATTCGATAGTTCTAGTGTTAAAGGTATTGGTAATGAATGGCATGAATCGTGTAAATTAGATGCCGAAATATGGCACCGAGTATCGTGTTGTAAAACGTAAGAAAATATTCAACGACACTCACCATCACGAGCATGTTAGCTGCCGGCGGTTTGACCTGGGTGCGAAAATAGTTGTGCGTATCGACGATCTTCTGTCGGACCTTGCTGCTGCTCGTCCTTATTAGCTTGACAGGCACCCGTTCCCCGTACAACCTCGGCGCTGAAAGCAAAAGGCGCGCCTTTTTACAAACAACGTCGACCGATAACCAATACTCCTTGTCAATAAAAGTTCTGGCTGGAGCGCGAGCGTTGCTCCATTTCCTTCCCGTACCATCCGTTTCCTTTCTACGGCCGCGAGTACAGGTATCCGTTTTAAAAGCGGGGAAATATCGACAGCGTCGCCGCAGTCCAAACGGGCAATAACATTCTATTTTCATACCCTTTACCCTTCTCGATCCTTATGCCGTCGAGGTAAAGAGAACGAGAGGAATTCTCCCCGCCACGGGGAAACCGTGCCGGGTTCCTGTGCCGGGAAATGTGTTTCTCGTAATAGCGTATATATACGAAGAACGTTTCGTCCTTAGATTTCTTTTCTTTGAACGTCGATGCCCTAAAGGAGAGAGACAATGTTCCAAAATCGTTCCTGACAAGATTTCCAGAAAATCGCTTCTTACGAAAGAAAAGTAAGAACAAATTTTATTCTATCTTTGCTGAAACTAAACTCGCTGAGATCGTGTGTTAATTTGTTAATTTGTTTGTTGATCGTGTGTTAATTCGTGTATTGCTTTATTATTTAATAGAAATTGAAGAATATTATTTAGTAGTTATACAGGGTGTCAAGTACTAGCGATAATCTGACAGAAAAATATTTTAAAGTGCAATATAAAAGAAATTCGAAAAAATATTTATTTCGATAATTGCCAAGGTCCAATTTTTTTTTATACGCCGTATAGCCAATCGAGAACTGATTAACTTTTGTTTAAAATGCTTTTTTTGTTGTCAGATTATCGCAAGTACTTGAAAAGTCGTGACTAATTTTACGTGAGACACCCTGTATAAAATAATATTTAGTTCGCTTAAAAGTTGAAAGTTGAAAATTTCATTGCCTAATGAAATTTTATCTATCGTTTTCGTACTTTATTATTTTTTTTTGCCCAAAAATTCAAGTACCTAGTACTGGTATCTGCTAATTAGATAATAACGATTGCCATGGAAATTTACTTCTGTATCTCTGTTTAACAATCTCATATTTTGTGATTCTGTGGACGCTTTCGCATCGATTTATGTTTTCAAACTAGAAATTTATAAAAACCGGTGTCAAGTATGAACGATTCAATGGGTGTCTTGATTCTGGAGAAATCTACGGATACAAAAGTCTGTTAGCGAGCTGCCAAATGGATTCTAAACGTAAGATGGACATTGGGAGATACGTCGAGGCATGGAAGCCAACAAATCGTAAATCCAAGCAATATCCAAGTTGTTTCAACGCATCGCAAGGGTTTATGATCAAATGCTTTCAAGCTTTTATTAATTTTACGGATGGATATCTGGAATAGTTCCATTAAACTACAGGAGTAAATGGATACGGACCATTCGTCGTAGCTGTTGCGAAAGTTAAATACACGATCTTGTAAACAAATTTTAATTAATGAAACCTAACAGAGTTGTTTAAACGTTTCAAAATATCACGAACAAAACTTATCTGACAGAATTGTATTCAACACCGCTCAATTATTTTTAATTCAGAACTTGATCGTTTCAACTTAAAATAATATATAGTGATATGTAGCGATTTATGTTTGAAAAAAATAGAAGGAAAATGTTATGAACTTTTATCACAACCCAGTAAGTTTCCTTTGAAAAGCTTTCGTACGCACAGAGTTAAGCAAAATTCGAATGAAAATTAATGCGAACCAACGCTGCACAGGGACGACGGAATATAAATGCAGAGAATAACATATACATACTGTGTTTAAAGACAGGTTTTAATTACACGTCTTATTTATACCAACACAATAACCGACTCTGTTCGACAAATAACGTATGAATAAATACTTAGAACCAGGTCAAAAGTGAACGGTTGAAATGTCTACTAAATTCAAAAAATGTTCACCCACGTAACGAGATAGCTAGAGGCGGTTTCTAATTACGAACTCGAAAAGGAAATATTTTTGTTTATAATCTCGTTTATCAATGGTTGCTGGAAGACAAACACGGGAGACAACGAAGTTAGCCGATCCGAGAACGAGCATCCCGTGTCCCGCGTTTTATTTCAGCGCGAATTTCTCTTTGATTAATGGCGTCGAAAAATTCGAACGATTTCTCGGAAACTCTGACAGCAGCCACATTACTCAGGTCACGGTTCGCTAACTTCGTCCATGGGCGAACACAGATTGCGAGCTTTCCTTCGTTGCCCGGTCGACGTTCGAGTCGAAATACCTTCGATTATATCTTTACACAGTCGTTTAAGCGTTTAGAATGAACTGCGTTTTAAATGATTCCCATGGCACAGTCGGATTTGATCTTATCAATTTTATTGCCTGAAAGTAGATGGTGTTATGCTGCCTCTAATGATTCGAAATATTCGAGGAAGATTATTGGATTTTCCAATTTAACGGGACAAAATACATAAGAAAAATATAGTGGCATTGAATGTGCATTTTGACTGTAAACCCAACAATAATACGATTATTGAAAAGACACGAAACTGACCTACTCTAAGCCGGTATCGATAGACTCGGTGCCTCTAATGATATTTTATAGCACGCTCATCCTGCGAATTAGCTCGAATTACCGACGGATAAAGCCAGCCCGAAATCATCCAATCTGCGTCGTCATTTGTAGGCGGGTAACCGAGAAGGAGGGGTAATCAACGATAGCTTGATCTCCTTGTAAATTAACCGTGACCCTGATTTATCGGTCGACCTACGAGTGTCGAGGGGATCAGATGATTATCCACTAGTGTGTCCTGATAAAATCTTCCGTAACCGTACCATCGTCGACCCTAATTTAACATTTCGACCCGACCGCGAACTTTGGCCAAAGTGAACAGCCCGCTTGAGACGGATGGCACGAAAACGCTTGATCCTATTTACCGGGTCGAAACAAACTTCCGGGAATTATTCATCGTTCCACGACGTTTATCTTTCGACGAGCAAATGTAGAAATTTCGATGAAAATCGACCGCAAATCGACGAGTTTCAATCCGTTGCACTCGAGCGACGCCTCCATTTATCAGAGTATCATAAAATGCGAAATTTAAGATTTATTTGTATTAGAACATAGAAATTCGACGATAGGAATGAAAATAAATAGATTTTCTTACGAGAAAGGGTGTTTGGCTTTCGGAAACTTTGCTGGAACGTAAAGGGCTGAAACTCTTCGAGATTTCTGTGAATTTCTTACCGGAGAAGATTATTTTATTTATTTTGAAATTATCAATCTGGCTTGGGTGCAGAAAATCTAAATTATTCCTTTGGGCACGACTTGTTTGACGTAGAAGTAGAATGTATGAGGTAACAGTTTTCAAAAACAAAAATATTTTATTATATCGTCCAGAATAATAATTGTAATTGGAAAAAATAATTCCCATTGCCTGCGAAACAAGAAGAAGAAAAAAATTAGCTCTTTCCATCCCAGTGAGTTCACAAAGGGTTAAATAATTTCTGCACACGTTTCAATTAATTTCACCTCTGATTAGGTTTCTTGACAAATTTCCAATTTCAATATCGAAAAGCAAATTTCGCGGAAAGTTTGTTAAAAAAAAAGAAGAAAATAGAAGAAAAGAATGAAGCAACACGAAAAAGGCGAGGCGTTGCAAGGAAGTTCACGATACGTTTTCTCATCTCCGTGCTCGTTGCCCTGCATAAATTTGACTCGCAGATTATGAAATTCTCCCAGTCACCGAACTCGCCTACCCTCTGGTGCATTGTTTCTGTCAGCTTTATCCCCGTACCTAGCTTTTTCCTCCGTCTACTT
The DNA here is from genome assembly GCA_943735885.1 of Stelis phaeoptera. Classification (NCBI taxonomy): domain Eukaryota; kingdom Metazoa; phylum Arthropoda; class Insecta; order Hymenoptera; family Megachilidae; genus Stelis; species Stelis phaeoptera. The sequence goes on from OX030933.1 coordinate 9,013,622, forward strand.
TTAACCCAGGTCCCAAAAAATTAGGGACGAATGAAGTTTCGAGGCTTTCGTAACAGGTGCTCGTAATGAACGTTCGTTCGACTTTCGAAACTTTCGTCTGCCCGTCGTTCAACGGAAACTCGTAAAAAAAAAGAAGAAAAAAAAATAAACGAAAGCATGCAGGTTTATGCGTTGCTTGTTTCGACAAAATGACTCGCGGTTATTTAATAAACCAACGATTCTAGATTCTAAAAAAAAATATCTTATATCGTTTGGAATATTTTTACTTTGTTTCGTAGAGTTTTGCTTCGTATAATCGTTTAAGTGGGATACCGTTTACGCGTTATTATTCTCGGAGATTCTATAATTTCCCGTTGGACCCGATCTCGGGAGGAAAAATGATTCTTCGGGAGGAGCGAAACTGGATGGAAGGAAATCGAAACGATTGAAATAAACGATACTTTACTTGGTTTACTGCGATGCGTCTTCCGTGGCACGGCCGCTGGCAGCGCCAGAGCTATTAGGACGATAATCCACAGCCACCTCATAATTTCCGGTTACGATCTGCAACACACCAACCCAGATGTTATTGAAAACTCGAAGAAACTCGTTGCTTTCAGTTTCGTATTCAAAAGGTTGTTCTTAAGTAAACGTTACGATTCAAAGGCTTCGTTGAAATTTCGAACGAAAGCGATTTGAATGGTAAGAGAACTTTTCGTAAAATATGGTGATATTTTTAACAAAACTTCATGCTTCTTAACATGGTGGTACATGGTCGAAAGAAGAATCCTTCGTTTCACCTTTTTGTTCTAAAAAATTGGAGTCATACACTGAATTTATTATTTTATACAAAACTGTCTTAATAATTTACACTATGTTAGCCACCTTTAACTTGTTCCAGTATATCTAAATAGTGTTAAAAATTATTACTGTTACTTGCACAAAATCACGTTTATTAAAGAACATTTAATTATAATAATTACCTAAAAACTACCTTAACGGGATCTTTAATTTTCAGACAGGGTATGTTAATTTTATGGATTGTTCAAATTTTTCTTCTAATCAGAAACATGTTCCACTTCTAAGAATAAAAGGTTAAAATTATTTTGCATTCACGGCAATCAATTATAAATTTGTGACGAAGAAGCTAATTAAACAAAATTTAATAAACCTTGCAAAATATTCATTGTAACCCCCGAAAGTGTTCGTCTTTCGAATTGAAATTCTGTGTTCGAATAAACGAACACACGATAGCAACGACCTGCTTTAGTTGCACTCGCTCTCTTGTTTCATGTGAGAAATTCCGGGAATATAATTGTCCAATTCGTTTGGACATTCTGGTCGATGGAAACGCGACAAACGAGTCGCAATTACGCACCGCGCAAGCTTGATTTGTTGCATTATTATTTAACAGTGGAACGATCTGTCCGTTAGAGGAAATCAATTTTTCCAAAAGCGCAGATCGAGTAATAACGTCGAAACCGTACGAATTGTTATAAAATCAACCCTTTTGTTCCAACTGGAAATAATGTATTTTTTTAAATATAAAAGAAATACCTACAATATTTTTATGAACTTAGAAATGTTAATATATTATATTTTTAGAAACTCTGAAACTCCTAAATAATATTTTTACGAACTTAGAAACTTAAAAATATGTTTTTAATGTACTTGTAATATTTTTGAGAGAAGAATTTGTTATTTTTCCAAATTTGTCAATCATACGTTGGATTACCCTTTGAGAGCCTTCTTAAATTACGAATAATTAAACGTCGACATTCAGGCCAAATAATATTACGTTTTAAGAATAAAATAATTAACTGAGAATTTTCTCTTTAACAAAATTTTCAAAATTTCGAAAAGTCAGCTTTCTAATACTATAAATTTATATTGAACAAATATATTATTTTACTTACATCATGTAATATCGAACATGTTTAATATCAATCGCTTAATTGATTAAATATGTACAACTATCTCAACGTTTCTATTTCTTAATATTGATACTGTTCTTTGGCAAAGTGTTGACAATTACATTTTAAAGTGTATTGTAGTTCAAAGGGATACGGATTAAAGTGCATCCAGCTGTTCAGAATAAACGTTTCCAATTGCGATCCATTCGTCTCCGGAATAACCCACTAAAGAGTCTATTTTACCTAACGTTTCGCTGTGATCGCAGCCGATACGCCGGTTTACGATGTCTCGAATCGAATCGTGCTTATTCAGCGAACGAATTCGTCTACTCGACGAACGAAGAGCTTGAACTTCTGCCAAATACCGATCGTTCAGGGTATCGTTATACATTCAGTTTCGAGAAGCTGAGCAAATGGTACAGAGGCATGTGTCCTATCTCGATTTCAGGCTCGACCGATCAAAAGTCGATAAAGAATCTCAAAGTAAAAGTATTTCGTCTCTGTTGTTTTACTTTGACTCCTCTTACCAGAGTTGTAACGAAAAATTCGATGTTTCATAATTGTATTTAAGATATTTAAATACAATAAAGAATTGCAGATATTTTAATTATTATAGTACACGGTGGAATTGTATTCGAAATATTCAAATTAGAATGGTACTAGTTAAGAATAAAGATTGCAAATTAAATTAAGAAATGTTAAATATTTTCTATTACAGAAATATTTATATTCAAACATAAAAAAATTCTTATATTAGTATTCGAATGTTAGTTTATGTTAAAACATAGAAATTCTAACACGATTCTGTATCACTAAATTATCACAAACTAGCATTAATATTATATCAATCTGTAACTTAAAATTAATCCGGAGTAACCTTTCATAAATGTGTCAGAATTCGTTTATTTTATATTATATTAATCATGCAAAAATTTTATATCGAAATACAAATATTTAATATCTTTTAGCCACTCGAGAAAAAGAATATATGTCTAATTCCGTTTTCGTAATCATGGACAGCAACATTTTAAGAACAAACTACAGATCGATTTTTCGAAATAGCACAATTTGATACGCAACAACATAATATATCGACTACAATCGTGTTGCATAGTCGATTTTTGGCCCAGATCCAACCGTCCTCCCTCCAGAACGATAAACAACAGTTTCCTGCACCACTATACCGTTTCACTTTTGCCTTTGCTTGATAAACAGTCGGTGTGTGCTCGCTCCGCTTTGTGACAAGCCAAGCGAGCACTCTCAAGGGTGAACGCTGCGGTCGCTCGTATCCAGCGTCAGTAGTAAAAGCAAGAATATGGTCAGCCATGTCTGATCGGAGGCTCGCCTCGACCACTAAAGCCTGCCTGTCGTCGCGCTACGTTGTAAGCGAAATTTCTCTTGAAAGCCGAATGGAACGCCTACTTCCGGGTTAATCGGATGAAAGGCGAATTATCGAAGATTCCAAATCATATATTTTTGATAATTAAAGTTCCGAAATTAAATAACAAGTTAGGAATTCTACGACTTACTGAGCTTAATTCCTAGCAAATTGTTAATTACAATTCTTAAATATTTAGGTTAAATATTCAGTTCGGTAGGTATTGTAAGAATTACACCTGAAATTCGAATATCGGTTCCTGATGTTAACGTGTTAATTTGTTCGAAACTCGAAGTGTTTAATTACACAAACTATCCCTCGTATTTTCAGTCGAAAATCAAAAACAGGGCACGTTTCTTTGCGATCGTTCGCAGCTTTCCGCTGAAGTATTAAAGCAAAAATTTAATTACACGTTGTGTCCGAGTAGACGGTTAAAAAATACCCGAGCAGTCGAGTCGATAATCAAAGTCTCGCGTAATTAACTAAATCAGAGCCCAACGTTACAGATCTCAGCTCCGTGAATTTCAAAGGAAATAATTTTCTCTTCGTTCGATAAACGATTTCGGCTCCATTATTAAACAGACTGGTTATCGACGCGGGTGCAGCTTCGGTCGCGAGATTGAATGAAAATATTGCGGATATCTTTGGCGAAATAATGATCGAGCTTGGTTTCTGCTTCCACCTTGTTGTTAGAGCGGTACATTCTGGTTGACGTTTTTATTCCCGTTGCCAGAGTGGTAGAACAGGATAGCAGAAGGACGTCGTCTGTCGACAATCGATTGCACCGGGTCCATCGTCGATATAGACACGAATACTCTTAGAATCGCTCGCTTGTTATGCAAACACGCACGTCCAAGACGTAGCTGAGAGGTTGGGCTGTATCGAACACGAGGATTGTTATTCGGCACGATAATAATGCTGTCTGAATTCCACCAAGGAAGCTTTGGAATCGAACGGAGGCGGATCCGGTAGCCTAGCTTCGAGTGGATGAAATTTGTGAAAATATATTTTTATACTTTTATCCGACAACCCAAACGATAAAGTTGATATAAATTATTGATGGCAGAGGATGAGAAAGTTATCGGTTTGCCAATTTCTTTTGTTTCTATTATTTTTTAACATCGTTCTCTTTAAGGAGAGAATTTTCTTTAGTACTTTTTAAATACATTTACTCGGACGAAACGCCATTTAATGTGGTTCATATCCGTCGAATTCAATTATAAAATAAAGAGGTTAACTCAATTTTTACATCAGTTTACGTTCATGTTGTTTTCCCCGAATTATAGTAGTCAATTTCTGCGAGGCAATGGATATCGCTGCACTTAATAATTTATTATAGTCAATTTTATGAGGAAAAGCATTGATGCGTTGAAGAAAATGTCATCCACGGTGGTTAATCATTATTAAACGAAAGTTTCGATTCGAAGGTAACTCATTTACGGTGTCCGGTCGTAAAATGGTGCTTTCACCATAGAAGTTCGGCTGCCTTTATGCCTCAATTATGAATCTAGGGTCGTTTTAAAACTTAACCCGTCGCAGCAGACATTTACGACCCGATTGAATGTGCCGGACCGATAGTAAAGCTGAATTTATATCACGTCTTGAATTTGAAAAGAAAGTTACGCCCGAATAGGGACCACCTTAATTTACCTCTTCTTCTCATCTGATTTCTCAACTTTCCGTACATGAATCACGTTTCGTTAATTCAATCAAATCGTGTCAATCTAATCGAAACGAAACAGCAAACTAATCTAATAATTCTTATAAGATTTCTATAAAAATTGTCCGATGATATACAAATCAATTTAAATAATAATTTAAGTTCCAAGAAACTTGTACTTTGAATAACGTTATTTCCGAATATCCTTAATTATTATGATACACGATTAATTTTGATTAAATGAATCTTTTGTATATAAAGAAATAGAACACCTTTCTGCAATAATTATTTTATACAAATTAAATAAATTTCAGTCTCTGTTTTTAAATAATTAAACAAACGAAAGGTTCTCAACGATCGTCTAATTTCATGCAATTATTAAAAGAATAACTATTGCAATTCCGCACAATTTAAAAGAGTTACGTCAAAACTGTTTAAACGCACTAACGATCTCGCAAAGGTTTTTGAAAAGCTCAAAACATAAGATATCATATCATGCGATCCTTTGATACATTTGAAAAGCTTGAAACGTGTAATAATTAAAGTGACAAATTTTGAAGATCCACATAATATGGCAGAGTCGTGTCGAGATCGCTTAAACGCACGAGTTCTCGTGGAAAGGTTTTTGAAAAGCTTTTAAAATAATAAAAAGGAACACTGTCGTTCCCTGTAGTTATCCGTGAAACATCATATTAAGTCCGTAATCCTTGTTACGGGGCACGTCGCGATGATAACGTTGTCAAAATTCATCGTTTTCTCGCGTCCGCTCCTCTCCGATTTTCCTGGAAACTCGAACGAGATTCGGCCACCACGAAACAACCAATTTACTCGGGATGTGTACACGTTGAACAACATGTAACTTTCACGAAGAACATCGGAGCTGGATGAATGGTTGCCACGATGTGAGAAACGTTGTACTTGTCCAGATCGATTGCAGCGTTACGTAGCTTGTACGTTTCGGTATTAAAACACGATTCCAGAGTGTGTGTGTCCAGAAGGAAAACGTTTCCCGGCTTGTTTCATCAAGGATTTCCTGTGCTATAGTAACGGGCTAGAAATTGTTGGAAATACGTTCCCTTTGGACTTGTTTCGACCCTTTTCGTTCGCAATTGTTTCCTTAAAAGGAAATAAATATCTTCTTCTTTCATTATTTATAAATAGTTGATAAATATTATATGTTACGGACGCTAATTTCGATAGAAATTAACTATTGGTAAAATATTTTACTGAGATTCAAAGATTGAGAAGGAAAATTTCAAATTTTCAAAGAAAAACGTAGATAAACTTTGAACGATGTTAACATTGTACCAATAATGTAAGATAGCAAACTAAAAGGGTCAAAATTATTTTAATCCTATCATGAAAGGATACAAATATAGCAAGGAATTATTAATTTAAACGGTATTTGATTTGACAGAAAACATAACGATATAAAATATCGAGGAAAAAATTGGGAATTAATTGTTCGACGGATGTTGAAATCATTTTGCGCCTTAGGATAAAAGAAAAGAGTCTCGAAAAGAGAAAACGAAGAATGAAATTCCGACTGTATATATTTTCGCACGAAACGGAAACGTTTATTCCCAAGGGATTCGCGCAACCGCAGGCTCGTTTGAGATGCGGCTCGCGAGCAATTTGAAGCGGTATCTCTGTCGGCTTCGCACCGACCGACCTCCGCTTGCATTGTACTGTTCGCGAACCGACCGCTTTCATACATGTATGCATGCCCTGGGACACCTACGAGCAGGATTTTATAAGGGATTTTATCCATTCCAAGTGAAATACCACACCGTCAAAGGGTGCAAATCGACCGGGCTGTTTCATAGTTTAACTCGTTCGTTCACGACGAACCGAGGAATCATGTATATAGTAAGAGTAAAGAAGAAGGTACAAATAACGAGATACCAAAGTTTTGATAGCAACTGTCGTTCTTTCGTTTGATAAACATTTTTGGCTCTAATTAGAATTTTCCTCGTTCACTTCGGTTTATTTCTTGATTTTTTAAGTAATAATAAAAATGGCAAGTTATACTATAATAATCGTAGTTTACTGTGTTTTTAATTACGATGTAATGAGGGAAATCGAAATGGCAAATTGGTAGAAATATGGGACAACAATCTATTAGTCTTTGAACAGCAGATACTGGGTGACATCTGACCCGTCATGTAGAATTATATTCATTGCTATCCTGTTTCAACAAAATTTTACGAATCTTCCATGGTTTGATAGGATAAAATTTTAATAAAGATACTAAAAATACAGAGTACGAAAATTTGAATACAGGTTATAAGTGACCCAGCGTTCTATGATTAGGACGATTTATTAAAAACACTGTGATGATATCTAAAATTACAAATCAGAGCCACCATAAAGTATAAGGCACATAGCTTCATCCTCATCTAACCGTCCCCTTTAATCCGACCCTGAATTCAAATTGAATTCATATCAGAACATATCTCATAGCTTGATTTATATTAAAATTCGTGAAAATTCATAACCTTTTCATTTCAAAACAAAACTGTCGATTTTCAAAAGCAGAACCTTAAAAGTGACATTTAATTTCAAAAATTTGAAATTGAAAAAAAAGAAATAGAACTATAGGGATAAAATTTTCTAAAAATAAACGCAAACGTTGAAGTACGATCGCGCCCTTTTCCCGGCATAACAGTGTCATTTTCACGATAATAGAGAACGAGGCAATCTTCCCTTTATCTAAAACGGAAGCTCCTCATCTTGGACGAGCCCGCAGCTGATGGAACAATCAGGTTGCAGCTTCGAACGCATACACACACGCAGTCGGCAAACTGTTGTACAAACAGAGACCGTGAGGGTCCAGGTTAAACAGTGAATTATTGTATCTGAATACACGAGGACGAGGCACGTTTTGTAATAACAGTTGAAGCGAGGAACCGGCGACGATGAAAAACAGAAATGGAAATCCAACGTCCTTCCGGCGTTTTCGTCGACACCGGTCCACGATAACGGCCGGAATTTTCTGAATTGAATTAAGGATCGTGTTTAGCCGGGAGAAAGATCTCCTGGAATCAAGGATCTCTTGTCTACCGTCGGAACGTTCCTCGAGATGTCTGCGCGATTTGTTTCAGACCTGAAGCCTTTACAAGCGATTGTGTGGCTCGGGTTGATTGTTTCGAGGATTTTCATTCGAGTTTCTCGCCGTTTTGAGACAAGAAACCAGGTTTGCTTTCGGCTATTTCGTGAACAAAGAGTTGCGAAGAATCTTGGAATATTTCAACTGGGTATTGCGTTGAATATCACAGAAGAAAGGGTTTAAAATTTAAAATCTACTTCATTAGCTCGACTGTGTTTCGGTGCTTGTGAAAAGAGAAACGGGATTTGGTTTATAAACCCTTTAACGTCCAGATACCACTGAAGGATATATCTGGGGGACATTTGAAAAATTTGGCAGATTTGGGATCCTAAATCATTTATTATCGATTTTTATGGCATATGTGCCACATCAGACGTTAATTGTTATTGACTGTTGGATTCTGGAGTAATCGTGGTCTAATTTACATTTGTAACCCTTTCGCGATGGCTCCAAATATTCTATTTCTTTTTTTAAAATTTAGAAAGGGTTCAAATAAAACCGAAGAACGAACCCTAACAATTTAAAATTGTTTGAGTATTTTTTAAATCAATATTTTCACGAAACAAAGTTAAATGGACAAAGAAAAATAAGTACAAGAAATTTCTTTCGCAATACAATTGTCTAAAGTCCACCGTGACATCTTTGGATTGCTGTTTGAATTAAAAATAATTCCCACTTCTGCACAAATATCTCGAATAAACTCGCCTGCTTCAGCTTGTTTCTTTAACAGAGCCACGAAAACAAAAGGCAGAGCTTTTCTGTTCGAGTCAACATCCGGTTGTGCCATTTGTTTCGAGATGTCGAACGAACTGGGCGAGTAAAACGTAGACGGTATTAACCGAAACGACATCGATAAACATTTGCGGATGAAGTTTTCTATGAATCGACGATACAGGATCGAGGAAACGTCTTCAACGAACTTGCTCGAAACTTCTTCAGAAGTTTCTTCGAGATGTTCTTTTACACCTTATTTCGACTAATACATATACAGTTACGTCCGACTGTGTCCACCCTTTAGCACCCTTGCACGGCTAATGTTGAACTTTCTCAACTCGTACATCGGATGAAACAAGGATTACGAATGGTCCGAACTTCTTTGCTCGTTAGCAGAAACTTAAAACCGTTTCGAATCTTGTTGAACAGCGATTAAATAGTTTCACGAAATACGAACGATTTTTTCGACTGTTCGTTCTTCCTGCTTTCCGAAGATAAACGCTTTCGTACAGAAAGGAATCGTATTTATGTTAGAAATATAATATTTCGAAGTTTTCAGGTTACTGAAAGCATAATATACTGTTGTCTCCAAGTTCTTCAAAGGATAATGTTTCAAAACTTTTAAATTACCAGAAGTATATTTCTTTGTTTAATTTCTGTTTCAACCAGGAAGGGTTAATCGAGAATTTTGATATTTAATAGAAGACTTTCAGTTTTAAATAGATAGAAATTATTTTAAATAATCTTTGGAGATTTATAAAAAGAGTTCTAAATTGAATTTCAATTGTTAGCTCTCTCCATGGTCCGTTGTCCGAAGTTTGATAACAAAGTAAAATGAACGAGTAAATTATCGTATCAAAATATAATTCTTAGTAACTTTGAACTATAAAACGTATGACGAGACCTTCTTCCACTGCGTCGTCATTTCCCTAGGATCCCCTAACATTCCCGACAGTATACAATAGAACCTAAAATAGACTGAAGTATCCAGAAATTGACATTTTTGAATAATAAAAGAATAAAATTGTACATTTAATTTCCTTCTCAAAATTTCATTGTTAATTCAACAATATTAATTAATCAATGAAAGTGACTTTCTATTTACGTATAACTGTTTGAATATTGGGCTATGGATTAAGAAAACTCAATACTTAATCCTGTACTTATTTGAATAACTTACTTATTAATTTACTCGTTTCATTTTAATGATGTATCCATCCTAGAAGATTTGGGTAATGGATGTTCGATTACAAGGAATTTCACTCGGGTACAAATTATAAATTCGAATGGTATCGCGCAAGTTTGGCGAACTTTCGGCCCCGTCTACACTCGAACGAACTTATCAGATCGCATTTCATCCGCGGGTAAAATCGCGTGAAACTTAAGGACGCGAGGGAAGCTCGGTCGACGAGGAATGTTTCTGCTTAAACGATGTTCCCGGGGTGCACGTGCGTGAAGCTAGCGTCGAACAGAGGCACCCCTTAAGCCTCGTATACAAACCCTGAATCCCTAAGGTTCGCCACACTGTCGTAAATGGGCTGAGATATTACTCTTCCCCTAACGTAGATAGACAGGTCGGGGATATTCGTATCGCGAAATTTAGAGCCTCGTCTTAGGTGGGAAATATTAATTAATTTTTTCCCCAAGACGAGTTCCGATTTAATTGAATTTATTAATCCTTCGTTCTTACATTTACGTCCTAAGAAAAATGAATCATAATTCAAATTTTCTACCCCTCCGAGAGAAAATAATTAAATATTTTTGGAGATGTTTATAATTTATTATTATATATAATTTAATGTAGAGTCGAGTTTCTAAGTTTCTAAAAAAAATATATAATATTTCATTATCGAATAACTGAAAGAAAAGCAAAATTATTTATGTTGATTTAAGTAAAAAGTTTAATTTGTCGAATGAAACGATCCTATCCTTCATAATTGCAATTATAACGCGTCCGACTACTTATGGCTGTTTCTACTGTGGCGTTTGACCACCGTGTTTTCAAATTGAACCGTTCAAAGATCAGAGTTAAAATTTTAATACCACAGCACTCGATTAATGTTCAATTTTCCATATTTCAAATAAATTCCTGACCACTACTAAATAACAACAATTGATTTGCCTATCAAGTAATAAATAATTCTTTTTCAGTAACCAATTGTGATTATTCTAACGTAACAATATTTTACGATAAACAATTCATCTCTGATAACAAACTTCCATTATGTACATAATACAATAAGCTGCACAAGCGAACACAGAATAAAACCAGCCACTATTCTCCGATCGATTTGATATCGTTTCAAAGATTTTCGAGAATTTCAGGGAACAGCCATGAAAATCCCTTAGAGGATTCTCTGTTTGCTCGTTTCGACAATCCCCCACCTCGTCGAAGATCACGGATGTTTAATATTTCAGCGCCTCCTCTTTCGCAAACCTTGTGTCGCAATATTTAATTTGCCCTGCCTTTGTAAAGTTGGCGAAAATTTGCATACAACGTGCCCGTCGCCGCGACAGGAAATTCAAACGTCTAAATTCGTGTCACGTATCGGTCGCGCGTGCAAAACTTGCATTTTTTAATACCCCGCCCCGCACACGTAACCTTGTTTCATCCCCGAAACATCTCCCGACGTTATTTTTTTCCTTTGCCTTCTGTCTTTCATTTGATCGTCGCAATCCTTTGGGAAGGTTTTCGAATAAACGAGCCGTAGTTTCTTCACGGTTCGTTCAGCTTCCGTCGACGTGGCTTCGTTTTATTAGATTATAGAGATATTCATTCGCCAGAGCAATTAATTGCACCGGATGAGAAATAGAGAAATCGATAAAATAATATAGGGTGTGGGGATGAAAGAATTAATACTTTAAATGATAATTATATGAATAAATGAATTCAGGAAATGAAAATTAGATTCTCTGGTATCTACACATTTTTATGACTTTTCAGTGTTGTTATTTTTTAACTTATTTTTGTCCACTCTGTCAAATGGTAATTACAATTTGAAATTAATAAGTTTACTACATATGTATATAGACTCTCGATACGATTCTGTAACAATTTATTTTTAGATTTAGATTTTAATATTACCATTTCTTTTATTTTCTTTATTTTTTAACAGTTTGAGTAACTCGTGAAAGCCCAATTTTTAATTTATTTTCAAATCCATTCTGGGAAATTTCAGAAAAATTCAATAATAAATTGCCTTCTTTCGTCAGAATTATTTTAGAAACACAAGCTACAGCAAAATTCGTACACTAAACGTTATTCAAACACACCTGCATCGATACCTTTATCGAGAAACGGTCGCTGAAAAGGTTCTTTTAATGAAATAACGGATCAAACGGTACAGTAAAACACGGATGTGAAAAAAGAAAAAAAAGAATGTACAGAAATATCTTTCACTCGAATATTTTCATTCAACCATTGATAAACGTTGAACGTTCGAGCTTTGAGCCATTTTATTAACTGGATATTTAATTCGATCGGTGCCTTTGTGTGCCTCATCGTTCGTCGGAATTTCCATACAAATGTGGTGAAGAACTCACACAGAGTGATACTTTAAACACGGCCTCGAATGCAAATACGCTTTTGCTCGTTTCTCACAAAAAAAATAGTGCTCCCTTTTTTTCCACCGTGTTCCTGATTTTCAACAATCGATGTAGCAACATCGCGTTTGAATACCGATCAAACAAAAGTCTCCGAGTTGCACACCGATAGCCGGATCGTCAAAGACCCGGCAATTCTTTGTGGAAAAATTATTATTACATTGATAGATAAATTCGTGATTTTATTTATTGTTTGGGTAAAAAATACTTTGATATATTTGTGATAGTTTTGTTTGACCCGTATAATATTATTTTATTATTTTATGTTTCTTCGGTATTGTACAATCGAAAATTAGAAAGATCCCCTTATAACGCGACTTTGTTCCAATATAGTTCCGCCTTAACGAACCAAAATAAGGAATTTTGCAAACAAATTATCTAATTATTTATTATTAGTTAAGTTTTGTTAAATTTTGATACTTAACCCTACTTTTTATAAATGCTAGTTCCTCGCTTTGTGACACGGATTCGTATAAACCTGTATTTTCCAAGAATCTAACGACCGTGTTAGACGAGGACTACCCGTTTTACTACAAAGTTACACGAGTGCGTGGACAGTCAAATCGATAAAAATAACCGTAGAAATTGATGCGTTAAAAGTATTGTCAATGATCAATGGGAATGTTTCTGGTCGAATGCTTCAGGATTCGAAGGTAACGTATCCTGGATAGTTCAGGGACGATCTATGGACGATGGTATAAAACACAGCTGCACTTTAATCTTGTGGGAAAACGGTGAAACGAACGATCCCTGTGGCCGCGTAAAATATTCTCGATTAACGAGCGACCTGCACTAGAATTCGAGAGTGCCGGTAAAAAATATTAGACTTACCGCGAAAATTCGTCAAAGAATGATTCGTTCGCTGCTGTTCTTTCCGCGGGAAACACTGTAACAGAAGAAAAATAAAAATAAATGGATAAAAACAAAGCACGCTTCTATTTTTAATTCTTTTCATTTCCCTCTATGTATTTTCTATCGATACGAATATTCTGTCTACTTTATTTAATTTTTGTCATAATCATAAATTGTCGTAATTCTCAAAGTAATTACGGTATTGGATTACAGACTTTTCTATTATAATCAAGAAAATTATTTAATATACTTCAGTACTTAGATTTCATGCGATAAACTTCGAAACAAGTTTTGCATAGTGAATGATCGGAAGACTCAACTTTTAATTTTGCGAGTTTAACAATTTTACAAGTTAATATCGTATGAAAAGGGGGAGAGGAAGAAAAATTGGAGCAACGTTATCAGACGTTAATTAAACAGAATTTCCGAGTACCGACGAAGGTAAACGGCATTAATCGCTTTGTGTATGTTGCCAACATCCACCAGCGAAATAGGCAAATACGAGTATTATATATTGACATCGACTGGTGCCGTTCGGTACACACGGAAATGCTGCCATACCGTGCGAACTTGGTGTAATTAATTAGCGAAGCAATTACGACGCGTAATGAAGCCGCGCGAACGAATCGGAAACACGTGATGCGTCCGACAGAACAGTCCTGATTTAGGTAATAACGAAGACCCTGGCTTTTCCAATGACAAATGTGCCCTCCCACTCTTCCTCCCCCATCGTAAGACGGTTCAACAATGAAGCATAATAATTTTATTAATGTTCATTACTCGAGATTAAAATTTGAAGCAGTTCAGATAAAGCGGCTCTAAGATAACATCGCTGAAGAGTCGAACATTATAAATAATATTCACAATAATTTCGAAAACTATGATCAAATTTCATAGTACCTTTAAAAATCGAATTAACCCTTTTGTTCCTGTTGAAAATATCATCTATTTCTGTAATAGAAATATTTTCAGAAACTTCAAAATTTCGAAATACTTTATATTTTTCACAATATTCGTCGTATGCGAGCAACTATTTTCCAGGGACGTACATGTACGTTCCTCGTAGTTAAAGGGTTAATTTCACGAAATTCTTGCACAAGTAATCAGAAGGATCTCCTGTCGTTCGTGCATGTATTTTCGTCAGTTTATCGGAGCCAACAAGAAACGAGACGTGGGATACGCAGGAACGAACCTATCCGTGGCTTAATTAGAAGCATTAATATGGATAAACTGAGATGAGGCTCTAGTCGAAGGATTTGCATGTTGGCCGGTTACCGACGGTAGACACTGTCGGATTTTCAACCGTTTTCCCATCGTTTTCGACACGACCCGGATTTGCTTTAAGACCCCACGGATCATGGAGCAGAAAGCCAGAATATCTCTGGATACGCGTATCGCCTGGCGATGTCGGAGTATCAGGAATTTAAAGGTGTCCCGATCCGTTGAGACCGCTACAAACGGCGAATATCATCGTAAAGTACCTTCCCAATATCCGGAAACAATGACAATTTATCTAGCCTTGCCTCCGTTAGTCTGGAATTTTGATAATTTAGAGTTTCTTAAGTGTTCCTGGGATACTCGATACACCTGAGTACTTAATTGGAAGACCGACCAAGGTGTCGAGGATCTGAATTAAAGAATTGGAAGTGTATTGTTCTATAATTTCTTTTCCAAGATTTTAGATGATTTCTATGATTAATTATTTCAATTTTGTACTATTTTTAATCCCTTCGATTATTTAGGATTTCAGTTTCTTTTAGTGTTTCTGGTTATTTTAACTCCGAAGGATTCTCAGATTGTTTATTTTGTATTATTTTAGCTAAATTAATTAACTTTTGTGTTAATTTCTGAGGATTATGATTTGTTATTCAATTTATACAAAGAATTTAATTTTTGGCTATTTTTCTAAAGGTTTTAGGTTCTTACTGCTTCCAATTACTTTAAGTTCTAAGGATATTAATTTCTCACTATTTCCCATTACCTACTTTAACTGATTGCTATTTTTAATCATTTTAGTTTTGAAAGATTTTAGTTTCTTGTCGTTTTCAGTTACTTTAATTTTTAAGGATTTTAATTTCTTATTATGTACTTTTAATTTCGAAAAATTTCATTTGAAGAATTTAAATTTCTCGCTACTTTTAATTATCCCCTCAATAAATTTATCAGAATACAAAATTTATTATTTTAATTTCCAACTCTTCAGATTCTTACCCAAAATTAACTACAAAAAAAAGATTGCTTACAAAACTGACAAACACTGCATGACGTATATCTATTTCTACTGACAATGAGAGAAACCATAGATTGAACTTCAACAGAGCCGTATTTGACCCGTGCCGCTTAATGGTTGCAATTTTTCACAACGAAATGATTGCAGTCGAAAAGCAATCAAAAGACGATTGTAGCTGGAATAATTGCCATTTCTCATTGCATATAGTGCATTCGACGTCTTAGGGAATTGTTTCCTGTTCCAGGGATTGTCGTCGGTCGTATAACAACGTCAGAGTCCTTTAGGATAGGGAAGCTGTGACAGCGCATTCATCCCGTATGTGACGTTCAATCGCGACGGGTCATTTGTACGTATTTACGAGGCAATTCAACGACTCAGTTAATTGGCTACGTAGATCGTGACTGAAACGCGTTCCCAGATACGATCGGATTCCCTTAGGATCAATTAGACGTTCTTTAGACGTGGTCCACCGATCGGTCGACGGATCGATTTTCTTCGAAAGATGGATTAATTATTTTCGAAAGTAACAAACTCTTTGTTACTTAATTACTACTTGTAATTCGAGTCGTTTTAACATTAACTTTGGTAATTTGACTAGTAATTAGGTAACTTCGTTAATAACTCCAGTCTGATTGATTTATTAGTAATTTTGACTTGTTGGCAATTTTTATTTCTTATTTTATTTAATTGATGGACTGCGTCGAAGGATCTTTTAACGTAAAGCGTTTCTTTTTTTTTTCTTTTTCTGACGTTCGGAGGGTTCGAGGAAGAGACTCAAAGGGATTTTAAACAGATCAAAAATACGACGAGCGCTTACAATTGTGAAGTAGAATCTTCAGACGGTGACCACAATCCTACCAATCAATCAGATTACCTCTCGACAGACTCTTTGTACAATCAGAATATTCTCTTCCCCTTTCCTTCTTCTTTGGTCCTTCAAAACCTGAAGGATCGAACAGCTCCTTAGGTACCTCGAATCACAATCAGCTAACTTGTCGAATACTTGCAAATCATATATGTGCCTATACTGAAAATATACTTGATTTAATAATTCTGTTTTCTTTTTCAATCGATAAAGATTTTAATAATCTCTGCAATTTCTAAGGTTCTTAGTTATTCTAATTTCTACAGATTTTAGTTTCTTTCTGTGTTTAATTATTTTAATTTTTAGGGATTTTGATTTACTACTGGCCTTAATCATTTCACTTTTTTATTGTTTCTAAGGATTTTAATTTTTACTGTTAATTAAATTTCCAACTGTTTAAAGGAAATAATAATGTTACAGGAAAAGCAATTTATTATGGAAATTAGTAATTAAGAATTCTGTAATTATTCGGCGCTAATTTATTAAACGTTTTTCAGACAATCGGGCCAATATTTTACAGATTCCAAACTTTTCGAGCAATAAATGATTTCAACGTGAAACTTGAGAAAATCGTGCCGGCACAGATTCGCCACTTTTGTCTTCGTTTTCCAATTCTGTTTCGTCGATGATAATTCAGAGCATACAGGCGTGAGCGTGTAAAGCAAATTTCGCAGATTAATATTCGCGCGTTGCGTATCAAACGATTCCCACGAAGCGAACGATTTGATTTGTTTGGTCGTTTCAACGAAAGCCGTATCACACCCGGCCAACTCGAAACCGTGGTCGGAATTTCCACGAAAAATTAACCACGATACCAGCCGCTGTTAAAACACGTACAACCGTGAATTCAAACATTTTCCTTCTGGCAAAGTTGAATGGTGTATTATAATACCACTTTTTTGTTCCTTTTTATTCCCACAGCTGGATCTCAACGTTTAGTATTTTTGAAACAATTTTATTCCACCAAACTTTGTATACAATAGTCATTTACAAATTTTAAGAGAATTAATCCTTTTAGGGATGAACTTTTTTAATGTGAGAAAGGAATAATTTTAATTTTTGTTTAATTTCTTTTGTTTAATAATGTCTACGTATGTGGCCATTTTTTAATATTTGTGTCAATGTTCTGGAAAGGGTTAAATTACAATATTTAGAACTGTTGTTAACATTTTTTCTGAAGAACTATTCAGACTTTCCACTCTGAGTATTTTCCAGGGTTATTATTACGTATAATAATATCTTATTCCTTGATTACTATATCCAATAATACACTTTTCCACAAATCCCTAAATAAAATAGATAAATGGTCCACCCATAACTCATCACCAGTCGAACGATAAATATAAAAAAAAAAACAACATGCAATATTGTAATTAAAAGTTTCATAATTGTATCTTCTTCGTCCACTTATCACCGATGTCTCTTAATTACCAGCCAGGTTGGTTAATCTTCCCTTAAAATGATTAAAAAAAAGAAAATATGAAGAAGAAGAAGGGTGTTATTAAGATCCTCGTGGCACCGGGGCTACATCGACAGAATTCCATTAACGACTTTTCAAAGGCGGACACCGTCGAATAGATTAATAAATTCTGGCGGGAAGTTTCGTATACCCGATGATATTAAAGGGCCGGAAAGTAGGTGCTCGAAACGGATGTGAATACCAATTAAGATCACGATGGGAAATGCCCGGGCCAAATATTATTACAATGAGCTCTGGATACAGGAGCTCGTTCTTTCTTTCTTTTTAGAGGAACAGAAATAACAGTAATGGAAATAAAGCACGCTACGGACGATAATAAGTTTCGTGTTGCGAAGAAAAAATACGTGGTTACACGGTGGTACACCAGTTGCGAGGGGTGAGAAAGGGGGATTGAGGAAGGAGGGGACGTTGGTGGTCTAGATGCTGTTTTAATTTTCATTATTATGCATGCATTCAGACGTTCGCGAGCCGCGTTCCGCTAAACAACAAGCCGAGAGGAATTGAAAAGGGGAAGAGATTATAATCGTGGCAGGAAAGTTGCTTAACCAGAGTTATAACCTTCTTCGTTCCTTTCTGAACACGACGAATGGATTTTGTAATTTATTTGATCACGCCTTTATTTTGTACAGGATAGAAACATTTCATGACAGAAAAGTATAATAAAACAGGACCTGCGACATGTCAATTTAATGTTTAGAGTTTGTAGAAGAAGACTGCACAAACATTTTATTAATATTCTTAACGGAATATTGCGATTGCGCTGGGATCAAATGATCAATCGTTTGTCATGAATGATTAATTCATGACATAAAAGTGTTGTAAAATAGCACTTGTGGCATATCAATCTAAAGCTCAAGATCTAATAAAAAAGACTGCATAAAAATTTCGTCGATATTCTTAATAGATATTGGATGGTTATTAATTATATCGAACAATGGTCGATCTATAAACGTAAAAATTCCAAGACAATTTCATGACATAAAAGTATCGCAAAATAGCACTTATGACACATCAGTTTAAAGCTTGAAGTTCAAAGAAAATAACTAAATAAACGCTCCATCAATATTCTCAATATAGAATTACCAATTGTTATTTGCACGAAACAATGTTTTTATCAAATTGTTTTATAATTTCATCTACAGGCTGGTTGTATTATTAATTTTTCGAGACATAATCGTTTGTGGGAAATTTTGTGCCAATTCCTAGAAATTGCTAGAATTGGTTAACCATTAGTTGGTCGGTTATTATTGTCTATAGTTCGACTAGTTAACCAAACGAAACAATCGATAGACCGATATGGTTGACCGAAGAATAAAGTTAACCGAATTGGTTAAGGTGCCATCATTCTGTTTCTGTAACTGTCGGTTAACAACTCGACGACGCACCACAAAGCCAGACCACTTTGTCTGTTTCAATTGTACGAAATCGATTTATTACTCAAAGTTGTACAATATGGAATCATTTCAGTAAAATATCAGTAAATTGTCAAAAACAATTCGTGAAAATTGTTGAAGAATTATTAAAGAAAAATTGATTGAATTATTTTCTGTAAAGTATTCGGTGTCTCAAAGAAAATATTTAACAAACCAAGTAAATTAAGGGTTTATAAAGACTACTCATAAGATATTAAAAAATCGACCGAACTATTTTTAATAGGATACATTAAGAATCTTAAATAAAATCTTCAGCAAATATTTTTAATAAGGTATTCAATAAAATCCTTAGAATCTGTAATTTCATTTCCAACAAATATAGTATCTAGCTCTTTCTAAATATTAATCTAATAAAATCTATTAATCTTCTAATAAAATCGTTTCCATTACCAAATACGGAGAGCATGGCACTCAAAATGCTAAATCATTGAATTATTCTTCCCCAAAAAGTGGATAACAGTTTATACGAAGAATATTTAAGGGCTGTGTAATAACGAAAATGAGATGCACGTAAACTTAATGAATTTGTGATGAAGCCTCGTCCACCGACACTTCAACTACTTCGTTCGAGAAACACTCGAGAAGATGGTGCCAGAGACACGATGAAATTCGATCGATAGAATCCTTGAAGGATTCATCTGGACATACAGTGTCCTAAAAAGTTTGCCGCTGCTGCTTCAAAGTGATCGCTGTATTTTTCATGAACG
The DNA here is from genome assembly GCA_943735885.1 of Stelis phaeoptera. Classification (NCBI taxonomy): domain Eukaryota; kingdom Metazoa; phylum Arthropoda; class Insecta; order Hymenoptera; family Megachilidae; genus Stelis; species Stelis phaeoptera. The sequence goes on from OX030933.1 coordinate 9,033,545, forward strand.
ACCAGGACGGAACTTTTCCTCTAACGTGTCGTTTCGCTTCCAATTAACATCTCGCCGACCAGAAACTGTTCCAGAATCGACGATATTTGGACGCTTCAAAAGTGCGATAGAAAAAGTGAGATTATAATAGAAAAGTATACGAATGATTATTAAAAATAATCTATGAAAACTTGCAGCTTATTTATCTTAATAAATGGAGAAAAAATGAGGAAAAAGAGGTACTATTCGAAATATTATATCTCTGAGAATTTAAGAATTGTGGAATGCTGTATTTGTGTAAACTTAGAAACTTGAAAACATTATATTTTTCACGAACTTATATTAAATAATATATTAAAATATAAGAAGGCTATTCGCGGGCTTTGCCTGTATTTTCCCTCGAAATTATGAAATTTCTATGTCAAATGTATGCAAAATCTGTCTCATACATAACAAAAGCTTATTTATTCGAATTTCGAGAAGATAATATTCCTTTCGTAACTTTCTATCGATGGTGTATATCTTTACATAATTCCTGGAAGAACGAAACGAATTTGTATCGATTCAATTTTCCACGAAATCCTGAGAAAATTCGATCCTAGAAAAACAAAGTAACGGATCCGATTTTAATTGCTTATAATCGAGACACGAACATCGACCACGAGGGACCGAAAAATCTCGGGGAATTAAAATTGAAATTAGTTTCTCCCTCGAGTGTCATGGTGTTTCTAGCTTGTTCAAGCCGATTCGGCGAGGAATTAAAAGTAATGGCCGGGTAGAAATCAAGAGGAACGCGTTTCAATCAAGGATGGATTTTCCTGGTTCGCGGATGGCTATTTACTCGCGCGGATATCAGAGAAACGACGGAAGTTGCCTTTAATTAAAAGTACATTCCTTGAGAGACCGGCTTCCGTCGAAGGAACGTATCGAACTTTGAAGTTGTCGAGTTCTTTAGTGTTACGGACGTCCTTCCTCATTTTTTTTTCTTTTTATCATTGCTGTTAAACTGTACTTGTCCCTTGGTAATGAGAATTTTCGAGGAATCGATTCGTAAAACTTTTTTGATATCGGGAAGATTGGAAATTGGTTTTGAAATAATAGAAGATTGTTGTGCTGTTTATTTATACTTTATGGTATATTATGATGTGATATCTATACTTTTTAACAGAAATTTAGAGGCGACGTGTTATATTTTTAGAAATTTAGATATTTGGAAATTTTGTCTTTTTAGAAACTTGAAGGTTTGGAAATTTCATGGTTTTAGGAATCTGGAATATAGATATATTATGTTTGTAGGAACTTGGGAATTTTGTAGTATTGTATTTTTAGGAATCTGGAAATTTCGTATTTTTAGGAATTTGGGTACTGCAATATTATATTTTTGGGAACTCACAGATTTGGAAATTGAAATATTATATTTTTGGGAACTCACAGATTTGAAAATTTCATATTTTTAGGAATTTGAAATTGTAGAAATTTGGGAACTGAAGTATTATATTTTTTTGGAACTCACAGATTTGAAAATTTCGTATTTTTAGAAATTTGGAAACTGAAATATTATATTTCTAGAAACTTAAACATTGAGAAATTTTTAGAAACTTATAAATGTCAAATACTATATTTTCATGACTTTGAAATATATCTTTAAAAGCTAAAAAACCTCAAAATACTATATTTTTAAAATTTAAATACCCCACCTCTTAAAAATTCACACCGAAATGATTTTCCACTGAACACTGCTTTCGTTTCAAATCCAGTTTACCAGCTTCACCCTTTTACGTTTATACCTTTGAATCGTTTTAATAAACATGAATGATCCCAGTTTCGTATGCTTTTAAAAACGATCGATCGAGCAAGAAACTTAACCCCAGATAGGTGAAAAGATATCGTTAAATATTCGTCGTTGGCCAGTTAAAAGACCCTCCATGGAAACACAAGGAAACGCGAACGTGGGGAGTTTCCACAGGACGGGGATACAGTGGGAAATGCTTCTCTAAGAAAATTGATCCTGGGCTACGTGTAAGTGTGTTAACGACGTGGTAAAACGAGGCACGTTTTTCTTTAACGAACCGACTGTCTAGAATTTAATTCCGAAGGGACTTAAAGCGACTTCCTCCACGCCCGACTTTACATAATCTTGCGCCGGCTCTACCCTTCCGGTTGTCTGGGGTCCATTGTCGAAGTGGCAAAAGATTTATGGAAATTGGATAAATTACAAAGTATCTAGTAAACTTCTACCCTTTCTGTTCGGTTCATTTTGAAATGCAAAGTGCTTAATAAAAAATAATTGCTATTTTTGGAATTTGAAATTGCACACAGTCAAAGTATATCAAGTTACATTTTTCAAATAGAGCAAATCAAATGTAGTTTGATAGATTAGTGCAGTATTCAAATAATTTTATGCCATGAAATCGTATTAGCCTCACTCTATTTTGAAATCCGTCATTTGATACGCCACAGCCTAATAGATTACTCCAAATTTCCTAAACAATTACGTTATTTAATTAGTAATAATATATGCAGTTATCAAAATGAATACTGGGATTTTCTAATAGTATGAAATCTTTAATTAGATGTTGTTCATTAGGCAAATTGAACTCCAACGTGAAGTTTGATTAATTGAGTCTATCTTCCCCAACCCAATACGAAATCAAATTTTTGATTACCTGACAAGGTTTAAAATTTAAAACCATAGATTTTGTAATTATATTTATTTTTCTACGTCTTTGATCGTTATGTTATCAAATACTTAATTTCTGGAATGGAATTTATGGTAAAAACTGGGAATATGATTTAATCGTCGAAAATTAAATATCAATGAAATAAACTGAAATACCGTGGACCTTTCTCTTCCAGCTGAATTTACTATTCATTGATCGAACAAACGTTTGATTCAAAATATGCTGAAGAAAACTGTTCCGCCACAACGAGCCATCGTTGAAATTCAGAATAATCGAAACTATTGTATAGTTGCTTGATCGAGACCCAGTTTTATTCGTTCCAGAGAATCCAGGATGCAACCACAGGCTACGTACAATCGATACTACACGAAATTTCATTTCGACGAACCTGAGGGATGCTCCGCGTTTCTCGATAACACCTAAATATCTTAAATTCTGTTGTCTCTACGGAATTCCATTTACAAAAATACGTGATGCGTGTACACCGCCTATACACATGTGTACAACGTGTTCTACTTATCTCTGACGTCTTCAATCTTTTCTATTCCATTTATAAGAATACAAACATGGTAGACAAAATTTATTATACCTTTCGATCATTTTATTTTACTTTTGTATCTAATTTTAATCGGAATATTATCGTATTTTTCCTAGGTCTGAGTCACGATCGACCCAAGCTTTGCATTTTGAGGATTGAAGATGGCAATCAAGCTCTAGTGGTGTAAGCTGTTTACAATTCACTTTTCTTGAAATTAGATTAATAATAGTAACGATTTGTTTAACAGTATGCAAAGTTTTGAAGGATCAGAAATTCTATTAATAATAATAATAACAACTTTTTTAACAATCTATAATGTTCCGAAAGGGTTAAGTTGAAGGTTAGGGTTAAGACTCTCCATATCCTTAGGAACCCTCTTCAGACCTGTCCACTGCTAAACCCATATTAACACGTTGACTGCCACAGTGAAAACGGACGTGGGTAGTCAGACACGCTGAAATCCTAATTATTAACAATACAATCAACAAATTTTCAAATTTAACTTTTCAATTCGATAGCTAGCATTATTAGCTTAATGTTAACGCTATCCGTGGTTTATTTTATCATTTCTGTTGGTAATTATTTGATTGTAAAAAATTTCTGGTACCGGTCACCGGTGACCCCCGTGGCAGCCAACGTGTTAAAATAATTTATTTTCCTATTTTTCTCTTACTGTAATAAAATAATCTGTTTTGTTTATTACGAGATACAAATACATTCAACCATGTATTGCATTGAAATATAAATGCGTGTCATTTTATCTTCGAAAAAAAAAATCCTTCTTTATATTTTTTTATATTTTTCATTTTAAATGGAAATAACGGATTTCCAGATTAGAAGGACTTCATTTGAGCAAATATTTAAAACGCATAATTTTACATAAAAATCAGCCCCTTTTTGAAATATTCTACCACTTATGGAGCACCCTGTATATATAGTACACGCACACACATACATATAACGTTCTTTATCACAAGGGAACAAAGTTTTCCCAGAATCGTTTCCAATGGATCGTATTATTATACTTAATTAGATATCGATTATTTTTTACACACCCCGTGCGAAACCTTGGCGGAAAAGTTGAATAACGTGCGCCCCACGAGTGAAGTTTTTTTCCCTCCCTCTTTCGTTTCCCTTTATTTTATCACGCAATCGAGTTACCTTTGAAAAGAAATCTTATTTATTCTCCCAGATATAACGTCGACAATCTAGTCCATGCTGGAATAATATAATTTTGATTAAGAAACTAATTCTGAAGTCAACGCCAGTTTATTAATTTTAGAAAATTTTACCCGTCTATCTCGAGTGTAAATATACTTACAGTATTTATTATAAATAGATATTTATCTTAATCCTTAAATAATTTAATTTTAAATTGAAAATTAATAGCAAAGAAAATAATTTAATTTTATATTTGTTTTATTTGAAAATTGATTTTGTTGACAGATGGTGGCAACGTTTGTATACAAAATTCTAAGTGCCAACAATATGGATTTATTTTGAAAACAGTATATTTTCGACCTTTTGGAATAAATGGGTTAAATATATTTTCGTGATCTTTCATAAAATTCATTCGTTACTTTCGAGTCGGTGGAATTTAATCGTGAACACTTTCCCGGCGCAGCTGATGGTTGATATTCGTATCAGGTCCGGTTGTTTTGTATTAGTTTCTGTTTCTTGTGTAGTCACGTACTTCATTGTTTCACACAAAGTTAAAGCTGCCCTACATTACCAACACTGACAAGAGAACTCAACGATTTGAATGAAACTTTATAGGGATATGCGTGCAGGTTAGCTAATATGTTAATATCCATATATTTCATTTACTTCTAATTGACCTTATTTTTCTGTATTTCTATTTAATAATTTTTCTATATTTCTATTTCAGTACTTTTATATTTCAATTTAATAATTTTCTAGATTTCTATTTCAGTACTGTCATATTTCTACTTAAGAATTTTTCTATATTTCTATCCTAAAATTTCTATAATTTTATTTAATAATCTTTCTATCTTTCTATTTCGATACTTCTGTAATTCTGCCTAATAATTTTTAAAATAAACATTTATATGAAAGGTGTTGAATATTAGTAACATGTAAGTTAAAATAAAACTAACTAACAATTTCCTTCTTTGAAATATGCAGATACTTTTCAATAATGCCATTCTTCTTCTTTATATTATATGAATTAAAAAGGTATAATGTTAAATAATCAATAGTTAAACATTTGAATAATATCTGTATTATAATGCGTCTTATTACATATGGTAATTTTTGACGGTGGTAGTTAACGCGGTAATTTGCATAATAGGGGTTAAGAGTAATTAAGTGAAACAAGAGCTGTTACAAGTAGAGTAGTCCCATATATAATCAGACATACATAAGCAAGGTAGAATTGGAGCCCAGTTACAGAAGTAGAACGGGATCCTGGATAGTCAGACAAATGGGGCAACGATTAACACCTTATCTATTGTATGAGGTCATCAATATCCAACGTAACAATATTAATATTAATGTAACAATATCATAATAATCTCAATATCACAAATCGAGGCATTTGAGGTCGTCGATGACGAATTTAATTTCAATTAAAAAATCAAAAAATTATTATTCACGTTACGTTCTTAATTTGAAAAAAAAAAGAAAGTCGATTAGAGTCGTCAATGTCGAATTTAATTTCAATAAAAAAATAACAAAAGGTATCATTGGCATAGCATTATTAACTCGAAATAGCAAATCGAAGATAACGAATTGAATTTTAATTAAAAAATGAAAGAATCAGAAAAGTTTCAAACACATATAAAATTTACGATTGCGAAACATAATATACATATACATGCAGACGTAGGAATGAAGGGGTTAAAATTTGCGTGTTACATATTATTCCAAGACTCACGAAACATAATATTTCACCACCAAATAGAAAGCATCGTCACAATCGTACCAGTTTCCTTAATTGCGACACGGGGCAGGACTCGAAGAAAGCACCCGACGAAGAATAGGAAACAAGTCGAGTCTTTTCTGGCGAAAAACACGAGATTTCATTCCGCGAGACTTGTCCCTCGCGAAGATCCATCCTCGTTCAGCGGTTTTACGATTCCGAGACTGGCTTCATCTTAGATTATGTCGTTGTCGGTTGTTTAATTCCGTCGAACAGAAGGTGGCGTTATTTTTCACCCCGGCTTTCATAATCCCCGGCTCTGGTCTCATTGTTTCCGGTACCCACCTACCCCGCGAACTCGACCTTCCACTAATCCGTGAAGAATCGTCTCTTCCGTATCTTCGTTTTATTTCGAAAGCCGCTGTTTCGCTTGTTTTTATTTCCCCGCGAGAAATTGCGAAAGTTGTGTCGCGAGTTGGGATCGTTTCCTCGAATTTAGCAGGATCATCTTGAAATGCATGGAATCTCTAATGTGCTGGTCCGCTGATGTCTCGCGAATGAAATTTTCCTGTTTAATGAATCTGGCAATTGTTTTGTTTCGTCGTTTCTTTTTCCCTGGTTTCACGAAGAACAGTGTTGAAGAATGTTCTCAGTGAGGAAGTTGATTTTATGAGTTCTGTTCTTTTAAACATCGACCACCACTCTGGAGTTGGTAAAATTTGATCGGCCGGTAGTTTCATTTCGAAGAAATTTCAGCTAATATTTTCTTGATCTCCGAGTAGCTATTACGGCTATTTTTAGATAAATAAATTCAAGAATTCTTCACGATATGAATTTCTATGGAAGTTTCAGTGTTATTCGGATATGAGTGACGTTGCAGTCAAAGTTTTGGAAGCGTTTTACAGAAAAATTTATATAAATCGATTTAAAATAAATTATCCCGAGGGGAAAGGATAATCTTTTTGATAGGATAAAAGACTTTTGAGACTTTTTGATAGCAGATTATTCTATTTGAAATATCATTTTGCTATAAAACTTGGTATGGGATATTTAGGAAAAAATGGATTGACTTTTTCGAACAAAAATGTCTAAAAATAATATTTTCTCAATCATTAAACTGTGTGAAAATTAGTGAATTTATAACATACTAGAGGAAAGAAAATAGATAATAATAAAAATCTGTCAAGTATGCAAATGTAAGTGTGAATACAAATATTTCACAAAAATATATACTTATTTAAGTGTTTGTAAAAATCACTGATAATATATCGTAGAAAATAATTATGTAATATTATACCTGTTAGATTTATTATAAATTGCGACATTTTTCTAGTTGGAATTAAACATTTTCTTTAACATACTTCTTCAAAAAAATTCAACTTATTCTCACCACTTATGGTTTATTGTGTATCTGTACGATAAATTCAGAAATATTAGGAAAGTTGGAAAGTCTGTCCTCTAAGTAATCCAAGGATCAATTCTTCTTGGTACTAGACTCTTCTTTCCGCCCTTCTTCTTCGTCTTCCTCCTTCTTCCTCTCCTCTTTTATTTGTTTCAAAACGAAATTACAAAAGTTATATCTCGCGTCGAGACGTCTCTGCGGATTAATCAGATCCTTAAGAGGATTTCACCCTTTTTTTTTTCTTTAAACAAGTATTAAATATCGAACTTTTAATTATTATACGTCCCACGGAAGTGTCATGGTTGAAGAACTCCAATATAATTATGAAATTTGATTTTAATTAATCCTTGGATTCTTGAGTGGGGTATTTGAAGTTTTTCTGCTGAATAAATTGGTGATTCCACTTTTTCTTATTCAGTGATTGTTAAAAAATATTACGATATTTTTTTATATCTTCTAGTGTCCGCGATTTCGATTTTCGGTATTTAAAGGTTTGCATGCTTAGCAGTGTTAGAAGTTTAAATTATTCAAAACTGTTAGAATATTCAAGCAAAAATAATTTTATAATAGTTTTACAAAGTTAGGTCTTAAAGGTTGTTCTTTTGTGATGTTTTATGTCATCAGATGTTTACCTTTGTGAGTTTTAGGTGGTTTAGGTTTAAGTTTCCTAATTTTACAATATTGTGATTTTTAGTTGATTATTGCAGTTAGAAGGAGAAAGTTAATAAACCTGCCAAACATCACATGTGTACTATAGGATTAAAGCAATGTTGACTTGAGTATTTCGCTGAACATCATTTTTATACTATTAAAAACTGAACAATTCACAACGAAATCTAACATTTTTATCAAAATTATTTTCGAAAGAATGAAAAATGTGATATAAGAATTCTGTAAAATAATATCTTACAAAAATTACAGGATTTCATATCTATTATAATTACATGCTTCATTTATTATCATCTTATCAAATCGCCACATCTATCACGAATAAAGCTACGTAACAAGCAAAGGTCCCAGTTACAAAACACACGTCACTAACTTTGTCAAAATCTCGTTAATCGTCAGTCCGTTTATTACGTAAACATACGTATGTTACAATTCTGTCTTATCCATACAAATGTTATCCAGATTCGTCACGTTTCAATTGCAAATTGCGTTACCGTACGTGACTGCATTTCATAAGACAGAAGATTGATTTTCAACTAATTTACATATCAAAACGATAAGAGGAAGGCGCGAAGAACGGATCCTCGAGGAATGCAACGATTTGCATAGTTGCATTTTTATACATGCTTGGCTGATAAAAAAATCGACGAAAAACAGTTTTTGAAATAAATCGAATAATCGAGGAACCAGTCGATGGCACAGGGATGGAACAAGCACGGTCGCGATTTTACCAGAATAAAAGCGTCGCGCGTTAAAACGCAAATGCCGTTGGAGTGCGGTTTCGTGTTAGGGGTCGCGAAAGAATCTCCTCCATCTTCCTTCTCTTTCGAAACCGTGCTCTGTCCGGGTTCGCACGCTTCTTTATTGCTTTTTGGGGAAAAGCGAGAATGCACACGCGCGATTCCCGAAATTAGCCGAATCCGAATGTTTTTTAGAAGAAAAGAGAAAAAGAATATCGAAGGTTCTTTCGTTGTAAGGTTGTTGAATTGATTCTTGAAAATAGATGGTGTTCCAGAGATCGTACACTTTCGAGGACAATGAATTAAAATTGTAAGATAAACTTATTTTACGCGCCATTTTGTTTTAAACTTTAAACCAGGGTTTTGAGATGTTGAAAGTCTGCGATGATTTCATGACATAAAAGTATCTTGGAATAACACTTGTTTTATATCAGTTTAAAGCTTAAATTTTGCTGAAAATTTCTATACAAACGCTTCATCGATATTTTTTACACGATATGGATAATTGATTATCAAAGGAAATAGTGAAAGTGTATCGACGAATGTGAAGTCTCACATAATTTCATGACATAAAAGTATCTCTAAATAGTAAGCGTGGTACATTAATTTACAGCTTAAGGTTTGCTGAAAATAACCGTCTAAATTATTCATGGATATTCACAACACAGAATTAACTACTAATTATTAAAGTAAGCAACGAAATTCATACACTGACCGATTACCAATTTCGAAATCTATCCAATCTAACACATTTTCATGACATAAAAGTATCGCCAAGTGGCGCTTATACTATATCAATTTAAAGCTTATAGCTTATTAAAAATGACTATATAAATGTCTCATCGCATCTCGCATTCTAAATATTTTGAATTCCATCATTTCACCTTCCAAATTTCTGGAACCCGGATTCTATCTTCGAAATAGCTATTACATCGCGATACGAGAAAATTTGACGAATCCAGCGATACAATAATTAATCGTATCGTCAATTATAACTCAACGAATTATAACCATCGCGAGTTTAACGATCGTTATCGTGCATTAACGTGAAAAATTTAATTGATTGCATCGTTAACAAAAACTGTCGATAATATCGTGCAAAGATCGGCTCTTGAAAACAACGAATATTTTTACTTCGCTGTAACTGCGACGCGAGGAACGCGTTTTTAATCAACCTGAAAACCAATTGTATTCCAGTTTTTCGAGAAGTGTGCTCGAATCACGGTTCGGTTTGCTTTCTGAAAATGAAATCGATGTGATATGAAATCGCAACGACGACGAGTGTTTATTGTGTTTATTCGCGAATTTCACATCGAATCGTGCTTTCGCGTATAATTTGTTGACGAATGAATTATTACGATTGCAATTGTCGAATTCCGTTTTACGCTCAATTGTTGCATACGAATATCTCGTTCTCAGAGCGTCCTCCGTTCTTTCAGAAGGTAAACACTCTGCATGAGTTTAACATAGTACAATATTGTGTGTGGGGGTACATAATTCAGTATGATTTCAACTCTGAAACTGCTTGCACGGCACCGTAACGTCTAGGAACTAACAAAGTATAATATAATTAAGGAACGCGATTGTGGTCAGAGCACGATTACATAAAACAAAGGTTTACAGAATCGACGGATTAACAATTTACCAAGTTTGGAGGCAAACTAATTAAGGGTGTTCGTTAAATGGATAAATCTTATTGCTGTTTGTGCAAGGTACTTTGATTTTCGTTTAAAAATATCGCAGAAAATATATTTTAATTCGGATATCTTTAACACATATGTGGGTGACACTTGAATTTCCATAGAAATTTGTCGCTTGCATTATTAATATCTTTTCAATTACTTAATTAGAAATCGTCCTATTAGGTGCTCCAAATGCTGAATAATAGAAATTACGAGGAATTGTAATAATAATAGGTAAAATTTGATCAAAATAAATGCTTTGCCTGACCAATCGTGGCAGTCAAGGTGTTAAAGTAGGTAGATTTTTAAACATGAAGATTCTATCGCGATTTCATGACATAAAAGTAGCGTAAAATGGTGCTTATGGTACATCAATTTGAAGTTGAATTTGAAGTTTATTGAAAGTAACTACACGAGTCTATCGTTGATGTTTTTAAGGTAAAATGGCTGGCTATCAAGTTTATCAAACAATGACAAATTTTGAAACGTTGAAAGTCTGATAAGATTTCATGGCAGAAAAGTATTACAAAATGACACTTATGGCATATCAATTTAAAGGTTGAAGTATCAGGAAAATGTCTGTCGTAATGCTATTTTGATATTATTAATAGAAAATAGCTGGCTCTTCGTTGAATGAACCAATGAATAAACCAATTTCCATTCACGTACTGCACGCTTCAATAAAGAGTCAGCCATTTTGTATTAAAAATATCGATGGAGTATTTGTACAGTTATTTTCATAAAACTTGAAGCTTTCAATTGTTGTGCCATAAGTGCGAATCGTCGATACTTTTATGTCATGAAATCGTGTCAGACTTTCAATGTTATACCAATTTCAATCTGTTTCAAATAATTTCATGATTGTAAACTTAATCATTTTCAAAAACCACGAAATTTTCATATTTCTTTATATTACATAATTATTTTACCTGAGGATTTAATATCTGTAAAATTTGCTATTTAAGCGACTGAATAAAGGATTTTGCACATTTTTGCTCGTAAGTTTTTTCTTCCTAATGTATTCGAAACGTAAGCTTGCTGAAGAAACATGCCTCCGAGAGTAATGCACTTCCAAAGTACTCTAATGAGATTCGAACCGCCGCGTGCCGAGCAAAATCGAATTTTAAGACAGCGCCGAACAACGTTCCTCGCGATAAATTACCTTAATCGTCAATCGTTAAGCCGAACCCGAATAAAACGCCGGCCGAATGAGGATCGATTTTCATCGGTAACCGGTTGTGTTTGCACCCATCCTCCAATAAATTCAGTCAAGAGTTCGAACATTAACGAAGACTTTCACGCGACGAAAAAGTTCGATCTGCTTGACGTCTGGTGTAGTGTATCAACACATTATCTACCGCTGTAGAATGAAAAAATAAACCTTACCACTTTATACCTTGATAGTAATTGAAAATTAGAAGGAGTAATTATTATTAGAAGAAACTAAAATATTTCGGAATAAATAATAAATCGCAGTCTATCGTCCAAAAGCTAAACAATAAAGATTGATACACGTGTGTAAAGTGCTTTAATAATTTAAAAATGAAAAGGTTGACAAAGATGGATCGTAACAAAAGAATTTCGTATAAGAGGACCCGAATTCATTTATTCCAATGTCTTCTTTTAATAAATATTCCATAAAACAATTTCATTCTAATTCGCACGTAAAGAAACACCGAGGAGAAGGTATAAAATATATCTTGTGATAAATGAAACGGTAAAGAAGGAACTTTGCAAAATTTCGGATACAATAAATCTGAAATTTAATAAGTTCGTATATCAAAGCAATTTTGTATAAGAAGGAGCCGGGTTCATGATCCCATTCCCTTTTTTTTAATACGTACTTCACAGAGAAGTTTCGTTCGAGCTGAAAGAAAAATCCCAGTAGACAAAATGCGATATATCATGCGTTACAGTAAATCAAAACATTAAAACGCGATGTTCATTAAACGCATCATTTATTAAAATAAAAAGAAATGAAACTTCGTAACATAGTAATTTTACGGCAGCAGGATCAAATTCGTTTCCCCGGTCGATTTTTAATATTCATTTAAATAATTCTCAGAATACTTTTTTTATGAAACTGTATTTAAAAAGGAAATGGTGCCTTTTGTACAAAATTTCGTTGTAAAGGGTAAAAAGCATTTTTAACAATCTTCAAAATTAAAATTGCAGTAGTAACGTGAAATTTCACAAAAATTGTGTGTAATATATTACAATATATAATTATTCTATAACATTATACAATCAATAATTGATTAATGAATACAAGAAATAATCAAAATTTTAATCAAAATCTGTTATTAATTCGCTAATTTCTCTGACTGAATCAGTAATATAGCAATGACATCAATTCTCCCCGTATTTTATATAAAAAAAAAATCATTTATTATTTACATAGTCTTGATTACAAATTTCAACTGTTATTCATCTTCAACGACGATTATTTGATTAACGATCGTTATTACCGTGTTTATATTCCATATTCGATTACAAAAATGATTACAAAGCAATCGACTACTGTCCAGCAATGCTCCGAGCGCTAACAGACTTATGCGCTCGTCTTCCGAGCGTATAAATGTAAATGCAGATGTAAACGTGACCCGAAGCAGGGCCGGTCGGTCGGTCGGTCGATTTGAACAGTAGATGCGGGTCATAAGAGTGGTAGTTAACCATTGGAATTGAATGATGGAGGTTTTTACATTTGACCCGAATCGAGGACCGGCATACAGATACGAACGTTGCACATAATATTATATTTTCAAAGGAACGTCCGACACTCCAAACCCTCCCAATAATTCTTCCTTTTGCGTTCTCCCTCTATTATTTAAATTATCGTGTTCGGTTCAAAGCGAACACTCTTATCGTGGCCACGATTTCTCGGATGGTTTCTACTTAATGATTGATACCGGTGTTTGTAAAGTCTGATGAGCGCTTTAGTCGGATCGTGGTCAATAAATAAATGCGAAACGACTGGTTGAGTTTATTCGAACGTGTTTTGGAATCGCAAATGAACGGGGATGATGAATTACATCGGGAAGATTAATGGTTACGGTGGTGTGTACGATTGCAGATTGCGTGCTAACATATTTGAGGAAAGTAGAACTAGTAATTAGAGATTAGAAAAATTTATGATTGCAGCAATATTTATCATGGTTTTTTTAAACATCTTTTTAACCGTTTGCGTGCCAGTGGCTTTAGCGTATTGCCATAACTTTTTGGGTTTCGTTTATATTAGAATATAAGTAGCACACCGAGATTAGAAGTTGATTCGAATTTTATTAAAATTAAATACCGTAGACGTATCAGTACGATTACCGAATTATTCAATTACACTGTAAGTGGGAGTTTGTTAATTTTCAAATGGAATAAAAATTAACTAATTCATCACCGACAGGGTTAATAATTACAGTTTGAAGATGTCTTTCTATAAGGTAAGACGGAAAGAAGTGTCGTTTTCCTTCAATGCGAAACAATTTAAAAGAAAAAATAAAAAAAAATAATATTTATTCCGACAGATAATTCCTATGGCTATTTACAATATTTTACCTCAATTTAAGCAACTTTTTCATGCCTCTTTTATAAAATTCTGATTACCTACTAAAATTCGCTAAAAGGAAAGATCCTTTTATCCCAATGACCCACAATATAAAAAACAATTACTCACCACACTTCGCGTCAAAGGTAGTTTCAAGCCGAGCCACGAAACCAGGATCCAACAGCTAGTCGCAGTGATTAATTAGCACCAGTGGTCCGCAAGCTCTAAGATAATTGCCTCGGTTTCAGCCGCGTATTAACCCGTCCGATCTCGTCGGCCACCGTTTCAAAACAGTTTACACATTTCACGAGCACACCAACCACCCTTCTAAAACAGCCAGTCTCCTCGATCCAACGCCGGTGATTGTTTCTCGAATTCCTCGTTCGCACGACCTTGCGTTACAACCGTGACCAAATGGTTCGTACACTTCACTCGAAATAAAAAAAGAACTAAACGGTGCACACGGTTCCGTAAACATCCAAATCGCTTCGAACAACCCTGTTCATTTTAAACGACCCCGACCGGAAGTTCTGGAGCTCGTGCCTGATCCCATGGCCACCGTGAGGAACCATCGAGTGTCTTCGAAGATAAGGGATGAATTTTTAAATAATTAATTAACACTTTGTATTATGACAATCACTTTGATGAAACGATGATTACGATCGAAAAGAAAACACTGTTGGAATTTTGATGGGGTCGTTGGTTTTTAACGGTTGCAACCGATCACCGGTAACTGTTGTTCGCGATTCATTTTCGCTCGATGACACCCGCGATTCAAATTTACCGAAGAATCGATCGTCAAGCGACGCGGCACGTTCTCGACGAACGTTTTATCATTCTGTGGCCGGTTAGGTGACTCTTCGCCGAGCGGATGAAACGGACTGTCGCGCGCCACCGCGAGCAGACCCGAAGCGAAGCGAAGCGGCGCGCGTCTCTCCGTGCGACACGAGCCGAACTGGCGCAAGCTCTCCTCTTCAGAGGGCAAAAACTCCTCTCCGCGAGTCCTGTCGCGAGCGCGCCAGGATGACACTAGGATTATCTTCTCGCGCTAGTTAAGGCTCGTACGTACCACCCCTCACCCTTTAATCCTTACATGGACGACCAAGTATCGAGGTTTTATTTCTGAAAGTAGAAATAGTAAATCGACGCCGTTTTGCAATATTTTTTGTCTAGGATATAGATCGTCGACAGAAATATAGAAATGGGTATCCAAGTATCTGATTATTAGGGTTAACCCTTTGATCTACGATAACGTGTCGCACTCGTAACGCACCTTACAGTTCAATTCTGATTATAATTTACATAGTTAACGTTTGTCAAGTACGAAGTATGTGTAATATTCAATTTTCTACATTTGTTTTGACGCTAAGCAATAAATATTTAGCTCTAATTGACGCACCTGTTGGGAAAATTGTAGAAGAAAGGGTTAATAATGGAACAAAATTATACTTTTTATACTTGTACGCTCGTTCAGAATCGTTTAAACAAAATAGTTATTAGATTGTTACATATAAAATGTCCGATTTTGTTTAATCGCTTCATTTATCGATTCAAGTTCTCGATTTACTACCTTTTTAACATTTTATAAACCTTCTTGAATATCAATAATTCGATTGTATCAAATTTGTGGCACCGGTCACCTGTGACCCCCTATCAATCAATGGATTAATGGCACACAAAAGAACTATTTTCCTTTTCTCAGAAACCTCCAACCGTACCCGCGTACATTCCAAATAAATCCAGCTCCATATCCTCGATTGCTCTTTCTCTTCTCCTTTTTTTTCTTTTTTTGAACGAAGTAAAAAAAATCCTTCTCAATTAAAGCCGTTTGTAAATAAATCATCGACATTCTGGCAGCCGAAGTCACGACCATTTTGCTTCACTCGATTCCTCAAAAATCGAACAATAGAACGTCAAACATATTCAACGCAGTATCGCGAAAGAGCGGGAGTGGATGGAAATCGAATTACCGATTCGATGAAACATTGAAACGAGGTTGTGGATTATGATCCAAGTATGCGCGTTTCTGCGACGAAGACGTTGGTTCGTCGATATGCTCAAAAAAAGAAAAAGTGGGAAAGAAAATTTCTTTCACCCTCTTCGACGTATAACGCGTCGCGATCGCGTTCGCTCGCGGCGTCGTAAAAATACGCCACTCGTAAGGAATCCTTCGAAATAAATGACAGAAATCCCCGGTGCATCGTTTGCACTGACGTGCATACGTCATCGTTACAAGCCCGATATGTCTGGCAGGTGGATACCTACGGGTTCGACATATCCTAACGATGAATGTCATGCGACGGCGAAACACGAATATCTTGCCCGCATTTACGATATCGTGCGAAAGCGTCGAATTAAAATAACATTTTCTTGCTGTACTGATTTTATTTCAGGACATTTCTTATTTGTAGTCAGTCGAATGTTTCAAGTTCGACTGAACACCTTGATCATCGAACAAACTTGAAAAATAGTGTGGAATAATTGAACAAACATTGTTTAAAATATTGTTTGAGACAATTTATAAGATATACCTGATGATAGGTGGCATGTAAGTTAGAAATGTTATTTAAAAGTGAGAAGCAATATCGTCATTTACAGCTGATTGGATAAAATACAGATTTAAAATAATGACTTGTTATAAAATGCTCAATTTAAACATCAAAACGACTAAAAAATTTAATTTGTTGAATGGTAACAAATTGAACTTATCGTTTTGCATTTTGACACGAAATGTTTATGTACATATTATTTATCTTGATATTACTTCTATAGTTAGATATAATAAATACATATATATATATATATATTTTTTGTATTATTTTTTATACAATGCATTACTAGTCAAATGTCAAATTAATATTAAACACTAAGACTGAATTTAAGGCGTGGAAAAGGTATGAATTAAAATTGATACGTTGAGCTTTATTTTTTGTTTAGATTCCAAAAATCGGGTTTATTCGCTAAGATTATAAAATCGCAGGAATCCAGTATATAATAAAATCTGTCGAATAACTTTAAATCTTTATGTAGATGAGAATATTGATTCTAGATGAAAAAAATATTTAAAATAGCGAATTTTTTACCAATTTTTTACTGTTCCTTTATATTATATGCATGGTAAAATATAACAGTATCAATATGTATTATTATGTAGCGAATGTTGAATAATTTTTTAAAAGCAAAAATCTATCAAACTTTCATTTTTGCACTTGGGAAACGATTTTAACTCTCTAAGTCCATCTGACCCTGTAATATTATTCTAGCTCAAATTGCTCTTAGTAATTATGAATTATTTTTTTGTAATAACACTAATTTTATATAAAAATATAATTCTTTAGCTCTGAAAAAGATCTCCTATCTATTTTTGTTTCTCAAAGAACACATATTTTTGGAATATACAATTTTATAAATAATATAGGGTCAATTGGACCCAGTGTGTCACGTACGTGAACCTTAAGAAACGTGCCAAATTGAGGGTTAAACAAAATTGAACGCAATTATCACTTAATTTCTAATAGTTATGTTATCACATTTACATTACTAAATAATCATATCATTGATCTATAATTCTGAAACGTCAACATCAAAATAATCACTAATTAATCACTTACCGTAAAATTGGCAAATTTTCGGTCAACAATTTCCAGGTAAAAATCTACTCTGTCTAAAAACAGGATTCAATATTCATTTTAAATAATAAATACCAATATTGCACGTATCGTAAACGAAACAATAATAAAGGTACAATTGGAACAATTCTCTCGTTTAGCTTTGCACAATGTTTCGACGAATGTTATTTCAATCGATTTAATTAAACCGCCCAATTTACCGAAACGTTGCAACGTTTAATAAAATTCAATCGATCGTGATATATTGTAACGCGATCGCGTAGAAACGGAAGTCTGCGAAATACTAACAATGTTGGTCTTTCGGATCGCATCTTTTATAGGCTTTGGAAACGTTCGTGATCCCGTCTACTGATGAACAATAATCAGTCAGAAACCTTGGGCTAATAACGCGATCGTTAAACGGCTGGTGGAAACGGGTTTTAAATCATTCGCTTTGCCGCGAGATGAAAAGGAACGCTTCCCTGATTGAAAACGGACGTTTCCGCGTGAGACCGTGTGATAAATTACACGTAATTGGTGGACATTTTTACTCGCACGCAGCTTGAAATATTACGATACATCCTCGCGAACAACTTCTATGAATATTAATTATCGTCGATTGATTGAAACGTCGAGGCGTTTATTGGCGCGAGTAGAAATTGCCGTGTCTGGCAAAACAATCGGGATAAACATGGATTATTAACCCTTTCGATGCGGTAAATTCGAACGAAGAACAGATTTTATATATAGTGAAGGAGGATTGATAAGAAATGATTTGAAGACTTTGGTGCTTCTGAAATATTCACCTTCTATAGCTCGGAAATTTCTTAGAAACATTTACACTTATAAATCATAATAATTGTTCCGCTGTTCTATAATTCATTTATTATAATACGTGTGAGTCACGGTAGGAAGCAGTGAAACGACATAAATTGGATATGTTACATTAAAGTTACACCGATGAGTGGAGGGTTAATTTACTTTGCATGCCGTGTCACCCATATGTGGGTTTAAATTTTGTCACTCACCTAATTAATGCTCGTGTTAAGTGCCCGAAATTATGGACGATAGTAATAACGATATGTTACAAAAATAATATTTGTTTGACTTCGGTGTCATAACCAACGTGCTAATAAGATGCCATTCTGTAGACGCAAAGGAATTGTACAAATATTAACTAACAATCATGGAAAGTCGTCAATACAACGTGTAATCTATACTTAATAATTAGTGGTATTCCATATATTTATAAATATCTCATTTATCTAATATCGAAAAGGTGTAAAGTATTCAACCCTCTGATATCTTCAATCGATTCGCTTTATTTCGCGACAAATTGTATCGGCTACTAGTTCGATTACCGAACCCAAAGATCCTGTACCGGTCCATGAAATTGTTCCCATGTTAGAGCAAAGTCAGGCCTCGAATTCCTATGGGATTGGTTACGAAGTTTCAGCCAAGTTAAGATTAGTTAAGATAACAGCTATCGGGTCTCGGGAGCTTACCTCTAACCTGGTACCATCTTTTTAATCTTTTCTTATTTAACTTGGTCCCTTTTCGTCCCCGGTCTTGTCCTCCCGGAAACACTGTGCCGAACCCTTGTAATTGGCAACTCTTGCTCGCGCTGATGGTGATGCCAGCGTGCACCCTATTACAGGTTTCAATGTTAGTTAACCCGAGAAAATTACATGACTGTAACTTGTTGTACCGTGGCTCTAAGTACTTCGAAATGCTTCGTTGGAACTTAAAAGCGACCGCAAGGCGGTTAGTGGAAACAGCCGATTATAGTCAGCCGAGGGAACTGTCGTTGACAGGTTCCCAGTACGCTCTCCATTGCTTTACTTCGATTAGAAAGTTAATAATCGAAGTACTGCAATCGTTATAAACTTCGATACAATATTGGATTGTAATTTATAAATTGGGTTAAATGAAATTTTTATTTTGAAATTTTATTTCAGTGGATGGTTACAGTACTGTAATATTTTAAGCTGAAATTCGGAATTTTACGTCCAAATTATAGAAGTTCTAAGTTCTTTTCGTTACACATTCGTTATAAATTCGCGATTTTCACGTTTTTCACGTTTATTAAATTCCGACAGATTCAATTTCTAACATAGGTATTGGTGACAATTTTTATATCCCTCCACGGATATTGCTCGAGTTTCACAAAAATTGTAATATTTTGGATAAATTTAAGAAACTGAATATCCTAGTAACTCGACTTCGGATTTTTATTTTATTATTACTTATTATAATTATACCCCTACAAAAAATGAATTCAATGTACCATATGTTTAACCGACTTCGAAAAGGAGGAGGATACGTTTCTTTTTTTTTTTATTATCATTAATAAACAACCAACGAAGTGTTGCTGTGAATTGTTGAAATTTGCACGATTAAATTTCGAAAAGGTATTTCCTACGAAACAAAATTGAAGCTGATAATATTAACTCCATCGTTAAATTCTGATCAAATTTTCGACCAACGCGTAGCGCGATATTCTTTTGCTAGGTCATCGGGAAAAATCTGTCATTTTTTCGCGAACGTGAACAAAAGATATTGTATATTTCGGCGAAAAATGTGCAGAGATATGTAAAGTCGATATCGTAGCACCCGTCTGACCCGTGTTTCAAACTTTTGCCAGTCGGCTTTGGGGTTTGCCACGAGCGTACGCGTTGATTTATGTATCCCCGATGAGTTGATCCGAATATATTTCTATCGAGAGTTGTATTTGCGATAAATACGGGTTCCATGGTGAATGAACGTTCCAGAGAAATTACGTGTACATGAAATAATTACATGCGTAAAGTAAGATTCGTACCACGACACGTTCATAAATCTTATCGCAACTAATATAATCCATGTTGGTTAAACAGAAGAATATGTCCATCTTCAAATTTGCAATTTGATCTTCATAAAATTTCATTGTGAATTTATTCTATCTTATGATTCATATTTCTGTTTGACATAAAAGTCAAAATAGGGAATTCCTTTTACTTTTATTACTTTCCAATTTTGCCTAACATACATAAAATGATTAAATAATAATATTATTATATTAGGGTATATTGTATTTCACCAATCTGACAATGTACCGATAATATTAACCCTTTTTGGACGTAATCGGGTGTAATCTAATTTTCCAGCTACGTTTCCAGAAACCAAACGCACTGTGTCGGAAGAATATTCAAGAATCTGTTGATTTTTATTCCCTTCTTTAATTTCCTATATTTTGATACGGGTGAAAGTGAAATTTCGCATTTTAGAATACTCCGATAAATTAACTATGACGCCTCAGAGGCACCACTCGAGTGCAAAGGGTTAATATCAGTAAATATTATAATAAAGTATATTAATTATTAGAATAGAATATCAATAATATTATATCTTGCTATTATTTACTACATAAGATATATTTTATTATATCTCATCCCAAATGAAAAATAATTATACACATTTCTGTGTATTGAATATTATTCTCAATCAACGCATCCAAACGAAACAATGCTAACTCTGACCGACATAATGCAACATGGACGAATATTTCACGATATACCCCTTTCAGAAACTACCCTCTTAGAGTATCTTGATCTGCGTACGTCCATCTGCGAATCACTTAGGCAAGTAGGTGAAATGCACATTCGACGAGGGGGCTGAGTATGTAAATTGGAAATGGGCGTTTCTCGGCACCGGTTGAAACGTGAGATGTATATAAATGGTTTATATGCACAGCCAACGGCATATATTTTGCAATAGGTGAATGGTGTAGCGGGATAACCGTAGCTGTATAACGTGAAAACGAGAGTCGAAAGATTTGAATAATTCACACGGGCAATCAATTAATTGGCACCCTGACCTTTTCTAACTCGCCTGCCGTCGGTATTCTGATATCGAAAAAGTCCCGTGTAACGTTGATGGCAGACGATCAACTTTAGAAAATTATCCGACGAGGATCTTGAAAAAGAATAACCTCAGACGCTGGATTATTCTGAACATTGCATTCACTTGGATTATTTTAAGTTAAGAATATGACATTTTTTTATTTCAGTAAGCCTTTGATAATTACCTGGAAAAGGAGGCTTTAAATATTCATCAACCCCCATAGTAGTTAACGTATTAATCCTTTGGTAATTATTTGGAAAAAGATCCTTAATTCCAACTATTGAATCAGCAAAGTTCTAATTATCGAAATTCTTAAATTTTCAGTGTCTTACTATATGCCAAATTCCTAAGTTCTTAAGTTTCTGATTATACAGCGAAACGATTGAAATCGAAAAGTCATTTACCATTTTGCAGTTTGTGATTTTATAAAAATTAGAGTTTCAATATCAGGTGTAGTCTGTTTGAATCGTAGGTGACTGATCGCTTAAATTTTAAATAAGGAAATTATTAATGCACCAAGTTCTGTGTTTTAATTGATCACATATTCATAGAAAAAAACTCTATACCCAAATGAATCTGTTTAACATAAAACGGTAAAAATAGAATAATTAAAAAAAAAAAGAAGCAATGATTTATGTCTTGATAACAGAGTGAATAATCAATCCGCTAATTAAAATTAGCACATTTGCATGATGTTTATTTAACGGTAATTGATTATTTCGCATCTTTGATTACACTTGATTACACCTCGCTTTTATTGCATAACGTGTTTCTAAGTTTAACATAACAAAAGATGTAATTGCATCGTTAGCTGATCGTGATAATCGAGCAATCAATGTACAATCGATTACCCTAAAAATAAAAATAAAAAAGTAGCAAGATTGCTTAGGAGTGATAAATTGCTCGACAACGAGCTAAGAAACAAATCATACCTTAACGATCAACAGATCATTGCGAAGACAAGTAATAATCCTACATACCGAGTCACGTAATTATTTTCTGGTAAGAAAACAGTAATGTTTATCGAAGATTTCAAATTCTTTCGTGTCTGGAGATACTTTAAGTTATTTTAAGTATATCTTAAAATCTGCAGTTTCGTTCGTTTGGTTCGCTTAATTTTTAAGATATATTTTCATTACTTCTTCAAAATTATCATTGCATTATTTAAAAATTTCGAAATATTTGGAATTAAAAAATTAAGAAACCTTAGAATACTTGACACTGCCGCGCCGGTCCCACGCACCGACGCCGTCCATACGAAAAGTTTGAACTTTGGAAATTTAAAATTTAGGAATTTGATATTTGGAAATTTGGAAATTTGAAATTTAGTGATTTGAGATTTGAATGCTCGAAATTTGGAACTTTGGAAACTTTAAATCTAGAAATCTGATATTTGGAAACTTGAAAATTTGAGATTTAAATGCTCGAAATTTGAAACTTTGGAAACTTTAAATCTAAAAATCTGATATTTGTGGAAATTTGAGATTTGAAAGTTTGAAATTTGGAAATTTGGGAATTTAAAATTTAGAAATTTGAGATTTGGAGTTGGAAATTTGAAATTTAGAAATTTCAGATTTGAAAGTTCAAAATTTGGAAGTATGAAAATTTAAAATTCAGAAATTTGGAAAATTGAGATTTGAAACTTTGGAAATTTAAAATTTTAAAATTTCCAAACGAAAGGTCCACTGTCAGTCCCCAGCGATCGACGTCGCGCTCAACTTATTAACAAGTTCGAATTCATGTTAAAATAATCCTACATTTATTATTCCGAACATTTCTTATCTCAAAAGGGTTAAACGCAATATTTAGCCGTCTTGTATAGTATCATCGTCAGCGAAATGGTTAAGAATTTCAGGATTCTCGTTGGAGATCATTAAAGAAAACGATTCCAGGTTACAAATGTTACACCTTGAATAGTTGGTCGACTGTTTCTGCATGGAAAGCGATAACACGTACCACGGAAACAATGGTCGACACCCGGTCTATCTGGTACGGGAATCGCGTGAAAGAAACTGCAAGAATAAGACAAAGATCCTAGACCACTACACGTTGCCCATGGAAGAAGCTATCCATTAAAGTTTATATTCTACACTCAACGCTACCTACGCCACCGGAACTGCAGTGTTCTTGACGATATACGTACGGCCGCCATAAGTCACGACACCCGTAGACTACCATTTTCTGTCCACCTTTCTGTGAACGTATTTCACCTTTACTTCCTTCCTCGTAAAGGAAACGAACGTGGCCCCCTTTAACCCTTTCATGATTTCATTTCGATTCATTAACATTGAAAGTACCGAAACGACTTGCATC
Organism: Stelis phaeoptera; assembly: GCA_943735885.1. Classification (NCBI taxonomy): domain Eukaryota; kingdom Metazoa; phylum Arthropoda; class Insecta; order Hymenoptera; family Megachilidae; genus Stelis; species Stelis phaeoptera. The sequence continues at coordinate 9,057,458 of OX030933.1, forward strand.
GGGTTTAAGATACTTTTTCCACCTAATTAACCCTTTCAATCCGAAAAAGATGCTCAAGAATAAAGAATATCTTAAGTAGATGAAAAATATACTTTTAGGATTCCGAGTTTCTAAAAATATTATATTTGGAAGTTTGAAAGTTTCTATAAATATAATATTCTGCCATTTCTAGATTTCTAAAAGCATATTAGTGTTTTCTTCATTTTCAACCGTGGCAAATTAATTTGAATTATTTTTCTATGAATCTTGTTACGTAAATCGATAATTTCGTATTCTCAATGACTGCGATCATAAAACTACGGTGAACGTGTTAAAATATCCATACGCCTCGTTTAAAAAATACAATTTACGTTATTCACCGAACGAACCTGTCGTGAATCATAATTTTCAGATAAAAACAACATATCCGTATCACGATACAAGTAAAATAATTTGAATACCGCATTGCAGGTGAATACACCTCGCAAACGGCCAACAGCAACGTGAGAATTCCTTCAATTTCGCTCGATTACTTAATAATTTCAGTGCAATAAATTCCCCCGCCATAACAGCCGGTGACCTCAGGGAAAGGTTTAATTAAAATTTCAAAATTAACGGATGGAAATCTGATTCTCCCCCTCTCGTTCTCGAGGAAAGAAGCCAGCGGAAGTTGGCGAGGCAGCAGTCATACAGAAAAAGTAATTAACGTTTGCCTGATCTCTTTGTGCGTCTGACAACCACGATCCACCGTCACCGATCCCGTATTACACGGATAAATTACACTCGAAACCTGTAAACGTAAGCAGACTCGCTAATGATCGAACGTGGAATATTTATTATTTTCTGTAACTCGAAAGGGGAAGCTCGTTTCTGTTGAAAGAAGAAAAATGATCACGCGATAGATCGCCGCCGGTTAAACGTGCAAAGTAAATCGTTTCGGAACGTTAGCTGCGAGATGATAATTCTAGACATTATTTCCTGTGAAATAACAAGTTAAATACTTTGCTCCTTTTAACCGTGTAATTGTGGGTCATAATAATTTTCATATTTTTAATTTTACGACGTACACTACCGAGCAAGCTACACTTCTCTAAAAGCTTAATGATTAATGTCTTTACGAGTTCAGAATCGATTTCATCTATTCTTTTACGTTAAACATCTGCGGCAGATAGTTTGATTACGAGGAAGATTTATAACAAACAAATTTTAATTTGTCCGTAACGAGATACCTAATAGAACGGCGCGTTCAGGTTTCAAAGTATTCTCGTAGCATCACGGGAGGATCTATAAGAAATAGATGGTGAAATGAAATAAAACTTTATTTAAACTTTATTAAACTGAAATATAGCTTCGTCGAAGCACCAGGAAGGGTACGGCTTTACTGCTCGAAGAAAGCTTTTAGAATAGAAAGGTCAATGACCTATCGGTCCTACTCTTTGTCTAAATAAGCCTAGAAGGGACACGACTGCGCCCTCTTCACTTGTGTCTCGAATATTGAAAAGAAACATGCACGTAAATTTTCTCTTCTTGAGAGGAAAACCAACAGGATCCTATGCGAATACATCAAAGTACAGCTTGGTTTAACATCCAGCACACCCTGGTTCCTAGCTAATCCTAACAGGAGCGGGCACATGCACGAAATAGCTGAGCCGATGGATGGAGGTCACAGAAATTCCCACAGTAGTTCACGTGTGGTGTCTCGACCGATAATTAGGTATCGATTTCCGCGTGCCCGGAGAATGCCTGCAATAATCGACTTCGCACGTTCCGCTATCCTCGATGTTGACCGTGCCGCTTCCGGAATGGGGCTGTTTGCCTCCTTTCCCCCCCATTTTTTTTTCTTTCGAAACGTTCGCCCGAGGGATGCTCCTATCCAGAACTCCATTAATCATGAAACAGGAACACGCGATCTGGAAATAAGGCAAAAGTGCGGCGAAAGAGCTCGCATAATTCACCGGTTGGTTTCCATCCGTGGAAAATATCCGCGAAGAAGACTATTTGTAACGCGATCACGAGTTAAGGCTGATCCAGAAATCATTCAGAGTGGATCAGGAAATGTTGAGTTAAAAATCAACCCTTTAATCCAGTGTGACACGCACGTCGTATCGATTTCACTCAAACAAGGCCTCGAATTTGTTAAATTTTTCAATAACTCCTAGGAATATTTGGTTCTCTCAGAATTTCAAATTTCATACAAATCTAGTGTCTGTTAAATTTCTCTTTGCCATGGTTTCCTTCGAATTTTGTTAATAAGTTTTTAAACGAATTAATTACGCAGAAGTATGTAAATCGACTATCTGCTAACCCTTTCCATCCTCCTCGTGTCTAACATAATTCTCACGGTGTCGAGATTTAAAAAATCGTTAGTCAGACGTAAATGGAAGCTTGCTTAAACGGAAGCATCTGAAAACGAGAAGAATGATCGAACGTCGCGCGAACTTTAACCCCCTTCCTTTTTTTCTTTCATCACCCCTTTATTTAAAAAGCTCTTTCGCTCCGAATACCGAATGCACGATCACGAGCTAATTAGCATTTAATCAAGTCCAGAAAACGCTCTATTATGCAGACCGTCAAGTTCATTGTACGATCTATTTATACCCGCATAAAGATTTTCAGCTCTGTTGTTTCGCAAATTTATTTCGTGCTCTGTGAAACAAATATCGGGTCAAAGATTATTACGCCTGTTTTATAACTAGGTAATCCCATGGAATTGGATTCTTCCTTTCCGAATAAAAATTAGATACAATGAATTTAAAATCGTATTGGTTTTTGTTACATTTTACCGTTAGCTTCCTTTCTGTATAAAGTTTCTCAAACCATTTCTCTTTAATATCTCACTGTCCTTAGCTTCATCTTCAAAAGTAAATATCACGATGAAACTCTCAGACGTGACTTTAAGCAGCTTTCGAACGCTTTAAATTTCGTTCGGAGAAATTAAACTTGCAAATCGTCTTACGGCGACGATCCTCCGCGCGATAATCAAGCAGTCATCCGCGATATTATCAAGCGGCGCAACGCCTTTTTCGTTATTCGATTCGAAGTCGGGAACTTGAGGTAACTGCTATTATTTCCGGGCGAAACGGTGAAACTTTCGCGTCGTTAGGAAAAGAAAATTCACATTCGAAACATCTGCGGCTGGTTTTCCCCCGCGACGTCGTTACAATTAACTTTTAAGACCGACGCCAGCTGTCTCGTTCGAGGCCGGGAATGTCAATTAGCGTGCTGAATTTTCCGCCGGAAGGAAGAAATCGTTTCACGCGTAATTCATCTCCCGTGCCGGGTCATTGGCCACGATTTACCGAGGCGAACGTAACCTGGAGACGAAGACGATTGTCTTGCAACGAACGATCAACCCTTTGCTTCGTTCCAGGTGGTCCGTATTCAATTTGATCGCACCGGCACAGTGTAGGGTACAACAGGCTTTTCTAGGGAAAATAACGTCGTAGGGAAAGAAAACTTTAGCTTGTATTTTAACGTTCGAAAATTATTACGCAGTAAATCTAGAATGGGCTTTGATCACGTTAAATATAGAGTATTCGGATTAATAATTATTTCTACGCCGGTTGATTAATTTGGTAATTTAGTTATCACGGTTTTAGTAACGAAACGTTGGAGTACCAGACGAGTGGAGTGACTTTCTCTCCCTAGTCTGCCATTTTCTCTAGGGATGCTTATTTAATTAATCAGGCCACGATTAGAGTATGTTTCAATCGCTCGATCTTAACTAACTATAAACAGTTACTTAAATACACTTAATGGATCCTGTATTAAATTAACCCTTTGCACTCGAAGCATTTTTGAACGTAATCCGCTCTAATCTAATTTTTCAGCTACGCTTCCAGAAACCAAACGCACTATGTCGGAAGAAAAGTGTTAGAAATATTTGAGGATCCGTTGATTTTTATTCCCTTCTTTAATTTTCTATAGCTTGATACGGGTGAAATTGAAATAAATTAAATATTGCGCCTCAGAGGCACCAGCCGAGTGCAAAGGGTTAATAAATAGGCAAATCTTCAGTCTTAAATTGTTATAACTCTTTCATTTATGTGCTCGTACAAGGAATTTTAGAACACACTTGGATCCTTTCGGCAGGGAATGAATAATATAGAAACGGATGAAAATTTAGCAGGGCTGTTTAGGAAAATTGAAACGTTTAATGAAAAATTGAACAATATCCGAAATATGGATATAGTCGGAAGTGCAAAAGAAAAAAAAAACTTCAACAGCCTCCATAGCTCAGGGGTTAGAGCACTGGTCTTGTAAACCAGGGGTCGAGAGTTCAAATCTCTCTGGAGGCAAATTTTTTTACTCTCTGTGCGTTCTTACGCTTTTACCGATGATATCGGATAGATAAAGTCTCGTTGTCATTCAATTTTGAGATAAAACTTTATCGTTCGAATTCTTTTTCTTACACAAAAATCTGTTTGACATCCAAATCCTTCTTTGGACAGATTAAACTAATTGTAAGTATTCTTTCATATTGTTGCTAATTTGTATGATGTTCGAATTTGTATAATTGCAAAATAACGTCGTTTGAATCGACCAATTTCCGAAATAGTGGCTCCAGGGATTTTTAAACGTTGAATCTACTAACTCTAGGAAATTATGTAATTTTGGAAATCCAAAGAAATTTTATTATTTATTTTTATATTACAATTGAATCAGAATCAATTTTCAATTATCTACTTTCGCAAACTATTTCCTGCTATCTTATTAATTATCTAATTATATTACATCTGAGATGATCTTCACGAAATCAACTAGTTAAACAAATATTTTCTTGTTATCTTAAATCTTTCTTAAATTTTGATTTTCCACCCAAACAACGTTCCATTAAAATTGCCAAATTAAGGTGAACTTTTTGCCCGAATCTCACGGGTATCGAGCTAAGAATCGATAAATTCGTGTTAACAAAAGCTATGAAAGTTGAATTGCAAGTTGCCCGGATGCAGAGTGCTTGGCATTGTTGGAGGGGACCCAGTCCCGATTCAGTTTTCTCGGATAATGCATAAAGGACCCGTATATATTCACCGATACGTGCTTGAAATTATAGGAAATTCCGAAATGCATTGTGTTACCATCTTGCGAATTTAACAGGGAACGATGTATACGGTTCCCTTTCTCCTTTTCATGAGTTTCAGACAATGAATTTTCCGATCTGAGTAGCTGAGGCGATTAATGTGATTCAAACGATCCAAATATCTCGACAGCTGGGCAAATAATTTGAATACGAAATAATATAAAGGGAAATGAATCTGGAATCGAAATTGGCAGAAATCGGCAATTAAAATGAAAATCACCGTTATGAAGATTAGGAATTAAAATAATAATACGATAGATATTGGATATTAAAATAGCAAATAGCAAATTAAAATGGTAAATGATTCAAAAATCAGACAAAAATAATACTTCAAATTACAGGAATTAAATACTGAAATGGTACTGGTAAAATAACAAAAATTATAAATTAAACTGATTAGTACATAAAGCTCTATAAAAAGAAATCCTAAACTAATTATATATCGTATTGTTACGTCAAAAGATTTGTTTAAATTCCAAAGAACACGAATTTTCATTAAAATCAGAATTCTGAGAGCACGTATATTCCGTGTCAGTACATGTTAAAAAACAGAAGTTGGCGTTTGTTCAGCAACCTAATTAAACGGCGTTAACAAAGTGCGATCCAATCGAATAAAGGGGACGAATAATTAATATCGGGAGGAGTTTTGTGACTCGTTTATCGAACGGGACACGAACATTCTAAAAGGGTAAGAGTTAATTTAATAGGAAGTATGTAACGCAGTTTCAGCAACGTCGAAGCTGTTGGTTCGGGTTCAGTTTACCGACAGCCCGATGCCCGCATACCGTGGCCCCTGATACGTGGTCAGAAATTAAAGTGAAATTCACGTTAGTTTGCTTTCCAAGCTAGCTAGAACGAAAAGATTTCCGGCTTCGTCCACCTCGCGATATTAATCTAACGAAGCTGTAGCCAACACGTGAATTCCTGTTGACGAAGTCCCGAGGAAATACCGTCACTGTTCTCGTGCGAACCGCTTAATTTGAATTCCCGAATTTCCACCCGGACGGATTAAAACCGCACCCGTACCGAAATCGATTACAAAATAAAAAATCGACCGAACCATCGCAGTATGCGCGAGATTTGCTGAAATTTTTGGCCATTTCAATTCGTTTTGGGGATATTTGTGTTGGAAGTTTCAACGATGCGTTGAACTGTTACCTGTGAAATGGCTGAGACCGAAACGATTTCATGACTTAAAAGTATTTTGAAATGGCACTTGTTGCGTGTCGATTTAAAGCTTGATACTTGACGAAGAGAACTGCACAAAGTCTTCGTTGGTGTTGTTAACACGAGATGGTTGATTAGTTATTAAAGTAAGAAAAGAAGTTTCTGCGTTAATCAATAATTAGTTTCGACGCATGGTGAATCTGATGTAATTTCATGACATAAAAGTATTAAAAAATGGCACTTACGATACATCAATTTGAAGCTTAAAGTTGATTGAAAATGACTATATAAAATCAGCTAATTTGCTTTCAAAATTGGGCCAAAATTTTCAGCGGTCCAGAAATTACATAATTGATTCGAGGTAAAACACGAATCTCGCTTTTTCGTTGGCTACTGGCTGATGAAGTGTGTTTTAATTAATCACACAAAGTAATGCTACGTGGAACAGCCTCAGAATATTCTCTGGTTTTTTGTTTTGTTTTGTTTTATTGGAATATCGTAATGTTATTTTTTATTTCGGGTACGAGTGCTTTGATGTGAAAATGAATTCGTATTTTCAAATATTGTACATGCAGGAAGCTTCGTGGTGCTCGGAAAACTAAACAAAAGGTAATATGTAAAAATGAATTGTATCGAAGGTACACAGTTTTCGTGTATGTGCATGAACGTTTTGTTCTTTTGTTTTCAAGCAAGGTTTTTTAATTGAATATCTTTCTGTTATTGCTATCAGCGTGTCGAATTTATTTTTACAACAAATAGGAATTCTTCAACTCGGTTATTCTTAAAGCGATTACACAGTCGGAAACTGGTAAAATATCGTTCGAACCATTAGATAAAACGCGATAAGATAAATTGCTTGACCGCGCAATTAAACTGACTCACACTCGTACTTTAACCGCCTCTAAACTGAATGAAACTCCATTAGAAACACTTGTATAACTCGTACAAACCACGAAAAATAGAAACGTTGAAAAGCTATCCCCATTGAAGTAGTTTAACCACCGTGGTTCCATTCTAAGATACATAACTCATGAAATTATAAAAATTAATAATTTTGCTAAGTATCTAAATCAAACCAGGCCATTTTTCACTTGAACGCGCAACTTGCCAATAAAAAAAGCGGCTGACCGTCGTCCGTGAATCTTTAATTTGATAAAAACGTGGCCGGGTACCGTTCGACGAAACAACCTTTCAGTTTCTGTGCAAACAAATCCCACGGTCTGGTGTGTGTGCGCGTTGCACAATGGGAAAGGAGTCGGTGTGTTCCATTTTTGGCCCGTTTAATCGTTGCTCGTGCACGTACACACTGAGAAATTGGCGGCGAAGGGAAGGCGGCCGGGATACCGGCAAGGGAATAGGGCGAGCCTGGAAAGAAAAATGGGAACGAACGGATCTGCGGAAAGCCATAGCTCGGGGAAACCAAATGTTTGCGGACAAATCGTCGTCGTTTTCGACGAGGAAAAATCAACAAACGTTTCTGGCTAGATCCTAATGCACCGGACCGATGGAAATCGTTCTATACGAACACGGTCTCCGATTCGACCAACGGATTCCTATCTATGGAATATCGTCAGGACATGTACACTTCCCTAGGGAAAATGGCGTCGTAAGGGTGTCCCCGTTACTCGCTTCGACGATCAAAACTTACTAGACACTATGTGTAATCGTTCAGTATTGAATTATTACATTACTAATTTGATAGGAATTATTGTAATTGAATACTTTTAAGACTACAAGAAACTGGACTTGCAGAGTGTCGACAAAAACTTCTGACTGACTTAAGATCGCAGTTTGGGTCCTCCTTTTATAAGCGGTTCTGGTAGGAAAAATGGAAATAAACGTGCGAAGGTGGTCCCAAATACATAAATATCGAGGTTTTCGGGGAATAAGATACGAAGGGCCTTCTTCCAGTTGGATATCTGATCTGAGAGGCAGGGAAAAAGGTCAGGATACATAAAATATCCGAAAATGGAGAGTACGTGGTTTGGGACCGAGGGTTAATGGGACCGTTGTAGGATATCTAGAGGGGGTTTGGTCGACACTCTCAAAGAACCTTCCACAATTTTTCCTTAAATTATATAAAGAACTTTTGGAAAATATTTCCAGAAGAATTCTGAAATCCTATTCAACATGAACCCTATATTGATAAATATTTTCCTCCGTATGTTCTGCATTCCTCTTTGTTATTAAGGTAACAATTCAATTTATACATCAAACATATTTTTCAAAATTTATAACTAAACCTATTTCGGTGAAATAAAAATTATAATAAAAGGCAGTATTTGATCAGTTTCATAAGTCACTGTACATCAAAGCTACTTCATGCAATCACCATAATTGTATTTGTATTTGAAAGAAAAAATGAACATTAATCCGTACTAAATTGCTGTTTAATTTTATCTTTAAGAAATTCAAAGCCTCCGGCTGAACATATAACGTATGCATAATAAATCACCGTGTAATTTGTTTGAACATCATAATTACCGGCGAATACTGTGATTATCGTACAATAATGTAATTAGATAATCGTTAACAAGATCGATGTACGATTTGTCTAGCGTGATTGCCGTCGATTCGCACACGATTCAATTATTACAAATTGTTTGGATGTTTATCAATCAAGATTACACGCGAACGGTAATCATTCGTGATTCGATGAACAAATTTGTCTGTTTTATAATAATAAATCGTTGGAATGCAATTAATTCAGAAATTCAATTATTTATCGTTCTTAACGAGAACAATCGCTTTAATAATAATAACAGTAACATTTACTATAACAATGCAATAATAATAATAATAATAATAATAATAATAATAATGGTTAATGTATTTAAAAAATTCGGTATATCATATTTTCAGGGCAGCCGAATTTATTGCCTACATTTCTATAACTTTTATATCATTTTGTAACAGTTTTGCAACATTTTTACAGGATATTATGTAATAAACAATAAAATGGTTACGAATTGATGATTTATAAATTCTAATAGAGTTACGAAGAAATCAGCAGTCGTGAGCCTCCATAGCTCAGGGGTTAGAGCACTGGTCTTGTAAACCAGGGGTCGAGAGTTCAAATCTCTCTGGGGGCAAACCTTTTTTTTTCTTTTAACAATCGACTCCAGACAACACTTCAAACTTCATCGAATACATTTATAATACCAAAGATAATAAATCAAATCATTTACATAGAAATTATTGCTTTCATACCACTGAAAATGAGAAGAACATAAGGAAACATGATATAAGAACTTGCATTCGCATAAATGAATAGAAGAAATACATCTAACTAAAATTTCGGTCTCTTTCGTTATTTTTGAATTGTTGAAAACAGAAACACTAGTGCAATGGTAATTATTTTGTCGCACGTGTACGAAGCTGTTCTAAGTTCGTAATCAAACGAAATTTATACAAGCTTACGATGCAGTTTTATTCAAAATCGGTGTCTGTTCTGGCGAGGGACGATCGTGAAAATATTTGTAACGGTTCGGCAAATTTCTCGTTGTCCGTGCTGGAATCCCAAACCAACGATGTTTCGCGATCGATCATCGCGATAAAACGCGCGATATCACCTGAGGACAAAACTTTTTCATGCGCCGCTTGTTACGTTCCTGTCCCAGGTGGGCGGAGACACCTGTACGCGATCGGTAAACTTTTGTCCTGGTTGAACGAAATACGTCGCAGACGATTATATTTCATGAATCGTTCCTTCGTAATTTGAAACAAAATTCGAAATTGGATAAAAAAAAAAAAAGAAACATAATTTATCAAACAGCTGATGCGTCGAATAAATTGATCCATTTTTTGTTCCTTTTCTTGGCGTTAATTAATTGATAATTCGAAATCAAATTAAAGAGAAAATTTATACCAATTACCTATCTATTTCCTTATAATTATAATTTCAATTAATTAAGAATAATAATTATCTTTTACCAAAGGTAGCGATAATATTTCTTTTGTACATTAGTATATTTTTGATTTATTTCCTGTAATTAATCTCATTTGAACGATAGAAGCGAATCCCAAACGAAGATGCTTCAAATTTCATGAAATTTCAAAATTTACAGTCGAAAACGAATTGAAAGAAAAATTTCTTCGAGGTACGCAAACATTTCATTGTAATTATAACTGAAAGAGCAGAGAACTGCAACGAAGTATCTTCTGTTTTTCCATCCACCAGAATCCAGTTTCCAATAAATTAATATTTACTAGAAACTCAAGGTGAAGTTTTGTCAAGCCTACAAACGAAGAAGTTGATGAACAGAATAAAATCCTCGTTCGTTACCGAAAACACGAATATCGCATTTTCCATTCCTGTCTCTAAAGTAAGCGCGAAGGACTTGATGAAGACGAGTTCAGTTGCAGAGTTCAGCAAGGCAATGCACTTCTATAAATCTAAATGAACGATGACAGTGAAGTAGGGCGTTTATTGCGACGAAACCGACCTCTGATTTCATTCAGTTTCAATTTCGTCCCGTTGCGACCCGTATTTTCCTTCGACTGATACGATTCTATTAATCTTCACATTTCCTTCAAGTGCAACGTCTTGGAAATATCTTCTAAAAGTTTCAAATTCACTCCGGACGATATTGATAAAAGTTATGTTAACGATAGACTAATATTTATTAAGAAAAGTTTAAAATTCTTAAAAGATATATTTAAAGAATCTTGATTATTAGCTTATTAATTAATCTTAAGTAATTTAAAAAAAAGTTATATTCAAATCGAACGTTGGACAATTTTCAATACACGAAAGCCTTGCATTTACAAATTTTCTTGGCTTGGGTCATCGTTGACCCGTCTTCGCCATTCGAGGGTTAATCAAATCTAAAAATGATCAATACTTTTAGCACAATTCCACAGTAGTACACAGAACGTTGGTGTATGTACTAATTATGGAAATTATAGAATTATTAATAAAACAGAAATCTGTATTTTAACAAATTTCCAGTCTATTTTTATAAACATTCACGATGATGCAGTTTTGTTAAGTGAATAGCTACTGTTACTGGTTGACTGTTTGTTGTATCAATAAACTGTCAGGAATAATAAATGTCAACAGGTTCTTAATGAACCTTTCGTTTGATCTTTTTGTTCTTACAAATTGGAGCATCTTTCATGATATCATCGTATCATGAAGCTTCTAAGTGATCGATGACACGATTGTTACGTCCGCTTCGTAATAAAAACCATGTTCTTGATTTTACAATGATAACAAATTGCGTGTTACGATTGCGATGAAGAAATTGGAACAATTTTGATCGCGATCGAATTAATGGGGAACGAAGTAGACGAATGTAATCAAAGAGGATTGTTTGGTGTTACAAAAAGTTCGCCTATACTTGAATGAAATTTGAATTGTATGTTCGTAAATGAAATTATGATATTTTTGAAGTTTCCTCTTTTTCCCTTGAATTTTGTTTTTTAATTTGGAGGGTAACGTGCACAATAATCGAAGAATTTCTTTAGGTGCTTTTAATTTAGAGGGGGTGAATTATCTAGTACTAGAATCTTTGATAATATGTTGATTAAAATTGAATATACAAATTTTTCATCATATTACAAAAATTGGAAAGTAGAAATAAAATTTAAATTACCCCTAAAAATAGTTTGGAAATTCATTTTTATACATAAATTTATATAAATACTAATGCCCCCAGTTTGCAGTCTACGAAATCTTATAAAATAAAAGAAAAATTAATACTTGATACAATATACACAAAATTATGTAAATTACAACATTTTTCCATTTCTTTTTGCTTTCTTACATAGAATCCTAAGGTAACTTCATTCGGTATGACCCAGATACACTTTGAGAATTTTTGTATATAAATATTTTTTTTAAGTGGAAATATATTAAAGGAATATATTATACTTTTTAATAAAAACTAAGAAAAGAAATATTTTTGAAATATATTTTTTGGAACCTATGGAATATTATTTATAATATTCTTCAATACTTTTCGAAGTGAAAGTGTTAAAATATTTAATAATTTGAACACTAAAAAAAAAAAGTACACGATTAGATCCCACAGAGTACAATTAGCTACCTTAATCAATTAACTCCTTTTCTAGATTTTCAATTTCTATCCGATCGATTCATACAATAATTATTTCCCATTGTAACCGGATAATTGTTGTCCTAATGCGGCCTGACGGTGAATTAGATCGTTGAAAGATAAATCAACAGCGTTGCATGATCAATTCACCGGTAGATCCCGAACGTTTCGATAAATTGTCAGGCCGAGACCTCGGCTTGGATATTGTGAAATTACTTTGACACATTTCCTACCGTTTCCCCGGTCGTCCGATGTGAAATCGATAAATTAACCGATAGATAATACACATGGCCAAATGGGACGTACATGTACGTTTCTGTCGCTCGTCAACTGTATTTCGTTGCTGCTGGCTAGTAATTCGTCGATGTTGATTCTATCCGAACTTCCCGCCAACCCATGTCCACCGACGTAACTGTATTTATTCCTGTCGTTTAATTTTGAGATTATATTGTTAGAACAGTTCTAACAATTCCCACCTCCCTTCTGTTCCACCCCTTTAAGAACCAACTCGATTATGATGGGTTAATCGTTCCAGTCTTGTGATTACCGCTTTGTGGCGCTCAAATTTGATTTAAATTCATGGATTAAATTGATGGATACATCATTATCACTTGTGAAAGTTCGAAAACGATATAATTGAAAAATCGTAATAATTGAATACCTTCGTTTGATATTTCAAATTACTGATGTAATTTCAAGTATAGAAAATTCTACATCCCCCTAATATTATCAAAAGAGTACGGACTTAATTTATTGTTAAAAGAGTACCGTGGCAAAAATTTCACGGATTCGTATAAATTTTGCCGTCTAATCGAACGAATTCAAACCCGAAAAATACGTTTCCCGGATTTTCGCTGACACCTTGTACATTAAAATCTGATAGGGGAACGAATTTACGCTGCTCATGAAAACTTTGTTCGATCGTGCGAATTGTCGCAATGCAACCAGCCGGATCCACTTCTTCAGCAATATCATCCGACATATTTTAAAAGGTCTGGTTGTAAAAGTCAATGTCCCTTCTGTCCAATTATTCTCTTATTTCCTGGACGAGTCGATGCCCGTTATCCCTGTCGTCGTGTCGCACGTGTTCCCCCTATCATCCCCATTCGTTTCACCTGGATATCATTCAGCAAATGTGAAAACCATAGGTAACTGCTGAAATGCTGCTGTATCGTGAACAAATTTGAAAATTCTATAAAATCTGACGAATATAAAGGGTGGACCGACTAATTTAGAAAATTAGAAAATCCAAATTAGAAAATTGACACCTTGTTACATTTTTTTAAGTGAAATCAGTAAAATTTTAACAGATTTGCTGTCAATGGTCAGTTGGAAATTTTTCATCTTATAAAATAAAAGGAAATTAAGAAAAATAGCTGCAAACCATTGGCACCGTTTCTGTATTATATTATTACTTTGACTTTTATGTATTTTGAATGGTATGAAATAAATATTTAAGATCTCATATGGGACATGGAGGTCTATTTCCCCAAAATACGAAAGTAATTCGTTCAGAAATCTATCCTCTCAATCGTAGTTAAAATATTCTTGTATGCATTTGATGGTTGGGGTTCGAAATTAATTCAAAATACTATCTTTGTGCAACGAAAAATTCTCGCTCCATCCCTTAGGTATCAAATGACACTTTTCAAAATTTCAAATGTATGAAGGAGAAACCAGTCATATGTAAAAAAAGTGTAATTAATTGATTGTTTCATTCAAAAAAATAAAAATATATATTTGATTATTTTATTAGAAATCAGATAATATGTTGCAGCTTATTTCCTTTAATAAATTAAGAATTTCTTTCTAAAAATCAACGTTTATTTCATAAAGTGTCAAATGACCCGTTATGGTAAGAATAGTTATATGGAAGATGTTGGTACGTTTAGTGTTAACTACCCTGCTCTCAATACGTTCGCCAGTAATGTTGCAGCGCATTATGCAACGTGTCAGTCGCGGGTCAACACTTCGAAGGAACGCTGTTCCGAAGTTTCGAAAGCGTCCGAACAGCCGTGTAAATTGGGTGTGCACGAGGAGCATCCTCGTCGTGCGAATAACAATTATCCCGTGAACGTGGAACCCGATCGTCGATTTGATAGGGTCGACACAGGGGGTATGCACCGTATAATATCGCGGTAAAAGGCTTCGTTCAGTCAGCTTCGAAGAGAATTCTTGCGAACAGAAGTTGGCAACTGCGCCAATGAAACGATTATTCGTGATTTATTATAAATCTTGAATGTTTTTTTTTTGCCGATTGCGTCGAGATGGATGGACCAATCGGAACCAATGCGTGTGATAGATATTTATAACAATATTCTATTGTTAGAAGCAATTGAAAGTCAGAAACTACGTTAAACTACATAAGAAACGCGTATTAAAATTACTAAAAGTTCAAAGGGCTGCCAACAAAGTCCTGTTTCGAATTTCGCTATAAAGTTAGATTCGTAAGAAAGTAGAAATCTTCCACTTTAATTCGCTTTTTGATTTACATCGATATCTTTATCCGTTCCTGAGATATCGTCGTGTAAAGACAAACGTAATTTTTGTAGAAATTCGCTGCCGCCCCACGCTTCGACCCAGACAGCGAGTGTCTAGCGTAGCGGTCACGTGGTCATTGTTAACGTCTAACCCTTTACTATTCCTGGAAATGCGTATATGAATTTCCTAGAAAAAAGTCTACGGCCCATTCGGGAGTACCCTCGTACGCGCCGGCCGCTATACAAACTTTGAAGCCCTATATCTCAGGAACTAATTAAGATATCGCGTTGCAACAAATTGCGTTATTATGTACGCACTTTCCTCTATCTTCTGAGCTACCTACTTCGTAAAATTTAGGCATGTTTTTTTTTTATATTTATTGCCAGGAATTTCGCCGCCGTTGAATGTTTCGCGTTGACCTGTGGGATCCTTAATGCGTCAAGCGACAATTTATTGTAATCTATTTATATATATATGTGTACCTAAATTCTTGCAATTAACGGTGGAAAATGGAGTCAGATATTGACTGGTCAAAGTTTTACTTTAATTTCCAAAATTCAGTATAGTTTACACAATACTTTTGAAAATTAATTACTATATGATATTTGGAATTAAAATTTAGGGATGAGCTAACAAAAATTAAAAGCTAATAAAATTAAAAATAATTGCCATTGCTATCTAAAATATTATAGAACCTCTATTTTTGTTTGTTTGTTTTTTTTTTTTTGTTTGGGGCGTAAACAATTTGAAACTTCCATTTGGCTGGGTTTGAAAAACGCAGGAAATCTGTCGTGTAAAATACATCTCCCGTGACAGAATACGTAAAACGGAGGTCACGGAATTACGACCTGTCCTTCACCGCTGGAAAATACGAAAAATCGCCATTTTGACGGTCCATATGTTTCGTTGAATAATAATCAGATCCTTGTAATCCGTTTCCAGCCACAAGAATTTATAATGAGAGGAAACAAAGGTGAACTTTACTCTTTTTTCAATATGATTTCATTAAAATAAAACCTTTCTATAACAAACAAAATATTGTTTATTTTAAAAATAACAGAAATTTGTTAACAAGTATAATTCTTTTGATATTATATTTTTTCCCCTCATACTATAATTTTAACTCGTCATAGCAATATTATAATTTTTCTTAAAAATAAACGGAAAAGTTGTCAATCTTAACACCTGAAAATGTAATATATAAATATTATTACCCTACAGTAGCGTAACTAGGGGGCTCAGCTAAGTCCCTATTAAAAGAATAAGAATTTTAATTGATTGCGATATTTTAATTATGACAAAATTTCGATTCGGGACAGACCAAAGCTATCTGGCAACTCGTAAATTGATGTTGGCGTGACGTTTAATTAATTAAGGCAATCCGGACAAGTAACACGGCTCGAAATCTAATCTGCTTAATTACAAAGGACAGTTTCACCTGGTTAAAAAAAGACCAAGGTTTTCGTGAAACTTTGGTGACAGATGTACGATCGTGCTTAAAAGCGTCGAAAACTTTTACATTCGGTACTTCTTCGAACAGTTGGAAATAAATCCAACGTTTCGGCGAGACCTTAACTTTCCTGCGAACGTTGGCAATCGTTAAAAGCACTCGGCGCCATCGGATTCGCGAAGAAACGACGAATCTTTCAAGGTTGTCAACGATGAGTCTCGTTGCAGTAACTGTTTCATTTTTTCCGAATAAACGAACGCTTCGTGTACGTCCACGGTCTGTTCTTTCGCGAATTCGTTAACTGTTGATACGCGCGTTCTAATTAAAACGATCGAGCCGAGATTCTAGTTAACGAAATAATTACGAGTAGAGCAACCCGCGACTAACGAGCGGAAAAGAAAATGAGTATCGTGCGAAAGGCTTTTGCGCGGGTAACTTGCTTTGAGTGAAATGAGCCTTAACGGGCGGCCAAACGAGCCGAAACGATGAAATGCGTAACAGTCGGCGAGGAAAAATAATCAACGCCCGTTCGTGTATATGTTTCAGAAGGTTTTGTTCGCGAAACCGTGCGACGGATTCTGTTTGATCGTGTCGTGCCGAATAAACGATTTTCGAAAGGTCGAATGTCCGACTGTGAGTCAATTTGATGACATAAAAGTATTGCAAAATAACACTTATAGCGCATCATTTGAAAGCTTGAAATCTGACCAAAGGTATAGTGTAAAGCTTTCATTGATATTCTTAACACGAGAAGATTGATTGATCGTTAAAGCAAGCAATGAAATTTGTACGTCAATCAATAATCATTTTCAACGCATGGAGAATCTGGTCCGATTTCATGACATAAAAGTATTATAAAATGATTGATATGGCGTTTCGATGTAAAGCTAAAAGTTTGACAAGAATGACCATGCGAACGCCCCATCGATATTCTTGACACAAAATGGCTGGTGACCTATTGTATCAAACAACAGAACATTCAAAGGGTTAAAAGTCTGTTAAGATTTCATGACATAAAAGTATCACACAATGGCATGTTTGGCATATCATTTTAAAGCTTGAAGCTTGCTAAAAATGACCATATAAATGCCCCATCAATATTCTCCATACAAAATGGCTGATTTACGTTCTTTCACAACAAAACAGCACTCATACCACCTAAATGTCCCGTGTCGGATCCAAGACAAAAGGATAAAACAACCGCGTGAGTTCAAAGATCCGACCTTATCCCATTTTATATCAAGCACGATTAGCAATCGACCGAATTCACTGAGAATCGACCAACTCAGTGAAGTATATAAAAGCAGCAAGCACGTTCCTTCAGTTACTTTCGAACAGTTTCTGCATTCGTTATCTCGAATTATTCCCATTCCTCTTTTTTTCATTTTCTTTCCGTTCGTTCCGTGACCCGTTTGAAAAAGGACCCGTCTCAGCCTCGACGGAGACAAGCTGTTCTGGATTTCATGGCGCGGAACAATCATCCTCGTGTAACCGGCCCGAATAATTCTGTATCCAGAGCGACGTCAGACAAACGAGTTCGCGGGATTATGGAAATGATCGTTTAAGAGTTCTGTCTGTTCCACGTGACAGATGGGCGCAACGAGAATTTCGCGCGAATAATCAACCGAGCGCTGAGCCCGGGACCGATTAAAAGCCGCTGTGCGCCGAGCACATCGGTTCTCCTATTATCTGAACGCCGTGGAATATTCTGTTGTATGAATATTCTATTATTACGAAACGGTTTTGTTGTACCGTCGTTGCACTCCGACTGGTTTTCCAAGAAATATTCACGCGGACAAAGTTGCACACGCGACGAACGCGGTCATATTATAATGACAAGTTTGATTTAATATCTGGTGTTACGCAGATAAATGTACAGAATATTTGTTTATAAATTTCTGACCACATTCAAATTCTGTCGATATATTTGCATTGACACGCAGCTGTCATTCTTGTTTTTAGAAAAATTCTTTTACTACGAAGGATATCTACGGGGCCGTTCATGCAGCTATTTTGCGAAATCTTTAAGCTTTGAATTCATATAGGATGAGTGTTGTTTTGGGATACTTTTATGTCATGAAATTGTGACAGACTTTGGATACTTTCGAATTGATCGTTTACGAACGGAATAGAATTTTATTATTCGGTATAACTAACTTGTGTTATGAATATCGATGGGGTGTTTACTTTGTTACTTTTGACAAACTTTGAGCTTTAAAATGATACGCCACAAGTATCTTTTTGCAATACTTTTATGTCATGAAAACGCATCGTCCGTCACAGTTGCAATATACAACTTTCATCATGATTCATTGCTTATTTTAATAGATCAGCCATTTTGTATTGAGAATATTAATGAAGCGTTTATGTAACCATTTTCAGCAAGCGTTAAGCTTTAAATTGACGTTGAATAAGTACTTTTTTGCGATACTTTTCTGTCATAAAATTGTAAGAGACTGCAATTTTTTCTTTTTCCCTTCTTTCGTCGTCTGATAAATGAATTCTTCATGACCTATTCAATTATATTCTCATTTTTATTATATAAGGTAGTAATAGGAATATTAACAATCATTCCAGTATCATACAAAGATACAAATTAATAAACAGGGTTAAATTTTAATAAGAAAAACCAAGGGCAAAATCAATTTACATAATTAGATAATGTTTTATAATCACCCAACTCGAATAACAGCAAGAAAACACGAAATAATTGATTTTGCGCCACTGAGGCTTCATTTTTAATGTTTTTTTGATTTTATACCAAACGCGCCACAAAACGGTACAATTGGCGCCATTTAGCGGTGAACGGTGAAACTAATAAAACCGAAAATTATGACGGCATTTGTTACCAGTTCTTTCATTTACTTTCCATCAGAAACCTTCTTCCAGTCGAAATTTTTAATAACAATTAATAGGTGAGATTTGAAAGAAAATTGTTACTTCACTGACGAGTTAAATTATTTCAATCAAATCTTAGATATTGTTGATTTTCTTTCCGCTTGACAAATAGCCTCATTAATTTGATTTTCATTGCATAATAATAAATTACGAAAGAAGGTAATTGATTCGCTAATCATCGAATGAATATTTTACGCGTTCCCACCATTCTAATTTGAATCTCCGAGCGATCGTGTAAGTGCTGCCGACGGGAAACCCGGGATACAATTCATACGACACGCGTCGATAAAATGAACTCTTATCACTAATGTAATTTAATATTTCAAATTTTCAAATTATATATATTTTTAATTATAATTCCTGCCACCTAGAGATATGTCTTAATATTTGTACGATGTTCAATTGCGAATATTGATACAATATAGTAGCTCTTAGCTCGATATCGCATTCAAGAGATCCCTAAAGACTACGATTTTTAGAAGATTTCTTGAATACGATATCGATTACCAGGTCACACCACGTGGAGGTGGCTACTACAGTGACCCGCCCTAACGCCAAGTCCCAACCACCCTCCGTAAAATACCTCGTTTATCAAGTTGTTGCCAACCGGATAAAAGAGTTTTGACTCTACTTTTTCGCGTACAGAAGATAGACACACGGCGCGTCTATCTTCCAACCCCCCATACACCCACACAGGCACACATTACATTAAATTACTTAAAACTAATTTCTAAGTAACGCTTCCCTCGTTGGGCATGCCATGACGACGCAAATTAAGTACAATGGTTTTACTTGCTACTTTCTATTCTAAAATTGCCGTTCTCTTACTTTGAGCGATATTAGCCACTCGGCAAAAACGATCAAGAAAGAAAAGAAGGAAAGCTAAAATCTAATACGCGAAACCCGACACGGCGCGAGTAAAAAGGCCCTAACGATCGCCCCGGAAATCAAAGTATCCCCCTCACTGTACTGCGCACTCTCGGTACTCCATAAATGCTCAGTAACCCACCATTTGCCCAACGCCCCCGAAACGTTTGCCACCAGCTTTTCGTGCGAACAGCGCGGTAAACGCCGTCGGAGCAGAGTAACGGGTTAAAGTCGAACAAAGAATAACGAGAGACGCTAGCTGCAAGCTCGCGAAACTTGTTCGGGTAGCTAGTCCGCCCAAGTTTGCATACTCGCAACAGCACCATACGATATTCCTATTCGACAGCATCCCGCCACCCCAGAACCACGACGATTCCGTCTGAACCAGTCAAGTGGGGTACCGTTCAGTTGGTCGAACTCCTTTACAGGCCTAGGAGGTAACTGGTTCCCGGACACCGCACGGAGTACAGATCGGAGTCACTCTGACCCGAAGCGAAGATTCAAACTATAATCTAAAGTAGCACTCTTTTGGTGCGGCGAAAAGAAAAAAAAGCTTGAAGTTAAAGTATTCTCGAAGACGTGACTCTAAGAGTGACCGATCGCTCGAAATAAGATAACGCAAAGTTAGGATAGCAAGCCGCATCACATCGAGTACCTTATATTTATGAACAGAACCCTTTCCAGCGATATATATTGATTTAATCAAAGACTAAGGAAATCTAAGTTTATAATCGATAGCCAAAGATAGGGAAATGAATAGAAAAGATAATATTTTGAAAATGCAAAAGTAATAAAATGATAGAAACAGAAGAAGCTAAGGAAAGGGTTCCACCTCGTCTTATGTACTAACTTAAGAATAAAAAAATACAAAGTCCCTACGAGCTACTTTTTATTCAAACATTGCACCTCTCTTATCTCGACCGATTACCATTAAGGAGATTTAGAAAAGAATTAATGAAATGATTAAACAGAATCAGTACAGACTTAAAGAGAAACACGGAAGAACGCGAGCAAAGCAAAATAAAATAATTCACTTTCATTCGAGAGTATCTCCCTGCATACACTACGTATCCCCGGCCATTCAACGACCCCGTGGCCAGCACCTTTCATCAACAGCACCCCACCCTCGTAGGCCGAAGGGTGGTTGAATCGTGTATTACATGGAAATGAAGCAGAATCGAATCGAGAATACCAACAAGTAAGAGTAACGCGCGTGCAACCTCGGCCGGGCCGTCTTGTTACTTCCATTCGACAAAAGCTGCACACACGCCACGGGCACTTGCCAGCATCTCAACCCAACTCCACCCCATGCCCGCTGCACGATCAACCCCATTTGGACTACTCAGATTTGATACTAATCGGTGGAAGATGTCTTACGTCCACGGAGCTGCTGGATGACCGATTACCCGCGTGCAGCGCGCCTACACGCGAGCGGATACGCAACGTTCAACATAAAGGATACTGAATGAAAGCGAATCGAAAGAAAAAACTTGATCAATTTTATGTAAAACTAAAGTTACTTTAACGAGAGCGAAATAGAATTTGGCATATCGTCGAGTAGATTGGTGCAAGTTTGAATAATAAACGCTTACAATTTAACGCAAGTTATTCGTCAGGATGCTTAACATCGTGGCGAATAACTTGCGGTCCGTGCCCACCCTTCCTCCCACGCACGGTGTATATATGTATATTTATACAGAAAAATGTACTGATTTTGGACAAAAAATCCGTGTCATACATTCGGATATATACTGATTTATTTTATTCGTTCTTATTCACACGTACATAAAGAAAATTAAAAAAATTAAAATAAACTGCATCCTACGCTGAATCTTCGACTCGGATGACAATTATACATTCTAATTAAATTGATAAACGGTGGGGGATCGTATCTCTATGTGGGGGTGCTGCAAATTTCGACGATTAGATTATTAGATTAAAACATACGAGACTAGAATTTTAAACAAAATGGTGGAAATGTATAAGATGAAATGAAAAATTTTAATCGAATATAATTCAGTCAACGAAGATAATTGTGTCTCTGTAAACGAAATAATTTATCTGAAATAATGCCGTAAAAAGATGGAAAACATTGACACTATAATGCAGGAAGGAACTTAAGTGGGTTAATTTATTTGAAATAAAGCTGTAAAACAATGTGAAACATTAACATCATAATACAGGAAGGAATAAAAGGGTTAATTTATTTGAAATAAAGCTGTAAAAAAAATGTGAAACATTAACATCACAATGCAGGAAGGATTAAAAGGAATAATTTATTTCGAATAAAACCATGAAATGGAAAAGCTAATTGATAATGATAATCGAATAGAAAACGAACGAAATGATAATTTAAATAACAAAATCCTGAAACAGAAAATATAATTAACATCATAATTTCAGAAAAGATATGAACAAAATAACAATATATACACGGTGTAATATTTTAAAATACATATGAAAATCTTTAAATTGATTCAAATAAAATAAAAAAGAAAAAAAAATGCGGAAGAAAATCGTGGTTCGATGGTCGACGAGCTCGAAAAATGTCGAGCTCGAAGATTCGCGGTATCGTTTCAAAATGAAACGAGGTAAAAGATGTAAAACAAAGACAAAAATAATACAAATTAGCGAGCATAGTGACATTAATAGTTCCCCTCTTCTGTGGCAAATCTGCCGGGGCTCTTCAGCATATAGCTTCTTCTTTCTTCGGCTAAATAAGCCTCACAAATATCACTCGCGAAATTTTACGTCTCGCTCAAACATTCTTTACTTTCGTGAAATGAAAGAATAAGCAAACATTCGTGAATCTGAAGTATTAAATTAGCAACTAAATTCGTGAATAAATTTAACCAAAAAATTCAATTTTTTGGAAAAGATATAAAGATCACAAATCTAATTGTCAATTTAACATTTCAGTTTTCACGAATGTTTGCTCTCTTCATATTTTACAAAAGTAAAAGAATGTTCAAACATAAAAATGTATATGTTTAATTTTACACTTCACTTCACTTCACTTTAATACTTCATTTTTGTAATCGGGTCTAGTACCACGACTACGACTTACAAACTAAGGCTTGGCCTTACGAAAAATCGACACTAAGAACATTTAAACACAATCAATTTGCATTTGAATATTTTCATTCGATTTTTCGTTTTCTTCAAATCCCAGATACAACTTTCTTATGTATTTTACCAAAATACAGAAAGCTTGCTCTGGCCCTGCCTACTTAAAAACTAAGATCAATCACAACCAGAAGTAAACTACCTGCCTGCCTGATGCTATATTTAAAAAATTGGCAAAAATCATGTACACCAACACAAACACTCCACGATTCTCACACACACCACCCGGGTGCAAAAAAAGCCTAAACCTAGGGAGAACGTCCCGGGACGTCTCCGACACCCGAGTTCAAATTTTCACACACACACAAGCTAAATATATTCCTGAAATCGACCAACAATCGGTAGTGAACATTGTGCAAAAATCTGAATTCAATGAATTTTAATCTAAGTCTCTCAAATATAAAATAAGATAAAATGATTCTAAATAATTTTATTACTTTGAAATAAATTTCAGTTGTTTTAAACCTACACAAGTTCCACAAAACCTAACCACGCACACGTGTGAAACTTATGAGATTTTTGGTTCACTATCAGATTGTCAGTCGCAAAAATATTTTAAACCGTGTCCACCTGCCCTCGCTCATGCGAGTACATCTAAGTACCCGTATGAGTTTCGGGCATAAAAATGTACACGGCCAACAGAATCTGTACTTACTGTGTTTCTTCATGTTTGCTGAAAATCCTAAGCTAAAATATATGATTAACAACACAGAAATAAAAAGACAGTTTCGACATCAAGAGCGATTTCGATATCAAAGTAAATGAACTAAATATAATCAACGACATTCATACTTGATACTTTGATATCAAAAATCTACTCATCGCGAAATTCTTGTACACATGGTTTGTTCAATCTTTTGACTCGAAATTTGAAAGTTAAAAAATGTATTCTGAAATCGGAGGGTCATCCGACTTCTCTACATTTTTGTATTTAAAATAAATTAAGTGTACAAGAAAACCCTAGCCTGAGCTAATAAAAGAAAAACAATCTGTACGAATATCGTTGTATAAAATTATACAACGATATTCGTGGTCACTATGCTCGCTTCAAATGATAAAATTACAACCAGTCCCCGTGTCGTTTCGGACCATTCGTCCTACGACATGATGGGAACTGGAGGAACCGTAAAGCATGCGACTCACCGATCGTAGAATCTCGTTACAGCTCTCGATTCATCCAAGAGTTGACCCAGGATTTGACCCATGGCTGACCAGTCTGGCTTTTGGAAGGTTGTGGGCACCCCTTTCCTTGGATATCGCCGAAAGGACACCCCTCATTGGACTGAACCCCAATCTGAAATTTGAAATCGAACAATTTTTGGTTATTACCTTATCAATTATTAGGAATTATAGTTAAATTCATGCAACACATTTACGAACACATATAAAAATTGTGTGAGAAAGCGTGTGACTAAATATGTTAACACACGCATAATTATATCAAAATCTACACCAGTACACGTATGAGTGCATGCACAATCGCATAAGGAATCATTTGAAAAAACGTGTAATTAAATATGTTAGCACATGCACTACCACATAAGGAACCACATAAAAAAACACATGGGCAAACATGTGGACACATGCACAATCACATAAGAAACCACACCAGGAAACGTATGATCACATATGATATGTACATGTCCAACCACCTCAGGTGTCACACTAGTAATTATCCAAACACACCAAAAAACACGATAAAACACACACGGTAAAACACACTAACCACGTGTGAGATCGGATGTATTAATCCTGCAACTATCAGCTCGGTTATCGGTACGTGTTCGATATTAGATGTTCACCCCGGCGCGGTTGTAATAGAACTGACAGGTCGTCCTTTTCAAGTTCAACGGCAAAAACAAAAAGTGGTTACGGTGGCTGGCGTTGCCTATTGACTCGGTAATGCTCATTACTCCGTAACGCTATTGTATCAAAATCTATTGAAATTAGGTTCACACTTACTTTATTATTTTTTTGTTGACTTTTTGTTGTACAGTTGTAATTATTGAAATGTTTATGACTTCTATATATAGATATATTGCAATTATTACTTTCGAATCGATATGGTTAAAGTTTTATTTCGCTTTTATGCAATACTCCGTATTTTGTTATATAATTTTTTAATTTTTTTATACAATTTTTAAACGTTCAACGAAACATTCAACGGCGGCGAAATTTCTGGCAATAAATATTTAAAAAAAACATGCCTAAATTTTACGAAGTAGGTAGCTCAGAAGATAGAGGAAAGTGCGTACATAATAACGCAATTTGTTGCAACGCGATATCTTAATTAGTTCCTGAGATATAGGGCTTCAAAGTTTGTATAGCGGCCGGCGCGTACGAGGGTACTCCCGAATGGGCCGTAGACTTTTTTCTAGGAAATTCATATACGCATTTCCAGGAATCGTAAAGGGTTAGACGTAAACAATGACCACGTGACCGCTACGCTAGACACCCACTGTCTGGGTCCAAGCGTGGGGCGGCAGCGAATTTCTACAAAAATTACGTTTGTCTTTACACGACGATATCTCAGGAACGGATAAAGATATCGATGTAAATCAAAAAGCGAATTAAAGTGGAAGATTTCTACTTTCTTACGAATCTAACTTTATAGCGAAATTCGAAACAGGACTTTTTTGGCAGCCCTTTGAACTTTTAGTAATTTTAATACGCGTTTCTTATGCAGTTCAACGTAGTTTCTGACTTTCAATTGCTTCTAACAATAGAATATTATTATAAATATCTATCACACGCATTATTAACGATTCTTTCGTGTAATCAAAAAATGCAACCGACTTCGGAATGCACTAAAAAGGACGAAATAATTTTAATTTATATTTCGGAGACGGCGCAAAATTAAAAATTGTAAAGGTATGCTTATTACCGGCATCGGTAAGTTACCAACACTGGTAAATCTGCATACAAAATTGAAAAAATATTTGAAGCTTGCACAACGTTCTCAATTTATTAATACTTTCTTATGGTTTAATTTCTTTTAAAAACACTCCAGAAATTAAATAGTTATTTTATTTTAATTAATGACGTAAAGGACGATGGTAGGATGTAATTAGGATTGACCAGGATAGAATAAAAAGTATCTTTTGTCACATGAATTCATTAGATGATGCTGTTCACATTAATTTATTAGAATCAATGGAACGTTTGCTACCGTCAGTGAAACGCTTATTTTTATGAAAAAAATGATAACACCGACTGATGAATTTATGTTCTGTTTGTTACATCATACACCGTCAGGCGGCGCGGTTGCTTCCGTTTTCGATTAATCGATTCTACTATTCGTCTGCTGCCGAAGCGACGAGGGCATGGGCAGTTGCACAGTCGTGTGGCACGATAATGGCGAACCTTCTGAAACTTGGCCAATTTGGTCATACATTTAAACGAGGAGCAGCAATCGTACGTAGCGTACAAGAGCGTTACCACCCTCCCGGCGAAAGTAAGTTTTTAAATATATAATTCGAAGAAAATTTAACGTGCAGAAGAAATATTATTTTGTACGTTTTGTAATACTATGACGCTGTTATACTGCTTCTTTGTTTATACGTTTTTCCTACGTTGCAAGCACAGCTAAACGAATACTAAATGAGATTATAAATAAAAGTAACATTTATTTGCATATTTTTATTTTCCGAATTTCACGTATTTTAATATATATTAAGGGACAGAAACACTATTGTAGAGTAAGTGTATGTTATGTAAGGCCATTCTCAATGGTGCTGTAATTTTAGGTTCTGAAAAGATATGGAGAAATCTGTCAATCCTAGGCTTACCAGTATTATTATTGGCGATGTATAATTGTTTTGTGTTACACAAAGAGGACCACATACAACGGCCAGAACCTACCGAATACCCATATCTGAAGATGATGAAGAAGGTATGAAACATATAATAAATACAAAAGTAAAATTAATAATTTAATCGATTTTATTTTTGATACAGCCTTTTCCATGGGGAGATGGTAAACATTCATTGTTTCATAATCCAAAACATAATTGGATACCTGGAATTGGTTATGAAGAATAATTGTTTATTTTGATCGAATAATTGTGTATTGGATCATTGTGTAATTGATGTAGTCTGCAATATGATGTATATGTTTGCACCTTGTATCCCCTGTCTAATGGTAAGGTGAATAAATAAAATACAGCTAAATAAATAAGAAATGTTGTTATAAAAAGAAAGAAAAAAAAAATGTAAATATTTAACTATTACAAATAAAATCACCTACCTTAATAATTACATAATATAAATTAAACGAAAATTTAAGTAACACAAAATAGTATGCTGAATTTATTTTGTATATTTAACTACAGTAATGATATTAAACTTTTCATGTTTAAACATATTTATACAAAGGATAATAATTTATAAAATGGCTTCGTAAAAAAAAAACTTAATATCTTTAACTGTTAACACAAAATAGCAACAACAAATACTGTTTAACATAACAGAGTCGTAATAAAAAAATAACACAATATCTTAGAAGGTAAACGCGTAGACTAAAAAGATAGTCTTGAACTTAAACTATAAATACACTATTTTTTACAGGCTTACAGTCTTGGTTATGTTCTTCCCAATGTAAATCTGAACATTCTTTGGAACAATATTTAGCCTCAATGCAAAATGCACAAGCCAGTGTACTAGGCTTACCGCAAACTAGACATACTTTAATTTCTTCCTCTTCTATATCTCCCTCTGAATTGCTTGCAATAGGATTATTTACTTCCATTTCCTCAAATGCTTTGAGCGTTATACTTCTAACATCTGCGATAATAGAGGTATCTTCTAATGTAATGTTTTCAAGATCTGCATTGCTGAGAGATGTAACATCGGCTAAAAATTTCATTGAATCTCCAGGAACAATAGCTTCCTCCTCTTCTGGTTGTTCGCACTCTTTGATCTCTTTAATTACTGATTCAGTTTCTTCATCTTCATTTTTGCTGACCGCACTAGGGTGAATAACTGTTACTTTGTCATCGTGAGAAGAAATTGCTACAGTAACCAAATGTAGATTCGATTGCTGCAATGTATCCTTATGAGATACTTTCAAATTAGGCGATACTATTGGCGCTTCTTGCTGAGCTATGTAAAGAGCATTATCAGTTATTTTTATAGAGCTCTGTTGATTTCTATCGAAACTGCATAAATCTGCAGAATCTTCTGTTTCTTTTTTCAACGTATACTTCTCGTTTACATTATTCTCTGGTATTTTTTGAGTTTCTGAGGTTAATGTAACTGCTGATTGATTTTCTTGTATTAAATTTTGTTCAATTCGTTCATCCCTTTGTATCTCTGCATTCTGCAATATTTCTGATTCTTGTGTCTGATTTGGAAGCTGTTTCTTTGGCAAGTTATCAACTGTTTTCTGTCCATTCTCAGACTGATTTTTCGAGGTTGAAACATTTATATTCTCTTGACGAGGCACGTCAGGCTCATTTATATTAGCTGTTTTACATTGTTCTGTGGCATTCAACCTCTCAGCTTGACAATGTATTTGTTCGTTATCTTGTATAATAATTTGTACCGTTTGCGGAACGTTAATCTGTATATTATTCTCAAATATACTTGACTGAGACGTATTTGGTAACAGATCACTTACAGTTTTCTCTAAAATGAGTTTTAATAGCGTTTGAAAATGAAGCAACAAGGATCGTTCTGAGTGAATCACTTGCCACTGTTTAGACGTGAATTGTTGCTGTAACCAGCCGGTACAACCGAAATAGGACTCAATTTGTTTCAATAATAGAATCTTTTGTATACCAGACAGGTACTTTAGTACGTCAAATTGTTTCAACGTGGATTCCAATGAGATTTGTGTGACATTTTGCTGTTTCCTTGCAAACTGTGTTTGTTGAACTGATGGCGCTGGTTTGGATTGAATATTCTGTGGAACTCTTGTTTCTGCTTGTACAGATCCTTTCTGATGTATTTGTTCATTGTTTTGTACATTTCTTGGCAGAGATTGGGACGGATTCGATACAAACGTACTTTGTACGTTCGGCATTGAACGATTTATTATCACTGGTATATTTTGAGACTGAATCCCTTGAGTCATATTATAAACAGGCTGTCTATGTACCGTGTTCTGCATCTGTGGACCTACACAAGGCACATTAGAATTCTTCGTGCTTTTTCCCTGTGTTTGATTCATGTTTTGCTGCGGAGTATAGTTCATTGTATTCACATTGCAAAATGTGTTTACCGGTGACATGTAGCTATGTATAAATGTTGTGTTCGCAGCTGATACAGTAGGTGGTTGATTGTATCTAATACCTGGTTGACTGTTATTAACTAGCAAAGGTGAAAAATATTGCATGGAAGTACACTGTTGTGCAGGAACATTGTTTACCGGATGCTGTCTAATAAAATAAGCATTTTGAGGAAGAGGAAGTGTCTGTTTCGGAACAGATCTTTGCATTGACATCCTATAGTTGATTTGTTGCGGGCCATAATTGGTAGCAGCGGAGTTCATTGGTACATTGTTCTGAATAAGATTGTTTTGTGGTTGTTGAAAAACCATCTGTTGACAATTTTGCTGTACCGGTTCAGAGATAATATTTACAGGAGCTGAAGTTTGAGGAGTAAAAGCAGAAAATACGTTTTGCAGTAAATGCTGTATGGAATTAATAGGTGTGCTTTGTAATCCTTGAGAGTTGTACGTGTTCTGCGTTGCCGTTTTGTTTGGAACGATATTTTGATATCCATTCGGATTAATTACTTCGTATAATTTAGAACGATACAAGGATTTAAACGACGGTATATAATACAACAATTCAGGTAGTGATAATGGTTGATGTAACAGCAGTTGTTTGTTAAGTATGGTTATAACTCCGTTAATCAAATGAGCACGGTTTTCGATGTTCAAAATTTTTCTTAAGTTTTCAAATTCCTTGAGTAACGCGTTATTGTAATCTACATGGGATATACGTGTATTTAAAATTAACTTATATATAGTAACTAGTGAATTATATACAGCCTTTGCAAATCTTGGATCCTTACTTCTTTTTTTCAAATTGCTAGATGCTGTTTCACCAGAGACTGGCTTAGGTGCGGTTGCAGAAATTATTGGCTGTGTCATAGGTACAGCTTGTATGGTTATGGAAGATGAGGGTACTTGGTCATTGGTAACATACGATAAACTATTGTCTGACCTAGTAACCGTATTTGTATTTGACAATTCAGAGGTAGTAGAAATCACAGCACTTACAGGTGTAGGACACCACCTAGAACCTAATTCGGCACTGGATAAAACCCTTAATTTAATTTTAGGAACTTGGTTAGATTGAGCATTATTATTTTCGCCTTTAGAATCTAAGAGTTCGGTTTCATCCTTCTTTTCTGTTGCAACATTCAACACGGAGTCCAGAATTGTTATCTCTTCTTTCCTTTGCATTATATCAGTTGACTCCGAATTTGACAATGTTATCTTACTCTTCTTTTCTATGATATCACGTAACTTGGACTTTGGCAATATATTTTTATCCATGTTACCCAACAGATTACTTAAATTTATTTTTACTGGAACGGTTTCAATGTTTCTCTTTATATTACAACTCGAGCCTGTATCATTCAAAGAGATATTGTTGTTAACAACGTTTGACGGTGGTTCAGTATTTTCATTGCAATCTGCCTGCGTTGTTTGTAACAATATTCTGAATGGAACATTTTCATCAGTATCTTTACTGATAATATTTTGATTAGTATCCTTTTCCTGGATGCTAAGAACGTTTCCGTTTGAAGTGATCTGACAAGTCTCACTGAAGTTCATTTCAAAGAGTTCGTTCAAATCTTTTAAATCCGAGCTAGTTGTTTGAGTTTCTAACAGACCTTTGGTTACGTCTTTCTCACAATTAAGATTCAAAATTGTCCGAGTATTACAAGATGATATGTCATTCTCTGCGTCAGCTTCTCCGGACCCAGGTACACTTATGTTCGACTTCTCAATCTCTGAGGGCGTTAACGTAACGTCCAATGTAGTTGTACTCTGTACCAAGTTACTCTCATCAGACGCACAGTGCGATTTCTTCTGAATAATTTCGTTATCGTCTACTTCGCTTGTATCATTACGCGACTGGTCATTTTCGTGATCGATTACGCTTTCAGCTTGACTCGTTTCCTTAACATTTTCATCTCTATTAACATTGTCTTTTGATGCATCAATTGTATCAGCTTCAACGATGGTCTTGTCAGACGATGTCTCCTCGCTGATGTGCATCGTCGAATCGGGTACAGCTTTCTGGATATCTTTTAAAATTTCTATACCATTGTTAGCTGCCAGGCTGTTTCCGTCGTTGATGCAGACTCCAGAATCGCACGAGTCTACAGAGTTTGTCTTGCGTCTTCGTTTGTACCGCTTCCGCATGATATCCTGTTCTTGTTCATCCTCGCTGACGCTGTTACAATTGCCAAAGCAGACCCGGAATTTGTACCTCAAATTTCTCATCATTCTCTTGCTGTACGGTTCATTAACGGTTTCATGTATTCTCTTTCTTCTGCTTTGTACAAAAGTCGAATCTATCGTTCCTTTGTTCTCTTCTATCTTAGCTATCTTATTATGAACGAATACAGTCTCGTGATTGTCTTCTTTGACGCGTTTCTTCTGATTCGACGCGCAATCAGCTTGGACCCTCGTATTCTTAACGGCAGCAGCGCCTGATTCCTTCTGAACGTCGGGCTTCGTAAAACTAGCCTGTTTTCTATTGGACGAAGACTTCAAATGCAACTTTATACGAGTTGCCTTACTCCGATCGGCCGTATATACCATTCCATGACCCACTTTGTCGCAGATCAGATCAAAACTGTCATCCTTCGTAGCAACACGCGGATTCTCGGCTTTTTCTTCGTT
This sequence comes from Stelis phaeoptera, assembly GCA_943735885.1. Classification (NCBI taxonomy): domain Eukaryota; kingdom Metazoa; phylum Arthropoda; class Insecta; order Hymenoptera; family Megachilidae; genus Stelis; species Stelis phaeoptera. The sequence continues at coordinate 9,089,428 of OX030933.1, forward strand.
CAGATACATCGCGTGGCTTTTACTTTGCAATTTAGAACATTCGATCGATGCAATGACGGAGGCTCGTTTGGGATTCAATTTGTCTGCGTTCATTTTCGATGAGAAGATGCAGTCCAACTGTTTCAAAGCTTTATCGAAAGAATGTAGCGTGGCTGTTCGATGATCGTTCGACTTACAACTTTTCCTCGATACGGATCTGTCGGAGTCTGTCGATTGTTTGAGTTCGAATTTCTTCATTCCTTGCATTTTTTCGTCTCGACTGGGGTCCTCTTCGGCGATTCCTTGCGCTCTGTCCAGAATTTGTACGTCCTCATCCTCTGATCGCGATTGGGACTCGAGAAACGCGGCATCCGTTTGGTGATTCCCATATTCTAACGACTGCTCCGATCTGAAACAAAAATACGATTCATACGTGTATTACAAATTCCTAATGATTAACGATACGGTGGATTAGATACTAGTTGACTATACGAAATCTGGGACGCTGTATTAACGATTGCTGAAACGTTTCTCTTGTTGGATATCGCTCTAGGCTAGTAAATAATTTTATATTTCGCGTTTAGTTAGGATAAGTTGACTCCAAACTCTGTTTCATCTTCTGTACATAATTACGCATACGACCCTTGAATCCGTTACTCATCAACCTTGAATCATACGCCTGACCCCTTAGTCCTAGAATTCCTATCAGTCCTTCTCCTCGTTCCCACCATTTTCTAAACCAAACTACCGACCCTTTAAAACGACTAGTAAGACGTTTTTGAGCAGCATTATTCTAAAAATCATACAGTACTGAAGAATCGCAACGGCTATAAAAACTAAGTATCTTTTGTACGATTTCCGTGTAAAAGTTAACCAGAATCTAACACCCTGTTATTCTTCGATTACTGCGTTTTCCTTATCAATACAGTGAATCATTTGGAGTTAACAACTGGGTCAATAATAGCAACTGCTTGTGGCAACAGGCATGAATCGTTGCAATAAAAAAATAGAATAGCAATATCACAATTCTATTAAAATCTTGACACCTTTCTTCGAGCACCTAACGATAATATCCCTTTATTTTTTCATTTTCTTATCTTATTTACTTGTTCTCTGATAAATAACATAAAAGTGAGGTGTCTGGAGTAATAAATTACAGATGTAAATCATATTCCGAATCAAAAGCATTCTGCATACTGATTCCCTCATAATTATTAAATGTTATTACATAACTTTCGGATCTGAATTCAAATGTTTTCCATAAACGTAAAATTTCACGCGACACGGAATACGTTTTATCGCTTTGATTCGTTCCATCGACCTTAATCATGAATCACACAAACAACCTTGCATGATTCATGTAGAACAGCGTTGAAACGCATACACAAATTTATCACAGTGGCGCAGCATTGCAATGAAAACATACGAGACGCAGTTATTTTGTGACGTCTCTCTTTATACCGGAAATAACATCTGCCTGAAAACGGCGATGCTGCGGGTTTTGACACTTTAACGAATCAATTCGGAGTTGCGAAATGTTTACACGATTGGAATCGAAGAAGAAATAAAATTATTGCAAAGCTTAGAATTTCGTGGACGTTATAATACGTTCTACCTAGTCAAAGGGTGAACCCGTTATCCAAATTGTTACCTTTTATTTATTTTACCTTTTTATTAGTCTGCCATTGATTCCTTCAAAGTTCGAAAAATAATTTTCTGGCCCGTTTTTATATTTAGGGGGTGAAATAAAATAAATACTTCCATGATTTATATAGGGTTGATTGAAACATTAATGTGTTCTTAATGTCCTGTATACACTATAACCCTTTTATTCAATTATTACGTCCAATAGAAAGATACAAATATTAGAAAAATAATAGATGAATATATTATGACAATTGCAGCATTAAATTCTACAAATGAATTATAAATTCAACACCGTGTACGACTACCGTCATATTCGAGTTCACGTGGCATTCGAATAAATTGAATAACGTCTCGTATCAACGTAAACAAACTGAGTAACAAACTGAGATTCGATAAACCATGAAAAACTAATATATGATTTCTTTACACGGTGTTCCATCGACGACAATCGTGTCACTATTACAAACTTACCCATACCTGCTGCACCCGGTGTGCCTCGTAAGAAGAATCCTTGGTTTCGACGATAGCTGTAACAATCCTCGATGCACCTGTCTGCGCGACAGCCCCAAATTCTGCAGTTCCGCTTTCAGCTGAAACAATCGCCACCGTATTTTACGGTTATATTTCGGGGCCATAGTTATCCCGGATCGCGCACGAAACACATCGGACAAATCGTCGAACGATTATTGAAAACAAAAAAGCAAACGAACAAGCGAGCATCTCGCATTCCCATTCTTTTGTTCGATCAATCCCCCTTTCGGACGTCGGGAGTCGCGCTCAAGCCATGACAAAATATTATGCAAATTCTACTTATCGGTCCGCGATTAGTTTAGATATTGCAAAGAGTTCACCGCACCTTTGTCAACGCCTCACGGCGTCCTACAGCACCCTTATCGCGAAGCCATTGTTTCAACGCCACGTTGTCGAGGTTCGCCGGCGCAACGTACTCTGATTGCGTGTTTTCTGACATCTTTGACAAACGACGAACTCCTTTTTTTTTTGTCTTTCTTGTTGTTCGTGAAACGTTCTCTCTGCTAGGACACTCACCGATCATCAACAGTGTTGGCCGTGCACGTAGCCAGCCGACAAACACAACACAGATTGACGATGTGAACACATGACGCGTTCGGGCGCGTCTTGGATCCGTAGCCAACCGATCAATTAATTCATACGACGATCGATTATCATTTGCCGTTTGATGAGCGTCGTCGAATTACTTTGTGATCTCTTGGCTCTTCGAATTTCGTGTTCGAAGACACCGCCTGCAACTTCGCGACTGACTCGACCCCCTCTGGGAACCAGTCTTTAAGGAAACTTCTATCACGACCAATGGAATGGTAGGGAGAGAAACGACAAGGACTCTTATGGTGATTCGAGAAGGATGTTGTCATGAATAAAATACCGTTAAGGTGTCATATTATCCTGGATGGAATTGTTTACTTTAGATACGGAGCCTTTCTTTCGTTGCACTCTTTCTCCGTTTAATTAACCTCCCCACAACCATCATCAGTCGTACTGTTTTCTTCTGTCATCGTTAGATTTCAAGTGTTGGAAACGAACAATTTCCCACACCAATCGACCACAGTATTTTTCAAGGATCCGATGTTGTAAAATATGAATTTTATTTTTCTTGTCTTCTAATATATTTGATCAAAGAACGTAGCGCCGGGTTTCACAGACCCAACGTCAGTGGACTACGCGACGAAACTTTGACATCAACTTTGGAGGGTTAAGATGGTTACTCCAGATGGGACCTGCTACTCTTGCAGCCCTTCTAAGAAAACATAAAGCCCCCCCCTGCGTCCCTTCTGCAAGATCACTATCGTAGACTGAAAGTTTATGCATTCCTCTGCTGGCCCTGTTAGGTAAGGGACATCTATCCCTCCGTTCCTAGAAACATTCGGCTCAACTTGCCTCCTCGTGTCCTTAAATAGGAACGTGGAGAGCAGAACGACACAGTGCACTGCAGTAATCTTCAAGAGACGCTTCAAGTGGCAGGTTGTTAGAATCGTATTCGAAAGGTATCAATAAAGAAATACGGGGAAATTTATCTGGAACACCTCGACGACAGAAGGGGTCTTATCTGAATGTGGCGTCGTCGAGCCGTGGAACTGGACACAGGAAACACGTTGTGAATTTATCGTACTTTATCAGGATGATTAATGTTTGTTTCCGTTTATTTTGCAACCTTACGTAATGGGTAATTTTTAATGATCCCAGAATTTGATCGTTAATTTGTAACGTATTATTTGTTTACATAGCAGCTGATGTTGGGTGAAACGAAGACAAATAAACCACGTATTAAACGGCGTGAACTTAAAGAGTTAAATTAGGTGTCGCAGAGATCTTCAAGTTTAATCCCACGTCTAAGATTTCAGTTCTGAAGAGTTCTTCTTCTCTTTATTCCGCATTTATTTACAAATTTTCATGTCAAACGACCAATGGCGCACCCAGGCAGGGGACCAACGGGTCCCGACACCACGCAAAGAACGAACTCCCGATTGTGGTCGAACTAATTCACGAGCTTTATAGAAAGGAAAAAGAAAATCTGATTGTTCGACGACTCCGGTTCTCTTCAAGATTAAAACTGGAGCGCACCACTGCAATCGACAGTAGCTACAGCTAATTATAATTAAAACTGTTAATCATCTTTCGAAACGATTTACGCAATAGTACTTGTGATCTCAATTTATAACATACTGTGTGCGTTCTTGATGGAGCCTCGGTTCTTCTACCAAATTCTCGCTCTTATTTCTCTAAAGTACGCGTTGCTGGCGCAATTAAATCGTGGTTTTTCAAAGAAAGGTTCTCTTTCGCTTTTATCGCGCGAAGAATATCGATGGTCTGACGGATCGAGGCGTTTCCTCGCACTTTGGTCCGAGAACTTTTCACCAGTTCGAAAGATCGGCGTAAACTGAACACGAAGAACCATGTCCCCTGTTATTTATATAAGGTCAGCAACGTTATCACCACGATGAACTTAACCAAACAGGGCGGCTTTTATCTTCTGCTTTACACCAATTGCCTTTCTCCGTAGTTGTTCGCCCAAGCGCGTTTGTACTTTGACCGAACAATCCTACTTACGACACATAATGCAACGATGATTAATGCGAACCGAGGAGAGGAACGTTTTGACGTATTTGCTGGTAGCACCGAAGCGAGCAACACTAAGTTCCGGCGAAAATACGCGAGAACGGTCGAATGTTACTGCGTAGTAAAAAATGCATAAAATCGTACACGAACCACGACCTTTATCAACCGTTGTTATTTTAAGATGCAACCAAACGACGATATTAACCGATTTACGTCGTATGGAGAACCGGCAAATTTCGTTTCGTCGTATCTATCAAATTATAAATATTTCAGAAAGTATATGATACTGAATGGATATTTCGGTGATTCGTGGGTTAACCCTTTGCACTCGAAGCATATTTGGATGTAATTTAAGTCGAGATTATCCTTCCAGTAAAGTTTCCAAAACCCAAAAGCGTTACGAATCCTCGAGAATCTATTTAGTTTTATTTCTTTCGTTAATTTTCTATATTCTAATATAAACGAAGCTTAAATTTCACATTTTTTAATATTGTAGCAAATTACATATGGCGCTCCAGAGTCGCCACTCGAGCGCAAAGGGTTAATAATATGAAATATGAATCGTTATTGCGAATTTTTCATTGTATACAATAAAAATTGAATTAAATTTGTTTTATGATACTGATATGTGATGCTGCTACTTATTGTCATTGCACTAAATGATTACCTAACTTAATTTATTCGTCCTAAAAATTAATCACAGCTTATACAGTAAATCGGGATAATCAGGTAAGTGCACAATATTTGTTTAAACATCTAACTTGTGACGGGCGAGAAATCAAGAAATGAATTTTTTCAAAAAATTATATTTACTTGAATTATTTTATTAAATAATTACAAACGAACCGGGGACGATTAACAAGAATTACTTCAAGATGAATGTTGATGAATGGCCATAAATATAAATGATGAGAGGAGTTCGGGTTTTTATTCAGTATCGGCTGTTTATTAATTTCTAGCAGTCAGAAATTATATTTTATGCGTTCATAGAAAGATTGTTGAATCACGCTATGAGCCATGTTTGAAATTTTCCTTCAAAGTTCCGCGGCTGAGCACAAAGTGACGGCGCTCTTTGACACGAAATGAAAACAACCGCGAATCGACATTTAAAATCAACATCTCTAGCCGATACAAAGTTCAAAATATCTTAAATAAGAAGCCTTTATTCAAAGAAAAAAAAAATCATTCATTAGTCACGAATAAAACTCTGATTCATTAAAATACAGTTTCATGAAACAAATATCTTTGCATTCGTGTTTAAACAAAACTATCATTATTTAAACAATATAACATATATAAGCAAAATATTTGCTAACATTGTTTGGACAATCTTAACTTAGAATATTTCAAGCTACCATAAGAATTTTTTCAGACTTCATTTGAAAAATTATTACCCGCTAAAAAATCCGTCGGACATAGAAAAGCCACGTTTGCACAGTAAGAGTTAAGTATTGAAATCTAATAAATAATTATTCTGCTTGCGATTAAAAGAAAACCACAACTCAATCTCAAGGAAATTGCTATTGGTTACGTAAAGCGTCAGAACGAAGGGGTTGAAGGGTCCTTTCCCGCTTCCCTTCGCACCTGAGAAAGCCTGACCGACCTATATAAACGGGTGCACCTTGTTCTCATTAGCAGTCGTAACGCTAACGTCGCTGGTAGTTGTTTCTCGGTGAACACAGTCGAGTTAGTAATTTAAAGTGTTCCCGAAGATCGTTCGCGAGAAACCGGATGTGAATGCAAGAGTTTATCAGAAAATCGTGTAACAGTAATATCAGTTGCATACGAAAGTGAATTATCAACATCACGTAACGATACTACCAATAAGTTGAAAAGGTTAGCGAAGATCATCGGGATCGATAATTACGGAAAATGGAAATTTCTGTTGTTAAATTAATAGAAACTACAAGATTTGATGTGACAGGTGTTTTTTGATAAGATTTCGCCAAGTGATTTTCGATTTTATCGCTAAACATCTATAAATACAAATCGTTTCAACTCTCGAAACACGAATTATTTTATTAATGCATTAAAACGAACAATTACGAATAATTGAAGCATCGAAATTTTCTGAATAACTACCACGTTCGTTCAAATTGTAAATCAACAATACAAATTAATATAAATGTTTGAAATATCAGATCAATTTTATTATAACAACGTTAATGCAACTGAAGGTTATTTTTTTAACTATTTCTCGACAAAAACATATCAACAAGAAATCCCTTCGAGCTGTACAGTAAACTCTATTTGAAATAGGGAAAAAATTGATCTCCAACATGGTTTCACAACAGTTGGCCAGCATCTGTGGTACTTTTGTTAAATATATGTATACATTGTGTTCAAGTTCATGACCCGCGCACAAATAAACCGATCTCAGTGACAGTATTGGTAACACGTGTTACTTTCTTACAAAATTGAAAAAAAAAAAAAAAAACAATCACGTGATCACGTTGCTGCCGGTAAACACTTTACACCGACATCGCACATTCCATAGGATCAATGATTCTTACGATTTTACATAACGAAAGCTTATCACGACATTTCGAATTCCAATAACTTTCCACGTGGCGGGAATAAATACCGTATCGAACATGTGACGCACCGGCGTTCGAAACATAATCCACCGGGATTAACTTGTAGCGATTACAAAATCGACGATATTTTGACCTGTCGCACAATTTCACTGCACCACTGCTGAATTTGAATTTCTGTTAAATTCATACGCTATGGCAACGCGTGTAACCTTCTTTGTTCCCTCGAAAAAAAAAAAAAAAAGAAAAAAGAAAACGAAACACCGTTATACGCAAGATCTTGCGTACACGTGCCAACGCTGAGGTAAAGAAATTTCTAATATCCCGTTGAAAATCGACAAAAACTTCGATACCACCGATCGGATCTAACGTAGTTCGTTAAATATATTGTTTTAGTGAAAAAGAAACGTGTGTACCTTGTAACAACGAGTGTCTGAATCTTCTACAAATGCCTAATGTTCGTAGAGGGAGCTCTCTTCGAATCCGTGGCAACCAGAGTTTGAAGCACGATAAAACGATGTTGCGCCTGGACCTGACACTTATCCTTCAAATTAATCTTCTCGTTGCAGAACGATCCCTTCGTTTTTCTTCACGTCGCATCGAACGATCCTTGTGGACACGCTACCATTACCTGGTTGGTGGCGACTGTAGCGGTACACTGGCTCGCTGAATCCTGGAACCCTTAATAATATCTGGTGGGGGCGCGTGCCTTCACGGGGTAGAAGAGGCCTGCTTCGACTCTCGTCTCTAATTGGTTGCATTTTTTTCTCGCGGTTACCTTTTAACGAATGAAGATCCGATGCTGCTCATCCGCCTTGGACCCCCGTTTTCTTTTTTTTTTTTTTCTTTATTTATCGCGTACCTAGAAATGATTATTCGGACGCCTTCTATCGCGTTACGGATCCGTTTACGTTGGTGTCCGATTACCTTTACTGCGAATGTTGCTGATCCCGCGAAATATTCATGATTAGATTGCTGACTAAATCGCATTCCCGAACGCGAAAGCGAATATCTTTTAACGCTAGAACCGAGAAACCCGTCAAAAGAAATTAATTTTTGTCGTGATAAGAGATTATATATATGCTAATCTGTTCGCTGTTCATTGTTTACTTACTTTTTCATTTTTTTATTGCCAATTTAAAGGTGGGTATAAGTTGTTCGTCTTCTTGCAGCACAATGTTATCTATAAGAAGAATATTGTTGAAATAGAAGGGGATGTTTTGAAGTGACTGTTTTTCGTTATTTTATTGTTTCTTGATTATTTGAATAAGTTTTTAAATGAGGATTTTTCAAATACGATTTGTAATTTGTATGGTATATTGACATTTCAATTAACAAACCTCCGTAACTCTCCGCAATAACTTTTGTTGTTTTTATTTTAAGAATTCAACAACTGGTAACACCAATTATTTAGATATCTATTTTGTATTTTAGTTGTTATAAAACCGATCAATTTTATACGATTTTGTTTTGGATTTTATATTTAAAAATAATTGAATGATCTACAGAAGTATATCAATGCTGCACAGTTACTCGAAACCGTTTCTTCTTGATAGCGGACTGTTTATGATACACCATACCATAATAATCCGATTACTATGAGCAACAGTTTCTATATGGAATCAGTTTCAACGAAGAAGCGATCTCAAGAGTCTACTAATTACCTGAAATTATTAGAATTCTTCATCCCCTCGAACGACGTATAATGAATTAAAATATAATTCTGTATAATTAATATAATACCACTTCTTTGAATATTATTCTTCCACCGTATAAAGGTCTTTCGTTTACAACATTTGACTGCTTAACAGTTTTGTCGTTCAAGCATTAAAATCCTTATCTTAACTATTTTAACAAGTTCGATCTGTTTACTGTGCAAATCATTTTTACAGGATAAAATCTTACACGATCAAGTATCATAATCCTAAATACATTCAGGGATCAAAGATCTTCGGAAGAAAACTCAATGGCTTGTGATAGTCTTCGTCATTTGACTCCTATTCTTGTACTGGAAACGAGATTAAACAATGCTTATCTGAATGTCAAAACGACATGCTCGATGTGCAGGGGGTTTTGTTTCAAGGTAACCTGTTGATTATACAACGGAAATAGTTAAACATGATTAACAAATTTTCAAACAAAACAACGTATTTGTGAAAACGAAAGAAGTAGTTTTGTGGTGCACATGTTGAAAAAGTAACAAAGGGACAGTGTACTTACACCGAGGACAAAGGGATCGTCGTGGAGTCTCTTCGTAGGGAAAATTGTAGTGTCTGAAGATTTACAATCATTGAAACAAGAGAAGGGACATGTTCCGGCCGCATCTGGGAAAGTTCACTTTCCTAAAAAGAAATTGTCTTTTGTGTCCACAGACGGAATCAGTTGACGAAACGAATTTGTTATTTTTAATTATATTGACTTTGACCATTTATTACCTTTCAATCGCTATCATAACTACACCTTATTTGTTAAATCTGCCTCGGTTTCGTTTGATTGAACATTCTCGATGTTATTAAACTTATTTAAAGATTATACCGTCTGAACGACTTTTATTACTAAGTGTTTCCTAACTGATACGATATGAAAATCTGATTAAAATTCACTGTTTGTGAAGTGGTATTTGCTAAATATTTTTTCTTCTCTAAGTTTGAAAACTTTAATCTCTGTTTAAACTTGGATAAGAGATGCTTTGGAAAAAAGTTCGTATCTATTTGTTGTTACAACGTCACGACACTCCGTTACGGTCCTTCTGGAAGATCTTTTCTGAGGAGGGCCTAAACAAACTCCTTTTTTAAAATCAATAATAAACTTAATCAAAAGTTTTGATCGAAACAGTTAGAGAGTGCCGCAGAAATTGAATTAATTTTGAAAACACTATACCTTATAACGTCATCTTGCTTAATTGAAGTAATGCTTGTAGATAAACAGAATTACTGTAAAATATAATACTTTTAATTAAAAAGAAAATAAGAGAATTCTTTAAAACATACCCTCGATTCCGTATTTTGCAACTGTTGATCGCGTTTACCAAGATGAATAGCCGATAATATAATAATAACAAGGACGGCGAAGAAAATTGCCAAGGATATTACCCATTGTATTATTTTAAAAGTCATCGTTTACGTTTCTTTATTTTCCATTTGCTTTTTCTTCGAAATTTTATCGATTTCTGTCGCTTTATGTCATTCATAACAAGATAGATGTGTTTAAATTTGGTTAAAGATCGTTCGTTGTTTTCTGTGTTTGCAAAAGTAACAGAAATTTGTAATACTTTCAATATTATGCTTTTAGGGGAAAAATATAGAAAAAAATTACGGTAATAAAAGAAAAAATATCCTTAAAGTACAGGATCCACATTTACCTCGTTGGACGATCGATGTAATACACAGTTATACACAATTTCTTTAACCAAATTTGAGCAAAAATATAAAGTAGCGTAGTAGACATTTTTCAATTGAAAAACACCAATGGTCGGTATTAAATCGTTAACACGATAGGCAGTGACATCTAACATAATTCGTTGCAAACTTTTATTCGTCCAATGGGACAATGTGCTTTGTACTATAGTACGTTCAGTGACAACAATTTGATAAACTGTAATTAAAATAGAGCCTTGGTTTGTTTTGTCGAACGTACGATTAGCCGATGAGAACTTCATGTTGTAGCAATTAATTAATTCGCACGCTACGATCGGTAAGCGGTTCACAAAACTTTGTGAAGTAACTAGTACAAGAAACAACATAACCTCTCTTCCCTTCCCTATTTACTTCAATGTTTTCGTTATATTAATTTATATTTTGACGCAATTCGTGTGATAAAGTAATTTTATTCCATTAGTCATACCACGATCATGCGTCTGAACATAAAACGAGGAATTTAATGGAAAACTCGAGGGTAAATAATAAAAAGTGGAAAGGATGCCGAGTTGCGGTGGCCTGTTTAGAATCATTAGACGTCGCCTCGTACTTGGATTAATCTTCGCTTTGTCGCTTACCTACTGTGCCTTCTCTCTCTTTCGTGACGAGGTAAACTCCTGACGATACTGGTACAAAATATTTTAGCTCCAAAATCAAAAGGTAACATCATCTCGTCTACAGAGAAAGTTTTTACCCCTGGACAATGATCTCGACGACATGGATCCTATGATTATCAATGATAATAACGATGACTTGATCTCTGATGACGATGCATTGCCGGAGCAGTTAAGAGCATCTGGTAAACCATCGTCGTGGCAGATGACGATTGATCAAGGCCCAAATGACAATGCATTGAATATGGATGTAATGTCAAACTTGAATGATTCAGACACACTGGTTCATCCTTGTCGTAATTCTGTTCAGGTATATTGAACTGTTGCACGATCGCGGTAGACTATATTAGATAAACTTAAATCCTGTTATTCCGATAGGGTAAAGTTCTAATAGTAGATGAGCGAGGATTCGTGTGCTCCAGACAAAATATTCTGCCAAATGGTTGCTGTAATATAGATCAGAAAGATTCTGTGAAAAATGAAGACGCATCTACTGTAGCCAAGAAAGAGAGGTACAGTTGTAAAACATGCAATGCTCAAGGGTGTTGTGCAATCTATGAGTACTGTGTCTCTTGCTGCCTACATCCTGGCAAGGTGGTTTTTATTCTCGTTTAAATTTGCTCGTGGTATAACAACGACACTAATAAAATACTGTTATTAACAGCAAATAAAGGGAAGAAAGGATGTACTGTTAGGTTTGCTCAGGGACAACCCCAAAGCACACAAGGACCAAGACGTGGTAAAGAAACGCCTGCGCAATCTGGATCGTTTTCAAGTCTGCCTGGCCGCGTGTCGTACTTCCAGCGCGAGCGTCCGTCACGAGAACACCTACAAAGATCCACACTCGAAGCATTGTTACACTCTTCAACCATCTTATTCTCATCAAAGACATCGGCGCGATGTTGACAATAATAACGACGACAATTCTGTTGTCATTGCACCTTTTTCTGTCATGCCATTACTTACCCTCCTCTCTCCTGTCTGCCTAGTATCGCGTACAAACAATGACACGCTTCTGTTATCGTGCGGCTATCATACACCAATGTCATTCAACTATTACTCTCACGTACGACCACCTTGAAATATAAATTAAATTCAACGTACAATGAATATTTTCATACGGTCCAACGATGGACTTGAAGTTTTGCGGAGGAAATTATGTCGAGATTTTTTTGACTTTGTTCTTTTGTTTCTTTTTAATTATTCTGAAACTCACGAGGATCCATTTTAAGGTATAGCCAATTCGAGTAGATTCTATGGAAGCGAGACATTCGAATTCATAGCAACGTAGCGCCGTAAAATTTGATGATGGTGTTTGGCTCTGATCCTGAGGGATAGCACATGCTTCTGGTATTAAGTCCGTTGATCTGAAACTAAAGTATTTATTAAAAATATGGGAATTAGAAGGGTAGGACGCGACACATAGTTAACAGCGTAGCTTGTTAATACTTTAATGTTCTTAAAAATCCAGAATATTAACAAAGGAAACTAAATTTGAGGGCTGAAAATTTTGTTAAACAATTCATTGATCGGAGGAACAATAATCTGTTTTCTTGCAAAATTGAGCCTTCTTCAACAACGTATTCAACAACGGCAAAAAGAAGAATCGATTGCTTCGAACTGCTGAATTTACTGTCGCAGGATTACACTGTGCATAGTTATAATATTCATTGAAGCCTTTTTCGATATCGAGGATATTTTTTTACGTTATTGGTAAAAAATATCATGATACTTTCAATTGTGCAACTTGAGCATCGGCGTTTTATCCTTCAGGTTGTACACTACAATTATTCCAACGAAACGCTACCGAACACAATGTCGTCGAACCTGAAGAGATGATTCTGTTTTTTAAACATTATACACGATATCGAAACAATTTAATTTGCCTTCGAATTTTTCTATTTGAATTCATTTGGATTCCAAAGGGTTGATGTATAAATCGGCAATCGTCCAAGTACAACTGTATGATTCATTTCACGCGTGTTAGCGCGATTTATTATTTAAATATCCGGTTTACGACTGTATCGTTGAATTATTAATCGAACGATACGTCATGATTGTACATGCACCGATTGCAGTCGATAAATTTATCGGAACTTCACAATGAGCATTGATATTTTTCCATATTTTGAGGCGCGTGTTGTTTGTGCCACTGTGTATTTAAATTTTCGATATTTTCAGTGCCGTTTGCGTAGTTTGCGCCCTCACGAAATTCATTTTTTCCTCTTCCCTGTCGTTTGATAACATCTGCTAAGTACATCCGGTTTCAACAAATATCCCTGTTGCGTCACAGTTTTCTTTTTTATCTTTCTATAATGATACCAGATAAACATTTCAATATTAACTTCTATATAGGGACTGATTTATGGGACAAGTTAATTTTAGACTTTCTCATTTTTTATTTCAAAATTCTAAACTTTTCGAATGTTGAAGCTGGGTATACGGATTGTTAAGTAATAAAACTTCTAAACGCACGACGTTTAAAGGTATGTTTTGAAACTTACAAGATGGAGGCAAAAAATAATCTAATATTTAATTTAAATTGTGAGCTCTTTCCATGGCTCGTCGTCTGAGAGTTAAATATTATTTCCCCGAAATATGACAGTTCCCCTCCACGATAAAGTTCATAACGATTATCATTAAACGATGGTAGATTTTCCTGCGATTAACTGATTTACGACAACTGTTCGCCAGATTTACAAGAAGAATCGTAGAAACAACGGATTCAAGCTGTACGACTTCATTTTATCCACTACATAGAAACACTTTCCATGTCGTTGTTTTAAACATGTTTGCCTGTGGTTCGATGCTATCTTTCTGCGGTGTCCGCATCCTAAATCAAACTCAAGCTAGTTCTGTACGATTATGAACAACTTCTGTTTCAGTTCACGTACGAGTTTTAAAAACGTCGTTGGTCGGTGATGTTCGAAAAAGTTATAATTTCCAACATTCCTTCAACCGGTGTGATACGCGCGTTGTAGAAAGGATCGTAACGATTATTATTAAAACGCCCGAGAACGATATTGATTTTCGCGTAAAACTTCGTTTTTAACGCGGCATTAAGATCCGAACGTTCGACGATCTTTTATTTATCGTTCTATAAGTTCCGTCTAAATGGGAAACTAGCAATATCTTTTAATTTTTATTGGCCCTCACGAGTCAACGAACTTTATTTTCTTTTCATATTTCATTTTTTTTTTCTTTTACGAAGGAAAAACGTATTTATTTCCTCTCGAGTTCCATGGTGTGTCGATGGTATGTTTAGGTCTTCTTTTAGTTAGAATTAAACTGGAACGGGCAAATTATATGGTACGTATAAGAGAAAATGAAATAAGTTGTTCATGATGTTTAAGATATGGAAAATATGTAAATTAACTCTTACCTGGATAGTTCGTTTATGTATGATTTAGTTTTTATGTAAATTTGATTTTTATGCATTTTAAAGCACATGAAAGAAACAATTACAATACCATAAGTTTTAGTATGCAAAATTTGAACAAAATAGATTCTTCCATTGCTAGGGGAAGATGGAATTTGATAAAAGTTTAAACATTCGCGAAACAGTAACGATAAATATTGCGTGTACTTTTGTTCATTTTTACCCAGCACGTAAATGACGAGAAACCTATTAAATCGGTGAAAAAAGCCAAAGATCGATTTGTAACAAAGTTTCGTCCCTGTTTCACAGTAGGTTTTACTGCTCGTCTATAAACGTACGCTTTTAATATTCCTCCCGGTTCGCTATTATCGCCGTTTCTATTTCTACGCGCAGAACACACTTCAGAAAGAAAATCCAACTTGATATCGAGTTTATTTTTATTTCTTACGCTCCCGATCGATCGTGTCTTCCGTTTCATGAATTTCCAGCACGGGGACACGCGCAAATCAAATTCGAAATACGCATCCCGCAAAACACGGTCCACGGGAATGTCCGCATCGAAAACGGCGAAGGGTGAATTGAATCCAGGAAACTACGGGAGGACGTAAAAAATCGAATTGCAAGAACGTCTGACGAAACGGGTCGCCGGTTCATTTCCATAACTTGCCCGCTGGGAAACCATAACGTTGCGAAAACAATTAGTTAATGGGACGCGGGCAAAGTTTACGCCACGATCGAGTTACCGTTTAATCGAGTCACATCATTTTAAACTTATCGTCGGGAACAGATCATGCTTATTCCGCGCTGCCAACTTATCGCCGCGAATTAGCCCCGTTCTCGATAAGGTTTGTAACCCTTTCGACATCCCAGTCGAAATTCGGTTTGCAAGTGATTTCATTTCCAAGTATTTTCTTTCGATCTTTTTACTAATTTGTGGATTGTTTTAAATAATTTCGTTCGCTTGTATACTTGGGTACGTATCCGACAATCGTGAAAGTTGTTTTTGGAAAGAGAAGAAATGAATTAAAACTCGCGCAGTCTGTGGTAGCGGACGAAAGTTGGCAAGAGACTAAGCTGCAAAAATATCCTTCTTCGAACAAACATGCATAATACAGTAGGGACATTTCCTCTCCAAGCGAATAAGCAATAAGGAACAGTTTCATAAATTTTCAGGAAGATCCAAGAGCCGGGTCAAGAAATAATATGTAGGGTTCCTCGTAGGAAGAGACATCGGTTCGTAAAAATAAAATATAAGATCAAATGAAATCGGACGTGAAACGTTCTCTTTCCACGTCAACGCCGCGTGTGAGTTTCTTTTTTCTTTTTTTTTTTTCAAATTTATCGTCAACCTTGTTCTTGCCCGTCTCGTGCGTTTTTCATTCTTCAATCTACATTGTGTACTTTAAGCATGCATCGACGCGCAAAAAGTAACGCGATATATCGTCGGAACGATTGAGAATCAAAGTTCGAAACTTGCGAATTGGATGAAATCGTTTTTATCCACTTTGATACTCTTTTCGCGGTAATAAAATTCACGATGATTTACGGAACGCGAGATGCTCCAATAAACGTCCACTGTATTTACAATGTACATTAGAAAAAAATGAGGTGACGTGGTATTCGGACGCGTCTTCCAACGAATTTTTAAGAAATTTCAATCGCAAGCAGTGATCGACGATGCCGACGAATCGAGAATCCTAGAGCAACGCGATAAATTCTCAGCAAGATTCAAAGCTCAAAGACAGGGAGACGTTATTCGATCTGTGATGCTCAGTTTGAATCAGTTTTCTCAAAAACTGGGTACTTCAAGATCGACGTTCGTAGAAAAATATAACTGTATTATTAACGACGAAACTTACAACACTTATACGGTCGGAAAATCTGAGACTGAGGGAAGGATAGGAAAGTGGTGCTATAATAAAGGTTTCGGAAAATGTACTTTGAACGGTGACGGGTATGGATCAACATTTGGAAAGTGTTACACGGAGTGTATAACAGATCGAATGGCTGTTGCATAGTTCGACACTTTCTCGAATAATGGAGAATTACATAGAAATCGGTAAAAAAAAAGATACGACGCGTCGATAAATTGCATTTGCAACTTCTGTGCTTAATAAGTGCTTAATCTGTGCGTAAGAAGATGAATTTCATTAAATCGTCGTAACGCATTTTCCCTAATAATAGGAATGTTACACTGGAAAAAGAAATAGACGGAGGATTATTAAATTGCATCCCCTCCTAACTCGTTCGATGATTGCGACGCCGCGCAAAAGGAAAAAATTGCAATCACAAGGGTTGATCGATGACCGATCGCGTGCACAAACAATACTGAAAGATTCCTGATAAAATTGGAACAAGCTAAATTCCATCAAATTATTATTACACGCTTTGACAGTTTCCACGACAATGAAAAATTACATTAAAAAAAAAAAAGAATGAAGAAGAGAAGACGCATCGTTAAATTACATATTCCTTTCGAGAAATACGATGTTTCATGAAAGAGAAATGTTACAGTCCCGAGGGATGATCGACGATCGATCGCGTGCACGAGCACTACAAAAGATTATGGGCAAGAACAGATAGAAGAGCACATACCTTCGCACCTTTGAACATAATAAAAGATCGTATTAAAAGAAAAGAGAGAAAAAAAATATAGGTGAGTTCCGTTGTTAAATTGAATCTTTTCATAACTCACGGTTAGGAATATGAACCCTTAAGGGGTCAGTATGGATTTATTTTCGAAAATTTTTGATTTTCAAAAATCAAGAAAATGAAGTTTTTGAAAAAGCTGAAGGAATAATGTATATGGACTAGGCATCGCTGATTGAGGGTAAGAGGCTTTTTTTTTAAGTTTCATGTACTGTTTTAGGAAAAAAGACTAAACGCGTTTTTCTCAAAACAACGTTTTACAACTTAATTTTGAGGGATTGTTTTATGCATGTATAGTTTTCGTTCGTACCTCGAGTGCAAATATTCATTAATATTTAACCCTGTTTTTAAACAATTTCAGTTGTAAAAGAAAGGTCGAAAAATTCACGAGTACGCCTATTTTGCTTCTTCTTATCGGGGGTGAAAGTCTTAAGTAGGGACCATAACTACAGCTCCACTTTATAATAAAATACTCGGTTTTTTGTTTTCAATTGCTGCAAAGTCCAGATTTCGTATCGACGAGGTGAAAGCAGGGCAACTTCAGGCAGCCAGTAAAATAAATTTTACTATGAGAAAAAAATTCTTGAAAATAAGACTTATGTGCAATAAATCCATACTGACCCCATAAAGGGGAATAGAATACGGATTATTAAATTGCATCCTATCGTAATTTTTCCACTGAATACGACGCCCTATGAAAGAAAAATGCGATCCTTATCAATCATGTGTACGAGCACATATGACAAAAAATTCTCACCAAGAATGGAAGAAACTAAATTAGCAAAGGAATGAACAATCTCTTGGTCCTTAAAGGTATCACCCCTCGGAAAATTTAATTATCATGCGTATAATAAAACACCTACACGAGGGAATCGTTCAGTTTCTTAATAACGTTACGAATAAATATTGAAATGATTAGCGGTACAAATTGTTACGTATTTCAATATGATATACAAGTATTGCGTAGAGATACATTTTCGTTCATAACAACAAAGTTTCGATAATAAGCATTGGGACAAGTTCGTACTTCGACTTTTTACTATAGCTAACTTGTAATAAAATCGTTCCAAACCCCCGTTCTATCGTCATATTACACCTATTCACATTTTAATAATAAAACTTTTTAATACCAAAATTCCAGTCCAAATCGATCATCATACGAAAAGGTTAAACATGGCTTTCTCGCCAAATAAAAAGGTGGTTGCTACGGAGGGGTGCCTATTTTGGAAACCACTGATACAGGAGGGTTGGAAGGATGATCGACGATCGATCGTTCGCTGGATCGAAGGGTGATCTTCTCCCCCGTTTAACCCGGCGTGAAGGGTACACGCGTTGCGCGCGTCGCTGTAGGCGTCGCGACGCTTCGCGCCGACGTGGTTCTCGCGACCACAAGCTTTCCATGTAGTATCCTCTCGCTCCCACTTTTCGCCTTGTTCCCGGCCCTCTTCGTCTTTATTTCCCCGGCGCCCGTTGAATTCAGCACGTGGCTTCAAAGGGAAGATATACGGCGGGGTGGTCGGTTGTTCCCGGCCAAACGGCGACGACCCTCGCTCGTCGCCGCTCGTTCTCGCGCGCGATTTCGAGCACCCGCTCGGACGGAAAGCGTTTTGTCGTAACAGCGTGCAAACCGACCACGCGACGGAATCTACCCCCTGCTAAAAGGGGGCAGGAATTATTCAACGGTCGGTCGTGCGACACGCCAGGAACTTCCGTCGTGACTGTTCACCGTGTTCCTTGGCTCGCGTGAATTTGTCATGTACTTGGTGAATAAGACAGCCGCGGACAAATCTTACGTATTTCGAGTGTGCTGGACATTATGCCCGCGATAATTTGGACAAATTGTATCGGGTAATCGCGGTAGTTTTTTTGAATGACATTATGGAATCGCTTCTGGGTAAGTTCGATGGTTTTCGTCTTTCTTTCATTTTAGATACGAACGCGTTTAACAGGTTGGTGAACACGATTCGAGGTTTTTGTAACGATATATTATGGTTTTATAATTGACGTCAAATATCAGTGTTAACGCTTGATGTACTCGCGTCAGTTTTTCATTACGTACCAATGTAACTTGTAAAAGTCATAACAAATAAGTTTATGGGATAACGGGGCAAGAATTGTGTATTTGAATCTTGTAATTTCGATACTTTGCCATTTTTTTTTTTGTTGAAAATATAGAAAGTTCGGGTTAAATAAAACTTTCAGACATATTTCTATTAATCCATGAATGTCAGAGCCTTAATATTAAAATACCGAGAAGTAATTTGTAAGGAAATAGTTTGAAGTTTAAAAGATTAAAATTAATTTAAATTCCTACCCCAATGGCCAATTACCCGAGGGTTACCAGAGGGAGTAACGGTACTAATATTTCAAAGATTTACACAGTTTTAACGTTTCTTGCGTGTTTTTGAATCGTCAACTCCCGTGGTTTTGGAATGTAACAGTAACATGAAACTGTCAGTTGACTGAACGATTCTGTTTTAATTTTTCATATTTTTGCCTTTTTTATTTTTTTTATTTTTGGACATGCTAACGCGACGAAGCGGATTGACACGCTCCGATGAACGCGAACGTTGTTTCTACGGTAACAACAGAAGCTTGATGCTGTTTTCACGAAACACCGTAACTATTTTTCCTTTTTCTTTCTGCACTGTTCTCTCGTAACAGATTGATGGCATTTCCGTTTGTTCACGGTCGATCTCCTTGATTAACGTTTCAATCGTAACACTTGCATCATTTTCTTGCAAGAAAACGGGTAGGAAGGTGATTTCACCAAGTGGTTTACATACTTTATGTTTAAAATTAATCTTCTTGCATTTCTTTTCTAATCCAAAACAATGCTGCCTCTCATGAATAATAATAAAGATAAACCATTTCTTCTTTGTTCCTGTTCATCATACATATTTTCAAATATACTTTCGACCCAATTGGATCATTTTCGTGCACCCTGTTTCATATTCACCTTAAAAATTCAGAAAAATTCCGCAATTCTGATTCATCGTTTCACACGATTCTTTTTACGATTAATCAGAAACACTCTTTATTTACAAATGGTCGTTTTTACGCCCATCCTTTCTTCTTCTTTCACCGCCACGACGGTAAGCCTCGTATTTCTTTCTCGCATTTCTACAATTCATTCGTGCGGCCGCAAATTACCCCCGTACCATTCTGTCGGCCGTAAGTATAATAAACAAGCCATTCCTTCATTTTTATTCTATTTTATATTTCATCATTTCAAATGCTTCACATTTCTCTCTCTTCCTGACATCGCACGCGTTAACATTTCATTTTTATTACCGTCGTATTAGCCAGGCAAAAACACAGAAAGTGTCTTGCTCCCTCAAATTCGTTCTCTCCCTCGGATACGCCATATTTTACACCGTTATTATTACGATCGCCTTCAACCACTCTCGTCTATTACATTACCCTTACAAACATCACACGGCGCGACTCTTTATTTCCATTTTTCCCTCCTGTTCTTTTTTCTCATATGCACCACCACCATCTACGTTTCTTGCTGCCTTCTCGTCTTCTCGTTTCACATTCGCGGCGTACACAATAGCGTTTAATCCCCGACGAACTGTCTGGCAAACAAATAAACTCAGCCGGATCAAGCACGCTTAAAGACCACCCACGACGATCCTATCTCTCGTCGATTTTGCTCGTTTACTTGTTTTCTTTGCACGACTTTTCTTCACGCCGCAAAAAAAAAAGAAAGGCGTCGGGAAAAATCAGCTCCGCGGATCGATCGGTTTTAACCCGCGGTTTTACCACGCTCGAGGCAATGGAAATGAGTTTACGAAGCCAGGCAGACAGAATCGATGCGCATCGCGTTAATAATACACACAGGCAAGGTCTACAACCTCTGACGACGGATCAGCCACGATGTAAAGACGACGCTTCTTTTCATTTCCACGCTTTTCCCTTTTTCCGGCTTGGCTGCCACTTGGGACCACCAATATCATCCGAGTACTCCTGTCCGCAAGGAATCGTCTGCTCTACATTCGCTCGCGATTGCTTTATTCCACGTTTACATCGTTTGCGATTCGATGGTTGCTCTGGTTTGATCCGGGATAAAGAATTTTCTTCAATTATCCTCGGCTTCATCCAAACGACGAAACTATAATGCCAGGTTTACATCTACCGAGTACTGGCTACTCGGCCGAGCACTCGTCTGGTGTGAACAGCACTCGGCCGAGTCACTCGGTAGGTGTATTCGGCTCTTACGTGGCAACGATCTCTTTTGCGGTGTGAATCGGAATAAAATGAAAAATCTGTTGATTAAAAATCACGGGCTAAATATTTGAACTATGTTTGCTTTTTGGAATTTCCCACAGATTTGCAAAGAAAATTGAGAAAACTTGAACTTTTTGAACATTTACATATCATGAAATTAAGATCGTCATGGGCACACGTCTGCGTGACACACGGAACAGAGTTGTAACGAAAATTTGAATGGTTGAATATTTAAATACCAGCAGAATTCGAATTTGAAACATGGATAATTTGAATACTGCATTATTCAGATTTCAAATCCTAACTCGAGGTTACCCGAATTATTCAGATATCTTTTTTTTTTCTGTAAAAAGTGAACTCGTAATCTTTAAATAACACTGCAAATGTCGTTGCACTTTTGAAAAACAGCATTCAACGATAACAGAAATCCGACTTCGTAGCGTGTAAACCTATCTGAAATCTTTTTACGCTTAACGGCCTAGATCTAGCGCGCTAACATTTCTTTTCGTCCCTCCCGAGGAGTCCTCGTACTTACTCAAGCGATACGGCAGTAAAAAGATCCGAAACAAATGTCTGAAACCGGCTTAATCTCTCAAGATTTATCTAAACTAGCATCAATTAATTCATCTTGTCCGGTTAACAAGTCTGAGATCAATGACTGCCACGCTTCTTTCGTTGACGTTCCTCGCCTACGATTATTTGTCACGGATTTCTTTTTTTTTTCTCTCTTTTTTACACAAACTTTAGTATTCAACGTCACGTATTTGCTCGCCTCGTGCACGGTGTCTTGACGTTAAACAACCCGAGTGTTCTACACGTGTAACACGAAGAAGGAACGTTGATAGATATTCGAAGAATGCGATTGCGCTTGGTTCGTTTACGATGAGTGGGCGAGGTTACTACACCAACGAAGAGCTACTGAATTTACTTTGCTCAGCTTTATTGGAGATCGTTAGCGGTACATTTATGGACAGCAATAAGGTTGAGATTCCACTTTGTTATCCCAGTGATCGTTGCAGCTTGCGTACATATTTCTTATCAGCTATTTGATGGCAGTACTTGTACGGGATTCGTAAACTCCACTTGTGTGGTGGTATTTTATTCAAAAAGAACGGGATAGGAAAATAACAAGATAATATAATTCGGGATAAAATAAGAAAGATGGATTACAGAGTCTTTACACGCGGTCGCTGTTTGAATCATTCTGTTTCCACGTAATCACCACACACCGGCATACAGGTAGGTAATTGGGAGCGTCCCGATCGGGGAGACTCCACGCGAATTCACACAAATGAAAAATCGTCAGAAATTTTTACACGAAAAACATTTTCAACTGATAAATATTACTGCGCGTATTGTTGTGGTGTCGTTCTGTGAACTCTTTTAGTATTTCATCTCTGCATTACACGAGAAAAATATAGAAAGTCAAAAAATAAAAAAATAGATATAAATATTAACAATATAAAGAGAAAAATTTTCATGTTATTCGCAACGAATAAAAATGTTGACAATATCAATTTTAACGGGTGCTGGAGAAGTTATAATTTCTGATTTTAATAAGCACTCAATGCCAGGGTAAAATCTTTCATTAATTTCTCCACGCAACAACGGTTGACTTTCTCGTTAATGGAATGACAATTAGACCGTTTGGTGGGTAATCCGATTGTACGTTTTACCAGGGATTGATAACGATCTCAATTAAGCTCAGTGCTTGTCTTGTTTCATTTACTCGTGTGATACTTCCTGTTCGCAGGATTATCCACGATTAATACCATAATGAATCGATCGTGTTAAGTCTAACGAATAATTATTTCCTCTCATAAAATTCTTACTCCTTTTTATCCATCGGCCAGTTTCATATTATGTTTCGAGTATGTTGGTCATCCTCGAGCGTTCGTCATACTACTTATT
Source organism: Stelis phaeoptera (assembly GCA_943735885.1). NCBI lineage: Eukaryota > Metazoa > Arthropoda > Insecta > Hymenoptera > Megachilidae > Stelis > Stelis phaeoptera. The sequence goes on from OX030933.1 coordinate 9,112,883, forward strand.
CTATCATTATGTGCAATGAAACGTTACGTTTACATGTTTTTTCTTTTTTACATTTATGACGTAAACAAATTGGCACATAATAATCTTTAAATATCTTTACCGTAACTCAGTTTACGAACAATATTGCCTTTCATCCCGACATCAATTGCTAGTTGTTACTTTTTCCAACGTCCAATTTACGCTTCGTCTCGGGGAAAAAATAAAGGATTTCGCGAAACTTTTCAAATTTAATTTCCCGAACGTGAAAGTTTTGACACCGTACTCTCCCGATTCTCAGTGAAAAAAATAAAGCTGCTCGTATCACGGCGCAAATGTTATCTCGTAGAAGTCATTTGTTAACCAGACAGACTGATTTTCCTCGTTTCTTTAACCCTTTGCACTCGGAGCATTTTTAGATTTTTCTGGCGAAGTTTCTAAAAACCAATGAACTCTTTTGTAAGAGAAGAGTGACAAATATTTGCGAATTCTATCTATTTTTATTCCTTTCCTTAAGTTTCTATATTTTAATACAAATAAAACATAAATTGCACATTTTAAAATATTCTGATTAATTAAATATGTCCCTTCTGAGGGAACAGTCGAGTGCAAAGGGTTAAAATTCTATCGTTAATGTTTTATATCGATCTGATACCAATTATCTGAGATCGTTTGAATTTTTCGTAAAGAACATTCGATCGCCAAATTTTAATACAAGTGTTTGACACGTTAATTGGTGCCGCAAGTAAAAAAGAGGGTGAATAAGTACAAGAGTGTTATTACCGTCTCGAGGTTTATTTTTAGGGCAGATTAGGGCGCCCCAAGCGTTCAGGGCAGCCCTGTATCAAGGTTCACCCGTTTGGAAAACGATCCTAAACGAGTCTCGACGTATATTAGCTTGGCGCGAGAATCATCCACAAACGAAAAGGAGGATTCATGTGTACCGAGGCTCTAGTTGGCTCGGATACAGAACAAACTACTTGGCCAGACATCCGGGCACCTTATTTCGGATAAGGGAAGATGTCTGTTGCGACCAATAGTCGCGCCAGATCCGGCTTGGAAAAATTTTTGCAACCATTGGAACGACTGTTTTCCGCTTTCGTGATCACTGATGGTAGCGGACAGAGAGATGCCAGATGGATGACGTTGAGGATTTTAAGTTTTAATTGATCGAATTAGCGCACTTTGGGTAATGAGATTCTCGATTACGACGATTTCAACGAGCTTTTTCATGACGTATTGTATTTGAAGAAAAACGATTCCCAGTTTAAAAAGTGACCAACAATTATACAGATTCTTTACTGTTTTTGAAAAAGTTGAAGGTCAAAGTTCATTTTTAAATTCAAGTATTTCAGTTTTTAAAGGAATGAAACGCGCTGAAGGAATTTTTTTCTGAAAATATATTAATCTTTTTTAGCCAATTAAGTTTGCATTTCGAATTTGCAGTGTTCCTAATTTTGTCCTACTATAAAGTTTCATACTTGTGTTTTGATATGCTTTATACTCGCATCGTTTATGAAATTGGAAGATAAATTGGTCATCTTTTTCGCATTGCTCCGACGTCCAACCATATTTTGCATTTACCACGAAGCTATACCCTTTTCCAGATAACACTCCTCGTCCCACAGTTCCTGAACTTTCGTGCTTTTCAACGTTTTATATTCCGCGAACATTACTTTCTCGTACTTCGGTTCGCTGTAATTTCTTGCGGTCACCGCTCTTTGACTTTCTACCGAACCGACTATACTCGTTGGAATTATTTTCCCATCGACTTCGCGACACGATCGTAGATTACCGTTCATAATTTCCTACATTCTCCTATCGATCCTTTTCTAACTTACCGGAAAGAAACGAAAGCTTCAAATGTTCATGTACTAAACTGCGTTCTTTCATTTCATCCACGTGCCTCCATTAAAACTCCATCTCCTGATTTTCCGCGATGCTCTGCACTTTCCACTTCCACCATTCACGTAGCCCGCTCCGCGAATCTTTATGACAGTCTGTAAATTGAATCTCCTATAGTGGCCTACACTTTATAGCCCTTGATTTTTTTATAACACGCTCATTTCGTATTCCTTTCGGTTGGAATTTGGACGATTGAAATTGCAAAACCTCGAGCTTATTTATCTCGTTTGGAAGAATTTCATCCGGATAAAAGATATTCTAATAAGAAGCTTAGTAAATAATGGATTGTTTAGTCTCGATTTGCTACAAATTTAAATCAACCATTTCACCTTTATTTGAGCGACGCTTCAATTTTCTTCAAAATTTCATATCTATTTTAATCAATTAAAAATTCTCTTAAATACTTGAAAATTCATTTAATTGTAAGGATCATAAAAACGATGTATCAAATTTATTGAGACCAAAGTGGCTATCTTTCCGCCAAGGTTAACTTAGTGACTGAAACATTTGATCGATGGACCAAAGCATCAATCAAACCTTCTTGCTCGAATCAGTAGATATCAGTGTCTGATCCATCGATGCTATGTTTGCACCATGATCGAATCGTGATGGTAAATCAAACCCGTGCCGAGCCATTCTTTCTCGTTTCACCGGCCTCGGCTCGATCTATCGGACATCAATGACACGGGGGTTAAGGGTTGTTTTAGGGGCGGTACGTTGGCACAGAGCGAATCTCTGACGGGGCGTGCAGTCAATTTTGTGGGATGAAGTCCAGCCACGTACAAACAGTGTGTTAAGAGAGTAATAGTCATGCGTTAGCAGAAATAATGTTAAAAAAGAATCCAAATACAAAAATTAAGGGGTAAGCCACCCCTGAAGGTCTCAAAGTCATGTAGGTAACTTCGAGTATGATTACTTCGAAAGGTATAAAATATAAGAAAATTAATTTGATCGATATTTATTGAACGAAGCTTTGTCTAAATATCCAGATTTTAAATATTCCTATACACAGTACTGTGCAAAAGTTTTAGGCCGCTTACATTACGTTACAATTTTACGTCTTTGATAGTTGAAATACGAACACATAGTTAAGTTGAGCATATATGTTATTATACAGCTTTCGTATAATTTATTAATTATTTCCATTGGAATTCTTTGCCATTCTGTTTGTAACACTTCAAACAGATCATGTTCGATAATATTTTGATCTGGACTTTGACGTGGACAGCTCATAACTTTTAATGCTTCTTTATCTTCTAAATTTGTCAAATAACTTTTCACAATTCGCGCGGTATGTTTGGGATCATTATCAAAATTCACAGCAATGATAACAAATAAGTATCATTGACATAGATTTGTTCAAGTATAAAACAAATCTCGTGCAGTGGCCTAAGACTTTTGCACAGTACTGTATCTAAAATTTAAGATTTTCGTTTTATCACAACAATTTGCATCAAGAACAAGTTCTTGTTAACACTTTGATATCGTTAATCATGAACAAGTTCAATTCGATGTTAAAATTTGCCACTGACCGGACGATTTTATTCCAGGCCTGCAATGCCATGGAATCGTGAGGGGCCACACGATAAAGGAGCACCGACCGCAAGGAATACCGCAGCCGCTGACCTAGGCAGGACGGTAGGCAGGTAAGTTCCTATTTATTCACCCAATTATAATACAACCATCGGATCATAATGTGGAAAAATTGAGTCTGCAAGCCGTGACCATTATTTTCCTAACACCCTGTACGGTTAGGCCGACGGACACAGGGGCTTCTAACCTCCCTAAAACATGTCCGTGAAATCTATCTCGTTCCGTAACCCTAACGTTTGCCATGATCGTTCCCGACATTTGTCTGGATTCGTGACACGGGCCAATTTACATCGCGCGGGAAAATTCACAGGGAATCTACTCGACCCTTCTTCGGCAACGAGAATCGACGACCATTTCCCATAACGGACTGGAAAGTGTTTCGCGCTCACAGATTACTTTTCCGTTACTGCCGGCGCGAACACCGTTTGTTTTGCCAATTTCTCAGGGACCCCGTTTCCAATTTTGGTGGACATTGAAATTCGAGGTTTCCACGGAAATCCCTGGTCTCTTCCAAAGCACACAATTAAAAGATCATGCACGAAAACGTGTCAAGGCTGACGTCTAAAAGGTTCGCACACGGAAACAAGGTCTCTCCTCCGATGACCACACCACGATACGTTTTCTCGTTGTGTTTCCTCGCCGTTAATGCGAAAGCTCGCTCGACAAATATTTAGAACCGATTCGTCCGACCACGATCTTGACGCTTCTTCTGACCAGGAAGCTACAGTCCCCTTTGAAGATTTGCACGGAAAATATCGCAACAATTTTCCTACTGTTCGACGTTTACGAGATTTTAATTTTAGACTCTTGTTATTTTCATTTTCTAAACTTCAAATTATCCTCTCACGTTCTATTTTCGCGTTTCAAACGTAACGCGTTTAATTTTGATAAATTTCGTGACTATAGGCAATAATTAATTCAGCCCCAATGTACGAGGGTTAACCCTTAAAAAGCTATCATAAAATACACCAACCTTGGACCAATTTAATTATTAGCCGTATAGCAAACTACTGACAAGTTTTGACATTTTTTATCAATATTTAACATCTCCTAATGGTTCCAGTAGGCGTAATGTGTGAATTATCCTAAAATTTTCCACTCTCCACTCTCTATTGTTTCTTTAAAACAATTTCAAACCTGTCTATAACATTTAACCTTGTTTACGAGATCCGTGCATAGCAGTGGCAATTTCATATGATCCCGAGGCATTCCATGCATCATCAGATAGCATATGGCGTACACGATGCATCGTGGAGGGGTTTGAACGTGTTAAAGGAACATAAGCATCGCGACCCAACGTCGTTATTGATCGGAATACCGAATCGAAACTGGACAACGACTGACGTATCGATTCCCGGTGTCGTCCCAGTTACCTCGAATCGGTCGTGTAAAGGATAGCCGAGGCGACCGTACGTTTTCTTCTTCGGTTTCCGGCCGATGGATTCCGGATCGAAGCAAGGAAACGATCGAACGAATCGACACGATTGCTCTTCGTGAATTCTTCGAGCCAACCTTGACACGGTTCGACGGTTGTACGCTCTCTGCTATTGCTAACAATGAAACTTTCATTAATCTTTAACACTTCGAACATTACGAAGAAGTTGGTCAAAGTTTCGTGATTTTTAATTAATTGAACGTACCATTTGTGACCGAGTGTTGATTTGAAGGTTAATATAATCGATAATACCACGAATCTTCGATCGTTCACCACATATTATGGGAATTGCATACACCTCTCGATTGTTATCGATTGCGTGGTTACAATGGTTACGGTGTCCCTTTTCGTATAAGAAGATAAAGAACCGACTAGCTAGATTGCTTGTGCTACGAATTAAGGTGCTTGTAGGATGAGTGGTCTAGTAATTAAACCTGGGACGTTCAACCTAAGCTCACAAGCTTAAGGAACTTTCTACTATCCTCCCATTAATTACCATGGTGTACGGTTTCGTGTGGGATACGTTTAGGCATTAGCGAAACACAATTGCTTGTCTACCGATAGTAGCAAAATATTACTCTGTAGATGAATTCTTTTTAAAATATATTTCGAAAATATCATTTTCTGGTATCAGCCAACTGTTCCACTTGAGGACTTTCAACATTTTCTTTCCATTTTAACTACCTTTTCACGATACCAAGAATTCGTCCGGATGGTCGGCGACACACGGAATTTTGTTGGTTTATTATGAATAATAATTTACAACGTCGAGCGAAATTAATGCGAAGTTAAAACGTGTAATAGAGATATCCGCGTGATACAATGTAGTTGCTCGTCCTAAGACGGTTCGGACTGTTCTCTGTCTTCAAAGGAAAACATGGTGAGTTTTATAAATTCGGGAAATAGAAGGTAGGGATTATCGTAAGTTGGCGAATGGTCGGCAAAAGGGTGAGGTAACAAGGTCGAGGTTCGAGGATGACTAGTGAGGATGAAATCATCAGCTATTGAAGGAAGGATTTTGGGATGTTCGCTGCTGGAGTTTGATTCATGGCGTTTGAAGGAAGATGAGGAGTTCGGATTATCTTAACTAAAACGAATATCAAACTAAAGATTATGTTGGCATACAACAATTAAAAATTTCGAAAAGACTAGAAATTTTTCCTTTCTACGAAGAAGGTTCTCTTTTTTATTAAGCTTTCAAATTTTGAAATCGACTATTCTTTTTTTACTTCCTCAATTTTTCACTGATAAACGTTCAAAACGTATCCAGCCAGAATAATTGTTAATACGATCAAAGCGCAGGCTATGTACGCGACTAAATGAACACAGAAGCCGTAAACGATTTTCTTCGGTATCAAATCCACGATCTTTATACTGTTTTCTTCGCCCGTTGTTTCATCCTCAAAGTTGGCTCCTACAATGAAACAGTTTTAAACAACTTTTCCCCCCGTTTCCTAGTCGTGTTCTTTCTTTTCCATATCGTTCGTAGAAGATTTGACTTTGATTCGACAACCTGGTTGTTTCAAGATCGTTCTCGCCGGATCGTTGACGATCGATTTCCGATCCACGTCTTCCGTTTCACCACCGTTTGATTTCGTCGCTTCGTTCTCTGTCACGTTCGTAAAAACGTTACGTAAGCTGCCATGTAATATCCGTTTGTAAATTTATCAGGACAGGATACTTCGGCTCGTATTTGTGATCCGAAGAATCCGACCAAAATTATAGCAACGACCTGCGGTTGGATACTGACCAAACGAAACCCGTTTCTGGTCGGTGACGTTTCTTTGCTTTTCTGCTTTACTTCGTGCCTTTTCGCTTTCTTCCTTCTCTCCGACTGTAACGGAGTTACGAGAATTTTATTAATCCGTCGGCCCCCGTCGCTTCTTTATTGCGTTAAAAATCGAAAATGTGGAAGAAAAATAAAAGTCCCCTCGTTTCCAGTAACTTGCCACGTTGCTTGCTTCTCGCGATGAAAACAAGATTACATGGGAGGAGTAAAAATTCCAAGAATTTCTTTTAATGAAACACTAAATTGCTTTTACACGGTTTTATATGGTTATGACAGAAGGAAATTCTTAAGGTGATTGGCAAGAAAGATTGAAAAGGGGCCTGCTGTTTTGTGACAAAGATGAAAGAAGAATTGATTTAATATTATTTTTAAATATTGAAAGAAACTGTGCGCGGACAATATTGTTTGACGACAGAAGCGCAACATGTGGTTTTGAAGGAAATAATTTCAAAAGTAAAAGTAATAATTACTGCTGAATATATTCTCAAAAATATATTCACCAGAAGTTCGATTGGTATTTTCTATTTCTTAATATCTAAGAACAGTTATTTTCTATTTAATGAAGTTTCAACCGGTGGAACATTTAACCTGAATGTACTATAATAAAAATATTTCACAGGAATTTATAGCAAACAGGAAATTGTACACCGTTTACCTGCATCGATTATCCCTTCACGGTTTACGATTGATAAAGTTACGGTTACAATTAATACCATCGTTCGTGAAAGTTAAAGGCAATAGAATCGTAAAGCGATCGACTTGTATTGCTTCTGCAAAATCCGGGTAAATCCTTTTATTGTACAGGAACAACTATATAATAATTCCATTTCTTTGTCGCAACCTTTTTTTTCCATTCGATGCCCATCCAATCATACCGACCGCTCGTGAAAGCATTGTTGTTCGTGTCAGAACTGTTTTGCACGTGCTCGCAATAGCCAGATGTTTCAGGTCTTTTAAAACTATTACAGTCCATTTCGCCGCGTGTAATTGCACCCCTATGTCACGAGCCCGATATTCCGATTTTGCCCCAACGTTATCGTCTCTCCGTTCGATGGACTTCTCGCACGCTTGCCGCTTTTCAATTGCTACGATGTAATTATTCGAAAATAATTCCTTCGAGACGCGAGCTCTTCTATAACTGTAATCAGTAATCGTCGATTTTTCTAATCGTTTGAATAGCCCCAAGCTTCTTTATTTCTTTAGAATTTTCATAGACCGAATCGGTGCTTCTTAATTATTTTTGTTTTACTTCGAAGGAACATGTTAAATTTGTATTATAAATCACAGGTCACCGAGGGTCAATCGCAAACGAAGGAAATATTTTCTTCGACGATTTGAAGTCGACCGAGATTGAAGTATTCACAATTTTCAGAAAAATCCCTTCTACATATAAAATCGTGATTGCCAGCTAACAAATGCGTTACACGTGCGAGGGACTGGGTCACTTTGGAGGATGAACCGAAAGGGATCCCCATTTAGGGAGGGTCCTGTTATATTACACCGTATAACCGGTGAACGGTTAATTTTCAAGTGGCCAAAAGGAACAACACGTTGATTGCCAGATGTTGAAAACTTTCATGGTATGGCAACGTAGGAATGCTCGAGCGAGAAATTTTACGAACCATCCGATGGAACTTGATTAAAGGTGAATTTTCAACGTGATGAGATTTTCTCGTTGAAATCCCTTCGATCAGTCTGCCCTCGACCGTTTTATAATTCCCCCCGTGACGTCGAGCATTCGAGCGATTGATTAATCGAGCGGTGAAATTAAAGATTCTAAATACGTTTTGACGATGATTTATGCGTTTGCTTCGATAGACAAGTACGATCGTAGAAATTTGAATATTAATAAATAATTCTAATATTTTTGTCCAACCGTTGCCTCAGTTATTATTAATCTCTTCTTTTCAATCTTTACGTGAACACTTTATATAAAATTTTTCACAAAACGAAGTTTAATCGAAGAAACAACGAACCTTTGGTCCCTGCATCCTTCTTCAAGGTTCTCTGTGAAAGGACAAAGAAGCTCTGCAAGGAATTTATCGAAACAAGGTTATTAGGGTAAAAGCTGCTTACAGTCGATGCCTTGTCTCGAGGTTGATCCATCACATATCGATCAATGTTTCCAGCAATAATGAACGAAGCGGTATAAAATGAAAAAAATAAGACAAAGAGGTTGCTATCAATGCGATTTCTCGTTCGGCAAAGGTTACCTTAGTCGTGACAGGACCGACCGTTCGATTTTCCTCGGTATCGATCGACTCTACGATCAATATACAACCTGGTTCAAAGACTGGCAAACTGTGCGCGACACGATCGAACAATTTCAACCTTGAGCTCATTTTTCTCACAAGCGACATCCTTTTCATTTAGCGCAACGACGAAGAATGATTTTATCGCCGAATTTATTTGGCACAGATTTATCGTTTCCTTCCACGGAACCACCTGACAAATATCTGCACGCGTCGCGATGCATTCACGTTTTTAATCTCCTGTCATTGTACCGTGAAATTTGTCCTGTCATGTCGGCCGAGATCTAGGGCGGTTATAAAAGAATATCGATGAGAATTCTGTGAAATCTTCTCGTAGAAATATGTTGAGTTTCGAATTCTTATGATTTTTTCATCAGTTTGGATTTTATTAAGTCGTTAACTAAATTCTGCAGATATTTTATCTTAAAATATTTATCAAAATAATTATAATCTTATTTTTAATTGACATAATGACCGCCAGCTTGTATGATCATTTTCCATTTCTCTGCAAGCAGTTGGATGTCACGGTGGACAAAATTATACGTTCCTTGGAAGTGAAATAGTTATCGTCCCAATTTCTCACTTCATTTCAAGTGCTGTCCTTTCAGACCATGTTGCATCGAACGAAATACGTAATAGTCTGAAGATGCGGCGTCTGGAGAGCAGATAGGGTGACGAAGAACTTTCCATTCGGGATGGTTTCAGTGGTGGTCTTTGCAATGTGCGGCCGAGTATTAGGGTCCGTTTAGACTATGCCTAACAGGCGCCAGTAAAGAGACAGGAAAACAAGCGTTTTCTCTCTTTACTGGCGCCTTATCCTGTTGCAAAGATGACTTTCGATCGTTGTGATGCTACTAACGGACCATCTCTCACAGGTGTCTGTAGAAACGATGCCATCGCCATAGGCTTCTTCAATAAATCGTTTTGTTTCTGCTGCTGTTTTCTTCAAATTAAAGTACAGCAAAATACAATGACGAATGTGCACTTTATCAGCATTCATTTTAAATCAAAATAAATAAACGTTTCTAGTGGCAAGATAGAACTGGTCGATATACCTTGTTACAGGAAACTAAACAACGTTTGAAATATGCAAAAAAGAACGGCGTAAGATATAAACTTAATGCATTCCACCACCATTTATGAGTAATCCGCAGAACTTAGTTAAAAAGACCAAATAATTCAGAATTTCTGGTATTTTTGATTAATTTAATTTAAATTCGATTAAAAAATAATTAATTTCAATTTATTTCGAAATATACGTTTGTTGCTTAAATCTTTCGCCTTCGAAGCAGAAGATCATAATTCCCTCTGTTGGTTGAAGAATCGAATCGTGGTCAGAAATGAATTATCAAGCCTCCCTTCTCCGTCGGAGCTATTCCAATATCCTGTCGTCTACCGTGAAATGTGCACCGAGCCTCGATTGTGTAACGTCCACGAGAATTCAACACAGAACGCGAAGCATTTTGAAACCAAGATCGCAAAGCTGTTTCGCTGCGAGAAAATACAATCGTATTCCTTAACACTCCAACTATTCGGGACAATATCTTGGGCTCTGCGTTTCATCTTGCTGTCCAGCAACTGTTCGATGCACAAAAGTTACTTTCTTGTTGGTCCTCCAGGCGTACTTTATTGTCATTCGTGTTATATTATAGTATTGCAATGATACGTTGCAGAATGAAATTTCATAAGATGGTGCTTATCTATTCATGAAATTTCTTCTTGTTGATATTGTGCAAAGGGTCTTATAAAATTAGAAGATTCAATTATGGATGGGATTTACTAGGATTTGCGATAAGATTGTCACTACCTAAGTAATTAACGTAACCAGTTCCCAAATGTTTAATAATATAATCATAAAATCACTCAGGGTGAAATTTCATTCGTGAAAACCTCTAAAGGTTAATTAACTCTTTGCACTCGAGTGGTGCCTCTGAGGCGTCATATTTCATTTATCGTAGTATTCTAAAATGCGAAATTTAAGTTTCATTCGTATCAGAATATAGAAAATTAAGGAAGGGAATGAAAATAAACAGATTCTCAAATATTTTGTAACACTTTTCTTCCGACATAGTGCGTTTGCTTTCTGGAAGCATAGCTGGAAAATTAGACGGCCGGTGTCACGTATTCATGACTTCGATACGCGATTATTTAAGTTGATATTTTCTGTTTTATCCCAATTAACTACATTATGCACCAACAATTCGAAAATTACCAATTCCGTACACTACAGAAGTTTCCATACACAATTTACCCCGTAATCTCTGTTTCAGTATAAAAAGAAACTTGAAACTGTAAAACATCCGATCGTCAAAGTGTTAATACTTGAAGAAACGAAAACACCAATAAAAGTTGCTTATAATCGCTCAAAGTTTCGAACTTCACGAATCTTTCGCTAAAATATTAGCGCTGTTTGTTTTCAACAACTTCCTTCGCGAACGTCCTTTAATGGAACTTGTGCCGCAATTTTCGAACGGCTGCCACTCGATCGAGGGAAAATCCAGACTAGAAAAGTTGCGACGAAAATTGAACATCTTCGACAACGCTCAAAGTGTGCCACGATGAGATTGGCCGGTGTTAAAACTATCGATAGTTGCGAACAAGTAGAAACACCGAGAACTCGTTGGAGAAAAGCTTTTCAACAATCGTAAAATTATTATGGTTTGGCTCGGTTCGGTAACGGCACCATGGGATCTTTCTGTTCGGGTTATATTTTCACTTTAAATGGGGCGAAAAGCGTTCCGGTTAGGTAGCCACACGAACGGGGCGGGTAGGTCTCGTCTCGCCTGCGTGTTTTACAATTACTCGATTCGATGGCCACGGTCGATTCAGGTCGATGAGGGTCATAACGAGCCATCATAAACGTCTGGCATTCTCAGCTTCTTCTTCTTCGTCATGTCATCAAACTGACAGAGCCCGCTTCATATTCGTTTGCCACGATTTCATGCACCGTACCAGTCGTCGATGAACACTTTCCAAGTTCAAGGATATATTTTCGTCCAATCTTTTGCTTTGATGAGGCAAAATTCACAAATTCGAGTATAAATATTGTAAGAAAAGCGAGGAGAATTTTTCAAGTATCCTTGTCAAGGTTTATCCTTTCGTTACTATTGGCGCCCATGCTAAGGGTGCTTTTAGGCGGCGAATTAGTTTTATTAATATTACAAACGTTTTAAACACTGGTGTTAGATTGATTAACAAATTGCTCCAGTGTGTAACACAAAATAAAAGTAATTTATTCCGCAACGACGCGAATAAATTAATAATCAATTTGACATCTTCAAAGTGCCTCGCTGACCCGCAGAAATACTCACGAACCTCGAGTGCCATATCGTGTTAACGAGAGAGGTCATCGGTCAATTTCTTTGTCCAGTTTCCTCGAATTTCTTGCAACCTACGATATTTGGTTCCGTTTCTGCAAGAAATCAATCCCCGCTTCTCGTTTTCCGGATCCGGATACACGTTTCTCTCGTTTCCCAGCCTGGGAACGACACCTTCGAGAAACCCTACCCGAGGGAGAAATTCGCAACGGAAACAAATACCATTTTCTGGCCTTTTCGTTGCTACGAACCGAATCGTACACGTAACTCACGAGTCACGAGCGTTCGTGTACACGAAACGATCGCAATTTGACACGTACGTCCTTCGGGCGATGCAAATCGAAATTTCAACGAATCTCACCCTTTCCTTCTCCATATTGGCCGCTCGATAACACCCGAAAGATTATTTTTCACCACCTACTGGCCACCCCTGAAGTGAATTTTTCAAGGCTACCAATCATCCCCTCGAACAACCGCCCGACATCTCAAGGCTACGAAGGACATAATCCATCTACATACAAAGACTTTGCTGAAACGAAAACAACGCGTTATTACACGATAATATTTTCCATGCTGGAACTAGGAACCGTGCATGGCAATTGGACGTTGAGAAAATAACCGTACAATTTCTGAGAATTTCACAATCTATGGATGGCAAAGATCAATTCGAGCGCACGAGTTTTACGCAGGGATGTATCTCTTGATTTATGGATTTTTTGGAAAAAGTTGTAGAAGCATTTTTTGAGGCTTAATGTTTGTACCTTCGGATAGAAGCGTAGTTGAGATTATAGAAGAAATGAATTAACACGTTGAACGCGGCGCCGATTTTACTGCCCTTTCCGTGTTATATTATATTATATTACAATATTTAATTTTTAACTTTGACACTGCCGGTCCCACGCACCGACGCCGCCCATACGAAAAGGTTGAACTTTGGAAGTTTAAAATTTAGAAATTTGAGATCTAAAAGTTCGAAATTTGAAAATTTGGAAATTTAAAATTTAGAAATTTGAAATTTAGAAATTCGAAATTTGGAAATTTAAAATTTAGAAATTTCCAAATGAAAGGTCCCCACTGTTAGTCCCCAAGGACCGACGTCGCGCTCAACGTGTTAAAGCAATAAAAAAGGATTTTGAAGCGCTTGGCACCTAGCAGCACTCACTTTAGGTTAAAACTAAAGATCGAGGTCGTTTATAATATACCGAAAATGTATAAGCCCTGTTTTTAGCTATGAAATTTTGCCATCCAAAGAACGCGAACCTACACTTGTTTAAAAATATGATGCTATCGATCATTTACACCGACCCCGGATCACTTCGTCAAAACGACGCTAACGTCACATTCGAATGTCATCGAAGTCATCTTAAACGTTTTCCCCTCTTCAGAGACTATTCTTGAACGTTTTTTAAGTTTCAATATCGAAATAGCTGTCGGAGACAGTTTGCACAGGTTAAATTTAGCACCGGTGGTTTCAATTTCTTCTTCAGCAACCAACAACATATTTTTAACCGAACGTTTGTTATTATGAATGTTACAGCGTGTTTTATCCACCTGAAGCAACTGACTTTCGTAGGAAACGGTGCAAGGTCAATGTTTTATAGCTCGTCGGAACGAGGAATCGTGGGTGAGAAAGCGTTTTCGAAGATGCGACTAAAACCGAGAAAGTCATCTTTTACCTAGAACTCGATCTCTCGCGATGGTATCCGGTTACTCTTCAATTAAAATCCTACACCGTTGCCGGTTGACGTTGTTACGAAGCAGATCGAAGAGGATTTTTGTCATTTACGAGAAACTTCGCCTCGTGTTACCATTTAATAACGTCATTTATCTAACATGCCGCAAGATCATAATTTCTTGTGCAAGGATAAGATTTTTTATCCCTCGACGACAAACGTAATTTTGTATAAGACGATCATAGAAGTCGATTGAAATTATTCGTAACATCGCTCGAGAGCTATTATGTCGGAAGGATTTAAATCGAAGCTTTATTTGTACCCTTAATTATATTTCCCTGCTGATTCTCCGCCAAGTCGGAATATACGAAAGGATTTTCGAGGAAATCCTGAAAGTTTAATTTTCTCGGATAAAGTTCTCCCCCGCGGGAGGATCGAAGCACTTTCTGCAAACGAACCGCATCGACGGTCCACTTTCAACCCTTTAAACTAAACTCGTTCTTTGGCGACAAATGTTTGCAAATTGACACTTCAGTTGGTAGTATTTCTATCGTGGTATTGTTAAAGATACCGTCCCTTTGATCTCACGTCTACACAGGATGTTCTTTTTTCAAATTAACACACAGTGACTTTCGTTATAAAAATTTTCTTCCCTCTTCCATTATATTCTTACGCAGTATTATTAAACATTTCGGAAAAAGAATTATCCGATTCACTTAAATTAATTATTTAAATTCGAAGTCCGAACAATCTTTATTTTTAACATTTAACCCAGAGGATTTATCGATTAAATTATTACAACTATCAAGACCGTATTAAATTCTTACAAAGTTTCTAGGAGAAAATATTGAATGCTGATTCGCAGGGATATTTCTCGGACGAATATTTATAGAGAATCGAACACGTTGAGTAAACTGAATAATTTGTCACAGTTGGAAGGGCCAGGAAGCAGAACAAGCTTTTTCCTCCCCAATAATCATTTTATTATTTATGTATTTGATGAACAGCGACGGCTAGTGGATATCGTGTAATTAAGGATCCTGGTGGCGCACACCTGGCCGAGAAGCGACATTAATTAAAATCTATTAACGATTCCTTGCGGTTGGTGGTTGACAATATACAGTTTCATTCAAAAATAATAACTTGCTTTGAAAATAAAACCTGACAACAATTCTAAATAAGATTGATATCTTATTAATTTTCTAAAATAGTAAAGTGTAAAATGTTTAGCCACCGCCTATATTTTAATATAATCGAATTATTCAGAACATTAGCAATCTACTAATAAAATCTACAAGTTACAAAATTGAAAGTTTATAATCAGTATGTCTGACCATATTCGTCAATTTTCACTGAGACAGTTAACGCGGCGAAGAGTATCTAGCTGGGATATTTATTCCCGTTTCACGAGCGTCGTTTCCATTCGATCTTTCGCCATTTTACGACAACTGGCAACGCAGAAAGTCATGAATCGATTTATCTGACTGGAATAAAATTCTGGTGAATCGATTGCTACGAAAGGCAGAAGGGATAAAGGCGCAGATACCAGACGGCGAAATAAAGACGACGGGGACGCGAATCAATCTCGAATGGAAGAGTTTATTCAGCAAGCGAGTCGGTCGTTCCTTTCGCCGCCAACTTTACGATCGTATAATGCGATTAAATGGCCGTTTTTTTTTCTTCTTTTTTTTTTTATTCGTAACTGTATGGATCGATCCTATGAATTCGTTAACACTATCGGTGCTTCGAAAACTCAATTGGAACGCAATGATTGAATCTGGTTACGATCACTTTTGACGCTTCCGGGCGCTTTGCAATTATTGTTCCATCCCCGTTGGAAACGCGTCACGATTAGCCGCCCAAAATAATCCACGTGTCTATATTCTACTTTACTTCATTTCCACTTTTTTCAATTTCCAGCTATTATTTTTATCGAAGAATTTATATCGAAATGTCGTTGTATTTTTGCTAGGTCTGTCTCACGAATCAAAGATAATGTTCGATGAATCAGAAGCTCGTTATTTTCACTACGATGTAGACTGAAAAATTGGATATCGAAGGTTGTCTTTTTCTAATTTTATACAATTCTTTGGATTTCTGTTTACCGATTAAGATTCGAAGAGTAGAGAAGATATTTAAAAATCATGCAAATACGATATACATCCTTCTTTGTAATTATAATTTCGTGCGTTACGAAAGGGTGGAAGGTCGTTTTGATAGCCGTATATTGCACACCCACTTGAAAAGTTTCATACCTGCAAAATCTCGACGCGACGATGCTTTCGTCGGGCTTGTTTAAAATTTAATCTCATCGAAATTGTTGCACTTATCCATTGGGAGCCATGTGAGGTCACGTTTCGAGCACAAGGTCGGTGCTGTCATCTGGTAAACAAAAAGATTACATTTTGAATAACTTTCATCGTCGAATGATTCGTATTCATCCTTTTTTTTCTTGCTATTTTTTTTTACAAATACGGAGCCAATTTTTAGCGAATAAAATTTGATGCTAATGATTCAATTAATAGAAACGATTTCATTAATGTGTTCAGCAAGATTATCGTGGATATCATCGACGTAACATCGTGATAATTGTGTGCTGATTAAGTATTGATTGGAACGCGTATTAATTAATAATATTTATTCAGCTTTTCCTTGTACCAATATTACACTTTAGTAGAATCAATGCTTATATTGTTAATATACAGCTCCGGTTTTTTTTCTATTTTTGATACGGCACCGATGTCTAATCGAACGCAAATGAATGAAGTAAAAGCTAAAAGAAAACGTGCCATGAGTAGCGTTAAATAGGAAAAATCGTTAATTCCGATTCATGAGGGGATAACATTGATTAAGAAGGCGAACACACGCGAAGCGCAAATTTTTATCCATTTATCTGTCAAAGTTGAAACGTTGGAGCAACCGTTGATCCCTTCTGTCTTTTCTAAAGTTTCAATTTTAGAATCAGTATAAAAGTTGGCCCATTTAAGATCTATAATTTGTAGAAGCTCGAAAATAAAGAATTGATTACATTTTGCGTGAAATTATTGGAAATTATTCAGTCGATTTTTCAATGTATTCGAACGAGAAGCATTGGCAACGTTGCGAAATAAAATTAAACCGTAACAAAGTAACAGAATCTGTTGTTTTTTAACGGCGGCTGTTATCGACGTTGATGGTTTTTATTAAACTTGTCGCGTTATTAAATTTTCACAATCCGGCTCGAGTCGAACGTCAAACACAGCTGGCTGCGTTGATCAATAAACTGGCTAATAAATTTTACGATATTCTAATGTCAATTATCTGACAAGAGAACACGGATTAATATTACACGCATACAGATTTCCAGTTGTTGTCAACCTATACCGTGTCAGATTCATCGATTTTCCCCGTAACCGATGCCTATTAACGCTTGATTACCGACTAAACCGTCCTTTGGTTAAATCTGTTACAGGAAAATCTGTGAAATCCTTCAATTTCATTTCTCAATTTTCGTACACACCTGTCGATATTCGTGCAAACACCATTTATATCGAACTCGAATTAATTCCCTTTGTGCAGTACAGACATTGCGTTCGATGTACGTAATATTAATTAAACGTATTGTATCTGTTATTTAACTGTGTAACATTGATCTGAACATTGAATATTTATCCCCTGAATAAACCTTCCTAGAAATTTCAAATTGAAAAATTGAAAAACTGAAAAATTTTAAATCGCTATTAGCTGCTTGTTTTTTTTTTTTCGATCGACGAGTAAGAATTGGTGTTCGTTTCCCGACAACCAACCCCGTGTAAAAATAACCGACGGCTACGTCGAAGCGTACGAAAAGTTATGGCGAAATAGCACGAATCCTCTTAGTGTGTCGAGTAATCTAATCGTCGCGAATCATCTTCGATTTTTCTCGTCCCTCGAATACCAGTGGATCCATAATGGACGAGGCGCCGAAACCGTGCGAGCCTTTCTTTCGTGACCTTTGAATATTCAACGATATTTTACGTCCGGTTGCCCGAAACGATTCAATTCCACGCACGAAGAACGAACGACTGTACGTGAACGATAAAAAACCACCGATACCGATGAAACTATCCATAGAAAAAAAAACGAAGGGTCGTGGGCAGGTTGCATGATAAACTGGATTATCCAGGTTGTCTCGTGCCGGTGTTGATAAATAACACCGTTTATTCCAATTCGAAACGAATGGCGTAAACTCCGGGAAAGATTCACCATGCTACAACGACCGACCGACACCTTCTTCTGTTGCACGATTTTAATTGAGATGAATTCGATCGGAATTTTATTGCGTTTGCATACATTCCGCGTAATTTGCTTGAAAATTGTCCGAATTCTGTCGCGCACGGATGAAATACGTTTCGGATACACGACAAGGGTTATTGATTTTATTACTAATTTATCATTCGTAAATTATAGAATATTTACTACTCTACTGTTCCAATTTCTATAATTTGAATGGTGCAGGTTGACTCGTCTGAAAATTTATTATATTCGCAATTTTCTTCTATTTTTCTGTAATTCGAGAATTTGGCTTTCATCATCTCGAAATTCCACTGTATTCAGTTTCCATAACCTGAGCACTGTCATTAAAAACAAAAAATGGAAAGGGGATCAAATTTTATTTCTTATGCTAAATAAATGCGAAACAGGTAAGTGGACACTTGCCAAGGTTGCAATGTTTTACACCATCAATAACTTAAACGTTTTTTTCAGGCAATCGGTGATGCGGTAAAATGCAAAATAGTTAGCTGTACACGTCTTTCTAGGACGTCGACTGACATAAAACTTGATACCTCTATCTCATTTATCGAGCATAACAGTCGTCCAAAAAAGAGAAGGAAAAGTCTTAACCCGGTTCCGTCTTCTTCTTCTTCTCAGTTTCTTTTATCGTCCTGCTTATTTCGTTCTGTCTCTGCTATCGACTACATACACGTCGCGAAATAACGGACAGGCATCTAAAATGAACGGAAACCGAGTGTTTTCTTTAATTCCTTATGAGCTGGGTATACGAAGCTCGAAGAACAGAGGAACGTAATATTTTGCTCGTTTTCCAATTCGTGCTCCACATCCATCGATGTACAATTTCTCGTGCGATGGGAGCTGAACTATCTTTCATTTCTTCATGGAACGTTGCGATCTTCTCTTCCATTAATCTTCGGTTAGATACGCTTCTTTCACGCTTAAGCAGTCCTTTAGTGTCTTAACCCAGATTTAATCCTTCGCTTTTGCGACGCTCTTCGGTCGAAAATTATTTGGTACCACACGTTTCATTAATTTTCTACCATAAATATCTATATTTTAGTGAAAGAATATATCGGAAAAGTAAATAGATAGGGGACGGAAAATAAATTACTATCTGCAATTATTTTATATATGTGTTATATATCTTTGGACGAAAGAACCTGAAAAATTTGAATCATATTATTTTATGTTCAATTATTTGAAATGGCTGAATTTCATGTCGGGAATACCATAGATTAAACCATAAATAAAGGGTCAAACAATCTTTTCTTCTATCGTTTAATAGTAAAGTTTTCTATTTCGTTTTTCATTCGGTTCGTCGTTGACGTGGGTTGATCATAATTAAAGGAAATCGATATTTTATGTATTGGATGCATTTGAAACTAGGGGAAAATCAGGGACGGAAACATGTGGCACGGTGTCGTTCGAAAGTCTGCGGCGGGTTAACCTAATTTCATTTCATAACGGATTATTTAGACGTAAAAGAACAAAGGTTACCAGAAAACCGTGATCCAATCAATTGACCTCAACCTGATTGTTCGATAGCGACACGGAAGTAATATCGTTCAAAAATCAAAGGAGCATCCGTGTCAGTTGTACCAAGGTTATCACAAAATCAAAATTTTCTGTTTTCGTTGTCAGATAATTTTTCGATTAATTTTGTCTCGAAGAGTTTTTCTAAGTTCACTGGTATAATTGTATTTGAAAATCCGTTATTTCTAAATTGCAATTGATACTTATCCCATAATAACTTAATGATAGTAAATGATAGCGATTTAATTTAACGCGCCATATCGTTACATATTATTAAAGCTATATAAAATTATTCTTTGCCCTTTCGTTAAATACTGTATCTTGAGCGCGTTAAATTTGTGACGTTTATTGCTGGTGTATATGTTATTTCAATATTTCAAATAAAAAAACTCTATAATGCATTCACCAGTGAAAAATGACTGACAATCTGTCCGGTCCTTGAACGTGGAATAGGTTACACGTTTTTTTGAAGAATGGTTGAAAGAAACCCAACAGGCACGTGGCAAAATACAGCTCATGGCCCGAATTACAAGCACTCTTTAAAACGGTATTATAAATCGTATTCAATAATGCGTTTCCTGGCACGAGATTGTAAAGCCAACCCGTCAGCGAAAGCTTCGTTCATTACTCCTCGCTTGATTTTATAAACTCTCTTTGCATGAAATATTATACACTTTGTGTTAATTAATCCTTTTGTCGCGCAAAAACACTCCTTTTCTTCTCCTTCCGTTTCGTTCAAATAAAAATTCCTCGAGTCGTTCTTCAAGGATTAAGGATTAAAACAAGTTTTTTAATTTCTTATAATAGACGTCATAGTACTTGATTGTTTGGAGGAAACGCTATGCTTTTGAAAGGGGTATACACCCTATCAAAAAATCTGAAAAAATTCAGAAATAAATAATCCTACTAATATATTGTTACCACAATAATATAAAAATTGTGGGTCTGTATCTTCCGGTTTTTTATATTTTACAGCCAGAGTTTGCAATGAAAAAATCTGAAAAAATTCCCTGATATACACTGCCGAGTGTGCAACGTGTCAGATTTATTTCAGAATTTCTGCATGTCATTAAATAGGGAAAATGGGGCTAAAACTGGATTTTCGATTTTTCCCTATTACTACCCTCCTAGTTGAGATACAGGGTTGAAACTTGGCATAACATGTTTTTTTTTGGATATGCTATTGAATGATGCATTACAACTTGAATTCGGCTCAAGGGCACTTTTGACCATCGTATCCGTCGAACACGTGCAAACTGACGCGTGCATTGTACACCGCGAGGAAACACCATGGAACACGTGGCAAATTATGACCCGTTCGGGGCCAAGTGGTCTGTTGAAACAGCATGGACGGTCCATTGTGTTCTCAGGTCGAATCGTTTACATTGGGGAACGTTCGCACGTGTCGTGACCGACCGTTAAGAATAACGATGAAAGTTTTCCATTTTGCAGCTTATGGCGTGGCGTAATTTCACCGCGAACACTCAGACCCGCGGGCTTAGTACAATTTCCTTCAGAATCGAAAGTGACGATATTTCAGCAACCCTGGCACCACGTGTCCGCTTTAACGCGACGAAATTTCAAAGGGAAGCCGTCGTCGTGATTTCCTGCGGTCAGAACTGTAGTACATACAAGTCGTAATTGAAAAATTAGCATGGATCCTTTCTGGCAGATTCAGTTATTCTTCGTTTTACAGCGTTCATGAAGTGAAAGATTAAACGAGACGCCTGATGGTAGATGGTTGCGGATGAATCTTCCCACATTATGCTCACCATTGTTCCACTTTACGACGATGCGTTAATGGCTCTTTCTTGGAATAATTGCTTTTCTCGCGAATATTAGAATGCACGATCACGCAACATAAGAAGGGAGGATTTTTATCGTCGAACCAGAACAGCGCCACCGCCGTGAATCTCTTCGTGAATTATGCCGGGGTCGCTAATTTGATTCGTGTACATCCGTATCTTGCGGTCAACCCTTTCGTTACGATAAAATTCAACGTGATACATAGGCGCCGATGGAACCAAAGGGGTTAATCGATCGTACGAAAGCCATTCGTACTTAAAATTGTATGTTTAATTGGGAGTGTCTTGTAACGGAAACTGTGTCCGAAAGTTCACAGGGAGCTTGATTCAATCGAATTTCCGTCGATAAATTTCTCCAACTGCGTGACACCGGGCTTTTTTCCAGACTTTTCCGTTTCGAAACTTCGTTCCATTAACGAAGCTACGTTAACAAACTCTCGAAAGCTTTGTCGCAGACCGTGTGTTTCAGATTCGATTATTACACGCTGCAGATTGTTAGTACGGTGGCAAGGGTATCGTATAGAGTATAGGAAGTACGTTAATAGAAGTAGTCACACTTAATGACATCGAAACACAGTGCTTTGCTGGAATTCACCCTCTGTTCCACGATACCATCATCATCGTGGTTTTCGACCTATTTTCAACTTTGCACGCCACCGCTTTGAGAGTTAATATCGTAGAAGTTGCCACTGAGGATGAGGGCTGCATTTTCCACGAGGATGCACGCGTAGCTTACTTTACCCGCGATTGGTCTTTGACCTTATTCCATGCTATTTCACTCGACAAAGTATCTTTTCCCTTTTCGGGGGTAAGAGTAGTCTTTCAGTGATTTCATCGACGAATTCGAAGCATGCCGTTTTTTCAACGTCTACCCTCGTTCGTGAGGGATTGCGATTTCGTGGTAGGTACGACTACAGGGATACGTAACGAAATTTTTACGTTTCCAGTCGAAACGATTTTCCATCGGTTGAACATATTCAAACGACTTTGTACGGTATCCGTTGGACGATTAACAATTTTCTACATTGGAAATTGTCAAAATTCTTTAATCCTTTTACATATTTTCACATTAGCAACATCTTTCATTTACACAATTTTTAATTTTGCGCCGTCTCAGAAATATAAATTAAAATTATTTCGTCCTTTTTAGTGCATTCCGATGCATCCCTTTCTGTAGAGAAAGGCAGGAGGGTGAAAACAATTTAGACGAGAGTTTGTTGTATAGTAGTCGATGTTTTGTATTTTTGTAAATATTAAATCGACGTCTCGTTCGTGGGGAGAAGAAATACTCGACGAGAATCAATGTATTAATATATACAGAAATATACCGAAATATATTAAAATTCAACTGGCCGATGATATATCAAGCATTTAATATTTTCGCAGTTTTGAAAAATTCACAGCACAGCAGTTTTATGGATATTCAACTTCCGCCAACAAATGTCACCACGTTACCGAACCGAAAAATATAATCTTCAAGTTTGTATAT
This sequence comes from Stelis phaeoptera, assembly GCA_943735885.1. Classification (NCBI taxonomy): domain Eukaryota; kingdom Metazoa; phylum Arthropoda; class Insecta; order Hymenoptera; family Megachilidae; genus Stelis; species Stelis phaeoptera. The sequence continues at coordinate 9,135,904 of OX030933.1, forward strand.
TACTTTTCCTATCAACTAATGTTATTCAAATCTAAATTAACTGGAAACACTTGACGCACTAAGGATCCCACAGGTCAATGCGAAACATTCAACGGCGGCGAAATTCCTGGCAATAAATATAAAAAAAATAACATGCCTAAATATTACGCGGTAGGTAGCTCAGAAGATAGAGGAAAGTGCGTACATAATAACGCAACTTGTTGCAACGCGATATCTTAATTAGTTCCTGAGATATAGGGCTTCAAAGTTTGTATAGCGGCCGGCGCGTACGAGGGTACTCCCGAATGGGCCGTAGACTTTTTTCTAGGAAATACGTCTGGCGCATTTCCAGGAATAGTAAAGGGTTAGACGTAAACACTGACCACGTGACCGCTACGCTAGACACCCACTGTCTGGGTCCAAGCGTGAGGCGGCAGCGAATTTTTACAAAAATTACGATTGTCTTTACACGACGATATCTCAGGAACGGATAAAGATATCGATGTAAATCAAAAAGCGAATTAAAGTGGAAGGTTTCTGCTTTCTTACGAATCCAACTTTATACCGAAATTCGAAGCAGGACTTTGTTGGCAGCCCTTTGAACTTTTAGTAATTTTAATACGCGTTTCTTATGCAGTTTAACATAGTTTCTGACTTTTACCTGCTTCTAACAATAGAATATTATTATAAATATCTATCACACGCATTATTAACGATTCTTTCGTGTAATCAAAAAAAATTTTTGGAAAAAAATACAACCGACTTCGGAATACACCAAAAAGGACGAAATAATTTTAATTTATATTTCGGGGACGACGGCGCAAAATTAAAAATTGTGTTAATGAAAGATGTTGCTAATGTGAAAATATGTAAAAGGATTAAAGAATTTTGACAATTTCCAATGTAGAAAATTTTTAATTTGCGCCGTCTCCGAAATATAAATTAAAATTATTTCGTCCTTGTTGGTGCATTTTGAAGTCGGTTGTATTTCTTTTCCTTCTATGGACTTCTGGGTTGGAAAATCAGTGGAACCCATTATTGGCAAAAGTCCACCTTCCAGCAACCCCTGTTATTTCCAAACTTCCGTTCAGCCTGTTTCCGGTAAACAAATGGAAACCAAACCCATGAAGCTTACTTTCGCAATGCTTTCTTTCATTCCTGACCGACCACGATCCTCCGTGTTATCATGCGAAGCAACTTCACTTTCATCCCTCCAATTTTAGGTTAAACTTCGTGGCTTTTGCGAGCCAGGACGAGTATCAATGAGAAAACTTTCAACGACCCTTAGCCCGCACGGTTTCACCGATTTTATTCGTCCCTCCTATTCTACTATTTAACGTTGCATGTCACTGGGTTTACCAGTGACTCGCATTGTAAAACTATTCTTAAATTGTTCTTAAACAGTTATAAAAATAGTTGTCCTTCGTTATCGGGACGCAATCTCCAAGCGAAGTACTTTAGTTGCGAACGGTGTAAGAAGTTCCTGGAAATTAATGTGCAAAAGGTGACTGTAAAATTTACAACGATAGCAGCAGAAGTAGTTTCACTGACTGTCGTAACCAAAATTGCAATGCTAAACAAAAACTAATTATCTGAAAATCAATCTCAAAGTTTAATTAAATTGAACGTTTCTATTGTATTTGATTCAATTGGTCCGAAGAAATTTACGAAGTCGAGAATCCTTAATATTCTGACAGGAAATTTAAAATGGCAACACTTGTCGCGCCTCTACTCTCATTTTTCCTTCATTCAACGCGAACGCTGAAGCTCGCCAAGATATTTATACTGTGCGAAAAGGCATTAACGAGTTTTTCGTCAATAGAACCGAGAAACGAGCGGGAACGGTTGCTTTCATCGCCGAGCGCTTTGCATAACCGTATATACACGGTTAATTTTATGGAAATCGCATTCCTTTAATTTTCAAAGAGAACAGAACAGCGGCCAATCTCGCGAAACGTTCGAGATCCTAGGCGTTTCCTTCTTAAAACACCGACCCGAAGCAGTAATTTAATTGAAAAACATGTGACCCCATTTGAGAAAGAAGGAAATTTTAAATATCAGTTTGTAATGTATGAAACGTCCGATTTATAATTGCAACGTTAAATAAACATACATTTATTATATTAAACGATAATAATCAAAATAGGATTATTTTCGTTTCAGAAATTTTCCGAAAAATCACGGTTATTCGTGCTTCACAGAAATCTGAGAAAGACACGTTTAAACACGTAAATCTGAACAAATTTCGATGATAATTTATCACAATAAATCATAGTCTTATTTTGAAATAAAAATCGTTGGAATCTGCACATTTTCTTCGACGAATCAAAACGTTGAAAAGGATGCGTAAAAATAGGTAAATATTGAAAAATGAAAATTATCTGTGAAAGAGGAGATTCTAAGCTTTGAATCGATGTATAAAACATTTCAAAGACACGAATGTTTATCGAGTAAGCAGATTAAAAAAATTGATGAAGCAAAATCGGACGTTTCGTATGTTACAACCTAACATTATGCCGACTCTTTTGTTACGCATTCTTCTTCTTACTCATTCTGTGAGGATAATCTCGATTCTTACAGATTCTATCGTAAAGTTCGCAAGGACAAATTACCGAGGGGAAAATGAACAACAACGAACGTCGCGTGACTTATCGTCTTTACGCGGATTTTCGTGTAAATCCGTCGTTTATAATTTCGCTTATCTTCGTGTCTATCTCTTCATTAATGAGTTTTTAATCCCGTTGCCGATCAAACGCGTAAAGAATCCTCTGCTTTTAATGATCAGGGACGGACATAAATAGAAATCGTAATGATAAAATCGAATCTTGTTTTATCAACTTTTGTATCCCATTGCGGAGAGAATTTTCCTCCTGCTAACGATGTCAATTAGCCAAACGTCGTGTAATTCGTTAGAATTGTGTGTTCTAAAATAAGGAACCAAACGATTGAAGCAGACACCGTTCGCAGAGGTTGCGAGTCATCTGGGTATAAAGGTTGAAACAGGCTAATGGTCGATAATGGAAGCTCCCGAATGGCAGAATAACCAAATTACGCTGTCGACTAAACTGCTTGTGATCCGTAAAACAATATTCGTAGGAGAGAGACGTCATTGTACGTGTTATTCGACCGAATTTGTTATGATCAGATCTTGTGTTTTGACCTCGTTCCGCTTCACTTTCTCGATTATCCGTCTTGCACCTTTAGATGTATAAAACAACAACGAGTCCGCGTGTTACAAAAATTACCGTTGCCTGGGATAAATGACTGGATCCCAAATAGAGATTGCATCGTTATGCATGACGGAGCAGGGTGCCATAAAGCGAAGAATGTCACAAAGTGTTTGGTCGATCAGCATACGCGAACCTTGCCCTGGCCTCATTGAGAATTGATGGGCTACGGTGAAGAAAAGGATCAAGCAATGTATCGTAAGCACAAAGCAGAGGCTGATAGGAAAGCTCATCGAAGCGTACTATCGTGATGAAAATGTAAAAGAATGATAAGTGTTTCTTGGACAATTTCTACAATTTTATTGTAGAATTGCATAATCTACAATCTGGATCTTTATATACGAACTTTTTTAAAGTTTTCTCAAACAGAATGTTTCTTATAAATATTGTATAGAAAATCAATACACTATTTTTCATAGCAGATTAGAATTTCCAAATATCTATTTTTAATCCGAGGATAATGAACCACTTTTGGAATCTCATATTTCAATTTTTCTAAACTTGTTTTAATTACGACTGTTTCTACCGTGGCAGTTGATCTGTTAAGAATTTTGTAGGAGATAGAAAAATCAAATATAAACCGAACATTGAATATCCTTATATTCCGTAGTCAATTCAATTTCTACAGAGAAAAGAGAATCGAGGGAAAATGTGCTGGTTTCGGACTCAAGCTCTTATGAGATCGAATTTTTAAACATCATTCTGCAATGGTCTCCGAGCGACAGAAGAAGACAGTAGAAAACAATAATACCTCTTTTCGATCTCGAATCTCGAGGGGCTACGATTATTGTTCTCGATCAATTCACCGAAACACTATCAGCTTTTTCCTAAGTTTCGCAATTTAAACTTGCCTTCCTATCTGACAAAGCTGCAGGGACGATCGATGCAAAGATATCTTAGTTTCTTTTTCTTTTCTGACCGGCCGCAATGTCCTGCAAGGATTCCAACGGAATTATTGGAGCGAATTACCATTGGAATATTGTAACGTTAATCGGTGGTAAATTGCTGCTAGATTCGTTTCTGATACGAGTAATGTATTATTCAATATATCTCTGCGGTAATGGGCCTTGTTAATTGACATATTCGGCGGTGAATCGAAAACCTCGCCTCACCACCGATAACCTTTCGTGTCCTGATGAAACGTCCTTGACCAAACCGATGTCTCGTGTATCAATCGATATCATGACCTAGCAAGATTGCAAAAAAAAAAGTCTGTGAAAATTCATCGTGACCCGGACAGAAATGATCGACTTTGTAGAATACCCTTCCGCTTTTACTTCGTTTAATTATGCAGAATATTTAATAATTCCTTGAACACTCTTCGACATGCTCGATACTAAATTCAACTTATTAATAGAGTATTTATTCGCGGCTATTGATTCTTAGCATTCTGAACTGATGCAAAACTGTTTCGATTAATCAAATTTTCATTAAAATTCCGCCGCAATTCTTCTTGTAAATATAATTTTTTGACAAAGAATTTACGGATACTTTATTTATGCACTCTGGAGAGTGCATATTAATTAAGAGACACGTACGGAAGCTTGTAATGAAAGGGTTGAAGAGATTCGCTACAAAATTGAACGGTACACAGAGTTGAAACTACCACGGGTACGTTAATTACAATTGCAATGGAACTTACTGCCAATTACTAGGGAATTCTCGTCAAGCCAGTTGAAATTGGCTCCCGAAAAAATGTCGTACGTCGTGCCCTCTTTTCCAACGATATTATTATCCTGCATGATAACGACATTACCCGCGAGCGTACTAACCAAATCATATCGTAATTCAAGTTTGAAGCCTGCACGAGTACCCGGTGACATTAACGCAATTTACTTTGGTTATTTCGAAGGTTTGATCGACACGAGGCCCCCGTGGCAGATGTTTCAGGTGCGTCCGTCATCATGACGTCGTGGATCGCGTGCCAGAGGATCGATACCTGAGCCATAGGCTTCGAGAAGACCCAACTATCCTCCTCGGAGCCGAAATCATCCAAGGCGGGCAAAACACGCGGGAGAAAGAGGAATGGTCCCTTGGGCCTTCGGCGTGCCTCTCGTCCTTGTTTCTGCTCTGGGTCTTCTTCTCAACGGTTACGTTCTCCTCGTCGTTCTTGGGTTGAGCAAACAGGTGAATAGAAATCTTTTTTCTTTTTCTATGAACTACTGGGCACATGACACTTGTATCCAGTGTCTAATACTATTGTTAGTAAGTGAAGGAAATCCTGATAATATGATGGATTTCAGGGGAATTTAGGTGACATGTCAATCAGTGTTAATTAACACGTTGACTGCCGCAGTGAAAATGGACGTATATAGTCAGACACGCTGAAGCTCTGATTGTTAAGAATACAATCAATTAATCTTTAAATTTAACCTTTCAGTTCGACAACCAGCGTTATCAGCTTAATATTAACGCTAACCGCAGGTTATTTCGTCGCTTTTTTTTGGTAATTATTTGATTGTAAAAATTCTCGGGTGCCGGTCACTGGTGTAATAACTTTATTCATTAAAATATCCGCACTCACAATCAACTACACTCTTCCAACCGGAAGGTAATTTGGAAATTCCATTTTCATAAAATTCGTTGTCTTTTGATTCGCGTAGGAGCGACAAAACTTTTTTAGTCGCCTGATATTAACCTTATTCGAACTCATCGTTGATGACCAAAAAATGCCTTGGTAACTTCAGGGTATTAAGTTGCAAGTGCTCTCAAAAGGGGGATGAGGATAATCGTCCATTGACAATAGATCACCTGCACTGCAGGAATTATACAATAGACTATTGGCCCTCTTCGATGGTCGTGTTATCGAGGACGCTGGATACACAATGAACTTTGATGGTACACGAAAACCGAGGTGCTAAATCGACCCCTGTTGCAATACTAAACGATCGAACCACACAAAGTGGCGGAAGCCAATGAATTTCTGGTTGATTTCGCGAAGAAAACCGCTTCGCTAATGAACCCGAACGCTTCTCCAAACACAATCGAAGCAATTGCAATACCAGCTGGGAATACAGGAACGCTCTGGTCGAATTGATTACGCGTTATCTAGCTTTGAATGCATCTTGGTTAGTTTAGGAGTTAGCATTGCGTGCGAACGCTTGATTAATTTTAAGACACTCCGCATCTTCATAAATAAAAATTAAGTTCCTTGAAATTTCACTACTCGTCGTAATTGTATCAAAGATTTGTTGAATTTGCGAGATAGATGGATCGATACAGGTCGAATGTGATCCAATTACATCCCCATAGATCAGACCACCTCATCCTTACCAGTATAAAAAAGTATCTCAATCTTCTTGCGATGAATTTTCTATGAAGTTCTTCAAGGTTCTTTTTTTCCCCCTGGAAGATCCTTTTCAAGCAATCCCCCCACACCAGAGAAATTAATACTAAGGTTCGCGGATTTCGACCGACACGATTTTTCCTATCGAGGTAATCCCGCCTTTTAAAATGGTTTCCTTTCGAACGGAACCGCTCGTTTCGTTCGCAAAAGCGACACATTTCTCGACGAGGAAACGAAAGGAAGAAAAGCAGCCACCTTATCTTGCAAATAGCCTTACGCTTTTACCCGATCCATTTTGGCTTAGGTGCCGTTCCCAGTGACCGTGGAAATCCCTCGCCGATTCGAAAGGATCGCATTTCTTTTTCGATGTAATATCGAAAGTCGGACACTGAATGACAGCCGACGAAGTAGGTCGCTCGAAACGTTTCCCGCAACCCCTTGCGAAGCCGGTCTTCAGATTTCCTGTATTGTTTCTCGTAAACGTGCACGCGATACCGCCCTGTTTTTATGAGCTCGAATAAAATAGTTTGGAGAGCTCGCGGGGGTATCGTTTATCGGGGGTGATTTTAACGGGAGTTCGATAAAAATTCGTCGAAGAAAAAGGCATTAGCGTCGGTACTTTAAACGAGTACTGTTCAAACTTCGAGTCTGATAAAATAGATGGACCACGAGATCGTTGAAATTAGTTTGTAGATTCTGTGTAATCGCTTCAACGGAGGATTCTTAACATTGTGTGCTTATGATAATTGATAGAAATAAAGAATATGGAAACAACTTTCGTAGAAATTGATAATTTAAATAACTTAGCTCCTTCGTACCTAAACGATACGAAATACGAAAGGGTTCGAGATACGCCTTCGATTTGTTAAACGATCATTTAACGAGTTGTTTGTAAAATGTAAAAGAAGACAAACATTTTGTTGAAAGAATGGTTGTTACGTGTGTAGCGTGAAATAGTTGTCGACGAGGGAACGTTTAAGAAATGGTAGCCGAGGGATCGCGTGCAAACGGCGAAAAGTTTAAATTACAAGCTCCCGGCTGGAAATTAAGATTGTACGGTGTACCAGGAACTTTTTGATCATGAAGGAGGGGGGACAAAAAGTTGATTTAATAAGCAAACCGTGTATCAACCTGATGTTCACAGACGCAGCAGCAACAGACCGCGAATACTTTGTTGTTGATACACTTGGGCGCGGTGGAGACGGCTGTGTGTCTGATATTACTGATCTTTACTACTGGCTCCTGGCCGATCGCCGGCACCTGGTGCGTTCTGCACGGTTTCCTTTTAGCTCTTTTACATCCGGTCGCTCTTTGGACCGTAACTGGACTGAACTGTGACAGGTGAGTTACCGCATGCTATTATCCGTTTTTATTTTAATATCGGTAACGAAACTATTATCGAAATCGAATCGTTTAACGCTTGCTGAAAAATGAATTTTATTGCGAAATCTTACGGTTTCAGAGAATGCAAAATTGGTCCTAAAAATTCTAATATTATTATTATTTCTTATTATCTAATCTCACTTCTCATAAATAATATCAAGATGCAATAAAACAACTTGCGCACAACAAAATAAGTTGCACTTACTGTCATTGGTAATAAAAATGTAACATTTTAATACTCTTAAGTATGAAGTACATTAATTTTCAACAAATGGGCCACAATTCGCAACGATTTGGAAATATTTGCATCTTCAATATTCAACGGTACGAAGAGAAATCCAACCATATTCGACATGGAGCTGATATAGTTACGAAATATCAAACAAACGCGATTTGTAACGAAAAAGGATCTTCGTCGCTTTGGCGGCAAAGTCAGGATTCCGTAGGATCGGAAGTCTTTTATCTCGTCGGTGGGTATACCGTAGAAAAATCGTGTTCGATCCGATGCCACGGTGACGTTCAACGAAACGTGGCCTTACGCGGCACAAAGCAGCCACCAAGCTTTTCAATGTAAGATGCCAATAGCGACTCCTCGTATTCAGCCGATATCTCTGTGGCCGCCAACCGACGCGAAGATCTTCGATTCAATCTGAGACCCACCGACAGATCGTCTTGTTCCTGCGGTTCTTATCTGACGTTACGCGCGAATAAAGGACGAGCAAGGCTCGTGGAAAGACATCGAACTCGTTCTGCTACCAAAGTAGCAAAGATCTCGAGATTTACAAAAGTAACTGTCTTCGTCAAAGGTTGATTACTGTACAAGTTGGTCATGTGCAGATTGACACGTATATGTATGTAGAATACTATCGTTTCATTTTTCAAATCAAGCTTGCAATTTGCCATCTGGACTGTTTCGTGTTTCCCAAGCTAAAATTGGAATTAAACAGAATCCCGTTTCGAATAAAAGAAGACGAATCGCATCGGAACTTGCGTAGATCGTGTATCGATTAAATTTACAATACAATTGAAGGATATCGATGCTCGTCGATAATGGACACTTTATCAATGTGTACTGTCAAAAAAAAAAGGAATAATAAGACCAGACGACGTTTCACGCGTTTTGGAATATCAGAAGAGTTACGGAACGAGGGCAAAGGATGTGGATAAAAATACTTGGAATTATCGTGGCTACTGATCGAACGGGTAGAATATTTTATTCACCAAGTCGGTGGATTTAAACCAGCATTCCTCTTCGACGGCGTCACGACCTTTTTCTCTTCTTTTATTCTTTTTTCGCCTTCCTTTTTCATTATTCAACCGATGTACGCCGCATTCCAACGATTCCAGAAGTATCATTTAAGAGTAATCGTTCCAGACGGAATGACAGGTTATATTAAACCTGATGTCGTTTCGGAATCTGTCTTTTCATGAATCCCGTTCGAATCTACGTGCTCCAGAATGTTGAATTTCCTTTCGAATTTTTTTGTGCAGGTATTACGCGATAGCCGCTCCGCTGCATTACGCTGCATTGGTCTCGCCAAGACGCGTTGCAGTTGGCCTGGTTGCATCTTGGACAGGCGCTCTCTTTTTGTGCGTCTTACCATTTTGGGGCTTGGTGCCACCTTACAGGTTGGTCCTTTTATTAGAAATTTAATTTATTAAAGGATCGCCGAACGACTCGATCATAGTTTATACGTTATGATCAAATTCGTCGAGGTCTACTACGAAGAGTTAAATATATTTCGCTAATAATTTTGTTATTAAAAATGATTCAGATAAAAAAACGAGAAAGACAGAGTTACATATCACACGGTACAGCCCAGTACAGGCGTCACTGACACATTTGATAATTTCAAGTGACTCACTTGAGTGTCGCCAATAAAGTACGATGTATAAAAATAAATGATAAAACATAAACACGAAACAAACACTTTGAGATAATGTAAACAATAGATTAACATTTTGGTTTGATTAGAAAGTTGCAGAAACGAACATAGACGGAATACACTTATATTTCCATATCATTGTTAAGCACAGGCAAATTTCTTTTCGAATTTGTTATGCAGATACAGTCCAGGATTGGGCTGCTGCGCCCCAGATTTTGGCAACGATTCGTGGGGCTTAGCAGCGGCTTTGTACGGGGCGGTCTACGCGATCCTGGGGCTGGCACTGCCCGCCGTTCTGGTAACGGTGTGCAATTTGCGCGTTCTCAGCATAGCGCGTTATCACCGACATCGCATCGCTAGCGCAATATACGAAGTTACCTTGAGCGCCCAGGTGACCATCACCCATCAACGGAATCCGTTTTTCGTACCAACCGTCACGGCACCTTCTGCTGTTAGCCCGCCACGTTTCCACAGCGCGGCCAGCACGGTTTGTACATTTCCCTGGATCCGCGTAATTTTCTGTTTGCTCTGCATAATTATCCGCTCGCGCGATGTTCCCTCTGCTGGTGGTTACTTTTCAGCTACACAATTTCCAAGGGAAACGTGTCACGTAGAGGACTCGTTAACGATTTCAACCGGGAAGATACGCGACGACAATTTTCATCCCGTTTTTGCGTTGCATTCTGTCCTTACATCGGCATCGATTCTGATGACATCCGATGTAATGTTTCCAAGTTGTTTTATATTGATCGCGTTTGCGTTCCGTTCTATGTGGATTCGATGAAAAATCAATTCGACCTTTCCCGGGCATTCAGAATTATCCGAGCACGTTTAATCCGTATCGGGGAGTTTGTCTGATATTATTTGAACCACTTTAAATGTTAAACGCGGCGTATACCACAAATATTTGCTTCATCCCATGCTTATACGTCCGTTTAGCGTACACGAGTTGGTGGAATCTCTCGTTGATACGATATGAACTTTGTTAGGTATTTGCAGAGTATAAACGGACTATAGTTTTAGTATCTTTTCCGTACTATCTAACGATTAAATACAGTGAGTAGTCAAATTAGTAGAGCCACTCGAAGTAAAAACGATTAGTTCTTAAAGGAAAACCCAGTTAAACAAACTTTTTATTAGTTTTTTTCTGATGTATTGATGCTTTTAAAGTTCTGATACACAGGTGGTAACACTATGAGCGGCATTGTCTCTCATTTGAATGTTATTTTGTGCGAATGTCACAGTTGCTACCTAACAGCCTGGAATTACCGTTTCGTTTTTTTAAGAAGTTTAGATGTTGTATCAGTGTTGTCATTGTCGTTGCAGTGTCTTTACAATGCTTAAAACGTACAATGCTTAATACAGAAAAAAGCGTCGTTAAATTAAAAGTTATTCAATGTGAAAACCTTAAAATTGTGACTTTATTTTTCATACGATGGCTCTAATAATATTTGATCACCCAATGTAATTATCAGCTGTAATCTATCGTATGTTATCCGCTGTAACGCTAATCAAAGACGATCCGTATTTTCACTTAACGAGTTTCTTTCATCTGCAACCTCCTTCCGAGGTACAATTCATTAATTTAGAATAAATAGTAGTTAATGCTGATTTTCCAGGTAATGCAACTGGTTGGCTCGTTGTATTTGCTTTATTTCCCGTACTGCGGCTTGATCCTTTGGGAAGTTTGCGGTGTCGGCAATCAGCCTCATTCCTACGACCACACAAAAGTAGCCTCGTTGGCCTCTCTTCTGCTCGCCTGTTCTCCACCCATCAACGGTCTTCTTTACGGCTTGAAATCGCAGACTCTTAGACGATCCGTGCAAAATTACTGGCGAAAAAAGGCGACCAAGTCGGAGCTCCAACACGTAATTGCCACATATGCAATTTTACTAATCCTTTCTTTGCTTTGCCAATCTTCCCTTTCTTTCCACAAAATTAAAATTTCTTTACAAATTGGTTTCATCATGCATCATTAACTTTCAAGTATTCAAACAAATTATCTATGTATCGTAGTATATGATTCTTGTATCGATAACTCTATTAGTAACTCTAGGATGAGGATAAATTTCATTCGACCCTCGGATTCTCCCTCGCAACTTTCTAATATTAGCAAATGGTGGTCGGTCACGATGCTTCGAATTTAGGAGATCCAAGCAAGAACACCGAGCGCTGCAGGATCAAGAAGACCATCCGGAAGTGGGACCGGCTCCTTTTTCCCATTCCCTCCGTTACAACGACGACTCAGCGAGGCACTGTTAGCGTTGGGTTCCTGTCGGACCGGTAACAGCTTCGAAAGCAACAATCTCGGTTTCCATCGGGGCAGACTACAACCTGCTGCCTCGTGCAACACCCTTCGAGTACCGACTTCCGAATCAGGTTAGAGTTTCAAATTCCGGATCGAAGTTGCTCGTATTTCCAACTCGCTGGGGAAAAAGTTTGCCAGAAGTTTTCATTTGGACAGGCGAAAGTAGCAAGTTGGTGAGATCGAGCGCGAGCGCAGCCAGCCTGATGGGTCCTCATTATAGAAGCGATTTTATCGGGACAGACGCGAGCACCGGATGTTCGATAGCGATGAACGAAACGCCAAGGCGAAGTCCAAGGATCCTCATAACACGGGCGTGCAGCGAGGAGAGCCAAGACGGAGGAAGCCCGTTGCTGAGGAAACCATTCCTGGCAAACGCCCTTCCTTGCGACAGTACGTGTTATCGCTTTCAAGCCCGTCGAGAATTTTTATTAAAGATTACCGAGACCTGCTTCGCGCGGACCAGCTTCGTACAAGTATTTAACGTTTCCTGCGGAATGGCTTTGCTACGTAGCTCTTTACCTTATCATCTTTAGACCTTCTTCATATATAATGCCACTTAGCAATTGTAATTTGAAAATTATATAGTAGCGTACATTGATGGAAGTTAATTTTGTTGAATTTTAAACTAATAATTATAAGATCACAAGATTATTACAGTTTTCTATAATTAACACTAGAACTACCGACGTTCAATGCACCCTTATTTTTAAATTGATCCTAAAATAGAAAGCAAAATAAAAAATAAAATAATTCTTTACCTCGACGAGAGCCATTGTATTTTTCAATTTAAAATAAGAAATCTGAAGCAAGTCATTTTCACCCCTTTGATGGTTCTAGTGTTAAACTTGTGCCTATCGTCAAGTCTTTTAGATTTCTCATAAAATTTCGTAAAATTTTCATGGTTATCTTGTTATTTATTAAAAATATTCACACGAGTGTCTGTTGGAAGATGTAATAAATTCGTCTCACGCGTTCGCTTTCGTGTCTTTTTACAAGAGCGAAGATGGCGACATTGTAGCACCGGAAGCGATAGCAGTACCGGAAGCAGCGAGGCGAGCGTATGGACTACGGGCGTTGCTCAAAAACTCGCCAAGGCGAATGCAAAACACGCGTCGGATATGTGGCCCGCATCGCGAAGATTCGCGCGTGGAAAAAATTTGGAAGAAGGCGCAGTCCTGGTTAACGCCAGGCCAAGCAATAATAGCGAAAGCAGCGACACCACAGACACCACGGCAACGACCACCACCACAACAATGCCTACGAAACCATCGACCATGGTGAGCCCACGATAATCCCATAAACAGTTTGCGTACGAACAACTTCGAACTTTGAAAATTTCTATAAAAATTAACTTTGCGCTGACTTTTTCGATCAATTTATTCTCTTATAAGCAGTAAAAGAAAATGAAATTTTATATTCACTGTTTTAATTTTCCTAAATGATTCCTTAGCTTATGTAACGAGTATAATATCGCATAGTCACGAATCGGATATGCCTAATCATTATATTGTTGAAACGTAGTTTCACGCGTCATTAGACCACAAAATTAAACGGTTATTAACTTGTTCGAACCTCATTGATACTTAAATCTGCTGATCTCACGAGAATGACTTACACGCGTACTCTTGTGTAAAGGATTTCGCAACGTTACCAGAGACTAGAAAAAAATTACATAACTCGACTGAAATATGATCACGTGCAATCGAACGTCGAACAAAAGAATTATATTTCTTAGCAAACGGAAAAATTGCTTATTGTTAACACCTCGACAACGGTGATTGTGATTACAATTTACGAAATTGATCATTTTGCAGCGCACGTGATGCGTATCCTATTTTAAATAATAAAGACTAATTGTAAGGTAAAACTGCAAGAATCATAGATTCCACGAAAAATAAGACTGTCGAGGTGTTAATGACGAACGTGTACATTAGCAACTGGTGAAACGTGATCGTGAATGTGTACAGGAAAACGGATGTTACCGAGAGAAGCAGAAGGAAGAAATAAACGGTAGGAAAAAGGAAAGGGAACGCAGCGAGAGCGACAACAGTTGGAGCAGCGTGGACGAGATCGAGGCGAAGGAAATGGCGGACAAATGCCTCGAGGAGGATAATCCCGAGAACATCGAGGAGGAGGCAGAAGAAGAAAAGTGCAAGCAATTGAGGCGGAAATCGAAAACGATTCGCAAAGCGGACGTTCCTCAGGATTGCAAAGAGGCCGCTCAACGCAGGCCTCTTCTCACCTCGTCGTCCTAAGTTCGATCGATGGACTTCTATTTTTTTTCTTTTCTTCTTCTTCTCGTTATAATTTATCATCTTTCTTTCGTTATTTATTAACAATAGTTTCCAACGTGCTCGTGAGACAATCGAGCTTTGTCGTGGTCCAGAAGGAGGCTTCGTTCTCACAAAGCGAAGACGAAGATTCACGTTGCTATGCCCGATATCATTTATTACAACGTATCGACATATCCTGAAATTATATTTTTATACTTCCATTCAGCCACGAAGCGGCGTTAACGAGAAAACCGCGACGGAGAAGCTGATTTAATACACCACCGAACATGTTAATCTCGGCAAAAAAGTTGTTCCACTCCTGGCTTGAGAAAGTCGAGAGGAAAGTTGATCGGCCAATCATCCTTGTACGAACGCGGACAACTTCGGAGGAAAGTTTGTGCGGGGAAAGAAGCTCTCGTCATAATTTTCTTCGTAATGACATCCGCGAACCGAGACGAAACCTTGCTCGCGACAAAATTCTTGCCGTGATCGAAAGCTCGAAGAATTGACAAAGGGAGCGACGGACACGGATTTTGGAAATTATCGTTTGCCCTGAAGATTTTATAATTTGATACCCGAGCAATCGTTTTCTCCACCCGCTTTGCCGATGTTCCTAATCAATCGACTCGTGGGTCACAGAGATTTGAAGATGCCTTATTGTTTTACGACTCCATATGGTCTTAATATAATAAGATACGGATGTAAAAATAGACGAAGAATGGAAATTTAGATCGGTTTGAAAATATTCCAACGGGAAGATAATAAATTCTTGGACATCGATATGGAAATCCAGGGTTAAATGACTGGTAAAAATCGATTAATTTCATCGTGAAGTTCGTATTAACTCTTTGACTACGGCATGATCCGGCAAAAAGTCATGAAAAATTGTTTTCTTAAAATCAAAGAAACAAAAATTATAGTCAAAGCTAAGTTAATTTTTATTTGAAATCTTACAATTTACTCAGCGTATATATACGCTTTTCGTATATATTGATAGACTCGTGAGGGCGTATATATACGCCTTTCGTAGTCGAAGGGTTAAAAAATCGATAAAATTGTAAACTTTAATTTGCCTTGATTCTTGAAAACATCAAAGGTAACGTAAAAATTTCTGTGTTCCACGAGTCCCAGAAAATATATATTTTAGCATTGAAACACTCGGAAATCCAAACGAAGCGACTCGGGCGTCTTTCGATCGTCGTAATTCCGAATAATCGTGTGCCGATGAAGATAGAGAGTTTCGCGAGTAACGTTAAATGGATCGGTGTAATTAATAAGACGCATTGATTAAAGAGCGACGAAGCGTCATCGTGGGAATTCTTTTTACTAGCAAGTTTGTACAGTCGTTTTGTGAATCGTAGCCAACCTACTGTGTTTGCACCGACGCGGTAATAATTCGCAATTTAGATTGTAGAAAGAATTATTTAAAATTTGACCGATATTAATGTTGGTGGTTATTGGAATTGATGTTCTGAATTTTGTAGAACATGAATGCGTGTGTGCGTGAACGTGTGTAAATGCGAGAATAATTGTGGATTACTTCACGTCCGTATATGTTCTAATTTACGAAATCGCAAGGCTTCTTTTAAGACGTCGTTTAATTTAATACTCGTATTTATCGATAAAATTATAGTACGTACCTGTTTCATCGAGAACTAAGATTGTTGTCGAGTACAAATTTTATTTAACGAATATTTCGTGAATATGAGTCAAAAGCCACGGGAAACGTGTTTCACCATTGACCCGGCGTGCTCGTGGCTTTTGAATTCGTCAATTAGAACATCGGGGAAACGATCTCATTGACAGAGCATGTTACATTATCATTCCAGCGCGAAGAAGTTTATCGGGTCTGTGTGTTCACGTTAATGTTAACAATATTCAAATATCGTGATCTAAACGATGTCTGAGTGTATGTCGTTAGTGCTAATAAAAAAATGAGAAACAAAAAAAACAACATTTTTATCCTACACATTAAATTGATAAGTTAATTGTATTTCAAAGTTTCAAGGATCAAAGATTTTCTTTGCTTTTATTTTATGGTATAGCAAATGATACTAATGCGGATTGTGCGTTGCGTGCCGAAGTTTATAATTCAGTCAAGGTACTCGACTCGACCATTACACTGAACATTTAGCGAATCATTAACTACACCAACATGGCCAAACTCGTCCGCCAACTCGTAATACATTTTACCGTGAAGCTTCCGTTTCGTGCCCGCGGTGGTTAACTTTGAAAACTCGTTTATTCCTTGCAAACGACCAAGAAAATTAATTTTCACCGGAAGATCTTGCGTCCCGAGGACACTCGCGAATCAAAAGTAAAATATCTTTTGCAAAACTTCGAATTTCCTAAAAACGAACCTATATTCCCTTCACCCTAGCTTATTACACGCGTCACAATTCAATCGAATCTTTAAATTTCCCAATTTTCCCTCAAGCATCCTCGTCAGACGTTAAGTAACTTCCACGAATCTTCGAAATTCCATTAACAATTCAAACTTCTCGAGAGCTGAAGCGTTTAATCCGTCGATCGTCCCACGCTCAAAGTCGCACGAGGCAGAATTGAAGCCAGAAATCTTTCTAGCGGAGGGGGGAAAAAAATGAACACGCGTGTGCGGCGTGAAACAAGGCTCTCTTTTAGTAGTAAAAGTCATCTGGGCCGGCACGATCCTGATCCCCCGGTCGTTTCGAATTCAAATAAGGGGAATTAAATTCGTTGACGCGCCAACAAGAAACAACAATCCCTTCTCTGCCTCGGCCATGAGAGCCCCGCAAACACGTTTCGAGATGTTTTCGACGAGAGGCGAAGCGAGCGAGCAGGCGAGCCGGTCCCCTGGCACTGTACGATAAACCTCGTGCCGGAACGACACTACACGTTCGATGCTCCGAAGTCAGATTCTCGAATGATCGTCGCTCGATCATCGACCAAATTTGATCGTTCTCTCGTGTCTTATCGTGACGGCCGAAGGTATCACGATTTCAAAACAACGCGATCGATCGATCGATACCGTCAAACAAGATTCGAAAAAGTACATAGTGGACAAACGCGTATTATTGATGCGAGAGTGGCAATGTTATAAAAATCATATCCGAGTTGTTGCGCATCGATGAAAAAATTCTATATCATCGTCGAGTTTCGCAATCGGCAACGATCAAGATAGTGTGAGGTACATGTAGTTGCAATTAATTGTGCTTAAGACTCGATCAGAGCTGTTGTGCGCGTGATTCTCCGAAAAGGAATGTGTTCCAACGACTAATTACTTCAATTTAGAACCGTAGAAAAGTGCGAGACAATTACCAGGGAACAGCACGTGCTGGGCCGTTTGAAAAGCAGAATAATTTTTACGTTCACGATTATCTCTCCTTTGAGGGTCGTTCAAATTGTCGAGTCACACGAGGTGGTTTTCGCGAGCGTCGTGGGTGTACGTTTGAAATTTTCTTGATATCCAAGGGAAATCTTGATCGTCAAGATGACGAGGAGGAGCAGCTTGGCGGAAATCGAAGAAGCACGAAAGAGACGACGAAGGTAAGAAGAAAATGATCGACGATAAGTAGGATTTGTTGCGACAGGTGTTCAATGAATTTCAATGAAACGATTAATATATTGAAGATATTAAAACGGAAATGGAAGTCTTTGAGTTTTCTTCGAACGAGGAGAAACAAATGAATCTTATTGTTTGGCGGTTTTGTACATTTACACTTTTCTAAATGGGATTGTGCGCTGCACAGAGATTCCGATAATTGCCGAATATCCGCCACAAATTGTCACAATTGCATGCCACTTCCCGATACATAGTCCAACCTGCGCGTTCCACGACCCAGATGTGTAACTCCTCTTAATTGTATGTTTCATTGTTTCATCGTAATATCGTCGTTCCACGAAAGGTCGTACAATTTCATCAATTAAATATTTATGTATTGGAACGTTCCACGTTCTAATTGCCATGGTAAATTTAACGAAGCAATCGCTAAAGCGATTTCCTCAGTAATACATTTGACCTACTATTGCTTTATTCGGAATTAAACAAATAAAATTAAGTATTCGAATAATTTGGATAATCTAGTTGAAATTCCTTGTACGGATCATTCAAATATTCGAACCGATGGAGTTTCAAATTGTACAAACTGATTTGAGATACATAATACCGACAAAAAGTTTGGAACCGGTACGTAAACTAACGAGGGACATCACTGAAGTATAACACGTCGATTTTAATGAAACTTATCTAGTTGGTAATCTTTTGAAAAATATTTCACATATTTTTTTTTTTAACTGGGATTATCCATATTTATGATCATCCCTATGGGGTAAAAATGGTCCTCCGGATTGGGGATGAAAAACACATTTCCTTTAATACTTCGGAAATTCTTATAGAAAAGAATTATTTAAAGAAAAAATGGTATGCTTCTTGCAACTCATTTAAATGCGCAAGTACTTTTTCAAAATAATGATTGAATAAAAAATCGTATAAAATGTTATTAATGTTATACTTGTTTTTTCTTGCAAATTGTTATTTCATATTTCCAAACCACTGATAATATGAACTGCAGACTAATATCTGATATATTATCAATGGAACAATACAAAATTTATAAGGACACTCGGTTTTGGTTTTGCAGGTAATTCTAAACTTTTTGTCGGTAGTATATATATATGAGCCGCTTTTTTTTTAAGTGATATAAGTCCAGTTTTTGAAAAAAAATGAGTTAGTGGTAATTTTAGTAAGATATAGATATCCTCTTTTTATATTTATAATTTTTGTCGATGCGTGAAAGAATGGACTTACACCACTTTCAAAAATAACGACTGATATATTTTATATGTATATTATATTGCTGAGTCATTGGTTATAATCAGTAGCTTATCACTAACGATACGATCGATGTATCAAAATTATTGTATATCTGGGCAGTCGAAATTGAAATCTAAATAAGTAACCACTATTCTAAAGTAACAAGCTATTTGTCTAATCAAATAGAAGATAGAAAACTCGACGATACAATTATGTAATATTCAGTTGAACGACGTTTATCAAACGTAACGCTCCCGTTATCAGTTCACACAGATTTCTCTCACAGGTTGTTACGGAACGACACTGACCTACGACAATCAGTCTGATTCAATCTTTTTTTATCACCGCGTATCTAATAAACCTGTAAGTGGGTCTGAAAAGCTCATAGAAGGAAAAAAAAAACTTCAACTAAGTTCGGGTTAACGCGGTGCATACTTGCAAACATTCTTCATTGAACAACGTTTAAACTTGCTTTAATATCTTGGAACATTACGTACTCCAAACTTCGGAAACGAAAGCAATTTTACATCAAACATCATCGCAGCACCCTCTATACATTGGTAGCTGTACTTCTACCCAGAAAATGAAAATAAAGAGCGCAGAAAATTAAGAACTATTTTCAAAACCTTGTCAAAATAAACCAAAATTCTAAACCGTATGTTCCACTACATCGTTCGTTCATTTTTTTATTCATTACGCCAGGGTTGAGAAACTTCAGCTTGAAAATTTGAGTTCACCACTTCCTGACCAACTTGCTAACAGAAGTATAGGAAAACAAAAGAAGCGATCAAAAAATTATACCGAAGATGGTGAAGCAACATCGATCGTTGACCAGAATTATTGCCAAACTTGATCAAAATCATGTTCGTGGCGTGTACACGTGACTGTGATATCGGGATGAACATTGCGGCAACGGCGAACGAACGCGCAAGCTCGAAATTGATTTTCGCCGGTCAGCTGGCTTGTTGTTCAATGTCGGGACGATGCGGTTCACGTTTCGCACGGTTCTCGACGACCGATTGCCACCGTTGATACGAACGAAATGGTTCGTAGGTCGACGATAAAACGAGATCGGGACAGGTTCAAGAGAAATCGTCGGCCAGTCACAGTGAGTGTTACTCAACGATCCGTCATACGAGAAAACACAAAGCAACAGCTAAAATTTTTAACGATATACGTGGAGGCATCTTATGCGGTTTAATCGGCCGGTCAAAATGTGGCGATAGCCGTTCGTTCGACGAACAACCATTGGATAACGGTTATCGTTGAAAAGTTACGAATACATCGTTTGTGTAGGACATTCGTTAACGATTCTTGTTTTTCTCGGTGACACGTATCGGTAGCAGAGAAAAAGCATGACGTCCTCGCCGTCGTCTAGCACCAGTTCCGCATACGCCAGCACCGATGATGTCCGTCAGTATTATAGCAACGATAAACGAAATTTCCTTGATTCGGACGAGATCGGGACCGCTCGGCTTTTGCGCTCGTATTCGCCTCATCGCAAAACGAGAGGATTCTTTGCAAGGCTAATTGCCGACAAGTGAGTCTTCCTATGCGCAGCTTACCGCCAATTTTAATCCCACAGAAGAATCAAAGTTCTATTTTCCTTTGTGATCAGAACTCGTGTTTGATTAGAGAATTTGACGACCGGACTAGACACTCGTTAACCGATACATTTAATGGAAGGAACATATGTATGCGGAATACGTATACGCAAGGATACGTAGAAAATCGCGTACGCGACAATCACGTATGAATAACATATTCAACTGTATACTGCTATGAAAACACCACTAAATATCATTCTCAATGGACACAGGATTGTTTATAAAGATTAGCTTTAGTTGATTTAAAACTGTAAATTAGCGACGGAGGGTACTTACCGATTTTGAAGATGTTGCAATCATTTTGGCGCCGGTGGCTTTCTTCGGTTCCTTCGATCAGTATTTGCTCGATCTCTGTACACAGAAGCAAAGAAATGTTATATTTTATTATAAAAATTGTAGAGTAAAAATGAAAAGAACTTACATGACAAGAGTTATTTTTACAACTTGTTTGCGTCGCTTCATTCTCAGCCGATCGAATAGTGTAATCCAGCAACTGAAATAAAAAGTCATTGATAAACACTGTTATTTTTATGCAATAACGATTAACTCGTAGAACGTTGTGATATTTGCTTAAGAAATACGTTTCAAGTGATTGCAGTCAACAAGCTTTTATGAACTTACAAATTATTATTGATTAGAAATATGAAAACTAAACGATTATTAGAGTTATGATAAATATAATTGCAGAAACTGATAATGGTGATTCGCGTCATAAATATTTCAAGCACGCTTATCATCGCCCAATTCTTCATTTCCAGGTCGTACATAAACACGAAAACGATTATAATAGGCAGCATAGTATTAGCAACGATCATAATAGCGATAATAGCGACTTGTACTGTGTACGGGTCGAATCGAGACATAGAAATTCAAGAAAACGAAGATCTACCGCCGGATCCGGAAACAGCATTGCCTCCATCGGCCAGCAAATTAAGAACTTTTAAACGTGGAGCCGTTTGCGCAGACGGTGCACCATGTGCCGTTGTCGGCAAGTACGTATTACCATATTTATGATACTAATATTGTATTGAAAATTTTCAGTTAACTTCAATAAGAATATATGGGATAGAATTTCGTTTGTAAACGTTGCTTGAAAAATTCGCAGATCAATTTTAGAGAAAAATGGCTCGGCCGTGGACGCTGCGATAGCAGCGATGATTTGCAACGGATTGGTGAATATGCAAAGCATGGGCATTGGAGGCGGATTTTTTATGACAATTTACGACAAAGCGAGTAAACGTGCTTACACATTGACTGCAAGAGATCGCGCTCCTTTGGCAGCCAATGCCACGATGTACGAAGGAAAACCGAAAGAAGCAACATTTATCGGTAAACTCGTTGCTTCTATGTTCATTTTTATACGAATCGATCGAGAATCATACAGTTTGCATCCTCGTGTGTCTGATTAGGTCCATTGGCCATCGCTGTTCCTGGCGAATTGGCAGGATATTGGGAAGCTCACAAACTTTTCGGTAAATTACCGTGGGCCGATTTGTTCAGGCCCTCGATCGAGCTGTGCGAAGAAGGATACAATTTGACGAAAATCCAACACGATGGATTTAAATTTAACGCAAAGAATATTTATAAGGAACGCGTATTAAAGTAAATGCAGCTTCATTTTTGTGGTCATTCGAATAGCGATCGTTCCTTTTGTATTACATAGTTATTTAATTTTTCTAGGGAGCTGTTTGTCGACCCGAAGACGAACGACTTCTACAAAGCGGGTACGATCATCAAACCGAAAGTACTTTGTAAAACTTTGCGAGTGATCGCGGAGAAAGGTGCCTCGGAATTGTACAACGGTACCTTGGGCAAGCTGCTTGTGCAGGATTTACAAGAGAAAGGAGCGATAATAACGATGAAAGATTTGAACAGTTACAGGTATTTATTGTCGAAGTGAACGAGCGTCGAAAATGATTCTCAAAATGTTTGATCTTGTTCCGATTTCTAGAGCCACGTGGGATGAACCCCTTCAAGCGAATCTATCCAATGGAATGAAGGTTTTCACTGTTGGCATGCCTGCCAGCGGAGCTCTTTTCTCGTATATTTTAAATATGTTGGACGAATTTCAGTTAACACCCGACAGCATATCGGATTACAATAAAACTACTCTTACGTATCATCGAATGATAGAAAGTTTCAAATATGCTTACGCGTTGAGAAACGATATGGGCGATAAAGAATTTGTCGATATGGAAGAAGTTAGTAAAACAAAGTAACAAATGTTCAGTGATCAATTTTGAATGGCCCTAGATATCAAAAATTTCTGTTCTTAACAACTGACGTTTTAATTTATCCATACTTTGTAAGACCATATCCAGATGTCTCGAACGTGATTATCATACTCTGAGCATTGAATTCTTTTGTTTCAGTTGACGAAGAACTTAACGTCGAGAGCACATGCTCACGAAACGCGAATGAAGATTGATGATCACAAAACATGGGACGATCCGGCTCATTACGGAGCTGTTACATTAAACAGCGCGAAAGATCAGGGAACTGCACATGTTTCAGTATTAGCGCCGAATGGAGACGCAGTATCAGCTACTAGTACCATTAATTTTTAGTACGTTCGTTTCGTAAGCAACAGAAAATTTACCGAAATTAATCAGTCGAGCAAACTACTAAGATTCTATATTTCAGCTTTGGAAGTGGCGTGGTCAGCGAAACCACTGGAATCTTATTGAACAACGCGATGAACGATTTTGGTATACCATCGACGGTCAGTTATTTCGGTATTCCTCCCAGCCCGAATAATTATATCGCCCCCGGGAAACGACCTTTGTCCTCCATGGTACCTTCCGTTATCGTCGACTCGAACGGCGACGTAAGAATGGTCATCGGTGCGTCCGGTGGTACCAAAATCACCACAACAGTCTCTCAAGTGAGTATTCCATCGACAACTGTTATTGTGCGCGTTCTATGCCGGAGGAAATTTAAAATTCCTGACTTTTATGTTAATCTTTGAAACAACACGCTGGGAAAGTGAAACAAAGTTAAAACAAACTTAACTAAATGGATGCATGGCGTACAATCGTGATTACAGATAGTGGCCAAAATCATTTGGATGGGACAAACGGTGAAAGAAGCGGTGGACGCTCCCAGAATACATCATCAGCTATACCCGGCCGAGATGTCGTACGAATATGGCGTGCCGAAGCAAGTGATCGACGGTTTGAAGAGGATCGGTCATAAAACTTCGCGATACAGAGTTCGTGGCAGCGTGGCCTGTGTGATATCAGTCAACAACGACACGACGGTTTACGCGAATGCGGACTTCCGGAAGAGCGGGGACGTTTACGGACTCGATTGAACGTTTATTCGCGTGAATAAATTGATTTTAGCT
Organism: Stelis phaeoptera; assembly: GCA_943735885.1. NCBI lineage: Eukaryota > Metazoa > Arthropoda > Insecta > Hymenoptera > Megachilidae > Stelis > Stelis phaeoptera. The sequence continues at coordinate 9,159,991 of OX030933.1, forward strand.
AAATATCTTCCATTATGAAGTAGTCGTTGAACGGTAACAGCGGAAACCGATCATCAAATATCGTTCGATTCTTCCATAAACTTTACAATGTTTCACGTTCGTGTGTTTTATTGCGTTCGTTATGTATTTGAACTGTGCGACTATGAACTTCGAATAAAAATTTTGCAGGTGTTGTCTCATTATATTTTTCGCTCATTTTCGACTCTATTCGAATATTGGTTAGTGTTACGAAATTGATTAAATACAGGATGTAGGTGGTTCTTCTGTTTCATACACGTAATATCGATCGAACGAACAATCGCGTAGAAGGGACAATTGAACTGGAATTATTGATCAGAACTGTATTTCCTGAACATTCTATCAGCTTCGCTGAAGTATGGGGCAATGGATTTAATACCTTGCAAAGTTTATGAAAATGGGAACCTTTATTTGTTGAACATATCGTGAATTTAATATAGTATTAATATTATAATTAATATCAATAATGTAGCACTTGGCTCTACTTCAAACAAATACATTTTAAACTAAGCTTCGGAAGTGAAACGAAGTTTCTAATTCTAAGATTTGCACAAACAAGTAAACTTTGAAAAAAGATTGTTCAATGGTGTGTAAAATTGCATACGCGCGGGAAATAGTAGAAAGCGATAATATCGAAAGATGGCGCTAATCGAATTGTCGCGTTTGAAAATCGAATCATTCGCGCCATCTGATGGTCAATCAAGGAACTAACCGGAAACGAAAATTGCACTTTTCTTACAAAACAAACATTTTTTATGTTGTATTTAAGAGGATAGAATGCTTCACGATTACGATATTAATCGCATAATGGTTTAAAAATTCGCATAAATTAAACAATACATGAACATCCAGGTAGTTAGTTGAAACCAATGGAAGTTTTGTACGACTTTTCGTATTTACATTGATTAAATAATGAAAATAAAACAATTATTTTCAAATAACTACAGAAATAAGAGGCACGTATAACTGAGAAGAATATAACTTACAATTATGTAAACATGATGGAGGCCGGTATACAAATCTCCTCTCTCCTTGAGCGCCAAACGAAAACTGACTCATTATAGGGCGAAGTCGACCTGCTCCAAACATTCCACGTACGACAACTTCGCAAAATCTTGTACTGTTTGTCTTGTCCGATCTGAGCCTGATTTTGAAAACATAATTTCGTTGTTTTAATATCTTTTCGGAGCTGTTCATCACTGTACGCTTTAAAAACTGCACTGTTTTCGTCACCTGGCGGCGAGCGGTAAAACTACTATCTTTTTTTTTTTTTCAAGTGAAAACAGACACGTGTATCTCTTTTGACGCAATAAATGTAATTTCAGTGTCATATTTTGATGCACATTATCAGTACGGATTGTTTTACGATGATTAACGAATTGAAAAATATAAGCAACGAGAAATCTAGAAACTCAATTAAAAAAATGTTTAATTTAAATGCTACTGCGAACTATAAAGACAGTATTGGATTGTATGGGTCTGTAGAACTTTCTGTTTGTCCCCTAGTAAAGTAAATAAATTGTTTATTTTGCGAAAAACCGCCAGATGGCGTTTGATGTGCCGTTTGAAAAATGCGCAATTATGAAAAATGCAAAAACACGCAAGTACAATGGTTGGCACAATGTTTCTTTGTCTTATTGTTGTGTAAATGAAGCTACCTTATCGCTTTACCACGACACAAACGAAATATGACACGTGTATGTTAGAACACAGGATGTGAATATAAACACTATTCATCGATCTACGCGTTATCAGTGGATGTATTTTTACGTGGGAAGCTTGTTTAGCATCTGATAGTTAATAATTGGAGCATGTCGATACTTGAATATAGATCTACGTAATTCGAAAGATACGAATCTGGTTAACCTGGATTTCATCAGCTCAGCTACGTCTTCGTTTACGATACGTCGTTTGTTTCGCATTTAAATTCGTACCTAATGATAACAAGTTTGATATCGGGTACTTTACCTCGCCCAGTAAAGATATTTTGGGACTGTATTTTACGTGCAATACTGAACGTACACGAGTTGATAAATATAAAATATACGCTAACGTTTTGCTTACGAAGAGTGGGGAATAAGGAGCCTTCTAGAAGTCAATGTATCGGGTCGTAGATTGCGCGTGCGTAGTAAATCGAGTATTTTGTTGACAAACACACGAACAGTGCTCTGTAACGGAATTACATAAATTCAAGGATTATTAAGATTATTATCCTGTAAAAATGTATTTTTCAAGAATGATATATATGTAAAAATTTGATTTTCGGAAACAGATGTTGGATAGAATTGAACATAATTATGTAAAATTATAGATGACCTGTTCAGTATACGGTATACGCAGTTACCAAGCTAAAATATCGTGTTGTCAGGGCTGTCTATATGCGAGGTAAACAATGCACTTTAACACGCACATAAAGATTATGTTATTTTATCGTTATTAGAAATTTACATTGGATTGCATAACACTTGCACACGCCATATAATATGTTCGTATTAGAAACGTTTCAATACTTGAGTTAATAAACGATACGGAATAATGCACGTCCTTTTGTTAAATACACTGATGGTATATTGTATATTCACCTCTACGCCCTGCTAATATTTTCAATAATTTTCGAAAACGATAATACAACGATTGTTGAATGTCCTAGAAATTTTTCAGTTCCAGTACATTCTCGGTCATATGTCATCATTGACATTTCATTAGTTACTTATACTTTCACCTCTGATATACATAGATTAAGAGCTGATTTTACTTGAAAGAAATCGAATTGAAGCTAACTTATTTTATTTAAGTAACTAACAAAGAAATTTTTCATATTAAAATAGTTACATCAGGTGTTTAAACTACTAGAGCCATCACTGAGTACTGCGCATGCGCAGCGTTTTTTTGAGGGGGGCTGAGTATATAAGGAGCTGCAACCGGGTGCATTTAGCAGTATTGGAACAAGAGCGTTAAACAAAGCGATAAAGTTTGTTGTTGGCGAGTGTTGTATACGCAATTGCTATTGATACGTCTAATTGTTACTTCATGAACAAGATTAAGGATCCTGACGCTATGTCTGAACACTACGTTGACGAATACGAGCATTTCAACTACGATTACGACAAGCATATTTTTACCGGTCACAGCGGCAAACAGCGAAGCAAACGGGAAGCTCTTACACATACCAATCATTTCGACCCGTGCGGCCATTCTAGAAAGATCCTGACCAAACTGATGAATTCTGAGCACAATAAACGAAATGTTGGGAAAAGCAAAGCATAAACTGTAAGTAAAAAAACATTGATAAGCTGCAACGTAGTTTATACGATGTTCATCATATTACCTTTGTAATAGAGTTATTGATTCGAGGAGCAACCAGAATGGTCCGCAACCTTGGCCGGGTTTATGCGCATTTAATCTTGATGTTTCTACCTGCTACGTGTCTGCGAATGTATTTTTAATCACGTATTAACCGATAAACTTAAATTTCAGTTTTTATTAGTTACCGTTTGTTTGTTTGTTTTTTTTATCCTTGCGCCACCATTTTACGGATGACTCATTTCTTGAACACTTGTTGCTTTCGAGTCTTGTATAATGCGACAAAACATAGAAAAGAAACATAACGGGGAATATATTTTCGAATGTATAATTAAAAATCGTTCAAATAATAATCAAAATTTTTTTACCGTTTGTTTCAGGACTCCTGGCTTTGCTATCCCTACTTCCGGAAAAAGTATTCGTCACCTCTGACCGACTACAACTTCGTGAAGATATTGAAATATATTATACAATTTTTTTTCGTTTATGCCTTTATCTCTTCAGCTATGCATTTACTCGCTGAACATAGATTCTCACTTAGAATAAGATAATATTAGTACTCGGGATTAAATGTTTACAACATCATCATTTAGTCATATCACCCATTCATAAAGTAGGCAAATACTTAGGGTAGGACTTAATTCTTATACAGAATTATCTGAGTCTGTAGTTTTCCACGATGTTAGGATAATATACCTATAGTAATATTCATATTGGACTTACATGTAAAAATAAAATACCTTGTAGATATTGAGCATCAAGTTAAAAATATTTCATTGATATGGTAACACGGTTTACTCAATTTAACGATTAAACGACTTATTTGATGTAATGAAATATTTCATTCAATATGAATATTAAAAGAAAAAATAATGCATTTGTATTTCTCAGAATATGTTAAGAGTTTTGATTTGACAAGGATTTTTTTTAGTTTGAAAGTTGAAAATATTAGGTTTAAAGTAAATTTATGTACGTAATTTTGAAAAATAAAATTTGTAATTAGTAACAAAAAAAAAGTGTATTCACTGTGTATCCTCTTCCCCTATATTTGAATTCGGGCTGGTTTCGAATGTATATGTATATCGTTGGACATATCTCCACTGTTCGCTTGCCACTTGAATCGAAAGAACCAGAAATCCAGTTTTCAATAAAGAATTGAGCTTATTTCGACATATATAAAATTTCCAGTTCGAAGATCCGTACAACCTTCCCGGAGACACCTGTACACGGTTGTACATAGTACGTACGAAATTAAATTATGTTAAAAAAATTAATTACGTTTATTGTAATTCATTAGTTTTACATTTTATGCATGTAAAAATATTTAAGAAATATATACAAACTGCGTATAATATGTATCAATTGCATCGTTTTAACGGTGTATTCATGTTTCGTGGAAGAAGAAATTTAACATAACAAATCATGTTAACTTATATTTAATAAAATCCAACTCTTGTTTTAAAATGCCGGTTAGTATGAATTCCGTTGATTGTACTGTGACGGTTTTCGGCGCTTTTGCGAGAAATTTCTTTGCGTTTGCTAGATCCTCCTCGCGCGAAATAATCACTGCTTTTTGAGGCCACGATGGTGGTGGTCGTACCAAAGCTTTACCACCACACGAAACGATTATACCTGTAACGATTTTGTTATTTTCACAACAAGGTCAAAAATGTTTTGATCGTTGGAACGTACTTTTTAATTCTGGCAAGGGTGGCGGCGCCACGTTTGGCGTCAACACAATACTGTATCCTTCAAGAAGTTTATGCTCTTTCGCCTTTTCCAAACTACCCCTCAGTTTGAAACCGAACTTTGCTTCTGCTGCGGGATCTTTCAATATGTAATTCTGTAGTTCTACAAAATGTCCCGTTTTCCCGCTTTCAACCAACCAATCGATCGAAACTATTGGTATAGATTGTGCTAGAGCACACAGAAACTTGACGGTTCGTCGAACCTTGTCTGTGACCAACACAGTACACTTTGTCGGATCCTCGACTTGAGATGCACCTACAAAAAGAGATATTAATAAGGCCAATTATTATGTTCCTAATCTGATTCAAATGAGTACTTACCTAATTTTGTAAGCAACTTGCTATAATCGTTACTCGACACACCCGTGAATAATATTTTATGTTTTATCTTAAACGGCGATGCCAACGAAGACATACTTCCACGTGTTCTGTTAGGCGTTGAAGTTATCGATGCAGCGTCAATGCTGGAGTTCATTTCCGAGGAAACACTGTTGTCTCTAATTTGTTTATTCTGCTTTTTGTCGACTTCCAGTTTCTGTACCTTCGTTCTCTGCCCTCTTCTTTTAGAAGTATTTCCTTTACTAGCAGTAGTGTCCAAGCTGCTTTGATCAACGCTGCTTTCTGAATGTTCCTCTGCAGACGATTCAGAAATGACCTGTGACTGAGCTTGAGCCGATCTTGACGACTGTCTGCTGCTTCTTGTTTTCGCAACAGGTTCTTCCTTTATGGTACTGCTAAGTAGATTCGAAGTATTCTTAGACAATTTAGCTCGTTTGGATCTCGACGTGGGAACCTCGAAGTACCCATCATTGGATTCGCATATGTCGGAAGAAACACTACTTTCGTCTGGTTCCTTATCCTTGTTCGTGTTCACGCGTTTTCTGGTGTTTCTGGTCCTTACAACTCTCTTACTGTTATCCTCATCTTTCTTTGTATCTGTGTCCAGATTGTTGGTTCGTTCCAGGATCGAATTGTTCATGATCATCTCCACCTCTTGCGACTCCTCCCCTTGGGAACTGTCATCCTCTTCTGCCGCGGCTTCATGTTTGCTGCTTGCCCTTCGACTCCTGCGTGGTTCTGCGTTCGAAAGGGAGCTTTTATCCTTTGCCATGGACGATTGGTCAAGCTGTGTTTGCTTCGTTACATCAGGAATATTTTTAGGTACCGTTTCCACTACACTTCTCGGAGACGTTGATCCTATTGAATCGTACGGTGACAATCTAACGATATTTATCACCGCCTGTTTATTTATCAAATTCGACTCATCGAGTGGCAGCTTGGAACTGTTCGAATCTTTTATATTAAGCGGTGAACTTGTCTTGGTAACGAAGTTCATGATATTCGCCGAATATCGTCTCTTGGCTGTGGTGTTTCTGGCGTTGCTCTTTCTACCTTTGGTAGACTTACGCGTGCTTTCTTCAACATCTTCTCGTCGCTTTTTCGCGTCGTTACTTTCGATCGCGTCCGTTACGCTAAGGGACCTCTTTCCAAGGCGAGACAAGCTCACGTTTGGTTTCACAGGTTCGGTAACATTTTCGATGAGCGCCTCTTTTTCTACCTGAAAAACAGACGATTGATCAACATTCTTTTTGCTGGAACTACGAGTTCTTCCGTTGCTCTGAACGAAAGGACTCTGTCTTGCTTGTTCTTGCAAGTGATTGACGGAAGGGGTCGATTTTCTTTCATGAAGAGAATCGCCTTCCTTGGATTTGGACGAGCTGTCGGTTATCGTGTTTCTCGTCGATCGATTCGAATTTTTATTTACTTTCTCGTCCATCTCCGTGGACGATAGATCGACATCGACATTAGCAGGAAATGGTTCCGATAAACTTCCCAAGCGACTCGAAGAATCTGATTTGCTGATACAACGATAAGGCGCATCGTTTTCCGTGTTTTTATGGCTAATTGATGTTTTGCGAGACGACTTGCTTGTCCCTCCTTTCTTCTTTGAAGCAACGTTTCCAGAGCCTTTCTTCGCCCGAGTACCGTAGGTATTTCTTTTGCGAACCCCTGATGTCGGTGTCGTTGGACTCGGTGGATTCGACAAAGTGCCTGAAATCCTAACTTCGGGTAAACCGGCCATAATGTCTTCGTCATCGTTATCTAATATTTCATAACTGTATCGATGCGGTTCGGTATTCTTCGGTATATCGGATGTCAAGTCGTTTTCGGGAGTATCGATCGTTAAATTTTCGACATTTTTAGGATCCACTATTTCTTCTTCAACTACCTTTGGTTCTTCGTATTTAGTTTTCCCCGTTGACATTGGCGTTGATGAACTCTTAGGTTTGGATCTGGATGGACTGCGAACGCTATCCTTATCGTCCACAGTAATAACAGTTTCTGATACAGCAGTATGTTTCTTTATCGTTTTATCAGTGGGCGTGTGTTCAATGGGATCAGCGAGGTCTTCAGAATCTATCAAAACGTTGCGCTTCCGCATTGACGTAAGAGCGGAGAAATAACTCTCTGTATTTTGAGAATCGCTGTCAATATTTGTATCCTTCAAATTGGACAACCGACTCTTTTTATCCGTTGCTAATTCAGGAACTGAATCGACAACCGTTGTCTTGGATTTTCTGCTTCTGGAGGATTTTCTTACCTTCGTCGAGGCATCGTCATTGGGTTTGGAATTTTCACTTCGCAGTTCATCCTCGCACTGAGATTGGGATGATTGTAACATGTTTTTAAGAAGCTGAGTCGATATCTGCTGCTGATCCTCGATGGACTCTTCGTTTACATCATCGAACATCTCGTTCAAATTTCTTTCCAAGGTGTCGTTTAAATTCTCCTTATTCGGTTCTTTAGATTTTCTCGACGCTCTATTTTTACCGGTTGATTTTTGTCTTTCAACCTCGCTGATTAACTGAGTAGGTGCCGTTTCATAGTCAATGTCTTCGACGCTGCACTCTTCTACGGGATCTGTATCCAACTGATTCGAAGGACTGGGTGATGTATCATGGGCGTTATCTGAATCCTTCTCTGATACGGTGATTAATTGAGTGGCTATATCGTCATCCATTTCAGTGACATCATCCTCGACTGTCGTTTCTGTGTGCTTCGTTAAACTAGCGGAAGGAACTTCTTTCATTATAGATTCGATTGTTGACAAGATCTGTGTCGGCATCGCGTCGATTTCTTTTGTTTCTACGTCAGCGTTACATCTCTCCGTTTGGATCACTTGCGTAGGTGCATCAAAGTCTTCGTCGTCTTTACCACTATTATCGTCATTCATTTCGACCAACGAATTCTTGTTTTTCGAGTTTACATTCTGAGTAAGCATATCGAACATATCTTCCGACTCTTTGCTCGAACTACGGTTGCTTTTGACTTCGCTAACGTCGCTTGGTCGTTTATCAAAAGAAGAAGAAAGATTCTGCCTTTCATGTAAGGCTATTTTCGCGAAATGTCCCTCTTCGTCGGTGTCTGAATCATCGCTACCGGAACAACGATCCTGGGAGGATTTCTCGTTGTCTTTTCTGCTGACGTACGAGTAACTTTGAAACACGCCTTGGTTAGACACGTCAGAATCATCTGCAGTCTGAGAAATCTTAAACACACCTTTGCATGGATTCTCATCGTGGATCTTAACTTGAGTTGCTGCTTCGTGTATGTTTTCATCGTCGGTGCTCTTATCGTTTGATTCTTCAACGTCGTTTACACTGGTGGATTTCACCGGCGTTGGTGATTTCGATTTCGTTTGATCGGGTGGTTCGTTGTCATCGATGATATGATCTAACAAATTTTGCGATCCAAGTAAATTGCGACTCATGTCAAGCTCTGAAATATCCTCTTCGAAATTTGTGGCCAGCGACAACTGCAAGTATTCGTCCGAATTCTCTCGCATATCTCTGGCAAGTTCACTGGGTACTGTACAATTTTTGTCTTCATCGGCATCCTTTAAACAGGACATATCTTTTAATTTAATTTCAATCTTTGGCACGTCTATATTACAAATGGTGCTTTTGTCTTCTTCTATCGATTCTTTTCGAGTTGTCTCAGGATTCTCGTCTCGCGTACTGTCATCAGTAGTACTTTGAGCACAAATTCTTCTCGGTGTCTTCATTTCATGGATATTTTCATCGTACTGCATGTTTGTATCGGGTGAACCGATTGTGGTATTTTCAGTTTCCTCGTGTTGCGTCTCCATATCGTGAATGTCGCATGTTAGATTCTGCGGCAATTTCGCGGCGACTCTGTTCTCGTCCAAGCAAATCTTTTGAGTTTCAACGTCGTGAATATCGACTTCCGTTTCGTTTAGCGATTCGAACGTCTTCTGGGTCTCCATATCGTGAATGCTGACTTTCTGTTTACCTACGTTTTCTTTGTCTCCTACGGTAAAACTCCTAGAACTGTCTAGGCTGCTGTCGATGAAGGAATCATGAACGAGATTCTTCTTGTTAGTGGAACTCCTTTGCGGCACAGACGGTCGTCGAAACGTTGGTTCTTCATCGTTGGTTTGGGTGCCAGGAATCATGGACACGTTGTCTCCCGGAGTGGACGAATTATTCTATGCAAAGCAATTTACATGATAACGTAACGCGATGTTTCTGTTTCAAGGATGCTTAAAAACTACAATCTTCAGGAGTATAATTACCAATTCAGCTGACGAGTCAGGTGTTCCTGGAATAACCGGTTGCCGATTCTTTTGTCGATGCGGTAGCGGAGTCTCTGGGATCAAGGAATCGTCCGCTGATGAACAGACCTTGTAGACTGCTCGAACCATCCCAAACTCGAGCATGCTTCCATCTCTGAGCTCGTAGCATCGACCTGACCGTAAAACTGACTGCAGAAGAAAGTATAAGTTACAAGTGTCGAATCATTTAGGCAACAATGTTCCAATGGATGGTGATGTGTTAGTTCTTACGAAGGAGGGGACAGTTTTTATTGTTTATTAACACGAGGTATTGACAGTTAATATGTAAATATACATTTTGCTCATTTAATTATAAACGACAAATCATTATGCCCCATATGACACGTTGAGGTAACGATGTGACTCAACATGAGATACTGCTCTATCAAGCAAGAGTTATCAATGACAAATCAAAAAGATAAGGGTGGACCGTAGATTAACGATCAATGAACTATTTTAGAATACATAGCAGTCTAATTTGTACACATACACATGGTTGGAATTTACATTACATTGTTCAGTTTCGTCTTGTTGGAAGAATTCAGGTCGCAGATCCATGCCGATGTCTCGCGGCTGTTAGCCTCGATTTCTGCGTGTTTCTTCGATACCGTCTGCAAACGAAATTAATCGTTTTACTATTTAATTATCTTTCTACCATTTCGATACACTTATCCTATTTCGAACATTTTGTTTCTGTTTCGATGATATTTCTCTATTTATAATCAAATGGAAAGTTGACAAACGTTGGTTGCTTCCATCGCTTACGATGGTTTCCAGCAAAGTGACTTGGACAGTGATATAAAATATTTCGTATCAAACATTTTTACTTATCTTCGGTCGAATTACATGTCATTTCTGGGATATAAAAGCGGATAAAAAGTTAAGGCTGATATAGATTCGAGCTTAATTTTAACATACAATATAAAATCTTATTTTTATAATGAAATTGTTATTACAGCTTATTATGTAACCTGTTTACATGATCGATAACGATTAAAGCTGTATGTTAATTTCTCGAATGCAACCAATTATGATGTACGTTTAATTTTTTATCGCGACGACTTTATTCTTATAAGAGTTATCCGAATCATACTATGCATTTGAACTGCGTTCTGATAACACTCTTACCAAAAATCTGACATATCACAGAGATATAATAACATCAGTACATTTTCTAATGTTTAATCGTCGTATCTCGAAGTCCAACTTGCGGTTGTCGTTTTTGTTTACGCAAGAAAGATTTATTATCTAGAAATTCGATCGGGTTATATCAATAAAATACGCGCCGTAGATAAATAAATCCGTTTAGCTTCAATTGTGCAGCATCGCGTAACGAAATATCTAAGAGTATTGGGTTGGCAAATAAGTTCATTCGGTTTCTCCTTCGACACAGTTTCATTTCGATTTGCATTTGTTTTTCATAGTGCTATTGCACAACCCAAATTGGTAGAAAGATGGCAAGAGGTTATCGATAAAAATGGCTAATATTATCATTTCATTAAATCTAATCTGTGCGTCAAAGAAATTGCGTTTCGCCCTTCCCCAAAAACCGAACGAACTTATCTGCCAACCCTATACATATAATATACGGATGGAAAATTATGAAAAAACATCGAGATAAATATGAAATAATTTCAATGCGATACAGGACATATCAATTTTGTTTTTCAAACTATTTTATTCGTTTTTATCGTTAACAGGGGTCTTAATATCAATCCAAAGAAATAAGCTATGCATAGAAGTAGATGCACTTCGTTTTATTTAAAGGAAGCATGATATAACGCGTATCAATTTAAATGTTTTTCCATTCGAAGTTAAAATGTTCATTATAATTCCGTATATGCATAATTAACCGTTTTAGTGTCAGGGGGTTATTGCGAAAACTCATTCGAGAAGTGACAAGCAGCGCGATCGCGCTTTTTCTGTTTTGAATCGATACGCGTTAAACGATACGCCTGTTAATATTGTTTCCACGTTTCATAATTTTACGAATTATATCCCTACTTATAAGTTGACCAGGCTGTAGAAGATACTAATGTTCGATCAAGCAACATTAACCTTATGTTGTAACACGTGTTAAACACAACATGGGACCTTATCAAGCCAACACCATGGCATTTTTCGGCACAAAACAAAAACAGCGCGATCGAACTACGTGGCATTAAAACGATTAAAATTACTAAAATAAATTGAGCCCTTCAACACAGATGCAACTTGGCATTTTATCCTATCACCGTTTAACCAACAAAAGGAAGCGCAAACCTACGTCATTATACGCACTTACTTCGCTCATGTTATCGTGCATATAAAAGCTGTACAACAGATCTGATACGACAGATCTTGGCTCACTTTCGACCCGCGAAAACGATAATTCTTAGAGAAATACAGAGTAGGGAGAATAATCAGCTAATTGATATTCGCGATCAACCAGGTTCGTATCTGTGCGTTTGTATTGTGCATTTATCTAATTCAACACATACACGTGGTTATTAACGACGTAAGTAATAAATAGACGGGATTGACCGAATCGTCTTCATTCCACCGAAGATGACGAGACTGTCTATTTTGTTGCTTCTCTCTGGGCTTGTTACACTGGCATGGAGCCTGGAAGAGGCGCCAAAGGTGAAAACTCCGGTGGGTGCCATCAAAGGGTACTATCAGGTGTCTGCCAACGGAAGACAGTTTGAAGCCTACGAAGGAATCCCTTATGCCCTGCCTCCAATTGGGAAACTACGATTCAAGGTAATCTGTTCCGTTTCTTACAATTATATCAATCGTTGAGCAAAAGTCTCGTTAATAATCCACACGTTATGTAATCTACTGTCTTGATGCTTCTGTCATTTAGCCTCCTCAACGATTACCGCCATGGACAGGCGAACTTCCAGCTACCAAGTTTGGCTCTCCTTGCTTGCAATACAATCAGCTACCTTCTGATCCAAACGAGAAAGTCGAAGGTTCCGAAGACTGTCTCTATTTGAACATTTACGTGCCGGCAGATAAAAAAGCGTCCTCTAAACCGCTGCCAGTCATCTTCTGGATTCACGGAGGAGCTTTCCAATTCGGTACTGGAATGACCATGGGCGCTAAATTCCTCATGGACCGTGATGTTATACTTGTTACAAGCAACTATCGTCTTGGAATGTTAGGTATTCAACGGTAGCTCCAAGTTTCTGTATGAAATGCTTGTATTGGAGGGTGTGAGAAACGAGGATTTTCTTTCAAGGCTTCCTTAGTACCGAAGATGAGGTGGTCCCCGGTAATATGGGTCTGAAGGACCAAAGTATGGCCTTACGATGGGTCTCAGAAAATATCGAATGGTTCGGAGGTGATCCGAACAAGGTGACTTTGGTTGGTTTAAGTGCTGGCGGTGCGAGTGTTCATTATCACTACTTGTCTCCTATGAGCGCTGGTCTTTTCCAAGGTACTTTCGACATCGAAGAAAATATTGATCGATGATTTATTACACCTGCATTGTTTTGTATGTACATTTGCGTAATACAGGTGGTATCTCAATTAGCGGCACTGCTTTCGATTGTTGGACGCAAACGGAAAATTCTGCTGAGAAAGCTAAACAATTAGGAGCTCTCATGGGTTGTCCTACACATAATGTAAGAGAGATGGTACGTTGTCTCAGATACCGTCCGGGCAAAACTATGGTTCAGGCTCTTGGCGAATTTATGGTGAATATTTTATATCATTATGTGTATTAGAACGGCGATATTTCACCAAACTATTGGTTTGAAAATAATAATTTGATTGTAGCGGTTCTATTATAATCCATTCACACCATTTGGCCCAGTTCCTGAGAAATATGGAGATGAACCATTCATTGATCGGACACCCGCTGAAATCGTAAGTAGTGGGGATGTTCAGGATGTTCCTTGGGTTACTGGAGTGACCAGCGAAGAAGGATTATATCCAGCTGCCGGTAAGAAGTATATAATAACAAAAAGCTTGAAAACACTGGAAGCAATGCGAAACCTTTCTTCTATAAAATCGTGTGTTTTACAGAATTTATTGCTAATCCGGAAGCCTTGAAAACATTGGAAGATAACTGGGAGCTTCTTGCGCCCTATTTCCTTGATTACAATTACACTTTACCCAAAGAGAAACACGTGGAAGTTGCTAGGCTCATTAAAAATCATTACTTTGGGACAAAGAAGATAGATGAAACAACAACAAAACCTTTGATACAAGTAGCCAGTGATAGATTCTTTATTGTTGACAGCGAGAACGCTGCTAGAATGCAAGCTAAAGTTAACCAGCAACCTGTTTGGTATTACTATTACACATACAGAGGAGCACACAGTCTCAGTGAAGCTATGAGTGGAACTACTAATAATTATGGTATGTTATTGGAATATAAAAATCAATAGATTAAAATACTATTTCAGATACTAAATATTTTATGTAGGTGTAAGTCATGCAGATGATGCATACTATGTGGTACACACACCTTTCCTTGATCCTACAACAACACCAAAAGATCTTAAAATGCAACAAGTGTTAATTGATTTTTGGGTATCGTTCGCTACTAACGGGTGAGTAAATTCATTTGTGTTATGTCTTTAAGAGAATCAAATTATTATATATTTTTACATTTTCTATCTTCTATAAATCGACACAGGGTTCCAAATATTGGCGGTGTAAACTGGCCTCCATTAAATCCAAATGAAAAGCCTCTTCATTACTTGCACATTGCTGAACCACAAAAGATTTATATGGATAGTACTACAAACTTTGGACAAAAAGATTTTTGGAACTCTCTCAACTTTAATGAAAACAAATTGAACACCACTTCTGGCAGATTGCAAGAAGAACTATAATAATGTTTTATACTGATCGCTGTTGTTATTAAAAAATTATACTAATTTAATTGAAACCTTTCCTCACAAAATCCTTTTTTGGAATATTTCTAATAACTTACCTGATCATTCAGTACAATGTGACATTCCGGATGTCTACCAATTTTATTAATGCCTTTCTTGACTGGATATACGTTGGAACCAACATTAAGTACTCCAACCTAAAATATTTTAATAAAGAAAAATTGATAAAAGTCATACAATAAGTATAACTGGTAATAAATGAATTCTAGTACCGAATAACAGAACGTATAAGAACAATCGTAGAAAAGAAAGCATAAAAAATAATTGATTTAGTTTTTACTTGTACTCTCGATGTTTTGTCCTGTTGCAGAGAATGAGATATTTCTTGCGTTGATGTAATATCATTGTCATCGTAAATTTGTGTTTCCAAAATATCCATTACGAAGACAATTTATTGTGACAGTGCTTATAATTCTTCAACGTTTGTTCTTTTTATTTAAAGATTATGAAATGCTCACGGGATAACCTCATTTAATGCGCAATAGTTTGAGAATTTACTAGCACTGTTATACACGACTGAATATTTAAATAAATAAGATACATAAATTTACATTGATGGAAGAACAAGTATACAGATTTATGGTAACACTACAAACGAACAATTAGTTATAATTAATATAAACATCGTACACATAAAACATTGTGTTTAACCCAAGCCCACCGTCTTGTCAAATGGTTTATCCAAATGGCTATTATTGGCTATTCCCGCCACTAGTTACTTTCCTGTTCAAGTTGCAAACATGAGACGAAAAAATTTCCTATGTAATCTAAATATGAAAATGTGAAAAAATGTTTTATTTGCAATTTATGCATTTTTTAATTTAATACAACTTATACATTTTGTTTAAGTAATATACACTAAATAATAATATTAGAAAATGTTTATTTTTCTTAGGAAAAATATTTTTATTAATTTTATTGCAAGTTACCCCTTTACTCATCCTCGTTTTTTCCGTCACTCGCGGCGTTCGAATCGATGCGCTGACACGACAGCAGAAGAGTGTCTTTACAGCTTCCTAAGTAAGTACGTACAACCTTAATAATTTAAAATTAATCTATTCCAAGTTACTTAAATCCATATTCCTACATTCTGCTAAATATTTTATATTATTAATATAAGAATTAAGAAGAAAAACCGATATAAATTGTATTTGTGCTTCTTCATTTCGTGCCGGTTCTATGCGTATCTTGTCACGCAGTTGTTTTGATATTATGTGTCGTATAATTGACTGTTTCATAGAATTTTGCAAACAGTATCATAATATAACATTCAAACATAATATCGTACGTTATGCTAATATTTTCACTGTAGAAGGAGACGGGTAGAAAGAATGAAAATGACGCCAAAGCGGAACGAACTATCGATATATGTACATGCTTTCGATATATTTGGCGCTTTCGATACTTCGGAGACAAGTTCACAATGGATCACAAAGTGAAGCAACAAGCAACTCGTAAGTGAATTTTATTCATATTTTTTAATATAATTCAATCAAATACATTATATTTTCACTCTTCTTATGATTTATCATGAAATTAATTCTTCTAATATCTTTAAAATCCCTCAAATACGTACAAAACTAAAGTTATTTATTTCAAGATACAATTGTTACTGTTCTCTAACATGGAAATAGAATCACCGTATATTTTTTATATTTTATAAGGAATATATATGACAAACATGAATAATTCACGGTAGATCGGTCTGTAAATTTAGTTTAGGTTAACAACAATAGAATTTTGTATAGTTTATTGAAACTGTAGTATTATCAATTACAAAATACAATTTAATAATTTTATAATAATTGTAATAGCAACCAATTCGCGAACGAACTCGATAACGTTTCATTTCGAGAAAACAAATATCATAATAAAATCCGTTGCTCGCTCCCTTCCGTATCAACCCGAACAACGCCGAGCTCGCGGCGAGGCGAAGGGAAGGTCGGCGTCATTCCTTTCGCGAACGCCGCAGCGATAAGACGTATCGAGGGTTCCGCGTCCGTATAGGTACACATACCCTATCCATCGATACTCAAATATTTTTAATTTATACTTTTATTTATTAAATTATTAACATCATTATCGTTTAATATTCATAAGTTGTTAATAATAAATTCATTTAATATCATTGAATTAAATTATTTATTTTATTTTTTAATAAGATAATTTATGATTTGATTGTAATTCAAATATTTTATATAATTTATAGAGTTCGATTGTTTGTTAATTATAATATTATTGTCGTTGTTTAATTTTATTTGTTTTAAATTTTTATTTTTGATTCGTTACAGATATTTTGTTGATTGAAAATTGGTTGAAGATGTGATGCCATGACACTTGGTCATTTACAACACAAGTTCGTAAAGGATTGGTAACATTTTGATGTATTGCAACCGATTGGTAACATTTATTATTATTGTTTTTTTTTATGGAATCGTTAATTTTATTGTAAGTGCGATCGGTATTGAGATGAAAAAAAAGAAAGGATTAAATACAATTCTTATTAATTTTCATCAATTAATAGAGCAATTGGTGGCAACAAAGATAAATGATTTTATATTATTATGTTAAATAATTTTTAGTCAAGACAGAATTGAAATAATTTGAATTTTTCTACAGTTGATACGCTCTTCTTCTACAATTATTTAATTTCTTTTTAATTGTTTTGAACATTTTACTTTTGTAGTTTTATATTATTATGTTAAATAATTTTTAGTCAAGACAGAATTGAAATAATTTGAATTTTTCTACAGTTGATACGCTTTTCTTCTACAATTATTTAATTCCTTTTTAATTGTTTTGAACATTTTACTTTTGTAGAATCAAAATGATTATATTATAATATATACAATTTCCGGTGCAAGTTTAAATCAACGTAAAAAATGCGTAATTAAATCTCATGCTGTATAAGCATGATTAGTTGTTGGACTTTGTTTATTAAAAAGAGTTTGATTGATTTATCAATCACGGCGTAATAGAATTTTCAACAATTTTTAATATGCTCACAGTTTTAACAACGAGAATCCTCTATCTCGATGCTTTATTTATTATACTCGTTAAAAAATAATATTCTATTCTTATGATATTCATTGAAATAACTATCTGCAGTTATTTAAAACATTGGTTAATCATGTTCATTGATATTCGTATTTATAAGTAATTAATAACAGTTCAATGGTCACGAGGAATGCAGTATTTCCTTAACGAAAGCTCAATAGGAAAAAGAAAATGAAAAAAAAATACAAACAAAGATGTGTTTCAATTATTCCACCCATTCCCCCTTCTTTATTAACCATGTTTTTCTTCCAGAGAATTTTGTGGCCGCGCGCAATGCGGTCGGTCGAGTCAGTGTTTACGTTACGTGCAATGTTTTGTTTATCAGGGCGCAACCGACCCTGACTTATTATTAGTGTTTCGTTTGTACAATTACGCGAAAGTAGAATCAGTGTTTGCTACGTATTATAAATTATTTCCAGAGCATCGCGGCTCTAATTTGTCTTTAATCGCGAAATCAGAGTCACTATTTGTTCGCCGAAAATTATTTACGGTCGCGTTATTAGTCTTTCATTTTTCTTCTTCAAATTGCTCGATATAATATCCGGTGTTAGAGTCAGTGCATCACGGAAGAGGAGTATTGGACGATGTTGCCAAACAAAGAGTGTAAGTATCCTATTACATTATTCGATTGATTTTTATAGTTTCAATAATGTATAATTGAGAATTTTTTTAATCGTCAATAATTTTCGAAATTAACCGTAATATTTTTATTGTTTATTACAGACTACAATTTTGCTGATCTGGACTCGCCCCGGTGACCTTCCCTGAGGACCTCGCCGATAACATCCCTGCGGACCTCGCCGATAACATCCCTGAGGACCTCGCCGATAACATCCCTGATGATCTCGCCGATAACATCCCTGATGGTGCGTTTTGGGTAACAACCTTTTCCGGTACTTCTGCAACAAAGTATGCAATCTATTCTTTTCGCTGCGAGCGGTGAGTTGCATGCAATTTTTATTCCTCCGGTGGCCCATCATGTCATAGGACGAATGGTCCGAAACGGCACGGGTTACTGGTTGTATTTGTTGTTTTTGGCGAGCATAGTGACCGCGGGTATACTTGTTATACTCGTGAGTAGTAACATTTTTATTGTATTTGAATTTCTTAGATCAGGCTAGGTCTTCTTGTACTTTGCGTTTAGTGATACAAATATCATTTAAAATCTGTGGATATTCAATACATGAATATTCTTAAATGTTCTTTTGAAGTTAAAGCTAATCTCATATCCTATTGTTGACACAAATTCATTTAACTTTTGCATAGTGGTGAAGTCGGATTCCATTCGACTTCGTCGTTGCAAACATTATAATTGATATAATATTGATAATATCTGTTTCATTAAGTATATTAATTTAATTATATTTTTCACGTTGCATATTCAAATGCAATTCAAATTTAACATATTTACATTTTTAATCAAAGAATAACAATTTATGTGCAAGAAGACAATTTCGCGGCGGGTAGATTTCCAAATCAGAGTGACATACTTGAACACCTTTTGCGTATTCTTGAAAATTTACTCTGACGAGGGAGTCGCCCGAGGATGTTCTGATTCATTTTTCAATTTTCAGAGTAAATTCTTTTTCATTGCCTAAAATTCTTTATTAAAGTCATTTTGTTTTCAAGTTCAATTTCCATAATAAATTCTTTTTCATTATATAAAGTTCTTGATTAACTTGTCGATTAAAGTATTTCGTTTAATTTCAATAAAAATTTTGCTTTTCAATCTTTACACTTAAAGTTTCATAATTACAAAGTCGAGTCAATTTTGATTGAACATTAAGTATCAAATGTTAGACCGTTATATACTGTAATTACTAATCATGTGTTTTAGTTCAGGATTTTCAGGTTTAACCCTTTCCGTGTTCATTGCCAAAATCCACTCGCGTGCCCAGGTGCTACGTGGGTGGGTGGAGGTGATGAGCACGATGACCTAGTTCATAAGATTTTAACGGCGGCTGGCAATGTGTTAGTGTATCGTGCACGACGTATTTTCCACATGTGTGTGTGTGTGGCTAGGCTGTGGAATTGCGTCGTTTCGAGAATTTTTTAAACAATTTGTAATCAAACTTAACTTCCAAACTAACAAGCATGTAAAATATTTACAACAAATGTACAAATCGTACAATTCGATAAGAAATTTCGCATTTACAATTGCGCGATCTCAATATTAGCAAATCTTTGAATAGTTTATGATGTAGTTTACATAGACGCGTTTTATTTACGTAAAATTTACACGCAATGATCGCTAGCCTCTGTCAGTCGATTTCAGGAAAAATGGTACGTACATTTAGAGTGTGATTTGAGATCAAGCCCGGGTGTCGGAGGCGTCCCGGGACGTTCTCTCTAGTTTAGGTTATTGCGCCCGGGCGTTGTGCTTGAGAATCGTGGAGTGTGTATGTTTTTGTGAGAATGAGACTTTGCCATTTTTTTAAATATAGGATTAGGTAGGTAGGTAGTTTACCTTCTGGTGTGTGTGATAGATTTAAGTAGGCAGGGCCGGGGCAGATTGTCACAGTCTCTTGGTCGGGTAGGCTCATTTTCGTGTGACCAATCTGCGCTCGGAATACATTTGAAGAGTTGACGATAAAATCGACGCGAACGGAGCATGCCGTTCGTTTTCGATTTTATCCGTTCGATTTTTCAAATTTTCTCGACTTTCTCAGTCGACTGCTCGAGCATCGGCACTCGCGTACGAACAACGATTTCTGAATTCGTTGATCGTCCGATGTGTCGAATTTGCACGCCTCGAGCTATTAGATATAAGTTTCAGATGGGCGGACCGCCCGAAGAAAAGAAGAGGCCAAGTGCCGAAGTGGCCCGGCAAATTTTTGCCATCGAAGAGGGCAACTATCAATGGCTTTGCATCTTTCGATGGAAAGTCATTTTTGTTACTACTTTGTCACTGTGCTCGCTTGTAGTTGTAGTAGTTGTAGATTTTCAGATGCCGGACCGACGTACGGGGTATTTGAACCCCGTAATTTTGGGCAAATCGCGATTTTTTATTAGTGTTTGCGAATAAATATTAATCGTGGCTCAAATTAGTGTTGCGAATATTGATCGCGGTTTTCATTTTAATGTTGCGAACATGTTGTTTTCCTTTTATATATAGTTGAATTTTATAGAATTAATTACTGTAGTGTTGCGGATGAAAACACGGTTTGTTTCCAGATTAATAGTTTGCTTGAATTTTAATATTATAATTTTCTGAATTCTAATTATATTTTCTTTAAAGATAGTGTTGCGAATTAACGCGTTTGTTTTTCTAGCATTGCGATTCACTTTTCCAATTGCTCAGTAAATTAGTGTTGCGACAATGACTGTACGCGTTTTTTCATTAGAGTTGCGATTTATAAGGAAATGCCCAAAAACCATCCACTGGAACCTGCTGCGGATCATCGAGCAGCCTATGATTGGCTGCGCTGGTTTTATTTTCAAATTAGTGTTGCGAAAAATAAAGTTCGCGCGTGTTTTGCAATTAAAATCAGAGTTTCGAATCATAAAGTAAAGTAAATTAAATTTGCAATTTTAATAATTAGCATCGCGTACAATGAAACGGGAGTTTTTGCATTTTATGATTAAAATTAGTGTTTCGAGTAGCCACTCGCCGATTGATATTTAAATTTTATTTATTTTGCATTCAATATATTAGTGTTGCGTATAATTTCGCGAAGTTTCTTTTATTTTATATGTTAAAATTTATTCCACTCACAGCCTTCTGCTTTAACTTGAGAAGAGTGGATAATGGTTAGGGATTGCTCTTGGAAGCAATCAGATTTTCTTTTCAGCGCCCCCTGTTTTCTTTTTGACATAAATTGAGCTTTCGTTGTTGGAAATACTGCCAAAAAAGTGTATGAATTTATCGAAGAAAATGTTTTCTATTTTTCAGGATACTATTCAGCTTGAATTATCAAGTTGATTTTTCTACGTTTATTTGAAACATTAACATAATTTCAAACATTATATACAGAGATAAAATATTTTGAAGAATATCTATTTATTTGAAAAACTTATTAAACTTTAACTGTATTTTTCTTTTCTCTTTAATGAAAGTAGTGGATGATCAGTGGTAGAACTGTTGAGATTTAATTTGATCGCGATGTTTATTTTCAAGCTTACAAAAAAGCTAATGAAAGTATTATGATTTTATAAATTTTCAAATTCTTTTTCAATAAATCGAAGCCCGCTCGCGGTTACTTTATTAATTTTGCAAAAGACATTGAATTTGCACCGAAAGAGTGTATTGAATAATATAATGTAATAAAGTTGAAAGTAAGAGTCATGATTTTATAGTTGTATATTACTTAAAAAATATTTGTCGGTGGTACAAGGTTTGAACTTTGTTTGATATGAGTAATAAACAATTAAATAATTTGATAAATAATTGATTTGATGATATAGCGTTGAAAACATCTTAAAATCATAAAGAATAAACGAACGACTGTTAAATATATTAAAATAAAATGAATCCTATGAAAGCAAAGTTGCTTTCTTACTAAAATAAATACATTCCTCTAAGTCCTTTCTTTTTTATCTTGATATCAAAACTTTCTCAATTCATATTATTTTCTTAATTCAATTGCTTTCTTTTCTTTATCGAAACTGTGTCACTAATAATTATTTTTGTTTCAGAACTGAACTGTTTTCAATTTATTGAAATACATACATATGTGTACATTAACTTTGATGTACATATATCTGTGTATATGTGTATACATGGATTCTAGAAAGGATATTTCTCGAAGATATAATTTTACTTTGTTTACTAATGTGTCTTCTTTTCAGCTTTCGAATTTTTCATTCACCTTTGTATCGACCCAATTAATGAGTTTCTGTTTCAGAGCAATGTCTCGCAGCATATATCTGTGTATGCGTGTATATATGGATACTAGAAAGGATATTTCTTGAAGATATAATTTTACTTTGTTTACTAATGTGTCTTCTTTTCAACTTTCGAATTTTTCGTTCACCCTTGTATCGATCCAATTAATGAGTTTCTGTTTCAGAACAACACTTTCACAGGAATCATAGATCGACAATATTGATTAAAAAGTTGGAAGAAGCCTAACATAAAATTTAAAACTAAAACAGTGGAATTCAATGTACCCATTCAAGATGATACGAAAATGATTGGAAGAAACGATATTTATGGATGGCAAAATCTCAATCCCATTATTTTTTAGAAATCGTGTCTAATTCTTTTCAGTTTGTTTCAGGAAGTATCCCGATCAAGACAACAAATTCAACATCATGTCATCTTAGCTTTCTGTATAGGCAGGTTGTAAGTCTATCGTTATCGTTAAGTAGGACAATTATATCTTAATGGTCACAAAAATTAGGTAATCGAAGGAATATATATTTAATATATTATATAAGTAATATAATTAAGCACTGCAGTGTTTAATCAGGCAGGTTTTATTGATTACGAGCGCTCGTATAGGCAGGCACCTTTAGTATCGATAAGTAGGCAGGATGAATATGCAATTGCATATTATTGATTACAGATCTGTAATTCGAATGAATGATAGGTAGTCGAAAATATATTAAGGTGTATATAAAAAAATATATACATAGGTATACGCGTACATATAGTGTGTAAAAGTCCTCCTTTTGTTGTTCGTTTGCAAAACAGTCGAACGATGGACGTTTTGCAAGCTATGCATGAAAAGGATGATATTTTTATATGAAAATTAAAATTTGTATAAAAGGAGGGTGGATGGGACGAGGTTAGGGCGGGTCTCCAAACGCAGCAACCTCCTCGTGGTGAGACCTGGGCAATCGATATTATTTGATGTGTAATTATTAATCGCATCATTTAATTGCTCCGATACGTTTATTAATTATACAGCAAATAATACGAGCGAATTGGCTGCGAATTTTCTTGCTTGTTGAGAAAAATTTGGAAAGATTATTTGAAATCTCGACAGATAGGCAAATAATTCAATGGATATTAGGAAAAGAATTGGGGAGGATTAAAATAAATGCTGTTTGACATACAAAATCGTTTATTCATATAAAAGGACACTTTATACTAGCACGTACTGTCAAAACTAGCCTACTTCCGTACAGTCGGGACAACCGAGATATTCTCGGTTCGCTCGTTTCTTTTATGTATCACATATGTTATTAAACGCGGCAAACGATAGCGGAGTATGCTGAGTACAAGGGAATAATTGTCATTGTCGTCGGTCGTAGTCGAAATAAAAATAATTAAAAAAAAAAAAAGAATGTTTGAGAAATCCATCACGAGCATTTTGTTTTTTTTTTTTTTTTGAGTATATTCGTGTACTGAGTGCCACATTTTTCAAGCTATTCACAGCATGATCAATTTTAATCCACCTCAGCTTCCGTTCAATTAATTTCTAAGTCGAAGGACGCTGCCGCATCAGGCGAAGAGTCGCTCGAAGACTGTTTATTGGCACCAGACGAAAATTGGTCATTCTGTGCATAAATATCATGCGTTTACGTATATATTTATATATAATATGTATAAGGTTCGCGTGGTTCGTCGCGTTGGTAAAACAAAAAGAGAAGAACAGAGTTCAGACACGATTCGATCGTTAAAAAAAAAAAGAAAAATCGCTCGGACCGATTTTACCAACACCGAACACGCCATCTCGTTAATAATTACATGCATCCTATGTATTTCACCATAATTAAATGTATCCTTACGTTAGAGTTACATGCGTTACCATCATCGTCGTAACAATATCGATACTCGTTACTTTCAGTACGCTCTATCGCTACGAGCGTGAAATGGATATTTAAGATAAATACTAGGCTCGATTAATTGCTAGAAATCGTTAGCTTATAAAACAATCGATTCGATTGTGCGCGTGTAAGTACCGAAATTACGATCGAGTGATTGATTCTCGAAGCTTAATGGAAATCGCTTAATTACAAAGATTACTTTCAGTCGCGTTTATTTATATCGTTGTCGGAAAAGTTTCTCTATCTTTTTTATTTTCTTTTATTCTTCAACGTTACAGATAGGAATCGTGTAGGAATGTTTGTCTTGTTAAATGTACGTTAATTATGACGTAACGATTTATTTCTTTTCTTCAAGTCGAACATACGGGGTGGCTACCCGACCGTGTGAAAGATACAAGCAGTGGCTGGTTTTAGCCAATCTATTCGATCGAAAAAAAAAAGTGTTTCTCAAGGAATGTTTCGGAAAGTGTCATGCTATCGTGGGAATGAAAAACAGAAGCGTACAAGACAGTTTTCTATATTTCGTAGTAACTTTTCGAGATTCTTCTAATTTGTTCGCGCATTGAAGCACATCGTATACATAAAAGAAAATTCTCGTCAGACGAAGGACAAGATCGTTCCATACGTGTGTGTATCAACTTTATTTATCAAGCTATGTTTTGTAATGTAAAAAAAAAAACATTTATTTTTGAAACAGTGACTGGTAATAATATGGCCACTTTGTATCACGATCGAGTTGCCATGGAAGCACTACGTTTATTCGTTTTCAATCGACAGAGATCCCGACTCTCTATTATATATTATAGCTGTTTCCATTCCATATCTTTTTTTTTTTGTGAATTTTTTTTTGCATTTACGAGCAAAAATCACCGCCGTGATCGCAAGTTTCGCTTTAGCTACCCTTCGTAAAAAAAAAAAAAACGAACTAACTTATAAACGAACGCGTACAAAAAGAATTCACGAGCTCTTTTTTTTATCGCTGATGCAAGGAAGACAGAAGTTCGACTCGTCGCCCTCGTCCGAGTATAAATACAGACAGTATGCGCAGTATTTGTGCGACCGTATAATAGCGTATTTTCACTCTCTATTACATCTAAAACAGCCCCAAGTTCCGAAGTCTCAAAGCGTGGCCACGTGTTGCCGGATTCGACTTCCTTCTCCCCTTCCTGTCCTATCAAACACTTTTCGCTTTGGGTGTTTTGTCGTGTGTCGTGTATGGCTCAGCGGAAAGTATCAAATTAATTGACTTGATTGTGCGTACAGATAATCGAAGGAAAGGAAAAGTGAAGCACGATTTTTCTTTCTGTTTCTTTTTCTTAACGGATCCGAATTGATCCCGCGACACTTTGAGACTAAAGAACGAGGAACGATCATCATCATCATCATCATCATTATAGATAGTTATACTTTCGTACAAATGTATAGAACATTGTTAAGTAATATTATTTAGGAGGGTACAGTGTGTATAAAGAAATTGTATAAATGTATATATTTATATTTATCTATATATACATGCATACACGTATATATGTACATGCCTGTGTGTGTGTATATATATACACATGTATGTATGTATGTATTTATGTATGTATAATGACGCCAGCTCGCCGGAGAAGCAAATTCGTAATCGGTCCTCCGCGCGAGCCGCTGTTTGAGCTTTGAGTTACGCGTACCTTTCGTCTTGGCTTTCTTTTAATCTTTAAAACGTATTAAATGTACCATGCACACACACACGCACGAGCCCACATACCCGAATACGATCTTTATCCGAACGGATGCCTGTTAATACGGCACGCTGCAAATTGTTGTTATCAGGGATACAATAGTTTCAATCGTCGATCTTTTGCCATTCGCTACTTAGAAGGTTTCTTTCGTGAAATTAATGTATACGATTACAATGATTTCGAGTACACTTGAAATTGTTGGTTAAACTGGTGTTTACGTTATGTCGAAAGATTTTGTTGCGAATTTTTACGGTAACCAGCTTGTTATCTCGATCGTATTCGAGCACGTCGGCAAACGTGAGTAAACGTGCACTGATCGTAGGCGCACGTTGACACGTGCCAGCCAAGAAAAACGATCTAGATCTGTCGCGATCGTGCTAGCGGATCGCCGTGGATCATCGTTGTTCGAGTTTTTTTATTTGTTTGTTTTTTTACAGTGATATTACAAGAGCAACGTTCGGCAGGCGTTTTCTTCCATTACACGGATTCACACGTATTCAATCGTACTAGGGAAACCGTTTCGAGGTTTTTCGCGAATAATTCTCGATTTCGTTGACGAAACTCTCACGGTTGTCCCTCGTACGATCGATTTCGATCGCCGTTACAATGCCACTGTACAAGAAATCGTTTTACACGTATCGAAGATTTGTTAGTTTTTTATCCATTTTTTTTTTATACTTTTTTGGCCGCGTCGACGGAACGCGTCGTTTATCGTTTTGTTTTTTTTTCCCATCACCATATTTAGGCTCCTAATGACGATTCCCTGAGATTAAAACTCCAACGACGATGATCGTGATTAAAATCGGCACCGTTTGACTGCCACGGAATCGAAAGTAATGCCAATGTTGTGTCGGCACTGACGAAGGCACAGTCATAAGTCTCATACGTTCATCAATTTTTTTTTTATCGCTTTTCTTCTTCTTCCACTTCTGCTTCGTTATCTTCCATAACCATCGTTTTTTTATTCGTAAAAAAAAAAATGGCGTGAGACGTGGAACTAATCACTTTCGTCGTTTTCTTTCTTTCCCTCTTATCACGTTTGGCACCAGAAAACGAGCCTTTGCTAACGAGGCTAAATATCCCATTTTTACAGTCCTTTCCATTTCACGTTCTCAACGATCTCACCTCCTTTCTCTATTCCTACCTCTATCTTTTTCGCTTTTTTTTATATATATATAACATAATATAATATAATATTATAATATAAAACGTTTACGTTTTGGCCACTCAGTTCGTGATCGCCGAAGCACATTACAGTCTGTGTTCCGCGACATTTCGATAGTTTAGAATATTTTTTATTTCACTTTTATACAACACTGATCCTGCTCTAGACTCCGTCTCGCTTGTAAGTTTGTCCGTCGGATCCTTGGGATCTAGTTGGCTGGCTCATCTCCTTCTTCTGGCCGTGGCCGCCGCGATCATTTGCCTCAACATCGGTTCCGGGCTGCACACTCGTGGATCACACTTCATGTTACCGTCTCCGCCGCAACTGAAATTACAAATCGTCCATTTCGATTATTTTTTCAATTTGTCGTGATACTACCTAATACGTTGTACTGTCACGATGATAATAAACACTAATAAAGGATATTAGAACACTAATTATAAGGTGGAAGTATCGTGTTGTATTGGGTTAATAAGTCGGATAACTTACGTGCATTGAAGACAAGGTCCTGATGCGGACCTAATGACTTCTCCAACGCGGTACGCTTGTCCGCGAATTTGACAACCGCTTCGTTTCGCGGCTCCTTTGTACGCGTGGGCGTGGAAGTGAGGCGGCAACGTGGTCGTGGTGGTCGTTGTTGTTGTGGTGATGTTGAGCGACGTGGCCATCGAAACCGGGCACTCGTATCTCGGACAACAGAAACCGCTGATCGGTTCCTCGTGACAGCCTGGAATAGGCGGTGGACAACTTTGTTGCAGACATATGATATCGCTTCTGAAGCAGAAGCAGAAGTCGCACGGATCGTCTCTGGGGATCTGTTGAGCCGACACGTAAACCTTGCCACCATATCGGCAAGTGCCCGGTCCATAGATCGCTTGATCGTCCTCCTCGTAATCCTCGTCAGGATTCAAGCCTCCTTGCGTTGGGAAGTGTGGATTTTCCTCTCCAGACATCGATTGGTCAGGGTATTCGGGTACCTGCGGAGCTAGAGTGCTGGTAGGTCGTTCGTGAAGGCTAGGTTGCACAGGTGCTTCGGTAACCTCGGTGTGATTGACCGGTTGAAGGTGTTCGTCGACTCCAACCGTCGGTTCACCTTCCGCCGATTCATCTTTCTCGGTTGTCGGAATAGTTTCTGGTACAGTGGCTCCGTGATCTGGAAGACTTTCTTCCCCTTCTGGTTCTTGTCCTTCTTCCGTGGACTCGACGATACTAGGTTCGGTTGGAAGCGCTTGAGTCTTCGTGCTGTGTTCCTCGACAGATGGTTCGGTAGGTTGTTGTGCTTCCTCTTCAGGTTTAACAGAAATTCCTTCCTCTTTGTGCTCTTCGGGTAAAGGTGGTTCCTCGGTACCCTTCTCTTCAGGCAATTCTGTCGATGGTTGAACCGGTTGCTCCTGTTCGGTAGTTAACTCGATCTCTGGTTGTTTCTCCGCTTCCTGCTCCGTCGATGTTTCGACCGGAGCTTCGGTGGAAGGCTGAGCTTCCGGTACGATAGGTTGCGTTTCTTCCGACGGTTGGCTCGGTTCAGTTTCTTTCGTTACGCCTTCCTGTTCTTCTGGAGCAGCCGGAGATTCCGTGGATTCCGCTGTGGAAGGTTGTTCTTCGTGAGGAGAAGTCACTTCAAGTTCTGGAGTCGATGTGCTCGATGATGATGGTTGCTCTTCGTCAATAGTCGGAAGCATAGTCGATTTTTCTTCAACTTGAGGAGATTCGGTGGTGCTTGGTGTTTGCATTTTGATTAGAATACCCTCTGTAGTTTCTGGAGTTTCTTCCGTCTCAGGCGGTACCGTTTGTTGTTCACCTTCGTCTGGTTTCTCCTCTTCCGAAGGAATCTTTTCAGGTTCTTCGACAGGCTGTTTTTCCTCCGTAGGAACTTCTTGTGGTTTCTCAGTTGGTTTCTCTTCTTCAGGAAGGATCTTCACCGGTATTTCGGTAGCTTCTTGCTCTGGAAGAATTTTCTCTGGTGCTTCGGTAGGTACAGTTTCCTCCGGAGTTTCACTAGGACGTTCTTCTGGTGCTTCCGTGATAATTCCCTTTTCCGGTGCTACAGTCGGAGCCTCTTTCTCTGGAAGTTCTTCGGCAGGAGTTACTTTCTCTGCAGCTTCGGTCGAATACTCTTGCTCAGGCGTTTCGGTGGACTTCTCTGGTGCTTCCGAAGGAACTTCTTTCTCAGGAATCTCGGTGGTAGGAGCTATCTTTTCAGGAACTTCGGTGATTTGCACAGGCGCCTCAGTTCCTTCTGGTAATTTCTCAGATACTTCAGGAAGTTTTTGTTCTGGTGCCTCGCTACTAGGTGCTGCTATTTCGGGTGTTTCGGTCGAACCAGCTTCAAGAGGCGTCTTAACAGCAGATTCAGTTGTTTTCTCAGCCTCCACTGCTGGGGTCGTTTGAGCTTCGGGTTCTCCTTTTTCTTCCTCCACTGGTGGTTTTCCTGTTTCTTCTTCCACTGGTGGTTTTCCTTTTTCTTCTTCCGCTGGTGGTTTACCTGTTTCTTCCTCCACAGAAGGTGCCGCTGTTTGTTGCGGTACTTCAGGTGCCTCTGTTTGTTGCGATACTTCAGGTGTCTCTGTTTGTTGCGGTACTTCAGGTGCCTCTGTTTGTTGCGGTACTTCAGGTACTCCTTCTTCTGCTATTTTTTCCGTGGCAGATGGTTGTTCTTCGGGCACTGGGCTTAGCTCGCTCGGTACCGTAGTTGTTTTCTCTTCAGGTACACCCTCACCTTCTGTTACCGGTTTCTGTTCATCGAGTTCTTCTTCGGGAGAAGCAGTTTCGGGAACTGAGGTGGAAACTGGTGCTGCAGGCGAAGCTGTTTCTTCACTAGGTTGTTCTTCACTCGCGACTGTCGTTGCTTCACCTTCAGAAACAGGCACCTTGGTTGGTTCCGCAGATGTTGTGCCCTCCTCTACACTTGGTCTTTGAGTTTCTTCTTCGGGTTTATACTGTTCTACAGGTTCAACAGGAACTGGTTCAGCCGTTTCTTGTTCAGACGATGGTTCTGTGCCTGCCCTGATGTCAAGACCGTCAATCACCGGTTCCTGCTTTTCTGTCGCGTGCTCTGGGACTTCGAGTTTAGGCGAAGATGTAGTTTCAGGCACTTCACCTTCGACCGGAGCACTCGGAAGTTTCTCAGTTGTTGGTTGTTCTTCCGGCTGTGCAGGCTGTTCTTCCGGTTGCGCAGGTTGTTGTTCTGGTTGCGCCGGCTGTTCTTTAGTTCCCACCGTAACAGTTTCTTCTGTCGTTTCAACTGGTACTGTTTGCTGTTCAACCGCAGGCTGTTCAGTTTGTACTTCAGGTTTCATGGACTCGGAAATCGTCTTGAAAGTGGTCGCTTCAGGTGCTCCTTCCGTAATGGCCTCCTGAGAAACTACAGACGGTGTGGTTTCTTCTTCAACTGGTGAAACTGATTCGGGAGTTTGTTCTCCCGGAGCTGAAGTGGCTTCCGGTTGCTCTTCAGATACAGGAGGCTGTGGAACGCCTTCCTCGGGTTTCTTTTCAAGAGTTGGTTGTTCTTCAGTAACTGCCTCCTTTTCTGTCGTTACCTCAAGTTCCGTAGGTGTTTGCGGTTGCTCTGCGCCAGCTTCAACAGCTTCGGTAGAACTTGGTACCTCGGGTAATTTTTCAGGCTGTTCTTCCGGAATTTCGGTGTGCTCTTCGGCAGCTTCTGTGCTCGCCTTAACTGCGTCCTCAGGTGCAGGTGTTTCTTTGGTTTGTTCTTCAGCCCCGACAGTAGGTACCAAAGGTTGTTCAGTCTCAGTTGGTATACCCTGTTCCTCCTCAGAAATCGGTTTCTTGGTAGTTTCTGCTTCTTTGCTGGATAGTGTCACAGTTTCTTCCGTAGCTGCTTCAGTACCAGTTGGTTCTTCTGGGGCAGTTTCTGTCTCTGATAGAAACACTGGAGATTCTGTAGAGATTCCCTTTATTATTGGTTCAGTGGAAACTTCACCTTCCGCGGGTGAAGGTTTAACAGTTTCCTGTTCTACAGGTGTAATTTCATGTTCTTCACCTTCTGCGATAGCTTGTTCCGTGGTAGATGTTTCTACTCCAGCTGGAGAAGACGGTCTTTCAGTTTCAGCTTCACTCGGTTGACCAGTAGTATGTAGTTCACTCTCTGTCGTTGGTTGTTCAGGTTGAACGGGCTCTTGTTCTTCAGATGGTATCGATTCCTTTTCTTTCTCCTCTTCTGGTTGTGTCACCGATTCTGTGGTAGTTCCTTCCTCAGACGGTTTTTCACCTTCAGTAACTGACGGAGTTTGACCTTCTGGCGCAAGTTCTGGTGCCACGGATGAACTTGGGACTTCAGCTTCCTTGCTAACACCTTCTTCCGGAACTACAGGTGCAGCGGTTGTCTGTTGCTGTTCGCCCTCCTCAGGTTTCTGTTCTTCTTCGGACGGTTGTTCACTCGTTGGTTTGGTGGTAGAAGCTTCGAGTTCCTTCTCAATTTCGGCGGTAGTTTGTTCTTTTTCAACGGCTTCCGTTGTTACGACAGTCTGTTCTTCACCAGCTACTGGACTTGTCGGCAACTCTTCGGGAGTTTGACCTTCGACCGGTTGCTCGGTAGATGAAATCTTCGTTACCTGCTCTTCTTCGCTCTTCTCCGACGTGCTCGGCACTTCCGATGATTCTTTCGTTACTTCGGCAGGAATTTGACTAGAAGACTCTACCTGTTCTGGGGACGCTGGACTGTGTTCTTCGGCTTCTTTGGCAGTTTCTCCGACGGTAGTGGTTTGTACGTGCTCAGGTTCGGCGGATTTTGGCGTCGTTTGTGTCTCCTCGGCCAAATTTGGTGCAACAGTTTCCTCACCGGGTACATGCGTTTCAGGCGCTGCACTCGTCGGTTGTTCCTTAACGCCTTCAACAGGTTCCATCGTAAGCTCTTTTTCCGGAATTTCGGAAACAGGCGATTCAGTCTTCTGTTCCTTTTCTTCCGGCTCGTATTTAGACGTTTCATGTTCGATCATATGATTGTCAGATTCCAATACAGCCGTAGGCGTCGAGTCGCAGGTGTACATTGGGCAACAGGAATCTTTGCTCGTGTGAATGGGCATACAGTTTGACAAGTGACTCGGAGGGGGTGGACACTGAACAAGTTCGCAGTGGATGATGCTGCTGACACACTGACAACGAAGTTGACAGGCATTCGAAGGAGGCACGGCTGAATTGTTTCCATAAGATTGTCCTTCGATCAGACAGTTGCCTTCTCCTGGAATCGATGCTGGCTCGTGAACCGGATATCCAGACGTGGTTTCCTGTTCGGCTTCGCGTTCAGCCGCGGTCGTTTGTTCGACAACCTGTTCAGTCGTCACCTGCGGTGATACCTTCTCCTGTGACGTAGTTTCTGGAAGTTCTTCATCCTTGGTCGGCTTCACGGTCGACGGTTCAGCGATCTTCTCCTCTATGGATGGAGCTTCTGTTTCCTTTTCGTGAGGAGCTTGTGTCGCGGCTTCTTCCGTCGGTACAGTCACTTCCGTTTGTACCTCTTTAAGAGGCGTAACCTTCTCCTCTTCTGGCAATTCTGTTTCTTGAGAAGGTGTGCTGGTTTCGGAGACTGCGGGTTGAGCCGAAGATACTTCAGGTAATTCGGAGCTGACACCCTTTTCGGGTATTTCACCCGCCTGTTCGGTGCTTTCTTCACTCGGAATAGTTGCAGTTGATGCTTCTTCGGTCGGGAGTTCTGGTTTTTCGGTGCTCGCTTCAGGTAACTTTCCTTCCTCGACAGGCTGTTCTGGAGTTAATTTAGAAAGAACTGTTGTAGTTTCTTCTTGGACCACGGGAGCTTCAGTGGATTTTTCTTGCGATACACCGCTTTCTGTTTGAGCTTCTTCCGTAGGCGAGACTGCTTCTTCGGTAGTAGTCGTCGAAGCTTGCGGTATCTCTTGCGAAATTTCCGTCGATGGTTCAGGTTGCTCTTGAGGAGCGGATGTACTAAGAGCTTCTCCTGTACCGGGGACTTCTGTGGGTTCAGTTTCGGCACCTTCGGATGGTTTCTCTTCAATCATTGGACCTTCCGTTGAAATTTCTACAGGCACCGGTATTATCTCTTGAGGAGGTGTCGCTTCGCTTGATTTTTCTTCTACCGATTTCTCCGTTGGTTTCTGCTCTTCCGCAGGACCTTTAGTTGGCGTTTGTTCTTCACTTGGTTCCTCAGTTGGTTTCTCTTCCGCAGAAGGCTTTTGTTCTTCAACAGGTACCTGAGTTTGTGTTTCTTGTTGAGGAATTTCTTCTTTGATTGGTACCCCTTCCTCTACAGGCTTAGCAGTTATCTCTTCCACCGATTTTTCTCCTTCAGTTGGTTTTTCTTCCTCGACAACTGGTCCTTCGGTTGATTTTTCTGTTTCAGTAGGCTTCTCTTCCTCAATAGTTCCTTGAGTTGGTTTTTCTTGTTCGGTAGGTCCTTCAGTTGGTTTTTCCTCCTCGCTTGGTTTCTCTTCTACTGTAGGAACTTCAGTTGGTATCTTTTCCTCTACTGGTTTTTGTTCTTCTACAGGTGCTTCAGTTGGCTTTTCTTCTTCTACAGGTTTTTGTTCCTCGATAGGTGCTTCAGTCGGCTTTGTTTCCTCTACAGGCTTCATTTCTTCAACAGGCGCTTCGGTCGGTTTTTCTTGTTCCACAGGTTTCTGTTCTCCAATAGGCGTTTCAGTTGGTTTTTCCTCTTCAATAGGTGTCTCCCCTCCAACAGGTGCTTCAGTTGGCTTTCCTTCTTCGACAGGTTTTTGTTCCCCGACTGGTGCCTCAGTTGGCTTCTCTTCCTCTACAGGTTTCTGTTCTTCTACAGGTGCCTCGGTTGGTTTTCCTTCCTCTACAGTTTTCTGTTCTTCGGCCGAGGCTTCAGTTGGCCTTTCTTCCTCTGCAGGTGCCTCAGTTGGCTTTTCTTCCTCTACAGGTTTTTGTTCTTCTACAGGTGCCTCAGTTGGTTTTCCTTCCTCTACAGGTTTCTCTTCTTCGGCCGAGGCTTCAGTTGGTTTTTCTTCCTCTGCGGGCGCCTCAGTTGGCTTTTCTTCCTCTGCAGGTTTTTGTTCTTCTACAGGTGCCTCAGTTGGTTTTCCTTCCTCTACAGGCTTCTCTTCTTCGGCTGAGGCTTCAGTTGGTTTTTCTTCCTCTGTGGGTGCCTCGGTTGGTTTCTCTTCCTCTACAGGTTTCTGTTCTTCTACAGGTGCCTCAGTTGGTTTTGGTTCCACCGCTGGTTTCTCTTCTTCGATAGGACTTTCAGTTTGCTTCTCTTCTTCTGCGGGTTTCTCTTCTTCAGTAGGCTTTTCGCTCGGTTTCTCCTCCTCGGAAGGTTTCGGTTCTTCAGCAGGTGCTTCAGAAGGTTTCTGTTCCTCAGCAGGCGTTTCAGTTACCTTCTCCTCTGCAGCAGGCAATGCTGTAGTTCTTTCCTCTACTTCAGGCTTTTCAGTTGGCTTCTCTTCTTCAAGAGACGGCGTCTGAATACCTTCTTCTTCTGGCTGCTTCTCTGCGCTGATTCCTTCGTCCTCTTTACGTTCAGAAATGGGACCAGGAGTTGGAACGTGCTCCTTCACCGGAGTTTGAGTTTGTTCCTCTTCTGCCTTTGTTTCGGTAATCGTTTCCTCGGTCGATGGTAATTCAACCGCTGGTCCCTCGGTTTGAGCTTCCTCCTTGAGACCTGTCGGTTCTTCCGTCTTTTGTTCTTCTGGAACTGTTTCAGTGGACGATTCTTGGGTTATTGCAGCTTCGGTCTGTTCGACAACAGGCTGTTCCGTGGATTCTGACTTCTGTTCTTCTACCGAAGTCACCGTTGGCTGAACTTCAACCGTTACGCCGCCTTCAATTGGTTTCTCACTTTCCGCTTCTTCTTGAGGAACAGAAGATGTCTCAGTTTCCGGTGTGGTTGCTTCTTTCGGAGCTTCCTCTACAGCAGGTTTTTCGCTTGCTCCACCCTCTTCACCTACAGGGATTTGTGGCGTGCTTGCCTCTTCAGCTTCAGGCGCCTTAGCTGTGACCGGAGTTTGTTCTTCACCGTGAGTTGGTTTCTCAGTCACTTGTTCTTCAGGTGTTTCTGTAGCAAGCTTCTCATCTGGTCCAGCCGTAGCCTGTTCCTCCCGTTCAGTAACCGGTTCTTTTTCTGTTACAGGTTTCTCCTCCGGAGTTGCAGCAACTTCCGTAGCTTCTTCGACACGTGGAGCTTCCGTTGATTGAACACCGCCTTCAGGGGTTGGTTTCTCGCTCTCCACCGTTTGCTCTTCAACAGCCGGATGCTCCGTCGAGTGTTCTTCACCGGGTATCTGAGCCGGCGCTTCGGATGGATGTTCCTCGTGTTCCTTTTCCTCTTCTTCTTCAGTCGGTTTACCTTGGGCTGGAGTTACCTCTTCGCCGGAATCGTTCACTTCTTCGGATGAGCTTTCTCCAGATTCTTCAATGGTAAGTCCTTTCGTTGGCATCTCTTCTGTAATTTCCTTCGACGGCGGAACTTCGGACGATGAAGCCTCGGTACTTTGCTCTTCAGGTACACCTGGTTCCTCGGTATGTTGAGTCTGATCTTCTGGAGCTTGCTGTGTAGATGTTGAGATCTCTGCACCAGGAACAACTTCAGTACCTTGAGGTGCACTCTCGGTTGTTTCCTTTTCTTCACCCGGGATTGGAACAGCTTCGGTAACCGCGGGAACATCTTTTTCAGCAAGCTTTTCTTGTTCTCCGCCAGGTGTCATTTCTTGTTTAGTAGCTAACGTCGTTTCCTGTACCGGAGGAAGATACGTAGTGGGTGTTTTCTGGGGTGGTTCAGTAACAAGATTATCTGGTACATGGAACTCTGGTGGTTTCATGTCGACGTAACCTTGAGTTACATGAACTTCAGTGACCGCTTCCTGGTCCTCTGCTTTGCTCTCGTGTACACGCTCCGTGACAGGAATAGCAGTTGGACTCTGTTCTGGAGTTTCAACTCCTTCTTCTACGCGAGGCTTTTCTGTCACATTAGGCATTTCTATAGGTTGTTCTTCGGGAATAAATGCGTCTTCTTTCTTGGGAGCCAAAGCAGGCTTTTCTTCGGGTGCTTTGTGCTCGTATCCTGGCGTTCCTAATTTTTCTTCGATCGCAGCTTCGGTAGTGCCTTGTTCTTCGCCGTGTTCAGAAGGAATACTAGGCTCTGCAGGTTGCTGCTCTTCTGGGATAACTTCTGATAGTTTCTCCTCTTCTTTCTCAACAGGAACATGTTCCGTGCTTGGAATTTCGTGAACAGGTGCCTCAGTAGATGCTTCCATTTCGGTTGTTGCAGCTTTTTCTGTTTCTCCTTCAACCGATGCCACTGTT
The DNA here is from genome assembly GCA_943735885.1 of Stelis phaeoptera. Lineage (NCBI taxonomy): Eukaryota > Metazoa > Arthropoda > Insecta > Hymenoptera > Megachilidae > Stelis > Stelis phaeoptera. The sequence continues at coordinate 9,196,503 of OX030933.1, forward strand.
GTCGTCACCTTCTGTTCCGGTTCTGAGACAATCGCAGGCGTTTCCGCTTCTTTGGCCCCTTCGGTAGTTTCTTCTTCAGCTAAACTCTTAATCGTTGTTGCTTCTGCTACGGGAACTGTCGATGTCTCCTTTTCTTCGCTCGAAAGCTCCGGTGCTTGTGTAGATTTCTCGCCACCTTCGACCGGTTGTTCCTCCTTGGGCACGTTAGCTTCAGTGACACTTGGTTCATGTTCCGAACTAGTGAAACTTTCTTCCGTTACCTTCGTTTCTTCTTCCGGTTGTTCGGTGCTTGGCAATTCAGGCTGTTCTTCCTTTTGCGGCGTGCCTTCAGTCTGTGCCTGTTCCGGTACCGCTTCTTCAGTGATCGGTTGCTGTTCCTCTTCCTCCTTCGCCGTAGTTGCTTCTTCGGGTTGAGCCTCTAGTTTCGGCGAGGTCGGTTCTGGAAATTCTTGAACAATCGACGATTCAGTGACTGCTTGAGTAGCTTCTTCTTCTTCGGATTTAGTGACCGGTTCTTCGCCCTTTTCTTCGACGACTGGTGCCTCGGTTGCTTCACCTTCAATTTCATGAGGTGATTCCGTCAGTTTAACCGCGGGTTCCGTAGGAGAAACTGCACTTTCGGTCGTGTATTCTTTCGAAACGCCAACATCCTCTTGTATCGTTGTTGACTCTGGAACAACGCTTCCTTCCGTCGGGAGTTTTTCTTGCGGTGGCTGCTCCTTCTCAGGCTGTTCAGTGGTAGCGGGTGCAACTTCAACGGGTTCTTGAGTACTGCTGGCAGCTCTGTGATCTTCAGGAATAGCGTTGTCAGAACCTGGGAAGGATTCCTCGGTCGTTTCAGGTTCCGGAGCCTCCTTTTCAGCTTCCGTTACAGTCGGTGCCGTAGTCTCCGGTACATGTTCCTCGGTAGACGGTTCCTCGTCTCCCGGTAGCGTTAAAACTCCACCGTGTCCATCATCTTCTGTGCAATAATTCAAGTTATGTAGCGACATACCGTGAAACAAGTTTAACCGTAACGTGTATAATTTGACTATGCCAAACTCGACGTAAAAGAAGAGGAAATTTTCTTACCGCACTCATACGTGGTCGGGCAACATTCTCCTTCGGGCGGTGGCACAGCGGTGCAGTTCTTTCCGTGCGTTTTCATGGGAGTTCCGCAGTCCTGCACAGCGCACGCGATGTCACCACGGAAACAATAGCAATGTTGACAGGGTTGAGTCGAGTAAATCAAATCACCGTCCTCGTAAATCTTTCCTTCGTGGTAGCACTGCGGCGTCGCACCAGGAGCCATCGTGGTGGTCATGATCAGGCCAGGTGTTGGTTCAACCGTCGTTGAAAGTTCCTCGTCGTATTCTGTTCAGAATATGAAATTGATTAACCATAGTTGGATACTTCAACGAGACACACGTTAACTTAACGAAATAAGATTTAGAAGAAATTCATCTAACATTGTTAAACGATTTTTCCAGGTCGACTCACCGCAGTTGTATTTGACCGGACAACATACACCTGGTTGATAGATTGGCCTGCATCCGGCCACTCGCAAAGTGCACTCCTGCATGAGACAAGTGGTCCTATTCCGGATACAGTAGCACAGCTCGCAAGGTTTCTGGGGATCGATGGGTAATTGGGCACCGTCCGCGTAGAATCGATCGTTAACGTTGCACCCATAATTGTCGTGGAAGCCGATGGCAGTGGAACCAGAAATCGCTGGTGGGCTGGTGGTCGAGGTGAGCAATTGCACCGGTACCTCGGGACAGGTGATCACGGGACAGCATTGATCCGGACGTTTCTCGACAGTGCAATCTTGGCCGATCGCCTTCGTGAAGGGACAGACTCTCAGATAACACATCAACATCCGATTGTGACACGTGCAGTTCAGACATGGCTCGTTTGTCACTATTCGGTCACCCTCGTCGTAGTGCTGGTAGTTGTAGTAACATCCGGCTGTGGCTGTTTACGCAAGGTATAAAATAATGAAATATTTACATATATTTTTGTCATTTTTTTTTTTTCAAACTTTCAAAATGTGTTTTCCAGTAGTCTAAAAATTTCGTATTTGAAGCGAAGTTATTTTTAGTTTAGGATTTTATCGAGCAAATGCGTTTGCTGTTGCAAAACGGTGTATACACGCGACACGAGGATCGAATAATGTCGGACGCTTTTAATATTCATCGAAAGGATCGATTGAAAGCGACGTCGTGTAAGAATCGTTAAAACGGCACGTGCCGCCGTTCGTTTGACTGCGATACAATTAACGTCACGTCGATGCCCCGTGCTCGTACATTGATTAGGGGTAATAAAAGTCACTACATCGTACATACCTCCATCGTATTCTGCTACTTGTGTGGTATCCTGGTCGTATACGGGCGCTGTAACATAAACGATACCCATTGGTAACACATACGATTCGTGAAATACAAAAATCATGATAATAATCAATTGAAACCGATAACGAGACAACGGATTCTTTTCTGTTTAATAATAATTAATCCAACATTCGAATGGTGCACAACACGAAGCCGAATAATCTTGAAAGATTCAGTTTCCCATGAAATTCACAGGGAGACGAGTCGTGTCTCCGGTGCGTGCAGTTTATCATAGTAATTGCCGGCGGGATGCGTTTGTCCGGAGGGTGAACCGGGGCCTTTAACAACGAAGTGAGTCAAAGCGTCATATGGCGCGAGCGTACGTGGGCGAATTCTCGTTAACACCCTAGCAGGCCCCTAGTCGCACGAATTGTATGCCGAGTGCACATGGAGCACACAGAACACTATTTCGCTCTCCCTTTCTGTTTCTCTTGACATACCGTCGCTTTTCTTCGGCTGCTTCGTCGGCACATCGGCAAGCAAAAACGCGAACGCGTACATACCTATCTCTGAACACCCTCGCACATTGACGTCAATTCTAAGCGCTCGAGTCTCTTCTTACGCTGGGCGTTTTTACAATTTCTTTGGAATTGAAGTGCCTCGCGCCGCGTCGAGCTCGAGCGTTCGATTGTTCGTGAAAAACGACACGCCACCCTCCGACGGCACCGTCTGTCCGTCAATTTTCTTATTCGCGCTTATAAGCCTCTCTGTCTCTCTTGTTCGTCGATAGGCTCTTCTCTGCTCTTTCTTCTGAGCTCGTGAATCAGGCACGAAAGAATTTCATCGAATATCTTGGGAATCGTGAATTTATGGAAGTTGGGAAAAGGTAAGTCTTACCGATGGTTTCTTTTTTTTTTTTTTGAAAACCGTCCAGGAACTTCTTGAAATGCATAAAACGTAGCCGTACGCGGATACGTGTATTGCGAGGCAAAGGTTTCGAATGTTCACTATAACCCCATCATTGAATGTACCGAGCTGGCAGATTTACTACATGCCTACTTCTTCTGGTTTTTATGCTAAATCGACTTCCTTGGTTAACTTTTCCATGCCTAACAATCTCGATACACTGTTACCATGGTCTACAGCAGAGTAGATCATTGTTTTCACCTTTCTGTTCGAATTCTTCAGATAACAAATTATTTATGTTTCTCAAGCATTCGTGGTTGAATTTTAGACGCGAGTATAGTTGGAAGCTCATCAAATCGAATGGCAATGAACACTGATTTATCGGTCGAAGAAGCATGTCGATGACGAGGCTGCTACGAATAGGAAGCGTTCGCGAAGCACGCGTTGGTCGTACAGGTGGGAAATCGGTGGGAATCGACGACGGGGCTCGATCGGAAGTCGATCCGCGACTCGAAGGCGTAAGGTTGAAATGCGCGGCGCGTGCGTTTCCGCAAGGTGCTCCCGGCCGGCCGACACGGACGTTCGTTTCCATGCGTGCATGTCGCAACGAGCCAAGGCATATTCGAGAATCAGCATTCCATGGCGCGGAGCTTGCAGGCGGTTTCCAGCGAATTGAATTGTACTGGGAAGCACAGCCAGGTCCGTGAATGGAAGACCCATCGCGTCTCTGTAGCGAGTCCCACGAACGGCTCCCAGCCGCGTGCCTCCACGTTACACGGGCCCAGCACGTACGTGTGTACATTGCTCCACCGAGACGATTCTTGTCTTCCACGGTGCCTGTGCTAAATTATTACGGCTGTTCGGCTAGCTACGCTAACCGTGCGCCGCGTCGTGGCCAACGACGCTTCATCGAGGTGTCAGCGTATCACGCGTGATTACAATCGCGGATTACGCGTACTTTGTATTCGTTCAGCGAGAACAACGCCGTTCCAGGATATTTACGACAACTAGTTTTCCAGCTGAAAGACTACAGGTGCGAGGAGTCGGTTTTCGCCCGCCTACAAACTGCCGAGTATGGTGCTGTCTGTTCTTTCGAGGTTTGACATCGATCGACAGGACGATCGACGAATTATAAATGAGAACGAAGCGAGAATAAGACGGGGAGATGTGATCGGTGTAACGACGAATCTCAAGGAACTACCTGTCCCGTGGTACGTTTATCAAAGAAGGAAAGTTCCGGTGATTTCGTAGCGTTACGGGCGCTTTAATCATGGAACTCTGCGGTTCTCGTAATTAACCAAGGACAAACGACCGGCCTTTGAGAGCTTATCGCGTTCAACAATAATCACGATCTCTGCCTCGAGCAAAACAAGCAAAAATTCATGTATTCGCACGAACGGTAATCGAGGTCAGATCTTATTCATACCGAAGACTCGCAACGAGTCATTATGTAAGTCAATGTTCTCCGATATATCCGACTCTCGCTCGCTCTTTGCCTCGGCTGCCTTTCAATTACGAATCGGTTTACTCCGTCTCTCGGCGACAACGCGATAGAAGAGGAGAGGAATAATCGTGACACGAGCAAAAGGCATTGCGCGCACGTTATGAAATCATCCCCGACGGCCTTGCCTCGCGAAAGTTCATTACCATCAACCGCACACGCTCCGATGAGCAGCTGGTTTCTCTGCTCTGCAACGCGTATCGCGTGCACGAAATTCTGCACTACTTGTCTACCAAGGTCGTGGTTAGCTTGCACCGCAACCACCGCGAAGAGGAATACTTCGTGGCGACGACTAAAAACACGATGAAATAATTCTAAGCCTCTTCGAGCCTAATGAAAAGTCCCATTATGGCGCGCGGACGAGCGACTTTCATCATTGCGACGACGTGGCGAGGTACGATTGTACGATAGTTTAGGTATCGAAGAAATCATGTTCGTCGATTCTTTGGACGATGAGGTGTTCAGGGTTTTCATTCGAGACTCGAAATATCCGAAAATTAATTAATCGTAGACGATGTTGTAACTGTTCGGAGAATATTCTGCTCGTTTCCTGTTAAGTAGTATGTTACGTAACCTCGAGGCACGAGTTCGACTCATATGTATACGTAGAGAAGACCATTCATCGTTTGTTAACAGATTCATAGCCGCCGTCGTGTTGTAGCGAGTCTTTTCGTCTTTCCTCATTCTTACAAGCTGACGTTATTTACTTTTTATGATGAGTGGACAAGTTTTTTCTCTTCTCGTTCAAAGACACACGAAATGTTTGATTCTATACTTTACTTTGAATTATTGATCAAATGAAATTCGACGTTTCATGGTTTATAACGTTGTTCGTACCTTCGATGCAAATCGTGCGAACGACAAATGACGATAAACGATTTTCTGGTAATTGGGTTTCGCGCGGTACAATTAAAATTCTTGTAATGGGGATTGGAAGGAATCGACACTTGCAACGTTGCGACAATCAATGTCAATGTCAATGCCATTGGTATCGAGCGTGTTGCGTGGAGAGAAGTTGGTCGACCGGTTCTGGCGTAATATGCGAGTATGTACTCGTTCACTGCGACGAGACTATTTCGAGGACAATCATAAATTATCTGTTATTTTCAATCGAGTTCATTGCCGTTTACTCGCGTTCGCCAAGATAAGCGGCTAAGCCGAAGATCAGGTGGCTTGTGACCAAGTTTTCGCGTCAACTGTAATTTGTTACGCTACAATTGGATGATGTATCGTTTTCGTTAATTATGCGTATGTTTCATAATTTTGCAAAAAGATTACCGATGTATCTTGTTCGTCCTCAAGGTTAGCTTAGTTCGAGGTTAACGAACGATGAATTAAACGTTTTATAAATTCTTGAACAATTCTAATTTAATGTTACAAAACATGTTTGCCAGTCTTTCGGTAAAATCATCGAGGATCATTGCTGTTCAATATTACCTGGATCATAAATTCGCAGAGAAGATTGACGTTCCCCTCGACGAATTGAATTAATGAACACAGTTTCGCAGGAAGGAAGGTTTCAGCATTCCAGGCTTACACGATGCCTGGCAGGAATTAATACGATCATTTAATCGGTGTCACGACCAAGTTGCACCCACACGTTCCGTTATACTGTTCGTCGAATGACCGCCGCTGACCTCGTCACCTTGGTAGTAAGGTAACGAAGAAAGCGCGAAGAAGGATGAAAGGAGGAAAGAGAACGAGAAGGGAACGCGGGAACGAAGAAGAAGTCCTCATACGAAGTACGTAGTACCCAGTTACAACGGGGTCTTCTCTGCATTCTCGTGCATCACGAGAGCATCATCCCCGGGCATCGTCGTTTAATCGTTTATTATTCTTGTTTTCCGACTCGAAGTTGTTTCCGTCGTAAAACGCGCGTTCCCGTCGGTGACGATTCATCGTAAACGAAATGCAGAGTTCGCAAATAGAACAGAGGAAGACAAACGTTCGCTCGAAGAGGACAAAATGGAAGCAGCAAAAGGTGAAAATCCTCGAACGATGTTGTCTCAAGGTCTGTACAAGCCAGGTGGTAGAGAAAATAACCAAGTGAATGGTAGCAAGTAGTCGTGGTTGGGCGACGCTTAATTCGGATCAACGGCCTGAGCCTTTGGCGAACCGTTCGTCTCGAGTGCACTCGACGAATCCGTTGGTCAACGAATTACGTAACGATTTGGGTACGGAAGAAACAAGGCGTTAGGAAAACTGGCTAATTTATGCAGAAGTGTTTGTACAAAGCACGCTGTCCGTGTATCTTTGTTAATGGGAGTTCACCGCTACGTTTACTTTACCGCTCCTTTACACGTCCCGAATCTTAAGTGCCGGACGAATTCATTGGCCGACTCGCCGGACCTGAGACCACTCGAACACACGAGACAGCATTTAACGCGTGTGATAGAATCAAAAGACACGACAAGGTTTACTGGTGCTAGACCAGACGGAAATTAATTATCACGCTAACGAACAACGACACACGCTGGTATGCTCGGACAAGAGAGTTAAACAAATAAACTAGAATGTGTTTATTCAACCGTGTTTGACATCCGACTGTTCTTTATCCGGAAAATGTACCCTCGAGGAAAATAAAGCTTAAAATTGGTTTTAATTAAAGAGTCGTCGAACGAAGTGCGGAGAAAATCAACCATAATTTACGTCGTTCCAAAGATATGCTTAATTAACGAGTCAGTTTAATTAGCAGCGAAGCGATCTTGATTTCAAGCTCCCTCTATAACTTCAAGCCACCGAAACGAAGCCCGATTAATGTTTCCTAGGATTTGAACGGTATCAATTTTGCAGCAACGTAGCCCCGGTTCCGCGTAATGGAAATTCCAAGAACGATCGCTGTTCTCGAGCCGTCAACTTATTTGATAATATTTTCAGGAAGCGTGTTCTTCGAGAGTGGCATCGAGACAGGCAATAAGCAGCGACAGTTGAACGATACTCGAAGATAACGACACTTTGACCGGTATTAAAGCATAAATATGGGACGACCAGAGGGTCAGGTGGGACGACATGGACCGTAAGTGGGCAACGGTGAAGTACGCCGGTCAGTGACATCCCGACGAGCCGTCGCCTCTTCAGGGCTTACAGGTTTGACCAGAATTCACAGCATCACGTGGATGCAGGCAAGTATAGGAACCGCTATTCGTGCAGCTGTGTGTACCAACGACACGCATTTTTGTCCTCTTCCTCCACGCTTCCGCGTGAATTTCGAAATCACGTTCCACATTGCGTCACCGGTATCGTTTCTTCCGTAGATTTCTGAATTCGAGAGAAACTCGCCGATATTTGCGGCTAGAAGGTTTCATTCCTGTGTACGTCGAGAATGAGGATTCTTTTCGCAGCAGATCCGCTCGAAGAAAACCTCGTACCGGCTAAACAGATCGATCTTGATGTCTGTCCGCTTGAAAGGGAAGTTGTCGTAAAAACAGCTGGCGAAGGTGCTCGCGAAGATCACCCAGTGATCCAGTTGAAAAAAAAGGAGCAAACAGAGCACGGAACTGTGCACGGACTCGAAGAATTCAATCGTTCCCCACGTCCATTTGTCCACACCTGCTGTTCGTCGAAGCCAGCCGTCGAAGCGGCCAATTGTCGACAGGGGAAACGAGAGGAGGGAGGCAAAAAACGACGCATCTCCAATGAGTTCTCATTGACGATGCAACGTCGTTTTTGCACGTCGCTCTGTTCGAGGTAACACGCTGTTCCGAGAATGATCCTCACCCTCTGGTGGAGCGCACACCGTCGAGAAACAGGATCGATCGTGAGCTGGCATTGATAGATCACGAAGGGGGATGACTAAGATACAGGAAGCAATTACGAACGTTAATATTTGTGATGATTTTTTCCTATTTTTCTTTCATGTCGTACCAGGAACAGCAGGAGGATGCAACGACGTTTACCGGCGACCGACACGGGAAGTTACTGGAGATGGACGTCGACCGGTGATATGCTTCGTATCGATTCCGGATCAGGTGTCCTTCTCCCTTTCTTTCGGGTAATTGGAATTCGACACGGACGCGTGTCAACTCTTTGCGGATAATCAATGCATATTTGCGTCCGGTGTAAACCATCGGGTATAGTCGATACTTATATATTTATATCTTTAGCAATTTTTTAGCTTGCATTTTCGATGCCCAGTGAAAATTGACTATCGATTTTATATAGCGTTTAAGTTCGAGTCCATACGCAAAGGATTAACGAGTGTAATTAACGAACGGTAATTTTGACGTTGAGTTTAAGTCAAGGGAAAGAATTTTCAGCGACAGTTTCAAGATTCGGGGCACAGGAACAAGTCGATAGGTAAATGTTACGCGTGCAACAACCTATACCGGTCGTTTCCCATGAACTTGGCCTCGACATTCGCGTGACGCAACGGTTGGTGTGCGGTGCAGGTGAAAGTGGACGACACCGTCCTTTTCGAACGATTTCCAATGCAACACGGTGCCACGGAGAAGAATGACTAATCGATCCCGATCGAATCTGTCCGACTTGGATCGATCGTGAACAACGCAGAGGCCAACGGATAGTCCCTTAACGTAATTCAAAACCGGCTGGACGTAAACGGAAGAGGCTTATACGATACCTCGAAGAGAAGACGACCCGAGGAGCCATCATGGAACGAATATGGTGCGCCAGGTCCATGGGAAAGCACCTTGGGCCTCGACATGGCCGATGCCAGAGGTGAGCATTATGAGGTAAGACTGTTCCGCTCGTAGGGAAGGGAAGGACAAAGAGAGGTTCGATGTCCTGACAGAGCCCTGGCTTGCTCATTCAAACGTTGCCCAGTCGTGTTAGTCATAGTGGTTGTTTGGAAAAAAAAAAGAAAAAAGAAAAGAAAAAGAGAAAGAATGAAAAAGACTCGGGAAGGATTCAACGTGGTCGATCATCATCGTCAAACAATTAATTGTGTATACGTGTGCGTGGGTTTGACCTCGGGCGAAATTGGTTTGCCAGGATCTTCCTTTGCCTTCTTCTTTTTCGCGTTGCTGGGCGTGTTCGAGTTTTTGGGGTAGTTCTTAAGACGAAATTATTTCTATCGAAAAATGTTTTTCAAGACACGTATTGATTCGATACGTATTTCTATATTTAAAAGGAGAACAAAGAGTTCTAATTTTGATACGAAGGACCGAATGAAAAAATTACGTTCGTCTCATAAAGATTAATCAAAGGCTCGTCAAAACGCGTTTATTGCTGTGATTCAGTCTGTTTGCAAATCTCTTGTTCATCAATTCAATGCCGTTTTTTTTATGATTGTATATTTGTTTATCGAAGCAATAGTTGTGTTGTGATATCCTGTCTCTTATTCTTTTTTCTTCTCCTAGCGTACATACGAAGAATAAAAAGATCGTACGAAAGAGTCATTCTTCCTCGTCGAGGCTTCCTTTTCATGCTATCTCACGTACACCTGTTCGCTGCCAAATGAGTTTCGTTTCGACGCGGAGCGACGAAGCGAGCACGAGGAGAAGGCGTTGAAGCAAGACAAAAGGTGGAGATAAAAGTCTCTCAGAGCGAAACGACTTCCTCCATCTAAGAAGTTTCTTGGCGGATTCGCTCGTAAAACTCACCAGAATTGGATTGCGATGCCAGTAGAACAGCCAGACAGAATATAATCCCGGGTCGACAGGGCCCGGTGCTCAAGGCCGACATGTCGGCGCTCTTCTTCCGTTTCCTGAAACCATCAAAAACGTATTGTTAACTACTTTTATGTTACTTTATTTTCTTGTTTAATTTTTATACGATGTTTAGCTTATTTTCAAGAGAAAATATTAATATTTTCAAGTCGCTTATTCATCAATTGAGATTCGACTATGAAATCGTTCTATTTGTATATTTATCTTTTCACGATGATATTCCATGAACTTTGGTAAGCTATGGTATGGTTTCGTTTCGTCGAATGTTAAGGTTCCAGTTAACCTGTCACACAGTATATATTCTATCGTGATCGGTGACTGGTGACAGTTGGAAGCGAGCCAATCGCATACCTTCGCACTTTGACCGACTAGTTCTCGCGATGTTACAACAAGGTATGCAGATCAGCACGACGAGCGTGCGAGTAAGCGTAGTTCAGTGCGGGGCGAGACGCGAAGATCCACGAACACGAATCGTTCGATTTGTAGCTTCGGGCGAAAACGACGGATACGACTAAATACCAACGGTTCGCGCATACGCCCATACGTGGGGTGTAAATTTACGAGGTACGGACGCGTGGGAATACGCGTGCGATTTCCGGCTGTTCGAGATGATAAGGGTCAAAAGACGATGACACTCTTCATGCGCAAAGAATATAATTACCGATCTCAGGGGAGGGTTTGATATTTCGGCTTTCGGAGTCGACGAACCATCGGCTAGCGCGGCGATAAGAGTCGCGTGGAGAAGGAATGATGTATGTTAGGAACGTGGCTGACGGGGGATTCCCTGGGGAGAAAGAGAGAGACCGAGGAATGGAAAGAGGAGAAAGAAGCAAGGAACAAAAAGAGGAATCGACAGGAAGAGAAGGTGGACTTTGGTGAAGCCGGCACGCATACCAGTTGCTACGACAGCGGCTTAATACAAAGTGTTAGCGAGATAAAAGAGCGTGGGTAGTTTCTCTTCCACCCGTCGGCTTCATCTTTCCCCGTCGTACCCGTGCTTCCGCTATCGGCGTTTCATTGTTGATCGAGAGTAAGAGAAAGAAGGAAGCTCGCGACTCGTGATACCCGAAGCTCGCGACCGCTCGTTAACGACGCTGTAAATTACATCCCGGCCTGTATCGTAATGAATCTCGCGATGCTGGATGGATATCCTCTCTAACGTTTTTGCAACCAGCGGAACGAACGACTGGAAGGGACACCCGGCTATGGCGAATCCCGGTACCCTCGAGAGCCGGCTGAAGCTACGCGTCATTGCGTATTCAGGATACGGCCCGTTGAGCCGAGGAATTCGGTGAATGGGTATGAACGGGCATTGACGAGCGCGCACGCCTTTACGGGCTGCGAAAGTATTCGCAGCTGAAAAATACAGGTACAAGGAGGACGGTGTGAAAGATTTTCTTGATTTGGATCTTCAAGGCTGTTTCACGAAAGAACTGTTCATCGTTAAATTCCGTTAGATTCTTTCTATAAAGTTGCCCTGAAGATCAAAGGCTCTCGGAAGAACTAATAGAAAAAGCATAATCCAAGTATGTGCTGGACTTTAAATTTTGGAATTTAAACTCTAAAGTTAAGTTGTTTTTCACGTTGTGACGTGTCGCGTAGATTGTCAATGAAAATTCTGTAATTAAAAGGGCCGCCACTTTTTGCCTCAGCTTATCCCCTTCGAAATTCAATGAATTCACGTATCTATTGTTCCATTATCGCATTGCCGACCGAGCGTGCGTATACGTTCGTTAAACAGAGACGCCGTTACCGGCGACAAGCTAGAAACGACACGTTCTGAATGGAAATGCAAGCGTGGTTCGTTTTAACGTAGCCCACGGTTCTTTCCCCCGTCCCCTTTTTCTTCCTGGTGTTTCCCTTTCGTCGTCGAGTCCGTCGATTTACCCTGATTCGTAGCGAGTCGCGTTACTTTCCTTGTTGCAGGACCCGGTTGTGGCCGCGATTCGTCGAACCGCGACTAATTTCACTTGCGCTCTCGGTACGTCCGTGCTGCAACCCAAAGGCCGATTTCACGCGGCGATACGGATCGGTTCGGACCGAGTATTCTTCGCATCGATCATGGCGTAATGACGCGTGGTGAACACGCGGAGAAGAGGTAGCTTCTTCGAGAAGAAAGCCACGATTCGCCGCCGTTTCGAGCGGCTAACGCGGATCATGGCCGATTTCACGAAGGTAAATGAAATCTTGATCGAGTTTGTCGGATCGCACGGCGTACAACGAGCGAACAAACGCCTGAATCGGTTGCGTCGCGTTAACCCCGAGGACCTGAAGAGAATGAATCTCGACAGTTGGAGAACGCAATTAGAAAACAACAGAACCGATAACGATCGAGGTAACCTAGTCTATTCTCGGATAACAGCTGTTCGTATGATAATTAACGACGACATAGGAGTATGGCTGGTGTTTAAAGCGCAGGTATAGATGCACCCACAAGTCCAACGAAATGGGGTGTTGGTGGCAGAGGTTCCGTTAGAACCCGGAGGCTGCGTTCGTTCACCATTACCGTGGAACGCGGAATATGATTACCTTCACCTGGGAACAGACTGTTCATATCCCCTCCGGTGAGGAGACCGTGGGCGAAGTTTCCACCGTGGATCCTGTGTCCTGGTTAGCCGGTTGATACTCGGCGATGTTCCGTGATTAGTTAAAGACTGGCTCCCCGCACGATTTCCGACATTACGGGCCGTGAGATCGAGATCAGGCTTGCCTTCAAGTCCGCATTAACGACGACAAACGAGATACGAGAAGAAGCCGCCATAACAGCGAATCCCGAGTAGCCATAGCAAACCCATTCACGCGTATAGCTAATTCGATTTCGCGTGTTGCGTGTTATGCAAATGGGACGATTCGATCGATTCGCGTGTACGTGCGTGCACGATCAACATCGTTCGCGATCGGGGTTACGCCACAGTTTGCATTTACTAATTGGAAATCGTCCGAAGGAACGTTTCTTCCTTCGTGAGAAACGGGAATCGACGTTTTATGCAAATCGTTCGAGATCCCTTTGATTTGGCGAACTTATGGTCATCCGAACCATTTTTGTCAGACTGTTTATCGCATGCCGCGCGTAACGGCGCGGTGTGGTATTTCATATAAAGCGTTTTAAACGGTGCCGGTGACACGATGCAAAGCATTTACTTCCGACATGGTAATACGCTGAATGAGCATCGTGCACCGATCGAGCAACGAATAACGGGCCTGTCCGCCTCTCCTAAAAGGCACTATGGTGCGTCCCGTCCACCGGATGCTTCATCTTCTTGGCGAGGATTCGACGTTTGAAAGCTGGATAATTGACAGCACGGCTTCTGGGCTATCTTATCGCTCGCGGTAAGTGGATGTCCAGCTTTGGTTGGACTCTCTGATGCGTCCTTGGGAACATCGTCTATCGCGTGTGCCTTTAAATCACTCGAAAAGTCTTTCTCAAAAGTGCTTCTGAATAAAATATGAATTATAATTTCAATTTCAAGAGCTATATTTCCTTGATCACTTCGGGGAACACAATAGCTGATAAAAAAGAAATGGAAATCGACGTGTATCTCTACTATAATATTCCGTGTTAGTTTCATTATCGAACAAGACTACAGGAGACTAAACAAGCACGACACTAACCGTGCCTTTGTATCTGATACAAGACCCTGTTGTTCGTTCATTGGTTCAGGAGTGTAGAACAAATGCAAGAACGGTCACGGCGTGATCTGCACATTTCAGTTTACGGCCGCAAGCGGGTTCAAAGGTCAGGGATCAGCGCGAAGGTGGACACTTAGTCGGGACGATGCTGGTAAATGACGTTATGCAAATTGCATGGTTAAACGTTAACTTTCGTGATCCTGCCACCATTAGCCGAGCCATCCAACGATGCCTCCAACCATCTTGCCCGTGGGAGCTATCCGTGTTATTAATTATAGGAGGAATCATCGTCGTTCCCGTTTTGTTCCTCGCGTGTTCAGAGAAGGTGTTTGGCCCGGAGGTAAGGGCCTTGTCCCGTTTCACCCCCGAAGGTGACTTCCGCATGCCGAAGGATTGAACAGTTCCAGACTGGTCCCTGCGGCCTCTCGACAGGTTGACGGCTAGCGGCTCGTTACGCAATCATCAACGAGTAATCTCGGCACGAAAGCAGTCATTGCTCCATCGGGGTGAATCCTGTTGCGTTTGGTCCTTCGTTCTGATGGATCTCGCAACCGCGCACTTCCAACTTGTGCCGTAATATTCAATTTTTCAACCCAGGATAATACAACCCTGCAGCCACTGCGAAGAAGGTCACGTTCGATTCATCATGATCGTATTGTGAAATCATTCGAAGCTGCATCAAACGGCACAAATTGCAACAACAAAGAAGAGCGAGTGTGCGGACGTGTTGGTGCAGAAGGTTCAGCGAGCCAGACTGCAGCGGATATTGGCGGAGAAATCATTAGCACGGGCCGAAGAGCAGTGGAACAGCGAGCGAGCGAGCGGTCGACCGTGTTTAGAGCTCCGCGAGGCGATTATATTGCGGGTTAAGGGGCTATCGGGTATTCATTACGCCTAATGACCTCTCGAAGCGGCGAGTGCTTTTGGGCACGATGGAACGATGGAACGTGAGGCGGCATGGTAGAGAAGGCACTCTTGGAACAACGGGGTTCGATTACTCAGGGCCTCGACGTTCACACGAGGGTGCTCGAGAGCAACAGGTCGGCATCATGTACACCGCCTCTATTTATAGATCTACCTGAGCTAGAATTACGTGGGGCCGAGGATAAGCCTGGCCGCCGACTCCTCGTCTTCACCTGAATCCACCACGTTGCCTTGATGCTTGCTACCCTTCTCGGCCATATTTGGTTCGTTCGCACCGGCAAATCGCGTTTCACTTGGTGATTCTAAGGAATTCGCCCCAGCGGTCGATCGATCGATCGATCGACCGGTTCTCTGCCTCTTTCTTTTTTCTTTTCTTTCGCGCTCCTTTTCTCTATTTTCTCACATTTTCACGACGCATAAGAGGATTCATCGATTTCACGGAATTTCACTGGACATCGATCGTGATTATGAATATTTCATTATCTTTCGACTCGATTGGTCGTCGCTCGTAACAAAAATCTGTAATAAGCGTAACGGGGAAATGATGGTCGGCGTCGATTAAGGTGTCTCTTTTTATTTTTCGTCTTTCTCACGGGAATAAGCGCGAGGCTCGTAACGAGCCGACCAAATAGCTCGATCTCGTGATGCTTGATAGTCGCCGCGTACCTTGTACCAAAGATTACGTAGTTTTATCGTGAACAACGTGTTGTCCCATAACTCGCGACTTTCGTTATACCGTTACAGACGGGGAAAAAAGCCGGTATACGTGACGGTAAAAGATACGTGTGTTAATAATAGCTTAATGGCCTACATCGGTGTTATAAAAGCGTCGCGTCGCGTCGGCTTGGCTAAAAACGCGATATCGATGGGGATGACACATTCTGCAGGCGGTATGCAAATCGCGACAGGATTCCTCGAGCGGTCGGTCTAATCGTTTTCAACGTAATAATCACGAGCTGTGCTTATACATATGTATGTATATATCATTCGGTTTTTCGAAGACGACGAAGAATTGTTCGAGCGTGTCGTAAGAATTCCGAGCATCGCGTCCTCTCATGGCATTCAAAGTCCCCTCACCCTCCCATTTATTTTCCCCATCCTTCGAGTTTGTGCGTCGCGATTGAAACGTCCCCTTCGTGTCGATCGATCGTTCGATCGTTCAGCAGCACGTAATAACGAGTATTACCGCAAGATGCGGCGATTCCCCTAGTATTATAATATCTCGTCGAAAGATCGGATCGGGCCGGGTGCCCGCAACCTTCCCAGATAACCCATCTCCGTTCTTCTCTTCCAATTTCTTCTCTTATCCCTCTCTTTTTGTCGGCTTCGATGCTGTTCGGATGTTTTAAGCGTGCACATCGAAATACTTGTTTGTAATGGACGGCGAGGCAGCCACAGGTTCATCATTGTGATTATTAAATTCGAGCAATTTAACCGTGATACAAAATGTTCCGTTCGAACGCGCATTCATTTCACGGAGTACGCGTTCATTTTCGTTAATCGAAAGGGAAGTTGTATCCGCGTGTTTCTCCGTTAAATCGATTCCTCGCGGTACGGGCGAATCGACAGAACCCGTTTTATGCATTCGATGATGTAACGTAACTCGTGTGTCTTGCGTCGGATAACATTCCTCGATGGAACGCGATATTTTCGCGAAGTTTCATCGTTATCCGGGAGAACGGCGCGTTGCGGAGCCGGTCTAATCTTTTCGCCAGTGTACAATTAACTCGATATTATTACGGCGTTCGCATAACCCGGTCCGTGAGTTACTCGCATTCTTTGCATTCTGCCTTCTTCGTATATCTCCCTTATATGTATATCTGGAAAACAGCAATAAAGTCGTAATCCCATCATCCACACCAGCGCCGTTCCTCTTCTTCCTCCACCTCCGTTAAGTTCACTCTTTTTCATCTGGTCTCCTCTGCACGAACCGTTTATGGATCTCTCTGGCAGCCACTCGTCGAGTTTTCCGTACCGACGAGTAACGAGCGTGGAAAGATTCACGCACGGCAACGAAATATAATTTCCTCCTCGTCCCGCGATATTCTCACTCTCGCGTTTCGTTGTTTTCCCTTTCCGATCACGGGGCTTGGTTCTTTATGAGCGGAAGTCTATCGCTGTTTCGATGGAACGGCTGCCGTCTGCTTACCGCAATCGCGTTTGCACAATCCGTTAACGCCTTTTCCAGACCCGCCGCGTTCTCTCTCTCTCTCCGCGAAGTCCCTTTGACCCAACAACGTCCTCTTTCCGAGTCGTTTCGTGGCCCTTTTTCCCTCGTCTCGTGTGTTTGTATCAGTTCGTGGTTGTACGACGAGGAACACAGAGGCGAACGAGCGGCAAAAAAAAAAAAGAGGGAATTTAGAAGGCGCAATAAAAGCGAGGAGGAGGGTCCCTTCTTTGTTTGACGAGAGCCTTTTTTCCAGCGCGTTCCCATGCATCAAGAGAAACCACTCTTTTCTCGGTTATCCGGAGCGGCGGTGCACAACAGTCCAGACCCGGCCGGGCAAACTCTGCTGCCGAGTTTCCGGCGTGAAGCGCCCTAAGGTCGTGTAAACACGAGCGCGCACAAACCTCGCCTAGGGAACGCAACTCTACTTTTTCACGGATAATCCATAAGTGGCCGTTTTGTTCGCGGCCTGTCCTGTGTTGTTGTTTCATCCGTAATTTTCCGATTCTTTCCCGACACGTCATCTCTCCCTGTAATTTCTCGCTGCTCTCCACGCGAGAATGCGATTCGAAACAGCATAATCTCGAAATTAATTTGACCACGACGCGAGAGATGGTTCCACGGGAAACAGGTTTTCCATCGCGGCGCATCTTACCTCTCTATCCCGATCGCTACCGGTTCTCTCCCCTCCTCCTCCTTCCTCACTGATAGACAACTAGTAATCCAATTACGGGAGTTTCGTTTCTGTTTTTTTTTTCTTTTTTTGCGGCGAGCGAGCATATAATAATATCCAGCGGCCGATATCAGAGGTACGTAAATAGCTTAGGAAGGATGCATCGTTGAACGATCATCGAGGCAATTTGCACGAAATTAAAATGGCCGCGATCCACGGACAGGGAAGAGGATGAGACGAGGAGGGGCAAGTCCGGGGTTGCATCGAGAGGGCAAAGCCGTGCTTGGTAATCGACGTGTCCGGATGATTGCGGCAGGTGTAACAGTGTGTCGCGATACCCGCGATCACCGACAGGAAGCCTCTCTCGTCCGAGTGTATCTTTCTCCTCGTACCGGTAATCGGAAACATCGGGGCGTTCCGATCGTGCCGCTACCTATCTGATCGTGTAATAACAGGAAGACGTACGGTGATCGTGATAATTAAAACACGCCACGTAGTAATCTGTAGCCTATTAAAGACCATCAATTACGAACTGCCCTTCCCTCAACGAGACGCATCTTCGAAGGGAATCTCTCGTCCGGGCTGTTGTGCATAATTCAGAACGCGTTTCGTGATAATGGTCCTTCGGGAGACGGGCAACGAATCGATAGGTTCCTGGAAAAGAACGTGATTTAAGGGATCGTTCTTCCTTTACTCTTCTTCTTCGTTGCATGCTCATCGTTTAACATTTTTCTTCATTTTTTTTTTTTTTTTTTTTCTTTGGATGTTTCGTTAAGCTTCTAATGACTGCTTCCTCTTTATGCTCAACGTACCGCACCGTAACGAATCTCGTCGTAATCGACCGCTACTGAAGAAATTAATCGTAGCCCGGTGAAGTGTCGCGGTAGCTCGTGAATTCTCTGCCCTTCGGTAATTGTACGGCGAATCTCACGGGAGATTCGCGGAGTGTTTCACAGGGTAATATAACGAGAGTTTTTTTTTTTAGCCTTCCGGAAGACCGACGTTTCCCCCAAAGGGATAGGGAAAAAAGCAACGACAGCCACTGTTTTACGGTGTGACGAGAGAGGACTCTTATCGTCGGAGCCTGCGAAAACCGAGCGCGAAATTTCTCAGGAATCCGACGTGCAGGGAATCGACGCCCGTTTTTCCCTCCTCTCGTTCCCGATGCCATTATCCACCCCTCTGGCCGTCCACGTTCGGATTTATAGCTCTACTTAAACCGTTCTTTACGTTCATCGAGCGTAATGCGAGTGTAACATCGTTGCCAGGCTAATCTCAACTACGTTGCATAATGCTTCGCGTTTCCGTCGCTCGTTTCTACGACTTCCTTCTGCTACGATGTACTCTTCGAATCGAACGATAACGATGCAACGAATATGTAAAAAAAGCAACGGTTTCGATCGGTTCGACTTAATCGACGCGAATCAAACAGAGTACACGATTTAATCGCCGTTCGAAAGTGTACTATCCTATTCCGAGTACTATCATTGATTCTTGACAGCGGAGGGGAGAAAAAGAATTGCAACGTCTTCCGTTATCGAGTGCGAAGCTCTTTCTTCGGCGTTATTATTGGCAGAAAAGGTCGGTTATAATCCAGGGAGCGGCGGAAATTGTCCGTTACGAAGAGTACCGGTGATTAATTATTATGCAAACTAGCGGTATCCGCGTTCCTAGTCCTTTATGCGTCTCGAAGGTGCCACGGCTCCTCTCAAGACGGTTTAATGACGAGTCTTTAAGACGTTATTGCTACGTTTGACAGAAGCAGCGCGACGAGAGTTAAACGTTCACGGCCGATGGAATGCGGAATGTCATTCCGTGAAGCTTTTCTCTCGGTCTGTTGCTCGGCTGTCGTTCACCACCGAGCCCAACATTGTTACCAAGCTCTCGATGGATGATGTTTTATGATGTTCCTGGACGTAAATGGTGAGACGAAAGATCTTGTCTTTCGATTAATTTTCTTGAATATACAGCTGCGATCGTAGCTGTATCTACAACGTACGACGCGACGTGTTGTAACCGTCATCGCGTCCACGCTATTGAAAACATTCGATCGGACAATGTTGCAATTTTTATCACGATCCATTATCAGAGTACCACAATGAGATACACGGCGTTTTGCAAATAGAAAAGCAGAAGCACTTTTCTTGCTTCTTCGAGGCAGCATAAAAGACGATTTAACGCGTAACGATCAAGCGAACGTTACAAAGTAACGACTACGGGCATCGCGGCGTGACGGGACACTTTGAGCGAAGCAACTTCAACATTGTACTTCAAGGATCGTTCCCAATTGCTCTCGCTGTTGGCCTGCGGTTAAATCGATGCCTCTCGAACCGACTTGGACGAAGATTTACTTCGGGGGCTGACGTGCGGTGTGTAGTTGGCCGTCGAAGAGGATGACAAACCCGAGTTCACGGGAATTATACGTCCTTCCATTACGGAATGTCGATTGCTCGTTCCTCGCCGGCCGTATTATGGCAGCGCCTGTCGAGGGTCTCTTGACGCCTCCTGCGAGCCGAACAAGAAGTAAGCCGAAGAGAGGAGAGGTAGGAAAAAAAAAAGTGGACAGGCTCGAAGTCGTCGAGGAATGGAAGAAGAAACGAACGAACAAACTAGATAATTGCGAATATCTGCTGACGCAGCAAGGAAATCGTCGGACGATTCACGGTTGTTTGACTTGGAGCCCCGGGAACAGCGTCCAACAGATTGCTCCCAGTAATTGGATCTACTTCTCCGTAATTATGCTCGAAATCGTTAAAATGATATTCTCTGGAGGGGGATGTGTCTATCAAACGAATATCTCTGATTTAAGAACACCATACCCTGCGATATTGGGCACATTTTTCACGTGTAATTGGATGATTACCGTCTGCTACTCTTGCCAGATCGAAACATCGATGGGAAACCTTTGGACACGGCGCCATGGAAATTTCTTCTTGTTTGTAGAAATTACAGAGCCCTGGAACGAGATTACAGGTCCTAGATACTGTTTCAAGGTACCGTTTCCGTCGAGATCGATTCCTTGGACGCACGTTCGGCTACTCTCTAATCAGAAACGCGAGCGTAACCAGCGGCGAGACAGGATGCCCATGCAAATACCAGGACACGCCTAGGTATCGCATATACAAACAGAGAATAATTAGAATGATAATGGAAGCGTGCTCTTCGGGACCAAGAACGAAGGAACGAGCTTGTAAAGCGGGGATTGGCTGGCCGAGGCTAACTTAACTTCGTTGGTCGGCCTGTTTGCACATCGGGAAACCCTCGAAGTTAGCTGCATCGGTCCGATGTTTGCCCTACGTTTACGTGGAAAGCCTGAAATACCCGAGTTTGCTTTGGGCGCGGCGGCCCACGGACGCGTTTCGTCGCCGATCACACGGATCGTCTTCGAACGGACCTTTAAGTTCAAGGCACCGTGCCACTTAGCGAGACAATGTTGAAGGTAAACAAGACGCACGCATCTGGCCAAGCTTCACCCGAACGTTTGTCTTCGGCGTGGGAAAGCTCCGCGCCATCGCGCCTTCCAACTTTTCGTATGCAGCTCCGTGATTCACAAATATCAAAACGACCCTTTTGTCTCGGCGCGTTTCAATCGATTTGCGTTTAATTTGTACGATTGGGCAAACAGCAAAAGTGAATTTGCATGGTTTCATCGTGGTAATGTTCAAACAAAAGATGGGGTCACACCTTTCATTATTTTCTTATATTGTCACGATACTATACAGTTGTAGAACGGGTCACTGGATTGTTTTGATGTAAAATAGAATGAAAGGAATAATTGCAAGTAGGTATAGTGTGCCGTACTACGAACGACCGTTTTCACTGCGGTATTCGACGTGTTAACAACCGCGGGTATCGATTTAACAGAAGTCTCTTTTCTGACGGTCGACAAGTAAGATTGTTGTAAATTGCATTTCGTAGAATGATGACACCGGACTCAGAGAATTGTAAATATATACATAAATCATTGATGCCACTGGCGATTAGTGTCGAGCGGTTATGGACACTTTTAGTAGTTAAAGAGGTAATTGTATTATCGAGTGATAGTGATTTGTATTAACTTTACACAAAGTATTCTGTCAGCACGAGTGAATGACAAACAAATGATGTACAATTTTTTCGAAGAAAAGACGAGTAATCGCATCGAATCGCAAGAGTATTGAAAACATATTTTACAACGGTCCTGAAACTGTCTATGTAGGTTTACTATTGTGTTCCGAGACAATATGAAAAGAGCGAGCTACTGCGGGAAGACGAATCAGGAAATGACGCAAAGTTGATCGAGCGCCGCGTTCGGACAACCCATCACCTTCGTCTTGCGATTCCTCGTAAGGTCAGGGTGAAGGAACCTTAATGACTGGATACCTAGGAGACGGGATAAGAGTTAAAGAAACGGTGATCCTGTCCTCCCTGGAACAGGCATCATGCGCACCTGTGTCGAGCTTTACCGAAGCAAACGTGCACCGATCCCTTAGCGAGTCACGATGGCCAGTCTTCTTGTACAAGGTTTTCAGATCGACGCGACATCCCGACTAGGAAACCAGTACAAGGAAGCGTAGAACGATAACTGGAAGAGCTTGGACGCTCCTGGGAAGTAGCTACGACGAATGTACATGAGATTTCACGGAATCGAACGTGACTGTTGTCCAGTTTTGCCCGTCATCTGGAGCGCGAATCATTTTCTTCGTTTTATTTTCGTGTGTACGTTGAACGTGTCGAGAGGCGAGATAATACTGAACGAGTACTGTCGACGATTTTTGATACGTGGTTAATCGCGAGGTCGGAGGAATTCAATAAGAATCCAGGAAGACAAGAGTCGCTGTAAACAGCGAGATAAGTAACGTGACGTGTTCATTGTATCGCGACGGATGATGAATTCGAAACGAGTTTAAATTAATTAAGTTAAATGATTTTCTTAAGGGGAAGAAGATAAAAGACTCGAATCAAAGCGTTGCATATCCGTTGGTCCCCGTGATCCAGGCGCGAGTTTTTCTCTGGGTAAAAAAGCGCAACGAGTCCGTTGCGTGATTAATATTTGCACATCCGGCCGGTTGGAATAATTTTCATCGGTTCGTTCTGTTGACGAAGCGCGGAGCCGTGTTGCAGCGCAGCGTGTCGGTGTCACGCAAAGAAAACGAGAAGATCGACGAGGTCGTGTACGAACCGGCCAACGGGACACCGTTGTTCCGGTGGCCCTCTATAAATAGGATGGCGGAGAGCTTGATGATCAATATTCGTACATCCGGTTGGTTGAACGATCCGACGGATATTCCTACTTGAATTTTATCAGAAGTAAGTATTTTTATGGGGCATATACCCATAAAACGGTTAGTCATGAACGTATCGCTTGTTTATTTTGCAAGAAATTTTTCGGTACTCTTTGCCGTTAATCGGCGTGTTTGCAAGCGTGATATCTAGGAACTTGTGCTCCGAAATAATGAGATTCCATAGAGGTAACAGTCGCTGTAACGAGCACACACGTTATCGTCTCTCTAATTTCCAGAAGTCGGCCGAAGGAATTCCTGGCGGGGGAAGTATGTAAACGGTTACAGACGTCTCATTGTTACAAAGGAGGAGATGGTTGTGCTCGAACGGCATACCGTCTCTGGATGGGTCGAGCACGATCAGAATAAATGCAAGTCGGTGCAGTTGAACGAGAAGGAGGCGTCCAACCGGAGGTGTTAGCGGACTATAAAGAGAAGCAGAAGAACGGTCGGCTCGTGCACGAGCCACACAGCGGGATACTGTTGTGTCCCCGTGGCCCAGGTGCAGGGCCACCCTAGGCTCCCCACCTTTTCCTCCACGTATACGAACGGCACGGCCAGAAAGGTTACTCGTCGAAGTTGGCAACAGGAGCGCTGGTGAACGCCGCTGTGAAGATCGACTCCTTTCTCGAGGTGGAGGACAAGGCGCGGGGGAAATAATGTGGCGACGGTGAACCGGATGCGAGCTTTGTGAACCACGAACAGCCACCCAACGTAGCAAGGGCCAGTGGAGTTGTCTTACCCTGTGTAAGAGGCCCAGATACGATCTGCCCGTAGCCGACTCGCGCCGTCCATCGGGGCCCACCTTCGGGGACAGGTTCACGCGACAACAAAACCTGTCGACGCCTCGATACGTCAGCCTTGAAAGAATGATAATCGCTCGTAGCATGGGGGGCACCCACGAAACGGTCCTGTTACGATCTGTACCCTTGTAAATGGTATCGTCTCTCTGTTGTTTCTAGTTTCGCGACGATGGTAATTAAAGTTTACGGCTAAGAGCCTTCTTCATCGATTTAAGATATCGCCGCACAGTGGTCCCAAATAATGAAAAATGCGTAAAAATTTCGTAACTTCGAAGCGCTATACAAGAGTTATCTTATCAGCCATCAAAATCGGTTTACGTGGAAAATCGAAATTTCAATTTAAAAAATTGAGAAATACAGAAATAGGATTTTCTCGAATATGTTAAGCTTGGTACAATTTTCTAAAAATATTTTCATTCCAATTTGCTCGATACCAATACCAAATAGTAAATGATTTGAACAGTTGCAAAGATATGATCACTTTTTTGTTATTGAAATTTATTAAAATTCGAAGCTTTACTTACGTACAGTGTCGTGCAACATTACTAAACATAATATCTAAAAGGTCGTAAGCAGCGTTACGCAGCTGAATAAAATCGCATTGTGTATATATGTAAGATTCTGATAAGTGTTGGTGGACAAAGTAGAACTTGGAGCACAATGGAGCTAAATAGTGATAACGTCGTAAACTTTTCAAAATATCACCATTTTAACGCGTGTTTCAAAACTTCGATAAAGAATTTTATACAGATTATTATCCATGTACCGCTGCTTGACAGACGATAACATTCTAGAGACAAAACAAGAAACGTTGTCATTTTTGAAAATTAAGGTTTTTTCGCTTCACGGACCACTGTGCGGTGGTTCAACGACTCTCGCTATAATAATATCCCTCGCGATTCTACCGGTCTGAATTGCTATGTACATGACTTGCCACATTTGTGTGTATACACGTCTATTCGCTGAATTGTGAAATTATTTCCAAGGAGCGTCTACAAAATTTCATGGCTTCCTCTTGACTCTTTGCCCTCCCTGGAACTCGTATCAAGTATACAGCAATAGAACCACCGAGCCGAGGAAGGTTTCATTTCGATATTTCATCGAAACCGTACGATGTCTTGATATCTGTTCCGTTCCTCGACGTCAGCTGGCCATGGTTTTTCGCGAAAGGGCAAATGCACGAAGGAAAAGCTCGGGGAAAAGAACGAGCCTGGCAACCACCCTTTCCACAAGTCGGGTTCAGATAAAACGACCGAGGTCGGGCGGTATACGCTGTTACTATCTTATTACGAACCTTCGCAAATGATCTTCATCAAGGTAGCACCGTGTTCTACTGGCTCGACGTTTTCTCCTCTTTCTTTTCCTTCGCCCTGTTTTTTTCTCTCGGCTATTTCTACATCGTCAGCTCGTACTCGAGAAGAGCCACGAAGGTGGATGACTTTCATTCGTTCGTGGTGTGACGAGCGCACAACGTCGAACAGAGAAGACCAAGGGCTGGAGATGAAGAAGAAGGGCTTGAGAACGTGAACAAAAGAGGAGGTGGTTCGACGTTATTAATCTTGAAACGAACGGTAACGTGTGACGACGATCACGGTGGTTTCAACTCGTGGTGGATAGATACGGGCCACGAGTTCCACGGCTCATTCTTCATGGCCGAGTGACTTTTGCGTATATACGAATGCCGGACGATTAACGATCGTACCGTGGTTGCGCTCGTTAAGCGACAGTTTCTTTTCTACTACGAGATGAGCCACCGGTAGAGACGCGACGTCGAGCAACACCAAGAAGAAGAAGAAGAAGAAGAAAAAGAAGAAGAAAAAGGAAGGAGACGAAGAAGAAGGAGAAGAAGAAGAGGCAGGAGATGAAACTGGTACACCAGAGATCATCCCCTCGATCGAAGACGAATGATCCAGACTCTGCGCTGGATACATTATCGCTGTGTACGCGAGCTGAAAGGCCTGCACGAGCATCGGGGCGACACTTTCGTAGAATCGTGGATCGAGTACTCGTGACGACGATGGCGATCTGCAAGAGGTCCTCGAGCCAAGGTCGTACGACTAATAATAACTCGGTAGGCAGAAATCGATTTCACCACGAATCACGACACGATTCGAACCGGAATCAACGTGTGGGTCGATAGCGTTCGTTTCGCGACAATTCGATCCCACGCGACACGATAAGTTTCTCCGCTCATTATGCGTCGATATTTCGTGGGATTAACACGATTGCTCAAGTTGGTTCGTATTTAAGGAGAGTGAAAACAATCGGCATAACGAAAGTTGTGCCTCGAAAACAACTTCATTCTTGAGACATTGATTCTGAGGCGTGGCCGTGGTACGGTAGATTTTTCTTTTAACGTAATAAAAAGTGAATCTTCGAGAGAGAAGCGATTTTATTGAATTTATAGAAAATAGAACGTGCTCGAGCAAGCGTGGTACTCCTGGTTACGTAATTTCCAATTAACTCATTGCCAGCGAGTTTTTCTCGTTTCTCCTGTACAGATAATTGTGCGAAAATTCTAACAACAATCGTAGGAAACGAGGGGTTGCCATGCTGACCGCGGAGATTTCCTATGTGTCATGGTTCCGCTCTATTTTATTCCGTGATGAAATGAGATGGAAAAAGATAACAGTCGAAAGAACAACCCACGATGGGGAAGGAAAACCGAAGTATAATTATCACAGCAAATACTTAAGTATATATATATATTTACATATATCGTTGAGTTTCTAAAGTAAATTTTTTAACAAATTAATTTGAAATTTGTCACGGTATTAATGTCAAAACTCTTACATAGTTTTTCATCTTGACGGTTCCCGATGAAAGGGTTAAAACTTGACGTTTCTATTCTAGATAAAAATAGTTTATTTTAAGAATTATTTCAAAGTTAGAAAATTCTCGAAATCCGACGATGATGGCGAATCGGGTACGGAAATTTCTATGACTCGTACTATTCTTCGTTACGATGAAAGATACTGTAGATACACGGTGTACCGTGTAATTTGCATTTATTTTATCCGTAAACACGGTGCTGTCCAACTACTATCGTCTGCCTGTGTACACAGCTCGAAGAAGGAAGCACACTCGATACAAAGATTTCGAGAACAGAAAAATCTGTAAACGGGCCACTGCTATACTTTGAAATCGGTCTCTTGGATTGCTGCTCGGGAACGGCTAATAGCGTTAAAGCTGAGAAACTAAGCACCGGTTAGAAGGTTTACCGTTACGAAGGGGCCGATCACCATTCGAGATTAGTTCTCGCCCGAGATCGCGTTTATATCTGTTCCGTGGAGATGTTTGAGGCTTTTGCCTCTCGTTTCTTTTCATTTCACGGCCGATTAAAACAGGTAGACTCGCGTGCGTTTCATCAACGGTACAGTTTCATCGGTTCGTAGCTGCTGGCAGGCCACGATATCGTATCACGAGAACCCCTCGTTTGAGACCAGCTCCGTAAATTATCGATCCGTGTACTCATCGATCTTTTTCGTGCCTCGGATCAACCATAAACTCCGCCAATTCGAGCAACATTTAAATTGCAATCCGTTAGCCAAACGGTGAACAACTTTTCACCTTTTTCCTTCCCTTCCTTCGACGATTGTAACTCGTCGAGATACCTGTTAGACGAAGTTTGATTACACGCTGCTGTTTCCTAGTTCTTGTATCTTTCTTTCGATTTTTCATTCTGTTCGATTGTGATGCTCGATATAAACCGGTTTGCAGGCGCCGCACGTCCATATCCGATCGAAGATGATGTCATTAAAAAACCCAAGATCGCGGGGTATTTGCGTCAAACACGAGCCCCGCGAGAGAGAGAGAAAAAAAAGAAGTTGCGAGGACGAAATCATGATTTCGATTTCTCATTAACCGAACACCGTTCGGCCTCGAACACGTTAGCCTACGATGAAGCGGAGAACGGGCATAAGGATACGAAGAGTAAAGGTACGAACGCCTGGCTTTTAATTTGCTGTATAATGTTACGCGCTATTGTACTTAATTCCGGGCTGCTGTTACGGTACATCCCTCCTCGTAGAATCGCGTGCATTAGCCTCCCCTTTCGCGAACACTTCTCTTCTTCCTCTTTTTCTTCTTTCATTGCCAACTCTAATAAATAACACGGTCCCTCGAGAATGCTACGAATAAGGAATATTCGCTGGGAATCGAATTTCCAGCCAGCGATAGCTGAAACGATTCGAATCCATTTTGGAGCACGCTGACAGGCTTTCGATTTGACAGATAACGAATAGTATGAAGAAATATCTTTTAACGGTACGAAACAGATTTTCGAGGGCACGACTCACTTTTTTTTTTCGTTAGAAAATCTTACAATAGTTGGAGCAAATTTACTATTCAACGTTTCACGACAATCTACTCGCGAATGTACGCAGACGGATTACCGACAACTCGATCCTGTCTTATGAGATACGTGACAAGTGCTACCGAGCTGAGAAGGTGGCAGCAATTACGCGCGACAAGTTGTACGCCCGATAACACCTGTCTGGTCGCTATTTGTACGGATCAGTCGGACAAAAGATGCAGAAAAGCCAACAGCACCGTGAACTTGACGATTTCGTCGTCTTATCTACGAACGAGTCGACCAAGTACCTTTTAGAAAATGGAACGATTCATAAGCGAACCTGATAAAACGACCGCCGTAACCTGTTACCGCTTGTTACCGGATTATTTCGTGAGTAAAACGGCATGCGTCGTCGCGTGCATGCTCGTGCTTCGCCTTCGTTTCAGTCGCCAGAGGAATGGTAGAGAGAATAAGAAAGAATACGTTCAGGTGAAAACGGACAGAGACACGAATAAGGAGGAAAAAAGGATGGATAGGTCACCGACCGGTTGTCGTTGACAATTCTGTTGACCGACACACACACAGGACGAGCAACGACAGGTATGCCTACATTATTAGGGGAACTAGGCCAATGGTGCAGGTTCATTAAACTACCGCGAACTCTATTTGTATACCTTTAGTTTCGTTTGCAACGGAACGGGGCCCTATGGTTGTTTTAGGTCACTCGTCTGACCGAATTTTTTCGACAAGACCCACAACCATCGTTGCTCGCTTTCCATCACGAAAGACGACCAACTTAGTCATCGAGAAGGTTCCCCTTTGTTCACGAATCACGGACGATTTTCGCTTTTTGCTTTTGGGCTTTTGACGAGAGTGAATCAACCGAGTGATTCAGAGAAGACGGAACGATTCGAAAAGAATGTTTTTTATTTTCATGATCGACACGCAAGTAACGATATAACATGCAGTTTCGATGATAAAAATGTGTTATGATGTTTCAATATTTATTTTAATATGCAAGTGTTATTTTGAAGACAGAAATTCTCCCACAGAAACATTGAAAGCTGTCAGATTTTCGATGAACCGCCGAGTTTGTTAATGAAAAATTGTTTGCTCGAATAAAGGCGGTAAGGCAGTGGTTCCCAAACTTTACCGAGTCGCGGCGCCTTTCTTTCTCAAATAAAATTTTTCCATGGCGCCCTACCCTAAGTAAAAATATGACCAATCGTAAGTAAAAGATAAAAATTTAGTTTAGTTAGGCCAAATGTCTTGGTTCAATTAATCATGAAGCTTTTACTGTGAAGAGGCCGCGGTGCACAGTTTGGGAATCACTGTGGTAAGGTGATTCGATTCGTGTGGACGAGACGCGACGAGACGAGACGATTCGGCGCTGGTCGATTAACGTTCTAAAAACCGTTCGTGCGCTCGTGCAATACGTGCGACGAGTCCAAAGCTCGAATCCTCGGAGCCGATTCGTGCGCGCATTGAAATTCTCTCCGATCTCGTCGGGCAGAATAGCCGATTTTTATCGAGTACACGACCGGTTACCGGGCAGAGAGCTCATAAACCGCATTCGACATCGAGGCACGGGACAGCCACGTAAGGAATACGAAGTATCACAAGGTAAACCCATTCGTGGTATTTCAATCGACCAGACAGAAACCGTTCGAAACCCGTTCGCAGACCACGAACCCGTGAAACCGTGTCGCGCGAATTCCAGCACGGCGACGCTCGCGTGTTCGCGACAAAAACGATCGCAATAACGTTGTTAATCGGGAATATCCAGTGGATTTTAATGAAAATCGTGCTTAATACGATTTACTTTGGACGATGTGCACGGACGATTTATAAATGATATAATCCTGGCGTAACGTTCACGGTGTTAAGTCTGAAACGTTTCTAATGAGCCACGCGTAAAATAAGATAAGCGGAAGGATGAACGTACTCTTGATCTCCGTGCTGTGCACAGATAACACGGCTTATAGTTGACTTAATTATCCGTATCATTTTCACTTTAATCCGTATCGAGACAAAAATGAAATTCATTGAATAAATAGAGATTACGCGAGCCAGATAAGATAAAACGCACGAATCAAAATTCAGCTGGTCTCGTATCAGATTTTTGCCATGCTAAAGGTGATCAAGATCGGACGTTGAATTTAATTGTAACGAAGAGACGGAACGTTCGATAACACGGAAGGATCGTTCGCGAAATAGACAATTCAGTAATTGAAGTTCTTTGTGCTCCGGAAATGGAAACGTTCGTTTTTGTGCATAGGGAGTAAAGCCAGACGATTCACGATCGTGACAGAAAACCGATAACAAGTCTTCAGTTTTATCCCGCGACGCGACGGTTCAGCGCCAGATTCGATTCCGACCACGAAAATCGTACAACTTCTTGCTCCTTGTCCGATTTCGAGGAGAGTCAACGACCGAACCGTGCGAATTTCGGTTCATTCGCATTCACCTACGCGAGTTCCGAGTATATCCAAATTCCGTGATAACCGTAGGTGCTCGACTCTTTGAGAGATTCGGCTCCGTGGAACAACAAGGCGTGACGTTGAATTAGCACTTCGTGTACGATGAACGCGTGCGTTGAATACGAGAAGTGTAGCGACAATACCGCGAACTATGCGGTATCCTATGCCCCCGTGTGAACGGAATTTCGACTCGATTCCCCAAATTTGAACAAAATTCTCGGATTACCACGGTCTAAGTTCTAAGTGAAATTTTCCACACAATTTTAGAAGTTGGTAGTTTTCTCATTATTTATAAGATTGCCCACTATCCATTTAAGGCGATTGGTACACCGATGAATTCGAAGTTCTTTGTAACAAATTTGCATAAAAATCCTTTTAAAGAGTAGTTGAACTTTTAAATGGAATCATGGATATTGAAATAAATCGTAGAAAATGACAGTTATCTCGAACAATAGAAAATTGACAGGGAACCAGGGGAATCCTCGAAGATCGTTTGAATTTTTGACTGACATTAGGGGGAATGAATAATTGATCGTCCTCTCCTTTGAACGGTCCTATGAATGCAGGATTTCACGGGTTGATAGGTCCGGTCTCCGTGCTCGATATTTTTAATAGCCCTTTTTCAACGGCGGTCAGGCCAGTGTCCGAACACCAACCGTCCACGGAGCTGTTCCTCTTTTTTTTTTCCTTTTCGTTTTGTTTGAAACGTTATACATATAGAGGCGGTCTTGTTGGGTCGATAGAGAGCGCTGGCTCTTTTAATACTCGATCGCTTTGAAACAGTTTGACGTTCAAAAGATGTTACCCGACGTTCGTCAAACGAGATGTAACGGCTTTGACATCATTAGTTTAGCGACACTCTCACGGACACGGATCGTTTCCTTTTTTGGATCAAGGAAGCTCGGTTGAAAAATTCGGAGCAACGTTTGACGACGCGTTGACAAAGTTACGAAGGTTGGCAGTTTGATAAAAATCCAAAGGGGTTCGATATTTTTTTAAAGTCGAAGAAGACGGTCGATCGAGGAACCTTGGGTTTTCTGCTAAAAAGAAGAAAAAACGCGACTGGTCGGTCGCACGACCTGATTTCGTGCCACGACACGAGCCGCATCTCTCGGCTTTTTACCGTTTCGTGCGAGCCTACGTGATACAAACGGTCGTTCAAGCGAGGACCCGAACGAGTATAGAGCAGCACGAATTGTTGCCCAACGATATCCGACTGCCCACGAATACTTTCACTGCGATTTTGGTCGCCCGATTTAACGAACTAATGTCCGACGTTAATCGGCCGATACAGCATGCATCGTTTGCCTGGGAGTCGAGCTGACTCTTTGAAGAGGACATCGGCGATGCAAAAGTGCAAAAATTAAATGAAAAATCGTGCAGCTGGAGGAGCAAATCTCAGCTCCGTTGATCGCATGTCGTGCTAACAAGTTGTGCGACATCGATTTACATAGTTCTCTGCGTTCCTGGTAACAAAGTCACAGACGCGAAAGTAAGCTGGGAACAGAGTCTGGCTAAAAGCAAACAGCCAAGGTTCGTCACGTTGCGAAACGGGGGAGAAGTAGACGAAAAGAAAAGAACAAGGTAGCCAACTGTGCTCGGGCCAGTTATTACGGACGGTAATTAATTCGTGGCACGCCTAGCTTGAAACCTGCTCACGCTCGACTCTTTTCTTCGAAAGAACCGTTCTTCTTCTTTTGCTCGCTTCTATGTTCGCAAAATCTTAATCGCCACGAGTCTGTGACAAGCGACGACGCTTCCCGTCGTAGTATATGGTACGTTGAAATCGAGTTGTGCTAAAAAGAAAGATGCTCCTTCACCCTTTCTTCCTTCACGATCGATCGCAATTAAGTCGACAGAAGGATCGATTCTCCACGGTTATTGCTTACGGATCGCGTGCTCACGATCGCTTCTCACTCCATTACTCTATTTCATTTTCGTCGTTGCGTCTAACGAGGCAACCGGACAACCTCGCGTCCGACCAGCACACCCGTTCTCGGTAATTAGCGTTTAGTAATTAGCAATTAGTCGGCTGAAATGCCGGTAAGAAGCTGGATAATCAGCTTTATTGCACCTACGTGCGAGAAGAATCCTTACGTCGCAAATATAAGGGAATCTTGTCGCGTTTTTATTTTGAAGATAGAAAATGAAAAAAAAAACTGATGCAAATCGGTTATCGAACTCTTTCTGGAAAAGAACTCGCTCGTGGAAATTCCTATCGCGGCGTGAAATGAAATCAGCACGGTGATAATTAGCGGATAACGCGCGGTCGCATAATTAATTTGGTCGTTGTGTTATTATATAGCGTGCAGGAGGGAACAATGTAATAACGTTGATTAGAAATCCCCCGTTTCCTGGCAAAAGGTGATTCAACGATCGGGTGAAGCGCACGCTTGCTCCGTCTACCTGGTGATCATGGATGCTAATGCAATCGCAACTTCTCCGGCGTACCTCGACCGTAACAAATTCGTTCTCTTTATTCTTCAGCCAGAGCAGAATCATTTTTTTATTTTTTATTTATTTTTTTTTTTCAGACTGATTCGTAACGAAGGAACTTGTGCATGCTCGCTAGCGTTAATCTCTGTTACTCGGTGGCCGCCGTCGCGTTGATTACTGCTCATCGTCGTCGTCGTCGTCGTCGTTTTCCTCGATTCTCGAACGAAGGATAGAATTCGATTCACCGCAGGAATTCGAGGCTTGTTCACGTGAGTTCACGTCGTTGCCGCGCGTTCGTAGTCGAAGAGGAAGCTCGTTTATGCCGTTTACGCCGACGGGATACAAAGGGGGTCCGTGCGCCTCTATAGATTCTTCTAGTTTACATTTTTCGTTTCTGTTAGCAGCGTGTCGCTCACGGGAACGATCCATTATTCCGATCCTTGGAATTCCTTGTGACTCATTATGCTGGCGCGCGTTCTGCCGCCGTTGGGCCCTGTTTTATATTCCGTTTTGCCCGGCTCCGGGACCCGCCACGGAAAAATCGATACAATTTCGGCTCCGTTCCCCCTTTTGTTCGGGATAAAACGAAAAAAAGAAAAAACGATCGGATCTCGGTCGCATCGTCAACAGACCCTTCGATAACCGCGGACGAATAGTTTTTCGCGTTCGAAGGGAGCGTGGATTTTTTTTTTTTTTCTCTCGATTCGATAATAATGAAAGTTCTTGAGACGCGGCGGTTGAAACGAAAATTTACCGGTTACAGTCGGTTTCGGTATTCATATGCCGGCGCCGTTTGCCTCGGTATTCAGACACACCGTTTCTTTAATTGTACGAGGTGTTCGTGCGAGTCCGACTAACCTTCGCGGTTGCAAGTCGACACGCACGCCTATTGTGCTCGGCACGACTCGAAAATTATTTAGAGCCCGAACCATTTCGACTCCGTTCCAGACGCGGACCGGTCCATCGTCTCTCGCGAACCATTTTTTTCTCGAGAAGCGGAAAAATGTTGTTTGCCCGCGTGTTTCGTGCCGTGACGAAAACAAAATTCCTTCCAATTTTATCGAAAGAACCGAGCGAAACGTGCGATGGTCTTCGAGATCGAAACGGTTCCGAGCGAAGCGTAACAGGTGTACTCCGATTAGTCACGTTAAACGGTTAATATCGACGCAGGTTTTTTTTTCACTCGATGCTAATTTATCGATCCGTCCCGACGATTCACAACCGGCTCGAATGATCGCGTTTGGAAGCTAAACGTATCACTGCGCGTCCGCTCGCGTTTCACGGCCAACGATCAAAGCTTATGTTTCTTTGCACATATGTGTACGTACTTTCAATTGAGAACACTCAAGGTATTCCTGCGGCGAAGCACATTGTCACAATCCATAAAATCCACCGGGAATAGCGACGACGACGACGACGACGACGACAAGTAGAGTGTCCGTTTTGTCGCGAGTGTACACAGTGCAGTAGAATCACTGATCTTGATCACTTGGTATCACCAGATCGAGGAGTGAGGGTGGCGTACGCGTAGCGAACGTGCGCGTCACTTTTTCCACCCTTTTCGCTAGTGTTTTCTTTTCAACGCACTGTAATACTTTTTCACTTTTCGTTTTTTATTTTTATTTGTTTTTTTTTTTTTTTTTTTTTTTTTTTTTAATTGATGAGACTTACCTATCCAGGATGGCCGTCGACGATGAACGACCCTGACGATCCTGTCCGACGACGTGGACGCGCGATCGATTCGATTCGAAAGACGAAACGTGTGGAAGATGCAGCGGAATATCGTCGATGAACCTCGTCACTTGTACGAAACGATCTAAAAACTAACCGTGGTAAACTATCGGATGATACTAATTGTCCAGGGGCACACCGAAAATTGTTTCCGTCGCCCGTCTGCTCGCACCCTCTCGACCGAGCGTGTGCGAGTTCGGAGCGGTTGTTCGTTCTCTCGTTCCCGGTCCCTGTTTATCTCTCTTTCTCTTCTGTCCCCTTCAAAATCACCGCGACACCGCACCGAACAGAAGTGAACTACTCGTGCGCCGCCGGTTCACGGTACCTTAAATACCTTGGCAGCCGCGCCACCGCCACCGCCGCCGCCACCGCCGCAGCACGCCACCGCCACCACCGCTGTGCGTCGTGCGGCCCCCTACCTCAAACTCGCCCCACGCCGCGCGCGCCGATTGGCGAGGGAGAGGAGCCGATGTGTGCCCGCCGGCTACATCGGAGCATCCTCTCTTCTTCTCCCGTATTCCTGTTTCTCGTTTCTCTCTTCTTTCTCCCCTCTCCCCACCCTCCGTCTATCTTCCTCTGTCATCCTCTCCCTTTATTTTTCCTCTTTCTTCCCCTTTCGCGGTTCCCCGGGTTCCTGCGTTTCTCCCGTGGCCGCTTCGTTCTCCCTCTTTCGCCTTTTTCTCTCCGGTAATTCATCCACCGAGTCAGCGTATCCGCAGGACTCGAACGCGCGCGTACGTGAGCGCCCGCTTCCTTTTCTTTTTCTATTCTTAGCCCCATTTTGTACGACGATTTTCGTCGTTGAATTTTCCCACCTGGTTTTCCTGCTTTTCTTTTCGTTCAGGGTTTTTTTTTTACCCCCGGTCGAAGCCCGTGTCGCGTGGCTCGTTCCGCGATCGGGCAAAGTCGTGGACTTGGACTTGGTCCCGAGCCCGTGGAGGGTCGGTGTCGCGGCGCCGTGCAAGAGGACGAGGAAGAGAGCTACGTAGAGCCGGTACAAGTGCGGTGCGCAAACGACGATGCGCACAGGTGAAAGAGCCCAAGGTGTGCGTCTCGCGTCGCGCATTCGCGCTCCGCACGCCGATGCGAGCGCATCTTCTTTTGGTGGGAGTGGTTTTTTTTTCTTCTGCTTTCTTTTCTTTTTTTTTTCAACGAATTTGCGAGAAGTATGGAAAGATGGACGCAAATCTTTTATCGGAATAGACATTGTTTCCAGTCATATTCTTGTTATTCGATTAAAGAGGTTCTTGACCGACATTCCGGTAAAAAAAGATCGACGAGAATTTCGTGGAAGCATTGGTTCGTAGTAAGGTAGCCGAGATATTTGAATATTTAATTGCCCCGTTACGGTATATCAACGAATGCGTCATTCGATTCATGGAATCCGTATCCGGCATGTAAGAACGATGTTGAAATTATGTTCAGATTTATCTGCCAATTCGTTCCGAGATATTTTTGTCGGTGGTACCGTGGTCAATGCCGTCGAACAGCTAAAGTGCTGACTCACTATCGGTCAGCAAGTCTGTGAACGCAGCGGGACGAATCGTCATCGAATGCTCGAAAACTTGGTTATCCGTGACAGCGTTCCGAGAAAATCTTGCGGGAGAATCCGTCTCGAGTCGGAGAACCTCAGCTTCCGTCGAATTTGCCTCCGTTCTGTTTATTTGCTCTCTGGCCAAACTTTCGGTACTTTTTTTCCCACTTTACGACCATCATCGACGATTTCGCCCGCGCGGTTCCTCGAAGCCGTAAAATTTCTGCAAGATCCGCTGCTTCGTTTGAAGTTTTGCTCCATGTACGAACCATAGAACGAACGCTCGATGAACGAGCCTCGAGCGTAACGCACGTTAACACGCGAGAGCCTCCAGATGGAGGAGCACACGGATGCAGGGGCGACGACTTCAATTTCATCGTTAATCTCTCGGCTCCTTTATGAATTGGCTTTCAGGGTGCATAGGAAGCCACACGACACCTCGTGACCCTTCTTCTCGTTCTCTGATACATTCGTGACGCGAGGAAGTTCATTCCGGGCGTAGTGGTACCGCCGTAAAGCACTCGATAGTCCTGAGCCTCTACGGGCCACGTTAGGGACACCCTAGACACGATGTTTCCACCTGGTTTCACGTTGGTTCATCTTGGCTTACCCGCGGTTAACCGAGAGAGAATTCGGTTCAGCGAACCCTGGACGAACGCAACGCTTTAGCCCCTGCGTGTTCTTTTTCCTCGTCGCGCTTCCGCGGCTCGGTGTCATTGACACTGACGTAATAACGCGGCTACACGACGCAACGAGCACCACCAAGACGGTGAAATCACGACGCCGCATCGATGATCTCGCGAGGGAAATGGACTGCGGCTAATTATTTCGCGAGAAAAGATCGGGATCAGGGAAACGAGGCTCGGATTGGAGAAAGTGAGACGATAAATGCCGAGAGGACAGTGTCGGGTCCGACTCGGTGAACTTGACCTGAATTTACGGACTGGGAGAAAGAATCATCGTCGTGGGCACCGTGGAACGGAGAAAGGAGAGAAAGAGCGGAATGGAGGAAATTACTTTCGATTTCGAGCTCTTAGGATCGGTTACACTTTCACCCTCGTGTCTGCCTTGTTGAGGTCGTTGTCGCCGCTTCGTTCTTCCTCTGTCTCGGTCAGGCCATCGTTACGTGACTCTTCCGCGGGTCAAGGCCGTGTCTTCGATGACCCTGGCCTTGCGGTCAGTTCGCGATCGATCGGTTTTGCGGCTCACTTTCAACTGAATCGTCGCCAGCCGCTCCTCGAGTTTTCGGTTATCGCGAGAAAATGTAATTGAAATTTTCGATAACACGATTGCAAACAGTAGATCGATGAACGCACATCGATCGATCTCGCGTCACGGTTTAACGACCGCGCCGAGCCATGACGCAACGATTTAATCGAAAGGCGCGTGGGCGACGCGAGCGGAACCGAAACAAGTGCAAGTGCAAACTCTCGTGCACGCCACTTTTCACGCGAAGCGCATCGACGTTGAAGCGATCGGGCAAGTCGGCGACCGACCTTGCGACGTTTTCTGCACCTCCCCGACTGCATTCCTCCGCGACGAAACATCGTTTACTGCTATTCGACGTGGTATCGATCCGACCTCGAAACATTGTCGATTATTGATTTTATTATGGATTAACCGTGGAAACATGGAAGATCAAACGTTTCTTCCGACGAGTTTTGCTAGAATTATTGCAACATGTTACAGGATTTATCTTCGAAACGGTACACTCGGTAACTGCGTCGGTTCGAAGGTTTCGTTATTGTTTCGAGAAATTGATGTTTGGATGGACGTTACAACTCTGAACAGGAACGTGTAAATCGAAGGTGGAATATATTCCTTTTTTGCCGGAAACTCACCGATGCCTAATGCACCCTGAGAACCGAGGTTCAAGGATGCGCGGAGATGGATGTTTCTTGTAACTCATCATTGTCGAATTTTAATTCAATCCTGAAACTGGTAGTTCGTTGCCCCTGGTTTATGTTTTTCGTTTTTGCCCCTCATCATCATAATTTTTCTTCCAAGATTAATGTACACAGGAAGATATTACTTTCTATCATTATGAATTTTAATTTCACGTTTAGTTTTTCAATGAACCATAAATATCAGGGTTCGCGAGCGTTCGCTTCGACTAGTTCTTTCTCGATTCCACGGAACATTTATTTACACGGTCGGATCAAGTAGACGAGCTTACTCACTGTTTCCCAATCTCTATGCTGATTAAATCAATAACTTGGCTAAAGTCTGAGAACTTTCTCACTTGCCGGCACCAGGCAATTAAGCTCGGGGTCTCGTTCTAATAATAGCCATTAGTAACTGTATTTCGCGATTACCGCAAACTGTGAGCAAGCAGTTGCGCGATTGATGCACAAAAAAAAAAGGGAAAAATAAATCAAACCAACCTTTGAAAATATTTTCTTTTTTTTTCCGAAGAAATAAAAAATGGGGAAGATCGTTGCCTTCTGATTCGCACAACGAACGTTCCTCGTTGAATTTTCTGATAGGTGATTTCGTTAAGAGAATTACTTAAGGATAATTACTGAGAAGAGGAACGAGCAGGGAATCGCTAATGCCGCCTCCGACTGTCGGATGTTACTCCAGCTGTTAATACCCGTGAGACTCGCTTAATGCGATTGTAGATAACTTATTGTGAGACGTTCTATCTCAAGGAAGCCGCGATTCAGTGGAGATTGAGGCGGATTCGTTAATCAGGTCATACGTATGCATTTGCAAGCTTTCGAGAGCGAACCAATCGTTGTTCGGTACGTTTTGCGCTTAACAAGGCCACGAAATGCGCGGTGCTCCACGCCGCGTTCAATTTCCTATTTTCTCGCAAACCGGGGAAGCAATTACCGCAAATGCAACCAGGAATCACGATAGTTTCTTCCGGCATCGCTTGCAACATTGCTCGTTTTCGTTACGTTACTGCCATCGCAAAACGTAATTTCGTCGTTCAAGATCAATGTGTACACGACTTTGATGGCACTAACATTTGGGACCATCCGGCAGTGTAGGGCATAATTAAATTATTCTGACAATTAACAATTAACAATTAAATTTTTAACTTTTAATTGCAATTGACCATTGAACTAGTTAGTTGTGAATATGTATTCGTTTTGCAGATCATTTGTCCTTACAATTAAGACTAATTATTTAATTATTTATCAATTTTAACGATTTAAACAATTAACAATTAATTTTTATTGCGATGATGATTTGATGTATTACTCATTTAAATAGGAGCACGTATATACGACGTTTGTTTAGTTTCGTTCTGAAGACAGAAGGCAGACTATAGATTGCGAATGAATTACACCGTGAAAATGAACTCGAATATCAACTTTACATATATACTTTTTTTAGAAATGAATAGAATTATAGTAACAGAAAAAAGTTTAATTACAACTAATTTTACTTGCAATTTGCGATTAAATTTAATCGCGACTGAAATGCTACAATTAAATATTCAATCAATTAATTAATTGATTAAGGATTTAATCGATTGATGATCTACACTGCCATCCGATAGGTGTAGTAAAATTGATAGATCTTAGTAGTGAAAATCTCTTGGAAATTAAAAAGAGAAATGTGACGCGTGTAAAGGCTCGAGAAACGCGTAACCAGGATGTCGTCTCGGAGAAGAAATACGATGCAAACTCTTAATGTTCACAACGTTAAAAACATAATGGACAGCGCGTAATCTGCGGGCTACCAATTTTCTACACTTAATATTTTCAAGTATTCATCATTCCTGACTCCGTCATCGTTCGTCTTTGTTGGCAAAGGTTGTAAATTATAAGCAATCCTTAAATCCCATTTGTAGCAAGATAAATGGCGAGCAATTAGAATACGCTTGCCCCGATAAATCCTAAGTGATTCTTAATTTCATTCGTCTGAAATTAATGCACACCGTTTGTACTACGATGTTTGTCTGCCTTCGAGCGTGTTTCAGTCACGTATCCTGTTTTATTTCTTTTCTTTTTCTCCACGTTTTCGCCCCTGTTTTTCTTGTCGGGGTATCTTTTCGGGAAGAACGAGACACGGCACAAACGTCCCCGTCCCCTGAATACGAGAAAACGGAGTTTCATGGACTTTCAGGGCGCTTTTCCACGAAAGAGGGTAAATTCTGCGAGATAGTTCTCGCAAGGGGGGGCGAAGGAAATCAATAGCGTTGCTAGGGCTGGTCGGAGAGCACGGGACGATGATGCTTTTAAAGCCCAAGCATCCGGAGTCCTGTGTACGCACGATGCTCTTAACGCACACTCGCAG
Organism: Stelis phaeoptera; assembly: GCA_943735885.1. NCBI lineage: Eukaryota > Metazoa > Arthropoda > Insecta > Hymenoptera > Megachilidae > Stelis > Stelis phaeoptera. The sequence continues at coordinate 9,237,030 of OX030933.1, forward strand.
GATGTCTCCTTTCAAGTATTCCATTTGCCAAATAAAATCGACATTAATCAGCTACTCCGGGCTTCCGTCCGATTTTTATGCCTTGATGGATTTTTTTTTTACATTGCTGCTAGAATATCTTTTTTTTTTTACAACGTCAAATAAGAATTAAAATCGTTATTGGAAACGCAAATGTATGGTGCCTATGGTACTGCAAAACTTATAGCAAATTCACAATTAATTGATTTATATCGTATCGTATAAGGTTATTTAAAATAAAACAATTTTTGATCGATTCTTCGAATAATCGATATTCTACTGTACCAGAATTTTGTTAAAGTGTACTTGAATGTTGTTATAAGTATATTTTCTACAGTATATGATTTCATATACGTAAATTGATTTATGATAATTACCCACGCACAATTTCGCGTCGTAATTATCATAGTAATTGGAAAACCGCCCCTCGAGTTTTCTACCGGCACCCTCCAATCGACGTTCTTCATTTTTGAAGTGTCACCGGCCAAAAACAACATCCCCGAAATGAAAAACGACTTTAATCCCAAGCCGAACCGTCGATTTAGGGGGTGGCTCGTGTGTCATGCGTGCGAGGGTGAACGAAAGGGAACGGAATCGAGACTCGAACGTACCGCCACAATAAAACGAGATATTTGATAATTTATGACCCGTCAGAATATATACGCTCGCCAAGCCAGACATTTGCATTGCGATTCTTTAACATTTCGAACGGACATATTTTAGTATCCATTTCAAATCCGTTGTATTTTCGTTCGATGGTTGAAAGCTGCACGTTTAACCGGCAAGTAGAAACAGCATTGCTATCGGCAAACGTCGAAAGTCTCAAATCAAGGGGTGGTCTGAAACACACGTCGTTTTTATCGTTACAAATGAAAATTCGCCACGATGTGTGGCGAAAATCTCGTTTCGAACATCTGCGAGGGTGGACCGCCGATAATAATTCCCGGGAAATACCGGCCACGTTCGATCGCAAACGCCACGTGCATTCGACGCTGAAATTCAAAGACGATCGTCGATCCCGCTGACGAATCCCATTTACCTCTCGCAGCTGTCTCATCGGCTCGTTGATGCCGATTAATCCGTGATCCAGCGATCACAAAGGAGGCGAGTCCCTTGCGAGGGTGGCCGGGACATGTGTGCACGGAATAAGATGACGTCAGGATCCTGCATTCATCTAGACGTGTCCTGTTGTGTCCCCGCGCACTGGGGTGACAGACTGTTGGATCGCGGTTGCATCCAGAGAGAAAACCGAGGACCAACCAGGTTTTCCGGGCACCCGATGCGTCAGGTTTTCGGGGGAAATCCAGACGGGGATGTCACGCATTAATTGTACTGTATGCTCATTAATTCTATCGATCCGTTCGGCCGTCTGCGCGACGGTTGCTCGGCCAGTATGGTGGTTACACAATGCTCATTCACGAAAGTATACATTCGTATAATCGAAAGTAGACATCACATTTCTATTCACTAGGTCGAATGTCGTCGCGAAGGCGACAGAAAATAATTTCGTTATCTATACCGTCAATAGGTATATAGTATATATTTGTGTATTCTAAAATAATGATTATTATTGTTCTTTAATGAAGTCAAAAATTCCATCAAACAAAATATTTTCCAATTAACTTCATATATTTAACGCTTTAGTACGCGATCTCGCTTTCTTCGACAAAATTTGAACGACCCAGCGAGATGCGCACTTGAAAAAGCTCTCGACCGCAAAGGATTAACAATTGTATTTAATGTATAGGAAAATGAAGAGTATCGATGTTAAAAAGCTGTCGAAGTTGTTGTTAATGCTTGAAATGTTTGCTTTCCAACGTGTTACCGGCAGATCGTTGTATACAATGGAAGAGGTTAGGCAGGAAGTTAATTCGCAGGAAGTTGTCCTGCCGTGTGAAAACGTACGGTTCCTTAGAATAAGAACCATTAGAATCGCGTTTAGTCAATAAGCAAATTAATTCGTATTTTCCTTGGGATAACTGATTGATATCGCGAACAGTTTTTCATAATTTCTGTCTCTTCCATTAACAAGAGTGATTAACATTAATTGGTAGACACATTTTGCCCTATGAATTTGGAAGTTTATACGTTTAGCTTTGTTAGCTGATAATTCATTTCTTTGCAAAATAAAGGTGTGGCGATAGCGATAGCCGAGTTGCTAACTTATAGATTGATTTTTCACAGTTTTTCTCTTGATTTTTCACAAGTTTATATCCTCAAGTGTTTATTCGAGGATATAAATTTGATTGTCAGGCAGTGGTCGAACGAAGAGTCAGATTCGTAGAGCAGGCGCGTACGGTTTGATAAAACGCTAAAAAATTTATTATTTTATTTTTCAACGCCTTCCGTGGTGCAGCCTGTAGGTCCGGCTCGTAAATTACCGCGAACGATCGTCTTGTCTTATATAATAGTTGTCCCGAACGAGGAACGCGGTTGAAATGAAGTGTATTTACCCGGACTCGAGTTTGAATTTAGGTGCTCGGCCGAGTGTAACTATTTCATTCGGACGTTTACGAGGAAATTACTTCAGGTAACGTCGGACTTCTGGTACATAATTTCGCGTCATTTTACAATCCTACCATAAAGGAGAAGCTCTATGAGAATCGCGAGACGAGTGGTGGTTGCCGAGTCTCAACTGATTTATCGGTTCGGATTTCTTGCCGTTCGTATCTTTCAAACCGAAACGAACGGCGTAATGTGTACATAAACCGCGGGGACACGGGATCTAAGGCTGCGTTCAGACTATGCCAATAGTTGGCGCAAATGACCCTCGCAGCGGGGGGTCCGAATTTCTGTGTTTCTGGCCGTGCCTATACCAGGTCTGTCGTCCGAAAGAGAAAATAGTTGTTTTCTTTCTCTGTCGACAGACCTGGTGCAGGCATGGTCAGAAACCCAGAAATTCGGGCCGTCACAAGCAAGGCTACTTGCGCCAACTGTTGGCATAGTCTGAACGCAGCCTAAAACATCGTGCTTAAAATATACACGAAAGGTGTTTCGAAAGATAGCGGAAGTCAATTAGTCAATGCCGTAGGCAAGGGCACGTCGATGATTTTTGCAGAAAATGTTGAAGAACTGATTTCGTAGGAATTAGATGACGAAATTTCATCAATTTTATTATTAGCTTATTATCTTGATCGAAGCAAAATCATCGCACGTGTATAAAAGTTATTTCATGCATGAAAAGGACATCGAAGGGATTAAATTGTTAGTTACGGTACAGAAATCATCGAACAGTTAGCCAAAACGGACTAGGGAGTAATTCTCTAATTACTTTAATGACGGTGTTACCCATCGATCTGCACGCTTTACGACGTTTTCAACCGGGTATACCTTGCCGTTCTTGTTCGAACAAAGCGGCATTATCGTTCAACCTCTGCCAAGTCAACCGCGTCGAAGCATCCCTCGACAACGCATGGTTTCACGTGTTTCTAACGGAAGAAGGAGACGTCAGGTTCAATTCAGGGTGTGTGTACCCCGGTCGGTTTTACCAGCGGTGTTTCACCCGTCGAGAAATTGATTCGTCTTTCAGAGGGTGATTCTGTTTACAAGGGTGGGGGGTGGCTAACAGCGGAGGCGAAGCTTGATTACCGAACGAAGAAAAGCAGGCCCTTTGACGTGAAGTGGATCCTCGAGGAGGCCTTGGCGCGTCCGTAGGGTTTTGTGTCCACGTGGCACCGTCTCCTTTTTTCCAATTGCTCGCATCCCTCGCGTAAGCAACCGCCCCGCTCTGCTTGCCGTTTGATTTCGATGCGTTTCCGCTCTGTTATCGTTCCCGGTCTTTGTACACGTCGACCGTGACAAGGGAAAGGCTCTCTCTCTCTCTTTCTCTCGTGAATTCGTCGTTTAACAATCAGCTACGGGGACATTGGAAAGGTGGCTGCGTTCGCCTTGATTCTCCACTTTGTGCGCCTGGCGTTTCGAGTGGCGGCTTTTACACGAAAATCTACGGGGTGACCTTTGTGCTCGACTCGTCTCGTTCCGACGAGAGAGACGGTAATGGATTTAATTAAAATTTCATTCCAAGGTAGCCATGTCCGAGGCTTCGAACGATCAGTTGAAACTTCGAAGCTTCTCATCGCGATGTCGCCCAGTTTTATGAACGCTCTGTTTACCAGGGTGGAAAATATTTCATGACGATGGTTATTGATACGACGCGGGAGGATATTAAATTGGAATTGAGGGAGATAGAAGTTTCCGTTCAACTTAGGCGAATGGATCCGAATATAGTCTCTTGTACCGATACTCGCCCCCCTTTTCACCGGGGGTGGGTTCATTGTGCGCCAACGGTTTAGCTGAGACTCGGGGGATATTTTGCTTTAATATTTTCAGAGTCATATTTCACTCGACATGGGAGTTCAGGTATTTTTATTGCCTCGAGCGTACACGAGCATACACTTTTCGTTCTCATTTTTGAGCAATTTAAATTTGATAAAAGCGTGTGCATTCGTTCGTGTCAATTATTTCTTCGGCGTTTATTCAAAGACCGGTGAAACTTGAAATTCTCACATTAATTGAAATAATTCTGTGTCAAGTTCTTCTAATTCCGGAAACTTGATATCTTGATCGACACGCAAGTTCGGTTCCGGGAAAGAGCTCATCTCTTGCTGCGTGTTCGCAATCGAGTCCTCTCGTTCGCCATAATTTCTCCTGGGTTAATGTGAAGAAAAGGAAAAAAAGAAACTTGAAGTCTTTGCAAACATCGAAGAACATCGAATAAAAAGAATACAGTTATCGTGATTGACAGAGGCAATTTAAGAGAGAGATCACTACGGCGACAAGAATCGTATGCTCGAAAATAGCTTTGTCAGCCGTTGGCGCCGCTCTCAGTCCAGTTTAATAGCAATCTTATATTCTCGGCGCGATGTTTGTTCGTTACCCTCTATATATTATGCAAATTGGGCCATAAACCCGAGAATATCCGAAGAACAATGCAAATTGATTTTTAACGACCGGAGGGAAATTCTGAACATTAGTCAAAATTTTACCCATTGAATTTTCTATTTAATCGTATTTACTCATGATCGCTTACTCACAGCTTTGTTAATTATGTAAATTTGAAGTCAAATTCTTTTGAAACCATGACTCAGTCTTTAATGACTGTTTAATATAGAAAATTTTCATTTTGTTCCAGTTCTGAGATCTCAATCTCTCCACTTATCTTGGTGAAGACCATATTCCCTTGTAATAGGGGGTGATTTTTCGAGAAACAATATACACAGTGTGTTATGATTCTATAAATCAGTTACGGATCAAGAACGTCAATAACTAAGCAGAATATATGGCTCTGCTTCCGCGGTTACCCTGAAAAGGCACGTCCATTCCACTCGCGTTAAACAGCCGACGATAATTAATAGCGGATCGTTTCGCAGCCAAAAGGATCAGAATGATGGAACGTAAAGAAAGAAACGATAAACGTTGTCTGGTTAACTGAAACCGTTTCCGACGTTGTTGTTTATCGAATCTGACGAAAAGAAAAATCGAAAGTGCAGAACACAGTTTCGTAAAAAAGCCTCGAACGAATCGTCGTGTACCCTACGATTATCCACTTAATATCGGCGAGTAACGGAAGTGGAGCAACTCGAACGGAATAAAAACTTCGGCAAAAAAAAGGCAGATGGATAGATTATAATTATTATCTATGGAGTACCGTTCTTCGAACGAAACTGTATCACTATGAGTTTCATTCATTGTCCGAACGATTTACACCGGCTACCGACAGACCATCACCCTTTTGTAATTAGTGACCGTTTTGTTCTTTTTTTTTCTTTTTTATTTGATGCTTCTTGATCGAAAGATTCGATTGCATTTTGTATGGCGTGGACAGGCGAAATTCATCCCGGTACCGTTCGATTCTTATGAACAGTCTCGTCGCTTGTCGCCTCTTCTCATCCTTTTAAAATATTGCTGGCTCATAAAATAAATCAACCGAAACGATTCTTTGATGAGACTTTAACGCGAGGTCCCGTTTGTCATCCTACGGTGGTCCGGGGACAATGGGTGTTCCCGGTTCGATGGTGAATATCGACTCTGTATAGAATCGTATCTTCAACTTCAGTGGAAAGATTTTTCAACAGATTTTTGGAAGACGAAAGTTCCTGAATTTTTATTAATTATCCGATCATTGGCAGCTTATATTCTAGATTTTTTTATCACAGCTTTAACAAATATTAAACTTTAACCCTCGATAGCTTAGACAAAGAGAACTTAATTTCCCCAGTAAACGGAATTAAGTAGAATTTTACAATGTAGGAAATCCTTTTATTAAAATATTTGTACTTATAATTTTAGTCGAGCAATCGTGGTATCGATCTGGTATTCGTCGGCTAATTAATATTTAAATATCAAATGATGTTTAACTATGTAGGAAAATATATTTTGGTCAATGGTGAAAATATTTAAATATTCGAAAGTATTCAGATGCAAAGGTCTTCTTCCAAGTACATTCTTTTGTTACCTCGTAATAGTTATTGTTCACATTTCGAGGACAACATTCGAGAATAATTTACTAGTCAGTAGGTAAATACAAGGATCGATCGTTTCCATTGTGTTCGATTCATTACCACTAATTGTTTCGGGCAATTTGATTGCGAATGATAAGGACGCGTCTCCGCCGTGCTCGCGAAACAGTAATATGTATATCCCGAGGAGTTTACAGGTGCAAATTGCGAGACCGCGATAAATACAATTTGCAAGGTTAATGACCGTTAAACTGCCGGGCTTCGTCTGACAATTATGCCGAACAACATAATGCCGCGTTATTATGCACGCCTGGCTGAATAGGAATCCTCGCGAAGGAACAAAGCATTAATTATCTCGTGTTTCGGATCGATCAGATTTTACTGAAACGAAATCGAAAAATACTTTGATCGATCAAGGAAAAATCTTTCGTTTGTTTGTGTATTCATCATATTGTGCAATTCTATCAACGTATAATAATTAACCTCTTGCTTGAAATAAATCTTGTGAAGGTGCTATGTGATTTTAAAAGCTACTTGTCGCATTCCTTCCTTTTCTACATAAAGTTTGGTCTGATTGCAGTGGTATTTTTTAACACCCTGTATATTACGTTTAAAGCAAAATAATCAGACGAAAAATAATATTTTTTGGTCTGACGTCTCCGAATCGAAAACCGACGGATCATAGTTCTTATTTTTCTTCTTCCCTCGAATCACAGAGAAAAAATACTAATTTCGTTTTCAGTGAAACGCCCCCGCCTGGTTTATGAATATGAAGCGACAAGGATAAAGAAGCAAACGCGAACGGTACGTTAAAACTCTCGGAGCGTAAAAACGAAACACCCGATCGCATTTGCCGGCCATTTTTCACATTATACGATCGCTCGTACTGTTATTCGAACAATCGATGTTCGAAAGGCGTGTGAGAAGCCACGCTTGTTACGGTGTTTTAGAATCTGTTTGCACCGCCCGCCAATAGATGATTAAACGCTTCGCGCTGATTTTCGAGCCTGATAGAGCAACATCCTGTTTCGTAGCGATCGAAATATAGACATTCGTTACAGCATATAACGTTCGTTCCTCTATATATTATTACTTGTAAGTAGTAATCGAAAACCATGAAATGAAACTTGCTTATTGAGATTGACTCGGATTCGTGTTTGAAGCATTCCTACCAGTAATGCTTCAGCATCTACGTTGGGAACTTACAAATTAAAAGATTGCTCAAAAAGTGTATTCTGACCTTCCACAAATTTCCAAGAATCCTAAGAAATGACGACGATGATCCTACGCGTAGCGTCGGAGGGAATTCCGTAGGACACGAGTACGACAACGCGGAAAGTGCATCTGATTAAGCGTTCAATAGCTGTCGTTCGATCTGTCATTGCGTAAAATCATGAAACATAAGAAGAAGAAAAAAAAAAGATTGGAAGGAAGAAGGTGTTCCCGCAAATCATCGATCGCATCCTGTTGCGGTTTGAATAGTTCAGCTAGTCGGCCCGTCTCTGATAAATGAGAAATTCCCGGGGTCGATTTTCCTCCGGTCGTATCGAACGAGTTCAGGGACCCCGGACGCGGAGAGGCGGCCATAACGACATTACGAGGAACACGATCCAGGCCCGAGCGAAATTGCCGACAGTTTTTCCAGCCCGCTCCAGGCGCACGAAACCACCCTGAACTCCGGGGCTGATTCGTGTGCACGCGTGTGTACAAACGGATCTCCATGCGCAACGCTTGCGACCACGTAAGTATTTATGGTCGTCTGCGGTTACGTTTGAGATGCTCGCTTCGCGAATGGATCTTAGATACGGATCTGCTCGGGCCGCAGAGACACACCGGAGAAGAGAAGATCGAGGAGAACGCTTCGGGCGTGTACAACGATCAAAAGCGATTCGTTTGTTGCCGGAGAGGTGAATGTTATTTTGAAAGAAATCCGGAAGTAGTAGCAGTTTGCTATTATAAATTATACACTCGAGATATTATACAATTTCTTATTATAAAATATCAAAATATCTCCCATGGATTAAATGTTTCAAACACACGCGATCGAAACTTGAAGCACACTATTTGCCTGTGCTTTCATCGTAATTTTCATGACGTAAATGTCCCAGTCAGCAATTCTGTAAGATTTAAGTATACACTTTAACATATTTACTTACTGAAAATACTTATCACAGTTATTAATTAATAGCTTATCATTTTGCTGGTTCCTTTGTGGTATGAAAAGTGTCCTTTTTATATGATAAAATTGCTTAAATATAATAATTTATGGTAAATATATAATAGGCTGTTGGTGTACGAGTTTTTGAGTATATTAGGTACATTAATATATTCGTGCTAGAGATATTTAATATTTAAAATTCTGACATTCTTAAGATCGATAGTAAGGAATTGCTCTTGCATGTCTTCATAGTTGGCACGCGTGAAAACACGTATTAATGTATCATAGATTGGTAAAACTATCTGCATGATACTTGGAATATTCACGAATCAAATTAAATGCTTCCAGATATTTGCAGAAATGAATCCAGATACAACTATCAATTTAATTAACACATTCATACCTCATCAACAACTTAAACTCTTTAAACATCCTTCAATTAAACGCGTATTTAATCACGCATCCTAGATACAATTTCTCTCTAATCAATTTATAATATGCCTAGCGAATCGATGTTTACCCTGAGCGATGTTTTTTACGCTTAGGGATGCACGATTATGCGTCGCGTTATCTCATTATCATCGAGGCCCGAGCGCAAACGGTTCGAGGTCCGTTTGTAAAATCATGTCAGCATCGAAGCGCAAATCTCTTTTTCCCTTTTGATACATTAAAAGCGAGGATTAAGGATCGTGATGTCGAAGGACATCGTTAGGATCACGATGTTATTGCTCGTTTCACGGCTTTATCACGCAGGTACGATCCTGTTCGATCGCCTAGTACATGCGGGAAAATGAGTCATCGGCTTTGATCCAAGGAAATGAGTCTCGAGCGTGTTAAAAGAGCGGCAACCAAGACGCGTAGAATTTCTGCGAGGCCAAGAGTTGTCTTGGAAACGCGCGCTATCTGTATACTATTCAAATGGTCGTGTTTAGAGGCGAGATTAGAAGAATCTGTCGATTACTTTTACGCCGAGCGCCTCCTTGTGCTGTATACGGTTAATGGTAATCTTCGTTGGTTGAAAAAAAAAAAAAAAAAAAAAAAGAGGAGTACCCGCGAGAATAACAAGAAGAAAATATAAAGAAGATACTTGCTTTCAATGGTATGCTGCCTCATACGGGTACTAAAATTAAATGCTACTCTCTGTTGCAGAGATTTATGCGCGTGCTCGATGGAATGCAATTCCTTTTTACTTTGTTTAATATGTAGGTATCTTTTAACCATATTTTATGTATTTCTAGAAACTATTAGAGATACAGATAACGGGGACCAACATTGTTAATTGGAACCCTACGCTGTTGAGTTAGGACCCTATGGTGTTTTCAACTATTTTCATATTTTTAATCAAGCTGAGAGGCGATTGGATATTTTAATAGCTAAGTTTACGGAATGTCCTGTCGTTTCTTCGTATTCAATTTCGGTTGATTAAACGTTTTTACGATAGTAGTCAGAATTATATAAAATAAAATATTCGAACGTTAACAGGAACAGGATTTACTTAGTTTATTTATTTTATAATAAAACGCTTGAAATACCTTCAAATATGATACTTGAAGATAGCGAGCAATTAGTAATAATTGGGGCATTTATGACGCATCGTGCTGTAATTCGAAAGATAGCCCGAATTTTATGGCCGGAGGTTGTAAAATTTTGTCGAAAGTTTCATATAAGTGACTTTGAACCTTAGATGGGTAGCATGGCTAATTAAATTCTATCGTTATCGATCGAGAGCACAAAAGGACGAAAGAAGTCGGTGACCGAAAAGTCTCTTAGTCATTTATTCCCCGTTGACAGTTTAATTACAGAAAAGTCATTACGTCTCATCGATCCTATGTAGACGTTGGCCAGAAAGATCTTAAGATAAAATTGATACGCGTGAAAGAAAGAATCTTTTAACGGTACCTTTTTGGTAAGATTCTCGTCTATCCAGTTTACCATAATCGATAGTTCCTCTCGATATGGCTATTGGATCACTGCTGCGTCCTTTGCATGAATTAAGCCATTATAGTTTGTGCCCCATGGGGTCTCCACATAGATTATCGATCCAATCACACGGCTCGTTCGTTTTAAAAAGTCCGTTGGAACGTTTTCTCGCTGTCCTTGGAGGTGCGAGCTTCGTCAGTTATTCGTGGTTCGATTAAAGAAACTACCCTCGAGAATCACATTTTCCCGATCGGCTATTTTCCGAGTCGTTGCACGGACTCTCTGAATCCATGAATTCTACGCTTTATCCCGTGATTACATGCTTGATTCTTAACGTCAGCGATACAGTTATTCTTCTTTGACGTGTATCTCGAGTAGAAATAGCGAACATTATGCTCGACTATTTACTGGAAACATTAATAATAGAAAATATGTATTTTATATAATTTACACCGATATTTGAAATAGTGATTTTTAACTACTTGTATTCGTCTTCGCGGTGGCAAACGGACTTTCAGAAACTTTGTTGGAAAATCTACTTCTCCAACTTCTCGCTTCGCGTTTCTATCGCGTGGTACGATCAAATTTATTTTGTCAAGTTACCTCGATTAACATTGATTTTACTCTGCAAACGTATGATTTTTATAATACTCAACACCGAACGAAGATACCAATCCAGTGGAAGTTGCACGAATTTACGAAGTCGGTTCAGTATGACCGTACGTTACTGAAGTATGATTATATCGCCGGTCGTAACGAGGTAAAAGGCGACTTAACAAGATAGTTACTGTTACGATTATGTTAATTTACCGCTATCGAGGGCGACCGGTCGCGATCAATGAATAACCGAAGGATCGATTATTGCTTACCGTTTTCAATGATGCAACAATAATCTGATCGAGTTACTCATTTTCAATTTAATACTGTGGTTTGTTCAATTATGTATCCTTTGATGTTCAGCCGTTGTTGAAATTTAATAATCTACACGAGATAATTAATACATTTCTAATTTATGCAAATGAAAGTTTAACCAATTTATTCCGGCTAAAACGATCAGAATTTCTAGAATTTTACGAAAAATATTAGCCACCCATTATGTTTCTTAAATTTCATCTTCCTAACATTTGATAAAAACACAAGCTTAACGCAATACGTTTCTCATAAAACTCTAAAAATCTGAGGAACAGGAGCAACACCCGGTAGTGAATCTGGTTATTTCACGGACAAATCCATTCTTTAATCTTCTCCATAGATGTACGTGTTCGTGGTTTGTCCATCGTTCAGGGCACGAGAACGTTCACCAAAACACCTGTTACCACGGTCCCATTTATCCCGTCGTTTTTATCGTTGTAATCAAAGTTGTAATCGAGCACGTCGAACAAGAACCACGAGGTGTTGGCGCGATCGAGTCGGGCGGTTTAATAATTGATAAATACGCGACCACGCCAACAACCGTGTCCGTGGATTATTATTCATCGCGTCGCAATTGATAACATATTCGCGATAACGTCGCAAATAATTAAACGCCGAATCGTTCGTTCCGCGTGAAATATCCATTCGTTCGCCGGTTAATTTCAAGTGAAATGAATTCTTTAGACTGGTGGCGCGGTTCGCTGGGCCGCAGCTCGCGGATCCTCGCGCTCTTCGCTGCTGCACGCTTCCTCGGCTTCGTCTCCGCGTGACACGTACTGGAACGAAGCGAAGGACGTGGTCGGCAAGCCGTGAAAATATGGATGGTAAAACCGAGTCGTCTCGTTTCTTCCACGGCCATCAAAGCTGGCGTGATCGAACCCGACGTTGGGTTAAGAAATTAACTCGCGAGAGCACGTTCTTTCCTTGACAGAGGTTTTCGCGGCGTTCGTTTAGTCGTTCTTTCGAGATAAGTCAAGGAGGAATTGGTGTTTTCCGATCATTTGGCTCGGTTCATTATTTTATGGTGAATGAGAAGTTTCGTTGCAGATTCAGTTATGAAGCCTCTGGTTTTGGTTAATGATTCCTCCTTTTTGACATTCTTTACTTATCTGACAATTCACAGTTTGATTTCGACGACAGAATTTTAATCCGAATTCCATTAACAATAGTACTCTAAAAAACGAGGCTTATCGATGGATACAAAATGGCTACAGCATCCGATCGATGGGACGGAATTAACCAAAGTACCGAAAACATTTAACGAACGCTGATTTGTCGTCTAATAAATGTGTCGGGCTTCCGTTTAATCCCCGGACAAAGGCTCCGGTCCGTTATTTTGTCGGACCGCGTTAAGTACCGAAATAAACGATAATCCTGGTCTGGACCTATGACAACGAGGGTGAGGGTGGGCAAGTATTGATTTTATGGTGGTATCGGCTCCGGGAACCACCGAAATTCTCCTCCCCTGTTCCCATAGAAGCGGTAACGACACTGTACAAAGGACATTTCCGTCGCGAGCAAGTTCCATTTTAAGGCGAATTCGTTTCGTTAACCGAATCATAATCGAATTCGTGGACAGGATGCACCGAATGTCCTTTATTTATGGGGGTGAGGTGTAACGTTCCATTCGAATTTCTGCGACGATAAATCTCGTTTTAGTGGGATTAGTGTTTCTGGCTTCAACGTTACGGCAAACATAAATTTCTTTATTTCGACCAGGATATATTTTTGTGTAACAATATTTAGTTTATTTTTCAGGAAACTTTGATATACGAAGGCCGTCGATCATAATAGAACCACAACACGTTAGCTGGATTTCGACACTACAGATGGAACAATTTATTCTATATCCACAGTTTGTGTACACGTACAGCACTGGTCAGCAGTGTGCAATTATTTGCTATTATAAATTATAAATCCTACAGAAAGACGACTGTTTCGACCAAAATGCAATTAAAATATAAAATAGGCCGTAGACTGGTTTCTTAGCAAGAAAAACTGTCTTAATTACTTCAAAAACCCTATTTATCTTAATTCTCAAAGCGTCTTTGGATTTTCGACCAGTAGTGTATACTCTCGTTCGTATTTGATGTCTGACCGTTCTTTTTCATTTTCAGACCACAGAAAAAAAAAGACTACAGAAAATTCCAAAGGTAAACTTCCACGAAACATTGCCTTCGCAAGCTGGTCATTAACCGTCGAATTGTTTGTTATCGAAATTTCATTTTCAGAGATATACCACGTTCTCGGTGAAAGAAGATTCCAAGAACGAAGAAGACGGCACAGATCAATGAGACTTCTTACAGGGGCAAATAAATAATCGTTGCGGGAGAAAGAGCGATGGCAAACCATCGCAAGACTTCGATCGACGAGAGATAGACAGGATCGCTGGCGATCGACGTGTTCGCGGAACAGTGCCAGCGATATAAAGATCTTCGCATTCTTTCGAACTCTTCTATTTTTATATGGTTCACGCCACGACCACCGGTTTATTGAACAATTCAACCGCGTCGCGACTTGGCACGTACCGAAGAAAAATTGCCAAGCGAACCAGCTCAACGACGACGGACTCCCTATTTCGTTAGGGCAGCCAGTTGGAATTTTGCATTATCTTCCTGGGTTCCGTTGACCCTGACATTTGGCAAACTTCAACTTCTTTCATGGAAGTCAGACGTCGTTCATTCGCGATCGACAGAATTTATATTTTCTTTTGTTATCTATCGATGGTGAAAGATACGAATTTTCAGAGTAACTCTCTTTTCAGGCAAGTGTACTAAAAGGAAGAATAAACGCCGGCCTAGTGGATCTGTTTTTAAATGAAATGAAGAATTCTGAAAAAGGTAATCTGCTGATCAGGAACAGAGTAAGTGTTAACGAAAGTTCATAAGTGTCTTAAAGAATCGCTGGTATTTTGACTCGAAAAAAATATTTTTCGTGGAATATCAATTTTAAGACTTTTCCGAAGTATACTTCAAGAATCCATCAAAATTCCAAATTTCGATGTACCAAGTAGATTTCTTAGAAATTTCTTGATGTAAAAATATACCTGTTTAGGTATACAACGGCTGTATTCAGTTTTCAAGGTCTCCTTCGTGGATTGGTCGAAAAAAGGAAGAAACTTCGAATCCAACGAAGTTAGAGACCATCGTGTCTCCGCTAGATACAATGTCTATTTTTATATGGTCGCAGGATCATCAAGAGTCCGGTCACAAACTTCACGTGGTTCGTGGCGATTGTACGGGGCTCATTGGTAGCATTATCTCGCGCGGAATAGTCGTAAAGTTGTCCCGAATCGGCGGAACTCTTTCGCATGGCCTCACACGTTCCACGGCAATCCCGATTGGATTAGATGCACCGTTGGCGAGCGCAATGTGTCTCGCATATTTCCGTCACGCTCGGCCGATCCTGTGCCTCCGTGGCGCCAGCCGGTGCTGCGTCTCCCTCCTCTTCGCTTCTTAACTTACCCCCCTTTCCCCTCTCTTTCGTTCCTTGCCACCGTGTCGAGCCGTCCCGATGCCAGGATCTGGTTCGATTACGGGCCAGGTCGACGAAGAATGGAAAAATCACCAGCCACTGATAACAACCCGACCTGGCGTGTTCTGTCGCTGATCGTTGGATAACGAATTCGTTCCCGTCGCTTCCGGTACGCTCGATCTTTGGATCGCTATGACTTAGCCTAGCTTTGGAAGTTTTCGTAATTCTTTTTTGGAAGGTTAAAATTTTCAAACAAGAAAAAAGAAACCTTACGATGTATGTTGAAGAAATTTCAAGCTGGACCAATAATTTTGGGTCACAAGATTACTCGTGGAAGTTGAAAAGAGGGGAGTCATGTTTACGATGACTTTCATCGTCGATACCTGGCCAGCTTGTTCCATTCTCAGGTTATCTTCGGCGACCGAGGTAGTGGCCTCTACAGTGTATCGAAAATTCCATACCGCTAGCAGAAGGGCAAAAAACGAAGAGACTCGGCGTCGCGGTACCATAACATCTACGTGAGGCAATTTGATCCTTCGTTTTTGCGCAAGCACGAGCGTTCCGCGTAATGAGCGACGCTTCGCTTTTTCTCCTACGTGGACCCCTGTTTTTTTTTCTTCCCTTCTCTCGTTGTCTCTTTAAGAAACACCGTTATGATTCTGCACGAGGACCGAGAGTGTACCGGTGTTCACGAAATGGCCGTGCCCGATTTCGTCATTGTATACCACGGGTGTCGATATTTCTGGGAAGATCGCACGAATTCTTCGATAAGACGAATGAATTATGAGCAAATTTGATATTCAGTTAGACGCATGACAGGTGGTTTCATCGGAAATAACCAGGTAACGATCTAACAACAGAGTCATCGTTTAAACTCGAAGTCATCGTCTTGATGAATTCGCTCGCGTTTAGATTCCGTTCGCGACCCGTTACACGACAGCAAAAAGAAGAGAAACAAACGGAAGATCCTACGAGGTTGGTGAACACGACCAGTCTCCGGTGTCCTAGTGAAGGTCGAAGACAAAACTGCGACGACGTTCGATCGTCACGGTCGAAGAGTCTCTTTTCCCAATTCCGTTTTTGCTGGCCGGGTGCCGTTGGTTCGCGGACGAGCAGGTGCTGGATAAATGATACCAGAGCGTTACATGCACCGGATAACGTCACGGAAGATTTAGTTATAGCAACTGGTTTTACCAGGGACCCTAGGCAATAGCATTCATATTCAACGGATCGTCGACCATTTAAACCATCACTTTAGATTTCAACTCAGAGTCGAACCATCGTTGATAGAATTCGATTTACATCTTCGAGAGAGAACTGCGATCCTTTTTCTGGACCCTTTCCTCCGGACCCAAGAGAATTTGATTCTCGTGAAATATTCATCGTGAATCAGAACACGAAGAATTTCAACAATCATCGTGGCCCTTGCTCGGACAGCGCGTTTCCTTGCTGTTCGTCGAACGAACCATTTCTATCACGCACGTCAGCCGAGGCAGAAAAACCAAATTAGTCAGAGCAAGGAAAACACTATCACGCGGCAACCTTCCTTCTAATGACAGCTTCTTCGAGGAAGACGCTTGGGCAAAAAGCGTGTCGCACCAGTTGATTCAGCCATCAGTATCGCTTATTCACGAAACCGCAAGAACAACAGATTCCTATTTGTCATTAGTAAATAATATCCAACGGGATAAGTATCTGGACGTTTTGTCGTCGATGCAGTCGGCAGGGTCCAAAGACTCGCTAGTTTGCACACGTGGAAGCTTCTGCCAATAATAGGCAGGTACGAAAAAACCGGACCGAAGCAGGCTTCAAGAATATGAGAAAAATCGATTTATAGACGAACGACAAGAGGCTGGACGCGTCCAGTTTCCGATAACGTTACGACATCGCGATACACTAGGTGTCCAGGGGCGGTTCCGATGACTGGCCATTAAACGGTCAAGCAGCTCGCCGGCAACAGTGTTCCAGCGAGGACAAAAAGGAAGAAGGACGTAAGGACAGGTCTGGCCGTGATTATAATAAAATCACAGTTTGTTCCTGGTCTCGGGTCCCGTGTGTTCCCACAGGGCCCAACTACTCGAGCGGTCCACCTACCGCGTCCGCCATGGCGACTCGTTGTACGCTTTGCATACACGTCGATTCGCGTCGTTTCGCTCAACGGACTCGTGTAAGTGAATCGAGCGAGGAAGGTGGTCGGTCTAAATGGCTGGATACTGTTTCGCCAGCCCTGAGGGCTTTCGATTCTTACCATGCTTCTTTGCTCTATCTCTGCTGTCGGATATACACATCGGATCGTTCGTTTGACTTCATCCTCAGTGGGTGACTGTGGGTGCAAGTTGACGACCATGCTTGCCTGAATCTGTTGAATTTCAAGTCTTAATTTGGTAGCGGGCTAGAGGAATTTATCAATATACTTTACGGGGATGTCTCCTGTTCGTAATCGTAGTAATATTAATATTAAATGAGTAGCAACCGGTGAAAAGTTCTCGAGAATTTTTCAAAAAAAAAAAAAAAGTCGAAAGATGTGAGATCTGACGATCTTCTGACTTCGCTGCACACCTACGGTTTCCACGCGTTGTCGATAAAAATCCTGGGATACAAATATAAATATATAACGTATTATCGATCCACTTTAACCTCATATCAATTTTGTTATAATATTCTGAGAAAGCATTCGTGAAGCTTACTTATTTTTTCGTGAAACACGATAAAAAAACATTCTGTGAAGGAGATACGAGTGTTTATAACGAGAATGCGTCGAGTTTTCGAAGTCGTAGATGTAAATGCGGCAACAACAGCGCCAGTAAATTTCCAGGAACGTCGGTGATAATGGAAAAAGCTTTGTAAAGCACTGATAACAAGAAATTGAAATTTAGTAATAATACCTTTCGTTTGTGCCGATCAGTGATACGTTTCAAATATTCTCTATGCCGTATCTTGAAAGGATCCTCTGGCTTTAATGTGTCTGACATTTGAATGTACAGACAAGACGAGAATGTACCAGTTAATTTATCAAACGACTTTCAAGCAGTTCCTGAAACGTTTCAGAGTTATCTTCAAACGAGCAGAGGCGTGCTCATGGAATTCTACTTTTGTTCATCTTTTCTTCATCGATAAAGGAACCGGGACGCTTTTCAAATCTTTGTCGAAACAATAATACCGGTACCACCGGCTTCGTCGCTTATTTTTCTCTATTGGTTTCAAATATTTTATCCATCAAAGCGCCGTACCTCTTGAGATTAACGCATATTTGCATCACAAACCAAAAGGTTATTAAACTAATAGCGCCCGTGTAACAACAGAGTAATTTCGTTCGATCTTGGCAAGAAGATCTTACGCAGTCTAATGAAATTACGAATCGCGGTCAAAAGGATTGATGACTTATCGAATTTTATACCAAATCACTGGTTTTGCTTAGAACGTTAGCTCGGAGACTATTTGAGAGTAAAATTCGTGCGAGAAACCATTGAAGGTATTTGTCAGCAACAGTCGGTAGGAGCGAAATGATGGGGAATGACTGTTTGATGGTGCACGCGTGGCTCGAATGCGACGATTAATATGGAAAACGCGTGAGCGTGCTTTCGCCCATTTTTAAGCATTCCCTGGCTCGGCCCTCGACCCATCCGTTAGGATAATAATTTCAAAACTGACATAATGACATTCCGGTCGTGCTGGCTATTTTACTGACAATGGATCGTGTCCGACGAACGTTAACAGCCCCGGAATACATCGGGCACGTACGAATCCACCGATTCAACGTTTCGTCTTTCGTTTTCCTTCTTTGTTGCGATTAATCGTCGTTGATGATCGTGCAAGCAACGAGAAATAGGCCGTGGAAACAGGTGTATAGTTGCATGTAACTTGAAGAGCATGCGGTAGTAGATGTTAGATGAAATTCTTGCTTGGTCATTTTATGGTTAGCGTTGAGACTTTGAGCTCCCTTTCATATCATTTTGAATAAATTCCAGACGTTGACGTTAACAGGTGACTGACCCTTAATAACTGAAATTTTCCATATTTGCAAAAACGAGTAGCAACATTTTTTTGAGATTCCATACAGCGAAACTGACCGTCTTTGTCAGACAGTTTTTGTCTCTGACTGCCATAGGAGATTTTTAAATATAAATTTAGTTGGATTATAGCCGCTCGTAATAATCAGAGATAAAGTAGTCCTTCGTCAAGTAGTATTATCCGTTGTGATCAGACCGTCGCGTCGTGTCTAAGCTGAAGTATATAATAATTCAACTCGGACGTATATTTCATATGCATCTGTCGTACCAAAAAGGAACTGTAACAATTTGCATGCTTACATTGAAAAAAATCATAAAAATCACCTACTTTTTATACGATTTATTCGAAAGATCCTCGTAACTGGTTTGTCGGGAAAGCGAGCTCAATTTACTCCCGATAAGTAATTAAGCGATCAATGATTGCTTAAGCGACAGATTGCTCGGACGCAGTCACGTTGCAACACGCGTCAAAACTCGAAAGCCGAGAAGTTCATTAACACGTTTCCTCCTTCGCTCCGCGGCCCGCCACGGAGTGACTCGCTTGGAAATGGAATTTCCGTAGCCGAGATGGCTGCTGATGCAATCTCTGGTTGCCATAGATCCGAACGGATGTTCCGGAACCGGCGCTCGATAAAATCTAATTTAGATTCGTCTTGGTCCCCGGGAAACAGTGTCGCGACGCGACCCCACATCAATATCGCATTCGAGAAACGTTTTACGTACGCTGTGAAACGTCGCTTAAAATAGTGCCCCGAAACGTTCTCAGGAGATTCTATTGGTGGAAACGTTAAAAAATGTATACGCAACGTTTTTACAGTTCCATTTTGACGCGGTGACCGTCCCAGTAGAAATACCCGTGTCTAATACGACGCGTTATTAACTTTTCAATGCTTCTTCGATTTTCTATTTAAAATCACTAATGCGATCGCAGTAGCATTTAGAACTCTCGTCATTTTTTAATTAGTAATTAAGAAGTGCAGACTGCAAACTCTATTTCTTCAACCGTATTTGAAAGTTTTATCGATATCCTGGTCGAAACGTTAATTTTATCGGTACTTTGCGATTATTTTAGACCGGCTGTCTGCCTATCCGACATGGTCTTGTTGTTATAGTCTGATAAGCTTGAGGATCGAGAAAAGCTCGAAAAATTCGCTTCAGATGTCGTTAAACGAAATCGTGGACTCGTGACAGGGGACAATGGTTCCTCTTCGATCTCTTCCTCGTTCAACGAACCGAGAAGAAGCAATGAAAATTCTGAACGCTGGCATCGGGGAGGAAGAGATTTGGGAATTACCATTCCCACGGGAGTAAGAGAGGTGAACGATATGTAGCAACGCGTCAAGGGGAAGGGAAAAGGAAGATCGAACTCGCGAGCCTACCGTTGGCAACGCTCTCTTCCGGTCGGCTAATTATTAGCGGTTTTTAATCGCGCGAACGTGACATTAGCATAGGCCACGGTGGCGACGTCGACGCGTGGTTAAACGAGCGTTTGGTGTTCGACACGTTAACACGTAAGTTCACGCCGCGAACAATGGGCTAACTGTAACCAAGAACAAGGTTTCCACGGTTGTTGGCTGCTTTTCTGCCGCTTCGCGACGCGTCGCGTTTCCTCCTCCTTTGTTTCTTGCCAAACGAACGGATACCAGGTGATTGCACCTTTGACAATTTACTTTTGATTAGGCGACGACAGGAGACAACGTTTCCGAGATCCTCCGTTAATTTACAGTACCTGTTTTTAATTTAATTTAATATTTTCATTCGGATTTTCTTTAACACTAGAACTACCAAAGGGGTCAAAATGACTTGCTTCGGATTTCTTATTTTAAATTGCAAAATTTATTAAAACGCTTCTGTCGAAATATACGTTGACCGTTATTAAGGTAAAGAATTCTTCTATATGTTTATTTACGATTCGTTCGTTATTTATTTTGCTTCCTATTTTAGGTTCGATTTAAAGGTATGGATGCATTGAACGTCGGTAGTTCTAGTGTTAATGTTAAACTTCTAGTGCGAGTCATTGGATGATTTTGATAATTTTAACTGCTCGACATTTGTTGAGATTTATTGGTATTTTCTTACAAAATTATCGTTGAGAGACAGGATTGTACGCTATCGGCGGTGCGTCGACCGGCAATGTGTTAATAGCGTTAGTTGCCAGGCACATGTTCTGTGATCTTTCCCAGGGTCTGGATAATGATTCTGCAATTATTGTTTTTAGGCGGCAAATTGCTCGGTAGGATATGGGTCGGTGATACAAACCGTTTGGAACATAATGCCTCGTTCAATTCCATCGTTCCACTTGTAGCTGAGGTTTAAAGATCGCTACGTTTTACTTAGGTGTAATCAACCTACAGCCTGCGGTGTGAACTTTTTTCCTTTTTCTTCTATAAAAATCGATAACCCTGATGTTCTAGGTTACATGTTAGAATTCGACGTGGTTGAGGTATTAGTGTGATGTAAAATACGTAAAAGAAAAAAATATATTTCCTTCGAGAATGTTCACTTTAATTATTTTAATTTTATTTTCAAGTCACCGTTACAAGCTCCACCATAGTTGATTGCAAATTATTTTAATTCATTTCCAAGTAAAATCTTGAAAAGAAAATTTGTCGTTAGTTTAAGAGTGTTCGAAAATAATTAACGATTAAAGGTCTTCGAGGATTCCATAAATTTGCGTCGCTTGTAATTCCAGTCATTGGAGAATCGTTCCAACGATAAGAATCCAATAACATCATCATTATAATATTCTCACCGCATCGATTTTGCCACTCGAGGGACAGCTGGAAAGGTGGCAAACACCGAGGGTGAATAAATTGAATAAAAACGTCGAGGGTGATGGTCGAAGTAGAGGATCCACCTGTCCCCCTGCTTGGATTCTATTAGTAGAAGCATGAAATCGGATGGAACTGTTAACGAGAATCACGATTGGCCGCGGCACGATCCAAAGAAACAAATGGTTTGTCGTTATTTGCACACAATGACCACGGCCAATCGTGATCGTTTGTGAGTGAAAGACGAATGGCTCGGTATATCGATGTACCACCACGGTTTTCACAGACTTATTGCGGTATAGTTTTGACAGGAGCTTGATAAAACTTCCACATAAATTTGCATTGATCGAAACAACAGACTCGAATTGAATGAACCAGAAAAATGGACAAGAACTTTGGTATTCCTTCGACGAAATCCAACGAAGTTTTATGTAACCGCTCTGTTCAAACTTTTCAGCGAATTGTAAATAAAACACTCGAAGATTTTGTAAAATATCCATGGAAATAGTACAAGAATGAGGAAGTCGTAACTTACTTCGTCGAAAAACTGAATTGGGAGTAATTGTTCGCTATCGCGAAAGTATCCTCCTCCTTCGAATAACTTAATCGATCGAAATTCCTTCTGGATACACGCGAACGCGTTCCCAAATGAAGAAGATCGAGGACCGTGACGGTTCGCTTCCGCTTACGAAGGTTGGACCGAAGAGCCGAAACCTGCCGCGTTCATTAATCAGCCGTGTCGCGAGTAAAAAAGGCGAAAGATCGGTCATCCATGTGAGTGAGAAAGGGTAAAAGGTAGCAATCATGAAGGGCCGCGATAATAAGGATTCCCGTAAAGGTGGTCACGAGTTTGCGACGCAACGGAGCCAGGAAGCGGTCGAAGAAACCGGCAGGGACGTTTGCCGAATACCAACGGTTCGTTTAACAATTTTCAAGAAGATACAGAGGTGGGGGTATGAGCTTCGGCCGAAGAAAAGCAAAGACCGTCGAGAAGGTTGAAGAGATTTCGCGATGAATCCTACGAGTACGTTTTCAGATGAAACGGACGTTTTTGCTCACTGTATACCATATAAATATTGAATGGTTTTTCTTTAACACCCTGTATAATAACACACGAAAAGAATTGATTCTGTGATACGAAATTCTAAATTTCATGACGACAATTAGTGCCTGGGCACTATTTAGTGTCACGGTCGCGATTTATAGTCGCACGAAGTGGTATCTTAGATACTGGTAGGATCTTTGATCCACGGTGACACGGTATAAATAGAAACCCGCTGCCTGTACAGGCCTAACCACTCTTCCTCTCTCTTCTTCACCTTTTCATCTCCTGTTTCTCTTCTTCTTCTTCTTCTTCGACGTGGTCGTTCCACCTTTTTCATCTTTCACCTCGTCTTCCACACTCCTCGCCTTTCTCTTCGTCCTCTTTCACGGCGTTGTTCATCTTGCAACCGTGTTGCCCGTTTCTTCTACATTTTCCTCTGATCTTCGAGCTTCTTGCGCCCGGCTCGTCCCTCTGTTCGTCGACCAACCTGTTATTTCAGGACCGCGAATCATCGGCAGTTTTTAAGGGTCTTTCTCGGCCCACGGCCACTATAAATATCAAGGAAGCCGACGTCGACGTCGAATCAAACCCCGGACACCGGAGTCCTTTCTGGCCCGATTCGGGGCCGCTTTCTTCCCAGAAAACGGACGGAGACACGCCTGTTCGTGGCATCTGTCGCCCGACGATCGAGACTCCTCGCAATTAGATAGAATCGTCAGCGCCTCGTACGTCTTCTTCCTCGGTTGTGGCCACGCGACGAAGCGGAATGCCGAGCGGAGGAAAAGCGGATCCGCGCGATCCTTTGTCCGTCTCTGCTTCGAGTACGCAATTTGGTCCAGGAGTTGATAAAAGCGGTCAAAGTAGGATTTTTGAATATTAGATTGGGGAGGAAATAGAATTGAGTGGTTTTGGAAATTTAGTTGTCGTCCTAATTAGTGAACAGTATAACGACTTAGGCATCCGAGTTAACTAATAAATTTATGGTTTTTTTGTTAATCAAATATTTACCGCTTGATACTGTATTCATGGAAGATCGACTTGATTTACAACGGATAATGGAGTTTTATTTGAACGATGACGTTTCTGGAGAAAGGGGTTAGAAATGGGTTTAAATCGCGTTCGATATGGGAATCGATTATCACTAGCGTGATTCGTAACGGTAGTTAGATTAATCGACAACGGTATCGCCGCGCCGGATGCGCCCGTCTCTCGGATCACCGAAGTTAAGCTGCATCGGGCATGGTTGTTGGATAGACGAATGATAATCTCGAAATTCCATGCACTGTTAGCTTAGCGGTTTCAGACCCGTTTAAAACTATAAG
The DNA here is from genome assembly GCA_943735885.1 of Stelis phaeoptera. Lineage (NCBI taxonomy): Eukaryota > Metazoa > Arthropoda > Insecta > Hymenoptera > Megachilidae > Stelis > Stelis phaeoptera. Next base: position 9,261,118 of record OX030933.1, read on the forward strand.
CCAGAGTAATTAATAACACTCCGAAGTGTGTCTGTCCGTGAAACTGTAGCATCCGATCTGAAACTTCGATCCAATCGATGATAATGTTCAATTCACTGTCGCGTTGTAAATAACACTTGAACAGTTTCAACTGACACCAACATTTAGCGTGGACCGTACACCACATTTAGTTTACTTCGACGATCGGTTTGATGTCACGAGGTTCAAGAATATCGAGTATTCCTCGTGACTCGAATCCCGGTGCTTCGTTCGTGAAACGCGATTCCCGATAACGAGCCCAGCAATTATTTCGATGCCGGCCGATGGAGCGCATAAATATCGACAAAAACGACAATTATTCGCGGCTATTTCGCGACGACGTGTATCGCGAACAACGCCGCGGAGCAACGAGCGACGAGAAGTGCAGTTAACGGTCACGGCGTTGTATGGTGCGTGGCTGCTGATTAATAAATCCAGTTAACGGGGATTTATTTAGTCGGATAAACATCGTGTGCACCAACGCTGCCTTATCGTAATTAAATTTATGCGTCGGCTACCGATCGGGAAAACTGTTCGCTCTCTGAATCTTAATTAACGACAAGATCGTGAACCGTGTTCAGCGTGAACAGAAACGTTTTGTGGGAAACATTTCGAACGATTGTCTTTTAAGCTCGTTCTCGATACACAGCAGTTTTATGGAGAAAAAGAGAGGGAGAGTGCTCGTGGATTCAATACTTTGACTGCCACGGTGGTGACCGGCAATCGAAATTTTTTACAATCAAATAATTAGCAAAAGAAATGATGAAATAAACTGCAGATTGCGTTAATATTAAGCTGATAATGCTTGTTATCGAATTGAAAGTTTAAATTTGAAAATTAATGAATTTCAGCGTGTCTGACTACATACGTCTGTTTTCACTGTGCCAGTCAAAGTGTTAACACCTCCTTAGGAAGGAAGCTGTGGTTCGAACGAGAGCCAGGATCACGGGGAAAGACCCCTTTCAGCGAAGAAAGCACGTACCGGTCATTGATATTCTACGAGCATCTTACTGACTAGCTCTGATTCTAGACGTAATTCACGGAATTCTTGTTTCGGACAGACCAGGAATCCCTATATTCGAGTACGTTGACCGCATTCCCGATGAGTCTAGCTCGTGTCGGCGAAAATTTCGTGGAACGCGCGACCGGATTTTCCGACCTACCAACTCTGAACCGACCCTCTGTTGCGACCATACGAAAGGGAAATTTACGATCGTGCGTTTTTAACCTTCAGTTGGCAACCTGGAATTAGAGTATATTCATCTCGTATTCTCGAAACGATCTATGCAATGGAAGTACTTTAAAATTTCACAGACTGTACAATATTTGTGGATCAAGGCTTCTCCGATCCGTCGATTACTATTTTCTGCGTCGAATTTGCATGCTTTTAATTAAAAAACCACTGATGCTGCGTTCTACTTAAACAAGTACATTATAATAATTAAAGACCGGATTATAATATGCAACATAAAATAGCTAAAATATTGCAAAATAAAACAAAAGAAAATATTTCAATCTTTTATTTATTATTGGACAAACGAAATGAATTTAACAACTTTTATTCTTGTAAAAGTATATAGTGATGTATTGTTCTAATTTTTCTATGGAAAAATTGTGTCTTCTATCATTTAAAATAAACTTCCACATTCTACATCCACTGATGTTACAGAATACTTCAGGAGAATCAACTATCCAAGACAAAACACCTTTTTTCTCTGTAGGCATCGTACACTATGAAAACTTTAAAAAATGAACGAAAAGAAGCAACAACGAACCAAATTTCCTTACATTATGTACGTTTTGTCAATCGTCAATTATTGTTAGACTAAACGAAAATCCGCATCTGTCTTAACTTCCCGCCTGTGAAAGGCAACAAATGCCCGCAATAATAAAATCAAAGCTGTGCTCATAATTAAAAAATATGTAACAACAACAAACACCTAGAAAAATATGCAAAAAGTGGCTGAAAAAGAAAACCCGGTCTTTAATAATAATTGTTACAAGAAAATCCACCGAATCGATCGTCCCAATTCTCGAACCTCTGTCGTCGGATCGCGATTCCTTAAAGTCGTCTGTTCGATTTATTTCCTTGCTCCTCGAGTTTCCAATCGCACTCTCCCACGGTCACTCGTGAGCTCGATCTGCACTTTATCCTGAGCATCCGCGCGGGTCGATTTTCCACCAAGCACAGCCGTGAAACTTTCGACCAATTCGAAACGTCGTCGCCGTCGCGTAGCTGCGCGTTTCTCTCGCGCGGTTCGCCGAAACCGTTAGCTTGCATCCCGGTTACGCCGCATCCGGTCGGCACGCGGGTCAAACCGGAGATTAATCAGGTCTCTTTGTCTCGATGAACAGGCGGCCAGGTAGATAAGATCGCCGATAGGCCCGATGGGAAAAGTCGGAGAGTTAGTTGGCGTATCGGTCGCGATTTTATCCCCGACTCGTGACGGTAGTTCACCCAGAAGAGTATCTTGTTGTCGATCCGTTTACCACGATACGTACAAGTCCGCGTGTGTAATGAGACATTCGTCGGCCGACGACGAAGATGAAGCTTTTTTCATCGACGTCTATCAGAACGGATCAAAGCGTTAGAAAGAATATGGAGGTTAGAGTAATAAGGGTCACGGCAACGATACCTTCAATTTTCCTGTTTCTAATAAATAACATAACCAGAGTCGAGGAAATACCACTGGCCGATTAAATGTATTATGATAACCATTTGCGAACGTTTCGACCTGCCAACTGCTGGGTTAACATTCGAACTTTCACCCTTGGGGGCAAGTTGGAAACGTTCGTTGGCTCGGATTAAATGGAGTTGCGGTGTTCGTGGAGCAGCTGGTAGGTAAAATCGGTGTAACGGCGTAAATCCACTTGGTTCGAGGCGTATCTCCCTATGGGTGGGGAGCAGAATTCACCCATAGTAGCCCCTGCTTGTCGTAAGAGGCGACTGAAAGGGGACCGAAGAAGAAATGGTCCGAAGATTAGCAACTTTCAATGAACTGTACGTTCTGTCTCATTTATTCGATACATTTCTTGTTCGGCGGGAAGGATTCTTCAAGGGCGGAGAATCAATTGTAACTCATCGCGGAATCATCGTGGTTGTCACGCGAACGCTTAATCGTAGCAATCATCGTGCGTTTGCCGTTAACTGCTTCTAATAACACACTTTGCCCCCGTTGGGAAAACCAACACACACGCCGGACGTGTATTCACAATCGTTCGGCTTAATGTCTATTGGACGCGAATATTAATCGCGCGTCATTATCCGTCGCCGCGTTGAAACGATCGCCGAGACGCTCGCAGGAAACCATCGAAAAACGGTGGGATCACGGTGTGGCCGTGCTTGATTCTTATGATTTGCGTCAATTAAAACGAAACGTTCCATTTTAAAACGCGATAACCGTCCGTTTGATAGATACCGCGGGAACATATTGAATAAAAGCGGCGGGAAAATTGCAGCCGTTTATCGCGGACGGAAGCAACAAACCAGGATCTGTCAACTGACGCCGAGTCAAATGGAATCCTCTACCGTGTCTTTCGCCGTGATGTTTGCTGCTCGACAGATATCCAAATCGAGCACATTCCAACGATGAGTTTCGGATATCTGTCAAACATCGACAATCGTGACCCGTTTTCTACCGAACGAGAGGAGTTAAACTCGAGAGTCGCCTCTTCAGCTAAAAGCTTTACTCGTATATTATGAACTTACTACGAAAGTAGAGGTATTTTCAGAATATCATGTTTCGATTAATCATGGCTCACGTTTCATGCGGTACAGAAGATTTCATTCTTGCGAATGATACGTACAATCGTGAGCCTACTAAAGGAGAAACAATAGATTAAATCCATAAGAAGCTCGTTGACCACGGACGTGACAACCTTTCCAGCCCTCCGCATCTAGGACGTTGGATTCTCGTGGCGCTGCTCCGCGATAACTCGCTCCAATGATCCAGATCCATTTACCTAGTTTCGTGGAAACGTCGACGATGCACGACACGACGACAACGTCCACGAAGCGCAGACAACGCGGGTCGTCGACGGGGCTGGTTCACGGGGGGGGGGGGGAGTACGCACGAGCCACCACTACATTATAGCAGGTTATAGGCAGTCTGTCACGCGACCACGCTGCTGGCACGCGCTCGCCTAGTCCATAATGTTTCGGAAAAAAAAAAGAAACCGCTAGACCGGTGGCCCCCTATCTAACTGGTACATCGTTTTCGAACGGACCGTTCGCCAGATTCCACGCAAGATTGCCGGCCAACCAAGCAAGGCTACCACCGCACACATACATTCACGTTCCTACGACCTCTCTATTCCAGTGCAGCGTGTCACCCGCACTTCCGGTTACACCGTGGCTACGCGACGTGTTGTACGCCTTTAGCCTCGAACGAGCCGCTCTCACGGTCAAGGTCAGCTCCCGGCTACGTCGAGGGGACGATAATTGGCCGCCGCTGTCTGACGCGTGGGTGTGGTCACCACCAGGGGTCATCGAGCCACGTCCAACCGTGGAAACCGGAGTACAATGCTTCGACAGAATTCTAGCACGGTTCCTCTGAAGGGGTTCGCGAAGCACGAGGGACCGACGAGGGTCGATTGGAAGCAATTCTGTAGCAGGGAGATTTGTACGGGTTTCGGGTGACCATGGGATTCTGGGTTGGTGTTGAAACGACAGCGGTACTTGAAAGCTGTTTTTTGTTTAGGTAATTAGAGGATTGTTGAACTGGACTTTCTGGAATTTGATGTACACTGGTGGAATTAATTCTGGACACTTTTAAATTGTTACTTACATCTCGCAATTATTCAAATTATTTAATATATAATCATTGTTTTTTAATTTTAGGGAAAAAAAATCGTCGCTTATGAAAAAAAATCAGTATACAGACCATTCACAGCCATAATTTTAATATACAATAAAAATTACAGTTTCAACACATCAAAGCATTAAAGCACAAAAAAAAAGAATATTTCGTTGGATATCCTGATGGTTGCCAGGCGCAGAAAGAAAAATAACAACAGAGTTTAGATTTTTTTCAATAAAAATTTTAAAACATTTACAAACCAAATCATGTGAAAATATTAAGTATAAACATTATAGATTACAATAAAAATATTACGGTATCAATTTAGCATAGCAGAATATACATATTCTGCACGAATATGAAATAAAAAATATTTTCATTCAAAGTGTCCAGAATTAATTCCACCAGTGCGATGTACTTCAAAATTATATTGCGATTGATATGATACTTATTAAAGTGTGTCTTACTACTTATGGCTGGTTTCACTGTGGCATTCAACATTGCAGTGAAAATTGACAGATGTAGTCAGACACGCTGAAACTTTAATTATATCAAAGACTACGTTGCAATACAAATTTTGTCTTCTTTTTATAATATTTTCAATTACCATACATTGGTTATACCGATTATATTCGTCGAGAACGGGGAAGCTGTAAATTGTATAATACGATTTCAATATTCCATGTAGTGGTTCAAGTTATTTCAATGTTCTTCGATGATTACGTAAAATACAAAGCATTCAAATGGATTAAACGAATCGTGCGAAGAACAGGTTGAAATTGAAGGTTTCGGTCAAGGAGCATTCGCCATGACAATAAATTGTCCAAGATTGCACGAACGATAGGGAAAATGTTACTTTTAACGCCATATGTCGATGCTGAACGTTCACGAGAAATCAAGAATGGAACGGGAAACGTTTACGCAGTTTTGCAAGCTGAAAACCTGTTACTCGACGATTTGTTACCGCCGGAACAAATCCTTTAGTGAAGACATTTAACACCGTGTGCACGGTGTTAAAGTCGTAGGGGTCAGTTTTATTGAAATCGATTTTATCCGACGATCGAGGGTATTGAAAGAAAAAAGGCTTGAACGGTCTTCCCTTCGCGAGGCTTCTCTTATCTTTGCGAACGCTTGTCGCGATAAATTTCATTGGTCAATCGGTAGGAAAACTTAGGACGTACTTTAATGGAAAATATGAGCTTTGAAGTTACAGAATATTACTTAACTCGTAAAACTATACGCAAAGAATTAACAGATTTTTAGGATCGATTGAGATTTGCAGCCGTATCAAATGTTCAGTATACTAGAAATTATATGCTGAAATAAAACTACATTTGTTATTTAATTCGATACGTAGCGGTAACTCGGTTCGAGAGATTCTTTTCTGTCAGAAATAAAAATAAAGAAGTATTTCATTTTTCATTCAAATACATATTCGTACATGGGCGTGGTTCCTCGCGTTTCGTTAACGAAACGTGGCTACCATATGGAATAAACTTCTCAATTATGGGTCTACGCACCCTTTGCGAAACCCACAAAAGCCTTGTCAGTCCCGCGAAACCGTGAGATAAGATAATTCGCGCAAACCCGAGTTCCACCGTTATTATTGTTTCGTTCGATCGTCAAGTCACGTTACGGAGAAATTCCAACGATTTCGTGTGAGAACAAGTGTGCTTCGTCGATGTTCAGTAACGGTGAATAAAGTAGGGACAAAAGTGATAAAAAAAAAAAATAATAATCATCGAATGTCTTTCAGTCTTCCTGGTGGTTTTTTCATAAAATAGAATACAATTTTTTGATATCGCTAATTAAAAAAGAGACGACATCTTCACGGTGGTCGTCTTACGACTTTAGAGTATTGGACATTTTTTTTCTTTTTAGCATCTTTCTTCTCGTTAAATCAAACGCATATTTCAGCTTTCGCTTATCAGCCGTCTTTTGTAATGGAATTAATTAATCCACTCTCGCGACGCGCTAACAAATTTCTCCTCCGGTGTTTCAGAGTTCGTATCGAACGGGATACTTTCATCTCCCCGTGTCTCTACGTCCACGCGGGACGGATTAATCTCGTTACGGGGTATAATCCGATTCTTCTTCGTCCTCGGCCCGATAACAGGGCCGAACGAACGAGGGCACGGCGAAATTGTTATCATTATCGTAGAAATTTCATCGCCGACTCGGTTAATTGATTCCCCGAGGGAAAGGAAGCGTTCATCGGGGACCGATCGTGAAATATAGACACCGACGAGGACAATTTCATTATTTGTCGCATTTTTTTATTCTTGATTTCACTTTTACAGAGTCATTTAAAAAAAAAGAGAAATGTTGATTTCGATTTACACGAAAAGTGAAATTAGAGGAATAGGTGTACAATGATTCTGTTAGAATTTCGTAAATTTTAATTTCTACCGCGTATAATTGATTTTGTTAAATAAGTTGGTTAGTAGTGGTCGAGACGTTAGAATAATGGACGCTCTGTTGCAAAAAAAAAACTGATTTATACGCGCAAAGGGTTTGATATGCAGCGGGAAGGATCTTGCCTGAATAAATATCCCATTAGGATGCTTTAGTATGCACCATTAACTAACACGTGGTTTTAATTACTGTTCTACGATGCTCCAGTTTCATCTTCGACGGACATGTGCAGTTTCTCCGAAATTTCCCGACAAAGGGGCTTTGTTCTGTCGTTTCTATCGAATCGCCGAAATCGTAGCTTTGAATGCATCAATTGTTCGACGGATTAATTATATGAGAAGGGAATTCAAAACTAACAGAAAAAACTGAAAGATTTCATCGAAACGTTGAAACGAGGATCACTGACGATACAAAATAAAATTAAAGAAAATCCTAAGCGGTATATTAATTTCGTAATGTAGCAAATAGAAAATTTTAATTTGGAAAATGAAAGTAACTTGTCAATGTTCATTATTATTTTTCTTTCTTTTTCAGTCAAAAATCTTTCGATCAACTAACACAACTTCGACAACTGGCCGCGGACAAGCTTCACTATTCGCGTAGTCACTCTCACGCAATCCGCCGAAAGAGATATCGCGTAATTTCCGAATGGAATCAGCTGGTCGAAGGATGTTGCGGTTCTCCGTATACAATTAATCCTAAATGAATTTCACGGCCCACGCAACAACCCTGCCCCGAGCCATTTCATCAGATTTAATTCGTTTTCCACCGCCGACGGATCCGTTCGTTCCGAACGTTGACGGGGCACCCCTAACGCGTATCCTCCGGAATATTCGACCCTGGCCGACGAATGGCCAGGCAGACAACCGAGCCATCGTATTGTTTCTTTTTTTTTTTTTCCTTTTCTTCTGGTCGTGAGAAGCATTGCCAGAGGAAGAAGCGTCATTCCGGGAACACGTAGCCGGCGTAATTAGGTAATTATCAAACAGCGAGCTCTGAGAATTTGATACCCCTTCGTGGTCCGTTCAACGGTGCCCGTGTGTACCGTTTTTTCTTCTTCTTCTTCCTCTTCTGTGGATACCAGTTGCCTCCGTGACGTTGTTTGCTTTATCCTGATGTATGTACGTACGAAGGAAGCCGGAGGAGGATCTTGAGTTCGATAGCGAGCGTGGGATCGGTACCAGGAAATTTTTTGAGATATTCGCTCGCAAACTATTCGACAAGAATTGGTAATTACGTAGAATGGTTATACATACGTATAACCATTGTATCGTCTTCAAGAATTGTATAATGTTTGTTTACTACCCGTATTTGTCCATACAATCATATTACCCTACGTTTGCTGTGTAACTGGATTTTTGTTTCGGTTACAGCATGACTTTAATAGTCGAATAATTGTTGCTCTATTACTCTTGCTATATCGCATACAATATAAAAGAAAAAAGGTCCAAGGACCGCATTTCATCCAATTTATGGATTTGGAGAACTGAGTTTATTTAAGAATCGTTCGAAAGAGAATCGAGGGTTGAAGCATTGGGGTGTGTGTCGCTTTTTTTCCCAACACTTAGCCGGGCGCGTACGCTTGGTATGAATCGAATGGAAAAAAAATGAAAAAGAAATCCTGGAAGAGAGCTTCCACGGGACCTCCTTCGGGGATCCTTTGATCCTGGAAATTAGCTTACAGTTTATTGCATTTTTTACAACGCCTTTCATCTCCAGGATCTCACGCACGCCCGGCTAAAATCTCTCATCAATATGCAGCAGGGAGGACGAGCGAGAAAAATGCGGACAAGGCATGAAGCAAGGAGAGATGGATACTGTGTGATCAGACAGCAATGAAAAAGAGATAGGGAGAGATAATGTATTCAAATTGCGAATCCCTGAGAATGAAATCCAAAGACTTATCAATCCAAATGCAAAGAAGGAAGTGCTGATTTAATTAACAGCCATATTTGTGTGAAAAATATAATATTTTGAAGTTTGTAAGTTCCCAGGAATATAATATTTCCAGATTTCTAAGTTCCCAAGAAGTTTCTAAAGATATACGGTATGGGGTCAGTATGGATCATTTTTCTCAAAACAACGTTTTATGACCTTACCGACATGACTGTGAAAAAACTATTGTACCGATTGGGCTAAAATTTTGAGATTGGGCCCGTACCTCAAGTGCAAATATTCATTAATATTTAACCCTGTTTTTAAACAATTTCAGTTGTAAAAAATGGTCGGAAAATTTATCAGTACGCCATTTTGTTTTTTCTTATCGGGGGTGAAAGTTTTAGGTAGGAACCATAACTACAGCTCCACTTTATAATAAAATACTCGGTTTTTTGTTTTCAAATGCATATTTTCGACAAGGTGAAAGCAGGGCTAACTTCAGGTAGCCATCACCAAGAAAAACTTTTTTTCATTTACTTTCAAACCTCTATTTTTACGTATAAAAATGATGAAATATAAAAACAAATTTTACTACGAGAAAAAAATTTGTGAAAATATGTGCAATAAATCCATACTGACCCCTTAAGTACATTATTCTCCGCGTGCAATCTCGTACGTCTAAGCAGTCATCTCGGTTAATAAATTACACTGAAAATTCTTTTACATAATATGTCATTCGAAAATTGTTGCATAGTTGTTCCGCCCCGTAAGATGTCCATCACGTTGCACAGTCACTCCTGGATAAGTATCAATTAAAATGTTTCAATTTCGTTCCACCAATGAACGGTGCAGTTAAAAGAGAATATAAAACAGCGTCATAAATTTCGAATCCTGAAGACAACGAAGATGAACGTCCACGCGTTTCCCACAAAACCCGATTCACATCGCAGTTTCTTCGTCGATGCAGCGTTGTTCGTTGGATTTGTCATTGAATCATTTTTATATCGACATTGGAACGCGTCGAACAAGACGATAAAATTAAATGAAGTATCAAGATAGAAAAGGCGAAAGATGGAAAGTGTCATCGTGTTTCCTTGAGTAAGATATATTTATTAATCAACAGATAATCGTCAATGAAAGTGATGAAACGTCAAAGGGTGCAAAGGAGCGACTGATCATCACTGCGTTCACTATCGTTTACTTGGTTCTTTCGGCGAGAGGAAAGTTAAAACAATTTGCTGGTATTGTTCGAATTGTTATCAAGCGTCGTTGAATTCCTTGGATTAGACACGTACACCGGTATTTAGGTCTTTATGTAAGGTTTAATTATTCGTGTAGAGGTTGTTCGTTATTTGTAGAATCCCAGACGCATATTGTTCTTCTTGCAATAAAATCTCACGATTATTTACGAGATACCGCGGCTGTAAGGATTTCAAGAATGGCTAAAGTCGAATAGAAACCTCGTTATAAAGTAACTAACTTTAAGAAGAAAATTTGTAACAGTAATTTGGAGGACGATTTTTTAGGTAAAGAATCGAAGCAACTATCTTCGCTGAAAACTTAAATAGTTAATTGTTAGATTTTGATCAGAGCACTGTTGACCTGGCTACTACCAATTTATTTTTTACTAGCTTTTGTTTATGATGGGAAGTGCTGTCTCAGAAACATATTTCGGAGCTCTGGGAAGTAATGGATTAAACTTCCCACGTGAACCAACGATATTTCCGATCAACGACATTGCTCATCCACCAAAACGGGATCCAAAGTTGTGTTCGAGGCTCATTGTGTCAGTGGATCTCACCTTTCGATAGGAGTATCGATTCGCCGAACTTCGTCGACCCTGACCGTTCGAAGAAGACGATCCATCTCTCGTTTAGTCATTCAGCTTGTATCGAGGAAAGAAGACGACGATGACGACGAAGAAGAAGAAGAAGAAGAAGAAAAGAAATGAAAGGATGGTACGCCACGACATCGCCGACGAATCTCGACGGAACTCGGAGTTCAAGCTAGCAGGTCCCAACGACCGGTTGATGATGTCACTCGATATTCCCGTTTACGAAGAACTCGTGGCCAAAGTGGTTGACGTCAATGCACCCTTATCCCTCGTAATGTCATCAAAAACGTTTCGTTCCGTTCGTTTTCTTCGATGCCCGGAACTGGGTTCAATTAACCAGCTACTTTCGAGATCGTGGAAGATAAACCGGTGTATTTCGGGGAAATTTATGCGGCAATTGGAGGGGGGACGCAAGGGAAACTGGTGTTGGCGGAAGGTGCTTATTAAAATCGAATGAGAAGAGGAGGTGACGTAATTGTTGATGATCGTAATGTATTTTTGTGGGAAGATTGGTGTTCGAAGCTGTTCGAGCCTCGATGGAGATTTCTGGGTCTAACACGGTTTCAGAGGTAGTCATGTTCATGTTCGGTTGGAAAAATAGATACGGATGCAACAAGAAATATCTGAGGACCTGGAATTGAAGACTGACTTTCATTTCACAAGGCGATCGAATTAATTGTTTAAGGTACGGAGATACGAAGGAAATCTTATCGACAACTGGTACTAATGATTTAGTTTAATAATTGGCTAACTGAAGGAAGAAAAGTTGAAGATATAACCTATAATGAAAGTTTGATAATTTGAAGGCAAAATCATCAGGACTATAATAGATACATTAAGAATAGAATTTGTAAGAAGATGCCTTGTCTTTCATCGAAAGTTCAACGTTCACGGCGTTTTTTTTTTCTCACATAGAAACGTTCTAATAATGTCAGTGGCGGACCTTGACATTGCCTCGTGGCAAACAATGTCCTCGCCTGTCTTTTCCCTCGACCCGCGTGGCGAAGAGGAAACAAAGCGAGCGAGACGACATCCGGTCCCGGCGTGGCTCGTTCGTGTGTCGTTCAACTCGCGGGTTATCTCGCAGGAAAGCAAGCGTTGTGCTTTTCAGCCTCGTACACGTTGCTTTCGACTAATTTGACAGTTTTATTTTTCGAAGCAATGACAAATATTGAACTCGATCGAAGAAATTGTCTCATAAATGGAAAAAAAACGAAGGGATAGAAATAATGAAGAATGAAAAAGTTCAATTCCTGTATATTTTACTTTCTTATAAATACAACAAATATTTCGTATATCAAGGAAGATTAATTTACATCATTTTGAATAAACGAGATTTGCAAAGAATCTGTTCTCCGTATTCCATGGTGGGATAACATGTTGATGCAATTGTTTTATATTGTTTACTGGAACTGACACTCTAAATTCCTGTCGTCAGATATTAATGTCAAGGTGCACAGTTACGAGATATTTCTACCACAGTTTCTATGAAGTATCCACGTAACATCCAGGATCAACGATTGTTACGTATCGGTAAGGATGCGTTAATCGTGGAACTTGAACTTTCATCAGGGAACGGGTTAGCCGTGATCGGAGAACAAAGAAAGAAAAAAAATCGAACAAGAACTCCTTTCCTGTATTGTTCATCCTGCAAGAATCTCCACGGTTCGAACCGAACGAACCTTTCAAGAAGCAAAAGTATTCGCGTCTCGGCCGAGAATATTCTAATATTTGAACAATGATATCATCGGTCGCAAACAATGCAACGAGGATCGCATCGACGTGGCACGTGGCTGCATTCAACGACAAGGTGGAAAAAAAAAAACATTCTCGTTATTCGATTAATAGAGACGTACGGTTTAAATTAATCATATGTTGGGCAATCGAAGAATGCCGAGTGAAATCGAACTTTTTATTGGATAATTACTTGCAGATATTTCGAGGCTACCTTCAGTTCCTTCGACGAGGTCACGTGTGTGCGTGTATTGAAACGTAGAAGGGAAATGATTGATGTGTATTAGAATGTTTCTGAATAATGGATAAAGATTGACGGCGCTTGGTTAACCCCATGAATATTGAAAAAAGCTTAGCTGACGCTTCGAATTTTGGAGAAATCTTAGTTAATGCTTTGAGTTTCGAGAAAAACTTGGTTAACCCTTCGAGTTTTGCAGAAAACTCAGTTAACGCTATGGACGTTCAAAAAAGCTTAGCTGACGCTTCGAATTTTGAAGAAATTTTGGTTAATGCTTTGAGTTTTGCAGAAAACTTATTGTAGTTAACGCTATGAACGTTTAGGAAAGCTTAATTTACGCTTGAAACCTTGGAAAAACCTTGGTTAACATTTTGAATTTTCTAAAAGAAAAAAAAAACGTTCGTGAAGCTTCGAATTTTGAAGAAAATCTTGCTTAGCATTTTAAATTTTAGAAAGAAGTAAAATTCTGGCTGTGTCACTCGGTAAGTGATCGAAACTAAATTATATCAGACACGGCGCTAAAATATAAACCCTACAATTCATATTCATTCCATAATAAGGATATCGTGACTGCAGCCATAAAAGGATGAAAAAGTTGCATAATTCAATGTTGAAAAGAATTTTTTTTTTTTTAAAAGATCATAAAGGGATGTCGCTCCGTTCATAATCTATTAACGCGAAAAGAAGCATCGCAAAGTCGACGGTTTCCAGCGTCGTATCCGGTCGGTGGCACAATGGATGGACGAGTGTCGCGTGACGGGTCCTGACGCACAGGATGATTCACAGGACGGTGGAGCAGGTGGAAAAAGAAAAGAGGAGCTCTCGAGCGGCCGGTTCGAGCGGGTAGCGTCGATGACGACGCTGATGAGCACGACGACCGCGAAAGAGGAAAGAAGAAGACGACGACGAAGAAGAAGTCTAGGGTATCATCGCCTATAAATATACTCGCGTAGCCTCGGGCAAGGACGTCGTTGGTTACGGAGGATGATCCTAGACGATCGCCTTACGACGATGCTGACCTCCCTCGAGCGGATGGACGTTCAGCCCGATCAGACGCTGCAGCATCGTTAATTGGTGTCTTCAGCGAGCCAGCAATAGGGATCTCGGGGCCCGTAATGAAGGGTATTACCTTCCGGGATTTCAGGATCCGTACGTACGCCGGCCTGTAGGAAACCGCCACGCTATTATCCCAGGATAATGAGTCCTGCAGTGTTATAGTACACAGCGTGGAAAGAACGGAAGGACCTGTGGCTAGCTCGAGATTCATCCGTGGATCGAGGAATAACGGGTCAATTCCGGCATCGTGGTTCCTATATCGTTCTTTCTTCCGCGCAGATCCTCGATCGAAATGGAAGATCCTTTAACAGGGGATGCGATGGTATGATTAAAACAGGATCCATGGAGGTGGATGGCCTCCGATTTCCTGATGGAACAGTCGTAGACTTTGGTCAACAAGAATATCTCGATTACAGCGGATCCGTTAAATGATTTAGGTTTTCTTTAAAGTTTCTACGTAATCAATTCTTCTTGATGGTATGAATAAAACTGAAAACAACAGAGGCTGTTAGGCGATCCACAATTCGTTGAAATGATATCATAGCATTTCTGAGAAGATGAAAAATAGAAAAGAGATCCTGTTTTAAATAGCTTCAATGTTTCTGGACGATTCCTGGAGAATATTACTCGCGCGATCTCGCCGATTCCTCGATGCTTTTTACCACAAACACCATTAAAAGTAATTAAATGAAATCGCGGGATCGATAATGCCGATACAAAGGATGGCGCCTGGTGTTCGCTTCGAGTGGACGACGCAAATCCGTGAATTACTTATAACGATTACTACCGTCGCTTATTATCGCTGACGTAATTCATCGGCTATGTTTTACTCGTGGCAACAACAACATCGAGCTACCACGGGCTTCACTTTCTACTCGCTGATACATTCTCAGCAGGATGTCTCAGAGTCCTTTATACGCTACTGAATGATCGTTGTCAATATAAATATACGCGAGATTAACTCGTTGATTGTTGAGTTGAATTGGAAAATGATTGGAAAAATGAGGAAATTTATATATCGCTGATTCGATACGCTAGAAATTGAATAAAGAGATATAATTAATACGTTGAATGCTACAGTGAAAACGGACGTCGTAGTCAGACACGATAAAATCCTAATTATTAAGGATACAGTCGATTAATTTTCAAATTTAACCTTTCAGTTTGATAGTCAGCATTATTAGCTTAATATTCTTTTGTTAATTATTTAATTGTGGAAAACTTTGGGTGCCGGTCACCGGTGACCCCCGCGGCATTCAACGTGTTAAAAATAAGCAATTTTACATATTGCTAATATTATAGAATTGAACAAGTAAGTTCAGAAATTAAAATTTAATATCTTTTTAATAGTTTGTGCATCGTGTGTCGTACCCAACACGACTACAATTTCTATTGTGTCATTGAACGTATTAATTGTTGTTTCCAGAGTGTTAACTTCTCGTCTTTAATTCGAATCGTGATGTTGATATTTTATTGTGGTAAATGAGAATTTAATTTTTTTTTAACAAAATGCTCCAACTTGCTATCTGAATTAAATTATCGGTGAGACGTGAATATCGACGTCAACCAACCAATCCATCGAAGTCGGTCACCAATTACCGACAAAGAAATTAAATCTATAATCAAAGTATCCATAAAAGAAATGGTAGAAAATCACTGACGATTCAATTATCTTGGCCTAGTTTTGATCGAAATACCCTTCGGAATCGAAGATAAAGGTATCAAACGAATCGGTGCTCGTTTTCTGAAACCTGAAATGGCAACGATCGACGGAGCTGTCGATCCCCTTGGCCATCGATCAATCGTAATTAAGAAAAACGAAGCGGAGAACGTGTCAGGAAGCACGGGATCGATTAGTCCGGTGATTGAGTTGCAGGAAGGCAGTTGCTTATCGGTATAATCGGTACCTTACCGGGCTAATAAATGCATCCTTGAGCGAGACGACCGCTCACATGTATCGACGTTGCGCTCTTTATTCGACTTTTTGTTCCTGGACGAAGGAAAAGCAACGCTAATAAGATTATCCTTCGTGTTACTGATCGTCACGACGTGGTCGCTCGACCGGGCTAATCGTTGTTCAAATATTTTAATGTCGCCAATCTCCTATTTCCTTTTTTCTTCGAACGTTTACGAAATCGACAGGTTACCTCGAACAGGAAAGAACGTGGTCGCACAAGTCGTCGTTCACGGCCGTTGACCGTTTACGACGAAAATACGAAGACCCGTTGCCAGAGATTTCTTTCGATCGTCGCTTATCTGAACGTTCGGCAACCGTAATGATTTGTCGAATCAGAATCACGATCATGATTGATATCGTTCCGTTACAACATTGCTGCAAACGACGATACAGGCTGATAGATTTAACGGTTAATGAAGATGCAACGTAAGAGTGGCGTGTGTTAATTATGCAGCAAAAACGAGGTACAGCTAGACGCGTCGCTGTGAATCTAATGCTGAGAAGCTATTTCACGAGATTATGCCGTTGGATAACCGCAAGCATGCTAGGAAAAAGTGACATTCGGTTGTAATCTTCTGTTTGAACAAGAAGTAGATACGTTCTTTCTTTTTCTTCTTCTTCTTCTTCTTCTTCTTCTTCTTATTAGCTTGCAACGTTGATTAGATTCTCAGAGTTTTTACATTCTCTTTTTTCATACTCGTTAAAATATACGTCTAATTGTAAGAGCGGTTGGACAAATTCTTCAATCTTTCCCCTTTTTAACGAGACGGTACATTGTTTTCGTTTCTTTTTTCTTTAATTGACTTTAATAGCAAGACCAGAGTGTTCTCTGTCGGGATCCCTTGCAGCTTGTTATACCTGGTTGCGCACGGTTCTTCATGGTCGCGGGTGAATCACGTAGTTGTAGCAAAGATTAATATCAGACGTTTCAAGAAATTCATTTCACTGCGGTACGCTTTTGCGTTTGGTACATTAAGGTTGCAAGAGCAAACGGGCCAACGATAACGCTTTATTATCGATAATTGATTACACCGAGTTGCGTACAGTATTTACCGCTTTCGCACTTAATCGATCATCCAAGCCATAATTGCGGATATCCTTGGCTATTGGAATTATACAGGCATTTATTTTAATTTCTCACCAAGAAATTATTATTTATCGTATTTTGTATTAATTTTTAGTCAGAGTTTCGTTTATTATTTGCCAAAGGGGGGGTGTTGCTCGTCAAGAGAGATTTAATTAAAAATTTTCGACATTGGTAAGATGGTGAAGATGACAAAAATTTGACAGATCGGTGTGAACTTTCTATAAATAGCGAATAACGACGTTTAATGACCCTGTCTATTCCTGTTACGTCCAACATATAGTCTCGTTTTATCTTCTCTTTGGAGTATGTTAACACCTCGACGTTTTACAAACACCAGCCAGCTCGATAGGATCCTAAAAAACTAGCAGACCGAGCGATCCTAAGTTAAATATTAGTTCGTTAACGTATCAGCGATGGATTTTTTCCGCGATAAAGTTCAGTCACCTTCGCCACCAACGATTTCGTGATGTCAATTTTCATCGGAAACGAAGAAAAAGGACACGTGGTCCTTTGAACCTGTGTTTGGTAACAATTGTCACGAACAAGAATTAATCGAATATTTACAAGCGTGTCTAAAAATTTCACATCACCTGTTTGCCAAAGACATTAACGAGATGAAAGAATAAAGTCAGTGTTGTCGCTTGTACGAACTGGAAGACCTAAAATCATGAGGTGATTCTGCAAATGTAACGTTGTAAACGTTCACAGTAGGAAAGTCGTTATGGGAATGACAACACCACCAAGAATAAAACAAGGCCACCGTAAAAAAAGAATCGTGTTCCCCTTCGATAAACAACCGAACGATCAAACCCATAGAATTCCATACACGACCCTATCAGGTTTTCATAAGACAAACCGTAACCAGTTTACAGGATGCTGCGCGCGGACGACGTACAAGGTTAATACCTTTCGAGAAAACTGGACCCGATTCAGTTATCCAACCGTGGATTCCCCGTGGACCCAACAAAAATGCACCTGGACCCAAAATAGAAGGTCAACGACGCGGCGGAAGAACCGTTGTACCAATACGCTTTCTCCGTAGCGTTCGATTCCAAGAATGCCTCTTCCTCGCGACTCGAATTCGAGCAAGAAGAGTGTCGATGACCCCTGTCGACGTAATCCTGGTCCCGACGACGGATGGGAAAGTCCAGGGAGGTTCTTCTGGTTGTTCACGGACGAAAAGAAATCGAAAGGACCCGTTGTGTCGCTCTTAAGTCGATCGTGGGGCAGGGAGAAGGGTCAATCATTCTTAACGCGTCGAGGGTCATCGGTGACCAGCGCATTCTAACTTTAATAGAAAATGGGAGGATTATTATTAACTTAATAATACAGGGTATCAAGTTGAAAGCTTGAATTTGAAAACGTCGATTTATTAATTCTTCGATGGCAAGTCGGTGAAGTGGTAGAAATTTAAATTTAAGTTTGAACCCCTTTTTTTAAATGAGGTATTCCAGCAAATATTATTTTGTCAAGAAACAAAAGAGTTTCCTAATGGCTAATCCTTGAACAAATTGGTCACTGATTTAATATAAAATCGAATAGAAAAAAAAAATCGACTAAACGTTGAACACATTTGTTTCGTGTTGCATACAGCTCAGCGTATACGTAAATTACGGAAGGCAGTAAACATTTGTCCGAACGATTGTCAGAAATTCATTGCATTCCTATCGCATCACTTTCCTATTACATCACTGCATTCTCCTTTTATCTCGGCTCGAAGCAAGCATCCATTTCGAAAAATCACGTAGTCACGTTCTCCCAGAGACCGTTCCTCGCTGTCAGACCCTCGATCCCAGAAGACTCATCCTTCCCGTCCGAAACTCTCCGAACCCTGTCTACAAAACGTTCGCCAGATTATCTTCTGAAAACACTCACTGACACGCTGTACCCATGACCCTGGTAAAAAAAGATTGATTCGACGGAGAAACAGGAGGAGGGGATCGTAATCGGTGTTCCTCGAGGCTGATGTCATCGCTGCATCCGCGATTCTTGTTCTTTAGATCGAGTCGCGATTGTCTCCATAGAAATTAACCGTTAACCGGTGAATCGATGTCTCGTCCCGTTTGATTTACCATCGTTGGTCCAACTCGTACAAGTTCCCGTGAAATTCGTGCGGATTCCGGAGCCTGGTGGGGTGTGGGGATATCGAAGCGTTACGCCGGCGAAATAAGTTAATCATAACGTAATTGAAATATTTCTTGTCTCCCTTCGGTACGGTTCGGTTGTTCCGCGTCGTTGGCCGATGAATAATGGAGAAGCCGCGGGAAACGTGGACACCTTCCCCGGGCAGAGGTTTACTTTATTTATTAACCCTGTAGCCGGTGAACATCGTAGCTCAGAACGTTGTTCAGCCACGCCGCGAGCTAATGTACACCAGGCGAGCGAATGCTTTATCGTTCGAAACCGAGGCTAGCGAAACGGTGTAATAACCGAGTGTACCGTTCCCTGTTTACCAGACATTTTTATCCGTTTCATGGTAATCGGCGGAAAAGTCAAATTTATCACGCGGATTGAGAGATCGTTGGGCATACGTGCATACACGCTCTCGTGCGTTCGTGTGCGCACGAGTTAATTGTCGACCAAGCGGTCGAACGAAAGAACAGGTACGGAGCTGTTGCCAGAAGTCGTAGGTCAAACATATGAAAGACTATCGAACGTGTAAAGTGAGGTTTACATGCAACTTTGATGTTCGTTGCTGTAATGGTTCTAAGAAGATGAAAATTATTGAACACCTTGCCGAGAGATGTACATGACTATTTTTGATGCTCTTGCTTCGCGAACCTTGAATTATCGAACGCGTCAGGAGGTTGCTTATCGTGAGTCTACAACGAGAATACTTTTGGCTAGAGATTGTTCAGCTATCCGAGAGTTTCTAATACATACGTATCTCGGTTGGTTTTCTTTTTTATTAAAAACACGTATTTCTAATCGAGGTTTTCTTGAAGGGTGTGATCAGTTAAGTTCCAAGCTTAAGCTCTCAGATTTCCATGACGAGTGGTTTATCAATTTTATTCTTAGCGAATTCTTTTTATTAAATTCTTAGCGAATTCTTTTTTTAATTCCTATTAAAATTCACGCTCACCTTAGATAGTCGAGGAGAAGAATTCAAACGTAACATCATAAAATAAAAAATGGTTGGCTAAAATGGGTTAACGCGACGGGTTTTAGGGCACCGGTGGATTTCGAGCCGAGGAAATAGTAATAAGCGTAGAGTTACCGCCTTTGACGGATTGGCGAGGGCTCGTAAACGTTCTTTCCGGCACGACACGTGAAGTCAAGGTCTGTCGAAGTCACCCACGAACCACCCACCACGAACGAACACCCCGGACCTCTAGGGCTCCCCTGTGTTTACGTTGCTCCGAAATTAAAATCGAAGACACGGGAAGCGTGCGCGATCCTGAATTTTCCCTCGCGGCTATTTTCGGCTTCTTTTGAAACCAACTTCGTACACGGTACACGCGATGCTCGTAAAAGGAGGCTTCTTTTTTTTTGCCCCTCGCACATGGTATTTGTTGCTTTTGTAAATGGTACGTTGTTAGATCGGTTGACGTAGGTTTGTCACTAGAAGAAACCGAACGACAAACGTGTATTCGTTTGCTTAGGTTTTCTAGAATTTCGGTGGGTTCAAGATGTTCCTTCTCTTCAATGGATTTAAAATTAAACATCGGCCTTTGTAACCTGAAAATATTATAATATTGTGGTGGAAGTAGTTGTAAGGATTTATGTTACAACCCATGGAACATTCGCTGTAAAAGAACTCCATTCTTTCCGATGTTCGAAACAGCCCCGACGAGCTGTAGGGACATCGAACAGCGTTCATCAAAGTGATATACATATTCTGTTTCATGGTTTTACGTATTTCGTGGCCGAGTGTACTCGGTTACACAGTCCGCGTAGCGATCCAGCTGATTCACGGGACAAGTCGCGCTAAACGACGTCGTTCAATTATATTTATATTTCTGCTAACGGCCCATTTCCCGGGATTCGTGCACCGCCTGTACAAAAGCCGGGTTCCTACTTTAGCCGAGTTGAAATATCGATGTCGGTAGTACGGCGTGCACATCCAAAAAACCGCTAACCCCGAAGAGAAAAAAGACAGCCAACCGTACTCGTCCCTTTTCTGTTCGTCCACCTCGCCGAGCCACCATGGAAATGCATCAAGATGCACGTCATAATCTGACCCCCGCGAAACTTGTTTCTTTCCGCGTCTCACCCGATGCTTGCATGGAAACGACGTGCTTCTGCCGGGGGAATCGACGATTTTCGGCTTGCTGGCTCCTTCCTCGTCCGCTGGCAAACGGACCAGCCGCGGACAATTTCTTTTTACAAGCGGCAGCATCGCTGAATTCAAACGGCGCCCGCCGGCGTTTCGGGAAAAATCGTAAAAACCTTGTACGTATATCGCGACGGGAACGTTGAACGGTCGTAAGATAAACGTAACGACAAAAAGCCAGACGAACGAGCTAGGCGAGAGTTTATCGGTGGTTGAAGTCTGCACAGAATAGAGGAAGTACGGGAACTTGTCTGTTGAAATGGTTTTGAACGGTGAGGCAATTAATTCGACAAATACGAACCGTGAACGAAATCAGTGTTTTCCGAATAAATCGGTCAATTCATTTGCACGAACACGACCGCCGCCTAAAGTCGGCATTCACTCTGTGGCTATGATCATCGTCTATAGTCCGCATTCATGAAAAGCTCCGTGAAAAAGCATTACACTGTGTTTGCAGCGAAACATATTTTCGCGGCTTACACTGCCGTACAGTGCAACCCCTCTCGTGGAAAACTTTCTCGTACATCGAATGTATAACCGTGGCCAGCTCTTCCGTACCGAAAGGGTTAAGGAAGTTCCTCGTAAAATGTAAAAATTTATAATGCCAGGCAGGCAGCAGTGACGCGGCTGTTCAGATATTATTGAAAAGGTTGAGAGATGCCTTTTCAGATAGTGCCGGTTAGAGGAGTCATAATCGTGGTTGTACCCGATGAAGTTGTACGATCTATGGCTGCAAAAGTCCACAGGAATCGAACCATCCTGTCACCGACGATGGCGCTTTTCTCTCCGCGTGCACGTGCATTAATCAACCTTGGTTGTTCGCCGACTCGAACCGTCCTCGACGATTGAACATTAACACCGGCGGTTAATTGCTCGCGTAAAAAAACGTTGCCGGGTGATGAATCGTCACGAGCGCGATCATTGGCAGCTCGAATGACTGCCATCGGTGATTCTCGACGATCGAATAGTGATATATCGCGGCATTTGATCTCTCGGTACTGACGTATTCTTAAAATATGTCTGACGGCTATTTGTTGAACGATCAGAAGCGTAGATTGAAATGAAGCAACATTGGTGGTCATTTTATCAAAGTTTAAGCTTCAAGTTCATATGGGATGAGCGCCATTTTGCGATACTTTTATGTCATGAAATTGTGTCAGATTAATAACCTGCGATTGGTAATTAGTCGATTTATGTTAAGAATCTTAACCCTTTGCACTCGAGTGGTGCCTCTGGAGGGATGTATTTAATTTACCAGGGTATTTTGAAATGCGAAATTTAGGTTTTATTTATAGTACCTACAATATAGGAGATTAATAAAAGGAATAACAGTCAATAGATTCATAAGCATTTGTAACACTTTACTTCCAAAATAGTGAATTTACTTTTCGGAAGCTTTGGTGAAAGAGTAAATTAGATTCGAAGGTATCCAAAAATGCTCCGAGTGCAAAGGGTTAATAAAGGGCTTACATAGTCATTTTTCTTAGATTTCAAGCTTCGATTTGACGTGGGATAAATGCCATTTTGAGATACTTTTATGTCATGAAATCGTGTTAGAACCGTTATCAATTTCGATTATTTGATTCCTAAAATTCGTTTAATATAATTTTCTTACGGAACAGAAAACGTAACCGATGATAGAGGATTTGTAACGGAGGACTCACGCCAGGGACACGTAATACAAGCAAGAGCAAAACGTTTGAAATGTTGCAGCGTTTTGTCAGACGCGTGTTCGATCATCCCTCGCATGGCAAGGAACTCTGTAGCTTGTCGCTCTATTTTACCGTCGAATCCCGACCGATTCTTCGCATAACTGGCTCAACTGTTGCGTGTAACCGCCCACGCGAAACCAGTTTCCACTTCCTGATCGAGATTGTCGGCGTCGTCGCGTGCGAGCCAACGCAAAACGGAAAATCCGCGAGCGGAGTAATTTGTACGCTCGGCTGGCGTTACTTACGAACGCGTTCCCGCATAATGAAAGCAACCGAGGGCGTATCAATTATCGAATTACAAACAAGCGGACGGTTGGTCGAGCACGGAATACTTGGGGCGTTTGAATTTTTACTCGTGTACACGCTCGCTCGTTACATTTGGAAGCTTTCACGGTGCTTTTACAAGCGTGTGCGAGCGTGTCGGATCGGTAACGGTCCGTGTAAAAGAAGACTATTCAAGTTTGAACTATATAGAATAAATTTACTATTGCTTGAAATTTAATTAAACTCGTCTGCCGAGAAAAGTGGTAAAAAGTATCTTTAGATGTACTCGCGTTTCCAGATCCACGAGAAATTAAAATAAAATCTCTTCAATTAATGATAGAGATTTAATCTGTTACTTCAAAGTTACGCGAGTTTACATACAGTAAAAAGGATTATCGCTTTGCGAGTTGAAAGGAATTTCTTGTCTGAAATTGAATTTCAAAGGGAGTTCAAGAAATGAACATGAAAGTCGTAGAAAAGTATTAGTATTCGTGTGGTTGCATTATGAAATCCTGAACAAAGCTGGCTGCACGATTCGCAAACAATATTAATTACCTTCTCTGTAGTACACCAGGGAAATTAATTCTTGGGATTGTTTGGCAGTTCCTCCACCTGTTATGTACGTCATACATACTACCTATGCAAATTGTTTGTTGACAATACATATAATACTGATAATAGAAATTTCAATAATTCAAATATTTCGAATGGTACTGATCAAATTTCTTAAAGCGTTATCCGTCTCATATTCTTCGTTCCAAGTTAAAATTACAGATTTCCAGGTTAAACAAATTTTTATCCTCCCTGCTTATGTTCCAACTACACCCTCAATAATTGATGAATTCATTAATTTTTGGGCAATAGCGAAGACACAGAAAATATGCCCTGTTATCGACAGATTCCGAACGTAAATGGAACAAGGATCGATTCGAAGCGGATACGCGTATTGTTTCCGCGCGATTCCATAAATCCGTCGCAGATTCCGCTTGGAACGCAGCCGAATGAAGAGGAAGAGGATCGTGGACACGAAAAGACGAATCGACGAAGTATCGGGCCTCGATGTACAGCTGGATGTTCGACGAGGAATGCCAAGCCGGTATACCGAGCTAACCTTCTAACTACGGTAGTCCCCGTATGTTCCGTCGGGATTGAAGGAATTCAATGGAACCTAATGGTTATGGCTTCGAGCTTGAGGTTTCCGCAAACAGCCGTGCGCGTTCGTTTTTCTGCGCCGCACGTTTTCGAACCGTGTTTCTGGTGACAGACATTAAGACACGCGTCCCGTTATGAAGTCCAGTTCCCATGGCTGAAATTGTCCTTTAACGAAGCTTACGTCCACGGATAATTGCAGTAAATACTCTGGCTACATGCGACTCGAACGCACGGAAACTCGTAACGATAAGCCCGAGTGGGACGTTTTATTGCCGCGCGAGAGAATTGTTCGAGGGTTGGAGGTGAAACGATCATTTAAATCAATCCAATAATTATTAAAACGAGGCGACGAATCTACACGATCGACTCTGTTTGAAGCTTCGATGCGTCGTCTGACCCCTTAGATAAACACTATTTAAAAGTCGCCCTTTGAAACGTTCATCATGGGGCTAATAGCACGTGTTCGTAAGTCTGACACGTAATTTTGTAGAATCAGGATTCTTTGATTTTTTTGAAAAATTGTAACCTCACCCGATCCACTCGAATGCATTCTAAGAGCATCCTGCGACAAACAGGCTTCAAGTATCAGCGGCAAACATCGATGTTCGTTACTGAAAACCGTTGCAGCGCCGACATACAGTTCAGAACAGGTCAAACACACGGCGACAGCGAACGGTTCGAAGGCATCGGTGTTCTGTCAAATAATGGCTCAGTTGTCCGTCGCGATTTATACGAGAGTACAACGTGTATCGTGGTAACACGTTAACAGGGGCCCTCTAATTACTCGGCCGAAGCCAAGGATCTCCGTGGTTCCCTGTGTAGGCGAATTCCAGGAAGGTTCGGTAAATCTTAATAGAATCTAATGGGTATTGCCTGGAAGGTTAAAGCCACGAAGAGTTGACGGTTGTTCCGTTGAAAGGACAACCGTCCTGTGAATGGAGACTTAAATACATGTCCCGTTACAGCAACGCGGCACTACTGAATCTAAGACCGAACCATTGCTGGCTACTCTTTTCAGGGGAAGGAGGAGGACTTCGCATATTTTCCTTTCGTACGGTTCAACGTTTTCACGTGGGAAAAAATTCGTCGTACAATTACTTCGAACTTTATTGGCTGTTACTTCATTATGGTCATTGGTACGCGGAACGAGAAACACTGGAATCATGATGGTTTTCGTTAGCGGTTGAACAAGTAGGATTAGAGATGCCTTTTAGTTGCTTCTTCGTTATCTCGTGTCATTGTTTCGTTGGAAAAATTGACAGTTTACAATTATCATAGGGTCCGAAGGTATCCGCAATTGATGTCTTCTGAAATTTTTTTTCGTGAAAGAAACCTTGTGTAAATTTTCTCCGCGCGTTAAATGGATTTTATAAAATTCGAAGTACTTGGAATCTAAATAACCAATGGTGTTAGCACTGCGATAATTAGACGGCGAAAATGTTTCTTCCTCGCGGTGTTTCAACCTTTGAAAACATGTTCCTAGAATTGACTTTTCCAACTGGTCGCGATCGAAACTTGGAATCGCTCGATATATTCGAAAGCATGGAAAGCATCAGGCGAAATAGGCTGCTCGCGATTATCATTCGCGGAACGATTCGGAAAATCGCGACTGGCAGAAAGTAGGCGCCTTCAGATTCCTGGCGATCGGCCAGGAGAACATCGCGATCCCACACTCCGGACTTCCAGGAGTCGTCGTACCATTGGAAAAAGAACTCCGGTATCGATCTCTCGAAACGGTGTGCCGTAGAAAAAGTGTCTTGGGCGTGTTTAGAACGGACTGACTGATAAGCAGGAGAGTCACGTATCGAAAAGTATGCGACAGTTGTGTTCGTCGATCGAATAATAGTCGAGCGACCAATGAATGATCATACGCTTCGAGAAATCGATCGATCGATAACCATCGGCACGGAAATTCATTTATTTTAAGAAAGATTAATAATATAATTTACAAATATCGTGACAAACCTGATATTACTAGTGGACGTTGTTTAAGGAGGAAAATAAAATGACTAATTATTATCGAAGCTACGATTCATCCTAATTACTTTTAGTATTTAAATTCAAAAGTACAGCCAAAAATTTTGACCACCGTAGCCACCGGATTTCATAAAAGTCTGCACACTCTTGTTTGGACTTTTCATTTTTCATCCGAATCAATGCAGTTTCCGCCAGGATGCGACGCGGTAGAAAACTAATCGAACGTCGGGATCGCGAATCCATTAGCCGGTGAAAAGAAAACCGGATTCGGAATCCGGTGGAGCGCGTGAATCATCGGTCACCGACAACGTGGCGCATCGTTTTTCATCGTTCGATACAAGTTAACGCGTTAATAGCCGATCCGCGTTATCCCTTTGGTCGCCTGTTGTACTCGGATTCGAGGATACTACGCAACGGATATAAATAATCGGCACGGCTCATCGTTGCAATTTTCGCGACAGCCTTTGTCCGTCGGACATGGGTCGACATTGCGTTGAAAGATGAAGGCGCCCAAAGGAACCGTTCGAAAAGATTTATTAACGATCGGCGAAGGTCAGAATACGTCGAACCGTGTTTGCTTGAAGGTTGCGGATTGGAGAGGATACAAATTGATTGAGCAATCGAAGATTTCAGGTCGCTTCGACCCTTTGCGATCGAAGCAAAAGAATTGAATCGCGTTATTAAAAAGGAAAATAAGAAAAATTGATTGGACGCAGTTTGAAACCAAAGAAATAATATTTTTAATTAAGTAAAATATCCTACCGTTTGAACGCAAGGACAATTTAATAAGAAATTTCAAAGGGAAGCTCTAAAACCGTGGAACGAATTAAAATGAAAACGGGGGAAATCTCCAGCGTAATTTCTACCCTCGAATAAGAAAGCAAAGCATCCTGTTCAATTTCGTTTCCGTATCAACCTTGCGCTTCGTTACGATTATATCCTCGAGTTTCTCCTCGGTCTGAGACCCGGCGCCAGGGTGAAAGGTAAACCAGGACGCGGCGAACCCATCGGGGTGGAATCCGGTAACGCGTTTCATCGAGTCGAACCATCGCCAGGCGTGCAAGCAGCATGATTAATGATTGATAACGCAATTACACGGTGATATGATTCGTATACGATTCGTATCTACAGAAGCCACTCTTTGTTCTTTCACGATAATATTTCGCGACGTTCTGACGTTCTCTCAAAAGGAGCGTTGTTCGAAATATCTTTTTTCTTCGTCGCAGAAAATCGTCTCCCATCTTCCAATCTACGACTCCGGTGTCGAGTTACGAGCGCATTGAAATTGAGATCTTATCGTTCAATTTGTCGAAGAGTTATTACTGGTAATAATAGTAGCGTCATCGGTAATCATGATGGAACACTTGTTTCGTAGAAATCTTTGTGTCTTCGCAGAAATTGATTGTTTCAAGTTTTTGTTATTTTTCATTTCTTCGGACACCTTTTTGGGCGTGTCATTTGGGTGATGATACGGACGTGTTGATGTTTTCAAACGAGTCAAATAGTTTTTCAATAGATGACAATTTCAAGGATCCTGAAGACGGCGATCGATTTTGATCGTTTCCTTTTTCCTGCGGAGGACAGCGTTACATCCTTTTGGCTAGTTCCCGGGCATCGTGATTCACGCGTACCAATGGCTACGCGGATAATTATCGCCGGTGCAATTAGGTGCATCGTCGATAGCCGATTGACTCGCGGCGACGCGGGACGACGATTAATTATCCGTCGGTTGACGCGTCGGGATAAATAATCGTCGTTTGCCGTCTGTTCCATCGAGCCAGCCTGGCCGGGGACGGAAAGAAAATCGTTGGCCAGGCGAGAATAGAGCCGCGACGACCGAGAGTGATTTACCGATTCCAACGTAATCGGTGATGAATGGAGCGAGCGGATAGTTCGTCGTTTCGCTTATCGCCGTGAAAAACGCCGCCGCTCGCCGGCTGTATCATAATTAAAGGCGCGCCGCCATCGTGGAAATCTGCTTATCGGAGCGTGACGGACTGATAACACACTCGATCCGCAGGATATCTGTTGTACATTGAGCTACCGTATGTTAATTAGAGTACCGGATTAACTACATTTGCATTCGAACGATTCGCGGACGACAGCGGACATTCGGCGTCCTGTGGATAATATATCGTCCTGTTGCACTGTGCTCAGGTCGGAGAAGTGTTGAGTAACGTTAAATAGTTTATTTCAAAAATATCAACTGTCTTTATGAATGTGAATTCTAACTAGGCAGGAAATCATCCGACATGTCATACGAGGTGTGATCAAAAAGTTCCCGGAAATTCTTATTTTCGCGCGCTATTTACATCCGAATGAATCCATCTTTTTTTTTCTTATATTGATAAACTTATCAACGACGTATACGACGATTGTCAGCCATTTCCGATTTGTCGTTTGTCTCGAACACTAGAACTACCAAAAACAGATACTGAAAAATAGGTATCTTTATGAAATTCTCAAACGGAAGGGCTGGTGACACGTCGAACCGTAATTCCAAGTCTCCCATATTGCCGAATGGATTTCTATTATCTACAAGAGACCATAGCGCGAGAAAAATTCCCAAGTCCTCGTGTATAGAAGCTAGGGCGACAGGGACCCGCGGTTCAAGGTCCCGTTCGTCGCCGACCATCTGGACGGAGGGATTAAGGACGTTGGATTTAAAGAATACACAGTACAATTTATACTGCATTAAAGTTTCTCATCGACCTAGCGAAGCCAAGCGCACGATCGCGTGCTCTCTGCTTTCAATGTCTTCTCCACAATTGCTAGCTCTCGCTCGGGACAGAGTCGAAGCGCGCGTATGACAGTGACGACAGGTAACTAAGATAACGTAATAATTTTAGAAGCAAGCCGAGCTATATTTAGATCAGATTGCTTCGCACAAAGTGTCCCCTGCGTGCGTAAATTCCAGCTTATCGAATCATGATCGTTTCGGTCTCGTCGCGTCCACTGCTTTTTGTTCTTCCTCTTTTCTGCTCGCCGGTTGCTTCGCTCCCGATCCGCCTTCTATGCTGGTAATCCTTCTTTCTTCTTCTTATTCTTCTTCTTCATCTTCAGAGCTGCTCACCTCCCGCTTTCTCGACCATCTGTCAGAGGCACTCGGAAAACGAGTTCTCTAGGCACGATGTGCGTGTTATGGTTCGCAAAGGGTAATCAGCTACCGGATACCTGTCCTGGTAGAATCGCACAGATGGAAATAACGCGGATTCGAGCCAACGAATCGGCAGTTACGATGTTCGACGACGAATTATTACGTTCTAGGAGGAATTCGAAGAGTTTGAGCGACAGGGTGAATCTGGCCGAGGAAATTTAAATCCGCGGATCGTCGTTTTAATCCCTTGACGCTTAAAAATGGTGTACATCCGTATTCTGTAGAAATATGGGGTCATATATCGGGATAGAAGAAACTAGAAGATTCTAGAAGATAAGAACACCTCATGAGAGGTGTTTGTCTGAAAATTATTTAGCCAATCGATACGCAACGGATGCATAATGTTTATATTCTTACAGAGCGATATAAACTGTCGGGGATTAATCATTTCCATGAAAATGTGAGAGTCTATAGGCAAAAGGAAATTATGGAAGGCAGAAGTTTAAAAATTTGAAGAAATCGTAAAGAATAATTGAGAATCCATCGATTCTACTGTTTCCAATGATATAATAGAAGAAACAGTAATTAGGACTGAATCACGCAAAGGGGACAGACAGACGATGACAAGAGGTTAGCGTTCGATGATACCTTTGCGTTGTCACGATCATCCAACAGACTGATGTTCCACGACACGAAGAAGCCAACGAGAGCAATTACCGTCGTCAGAATTAACGCGAGTCTTACTCCGCTGGCCTGCCCTCGTCAACATGTCGCAATTATACCAACGGCTCTCCTTGTTTCACTTTGTATCCTGTCAGTTTCTCGGCCCCGTTCTGGCCACCAACAACGAATTGAACGTGCTTTAATGAGACGATTTTCCAGTCACTTTTCGCAAGAAGGACCGCCTTAACGGTCGTACGTGCGTGAAGTCGAAAAATAAAGGAAACGGGACCCCTACCCCCGTCGATAAGACGAGCGAACCTTGAAGAATCTACAGGCTAAATTGGAATTAAAATCAATTGGCCTCGGATAATTGTGCAATTATTAATCTGCCGCGTGACGGACAGCTCTGGGCGTAGCTTGAATCTCGTTAACACGTGGTTCGTGAAAGAAACCCGATGGAACACCCGAAGAGAAATAAGAATTTTTTCTTTCCTCTTCGAATGTGTTTTTGGCAGCTCGAGATTGAAATGAAAATTTGATCGTGTGAGACATTCATAAACAAAAAGTCACACATTAGCTTTCGTCAAAGTCACACATCTTCTTTACAATATTATTAAATTAAATCTTTCCACATATTTTCAGACGGGTTGAGAAATGACCAGAAATATATAAAAGAAGATCGTGGATTCAGTCGTCAACATGGTATTTCAGATTTCTGAAGAAAAAAAATTGTCCAATAATTTAGATACACCCACGTCGTGTACCTACGTTATCGAGCTTGTTCGAAGACAACGCATTCGTACGTAATTTTAATCGAAATCATCTTAATTCCCATGCCTATTAACAACTTTCAATTTGCAAGTTTCGCAGTTTCCCTTATCGGTGACTTAGGCTCGGTCTGGAGGATCGTGAACACGATTCAAAAAGTCGAAAGTTCCAGTTGTAAAAGGCTGTGGCAATTGGCTGCACGATAATAAAGGTAATTGAGTCCCACGAATAAACGGGAATGCGTAAAGTACGAGGACCATTGGGATAGAGAAGGACGATAGGTATCCGGAGGGGTCGGTTTTAAGTGGAAAACGCGAAAAACAAGAACGATCGGGATGCACTTTATCCAGCGAACAGAGCAATCCGTGGTCACGTTATCGCCGCGAAATGATTGTCGTCGTAATCTAGAGGACATTAGCGATCGCGTTGTAAACGAGCAGCGTGCGACACTATCGGAGCCGAACGCTATCCAGATAATTAATTATAGAGTTGTTTCGATACGTTCGAATCTACGAGATCGTTGATTACCGACTCTCTTTATTAGTCGTTGCTTTCTTTTGGCGCGTTCGGTTTCCTTTTTTATCCTAATTGAAATCATTGCTCGTGGACTGTAGCTGGAAAGCGATATCAATCGAGATAGGAACAATCTTAGATCGTATATGGATATCTGGTTGAATCCTTTCTTCCTTGCGTACAGGACGTGTATATACAAGACAATTCTTGTATTCACAGTTCAATTCGTCATGTGTTACTCGTTCTGTGATTGTAGAATCATTTGTGAAATTAAAAGAAAGATAATAAAATCTGAGGCAAAGTTTATTTGCATAGAAACAGAAATTTGAGTCTTAAAATTCATAAGTGAACGTTTAATTATTATAGACTATGGTATAAGTGTGATACAATAATGATTTCAGGGATTATATTGCTAGTTAAAATTGCACTGTCGCAGAGTGTAACAATTGTAACGCGATTAATGGCCGTGACTTGAACCAATAAAATATCATTGATCATTTTTTGGCAAACATCAGCCAGGTGGAATTTATAAAACGATTCTGTTGGAATCCCACGGGAATCAACGACGATTCACCGGCGTCCCCGTTAAAACGGGCTCGTTCGCGGACTTATCGAAGCCGGTTTACGAAGCGTCCAAATCGAATTTTTCCGGTAGGAACGACGCATAATCATTATATCGGACGCGCCGGTTTAACCAGTCTCGATAACATCTTTCCCATGCTAAATATACCATGGTATCGGCTAAATCCGTATCGCGGATTCGAGGCATTAAATCGAACAGCGGTTCGGCCGGTCGCGAAAACCGGGATTCTGATTCTTGCGCGGTTCAATTAATTTGGAATCTTGTCGAACTCGTTGCGCCCGATTAGGTCGCGCATTATACCAAAGCTGTTGCGAAGATTCTAATATTAGGATATTGGAATAACAGTAGAACTGAAATACTAGTAGGATTTTGATATTAGCGGGGTTCTAGCTGCATCGGGATTTTTAATATTTGGGTACCAGTAGGATTCGGATACCATAGAAATTTGGATACCAGTGGAATTATATAATAATACTGGTAGCATTCTAATATCAGTAGAACTCGAATACCAATATAATCAAAACATTCAAATGATTAAAATAATTTGAATATTCGAATACACCGACAGAGATGACGACAATATTTCAAATTCGAATTCCAAGTTGTCTGGGTTGCATACCCTGGAAGAGTGTAATTGAACGATTTTCTTTTATACAAATCTTTGAATGCAACGTTAAAATAATATTGCCACTTGCAACTTGAAGACCTTGAGGGATTTTAATTTTTTATCGATATTTTTTACATTTATATTCAACGATGATTATGACGACATTAAAACAGTTTACGTTTAATCGCAACCATAACACTTAAATTTCTGTTGGTCAAAAGTTTCGAACTTTAAAAGGAGGGAAATACACAACGAATATACGATAAAAAAATAAATGCAATAAAACAATTATTTGTTCTTATCTTCGCTGAAGTTAAACATTATAGCAGTGTTTCTTGGTTTGAATGGCTGCATCAGTTTTATGACAAAATAAATAATAAAAATACAGAAACATTCAGAATAACGTATCTAAGAAAATCGAAAATGTTTCGTGATACAATTTTCATTTATTGTTTTACAGTTGTTCCATTGAAATGTTCGAACGAATGATATTCTTTTCAGTGTATTTGGAGATTTTGCAAAAATCGCTTCGATCTCGTGTTTAATATCGTAGAAGATTTTCGAACCTACGGATGATGAATACTGGAAATCAAATCCTGATCTTGCCGTTAATTATTAAAGGTCAGGATCTGCAACTGTTTCTATTACCACCATCGACTAGATATGTATATTTACAACCAGACCAATAATTGAGCTCGCAGGCTAACGATTCTCATCAACATTTTGAATTTCCAATATATGAAATGACGAGTAATCAAGATACTCCGATATAATCAAGGGTCGACCGTTTCTTGATCACGGTATAATATCAATTAAGAAACGTTCCCTTCTAACGAACCACGTTCCTGTTAATGTCCGTTTCTAACTGCACCGCACCGTTCTGGTTCTGGTGTAATTAAGGAAATCCTTCTGATAAAGGACACATTTAAAGAACGAACAATTTCGTTTGGACATCGAAAGTACATCAGTAGGTTTCGTTACAGTCTCGAGGGGGAAAAAAGTATTGCTCGCATCCAGTAATTGTTTAATGGTTCCGTATAAACATTCCACATTCCATCTTGCGAGCAAAATCCCGCTTCATATCGACTGCAATACCGTTTTCCTTTTCTTTTTTTTTTTTTTTTTAAGGGTGCACTCGATATCGGATATCGGATATCGAGGAACTAAATTGGACAGGTGTATTTCGGTTAGTTTATAGACTATTTCATAATGGACGCCAGAACCATCAACGCAATCGATTTTCTACAATATTAATTCCCATATCATGAATATTGTGTAAGACTAAGTTCCTGAAAAATATGGGGTATTATAATTTATTTCCAGTTGACATATTTTTTTATGTCACGGTCTTAGAATTACGTTATTATGAATTCTGCAGTGAGATGTTTCACGAATTACCTGTTACAAGAGCTGACCGTCCTAGGTTGCAGGTCTGAGATCCTAAGACGCGTGCGTCGCCGACCATCCGGAATAATTCTTAGTATCGCAGTGCTAATCGTAAGAGCGATAGGCCCTGTCTTACCACTTGTTAATGTTTCAGCTATTGAATCAATAATCTCGACGCACCGCGCAATAAATTTTTAACAATAGAACTACCAATGGAGTCAAAATGACTTGCTTCAGATTTTTTTATTTTAAATTGAAAAATTTATTAAAACGCTTATGTCGAAATATACATTGGCTATTATCCAGGTAAAGAATTATTCTATATGATAGTTTGCGTTTCATCCTTCATTTATTTTGCTTTCATTGAACGTCGATAGTTTGAGTGTTAATGTTTCCGAATTCCATAATTTTGTTATTGAGAAAAATGAACAGGAATAAAATATTACAACTAACTGCAGGTTAGTTGGTAACATTATTTCTTATTCAAATCAGTATTGTTACTTCAATGTTATCCCTGATTAGAAACAACAAGAACAGTACTTTCGAACGAATTAGATATTCTCCGGGAACATATAAATGAATTTCGAGCCTAATTATCGGCAATCGGTAAACTTGTCAGCTTCTGGAATAATGGTGTATTATCTGATCAAATTGACGGAGGGACGGTGATTGATGGGCAGAGGTGCACAAAATTCTAATGTATCCCGTTCTCGTAGGATCTGTTCGTTCAACCCGTTAGATATTACGAGCCGGTCGAGTTCGACAAAGACGAGAATAAGCAAAGAGTGGGACACGTTCGTCGCTCCGTTAGATGAAATGTAGGTCGTTACGCGCATTTCTAAAACGCTTCGACATTAGGAGCACCGTGTTCGAGATGCGCTCGGCCTTCATACTAATCTTGACCTGGAAGTTCAAAATTTTTCGCGAGGCCGGCCGATATCGTGGGAACCGGGTGATCGCGATTGCTACGAGAAGGTATTTAATATCGATCAGACATCGATACAAGGGAAACCAATTGAAATCGGATCAACAGTGCGAAGCTATTTACCGATATTCCAAATTTCTATTAAGAAAAATAACGCGTCGCATATCGTGGGTATTACCGGCATCCTAAATTCAATATTTCAAATAACTAAAGGAGATCACCAAAATTTTAGATAACACGTTAATATCATATTAATTTCGTAAGGTACCAAGTGAAAGTTTTAAATTAGAAAATGAAACGATGGTAATTCGAGTAAATCCATTTCCCTGCCACGGTAGTCATCGGTGGTCGACGCTTTAAATTTTCTATATTAGCATTGTTTGCAAATTAATCAACGGTATCCTTGATAATTAAAATTCTAACGTGTCTTGCCGCTCACGTTCATTTACGCTGTGCCAGTCGACGTATTAACGTGTCAATTTTTCAGACGTCGAAACGATCAGAGAAACGCATAATTGCAACGTGTTTTCACGACTGAGGGAATAAAACGATGCTCATCAGGAACAACGGAATTCAGTTCGTTAACCAGACGACGAGGACGGATGGGTGAGGAGACATTGTAGAAGATCGACGACGATAAGTAACACAGCGACGAGTTGAAGCAAGCTCGCTCGAGGAATAAACAAAGGAGAGTTCTCACACAATATGACAATGAACCTGAGAGCCCTTAGGTAACATTAACAGACTGCGGACGCGGCTAAGACGTCTCGCATAGACGTGATCTCGTAATTATGCGAACCCCGTAGACAAACTGCCGCCTTCTCCCTTCGTCCTTTTCCATCTATTTTCCTCCCCTTGATTTCCTTGGAAGAAACGAGCTCGTTGATCGTAAAGAAAATCACTCGACCGAAACATTCTTAGACGAACTTCGATAAGCTTTAATTAACAAATTACCACCGTGGGCGTTGAAAAGTAATTTTATCTCGAAGGGAAGTCTAGAATCTACGATAGAATTTATCTATCATAAAATAAGGAAACAGCAATTGCAAAATAGGATGATGGGTGCGTTCAAAGAAAGACATAAGAATTTCTGTAAATATAATATATTTTGAGGCATTTCGACTGTCGTCGTTGACATGGTGAATTCACCCCCCTTAATCAACTCATCTCCCAGACTTTACGCTTCGTCGAATCATGGAAGAAGGTGGTGGACTTGTTGGCAAAAATCGTTTGCCAAAGAGAGGAAAAAAAGGAAGTCAAGGTGTATCATTCGTAATTCTTGGTAGTCCAATGTTGGTAAGCAATCTGATCCCGGGACAACGGTTCGGAAGCATCGGTTGACAGTAAAATATCAGCAGGTACCAGTCAGTATGGTAGCGATAGGATCGGCAGAAGGCAGGTATATAAGCCCGTGGCTTGGCACAGGCACTCCTAGCCTGGCAACAGTCCTCGTGGTACTGTTAGCCGCCGATGAATGATAACCGTATCGCGATATGCGCCACCGATACAATGGAGAGTAAACGGATAGAATGTATTGGTCAGGAAAAACGGTGGGACCCGGCGCATCAGCTTGAGTTTCTAAAAACAAACGGTGTATCGATATCGATAATCCTTCAGTTTCGAAAAATTTTAATGGGCCGATGACCCAAATTGCACACGAACTGACGACAGTCGGTCCAGAAATGTGTCAATCTTCCCGGAGTTTTTCAATGGCGCACTCGAAGCTGCGATTTCACGCCAGCTAAAAAAGATGTTGCCCAGAGTGGCGTCCCGATAAAAGTGCAGATAGTTGCAACGAGGCGGACATCCGGTGGGATTGTTCGTGCGTTGGTCGAAGAAGTAGAAGAGCAGAAAAAAATGTTCATTGAAGAAATTCGTCTCGGGCGTCAATCGCGAAGCTATCGAACGTGCAACTCTTTGTGCTCGAGTTGCAAGCGAGGAGAATTTTCTGTCGTCTGTAAAAACGGGAGAAAAGGTGGCAACATCCGAGCCGAACGACGCAGGAAAATCATTTTAATCGAGAAACCATTAGCGCACGAGTGAAATCAAATCTGAAGGTCTTTGAATACCTTTTCTTTTTTTTTTCGTTTCTTTTTTGGTCAGGGGTACATTCTGCGGAATCATGGTGACCATGGACAGGAAACAGGGCACTCGTTAAAGACTCTTCACGTTTGCTGTGACGCCTCAGGCGAGAACACTGGGTAATGGTGGTTTTATGGTTGGCTCAATTGCCCCTGGGGAAAACCTATGACTGGTCTTTGCGGTTGGACCGGTGGGTAAATTGCTTAATCCATTCACCATTAACCTGTAGGGAAGAAAAATTGCAAGGGTTATTTCTTCTGTTTAATATGCTTTTCGTTTATAAAATTAGCAACAAGAGAGGTTTTCGAATTTTGGAGTTACCATCAAGATACTTCGATTAACAAACAAATCCTTAAATCAAAAAATTAATTAGTTTTATATCAGGTGTAATTCTGGAATTTTATTTCATTCTATGGAAATTTATTCTACATTCAGTTGTCTTCTATTACTAACGATAAATAACTTCCCAATAAATGGTAATAAATGAATTGGTAAGGGCACAATTCCCTAAATGTTTAAGTTGTCATCAGACATATTTAAAATTCATAAATATGAATTTAAATTGAGATTTATGTGCCTTTTCATCCGCGTGCTTCGTAAATTCGTCGAAATTTTGGGCATCTTCTGTGTGTACAGTCAATGGGAATGTAATAACCTTTTCAGGAAAGTGCTCGATACGAAGGACGCGTGCTGCTCTAATGTAATGTTTGATTTTACCGACGTTTAATTGCTTTGTTCAATTAATCGTCGTCTTAATGTTAAAAACCTCACAAGGATTTCTCGGTACTCTTAATATCTGTACGAAATCGTTTTGTTACAAGGACGTGACTCCAACCGAAGCTTCTTGGTATCGATATTATGACGTAACTGACGATTCGTTTCCTTTTAATTAAAATTCCGGGAAATTTATTACGATAGTTCATTATTTGATTTTTATGAAATATTATTGTAACGCGTACGGTTGCTGAAATTCCATTTTTTTGGAAACAACACAGAATATCTTTGAAAAAAAAAGGCATTCCATAAACGTCCATTTGTTCAGGAAAGTCACAATATTTGCGAAAGCATATGGGCCATGGTCCGCTCGTCCTCGAAGTTTTCTTCAAACATCGTCGCGGCGAGAAGGGGAATTTATTTATTCGAAAACGATCGAGTACAAGGTATGACGTTCTCCTTTCTTCTCGTGATTCCTCGGCAAATGGTAAAATAATCGTTCATTTTGCTTAATTGCTTATGATTCGTCGTTTTCTTAAAATCCAAATATTAATACTCAATTTGATACGGTTTATCTCCGTTAAAAGTCATTTCAAAACGGGTACCCTATGTATATTTTCTTAAGAACGAAACCGGGCTTAACATCTGACCTCCTCTTAACAAGATAACTCGAGTCTTACGGCATTTTATCGCAGTTTCACGCGTCTCTCAGATCGCTGTGAGAAAATCGGCTAATCAGCCGGGCGTAATGCAACCGCGCAATGATTATTATCTACGGGTCGCGCGAACAGCTCGCGACGATACCGTGGGGAGAGGAGGAATCGATAAAAATCTTGGGAATAATTGGTTCCGGACGATCGACGTTGGTAATTACCGGTAACGCCAGGATGATTGAGCCGAGCCGAGCTCTTGGCTGCTCGTTAAGAGCTGTTTACGCGTCGCGAGGATTATGATCGATCGACATCGATTATGAACGATCGAGTCAAACCACAGGGGTCTGTGATCGATGAATCGAATACTTTTCCAATTTACAGTGCTCAATTTAATGCCCCCGTTTGGTACTTCGAATTGCCAACACAATAATTTCAACGGGATCGATTGAAACTATTTGTCAGTTATGACTTTGAAAATCTTTCGATGTGCCAAGAATTTGTATCGTTGCTACAAGATTGCTGTTCCCGTTTAACATTGGAAGCTACCGCGACGAAAGGGGTAAATCGGGTCAATCAGGGACCGCTGCTTGATTCTTGATTCACTGACCCCTACCGATTCACAGGAACCTCGGCTAACGATCCAGCTGACCTTTGCGATCATCACGCTTCTCTTCGTCCTCTTTCCAGGTGAAAAGTCAAGTTTCCGACTCGTGGACGAAAGCCACGGACCGTTACGTCAATCGACGACAATAAGTCATTATCACGGTGAAATCTCTATCGTCGTTACGCCTTCCGAGCAGCTATCTCGTTCCACGGGTTTCTACGTTACGATTAACAAGTTCGAGATGTCTGGGATTTTTTTTTAATTACCGAACGATGCTTGATCGTCGGCTCGATAAGTTGCTTCCACGATAGTTAAGTATCGTGAACCGAAGAAGTTAATCGAAGCGCAGAGTTCACGAAGTTCGAGGGACTACAAAGGTTTAATTCTAGCTGCGAGAAATCAAAATTTGATGATTTTCAAAATCCTTTGCTATTTATTTACGATTATCGAAGTAATCGGGCAAATATTATATGAATTAACTTACGATGCTTCGAAGGATAATAATTATAATCCTCCAGTCCAGGATAATAATTGTAATCCTCCAGTCTACGGAAAATAAATTTTAATTTTAATCACGGAAATTGTAGATAAGAATAGGAACACTGAACTTTTACTAGACTACCGTTTGGAAAGATAGATTTTTCTCAGGTCTGTTAAGATGTTACTTTAGCGGATTGAACTATCTCTGGCTTCCTTACCCGATCTAATATTCCAAATAGCTGCTGTCTACCGTTATCCTGACAAATGTAACCATTCATCAACCTCGAATGTTTACGAACTACTTTCGAAATTGATGCCAAAGAACATGCGGTGGATTTGTTAAGTGTCGTCCATCGATGTATCCTTCCTTCGTGATTATAGCCGTTAAACAAAGGATAAACAAAGGGGTTGATTTCGATGTAATCACAATTGAGACACGTTATTGATTGCTCTCGTGATCGACGTGCTCAGTGCCGTTCTTTCGTGTATCATTTCTTAGGTAATGAGTGTAAATCAATCGAGCGGCTAGCTAACGAGCTATTAGTTTCCACTCATTAGCGATCGCACGGAACAGAAACCTCCATTGATACGTAGCGATAACAAATCATCGAAATCATCAGGCTGAATTGAAGTACCGAAACACGATGCGAATGAACAGAACACATTCAATAATAATCAATATAGATAAATCAAATCGTGGACGATATCGAAAAACATTCATCGCGTCTGTGTCTTGTCGTTAAGCTTCTTCCGGAGTATTTAATTTATTATAATAGAAAAGAAACATAAAAAAAAAAATGACAAGTCATATGTGGACGAAAAATATAATTATTTCTAAGTATCTGAATTTCGAGATTTCCGGGCCCTTATAAATTCCATTATAATGTTCCTTGCTGGGTTCAAGAGTCCAATATTTGAGAATTTTTATCGTTATTTTAGTGGTTAAACTTTGAAATTACTTCAAAATTATTTACTATCAGAATTTGTGTATGATTCTAACATCACGGGTTAAAATTCCTTTTAATTCCTAGTTCCTAATTTTTTTGTTTTTTGTTTTATACGTTACACTCGTGACATTGAATTTTTTCCTACGAAAGGTATTTTCACACGGATAAGAAATAGTTTCAGGCAAACACGAGTAATTTGGAGGTCATTACCGTGACGGAAGCAGTAACGGCGATAGAGGCGCGATGACGGAAACACGGAGCGTAAAGAAATGACTGGCGTTCGAGGAAATAAGTGATTTTACTTGCTTCTGCCCCTGATGTTCCTTTTTCTTTTCTTTGTTCGAAGATAATGCGTGTCTATTATCGTAACGCTGGTCGGCCTTGAAACGCCAAATTGATGATTCGTACTTCATATTCGTTTGGTAGCTCGATTACGTGAAAACTGTACGAGGCCATTTCTAATAGAATTATATTTGAATTTTTACATACATTACAAAATTGCTGATTAATATTTAACACTTTCAGTACCACGTTAACGTCGTTACAATATTTAGCTCTTCCTCGAGTGTCTAATGAAACCATTTAAAAGTCCACATACGTCTTCCAAATATGGAAGACGTGGTTGCCAAAGTGTTAAAAGAAAAATATGGCCTGGAAAGTTAAGCGTGAGATCGAAAGTGTTCAAATTAGCACCGTTCACGCGATGAACGAGACTTGGCCGGAAGCTTTAGTGGATCGTGACGGTTTCCGTTGAGACATTTCACGAGCCACATCGATAGTTCGAACCGCGGATTCTGGCCGCGAATATAAGATAACGATACGAATGACTCGTAATCGTTATGGAGGGACAACGTTAGAGACGGTCGTTATCTTTACGGCTCGATCTTTCGCGCAGAACCACGAAGTAGAGGGTGGTCGGCGATAAGAGATAACGGGAGTCAGGATTCAAAGGCTGGCTCGTTTTATTTATCGAGCCGGTGCCGGTACCTGGCTCGCCGTCCCGGAAGTGGCGGTTTACGTGCTTTTACGTGGCGCACCGCGTGTCGCATTCCGCGTGACAGACTCACGCTGGAAGAAGCGGCGAGCCGGAAGTCGGCTGGAAACGGGAGAGGCTCGAACGATTCTGGAGGATTTTACGCGACATGTGTTCAGCGGACGTAATAATCTAACCCTTTCTTAACGCGTAGCCAAGAAAGTTTTCTTATACATTAGTGGAATTAATTCTGGACACTTTTAAATTTTTACTCAAACGCATTTATTCAAATTATTTAATATATAATCGTTTATATTTGATATTTTAATCATTGTGTTCTACTTTTAGGGCGTCGCTTATATAAAAAAAAAGTCAGTAAAAAGACCATTCACAGCCATCGTTTTAATATACAATAAAAATTACAGTTTCTACACATCAAAGTTGGATATCCTGAAAAAGAAATATATCAACACAGTTTAGGTATTTTTTAATTAAAATTTTAAAATATTTACAGACCAAATCATGTGAAAGTATTAAGTATAAACATTATAGATTACAATAAAAATATTACGGTATTAATTGAGCATAGCAGGATATACATATTCTGCACAAATATGAAATAATATTAAATTTAATTCTGATTACAATTTACACAGTTAACGTTTTCTTCGCAATTTCCTTGATTTGTTTTACCGCTGAAGCAATAAATATTTAGAGCTCTGACTGACGCACCTGTCAGGAAAATGGTAGTGCACGGGGTTAACGCTACCAAACAAAGCATTGTATGCAGATAGGGAAAAGAATTTTTGGGAAAACTTAATACTTCTATCGTGTATCGCAAGATTTATTGAATATTATGATTGTATACGATATTACTCCATCGTGTGCGAATATTTGAATCACCGTATACAAGCTCGATATCGAACGCGTTAGTTATTGTTTGTAATTCGTTTTATCGGCGAAGGATGGATAGGAATTACAGAGAAATTTGTGAGAAATTCGATGCGAACGAGTCGCTATTCGACGTATGCCCGACAGTGAAAGAGGAAGAACGAGACGAAGACACAGGAAGAGGCAGAGACATCGAAATGTAACGTCCACCCTTTATCCTTTCACCGAACAATGAGCATTCCAGTTTGCGAGCACAATTAGCAAGGAATCCGGGAGCCGTTCAAGGGAATTCAGATCCCCCTGGACACGGGGCAAGGGTGAAACCGCGACGGGTTTACAGATTGGAACGTCTTTTAATCGCGAACCCTTCTAATTAACGCTTGCGCACGATCTACGGATAAATTGAAATTTCCTTAGGGTCGGTTCTCTTGCTTTATCTCGCTTTAATAATATTTGACTTGATGAACATTTTTTGAAAGTCTACTTGGCGAGGAAATAAATTAACATCGCTACAGTTGGACAATTTTCTAATTTAATACTATTTAACGTCAATTAAAAGTAGCTTTCTTTGACAGAATTCGATACAATTTTATTATTCTGTAAATAATAGAATAATTAAATTTATTTTTAAATTATTTAAACAATGCAAATAGGGAAAACGTCAACAACTTTCGCGGACGTTTTTCGGTCACTGATAACGGTGCATTCGATGTATTCTATAAACCGGAATCTCGTAATCTGGCCGCGTGACAATAAATCTCGTGGACGTTATGCACACGGATTCCTTGTTTCCTTTCTTGTTCCCGTTTTTGCCGTGCCACTCAAAGGCTCGGAGTAATTGCCAGCAAATATTTCTGAAAGCGTCAGCTGAAAGACAGAAGGGGCAAAAGGGATTGTCAGAGACAGACACGGGCGTGATTTAGAATGCAGGCGAAATAAACTTTCTTTCGTCCTGTCCTTCGATCCAGTTCAATTGCATCCTTCTTTTTGATTCTCAACGACTCATTACTAAATTCAAATTGCATTAAATACAATTCAAGATTCGTAAATTATTACAAATCAGAAAGTGTATACAGACGTAGTCAAATATGTCTTTCTTCAGGGTGCAACAATATCACGATAAATCCTCGTTTATCGGCGCGGTGACAAGAAACATTCATCCCCCTTTAGAGGCGAAGAAAATTACCTGTGGAATATCGCCGGGCTGCGATGCATCGGCGTTGAAAACAACTTGTCATCGCGTCCCGAAGGATAATCGCTCGCAATAACGTTTCCCGCCGCGTTTCGACAATAATCGCGTCGGCTTTTTGCCCGCGAAATAATCGCGACAGCGCCGCGGCTGGAAATAAAGTCGTCAACCACTTGTCGCTTCGCGGCCGATTACACTTCATTCCTGCTTCTGTTCTTCTTCTTCTTCTTCTTCTTCTTCTGTTGCCTAGTCTTCTGTCTTAGCACTTTAAAATACAAACTGGAACCGTAGATCATTTATCAGATGATAAAAATCGTACGAAGGTTTCTTGGAAACTTTCAACCATTGATTTATTTTCTCTTCGACCGTCAATCTTTTTGCGACAAATTGAAAATCGCTCGAAGGGTTAAATCGATTAGCGAGTTTCTGAAAACGTTTCGGCTGTAAACTTGAGAGAACGAGGGTCAGAGTCGCGCGTGTCCTCGAAGCGGAACACTCGTCCTCGCGATGAGTTCTCGATGTATGTAAGGCGGATGGCACCAATAACGGATGAACAGCGGCGGCTTGTAAATTCTTGGCCGAGCTGCGCCGACTACTCTACTCTGACACGAGAAACTTCAACGTGGCTCGTTCTTCTTTGCCATTCAACTTCAACCAGACCAGAAGAACGACCAGATGGAAGATAAAGGCGATCTACAACCCGAAGAAACAGTAAACG
Organism: Stelis phaeoptera; assembly: GCA_943735885.1. Classification (NCBI taxonomy): domain Eukaryota; kingdom Metazoa; phylum Arthropoda; class Insecta; order Hymenoptera; family Megachilidae; genus Stelis; species Stelis phaeoptera. Next base: position 9,305,305 of record OX030933.1, read on the forward strand.
CTCGGATAGACTTGGAGCCTAACTTCTTTACCCTATTTGAACGCTTTGTCTTCTGTTCTTTACTTTTAATCGATACTGGATATCGATCGATCGATATCCATATCATAGTAAACCAAAGTTTATTTCTTCTATGGATCAGATTTGACCCTTTGCAAAATGAATTAATTCTGAAATTATAGAATTTTCTTGTAATTTGGAATTGCGAATATTGTCCATAAGTCATCGGACACTATTACTCCCTTTGAGTAAAATGATTATTGAAGCATTAATACAATTCACCTGTGTGTTGCTGTTGAAAAATAAAACACCGCTCTTAAGGAGCCAAAATAAGAAAAAATGACTGCAGTGGGCAAACTCATATAAAGATTACAGTGATAAAGATTGAGAAAAGGTGTTGTGGGCTGATGGATCGAAATTTGAGGTATTTGGTAGAAAATGACGAGTCTGTGTGCTTAGAAAGCAAACTGAAAAGTTGATTCCCGATTGTATTGTTCCAACTGTTATGCATGGGGGTCAGTCTGTGATATTGTGGGGTTGTTTCGGTGTAAATCAACCCTGGTGATTTAGTGCAAATCGAGAGGATTTTAAGAAAAGAACAGCGATCCTAAACACACAGCGATCAAGACAACGATCCTAAACACACAACAAAAGTATGTACAAACTATTTAAAGAACTTAAAAAGTAATAGTGAATTAAAAATTATGATATGGCTTCCACAATAATCCGATCTCAATCCAATAGAGATGGGAAGAAATAGTTAGAAACGTAAGAAAAGTGTATCAAAAATCAAAAAGACATTTATGGGAATTATTTAAAAAAAAGTTGAACAGCAATTACTTCAGAAACATTACAAAAATTAATCGACAGGATGTCGCGATTAGTCCAAACGACGAAAAGAAGATATAAGGTATTTCAGTAAGATTTTTGACATACAATTTGATTTAAGTGTTCTCTGCATTGTTAATAATTAATAAGTGCTATTTTTATTCCATAATGTACAACCTTTCATAACAAATATCGTCCGTATGCCAGTTTTATTAAGCATCACTTTTATTAAATGATAAAATACGCAATGCTCTTGAACAACGTATTTCTCAGGAAACAAACGTCGAATTCCAGAATCATTCCACCGCAAGATCCACGGTAACGATAACAAAATCTGTGAACAGTTCCAGCTCAAAGATCCCTATGTAAGAGTATCAATCTCGTTGGGTTTTCGTGTCGCTTCTCGTTCTTCTTCCTTGGTAACCCGCTTCCTGTCGTTTATCCGAATATCTGCGTACACCGTAACGGCATTATTCAACGTTTCGAGTCCAAGCGTGGTCGCGTGGGCGTCATGGGCATTTCTGTCCCGTAACGTACAGACTTTGGTTCACGCAACGTGCCACGATCGACATCGGTATTCGTTTAGAAACGGAGCCCGGCCCTTCCTGTTCGGCTTCATTTTCGATAAATGTGCAGCGTCTTTTAATCCTTTCTCAGCTTGAATGTCGCCCCGGGTTAACGGTACACGTTACGAGAAATTATCACGGAACCCCGTGAATCATGATCTAGTTGGAAATCATTTCTTACTCGGAAGAGTAAGAGTATTTTTTCCGGATCGGTCGTCGCCATTTTACTTAGTTGTTTTAGATCTATATAGGATTTTAAATTAAATAAGGATGTAGATGATACGAAGACACTCACTTTTCTTTTGGTATTCTACGTAAAGAGGAGCTTGGTATTGGAAGGGTTAATCCTCTTTGGGATAAACTTCCGAAAAACCCTCACACCTGATCACCTTGACCTTGACCTATTGTTTATTAAGAAATTATTAACAACGAATTATGGATATATACACTGAACTTTGAAGTAGGCTTAGCGTTAATATTAATTATTTATTTTATTGTTGAAGCGGACGTACAGGCGGGAAAGGGGCACAGCCTAACCCTAACCCTAACCCTAACTCTGACCCAATTTTCGGCGACTTTAACCTTTTAAATGTTACTCGGAAGGGTGGTTTTGATAACATATGTTAAGGTCAAGGTGATCGGGTGTGGGGGCTTTTCGATAGTTCAGCCTACCTGTCCATCCCGACTCGAAACTTTATAATATCTTTGTGAAATATTTTAACCTCGACCGAAGGTACTATAACTATTTCGTTCGAATTAATATTCGTTCTCAAAAGCCGGTACAGTCTCTATTATCAAATATTTTAACATCCTCAGAACGTGATCCGATAATATTCTCCCGTCCTGGTGCATCGCTGAAATTAGCCATCAAGACTTGCTTCTAGAGCTTCCGTAATCCCTCGATTTAACCAGCCCGAGGAACTTACTCTGGCGAGATTAATTTGAGGAATTAACGAGGTTGCCAGTTAAGTTTCACTATAACAATCATGGTGGAGTTCGGTTGACGACAAAAATATCCGTGTTTATCTGAACGCACGTGTGTTTGTCTTTCGTGGATGGGAAAGTGGAGAAGAACGCGTTATGGTGGATCGCCGCGAGGGATCGCGTGCTGCTTCCTTTCGCGCCTGGAGGTCCTGTCGGAGGATCAGAGGATCAACACCAACCTGACGTTTGCTAAATAGCATCGTTCAGTTTAACTGACAATGACCGTGCCTCGTGCTTGCTTGCCCATTTCGGTGATACATACAGCGTTTCATGTAATCGGAATCAACTCAAAATAATGATGGCAAAGTAATCAGGGCTCCATCTTCGTGGTTATACGTTGGGGAAGTATAAAAGATACGGGTCTTCTTATCTAAAAGTTATAGCTAAAAATACGCAAATTGAGAGCTAACAATTTCAATTGAATTTTCATTTATTTTTATGGAAATACTTGGAACAGTTTCCGGCTGAGACCCGAAACTCAACGGATACCGATTCACGAGAAGAATCTCGAAAGAATTCGGTAGGAATTTCGGACATCATAACAACCAGGAATTTCCGGGCTCTCCGGGAAGCTGGTACACGGACCATGATGTGAATCGATGGTTACGAGTTCCGGATACCAATTCGTGATGGTCCTGTCTCGTGAATAAATCGACGACCAGTGAAAAACCGTTCGGTATCGTACGAGATTTCATGTGCCGGTTGATGCGACGCGAATACCTTTGCGATTACGCGACGCTACGCCGATTCTAAAAACGTGGATTCGATCGTTAATAAATCGTCGTCGTCGAGGCTTATTCATGCCAATTTATTTGTACGAACGGAGCTGTACGAATTTCCTCCCGCGCGTGTATTCCGTGGGATGCCATCAATCTCGTGGTGATTGATCGCCAATCAGACAGTAATTTTGGATTGTTCATCGAGGATGATTGTCGTTTGGAGACGATTGCAGTTGATTTAGGTAGATGAAGAGGTAGCTTGTTTCTCCGCACAGATTGTGATGCTTGGTCATTTTGTACGAAACAGTTATGAACTTGATTTTTACGTGAAAACAAATTGTACGTAAGGTAATTCGCATGTAGGAAGTAGGTGATTGTTGGTCCGACATGAGAAGTAGGAGGAATTCTTCTGGGTCGAACGGCAGCATTTTTATTAAAATTGCAAACGTAGTTATTAAATTGTTATATTTAGTGTTTAATTGCGTTGCAAGATTGTTGATTAAGTAAAGGTTTGTTTGTTCTAATTATTCGTATGGAGGTACTGGTTTGATTACAGCACACTTTTACTACAAATTATTCTTGATCAGAGTCTATGCAATCTCATGACAAAAAAAATACATCAATTTAAAGCTTAAAGATTGCTCAAAATAACTATACACGTAAACATTTCGGCAATAATCTTAATATAAATCAACCGGTTACCAATTACAGCGAGCAGTGATTGATTTCGAGACAATCAAGTCCTAGACATCTTAACCATTCGCTTCAACAAAGAACCTGCCATTTCGCATCAAAAATATCGATGAAACATTTATATAATCACTTTTATGAAACTCTGAGCTTCAAATTCATTTGCCACAAGTGCTATTCCGCGAAACTTTTATGTCATGAAATTCTGTCAAGACTCTCTGCATATCAAAGTTCGTAGCAAACGCTCGCTGTTCGCTTCTAAACAGTAATTAGTCATTTCACGTTAAAGACATTATCGAGGACTTTATCTAATTGTTTTCTTCAAACTTTAAGTTTTAAATTGATATATCGTAAGTGTTGTTTCGTGATACTTTTATGTCATGAAACTTTGCCAGACGTTCGATGATTCAACGACTTAATATTTGCAAAACGATACAAACGAAAATCTGCCTATCGTTGAAGCATCAATGGATGATTAATCGAAACGAATAATAAGAGTAATAATCTGCATGGTCGAACGTCGTCGAACGCTCGATTCCGCTTCCGTGCACTCGTCGGGGTCGCGCGGGGAACACCTCTTCCCACGCAGTCGCGTTTTCTTCGACGAACCGTTCTCCTCCGCGAGGTATTCCAGCGATAGCCAATCGAACACGAGCGTCGGCGTCGGCAATAACGAGAACATTGTTAAATTATCGGAAATCTCGCGTCATTATGGTACCCGGCCGCGGTACGCCGGGAATCTCGCCGCTTGAATCGGCTCGCAAGCAAGAAAAGGGGGATTAGCCGGACAAAACGGGACGTCGGATGCGGGTGTCGTTGCGAGATAATAAAAACACGCTGCCACGGCAAAAATTAATGAATCCAACCTCAAAGGGTTCGTTCTGATGCATCACGACGAGATCTTTTATTTGTTTTTTTTTTCTCTTGCGAATCTCCAAGCAATCAGATCGTTGTTCGAAGGAAAAGAAGAGAGGATTGTACTTAACAATTTGATGGCCACGCAATTTTGTTCAATTAATTATGCCGCGCCAAGGTTGTTGGAAATTTTATTATCTTTTTTTACAAATTTTTCACATCACCTTACCATTTCTATTGTTCGTCATTTCAAGCTCGTAGCACGAATATCTTTTAATTAAGTAAATGAAAGGATTTCTAATAATATAAGTAATGGATTTCCATGGGAATTCAAGTGTCATGCGTTAAAGTCGCGAACACCAGCTGTCAAGGCGTTGATATCCTTATCTTAAACCTAGGAACAAGTCCTGTACAACTTTGACACGTTATTGCTTCTTGAAATCAATATATAAATCTTATTTCATCGTAATTTAGTGTGGTATTCCAATGATAATATAATTTTTATCGAATCTATTCAAGCACGATGTATTGCTCTTAATTAATTCTTTTCGGGATATTTCCTGGGCGATTGATCCTACGACCGGTTAATTGTATTATATTACTGTATGATTAGGAGTAATTCGAACTTTCGAAAGTCATTTTTAGATCGCGTTGCTTGACACTACCCATTTATTCCACCTTCCGAGCGGTTAATTACGATACAATATCGCGTTATAAGATACCGCGACTACCCATACCGTAGATGTCGGTCCTTTTATCCGCTCCTTCGATCAAAGGGACTAATGTATCCACATTTTTACACGGCATAATTATACCATTTGGAAGAACATACGACTCTTTAGTCGACGTTATCTCGCGTAGAAACGTGTTTTAGAAGAAATACGCTTAGAGATAAATTTTATATTCGGCGGAAAAATCATAATCACAGAGAACTGGTATGAATCTTCATATTTATTTCATCTTTTGAAATAATACTTGCTACAGCGTATAATTCATTTAACACTAAACCTACCAAAGCAGTCAAAATGACCGATCGAGTGTTTCTTATTTTTAACTCACAAAATTTATTAGGATGCTTTTATTAAAGTGCTTGTTAATTTTTATCACGACGAAGACTTGCTGTACACGTTAGTACATGTTTCATTATTTGTTTATTTATTAATTTATTAAAAATATTTTCATTCGTAAACTTTGCTCTTTAAAACGTTTAATTTCTCAACGTCCGAAGTCTTTTTAATTACGTTGAAAATTATGACTACCGATAGGCGGACCACCCTCTGCACAGTTTAATTTAAAAGAAGAAAATTCGAGGTGTTTAATATTTCTTAAAAATACACTTGTCACAAATCGAAAATAGGAATGAAACAGCAACGTCCGTGGCGTTCTTCGAAACACGAACAATCTCGCACATTTTTCCCTGTCACGAACGAAACGAGGAATCTATCGGAATTTGTTTTTTTTTTCTACCGGTAATTCGAGTTATAAATTATGTAAAATTAAATGGGACAAAGGACAAAGGTTCGAGCGACGATGTGAGTAACGTGCCGGCTTAGCGATGAATCAAACAACAGCCTCATCAGGATTACGCCCGCGGGTATTTGCGATTAGTGTCCATCGGACGGCGTGTTAAGGCCACCTTTTCCCATGACGACTCATTGTTACGGTACTCGCGTGACTTTTTCACCCTCGAACATCGCCGTGAACCCGCCGTGTGCATGCGAGCGAGAAACGGGTTATCCCGGTCGAGCTTTGACGGTAACCTTTTCCAAGTGACGGAATTTCTTTCGATCCAAAATATCCAGCTTCTTCTTTATCCATATTTCTGTGTGCTTTCGTCCCGTTTCATTATCCGTAGGCCACCTTCGATTTCAATTATTTTTTTAATTTGTCATCAACTTCCAGGATAATTAAAGGTTAACGCATTGACTGTCTCCCTGTGGAAATAGACACACTACGAATTCCAATTACGAAGCGTACGATCGATTAATTTTCAAATTTAAGCTTTTAATTTGGTATCTTACTTTATTACTGACAACAGTTCTGTAAATTCAGATTTTTGAGTAACGGGCAAACAGATAAACGAAGACAAGCACGAATGATCATAAAAATATTTTTTAAATTAACATAAGCGATTTACGAAGAAAAATAAGAATAATTGAATCTTGAATCTCATCGTCCCTAAGTATTAATTCTTCGAATCGGTAATGCTACGTACAAGATACATTAAAAGCAACATCCATCAAGCAGTAATCCAGCGGGCATTCTGACGGATCTTCTTTTATTCAAAATATCCCATAAATCAGTGAAAGATGTTCTCGAAAGTGAAGAATAAAGACGGTACAGCTGAAGTTGACGTTCATCCCTGAGCATCAACGTAAATCTTCTTCGTGGTCAAAATATTTCAAGAATAAGCAGAGAGTATTATTCGGTACAGACATATTAAATCTCAAATCGTTGCTCGTCCTTCTCTATTCAAGAAATTCCACGAATCGATAAGATTCCAATTTTTACTCAACACTTACAATTTACCTTTATTAATTATAAAAAATTGAAATTTCCAAAGCTCTTGAAATATCTACGACACAACAACCCTTCAGATTCCTTTCGACGTTCGTAATTTAATTTCACGAAACGCTTTTCTCGACGTTTACCGAAATGCCACTCACAATGGAAGCGCAGAAGCTACGGAACGGCGATTTGTAGTTTAAAAGCTGTTCTTATTCTATGCAATGCAAGTGGAAAGACAGGACCGGGACGATCCTCGGCGTCGATACACCCCGGATGGCCACGATCGGGGCCCCTTTCCGTTGGAAGGTCGAGGGACGTACACACACGGTTCCGGGTGGACGTCGAGACGAGGCCTGACATTTCGGCGAGCGCCGCTGCTAATGAGACTCCTTTATGCTAATCGCTCGCGTGCTGCTACTTCTTCGGCCCGTTCTCGGCTCATGAATTTTATCAAGGGACTTCATCATTTTCTTCGTTGGCTTGGAACCGCGATTGAGTCGTCAGAGGACCGTCTTTCCGTTACCACGAACCGTATACACTCGGCCCCTTCGGTCCAAGCTTGATCCGAGAAAAATCGAATCTTTCGCTTCGGCCAGCACGAGCTCTCGCGACGCAGATCGTGAGAAGTGCATTTGCGAGGATATGCAGTCCGATCTGGCGTGTAAACTTGTGTGCAACCGTGTTCGCGGAGCTGAAACTTCCGTGCTCTGACTAATTAATCGGGCAATTTGTCGGAAAACGTGACTCCATCTTTTTTGTTTCTTCGATTTCCGAATAGGCAGATGGATATATTTATATTTCAATAATTTTGGAATAATTGTAGGTTTTTTAACAGAATATCCTTCTTAAGGATAATTTATATTCTCACCGTATGCCAACTTTGTCAATCTTTTCAAGATATGGAAAACTACGGTTGGCCTATTGCTGAGGATGAATGGGGGTAATGGTGAAACGATAATTTTTATTAGTAGCAGCATGGTGGTAGACAACAATAACTTAATAATAATAATAGTAGTAATAGTAGAATGGTAATCTAATAACCTAGTGAAGCCAACGCAAGGATTATATCAAAGATGAAATCATGAATGGAAAACGATTCTGCTTATGATAAGCAGATAAAATTGTCTAATATCGAAAACCCAAATTATGAAGATTGGACAAGTTTTTCACGCTGTGTATTGATATTTAACCACCACGTTCCCGCGGTCCTTCTCAAGATAATCATCCCAAAGTCTTTAAAATCCTTCAAGATTGAAGCTTAGCCGCGTTACACGAAGAGAAATCAAAAGCGGCAAGAAAAACGGACGGATAAAAATCATAATTAATCGATGCATCATTTTCTATCGATAACCAGTTTTATCCAGCGTTTCAGCGATCGGGTGCGAATCAGCCCGTAACAAATGGACGGGCACCAGCTTATTCCCCGCTGTCATAATAATAAGCTAGCGGATGCCGCAACCGCGTTCGCGGTCGATTGGCGACGATTATCCGCGATTAAACGACGGCAATTACGATCGAGCCGAGCCGAGCCGAGAGGAACAGGGGCACGAACGTCCTTGCCAAGGATGAGGCCGAACGAGCGAGTTCCCGCGCGAGACCACCGACAATCTTAACACGCTCGAACAACGAGCATACTCCGCCGAGTCCGTTCGTGTTCTCCAGCTGGACGTTTGTCATCGACGCTGAATGCGATCTGATAAGGATTCTTCACCAACACCCCAACCCTTCCCCCCCCCCTTCCTCGTCGTCGTCGCCGTCGTCGTCGTCGTCGTCCGGATTCTTTGTCCGGGTGGTTTTTAAGGGGATACGGGCTGCGGGATTTATGCCCGAACGAGGATATTGATGGCCCTGCGAGCGGAAAAATCGAGACGGAGATGATCTATCTTGGTTTCTTTTCTTCTTCGTCTGGTTGCTTTGGGTCGATACCATTTTAGGGGCTTCAAGGTCTCGACGCTTTAACGATTTCAAGCTCATTAACACCTCTAGTTTGTAACGGGTGTTTAAAATTCGAAATATCTTCTAAAGTATGTTTGCCCTTTCGTTGAGTTTAAAGTAACGGTTTTCAATCTGGGAGGCACAAATTTTTTAATAAAATATTAATTTTCATATCATAATATCCTTGTGTTACAATGCAGTGCAAGTGCTTCTACCGTTTGTAACGTCTTATTTATGCGAAACGGGCTTTTCGGCATTGGCTGTGATGAAAATCAAATATCGAACCAGATTAATGGTCGAAAAAGAGAGAGTGGCACTCTCCACGTTACCCCCAAGATTTAATAAGCTTTGTGCCAATAAACAACAACAACCCTCGCATTAAATTTTCATGCGATAGATGTAGTTGATTTAACCAACAGCTAGTTGTTTCGCAGTTGGCAAAACCTTGTTATTATTCTGTTAATTGTAGTTTTCAGTTTTTCTTTTTGTAACAAAGTTTTTATTATTTAAAACGTATGAATATTATTATATCTATTTAAAAAATAACAGGTATGGAGGCGTAGTAGCAGAAAGGTTTGAAACCGCTGGGTTAAAATAATGGAAAGGATTCTACACTCATCATTTACTAGCCCTTACTTGAAGTTAGAGTTAGTACTTTTACATCTCCTTTCCTCCAATTGAAAGTAATTTTGTTAATTGACAGTTTGTTCAATTGAAATATCACACAGACGACATGCTTTTATTTGAAACAAAATGAACGAATGAAAATATTTTCACAACAAATGTTTAAAAACTTCAAGAATAAAAATAGGACCGCGGAGAAACATCAAATTACCCTTGTATCTGCTCGAAGTAACGAATTATAAGAAAACACCTGAAAATACTGTTAGGTCCGGGTTAGGATAAATCGGGTACGAGGAAGAATTGAAAAATGATGTACAAACACGTTGACCATCGAATTTATTTCCTCGCCGATTGAGAAACGAACCACCGAATGGCAAACGGAATCGATCGAAAGCTCTGTAAACAGAATGGAGGTCAGCCGTGTTAGGAAACTGGTGGCCGATGCTGAAGATAGCAAACACCGGCGGTGATTTTCGTCGATTTCGTAATCGTTCCCACGTGAACGCGTCGATTTCGACGGAATCGAGGATCCTCCGGTGTCCTTGATCGTTCCAGGAAGTTGGAACGCCTCCGGTGATGTCCCAAGACAGCCTCGAAAATCGATCACCCGAAGGAACAGCTGTGTTTTGATGCAGCTGCAGATGCGAACGCGTTTTCGTCTCTCTCGGTGTATCCGTTGGATTCAATGACGCCAACGAATCGTTGGCACATGCGCTCGTTAATCACACGATCGATCGATAACGAGCCGCGTTGGCTGGAAAAGGGAAAATCTTGTCGATCGGGTGGCAAGAGTTCCGGAAAACTGGAGATTTCTCGACGTTTCGGGTCGATTCAACGATCGATAGCAGCTGCGTTCGATGGTTTCATTGAATTTCATTCGCACGAGGCGACGTCTCAATTCAGGTTTGATCTTATTTGGTCAACACGGAGACGTCTTAATTGGGGCCACCGTTATTGGCTCGTGTATCCTTGGCGATTCTTCAGAGATGTCGGGTTGAAAATTTTATGACCATTCATGGATTAATGTTCCAGTAGGGTACTCTAAAACGTTCTTCTGTCTAGTCGAAAATTGCCAAAACGAAAATTAACTTCGTCAATCGTGACTCGTACCTAGGTAAAATACAACAGTATTTCGATCGGAGTTACACACATTAATGTTTTAAGCAAACGGGGGGACGAAAGTTTGGCAAATGAAAGTAAGAAATTAAAACGGTGTAGGGTATTTTAGATCAATCGAGCACGGTTATTAGAATTACAATAACTGACCGTTTCCACTGCGACAAATAAAAGTACTCGAAAATTAACATAAACGTTTTTAATCCCGTTTTTCTACAATAAATCCCAAGAAATTTATTAGCTTCACGGTTAATTACGATTACTACGTAAACTATGGAACAGAAATCGTTCCCTTTTGCGATCATTACATCCGAAAACGATGGTAAAACTTTACGATATCGTTAACGACTCGTCCGATTCGCCTTGGAAGCATCTTCGCCGTTAAACAAACGATTTTCTTCCCTTCGCGGCCATCGGCGATCGACGAACCGCGACAAACCAATAAAACGTTAACGTTCGTTCGTCCCGTGGTATTTTATTGAAATCGGAATTACAAGGCGTCGGAATCGTCGAGGCCACCGTACCTGACGTCATTCCACACGGACGATGATTATCGTCCACGCTTGGGAACACGAAGCCTTGAGGTGTCTTCGCGTCCTCGTGGCTGCCGAACGTCCAACGATCCATCGATCCGTTTCGTCCAACTTCACGAAGCGTCCGGAAGTCGTCAGGAAGTCATTCTGAGAGTTATCCAACGGCCAAGGGTCAAACGTTCCTCTCGAGACGCCAATAGATCCTCGGCGGACAAGTGTATGACAAATGATGGACGTTCGTCTCCTAGAAAAAAAAAAAAGAATCGAACGTTGGACATCGTGGTAGTTGATTTTATTTTTATCGTTCCGTAGGTCACGAAATTTAATTTTTCTGTTTCTTTTCCAACCGGGAGTATTCATTTAGATCAGGGGTCTCCAAACTACGGCCCGCGGGTCAAAACTGACCCACGAGCACCACCAATCCGGCCAGCCATAGTTTACTTTGATTACATTGTAAAATTTACAATGTAAGTAAATCGTACGAAATAATAATCAGATGTTTTTATTTAACGATCAATTATTCTAAAAACTTACAATAAGTAATTAATAAGAAAATTTTTGTTTCGTTTCTGTTTTTAGAAAAATTATAGTATGTTGGTACAGTGTGCTAGGTCTTGGCCCGCCTGACTTTGTGAACTAGTCAGTGTGGCCCTTGGCCTAAAAAGTTTGGAGACCACTGATTTAGATAAGGCGATAATTAACATTTCTTGTGGACTGATTGAAAGAACATTCCTTCGATTTGAATACAACAATGATTAACTTCGTTCGGCTTTGAAACGTGAATAGAATAATGAGAGAGTTAATCGTAGTGGAAGACAGTAGCGTTGCGTGGCAATAGGTTGAAACGTTGAAACACAATGGAGATAATCGAGATGCGCATCGACGAGAGTAATATTTACGATGGCGATAAAGGTAATAAAAATGTGACGGTAATAATCGCTAATAGCATTAATAGAAACCGCGAGGGCATTAATAGCCACACGATGGCGATAAAAATGGCGGGTAACATCGAGGAAAATTGAATTAACAACGAAAGCGACAGTAGTAGCGTGGTTAAACGTTGATGAAAGAGACGATGTTAATGATTGTACGGTGAATAATGGCGCTTCGCGAGCGTCCGAATTCCTTTGAAAGTTAGAAGCATAAAAGAAATTAACCGATCCGAGGATCCAAACATCGTGAAGTAAAGATTTTATTTCGTTGGCTACCGTATCGGAGGTTTTGTAATCGTCCGACATTCTTCTTCTTTTTTTAATAGTCATCAATGGCGTATCTCATTTTGCGACCTTGTAGAAAATAGAAAGATGATTTGTGTGACCCATAATTGTACGTTGTTTAGATCATCCTATTTCCTGACCTCTGACATTAGTACCATTGCGTTGTGTCTTCTTCTTCTCTTTTTTTTTTATCGCCTGTACAATTAACATGTTTGTAACCGAAGATAATTCGCTTTTCTATTCTTGAAGCGTGGACAGAAACTTGTATGATTGCAACCTAATATGCTGTTTCGTTTAACAATCTTTCGTGTTGAAGAAAATAATTTTATTCGATCACATTTGCTTTTTATATTCATAGTTTTGTAGTCGTAAAAAGAATACGATGAAAAATTTGTACGATTTTTCTAACATCCTTAATGTTTTTTATTGAGATAACAGTGGAGGGATTTTTCTTACGAACTTTTCCTTTCGCTCGAAGCGTTAGGTAAAAAATGGTTCAGTTTTTACGGGGATTGAAAACGTAATTAATCCAAGGCTACGGAATTTTTGTTCTTTTCTGTTGAACTGTGCAAGCGAAGGTACTTATTTAAACCATTATTTTATCAAATACAAATTTTCTATAACGTTCTGTAATTTTAGCAAATGAAGCTATTTGGAAAATATTTTGTACTGGAATCGCTGAGATTTGCTAAACTTCGTAACTTGGCATTCGGTAATTCACTCAAAGTTATTTAGTTTTACGAATTATAATACTTAGGAAGTGTTTCTTCTGAAATCGTTAAAAAATAGTCGAATGAACTAGCTAATTAAATTAATACTGGTTACGACCTGAATTTCCTTCACTGGTTGAATATCAGCCATTTCATGCGGTATGAACTGTTGAATTCAAACCGACTAGACTGGCTGAAAGTTGTTTCTCGTACAAGCAATTAAAGCGTAAAACGTTTAATTAAATCTATGACGTAGCCGCATGCCGTGTCACACTTTTATTGCCCGACGAGACGCGATTCAATTTAAGATCTTTATTCACTCGGCACGTTCTAAACACTGCGAGCACAGACGTAAATCAAGCAGGAATTAACTTATAGATGAGTACACACACGATGCATCGTCGTTATTCTGAAAGATGTTTGTTTGACAAACCTATCGCGAAGATAGGTTTGTTCTTGACTCTTTAAAAACGTTTGTCTTTCGAGAGACAGGATTATCAAGCAAATAAGTTTTCTCTTGTCGCCAAACGTATCTCTCCGTCTCTCGTCACCTAAGTTGTCTTCTTCGTTGCACGCTTATGTTCGTTCATTTATATAATGCGTTAATTTCTATGCTAAGCAAGGTGATTCAACGAATGGAAAATGTCTGCGACGCGTTTTCTAGCCTGTTCGTTTCTTAGAAACGCGCGACACCGCTCGACAGAAATTAATATCTGATTGTCGGTCACGGCGATCGTTTAATTATCATCTGCCGTTTCGTTTCGTTCCGAGGGTCGATCGAGCGATTTCAATCGGAATTATCGAAAGAAAAGGAACAACGAAAGTACGACTCATTGACGGCGTTTATGAGAGATATTACTCTGAGTCGAAACATATACAGTTTCAACACGATGCAAAAATTGTTGGAATTCTATGTAATACGATTTATTGTGCAAACGCAATATTTTATAGCAAGAATTGTCATTCTTTCGATAACTATAATAATTGTAGTATCACGAGTAGATTTTATCTTAACTATCCTAATGTTTATCTTGGAAGTAATATAATTATCTTTGACTTTTTGAAATTACTTTCGTACAGTCGTGTACCTAGTTATTTCGAAAAATGCAGGATAGCACACTTCCTGCATCCTTCTTTGTTAATCGTTTTCTTATCTATTTTTAATTTCATTTAAGAATTGCCAAAAATATCATTCGCTTTGTCTTATTATACAATCATGCGATCCATAATAAGCGAAGTTTCAAAATTAAAAATTGCCTCACCTCGAAGCACACCATTTGCACCTGTACGTGCCAGTGTAACATGGATACCGTATTGCCTCAATTATTTACCAAAGGTATAAATGATTGCGTTTAATACGTCGATTGATTAACACCTTCCTGAATACCACCGGGTTAATTAACGTTGCCGGCGAATAATCGAGCCCGAGTGAAATGCGAAGAATTCGTTGGGTTATTTTCTTAATTGCTTTTGTTTCTAACGCCGAGATACGGTGGTGTTAACCGTGATTAGAAGACGGATCGCTTCTTTCCTCGTGCAACGTATCGATATCATCTTGAATCTTGATAACGTTTCGCCGCGAGTCGGAAGTTGTTGGTGCTTGTCGACCAAGGAAAAACTCTCGAGGGAATTTCGAATAATCTTCCTGATCACGGAAGCATAAAATATTTAATCGGTGGAAGTCGTGGCATAATTTAATACTAAACGTTATGCCAACGGTGGTTGGCTTTATTGGGCAAACAGAAGCAAAAATCACTTCGCAAACAGATATTTTAACGTGTCATACGAAGATGTCAGAAGATCATCGTTTTTTATAAAACGTGTATCAGTGTCGTGTGTACACAGATATTTCGTTCAGTAGGATCGCTGTCAATTAGAGTGATAAGGATTATAATTAACCCCGATCGAAATCCCTGAAAATCATCCCCTCGCGAAGGACAAAAGTCGTGTCAGAAATCGAACGTCGAAGAGGACACTTCGTTCAATCAACCTCCCCTGTGTTATCCTCTCGAAAGTACGATCGAAACGGTGACATCGACCTTTAACCCTTTCTCCATGGCAATTTCTATGGTTAAACGCTTTTATATTGGGTTGGCAAGTATAATGATTGCGGATTTTGTCGATACATGGTTTTAGCAAATTCGTTTGTTTTGTCAACGTGTCCAGAGCACCTAATCTATATTGTTTTATTGTTGTTTAGACTTCCACTTTTAATTAGTAAGATAATTGTATCGATTAGTTATTTAATTTCGTTTTTATCCCAATTTTAAAATGGAAGAACAAAACGCGCATTTTTAAACATATTTTATTGGTCGCTCGGCAAAAATTAATGGATCTAGGCTGACCTTGCACCTTCAAGAAATGTAGAATACTAAATGGTAGAAGTTTTATGAACATGGAATTATGACACTGCCTGAAAGATGGCAAAAGGTCATCGACAATTAAATTAATACCTAATTTAAAGTTATATTTCCAAGTAAAAATTTGCAATTTTCCTTCTTATTTAAAATCTGCAATCACTTAGTCACCAGCCCAATATATTGACCCTTGGATGGCAAATGGCTAAGAGAATTCCAAATTTTCAATTATTTACCAATCTACGAAACCTGTCTACTTAAAAATAAGTACGCTTAACTGTAATCGAAATAACATCGTATTTTTCCTAGGTCTGGGTTAAAATTGAACCAGGCGCCACCGTTCGAGGGTTAAATATTATTAACAAAAATTAACGAAACTTGAAAATTTCCCCCGAACATTCGTTTCGTGGCGAATATCTCCGGTTCTTTCGTGGTAGCGAAAGGGTTAATTACGCTCGGGAGGCATTAAACTAAACGCGTGTTTGCGTTAATCTATGCACACCGAGCCGGTATATACTCCGCGTCCCGTTATTGCCACGCTGGCGAACGAGCGAACATCTTCGTCGGCCGCAACACGCGCGACTCCTTCAAGATTTATCGATCATCCTCGCGAGTTAACTCCGTCCCGGTAGCCGGTGCGAGTCGAGTCGAGTTAGTCCGTTTTCCCCCTTGTACCATCGCATCGGTCTGCGTGAGATTTCATCGCGAGTTCGGTCGATCCGAGCCTCGTCATCGGTTCGTACTTTCGTCGACCGGGCTCGATAAACGAGGATCGTTAACAAGCCGTCAAAGGGGAACGGTTCACCAGGCCATAATTAACGTGTTTTTTGCACGAATCATCGCGGGGCCGAACAACGAGGCCTGATTAGGCAAGCGAGAGCAAAGAAGGCTAATTAAAGGTTCGCTTACGATGCCGTTAGCCGATCTGGCTACCTTTATTAACCCCTTCGGTGATTAACACGCTTCGGAGTCGGATTTCAACGGGCCCCGCTGTTTTCCGGGGCGGATTCGCCTCTGTGCCGTCTTTTGTGAGCATCCTCGTGGCTGATTTCACAGACTGATAGCCCGGTATCCGTCTCGTTTCGTGTTACTCTCTGGCCAGGCGAATAATGGCTGCGATAATTAGGTTGTATCGAAGGTTTTCCGGGTTTTCTGAAAGGGTTAGGGTATCTTTGAGGCACCGGGCTTTTGTAAGGGGTTGGAGATCCGAGAGGTAACTCGAGGCGGACGGTATTAACACTTGAAATCCCAACGGTATTGGTATGAAATTATTTCGAACAGTATCATTACTATAATTTACAAATTCTAATATTTCGTTTCCTCGGATAACAAATAATCACAAGTTTACTCTATGAGGCACACGATTTTAAGGAAAATAAAAACCCAAGTTGCACGGAATTAATAAAATAAGATTTAAAAGAAAGTTTTTCTCACCAACGACCCACTGTGGCCTAAAGAAATTTCATGCACCCCGGGTAATAATTATCAACCCTTAACTTCTAACACTAAACGTACCAAGCGTGGTCAAATAACCCCTTTCAAAATTTCAAATGTATGAAGGAGAAACCAGGGAATAATAAAAAATAATCAAACATATATTCTTATTTTTATAAATAAAAAATATTAAATTAATTACACACCCCCGTTACAGTAAATTTGGCAAACCCCGGGCCGGGCGGAACACTCCGTCCATATATGCTTAAGTCCATGGGTTAAAGGTTAATATTTAAAATCGATGAAATCTTTCAATTACCGATCAAAATGTTATCCGCAAAGACTATTGCGAGCAAAATGCTTCCTCCGACCCTAGACTCAAGAGGTCAAAGCTAAATCGAGCGTTCATCGATGAGTTATCGATAGGTCCCGTCATCGGCGACAGGTTATTGTTCCAGGACGTGGGCAAAGAGGGAACGGAATCGACGGCGAGCATCTTGCAAATCGCCTTTCACGATTTGTCATCGTGTGTTACCCCCTCCTCGCATTCCGAGAGGAAACACGAGACGTGGATGGCGATCGATTAATCACGATCGATCTCGCTTATGGGAGACGGAAACGAGACTTTCGACGACAGAGAAAATAGACGGATACCGTTGGTGGTCCGTCTCTATGGGGAGGAAACGATACGAACTTCTTTGTCCGTGGTATGAGGGTGAAGTTGTTTATGATTGTCATTTCTCCATTGTTGGCACATCAATGTTCGATTATTTTTTTCATTGTATTCTAGAAAATGACACGGGGATTTCGATTGAATTAGATTTCTCGTAAGTCATTGATTTTTCAGAATATAAAAATCATTCGTATGGGCGTGATTGATGAAAAATAATGTTTATATTTAACGTTAAACTTTTAGAAGCTTTTGCACACCCCTTATAATAATTGGTGTATAATAATCAAAAGGTATATCAAAGGATTCGACGAGTCAGATTCGTGACACACTTTGCAGTTCAAATGTTCCAAACCTGACTCGTTCAACTGGACCTTAAATATAATTCCGACTATAATTTAGATGGCAAACTATCGTTAAACGTAAATTGCATATAACATTTCGATTCTCCTTGTTTGTTTTAACATCGCAACAATAAATATTTATCCGCGTCTGACACACCTGCCAAACTAATGATACGACAAGGGGTTAGGGATAAATCCGAGATGAAACCGATTCCTCGAACCCTTCGATCACGAACCACGATTCGCCGTAGTCCTGCCGGTGTCATCGGTTTCTTCTGTCGGAGTGCCAGATTCCCGGAGGAACGTTCGAGGACGCGACAAAGAGTGCAGAATCCAGTTTCTAGGTGCATCACGTTTTTCTACCCCCGACAGGGGTTATTGTTCGTTTCTTCGCGATCGATTCGACGAGGTTCGATCCGCCTTTATCTTCTCTTCCTCGCATGAGCTGCGTCGATCATCGACAGGCAGAGAATGTTGGCCACCAGCGTCGCCAGAACTCTATTCTTGCCGGATGCGTTGCCTTTTTTTCTTCTATTTCTCTTTCTCTCTCTCTCTCTCTCTTTGTTGGTATCTCCCTGTAGTGTTCTCCATGGAGGAATTTTTTTGCAGGGCAGAGGACAGAGAGCCCGGACTGTGTCGTCGCGAACGGAATCGTCTGACAGCCGTGAAATCCATTAATTGTGAATTCTCCCCGCGAAGTCTATCCGGAGATTGTTGAACCCAGGTGTTCGGCTTTCGGTTGGAGATTGAAATTCGTGGCTGGCAAGATCTGACGATGGAATTCCGTTAATTAAATCCTCGGCGAACGAAAGGTTGCTCCAAAACGTCGGACGCGTTGGAGGATTAATTGTGATTAAAGATCGTTTTTTTTTTTCTTTCGAGGGAAGAAACATTTTCATACGTTATTCGTACGAATTTGTACAAAGAGAGAGAGGTATTGCAATTTTGGTAGAGTGTTAAAGAAAATTTTGTCACATATTTATCGCATACTTTAGAGAGTATGCAAGCTTTTTATTTTAAGAGCAATATTAAATAAAATGAAATTATATTATTTAAATTATTAGTCTGATAGTACTTTCCTCATCTTCTCCGAAGTATTCGACCATATTTAATTTATACTGTCCGGCATTAGTGACTATTAATTAATCCATTATTCCTTCCTTGGCATAATGAAAACGTTACTCTTATTAAAGTATCGAATTTTGTAGAAAATATGCAAGAGAATTAATATTAGTACTCTTGTTATTCTGAAAGGGGGAAATTATCTCAAACCAATACAACATTTCACGACGACAGATCGACGTGAAATTAAATAGCAAAAGTTTCATTTTACCTGGCTGTTTACGCGGACTGTAATTAACATTCGGTCCTGGATCCGTTTCGAATTCAAACTTCCGCGTCAGGTACGGATACACGTCGAGCTTGTTAATTTTCAGCGGGGCTCGAGCATCGATCTTTGCAACAGCGACGACGAACGAAGTTAATGAAACCCGGCGGAAGTTAATAATTAAGTTGGCTGAGGTGTTTACAAGCGGATGTCGTTCGCAGCTACGAGGGAAACGGACGTGTAAAATTAGAAACTGTCGGAATCACGATTAAAATTATGACGTACGTTTTGATATTTTTCAATCTTGTATCCAAGACGATAAATTTTTAATTCATTATAAATACAGTCTAACCATAACCTCCCTTATTCGAGTTATCAGAGAAACACGTGTTTGAATATGGAAATTTTTGAATAATAGAATAATCCATTCTTTTTAATATTAAATCGATATTAAGCTGCATGTGTTTAAACAAAGATCTATATAATTAATATCTCATTTATATATTTACAGATCTTGGTCGCTGAATTATGCAAAAATCGTATCCAATAAATGCTACTTTGTTCGTGCGATAAAACTTTAAATAGTAGAATATTTGTATACGAAGTGTTCAGATTACGAGGATTCTATTATATTTAACATATCGCGTGATAATTCAGCTTATCAACGTAGCGACTATAGCGTGATACAAGATGGAAGTGTTACCCCGTTAAATTTTATTTTTTAATTTAAATCAAAATAAGTAACAAGTTCGTAATATTTTCATTCTTTTAACAAAATTCTCTGCCATGCATATTTGTGTTTAATAGCTGCAATACTGTAACATTTTCAGCCAAAATTGTTCTGTTTTCAATAAAAAATGTTGTTCACACTATTTTGCCCAACCGCGCCAGGCCCATGAATTTTAATTGCAACAAACGACTAGAAGACTAATTGTCTGCCACAGATGGAACGATTCAGGATTTCTCAGAAAGTGCCAATCGCTTTTTTGTCAACGCATCAAGCAAGAAGCGAATCTTCTCCCTTCAACTTCTTCCGTCGCGATGGCGATTAAGTAGAGGGATTTTAACGAGGAGGAAGAACAAGCACGAAGACGAAGCAGTTAATTGGGAAGAATCTGTGTGTTAAGAATTTTTTATCGCATCAAGCGTGACTTCCACGGCGTTGCTTCGTACTTCGTTTAACCTCTTCGTAACGAACTTTGAACTTCTGCCATTGTACAAACGCGATTGTCCTGCTTCCATCGTTCATCAAGATTTTGTCGCTTTAATGATGACTTGCTTCCACTGTTTTAAATAAATATTCTTAAAAATTGTTGGACACAAGATTAGAGCAATATCATTAATATAATGATGGTTTTGCAATTTTCGCTTTTGTCATAATACTTTTTCGATACAATGTTTCAATTTTCGACAGATTTCTGAATCTTGCAAATTTTTATTTCTACCATTTCCTGAAAATAACGATACGATTTTAGGAATCCTCGCAAACAGTAATGTTTTTTAATAACACCTTTGAACGGTGTAATTTTGTCCTAATGATTCACCTTTGATCGAGTTGTGCCGGTTTTGTATAATTTAAAAGGGAACGCGGATCGCTTTAAGTAGAATAGGAGCGTGTATGGTCAGACGGTACGGTAAGGTTTAACAAAAGTCAAATAATTCCATTTCTCGTCGCGATTACCCATTAAACAACACGTTTAAAAGTTGCATTAGATATAGTTTATCGTAACAAATAATCGATACAACAAATTGAAGAAATTATGCGTCGACAGTAACATAGTACGCACGATATTAAATCTTTTATGAAAGACAGTGTGTCAATAGACATTGACTAAATCCAAACTTATTAATATTTAAATATTTCCCCTTATTTTCTGTACATTTTACACAAATTATTCTCATTACAAAATTTCACGTCTAAAAAATCTTACTTTTTAAATTTTGTAACAGACCCCGTACTATATCCCTCAATTCTAAAACATACTAACAAAAACAAATTATAAAACTAATCATAATCATCAATTGCTATTTTTCACATGGAATAATCCGATGGATTCCGAAGCTATAATGGATCATCGATATCGATTGCCGTGAAACCTTTTTATTTTTCTCCCATGCAACTTTGTTGAATTGCTCCGTAATCACGTCTTCGGGAACAAACTGAATCAAAGGGGCGTAGAGGTGGTGGGGGACGAGGATGTAAATTACAGTGTTCCCGTGGCCGGCTTCCGTGGATGATACTAGTTGCGAGCACAATGTTGCCTCTCGCGGCCGATTAAGATTCAATGGAAATTGTTAATCGACAAACGGCGCGTCTCAGCGCGTGAGAACGTTCCCTTTTTTTCCATTTACGTAGATATTAAGTGGGTGGTGCGTAACGAAACCACTGGTTTTCGATCGGCGTAAAAGCCGGCCAAACGACGCGAAGGAAATGCATTACGCGTTTATCGGAGATCGATTTCAGGACTGTTTATACCACTCGGTAGCAGATCTTGTTTAACGCAATCTTGTTAAATGCGCTGCCCAACGAACCGGTTAAACCTGGATCATGACTTTTGTTCTTCTTGGAGCAAATATTGCGAGAATTTAACACGTTGACTGCCACAGTGAAAACGGACGTGGGTAGTCAGACACGCTGAAATCCTAATTATTAACAATACAATCAACTAATTTTCAAATTTAACTTTTCAATTCGATAGCTGGCATTATTAGCTTAACGTTAACGCTATCCGTGGTTTATTTTATCATTTCTGTTGGTAATTATTTGATTGTACAAAATTTCGGGTGCCGGTCACCGGTGACCCCCGTGGCAGCCAACGTGTTAACTTTGACAGAGTCATATTTGACCCTGTCGCAGTTAACCGGTTATCAAATAAAATAGCAGCCTAGCTTTTGAACTACTAATAAAAATTAACTAAATTAAAACTGTCAAGTACGAAGCATATGTAATACTTCAATTTCCTTGATTTATTTGAACGCTGAAGTAATAAATATTTAGCTATGACCAACGCACCTGTCAGGAAATTTTCAAAAAAATTTTCTTTTATAAGGCGTTAAAAAAAAAATGTCAATGGTCACTATAATAACGAGTACTCGAATCCTAATCAAGCACCGTTAGAGTGTGGGGTATGGCAGTTATCTAAAAGCATTACAGCGTGTAATACAAATGTACAACCCACGCGGTGGCATTGTTCCAGCGAACAATTCCTCTTCTCTATTACAAATGTATACCTTCGTTCGATCGAAGGCCTACACTAAATTATCTATTCTTCATTGACAAATAAATGATACGAGGTGCCATCAAACTTGACACTACTTATCAATAAAACGATGCTTGTTATTTTCCTTTAGCTCAATGGTCAGCATAAACAATTAAACAGTTTAACAGCTGATTTAATTTTTAGTTCAGTTCGTTGGACAATGATAAAAGGGATTATTTATTGACAGCTTCTGGACCTTAGTTTGTTACAAACATTTTTAGAAACGATATTATAATGTAAATAAAAAAATGTCGACAATAACAAGCACGACAAAATTGTAGAAATGATTGAAAATGAAAAATATTCAATAGATACCCGTTATCTATGAAACTAGAATACCAGACATGGCTCGTAGAAATTTCAACGATCCGATCGAAGTCACCGATCGATCCAATTTTTTCCATCGACGGCCAACGACTTCGAATGATCGATCAATGGCTCTCGATCGACGTCGACTCGATTAAAACGGTCGCGAAAAGGATAAAAAAAAAAAAAAGAAAGAAGGGAGACGAACAGACCGATCGTGACGGATTCGACGTAATCTTCTCGCTCCATTGTGATCTCGTTTCAACGACACCTGCACAATCGATTCGTGATATCGATTCCCGGCCGTTGCCACGACACACTTTTATTGTTCCGTTGTATCGTGTTTAAGGAGCTTTGTCCTTTTCCCCGGAACATTTTGCGTTTTCTGCTCGTACTTTTGTTGCGAGGACTTTGAACGAACGTAGACGGACTCGATTAATGCCGGAATAACCGATGCGTACCTGTTTTTATATTCAGGATAATGCGGGATAATACATGTACAAAGGACAGAAATTAAACTGGAGAAAAGAGAATTTAGATTTCGATGAAAGCAGCTTTTAAATATTCACTGAGGAACACGTAATATCGAGAGTTTGTAATATTAGGAAGATAATACTAGAGAAGTAAATTACTAAATTATTATTGTTTAAAGAATTTATCCTTATTATTGTTATTATTATTTTTATTATTACTATTCTTATTATTTTATTATTATTTAAAGAATTGAAGAGTTAAATTTGAAAGTTCGTTATAGAATATAGTATAGTAACAGAATTTTGTTATGGAAATGTGTCTGTGACTAAAATCAAGATACAATAAATATACTTATCGTTACGTCAAAAATGGCCTTTACTCATAACGAGTATACTCGTCAAGTCTCGTTAAATGGCCAATAATTAGAATTCGAATACGTCTCACTGAAAGCGATGAATTGGTTTGGTCGTTCCAGTATTAAAAGTGTTCTATAGAAACGAAATATTTTGCTAGAACAAACAAAAATAAAATGTCTTAAATTCGATATCGACAGATTTTCTATATTTTTCTAGAAGGGAACGATCGCATCGAAGGAACAATATTTCTCGGTACAGAAGGAAAATTCAATTCGTCCGACAGAATAATCCACGGAATCTAATTTGTCGATCGGTCGGAGGGAAATCGTATCAGGCTGGTATCGATGGTCGTTTATCGGAACGCAATCGAGACCAGCAGATCGTAGCCGATGTCTCCGGGTGTATCCGACGGACGAGATTTTAATCCCGAACGGTTCGATAATCGATCAAGATCCAATCAGGGTGGGTGCCACGGGTGGAAGGGAAGGTGGCGCGTTCCGTGCGCGACGCAGCAATTACCTGCCGAGCGGCGGGCATTAATTAAACGCGACGAAATAATTAATCTCAGGCACTTAGATCATCCTTAGGAATCCTCCTCGGTCCAGCCTCGGCTAGCCGCATGAATATATGCATCGGTCGTGTGTACACGTAAATATAGGCTTGCTCAAAGTTGCAACGATTGGATGCAAGAAGAATAAATTTACTTAACCCTGGATAACTTGAATTTTCCGCGTTTTCTGTAAGATACGGTCAAGTATTTTTAATCAATTTTTTACGGATTGTAATAAAAAAGTCAAGAAGGAAAATATTGAATTAGTAACAGGAATTTAATATATTGATTCAAAATTATACGAATGCGTAGAGGTTTGATAAATTGAAATTTTGATTTCAATAACCCTTTGGTTGAGAATATTTAATTTTCAAATGGAAATTAAGAATATTATTGTGTTAATAAGATTTTGTCATACAAATTTGAAAATATAGCGATGTAAGGGAAGAAAATCCCATCGTTAATCTTATACTAAAAAATTACTAGACATTTATGTCTGGGTACAATAATAATTACCAAATTAATCGGCTTGTTTAACTTAATACGTACTTAAACTTTCTAACATTGTAACGAACAGTGGAGATACCACCCTTGTCAGCACCAAGTTCCCTAGGAAAGGCTATGCTACCCTCTTTAACACGTTGGCTGCCACGGTGGTTACCGGTGACCGACGTCGAAATCGTTTACAATCAAATAATTAACAAAAGAGATAACGAAATAAACCGTGGATAGTATTAAGCTCATAATGCTAAAACTATCGAAAGGTAAAATTTGAAAATTATTCGAGCAATTTTGGATACGATCGAATCTAGTCTACTTCTCCAGCAAACCTTCCGGAAACTAAACGTGCTATTTTGAAACAAAATAGTTACAAATGCTTACGAGTCTATTTATTTTTATTCCTTTCCTCGATTTGCCGTGTTCTAATACAAATGATATTTAATTGTCGCGTTTCAAAATACTTTGGTAAATTAAATATTATAAGTTAATATAATTAGGGTGCCAGCGTGTCCGACTACGCACGTCCGTTTTCACTGTGACCTAATTAACACTCCCAAATTTCCAAGCTCGTACAAAATATGATACATCTAAGTTTCTAGACTCCTAAAAATATAATATTCCTAAATTTCTAATTTCCTG
Organism: Stelis phaeoptera; assembly: GCA_943735885.1. NCBI lineage: Eukaryota > Metazoa > Arthropoda > Insecta > Hymenoptera > Megachilidae > Stelis > Stelis phaeoptera. The sequence goes on from OX030933.1 coordinate 9,330,805, forward strand.
AGAACATAATATTTCTTGTCTTAATCTCTGTTTAACACGTTGACTGCCACAGTGAAAACGGACGTGAGTAGTCAGACACGCTGAAATCCTAATTATTAACGATACAATCAACTAATTTTCAAATTTAACTTTTCAATTCGATAGCTAGCATTATTAGCTTAATGTTAACGCTATCCGTGGTTTATTTTATCATTTCTGTTGGTAATTATTTGATTGTACAAAATTTCGGGTGCCGGTCACCGGTGACCCCCGTAGCAGCCAACGTGTTAACAAAATATTTACTATAATGTCCGGCTTAAACCATCGTCATTACTTATTCATTTTCAAAATCTTCCGTATCCTTGAACCGCTCTATAGAAACACGGAATTCACGCGAGCCATGACCTCGTCTTACCCGGCGGTGAACAGATCGATTTATCGAATTTATTGCCGGCTATATCTGATCGTCGATCGCGCGCCGTAACCTCTATATATAGAAGTCGCGAAGACACCTGCGGCATCGTCGTAATTTCCTTACCCGGGGTTTGTTACTTTTTAATCGTTTGCGATTACGGTTCGACTATCGAAAATCGTCGGAACGACCTCGCCTCCTCGGCCCTTCTCGTTCCTGGTCGATACACGGACCACACGGTATGCGAAAGGACGTTTCTGTAATTATCATTTCCCTCGAACGTTTCACAGCTTTAATCAAGCCTCGTTCGTTTCTCCCGTCTTATTAATCGCGAAAGTTGAATGTTTTTACGCGGCTCGAAAAGAGAGAGAGCTTCGTTTCATTCGCTTATTTTTTTAATACTTCGTCGGTTATCGAGGATGTTTACAGACGGGAGAGGTCTCCAGTTTTGTTGGTTGTTCGTCGTTGACGGAGGAGACGAATATTTTAATGTCACATCTTTTTTTTCTGTTTATGCGTTGCTTTTTTGAAGGAATTCGTGAATTGTAAATGGATCTTCGTTCGGGGTTTTTTTTTATAATCGTTGACATTGTTATATTCTTCTTTTAGAGAATTTTGTGTCGTCGGACAACGATACAATCCTCCGTTTGAATTTTATTGATCTCTCATTTTTCAACAATGATTCAATTCGACTTTTAATCAGAACATTCCATACCAAAGGCTATTTATAATTGAATACAATATTCACAAAAATCATAACCAATAAATACAGAATACGGAGTCAAATTGTCAAAGTTTGATCAGAAAATATAAATCAAAGATCACAAAACGAAAATACACGATCTTCTAGGTTTTACAATCGAAATTGTAAACGAAAATACGTACGAAGTAAGTTTTCATATCATAGCATATTTATTGAAAGAAAACTTTTGACGCCAAATCGGTAGAAAAACTGTAATATTAATGGACCATATGCAGTTATAGATGTGTTTACGAAAAAGCAATAAAAGACGAAACAGATCTGTCATTAACATTTTCGAATCTCCATTAAAGAAGCCTCGATTCTCACGAGGGAGCCGTACAAAGGTCCCGCGAGTGACAAATAAAAAGTACTGCGCCACCCTCTTTGCCCGACCGGAAGCTCGGCTCCCGGGACGGTCTTTTGATCGTTGCCCTCGTAATAACGCGTGAGACCGTGCACGCGTTCGACGTTCATTAAACGTTGAAAGCTTGCCGTGTTTGCTGAAAGCGAGACGAATTTGCACGGTACGAAGGCTCTTACGCAACGATCTGTACACTCACCGACCCCGGTACATTCGCAGATTTGAATTTCAAATTGGTCCCGATACCTCTGCCACGAAAAGGAGATCGGCCGTCGTTCAAGAACTCCGCGAATCAGCTGGAGCGGAAACGCGAAAGAACTTTTCCTCGGGACCTCTATAATTTCTTCGACATTGAGAATCGAGTACCGGAAATCCAGTTTCAGCCAATGATTCGAGTAGTTCTATTATTTTTTCTGAAGTACTTCTAAATATTTTTACGATCAATCTACGAAGGTCTTGCGTTTAACAGTTTTGTTTTTTTAATAATAGAAACACAGTGGTATAGATTTGTAGGTTTGGTTCACGGTTGACTTATCTTAAAAGGGTTAAATGATAATGTAATATAATAACAACATGACAGAGTACAAATCTAAGCAATAAAATTTTTATTTTATTCGAATTAAAAGAATTTCCAAGCACAGAATTGTATCAAAAATCTGATTAAATATAATTGTTACGTTTTCAAGGAATCTGATAATTATTATGAATTAGCGAAGTTCGTTTGAAATAACTTTGATCAAACACTGCCTTCGGATCTTTACCCGAGACGGCTACTTTATACTGGCGATCAAAGCATCGTCCAACGGAGTCTTAAAGTGAAAACTTTACTACCCTGGTCCCAATTTATTCGTTTTACAGCCATCAGATTCGAACGCTGCCGAGATAACGAGAAAGTGATTAAAAGAACTTGCGATCGAATAATAATCGCGAGTTAACGAGGAAATCGAATGTACGTATACATATCGGGACGTTCCTGAAGAGAGCGCCGCCGCATCGTGACACCCTTTGACACGATGACGATTCAACAAGGACTCGAGGAATCGCGTCGGATCGAGAAGAGGAGAAAGAAAGAACATCGTCGATCTAAGAATAGAAAGGGTGGCATGATTTATGCTCGATTATTTATGTGCCTCGATTATCGTCGCGCAAGTGTGCGGAGAATCGACGCTTATCGCTACGCGATCGTCGATCTATCGTCGATCCAACAACGCTTTACCTATCGTCCACCGACACGTTTGCGTAATGACTCGTTCTTCGTTTATTCTTTCCTTCGTCTCACAAGCATTCTTTTATTCTCGACGAATAATGCGATTACACTCTGTGTAATTTCTTTGAGAAGATTTAATTCGTATCAAAAATAGAAAATCGTATGCTAACTTTACGCCGTTCGCTGGTACATTAACACTTTAACTGCCACGCTTTCAATTATTCAATTAGAAATCGTCGTGTTAGGTACTCCAAATTCTGAATAATAGATATTACGAAAAATTGTAAGAATAATAGGTAATATTTGGGAGAAATAAATGCTTCGTCTAACGAAGTTATCAACGCCTTTAGCGTGGCTGTCAAAGTATTAAAAGTCATTAACGATCGGTAAGATATATTTAGTAATAATATTTCGTGTTAACAATTTACAGCCATTATTACGCGTATTAGAAAAATAATAAATCTTGTAGCGAAGTAATTAAATTTATATTTAATTCAATTAGTGGTAGAAAGATCACACGAGAATTTCCCAGATTAGAAAATTCCTATATTCCTATATTTCTGTATTTCTCAATTTTTCCCAATCTTTGCACCCATTAAAGTATTAAGTATTTATACTTTTAATAACCATCTGCCAAGTGCTTCAGCAAATAAAAAAAAAAAAAAATTATGATCTTTGTTCGTTCAATAGCTTTTGGATTTCCTCAAACTTGTTAAGCGTTTAAATACTCGTGAACGATAATGCACGTGGCGTACGATGTACGCGATTCGCGCCTCGAGCTCGAATAATTAATTAATCGATCAAGTCATCGGTATGAATCAGCGGGATCGGTTCTGAAACAACGACGACTCCTTCGAACCGATTCAACGAAGTCGATGATCTCATCCTGGGAACTTACCGACGAAACGAATGCAAATGACGTTCGTTAATCTTTGATTGAAGAAGTTGTAGAATGAATGAGAGGTTCGCATCGAGGAACAAATTTGTTTGGGAGAGGTTCTGATGTTTTGTTTTTTGGACTGATATGTGACAAATCGACGATGGCTGAATGAAATTTAAACCTGGTGTGATCAATGTCGGAAACAACTTAAAAATGGCAGCTTAGATTCTATTTTTGTTATTCATTAATACGTTCATCGTAAAAATATTGTAACTTTATCGTCGTTCGAATGTTATACTGTTTTTTAACACGTTGAGCCCGGCGCCGGTCCCTGGGGACCGGCAGTGAACTTTCCGTATGGCCGGCGTCGGTCCCTGGGGACCGGCACTGGAATTTTCGTTTCATTGTTTTACATCGAACAAGAAATCGAAACTTCTCCTTATCTCGAACGCGATGTCAAAGGCGTGCCGCCGTTAACATTCGCTACCACGAGCTTTGTCATACACAGGCAGAGCTTGTATGTCGGTAGCCGACAAAGCTCACTCAGCAGATAAACTCTACTCAGTGCATGAAGTCACCATGCAACATTGCACCGCTTGATCGCTCGCTGCCGGCTGAACGGAAAGGACAGCAAATTCGGCGCCGGGCTCAACGTGTTAAATTATTAGTTTGTTCGGTGTGAAATGGTTGACATTCGACCAATCGGCGGCTAATTTAGGAAATCACTAATTAAGAAAATTCCTAATTTAGATCAAACAAAATTTCAACGTCTAAAAATGCAATATTTTTACTGTAACCCACCGAAACGTCAATTTCCTATACTTCAGCTTGATATGTGACAAACGTTGACTGTTATCAGTTTTGAAGCACTTGAAATAAAAATTGTGCTCTTCTGTGTGAAATCGACAAAGCTCAAGTAAGCTTGTTAACACGTTGAATGCCGCGGGCACTCGACATTTTTCACAATGAAATAATTAAGAAAAAGAAACAATGAAATAAACCATGGATAGCGTTTAATATTAAGCTAATACCGCTGGCTATTGAATCGAAAGGTCAAATTCGAAGATTAACTGACCGTGTCTTTAATAATTAGGATTCTAGCGTGTCTGACTACGTACGTCTGTTTTCACTGTGGCATTCAACGTGTTAATCACGCTGTATCTTTGCATGAAACTGTCTTTCTTTCATTTTCTGATTTAATCTTTAATTTTCCTCAAATATTTCACACCGAAAAATATGAAATAGAATTGCAATTACCAAATGTAATATCACAATTTGCTGATTGCCAAGTGTTGACAATTGTTAACCAACTTCTAAAAGAAGTTTACTCAATTCGATCAGTACATATATATTTTTTTTTTATTACGGCAGAGCATCGCGCGTGATTCTAATTATCGATGATTAGAGCCGTTGAATCACTTGTTTTTGTTAATATCTCGCTACCTGATCGCCGTGTCGGATCGTATCTACCCGTTTTTACTTAGAATCTTCCACCTGTACGGTTCGAGCATTGGGAATCGTAGCTTCGGCGTGTAACGTGAGCATAACAATGGTCTGTTTAAGCGGCAGCTCACCATGGAAAACAGTCTAATTGCGCGGATACGTTTAGATGCGGCTGTCTTCGTCAGGAAACCGGCGTCAAAACCTGTCTGAATATTACGAAATGCTTGCCGCGAAGATCATCGCGATGATTTCTCTTGAAACGTGTTCATTCAATGTCGTTAGACCAACGATAGAACCTGTTGAACGAAAAACCTACACATCGTAACTGGTATTTTATTAATTTTATCAAATTATAAAGGATGCAAAAATTGATTCGCAATTTACTTTTTATCTTTTCTTTGATTATTTATTTAAATTTAAATTAAATAACAGTCTGAGCTTGTATTTCGTAGATTTTGTATTCTCTGGTGCCTACATTATATATGTAGAATTTTTTCTTTTGTTTTTTTTTTTTTCATATTTTGGTATCATACAGTTTCATTTTTGGTCAGTTGCCGCTTCTCTGAACCGCGCATAAGTGACCCGAATACATATTTAATGAAAAATATAAACAGCCCCGTTTATCATATATCATACGAGAATTACTTTATCGCGTTCCCTCGGACCGTTGTCATATACTTTTTCGGAATTTGAATGTCCATTTTCGGACGTTCATCATTTCATTTGCGGAACCGCGACGACTAGTGAGAGTTCAAATATTTGCGTATTCGGGACCATATACCTTCTGCAGATCCATATGGGCACGAATCTCGCGTGTATGCCCGCGATTATACACCGTACCAGATTTCTCTTATCTATCCCGAACCACTCGCTGCTATGAAATATTTACAGTTCTTCGAAAGGTTTAATTTCCAAATTAATTTTCATCCAATTATGATTTGGAAATATTTAGTGGCAAAGTTATAATTATTTATAAAAGACATTAAATAGTAAATTTCTATCATTTCATTTGCACCTTTTTCATTTTACTATCTACGCTTGAACCTAGGCTGGATTTGAATTAGTTATTTGGTAATCAGTAATTGATAATTTCTAAATTAGTAATTCAGAAATTACTAATAGCTCGCTTTTGCCAATTGCTAATTACCGATTTAAGATTTTAGCAATGGGCGATGGGCTAGAGTAATCATCGTACTTACTCGCAATACCCAGTAACTTTCGATTATAAGACGAATGTCGGAACTTGTTACACCTATATCGTCATAACACGCTACAATAAACTATAGCATGACAGAAATCTTAGAATCTTCTTGCGATTTAATATTATTTCGCAAATATCATGCATATTCGTCTATCGTTTCACGAATCGCTCGTTCAAGGACGAAATGAAAATAGAAAAAGTATTTCCCTTATAGTTCGTCGGTTTACGACCACAGAACACCACCGCTGCAATGTTTCTCGACGCTCGAACAATTCACATCGCGAAATACCGATATTCCCCCCTTGGCAACACAATTTGTACCAGACAGTCTGCGGTCCAATTTCAAGCACGTGCTCGAAATCACGATGATTCAAAGCACGCGCTGAAACGATATAAAAAAAAAAAAAACGGAAAAAAAAGAAAAGAAAGGAAAGAAAGAGGTCCGGCTTTCGTTTAAACCGAGCATGGTACAACCTGGCCGGAGTTTCGACCGTGCGACACTATAATTTGAAATTTTACGCCGACCATTACGGCCATTTACATTTAGATTAATCTGTCCGGAGGTGGCGAAGTAGATTTCGCTCGTTCGAACTCCCGTCGTATGTTATTGATTATTCAAATACGTGAATATTCAAACGAGCCTACCGCCGTTGCAACTAATCGCGAGCAGCCTTTAAGCATATCCCCCCCCCCCCCCCCCCCACCCTCGTGCTAACTCGGAACTCGATCCAGAATCTTTTGGCATTTGCATTTATATCGTGCCGATTAAACCGACGATACTGGAACGAAAAACCCTTGTTGTAATAATTGAAATGTTCGCGGTTGTTCTCGTGATTGGGTCACGCTGTTCGTTGATTGATTTAATTGGATAATTATTAGAAAACGAGAAGAAGGAGACGGTTTATTTATAGAGTGGAATGATACGTTGAATAATTCAATTTGAAGCGAACGATCGTTGTTTTTCACGCGTTTTGCAATAATCGATTGTACGGTGGGTGATGAAATTATTAGAGCCACTCGCATATGTTGACGATTTTATATGAAAACGATTAGTTCTTAAATGCAGACACAGTTAAACAGAGTATTTATTAATCTTTTATGACGTATTGATTATGTTTCCACCTAGGGTTCGAATCGGATTAGGATCGGGTCAGAACAGGATCAGAGTCGGGTTGGTTTGCCTGTTTCCACCGGATCTAGTGTTGATCGGAGATACAGTAGAGTTACACTAGGGTTGCGGCAAGGTTGGTCAAGTGGAGAAAGTGAAAAATCAACTACGACAGTGATGGGTACGTAAAATACACACATTTATTATACGGTATACTATGTTAGCTCGAATTGTACTGTAATTTGCATCTTATATCCTGTATCTATGAATTTATAGATCTATGGCGGATTTGATTGGCACAGCAGACAACAAATTAGCAATTAGATTAGTCGAAGAATGGGAGAAAATTATTCGAGTACAAGAAGCAGAGAGGAACACCTGGGAGCTTAGTCTGCGTGCAACATCCGGAGCAGTAGGATTCACCTTGTCTTCTGTCATCATACTTTCCTCGTACATCTCTGCTCCCTGCACGTGCTTGGATATTTTAATTGCTTCCAAAAATTGGCAATATCAAGTTTCGAAACTTGGATGCGACCTACATTTATTCACACGACACTATACATATTGTAAAATACGATCGTATATTGCGACAAAATTGCAATTTCTACTTGTAACTATAATTATATAAATGCCTATCACAGTATTAATTATAAGATTAGTATAAGTTGCGTTTTATACAAATTGTAAATTAAACAACCTAGCCATAAGATAAATTAAGTTACTCGATGTACAAAGAAGGATAAAAAATAAAGAAAAAAAAAGAACATTAAACATTGCTTATTTATTTATAAAATCCTACAAAATTCAAATTCCAAAAATTCCTACAACCTCGTATTTTTAAAAGCAAATATAAAAAAAAACGGAAATTTGTATCAGGAGAATCAAAACGATCGAATTTGAGAAATTGTATCAGGAGAACATAAGGTGCGAGGAGGTATTCGTGCCACTTCTTGGAAATGACGTCATCAAAATTCCAAGAATTTTGCCGATTCTGAGAAATGACGTCAAATTCCAGGAATTTCCGAGAACTGAGTTTGCGAAATTTCAAAGTCCGATTTTGAAAAATTGTATCAGGAGAACATGAGGTGCGAGGAGGTATTCGTGCCACTTCTTGGAAATGACGTCATCAAAATTCCAAGAATTTTGCCGATTCTGAGAAATGACGTCAAATTCCAGGAATTTCCGAGAACTGAGTTTGCGAAATTTCAAAGTCCGATTTTGAAAAATTGTATCAGGAGAACATGAGGTGCGAGGAGGTATTCGTGCCACTTCTTGGAAATGACGTCATCAAAATTCCAAGAATTTTGCCGATTCCAAGAAATGACGTCAAATTCCAGGAATTCCCGAGAACTGGATTTGCGAAATTTCAAAGTCCGATTTTGAAAAATTGTATCAGGAGAACATAAGTTGCGAGGAGGTATTTCGTGCCACTTCTTGGAATTTTGATGACGTCAAATTCCTAGAATTTTGCCGATTCCGAGAAATGACGTCAAATTCCAGGAATTTCCGAGAACTGAGTTTGCGAAATTTTAAAGTCCGATTTTGAAAAATTGTATCAGGAGAACATAAGGTGCGGGGAGGTATTTCGTGCCACTTCTTGGAATTTGACGTCATTTCTCAGAATTGATCAAATTCCCGGAATTTTGGTGACGTCATATTCCAAGAATTTCTCTACTCAACGAAATCCATGCTCTTGAAATTGAAATTTGTATTTGGAGAGCATGAAATGTAAGGAGGTCGTTCAACATAAAGTTTTATGCTTTTTTTTCTGCTTTTATAAAAATTCGAGATTTCTTTGAGTATGAGTGTTTAGTTGAACTGTGTTGTTGGATTTTTGGAGAGGTTTTTAAATTAATAAACTGTTTTACCATTTTATTACATATTTATTGAAATTTTTCGATATACATGCACAATTTGTGAATATGTTAACAATATGTGTACAAGTGTTGTATAATATTTTAAAATATACAATATTTAATACAATAATTATTAATTTATAAGTGTACAACAATTTGGTAGCTTGATTGTGATGCTGAATTCCAAGGTAACGCATCTGGTAGTGTGATATTCCCATTTTCAGTTCTGGAACATAACAACAAAGATGATTATTTAATCTCACGCAAATACATATTTACAAATAATTTACAAAATAATGAAAATCATAATCATAACCAACCACAACGGTAACGATGAATAATAAAAATTAAATTAAGAAACATTTACACGTGAAAAATTAACACCCGAGAATTTGAATGATTAAACAATCTTGAATACTGAGAAAATAATAATTTTCTCGAGTAGCAGTTTGCGACCAACCTCCAAAAGACACTGCCTCAATTAGACGACCATAATTAACGATTCAACGGTACCCTTGGTTTCCGGAAGTCGCATCTGGGCCTCCATCGGAAAGTGAAGCCGCTCGTCTTTGGTCCCACGGACATTTGCATCCTCGTTTCTTTTTTTTTGTTCTTCCTAGCGGAATCGCACGTCGTTTTCATCGAGATTATGGTCGAAAACAGACCGCGATGCTCTTATTTCCTGTCTTTTTCGTGTATCTTACGGTTCTCCTACCGAATTCGCGATAATTCCGGAAATCGTGCGAGAAATTAATCGAGAAACGAACGGTTGTTCAGTTTTTATCCCGCGGTCAAAATATTCCGAAAGAAAAGAAAGAGGCGTATAGGTTCTAATTGGATAAAGTTTACAAATTATGCTCGGTTCGATTAAATCACACCGGTCGTGATTTAACGTTCCCCGAGTTCCATAGAAATTTCCAGTTACCGTACAATTAATCCCCCCGATCTTTTTTTTTTTCTTTTCCTCGCACGATTTACCCCGGCCTTAAGAAGCAATTACGCGTTTGCTGATATATGGTGGGTCGAAATGACCAGCAAAAAAACCAGGTATTTTAACGTTATGGCGATTCCGGATCGAATAAAAAAAAAAGGAAAAGAAAAAAAGGTAGAGAAACGATTCACTGAACGATCACGGAATTATTCTGCTAAACGGTTGGCCTGAAATTCTCATAACGATGTATGAAATCGAAATATTGGATTCGTAGAGTCGTAATTGAATAAGATCGGATAGATCGATTTAGAATCAGAGTATAATCTCATTTAAGGCGTGAAACGATGTCAGTTTGATGGTCTACGATCAAAAGTCTATTCCACAAAATGATCCTCTAAAGTTGAATAACCGAAATATTAAGGAAACAACATTGATTCAAGATTGCTAACGACCTAAAGTGGTAAATTTCTATTCAATAAGCTAACTTTTTCTTCGTTCGTACCGATTTTCAATCACGGGTCACTGTACGTTAACACCAGAACTACCGACGTTTTATGTATACTGACTTTCAAGTGGAAAATAAAATAGAAAGATAAATAAATAAAGAACGATATATATATTAGTATATACAGTAGATCTTTATCATGATATAAATTAACACACATTTTAATAAAAGCATTCTGATAAATTTTGTAATTTAACACGTTGAATGCCACAGTGAAAACGGACATACGTAGTCAGACACGATAAAATCCTAATTATCAAGGATACAGTCGATTAATTTTCAAATGTAACCTTTCAATTCGATAGCCAGCATTATTAGCTTAATACTAACGCTATCCGTGGTTTATTTCATTGTTCTTTTTGTCAATCAAAGAATTTCGGATGTCAGTCACTGGTAACTGGCGCTTAACGTGTTAATTTAAGAATCCCTCTTCCGGTCATGTTAAAACTCACTGTTAAACAATAAATATCTATTCCTTCCTCCTCCGCGTATAAAAGTACCCCTAATATCAAATTACACCATCGAAGCCAAATAAAATAAAAATATAAACTTTATCCGGACAAAATTCACTGCCTACCTCTACAATTCCACGAAGGCACATTAATTTGAAAGATTCTCAGCGCGTTCCGGCATCGATCGAGTTTACAATTTTATTCCCTGATGATTTTCGATGATTTCACCGGACGAAACGTATCCCACGGTAGGTATGCAAGTTTCCCGCGTTAAAAGCACCCTCGATACCACGGAGGGGGAGGGACCACGGGGGGTCAAGTGGTCGAACTGCAATTTCGGTAATTTCGCACGCGAACCTTGGGTTATCGAACCCTTCTCGCCCATGAAGGGCGGTCCACGGGAAGCCTACGAGTTTTAACCGACCCGCCCTTCCACCCCCGTGATCTTGCAGATTGTACCAGCACCGAAAGGGAAGGAGAGAAGGTGAGGCGAGAGATCGTTTTCGATACGAAGGTTCATCTTTGGCCTGGGTCATCAAGAAATTCGACGGGAGGTCGGCAACGCAGAAGAAAGAATCGAGACGGAGTTTATGGTGGTCCCAGGACACGGATGGATGGCATTGCGAGCGATAAAGAGGTAGATGTTTTGAACAAATTGAATTTGTAATTAAAGTGATGAATCTGGAACGTGATAGTGTGAATCAGTTAAGATTATTAGAATTATTAGCGTTTGAAATTTTCTTGTTTTGTTATTTGAATAAAATCCAATTTTTAACGATTGTCAAACATAATTTGAAGGATTACTAAAACTGGCATTAATTTATTATCAGATTTGAATTGTCGAGATTTGGAAATTTGGAAATTTAATATTTAAAAATTTGAGGTTTGGAAAGTTGGAAATTTGAAGTTTAGAAATTTAAGATTTAGATAGTCGGAAATTTGAAATTTAGAAATGTGAGATTACAAAGTTCGAAATTTGGAAATTTAAAGTTTAGAAATTTCAGATTTGGAAATTTGGAAATTTAGAAAATCGAGATATAAACGTTCGAAATTTGAAACTTTGGAAACTTAAACTTTAGAAATTTTATATTTGGAAATTTCCAAACGAAAGGGCCACTGTCAGTCCCCAGAAACTACCGCCGCCTGAACCGGAAAGTTCACTGTCAGTCCCCAGAGACTGACGTCGCGCTTATCGTATTAATACGATTTTGCACATTCGTACTCTACAACAATTTGAAAGCAAAGCACCAACGTCCAATCTCAAAAAAATAACATCTGTTTATAAAACCTATACTATACCCGTACTTAAAAATATTCAAGAACCTTACGATTCGAACACTTCCCGCGATTCGCACGCTTCTCCCGTCGATTCCTTCAAAAACACACGGTTCCGCACGATCTCTCGGTTCGAACGCACGCGAAAAGTCAGCTCGGGTAAATTATCGAACAAGAAGAGGTCCATCTATTCTCGAAAATCACGAGACGCGTAATTGGTCCGAATTCGAGCGGACGAAAAATAAAACATCCTACTCCCGTCGGGAACGCAAATCATCATCAACATCTCGAGGGGTGTTCCGAGCATCGGACACACGCGATTCATGGCACGTACAATAAAAAAGAAAAAAAAAAAGGGTAGCAAGAAATCCCCGCGAGTAATATTCCTGTAACGAGGACGATTCGGTGGAACAGTCATAACATTTCGAAACATACTCGCACGAAACTGGTTAATGAGTATCGTTATAATAATCTCTGGCTTCTCGCTCCAGATCGGAGCGAATAGTTATTCGAAGGGGGTAGAAAAGGGGTGGCGCACCCTGTATCGCAGAGATTTATTCGAGACCGTATTTCGAGAACGGGTATCGCAAATTATATCTGAAACGAAGCAAATTGGTTCTCAAATAACGCGTTTCGCTCGACTTTTCTTTATTAGCCTATTTTACTCGACGAACGAGAACGAAATCGTTCGGTTATTCGAGAAAGCAGGCTAAGAAATTGATCCGGCAAATCTTCTAATGAGTCGCGTGTTTAAATTACGCCCGTTTCTGCTTGCTTTATTTTTCAAACGCGGTTGCAGCGATCGTGTCTCTCGATACACGCACGAACAGCGGGGTATCTTTAATTACTCGTGTCCTGACGTTTTATTATGCTATATGCAACATTGTTAATTGAGAAATTAATAGGTCGTCGCAGCAGAAATATGCGCGACGATGGTACGATTATAGATTACTGATTAAGTGGGGAGGTGGTTTGAGAAAGCTTCGGAACATGAACGGAATATGTACTTAATTCGTGAAACTGAGGATATCGAGTAAATAGTGAAGCAAAAGATTAATTGTTTTTTAACGAAGGATTCATTTAGTGCCATAACTAGCGTAATATCCATTACTAAGCAATCTTTGACTCGATATAAAACTCTCGAAAAATGATCAACAAACATCCATATTAAAGGGGTAACAATAGTCTCGGCGCTGAAATTATTTCCAAACGTAATATGTTAAAAGTAAATACGCTAATTCTAAATAGAAATATACAGGGTGTCCCACCTAACTTGACCATCTTGAATATCTTGCTTATTTTTTATGATAGAAAAAAATGTCGAAGGAAAACATTATTTTGTTCGAATGGGCAGATATTATGATGGTTAAGAAATTTTTCTCAAGATCATTGTTTCCGAGATTTCAAGGTCGTTGACAGTTTTTTAAATGGTACAGTATATTTTCATCGTCATGATATCATAACCGAGGTCAAGACGAATCCAACGACCTATAATAGTATGACCTTCTCGTGACCTTGAAGTACATTTCAGGTAACATAAGGAAGACATAACGACAGAGACTCGTTCGTTAAATCGTTTAGAGATTTTTATTGAAGCTGCTGTACATCATTTTAAACACTTCTTACGATCAAATTTCCGCCGTTAATCTTTCTATCAATTATTATTTATGTCCATCAGTTATCTAGCTTAATGAATTTTCTGTATTTCAAGGTCAAGCGAAAGTCGTAAGATTATAGGTCGTTGGATTCGTCCTGACCTCAGTTATCATTACATCACGATAAAAATACGTTCAACGACCTTGAAATCTCGGAAACAATGACCTTGAGAAAAAACAGAACTTTGACAAAACAATGTCTTCCTCTAACAATTTTCTCTATCATAAAAAATAAAGTATCAAAACTCAGATTCTCGATTATCCTCGCGTCGTTTCGAAGTACATTTGTCATGCAAACGCAATCAGAATGTTTTCAATCAAATTCGAAATTCTATTTGAACGAAGAACGTTGAAAACAATCATCCCAGAATAATTGTTAACCAAAAAAAGAAAGGTCAGGTTCGAAGAAGTCTCGTTACGACGAGGCAACGACCGGATCGAAGGTGGCGTCGACGGCGGGGGGTTGTTTTCGGCAGGATGATAATTAAATTTCGACGAGAAACCTTTCTCTCTGTCAGACGTCGATGTACGTAACGAGCGTTCGTATAATCCTCGAAGAGAAGGATCGTGAGATTGGATGAATCGACGGGGAAGACGAAAGTTGAGATGTTCTACCCGATGCGAAACGCCTCGCTCGTTAATAGATCCTCGCTAAAGGCGAGTCACTAAAGCCATAATGGCCGAGGAAATCCTGCTGCGATGGAATAATATCCTGGGTCCTTTTGGCCGTAACAATGGGAGAGAAAATTCGGTACGAAACAATTCGAAATAATTGATCAAACGGATGAAGTGGACAAAATGCAGTACTTTGGATATTTGACAAACTTCTGTATCGATTATCATACGACCCATACTGTAAATAAATGATTATTAGATACCCTTAAATTTTGTATCGAGGAATCCTAATCCTATCGCAGGAAATTCAAGAATTTATCTGATATATAATGAAATCGCTTTGCACTCAATTTTAATAAATAATTTCTATATGAAAAAATTAGGTAGATCGGGTATTGAGTTGGTAAGCCACCGTAACACCTTATATTTATAATATCCTGACGTTACCTGCAGGAAATAATTTCTTTCTCGCGCTGTGATTTCGCTAATCCTTTTTTAAGTTACACTTGACTGATTTAAACTCGAAAAGCGTATTATCGATAATTCCTATGGTAGTTAAATTGCAAGATATCCGCAAACGATCGACGTCTGTTGGCGATTTGACTTGCAAACACAAACTCTAATTCATTTTTCGTCTAAGAATCGTTTAATGGGCCCTGCAACTCCGTTAATCCACCATTTAACGGGAAGCAGAGAGACTCGTTATGCATGGGGTATATAAATATGAAAACATCTAACAGGGAAAACGAAAAACCGTTGTATGAAAAAAATCGAGAACCCGGTGGAAAATTAATCGGTGAGATCGTTCCTAACGAGAGATTTAACTTTCGGTTTGTATTGAAATGCGTGTGTACCGTTTTCTTCGTTTCTTTCCTTTTCTGTTTTGTTTCACGCGTTTAATTATTCCTTCGACGGAATCAGAATACATCGTTAATCACGAGCAGGATCCCTGACCTATCGTAACATTCCCGAAACCTGTCATTGCTAATAGGATATGTTAATTAGTTGACTCGGTAATGAGAAGGTCGTACAACGAATCGTTTAGCGATCAGTTATATAACAGAACAATTTAATTTACAATGTATCCTACTTTACACGGATCCAATGAAATGTTAATTGGAATTAGTACAAGGGTTAAAATTTATAATAAATAAAGATTAGTCAGAAAACAGAATCGAAACGTAGTCATTTTAACAGAGAGCTACTCGTTCCCGTTGAATTGTGTTTACGACGAAATTTGGATAGTTTCTCGACCATATAATTAAATAAAAATGGTGCGATACCGTTAGATGACGAAACCTAATAACAGCGGCAGAAATTCGAGCACCGATCACGCAAGAATTAGACGCAGAAAGTGCGGATAAAAAAACGTAGAATTTCTACCTGAAAACAAAACATTACTGAGAAAGAGATTTTGAACCCGTTAACCGAACATGACAACATGTAACAGTACGTTTCTCAAGAAATGTATCGTTCCATTTGCATTAAGAAGAATATGCAAATAAAGCATATACATCGTATAATATTTGCATTTATTTCAAAACGAAGGAATACATTTTTATGTATCTCTTTTTATTACGTACACAGAATATTTTCAATTGAAAATATTCCAGGATAAACAGATTTAATAATCATTTAATAGTGTCATAATTAAAAAGGTTGAAATCCTTCGCTTTTCTTCTTATACCAGTTACACCAATGTTTTATATAGTTTGTTTACTAATTTTTAAAGTCAACTTCTTCTACAAAGTAAAGCCTCGTAAAAAGAAACAAGAATTTTTCATTTCTTAACTAAAAATCCGTTTAGGGCAAAAGTTAACATCGTTTACGAGTACTACTGAAATTATTATATAATGCTCGATAACTCTAATAAATTATTCCCTAAGCAATTCTATTAATATTAAATGTTAAATATCATCGGATACCATTACAATATTTTCAATTAAAATGATGAATTTTCAGGCTAAAAGAAATAGGCTTGCAAGTCTCTTTTTCGCTACAAACTTATGTTACAACCTAATTACCCATCAATCTTCGAAATTACTGTTCTCAGGAAAGAAGACAAGAATCTTGAACCTTTTATTTCTTGTATCGCCAATCATATCATTTATCTTGTCATTCGTGAATCTGCCTAAACGACCCACGAATATTCCCCCCACCGAACAAGATTATCAACGAGGATATAATTGCATCAACCAGGTGAATCGATGCAGAGGAGCGATTAAATTCCGTGGATAATTCCAGAGTTCCTGCGATCAGTGGGAGGGGGGTCGATAGAAAAATGGCAAGAAAGAGGTACAAGGAGGAGGAGAAGAGAGTAAGAAAAATTGAAGCAATAATGAAGGCTCGCGAAAGGATTGGCAAAAGAGGGGTCGTCATCCTCGAGAATCCTTGGACGAGGCTGGCTCTTTTGCCCGATTACAGTTAACCTATTTGGAGGTCGATGCTCGACAGGCAAACTGCGATAAAAGGTGCTCGAAATTTTCGACCAGTCTTGGCCAACTTGGCCCGAGCATTAACGTATAATATATCGAAGTTCGTTTTTTTTTTATCTTCCTTCAAGAAACGAAAGAGAGAACCACGAGGATGCGCCGATTTTCTCGATGATCTTCTCGCAGCGAGAGATTAAAGCTTCTCCTCTTTCGAGATTCTCGTCTTCATCGATTTTTATCCCGGTCGTTTACAACAGGAAAACGATACGAAATTAAAGTTATTTTTGGATTTAATCGAAAGAATTTTGTACTATAGAGCTTTAATTTGATTAATTTTAAATTATTCTATCGTCTAAATAATGCGGTCGTTGTTTGGAATTACAACTCTGAAAATAGGGACGGCTACCAAAATGGTAGAAATGATTTCAATTTAATTTCAGATTTTTTAAACCTTAAACTATTTTCCTGTATACAAAAGTATCGTGACACCCAGCATCGGTGATTAATGAAAAATAATAGAAATATTTATATTAATCTTATTTAGAATATAAAATAAATCAGCAAGGCAGCATTCGGGAAACGCTAACGATTACGATAAATTAATGAAATGAAATTAGTGGTTCCTTTTTCCATGTCTGATTGAATCGTACGATCAAATGTTCTTTTTTTAGACAATCGGCTCGACGTCGTTGAACCGGACTTTTTGGGAAAAAGCAGCGAGGCGTTTCGTCGACCGAAGGCGGTCCCACGATTAAGCCTGCTGCTTCCTCGAGTGTAAATTGTTCCATTCATTGCGATGCGAACACTGTTTGCGTTTTAATGTTTGAACGACTGGAAGGTTCGGTCAAAACTTGAACGATGTGTGAACTTGAGAGGATCGTGGAACGAGATCGTTGAACGATGATTCTGACTACCGGTAAATTTTAATACTTCCGATGGTTTTTTCTTTCATTCTTTTTTTTTTTTTGCTTAATGTGTCTGACCTCTGAATATCAACAAAATATAAATGGCGCATGACCGATCATTTTTATGTAACTGTATATGGGATAAAGGACAAGTTCTCCAAAAATTTGTTCAAAAGGTTATCAATACTAAGCTTTGAAAAAATTATAAAATGTTGTAAACTTTATAAATTTAAAGTAAGTTTAGAAATTTAGAAACGAAGAAATTTGGAAATTTAGAAATGTAGGACTTAATAAACTTGAAAAGATAGAAGTTTAACGGGTCAAGAATCTTATAAATTAAGAAATAAACAGATTAAGGAATTAAATATAAATTTTGAATTACTAGACAGATAGATACTTGTAGTACCTACCCCTAGCATCGACTATTAATGATACAATGATCAACCTTTCAAAATTATTTAAAAGAACCTGTACACTTCTCTTATTAATCATCTTGAAAATCACAAATTATCAATTTTAATGACAGCTTGCCACCAGTCTAATTGAATTACGGTAAGATGATGTTGGAACGAAAAAAAAAGAAGAACAAGAAATGGCACGCAAATTCCTACGAGACGCACCTGTCGGCATTCCAGACGAGGTCGATATCGTGATCGACTAAGGTGAAGCACACGATGTTATACAACACAACGGCCTTGAAACGCATAATCGTTGTCCGCACCTTTACGTCGGCTTTACTACCGCCAATCCCCTTTCGTTCCTCTCTTTTTCGCAAACCTACGTTCACCAACCAACCACCTTAATTCGATTCCACTATTTTTTTCAACAAAACTAACCCTTTATGCGCTTTTTTAAAATAATAGAATAATGTTTAACGGCTTCCTATGATTTTTTTCTTGAGAGTTTATCGATTGAAAATAATTACAAAATATGTATTATAGCAATGATTAATATTGGAACATTATCTTTTAATTTCCTGTTATTGGAACCATTATACCACACAACGCGTCATGTTTTGTGCAGCGAACGAGGCATTGAAGTCACCAGTGTCCCTAACATCACCAGCGTTACAAATAGATAATTCAATAAAAAATAAGAAATCTAAAAGTCTTGCGAGCTAGAAACGAACAGAGAAAACTAACAACAAATTTCCCCGATAAAGTTTTCAATTTATTTTTCTTTCAAACTCAAGTTCCATTTTAATGCAAAGTACACCGAAAGATAGCAAATTCAATTGTCGATCTAAACGCGCCCGGCTCTAAAGTCTTCTCCCAGTTGAACTTTAGACACCTAAGCTATTATCTTGATAA
The DNA here is from genome assembly GCA_943735885.1 of Stelis phaeoptera. Classification (NCBI taxonomy): domain Eukaryota; kingdom Metazoa; phylum Arthropoda; class Insecta; order Hymenoptera; family Megachilidae; genus Stelis; species Stelis phaeoptera. The sequence continues at coordinate 9,350,074 of OX030933.1, forward strand.
AAATCATGTTCATCGTGCAATAAATTAGAATACGATAACGAAACGGTTAGTTGTTTAATTACCGTAAAAATGTTCCCTCTGTTCGTAAGAAAAACCACTTTCAACGCGTAACGGCTTCTTCGTACACCACAAAACTTTAGCCAATAACCACATCCCGGCAACGTGACGTTAGAAACAAGAAGAATATTTCAGTTAGACGAAGATTGGTAGCCTTACGGCCTGTTGTTATTCATACGAGCATAATGTGGCACGCGATGCGTTCGGGATCCGCTCGTTTGCTTTTACATTAACCCGATGCATTCCTGTGTAAGAGTAACTTAAGCACCATCGAACCACACGGGTTCATTAAATTTCACGCGAGCCTTCTTGTCATTGTGCCGCGAAAATGAGATCTTCCGGTAACTGCCACGAATCACTCGGATTTTTTAAATATTCTTCGCTCAGGTACAAGAATTTTCTCGTGATTGGCGAGAAAAATCAGTCGAGGTTTAACCGTTCTACTAATTTCTTAAATAGAAATTATGAATACTTAGCACCGGTGACCGATACCCGAAGTTTTTCACAATTAAATAATTAAGAAAAGAAACGATAAAACAAACCGCGGGTGGCATTAATATGAAGCTAATAACGCTGGCTATCGAACTAAAAGGTTAAATTTGAAAATTAATTAACTGCATCGTTAACACGTTGGCTGCGACGGGGGTCACCGGTGACCGGCACTTGAAATTTTTTACAATCTAATAATTACCAACAGAAATGATAAAATAAACCACGAATAGCGTTAACATTAAGCTAATAATGCTAATGCTAGCTATCGAATTGAAAGGTTAAATTTGAAAAATTAATCGACTGCACCCTTAATAATTAGGATTTTATCGTGTCTGACTACCCACGTCCGTTTTCACTGTGGCAGTCAACGTGGTAATAATTAGGTTTTTACCATGTCTGACTACATACGTCTATTTTCACTGTGTCTATCAACGTGTTATAGATATATTCTTATACCTTGTATCTGTAATTTTACAAAATATTTGTCTTTATCCAGAAACACCAAATTGAACGCAATCCACGAAGCAAGAAAAAAAGAAACCGTACCTTCCCAAAGTCTGCCCATCTCGAGGGACGTGTTTCCCCTTGACTTGCCCCGTACGCTCTGACGGCAATTAAAACATTCCTCCTTAACCGTTCCACCGGCAAAATAGAATAAACCATCATCGAAAAGGGAAGAAAGAAGGAAAGAACGTCGAGCAGAAGGAACAATAAGAGTCGAAACGCCACGAGCCTGACGCGGCTAACCCCCCATTATAATGGCGAATATCGCGCGAGCCTGATGTATGGTGCAATTGCTCGCTCGACATAGCAGAATGCGAGCGGTCTGGCTCGAAAAAAAAAAAAGAAAAAGAAACCAGGAAAAAAAGAAAAATAAGAAGATGGTAGAAGGGAGGGATGAGGAGGATTGGGTCCCTCCTCGATTCGCCGAATAATTGATGCACGTTCGAGCCTCCGCCAGGGTTCGACGGGTAATGATGGGGGTTCAAGCCCCGCGGTTGTTGCATCCTCGCCCCGTTGGCGGCGGTTCACGGTCTTCCAGCACCATGTTAAATTGGATCGGCGTGAAAAATGAACGGGGCGAAACGCGTGTTTCGGACATCGCCGTTTAGGAGCCTCTATATTACATCCAGACACTCGCTGATAATGCGGCGACCACCGTACAAACGGCGCAATCAGCCGTCGCTCGGTTATTTTGTCGCCTTTAACTCGCCGTGTAAAACTGACCCATACGCTTAACGAACGAGTCTCTCTCCCAACCTCTTGACCGTCCGCCAGAGTACCGACCGAGATTATTCACCGAACAGGCGCGGGTAACGAAGACGTATGGGGTGGAAATGATGCGGGCCGAGGTTTTTCGTAAAAGCAACGATGATGCTACGTTAAATGGACATCGGTTATCTTTTGATAGCGTGTAAGGATAGCCGAGACCGAAGATCGAGATCGTGGAAGTAACGTGGGAAACTTGGTCCGACGATAAGGGTGATTTTGCAATCGTGCATGATGTATTTGTACAGGTGTGTTTCTTGTGATTAAATTGGAACAATGCAACGGGAGGTGTTAGAATCAGAATCGTATATTGTGATAAGCTGATTCATGTTACAATCAGTTAGTAATGTTATTAATATTACCAGTAATTAGTAATTCATCAATGATGGTAATAACATTATCACCACAACGAATGCCTAGTAATTAATAGCAACAATATTATATACTGATTTGCACTAATATTAGCAACAACAGTTAATAAATAATAATAATAATATTACTACTAATATTAATCTTATTTTGACGCGAATGTCTACAAAACCCTTAGTCCTTGATTCTCATTTTTGTAACTCGTCTTTTTAATGAAAAGGTATCGAAGCACAAGTTCATTTTTTCTTTCCCCGAAGAAAATTCTTCGAAAAAAATATCTTGACCAACGTTCAAATAACGCTTCTGATTTTCCTTCGTGATTAGAAAATCGTGGCACGTCGATGCACGGATACCTTTTTGGTTAGAAACATTCAAATTTCACAGAGTGACCAGAAATAGCGGGATCCCGGCGACTGAACGATACCGTGGATTAACATTCACCCGGCAATCGTGCGAGGTATTTCGATAATTCGACAGAGACGTGTCGTCGATCGTGATCGGCGAACGAATTCGCGAAACGAGGTGAACAGTGTGTCGAACCGATGTCCCACGAAACATTGATGTCACCGAATTATCATTCCTCTCTTCCTCGATCGGCGAAGTGTCTCTCGCGATCGCATAACGTATCTCTCTTCACATATCTAATGAAAAAGGTATCCGCCTGCGAATGAGCCACGTTAACTGCAAAATATTCTTCGTGGATACACCGATCGAAGTTCGGTCACGATCCGAACATTTCGATCGTTTTCGGAGAACTTTTACTTTGTAGGAAAATTTCGAAGGCTCCCCGATCTTCAGTATTCGATAATCGTTGCTTCGCGAATCGATTCGATTATTTTCCCACCACGAATGTTGTAACGATTTCTTAGGTAATGGTTATTTTTGTAATTTACATTATTTTTGTAATTATTTTTGTAATATTACATAGCCCTCGCTATTGTACTAATAACAGAATGTAGATAATAGGGAGCCTATGTGTAAAAATTCACAATCCAAAGAGTCAGGTTAATATTATTATTATAATACGTATTTAGAAAGTTTTAAGATTTACTAAGCATACTTTATAAACGTAACATGATTAGAAGGGTTAATGATTAAAATGTCAAACTGTCCTATTTTACATAACCAATTTTCATTACGACGATCAATGTTAATTCTTGCATTTCTCGAACAACTTAGAAACAAAACTAAAAGAAATTATTGTAGCATTCATCGAATCTTTAGGTTGCCGTCACACGGTCCACTAGTCGGCAGGCAGTCCGTGCAAAGCAAGACGATTGACGGCGTTGCCGGTCGGCTGGGAAATTAATCGAATAATGGCACGAAAATAGCCCGTCAGATGGATTTTTCCGTGGACAAGGGGGGAGGAGGTCGTCGACCCTGATAGCAAAGGTTCGCGTCGGTATCACCGCGCGAGAATGTCGAATGGAATTACGTCAAGGGAAACATCCTACTCTTGCCGGGTTTACCGTTTCGCGATTCGACCACAACCGTCTCTTCTCTTTCCGTCTGTGTGTGAGCAACGCAAAGGCCTAAAGGTTACAAACGCACTGACCCATGCGTGTCACCGTTATTCCCATTGATTTTTTTCCTCTCTCTCTCTCTCTCTCTTTTGCCCACTTTCTTGCTCGCTCGCCGACTTCCCGCCACGAAAAATCCTCCAGTTCGAACAGGAATCGGCCGACAAATACCCCTCCCGCATATGTGGATATACAGGGTGATCGTAGAAGAGGATATAACTTGACGGTTAGATTGGTTCACGTGGCCGTCTGCTTCGTTTCGTAATAGATGGTCCGATTGGCTTTTAATATACGAATGCGTCGATTTCTAAATGATTTTGTCAAAATTTCGTTTTTCTAACAGTAGATGGCACATTGGCACTTTGATTCATCTGACAGGTATTTTAGAATTCTTGCAGATTTTATGAAAACTTGAAATTAATGAAATAACACAAAGGGATGATAACGAGTAAAACGATGGAGCCTGAGTCAATAGTCACCCGAATCTAGGAAAAGTTCAATAATATTTCATACATATTCAAATAATATTTCACATATTAACACGTTGGCTGGCATGGGGGTCACCGGTGACCGGCACCCGAAATTTTTTACAATCAAATAATTAACAAAAGAAATGACGAAACAAACCACGGATAGCGTTATCATTAAGCTAATAATGCTAGCTATCAATTTGAAAGGTTAAATTTGAAAATTAGTTGATTATATTCTTAATAATTAGGATTTCAACGTGTCTGACTACACACGTCCGTTTTCACTGTGGCAGTCAACGTGTTAAAAGCTTGGGAAATAGAATTGAAATGATATTTAAATTATCGTGTTAGGAATACGTTGCCCAAGCGTTAATTATCGTACCTAGATATAAAAGCCTGGTAACTTTTAGCTAGGTATAAGAACGATAGGATTTTTTTCCCCTACGTTGCCATTTTTCCTAGAGAATCCAATCATACTCGACACCAGACGACATCGAACGCAAATAAATGATAATAAAAATCAATTTCATATTAAAACAGTTGAGATGTTAGAATCTACGTTAATTAGACAATTTTTGCTCTACCAGACTTGTTCGAGTTATGGATGATTTTTTTAAGACCACCCAGTATACTGTGTCTATTCGTGGCATGGAGAACAAGGTGCACGAGGCGAGGCATCGTGGCTAACGTGCACGGTTATTGGTTCACGATGCCACGAATCATACCGTCATTATCTTATGTGGTACATGGGAAGCCACGGTCAGAGGTTTTCCAGAGAAGCTGATCCTAGGTTGTCCGTCTCCTTCTCCTCCACCCACTCCTTTCTCTCTTTCGTTGACCCCTATGTCGCATTTGCATGATTGACGGGCCCCGTGTATATGCGTGATGACCGACGATCGGACGCGTCGATAACCAACGTATATACTCGATGATCGAACGTGGCCGTCGCGAGTTTAAACGCCTCTAATTGGGAACGGGAACTACATTTGAGACGTTGTTAACCCCTTCCCGTGCTTTGACGAATCTGACTCGTGATGCACTTTTTAGCTCAAATGTTACAAATCTCACTCGCGTAACAATTCAATTTTCCTGCTTTGTTTTAATACTGTAGCAAGAAATATTTATCCGTGACTGACGCACCTACCGAAATAATGGCACGGCAAGGGGATAAGAAGAAAACGGGGTGAAACTGCCGCTGTTGTTTGCTTCGAACGAAACGATTCACTTCCAGCGAATACTTTTGCAAATATTTTATTTTACGAATTCAATTAAAATTAACACCTAAAAAAGGAACTATAAACCGGTTCCGTAGTGGGATTACGAATGCGATAAAATTAAAAGGGTAAGAAAGGCTTCCTATAAAAAATGGGAACGTACAAAGGATATGTCAGATTTAATAAGTTATAAAAAGGTGGCTGCTTCGTCAGCCAAAATTGAAGGAATTTGCCAAAAGTCTTAATCTTCAAACCAATGTGAAATTCACATGGAATAGAACGGGGTGAAATTAATAGGGATTATTGTAATTGAAACGCGGAGGAGATTGGCGGTTAGATGATTCGAATGATGTGTTTGAAAGTTTCAGAGAGAAATTCTGAAGTAAGTTCGACACTTGTCAATTTTCAGAACACAGTACGACGTAATTGTTGATTTTTTAAACATTGCACGTGTAACTGAACAATTGTAAAAAGATTTAGAATTAATTATATGATTGTCAGGATGCATTGCACAATCCTACAAACGCAGTATTCTTTGAACCATTCAATTTGTCACCGACTTGTAACAATTTGTATGGAAAAGGAGACAGAAAAATCACTCGATCCTTCCAAAAATCGCAGTATAAACCCCGATGTATTTTTCTTTCCATCCCTTTCGTCTAGCCCGCCCAATAATCCATCGAGACGCGTGCAAATAACTCGATTCGTGCCCGATAAATCAGCAACTATTTGCACCCCCGTAACGGGCCTGTTTACGCGTCGTTAAACCGTAGCTCCAATATTTCCCCCGAGGAAGCTTCGAGACGAGGTTTTCCCTCTCGTCGCCGAGCAAATCGTCGAAAAGGAGAGCCGAAGATTTCAAGGATGGCGAAGGAAGGAAACCCCCTCCGAGACGATTCACCCTCGAACATTATCGGATCGTGGCAACCCCTCGAAGACGTTTTCGGTCTCTGACCAAATCGATTCGGCCGTGTCGCAACCTCGCCAAGGAATAAATATCCATTTTGCCTGGTATAGTCGTTTATGATACAGGGAGCTCGTCTCGCCAGGATCCAATTGAATCTTAATACACCACCCTCGTCTTCGTCTTCTTACGCTCGGCGAGAAATTGAGGATGCCGCCCTTAACGAGATAATCGCCGCCGGATTTATCATCCTCCGTTAATAGAGGCTCTCAGGGTGTCAATTTTCTCTCCTTCGATTTTTCCGAAACAAACAAATGTATTCTTTATCGAATCAATAACAATATCTTGGACGTTCCATTAGATTGGCAAGTAAATTCACCACCTCTCGGTGTATTTCGCATAATGTGGGTCGATCGAGCGTATTGTCATGGATTCGTATAAATTACAGCGTCTTAAATATCCCCGAACATGCAGTGTCCGTTCGCGAACATCTAGCAGATCATCTGTGCAAGGCCGGTATTCTCTCACAGCGGTTCACGTGGTACCGTTAAAGCCGCCGTGAGTTTTGCCGGTGGACGACGACACATCTATTAACATTAATAAGAAAAGATGGCCGTAGATGGTCCTTTGGCGAGAAGAACGTCGTTCCATGTCCTGGACGCGGCTTTGATTGGGATATTATGCAGCTGTTCGACGTCCCGTCTAATGTCGCGGATAGAAAATCAAGGAGGTATCAAAAAGGCGAATTTCCAAGTAATATGGACACCAATGTCTGTCTTTCCGGAACGAAGTACAATCAAATATCAAACGGTACAAAATTTGTTTAAAGTTTCTTCTGTGGTGTCAACTGTTAGCACAAATTCATTGCACCTTGACCTACTCTATTCTTAGAGTAGGCTTGTAACACTGAGGTAAACCAACGGTACAACTTCGTCGCATCGTCTAATTCTTCTTAATTCGATCCAAACGTCATACGAACCCCGTCTGTTGGTTCACGCGTGACGCCCCTAGTCGATTCTAACGTTACGTGAAAATCATTAAAACGCCAAACTTGACGATTAAATCGATCTGATATTCAATCTGAAGGAATTGTTCGCGATTCCCTTTACCGATATAAAATATCAAACTAATTGCACCATAAGAAATTTATGCTCTGATGTTCCAGAGCTTTATCTTTTGAATTACTGCTTCTCTTTGAAACTGTAGCGCCCGGTGGCATTCTCACGAACAGAGAGACATACTGTATGCACTTGAATCGTTTTGGAACCGAAAGAAAGGAGGAATCGAATGCCATCACTACCTTCCTTCCACCTTCGTCCACGAGACACGCAGTCAGGCACGCACGCACGCCGCGTGAGAACGGCGCTCGTGCGTTCTCCCGATTCTATTGGCGCCACGCCGCAAACTTGCTGAGCGTGCGAGAAGATGAAGGGACAGAGGGGGAGAAGGAACGCGACAAATTTCCGAGCTGCTATCGTCGCGTATACCATTGTCCAAGGATACCCGCAACCGTGCCGGCCAGCCGAGTGCATGGGAATAAGGGAAAATGTGCTCCCCCTGATCGATTGACCGGTTGGCCAAAACTGTAAATCCTGTGTCGAATATTCTGAAAGTCTCCAAACGTTAAAATTCAAGTCACCGTTAACAATGTTGCAATTCGGAAGAAGCAGGTATCAAAATTAACATTGAGAGAAATCTGAAACTTTAGTAGATGCATTTGCGATAACTTAGAAATCTGATTGTTTCGTAATATTTCTTTTAACGAAGGTACATTCACTCCACTTCCATCTAAGAATATATTTATAACTTTTTTTGAACAAAATCCCTGGAAAAATTCCATCAGACTTTTAAACGACATGTTATAATTAACTTCTCTGAAGACACCCGGACTTTTTTCTTTGCGGTCATCCCGTAATTAAACATCCATCATCAGTTTCTTCTCCCCCGACATTCTTTGTACGTAGCCGAGACAACGTCGGTACCCTTTCAACGAGAAATCAAAACCGAAACAAAAAGGAATCGACTCTTCTAACCCATTTCGATCCAATCCAGAAGCGTTCTTCGGTTCAACTGATACACTCTCCGCTTTGTTGCACGCGTGGATGCTCGTACACGCATCGAACACGTGGTGCATTCCTAATGCGCTCGTTATGCGGTGTACGACAAAGTTTCGAGCACCAAAATCCACCGCACACGCCTTTTGATTGGTGTACCATACGATACGATACCGTTTAGAGGTTTGAGTCCATCTGATTCGGTGTTACGCCACATTCGGTGCAGGTCAAATAATCCAATTCGTCGTTCGTATCAAGAATATCAACGAAACGTTTATACAGGCGTTTTTATTAAACATCAAGCTTGAAATTAACGCGCCACGAGTGTCGTTTCGAAGTACTTTTATGTCATGAAATTGCCTTAGATCTTATACGGTTCGATGTCGGTCATTGTTAGATATATTTGAGCGATCATCCCTTTTACGTTAAAAATATTAACAAACCGTCTACGTACGCGTTTTCAGCAAAGTTTGAGCTATAAATTGATATACCGCAGACGCCATTTTGCGATACTTTTATGTCATGAAAATCATATTAAACTCTCCACGTTTCGACTCGTGAACGTACAAAATAGCCCCGGTCGGAATGAAGTCCGATCATCGGAGGATCACGAGTCTGAAATTATCGACCAATGGCGTAGCTGTATCAGTCTGAATGAACCGGCATCATTAAATAGTAGCAACACGTCAGGACGTGAACGCTGAAGCTTGCAGACGGAGCCGCGTACGGAGGCTAAAGTCAGGTTCGGTCAGGCATTCACTTCAGTCGTACAAGCAATTCCATCACGTGTGAACGAATTGAACCAGCTGGTCAATACATATAAATAAATAATGTTCATTAGTATGCGGCACGAGGGTTGCCCGCTTACGTGATCGATCGGGCATCGTTCTACGTGTAGGCGGTAATCGACCGTAATCGTCTGCCAGGGCCATGGGAATCGCGAGCACCTGCTTGAATTGTTCCACCTTCATCAACTCTCCACACCTTCTTTTTTTTTCTGGTATCCAAGAAACGACACGAATTGGAAGAATCATTCGAACCCTTAAACCCATGATTTCCAAATTACCAATTGATGTTCAGGTATACTTTTCTTTGGATCTGTTTGAAACCGAACAAGTTGTAACGCTAAATCTCCGCTTGAGAGTGAAACTCGTGTAAGAAACTGTCACCAGCATTTCTTGCAATTGGATACTGCTAAAAATCAGGTTCAGCATCTGATAGCGAGAATTAGTCAGCTGAAAGTGATTTTCAACCGAGTGTCTGCTTACAAGAAATATCATCGATAATTTTTGGGAATTCAAATCTTCAAATTTCCAAGATAGAAATAAGAAAGATGCAAATATACGAGTTTCCATTGGTCGCAGGAGTAATAGAATCGCCTTTCGCGTATCTGCAAAGATAGACGCAGGCGGTGGAATTCTTGCCGTCTCTTTCAAAGCTTCGTCCACCGTCGGACAATTACTTGTGAACCCAAGGGCCGGCTCCGAGTACCGCGACAGGGATTCCCCAGGGTCCAAGCGATCGTACGCTTGATTCACTGGGGCATTGTCTCCGGACGATACGCATACAATGGCTCAAAGCGATCTGAATCTAATCTATGACTTATGGCCGCGGTGTTCGCCTCCTGAATGAACAATGTGCCGCGGCGCGCGACTTTTTCTTCTTATTTTTCTGTTTCCTACTCTCCCCTTCGATATCGGGGCCCCTTGGATCCCTCCTGCAGAGGATACCAACCGCCGCGAAACGTCGTGTCGCTCTTCCGGTCGCAGTTTTCAAATTTATTAATAAAATTAATCCTATTGAAAGCGATCCGCTCATTCGCCAAATCGATTGACTCCAATAACTAAGTGGTACAGAAATTGATAAAATAATATAGGTTCTTGGGTAAAATTTACAGACAGTATATCCTTGGAATAATTATAATTGACTCCCGAATGAAATTGTTTATTGTTCCACAGCCGAAAAGAATTTTATCAATCAGCAGTGTCGAGCTTAATTATTGAGATAAAAAAATTAAAAATTCGAAAGCTTGCGTTTCAACCTAAACTTGAATGCTCGCATTTTGATTCAAAATTAACCCTTTCACTATATTTTTACGATCCATAAATATGCAATCTGTAGTTACAACGCCGATGTTATAAAAACATGAGAAAAATGTATGAAAATCTGTCGAAACGTTATCAGGAACTTGGACAAGAAATCCCGAAAAATTTGTGCGAACGCATCGCAAACGGAAGAGCGTAGTAGCCGTGTTTCCGGTGGACGAGCCCGTAGCCGGCTTCTGTCATCGGGTCCAGAGTAAAGGATCGCGTCGAACGAACGAGTCAATGACACGGTAATATGCATTTAGCCGGCCGCCACCAATATTAACCTAACACACGCCTCGAGATTGAATCTCCTTTACGCAGACGGAGAAGAGGACGGTTGGATGACTTCCTACATAGATAAGAATCACCGTGGACGAGTATCCTCTTTAAAACGACCAGGTAGCCGCTCTTCTTTCCGTCTGTATCCGCCATTATGCAATTCTGCGAATTCATATCGATGCCCTGATCGATGCCCTGATACATTCTTGCTACCGATCTGAATTTCCTTGCCAATTCTTGTATTCATGACTTTTTGCCGGAGCATGCCACAATCGAAGGGTTAAATTAATAATACCATTTAGCAGCTTATATTCCCGATAATCGAAAGTCTCAGTTCCAAGCATCAGGTTTAAACCAAACAGGGAAATGCGTATCGGGTTCCGCATACTTTTTCACGTATAAATATACATCGTCTATCGGAAAATAACCGTTCACGGTGTAAATCATGCCGGCATACGAAGTTGATCCCGTCCCACGAGCGGAATACTCGACGCCTGAAAGTGAACGGAGAGATGCTGAAAGGGTTGCTGGTGTTGGACGAGGAACGATAGAGAAAGGGAAATACCCTGGCGGGAAAAAAGGACGGGCAGCGCAACAAACTGCGAAATATAATAGGTCTGAGTTACGATCGCGACTGTGTGGTCCTGGTTTGACCCTTGGTCGCGGCAGCTAGTTAGCTTTCAGTCTGAGCATCAGGTTCGCGGTATATGCGCGAAATAAACTGAAGGAACAACGTGCCTCCCTTTTTATTTAACCAGACCAATTGGGAAGGAATTTAGAACAAGTAGTTTAACCTGTGTCAATTTTCATTTGGCGGTAACTTATTATCAAAACCAGCGTTGTGCGAAGATTTTGAAGTATCGTTTGGCGATGTTTAAAAGGAAAGGTATGTGAAAATTAAACCCAACTATAATTAACTCCGTATCAATATTATCGAATGGTAAGCAATTTGTAAAATGGGAACAGCTAAATGTCATGGAGATAAAATTGTGAATTCGAAGGATTTTCTGTCTTCGACGCGGCGCCATGTACGTCTTGAATTTCTTCGAAATGCCATTGCAATTTTTGTACCGTTAAAAGGAAACAGAAGAATATGTTGAAGGAACGATTCATTTAACTGCGTTCGTATTTTACAAACACCCTATGGTTCAAACGACATGTTCAAGCGAACGAAGAAGCATGTCTCCCCGAAAGAGCGGACCTTTCAGCGACGAATCGGCGAGGGGAATGCGATTACCGCATTCGTGCAGTACGTCTTCTGCATTTCGTAACCCAGACGAGACTGGAGCGCTCCAACGAATACAGAAAACGTATCGCAGACTGACCGCGTCGGAGGATTAGGAACCTCGTCCGTGAATCGTGGTGCGTCCTCGTGTCTGCCAACCTGTCGCCAATTCTTACGTAACCACATCGGAAATGGAACTCGTGTGACTTCTTTTTATCGAGCAAATATAAACGTATTACACATCACGTTACCTGTTTTATCTAACCCCAACCCACGTTGCATACGCATAATTAATAAATTTCATTTATGCAAAATTCGTAAAGTATACTTCTTTTGATTGATTCAAAATGGAAAATAATTAGTATTTATAGTACTAATAGCAAAGCAACCCTCCAAGGTCAATCGGTATTTTTAACACGTTGGCTGCCGCGGAGGTCACCAGTGACCGGCACCCAAAGTTTATTACAATCAAATAATTTACCAAAATAAGCGATGAAATTAACCTGCGGTTAGCGTTAATATTAACCTGATAATGCGAGCTATCGAACTGAAAGGTTAAATTTGAAAATTAATTGATTGTATTCTTAACAATCAGAGTTTCAGCGTGTCTGACTACATACGTCCATTTTCACTGTGGCAGTCAACGTGTTAAATACAAATGGTGGGTGGACTGTTCATACCGTGCATGGATGTGGGATTTTTCCTATATCGACAAAATTAATTATAATAACAGATACATACAGTATCTACTGCGTAAAACTGAGGAGAATGCCCCTGGGAAGAATGCGGGTCTGATTCGTTAGAATGGACGACCGCTGCCCCGCTCTTTCTTTGAAGTGATTTCGTGTTACACGTATTTTCGCTATTGGCGAAAAGGATCACAACTATTCGTTCGATACGTAACAAAGGAGAGAAAACGGAACATGCCGAAACGTTCGCAAGAATCAGAGGTGGGGACAGACGGAGCGAGCAAAAACCTTCTCTTCAGCTCTGCACAGTAAATATCTATCGCTATCCATATAAAAGAAACAGAGAGGAAAAACTTGGAACGCGACTACCATGGTCATCACTAATGACTAGTGTCTCAGAATGGAATTAAAAGGTTAAATTTGAAAATGAATCTGTCACATCTTTTTAATAATTCAAGTTCTAGTGTGTCTTGCTACATACAAGGAGTCCCAGTTTTCCCGCCAAACTTTACCAACATATCCTACAAAAAAAAAAAATAAGACAAAAATGTCATATGAACATAGGCTCTTAAATGCTTGATTAAAAACTTATAAAGAAAAATATGAAATGATAATTAGCTGGTGTCGTTCACCGATATCACACAGGTTGAAATTACTTATAATTCCCATTATTCTGAATGCAAAACTGATATCTACGGACGATAGAATCTATCGCATTACTAATGACGAATGTCAAGATCGACAATCTAGCGAACCCTAAACGGTGATGGCAGATATCCGTATTATTATACATACGCACATGAATTTTTATTTGTAACTTTTTAATAAAGCATTCAAGAGCTTATATGACATTTTCGTCTTATTTTGGCTTGTAGTGTTGGTAAAGTTCGGCTAAACGTTCCACCCCTTCGTGACACTATCTAAACCTTCCACCCCAAGAACTGGTTGAGCAAAAATCTCCTCCAAGTAGCAGAAGAAGTCACCGACGTTTCAACCCCTGGAACGGAAAAGGATCAAGAGGGAGAATAAACGTCGCTGGGCCACCCGTGAACGACGGAAAGTCGCCCAGCTGTAGTAGCTTCGAGCTTGGCCATCTGGCTCGTGGCCAGCTGACGTTTGCGATAAAGCACGACTACACCTTTTCCCCGGTCTCTCGGCCACGTGCAACGACCCCGTGATCTTGAACTTCTCGTAATTCTTTGCTCGACGGGACACGAAACACGCACGTTCGAAGGCAAGAGGGGAGAGGGGGGAAAAGAAAAACAGAAAAAGAAAAAGCTCGTCGCGTCAGCGAGAAAGAAAAAGGTGAAGAACGAGGCGAACGGAAGCGCGTTCTCGTGGAAACGTTAAGGAGACGGATACGCGAGATTTTAATTGCTACCAGGAAACGCGACGCTCGGCGCACACATGCGCTCAGTTCGTGCGTGTCAGGATCTGGCCGGATCTCGCGACTGACCCCGCCTTTGCTTTCCTTCGCCGTTCGTCCTCCTAGACTGCCCTCGAAAACAAGCCGCGCAAGCTAGATTTTAGATTCACGAGAGGACGCCGACGATCCTTTATGCCCAGGCGTACGCCGCTCGTTTCCTCCGCTTTTATGCTCCCGTCAGACGAGCGCAGGCGATTACGTGCCCCTTGTAAACGTAATGCCCGCTCGGCTGTTGATCATGCCACAGGTTCCTGATCCCCTGGACCATTGTTGTCTTTGGTCCTTCCAGAGTCCAGAGGTGTCTGATTGGAGGAACGAAAGGACTATGAGACTCCTGAGACTCGAACACAGTTGATATTTGTTACGGTCATATGACAAAATAACACTTTGTTGTTAATAAAGATACTCGAAGAATATATTTATCGAGAATAATATTATTTCTGCTGATACGTGGCTGCTTGCTCTGATTGATAATTAGTCTTAAAATATGGCTAAATAATTCCATAGGTGACGAATTTAATTGCCAATCTAACTCCACCGATCTTGGACCATTTCAGAAGAACGATGTCATCGTGGTCATCTTAAATATTTGTCCCCGGCTGTATTACCTGTATCTTTCTCTCACACCGTTACCGAACAGAGCCACAAATCGTCCATTTACAGAATAAAACGTTGCCGGCGTAGAAAATCTTTCGAATAAAATATCCGGAATCGTGATACCGCCGGTGTCGTCGCCGTCGAATCTGTTAATTTTACAGCTCGACCTCTCGGTGCCCGTTCACGGCGTGCGAACACGCTGAACCGCCGTTCACCGGCTCGATTTCGTCCCCGTGCAACGCGCAAAAGAGAATAAAAGCCGGAGGAACGAGTCACGCGACTATGCAGATCAGCAGGATCGATGCGCGAAATGAGCGGCGCGAGCTGATTCGGAGCTGCCTTGCCTTTAGAGCAGTCCTAGCCAGCAAAGGCTTAAAGAAGAAGGAGCGGCGCAAACGGGCAACACAGAGGCAGGAGAACACAACACACAGGGTATATCTCGGTATGCAGGTCACCCCATTCGTGAGTCCACAAATCACCGGATGCATTGTCTGATCAGATAACGCGCGAGTTTATGTTATCTCGCGGCGGCTACCGCATAACTCTCGCGGCAGTTATCACGAGCATCCAGGGGACCGTAGACGGACATGCCTCTGGCTGCTTCCTGACGTACAGCTGGTGTCTACGACCTGCGAGAGCCACTTCTCTTGCGATTCCCTCCCCCCCTGTGAAAAACGGCGTGCACGAGACACGTGCAGAAACGTACGCGCACGCTCGCTGATAACCGCGATTAGGAAAACCTTAGATCTGACCGATATAAGATGGAAAACGAGGAAAATCTACTCGCTAAAGATTCGTACCTTGACTGACTAGCGTTACAGCGACACGCTATAATTCTTAACCACCGGACGACGAACCGTGGAGCGAATACATTTAACTCTTTCGTTGGGACTAAATTTTATTTCATCGTCGTTCGAAAATTTGCTTCGAATAATCCTCCGTAAATATTCCTCCGTTTGATATACAAAGGTCCTGCGTTTAGAGATTTAGAAATTTGATCGTCTAATTTTGTATTATTCCATGATATTAAAGTATCGGTAGTATCAGTCAACAGTGACCCAAAGTGGTTAATTAAATTCCACTGCAGTATCTAGTAACATCTGGGCCAGTAACGTCCCAGTTTCTACACGGAGCCAAACATCTGACCTAAACTCTGTTCACAATCAATTAAGAAAGAAAAAATCGGACAATATCCCGGTTCGATTGTTCGAACCGGAGGGCACAATCTTTAAACATAACCCGTCGGAGGCCAACAACGTCGTGGGACATATAGCCGGCTAACGTTTTAAGAGAGGTCCCCTTTCGAGCGTGTCCCCGGCGTACCGAGGCCAAGATGCGCTATAACGTACGTCCAAGGCACGCTGCTGGTGGGAATACAGCGTGGGTACTTACCTTTAGCCGTTGGAGAGCCGATCGCCTTTCTCAGAATTAGATAAGTCCCTTTATTGGTGATCGGATCACAGCAGCAGCAGCAGCAGCAGCAGCACAACAGCAGCAGCCAGCAACCAGCAGCAGCAAGTTCAAGGTTGGCTGGTTAAAAATAACCACCTTGGCGGACTCTCGCTCGCCAGAGAACTTCTATTGCCGTTCCCTCGGCTAGCTGAACTCGACCGGAAATCTACTGTCCGAATGGTGAACCGACTTCTCAGTTATCCTTGCCCCTGTTTGTTGAAGATTATCGACCATCTTTTACTTCTGTTACATGATTCTGGAATTAGGAACCGACGATTAGGATCGAATGGATCGAGTCATCTTTCAGGATGAGATGATCGAATTTAACCCTTCTAGACGAAGATTCATTTTGATCCAGCTGTGAAAAGAAACTTATTTATAAGTTAATGATATTGTTTTCTGTGCGGATGAATTTAAGCCGTGAGGTAATAAGGTGGTCCAGATTTAGTCAAATATTAATTGTTTGGATTTACTACACAGAAGAATTTTTAAATAATTTATACACGGTGTTCCATAGTATTTACTTTCTCAGCAACGAAAGAGTTAATTAAACCTTATCAGTATTTTAATAAATACACTTTGCACCTACATAAAACTGATTAATAAAATAACGTTGATCCGTCCATTTTCCAAGGCTCGATTGAGTTCTCGATGGTAGCAGCTTCATGTCCTAGAAAATGATTCGTTTGCCTGTGTTGGGAGCCTGACGTTTTCTTTTCAAACACACGAATCTGGTAAAACCAGCTGGAAAAAGCAAATTACGTCAAATGGCGGGTCTTGTGTGTGAACGAAGAAAATTGAATGATTGATAAGATACTGTTGATGAGCCTGCGTAACGGTATGCTACGACGTTCGAGAGAAATATTGCGTTTCATTGGTGCTGGAAGGAAAATCAAGAAGAAGAAGGTGAATAAAAAACGAAGAACCTACGAGTTTTTTCTTAAAATGAACTGGTATGCGGTTCGTTCGACGCGTTACGACATAACTGTGCACATGATTATCGATATTACAATACAGTCGGCGTATCATGGGCATAAGCATTTGAATAATGTAACGATATAATTTTATAGAACACTGTACATATAATTCCTATAACGACTCGACTAAGGGAACTGTAATGTTAATGCTCCGACTCGGTTACCAACTCCGTATATATTAAACAACCGACTACATAACTGTGAACATCGCAAAGTGGTAAGACACTTTTATAAGTTATCGCGGGGTAATGCACTATAATAAACGTCGTGATATAACCCTGTATCCTGAAAATTAAATTTGAATTCATTTACCACGGCGAATATGTTTATTTATCTACCTGTTTAACCGTTTACCGTATTTTTATACCTTTCTATCAATCCAACCTGTGCTACGGGACGTCTATATTTAGAATTAGGATAATCTCGGGGCTTTGGAATTTGTTCCTTTTTTTTTCAAATATTAAAAGTCTTAAGCCACTGATTGTATCCAGCGTCCGTTAATAAATAATGGATCGGGGACTGCGCTGAGAAATATTTCTTCCTTTAACCTCGAATTTTTATGCACGCGTAATATGTAATATGATTGAGAGAACGAATCGTGTCCAACTTATATCAAAATAATAGGCGTAGAATTTTCAATTAACTCGTAATTACCGGTCACAGAAATGAATCGGAATTTTTATTTCGATAGCATAATCTGCTGGAAAATCCTATTTCCAGCGGTATCCGTTACTCGGATCATAGGGAATTCTTTCATTTACCTAATTAGAAATACCCGCGGTCTCAGATACTTCAAATTATGGCCGACAGAATATAATATCTCGAAGTTTCTAAGATTTCCAATATACAGTATTTCTGCTCTTAATTTCTATAAAAAAAAAAAAAAAAAGTATAACGTCTTCGGTCGGAACGAAAGGGTGAAATGTTCAAACTCGTAACAATATGAAAATGTTCAACTTGAATGAAAAATATTTGACTTTCATTATCCAAAATGTTTTGTTTACCAAGCTTCGTATTTATCGACCGAAATGATATTAACGGCGCAATAAATATTTCTAATAAGAACAGTATGCTCGCCTGTACAAATGAACTTTCCGCTCGCTTGTTCTCGAAGAGTGCAACGAGGTCGAGCGTGTCAACCAATACCCACCGTGGACACGATGCCCGACCAGAGTCTGTTTTATGGGCCTAAATATCGCGAACTGGGTAAGGAGCACGCGAGCTACTCGTGTAACTACACTATGATTCCCGTGGATCTTACATGGTGCACCGTGCTCGAATCGAATCGAGAAAAATGTCGGGCAATTACTCGGAAGCGAGCACTGTTCTCCTCGATTCGATATTCAAAGACCGCTAATGAAAGCTTGCGCTCAAAGAATATCCTGTAAGTGATGCTTATGGGCGATGGGAGCACTGGTAGAGAGATTGTTATGGTATACCAAGCCCCCGTCAGACTAAGAACGAACGAGCTTCGATTTTAATTAAAAATACAGAAATTTTCTCGCAACTGGAATTACAAATATTTATTTCCGATACACCGGAGATAATTTAAATTTAATCTTCGTTTTGCGAACTTCAGAATATTTCTTAAAGTCTAGAAAAGTTAGAAAATTAGAAAAATATATAAAGCACACATTTTCATGTTATCTGTAATAAACATAAATTATAATATATTCAAAACAAAGTTTTACCTGAAAGGGTTAATGATTTTTCTTAATTTGTATTTCTCTGAAACGTTTGAGAAGGTATGAAAATTATTATACCAGAATGAGCGTTACCTATAAGATGAATCTTCGTTCATAATAATTAATACACTTTCCTATTACCGTTAAATTCTTCGGATCCCCTTGTTCATCCTAAAACGACAGAATTTTAGATTGTTTGTAATTAAACGAATCATGGAAAATCAATAAATGCAATCACACAAAACACGTCGATTTAACAGCGATTCCGTCAACGTCGCGTTTTATTGAATAATCAAAATTGGTAACACTATAATAGTGACATTCCTCATAAGTGTAATAAATGATTAGCCTAAAAATTCTACCGCTGCATCATAGTCGTTCATATTTTTTTTTTTTTTTTTTCGTTTTTTTAATTATCATTATCCGTTTTTGTCGTCGTTAATCGTCGTCGCATCGCTCAAACTTTCTTTCTTTCTCTCTCTCACTTCCTTAGACGAAACACAAACGAACCGTACTTCCGTTCATTACACATTTTAATCGCTAATTACGCATAATATTGATATTGCGGGAATCTTGAATAAAATCGGTGTCGTGTGGCGGCGTGTGCGTGTGTCCGTATATTCGTTTTATTAATCGTGTGTTTTCATAGTCATTCGTAGACACTCGCGGCATGAATTCGCCTGGAAACAATTTATCGAAAACATATCAAATCACGCTCGAAACATCGCCATCAAACATCAACGCTCTTAAAAAAGTTTACACGTCATTCATTCTAACAATTTTTTTTTTTTTCTTTCATCTTCGTTTGTTCGTTCATATTTATGCAGCCAGCTGTAAAATCAATCGAAGCGTTTTAATAATTCGCGACATGATTTTAAAATTTTATTAACACGTTGATTGTTATAACAGAAATCATCGGTGAGATATTTTGAAATTTTAATTGTTAAACCTTTTTCTTGGATTTTGAGATTTTAGATGGTTCCTAGAAATTTGTTTCGTGATATTTATAAATATAAATGTTCAAATTTGTGGTTTGAGCCTTCGACAGCGACGATTTAAATTTAATTTTAGACACCTTTTCACTTTTATCTTCCAAGCTTTGAGGTATTTCTATAGATATTAGTTTTCTAATATAGAAAATATTTCCTTTAAACATTCGAGGGTCTAATTTAAGTGTTTAGTTCAAATTTTGGGAATGGGTCGCTGCATCCCCTATAATCCAACCAAGCTTTCAAGATACGATTCGTTAACCTTTTCGCTCCAGCTAGAAATATATTTTCAAGAATGTATAAACTTCGAAACATCATATTATTGGAAACTCAGACATCTTACCTTTTTTTAATGTATTTCAAAAAGTGTCTTTTCTTCTTTGCTCACCGCAATACCAATCAACGTGTTAATTAATAACAAGAGAACGCTGATGCAGCTGTTGAACGGAATTTCAATGTACAACATTCAAACATTTCTACGATTATCACTTACAACGAAGAAGAAATCGAAGACAGAAGGGAATCGTAGTTCAATCTTCACAGAAAACACAGAATGTTCAATTTAATTTAACCGACTCAAATTTTTCCTAACTAATGAACGAATGATATTAGAAACTTGCATAAGAAAAGACATACAAAACCTTGAAGAACACTCGATATCGCATCATTCGTAATAACAAAATTTTGATTCGTTTATCGATTACGAAAAATAATTGAATCGGTCGAATTATGCGACAAACCTTGTATAATGATACACAGATTTTCACAAAGGGACTGTTCTCGAATTACAAACGGTCGATATCCTTTTCTGAGATGATTAAATTAAAAAAAGATCTCTGTACAGTATTAAAAACTCGTAAAAATTCAATAAATATGATTAATTGTTCTGAACGATTCATCTAAAATTCGTGAAATCTCATCTGTTTCTTAATCATTCTTTCGTGACATTGTAAGTCACGGAGTTAAATTAACACTTTATTCACCGGTCAAAATTGAAATACACAAGCACCATCGCTTTGAAACATAATAGCAGCAAGACGTTAAAAAATTTAATCCTAATTGTAACACACAATTTTTATTATTTCAATTGAATTATATACGAATCGATGATAAATGAAGGTTTATTATTCGGTGCTTAGCCAACCGGTAAGTAAAATGTTAAAAGGTAATAATGATAACGAGGAAACGTCGTCACCTGGGCCACGTTATTGCACCATGGGTAAACAGTTAACGTACGGATATCAAGGTGGAGAAACAGGGAATCGAGCAAGGATGTTCATAAATCTGTTCGATTTATTGCTTCGTGGCATCGGCGACGATCATTTCCATCGAACACGATTGATTCTGGCTGGCTGCCCTCCTCTTATCTGTCTCTTTGTCGCACTCGCGCCCTATTCACCTGCCAGAAGAGAACAAAATATTCGAAGATCCTTGAAAATCATCAATCAGGCTTCGCGTAGAATCTTTAACCCTTTTGCTGTGAAAAAATTGTGAGCATGTTTTGGAGGCAAATTTTTAAAGAAAAATGTAGAAGTTTCAGTCGTGAAAGCAGTCGTGGTGAGAAAATTTGTAAAAATTATATGGTAATTATGTTGTATGATTATAATTAGTTTTACTTTAAGCGTACAACTTGAATAATTATAAGTATTTTCACTTTCAAATTTTCTAAATGCAACTTCTATATTTTTCAACTATAATTATTCGTACTATAAATAATTATAATTACATACGCTATAATTGTAATTGTAGCATTTGGAAGTGACAATACTTGTAATTATTATAAAATCAGTTACGCGTTCGTAGTAAAACTAATCGAAAGCCTGTAGACGTTAATAGCGGTGAAAGGGTTACTCCAGACACAGTAAATAAAACAAAAAAGTTTCCCTAGAAAATTACTATTAAGTCGTGTACTATTAAAAAATGAATCCAAAAAAACGAATAATAATTTTCTGAAAAATAACTTTGCTCTTCGCTAGATTCGTAACGAGCAAATTCCTAGAACATGAGCGCCGAAAGGGTTAAAAACTCTGGAATTTTATTTTCATAACACCTTGATGAATTTCTAAAATTAATATAATCGAGGCTTCGAAATCTTCTTCGAGCATCTTCAGTTTCTTCTTCCGTTAGGTTAACACGTTCGACGGCACGTGGGTCACCGGTGACCCACGGCTCTGGTTAAAGGTAAAAAAAAGATTTCATTGAGAAAATATCTTAAAAGTCTTCTAATTCTACGCGACACAGAACGTACTCGAAACAGCCTCAGACAACGTATCATCGAGCTAATCGTCTATCTACTCGTACATGCTAAACAATTAAAAATATAACATTAATAAAAACGATGGTATACAACTAATTACGACAGTTATCTTAATAAGAAAAAAAAAAAGAAAAGAAAATGGAAAAAGAAAAGAACGAATAATAATTATATCCTGAATCGTATGTCTCTTGATCGTTTTCAGTTTAACTCGTTCATTAACTCTTCATTCGCACGATTTCATTAATTAACGATCGTTAAGTAACTAATGTATTTTCAGTTGAGAAAAACAAAGAACACGTTCACGTTTCCTCGCCCCCTTATTTATTAACACCTCTATCGCTCGTTTTAATCGGATAATTGCGTACAAATTGTCTCTGGTTTGGTTGATTTTGCTTCTTTTTTTTTTTCCTTTTTTTTTAACCCTCTGTATCCCACAATAATTTTCTAACACTTTAAACGATTTTATCTATCTCCTGTTTCGTTTATCCTTTAATCGAACGTGACGATTCGTTACAAGGTGCATCTAATTACGAGGCTGAAGAGCTATAAGCACGGGTGCGATATATCGATATTCTATTCTTTGCGTTCCATTCGATTAATTTAAGATCGTTCGTGGCTAGTGTTGATATCGAAGAATTCCAAGTGAAATTGTGGGTCACAGGAGGGATTAACGAAACGAAAGGAAAATAGGTGTGCAGAAAAATCGCCATCGAGAAATTTGAAACTACCAAACTACTCTTTTTTTCTCTTCTTACAAAATTCTAGAATCGAGCTCTGATTAAAAGCGTCCTTAAGACATTTTTCCATTCCACGAGAAAACAGTTGATTAAAGATATTAAAAATGAAAATTTTATAAATATTTCTCGATCGATCGAATGATTTCCATTTGTTCGACAAAACAGCGATTTGGTCATTGAAATTCATTCTGATATTAAAACAATGACATTATTTCGATTTAAGGTGCGGAGTCGACGAAATTGGAGTGCATTTTGTTAATGGAAATAACGTCAATTTTATCGATTAATGAATTCATTTAGTCGATGAAATTGTGTTAAGGAAAAAATGGTCATTTGATTAACGAAATCACACCAATTCGATCGAAAAGATAACAGCAAAAATTCATAAATAGTGTAGAATAATAATAATAATAAAAAAAAAATCATAAATTCGACGAACAGATTTCTGTCTATTAAATCAATTTTAAAATACATCGATTTAATCCTTGCGCAAATTAATGTGAACTTGATTATTTAAGTTAATACCAGTTAAAAGAAACTACAACAATTTTGCATATTTTTATATAAATTCTTAGACTTCCGAATTCAACCCTTATTTTGAGCAGGTTAACGCACAAAATGGAAGTATCGAACGATCGAGAAAACAAAACTGATGGCTATATTATCGATAAAAAGAAAAATCCTCTCTGACGAGTGCAAGTGTGTCAATTAAAAGAACTGCTCGACAAGAAAACCCAGGCGGTCGCTTGAAAACGACGAGGCTCGAACAGAAAATGCAGAACGGTGATTTTTCCACGACCCGTAAAAAAAGAAACGTATCCTCGTCGCGTTGCTGCCGAGCGTGTAAATTTCTATAAAAAAAAAAAAAAACTAAGTAAAAATTCCCCTTCAACACCTTGCCAACGAAGATCGTTTAAATAGAGACGAAAAAATCGTAAATATGTACCTTCTTCTTTTTAAAGAATCGACGATAAGTCAATGGTTAATTAAATCGACGAAGGTGCTTCGAAAATCTGTCTAAAATTGACAATTCAATTGAATTACGGTGCACCGTCAGCAAGGTGTTACAAAACTTCTATAAAAAGAAAAAAAGGGAAAAACCGTGACATCAAATAAAAATATCGAAAGATCGAGGAAAAATTCAAAATCCCTAAAAAAAAAAGCAACAGCTCGCCGCGTGCGACGGTCATCGTCGGAAAAACGGAGAATGGGAAAGGAGAAAGAAGAAATTAATTCGAAAAAAAAAAAAAGGGAGCCCGTTCGGCACGAGGCTCGCTAAAGATTTCGTAAGAGGAAAAAGAAGGAAACGGGGGAAAGAAAATAAAAAAAAAAAAGAAAAGAAAGAAAGAAAGAGAAGCAGAATGAAAGGCAAAGAACACAAGACGGATTCCGAACGCATCCTCCAACGACCGCATACGGCGTATACAATATTCAAAAGTGCGTACAAATATATACATGTAGATACATATATATCTATATATACGTGTGTATAGATTGTTACAAACATGATAAAAGGAAGGTACACAAAATGAAGCCGGGCCACATTTGAAGCGGCCCGCCATCGATATACATATAAATCAACCAAAAAATATTCACGTGTGTAAAAATACCGACGCTTCTATTTAATCTATCTATCTATTTATCTACCTATCATTCCTCCGTTCGCTTCCTCCCGTCTCCTTCGGCATCGTTACCTCGCCCCTCGATCCAGTCACCGTTCTCCTAATTTCTCCCTCGAGAAAAACCTACTTCCGTCTACCGTCTCGCGACGACCAATCGCCCGATTCCGTACACGGCTTCGATGGGGAAAAGCCACGAATCGACACCACCGCTTCCGATTCGTCGTGGTGGAAAGACAACGCGCGACGAAACGATTAAATCCGTTCGTTTCCGGTTTATCCTTGCCGCGACGGGGCAGCGAAAAAGAAAAAACATGCACGATCCTCGACAATCAGGACGAACTTACGCGAAACAATCGATCGGCCACGTGTTCTTGTGGGGTGTACGACGAACATCCGTATGTCCTTCCACGTTCTCCATTTCCGTTCTCGCTGCTGATGGTGGTTGCTGTTGCTGGTCAAAGTTTACTCGGCGGGGGATGTTATTTTTTTTTTTATATATATATTCGTTAGCGGGTATGTGTTGGTTTGGTCGAAGGGTCATCTCAACCGAGACCGGCCCATTGCATGAAGTCGGGAACCTCCCTGACGGGTACGTCCCTGGCCAATGCTTTAACCCTCAGGTTCCTGTCTTCCGTTAGGAGGACCACGTCTCTCCTCAATCGTCTTGGCTGGCTCTCCTCTGCTCGAATCAGAAGTATCGGCTTGATTTTGGGAAAGGGAGGGGGATCGTATTTCTAAATCCGAGTTGCTGAAAGAAGCTT
Organism: Stelis phaeoptera; assembly: GCA_943735885.1. NCBI lineage: Eukaryota > Metazoa > Arthropoda > Insecta > Hymenoptera > Megachilidae > Stelis > Stelis phaeoptera. The sequence continues at coordinate 9,375,206 of OX030933.1, forward strand.
TCGAAATTCGGAGAGACAAAGTGTTGTATATCAAGTAAAGCTGTTTTGGAAGGATCGTAGTCTGACGCAATTTCATGACATAAAAGTATCGTAAAATGACACATCGAACAAATGACTGGTGACACATCGAATCGAAGCTTAAAGTTCAATTCAAACGACTACGTAAGAGTTTTGTTAATTATTTTTTTTAAGCACAGAATGGTTGGTTGCTGATTCGAAAACGTGTAAAGTCTGACGTAAAAGTGTCGCGAAACGGCACTTATGATGCATCAAAATGAATCTTCAAGTTCAAACGACAAACTGCGTCTTTCAACAACTCGGTCTACGATAAACTACACAGAGCAACAAGAAGTATATGTTTCAGAGACGCGGATAATTTAAACGGCGATACGGTTTCAATTAGCCAGGCCGCGTTCTAATGAAACCGATTTCACTAGGTGTCGATCCCACGGCCATGCGGAACGGGCAAATAATTAGTAGCCTGTTCGCTAATAAATTCTGCTCTGATAAGGGAACGGTAAAAGTTACACGCGCTCGATCACGACAAGACCTCGAAGAGCGGGCTGGCCACGCCGATAACGGTTAATCTCCGAGCGAAACGAGCGCCACGATCGACTCCGTGTATTAATCCCTATCAGACCCCGTGGAAAACGTTGATACGTGTTCCGGATACCTCTCCGCGAAGAGAAATACGAGACTGGTCCCCGTATATACGTACCTGTATTCGCTTGATCCTTGTTGGCCGCCTTGCAAAGGCTCAAGCACGTAGCCAGTATTCTGTCATCGTTCCTTGTCAGCCCGTCCTGCAAACAACAGAATTGCAGATACTCGCTTTTATTACTTGTAACGAATGACACGTGGCGCTTTGCATCGTGAGAATTTTCAATACCAGACTTCGTGTTCATAGTGAACCGTGAAATTGGGATAATTTTGTCGGATACTTTTAACAATTTTTTCCCAGGGATCTCGTGAAACTTATAATACGTCCTTTCGCTCGTATGGAATTTTCGAGTAAAATTTGACCAACTCGTGTTAATTAATACATTTGACATCGATGTGAATGCATACGATTCCCACTCCGCGTATTTGTATTTTTGACAGCTAAATTTCGAACCTTTCTGTACACACAGTGTCAAAATTATTCGAATTCTATCGCAAAAATAATTTCTACGAGTGTCACGAAAAATGACCAACTCGAATGACGCTTATTTTGAACGATAATTGATATTATAGCTGGTATTCATTGCTGGGATTTATTTACAAAGAAACGTTAACATTGGACCCACTGTGTCTTGTACGTTAGCATCGGACAAGCGCCGCGAAGAAATCAAACGCAAAAATAGAAGAGATCGTGGAGAAGAGGATGAAAAAGCGAGGAGGAAAAGGCTGTCAAGGTGTACAGAATAAAATGAAAAGAGCTAGCGGTGCTCGTTATCTATTATTTGACAGATCGAGGTTCCTGTTACGATGCTATCCTAGCCGTGTACCATCCGTGTTACCGGTAAGATAAGCGTCAGACCGAGATGCGTGCCGCGCTAGAAGTTATACCACACCGCGAGAAGAGTTTATCTGTACACTACGTGGGGGGTTCTCTTACGTTGCTCGACCCCTTATCATAACATTCGCGCTTCAATGAACACCGGTCAATCCTTGTGCTTGTGTTAAGTTTCTTCTTCCACCGTCTGTTATCCGATTCTTCTTTCCACGATCTGTTCCTTTATCGAGCTTTCCCTTTTTTCCCGCCTTCACGGTTCAAGAAATATAAACACATCTCGAATTCGAATCAGTTTCAAATCTACCATAGCGGTTAATCGAGTTCCATTTAGTTTGTATAATTTGGAGGTCTGGATTATTGAAATATCTTAAATTATAAGACTCTGATATATTCTGTGTACCTTGTTTCAAGATCTATTCCTATTTTGATCGACGATTAATTATTAATTGGTCCGATAGAAGGGAAAGAAAGTGACTTACCTTATCGACATCCTCCTCGACCGTGAACGTGCTGGATGTAAGAACAGTTCCTCTGGTGGTTAAACATCTGATAGCTGGATTTCTGCTTCTAGCAAAGGCTAAAGCTGCTTTCGCACTCTCAGCCACCCTGGCCACGTGTTCTGGGTCCAAAGTAGCCCTCGAAGCTGGAGGACAGTCCCTGGCGTCAGCACCCCTGGCTAGACCCTCGAGTTCGTTCAGAACTGTAACAGAAATTTCAATATTTCATGAATCTCTGACCCTAGACATATCCCCCCCCCCCCCCAACTCATACTGTATTTCGCGATACTCTGTTTATTCATTTTACAATCCTTTCAAATTCCTACCAAACGGTAGTGTTTTGAAGATGACTTATTGCTGGCATCGAAATTTTATTCGATTCGGTTTACAATTTTTGTTGGTATTAATTTTACCATTTTTCTTAGGTAAATTAAAAATCTTACATGGCATACTTTACAATTCTTTAACGCGTTGACTGCCACAGTGAAAACGGACGTGGGTAGTCAGACACGCTGAAATCCTAATTATTAACAATACAATCAACTAATGTTCAAATTTAACTTTTCAATTCGATAACTAGCATTATTAGCTTAATGTTAACGCTATCCGTGGTTTATTTTATTATTTCTGTTGGTAATTATTTGATTGTAAAGAATTTCGGGTGCCGATCACCGGTGACCCGCGTGGCACCCAACGTGTTAATATTCATATTCGATAATTTAATTAACCCTTTGAGTATTTTATATAAAAATTAGAACGTTCTTGTGTTAAAAAGAAAAATTTCACTACTAAATATGGAAGCCTGAAAAGGGCGTCCTCGGGTCCGTCATTCTGAAAGAAAAATGCAACGATATTGTCGACAGCCCGGGTGATTTACCACTTGATTTAAGGCAACAGAGCGGAGGGTTTTCACGAGGCGGGGGATGAAAGTTTTTTCATCGGCGCCGTTGGCCGGGGAAATGAGCGAGTCGGCACGGAATTTCAACGAAGGGACCTTTAATAGTGTTTACTCGGACTTTGTCAACCCCTGCTGCGTAAACCTCTACCACTGACGAACTTTTGTCGTGCGAACGAAACTGCGAGGACAAAATGGCACAGGCTCGTGCCAGTAGAAAGATTGATGATTTGTTCCGTGCAAAAGTTTTGGATACCCTTGCTGGATGAAAATATTACTGAACCCTGTCAACCTCTATGTGAATTGTGATTTAATCGAGTACAGTTAGATTATTTATTGTATTTGAATACTCAACATTTTATCTATCAGAAGCCTGTTAACAAGGTCTTCGAACTGATTCCTTTTGGGAATTCTTGAAAATCTACTTCTCGAAATAGAGATTGACTAGTCCCTACGAATCATAAATGAATTCGGCCCGTTTCGGATGGAGAAACGAATCCCAAGAAATCTCGAGCAGAAAACACGAGTCAATAAATAATGAACGAGCAATTTCTGACATGGCTATAGGTAGTACTACTCTCAAGCTATATTTCGCCACGATATTTCTGTTAGTCGAACAATTCGATCGACGCGAAACACGTTTCCAGTCTAAATAAAACGTTTTCATAAATAAAATTTATGCAATCCAATGTTGGTATTATTCATAATTTCGCACGGTCCGGAAAATAAATGTGTGACACAAATTTCCCGAAATAGAAAGTTTCGGGCGAATGTAGATGCACAGCGAGGGATAATTAAATTCAGATGAGAAATTCATTCGTAATGCAATCTTCTATTTCGATCTAACATATTTAAATCACGAACAGATTCAGGAACGCTTAGAATTTTGGGGTTCGTTTCTTTTATATGAAATAGCTAACGGAAGAATTTAAATTAATAAAATAAAACGAATGAAAATAAAATAACAGGGTTAAATGGATACAGTTTTAATCGATAGATCTCTTTATCGACCCTCTGAACGTAACGAAACGAACAATTAATCATCGATGGAAACACCTTGAATACTTTGTGCACATATACGTACATTTTTTTTTTTCCAATTTGAAACACAACATTTCATGTCGAGAAACACCGGGTGACGTTTAATAATCAGGGAGGAAAGTCGCGTGTCTCGCAGAGGAACAATTTTAGAGTGTCTCTGACAAGCGGTAATTGGACTGTCGACTGCTGGAAATACGTGACAGGATTCCACGCATTTCTCCGCGCCGTTCCCAACCGGATTTTAAATAAAACAATTCCAATTCGAGCTAGCGAATTTTATTACGAGCCGACGTTCTGGCACAAGAATTTCAAAGCTCGCGTCCAGTTATGCATCGCGATACGTAAAAACCGAGCTTTGATTCTCGATTAATCGTCCTCACGGCTCGATCGAACGACAGAATTATTCATTATTCGTTCGCCGTTCGTTCAAATGAATCTTTGAAACTTTGAAACTTTTCATTCACGATGACATATTGTGAGTGAAACCTGAATGCGTTAAATGTTGCAAGAAACTTCGAATTCGTAGATCAGAAATAATACTTTCTCTCTCTTAATTAAGATTCCAATGTGTCTTACCACATACGCCCGTTTCCCCTTACTAACGATGGTGCGGTTATGAACGAAACAATCTCAAGCTTCCCCATAACCCGCAGAGCCCCATAGTTGCAGATTTCAAAAAATTCCCTACGAACCTATCACAGAAACCAAGAGACAAAGTTTGTACGTCCAATAATACATCGCAGCTTACTACAAATTCTCGATGCTCTATTTTTACAAGGAATCGTACACTGTCTTGGTAAACGCGACGAAACAAGCCGTGAACCGGTGCCATAAAGTTCAACAGGCTGCGAGCTCGTGTCAGGCACAAGCGAACAGTGTGGTGTCGATTGATGTGGATGGGATCTCGAGGAGTTGAAAGAACGAACCCGAAGAACCATTCGCCATCGACCACCATTGGACATCGCCCACGTAACTCGATCGTGGCTAGACAACGGCGACGTAGTCCAATCGCCATATGTTTCAGCCAGGTACACATGCATTCATGTATGAGCCGTGAGAACCTAACTGTATGAACGTAACCCGTTGTCGGAGCCAGACAGACAGGCCACGGTTGGCCGGCTACACGGGGTCAAAGGGCACCACCGTCGCTCGAAATTTGCATGGACGCACACTTTCGTTTTTCGGTGCCGCACGAAACGTCGACCGAGGCACACACGTGTCGGGAGGGGCAAGAAACGTCCGAGACAGACCAGAGGGACCAGACAATAGCAGTTTCTTGACCCGTTCGAGAGGAAAGGCTTTTTATAAAGGGATTCGACGCGTCAATGCGCGCAGATTTTCGTGCCCTACGCGAACTTTGATTTACAGCACTGTCTCGAAGCTGACCGTATGAAACTCAAGAGTTGTAATAAAATGAATCGTTATTCTGGCTATAATATTGGAAATTATGACTTGACTGAAATTATTATTGGGAGTAAAAAACGTCCGATACGACCTAACGTTTAAAATAGACGTTCGAATACATAGAATACACAATTCTTGGAGATTGCTGGGTTGATATTAGAAGATAAACTTTTCATCGAAATACTCCCCCTCTGTATCCCTGTTAATCCAAATCAACCTCTAGTTCAGCACGACGATCATCCCTCGATACAAAACTTTTCGCAAGAATTCGCCCGCAACTTTTCCTCCCCGTTCAATACAGATAAATTAACTCACTGTCAGACTCGAACGAACGGACTCGTTCCAAAGGGGATGAACACCCCTTGGACTACGTCGAATAAATTGTTGCCAGTGATGTTCGGCTCGCCAAAAAGTTCTGAAGAATCCTCTGGCGGACGAGTTTTTCTGCTTGGACTCTTGCCGCCCCTGTACGTGTCTTTTCTTCCATTTCCCGTTCCACCCAGCCCCGCGGAGCCGCCCCATAAAATCCGATAATCGACTCCCGTTATACATCGAGAAGCCATGGAATACCGAGACACGGCGAATACAGCCGCCCGATCCGAGGGCACTTTCAATTGGAGATTCAACGACATTTGGTATGCATTACCCTACCACCCCTCAACCCTTCGTAGATGCAGCAGACGTGCAACTCGATACGGATTTGCGCGATTCGCTCGATCTACGGCGACTGTATTCGATTAGGTACGCGGAATGAGCGGAGGAAATTACTTTCTTGCAAATGCGGGCCAAATGGTGTGTTCGTTTTATGCGATAGTTGATACAATTGGCAACGGGAGGTTCTATTACAAATTCATGACATAAAAGTATTACCGAATGTCGGTTGTTGCACATCAAATTAAAGCTTAAAGTGTGTAGGAAATAATTATGTACAAAGTTTGGAAGTTATTTTAACACATGGCTGATTCAGTCACAAAACTTTTGAGAACTATAATTTCCTTGAAAGTGATACATACTTGGGAGTCGGAAGTTCTATCGCAAATTCATGACATAAAAGTATTGCAAACTAAGACTTGTTATACATCAAATTAAAGTTTGAAGTTTTCGAAAAAGAACGGTGTAAGGATTTGGGGAACTTTAACGTGAGATGATTGATCGATTTACAAATCTTTCAAGAACTATAATTTCCTTAAAAATGATACTTGAGAGTGGAAAGTTTTACCGTAAATTCATGACATAAAAGTATCACGGAATGCCATTGATTATATATTAAATTAAAGCCTAAAAGGTGCTGAAAATAACTGTGTGACTATTTTTAAGATCGTTTTAATGATCGATGACGAAATAGATCAACCAACAACACCAATTCCAAAAATGTGCACTCGTAGTTCCTCCATAATAGATTTATTCAACAAATCCTCCCCAACAATGATTGTACACCTGCTTTCGTATTCAAAGCAATACACCTTATCGAATAAAAAGTCCAAGCCTCTCCCTATTCCCTCGTCTATCCCTTCATGCTCCCTTATTTATTCAGCTGTTATTCGTGGCAATCGACTGAGAATCGATGGTCGAATATAAACTGCGACCAACGCGACGAGGATAAAAAGTCTCCCCGATTTGTCAACCAGTTCTTTCAAATCAATGTATTAAACGTATAGTATAGCAGATTGCAATTATAATTATTCAAAAAATTGCCAGTTTTCAACTTGGTATTAGTATTTAATACAGCAAACGAAAATAAATTAACAAACATTGGCGCGAAATCATTGACGATCAAAACGTGAATATAATATTAATTTTATAAAGAATTTTGGATCACCAATACCCCCCCCCCCCCCCCCCCCCCCCGCGCGCGCGCGCGCAAATCTACTTGTCGACCATGACTTGATTTGACGCAAAATTGTATCGAGTTTCAACCGAAATTCGCGTTCATACTGTGACGTACGGTGAGCAGGATTTATGGGATTCGCGTAGGAATGCTGGGTACTCGCGTCGTGTTTCCGCGATACTTCTATCTCGAAGATTAGAAACCGAGGTGAAACTCGTACGGTTGCTGGGAAATGTACGCCGCGCCGATAGTAAATTAACCCTTTGATTCCAGTATCCTCGCATAAAAAAAAAATACAACAGAGGCTAAATAATAAAAAAAGAAAACGTAACTTACATAAACAGTCCTGAAGAAAGACAGCCCGAAATTGCAACATCCAACTTTCGGAAGTTCACGCGCCGATACAAAGAGGATACTTTCTTCGTAAAGCACAGTTAATCGTTTTTGCGCCATCGCGAAAGAGTAACAACAGCGACGGTGCCATTTTTGCACAATCAAGCTGTCACCTTAAACTAATGTCGCGTTGACCAATCCCAGTATCTTAACGGCGGGACACAATCGTCCCGTTTAGATCACTGTCAAATCAGAAATCTAACGTTCCCCCAACAAAATGGTCCCTGTCACGCTTACAAACGCTGAACCATTAGAAATCGTACGATCTGTGACAAATCGTCGCCACGAAGAGACAGTACAAACAGAGATCACCGACCAAAGACAACACCTGTGCCGACTTTCACCGGCGAAATTCGGCAAGGCTAAAAGCAAGGGTGATCGTCCTTGTTCGTCATGATGAGCCTGACCTAGGTCATGCGGTTAATGATCGAAAAAAGTGGACGTCCAAGGCAGGGAGATCGTTTTAATCGACGATAACGCAACCGACCTAAACGCTTCGAAATCGATTTGGCCGAATTATCGAAACCAATCGTCGTTGATTTGCAATCGTGTAACTATGATTGATGGGCCTTTCCATTTCGCACGGCCTTGAACGCCCTAAGCGAACTTCGATTCAATTTTCTCGAAGGTTCATCCTTTTTTTTCTGCCGTGTTTGAGTGACGTTCAAATTTCTGTGGTCTGTCGTTGATTTGACAAAGAATCTTCTTGCTTGTTTGATCAGAAATACTGTTATTGAGTAGTTAAAATTATATGAATAAATAAATGTAATGAAATATTGTGGAAATAACAGGTGGATTTTGTAAAGAAATAGTGTAAAAGTTAGAGGGGAAAAAAAGGGAATTGTAAATTAATCAAACGAATAAATTTATAATTGTCACTATGTTAGAAAATAGTTATATAATTGAAAAAATAATATTTCACGTGTCATCTTTTAGTAAGCAGTTGCATTGTTAGTTTTATCCATATAATGAATTAAATAAATTATACTTTCTATATTTTATACGTATAATATTGCATGTATAATGAATTTTTTAATAAAACAGAGAACGCCAATAATTGGCACACACTGGCTAAATTAGTATAAGTTACCAAATGATTAAAGAATGTAGTAAGTTCGAGTAAAATACGAGTGAAAGAGGAACGCAGTAGATACTTCCGTCACTGATCAGACAGTCTTATTAGGCCGCTTAGAGTTCGCCAAGCAGAATCCGTTCTCCGCTCGATAAACGCTCGAATATAATAAATAAACACGTGAAACATCAAGTTTCGACGTAAAATTCTTAACCCAATAACAAAAATCTAAAATCTGAAATTCCCTATTTCAAAAAGTATCACGCACATAAATTCGAAACCAAAAGATTCACTTTCTATCTGGTTAAAAAATGAAAATTTCAGCTAATTTAACGTGTCACAAAGATTCAACGACTCGTTCCATTACAAAAAGAGTATCTTCTATCATAAGAAAGAACTTTTACATGGTCAAGTCAGTTGAAAGCATCCTCAATTTCACGTGTTTCTCGTTTCTTCTTTCAAACGGTCCTGACGAGCAATTTCGAGCACGTACACGCGGTGATTCGTTTTCAAGGATCTTTTTGGCGACTCGACGATTTTGAGGGGTCGTTGGCGTCCGGTGGAACACATTTACCATCGCCTCGGGCTACACCGCGAGCAAGTTAATTCGACAGTTACGCGAAGGCACGGTAATTGGGTAATTGCTATGCCAAAGTACGCTCGTGCGTACTTGGTAATTACCATACACGTTCGCCTAACGGACTGTCGCTTTTGCCGATGAAAAGGGAAACTTACCTCTTCTGGCTTCGATTTAACGTAATTATTTTTCGATCCGAGGGCAAACAATTTCGCTGGCGCGTCGTTCGGCTGAAATTTCCTTTCTGTGTCCTTTGATACATTAGTAGGTAGAAGATTGGGAATTTTATTGTAATGGAGAGTTAACGATTCGACGCAGAACACTATAGAAATAATAATCGACGGAATTGCTAAGAATTGATCAGAAATTCTAATTATAAAATTCCTATAATTCTATGCTATATTTCTCTTCTGCGCCGCACTCGTCCAAAAAAAAAAAAATTCCGATTAAAATAACAATATTTCAAATACCTCGAAGAGCCATGACCCACAAAAGGGTGATTCGTAATCACCCGTCGTTCAGTGTCACCCAGATATGAGTGACGTGATACAATCGATGCGTTAAAAGTATCGCCCCAGGGTGATCATGTCATCAGGAGAATACCATCGGGTCATGGCATGGGTCAGAAGCTGGCGCAAACATCCGACTCACCTTGCGATGACGATATCGTCATCGTCATCGCTTTGTTCATCTACAGAATCATACCTTAGTTCGTTCGATTAACCGAAATTTTAATAATTTCGTACACAATCGACATGACCCACTGACTCGTTTCGTAACAAGTAAATTGAGACGCAAATTGGACAATTAGCTGTTTACGTTTGTTCCTAATTAGCAGTTAATCAATCGAGTATCCCACGTATTCGCGTGCAACGACGGTTCATTAACATTGGGAATGATGAATGGCGATGGGATTGTTTAATGATGCGCGTGAAGACACTCGGGAGTGAAATTCTGATGAGAAAATTAATTCCATCGAGTGGATGATGCTAATGAGCGCGCGTGAAATATTGTTCGATCGATGCTCGTTACGACTTGTGCATCGAATCACTCCCGATCGACTAATTAATTTCTTAATGGATGCTCATTGCGAATAATTTTTTAAACTCTCCTGCTAATGCAATTTAGTTTTCAATCTAAACGGCTTCGTTTGCAGGCTAATATTTAGTAGGTAATGAATTAAGAACGCGGATTCGAAAACTTGTCAAAATGGAAGACAGCAAATGGTGAATTAGAAATTTAGGAATTTACGAAAACAGAAAGTAGAAAATGGAAAGCTAGAAATTCGAAAATTTGAAAAGATAAAACGCAGAAAATGGAAAGCTGAACTAAAGCCGTAACAAATTGAAAGCTAAAAATTCTACGATTTAATAAAACGAAAGGTAGCAAATCGAAAACTTAAAATTCGAAAATTCACAAAACCAGAAGTTAAGAAATGGAAAGCCGTGAATTTGAAAAGATAGCAAGTCGAATCCTTAAAATTCGAAAATTTACAAAAGCGAAAGGTAATAAATCAGACAATTCAAATCAAAATATTAAACAATCCAATATTAAAAAAAAAAAAAAAAACTGATGATTCAGAATTTTTCCAACTGAAATTCCATAAACATTCGACAATGGTAAGGCGAAGCAACGCGCGGAGGCGGGTTTACGATGTATTTCAAAGCCCGATCGATTCTCATCGGCCCTCCCTTATTTTCGGCGAGCGCAGATCCCTCGGGATGCGAACCAGGAGAGTCACGACCTCCTCCTCCTTCGTTATTTATCGGCGATTATTTCATACGTTTTACTTTTTTCATCCGCGACCAGACATTATTTCGGACAACGTTAACCCACCTCCCCGTGCCCGGGATAATCGACGACCTTCCTTTGAAGAAAAATACTTTTAAAGAGAAAGAGAGAAAGAGAGAAAGAGAAGACCGGGGGTCGACCGGTTCAGAGACGCTTCTGGCGACTGTGCTGAATTATTTAATATCAATCCTTGTGCTTTTCTGCCTTGTATTACAAACAAATTGGATTACCCTTGTTTGGTATCACCGGATAAATCTGTCTTGATGAATCGAATCAGAATTTTTCAATTATTTGACAAAATATTTTACAAGCACTCGACGATTCAACGTCTGACAGTCATTTTTGTTTGAAATTTTTTGGACCATCATAGTTAAAGCATTAACACTAGAACTGTTAAAGGGGTCAACATGACTTGCTTCAGATTTCTTATTTTAAATTGCAAAATTAATGCATGCTTATGTCGAAATATACGTTGGCTGTTATCAAGGTAACACGTTGGCTGCCACGGGGGTCGCCGGTGATCGGCACCCGAAATTCTTTACAATCAAATAATTACCAACAGAAATGATAAAATAAATCACGGATAGCGTTAACATTAAGCTAATAATGCTAGCTATCGAATAGAAAAGTTAAATTTGAAAATTAGTTGATTGTATTGTTAATAATTAGGATTTCAGCGTGTCTGACTACCCACGTCCGTTTTCACTGTGGCAGTCAACGTGGTAAAAAATTATTCTATATGTTCGTTTACGTTTCATCCTTTATTTATTTTGCTTTCTATTTTAGGTTCAATTTCAAAGTATGTATGCATTGAACGTCGGTAGTTCTAGTGTTAATGGACATACTGAAATCAATGTAAATTCTGTAAAATCAATTTTCTTTTTCTATTTAGGGAAATTATATACTACTATCGTTTCCACGATTGATTTTTCATGAAAGAAACGATGAATTATTGATGATTTATTTGGAGAGATATTAAAGAAAGAAGGAACTGTTTACTCACCAACGAGCGGCACCATAAGCGTATAAATCGGTTGTGCACCAGAAGTTGCCTTAGCGATGTTCTGCAACTGTGGTAGGTAATCGATGAAACAATTAGTGTCCGGAACTAATTGCCTCGGTCTCACTTCGATTTCCACGGAGACTGATGACTTTTGCAAAATTTGCTAGAACACAACAAAAACAGCATCATAAGTATATTATTCAATCTTCTACTATGATCGAAAACCTCTTAACCCATTAATTCCCAAAGGTCAAAGATATATTAACACTTTGACTGCCACAGTGAAAACGGACGTACGTAGTCAGACACGCTGAAATTCTAATTATTAAGAATACAATCCGTTAATTTTCAAATTTAACCTTTCAAACCGACAGCTAACATTATCACCTTAATATTAATGCTATCTGCTGTTTATTTCATCACTTCTTTTGTTAATTATTCGATTGTAAAAAATTTCGAATAATGGTCACCGGTGACCACCGCGGCAGTCAAAGTGTTAATATTTGCTAATAAATATTTCCTAATAACACTAAAGGCAGAAGCTTCGATTATTAACGGGTGAAAATAAACATTGAATTTTGAAATTCAAGCCACCGTCGTACACGTGACTATCAAATATTACAAATTTTCATGGTTGATCGATCTTTTGATGAAATCTATCATTTCACTAAAATTCAAGGACAAAAAAGTATCGACCGTGATTCCCGAGTTCGATAGCTCGAACAGACGGGAAGCGCGCGAGGAATCCGGCGACGAGCCTAATTGTTCGTGGGAGCACACTGTTGGAATGCAAAAATAAGATCCTCGTTCCGTCACGTCACCGTGTTAATGTCGTACACATGTCCAGGTGTTACCGACACCGTCTCGTTCAGGCTTCCCTCTTGGAGCGAGGAATCTGGGCGGAGTTGATCCGAATTTTTCGGATCGTTAATCAAGGCCATGTGACACCCTACCTTATTAAAAATTTAACTATTTAACAAATACAATCCCACGTATTCCACTAATAATACTAACACAATTGATACGTGTAGCTTTGTTATTTAACAAGAAGGCACACAGTTCCAAAAATTTCTTCGTTGCAATAATTAACCCTCACAATACGAAATCTTTGGTTCTTACATAAATCACTCCTAAAGATACCCCCACCCAGAAACACTAAATGCTCATAATTACTGCAATTTTATATTTTCAATACTGAGAAATTTAACGCGAAAAGCTTGAAGGATTCTTAATTTGAAACCCTTAAGTTTCAATTATCATAAAAAAAAAACAAAAAATAAACCAGAATAACTCTTTTAATCCAAAAATATGTATCATATGTTTCGATGCCTCGTATCGAAGATTAAAATCGAAAAAAGCAAGTACGTTTGATAAAAACATATCAATTAACAGTACAATACGAGGGAAACACGAAGCTTGTACCGGTATCGATTTCAATAGGAAACTTTCTTGATGATAATGTCGTACAGAATACTCGATTATACCCGGAGCAGACACTTGAATAGCTACAGGTAACGCTTGCTCGTGTAGACATCAGGTTGGTTTGAATGAATGGGGACACCTGCTTCGATATTCAGGTGGGCACGTCGAGTATATTCATAATCAGCTACGTTAACACGTTCGTTCCAGTTAAGTGAGAAGCACGAGGAACTATCGAAAGGGAAAATAATCGAAACTGGAAACATTTGTACACCTAAGATTCTATTGTCTGTTAATATCGATACTCGAGACTAGTCGTCTACGAATGAATAATTTCCACATAGTTAATTTTACTGAAATCAAACGACGATGCTTTCAAAAATAAAGCATCAAATATTGAAATTACTGGCATATACCGTCCAACGAAAAATTAATGCAGCCATACGGATTCCTAGCTGTAGGTAAGCTTGGTATATCCGTGAAAACCGTTGATTATTCATCGGGAACGTAGTAATGGCGTTTGAATGACGATGCATAATGAAGGGCACATCGTTGAAAATCGTCTTGCGCCACCGGTATTACGGATTCTTCGGTATTTTGGGCAGCCAGTGAATTCAGGAATGTTAGCTTTCTTCGAGGCAACAACGAACACGCGATACATGATAATTAGCCGCGGAAACGGAACGTCTTATTCGAACGTTAAATCGCTCGAACGATTTCTACGCCGTTAACGCTTCGTTCTTTTAACGGTACATTAAAAAATTTACGGGGATTATTTACACGCGTGGTATCAAGCTTGCAACATTCTTCGAATTGTTTATTCATCAATATGGCTATAGGATAACAGTAACACGGTAATAATATAGTTTCGAATTGTTAATGCGAGTACTATGAATGCATTCCTGTTGAATTTTGTAAATAAATATACAATTGATTAGAGGTTGCACATTTTTTCTTATGCACCGCGAAGCGTAACTGGAGACATTACAATTTTTCAAAGTTCTGGTGTTTTGAGCATGACTTTTAAGAATTGATCGTATTAATATTTATAACTGTATGTATAATAAGAGCGAGCGGGATGCTGAAGTACTTTGGACGTACCAAAATCAGTCCATATTTGCTGCAAGTAGTCGTCATTCATTTTATTTTGAAAAGAAAAAAGGGGCCTTTATGCAGTCATTTTCATCAAACTATAAGCTTTACATTGATGTATCATAAGTGCCAATTCGTGGTACTTTTATGTCATGAAATTTTGTCAGAACTTTGTACGTTTCAAAATCAGTCACTGTTTGTTGCAAATACTAACTGTTCATTTTATACGAAGACTATTAACGGGGGCTTTATGTAGTTATTTTCATCAAACTATAAGCTTTACATTGATGTATCATAAGTGCCAATTCGTGGTACTTTTATGTCATGAAATTTGGTCAGAACTTTTACGACCGAAAATCGACGCTATGGTTAACCTACACATCATTAATCTCTTTTTTCACGTATGCTTTCAAATCCTTCTTTCCACGCGTCACACGGTGGACCACCAAATCGAAGTAACTGAAAGACATTGTATCACGAAGACGATAAAGAAGACCACAGAAGAATACCCGTATCATTTTACTCCCGTTTAAAGTATTCGCGAATTCCTAAACGACCGAGCCCGTACCGTTGCCCGTCTCCTCCCTTGTCTTCGTCACTTTTGCCTCGTCTTCTGTCACGTCCTCCCCCGTCCCTCCCGTGTTCCCCCCTTCGGTCGACACCCAAGCACAGCACGAGTGGTTCGTGAGAACCTACCTTGAATCACGCACCGCGGCTCCAACGCCCACGCATATTAAGCGTGCCCGCCTCTAGGAACATCGTAAACGTTCAAAGCTGACGCGGAAACCTACTCGCGCCGCGCACGGCTCGAGACGCGGGGGCCTGATACGCGCGTGCAACGCTCCGCAAACCGTTTCGTGCTGAAACAGTAAGCTTCGACTTCTGACGAGCAGCAAACGACGAGTCTTAAGTTGTCGACAATTAGATATTTTCAAAAATTCTATTAACTCTAAAGCAATTTGCCTTTGGCATCCGCTTGTAGAAATAAGGACGATGAGAAGAAAATTTCAGAACAATAATTAAAAATAATCGTTATTTCGAAAGATCGATTGAGAATGATACAATAGTTGTTAATTTAAAAAAAAATCTTGCACCAAATTTGCAACTTTTTTTATCCAGAATCGAATAATCGCCTTATGGGAACGTGTTCACGGATTATTCCCGCCGTCGTAAGAAATTTCATTCACCTTCCGTAGAATGGGAATCAATTAACGGTACCGTATATCGCGAATTCCAAAGAAAACACAACCCAACGATAAGATATCATAATCGATGCCAAGATTAGCCTTCTACACTGACCAAAAGGTAACTGTATCAAAACGGGCGGGCCCTGATGTATGTATGCACTTCTGGTTAAATGGTGCAGAAATAACAGAGCCATTTATAAATGTCTTTGAATAATGAATCACTATTGCAAATCAACCGAAAAGCAATTATGATAAATATAACTGTTTCTAAATCCCCTACTAATACATAGAGCAATCCAACTTCGATCGAACAGAACAGATCCTATAATTTCAAAATACATTGAAAGAAATGACGAGACATTTTAACTAACGAGGGTAGAATTATTCGAAATAAAAATAATGATTACCGCCAGGTGTGTAACAACATGAAATGAGTCAGTACCAAGTACGGCATAAAAAAAAAAGAAACGGTAAAGAAAGAAAGAAAAAGAAATAACAAAAGGGAGAAAAGTTATTGCCAGCTCCACCCTGGTTGGAATTAGCGAGGAAAGTTACACGTACGATATATTAAGGGTAATCGCATTCATAAATGCAACAGTTGCGGCTACAACGATTCGACCGCGTGTAATGGCGCTCACAAATCAGATCTCGAGCCAATCCCCGTTTCCTCCACCCCTCTCGATCGACCACCGGCCATAAAGTACACCCACGCGAAGATCGTGCCGACGACAAATACCGGAACACCTGGAAGGTACCAGGTGATGGGAAACGCCACCTTATGCGAGGACCTGTTACATACCGAACAAGTATCCCGTCGTGTCAAAGTGTGATCCAACGACTCGTATGTTCACAAGAGGTGTCTCGAATCGGCCACAATCTTGATTCATACACTTTAACCCCTTTCCACGACGAAACAACGTCCGATCGATTGAGTTTCGTTCGATCAACAATCTCAGACTCGATCGCGAGATTATTTAATTCTATCTTCGTGTTTAAGCTTCGAGGCAATTTTATTTCGATCGTTAGGCAATCAAATTTTGCAACGCAACGAATATTGAATGGAATTTCGAGATTTAAGATGAAAAATAGATTTACGACGAACAGACAGGGTCGTCGGTTCCCGTGACAGGAGGGGGAGGAAGAAAAAGGGGGACCGAGCTTGGGGAAAAGCTTGGAAATTAATGGAAGTTCATTGAGGTAGTCCCCGCAAAGAGCGACTAGTTCTACGTACCCTCGACACGAATCCATTCTTCCTGTACAACCCGAAGACACTCAGTCTACGGTCGTTCTGAGAGTGCTTCGGTGCAACGACGCAAACATTGACATTGTCACGAGCCTCGCCACTCTTCCTCCAACCTCCTGGTGCTTCTCCTCCGTCATGGTTCGTCTCTCGTCGACCGTGCGCGTTTTCGAATCGCGCGGCAGGAAGCAGTCCACGGTCTCGAGTGACTTCCCACCCCGGACCTCGAACAACACGAATGTTTGCACTGTCGATGACTGAACTAATAGAAGCGAAGCGGAACGCTACGCTCGAAAGAGGAATTCCAGGTGTCGGCGAGTGGCTGATGGATTTTCACCACGAGGAAACCGCGTACCAAGGGGACACCAGCGTTTTCTTTCCGCTGGGATGATCGATCGACTCGAAAGGGAAGGATTCGTTCCTGAATTCTTGATGACACGAAGGAAATTTAGTTTTTCTACAAATTTTTAGTTCTATTGTTAGAAAAACTCTAAATATTTGACATTGAAGGACTTGGACCAATTGAAAAGGCGGGGTTCGTCAACGATTCGTTTAGCTTTTTATTTAAAGAGCCTCCTTTTGAAATTATCTAGAATTTTTCAACTCGAAAGTATACAATTTTCTGGATAGAATTCTTTATTTATTTAAAATTGTTGGATTTCTTCAAAAGCTTTTAAGTTAAATCGTGCAGACTGAAAGGATGGATACAACACGAAGACAGGTCTATCTCTGGGTAGGGGGAGATATCGACCCCATGGACGGGTTTCCCTCGAATCGGAAAGAAAATCACGTCTCTGTCAGTCCCTTCGCAACACGTCGGGAAAAAAGTAAATCATCACCTATGTACACAAACGAGTGGCCAGATGGCGAGACGGGTGAAGGGTTCTTCAAAGATGTGTACGGGTCCGGGGAAAAATTCCGAAAAGGAGAAAAGGAGTCATCGAACGCGTCAAAACCAAGCAGCTCCTGCTCCGAAGGAAGGTTCGCTTCTAACTTGAAAAGGGGATCCTTTTTCAAAACGACACAAAGGAGGAGACAAGAAAAATAAAATGGATCGTGGAATCTGATTGTAGCTCGTTTGAAAAGGATTCGAGTAACAAGCGACGCATTAACGAGTTTTCAGTTCTGTATCAACACCTCTAGGATGATATAACTCTGTAACGCGATTTCTTGTCAGATAAAATTGTTTTCTATGTAATTTCGAAAAGAAATCGAATTCAAATTAGGTGTACTAATGAAGATAAAAATGTCAGGCAATAGAATTAACCCTTATTCACCACGGCAGGATCGAATTCGATCCCCTCAAAATTAAGTCTATAATTATCTCGATACGAAGATAAAGAAATAAAAACAAAAATTAGAAAATAGTGCTGTTTGTATCCTAAAAATGTGTAGGGTAAATTTTCAGTTTCTAAGCCACATTAATTAAAAACCGAATGAAAATATATTTCAAACAATCCTGCAAACCCTGCATCAAAACATTTCTCCCTCTCAACGGCCATAAAATCCTCAATCACCCATGGTCTATAAATTCTTTAAAACCCATAAAAGAAAATATCCCGTCACGAAAGGCCATGAACCGAGCCACGATCGTTTCATCGAGCAGAACGGATCCCCCGGGAGGACCAGTGTCTCTTAATATCGTGGAAATTAAAGATTTCTTCTGACAGGGTAGGCTGGCACTGCCATTAGAGGTGGCAGCGTCGAAGAACAATGAGTACAATGTCCTTCTGGGCGTCTACGTACCCTTACAGGGGGTCGACACGACAGAAACGTTATCTCTCGCTTGCAGATGATACGAGGGTGAACGCGCACGCCCAACTCCCATGGGATCGTCCGCCTAATATTTCGACCATAAATGTTTGAATACGATGGTCTCCGATGGTATATACTGTACGGGGTTCCGCGAAGGGTGACGAGTCACGCTGAATACGCCCGGCTGGTTATGGGATCCAGCGATGAGATTTTTCAAGGGGTTTGGCCCGCGTGTAGATGGCCTTTGTTGAGACAGACGCGTCGTCGACGGGGGCTGAATTAACTGACAGATTACACGATTTTTTGGTGAAACGTGTGGATGCAATAAGGGTGGCTTCTGTCGCGAATGAACATTTCTGTTTTGAAGATGGTTTCAATCTTTGTTGCGCTTTTCTTTTTGGAAAATATCAGATATAATAATGGGAATTTTGTGCTGAAGTCGTAGAACACCTTTCGAATATTTTTGCTTTATTTGCAACAAACATTATTTATCTTTTTTATTGTTTAAATTTCCGAGCATCCAATTAGCTAACAAGGAAACACCCGGGAAATGATACACTCCGAATTTCATGAAACTTTGTATACATATTAATTAGACCTACCTAAGAAGACAGGTGTAATTCGTTCGTGACCGTTTTTCACTTTGAGAAAAACCCTTTGCACTCGAGTAGTGCCTTTGAGTCACCATATTTAATTTATCGGAGTATTCTAAAATGCGAAATTTCACTTTCACCCGTATCAAAATATAGAAAATTAAAGAAGGGAATAAAAATCAACAGATTCTCAAATATTTCTAACACTTTTCTTCCGACATAATGCATTTGGTTTCCAGAAGCATAGCTGGGAAATTAGATTAGATCCGATTACGTCCAAAAATGCTTTGAGTGCAAAGGGTTAATTACCATGAATATTAAACTCTTGTAATTCGTTGTGAAATTTCATATTTTCCAAAGAACCCTGAATAATAGTGCGAATAGTAGCATCGAATTAGATGAGATAAACAGTCGTCAAATCTTTTTCTAGAATCTTCGTATCATCCAACCCCCCTTGATAAAGCAAAGATGGTGATAACGGGGTGGGTAGATGGAACAGAACGTCTCTAATTGCATATATTTGTCGCGTATTTATATGACCATTCTATTCAAATGCAGCGGATGCAGTTCGCTCGCAAAAGGCTGGTCCTGGGTGTTATGGGTCTCGTTTAAAATGGCTCCCGTCCGATGGAAGCCCATTCAACGGTGGCAACAATTGCGATTCCGCGGTTCAGCACCAGATACCCCGTTGAAACACGGTGAAATAATGGGAAAATCGTATACAATGGACGCTTTTCTTCCCTTCCAACCGAACGAAAGCTTAGTTTATTGTTCCTAGCAGTCGGACGCTTGCTCCAGGATACGTTGTTTCATTTTTAACAACGTTTCCTTGTGGCCCGTATTCGAAATATACTTTTAGTTACGCTTATTTAGTCGCTGATACCACGTAATGGTGATTTGAAAACCGAGGAAAATTTGTAACATTTGAATAGAAATTTCTCTTGTTCTAGATGCTGTTCAAGGAAACCTTGCTCCAAATTGAGAAACGGGGTAGCTGAACAATTCTGTTTTATAAGTATAATATAAATTATAAAATTCACGGCGAGTTGTCGAATATTCATCACATTAGGAAATATTATCACCTAACCTTCTTGGCACATTCACTGTCCAAATATTGTGGTTATGAAATAATAACTGAGAGCATTTTTAATTTCCAATGAATAATAAAGATAACTGTGAGAATTTTTAAAAGCCAATGAATAATAAAATATTAGGTTGTTACGTATGAAATGTCCGGTTTTGTTTCACCAATTTTTTAAATTTGCTTATTCGATAAATATTCGTGTCATTGAGATGTTTTATACTTCGATTTAAAGTTTAGAATCTCCTTTTTCACAGATAATTTTCGTATTTCAATATTTACCTATTTTGATGCATCCTTTTCAAGTTCTCATAAAATATGTATCGACATGATTTTTGCGAAAATCATAAAACGTTTCGAGCCGTTGACGAAAATATGCAGACTACGACGATTCTAATTTGAAAATAAGACTATGATTTATTATGATAAATCACAAACGAAATTTGTTCAGATTTCTGTCAAGCAGAAATAATCGTAATTTCTCCGAAAATTTATGAAACGAAAGTAGAAAACTTGTATTAATTTCTTGAAAAAAATGTACATATCTTAACAGTTCCTATTTTGATTATTAACGTTTAATATCAAAAATGTATGTTCGTTTAAACTTGCCAATATATTTTGAGATAATCAAAATATCTGAAATGAATAGCATACCTTTGCTAAGTTTTTCGTCTATAACGCGATAAAAACAAATCGATAGTAAAAGTTACTCCTCCCAATCTTTAACTATCATTAACTTACAAAGCAACAATGATTATTTCTTCATCCTACAGCCATAAGTAAAATTATAAGATATCAAAATTTCGTGTAAAAATAACACTCCACGAATATAAAATAATTTTTTACAAAGTTATTGACCTTTCCCGCAGGTTTTTCGCCATTTTCTCATACAGATGATTTCGCGACGAGTTGCAAGGCAGTCCACGTAGCCTTGTCGGCGAGGATCGATCGCGATCGGCGAGGATCGCGCGACAATTACAGCATGTCCCAACTTTTCTCCCCGAGGAGCATGCCGACGAGCGTGATCCTCGTTATTATTGGCGATGGCGGGCCGGTAGCTACCGGCTGTCGGCGAGTAAATATTCGATACTCCTGCTCGATGGATAATTTATCGCGCGTTCGGCGTTTCCGCGCGATCGTTTAGGCAGGACCGGCCCAAGCACGGAATACAAATGGCAGAACCGCGATTCCCATGCAGGATGCACGCGCGAGTGCAGCTCGTTCCAGCCCCGGGCGGCGTTATCAAACGAAATCTTTAATAATCGATATGTCCCGTTCAGATTTACGTGAACGATGATTGCTGTTTCGTCGATGAACACAAACAAGATTCGTCTCTGGAGATTTGATTCGTGACGAGTGAGATACTGTTACCATACCCTCGATAAAGTTTTAGGATAATCCTTCCTAGGATATCTTTGCCAAGGATTTCGATATGCGTGGAACGAAACAGTCATTCAAGATTCTATAAAATGCCCACCATTGGATAAAAAGAAATGCGAAAGTGAAAAAAAAAAATAAAATAAAATAAATGAATATATATACTGATCGAAATGAGTAACGTCCTCATTTTCGAAGTTGGTTAATAAATTCCACGAAATCTGGGGACCTTAAAGTGCTAAAAGGTGACCATTTGACCAGTTGAATTACAGAAAATTTATGTAGGATATTTTAAGAAGGTTAACCCCTAGTCTGGTTTTATTTCATTTAATTCAGAATAAGAGATTATTATCAATTTTAACTAAGAACCTATTTCTTTAAGCAAAGGTATAAGCAGGTTCTCGAGAATCGCAAGGTTAAAGAGACGACGTTCACGAAACAGTGCTAACAGAAGCTAATTAGTTTAGGGTAATTAGCTACTCAACTTTGATCGTTTGCTAGCACCAAATGTCTCGTCCTCTTCCCTTGATAGATTTGCCTTGAACAATTATTTCGTACGAATCAGATACCTTCAAACATTGCTTACACGATCAAAATTAATTTACACGAGAAGGAAATTGTATCCGAATGGTAATCAAAATTTCATTAGCGAAATGAACAACTGTCAACGATGCTATTTACCCCTGAAACAAGATTCAATGTTCCTTACGTAACGAGACACCGTCTGTAATTAAACAACATGCAGTTTATTCTTAAAATTTCGATCCACTTGTGCCATCTTGAAAACAAATTGCATTTTGCCGAATTTATTAACATCCTGTTATTATACACAAAAAATCACAAAACTTTCCTATTAAAAGTTTTAATGAATCTCGTATGGTTTTCGAGATAGCACAAGTGTAACGAAACTTTAAAGGGTGATTCCACCCCAAAAAATACGTGTCTCTTATTTTTGCCTGCTTAACAAACCTACGAAGTTTCAACAAAATCGGAGGAGGACACTTCCGGCTCGTTCCTTGTGAGAGAAAGTCGAAAGATACAATACTGTCAGGGTCAAACTAGCTAAAATAGACTCCACGATAGAAGAACGGCTCTAATCGATGGTTAAACAACCTGATCGCCACAGGAGCGAACGACACTCTTTATTCTAACCATTATTTCCAATTATCGCAGCTAGTTCGTCGACCTTAAACCTCGGCAACGGTCCAGCGTGAAACAACGAGACGTCGCTCGCGATTTCGAGCGGAATAAGTTAACACCTGGCTGAGAATGAACGGCCACTTTCATTCGCCAGCAGACAACCTTTCCGACGTGAGCAAAAGCTGGGATTTACACGGTTCGTAAAACGATTTTTCTCTATTAAGATAAAACCCTATTGTCCATCGATTAAATGATTATAAATCATCCTGCTGTTAAATCAATAAAGACGTTCCGATGCGTAAGAATAACACAGAAAAAGGGTGAAAATATTCTGCAAACATTCCTCGATTTCCTCTTCATAGAAATGAATATGCTTAGATCACAGATACTGCTTCCTGTTCGATAGAACAATCGATTTATGCGGCTGAAAATGAACAAATCGAGGAAAAAATAAAGAACGATCCAGACCAACGATACGAACGTGATTGACCACTGTGGCGAATAATTCTAGATCGCCGCAAAACGCGGCGAAAAAAGTGAAGAAAAAAGGAATGGAAGGGGGGAAAAAAATGAAGACAGAGGGTTGGGAGAGATAAATTGCATTCTCGTGGCTACGTCCTTCGTATCACCGTGTATTACCGTTAACTTGGCCCTTGCGATTGCGATTGCCGGTGGAATTCGTTTCGTTCCTTTTTATGCCGACCCCGTGGATCGCGGGTCCGCTCGCCTTCGTCTTTCAACCGCGACGAGAAAACCCGTTCGATATTTCAACGCGGCTGAGGAAAACAACTCGAAATATCCTTGTACAGGAAACACTAAACAGATCACGCTCCATCGAGGATACGTTGCCGAAGAAAGAAGGAATCTTAACCTCTTTGAGCTGAAAGATTTTCTTATACCACCGTAATAGCGCCCCGGATATATTTATTTATAGAATAGTCAGATGTTGTTCGAAACAAGATGGTACGGAGTGGAATGCGATTAGTTCATTTAAATAGCACTTATTCAATGTTTCTGATAAAATATTGTGAGATTTGTAAATTTCAAGAACTATAATATCTTAAAGTTTTTTTTAACACTTTGAATGCCACAGTGAAAACGGACGTACGTAGTCAGACGCGCTACAACGTTAATTATTATGAACGATGCAAGGATATAAAATCACCAAAATCCTGAATTTCTAGGAATATAATATTTCAGTTTATAAGTTCCTAAGAATACGATAATTACTATATTTCTGAATTTTCAAGTCGACAGGTTACTAAAAATATTAAATTCCGAAGTTTCCTGATTCCGAAAAGTATATAAAATCTCTTGATTCTTAATTTCCAAAATTTCAAGAATTATATTATCCCAAAGTCCCTAAGCCTCTGAAAATACAATTTTCCCAGCTTTCCGAATTCCTAAAAATATAGAATTTCCAAAAAGTGCAGGTAATATTCCTACATTTTTAGAAACATAATATTCCACGTTTCAAAGTACAATAACTTTCCTAAAAGCGTACCAAATGGCTCTAGTTTTCTTTTAAATTAAGAAGAAATTAGTTTACCAGAAAACCTGTAAAAAAAAAATTGTCCAAAAATTCCATGTGATGATATAGGTTCCTCATAAAATGATAAAATGAATGAAATATTTAATAATGGGAGAAATTATTGCGTCTTAATCACTTTCTGCGTTTCAGAAGATACTTTATCATCTGTTTTTGCAAACAGAGAATGATTCTGTGTTAACGGTTCGCGTAATTAAGTCGCCTATAAGTTCGACGTAGCTGTTCATCACGTTTCCTCACGAAACATCGTTTGAAATATTTCCGGAACGGCAAAGGTCCCTGTAGACACCTCCCGGCTACGTTCTAGATCACGGATCCAAGGTTCATCGACCAACCATCACGAATTCGGTGGATTAAAAACAGGAAAAAAAAAAGAAAGAAAGAAACTAGCAAAGATTGTATTGAGAAGAAGAATATTGTAGGTGAAGGATTAATTAGTCATAATGCCATGACGGCCTTTAGAATTTGTTCCGGTTTAGGATATTTCACGATACAATGTTGTACACGATACAAAATGAAATCATAACAATGAAAATCACCCAAACCAGAAAAGTAAATATATTTTCTTTACTGTAAAAAGAATACAGAAATCGATTTTCAAAAAAAGAATTACCTGAGAAACATCTCCAACGTGTATTCTTCCATTTTCAAGGTGTTGACAAAGATTTCTTAATTAAAAAACATTTCTGTAAGGTTTACTTTAACCCCTAAATATTGTTACCGAGGATCCATTTACCGCCAAAAAATTAAATTACATATAGAATCTGTGGGTTCATAATATCAATTACAAATGAATAATTCCCAACAGAATCGTGCGTTCTTTTTCCCCCTCTCTTAAAAAATCAATAATGCTAGTCACATTACTGCTATTCTAAATCACGCATGTCATTTCCTGGTTTCAAGTACACGTAGACCCTTAAAAAAAAGGTTTATTTTTTTTTCTTACTCTTCGAAGTTTTGAATGACAACGTATGGTACGCGTTCGTCACGGTGGATCGAGATGCAGCGAGCCAACGCGTGGGAACGAGGATCCGCTCGAAAATGCAAATTTGATTGCCCGAAAGAGAAGCCGGCAAAAAGTGGTTCCGTGTAATGTGGCCCGCGAGAATTAAAAATACACCGGCGCTTCGTTTAGGATGCGAAATAAAATGAACGATGAACGAAACCGTTAATTCGGACGAGAGTATCGCTCCCGCGAGAACCTCGAAAACTACGAGCCAATTTCCATAGAATTACTGGCCGGCTCACAGTGTTCGACGTTGTTATAAACTCACGAGACAATTTTCTCTTTTTTTTAATAATTCCATCTTTAATCTTCCCGGCGTGGATGCAGTTCAAAGTTTCGCCACGAAGAGTTTGAAATCTGGAACTTCGAAACCTTTTGTGTATTCATGATTCTGTTCGGTGTAACTCAAAAACTAACATAATAAATCAAAAATTCCATCACCATTTTGGGATACAACCGAATGAAGGCTGAACAATTTTGTTAACGAACAACGCTAACGCGAGCCGTGAATTAGTCTAACGAAGAGCCAGCCGTTTTTCGTGAGTAATAAATCAAAGAATGAAACAGAAAAATTACCCGTCCGTATTCTTAATAACCTGTTTTACCGCACACATCAATTTTCATGAAATTAATGGGTCTTCGAATTACACCAAACTCGAATAAAGGCTGTCGGAGATCGAAGTACGAACCGCCAAAAATATCAAACGTTCAAAGAACCATAATCAAGGTACTTACAAAAATAAGCCCGCAACCCCGAATTATCGCATTAAACTCGAGCATTGAAAGAAAAAAAAAGGAAACATCACCATCAAGCTCTGCCCTCGAAAACGAAGAGCAACAACCTCCTTAATCTCGAAAGTCATTAAATCCAGCATGTTCCGCGATAACAAACAACAAATTCGCCCACCCTGCTACCAAACCGCATTGTCATCATTTCTTTACGAAAACCCGGGCCACGATCATCCTGCTAGTTTCAGAAGACGATCGATAAATCACGCGATTCTACTTAACTCTGACTTGCGAGAGATTGAGTCGGAGATGCAATAAGCATTTCAAAGTTCATCAATTCTGATAAATATAGATAGTATTCCTGAGTTTTCAAATTTCCCAAAAAATACAATGTCCCAAAATTTCCGAGTCCCTAAAAATATAGTGTGGTATCATTGTATAATTGATTATATTTTATTTTTAAAATATATAAGAATAGTTGCTGAATAAGATAAAAGTAATTCGGTATCGATACACAGTGGGTGACCAAATTATTAGAGCCACGATCAAGCTTCTTTTTAATTCGGTCAACTGATGTCCGCTGGGATCGCTGAAAAAAACCCCTCGCCAGCCTTTGGGCCTGGTTTTTTACCCTCTTCCTGTCTTTAGAAATTCACACTGTCTAGATCCTAAACTAAGATACTACAATAATATTTCTAAGTTCCTAAATTCCTAAAAATGCCCGAAAGTATAACATTTCTTTCCCAAATTCCTATAAAAAAAAGCATAATATATTCGACCAATCGATCCCTTCCTTCGTTTCCGTTAACGTGCATCGTGGCGCGAAACGCGTTATAACTGTACAGAAAAAAAAAAAAGAGGAAAGAAATTGCGTCGCATACGAGACGATTAATTAACGCGTCCTTCTTTCGTTAAGCCGGAACGGTACCTGTCCCGCGAAATTCTCAGCTCGTTACACCAGCGATCTGACCCCGTGTTACCGCGAATCCTCCGGTCGTGGGGTTACCGGGACTCCGAATTAAAAGCGAATTAACCAGATAACGCGGCACGACTGGTTCCGGACACGCCATCGCGGCTAATGCGACGCGAATTTCGAGTTGATTGAACGATACGCGTACACGCCTCTGTGCTTGTCGTGTTTCGCCAACGGAAGAAGAAACTCTTTCCCCTCTGGCAACCCTCTGGAGGAAGAGTGATGTAATTGGGAAACAAGTTTTTGTTCACGGGGGGGAAAAAGATTGCAACGAATTTGCGGGATGAACATCGGGTCGGTTGGTTGTTTTCGGTTGCGAACCTAACCGCGGCAAGGTTTAAAATTAGCCCGCGGCCGAGACCAGTCCTGCACGGACTATAATATAAATCATTAAGCCATCGGAACCGTGTAACGAAGCTCGTTCCTGGCCTGTACTTACGTGCAAATGGGAAAACAACGGGTCAGACTCGTTTACGACTTGCTACAAGGTAACAGAGAATTTTCTTCCTCCTTTCCTTCATTTTTCACCTTTTTATAATATCTCTGTTTGATTATCGTGATTTATTTGGGAGCTGTATTAACACCTTTGCCGTTGCACGAACGTTGGTAAAATTGAATGATGTTACTACGAACAGTGGCAGCTATTGGAATAACTTTAATATTACTAAATAACAAATTGATGGATTATTGCCAGCACAGATTATCCAGCATCGAGGGTGAACCTCCCTTAGCTCAATTGTCCTAGCTTACAGTACAAAATATTTGAAAGCTACAATTTTATTATTTAAAGTAGTCGGTACAAATAAAATTATTTTTAGCCCCGTACACGACACGTACGACACTTTAACTTTGCACGGATGGTAACAAAAAATACCAAATATTTTGACAAATGAAACAATAAAATATAGTCTAAATTGACATTTCAAAATGTCAAATTGACATTTTTAAACGGAAATAATAAAAGATCAATTACTGAATCCGGCATGGTGGTTAATTTAGAGCAAACTGAACACGTTTGAGAACAGGTTCCTCTCGAACGAGGAAATTGTTCCAGATTCGCGTGAACGGGTTGTTCATTTCGTTAATTGGCAACAACGACTTCTTGCGTTACACGGACAGTCCAGCCAGAAGGATAAAGGCGAATATTATCGCGGGTCACGAGCGGATTTAGTTTTCTCACTGTAATTCCTGCACGAATCTTGGCGGATTAACAGTTATCGTGGCACGGATAAAGACTGGCTCGAATATTATACTTTCAATTAGCCGGTGGCGCAGTAAAAAGGAAACGAATGCTTTTAAATTTATCTAATTCCCCTGAATGGTTAAGAAAATGGCACCACGAGTCTGTATTATTCTGTCGCGAGGGGAATTTGGAACCGTTATTTCGTCCCATCGTACAATTTACTTCACAACGAATACACGATTACGATTAACGACGATAGATACGATTTAACCCTTTCTAGCTCAGTAATTTTATAAAATTTCTTACGAAAAATTAGTTGCAAGGATTATGGTCCTGATGATATAATGATACCCTTTTATTTATTTCTCAGCGAATAACAAAGAATTCCGATCTACTTCTGATACCGTTAAATTCACAATCGAGGTCAATGAATCGTAAATAAATTTCAACAAAACCCTCTCAAACTTCAGGTAAATATTTCTCCACCTGAATCGGTATCGTTCTTGGGCACTCTACTTTGAAAAACGAAAAAGTCCCCAAAATCAGCGAATGTTTTTAAGGAAGAAGAACGGATACAACGGGAGAACAAGGACCCCGTCCGCAAGGACTACCGAGCCCTCTTCTGTAACAGCAAGATATCAAAGGTGTCCTTTATTTCGACGTGGCGTGCTTGTCAGCAAGACCCTCGTTCGCCAGGGTAACTTTATACCGATGATATCCCCGTGTTCCCGGCGAAACCTCGCGTCGATAAGAGCGGCTGGCAAAAGTTCAACAGATAGAGGGGAATTTATTCCTTCCCCCTCGTCTCACGGGGGAGAAGAAGGGGAAAAAAAGAAATAGTCGTTTCAGCGGAGGAAGATAATGCGAATTGTACGCGAGGGCGAAAAGAATTTGGATTGTAAGCTGTCGAGGGTTTCTTGCGAGCGATTCGACGTGAATTCTGATGAAGTTTTAGAAACTGGAGCTGAATATTGAATAAGAGTATTAATACCGAAAAAATGGTATATAATTTCCTTTTATAGAGTTGGGTAATTAAATTTGAATGTTGGATTATTAGTCAATGGAAATGACGTGGGTTTATAGAGTTTTGAAAACTTGACTTTGAATCATAAGATAATGGAACATTAGATATATAGGCCAATTAGAATTTTAATAAACTTCGGAAAATGGGACTAGGTTATGGCGGACTCTAGGGTAAAGTAGATTGTAGACTACAGAGGACCCGAGGTTATGTCAGGCCTTAGGCTATAGGGGACCCTAGATTATAGTGGATCTTAGGCTGTAGGGAACCCTAAGATATATAGGGGATTCTAAGCTTACAGGAAACCGTAGGTTATAACGGGCCTTAGCCTATAAGAAACCCCAGATTATAGCGGACCCCAGGCTATAGGGGACCCTGAGCTACAGCAAACAGTAGGTCATAGTGAACCCTTAACTATAGTAGACCCTAGAGCAGGGGTGGCCAAACCGTGACGCATTGCATCCTTGCGTCTACTTATTCTTTTGAAGTAAACTCTCTGTTATCACATCCAATAACTGTGGTCCAGAGTTACCTTCATCAAACGAGACTCTCCGGTAGCTGTAGCATCATCAGCGGTTCCACGATAGCGACCACCTTTTTGTCCAAGAGATCATTTCTGATTATTGTAGATTGGTGCTCCAATAAACGTGTGTCTT
Source organism: Stelis phaeoptera (assembly GCA_943735885.1). NCBI lineage: Eukaryota > Metazoa > Arthropoda > Insecta > Hymenoptera > Megachilidae > Stelis > Stelis phaeoptera. The sequence continues at coordinate 9,405,203 of OX030933.1, forward strand.
TTGAACTGAAGTAAATTAATTAATTTAATTGCGTGATTGAGTTTTTCCTTTTCCTCTCCTAAGCGAAGCAGATCCTACCCCTATCCCTATTTCCAACCCCAACCGTGAACGTAAGAAGGTAGAAAAGGTGCTTGAATTGTATGGCGCATCTGAACTCATCCGTGAATAAAATTGACGCGTGGTGTGTATAAGGTTGGCCACCCCTGCCCTAGAGTATAGTGGACCCTAGTTTATAGTGTAACCTAAACAATTTTGTAAAATTACCTTGGAGTGGTAACTCACGCCCATGCTTATTTTTCATATAAAATGATTACAATTCAAAGCTGTTATGGTAAGAAAAAAATTACTCGAACGTAAAATGCAGCATACAACCGAGTAACAAGCCAGAGATATTGCCAATATGATATGATTCTTCTTTTGCCTCTCGTTTGAAAGAAAAATCTCCTGTAACCAACCAAAGAAAGAGCCACATAGTACGCGCGAAACCGGCCCCCGGACAGGGGCTAGATAATAAATATGCAAAAAGGAGGAGCAACCAATGTATCGTAAATAAAAACGACAAGGGCCGCGTGCTGCGATCTTCTTCGTATGGTGCGTCGTATAAAATAAGTTCAAAACGAAATACGAAAAAGAAAGGAAAGGAAAAAAACAGGAACGATACCGAAAGAAGAAGAGTCGAAACGAGCGAAAGTAGCAACGTGTCCTGGCAAATCTCTTGATTTAGTTCGACTTAGGAGACGCGAAACGTGTTTCACCGACCACTTTGTCGGCCGTCGTGATGAAGATACGGGTCAAAAAGAGGAACCCCCGAAGGAAACGAGCACGGTGTATCTCGAAGAAAGAATCGAGCAGTCTCGCGATTATATCGACCTGACGGCTCTATTTATAGAAGCTTCGAAAGAGGCCAGGCTAAATTTAGATCCGTTTCACGGCTGGCCAGGTAAGTCCTTTTTCGAGGGTAAGAGTTGAGAGAAAAAAGATGAAATAAGTAGCGGCTGACTTTTTGGAGAACGACGGTGTTAAATGGCCCGTGATTTGATACGTTCGGACGCCAGGAGTAAAAACTTCACAGGGGGTAAAAATATGCGTGCTACCAGTAAAATTGATGATATTTTTAAACTTAATACTTGTGCTTTTTTTTTCGTGTTTTAGGATTCACTATTAACAGACATATAATACTGAGCGCGTTAATCTTCCCTAGGAAAAATGGTAATACAAGGAAAGTCGATTGTACCTAGGCATAGGAATTAACTTACTGCATTAATCAACCAACTTTGTAATAATTACTGAACGTGAGTAGTCACTGTGTTTAACTTAATTTAAACATAACCCGAATTTAATTTAGGTAACTAAAACTTCAAGTGGTGGAATTTCCCTTCCCTACACCGCCATTTTCTGTAGTAGTCAAGGGTCGTAGCCAAAGTCATACAATAAAGGGTGTCATAAAGGAATAAAAAAATGTCCTATTCTACTATTTTATATGCAAAATTATTTACCATTATTATCAGTAATAGCCGTAGTCCGCTACCCCAAAGTCAAGACTTGCCTATAAATCACTTACCCCCGTTTCGTCGAAATATTCCCGTTCCAAGATAAAATTTACAAATACACAAGAATTACTCGTTTAACAGTATCTGATTCGTGGATTACCAGAAAGTTCCCACGAGGAACAGTATTCTTTTAAACACTGTCCGGAAAATCTATCAGGAACGAATTGAAAATCAATGATCCCTCTGTTTTGTTCCGTTAACTCTCGCGTCGAAAAAAAGGGGAAAAAAATATCAATATAACGATGTAGCAAGTGGTGATCAATCGGCTAGTGGTATCGATCGAACTGATCGATAGATCATCTATCTAGGTGTTTAACGAGCGAGCCAGGCAAAGCCTCGAGGTGTTAAGGTACTCACCTGTACTCTTTGCCGATGACGATCCTGTTTTCGTTGCCGCCTCTCCAGCTCCTCTTTCCTCTCGATCAGCGACCTTATCTCAACCGCGGCCACGGGTGCTGTATTATCGTCAGGCACGTCTGTACACGAGGGTAATCTCTTCAGGGTGGAAGCTGGCTCATCTTCGCCCTCGCTGTAACTCTCCACCAGAAGCTCCGAGTCGCTCTGAGAAGTGAATTAAAGTCTCGAATTCATTATACTTTTCAGGAAGAAGGAAGTTGCGAAACGTCGGGGACTTTGGGTTCAATTTTCTATAAACCGTTCCGCTCCTTTCATCTGACTTTATACCACGTAACTGTTCATTTTTTACGGGGGTGTTGGTTGCATGGGGCGCTTTTCGAGGAAAGTTATTTTTGTAAATTTGTCCGCGTTTATGAAATAGTATATGACGTACCAAGGGCGCAGAATGAGTGATTGGCGCCCGGGTCGAGTTGACAATAGGGACGAGGGTGAGAGTCACCTTGCGCCCGTGTTACGTACGCTATTTTTTGAACCAGAGGGCGCAAGAATCGGGCACTTTGCGCTCTGATTCAAAAAGAAATTTAAAGTCGATCCTCCTATCACAGAGCTAATTACTTCTGCGTTATATCGAAACCGTGCTGTAAGGTGGTTTACAGGATTCTAAGACGCGATATCTATCAAATTACGCTGCGATTTACTTAATTACGTGAAAGGCGGAAAAGAAAATCTTGAGCTCGTAATACAAATTTTGTATGTTAATTAAAAGTCACAAAAATTGTTTACCTGTTCAGGGGGCGAACTGGGTGTACTCGTGCTGGATGCCTCGACCACAGAAACGTATTCACTGACACCGGTCTCGCTCTTCTGCAATTTCAGCACCGGCGTTTCAAGGCCGCACAGAAACACTTGGCCAAAGAACAGAATCTTGTTTATCCTGAGGCATACTTGAGCGACTTCCTGGAACACAACACGACCATGGAATCACCATGGATTCAGCCATGGACCAGCCGGGTGACAAGCGAAACACGAGTTCGTTCAAGAAAGCTTTTAACACGATCTATGGGTTCTGGATTGATTTCGTATAATATCAAAAAGGAATGTTCTAAAATTTATAACACGAAACTGAAAGTATGAAATTAGATTTATATTACCACTGTCACAGTGAAAATGGACACGCTTAATCAGACGCGTTAAAATATCAATCATCGAGGATACGATTGCTTAGTTTTCAAATTCAAGCTTTCCGTTTCTTATCTGACGCTATTCTGTTCAAAGTTTATATAAATTGTTGTTTGAATAATTATTTAATTGTACAGTATCTAAGGTGTCTAAAGAAATTCTGAATCTACGAAAAATCTCTGAAATACCATCAACAGGAACACTGATAATTTACGAAGATTATTTTAATGTAAATAATAATTTAGAATAAAAGTAAAAATTATTAGACAGAACACAAAAGTGGTTCGACGGATAGGTTTGGATTTGAAATTCTATCAGAATTCGAACAAAGTTTTCTCACCATGTCTTCGTTCTTCTCGGCGTAGCAAGGATCCTGAGGATTCGACATCAGCGGCGTGAATCCTGCCAGTGTCATATCCTCCGGCAATTTAACCAATTCCAGCTCTGAAACAAACATTGAACGAGCGCTCTTCAACAAAAATCGCGTACTCACCATTCAACGCAAATTAACTGAAATACTAATCGAGGCTAACTAGGAATAAGCGTTCGGTGTTTAAGAAGGAAAAATAAATCCAACGGATAAGCTGTTGAAGAAATTCTTCGTGCACGCGGAAGAAGTTCATCGTGAAGATACCGCTTTTCAAACTTCGCCTAATGTGTACACGATCGAAGCATCAACGTGCACCTTGAACAAACACTTCTTCCATTTCTACGATTAGAGTGTGCAGAATTTCAAATGAAGTCAAGTGTTTGCTTAGGAAATTATTCCGCCACGAGGACATTTTCATTTTTCAAAAATTCATCAGTAAACACTGGTATTTCTCAAAGTAATTTTTAATAAGTTAAATTATTACGGTAATCTTTGTGGAGTTTTAGACTGAAAACTGAACTCGAGACATTTCCCAGGATTTCGTTTTAAAATTATTCCAACTGTAATAAAAGGTTATTTTACTCGAGTGCTAATCATTCTTAATTCCTGGACCCCTTAGATAGCGACAATTTAAATTTAGCAATCAGCAAACTTTCAAATATTGCTATGAATATTATTTTTCCAATATATAAAATATTTCGTTTAAAAAATGAAATATCTAAAATTATTCGAAGTTTCATTGACCCAGTATTCACCGATCAAGGATCAATAAATAAGTTAAGTGATAATTAACTTAATTAATACCATAAGAACAAACTACGAAAGTCGTGAATCTGAAGTTTTATAACAGAATATTTTGAAGCAAGAATTTAATCGTTCAATTACTTTTTGAAGAAAAAAACTAAAGAACAATTTCTGTTTCATATCCATCCCATAGTTATTTCCCAGTTCCAAAGGAGATTACAGTGGCTGAAAATACAAAAACCAACTGTGGACGATACAGTTACAGGCTGCACCATATTTGAAAGCATCGCAATTATGGTAAATACCATTGTTCAAATTTTTCGAACAGGTACAGGACAGATACGGCGTTGCTGTTCTTTTTTCCCCCGAAAATTATGCTCCAGCTTCGCGATTGTTGTATTTGAACGAAAGATACTGATAAACGTAACCCGTTATCATGCAAATTATCGAGAGACCGTATCCACAACAAACAACTACTGGGGTGTGGCAAGGCGTTCCGGTTAATTTGACCCACGAACTACGAGATTTAAGGATATTCAACTCGGGCGCTATTTTCTAATTCTGACAGTTTGTTGGCAAAAATGTGTAAACTGCAATGGATCTTACTTTGATTAAAAAAACTTATTCCGACTATGATACGGATGCCTCACTTGCCAAATCGATTAACTCCATAAAACAAGAAGTTGAGAAAAATGATAAAATATTGTATATTGTGTTTTAAAATTCTTCTTAAAATTAAAATTTAATAAAATTCAGAAAATGGAGTTAATCGATTTGGCAAGTGAGGCATCCATATATGAATTTAAAGATACTGTTTGAAAACCGACATTAATTTCCTATGAAAATCCTTCGCTAAAAAAAGTGCGGATCACCACCGACCCAGCAACTCCCCGTTCAAGAATTAAATTACAAACGAAACCAATCGTGTTTCGAATAATTGTAACCTCGATATGTCAAATGATCATTCGATCTGTTAAACGTTTTGAATAATATTTGTTAAATGAAAAACGTAACGATTCGAAAGGTGAAAACGCATCTCGGATGAAACAAACACGATTTATCAAGAAATCGTCTCGCGTATCGGCTCGAATGGCTTGGAATCACGCGTACATCCCGCAAGCGGATCGCGACGGCGAACGTCCACGAGTGATAGCACGCTCGCGTGATCCCCGTGTAAGCCACGACATCGATTTGGAATTCGTAGCTGGAATCAGCGTGCACGCGAAATAGAGAGCGCGATTAGGTTTCTATATTTCTTTTCCCCCGTGGCTCGGAACGAGTGTCCCGGCTTAATCTACCTCGCGCCAAGTTCTGCAGCAGGATGATCGATTGCACCGACCGACACGCTGATCCTCCTCACGTTCCACGCGAGTACCCGGCCATGGCTGACCCTGAACTTCGTGTAATATTCGCGATAAATGCGGCCTGACCGTGTAAAGCGATTCAAGGTTCATCCGAGCGAATATTAATGGCGATCGCACCACCATCACGAGCACCCAGTACGAAATTGTTCCAGGATTTTTTTCAATCCCGGAGCAATAACTGTTGCTAATCGTCGTTTTCAAATGTTATTTTATAAAAAGCTCAGCTTTCAAATAATATAGTTGTCGATGAGAAAATTAGAGAAATTAGGGAACGTATGAAGGTAGCACAAGTTTGATTCAATTTCATGACATAAAAGTATCGTAAAATAATACTTGTGATGCATCATTTTAAAGCTTAGAGTTTCACGAACGTAGCTACATAATTGCTCCGTTACTATTCCTAATACAAAATAACGAGTTACGATTTAAAATAAAGAATGACCGATTTTGAAACGTGTAAGGTCTAATACATTTTCATGACATAAAAGTATCACAAAATTCCACTTGCACCACACCGATTTCAAGCTTTGAGATAAACAAAAATCCCTACGTAAGCGTTTTATCAATATCCTTAATGCAAAATGGCTGGTTCTTCGATCAAGTTACCAGTCGTGTTAATAAGTTCCCAATTCACAATTTACTGTTTTCGAACGATACAACTGTTTGGAAAATACCTCGTCCACGATTTCCCTCCCCACTTCGAGACGCCCAATATCGTCGATCATTTTCTGAGAGCAACGCGATCGAAAAAAGGGCCCGAGTTAAATGAGAATAAAAGAAACACGTCCAACGAACGTTCACAATAACGTTCATACTCAGGGACCATAAGCACGTTCGGCGAACGGGTTGGCCCGGCCGACAGCATCGTTTTTCTCTTTGTACCTTTTGTCGAATTTATCCATTGTGCCTCGGGTGTAACGCGCGGCTAAATCGAACGGAGAAAGACAAGACGCGAGGAGAAGCGAAAGAACAGAACGGTTGGAAAAGGGTAGGAGAACGCAAGAAGAAACCGTCCAAGCCAACAAATTGGCATTACGGCACACGTTACTGGATGTACCGTTACTGTCTCAGTTCCTTTTTCGAATCGTATCGCTGGCTGCGTTCTCGCGTGTGCACGCTCTGCTCAGCCTTTCGGTGTTTCGTAATTTTTCTTTTTTTCCGAGACTTCTTCTTTTTATCCGGCTACGAGGGACCTGTCTCTTGGCACACGGCAAATGGAGTCACTTTTTTACACCCTCCGAACGAAGCGGTGTTTTTGAGAAGAGAAAGATTGACTTTTTGAAAGAAACGGGGGCGGAGAAACGGTGTCGCGTAAAAAGCGTAATGGCTTTCAAAAGTTAATTATCGTAGGAGAACGCACGAACTTGGTTGAAATTTTGAAAGAGTATCACAAAAAATGATAATGGAAGTTATATTAGAAATTTCTGTTAGGTCTTTTGAACCCTTCCGACCCTACATCGGTAGGTTTAACTTATAAAATCGTATCACAGCATATTGCACGGCGATTTATATTCAACGAAATTTAAAAAGTAAATTAGAAAACAGTGCAATAAAATGAAATATCAACCCTTTGCACTCGGAGCATTTTTGGATACCTTCGAATCTAATTTACTTTTCCACCAAAGCTTCCAAAAAGTAAATTCACTATTTCGGAAGTAAACTGTTACAAATGCTTATGAATCTATTTTTATTCCTTTCGTTAATCTTCTATATTGTATTATAAATAAAAGTTAAATTTCGCATTTCCAAGTACCCTGGTAATGCATATTTAATTAAATATGTCCCTCAAGAGACACCATTCGAGTGCAAAGGGTTAAATCGCTAATAAGTGACAGCGACCATCAAACTGTCAATTACTTTAAAGAAGTGTATATTCTAATTTTGCACAATTACTATTTTTTATGTCGTTTGTAATTATACAAAGTTCAATTATTTATATCAATTAGTTATTAATCTCAGTTACGATTATCAGTAAAATCATGATCGAAACACCAAGTGATCGATCACGATTTCTATCCTGGTAACAGGAATTTTTATTTTTTCGATATGATTCAACGCGGAGTCGAGATTTCAAGCAATGAATCTACCTTAACGGATCCGTACGGCTGGGAAACAACGTTCCAGTTTCGTGGTGCGTCCTTGGTCGTGTTATACTTATTTCTCAGACAGGTTTACACACGATAACAGTACATAATTCATAGATCGTATCGTGGCTGAAGTTATCGACGATACAAGACGGACCGTTGTCAATTCATTAAGTCACGAGCGTTCTCGTTTTGTTCGTGACCGAACAAAGAAATAACAAAAAAAAGTGAAGAAAAAGGCGCGTTTTTTGTACAGCCACTAACGGTCGAACACGATTATCTAACGCCGACTGAATGTCCGCCCATTCTTCCTTTCTTTCAGGAATTTTTGTTCACAGATCGTGAACCGATAGAACCATGTAGGCGTAATGGTTTTACAGTTAGAATTTCTTCGCGCGACGTGAGCCTTCTTTAACGAAGATATCACTTTTGTTCCTGAATCATTAACACGAAACTTGCTTATTGGCGTTGAATGTCGGACCAACGCAACGTAATCCAAAGCGACTCTTTCGATGCAAAAATTTTGAAGGAAACAACCATCTTCTTTCGTACGAAGCGAGGAAAAATTTTCTCCGTCGTAGAAACGCTAAATCATAGTATTTCATTGGTAACGGAGACCATGGCATTAATCCTGTAACGACGGAGCCGGGCCAATCATGACCCAAAGCTACGGAAATTTCGACCGAAGTCAGGAATAGAAATTTTAAATAGAAGTGCGCCAACTCCTAAAGCATAAAATTAAGTTTCGATTGTAACTATTTGCAAAAGTAGAAAATAAGAAAATCTAAATTATAAACGTGGTCTACTTACACACGGCCGTTGCCAGTGTAACGAAACGAAAGAACTTTGTATCATTTCGTTGCCAAATAAAAACTAACGAAGTTGGAATGATAACGTCTTAGCATGAATGAGTTCGAAATCGAGCCAAACAGATTTGTGTATTCACAGAATGCACGGGAAAGGAGGAAACGAGGGTAAATAGGAGAAAGATGGAGGCATACGGTAGCAGAACGGCGTGGCCCCCATAGTACACGGTGAAACACCATTGGCTGGCAACTTGTAAACGGCTACGAGAGAGTGTATATGGCACTGCAATGGTCACATCGAACGGATTCACCGTTACGTAACCGGCGGCTATCCACGGGTCAACAGACGGCCAGAGGCCCCGTGGCCGTTCGAGGAACTTCAGTTTTTCGATTAAACGACTGGTCCAGCCTTGAACTGGGCAGGGGATTCGTATTATCGCGGGGGATCGTCGTGACATTGCTTCGAATTACCTTGCTAATGATTTAATGGTAAACTAGTTAGAGCAACCGCTGCCAATGGGTTAGGATTGTTAGGAGCAGTTCTGCTCTTAACCCTTCACAGACGGATGATGAGTAATTATCCAGGTCAGTCGGGAAAGACTTCGGACATGAATTCATGACATAAAAGTATGACGAAAGAATAGTTATGATACATCGATTCAAAGCTTAAAGTCTCGAGAAAATAACTATAGAAGTGCCTGTTAATATTCTTCATATAAAATAATTGGTTGCCAATCATAGCGAACAACGACCAATCTGAAAGCATTGAAAGTCAAATACAATTTGATGACATAAAAGTGTTACAAAATAGCACTTATGGCGCGTCAATTTAAAGCTCAAAGCCTGCAAATATATAGTACATGAACGCCCCATAAATATTCTTGATATAAGATAGCTGATTCTTCGTTTGAACAAATACCAATTAACAGATCAGTATTATCCATCGGTAGCTATCGAACTGTTTGTTTCAACGCAGAACCCGCCACTTTGTGTTAAGAATATCGATGAAACATTTATGCAGTCGTTTTCTTTAAACCTGAAGCTTCGAAATGATCAACCATAAGTGGTATTTTGCGATACTTTTAAGTCATCAAATGACGTCGAACTTTCTATGTTTCAATGTCTTCCATTTAACGCGCAAAATCCTATCAATTCCAGCGTATGTCCCGACTTAACCAGAGATATTTCTGAGCAATGCATGTTTCAAAGCCGTTGAATGAATTAGATAGATAGCGAGCAATGTTTGAATTACTAATCGACTCATTCATCGACGGATCTTCATTGTAATCGCATAAAAGGGATTTGCGTGCTGTCGCTCGTGGTTGACTGAATATGTGTACTAATGATGATCGATCGTGGCGATCGTGGTTGTCCGAACAGCAATATCGACGATGTTTCCTGTTTGAAACCTTCGAACCGATAATAATTCCTGAGAAACTTTATTGGACGTAAGTTGTTTTCTTTTGCAATCTCATCTCGCGTTTGAACAACGTTGTGGCAAACTATTTGTTAAAATTAAAACTAACTTGTATAGCTTAGTTCGGTTGACACACTTCCATATTGTTATATTATCGGCAAGTATCCAATTTTAAACAGCTTATATCTTAAGAGATATTAATTTTTGGAAGAAGTATTAGTAGTGCTTAATATTCGTTAACATTACCACGTGTTAGGGTAATTAAGAATAAATTTTTGTTAATTTAACGACTCTATCTGGTATTTCGAGCTGCCAATATAATTTCAGTAACAGTCATAAAAAAGAAAACTGTTTAAATACTAATATAACAAATAAATAAAATTAAACAGTGCTTATGAGCAATTTGAGTTGAAAAATTATAAGATCTGGCAGACCCAGAGCACCAACAGATGGTTAATTATCTCTTTAATAATCTCAAATTGCTTCGTGAACAGGAAGAAACTAATTTCTACGATTAAACCGTAAATTCACTCACCATCTTCTCGACCTTCCGCATCCTTGGCCTGGATCAGTATCGTCCTGGTGCAATTCAATTTTTCCAACAGGTTCACCAACGTGGCCAATCTGCTCCAGGCGTCTCCAGCGGGGCTGCAACAAAACCATACTCATCGAGAAAGGAAAACCAAAGGGAAGGATGAAAAAGGAACGTGAATCAAATTTCCCTTGTCAGAGGTGTCGGGGCTATCCGATTGAGATCGCGTAACTGGAAACCGGAAGGATCCAACCGCGAACGGTTCTTCCCTCTCGCAATATATATTCCCCCAGTGATTCAGTAAGCTGCCAGAACCAAGAATGAACGAATTACGTGCTTCCTACCGTTCGAAGATGAGTGAAGAAAAACTGATTTCGCGCCTGGTGAGCACAGATCGAAATTCTTCGTTCGAATAAAAATCAAACGCTCAATTTTTAATCGAAATTAAATTCTAAGAAAGAAAAAAAAACACTGAACTTGCTGCTAAGCTGGGAAGAAAGATAAATATTAATTTCTTATGAACCCACTCGACTCGACGCGAAACCGCGTCGTTCGACGGTAAGGTGTTAACCGTTCGTCGCCAGTTTCATCGGCACTCAAACGAATAGCAGATCAAAGGTTCGCATTCTCGGGTCCGTCGAACCGTGGATACCGGTGACATCGTTAAATATACGAGGTGTCGGCGAGCGGCTCTCGCACGCATCCATTGGCCACACACTTCCGTGTTACTGTAAATCCAAAGTCGTCCGTTTAATTATTTTCAGCCGAGATGAATGGCAGCGAGCGGGGGATCATTTTCCAAGCTATCGATCATTCGATGGTATCGCGGCACAGCCCCCGGAGGCGGCGAATAAAGAAGCTCAGGCGTTAAAGCACGAGAGTGGTGAGCGAGGAATATAGCGAAGAGTAGACGCACGGCTCACGAGCTAGCGATTAATCGATCGGGCGTCATCAAAGGTCATTCGTTAATTGCGCTTAGCCGGCACGCTGTGGCGCACGTACACGCGTGCGTTAACGATCGAAGAATCACTTTATCGCTTCCACGAGAGGGTGCTCATTGAAAATTAACGCGAATCGAGAGGAAAAAGTGCGCTCGTATCGTATGAAGATCCAGAGCTTAGCCTCGGATCACTTCGATGAGCCAGAGCTGAATGAGTAATTTACAGTCGAAGCAGAGTGATTACAGCGTTTGTGGCAAGTGTGTAGAATGGTCCGGAAGTCGAATACGTACGCCCAAACGGAATTACCGTACGTGTTCGGGAAATTTCTGATAAATGATGTAAAGAAGAAAATTAATATTTTATTTCAACGCTTTGACTGTTAAGTCGCTCGTATATGAAAATTATTATTATCAGGAACTCAATCATTTAATTAGAAACATTAGGCACCCGAAATTATGAATAATAGACAGTTCTCTCAATAAAATTTATCTTATTAGTCACTAACAGACTGTTTCAAAATGAAAATACCCATTGACCCGAGCCGTCTTCTTAACACTTTATCTACCGGTAGCCTACTAATAGGCTTTTCGATACTACCCACTGGTAACTGAAAATCAATTAACAAACGTTTGAGTATTACTTTTTTCGTCTATAACACTGTTTAAATAATGAAAGTTAAGCGTGCTACGATCGAGAATAAATGGAAAATACGGGTTACTCTCCCTAACTCTCAATTACCATCAAATTATAAAATAGGTAGGGCTTACTTTCCCTTCCTAGAGCGGTAGATAATGTGTTAACAGTCATATTTTAGTTGATTTTGACCCGCTGCCAAAAATGGTTGCCGACGCCTATTCTACGTTCTCAATTCCGAAAACCGCGGGAAAAACGTGAAACCGTAACAGTATAATTCAATAACAGTGGCAATAAAACAGACAGAAACAACGTGGCAGGTGAAAAGAGTGAAAACGTCGACGGTGATTAATCTAAGCAATTACACGGTCACTTCGCGACACGAAGAACAAAGTTGCTATCCTCGGTGGATGGAGATAGAGAAAGAAAAAAAAAAATTAAAAAGACGAAGAATCATGGAAAAGATCGACGGCAGATTAATTGCGATCCAAGTTCTATAAATAAACCATACACCAGTTGAATCGGTTCTGTTCTGTACGCGTTGAACAAACCCGATGTAACTCACGTCCTTGCCAAGGAAACGTGTACAATTGTTAATCGCTAACGAGCAACAAACAATAATTAACTTATCCGGTCGGATGGATAGGGAGACCGATGGTTGGTTGGTTGGTTGCGCAAACAGCTTGGGTCGATCGCGACCATTCTAGCAGTTACGGGACCAAAGGAGCCTTGAAACTCGTTTAATGGACGATAGATTGCATCAGTCGAGTCGGGCACGACCATTTTTCTTCTTATTTTCTTTTTCTCTTTTTCCTTTTTTAAATTCTCTTTCTACAGTTTCGTCTTTTTGCTACGTCTCGTTAGAAAGATCCTGGCCATCGATATATTCGGTCGGTCCAACCTGGATCGCCAATGAAAATCGTTGTCCGCGATTCGACGAAAAGAAACGGAGACTTCGATGTTAGGACGCGTGCAAAATGCAAAGGTAACTTTCATTTTTGTTTTACACTTTATAGTAAATTATAAGATGAACAGGTTCTTAGGATATTTATGTGACTACAGCTTATCGAAGTATGCGAAATATTGAACTGAACTTGCACATTACTGATACTTAATTAATCGGTGACAGGCATGAAAAATTTATTGAATCGATAAGTGATCAGCGAGTTTTTGAGAAACGATATTTCTAATTTAATGCTGGATGAAAGCTGCTGTAGTGATATAATTTATTAATGGATAATTTATCCTAATTAACGATTTGAATGTTCTCGTTTAGCTACTGGAAGATTTGCAAAATAGACAGAGCTAAATTGGATCTGTTAAATTGGATTATTATTGTTATTGAAATTGAAGAAAGTTTAATCGTGAATCCCCAGAATGTTAGTTCAATGCAAATATAAATTGGTTTGCTTCATGAAAGTTTGAAAAATTGTACAAAATGAATGAAAATTTTGATTTCGAATACTTGAGTAAAACGATACGGAATGCATAATTAATTATGATAGCATTTAAATTAAGGAAGACAACGATTTGCATATCCGACCAATTAGGATCATTAACCTGTTGAAACAGGATGACCACCATAGGCATTCTACAAGAATGCAGCTTCAGGGGACTAAGGATCCTTAGAATTCCGTGTATTCCTAACACACGGTCTAGCAATTTATAAACTCATTAGGCGAAGATCGTAGCTAAAATTCCTTCACGTCCCGACAAAATTCTAAGGAAAATTTCTAACAATAAAACACGTTCTAACCTATAAGATTATTCTAAGAAAAAACGAACGTTTCGCATTTATATATTATTTTATAATCCATTAATTTTCAAAGGTCGCAACATGTTTGTATATTTCGATCAAAAATAAAATATTCATCTTGTTACTATTGTACGCAATTAGTAATCCAACTGATATGGGTACATACTGATGGTATTCGAATAATTTGACACCCGAAGTGTTCAACAGGAAACATTAAACGAAGTTTTACGACCCTGGTAGGAATTTTCGATCGATACAAATACCAGGCTGAATTAATACTTATTAAAGTTCATTTGATATTCCATCAAAATATTGATATCTGTTTGATCGAACACCAAATGAGTATTTGTAATTTCAACATGGGTATTCCGTTTGATGCCATTAGATATGGTACCATAATTTCCATGCTGGAATCAATAATATCGTTCTGATCGCTGCATGATACAACAATAAGAAGTGTACGCGTATCAAACTAATTCCAATTCCCTGTTGCCGAGTAATTTTCTGCTAACAACGAGTCGATGTTCGCCAACGATTCCGTGGCAGGGCTCCTTTGTCAATCACCGACAAGTATGTAAGAAGATAATTACACGTTGATCGTCTTCTTCTCGAACGCATCGACGACCAGCATACCTTTTATTTCGGCAAGTCACTCCTACGCTCGACGTTCCAAGAACGAAACAGGTTCACCAGCCGGTGACTTCGACGATCGCATAAACGGTTCGCGATTCCATGCGTTATTTTTTAGTAATATTTTTTAGTAATTTTTGAATTAATGTATTACTGAATTACTACATTATCAAATTACTAAATTATTGAATTACCAAATTCCCAAATTTTCAAATTACCAAATTACCAAGTTACCAAGTTATCAATATACCAAGTTACCAAATTCTCCAATTATCGAATTACCAAGTTACCAAATTACCAAGTTACCAAGTTACCAAGTTACCAAGTTACCAAATTAACAAATTACCAAGTTACCAAATTGCCAAATTGCAGAATTATCAAATTACCAAATTACCAAATTACTCTATTACTAATTGCTAAATTACTAAATTACTAAATTGCTAAATTGCCAAATTTGCAGATTACCAAGATTCCTAAGTTAATATATTATCAAATTTCAAAAATACTCATATTACTATATTACTAAGTGATCAAACTGTAAAATTACTAAAACCGTATGTTATTAATAAACAATTACGATGTTTATTTCCTTCATACTGCGATTTCTCCCTGCGGAACCCTATCAAAATGCACTTATTGATTGAATATAGACGTTTCGAAGCAATTTCCCTAAATTCTGATACAAGTCTGCAGCAAAAGGACGGTATGAAATTTTTTCATTTGACAATGGAAAATTTTAGGAATTCGTAAATTCACTTGGACCACGTGATTGTGTCCTTGAAAGTCTCACGGTTGGATAAATCGTGGCGTGATGTAATTGTTCTCTTCGGCTTTCGCGAGTGCAATTTCGGGGGACACGTATTAGCTTTTAGCGGTACGAAGATGATCATAATTCCTTAATAGCCCCATGAGTAAATCGCCTCGCAAGGACTTTGCGTATGAGTTTGAATTTTGAAATAGAAAGTGACTATAGCTGACGAGTAAGATCTTTTTTAGAAAATAATTGTTACAATAGAATTGTCAACCAAACGACCACAATGGCACACGAGAAAAGAAAAATACAACAAGGTTTAATGTTGTAAAAAAAAAATTCTTGAATAATTCAATGACCTTGTACTCGTTATGTGGTTTAAATTTTTGACATCTTTTTCCGGATGCCATCATTTGCTAAATCAACCTCGTAACACAGCCTGTTTCTATTTAATTATTTTCACTGTTTCGTGGAAATTAACTGTTTTATAAAAATTAACATTTGTCACGCGTGTCTGCATCGACTGAACCAGAAGAACCAGACGTACTTAAAAAATATAGAGCAGAGCGGAAATAAATCGTGATAAACCGGATAATTAAATCTAACAGTACTCGAATCTTTCTTTCCTCGATAGACGACTGTGCATACGAAAAAAAAAAAAACTTATTAACCGTAAGAATTCAATTTATCTAATAAAATCATAGCATAAACGTATTTTCTAGAAAGATAATAATTGTGTCGATCGTCTTTCACAATTAAATAAATCTAAATGATTCTGAAACCTCACTTTCCCAATTTCCCGTTTCATTTATATTATAAATCATCATTCCCGCAATTTGCAATTTTGTCAACAATACAAAACTGCATCATTCATTAAATGAATCATTCTATTTGTAGTTGAAGGGGATCCTAATATTTACGGCCTTGTATGAGCAGGCAGGGTCAAATTTGTAATTTTTCTGCTCAAAAGTAGAGTATTGTGTACGTTGTCTAGCATTTATTATATTTCATAGAAACGAAAATTAAAGTGACAAAATAACGTTCCTATTATACCCTGTACGTCGTATATCTAACTCTAACTTACGATATCTAAGGATCGAATTGCTTAAATATGAACAGTCTACTTTCACAAAAGTCTTCATCAATTACCCAAAGGCGAGTCAAACGCCAGCCAAAAGTTCCAAGAAAATAAACTGAATCGATCAATCGATTTTCAACGAAATCCTTCGTTTTAAGCCACGATAAATCAGAAACACGCGCCACGACGCCGTGCGTCGTGGTTTATGTCTTCAACAGGGTCGAACTTTCCCAGCCCGAGAAACCGATTCTCGACAGGGAATTGATAGTCGAACACAACAGTCATAATTCAAGACACCTAAAGTGTCAACCTGAATTAATAGTCGCACGACGTAGCCGTGGAACCGAACGTGCCTCGTCTCCCTTGAACCTGAAGGATTAACCAGTTTGATAAAAGCGACGACGAGAGAGATACACAAGTCGCAAGCGACTTGTCCCTCGCCTCGTCGAATTAGAAGCGTTGCCGGGACGATAATTGCGCGCGAAGGACCGCGCTGGAACTCGCAAGGAACTCGTGGCAGAAATCGGCGAACCTCTTGCGTGACTGCAGATCGAGTTTTGATACGATACAGTGGTCGACCGTGACCCGTGTCACATTTAAAACCCCTCCGATACACCTTAGCCTCCTAGCACCTGGCGAAGAGAGACAAACAGTCCCATTTCGAATCAAACCGACCTCTTGTCGCACGATTTTCTCCACGAAAAATGTCGATCAGAACTAAGTACTTTTTTTATGAAATATTAACACAGACAAAGAAAATTGAAATATCATGCATGCTTTAAGAATTTAGCAGACGTTTCGGAAATTGGTTCGTTCAGAGCTACGGGTGCCTTTAGGGGCGTAAATAATTTTGCTTTCGAATTTTCGACAAAAATAATTTAGAACTGTAGTCATCGTTTAAAGGAAATTTGCAAATAAAATTCGACGGACACAAGTCATCGCAAAGAATAATTATCGTACCTTTCTTTACCAAATAACGGGTATTTTTGTTACAAATTTCCTGCCCGTTTCACGAGTTTTGCTTTAAACTCCGATGCAATGAAAAGATTAAGCGAAATTACCAAACTATAATATCGTGAGAAAAATTGATCCATTAATATTCAAAGTTACCTATTTATCTTAACTGAATACTAATTATATTATAAATAACTTATTTGCACACACTTCCGTGGAAAATAGACAATAGCATTTTTATAAAATAATATATTTTCGATGTTCCAGAATTAATGAATCAAGCACCGATATCTAATGGATTTTGGTATTCTTGGTATCGATCGTACGGTGTAAGTAGGAGCATCTTGGTTTGAATAATTTGTGGCCGTGGCGTAATCTGCTGGCGAGAGTATGCATCGCGTTTAGTTACCGACCGTACCGGAGAACAGTCCAGGATCCAGGATTCGGACCGCAGACCGCAGACCACAGGATCAGAGAGTTTGAGATATCGCGCATTCTTTGCTCCCGTAGGAAACTCTTGATCCTGATATACGCGACCACGCACGAGAAAATTTATTTCTCTCGGTGACGTTTAGCGGTTGCTGCCGCAGCTACTGCTCGTTAATTGCCAAGTTTTCAATTAGCCGCGATATCTGGGCGGTGGAACGCGATCAAACGAAAAGTGTGTACTTCGTTCTATCGAGAAACTTTTCGTGCTAAATATTCAGAAGTTAGAGAATTCCTGACGTTTCGGAGGTAAGTGATTAACAAAGCAGAAAATCGCGGACAATATAATATTCTTATCGATGTTATAAATATAATTTGAAAGGTTGCGAGTAGATAATTTCGATATGATCCGTTCTGTCTGTGCGGAAATATTCGACCCTGCGTCACGAATTATTATCTTTTATCTTTTTATAATACATGCTCCATCGAGCGCGAATTGCAGAGTGACAATTAGTAATTTTACAGTGAACGTATAAAAAGGAATTTGAAATTTCAATAATAGAAGATTTCATGAAATTTGTGGACGTCAAAGTTATATTACGGCTGACACGTAAATTCTTGTAACATCAAATTGATCCGAAAAGAAATTGAGGCGTTGGATGGAAGAGGGGCACATAGGCTTATGTGCCCTTTTTCCGTAAATCGTTTAAATCGTTTCGACTTGTATGCTTATTATATTTTAAAGACATGTAACTACATTCTTACAAAAATTTGACTTAAAAGCATTGATACTTATTAAATTATTCAATTATGAAAACTTTGAAGTCGATTATCTCGAAACGGCATTTCGGCGTATGTGCCCTTCTTCCATCCAACGCCTCAATTATGATTTAAAAACAACGAAATTTCGCGAAGTTTTCATCACGGTTGGATCCTTGAATTATATGATAAGAAAATGATAAAAGGACATACCCAACTCTGTAATCGGTGCAGGATGGGGGTGGATTCCAAACGGTACTGTGACAGAGCATCCAGTCGCACCAAATCTAGAAAAAAAAGACAAATAAACGTTGATTGATGAAGAATGGATATAACAGAAATTCTATTTATATCGTTTCTATTTATAGAATATCTGAAAGACGTTTCACTTCGTCTGCCAACGTTCATCCATCCTGAGAAAGTGAATCGTATGCCAGCAGTGTTGTGTCGCGTCCACTTTATCGTTAATATTAATGATCTTCCATGAGACAAGAGCGAAATTCTTGCCATTATCGCGGTATTTCGATAGCGATCTATCTTGTTTCCACCACGATTCATTCTCAATTACATACGATTTTTCCTTTTCCCGATAGAAAAATTCGTATACCGATAAAAATAATCAAGATAATCTATCGAATACAATACTCGTCACAATTTAAATTCAAAAGGTCATCGAATTTAAATTAAACAGACAATTTGAAATTTTTATAACCATAGGCTATCAAAAATTAAATTTTAAATTATTTAATAAAAATTATATTACTCAAAGGGAATTCGGAATAATTATACAAATTCCCGGAAAGGGAATTTGGAATAATTATACAAATACGTTTATTCTATAACGAGAATTTCAAAAATTTTCCACTGAACAGGATCCATTAATCAAAACTAACTTCATCGACACCTCTTCGAGGTTCGGCCGATTTTCCGAGAATAATAATCGAAGGATTAAACCACTGAGCCGAGCGTAATGAAACAGCGACCAATTACAGCAGAAAATCAGATTATTAAATGGAAGCAGGGGACAGTGTATAACTAACGATTCCACGGTCAAGAAAGTCTTACGGCGATCGTATCTCGGAGCCAGAACGGACGCGAAGGCATCCTCGAAGGCTGCAACCGGCTGGAAAAGCAGGAAGAAACTGGTGACGTTCGCGGTACCAATGGCTTGTCATAGGGGGTTTGACCTTTATCGATGGAGCGTGCGTGCATAGCTTACGTGCGATAGGTGCATTAATCGTGAACCCCGGGTTGCATAATAAGTCGGAACACGAACGAACCAGGTCCATGGAGGCTGACAACGGCCACCGGCGGATCTTGCGTGAGTGCGAAGCTTGTGTCGCTTCATAAATTCACCGCTGCTTGTGCTCGGCCAAGGATTACGACGATGACAAGAGGGCGAGCAACGATTGGATCGTGTTCGGTGAAAAATCATAAAACCTTCCATCTTTGTGAAAATTACTCACAGTTCGTTCATGTTCACAACATTCGTTCGAACATCGTATTATTTTAATTCTTCGAGTTGAAATCTAATTAAATGGTTAATAACCAGATAATATGGACGATGAACTGTGTGAATTATTGCTATTTCCTTGAATGACCATTCACTTTCTCAAGCTTTTCTTTCATTTATCTATCGATTACCTCCACCATTTGTTAACAAATATGTTACATGTATATTCTCCGAAGAAATCTAAGCTTTAGTAGGTTTTCCACTCAAAAGTAAACACTGGTATACGTTAAGAAGAAAAATGATAAAATAGAATTGTTTATATATTAAAATTACACAAGATCGATACTGTCCTTGCTATGACCAAATTTCACCAATTTGATTATTTTTGCATTAAAGTGACCGATTAACTAACTATCTTGCCTTTTCGTTATAAAGTATCAAAATTGATTTAAACCGAATAAGTTTTGTAAACATTTTCAATTAACTTTTGAACGGCAAAAGGTTAGACACGTGTTTGAACGTTTGATCCTTGAAGGATCCGTCAGATCGATTAAATCCATGCAATACGACAGCGGTTTTTCTCGGTACGGTGGAAAGTTTCTCGGGAAAAAAGGAATCCTGACAGAAGTTCCATTAGATATGCCATAGATAACGGAAATACCTTGATAGCTGGTAAAAGGACTTGCATGTCCTCGCTAACAACCATCCTCGGCTCTTCGCTGCTGTCCAACTGAGACTTCAACAAGGACACGCCACGTTCTAAAATCAGATTGAACATCTGCAAGGATACGATCAGTGCCCTTTCTTGGACCTCGGACCGGTAGCCCTGTTCCATTTGAGAATCTGAAACATCGAACGAAAGCATCGGACCGTTAGCATTACATAAATATTTCCGCCATTTCAGTTAGAATATTATCGTTTCTTATTTCCAATGCAAAACAGTCTTACGGTTAATCGCGAAATAACCGTTTCTTGCGTAAATAACAAGTTTCCTTGCTACTATAAATATAATTTATCATTATTATTTCTAGAGTTGGTAAATACGAATGAATTTCTGTTACAAAATTCTACAATTTAAGAAAATACTAGAGGATTATATGAATTTTCAAAAATTTTGGGGTGGAACGCCGTGAGCCTCGTAAAATAGAAAATTCAAGGCTTAAATCTCAAAATTATAACTGCGATTATTCGGAATACCATTCTGTTGTTTTTCAAATGAAATCTTCCACTTTTATAATAGAAACAACCCCCACAATCCAAAGAAGAGCTAATACCGTGTCAATGCTACAAGATAGAAAACCGAAAGCTTAAATTTCAAAATTATAATTGTAATTATTCGCAATACGATTGTTTCATTTTTCAGATTAAACCAAATACACTCGGAGTTTTATTGAAGGTTTTAAAGAGTCTTATAAAGCAATACGGGAATTAAGAGATGTAACAAAAAATGCGGAAACGCAGTTAACGAAGACATTTTTGCCCCGATCCGCCTCTTATATCCGTCGCGATCAGGATTATAGTCCGACATTTTAACGTCGGACAGGATTACGAACAAGGCTAACAGAAAGCCGTGGACAGGATCGGTGTACAGGTGTACAAAGAGAAAGAGGAAGCTTAACCGCTTTACGAACGCGACATCGTGCGGCACCTTTCATCTAGGATACCATGACTAGCGTTACCTTTTGCTACGACCGTGCTTCAACGTTCGCAGAAGAGGTTCGTTATTGATCAAACGGTTAATGAATTTTAGGATCCCGTATGCTTTAACAGAGAACATACGATATCCTTTGAGCGTATGACGGATTCATTAAATCAAGACGCGAAACAAATAATTGGCGCTTGAACTACCGCGAGAGAAACAGTCATAGTTGCATTATAAAAAATTAGTAAAACCTTAATTAATTCTTCAATAATGAAGCCTGGGTCAATCTTAGTCTAGACTTAAAGGAAATATTTTAACTAAAATTTTAGCGAAAGGTTTAATAATAAAACGTAATTTTGAATGATATTTCATAATTTGGAAAATATGACAATTACCTATAATTTCTAATATCTATCACCAAGTGACAATGGTTAATTAAAATTGTGACAAGCAAGCACACTATCACCTACAAAGATTAAACGACACGCAACTTTGACGGACATGTTTCAAAATTGATCGAGATACAAGAAGGATTAGAGAGATAAGGGGAGAAGTTCGAGGAGTAAGTCGACAGACGATACGCGTAATTTTCGCTAATGATCGTATTAGCAATTAGTTAAGGCCTTTCTATAAATCATCCCTAACTAATTGCCCTTTACACTCCCCAACACACGAAAAAGACCACACGGGCCGTGACTCGAGAGAACCTCGTGGTTCAACGCTAATTATTATCCACGTACGTGATAAATTAAACTGCCAGACGCCATGGGTAACGTGGACTCTGGCTTTCGTGTATCTATGGTGCAACATGGACCCCGTTATGAAGTTATGGAACATCGTTCGGTCTTGGCTCGTTCAATTCGTGCCATAATCCCTATCACAATTTACATTGTATTTAATAATACCCCTTGGTAATATCCTTCTGTTTTTAATGTTGATATCGGCATATATTAAGAAGCATTCAAGAAAATTTTTCATCCTACGTTTCACGATTTTTGAAAAATATAATTAACCACCGATAAAAGTTATTCGTGTCAAAGTAGTATCGATTATTTAGAACTGATGTCAAAGCGACTCTATGGGTGTGGTAACTGTTAATCGGTTTCGTGCTAGCTGGAAATAGTACATTTTTTTAGCAGAAATTGTGGAAAGAAATATTTTATTTTTGGGAACATTAGAAACTTGGGAAACGTAGGAAATATTGTATTTATAGAGATTTGGAAACTTCGGAATAGGTACTGTATTTTTAGGAGCTTGGAAACTTAGAAATATGGTATTTTTGGGGAATTTCGCAATTTTGGAATATTATATTTTTGGAAGCTTAGAAACTTCGAAATATGGTATTTTTGGGAACATTAGAAACTTAGGAAATATTATATTTATAAAGATTTGGAAACTTTGAAATACTGTATTTTTAGGAGCTTAGAAATTTATGAATATGGTATTTTTGGGAATTTCGAAATTTCGGAATATTATATTTTTGGGAACTTAGAAACTTAGAAATATGGTACTTTCGGGAATTTCGAGATTCCGGAATATTATATTTTTAGGAACTCAGAAGTTTAGGAATATTACATTCTTCCAAGCTGGAAACTTCGAAACGTTATATTTTTAAAAACTCAGAAACGAAGCATACACAACTGTAACATTCTTTACGTGTGGCCGTCGAAACGAAAAGATTAAATAAAGAAAATTCAAACTTATCCTTGAATTTGATTAACGTTAAGTTAGTATCGACGATCATCGATAATCTTCGCACGCCAATCAACAAAACAGATAGTTAATTTCCCAGTTCCACGATGTCTGATTGAATACCCTCGGGGAGGAAGGGTTTTAACGTCGATCGAACGTGAAAGCAAGCAACACGAGCCGTGCAAATGAAGCACGAGACACGAGCAATTACATCGTGGAAGCTTTGATTACCAGTTTCGTCGGCGTCGAACAGACACCGACAAGTAGCAACAGTTTACAGAGGACGAACGGATAATTCGATTGATACGGAAACAAGAGGCCAAGCCGGGCGGCGGGGCTCAGCATTGAATCAACTTTGAAAAGGCTTTCCTTCTTTCCTAACGAACCCGAACGCGAGAACGATTCTACGCGTGCCGTTTAATGAAGTTCGAGTTCGAGGTCAGGTTAGTTCTGTTTTCGGGACCGATATTAACGTGATTACCGTACGAAAACGGACGACGAATCGAGTTAGCCGGCTGCCAGGATGATTCTATTAGTATCGATTCACCCCTGACTCGACCCGTCCGCGACGATAATGAATTTTCCCCAGACGTTTATTTCACCGGGGACGTTGGTCTTCCGTTGTCAAATTAACAACCGACACGGAAAAGACCGTCATGAGCCAGACCGTGAAACTCTAGATTGATGAATAATCGTATTTTCGTTAGAAAATTAATTCGTCAAAGTAATACTAGAAAATACTACGTCATATTTAAAACAATTACCTAGGAAAAGTAAAATAGCCCAAATTTTTAACAAGAAGCTGTGAGGTAATAAAGTATTTGGAAGTAAGTTTAAATCGTTGCTGCCCTAATGGTCTATTGTTTAAAGTTTGATGAAGGGCAAAGTGAAAATGTTACATACCAAAAATCATCAGCACGTGAAAAATCCAAAGACGATTATCAGGACGGAAATGATCGAAGGTTAACAGCGTATCCCTCCCGTGCGATGGCTCGAAGAGAAATGAAAACAACAAGAGATTCATTAAACAGACCAAGCTGTCCGTGCAAGGACAGGAAGCCTTCGGGGGCAACCAGCAGCCAGGTATGACAAGCACGTCAACCATCACAATAACAAAAAGGGGTGTTCGTGCGTGAAGAACCGACCCAAGACCTTGGCGAAATTCTCGTCGTTCATGTGTTACACGAACGTATGTAGGTGTGAACAACGCTTTCAACGCGATGCCCTCGCGGCCAATTTGCTGGATTTATGATTTAACGCCGACGTTGCTTCGCGCCGATGCTACCGTTTAAGGCGATGACCGCTCATTACCCGAGATAATTACCCATCGTGTGCTACAACACGGAATAATCGTGCTGAGTTTACGACACGGGCGTGTTTTACGTTTATTCGATCAAAAAATATTGAAATTCTTGGTATTCGCTGTTTTTATGAAAAATTGAAGAATTTTTTAAAATTTATTTTTTGAAATTTATTCGTTAATATTTTGAGCAGAAAATGAATAGACGGCTGGTAATTTATAATGGAAAATTTAATTTACAAAATTATTAGAATACTATAAATCAGAATTTCCAATACAGACGTAAATTTGTCGATTTTTCTGCGATGAAATCCGGGAAATTTCGAAAGAAAATTCATGAAAATGCCTCGAATTTAATTAAAATATTTGAAAAACATGTAGTCAACGAATTTCAATCAGAATGTAAGATCCTTCAAATAAACAAGCAAAATACATAATCCTAAACAATTATTCTTGATTCAAAGAAACCTTCACCCCTTTCATTAATAAAAAAATTATTTTTAAACAACCGATAAGGTCGAGAGAAACTTATTTTACTACGATATAAAGGTCGTTCCTCGTGCAGTTATCATTTTGTTGCAAGCCAGTCGAGCAACATGTTCAAATGCGAAACTCTTAGGAAGTTAACTTAGGAGAGAGAAAAAAAAAGGAAGAACTAACGAGACTGTGAAGGAGGGGACATCGTCAGTCGCGGATTCAGATACTTATCTTGTCTGTCATGGAACCATGACACGGGAAATACAATGCAACAACTGTTAGATTGATAGACTGGAACTGGGAGACGGAACGACAGACCTCAGTCATGCGAAAGCGGACCTCCTAGAGAGCGGATGGCTGCGATGATGGCCGTCCGAACATTTGATACCCGTTTCCAACAATAATTGAACGTTGCCAACAATAATTGAATTTGATACAGCCACGGACACGGTCGATGCGTCCTCGTAAATACGCATTAATCTCAGGAGATGCAATTACGGTACGACGAATGATAGCGGCACGCAAGGTGTCAACGACTTGCCATTTTCTTCGAAATTTCCAACTGCTAAAATTGTATTTTTCACGGAATATTGATCAATCGTGGCCTAGGAAAAATATAACATTAGATATTTCAAATAAACAAATTTCAAAAACTGTAAGTTCAAGGTTTAAATAAATTCTCATTATAGAATCTTATACATTCGCAGTTCTATGAAGAACTTTATTGTAAAGAATCGAAGCTACGAATTTTATAATTTGCCGCGTAAACTCGCAGGCTGTCCGCTCCGAATCCGTACACGAGTCGGAACGATATCCGAATATAAATATTTCTATCCGTATAATAAGTCTTTTCTGTTATTCCTGTTTCCGATAAAATATATCTTAGATTATCAAAAATTAATTAATCAACCGATGTCATTTATTACTGTTTACCTGATCAAATGTTAAGTTGCTATTCTAAAACGATCGAGAAAGTACAAGTATGAATCTGCGGTAAAGAGGGGTATACCCTGGTCGCCCCGCGGTGTCTTCGATCGTGGCACGCAAAGAAGCTGGCTCCGGAGTGGCGCCTGGCGCCAACACGCTAGCGCCAGCCTAAGCGCCTGGCGTCGTGTTCGTCGTGTGAACGAACCATAAGGCATATGGCTACGTGCGCATCGTGCATACACGCGAATAATACGTGGCGTCGGCGACCTTGGCGGTGTACACGCGTTTTTCTACTCGATAAGCAGCAAACGGTCTTACTACGCGCATAGATGGCTACCAATGGGGGATGGATTAAAAAAGAAATTTAAAAAAAGGAGGGGGGGAAAGAGCTAGAAGCTCTGGTCGAAGCTATGTTGTACGTACACGCGAGTTAAGTTATCGTAAACTGGTTTGCCGGTTGGAATGGCGCAGGGACGATTTAATAAAATGGCGCCAGCCGGCTAGCTGGATGTCCGATTACGATATCCGGGAGGGCTGATAAATTCCGCGAGAAACGGTGGATCGTGTCGATAACCCGACGAGAATTAACATCCTGGATAACGCGACCGAACCGCTACCACTAATTGAAAACCACCCCGGACAAGTGTGAACCGACCCGTAGCAATTATTTAACTGACGACCGCCTCGAATCATTTTCTATCCAAGATATCGAGATTCTAATCTTCTCGAACCTGCAAAAATTCTGTCCACTCCCACGATAGATACTCAAACATCCATGACTACGATCAACGATATGCCGTTGATTCTCATTTCAGAATCATTACAACAAGGGCATGCTCGTAATTTCGATGTGCACGTGAAATATTCCAATTATTTAAATAAACTAAGGAGTACCGAAGCATATAGCGGTGTAACCTCGAAAAAAGCGAAGGAACATGGATGATCACCTGTTTCCAGCAACAGAAAAGCATCGACTCTCGCTTTTACCTGGCCACCGATTCGAGTCACTCGCCATGGGACTTTTATCCCCCGTTGAACACAAACGGCCGTATAAGAAGAGCCGAAGAGGAACGAGCAGAAAAAGAGGAAGGTATAGAAAAAGGAGGGAGCGAGAGGCGCGTTTATTCGTCTGCAAATTAGTCACGAAGTCGGCGGATCGGAATGGCAATGGTGGTGGCGCTGCCGTTGTTGGTGAACAGCTTCTGCTGGCGAGCTAAGAGCTCAACGTACGACCTTGGCGAGGCCTTGCGAGGTCGCTGACATGATTCCATCCTGTCCACGGACTCGGCAGATCGTTGGGATTAGGAGAGGAACAGGGAGAAAGGTGAGAGAGACAACGAACGAACGGGCTGTAGATGTCATATCTTATCAACCGCCAAGTTCTTTTGCCAAGGGAGCAGATTTTTATCGGGCCGTTGTTACAACCGCCGACCAAATGAATCTTCTTGCCGGCTATCGCAACGCAAATACGTAATTTACGGTGATCCAAGATCGCCAGAAAGACGAACGCACGACCTGCTTTAACGAGACACCCATGAAATCCTGACCAAAGATAGATAAATTAAATTTATAGTTGAATCAAGGTAGCTTGAAACTTTAAGATCTACTGAGCGTATATGTACGCCTGTCGCGGACAAAGGGTCAGTGTTGGATGGGAGTGAATAGAGGTTGAATTTAAATTAAAAAACCCGATAACACGACGAATCGAACAGACGATTCCCCGAGTGAAATATTAACCTCTCCCAATAAATTAGATAATCGAAACTCGGGTCACATTATACAAATCCAATTATATCCTCCAGCGTGTTTCAGGAATACCCAAGACAGAAGAAAAAGCAATCGAAAGAAAAGCATCGCGGAGATTGCAGCCTCTCGTGTCGCGAATAATCTCATTTTGACTTTAATTACAGAGTCGGGACACGTTTAACGACGGACAAGGGGTGAAGGAGGAGGGGGAGGAGAAAGAAGAAAAGGAAGCGCGGTCGAGAGTTTAGCATCGCGACACGGCATCAGGGCACGCAAGCTCAGTCTTCTTCGCCATCTTATCTTTCCTTTTACCCCCTCGCAATTTTCCTTTTTGCACGTTTTCTTTTTTTTTTTATTATTATTATTATTATTTTTTGAATTCGTACAACGGGCACAGAAACACTCGAGTTTCCTATAATCATGTCCGCCAAATCATACTCTGATACATAGTAATGATCCCGGTGGATATTACGTGGAAGTAACGACCGGACAAAATACGTACACGCGAGTTCGTTTTTCCGATTCTCTATCCCCGGGGATCGGTCGAAAAGAAAAAAAGATGGCTTTCGGTGATTTTATGGCTTACGATATAACGCGCACGTTCCCGTACACGACTCGCATTCTAATGAACGCGCAAATTGACGGCTCCTGGTGCCAAAGCATTTCTCGGGATCTATCATCAGGGGTCGTAAAACTGCTTCGATTGCTTGTAATACGATTGCGGCGCGAACTGTGCGATCTTCGCCGAAGTGTACGACCCTTGTTTATGAAAATGAAATGGATAGGAAGGCTAATTTTCACGTTAAAATTAACACGTTTAACGATACGGAGGGCGCTGCAAATTTAACGCACCTGATTGAATTTCGTAATAGAAAGTTTAAATTGGAACGTGGTACGATTGGGATACGAGTACTAAAAATGTTAAATAATTAATGATAAATAGTAAATAATGTTAGTGTTAAATTGGAATATGAAAGTATCGTAATTCGGGTAATCGAAAGCTCATTTCCACGCTGAAATTAACACCTTGGATCCCTTGGGGTGGTAAATAGCAAGTAACACTAATATCATAATTATTAACTTCGTAAACTATCGAATGCTAATTTCTACGTTAAAATTAACACGCTGGATACTGCGACACAGTAAACAACGCTAACACTATAAATATTACTTTTGCAAGGTGCCAAGTGGAAGATTAACCGTAAATTAAAAAATAAAACGATCGTAATCTGAATAATGTGATATTAACCCCTTGACTTCTGTCGTTCAACGTTTCATTACAGTCGAATTTTAAGTTTAATTCTGATTACAATTTACACAGTTAATGCTTGTCAAGTGGGAAGTATATATAATATTTCAATTTCCTTGATTTGTTTTAACGCTGGAGCAATAAATATTTAGCCCTGACTGACGCACTTGTCGGGAAAATCGTAAGGCAAGGGATTAGTGAATTTCTATCGGTACAAAAGTACCGATTTCGACCGATGTCGTGTTTCAGTCGATGACCGAAGTCGTGTTTCTGCAAGCACCTGACCGAACGAAACACGTTTTCATGGGAACGCGTAGATTCTTCATAGAGCACCAGGTATTCTTCAAACCTGACTCGAACCCATCGTTCATCCTAGACGGTGGCGAATGTCACGGAAGGAAACAGTCATCGTAACGAGATGGATAAATCACTAACCAAGACGGGTGACTGTCTTCCTTTGAATGGTTCATCTTTGACTGATTGTGGCTGATCAAATACTGGTTAGTACAGGTGGATCAAGGGCTGATATGCAGTCATGACGTCGAAAAAATTCATTTTTTTTTTCTTACTTTCATTGACATCCAATAAATAAATGCCAGAATTCCTAATTAATACTAGCGACGGTGTTTCGTGGAAATTCAAGTGTGAGCCACATATGGATCAAATTGTGAAGAAATGTATGGGTCCTCCCGTTTCTTTCTCCCATCGAAGGATAACAGAATCAGATTTGAATTTATTTGCTACTCGAATAGAAAATTTGCTTGTTTAACGATACACGTATTGTCTGAGGCATCCTGTACAAATCCCCGAGGAGCAGCCACGTTCGAACCCGGTTTCCTTTGCATCGGTTAGCCCCCGGGTCGCGATCGGAATGCACGCAGCCGGTGTAAGCGATCGGCCACCCGTGCGAAGCGACGCGCCGTGTCGCAGATAGATAAACTTAATAGCTCCATCCATTCAACAGCGTCGATTATTGGCTTTGGCGAAACGCGTGCGAGCTGAACGGCTTATTACGTGGCGCGACACGCGAAGACGATTCGACGAATTCCTTTGTCGCCCCGATCGTTCGTCTTCCGCCAAGATTCCGTCTTCCAGCGACGTTTACGCTCCTCCCCTGAAGAAACCACGATCATCGAACCGATCGACGAAACATTTGTGTGTCGTTCGACTCGTGAGAACCCTATTATTCTTTCCTCGAGCGAAATAAGCAATGGAAGTCCTCCAGGGAGAAGAAAGGGTGAAAACGTTTGCCCCCAAGGGTTCTTTTTATCCGCAATGCGGACGATTCTCGAGATTTCTTCACCGACGAAAAACACGAAGAACGACTCGAACGTGGACGAAACGCGACCACCCAAAATTATCCCACGGACTCGGCCAGAATGGAAAGAAGACGTCGTTAGGGCCCCCGAGAAAGCAATTCCACGCGGTGGCGAGTTGGTTTTCGCGCAAACCACAAATCGAGTAGGCGAAGAATCACGGAATAGAAACATTGTACGGATAAGATTTCTTGCTGGACTGAGTATAACCATCATATAAGAAGGTTGTGGTTAGCATTGTTGATAATCGCGTTCTGTTTGATACACTGTTGATCAAAGTTATAGGATCGCGTTTGGTCGAAGTTGTATTACTGGACTGCTGATTTTAACGTATTTACATATAACATTGAATTATACAAGAAACGTGTAAAATATATGACACGTATATGAAAATGAAATAAATGTTGAAAAATCTGTAAGATAGGTAAAATTTGCGAATTAAGGTGTTATCTTTAATAACTTAGAGGGGAAAATACAATTTATGGAAACTTATACTATGGCATATAAATTTTCTATTTGTAATTTCAATTCTCTTTTATCGATTTCTTTAATTTTCTTATCTGGAAATTAAAAAGTTTCAAGATTAAATTTAAAAAGCATTAAAAATAATTTTATGCTTCCCTTTTACTAATTTTTCAATTTCGAATTGTTTCCCAATTTTCCAGTTTCGCGCCAATAATTTGCAAGAAAGAATAAGAACCTCTTACGAAGAAAGACGATAAAATTATTCCTGAATATTTTTCGTTAAAAACTTTCATTTTATGTCCTTATCAATATAAATTATTGTATCTCTGTGTATTTCTTTGACTATGTTTCTTTTATAACAGGTATAAAGTTATTGATACACAGGCGATACTATTAAATTAATTATCTAATAATCATCTAATAAACGGTTAATTTTCTTCGCACTATCGCTTACTATTTTATTGCTCCAATTACTTTATCTATATTAACGTAGGATCGTTAGCGAAACTCGTTAACTTACAAAAAAAAAAAAAAATCCTGACGATTTATCAACGTCAAGTTCGATATAATTAATCTTTTCCGTCGAAAACACTGAAGATACTGATAGCAATGAACGCGATTCACCTTTCAACAAGCTCTTGTTCCATGATTTTTCTCCCGTTTGATCCGTAATCGGCTTCTTAAATGAATAATGACAGACAGACGATCTGTTCGTATGATTTATCTACCTTTAATATATTTCCAATTATTGGCGTAGCCTAACCTTGCTAAAAATATTCAGCGTGGCCTAATTTCGTAAAATAAGAACCTCCTACTTTGAGCAATTACAATTCTATAGTTAACGCTATAGTTCATATTATAATTGTAATTATTTGAAATAAGATCTTGCAGCTTAATTTCACCAAATTTACGGAGTTAGTTAGCGGTAACTTCGTATGGACCAAAATTTCATGAATTATCCTTAACAATTGCTAAATATTAACATAACAATTATTATAATATTAATGTCAAATATCACTGACTGTCTGATTTAGTAAATTGTCAAACACTAGTAACTGTCCGATATTAACACGTTGGCTGCCACGGGGGTGACCGGCACCCGAAATCTTTTGAAATCAAATAATTACATAAGAAATGATTAAATAAACCACGGATAGCGTTAACATCAAGCTAATAATGCTAGCTATCGAATTGAAAAGTTAAATTGGAAAAATTAATCGACTGCACCCTTAATAATTAGGATTTTATCGTGTCTGACTACACACGTCCGTTTTCACTGTGGCAGTCAACGTGTTAATCATCCTCAAACATTAATATTTAATCCCTTGGAAATGATAAATATAACGTCACACGAAAGCTCATTATATCCGTAAATAAAAATTTCTCCTCGCCGACAGTTTCGCGTACAAACTGGGCCCATTAAATTGTCAACGACAGTCATCGATCACTCGTTGCACCAATAAAAAGTATCCAAAAAAATAATCGGTACCAACTATTGCTCATTGTTTCCATCGGTCTGTCAATCAGCTCTCGTTAAAATGAACGCGACAGTAACATCGGAGGCGGTCACCGACTGGATATCGTGAAAGGGTTAAGCATCGAATTCTGTAGCCAAAGGGCTGAAAGGAGGATGCCTCGTATGAATATGCATGAAGATACGGCTTGTTCATAGTATCTGTTCCGCCATACATCAGCGACACAGACCACCAATTTACTTCAGCCACGTACCACGACCGATGGCATGTGCCACGGTACCTATCGACCAAGTATATACTCTCTTCTTCCCTTCTTCTTCTTCTTCGACTTCTTCTTCCTCCTCCTCCTCGCCATCGTATTTACATAACGTTCGTTCAACGTATACGAGGATATATCTTCCAATGGCATCGCCCACTTTCGCGCGAAACACAAGAGAAAAAGAAAGACTTCGCGATTCGAAACGGTCTTTTGCACGATCGATTGACTAACGATTCATAAGGACGATGGGCGGAGGACGAGTTTATCGCACCGTCGAGCAGAACTTATGATCCTTGCTCTCGTTTCCGGCATCGATGAAACGATCCGACGGTGTTCACTGAACATTATACGCGGATTGCTGTCTTTAACCCTGCTGATACGACACGACCGGTTGTACGTGTAACGTTATGATGTACGAAGAAATTCGATTCCTTTTTTATATTTCAAGCCCTCCAATCTGGTAGCTGTAGTATGCGTCAGAGTTCGAGAAGGATAGTTTGGAAAGTATTAGGTTGACAAATAACATGTTGGCCATTTATATCGATTACCTATTACCATTTTGAATAATAAATGCAAATTGGAAGAAAACTGTGACGAAGCAAAAACCGAACTAACTTATTTGTCAACCCAATATATGATAACATGACAGATAGTGACGTTTGAGACTAATATTAAAATAATTGTCAAATTTTTAATAATCGCCGATTCTCACGTATAACATTGATTATTTTCTACTGCTTTATTTTTAAAACAGTGCATTTTCTGAGTAAAAGAACATTAAGATAAAATATTCAAATAGCTCGTTGAATATTTTTAACTTTTGCATGAAATTTCTTAGAAATAATTTTGTCGTACACAGAAAACTCCAGAAGAGAGAAATTTCTATTCGGTCGATTTGAAACCTTGAAAAAAACAATCG
Organism: Stelis phaeoptera; assembly: GCA_943735885.1. Taxonomy (NCBI): domain Eukaryota; kingdom Metazoa; phylum Arthropoda; class Insecta; order Hymenoptera; family Megachilidae; genus Stelis; species Stelis phaeoptera. The sequence goes on from OX030933.1 coordinate 9,438,454, forward strand.
TCCGACGCCCATAAATTCATCGCCAAAAATTGACAGAGGGCAGTTGTCGCAGATAATGAAGACGAGATGATTCATTGGTCATCGACGATGGATCGTTATTATCTATCATGCTGTCAAAGTTCACGCTCGATAAATTCATCGAGGAATCGTCAGCTCGGCGTTCGATCGTCCCGTTTGTCATCTTCGATGATAAATTGAGTCGAACGAGCGATAAACGAATTCAGCTCGAAACGAGAAAGATGGAAACGTCCGCGTGGAGGATGTTCGTGACAGGATGTTTAGAAGGATCCTCATCCGGTTTTTCGGACGCTGGGAACGAGTGTCAAAAGCGAGAGCCACGGAGCATTTGCATCGTAGACGACCACGAGATTATTAAACATGCAGATTACCTGTCCGTTCATCGGCCACAGACCTTTTCGTCCTTTTACTCGTACCACGATCCTGAGGATTATTCGCGAGCGAGTTTACAACCGAAGCTACTGACATTCGCTGGCGAACCAGAAGATTAAATTGTTTTATTTATACGCTACATAAAATTCCCAACTTATTGTCGGACAACGAGCGTACGAAACCACTCGACTTGGAAAATCCCTACTTTCGAAGTAAAAAAGTAGAATAAAAAAATCGATAAATCTTATTCCGAGATAAAAATACCTCCGAAAATAAATAAATTAAACAAAACCCAACGATCGTTCGATTGCCAAAAGAATCCCGGCTCGCCTGTTAAAAACGCATGCAATATCCGTCCATTAACATCAAATGTAAGCATCGAATGATCAGGTGAATCGTTGGACCGTGTCATCGGAGCAGGTGCTTCGATTAACCGTCGGAAAGACACGCTCGACGAAGCGAAAGCACCGAAGACAACCCCGTAAAAATACGCGCGTAACGAGAGGAAAAGAAGACAGAAGAATGTGGCCAGAGAGAAAGAAGGGTTGAAATCGGTGGGGTTATAACGCCAAGTAGATAGAGTGCGTCATTAATGGGTTGGCTGAATCAAGTCCTTATAGGCATTCGTAGTTATTATCCCGCGTGTTCGCCAGGAAGTTATATTTTAACGATCGTAAAAGATCCGAACGGCTGTTTGCCCGACGGGTACATAAGTATTCGTGTAAATACAAAAATAAACGTGTATCTTTCTTGGTCATCGACGAGAAACGAACAAGATGGACAGAAGTTGGTTTTAAAAGTATCAGCCAGGATAAGCAACCTCTGGCAAACAGTTGGTCGATTAATTTAAATGTAATTTTGAACCATATTTTAAATAGTACGACGGACCATGGAGAGGGCTGACTCAATCGATATCATGGTCTGTGTTTTCCAGGTCTGGAAAACATGATGAATTCCCAACGCTACACCTGGGCAAACGAGAGAGAAAAGAAAAGGATATACGTTTCAGGTTCTAGGTACTAATGATTATTTTTAACCAAATGAATTACGACTTTGTTTCAAGGCTCGGTTCGTTTATTCTTTCGACGCGTCGAAAAGCGGAAAGCAGCGAACTATGGCTGCGAGAAGACGCGAGGCGAAACAGGAGGAAAGTAGATATTACCAGTCACGAGCAGACTTCCGTTCTTCCTAGGAACTGGCCAACGGGTGTAACTCTTCTATCTTTTTTTCCCCTCTACCCGTTGGCTCATTTCAACGAGTATATATATGTGACACGTTCGTTACAAAACGTTCGACTTCTATTCGACCGTACCGGTTTATCCTGATTTCGGATTCTTGGAAACACTTCAGGGTGCTGTCACGCCTTCGAAGATCAATAGCCCATGGCGTTTCAATGCCTGACAAAAGCTTGTGTACAGTTGAAAATGTACGCAAAGTGTTGAACATGGTTTGAAAGGAGAATTGTGGTTCGTGGGTGGTCACCTTTTCACAAATAATCGCCTTGGTTTAATCTTCAGGATTACAGAGAATAGCAAATTTACTAGCACCCACAATATTTTTTCTCTTTTAATCCTGGCTATTTTAGATAAATAATTTATAGTACTAATATCTATAATATTATAAGCAAATACCTTATCATATGATAGAAAGTGATATGTTAGAAATAACATGGAAATAGTACTGTACGATACCATCCTAAACCTAATCTAACTCTAGTCCCCTCTCCTTTATTCCTTAATTATTATTCTATAAAATTTAAATAAATCTGTACAATACCAACTATACATTTAGTATAAAAAGACTAACTAAATGATTGTTAGAAATACGATGCAAAATCTTATCGAGTTTTCATCGGAAAGAAAAAGATCGACCACGTGCCAGGTGCGTTTATGGAGCCGCAATCAAGAAGTCGGAGCCACGATCTTACCCCCGACGATGACCCATATGACCCGGTTGCGATGTTGAAAAAGCACACGTTCCTAGCAACACTCGTCCCGTCCAAGAAAGAGGCATGCTGACCGACCAAGATATCGCGATATAATTATTCCGACCGCGTTTCCACGAGACGAACATCTGCAAAGCTGATTGTTCTACGACACGCATGATTTACGCGATAACCGCTTAATAACGCTATCATTAATTTGCAAGCTTGTTACATAGCGGCCGATTGAACGAAACCGGTGTTCGAACGAGTTACCCGCAACTCCTTCTCTGTGCGTATCCTATAAATAGATCGAACAGGATAATCTTGAATATTTTCTGAAAAAATGAATTCAACCAGAGGAAGAAGTCCAAGGAAGTCCATTGTTTTGAACAGGTTGAATGCCGCGAGGGTCAAAGGTGACCGACACCCAAAGTTTTTCACAATTAAATAATTAACAAACGAAACGATGAAATAAACCGCGGGTGGCGTTAATATTAAGCTAATAATACTGGCTATCAAACCGAAAGGTCAAATTTGAAAATTAATTGTCTGCATCGTTAATAATTAGAGTTTTAGCATGTCTGACTACATACGTCCATTTTCACTGTGCCACTCAACGTGTTAATAACTAGGTTTTTACTGTGTCTGACTACATACGTCCATTTTCACTGTGACATTCAACGTGTTAAGGCAATTTTTCTTTATCGACCCTTTGCGCTCGGAGAATGTGAAACTTCTGAAAACCAAATGTTCTATTTTCAAAAGAACAACTGCAAAAGTGTTAATTCCTTCCCTTAGTTTGCCATATTTCGATATGAATAAAATAAGGTGTAATTTCTACCAACCATTGGAAGCGTCAAATCGTAAGGGTTAATATTTCTGTGGGGTTCTGGCCGCCAGAACGGTGTCTCAATATATACGATATTATCGCACCGAAATTTTGACAAACGCCGGGCGCCATACGACGGTCTGGGGGATGAAAACAACGTGATTTCGAGAGATCGAAGTAACACGGCAAGCATGAAAAAAAACAATCCAACGACGAATAACCAAATGACTCGATCTCGCGCAAAGCTGGCAGGAATAATGATGATCGGCCAGATCGTATGCGCCACCTTATTATTACACGTATCGCGTACACCCGTCAGCGCGTAGTTCCTTTTCCAAGCTCGAGAAGCGAGAAGAAGAAGAGGTTGCTGCCGCCTCCTTCGTAACTGTTCGTTCACCCGACCTTCGCAAGGTCACGAAGAAGCTATGGATGAAAAAAAAAGGGGGAGGAAGTAGGGATGGGCCGAGGAGGGGTGCAGCAAAGCGGAGAGTCTAATCAACGCCCGGAGCCACGCTCCAGAGAACATTGCGCGAGGAGAAGAGAAGCACGGGATAAGAAAACGATGAAATAAGAGATTCGAGATGCAACACGGCAAAAGAAAAAGTGGTGGATGAGGTGTGAGATGGCGGTTAAAAAGGAACGAGACGAAATGATCTGCCGGGCAAGTTTCTTCGGCTGAAAACTGTCGAGCATCGAGCTAAGATGACATTTTCGGTTCCATTATTCTTGTCAGCGTGTAACGTATTCTACAACCCGGAAGACACGAAACATGAGTCCATTTATTCGAAACTCGAGGATGCGTGCGCTTTGATCGCGCGTTGCATTGCAAATGTTCAACATTTCGATGCTGGCTAAAAGAAGGATTTATATTATTATTGTTTATTACAAGTGATCACTGCCAACTTGTTACGATTCATCTTGCTAATGTTTATTATAACTGCGATGAAATGTTATTTTTCGCAATACATTTCCTAGCAATATCAAACCATATTTGCTCAAGAATCTTGAATACCAACAACAAATCACCAAAGTCAGCCACCAAAAATAAGGAGAAAGGTATCGTTAACACAATGCCAAAGTACATCTTACAAAGGAACAGAAATTATTCATGAGTCCTGTTGCTGAAAAGTAAATAACTGTATGCATCGTACAATTTTGTATAATAAATATATATTGAAATAAAAATCATAAAATAGTGATATTTGTACGTTAATGGCTTACATGCAGTCATGAGGTCGATTGAGTAATGTTTCAAGAACATTTTGTAATTTTTTCATAAAAAAATAATATAAATTGAAAAGATTGGAAGCAGTTTGTCGGAGAAGGTTTCTAACTTATTTTACGCACGGACCTAAACAATGTAGTTTTAAGAAATACGTGATTAAAATTTTAGATGTCAATAAAAGTAAGAACAAATTGTTGTTTTTTAATTTTAATGGAGTTATCGATTCCAGGTTCATATTGGGGGATCCTCAGCAGCAGCTCCAGCATCCAAAACACCCTTCTTTGAAGAAATGAACTTTTTCGACCTCATGACTGCATATAAGCCCTTAAATGGGTACAGGGTATATTTTCAGTTTCTGAACTATGACAGTTACGGGTTAAACGAATCCCTATCCAAAACGAACCTCGATTCAGCTACAAAACCCCAAACAGGAAGGGAAGAAATAAAATCTCCTGAGAGTATTGTATTATAGCGGGCTGTACGAGTGCAGAATCCTCTGGACGATCGGTATTACGCTCTCTATATCCGGTGGAACCCGTTTAGGTCCTTTTGCCAAGCACCGAAGAACCCTTTCGACCTCCTCCTCCTTCCATCCCACTCTCTCTATCTTCGTGTTCACCAAGCGTTGGGTGCTGCGTGTCGCGCGATGCAAGGTTAAAAATAACACCTCGCCCGGATATTTATAGCGGCACGATGACTGTGGCGAGGTGGCGGGAAACGTCGGGAAAAGAAGAGGAAAACGACGTCTGAGAGTGAAACGGACAGGAGAAGCGGCATGGAGCAGATTGGAGGCGATATCTGTCGCGCGAACAGCGAAAGACCGTACTCGTTGGATAAAAATCAACTGACGATGAAGAAGAAGAAGAAGAAGAAGAAACGAAAAGGTGCGTTGCTGCAACCGTGCAACTTGTGTTGTGACGATGATGCTAGCAAAGGAAGAAGAAGAAGAAGAAGAAGAAGAAAATAGTCCGTAGGGTAGTTCAAGTGAAACGATGCCGAGTACCTACGTTAGAGAAGAAGACGAAGAAGAAACGAAAGAGAAAGATAGAAATAAACGGGTGCATTGAGCCTAGAGCGAAGTGGCCTTGACGTGGGCAGACCAGAGAGGGCAAGGACGACCGCCCTAGGGAGATCTTCTCTTTTTATTCCCTCCACGTCGGCTCGGCCGCCAGCATCATCCGCGAACAACGCTCCCGGCCTGCAACCGCGCCCAACCATAAGTTCACGTATATAACGAGAAACGTAGCCAGCTTGCATCCAGACCACTTTCAAGAACGTTTCGTTGGCCGGTTCATTCTCGATACGGGGGTTGTTACGTTCGCTGAAAGGCCGGTTGTATAATCTCTTATTCGAACAAGATAACTCTAATCGATCGATCGGTTTTAACACGTTCCCAACCAGCCTCGCGTTTCGATTTCCTAAATCAGATCAGAGATTATTTTATTTTATAAAAGTAAAAGTGATCTTCGATGGAGGAATATCCAGTTTATCGTTACTGGCGAACGTGTCGATCCTTTATCCGGGAAAGATCGAAAGTAAAAAATGTCTTTTTACTTTCGCAAGCAAACCAGCGAATCAATTGGTCAGCCAATTAATTAAAATGCTTAATTAGCGATCACTGATCAGGAACATGGTGCATCGAGTTTAAACAGGATTCACGCGATAATACATGAATCGTCCGGCCTTGACGGAAGCTAATTACAATGTTAACGAAACGTTGGTATTTAAAAAAAAAAAAAGAAGAAGAAGAAGATAGACACGCCTCGAAGGCGACGAGTGAACTTGAGGATGTTTTACGAACACCAGAACCGTCTGAAAAACATGACAGAGCGAAGACAATCGATATCGTCGCGGATTGATATGCTCTTCTTTGGATCGGTTCCCTTTTGTCTAGCGCGATGGAATCCTTTTTCTATCCCACTTGTTTTGCTCAGTCCTTCTAGCGAGACAACCAGATCTCGTCCCTGAGAGTTGGCTGGCCCCAGAAGTCGTTGGAATAATTCATGACGTCGCGATCTCTCGCAGAATATCGTGCAGGGGAACGCGACCAAGGGGTGTCCGATTGAAAATCGATCCACGTAGAGATAGCACGAGCCTTTTGGCTTTTCTCAAAGGGATGAAGCACGCGGAAAAATCAGAAATAAAGGAAAGGAAGATCAAACGTAGAATCACTGAACAAAAAAGGTTATAAACTATGAACGAAACGATAGAGTCGTCCATGATGCTTGATTCCTGATTCAATATCGATCGAATACTCCTCGACAGAAATATATTGTTTCTAAGTTTCTATATTTTTCAAAACAGAATGTTTCTAAATGTCCAAAAATCTAAATCCCTAATGACATAAATATCTAGAAAAGGACTAATAATTCTATAATTTAATTATCAACTTTACAAGATAAAAACTACTATAAATGTTTTCCATATTAACCACCCTGTATGTGCATACATAAGTTTGAACGAAATGTACGAATTGCTAAACAAATTGAAATGACAGAGTCGTCACGATTCGTTCGTCACGATGAAGATAGGCAATCAAGAAGTCGTTCGATCAGCATGGACCCCCTGTTTTACACGGGGGGTCTCGATATAGATTAACGTGGCGACGATCGATATTAATCGTCAGCACGGGGGCGCGATGACAGCCGGCAGCTTGCACACGGTCGAAATGATTAGTCGATCCGTGGCAGGACCGTGTCGTAACATTCGGCTCGGACGAGGAAATCGTAAAAGGAAGATGTAGCGGCACAAACATCGACACGACCGGCTCGATGTCGAATAACGACGCGATAAATAATCAAAGATCGTCGATTGCTGTGTCGATTTTAATGCGAATACACGCGATATATATCGCACCGATGCCGGTACATTTCTACCCGTGACAGACGCGCCGACCATCGAACGGCCATAAATTTTAACTTACGAACAGACGCTTATCCAGCCTGATTACCCTTCCAAAGTCACTCGATGCTGATCGATTATTCAGCGACTGTGCGAACGTACCTCGTTCCTGTGCGATTTTCAATCACATCTTTTGCCATGGAATTAATTCACTACTCGGGTGATCGAAGAATCTTTCTTTCTGTTTAATTTGTATTTTCGAAGCAAATATATAATATTCAAAATTCGTTAACCACTTAAGATCCCTATTTAAAAGCATGAGACTGGTAAAAAAAGAACCTTAACTTTTTCTTTTAATTTATAGGAAGCTTTGTTGAAGGCAATGTAAAAAATATTTAAAAAAGTTAAATGTTAAATGAAAAAATAAATTACGGTCGTGGTTACTTTAGTCAAAAAACAAAAATACATAGTTCTATAAGACAACTTTTATAATGAAATGAAATGAAACCCTCTCTCTAACTCGTCAGAACTCATTTTTAAAATAACGACATAAAATTAAAAAATAATAAAAACAGGAAGTAGACAAGTCACTTTCTTCTAAATGAATGCTTACAATGTATCTTATACATTACCCCCACTCAACATTTTCAACGCTCTGAGGCAGTTAAACCTACGCTACGATTTTATACGTACTAAGATAAAAAACAAAATACCACACCCGTAATATTACGTAAGTACCTGGACGTTTCTTTCACTAAGGTTGGTCAACGTAATATTACGTACCTGGACGTTAAGTGGTTAAGCGTACTTTATAAAGGTTAAATTTACATGTAATTCAGCAACCACAATTTATAATTATCTACTGAATTTACTTCGTAGAACTAGGAGAAGTTAACCCCTTAAAACCTTCCACTTTTTAAATCAAATGCACACAGATTTATCGTCAAGATTCTCGGATCGTGAGCAACACGTAAGAACTATGAAAGGCAAATTATTACAAAAAGAAAACCGAGGAAAAACACGGTACATACATGTATCCCGACGAGGTGGGCAAATAAGGTTTACGCGAGCCGACGTCGATAAAAGTCGCGGCTCTCGCGAGAGGGTGACGCGAGTACCAGCGAGAACGAAACGTTCCTGACAATATACTGACATATTGACACAGGGAAGTCGTAATTCGCGCCTCGTGGACAAACAGAGGGCTGCTCGTGGTCCAGCCGTGAAAAGATCCCTGTAACTCGAGGGAAGCGATTCGTTTGGCCTGAAACCGAGTGCAAAGAGCCGGTGCAAATAACACGAGCCAGAAAAGAAACGAGCAAAGTGTATCGTGGATCTATTCTTCGTACCTCTTTCTTCCTTACTACGGGTAATTCGAGCTCTTTATCAGCACATTCGTCATGAAAAATGGAAAATATTCAATTGTAACAGGATAATAAGAATTGGGCATACATATTCCCATGGGCCAGAAAAGGATTAACGCGTTCAGAACTGCGTAAAATATTTAAAAATTCGAAAAATCAAACCTTAACGCTTAATTACTACTATACTATATTTATTATATTTCCTTGTCGATTCTCTCGTATTCTTTGAACATTTAACCGAAGAATATATATTTTTTCTTGCTTTACTTGAAGACACACCATTGCTACGAAGTTAACCCCCCGATAAACCGAATTTCCTATGTTTCCTAAAAGAAATGGTGAAGTCACAGTGGCACGGGTACGTGCAAGTTACAACGGTGCATAATACAAAAGGAAAGCTTTAGAATTCAAAATCACACGAGAGTTAAGATTGTTGGAAGGAAATAGGCACGTCTGGCGATTTGATGAGCTTACTGTTGCTTCTCAAGACACGGGGGATAGGAAAGGAACTCGGTTGAATATCTCGGACACAAGCAAAAGCTAAGGAACGATCAAAGGTTACGCACAGGGCCGCTAATTATGCTGCGGCAATTAAAAACTGCTATCTAGCCAAGTCAGAGATAGGGGTACTCGCTATCGCGCGTACCAGCGTGTACGAGCGTCTTGTTGGAACGTTGTATACGTTACTAATTAGAAGTAATTACTACGCGTGACATACATTGGGCTTCTTCAGATTGGCCGAGCCAGAACCACCGGTGGAGAGAGGAGCCACTCGTTCCCTCTTTCTCTCTTTCTCCACTTAGCAGCGAGGGAACGTGCTTACGGCTAAGTGGCCGCCGCGTAAAAGGGTTACATGCTGCGACTAGGTATTAACGATAATGAGACCGTAAGAGCAACGTTTAGATAAGAGCACGGCATTGAGAGAGAGAAAAAAGAAAAAGAAATATCGAGAGCAGAAACGATCGAAAGAAACCACTATACGCTATTGCGAACAGTAGAGGAGAATAAAGAGGGAGGGGGAAAAGTCATTCGAGCTAATTAACTTCTCCGATTTAATAGAGACTTTTGTGAATCCGCGAATAATTAGGCGGGACGATGCGCACCGTGGACTATCGACGACGATACGCTCAATTAAGATTAACTGACGCGTCGATGAGTTGAGAAAATTCGATCCAGAACTCGTTGAATTACATTTTTTATTCGTTGGTTTGTCGTTGACGGTGGACAGAGATAACTGAACAATTGCAACTCTGGGAGAAGCAACTCGTAAGATTGCGATTTTGTAAAGAATGCATTTCAGTGGCTGCAGATCGTGAACCAGAAATTATGAAAGTTAAGCATACGAAAATTTTATTAGATACTAGTTTTACTAATAACGAAGTCTACGTATGATTTCGCATAATTTCAAGTACCTATCAGAAAGAATTGAATGAAAATTCAAGCGTCGCCCAGTATTGTAATATTTTCTTAGCGTAACCTTTCTTTTGATTTGAAATAGATCACAATATTATTAAATAAAACCAGATTCATTTTACGACACCCTCTAAATATTAAATGATATTCTACCACTGTTCTTTGTCAAATACTTGAAGATCCAATCGCTATCCCCGAGTATGAAAATCGCGAACCTTATTTCCTTTCCAAAACCTTTATCATCAATTTACAGACGAGATTAGCTTCCCGATTAACTTGGCGCGTACGATTCAAAATGGAAAATCCGTACAGCAGGTCGAGATGCGTTAAAGCACCGGCATGATCGCGGGTCGCTAAGGTTATTTCGTATCAGAATGCACAAAATTGTTGCACTTCGAAGCCGCGCGGCCACGTTCAATCACGGCTGGATCCACGATGGATATTACAAGCCTCGCCTCCGATCGAGCCTCATCCCCCGCACCACGGTCGTGGCATTAAAATAATTTAATTTAATACCCGGCAATTCCGCTTATTACCATTGCAACATCAATTTTAATAATAGCCCTTTCTCGGCGAAGATTCTTCCACCGTTCTCCTCTTCCCTTCCGTCTCTCTCCCTCTCTCTCTTTCTCTCTTCTTCTGACCGTTTTGTTTCATTTTCAGCCAGACGTCTATCGGCGTTCTGGCGTTTCCTGTGCTGCGTCCAGTTCGATATTATACCGTTGCCAGGCTAATAACATTCGTAACGTGTTGCTCGTCACTTTTTATTTGTCCCGTTAATTAACGCCCTTCCATGTTTCTTTCTCTTCTGTCGCGTATGTCAGTCACTTCCGATTACAGTGATGGGTTGTCTATTAGAAGGAGAAGCTACAGTGGATTAATTTTATGCGTTCGCGATGACACACGGATCTGGATGAGACGAGAACGTTGGGACGTTCGGGATAAGTAGTCAATAAGAAAAATTAAAAAGAATGATGTTTATTAACCCTTTGACTACGAAAGGCGTCTATAGACTTCCTCACGAGTCTATCAAAATATACGAAAGACGTCTATACGTACATGCCCTCTGTGGATATTTTGATTTTCTTTGCAATTATTATTTTTTTAAACCCTAAGAATGGTATCAAATCTCCGGACACTGTTTTCGTCGCTTGTCAGTGGCCGGCCAGTCGCGACGACCGACAAGCGAATAATGCGCACACATATTGATGGATTGCTCCGAGATCGTGCCGCAGTCAAAGAGTTAAGGAGCTCTTAACACTGATCATCAAAGTGAAAACGATTGCACACAATACAGTACCAAAATTACAAATAAAATACAAACAGGCCACGGATAGGTTTTGTACCTCGAGGACCCGGATAAATTTTTTCGCGGAGAGACAACGGACCGCCTTAACCGGAAATGGAGCAAAAGCCGTTCATTAAGGCTGCCTAGAGACTTTCCTGGGATTGCGATATCGGCAGAGGGGGCGAGGCAGTCGAACGCTTAAATTACGCGACGCTTCGAGACGTCGAAGAGCGAGAGAGCGGAGAACCAGATACCGGACGCGCATTTATATCGGTGCATTAAGGCCGGCGGATCGGGATGCACCTACGTGTCCTCCCTATGCTACGCCAATTGCACGACGATTACGCGACTACCAACGGCCGTACATAAATCGACGATCACGCTGAAAAATCGTTTAGCTTTCCTTAGATGGCCGGAAAGAATGGATGACCGTTCGCTTAGCCCGATTTATTTATCGCCGGACTGGCCACCGAACGAATAAATCGTCGCGATATCGTAACCACGGCCTCCCTTTAATGATAAATATTTAAACTTGCCCCAGCGACCTCATTATTAATCGTCAAACTGTTGCCCGTTTACGCTTCTTTCGCTTGAAAAAGTATTGATTAAAAGATTTATGTTGTCGGTACCGATTTTGTTCTGTTTCCTTTAACTTGAGTCTGTAAATAAATGTGACAAAATGCACTCGAAGGTAATTACCCTCTGAAATACTGAATTTGTTGTATTTAATGAATTGCTGTATAATTTTCCTATGATTGTTTGATCGACTCGAATCTTCACTGTAATGCAACTTTATGGGCCCTAAATCTATACAACTATCCCCACCTCATCTGGTTCGAGCTAAAACTTGCCGAGTTCATAAAAGAAGGGTCGAAAAAAACAATGGACTGTTTCGAGGATACGATTTCGGCCGAAACATTGATTTCGCAGACACGCCCGCCAGAAAGCATCCTCGCTGCTACCTTTCGCCAACAACGCAACAAGAACCAACTCTCTGGTTATATCCGTGGGCCTGTAAGTACACGAGCTTACAGCCCAACCAACCACTCTGCATGCCTACATAAATTTGCCGCCACGTCAGTACGTGTTAGCATTATTACGTGTGTTGAGAAAATACAGATTCGACCGATATTCTTATCTTTCCTATCCCCCCCTCCTTCCGTTCATTTTTCTCTTCTCTTAGTGTGCGTGAAGTGTGGCCGATCGTGTCCGTGCCATCCAACGCAGCGTGCATACGGCACACCCGGGGCCCGTTGACGACCCACCGAACGCCCGTTGACGCCACCAATCGTTCTCGTGGTAGCTGGATCGCGTTACAGAAATTGCCAATTACCCATAACATGCAATTTCTACCTGTCCGCTCGCTCTGCTATCGCATTAATCCGCGGACACTCTTACAGCTTTACCCGCCCCTATCCTGTGTGTGATACGAACGCCCCGGAGAAGTCGTAATCGCGTCGTCCTCGAGCTCGTACGCTGTCGAGCACCAAAGGCTTCCCTAGGGGAAACGGCGTAGGTCCCGTCGTTCGTCTTACGCTCGAAGGTTACTAGTTACTAGGCATTCGTGCGTTGATTAATCAAGTTTGTCACGTTCGATATTTATCAAGTTCAACCTAATCCAGACCTAACCTATGTGTAACGCGTGGCACGTTTCTGGTATCGGAAATTCGTTTGGGTGGAAAGTGTTACCTGTTTCTAAAGAATACGATATTCGCGTTCGCACGAACAGGAAAGTTAATAAGAAAAGGAAGCAAGTATGGCGAACGTTATACTGGTTGAACATGGACCAGAGGCACGCCATCGGCAACAGTTAGAATTTCTATCGAATAATTAATAGCCGCGATAAGTGACCAATAACCAGGTTACAAAGAAGGAAGCAGAGCTGGAGAACACGAGGATCGTACAGCGTGGAATCAATTTATGCGCGGCTAATGATCCACGCGAGCTTGTCCTTGGTAAGTATACATACTCACGCTCGTCAACAGGCCGGAAGGTGCTCTCGAGATCGCAACGGTTGCGCCTCTAATATGAGCCTTGATTTGTGTGACAACGTTGAATTAGCGCGGCGCGATAAACCGGCGTATAAAAAGCCGCTTAATTCGAGACTACCTCGAACGGCGGAGACCCGAAGGATATAACTATCTTGCAGGTATTTAGTGGCACTCGCCACTGGAAACAAGATCGATTTGTGACCATTAACGCGGCTCTGTCGCTTATCCGTTCGAAATAAGATCACCGGCCATCAAAATGAAAAGGGAGGAAACAAAATGACCGAAGAACAAGAATTTCGACCGGGTGCTGACTTTTGCGCAACGCCAAAGCGAATCGATCGCCAGGATGCCTCGTGACAAAATCAGACGGATAAAAAAGTGTCGAATATCTTGATTTATGCGAAAAAGATAAGCCTGGTTAACACTAAACCTATCGACGTTTTCAAGTTGAAAATAAAATAGAAAAATAAATCGTGATTTATCGTGACAGAAAGATAATTAACACGCATTTTAATAAAAGCAGCTTAATAAATTTTGTGAATTAAAATAAGAAACACCCGATCGGTCATTTTGACCGCTTTGGTAGGTTTAGTGTTAATCTATCGAAATTCTTAAATGGACATTAGAGAATCCCTTCATTAGTTTTACAATTATGTTGAAAAATAAACAAATTTTATAGGCGTTTCGCGATTTACCTACCCCTTTCTTTACCACTAAAACTACCGACGTTCAATGCACCCTTACTTTTAAATTGAATCTAAAATAACAAGTAAAATAAATAAAGGATGGAACGTTAACTATCATATACAAGCCAACGTATATTTCGACAGAAGCGTTTTAATAAAATTTGTAATGTAAAATAAAAAATCTGAAGTTCTAGTGTTAACACGTTGACTGCCACAGAGGAAACAGACGTATGTAAGCTTCCAGTTTGACACTTTGCACTTGTTAGTTTATCCCATTATCTACTATTCACAAATAATCCTTGCTTTTAATTTTCTTTTTGTCAATATTACTAATATTTAGAGATATAAATTTGTTTGCAATCTCAACCCAATCTCAGCTTGTAATTCGAACAATTCACCCCAAAATCTTGTAAAATACGAACCATCAATCGATAAAGATATCGTGAAACTGGCGTGCCGTTTTGTATCAACAAAACCTCTCCTCGTTCACGATTATTTGCTCCTCGAGCGTACTCGAGAGTCAATAATCTCGATACGAGTCCAGGCCTCTTCGAATTATTCTTCAAACACGCGGGACTCGGGGCGCTGTGTGCTCAGCAGCAATATTTGCAGCCCCGAAAACTTCGAAGGCTTGGCTCGATATTCGTAACGAGCCGGAAGGGGGCTTGGATCCTTTTTTGTCCGAGGAACAATTAAATCTCGACCCTTTACAGCCACGAACGACGAGTAATTGTCAGTCTTTCTGGTGCTTCGAGCTCGAAGAAGTTCCCGAAGAATCGAGAGGAAAAAAAAAAAGAGGGAAGAAAATTCCATGGTAATTTTTAATATTTTGTAAAAAAGAAATCGAAACAAACAATTGACTATTTTTTCATAGATTCAAATTTTGTAAATTTTTGTTCATCGTGGCATAGAATTAAAGATACGCGGAACACGATAGGGTCAAGAATTAACCATAGAGCTTTCTCCGTGGTCCGTCATCCGAGAGTTTATATAATAAACACAGAAACGTATGCGTTATACTACGAAAAAATTGAATATTGACAGAAATAAAACAACTAATATTATTGCTAAAAATTGTTGTCAAATTCTGTAACGCACAAAGTACATAAGAAATGTTCAACAACATTTTGAATAAAGATCCTCGAGTATGTAGTAGCTTAAAAGACGAAGAATTGAGTAGGTAGAGAATAATACAAATTTTAACTTCTTCGTGGTCAAGAAGACTGTTTGCAAGCCACGGCCATTAAAGCATCTCCTTCGAGACTTGTTACGATCGGTTTACGAAGGTACGCGTTAATTCGCGTAAAAAAAGACACGGTTCGTGTCTGCTTTCGAAACCGATCGTTTGGGATGTTTGCCAAGCGAGCCTCGTAAAAAAAACCGAGCAAATCTTTCTTCCGGGTCAAACGAGACCTGGCAACGCGTGCGAACTTCCAGACGCGGATATTGTTATTTTTGAACGAGGGAACCATCCTTCCGCTTCGGGGTATTTGGTGGTCGAGATGATGGACCCAAGATTTAAAACTTCCTTACTGTTACGGTTCGTTGGAAGAACGTTTACGACTGTTGTGTTAAATAAACCCGATAGCGTTATATCTATAGGAAGGAAAAAAAAAAGGATTTTTAAACGATTAAAGTTAAAAACAGTGTAATAGATTTGTGTCAGACGAAGCAACCGATTTTAATTTATGCCTCTGTTAAAATAGGAAGAATGTAACACGCTGTGTATTATATTAACACGTTGAGCGCGACGTCGATCCCTGGAAACTGACAGTGAACTTTCCGTTCAACCGGCGTCAGACCTTGGGAACTTTTCGTTTGGAAATTTCTAGATATCAAATAACGTCGTGTATGGTTGAAAAATTGTATTAATCTCTCTAGTTTAACCGTAATCGTAGAAAAATGAAAAGAAAATCGATAAATAACGTTTATAATTTATGGCTGACTTATTACGTGGATATACTACTTAAAATATGATCAACTCCTATGAACGATATCGAGAGATCGATACGTAGCGAGTAAACTCGTATATTTAGCTCGTTTTGCTTAATTAGGCTTAATTTACGCTTGTAAACCGGTCACGGCTCGCCCAGCTGTTATTTAGGGCTGTTTAATCAGGATAATGTAGTCCAATTTTCACTCGAATTTACTACGTCCGGACGTTAAATGCGAATGCAAATCGATCAGCAATTTCAAGAATTTTTCAGATAAATTAACCTAAACTGCGCAGCTTTAAATTTATTCCGTATAATACACGAGGAACGATACGAGTTCCCACACCTGCTCGATACTACCCCGTTTAATCTAATGGCAAGTTGAATTTTATTGCTAAAGATACTGTACTATAATTTATTCAAGTTTACAGTTCCTTCAATTTGCTTATAATTTTAAATCATGGCGGGATTTATAAAATAACATACAAGAATTCGTTCAAAGAATGCCAAGAAACAGAAATTAAATTTCAACAGGATATTATTTCACAGAAGAAATATTATTTCGTGCAGTTAATCGAAACGTCTTCGCCACAACAGTTACCCTGAACGTTGCAAATACGTACAAAACTTTTATCTCTAAATTATTTATTACCGATCCCTTTTTGTACGCTCGTGTGTGCCACGCTAGAAGTTGAAGGGTTAATCGAATTACCAGACAGCATTTAAAATTTGAAGAATAGAAACGAATTATCGCTATTTCAGGCTTATATCGTCAAAGGGTTAATAGGATGATAAAATCACTGGACGTTACGAGAAACATACAGCTCGTCGAGGTCGTAATCAGTTCCGTGCTGAACACTGAGTTCCTCATCTATCCACGGCGACACGCGGTACGAGAACATAGACAAACAGGGCCGTGTAACTACGAGATCCCGTGTGGGTAGCTAGGATTGCTTTGTGGGAATGGACGCACACCTAAACCCAGGCCAGGTGGGAAAATGACGAATGTCGGTGCATCAGACACGGCGCCGAGTAAACATCGGAGCGGATTATGCGATCTCGAGCGGAGCCGGGATACTAATACCATCGCGTGTCTCTCCGTCGCTTTGAGAAATCATTGTTTAGTAAACTGTCAGAGATGTGAACGGGTAATGGACGAACGGAATTTGTTAAAATCGAAAATTTCAATTGCTAACATACTTTAACGAGATGTGCCACAGTATTTCAATTTTTAAATAATGCAATTTTTTAACGTAAGAGTATTGTACATGCCACTATACGGCCACTGTTAATATTAATCTGAAGAAAGGAGCGTGAGAAATTGTGCTTCAATTTCCTGACACCGGGTCTCGATGTGACATAATATGACGCGAGTCGGACTGGACGAATTGTAACATAACCGATCGAGTTAAGTACCAGTATCCTTAAATCGAGTGGAAGGATAATCATAGGATGAGTGATTAATTTAACGATCAATTTTTAGGCTACGAAAACATCGAACCTTTCCTCTTTTATTTTTTTTTTTTTTTTTTTTTTCGTATGAAGAACGTTAAATTTATACCTGATGGAATCGTAAAAAGTCAAGATACGTAAGGACCGATTTTCCATCGCTCTTTGAACATTAACACAGACACAGGCAAACGAACGTTGAAGATACCGATCGACCTGGGCATCATCTTCCCGTCCATGGAGAGAATTTATGAAAGAAACTGGAGTCAGTTTTTAGCGGCCTTGTCAAGGCTGACATCTTCTCGGAATCGGTGGTTGCTGGGAGCAAAAATTCCCTGAACAAATGCGACAGCCTCGAAGGCTTTGGGACTCGTCATCGGGATAACCTTCTCATATTTTTTATCCTTAATTTTACCTTAACTGTTGTAAAAAGTGCGCAAAGTATGTTCTGGTAAGTGTGCAACTTTGAAACTTTGTTGTTGGTCATTATTAAAGAATTACTTACAATCTTTTGAATAATTACTTGTATTAAGTGCAACGTATGAAATTATCCAAAAATGAAAAATTATAATATTACATGTTAGGTTTCTATTTTAACCCTAATTATAGTTTCCAAAGCGAAGAATGATCAAAATATAAACGATTGGAAATCAAATAGAAACTAAATTCAATCACTAATTAAATTCGAAAATTTCAACGATAAATAATCGGAATCCAATGCCTGCGGTTGTGTTCGGTTAACGAAAATATCTCGGGTCGAAGAGAATTCAACAAGAAAGCTGAATCAGAAATTTAATAACGTTAATGGGGAACGAGACTACGATCCCCATGCATTATATTCACCATAACGCAGACGTCAGGTCCAAAGGCGAATAATGGCTACCGGGCCGAGGGACAGACTGGATTAATTTAATGTACGGTGATCCAGCAGGATTCGCATCCGTCCTAATGACGTGATAATATTCGGATGTAGCCGTGTCTGGGCGGATGCAAAGTTCAAAGGTCACTGTACCGCGATCATGCGAACGGGTCACGCATACAAATGGACAGCGTACGATGGTTCGGACACTATGAACGAACAGGAGAGGGGAGAAACTCGAAAATATAATATTAAAATATAACGAAACAAGTATTTGGCGTGTGCACAAAGATCAGATTCTTGGATAATTAAATTTATGTAATTTCTCTTATATTACACACACTTTTACGTAATAGACTTATCAATATGTTAAATCATAAAAATTCGCATAAATCTCGTCACAGAATGGACAAAAATGTAGATACGCCCTTCTCAATTAATAACGCCATCGGCACACTCGCGTAATAAAAATGTTAAAAATGTATAATTTTGAAAATATTACAAAAGGCTTTTCGAAAGATGTAAAATAGCTTTGTCGGTTGGGACAGATTTTTGACAACTTTATATCTCTAGACAATGTTCTACAAAACACAAATTGGACTTTTGTTCAAGTGATCCCGTGTGGAAACCACGGACGCGAAAGTACGAGCGAAACCGAAACGTTGCCCGCTGGAGGGGCAACCGTTTTCGTGGCGGGGCAATAATTCTCGTGCTTTAGAGAGGCAATCTCGTGTCGAGCGAGCGTACACGAACACTGGATTTTCGAGGGCTGTACTTTTCGATAATTTATGCCAACGAGCCCCGGAGAGCTCCGCTAGCTTCTCGGAAACCGTTCTCTCGACTCCCTATCGGTGATATAACTTTCGGATTCGCGCGTGACCAGCATACCGGTAGACACATTTTCTGTTTATTTTTCTTTTCTTTTTTTTTTTTCCTGGTTGGCCGAAATTTTTCAAGCCTAAGACGAACGAAGGTGGCCAATTTCACGATGCATCTTGTATCGCGATCGACCACCGTGCTAAAACGTATACGAAGTTTCGGTTTGCGGCGAAAAAGGAGGCGCACGAAAGAAGCGTGCTCGGGGCGATACACGACGAGTTTCCGATACTTTTTCGAAGCCAGATACGTGAGACGGATAAATTCTACAGTTTTTTCGATGCCAATGTCGCCGTCTCCCTCTTTCGGCTTACGTTACGTTTTCGGCTGGCATATAAAACACGCCTGGATGCTTGAGAATCCTTCGAAGAAATAAGAGAAACGTGAAATTCAGTGGGAAATTGACGATGAACATTCGTACGCCTTGATGTCGCAAATTTAACCATTGTGCGAGGGTTAAATTATACGAAATTCAAATGTAATAAGTTATTAATTTATTTGTTACTAACTGTACCCGGCCAAGCGCTGCTGTGGCTCAGTCTGGTTAAATTGAAAAGAAAGAAAATAGAAAGTCCACGGTTCTAATATGTTTAATTTCACATTGTTATCACAGGTGTGACATTTAGATAGGTATATAAAAACACACGCGTATTCGAACGCAACGTTGTGTCAAAATTTCAAAGCAATCGGTGAAGAACTTTCATAGATTTAAAATTTTGAACAAACGAACAATTACATTTTTATTTATATAGATTTTCCTATCGAAACCAGGTATCAGGATGTTATTCAAATTCCCACAGAATGTAACATCGGTCCTAAAAATGACTATTGAAAATAACTGTAGAATATTAAACAAAACTATTAACCCTTTGCGAAGGATTAAAATGCCGTTTAATCGTATAATTCACACTTTCGTAGCAGGAATAAAATATTAAAAAATTGCCTATAAATGTACTTTAACTAATGGAACCAAGAATTGTGATAATTATTTATCGAAATCTGCTCCACGGAACGATTAATCTACAGAAACCGCAAACCGAATCATCCCCGTCGCGATCATTATTGTATTCATCTCGATTCAGGCCATAAACCTTCTACAAAACTGTGGAACAACTTAATCGAGTAAACTGAACCGAGGGAAGTGGCGATGTACGATAAAAACGGGAGCGAGCGTGGGGAAAGAAAGGTAAAAACAATGAGGCAATTTAATAATGTCGGCGAGTGCGGTTAGCCACGAGACTACGGCTCGTACTACCGACAGAGAGGATAGCCTGCGTTTACGAGACGTCGAACAACGTCCATGACGAGTATATACGCGGGGAACAACGGCGCCGAAGGTACACGACGGTGCCTTGGATGCAGATGATCCGAGATTATAGACATTAGGTACATTAGCCTCGGCGTTACATGATTGTCCGTTGGCCGCCGGTGCACCGAGGTACCCCACACGCGAGCATTTACTTCGGGGCCGAACGAGGGATGCATCGTCGCCGATTTAATACACGCTCTTCGAGTAAGTGATTCCGAGACGCGTAATTTGTGAATTTCACCAGGCCAAACCCGGCGTGTCTCTTTCGAAAACCTTCGAAGGAAGGTTCTTCGATCGAGATCATTCGATCGTCCCACAAAACCATCGCTAGCTAATAGAAATAGCGGGTTTTCATCAATATTACAAGCTTTTGTTTTAACTTCACTCGTTAGCCAGTCAGTCTGTTAGGATGAAATGTTGTAAGCTAATTTCGACCCACTTTTACATATCCGATCGACTTGAAACGATGGGTAAAAAAAAGGTTAAAATTGCACTCGAATGGTTACAGGGTGAATATTAACAGAAACCCTCATTCGAGTACAGAAGAAGGAGAAAGATCGCCATTAAAGACGAACACGATACCTGAACCCATAATAAAATAAAAAATTCTCAACTCCTCGTACGATCATCTCAACCGTTTATCTCTCAATTATCCGTTAAATGCTTTTCACAACTTCCGACTTGTAAACCGCTAAAACGTACATATCCAACGACCACATCGATGCACGGCGTACGTATCTTTCCTTCGCCGAAACAATAATTGAATAACTGAGTTCGCCTTCCAGCAAATATCTTCCGCGTACATCCTACTTTATTTCTATCGGTAAACTCGGAAGTTACCTGTGATCCCTCGGATTACCGACGAATAATGATAAAGTATACGATGAAGACAACGAGGCAGACCGGTGGAAAATGACGAGGGAATTAGCCGGCTGTGTCTATCGTATTATCGCAAATATTGCTCGTTTGATATCCGATACAGTTAAGTGTAATTGAACGAGCGTCAACACGAAGCAATTCAAAGTTCATTTATCCATAAAAAAGGGGGGGGGGGGGTTCTTTTACGAAAGACATCGATCCGGACCCACGCGTCGCTGGTCCTTGTTAGAAATCGGCAGAAATTGACGAGGGTCGTCGAATCGAACAAGAATCTCTATCTGAACATCGGTTTACCGATCGAATTTCAACCGACGAATAATTTTGGCCCCCTCGAGCGAGGTTTTTCGACTCGCCACCTACGGGGATCCGATTACCCGCGTCTACAGGTGAGTTGCAAGGTGCCCGAGCGAAAGGGGACAGGTAAAAACGACCGGCCAACGAAGAAAACGAGAATCGTTGTAACCGGTGCTATTTATACAAGTATCGAATCGAATATAACTCGTGGTATACGATGATACACGTTCGAATGACATCGATCTCGGGACTGTTATCGGGGCCGATCGCTCACCAAGAAAACTGGATCTGAGGCCAACAGTAAAAGGAAGAACGCGAATCGGACGTTTAAGCCGGCTCTCGTATTTATACGAAAGCAAACCGCCACTCTGTATCGCCGACAGTTTTACGACCCTTGCGCTAATCACATTTTCATTTCAAATTAACCGCTCGCGGGAACGTTTTTCCGCGCCGATGAATCGCGCTCGAAACCGCCTCAACGCGACGTGTTCGCCGCCGCCGTGAAATTGACATGTTTTAGTAAAAACTCCATCGCAGAGAAATTACAAACGTTATCACAGACATTGCAAAAATATTTTATAGGATTAAAAAAAAAAAAGAGTGAGGATCGAAAGTTTACTTGCCAGATTAATATTGACAGTGTTCAGAATGAACTAAACCTGCTATAAAACAGTTTTGATAATCGTGGATAAGTTTTTATTCCGACGCTTTAATTGCTAGTATTCAATTGAGAATATAAGGGAACGAAATTAATTTCCTATTACCTATTAAGATACAACCGCTTGTTAATCAGTTCGCATAATGAATTCTATCCCAACGAATGCATAATAAATTCGTAACGACGCGTAACGAGTCCGAGATATAAAATAATTACCAACACACTGATGACCAACCAATGGATTTACAGCTTTTAAAATCCCTGTATCAGTGACAATTAAAATGAAAATTTGATTCGTAATTCACCGAAGATTCGATCGTTAGGAACTAACTAAAATCCTGTTTTAATAGTCTGAGTTCGCACGAATCATTATTCCAGGGTCGATGTGTTAACAAAAGGGAAAGGGAGGAACCGAAACGACAGCGTTCCTCGCTGAAAACAGCTCGATAAATTCTACCTAATAATCCTGCAGGAAAATTGTAGAAAAAAAAAAAGGAATCTAGAAAGATGCGCAGGTTTGAACCGCAACATTAAACAAAACCGATGGCTGAGGTAACCGAGAAGCGAATGGAATCAGAAGACGAATCAAACGATGGAAAAGTACAATTCCAGAGCCAGTCTATCCTGTAATCTACCGCTGAGATTTCTTAGATCCTGTCTTGATTGGTAACAACCGAACCCATGGTTCGAGGAAGCTATGGTGTTCCCGTGGCGAGGTGCCGAGGGAAGGTCGTTTACCCTTTCCCGCGTTGGAATCTCTTCATCGTTGAAGTAGCCAACACAGGACGTGGATTATCTTGCTCCATGTGCAATATCTTCGGCTACCACTCGCTAACCAGTCAAGTGCTTTCAATCCCATCGTCGGATAAAGTAGATCCGATGGATGTCTCAAGAATGACTCGACGCTTCGAACGAAGATGTTTGATTTTTAACGATCGAACAGGAGGCGTGAATCGTGCGCGATAAAAGAAACAACAAAGAAAAAGAAAAAAAACGTGTGATCCTATTGATCGAGAGATTAAGATCGACCGAAAAAATCCGTTTCATCCGTTGCATTTGCGATTGTATCCCGTTAGAAATTCTATGAAAACGAAAGGGGATAAAAATTTCTTAAATTATGATTGAATCGATGAGAAATTGGGAAATGAAAGTTGCCACGGAAATGATTAAGTTACCACAAAACCAAACTGGTATAATACAATTATCATAAGGAAACGTTTATCGTTAACACCTTATTGCAACCGTATTAAACTCGGTGACGATTCCTCGATCGTTCCTATCGTACGGACAATCAGGAAGTATCCCCGTGTACGGGCTCGATCATTCGATGCTGGTATAATTAAAGCGTACCGCGGGGCAACGAAAAGGGCGGGTAGCGAACTGGTTCGTTAACGGGAGAGAGATCGACACGTCGATTAGAAATAAGCGCACAGGAGCTACGTGCATGTTACCGAAGGAAAAATATTAACGATCGTTTATCGAACCGTAGCAGGCTCGGTCTTCGGTCGAGCAGAAGATTATTCGTTCTGGCAGAGGTCGGGGGGCTGCACCCTGAGCACACGAGGGGTGCCTTCAGGCGCGAGAGGCACGAACGAATGGTACTTGTAAATATTTCAAATTGGACAAACAAGATGCATAGGAAGCCTGCTGTTATGAAAGAAACATAAAATTACCTGATATCATTGATAGGCATGAATCGTAAAAAGGATCCTGTACTATTTGAATCCTTCGCTCGGATACGACCAAGTTTTTCTGTAAAGTTCTTCGAAGCAACGTTCCTGAGAATTACGTGGAACGTAATTAAATTCTTATGCGATCATTCTTCTGTATGGATGATAGACGTATCTGGGTTAATGGTGCTATCGTTAAACTAGGAAGACAGACGTTATCCTCTCCGCATAATGACAATATTTAATATCTTGGGAGAGACTATTCTAAAACGGGAAAGAAAGAAGCTAAAAACTAATAGGCTGCAAGGCGGGAGTATTTTTGAACCGTTATAAGCACAAAAATGAATATAAAATTATAGAAATCTTATATACTCCCTTTCTAATATCAAGATACTTATGCAAAGACTAGTTCCCTAGGAAGGAATGTCTCGCCATTCGTCTCAATACTCCATTAATCCACATACTCAATAATCCACCGTAAATATTTTCCAGCGTAATTACCCCTAGTTCCAATAATCCCTGATATCAAAAACCCCTATTTTTAATAATCCCTAGTAATTTTCAAATATTACAGGAAACCTGTCATACCCGACACTATACATCCCAATATCAAAAACACAAATTAATTCAAAAGTCATCGATAACGAAGAGAATGCTCGTAAATAAAATTCATAAATTATTAATTAACTAAAACTTGACAGTTATATTTGTTTTTATAATAATTAGAAATAGAATTTTGTTGTTTCGTGTTTAACTTAAAACGAGTTTAAAAGCATATAGTAACAGTTTTCTCAATAAAATTTTCATTAACGGATTGTTTCAAAATGAAAATACCCATTGACCCAAACCGTCTTCTTAATAGTCACATTTTAGTTGATTCTGACCCGTAGCTAGAAAAGGTTGCCGACGCCTGATATAATCTTAAATAATTTTCAAGCACATGACTATATAATCTCCGTATTACCATTTACCCTAGGAAAGCGTGTGGTGCTCACGAGGGTACTATCTCGAACACGAAGCAGCGATTGAACTGGTTGAAAAATTGGGATATTGAAATTAATTCGAATTCGTAAGCACGTACTAAATTTGATCCTATCGTTAAGGGTGAAAACATGCACCGAAGAACCCATTATCCTGAAGAAGAACACCCCGTCGCAAAACGAAACAGTGCGGTTAAACGTACAAAACGGAAAGGAAGGAGGAGGAGCAGGTGCAGAAAGCCGGTGCAGACGGTTTTACATCGGAAAGAGAAACAGCAGAAGTTGAAACCGTTGATGACGCAGAGTGGCATCCTGAGAACACCGAGTCCTTGACCAAGGTTTTCGCTCTCCTCTTAGGAATTAGTGATAATTACGCGAAGCTAGCACCTGCACGCCGGCCGCAAAAAGCCGGCCCATGGATCGACCCTATTGCTTTTGCACCGACCACGGTGAGTCACGGTACCAGAATGACTGGATCGGGAAGCATTAAGCCTGGCCTACCTGCAACTGCGTGTCTACGATCGAAATTGGACGAAATAATGCAGGAAATTGAAGAAAAAAAAAAAGGTTTCGTCGATTGAAAGAGGCGGAGCAATGAAACGTTCGTTCTTTTTTTCGCTCGTTATAGACAGAAAGAGCTAAGTAATTTCCGTTTTCTAATTCAACTCTCTGCGGTCGGTAGATATCGAGGAGGATCACTCGGCGAGGATCTTTCAGCGAAGGAAATAAAATCGAGCAGTTTTCTTTCTCCAAGTATTTTGTAAACGATATAATTCTATATCTTATTAAAAAATCAACGGTTGGGTTCTTGACCGGAGAATCTTAGCCATTTCATTTTTATGAGTACCTACCAAAGGAATATCTAATAACTAATATCACTTTTAGTAATCAAATTTTATAGCTAAAATTTTATTACTATATAATTTTAACATTTTCACCAACCAGGTATGCCTATTATACGGAGACTCGATTAAATTCTCTTGACCGTACGAATTCTGATAATTCTCGTTCTGAACTTCACATTATTTTGCCTATAAATCTACGTCAATTCAAAAGGACACATTTATCAAAAAAAAAAAACATCTAACAAAAATTAGAAATTAAACTAAGTATACAAATTTTGGAGATAAATCTTCCACAATGTTCCAAAAACATTCTATCAAATTGGAGAACATCTTGATAATGAATCGAGCGTATGTTTTGAAGCTCCGGGAAATTCGAGCACGAAATGGAATCTACGATCGGACAACCGCGTAAAAGTCGAATAAGAAAAAATAAAAGAGAGCTAGAGCAGCCGACTGACCAACGCGAATCGAATTCTTATAACCATCAATTTTACGCCGCGGAGAATTTCTTCTGGGTATTGAGTCGTAAACGTGGAAATTTACGGACACCACGTTTTCGACGTCTATGAATAACACATCCAGCCGAAATGGGCAGACCACTTTCACGCCCACGTTGTTCCTGCAAATTTTGCGAAGCGGTCGAAAGTTCTCGTCGTAAATAATACTCGAATTAGGGTAGAATAGAAGGGTTAACCGCGGTAAGGGAAATTGGATAGTTGTAAATTATCGAAAAAATACCAATCAGGATTTAAATGATTTACGAATGAACTGAAACTTGTAACTGCGTTGCCTAGTAAGCATACTGGTTACTCAATACTGAAAACTTATTAACACGTTGACTGCCACAGTGAAAACAGACATATGTAGTCAGACACGCTAAAATTCTAATTATTAAGAATACAGTTAATTAATTTCCAAATGTAGGAATTCTTGTCAAAATTCTTTAATCCTTTTACATATTCTCAGATTAGCAACATCTTTCATTTACACAATTTTTAATTTTGCGCCGTCTCCGAAATACAAATTAAAATTATTTCGTCCTTTTTAGTGCATTCCGTAGTCGGTTGTAATTTCTTTTCCCAAAAATTTTTTTATCCTATCATTTCATGTTATTTAAATCTAAATTAACAGGAAACACTTGACGCGTTAAGGATCCCACAGGTCAACGCGAAACATTCAACGGCGGCGAAATTCCTGGCAATAAATATAAAAAAAAAACATGCCTAAATTTTACGCAGTAGGTAGCTCAGAAGATAGAGGAAAGTGCGTACATAATAACGCAATTTGTTGCGACGCGATATCTTAATTAGTTCCTGAGATATAGGGCTTCAAAGTTTGTATAGCGGCCGGCGCGTACGAGGGTACTCCCGAATGGGCCGTAGACTTTTTTCTAGGAAATGCGTCTGGCGCATTTCCAGGAATAGTAAAGGGTTAGACGTAAACAATGACCACGTGACCGCTACGCTAGACACTCGCTGTCTGGGTCCAAGCGTGAGGCGGCAGCGAATTTCTACAAAAATTACGATTGTCTTTACACGACGATATCTCAGGAACGGATAAAGATATCGATGTAAATCAAAAAGCGAATTAAAGTGGAAGATTTCTACTTTCTTACGAATCTAACTTTATACCGAAATTCGAAACAGAATTTTGTTGGCAGCCCTTTGAACTTTTAGTAATTTTAATACGCGTTTCTTATGCAGTTTAACATAGTTTCTGACTTTCAACTGCTTCTAACAATAGAATATTATTATAAATATCTATCACACGCATTATTAACGATTCTTTCGTGTACTCAAAAAAAATTTTTGGAAAAAAAATACAACCAACTTCGGAATGCACCAAAAAGGACGAAATAATTTTAATTTATATTTCGGAAACGGCGCAAAATTAAAAATTGTATTAATGAAAGATGTTGCTAATGTGAAAATATCGGTAATCGGCGAACATACATTAAAAAAAAAAAAAAAAGAAAATTAACATACGTGTCGAATTGAGTAACCTCCTCCTTTTCGAAGTCGGTTAATTATTCCATCGCTTGTTACGTCAAATGTTAAAATATTTCAACAATACAAAAATCCAATTCCACTCGTGTCGGGCGTCGAACGAACGTCAATTCGACGAACCGTAAAAATCTCGCGTCAATAAAGAAGAAAAAGAAGAACTAAAGAACAGAAAATTGATCTTACATCAGGAACAAAAGGACGAAAGGTACGGGAAGCAATAAGAGGAAGAGGGTTTCGAACGGGTCGTGGTCCGATTCGATAAAGAGAGCTTTGATGTACGAGCACGGACAGCGGAGCAGTTTGTATCTGCGAGTCGCCGCCGTCTGAAAATGAAAAGATCCCCGGGGACGATACGTTGGATTGAATTCGAATGGCTTTTGGCAGCGGGCGTAGTCGTTATTCTGATTTATTGCAGCCGTTCGCGGTGCCCACAGTGCCGACAGAACGACGCGAAACAATAAAGCCTGGGCCGAGTACTCGGCTCGCCGTGGCAACGTTAAATAACGAGACGGCCGTGGCCGTGAAAGAGATTCGATCTAAAGTGCCGGTTACAACATTGTCGTAACAACTTTCTTCATCGTCTTCTTCCTCCACTTCTGTTCCTTCCACATTTTATCGATCTATCCTCGCGCGGCAGCGCGACTATCACCACGCTTTCTCATGATTTCCTTCAACAATTTGGATCGATCGCATTGAACCCTTTGCACTCCGAATTATTTTTCAATTATTTTTCTTTTTAACTGGCAATTTAAAAATGTCAAATACGACACGACATAGGAGTCCCTGTGATTAAAACTAATGTCGAGTCACACTTGACACAGGAGTGCAAAGGGTTACAGCCCGGTGTTTGTTTTTAGGTTTCGAAGAATTAACCCTTTGAGGTATTGTTGAGGAGTCGGACTCATTTTATTCTGAGTCAAAATGCAAAATCACGAGTTTGATTTGCCGGTGGATGCTGGGTTAATTGTGACCCGATCTACCGTATGTATAGAAGGTTACTTCGAACGAAGTTATACGCTCAGATTAACCCTTACAGTGTCTACTTGAAAGTAATACTCGCGCTAGGGGCTATCGAGAGTGTTTTTGCGTATCCTAACGAATATTAGAACTAGATAAACTTTCGCTTATAAAATAATTTCGAAATTGTTTGCACGAAAAATATAATAAATAACTGTTCTGATAATAATTCGGAAACTTTGTAAGTGCTTTGGAAAGTACAGAAATTTATATGTAACGAAACTTCTATCGACTGTAAATGTCAGATCTGAAGAGTTAATTTAATATGTAATAATGTATCATTCTTTTGCAAAATGAACGGAAAACATGATGTCTGACTTACCCTTCAGCTGCGTCGACTCGATGGCGAACATATTTAGGGCCAACAGCTGAAGAAGCCTCGTCCCAGGAAGTGGCAGTGGCGAGTGCTGAAGAAGAGCCCTGAACTCCTTCAGCATCTGAACACCAGCCTCTTGGAACGTCTCCATCCTGAAACAAACAAAATTATAGTCAGTTAAAATCGATAAATGCCAATCTGTTACCTATAATATCGTTAACTTATCAATACTTTGATCAAGACTCGGCAATTAATTAATAAAACTTTTAAACGATTGCAATGGTGGTATGGTTTTCGTGAAAATTATACAGAATTTCGAAGAACTAAAGGATTTAATTTTTATTCAAATATTTCAAATTATTAATGTAATTTCACTGACATTCAAAGTTTTCTTTGAAGATAAAATAATTTGTGGTTCGAGCCCTTATCAATACAATATTGTGGCCTTACACAGAATCTCAATTGAGATTCTCAGAATGTTCAATTGAGACCCAATAAACGTACCAGAAATAAATTTGAATAAATATCGTATCTTCATTGAAGAATAAAATAACAAATAGACGGGATATTTGGCAGACAGTTAGAACGATTAAAAAAAAAAAATTCATGAACCAACAGGAAATAGAACCGCGAATAGCGAATGAATAAATGAACATCCAGCCACGGTTCGTGTCAATCTCTAGACAGGATCGTGCATATTTCAAACGTTTTGGTCTGGATAAGGACATCGACCCGCGGGTTCGATACAACCGAGGACTTCCTGTATTCTTTGTTGAACGTCGAGAAGATCGAGTTAAATTTAGCGAGGATCTTCACGTATCCGGTGGCTATCAATCGTGGTCATTAAACACGCGTTTACTACGTTTAAATGCAGATTTATAAGACTGCGAATCTAATTACAGGTAACGCTGCACCGTTGGTGCGAGTGAAACTTTAATGAAGGTGAAAGGAATGCAGAAAACGAACAGGATACTCCATTTTATCATGAACATGCTATTCGATTGTTGTTGCTTATCACTGTTCCATTATTTTGCAATAATGAATGGAATACACGACAAACACCACGAAAATATTACACTGGATGTCTTCATCTTTTTTAACGCTTTAGTACAATTTTTGTACTAAACATCATAAAAAAAAAACAAAGCAAAAGCTTACAAAAGATTTACAATTTCTGTAGATCTCTAATGTTTTTGAATAAATAGAATCTAAGATTTTTCAACAAATCTGAGATATTGTTAACAATAAATTTCGATTGAAATTCTCGTATATTAACACTTGACCAAAATCGATTTGAATTGTTGGCTCTCCCCATGGTCCGTCGTCCGATGATTAAAATAGAGACATTACCAATCTCGGTTTACCAAGCAATTAAAATAGTCGTAATTACGAAGTTCCTGGTACGTTGAGGAACGGTTTGTTAACCGTTACGAACGAAATAAATTCCGCGATGCCGGAAAAACGTCGGCGACTCTTAATTAAGACTTATCGTGAAATTCGAAAATAAATAACTGGATACTCTAATTAAAATGGGCATTGATTCTGGTCGCTAGGAGGCAGGAGAGCAATTTAATGGATCCGTCGATCGCGAGAAAATGATGGCATCATCGGGCGGGTCCTGATATACGCGGAACCCGACGATAGCACGAGTTATGGCTAATTACTGATACATGAGCCGCGTACAGGAGACTCGTTTTCATCGAGCTTGACAGAAAACTTCCCGCAATACCATAACTTTCTATGGTGTCGCATAAAATTATTCATACCGTTCGATAATTGGGATACCTGGGTGGCTGCATGATCGATTCATATGTTAATGTAATTATTTAAAATGGAACTGTATACATTTATTATCGATATTCTATTACGCGTTTCGAACAGGATTCAAGAATCTATCGGTTATTTTCATTAAACGGTCTAGGAATCTTTAATCACAAGAGCTTAACGGATGAATCCTTGGTGTCCCATGGAATCCTAAGTCCCTGTGTCTTTAGTATTGCAACAGAAGAGTTAAAAAATCTTGGGTTCCAAAATTGAAAACGTAGCAGCATGTTGTAAGTAAAAGACAGCAATCAAACTTGGTGCTTGGCAGCAATATTCGAAGTACAATAATTTAAAAATTAAAGAAACTATGAAAATAATAATTAAGAGAAACATTTAGATATTCTATGAAATATCTGTCCTCTGAATGACCAAGACACATCACACTGCGTCGAGAGCTTCAGCTGTCTCGAGGAAGATGTTACGATTGATCAGATTAGATGGAGCCAATGCTCTTTCCAAAGTTTTATCACCAAAAATGACCCACGAAAACCTGTCCAAAGGTTAATCCTCGCGAAAAGAGGCCCTTTTGTCGGCGCTTTTGAACTTGTCGCGGTGCTCGTTTTAAGAGATCGTCGTCGACGGTAACCTGAGCATGGTGCATACTTCGAGCTGCATTCTGTCCAGTCTCTGGATCGACTCGCGTCAGTTCCGGTATGTAAAATGTTGTCATTTGTCAGGAGCAAACTCGTAGCTACGTTCTTACCTAATCTTTCGAGACGTACTTGGCACGTTAATCCTTTTGACTGCCGACCATAAGGAAGCAAGATATTGGGGACAGGAACAGAAACACGATTTCTTTTTAAAATTGAAACAATAGCGATAGGCAAGTTACAGTTTGTAGTTTGCGTCAGAACTTCGAAATTTTGTCAATTTTTCTGTACGTGTACACTGGAACTGGTATTTTTGACAATTGGCAATCGGTATTTTTAATTTTGTTACCTTATTAATTAGGTATATAAAATTAATAAAAGATTACGAGTTAAAACAATGAATTTTCAAGCTAAAACGGTTACAGTTCCAATTTTATTCTGCTCCACGAATTTATACGTCAACCCGACACATACCCGGTGGTGGTGTAAAATTTTCTCAGGTGAAAAGAGGTCAAGATTAAAAAAAAAAATGTTAAGCCCCGGTCTAACAAATCATTGCAGGGTGAACGTTAGGATCACTCGAGTCGGTGTTAATCTCGGTTGGTTGAATTCGAATGATAAAGGGGAACATTGCGACTCCCATGAGAGACATACTGAACAGCTATACCATGGCTAAAGGAACGCGAAGGTGAGATCTCACGTAACGAGCCGCTATCTTTCCCACAACCTCGATCTCTTGTTCGTAAAGGCCCCATGCTACCCGCTGAATTTATTCTGTGCAATGAACGCATCGCTCCCTTGGGTTTGCCAACTACAGAAATGTTACTATTACGAGCCAATTTCGGCTACCATCGAAGAAATTGATCCTACGGTTGAATTATCAAACACTGCGAAGAAGCAGTTTAATCAGACACAAGGTTATTTGAAATCATTGAACAACAGCTATTCTTTCAAGTGCAGAATCGTGGTTGATTAAAACTTATTATTCCATGGGAGCATAAAATATATCTACGATCTTATCCTGTTACCAACAATCTAAACCTATGTTAATGTTATACGTTATCTTTCGTTCTATCAAAAAGACCCGCCTGCTGACCTTTTATCACCGATTCCCTCATTTTTATCGCTAATTAACTAGTATTGTACCAGAAGCCTCGTTTTGAATTTTAAGTATTGACTTTTAAAAAATACTTCATCGCAAAGCTTACGTCTCTCAAGTTAAAATTTGTAATGGACTCCTTTAAAGATGATATTTGAGCCGTTATTTTTGAAATTGGTATAAGTCCATTTTTTCATACATCGAGATATTTAAGGGTTTGCGTTTGACTTAACTTAAAAATGATGTTTTTAACGCTACAAACCTATTAAATTTTATTATGCAATAATCATTATTAAAATTGTTGGACTTGTACCACTTTCGATAATAACATATTAGAAGAAATAAAAATAAGAGGAAATTTAAGTCCATATTTTCATAGATATTGGCTTTGCTGAAATGCATTTTTTAATGTAAAAAATAATAATTCAAATGAAAACTTTTCTTTTCGCTTCTCATTTGCACGAGGAGCAGAGCTTCGAATTTCCAATAAAACCGAAAGCAAACGTAAAGTCACGTTACTCAAGGCCAAGGAATTTCTTACGTAAAAGGATGGAGGAGGAAACTGAACCAGCATAGCCGTAAAACTCGTCTCTTTACTAAGGACCCATAGAAGATATTCCAATTTCACGA
Organism: Stelis phaeoptera; assembly: GCA_943735885.1. Classification (NCBI taxonomy): domain Eukaryota; kingdom Metazoa; phylum Arthropoda; class Insecta; order Hymenoptera; family Megachilidae; genus Stelis; species Stelis phaeoptera. The sequence goes on from OX030933.1 coordinate 9,471,637, forward strand.
TCGGAGAGAACGCGGACCTTTGACTCCATCGAAAGGCTTGTTTATTTCAGTTTCGTGCCATTTCGATATTCCGTGGATCCAGTTACACGTTCGATGCTCTTTATTGGTAATTACTTCATTTCAACGTTCACCGGATTTACGAAGCGCGAACAACCTTACCATCGTTTCGCCCCGACGGAAATGAAGCACCCTTATCCGGTTACCACGCGATCATGGAAAACGCGTGTTTCTGTAAAATCTAGTATGAATTCGAAAACAAATGTTTCGACACAGATTTTCATAATATGTATACTACAAACTCTAATCGAACGATGTAGTGTGAACATGAGGGAGATCTAACAAACACGAGAACTTTACCAGAACAGTTGGTGAATGCATGAAACTCATCGGTCAGGTGTTCCGTTCGACCGATTAACTTTACGACTCTTTGATAGACACTATAAACATGATTAACATTCATGTCCCGGGCAGGTAACACGGACTTAACAGGGCTAAGCTCGATAAAGGTGTTATCTCGATGAACCATGCGAGAACAGTGATAAACGAGAGCTCCTTTCACGTTCAAGGCGCCGTTCGATCGTCAACGACACTGTCAACGACCGCTCCGAGGCGTCCTCGCCTAAAATGGAAACGCCATTCCCACGACAGTGAAACTGCCGCTGGTAGCCATGTCCCGTCTGCACCCGATCATCACCATAGGAATCCATTAGTTTAACGAACACCTTACGACTCTCTTTTCGAGGTGTTTCGACCTGTTAACCGAGTCATTTTTCAAACAGAGAAGAAAGCAGTTGCTTTCGTACGCGTGTTACAATTGAGATAAGGAAAAAAGCCGACGATTACTAATTCAAATTTTTCACCGATTAAGGGTATACGGGAGTGAAACCCAAACCCCCTCAACCCAATTGGTACCAAAAGGAAGAAATCCGCGACACGCGAGAAGGAAGAAGAAACCGAGATAGAAAGAGAATTGCACTTTAGGGCATAACGGCATCCCCACGACCCACGGTCGCCGTGTCACGGTGATGCAAGTCTGTATTTCTGTGCCGACGTGCAAAAGCAGTTACCCGCGCAGAACGAAGCCAGGAGGAATAAAGAGAGGGACAAGTTGGCGAGCTTTCCTCGGCCACGAGCCGGCGTGGTGGGTACCTGAAGACACTACACGGCCCCCCCCCCCCCCCCCCCCGCCCCCCGGCAGCCCGCGATGTCCCATCGATACCGAGCGACTCTATGACTAACAAGTTTGCACTTTAGCGCATAACGGGGCATTCCATCGTGTTCCATAGATCATGGTCCATGACCCACGGATTGCGTGGGCCGGGCACTATAACCATTCCTTCAGCGACGGCGTGGCCCCGGTACCACGAGCATTAAGTTTCCAGCTTCTTCGTCCTTCTTCTCCTCCTTACCACCTGGTTATGTCTTCCCTCTTCGGCTTCTTATACTCGTCGTCACGTATATACCGCTTGTATCTTCGCGAAGCACAGACTTCGCCGCTTCTGATCGCGATAACGGAATTGTTCTTCAACTTTTACTACACTCGAGAGCTCGTTTCTCCTTTGAGCCTGATCTTTGTGCCGAAATGTTATAAAAATGATAAATGAGATTTGTTTAAAATAAAAATGCAATTTGACGACTTCGGTGCAATTTCTCAACATTGTTGAAGTAACTTTCAAATAACGGTACACCGTTATCACTGGCGTATCGTCAAGGGTTCTCGATTCTTCGTCTTACGAAAATCTTTTTTCTTATCCTCGTGCGTCGTGCTTTTCTGGAATTTATTTGATCGAACGGCAAGAGGTCGTTCAAAGAATGCCATAAATCGTGGCCACTCTTTAACGATTACCCAGTTCTCTCAATAAGTAACTGGTAACGTCAGAGGGAAACATAGATCAGGAAATCACCTCTTAGCACGGTAAGGTCGTCGTGTAAATAAGAGTCTGAGGTCAGGATGCCAACGCTACCGCGAGATGCCCCACACGAAGAGACCTTATAAGCCTGTAACGAACCATCTTACACCATTGACATCCAGCAGAACCGATAGGTTGATTACGGTGGATGTGGAACAAACCTAAGACTTCCAACTTTTACTGTTTTCAACGCTGCAATTTGCTATCTAACATGTACGGGTGTACGAGGAGACGTCCAAAAGTCTAACTATTTTTCGAAACTATAAAAATTATCTTCTGTATGCCATAAAAAAAAACAATATGTTTTATCTTTGCCCTCAAAATCGTTCGAAATCGCTTCCTTCGTTTCTTCATGATCTTAGTTCTTTTTTTAAATTTGGAAACAAATAATAAACGGCTCCCATCTCATTCAATATAATTTGAGAAGATTTTCCTTGCCTGGTAAGAAATTTGATAACGGCACGATACTCAATTTGCTCCATGATTGTCGTTTTCGTACGGACTGATTTGATTACAGGGCGATATCTTGTGAACGACTGACATTGTCGGGTTGATGTTTGGTATGTATGTTTACAATCAGTTCCCCTTCCCCTCCATTCCGCGAAATTTTATACCTCCCCTCGTATATTAATTTAACTCTCGAATGACAAAAATAAATCTTTATTCATTTTGAGTTTAAAATCTTTGTCATTAAAAATATAACATTCCATACTTCGAAGTACTTCAAAAACTGACACTCTTAAATTTTCAATTCTCAAGAATATAATATTTCTAACCAAAACGAAAGGGTTAAAAATGGATCACTGCTAACAAGACAGACCAATTTTTCCAAAGGCGACGAATGATGTATTGCTTCCAACAGCAACAATAAAAAACGTTCAAAAAGTATTGCTTCTCTAATAAGCAACCGAAGGCTGCAATTCAAATTATAACTTGTTGAACGAACGTGTTATTCGCTTCTGCGCCTCGGCTAACTAATACAAAGGCGGTAAATCAAAATTTCCGAAGCGATTTAAGCATAGGTTTCCAAGATAGTTGGATAACCAACAAGGGCGAACAAATTGTCCTTTCTTCTAGGTTCTCGTCGTCAGCTCAACGCCTACAGAAGGGTGCAATAAATCGATGCTTGTTGATTACGAGCGAAGATTAATAGCCTATCAATATCGTAGCACGGCGATAGAAATATAATGCGACCGGATGTTATCTCGGTTACAAGATCTAAATTGCTCGATCGCCACCATCAACGTACCATTCTCGACACCGGCAACGATTATCCCACGATACAGTTTTTATAATCGTCATTATCATTAATATCGTTCCGATTATTAAATCTCGTCCTACGAAAATTTCCATTTCGCGTGGGCGTTCGGTCCATCGAGATACCGATCTAAATTGGGTTGCGATCAACCTGAACCCATCCGCCCTGTTACTTTTTCTTCTCTTTTCTGTTTTAATACGGCCCCCATGCTAATGTATCGAGTTTGTACCGGCCGTGAAATTAATTTCAAGCAACGACAGACCGTGCAAATCGACATTGGCGACGGCCAACTTGCTCTAACTAATTGTAAGGACTTTACGCGGTTCAAGCGAGATCCTTTATCTCGATAACGCGGATAATGAGGGCAGACGAGAGGAAGAAAGGACGGGCTCGATATTGAAAATTTACGGATAAACGATACAATCCCGGTGGTGTCCCATAAATAACCTGTCATTCAATTTAGACCTGTCCACGGGTGCTGACTTTTATTCTTCGCGTGTATTCGCGTTACTCGGCAAAGAGAACTGGGCATTTAGCATCGTTCGATTTTAATAAGAAGTATTAAAGTTTATTTTTAGATGTGACGAGTATTCGATCGGTATTCGAAGTTCTTAATACCCTAATGACGAAGCTTTTATCCCATTGAGACCGCAGCAATTCGAAAACTATCGATCTGTGAAGTTAGTTTGATAGATAATTATTGCGGCGTATATATACGTCGCTTCATATTGAAAACTAGCAAATTGAACACAATAGTGCATCGGTCGTCTTCAAGATCTAAAAATATCACAAATACCTGAAATTTGCTATTTATCGTTTGAAGGAACATTTGTCAAGCCTAACTGTTGACTCGAATGGAATTTAAACAGAAATTTATTAAAGAAATGAATGAGAATAAGATACTTCTAGAATACCGTTAACTTCACCACTCCCAGTGCAAGTAGAAGTTCAAGAAACGAAGAGAATCAAGGTGTTCGAATAGCAGGAAGTCTATTACAAATGACAAGAATTACATCTAAATCCAAACGATCCGTAATAAGGTGTCAAGCGTTGGAAGCTTGTTATCATCGCCCACGAAGTCAATATCGAAGGAGTTCCCTGATGAATGCACAGGGATACACTGTTAACACCTGGAGGCCAGCCTCGAGGCATACGTTTCAATCGAGAAAATCGAGCCAGTTTCTAAAAAAGAATCTACCACGATCTCAACACGTCTAAGAAAAGCTGAATCGAAATTATGTGAGGTGATTCTCATATTATGACTTTACATTTCGCTCGACGAACCTTCCCAATTTTCCGTTAAAAGAATACTTGAACACCTTAACTGCCGCGTTAAACGCGCTGAAAATTTGGTCAGGCAAAGCATTTATTTCTCCCAAATTTTACCTATTATTATTACAATCCTTCGTAATTTCTATTATTCAGAATTTTGACTGCCTAATACAACGATTTCTAATTAAATCATTCAAAGGATATTAATAATGCAAGCGAGAAATTTGTATTGAAATTCAAACGTCACCCGAATATGGGTGACGCAACAGTCAACGTGTTAAAATGACGATAGTTCGTATTAATTAAAATTAGAATACCAATTTGCAATAGTAATTCTTAGATAAATAAAACAAACCTTTAATTACAATAGGCACAGTGAAATATCGCAGGTATGCAATTTCAGGTATTAACAATTTGTTAACGAAACTGGGAATCCATTGTTAAAAATTTAACTATGCACCTATTACCTATAAAAAAAAAGACCCTACATCTTAGCAGCTTAAATTTTCATTATTCCCTCATATCGAAAGGGGTTGAAAACGATTCGAGCATCGATCGAAGACAGCTATTGTCCGCGAGTATGCAATTTTAGCCAGAAATCGAGATTGCGGGGTTAAAACGGATGCTCTCGAAATCGATGTTTAATCAGGAAAGCGAGCGAACTCCGAAAGGGGAGGTTTGGCGCGTGCATTAGGAAACCGATACGACTGCGAAATCGAGTTCGCGGATCGGTGAACCGCGGACAGGCTGAAGAGGTTCAGCAAACGGGAGGCCTGAACGAGCAAACAGAGTTCGTAAACACATCGGCAGCCGGTGCAACGCCGGCTTAATAAGCAGCTCACGGTATTATAGATGATCTCTTTATTGACCGCCATAAATCAGAGTTAAGAGCAGGCATTATTACTAGCAAGTACATTATCCGGTACGTCGAGAACCAGTGATAGAGTGGGGTCCCCGGTTAGCCTCGCCAAAGACACCTTGGTCAGGAATTGAACACCACGGAACAGGTAACTACAGTTAAGGTTGAAACAAAAGTACCACAATAAAGTTTCTCTATTTGGCAATCAAGTGATTACTATCTGAGTTGACAATTGCTATCCACGATTATTCGCTCGACCGTTAGTGTGTCTCTTTAAACCAGACGTCGGCTACCTATGACCCAGGAGTCACCAAATGATCCATTTGATAATTTCAAGTGACCCACTTGAGTTCGGTAAATGAAGTATAATATATAAAAATAAATTATAAAACATAAACACGAACCAAGCACTTTGAGATAATGTAAAGAATAAATTAACATTTTGGTTTGATTAGAAAGTTACAGAAACGGACATAGGCGGAATACAGCGAAATTGTGAAAACGAATCTCGTGTATTCGTCATGTGTTCAACGCTTGTATTTGTCCTGAGGTGACTCCCTAGTGTAATTTTCCACAGTGCAATTTTCCCTAGTGTAAATAATCCCTAACGTCTATATTCCCTAGTATAGACCATGGTTTCCGATATTTTTTTAAATCATGCCCACAGTGACCATACCTTTAGTAACAAGATTAGTAAATTATCAGTTTTTCTATTGAAATAATGATTTCTCTGCATTTCAATTTCCCCTGTTAGATTTAAGTAATTATCCCTATGATTTTCATAATTTACTCTTCAGAAATGACAAATATTACCACTGACAGTATTATTACACAATCAAAACCCTGAAAACTCGAGGGTTGCGTAAAATTTTCTTCGCTGACGAAGGGTCGCTTAAATAAACCATTTGTTCGAAATACAGACAAAAACAAATGTTCGTGTGCAAATAATTACAGGTTAACTATAACTGAAGAACGCGAAGGGAGTGCAAGAGATGGTTAAGATTTTAAGCGGATAAAAAGCAGTCTTTTGTTACGACCGAAAATAACCGACGCTCTAAGAAGATTTCAGTCTCAATGGACGAGGGATTTTTCAATTAAAGCGAGACAAATATTCCCTCCTCCGTCTGAAGCCAAAGAACATCCACAAGGATCCATTATGAATACGAAAAGCAAAGAGGGATGGATGTCGTTCTATCAAAATGCGCATCCTATTTCGATGAAAGAAGAGAAGGGATTCTTACGAGGGATTCAGCGAACACCCTTTCGAATAAAGGAATTCACTACTGGAGAAAGTATCTGCTAATCCTCGCGAAGGATTAGGATTCGGAGATTTATTATAATTATTCGTTCGCTTGGAGCAACTTCGTCCTACGATAAATCAAGAATTTAGACACGGTTACGTCTTGTTGTTTGCGTCTTTCTTCTTTGGTTAAACTTCTCTTCGCATCTCAAAATTATCCCAGATTTATTAAGAAAGTCGGATTCTTTTCATCGGACGAATAAAGGATAGTTCAGTGGGCTATCGACAGGCAACAGGAATCCAGGATAGTCATTGGGCAGGATGCATACGTGCAAGTCGGTCGTCGAAGATGGTCGGGTTCTGGTCCGAGGTTGCGGTGTCCAAGGGTGTCCTTGAAGCGGGCGGGGTCGTCACTCGAGGGCCGCGGGTAAACGACCATCAGAATCCATGTGTGCTAAGCAGCGGAGACCTTATACGCGTATCTTACACTCGTACTACTTAACTTTCTGCATCTGTATACGTGACGTTCTTCTACCTCTTTCCATCCCTCTATCTCGATCCTTCAGTCCCGGTGCTGGAGATAAAAGAGAAGCCAACACTGCCTCTTTCACTTTACAAGTGTTATGAAACGGTCAAGCCCTCTGGATCGTCCTCTCCTGCTTCTCCTCTTTGCGCCAACGATATCGATTTATAGGTTTAATTACCATCTCGTTATGCGCGTTAATAATCGTTTCGGATTACAGAAGTCTAGCGAGGAGAAGAAATATTTTTATAGGACTTAAGTCAGATTCAAGAGATCGATTATAAATAATTTATAATGTCTATTAGCAGCCAACTTTAAGACTTCATCAGCAACTCATTAATTTACGGATCCTTAAGAATGAAATCAACGTGCAACGTCGACGTGATTTTTGATTTTTACATTTTCGTGGTAAAAATAAAGAATATCGTTCGAACGACCAAGAATAATCTCAACACTAAACGTACCGGCACTTTACATATACGGTACTATGCAAAAGTCTTAGGCCACTGTATGAAATTTGTTTTATACTTGAAACATTGCTTATAGTTGTAATATAAGCGGCCTAAGACTTTTGCACAGTACTGTACCTATTCTTACCATATGGGGTCATTTGATTCCACGTGAAATAAACGTTGATTTTTAGAAAAAAATTCTTAATTGATTAAAGAAAATAATTCGCAACATAACTTGTGATTTCTAATAAAATGATCAAACATATATCTTTATTTTTATGGTTTTTCCTTCGTACATTTGAACTTTTGAAAAGTGTCATTTGGCCCCGCTTGGTACGTTTAAAACTGGATTCATGTAGAATCATATTTTTCAAAATACATAATACATAATTCGTAGTTTCAAATATAATTCAAATATAATTCCTATACGGACGGAAAATTCGATAAACTTTATTTTTAACAAATGATGCACTTCTATAGAAAATAGCAAAACGAAACTGGAACCTGGTAATCAGCCAAATCCATTACACAGCTCGGAATAACGAGTCCGACTGCAGGGTCTCGGACGACCCATCCCCCTGTTGAACTCTCTCGGTGTTCATGGTCCACGCGTGCATCTATGCCACGCACGTATCGTGCCGGTAACAACCACCTAACCGATGGCACCGGTTCCCCTAGCAATTCCAATTATAGATCTGGTAAGTATATTCCACGGAACACCGACCATCCCTTCCAGCCCCCGCTCCATCCAGACCCTCCCTCTATATTCGCTTCCTGATCGCCGCGAAACCAATTATACCCGGGGAACCACGCGCGAGCAAATTGAAAGCCTCGTCGAGATCACCCCCTCTCGCGTGTGATCGTGCCGCGGACAAACTTCCACTAACGAGACGAAGAAACATCGTTGGAATTGAAGAAACACTGATTTTTAATTCGAGGTTGAACAGAGGATATCCTTGATACGATATTGTTAAAAGTTCCTTATCCGAAATTGATAGTATCATTAATTATTTACGGATTCCACATTTTTTAAAAGATACCTTAAATGTCTTAAGAATGAAATATCAAAAGATTATGGGTGGGGAAAAAAGGTGGGAACGAAAGAATATTCAAAGGAACCCTCAGAAATTTCAAGAATTAATCTAGATTCGATTTGAATTGATAGCTTTCTTCGTGGTCCGTCATCCGAGGATAAGGGAGGCTTTACAGTACTTTCGATTAATAGTCGTATTATCTAACGATAACACACACTAACTGTGAATAATATAGAAGTGAACAAATAATAAAATAAAGTATTTCTCGAACGCAATCATCATCTGCGTTAACGATAGCCCAGCAAAGGGGAGTGAGGGCAGAAGCAATTCGCGGCAGTGTCCCCCCTCTGCCCCTCTGCTCGGTCGATAAATTCCACGAAGAAACTGGCTATCCAGATCGAATAAATCACCCTCGACTTAGCGAACTATAAGAGGAACCACCTTTTTGCCACGATAGACGACGGTATAAATCGTTACGGAACGCTCCAGCGGCCCGGCCGCTTCGAATATCGACAACGATTTTACGACTATCACGTATGACAACGCGTTGCCTCTTGCTCGCCACTCGCTACAATTAAACGGGCTGCAAGATACTCGCGCAAGGTCGTTACGAGCAAGAAACACCGGATGCAGGACGCAGAAGAAGAAGAGACGGCGGTGGTGAAGGCACACGGCCGGTTGGGTGCACACGTACGGGACAAGAGGGTCGGAGGAGGGGTGGCCCGTTGGCGCCACGCAATTGTCAATTAACATTTTTACCGCCGCCCAAGAAAACACGAAGTTACGTGCCGGAGTACGTGGCCACCGCGTGCACAGCTCGACAGGATTCCAGGGAAGACGAGCAACACGAAGAGAATTGGATAAGGAAAAAGACAAAAAAAAAAATCAGAATCGGGAGGATACATTTCATTATGATTATGCGCGCAATGGGTTGCTAATCGTTAACACCTCTTTAAACCGTGCAGCCGACACACCCGAGGCTCATTTTTCACACGTAACGAAGAATTTTTCCACGACGAGTATACTCGCCACAGATGGTACTCTATTAGTACTTATTAGCATATATCGCATCGTTTCTCTTTCTTTGCGCTGGTGCCCTCGACCTTTTTCCTCGTTTCTCGTTGACCCTGTAACTTTTCTGTCTACCGGCCAGCAAATTCCCTCGTCGATTGGCGGACTGCTGGAATCGGGCTGATATTTCCAGATTATTCGCTCTTTACTACATTCCACGACGCTCTTATGGCGATCGTAATATCACGTTCCGAGAGGTTGCGATAGTTTCGAATATTACATTTAATAAGGTGGTATCGAGTTCGCTCTCCATTACATGGTGTACGCGATGAAAGTTTCTTTTGTTTTTTCTTTTTCTGAGAATCATTTTTCTTTCGCTTTCTTGCAGCTAAGTTCTGCTCTAACGGTACGATCGATGATTTCCGTGAATCTATGGCGGAAATTGCCCGGGAATATTCAATGGAACAACCTTTAAAGGGCTATACAAGTGTCACCGCTCTAAAATCAGGTGATTTTCGGGAATTTTTTTTTTTTTATCAAATATCTACAATAATTTTTTGGTACAAAAATAATAAAAAACACTGCTGCAGCGATTGCAGCCGCCTGGGTGCAGAAGGTATCTTCCATACTATGGACTAGGATTTTTGAAAAATATCAAAATCTGACAAAATCGCGAAGTTTTGAAAAAAAATCATGGTTTTTTTAATGCCAAATTCACATTTTTCATCCAATAAAAAAAAAAGATTTTTAACATATGCTTCGAGGAAGGGAATTACTGCTTATATTCCATGCGTTTCCTGGGTCAAACGTAAAAGTGTTCTGAGTAGTAGTAATGAATTCTTATAAAAATTCAAGAAGACTAAAATTTCCTAAATACCCCTTAACAGAAATTTCAAATACATAAAAAGAATTGAAAAAAAAAAAAATGAATAAAAACCTAAGGAAATGTATCTCAAGATTAACCTTCGGTAAATACTTCGACAGAAATTAAGATTAACACAAGAAATTTCAGAAATCGAGAGCAAATACTCGTACCGTAACAGGTAGGTAGGTATTCAAGAAGAATTACGTGAAGCATGGTCTGGTAATCGATGACCATCGTGAGTTTCCTAAAACAACACAACAGAAACAAAGGGTGCTACGTTCACCTGTCAGAAGTATTCTGTTACACGATATCCCCGAGAGAAGGCCGAGGGTGTATAACGTTTTACGAGATGCAAATGTCGGCCAGTCGGACAGCCAGTCAACCGCACCATCAACTTGTCTCTGTTCGTCCTCTGCTCGCTTCGCTGAGTGAGAAGCGTGTAACAACTTTGAAACCACAGCTCAAAGTTACGACCTTCGAAAGAAGAAGCCGTGGATTCGCAGATGGGACGTAAATATCGTCGAGTAAATTGCCACGGACAGTGTCTTTACCGATGATATTGTTCATGCGCTTAGCGATCGATCGGCGGATTTCTCAACGACGCACAACATGCACAAGATAGATGTTAATAATTATCTATAACTCGAATTTTCTATTCCATTATTTGTAAGTTTCTGAATTTATCCGCAATGTTTTTAAATTTCTGCGAATTGAATTTCTGGATGTTTTTAAATTCCTAGAACTGTAATATTTATCTTCATAATTTCTATAGGAAAATGTGATATATAAAATATAAATATTTTACTATAGGATTTTTCTGATGAAAATTCTTCTTTCCTTTACCTAAAGTAAATACCGATAGTATTTATTCTAATCACAATAAGTAAATATTTGCTTTAGTTCTGCGTTTAACACGTTGGCTGCCACGGGGGTCACCGGTGACCGACACCCGAAATTTTTTACAATCAAATAATTACCAATAGAAATGATAAAATAAACCACGGATAGCGTTAACATTAAGCTAATAATGCTAGCTATCGAATTGAAAAGTTAAATTTGAAAATTAGTTGATCGTATTGTTAATAATTAGGATTTCAGCTTGTCTGACTACCCACGTCCGTTTTCACTGTGGCAGTCAACGTGTTAAGTTTAACACCATCCTGAAAATAATATATTTTCGATCCCTGAAGTTTAAAAATTTTTTCTTAAACCATTAAACAAGTATCCTATCAAAAAAAAAAACTTGCATATTTTGCGCGTTAAATACTCAATATTTACAGCGCGTATAAAAGTATCAAATTATATACCTCGGTATAAATTTTCGCTTTTATAGCCAACCGTTCCAATACTACATAATATTTTACGACAATTTTCATTCTTACAATGAAATAAAATTAAAAAAAAAAATAAAAAAAAGAGCGCGTGCATTCTTCAAACGCCGTTCGAGCACGTGACTTCTGTTCATCAACGTTTCTCGATTTAATATCTCGTTTTACAACCGAGTTACGGTGCACGTTACAAGGAACATCTTGTACGATTGCCCCTTCGACGAGCATTTTAAAAGATACAATCACCAGTTTTTGATGTTACAGGCAACGCAAGTTACCAGCCCAATACATGATCCCATGAATTCAGAGCATACTACGACTTTGTGTAACATTCAATTAGCCTTAACCACCGTAAAGCATGCTGCTTTTCTTCTGTCGTTACTTTATGCGTGACTGGCCAATAGGTAATTTTATCTCTGTCCGTACAACTCGTCTCGTTTTTTGCTTTCAACGATGCACAAAGGCATTCGACCCTCACTTTTTAAATTAAAACTTTGGATTGAGAAAAAAAAAATGCATCTTTAACCCTCCGTTAGTCGCGCACGGGATTGGCAGTCCCATGGTTTTCCATTTTCGTGATTAAATAAAAACAACTATAGCTACAGCGTCGTAGAGTATTGACATCTCAAACTGATCTTTTACAAACTTGTTGACTGAGTATCACGCGAAGGGTTGGTTTTATTGCTACGTAAATTCGGATTACATTAATTTTAGATTACATAAAATTAGGCTGCACTGTTGTTATGGGACTGGCCGTCCCAGCGCGACTAACGGAAGGTTAATACCTCGTCGGAGTATATAAATATTGATATAAAAAATTGTTTCAAAACCGAAGGAAACTTTCGCATAGTCCTAACGGTATTAATGTTGATAGGTATTTTAATTTAATAAGGTAGTATGGATAAGGATAACGGTGAAGAAATAATGTAGAAGCATTATTCTGCAATCGATAATAGCACCGTATCGACAACATAGAAACCCCTATGGTACAATTAATAATGGAGTCCGTCTATATATATTGTGACTAAACTTGCACGTAGCGAACCCTTTGAGATAGAGACTCCCTATTACGGCCCTCTTGGGAGCCATTAGAACTTTGCTTACATAATAAATGACAGAACCTGGTAATATCATGGTCTAATGAGAACACACGGTTATGCATATGCCTTCTTGAACGCATTTAAACGTACTAAATAATTTAGCCTGTAAGTGTTAATATGGGTTCAACTCCAGTTCGACCTGTCTCAAGGGTTCGATTTTTAACTCTTTGCAAACGATTGACGCATATATGCGTCCAAACCGAACGAATATATTTTTCACAAAAATCGTAACCATAAGTGCGAAGAACAGAGATTTTTAGCATATACTTCGAGGAAAGGAATTACTGCTTATTTTATCTTAATTAAATAATATTCCGTGCATTTACTGTCTCAGGCGTTCAAGTGTTCCATCCGTAAAGGGTTAATAGTAAAAATTAAAAGATGACAAAATCACTCACCCTATCTTGGTGATCAGCTTTCCGTGGACATGAAGGTAGGACGTGACGAACCGTTTATTTACCTGTAACAAATTAAGAACATGAAAATTAAACCTTTTGCATGTTATCATGTGATTTGTTATTAACAGAAAAGTATTGTATGGAAATTGAAATTGAATGTAATGTTTCGTACCTCGACACTGCTCAATTGTGCCAATTCTTCTAAATCACTATGAGGCAATCTAGCTTCGTTGGCAGTGGCTGCGGTAGTTGTACGACGGACTCGTCTTCCGCCAGGATGTATCCAAATTTCCCGTCTCAAGCCTCCGCCAATATTGTTTGCACCTTCCTTTTCTTTCATCCTGGCCCTTTCCTTCCATTCTCTCTCCTCCTTTCGTTTCCGTTCCGTCGATTCATACTAACAGAGTACATTGCAAGTTGAACATTCATATTGTTGTTTTATAAATGTTTACTAAGAACAGCATACTGCACAGCGTAAATGAGAGTTTAACACGTTAAGTGTCACAGTGAAAACGGACGTACTTAGTCAGACACGATAAAATCCTAATCATTAGGGATGCAATCGATTAATTTTCAAATTTAACCTTTCAATTCGATAGCCAGCATTATTAACGCTTTTTGTCAATTATTTGATTGTCGAAAATTTCGAATATCAGTCACCGATGACTGACGTGGCGCTTAACGCGTTAATTAAAAATCTATACTATATTAATCGTATAATCTCTCAAGTACTATCGAAAGATACAAGCATCATACACCTGACGCGTAAAAGGCTCATTAAATGTTTGTATCTCTCAGCTGCAACTATTAGAAAAAAAGAAAAAAAAATTGCATGCTTACATTGTGTGCAAAATAGTGCTAATTACTAATATACGTATAGTGCTTTGGTTCATAGGAAATTATTCAACACAATGCAAGCGAACTATGATTGAATAATGTTCAAATTATGTTTCCAGTCTTGGTGAACACTAACATTTCGGGTTACTAATCATGTTATTAATTTTATTCAAGCAGAGAATGGTTTTTGACCGCACCAGGGATATCGATTCTTTTTTTTGTATTCGATTAATGATTGTAAGCGTGCAGAAGGCTTATGAAACTGGATGAACGCGAAACAAAAAAGAGCATATCAGAGAGATCGAGAACAGAGAGAACTAATTTAAGCTGTGATTCAAGATAATCGGTATCTAAAGAAATCACACCAAGGTATCGAAGTTTACTTACATAATGTAGATACTGGCAGCAAAACAAAATCAAAATATTATTAAACGTTAGTATTAATACAAACGTGGGAGTAAAGTATCGTAGGATTTGTCTTACCTTTTTCCTATTTTCATCGAAAAGCGCTATTAGACTCTCTCTTGCGGAATGGAAAGGATTGGATGCCATAAGAGATCTCATGTAATAATACACCGCATCCAATTTTCGTCTCTGAAAAGAAAGCTCAACTTCAAATTTTCACGGTTTATTTCGCTTCGTTCGATTATAATCGACAATGTCGAAACACGTACAGCGTAATGCGCCAATAATGCCAGCTGATTGTAAGGTCTTCCGTTCTTTGGATTGAGTTGCTGCGCTTTCAAATACCATCTGAAGCAGTGTGAAACTTTGTGTAAACACGCGTTTAAAGGACAAGATAATATTGTGTATCTGTTTTCACTTACTGCCTAGATTTTCCATAATTGTTCGTTTCGTTTGCTTGTTCCCTGTATCGTGCCAGATCACCCAGAAACAGATATATCTTTTGAGCACTGACTAAAGCCAAACCCAAGATTCCAAGGCCCTTGGGCAACGTCGACGATGCGAGGAAGGTGTCCAATTTAAATTCATACTTGGTTTCAAGGACAGTTAACAAACCCTCTAAATACACGGTTCCTTCGTCGATAATTTTCAACATTATTTTTTTGTAATGCTCGCGACCCTCGGGATTCTCTTTGGGCATGCCTTTCCGCAACATTTCGATCATGTTGTAAAAAAGTATCTTCCAAAAGTGTTGCTCGACGTTCTCGGATTGACAAAATTTCATATCAGTCTCGAGCAAAGTTTTCAAACTCTCTTGCAAGAAGTGCCTTATGTACAAAACTCTCTCCCAATTTGACGTGAAACCACCGGAACTTAATATCCATTGCAATTCTAAATCGGCACGTTCTATATCCAAAAGTAAGTAAGGATTTTTGGCTAATCGAAAACTAGAACAAGGAAAGATTGTATGAACACAATTTCTTTTCGCCTGTGGTCTATAAAGGTATTCGTAACTTTTACATACCTATCAGAATAAGGATCGTACCACGAAGGTCTTATATTACCAAATTGGTCGTTTGTCATGTACGGTGGTGGTACACCGTCCAAGTGTGCTCCCTGGAAACTATGATGAGCAGAAGTAATGCCTCCGTGGGACTGAAACACTGGTACGCTCGAACTTTGAGGAATAGTATCGCTTTCTCTGCAACGACATCCAGTAATCGATAGATTAAATTAGTTTCAGTTAATATTAATACAAAAATGGAGAAACAAAGAATCGTACCTTTGCACTGCAGCTCTGCTACTGGGCGAAGTAACAACGATAGGTTTATTAGGATTATTAGGATCGAACAATGTTCTTTGTTGCTGAGCTCCTTGCTGCCTTGAAACTGAATGACTAGGCGGAGATTGGCCGGTGTCGGGTAACACTAAAACACCTGGTGGTTGTGAGCTACTGTAACCAGTAGGCGATGTTTGATGCGTTGCCAAATTCAAAGTGGTATTCGATACAGGTGCAGAGTAAGAGGAAACGTTAGGTGTTTGTCGTCCATCGTCAGATTCGCAGGCTGACATTTTCCTACCCGTTCTCCAATTTTCATCTAAATATCGATCGGATAATCTATGTCTATTGTGAAGATCGTCGAAGTTTCGATTACCCCCACGATAATTTCTATCTTTACTAGATTCGCGACTACGTTGTATAATATTCCGATGTCTTCTATTATCGTATCTTCTACTACCGCTACTGTTCTTTTGATTGTTGTTGTAATTATCGTTCTCTCTGTTCTGTTGATTGTTCTGCCGATCACGGCTGTTCATTCTAGCTTTATCCCTGCTGTTGCTCCTGCCCCGATCCGCCGCGTATTTCTTCTCACGCTTTTTTTTTTTACGTCGACTATGACCACCCGTTGTGGGTCCGTTTCCTGGCACGTTAAAGTTTTCGCGCAAGCTCAGGACAGAAGAGCTGCGACTCGCACGCTCGGCTTCGAGCTTCTCGCTTAATTCAACTTCCTCGCTCCAATCGAACGGAGGCTCGACCAACGGATTCGATTCCGTATTGACCGTCTCGCTTTTCGACGGACTAACGGCTAAACTTTGTTGACTATTTTTATTCTCCTGCGAGGTACTGCGTTCAAGAGTACTGTTACTTAGACGTTGGCTTTGAGCACGATGAGAAGCTGCAAGCGGGGACGTTCCTCGACGATGACTTTCCGGTGAATTTTGACGTTTATTCGTATTAAACGTTGAAGTGACAGGCGATGCTGACGACGGCGGTGGCATCATCGAACTATCAGCCCGGCTTAAACTTTCCATACTAGTATACATAGTGCTGTTGCTGCCACGGCGATCATAGGACCTTTGCATGTACTCCTGACTTGGCGTATGAGATCTGGAACTTGGAGCTGAATACTGATCAGGTGTAACACACCTAAAAATGTTAGTTGAAGTTTCTAAATCTTCCGGTCTAAGTCTACCCCTGCCTCTACTTCGTGCTGGAACTGTATTCGACCAGCTAGACTGCGGAGGTAGCGGACCGGATGGAGGTAAATTTTGCATAGTTTGCGAATGTTGCATTGCGGGTGGAAAATTATAATTTGACGATGCCTTTAAAAAGAAAAAGATAGTTCATACATCAAACAGTTTATCAAAAACCATTATAACAATTGAACAAATGGAAAAAACATAATTTTACCTGAAAGGTGATACTACTACTACTCCATGCATCTTCTGAAGGTGATGAACTTGGTGGTAATGGTAAACCGTTATCGATAAGATATTTTTTCTGTAATCTAGGCGGTAAATGTTCTATTTTGATATTTTTTGGCAAACTATCCTTCGTACCACCCCATTTACCCGAAGGTGGTTTGCCTTGAAATTTTTCTGGATGCCCGACAGGTTCTACGCTACGTGTGTCTCTAGTGCGATTCAAATCATTTATGTGATTCGTTGTTACAAAAAGTGGTTCTGAACCCTAAATAAATGAACATTGAAAAATTGAGTAATAGCATTATTAACTGAATTATATGAAACATTACATGATAATCGCTCCTGACCTGTCTAACTTCACGGGAGCTATCTTTACGACATCCGTAACTTCTACTGGACAAAGGAGAATCAGATCGCCAGCGCTCCTCATTGTCATTACCATGACGATTTCGACGATTACCCGAATATCTTTTCCCATGATCATCTCTGTTTTTACTTCCACTATCATTGTTTCGCCCACCATGACCACCTGAGCGATTACGGTGGCTATCGCTCTTGTGGCTACGATTCGAGTGAGAATCACGATCTTCACTGTGTTCTCTCTCTTGATCCCGATCCCAGCCCCCTTGATTTAGAGATCTAAAGAACATGGACAATAACATATTTATACCATCCACAATTTTTCATTAATAATGAAACAAAAATATTTTGCATGCAATTCACCTGTTTGATACATCCCGCTCAGCCAGTGCTTCTTTTACTTTCTTAGGTATATACAATTGTTGTTCCGGTTTCTTAGCTTTCTTTCTCGAATCTCCAGAGTTACTGTTCTGAGAAAAGCCTTGCGCCTGTTCAATGTTTGCTGTATTTTTGTAATTGATATTTAAGTCGTTCAATTTTTCAGTTACATTTTGAACTTGAGATGACGGAGGGCTGTTCTGCGATTGATTGGATCTATTGTGTTGCGATTGTTTTAAACGGTACTGGACGGAGCTTGATTTAGGTTTTTCCTGTGACATATTTTCGGTGTCTAAATCATCTGTTGATCTACCAGACTTTCGAAGAGGTCCACTTCCCGGTCTATACAAAGCTTGAGTTGCTCTATTTCCTCCACCTCGCATTCCCATTGATTTGTCCTTTTCTAATTTTGTATTTTCTGAAAATTATTCATTACACTTTCTCAAAACTATTTATTAATATTCATACAATGATTAACCATAACACACACTAAAATTCTATGTTTATTTCAAATACATAATATGTTACATTTGTTTACACGATATTCCAATAAAAGGTACAAATAAGACTAAAAGTAAAATTTTAACAGAAGTATATGTGCTTAAATTTATTCGACAACATTACATTCCATCGTGTTTTGTAAATAATCACACGATACAACTTATGTTTAAGCATTTTTTAATACATTTCATTGTTTAAGCTGTGAGGAGGTTTTAGGAGAGGAAGGTATAGCAAACAAAAGAAGACATTACACGATAAAAATTCATAATAAATACCTTAAAAAAGCAAATAATTTACACCATAAGTTAAATATATATCATTTTTGTTAAATGGAAAATAATAAGCTTTCATAATTAAGTTACACGGACCATATACTACCAAACTTTTGTTAGAAATTTCTTTAGAAAGTGATTAAAATTCTATGAGAAACATCTATACTTTCAATGCTTTTCATGTACATTAATTATAATACTTTGAATATAATATAATACAACTCTATCCAATTGTAAAAATGAAATGTTACTGTTAAACTAGGATAAAATTTAGTTAAGCATATTAAGTTAATGTTGGTTGTTGACACTCTTGACAGTGGCTACATTTACTAACAATCTACAAAAATTAAATATGATAGTTATGTAATCTATATCCGTTTGAAATAAATTTACATCCTCTAGAAATGTTTGACAAAAACTATAGGGAATGCTAAATTTATTTCTGATACTGGTTAAATTTCACAACATATCACAGCATAATAATTCCCGTTGTAATTTTAGGTTAGCTTGTTTGATAAGGTTAGCACTGTGAATACACTCGATAGGATTATAAGGGAGCATACATATTTATTACATATGCACACATAAAATATAATTATAAAGTTGTAAATTAAGATATTTATATGATTTGATAATGTAATTTTTTCAAAGTACCTTGTAAAAATCCTCCCCACTTTCTGCGTCCTTTGTCGCGGTTCGCCATATTGAAGTACAGTCATACCAAAATTTTTATGAACTCCAGGAATATAAATTTATATGTATACTCGTAATTCCTAATCCAATGATCAATTGATACAGAAAATTAGCATTAGGAATTCATAAGCGATTAATGAAAATAAATGTATTAAAATTAAAAAAAATATTTCTATAAACGGGCTTTTTAAATTGTCTAAAGATTAATTACTGAACATCAAACAGATATAAAAATATGATATAATTCTTTAATTGTTTGAAGCACTGTATTTCTGCTTTATAACGAAACGCGAATCCATTTCAGTGAAGTGAATACCACACGCGAACAATACATGTATTTTTATAGTTATAAGCAACGTTAATTTACAGTAATTTCACTCTGAAAAACAGCTAGTAAGTTCATCAGTTATGATAGAGAACAAATTTTTCAAAAGTAAAATTAACTTAATACTAGGGAATGTAAGTTTTGTTACCACACCAGTCAACTAGAGTTTTGTTTTGTGAGGGACTGTGTTTATCACACATCAATATATGTAATAAATATTGTATATACATAATCTAATATACAGTAATGATAAAGTTATAAATACATAAATGACGTTGAAATTTAATTAAAAAAAGTAAAGGCAAATTCATTAAGTGTAGATTTAAATAAAGCTATATCATCACTAAATTTGAACAATAGCAAGAGAAAACATTATATTAGTATAAAATAACCAGTTTAATGCAGAGCAAGTTTGATTTTTACTTATTTTTTCAATTTTGTATGCAGCGCCCGTAAAACGATGCAGGGTGTCGCCATTTAGCGGCGGAATTTCCGAACTAATAGCACCGACAAGGTGCTAATAGTATAAAAATTTCATATATCGTTCTTACAATACCTGAAATGCAATTGTTAATAAGTGTCTTGAAACCGAACAAATTTAAGTTTATTCCTTGGTATTGGTCATATAAGGAGAGCTTATAATTTATCAATATTGTCCTGGAGTTCTGAATGGCATCCAAATGTCGGTAAAATTCCGACTCCGGCATATTACCGATAGTAGGCCTGTTACCAGTATCAGGTTGAAAGAGAATCAGTACCCCCAGGTGGCGAAGCAGTTTATTCTTAAAGATGGCAAATTTGAAAAATCACAGGCCTAGGGCTTATACTTATGTAGTTATATGTATATATCAATGGTTTATTTTTTAATGAAATTCAAGATTTATGTTTGTTATCAATTACGTGTAAAATGAATGTGAAAAATATTTTTATCAAATATAATACACAAAGTTTTCTCTCATAAACTGTAAAAGTAGAATAGTGTATAACCTTGATACGTATCTGTTTCGAAATATCAATTCTTACCGGTCAAATGTTTACTCCTGTCGTTATCATTAGTCGTACATTAACAACCGCTGTAAGATGCAAACGGCGAGTTGTGGTTACAGGATTAGGTATAGTATGTCCTCTTGGAATTGGTGTACAAAATGCCTGGCAAGCACTCATCAACTCCAAATCAGGCATTACAAAATTAACCGAGCCGGAGTATGAGAAATTACCTTGTAAAGTCGGTAAGGATTCTATAATTTTTCGTTTCTAATGTATAACTTGAATGATTTTCCTCTATATAAAATAAGAATGTAATTATTTTCAAACAGGTGCATTGGTACCCAAAGGAAATGGATCGAATGAATTGGATATTGATTCTTACTTTTCAAAAAGTGAATTACGCACAATGTGTCCTGCTACTGCATATGCACTAATCGCTGCAGAAGAAGCATTGAATGATGCAAAGTGGAAACCAACAGAAGAAGCAGATAAACAAGATACAGGAGTGGCAGTAGGAATTGGAATGATAGATTTGGTAGATGTGTGTACAACATATGAAGCTTTAAAGAAAGGATACAACAAAGTCAGTCCATATTTTGTACCAAGGATATTACCAAATATGGCTGCAGGACAAATTAGTATTAAATATGGCTTTCGTGGACCAAATCATTCTGTATCAACGGCATGTGCAACTGGGGCACATGCAATTGGTATAATAAATCTGAACAAAAGTAGAACAAAAGTAGTGCTTGCCTGAATGTTGCACTGTTTTGTTTTTTTTTTTTTAGCTATCATCACTAATTAACTTTTCACAACTCTATATACATGTGTGTAGCACAGATTGCGAACTGATGACTAAAAGATTCCCAAAACATCTACCCCTACCCGGATAACCTGCAACACTCAAGCGAGCATTACTATGTTTGCTATGTAATTAGATACAATTTTTAATATTACGATTTTCAGGCGACGCATTTCGTTTTATCCGTGGTGGAGAAACAAGTGTAATGGTATGTGGCGGAGCGGAAGCATGCATCAGCCCTTTAGCGATAGCCGCTTTTTGTAGACTTCGAGCATTAAGCACTAGTAAAAATGATTTTCCGTACGAAGCATCGCGACCATTTGACAAAGACAGAGATGGATTTGTGATGGGTGAAGGTGCCGCTATATTAGTATTGGAAGAGTTGAATCATGCGCTTGAAAGAAATGCTAATATTTATGGAGAAGTATTAGGATACGGTTTGTCCGGTGA
Source organism: Stelis phaeoptera (assembly GCA_943735885.1). Taxonomy (NCBI): domain Eukaryota; kingdom Metazoa; phylum Arthropoda; class Insecta; order Hymenoptera; family Megachilidae; genus Stelis; species Stelis phaeoptera. The sequence continues at coordinate 9,493,603 of OX030933.1, forward strand.
TGCAGCGCATTTAACTGCACCCAGTGAAGATGGTACTGGTGCTATATTAGCTATGGACAGAGCTGTTAAAGATGCTGGTATAGAAACGGTGGAAATTACTTTTATTAATGCGCATGCAACTTCTACTCCCTTGGGTGATGCTATCGAACTAAAAGCTATAGAATCATTTCTAGGACAACACAGTACAAACGTCACCGTGTCTAGTACGAAAGGTGCACACGGTCACTTATTAGGAGCAGCAGGAAATTTAGAAGCTATTTTTACTATTCTGGCAATAAAAGAGGGTATTATCCCACCAACATTGAATTTACATAATTTAGATATAGAAACGAATTTAAATTTTACTCCCAATGTAAAAAAGAGCTGGAACACAACTTTGAAACGGATAGCTTTAAAAAATGCTTTCGGGTTCGGAGGAACGAACGCGTGCTTATGTTTGGCACAATATAACGAATAAACGCGACAAGTTTATAAATCGTAACACACGAACTAACACACAAGCTAGTCATTCCTCGATGTATATACATTAATTAATACATACACTGTATCTGAAAGAAATACATGCATAATTTAACTTTTTTTATAGTAAAATCAAATATGGTTATATTAAACCATGTTGAAAATGTAAGCTGCAGTATAACCGACTTAAATATTTTTTTAATATTTTTATGTAACATATGACACAAAACTCATGTAATATATTATGTAAAGAAAAACATTGTTATATTATATATTATTTGTACAAAATTGTACAAAGAAATGTAATTTGAAATTATATAATACATAGTGGAATGCAATATTTATTTTGTATTAATTTTTAATAATGTCTGATTATATCATAATTACATTGATACCCATTCTGCAGAAAAATAAGACGAAACTTCTGCTTTAAATGAAATAAAATTCCCTTAAAAGTATGTAATAATTAATGAAGTTAACCATCTACACAACAATTGCTTGCTACGTGCAGTTGATTATAATTCGCCACATATTTTTATGGCTAATACGTGCTGATAAAAATGATCGTTTAATTATACAAGCATACAGAAATCAGTCTCATTTAACTCTGAACGCTGATATAATGTACTCGTTGATGCATCAATCCGATTTTCTCACTCCTGCTCTTTCTTTTTTTGCGAGATCAGGTTTCAGAGTTAACGGTTGACTATGTATATATTCTAAATTTCATTCATTTATAATTACATTTCAATCTACAAATGTCTTTTATTTTTATATGAATTCAACTGCATAGAAAACAACAAAATTCAAGGCATAATTATTTCTCGATACCTCTAGTTTATTAGACGCAATTCTTGCTCGCAGATAAACCATACCATACGATGAAGTTATGATGTACATCTTCAACGATATTTTTATTCACACAGGAAGGTTGACCTCCAAATGACAAGTTATCCAAAATACATCTATTGCATTCGTGTCTGTCTACTGGCAGTAATTCAATGTAAAAAAGAAAGATTTTATCCTATTAAGTAACCGTACCTAGTAGGAATTCTTAATTAGGAATGATAAAGGGCTTGTGGTGACTGCATAAAACAGCAAAACGTTTTCTAAGCGTCTGACGAAGTTCTTGCCGCTTTTCTAGAACTTGGCACATTCGAGATTTAAATTCCAACACCTCCTCGGCTGGAATATAACTTTCCTTCTCTTCGTCATCCGATAAGTAGGAATCCTATGGATAAATTACATAAGAAGTAAAAAACAAAAGATTCGATGAGAACAGAAACGAAATGAAACTGTCCAACTGTCCACTTACTTCTAACATCTGTGTAAGCGTCAGACCTCCACCCCTTTCTTTAAGTAAAGAGATACTGGAATTGGAATGAACAAGTTTATCAGATGGTCGTGTATCATGACAATCTCTTTCATGATTACAACATCCATCACTACAGGCTACTTCAGACCCTTCCGGAGTACTAGGAAGCGAAGAACTACTAATGTTATGTTCCGAAGAATAACCACAATCTTGAGACGAACGTTCACTCGAGGAACGACTTTTCCTGTCCGAGATTGATAATTCGAAACGTTTCTTCATTTCTATCCACATGTTGTATCTTTTACCAGGTTTTCCTATCCAGGCATCTACTATTTCTTTAGCCATTGGATCTTTACAATCCTCCAAACTGTGCCAACGATCGATCTTTTCCGAGAAATCCTGTACATTGAACAATATTTAAATCTTACGACGCACGTTAACCGATACGTAAAGCATGTATCGATACATCCGAGTTATTACCTTACACGATTCACAGGTTTCGAAAAATTCTTCCTCGGATAGATTCTTAACAGGGGTATTATTTTTTTTCGTTTGATTCGCAGCAGTTTTTGTCTTTGGTTCGGAAGAACCCTTCTTAACTGTAGTTTTTTGAACTGTCGATGATTTTTTAGGGAATGCTAACTGAGTTTGACTTTGCGATTGTGATATACTAGATTTCGATTTCTTTACACAATCCGGACATTTACACGTTGGCGATCTCTTGTTTTTTGGATCTAATACTTGTAACTGGAAGAAGAAATAACATGCTCACACAATTTCAATTATAGTTAATAAGAAAATACAAAACATACCTTGTGTCGATCTATATTTTGCGTCGTAGGTTTCGAATCTGCACAAACACAAGGTGTATCACTGTTACCACTTTGCTTTTTGCTTGAACACTAAGGATATAAAATTAAGTAAACATCGATTATGTTCACCAATTTTAGAAGCTTAAATTTATAAATAATAACGTACATCACACGTGTTTTCTTTTTCTTCTGTCTCATATCGACGTTCTTTCTTCTTCTTGCGTTTTAAGCGTAATTTTTCTCGTCGCTGCTGTTTCGCTATCTCCTCCCGCGTCAATTCTTCGTAAAGGAGTTCTAATTGAGAAATACCTTGCTTAACTTCTACAGCCATCTAGAAAGAACGACATAATCGTAAACAAATAAATACATTAGTTGAACCAGCTGACAATTGCGAAAATCATACTTGAAAATTCCTAGACAATGCGTCCACTGCGACAGCGGCTAATACTTTGCATACAGTTTCTTCTTCTCTTAATCGCCTGTGAACTCTGTGCAGACGTTCGGCGACACATATTCCTAAGCATGTAAGTACCTCTTCTTGAGCAATCTCCAACGTCTTTGCGTGTCGTTCTCTATGGTTCAAAAATACATTTAACAAACGAATTATCAAACGAAATGTAAATCGAAAATTTTCTAATCCTGTACCTTCCCATGAGTTCTGGTTGAGCACGCCCAATAAGAGTACTAATGTAATCTGTGTTCGTGAGTAAATGTACGTGTCTATCGCGTATACAACGTTTAATCCCAGAATATAAAGCAGCGACATAGCCCTTTTCCTTCGTTGGTTCGGGTTCTGTCGTTAGCAAAGAAGACGCCAATAATACCTTCGTACGACACTCGCCGCAGAATCTGTAATAATGACGCGATTGAAAATTTTTGTACTTAAACACGTGCATGGACGAACTTACCGATGTTTACGCAAATACGTATCCAAAGTGGCCTCGAGAGTATCGGTTTCTATTAAAGCAAGTTCCTGGCGACATGGAAGTTCCATACAATCCCATACCTCTTTCCATGCGCTTGGAAGAGGTTTCATACGCTGAATTTCTAACGAGTGCAATACACATCTTCGTGATTTTTTGTTTCTCGGTTGTCTTTCAACTAAACTATTTAACCTGGTGCTATGATAAATTATAAAATTTTGAATACACATACAACGTATCGAGAAGTACATAAGTTGTACGTTGAACACTTTGATACCTGTGTCCCTGTAACATTGTGCAAAGTAACTGCGGCGATTCCAGAACATTATCTTTTATCGATAGTAAACCTTCGGGTGTAATCACCAAAGGATCTAGTGCTGGATGCCCTGACTTCATGAGGTCATAGAACAATCTCTCGACGCTAAATACATATAATTTTATTAGTCGATTCAGATTGAATATGCTTTATTTTTAAGGTTGTTAAAGCAATTTATACCTCCTTCTGCAACCAACGCATGGTACAGCTTGACCAAGAATTGCAAGCATATCCTTGCAAGTAACTTCAAAAGAAGCTTTGATTTCTTCTTTTGTCAGCATATCAAGTTTTCTAGTGAATTCATCGAGCTGTTTGCCACGAACTAATGGACTATCACAGATTGCTCCCAAACCGTTTATATCCATAATCATCTACAGAAAAAACAAATACCATATTGTAAAATCTAATTCAATTGTATGCTTTCAAACTAAATCCAAGATAACTACGAAAATATGTAATTTTTTCAATATTTTATACCTTAAGCAACAAGACTATAGCACAAGTACACGCAAATAAAATAGTAGAAGAAATCTAAAAAGTTCATTATAATAACATTTTAAGTTTAAGTCTATTTTACGCTGTGTTGTAAGTAAAACGAAGAATCATTATATCGATTAACATTAATTTTATTATTCATCTATCCACTTCATTTACTTAATATCTTATCAAAGTATAGACAGAAAACAAAACATTTTGGCATACTTTTCCTCTAAACGAAAATAATTAAGTTAACAGATAAAATAGCAAAGTTGTAACGCATCATGGAGGGTCTGCTGAAACTTTGGACATGATAATAGTAATGTTTAACAATTGGACAAAGCATAGTTATCAGATATAGTATGTCTAATTACTTAGTTATGGTATAAGCATGTATTCATTGCCACGTTTAGGTTAAGTTAGAAACATCGTAGGATATCGTTACGTAAGTCTCATTAGAAGTTTGATATCCGATAGGCAGTAACAGCGTTTGAAAAAAGAATGACAAAAGAATATCGTGCTCACCGTAAGATTTTCATCGACAATCAACGGCATTTGTCTTCGCGTCAAATCGACCGGGTCATCGTCCCGCCAAACATTTACCAGCTTTGCCATCGCTATTCAATTCTCTATTAATAATGATTCTGTATCGAAATAACGGTCGATGCTGTAAACCGTTATGATGCACAATCACGGATAATTGTGATTCACTGCCACGACTATGCCAAAAAAATAAGAAGACAGTATCATACGTCTGCCATTTGCAACGAGTGGTTTCTCACTTCCGCCCTGCGTGCATTGTCCCGTTTCCCACTCTAAGCGTCATTTTATCCTTATTTTAATTGCACGTACCTGTTTCTAATCACTTTTCTCGGTACGTTTGCCGTAGCTAAAAGTTTTATAATACATATTATTCATGACAGTAAATAAAAAATGATTTAGTTAACGTTATTACGACCAAGTGTATTATACCCTGAAACTGATTTGATACACTTGCTCACACGGAGAAAAGTCATTTCAAATGCAATCAACAAAAGTAGATGTATATTTAAATGCACATATTATAAAATATATGTATACCTATGTATGTAAATATGTACGTACGTAGCGCAAAAAATATTTAATGAATTAAGAAATATATTATCCACTGATTTATTTAAGGATATCTACCATTGACGTATCATAGAACAATATAGTAATTGGTTTTTCTAAAAGTACGTTTATATACGTTTGCTCGCATGATAATTCTATTTATTTCTGTTTCGTAAAGAAATTATAATTGAAAATTTCATTAACTAATTTCTTTTTATTTGCGGTGCATACAGTATCTTATTATTTAACGGGCATACTTAAAACGCAAACATAATCATGTTTTCCAAGTATGTTTGGTTATTACCGTTATTTGTATCTGTATATTTATTGTATTCAAATGATTATCTAAATGACGTCAAACTTAATTTTACGGAAAAATGGTTGAATATTTTTGAAAATGTTTATTCTAATTGGAACAAAAAATCAAATTCGATGTCGGATGAAAATCAAAAAATATTTACATTAAATGAACTTAAGAAATATACAAATTTGAAAGATGGTTTGTATATTTCAATATTAGGTCAAATTTTTGATGTCACAAAGGGGGAGAAACATTATGGACCCGGTGCAACTTATCATATCTTCACTGGTATACCATGTGATTGAATTGTATTGATTATGATATTTATAATATATGAACCCTAACGTGTGTATGTATATTTATAGGTCGTGATGCCTCATTAGCTTTTATTACCGGAGAATTTGATGATAATGGTTTGACAGATGACATCTCTTCGTTGTCTGTGCAACAGGTCAAAGCATTAGCTGATTGGGTACAATTCTATAATAAAAACTATATTTACAAAGGTACTTGAAATATAAGTATTGGATATAGAATTCAACAATTAGAAATAAATAATTGATCTTATTTTGAATCACCTATGAATATGCTCTCCTGAGCAGGAAAGTTAATTGGTAGATATTACAATGAAGAGGGTACACCAACTCAAGAATATTATGACGTACAGCAAATATTAATACAAGCGAAGGAGAAACAATTTGAAGAAGAAAACAAGAAAAGAATGTTTCCACCGTGTAATATAGAATGGAACCCAGATTCTGGAACTGTAGTATGGTGTTCTAACAAAAGGTATTGTAGAAGTATGACACATAGAAATATTATAAATTATTAACCTTTGTTTTTCATAGTGGAGGTATAGAAAGGGACTGGATCGGTGTACCAAGAATGTTATTCGAGTCTCCAAGCTCTAAACAATACAGGTGTGCTTGTGTCAAGCTTGATAGTAAAGAATATGAAGAAAGTAAGGGAATGCTTAAAGAATATACTCAGTGTCCAAAAACTGCAACAAAGTGTGCTGTGAAAATGAATAATTTATAGCACGTTTACACATTCTATAATTATCAATAACAGTATTTTAATATTTACACTTACAATTTTATGTATATATTTCGATTTTATTAACTCAGAAAAATTCAGATATTTTGATACTTGGTTCATTATCTTGGTTCGACTTGTTTTCTGTCATACACTTCAGGCCCAGCTATAGATAAGATGAGGTACTTTGCTTGTAAATAAATTAACATAATTGATATAGCAAATTTTCGTACAGTTCGTCTAAGATGAAAACAATTTAAGCCAAGATAATGAGAAAGTATTATAAATTTTTATATATTTAGATATAGTTGTAAATACTTTGTAATACAAAATACAATATATTTATAAAGAACACTATATTATACTAATTTATTATTCCCATTTAAGAATGTAAGAATGTTTATAGTGTTTTCTTAAGTTTTCAGTCTTTTTTAGTTTGTGCTGTTTTAAAAAGTTCATTAAATTGCTTATCCTTCAAAATACACTTTACTGTATTTTAAAAACATATGTTCTTATATTATTGAAAAATGTATATAAAGAAAAATTGTTAATGTATGACATGATGTCATATACTAATTAAATGCATTCAGAAATAGTGTAATTAAGTAAAGATATACAGAATATCCAAAATATGCAAAATTAATGCAAAAATACAAATTAAATTGATCCCATGATATTACATGTTCTACAATTTTTAATATTATTTAAATAATTACTGTTTAACTTTTTGTAAAACATAATAAGTATTTTACAGAAAGTGCTTCTGGTAATATTTATTTTGCCAGAAGTTCATGTATAATATCAGTGCCTTCATAGCACAATTGATATATTTTGATGGATTTTTTTTTACACATATCTTCATTTTAAGTACCTTTTCTGTTATAATTCTTTCAATAGTGTTACAAATTTCTTTTGGAAATAAATATTGTTTTCAGAGCTTCCTATTACAACCACAAACCATTTTGTTGCACACTTGAATGCCTTTACATGTCTTCATTTCCTCTCGCTATCAACTTTAGCGGGAGATTCTGCTCTTATATTATTTAATTTATCCAATAGCATTTGCATGGATGCACGTTTTCTTTTAAAATTACTCTTTGATCCGAATGCTTTTTTAATCTTTGCTCTTCTTTTCTTGATCTTGGAATCCGAAGGTTTCTGTTGAAATTGTATCATACGTCTATATCTTTTAGCACCCATGTATATTGTACTTTCACAGACGTTGTCTTTCTCCTCAAAAATTGTTTCTAAACTATTTAATTTCCTTTTTAAATTTTTATTTAAATAATACTCATTAATATCAGTTCCTTTTATCTCTTGGTTGTTTTCTTTTTTATTATCATGTTCCATTTGTGAACACGTCCTTTTCCTTGGTCTTAAACTACATCTATCGATACGTACAAAAATAATATTAAATTATGATATATAATGTTGCAAATTCTATTGTACCTTCTATTAAGATTTTCATTGGAATCAGTTGTTGCTGTTCTATTCTTCAATACTGTTTTGTGTCCTGTAGCTGATGAAGTATTTACCGTGAGCATTTCCAGACTAGCCATTACTGCAGGTAAATTATTATCAACTATATCATATGTTACTTCTCTAAAAAGAACACAATTTTGTTTTTTAACGTATATGTTATACAGAGGAATTTGACAAATTTGATAAAATAATTCAACTGATCTTTTTGTCTAACAATATTATGTGAAGGTACGAGTAATTGAAAAGAATTAAAACAACCATAAATCTATCTTCATGTATAAACTGCAACTCTAAAGATATTATTTAAAAAAAAAAAAAACATACGCTGCTTCGGACTGAGTTTCGTCCATATTTATAATTGTAATTTGTATATTTTTATTCTTAAGTTAAAACTATCATTCACTTATGATCATAACTGATGATTTTCATTGCACCTTTCCGTTAAAAGAAAAGCTTCAAAAGTATCAAATGTTTAGCAATGTTCCATGGATTAGTTGTCACGTCTTGATCTTGAACTAAAATATCAACGATCCTTTGGAACTTTCAAATTAATCATTCGTGTACAGTATTCCACGTTGTGCAGTGTTTGTTTATTCGTGGTATGTATTCGGAAAACCGTATCTCTGCGCTAAAAACAATTCCAAACAAATCGCGGCTATATCACAATCATTGGTTCTTTCCCTTTGTAATCCCACCCTTCTTTACCAAACTATAGTTTCAAAAGAAACAGCGTCCCTCTTTTGTTAAAGTCACGAAATAAGAGAAGAGACCTCACGCAAATTTTCCTGCAGAGATCGCCAGGTTCACTTATCGGAATAGCCGCCACCTTTTATCGGCACTTTGATACTGCCGATAAAAACGGGATCACAATTCTGTTCAGGAGACCTTTTTTTATAATACTATTAATAGAAATGTCAGAATAATCAATAATTAAGAGATAGAAATGAAATAAAATATAAAAGAAAACTTTCATTCAACCCATTAACTTTCTGGAATAACAGTTGATAACGTTATAATGGTAGATAATGTAGAAAATACACAAAGCCGGTACAGTTACCTCCAATAAGAGATATTATATTCTTTTGTAATTTGGCAATAATAAAATTCAAAACTTTTCATTTTCAACTGGAAAATGTTGTCAAAGTAATGATAGAAGACAACAAGAAAACGGATAAGTGAACAGTGCAAACAAGGAAATAAAAGTAAAAACTACCAAGAAAAATGACTTCTTTATTAAATACAGTCTTATACATCTTATGAATGTAGTGAAATTGTATCGGCACTTGGATCTTATTCGTGTTTCTTCTAAGCGACAACGAAACCGAAAATCTGGTTCACCTACCCCGTACCGTTAATGAACAGAACGTACACGTATCGCGAACCTCAGAAAACGCTTGTTTCTTTAATAAAGTCTCTTATCCGGCATAATCCAAGAATGGAAATCGAAGTACCATAAGGGCATTCTAACTTGTACGTGGACACCGCCAGAGAACATTTTTCGGTTCAAAGAAGATACAGCACCGTGTTCTTAAAAAGCACAAATGTATGTCTGTATGAAAAGAAGACAAACCTTATTTTTGGTCCGTATCGCTAATTAACGAAATAACAGAACAATACACTAAACTTAATAATTATACAGAACAATGAGTAAACGATAAGAAATTCGCAAATGTAGTAAAATCAACTATCCCCTACAACAAAGGATGAAATAGAATGGGACCAATCTAATTGTTACGCGAATAAAATGATTAAATTAACAAAAACAATCGCTGACATATCGAAATTCAACGATTCTAGTCAAATATAAAAATAATTTGATCATATTAGTCTCTCTCTATTTATCTAAACATCAATAATTCGAACACTTAAGATTCTAGAGTTGAAATATATACCTGGCGACGTCCATAACACATTAGGTGACGCATATTTGCGTATAAAAAAAGCACAAAAACAGCGGATACATGTGTACACGAGCATGCAAGCAACTACCTTGTAATTGTTAATCACAGTGACCGTGTTGTTTCAACATAGAATTTACATTTGTTTACGACGGAGGCGTACAACTTTCGCCAACTTCATAACTTCATCATGGAGCCGAGAACCAGAGAATCTAAAGGCACCGTTAACGTAACTTTCAACCGGTTCCTTTCTCTCTCGCCTAGCCGTGTTTACAATCACGAACGTCGCGTTTGTTTGCATACTCGGTTTGAATTTCAGTGTCCGCAAGTTCGCACAAACGCTTTTCGAATTGAAAGAGAATAGCGCTGATTTTGTCGACGAGATAAAATAACGAGATTAATTGCAAATACGAAACCATTGTAGTCAGAACAATGAAGAATCTTGAACCTGATTGCTCGAATTTGCATTTAATAAAAAAAGACAAAGAAAAAATAAAATGAAAGAATGTAAAGTATTTTAAACGAGATTTAACGTGAATCGTCGACAGAATACGAATCAGACTGATTTACATTGGTGATCTTTGATTGTTCCAACGAGCAATGAAAATTTAGCACCTTTCAACGCGTCCTAGACACGACAAATTACATTCTCGAACGAAATTCTGGCGTCCAACCAGGCAGCGGTACAAATGTTATGGAAACGTTTTGATTTATAAACAATAGCGGATGAAAATGATTGATTACCACGAAACACGTTCACTGGTAGGACGCACGATGTCGCTATCGATTCCACGGATATAATGATAAATTAGACTAAATCGCAATGAAACGTAGAGACACGACGACGTGTCTTCAATGTGTACAACGTAACTGGCAATCGAAGTTATATAAAACGTTTCAACATCCCGATGTTTACCGTGCGCGTACTCTGCCACCACATCTTAACTTTACAACCCTCTACAAAAATAAAGTCGTATACTATAGAAGGAAGAGACACTTTACGATGCCAGGAGATCTTGATAATATCGCGGAACACATCGCGTGTATCTGTTTGTTCTGTATATTGTATGTGGGTGGTACGTTTCGTCGTCGACAAGACACGTTCACAGATCGGTTCTCGGTCTACGCGGCTTGTCGTGGTAGACGTTCAATATCGGATGTTGAAATTTCTTCAGCCTATATCATGAACTACGACCGCAATTCGACTCGCGGACATATTTTGCCCAAGTACGAGTGGGAGTCAGATCTCCCTTCCTAAGTCTGCGTTGATCGGCGCTGTCACGCGCCTGTTCCATGATCTTGCGATAAGTTTCCACGTCGTAAGTGCACGTTAAACTCTTCCTTAATTTCGCCGCTCCAGCCTCGAAATTCGCCGGTTGACCGCCGACTAAAACGTGAAGATCGTTCTTTATCTGCACCGCCCAGTCCCACATATCGGTGACCGAACAGTTGCACATGAAAGGATTTCCCAGAAGATTCACGGTTAACAGACGTGGATTTGATTTGAACACTTTCGGGTTGATGGTGGACAGATTATTGTTGCTGAGATCCAGATGCTCCAGCATGCGTAGCTTCTTCAGGCAAGCCAGATTTTTGACGTCCGATATATTGTTGTTAGACAGATTCAATTGAGTGAGGTTCCTCGTTCTCGTGAACAGGTTCTCGTTCAGGTGTAACAGATTGCAGTTGCTTAGATCGAGAATCTCGAGATTAGATAACTGTTCAGGAAGGAGAGAGCCGTCCTCTGGGACCTCCAACGGATTGCCACTGAGCTTCAGCTCGATGATGTCGGTGCTGGTGCGATCACCGAATACCTTCGGGTCGATAGGATTCTTCAAATCGCAGTTGTTCAATTCTAGACTCTCCAGTCTCGTCAGATTCGCGAACAATCCTTCTTCCAGAGTGTGTAGCTTATTTCCTGACAGGATTAGTTTTTTCAAAAACGTCATGTGAGCAAAGGTATTATTCCCGACGTAGCCGAGGTTGCAGTAAGACATGTCCAAGTATTCCAACGACTCTAACGGATTCAAGAGACTTACAAACGCATCGGTTAGAGGATTGTGCGAGATATCGAGCTCCTCCAGGTGTTCGAACACGTGGAAAGCGTTTGGCAGACGTCGCAAGCTACAGTTGCTCAAAGAGAGTTTGTGAAGCTTCGGCAGGTGACGCAACACGGCAGTTAGATCGGCAGCGAACATGGGATTACCGCTCAGATTTAGTACGCGCAATTTACTGGAATTTCTGAAAGCCTCCTCCGTCAGACGATCCTGTAAGTTGCAATTCGACAGATCCAACGATTGAAGATTGTGCAGATTGTGACCAAGCGTGTTGCCGACATCCAAATGCCACAGTTCGTTGTCTGCCAACACTAACTGTCGCAGGTACAGATTTTTCGCGAAAGCATCGCCTGGCAAGTTCGTGATGCCGGTCTTCCTGATGTTCAGGTACTCCAGACGGACCAACGAGGCCAGTATACTCGTCCAGCTCAACGTACGCAAATCGTTCTCCGCCATCTCCAGCTCGCGTAGATTTTCCAAGTGAGCGAATGCCTCAGGAGAAACGTGGGTCAGGTTACACGCGTTCAGCTTCAGGTATTCCAAGTTGGTGAGATGATCGAATAGGCCTGGTTCTATGCTTCCAAGTGGATTGTAAGACAGGTCAAGCTTGTTCAGGTTTGTCGTGTTATGGAAAAATTGCGTATTCAGGCGGTGGATACCGCACGAGTTCAAATCGAGATAGAGCAACGTGCGAGAATTTAAAAAGTGACCATTAATCTCGTCCAAGGGGTTGTTCTGAAGTTCCAACGAAATCAAACCTGGATTATCCCTGTTGAAGGATGAAACCCGTGATTATACTATTGTATACACATGTGCATGCGAGTAATACGATTAGAGGATTCTTTAAGTTCGAATGTTTCTTACAAGTTCATTTGTTAAATTTAGCGTACAAAAAATTATAAGTGAATTTACTTATCTTTCGGTACACGTATATGGTAACTAATTTTTAAACAAGAAATCAAGACGTACAGACTATTAGAGAAAGAAAAAGAATTGAACGGTTATTATAATGATACGTAGAAATAAAGCGACCTTTGAAGCTTGAAAACAGTATCTGATAAATTATTAAGCGAACGAAGAATAAATTAATCCCTCTCTACTTAGCAAAAAACAGTTGTTTACTACAACATCAATAATCTGCATTCGGTTAAAATATTTATATGATAAGGAACTACTTACTGATCGTGTAGCATTGTTAAAACAGCATTCACCAATTTGAAGCAAATTACATTAAAGATATTCAAGGCAATATTGTAAAATCACATTTAAAATATTTAACGATTAATTCACTGATGTTTACCTAGGGAAAGGATATTCGCAAGTTCGTTATGTTCATACTGATCAGTGACATTTCAATATTTCCTTGAAAATATAAAAATCAACTCGTGTGCAAAATAACAAGATAATTAGGATGCTCATAGATTTGTAAAGTACTATCAGACATTGTGAATCTAAATACAGCTATCACACGACTTGCACGGTGCTTTGTTTACGCGATTTCACTTTTCGTGTAAATCGAAATCGACATTTTTTTTCTTTTTAAATGACTGCAGAAATTTTTCTTTTTTAACCCCATATTTTAAAAACCGTGTAAACCGTGTACACTAAATTTCAAATTGACAAATGAAACAAAATCCTATCACTCTATCATCTGATAAACTCAACTGAAGTCCTTTAGGGTGAAATCACTACCCTGAATTAAAATTTGATTTAACTCAAATTTAAAAATCTTGTTATAGAGTAATTCGATACAGAGCTTCCAAGTTTAAGATTTAAACAGGAAATTTTCTTACAATTTCAATAGATTGCAAATCTCCATCTTTCTTTGTTTTCTATTTTTACGTTAAATCATCAATGCCTGTAGACACTTGTAATCAAATACGAATTTGCTAGCCTTCTTACCTGAATGCCTCCGGATCGACATGAGTGATCGCGTTCGACGAAAAATCCGCCTCCAATAGGTAAGTCAGCCCGGCAAACGACTCATATTTGAGTTCTGTCAATTTGTTGTGTGCCATCTGGAGACGCCTGAGCTTGATCGAATGCGGAAACGGACCGAGTTCCGCGATGTTATTACCATTCATGTCCAGAATGTAGACATTAAGGCTAAGCTCGTCGTAGGGGATACTGGTCAAATTGCTTTCGGAACAGTCGGTCACCCAGTTGACGCGAAAATAATGGCAATGGCAGTCCACAGGACATTCTTGTTCCATCAGTTCGCCGTTATAGGCGAGCGTTGACGTCCCAAGAACTGCCGCTAGCAAAAGCAGCCCCAGCATCGTGGCGGATCCGTCCAATATCTGTAAAGAAAAATTGTATGGATCAGAATTCTAATTCTACCATCTAACATAGAAAAGAAAACAAAAATTGATTTATGATTAATAATTAATCAGCCGATAATATATTTATGTAAATTTCTCAAACATTTAGCTTAAGATTATCGTAACCGATTTAATCAGACGGAGCGTGCGATGAAAAATAGCAATTTACTCGAAATTTTTATTTCATGGTTTCAAGACGTATTATCTTAACGATAAAGAAGGTTAAATGTTGTGTCAATAGCTTGTCAGCGGGATTAAGTAAGTTTGAAATTGTCAGCGATACTACGCTTTGATTTATGATTTATGAATTATTGGTACCATAATATAATAAACGGTCCTTAAAAATGTATAAGCTTGTTCTGCTGAAACAGACTGTAATAAAAAACAAGAAATTGGATCGTAAGTGCGTAAACATTACAGATGTGAATCAGTTCCAGCTAAAAGCTTGGTAAAAACGTGAACGTTTCGTGATTTCATTGAAGGTCACGCTAACGTGACCATCGACGAGTACTTGATGAATAAACGAGGCTCGGTGAACAATTGCTTCAGTTGTCTCGTCACGTGCAGTATACAAATTGCGAATGAATACCGTACAAGCGAAAGAGAGAAAACACCGCCGCTGAGATTTATTTCGGCCAGTTACGGCCACGATGTTCATTGTAGTGTATTATCAACAAGATAACAAGGCAACTACTAATGGTTTAAAGCAAGTGGAGCAATTGTCAGTTAGGAAAGGACTTCGCAATTGGCGGTCGGTAATTTCGAGCAACAATGCACGGCGCCACAGGTCGTTGAGCCAAAATCGTTAATCGTTTCCGTAAAGTGCTCTTCACTGGGCTCTATCCTACTATTTTCAGGTATTCCTCCTTTCTTGCTTTTTATTTTAACAAGAGCTGGCATTTAAAATATGTCGTTTTCGTTCGTCGAAACTATTATTATCGTTAAATTCGTTGGTAGAAGCAGTTGTCCGTTACTCGAGACACGAGCTTAATTGGTGCACTTGTTCTTCGATCGGTAAAGCAGCGTACCTTAAAAGAAAGAAATAAACTTCGAATAAATCACCAACGTGAAAACAATTTTACAATCTAAATGGTTGAATGTATACGGCTTCGAAAACCTTTAACTACTAAGACTTAAAAATTGAAAATTTACGTTCTACCTATTTAATATAATAAAGAATGCATGTATAAATTTACCCTACCGCCCTTTTCAATGCATGTTACAATTTCTTTTATCTAAGGAAATGTAACAATATGCCACAGATTTAATTTTGATGTAATCGAATTTGATCCTGCCATGGTATTTAAGGGTTAAAATCGGCGGAAGTGAAATAATCCGTTCGTTATACCTACAGACCATCCTGTTCACCGATCAAACGCGTGTTCGCTTGATGGAAGTAATTTGTACGCATTAAATTCCGAGGCACAATTGTTCTTCATTACGGCGACGAATAACATCCGAGGATGTTTTTCTGCCGGTCAACGGAGTCGCATTCAAAGAAAGGTGGTGACGCCTCTGGCCAGTAGTCAACTTCACAGACAGGGCACAAGAGGAAAAGCTTTCCACCAGAATGATACGCATCGCACGCTCCACTGCGCGTTTCTTCTGCTTTACGATCCGCTCTTGGCTGGTCCATTACTATCCGCCAAAGGAACAACATTTTTCTCTCTTCGATTTCTCCTTGTATTTCTCACTGTCGCGTCGCCTCGCCTTTGGCGCCACGGATCTTTCGTTTTTGAATTCTATTCCAGCCAAAAACCCTCCCTCGATGGCAACCACGCGTGCAGCAGGGGGATCGAATCATTTGCATTCAGACTTCGGGCGAGACATTCATACTTTTTGCAAATATCGTCATCTTTATGTACGCCAGCTTTGGACGTCGGAGATGGAGAAAACGCTCCGAAGAAAAATCTATGAGAAATCCGGCCGATACGAACGATTCGATGCCTCTGTTCGCCAAAAGTTTATCAAGGGCAACGTTTCGCAAGGCGATCTTTTTTTCTTTTAGACGACTTAAGTGGGTAATACGTCGATTATTACTCGTAAGCATGCCTATGCCATACTTGCACTCTAGTCTTTTCGCACGAAACACGATTATGTAAATGACGACACGGTACTCCTGCTGCAACTTATAATTCTGGTTCTTTCTGGACAGGTCGAGTCGGTGCGAGTATTTCTTTTTGGGAACCGAAAAATGTTTGACGTGTACCTAAAGAAAGTTTAATTATTCAATTATGTACAAATTTATAATTTCTTGATTACCGTGTTACTTAAAATATGAATAATAAATGAAGGAAAAACCGAGTATTTTTTACACCATAAATCAACGAACTAGTTTATCTTTCAATTCAAATCGTTTTTATATCTGCACGAGATAATGGAGTTGAATAACGAAGTCCAAGTGGAAGATAAGCAGTGGTCTTTCTAATAGGACAGTAAACTTTCAGTCATTATCACCTTTAGTTATAGCACGTATCTTTGTGAAAAGAAATAATCACAGTCCAGTGTTAATGCTTTCAAACAGGGGCGGCTCTTGCATAGTTACTACGGAACTGCAGCACCCATAATTTTTCTCGATACATAAATATCTCTATTAACCGATTTGTATCTGCTTGTGATATTTAATTTTATCATCAAGAATCTTTTCTTCACGATTTCGAGGCACGAGCCGTCACTGTCTTCAAACCTTCGACATTATGAATTCCTGAACTTAAAGCTTGAAACACCAAAGAATCGTCCATAGGAATTCGTAATTATCGACGTTTTAAATACAATGCTGTCGTTCGATGTATAATCGTTGAATAGTATTCACCTTGTTATTTCACAATATTTTTTTTTTTTACAGTCGGTTTAGAACAGTGGACGCACGGGACGTTTACATTGATTTCACGGCGAGTCTGGGCCGCATGAATATTCATCGAATAAAAAATTTGCGGTCCCAGCGATACGAAGAATTTCAACGGACTTGTTGGAAAACGTTGATTCGCGCACGAGTTGATTGCAAAACTAGAATACCGTTCTGTGCTGCTGTATTTAGAATTCGACCTATAAAATTGAAAACGTACTCTACGTACCGGAAAAAGGTGTATCCTTCCTTCCACAGATGAGTGAGGTTAATTTGTGAGCGTTGTGGAACTTTACGAACGTGTCACTTGGACAAAGATAGGTTGAACCGTGAGTTTGCCGTGAGACCCGGTTAAATTAAACCATGTCTGTCTGACCGAGGTCAGGGTAAAATCTACCGACGCGCACTCTCGTTCTTTCTGCGTCGTATTAGCTTCGCGACGCGCGTCTTCTCGGGGTGTTATGTTTCTCCCCCTCCTTTGCCGCTTTTACATATGATCGTAGATATATGCGTCTATCTTTTATATCATCCACTCTTTGCTACACTCACAAGCTGCGTTAATCTTTAATTAAAAAAAAAAGTTAACGTGCAAAAACTCCATTCTGTTTTCGTTCGAGATTTTCTAACCTCTCAATAAACCGAAAAGTGTGCTTCACCTGTTAATCACAATTCCTTGTTTCCTAAAGTAAGAAACACACAATCTATTTACTAATTGTATAATTCATCATCGTTTCAAGTAATTTGTTTGTGATATTTAAAAATATGAACTTGAAATAGGACTCTTGAAAAATGTGTACACCACAAGCGCATGCGCACTTAAACTAACCCTTTTTAAAAACACGTTGAAATACAAACACGCTTGTTGTATCATAATTTACTAAAAACAGGTTCAGTAATATTACTTTTTTTCTGGAACTGTATTTTTAAGGTATATATCTGGTTATATGACGAATATATCTGATGTGTCACGTCTGACACGTGTTTATTGATTATTCATTAATTGCGTATTACCTAACGTATTTATTATTTTCAAATGGTAGGAATAGTTTGAAATAATTAACAATGTCTCACGGTCTTATTACATATAATACAAGATGTGTTGGAAACACGATAATAAATGTTAAAAAAGAATGAATTCGTTGTATTCATGTCACACTTACATATATCTGTCACGTGAGGATGTGTATCATGCATATATGCAAAATTATCTTTTTCCTTACTGAATTCGTACCTTGCCTTGTGGTCTCCACTTCCTTTTTTGCTAATCACATTTATTCAGAACTTATTACCTGCGCAAACGACACTTTCAACATAAAACACCGGGGAATAATGATCAGCACTCAGGTAGCACCGGCGACATAAACGCGCATGCGCACTACGGTTCTCGATTGCTTTGGCAATAATATTTAAAACAAAGGTTCGTTTCGTCCTAACCAGTGTATTAAATAGATGACGTGATATTTTTAACCAATTATTTTATTTTTCTTGTTGATTAGGTAATACTATTTATATTAAATACGGTTTCCCACACCTCCTGAAGTAGACTGGGCACGCGTCTCTCTTCCGCGTGTTTATACAAATTACGCACATGTGTTCAAGGTATACAACTTAAGTTTAAGAGGAAACCAAGAGATGGGGCAACCATTTGCGCCTTCCGAGTACCGGCAAAACAGTATTTAAAAAAACGGATTTTATTTGACGTCAACGGCTGATGGAATCATTTGAATATGTTACATTCACCGATCAACTTGATTTTCATTACAAAACATGCATATAAAGTTAGGATTAGCAGATTGGTTTCCGGTGTAACGGTAAATATGTTTAATATTTTATATTAAACTATTATAATATTTGACCACTAATTGTCGTAATACAACAAAGATGAATGCATATTGAATGGCTTTAGAGGACAATGGGAAATCGATATGGCATAGATATGGTACGTGTCACTCGTATGTCTGAAAGCGTTTGTTCACGTAGTCAATGCGTGATTGAGTGATGAGTGCAGCACGTCGAATTCTGAAGAATTGCATTCGGTAGAATTGGAAGCGGAGGTCAGGCATTACGCCAGCATTGCGAAATGTCGGAAATAGGGATCTCATGATCTTGACTAGGAACGACGACCTGCCAACCCCACTCGTATTTCTACGGCGGATCGGCAAGAGGGACAGAGAAGGGGCATCGATTAATTTTGCAATTGACATTAGGTTTGTCGATACCCTGGCTTTGAATTACCGCCTGAAATTAATTTCCCTCTTAAGGCGAGCACATTATAGCTTTGTTCCTTCCTTTTTTTGAACAGCATGAAACGACAGAATCGCGGGAATATCAGGGGCATGAATTTAATGATAAATGACGTGCATCTTTACTTCGTATTTAATCAACTGGAAATGTTGGGCGTGCTATTTAACGAAACCTGATTTTTTCACAAAGCAAAGGTAATTTTGTACCTGTTAAAAACAATGCGATTTGCAATGCTTCTACAGCAGTTTATTTACAGGTGTTTTTGAAAATCCTTTACACTTTAGAAATTTTAATTTGTTTAGAAAAAATGTTAAAGATATATGGAATAATTTATAGCAGTATAGTTATGGTTTATCTGAACGTATTTGTCACGTGTTTCGTACATGTGTACCTTTTTATATTTACGTATAAATTATGATCATTCAATACATCAACGATTTATCTTCGCGAACATTTAATTTTGTCCACTTTATCATGCTGTTTATTCATGATACGCTAATGTAATTATCAAAGTTTAAGGTCATTAATTTGACTTCTGCCTTCGTTTATGCATACTTGATAATAGTACATTATCAACGAATCGATGTATAACAATCAACAATTTTCTGAAAATTGTCTGTTTCTGATAGAATATAAAATATTTAACTATTTAGTAAACTCATTTTAAACATTGAAATTTGATTATGTAGTGTAAAAGGTATAGCAATCGTAAATGAAAGGTGTCTTTATCGATGTTACCAAATGGTTTGTTCAGCGTATAAAAACTAGATGGCGCTGACGTATCATTCGTATCAGATAAGATACAACCATTATTTAAATATTGAAAAGCGTTATGGGCTTTTCAATTTTATGTTTGAATATGAAAATACGTACCACTGTTAACATTAAATACACACGTTACATTCAGGACGGAAATTATCATTTATCATTTTCTTTTACAGCACTTGTATCCCGATGTCCATCGCTCATAGTAATTAGCGAAACGTATGATTTTGCATTATCGTATCATCTGTAGCTGAACGGAAACAAAATGAATAGGTATAACATTTCGACGTATGCTTTAGCGATCTCGTTGAACATCAGGACGATAACCGGTATCACGTGAACATATCAAATTTAATTAAACCGAGTCACGTGAAAGTTTCGCCCTGCTAAACAACCATCCTCGACGATTATTCTTCTGATTATAGATTTATAGCGGAATTACAGTCGTAAGTCTCGTGTATTTTTTGGCGCTTATATTCTCCTGAAATTATGTGAGAATGACTTTGGCAAACCGCCAATGTTCTCCGGACTGTGCGGAGACAACATCTACGGAGCAATGAACTTTAGGAAGCGTGACTTCGGACAAGATTTCCTCTTCTCTTTTTTCGTGGATTTTTAGTTGTAAAATTCGTACACAATACGATTGTTCCGCTTCTTGATGCAGCAGTGTCTCCATGAGGTATTCATCTTTATATTTGAAGGATACATACATATATGAAGTACAGAAAGAATTACCCTTTTAATTTCATCTCCCTTTAGGTCGTTGTCTCTTAATCCAGTGTACGAAACAGATACGTACGAGAATAAATTTGATTACAAAGTGGAAACTAAAGATTTGGCGTAACCGCTGGTTGTTGGGTACCCTATTCTTGCGAAGGAAGCCACAAACCGCCTTTGACCATAATGCTCTTAGCACGGGGCGTAAAAGACAGTATTCTCAGCGGCAGACTCGAAACATTCCTAACATTGCACACGACTGGTTGTGGTTATGAATCTGTAGTTCATTTCACGCAGAAGTAGGACTTACTCTTTTATGCTATTAACAGGGTAGTATATGCGCCATTACTCCTCAAAATATACTAACTTGTTATACAATTTTACAGTATCCTCTAAGTGTAATCAAATACGTGACTAAGCCTTCCTAATACATCACATCCACATCTCCGTTAACGCAGCTACTGTACTTATCATTGCGTATCGTTGCTCCCAGGTATGTATCCACGTACGTAGATATAATTTGAAAACTAACTTCGTTGGAAGTAATTTTCAGCGAGTAAGAATAATCTAGCGCTCGCGCGTGGCTTGAAATTTTCGTCAGTCGGTGTTAGGGCGCTGCCTAGGCTGTAGGTCTATCCTAACCGTTAGGGTTGGAGTCGAGAGGAGAGCCATGAAGGTTTGGGGTTGACGGGGATGGTGGTAGTGGCGGTGGTGGCGGCGGTGGTGGTGGTGGTGGTGGTGGTGGTGGAAATGGTGGTGGTGAGTGAGCAACTGCGCAGATCCCAAAGTCTCTCTGCCGCGAGTACGTAGCCAAACTCCGATTCAGTGAGGACTGACTGTTCCTGTTTGCAGTGCGGCTCGAAATCTCAGCGAGAAACCGCGGTCTTTCGTCCTCTCCTCCTTTTTCTCTCTCTTTCTCTCTTTCTGTCTGTCTCTGTCTCTGTCTCTCGTTCTTCCTGTTCGCTAATCTGTCTCTCCCTCTTTTCCCGGCATCGCTTCACCCGTCCTTTGTTTTAGTTTCACTCCACCGCGGCAAAGTACGTGCTTAACTTTTCCGTTCCTCTATTTCGACGTCGTGTACCACGAAAGGACAGCCCCGATACTCTTCGACAGGACAATCGACCTCGTGTACACGAATGTGACAACGTTTGGAGCCGGATTCCTGTCTCGCACGAATTGCAAGTGTTACCTATGGGTAGTCACGTGGCTGGGCAGCGACAGTGATTCGAGGCAGACCCGGTCCGGTTCGTTTTGGAGCGGCTCTCTGTGGCCCGGATGAAACCGTACGCGTGCCAGTTGATCGGCGTTCACTGAACTGTTGAACAACCGAATCGGGAGCCCGTAGGACGTGTGCCGTGTGTGCGAAATCCACGGTGGACCAGGTCGATGTGCACAACTCCGGGGAAACGTACTGAAACTCCACGTCTGTCGGTGTAAGTACATGTCCAACCCCTTTTTGCACGTCCCACACTAACAATGAGTCACAGACGTCCGCCCAGCGGCAAGTCAGCTGTGCCCGAAGCTCTATGCAAAAGGATTGCCCGTTTCTTTTCAGAGCAACGGTACAAAGTGAACCCGTCTACATAACGGCACATTATGTCTGCATAATATAATTAACCCTTTGAAAGCGTACTAATTGTAAGAGTGACAAAGTACAGTCCTTACTGTACGTGTTTTCTTTCACTTTCAAAATCAACAGTGATTGTTTCAAAGAAATCAATGTGTTCCTTGTTTCTGTAACGAGTTAACTTTATACTGCATATTCTATGCACGGAACGTGTTACCCCATATCGCCACAAGCATCTCCCAGACGCACTAAACCGTTAAAGGGTTAATAATTACACTCTATATACCATGCATCCTCGTGAACTATTCATAAACCACATAAAATTCATTTCCGTAGAAAAGGCGATGATGGAACATTCAGTAACCATTCGTTACAAAACGGATCTGCCGACAGATCTAATTAACGATGATGCCACGAACGCCAATGTTGCATTCAATCGGTCCGTCCATTCGATTGGGATCCCTGCTGTAACTATAGCAATCCTCAGTACGAGAATTATCGAGCACAAAGCTTAATACGATTTCGTAAAAATCCGCCGGCACAAAAGCAGGCATGGTTCAGTGATTTATCACGGAGCGTAGATAACGGGGCGACGACGAGTCGCTGAACTATTAAATATATTAAATCACGTCCGTCACCGCCAGAAACATATATTATGTATTTAGGAATTCGATTCGTAGCTCGAATTTCTTATCCGAATTCCCCGGTATCGATGCAAGAAACGAGGGAGAGAACACTTCTAATCCCGATAAGTCTGACTAGCGGGGAGACTCGTTAATGAAATGCACCCTTACCCCGTTCGTTGGTATATTACTATTTTTCCAGCCGACGGAAAGCCACCCTAAAATGCTTCCTGGCTATTATTAACATCGACTTAATATCGTGCCACGGGTATTAAGTACGAGACGGAATGCACGCTTACAATCTCCCTCGTGAAATGAAATTTTGATTCGTTGAAGTCGAACGACGTGGCGATACGTTAACGCCCTTAAGTAGTATCGGTGAAGTTCATAAATCATGCGCAAGTCCACTCGTCGGCAGACAAACACTTCAACGGTCTGGCCTGAAATGTTCGATTAATAATGTGCGACCGGTGTGCACATCGTGCCTGCGAATCGCTTCAGTCTTGCGAATCGCATTTAATATCGCGAAGAACGTTTGCTCTTTGCTCTTCTTTCGAGTGGTCTTCTTCAACGAGCACGGTATTGTTTACGCTCGGAGTCCTGAATATTTCTTCTTCGAGGGTTGTAGCATCGAGCATTTAGTCCAACTAATTAACTAATAATGTTTGCCAAGGACTCGATAGTTTGCTCGTAGAGGTACTGATGTACATAACAAGATGAAATATTCATTTCTGAAGGTATCTCTTTTAATTACTTAAATGGCAAAACAGATGTGGGTATTATTTTGTTCACGCAATTTTTAGTATAAACATTCAAATCCAGGGTTTCTTATTTTGCTACGGAACAACTTTACCGAATACATCGTTATTTGCGTACAATTAAAATATGACGTAGATAATTCTGTTTCCGAAATTTTTCATAAAATCTGGGTAATTATTTAGTCTAGATCCAGGTTGTACATTTTAAGTGCTGCATTTTCTATAGTTGAGAGATATTAAATACTTGAAGATTCGTATAACAGCAACAGCTACATATTTTAAAAATAGCATGCTATATTTACTGGAAATAAAATTATCGATTCGAAGGATTTCCTGTGACTGTAGCATGGCATTCAAAGTATTAACGTATTCCTGGATGTTCTTTTCTTTTTTTTATTTGACAGAATTTAAATCGACCAAGCGTACACGAAGATTATTATCAATCTGAAAACACGGAATACCGTGTACGACAACTAATCCCTCGAAAACATAAATTCCACCCGGACACGAGGTTTCCAATTAAAAATTGGAATACTCCGTTGTAATGACCGCGAATAAAGCCAGCGGTTTTGAAAGGTATACAATTAATGTCGTCCTCTGAATATAACGACCGATGCGATTGCAGCCGGAACGATCTTGTGACGATACAGAAGAGCTGCTCGAGGTCTCTAACAACGGAAAAACGAAGAAAACGGGACGAGAGTATGATTATCGGTAGGCCCCCGCGTTTGTTCTTCCTTCGTACCGTTTTATCGTCACTCGATAGAGAGAACAATGGATCAGAAAGGGAGAACGAACCGTGTAGAGACTCGTGAGAAATTTTAATAACGGAGGGGACCACGGGTCCTAGGGATAGCCGGCTACTTTTCTATGCCCGTGGTCGATCGACTTCCAACGCTCTCTGTAAATCGCGACGCACCTGGCGTTCCACGGATGAACGCACCCGCTCGTGCACGCTTGCTCCCTGATTAGTTTCCTCCTGGCTGGAGAAAAGGTATTCCCGCGAGCGATTGCATTAAAAACCGTGGCCTGTGAAAATGGGCCACAAAATGGCTTAAAAAAAAAAGTTGGCTGGATAAAAAGCGCAGCGGGACAGTTTATGTAGGAATTTTTCGCAGCTTCGAGTTTTGCGAGAAAAAAGAAAAAAAGAGGAAGGAACCCGATGAAAGATATGAGAAACGAGAATGTTGAACCGTTGTAAATGCGTGCAGGGCGAAGAATTCAATGGAAATGAATCAAAGAACGAAGGTATTCTTTGTCCAACGAAAAGTTAACTACTTACTTTGTTGTAAAAAAAAGAGGAAAAACGAGTCGGATCCATTACTGTAAATAACCTTTCGTATATTTACGTTCGAACGCGAATAGGAAGAAGATTGATGCTTGATATTTTTCTCGAGGATTCCAAGGGGAACGTTAATATAGAAGAAAAGCATTCAGACTATCTGTCAAAAGAATATTTGTATACCGTTTATTGTGCAGAGTATCAATGGGATACGGTCAATAATACACGATCCTAAAATGGTATCGCAACCAGGTTAAAAATAATTGCCTCGGTTTCAATGGATCGTTTCAAAGTAACCACCGTTTCGATCATATCAATTTTTCCAACGAAAAAATGAATTTAATTATTTCCAATGCACTCGAGTTCGAGCGCCTTCGTACGAATGATCTGACCGCGAGTGACACGCATTACGAAATGACCAACCGGTATTATGGATCGAGGATCGGTCGAAATGACAGAAGAAGACCTGTAATCGTGTATCTTTTTCAGCAACGAGAGGAACTCAATTATTCCCTCGTCTCTCGAGCACCACCCCAACGGAACAAACACAAAAGTACCCGGGGTCTAAGTAGCTCAGCAAGGTCCACCTGGTCTCCCTCCATCAAGGCATTTGCTTGTGGCTATTGATGCCGACCGGAGAGATTGTATTCTTGCGAGCGGTCGAATTAAGCGGTCGTAGGGCGCGAAGCCACGGTGGAAAAGCCGAGGGCTATAAATACAAGGATCTACGAGGAGAGGGTAGGTGAAACGAAGGTGGAGGGACGACGGTGTCCTCGGCACAATGCGTGCCGCACCAATCCTATTTTCAGAGATACACATCTCTCCCTCCATTCGAATGGTGAAAAAGCAAGAGACAGAGAAATAGAGGATGGATAGGGGCCTAACCGCTTTATCCCCGCGTCGAATCGTTTCTTCGAGGTGGCTGCAGCTGTCTAGTCGTTTCTTTTAAAGTCCATCTTTCCTGACTTCACGATCTGATCCGAAAGGAGGAACAGCGGTGATGCCGGGTACTTCAAAATCGTCGCCAACAACGATACACGTTTCGTGCTTCCTTTTCTAACCGGAGGATTATTTTTGTCGACTGGCGTGTACAAATATTGAACTCTCGAAATAAGCCAATGACGATCGTTTAAAAATGTAACACGAGCACAAGGTATTTCTGAGAAACAACATAATCTGTCAGTTCAAACGTGACAATTATAATTCACATGGTCGTAGAACATTGACCCTTAAGTGGACTATTGGAACTGTTTCAACTTTCTTGATTTTGAGAATTGTTTTTACAGATAATTACTAAACGAAAAGTTTACATTTATTCAGAAGATATCAATGTAACTATTAGTTTACTAATCCAAATATTTTCAGACTATCTTTCTGAAAGACACCCCGTATATCACGACTCTACCTGTTGTATGAATTCGCTGTTGCGTCTGGCGAATCGACGACGTTCTTTATCGAGAGCGACAGAACAACGAACGACTTCATAATTGAAATTATTTCCACGTCGGTATCGGGGGTGAGAGCCGCTGCCGCGTAACAGATTTCACTGTTTCGCTGGTTCTCGCACACGTATGGTCTGTCGTTCGTTCGCGTGTGTACCCACACACCCCCCACGTAGGGTAGCCGAGCCTCGATAAGGGAAGATTTATCGGTGAACTTGCCGTATAAAACATGCATACACGTACGTTTACCGTAACGGCAGTTCGCAGCCACTTTTCGCGGTGATGCGCCGCGATTTAAGTTCCAAGATAAGATGGAAGGGGTTGAACTTGTACCTTGCACTTCAACTTTATGCACCGACACAACCGAAGGGCGGATATCGTGTTTGCCTTTGTTACCAACTTTGTTTGCCGACTGGCTTTGTTTACAGCCCCTCCTAGGTGGTAGGTCACGGTTCGCGGGATCCACTTGAGAAAGATTTCTTTTGTCTCGAACAACTGCACCATTAATTGACTCGGGACCACAACAACGGCCGTGCCTCCATCGCAGTATTCCATCGTAGAACAATGCGATTACTTACCACACGACCAACAACATTGTGGAATCGAACAAAGGAATCGGAAAAGAATCCCACGGAAACGTACGTTGTAAACGGCTAATAAAACCAGCCCCAAACGAGTTCCTTGATTAATCGTTCGGGACGCCCTCGATCCATCTTTAAGACAAGGGTATTGTAATTCAAGGAACTGAAATGGTGAACCATACGATCGTCAAAAATAAACATTCTCGAGGAAAACGATTAACCAGACCGTTCATTTTGACACTTATACATCGTTCACCATTTCGAGTCCTCGATTAATACGTTGGCTGGTACGATCGATTAATGTTCAAAGTAAACTTCTTTTACCAATCATTGAGGCACCGGTTACGAGTCACCACCGTGGCAATCGACGCGTTAACGACGAATCGTTCTAATTTGCAATCAACGATTTCCCGTTTCTTTGTGTAGAAACTACGACTTCTTTCGAAAGTCAATTAACCAGATTGTCAATTACTAGAGAGTATCAGTTTTCCGTGGCATCGTTCGTTGGATTAAATGCATTAGGTTGTGTATGTGTGTAGGCTCAATAACGATATCCCTCGTCAACAATTATTGGAAGTAAATTCGAATTGATGGAGTATAATCGGATATTCATACAGGGTGAGCTGTAAATCATAACACAAGCGGGACAAAGTATATGGAATAATATAAATCAAAGTGATGAAATAACTTTTTGTTATTAATTGTTTCTGTACATTATGTCAGAGCTTATTTGCTATTAATAATTTACCGAACGAACGAACAAGAATCGTATTGAGTAGTAAAATCAATAACTTAAAGCACCAGCCGGGTATCATCATTCATTTCTCTAAAAAATGAAGCTTCGTACGAAGAAAAGTTATTGTATTATTTAAACTTATTTTGATCCATCAAATATTATTTTAGTCGTAGTAAAAAGGTTGCCGATTTGTTTTTTCAATCGATCATCCGAGAAATTCGTCGATCGCGGTTCGTCGATCCATATCGTGTTTCGTCAAACGTATCCATTGAATTAGCCAGTTTGGTGTTCATAAAACGAATCCCACCTTCTTTGAGTCATATATTTGTGGAGAAACCGAAATTACGGAACAAGCAACGTCCTGTTACAGCGGATTGACATTTACAGATTCATTCGAGAACGTGATGATATTGGGAAGATATTAATTATTTCATATCAACCATGAGACAAGTACAATTTACAATGTTTGTCGAGTGGACGTTAAAACAGAAAGAAACGACGTGTTTAATCTCCGGTTTCCCGTAACCGCAAAACTGATCGAACAACCCACAAAATACACCTGTAATCGGATCCACTGCATCCTGACTGGCAGATGGAGGTGTTCCCCTGTTACGCATGGAAACAGGTAAAAAAAAAAAAGAAAGAAAAAAGAAGACGGTGAAAGGGAGAGACAGGAAGTTCTCGAAAGACAGGAAACAAACTGGCGTTGAGAAGCGAGGGAGAAAGTTTGTTGTTACTAGTTTCGAGACGCGGAAGCTCGAAAGATTTTCTAGAGTCTTGAACTTCGCTTATCACAGCACGATGATTAAGACCTTTTACTAAATGTATGGAGCGAAAGAAGATTAAATTATTCGTGTAAAAGGATAAATTGGATTTTAGTTCGAGAAGTTTGGTGACGTTTGAACCCGTAAAACGCAAAAATGACTCGTTAATGAATCAATAATATCCTGGTCTGGAAATCTTTTCGAGTTTTAACCCCTTTTTACGATATTTAAATAATCCCTTGCCTCTTATTAGGGAAGGTGAATTTCAAGCACAATTTGATAACATTTCGTTATCTTAATACATATATTTAACAAAATATAATATATTATATTTCTACGATTTTACCGTGGCATTAAAATATTAATAGAACGTCAACAATAAATAACCGCCGCGATCCCCCAGAAAACAACCCCTGTGTGACCCCCTGTGGGGTTCCGACCTACAAGTTAGGAACCACCTTAATAATGAATTAACAAAGAAATACTGAAATAAGATGTCAAATCTATTAATATAAATATTCTTCTTTCCATACGTTGTCCCTTTAAGATATATTATAATAGCGATTTTTTATAATAAGCGTCGAACTTAAATTTTTTATGAATATTTAAACATCTGTCATAAATCTGAAATTTAAAACAAAAAATCATCCCTTAATCGACAGTAGACCCTGTAAAGTGTTTCAATTATGCTAACGATAAAAATTAATTAATTGTTCGATTACGAATCAGATTTTAGTTTCACATGCTCGCATTCAAATATCTACATAGTTATTTACAAAATCATAACTTTCTTGTTCCTTCGAGGAACACTTTCATTCTGCCGCTTGTAAATCAACCCCGTCACGCGTGTGAACGTTCCAACGTTTTATCGTCGATAAAAAGCCGTGCTTATCGAGTACAGAGAAGGAAAAAAAAATCACCGGCCAATTAACATGCGAGTCGTAAAATAAATCATCCGGCATAAAATTAGGGGTCATTAAACTCTCCCCTCGCCTGGGACGATACACTACAAAAATGAGCGGACGATGAACCGATAAATCCTGCTTCGTGGTACGTGGGTTGTACGCCTTGTTCAAGAACGAGTACATATTTAAAAAGAAAAAAAATTAAAAATCTACACGGGACACGTTGGTCACCAGATCGTTAATGCAATGTTAATTAGTCTCCTCGAAGAGTGCCACGCTAATTACGTTCGGTAATGTAACGATGCCGGCATCGTTCTTCATTTTCGTTCGGCCTTCGAGGATCGAGCTCGCGATCGAAACGCGTTGTTAAATAATTCAACGACATAATTCCACGCTATCAACCGCGTCTATAACAAACAGCTGAAAATCACGGAACAGGGGAAAAGTCGATTTATCCGCCGCTTATATACACTCGGAATATCGATTGCTGAGCGCGTCTCGAACGCGCGTACGATGACACGCGGTGCGGATTCGACGCCAAGTCGAAAGATGTGTCCGGGACGGGTATTAACCTTGCAAACCGAATTTACGCGCGGTCGATTTTTCGATCTCCGGACGCAACAGGATGTCACGAGCAACGCTCAAATTTTTCTTTCCAATACATGAAGCAGTTCTTTTTTTTTTTTTTTTCAATTTCCAAGTTTAGTTTTCTTGATTAGCGCTTGGAGTGCCACGCAAAATTTCAGATTTATGACAGATGTTGAAAAATCCATAGAAAATTTCAATTCCAATGTTTATTAAAGTTTAATCGAAGAATATCTTCTGTTTGTTAAAATTAAAGATATGTGCATTCTTTACCTTTTAAATGATTAACTCATTATTATTATTTTTTTTTTGTTCAAAATTCTCCTCCGTATCGTAAGATCGATATTGTTCGAAAGTAAGAAGTTCGATCGAGACACCCACCAAGGTTCTACCTGTTCCGCGAGTTAACCTTGTCCCATATCGAACGGCACGAAGATCATTAAAATTTCAAAAAGGAACAGAAAAACGCGGTAAATATTCATTCTCCAATGAAACGATCCCTCTGTGGTACGTTCCGTGATTAATATTCATTAGAAAGCAAAATACGAAAAGGAGAAGAAGATAAAAGGGAGAAGATGCCGACCGCTGAAAGAGGCACTCGCGTAACCAACAATAAAAATGAATATCGCGCCATATGAAAAGCAAGAGGGTGTGACCGATGCACTCGGTCGGCGATGGTTGTACGATGATCGCCAGCAGCTAGGGAAATGGATGAATGCACGGACTCTGGATATCTTTAATATCTTTAATCCACACCCTTGCGCGGGAACGTAGGTATGCGTGTGCAGGGAGCACCCTCCCTGTTAACTCGTACGGTAGTGTTTCTCTCTTTCTCTCTCAGGGGGTGAGCTCTCTGTGTTTGAGCTACGCAGGCGCGGTTTATCGACTGCTGCATATATATACAGAAGAAAGAGAGAAGAGCGAGAAAAGCGTTTCGTTTCGTTTCGTTTCGTTTCGTTTCGCAGTAACCCGAACAATTTCTCTGCTTTCAGTCCTTCTCTCTTTTCCTCTTTGTTCGTTTGCCGTTCGTCTCAGCTCCGGATATTTGTCCGGATCGCAATTGCACAGGGCTTTTTCCCACTCGTTTCGAACCCCTCTGGTAACTCTCTCCCTCTCTGTCTTCAGCTTGCTTCTTCTTTCCTTTTCTTCTGGTCTCCACCCTGTTTCTTTTCTTCGCCCGTCTCTTCTTCGTTGCACCTCCTGATTTTACACGACGTTCTCTTTGCTCCACCCTTCTGATATCGCCTCGATCTTCGCATAAAGCAATATTTTATCGGGCCGGACGCACGGTCCATTCCCTCGTCGCGGTGAAATCGCCTCGAGATGCTCGATGACCGATTGAGCGGCAGCATCCCCTTCTGGAAATACGAACCGGACAGTAGCCGATCGTTTCCTCGCAATTTTGTTCACGCGTATGTATGTGTACGTGTGTGTTCTGTAAGTAAGTTGCCCGTACGTCCACCTCTCCCTTTTTCCATCCAGATCGGTCGCAACCCCTATCTAGCTTCCAATTTCGCGCGCCACTTCCAGGGCTTCGAATCTCCTTCGTGATTTGCATAATTTTCTGGCAGCCGTCGGCTACGTCTCGAACGAATGGCCGACTTGGAGCTGTCTAAACAGAGCGTTTTCGACGCTCAGCCTGTTGATCGTTTTATGAAAATTTCATGACACGCGGCCGTCGTCGCCCCTTCGAACACCCCTTTCTGCGTAATAATGTTCATTATCGATACGCCTGGCGGCTATCGTTACCTTCTTTCGATTATATCGATACTACGCCCAAAGGGGAAACATCTGTCCCCAGGCAAAGAAATTCCAGGCCGCCTCCCTTCGAAAAGAAAAAATTGCCCTTCTCACGGCTGGTCGTTGACTGGTAAATTAATGGCCGTTCGGTTCGTTAAACGGCGTTAAATTCGAAGGCGTTCGACTCTCTAGCACCCTTCGATACGACTGCTAACGAGGATTTCGTAATCGAGCAGCTGCCTTTTTTTTTTTCAGAAAAAATGTAAATACGCCTCTTCCTACGTATATTCTCTTTCTTCTCCGTTCGCCTTGGTCGGGTAGGAGGATGCCATTTCGAACAGGTGGTAGAACGAGCAGGGACCAACAGGTAGGAATGCCAGGTCCGTCGTCGAGGGTCAAGAAATGCATAAATTAAAGTAGGGGCGCTTCGCGTTAAAGGGTCCACTTCCCTGGCTACGAACCTGTAATTTATTCTCGACGAGCGTGTCGTTCAGCCGGCCGAACCGAGGACTATTCATTAAGACGAGCCAGGCGTCGGATTAAAGCGAACCCGCAACCACCTTGGTCCACGGATTTTCTGATTTCACGTGTGTTAGCCTTGTTTACGTCGTACGAACGAATGAAAAATACACTCTTGTTACCAACAGTTTTAAGTGCAGATATTTTAACTTAAATAAGCGACGGAATATAAAATTTGTTTTTTCCTTAAATGACCACTATTTCGAATTACCTATCGAGCGCCATATGCTTTTCTAGGAAAGATGGCACCGTAAGAGAAAAAGGTACCATTATACGTCTCAGTATTCAAGAATTACCACGTTTTCTGTATTTGGATTAGCATTTGTTTCAAGTGTTCATCGTCCAGGGATTAACAGCAAAAGAATTAAAACGTCTCTCATAAAGTAACTTACCAACAACTTCGAAATCGTGCAAAAGAGAGATTTAAAAATACACTTTTACATATTTCACTCCCAGTCGAACAAAGTTTCTGGAATCGCCTTTGGCAGAGCCTGTAACTTTTAACAATATCGTGGAAGGGTGGTGCGGCGAGGGTGGAGTGGAAAACAGCTAAGTGAATCAGCATTTCAATGGTACGGAATTGGTGCGATTTCTTTAGCAAATCAGCGACTGTTTCATAGCGAAACATCGGATAATCCTCGGTTTCGCGTAGACCGTCCACGGATATTAACGTTTAATCTGTTAACGTATGCGCGATATCTGGGCCAATTGCCGTGTACCAGCGTTCACAATGGCCCGTTGTTCGGTTACGTGTGTACAACGCAACGGAACGGTTTAGGTTCATGCATATTCGTTCGTTCGCCTTCAGCGATAAGCAACCCGGTGAACACTTTTGACTTCTCGTTGAATTCGAATCAGGAGGGCGATGCGGTACGGAGAACTGTTTTCAATTCATACACACAGGGGGTGTTTTAATTTGCATTGTACCGCTATTGCGGGATAATAATTAGATTTTGCGTTACCGCTCCGATGGAAAGTGGTCCGTGTCTTTTTCCACTCATTTGTAGCGTGTAATTTTATGAATGCGAAAAGAATTGAATTTAAATTTCTAATTTCCCAGAAGATTCGTAAGAAGTGCTTCGTATTTTTAATTAATGAACTCCGCCACTTGCGGCATACCGTCGTATGAAAACAATGGGCACAGTAAAATCAATGATAGCAAAAGAAGAAAAATCTTCAGTTTCGTGATACAAAGTATGCATTGAATGCATTTAAAAGATACATACGCTTGAAAATATTCGCAATTTGTTAAAAAGGGATGAAACAATGCGATTTTTGTATTATCTTGTATCTCAGTGGCGTGGCGGTTTACGAGTTGTTAAGTAAGTAAGAATTTTGCACACGAAGCGTTGAATCGTGCACAAGTGTTACTGTCATCCGGTATCCTAGTTCGAAGTTAGCCTCCGCCTAATGATCCTTCTTTTGTCGTGGCAAGAAAATGAAGCGGGCTCCGGATTATCGCTCTCGTTCCGCCAAAAATTTCGCTTAACGACTTTTAGCTTAACGTACACACCGTAACGCGAAAACGCATTAGCTCGTTCGAAGCGCATTCAATGCTATTCGAAGATAAACGGAGGATCTCATAAAAATTGGGTCTTTTACACGCGAAAGTCTGAAATTTGATCACGAAACGAGATTGATAAAAATCGTTTTGAAGAATTAATAACACGGTGCGGTGATTAATAATAATTGGAATTATGCACGGCGAGGAATAATTTGATTGTATAACTGGCAAAAGGATAATTAAATTGCAAAGTTGAATTAAAAGCACGATAGTAAATTTTAATTGTTTTAATCCACAGTTGATGAATCTTTCAGAAGATTTGTCTGATTCGTCGCCCTGACGGAAATAGAATCTCATAATCGGAACGGATGTTAATTAATTCCTCTGTAATCAATAGTAGAATATGCAAGCTTATAAAAGTATTCCTAGAATTCTATACAGAATTTGTTGAATTATTGATATTTATTTCAACACCTATTATAATTTTAATTTGATACAAAACTTTTTTTAAAACTATCGTTTGAAGAGAACAGAAAAAGTTTCAGATTTGATGCACACCAATCCCCAGATAGATAATATCAGTTTCGAGAAGAAAATCCAAACAGGCAATTGCCGGGTCGAGTGGGTCCAAAAAGGGATTCAGAAAGACGGCAAAGTGTATGTACACGCGTAGGTCGTAGCCATCGCTAAAAGGGTGCAGCCTCGTGGTTAGCCAAGTCTGCTACGAGTTTGGCTCATCTTCAGTTCAGTTTTGGAGCCGTCGGGGCTGGAACGAGATGAGTTGGAAACGGAAAAGGGGATCCTGTAAATTGAATGACTTCGCCTGTTATACGTTACCCACCACCGGGCTCTTCTTTGCTTTATACCACCCAGCCAAAATTGGCCGGGCCTGTGCAGATTCCATTATAGACAAGAAGTCAGAACGGCGGCCTAGGATGCCTATACACTCGTTCTATGCCGTTTCCGCATGTATTATGCATGCCTGGGACAAATTTTGTCATTTCACGTGCCAGATAAGAAAACGTCTCCCATTTATTATTTCTTTCCTCTTTTTAGCGATAAACGGGATAAATCTCGGGATACCCGTGGACCATTTCCGATTTGTGTGACCGATGAATAACTTAAACGTTGCACGAGTGTCGCCAGGCCGGAAAAGGAACAATGGAATGCAACGAAACAGACGTGAAACGGGAAAGGGGCTTTGATGATATTAGAGCTGATTATCGGTTCGTCGAGCGATCTTTAATGCATCGATTGGAAATTGAAAATCAACCCTTTGTCGAAGGCACACGATATGGCGATGAATTGTTTAACGCTTTGATGTCGTTCTTTGCTCATCACTTTCTTTTTTATCCGTTTAATTATTATTCGCAAAATCAATCATTTTGCAGCGTATATTGAACGAAACTCTCAAATATAATTCTGTTAACAATCTTCTTCCAAAGGGTTGAATTAATACTAGCGTTTTATGCATACTTTGGTAATTCTAGAGTTAATCGTTCGTGGACAACACTTGGAAGTTCGATTCCCGTTCAAAATATTATTTTTATTATTGGAAATTTTAAAGATTCGACATAGCAGACGACTATGTATCGCGTAATAGAGACCTCGCTAAGTATCTCAGATTCTTGTTCGCATTCTTTTCATAAAACAGTAAACTCATACACGGTTTGTCCGGAAAGTTTCCGGAATGATTTTTTCTTAAAGTTACTATTCGACTTCTGGGGTTGATAACGCGTGCAATAGTTTGCAAAGAGCTTATGCCGATGATTGTCCATCGAAAAGCACTGTTTATGAATGGTACAAACGATTTCGCGATGATCGGGAGTCGTATCAATCAGTTTCCAACATTCAACAAACTCTTACACAATAGCTGAAAACAATTCCATAATCTGACCCTCCTAGGGCATTTCAAAATCTTCTCAAACGCTGCAAAGCGTGTATTGATAAAGAAGGAGACTATGTAGAAGCATAAATTAATAAAATTTTCTACAAAAATGATGGAGTTATATTTTCCGAACAAACCGCGTATAAATAATTTGTGAACAAATATATTTGCCTGCAAAGCGTCAGAATCAACAGCGAATGAAAAATTATATAAGTAAAGTAACAAGTAACAAGCTATTCGATAAGATTTAAGTTTCATCTGAACGAGATACAATTTAAACACGTATACCTAGTTTCCCTTGTTAGAGTCACTCTTGTATTTAATCATCTTTCTTGCGAGAAGGAAGACAAACGTTATGTTTAATCGCGGTAATCTCACGCGCCCTGTTCGTCAAAGATAAATCACCTCCGTAGCCAGTTTTACAAAACGAACAGATTGCCGCCGCGCCGAGCCAGCGCCGCGTGTGAAACTTGGCTGTTACAGTTGTCGAGTTTCGCACGACATCGTTCCGTATAACTTTAGGCAAACATCGGATTGCTTAGAATAGCTTATAAAACTTTGTCACGATCTGCGAACGTGGGACAGTTTCAACGAGTTCGCGAGATCCAATCAAAATTAGTAATCCCATCACGGGAGCGGCAAACGAACGGGTACAAGGGTGGTTGGCCGAACCTTATCACGACAACAGCCATACTTCGTCTATCGTTTGTCGTACAATTTGGCAATTTTGAAATATTCAAGAAACCACGTTCGTTTCACGAATAACAAGACGATCGTTGTCGTGTAATACATAATTCGTCGTGGACGATCTCGAGATATTTGATATGGCAGACCGCAAAGCAACAATCGCTCCTCGAAGCTAATCGAATCAGGCGATAAAACGCAATAAGCTGGCTTCAGTGTCCCGCCGAAAGCCATGTAATACGGACCTAATTTCACGGAAGCATCTAACACAAATATTTTCCCTGGCTTGGATCGTTTCGGCTAATACTACGAACCTTTCGCCCTTATCGTTCTCCGCTCGTAGACAAGTGTTGTTTATCAGGCTGATGTCGCTTATAGCGATGGCCAGAAACCCCCCCGAATTTCGAGGTAATCACGCTACCCCCTTGTTCCACCCTCTTCTTCACGACTTGCGTCTCCTGGCTGGTCTTCCACCCTAAAATCCGCTGTCTGCTTCAGTCTCGCCAGATACTGGCAAGGGTGAAAAAGAAAAAGAAAAAAAAAACACACCCAGAGCGACCGATTTCTCGGAGAAAATAACGCTCGACCTGCCATACGGGATATTACTCGCCGTGGATGTTAATGTCCGCCTGTATTTCTTTCTTTTTTTTTTTGTATGCCACGACCTCGCGAGTTCCAAGGGAGGCCGGGGACATATAGCTCTGTCGGATAGCGGAATGTTGTAAATCTGTGCATTATACATGACACCGAGATCAGCGCCATTTGTTATTCCACGGGGGTGAAACGCAGGAAAAAAAAAACGGGACATGAAAAATTACCGGCCACGACCAGCACTTACCGAAACGAGCCTTTTTCGACGGAGCATCCGGTGGTTGGAACACTTGCCAGGAGACTAGTTACGGAATTGAAATTATTCACTATTCTGAGAGACAACGTTCACCCGTTTGCCCGAAATTCGACTCGCGAGGGAAATTCACGATCTTCAGAACACCATTCTCATCCGAACTTTACACAGCTATGGAAACGTTAAAAATGGTAATTAAAATCAATTGTGAAACACTCACCTGGCTACAGTGAATTAACGGTGTCGTGCAATTCGGACGATTAAGGATTAAGCAGACATTACGATAACTTTAAGTGTAAATGTTTCTTTATTTTTATGGGGAGTGCGTGCTACAATCGTCCACAGTTATTATTTTGAACCCTTTGCACTCGAAGCATTTTTGGACGTGATCGGGTCTAATCTGATTTTCCAGCTAAGCTTCCAGAAACCGAATGCACTATGTCGGAAGAAAATTAAGCGTTACAAATATTTGAGAATCTGTTTATTTTTATTCCCTTCCTTAATTTTCTATATTTTGATACGGATGAAACTTAAATTTCCCATTTTAGAATACTCCGATAAATTAAATATGGCGCCTCAGAGGCACCACTCGAGTGCAAAGGGTTAATAGCTTCTGTAATGCTACAAACTACCCCATTTAATTTCGATTTTTCAAAATTTTCTACTGTGATTTTAAATATAGTAAGTATAACAATAACCAGTGTGATTAAAATATATCATGATAATAAATAAGTAAAAATTTAAGTACTTAATTATCTCGTTAATAATAATTGAGGAGAATTTGATCTAACCATTAATACTCAGAGTTTCTGAACATTTAATCCTCTTATAACCTACTTATTTCAGAGCCATTCGTTACAGGTTAAGAACAATGATTGAATACAGAACCCCAATTCATAATGCATTAATAGAAAACCACTCGTGAAAATGCTGGTGAATTCAATGAAACGATCCTAACAATTTTAGACCCGAGTAACTTTGCTAAGTTAGAGGCCCTCACTATAGACTCCTACCTCGAAGTTCTCCGATTCCAACACCGCTTTCCATTCATCCTGTTTTATAGTCATTCACCATTTAAATGCGTCTGAAACGAAGTTAAAGGTGTTCGATTAATAAAGGTGGTCGTTTCATAAAACATTCTATAGATTCGGTTAAACAATTCCAACCGGTATCAATCAGCGAATTTTAAAGAATATTTATCGTGATTAATATTTCTAAAGAAATCTACGTTTTATAAAAATCATTAGAAATCTTTGTCTTAAGATTATTTAATGCCATTCGACGAATATGAATCAAGTCGAAGTCGTATCAATATTAAAGATAGTATGAAATATTGATATTATCAACCCTCGAATGACGAAGTCGGATCAATAATGACCCAGACGTTGAAATCGTATATCACAGTATTTCGATTGTCAAGCAATAAAATATTTAATATATTCGTATACCTATTGGAATGCTTTGGAATTTCAAAAATGATTCCAAAAAATAATTCAAAATTCAATTAAAATTGTTAGTTCTCTCCGTGGTCCGTCGTCCCCGGATTAATATTGAAACACCAATTATTAAGTATGTAAATAATTCATTTTCTAGTCAACCATCTTACGCTAGTAGTAATTATGCAATTATACCCAGTTTAAGGTAAAGCAGCAGTTAGTGTCCTCATTCGCTTTAATTACACTGCGTTTAATATTCCTAACAGATACCGCAATTTCTGCGCCACTTTTACCGTTCAAACGCACTCGGAGAGAATAAAAAAAAAAACTTAAGAGCCGTCAATCATTAAAAAGCTACCACAAAAGAAAAAAAAAAGAATACTTCATTCAATTAACTCGAGCGTATTTGCAACGTGCAACAAATGCCGCGTTCGAATAAAGTTTTTTTATCGGCCTGTTAATTTTCGAGGCGTCAACCAGGCGCACGCGATTCGCTTTTCAAACTATTCCCCGATTATCATTGTTCCCTTCTCTCCCTGCCGGTAGCGTGCGGCAAAAACGAAAAACAAAAAAAAAAAAAAAAGTTGACACACAAACTGCGGTGTAGGCCGCCGGATACAGCCTCTGGCTCCGTGGCAAAATCTGAACGCAGAATTGAACGGCGCCAGGTGTCCGTAAATAAACCCATGGCAGTGCCGTTGCATCGGAGTTTGTGCAGCAAAACCGTTGGAACGTGAAGGGTGGTTACGCTTTCGCGGGTTGCTCGCTTCACAAAGCTTCCTTTGCGGCTGTGACACTTTTATTTCGTGAAACTGTTGAGCCCTGTACGCCCGTCAAGGGTGTATCGTTTACATAATTGCAACGACGGGAACGAAGAAGCTTCCTCGAGGTCGTCTATAGTCCTGCGGAGAGGAGAAATAAAGGGAAAGTTATTTTAAGAGTCCAAGTTATAACGCGACCATTAAATGTTATAGGTTTCTATTCAATATTAAAGTGGCCGCGCCGACCGGCATGACAGCTAGGAGGATTGAAGTTAAGGGAGTACGGGTTGAAACATAAGCATAGGAAAACGTCTTTATCCGAACGATATAATAGGAAACAGCGGAGGCTATAGAAAAGTTGAGTGGTCGGGTAACTTGAAACTTTCGCGGACTTAGGGGGTTGCCTTCTGTCGTCTACAACTACGTGTCACGGCCTTCTGGCATTGGACCAATGACATGTTGTTCGATGCATTTTATAAAGGGAAACGGACTAGATAACACGTGTCCGTATACGTGGATTGTTTCCAATAGTCAAGGGAAACGCTTCGATGTATATTTGAACTCTTTTGAACTCTATTTTTATTATTGGACTGGTTACTCCTTATACTCGACTTATACATAGTCCTCGTCTACAGTGTAGAAATATTGACAGATATTAATAAATAGAATTGCCTTTTGTGTAATCCTGATTATAACATATTGTCAGAATCAGAAGACATATTTATTAACTCCAACTGCTATACTTTAATACTTATTTATTTTTAATATTTGTATCCGTGACTAACAAATCCATGCAAATCTGCGCAGTCCTTAAATCAATCACGACTTCGAGACATCAGACAAACGATTCGCTGGAGGATTAGCTCGATATTATTGATAGATGTGTCTATAGGAGACCATCCTGGAATATAGCAGTAAAAATTTAACGAGCCATAGGACTGGTTAAAGCTTCGTTGCAAACGAAATAAGCGACTTACATGCAAAACTTTCAATAGCTGTAACTGAGCTAAAAATATTACTCGCCGATGAAATATTTTTCAAAGTTGCGGATCGCTGTTAACTTTAGTATACTCGTTAACTCGTTACCGAAGTCATTAATGAATCTAATTTTGAACCGTTGTTAAATTATTAATGCAACGGAAGTGTTATTTTACGTTATTTTTACGTTATTAAACGACATTTCGAAATTGGCAATTCGATACGCGATAACCTAATACAATCTGTGCACGTAAAAGTTTAAGGAGACGGATGCCGGAAACGTTGTACGAATGATGGTATCTGTGTGCTGTTACAGGGCAGTTCCAGTCGAGGGGGAGTTCATATGGAATGGCATCACGTGGACCCTCGAAGACGAGGCTGCCAATCGCGATAGCGATGGCCGTCGCGATGTCAGTCGTGGCAAACGGTCTTTGTCCAACCCAGTGCCGTTGCGACGACGAGAGTTTGCGAGCGTCCTGCGCTTACGCGGGTCTCGAAGTCGTTCCGATCCAATTGAACCCGGAGATCAAGCACTTGGATCTGTCCAACAATCGTGTCGGGAATATTCACCTGTCGTTCGGCTTCTACGGTAACCTGGAGACACTCGATCTCACCTCGAACGCCATTCACACCCTCGGTTCGGAAAATTTTGTCTTCCAAAAGAGCCTGATCACGCTGAACGTGAGCAATAACTCCATCAGGGCACTCGCCAAGAATTCGTTGCAAGGGCTAGACTCGTTGAAAGAGCTGAATCTAGCTAGCAATAATATTTCCGACATGGACGAGCAAGCGTTCAAGAGTACCAGCGAGCTAGAGGTGTTGAATCTCAGCGACAACTCGATCACCAGTCTGCCGGAAGGTCTGCTGAAAAATCTGCACAAAATCCGT
The DNA here is from genome assembly GCA_943735885.1 of Stelis phaeoptera. Classification (NCBI taxonomy): domain Eukaryota; kingdom Metazoa; phylum Arthropoda; class Insecta; order Hymenoptera; family Megachilidae; genus Stelis; species Stelis phaeoptera. The sequence continues at coordinate 9,535,147 of OX030933.1, forward strand.
ACGTTAATCTTGAACAGGAACTCCCTGCTGGAAATCCCGACCGCGAACTTGGCGCTGGCACCCAGTTTGGAGAAGGTGGATCTGTCGGACAATCTCATACAGGAGCTGGACAGGGACTCGTTGCCCTCGTTGCCGTCGTTGGTCTTGTTAAATCTCGCAAACAACGTCATCAGGAATATCGCTGACGACGCGTTCGATCGTTTGCCAGATTTGTTACACCTGGACCTGTCCGGGAACAACCTGACGTCCGTTCCCACATCCGCGTTGGCCAGGCTGAACGTATTGTCGAACCTGATCCTCAGTCGAAATCCCCTTGGCAACCTGGAAGCTGCAGGATTTCGCAATCTGTTCGAGCTAAGGAGTCTGGAGTTAAACGACTGTACGATCGTTAACGTTCACGCCAGAGCATTCGCCGACAACGTGAATCTGGAACGAATTTCGTTAGACGGTAATCGAGAGTTAAAGGAGCTACCAGCCAGGGTTCTTTACAGCGCCAGATATCTGAAATGGGTCTCGCTGCGTCGTTGCAGCCTGTCGACCTTGCAGCCCACGCAATTCCCCGTGGATGGCCTGTCGTCCCTACGAGTCGGCGGCAATCCCCTGATCTGCAATTGCTCCGTGCATTGGCTGTGGAACGTTATCAGAGCGGAAGAACGACGGAACGAGTCGAGACTTGAGCTAGATACCCACGATATCATCTGCACCGACGAAGAGTTCGCCGGCAAAGCCTTGATCGCTCTATCGGAGGGTTCTTTGCGTTGTCGACTGAGCCCCCTCTATCTCTCGTTGTCAGCCGCTGGTTGTCTAGCCGCGACGGCGACCATTCTGGTTCTGATAGCCCATCTGACCCGTTCCAAGAGGAAGAAACGGCTGGCGTACACCGCTCCCAACCGACCGGAGTTTCTCGTCTACGTGGGCAGGAACAACGATGAGCTAGACAAGAACACAGACGCGTACAGCAGACGATTGTTGGCCAGAAATGAAGACACATCTTACGATACGCCTCGTGGAAAGGCTGGTCAGCGTAGTCCTCAATCACAGGACACGAACATTTACGAGACGCCTAGACATACACGAACCAACAATCGACGTGACACAGAGTCGTATGGAAGGCCAACGGAAGAGGGTGTGTACGCAGTGGCCGACGTGACCGATCTGCGCGACGAGCCACCGGAAGTGCTATCGCTTTATCGTATGCAGACTCCTACTGCTCCCAGATCGAACGTACATCGGATCGACTACGGTTACGACTACGAGTACGATTACGAGTACCAACCGCCGCTTCCGCAGAAGCCCCACGTCGTGTTCGTTTGAACGACCTGGAACGTCTCGGAGACTCTGTCCGAACGTCGCGGAAATGGCGCGCGAGTATGAAAACAAGAATAAATCTTTGATAGAGAATCGTCCTTAGGGAGGGTAACAGCGAACCAAGACCCAACGCTTTCCTTTAGCCACAGGATGAAATTTAGCGTGATCCACCGGAATGGACAGGTGGGATCCGCGCATTTGAATCGTACCGATACAGACACAACGGAGCGAATCGTCCGCGCGGAGAATGGCGGAAGTCAGGCTGAACCGGTGGACGGAGTTGAAAATGAAATGTCTTCCGAGATAGTTGCGCCGCTGGAGAAGCAGAATGCATTTTCGCTGAGGGAACGCAATCTGATTCGGAATGTAAATTGTACAGCGCATAAACGTGCCGGTTGTAGCCGGCCAAGCTCGGGGAACGTATTTATTTTCACGGATTGCGTCGGATTCCGTTGGTTCAGTGCAAATGCTTGCGCGCCGTGTTCCAAGGCGGGCGTGTTCATTTCGCATTTAAACGTAGTGACAAATCAAATCAAAGCAGCGTCTCGTTAGTCCGTTTAAACCCTCCTAGACTACCTAGCATCCCAAGATTACTCTTCTCTCCCTTGCTCCCTCGTCCTCTTTCTATTTCTCCCGGCACCTCCAATTATCACGTCTTTGTCCTTTCCCCTCTATTTTTCGTTTCTCATTCAACAATATCCGTGTTTAGAGGAACCTGGACAAGATTTTTGCGAAACACTCGACAAGGATGAACACGTTCACTGCCGACACCTAGAATCCTGTCCACTTTCTACACATCCCGCTGGATGATATCACAATACGAGTCAAAAACCTGTATCACATACGATGCAGAAGACAGTGAACGTGATAAACGAGTTCAAAGAAAGAAACGGTGTTCACACTTTCCTTTAGTTTTCTTTTTTCCTATGACACGTTGGACACACCAATACACACCTGAAGGGAGCAAAAAGACACGTTAGGATTCGTAATTGGACGGTCCTTTTTCTTTTTATTTTCTCGTCTGCCTGTCGCTGTCGGTAGAAGAGAACCGTCTTCAGGATCGTTGTAAATTGAAGCAATAATAGAACGCGACCTTAACTAATAAGGAACATACTACGATACTGAATATATTTAAGGATTACGCGTTTATATTAGAGGTGTGCGAAAGTTTCCGTCGTCTGCCGAATACATTCTTATTCCGTAACGCCAAACCAAGACACTGGATTAACGAAAAGGTAAAATTCTTAATCATTCTAACATGATACGATGTAAAATCGATTGCCTTTCAAACGAAGGAAACTTTTGCATGCTTCTAATAGAAATGTTTGCGTACGTATACATATATATATATAAAAAATATATATATATATTTATTTATTAATTTATGATGTTAAGTTTGAAAAGATGTTACGTTTTGAATACGAAAAAGAGCAAAAAGAAAAAACATACTTGATGCGTCAGGAATAACAATGCGTACGTATCCATTGCGAAACATCGCCGGAAGCGGTTGCAGCTTCGAGTTCGCGTTCGGAAATCATTGAAATCTGCGGATGTCACGTGTCAACGAGATGAGGAATCGTTCCGCGAACTCGAAAACTCGGCTGTGTCTAAGTTTCGCCGTGATGGAGCGCCTCCTTGAAACGCAACGCGTCTAGAAATTTTAATGGAATATCGAATTCTCGCTGATTAAAGTCTCTCGACGCGATACCCCCCCTTTCCTCCCCCGCGGTGGATGGAGGAAAGTTCGAAAGTTAAATATTCGATTCGGCACGGTAAACCCCCGACCGCGATTCAACGATCGAAAATCGTAGGATTTGATGAATAATAATCTCATCGACCACTTTTCCTCGAGATATTAACCCTCACCTGCTGAAATAGGGTTAACGTTACGCGCACCCCTCTTTCTCGATGATTGATATTCGATCTGGTTCGGTCTTCGGGATACTTTGCCCCGAATCAGGCGTATAATAAATTCAAATTGTTATTTATTATATACAAAGTGTTCCTAAGAAATGTACATGCAGTTTAAATAATTGTACTCTCGTATTTCGAAATTCGCTTTTATTTTATTTATTACTTAAAAAAGAAAAAAGGTTGTACCTCGACGTAACAAAAATTGAATGGGTTACAGCCTGCAAGAGTGTGTATACATCTTTTTGAGATTGAAAATTTCTTTTTAAATCGTTCGTTTTATTTACGACTTCGGTTTAAATTCGTACAATCCCCCTGATGCTCGTAACCGATATCATAAAGAATTCAAGCGGTTAAACGGGGGATGAAACATTTGCGCCGCCTGTAAGAACGCGTTTCCGTGGAAATCTGTCAGGGTTGGTTCGGCGTTTGCGTCTGTTCACGAACTTTGTCTGGCAGGGATAGGACAGTTTTGAAAAATTAATTTTCCCCGAAGCAGCCGATCCAGGGACGTAATCGAGGGTGGAAAACACCCCAAACCGCGACGGTCCTACTGACCCAGATAACCTCGCTATCGTTTCTTCCGGAACCTTCGTAGCCGTCCATCGGACAAACTTTTCAAAGTTTCGCGGACTCGCGACCGATATCGTGTCACGAACAGATTGGAAACTTATTCGCAACGATAGATTCCTGTAGCAATCTGGTTACACGGCGATTTTTCCTTCAAACGTTTCTTTTCCATTCGATCACGTTTCGCTCTCTCGCGTTCCACGTGCCGATAAAGCAAACTTCCATCGAGATGTTCTGAATCTAGCTTGGAACATGATTTTAATTACTTTATCAAAGAATAGTTAACTCTTGGATTCTAAGCTGTATATTATTTTAATTTTTAGTTTTCTATCATCTCAAACAAGAAAACATTTTATCTCAAAATTCGCGCCTCCAACCTCGGTTGTTGTTACAAAAGTTCGAGTTATTTCAAATAGAAATTTATGAACTATCAAAAATTTCAAATAACTGATACAACCTAGGCTTCGATATCCATCCTTCTGAAACTCAAAGGAAGTAAGTAAAAAACCTCATGGAAGAAGAGGTTCCAGTAAAAAAAGAAAACAAGGACCGAAGGGTAATTTTACGAAAAAAAGAATAGAATGGGGAAGAAAAATTAGAATCGGACCACCCCACTGACAGACGAAAATATTAAAGTTGGAAGCGTTTCATTGGTCCCACCTTCCCGGTCGGTTAGCCAAGATTCCACGGTGGCATTTCGCCCGACTCGTTAGTCATGGTAGTTAGTCATACTACACGGATCTCAGGCTGAAGAACGAAGTAGAGGAAGATGAAAAAGCGAGAGGGGGAGGCTGCGTGGAGTGGCGGAAAAGGCTGGATCTCGCGTGAAACAGGCGCACCCACGGCAGCTTCACCCTGTCCGTTTTCTCTTCCCTTCTTTCGTTCGCGTATCCCACTTTTTCCGGTTTAGCATCCGGGTATCTCGATGCGCTCGAGAGGCACGCCCCATCGACGGCTATTTTTGTATGTACATAGAAAAAGAAGAAAAAGAAAGAAAAAAAAGAAACTAAGAAAAAGCGCGCAATGTTGAATGCACATCACGTTCCTCGCGCGCGTAAACGTCCGTCTTAAGTGTCCGTTGTGTTTTTGGTGTTTGTCATCCCTGTCTCTCTGTCTACGATAATATCTCCGCCGGTTTCATAACAACGATACGAGAATACAATGACGATCTTGAGATTCGTAAATCGAATAACACGTCGTCTGTCGTTAAGGTAACGAGATTGATTGTTGCAAGCCAAAGACTATACTAAAAAAAAAAACATTTATGCTATACCGAAGGCGAATTTTGTTCGAAAATGTACGAGCGTGTCGACTGCCACAGTGAAATGAGCCATATGTGGTGAGACATACTTTCCACGCTACAAAATTATTGACTGGCACAGTGAAAACGGACATATGTAGTCAGACACGCTGAAACTCTAATTATTAGGAATACGATCATTTAATTTTCAAATTTGACCTTTCAATTCGATAGCTAGCATTATCAGCTTAATATTAACGCTAACCACAGGTTATTTCATCGCTTCTTTTGCTAATTATTTGATTGTACAAAATTTCACAACGTGTTAACATTAACACGTTGAGTGCCACAGTGAAAACGGGCGTACGTAGTCAGACTCGATAAAATCCTGATTATTAAGGATGTGGTCGATTCCTTGTTCAAATTTAACCTTTCAATTCGATAGCCAGCATTATTAACACTTTTTATCAATTATTAGTTAAAGCGAAAAGAAGTATCGTGTTGTTTCAATGCGACAAAAATTTAATTACAAAAAAAAAAAATACACAATATTTATTCCAACAGACAATTTTCATGGTTGTTTACAATATCTTGCCACAACTTTTATAAAATTCTGGCTGCTTTAAAAAAGCCATCCAAGTGTTAAAAAAAGCGACATTTCCTTTTCGCTTTATCCAATATTTGATTGTAAAAACTGTTGGGTGTCAGTCACCGGTGACTGACGTGGCGCTTAACGTGTTAAAGAGTTTCATTTTTATGTTTTCTTGAACATTCAATCTCGTTACTCTTGCGACAAATGACACAAATACGCGTAGCGTTTAATACGAGCGTCGTCGCTCCATCGTTTCGAATGCCAGGCTCGAGTTCCGCTCGAGTTCTTCGTCGATGCTAATGTCTCTAATAAAGAATGTCGGTGATGTTTCGTGTCTGAGAAAAGTTTCTTGGCGATTCGTCGTAACGGTCTCTGGAAATTTATTTAAAAGCAATTGAAAATAGATTTCTATCGTAACGCTCGGTTCTTTTTGTCTTAATTCCTGAATAAAAGAGTAACTGCCGTGCAAAAGTTCCAACAACTTTCGTATTATCGTAGTTCTCTGTTGATAAGTCACCTTTGGTGAAGTCTGCGAATCAAATTTGCAATGCAGACGAAACGGTCGCGAATTTTAAACAGGAAGTTGAATATACCGCGGCCAAAATCGAAACAACGTATGCACGCAATTTAAATTTCCACGAGAACTTTTCGTTCGTTCGAGTCATTTTTTTTAAATATGATTTTGTTTCTTTCCGATTTTTTTTCTGATTTTATAGGAAATCGATACGAACTTCATAGGATATGAGAAATTATACAAAACGAAAAGAAACCGATGATAAATGGTACTACAGAATTATAAAATTACTAACACATTCGCGACCACTGACGTGAATTCACGTCATTTCACATTTTATTCCTGGTTGCCGCTGACGTGAATTCACGTCATTTCAAATTCTGTTCCTGGTTCCCGATGGTGTGAATTCACGTCCTGCTATTCGTAACCGAATGCTAAAAGTCTCCCCAAACATTGATATTTCAAAATAAATTTTATAATATTTATCTCCGCTCAAACGATACAAGTTAGCGGCAACCAGCTTCAGAATCTCATTATTTTCGCCCGTACTCGTAAAAAATCTGTCGGTCGCGAATCTGCTAAGTTACAAAATCACAAAACTAGAACATTATAAAATTATAAAATTACAAAGAACTTTTCTCAATCACCAGCACACCTGTCCTCGTGTATCCGACCTTTAAAAAACTTATAGTACTCCGTAGAATAAATTAAGGCTAGAATTAAGACAATATCGTCGCGAGTAATAATCTTGTTTTTTTATCTCTTTCAATATTACCGATGTACAATTCGTAAAGAACTAATATACGCGCCTTAATTTTAGCTTAAGTATTTTGCGTGCGTTTATGAAACCGGCTTACGAACGCGTCCACTCTGTCTATGTTTGTATCGTTCTTACCTTCTCTTCGTCCTCGTCTGATTGTTTCCTGCATATTCTCCTGATTGTATAGCGATTGAGAATCAAAAAAGCAAAAAAAAAAAAGAAATGAAAAAGAGGAGAGACCAAAATGTAACTTGTTTCGTCGTGAACGTATCACCTGTACAATTCCATTGTCAATTTATCCTGTAAATAGTTTCGTGTGTTCTCTTTATGTACAGTCGCTCTCGCTTCGCCTCTTTCTTCTTGTTTCACTGTTGTTGTTTCTTGTTCTGTCCCTTTTATTTCTTTTAAATAGAGATAAATCATCGGCAAAAAGCATGGAATTGGAAATGTATTTTCTCTCTTTTCAACGCGATAGATAACGATAGGATTTTCCGTTTTTTCTCTAAACTTGTTCCTTTCCTCTAGGTTTGGAAAAGACACGCGTAATTTGTACGGTGTTTGATATATTATAAAAGGTACATTGCACACACGTGCAATTGCATTCGTATTTTCTACAATATGTATTCGCGATCGTGTTTAGATCTTTTCGACTTTCAAACGTACGACCAAAAGGGTTCAAGACACGCGCTGAGATTATAAGAACCAGACCCTTGTCTTGTACCAACGTTTCCGCTCGTAGTTTCCATCGAAACTTCGAAGCGTAGACATGAATTTATACTTAACGATTATATATAAATAAGAAAAGTATACGTGCTACTATTAGCGTAGTAGTACGTATGCGCATGCATACTCACGGGTACACATGTATGTACGAATTACTTACATACACACGAAATATTTTAAGTAATCGTATAGAAATTTCATACATTGCTAATAAAAATGTTTAAGATATCTAATAAAGTTATATTGTATATTCAGTAACGATTGTGCTGTTTGTCCGTAGATATAGAACATGTCCAAGTGTCATTTATTTTATCCTGCTTCGCTGTGTACGTTGTAGATTTAGCTATCCCCATCCCATGTGTCCTATGTGTAAAATACATTTCATTGTGCTTCTTACAATTTTGCTGTTACCACGTAAAGGAGTACGTTCGATTTTGTACAAAATATGATAAGGATAGAACGAGAATCTTCCAAGGACGCGAAGGAGCGAAACGGAAAAAACATTAAGTTGCACTTTATTAAATAAACAAGGGTAGTCGGTAGGTTTTTATGCACGGTACAAATAGAATAATTACCTTAGGGATGAAATCCAATTTAAAAATACCGCGGCAAGAGGACCATAAATTCTGACTCCCTCGTCCCTATCGGATATGCACAGGAAGTTCCTGAAGCGTGAGTTCGGTTTTTTCCTTCGTTTAAGTGCCACACCGGATGGTCTTTAGTAAGGCGGCCACAAAAACGTCTGAAATATATCGTCCACCGTAGAGGTCTTTAAAATTTCGATCCTGACTTCGTGCAAAACGAAATGAAAGCTACACGGAAGAAATAGTAAAAAAAAAACTATATTCCGTAAATACTTTTATTTGTGCGATATGTAACGGATAATTCTGGTCCGTTTATACATTCGACCCCATGTGGAATGAGTTGTTGTCGAGTATTGCCACCGGCGATACTCTTATTTTGAATATAAACAAAAGAAATTGTTAGTTTTGACATATTTATTGCGTTAATTGTTTCAAATACCAAAAGTGTTTGCTCGTTAATCGTTGTGACGGTATTGTACGTGTTCAACACAATATTAGTTCAATTACTGTTAGATTATACGCTGTTTCCGATTGCATTCGAATAAAACAAAGTGCTAATTCAGCAATTTGCATTTAAAAGTTGACAGTTCCTAGCTTTCTCATCGGATGACTATGTCAGAACGAAACATCACAGATAAAGTTCGAAATCCACTCTTGAAGCATTGTAAAACGGAAGGGTTTGACCTCTTCTTCGAACCCAGGCTCCATTCTTGAAGTATCCCTCTTTCGCCCACGCGTACATCTGTTCGGTGGAATGCGGTCCGTAGATTTCCGCGCTTTCATTTTGCGACCATTTGAATTCCCACATCACCTCTTCCACCTTGTTCTCATCCTTCATAGAGTTTTCTGTTTCATTAACACTACCTAAAAAGCAATATAAATATAAAACGTAATGATAATTACACACGAACAACTGTATAACATTATGAAAACAATAATTACTTTCGCTTTCATCTAATTTCGCTTTCTCTTTGACATCAAAATCATCGGCATACATATCCAATTCTGCTTCTTGCTTTGAAGGATGCGCATGTTTTTCACCCAATTCAATCTGTAAAAATGTATATTTTAACTAAACTATTATTATATTTCTTTTTTTAATGTATTACCTTTCTCTTAATTTGTTCATAACTTTCTTGATATATATCCATATTTCCAGTTCGTGTTAGCAATTCGTTTGCCAATTCTGTTAATTTTGTTATATTGATAGAATTTTGGTCATCTTCTATCGGTGTCTTTTCTTGTTTTCTTTTCCACCTTTCCGCAGTGGTTAATCTTTTCTTTCCTTTCCCTGTAAAAACACTGTTAAATGGAATACATTCTTTTATATTAGACTTTGTCAACTAAGATGCTTACCAAGCCTACATAAGGCCTTGGAAACCGTTTCTCCTGGTTGTAAGAATTCCAATATCCGTTTGTAAATGTGAAGCGGATTAAACATAATATCCGGATCATCATCATCATCATCGCTATCACTATCTGCCAGTCCTTGCTTTTCATCATTACCTTCACTTGCCTTCTTTATACTTGCTGTAGCACTCGGTTTGATCTATCAAGAGTACGCCTTAATAATGTTTTGCATCAGTGAGTAAATAAGGCAGGCTTACAGATAATTCTATTTGTTCTCTGTATGAAAACATATTCTGATATTTCAATATGCAAAAGTTCTCAAGAAAAGAATATAAATATAAATATCCATCTAATGTTTTCTATCATTCAAACATTAAAAATTAACTTTATACTCTCATCTATACAAACTTAATAGGATATTAATTTTATTTATAAACTTTGTGAATAAAAACCATTCAGTTTTACAAACCTGCATCCAATCAATGTTATCTAACCAATTATCTCTAATTTCTTTTTCTTTGTTCCAAAGATAATGGCCCTGTTTATCAAAATGTCCTTCTTCTAGTTCTTCTTTCATATTAAATGCTGTAAAGCCCACATTTGTTTCTGGAGCAGTCGGTCCATCTTCAACACCTAGGCATTAAATCACAAACATTTAACATCAGATTGAACGTCATTTTATGTACTTTAACGTACCTTCGAATTCATTATCGCTCATTACATTATAGTTATCGTCATTAGCGTCATCATCTTCTTCGTCTGAATCTAACGAATTCTTTGCTATCGGTTTATTATTGCCGTTGCCCTCCAGTTCATCAAATTTACGCTTAAACATTGTTTTATATTTCAAGTCTCACCTTGATAGCAAATAATATCCTTTTCTTATATTTTGTTAAAACGTTTTGTTTTCCCTTTTACACGTAATAAAAACACAACAGTATTTAATTAAAATATAATTTTTTATGAAACCGTGTTCCACTTGTTAAGGAAATAATTCAATGTGTTAATTATTGGAAATTGTATATCACTAAGTAGAAAGATTTTTTTAGAAACGTATTCAAAAATATGAAACGTTTTTATGCGTTTAAAGTTAGGTTAAGATCAAAGCACAGTAGCAAATGACATTGGATTTCAGAGGCGTCGTCTGGTAGAACAAAATAGAATTAATTAGGCTAAACTTTAGTTTAGGGAAATACTTATTTTTGACCCCTTTTTTTATTCAATAGTGTTTGACAAAAGAAGTCCGAAAATTACGGTCTTCAAGTGCGGCAATCACTATTTTAATAATAATTTGTGTTTAAAGATTAGTGTTTTTGCAGAGTAATTGGCTACCATTTGGCTTTTATCGATGTTTCGACCAATCCTGGTCATAATCGGACTCGTAGGTGGCGCTCGTTGTCTCAGAATTAAATTTCATTTGTATATTGAAAATAAAGATATATAATTAAATTTCTTATAAAATCAAAATCCTTGTAAGTTCATTACAATTTTTATTTTAAAAATCTAAATGTAATATTATTTGTTACTTATATACATATATACTATATGATTATGATGTCATGAAGCTCATACTATGGTACTGTACTATAGATGCCCTTGACATCAGCTGATTTTGTATACAATATATAACTAATGTTTCAGTACAAGTTGCAACATGTATCGATTGTTCAAAAGTACAACGTTTCGGTAAGATTTATAAATAAAAAATTGATAATAACAAGCCTATTTTGATATACCGAATGATAAAAATGTCTTTTACATTCTATAGTTATCTTCATTATGTTTAAATGCATTGATAGGTCAATTTTAAACAATATGTTGATGATAAATTCGTTTATCAGTATATTTGGTAAAATATAATCAAACAAAATGTATAAGAAAACATAAATATATATGTACCATTCGCTTTCTTTCATCCTTTGTAAAAAAAAAAAAAAAAACAGTAAGTACACGTAACATAGGATAAATTATTTCAATTAATGAATTATTGATTAATGAAATATGTTGTTAGAGATACAATTATTAATATATACACGTGTAGCTGTATCAAATTAACACCAGAAGTATGTTTTTTGAAGTTATTGTTATAAAGTATCTACCGTTTTAAAATATCATTCAGAGATTATATCCATTGTTTTGTATCTGTTTATAAATATATGTTTGTATTGTAAAAGCTGTAAAATGTATTACAAGTACATAAAAGAGTTACTATGAAGTACAATGTAAAATAATATTGTTGTATAATAGGTTATTAATATAAATCTTTCAAGCAGGCCAAGTTATTTTGAGAATACCTTGAAGGTTGATTGCCAACCTCAGAAATTCAGAATCTACTTCTTCCAGTTTCTATACGAAAACAATTATTTTGATTAAACTTATTTAAAAATGGACTCGGATTCTACAGACATGGTGAAAGAAATCAAAAGCAAGGTAATATTGCATTGGAACTGTCGGGGTCTCGTGGAATTTCCTGAGGCAATAAGGACTTACGGAAGCCATATTCAAGAAATATATTTGAAATGGAATAAACTTGCTACATTACCTCCATGGATTATAGAACTCTTTAATGTCACTAATTTATACATATATGGAAATATGATCAAAGAAATTCCTTCAGAACTTTGCCAAATGAGTCAGTTAACAGTCCTCGATTTAAGCTCTAATCAGTTAGAAAAAATACCTGCTTGCATAGGAAGTTTAATTAACTTGAAATCTTTGTTACTAAATGAAAATTTCATAGATAAATTACCAATGGGTAAGTCCATACATATTATGCTCATAGTTACATTGAATTTAACTTCCTGTATTATTTTTGTAGAAATGAATAAAATGCATAACTTGGAAATTTTGTCTATTTCTGGAAACAAATTTGTTGTATTACCAGAATGGATAGGTTCTTTACCTAAGTTAAAAGAATTAAATGCAGATAATAATCATTTGAAAGAACTACCTAACAGACTTACTTTATCACCAACGCTATCAATAATTTCTGTATGTTCCAACAGGTTATTATATTAAATATAATAAAATTTATGACTTTAATTAAAATTACAGACTGCTTCTATTTGACAGTAAATAATTTTTATATAGGCTACGATATTTGCCGTTAAATGGATTTGTATCATCCCCTTGCATTAGATTCGATGCCAATGTATACTTAAATTATTTATCTTATCCGCTTTTTTATCAATTAACTTCTCAAGTTCAAGACTCATTTATGTATGACCAAAGAAATATCTTAGGATACGGGTAAGTTTATGTTTTAAAACGCTATATAAACTAACATTAAATGACAATTTAGTAAGGAATAAATATCAAAATATATTCAAATACTTTGAGATAAATTCCTATACAATATAGTCTTATACATTATTTGATTTTTAATGAAAAGAAATTTATATTTATACATACATACATATATACAATCACAGATGTTTCAAAACACATTGTGATAATAGTGTATTGCATACAAATATAAAATTAAACATTAAAATAAATGCAATGAATGGAAAAGATACTGATTTTATGATTGAATTACCACGTCAACTTTTAAAAGTTTACAACATGTATGAAAACATAGTTGTTTCTTTGTGGGAATTAGCTCTAAGAAAAGTTTATACTGAAAGGTAGTTACCATACTTTTATAATTTATAATATCTTTAATTTCCTGACACTTTGATACCACAAACTTGTGATACTTAATTTTAGGTATAAACATACACTTAACATTTCTCCATCACCTGTAAATATCAATGTTCAGTATGAACCAATCGCCACAAATAATTGTTGTCAACTTGATGTTACAATGTACTCTATAAATTATGGTTTTCATAACTTGTTAATGAACGGACCAACTAGTATTTGTGTTAATTCTCCATGTCAGCAGCCAATCTTTACAGAAGCCTGGGTTATTGTTGGCGCAAGCTATTGTACAGAGCCTATAACAACAGTTGCATTATGTTGTTGTAAAAGGTAAGATAAATATTGTCTATATGTTCATACATGTTATCAAAAATTTATTTTAATTTTACAGATGTGCATCTGAATTTTCTAAATGTTCTAATATGACAATTAGCCATAATTGGTATTGTATAAATTAATAGTACCATGTTTAGTGAATAATTGTGTAAATAGGAATATATAAAAATAAAAGAATTTAATGTTTTCGAATTATATTAAATTTTATACGTTTCATAACATTCTGAACATATCTCAGCAATTTTTAGTATAAAATCGATTTAAAAAAATTAATTCACTGACTGAGAATCTACTTTAGATTAAGTAAAGTTATAATTTTTGTATAGTAAAAAAAAAAACAACCATTTTTCCCATTACTTTTTTACATGATTCTACATTTAAGCTATGAGAAAATCTAAAGCTCTATCACGATCAATATTACACTTTAAAAGTGCAGCAGATGCCTCTTCCTCGGAGAAACCTAAATCTCGTAAAGTACATAAATTTTCATAATAAGTTTTGGCTTTTTCTTGGTTATACTCCGTAAGAGCAAGAGCCTTTTCGGCATCCTCTTCAGAAATTCCTATTTCCTCTAAAGATTGTACAGCCAACAAATATTCTACAATCTTTTTATTGTCTTGGCCACCTAAATCACGTATTGCTCGAGCCGCTCTTGATATTGAAAATCCCATATCGCTTAAATGACGAGCTAGTTTTTTATCTTCTTCTGTTAAAGCAAGCAGTAAATTTCCAAAAACTTGACTTTTTATTATTGGCTCTTTATGCTTCAGTGTTTCTTGAGAACTAGTGTCGGGACCATTAAAATTTGGCCAAGATTTCCAGTCCTCAACTGCTGGTCTTTCTAAATCTTTCTGTAGTTCTTGTACAATTGTGGATATACTTCGATGTTTAACATTTTCTTGTTCATCGGGCTCTTCTTGACCATTTATTTCGTTTTTAACATTATCATTTTTTTCTTCTACACGAGTTTCTGACTGGTCATCAATAGTTAAGTCATTCAGTATACTTTCTAATTTTGCTGGTGGTATCCATTGAGATGTAGGTTGTAATACCTAAAAATAGTTAATACCTAAAATTACCATCTGGTATTTACTTATTATAGCTAAAAGGTATTCTATCAAACCTGAGCAAGCTCTTCCATATCATTAATTGTTTTTAATTCCATATTATCAAATGGACTGCTTGTATCGTTGTCAAAATCGGCAAAATTAAGACCATTCGTTTTTACGTGATCTTGAAAATCATTAGCTGGTGGAGACAAAGGCTGTGGAGTAAGAATTGTTGTCTTAGGCACAGGCGCATTTACAGGTAATTGGTTTGTAGTATCAGGCAATGGTGGCGGTGGAGGTGGTGAAAATTCTTTCTTCTCTTTCTTTCTTTTCACATCTAATCGTGCATTCTTTGCTTTGTTATTTGCTTGTCTAATGTTACGCCATTCTGTCATCTGCAAATCAAGTTAAATGAAATATAATATACAAATTCATATTTAAGATCAAAAATATTATGATGATAGCTGTATTATCACTAAATACAATCTTTCTCGAAAATGAATTTATATCTTGTGAAATGATACGAAATAATACCAAACCTTTTCAAGTACCGATCGTTCCAAATTAAAATCGTAAGTTAATTTTGATACGTCCGGTAGTTTGTTATTATACGCAGCTGGTAAACATACTTTTCTTGGAGGTTTGTAAGCCTCCGCAATTTTAACGTGAATCCCATCCATATAAGATGCAATTAAATCACATTGCGCTGATACCGAAGAACGAGTCATATCTTAACATTGGAAAATTGATATTTAAAAAAATAAATAATTTACCAAAACTCCAAGTCACTGTAAATTCTGTATTCATAACCTCATGTCATTTTATACGATTCTTATTATTCTTATGTAGCTGAATTATTTTTCACATTTTATAACACGTATATATATATTTAAATATATACATGAAAACAACATATTTTTTACTTAAGTATTTACATTAAATACGTTGATTTATAATTGAAAGTTTATGACGATTTGAACGTTTGACGTTTCGCAACGCCATATTGAATTTGTTAAATACAATAAATCGATAGAAGAATAAGTTGTCTAAATAATTAGCAATTTGTTGATAAATAATTGATAAAAGTTGTCACTTAAATTTAACAGTAATAATTGTACAAAGTGTAAAGGTGTAAATAAGAAACGGATACCCAACGTTCAGTAATAATTTACCTCGCCTTTATTAACAATAAATATAAATTATTGTCAACAATAAAATCACAATAAATATAATTTACAAACTTAAAAACGAGAATATTTTTTACATACTTTCACAATTATGTAGTCATAAATCTTAAATTCGATTTACTGTAATACAGATATACAATTCACACATATATCCCTATATTTGATCTTTTTAATTTATTTTTTGAACTATATCACAAAAATTGTGATTACCCTTGCTAAATTTTGTACATATATATAAATTGATTAATTTAGCTAGCAAAATTTTCATCGTACAGCGGATACTCTTTTATTTTCACTTTGAACTTCATTAACAGACTTCAAAGTATGAGTATTATCGGCGATTTGGGTACTATTATTAGTAGGTATTTCATCCTTTTGGTTTTTCTTAGCTTCCAGTGCTTTCATATAGGCAAGAAAAGATGTCCAAATTAAACTGCAGAAACTTACATAAACTACACGATTATGTTCCGGGATCAAAACAAAATTGATCGTTTGTAAAATGGGCCACACACAAATACCGACCTAAAAGTAGATTATCATTAAAAATGTTTCGATACCCATGTTTGTAATTATATTTCGTATTTATTATTATATCTACCTTATAGGTAGGCCAGAATTTTTGTTTTACTTGGTCTACACATTCTGCTATCGGTTTCATTTCAAGGAGGTTTATACCAAAGAAGAAACAGCACATTGCTAAAGGACTATATGTAACTTGTTCTACTAAAGCCTGCAAAATTAAACATTAAATGATAATACTGTATTTTATGCACTACACAGTTATTTTAAATAATTTTTATGTACTTTAGTAATTGCAGACTTCAGATCTGACTTTGGCCAAAAATATGAAGAGCATCTCAGCCAACAAAATAGCGTCGGTGCCACAACAAAACCACCATACAAGCTAAACCTCAATGCTTGCATATAATTTAATTCATCGTTTCCCACGATCTTTTGTTGTAATAAAGATCCTGTAGGCCATATGATGGTGTAAGAAGCCATCCCTCTTACAATGGGATATTTTTGCGACACTTCGCGAAATTTGACAAAAAACACCCTCATTTTCACAATTGTCACTGAAATATAAATAAGTTAGTCATTAATATTACAGAATATGAAAAAAAAATGGTGCAATTACAAATAATGACGGAATCCATTAGCGAGACCATAAATCAATTAAACAAACTTTAATACTTATTGAAACATCGAAACTGATTGTTATTAAAAATGTATTGCACGTATATGTACTATGTCATTGTATAATTTTATATTTGTATTACTTTATTCGGAAACATTTTATAAGCTTCATGTTTTCTTCCTTCGTGACACGTGACAAACTGTTTCAGAACATATGATGCTGCGCGCCAAACAAGAGACAGAGAGCGCGCAATCGACGTTTCAGAAATAGAGAAGTCGCTTTTAGCGTTATATAGACCAATGAATTATGTATATATTCAAACCTTTGTCGATTATAATTGTCATTGACTTGTTCCTTCGAATCATCGTTCAAATTTAACTAATCTTGATAAGATAACAATAAGAGTGACAGTTATCGATGCATAGTAGTATGATGACACATTCAAAAAAATAAATAATGAATCTTTATTTTCATTTTTCGTTTTTATTTTGTTCATACGCATCATACCTTTTTTTGGTAAAGAGACGAATTGTCGATCGCGTTACCGCGGTTTGTTTGAACGTGACGCGAGGAAACTCGCTGCACCGCGGATTTGTACGAAACGACAGTGAAGTAAGGTTGACACATCTGGAAACGAGATTCACCACTACGGAAACACGCGTATACTGGCAATGGCTGAAGCGAAACTTATATGCGACACGCGCAAATGTATCAACGGTGACGAAACTAGTCGATCCATTCTTATCTGTCCTTGGTAATTTCGTGTATTTCTACTACAGTTTTTTGAGTTTGCTATATCATACGAGTAACTTAACTATTTAGACATCGTTTTTTGGTTATATACAAAACAATTATGGTAATGCAACTATGTATTACGAGCAAAACATTATTATAATGTCTCAATGTCAGTGAATTTGGAATAGAGCATACATAAGTGACCAATTGGCTTAGGTTAAATAGGATATAAAAAGGTTTGAAACCAAGTGTTCGTTAATTAAATATTTTCTTTTGTAATTGTGCAGAATATACAATAGTATATTTTTTGTAGTGTACTTTCTTGATATTTTTTTGTTTTTGTTTGTTTATTTGATTTCATAATATTCACAAACTTAATTAAATGTTCTTCACTGCAATAACAAACGTGTAACATATATAACATATAACATAAAAAGCATGTTATCAAAAGATTACAAGCGTACACTTGTATCTATAGATTTTTGCTGTTATATAGATTGTAAAAAATCAAATTCACACAATTATACATGATATACATTTTATATTGTTCCAAACAATTTTTGTTTAACCCCATTTGTAAAAGGTTATATAGTTTAATTAAATAATGCTTATTTATAATACATTATTCATAAAAATATTTGCTCTTTCTCATTAGCTTTCCTATATGCAATTGTTACAAATAAAAGATTTGCTCCTTTATTTTGTGCGCATAGAAAGGTAATGTTTGCAAGCAAATCTATAGAAATTAATTATATACTACAAATTATAAGAGTTTGTTAAAATTTCGAATCAGCAAAATTTACTGTTATAAACGTCTCTTCTATAATTCTGTGTTATTTTTCTATTTCTAATAATAAAAAAATACTGTATGTATTCAATGATTATTATCCACATCCATTCTTTAAAATTATATACACAGAACAATCTTTAGAAATTGTCAATAGGTTTTTTTGCAATTTTACACATTGTTGGCACAGTCTGAATTGTAAACCTCTCAATTATTTAAACTATACAACTTATTACTCATTTTGCTGTAATATCAAACAGGTCACAAATTCCTTCATTTTCACTAAGATTGAAGTGATAATCTTTTTCACTGGGCGGTGGGCTTAATCTTACTAATGGACCATAAACTGTAAGGAAAATTAACAGATTTTTATAGCAAAAACAAAATTAAACATGCATGCAATCTTATCAATTTTACTGTAGCAAGATTTTTACTTACTGTCAGAATAAAATTGGTCAAGTAATTCTAGGTCCTTCTGAGCAATATCTGAAATTGTAAAATATATTAAAAAATATATATTAACAAATATTGACATTTAAAAATTGGCATTATATACCTGATGTGCTGACATCACGAAGTACTATTTTTGCTTCAATTAACTCTGCATCATCTTCCTCATCTTCATCGGACATAACAGGATCAGGTTTAGCAGATCCTTTTGGAGGTCTAAAATTGATCAACATTTCATAAAGTACCAGTGCTAAGCTTTGATCAGTTTGTATAACGTACTAGAATAAGCTTGCAATATAATTGTACTGTATGATCTATCCCAAAAAAATCGAATTTTCCTTCATATCTATTTATCCCCTATCAAGATCGATTGCTTTATGCTCTGTGCAGGTCAAAAATATTGTCTTACTATTTTTGATGCGAATAGAGCAAACTTTTTTTTGTACTCGTGAACTTATTTTTACCTGCCAACTCTCCTCTTTGGTTTAACATTACTGTCCTCTTTCTTCTCCTCCTCTTCTTTACCTCTTTTTGTACCCTTTGTTTCTTCTTGTAATCTCATTTCTAATATTTTATTGTCGTATGTTTTAGCTAATTCTGGTTGAATCATATACACCTTAATTTCTCCTGAACTACTTTTCAAAAACATTTCATAATTTATTTCTTTATCTTCATCTTCAGGAGGCTAATGGTAAAATCATATGATAAAAAATGTATTTAAAATACAATATAAATATGAATGTTTTTGAAAGAATGTAATACCTGAATTACATTCGGAACACTTAATTCTGTGTCAGCGGGAGCTTGAATTCCTAATACAAAGTCATCAGGAAAATTTTCTTTCACATCTTCATATGTAATATATGCATATTTCCTATTAATTAAATCATTTTCTATATTTTTTATACTCTGTTGAATCCATCGGGTATGCATATCTAATAATTGTTCATGATCCTCTAACTTTCTGATTTCATCTTTCAGATCAGTTAATTTTTCACCAACTTCTTGGGTATTACAACCTGGACCTGCACCTCTGGTGATACATTTAAAATGTATTATATCATATTATAAAAACAGTATCATATCATATAATGCGTACAAAAGTTAATTTTAAAGCGAAAATAAACAATATGAAAAAAGTATTCAACATATTTTATATACAATATGAATATAGAAAAAACATACTTCCATTGGATACTATTTTTACTTTTCTTTTCTATGAGTCCAATACCTTCAAGAACATTAGTAATGTCATAAATACGTCTTTTTTGTCGTACTTCTAAAATATCTGCAGCCTAAAATATAAAAATCTATTATCAGACGTTGTCGAACACAATCCGAGTTATCGTTCTATTTTTTAGGTTATGTAGGATCGCACGTTGAGATATCAAAATTTACAACATATCAGTGGTACGACGGCAAATTAAAATGATTTGCAAGATAGATATATCGTTTTTAGAAAATCTATTGACAAAGAATTTGGAATATTGATTTCAGTCATACTTGTTTTAAAATTCCCGCAAGCTAGAAATGGCGTGTACGCCCGCGATAACTTAACCTAGCAAGTAGGTTAACTTTTTATATCCCGAGCATTTATGAAAAGCACTTACTACTTTTAAGTCGAGAACGCCGTCCTTCGCTTTCTGTAATAAAGTGACAAAACGAGTCGTTAACAGGCCAAGAGATTTTTCAAATCTACTTTGTTGATTATCTGCCATTTCTCGAGGTCGTTGTCAAAATTTTCAAAACTCACTATTCCCTTCGAAATTGCCGCAACACCACAGACGCCATCCTAGTTAATGCGCAAGAAGCATTTAAATATGAGCGCGTCTCTAGTGTCGTCGTACGTTGATAAAGTTCTTCGTATTTATAAGAGATTAAATTCAGTCGATTATTAAATTATTATATCGTGAAAGTGAAATAAAGTTACACAGAATAAAATTAAATGTTATATTTTAAAATACAATTTTCATATTTACAAAATATGTATAATATCAAACCGCACATCTCTTCTTTTCAATATTTACATTTCTTAATTTATCAATGATTTCTATACAAAAATAGTATCGATGATAAAACATATTGTAAAACCTATTGATTTCGGTTATTATATTTAACAAAATAAAAGTGAATATGTTTGGTCTTAATATATTAAAAAAGAAAAAAAAATGGGTATGTACACTTGCTGGTGATCAAAGAGTTGCCAGTGATCATAGACGTATTTGAATGTAAGTATGTGTTAAATTATACAAAACTTATAAAATATTAACAGTGTTAGTCTTTGAAGACTATGATAAATTACTAAACATTTGTTTACGGAAAAGTAAATTCGTTAGTTACAGTCGTTGCATCCGGACTGAGACTGGAACTTGCTGAGCTTAAGGTTTCTTCTTTGATTTTCAGATTGGAAGAATCTTTACTTTTGTCTTTTTCTTTCTCCTTTTCTTTTTCTTTAACTTTATCTTTATCTTTGTCTTTTTTCTCTTTATCTTTGCCATGTTTATGGTCATGTTTATGCTTGTGTTTATGTTTATGTTTCTTTTTGTCCTTTTTCTTTTTCTTATTCTAAAACATATAAATATAAATATATAAATATATACATATATATGTTCACACACGAATATTGCTAAAAAAATGATTCTGACAATGTGAACTACCTTATTGATAGAATCATTCTTTTGTTTATGCTCATCTCCTTCTTTCTTAAACATTCCCGGTTCAAAACCTATCGGTCCTGCTGTTCCCATAATACCAGGTAATGATGCCGAATTATCACTGTAATATTCTGATTTCACTTTTCCTTCGCTGACTACAGAATTTGCTCGCTCGTCCTTTTATAAAAATAAATAAATATTATATATTCTTTACATTCGAATTACGTTTTAATGTGTAATAATTACCTGTTTCGGCCGTTTTGCTTCTGGACCATAATCTACCGAATTTGAAGGCCCAGGAACATCTTTGCTGGGAGAAGGTTTCCTTTTATTCGAAACATTTGTATTTTCAACATCTATTACCGGTGGTTCGTGTTTTATATGTAATAAATTTGGTTTCGTCTGTAATACACATATCTCATTAGATGATTATTTAAAAAAGATTTTATAATTTTAACTTACATCTTGTTCAGGGCTCGGTGGTCCTACTTTTTTCGGTTTAATAATAGCCGCGAGTTCAGGAATAGGAAGGCAAAGGGGGCGTCTCGAACCGTATAAAGTGTAATATAAATCGACTAAATCACACCGTATCTTCGGATCATGAGACAGCATACCACTAGAACGGTAAATTGAATTAAAGAAACCATAAATTAGAAAAATTCAATTAGACAATTATTAAAATTAAACATACTTAATTAAGTTCCATATGCGATCAACTAATTCAGGACGATCCAAACGATGCTTATGTGCTTTCTCAAACGGTGGATTTTCAACCATAAGCCGCACTAATCTGTGTCGAACTCCAGGGTGAGGATCCATTTCCAGCATATCGAGTAAAAATTCCAAATCCTCCCATTTACCGTCCACCCTCGTAAAATCGACTAATGCTTCTAATGCCGCAATTCTAACATCTGCATCAATTACAATAATAATGTTATAAATATTTAAAACATTATTCGTGTATGCGCCATTGAAAATATTTGATTAAGTACCGATAAACTGGCCGTAGGCGGCATATGCTCTGAAGAGATGAGGATTACTTGGAAGATGGCCGAATTTTTGTAAAATTCGTATGACCTTCAAGCAAGCAACGCTAACCGTATATTTATAACACGGTAACAATTTTTCTAAGTTTAAATTTCTGGTAACTTCTTCTAAAATAGCTTTAGTGTCGACTGACAAAGATTCCGCGGTAATAGCAGTCCTAAAAATAATAATACAAAATTATAAATCACGAAATAATTTTTCTTTTTTTTTTTTTTAATACGTATCATACCCATGTTGTATGCTAATTACAGGCGTAACTGTAGCTCCTAGAGCTTCAATCAGTGCTGCTCTGTAATAATTATCTGAATATCTATTTTTACTGTTATCATTGTACTTAAATAGATCCATTAGAAAGGCTAAAACCTCTGGCGGACATATACCATGAGCATTGCGCAGGCCTGCCATTGCTACAGGTATAGTCTAAAATCACAAACAAAATGTGTGTAAAATACATAATTCAAAATAATATTCTACTTATTTTATAAACCAGCATCTTAACCTTTTGTAAAAAGTAATGTTGAAAGTTTGAAAAATTGTTTTGCTTAATTATTCGCCTACACGAAGCCGATCCAAATAATTTTCTAAATATGGCTAACATCGCAGGTGGGCCTGCCCATGTTGCGACCATTGCATTAGCTACCCTGGTTAAACAATGTGCAGCTCGCAATCTAACTTTGTAATAGCAATGTTCATTTTCTATGGTATCGGTCAGTGCTAATCTTGTAGCGGGTGATGCGTGTTTCTGTAAAGCTTCGATAGCTTCTAATTGTGCGGTAACGTCTCTTTCGTGTCTTAATTGATACTGCCATTGATAATCAGGTTGCTCGATTTGAACAGAACGCATAAGCGTCATGTCAGGATCAAGTCTTATCCACAATACAGGAGAATCACTGTGAACAAAATACAAATTTATATCGTAAATGTGTTTTTATCCTTGAAACGTGCAAATGTAGCTTCAGTTTAATATTTACTCCATAGCAGAAAGATCCATGTCTACTTCTTCCCCGGTACATAGTGGAATTTTTTTCTTTTTATTTCTACGGCTTTTACTGTGACACGTTATATCTGCTTTCGCTACAGTACCTTCAATTTGTAAAGTATGCTTGAAAGTACCATCCAATTCTTGGATATTAACTAGAAGTGGACCAACGTATTTTCTAATTCCTCTTTGGTTCGTAGTGTCTTGTCGAATTTCTAATTCCACAGTATTTCTATGCAATATATTACAGATTAATGAATGGTCCGAGTTAAACTATCTTTTAAAAATTTACCTTTTTCTATTGAACACAAAACTTAAACTAAATTTTGCATGTCCACCGGTTCTCACCCATTGATCTATGAAAACTGTCATGTCTTTACCGGTCACGGTGAAGATCGCTTTTGTAAATACATTTGTACTAATTAACATATGAGACCATAGTCCAGAATCAATTTTTTGTTGAGCAGCATTAGCTGCGAGCGAAAGCTGTTTATTGAAAACCTACAAAATAGATAAAAGACATATTGTTTATTTTATGCGTGCAAAAAGATGTGTATATAATAAGTACCTGTAAAAGTAATTCTTGTCCAATTCTATGTTCTAACATTCTAATCACTAAATGCGCTTTTTTACGAAGTACTTCGATGTATTTTGGAGACATTGTGTGTAGATTTCTTATTGGAAAGTAAAAACCGGGATCTGGAGCTCTAGGGGTTGGTGCTGGTGTATTGGCTGCGATAGGTAACGGTGCTGGGGGTTGAGAAGGATCTAATATTATGCCGCCAAATTGTTCTTCGTATTTTACAACCGCTTGCAATTCCTAAAAATATAAGCAATATAAAATTCATTCAAGATTGGACAACATGTAAAAACGGAGGAAAGTGTTTTTTTACCGATTGTATCCATTCTCTGTATTCATTATTCCCAAAACATTTTTTTGCATATAAACCAGTTAGATATGTTGAAATACCTTTAGGCAACCATGTGTCAGACCAATTTTGCATAGATATAAAACATCCAAAAAATTGTTCCGCTACAGCTTGTGCCATAGCTTTTTTCGTAATGTAAACTTGATCGATAATTGCGGGAGAATGTAATAAATTTGTGCTATAAACGAATAAATATTTCATTTAAGACATTACTTAGATATGTATAATATAAATATTATCAATAATTTTATTCACTTTAAGATACTCATTGTAGCATATGCATTTATATCTTCATCTAATTCATCCACAAACACTTGCTTATAGCAAGAATAAGGATATCTATTTGACAAAGTTTCCTCGTAAAATTCGAACGCTTCGTGCATATATTTTGCAGAAACCTTCAAGGATGGCAATAACTGTGGTAAACAAAAATGTGTTACTTCATGCATATATGGGTCCACAAATATTTCAAACGGTCTGTAAGAAATAGTGTACATTTAATTTATTACAAATACGAGAGATATTTATTTCATCTTGCACGAATACAAAGGCTGTTATCAGTTAACTTACCCAACCGCAAGCGCAATATTTGGTGCGCATGCTGGTGTATTAAGAACATAATGAAAAGTTTTTCTGCGCATATCTGGTGTGTACACAACTTCTACAAGATCGCCGCAAGATATAGCTGTCATAGAGTCATCGACGGTGAATTCCAATTTCCAAGTGCATGGTTCAGCAAAACTATCAACGCATGGGAACCATAATCTTGAAGAATTTTCATAGCTATATGTATACATGTGTGCGCCTCTCTAAAATAAAGTATGGTTACACCTTTTATTTGGTTCAATTTGATAAATAAAAATACATAAAACAAACTTGTTGTACCTCTGCCAATGTTCCTTCACAGTTTGGTACAACAAAGTGTACCCCACCTTGAGGTTGTTCTAAAGAAAATTCAATGCTAATTCTTAAACTTCTACCTTCGGCAACTAAATGTGCTGCATCCGGTGGGATCTGTACTACTAATTCTCCTGCATTATTGTCCGGATCAACTCTTTGTGCAGCTGCTAAGTGCATATTTGAAAAAAATTCCAATGATCTTCTACAAAAATATAATATCTCTTATTACATCACACGCATCAAAGTATCTTGTATACTTGCATATTGATACTTACTGCTTTCCATCTCCTTGACAGATATCCAGAAATGGATCAAAGTATTGAAATGGTGCCTCATAAGTATCATTTAAACATACCCTATAGATTCTACATTGTTTTGCATTAAGTTTCACGAGTCTTAATGTATCTCTAAGTGGGACTATTGTCAATTCTACAAATCCCTATATATGAAATACAAACTTATATATAATAAATATTATAAAACCATTAATAACTGCTAGTCATTTTACTTACAATGATGCTCTTCCTTTGAAAACTTATACCTGTGAGGCTCAATATTTGATGAGCCGTATAATAAAAAGAAACCATTAAGTATTGATTCATACAAGCAAAACATATATTGTAAAATAATTACATTATTTCATTCATTTAAGAAAATTACATTTAATTGTATTAAAAAATAAAAAAAATAAAGATACAAAATTTTGTAAACATAACCTTACATCACAAACTAAAAATAAGTACAAACGATTCAATATTACAATTTTTTTTACACATCTTTAATAATCAAGAACAAAAAATAGACTTCTAGAATTGTCTAAGATTTTATCTTTAAAAGTTAAACTGTAATTAATTAGTTTTGTTTACATTATGAAATTCTTAAAAATACTTATAATTTATATGGTCGGCTATTATCAGCCGTTCTTTCTTTCTTCATATTTTATTCAGGTGTTTCCGTTGTTTTATCTTAACAATTTAAACATAATTTCGTATATAAATTTTATATATAAACGTTGTTGACATTTTAGTACATTACAATTACTGTTTTCATGTAAACTGTACCAAAACAATTATTAAGGCGCATCCAGCTATAAAGTCGGGTCGGGAGTATGAGTATTCTGACAATTTCTGAGTATGAGTAATTTCTGGCAAGAACAGTCAAAAAGTGGAATTTGCGTGTTATCATGAATGAAGTATAAGATATAGACCAATTAAAATTCTACAATGCATAAAATATTTTTATTTCAGACAGGTTTTCAACGTTATTTTGCCTAATTGTGATGAGTGGTGAGACATTTTTCCCGCGTGAGGCCATCGTTTCTAAGGAACCTTATGGTGCTCTTCACTATACAGCTTTTGGAAGAGATTAGTAGCGTGTGTATGTAGTACAAGAATTTGAAGAAAAACATTTATTATGATGTTGTAAATTCACGGAAGATCCTTATACAATTGATATAGAAACAAAATTCTTAAAAATGGTTCATTGCAATTCTAAATTCTAATCATGAACCACAAAAACGTCTAGTGTCTTTTTGATTACTCATTCCTCCACTAGATGGCCTATTGCCATTTGAATTTTAACCATAAACTATATAAATGTTAACAGCCATCTTTTCCTGCTTTATTTCTTACTACGCAATCATTCTTTGAATGTCGTTGATCGAAAATTTTGTTTCGTGTTTTTAGTATTGGAGTTGGTTTTTGTTATATTATTATAATTTGATACAGATTATTATAAGTTAAGGTGTATCTAATTTAGTGTAGTGTTAATGTAGTGTTAGTGTAGTGTTGAGATACAATAATTTGTTTTTGTTTTATATTAAATAGTTTCATTTTTTCATTGCACTAATGGCTACACGTAAAAGAGGACAAGTAATTCAAAGTGAAGCAAGGACTTTAGTACAAAGAATTACAAATAAATGCTATGAGGAAGCAGTGAATGGTAAATTATTTTATCCGTTACACATGCCAATTACTCGGAGTAGAGAATATACTGGCTTATCATCGAGCACAATTCAAAGAATTAAAAATGAAAGTCCAGATGCTGAAGGCGTTCTACCAACGCCAGGAAAGAGACGACGGAAGAGACCAGACATCGAATTGCGTTGGTCAGAAAAAGATAGAAAAGTAATACGGAATATTATCTACAATTTTTATATTGATAAAAAAATAGCACCGACTAGCTCGAAATTATTGAACAGCATCCGGGAAGAAATTGAGTTTCCTTGGGACTCGATTACATTACGAAAATTATTGAGGGACATGGGATATGAACGAAAGAAGTTCAACGTCGGAAAAGTGATAATTGAAAAATCAGACGTAGTGGCCTGCAGACACAAATATTTGAAAGCACTATTCTACTATAGAAAGGAAAATAGAAATATAATTTATATCGATGAAACATGGGTAGACATCAGCCGGTTATTTGGGAAGTGTTGGCAAATTAATAAAATCTTAGGGACGGTAGAAAATACTATTCTGTCCGATCGTTTAATAATTGTGCACGCGGGTGGTAAAAATGGGTTTGTACCCAAAGCGAAACTAATTTTTAAAGCTGGCAGCACTAGTGATATGTACGAGGGCCAGATGAATGCTGACACTTTCCAAAAATGGATTGTTGAACATTTATTGCCGAATATGCCAGCACAAACGGTAGTGGTAATGAACGGTGCTCCATATCACTGGGTGGAGATGAATAAACCACCAAGTGAATATGCTAAAAAGACAGAAATGATAAGTTGGCTCGTGCAAAACCATGTACCACATTCAGCAGATATGAGAAAGTATGAATTGTTAGAACTGATAAACCGATTTAAACCAGTTCAAAAATCGTATAAAATAGAGCAGATACTGAGACTATATGACCATACTCTTCTGTGTTTACCTGTCTATAACTGGGATCTAAATCCGTTTGAGTTAATTTGGGCACAATTAAGAAAAAAAATTCAAGGAAACTTTAAGTCAACGCCAACATTAACTGAGCTACAGTCGATTGTTGAGGAGGCGATAGAAAGTGTAACACTAAGTGATTGGGAGAACTTTTGCAAGCATACGGAAGAAATTGAGCAACAATATTGGGACAAAGACAATTTATTAGATCTGGCTATGGACAATTTGACGTTAAATATAGAAGATATATACTCGGATCTGGAACAAGATGACAGTTCTTCTGATGAGTTGTAGGGTAAGAGAAAACAGGAAAAATTATGGTTAAACTTTACTTTGAGTCCTCAGAAATTAATAAATAATTATTTAGATTAATTTATAGTTTTCGACATGTAAAATCTAAAAACATAAGTTTCTAATTTAGAAATATATTCTATATAAAGTTGATCACGTTTAGCGTATTTGGTCGGCGGTTCTCATTTTACGAGAATGGAAACTTTTGATTTTTCCCGCCGAGGTAGCGACAACCACGTGCATTTGTTTACAGTCAATGGCGCTACTCGTTGCTAAATACGAATCACGGATAGAAGCTGAAAATACGTTAAAAATACTCAAAATTTCATATGCATAACTTTTGGACGAATAGGTTTCTAGATACGAAATTTGTATTATAGGTTTCTACTTGTTGGAAACCATAAAATAATATAAAAAAAATGTTGCTTTTATGATACAGCCTGTGATATTTCAAGTGCGCCATCTTTGAAAATAAACCATATCGCCATCTAGGTAGAAACGGTAGTACTAAGGGACGTTGGTATGGAAATTTTGGTCCCACGATCTGAAATACCGACGTTGTTCCTCTGGCTGATTAGTTGCGCACTCTACGATTTAGAACGGTGATCTTAGGAACTACATTAGGCAAAATGATCGAGAATGGTTAAACTAGTAAATGGGGGAAATTAGTATCGCAGATAAAATTATAAGTGTGATATAGCCTTTCGTATTAACATTTTATACTGATTTGAAATATAAAAAAATGCAGATAAATGCGGATATAAGTTATAAATAAGAAATATTTGCTGTATTTTGTTAATCCAGCATAACATTGTAAGAAAATGCAACAACGTTCAAGATGTTTAGAAAACGTCTGCGCTCCATTTTGGGAGTGTCACGCGTGGGGTCCCTTTTTCAACCGATGCGTCACTGATCAAGGACGATTTCTTTTTTTATCTATAATATGTTCGCAATGACTTCCAAACTTGAAATAAAATGTACTCATGTTTCCCATTTAAGAACTTCCTGTACAAATGTTTGATTTAAGTAACTGAATTCAATTTTATTTTTCTGTCAACTCATAGACAAATAATTCAATTGTGTATAATATTACAGTAAAACTGAACTTTGTAGTATAAGTTGCGAATAATTTAATATTTTTAAATTTCTGTTAAACGTTATTATAATATTATGTTCTATCGCCGCTTATTTATTCGACCGGACAGTGATACTTGCCACGTTATCTTATATGTATTAACCGCAAATGTATCTTGGTATTACAGATGGTCGGAGCAACGAAACATGAGAAGTGGAATTATGGTATTTCAAAATGGTATGAAACCATAGCCGAACGAATTGAAAAGAAACCACTACGAAATGAACATGATAAACTATTTTTCTTTTTTCTTTTTTCTTTTTTTTTACATAATAGTTTATCAAATTGAATTCACTCAATTACGTGACTGGTTTGTTCATTTTCAATATAATACAAAAGCACAATGATAACAAGACAATTACAATGTACAGTCTACCTCGGTATTTCATACTCATTGTTACGTGTCTATTGAAATATCACTCAGAATGATAAAAATGTTAAATCAATTATGGTTGCATCTTATACAAAACAAGATTGTCGCTCGATAAACCACACGCATGAACACACACACAGAAGAATTGATCTAGCTTTGTAACTACGCTGCTGATTATATAAATGCGAGTCTTCAACAACGTAGTATCGTCCGTGTATCACGCGAAACGGTAACGTCGTCCGGTAATTCGTTGAAAACGCGAATTCGAAACGAAGACATTGAATCATCTTTATTCAAAGAAACGAAACATTGTTGGTAGAAATAACTTATCGATCAGATTGTCTTTCTCCTTTATAGCATTTGTTGAAAACCTAACCTATGATACTTCATCGATCGGTGTAACAAAAACAGAATCGTGTTCTGCCTATCTCGATATCCATGGATCGATCGAAACGACTTCGTATTGCACCGTAGCCGTAACAAAAGTTTAAATCATCGTTACGTAACCCGTTACGCACCGTGCACACAACTTACGTATTTCTGGACATACATACATATATTACATACATACACATAGGATGGCGTGGATGAGTATAAGTGTGGGAGCGGGTCTACTGGTTTACACGTGACCGTATGCCGAGTGCATATGCATATACATACATACAATTGTAAGTCGTGCGACTCTCGGTACATACATACTCATACAAGAATGGCTTTCCTTGATAAAGGGGAAGTGCGTACAGGGGAAGCAGCCATCCACCATCCGTTTAGCTCATTCGTAATTTCTTCGTAGAAATTATTTATCTATCGTAAAATTTAGAATATTAGCAATATGAAAATTCCCATTAATTTTATACTACGTTAAATCGCTAAATATGGAAATTTTATTCTGTTTCTTTTTTAATTTCATAAGTCTTGAAGGGGGCGATCGTCCCTCTCGTAAATGAAAAAGCAGGAGCGTGTGCGAAGTGGTGGGTGGTCGATTCCCCTACGATTCCCCTCAATCGAGGGAGGCTATCTTTGAGCGCGGTTGCACTGGTCAGTCAGCTAGTAAACTAGTTGACTTGTTCAATTATTTGAACGTCATGCGCGCGGTAGCGCGAGGTCTGTTCGAAAGCTTGGCGATCGGTTGTTGGCTACCGACGTTCGACGGGTACGGATTGTCAACGTTCCTGACAATCGACGGCGTTCGTTACGTTCCACCTGTGCCGGCAGTCTGTTGAACGTATCGATAGAGTGTAACGATGCTTCATCTGCTCGAACCGCTCCTCGACATTCCGACGGTCTACTACGGGGCGCTACTGGGCGCCGGATTTTGCATCTATTATCTTTTCGAAGTTGTCAAAGTGAGTATACCGACGTATCTGTCACAAACTGTTCTTCGCTTTGTTTAATCACAATTTTTGTAGAAAGTTTATAGATTGTCGTAAAATTGAAACGTCGAGCATCGTAAATCAACGATTACTTTAATTACCGCAACGTATAACGTTGCAATTGTTTAGATTTCAATGAATACTTTGGATTTGGATATTTAATCTTCTGTTTCGAAAATAAACGATTCGGCAATGAATTATGCGATTATGATAAGACAGGCAATTGTTTAAGTCATAACGCTGACAATTATTTATTATCTTATCCTTTTAAATGCAAATTTCAAATTAGATTATATAAGGTCTAGCTATTGGTTATTTCATGGCTTTTTAACTTATATTAAAGGTCTCGCTTAGAAGTGACAACGGTTTACGTTTCGAATTCTGAAAACTTCTTTTTAGAGAAGGAAATTGTAGTTTTCAGATGTCTTCTGATTCGCGATCGGGAACAAGTCTAATTGAACGTGCAGAATTAAATCAATGATGATACCATGTATTTGATACTCGTAGAAGCGGCTCGGCATTAACTTGCTGATATTATCTCACGACCATTGTTCTATCATTGATCATTCGTTGAACTCAATATCATAATTCTCAGAAGTTATAAAGTCTATCCTTTTCACAAATAACGTGTGTAATTGAATGTTTGTTAAAAAATTGCGAAATACTTTTTTTCCCGAGATTGATATCTAGATACTGGGAATTGGAAAATCCAAATATCTTGTTTTTCTTATCGCACGACGTTAAACTTAATACTTGTGTACTTTGACGGCCGGTGTCATATATTTACAATTGTGACATTTCACCTTTTACGTTAATATTCTTCATTTCATTTCCGCTTATCGTATTATATACTACTTCCAGTTTAAAAGTTCGCACATTCATAACGTATACCATAAAAACTCTCGTGTACAATTTTCTCAGGAGTCTTTTTCTGTCGATGTAGGAAGAAATCTAGAATTACATGATCGCTTAAAGCGCGTGCGGTCATCAAAGTGCTGAGACGTCGAAGTCGTTGATAACGCTTGAAACCGATACTGTATTTATCAGGATTTCCGCGATACGAATAACCGAACTCTGACACGACCCTTCATGGTTTGGTTGAGCCACGAGGAGTTGCACAATTTATTAATTTGACCTTAAAACTCCGAGGCATTTGCCCCGGACAAATTGCGCGCCGGTCGGTGTGTGTGCGCGCGCAGCGCACGCACACCATGGAACAGGTGACGCCGCACCGTTCACCAAATGGCCATTCGTCGAGAATAATGTGTTGTTGAATAGACCGGCTTATTGGTACACACGTATAAAATATCTCGATGGATAGACGAGACGAGATTCGATTCACTTTTACAGCTTACGGCGCGAGCTTCTTTCACACTTTAACGTCTTTGTTCGCGTGTGTCAAAATGAAAGGAAAGAGGTTAGGCACGGTACGGCTAAGGTACAAGGGCCAAATGAAACGATATGAAACTAATGTTTCCAATTAAATACAGTTTCTACGAGAATTATACTAAATTTGAAACGTCTTGGTGTAGGTGTTTCACGATACACGTGTTACTCGGTGTAATTGCAATTGTATCGAGATTATGGTTAACCGTCCATAGTACTGGAGGCCAGTTCTAGTAGATGTACGATACGATCCAAAGGTGGAACAGTTTAAAGAATAAAATTAAACTAATTCCGTTGGCTGAACTTTACTTTAGGGGACCAAAAATTTTCGACCTTTCTTTTTTTTTTAATTTATAGATTTTGATGTGTAGAATCCAAAAATGCAAGTCCTAATTTTTGGAAAAACGTTCAACAGAAACGTTGTGATTACTTTAACACGTTTTGTGTCGAGCCGTCTTTGCTCGACTTCTATTCAGGCCATTTAATGTTTTGACTAAAGATTGATATATTATCACACAATATTTCATTACATTATCAATCCATAAGTATGTAGCTTGTATAATAGTATTATAATTGTTACATCGTGTATCATCCATAGTACACGTGACACAGAACGTGTTATACTTATTATAAAATATACGTTTTGAACAAATTAAGTAAATATATCGTACGGAACGTGTTAAAAAATAACAAACCATTTACTGCGGTTTATTTGTAAAAATCAATGCGACTATGCGCAAGTTATGCGTAATCGAACGTATCTTTTCAACTTGTTCGGTGATCCTATTTAACATTTAACTATTCGATCTTTTATTACGATCGATGGATAGATGACTAGATAAATGACTTTTCAGACGCCTATGCTAGTGTGTGCCCATGGACCGTTCCGATCGTTCCTCGAAGAGCATGTACCGCTCGTTAGAAACAAATTCTGGCCAACCCTGTGGTGTTTCGAATCGAGGGCGCAAACCATTATAGCCAGTCTTCTCAGATCGCGTATGCTTCCGGTTATTCATTATCGCAGGTTGGTAAGTCTGTCTTTGACGTTATCGTTATCTTACGACTCGCAAACGAAAAATTGAATAGAACGAGTTCAATGATGGTTTAATGGGGTTCAAAGTATAGATACGAGGAACATAATTTGTCAAATAGAAATGAATGTCTGTTTTCTAATCCTCTTATTAAGAAGAAACATTGTTTTACTCCTTGATTGTTATGTTATATACGTTCATCTCTATATTTTCACTTACCCCTTTAGACATGGTGACCAGACTCACATCCAAGCAAGTCGAATATGCCGCGTTAGGGGACTCGGTACATAAAGACACACGTGCTTCGATATACCATTTAAAATTATTAATACGATGTAATTAGTATTCAGAATTATCCTACTATTTTTATTTCTTGATTTTAACAAATTTTGCAATTTAAAATAAGAAATCTGAAGCGAGTCATTTTGACCCCTTTTGGTAGTTCTAGTGTTAACTAAGCCTTTTGCGACCAAGAGCAATTTATAGTTCAAAAATTTATATACAACAATTAAATATAAAACTACCTACTGCGAAGATACGGCATGTCAGATAGAATTTGGCGAACAAAATTGTTTCACTTGCGTTCATATTGTATATAGAATTAAAAGAAAGGTTTTAATACGAACTAGTGTATTACAAGCTAATTATCGTCTTGCAGAGAGATTCTGACCTTATCGGATGGGGGTGAAGTGGCTCTGGATTGGGCGGAAGAGGGATGTTCCGTTACTTCGCCCATCGTGATCATTTTACCAGGACTCACCGGTGCGAGTCATGCGGAGTACATCAAGTGCCTCGTTTCATCCGCGAGAAAAGTCGGGATACGATGCGTAATTTTCAACAACAGAGGGCTAGGAGGCGTGGAATTGAAGGTAATTGGAAAACTTTTGTCATTGAAAGTGCAACTGGTATAATATTGTTAACACGTTCAGTCCTAGGGTAAAGAAAAAGTCATAAAATCATAAATTAGGAGGCGGCGCTCTTTTGATGTCTCGAACGCCCAGGAGCGTATACTTTGAACCAGGCATCAAATTACGATTTTTTTTTTTTTTTTCACGCTTGAGTGATTTTTCGACCTTCGAATCTCGTCGGGAGTAAATTTACTCGGTCCCGGACGAAAAGTGTTAATATGATTTTATCGATGTTTAGAATATTCTTCCTTCGTTCGTTCTTTAAATATCATATTACGTTTGTAAAACCAACGATGCGTTGATTCTTCATAATTGTCTCCGTTCATAGACTTTTCCTTTATACAATGTATCGTATATCGCTTTCAAGCGTGTACTACCTGTGCCATCGAACGCGACGAAATCATGAAGAATGGACAGCATTGATGATTCTGAGAATTAACACGCTACAAAAATAGAAGCACAAATTCATCGCGAATAATCATATAATTACAGACTCCACGGATGTATTGTGCCGCGAACAGCGACGATTTATCAGAGGTTATCGAGCATGTAAAAAAACTTTACCCCCTCGTACCCCTTGGAGCGACGGGCATCTCGATGGGAGGGTAATAAACTTCTTTTCCTTTTTCTTGACAAAATAAACAAAATAAATTATATCCATTGTGCATGTGCGATGCAACTATGCAACAGCATGATTTCGAACGCCGGTGTATCTCCAATCTAATTACAAATTGAAAAGGTTACATAGTTGTATATGCTCGATACAATTTTAAATTTCATAAACGCTTGTTTTTTTCCTGAAAAATGAATGATTGAAGATACAACGTTATTATTTCGAATCATTTAATTAATACTTTGAGTGTCACGTCTCCCATATCATAAATCTATCACCTATCTAAATGGAAATGATCTCATTTAGCTAGTTGTGAATGATTTGATTAGATATACGAAGATCTGTGCCATAGAAAGAGATAAATAAAAAATGGTAATAATGGTATGAAGGATTTTTCCACGATACACTTTATCGTGGCATTCAAAGTATTAACGCTTGATATAATCGCAACGATAGTGGTGATACAATGAACAAGTTGTGTGATCTGTTTGCAGATTAATATTAGGTAATTATTTAGCGCAACAGGGAGTAATGGCGAAGAACATGTTAAGAGGATGCTTCGTGATATCTGTGCCGTGGAACGTCTTCGCCGCGACGAAAAACACGGAGGAGAATTATTTCAACTTGATGATAAACAAGTATTTGGCCGGAACCCTTCGCAAGAATATACAACGATTGCATTATTCGTCGGAAAGCGGAATGTTCGACGTGGATATCGATACTCTTCTGAAAGTAAGCTTATCTAAAGCCTATTATTATCGATACGCTGTTGTCTGCTTAATTAATGTGATATCTCTTATTGTTTTCTTTTTTCTTTTTTTTTTTTTTTTTAAGAGCCAAACGGTACGAGAATTTGATTCGCATTTCACGGTGAAACAATTTGGCTACAAAGACGTGGAAGAGTACTATTCAAACGCGACCATACACGACAAATTGCATTTGATTGATGTACCATTATTGTGCCTTAGTGCCGCGGACGATCCATTCCAACCTGTTCATGGTAATTAAATTTGTGCATCGTCTTAACGCCATATCGACCCAGCCAGTGTGTTTGTTACTTACATTCAGTAATAAAAGAGGAAGAATTATTTGAGATTTTTCTAGCGGCCAAGATAGTACTAGTCCAATTTTCGTCAAAACCGGACAAATATGCTAATACATTTTACATTACATGGTTTTAATGGTAGCGAGTACGGTCATCCGTAGATAAAGCGTTTATTTATTTGAACGAAAGTAAATGATAGAGTATTTGAAACTAATTACACTTAATTTGGTTACTGTTTAGCCATTCCTTTGAAGGAGATATCGGAAACGAAAAACGTGGCTGTTGTGGTGACATCTCGTGGTGGTCATATTGGTTTCTTGGAGGGAATGTGGCCGGTGAAGGAGGAGCAATACATGGGCAAATTATTCTCACAGTTTTTTAACGCATTGTTTACCAACGAGGTGGATCGCCAGAAGTTATGACGAATTAGCAAATTAAACCACAAGCGTATCTACAAATATTTCGTTTATATTTGGCAGTTACACGAAAGAAAAGCTGAAATCACGTGCCATGATTTTAATCGTATTCAGTGTATCGTACATGTGATGTAATAATGATAAGGGATACAGAACTTTCATCCTAGCTTTTATAAAGATATAATGACCTAACGATAAGTATTAACTTCTTATGATAATAGGTGTACATGTAATTTTTTTTACACGCATATGTAAACGTGTTTTAGATACCAAAAACGTACATCCGTTCATGGTTAAAATACGGTTCTGTTATATATATTTATTTTTAACATGTCGTGTGTTTATTACAAAACTTTTGTAATTGAAACATAGGTTTGGATAGAAATAAAGAAATATGTTTGCATTATTCTCGATTAACTATCTTATGATAAATCTGTTAGAAAAAGACCAGATTTTGCTATAACTTTGTTTGTGGGTGGTATCTATATAAATTCACCAAGTACAGTAGAATCGGAGCAGCCGTTTATTTGTCTCTCTTCGTAACATACCACACGGATAAAGTAGTTAACTTTCAGAAAGTATTTGTTTCATAGTGTTATTTGAGATTTTAGAGCACTTTTGTGAAAATACAGGAAGTAGTGAATAATGGTGTATTTAAAATTTTATACAGCGCCATCTAGCGATTGGTGTTTCTGGATTGCTACTTATTCTATGGAACTGTGTGACAAGGACGAACACAGGCGTCGCCACCAAAGAAAGGCGCCGAGTCAAATAAATTGAAATCGGATAAAAAATCTGTATCAATACAATCTTTTCTATTTTTATTATTTTTGGCTAATAAAATGCGTTCTTAGTGACTTTATTTACTACATATTATAGTTGCAGTACGTCCAACGAGCCCTTGTACGTTGTACGTATATAAATTCAATTTTTGCAGAAATTTAAAAAAAAACCGCGATTTTCTGTTGCATTAGTTCCACCTTGTACCGTCAGATGGCACCATCTGTACCGTTTTAGGCATAGTCATATGAAGATATAGACATAGACCAAGCATAAACGACTACTGCCGGAACGGGTTGACCTGATTTCCGGGGCGAGGAAGGCACGGAAGACACCCAGCTGACATCGACTTATTCCGGCAAAACTCGGTAGTCTGCGCTTACGGAAATAGTCGAAGTCAGCCGGGTTCCCTCCTTGCCGCGATTATCAGTTACCCCTCGTAGAAAGGCTCTGTTTGTATCTTCATATGGCTATGTTTTTAGGGGCACTGCACACGAAATCAAAAAAATAATAAAAAATGAAGCTAGCGCTATGTTTTTAGTTTATTAAACTACCTTTTTATGACTTAATGTCGTTTAAAAATACTTTAGAAATTAAATAGTTGTTTTATTTTGGTTAGTAACGTAAAGGACGGACGTCGGATGCGATCAAGGTTGATACAAGATAGAATAAAAAGAATCTTATATAACATCACTTTTTTTTTACACAATTACGCGTAAGTGGTGTTGGTGTCATAGTTCATTTAAATTCCCTGTAAATGTGTTGAATAACAGAACACGTTTATTAAAACACGAAGTATTTATTTAGACATTATTTATGCGTAAACAGAAAGTTTGTTTCAGGTGTAAGCATTAAACCGGTACAAATGTTTGTACGTAATTATAGTTACAATCATATTTCATTGTATTAATATTGCTTGCACAGGTGTTAACATTTTTTATTGAACATTAGCAGTAATAAATGCTTTATTTACAGAATTTGTTATATGAACATCAGTGGTAATGACTTATAAAAATGGAATTTTTTTTATTCAGTATTTAATAAAAAAAACTTATAGGTTTATTTTTAATATCATTGTTATTTAATCCTAGAACGCTGTAGAAGCATTAATAAGAATCAGAAAGTCTATCATTTTTTCTCAGATTTTCAAAATGACACAGAGATTGATTCATTGTTTGAATGTTTTTACTCAACACATTTGGAATTATTATCTTTTATAAAGCAATTTGTTAAAAACCATCTTAGAGTAGTGTTTAGTGTAATGCGAATATTGTTAATCTAAAAATGCTTCGTATTAGAGGATAACGTTTTTAAATGTAGTGAAACAGTCACAGTTCTGAATTTCTCACAGATAAAACAACATCTTACTTTTCATATCCGGTACAGCATACTAATAATGAATTCTAATTTTCACTTTATATCAACGAACTTTAGACACTGATTGTGTTAGAAGGTTCTTATATGTAGTATAAAATATAAAGATACCAATATCCTCAATATATTTTACAATTTGAATTCTAAGTCCAAAGACTTGACAATAAATGCTAGTATATCCGTACTTTCTTCAATCTGAAATAATAAATATTCCCATATAACGTATGTAAATATACGGAGAACAACACATAAATAAAAAATAAGAATACTAGGATAGAACATAATATACAGGATGAAATCACTGTTAATTACTTACCACTTTCATAGTTGGTTTACCACCACCGTGTCCAGCTTTAGTTTCTATCTTGATGAGCAAAGGATTCGTTTGCGCTGGTAGTTTTGCAAGCGTATGTTGTAGCGTCGCTATCAATTTAAGACTATGCAATGGTACCACGCGATCGTCGTGGTCTGCGGTCAACAATAACGTTGCTGGATATTGGCCATTTTCTGGAACTCTTACGTTATGTAAAGGGGAATATTTCAACAGGTTCTCAAAGTGTTTTCGGTCATCGGAACTGCCGTAATCGGATACCCATGCAACTCCGATCGTAAACTTATGGAAACGTAACATATCCATTACGCTGTGTATAAAAAGGAGGATTAGACAAATATCATAAGAAGAAAAAAGAAAAACAATTTTGTTATTAATCACCTACCCGACTTGGGCAATCGCAGCACCAAAAAGATCAGGTCTTTGATTCACGCATGCGGCGATTAACAGACCTCCGTTACTCGCACCCAAGATACTTAATTTTGAAGATTTGGTGTAACCATTCTTGACAAGATACTCGGCGGCAGCTTGAAAATCATCGAACACATTCTGTTTGTTGAAGAACCGTCCACCGTTATGCCATTTTTCTCCGTATTCGCTGAAACAGATTACAATGAATATTGTCACGAAGATTGATTTAAAAATGAATTGCGTTGGGGTCATATGAGAATCCACCCGAATAACTAAAACGTAAATGAATGTTTTATTCAACTTACCCGCCCCCGCGAATATTCGCCACGGCAAGTACACCGTTTAAATGTTGAACAAAAACTAGTTTTGTAACGCTAAATGTAGGTTGAATGCTTACGTTAAATCCTCCGTAACCGTACAACAAAGCCGGCATAGAACCATCCAAAACGGCATCCTGAATCGGAAATATATTCATTATTACCATATTTTACTATCTATAATTGTATACGTATCGTTATAGACACCTACGTGTTTCATGACAATGAACATTGGAATTCTTGCACCATCTTTACTCGTATAAAATACCTGAGTAGTCTTGTATAAACTCGGATCAAAGTTTTTCACTTTAATCTCGCGTAATACCTGCAAAATTATTTAGATAAGTAAACTTTTTATTTTTTATAAAATGTGCAACTAACTAACCTGTGGTTCTTCATCATTTTTAAGATCAACTTTGTATATGATACCGGGAATTAAAAATGATTTGAACTGATAAAAGATTTCCGAATATTTCTTTTGTCCTGCAAAATTGACTATTGTGCCAACATCAAGAGGGAAGGTTCGAAGTTTCTCACCAGTCTTTAAGCTGTGTAATTGTAAAATATTCTAGAAAGAAAGAAACATTGTTGTGTAAATTATCTTGCAATTTTGGTAACTGCCAATCCTTAACACAATCCTTTACCTTAACATCTTCAATGTAGCAAGCTACAAATTTATCACCATCAACCGCACAAGCCCAATCCAATACATTATCAGGATGTTCTGGTAAGAGATCGACCCAATTTTCTTGCTTGTAATCTAATAAATCTATAGCTATCAGCTTGTAATTTGATGCATTTTTGTTTGTCCGAAATACAGCCTTGCTACCGTCGTTTGTCACATACTATTTAAAGAGGAGATAAGTGATAAAAGTATCAAAAATAAGAAAAGAAATATATACATATATATATATATATATATATATATATATATATATGCTATATTGAACCAACCTCATAATCAGCTTCAAGTTTATCAACGACCTGAGTTAATTGTAATTTTTCATTTAATTTCATTTCAGGCTTCAGTTCTGTGAAATAAACTAAATTATCTTTGCAGTCTTTCACGGGAGTGACAATCA
This sequence comes from Stelis phaeoptera, assembly GCA_943735885.1. Classification (NCBI taxonomy): domain Eukaryota; kingdom Metazoa; phylum Arthropoda; class Insecta; order Hymenoptera; family Megachilidae; genus Stelis; species Stelis phaeoptera. The sequence continues at coordinate 9,576,286 of OX030933.1, forward strand.
GCCATTTTCCGCAATCAGAAACCTGGGCTCCTCTAAAAGCATAAAAACATGCGTAACAAATACATTAAATTGAATTCCATTAATGTTCTTCCAAGGAAAACATTCACTATTCTATCTAAGTATTTGTAATCAATTAGTTTTCTTAAAACACATACATAATTGTATCACTCACATCCTCCATAAAGGTTCTTCTGGGAATTCAACTACAATAACATCTTCTGATTGAGGTGTGCCAACAATATGATAGCACAGTTTCTGGTCTCTGTTACCTTCCGTTTCTGAACCATCAGTTTTACCTTTCTGATCTGGGTAACAACCATAAAATATCCCACGATTGTCATGAGTCCATGTTATGGGGGAAAACTTAACTTTCTCCAGAATTTCAGGATACTTTTCGCCTGTTAACATACATTGCATAAACGATGAATTTAAACCAAAACAGAAATTTAATTCCATTTATGGAACGGCTCAAATATTGCTGTCCGTACCAGTTTCTGTATTCATGAAATGAATCGTACACCAATCAGATCCGCTACTGGATAAACCATACGCATATATACTACCATCCTCGCTAAATTTACTGCTAGAAATTGCCACTGTACCGTCTTCTGATAGAGTATTTGGATCTAAAAACACTTTTGGCTCGCTGTCTAATGTATCTTGTACGTACAAAACACTGGAAGAGAGATACAACAATGTATTAAAATATAAAACCCGAATTAATATTTACAGCCTGTACCTTTGATTCTGCAAGCCAGTATTTTTATAGAAATAATATTTATCGCCGTATCTAGCAGGACATGAATATTTTGGAAAATCCCATAGTTGCTTTAATCGATCATGAATATCTTGACGAGCTTTACAGGATGCTAAGTAAGGTTTAGTAATAGCATTCTGAGCATCAACAAATGCTTTGGTTTGCTCGGAATCAGGATCTTCCAACCATCTGTACGGATCTGGTACCTAATAAGTATAATAAACGTGCATTTGACTAACGAACAGAAATACATTTTGTAAAAATATTTATTTATACGAATTAAATATTATTATTTAATCGTGTATAAAATATATTGTTGTCTATATATAAGCCTGTGAAACGATAAATATAGTTTCACAAATGGTTATCTTTTTCTTATTCTAACCTCGATTCCATGATAGTTATCAACAATGGTCTCATCGCGATACGCTTCAGGATACTGTAATTTTTCCATTACTTTTTTATTATTCCTATGCTCACGTATCGAAGGATCTAGCACCTAAATTTACCCAACAAAGCGCAGTTAAACTTATTGTACCAACGTTAATAAATAATCGTGTTATTTAAAAAAAAGAATCCTTACTTTTACGGTAGAAAATGCCGATGCGCGAATAAATTGTGAGCGGTTACAAACAGCGGGTTCCAGTATACCCGTGTGCAGACAATTTTGGACTTTAGGTAAACGAATTTTCTTTATACTATTAACAATTGAAGAAACGGCCATAACACGCATTATCTTCACAAGATACGTGGAATATTCATGTATCTGAATTTGTAATTTCCTATTAGATCAAGATATCTTCATCACCGTACTTATCGGTACGGTGGCTGTACCGCCCAAAATTGAACACCTAAAATGATATAATAGTATTTATATTTGGCGATGTTTATTTCTTTGTTGTAAACGAAATATCAACTTTTTTTGTTGTTCGACGTGTCCAGTTAAAAATATTGTTACAAAGTTACGTAAAGTTTACGATATCGTAAACTTTAAATAAACATATGTTATAAATAAATTTGATTCGATGAGGTTATTTAAATGCAACCTGATCAAAAATATACACGGCGGTTAAATGTTTTCAACAAAATTTTGAATGTATTGTTATTGATTATTCTCGTTCATCGTCGCTCGTCAATCGGAAATCGGTGAATTGTTACAATGTATTCCTATGTTTTGTACATAATTCGCAGATAGTGTTAAATTGCTTATAAACAAAAAGTCAATAATCGAATTAATTAAAATACATATGTAGTTCATACGTTGCCCGATAAAAGTGATATAGCAACCAATACGTGTTCGTTTCGCTGAACGCGTGATTAATCCGATAAAAATAAAAATAAAAATCTGCATATTGCAACAGTTATAAACTAATGTGTGCATTAATATTATAACTATGAAATTTCATAGCAAAGGCTAACGTATCGTGACGCGAAAGAGTGCAGGGTATATTCTTATCAACTGGCCTTAATTACCCCCCCTAAGTGCGAGTTTGATATATTAACTGACACGCGTAAACGTGATTTTTCATGAGTTTTGAGTGGCTGTTAGAATCATGGAAATGCAGTATCGTACTTATAGCATCGATGCATCCTTGTATATTCAAAAACAAACACACCATAAGTCCGTCTTTAAAATCAAACATCTACAATTTTTCCTTCAATAATACAATACTTCCCTTCATGATTTTACAAAACAAACACATATTAACAATATCGTTTGTATAAAGTATAAACGTAGACGATGCGACAATAAAAAACAGGAATTCCCCATGACCGACTGCATTCGATAAGGTATTTTTCTTTACGAACACAGTTGATTGATAAAAAAAAATAAAATTAAATTAAACTAGACAGATATTTTTCCACATAAAGAAAAATATGTGGAAAAATGTTGACGGTCCTGAAGTACTACGGGAGGGAAAAACCAATGGAAGAGAGTCGTGTTGCGCCGGTATCACGCGCTGGTCAGCTGTACTTTGTGCTGCGAACTCAGATAACCTCTCTTGCGTGGTGTTCAAAACGTCCCCTCCTATATTTTCACCGACCCCTACGAAGTTTATATAACATCAAAATCAAACAGTTCGGGTATTCATTGCGAATCGACCAGTGATTCGGTTGATTTCGACGAATACGTTCATAACACACGAATCGTGCAACGTTGTGCAGCAGTCAATTTCTAACCTTTACAACGTCGTTCACCTGATTCAGCACCGTATTTGTGGAAGCGCGATCTATCGTCTGACAAGGGAAGAGAGATCGTTGTTACGCGGAACGTGTTAATCGTGGTTCCGTCGCGGGTAATTTGAATGTTCCTTTCCAATCTGTCAGCACACGGAGGAATGCAAAAGGACTGCCGAGACTGTTTAGGTATCCGATACCGTATCAACTCCCTGGACCAAACGTGGAAGTGGTTACATCAAACGATCGCCCTTCACGATTATCTGATCTCCATAACAGCCAGTCAATCCGACTTCGCGACGAAATCGTGCCAATAGGATCGCTATCTGCAGACAGAAATATTAACCGTAACCAAGGTTGTGTGTCTGATCAGCTGATTTCGATACACCTGGCCGGAGTTCGATGGTTAAAGACTGATTTTCACGAACGAAATTGCGGCATTGTGTTCAGGGAGTGCAGATTTATCGTATCGGTGCCGAGTTTCCACACGATTAATTCTTAATCGTTCGACCGATTGCCGTAAGAGGGACAAAGGACTCGAACAGGAAAGAAATATGTCACTGATCAACAGATTCATGATCGTCGTTAAACGAGGGCCTGGATATAATAATCTGCACCAGGTGTGCAGATACTCGACGAGTTTCAATGACAAGCAAGATGACCCGAACGATTCGATAAGGAAGTCAGTATTCATATCGCAGTCCACGGATGTGTTCACGAATTTAGCGTTAGAGGATTGGTTCTATAGAAACTACAATTTCACGAATCACCATGTGTTGCTTCTTTGGCGGAACGAACCTTGCATCGTGATCGGTCGCCATCAGAACCCGTGGATCGAGCATAACGTTCAGATAGCCGAGAAACGTGGTATCGTGGTGGCCCGACGGAATAGCGGCGGTGGCACCGTCTATCATGACACTGGTAACCTAAACTTGTCCTTTTTTACACCGCGGGAACGATACAATCGGAAATACAATCTGGGCATCATTACTAGAGCTCTGTATCGTGAATGGGGCGTTAAGGCTGATATTAATAAACGCGAGGACATCGTTGTCGAAGGGGAATACAAAGTATCCTTTAATGTAATGTATACAATCATCTATTTCTTCTGTTTCTATAGGGTGTTCCAAGTATAACCAGGGAAAATGATACGAACGGAGGTAACGTTGATTGTAACGCATTGATGACAGAGCAGATTTTTAATTGACGCAAACGCTAATTTTCTTTCCCTTAACCCTTATGCATTATATCAGAGTCAGATGTTTCTAGATTCAATTGTAGATAATGTTATACGTTATCCAGTGTTATTTCTTCCTGTAAGAAATAAGAAAAGTTGGACGAATGTTGGTCGCATCTAGAGATGTACGGGTACCGAGATTCGGGTCGGGCCGGTAAAATTCGGGCGGGCTCGGGTGTGTAACTGTGACTTATGAATACTCGGGTAGCCCGAAACTTCGGTCAGCTCAGTGCGATGATTTTGCTTATAATCACTTATAATGCAAAACGTTGTATCGCGTCGCGTTGAGCTGACCGAAGTTTCTGGCTATTCAAATTAATCGGGTTACCCGCCCGAGGCCGTCCGAATGTTGCCGGCCGGACCCGAACACAGATTCCGCGCACAGACTTGCGCTAAATTAAATTGTCTGCACATGCACGTTTCTTGGAAAGTAAATTGTAAGGCAAGGGGTTAATCATAATTTGTCTCAGTAGCCGTTAAGTTTTCTACGGTTAAGGCCCTAGGCTCTCCCTAGGATGTCTCCAGACCCAAAGGCTTCTCCTCCTTCGGCAGAAACTTTTAACCAAAGGAAGTCTACGTTTGCACGCAATTATTGTCAATGTGTTAATCAACTTAACGAGTTTAAAACTGTCACAGATTATTTTTTTTTCTTGATAACAGAAATGTTGATCCATTTTCGGTTGTGAACAACACTTTGATTTCGAGTTTCAAGAAACAAAAAAAGACTCGTTTATCTGGGTTCGGATGATTTTTTTCCTGTCCCTATTCGTCTCGGTACGAAATGATTCGAAATGAACGAAGTAGTTGGAACAACCTAATTATTGAACAACGACGCAAGACGATTAGCTATGTTTCCTTAATTGTTCTGAAATGCAGATATCTGGTACCGCAGCAAAATTAGGACGACCGAACGCGTATCACCACTGCACATTGTTGGTCGATGTAAACAAAACGGCTTTAAGCTTAGCACTCGAGAGAAAAGAGGTACATTTTTTTTTCCCCCGTGCCATTATCGCATTTTGCGTACAAAGTCTACAATTAACGATCCGTGTCTCGAAATAAATATCGTGCGAAGTATTCGATAATACAAGGAAGACCATAAAGAAGCACAAAACAATTATATATAAACAATTGTTATGTTTTTCCGAATTAATTTTAGATTATTCTTGGGCTTATCAGAATCTGGGTAGCCGGTGTAACTTAACTCTCGGTTGATGCCCTGGCTCTATCAGACCCTGTAACATTATATTAACCCTTTGAACTCGGAGCATTTTTGGATAGCTTCGAATCTAGTTTACTTTCCCGCCAAAGCTACCGAAAACTAAAGTGTTACAAATGCTTATGAATCTATTTATTTTTATTCCTTCCATTAATCTTCTATATTCTATACGGTACTATAAATAAAATTTAAATTTCGCTTTTCAAAATACCCTGGTAAATGAAATATGTCCCTCCAGAGGCACCACTCGAGTGCAAAGGGTTAATAATAATGTTTTAATTTAAAAAAGAAAGGTCTCTTGTGTTTTGCTTCAAAGAAAATGTATATTTTTTTAATGTATGCTCTTGAAAATTGTACAGGGTCAATTTAACCCGGTGTGCCGAGTATGCAATTATCTGGAAGTATGCCAGCCAAGGGTTAATTGTAATCTTTTGTTATGCAGTAGTTTTGTGCGATGTAAAATTATCTCAAATGTTATTCATGAAAAATATAATTTTATATATGTTTATCGTATTACAGAATGGTATCGAAACAAATGCCACAGCATCCACTCGTTCACCGATCAAAAATTTAGTAGAGGTGAATTCTCATATACGAATGGATAAGCTGATCAACTCATTAGGTTGGGAATTTCTTCGTACAAAGGCGCTTGTTTTAGAAGATGGTGGACAGAATCTTATACAACGACAGAAAGGCTTTCAGTTCATTAATCCCACCGAGGATTGGTTTCCAGGTACGAGAAGGAATCAATTGTTAACTCGCTCCTCTTGGCCACTTTATTTATCAAAAATCAATTCATAAGCTTTTTAAACGAGGATTATTATTTTTAATTTTGAAGTGGTAAATAATGTGTTAAGATCCCATCATTTTCCTTTAATTTTGGGGAGGGACCTAGATCCTAGATCCTAGGAATAACCTCACCTAAGACATCCTGTCCCTACACATAAAAATCATTAATTTCCAAGGGAAGCTCATACGTGCTGTACTTGCGATCATTGGATATCCGGTATTTTCATAATTTAACACGTTCGTCGCAGTATAAAATACACAGACTCTCTACACCTTCGTTCAAACAGAAGAGTCTTTAAAAAAGGCTGCCACGACGAACGTGTTAAATGAAAATACGTCTTCAGTTTGACACGCATAATTGACAAGTATGTTTTCAGGGTTGAATGAATTAACAAACGAGCTCCGTTCCTGGGAATGGAATTACGGCAAAACGCCGAAGTTCACGGTAACACGTGTCCTCGACGTGCCTGTCCGTGACGGTAAGGTCCAACGGTTTACCTTGACGCTGGACATACAGAATGGTATCATCGAAGAGATCAAAATGAGACTTCCAGCCGATCTGGTGTCGAACGATTTTAGTCAAGAGGCCAGCGTGATAACTAATCTACGCGGCACCAGATACGATCACGACGTAATGGAGAACATAATATCCGCGATTGGTTGCAAGACTGTTACATTAAGTACGAGCCAAAATGTAGATAAAACTAATATGATTGCTACGCAATGATTAAAACCTTCGAACAATCACAATGATTGCGCTTAAATTGTTGTGTTTAACTTAACAAAACGAAAAAAAGAAGAAGAAAACAAAAAAATTCAAATTATCGCATAAGGAACTATGCAAATTGTACAGACGTGTTGTGTATTGTTTTTATTTTTTAAAAACTTATTCCTATTAATTATCGTATATGCATGTAATATATACTGTATCATAAACAATACAACGAAACAATGTATCGTAGGCCACGTATATCGTAATTTTTATATTTTTACACTGTTAACGTATGCGTAAGCTGTTCGTGTTAATAAATTTCAATAACGAACGTGTTTGCTAACGATTGCTTCATCGTCCATTAATTTACTAAACTTATGTTTTTATTGTTTATCGTTTGTTGGTCATTGACCCTTAGTCTCGTCGATGCGCGACGCACATGACAATAATTATCGTTAAACGAGGTCATATGAGAGTAAAAAAAAAAAAAACTTTAAATTTTAAAGCTGAATAAATTATACAACGATGCGTGTGTGTGCTCTGTCCCAGATACGGTGCAACGGCAATAAGTTACCTCTATCTGTATCCGGTACCGTTGTTATTTAAATTGGGACCTGTTGACGGGCAACGATAAAAGTTTGGCCGCAACATCACTTCCCGGTAGGGTGGCGGCGGAGTACCTGGACACGATTCTATCAAACTGGCGTCGCTGTCTATGCGATTCTGTAAGTACGAGTCGAACAAGAACGACAATCTTTGTGAAAACTGATTCAATCGTTCCCGATGACTGTATCTTCGCCTGCACTGAAACGTTCCTGACAGCCATATGTAAGAAACGATCATTCCGCTCGATATGCCAGCGACGAAACCGATGGCAAGGCACCAATAAGGCACGAAACGACCCACAGAATCCGTACTGTTCCGTTGGTCGGAGGTATTTGCACACACAGATAGATTTTTCGTGTCCAATACCATCGGCGTATTGGGTTTAATGATTGATTCAGTTTTCTGAACAGACCGATTGTGCGATTTCTTCTCGGGCAGCATAATCATCTTTTCAAATTTCTTCGGACTTGTTCTCTTCCCGCATACCTCTTCAAATTCCACGTCTCTGTTCCTGAGGTACACTTGCAGATCGTACATAAGCTTGTTACAAGACCATGGATTTCTGGAAAGGAACGTTTCAGTGTTCACACTATGGCTGAGATTAACACATACCTACGCATGGTAATGTAGCGACAAATTAGCAATGATTTTGATTGTTTTTGGTGGTTTGAAACAGCGGTCATTGTCGAAAATGAAATACAAATAAATCAAATCCGAATAGTAATTTGATTATATCCATCACTAATTTCCTAATATCGTAAAAATTCGAATCACTTCGATACTTCAAACTCTTCGAGATCTTGATAAGTCGTGAATCTTGAGTCCTAAGGTCTTGATAAAGATTTTTTAGGTTCGAATAAGATTCTATGCTTGAACTGCCGAAAAAAACTTGCAAAAGACAATAATTTTAAATATCCATCAGTAGTTATAATTATTCTGAAACACGTTTTGCTGATCTGTCACACATTTACGATAATAATTTGAATTATCTTGGTGAAATGATGTTGTATATTTAATTTTAGGTATCAAGTTTATCGTACCCTTCTAATGATAACTTCTTCAGAAGATGCAACGCCTGCACGACGGTGCTGCTCATCTGAATCATCAAATTATTTGATAGATCGAGGCGACGAACGTGCGTAAGTCCATTGAACGCGTCCAGAGGTAAATGACTGATCTGACAAGAGTCCAAACTGAGCTCCTAAATTGAAATTCATTTGCCATTGTTAAACAGAATACCCCCCGATACATAGAGAATATAATATTAACCATTTCACTCAAAAGAACATAGTATATTATACGCTGAATATAACAATTAGATTTCGAAGCTTCTATGTTTGTAAAATTATAATATTTCAATATTTCTTAGGTTCATAAAAATATAATATTTCTTTTTCAACACTAAAACTACCGGCGTTCAATGTCCACTTACACTTAAATCGAAAATTATATAGAAAACGATATGAATTAGTATATATAGAAAAATTATTAATCTTGGCGGGAGGCAACTTATATTTCGATAAAAGCGTTTTAATAAATTTTGTAACACAGAATGTGGAATCTGGTGCAAGTCGTTTTGACGCGTTTGGTAGTTCAAGTGTTAAATTTCTGTTATAAAATATAATATCTCTGTACTTCGAATAAATAATAAATCTTCGTATGGTTACCGTCAACGAGGAGGACCGTAACTTCGGTATGTGGGAATTAAAATTATTTCTCGACAACTTCAACATCCGCAAATTATTATTTTTCACGAAAACATCCGTCAGAAGATAATACAGATGATTTTTCGATAAATCTAAAACGCTCAATTCGTTTAATCCGCCGAAGGCATTCAAATCTATCTCGCTAATCGAATTCCCGGAAAGATTCAGGTACTTCAGTTTCGCGAATCCTGCTACCTAGAAACAATAAATTCAATTTCACTTTTGTTACAGCCGAGAGGATGCAAAATTAGCTTTTGTTTAATTCGAAACGTACCATCAGTTCGTAATTGCTCAACAATGATATCACGTTATCCGACAAGTCCAAAGCCTGAACATTGTTTGGCGCACCTGTATCTATGCTGTAAAGATGGCGGCCGGTGCAAGAAGCACGCTGCAATCCGTACCAACTGTCACACACGCAAAACGGTGAACATTGTTGCTGGGATTCGGCTGAGACTACGATTCCAACAAAAATCGGAATAAACGAAACGGTCAGACGAACAACGATACCGTCGGTCATTGTCCCAAGATTTTCGCGAATCGAACCGGATACCGTGACCAACAAAATGTAACGTGTATAGCAAAATTCACTCTCTCGGGAGGGCTGTTGCGTTTTCGTGTGGCTTCTGATCGCCTTCTCTAACGTAATCTTATCTTACGATACACACCTCTGTGTGTATGTGTCGTGCGGATGTGTCAACGATCGAGGATACGTCATCGAATACGTGTTTTCCATTTCTTGTCTTATTTCTCTTTCCCTTCGATCAGAACGATAGCAAGGCTTGCAAAATAAACCCTAAGGAAAGCATGATTCACCGGGAAGGTAGTTTGTTTACTCCTTTGAAAATCTAGGCGCAATATTTTTGTTTCGAACAATTCAGAGCTTTCCGAAGTAGACAGGATTTCCCTTTCTTTGAAGGGAAATTACAAGCAGGGATTATGTAGGTATATTTGTCCCAAGACAGTTCGTACCGATTCTGTCCAAGTGACTGACACGCTTTGCGAGCAGGAACAATAAAATGTCATGAACACAGGGTGATCCTTTAGGAAACAACTTCACCGCAAACCGAACCTAATCACCGCGATAATAGCCAAGGAACGGATGATTAGGGACAACAGGAATTTTGGGTTAAATCGTGCGGGTGTATATTCATATACTTTATTCAACAATAGGATAAAAGATACAGATTGTTTGTATTATCACCATTACACGATTGCCACTTATTTCCCTCTCTGTCATGCAATCTAAATATCATTTTATATAAAAAAAAAATTATCCAATTAAACGCTGGTAGCGGACGTGTTAAGTGTTTTCTTATTCGGTTGCAGTCTTATATACTACACTGGAAAAATTACCATAATATTTACTGTGTTTAGACCTGGGCCTTTATAAGTGATAATAGCATTAAGTCCGAAGAATTAATTACAGCATTGTAAAGAAATCGTTTGTCTCTGGTATTGTAGTGAAAGTGTAAGCTGATCTGAATGTTGAATCACAGGAAAGATAATAAAAGCTATCCGTGAAAAGTTCTTCGTACCATCCACTTGATATTCCCGCATGGAAATCGTTCCCACAAGAATTTGAAACGTGTTTAGAGTTGAAGCAGATATGTTAATGTAACGAAGATGACTAAGCCCTGCATTACACCGACACCAAGGGAAAAACAATTACGATGCGTACGAATCGGGCATAATCGGATTTCTTTATACGACCGGCAGAACGGTGCGTGCACCGATGACAATTAAATATGTTACTCACTGGCCCTTGGCACCTCTTCGAGGGGTAGCATTCAAGTGAGTTAAACGGCGTAGCGTTTATTGCGCAACATCCACGGAAATAAATCTAGGATAGGCTGCTGAGAATGCATGGACCGTTGCCTTCTATTCGGCCTTACTATCGTCCCTCTATCCCCGCCCCGCCCGCACAACCCCTTCGCATCTTCCGGCCATTTTCATTGCTTGTCTTCTGCGCCGCCATGACAAGCATACGGTATATGGTACTGCAACTGTCTGTTTCACCTTCGTCCATTCCGTGTTGTATCGATCGATCGTATTGACAGCAACGTTTTAGACCAGTGCCGGCATCCCGTTTCCCTCGAAATCACTTAAATATCGATGTACGATCACGGTCATGCACCGGTTTCCCGAAACCTATTACGCATCGGGCAAGAAAATGTATCCCGGCTGTTACAGACTATCCACTCTGTTGTGTTTCGTCACTGGCGCCCTCAGCTGACAAACTGCTAACTTAATATTTTCCTTTTGGCGATTAAACCTGCTTTCATTCATCAAGATTTTTGGTTAAACAAATGGAACATACGGGAGAGGAACGATATAAAAACGAATTTGAAATTGTATTCTTTTTAAATGTGTTTGAAATAAATTTTATATACACCATGAATGATATATGATGAATTTGTTCATCGAATAAACATAAAGCACGTATTATTGTTGGTACAGTTGCAAGTTTTGGAAATAACTTCGAAGGTAAGGTTGTTTGGAACAGATTCTCCGAAGTTGAAACCTGCTGCGAAGATACTCCACTCGCCGTGTGTCGTCACCGACCTTCTCAGCTGACACAAAATGGCCGCCTTCGACTGACAGCTGAATTACAAACATATTTTTCTCTGCTAAAACGCGTTAAACCGGTGCAAAACATATTGTCGATCCTTCCTCACGGATGTTGCTGCGATCGCGAATAAACATTTTCGAAGGATTAAGAGTATTTCATTAAAAAGATGTTGCAGTATGGTGTTCGGTCGGCAATAGGAATATCTTGCGATGTCAGGTTTCTTTGGCCAAAGCTTTGTGCATATCGACAGACTGATCACTCGCTTGGATTTCGTCATAGCCGTTCTCAGCTGATGACAAAATGACCGTTTTGTGTATTTAACTACCAGCTGATTACGAAAATTTTGTTGGTAAACACCGTGGCGCGACTGATGTCTCGGACAATGTTACATTTACTCGTTCGACGAAATGAAATAAAAGGTATAGGTGTAAGATTTTATAGATATTGTATACAGGATCAGAGTATTTCGCGGATGATACGAAAGAGGGACGCCAAGAAGGGACGCCGAGTACGGCCATACGAAAAAGAGGAGAGGGCTGAGAAAGTGGAAGGTCTTAGCGAGCGAAGCGCTTTGGTTAGGGTTCTAGTCTGCGATTTTTTCCCGTTCTTCTCGTTGTCCGGGTGGCCGACCAATGAGAGTAAGTAGGTCAGCGTCAGCGTCCAATCGGTGCTCGAGGCCGGGTCACGTGGGTTTGTTGTTATCTATCAGCTGTTTTTCCCGGGCGGGCGGGCGGCCGGCCGGCGCAGTGAAAGCCGCTTGCTCGTCTGTCCTCAGTCCCTCCCGGTCGCTCAGCTGTGCGTCACATGTCGGGTATCGCGAGTCCTACTGTTACTCGTATACAATCGCATCGTGTACCGCTTGTTCGTTCAGGCCATCGTAAAAAGCCGGATTCCTTTTTACCGGCAATCGTCACATATATATTATGCTATCTACCGCGTGCACACCGACGCATTATTACAAATCAGTCACAAAGTGCCTCGAACATGCGGACGGCGTGACGAACGCAGCCAACGGTGCACGCCGTTTTGTTGATACGCTGAGTTCTGTGTTCAGGCCTCGAAGGCCACCGCGTCTTTTTTCATTCTAGAATCAACGGCGCGATCGAAAATTTCATTGAAAAACTGCCGATCCTTCGGCCGTACCACACGTAGTTATCGTGGAACGATGACCTAAAGGCGACGTTGTTGCAAAACGGAGCTCGGTAAAGTAGTCAATAAAAAATTCGAATGACGTAAAGAGGAGTCGGTGCGACCAGTTTCCGAGAGTGTTTCACCGAGTGTTCAACCGATTCATAGATAAATACAATATCGATCCGCATCATTCGTAACACTGTCTCCTCGTAAAGTTTCGAACTGTTGATCCGCGCGTACGTCGTCCCTCCGATTTCATACTTTTCCGGTTTGCATTAGTCGCCTTCACGCGCGTGTCTTCGTTGGTTCAAAGAGAACAGGGCTATAAGACAGAGGGGTAGAAAAGCAAAACAGTGCAAATGAGTTTCACGAGAGACTTATCGACGCCAGATACTTTCGAAAAAGAGACAAACAGTGTCCTGTGAAAATACAAGTGCATTAATCCTCGTCGAACGTTTGTCGATTTACGAGGTGATCAAACGAGAAGTCGTTTATCCATAGATACCACGAATAATGTCGACGGGCAAGAGGCTGGCAAAACGCAGCATAATCGGCACCAGAGTGTGTGCTCCCGGCGAGGACGGGAAGTATTATACTGGCGTCATTCACGCCGTAAAAACGCCGGCGTCAGCCGCCTCAGAGTCAGGCCTCAGTATTACACCGAAGACTCGGTATTCTGTGCGCTTCGATTCAGTGCCTGGTGGACGTCCACCGAGTCCCAGCACCGAGTACTCCGATCGCGATCTGATCGGACCGGGTTTCGGCTCCGTTACCAGCGCGCGGCTCGTGCCAGGCCAGAAGGTTTATCTCACGTATAACGGACGGGAAATTCACGCGGAGGTCACGCAACATCGTGATCATCTTGACGAGGTGGAAGTAATAATTGCACCGAACGGGCAAGAGGTAAGTGTACTTTAAAGATTCGAAAAACTCTAACAGTACTTTTATAGAATGAAGGTATCGAGAATCTTGATGTAACATTTGAAGAAATGTATTAACTATAACGAAGTTTGATCGGGTCTCGTTGCATTCTGGCATAGATTAGCGCGCATCAAAACGCAGCGATCGCGTCTGCGCACGAGCGATATTATTTTTCTCGCTCGACGTTTGAAAGCCGAGTTTTTTTTTCTAAAGAGAGGGGAAACGTGTTCCCCGGCACGCGATAATACGCCATCAGCGTCAGTCGTATCGATGACATGCTCGACGAATTGCAGTGACGGCGTGTTTACGTAGGCCAGAGACGCGCGAGTCGTCGAGGGGGATATGTCGAAAACGCGAGACCGGCCGAAAGGTAAGACGACACGCGACAATGACAGCCGGCTTGGCTGTTGCCGGGTGGAACGTGTGCGTGGCGTATCGTTAATCAGAAAATTTAATTTTCGTGACCTCGTTTCACGACCGAACTATACGATGGTTGTCCCATATACGCAGCGCGCATGAGCGACGATAAACGCTCCCTCTGCTCTCGAACGGGATAGAAATGGGGGAAGGGGCCAAACTCGTTGTTACCTTGCCATCATTGAATCTGGATACGAATGCAGCGCACGATACGATGGACTGATCGTCGGTGATCCAGCATCGATCGAGAATATTAGAGTGTAAAAAGGAATATAGATTGTAGAGGGGAGAGCGCAAGAAACGGGACGGCAGGTTAACGAATGGGTTAACAGAAGGAAATGCCATGGCCGTATCTTGCGGTGCATCCGCCATGGTGTTAGAGACACACGATACACGGAGCCAATGCCAGTCCGTCGATTTTCGACACGCCTTTCTCAAGTTACGGCCGGATAGAGCCCGCTACGGACACGTACCTACATACACACCGCTCGGTTCAGGCCTCTCTCGAGAACCGCGAGAGTTTTTGCAGATTCGTAGAAAAGCGTAGCAAGCGCAACGCAATAAATACCCCATAAAACGAGGGATAGCGTTATTACGGTCGGTCAGGCGTGGCAGAGAAAATATACGGAGCCTCGATACCGCTACGTGGGCGCGGTTAGATTCGTAATGAGAGGCACTGCCGAGTGCCTTGCCTTGCCTTGCCTTGCCTATCTGTAAGCTAGGCTTTCGTTCGCATATGTGTACACATGCGGGAGAGCTTGGTTTTATACGCGAAGCGAGTATGGCAGTACTTGCCAGTGCACCGGCTACCGGTGACCCCACGTGGAACGCATTAGCGCAATATCTTTTCTACCTCCGTTAGGTAGCTCAGGCGTGACCGCAGTTCCATTTCGTGGAAACTTTGCTGTGCGCTTAGTTCGCTTGGGGAAAAATGAACCGGATCTGGTCGAATCAAAGTGTCCGGTTCCGATATTTTTTCTCTCTCTTTTTTTTTTTACGCTCGATGAACGTTATGCTCGTTTCGTGCGACTTCGCTGGGAAATCGTTGCTCCGTGCCATTTTATTAGGCCACTATTTACTATTTCTCGTTATCTAACGCTGGCGTTACCGGGCTCTCGAATATCTTAGAAAATAGACGTCATTGAAGGGGTTCAAGTATTTTTTCTTGGCAAATTGGTCGATTTTGTTTTTCTTCTGCTTCACTTCACTTGGATGTACGATTTGAAACAAAGTATCCAGAGTTTGATATCAAAATGTATTTCCACAGTATACTTCGCTTCAAATTCTTCCAAAAATTTCTCCATCAAGGTAACAAAAGGGTGTAACACGTTCTTTAACCGGCCATGATTATACACGCAGTTCTGAATCGCATCGTGCCATAATTAATGTAATCGGTCGAATACTCTGACGCAAGTACTCGTTCGTGTCGTTACTTATTTACACACGGAACACACACGGGAACGTACATAGTTGACTTTTAGTGACGTCGAAGGTTACCGAAGCGTGAATCGGTAAATACCTGGACGGCGTTTATCTGTTAGCGCAAGCACGAGTAAGTAGTAATTTTAAAGCTTCCGCACGTTTTGCCGGGAATCGTGAGCTCGTCCCAGGCAAACATGATGCATATGCAGTTTCGCAACGACACCTCGTTGAACGATCAACCTTCTGGCAGGTGTAAATCAATATGCTGTTTGGCTAATGATATTCGTCTAATGGTATCCTTAACCCTTCGTTGACGGCTCTGGATCAAATCAATTTTAACCCTTAATTATATATTTATTCATCATTTCAAAAAATATACACGTCTGGTCGGTCTATAAGACTCCGTGTCATCACCAAAGTTCCATATGCTGATTATTAATGAAATTATTAAAAGTGGAAAACAAAAGTTGTTCGAGTCGAGTGTAGAATTACAGCCAACCCTCGGATTTATGGGGTATAGATTGGTTTTATAAAAGTTCCGTGGGAGTTAAGGTCAGCGTTTAGATCGAGAACGAGGGGATAGATTTCAAGGTTTCACGTTCGAAGTTTTATTGAACTCATGAAAATGAAATTTTACCTTCGTAAAGTTTATCAATGAAGCATCGAGTTTGATATCTCATCTTGTAGAAACAGAATTTGCTCGCTGTTTTTCCGATCGATATATGGAGCTCATGGTGTACGGTATTGAACTTGAACTTTTTTGCAAGACCGTTGCTTGCATAAATTTCAATGTCAGCTTGTCGCTTTTCTTTCAAACGGTACGCACAGACTTTTATCGCAACTGTTTTACCGCGCGTTATTAAACGCGTTCCACGAAACTAGTAAAGATATATTGTCCAGATATTTCTGTAAATAACGACAACGAATGTTAAATTCAATCGCTGGTACCCGCATTTCGTCGTTGTAGCTGCTCGATAATTAGTTACATGCGTATTTTATTTATCGTCTTAAATGCGTCACAGCGTGTATAATATCTTGAACAAAAAATTGTTTTGTATTTTAAATTAATTAATAAATAATTCGGTACACGTAAACAAGATATACGATATTGTATTTCTAAAGTTATCATTCAGTTATAAAATCATCATCAAAAGTTAAAATATTTTCCTTAATTATTATACCGTATTTAACTTTACACACTTTTTCTATTACGCCTTTAACGATAATAAAGAACAGTATTATACAATACGTCGTCGTCCATTGACGCTGTGAAGGACCACTGACACCATCGTGGCGTCATACGCATTCAGTAGTTAGGGGCTACTGGTTCCGCTTCGGCGGCAGTCATCGGAATATGTTTGTATATTTTTACAAATTCAAGGATACCGAATTCTTCAATATACATATATGTACTAAAATTCTTGACGGAAATTTCCCGCCCCAAATGAAAAATATTTAAAAAAATATCCGGTCATCATCGTGGTTAGAGCACGTGTTTATTTGGTTCACCAAGTTATCAGCCTCTACAATATCATACAAAATTTCATTATATCCAATTTCGACCACATTTTATTTCATTTCACCGGATGTTATCGTCAAACAGGATGTTATTGATCCTTCTGTTGAAAACCGCACGAGTCACTTCCGAACCGACGGAATCGAGGCTTTCTACGCGACTACAGTTGAGAATCACTGATACCGTGCATTTCACTGTGACGAAAAGGTAACGTACCATTGTACGTGTAACGCCATGTTCCACGACGGGAGTGCGTTTCGCCGTTAAGTGCGATCTGTCGGCTCTATCTACGGTCACCACGGAAATATCCGACCCGCGGGGCGCATTCGAAATAATGGCCGCGTTTAACGGTGTCACTGGTCACCGGCACGGGCGTGAGACGATTGAGTAAGAGATCTGGTGTGTGCTCGCGCGCGCACGCATGGATCCAAAGATAGACATCTCCATACCGGTTAACCTAACTGGCCTAACTATATGCACACGAAGCCGCATCCGCAACAATCTTGCGCGATGTAAACAAGCGGTGATATGCGTGTGGTTGTGCTGGGCTTGTCCAGTGAGTGACATGGTCATGCGGATGTTTCTTCGTACCACGCGATCCCCAGTGCTATCTTCCTGCTACTGGCACTTCCGCTACGATACACAGACCTATTCTAGATTTGTTCTAGACATTTTTTTTTTTCGTTGCTCGGTTTCGGTATACGCGGATAATTCAGCGTATGCAATTTTCCCTTATCGTTCGAAAAAAGCCAGGCGAACGTCGGTCCAACAGCTGCTGACAGCTCGATGATATCCGACGTGTAATTCATTGCTCTAGTTGCCCGAGCCGCCGTTCAGCAGCAGGTGGCCAATCTCCTCTCGATCTCTACCTCCCCCCTGCTCTCTTACGTTGTTCGCTCTTTCGATTCGAGGCTACCAGGCCGTCTGAAGGAAATTAATTGTATAGCTGGAGTTTGATTAACTGTGCACTATCTGCATTTGATACGGGTATTATGGCTGTTAGGTATCATTCATGCAAGGGATAGAGGTATGAGACTATTAAGGGGGGTGGGGGGTGGTTCGTAAACTGCGGGGCTTTGCGAGATAGGTTAGGAATGGTTGTAGATATCGAAGCTTGAAACACAGATGAATAATAACGGAGTTCATTAATTACGTTAAGACAAGGATAGGGGGTCAGAGTTCACTGTCGAACCAATTTTCGGTGACTTTCGATTAAAAGTTCACTGAAATCATCATTGTTAAGAGGAAGAAGGAAATAAAGATGCATTCTTGTCTCCAGTAAATTTTGTCGTAGATTAATTTGCTTCAAGCGATAGGAGCGTATGTTTAATAATACTCCGTACATACGCTCGAGAATCTGTTTCTTTTATCAAACTTCCTGTTGCATAATAACAAAGATATCCCTGACGACTTAGCAAGAAAGATGTCAGAGATATTTTTATTCAATACGCGACGAGAATAACGTTGTATCCTCTTCTTTCGCGCGCTGGTTTCCTTCGTGTACTTTTAATTTGCGTAACGCTACGCATCACCGTGCCGGCTCGAACTGACGCGCATGCCCGTCACTATAGCACGGGCTATTTAAAATAGTATTCAGTATTCGAACAGGCCGGAATCTACAGTGCGTGCACGGTTGCACAGGATTATGTCATACGTGCTTGTACCACTTTGCCGGTAAATAGGTTACGCAAGATGGATCACGGATGGCCACTATGCACAAGCATTAACTTATAGTCGCTGGGCCGGCCGGCCGGCCGGCGTCCATGTGTCTGTGCACAGCCGCTGTCTATCGTTTGGAAACTATATAGAAATGATACGAGTAGAACTGACCGTAGTTTTTCGATCTTAGCAAACCGTGTAACGTTATAAATCAATGTTCCAGCACCTAAGACTACCCTGAGGTTCGATACGATATTTAGAACTTTGTATGCTTGTATTCTTTCGGATAATTTCAAGTTAATAATACTTTGTTGAAATATTACGAGCGTTGGAATCAAGGAAGTTGTTGCGGTTAAAGGATTGTTCAATATAATTCGCTTACGTGAGCATCGAATTCT
This sequence comes from Stelis phaeoptera, assembly GCA_943735885.1. Classification (NCBI taxonomy): domain Eukaryota; kingdom Metazoa; phylum Arthropoda; class Insecta; order Hymenoptera; family Megachilidae; genus Stelis; species Stelis phaeoptera. Next base: position 9,595,526 of record OX030933.1, read on the forward strand.
AATTTCATGCAAAAGAAAAAGAAAAACTGCAGCGTTATGTCATCATTTCGGACGAGGTAGCGATCGGTTCACCTTTCTCTCTTCGCGAAGTGCTGCAAGCTTGATTTCGGGTTTGGAAACAACATGGCGGCTAGTTGCGCCGACCGACCGTTGGAGGCACTGCATCCTAGCCGATCGTAAAAGTCGGTCATAGAGTTTACAATGCAACGCCTTCGCTCTAGCTAGCTCCGTGCTCTACGATCCCTCCTCTATCTCTTTCCCTCTCTTTTGATTCGGTTTACCGCGATTGCGCCTGTGTCGCAATCATTAACACGCTCGAGTACAATTACCTTGGATATTGGAACAGCTCTATGCCATTGCAATACATATGTATCGCGCACGATCGCACGCAAGGTTCCAACGAAATGGGCGCATAGTACGGCGGCGAGACGCGTTGACTTTTAATAAGTTGCACAGCCAGACGTGATGGCATGAAATTGCAAAATGGAACACGCGTGTCGATTACGATTACCCGGAATCGTCATTCTTACATTCCATCGGGCTAAATAATATAAGTAGTCGAGAATTCCACGAGCTGCCCACGCTCTCCGTACTATCGCAGGCGGAGCCGATGTTGATCGAACAACCGTAATGGCCGTGAACGAAATTTCATTGTCCACGTGAAAGTAAATCGGCATGCTGCTTGGAATTCGTGCCAAACTGACGTCCTTGATTTCGAATGCAACACACGAGACGATTCGATGGACAATTTTTAATTACTCGAGGACATGCTCTTGGTACTCCGTGAATTTTTCAAAATACGTACGTTGAAAGGTCGATTTTTATTCGTTAACAAAGTTGGACGCGAAAACTGTAAAAGTCAGCTGATCGCTGCACGAGGCGCGTAAGTTTGCGCGTGTTCTCCCAACCCTGAGGATATCGGTCGTGAAAACGAGTCACACTGACGTAACGATGCAGCACGCGTTATAAATTATGATCGATAATGTAACCTTGTACGCGCGAAGGTAACATATGGCGGAATATGCATCGCCACAAGTCCTTTGGGACTTTCTAACAATTTATGTCAATGATACGAAACACGGAGGGCACAGTTGTGCGTAGCGTTACCGTGACAGCTACCGTAAAGCAACATTTGTCTTAGTCGCTTTAATCCATCACTGTAAGTCAAACTTGTTAACGACCAACCGGACCGTACGTAACACGGGTTACGATCAGATAAGCATCAACAAAATGTCTCTGTTTTTTTTTTTTTAATAAATCGATCGAATCGTTCGTGTAAACACGCGCACGAAATATCACGTTCGCTTTTCAAAGTGAAAATAGAGCATAGATTTATTCGTGGAACGTGAATTCCCGGTTAGATGTTGTCAGTGCCGGTAGAATGGTGGATAGTTAAGCTGGACCGATGGTGCTGCCCCTGGCGAGCGGGTGGCCAGTGTCACGAAAACTCGGCTTGTGCGCGTCGCTGCTTAGGACACGAGGAAAAGTGGCGCGTATCTGCCGCATCGAGAGAAAAGCGAGGTCGGGCCTTTCTCAGAAAAGTAGGTCGAGAAGGTACACTCGATCGTACACACGAACGCGTGCTGCGTTCCACGCGTCACGAGATTCACAGGAAAGGTATCAGGTTGTACGTCCCTGTGCGACGAAGCATCCCGCCGACTCCCACGGACACGGATAGAAACATTGGGAAAACTCGAGGAAGAAAAAATTCTCTACAGGCGTCGATTGAACACCCTTCTCCTCTGTCCTCCCCACGTTTCCTATTGTTACGTCGTTCTCGTTTCTTTGCCACGTTCTATGACTTTCCAACGTAGCAAACCGGCTTCCGACTATGTGGAACGAGATAGGTGGCCTTCTGTATCATCGATTAAACGATTTTACACAGCGTTACACCGATGAAAAGAAACTCGCTCGGGCAAGTAGGTGGTTACGAGGGGGGCTACGTATCTAGCATCTCATTGAACGTCGAGAACTCTGATGATTTAACAAGACGGATGAATAAATTACTCCTACGAAACGGGTCTTGCGGGGATATGGGCGTGTTCAGTTGTTTACACGGTTCACGTGTAGAAAACAATCATTAGTTAGATGATCTGACCAGTTATTGAATAATTGATACGCGTATCGTGATTACACATTTTCCACGACTATTGTGAGACACGCGTGTGGGTATTATGTACAAAGAGGGTCTCGAAACACGTGGGATGGAACGATCTACCTTCGGATATCATTTTTTCCTCCCCATCAGACGGATTTATCGATCGAACTATCGTATCAGCTGTTGGTGAGCCAATTACCATATATCTTCTTACACGATCAACACGACTTCTCATAGAATGTATTTATCCGGAACACCATTAGCTTCATCGTTCTTTTTTCCTCCGACACTCTTGTGATTCGCGCGGATGAAAAATTAGTCGACGATGGGCCCTGATCCGGCTATTAACGGAGAGGGTGTAGGAGGATATCGGAGAATGAAAACAAACTTTCGCTGCGTAGAACGAGAAGTCGAAGCGTGTTCGAGTTCACGCGGCGCTGGTTAAGGCGCGTGTAAAGAGAGGAGGCAGAATCGTAGGAGGACGGTACGGTGTGTGGGGCAGGGAGATGGGTTTAAAAGGGGGCCAAGAGAGGGGCAAAAGGCGGCCAACATACACTCTCTGTAACAGAGCAGAGAAGAGTGTGCCAGCGTAGATTTTACGCAACGTCGTCTGTGATATAACGAACCCGGCTCCATACACAGCGCGACGATAGCGCGGCTCCGTTCGTCTCGTAGGGCATGTACACGCGTCAAGAAGTTATGCGCGAAATAGCAGGAATCAGCGTGGCGGCGCGTCGTCGTGGTTTACCTGGTTTAGCTGGACCTAGCTGAACGCAATGACCCAAATTGTATCGCGAAGCAGGTCGTAGCCTAGATACCGGCACGGGCCGGACTGGGTCGAGCCGAGCCGGCCTTTTCCCGCCCGTCGACAATCGGCAAACGTAGCGTAGTATTTCGCTCGTACCGCGAACGGCAGCCCAGATTTTCACTTTCGCGCGGGTGAACGTTGACACTCTCGCCTTTCGATAACGGGCGCAAACTGGATCGAGTGCTCTCTTATGCACATACATACAGAGTGTGCTAAAAGTAATGGTCATTCTTCTAAGTTAGTAGGAAACGGAGTTGCTTATTTTTGGAGTAATTTTTATCGGTACAAAACAAGTAATGCCACTGTGCCATACGATTTTTAGAAAAATTTTCAGGGTTCTCAGTTAAAAGACGACTTACCTATAGTTAAGTAGTAGAGTCATAAGTAACTGTACAAAACTCTGCAGTCATTGGCCCACAGAAGTATCGAGTATCGACACAGACAGCTGTCAAGTAAATAGGCAACGAGGTATCCTTCAATCCTCGAAAAATAGAAGTTGAAGTATATGTTTAACTACAGTTTTATTTTTGTATATACTCTGTAGGACAGTAATTACCGTAGTACTGCTTGCGGATAGGGTCATGACCATCAACTTATCAACACCCTGTACACATGTAGGCTCACTTGGATGAGCAATGATTCGTAGCGGCATAGTCGATGAATGAGTAAGCCCAGTTTAAATGATACACTTTCTTTGTTTGATATCTTTGGAGGATGGAGAGGAGAAGTGTGGCTAGGTTTCAAGCGGTCGAAGATTGCAACCAGTTGTTGCGTACTCGTTTCATACGAGCTCACCAATGTTTTATGGCCTATATACAGGTTTTGTTTAAACTGTCGAATCTATCGAAGATCCTAAAATCACTTTGAAATTTCTGAGGAAGAACAGTAAAGGAATGCTCGATAGTTAATGACGCCTACTTTGTATTCCTTTTAACCTTAACTATGTCGAAGATTCATTTTGATTACTCAAAAATCCATACAAAAGAGGATAATCGTTATCTTTATTAAGCGTGTCGTCAGTTTGCAGCTCGTAGTAAATCTTCGAACGAGGTAATTGCTTTAGTGGGGCTCGTACAGAAGGAATTAGCGCGGACTTTCCAAATTAGTGTTCTCATAATGGACACGGTGATTCGGGGGAAAACCTCGACGATCGTTACCGCTCGGAGCCATTATATCCATTGTCGTGCAACGATTCAAAAGATACATAACACCAATGGAACACTTTTCTTCATTTGCTTTTCCACGTAGACGCCATTGCACCACGACTGCACGGACTACCGTTATCGCCGTTGCGTGACCTGCTTTTCGGTACATACCTTCTTTTTAACGGGGAAAGAAGAGGGGGATCGGTAAAAGAGAAGACAAACGGAAATGCCGGAGGTATCACGAACTGTAATTATCGAATTCTCGAGTACTGCGATTCCTGAAATCTTCGTGACGCGTGAAAATTCTGAAAAATCTATGCAGTTCAAAGAAATGTCTGAACATGGAAGGTGTAAAGGTCGTCGGGGAATCAAAAATTCATTGTCTCTGTTCTTATTTTTTCTTTTTGCACGTATTTGGCAACGAAACAGATACGCTGTTTCGTTTCTGGTGAATCACTATATGTGTTTTCGAGTTTACACGCTTGATCGTGACACACTTGATAAATTTAAGGCCGTTCGCAGTCCTTCGTTTCCAGCCTCGTGAAATTTTAACAATAGCCACGCTGCCGTCGATTTCCACCACGGCTGACCGTGACGTATGCCCGCACAATGACGCACAAAGAGTAGGAAGAGCCCGATGACAAAAGCGTTGAGGCCACAGACCGACCGAGAAATTACTGACTAGAAGTCAGCCGTGGTTGCCAACGTTTCAACGTCACGTTCAAAATAGACTGCTTGTGAAATGGGATGAGAAATGAATCTTTCGCAAGATCAATTCGACATTTCTGGCAAATTTATCCATTCGACGCAGATCACTTTCATTTACGCATACGGGGCTGTGGTTGTACTATAGTGACAATCTTTAACAGCCAAAAGTAGAGTAGACACTACGCTGAAAGTGGGTGTAGTTAGTGATTCTCAGCACACTATCCACTTGCGGCAACTGCTCTCAAGTGGACACGTACCTTACCTAATTTCAAGTTTTCTAACGACTCCGCAAGAAGTACAGGGTTCGTCATCAACTGTGACTCTCAGATACCCGAGGACCCATAAAGTCCATCATTGTTTACAAGTGTCGTAAGGCATAAAAACAATAACAGTAATAATCATGCTTCTCGTTAGATTGGTCAGTTGAAGCACGATAATAACGTGTCCAGCGGTAATTCGACAGAAATGACGGTACTCGGTTTCCAAGTAGCCACCGGCTGAAGGGTTAACGCTGTTCAGCCGCGAGTTCTCTCGCGATTTCTCTCGAACGTTTGGCCAAGTTTTTTTCTTTTTTGCCCCCGCATCCGGACTGATTCATTTCGCGTCCCACTTAAGCCGATCCGTCCAGCGGCTTTTCCCCGCTGAACTACCGCCAGGGACAATGCAAACACGCGCCTCGACGTTCGCGGCCGAAGAGGAGAGCCGGTTTTTGCGCGTACGTCGCGACATTATCTGCCAGCTGCTAATCGTTCGTTCGTTCCTTATTCAGTGTCGTAAGTGTTGTCGTGGATAACGTTACGAACCCGACCAGAAGGGAACGAAGGGGGAAGTTGTTGACGGTGTTGAACGATGACGTCACCGGTAGCAACTCGACACAGTGACACCGATTGCCGGTTCTACCGGGAGGAACAATCAGGCCGGCAACAGCTGAACGATTCCTTCGGCTGCTGCTTGGTATTGCTTGTCACGATTGTCGTCACTCGCGGTTGAACGAGGCTCCGATAGCGCGAAGAAAAAAAAATATTTTCTTGCTGATAACACGGATATCCAACCTCTGAATAGATAACTCTCTTTGTTTTAACCCTTGGGGCAGCGCGTGGACGAACAATTTGTATGGCTAATGGTCTTGCAGCAATAATAAACGCTGCGGTTCTAGGTTTCTCTTACTTTCAACACCTGTAATCACTTGAATCCTATAGTCAGCCATCATGAAACGGTCACTGTGCAGTGGGGGTGACTATAGAACGAGATGAAATATATTATAGATTAAAATGGAATAAATTTAATGAACTATTAACCATAGCGATAGGATTAATCTCGAGTACTGGTCAGCTTTGACCTGTGTTCCGTTATAAATGAGTAGGAAATTGTACGTTTTATTGTACAGGAAGCGGGTTGGTTGGAGAAGTAGAGCACAGGTTGAGTATTCGATACAGTTATGTCTATGTACTTATATTCAGGATTAACTTAATTACACCAATTAGTTGTAGATCTCATGCTCCGAAAAGTGATCGTGAATTCTTTTACGTATCCGATATGAATTAATTCAGTATTTTGAATTTCTGTGGCCAGGGAGTCGATACGAATTAAATACGTTCCTAGAGACTCTGCCTTTCTCTGACCCTAAACCTTTCGTACATTCCTAAGACTCGTTCGGTCACGTTCGCTCCACGAATCATCATTCTTAGTTACACGATTCTAATCGCTCCATTCCAAATATTTTTCATTCGCACCTAAAGCCTCTCGAACTTCGTCACATTTCTCAGCCGTCTATGCATTCTTGAAGGCTGCGTGACCAGTCGAGACTAAAAATCACACTAGCAATCGTCGTATTTGTCGCAACTGGACACCACCACACGTTGACAGTCTAATTTTACTCCCAAATGGACACGCACCTAAATGTTCCAATATTAAACTAACATAGAAATGCTAACAATTAAACTACTACATAGTTTCGTGGTGTTCAGACATATTATGTAAATGCTGACGAGTTAGGTTCGTCTGCGAGCCTATAGAGAGGTCGTGTCAAGAATCCGAAACGACAAAATTATTCGGGGGATCATTCAGATAGAACTGAACGGGACGGCAAAACTTCGTAGTCAGTAATAATATCCTTTTTATTAACGCTGATAACTGTGGACGACTGTCTGCCCTGTTCGTTTCTCGAAATTAAAGGAAACTTTGATCAAGGTGTTAACACTTTGCTTGTTACGGGGCTTATCGATGACCAACTGCTGATGTGTTAAATTGCCGATTTAAAATCCGGACGATCGATAATAATTGTTGCCTATAGTTCGATCAAACTTGTTCAGGTATAGTTTTGTTTCTAATCGACAAGCAATTACATACATGATATTCCTTCGCTGATAACGTTCGTCCCTCCCTGGTCTTCGACGTCTCGCCGATAATCTCTGTCGCTCGATACGATCTCATAGATCATTGTTTTCGTTCTTCCCGTCTAAATCCATCCATCAAGGCCGCTTTTTGTACTAGATCTTATCTGTGAGACAGGTAATCAGTACGAATGCGTCGCGGGTCTGTATATCTTTTTCGCAACGCGTCTCCTTATCAGCTGGTCAACCGATACTCGTAACTTTTTGTTTGTCACGGAATTTTTCACGTCCTTCCTTTACAAACGAAAAGAAGTGACCCTTCGGCAAATTTGGCAATTGTGAATGTGCCCCTGGCTTTTCAGTTTCTTTATATCTCTTTTCTGCAGAATTGTTTGGTAAAGTTCGACAAGTAACAATTTTAGATTTTGAAAATTTTAGGTTTTGAAACAAACCGTGAGGGATGGTCGCAAACTTAGCCGTTAACGTAATTATATTTTATGAAACGAACCTGTTGAAATATTTCCTGGACTTTTGTTTGACGATAGTTTCTGTTGTTGCTCGGTACAACGATCAATCGTTTGAAAGAATGACCAATCATTTGTTTGCTTTTCAATACAGGGTCCAGCTGATAACATACAGTCACTTCGCAAACTGTCTTATTCATCGTGGCGTTGATTTTCTATTTCTGGATTCAAATTTGTACAAGGTGACGGTCCGTAAATTAGTCATTAAGGGCTAAGGTCAACGTTCTCCTGGTTGAAATTGTTCAAACATGTCAGAGGAGTGAGTCGATTTTGGAAGCAAATAAACTATAACATTTCCTTGACTTTCGAACGATTTTATAATCTGTTAAGTTTGATACTACTTTTTTAAATATCCTTTTTCTTAAATATATCGAAGTCTTACATTTGAAAATTTAAGATGCTTAATTTTAAGGGTGATTCATTTGGTGACTAAATTTAGATCACAAGTTGACCTAATCCTATTGCTATTAGGTTGGGAATTAAATTCGATGAGATCGTCTAAATTTGATTGCAACAGAAAAGTAAAATTCGAACAATACTTACTTCCGATAGAAATTATTACATATTTCAATTGTAATGAATAATTCTGGTTACACGTGTTGTTATCATAGACTCCAATAATAGCAAAACGGACAGATTATGATTGCAATTGGTTATCTTATTACAAATGCTCACAGTTTCATCGGTACACCCTCTAGATATCCTTTATTCCGTCCATTGCGAAAGGATGTAGATCAGCCTCGATCTTGTTTGCTCGTACGGGACTGCATCGAATTACTTGATCGATTAACTCGATATAAATCTGGATATGCGTGTCTGACGTGGTAAACAGGAACAGAGTTGTCCATTTGTCTGCATCGATCGTCGATTTACAACGATAAGAAGAGGCTAACGATTAATTGGCGTTCATGCACAGAAATGAAAATTTCTCGAGTACCTACTTCATCAAAATCGACCGGATTCTTCCAGTTTTTCTTTTCTTTTCTTCACACTGATCATAAAATCAATCCTATTCAATTGTTCACTGAACTACTATAGCTGGAAATTTGTTGCAAGACCGATATGTTCTTTATTTTTTTTAAATTTCACTATTTTAATTGTTATTTGGATTAACGATTGCAGCAACTTTCAAGTAATTCGGACACTTTTTACTGATCATTTTGATATGGTCAGTTTCATGTTTTGAAAAGTAGACAACTTTTTATATTTATAATTGTTAGTTATGAATAATACAAGGTTGGTTTCGAAGCTTCTGTAGGTCGATATTTTTGAAATGTTTGGCTACCGCTTTGGACACTTCTGTTATCTCGTGTTTTTAAGCCATGACAGCGTGAACGTAGACAGGGAACCCTTCGTGAACCTTTATAGATAAATATTTGTGCTCCTTCAACGGATACCTGGTAGCCCGAGTTGAAGGAAAATAATAAAACATACATAATGATTCAAATGTGTACTCGTTTGCTTTCTCATTTTATTAGAATTAGCTTTTTACATATTAAATTCTTCTTTTTTTCTTTGATCAGACAACTGAATAAAACGATTACCTAACAGTTATTATTTTTAAAAATTCGATGAAACTTATTGAGAAAATAAACATTCATTTTCAACGAAGATTCTTCTCAGAGAATAAAGAAAATGAATTTGCTGCAACACACCGTGATTTTCCGCGGGTATCTGAGATCGCGTTTGTTTGCGTCTCGAATCTGTTTTCGATTGTAGAAAAAATTCACACAATTATGACTCGAGAAACGTCTCAAACGCAGTGCAAACACCATATTACGTTGCCTCGTACGTTTAATCGTTGTTATTGAAGAAGTCATTTCATCGGTGCATTTGATATTAACACTTTTCACACTCCTACGCTTCTGGACACCTCTGATTGCTCTCCGATTTGTGTCCGTGCTACTTTTCGATCCGAGCACGGTGTAAAAATGCTCAAACAACAACAGTTCAGCACGCTAATTTAACACCACGAATATAAGAAGATAAAGGTACTAAGTGACTAATTTTAGAATATGACGGCTAAGTAATTGACACCACAGTGGTGTCAGTAGCCGCTCACTTGACGCCACAGTAGTGTCAGCGGTCGTTATAGTCGTCAACGTTACTTAAGGATATATCCCACAGAATACTTAAATCAATTCGAATCACAAAGTGGCAGAACAAAAAGAAAATGGAAAATATCCACAGTGGTTAGGTAAAAATCTGTGGTTCGTGTTTGAACGGAAGCCACCGGTGTTGTACCCGATAGGCGAGGGCAGTTTCATGAATAAACCATACATGACACGTTTATGCTCGCTCGACAAAAGCTTCTGAAACTTAATTCGATGAGCAGGGGTCTCTGTCGCAAGACAGATCAGCATCGCTGACTAAGATTTCGACAAGACTAAATTTGACCCGGGTCATAGTCCTGAATTGTCGTCGCCGTGTAGAAAGGGGATCGCTTGCTTGGCAGTCATTGATAAGCGGAATCGAGGAGAATTCCATTCATCATCGATCTTAAATATTTCGACTAAAATTGGCCGGTTAAACTTTCTAGATCAGCAATTTAACCCTTTGCGGACGATGGGCGGATATATTCGCCTAAATAGAATCTTCATGGTATCTTATAAATTTGTATATAAATTCTTAAATATCGTGCTGTAATCTTGGCGCAAAGAAAAATGATAACTGTAGAAGTAGGGATTTCTGATATATCCTTTGTTTTGCTTTAAGTTATTTATATTTCCTGCATACATCTCGTGTCAAGCATGAACGTGCCTTGTCCGCAAAGGGTTAACACTAGAACTACCAAAGGGGTCAAAATGACTTGCTTTAAATTTCTTATTTTAAATATCCTGTTATCAAGGTAAAGAATTATTCTATATGTTCGTTTACGTTTCATCTTTTATTTATTTTGCTTTCTATTTTAGGTTCAATTGAAAAGTATGGGTGTATTGAACGTCGGTAGTTCTAGTGTTAATATAAAAATATACAGAAGACTTTTAGTGGCAAGATGACCGTAACGACGACAAAACTACGAAGCGTGCGCACAATAAACTTTTCCCATAAGGCACATGTGCATCATCGGCAATTTGTTTGTTTCTGTTATCTATAGTATTTCCTTGATCTCGCTGTAAACAGAAATTATCTTCGTGAACTTTGCATCATGACCTTCCTTCTTGTTCAGCAATCGTTGTTCGTTAATTTGATACGCATTGATCTGGTGCTTGAAAAGCTCACTGGCTAATACCTGCCAATATTCTTCACCAGAGCTGCTTATCAGATTATGACGATAAATTCATCCAGTACAAAGTTCCATTTCTTCAATATCAAAATTAATTTCCAGGATAATCATTCGGATATTGTAGGTCATAGGTGATACCGTTATAAATATCTGTCATCATAGGTTTCCTTAACTTCAAACACTAACGTTAAATAAAATCACCCGGACGTATAAAATATAAAAATTTCCTGAGCAATGTTACGATTCAACACATCTGCCATCGTTTATTACAAGACCTGTGTAACTTTTCCGTAAAGTCACAACTGCTACTGCCTTTCATAAATTGCAACAAAACCTGCTACTACCTTCCTTCAGAAGCATCGATCACCACGGCTTGAAAACAGAATTCAAAAGCAGAGAAACCCTCGAATGTCAAAAGTCACGCGAATTGCTACATTAACGTTTACCGCAAGACCTGGTACTAGACCGTAGTACTACGTTCGCCCGTTACGAAAGAGCCGTGTAGTTACGCAAGTTCGCGAACGAGCGCAATCAGTTCCAGTAAAACGAGCTGCACCTTGGATCGCGCGAATCATCATCGAGAGCTTATCTAAAGGGGGCACACGGAATCGCGTTCATCTGCTGCTACTCTGTCTCGATGCTGACACGCGCTTCACGGCTTTGGCTGATTTCTTTGTTACAACCGATCTCCCCATCATCGACCGTTATTAGCCGACGTTGATGGCGCAACCGCGTAATCGTGCTTTCCACGTGCAGACTGCACCTGAACGTGAGTAACGAACGCGTCTGCTAGGAAACTAGGCATGCAAGAATCTAGGAACGACCGGCTGTGCAGCACGATCGCGGGAAAGGACAAAGCCTGACCGAAATAATCGCTGCCGAGCGATTCGATTCGATGAGATATTTTGTGCTGTTAACAAGCTAAATAATACCTCACGATATTCATCGAACAAAAGAAAGATATTCTTTGATCGAATTAGTGTTTTCCGATCTTTTACCGATTGTGACCTTATTTCCTTTTTGTGGCTCCACTGTCTTATCGACAGAAAGATAGCGGTTTGTTTTCCTCGCTGCTTCCTTCCGTTTTATGCGATTTCCACCCGTGGTACTTTTGGAAATCCTGGGACCACGATTGAAAATTCCTAGGTCATTTATCCGGGAGCTACTGTCCTGATCCTTAAGAATATGGAAGATGAAGTTTTTGGTTCATTGTCTTTGTTACGCTTCAAATGTTGTCAGGCTAATTGGGTTTATTTTCGACTTTTAGAAAAGGCGTTCACTTTTCTTGTTATTTTGGAAAAAATAACTCTCCAACGTATCGAAGAAATTTTTTGTAAGTCATGGTTTTCCTGTTGTACTCCTTATCTCGAGTGATAAAGGTGAAAACAAAGGACGTTCGATATCCTCGATAACAGAACAATCAGTTCTTCCTTTTCCCCCCTGTAATATCATACTTTGAATGGTTCTATCAAACAAAAGTCTCAGAAAATGTTGATCTTTCTTATTTTTTAATTAGAAACAATAAGTGACAAATGTAAAATCATCATCCGTTCTCTGCGATTACGTTATCCTTCTAAAAATTATGATCGTCTTCCAGTGAAAATTCGTACGCGAGTTTTTATCGCATTGAATTGTTTAACGAATGACACGTTGAAAGAATACAATGAAAAAAGGATATGCAGTTCCAAAACGGATCGTGAGTTATCTTATAGAAAAGGAGCTGTCATTGGAGACAAGGTACGAGCGTGTTGAAGGATGGAACTGAATCATCAGCTGGTAATTCTTTTTTTTTTTTTTTTCGCGACCGCCATAACGGAGGTCGTGTTCGAGCCTCACTTTCGATTCTCGACTATTAACACCTTGATCAATGATATTCTCAATGATTTTCGTATCGCTATGCAAGACGTCTAATTTCTGTAAAAGAAATGAATAGCGAATAATTTAGGTTTCCCAAATCAAGGTTATATATTTTGTAGGTAAAGATAAGGTTTCGTGTAAAAATTAACAACTTGAAGAAAAATTCACGTATTTGGTGGTCAGTACCGAATCAAAAAGTTTAGAAAAATTTGAAAACTCGGATCAATCTACTTGGTTTTCTTACCCTTTATTGTAGGGTCCAAGATACGTGTACACATTCTCGGAATCAGTGTGCGAAAAGAAACGAATCGTGTCACCGTGAAAAAACAGGCGTGCGTCCGAGACGCAAAAATAACCAGAGATTCTTCCTCGTGTGATGTAACGCTTGTTTTTCTAACGCCTCGCCAATATAATTCATCATAACGATTTGTTTCTCTGATGCAAATGCTTATCGATAGATCTGCATACGTGCATGGCACGATCCTGTTCTTCTGGTTTTCGCCATTTTGCTTAAGTCATCCTTTGCGTAATCGTTTTATAGACATCCACCGATGTTTACCGAATTCGATATTACCAAATGACATGAACTCTTCTCTTCTTCCTTAACCCCTTAATATTCACAGGACGGATATTAATTCTTTGCACTCGGCTGTCCCCTCCGATGGGACATGTTTAATTTACTAAAGTATTTGCCCTAGATCACTAAACATTCAGTTCTGCTATTTTGTTTGCAATAAATAAAGTGCTTTCAATTCGTAATCTATGACAGAGTAACGCTGATTTAAGTTTAGTAATCTAGGGTTGAAATGTGAAATTTTAAGTTTCATCTGTATTAAAATATAGAAACTTAAGGAAAGGAATAAAAATAAATAGACTCAGAAATATTTGTAACTCGTTCCTTCCAAAATAGTGCATTGTTTATTTGGAAATTTTGCTGTCAAAATAGACTTGATTCGACCGTATCTAAAAATGCTCCGAGTGCAAAGGGTTAATTTGTTATCACAACAACGAATAATAAAATTAGAGTACGGTTTCCTGTATATAAGATTGGATTTTAAGTATAAAATCAAGGATTAAACCCGTTCCACAGGTGTTGTATGAATCCTTCAAATCGTAAAAAATGAAATCAATTACAATTGACGTCAGACGGAACGGATTATTCCCGACCTTTTGTCGGAAGTTCTTTGAAGGTGTCCCAACGTAAACGAGAACTGACGTCATGGATAAATTATCTATCAGGTATTCCCGGATCTTGCGAAACGTATCCCAGCTGCAGGGATAACTCGGTGTTCTAATTTTCGCCTGACTCATCCGACCCATTGGTCAACCCCTGCGAAATATCTTGCAAGAAAACACGGTTTCGAGAACGTGCTGATTATCTCTGCGCATGATTTAATGTCTCCCATTACTCATTCGTATCGAGTGTCTTCCGATAGCGACGGATTAAATTATTCATTCGATAAGTTGAAGAATTTTTCGTATTTCGTTTGATGGAAAATTAGTTCAATTTTCGAACACCTTCTTGTTCTTTGCATCGTTGCACACAAATCTTATTGGTTGAAAAAAAGGCGAAGGATAGCATTTCAGGGTTAAGCTCGACACTAAAGCGACACATAACTAATCAGATTTAGAGAAAATCTCGTTGAGCTTCTACCAGTTTTAGGATTTAGGATTTTAATTTCAAATCCGAATTTCGCTGGTATCGAACACTCTTTTCGTTCAAGTCCTAGTTAGAACACAGTTTTGTCATCGTTCGAGTTAGTTCTTAACTACGAACAGTGAAATACACTTGAAGCAACTTGGCGCTAAGCTGGCCCTCGAGTGAATTTTACGTGTCCCGTTATGCGGACCGAATCTCTGCGCATTCTTCGATCGAGGTCATGGCTCTGCGAACGTAGCCGGTAATCTCATAGCTGTTTCTTCGTTTATTCCGTGACTCTGATCGGCCGAATCGGTGAATGGAACCGAGACATCTAAACAGTGAGTCCATCTCGGGCCTACCCAAAGAATTTATCCTTGTGGCGTGTGTCCTTCACAGTGGGCAAACTAATGTAGCAGTCGAATGACTGTCAGATCCGTGTTTCTCCAATTCAAATAACCTTTGTGTGAAAACTGACAGAGTACCTATCATATTACCAGCGAACACGATATCGTAAGTAAATGAAAACTTGTTCAATTATCTCCAAAATATCCCAATGACGTGTCTTGATAATATATTCTGAAGTAAAATGAAACAATGTATCTATGAGATTGGTTTTCACTTGCAATTAGTCACAGAGGCACAACGTGAAAAATCGTTTTCAACGAGTTCACACCGGTTTTATGACGACCTTTAGCGATCTCAGGTAGTCGGCTATTCGTGCAGGTGTTCGAACTATGCACGATTATGAATAACAGCGGTGACTATAGCGCTAAACAATGGTGACACGAGCTGGTTGCACCTACCAATTCATTGCTTCTATCGACGTGAATTCCTGGGAATCGATAATCGTTTCGGGCGGCCATCGCGCAAAGTAACGCGTTAGAAAACACACGGTATCACTCGCGTAGGATTTCGCGAAACGCGTGGGCTCGTTGATGATTAAATGTTTGAAACACCATGAAGTTGTCCGTGAATCATCTGGGTGACAAAAAATCATGAACTGTTTCATTTTTTTTTTAATTAAACGATGACTCGTTAAAAGGAACTGCAGTAGTTATATCGTTGTTATTATTATTATCGGTAGATAATCCTTACGTAACTCTTATATAATCAAAATTTGAAGGCTAAAATAATTGGCTACTTTTGAATATTCATATCCTAACATACAGTGTAGGTAAAAGTTATGCTTTTGGTGTTACGACGACTTTAACTGTAGCGAAGTATACTGTTCCGTTCGATCTTAACTTAAGGGAACACAATTTAAGTATATTTTGAGTGTAGTTTCATATCGCTCATTCGCGTATTTGTTTTTGTTAATTTTTTGTATTGCTGAATATTACCATATTTTAAATAGAAATATGTAGATGCGAAGAACGTTGTGACGATAGGATTTAAATTCGTTGTCATATTTCATTAAAAAGCAGAATATTGTGCTTTGTAATATAAAATGGTACCATTATAAATGTATTTTTAATTACATTCTTCATCAAAATTTGAATATTTATAATTTCAAAGTGTTTTTAATCATTTGATCACCCCACTGTATATGTGTATCTTTTACAGTTAACATACTTCAATTTAAAGCTGGAGGGAAGTACTACCATTTTCATTTTTCTGTTTTCCTTAAATCCATCATTTTCAATTATGTATGTCATTTATACGAAGAAATATAATTTTCGGAAGCGAGGAAATATTAGGCGAGCAACAAGTCAGACGACACAAGATTATTTGATTAATTAAAATGATACAAAACTCGTGAATTTTAGAATTTTCAACAAAATACCGCTGCTCCAAGAGAAATGAATCGATAAACAATCCTTCAGTACAATCGTGCAGGTATTCGATTGACGGCAGAGGCTGCAATTCACGAAAGTGGAGACGTTTGACAGCGGAAACGCAAGGTTTCTTTGATGGTCCGATACAGGGTATCGTTCTTTATTCGTCGCCACCGGGTTTACAGTTATCATTGTTTGATGGAATGCGGCCTTCCTTTCCTGTTTCCCGACGAGGCAGCCAACAACAGCCACCGTGCTGCGAAATATGGACAAACCCGGAAAGTCCTTGGCTCCTTTGGCGAACGTATTTCGCTCGTCGCATTCCTCGGCGATTAACGTCGCAAATCGAAAAAGGGTCGGGTGGCAAAGGTGGAAAAAGAAGGTGACTGTGCGAACGTCGGAATCGGGCCGATTGCGAATTCCGTGGCTCGATAAAGGTATCTTTGGTATGCACGATTGTGCGCAACATTCTCCATTGCGAAATATTCGGCGAGGATTTGACACGTTGCTGCGACAAGGGTTTATGAGTTTATGGTGTTATACTAATATTAGGTTCACCGATGTTCACCATCAATTATTGACAGTAGCGAGTTATAGTTGATACGATAGAGTTTATCAGAAGTTAGCAGTTTTTATGTATTAGCGATCGTTACATTTCTTTTCCTACAAAAATATTTATTACAATTCTACAAACTTTCCTTTGAGATATAATTCGAATGATTTTGATGCAAAATAGCTGCCAACTTAATAAAAATATGAATAAAAATTTTATTCGTCAAATTTGATTTTTATATTTAAATGCAATTTTTATATTTAACTAATAGCAGCTCGTATGTTTGTTTAGGCATTCACTGTTCAAGGATGTCATTTCACGTTACGACGCGACAGAATAAATGTTAATTTCACTTTAACAGAATACCAACTAAGCCTAATCACTTCAGAAAAAAAAAAGGAATGCTTGTCACATAAAATTGTTCATCTTTTATTCATATATTCCATTCTAGGTGAAAGTATTGACATGGTAACGTGTTTCTAGGGGAATATTAATATTAAATATTATCATAAGTAATTGCAAACTTCCATGTCTGATGTTTTATCTATCCCATTGAATGCTTCATTAATCTTATGCTTTAGTACTGAATAGCCAATCGCAGCGACGATGTTAATAAAGGAGTTCATGTTTAAAAAAAAAACAACAATGTTACAAATGAAACTAATTCGTTCGAGTTGTTTCATCTAACTTGTTGTTGATATGCCGTTGGTCTCATGACGCTAAAGTTCACTGCTCATGTTGCTGATTTTTTTATTAACATAATAACACCTTGCATAATACCGCAGATCAATACATTAAAAATGGTAATTACCTCTAAATGATTCATTCTAAATGATTTGATCTCGTGTATTCTTTTCCCCCCTTTTTTCCTCTCGTATTCCTTGAACTTGACGTGTAAAACGTTTCTCACAAAATGTATGGCAATTCAACTGATGTCAAGAATAGTTTAGGAAACTTGGATAGGTATTCTATGATTTTTGAGGGGCAGCGCGACATCCGGTAGTGCATATATTTCGAATAGAAATCACTGACAAATTTCTGTGCCGTGCATTCGATTTCAACGGGTCTTTAACGACCTCTCTAAGCAATGTCGATCGCGTTTCCGTTGCCTAAGTAAAATTTCGTTGCCCAATCGAGGTTTTGTCGTTGCAACATGCTCCCGAGGCGGCGAAACTCCTCGCCGGCGAGCAATTCGGCGCGAGTAGTGTACCTTGTGAAATGAAGCAAAATGCACTTTCACCCGTTATTGCGTTTCGCAACCTCCCACCATCGTCGAACACCATCGAGCCACGGTGTTGTGCTCTGTGCTCGTCGCTCGACGAAAGTACATTCTTTTCCCCACTTCTGAACAACCACGTTCGTCGGTATTTAGTTTCGATCGTGGTCACGAACACACATCCGGGATTTCTCGTCCAAATTCCTGCTCTACCAGGCCAAAGATAAAGAATTCTGTCTGTTGCGCAGATGAAAGTACGCTGATAGGTGGATTACTATTCGATTTTGTTTCCTATACCTCGAACATCTGAATAGCAATCTTTTTTCTAGGGGATAACGACCAATGCCTTAGAACTAAAAATACACTATTCCAAATGTAGCGTACAATCCAGAAATCGTAGCTGTCAGCTGTGTTTGACGAGTATACTCGTCATGGAGAAGTAGCAATATTTGGTATCATGACGAGTATACTCGTCATGGGTAAAAAGTAGTGACCATTGGCTATTTAAATTTTAGGCATCAACTATGACCACTAAGAACTTCACCAAACGTTCAACACCTCAGAAAAATCTCAGTTAAACAAGACTGCTCTGTGATAAAATAACAAAATCAAAGAAGATCACCTGCCAAAAAAATCGTCACATTTTTCGATCGATTAATCACTATCGTCGAATCTTTCGAACGTCGTCACGAGCCACGACACTCGTGTACTCTAACGTTATCTAACGATTCTTACGCAATCGTATTTACAAACGCACAATTCGTAGCGCGTGCAAGCTAGTTAATCCAGGAAGCAGTGATTCTCTGGTAGGAATTTGGTGTTGGGATTCAAAAGGGTTCGTCGACCTCCTCGGATCTTTCTCGAGCGGAATAAAACGCGGGGAGAAAGAAAAAGGATCGTCGTGGACGCAAACTGGTAGCCAGGGAAAATCGGCGGCAGAGAGGGGAAGAAATTTGAAAGTGGACGGTGAAAGTGCGCTCGAGTGCAGCGCACGTGGCTCCGGTGACCATAGAATATACCGACCTCGAGCGTACTTCCTCCCCCTCCTCCTCCTCTTCCTTCTCTTCTTGCTCTTCAGCCTTTTCCACGGATTTCCTCCTTTCCATCGTTTTCATCCCACCTCTACCCGCCTCGCTTTTCCTCCCGGGCCCTTAATCGCTCCTAAACGAGCGTAGCCGGTGACCTTTGAACGGTCTTCCTTCCTCTTGGCGGCCTTTAAGCGCTGCGAAGGTGAGAGAGTTCAACTGGAAAACAGGCTGACTGGCTAGCTGACTTGGTCGGTCGGCCTTATCGATTTCCGATAGCGAAACCGACCACGCTTTTGATCCACCAGTAGCTTGGTCTAACGTAACTCATCACGATGGAACGGATTCTACTCTTTTTTTTTTTTGCGTTTGTTCGTCGATTTCCTAATGTTTAATCAGTCGACTGTCGGCCTTGATGCTTGAACGCACGTTTTGCGCCGCGTAAACCCGCGACAATATCGGCTCTTTCGTAACTGCGCGGTTATGCGCTGAAAGTATTGAGAATCGTGGGAGGACGGAGAGACGAGTTAAACGATTCTGCAAGGCATAACTCAACGGCGTTTTATTTTGTCGACGAATTCCCCAAATTATCAGACGCGAGTAAGATAGTGGTGAAGAGCAGTCTTCGGTTAGGACTAAGGCTGTGACTAAAACTATCTAAATTTCCCGGTACACAGCATCCTCCAAAGGATCCAAGAATGCGTATATGAACCTCCATTGAGGGCGCTCGTAAAACGCAAGGTCGGTTAATGAACTGAGTATGGCCGATAAAGAAGCCGAAAAAAAGACGTAGAAGGGGAACAGTTTTCCACATAGTGTGCATAGATAAGATCAGAGAAGAGGGCGTCTGGCAGCTGCGTGTATTTTAACAGCTGAGAGAGGTGGGCGTTGGATCCGAGAGGATTGGTGCGGCACAGGAACTTTCGGTTTTCTTTTCTTTTCTTCTCCGTCTGCACCGATGAACACGACGGGACCTCGCCAATGGCTTGTAATTCATACGCCATTATCGTTCGGTCATAATTGAAGGCTTCATCGAATTAACTAACGGTAGTGTCTGTTGTGCGTGCGTGAAGTCGTCGCGGCACGACCAGGGAATTCGGCCTGGTCGGCGAACTGTGGCGTGCACGACATTCGTTACCGGTGTATTTACATGCCGAATTCAGTGGCGCGTGATTCCTACCTCGTTCCGATGCCATTCAGCTTGGGATTAAAATTATATAAGAGCACACGACGATACCCATCCATTTCGTTCCTGTTCACCTGGACACCAAACGATGTACCGGATGTTTTAAAACTAGGTGGCCGATTTTTTTTTTTAACCTTTGCACTTGGAACGCCAACCGTAATGATATTCATCCCAGAAGTAACTGTGATTGTTCATGACGAATGATGTTTGTAATTATCGATTTGGTGGAAGAAAATATGGAAATATTCGTTGAATGCAGAGCATGTGACTGTGGATAAAGGTGGTCATTATTAAAAAAAAAATGGTATTAAAACCTTTACAGCCCTTTGCACTGGGAGTATTTTTGGATACGATTGAATTTAGTCTACTTTTCCACTAAAACTTCGAAAAACCAAATGTTTTGGAAAAAATTTTGAAAGAAAACAAATACAAATTCCTTAATTTTCTATATTCTAATAGAAATAAACGTAAAATTTTACATTTTAAAATACTCTGGTAAATTAAATATGTCCTCTCAGATGGGACAATCGAGTGCGAAGGGTTAAGATCGAGAAACTTTACTTTTAGCTGAAAAGCAGAATTTTTTTTTATAAACGTCATAAAAGTAGTCTAATATGTTAAATAGTCCCCCAAGGTGTTATAAGATGTATTGTAAAAGCCGAATCAATTGTACATGTATACTTCTGCCTATAAATTCTGGGAAACCTTACTGGTTTGAAAAACTTCGGCCACCTATATTTCTAAAACACCCTGTAGAGCTTGCCACGATTCGGTGGACGAAGGACAAGGGGTGAAAAATTAAAATCACTCGTGTTTTGATTCATCGAATCGATCGACAAACCATGAAATTGAAATAATTAACCCTTTGGAGGATACGACGATTGAATTGGGACACTTTTATCCTCTGCAAAAACTATTCTCATAGGGGAGTGCTCAACGTGTTAATCATTCAAACAAATTCTTCTCGCTGCCGATGCACAAAAGTAGCGATGCTTGGACGATTGAAATAGAATTTCAGTTGGATAAAATGCACAAATTCGTTCGCTGAGATATGTTTGTTACAAACAGGGTTGTTTATGTTACAGATATTTGTTTAAGAAGATCAATTATTTCAACAGAGTTTAACAAACTGGCATAAATTCCACGAAGCAAAACATGTTCCTCTGTTCCTCTAGAAATATTTCCAAATATGTTAAAAAAAAAAGAAAATGAATAAACTGGATTACAGGGTATCGAAAGACAATTTCAGGCAAGTTCGTAAAAAGACCTCAGCAAATTAAACAATTACTATTTCGTAATTTATACAATGTACACATTATAGCAGTTTCATTTTTGTGTTCTTAAATCTACTTTATTTGTGTCAAACGCCGAAAGATCGTTGCCACAAGACAGATAACGTGCTTGTCTATGTAGATATGCTGTTTCGATATCCTCTGGTGGGCGTTCGTGTTCGTGAATTCCTTCGTATTTCAATTCGAAATTACGGCCGATCGAGCTGGAAATCGGGCTACGTTATTGCTCGAAACAACGATTGCTTAACCGTGGTTAGATTCCCCGAGGAAATCTTCATGGATCGCCACGGGGATCCCGATAAAACCGTTCCCGCGAACACGGTTGTTATGTCGCCCCGATATTACACGTGTTTTCCAATTATAAATGCGTGTACCGTGTACAGTCGAAATATTGCATTGTAACCTCATGCAAAAATAAAATTTTGTACTAAGGTGAATGTACCAATTTATTAGCGATTCTGCGAGATTGAAGTACGCGATTTAAAAGATTTACTTACTGAAAATACTTATCGCAGTCCTTTTTATATGATATAATTGTTTAAATATGATAATTTATGGTAAATATATAATAGGGTGTTTTTGATCATTTAGTTCCTCTATTGCAATTTGCGACTACAGTACATTGTCACTGTGAAGATTACGATTATTTAAACAAATTCCATTTGCAACATGAATACAACGAAAAGTGAATACTGCCGCATGATATTTCATGTCGACAACAGGTACTTGGATAGTTTTGGAGTACCGATTATTCATTTCCATAATTACTACGAAATTAACTAAAAATTCGATGCAGTTTGTTTTAAACGCTGATTCTCACGCCACCCAATGTGTTAAAATCCTACAAGCGTTTTCTTTTTTCATCAAATTTTTCAAGAAACACTCGTTAGTACCCCGCGATTATATCCGCGAACAAATTCCGATACCGGAGCACGTGGATCGCAAAGTACCGGAGAGAAGTTGGTGAACGCTTTTTCAGCGAATTGAAATTGTACAGCGGATGCACTTGTGCTGGTGCAAGTCCCCGGTCAAAGGCACGATAATGCGAATATAATGACGATGTTGCCACGGGTAAACAGTTCGCCTGGTTGGCTCTGATCGTTTCCTCGTGTCGAGTTCAACGCCGCGAGTCGAAGAAACGCATATAAATACAGAAGCGTTCCTTTTGTTTCCTGTAGGCTATCCTCTTTCGTTAACTCCTCGCCATATGACCATTTCGATAGGCGCGTCCAGTTTACTGTTGCAATGTTAAAAGACGAATAAAGAAAAATTGAAATATTACTCTGACTTCGTAAATTAGAATTGGGATTGAGGTTAAAATTCAATTGCACCGAAAGAACGAGCCAGGATTTTAGCATTTGGACTGCAGGGTGCTTCGTGAGTGTGACACGATATTATAAGGCAAGGGGTTAAAAAGTTCACGCTTAAGATTTTAGTCGAAGTACCACTGATTGCGGGTCACGGTTGATCCAGACTTCACAGTTCGAGAGTAAATAGCCGAAGGGAGTAACACCTTGCGCTCGTGTTACGTACGCTATTTTTTTTAACCAAAGAGTACAAAAAACAAGCTTTTAATGACTATTTGGCGAATAAAATACTTTGCGCCCTAGGGCAAGCATCGGGCACTTTGCGCTCGCCAAATAGTGAATTTACTTTTCGGAAGCTTTGGTGGAAAAGTAAATTAGATTCGAAGGTATCCAAAAATGCTTCGAGTGCAAAGGGTTAATATTATATCAGGCAATTACGAAGTCATCGGAAAGAAGTTTTAAATAAAATGAAAAACGTTTCTCATTTCTCGACATCTTTTTTTCGAATGAAATAGTAACGAGAAATATCGATCGGAAAAAGTTGATTCTTAATGATCTATCGTAAACAGTACCCGATAATTTTCAACTTGTATTTCCTCTAAGAAAAACCTCTCTATCTTTCCACGGATCTGGCTTTCCAACGAGCAGGGTTAACCGTGTATATCGGGTACACCTGTTATTACTCTGTTTAATGGTAATCAATTTACTTGTTTCCCAACTGTTAAACGCGTCGATTAGAATTTACTCGCGTAACATTTCGTTCCGTGAACAGGTGTGGCGGGTCGATCAAAGGGGCTGAATTTTAAAATGGACCAAGCAGTTTTCGTTGTTTCTTTTTCCACTTGAAACGACTCGAATAAGAATCTGTACCGGCAAAACCTGTACACGTTTCTTGCGGTTTCTGATTATCGATAATAACGTACTCGTATTTCCCTCGTTTCCAATGGATAACTGGCGATTATTCAAACCATATCCAGCTCCCATTTGTTCTATTTCAGTCGTGAGATCTTCTGGTTTTGGGTACAAAATTGAAAGAAAAGCGGAATTTATATTTTAATTAACTTCTCTAGAATATTGTTTACGAATATTTTCATTAATTTACCTGGCACGTTTTGTAAAAATTCAAATAATACGATTTTCCTTCGTATCTTTAAATGATGGTGTTAGGCAATTAAATTCTGCGACAAAATTTCGAACGATGAGGTATTTCGTTTCCAGTTCAGATTGTTAATCACAGTGTATGGTGCATTGATGAACATTTCATAATGAAATTAGAATGCTACAGTTTGAAAGGAAAATTTTATTGTGTTCGGTTACCAGCAGATTGCCATCGAAAATGTGTCTGCTTGTAAATAGATACTGACGCAACCGGTCCCCGAATAACGCGTTTGCCACCGATGTAGGAATGCCACTCGCGAATCGACTATAATTACAAGGAAGTAATCATTCGTCGGGCAATTAAATGATACGCCTGATTCAGGGGAAAGTTTAGACCGCTCAAAATTTCACGCTTTCTCCCGCGAATAAGATGACTCTGGAAGAAACATGATCTTTTGAGATTCGTATTTTAATCTTACTGCTGTAGATGGTTGTATAAGTCCAAGCAATTAATCAGTCAGCATACGAATAAAATATCGTGAAGTCCAATAAACAGGAAAATAATTTTCTTGAGAAATTCGGTATAGAACCGTAATTATTTTAATGGCACAGTGAAAACGGACGTATGTAGTCAGACACGCTAGCACCCTAGTTATTAACGACACAGTCAGTTAATCTTCAAATTTAACCTTTCAATTCAATAGCCAACGTTATTAGCTTAATATTATCGCTGTCCGTGGTTTATTTCATCGTTTCTTTTCTTAACCCTTTGCACTCGAGTGGTGCCTCTGAGGCGACATATTTAATTTATCGGAGTATTCTAAAATGGGAAATTTAAGTTTCATCCGTGTCAAAATATAGAAAATTAAAGAAGGGAATAAAAATCAACAGATTCTCAAATATTTGTAATACTTTTCTTCCGACATAGTGCGTTTGATTTCTGGAATCTTAGCTGGAACATTAGATTAGACTCGATCACGTCCAAAAATGCTTCGAGTGCAAAAGGGTTAATTTATATTATTATAACAGCAGCGATACTGTTCGAAATTTGTTTTTCTTATAGATTTAATCTTGAATGAAACGACACGTGTCAGAGTTGAAAGATAACCTGTTCACTTAAGAATATAAGTTACGAGAAAAGCTCAGTGCGTGCTGAGAGTTACTCAAATGATTATCATTGAGCCAACACTCAGCGAAATTAAGATCGAATTTTTGATCACGACACTCGATCTTAAGACAGATACATTTATTCCTGTTGCAGACGATGAGGCTGACCAAACGGATAGACGAGGTCAGGTTGCTCGAGTCACGTAAGAGTGCTCGGCTGGCCGATCAGGATACAGATTTCGCTAGGCTTGCCGATATGGCTGGTGATCGGAAACGGGCCTCCTCCCACTCCATCGATGTGCCACACGTGATCGGGTAAGTCTTCAATTGGTACCAAATCATTCTTGGTAATTAACTCTTCGAGTGTTATGTATACAATGTGAGAAACGCGATAACGAATCACTCGGACATTTGAAAATCTGAGTGAAAAGTTAGTTGATGTATTACTTATACATACTTCGTACAATTTAAGTATCGTTATCGAGTTTTCGAAGTCAGTTTTGAGATTCGAAACTGATAAAATTTAAGAGAAATAGATGACGAATCTAAACATCCTGCAAGCAATTATCATTCCTGTACTTGATAGAAAAAGTTATGAAGAGAATTAATTTGGGAATCTGGTAATGTTATCGATGGATCGTTCGTTCGTGAGTACAGGATATCCTTTCTTTAAATTGATTGTTCGCGAAACAAACGAAATGTCTAATGCGTATAGCCGGATAAGATGGTCAAAAGTGCCCTTGTGCCGAATTCAATGTGTAATGCACCATTCGATAGCATATCCAAAGAAAACGTGTTACATCAAGTTTCAATCCTGTACCTCAACCAGGAGGGTAGTAATAGGGAAAAATCGAAAATCCAGTTTTTGTCTCATTTTCCCTATGTAACGACATGCAAAATTTCTGAAAAAAATCTGACACATTGCAGATTCGGCAGCGCATATTAGGGAATTTTTTCAGATTTTTTTTATCGCAAACTCTGGTTGTAAAAAATGAAAAATCATAAAAAAATGGGGAAACAATGTGATTTCCTATTGAAGATATAGACGCACAACTTTTATATTATTATAGTAACAACATATTAGCATGATTATTATTCGTGAATTTTTTCAGATTTTTTTGGTAAGGTGCGCCGTAGTTAAAAAAATCAAAAGCTGATTATTTCACGGATTATGTTTCGAACAATATGGCGATCGTCTAAAGAAGTATTTTTATTTTACTCAGAAAACAATCGATTGTACCCGTATTTAACTTTCAGCTGGAAATAGACTCTCGTCATTGACTGTCCGAAGGTAGAACTGTGATATTGATCGTTAAAAAAAGAAACTTGAACCCTATTTTAAATAATTGCAATTACTTAATCCGGGATTCTACAAGGATCGTAAAACGTGGAATTCGTTTGGAAACAAATCATATCTAAGTAGACAGACCGCGGAACAGTCTAATGTAAACCGCAAAGCGTTAACGAGACCTCGTAAAAACCCTATAAAAAAACCACACAGAGCTCCCTCATGAATGTCGAAAAAAAAAGAAAAAAAAAAGAAAATAAAAAAAGAAGTACATATATGTTCTCAAATCGAAGTCAAAGCCCCCGTTAAGTGGTCAACAAAAGGGATCGTAAAAATGATATACACAGTAAGCCTCGAAAGTATTCGCCCGCTTGTCATGACAGAAAACGAATTATTTTTTTTAGAACAGTAAAATGGAATAACAAATGTGAAAGAAATACTAGTTATAAACCTTGGCTCGCGATGAGCTTTCAAATAAATTTTCTTTTACTTCTTCTAATATTCTTCAGCCGTTTATTTCTTCTCATTTTATTACGCGATGAACTTCTTCGAAAAATAATATAAATTTCAGTTAACCAAATTTTAAACCGAGGTTAAATAAAAATCTAATTCTTGATTTTATTCTGAACATCGATGCGGAGAAAGGGACGATCCCGTACGATATCAATATTTTCACAATTCTATTTCTGCACACCGTACTCAGTTTAAAATCTTTTTCGAATTCGATCGTAACATGATATTTTTTTAATCCTTCGTCCGACCGGGCCAAGCTTCGAAAAATTCTCCCACACGATCGACCCTTCCACGCTGGATTTACCATCGCCACGTGTGAGCCTACGTGCTCGCACACACGTACGCCTCTATTTCGCCTAAAATCGAAGGTATCTGGACGCGAAGCCGAGTAAAAAGGCTACGAGCACCCACACGTTGCATCGGTTTAGGGAGCGTTAAAAGGCGTCTGGTTGCCGATCGTTAGACCGTGAATGCACCCTCGCCGGACACCTGTCCCTCGACTTTCCACCACACGCAGCCCGTCGAAATGCTTTCCTCCCTAACCCTCGACGAACATCCTGGAATCCGATACAACTGTCGCGATTGACCGGTTAGGGGAGAGTTTCATAGGATCCCTCGGCTTTTGGATTCATCTGGTCTCGAAGGAGACGGTTCTTTGACCTTTGAAGGGGGACGAGACACCAGAATTTCTTACAATCATTTAGTCATTTGTCTTTTTACACTTTCTTCCCTTAATCTCAGTATTTTTCAATTATCCTGAAGTCTTAGCATTAAATACTTTTCCAATACCTTTTCTTAGCCATACCTGAAAATTGTGAGCGGACCTACCGGGAATCGAACCCGGGATATCTGAATGGTAGTCGGCTATACTATCCACTTCTCCACGGTTCGCTCTATCACAGTCATTCGTCAACAAATTCGTTTTCCAAATCAAATAAACAATTATAAGGTACCTTATTATTTTTGTTAAGCTTTTTCCTGATTAATGTTTCAATTAACCCAACAATAATCCTTTATTTTTAAGAGAAACAGACATATTTACACGACAGCATTCGAAAAACTGTACGTCTGTATTGCAAAGGAGGATAACGGTGAAGGGGTTTATGCTTTAGGGTCAGGAATTGTGAAATAACCACCCGTACTACCAAAGTAAGCGGTAATTTCATTTTTATGGCGTGGTACGAGTGCCATGGGACAACTTGGTACACTCGGTATTTCTCGACTGCATCTCGTGTGGGATGTGTCCAGCAAGGCTTTTAAAGGTTAAACAATAAACGGTGAATTGTTTTCTTGCCAGTGGGCTCGATGGTACAAGGGGTAAAAAGCCCGTTCATAACTCGAGGGGATGAATAATAATTTACCCTTGGGTACTGTACATGGGTGTTTCTGAAGCGAAAACTGTTAAAAGAAAATTAGCAAGATGTGCCAATATTTCTTTGATTCACTTCACGTCGCGTGACCCCCGAAAATTGAAATATTAAATGTTAAATTCAATTTCACTAAGAATACGAGCCAAGTCTTTTATTGTAGTAAAAATACCATCGAGTCTAAAGAATCAAGAGCAGAAGGATATTTTTTAACACCAGAACTACCAAAGGGGTCAAAATAACTTGTTTCAGATTTCTTATTTTAAATTGCAAAATTTATTAAACCGCTTCTGTCGAAATATACGTTGTCTCTCATCAAGGTAAAGAATTATTCTATATGTTAATTTACGTTTCATGCTTTATTTATTTTACTTTCTATTTTAGGTTCAATCTAAAAGTAAGGGTGCATCGAACGTCGGTAGTTCTAGTGTTAAAATCCAGAAAAGATTAACAGCCTACCAACACTGAGTTTCTTTACAAATTAGCATTTCTATAAAAAACATCAGTACTGTGACAGTCAAAAACAAGGAGGTTCGTGTTGGTTTTACCCGACGAGAGGTCCTCGAATTCACGTTTCTACCCATCTACGGCTCGAGATCCCTATCTTTTCGTATAAAATCTCTTTTTCCTTCCTTCTTTTCAACCATCAGTCCCTCTTCGTCGTGCTCGTTCCCTCTCCTACGCTCATTTCCCGGGAGGGATGTAACAGAAGGCTGTTCCATGACCGACGACCGATGCCAACGACCTCCTCCTCGACTTTTCGTTTTTCTTCTTTTTTTTTTTCTTCTTTCTTTTCTTTCCTGGGTAAAGTCGTGCACGAACCGAGCCCTTGAAGATCCTCTCACAAAGGACGAGCGGCAGGTAAGGAGGGGTAATGGTGACGTGTAACGTCCGGTGGCTCCTTCGGGGCGTAGTTAGGCAGGTAGACGGCCGATGTTGGTGTTTTTGGCCAAGGTTGCAGCTGGCCATGGCACGACCTGCCCCACGCGAAAGGAAAGGTCACAGAAGAGAAATCGAATGCCTTTCGAATCTTCGCGGTGGTATTGATGACGAAAGCATATGCGACCGGCTACCGCCTTAACGAGACCTTGTGCCTGGCCAAGGATCCTCGCGAAATCACATCACGGTGATTGGCCGTGTCCCTTGCCAATGTGTGCATGACATTCCAAAAGTGGCGTACAAGTCACCCCATACACCGGACTATTGAATTACTATCGAGTTATAAGGTTATATTTCTTCGTCTGGTTGAAAATTAATTCCCCCGTAACTTCCCAACGATCATCTGAATCCTTCATTTTAGAACACCCTCCGACACCATTGGAATCCTGCTTTAGCACCTCGTCCACATCATAAATTCCTTCCACTCAAGCAATCCATAAAAGATAGCACCGCCATGACGCATGGGTGTCTCGTAGAGAAGAAATTCGAGTTACAATAACGGCTGTTGAACCCGTGGAAGACGAATAACCTGAGCCATCCTCGTGGCTTCTTCTTTCATCGAAGGAACGGGGCTTGGTTTCCTTCGGTTTGCCCTTTCACACGCAAGCGTACACGCGAGGAGGGCCTGCCAATCGCTGCAACTCGTTTGTAAATTGAGCAAGACTTTTTCTCACGTAACGAAACCGTAAACGATCCTACTCGGGATCGTGACACCCCCTTGTCTTCTCTTTAACATCCTACTGCTCCATACTTGGCAATTACTTGCGGGACGGCGTAGCTTCGTTTTAATGTAACTCGGGAGTTACACTTTTGCCCTTTGAATTCGTCGCGGAGAAAGGGAAAACGTAGTAACTTTCTCGTTGAATCGCTTGGAAATAACATGTATCCTGTTTGGTATCGTCATAAAACGATTTTGTAACGATCAGACAAAAGGTACAAGTGTTTTTCTTAAATTGATGACTACCTGGATCGTATATATTGATCCTTGAGGTGCACGAGCCTCGTGAGAATATTATTCAAAACCGGTAAGAAGGACGACGGGACACTCGAAGAGGTAGAAGCCCGTATTTGAACCAAGACACTACAAATTACCTCTACTGGGAAGGTGTACTTGATATACAGGTTTCAAGAAAATAGTTAAAATGTACAACTACTTCAGCTGAAATCACAGGCATCGACGCTTCTTTTCTATTTTTTACAAGAAGAAAGTGTAAAGGCATTCAGTGGCTGGAAGGTATTTTCACGAAGTCCATAGAATTCCAAAGTGTTCATTTATCGCTGATTTGATCGTTTTAAACCAGAAGGGATGCGATTACCAGCGTCAATGTTGTTCGCTTCATGGAAATGCTGCTGGATAAAACGTGGAAGAAGCGATTTCTGAAATTTGAACGCCTCCACTTATAAGGAGGCATTTTAACGCGCGGGGAAAGTCCAACAGGCGAGGGAGCAACTGTTACAGGGACAATTCGAAACACGGTCGTAATAACTGAAAGTTTGTGCTGCTGCAACGGGTGCAGTGAGTCAGTAGGTTAGCTTACGTAATTTCGACCAGCAATCTGTGCGGGTGAAGAGTGGGTTGGAGTTCGACTTTGCGAGGAATTAGGTCGATCAATACCGTGCCGTTTATATGGGTCAGGTGCAGTAGCACGTTCGATGTATGCGAGCTTAGCCCCCTTTTCCGGTGCCTAGCAACCCGCCCAGAAGCCATCCCCCAGGACTCGATGTCCTGTTTCGATCTATCCACCGCTATCCCGGTCTTCTGACCCCTTTGGTCCGTTTATTAGCCGCGCGCGAACACGTTAATTCAGCTCAATCAGCGCGTCGATCTTGATCTGTCTTTTCTCGGTTAGAATTCGAATGCTATCGTTGACCCCTTTGAGTAGGGAGCAACTTCTTTTAAACTCGTTGCTTTCAGCGGATGACCGTGCTATTTCAAACTTCATTTTAACACTTTGACTGCCACGCTAAAGACGCTGGAAACTTTGTTAGGCGAAGCATTTATTTCTCCGAAATTTTATCTATTATTCTTACAATTTTTCGTAATTTCTGTTATTCAGAATTTGGAGTATCTAATACGACGATTTCTAATTAAGTAATTAAAAAGATATTAATAATGCAAGAGACGCATATGGGTGACGTGTCGGTTAAAGTGTTAATATAGTCTGATAAGACAGTATTGTTACGCATTATCGACATTTAGTACACAGAAGCTGTATCTGGTCATTTCGAAGGGAGAAATTAAATGTTTGGATGTCGGGAGCTTACACGATGTTTGCGTAGCCGATAGGGTAAAGTTTGAAAAACAGAATCCATTAGGAGGCGCAGTTAATACGGCTATGTGAACCATTATCGAGGATCGTCCTGCTAATGAAGCTCTTTCGTGTTCTCTGTTGTTCGTGTCCACAAAGATAAGGAGCCGAAAAGCATGCTAATTGAAAATAAATGTATTTCATGGTCTAGCCAGGCCTATGCATAGCCAGAGTCCAACCTTCCTCCGTTGTAAACACACTAAATTGCTTGTTAACACCAATATATTCTAGCTCAAGCGAAGACAAATAGTTTCACGTTGGTTTAGCCCTTCTCCCCTATTATTTTGATTCGTTCTAGGGACCGCGCGCCACGCGCTAAATCTAGCCGTTATTCGTATTGTGCAACCAGCGAGCGGATTAAGCTTCTAGGTTATAAATACGAAGAATTTTCACCGTTCGAAATTTGGACAGAATCATTCGTTCAATCCTGGTTTCACCTGGGAACGAAACTCGCATTCTTCCGCGCGAAAGAGAATTCAGAGTTTCTGAAATATTCCGTGAACGTTCGAGCTAACTTTCACTTGCGAAATAGCTAAAGTAGGGTGAACGATTTATGACATTTAAGATGGTGTATGAATTCGGCCCATTAAGACGCCGCCGTGACTGCGAAGAATCTTTCACAAGAGACGGGGAAATTGCCGTGCAAAGACATTTAAAAGACCGTTGCTTTCAGTGGCATAAAAATATTGTTAACACGTCCATTGCGGTATAGGACTCTCGAATCTTTTTCAAAATATCACCTTAACTGTTAACACATTGCGTACAGGTCATGAGATATCTCGTATATAGGAAACCGAACGTTGTGGCCGGGTTACGAGATATCTCGTTTTAAAGTGCGGGCCCTGGAAACGCGTTGAGCGAATAGAGCGCCGTACGCAATATGCTTCCCACTATTTGCATCGAAATGGGAACAAATCGTGTCCTTGGAGAAATTTAAAGCTTCAATTAAATAATCCATTAGTGGTTTAGTAAAATACTCTTACAGCATATCGTCTCTCAATGGCTCAACATAACTGACCCTACCGTTCGCAAGGATCTCTGACGAAGTTTCAAAGGTTAATAGCCGTAGAGCGATCCGTTGTTGATCAAGCTTCCAAAGGAAGTTACACAAGGCCGAGAGAGGCAGGACGAGGCTACGACGAGGAACGTTAGAACGTGGACTAGGCCGGTGACGGTGTACAACCTAGACACAGAGAATAGCCAAGGTCTCGAGCGACAAAATATGCCAACAAACGCGATCTTGACCTACACGGGCCGACTAGCAGATGTCATTTTTGTCTCGCGAAAACCTTCTACTCTATCTTGGCTTTCGACGCAAGCCACTCGTACAATAGATGTTTCTTCTCTCCTTCTTTTTCCTTCTTTTTTTTATTTACGACTGGCATAAAATACGAGCGTTTGCGGTCTGACGGAACACACGGTAGCTCCGTTCAATGTCTCCGACGTTTGCTGAGACAACAATGGTCACAACTAAAATGATGAACGACCAGTTGATCTTGACTCTTTCGCATCTTGTCGCCCATAAATTACGCTCGCGATTGTGTAAGACGTGAACAAGATTTGCAGAATTTCGCGTTGATCAGTTGACGTTTAGAACTTCTATTCAATTATTTATTTTCTCCAGTTGAAGTCGTAACAAAAATGAAAATTAATATTCAATTTCACGATCAAATTACAGATCAAACGCGTTATTAAAGTAATTTTAAAACACAAGCTCATTATTTTTTACCCTTCACATCCACAAAAAAGAACCGAGACAAAGAAGAATCCGGAGCGACCTTCATATCTTCGTCAAGACAAAGTCACAAGGGCTCGAACAAGACAGAGATCGGTCTAAAGTTGAGCCGTAATCAGAAGGTGGGGCACGGGGTACACGAGTTATCCGGTGGGTACAGTAGGGGTGGTTAAGGTGGTCCAACAAAATAGTAGGTCGTGCCAGGCTAGGGCCACGGATCTAGGTCGATCGATACAGCTACGTACCTAACGGCGCGGAGACGCATCGTATAAATGGGTCAGGTACACGAACAGCCACGCGCATCGTTTTCATCCTTCCTGTTTTCCCATTTCCTTTTCCCACCCTTCCCTTGGCTGTTTCCTTTCTCCCTCGAAGCTCGCGGATCAGTCGTTCCCTCTTTTCCTTTCTCTTGCCTCCTACTTTTCCCCTTACTTGGCCGACTCTCGCATCGACCAAGCTCACCTACGTCGCCGAGGATGCACGTGCCAGCACGCCGCGTCGTACCTGTTGTAGTACTTGGCAACCGCTACTACTTGTTGAGATGGAAGGGAGTGGTAGAAAAAGAAGAAGGAGGCTTCGAGGGGGCGAAACAGAAGAAGAAGAGAGCTCTGTGACAACGCTCTTGGCCCTCTCTCGCTTCGAATGGTCAAGGGGTGGGTCACTCTCTATCCACAGGCGAATCTGGGACAATGAAACGGGAGCAGTACACGTGCACCAATACCACCGTGGCGCAATGTATGCACACGATTTCGTGTACGTGTGCGGGCATGCGCGAACGCGGTGCAAACTCCGAAGACCTTGCCTGTTAAAACTCCTTCATCGAGGGACACCGTTGCATTTTGGGCGACGCTTTTGTTCGATCGACGATGAGGCGGGGGATTTGGATCGTACGATTCAATTGGTGACCTTGCAAGCAGAGACGTAGGGTTTGTTGAGGTTGAAGATTGGACGGATATATCAGGCGGTTGTAATCGATTCCTGATTCGTTTCATCCATCGTTGGTTTCGATTCCACGCGGATTTTGATCCATCGAGCTTTAACTGCTGGTGACATGGGAAGCGGTTAAGATATTTGTTGGGAACAAATAGAAATATTATCGCAAACGACATCCTACGATGAAGATATAAAAATTTGAACGAGTTTCCCTATTTATCAGTTATGAGAGAAATTGAATTAGCAGAGTTTGTTTCGAGCTTGATAAGGCGACGCGCTTGATTAATGGCCGCGTCTTCCGTCTAAGCATATTGATCCAGAGATAAGAATCTTGACTGAACACGATCTTAAAGAAGATGACGAAGAAACAGAGCGCAAAAGACATCTGCCTATTAAATCATTGGACACGGGCATTAAGAAACCAAGAGAAAGAAAACTAAAATCTCCGATTCTTGCTTAACGTTTAAATTATACCGGAGAAAAAAAAAGAAAAAAAAATTCTATGGATAGTTCCAAGCTCCACGGTTCTATTTAGGGCACGTTTCCATCGATTCGTAAGCCCCGGTGCGCGCTGCAGGCTGGATTCACCGAGACCCCCATGCGAGGCGGAGGACACGGAGGCAAGGGGGGCCTCCATTTCGCGGTCGTAAATTCCAAGCCGGCGTAATCGGGGGAATGGGGTCAGCGAAATAGGGTCGTAGTCGAAATCAGGTTGTCCGGGTTGTCCTGCGGCGGAGAATCAGGTCGCTCGATAGAGGCCAGTCGGCAGCCGGCTACCCAGTTCCCGTATCCGTTCAAGTGACCCCGTGTCGTTCCGCTCTGTAACCCGGATATCGCGTTATGGAAGCGAATCGATGCGCTCTCCACGCGTGCCTTATGGGGTGTGGGTCATCCTCGTGCACCTAGACATCCGTTTCGTCTCTCTCATTTCTCCGTCAGGGTGGTGTTTTCCCAACCGACGATCGGATGTTCGACGCCCGCGGAGAAGAAGAAGAAGTCCACGTCGCGCACGCGAACACGTCGGTCGCGTGTTTCTCGATTACGCTCGCAAAAGAGATGCCGGCTCGTTCACGAGGTGGCTGGTGCACCCTTGGACGACGACGCGTGCTGCTGGAAGCCGGCTTGTGGGGGTAGAGAGAGAGAGAGAGAGAGAGAGAATCCGTGGGGACTGCGACATGCCGGCCGGCTGCCAAACGATACACACTCGTCTTGGTTTCTCGCGTGGCGTTCACACGAGTCGTTGACCTACTTACCCAGCTACTGATGCCGAATATGGATCAACGCGGGTCCCGACCCATTTAACCAGAAGTGTATCACGCTGCTATCTGGGACAACCGCGACCCTGCACCCCGGCTCCAGGACACGGAACAGCTTTTCCTCTTTACGTTCGACTCTCGCCGTCTAGTAGGATCAACGTGATCGTTGGGGAACGGATAGATCGAAGATGAAGAGACGCATATTGTACGTAACGCATCTGTCGACAAAGGTAGTAGTTGTGGGTGTTGGGCGAGGCTCGACTGTAAGTACTACGCTGATGCCCAAGTCCGTGTCGTTTCAAACAATTAGTCAATTATACATTGCGCTGCATCGTTTGCGGCTTTTTCTAGATTTTTAAGCAATTGTTCGGTTTCATAATTTCAACCATTTTTGAAGAAGGTTTAGGAAGACGCTGGAAGAAATGATCATTTAATTAGACTAGGGCCCAGAAATCTAATTCACTTGCTATATAACCGTTGTCGTCAACTTTATGGTGAACGATCGGATGAAGAATTATTTCTTTTCTTTAACATTAGTACAAGTAAATCAAATATTGAAAATATGATTCTAATGCAAGACAGCCTAAGATAAGAAATAATTGAATAAAATACAGCAACATGGGTTTATGCATCTATTTAATATGCGTGGTACGTCAACAACGGCATATTCGTAATTTAAACCCTTGCCTTACAATATCGTTCAGACGTGACTTCTGTCGTTCAAACTTTGATTACAATTGAATTTGAAACTTAATTCTGATTACAATTTATACTCGATTCGTTTTAACGCGCACCAGGAAAATCATAAGTCAAGATTTAAGGTAGATGTAAATTAGAGGACGTAGTGAACATCAACTTTAAATGAAGATATACTGCTGCTTCAATACTTTCCTATGTTAACAATTGCCGGAATAATCGTTGATAAAAATTACCTTTTTTCTTTCTGTCATTGAAATTCATTAGAATCCGGTTCGCCAATGGTTTCGATTTAAACGAATTACCTAATCAAATAAGTTATCACTTATTTATCTTAATTTCTCGGATTTCTATTCAGCGACAGACTGTAAAATAATACAAAGTACGTAGTCAAGTGATTAAAAGCCGAACGAAGCCATAAATCATGGTTTCAGCTTTTAACAACGATGTATCTCGTTATATCGGCGTTATTATAATAACTTTCGAAAAGCGCGGCGTGTATGCAAGTTGCGAAAAAACACGCGAAATCTTTCGAAAGGAAACGACCAATCGAAACTCAAGTATTCTCACGCTCCAATTTTTTTTTTTTTTCTTCCTTTCGAGCCAGCTCGTTCGCCGCGCAATTAGCACGCAACGCGAGTGCCGAAGGAAAAGAAAAGGGAGAAAACGCGTCGTCGGAAGATTATCCTCGTCCACCTTGACTACGTCGATTGGCTCTTGCGATCAAGTACAAGGCGACTAAGTATCGGGAGCATTGCTATCGGGGCAATTTACTTTCTCCTTCGTTTTTGCCGAGCATCTTTGCGAGTTGGTTGACCCGCGTGACGCTCGGCGTCTCTTTAATTAAAGCGACAGCGACCGGGATAAGCGGTTTTTAAGTCGGAAAATGTATCAAACTCTGAACTGAAATTATACGCGAGCATACCGCTAGTCAAAGGGACGAAACACAAGTAAAATAACGGGCCACTTTGTATTTCTTCTGAAGTGCCAGCATTCGTGGACGTACAAAAGATATCTTTCATGTAAAAGTGTTCTGCGTTTACAGAATCTGTCGCTTGCGGAGGCAATTATGTTCTAATTAAGGGCAGTATTGTTGTGTAGAAATTTGAAAAAATTGATTTTGAGTTTTTCGGATTTTATTATACTGCAAACCTTCATAAATACTGAACTGAGTTATAAAAATGATAAGAAGTAAGAATCAGAGGTTTTTTCCGCGCACCATTGCACCCAAATATACAAAAGTACATGATATTTCTTTTTTATACAAAATTTGTGCATACACCTATTCCCCGATTTACACGGAAGAAAGGTTCCTGAGAAATTAAAAAATGAATACAGAAATTTTTGTTCGTTTAAATCCCATATTTTAAAAACCGTGTAGAAGTGAAATCGTGTAAATAAAGTACCGTGTAAATCAGGGGATAGGTGTATTATTAAAGAATCAATGGATACGTGTACAAAATTTCAGAAATAAAACTCGAACAATTTTAAATTTATTCTATCCTAAATATCACCTTTAAAATCGCACTCTATACGACAATACTGCTTTAAATGATGATTCGCGATACCACTGCTCGATCGATCATTGTTTTTGCCCAAAATTCAGAAAATGTATCTTCGCGATTAAACCCGTTTTAACGATTACCAACGGAAGAAATTCCTGATTCTGTTTCGCAGCTATCCTAACGGTACCCTCCTAGTCATTCCAGATTCACCGTTTCTCTTCTCCCCTATCTATGGTCATATCTACCGGCCGCAGAACTCCTGTTTCTCCTTCGTTACCTTCCACTTTATACCTGTTGCAATTCGTTGGTAATTATCGAGCAATTGCCAGCTGTATTCCGGGGCCGGACTTTCATGCGTTCAGCCTTCGGCTCGAAAAACGGGACAGCAACGGTGTCTACTACCGTGATGGAGTAGAAGGGGTAGGAGAAGGAGGTGCTACTTTCGAAATACCGTCTAGTTCGTACGTCATTCCCGTTCGTGCACCCGCTAAACGCGACGTTTCACTTTCGACTCTCGATGGTACCGGTCCGAGCGGAACGGCTAAGCGGTGCGACGGCCTTGACTACGCGCATTCCCTCCTCACCGATAGGCATAGAAAGAGATATATATTACACACGGGTAAACCGTGTGTCCTTCGCGGTACATACGTGTCAGCCTGTCGACGACGGGGCCCGCCTCCTGTTGCTGCTCGAGAACAGCGCACTTCAGTAAGGCTCGAATAGACCGTCACGAAAGTTTCAGAGAAAGAGGCTCTCGCGAGAAGGTGAAACCAGGTGGCTGGGTTTCTAGAAAGTCCGCGAGAACTACCGTTGCTGGCTCGTTCTTCGATTTCGCAACAGTTTTTCTTTCGTTTGCAATTGAACTCGCTTTGGAGCTTTGCTTTCGACTACGGATGGGTCATTGTACTGGCGATGCACCGCCCGAGCATTCGCTTGAGAGCTGGGGCAGTCTATATGGAGGAGTAACCCGACCAACATTGATAATGAGGAAAATTTACCCCGTAATTTCCTAGAAAGTCAGGGTTTCTATCGATCGCACAGTGTCGGATGTCCCACGACGAACATTCGATCTGCCGTCGACCTGGGTGTACGAAGGGGTGTTTTTCATCCGTATATCGCCATCAGGCGTTCAAATACGAACCGTAAAACGTGGCAAACTAAAATTGTTCGAAGTAATCGTCGACGAACAAAGAACTTGCTTACAGACATCCAGAGAACATGCTACAATTCCATGTATTTTACGCGGCTTGCTATCTTGGCATCTTCACAGCTTTTCTAGGAAAAAAAGGTATATAATTCACCGCGCGTCACGTCGTCCGTCAGGACATTACGGTACAACGACCAGCCTGCGGAATATCGACTGGCAGAACACTATTTTACGTAATTGCAGAAGCGCGAAATTCCGAGAACGGCCGGCAACCATTCATTGTTGGGCGGCTTTTTACAGGTGACAGGCTCTTATTGTCAAGGCACGCGTAGGTTCCTCTTTAAAGACCAGGGAAAAACGAGGAAAAAGCGCTTCCTCTTGTAAAACATGCACACTCATCCATTAATTCAGTTACGTTACGTGATCAACTCCGACGTTCGTCGTTTTTTTTTTCATCCTCCTCAAATTGATGATTTACGTGTTGTCTGTTACGGACAGTGTCGTAATGCGGCTACGAAACAGCGAGCAAGTTTAATTCGAATAAAAATTTTTCAATTAAACAAACGACGTACCAAACGAAGAACGATTCAATCGAACGATATTTTCACAATCGTTAAAAATAAGAATAATACGAAGTACTAAAATATCTCTTATTAATAACTATCAAGTACAATTTATAATCGCAATCTCTTTTGATAGCTGGTTATTCGCGTTCAAACTAAGTAGATTTGCCACGTGCTAAGATATGATTACGACCGTTTCAGGTCCAGGAAGCGACGACCTAGTTCGAGCAACGACTCTGAACGGTCGTACAGCGGTTGGAACGATAGGATACCTCATGGGTGCGGTCGCGAGGGTTGCCGTACCAACGAGCGAGGCGACTGCATGGACGAATGCACCGCTGCACTGGTGCTTATGTCGCTTTCCTGCTCGCCACACAGTCCTCATAATCCCCTGCCACTTCACTGCCAGCACAATTACGGTCAGTATCACGTGGTAAGCGCTTAACCCCTTGCTAGACGATTTATTTTCAAGCAAGCACGCCGTTTCATTTTATCGTGCCTCTGTTCAACCGACCGATCATTTTCATAATAAAAAAGTGATTAGAACAGCAGATCAATAGCCTCCCGAACTTCTGATGGGATATAACTGAACTTATACTGTAGAAGCCGGCTATTGCATCCATAAAGATTAGCATAATCAGTGAGTAACAGCAAATGGAAGGTTCGAAGTGCCAGAACGTCTGGCACCAGTACCTATCTAATCATCAACGACCACGGCCAAGCATGACGTTCAATTAATCGTCGTTGATTCATATCGATCGGATCGTGAGTTTATTCGGGACAGATAAAATTGGTTACCAACCCGTTCCACCCTCAAGGATCCAGCCATCGCAATTGGTTGCTCGTGAATAAACAAAGCGATCGATGAACCATGTGATTAATTAAAAGTCTGTCTGTTTTTTTCTAAATAAGGTTCCTGGGGAGGTCGAGGAGGAGGGGGTGGCGGCGTGGTCGTCGGCTCGCCGGGTGTCGGTGGCACATCGAACAGCAGCAGCAGCAGCAGCGGGGCTTCATGGCGTAGCGGCACCCCTAGCCCACCCCTCAGCGACGAAGGAGCACCGACAACAGGCTCTTTATGGCCGACTTCGGCTCATCCTTCGCACAATCATCAGCATTACCCTTACAATGTGTCTGGCTCGTCGTCGAGTAGCACCCCCGGCTCAACTATCACCCTGGACGAGGGTATAGTTCCTGATTACCTTGAGGAACAGCACCCGCGCAAAAAGAAGGTGAGTGAAAGCCGGCATGATTTCATGTCGCTCGATATCGATTGATCGTTATCTGGTTATCTGATAAATTCAAGTGCACCTCTCGCACACGATGTTGCAATGTTAATCCAATGAACTTGGCCTTCGGGTAGTCTAGGTGATTATCTGTCATTTCGTCCTCGCGATTCCACGAAAGCTTTTTGCTCTGGTCTTCTTTCTTTTTTCTTTTTTTGCTCGTCTGCGTCGACGATGACGTAGGCACGGTCGTCGAACGTCAGGTTTATATTTAAACGATTAGCAGGAAAACACAGGTCGTTCCTGGGGAATAGTATCCGCTGATACTGGATGATGCATTGATCGATTCTATTATTTGTCTATTACTTTATTCTTTGGCGAAGTTTGGCCATATTTCGTTTCGACTATTAAAAGGGCAGATTATTATTTCTAATATAAAACATACTCTACAATGAAAATTAGTTATTTTTATCTGTATTTGACATTTCGCATTCATGTAGTAGGTT
This sequence comes from Stelis phaeoptera, assembly GCA_943735885.1. Lineage (NCBI taxonomy): Eukaryota > Metazoa > Arthropoda > Insecta > Hymenoptera > Megachilidae > Stelis > Stelis phaeoptera. The sequence goes on from OX030933.1 coordinate 9,636,406, forward strand.
AATTTTCTCGAGAAGTCGATGAAGTTTCATCAGTACCCTTGCTAGCCTCGTCTTCCAAGTCTTCATTGACCCTAATCTTCGTGAACACGCGGTCACGGGGTCTATGCTCCTGGTAAAGTTGAATTGGCGTTTGATTTCGAACGAAGACAAACGATTTGTATAAAAGAATGAGACTGGGGGGGAGGGTTGATAAAGCGGACGGTTCGCGTGAGTAGGGTATTATCGTGTTGAACCCCCTCGAGATCCGTTTAAAACTCGAAGGTTATCGTGACTGCGCGGCAGCAGTTGGAACGCACAATTAAATCGCTCATAAGGCGTGGCGAACTTATCTGGCCGAACCTTAGCTCCTTCCGCGTTCGAGACGTACATTTAATTAACGTCAATGAGGCCGATAAAAACGGCGGGTTGCGTAAGTAGCTGGCGCAACTCGCGACTAGGGCGAACCTCGAACAGCACGAACATATATGAGTGCTGACCTCGACGTGATCTTTAGGACCGTGTAAGGTAGGAACAGAATCTTTTCGTTACCGTTTATTAATTTGTTTGAAAGTTATCGATCTTACATAATTCGACATCTAAATAGACAACCATAGATAATAATATAGGTTACAACGTTGATGAAAAAACACATCGTAAGTCCTTCGAACATTTGGCAAGGTTACACCGTTATTGGTGTGGGCTGCACTTGTAGCAATACGCTTCGATGACACGAAGGATAAGGGTCGTGTGTTCCCTCACCGTTTTGCAACGCTATCGACCGTGTCCCTAGTAACCGAAATACGCGACGGGAAAGAAAGAACTCAGGGATGAGTGATCGATCGCGAAAGGTTTTTGGCATAAGCATCGGCCCTGACCGGCAAGAAATGTTGCCTTTGCACACATGGCGTGAGTCATTGGTTTGTTCGCGTTAAATCAAACATCTTTTCGAATTTTTCCTCTATCGCCATTAATCAGTGGAAAGATATTAAAAGCAAGCATTTGATTTTACCGTTTGATACCTTGGGTACGGATTGATCATTCGCCGGTTGGATAACTGATTCTTCTCGAAAATGATACCGACACGGAGGGTAGCTGACGAGCAGTCAGATGCATAGGCCGAGAGTACGGCTCAAGCGTATGCCAAGTCCACGCTGATGACATAAGCGTCGACCAAGCCAAGGATGTAAGCACGCGCGGCGATTTTCGGTATTTCGTAAGATGGCTAACAAGTTCAACCTTGAGATATTATCGCTGCACTCTAAACTTAGGTACGAGTCGAGCGAGCATGTCGACGGAAAATCGGTCCGACAGAGTCTGAAAATAGATAAAGCTCAGCCCCGCGAAGATCTACTACCTCGCTAACGCGCTCCCCTTATGGTATTTTTCAGATCCGAGCGAAAGTGAACCACGACCCGATTGAAAATGAAGTGGCGAACAGCGCGATCTACGAGAGCGAACAGGTAAGTTAAGACATTCCTTTATTTTGGTATTCTACATTCTTGAGAAACATGATTCGAGGGAATTGAGTGGGTAAACGGAAAAAGTCTCTCTGAACAATGGAACAACGAACTTCGTTGGTAAAAACCAATCGTTCAGTTAGACCGATCGTCAAAGTGCCAACAGTCGATTCGTTTATAAGATCGATTTCTAAACACCAAGAGTAACGTCTCGGGAATCGCGAAGAGCGTTTGTAACCCAGTTAGCTGAAGGTTCCTGCTACTTTCACCGACCGCGAAGTCGACTTCGTCCCATTCATCTGCCGGCTTTGAAGAACGCGACCCGGTCAATGTACCGTTTGGATTCTTCGTGTGGTATCCGCGGCATCGAGTGACGTGCACCGAGTATGCAACCGGGGCGCATAATTTTCAACCAACTTCATGACCAGCCGCGGCACTTTCACTGACTACGAGTGTACCTTGCGCGTATCCTTTGCGCGCACCTGGCCCGATTGGCTCCAATAACCTTGATTGCCGAGTTCCTAATATCTTATTGATCACAGGAGGAAAAAAAAAATACACTGAACGAATTGAGTAATCTTCTCCTTTTCGAAGCTGGTTAAAAAGCAGATATATCTTTGTATACGGATATCCATGAATGGGAACGGACGAGGGGATAGCTAAAAAATAGATAGTGAATCCGATGTGGTAGAAACTCAGGGCGGAGCTGACTTGTTATGGTCCCTGACGTAACCGAAAAAAACAGCATCAGAGATGTCTATTCTCAGGACATTGCTCTGGCTTGGGTATAGATAATGGGTGTCGTGTGTGCCTGCAAATTCTAGAATGAATTCATTCTTGGGCTGAACTTTACTTTATGGGACCAAAAATTTTCGACTATTTTTTAAGTTATAGATTTTTATGTGTAGAATCAAAAAATGCAAGTCATAATTTTAGGAAGTTAAAAAGTTATGAGCGTGTAAAGTTTGCGATTTTTAGCGACTAAAGTTTTCCTCGGGGGACCAAAAATTATTGACTTTTTTATAATTATTTTGATAATTTACATCCAGAAAAATCTAAGCATACAACTTTTAGGTCTAGGTATTCAGTAGTTTGAAAGTTATGCGGATACAGAAATCAAGCATTTTTAGCATATTTGACGGGTGAAATGTGACGCCATATTGACTTCTACCCATTGAGCGTCATTTTCTATGTTAGCGACACTATCATAACCCTAACCAGTACATGACTGTTACAGTAATTCTTCGTAATCTGAGCTTTTAAATGAATTCTGAGTTGGTTTGTCGTTAAGACTAAAGTAAAGTTTAATCCATCCTTGAGTTTCAAATTAGTTTTGAACGATCCAGTAGATGGGTAACATAGGTAGCCATTTAAGGAGGCTGATGTCTGTGAACAAATAGATAGCATTGTACAAGCATGCACGCAGTGCCACTGTTTTTCCTATCTATTTTCCTCGAACGGGTACGCAGTAATCGCGACGATAGCGCTGCTTGCTCATCCGAATTCGATACGCGCCGATATTGGTGTTATCGAGGCAATATTAGACTTTTGATGAAATTCGTCTACGACGCGCAGCCGGAAACGGAGGAGCGACTCAAGGTCTTTTCCTCCTTTCGCAACCGATGCGTCATCGGTAATTCCTTGTTCCGATGATCGAATGGGATTTAGCGAGGATGGCGAGGATTGATTGTGAAAGAATGGGTCGTTCGTATTACGATTAGTAAATTTTGTTGTTCAAAGTTATTCATTAATTAGGTGAACCTAACAGATCTCTTCCTCGAAGCCAATAAAGTTCTTGAAACCCATACGGACTGCGTTCGTGCAAGATATCTAATTTCGAAAAAAGTTTACCAGCAGTCACATGTTGGCGCTTATTAACCGACACGCTAATTGGAACAACCTCTTGAGGTTTCGTCGCGTAACCTTGCCCCTCCCAATCGGTCGGTGTTTACTCCAAGAGAGTACCTTTATAGAGCTTAAAAACTACATAATAGATACTTCTTACTTTTCCTCAAAAACAAGTAGCCTTGACCGCAACTGTTGGCTCGAAATACCACCTCTCATCGGTTGCTACTTACCGTTCAGCCAAGAAAGTCCTCCACTATTTTTTTAATGCTCATCGAGCGTCTCCGAGCTATTCTAATTACAGAAAAATGCGAATAACTTTCATTCAATCGCTCGAATTTCGTAAGGAATCGAGCTGCTGCTGGGCTGACAGGAAATCGATGTGGGGAATGATTCCCAAAACGGATCCAGCCGCGCACCACTGCCAGTTAACGCAACACCGGCCCGTTTTCTCGCGATTTTCGTCGCCGCGAAAACTTGGACGGAATCCGAGCAGCATATCCGTTTCCTACACGAGCATCCGGGTGCGACTGCGCAGAACGGGGCTAGCACGATGCACGCCTCCGCATGGACCTACATCTCGAGCCGCGAGAACCGGCGCCGGCGTTGCATCGCGTCGCAATGCACACCACGTGACGTCATCGGTGGCACGTGCCTCTCTCCTTGCCCTCCACCACGCCTCGTGCATCGTTACTCGGCGGGGGTGAGTGGAGGGGTAGGCGGCAGGAGGGGCAGGTGAGAGGGTGAGAGGGGAGCTAGTTAAGGTCACCGTGGCCCTGACTGCACGCGCGCGAAATAATATCCGTGTGCAAGCCGTTGCAACCGTGTGCGATAGCGGGCTCGCGCGAGCGCATAGAACGCACGAGCCGGAAGATTTATTTCTAGTTCTATGGCGACTACCTCCGCTACTCTTTCCAGTGCTCGATATCGCATCGCGGGAGCCTTGAGGCGAATCTGAACACCGCGGGCCTTGACCATAGCCTCGACAATCTCCATCGTCCTCTCGGGGCTACCCTTGCCACTGTCGTGGGGGATGGGTATGCTAGGCGGGTTACGAAGTGACCTAGAACCACTGCGGCTCGTGTTACGCGTGTGCACCGCTGGAAACATGCCGGAATGAAAGCTGCGACGTTTTATAAACGTTATAGCTGTAACATCGCGCCGGGGGAGGGGTTACGTATCGGTCCTGGAACGCGAGCGGAGAACCGAACGGGTGCACGATCGTGAATCGAACGTTTTACGATCCTCTATATTGCGAAACCCTGCGTAACACTATACGCTTTTCGTATTTATGATTGTTTTTAGCTGACTTTTCATCCGATGGTTGTTTAATTTAGGAACCGATTAACGTTTAGTTGGTTGAACTTGAATTATTTGGTGGATATTTTTGTCTGTCTTGTATAGTTCGATTTGTTCTAGATCGGAAAGATACAGCTCAACATTTGTACTAAGTTTACTGTTTAACTAGATTTGATGGCTTCATATTCAGCCTTGTCCATGCAACGGTTCGTGTCGTTTTATGGCCGCGTAATATAGTCTGGCAAGGTTTCTATGTTTTCAAAGTTTCATTATATTTGGATAGGAATTCGATCGGATAGAGGAACTTTGGCACCCAAACAAAACGTTAAACTGTAAAAGAATGTTTTATAATAAACATTTTCATTCTAAAGCTTTTCAATATACATGCAGCAAACTGACGTTTCTCGAAGATATCGAACACAATTGCTCGATGACCCGATGCTGGTTTGAATTCAAGGCCAGCCTCGTCATCCCCCGGAGTCCAAAAATATCTAAATACAACGAAACTGTGTCGATGCAGTTTGCTTCTAACAAACTAAAGGGAACACTACCGTTTCGTTTCGTCCTCGCCGAAGCTAAGTGTAATTAGAAAGCATGTCGCATTCTACATTTGCTAATCTGTTATGTGAAGTAATCAGCCATTTGCATAATTCAAGCAAAAAGAAAATTACGTAAAGATCCACGTGCATTTTCCATTTACATGGCATTCTGTCAGAAACTTTTAAGATTGTCACTTCCTGAAGACATCGGCAAACTAATTAGTGATTTGGCTCTTTAGAAAATTGAATATTGAAATTTAATGCAGCTGGTATTACTGACAATTATTTGTTGCATTTCAAAATTCTTGCTTCGAATTTAGAACAGATGGCACAAACATCGTTCAAAACTCGCTTCTTCGGTTCGGGTTTCGTGTTGTTAACCGTTTTATTATTTGTCCACGTGAATTGTTATCGAGCCGACTGCGATGGTATTTTCGCGGATATGCCTCGACACAAACGCGGATGCGGATGTCCCGATTCATTGCCAACGACGTACACACATACGCGTGTACCTCGAGCCCTGGGACGTCGGGTCGCATTGTGACACGATCGTCTGTCTTACGTAATAACATTGTGTAAACTTCACGTTCAACCGCAATGCCTGTCGCGTGTATTTTTGTGCACCCAGCAACAGCATTGAACCGTCGAAAACCAACCTTGGTTTAATCGGTGCATTCCGTTTTCCTTTCTCTTTCGTTACTATTCAATTCGGGTCTTTCAAAAGGAGCAATAATTATTATCGCCTTATTTATTTTCGATACTGAGAAACAATTTGCCAATGACGCAACTAATGAAACGCGGTTAGACAACAGGCAATAGTCGCAATTGAGACATTTCATAATTTGATTCGTTGGCTGGAATCATCGAGATTGCTTTATCGACGCAAGATTCTTCGCAGGCGGCTGAAACGTGCGATGTTGACGACTGTTTTTTTTTTTCTTTCTATGATAAACGCATCGAACGTTCTCTATTCTCTGAAAAAGCTGGACGCTTGTAATAGCGTGAGAATTAATCGATTCATTGAACAACCTCTTTTTTCCTTGTATATATTATGTAACTGTTACAGCTGCGTGCACGATTACCGATCGAGGCTTGGAACGAGCGTACCGCTAGAAATCGGATGGAAATTGAATGCACACTTTATGATCAGGTTTATATAATTTATTAATTATTACTGTTAAACTGCAAGTCATGAAAGATTGCAAAGTTCTTTCAAATAATTCATTTGATTAAAGTGAGATTCACGGACAGTTTTTATCGAGCTGATATATTTCTTCTAACGGTGCGACGACGTATCAGTTCCAATGAGTTACGCGCGAAATGATGCCATTGCTAATACACGTGCACCGAAGTCGCATGACATAAGAGCCGGTGGCCATGACACCGACATTACGAACCGCTAGGAAACACGTTCGATCTTCTTTGTTTTGATTCTTTGTAGCTTCGACAAATCGTTTGATTCGCGCTTTGCATATTCGATGCGGTTAATTTGGAAATAGAAGCACGTAGGGTGCGTGGTAGAGCATCGTTAAACAACGTGCCAACATCGCTGATTTTTGTCTGCGCTATATACATATTCACGAATATCGTTCTGGTTCTGTTGAATCGTTAATCCACTCACGTGCTACGTGCTACAGTTCTCTTTTTTAATGCCAGCTCGACGGTGTATGTAAAGCAATGGATCCAAAATTAGAGAAAGATCACTGAAGTCAACGATTGCTAAATTTATCTAGACTTCCTGGTTCTTGACTTCAAATAAAAATAAAAAGAAAAAAGGAACTGGCACATCGCACACGCCTACCACCGAGTGGACTAAAATTCAGTCCTAAGTCTGGCTACGATAAATCTCCATCAGAATCAAAGCAGGGGATCCGTCGATCCTTGGTGCTTGCCAACTTGAGTTGTTCGAGCTTGGATCCGAAGACTGCTGCCAGTTGCTGTCGAAAGAATGCTAGCAGATAACGCGTGCAAGTTCTTCGTCAGGCCAACAGACGTACACGCGTTGCAATTCCGCTGACCTTGTAAGCTTTGACGCTGCGACTAAATGAGGGAAGCAGAAGTAGTGGAGCGCGTGCATACGATCGGCCATTAGAAAACTAGTAGCTGCCCGGAAGGAACGGGAACACCTTGACGTGACGTTATTTTTCAATGGTGAAGCTCATTTTAATATCGTATTCGTATTGCAAATGCCAGAACAAGTTGAAATCTTGTTTTCCCTGAATGCTGACAGTAGTTTCCATCGTAAGGCTGATCGTTTATGAATTAGTATCACTCGGAACGGTTCTTCCTCTTGTTCAACTGAACGGCGGCATTATTTACTGGTATCTTATAAAGGTAATCGTTCTCAACGCGGCTAGATTACACGCGATGTATCGAGATGCAACGGCGACATTTGTGCATGTTACACCGCGGTTTACAATCTCTTATAGACGTCGAAGTTCTACGTTATGTAATTGATTGTATAAGAATTACACAGCGTAATGAGTTCTCCGCTAGACGAGATAATTCCTGTTTCATAATCGAACGCATCTGAGCAAAGTGCCTTTTACAAACAGGAATCGAACGCGTCTCGAACGTTCATGAAAGAAGCATCAACGAGAACGATGCTTCTAGAAATCATTGCTTGAGCTTGATAAAAGATCTACACTTCAAACGGATAAGTGAACTTGTAGAATTTATCGAAGTTAAATTAATTTATAGTGTAAGTTTGAAATTCAAATAATTAACATTGTTTCTCTAGGAAACATAACCTTTGGCCGTATCACGACAATCCAATTATTGTCGACCAGATTTCAATCAATATTAAAATTTATTAAGCTATTTATACCAAAAACCTAGTCTTTTCTCTGGATGATAATTTGTACTTTTTACTCTATGTTTGTTATCGATATTTTATGGTTAATAAAAGTAGTTAGCCTATAGGATAAAATAGCAACGAAGGGATTAAAGCAGGGGTAGTCAACCTTTTTATATCTACCGTTCACTTTTGCAGCTCTGGAAAATCCGGAAAAATATTTTTAAATAATACTTAAAAAAACTTCCATTTCGATGTTTTCAAAAGTCAATTAAATTTAAAAAAAAAGGAAAATGTTTCAGTATCAGACAAAACCCCTACCGCCCATCATGAAAGCTGGAACGCCCACTAGTGGGCGGTCGAGACCAGGTTGACTACCATCCCGAACTTACAAAAAAATACTATTCAAAGGTTCTAAATTGTTTAGAGTTTGAATAAAGTTCGAGGCTCGATCATGTTTAGAATGCTCGAAAACACGCAAGAGATAATTTCGAATATGCATCAGCAGCAGTTGAACGATGACAGTCACGGTATGACGAACAATGCCAGTCGCAGGTGTTCATGATTGGACAGGTAACAGCGTCGATGGCAGACGAACGCGTCGAGAAAGGGTTTTGGTTTCGCAGGGGGGCCTCGTTAGACATTTTCTGTCGGCGGGAGAGAGCAGTCAAGGCCGTACACTCGCGAATTTCAGCTGGTTACCGAGCAGCTGCCGCCACGGTGGGGATATACGAGATACGGTTCGGCCGTGTTGTCCTAGGTCCTGGCTGTGTGTGTTTTTTTCTTTCTTACGCGCGCCAAATGTACGCGCGTCGACCACACCGCTCGAGCCACACCGGCTTCCGAGCGGATCACGACGCGACGTCCAAACCCATAGACAGCCCATCCTTTGCTGTTGTGTGTTTGCCGTCGTTCTTCTTGCGGAATCATCATCGTTGCTGTGACTTCCTAGCGGCTGAACGGGCCTTGCAACGAGCGCACGCGTGGTATCGACCATTCCTTGTCTCTACCTTGACCTCCAATGGCGAAGGTAGCTCGAACAATCAGAGCTCTTCATTCGAGACTGCTTGGGTTTTATTATTAGATCTACTCGTCATTATAAATGTGTAGGATGCTCGGTTTTTTTCTGCCTTAACTTTTAACGGGATGTATTGATACGAGACGTTGTTGGTTAGGTTAGCTAGAACGCGTAGGTTAGATATCGGAGAATTTTTTGGAGTTCTTCAGTGCAGTGTACTTAGTTCTGCTTGAATTTTAAATATGTTTTCCGAAAAAATAAATAGGGTGATCTGTCCAGTGAATGAACATAATTAGTGTTAAAGGACAAAATAATGTTTATAATGCTTTTTTCACAGATGTCTCGCTAAAGCGATTTTCTTTTATCTGTAATATATTCGCCACTAAATTCATTTTATTTAACAGTTGCATAAACGACGTCCCACGTCGTATTCAGCTTTAAATCTGCTGTTTTGCACCTGTTCAATATTTACCTATGTATAATTTTGTAACAAAGCGTTTTATAAACAAACTTCATATATCATTTTTTTCTTATTTTCACTTGTAGATCATGCTCCTACAATCTTACCGGAAAAGTAGGAAATACCGTGTATTTTCGACCTGCAGGAATTAATGAGTTAACATCTAAGCCAGTGCGTACTTCTATACCGGCAGCAAACTCTCTCAAAACAATTTCTGTCGATCGGTATCCTTATTGATCGATCCTCTTTCAACCCGACATCAGCTGTCAGCTTGAGTGCGTAACGCGACAACGTACAAAATCGCGGACCGTTCTCAAGCATCACAGAACAGCGTTTTACGTAAGCAGTTTCGACACTGCTGGCTGATCGCAATCGTGTAACTTTCTCTCGTATCGATCTCGAGTAGGAAAGTCCACATGTATCTGTCGGGTAGTTGTTCGTCCGTGAAACGAGCTTATGAAAGACGGAACGTACGCGGGAAAGGGGAAAGTGTACGCGTATTGCGCTACGGCAAAAACGCGTTTTCCCTTTTAACCATCTCTCTTTAATGCGTCACTGTTAACTTCTGTGGAAAATTTATCCACGACTTCTGCCGGCACGAATCGTTTACATTTCCTGCTTCTGGCACGCGCCTCGCGTGTAACGTCTCATTAAATTCTCCTCGGTCATCGTGCGTACAATAGGCTCGTTTTTTACCAGCAACTCGAGGCGAGGTAACACGGAATTAGCGTGGAGAGGCTCGAGGTAGAAATTCTTGCGGATTTTATGTCGTGAAAGTGACGCCAATGGTTAAAACGTTGCTGTATTTAAGCACAGTGTTGAAGATTTGTTTTTTGCGATACCGATGAAAACACGGAATAAGTTACCTACATTGAGAACGAAGCAACAATCTACACCCAAGGGAACTGCAGTTACAGACGTTGATACGATGATAAAACTGTATAGATGTAGAAGATAAAATCGTTACTATTTCCCAACCGAAAGTTAGAGAACAGATACAAATTGCTAATCGTATCGGTCCGAAAGATCTACGAGGTCACTTTACTTTTAATATCAGAATGTCTAAGTGAAGTATCCTTCAACACCCAAGAACTGTAACTCTGCGGTGGCTTACACCGATCGCACTCGCTCGGTTTCCTCGCTAAACAGTTCACGATTTAGCGCCAGAAGTTGTCGAGCGAGGCAATTTTCAGCGTCAGAGGACAGACAGGCGGGTTACTTCAAGGCAACGGAGCCCGGAGTAACTGTAAACTGGTCCTAAGACAGGCCGCGCCCAGTACGTTGCTCAACTTCGGTAAACTGAGGAGAACCGGTGTGTCTGGGACATGGCAAGGCCGTTGACAGTGGCAGGGAATCAATCGTTGTCACGGTCGGCTAGAAAAATCCGCTTGATCTGCACCGAACGTTTAACACCCTCGACGGAATTTATAATAATCAAGAAATGACGATAAGTTAAAAATAATATGCATCCAACGCAACGAGACGCATACCGTGAATACAATACAACAATATGTTTGCGAATCGAATACGTGATGTTGATCGAAATCTTCGTGTCTCGGAATAAAAGCCGGTATCATTCACCGATAAGAAAGCGTCGTTGTTCTTATCGTTCGTTTCGCGACGAATCACCAATTTGAATACCGCGAAGCTCGTCTTTCCTTTAATTTCGTCCGTCTGCGGGATGATCTGCCGCGATATCGGCTCGTTTAATCACGAAACTGAATTGGAGCTTGGGGCAGGGACGTTTTAAAAATACACAAAAGACAAAGCTCGTACGTGCTCCGTCGGGCAAACACCGTGCAACAGACAGACGTCTAAACGCAGTCGACCGAAATTTTATTTTTGCAAGTGCTACCACTTGCGTTTATCTTGATCGCGAGCAGATCGGACTTGTTTTTCGCGCGAGTTCCGAGAATACACGAACGGCATCGTTGCGATTTGTTGAATCGAGCCAAACACGAATGTTGGATCTGGGTTGTTTTTCAAATCCAACAAAAGTGCGATTTTTAAATATGCAGGACGGGCAAGTCATTTTTAGTATCTTGATCATTATTTGATTATATGATTGTTGCTATCGAGATTTTTATTCTTTTTCTGTGTTATGAAAGCCAGTTTACTTATTTTAAATGCTACCGGGTGACGCCGAATTCAGGTGATATTCAACAAGCGACCGCGTCTAAACGAAAACCATTATCAGCACGTGGTTGCTACTTTATTAAGGAATAAGTTAAAAACGTAATTGTTTGTCCGGTGTCTTTTGTAATTTTGGAAACAATTTAAATAATATTTATCCACTGCCGATAAAGAATTAGAATAAAAATACAATGAAAATGGATAAGAAATCGGTGTGCAAGATAAAGAAACGTTAATACCCCGTTCTCAAAAGTTTCTTTTTTATTAAGGATTAGCGCGATCAATGACGGCAAATATTGACCGAGACGAATCCTCGAGCCGAGGACCAGACGAAATATTGCAAATAACCAACGCAAATACCGTCCGAAAACACTGAATCGTTGAATGGTTAAAACGAAATTGAGTAACCGCGATCATTTTTAAAGTGGCCAACAACGAAACACCGAGTTCAGTTGGAGAGAATTCTGTGTCTGTTATAAAAGATACAATGAAAACGGGGAGAGACTTTTAATAACATCAGTAGAATCGTATAACAGTTTGTTTGAAAAGATGACCTAAAAACACATAATAAAGAGAACTTCCTTTAGCTTGCTTTCGAGCTAGGAAATTTCCTTACAATTTACTGACAATCAAGGATTGGAACTATACTATTTTACGATTAACATTAAGTTGAAAACTGGCAAATTGTGTAATTTATTTCTGAGAGTACACTACCGACAAAAAGTTTGGAATCACCTGCCTACCAAAATCAAGTGTCCTTATAAATTTTCTATTGTTCCATTGATAATATATTAGATATTAGTCTGTAGTTCATATTATCAATCGTTTGGAAATATGAAATAACAATTTACAAGAAAAAACAAGCAAAACATTAATAACATTTTATACGATTTTTTCACTAAACCAGATAAGTTTCATTAAAATCGACGCGTTGTACTTGAGCGATGTCCCTCGTTAGTTTACCTGTACCGATTCGAAACTGTTTGTCGATAGTGTACGTACGAAGAAAGTTCCGAAAGACTAATACTTGCGATAAAAATTGAGTATCAGGTTGAAAAACACCGAATGAAGAATATCTGCAAAAGCTCCTTGAATTTCCTGGTGTATTCGTCGAGACGAGCGACTGTCGACCTTAGATTGGATGTTGAACCTTCCTTGTCTGATATCGTTCACATACGAGCATTGCCGTCCAGTTTGGCAATAACAAGTGAAAGTCTCTCACGATAAGAGTTCGAATAAATATTTCTCTTTTTGTGCGAGCTGGGCTGGCCTTGAAAAACGTCCTTAAACGACGCTCGATCGTTGGCTGGCTCGCGTTCAAGAATCAGTGAACGGTAACAGCTCGTTGCTTGCCAGGCTGACAGCCAAGCATTAACCGTTTGACTGGTCGAACGGGACACAGGAATACATGAAAAAAGGTGTCGGACAAGATATTAAACCCGATGCTGGTGCACAAGATTGCTGCTGAGAGAATAAACCTTGATGAATCGAGGTGTACAACGATGGATTGTGAATGCTATCGCTAAGTAACTGTTACCTAACAAGGAGGAGATTGTAACGTGAGAAAAATGGGACATGATGACACTTGTTGATTATATTAGGTTGAAAGATGAGGATGACAAGCAATGATACTTCTTACATGGATGATAGAGAGCATTACAAATTATTACATTGTATTCTTTATCTATTTGTTTCGTTTTCTTCTTTATTTAGGAATTCATTGTTAATGGACCAAGTTTTATATTGTTTGTATGAGACCTAACCTCGCTTAACTCCTGGTACACCTCGGTTGACGGTAGTTTTCACTTTGCCTGCAATATGAAACAGCTGAGATCTAGCTTAGGTTATTACTACTATAATATTAATGCCAACACTGATTATATTAAATTTGTAATACTGCTCACCATTGACCCCCCCACACGTTCAACAGATATCATTCTACGATTAAAGCGGATCTTTTGGTAAATATCTTCATTGGTAATTCGGTAAAAGCTTATTGTCTTCATCCAGCGCGGAGACAGTTATATTCAAGCAGTACAGAAATTTGTATCCAAGTGACCTACACACGAGGTGTAATTTCTCTCGCCTGTATAGTCGAGGATTATCTTCATTAACGCGATTCAGCGTGCAACAATTAAGCATTACGAGAGGCCGGGTCGTCCAAAGCTAAATTTCCTAGTGGTAACGGTACTTCCAGTTTTGGCTGTTTAACGAAATCGCCACTTGGACTCGGGTAATTGTCTGGAATGTGGTCACCAAAAGGAGATAAACGAAAGACGAGTTTTAGCTGAGATTTTAGTGAAGACCAGACTCTTTTGAGCGGAGTTTTATAGACTTCGGTCGTGTACTCGATTAATATTCGGACAAGCTTGGGAAAAAAACTTCAGTTGCTCGAGGGAGAACAGTTGCGGCAGAATTATACATGGAAATATCTGACAAAAAAATATTTCAGACAAAATTTACTTGTTTTTTTCCCGTAGAATCTTAATATGTAACATTTTATAGGGGGTTCCATTAAAAATTATAAAGATACCTCCCCTCAAAAGAGGGGGGGGGGGGGCACTTTATATTTATGTAGTTAGAGAGGCCCTTCAGATCCATGCAATTTAAGACCAATAACTTTAAAATTGATGGTATAATTTTCGAGATATTGAGCTGTTAAGAGTTATGTGGGCCACCCTGTATATCTGCATTTCGTTCATTTGCTACTTAAAAACGGATGCGCGCTTCAGAATTAAATATATTCTGGTGTCAGAATTGTTTCATATATTTATACCGTGTTTTGTAATGAAATATCTAATTATTTCGTTAACACTAGAACTACTGACGGTTTATGTATACTTATACTTTCAAGTTGAAAATAAAATAGAAAAATAAATAAATATGGAACGAAATATATACTAGCAAGTCTTTATCTTGAAAGTAGTTAAGTATACAAGTAGTTCTAGCGTTAAATACAGAAATCCTTAAATGGAGTTTATGTTAAAAAATAAATTAAGTTCCTTCAGTTTACTGAGTGAGTATCCTGCTTTGTCTGAATTTTGGCTTGGATTACTCATAACTGAAAGGGAAGAGCGTTATTTAATATCCTAATCTTATTAATCTAAATAGTTCAACTGGTACCGTGAATCGTTCAAAATGTCAGCGAATCTTGTCCGCGCAAGAAGAGAAAGTGAACCAAATACCAGGAATGAAAGGAATACCACACACACGAACGTTTCTCTTATCCAAGTATCCTTTGTAATATCAAAAACGTGTCGAACAATTTGAAAATTTAAAATCATAATTGAAACCATTGCGGTGGCAACAATGCGTTTCGCTGTTCCCTCTCGACTGGCCGAACTAATAATCACCACGGCACGAAAGTGCAACCGCGCATTAATTAGGATAATCAACGTGATAATTAGTCTTGGTTCGAAAGTAGAATCGCAAGTTATTATGCTAATCCACGGTGCTTCTCATACATGGGCGAGCGAGCGTGCGTACCACGCACGCCCGAGGAAAACAAACGCCACGACGAGTGTACCGCTATAACGCAAAGTAGCGTCGGCCATGATTAATCAGCCTCGCCTGGTTTCCGTCTCGGATTCTTAGATTCCGCACGCAAGGAAACGAGAGTACGCGAACATTTTTTTTATCACACAAACACGGACAAGGTAATCCGGCCGGTTTTTCACCGTTGCGGGACTGTAGCTTGTGTCAAAGTCAAAGTCAACGATAAGATGATAAGGCAAAAGCGAATGACCGACAATATTCGCGTCGTATCGTGTGCCTTCATCCTATCGTCTGTTTTCTTTTGTTTATTGCATTATCGCTGTCTGCGTTTTGGCCAATTTTGTCTTTGTCCGGGAGAGAAAAAAAACGAGTGTGACATATTCGATCGAGACGCGTTTCACGCTCGATTCGACTCTGGCTCTAGGAAACTAACGTCCTCTATTTCGTTTCGTGCAAACGCTGCCGAACCCTCGTGCCACTCGGAAACGTAAACAACGGATGTGCGCATGCGCGATTCGTCCCTTCTGCGCTCTTGCTCTTGAATCTTTCGGTAATTCCCTCCTTTTCTATCATCAAGATCGGTCTCTCGTTTCTCCTCGCGGGGCCAAGCAACCGCCGCGCCGTTTCACAACGTTCTCGATGGTGGCGCTGACCTTCATAATGGCGGCCATCACGCCGGTAAATTGAGATTTATCATATATTTTTCGAACGTATGCCAGCTGTCAATACGAAACAATTGGTTTCGACGATAAAATAAGAATAAGGTTTTTAGGGTTATGTCATCGTTCGTGACGCATTCCTAGATACGGTTTTTGTTTCGTCACGATCAGAGGATACGAATTGAAAACAAGTTGAACATCCTGATGCAGTTTCATCGTGACTCACGGATGTTCGACGCTTGGCCTCCCTCCTTCCTATCCGTTCGAAACGATGCTCTTTCTCTGTTTCCTTGTGTCGTCGACCTTTGTTATTGCTTGGAAATTGCGCCGAATCGGCCAGTTTCAGCCGCGTTTCTGTGGCTGCGCATTTTTCTACGCTTGAATTTCTACGCATTAACGACGCCGAACAATGGCAGAGTTCAGGCTTTTTGCTCTTTGATCGTGCTTCGTTATCGTAATATTTGCTCCAAATGTGAGTTTGTAAATAACAGCGAGCTTTAATGCCGTACACGTGCGTCATTAACTATGATGACGTTAGTGCGCAAAACGGAACAAAGGAAAAAAGACGAACAACAGTTGTCCAGTAATTTATTCTTTTTCTTATGGTTTCTTAGAAATGCAAAATCAGCGCTAGAAATTGTATGAATCGTTATGGGTTTTTCATGTCGTCACGTACCGGCTTTCACAATATTGTTCCCCGACAATGGCCTATCGTTACCCCTTGTTGTTCTTCTAAAACTCTCTCTAATCTTTCCGCGCGCGTACTCCCGTAACTCGTGCTTTTAGCCTCGCCATGACACATACCCATAACAAAGTCATGGATTTTTCATCTGCCACCCCGTATACTCCATGTTCGTGCGTAAAGCATTCGTGTGTTAAGAAGGGTCAACGTCCGACCCTCACCACACGCCACGGATCGACGCGCCAACACACAGAAGCCTGGTTTGTTTTGGTTTCCCGGGCATTACCCTCGCTTCCCACTTCTTGCGACCGAGTCCTCTCGTTCCTTCTCTCTTCTCTTCACAACCTGTCCGTACGACCGTCTCATTTTCCTTCTTTCCGCGCGCACGATACATCCAAGGCTCGTGGAAGCTATCGACGTCTACGGTGAGAGCGCGATCCCGAAATGGGAATTGACATCGAATTAACATGATGCGTCGAGGTACGTGTACGTACGAGTACACGTAGCTCGATGCTCGATAAATGTTGCGATCAAAAAATAAGGAAAAAGAGCTTAGCAACGTCGGGCGATCGTATATCGACCCGTTTTACATAAAATTGAGGTTAGGACGCGCAAGTCGCGACAACGTCACTCCGTTACGTCAGTAATGGCGCTGCGGTTTTAAGTACCGATGTTTGAAGCGACACGAACACGTCGAGAAGCCAAGCTACGTAGCAGGGAATTGAACGACCGAGAAAAAGAAGAACGTCAATGCGTTATTTTCCAAGGAAACGAGCTTGCCGAGTGTGACGCGGAGAGAAAGCGAGAGCCGCGTGGAAAGCAAGTTGTTGCGAATCGATTTTCGCGTGTAATGTTCGATTCGTTTGCCATCACGCGTCGCAATAGTGTACGTGTGCACGTGCCTTGATGCAAACAGTACACAGAGTCGTAATGGGAGCGAAACAAACACGCGGCCACAGTAGAAGACCTTGCTTGGAATTTTCATTCGAGGGGGTACATGTCGGTTCAAGACGTGTGATCGCATGTACAGTCTAATTATATGCGATTCGAAGGCTCCGAGATGTGTCAAAAACGAACGCAACAGGACACGCTTGCGTGCGACTTTACACGCGAGCGTTACAAATGTATTCTAGAGGGGGTGCATGCTCGTGTGCATACTTGCGGTGCACGACGGGAAAAGAGACAGGGAAGGAAGAGATAGAGTAGTCGCGTAAACGAGCTTGCTGCTAGGGTAGATGGCCGTGGTCCGATCAGACCAGGCGTGTGCATCCCCATCTAGCTATCTATACTACCGGCAACATCGTATCGCGCACGATGCACCCACGGACGGCTCTAGCTCACTCGGCAACCCTGTCGGCTCGCTTACTCATCCCTACCGGTTGAAAAGACCTCGCAACGATATGCCGGTACAAGATCGTCCTCTCCTCTCAGAGATTTACATCTCTCTTTCTTTCGGTCACGCTGTTCCTTTTGGAGAATTTCGCCAGCCAAGACTGACCGTGAACACAATTATATCGTTCACAATTGCGTTGTACATTTTGTCATGCTCTATGCAACCTGTTAACACGTTGCCGCTGCAGTGAAAGCGGCCATATGTAGCGGGACACGCAGTAATATTCAGAATACGATCGTATCATTTTTCGATTTATATGTATTATCCATTTGCTATCTTGCGTAACTTCTATGATATTAAAGCCATTTCAAACTTAATTTCGATTCTTTTACTTTCGGTTATTTGACCACAAGTGGTCTCCATGTTTATTTTTATTTTTTTTTTTTTTATTAAATATAAATCGATCGAATCGATTTTAGAAAGTTTGCTCTAATCGTGCCGAGGGATACGCGTGGGCGTACGATACACGGCTGTTGGTCGAATAGCCAGTACCCGTTGATTTTTAACGAAGGTAACTGGAAGTCAGCCGCGTAAGAGGAGAAAGGATCGACGCTGGCTTCTTCGGTACGAGGCAAAAGCAACGGCAAGGCAAGCCAAGGCAAAGCAAAGGGAGAGCATTGCTTGCCAACCGGCATAGAAGGTCTGTGACCTCGGCAGTGCCTATGCTACGCCGTATACGCGTTTCCCGCGTGTACCGTTTCAAAAGTGATGTCACGATCGGAAAGGTCCTTGAAGAAGCGAGTAGACTCTTTACGAAAAATTCGTTTCCTGTTATGTGTAGAGTTTAAAAAAATGCTGTGATAGCAAAACAGCTTTTTCCTGTTCAGCCCAATCAGCGCGGAGGGGGCGGGGTAATTTGCGTCATTCGGTATGAATATGTTCACAGTGTTTATAATGGTATCGGTAACCAAGGTAACAGGAAAAGTTTGCATTAAATATTGTTATGTTAATGTTTTCTTGTGTGTAAATATTGATCAATGTAATTGATGTACCGTCTGTTCAAACGACCTTGATTATTTTGTACAAATATTCACGAATTTCATAATTTTACTCGTTGAGAAAAATAAAGGGTAGCCTGTTATCGACGATGAACCAATTAAGATTATTTATCACTAGTACCTTTTCATTTTTACCCATTCAGTTGCAACGATAGAATCTTATCCGTATATCTTGCATTTTATTCCAATTAAAAGGCTGTGTAACTTTGGGAACCTGTTTATAAAATCGCGATAATTGTGTTTCACGTCGATCCGCATATTCTTGCGTTCACCGTAATCGCATACCTTACAGTTTGTTACCGCTATTTACGACTGTAAATAGTTATGTTGTTAAGTGTCTTTTATTGCGCGCGTATTTCTTAGCACACAAGAGACGAGTCCTTGAAAATTAACAGTCGTACACACCTAATATCTTGTCCTCTTATCGCTGTTCGATTCAAATGCAAACACGTTGTTCTACGAAGCTGCATATTGCCAATTTGTCATTTTTTACATGTTACTACTATCTACTCTGATTGAATATTTCAACCTGTAAATCCGATGAACGTAACTAAAGATTAACATAATTCCTAGATATCTGTATTTTTTCGTTACAAAACGCGCGTCGTATCAGTTTAAAGTTCGCCGGTCGTCGATGATCGGTTAACAAAAATATGGCTTATACTTCGGAGTGTCGCCTTTCACGTCGTCCTTCGCTTTTAACCTTTTGCAATCCAAATATGCCTTCAGGCACAGGCAGTGTGAGGACACTGTGCTCCAAACGTGTTGAAATTTAAATTAACATCGTCTGTAGATTTCGTCGTAACTTCTAGGGTTAGAACAGCTAAAAAAATTCACATCAGTAGCTGACACACAGAGGAGTTGAATTGTTTTCTCTACGGTTCCGCTGTTAGAGGCTCAAACACAAGTCGAAGCTACCGGTACAGGATCGTCGATCGGGTTGCGTGCGACGAAAGAACCCGCGGGAAGGATTGAAGGCTGCTGTTGGATCGTTGGACGACCGCGTGGTCCGGGCGAGCGGTATCGTTCGTGGATCAATAGCACGTGATCCTGTTGCGACCAGAATATCTCCGTCCTGTGCCGGCCGATATAAACAAAGAAACGTGGCGCGCAGCGTACGCGCTGACTGCCGCGCATCGATTTTCACTCGTGTACGCGGCTTCACACCGCTCGAGTGCCTGCGTGCTATTTACGCTAGGCCGCGTTGACCGACGAACCGTGAAATACCGTCAGAGGATGATCTGAAATTTGACAAAATCGTTGTCGATTTTCGAAACTTTTGAGATGGTTCAAATGCTACACCCTGTCCTACACTAACAGAAAGTTACAGACTATCTAGACATCTAGACGTTAGGGATTGCACGGATCGGTCCTCTATATAACTGAACGTTGGTTGCTAGCTTCATTCAGACACGAGCGTAAACTGTTCTACTTACAATTAGTCGTCCGTGAAACACACGCAGATTCTTATGATTTCAGGCGAACGCGGCGGTGGTGTTCAAATGCACTTGGCCAGGTTGCTTGGAGATTAAAGCGACCGTGGCGCTAATCGAGGAGCACGTGCGTCAATCACACTTGGGGTAAGTATAAACGCACGAGATCCAACGAGTCACGTGAAAATTCGACGACAATTGAAGCTTTTTCGTTGGATTGATCGCGCGTATCGTGACCGACCGGTGGTAGACGCGGGAGGTCATGTACGCGACGATTAACCTTGAACCACGTGCCCGATAAGATAAATTGGTGGCGCTGCGAGCGTATCGTTCGCGTGAACGAAATCCGCGACGATCGGGCCGGGGTTCGTTCGGGTATTTTACACGCGTGCGGTTCGCCGCGTTCAGCTGCGCGTCTAACCACGATCACGCGGTTGTTGCAGACCGAAAAAATCGAACGGCTATGATAACGAAGATGACGACGACATCTCGGACCACGAGGAGGAGTTTTATTATCAGGAGGTGGCGGTGGATCACATGAGTTCACCGCCCACGATGTCGCATCGAGACATGGCCAGGCCTCCACACGAGGATCCGGAGTACCAAAAGCAACTTCGCCTTGAGGCAACCTCCACTAATAATAATAACATCAACAGCAACAATAACAACAACAACAACAATAACAACAATAACATCGAAAGCATGATGGTCGGGATCAGAGAACGAAACACAACGTTTACCATTTCGCAATCACCGGTACGTTGATTGATCCTTCGACACGTTACATACAGCTGTTTAGTTAACCCCTTGCACTAGCATTTTCCCGACAGGTGCGTCAGTAAGAGTTAAATATTTACTACTTCAGCGTTAAAACAAATCAAGACAAATTGAAATGTTACATATACTTCATACTTGACAAACGTTAACTGTGTAAACTGTAATCAGAATTAAACTTAATATTCAATTATGATGAAAGTTTGAACGACAGAAGTCACATGTGAACTGCAAGGTGCGTCACGAGTGTGACACGTTATTGTAGTGCAAGGGGTTAAGAACATCGGATAAATCAATAGTATGAATACCTTTTGAGATGTTCATAATGTAGTTCTTGATAGTAATTGTTTTACGAGGCTTTCGGGTTTATCCTATTTGAAACGAGATCTGTCTTATTAAAAGACGATCTCTGGTAGCCAGAAACATAGACTGTTCATTTTTTATTTTAATCTCAAATCAATGTCAATTCTAGTCGGACCTGCTAGCGGTCCGTTGCATGGGACTCATGGACCGCAAAAGGTTATGGCGGTACTGCCCGTACTCGCCACCAGAGGGATCGTCCGAAAACTCTAGCTTTCCTGTAAGTCCTCGATCAATCACCTGTTCCTTCATACAGAATTCTGACCTGATCACAACTGTCTCCACTTCTAAGGCAAGGGTCTGCTAGGTAGAACAGGAACCGCAGAGAATCAGAACCATGGGGTAGTAGAATGTCTCCTGCATTCCTAATACCCCCGCCAGATATCCTGTTTCCAGTATCCTCCTTATCAAACAGGGAGTATCTCCACAGTAGCTTATCGAACAAATCCACTAGCAGGCCCAAAAGAAAATGCACACCCTCCTACTTTCCTTCACTTTCTTTCTTGTAATTAAACCGTAACGAGGTTAAACTTGAAAGTCTCGAAAAATTACTACTGTAAAGGTGGACCTCTATCTGTCGACCCTTGACCTACGAACACGTGGAAAGTATCGTTTTCTTGTGATTAATCGTTCGATTCGATTGTGTGTTTAAAACAGGGCACGCCGATCAAGCACATAAAGTTATCGCCACGACCGTTCCAGTCGTATCAACAGAACACGTTGCTGACGGTGTCGACGGGCAAGATGCCATCGTCGCCGCGACGGATTCGCGGGGAGACGAAGAAGTGTCGTAAGGTCTACGGTATGGAGCACCGTGATCTCTGGTGCACACAATGCAAATGGAAGAAGGCCTGCAGTCGTTTCGGCGACTAGGCCAAGCGACCGCCCCGTTCGTACGTCCGCGGGCGGAGATTGTCGCCGAGCCGACCCCAGAGTTTGCCAATGCTACGTTAAACTTCTCTCGTCAACTGCCAGCAAAATTGCCAATTGCCATCGTCGTCGTCGTCGTCGTCGTTATCGTCTCGGTTGTCGTCGTCGTTGGTTTGTCACGCGACGGCGACGCCTGATGGACATACTCGATCACCGCGAATAAAACGCGATCATAGCGTTGACTGGTGTCACGACAGCGAAGAGGTACCCCGTATTATCGTCCATCATCTTTTCCAGAACTGCTCGGTCAGACGAGTTTTCAAATCCTGAAGGATCAGGAGTGTCGTAAAACGCCGAGGATCGAGAGAGATCACTGGTTCAAGCGGTGCTGCGAATGCGGCAATACTTCTTCCTGTTCTTCTTGTTCCCCGTAGTCGTGCTTCTCGGCTTCTCCCTGCCTTGTCAGTACAGGTAAACGAGAGTCCATCAATCTCGTATAAAAAAACGTCAATCCCATGACGGATGGCGGACGGTTAGAAGGGCCGATCACACGTTTCGTGCGTAGCAGAGAGTATCGTCCATACTTGTTGTCAGTGATCGAACAGAGAGAAGAATCGAACATTACAGAGATGAAGAAAACGAAGAATGAGATCGTTGACCGATCGTCTGGCACTTGGCAAACTCCGTTAGGGTCTTTTTTAGCCGTAATAAGGGGTTTTGATTAGTAGGTAAAGAATAATTGGCTCGTTCGGGACGAGGTATCCTTAGACTGTCGTGCTCTCTTTCTGTATTCTTCTCCCCATTCCCGTTCCTTTTTCTTCCTGTCTGTTAACCTCTCTCTTCCTTCCTATCTGTACGTACACGAAGGGCACGGAACAAGGCCTCGTTCCGGATTTGCCGGAGCAAAAATCCTTTTTTGTTGCTCTTTTTTTTTTGGTTCGGTACATAAGGAAATGAATGCGCGCTCACTGAAAGTCGCAGCGTGTACGCGCGTGTTGCTGCAAACACGTCTCTTAGGTCACTGCAATGGGTCTTCCTTCTTCCGGCGAGGGCGGAAGGAGCTCTCGTTATTTATCGAGAGCGAACCACGTCTTGGACGAACGGAAGACCGTAAAACGAATCGATATACATATTTGATTTGACCGATTGTTCTTCCTGGAAGGACGCGGACGGGCAAAAATTGAATGGAATCGCGTCGAAGCGCTAGAACCAATTGTGATATTTTCTCTAAATTTTATCGAATAATTAGACGAACATGGGCCGACATATAATGTATACATATGTACAGAGGAAAGGTGACGATGGCGAAAGGGAGAAACGATGGGCTGACAAAGCGTGTCGAGGAAGGGAAACAAAATTTTATACACCAATTATATATTATACTGCCAGATTAAATTAATTCAATCGAAGCGAAACGAAAAACGAACAAAAGAAAAAAAAATATATATATATATAAAATGTGAGAAGAAGGAAAACGACCATATTGTTGGAGCTTCGTACGCGAAAAACCGGGAACGAAGCAGCGGGTGTGCATGTGTATTGTATGTGTATGTGTGCGTGCGTGTGTCGAGCTGAGGTTTGCTAACCTCATCTCGACGACCTAAGATCGTGTTCGCCGACGAAAGAAGAAGAAAAAAAAAAGCAAAGAGGAGCTGCGTGCACGAAATAGAAATAAAGGCTTCGCAGTTGAATCGATCGATCGATGTACATATACATAACGAGGATCAAAATCCTCCCTTAGCCAGGATCTCGCTCTATGGCTGACGAATGTGTACGTGTACGTAAAAGGACGTAGAATTCGCAACGTTGATTTCCGACACGCGTCAACCCGTGTCCACGAGAAGGAGATACGCTTTTATTTTCGCCTACGTGTTCTAAAACGTGCTCCTTTCTCGCTTTCGATCGTCCCGCACGACGTACAAGCAAAACTTACACGTGTCCGTTTTGGTAGCGAATATCATTTAACTAGGAAAGATAAACCAAAACGCGAGGGACAAAGAAATCGTTTGATCTCGATGACTTTTGCGACGGTGACAGCGGCACTTTGATCCTTGCGTCCTTTTGATAATGATCCTTTAACGAAAAAGGGAAAAAGAAAAAGAAAAGGACGAAGGATTCTCTGCCTGCTAATCCCGTCGTCAAATTTAAATGATTCTTTATTATCGTTATTATTAATATTAATTATTAATGTAATTACTATTATTATTAATCGTTCGTTTGTTTTAACGATAAGTCCTGGGTGTCTCGTCGTTATCAACGGGCGCGAACGTAAACATTCGTAGGGTGTTTCGGATACTTCTCGTATCCGTTGAAAGGACGAGATCGCTTCCATCGTGTTGATCAATGCTCATCTTTCTAGTACAATTTCATGCGATTTTTAACGCCGCGTTCTTTGTTTCGTGGTACTTCGATGGTACTGATTTATTTAATATATACACACACGTACGTATATTAACGTTATTATTACGCGAGATTAAGTGGTTCGTCGAGAAAATAGCAGAATATTAAACAACAGGAGAATCAAAGATGCACGGGCTGCGTAAAATTCGGTACGAAATATCAAGTGGATCAGATAAAAATTTGTTCTTTTATTTTTTCGCGACACACGATTTGCGTATTTCCGAACCAAAGACATCGTATCTCCAATCGCGTTCCATCGAATTTCCCTTTTATCGATCGGTTCGCGAACTCGTCGCCAAAACTTGAAAAGTATTTCTTTCTTTTTCTTAATCACGTTGTCTACGTACTTAGATTCTTTGTTAGCTGATTAATCGGGATGAAAACGATCGTTTGAATGCCATAAGCGATATAACTTGAGAAATAGCAAGTATCTATTAGAATTCTGTCGATTGACTAACGTTTAAAGTTTTAAGGCATTTGCATCGAACAGTATATGGTAGGACCCCGAGTGCACCGTCGGTTGAGCCTTTACCGAACTTAACGTGGCACTGGAACGATTAATATCTATGCGATTGTACTCGATCGAACGCAAGAAGCAACAAGAAACACACCTTAGAATCGATCGTGATCAAGGACCAGAGCGTTGTAGGAAATTAAAAAGAAAAACAAAGTCGCGAGACTACGATGATAGAATAGAAAGTAATTGCCGTCCAAATAGGTTCCTTTTTTTTAGATCAAAATTTGAATCCTAATCATGCAACTGCGATTCTCGGAACGCCGAATAATGCTACCGACGAAAGAAATCTAGAAACGACGAGAGAGAAAAATACTGCATATCGTTAACGTTGTACGTTTTTATAGTGCATCGTGGTCCAACAGGAAACAGGACACTTGGTTATCTTCTTTGTCAGCAAAGATATGTTTGTGGCAAAAGTTGAATCATTTTTCAAATCATTTTTTGTCAATGTAATTCATGTTCGTAAGATTAGAAGGATGAGCATTTTATTCCAATGATAGTTTTTTAATATGAATTGTTATCCTTTTTGGGATAAAAAAAAAAGAATTGCAGTAGATTTAAATGTTGATTCTAACAACATATGATCAATTAATCTTTTAACGATAGTCGAAAATAGATAATTGGTGTTTCATTTTTGGTGGACCACCGGTATACGTATACTGTAAACAATTTTTTAACGTTGAAATTTCTATTGAAATTAAAACATTTTACCGACGGTTTTTAGCGTGTCACAAGGATAGATACTATCCTTCTGTTTATTGTAGCCGTTCTTTTTTAATGTTCACAATCGTATCCAAGATACGAAACGATCTTTTGATACTTTTTAGAGAATCTTTTGACGACGACCCTTTGGTATTATCGAACAAGTAGTATTATTCGGCACGGGTAAGACGAAATCTTTATTTTCCTCGTACTCGATAGTAAAAAGGAAAAAAAAAAAGAAGTAAAACAAGAAGAAAGAAATTAAAGAAACGACCTTTACCTCTTTGTTTCGGAGAGGGTCGAAAGCGAAAAGAGAATTTTGGCGGGAATTCACGTAAAGGCACCACGTGGACAGCCGCGGTATAAGATTGAACCACTCGTGCCATTCGATATGCCAAATAATTCTCTGCTACTGTTTTGTTTTTATCCTCAAAATAAAATTCCGACAGTAACAATTTGTACGAAAGACAAACAGACATTCGATGTGAAACGTTAAAAAAAGAAAGAAAACAGAAAAAAAAACTTGGTGAACGGGAAAAACAGATTCGTAACGGAAGCTTTACAGACTTAAAGATACCTCAGGTTTATTTCATTACGGAAACGAACACGGTTGACCATTTTGATCGAACAGTGACAGCTATCCCCCGTCGAACACGCGTCGTTGATCAAAATGGCCCAACCGTTATCAGGGCACTGAAACTACATATATTTCATACGTATCTTGTCGCGAAATAAACGTCAATATTACTTATTGTTAGTCGAATTCTCGTTGCAGCCGAGTCCCGACGACTCGCTTTATAATATTGTATAAAACTATTGCATCGCATTTAAAAATAGATCGCCTGAAAACGTTCAAACGCCCGGGGGTTACGAATATTTCTCGTTGTGTCCCCCCTGGACAATTTTGTTGCGCACGACTATCCTCCAACCACGAATAGATAATTAAGTCGTTTCTCGCGTGTACAGTGTTGCCGGATATCACGTGTACGTCTCATTCGATCGACGCGACGGATCGATCATTCGTTGGATATCTTTCTTTCACAGTCCCTGCTTCTTGCCTCTGTCAGATCCCGATCGCGATATTATCGTGTTCTTATCGTTGCAAATCTCGCGGGAGCGACACCAAAAACAAAAACCAGGCGTGCCAAAGAATCTGTTTCCATTGGCAACACTGTACGGTCGCGATACGACCGAGCATAGTCCGCGCGCACTAACCGAACGGAACGTATTCGATCGATTCGACCAGCGAGCCAATTAGGGCCGATCAAAAAATACAAATACGAAGGAGAAAAAAAAAATACAAATATATAAACCTGCTATTGTACGTCGAACGACACACGTCATGTACAACGATCGCCCCCGCCCCCCGGGGATATTTTCGATCCAGGACTCGGTCTAGCACGATCGTCGAGAGATTTGGAAAAGGAAAACATTAAAAAAAAAGAAAAAAAAAAAAGACGACGTATCATAAAAAATGTAACAGGCCGGGATTAATTCATACCAAAACGATCTCATATCGATTTAATGAAATGCAATTTTTGATCGTGCGGTCGACCGGGGTGTGTGTGTTTGTGTGTTCGATGACCCCCGATGGTCATCACTGGAAGCGACGAAACTTTTCATTGCATGTACCTGTTTTAAGAAAAAAGAAAGAGGGGAAAAAAAAAAGAAAAAGAAAACGCGTCGCGAACGATGAACCGACACACGAGAGGACAGGGCGAGACGGGGACAAGTGTGTTCGCGAGATCGATTTTGGGATCGATGATGATGGACACGTTTGTCCCTTGCCTGATCGTCTTGGACCGCGTTGCACTTGGTCGATCGCGCAAAGCAAAGACATATTATTATTAATAGTATATTATATTATATATTATATTATTATATTATATTATTACCATTATTAATTATTAATTTTTATTGATTATTATTATTATTATTACCATCGTCATCGTCATTATCACCATTTTAAAAGGAATCGGAAACGATTTACCAGCGTCACTAACGATACGGTTTAAGTGGTTTTGTTAAAAAAAGAAAAAGGGGGAAAAAACAATGAGATGAAAATACGCGAAATCTTTATTATTATTAATGCGTTAGCGGGATTTGTTAGTATTAACGCAATACTCCGTGTATCGATACGCGGATCGATGGATCCATCGATCGCGTTAAGATCGGAAAGTATGCTGGGACGCGTCGTGCAACCAGCGACTTCTTTACGAAATCCTTTATGTCCGTGTATCGCTGCAGACGCTTTTATTTATCGGGAGCGATGGAAAAACGAAGATGCATCGTAGATTATAAAATGCTGTGGTTATGTCACATTACACGACACTCGAATTTATTCTAACGTATTTCGACTGAGCAAAGAGTTACATTTAAGTGTAAATTTCATCGTCGAGAGTACTCTCCTTATTGTAATAAACGTGTCCAACAAAAGCGGATCAACTTATTGATTCATGTTACATTTTCTTTTTAATTCGTCGACGACATGGTCGAAAGACGTGATCGGGCTATAGAATTAATTAATCAGATCGCGAATAAACATCGTTTAAAAGAAAATCTCTAATCTTTATCACTCTGTTAGCTACACTTTAACAGACAAATTGATAAATATTAACGATAAACGTGTTAGAGGAACTAACGTTAGTTATAAAAAAAAAAAAAAACGTGTTAATTAAAATAGCCGATCGATTGACGTGCTCTAGGTTTTAATGATATCAATATGTATTCTGCGATACGCGTGTATTGCCAAATTGTACTTTTACAAAACATTTTATTTTCTAGATTATTTTATTTATTAGAGAAATTTATATATATACACGTATACACATATATTATATATTCGTTTCTTTTTTATATATATACATATATTCTATATAAATATTGGCAAGGTAATGAAAGGGGCAGTATACCTTTTTCTTTTATCTAAGCTGTGTACGATTACATTTAACGTTCCATTGTGATAGTAACGTAGATAATTTAGCGATTAGAATGTCTTTAATTTTATTTTATTTTTTATTTTTTTTTAAATTTCGACTGACAACGGTCTTTCAACTGTGTACTGCATAATATTTATTTCGTTGCTCAAAAAGAAAAAAAAAAAATACGTGTAACTTATCAGAATAATGAACGAGTTACGTATAAGGAGAACCTTTTTTTTCCCGTTGTATTAGATGCTTTAATACTCGTGCCATAATGAGACATAATCGCAGCTTCGAATTATTCACCAGCCCGCAAACGAAACTCTTCAACCCTTTCGTCGCGACGTCCATTGTGTATCGATTAGTTGAAATTTTAAGGAAATCTGAAACATTTCCACTGACGCATATATACGTCATGTAACGACGAAAGGGTTGATCCACTTGGGGGATTTTTTTTCTAAATTGAAAAGAAAAAAAAAAGCGTCGTCCTCTAGTATTCTAACCAATCGAATTTCTAAAACGATTTCGTCCGACGATTATCCTCGATGTTAGATTATTATTAACAAATACGATAGAAGAGAAAATCATTAAATCTTAAAAAAAAAAATCCTCTCCAAACAGTTTGTTTAATTTCACCGATTCTTCATTTTCTCTAACGAAAAAGTGTCCTATATTTTTTTTTTATCGAAAGTAGCGTCGTTCGATTACATCTTAACTTCGAATTTCGTGCACAGGAAGTAGTGCGACACAAAGGAAACGACTTGGATCAATTTTCTACGAGCACAAACTATCCGCACGAATTCGTAACAAGTCAATATCAGAGAGTACAGTGCCCCTAATCGATCAATGACTATCTATTGAAATTGCATTGGTTTGTGCTTGCTGAAAACGGTGCTCCTAATCACACGGGTATATACAGAGTCTTGTAACTAGTGTAGCATCGAGAAATGGGAGAGGGTAGCTGAGACGATTCTGAACAACAATTTCCTTTGCAAAAATGTCGGGCGGGGCTTCGTTTCTGAATTATTAACGAAAAACACTGACCAATCAAAGCGCAGGTTAAGCCGTGATAGGGTAACTTCGAGGCGGAAAGTCGCGTCGGAGTAGAACGATTCAGGGCTGAGCACGCGCTCTCATTGGTCAGTGTTTTTTGTTAATAATTCAAAAATGAAGCTCCATCCGACATTTTTGCAAAGGAAATTGTTGTTTAGAATAGTCTCAACTACTCCCCCTATTTCCGGATGTTAAACTAGTTACGGGACACCCTGTATGTTTCATGGTTCACGATATCACACTGTTAACTGCACAACAATACTTCTAATCAATCCTAACAATCTTGCATCCGTTAGCTCAAGTATCGATAGAAACAGTAGTTACCGTAGCCGTTAGCGATACCATTATATATACGTATTAATACATATATTCATGAATGAAATGTGAAAAAGAAACTATGAAATGGTGCAACGAAATTTTCGATATTACTTAACCGTACCTACTTCGTAAGAATCTGCAGTGTGATATGGAGATCAAGATGATGCTTGTAAGAGGAAACACAAACATAATTACTAATTACTATCTAGTTGGACAATTTTCGTTTCATTTTTCTCTGTGAACGTTGATCGGTAACGGGACTATAATTTTGTCGCTGGTGGCACTGGCTGATGATTGTATACAGAGTGTTTCAGGTTTTTTAAGTGTACATCGTGTGATAAAATGACCATAAATATTGTTACCTTGGGCTCTTCCTTTTCACACTTTTTAACCCTTTACACTCGAGTGGCGCCTCCCGGGCGACACGTGTGATTTACTAGAATATTTTAAAACGTGAAATTTAAGATTAGAATATAGAAAATTGGCGTAAAAGAAAATAAAAATAAATGGATTCCCGAGCATTCGTAGCAGTTTTCTTCTAAAATAGTGCTTTTGGATTTTGGAAGCTTTACTGGACAAAAAATCTCTACATGCAATGCAAAGGATTAAAATCAAGTTGAAAGAATTTCTTTTCTTGCTACGAACTTGGTACATAAAATCAGGTGATCTAAGGTTCAAGGATACGAGTAACACGAGTCGATTTTTACGTAACTCTTTTCCTATTTGTACCTAAAGAATAAACTGTCACATTTTGTCGGAAAAAAAGCTGAGACACTCTGTATATAGGGTGATCCATAGAAGATCCAGGTCCCACCGTGTCGAACAGTTTCGTAGACTAAATAAGCGTCAAAAATGTCTTCTAAAACTAATGTAGAAACGACAGAAATTATTTTTTTGCAGACGTTATTTATCTCTACGAAATCGTTCGACTTTAAACTTTTGCATCTTTTTCGTACTTTTAACGACAAAAGATGCGATCAATAATTATTTTCGTCGGTGATGGACCACTCTGACACCACGGTGTTTTCAGACGTTTCGTTTGAGAACCTTTAAAGGAACAATGATTCGATTGCACGTCGCCGACGCGTTATTTAATTAGATTAACGGACGGGGGTAAGTTTCGTTTGTTTTATATTAGCTAATAAATATATGAACGTACGTAACATCGAGACGCGCCACGCATACGAAGACTCCTTTTACGCAAAGACTGTTTTTATCTTCGTGATGTGCGCACGGCCTGTTTTTGTCTGTGTTGCACACACACATACACACACACACACACGCGGGATTAGATAATAAAAGCATATCAGGATCGGATTCGGATATCGAAATTGGGCGTACGCGAGTAAGGGTAAACTAACATAATGGGTTCTAATGATGAGTGGTTCAGTCAAGAATAATTCTACGGGCGAAAGATAGAATCTTTTTGTTTAAACGTATACATTTGAATTTCCATTTAAAAAAAACCATCACCCGTATTATTAGTAACTCTTTCGTTGATTTATTTGAAAATATTCCTATCGGATACTCGAAACGGCGAATAACAAGGAATGAAATATCCAAAGCTGAAGATATTAAAACCCAAGGTCTAAACTACACCACACATCAACGAGTATTCAAAGGCAAATTCGTCGATTTTGATTCAACCGCGATCAAAATCAGGAAACACCGATCCGATACTGAATGCTCGTAACCGATTCGATCCATACAAGCGAATCGTAGATCATGACGCGTAGAAAAGACTCTTAACATCATCTAAATTCTAAATGACTTTTGCGCGCTTTACATAACAGCTTCGTTCGAAAGCAGCTACTTGCTAGCGCCACACTATTCAACGTTCATATTTTGTCTAAAGTACTTCGACACGACTGTACATACATACACGCGTAAACATACGTCGATACGACGTTCCCTTCTTTTGAATACCAACACGATATACCTTGTAAATATCTTCCACAGAGTCGTTTTTAAGAAACCTTCTCGATCGTCCATGATCGAAGGACAGTTCGTGAATTGTCCAGCGTAGATACGACAAAAGAAAACGATGTATGCAATACGCTAATAGCAATAGGTGGCCCGGTGTTTTTATACGAACCATCTTTTCGATTCGTGCGTGAACGAAATCCAGCATAAAGAACCCAAGGAGGGTGGTAAATAAAATAAAATAAAATAAAATAAAAAAAGAAATGAAGGGATAACAGCGGAGCATATAAATGTCGCTGAATCGTATTTCATGAAACGGCCTTTCATGCTCGCTGGAACACACCTACGTTATTGTTCGACGAGATTTCTCGTCATTCGGGCTACGGTACACGAAGATTGCATCGTGTCCCTGTCGATAATACGATCGTTCGGTGTCGACGGATTCGCAAGACACGCGACTCGTAATGACAAAGTTCGTTTCGATGATGCAAGAAGCTTCATTATTTTTTTTTTTCTTTTGCAAACCTAACGGGCCTAACCCTAAATTACGGAACAATCGACCGGGTGAACGCTAGGCGAAAGAGGTTTTCCTTTTTCTTTCCTTTTTTTCCAATTACTTTTGCAATTACCGCGGAACGTTCGGGCAGCGAGGCAATCGCGAGCGCACAAAGCGAGTTACGTTTCGTGCGTTCGAAGATTTCATCGTTGTTGACGTCGTTATTATTTTTGTTCCAAAAGTGAAACAGATGTTCCCATTAACGACCAATTTTCATTTTCAGATGAGTTCGATATGTCTTTTTTAGCATTCAAAAGCAAGGTTCTTGATTTCATTTCATTAAAAGTGACAAATAAAGCTAAGTATGGACCAAAATTGTAGAACGTTAAATTTCAAACTTCATAAAGTCATCAATTTCACGATAAAATTATACAAGTCCATGTGGTAATCTCTTAGCAAGTTATTATAAATATCAATTTTGATTTGTGTGCTTGCAGAAAGTCACGATGGTCAATAAAGGGAACATCAATATTATTTCTTTGATCAACGTTCGTATCACGTTCGAAAATTAATTTATTTAAAACTAGAGATCGACATTTTTCGTACAAACGTCTTCGTGAATGAACGAAAAAGTAATTAATTTGAAATTATAATATTCTTACGTATTTGATAATGGGGCCATTTATCCAGTGCAATACTTATGTATATTGGGAATGGTTCTTCTTTTGTTTTATAAAATCACGTGCACTCGTTTGGTTGAGTAATAAGTTTCGATGTATAAAATTAAATTTCATGATATAAATATGCAATTTTAAACATATACTCATTTAACGATATTCGATGAATATATGAACATTTGTTTATTCTGTTTGAAACGTTTGATATCTTTCATTACTTTTACAACGACGCGTATCTTTTATTTGAGTTCCAGATTTACAGTCGAAATGTGAAAACGTTGTGAATGACAGTTTCTGTTCACAGAAAAATAATTTATAAATTTATTATTTCCAGTTTCCAAGAGTTTCACTTTACAATCATTACAGTCTCATATTGTACAACCTTTTACCATCAATTAGATAACTTCAATGTTGGGAAGGTAGTAAAATGAAAAAGATATTTTCGACTAAATGAGAAAACAAAATACTTTATTTAGAATTAATGTGATACAATAATATCTGTACTTCTGTCTTCGACCTGAAAAGTAAAAGGCATCCAGCATAGGATCATCATTTGCGAGATTTCGTTTCCATTGTTGAAAAGTTCAGGCAGATGGGTTGCAATATCTTCTACATTTGTGAATAATCACTGAGGCAAAATTTGGTGGCCCAAAGTGGCTGGATCGAGGGCTGCTGGCTTAATTGAAAATAAGTTTTCGACTACCAGTAACGAAACAAATGGTTTCGTGTTATTAAATTTAAACCTGATAATTTCTAAATACAATGTTTGGTTCATCATTTCTTCCTTTCCAAAAATTAAATAACACCAAGTACAAGAGGTGAATATTATGCTTGTTCCTTTTTAAATTCATATTTGACCATTACAAAGATCACGTTTGATAGTATAATGGGACATATCCATTGAAAAGTTAATGCTTGATAGTATTTATAGTATTGATAGTATTTATAGCGATCAACCTTTTAGAAATTTAATCCTTGGTAGTAGCATGGGTAGTATTTTTACATTTTAACACTAGGATTACCGAAGTTTTAGGTACACTTCCTTTCAAGTTGAGAATAAAGTAGAAAAATAAATAAAGAATGAAACATATACTAGCACATGTTGCAAGTTTCTGCCGTGATAAAAATTAACAAAGCATCGTAATCAATTTTGTGATTTAATGTAAGAAACCCTCAACCAGTTATTTTGACGGGTTTGTTAGTTTTAGCGTTCAAAAGTTAATCCTCGATAGCACATATTGTGATCAGTATCCTTAGCGGTACAGTAATTTTCTGCTGCTAGAAAGTAAATCATTCGTACCAAAGCAGTTAGTATTTCTGCTTTTTACTAAAGTAATCCTTGGTATATCCTTAGCCATAGTGGCTAAGATCCTTATATATTTTTAATAAAGTTAACGCTTGGTAGTGTAGTAGTCCATATCCTGCTGGTAGAAGATTAGTTCTTGGTAGTATAATGATTCATATTCTCCTCTTGGCGATATAATTATCATCCCTACTTTTGTATGGTAAACGGTTAACTAACAAATTGCACACAGAAATATCTGATAATCCACATTTGAATATTTATATGTAGGTTTATCGTTAACCATTTTGGTACCCACTAAGATAAGAGGGTAGTGAAACTTTCTTGATTTATATTGCTAAGATTTATCATAAATAACACGAAAATGTGTCATTTACACGTACGAAGGATTATAATTTAAAGTAACTCATTGCTCAACCAAATATTTGAAAGGTACACGTTAAGTAACTTCAGTGTCTTACAATTTTAGATCGAAAGTTAGGCAAATCGGAAATTGTCATTTTCTTTATCCTTTCACTCGTTCCCGGTCTCCCGATCTTACCGCTATACCTTCGTTTTTACTGATATCTCAAGCATACAATCATGCGACGAGGTATACTTAAATATTCCGTATATAATTACGTATTAATGCCAAGTTATCAATTTTTATCCGCGAAATATTCGAGATGGTGAGCAATCAACTTTGAGAACGAATCGACATTACCTTTGATTGATCAATCACAAACCCAACACCAGAAGAAGTTCCGAATGACAGACCAAACGATTGATCCTGAGGATTTTATCGTTAAAATATGAAAGTTGTAACAGCCGATTCCCGGAAATATCGACACAGATTTTTCTCGCATGTGATAACATCGTAAAAACAAGCGTAAACGTAAAAATCGTATTTGAATTGCATCGAAGACGCGATGCAACAGTTGGCATACATTTGTAACATAATAATAAGCACGTACAGATAAATGATACTAATGACAAACTAAATGAAGTAAGTTATCGAGGTTGAAAAAAGAAAAAGATGAATCTATATTGTATTATAAAAAAAAAACAAAGAAAAAGAAAAAGAAAAGAGAGAAAGAGATGATTATTTAACGACAAACAAGAAATTTCAAGCTATCCATAACGCTACCCGAATATCGCATAAAAGCCTTTTGAGATCATTGTTATTGTACGTATAAAATGATGAAAATCAATATAATAAATAGTAGAATGTAGTTGAACGATCGACGACGACGACGACGATGACGATGATGAGAAAATGAGATAATAATATATTGTAGTCATACGCGATTAACATTATTAAACATTATATTTTATTAATTATTATATGCATATATGTTATGTGTGTATATATATATATGATGATTGATTATTATTATATATGCACATATACAGACATTCGAAAAATATATACATAGACATAACTATGTAAGTATTGTGTTACATAGAATATATGTTATTATGAATTCTTCCGAGTTATTGTTTTTCACCATTTACACCTTTTGCTCGTTAAACGACATTACTTAAACCACCTTTAAACAGAAATTAATGGTTCGGCAAGTTGTTTCAATGTTATCGAGACGATGATTAGCAAGAAGAATTAAAATATCTTGTTTCACGTACGCGATTAAAATCGGTGTAACCGATGGATCACATTTAAAAAGAACATGTTCTTTCAGAGCAAGTATATTTATACAGGGTGTCCCGTAACTAGTGTAAGAGCCGGAAATGGGAGATAGCTGAGACGATTCTGAACGACAATTTCCTTTGCAAAAATGTCGTATGGGGCTTCGGTTTTGAATTATTAACGAAAAACACTGACCAATCCAGAGCGCGTGTAGAGCCCGCGCTCAGCCGTGAAAGAGTAATTTCGAGTCAGGACGTCGGACTAGAACGAATCACGGCTTAGCGCGCGCAGTACGCGCGCTCTGATTGGTCGGTGTTTTTCGTTAATAATTCAAAGACAAAGCCCCACCCGACTACACTAGTTACGGGACAACCTGTATATGATAATTGTATTTTAAAAGTATTAAAAAAAGAAGAGTTAGAGAAGTATCTTTAAAAAAATAATAAAGGCTACACTCTTGCTTCGAATAAAAATATCTTTTATTCTTGTTGATCTTGTTCCAATATTATTCTTATTTGATCCGTCATGTTTGTTTCGGGTAGGTATACGCAAATTTTAATTAAATGATAGCTACTGTTACAAGAATATCCTGATTATAGAAGAAGGAAAAACAAGTTTCCAATCAAGAAACAGTAATCATTTTTTTTTATCACGCTTAATTTATCATAAATAGTGTGAAAAATGAAGTCAAAGACTTTCGAGTATTCAATAAGAAAACATTTTAATATCGCATGTGCATAATCGCCAAGAACGTCTTAAAATATTCCCGTATTTTTGTTCTTTATCGTAAGATGAGCTACAGTTTGAGATTATCGCTCAAAGCTGCATTTGAAGCGCGTTTGATAAAAATATTAAAATATTTGCAAATGATTGTGATAAACGTTTGAAACGTTTCGATCTTGCGCACCACGTATCCTAGTTCGTAAAACGCGTGATGCTCTGACGTTGACGCGTGAATGATATCATTCTACATAAATATGATCAGAGCGTAATACTCTGTAAAATTGCAGTGGTCGGGGTTTTGTAATTAATATCGCGAATATGCATATGCGGGTCCCGATCTCGGTACAGTGCGCAGAAATACGTTGCACGGTATAGAACGTTCGTTTAAGGTTATGCCACGGTTACGAGGAGGTTAAAATATTTTTCTCGGACGCAATTCGTGTCGATGCAAGTGACAATTGGCACAGGTACAGATTTTCTTGAGTCATGGTTGATGGAGAGATCGTCGCGAATGCATCGCCGTACGATTATCACGCGGTGAATGCGGAGAATGCTCAAAACACTTCTCGTGAAAAACGGATACAAGGCACAATGCTATCGGACGTTAGGCTGATCAGCAAAAAGGACTGGATCACAGTCTGCGTGCTGTGTTTCGTTAATCTGATCAATTATATGGATCGTTTTACGGTCGCCGGTTCGTACTACTTTACTTTCTGTATCATGGAAATAAGTTTCATTGTTTCCTGCGATGATTGTCCATGGGACACCATCTAATAGCACCTTTCAAATTTGTGCACAACTTGTTGCAGGAGTGTTGACTGACATTAAAAATGATTTTAAGATTGGTAATGACATGTCTGGATTATTACAGACTGCGTTCATTTTAAGCTATATGGTGTTTGCACCACTGTTCGGTTATCTGGGTGATCGTTATAACAGGAAAATTATTATGAGCAGCGGTGTGTTTTTATGGTGTTTGACAACGTTCATTGGCTCTTATATGAAGGTAATATATGTTAGATTAGAATAGGAGGTTTGTCCCAGATTATGATGCCTGTTGCTTTCATCAGACTTTTTATGATACGAGAAATAAAATTATTTCAGTCATTTGGATGGTTTCTCTTATTCAGGGCTCTTGTCGGAGTAGGCGAAGCCAGTTACTCCACAATTGCTCCGACAATAATAAGTGATTTGTTTGTGAAAGATGTACGTTCTAAAATGCTTGCATTGTTTTATTTTGCAATACCGGTTGGAAGGTAGGCTGACATTCTGTCGATGCAATTGTTGAATTGTAATTAATTTCAGCCATTAAATATGTATTTTATATTTAGCGGATTAGGATACATAATAGGTGGTGAAACAGCAAGAGCTACAGGTTCATGGCAATGGGGTTTACGTATCACTCCGGCATTAGGTATCTTAGCGATTATTTTACTCCTTGCGATAGTGAAAGATCCAATTAGGGGTGAAAGAGAGGGTGGAGTTCATTTGACAAGTACTACATGGTCGAATGATATCAAAGCGTTATTAAAAAAGTAAATATTGAAAAAGTAAATAAATACAAGTATGTATGAGATCATAATTTTTTATATTTCACATCACTTTTGTACATTTTAGTCCAAGTTTTATGTTTTCTACTGCTGGATTCACGTGTGTAGCTTTTGTTGCTGGAGCATTAGCTTGGTGGGCTCCAACATTTTTACAGCTGGGATTTGCATTACATCCTAACGGACATAATGTTGACCCGGACGAGTATGTTTCCTGATAGATTCTTATCGATGTAACTATCGTGTTAACACCTATTTTTTTTTTTATCTCACTTTCATTTCAGTGTTGCATACAAATTTGGATTAATAGGAATGGCAGCTGGTTTAATAGGAGTACCATTAGGTTCGTTCCTAGCCCAAAAACTGAGAGTGAATTGGCAACAAGCTGATCCTCTAATATGCGCTGCTGGACTTCTTATTAGCGTACCATTTTTGTTTTTTGCAACTTTGACTGCCAATACAAATTCCGTTGTATGCTATATATTAGTATTCTTTGGACAATTATCATTAAATTTAAATTGGTCTATCGTTGCAGACATACTGTTGGTACGTAACTCAAGGAACTTCATTTTCTTAATTACAAATTAAATTAAGAAATGTCCTCAAAACTTCTCTGCACTGGATTGTTACAGTATGTAGTGATTCCGACAAGAAGATCCACAGCAGAAGCCTTTCAGATACTTATTGCTCATGCTTTCGGCGATGCAGGAAGCCCTTATCTTATTGGTTTGGTAAATATCTTGAATATTTATTTAATGATTATAATATGTCCGAAATGTTTCTTTTATATTATTTTTATTCTTGTAATTAGTTCAAAATGTGTTAATCATTTGTATTTGTTCCCAGTTGTCAGAAGCACTGAAAACGGCTCTTCTTCCAAGCTTGAGTATAGCCGATCAAATGAAATACACGGTGCACGAAACTAAAAACACGCTTCTCGAATTTAGAAGTTTACAATACGCACTGTTTCTGACCATGTTTGTAGAGGTCATTGGAAGCCTGTTTTTCTTCCTTACAGCATTGTATATACAAAAGGATAAAGCGATAGTTGATCTAACAATTGCAGGTAAGCGAAAGGGTATGCAAATCATTTGAAGAGAGATTAGACATTTGTCTTGGCATCTTATTTGCATGTTCGTATGGAAAACGCTACTAATATAACTTAGTGTTTGACACTACCAAGTATTTATAAACAAGTTGGGACACGTTTTATGATATTTTTTTTTTATATGTTTTTAATTGTCTTGTCTTGGAAGCACCATTTGCAAGAATAATGTGGATATTTAAAGAATACAAGAATGCACCAATGCTTTTTATCGCGTACATATTATCTGCAAGATGTGTGAACTACTGATAAAATAAGCAAAGTGATATTTTTTAGGGCTTAAAAATCAAACAACACAAATTAGTTGAATTATCACAGAGAATTTATGAGAGAATATATTGTAAAATGTTTTATTTATAGTGAATTTTTATTAAGAACTATCACTAAAAATTTGATCAAATTATTGAATTGTGAATAAACATAGAAATGAAATGGTAACCTACACGATTTAATTAAAATATAATTATTTTTACACAGTGTATCGATTGTTTTCGAGTACGAAGTTAAATGGGCATAATTTAACGCCAAAAGTAAGAAAATGTTACAACTTACTCTTTATTAAAATTTTAAGTTAAATTTAAATTTTTTCCTTCAAAAATTGAAATATTTATAAAAAGTACATAAAAAAGATTTTAAACTTTGCCAATATTATATTTTATTTTACCATTAATAATTTATATAAAGAGATTTAAAGAATAAAATATAAAACATATGAATGGTAAGCCCTGTGTTAAAGGAGTTCAATTTTACAGCTTTTAATCCAATTTAACATTTTACATGGTTAATGTGGAATGTATAGAAAGTTAATTTTGTATAATATACAAACATCTTTCTTGCAGACAAATGTCTAGATTCTAAGAATAATGGGCAAGCTGAATCAACGCATTTATAAATCACATCACTGGGCCTTCCCTGTATGCTGTAAACCCGGTACATAATTTATTTTCATGATTTCATATTTTTTATTTAACACGATAATCAGTTTAATATTATGATAATTTATTAAGATTCTTAACCCTTTGCGGACGATCGACGCATATATGCGTCCAAACTGAACCATCATACAGCTTCATAGATATATTTAAGAAATATCGTCCTATATTTTTGATACAAATTGTAACCATAAGTGCTAAGAACAGACATTTTTAGCATATGCTTTGAGGAAGGGAATTACTGCTTATTTTATTTGAATTAAATAATATTCGCGGTGTTTACTGTGTCAGACGTAGAAGTATTCTGTCCTCAAAGGGTTAATCATTAAATATTCAAAATTCATGTTAAACTAGGAATTTTGAATATTTAGAACGATCGTTCATTTTAATACATGTATACGATACTCAGAAATATCATACAGTTAAATTGATTATCAAATATCTATTCTTTTCGTTCATACTGATTTCTTTAAATCATGATTCTTTTACATCTTCCATTCATTTTGCTCTATTTGATTTGGACAAAACCTTCATTCCTACTTATCCAATTTTATCTGGGTTTTATTGTTGGTTTTCCTATTCAGTTTTAATAGTGTTTAAAAAGTTTCAATAACGATGTTAATATTTCAATATTGTAATATTTGTATGTTTTTGGTTGTTGAAATATGTATGGGTCTAATGTTATAATTTTTCTGATATGTTTATGTACTTCGAATACAAAGTGATGAAGCTTGCCTACTAAAAAAATTCTACCGTATGTTATTAGCATAAGATAAATGTGTTGTGTTAGTTTTGCATGATATATGGTTGCATGTAAGGTGCTATAGTCACTATTTCTTAACAGTAACAATAAACACTAACACGTCT
Organism: Stelis phaeoptera; assembly: GCA_943735885.1. Lineage (NCBI taxonomy): Eukaryota > Metazoa > Arthropoda > Insecta > Hymenoptera > Megachilidae > Stelis > Stelis phaeoptera. The sequence goes on from OX030933.1 coordinate 9,677,702, forward strand.
CACACTTTTTCCTTGTCAGTGTTTTGTTTATCAGACTATATGTATCATTCTGTGAGTTGTATTTATGAAGATTTTATTTATTTAATTGAATTAAATACTATAACTTCACATTAAATTGTTTAATCATTCAATATCATATAAACAGTTAACCCCTACTTCAACGTTAAAATAAATCAAGGAAATTGAAGTATTACATATACTTTGTACTTGACAAACATTAACTGTGTAAATTGTAATCAGAATTAAATATAAAATTCAATTCTGACCAAAGTTTAAACGACAGAAGTCATCTGAACTGTAAGACGTGTCACGAGTGTAACACGATATTGTAGGTTGAGGGGTTAATTAATTGTATAAAACAATTAATTAATACTTTGAATACATTGACACCACACTGTATACATGATACTATTGTTCTTTAAAAACTAAAAAAGAAGAGAATCAACATAATATACATATTTATGAGTATATTTTCTTTTAGGTGGAAACATTTCAGATTCAGTGTACATATGTAACGATGAAGCTGAAAATGAATTACAAGATGATGTGCATAAATGATAATGGAAAGTATCAGAAATTTTCTGATAATTAATTACAGGTGAATTGTGTGTAACACAGTGCAGTGCAGCTATAGTGACAACAAAATATTATCTGATTAAGGAAAGAGTGTGTTTGGTTCGAAATAAGCAATTGTTGTGTTAATAATATTGACAGAGAAATCAAGTGCTCTGAATACAGAACACTTAGAACTAAGAAAAGTTCGAAGGACTTTGTTAATTTGTGACATCCTCGGAGAGGCATTCTGTTAATAATGTACAGAAGTATTAAAGCTTGATGGGATATCCATTTAACTAGGTTAAAGTTAATTAATAGGTGTGAGTATTATAACAATTTTGCATACTATATTTTTATAGTAGGTTTCTTCCGACAAGAGTATATTATTCTCATATAGCATGTAAAATTCGTATTTATCGTGTACATCCTATAGCGACACTAAAATTTTGTTATTGAATACTTTAATATTTATCAGATCTATGACTTCATCTTTATTAATATTTATAGCTCTGTAATTTGCGTGCCTTGTGTATTAAAATCAAATATCATAACATTTCTGTTCATTGAAACAACGCATAGGTTAAGTGGTGAAAAACATGCACATAACACTTGTTTTAAAAAATTGACAATAAAAATAATTTTCTATTTACACAAATTTTGTATATAAAATAAAAATTCAGGGTTAATTTTTTTCATATTTATGTAGTATCAGCAATAATTTTAATATAATAAAAACGTTACTGTGTATATATTTTTCAATAATAGATTGTCTCAAAATCTCAAATAATTATTAGAAATTATTAAGTCTAACACATTTCAAATATCACGTGTTTGAACCAAATTATGAAAATTTCGTCTACAGGTTAATTAACATTTCGATTCGTGATCATTTATATTTATAATTTCAAATCTGCTAGTTCATTGGCGTTCGAGTAGTATTATTTTTTAATAAAATAATCACTTACCTTACAACTGGTTCGTACCTCGAAGACAAAGCCTGGCGTACCTCGTTGAACACTGTTGACCGTGTTAATATTTGACAAAGATAAGCGTCTCCTCGAGATACTCTCTAGACAATGCAAAATATTTGTAAATAACATCCGGAGCATCGTTATCAATGTAATATCTACACACCTGCAAGCTTTACGACCGAAAATCGTACACTTTTTCGCTTTCAAACGAGCGCGCACTGGTACCAGCAACGGTTGCAAATCAAGACTGGAATTTGGCGGGAATCTACAGCGTCCTACACAGCGTTTGAAAACCTGTTGCATGGTTCGACCAACTGGTAACAATTTTGCAAATAGCACACATTAGGGCGCCACCGTCGACGATCAGAAAATTTGAAAACTCGATAATCGTAGTGGTACCAGTGATTTCACAGCGCTTGAATCGTTCAGAAGTGGAGAATATATCGCTGTTTTCTAGCGAATGAAAAGTGTTTGGAAATTTCGTAAAATACATACGGCAAGTAGTAACAGTTCTAAATAAAGTTTAGAGGCCATGAAAACATTCAGGAAATGCAACGTGGCTGGTGGTTAATTCGTATCAGTGTATTAGAAGGACAGAAAAGAGAAGCTGATTGGCAGATTGCGTTTTATAACTGGCGGGAATAGTCCGTCAATCAAGATCGGCAATTTTCAAATTTTACCGGCCACTAGTAGTTTCAGTGGAAATTACTTACCGACACTGAAAGGGTCGACGAGATTTTATCGTTTCATCGGAAGTAACCGTCAAATTGTTTCGTGTAACGTTAGTGTAAACGGTGATAAATTCGAATAGAGTTGAAGAATTCTAGAAATCCGGTCGTCAAAGGAGGTTAAAGCAGTTCTATTTTCATCGTATTTATCAGGTAAGATAATGATTTTAATTTATTACCTATTCGAAATTTGATTCGTTTGACAAGTCAATGCGTAGTGTGCAATACGTTTAAGCAGTGTTAGTAAAAACAAATATGGCGCTAAGTTTCTATATTAAAATGGCGGTATATTTAAACACGATTCAATTTCACTTCGTTGCGCCTTAAAACTGGATTGAAATAAACAAAATTATTTTCTAACTTGGTTCAAATATCAAAATTTCATTGTTTGGTAAAATTTGTTAAAAAATAGATCGAAAAAATAATAAAACCATTGGGAAACGTAGAAAAAAAAGAATTGCAAATTGGAACGAAAAAAAATCCTATTTCAATTAAAAACTTTCTGGTACATCATTTGTAACAAAATTACTCGGAAAGATAGGGGCTGGAATTAAATTGCACGATTTGTACTCGAACTTTAATGGAACATCGTTCAATCTTGCTTCATTTAAATTTCACATTTATCTGCAATCTGCACGTTCGAGCGAAATGTCTTTTAAGATTCCGGCTCATTACCTTTAGAACAAGAGTCGTGACTTGGACCCCATAAATCGAAAGTCCTCGAACAAAAACTTCTCTGCGATTTGTCGTAACGCGAACGACGGATGATTGTTAATTCAATCTCAGAGACGGACTCGTTTAGCAGCGATCAATTCATGCAGAAAATGATACCCCATTTCTCTGCCGGTCGTACAAAATTTATAGGAGGGAGAATATTATTGTCCGAACAATGTTCCATTGATTCGCCAATTACCTGATGAAAAGAAAGGACAATTTATCAATTTAATATCCAAATTTTCCTTTTTTCGTTGCGTTATGCTCAAATAACGGTATTCAGAATCTTCTTCTTTCCTTCCTTTTAGCTGTGAAAATTCGAACAAAATTTGTTCGAAGTATAATACGATAATTTTGACACAATTCTCATCTTATTTTATCTTACAAGGAACGGCACGGAAGTGCCCCCCCTCCGATTTTGATGAAACTTTGTAGGTTTGTTGAGCAGGCAAAAGTAAGAGACACGTATCTTTTTTTATCGGCTGAGACGTAAAATCAACCCTTAAAGTTTCGATCCACTTGTACTATCGCGAAAACAAATTGCATTTTCCTGTTGTTATAACAAAAACCATACAATTTTCCCATTAGAAGTTTTAATGTATCTCGTATGATTTTCGAGATAGCATAAGTGGTTTCACCCCTTAAAGTCGCGTCTCAGCCGATAAAAAAAATGCGTGTCTCTTATTTTTGCCTGCTCAACAAACCTACGAAGTTTCATCAAAAAGTGGATTTACACCACTTTTAAAGTAATTATATTTGTAATTTCATGAACTACGTAAATTTATATTGACAAAATATTGACAATTCTGAAGGATTTTTTTGGAAACTGTTTATAGATAAAAATGAACAAACTTTTTGTCAGAAATGGACTTACACCACTTTCAAAGAAAACGGCTCAAATATCGCAAGGTACTTGCTAGTGTATCCGTACCTTTAAATGCAGGAATTTCCATAATTCTCCTTCTCGGAAGCCGATTTCGCTCCTCAGATTGCACATCAGGATCGCCACGATAGTTGCCTTTATATAAAATAACACGAGCCTCAGACGTGGAAAGATCATTGTCGGATCTGCTTTTTCCTCCCATTTATCTCCAGCCTTAAAGTGGCTGGCTGCTATCTCGTTCAAGCCTTATTCTATGTTACTCGGCATTGACGTAGACGGTCAACGATTTCTAGGTCGGCAAAGCTCGAGAGCCTTTTCGCGCGTAATATCAGCCCTCCTCTTCGCTCTTACGGCGTCGTTTATCTCACGAAATTGTAACGATACACTGCGAATCACGAACAAATCACCCCCCTTTTTCTTCCTTCGCTCGGTTACGCGAATGGTGTCGCGTCATAACGACGGCTATACTACTGAGCCTTCGTTTCCGTTGCGGCAAAACGTTGAGGAGATCGATGGTTTCCGGGAACGAGAAGATACGGGCTTGATTAATGGATCATCGCTCGATACGCTGATCTCGACAAGCTATCCGATACTTGATCGACACTTTGCATTAGGTCCTAGTGAAACGCAGCCTGTACGTTTTCACATTTTCACTCCATTTCTATTCAGCTATCAATCTGCTCGATAACGAACGGTAAGATTTTATTTCGGTGGAATCCGACTTTTCTTTTGGTAGTCTAACATCAAGTCTGACGTTAATTTCGTGATTTCAGAAGTGTTTCCTTCGTTGGCAATTAATTTCTTTCTTTATCTCGTAATTTCACGAAAACAAACGATCATGAAAATTTATACCGTGATATTTCGATCGTGAAGCAGTCAAATTTTTAAACACAACAATTTCATATATTGGACGAAATAATATGTAAAGGAACGTCTTGGATTTTTTTAAAAGTGCAAACGAAAAGTAGTCCGACATTCGATTTATATCGTTAGCTTTCTCCATGGTCCTTCGTCCGAGAGTTATAACTCTTTGCAAGTTGCACGGAATTAAAAAGAAAAAAAAAATGCTCATTAAAGTTATTTAACATAAAATATTACTCAAAATGAGTAATTTCCATGCATAAAAAGGTAAGCAAAAGGTGGGACATTTTTTAACTCACCTAACTCCAAAGAGTTAATCAACCCCCAATTCTTTATTTACGTTTTATATTTAATTTACTTCCAACTCACCCTTATTTCCGCTTCAAACATGAAATGTACACGATTGATTTACTTTTACCTCGAATCTAATTTATTTCGATCCTGTTCGATCCAAACTTAAAATATCATTATACAATCGAATCTAAACTAGCCAAAGGCCCAGCCAGCATGCACCTACCCGTAGCTCGACTCGTTCCATCGCCTTCAATTTTCCGTAATTCGATTTCGTGGTCCTCTCCGTTCTTGAAATCTAAAAATACCTCAAATCCTACGCTAGTTACCTCTATATCTGATCTTGTTATCAAGTTTCATTCGCTTCACCCTCGATACTCCCTGCAATAAACGATTCTGCGACTGGGGGATCAAGTTACAAATTTTATTGCAAAAGACCGTCTCGCGATGCTGACACGATCGAACGAGTTATAAATTCTTTTTCTTCCTTTTCGCAGGACTTCGCACGGTTGTATACATTCGGGTACGGATAAACCGATATCGCCAGGGTAACGATGGTTTCTCGTAACTCGTATCGAGAGAAAGCATCGATCGCGATATTTGACGATCAAAAGAGAAAAGGGATACGAAAATATCACGTTGTAAATGAAATTTGACAAATGTAATCAATTGAAAAAATTAATACGCGAAGTTTCTTGTAAATAAAGTATTCTTAAAAATCATTGTGTAAAGATCGTTTGTTGTAGGCAAGAGGAACGTTCTTTCCTGATAAAAGGACGAAGCTTCCGACAACGTATACGGGTATGTTTAGCTATGAAACGGAAATAGAATTACACGGTACTTGCCGATGTTTCGTTTATTTACGAAAGCAGTATAAGCCAGGTACACCTGGTAGAACTTGTTTAATATTAACCGATTATTTTTTATCGAGCAGATGGTTGCTAAATTCGAAGACTTTATGTTGGTTGCGAAAACAGTGTTCAATTATGTTTCTGTTAATCTGAACAATTAATTTACAAATCTGTAAATTTTCATATATCAGGAAAATAATATAATATAAAATTAAATTTATTTCAATAGTTTTTAATATTTCTACATTATTATTGTACCAATGCTCGTCGATAGAAATTTCAAAAATAATTCAAAATTAAATATACTCGATTGATTCGAAATATTTTTCTAATACGAAGTATTTAATTATTTCCAAATGTTTCTAAAATTATTACTAAAGTAACGTTCACTGCGTCGTTTTGATATAGTTATTTTACGTACCACTTTGCTTGAGACGTTCGTTTTCAAATAGTGTATTTGATTAAAAGGAACCGTGTTCGTGTCTCGGTAATGCAATTTTCCTTCGAAGAATAGCGATCTCGTGTCCTGTGCACGTAAAGAAGATCGGATCGAGCCCTCTCTTTTAAAACACGGTCTTATTAAGCTCGTTTCTTGTCAGCTATAACAACGCAGAAAGAAAAAAGAGGGGTATTTATACGTAAGATACCCGGTAGAAGCAAAGCGTATTAACGAATTTAATTATGTTCGAGCCCCGGGTCATTTTCCTGTGGAGATGGGCGTGTCGACTCGATACCATTCGAAGAGAAATTAATTAGTGATCGTAACTCGATAATCAAGAGAAATTGATATCCTTCGGTGGCAAGCATTTCAACTCATCGGATGAAATTGTACGTTTGTTCGATAAATATTGTTCCTTTTTAAGAACGTACACAAGAACATTTCTACACAAACTCAACAGAAAAGAATGAATAATAAATCAATCGAAAATAACACACAGCTTCATCCTAAGCAAAACCACCTCACCAATTTGTGAATCGTTCCAACAAGATCTAACCGTCAAGAATATTTTGTCAAACTGCAAGAATACAGAAGAAGCAAGGAACCGACTGTGAATGACTGCGAATGAACCTAAAGAATATCAATGAAACAAAAATTGTTCTTTTTAACCGACTTCGAAAAGGAGGAGGTTACTCAATTCGACATGTATGTTAATTTTTTTTAATGTATGTTCGCCGATTACGTCGAGATGGATGGACCAATCGGAACCAAACCTTTTGCATCTTGTAGGATATGACTCCCAGTTGGTCCCGTAAAAAAACCGTTTTGGATTCTTTTCGTTTTTATCGCAAAAAACGTGGTATTTCACGTTTACTCGGCCTGATATCGATGAAAGCTAGTATTACATTTTGCGACCGGGGATGTTTCCACGATGATCCCATTTGCAACATTCCCTTCACTTCCATGCCCTTTCCTGCACTTCCCTTTACTACCCTTCCCTTCCCATCCCTTTGTTGCTAATTACTATTCCCATAGCAAAATGCCTATTCTTTGATACTACTCTGGAAGGAATGCTCCGATTGCCACTAAAAAATGTGAAATAAAAAAATTTTTGGAAAAAAAATACAACCGACTTACGATACAAACGAAAGAATCGTTAATAATGCGTGTGATAGATATTCATGATAATATTCTATTGTTAGAAGCAATTGAAAGTCAGAAACTATGTTAAACTGCATAAGAAACGCGTATTAAAATTATTAAAAGTTCAAAGGGCTGCCAACAAAGTCCTGTTTCGAATTTCGGTATAAAGTTAGATTCGTAAGAAAGCAGAAATCTTCCCCTTTAATTCGGTTTTTGATTTACATCGATATCTTTATCCGTTCCTGAGATATCGTTGTGTGAAGACAAACGTAATTTTTGTAGAAATTCGCTGCCGCCTCACGCTTGGACCCAGACAGTGAGTGTCTAGCGTAGCGGTCACGTGGTCATTGTTTACGTTTAACCCTTTACTATTCCTGGAAATGCGTATATGAATTTCCTAGAAGAAAGTCTACGGCTCATTCGGGATTACCCTCGTACGCGCCGGCCGCTATACAAACTTTGAAGCCCTATATCTCAGGAACTAATTAAGATATCGCGTTGCAACAAATTGCGTTATTATGTACGCACTTTCCTCTATCTTCTGAGCTACCTACCACGTAAAATTTAGGCATGTTTTTTTATATTTATTGCCAGGAATTTCGCCGCCGTTGAATATTTCGCGTTGACCTGTGGGATCGTTAATGCGTCAAGTGTTTCCTGTTAATTTAGATTTAAATAATTCTGATATTGTTAATTTAGATTTTGTTTCAGACATGAACATGGATACTAACGCTGCAATATACCTAACTCCTCTACTGAAATCCTTAATAATCATATTGTATTGGAATAAATAGTAATCAATTATATAAAATACGTAAAACCACACAAAATTTACGAAATTATACATAACTCTTTCAAATCTCACGTAACAACTGGGATTTACTGTGTCTGATGTAACATATAGGAAAGTATTCTTTTGAGTGCATTCCGAAGTCGGTTGTATTTTCTTTCCAGAAATTTTTTTTACCCTGCTGTTTGTCGCGTTCATTTCATTTCGCTTTCTTTTTCATTCCTTTCTTTTGAAGAAATGAACCTGTTTTGTGCATCATTATTCTCGTCTTATAAAATCACGGATTGTAGAGTTAACAGTGCGAAAAGGTTAAAAAGAATGAAGAAATAAGGAATTTAAGGAGTAAAAGTATAAGATCAAGGTTTAGCGATAATACAAGACTAAGGCTAGAGGTAAAATCGAAGAATTAAAAAATTAAAAGAAATAAAAATGATGATTTTAGAGGTTATCAGTGGTACAGAGTTAAAAGGGTTAAAGCTAAAGGATTTAGGGGTTAAAGAAGAATTGGAAAGGAAGCGAAGTTTTAATTATTTCGACCAAAGGCTCATTAATTAGTGTTCAGCCAACTGTTGCCAACAAAAAATTCTTTAATAGGCTTCTATTTAGCCGACTTTAAAGACACTTAAAAGCTGTTCACCGTCTGTGAGTAGCAATTTTCTCGAGGACGGAAGCTAAACAAGCCGCTTGCTGCCTGATCCTCTTGAAATGTAATCACTTTACGTCGCTTACTCATTTTGAGCTCATTTTCTGTTTACGTAATCTCTTGTTTCAAGAGACAAACGGACATTTCGTGAAGTACTCATCTTATTTTCGCCATTAACTCGTTCCAATTTTATTTAATCCTAGAACTATCGAACCAGTCATAATTGCTGGTTCAGGGTTTCTTAAATTAAATCACAAAACTTATCAAGTTCCTTTTATTAAAACGTGTGTTAATTTTTATCAGGATAATAACCTACTGTATGTGCCAATATATGTTTCGTTCTTTATTTAATTATTTTTCTATTCTATTTTTCACTTGAAAATCAGTATACATAAAACGTCGGTAGTTCTAGTATTAAGATCTTCGGAGATTCAAACATGTTGCGGTGTTCGAGGAATTATTTTTGAGAAATCCTTGAGTTTGTGATAATCTTCGGGATGCATCTTGGTGTAAATGTTTTCCCAGATTTGTCGAAAACTAACAGGTAAATCGTGGAAAGTCCAAATGATAAACTATGTATTTGACGAGGACTTACAAACAAACTCGGCTAACTGACTATAATCCTCTTGAAAACATGGCGCAGATTAAATACTCAAAGCCGGTGGCTCTGTTTTCTCATTTTCGCGCAAATCCACCAGCCATTACGATCGATGCAAGTCTCCGTTCCTTTTTGCAAACTTTAAGACAACATTTAATCCTTTTATCGTTGTAAACAATAAGTTACATGCTTCCAAATTTTCCTGATATCGTACTGAGAAATATATATATATTTTTTTTTATTTCTGACAATCCGAAGGGATGAAAACGAACCTGGAAATGAATCTTTTAATTTCCACGAATTTTTAATTCATTTGAATTCAAATTTTACTCCAATTTATAATTCAAAAACACACAAGCGATGCATCAAACATTTTTCTTTGCAACAAATAGTTTCCCTGGAATTCGACAAAATGGAACTTGCAAGTCAACCTCATAAGGCTGTTTTTTACTCCTTTATAATAAAGAAGAAATCCGTGACAAATGTTTATTCGAATGTTAATATTTCGATGTTAAAAGATCATGCGAATCATCGGGTGCATCAGTTCCCTTAACGATTTCATGCAAATTCGATATTAAAATTCGATTGTAAAGTTTGGTATGCTTCATAATGTTGGCATCGTTGTAATCGATACCCTGGATATTAAACATAGTAAGCATCGTTATTTGAATACTTTCTGCCCGGCCGCGTTGTTCAAGCGTTTAAATATTTATAACTGCATCGAAAATATTTAATTTGCAAATATATCTGGTCGAGAACGTGAGCCGCAAAATTATCGTTTAAATTCGTTCACCGTTCGTTCGAATTACCTCCAATCATGTTAATTTTAACCCTTTGCACTCGAAGTGTTTTTTGATCGAATTAAGTCGAGTTTATTTTGATAGAAAAATTGTTGAAACACAAAAGCTCTATTTCGAAATGAAAAAGTTACCTATGTTTATGAATCCGTGCATTTTTATTTCTAACGCGAATAAAGTTTGTAATTTTTATTATAAAAATTCTCCAGTAAGTTACACATGTCCCCCGTTGCTAGATTTTTGAAACGATTGAAATGAAATGTTTATTAAAAAGGGATGATCCTTCCGTATATATGTATATCGAAGGAATCCGTTGCCTGAATTCCCGCGAAACCAAGCCTCCATTTCGTAGCAACCCTCGAAAGTGCAAAGATTTACTCGACGATACCAGCCGAAACGTGACTTCTCCAGGGTTATCGTCGATCCCCGTCCGTATCTGAAACTTTCACTGTTTGCCACAGTACCCATCTGAATATCCCATTAATACCACTGTTCCGCCGCCTTCTGTATTCTATGACTTTAACGATGCAAGTTGGAGAAATTACGTTACAAGCTATTAGGTTGTTTCGTATCAGATAACTTGATTTTGCAACGCTGAAAACCTTGTACAATTTCATGACATAAAAGTGTCACAAAATATTACTTATGTTATATCAATTTAAAGCTTAAAGTTTAATTAAAACTATTATATGAACGCTTCGTCATTATTCTTAACAGGAAATAGATGGTAATCGATTGTAATAACGAATGTAAAATTTTTGTAGGATATTGATGACTTCGAAAGATACAAATTATATTTTTTCCAATCCTTGAAAAGGAAATTTATGCGATCGAAAGATCAGAAGTCGTCTGATTCAAGGAGGGTATAATAGTTTCTCATAGGGGTCGATCATTTTGATTGCAGATACTTCGCCAGATCGGACGAAGTCAAGGTGTCCCGAGGAAGAACCGTCAGCGAAGAAATCAATCGTCGATTGAAGGATACGATCGTTCAGGCTGTTCACGACGTCACGGTGAACGTATTCGTCGTAACTCGATTTCGTTTCAAGGTAATTTGAAAAATATTATCCGCGGAAAGGGCATCGGAAACTCGTTTCGATGAAACGGGAAACGAACGACGCTTTATCCGACGTTCACTAATACACGGTGAATAGTTCCGTCGAACGAAGATGATGCAAACAGAAGCAGAATAAAGGAATGAATTATGGAGGAAAAGAAGTAAACGGAGAAGGTATAATTTTTGTATAAAAATATAACAAGGGAAGACAAGAGGAAAAGGAAACAAAACATACAAGGTGCATCGCAGAGTGCATAGAAGATAAGGAAAAAGGATTTCGAGTGAAGAGATACAGAAGAATATGAAAATATAGAATGCAGCGAAGCAACGGTAAAAAGGAAGAACCAAAGAAAATGAGTTGGGATAAAAGAAACTGAGAATGGACGACCGTATTAAAGTACATAGGACCAACAAATAAATCCCAAGAAGCTGGTAAAACTCGTAAGGTAAAACAGAAGAAAGCACTCAAAAGTCAACATCATAAAGAAGCGAGAACGTTGATCAAAGGGAGACTACGTTGATAATTGTAACAAAATACAGAAACAATAACCGACAAATTGAGGGAATAATAGAATCCGTCAGAACAATCAACGAAGAGAGACAACGAAACCTGAAAATTAACGGCAAAGAAAGAAGTTCAAAGAGAGCACCTAATAAAGAAGTCAGAATAACGAAGAATAAAGTGGTGATTGATAAAGAAGATAAATCAGAAATGAATAAATTGAACGGAAAAAAGCAGGCACGAACCTGAAGAATATCTACAATACAAGCCAAACGAAATAAGGCAGCCGGAGGCAGAATATTGCTGTGAAGAATGAAAGCGTTTACGGTCAAGAAAGATAAACTAGAAACAAGTCAAATGGACCATAGAATAACGGCATAAAGCACGTATGAACCTGAAGAGTGAAAAAGTAAAACCACGAAACAAGGTAGTCAGAGCCGCGGAGGATAACAAAGTAGGTGTGGAGGAGGGAGATAAATCAGAAAAGAATAACTATAAAAACAAAACGGAAACCACGGAACAAAGTAGCCAGAACCGTGAAGGATAACAAGGTGGTTGTGGGCGAAGAAAATAAAACAGAAAGGAATGAGTCGAATAGGGCACAGAAGGAAGCAGAACGCATAGAAGCAGAGTAGACCGAGAGGAGGATGGTGGCGCATGCTCCTCCTCGTTGTGCACGCATCGTAGGCCAGGCAGTTGCCCTCGTCGGCTCCAGATACACGCGAAAATCCATATCGTTGCCGTGTGCACCGTCTTCAACGGCCGTTGACAGAAACCACGACTAAGAGCATCGCGGCCAGATTGTCACGAGGAGCCTCGACTCGTCACGCAGCTTCCTCGAGGCTTTCGCGCCGATCCTCTCGAGGAGGTTCTCCGACAGTTTGGAGCACGTGCCGATGCCAGTCGCGTGTCACTTGCTCGCCGGTAGACAGACTGGCTTCGTCGAGCGGGATATTCCGCTCGACTCGTCCTCTCAAACGCGGGAATACAATTAGCGACGATCGGTAAGCGTTAAGCTCGCAGGTAATTCGTGGAAACGGCTCGAACCTCGTCGCTTAAAGAGGATAACTCGGGATCATCGACGAACGACTCTGGAAAAAAATTGAATCCGAACGTCTGATGGGAACGGAATTCGAACGATGTTGGTCGAATCTGTAATGGCGTAGTCCGATCTCAAAGCGGACCCGTGCAAAGTTTTCAAACTCGTTTACGAAGCTATCAACGGATCGATTATAAAGGACTCGGCAGGCAGCGACAACCTAGGTGTCGATGAACCGTTGCTGAAAGGGACTCGAAGGGAATTCCTCGGAAATCGTTCGCCGAGGACTGCTTTGTCCAACGTGATGTCACTTCGTTGACAATTGAGCGGGAACTTCTGACTGTTCCAAGTGTTTGAATCGACGGTTATCTGGGTAACCGACTTTGCCCGATAGTTGCTGAGCGGACATTTTCATCGAACAAATACAACGACAGGATCTTGGCGCATTTCAGAAAGATTAAGAGATCTATCATTCTCCCCCATGTTCCTCGAAATTGCACAACCGCTTTAACCCGTGTTCAACGAGCTCTGAGAAAATTTCTTGCAATGTGCTTCCTCCGATGAAATCCTCCTATCGGATCAGAAGACATCAAAGGGCAGCCCCGGACTCGTAATATCGTCCGTACACGGAATCCCTCGGCTGGAATTCAATGAGCCAGTAAGCGTTCATTCAACAGGCGATACAGAACGATCCGAAAACTGGCGAAGGATCGTTCAGACGCGGCGAAAGGGGAGGGAAAAACTTCTCCGGGAGTCATATCGCAGGATATTGGACGAAGAGAACTCGTGCACAAGGATTAAGCATTCGGTGGGATACTTTCGTTAATATCGTTGCCTTTGAGGCGTAGGATGAAAGGAGAGAAAGGACCCCTCGAGGATTAACCGACCCCTTCTTTAATGGCGAAGGATCTCGGAGGATCGGCAACATTAGTTTCAGCAATTCGACGGCCGTCCAAGGATACCTTTGATACCCAAATAATTACGTGTCTGGTATCGGTGAAAAATAGAATCCTGGCTGTCCTTTAACCCCAAAGAAATGGCTTATTTTCTCGTCCTTGACGAACGTTACCTCCGATTACCTCGCCAAGATTAATTCTTCACTCGTGGTAAACAAAAATTTTGTGTATCCATAACAGCGGCTCGTTGAGAACGAAACAAGGATAACAAAACAACAGTTGGTCACTTTGATTACGTTTCGCGCGTCGTGCGATATTCAAGCGTACGAAAACGAACGAAGTTAGTCGAACGACGAACAAGGAAGACCGTTTGACCTCAGTCGAACATGGACTGGCTACAGAGCAACGACACCCTGCTCGACGCCGGTAATTACGTGCGAAATGCCTTGAATTATATTAACAAACTGAACGGATCCCTGAACACCGAGGCGATCGAGTGTTTGGAACGAAAGCACCAGGAGGAATTGAAGCTTCTGTCGGCGGGAAAACAACTGGATGGGCAGCAAGGATGCGAAATTAGCTGGGATTCTTTGCTCTGCTGGCCGAGGACGCCTTCCGGTACCCTGGCTACGTTACCCTGCCTCGAAGAGCTGAACGGCATCCGGTACGACAGCACGCGTGAGTAAGAATACTATTTGATATCGAAATACCGTGTTCGTGGTGACCCGTTTCTGTTAGAATTGTACAAAAGGTTTTTACGAATACCATTGAAATTGTATTACCAAATCGAGGAGTTGAATTATGAAATAATTAGCCATTGTTGGAAAATATTAATAATACGGATATGAAACAGTAACGGGTAAGTTCGTTTTACGAACGATCGAAATTTTTCCGTACCTACTTCTGATAATTGTCGAGGAATTTTTAATTTTAAAGGGGATTTATAAAATGCGATTTAATTCCAGTCTTTACGTAATATCCCTAATTCGTCTAATTAATTTTTCTTAATTTCTAATTAAATTGGTAATTACTTGGATAAGTTATTTATCATTTTTATGAAAATTATTAGGTTATTTATTTTCCAAGAAAATTTCTTTCGAGGCAACTTACTTTTAATTTCAAAGATAATTTGTTCCTAATTCCTAAGGTATTCCGAAAATTTCGTATTTCCAATTTCTGTAGAACCTTTACGGTAACTTTCAAAGGTTACCTCCAATTAAGAAAGAAATTATTAGAATGCATCTCCTTCCTGTTATCTAATTAATTACTTTTCCACGTTGAAAGCATATTTTTTCATATTTCCTTACATTTGCATCTAACAGGAGGAAAGTTCATTTCATTATTCTGAAGCGTTCCTCGTATATCTCTTATAACCATAAAAATGGCGATTAAAACATTCAACCAGTCAATTTTTGTACAATTTAACAATTCAATTATATAGAATTGGAACGTTCAATTCTTATGGTGAATCTTGTTTCAAGAACTCGTGACTTTTAAATCTTCTACGGCGTCGTAGGAAGTTGAACGTGAGCTTGAAACAAACATCCGAACCACCTAACCCCTTCTATCGAATTTAATTAAACCATCGGGTTTGTTTTATTTCTCTCCGACGAGGGAAAATTCGAAAAACACCGTCGTGCAATTTTTGATCGGTTCGTCCGAGAATCACGCGATTTCACGTGTCCCGTCGCGCCATAAAATTGAAAAGCATACCGCGTTCCAAGAATCATGAACTTATTCTCGATAAATAAATAATCATTGCGAATAAACGTCAGACTAAAAATACAAGAAACCGAGACACACGAACGTCACAGACGAAAGAGCTCAACATTTAACTTTGACGCGATAAAAGTAGCTTTCGTGCTACTCCGAGGAAAGAAATCGTTAAAATTGACTGTAAAACTTTTTCAGTTAAATTTTTATTATTTTTTCCTTTTAATTGATTAAAATAAGATATCTTCTCTACAACTTTGTTTCATAATTCATAAATAATGTAAATGGACCGTCAATTTTATTGGACGCCACTCGAATTGCATTCTACTCGCGCTGGGTTTATGTCAAAATGTCAAGAGGCTACGCGAGTTAAACATGATCTCAACCATGGGCTGGATTTTACGTATCACGAGGGTAGGCCGTGCAATTGTTATGCAACGTGAATGCGGACACTTTCTGCATGGTTTCTTGGATCATCTGTGTTGAAATATTCTTCAAAAATCCACGAATTTATACACTTTCTCGAAAGAAACCGAGAATAACGATGCACAGCTCCGGAGGACAATTTTATTTTATTTTTTTATATTTTGATAGTCGTTGTGTTAAATAATCGTAGTTTATTGATACTAATCGATTCGATGTAAGAAAACTGGTTGTTTTATTATTTAACATTTTCAACGCGCAACAAAGGTTCCATTGAATTCAGATCCGTGTAAAATTCTTTTTCAAGCGTTGCCCATTTTATCGGACAGTATAATCTTTTTTGTGAATCGAAAGAAAATATTCGAGAAGAATAGTTTTGTATCGATCGATGCAGCACAGAAAGTCACAAGGCAAACTCGTTTCATGTACCTGCAGCAACAGCAAACATCGTGCAACTCGCGGAATAATTGAATCGAAAAAGATTCATCCATCTTCGTGATAATTAATTTCCCGTTCAACTACGAAACTCTATCCCCTTTATAAAGTATTTCCAGCGATTCCTTTTTATTTTTAACGTCGTACGACCATTAGTTTCAACGAAACAAAGAAAAAGAAGAAGAAAAATCACGAGATAATACCATAAACGTTAAAACATTCCTTAAAAACAGAATAATTTGTTTAAAATTGGGCCAATTTGTGAAACGCGTGTAATTACCTTAGAATTTCAAAATTTTGAACTTTTTTCAGTTGCAGGATAATATTTGCAATTCCTAGGAAAATTATTTATGACGGATTTTTAAGTAGCATTAAGAAATAATATTTCTCCTGTGTAACCGAAGCGTGTAGCTTCCTCTTTAATGATGAGCCACCATTTCCAAGTCTCGTGATATCCATAAAACGAGCTTACGTATTGCTCGAACTATCGCAGCAATATCAAATCGGTATTTCTAGTTGGTTGAATCGACTGTTACTGGGCACATATCTGTCCCCTGCAAAAGGGTGATATATCAATCTGAAACTACAGCATGCAGTTCAGTTTGCGAAACGATCGTTAGAACGGAACATTAAATTCTGTTCCCATTTTGTGCTTTTCCAATGCACCTGATCGTGACAAAAGTCGAATTAAGATCAACGATGTATGTAGAGAATATTTTTTGCACGATTCGTTCGTATGGCAACTATAGGGAATCATTTCTTATCGACTTATCGGTATCGAGAACTTTACTGCGCGAGCATTGTAAATTTCCCAAGCTGGATTCAGTTGAAATTCAGTAAAAAGCTGCGTCAGCTTCATTTGCATTAATATTGAGTTGGCGACTAAATTTTTTTATACCTTTCCACTGTTTTGACGAAATTTTATCGCGGTGGGATCGAAAAGTCGGTGAAAATGTAGCAAATTAAGCACCATTGCGGGGTCAGATTTGTTCCTGTCAAAGTTGAATCTTATACTTTTCCTGCTTAAAGTAATTTACTTATTTTTATAGTCACTTTGTGTAGGATCTGTTTTATGGAAGATACGCGAAACTGAACAAATGAAAATCAAAATTAAGAAATGATGCTACTTGTACAGTTAAAAAGAGAAATTTTCAATTTTCAGTTTCTATTCGTGGTAATTAAGGTTTAAATTAATTTCATATTGTCAACTTAAAGCTTTAATATTCAATGTGTTTCGTAGAAATTTTCGAAGTGAAAATTTCAATAAAAGTGTTTAAGAACTTGGGTTTCCTGAATATTTTGCAATATCTTCAGAAGAACATAAAAAACTGTAAACTGGAAATGGATTATATTGATCAAGAATTGTTCTTTCGAAATTTCAATGTAATTTTAACCGAAGCACCTTTTATATAAATACTTCTACAAAATTTCGCATATTTTTCCATAAATATTGGACACTGCATGCAGCTTTAATCAGAATTATTCAAAATCCAATTACAATAAATTGTATTAAAAGGAAAGCAAGAAACTTTCATGATGTATTCTTCTGGTTGCGATGAAGTTTGCAAAGGTTCATAAATCGGCTGTGAAAGAGATACTGAAAGAAAAAAGCTTTAAGATTGAATTTGACTGGAAAATTGTGGACATAAAAGATCTCGAAACTGAGTTTGCGAAAAGGTTCGAAGAATTGAATTCGCAAAAGTTTCCCGAATCAAATGTACATGATATCTCGCGATAGGTAGATAGAAAAAAAATTTTCTTTTTTTATTTCGGAACAACGACGGAACAGTTCGGTCCAGCAGCGTGGCTTTGGTCAGTCGTTAAGTGGTTAGATTTCCTTTTTAATTAGAAAGAAATGCCGATGCGAAGTTAATTACGAAAGTAGCCGAGCATGCTGGTCGCGTTCACCCATTTAAGATCTTATTACATTAGCGTCGTGTAATGTCACTGAAAGCAAATTACGACGGCGTATATTTCTTGCGCTGTTGTTGGCGGTGCTGTATATACAAAGCTACAGGGTGTCCTCGATCTGACGATAAAATTTAGAAAAAATGAATATTAATTGTAGCTTTTTTTCAGTAATAAGTGTAATGTTGTGGATATAAAGTTAATTAATTACTTAAAATATTTTGAAGTATAACTGGGGTTTGTTCATATAACATTTGCAATTTTGATAATGCTAACATAGCTGTTTGTTTAATCAGATTTATTATATTAGTATACGGTGAACTTAATTTCACTTCTCATAGGCAAAGTGGATCGTTAATTACACAAAGGAAATTTCACTTTCCTCCAAATTTTCGTTTTTATATTTTTTTCAAGTAGAAACAGTACAAATGTTAATAACGACGTAACAAAGTACGAAGGGTTAATTGTTCCATAATTAAAAATCTAAGATAGTAGAGTTAATTAAGACACATAATTGATTCTGCTATGAATGTTCAAAGTTACTTTTCCGGAATATGAAATCTCAGATAAACAGAATAGAATCTGTTAGCTGTTTAAGGAACATCCTGTGTACAAATACGCAATGTTCAGAATGAATATTCACGAGAAGGATTTGAAAACCATTAACACTTTGCTGAAGCGTTTCACCTCGATCTTTCGTGAATTAATTCGCGATTCTGTGGACAATAACAATGGTCTTGCTAGATCGTGGATTTTGTGTCGTATTGTATGAAAACAATGGAAATGTGTTTCGTCGAGTTCGTCTAATTAACACGACGACGCTAACGAATTATTCATGAAGAAGGAAACCGAGCGTGGCTAAAAATCGGGGAAAGTTTTCGATATTAACTCTTTCTTTACGATAATATTCTATCGAGGAAGAAAAATTTACCGTACGAAATTTGAATCGTGAAATATTCACGAATCTGCGTAAAATTGTTTGGATATTTTAATTTTAATTTTGTAGTTTGTAAAATTCTAAAATTAGTAATATTTTAAAATAAAATTTGTGAAATTAATATTATCAATTTAATAAAATTACAGAAACAATAAAATGAAATCGTGTAAGCTAATATTGTAAAGTTAGTAAAATTGTGAAAAACTTTAAAATCGTGAAATTTATACTCTGAAATGAATGAGATTGAAATTAAAATGATAAAATTAACGAAAACCATTAGACGTCAAAAGGCGTCAATAGCAGTGAAAGGATTAATATTACCATTGACCACAGTCACCCTTAACCCTCTATGAGCCGAATTTTCTTCTTAAATATACAACTTGCAAGGTATTTGCTCTGATATTTCAGGTTGATTGTGCTGCCAACCGTCATCAATATTGTTATTGATTATCTCAGAGATATTATATAATTAAGACGTATACGTCATCTTGTGAAAAATACTAAAATTATTTGCTAAAATGTCGATATATTAGCATGTGACCTGAAAGTTACACGAACCCATAGAGGGTTAACGAAAGGGTTCAATTCTTGGCACAAATTTACCAATCGTAAATTGTTCGTTTAAGAAACAATCTAACACCATAATCTTCGTGTTTAATTTTTACGTTTCACGTAAACTGAAACGATCGTTGTAACGAAAGGCATCCATTCGTCGAGCAATATCCTTCTTAACAGGAATCAAGTATTTTTATCCCGATGGAGACGATCAAACGTTCCTTTTAACTCGTTTCGTGTTACTTCAAGACACGAGATGACTCGACTGGCAATCGTACGATTATTAAACCGCTTCGTCGGTTGAAGAAAATAGAGATTATTAGATATTCAGTTACATCGAAGCAAGCAGACACTTCTCGTTTGCAATAATTGTTTCCCAGCTTCGAATCTTCCGGGCTGGAGAGTTCCTCGCGAATGTGCAATTTCAGATTTCCAATTAACGAAATCCATTAGAAGCTTGGAAGGGAAACAGGTGTTGCCATTATTTAGAAAAGTGCATTGGAATTTTAATTCGCATCATTTGTTTATTATCTTTCATACAAATTTTTCGTGTCGGACTAAATCCAACAGAAAATTGCCATTTTTAACGAGAGACAATCTTTCTTTGCGAAATATTAATTAACACGAAACGTTACAGAAGTTCGAAATTTTAATTCAAAAACGATCTAAATAGTATCGTATCAACGTTCGTTGAAATCAAGAAAATAATACATTATTTATCTCTGTTTAGTTTTACATTCTTCTTTTCTTCGTACCGATACTGTAAAAAAAGCCATTCCTAATTCCCCGATCGATAATCGAAGCACACCTTTCGCCGGTTGAAAGACCAGTTGTGCACGACAGGAAATCGACGAACGGTTCAATCATCATGGTAATACCGTGAAATCGTGTTGAATGGTCGTGGTTTCCTCTGATTTACAGCGTCGATTCACGACGTTCATAAATACAAAAAAGAACGATATGCATGCAACACTGTCCTAACTTTACGTTCGTGTGTCACACGGGTCACCGACGGCCCACGACGTTTATCGGAGGTGATTTTTCCAAAGATTCAAGCTGGATAAAAAAGTATGCGCCATGATAAATAGATATTAAATTCGTCTTACGATCGTCAAACGATAGCCTTAATTTAAAACCAAATAATAATCATGATTTATATTGCGTCTCATTCGTTACTGACTGATTCGTACGAGTGGCAGAAGCGTTGAAAATGACACTGTTTCGGGTTGTCAGAGTTCAGAACATTTTGATCACGTTAAAGTTAACAACTCTATTCGACGGCTATAGAGGGTAATTAGTAATTAGATTCGTGGGGTTATCGTGAATAGCTTCCGGAAAGTTTAACCGCACGTAACCTCGCGGTTGGTTCGCAGGTTCCGGTTTGCGAGTGTACCAACCTCGAAATTTACATACACGAAAGATGTTATTTTGCAAACATCCGCGTGAATATTTCATACCCGGGATCGTACGTAGAGAAACAGTTAACAATGGAAATAATTTAACTCCTACACCGTTTCGGGTTACATTGTTACAAATATTTAATATCTTCCTATGAAAACGTTCAATCTACTAACCATCGTCAAATATCATTAAAGAATCTATTTTTTAAGTGAAATATTGTTTGATTTTGTTGTGAACATTTTTGAACCCCAAATATCTACGAAAAACCTTTATGAATAAAAATTGTTCAGTTCAATGGCTGTTATAATATGGTGGTAAACATTTTTCTGTAGCTGGAGAAGTTTCAGTTGAACTTTTGTTGTGGAGTGACCTGAAAATCTCTGAAGCCTCTTTAGCTACAGAACAATTATTACCACCATATGATAGCAAAATTCATTCGTAGCTTTCGAAAAAAAGAAACCAAGATATTAGGGTATCGATTCTTATCAAACCAGCCAACAGTGAAAATTCTGAAACAAGTAATTTTGTTCAAATTCGAACAGCGCATGAAAGTTAAACGACAGGATGGTTATTATGGAATAATTTTACAACTGTTACAGATTTATAAATTAGTTCCCGAACTTTCTGGTACGAGCAGAATCAAACGTACAAGGTAACTTCGTCGAATGATATTCCGCCGAAGGGTCTGACCTGTCTTCTTCGGAGAAAATTAGATTACCTAATTTCCTTCCTTTTTTTTTTCTTACGTTCGCCCCATGCGCAAGTTGTTGACAAGTTTTTCGCCGCATCCTTGACGGTGTGTCTTGTCGAATCGATTTTCGATTTAACCGCTCCCGATCAGACGTAAATCCAATTACGATCATCGATCTGTGAGATTGTCGAAGTAACATAACACGAAGCTGTTGAATGACGTGTTTCGACTCGATTTCTTTCATTCTGATGCAAAATTCGTTTTCCAGAGAAATGCAGATCCTGACATTCTTCCGTTATCATCCCTGTTTAATACTCGTGGTTCTCGGATATTTATAATTTTACAATTTATAATATTACAATTAATTTTATATTTATAATTTTAAAAGTCAATAACAGTGCCTTATTCGAGACTACCACCTTTCATTTTCTAGTAGTTTGGAATCAGTTTAAAGTTAATACGAAAATTCAAAATCTTCAAGCCCTTGAAAGTTTTACCACAAGGAGAAATACGTATATCAGGTTTCTTAGTGATTGGTACCTCCCAGACGTTTCCGTCAATGAAACTCTTTATCTTTTACTTCGAAGTATCGTGAAATAGAATCCAATAAAAGATTCTCTGTCGAACGCTCGAGTATTGAAGACAGCATGCACTTTGAGGGGCCATCTTGTGTTCGATCCAGCAAGGCTTTCCGTTTCATTGTTCGTGAAATTTTCGCGAATTCAAGGTTGCTATACTTCCGACACAATCCAATAATAAAAAGGGGCTTTCAGTAACCGGCTGTCGGCTTGAAAGTTGTCGCAATAAATGGGAGAAGAATTTTCACGATGGTCTTACGCGTCTTCTTTATTTTACAGACGGAAGATAAATAGGACTGGGTATCGAGAATTGACTGTTATCGGTCAGCCACAGATTGCAATCAGAAATTACTATTGATTTTCAATTTCAACGGGAAAAGAAATCATATTTCCTCGTTTAATCGTAATTTCTTTTGTTGTTTGTTCTGTCGAAGTAATATCTAACTAAATTTGCTATTTTAGGGTTGAATTAGGATACAAATTGTTACATAGCATAATAGGATAATTCTTTCTGTTGACAAAAATTTCGTAGTTGTTGAAATAAGAAATCTGTACCAAGTTATTTTCACCCATTTAGTAGTCCTAATATTAAAGTCTTTACGCACCTAAGGAACGTAAGATCGTGAGAATTAATTCTTAACACGTTGCACGAGTGTAAAATTGCGAATAAAATTTCGATTTACTATTATTTTATTGATCGTCGGTCGTGATTGGATTTATGCGCAGATCAGGGGTTGACGAACTAACTGCATTACTCGAGAAGAACCCTCTGAGACCTCTGAGGGAGGTTTTAGAGTACTCAGAGAAAGAGGCACTCAAATACCGGGTTCAATTAAATTAATTCAAACGCTATGGTACGTCGGGGGTTAACGAAATCATTAGGGGGAATAGTCGCGCGAAAGTGTGCTGGAAATACTTCGATATAAGAAATAATGAGGATGAATTCTATAAATATTTGTATTTCTTTGTACTTAGAAATATTAATAATTTAAGTGCCATGCTGCGGTAGTAGAAAATTCTTCCTGTCAATGATTTCATTCCTGACAAACTTGAAATTTCGAAATTTCACGTTTCTGGAAATTTCGATGCTTTGAATCATTATATTTTCAAGAAATTAGAAATTTTGTATAGTAACTTAGGAATAACATTTTCACCGTTAAAGTAATCTTCAGAAATTCATTGTTTCTGTTCATTTTATTCGTCGAAACGTTGTTCGAAAACGAATTACGGTTTCGTTGCAACCCCATCACTCGCCGCCACAACACTAAGGAATCCAATTTAGATAAAAGAAATTTATAACCACAATTTCGCGTAATCGTTCCGAACGCGTCTTGAAGCTTTGAATGTATTAGTTGAGCAGAGTACGATAGGGTGTCCTCTTATCCTGAGAGCGCTTCAGATAGGATAAACATTTTTGAACGAGGGTGACAATTCCAATTTCTTTAACACTCGCGAAAATTCAATTTTATAATCAACCTGGATACGTAATGTATTTCATTTATTAATATAATGTTTGTTCTTTCATCCTGCTCAGATGTTACGTTAATTTTTATGAAAGGTTATTAATTTATTAAGAAGGATACATAGATTTTGGTGGGAACTTAAAACAACGAAATGTTTAATTTATACAATTTATGTTTAAAGATTGCATATTCTTTTACAAAATGATAAGAAACGATGTGAATTTTGGAAGTAAATGTAATGGATGCAGGTAACAAAATTTTGTACGGATGGTCAGCGACGCACGGGGCTCAGAAGTACAAACTTTTGTTTATCAATTTAAACGAAGCTGCCTAGATTTGCATTCTTCAAAGATACGAAAACTATCTCTAAATACTCTACCACTCTTTCCCGTATAACTCTTAACATATAAGAAAATAGAGAAAAAAAACGTCACATATGAAAGTTTGATCGTTCTTTGTTTGTCAACGAGTTAAACCCTTCGAAGGGAATCAATTTGAATCAGAGTTTGAATAATTCAAATTCTTTGTACAAATTGTTAGTACGAGAAAGATTCGCAGAATGGTAATTCGAAATCGTTCAGTTTCAAAATGGAACATTTAAAAAAGGGTTAATGAAAGAGTTAAAAATCGATTCGGCATCAAGGTGTTCAATGAAATTCAAGAAAGAAATCGTTCGTTGAATTGCCTCTTCTTAAGAATTCCCAGCACAACCGGATCAAATATTCCGTGAATGACAACGATCAACGATTACGATGATCGCGTTAAATCGTCTCGAAAATTGGGTCTAAACGACGTTTCCATTCGCGGCGTTTCAACGAAACGAGATTGTCGAGGAGCTAATGATCGAGGCTGGCACTCGAGCACCGGATGAAAATCGGTTTATGAACCAAAAGATTCACGGTAAACTGTTTCGTTTCGATATCCTTTGAATCTTGAATCCTATTTCAATCTTTCACGTTTCACCTTGCCTTCCATTTAATCTTGAAACGACGATTTCGCTTCGTCAAAACGCGAAACGTATCTGCGATATGTCATGAAACGACTCGTATCAGAATAATTTTCTTAATAAATCTCATTCGCGTTCGAAAATCCTTTAAATTAATAATTTAGTTCTTCCCGTTGCAAAAATCTTTAAACGTCTAATACAATTCTTCGCGATCGGTTAAATAAGATTGTTTCCACTAAAATAAGCTATAGATTTCGGTACATATTTACGGATCTCCCAAATGTGGGAGCTCGAGACATTTGAAGTGTTAATTGGAAATTATTTTACTAAATATTTGAAATTAAACCCTTTGCACTCGATTGATACCTTTACAGTGTCATTCACTGTCTACATTATGCCAAGTAACTGGCACTAGTAAAGAAAATGGTTTTTCTTTCCTTTTTCCGACGACAGACCCGGTACAGGAAAAAATAAGAAACGCAAAAAATCGTGCTACCTGCTAGCAAGGCTACTGGTGCCAGTTACTGGCATAATGTAGACGAACCCTCAGTGGTCACTGAGAGAATTCAGGAAAACGTGGCCTGGCTTGTGATAAAATATATGATCACATGTATGAAACTGGTCTCACGGGGTAATATTTATCCGGTCTGTCAGCGCAAAACACTTCCAAGGTTCTATAAAGCGGATGGCATAAAGTGCACTAGGCAATATAGGAACATCCGAAGCGACAGTGAACACGTACGCCGCCGAAATTTACGAGTTTCGCGAAGGAAGAAAGAGGAAAAGAAGAAAGATATAGAAACTAATCGTAATTCTATATAATCTTCCTGATTTACCGTAACTAAAGCAAAGGATTTTGAAATGTAAAATAATCAAATAATAGACTTATAAGACCTTCGCGATATCATTGTTGCGATTCATTAATGTTTTGGGATAATAATATTTTTGCGATTTATTATAATTAAACGAACCTTCGAAATATAATTTTTACAGTTTATTTATTTCAGGGGATATTTTCGCAATTACGATAATTAAATCGTAGAATTTATCATCGCTATTATGGTTGAAGCATTCCAGTGTGGTTATAATTCTTGAAATTTTTCCAATTTACCAAATTTGTAGAACCGTAATAAAATATACTCGTTGACAATTACCCCGATATAACAATCGTTATATTCATCGCGAAAACGCATAGTTTTCAGAAAATTAACCGCGTTTGGCGTTTGCGATGATACTGACCGACGCTCGTGCACCGTTTATCTCCTGTATCGAGGTAAATTAACGATGTCCTAACCACTGGCTCGGTTCGATAATAATTATTCTGTAGACCTTAATTACGTGACTGCGAGGGCATACGTGACGCGGTGTTTACGCGTTTATTCCCGTACACGCGAGACACATGTTACTTTCCTCGAGAGGGCCAGTTTAATATAAATCGTCGGGGCTGTTCGAGTGGTAATTAATTAATTTATCGTTATTACTTCCGTTGCCACTTTTGAAGATACAACCGGCACGAAACGGGTCGAACCTTTGCAATCGTTTACTGTGAAGATTTCGAAGAACAAAAGCTCTATCTTAAGAAGAAAAATATTTATCTACGTCCCATTCGTTAATTTGCTATATTTGAATACGAATAAAAATTCAATTCTATATTACTGAATAAGTAAATTGTCGCATGAACCAACAAGCAATTAGGTTAAATAATCGATATTTTTCATGGAAAAAAAAAGAAACTCCTCCCTTAATTTGAAAAATGAAACGATTAGAAATTCTAAATACGGAAAGAGTAAGAAAATAAAGGTATTGAATAACTAAATGGAGCATCGTTTTTAACGGTTAACAGCGAAGAAATAATCTTACAATTAGAAGTATGATGAATATGAATGCACTGAGTTAATGTTGACCCCGCCATGTTCTGCATGTTATACTTTGCAATTCTAAGCCACGGTAGATAAGGATTAAACACATTCTTCGAGCAAAATGGTGGAAGATACTGATAACGATACAGCGTAGCTCGTTATCCGGTAAGTTCATAATTACGCGATCGTCCATAATTCAGACCGAAGCATGTTTTATTTAGACAATCTTTCAACGAACCGTGAAACCCATCGGAACGAATTAAATGAATTCGTAACGTGCATATCGCGCATATAGTCTGACTTTATGTACTCGATTCTACTTGTTGCTTCCTATTTATTTTGCGCGGATGTTAATTCAGGGAAAAGCATCGACTTTGGTTAGACATTGACGGTTTAATATTGTAAAATCATCAGTCGTACGAGTTGAACATTTTTTAAATTAATTTCTTGTCTTTGTAAACGTATCAGATGTAAGAAATTTTTGAAGTGAAGGAATGTAATTGAAAAGATTAAAAACTGATATTTATATTATTACCTTAATTTTTCATGTAACTATGATCATATTTTTACAGTTCTTTTACAGATTTTTTGCAGAGGTGTGTCACATATAAAAAAATTATAAATCGATATTTCCTAACTTCTCCTTCGCAGAGAAGTAACATATTCGAGTAGTTAGATATTTCTGCTTTATCAAATGGTCATTATACGCAGTTTCAAAATAATTTTACATTTATCAAATAATACAAAACTTGCAACATCGGAAATGTTGAAAAATCATCGATGAGTACTTAATTTTTGGATGAATCGTTGTTGTGAATTTTCGAGACACACAACGCAAACTTTCGCACAGGACTGTACAAGAATTAAGACTCGACCGTTTCGAATGAAAACGCCAGCAATCTAATAGCTTATCTCCTCCAGAAGATTGTCAATTCCCGTTCATTACCTGAGCTTTTTCATTCCTCAACCCACCAAATCTATTTCTATCATCCTAATTTTATTTCACCGCTCCTTTCGCGTCTCATTTTCCTTCAGACGTTTCATTCTTTTCCTCCTCAACTTTCTTAGAGATACTCCTCTTTCGTCCTGTCCGTTTTCTCTAGCCCACTCTTTGTAACTGATTAAAATCTCACCGTTCTTCGTCGAGAGCTCAAAGGATCTCACGTTGCAGAAAAAAAGGAGAGAAATGTTTAGTGGATTTCGCGTACGGTCTCCGGTAAAGCATTCCGTGACAAGAAATTAAGAGAATTCCTGTCAAGTCCATAAAGAAACTTAATCCTTTGCCTACTAACGCAGAACCATCGACGTCCTTTACAAAGGGAACAGTCCTGAAAGGATCATCTAGCCAGTTTTTTTAAAAGTTACAAAAGAACTCTTTTATTTTGCTAATTGTTGTAAAACCGAATTTCGTGAACTTCTAATTTTTTATGCATTTGGAGGAAATGTTGTCCGAGGTTCTTACTTGTCTGTGTGGGTTTCGGTGATAATTTTGAGAATTAGGATTCGAAAAAAAAAAAAATTGGAACGAGGCGAATGGATTGATAGAAATTTTGAGAAACACGAATTCTCGCTAGGAAGTTTGTGAAAACCGTAATGCAATTTGGAACGTTATTTCGTTGTTGCTTTACTAAATGGAAATTGATAGTAAGACATCCAGAAAAATCATTTACAATCGGCTTCTATGAATTATTGAATGAAACCAGAGAAAATCGTGTATCGGGCTCTCTGAGGGAATTCACCTTAGTATACCGGGGGTTAAAGAAGATTCTTTCCTCGAAGTTCTTTATACGAAACGAGATCATTCCTTCAGCCGGCTCATTACGGATGTGTTGCTGTAACAACGCAAGGAATTTATCCGATTTGTTCAGGCAGGAAACAGTAGCAGAACGGTCGTGTTCAGACAGAAGGACACGTTTCTAATTTATGTGATTCGTTTGCGTCGGGGAATTACATCGTGGGGAGAACAATGGTACTCAGTTTCGTGATGTCTTTGCATCAATCCTCTACAAGTTCGTACCTATGTTCTATTCGATGAATATCGGGTCAACCATAATCCAACTTACAGCTTGTTAGCAGATTTCGAGTAAAATTAAGCGTGTAAATTTTTAAGGGGTCAGTATGGATTTATTGTAAATATTTTCAAGAATTTTTTTTCTCGTAGTAAAATTTATTTTTATTTTTTAACATTTTTATACATAAAAGTAGAGGTTTGAAAGTAAATCAAAAAGAAATTTTTGTTATATATGTATATATGTATTGTAATGTAATATATGTAATGTAATGTATTGTAATATATGTTATATCGATGAAACGTTATAACATTGGTTGTTTTTCTTCAATTTAAACATATGTAACGTTTCGCTATTCTTGCCATCGCTAAAACTTTCCTGCGGGCTGTAGTTACCGTATCGTTTACTTATCGTAAATTAAACGAACCTCGAGACACGGGGAACGATAACATCCAGGGATTTTCTCAGCTTTCTTAAGTGTGATTCTCGTTTCGCCGGAAATAATGGTTGTTGCAGGTGAAACAAGATTCTCGAAATTACTGTATCTTGATCGTAATCAGTAACGAACATCGTTTTTATACAATTTATTTTTGTTTGTGAACGATGGAGCATTTCGCTTTATTGTCATATCATAAATGACTTTTCTGGCTTAAACGTAAAGCACAAGAAGGCAATATATTTTGCAAGTCCTCGTAATTATAATCTTAGCAATTATTACAAAATTTATAGATTTATTTTTGGCTTAACTTTACTTTGGGGGACTCCAAATTTTCGACCAGTCTTTTTTTTTTAGTCTATAGTTTTTGATGTGTAGAATCGAAACATGCGAGTTTTAACTTTAGTAGGAATCCAGTGGTTAAAAAATTATGAGTTATGATAAATTACTAAATTAAATAATTATCTGAGATACTAGCTACAAGTTCTCCCAATTGTAAGAATAAATTATCAATTTCGTGTCATAACAATTTTTCCACCCTTTCGTTCATCCGCAAACGTTTCCCGCTCGCGAAACAACCGACAAAAAAATCCTCAACGTCGGAACAAACACTTCACCCTCTCCCACCCCCTTGTTACAACAGAAACAGCCTGTTTCAAACCTCAAAACCCGGTTGTTTCTGTCCGACATTAATTTCCTGTCACGATATCGAATCGGGATTAAACGGGGTTGTCTTCCCTTGGGCGCAACCGCGAAACGCTTCTCGCAAAAGACGAAAGAAACAGACGAGGAGGATACTCTGTCCAGGAAACCTTGATGACGTTTCATAAACCGACCATGGATCTTCGGCACGATTTATAACCGGCGAAGTCCTCTGATGACAATATTTTTCACACGGTACACGTGATACGTATTCTGTAAGAAAAGCTTCGCGACGAAAAAAGGGACGTTTTCATGATGAAAATCGAGCTCGAAACCCGCGAAGTACTCCGGTACCGGAAGTAATTCACCGACCTTTCGACGGTTACGAAGCGTCGAGGTAGAAAAGAGTGATGATATTATGAAGCTTCGTCGTCGTGTAAAAAAAAAAACTAAAAGCAAGGATGATGGGATACTTTTTCAGGGTTTTATTTTTAGAATTTCTGTGATGGAACACGTTGATTCATTAATATTCGATGAATTTATTGGGTTGAGTTATAAATGTTGAATGTTTACCGAAATAAAGCTCGCAGGTTTTGATCTTCCTTCGTGCAATTTATTTAAGGAAAAAAGAAAAAAGGATTAAAATACGTTACTCTTATTTCGTATAATTTTGTTTGGTTTGCTAACGTCCCCAATATATACATACTTGTTTGGTCAAACTAAGAGATATTTCTAAGAAAGATTCAGAAGAATTATTTTCATCGTCGATAAAAGTCCTTTCTTCTTAGTTTTTCGGAATTCGTGTGTTTTTCGTACACCTCGATGAAACTTGGAACATGGTTCTAAGAATGGCACGACGCCTTGGGGGATTCGTTTCCTGCGGGATGCTGGTAGTTCCTTCGAAATCGAGGACACCGAATAAATCATCGGCTCGGCTTCGAGGAATAACCGGAACGTGCCGTGAAACTAGCTTGACTCAAAAGCACTCGTGAAACGTTTAAAATCGATCTAAAATAAAATACATTTGTCAACTGTGTAGCAACATTATAAACACTTTGACTAACATCGTGCATTGTTTAAGGTGAAATTATTATTTTAATATTTGTAATAATTCTCATCAGTTATTTTT
This sequence comes from Stelis phaeoptera, assembly GCA_943735885.1. NCBI lineage: Eukaryota > Metazoa > Arthropoda > Insecta > Hymenoptera > Megachilidae > Stelis > Stelis phaeoptera. The sequence goes on from OX030933.1 coordinate 9,708,585, forward strand.
ATTTTCTAGTTTACAATATTTTAATATTCTTGTTAGTATATTAGTTAGTGTTGATTGTTTCTATTAACTGTAATTATAACTTTTATTCTATTACGTTGAATTCGTCAGAAATAAAAATGATAATTCTCAGTAATTTTAAGAATTTTAGTGTTTTATTCACGAAATATTGATAGTTCTGTTGGAAAAATACCAGATAGCAGTTGCGAAATCACCTTTGGTAAAATTTTCGATTTAATCTGCGTTTGTCGAAAACGATTTACACCCCTCCAAAGAAAAAAAAAAAAAAGGAAACAAGAGGTACCGAAGCAAAAGAACGATCGAGCCTCAAATTGAACACGTACCAGCCAATTTATCGTAGATTCTAATCGTGTCAAACGTATTCAAAGCAGGCCTGATATTGATCCGAATCGAAACCGCTTGGGATACGTGTTCTCGCATGTGTGACCGGTTTAACCATCACGAATATCGTCGATTTTAGCGAATCGTCGTGAAACCGACACCTGCGTTGCATGGTAAATGAAGGATAATTTGAAAATTTCGAAATCAATGTATCAAACCATTAACATCTAAAATTCCATACACCTAACATCTTATTATCGATTTTGTGCTATAAACTTTTGTTTTCCGTCCTTTCCTTATTTTAAGGACAAATATTGGAAATTTGACCTATGAGGATTAATGAATTATAACTTAAGTTAATAAAATCTCAAATTCATCAATGCACTAATTACTTTTAACGGGTGATTTTGTAGAAAGTACTCACTTAAAGTAATTAATGCATTAGTAGATTAAAGGAAAATTAGTACAATAACGAATTTCGGAATCTGTAGAGTTAATTCACGATTAAATTAATCAAAATTAAGTACACGTTAATAATATCGAAGAAGTCGAATTAACTTGTTTCGTTTCCCGTTTGAAATTATGAAGTTTCTTGATTCTTTCGTCGAAATGTATGTTGATTTCTATTAGGATAAACAATCTTCGTTCTTTACTCAATATTCTTAATTTAAGGGTATCCGTTCACTGTGACGAAGGGGCAAACAAAAAAAAGAAGGAAAAATAAAAGCTAAAAGTAGCTTAAAATCTTAAAATTTATTGAGCGTCGATAATCAAAGGGTCAAAGTGTACATTGATGATAATTAACACTTTATTTACCTGTCAAGATTGAAAGAGATAAGCACCATCACTTCGAAATAACAGCTAAAGATAAAAAAAATTTAATCCTGATTTTCGATTTCTTCCTAACTGGAATACGCTTAATTTTTATTATCTCGATTAAATTATAGACGAATCGATGATAATTCAGTTGATTTTCGATCAACAATCGATGTGAAGTGTTGAAAAATTCATGTTACACTATAAAGTGAAAAAAAAAAGAAGAAATCACTGCATTTGTATTAAAAACTGAAAGAAGCAATTCATTGTTTAAGTTTGGCATTAAAGGGCCGTTTCTTGCGCGAAGTATCAACATTATGTTATCTGATCGCGCGATATTAATCAGGAATCGTAAATTTTCTCTAATCGCGTGCATCCAGTTAATTATCTTGTTCTACGTAGAGCTCGTGCATTTTCATCGTCGCCGAAAATATGCAAATAAACTCTTGCCTTTGCTACCACGATTTCTATTTCTCTTCGTGGACGGGTGTAATTTTCTTTATGGCATTCGCAGTCGAGCGATAATGAATGGTAAACACGGACCAGAACAAACTAACGAGAAAAACAATGTCTTTGCTTCTGTTTTCCATGTTTTTGTCGTCCAATAGTCTTCCGTTTCGAACGAACGACGATGATGAAGTTGTTTCGAGAACGTGTTAATTAACGCGTTACTCGTAAAGTGTGACACAAATTAGAACTACCGGCGTTCAATGTACCCTAACTTGTGAGTTAAAAATAAATGAAAAAAAAAACTTTTATTTTATATTAATTAAAAATTGGTAGATAATTTTTAATCGAAAATTCGAAAAGCTTAGTTTTGAATCCTTAATTAGGAATTATTTCTCTAATTGCAAATACTCGATTCTAGCATAAGGTTAAATTCTTACAGTTACTTTTGGAAAGCGTACAAATCTTCGACTTTTAATTTTCTCCTACTTTGCATCTATAAGTAATTACACGATTTAATTATGTTACTTCAGAATATGTTACAACCTGCATTGAAATTTTATAAAATATTTCTTGGAATAAAAGATTTCAGTGCAGCCAATAATCATGAACAGGCTATCGTTTGACCTGTGTGGCACAAGGAGCTAGATATGACCCGTTAAATTCCTATTCTTCACACTAACGTGGTACAGGACAATACCGTTCCCTAACTCGGTCTATTAACCAACTGGCGAGCTATGTACGAAGTTGTGTCTTTGACACGAGCGACGAAATTAGCGACAGTTTGGTTAGACAAAGTCAAATATCGAGCGGCAAGATATCGGGTGACTAGAGGAGTGTGATAATTAACGTGGTCCGTTCCACCAGACAATTTATTAACCTCGAGAGCACACATTGTTGGAACCGTGATCCTCTGCTTATATGTAGTTGTTCGTCCCATTTGCTAGATAAAGCGGTCGAAAATTTGATACAACGTATGTTCTTAACTTCTTTAATTAACCACCGATCATAAAACAGACAAGTTTATTTTGTAACGTGTAGTTGCATCGATAAAAGTATTGTTGAAAAACATACCGTTAGACCGAAACCGTATCCTGTAAAACGAAACGTGCTCGTATTTTGTTTCTACGTATTGTTTCTGGTTGAAATCGATGCGTGCGAATCGAGGAACGAACGCAATGGGAAGAAAAAAAGAATAGGAAATTTTATTTGAACAATATTCGAATAGTACAGCTGAAAAATTGTGTAACTAACAATGCGTATTCTGTATAGAATAAAAAAGACCATATCTTTTTCAATAATACTCTTGGAAATAAAGATTTGCCAAGGTTAACAAATTTTTTAATTCGTAGATTTCAGATTTTTAAGTTTGATCATTTTTATTTCAAATTTTTCAATTTATAATTTAAAAACTTTTAATTCTTTAATATCAAATTCGTATATTCCAAATTTTCTAACTTCCCAATTCCGAATTTGTAAATTTCCAATTTTCAGATTTCAAAATCACAAATTCCTTTCCTATTTTGAAATATCTAAAATTCAAAAGTATCAAAAGTATCAATGGTTCAGTCTATGAACCACTTAGAAAATTAAAAAAATTTCGGATTCTGTATTACTAATTAAGCATCAACAGTATACTGTTTACTAATTAAATATTGTTAATTCTTCTGTTCACTGTAGAACACTGTGCACCCTAGACGTAAGAGGGTTAACACCGCTTCAAAAAAACAAAAAGGGATTGTATAAGGATAATTAAAAAAGTCGAACTGAATCCCTTAAAAAAGAAAAAAAAAAGAAAACAATGTCTGAAGCTAGAATTCTACTTCGGTAGGTGTTCGCGTTACGCAAGGCAATTACTCACTGAAATTGTACAGAAGTTTATTTCTGTTTTCTTACCAATTCCACGTCGCTAAAACTTGTATATCCTTTTGTTCTTTCGAACGAGTTTCAACAACGTTGTAAATCCATCCAAAAGATTGACAATGTGTTTGTCAATAAACTCGAGTGTTCTTTATTAAACGAATTCCTTGGCTATTTGCCGCTGGTGCAATATAAAACGCTATACGTAACGCGTTATTTTGCGTGGTAAATTGTTCTTTATCGGTGAAACAAACTTCTCGTAAAAATCGCGATAGCTGTAAAAGTGTTCGTAAACCGAAGATACATCGAGTCGTAACATGCAGAAATAATCAAACATCATTAATGACCGTGTTCGAGTGATTCTTCGTTTGAGCATTAAATAACAAATTGATCGAACTTGCAAATGTGAAATTAACCCTTCAATGGGCAGACATTTCTTGGAAACAATATTCTTTCCAATCAACCCTTTGACTGTAGAATATTTTGAACTTCGTTATTATAACAATAATTTTAATTAGAGATCATAAATATCCTTTGATGTTTCAATTAATTTGCTCGTATAATTGTTTCCTAATTAAACGGTTGTTGTTATCTTTGTTAAAATTTATTATCTTTCGTAACTTTAAATCGTGGTTTTCTTTTGAATCGATTAAATTACTTTTGAATTAATTTAATCTTCAACGCGTAGCCACAGTGAAAATGGACGTATGTAGTCGGACACGGTAAAACCCTAATTATTAAGGACGTAGTCAATGAATATTCAAATTTAACCTTTCAATTTGATATCCAGAAGTATTAACGCTATCCATGGTTCATTTCACACATTTCTTTTGTTAATATATTCGAGTGAAAACGATATTGACTGATAAACACATTGTTTCGCGTAACTCTTAGATTAATTTGATTTTTAACCCTTTGCACTCGAGGGGTTCCTCTAAAAGGCGCCATATTTAATTTATCGGAGTATCCTAAAATGCGAAATTTCACTTTCATCCGTATCAAAATATAGAATATCAAAGAAAGGAATAAAAATCAATAGATTCTCAAATATTTCTAACACTTTTCTTCCGACATAGTGCGTTTCAGTTTCTGGAAACGAAGCTGGAAAAATAGATCAGACTCGATACTTCGAGTGCAAAGGGTTAAGATATATTCCATCATGAAATATACGGTCCAAGAATGATGTTCTGTTAAGAACAATGTTCCGATGTATGTGTATGTTCGAATATATCTCGTTGAAGCAAAATTTCCTTCCTGTATCGGTTTGTTTACGGTGTTGCAAGAAAATGCATGCTGCGGAGGAAAACAATAGTCTGCTATCTATAGCGACCGAGTTATGCGAGCTATGCGTTTATATTTATACCGTATAAATTACACCATACAAAGCAAACACTGTGAATTCTTCGACAGAAAAAATTGGAAAATGAATAAAATGGGAATGAAAGTCAGCACACTATCGTGTATAAGGAATATAAAGTGATGACGCGAAATAAGAGTGGATTTTTGAACAATCCGAACAGCCCTTTGATAATATATCAAATTTTTGTATCAAATCCATAGTTTTCTTTATTCTAATGTTATTGCTTCCTTTTTCTGTTATTTATTACATGTTATAGTTATGAAATTTTAATTTTAAATTTGTTACTAATTTTTTAGTGTACGGTATGTAATTTATAATTTATATAATTGCATAGTTATAGCTAGAAGTTATTTATTATTTACACAAATTATTACTTAATAAGTTGTGATTTCTATAATTATTTATCTGTCATTTATTAACAACAGTGCTTAGCAAGAAATTTATTACCAATAATAGAATTTGGTATCAAAATCGTTGTTCTCGTAATTTATAATTTCTACTGTTACGAAATTTTGATTAGAGGGAATTTGATAAAAATTATTATGCACAGAAGTGTCGTAATTTTCATAATCATTATTTCGATATGACCTTTTTAATTATGAATTCCTTGCACGAGTTCGACCGTTGTGTTTTTCTGCAGTAGTAGAAAAAAGAAATTAGATCACGGTGGATTAATTCTGGTTCGATCTTAAAATTCAACGTAAACCCGAGCATCTGGCTCGAGTTAATAATAATTCCAGTCGGGCAATAGAGGGGAAAGGGCAATAAAAATTTTATTTCATGCACATTGAACGACGTTTTGTCTCTGCGAATCGAATAATTTCGTGAAATATGACTGTCTGCTATTTTTAAACAGGGCAGTATAAATGGGAGATATATACCGTCAGGTGGACGTTAACGTGTTAATTAAACCAGCGAAGTATTTTAATGGACGTTCCGACGTTATCGTAATTAATTTATTGACGAGGCGTGGTACATTGGAATTTCTGCGCAGGCTTACGAATCGCGTCTCAATTTAACTAATTTTTGAACAGAGCGCAATACTCTTTCTTTCTCGATCTAATAATTAACCCTTTCTATTGGATTTTCAGACCTGATGCTTTCGTTGTTAAAATTTAAGAATTTTTCTGAACTTAAAAAAGAAAACTTGCCACAATTTTTATTTTACAATATCTTTGATATTGGTAACGTCGCTCGCTAATTATATTAAAAATTTTAACGTTTCATATTTAAAGTGTTATTTGCAGTCTTTTATAAATTATCCACACAAGGTTGAAAAGAAAAATGAATGATAAGGACAAAAATTATTGATAATCTTAATCACGAAGGAGTTCAGTAAATATGTTTTGAACAGTGAAAGATGATACGCATCGCAGAACGGTAACAGCAATTTCATTAATTCGAAATTTGATTGAAAGTCTCGATATCGAATTGTCGCATCCCAGAAGTTGCAAATGCAATTGTTCAAAATGGATAAAGCGTCTTATGCCAACTTTTTCACGGACGGAAATCAAATTGATTACCAGATTCCAGGGACGTCTTTACACAGGAAACACCCTATCGATCGTAACTTCCGGAAAATGTCGACGCAAGTCAAACATTAAATGTAAACGAAAGTTAAACAAGTTCGGATTCGAGGATACAGAACGTGTAAACAACGCTATGTATTTTCTCACTTGAAATTGGAATTAGAAAATTGGTAAATTTATATTTATTATACCCGCTGTTGTGTAATTTATTTATTACGATATATGGAAGTCGGAGAATGTTCTGAATTTGCGACAGAAATTTAATAACATTGCCTCAAAGTTACACAAACACATTACATAGAAAATTAACGTAATTTTCTGTTGAATTTTTAATTATTTGATTGGCAATCAAATTTACGATCTTTCTTTGTATTATATTTTAAAACGAAAGTAAATTATGACATTTTATGTATTTCATCGAACGAGACATTTTTCAATTGAAAATAGTATTTTTCAAATATCGATTCGTTACTATGAAATCAAGTCGGCAAACATTCGAATTAGCATAATTCTTAGTTAAGCACTGCGGCCCAGTTGTCCCACTTATTATTTTAACTTGCCAGATGATACATTGCATAAATTAAATTCAGAAACGTTTCCAACGAATGGGAATTTTCAATTGAAATTACAATTTCCCCGGGGAAGAGGATATCAAATTACCAGACCTTGTGATTACTCTAATCCCGAATTACTCTGCGAAATTCCTCCAATTACGATTATTCGGAAATATTCTATGGTTCAAGTTTCGATTGAAAATTTCATTCCAAGCATCGAAAGACATTAGAAGAAGGAAAGAAATATACTTCAAAATTATTTAAAAAACTTCAAATTGTCAAGTATTGAATAATTCTTAACCAGTTAACTAATTAGGGTGATTTTTAACCCTTTCGTCCCGATACTTTTAGGTATCTAAGTTTCCCAACACATTATTCGAGAGTTGCAAAGTTTCTAAAAATATAATAATTCAAAATATCTAAGTTCCCAGAAATATAGCATTTATTTTCTGAATCTCTTTTTAAAAAATGTACAATATTTTCAGTCGGAGGATAGATTAAATATGAAAATTAATGCTTAGAATTCTATGGGGGTAATTTAAGGAATTACGTATGTTTGACAAACCTAATGAAAAATTTGAAGTATTGATCTGCGATGGCCTTTGTTAGTAAATAACATAAGATATAAAATTAAATTTGAATTATCTGAACGATCCACCGGTTCGTTAATTAATTCCCGTGCCATGTCATCGAAAGGAATCGATACGGAATTGTGATTAAAACAAGGCAATCTTTTATCTGCAGAGGGGTTCGTGTAACGAGGGTAGTTTCCATGGCGAATCAACGTGGAAAGGAAAAGTCGTCGAATTACACGAGTCACGATCGGCAATAGCCGCGGCACAAAGCTAACTGTAAATAAATAACAGGTCGTAATTCGATTTGTCGTTTCTCGCCGACAGGGAACGTTTAACTCCGGCCAACCAATTACGGACAAGGTTTTTCGCGCTCGATTGTCCCGCTAATTTCTTCTCAACGACGCATGGAAACGAACGACGAATAAATTGTGATAAAATGGAACGAAGAAAAGTTAGAATTTCATTTGTTTTGAAAAGTTTTCCGCATCATGAATCCTCTTTTCGATATCCAATTTTGAATTTTTCTATCATTCTTCTGGAAGATTTCTTCCTTTTTGAAATTTTAATAACGACACTTTGTCGTGTAAAGTTTTATCGTAAATAAACACTTAATCACTTTAATCACGAAGTGATTAAAAAATGATTAAAAATGGGATTCCGTCTCTTTTGATGCCAGGGTGATAAATATTTAATAAGGCGTGTATGCATCGTTGCTCGTGGAAAAGTTATATCTATTTTTTAACCGACTTCGAAAAGGAGGAGGTTACTCAATTCGACATGTATGTTAATTTTTTTTTTTTACACTAAAAAATGTGAAATTAAAAAATTTTTGGAAAAAAAAATACAAACGACTTACGATACAAACGAAAGAATCGTTAATAATGCGTGTGATAGATATTCATAATAATATTCTATTGTTAGAAGCAATTGAAAGTCAGAAACTATGTTAAACTGCATAAGAAACGCGTATTAAAATTACTAAAAGTTCAAAGGGCTGCCAACAAAGTTCTGTTTCGAATTTCGGTATAAAGTTAGATTTGTAAGAAAGTAGAAATCTTCCACTTTAATTTGCTTTTTGATTTACATCGATATCTTTATCCGTTCCTGAGATATCGTCGTGTAAAGACAAACGTAATTTTTGTAGAAATTCGCTGCCGCCTCACGCTTGGACCCAGACAGTGGGTGTCTAGCGTAGCGGTCACGTGGTCATTGTTTACGTCTAACCCTTTACTATTCCTAGTAATGCGTAGTACGCATTTCCTAGAAAACTGTCTACGGTCGCGCCCATTCATAATTACCCTCGTACGCGCCGGCCGCTGTACAAACTTTGAAGCCCTATATCTCAGGAACTAATGAAGATATCGCGTTGCAACAAATTGCGTTATTATGTACGCACTTTCCTCTATCTTCTGAGCTACCTACTGCGTAAAATTTAGGCATGTTTTTTTTTTATATTTATTGCCAGGAATTTCGCCGCCGTTGAATGTTTCGCTATGACCTGTGAGATCATAATGCGTCAAGTGTTGCCAGTTAAAGATTTAAATAACATTAGTTGATAGGAAAAGTAATATACAAACTTGAAGATTATATTTTTCGGTTCGATAACGTGGTGATATCTGTTGGCGGAAGTTGAATATTCATAAAACTGCTGTACTGTGAATTTTTCATAACTACGAAAATATTAAATGCTTGAAATATCATCGACCAGTTGAACTGTAATATATTTCGGTATATTTCTGTGTATATTAATACACGTGACACGAAGGATTCGGTAATATGTTAACCGGACATTGATTCTCGTCGAGTATCTTCTCCCCACGAACGAGACGTCGATACTTAATATTTACAAAAATACAAAAGATACAAAAAAATACAAAAATACAAAATACTATACAACAAACTCTTGTCTAAATCGTTTTCACCCTCCGCCCTTTCTCTACACATACAACCGACTTCGGAATGCACTAAAAAGGACGAAATAATTTTAATTTACATTTCGGAGACGGCACAAAATTAAAAATTGTGTAAATGAAAGATGTTGCTAATGTGAAAGTATGTAAAAGGTTTAAAGAATTTTGACAATTTCCAATGTAGAAAATGTTTAATTTTGCGCCGTCTCCGAAATGTAAATTAAAATTATTTCGTCCTTTTTAGTGCATTCCGAAGTCGGTTGTATTTTTTTGCCAAAAATTTTTCGAGAGAACAACGTTATCGAAGGGGTAATGAAATTATAATCGCGTCGTGGTATTCCGTAACATCCATGGATTTCCAACAGGTACATTGACGCGAAGTGTAACAAGTATTATGTTTCGCCATTGAACCCTTTCGAATAAGCGTGGGAAATGTCGACGAAGATGCTTGAAGCTTTGTAAACATGGCTATGTAAACATTTCATTAATATTGTACCATACAGGCGACTGAATGTTGGATATTCAATGATGGAAAGTGTAAAGTTGGTTAATCCATTGTTGGTTCCAATTATATTGAAATCCATGAAATTTTTACGTGGCCATTTTCACGAAACCTTAAGCTTCAAATTGCTGTAGTGTAAATGCCATTTTGAAATGCTTTTATGTCATCAAATCGTGTTAGAAGGTACATACCTCAAAATTGATCATTGTTGGATATAATATACAATCAGTCAGGTAGTAATTAATTTAATTAATTAGAGATCAACGTAAGCCTTCCATGTAATATTTAAAAGACTCCAAGAACACAATTTTCTACTCAAGTTTCTTCAAATTAGTGAAACTATTTATAGCAAATATACGACATTATTGTGCACTAATTATATGACGATTAATATAAATTTGCAATACTATCTCGTAAAATAATAAATCGCGATAGAGTCATCAATTTTTACAAACGCTCAATCCTGTGGCAGGCGGCTGATTTGGATTGAAGTTTCGATAAAAAGCATAAATCGACACAAAGTGTCCGAAAAATAGAGATTTATTTATAGATAGACAAAGGAATAAAACGAAAATGAAATAAAATTATTTTTGATCTAAGTTTCAAAAGAAATCTTTGAAACTTGAATTCATTTCAAACTGTCTTTGAACGACGATTGTATTTTCCGATAGTACTGAATTTTCGATCACATTGATGAACGTTAAAACATTCAGGTGGACGGTTTTGCGTTTCACGCTCATTAACGTCTCGTCACGGTTGAAACGACGAATACAGCCGTCATCGCAAAACATTTAATTGCAAAGTATTGATCCGATATTGTCAAAGGGTTTGAAATTTCCGGTCGATTTTTAACGCGCGAACGAATGACGATAATGGAATCGAAGCCGGCTTAACCGAAACACGAACATCATCCGAGCGATTCGTATCGTTTCACGAGACACGTAATAACTGACAGACTGAGAGAACGAGCGATTTTCCGACGAAGCGGAATGTCATTTAACCGGGAAACACCTAACGAGGATAAACAACTCATTAAGTTCCAGTTTAATCACCCTCTTACATCTGGAACCGTGGCCGGATAATTAATGTACGATCCTGTAACACAACCGACTTAACTCATTTCCGGTAGCTTAGCATCCACTTCTCCCAACGAATCCCTGCCGTCAGACGGTTTAATCCGTTCGCAAGCGATCGATTTAAAATCGAAACTTTGATGTTTCAAATATTTTTGGATAACTTTTTAATGTGTCTTCCTTTTATATTAACATTAGAACTAAATACCAACCTTCTGAATTGAAAATAGAGTAGTTCAAATGTTCAAAATTCTATTAATTTTTACAGAGTGCATATCGGGTGTGATCCACCCCAACTATCTGTTATTTCAGGTCTCAAAAATTACCGAATATTCCTTAAACATTTCAAAATAAAAGTCCACGGCGTTTTTCTTAACACTTTACCGACCGGTTGCGATTGCATATAAGCCTACAAATAGGCTATCAGTCGGTAAAGTGTTAAAATCATTACTTACGATAGAAAAGAAGAACGAAAAGTGCACGCGAAACGTGAAAGTTGGATCTGGATTTTCGTAGGGTGTCGGACACCCCTGGTGTAAGATAAAATTGAATATCAACCCCTGGTCTGATATCATCGGTACAGTTAAATTTTAATCGTTGTCGATACTTAGAAACTGTAGGCGTAAGGATCAAATAAGCGAGACAACAATCCGCAAGAAGCGGAAAGAACAGGAAATACAAAGATCTCGCGAAGAAATTTTTCAAAAGATTTCCTTCAAACTTTTTTATTAGCTTCTGAAACGTGCTTGTTCTGGACAGATTCTCCAAAGCTTTGTTCTTTCTTCGTTCAGCTCCTTAAATCCTGGATATCGGCGGCTGTTCGTGAGTTCTGTCCTCGAACAGACAGAAAGAAGGTTCCTTTCCCGGTTAATACATGCTCCGGGAGGATGTATGAACTGTTAAAACCAGGGCTGTGGAGTCGGAGTCGGAGTCGGAACCACAGTTGGAAAAAAATATGCTGACTCCGACTCTATGTTAGTAAATTTGACAAAAATTAAAAATATGCTCGTTATACGATATTGTCTCGATAAATGTGAAAAAGATGTGCACTGTAAGAGTAAAAATTGTATCCCTACCACTAGGGGCATCCCCCTCTCGACAACCAAGCCGGCGAGGTGTCGAATATTGATGAGACACACGCTAATGCGAGCAAAGTAAGAAAATGGAACTTTCTTATTTTTTATTCATTTTTCATGAAACTTTTACCATCGTATTCGTCTCGTTTTTCTGATTAAAATGACACCAAACGCGATATAATTACGATCATAATTACTGGTGTAACGAGCGATGGAAGTTTCGAACGTGAAAGAGGACGGCGAATGGAAAAGAGAGAGAGAGAGAGGCAGAAGGTTGAAGCATTCGAAAAAAATCAGAGAATCGGAGTCGGTGTCGACAGCCCTGGATGAAACGAAGGAACATGCACTGTAGGAATATCGATTATTCGTCAGGGGAACGCTTAGATCAGGGAATTATTCCGGATCAAGGAGAATCACGGATTATAAACGGTACATTGCTTTGAGGATGAAATATACATCAGGTGTTGGCGTGTGTTCTATACGCCGTTTAATGTAACATTACCTACTGATAATTATATGTAATACTTACATGTTTTATTAAGCAAAGTTCGACGAATTTTCGAAAATATTTTCGATTTCGTGGTAAACAATAGTTCTGAAATTCTCCGAATGTTTCTTTTGTATTAGGAGTGTGTGAAAATTTCCTTTTAATTAAGATTTCATGTTTACCGGTGTGTATTAACATTGTTACGGTGCAACACTCGATTACTGTCACTTTAACCAGATTTATACGTAAGTTTTTCAAAGAAACACCCTGTACATGGCCATCGACGTATTAACTAAAGAGGACAGTACATTTCTCGGTATAAAAGTTCAACAGACATTAATGAACGGTATAAAAGTTCTCCTTTTTTTTTTACGAGAAGAAAAGGGACTGACAGTTAGAATTGTTCGGAACTTTCACGGACAATTGGATCGGATAAGTTTTTTATATCGTTATTCCAGTAATGTTCCTGTCCAGCACGAAGTCTACCAATTAAAGTTCGAGCATTGATAATTCTACTTTTAATTTAGTCGATTGCTTTCAGATATTTTATCACGACCGACGCTGGTATCTCTTGTAACTTGATACTCTGAAAAAATACGATATTAGTCGAAACGATTGTATCCTGAAACGTTTGACTGCGTTGTAGGCTGTGTGTTAAGAAATATATCATGAGTATTACGTTCACAATTTTTAAATAAATAACAGAAATAAGGTAATATTGTAAAAATCATAGTTAAGATTTGTTAAAAGTGATACTGTTATACTACTTAACGTGTTAATCGAAGAAATCGTACAATTGTATCCTAATTGCATTTTTTACACGTCTGACTATATACAGACCTTTCTACTGTGGCGGTCAGTGTCTTAATACGTTCACCGCCACAGTGAAAACGGACGTATATAGTCAGACATGCTGAAATTCTAATTGTTAGGAATACAATCAATTAATTTTCAAATTTAATTTCGCAATTCGATAGCTAGCATTATCAGTTTGTTTCATCACTTCTTTTGTTAATTATTTGATTGTAAAAATTTCCGTAGCAGCCAACAATAAAGGAATTTTGCAATAATCAATATATTGTTTGTACACTATTAATTGCAATTTTATGATGAATAATACTTAGTGTTGAAAATTGTGGATTTATAATTAAATCGTATTCGAATGATGATGTTTCTATTTATGTAATTTCCAATACTTCTTCCGTTTACACGAGAAGAAAGGAACACGAAATATCGATATCGAGCTCTTGATTTTTACAAGTCCATCAACGTCCGAGATAAATAATGTTCACCCATCAAGGAGATAAATTCCAAGCACCATTATCGACGTACTGAAGAAAGTCGACCGGTGAAAAATGAAGTTTCTCCCTAACAAAAAAATTGTGATCTAGTTCGTCACCGACCGTCGTTAGTGTGATGAAAAATGATCGCAAATATGAGTTACTTAAAACGACTCGTTGGGGAAGCTAATTTATCAGCGTTCAATTAACCATTTCGCCCCTTCTGGAAATATTATGTATTTCTTTAATAGAATAATCTTTATTATGTAAAGAAAATACTATTTTCGAAATGGTATATTTTGAAAAACTTTGAAGCTTACAAATATATTTTTAACCTACTTATTATATTCTTTGTACGTATACGTGACTTTATTTTTCTCCCTGATCGATCTTTAAAAAAAAACTATTCTAAAATTCGGGAAATAAATATGGAAAGAGGCGTGAAATTATCTTAGGGGTTCTTCGCTGTCAAATGATCAATAATTATTCTTGCGACTATCCTAAAATTGTTTTCTATAAATATGTACAAACCCTTAATTATTGGCATCAAAGATTAGTAATCGGCATATTAATTATCTCAATTATCATTAGCATACTGTGGTATCGGGACATCCATACCCAATAGTGAAGAAGGAATCGTGGAAACTAAGAAGCGTGCGGACTGTGGAGTAATGCGTAAAGGTAGCCGGCTACAAACCCGTGGGGCCTTAGGTTCGAATCCTGGCAAGGAGTCCACTTTTTTCACGATTCCCTACAATACTTATTTTCTAAAAGTATAGAAATATGGGTACAGGTTAATTTAATCTTTAACGCTTCTTTGGATTATGGATTCTACAACGACCCATCCTCAAATCTTCAAACTAAGAACACTAATTCTCTGTTATATCGTTTAAACTTTCGTCGCAAAGAAAATTTATTCCACGAATAACGACTGCTAAAAATGATCCAAACAAGGTTTAAAGAAGTGCCAATAACCGAAACAGTGTCATCTACTACGATGAAAAAAGTGGACTGTTGCTGTTTTGGAATTCGTCGATTCAAATTACCATTTTCACGTTACAGTGGAAACAGAGCTTGTTTAGTATGATACTCGTTGTTGCTGTTTCGAGAAACTTCTCCAACGAGGCCGGAAGTTTCGCGTCGAGGAAGAAAAGTTTGCCAACGAACTTGCAGTCGTTTCATTGCTTCATAATCAGCATTTCAATTACGAGGAACGATCGCAGAATGGGGACTGAAGCCCGTGGGAAAAATAACGATAAACAAGACCGAAGGAAATGGATGGAAGAAAAAAACATGATTTGTATCTCGTTTGCCGGCCGACGAGATGGAATAACTCGTTTCATCGTGATACAACGTTACGTCGATACTGAGAGACGCCATTATCGGTCAATTCTTTGGGGAACAAATAAAATGGTTCGCGTAATCTTTATCCTTGATGGACGTTTCTGTGACCCTCCATCGTCATCCTGTATCCGTTGGAACGTTGACGTTCGATAAAAGAAAGTTTTTAATGCAACAATTTTCATTGCTTGTAAGCCATTTTCTTGGTCAATATTTCGTATTTAATATAACGTCTTGGTATTGCATTTTAACTGCCAACACACCCATATTCGGATAACACTCGAATTTCCATACAGGTCCTTTATCCATGTTAGGAAAAATGTTTTAACCATCGAGCGGCGGAGCCTGGGTCGATCGCCGCCCAAACCTATGAAGAATGAATGTTAGTAAGTAACATGTAAACTATAGCAATGGAAAACTTGGAAAAGGGAAATGAAATGAAGTGAAACATGAAACTTGCATTCTCGTGAATATTATAAGTTATTAGATTGTAACATAAGTTCGTAGCAGAAACTTGGAATCCTATTTCCTCCGACTCGAAAGTTGTATAATTTTAACTTTAACACGTTGAGTGCCACAGTGCACAGATAAAATCCTAATTATTACGGGTGCAGTCGATTAATTATCAAATTTAACCTTTCAATTTGACAGATTATTAAGTTAATATTAACGATATCCGCGGTTAATTTTATTTTATTAACCCCCATGACAGTGAACGTGTTAAATATTGAGAATAACTATCCAACGATACACAGGGTGTTATAAAATTACCCGAAGAGCTATACACCGTTGGATAAATGACGGAAAATCGAAGCGAACAGTTCTGTAGCATTTTTCGGTGGGATCGATAGCTTAGCCACAATTCGTTGTCGAAGTTTGAAAAATTGACCAATCAGCGCCCAGCTTACATGGGGTAGAAAGAGGCAGACATCTTTGCCGCGCGTCTTGCTGTCTAAGCTGCACACTGATTGGTCAATTTTTCAAATTTCGACAACGAATTCTGGTTAAACTACCGATCCCATCGACAAATGCTACAGAACTTTTCGCCTCGATTTTCCGTCATCTATCCAACGGTGTGAAGCTCCACGGGTAATTTTGTAACACCCTGTATAATGTTTAATGTTAGCAGAATTGCGCAGCAAAAAGTTTTGTTTCGATAAAAAGGGAAAACGCTGCGAACTTACGTTGCAATCCGATATTTAATCTGATAAATAATACTTCATAAAGAAAAAGTTTGCGACCGTAAAAAGCGTAATTAAGATGTTACGAATACGCCAATTCGGATGATTAACGGATTAAGGAACTCGTTTGTACTTGTCGCACCGTTTTTGCGGACTAATCTCCCTTTTTTCTTTCTTTACTCCTTTTTATCGATTACACAGCCACTTTCTTCTGGCCGGTATTGAATAATGCAACGCGACCGACATCCGTCACGGTCTACAAATACCGTGAAACGAGGGAGATGACTGAAAAGCCTCGGTTTCAACCTCTCGCCTCGACGTCCGGACTTTTGACATTTTATATTTAAATGTTACATATGGAGGGGTATATTGATTAAGAGGGAAATTGGCACCGTGAATCCACTGGCTTTCTTTGAAAAAGAAAAGGATCGTTTTAGAAAGTAATATTTCTATTACTCGTGAAATTCATGTTCCATGCGTTTTTTGTGGGAGGATTTATGGGGTTAAAACGTATGAGTTCGTTGACTTTATAGAAAATATATTCGAAGATTTTTTGATTAAACCAACCCCTTGTACTGAATATTGATTGTTCATGATCAGTAAACTGTAGAAAATACTAACAAGTACGTATAACGTTACTGGTTACAGAAAACGCGAGTCGTTGGTGCAAACCTGACGGTACATGGAGCAATTATAGCAACTACACCCTGTGCCGCGATCTAAAGGAACCAACTATCGAGGGAGGAGTGGAGACCATTTCGATGACGATTTATTTCGTCGGATACAGCATCTCTTTGCTCACCCTTATCATTGCCGTCTCCATTTTCCTTTATTGCAAGTAAGTGATAATTTTCATTTGAAATTCTAATAATTTTATTAAGAATACTAACAAAACGTTTATACGAGCTTCAAACTGATGCGCCACGAGTGTTATTTAACAACACTTTTATGTCATCAAATTGTATTAGACTTTGTACATACACTTCAGAATAGCTCGCTACTTGTTATATTTGGAAACCAACCATTTTATACTAAAAACGTTAATGAGATGTCTAAATAGTCGTTTTTATTCAATTTTAAGCTTCAAATCGATGTACCATTAATGGAATTTTGCGATACTTTTGTGTCATCAAATTATGTCAGACTTTTGTATATTTTGAAATGCCTCGTTTGATACGCAACAAGGTACTTTGATATAATGGTTGGGGGATAAAATTTGAAGAAAATTTTCATGAATACCAATTTCTTAGCATCATCCAACTATCGCGTTACCGTTATTGATAAATTTAGAAATTTTCGAATTCTATTTACATTCGGAACATTTATCTTAGTGTGCCATTAGCATCGTTACAAAACCCCGGGGTCGTTTTGTGTCCTAATTATAACCTGTTATAACAGTTGTAACTCGAGGCTAATTCCGGAACTATGTATATGTAACTGCTGTGATAATTATGGAGTTCGAAATGATAACCGTAACCTGGATACCCATGAATAATTACGAATAAGGAGCCATGAATAATCATGGACTGGTCAAAGAAACTCTGAACCGAAGTTACTTCTAATTAACACGCTTTATACATGTACTCGTTCGAGCGATATAATGAGATAATTGAAACGGTAGCAGTACAGCAATTAAAGTTTAGAAGCTAAAAAAATAGGTAACTGTTTAATATTGTATTTTACTTTTTCTTACAGTTTTGAACGCATTCTTTTTCGAGTTTAAATAACAACTGGACATAACAAATAAACATTAAATTGCAGGAAAGATGCAGCAATGTAAAACTGTACTATTTTCTATCTTTATACATTATTCTTCTTTTTATAATACTTTTTCACGTAAGGTGGAGCTGATTTAATAGAGAGGTATTAAATCAAAGATCAAATGGTAAGAATGGAAGTAGTCGGAAGTACGTGGGTTCGTACGCGTCTGACCATACGTTGACCGTCACAGTGATATAGGACGTACGTGGTAAGACACGTTACGCTTACAATTGTCGAGAACATTTTAATTAATTCTTCAGTCTAATGTCTAATCTATCAACGTGTTAACATAATAGTGGCACTATTATTCTTATTGCTAAAAGTTTGTCAAAATCAACGCGTTAAAGAAGTTAAAAAAGAACAGTTTAACACCGCGTGTTAATTTAGTGTTATCATCAACCAATTTAGTATTTTATTTTAACGACATTCCACACTTTCTTTTGGACAGATTTTCAAGTGTTTAAGCATCTTAACGTTGAAAGTATTAATTAGTCAAATAAATCTTTGAAAGTGAAAAACAAAATACGAAGTCATTCGAAAAACATTCTTCTGGAAGAAAATCAACGTTAGAAAGGTTCTTAGGTTTATCTTGAAACGAAGGAATCGCAACAGGTAAAACACCCAACGGTATGGAAATTAGTAGAAGCCATTACTGATGGTTCATTGAGGCAAAATGCTGGGGATCAGGGGAAACATGAATTTTGACACAGAATAAGCCGGGAAACAAGGGATGTTTTATTAAGCACGTTTGGGAACCGAAATACACACTTCCGAGATGAATCCATGGCTTCCGTCTGATCTTAATTTATTAACAACACGATGCACCAGATATTCGAAACGAACGAAATGTTGCCTTCAGTTTTGGCTACCTGGTTATTATCGATTATGTGAGTTTAATGGAGACGAGCCTTTTCTCTTTATATTATATGGAAAGTATTTATAGATGAAAGGGTTTAAAATGTAAAATTTTCAAATTTCCAAATTTTTTAATTCCAAAGGATATTAAATTTCCAAAAATATAATTTTTCCAAATTGTCAAATTTTCAGATCGCTTAAAATATAAAATTCCAAGGTTTCCAAATTCCTAATAATGTGATATTTCAAGTTTCCAATTTCCTGAAACAATAAAATTACCAAATTTCAAAATGACCAAATTCCTAGAATTATAAAATTTCAAAATTACAAAAATCCTAGAATAACAAAATTTCAAAATTACCAAATTCCTAGAATTATAAAATTTCAAAATTACCAAATTTCCAAATTTCCAAATTTTCAAATTCCTGAAAGAATGAAATTTCAGAATCACCAAATTCCTAAAAACGTAATACCTGCTGAAGACTATAGCATTATTAACCGGATCCGTAATGACCGTAGAACGTAGTTTATACGATGGCTCGTTTGAAGTTCGAAGTATGCCAGTTTATACTACTGAAATTACCCCAGGGATGCACGGTGACGCGCGTCTCATCACGTTCGTCTTATTTCACTGGGAACTAGGGAGACTACGATCGAACCTGCTTAAAACACAACGTTTTGATATACACCGGTGAATCTGCACAGAAATTACTATCTGTTGTGTGTCTGTGAAACTTTCACGCGAAACAATTCGCATGCCGAGTATCTTACCGTGCGGTTTCAGGGGAAATAAATGGCGCACGTTTCGGGACGGCCAACGTTGGTTGCCTATGAAATACACTTTAAATATACAAAAGAGAAACATTTGCTGCCGAGCAAAGAGATAATAGGTTGTGATATCGCATTTATCAAGACAGAATAACGTTTGCAATTAAATGAAAGGTTGTAAAAGGTAGAAAGTCCAACGCAATTTCATGACATAAAAGCACCACAAAATATCTTTTCTATTGTATCAGTTTAAAGCTTAAAATTTGATAGAAATAACTGCATAAACGTTTTATTATAATGCTTAATACAAATCTACCGAAAATCGAAATTACCGGGTTTTGAGACGTAGAAAGTCTAATACAATTTCGTGACATAAAAGTATCACAAAATTGCACTTATTCTATATCAATGTAAAGCTTAAAGATTGTTAGAAATAATAAATTAATATCCTCGACGCTTTGACAGCCGACGCATGAATGATTTTTAATACTTATTATTCTCTCCTCCGTTCGTATTTATCGTACGACGAACTGATAATACTTAAAAAGTCTGTCAGGTAGTTTTATTTCGACTAAGGAACATAAAATTTCCAGCATGGTCAAAGTGTTAACGTAACGTTTTCCTTTAAAAGGTTACATAAAAGGTACAAAGGAAATGCAGCGTTGTTGCTGTCAGAAGGAGAAACTGTATCTGTTCTTTGTTCACAAATGTTCCAGTTAAATGAAACGAACAGAGCAATCGAGGAATGAAAATTGACGAAAAGAATTGTGCTTTCGAGCATACGTTTTTCCTATAAACAGAATACAAGAACGTTGCTTCGATGGAAAACACGATGCTTCCGTACGACTGGCATCGATCTTTGTACTTACTCGAACGTTAAAATATTATTTATTTATCCCAGATTGCGGTATTGTTTATTACCGAATGTAAAAATTACAATCGAAGGTGATCTTTGTTAAATGATACGACAACGGAATTCCATATTAAGTTTCAACGACAGTATAAATTAATATTATCAAGAGCTCGATAACGATACGCGAATTAATTATAATCAATTAATTGGTTGCCTTCATTTTCCGTCACTATGATTTATTTCAAAAGAAACGTCGTCAAATAAATTTCCAGAATAGAGACAACTGCAGCAGTAATCGTGAAAATGTAATACAAACGTAAGATTAACAATGAAACGAAAATATATTTAATTATTATATATGGATCGCTGCTTCCATTTTTCATTCATCTCCGTGCTTTGTTTAAAAAATAATACGAGCAGAATGATGAACGCATCGTTGTTGTAAAAATAAGATAAAAATATGGGATTAACAAATTCAATGGATATGTTGTTCCATAGAATAATATTTTTATCGACGAGTAAACAAAGTGTCGTTTAAGATGTTCGTAGAATAATAAACGAAAGAAACAGTGATGTATTATTATTGATAAGAGAAGAAAAATTTTGTTACAGAGAACTGAGATGCGTTCGAAACAACATACACACGAACCTGATGTTCACCTACATACTTGCCGATCTGATGTGGATTTTAAACAGCGTGGTGCAGGTATTTTCTCTTCTGAAACTCTTCAAACATTCATTTACTTTGTTCCCACACGATACGCGTGTATACTTTTAATCGAAATAGAATTTTTTCGAAAAAAATAGACTTTGTATAATAGAAAAGAAAATATTTTCTAAAGGTTGCTAAATATTTATCGTTATAAAAATATTCTCGTGTAATTATAGGAAAATCCTTAATATCGGTATTTATATTCTGGTATTCAGATTTTTACAGCTGTGTTTGAAACAGTACTATACTGTGATCTATCCATCCAATTATATCCCAAAATTAGGGATATAACTGAAACTCGAATACTCGAATTCTAATGATTCATTATTCAAATTCCTCAAATTTTCGAATATTTATATTTCTTATTTAAATATGTGTTCCGTCGCTCGCATGATGGATCATCCGACAATAAAATAGTCGTTTATCTTTTCTGTTAGAAACGAAACACCATTATTTATAATTTGCTACTAAAGATATAACGGGATAAGCTTTTTATTCGTTAATTTCATCACAGAATATGGTTCCTTCCTTTTTGTACATTGATCCTTAAAGCCTGGGCGGATGCGAGCGACCCGGTTTGCGGTCTTTTTCGGGTCAAAGGTTCATTCGAGGTGAAAAGCGGCGCGAACTGAAACACCACCACTTGTTGCTCAAACATGAAATTACGATATTTTGTAGGGAGGAAAAAAAGGAGAAACGCGTGAAAAACGTG
The DNA here is from genome assembly GCA_943735885.1 of Stelis phaeoptera. Taxonomy (NCBI): domain Eukaryota; kingdom Metazoa; phylum Arthropoda; class Insecta; order Hymenoptera; family Megachilidae; genus Stelis; species Stelis phaeoptera. The sequence continues at coordinate 9,730,576 of OX030933.1, forward strand.
TATCCTAAGCAACTTGGATAGATGATTTAAGAGACGATGGTTTAGAAGCTTTGTTTTGGAAGTATATCAATTTAGATTTTGCAGCTCGTTTATTATCGACAGCCCAAGTAATTAAGTCTGAGTGAATTGAGAAACGAAATAATTATTGTACGCACGATTAACACTCGAATAATCCAATAATATTTCGGAAAGTTTCACACATTACCGAACAATATCTAAAAGCAATTTTGTTTTAATTCATAACATGGATTAAGTTTTCCTGAGATTGTATTATAACTCTTGGGCCTTGATTTGCATTTATGCAAAACAGTGTGTCCTGCTTTCAAACTATAATATAACCAATTTCGTGATGGTATAATTGCTCGCAGGTGTTCATGCAGCTAGATGTACCAACCTGCGTCGCTTTCTTGTCTCTGCTGAATTATTTCCAGCTGACCAATTACTTCTGGATGTTCATTGAAGGTAATTGAATCGAATTTCCAAGAACCTTACAATTTAAGTGAAAAGTAAAATCACAATTTCATTTCGTTACCATCCATTTACCCTCGAACATAGTTATACATGGTGTCCCTATTTCTTTTGTCTGCATAACTTCGCCAGCAGATTTTACGAATAAAAATAAGAAAAAAAATGTCATTTTTTCTTATCTTTACTCGTATAATCTGCTGGTGAAGTTATGCAAACAAAAATATGGACACCCTGTATATTGGGTTGGCAAAGAAGCACGTTCGGTTTTTGCTACGGCACAGTTTCATTCCGATTTGCATTCGTTTTTCATAGCGTTATTGCACAAACCAAGTTCATAATTGAAAGGTTAAAAATGGCAAATTCTCCCTTAAAAAACTGGACGAACTTATTCGCCAACCCCATATATTTGAATGGAAGGAAAACGATTCTTCTATGCTTTTTATGCATTTAATTAAATAATTGTATCTTGTGTTTACATTTTAGGCTTGTATTTGTTCCTGTTGGTGGTGAAGACGTTCACTGGTGACAATATCAAGCTACGAGTGTGTCTCATTATAGGCTGGGGTAAAATTGTATAATTTTTCTATCAATTTTCTAAATATTTCATTTCCTAATTTAAGCTTTCGGTTTATTTTTTTAATTACTCGTCCCTCGTGGCGCTCAACTGATCGAACAAACGAAAAGAACATTTCAATTCGAAACAAAACAGAAAGGTCAATTTTGCGAAGTTATTATTAACTGTATGTAAAAGTTCAGAGTTCATCTGTAATTCGGGTAATCCGAATGAAGCTAGATCAGGTCTAATTAATCGGAGATTTACTACATGGCTTTAATCTCGGCACATAGTTAATTAGCCGCAACGTATGCACCCGCACAACATGTTCCATCCGTTTTGTTAATTGGAACTAATTTCGGTTACAGTTTATTGTAACGAGTATGTCGCTTAAAAATATCTGACAAACGGTAAACTACAAACCAATCGTAGGTCCTAATTAGCAATAGAAATCGAATTAATTAAGTAGAAAACCCCGTATCGTCACTATTTCAGAAATATAATACTATATTTTTAGAAACTCAGAAATTCTGAGATATCATATTATCAGGAACTTAGGAACTTAGGAATATTATATTTTAAGAAACTTGAAAGCTAGGGATATATTTTTAGAAATTTAAAACTTCGAAATATTATAATTATTTTGAGACACTCAGAATCTTTAGGATACAAATTTTACTGTAATAATTTTTACATGTTCTAAATACTAAAACATCAACAGTCCACTCATTGTCAGTAAAGAAAATCGTATCATCACTAATTATATTTATAATTTTTACTACTGATTATTTACTAATTATGTTTACTAATTATATTTTAATTTTTAGAAATTTAAAAACTTCAAAATATTATAATTATTATAACTCAGATTCTTTAGGATAAAAATTCTATTGTATTTTTACATGTTCTGTGTACTCAAACATCAACAGCCTACTGATAAAGTGTTTAATATTCCCGCACTGTATTATCCAAATATTCCATACTGCGCTCACGATAACGTTATCATTCGCATTATTTCACAAGGGACGCACCAGCCAACATTGTATCGATTTCATTTCAGGGATGCCGGTGCTGTTTATCGCCATGTGGGGTATCGCTAAATCGCTTGATCAGAATTTCATGAACCAAGCAAACCAGGTAAGGGAACGTGTCTACTCGTGCTCTTGGAAATCAGCGCAAATCTTTGACCCGTTAATACCAAGAGTTGCGTGTTCGAATCATTTTGTTACAATTTACTGCTCGTTTTAGCTCGATTGCTCCAATATTTCGAAATGTTCAAGAAAAATAATGAAACCATCACGGTAATCATTTCATTCTGTTAATCAAGTATTAATTAAAAAATATATACAGCTGTACAATATGAAGAACACGTTAAATAGATTAACCGTCCAGTTATACGTATCTCTGTTTGTAGTAGAAAAATAAGAAATTTTCGACTTGTAGAAATTCTTCGATCAACCAAAAGGCAAAGATATCCGATTCCTTTGAAAATCTTGGTCGGATCGCGTCCGTATCATAACAACTTGTGACCAGAAATGGTCGAGATGAAATCAGTGGCACATACTGTATCGATCCTTCCCATTTTCATCGTATTACTCTGCACGTGTATCAAGAAATATCGTAAGAGTTTCGGGACACGATCCGTGATAACGCACCGTTCGTGAACTACGTGACACGAGGACAAAACGTAACCAACCGCTGGAAACGGTCCATATATAATACCTAGAGGAAAGTTTTCCCGGAACACGTCAGTCATCGTGACATTTCCCTTTATCGACAGATTGTTCACCGGTTCGCCGACGTCTTCCTCGCGCTGGTCGAAGTTTTCATTTCGAGCTGAAACTTCGCGATATGAGATTTCAGATGTTGCCCATCATTTTCAATTTTAATTGCAAAGTTATTGGGTTGAAAGTATTGCTTTAGGGAGAACTTGGAAACTTTGTTCGAAATGTTGGGGTATAATATATTTAGAATCTTAGTTTCGGAATATTAGCTGTATTTTTAGGAATTGTGGAAATTTAGAAATTTGATATCCATGGTAATTTGGAAATTTGGTAATCTTATTTTTTTAGGAATCTGGAAACTTGGAGAGCTTATATTTTTAAGGATTTAGAAATCATTTCGTTTCTTTAGGAATTTGAAACGTTGGAAATTTGGAAATTTGATATTTTTAGTCGTTCGAAAATTTCGATATTTTATACTTTTAGGAACTTAAAAATGAATCTAAAAAAAGTTCATAAAAAATCCAATTGCAAACGAAACCACAGCTGCCCCTTTTAAGCTCTGTTATTATAAAAATAATAAAATTTCACAGGAGGTCGCATTGGGAAAGCATTGTCCATTGATGGTATCGCATCCTTACGACTGGTTTTATCAAGCCCCGGCGATTTTGGTGTTGTGCGTGAACGTTGTGTTCCTGTTCATGATAATGTGGGTGAGTACACAACCGCGATTTCATTATCGATTCTGATACGAAACGAGCTTTCGAAGTAAATAATAGTAATAGACAGGCCGGGTGTACGGTAACGCGATTGAACGTTTGTGCGCTTCGACGATTCAACCTGGTCGCACAGCTGAGTGAGGAAATTCAAGTGAACGAGAGCCGCCTTGAAAAGTTAATTAACCCAGAAAATTTGGACCTGTACGAAACAAAGCGCGGATGCGCAATTTCCAAACGAGCGTTAATTAGTTTTTAACGATGAAGGAAGTCTTAATTTTTGATCGACGATCCACGTTAACCAGACGCATCCTTGAAACTTTGATAGAACATATCAGATTTTGTTATTACCTTAACCGATATTATGGTTTTTCTATGGAATTAATAATTTAACTTGATAGGTATAAACGCTACGAGATATTGGATTTCTCTCACAGGAACCCGTCCTCTTTTTTCCTAACGTAATTAATTCCTCCTGTTCGAACAATTGATCCTATTAAAGCTTTAATCGGTGCCGTGACATGAATCATTATCAGCAATTTAACGCGTCGAAAATATAAATCGATTATCGCGTCGCTAAATCGTCGCCAATTAATTAATGTCGTTGAACGCATTGGCTACGGTTCATTTTCAAAATGACGAATTTCAGGTTTTATCGAAGTAAGGAGTTTGAATTTATTTCCTTTTAAGCTATAATATTTTCCGGCTTTAGGATCAAGTAGATTGCGCTAAAAATGACCAAAATAAGTAAAGAAAGCATTCGTCGGTTAACGCAATAAGCAATTTAGCACGATATAGATTAACACGTTGAGTGGCACAGTGAAAACGGACGCACGTAGTCAGACGCGATAAAATCCGAATTATTAACACATTGGCTGCCACGGGGGTCACCGGTGACCGGTACCCGAAATCTTTTACAATCAAATAATTAACAAAAGAAACGATGAAACAAACCACGGATAGCGTTAACATTAAGCTAATAACGCTAGCTATCGAATTGAAAAGTTAAATTTGAAAATTAGTTGATTGTATTCTTAATAATTAGGATTTCAGCGTGTCTGACTACTCACGTCCGTTTTCACTGACAGTCAACGTGTTAAGGATGCACTCCATTTCCGACTCCTACACTACTTACGAGACACTCTGTATATTTGCCAACAACCTATAAAGGGTTGACTCGACTCGCCCAAAATTAAATTCTGAATACGCCACCGAGCAACACATCGCGCCATAAGAATTCTTTGTCACAGGTGCTGATAACGAAGCTGTGGTCCGCAACCAACGCAGAGACTCAACAGTATCGAAAAGCCAGCAAAGCTTTGCTGGTGTTGATACCATTGTTGGGTGTGACCTATGTACTGGTACTGGCAGGACCAACCGAGGGTCAGGTTGCTAATGCATTCTTTTACACCCGTGCCGTATTACTTTCTTCTCAGGTAATACAACAAGTATTTGCGTTTCAAAGAAAACGTTTCCTTAGGAAAAAAAATTGAAAAGAGATCTTCCTCCCTTTTTTTTTTTTTTTACGTACGCTTTGAAATTTTTCTTCGAATCCCTCTAAAAACCATTGTAATCCAACGGTCCGTTCAACTGTATCTGTAATTTGTCTTAAAACATTCCTTTTTGGAAAATTAATCGGTTGAACTTTCACGATATAAAAACGTGAAGTGAATAGTTTGAATTATTTTTTTATGATTCGTGACGTATCAATTCGCTTTTGGTACAGCCGTGTTTAGAGGATTAATTTGATGGTTCACAGGGTCTATTTGTGGCACTGTTTTACTGCTTCCTGAATACGGAAGTTCAGAACACGGTAAAACATCACATCGAACGATGGACCACCGCCCGTGATCTGGATACCGAAAGAAGGTATTATAACAATTGGTCCCCTCGCTCGAGAACCGAAAGTATAAGGTACAATTTTATTCTCTTACAATTTTATTCCCTCAGATTTTGTGTAATTGAATGATTAGTAAAACAAACAGAAACAAACTACAAGCTCAACACTTTTACCATATTAATAATGCATGAGTAACGCTTAACACCTTGATGACTGCACATTTTATGAAATTAATGGACATCGTAGTTTTAATATTAAAGAAAATTATCTGTGAAAATCATCAATCTTCAGACTGGAATTTTTACAGGGAATCCCGTAACTAGTGTAATATCAGGAAACGGGGTGGTAGCTTAGACGATTCTGGACAATAATTTCCTTTGCAAAAATGTCGGATCGGGCTTCGTTTTTGAATTATTAACGAAAAACACTGACCAATCAGAGCGCGCGCAGAGTAACGGGACACCCTGTATAATATTGACACGTATTTGTGACTTTCTTCGATGCTTTGACTGCCACTTACCCATATTATTAGAGATCCTTTATTTAGGTAATTGGAAATAATTAAGTAGGTACTTGAAATGATGGACGATAGAAGTATCGAAATATTCTAAAAATAATATTTCTTTGAAATAAAAGCACCAATTAATACAATTTCAAACAATCTCAACGTGTCAAACTTACAAATTAATAGTAATCATTTTTACCATTTTCACTGCTACAACCAAGGTGTTAACAATGAATGTTTTTTGTTTGTTTCTTCTTCTTTTAACATAAAAACTATAGTTTTCATGCGTCCCGAACGTATCAAACAAGGGCAATCATTGATGAACGATTATTAACCATTAGACAGGTTGGTTTTCTAATTTACAGATTACATTGTCCTCCGTCGAATCCATACAGAAAAAGGGACTCGTCCGTGAGCGAAACGACCACCACCACCGTGATCGGATTCAATTCCACCACCACGTTCCTAGATAAATCGAAGAAAGCGATCTCGGAGGATCTTAATGAATAAGAATCATCGACGTAGCTAGATCTCTTCGAGAAATTGAATTAAAAATACTTGGAATCCAGGTGACTCTATACAACACGTCGAGTTCCTACGAAAACTTTTATTTTGATGACATTTGAGTACCGTGTTGTATGGGAACCCGTTTGTTCCAAACAACGATAGGATAACGCGTACAAATGGTGATTCCGTGTAACAATGATTGACCCTTTTTCTGAAAAAAAAAAAGAAAAAAGAATAGAAAATATAATATGTTATTTTTCGTACATTATTCAACAGAGAAATATTTTATTTAAGTTCGTAACGTATTCTTTTTTCATTAAATAAAATTATTTCCTGTGCAATTCTATCGGTGTTACATTTTTACGTATCATCGAATAAGCTACTTACTTCTTCCAGGCCAATATTTTTCTGGAATGGAGAAAAATCTTTGATTATATTTACCATCCTGGAAAGATTCTGTCGCTTTATAGGGGTCCAAGTTTTGTTTAAGCTTACCTTAGCTGAAAAAGAATGAAATGCAGGGTGATAACTGAAGATAGGATAAATAATAGCGTTCTATATTTTATAGAAAAATTATACTATCGAGTCGGTTGGATTTTAAAAAGATATGGTAGATATTGAACCGACGATTAGAGTAACCGATGAAATCAACTCGATACGCCAGTGGTTCTTAACCGGTGTTACACGAAATTATGAAAGCCGAATGTTTTCTTTTAAATGATATAATGTTATAATTAATAAAACGTGGATAAATGATTGTAGCCTCAAATAAATTTCATTCAATAATATACATGTTTGTAATTAATTTTATTTTTTCTGTTATATGTAATAATCAGTTTAATTTTTTATAAAAATCATGTCTGTATATTTTTTCTTTTTCTATTTATATAACATAGTATTTTTCTACTTCATCAAAGGTATAAACTATATATTTTATATTAAATATATTTTCTAAAATATATATTTTTTTATCATTAATTTTCAAAAGACTTCAAAAAGGTTAAGAACCACTGCAATAGATAATTTGATGTATGAATAGTTCACCTAAGTCACTAACAATTTTATTTTATTCCACTGCAAATGATATGAAATGTTGTGTGACTCGTGTCAATGGCAGCTACTCTCTACACTCCTTACTATTATAAGTATTATCATAGCTGTTAAAAATTCGCAATCACAAATTTTCAGGACTATTTGTATGGGGCTAGGAAAAATTATTTGATACTTTTCAGTCCGTAACGTGGTATATTAAAAACTTTTTTTTATTTAAATAAGTATTTTCAACTTTTTAGTTAATATTGCATTGTCATCCAGTTCCGAGCTATGTTTATAGTTTCAAGTATCTGGCTCATCGGGAAATTAATTAATTTCAACCGAACAGACAAACAGACAGACAAGAAATCGAGCTAAAAAAAAACGTGTTAATAAAATAGAAAAGAAGATTTCTGAAGGAGGTGAATGGTTGGTGGAATTAAAAAAAAAAAAATAATCCTGAGATATGCGGCAGTGCTTTCAACATTTTATTTTAAATTATCATTTGTATTTAAAAACAAAAAGAAAAAAAGAAGACGTTCTTTCATGCTTTTCCATTCATTAATTCAATTTATTCGTCGGTTCATTCGCGCCTCATCATTTTTGCATTTCACTCCCTGTCTCTTTTTTTCTTTGTCCCCCTTCTTTCTTTATTTTTCTTTTTGTTCATCTCATTTCTTTCGTCGCCCAAGAAACAAACGCGAACGCGTTCATAATCGAAGGGAAATCGATTTCTCTTAGACTTTGTATTTATTTTTTTTCTTTCTTTTTTTTTTTTAATATTACATCCCTCAAACATCCACGAGCGGACTCCTGTAAAAAAGAAAAATTCGTGAGATGATGTTTCGTGTCGACGACCAAACGGGGGGATTTGTATATCGTAGAACTGTTTCAAACAGTCTAAATTAGAGCCGCGATTAAACCTCGTTAATTAACGCTAGAACTACCAAGCTAATCGGAATGATTGGTGTCAGTATCTTTTTTTCTTTTGAATTGCAATAATTATATTAACTATACTGTGTTATACATGTATGTATTGATTATAATTATTATCACTGTTAATTGTTATTATCAATAGTGCCAATATTAATAGTAATTAATATTATTAAGAATATTAATAATTATTATTGTATATAACTATATTACATATAGGTAGTTCTAGTGTTAAGGAAATAAATACAAGTATTGTTTGAATAATGGTAGTCGAATTGGGTAAAAAATTGACAATTTCATTCTAGTTAAATACATTTACAGAATTATTTATTTTAATTATAATCGCGATATTTTACCCAATTCCTTCCATAACTGAAAGGAATAAATGGAAATAAAAATAATTATACTATTTAAAAAAAAAATAATAATAAATAAATGTATAATAATATTGATTCGAAATATTTCAACGTAAAATATTCTTTTGTGTTCACCTAATCTGTAAGCGATTGTAAAAATCCTTTAAAATAATAATAACTTCTCTGAACATTATATTTAAGATATCTTCTAAAAAGTGAAAAGAAAATAGTAAAATTTAAATGAAATTATGAAATGTTAATTAGTTAGAATTTAAAAATGTTTCAACATTTGCCAAGTGCCAAGATTCGTAAGAGAAAGAGAGAATTTATTATTATAATAAAAACTGTTAATTTCAACTTAGTTTTTAAGCGTGAAAGCTTTATTTAAGTATCGAAAATATATTGTAAATATATATATATATATTGTTAACAATCGGTTCTATATAAAAGAAATTTGGGCAGCCACGATCGGGCCCATAGACACAGTTGTACATATCGCTAGTAATCTTCATTTCCAAACGTGTCAATGATGGTTGTCAAAGAGTAAACTACTGTATTTTACATGTATCAAGATTTATAAAATTGTATTACACTTGAATTATGTGTGTATGAGTGTGCACGTATTATCTATAAAGTTTAAAGAACATTATACAGATGATCGAACGAGACAAATTTCTACCGATGGACAAGTACTACGATTGCAGGTGTATTTCAATAAAAAAAAAAAAAAGAAAAAAAGGATATTGTGTCCAGATTTTGTCCAAAGATCTACAAGTGGCAATTGTTAAAAGCTACAAGGTGAAAGACCGAAGAAATTGTACCTGAATATATCGTAAAAGTTTATTTTAAGGATTTTTTACTATAATTAAAGTGAGCTCGTATTTTGTACAGATTCGAAAAATTTCACATAAAAACCGATCGATCCAGGGTTAAATGATCCAAAGATTCGATGTCAGATGGATACATCGAGTTAGAGAGATAAAAATACACCAAAGAACGCTAAGCAACAAGTAGTCAACCAAATTTGATGGTTCGAATATTTCCAGAATAATATTTATGTACAATATAAAATTTGCAAAATGTTTCATTTCTAGTAAATGTCATTTTAATAGTGGATTTGAAAAGCAGCGATAAGCGAAATGATCTTTGGACCTTAAACATTACCCCTTCGACAGCGCCTAACGCTTAAGATTTATTTTAACTATGCATCAAGCGGCTCGAGAGTGTTTATTAAACAACTTCGTGTATATGTACACACATTTATATAGGGGCAAATTAGATAAAGAAAGAAAAATTTGTGAATGGTATGCGTTATTCGATGTGTCGTCGTTTTTAAACTATCGTTTAATACATCTATCAACGTATGAACACAGTCCCATTAAGACAGTAAGTCTTGGGTCGAATTAAATTGAACTAAATTATTCCGCTACGAGAAGTCTGTGTTCGACAGAAATACATTAAATGCTTTCTATTAGAAACTACGTTGAGCTCTCGGTGAAACCACGGTTACCGTTTTCGGTGGATTAAAAATTATTCAGATGTTTGTACAGTCAATGAAAAGGAGACTAGTCCAGCAGCATAATGTTCAATTGTCGCTACTACTTTTACTCGACCAAATGAAATTTCCCAAAGTAATGTTTGAATATAATTTAGAGATATTATACGTATGTGATAAAAATATACGAAGCAAGGAAATGCAATGCTCGTACATGGAATGTTCGTAACAGAAGAACGAAAATTGTTAAAACGAAAAAAAAAAAAAAACGGGACTACTATCGAAAATTACGAAATGAATCGATAATTATATTGCGAATCTTATATGTATGAATTATCATTTCTTTTCTTTACATTTACTGATAATTTAATATTACAATTAAACAACTGCATACTGTTCATATTGTTACCGTGTCCACGTTTATGTAAGACCTAACAATACTTTGTACAAGTTTTATGATACAAATATATTACGACAATTCAGTTTATATACCATACAACGTTATACTTTTAGTATTACACCTTTCAATTATGAATCTTATTCATACGTAATGTCGCTGACAAAAAGGAATCTGGCTGTTCTCAAATTCAATTATCTTTTCGCTTTTTTCTTTTTCCTTCCGCGTGGTACCGGGAAAATAGACATCTACACACTTATGCACCTCCATCAACAAACATACTTCACACCTATTCATTTTGAAGGTATTAACCTCGAAGTATCCTCGTGGTTCTGGTACTTTGGTTTTCCATGAGTGAATGGTAAATATCTATATTTGATCATATGCTGGAAATAGAAATTTTAATTATATTACTTTGTACTGGCCTGCTGTTCCTTAATTCATGAAATTAATATTGAGAAATAATCAGCTTTATTACCTTTATCTGACGCTTCATAGTAATGCAAAATAGCGTTATGAAGTACATTACAAGTATTGGCCAGAACACTGGTATATTAAAGCAATCAAACATAGTACATATCATAGCTATAACTGTAGACTTCATCACAGAATACCAGAATTTAAATTCAGGCAATCTCCTAATAAATGGCCTAAATTCTTCGTTAGATCTTGTAGGTAACTCTGGTCCATCGCCATCTATCAAGAAACTTTGGTTTAAAATGTATTCCGAACATGAAATGTACTATAAACATTTATATCAAGAATTATGGCTAACTGCAATGAGATTTTTTAATACCATGAATTTCATTTATTTTCACGAATAATAACTTTTTAGAATATTTTGTACACTTACCATCAAAATCCATTGCTGGATCAATTTTTGGAGTAAGGAATGCTATGAATAAATTCAGATGATAAATTCCTAATCCATATGTAACAATATACCACCCCTGTAAATATAACAATAGGAATATATATTCAAATTTCACGTATAATAAATATAATATACAAACAGCTTACCTGCGAAAGAAATATACGTAGGATAAAAAGAATTAATAGCAACAAAGCGACTGTCCATCTTGACCATACATGAGGGGTCCACAGATCCAAATATCTTTGATATATCTGTAATATAAATATACGTAACAAATCAATATTATTAAATTATCCTTCAAAAGCAAAGAATCATTAACTCACACATCAATTTAAATAAAAGTATACCTGTGATATTCTTCCCAATCCTTGACTGAAAACATTTCGTCTTGCAGAACCGCCCAGATGCTCATCTTGCATCATTTTACCTTTCTATAAAAATATTTTAAAATTACACGTGAAAAATTATATGATAAAAATCGAAAATAAAATATAGGATCAATTTTTTAAATATAAGATAAAATAGTAGTAAAAATAAGAATAACACTTTCTCAGACTAATGAAAAAGAATGAGTAACTTTTTATTTGATTTATTACAAATCTGTTATAATTTAACATAAGTTACAATTATATATTATAATTACAATTTTGATTAACCCTCTGTCGTGATATTATAAACATTTTTTACATGCTTCAGTAATCGTAGTTTTATAAATAAATTATAAGAAACCATGTAAGACGTTATACAAGTAATGATAAGATATTTAACAGGTAGAAATACACTGAACAAAAATAAATGAAAACCTGAGGTACATAAAAGTAATCAAATAAAGACTTTGATTTATTATCGAGGAAGATAATCGAAACATTGGATTATTAAAATTAATTATTTCAACCCATTCAAGGTTGTTTGAATATAAGACTTTCAAAGTAACACTAACAGAAAAAATAATAACTTAGAATCAGAATAAAATTTTAGATCCGTATCTATCGTTGTCTATTGTTCACGTTTTTATAAAATTAAAAATAATAATTTACAAAATTAACAGTAATCTTGCGGACTCCGAAAACATCGAATAAGCTGAATGGTATGAATATAACCTCTTCGACTTATAATTATCGCAAGTACAGATAGCAAACCTATGATAATTCCGTGACAATTATAATAAATACAACTTGCCTAAGGTATTTATGCGTTTTCAGTCGATCTTCGCGATCAATTCGCTACTTATTTGGTTAAAAAAAAATAACACGTCACAACATTAATGGCATACTATGATGGCTATGATCAGATGTACCATAGAATTTGCAAGGTGTTTCAACTTATCTTCTGGTGTTGTGTCACACAAGCCGACGTTAAATCAGATTCTTATGTAACGAATGATATGATTTATATCACATTTATATCAATTTTCGGATAGCAGTGCAATTTACATTAAAATTGACAATAAAATCTTTTAGAACGCATAATCATAATCGAACCGTTGTATTATTACTTTAAATCATTATTTTGTTAAAAATGCGCGCTGATCAAGTTGTCCGCTACTTTAACATCCATTGAATTAACGAAACAATTATATTGTCGTAAGAAAATGGAAATTACATGCTCGAATTTAACCAAAATTGAAATTAAACATCGAACTTGTATTTTAAATTTGAATCCATAACGACATTAGATCATATGATCTTTAGACGCTCAAGAATAAAAAGGAAATGGAATTTCAAATTTCTTCTTATTAATATGTTGTCATAACTAATATTTTATAAGTGTAAATTGAAGAAATTGTTTATTTGTTATATATGCATAATGAAAGGTTAAAATTTGAAAAAAATCATAATGTTAGAAATTGATGTCTTTCTGAACGAAGATACTTGCTAAACGTTAAAATTCTTATTTTTAGAATAGAAGACTGTGCAACTGACAAAAGCGCGGCGCCATATTGCTTGCTTGTGTTTGGTTACTGTTCTGGCGCGTGGTCGAGAATTGTTATATTTAATTAACTATCATGTCTGATAATCAGGTAAGCTTGATTATTTTAATGGAAAGCTCGCTGCTCCGTGTTTCGAGATATAAATACGATGTAACATTTCAAATGTTCAATCGTACGTTGAGTTCTAATGAGTCTAACCTTGCGTATTAGGAACAAAAACCCGAAGCCGGCCCAGGCGACGCGAATTCCGAATACATCAAGCTTAAAGTCGTTGGAAATGTAAGAACTTACAGTTTTATTCTTTACATTCGAACGCCTGTTCAGTCTTCCCTCATGACCGGCTTCATTGTTTTAATTTTTTTTTAGGACAGCAATGAAATTCACTTTAGGGTAAAGATGACTACTCAAATGGGTAAACTCAAGAAATCTTATAGCGATCGTGTGGTTAGTTCCCCTCTAAAAATAATAATATATTTAAATGATAACAATAGATTTTGCTGATACATTTTCAAAAAATGAATACATTATTTTATATCATATATATAGGAAGTATACATTAAAAATTTCGATTAATTTTTTCTCATTAAAATTACAGTATCTTTAATTTTTCGATGCAATAGTGTAGTTTTCAATTAAAAGTATAATAAAATTTAGCAACTAAGAATTAATCAGAATATTGCAATGAATGTGGTAAGATCTATCAAGATACATATACATATATAATTCATAACCATTTTGGTGTTATTGTCAAGTAATAACTGTATTATTTCTCATTGCAGCATATAATTAAAATATTATCATGTTGCGTGTATTAAGGCTATCGGTTAAATTTCTTATGCTATTAAGAATATTTAATATAAACACGAACAGAAATTATAAATTACTTATTTTGGTTTAGGGTGTACCTATGACATCACTCAGGTTTTTGTTTGATGGTAAAAGAATTAATGATGACGAAACACCAAAACAGGTAACAATAATTTTTAAATCTTTAACTTAAATATATTAGGTCTACTGGAAAGCAATGTCGCATCGACTGGCATGGGAAGTAATTTCGCTGTTTCAAAGTAAAATTTATTTATATTCAACCGTACATGAAACATCCAATAAATATGTAATATCTGATGGTAATTAAAGTTACTTTAACACGGACGTATTGTTAACTTGACTCATATGCAGTTTGCAGCAATAATTAAACGGCAAACGTCAGGCCGCCATGCCGGTTGATGCAACATTACTTTCTGGTAGATCTAATATATAGAAATAAGGTAAACTCGTTACATTATCATAAAATAATTTATATAGATTCCTTTGGGAATAACAATCTTTGGAATTAGTTTTGGTATTATCTTCTAAATAACATAATAAATCATTTTTCGTAAATGCGTATGATAGGAAACTCCCACAAAATATAAATTCTTCTTTTAGCTGGAAATGGAAAATGATGATGTTATTGAAGTATACCAAGAACAAACAGGTGGTCACTACTGAAGAAGTTGGATCTAATAATCAGTTTTAACATCTTTTAAAGTGAAAGTGACTATCATAAACAAATGGACAAGTTTATCAGTATATATATGTATGTTAAAAAACATTATGTAATTTGGTTTTTTTTACGTAACATTTTGATGTGCTGTTCTACATTCCTGTAACATGGCAAAGTTTAAGGACCATCAGCGGTTAGTTTCATACATTGTATACATTTATTCACTTGAAGCGAAGCTAAAAAGAAAATAGAAAGAAAAAAAATCATGCCTTATAGCCGTGAATTTTGTCCATTACTAATAACTAGCAATGTATTTGCATTCTATGAATTTTGAATTATTAGATATAGATCGCGAAGATTTTGAGAAATAAAATTTTAGGTTCATTATGAAAACATGGTAAATAATGTATAATGTGAACATGATTTAACAAAATTGTTGCGTTTAAGGTACACGTATAATAAAAAAAAGTAATTGTAATATTTACCTTTTTGCCTTTTCAATGTAACAGTGACACAAATTGAACTTTAATACTGTACATCATATAATTCGAAGAAAATTTGTTTCGTTTTCTGACGAGCGTGGAATAGTTAATTTGATGTAAGTAATGTGGATGCTTCTACAGAATTTATTATAATAAATTTTAATTACTATATAAGCTATTACTACATAATAAACAAGCCAGCACGCCATTTAATAAAGTACATACAATGTTTTACTTTGGGTAGATATTAATAAGATGTTTATATGTTACAAGACACTGTTTAAATTGTAGTAAAAGTAAACATTAAATAAAAGAATCTACAGATTTGTTAATTTTTTAACATGAATTTCGTTAAAAAAATATTTGATTCTAAACGAGCATCCTCATTATAGAGTACACATTCGGTGGTTCAATGAGACAAAATTTTTACAAATTGTAATAAAAGTTATTCTTGTATAGATAATTAGTATAGTTTCTGTTCTCATTACTAACACGTGAAACATCAATAAAACATCAGTTTTTAAAGGACAGAAACGTTATAAAATAACGAAAAGAATTTAATTAAAGGTGTCTTTAGGTGGTAAGGTATTTTATTTGCTATTACAGCATTTTTGATAAAATAAGAATTAAATTAAGTGGATTTCATTGCGACAAATACTTGATTGTGGAACAACCAATTTCTATAATTAAATGTAGATGTACGGGTACCTATTTTAAGTAGTGGAAAGAGAAAATGTTGTATCGTTATCATATAATCGATTTAAGGCAGAGCAAGCTTTATTTTTAACGATTTTTTAGATTTTAAATTTGCCGCACTTTCAAAAATAGCATGACTGGTGCTATCTAGCGACGCGCGGGAAAACTAATGAAACAGAAAATCCCATTTTCGGAAGAATAACCAACTTGGTGGATTTTCTTCCACCACACCTCCCGTAAGGTTGTGGCGCCGTATTCTACGTTCAAAATGACGTCAAAATAATGCTAGATGACGCCACCTATGCCATTTTGGAAGGGCGCCAAATTTAAAATCCAAAAAATCGCTATACGTGAAGCTTGTACCGCATTAAATAAATTATTAGATAACAATATAATGTTATCTCCTTCTACCACTCAGACTAGGTACCCGTAGACTTTTATTTAATTACATAAATTTCCATAAATGGACGCTTAATAAACTTGGCTTTACTATTTCCAATCTTTAACGCTATTTACGAATTTATAACTTAAGTCCAAATTCACTCTGTAGGTGAGATAAAATAAACGTAATTGAGGGGCCGGATGCAATAAGGGGATACGCGCGAATTTTGGAGAATAACTATTGTCCGCGAGGCTAATTTTGAACATTGTTCGAATTTGGATTTTGACGACTGATACTTGTAGAGAATTTCATAATACACGTTTTTTGTTTATAAGTCAAATTTGTAGCTTTTTTCGTTTTTGAATTATTAACGAAAATAATCATTTTTAAGTAAAAGAGATTTCAATGTACTTTTACGTTTAACTCGTAATATCTCGGCCGAATATGAATATTTATCTTTGAAACTTACACAAAATAATCTTTAACATATTTCTCGAGGTATAACAGCTATACAAAGTTTCTAAAACATTTGAGAACGAAATGCTGAATTTTTCAATACATTTCGCCGAATTTGTTAGTTTATTCATTCGATCGCAAAAGTTATGCTACGAAATTTGGAATCATAAATTTGGACCTATACTATAATCTTGTGTATTAGTTGAGGAAGTTTTGTGGAAAATGCTAGATCTTTAGATATTGAGGTTGCAAAGATATGGCGATTTATAATCGATGCGTTTACGTATCGCTCAAGGAGTCCGAGCCATTCGTCATTATACGAGACGGAGGCCGCAACAATGTATCAAAATTAACGATATTTCTTTAGAGAAATACATTTTTATTGTGTTTTAGTGACATTCAAGAATTAGAATATCATTGAAAATCAATAAAAATTTATTGTTCGTACTAGCATATCTTAATGCATTGACAAATAACACAGTAAGTATGAACAATAAATTTTTATTGATTTTCAATGATATTCTAATTCTTGAATGTCACTAAAACACAATAAAAATGTATTTCTCTAAAGAAATATCGTTAATTTTAATACATTGTTGCGGTTTCCGTCTCGTATAATGACGAATGGCTCGGACTCCTTGAGCGATATGTAAACGCATCGATTATAAATCGCCATATCTTTGCAACCTCAATATCTAAAGATCTAGCATTTTCCACAAAACTTCCTTAACTAATACACAAGATTATAGTATAGGTCCAAATTTATGATTCGAAATTTCGTAGCACAACTTTTGCGATCGAATGAATAAACCAACAAATTCGGCGATAATGTATTGAAAAATTTAGCATTTGGTTCTCAAATATTTTAGAAACTTTGTATAGCTGTTATACCTCGAGAAATATGTTAAAGATTATTTTGTGTAAGTTTCAAAGATAAATATTCATATTCGGCCGAGATATTACGAGTTAAACGTAAAAGTACATTGAAATCTCTTTTACTTAAAAATGATTATTTTCGTTAATAATTCAAAAACGAAAAAAGCTACAAATTTGACTTATAAACAAAAAACGTGTATTATGAAATTCTCTACAAGTATCAGTCGTCAAAATCCAAATTCGAACAATGTTCAAAATTAGCCTCGCGGACAATAGTTATTCTCCAAAATTCGCGCGTATCCCCTTATTGCATCCGGCCCCTCAATTATGTCGCTTCAATATTTTCCTTTATGAAATATAGAACTTGTTGAACGATAGGATTAATTAAATGGTTATTAAATGTTGGAAACCCATTTTCATAACGTAGGCGAATAGCTTTGATATAAATAATATTGTAACAACGTTCATTCAGCTCAATTGATTTCACAATAATATTTACATTTGTAACAATTATCAAAAAACTAAATAATACTTCATTGTTCTCTATTGCCTTCAAATACAATTTAAGAAACAGTTTAAAAGCAATATATTTATAGACTGCAAAGGAAAACTTTCATTTTATAGAATTGCTTTTATTTATACATTGAACAAAGTTAATAATTACTATTATTACTTACTTTTTAGCACTTTTTTAACGCATTATTCGCAAATTTTTAACATTATATAAGCAGACATTCGTAAAAATAATTAACTATGTACAGATTATCTTGAGTTAACTGGTAGTCCTAAATATGTGGCGTTTTATCATTATTACATATTTACAATGATCTATAAACTTGGAAGAAGCAATTTAGGTTTTCTTTTTGCCTCTGTATCTATAGTATCACAAAAATGTAAATCATCTTTTTCTTTTTTTGTATACTGTTGTATTAAAAGATTATTGTATTGTTCGTTAAAAAAAGACAAGAATTATGTCAAACAAGAGGTCGCATATTTCAAATTGCTTCTTCAGAAACAATAACAATACAATTGCCACGGTTCTATTAGCAGTTATACACTGGTGCAGAAAGAAATCAGCGATTAGATAAATATTTCGTTTAATAAAATGAGTTTTATAGGTTCATATACACAGCCCATAATATGCATACAGAAAAATAATGCATCGAATATTGTCTGAATCATGAGTTTCATTGATCAACGAACAAATTTCCTACAGTTTCTTATGAACTGTTTGTAAAGGATTCATATCGTTATGTTAGAACAAAAAGAAACTATTTTTACAACACAAAATTTTACAATAACATTTTTATGTTGATATTAATAACAATCTCACTTATCGCTATACTGCTGACTCTTGAATTTTTTTATAGTAAAAACATATATGTTAATTTAATGTTGTCAACATAATTTCGACGTCGTTCTCGTTACAGCTAAAATAATCGCTATACAAAAATTGTCGTTCCAATTAGATCAACATCATTGCCAATTTATAAACGTATACGCGGAAATTTTCCCTTCACCTTGCAATTAAAAATTCATGCACAATCAACCATTCTCTTTTTGCATGTACAGTTCAGAATTAGTTAAAAACGAGTTGCAATAAATTATGCAGGATTTAAAAATCGAGCCCAGTTCAATCATAAATTCATTCAGAAATAGAGTTCTTAAAATAAAGACATCAGTCTTTAATTTTGTTTTCATTACTCTGCAGTTTTCAAGTTACAACGAATCGAAACAAAATAGAGTGTTTTATCTCTAAATAAATTGGATAAAAAAAAAAGGTTTCAAAATAAGGTTCTTAGTAATCAACAAAATAATTGTAGCAATAAATTATAGAACATAACAAATTTTCTGTTTATATTTGTTCTATATTAAAAAAAAGGCACACAATAACCTCAATTCAGCTTAACGAAAAACAAATTTTTCTTATTAATAGTATATTATTACTTGTTTTCAATGATATAATTTATCCAATTACTAATATGACCAAAGTTGGACTAAGAAACTTCATTATTTTCATGTCTGAAGTAGAAATACTACGCACTAAATAAGTACTGTTTTAAATAGGACGTAATATATATATATATATACTTAAATAAAATGTACAGTGTTTAATTGAAAACATACATTTCTTCGGACATAATATTTCGAGATATGACTATAAACAATTTTTTAGTTCAGCTCTCACCCTCGATGTTTTTCCATTTTTTTGTTTCTTTTCTTTTTTCTTTTTTTTGTAATACTTTCATTCAATATTATGTCTACTTACTCACTGTATCATAATAAATATAATTATCCGTAAAGTATTCGAGCAATCTGTTAATTCTTAAAGCGCTGTTATTTCTTGGCGAGGCATTGTACGAGAATAAGCCTGTTGAAAGTCTTCGACTTGTTTCAAAGTGATTGGTACGCAACATTGTAAAATGTCACAGTATATCACGATGCCATACCCATGTTTTTTTCGTGTGATCAAACCTATGCGCCAGCCATTGCTGTTCCAACAATTGATATCTATCTTGACTTAGGTATAACGGTTTACCGCGTCTACAACAAAAGATTATAAATGAAAATTTCACCGCAAAACAACCAAACGTAAAGAGACCAAATCACTTACTTCAGATCTCTATCTTCTTCTTCGAAATCATCGAGATACAGAGAGCCCCATAAACAAACTCGCCGACCCCGTATTACAACGATGTAAGTTGATGTTACAACTAAATATATACCAGTTCCACCTCCGCAGTCGATTGAATGCTATAAATAAGTTATATTTGAGTAATTAGATTATAAAGTTATTTAATATAAATAAAAATGAACAACTCACTTGAACAACCTCGCATACGTTCATCTGCTTGCAACAGTTCTGTCTTAGACAAACAATGGCACCACATAACAAACAGATGCTAATCTCTTGAGGAATCGAGTGACCCTGACGGCACTGTCGTTCATGGTAATACTACAAAAACGAAAGGAATCGATAAAAATTTATCTACCGACAAGAGGTATTCGAGTGTGAATCATAATGCGCGTATTAGCTCGTACCGTGAATATCTTCTCGTATTCCCTTGGAAGACTAAGTAACTTCGGTACCTGCCACGACAAGTGTTGTTCCACTATCAAATTTCTGGCCACGTCGCTTCGATTCACAAAAGCCAGAAACTGATCGCACCACAATCGTGGCACCGAAATACTTGCTTCAGAATCTTGCCAGTTCAAAGCTACCGTCGAATTGAAGACGTTCCAATCCATACCCTCCGAGACTAATTCCAAATAATATACTAATCTCACGAATTCAGTCTGTGGTGTCCTAACTAATGGTAATGGTTCTTCGTACAAATGATAACGGAGCAACGCGGCTATTCGTAGGAATGGTAAACACATAGATTGTATCTGAAACGATAGAACGATTGTTAACAGTAATTGTTTTAACACGTTAAGCGCCACGTCAGTCACCTGTGACTGATACCCAAAATCTTTGACAATCAAAGTAACTGACAAAAAGAACTATGAAATAAACCGCGGAAAACGTTAATATTAAGATAATAATGCTGGCTATCGAATTGAAAGGTTAAATTTAAAAATTTAAAACTAAGTTTTCACTGTGGCACTCAAGGTGTTAAAGATAAATCTGATTTGTGTCTTAAGCTGTTAATTATATTGTTACGTTACCTGTTGCTCGATACTATGCATTTTAACTCCTGCGTACGATTTAGACGATGAAGTGGATGGTTTATACACGATATCATCTGAATGATAGAGCGGGCTGTCGTTGAAATATTCGATTATTCTGTAGAGTATGGTTTCCGAAGACATAGGAGCGCGCTCGACGTATTCTCTCCTTAAGATCGTATTCCTTTGTGCTTGCGTGAGACCACAACTTATTTGTACTATTACCTGATAGTACAATAAGTTGTAGATTACTTTGACCACACTAGAGAAATACGCTGAAAATTCATTACATCGTGTATTAAATCGTATGAAATCGTTAAAGCATGTTTGTACAGGGTGTCCAATTCAAAGTGTTGCACAGCTGTTATTTCATAGCTATCGGTGATATAAAAAATTGTTAAAAAATGTGATATTTCGTGAAGTAACAATGTAAAAAAAAAATTATACCAAAACATACTTTCCATTTTACCATGCAACAACTATGGAATAACAGTTCTGTAACACTTTGAGCGGGGCATCCTGTAAATAAATTACTGTATGGACATGTACTTTGATCCAAATGCAAAGGAAGCAACAATATAAACTGTATAAGAAGAGCAGTTGGATCTCTGAGGAGCAAAGGAACTTCTCTCTCGTGTAACGTTAACGCGAGCGGAGCTGCAGGTTCGGTAGGCAATCCGGATAGTTGCTGCCAAGTATGATGAATGGGCCACACTGTCAATACTCTTGCATGCATCGCCAGAACGTGAAGAAGCGCAACTTGAAAGAAAAAAAAAAAAAAATTATTAGTGAATATTTTACCATTTCGATGAGTATTAAATATTCTCGACGATGGAATAAATTAATTTACCAATGCAATCTCGTTTTGGTGTTAAAGGTATCGTGGTGGGCGGCGGAATACACAACGATCCACCGCGTTGTACGAGTTCAACTTCGAAATTAGTTCGAGCTATAGAAGTTACAAAAAGGAACAAACTTTGGTGACTAGGAGAACAGTTCTTTTGTTTATACTTTAAGTATGTGCAACTCGTCATATCTTCCATGGCTTTGCCCATTGCCATGGCTAAATTCGTCGAGATCTATAAAAAAGAAAAAATATTTCCAATTATCAACGATTCAAAACTATGATTGAGTTTTGCTTGAAATAAGAACCGCCTTTATAAACTTACTGGATTTCGTTGTATCTCTTTCAACAAATTATTTAACTCCTGAAGTATCGTACCGGAAGAGGCATGACGAGATTGTACAACAGCCGCGCATTCTCCTAACTGCGGAGAAAGCGGAAGAAAAGAATTAGCTAACTGCCGACAAAGTGGACACAGATATTCGCCGCTGTCCACTGCCAGACTCTGCTGCCTTTGCTGATTGCGAAGCGACTGTAAATATGACTTCAAACAGTCTAAATGTAAATGGTGTCCGCACGTTTGAACGTGAACTCCACCTTCCCAACCTAAATTGACGGATAACAGCCAAGAAACCTGTAACGATTCAAGAAGAATTTATGTAATCCTCGTTCCTATATTCGGTGAACAATATAATAGTACTGAAGAATATTTACAGTATCGAAATGACGATTCAGTTCATCCATTCTACGATCAAAGTAGGCACCACGTGTATCATCCTTTGGTATAGGCGGGTCTTCGTCAGAAGTAGGTAAGGCCAATCTCTCAGTTTGTTGTCGTTCGTGACCGATAACACTAGTTGCCTGAATAGAAATAGAATTTTCGAATAAGTATTGTACTTATATTTGGATAGAAAATTAGGTAATTAAAATCATGTACTTACCTGAACCAATACAACAAGACCCATAGGTTTATCTTCAGTACTAGGACTAGTTTGATTACAAATCACGCAATCGTATTCTTTTTTGCTAGTCAATTTTGTTGTATTTTCTTCTTGATCCCAGTCCATGCTGGATACTCCTGCTTCGTCTAAAAATATTTTTATTATTCATCCATTTTTATAATGTACGTTTTATATCTATAAGTTTGTTTGCAGTTATATCAACTTTACCTGTTTTCATTGCTTTTTCCATGAACTGTTTTCGTTTATTGGCAAATTCGGCCATTAATTTTTGCTGTCTTTCTTTCGCCCGTCTTCGTCTCTCCTCCCTTTCCCGATGCTCCTTCTCCCGTTGCTTATCTTCGCATTCCTGCATACGTGGCCAAAGTTTGTTTCTAGCTTCGTTTATAGCGTCCTTACACGTGGCATCCAAATTAGCTATCTTATTAAGTAGCTGTGCGATGAAGAACGGACCGTCGCCGATCCTAGACTCTTTTGGTTCTGTAGCTGTACTACTGCTGGCTTCGTTATCCGACATTGCAGTTTGTTCCGGATTGTAACTATCCGGAACACCTGATAGCTGCGAATGCAATTTCAATAACAATGAAATTATACTTTCGCCCACTTTTATTGTTTGCGGTTGCAACGGCCCGCCCTAAAGAAACAAATTTATAATAAATTAGTACACGAGTCGACATACAAACATATAAAATGTGATATAATGTTATTACCTGTGCGTCCCGTCTTTTGAAGTGTTTGTGAGAATTCGATGTTGACGGAACAATTTCTGTCGTTGTCACTCTCGAATTACGTAACTGAGAAGACGCATTGTGAGAGAGCATTACCTCATTGCCAGCCATAACCGCGGGCCGTTGGGGCGTAGGTGGTAATGCCGGCTGACCACCGATATCTATATCAAAATTAATAAATATTTCATTAGAAATTGATTAATATAAGATTATAATCATACTGGACTAATATTTTTTTTTACTGGCTTCTTCTTTGACTACTGTTAAATTGTACTGTTTCTTAACTATGAGGAAAATGCGCAGTGCAAAGTGTCGTTAATCGGAGAAAGGCCCCAGCCGGCAGAAAATTGTATAACATTGATAAAAAAGGATTTGTATCTGTGGTTAAGGTAAAAAGACTAAGAGTAAACATACTGTTTGGTAAAGGAGGAGATTCAAGGGCAAGGGCCATGGATTCTTCGGTGGATGGTGGCAAAGCTCTTTGCAGAGGTATTAGATCATCTTCACTATTAGCATCTGATATAGCAACGATTCCATCCTCAGGTACAATAGTCATATGATACTGGTCTATAAAAATAGTAAAGAAAAAAATAAAACTAACAACATTACCCCATTATTACGATCAACATCGAAACATCTATTTTAAGATCAAGGAGGCTGTATCTTCGTTTATGTACAAAATATTGTAAGTTTCTCTGCATTATGATCGATGCGAAACAAGATACATCAGGATTTATACATACATAAATATAAAAGGATTATCTTCAATAGATACATATGTACAGAAATTGTATCCCATTAAAAAAATTGTTCTGTTCTTATTTAATATATTACGTGGGATAATTATTGAAATAATATAAAAGGTAAAAACACACAACTCACCATTTGCTTGTGGTAAAGCAGGAAAAGGAGCACGGTGCACAATAACACCACCCAATGACTCTAAAACTTCGAAAGAATATTCATCCGTTCCATCATTCAACATGAGAGAAGTTCCAACTTCGGTCATTTCCCCCTGAATTTCCCACTCGAATTCGCCTAAAAAAAAAATTGTATTCAATTGAAAGAATTATGGAAACGCAAGACAACATAATGTGGTAAATAATTTTTGCTTACTATCCGAGCTATTTGACTCTGACTCTTGGACTAAAATAACTTGAGATATTACTGTCTTCAAATTTTCAGACAAATTGTCACTCTTGTACCAGCCGGCTAAATCCATATCTTTTATCACACGGGATGATTCATCGCTGTTGTACTGACACAAAGGATTCAACTAATAGGAAGAGCAACAAAATACAATTACAATCGACAGAGAATTTTTCTGATTTAATTAGAAAAATATATTAGAAATTACTTACAGATTTATCAGGTATCTCTGCAGTAATCACTGCCATTTCTAACAAGTAAATAGTCAATGCCATTACATGTTCCGATATATTATGTCCATACACAGCTTTGTACAAAATAATTAAGATCATAGCATGAAAAACTCTAGATCTTAATACGATTCGTGGATCATCGTAGGCTGGTGAGACGGGAGCAGGATGCCTAAATGGTGGCCACGGTGTTGCGCTGTTTTTCAATTTGCCTGATTGTTTTACACTGAAATATTAAAAAAATATATATATTTCATTAATTTATGTTCCAAAAATTATTTCTGCGAGTAAATTTCTTCAACTAACTATTCGGTGAAACGATCCATCGACATCTGGAAGTCTCCTTTTTGTGCAACTCTTAACAGAACGTGTAAAGGATCGAACAATTCTTCCCAAACACGAGGTTGGGGACCGTACATTCCCTGTTGCATATTTCCACTAGCTTCAAGATTAGGTGCTCTATATACCGCTACCTGTAAATCATAATTTCATAGTTTACAGATTGTACAAACAAAATTTCACATGTTATAAGGGGTTTTAACAATACAAATGAAACATACATCGGCTAATACAGATTCAAAATCTCTATTTTGAGTACTACCACAACGTTCTGGCATTAATTCCATCAATTGACTGTGAGTCTTATCACCCATGCATAATAAAGTGACCATTTCTAAGCGAGACATTTCAGGATCAGTTAAACCTGAAACAACAACATATTTATAATTGATCTTATATTACCTCAGTGAGAAAGGAACCATATGAGATACTTACCCAGATTTGTTCTAACATTAACTAACGTAGCTAAAAATGTTAAGCAACTTTCTAACATAGGTGTCTCATGATCTGCATCCAAGTATTCGCTTTGAGATGTTCTGTATAAACAAAGACTCATTTCTTCCTTTATGTGAAATCTAATTGAACAAAATAATTATAATTTTTGTTAAATAACTGAAACACGAAAGTAGAAATGCTTATCAATTAATGTATTAAAAAATTACTTTTCAATGACTGTTTTTAGAAAGATGTCTGGCTGTAGTTTGGTTGCGCACACTTGTAGAAGATAAAGATCCGCATCCACCATAGAATTACAAAAATTGCATTGTATATATGTCATGATTTGACCCTTTATTTGCAGCCCATTGCGCACCCACAATCCATTTACAATTTCATAGAAGGCGACCTAAACAAAAATTAATTGGATTTAATTTAATTCCGGTAATTGTTCGAATTAAATCATGCAATATATAAAGAAATTTATTTTAATTAAAATAAGTATCTATATATCTTGTGTCTATGATAATGTGATCTCATAATGTATGAGTAACGCGTAAAGAACTTAACGGTATTTGAACAGATCGTTTCAGGGTGATTTTTGACGCTAACATATACATTTATTACAATTATTTTTTAACTGAAATCATTTTTTTTTTTTTTTTTAATTTACAGATACCTAAACACGCATTAAAGATAAAATATACAAATTTTAATTATGTTACAAATGTTTGAATGAGTCATCGAAGAGGGAAGAAAAAAAGCCAAAATATACATCGATTCTTCTCGGACAACGGTCAAATTCAGGTATAAAAATTATGATCATTCGTTTTTTGTCAAAACAATATTAAACGGTAAAATAGCGAGAATAAAGAATGATACGTTTAAAATCTAAAATATAAAATCATCGTTTGAGTGTAACCGTCTCGCGGCTGTGTTGGTTACTTCCCCTACCACCCGATCGGCCAATCACAGCGCTGGAAGCATTCCAGTGTGTCGTCACTGACGACTCGTCAGTTCGCAGCGACTATACCGCCGATGGACAAGGGACAAGATACACAGTTTCAGAACAGTTAACCAAGTGATCCCCTCTGTGTGATTAATCCTCCAAATGTGTTCCTCAAAATTTACATTTCGTTAAAAATTCATTCATTACGCCACAATTCGCGACATCGAACAAAGTGTTCAACGATGAAACGATAAAAAAAAAAAAAAGAAAAAGGCTGGATAAGTGTTGCATGTGTCGACTTCAGATTACTTTCTACATAAATTTATCGCTCTTTATTTCATAATTTTACAGAAAACCGAGAAAGATGACCGTGATCAGCACAAAAATCATTTTTCTTTGTTTGTTACTGGGTTTGGAACAGTTTACAATCAGTTCGGCTAAGATCGGTTATATAGACATAATGGAATTGCTAAAATTTGGTCAGGAAATAGTAACGGATGCGTTCGAATCGTGGGAATTAATACGACCAAAAGATCCCGAAGACGAGAATAGTATACCGTTTGTTCGCAAAATGGAAAAAGAATTGAGAAATCGCATATCGAAAGTATCGCAAAAACTCGATATCTATCAGGAAAATATGGAAATACGTTTGGACACAATCGTGGCTAAACTATTGAATGATATACCAATGCAACAGGAGTTAAATCAAAGAATGCGAAGAATAGACGAAATTGTGGGTCAAATAGACGATCTCTATAATAGTTTTCAATTGTTTGTCGTGGCGCCTAGAAGATACGAACAATACACATTGGAGGATTTCGCGGCAACGTGTGTCTCTTCTAGATCCGGCGCTCTTCCCGATCTTTTAAAAAGTCTTCATCGACTGTCCATCCCTAACGACGGTCACACCTTTAGCAAAAGTGTTCTCGTATTGTTGGTAAATCAAATAAAGGTAAGTGACAATAATAACAAAATTATGTTTATCATATGATTATGTTAAAAAATCCTGTCGAATATTTATAATATTTCTTTAATTTCATGTAAAATAACCATCGATTTACAAAACGTGACTAACCGACTATCTTTTTGATGCACGATACTCTATTGTGAAGAGGGAGTTACGATCAAGTGACATATCCGACAATCTATGTATTCAATTTACAAGCTCGACAGGAATGTAGACACAGGATTAGAGAACCACAAGTTTTAAAATTATTAATTAGCAATTTGAACAAAACAGCTATAAAGTATCACATTATATATTGAATCGTTGTAAACACACCAAATGATAAAATTAATTGGTTATACGAAACGTAATTAACATTATTTCTTTTTTCTTAGTTATTTATATTTAATGATTGTAAAACTTTGTTTTTCTAATTTAATCATTCTGAAACGCTCGCCATACGTGTTTACCTTGGACTCATTTACATGTATCATGTACGGGACTAATAATCATATTTGAAAGGATTGTTAACATTTCATATGATACACCTAATAAAAGCTATTTTGTTGATCTATTTATTAAATTTTCATGCAATTTAGTAATTGTATCTTCTGTTAGTCGTTCTTTGCAACAAATAATTATCAAAGAATCGTAACGATGTCGCTACAATGTAAGTAAAGATTTTCGTAGTTAAAAAATTTGTATTTTCTTTTCTTCTGACGTTATTACACTGTGCTTCGTATAAACGGCCTGACAACGAGGAGAGCAAGAATGAAGAGGAGCATGCGCAGATACGCAACACCAATGAAGAACGATTTCGATTCAAGAGAGGGGGATGACAGAGAGTAAAATGACGGGACACAAATACGAAATGTTCAGTTAAACCTGAGCGAAGAAGGAAAGTGTTTCTGGTGAAGTTTTCTCTCATCGTGGTCGGAAAACGCGTCGAACGGGTTTGAAAATAAAACGATCGTTCGGCATACATATATGCATACGCGAATTGGGACAATTTGCAACTCAATTTCCAACCGTAATATAATTGTAAGCGAATATCTGGAGCAACCGTTTCTCTGGTTTCAATTTTCGCAAACTGTAATCAATTTATTAGCCTTTCACAATTTCTGTTCTTTCAAGCGATACTTCCCATTCGTTGGCAGTGAATATTAATGAAAAATAATATTGATTTTGTGCTTTACGAAGCATATCCGTGAATCTTTTTCAGAGATTATTATGATAGAGTAACAGTAACACATCTGGGGGTTTACCCCTTGTGTTATTGTACCCATTTACCGTTCATACACTTACGTACATGTCTCCCATACGTAAATACATGTAAGTGATTCGTCCGTTTCAAATTCATAATTTCTAGAATCTTTTTAAAATCGCACGAATCTATCTCTACTGGTTGTTTTTGCTTCAATTCCTCTTGTATAACGT
Source organism: Stelis phaeoptera (assembly GCA_943735885.1). Lineage (NCBI taxonomy): Eukaryota > Metazoa > Arthropoda > Insecta > Hymenoptera > Megachilidae > Stelis > Stelis phaeoptera. Next base: position 9,759,966 of record OX030933.1, read on the forward strand.
CACAAGGTCGGTTGACCACTTTTTTTTTCATTCTAGTATTCTGCCGATAAAAATTATTTCATGAAAAATAAAAGAACTCGAGCGTAAAATATTGTTTTTCATTAAAACTATTCAAATCGCCGGATAATAATTACACGCGGATGTGACTCACGTGCAATTTAAATCTGATTCGTTGGAAAAAAGAATTATTACTAATTAAAAGAAGAAACGCAAGATCTAAAACGATTATAACCTCGACAGAATGTGCAATTTGTCTCGCAATCATTGTGATATCATTTCAGTTTTGATTACTGACGTATCTGATTTTTTTGTAACCCTAACCACCGAGTATGTAGAGCTGTTCTACGTACGCGCGTATGCAAACACACAAACATCACGAACACAAAGAAAGAAGTTCGTACATCGCTCAAATGCTTTTGTTCCCGGAAGTTTCAAGGACGCTTGACAAATTACAAAGAGACAAACGCTTTCAGCATCGATCCCTGTTCCGAATATAATATTTTCAGTTCTCGTTCTTCGAGATTGGTCACGTTCGTTAAATACGAACGTAATCGCAAATTGAAACCCGACGAGTAGAAGCATGTCACTTGCTAGACACACCACCGTGCAAACATTCAAATTAGCAATGGCGATACACTTGAATAGCAATAAAATCAGAATGAATCGTACAATAAATAATTTAAATATGTAACTTTAATCCTCGAAAGACGAAATCAGGTCAATAATGATCCACATCTAGAGATTTTTAAAAGAAACACGAATAATAGTTGAAAATTCGATTTAAACTGTTAGGCTTTCTCCATGGTCCGCGGTTGTATGGATTAAGTAGTATCGAATTATATCGATACTCGAAATATCGTCCGTCACTATTTCAGATCAACGATGAAATCGATATAACAATGGATGGAATATAAACTTGTCACCTAAGTGTGTTTCAACGCGACAGAAGACAAATATTAGACCCAAGTGAAGAGATAAAAGAAAATGAAGATCAAAAAAATGCAAATTCTGATATGCTTGATGTTCCTCTGCGTGGTACGAGGAGCAAGGGTTCGTTACACGAATGGCGTCTCGTTGATCGACCAAATGAGAAACAAAATGTTGGAACACGAGAAGATTTTAGAGAAAGATTTATTTAATCCAAGATTCGACGTGTTCAAAGGACACGAAGAAGAGAAGTATTTGCATCTGATAAAGAGTTTCAAAACCTTCGGCAACGAGCTGGAACAAAAGTTCCCGAGCAGCGGTTATGAATACCTAAGCGCATTGAGTTCCGTTTGGCTGTGGGCACGGACAGAAAATGAGCTGAGAGCGATCGACGGCCTGTACAATGTTTTCCGACAAATGCAACTGGAGATCGTCGATAAGAACGCGTATCTGGATCTGCAGAAGCTGGCAGATTTCTCGGAAACCATTCTACACGATCCGAACGCGTCCATGTTGACTGCGCTCACTCGTATAGCCGACTTCGTAGTGCATGACAAATTGTTCGTTTCGGCCCATCAGGTAGCATTGTAGCGAATATTCTTTGATAATTCATTTGAAACACGGCTACCATTTAACTTAATCTTATTTGATTTTCTATTTTGTATTTGCAGGAGGCAGCCTCTCAGATCTGTACTGAAAATCAGTCGCTTCAACAGTTGCTTTATAATTTGTACAGTACAATGACTCTCACAGAAATCAAAGGATACAGTATGATTCAATTTTCTTACATGTTGTTGCGACTATATAATACAGGTAATAATATTGTCGATCAATCGACTTGACAGAACTGTTATTTTTGGTTCCTTTTTTGTTAATTTTGTAAAATTTAATGTAGGTTCTAACTTCACTGAAGAAATGGAAATGGTCAGGCAACAATACGAAAGAAGAACGTCGGAAACCATGAGGGCAGTGAAAACGGCTATGGCTTTTGCGCCCAAAGATGTTTGGAGATGCGATGCTAGGGTACCTAAATTAGGTAGAGTACCGAACGCGTTAAAAGCTCATTCAGCAAAAAGTATAAGTTGAACGATTGTTGCAGATGAAACGTATACCCACTTAAACCGGCTATTTCAAGGATACATTGTGAACGAGGTAGACCTGAACAAAGACGCGTCATGTAAAGAGAATTGTGCCTATTACACGTATTCGAAGGTGCACGGATGTTACAAAAATCAATTCTGCGCCGGTCAGCGTAAATGCAATGGCAAAATAGTGAACTGCGAATACATTGATTCGGACATGTGGATCTGTCCATCGGTAGATTGAAGTTTTTCATATCTTCGGTATAATTTTTTATATTCTTATACTGATATTTTCTATATGATTTATTTTATTTTTTATAGGCACGTCATAGCGATAGAAGGTACGAGTACATAGAATACGAAAACGGCAAGATGTTCGGCGAGAAGAAAACCTGTCCCAATATGAAAACGAAAGTCGATAGCTGGTGGCGTTGGTTGTTCTGGCATTGCAGCTATTGTTTCTGTTATTGCGACGATAACAGTGCAAAATCTGATCGATATTTCAGCTTGCGGAAAGTCCTATCCGACGCGGAGAATAACAAGTAAATTTGTCGCTATTTTAAACGATTCAACGAAGTTCCATTGGTTCTATAAATAACCGTGTGTGTTATTCGTTGCAGGGTTGTAACAGGCATCAGATTGAAGAAAGTGAATCAGATAATACATATGCAAATACAAGAGGGTGAATTGATCCCGTATGGAAACATTAATAAAACTAGCGTACAATGGAAAGCAATCGACGCATTTTCAATATTGGATAGCAACGTTAAAAAAGATGTCGATTACCATACTATAACATGGGAAAGAAGAGGCTTGGATCTGGATGATCTGCAGGCAGGCGATCGTTACCTTTTAACAGGTATATTCGCTTAAAAAATTATATTTTTCATACACCTCGCGGATATACGAGAAAGCAAAATAACCTTCTTTTCCAGGTGTTAAATTTAGAACACTTGGTTCCCGATTGAGTTTAGAAGTAAGACTCACACCATTCAACTTCACAACAGGAAAACTGACCGATCCATCGGGAAGAAGTTTGTGGACAACTAATGATATAACCGACAGGTAAAATTGATTTTTCGCAATGTTTTTCGTTGAAATACAGACGTGTTTGATATTCTGTGAGCTACTTTCATTTGCAGGAAGCAACTGATTCTAGAAAATCCTGATATTCCAACTCGCCAAGCTCTACTGGCATTACCAGACTCGAAACAGAATCAATATGTGAATTTTGCACCGAGCGATCGTGTTAGCGACGCTGCACAAAACACAATACCATTCCTTGATATTCAACCGGTGGAACCAAACCCTCCCGTTCCACTAATGGGTGCTGGAATTTTCCATAAAGGCCGAAAAGGTTCAGGGGGTTACGTAGCGATGAAAGCAATCACATATGATTTCACTAACCATCTACAAGCCGATTTACCTCCCGCACCGCCCATTATCAATAATACTCCAAATGAAATAAAAGCAGTATGAATTTTATCTATACACGAATAGGCGCCATGACGCCATAGTTTGTAGAACTTTTTTTTATATGTTGTTTCTATTTTCATACGTCTTTCAATTATTTATGTTCAGTAATCGATTTGTTCGTGTCTTGTTTGCGTATAATTCTTTCAACTATTCAGCCTTTATAATAATGAATCATTTCAGTGATAATATTGTTTCGTTTGAAGACTATCTGATAAATAATACTATTTTTGTTCTGTGCCATTTTTTATCACCTATGTTTACATGTAATTTTTAAACAATTTTTCACTAGAATTGAAAAATTTGTTTATGCCTTTGCATAGTTCCCCCGAGCCCAACTTATCTCTCAAGATCCCCGATAATGAATACTAATTCATTTTTATAGGAAACATTTGTAAAGTAATATTTACTTTTCATTGTCGTATCCCCAACTGGTATTTAGTTTATGCTTAGATACTCTTAAATCCTGTGATTTATTACTAATCGCATTTAAAACGAAAATAAATACATAAGAAAATAAAAGTTGATCCGTGTTAAATATTTACTATTAATCTTTTGCATTAATTTCATTAGAAACATGTAATTAAAATGGATGATAAACTGTACAATCATGAGCATACTAGACTTCTCTAGGGAAAATGGTGATATAGAAACGGAAAACTCGCCACCTGTCTTATACTTGAAAGTTACTAAGGATTATGCTTTGACATGTTAATTTACCTAGTCTATCATCAATTTTACTTCATTATTAAATCAATTAATTCTTTGAAATGAATACTAATCCAAATACATAATACGTAGTAATTCTCAAGAATTAAGAGTCATTTTTCCTAGGGAATCCTAATAACACTCAATAATGTACATTGTGCACTTATTTTTCTCTAAATAAAGATACCCTCACAACGTCCATCATCTTATGATTTCTTACGAGAAATGTAAGAAGAACATTTTGTTAAATGAAAAGTACTTACCTGAACTCGTAGAGGATGCATCATCAGAAGGTGTAACATATCGGTAGGTGGTAGTAGGTCATTAAGTATAGCCCCTTGCTGGCGCACAGCTTGACACATAAACACAGCAAAGTATCGATGAAGTGGAAGATGAAATGACACTTGCAAACTATCATTCTGTAACAGAACAACACAAGAAGCGTAAAGTCTTAATCCAAAAGAAGGGCCTCTTTAACAGATCAAGATGACAACACGCTACTAAAGTTGGGAAGGAAGAATCAGATTATATTAACATCGATGTGAATGTGTTTACGTACCACGTTTGGATGAGTGAAATTTATAGCATCTAACCAATCTTGTAACGCTGTAAGACAAAATGTAAGAACTCTACGAGTGAGAGTCGTGCTCTCAGGTCCACGCAAATGGGAGACCAAAGCCCACATCGGATATGCACTAGCTTCTAACTCGGCACTGAATGCTGCGTAATACGTGTTAGACTCGTACTCAACGTGTCGACTTAGTTCTCGTTGATTCACATTCATCCCTACAAGAAATACAATAAAACAGCAATGGAGATATATTTATACGAAAAAGATAATTTAAATTATGTTTAATAAGACAAAGGATACCTTGAAACATAGATAAGAAATCAAACCACATTTCTAGAAGTGTATCGTCGCTCATAAATCTAACAGCTATAGGCTTATGCGATAGAACATTATTTAAATCTGACACAATCGGCCAGTAACAATGTTCCTTCATCACTTGTCGTTCACAGTCTACTACGTAGTGAAAATTTTTATCTGGATCTAAACAGAGAAATAATTATATTTAATTTCAAATAATGTATCCCAATGTTTTGAACTCGTAAAAATACGTACCATGCAAGGTATTTTGAATTAATATCTTACTCATCATGTACTTTAAAGTAATAACCATAACATGAAGCAATTTTAATTGATCCACCATTCTCAGTGCTAGACTTTCGTTACTAAATAGCTGAAATATAAAATGTAAATATAGAAAATACATTTTGCCTTTACCATATAGAATGTATTGAACTGCGATGACGCTTACCTGTACACTGACATGGACTACTTTATTACTCAAAGTATCAGGATCTAGTGAACGTTCGAGCATCATCGAAACTCTACTATAGTGTAATACAAATGCACGAGTGAGTGCCTCTTTATAATCTGGATCTGGTAACATATTTAATAGTAGGCAAACTAATTTCTGTGGAAATTCATAAGCAACTGTCCAGAACATTAATTCTTCTAAGAATGTAGTATGTTCTAAGTTCTCTTGTAATGACGCACATTCTGAAACGCAATACGAAATGTTTATTTTGTTATTATTAACTGCGCGACCATCGATAAAGAAAGAAAAAAAAGAATCACCTTTATATTCATCAGGTGGTTCTGGATTCGGTAAAGACTTCATTGCATCTTGATATATTTGATTGCTATCCTGACAATAACTATCATACTCTGGCTGTCCCGTTGGAATAGAAGGATCCATAAGGCACCTATATTTCTGAAGATTTGTAAGCGCTGATGTCATAACATGTCTCATTAATGCACCCATCTTATTTAAATCAAGGAGCATGGATAAATATCCATCTGCGTCTTGGATCACAACTCGAAAATCTGGAGCACCTGCTTTACTGCAATCCAAAAATAGTTTTCATGCGTTGTATACTTTGTACTATACATTTATAATAAAACATGGAAATATTTAACGTACCAATTCTCACGTAAATGTTGAATAAGACGGAGAATTATTCTAGGCATCATTGCTTCTGCTACACACATCAAATCTGATGGTGCGGTTGACTTATCTACAGCAGCTTTTGGACCATGTCTATCACAAAATCTATAAAAATAATCATATATCAAATAGTGTCCCTAGCGATGAAAATAATTTCATTTTTATAATTTAACAGAGTCCTTACCCTATTTCTTTCATAACAGACGCATCACCACAATCACATGCTCCTCCTGCTTGGCTGAGGAACATGTTGAAGTCATGGCTATAATGATTGCCCTTTTTAAAGCACTCCGTACATAAGGACATACATGGTGATATACCACAAGTACGACAACGGTAGGCAACAAAATTAGGTGTCCAAACCAGTCCGCATGTTGTAGCATTATCATACATCCGTACTGAAATATTTAAAAGTGTTCACTTTAATAAGAAAAATACTTAATTCAATACCATGTACATGTACAAATGTCTACAGATTTTAAATTTATAAAATAATGTGCATAGTTCTATTTCAAAAATTTAGAAAACTTGTTATAATCCATTAATGTTAGTGCTTTAATGTTAAAACAGTTAATATAGCTGCATTTTCATATCTATAACAGTTCACATGGATGGATATTTATTGCATAGTGTTACTCATGCCAAATACGCAAATTGCATTATACTTATAACATAAACTTTAAACTAACAGTCATAATAAATATTTTATTTATACGTATTAACTATCAGTTCCAGTATACATAATAACAACTTATACAATATTTTCATATTGTCTTTGAATTAGAAATTTGAAATATTTATATGCATTGAAAGAATTTTTAATGAATTAAATATTCAAATTCAATTACAGTTATAAGGATACCTGTATACATTATACGTATGTATGTACTATGAATGATACTTGCGAACAACAGTTTAAGCAAACAACTGCATTTAATATATCCACTTTATTGTACACTATAAAGTGCATATAATAATAAAACAGCAGATTAATACTTATTATACACGTTAATAGTATAACACTGGTAACAGGAACGCAAAGTTGTGCAATTTGGAAACTAGACAAAGACAGCGGATTTAAATGTTCTGTTTTCTACATTCGATGAGAAGAAAACATGAATAGTACCTGTATTAGAAAATTCATCCGGTGTACGACCACCAGCCATTAACCACTTAATCCAGTCAATGGTCTCCCAATCATCTATAGCTTTGCTAGGATTCAAAAGAACATCCAATAGTTCGGTAAGAGGTTGTGGGCAGCCACTGTCAGGGGCTGAATTACTACATTCTGCATGAATATAAGCAGCTGCATCACGTTTGCCCTTGTTCATCAATGATTGAACAGAGCTGCTAGAAGTTGAGGCCATTGCGAAAAATCGACCTCACGCAGCGAGGATGCCGCTGATTTTTAATAAGTTCTGTAGTATCCTCTAACAATGATAAGTTTACAGAAAACAAACGAATGAGTCAAGTGCAGGGCCCCCAAGCTACCATACTTCACCTTGAAGCCGATTTTAACTCGCGCTCACCCATACTGAGTGTAGGTTACGCTCTAAGAGTATTACATATATGCGCCCACCACCATGCGCAGCGCCAGTGTCGTTACTGACACATATCACACAATCAGTGAGATACACGCATACAACAGCATGGTCCTATATATGTGCATTTATACCTGCTTTGAAATTAATTTGAATAAAAAAATAATTGAAGGGGAAAAAAGGCACTACTTATATAAAATGAAATTTATTAAATTGATATTAAGTGAAAAGAAATACAATATCTAAAATATAATTATTTATATATAAAAAATATAATGTGTATTATATTGTTTATTATTTGTATATACAGAAAACAAACTGGTTCAGTTAGAATTTTGTTCGTAATGCTAGAAAAACTAGTTTAATATTTAGATGCCACATACAAAAAAAATGCAATTGAGAGGGGACTGTGGAGCAGTGGGTAGCATTAGCCAGCTATCACTCGAAAATCCCGCGTTCGAGTCCCGGTAGTCCGATCCCATTTTTCAGGCATGGCTAAATAAAAGAATTTGAAGTATTTGTTGATGATAATGTTTTTCAGGCATAAAAGTATTGAAAATACTAAATCATTTGAGCAATAAAGGGGCGTACAGCCTAATGCCTATCACCTCCTCCACTCAATAGTATTTTTTATAAGTCATTGGGAATAAAAACCTAAACCTTAAAATGCAATTGGCAGAAAACGCGCTGTGGCATTGGTGGTGGGCACGAGTTAAAATCTGCTTCAAGTTCACAATAGTTTAGAGCTTGGGGGGCCTGGTGAAGTGAGGAGGGGTATAATCAGGAGTAAGGAAGTTTGTTGATATCGACGTTAAAATTTCAGGAAGCCAACAGGGCAATCCGATAGTTGCCTTGACGGGTTGTGTTTTGCACCTTTTCTCGTGTGAAGACTTCCGGAAAACCTTTCAAGTAGAGAGACAGCCCACGGACCAAAGAATTCTGAACCTCTGTGACGTTTCCAAACGTTTGACCTTCGGCGGACATACGTCTATCTACTTCGAATCTTCTTCGTGACGTAAGCTAGCTTATAGAGCTCAGACGTCTCCTTCCCGTCGGTAATCCAAGCGCCGAGCACTAGATGGCGCGCTATCACGGTTCCACAAGTGATCGAATAACTACACTATATGTATACGTTCTATAATATACGGGTTTCAATAGTTCACTTAGGAGCGTCCACGGCAGGGATCGGCTACGTCAGCCCTATTAACAGTCTTGATTGAACCTGACAAAATTTTTTAAACTTCACGCCTCTCTGAATCTTTGTCTCCCATCTGCTGTAGAGGATAATTCTGGGCAGATGGGGTGATCACCTCTCCTCTCTTCTCTTGAATTATCTCCTCTGCTAGCTGCTGCAAGTACGAGGCAAGAACCCATTTTTTCCAATCTCCCTTGTACTGGGACGCAATACCTCCATGTCAATAAAGCATCTTCTGTTAATGTTTTGTCTTCATCAATTTTGACAACATGACGAAAACACCAAGGGACCGTTATCTTACACCAGTCTTCAGCACTGTATATAACTATCGACTTACAGATTTTGTGTTTCAACAAATACTTGGTACTTGCACAATAATCGTCGTTGATAATACACCACACATCCACATTTACAGAACTGCAAAAGCACTCAATCACCAATCGTTCGATCAATTAACCACAGCCACCACAGTTTATATTCTTCTACGGTACGTCTTCTTCCCTTTGAGGAAGAATTTGTCTATCTTATCGACGGAACAATGACTGACTACCAAATCTTACTTTTCAAGAAAATGCATTTCGTCATAACGTTTTCTCTACGTTTACTACGTCGATGCAATTAATTTTATTACACATCTGTACAATAACAATTAAATAAAATTGATTAAAATAGTTGATAGTTTTAAATATAAGTCAAAGTCGAAATATATCATTTATTCACCTTATTTATAATCCAATCACATATGACTGCCTGGACAAATTAGTCTACTAATAAAAGAGATGTCTCTATTTGTAACATTTATGTTTCATGTTACAAAGTTATAATGTGTCATTACAATTTCATATTGAGCTTCTGTTCATATAAATATACAGTATTAATTATTATTTAATGTAAATTTAAATGACAATTATTAGGACTGTCATAGAGACGTTAAAGTTTCAGAATTGGTTAAACTTTAGTTTGGGGGAAGCGTTATTTTTTATTCAATATTACTTGACGAGAGAAGTCCGAAAATGACGGTTTTCAAGTGCGACGATCACTACTTCAATAATAATTTGTGTTGAAAGGTAAGCGTTTTAGGGTATTTTTGCAGTGTAATTGGCTGCCATGTTGACTTTTAGCGACGATTCGACCAATCAGAAGAAACCCTGGCCATAATCGGTCACGTAGGTGGCACACATTTCAGCGGAATAATTCAAATGCTGGTAATTACTAAAAATGTGAACTTTGTCAATTTCAATTACAAATTTCAGATTACATCGCTGGAATATTAAGCTAACCTAATCACTGTAACTTGGTATAACAAAAAATTATAATTTTGATATTTTTTACACCCCTCAGGCAGAAACTTATTATTATAAATTAACCGTCAGGCGACTGAACTCACAGCGTCAAAAGTTATTGAAAACACAAATATTGAAAATTAATGAATTATCCAGAGGCGGTCACTGCAGTGAAAGTACAACATATCTAGAAACACGCCTTGATAAATTTGACTTTTCGCGGCAGAATGAGCACCACCTACACGACCGATATTAGCCAGGGCTTCTCCTGATTGGTTGAATCATCGATAAAAGCCAACATGGCGACCAATTACACTGCGAAAATACTCTAAAACGCTCATCTTTAAACACAAATTATTATTAAAATAGTGATTGCCGTATTTCAAGATCATCATTTTCGGATTTCTCTCATCAAACACTATTAAAAGAAACCAAGACCGGTTAAAAATAAAGTTTCCCCCAAACTAAAGTTTAGCTCAAAAATTTCAATCGGATGAATTACTAGTAAGTTTTAGTGGTTGGTATGGTTACACTGATGATCTGGTTCTCTTTTTCGTTCGGCTAATCGAGCGTGTACGTTGCTGTGATAAATAACATTATTAATCGCAGGTAATCCCATTGTTTAAAGCTCATCTGATGCAAATTTATTATAAATTAATTATTAATTTTAAGAATTGATCGTTTAATGATAATATTTCATATTTAATCTGGCGTTAAGAAAAGTCCGTAACCTATAGTGGTCGATGAAGTAAACTTAGTACAAGTTGTTTTCCCTTGTCGTTATTCTATTCATTAGATTTAAGTAGTATTATTTCAAATTTATTAATATTCGATTTAAGTTATTGTATCAATACTCATTTCATGCATTTATTGTGTACACAGAAAGATGAAAATTTAAATTTGTTTCATGTTTATTATAGGTTATATTTAAATGACAACAGCATAAAGAATTGGTGTTATACCTTGATTTATTTATTCCTATATACATTCACTAATTTAAATTTATCGGTTTTTCAGTCATGGTGCGTATGAACGTTCTTAGCGATGCTCTTAAATCCATTAACAATGCTGAGAAGCGTGGCAAGAGACAGGTGCTCTTGAGACCCTGTTCTAAAGTAATCATTAAATTCTTAACCGTAATGATGAGGAAAGGTAAGAAAATATAAAAATAAATACTTATAAGTATAAATCTATAAATAAAATTGTATAATTTACATTGTACAATTAGATTGTGTATTATTTACTTCTGGAAGTAAATATTCTGAATGTGATATTTTACTACATCGTTGTTATCTCTTCTAGGTTATATTGGAGAATTTGAAATTGTTGATGATCACCGTAGCGGTAAAGTAGTGGTAAATCTTAGTGGAAGGTTAAACAAATGCGGTGTTATTTCACCCAGGTTTGATGTACCAATTAATGATATTGAAAAATGGACTAATAATCTGTTGCCATCCAGACAGTTTGGGTATGTATTTTTAAATTGATGATATACTATAAATAATTAATTATTTACGTAAAATAAAATTTATGTTATAGATATGTTGTCCTAACTACAAGCGGAGGAATCATGGATCATGAAGAAGCAAGAAGGAAACATCTTGGAGGAAAAATACTTGGATTTTTCTTCTAATTTTTATTTAATTAAATAAAATTTTAATATCAAATGACTTGTTTTTCTTTGCTACCTTCTCAACAATAACATTGGTATATGTAATTTATAATTCGTCTTTCTGATTACTTTATTCTTATATTTTAATAAAAAGTGAAAATTAACGGTGTGTTCCGTGAAAATGAAGTATAAGAAATAAAAAAAGATTACAGAAAATAAATATAATGAAAATAATTGAAAGACATATTTTATTCGACATAAATTATTATTTTTCAATTAAGAATATTATAATTTTAATGTAATATTAATTAATTTTTCAATAAAAATATGTTTTCGTAGAATTTACGTTCGATGTATATCGAAGCAGTTACCAACCACCTCACCAACCTGTAGACGCTCTCTGATTGGTTGTCGTTGGTTCTCGCTGATTGGTCGACGACTGCTGGGGACGTTAAGCATGCGCGTGGTTAGAATTTCAACTTGATTCCTCCTGTGGACGCAGCCGATGACGGTCAGTCAACAAAAGTTTGTAATTCGAACCAAACTCACGGATAGTTCGGAGCATGTGTCGCGTCGTGCATGCTTTTATTTTTCGTTCAAGTTTTGCAATAAGAGTTTTTCGGATGTGTTTTCTGTGTAAATAAAATAAAGTGTAAATGAGTTTTTAAGAAATTCAACGGTGTTGCCAGGTGTTACCAGGTGAATGTGACCGTTTTGTGCTGCATTACCTGGGACTTTCCTGAAAGGACAACCTTACGGAAGAAAGTATTAAAACTCTAATTTTGATATACAGTGCATTTACGTGGAAACAAGCGATCATTACGGATTCAAAATTAAGCGTTTTGACATTTGGATGTTAATATTTCGAACACGTACACCTGTTTACTTTTCCAATAATCATCGTATTGTGTAAGATATTCTAACAAAGATCCGCGACCGTTTATCGTTATTACGACAATTTTCGTGTAACTTTGCCCGCTGTCGTAATATTTTCAAACGCCGCCAGTTATCAACATTTGTTTACATTTCAACGAATTTTCGATTAAATTAATCATATAAACATGAATATTACAACGACATACCGTGAGAAAGCGTCGAACGATACGTAACAATTTGCGGCAACAAAGTTGTAGCGATGCGTTAGTACCGAAAGGCGAAGGATAAGAAAACAGTCGAATGTTTGAAGCACGAATGGAAAACGTTACGGATGCTTCAGGATCGTCGGTTTTTCGAAAGTGGAGGAGGGACTACGGGTGCAAGTAAAAGGAATGTTGCCTCACAGGTGTACGTCGTAATGCTCTTTCGTTACGTTCGTTGAAAGAAAAACGCGATCGGGGCTGAATTGAACGCGTGAACTTAAAGGAACACGAAAAAAATGAGGAGAGCGTACAGGAATTGTTGGTATTCGTTCGCGTAACTTGACCGTGCGATTGTACGACGACGTTCGCGTTGGTGAAGTGTGAAGGAAGTGCAAGTGACGAGAGAGCGGTACAGTAAGAATTCACCAAGTAAAACATGGAGATGCTGTGGAGAAATGCAGTGGCGGACCTGTCGACCTTCCTTAGCACGAGGACGCGGATTTTGTTTGCCGCTGTCTATTTCATCTGGATCGCTGGCAGCGCCTGCGCCACTGGTGAGTTTTCGCGCCCATTTCCATCTTATTCTAATATAAATTTTTTAATTTTCCTTCACTTACCCGTACGCAAAGTATGCATTTTGATACTTAATATATTATTATTCTTTTTCATAAAAATCGATAAATATTATTTTCATTTTTTTTTTTTAAATTAAACATTCGTATTGTGGCGTTGGAAAGAAGAATACATATATAGGTCGATCATTAACCTATTACTATTCAAAGTTACATGTTTGCAATATCTTACCTGCAAAATGTCTTTCTTATAGAAAATACTTTTGATCTTTGGGAATTAACGGGTTAAAGTTAACAAACAGAGGAGGATTTTTAAAACAATTAGTTCGCGAGTTTGGTGATTGCGCGTAATTACAAACGGTATTCGGATTGTCGCGAAACTGGCACGAGTACAGGATACATGGTCCGCGTTTACAATATACGCGACAAAGATGTACGGTCCGATGTGGACGCGCGGTGACGGAGTTGAACGTTTCCTGAAACGGGTCAGGCTTAATTTGCGGCGATTTAAACATCGGGAAATGCTGCTGAGTAGAAAGACATAATGATCTCTTGGCTCTTGACCAAATTGCTTTTACATACGGTTGATATATAGCTAAACGAATATTTGTCTGTAGAGAGAACAACTTTTTCTAACCTCTTTTCAAATTCAGTTACTCGATCAACATTGTACAAATTTTTAGATAGCATGAATATTAACCGCCGGATAACGGACCGTGGAGAGAGCCTATTTTTTAAATTTGGAGACAGAAAATGATAATGGAAACGGAATTAATTTTGGTAATTAGGTTAGATAAATGAAATTAAACGTTCTCGATTATAGACTTTTAAATCTGTGTGACAATTGGGTCTAATAGTCCCGTTATCGCGGATAGTTTCGCTTGATTATGGAGGTAATTGCGCGGTTATATGATTTATCGCTAGTATATCGATGGGGCACCGTGCTTGGTCGCCGTTGTGTACATTGTGCTTCATTATGAATGGTATCAAGGGCGGATTGTACGCGTTACGTTAAGGGGGCTCGCGTTAATGGGCTATAAGTTGCTTTGTACCGTAGAACCGTCAAATGGCGTTATGAATTTATGCCCCCTTTTTGTGAATGCTCGTTTGTGTTACCTTAGTAAATTGTAATTACCAGCCAGAAATTTTTTAAATTGAATATTGAAACATTTAAATATTTCTATATCTAATTGGAATTTCCAAAGGTAGAAACGTTGGTTAATAATAAAATAAAAATCGAAAATATAACAATTTTATTAATATTACTAATACAATTATTAGGTCGTTAGAGGCTAATTACTGTAACCGTTGGATACTTAGGCTTACTTTCAAATATAGAAATTCTTAAGTAGCTGAATCAGTTGTTCAAAATTATTGTATCGAGGTTACAAGGAAAACTGTGTATGAAATAGAAACGGAGTATCAGTTAATTAATTAGGGCATGAAGATATCAGTTACGGGTTAAATACATCCGTATTAACGAATCGAGCCACCTTTCTCCATGCTTCGAGCAATTAATATGGCAAAAATCTACGAAAAATCAGACTACCCTTTTCCAACCATGAGGGAACGTAGGAGCCAGACTAATTGAGATTTATTACGACATTAATCCGTCCAATTGTGCGAACGAAGTTAAACCGTTGACCTCTTCGTTGATGATTGGAAAGAATACGTTACACGTGCCACGATATCACGATAAAATAATACCGCCGCGATATTATCATCGAAAAATCTGCCCCGATTTCACCGATTCGATGACCTTTAAAAGCTGAAAGCGTGAATTTTTTGTTCATTTTCACTTCTGCCTTTTCGAACGAAAAAATCGAACAAGCATTTCGTTTTAGGACGATGTTCGTTGAGAAAATGATCGAATTTATTGTTAAAATAAAATATAAACATTTTTTATTGGAAATTATTTCGAAAACGTGTCCATAGGATATTATTGAATCGTTAAGGGATTAAAATAGGTAGCCAGTTTGACCATACTTCGTCCTATTGTGATTTTCCTAAATCACTATAGTTTGTCACGGGTCAGATTTCTCCGTCATAGAAATACTGCATTACGAGAAATTGGCATGCATTTCGTATTAGTGTCTCAGGAAAGACAAGCATTCTCGTGTTTCCAGGTCGATGGTCGGTATAATTTAGCCGAGTAAAAGGGCACACGAGCGCAGTCTGGTGTAAAGGTAAATTGGCGAGTGATCCGAGGGAAGAAGAAGGTTTCGTGTGTAATAGTCCTTTAAAATGTACCAAACAAAAAAAAAATGAAAGAAAGAAACAGGGAAACACGGAGCTCCCGGGGTCTGTTTTCGTTTTAGTTTTAGAGCTTCATAATAGCACTGTTCCTTCCTGCACTATTCATGAAAAAAGGTAACAACTTTTTGTTTGAAACGCATCCGGAAATTCGACGACTTTGAAGCGACGTTAGGTTCTAAGGTGTAATTCGAAATCGCAAGAAACGATGTTAATTTTTTGACTAAGAGTAAAATAGAGGATCGAGTAGAAAATTTTTTAGTTATTTTAATCTTCTAAAGTTTCCTGTATAAATATATTCAAAATTCTTCTTTAAAGTCCCTGGCAATGATTACATTAAATGTTAAGTTTAATTAAAAGAATTCAATAAAGAATATAATCGTATTTCAAATTAATTTAGAATATGCATTTAACATTTTCCCTGCACTTTGATCAATCTCATACTGAATATTAGCTTTAATCGAAATAAACCAAACAGGATAGAAAAAAATGTATATAAATAATTATCATGTTTTTTTTCTTGCATTCCTATCGATTAACTCACAATCAGACACGCGGTCTATTATTATGTACGAATGACTAACGCAAAGGAACTTGTATCGCTTACGCATTCACTTTACGTGTACAACGTGCACGTTCGCGATGTACAATGTACATACAAACGCTTTTATTGCCGGTGTACCATCGATAATTATTATTAAACCGTGTGCATCCGTGTGTCGTCTTAATTGCACTCGTACCGTTGAATTATATGCACGCGACCCTATTGTTCTGATTGTCGAGCCGCAATATGCGTATGATTCGCACAGATTGATTAAAAAGAGAACCAATGAACCCTTTGGTACGTGAATTTTCAATTGAAAGATGAAAATTTGATTGTTAACCTTCGAACGACGAAACCGGGACAATCGTGACCCAGACCTAGAATATGTAAATGGAATTTTGAAATGCAAGAACTTCGTGTATTGGACGAGGAATAGTTTAAAATTCAATTCAAATAGTGGGACTCTCTCCATGGTCCGTGGGCCGAGAGTTAAACTTTTTAGCTCAATTGCTCCAATTAATATTTCGAAAAATAATAAAATCGTACGAAAAGCAATTAGAACGAGTAATCCCTAAATTTTGCTTTGAAGGAAAAAGTAATATCTTAGATATTACTGGCCCTTTCGTATATTTTTATATTATTTATAAGAAATAGATAAGAATTAACCCTTTGCACTCGAGTGGTGTCTCTGAGGCACCATATTTAATTTATCGGAGTATTCTAAAATGCGAAATTTAAGTTTCATCCGTATCAAAATATAGAAAATTAAGGAAGGGAATAGAAATAAACAGATTCTTAAATATTTCTAACACTTTTCTTCCGACATAGTGCATTTGGTTTCTGGAAGCATAGCTAGAAAATTAGATTAGGACCCGATTACGTCCAAAAATGATTCGAGTGCAAAGGGTTAATAAATTTGCCGCTTAAATATTTTATCAAGCACTTAAGAGATTAAATATCGATTGAAAAAGCATCAGTTTACATAAATGTCTGCAATATGTGGTCTCCCTGCATGAAAGGGTTAATTAATGCATCCAATTTATATGTGAAATATTAGTTTCCTTTTATTGGGGCATGGTTTCGTAAAGAGAACAGACGTTCATTGATTAAATGTTCCTGGAACAACAGGGGGCATTGATACACCACCCCATAGATAAGAAGAGATAAGAAACGAATTGGGCAATTGGAGCATCAACGTACAAACAACCTCGAAAGTTTATTACTTTTATTCTTGTTCGTGTATTTTAATCGATTGTCTTGAAAATTGATTGACACCTAATTACGTAATTTGTGAAATTATACAAATTAAAAATATTTTAATTTTTATCATTATTTTATCAAGTATCTTTGTTTGGTACTTAAAGTTATGAACAATCTTCGAATATATTGAATGCTAAAAAACTATGAAATATACAGAATGATTCAATAAAAACTGCCATCTGAAATGTTAAGAAAATTTAAAGAAGAACCGTGTTTATCAAATTATGCTCATAAAACACAATAAATTTCATTTCAAACGTTTTTTGATAAAGTCATTAATTCATCAGTTATTTTAAGTGATGATTGTTATCAACTCAACCTCCATTGTTTCAAATTATAATACAAAATAATTCATTTCTTCTTTCCTTCGGTGATTTATCTATTCTTAAGATTATTGTTTCAACTTTCTATTAGGCAGGACTCGTGTTACCTGCGTTAATTGATACCTGCATTCTTGACTGTCTATTTGTTGTTAATAAACACTGTTTATTGGTGATCTGGTTACTGTCGAACACCTCTCGCATTGCTCACTATGTTATTTATTATTTGTGACATTCGATACTCGTGTTATTTAGCTCTCTATCGACGAGAATAAGTAGACAAGCGCCTAAATACTTTGCAGATTTATTAAACATTTATCGCACGTTTGTGGATCGATATAGAGAAGAGAAAAAAATTCAAAATAACAATCGGAATCACGTGTTGCTCGCCGTACGATTAAAAACAGTGAAATTATCATTATTGACTAGTTTAAGCGTGATACGGCACTGGTATAGGTTTCGATAAACGGACAGGAAGACGAGATTTCTCGTCTGTCCAGGTCGTTGTGGTCACTATATGGATGAAAATAAAAAAAAGGTTGGTTCGGTAACCTGTACCATGTAAAAAAGTAACTGGCACGATGGTGTAGGTGCACATAATGCCACGAAAGGTATCTATCACTGGCGTCAGCTTAAACCGTGCCACAATAGAGGACAAGGGCCTTTACCTGGCCCTCGAGTACAGCCTCTGCCTAGCCTCTTCTGTGTACGTGTATTGGCCTCTGTTCCACTCATGCCATTTTCTATAGCATTCTTCCCGTTTTACCTGCTATATACTGGGTGTCTTAAAATTAAACGATCAGATAGGCCGGCAAAAGTTTTATAAAAAAATTATAATCGATATTAAGATATAATATAATTCTCTTCTTGTATAATAAAATATGATCGTACAAAGTATACCACAGAAACTCTATGGAAAATGACTCTTGGTGAATTTGGCTGAGATTTTGCCATTTTGTGGTTTTAAGATCAATGACTGTGTCTTATTTGTGCCTTAATCGTACATCTTAATAATCATTTTATTAAGTAACTGTTGATCTTTATAATTACTGCTATTTGTTAAATTCAATAAGGAGGCATTACTTAGATTTGATTTTTTATTTATTATGTTTTCTACTTTATTTCGATTTGAAAGCAAACGTACCTCAAACACCGTCAAGTGTTAAAATCGATCAATTTTCATTTTCCAATTGACAACGGTTGGTTTTCGTAATAGTTAAATTGCTGTTATCTATCTACTTAGGCGTCGTTGCTCGACAATTGCACTCTTCGGTCTTGTCTTGCGTTGTCGCAACACTAACTGCTTCCTACCTCAAGAA
This sequence comes from Stelis phaeoptera, assembly GCA_943735885.1. Lineage (NCBI taxonomy): Eukaryota > Metazoa > Arthropoda > Insecta > Hymenoptera > Megachilidae > Stelis > Stelis phaeoptera. The sequence continues at coordinate 9,779,146 of OX030933.1, forward strand.
ATTTCGTCTTATTGTACATACTTAAACTTCGATGACGGGAACAGGAAACTAATTAACCGTGTTATTCGAGGATTGTTAAATTGTTGCATGTCAAGTGGTCGATTTTTGAACATAGCAAATCCGATACAGTTTCATGACATAAAACTATCGCAAAGTAACACTTGAAAGCTTAAAGTTCGAAGAAAATGTCTGCGTAAACGATTCGTCAATATTTTTTACACAAAATAGCGAGATTCTTCAGTTCGAAGCTCCCGCCCATCTTTAGAGGGTTTAAATTCTGTACCAATTTGTTTAGCATAATACAACACATCGAGGATCTCAAAAATCTCCCCTAGGGTTAAAAGGTGATGAGTTCTAGGGGATCGTTCGCGACCCTTGCAATTCATAGAAGGTTATTACACCTAAGTCCTTTTTATTCACGTACAGTACATAGCTCTCGTACACACGTGTCTGAATGCTACTGCTCGTCGACCGGATGTCCCCTTCTCCTTTTCCTTTTGGATCTTCCATCGCGTCATCCTCATTATCGTTATCTTTCTTCCTTCAGCAGCTTGATTCGCTGCCGGTTACCTTTGTCCTCTCTTTCACCTGCGACGAAGTTTCGTGCTTCCGATCGACGTGGACGACCTGCATATCTAGTGGCCAATGAAAGTTGCATGTTCATTGTGCTCTTCATGGAACGTTTAGTGTGTAAAATTGTTAAATACGAGCGTCATTATCCCTTCTTTCTTTTATGAAGAGCGAGAATTTTGAATTCGAAGAAGTCTTCGAAGATTTAATTTTAGTTTTGATATAATACAGTGGTAAAATTGTAGCAGACCTTTTATAATGTGGACAACCCTTGTATGTTACACGTGTTTGTATCACGCTTCTAAAAGTTCCATTCAAGATCCTTTCGACGCAACACGGAACGAATTAATTGTGTAATAAGAGAATTATGTGACAGATTTGGTCACGATTGACCTGGCTTCCGCCGTTTGAAGGTTAACATTGCAAAATTTTTAAGTTACCGCTCTATGATTACTTTTTTTCCCCCCCGATTCGATTAATAGAAAAATTGAATCGTGAAAGGATTCATGTATGAAACACTGAATGAAATATTGGTTCATTAAATGAGAACTGAGAACGTTCAGTTGATTCTCATAAATGGATTTTCATCGTTAAGTGGAACATGTGTTATGTATATTCCAAAAAGCTGGTTAAACAGTTCAAGGTACGTTTATGTGTTATTGTTATCAGCACCATGGTATCGTTCAAACGCCATATGCGTGTTTGTTCAGATGGCTGAATTGTGGAAAGATAGTGTATCGCGTTCTGCTACTACTTTGTTGCGATCAAAATTAATCGTTGCCAGGAGTAACATCCTTTTCTAATTAATACATATATTTAAGAATTATCAATTAAAAACAAATAAAACACTGCCATTCGTCTGAAGAAAGGTTAACAATGCGAACTGTTTGCGATATTTCAATCTTTAACCCTCGGACCGTCGAAATAGCGAAAATTTATATTTAATTTTATCCTACTATACGTATTAAAAATATTATTCTTTTAATATATGAACGTTCTAACTCGTAATTCATTTCCTTTAAATATTATTTTTCAAAAATACGTTAAACGGTCAATTTTGATGTTGATTGTTAGCAAAATGCTGGATAATTTCATTTCAAAATACATCGCCAGTCAAATGTACCGTTTGCTTATCAGTAAAACCTTATCAACATAGGATCCACCCAGCGTACAATGGTTTCCGTTGTCTGGATCTCGTTAAGAGCCGGCTCGTCCGTTGGTTGACAAAAAGAATTACGGTTTCTGTCGACGTGTTCCAGTCATAGTTGACTATAATTCCTATTATTATTCCTATGGTTGGTTGTCTAGGCGAGTGAAAGAGCCACGGGTACGCGGCGAACGGTTCCGTGGTCCGATGGTAGCCGGTGCAGAGGCCACTGACCGCCCCCGGCAAGGCTTTCTCATCCTCCGTTTCTTCTTTTCGGTTTTGTTCTTCGTCTTCTCGTCCAAGGGACAGCACACACGTGTGCGTGTGCATGCCTTCGAACGCATTGGCTCACGTAAGTGGCCCTGCCGATTCAGACGAGTTCTCCTTTATGGAAGAATAGGCGACCAACTGGAATGACGGACGATGACGAACAAACCTGACCGCTAACTTCTTCCTTCGTTCTTCGTTCGGTTGGATCTCTAGGTTTTTCCCGTAGGGTATTAATTGTTGAACAGTTGTTAATTCCAGGAAAATGATGATCGTTATCCTGCTCGAAGTAGAATCTTATTTCTTCAGGCATTGTTGTTCGTAGAATCTTATACCTTATATTCTTGAGTATAATCTTGTATTACTTCGTTCATCAGATATTAATTTTATTGCTCAGAAGTTGTTAAATTCTTGGGAAACAATCATTAACATCTTACGGTAATTCTTATCATTCTTCTTAGGGAAGAATCGAATAGACATCCTGTTCTTATAGAACGTTTCTTGTTCACACTTGAAAATAATTATTTTATACAATGTTCGAACTAAGGTGAAACGTTAACCGAGATTTTAGCTGATCTTGCACTCTCCACGGGGTTTGTCTGTTTGACTTGGAAATGAAGACGAAGCGAAAAGATTTCCGGAAACGTTTCACAGAAATCCAACGGATTATGGAGCATCCTTTAATTCGTGAAACTGATGAAAGAAACTCGACGAGTCGTGGCCGATTCTCTTTTGAAACTTTCGTTTTCGAGGTTAAACGCTTACGAAAGCAATGACTAAACGGAACTGGCGGACAGTGACTCGATTCAAAGGAATCCTTTCAAGACTTCGATAGCCAATCACGATCAGACGTTGTCCGATGGAACTGTTTTACGAGGAAATCGAGCAATTCTGAGAATTTCATCGTGAATGGATATCAGAACTACCAATATTCGAATATTTTGTCTCCCTGTGGGGAGGGGAACAGAATACACCCACAGTAGCCCCTGCTTGTCGTAAGAGGCGACTAAAAGGGGAACAAAAAGAAAAAGTATTGATAAGAAAAGGAAAAATAGTATTCATAAACCGATGTAAATCTTCTTCAGCAAAAGAGAGGTGTTTAACCACTAATAACGTCATCCCCAGGAATAAAATAAACCTGAGAAAAACTCATTAACTAAACTAACTAAACTAAATAATTTTGGAAGAACAGATCATAATCCGGTGCTGTGTGTCGTAATTTCCACACTTTTTGATACGAATTATTCCAATTATTCGAATCACAGTCAATCCCTCTTATAACACGGTTAATTCCATCCATATTGCATCGAAACTTCTTTAAATGAAATTAAAAGTTATACAAAGGAGCGCAATGGAAACATTCGTGGTATACGAGGGTTCTGTATGGTGAGTTGTTGCAATGTTTATACTATGTTATCATAGAATGTCTGTGGAAGGAATTGGATAATTTCGAAATTGAAAAGCGACGTTTGACTCAGATTCGTGAATACATATGGAATCTTGATTTTATCCTCGGAAGAACCGTGAAATATTTTCCTTCCTTTTCCGTCGAATTTCCTTTTTGGTAGCTCGCCAATCGCATTCGCTTGGTCCTTGCCCCGTTGCATGGCAAATAGGATGCACCAATCGCGACAAACAGAGAAAATTTATCGTCCACGTGTTGTTCGTTATGAAACGAAACAGGAACGTTTTCAGGTACATTCGTTTAGAGCAGTGTTTGCCAACGTGCGAGGTAATTAGGAAATTTTATATTTGTCAGCCGTAGGTATTTGTTACTTCTGAAAATTAAACAGTGTCAATTAAACACAAAGGGTCGTAGTGCTGTAAAATCATTATTTCAGTAGAAAATTATATATAATATAATAGAAAAGTATTATGCCAAAGGATGCATCAAAATCTTTGAAACATCGAGGTGGAACATGATCCAAAGATCAACTGGATTTTCGTTAAAAGAATTCTTTTTCTGTCGATACAACACCGCTAGAACTCGCAAAAGCATCACTCCGCGTCGTTGTTCTAGGTGACACACGGGTGTATGAAACTTTTTTTTTTTAGAGATGTTCGCATTTTTTCTAGTTATCGGTCCGCGTAAACAGCGCCCCTTGAAACCGTAGGTCGTATTGAAAAGTTCTCAAAGGGCGAAATAGATGTGTAACGGAGAAAAGAGGAACGACGAAGAGGGGATTCTCTTTCAGCCGGGCCTCTCTGTAAGCTTCTTTCAGCGAACGAAGCCCAGGCTATCAAGTCAGTCTTAAACAGCTCTGAAATTCATGACTCGAGAGGAAGAGAACAGACTGTCAAGCCGGGCTGATAATCTTTCTCCGTTCGCGTATAATGAAACGATGAGATTTCTTCTTTTTCATCGAACATTGAACCCGATATCCGTGGGATAATAATCAAAAGTTGGTCGTCGTGATGTGATTATTTCTTTGGTTCCTTTTCGATGAAAATTTAGCTTACGTTGGGTGATATTTAGAGCAGAACGCACGTTGATAATTAAGACGCAGGAAATTGGTCGGACTAATTGCGATAATATTTAGATTTACAACTGAAAACGAGTGGAAACTGCTTATGGTGAGTTCTTAACGAGTTAGTAATTTCCTTAGGATTTTGAGAGCCCCCTATCAACAATAGTGCTAAAAATGACACAGGGTCGATTATTACCCCTGCTACATTTCTACCCCTCTAAGCCATGGTATTTAAGGGTTAAAACTAAGTCAGAAATACGGTATCCAAATTCTACAGTAACCACCATGAATATCTCCAATTAACTCTGCTACATTTACATATGTTTATTCTGCATCCAATAAGAAGTCACCAAAACGGATTCAAACAAGAACATTCTATTATATTTTAATTATCATACGTATTGTCAGCCCCATTGTTCACCGAATAATGTCGGTTCGTCACCAACAAAGGATCGAATTTGCATCTAACTATATGGCTTCTCGTAATAACGGGCTGCATCTGGTTCACCGTGTCTTCTTGTTCCGGTGTTGACCATCAACGGTATGATGGATGAAAAGTGAAAATATCCAGTGAATGGAATAGTATGTCGGCAGTTGCAGGTTGTATAATGCGTGCCTATACGTACGCTTCCAAGGTCTTTATCAGTAACGGAAATTCTCGGTTACCTGAGCACGACTACGAAAGGACATTAAAAGTGTAACAGTTTCGCTAACACGTTATGCTGGGTCGGATATCGAACTCCACGTTCCAAAGAATGGATAAAGGTTGTACGTACAGGATATCTCAGAAAAGTTGCATTGGTGATAACTGAGTACTGTTGGTTCAAAGCATGGACGACGGATTTTGATGAGTTGCTGGAATAAGCAACTGTGGTCAGACGTTATTTCATGACATAAAAGTGTAACGAAATGGTACACGTGCCGTATCAATTTAAAGCTTAAAGTTTGCTGAAAATTACTAGATAAAGCCTTCATTGATATTTTTAATGTAAAATGGACGATTGGGTTAGATCGTCGCACAAGCTGTGCGTTTAGTAATTAACAGTCGATTTGGGAACGTATAAAGTCTGTGGCGATTTCATGACATAAAAGTATCGCAAAATGGCATTCATGGCACATTAATTTAAAGCTTAGAATTTGGTGAAAATGACTACATAATCGTTTCGTCGATATTTATAATACAAAATGGCGGATAATCATCTTTATAGGCAAATGTTACAATTCCAGCGCGAAATGGTTGATTTGGAAAAGTAAAGAGTCTACGGCGATTTCATGACATAAAACTATCGCAAAATGCTACTCATGACACATTAAATTAAAGCTTAAACTCTGAAGCGAATGACTACCCAAAGGCTTCGTTGATATTCTTAATAAAAAACAAGTGACCAATACGGTACTACAAAATAACACCTTAAACAGCTGATCGCGCGCCATAACCTACGAAAAGGAAACAAAGCTTGCTACCAGTTTTCGTACAGCTCACCTGGCGAATACAATTGATTGCGTAACTGTAGTACAAAGTTGTACGACGTGGTTATTACCACACCGCACACCAAGTGTGCCCAGTTTTACCACGATACCGCATTTCCTGTAACAACTTTCAACTTTGCAATATACCTGCTCCGAGGCGAGCGATGAAGTGTCTGCCTTGCTTCTTTCTTTTGAAAATAACCATACTCCTACGGTTTTCTTGTTCACTAACAAATTCAGTCTAACATACATGATAAATGGGTTATAAGGGTTTCACACAAATACAAATATGATTGATCAAAGTTTCTTCAACTATCTTGTAATAACTTTCATCAACTATACGGAGAGATTTCGAAGTTTTTACGCTCAACTCAGATTTTTTAAACAGAATCATATATTTTTATGTCATGGTATGATCATAAGCGGTATTTATATCAAGATAACCAACGCAATTGCAAATCATCGTCCGTTCTCGTCATGAAAAAGGATTCACAATAAAATATTCATTTCTTAATCAAATATGCTGCTGCTGTTAATAAAAATATAATCACGATACCAATATTTTGCACAGAAGTTCAAAAATAGAGGTTCTATTGTGTATCCTGTTGCCTCAAAGGGTATTTTATGAAATAAATAAATAAATTACCCCAGCCAGGACTACAAGGGGAGATTCCAGAGCGACAAGTCGCAAGGTTGAGTTAGGTTGTGTCTTGCGTAGCATACAGAATTCCAGACCATCGTGAATAGCAGTTTCGCAGACCGTCCCTTTCGAATCCCTACCCGGGGATCCTTTCGTGGCTTCCCTTTTTCTTTGTTTTTATTTTTTATCCCTTCTCTGCTTCGACCTCTCTTTCCACGTTTTACCTTCGCGAACTTGGCTCGCAGCTTCGTCTTCTCGTCCTCCCTGTCCCTTTTCCCCGCTGACCTTCCTGCGATCTTCTAGTCGTCGTCCGTTTCTTGGACTCGCCGATAGAACCGAACGTATAACGTATACAGCCGGTATTTTACAAATTGCTCGGTCAAGAACATCAAAGTATCGAAGCTGATTCCTTTTATCCCGACAGGAAATACCTGTCCAACCCATGCACGATCCGAAGGTGGATAGGTGTTCATTAACACGTTAGATATTACGGTGAAAATATCCCCGTACAGCACGGCACAACGTAATCGCAAGCAGACTCCTATTGTTTCACTAACTGATTTGAATTTTTCACTCAGCCTTTTTTTTTCATCGAAACGAAACGTCTTGCCACGCGATTAATATTAAATTATGTATTTCGCTGGATAGCTGCTTCTTTTCATCACAATACTGCAACATTTTTAATCGAAATTATGAAGTTTCCAGCTAGAAGAAATGGGATTTTTTTTTATTTTTGGTAGTTATTCGACGATATTAAATTTGTGATGTTAGTAAATTGCTTTCGTTATAATTGCATGAATTGGATGGTAATTCTATTCGCGTGTTTAAAATCACTCGAAAGAAGTATCTTTCGACGACTTCCTACGATATTATCCACCATGAGCCACGGTAGTTGGTCACGTCTGTCGAACTAGCCCCCCACCTTGCAAAAATAAAGAAATAAATACATGAAAATTATTTTAATTATTTTAATTTGCAGAATATGAAAGCTCATAAATAGATCATAATTTTCATGTATTTGTTTCATTATTTTTGCAAGGTGGGGAGGCTAGCTCGATAGACGATAGTTGGTCATTTATACTTTTAAAATCAAAGTTGAAACGTGTTCCGCATTGCACGCGGTCGATCGATACGATTAACTTCTAGATATTTATATACAACGGTTATTGCACTTTGTTGAATCAGAATTGTATTATCGCTGTCGTAGACTTTAAATACGTTTCGTGACTGAGACTCATACTGAAACGAATCTATGTAATTATTGTCGTTGGAGCTTATGGTCCTTCAATCGGTTCAATCAATTTAATTCATGCCACGATGGTGTTGGCTGAATTCTTACGGACACATGAAGGACGAACGAAGGCTTAAGTGGCGGAAGATTACGCTTTCAATCGAGACATCACATTTTGTAACCTTGAGGGGATCCTGTCTTGCCGTGTCACGATGATAAAAAAGATCCGCGAAGGACACAATTGCATCGAAGAAAAGTGCTAATATTGCACCGCAAACGATCTACACTAGGGAACTGAAAATTTCTATGAACTTAGAAATAGATACATTTGGTTTTCTCGGTAAACCTTTTTCTTTTTTTAATATTATTACAATTACTTATTTGTAGTAATTTTTGTATCCTGCGATAGAATTTGAATAATATTGATTCTTTGATTGCCAACTTAATATATTTTTTAAATTTCTTGATTCAATTATAAAACTTGCAATTTCGAGAGCGATCCTGGGAAATCGTCGTTCCTGTTCTTTTCGCGTTTAATCGGAGGACATGGTCGTGGAGCAGGTTCCTCTATTCATTAGATTAATTTCACTTTGTATGGTTAATGGAAAGAAATGTTGCTGGCAGGTTAGTATGCCAAAAGGACGGTTCTACAAACGAGGTCCAATTTGGCACACGGTTCGTTGCGTACTTGGTGACTCGTCTTGAGTGTCCTTCCAACCACCAACAAGGACTCTCGATGAGTTCTCACGTGGTCGACTCGTTAAATTAAGTTCGGCAGGGTTGTACTTAGCATTTTGTACCAAGAATAGTCGAAGCTTTCCTAAAATGCAGTCAATCGCAGCTGTTAAATCAATTAAATTAAATCACAATTAAGCTTTCGCGGTTGGGACATTTTTGGCACCGTGTTCGGTCTGTTTTGGACTGAAGCCTTTGAAAATAAAACAAAAGCCTTTTTTTTTACGAATGTTTATTATTTGATTGTTGCATACTAAATGGTAGGTTTCGAAACAACGAAAGTCGAATATCTGATGACATAAAAGTATTGCAAAATAGCGCTTGTGGCACATCAATTTGAAGCGTAAAGTCTAAGGAAAATGAGTATATAAAACTTTCAGTAATATTGTTCGTATAAAATGACTGGTTTTAATAATACTGATAATTAATTGTAAATTGGTTGAACTATTGCTTGTTTCAACGAAGAACCAGCCATTTTATATGAAGAATATTGATGAAACGCCTATGCAGTCTTAATCTTTAGGGAATAAGCTTCAAATTGATGTGTCATAAGTGCTACTTGGCAACACTTTTATGTCATGAATTTACATCAGAATCCTTGGGTATCGAAATTGGTTAGTGTTCGTTCTAATTTGCAATCATTCGCGTTATGTGAAAAACATCAATGAGATCCTTTTATCATCGTTTCATTCAAACTTCGTACTTCAATTTGATGTGCTACAAGTGTAACTTAGCGATACTTTTATGTCATCAAATCGTCTCAGACTTGGCACGACCTTAAATCGATCATTCGATGCGTAACAATCCGGCGTTGCGTGTAATTCAATTATCCGTCGGATGACAGGAGAATAGTCCGCAGAATCTTCTTTAGAGAAGGAAAAAAAAAGCCGGGAATCAGGTCCGAAAGGTGATTAAACAATCGGTCGATCGTAACGCGAATGGTACCCGGTTGACTCGATGGCGCAAAAATGATGGCGTGCCATGTTTTCCTCCGTACGATTTCCCTTCTAAGGGCTTCCTTCCCTTGCCGGGCACGCGATGCTTACAAATTTAACGTCGCATTTGCATATCGTGCCGCAATGGACAGCCGCCTTCCTTGTTCCAGCCGATTGTTCGATGAACTTTAAGCACCGCAGCTCATTCGCACGTGCATAATGAGATTCGCATTGTGGTCCCCGTCTGAGGTTTTAGCCTGTTCGTTGCACCTGCTCCAGTTTCGATCATTCCTACCCGGATTATGAATTAAACGATAACGATAAAAGCGGTTCTCATTAAGAGGTTTTTGCGGTTTAGGAATAAATGAGGCGAAACCGGGGGTTGGTTTGGTCATAATTATCTCATCTGATTACGTTGTGTTGTACAGTTTCTGTAAACAGGTGTCTGCGGATAAAATGTTAAAAGTATTAATTTTTATTTCTGTAATATACGAACAAATTATTAATTATTTATTAAAAAATCGATATTTCTGTATAGCAGCTATAGTAATAGTATTACTACTATAGTAGTCAATTATTAAGCAGTAAATTATTAATCTGCAATAGTAGGTAATAATAATGGTAATATAGTATTAAATTATTAACGCACTTTAAGGAATAATTTTGGTGTAAAATATTGATATACAGTAGTAATAGTGGTAGCACTGATAACAATGATACTGAAGATATCGGTGCACGTTGATAAACAGGAGAAGATTATCGCAAATGAATCGTGAAACCTGTTACTTGATTTTCTAGTGTACATTGAGAACCCAGGGTAGAGAAATCGTAGTTTTAAAAAAAAGGGGGAGGGGGGGTGAAGATTCAGTCGTGGGAATACACGACTTGTGAGAACGTGCACTGAATGGTCGGCGATTTTTGTTGTGTGCTAATTCAAGGTTTTGCTCTGGTGAACGAGTTACTCTTCTACTCTTGAACAACGACCCTTTGTACATTTGTACACAACCGTAATTTTCTCAGTTCAAAAACCACTATTAGACGTTATACTTTGCAACACAGTTATACATCAAAGAAATTAATTAGCTACGTACGTCTACAGTTCAATTATGGTAATAACTATTGATTTTTTCGTAACATTTCGATGAAATTTTAGTTTTACTTTACCAGTTAACAATTTACATTAAAATATGGAAAATTAACGAAAGGAATAAAAATAAATCGATTCGTAAGCATTTGTAACTCTGTCCTTCCAAAATGATGCATTTTAGATTTTGGAAATTTTGCTGTGTATCTTAGTGCATGCTTTATTCTGTATTTATTTATTTTTTGTCGTCGGAAATTGCACCGCCGTAATTGCACGAGCCAAGTCGACTTGATGTCGAAATACCCGGTTCAAGGTTCGTCGGTGCCGGGGTTATTTAAAACACGAACGTTCTTCATGCATTGTTTACGCTGAATAGGGACCAGGATGCACTTAACCTAGCCCAATCCCGACTTTTTTTCCCCAGGGAATTGAAGGGGACATCGGAACGAACGGTGCATCGACCCTCGAACACGTGGCACCAACGAATTCGACCGTGTTTCTCTCGCAACCATATGCGCCTGGCTTCCTGGCTGCACTTCGTTTAGAAGTGCACTTCATCGTCAAGCTAAGCCTACGGGTGGTTATTTCAAGACAAACCCCCTTAAAAAAAAAGAAAAAATATATATAAGGGGAAAAAAGAAATTCATAGAATTGACTACCTTCCCTTTGTCTAACGCCGTTCGTGCTGACTCAGCTTAACCAGACTTTGCTAGATCGCCAATACCGAGAGACAGAGAATTTGCTGAATTTTTGCTGTCGTGATGAACACCTCGAGGTCCTTGATGGCTTCTACTTAAGCCTGATACTCGTAAAAAAGTACGAGATTAATTTTCAGTGTTTATGTTATGGTAATTGAAAGTTGAATGAAATTCTCGATAAGATTAAACCTGCTCATCACGCGTTTTATAACAAATACTGGCAATATTAGGTCTTTGAAAAGATTAACAATAAAAATAGAAAAATCGTCATATTCTTCACAAGAAATCAAATTGTTTTACCACTCCCTTATATTGATAGACACTGAAAGAGTTAAATTACGATCAGGGGCAGGTCACGAATCGATTTTTAGCAAATGTGTTCCAGGAAGTTAGCCGAGTCGTGTTCGATAACCGTGGCTCATAAAGGGTTGATGCGTGGACGTTTCCGCTGTTACGATTTCATTCGACTTGGCCGACCGTTTTCTGAATTCCAGTCCCGACCGTGAACCTCGTTCGTTTCGACCAAGTTATTGGCGATTCGCCAAATATCCCGGTAACGTGTCTGAACGACCCGGCGAACTCGTGTGCGCAGACATCTACGGAGTCTCCGTTGCATCCTTGCCACGGATGCGATCGCGTTCAAGTGCATTACACCGGGTCGTCCAATGCCAATCCATGGCTTTGCGTTGCATTCTGAAACCAGTTTTGCCGATAAACGGCAGCCTTCTTCGCGTGAAAGAAAAACGACCGTGTTTCCGGTCTAAATTACATCGTTTTCTTTCCTACAAAGGGGTATTGAATTGTTGCATATGAAAACATGCAAGTAGGCAATATTGTTGGGGAACAGATTAAATCTAATTTTGAAGTTATCAAAAATATAACATTCCAGATCACTAAGATTCCCAAAAATATAAATTCAGTCCCCAAAGATATAACATTCTAAACTTCTAAGTTCTTCTTAGAAGTTCTTCTAACCTCATTATGTATGTGTGGTGCAAATGACAACACATACTGCTAGTTTTTAATATTTATAATGTTATTTCAATTATTTTAAAGTGAAATTGATGACAAAATACCATATTTTTTCACAATTTTTATTTTTGGCAAGAAATGGGTTAAGAATGCAGCACAGTTATCAAATAATACAGAAACTCCCACGTTATTATGACAATTTTATTCCAACATCAATGTACGTCGATCGTCTGCAAAGGATTAATGGTTAAAATATCGCACGTTTGTTGTCACATAAACGGAACACTTGATACTGGCAGTGAAAAGTGTTGAATTAGCGCCTCAAGAAAGGAAGTAAGGAAATTAGCAAGGCACGAAGCGAACAGGGTAGAAACACGAAGTTGGCCACCCGCAAACTGCAGTTAGAGAGTGGCGTACCACAACCTATAGCCGGCACTGCGTGTTGTAAGACGCAATGCGCAACATTTTGCGGATTTCTTCGTCGGCTATCGGTCGAGATATCTCGCGTGGAACGGTTTCGAATGGAAAAAGAAATTCGTATCGGACAAGGGCTAAACTGTTCGCGCGTTGAACGATCGTCGTTTCTTTTCCCTGCAAAAATCCTGCATTTCCATTCTTGGAAAGAATGGTCAAAGTTTGCCGAACTTTTGGTCGACTTCTTATACGTTTTTGCACGATGCGATTCTTTCGTCGAAGCTTTGTTGAAAAGTTAAGTAATTGAACCCTTTTGCTACTAAAGATAACTTTTAGGGGTTGCGATAGATATCGGAATACCAACAGAGTAATTCGGATAATTTGGAATGTCTACAATTTTATTTAAAATATCAAAGAAAATGATAACAGTTTTCTGGCAGAAAACGTTTTTAAAGTTCGCGGTGGGATGCATTTTGAAGGGAAAGTTTCTTGGCGGAAGAATTTTTTATTCGAACCGAGACATAATGTAAATTTTCCACGCAACTTAGCCTGTTGTCTCAATATTTTTCTAAATATACAAAACGAAAAAGTACGAAGACTGTTCGACGAGGCATAGAAGCGGAATGCAGCATTGGCGAAAAAATTGCATCGGAATTGGCAAAGCAACGATTCCCTCTATGTGCAGTCAAGAGCAATCGTGCATTACACTTTTTTTCCCCTCTCTGAATCGATATCGTTCGTGGAGAACGATTTTCAAACATTTCATAAGCAAAAGCGCGACGATCAAATTGAAATTCAGTCAAAGGATCAATTAGATAAAAGCCTTTCACCATTTTCTTGATTCAAAATTGAACCTTTTAAATATTTCTGACTCTTTGATTCTAAATTAAACCTGGAAGCTTATACCATGGGCCAATCGCAGTATTTCAATTGATAAACAATAAAATATTAAAACGCAAGACCTTCGTGTATTGCATTAAAAATACTTTAAAATTCATTCTAAGCCGTTGGATTTCACTGGAAATCAATTGATAAACCTTCGATTATCATTCAGTTATCTATGGAAATTAGATATATATTTCACAAATTTCTAAGAGAAATTTAGAAACAACAATTACACTGTATAATCTTTAACTTTTATAAACTCGTAGCGTTTAACCATTTCAATTTTTAAATAACGAGTAATGAGTTAAGAAGTTAATAAAAATATTTGCCCGGCATAGCCACTTTGAATCGTCTCGAATTTCCAAATAAACCGTGGATCATTCGTTCACCCTATAATTTCGACCCTTAAGCGTCGCGTACAAGAGTTCGGTTTCGGTGAAAAGTCTATCGAGGGAAAAAAAGTATGCATATTTTTAGGGAATGGGGATCGTTTCTCAAACAGATCCGGTGTATTCTCACTTACCGTTAGTAAAAGCAGATTATCCATGCCCTGGTCCCCGCCCTTGCGCGTAAATGCATACATACCCTTCTCTCTCCACTTTGGTGTGACAGCTGCGGTGCTTAAAATAGGGGTTCACTGGTTCAGCAACGTGCAACCAAGGTTTTTGTACGGCCACGATAACACGAGCATGTGCCGGATAAATCGTGCGACGATTGTCCTATTGAATAAACCTGATTTTTCCTTTCACGGGACACGGTTGTTGTTCGCGAATCTTTAACGACCCCTCCGACAACTATGAATAAACCATCAGGAAAATCTGTTCCATTTTTGGTAATCGGTGATTTTGCTCGGGAGGGAACAATTAGACCAATGGTTAATTCAACCCGTTTATTTGACAGTTTTATTTGGTATTTGGAATGTTTGGTGAAGATTTTATTTGCAGTTAGACACTTTGATGGTTTATTGGGAATTTCAGGTGGAGTTAGAATGTTTAGAGGGAATTTTAATTGGGCTTGGGATATTTAGGGGAATTTTTATCTTAATTTGCAATGTCTAGGGGAATTTTATTTGGATTTGAAAGTTGTATAGGGGATTCTGTTTGAGCTTGGTAATTTTATTGAGAATTTCATTGATAATTATTAATATAAAATTGTTCCTGTTAATACAATCATTTGAGATGTGTATGTAAACATTTCTTTGCTTCGAGTTTGTAAATTTTTAATCACAGATTCAGAATTTCAAAATTAATTTTCAAGCTCAATTTTTGCTAGCATTCGAAGGGATACAAATTGTTTCTATTCTGTTTATTGATCGATCACAGTCTCGTTGCTGGACGACAAAACACGTTGCTATATCATTATCTATCTAGCACCCTTTATACACGTTGCAAAGGGTGAACATAGATATCTTGTCCATAGTTTTCTTTCTATCCTCTTTTAACGATATTGCACTGTTCATTTTATTTGAATTTATGTTACAATTAATATCAAAATTTATTTATTCTTCTTATACCATCGTACTTAACAAAATTATTATATTTCAAAACATCTACTACCTCTTTCAGTGCAAAAGTTAACACAATACACCGTTGTGATTATTAAAATTGATTTCTAAATAATATTAAAAGATTTCAAAGCTACTATAAATCGTTTATAGTTACATTGCAAACTGAATTCAAGAATTGCGTCTCGCATAAGAGCAGCCATTTATGTGCTCCACTTATTAAAGCTTTTCAAGTACCATCGTTTGAGTGGCCGACTGCTATAAGCGTACATATGATGCTGCTGTTTCTTATTTCAGCCTGGTTGCATTAAAGTGTCTTCTTATTTTGGCGTGTAGGAGAAAACGAGGTAATCAACTCGTTTTACTTTTTCCCTGACGCCTGGCCCTGTCTAAAAAACTCGTCTCAAGATGTTTAATGCCAAGATGTTTATTTCCATAAATAACTAATCTCAAACGACTTGTTAATGGAACAATATTTGTTCCATAATTTCTAAAGGAAAACTTTAAATCAACGGGTATTTTATTTTATGGCAGGCTTATCAAACATTAGTTGGATCATTGCCAGATAAAATCGATCGTTAATCAGATAGTGTTAGCTCGTCGACGACTAGTACCACGCACCTTCATAAAACGTATAATTTTACTTTGATTATCATAAAGGAAATACCTTAGTAACAAGGGTTAAGGAATATTAGCTTTGTCGTTTGACGTATTGTGAAAATTGGATTAGGAATTCGAAACGGGTCAAGTTAATGAAGTGGAATAAAGCTTTTCGCTACAAATATGACTGCTAACTTCCCATATTCTTCAGAATTCTTTCTTAGGATTTCCGTATTTTAATAAATTTTTAATTTACTAAATTAGTGTATCAAATTTAGTGATTTTAATAATAAAAAGCTTTACTAAATCACTATAATATTTAATATTCTAGATTTGTAAGATTGTAGAATCTTAGCAGTTTAGGATTTTAGAATTTTAATATTTTAATAAACATTTAATTTACCAAGTTACCATATTAAATTTAATAAATTGCTTCGAAATCTTGTCACGGTAAACTGATAAAAAAGTAAGAATTGAAGAACGATGAGAATGGGTTCATTTAAGCTAGACATTCAAATTCCGTGGGAAAGACAGAACGAAAGTGCAATTGCACCCACGTAATACGTAAATATGTGTCTTTCTAAACAAATGTATATTTATCAAACCTATAATTCATCATTCACATCATCGTACAAGCTGCTGCGACTGATTACATAGTCAAGGAAAACGAAGAAATCGTTAAATGAGTACAGTGATTCGTCTAAGACGGTACTTGAAAAATAATGGCTGGCTGTCTTCTTTTTTCTTTTCAACCAGACAGTCTATGAAATACCGTGATTAAGAAAATTATAACTGGGACGACCATCGATTATTGTTTCAACGGTCGTTACAATTTATCGATTTACAGACCATCCTCGTTACGGGATCTTATTCAACAAGAAGATGGTTTCTTCCATCGTCGATGTTTTGGAGCGTGTCTCTTCAAGCAGAATTTCTCAAATCAACAATGGTATATAGTCTAGAATAATATTTTATTGATCATAAATAAAATTAGTAATATTTCTGTACTTTTTATAGGGAAAAGAAATGTTTGATTAGGGAATTGTAATTATAGTTACAAAGTATTGTTACAATTTCTGTCTTTTCATACACTAGGTGATACAGAAATTTGTATCTTCAGAGAAGGTTCTTCGAAAGTAAACATAGGAACATTTATTTTATTAATCACTGTTCATTGTACATTATATTTTACTTTTACTTAGTATTCGAAATATATTAATAGTAACTTTAAAATTTATTGAATTACTGTGGCCTGTAGTATATATTCTAGTATTTTAGTAAATCCTAAAATTACTAAGTTACTATAGCAAAATTAATATTTTAGTCATTCATAAGGGTGCTACATTACCATAGAAAACTTAGTACTTTATTATGGCAAATTTAGTATTTTAGTAATTTCTAAAATTACCTAATTACTATAGCAAATTCTATCATCACTAAGTTATCGTAAAAAATGTATTATCCACATCAATTTAAAAATTTGCTAAATTAGCGCTGCAAATCTAACATTTTATCACACCTAAGAATTAATATACACACGAAAAACGAAGAAAATCTGCAAATAAGGAAGATATTAGTTTCTTTCAAACGAGCAGATACGATTACTCGTACGGAGTACAAATTCCAGCCCTTTCTAAGCCGCTGTCTATAAAAGTTATATTTTATGGTGTAGCCATGTATTATGCTCGAATTCCATGCAACAACGACTTGAGTCATCAGGTTGAGCCGCGTGTAATTTACGGTGTACCAAAAGGATGAAGAAGAGGAGAGAAAAGAATGCGAACAGCCGGATGCCGTATACCCGAGTCACATGGACGTAAACCGACACGTGCACCCTCTTTTCTGCCATGGTCTGATGATTTTTAAAGATGGGGGGACGAATTCGATGGACTTTCTCATCGGTCCTCCGATCTCGAAATTTAAACGCGTTTCCCTCGATTGTTCTTTTGTTAACCCGTTCGTTCAAAGAATCACATTTATACAAAAACGATTACGACATTTGCAGTGGGATATTGTGTAATTATTTAACCCTTTAACGCCTCAAACACTTCTTCAGGAAGTAAATGAATTTTTTATAATTTATACTAAAACTTACTTTAATTATTTTTATTTGATCTTGCGAGCTCTGCAACAGTATCGCGAAAAAATCGCAAAAAGTTTATTCTGACAATAAATATGATACAACGTATATCAACCTTATGAAAATTAGGTTTGTGTCGCATACTGTACTAACTCGGAATTATTTAATAAATTAAACAATCTTGGAATTCTGAATTATTATACGTCACAAACGGTTAATTTCACATTTTATTTATTAACCCTTTGCACTCGATTGTCTAAGGGGCCATATTTAATTTACCATAGTATTTTAAAATGTGAAATTTAAGGAAAGCAATAGAAATGAATAGATTGATAATCAGATTTGTATTTCTTTTCTTTCAAAATAGAGCATTTAGTTTTTGGAAGTTTTGGTAGAAAATTAGATTAAATTCAATCGTATCCAAAAATGCTCCGAGTGCAAAGGGTTAATTCTTAGTGAGATGGATCGCATTATTAACCTTCAGATATAAAAAAGAAATATGAAAGACCAAGTCAAGATGATAATATCGGATCTCCAAGCTTCCATGCAATAATGTAATTAAACGACATATTAAAAATTTCATTTTTCTTGGTCCTTCTTTTACAGAGACCCTCCAGGAGCCGCGATTCACCACTCAGCCTTCCAGTAGCGGCAATATTCTTAGCGAAAATCGAACGAAATTTCTGCAGTGTCAAGCGAGGGGTGAGTACCGAATGCTGAAACGATCTGACCCGGAAACGATGACTTCAAATTGATTAAAGAACCTCTTCGCTTGAATTTTATTTCATTCTTACACGGTTTCAATAAATTGTAGAATTCTTAGATCATAAAGTTTTCTGTTCATTGCTTAATTATGAATTTTCTTTTAATTCGTGAAACTATCCTCAATTTTATATTTTCAAGAAAAAATTCCTTTCGAAGGGAACTGATAGCAAAATTGTTTTATAGTAGATAAATGTCCGCATTTATATCATAATATGCGGAGAATGATTTTGATTGAAATAACGCGTGCGATTTTGATTCCTAATTTACGGTGATTGCCAAAATTTCCATCGTCTTTTTTAATACGCCATTGTTCTCATGCAATATCGAGTAACAGCCGGATGAGACGGTGACCAGATGAAGCCCTACAGTTGCGGCCTGGTGCCGTAACATGATAGTATGACCCTGTACTAATAGTATTAGGTCGCCGTACAGTTCATATACGCCTTAGCCAAACAAGAAATGCCTACGGTATTCGTGAATAAAATTAACACCTCGAAGCATCGTTGTTAGCCTTAACTACCTTAAGCGAGACTTGCGAAAACCGAGAAGAAAAAGAACTTGTAAATTGTGATAATCCCATAAAAACACATTGCCAGTCATATTGATTTCAAATATCGACTCACTGAAACGGCAATTTAAATTCTTAATTTTAGATTTTTCGACACTTCAGATAAGAAGAAGCGAGCAAAATGTTAACACACTGATGATTGAAAATTAATATTATTCTTCCGACTACAGTGATAATGGAACAATTTAAATTTAATTCTAAGTTTCTCAAAATTTTAGATTACAAGCGTTAGAGTTTTTTATTATAATTAGGGACTATCAATGTCCTGGCGGAAATTTAAGCATCTTCAACTTTGTTCTATTCACAGGATATCCTCAGCCTAAATACAAGTGGTTCAAGGATGGTGTGCCCCTCAGCAACGAACTCACCTCGGAGCCTTATTTTCGAATACAAAGTACACGCAGAGAAGACGCGGGGGTGTATCATTGTGTCGCCACGAACGATGTGGGATCTATATTTAGCGAAAGAATTACATTTGCGGTAGCTTGTACGTACTAATTATCCTAACTCCTTCGCTCCAGACTGAGATACTCAATTTGCCGTACTTGGATGCGACCAGGTTAAACGAATATTAATCTTGTAATATTATCCTCAGATATGGGGGTGTTCGAGGATCTCACAGAGAGGATAGTGAGCGTAAAATCGGGCAGTGCTGCTGTTTTAACGCTGCCACCGATAGAAAGTCATCCTGCACCTGACGTTACATGGTTCGCCTCCGATGGCTCGTTGTTGTACGGCATAAAATACGCGGCCGTACATCACACCTTGCTTATCTTGAACGCATCTGAGAGCGATCAAGGCCTGTACAGGTTTGTATTTAACGCATTCGCTGCCAAAATTGATAAAGAGGACCGCCTCTCTTGTATCCTTAGTTTCTTTTAACACGTTGAATGCCGCGGGGGTCACCGGTGACCGGTACCCATAATTGTTTGCAATGAAATAATTAAAAATAGAAACCATGAAATAAATCGCGGATAGCGTTGATATCAAGTTAATAATGCTGGCTATCAAACCGAAAGGTCAAATTTGACATTTAATTGTCTGCATCGTAAATACTTGGAGTTTTAGCGTGTCTGACTATATACGTCCATTTTCACTGTGACACTCAACGTGTTAAAAACACAATAGAAAGTATTTAAGAAACCAATGAATTTTAGAAAAATATTTGCTCATAAACGATTATTACTGATTTTTAGTCTTCTCAATCCTTTGAACTTTAATATTATTGAACGTTGATCTGTTAATTAGAGCCAGAGCCATCAACACCCAATTAGGCAAAGAGGAGAACAGTCCGTTCTTCAAACTCCAAGTCACAGGGGATGCGAACTCTGAAGTAGCGCCTGCTATCATAGTGAAACCGCAGGACACGCAGATCATCAAGGATCAGGATGTTACCTACATACATTGCATAGCAAATGCTAGGTAATTTTCATCTCAACAAATTGTAAAATAAAGATCCAACTCTGATTAGAAATTGTAGAATTTTAATTTTTTAATTACATAAAGATATAAGATTCTAGATACACACGTGAACGTTTTGAATTGGTACGATTTTAGGTCGCTTCACGAGTTACGAACTTTGTGGACGAAGGACGGGATTCCCATCGAGAACTCCAGGATATCGTATAGCTTTAACGACTCGTGGAACAGAACTTTGGCATTGATATCGGCAAATATAACTTACACCGGTGTGTATTCTTGCCACGTGGATTTGAGAAGCGGTGGTTATCCTACGGTTAACGCGAGCGCTGAAGTTGTCGTCTACGGTAAGAACGGTCTCTTAATTTCTTCGTCAATGAATTGCGGATGTTTATTACATGCATTTAAAAATCAACTAAACAATTACCATCGAATAGATACTTCGATGGTCTATCTTAATTCTGAGTCTTAGAATGAAATTCTTAAGAGAAGGTCATGAATATTTTATGATATAGTTACCTAACGTTTGCAGTAAGCTGATTACTAATTAGATCTTGATTGTCGATTGTTCAGAGAAACCAGCCTTCATAACTGAATTGAAAAGGGAAACTTTAAGCGATTATGGATCAACTGTAACACTGCCTTGCGATGCTGTTGGTGTACCTCCTCCTAAAATCAGTTGGTTCCGTAATGCTGAACCTGTTGACCATCTTCTTGGATCTAGGTACAATGATGAAAATATAAAATTATAATTAAGATCTGTACAGTTATGTTTTATGTTCTAACACAAATACCGAAACCGTTTTATTTGCTTCTAGGTACGCGATGGAGGAAGATGGTTCGCTAACGATTAAAAAATTAACCATGGATGATTCAGGAATGTTTCAATGTCTTGCCTCCAATGAAGCTGGCGAAGCATCCAGTTACACTTGGCTGAAAGCTAAAAGTTAGTATACAGCCTGGTGAGCTGATAAGTATCTGATAAAGTTTTACTTTTGTTTCCTTTTTTTTTTTTCTTTAATTAATCAATGTTTATTTATACTGACCACAAATGACGTGTTTTTTGTGGGGCAGAAGGATTAGAAAGCAGAGTGAAAAACAGAGTTGTCCGCTGGGCGGCTGGCTACAATGTAGTCAGAGTTCGCCAATCTGATCACCGTTTTAAGTTCTCTCAGTATCCAGACAGTAAGATTCTCAAATGACAACATCGCCACGAAATACCCACTTATTCTTTTTAAAAAAATTATCCTAGGCACATGCTTGAAGAATGCATATATCACGTCACAATGTTTGCTTTTACCAGCTGTATTCGTGTTTTTCTTTTTTTTTCTGGTAGTTACTAGTGAATATCATCCGCAAAGCACGACGATTTCTTTGTGTGCAAAACAACACATCTTCTTCTGAGAAATTATGAAAAATGTTCAATGTTTACTGAATAATCTTATCACGTTGTAGTGTCGAATAAAAAACACCTTACTCGCGTTGCGTTCAAAGAAAAATGGAGATACATGTATTTCTCAGTATATCGATTGAATTTATGCACGTATGCAGGATGCATCAGAAATAAATACCTCGTGAATAGCACGTTTTTTCCCCTTTTTTTTCACTTAAAAGTACTGTTAGATTTAGACAAAAAAAAATTCGTAGCTGTGTTATTGAATATACGTAATACGATCCTTTTAGTACAAACAATGATATTTTTAGTATTAGAACATTGATTATTGCAAACAAGAATCAACTATGGGTTAATTCAGCATTTTCCATTATAAATTTATTAATTACATTCTTTCTTGCAATATGTGTCCGATTATAAACGATCTTACCTGTTTGTCAAATGTTAATGAATTGCACATTGGAAAACGCTGAAGTGGGAAAATTGTACTTTTTGTGTCCAATGGTTTCTGCCTTTTCTTTTTTCCTTTTTAATTTTTGCGTGCATGTGACCGATTCTCACCGTTGATAAATACCGTAATAAGGTGTTCGCGTTGTTTTCAGCATCCGGACCAATTATGGAGAATGGTCCTCAGAATCTTACCATATTAGATGGAAAAGATGCAACTTTAACGTGTAACGCTGTAGCAGCCCCGATACCCAACACCACGTGGATTTATAACGGTGAATAATTCGCAGTTGAAAGTAAATTGATTATGTGAGAAAATGAATAAGTTTAATCGTTTAATAGATACAATCCCCGTGGAAATCGCCGGGAGAGTACAAGTCTTGGATAACGGTGATCTCCTGATTGCTGCTGTGAAACCAAACGACGCAGGAAAATACACTTGCATTCGAGCTAACGAGGCTGGCTCTGTAAACGGTTCTGCATATCTTACTGTTTTAGGTGAGCCATATATATTCGTTATATTTTCTTATTCATAACTTCTCAAATACTTCGCGTGATAAACTGCCAAACAATTTTGTAAGCCAAATTTTACAATATCTTTGTGTTATACATGCAAATAAAAATGTATTTTGCGTGTACCTTATTTGTTTCAGTTCGAACGCAAATTGTTCAACCACCTGTTGATACCTCAGTTCTCCTCGGATATACCGCGGAATTGCAATGCAAAGTTTCCAACGATCCGAGCGTTTTATACGATATTGCTTGGTTTCACAATTCACAGTGCGTATTATTAT
This sequence comes from Stelis phaeoptera, assembly GCA_943735885.1. Lineage (NCBI taxonomy): Eukaryota > Metazoa > Arthropoda > Insecta > Hymenoptera > Megachilidae > Stelis > Stelis phaeoptera. The sequence goes on from OX030933.1 coordinate 9,802,232, forward strand.
GTTAAACACAACATTACATTTTTATCGTATCGTGATTGAAATCAGTGTTAAGAGTCGTTCGTTTCTTCAGAGTGATAAATACGCAAGCGAGTCAAAGAGTAAAGATGCGTAACGATGGCACGTTGGAAATAATCGCCGTTCGAGCTTCGGACGTGGGCGAATATATGTGTTCTGTGGTTTCTCCGGGTGGAAATGAGACTCGATCGGCCCGTCTCAGTGTAATCGAGCTACCATTCGCACCGATAAACGTAATGGCGGATCGGGTTGAGCGAATCTCTGCCCGTACTATAAATGTTAGCTGGGTGCCAGGTTTTGATGGAAATAGCCCAACGAAGAAGTTTATAGTTCAAAGACGTGAGGTTTCCGATCTCGGTTAGTTATTTCGATCATTTTGATGAAAGAAAACCACTTGGTATGTATATTTATTATTCTATCTATGCAGGACCGATACCTGATTCTGCGTTAAATTGGATCACCGAATGCGATAACGTTTCGGCACAAAGTCGTTGGGTATTATTGAACAATTTGAAAGCAGCTGCCGCATATCAGTTTCGAGTAAGTGCAGAAAATAGTGTTGGCGAAGGACCTCCGTCAGATCCAAGTAACGTGGTGGTTCTCCCTCAAGAACGTGAGTATACATGTTGTAACACAAAACATCTATCGGTTTTTAACATGTTGACTGTCACAGTGAAAACGAACGTATGTAGTCAGACACGCTGAAATTCTAATTGTTAAGAATACAATCCATTCATTTTCAAATTTAACCTTTCAATTCGATAGCTAGTATTATCAGCTTTAATATTAACGCTATCCGCAGTTTATTTCATCGCTTCTTTTGTTAACACGTCTACTGCCAAGGCTTACGAAGTAGTTACACCAGTAACTACCGAGTATATTCGTAGCTGGCAGTCAACGTGTTAATTGTGAATAAAATTATAATTCGTTGTTTCAGCTCCAAGTGGACCACCTGTAGGATTCGTTGGTTCTGCCAGGTCGTCGTCAGAAATAATAACGCAATGGCAGCTACCGTTGGAAGAGTATCGAAACGGTCATATTTTAGGATACGTGTTGAGGTATAGACTATATGGTTACAATGATAGTCCATGGACAATACAGAACATAACCAACGAAGCGCAAAGAAATTATCTCATTACCGATTTAATCACGTGGAAAGATTACATTGTACAAATAGCGGCGTACAACGATAAAGGGGTCGGTGTATTTACCGAGGGTTTAAAGATTAAGACTAAGGAAGGAGTACCCGAAGCTCCACCAACTAACGTAAAGGCAGAGGCTATTAATTCAACGGCGATAAAAGTTTGGTGGAAACCTCCGAATCCGCAAAAAATTAACGGGATCAATCAAGGTTACAAATTGCAAGCTTGGTTCGGCCCTAACTTTACGGAAGCGAACGAATACAAATCGATGAGTGTGCCACCTAGCCTGTTCGATCCTCTGGCGGAACAAAGTGCCATTATGACCGGTTTAAAAAAATATACCCTGTACAATATAACCGTGTTATGCTTCACCGATCCAGGTGACGGTGAAAGAAGCACCGCTGTTCAAATTCGTACGCTCGAAGATGTACCTGAACAAGTAGAAAATTTACAATTCGAGGAAATAAGCGATCGCGCGCTCACCGTAAAATGGAGTCCTCCGCAGGAGATCAACGGCATACTCACTCTTTATCAATTGAAATACATGATCAAGGACCTGGCGGAATCTTTGAAAGTCGAAAATTTTACGGCAGACGTTCTATCGGCCAAAATTGAACACTTACAAGCGATGACGCATTATAAATTTGAGGTTATCGCTTGGACCTCTGTTGGTCCTGGAAAACCGAGAGTAGCCGTCATTCAGTCGGGCGTTGAACCTGTTCTTCCCGAACCACCGACTAAATTAGCATTGTCTAACATAGATGCGTTCTCCGTCGTCCTTCAGTTCACGCCTGGATTCGATGGTAACTCGTCTATAACAAAATGGACGGTGCAAGCACAAACTACTCGAAACACTACTTGGTACAATATATACGAAGTCTCGGATCCTGATGCTAGTACAATCACTGTAGGTGGCCTGATTCCTTTCATGCAATACAAATTACGATTAATCGCTAATAACGTTGTCGGTGCTTCTCAACCATCCGAGCCGACGAAAGAGTTTCAAACGATTCAAGCACCACCGTCGCATCCTCCTAGAAATGTCACGGTTCGCGCAATGAGCGGAACGGAATTACGTGTCAGATGGATCGTAAGTCTTCGGCGTTTATATTTAACGAAATATAGAAATTTCAAGAGTATTATTTATTCAAATATGTATTAATGCATTCCTCGCTTGAATTTATTTCGCAGCCCCTACAGCAGGTCGAGTGGTACGGTAATCCAAGAGGATACAACGTTACCTACACCGAAGTTCGAACAAACAAATCAAAGAGTATAACGATAGAGGACCATACAGCGAATTCCTATATTTTAGAAAATATGGAGGAGTATGCTCTGTATGAAATTGTAATGCAAGCGTTTAACGATGTTGGATCGTCTACACTGAGTCCTAAAGCCGTCGAAAGAACTCGTGAATCGGTTCCCTCGATGGGACCTGTCAATGTAGAAGCTAATGCGACTTCTTCTACGACAATATTAGTGAGATGGGGCGATGTTCCTATAGAACATCAGAATGGTCAAATAGAAGGATTTAAAGTTTATTATGGCGCTAATGCTAGATCAGCATTCCAATACAAAAACATTCCTAGTAACAGTACTTTTACGACAACTTTGACGGAACTTCGAAAATTCGTTCAGTATCATGTACAAGTTTTAGCTTATACGAGGCTTGGTGATGGAACTTTAAGTACACCGCCAGTTAGAGTACAAACATTCGAAGATGGTAGAGTTTCTTTTATTACAGTTTTAAATGGTCTTTTTAATAAAATCAATTAAATACATTGAAATTATTTCAGCTCCGGGACCCCCGTCAAACGTATCGTTCCCTGATGTAAGCTTTACCACTGCTCGCATTATTTGGGACACGCCAGAGGATCCGAACGGAGAGATTCTTGCTTACAAAGTTATGTTTCATCTAAATAACAGCCAGGATCATCAGTTTTCTAAGGAATTTCCTGCATCGGACAGGACTTTTAGGTATAGCGGGCAACGTTGTTCATTTAAATGCTAAAAATCTGTGTAAAATCTATATCTTCGATGTTGCTTTTCTCAGAGCAACTGGATTAGAGCCGGAAAAGTATTACATGTTTTCGGTAACTGCTCAAACGAGATTAGGCTGGGGCAAAACAGCGTACGCTCTCGTTTTCACTACGAACAATCGGGAACGTCCTCAAGCACCATCGATGCCACAAGTGAGCAGATCACAAGTACAAAGTAGACAAATAACATTCAGTTGGACACCTGGTCGTGATGGATTTGCCCCGTTACGGTACAAAATTTATTAACTTAATTTCGATTGTAACATTTATATTATCTGGCATTATCTTTCGTAGTTATTACACGGTACAACAGTCAGAAAATTCAGGGCCGTTTCAAACTATTCCTGAAAGGGTAGAACCGACTTTAACATCTTATACCGCAAATAATTTGAAACCTTTCACGCTCTATCAGTTTCGAATACAAGCGACTAACGATATAGGTCCTTCAGCTTGGAGCACTGAGTCTGTTCAAGTCCAAACTTTACCAGCAGGTACATAAAGACTCTACTTTATATATAGAATTTATGTAATTAAAACATATGATTTATTATGATATCAATTTACAGCGCCTTCCAAAGGTGTTACTGGATTGAAAGTTGTTCCAATTACAACATCCAGTATAGAGGTTCATTGGAATCCGATAGATGAAATATATTGGAGCGGGGATCACGAAACGGGTGGTTATCGAGTTGTTTATCAACCAGTTTCTGATTTTCCAACAGCTCTTCAAGATACACCAAAAGAAGAAATATTGGGAATAAAGGTAATTATCATAAATCGCTACATATAATCCAGAATGATAGATTTAATTTTTTTTCTCTCTTTGATTTTAGGCTGCAAAAATTGTTTTAAGCGATTTAACGGAGGATAGGTATTACGAAGTAGTAGTGTTACCATTCAATTCCGAAGGAGAGGGTCCATCGAGTCCTCCAGTAACAGTGTACGTAGGAGAAGCGGTTCCTACAGGAGAGCCGCAACATTTAAAGGCAGAACCGATTTCTTCAACAGAAGTTCATTTACGCTGGAAACCACCTCAAGCCAACATGCAAAATGGAGATTTATTAGGATACAAAGTATTATGATACTTATGTTCATTGCCAAAAAGAACCGTAAACTTTCCTAGGGAAAATGACGTCCTAGGAGAAGGTATCCCCGCCACTCGTTATAATATTAAAAAGTTACTATGCATCGTGTACAGGTTAAGTTTGGATTAGATTAAACACAACGAGTATTTGACTTATTAATTGTTTCAAAGCAAATTGGATAATTTAGTGGAGAGGGATACAACTCCCAGTAACTTTCAAGTATAAAACAGATAGTGGGGCCTCCTTCCCCTACGTCATCATTTCTCTTAGGGAAGGCTAGCGTGCTCGATACCTATTCATTATTTTAACACTTTGCCAGCCGCACATTTATCGTATCGCCGTTACGCTGCTGCCGGCGAGTTTCACCCAGGTTCTACTGCCCGCCGACGGTGATATTTACGCAATCGTTCGTAGCATGAGTAGTTGCAGTATAATAATTATTTAAAAAGCCATTAAGATAATTTACAATTGTTTTTTCTGCATCATCGCTGGCGAAAAGAAGTCACGCGTCCGTGATAGCGGCCGGCGAAGTGTTAACTAATGTATATTCGGTAAATATATTCGCTCACTTCTTCTGTTTTAGATTTTCTATTTAGTTACCGATTCTCCGCAAGAGTTAGAAAACAAGCAAGAAGAAGAAATAGAGGTTGTACCAGCGTCTTACTTGACGCATAGTTTAGTATTCTTAGATAAGTATACGGAATATCGTATTCAAGTATTGGCATTTAACCCTGCCGGAGATGGTCCACGAACTCCACCAATTACCGTTCGGACTAAAGAAGTAAATTTAACATTAATTATAAATTAATTTATAACTTCGATTCGTTCAAAACACTGTATTCTATTTGATTTACAGGATATACCTGGACCACCTTATAACTTACAATTCACTGAAATTACAATGACCAGCCTACGCGTTTCTTGGGAAGCGCCAAAATTACGAAATGGTCAAATAGTTGGTTACATTGTTACTTACGAGACTGCCGAACAAAATGATCGTACGTTTCTCAATATCACAAAAATGATCTCGAATATTGTGAATTAATCGTGAATAAATATTTTATTTTATTCAAGGTTTTAGTAAACAAGTAAAGCAAAAAGTAACAGAAACAAGTTTATTAATTCAGCCTTTGGAAGAAGAAGAAACTTATACTTTTATGGTTCGAGCGCAAACTATCGATTTTGGTCCACCGATATCCGGAAATGTCACAACAGGCCCGCAAGAAGGTTCGCCGATGGCACCTAGCAATCTTGCTGTCACTAAGACAGTATCTAGTGTTGAATTACAGTGGACTAACGGAGCTTCTGGGAAAGGGCCTATTCTTGGATATTACATTGAAACACGTCGAAAAGGTAAATGAACATGAATTATTTTAACATTATTTTAAAGTTAAAATAATATCTTTAAAGAAACACCTTACACTGTCATGAAAAGAAAGAACAAAAAGTATTTAAAAAACAGTGTACACATTCGTACGAGTAAAAGATTAGCTCATTTCGTACCAATTTCATATCATTAATATAAAGTTACAAAAACAGTACTATCTTCATTACTAATATTACCTTTTTTGTAATCATATAGCAATGGAAGAATGGCAGCATTGTAAGTGTTAGTGCACGTAAACATCAGTTATTATATTAGATGGTCTTAACAGTTAAATATTGATTTGTTAGTGTTAAAATATGATGGCTTCCTCTTTGTAATAACCTGTGGTACTTTTTTTTAGTGGTATTTGTACTGTTGATTGCATGACGATGTCATAGCATGACATTTTCCATGAATTCAGATTAGAAACATATTAAGAAAAACTAATAATAATTAACTTTGAATGCTGCTATAAATTACTATGATAAATGACTATAGCTGAAGTTTTTGACTTTTGTTAGATAACAGTATTCCTACAATCTTAACTTTCCAATTCCTTCCATCTAATATTTCATCGGCGATCCTTAAAACATGTAATATAGAACTATAATGTAACTTCGCAAGTTTTCGATTGTTATCTCGTTAAACGGTCGGCGATATTAAAAATAATCAACCAAACGTTAACAAACGCAATTGAAGTAAGATCATTTATAGAAAACAATTAAAACGTAAACTGAAGCAGTAATATCGTTTTGTTTGTATTAAATATAAATATAAGAAAACCTGCAGAAGTTGTGCCGATGGGGTCTATAAAGAATTTTTATTAAACCGAAATATCGTTTATTTGTAATTATAGATGACAGTCGTTGGCAAACAATAGTACGCAGTAGTAATGGACCACTGACAGAGTATTCTGTATCTTATCAAAATTTGCTTCCATCCACATCGTACTTATTCAGAGTGATATCATTCAATCGTTATGGAATCAGTTATCCAGCATATTCCACCGAAACGGTAAGTTGTAAAATTATATTTTTATGCGCTTAATGTTGGTGTTTATAATACATGTATTTCAGATATTAACCCCGTCAAAATTGTATCTGGAATATGCATACTTACAACATAAACCATTCTATAGACAAACTTGGTTTATGGTTACTTTAGCTGCTACTTCAATTATAATCATTATAATGGTCATAGCAGTGCTGTGTGTAAAAAGTAAAAGTTATAAGTATAAACGTAAGTTGTTACATATATAATTCAAACGATCTACTAATATACATTGATTTGTAACGATAAAATTATTATTTTAGAAGAAGCACAAAAAACACTGGAGGAGTCTATGGCAATGGATACAGACGATAGACAAGAATCAGATTTAGAGCTTTATAGATCAAGACAAGGAGGTGGTGGTGCTATCAACATGGCTGGCGCTTGTGGTACTTTAGGCAAAAGAAGCACTTTGGCAAGAAAATCCATGCATCCTCCTCCTCCTACGATGTTAGGCAAATCGCCTCCTAGACCCTCACCAGCCTCGGTTGCATATCATAGCGACGAAGAAAGTCTCAAAGGATACGATGAAAATCCTGATGACAGTAGCGTCACAGAAAAACCTTCAGAAATTAGTTCAACAGATTCACAGGTAAATTTATTTTCCCCAAATTTGAGATACACTTAATACATGCAAAAAAAAAAATGTTTTTTATTTTATGTTACAGGGGTCTGAGAGTGAAAATGAAAGTGTTCAATCAGATCCACATTCCTTTGTAAATCATTATGCTAACGTCAACGATTCTTTGAGACAGTCATGGAAGCGTCAAAAACCGGTTAGAAATTATTCATCGTACACTGACTCTGAACCGGAAGGTAGTGCGGTTGTTAGTTTAAACGGTGGTCAAATTATTATGAACAATATGGCAAGATCGAGGGCACCTTTACCTGGCTTCTCGTCATTCGTATAAGTTGTTTATAACGTAACAAGAAAAATTTTGTTTTCAGTAAATAGGGTGCCGATTTAACGTGAGGAAATTCATAATCGATATTGATTTCGAAATTAATTGAATAAATAGCATAATTTAGGAAGAAATTTCTTAAATCGCTAGACATGTACAAGAAGAGACTGGTTGTTAAAATTTTTTGATCAATTTCATAGGGTAGTTAGGATTTTAATAGCTCGGCATTTAAGGTACACGAGGATGTACACCAGAGTTAAAGACTTACGTTGAAACACGAATTTTTACAAGTGTTTCACGCACGCAGATACTTCGTATAGTAATTTTAATAATGCTTCTGGCACCGTCATATTGTGATATATTGAGATACATATTATTTATAATTTTAGATAAGGTAATAATGTGTATAATGAATATTTTTTACCTTTATTAAGCGAAGCCGAAACAAAATATTGCATGGATCTCGAAAAAATGCAATGCTTAATGCATTTCTTTTTTAACTGTAAGAGGGATATACTATTCAAAATGATCTGTTAACGTAACAGATTGAAAATCCGGTAGCATAATATTGTTAATAATAAACAATAACACAGTAACGAAAACTGCCAGAAATAATTACATAATTATTAACATTAGAAACAAAATAATATTTTAATACCATGCTAATATGATAAAACCAATGAAATGATATTCTCTATTCAGAACTTACGATATATACAATATGTATTCCATGAACTCGATTTATTGTTACATCACTTGGAAGTGTAACAACTTGAACAACAAAAATTTTTTTAATTCAAATTCTTGAATATGCATACTTTAAAACAGAATTGTAAAGTGTAAAATATCAATTTAGGTGTATAATCACTTTACAATCAGGCCTATCATATCAACTTTTTATAGATTTCATAAACTGAAGACGCCTAAGTTTTGATAATACTACAGTACTGAACAAATAGTAAACATAACAACTGTGCACGTAAAATTCGACTGCGTGCATTTCTATGTATAAGTAATTCGTTTTTAATATTATATTGTACGATGTACATAAAACTTCTATAAATTACGTAAGTAATAGTAACGTAGTAGTATGACACTTGTACATTTAGTGCACAGCTTAGGCAACGATAGATGAAAATTTAAGCTGAATAATCGATAAATATGCGACATATATTTATCTTCGTTAAATAGATACTTATCACTTAAATAGATTCTCATCTCGAATCACGAAACAAGTAATTTGACTTTAATACATTGACATTCGCGTATAAAGAATTTATGAAACTTGTTTAATTTTTAATATCATTAATTCATTCGTAGTATATATTATATTCACAGTATTGCAAACTACTATCATATAGAGCTTTATTCGATTTAGAAAATTAATTTTTTTTACTGTAAAGCATTATTTGATATATTAATAGTTCTTTCATACAAAGAACTTTTTAAATATGAAAAACATTTCGGATCGATATTCATACATAATTGAAATGTTTCTCAGTTTTTTAGCATTAATGTTTTAATAAAAAATAAAATGTTGGAAAATTATAACGAATATAAAATTAATTATCAGAAATATTCTTCAACGATATACGTTGAAATTTATAAAGGCAGCTATAATTCTATCATATTTGATAGAATAATAATTACTCATTGTAATTAGTTGGTGAAACAAGATTGATAAATTATACTTAAAATTTTTATCATTAATTTCAGGTGTAATCATAATATCGATTACTATTTGAAATTATGAATTAGATTGCAAGTTACTTGGTAAATATTCAATTCTAAAAGTAATTGTATTTACTCTTGTTATTATTTTGTCGTTACGCCAAAGAACTTGCTTTCTAATTAATTTTAACTTTTATTATTCGTTAGGGTCCGTCATCGATCATTACCATTGTGTCATAAACGGTTCTTTATCTTCTCACAAAAAATGTAGAATTAAATTATTTCTGCAACACTGCCAATAAATATGTTAGTTCAAGATTGAACTTCAATTACTGCTGTCTAGGTTTCTATGTAACGATAACTCGTTTAGTCGAAGTGCGTCCGAAAGTAAACCATACTTGTCCAGGTATTTTAAGTACGTGTTAATCGTTTAATAAAATTTAGGCAATTTTATTGGCAATATTTCCTTATAATTTCAATCAATTATGTTCACTAGGGTTTAAAAAGTACTTTTAAAAAAAGATTGAAACTGTGTTCATACAGATAATAAATATGTTTTAATAAGAAATTTTTATTTATACAAAAAGTTTTTCACATGCTTCAAACCACCTGTTCAGTTTAGATGGATACTTCTTTGGGAAAGCTTGCTTAATTGTACACCATGCAGCAATATCTGCTATATCTGGTTTTTTATTATCAGACCAATTTGCATCTAACTTATCAGCTATTAATGATAACATTTCCTGTTTTTTCTTTAATGATGCTTCAAAATGTAAACAATAACACAAGTCTAATATTGAATCAATTATATTTACTTTTTCCAGAGGAACAGAATTTTCATAATTATACGAATTTAATAATCTACTTAGATATCTTAAAAAATTGACCTCTCCAATTATACGATGGCCTCTTAGCCCAAGGATAAGTTCAAGATCTTCAACTGAAAATAAAATAACTATGAAAATATATGTCTTATTGTTTAAGGATTCTTATAAATATTAATAGTACACTTTACCATCTTTCCAAATTAGTGATAAATTTACAACATTCTTCTTGGAAGAATTTGTAGCTGGTTTATGAATTATAGGCCCTACTTTATTAACACTTGAATGAGTATAAGTTTGCACATTAATATTAGTATCTGTCCATAGTTTTTGTAATGCTGATATAAAATAAGGTGGTCTGTTTGGATTTACATTAATGATAACATTCACATTAATTGTATCCTATAAAAACAAATAACAATTCATCAGTTTCATCTAAAATATTGTAACTTTATGTGATGGTAATCTTACCTGAGGTTTATGACTGCTGCTAGTTATTGTACCTTGATTTGTTTGTTTCAAGAGGTCGCTGAGCGTAAATACTTGTTGTTTAAGTTCTGCAAGTTGTGCTAATATCTTTTCTTGTCTAATTTCCAGGGCAGCATATTCTGGTAATGGACTCTGAAATAAAAGATTTTTTATTAATCTACACATAATGGTACTTACATAAAAAGCAACAACTATAAATCTTACGAAACTAGAATTAGTTCTATGATATTGACAAAATGAGACAAATTATCCTATTTTATAAAAACACATTGCGAAAGAAACACATAAACTTTTATACAAAACATGCTTAAATCACTTTACATTCTAACTATTAATCGATTACAATCTAGATCTTACAATCTGCTGCAATGTTTATCATAATACATGTTATATGATACAATTTTTATTCAAATTATAAAATGTTACTACTTATTATACAATGGACATACACTTAAACTCTACATTAGAAAAAATCTTAAAAAAAAAAAATAAATAATATTGCCAATCACAATTTGACAGTTCACAAGTAACACTGTTGATTAATATCAGGAAACAGCTATAACTTTTACTGGGTTAGGTTTTATGTGTGTTTGGTTATACAACTGTACTTTGTAGCTTTCAGTGCAGTTCTAATTTAGTAAGCTTGCCCTTCTTCTATAATAATTATCGGCGTGTTCTCGTTTATCCTTCGAGCAAGTTGAATTTTTTTACGTATTATAGCCGCGTAATGTCCTGTTAGATGAAAAATTGGAGGGGCAAACATCGATCAAGCCTGTAGAACCATATTCCCGGTCGATCGTGATTAGTGCTTGTGGAAATTTTGGGAGGAGTCATGCACAACAAGCTTGAGACAGAAGAAAGAGTCGTAGCTACCATGCTTAATAAACGCGTGAGTAAACCATTGATTCTAGTTAACTAGTGATGTTTTTCACGTCGACTGGATAACAGAAATGATGAAAACCTTTAAAAAGTTGATAACCTGCTCAGTGATATCAGGCACGATCTTGTTCTCGGCTTCCGTATGGTCGTCTCTTGATCGTTCTTCATGAATATTTTGCATTTCGTACATCGTTTTTGTATGATGCAGTGTTTGTGGAAGAGAAACGATCGGTTTCAACGTGTACATCGTCATTTCGTTGCGCATTTCGTTCGTTCTTCGAAGATTTATTCGTAAAAAAATCCGTTAACTCGTATTCACATTTGATCATCACACTCGTTCGTTTTTTCGTATTTCTCGATTTTCGCTAGGCAGCCATTTTTCTCTCACCCCCTCCTGTCCACGACTTTGTTGTGCTTTTCTGCTGGCGCTTCCGTTTCAAAGATGGCGTCTTAATTTTTGGTGAAATTACATCATATGAGGATCTTTTGTCATTTTTAGCAACGTGTTCTGTATATATTTTTATGCGAAATACCTTGCAAAAATATATTTATGTTATTGTTCAAATAATTGATTAGATTTTGATTGTTAATTCAATTTGAATAAGTTACTATAATATAGGATATAGTTGAAATATTTATAAAATTATCTTTGAAATTTATTGTTGCGAATTGTTTTTTAATTCTGATTTTGCTATATTGTTTAAAGTAACTTTAAAGAAAATGTATTCAATTTAATAAAATGTAGTATGATGTCTGTAATATTTGTCAATTGATCATGTTTCTAGTATCTTTTTCATTGTTAGATATGTTACAAAAACTAATTCTTACCAAACTTTCCTTTTTATAAAATGTCCTTTTTTTAAATGTATACGAAAAACAATATATGGATTTCAAAGTATGTGTCAAAAGATAATCCTTTTGAAATTTAACAGAATTTTAGTTGTAGTTGCAAAGATGTCGCGTTCATCGCTTATTTCTTTTTTCGGCGTTTGATATTAAATAAATTGTTCGCTGAAGGTACAATTAATTTTTTACTTTATATTTAATACCATTTATTTTAGTTTTTATGATAGTACAAGTTAAAAATGTATACCGACAAAACAATATACAAATTGGAATTAAAGTAGTGTCCTCTATCGAAGTTTTATTTGTACTAAGGTTACATTTCTTCCTTGCGGGTAACAGTGAGTTTGGTTGATTGAACGTATGAAGTAATTATATCGTTTGTTCATGATAAAAATAATAGCGAATTAAAGTATAATAAACTTTGAAAAAATACAAATCGTGAATAAATAAAGAAGAAATGTTTGTCGGAAGTGTGGTTAGGAACGCGTTCTTTTAACCGCGCATGTCGCCACCTATTGTTGATCTGACAGGATCTTGTGTAGTTACGGTGAAAGCGATTGGATCGTCTGTACGTTTCGTGAGAAATTAAAAAGCAATTAATCAGCTTCTGGATCGCATGAATTTTTTTGAAATTTGAACGTGAGAGATTTGTCAAACCATTATAGATTGCTATAAATAAGGAAAAAGAAAATTTTATCAAAGATCTCATCTACTTTTCGAGTAGATGCGTTCGAGGCCAAACATGGCGGCGATTTGATGAACCAATTGGAACAGCGCTCTCTTAGAGAATCAGATATTGTAAATTCCCCTTATATTCGCTTCAGTGAATGATTCTGTACTTATTTTTGTCGTTATTGATATTAAAACGAGTTCTTATTGATACGGGAAAGTGATAGTTGCTTGTTGATTGAAGGATAGAAGCCACGCAAGATCGTACCGAAACGTTAATCATGATAGAATTGTGTTTGGTCACGTGACCATAGCCGAAAAATGGCGCAAAGATCAGAGTACAAACATGGGTTCCATTTCATTGCTACGGTGTCATTTGTATTTGTTTACAAGCGCGCGTTTCCACAAACCACGTGTTAAGTAAGTGCCATTTTCTTGACAGTGCGTGACGGACAATGACAGGAAGAGGGGCGAAGAGACGGGGCCGACCACCGAAATCGGTGGTCATGGAAAGGCCCAAAAAGTTTCAATATCATCTTATGAAAAAGCCGAAATATTTGCAAAACAAGGGTTCGGAAACACCAAATTCGCAGCCAAGCACACCAACACCCTCAAGACCGTCATCACCAGTTGAAAGTGAAGAAAGCAGACGGAGTACACGAACTCGAAAATCTCGAGGACCCAGAGACAGACATTCACGTAAAGGTGGTCACTCGAGTTCTGGTGTATATCAGCGCCGAGGTTACAATCCGAATGTTGACTATAATGACTCTGAATATCATTATGGGTCGGATTTTGGTGATGAGTCCAGTGAAAAGAGCGATGTTGAGGAGGATCTTCTGCAAAGTGATGTTGAGTCATCTGAAAGTATAGAAGAACCTGATCCATCCAGTGACAGTGACTTTTCTCTCTCCAGTTACAGTAATACTAGTGGCACGCCCCGTAAAACGCTTCTTAGTCAGCAAAGGCCGCCGAGTCCAGAACCACTTTGGCTTCAAAACAGAGAATTGCCATCATTGATTTTACCTAAATCCTCAGATGATTTATTGGTCCCTAGAGAACTTGTTATGCCATCTTTATCTGTTTACGAAGTATTAAGACACTTCCGCACTTTGGTACGTCTTTCAGCCTTTAGGTTTGAAGACTTTTGCGCCGCTCTTATGTGCGACGATCAAACCAATTTATTAGCTGAAATACATATTATGCTTATTAAAGCTCTTCTTAGAGAAGAGGATTCTCAACAAACACATTTTGGTCCTCTCGATCAAAAAGACTCTGTAAATGTTAGTTTATATTTTGTGGATTCTATGACTTGGCCGGAAGTGTTGCGTTCTTATGTAGAAAGTGACAAATCCTTTGATCAAAATATTTTACATATTTTATCAACTTGTGAATATCCCTTTACTTCTATCGAAGATAGAATCAAGGTGCTACAATTTTTGACGGATCAATTTTTAATCACAAACCCAGTAAGAGAAGACTTGCTGCATGAAGGTACACTAAATGGTATTTCGTGTTACTTTGTTTATTATGTAAATTTATTTTTACATAAGCTTGTAAATTTTTGTTTGACCGGCAGGAAAAATGTATATGTCCATGCTGAAATATCAGTTATGTTTCTTTTTTCAACTTTATAGAATTTTTTATCGGTTAATTACTTTAATATAATATGAGATACATTAAAATTATATTATGAGTTTAGTTTTATTCGAGTCTCTATGTGTATGTAATAATAAATCTATGAGGAAGAAAACTATTTTAAATGTTGCGATGACTGTTTTTTTCTAGGAAATATGCATTACGATGATCACTGTAGAGTTTGCCATCGTTTGGGAGATTTGTTATGTTGTGAAACTTGTCCAGCTGTATTTCACTTAGAATGCGTTGAACCTCCGTTGGTTGATGTTCCTACTGAAGACTGGCAATGTAGCACGTGTAAAGCTCACAAAGTTACAGGAGTTGCAGATTGTATACCCGATGTTGAAAAGAATGGTTCGTTGTGCCGTCAAGAACATCTAGGATTTGACAGACACGGCAGAAAATATTGGTTTCTTGCAAGAAGAGTTTTTGTGTAAATATATATGCATCATTCATAAATGAGAAATATTAAACTGTTATTCTTAAGTTAATCATTATTGATTATTTATTGTAGCGAAAGCGAAGATGGTGAAGTTTGGTATTACAGTACACCTTTACAACTAGATGAATTAATGCTTTGTTTAGACCGTAATGAAATGGAAGTTGCGCTTTATAGAGAATTATCAGATTATAAAGATGAAATTGTACGGCAAATGGAACTTACAGAACAAATCACTAATCAGTACAAGGGTAATAAGAAATCATACATAGAAGTAGAAAACTGTAAGTTTCGATAATTTTTATAATATTTTATACATTAAAACATACGCGTATTTAATTCATTTTATTTTATGATGTAGGTTTTATACAAAAATTGCAAAAAGAACGGCAAGAGAAACAAGAAAAGGAAGAAGAGGAAAAGAAAGAAAAGCAACGACAAGAAGCTGAAGAAATGGTGCGTCGAATACACGAGGGTACAGATCCTATCGAGGAACAGTTAGCAACGGTTACAGATCAGCAAGAAATAAAATCATGCGAAGAATCTGGTTCGAGAGAAAATGCTTCTGAAATCGTTGGAGAAAATGTAGAAATAGACGGTGTAGATACTAATCTGACAGATGTAACAAACAAAGTTACCAAAACTGGTACCTCATCGTCGTCCGAAGAAATTGATGAAGAAACATTAGAAGGAGAAGAGGGTATATCAAAAATTGGCAAAGATGGTAGATAATATGTTCGTACATTTGGTTAAAAAATAATACTTAACAATTAATCATTTTTCTTCGTTTTACAGGAAAAAAGCATACAATTGTAACAAGGTCAAAAACAGGATCTTTGCAACCTAGAACGTTTAACATGGACGATCTGAAGAAACGTAATAGCGGACAACTGTCCAAAGAAGAGTTAGAAAAACTGGATAAAAGCTTAAAAGAGGAAGGAGATGGAACTAGATTAACAAGACAGAAAGCCCATCAAATCGCTTCTGGTACTCATCTTTTTAAATTGGGAATGGACAATACTTTTAAATCATACGTGAATCAATACAGCACTAATCCTATCGCCTTAAATAAGGCGCAACGTAACGAAGAACGCGACAAAAAGCGGCATTTGTCGCATAAATTCTCGCTTACACAAGCTTCTGAATTCAAATGGGTAGGAAGTCTGACAGGAACTCGTGCTCTTTTAGTAAGCACACTCCGTCAGACAATTCTTCAACTTGAAAGTAGCATTCAAGCATCATTTATGCATACTAATTGGCCTCTTTTACGTAAACCTTGGACCACGGCAGTAGGTGCTTGCGTTAATCCTCGAGATTTTGCCCGTGCCCTTATCGTATTACAAGCATGCATTAAATCGGTAGTGTTCGCCAGCGTATGGCACGATCAACTTGGACACGTGAAGCTGCAAAGAGTGACGGCTCTTGAGCGGGAAGAGAAGAAACGTCAGGACAAAAAGGATAAAAAGGAAAGGGAGGATGAAGAGGAACGTAATCGTTTGTTTAACTTTGTTAAGTATACACTGGGCTTGAAACATCAGGTTTGGAAACAGAAAGGCGAAGAATACCGTGTACATGGACAAGGTGGTTGGTTGTGGGTGTCTGCTAGTCGTCGTTACAGGTTTTCCGATATGTCAAAATTGGGTCTTCGATTGGGTCCTCAGAAAATTATGGTACAAATTAAAGATCAAGAGGGATTGAAAATACTAGCTTTGGATCCGCCCACATACGAATTCTTGATGAAAGAATACTGTCCGTCTCAGAAAGAAGAGTACAACACGGATATAAAGATCAAACAGGAGATTAAAGAAGAAGAAACATCAAAAGACGCGGTTAATACATTGGCGAAACAAGACTGTAAAACAGAAAACATCAAAACTGAACCGGTAGACGATAAAGAAAATGACGCGGAAGTGGTTACAAAAACAGAGGAAGCCACAACAAAAACGGAGTCACAACCGATCAAGCAAGAAACCAAAATGAACTTATCATGTACGTACAGTAAAAGATATCTGTTTAAGTCGTTTTTTATTACTTCGATTAAATATGCATGATTAATATATTTTCTTTTTTAGTTTTAGCTGGTATGAAAATTGAGAAAGTATTTACACCGATTAAAAAGTTTGAAGAAATTGATATTACTAAAGCGCTAACTACCAGTGGAAGGCTTCATTATCCAAAAATTGCTAAAAAGACTAGAATCGACGATTTTCTTGCGCGTAGAACACATTTAAAACTTTTAGAAGAGAGAAAATTATTGCAATCTGTGAGTAAATATAACTTTATTTCAAATAAAATTAATTAAAAGTTATTCGACGTATTCGATATATATATATATATATATATTTAAAATAAAATTTCAGGAAAAGTCAAAAGAAGTATTAAATCAATCGGCGAATCAAAAAGCTGACGGAGAGTCCGAAATTGACATAGAAAATAACGAGGAAAGTGATACAGATGGGGGAGACAATCCACTGCAAAGTATCTTGACTGGAAAGCAGCCTAAAACTATATCTGCTTCAGTTAGAGAAATGTTAAGTGCAATAGGAAAACGGATCCAACACGTGAAAACTCAATATGCGAACATAATGAGACTTAGTAAAAATGGTAGTTGTTATTCACGGTATTGTAATATGAAGACACCTCCGGGGAAAATCACGAACACGACGCAGAGTTTAACATCTACGTGTTATTCTCCTATATGTCTTCAAAAAGCAAGATTGAAACGTGATCTTATTATGTTACTAAGAAAAGCCAGCGCTTTGAATAATAACCAATCGACAGCTACTATACCTGTTAGCACATCCGCGACACAGTCATCTCAAAGTGCGACGAAAAATGCAGAAGGAAGCGAAGAAGCTAAAGATGCGATTAGGAAGGATTTAGAATCTGCGGTAGCATCTGCAACTCACTGTACCGAAGAAACACCAGCCACTAATGTAATCAGAGATTCACCTCCTGCTAAAAAGATAAAAATCGAACCTAGTATGGTGAGATATTCAGATGTTATATATTTACGTGCACTGGTGTTCAAAAGTTAAGGATAATTGGTAATCATGCGAATGATATAGGCGAACGTGATAGGCGAATGTAAAACGGTTATAAAATAAAAAAAAACAATGCGAAAGAACAATAACAATCATTTTTATATTCCGAGGAAACAGTTTGAAAGAAAACTGGGCGTGAGAGAAGTTCACACTTTAGTAAAGACGTACGTTCCGACGTACGCAGTTTTTTTTACGCATAACCATGTCGACTGCAATATTTCGTATAAAGATAGTGCTTCACCTTCAACAAATGAATCTCCACAAGTGCATTTTACGAATTATGCTTAACTGTTGGACACCAGTGTATTATGCAGTTGAATAAATAGATTTATTTCTGCTGATATATAAAATTATTATTCTATTCTAGAATGCTAATGATGCAAATTCTGGAAACGTTAATGTAGTGACTACTACTGCTACTAGTAACGTAGTTACTACTACAACAGTCACTACGACACAGCACACTGTAAAAACTGCTGATGGTGTTGTACAGAGTACGCAGGAAAGCACAAAGTCTAAAAATTCAGTTACATTTTCATCCGAAGTTAAAACAAGGTAGATTCTTAAATGTATTTTATTAATTAGTCGTGTTGTTTGTCGAAGTGATATTTGATTTTATTTTATTTTTTTTAACGTTAACAGCACGGGACAGAAAACGATGATCGTTAATCGAAGGGGTAGAACTGTGCAAAGAAGCACAATGGTTAAAGAGTTGAACGCGGATGGCACAGAAAGGATATATTCAGCTATTTCGACAGAAGGGAAAATCTATTTGAAAAAAGTCACAATTTCTTTGGCGGATAGAAAAAAGAAGCGTACTCCTGTTAAATATCCTTTGTGTTCGACATTTTGTACAAAAAATAAACATCGTAGCATATTGTTGCTTCCACAACACGAATTACGTAAATTGTCCAGAGTCGGTGGCCGAATACCAGTTCAAGGTTTTCATCATATGGCTAAGGTATTTCTCAAAAATCGCTTTAATAATAATACACATAATTTTATGTATTTTATTAAATTAATTCGAGTTTCTGTTACAAAATTTTAGGCAAATATGTCGGTATGGCCGTATCCCTGCCCTAGACCTTTATTTAAAACGTGCTGGTTATACAGAACCGTTGGAATAAAATCATTAGCTGCGGCAGCTCTTCAGTTAAGAATATTATGGGGATGTCTACGATGGGATGATATGGCCGCAAAGCCATTATCTACAGATGGGAAACATCAAATTACCACCGATACAGAAATTATGTCGTTGGAGATTCTTAAACATCGTCATGTTGGTCAATTTTTAGATAAAACTCAGTATTTACGACGAAAAGTTGTTATACCTTTGGAACTTCCTAAACAAGTTCGAGGTTTGTACAAGAAATAAGGTGGAACAAAGTCAATACAATTTTAGGTATAACAATTATATCATGTTCAATGTATTTTATAGAAGTTACATCTATAAGAAGTGGTTTGAGAAAAAGAAAACGGCCAGAATCACCGCAAAGTACCGAGCCGCAAGTTACAGAAGAATGGGTTGACGAGGATAAATTAGAATTATGGGAAATTAAACAGTACGGTGATAGGTACGTAGGCAAAAGATTCTTAGTTGTATTCGTAAATATGTTTTCCGACTTCTGTCCAATTAATTTTATTGTAATACAATTGGAATATAACAATCGATTTGTCGAGAATACCTGACTTTCGACCTTATAACATCACTCAAATTCTTACCTATCCTTACTTAACACCATCTGACACTAACATTCCACTTGATGTGTGTCCTGTCCAGGTTAGAGAAGGCTAATGCCCAGATTATTACTAGGAGCCGATCGAGTCAACCACAGTCCGCGATTGGTTCTAATCGAAATACAGGATCAAATTCTGGCATAAACGATCAACTGGTTAGTGGCAAAGCAACGCCCGAAGAAATCAAAGAAAAGATGGAACAACAGTTACGTATGCAAAGAGCTGCTCATCAACAAAAGAGAGCATTAGAAACTTTAAAAAGTCCAGCCAGTTCAGGCTCGCCAACGCAACTTGTTAAAGTTACTGCTAATTCTGCTCATGGTAAGATTTATATTTAAAAATCAAATTTATTCTGAAACGAATTATGTTCAAATGTTAATTAATCACAGATGGTACGGTTAAATTAGTTTCTAA
Organism: Stelis phaeoptera; assembly: GCA_943735885.1. NCBI lineage: Eukaryota > Metazoa > Arthropoda > Insecta > Hymenoptera > Megachilidae > Stelis > Stelis phaeoptera. Next base: position 9,822,481 of record OX030933.1, read on the forward strand.
AGTTGCGATACCAGCAAATCCAAACAGCGGGACAAAATCACAGTTAACTTCCCTTTTGACGACTCCAACTCAGAACAAGACTTTCATTGGTACAAGGCGTATTTATATGGCAAAATGTAAATAGTAAATTAAATATGTTTACACACGTTAAATCCCGTAATGTACGGATTGGAATATGTGATATATTTTTTGTTTCAACAGCCTCTGATGGAACAACCAAAGTTGTTTCGGGACCTACGAGCATTTTACCGAAAACACAGTTACAAACTGGCAATCAGCAATCGCTTATTAAAGTTTCTGGTCAAACAGGTATATTTCAATTTTATAAAATATGATAGCATTATATTCTGTTTCTTATTCATTTCTATCCGTAATAACAGCGCCCGTACAGCAAATTCAACAAAAGGTACAGATCTTAAGGGGGCCAGATGGAAAATTACAAGTTCGAGGCTTGATGCCTGGTCAACAGTTAGTTCAAATGCCTGATGGAAAACTTCATGTACTAAACACTGCTCAAACAATCACGACCAGTCTTGCGCAAAGCGGCGGAACGACTACAACCACACAGGTAAATACATGAAATACTGTACCAGAATGTTAAAGTACAAGTAATATTGTATATTAATCTAATGACATTATATTTAAGGCGAAAACGGCTACAACAACTACCGCGACCAAAGTAGTTACAACAACTAATGCCGCGGCCAATAAAACAAGTCCAACTAAAACAGCGGCAAATTCAACTCAACAAGTACAAACAGCTCAACAGTCGCAAGCACAGCCTCAACAAATTACACAAGCTGTGCAACGTTCAGCAACAACGACAACAACTGTGCCTATCGCGGCTGCTACACCGACACAGCCAACAAAAAATGCCATTGTAGTAGCTAATACCGGACAAATTGTACAGGGTGCACAAGTAAGTGTAATACTATGACATGGATCTTAATACAATGGATTCCGCTTATTCGGGGTACGTCGGTTCTCGTATAGTTTGGCCCGATTAAGCGGCTGTCCCAATTATGAATCAAATGCGCACCGTCCCGAAGTTCTGCAAATCCACGACGTTCGCATACGTACACGATTAATCTTGAATGAAACTTAAAAAGATAAAGTAACACAGAGTGGGGCGAAAGAAAAATGCGAAATGCGAAATGGAATTACAGACATCTGACCCAAATAAGAGGAATGATGTCTCGATTAAACGAAGAAAACTAAAGCTGTTTGATTGGATTCTGTTTTTCAAAATTTGTCCCAAATAAACGATGGCCCAAATAAGCGGAATTTACTATATAAGATTATTTGTACAATAGTGTAATATTAATGTATTATTAATAATACAGGTCATATCTTCTGGTGGTCAAGTTATTAGTGGAAACCAAATAGTAGTTACTAATGCAAACTTAGCTCAGCAGCTTGCAACAGGCAAAGCTCAGTTAACGACAATCGGTGGTCATCAAGTAGTCATTCGTAGTACACCGACAGGTAATCAAATTGTGCATTTAAATTCGGCAAACAGTAGCATCATAGTGAAAAATGCTGTAACAGCAAATAAACAAGGTTTGTTGAATCATGGTATATTTTAACTGAAAAATTTCACAGAAAAATTTTAATTATGTAAATGTTTAATGCTTTCAGCTCCTGCATTACAATCTACCCAAGCAGCAACAACAACAGCAGGATCACAATCAACTGAAACGATAAATAATAGTGTTACTAGTAGTAGTACACCAACAAACGTGACATCAACAACTGCAACGAATCAAACCTCTACTACACCGGCACCTGGAAGTGTGGAGGCATCTTTGTTAGCCGGCCAACCGCCTGGGACTGTTATCAAATGTGTTACCGCTCAAGTTATTCAAACTACTCAAGGTCCTCGTATAGTTTTACAAGGTTTACAGGGTGCTGATTTTACACCGCAACAGCTTGCAATGGTTCAACAACAAGTTAAACAACAATTACTTAAAGGTTTGATATTACAGACATGTTACACGATTAAATATTGCGCTAGCGTATTTATTTGTAATGTGTGTATAATTTTTAGCTCAAGCTACAACAGGGAAACAAGGAGTTTTAGGGCCTACTAAAATTTATTTAGCCGTTCAACCTGCGCCGAACAGCCAACAGACAATTCAAAGCTCTCAAAACTCTACAACAGCAAATACTCCTGCTACACCAGCACCAAAACCACAAACCACGCAACAACCGGTTGTTTCACCTCCAGCGGCAACCGGTATATATTTGTATTATCTTTTGTTCTTTTACACACTAGATTCCGGTTAATTAGGACATATTGGGACCGGACTAATTTGTCCCAAAAAAGCGAATTTCAACAGGCTAAATCTGAACAACATAAAAAATGAAACCAAAAACGATTTATTGAAAAACGTATGTAATATTCGGTAAACAAAAAAGTTATCGCTGGCCTTTTGTTGGGAAGACGTTGCGTAGTGCCGCGGCTTGAACGTGTCAACCTGATCCCACTTCAGTATGATTTCGACTTTTTGACCTCTTTTTTTTTTTCTTTCATTCATATTGTCCTCTCTTACGTTCGGGCCGTATCTATACTTCCAATCAGTATCACCTCTTTATAACAAGCTTTACTGTATCTCCACTCGCAAACTGTCCCAATAAAACGGAGGTATGTTCCATATAAGCGAAGTGGAAACAATAGTTTTTGTTTCCGTTCTTCAGTATTTGTCCCAAATAAACGGTGTACCAATTAACCAGAATCCACTGTACTTCGTCATATTGATGTTGTGATAATTTTGATAGAACCTCAAACGGGAACAGAAAGCATTCCAGAGCTTCCATCAACAACAACCACAAGTTCTCCTGAGAAACCAAAAGTTGTCGTTCAGCAAGTTGCACAGCACGGTGCGACTACAGACGAGGAACCTCAGAAAACAAATGTAGCTAACGGTCAACAACCTTTGCAGTCGTTAAAAGAAGGGAACGATTCTTCGGCGAACAAATTCATTCTAACACCTGATTACATACAGCAAAGTTAGTTATTAATAAGTATTACTCCCATTGTTTTATGCTGATCTAATTTTAAATACTTAAATCGTTGTTGTATGATTTTACAGCTATTAAGAATGCCTTAAAGCAAGAAAATCTTAATCCAGAAATTGAAGAAAAACTGCTACAGTTACAACGATATCAAGAGAAACAAATGAAAGGTGGTGTCGAGAATTCGGTAGCCACTAATCAGACTCACACTACAACAACGATTACGACTCCACGCATGCCATCTCGAAAAAGACCAGCACCTTCTAACATTCCAACAACGACTACGTCTACTAACGTACAATTGTCGACAAATGATAAAGATACAGAATGGATTGAAACACCTAGGAAGAAACTAGCGCCAAAGCAAGAATCTCGCGAGACTCCAAAGTAAGTTTTATCAAAAACAAGAGAAAAAATGTTAACCGTTTGAATGCCAAGGAGCGTGATCGCACTGTTTCTGTTTCATGTCGAAAAGTGCCACAGTATCGGCGCTGTAACGTAAACTCATGATCAGCTTTATGTCTGTCATAGTACACTGCTAATAATATACGATCGAATATCAGTATTTTTTACAAATTGATTAATTTAGAATATAAATGGTAAAATAATTTATAAAATTATAAAATAAGAAAACAGTAGACACAAAATAGAAGCTTGGCACTTTTCGAACGTATTTGCGCAATAACCCGTGACACTTAAACGGTTAATAGTACTCCCACATCTTTCTTAAACGATATTATCTTATTTGAAATAGGGTGCAAAAAATTGAACTAACAGAGAACGAATCGACTCCGCAAAAGAGAGCAGCAAAGCTAAAAGACAACCAGGAACAACGAAGAAAACAGCAGGTGCATTCCCGAATGCAAGTTTTATTATTTAGACACAAAGAATTGCTTAAAAAGGATATCCTTAAAAAGAGGGCGTTGCTTGAAAAAGAATTACAAATAGACATTCAGGTATATCATATTCAATGCTCGATATAATTGTATAAATTTTATATGATTTTATTATTGTTATTTCTTCGAAATTGTAGAAAGATTTGTCGGCGGAGTTAGCATCGAGAACAAAAGCAGAGAGACACAAGCAGGACGAAGTAAAAGTGGGAAGCGCAAAACGTAAGGCCAGTGCTCAAGTGGCTCAACAAGTTAGTCCTCCTAATAGAGGTGGAAGGCCAAAGAAATATAAGGCACAAGGAAATAACAGCACACCGCCTGGTGCGTCGACCGCTGCTACCACGAATAGAATAAAGAAAGAGAAGCTATATTGCCTATGTAGAACACCATACGATGAAACAAAGTGAGTGATTAACAAATCTTATTCATGATATTTATTTGATTCATTGTAATTGTTCTGTTTCGTTAGGTTTTACGTAGGATGCGATCTTTGTAATAATTGGTTTCACGGAGATTGCGTTGGTATTACAGAGGAAATGTGTAAAACACTTTCAGAATTTGTTTGTACAGAATGCAGACACGCAAGAGATACACAAGAGTTATATTGTTTATGTAAACAACCTTATGACGAATCTCAGTATGGGTCAATGCTAATTACTTAACTCGTTACTTAATTATTATATTATCAAGATTAACACTTTCTTTTTTTATGTTTACAGATTTTATATTTGCTGCGATAAATGTCAAGATTGGTTCCATGGTCGGTGCGTGGGTATCCTTCAGTCGGAAGCAGACAATATCGACGAATACGTTTGTCCAAATTGTCAACGAAACTCTTCCGTTAATTTTGCTAACATGAAAAATCTGAATGCAAAAGATCTTGATTTGTTGAAGAAATTGATCAAACAAATACAGGTAAAGTAACTGTGAACTTTTAGATGAAAGTACGAAATAACGTTCTTTATTTAATCGTTTTGGTATTGTATATTTAAATATGCAGGCACACAAAAGTGCGTGGCCATTCATGGAACCGGTAGATCCAAACGAAGCACCAGATTATTATAAAGTTATAAAGGAACCGATGGGTAAGTTTAATTTTTTACTTTCATTCAGTGACATTCAACACTTAACCCTTTACGGACGAAGTATTTATAAGCTTAGCACAGTGAACTCGTCTGAATATTCCTTATTTAAAATAAAATAAGTAATAATTCCCTTCTTCAAAATACATATTATAAACTTATATTGTCCACACTCACGTTTATTGTTTGTGTCAAAAGCATAGGACAGTATGTATCGAATATACATACAAATTTGTAAGTTTCTACGACGGTTCGGTTTCAACACATATATGGCGTCGATCGTCCGCAAAAGGTTAATTCACTGTGTACCATTGTTGTGTAGTAATGATTATGATACTATTTCTTTTATTTCTTGCAATTACAGATCTACAAACAATAGAATTGAGAATAAATGATAAATCCTACAAAAAGTTAAGTGAATTTATTGGAGATATGACGAAGATATTTGACAATTGTCGCTATTATAATCCAAGAGAATCACCTTTCTTTAAGTGTGCAGAATCTTTAGAAACTTATTTTGTTCACAAGATTAAGAGCTTGAGAGAAAAGTTCTCCGAAGGAAAGTAAGCAATCAAAAAAGAAAGAAAGAGCAGAGAAACTGTAACTATAAATGAGTGAAAGTGCGAAGTATCAGCAGTTAATTTATGCGGTGTAACTACAGAATTGATCTGTGCCAGTAATTGTAGAAAAACAGACATTCAAAGTAGTTATAAATATGTAAGAGTAGAACATTATAAGTTCACTATTTATTAGAATTGTGTGAACGTTTGATTTACCTTCGTGAAAGCGAACTTGATTTCAATTGTGCCGTACAGTGAATTTTGAACCGGAACTTATAGTATTTTAATCTTCAACAGAAGACTTACAGTAACGCCGATAGATATTCGATATAAAACAGTGTGACAATGATCTTTCTCATTTGAAAAAAGAAATGAACGCATCGTTTATTGTAAGACTATAAGTTATACTTAAATTTGAAATAATATTAATACTATATATTTTTTCATAACTACTTATGTCGTTTATTTATATCTGACAATAAAGTATTAGTTTATTAAATATACAACGCTTGTTTACAAGTTCTTTCTTTTACAAAGAGAAGACAACAATTAATCGACATAAAGTTACTACAAAGATATCAAACTAACTATATAAAAATTTGAAAGCACGAATTTAGCATGTAATGAAATTTTTATATTAGAAAGAAATGTGCAATACAAGATTAGTTGTTATATTTTGCCTAATCTATAAAGAAAAAACACTTCTTCTTTTATCTTTTTTCTTTACGTATAATAAGATCATCATAAGTTGTGGTTCATTGTTCATATGTTCTGTGCAAGCATTATTATTCATGTACATCTATCAAACACATGTAATTAATGCATGTTACAAGAAATAATTACAAATATATCAAATCAGTGCCATTGGGCGTTTAGAACGATGAGTTTTTAGTAACCCAATGAAATATATTTTATGACTCTACAAAAAGAACAACAAGAATAATTTGAAAACCATTTGAAAGATTGCCGAGCACCAACAGAAGAAAGGAAAATGGTCCAATGACATTGCATCTCATTTAATTAGGAGGAAAATAAGTTTTTCTCTCGTATAGACCTAAGGATTATTTAGCAAGCGCATAATAAATTGTACAAATTTGTTTATTGTGCTCACAATTATGATTATATTGTTTTACCACGTAAATTTTCTATAAAATTGTTTATAAGTAAAAACGTACGATATATTAGTTTGTAAGAAACAAGCAGAAATGCTTACTTTGTATATACCTAAAGTAGAAATGTCTATAAAAAAAAAAAATAAATTATAGAATTTTGGTTCTCACGTAACGATGATAAGCAAAGGAATATTATTTAAACACGAAAATTGAATTCAATGAAAATACTGTTTATATTTTTAGCTATTAAAACTACCATTTATGAAAATCACTAAACGATATTACAATGTACATGTACAGAGTATATTCAGTTTCTATATTCTTCAAGGGTATGAGAAAGGCAACATTATCACGTAAACATCTAATAAACAAACATGCATATTATACATACAATAAATATTCGTACAGAAATAAGAAGAAACCACTTTAAAAGTTTCGCTTGGCAATGATATACAAGAATGAAAGTACTCAATAAGTATTTGATTCTTAAAGCCGTCAGAGAGCTATAACTTGTACGAATTAAATTATGTACAGATTTATTCTGTGATGATCTAAAAGATATTTCCATGGAGGAAACTATTTCTCCGATGTTGAAAATTATCGTGGTTTCGTGTATGTACATCAAGTATGTATGTTGTGAGGAACTCGAGGTACATCTTGACGATGATTAAATTGTGTATTCAAGTAAATGAAAGCAGATCGCTCAAAGCAGGTTGTACATTTTTCGCCAGGGGTCATGCTTGTACAGTATTTTTAATTCAAAGTTCACAAAACCTGGCACTGATCTGTTTTTTTTATCTTCGACTTTCAATTATAGTTACAGGATATACAAATTCGTTGTTACTTTGCCCAGATTTATACACGGCATTAGCTTTATAATCAGCTGGTTTTGATTAAATTGTATCATACGCGTCTCATTAATTATTTATTGCAGTAATATTTTATTTCTATTTTTAATGTATCCTAAAAGCTTTTCTCTATATTATTAGAACGTTATGAATATTTATTTTTGTTCGCTAAATTCTTTGCTGGATTTGTATGTTCATTATAAATCTTGATTAAAAAACTTGAAGCAAAGAATTAAGCAATGTTTTACAAAAAAAAATTTTATTTCAAGAAAACCAATGGATTTACTCTTGGAGATCTTGTGTATATTTTAAATTTTTCTGCGTTGCCTCAGAACATCGATTCGTATGGACTTACATACAAAATACTAATAAGTATTAGTACGTACTTGTATTAAAACGTCGATATGAATGGAATAAGTGCACTAATTTAAACTAACGACTCGTACTAGATTTATTTCCCTTCTGAGACAAGCAGAAGAAATTAATGGTATCTCGAAGGGTTAATTCTTCAGTATATTCACGAGACGCATATGATACGAACTATAAAATCCTTGAATATTATTAAAATTTTGAATATGTTCAAATATATGTATAAGTATAGCCAGACTATGTCTATTATGTCTTGTATTCCTTTATATAAGGATTGGTACTTGACGATACATTAAACTATTTCTGTAAAAAGAAAAATTTGTAGAAATACTTAAGATACACATTAGATATTAGTCGTGTAAGTTTTGGCATGCTACTGAAGTGTAAAAACTGGGTGAAGAAATTGTAGCTGTGTACATTTCACGCACTGCTCTATTTCATTGCAACCCACTTATTAATCATGTAACGAAGTGTTTATTTCCATTAAGAGAAAAAAAAAGAAAAGCAACAAAGTGTGATTACATAAAACTATATTCGTCTAAATCTAATATTACTAGTTTATAATAAATATATTTGTACTAATTTTAATCATAAACTTTGTTGTTTTTATTGCACTATAAATATAAGTTAGAAGAAAACATAGTATGTTAATTTACCTTTTTTAATTTGTAATTGCTTAAAAAACAATAAACTACTGTATGACAGTGGCTTCATGAAATTTCAAAAGAACATATTGATACACCGTACAACAGTCCATTTTTTCACTTTATTTACATACGTATATACTAAAGTGTGATTCTGTATCTCGATTATCAAGTATGAATAATTGTTTGAAATCACCTTTGATATATTAGTTTGTTCTAATAAATACTAATTTTATTTTTGCTGTCGATATTTGAATAGCTATGAATTTGAATACTTTTTCAAAATACAAACAAGATTAAACAGAATGTATGTTAATTGCATACTTACATTCTTCTGTCATGATACATAGATATGAAACAAAAGTGAGAATATGTCATTCATGTAAATGGGTTGCATATCCTTGATCATCTTTTTTAAAATTCTTATAACATAATTTTTCATTGATGTGAATTAAAAATGTGTATATAGTAGAATTTCGTAAGTCCTATACATTAGTGACAAAATAATTAATAAATGCAGAAATTTTCTAGAACATGTTATATAAAAGTATTTGGTATTCTATTCGAAAGGGTCCGAAACCTCGCCGTAAGTACAAAGTAAATATATTGCAAATTACTATCTGAAGATTAAAACACTGTTACCCGTGTTGATGTATTACATTATTGCTAAACATGTTGTAGTACTTCATCATGGACCCAAGGCACCTTTGCCTGGCGAACCTTCTAAACCATATACACTTACCGAAATTCCTGGACCAAGATCAGAAGCTCTTCTAAATGAATTTTCTAAAATTCAGGTACACAATCGTGTCGTTATAAAACAGAAATTTTTATATAAAAATAATGTATATTAACAAAATTATTGCAGCAAGTAGGCTCCATTCAATATTTTGCAGACTATCAGAGGTCTGTAGGAAATTATTTGGCAGACATCGATGGAAATGTTTTCTTAGATATGTTTATGCAAATTTCAACCCTACCTCTTGGCTACAATCACCGGTCTATCCTTGGTGCATTATCATGCGCTGGAAATCAAGTAAACAAAACATAGAACTGTTAGATTCGTTAAAATGGTCATAAAAGTACTAATATAAATTTTTAGCGAATAGTGGCAAACAGACCAGCATTAGGATTATTTCCTGGTTTAGAATGGCCATGTAAACTTCAAGATACTTTACTTCAACCATGTGTAAGATATTTTTAATTAACATAAATAAAATTATGAATAACAATTATCAAAAACCAAAATATTGTAAATATAATGTTATGGTACTAGGTAGCTCCAAAAGGATTACCATGTGTTTTCACAGCTATGTGTGGTTCTTGTTCGGTTGAACATGCTATACAAATGGCGTTTATAAAATATGCAGGAAGATGTCGTCGAGGCAAAGACTTCACTGATGAAGAAAAACAAAGCGCACCTTATAATAAACCACCCGGTTGTCCTGAATTATCTATTCTTTCTTTTGAAGGTATTTTAATACTAAGTTGTAAATATCCAAATACCATAAACTGATGAAGCTTATAAAATTAGGAGGATTTCATGGTAGAACGTTTGGTGCATTGGCATTAACACATTATAAGTACATGATGAAAATTGATATACCTTCCCTTCCATGGCCAATCGCATGTTTTCCACAATATTCATATCCCTTAGACCAACACGAAAAAGAAAATAAAGAAGAAGATGTTAAATGCTTGGAAGAAGTAAATTTGTAGTTTGTATACTTTATAATAATGTTGTTGCCAAATGTTGATAAAGTCTATCATTTAAAAGGTAGAAGATTTAATAGAAAAATATGAGAAGACGATGCCAGTAGCTGGTATTGTGGTTGAAGCAATACAATGCGAAGGAGGAGACAGACATGCTTCCCCAGATTTCTTTCATTCTTTGCAGGCAATTACTAAAAAAGTAGATACTTAATAATTTCATTTCAATTTGTATAAAATAACTTGGATATTAATGTGAACATAAATTATACAGAAAAACATTCCTCTGATAATGGATGAAATACAAACAGGAGGCGGTGCAACAGGACGAATATGGGCTCATGAATATTTTGAATTGAATACCCCTCCTGATATGGTTATATTTAGCAACAAAATGCAAGCTAGTGGTTTCTATCATTCTTCTGAATATATGTAATATATTTTTGAACAGCTGTAATACTGAAAGATATTATTATTAGTTCATGAACATTATAAATTTATTATTCAGGCCAGTGCATCCGTACAGAGTTTTTAATTCCTGGATGGGTGATCCCAGCAAAATACTAATGTTAGAAGCAGTATTACAAACCATTGAAGCAGAAGATCTGTTAACTCATGTTTGTCATGTCAGTAATTATTTGCTCTGTCAATTGAACACATTGCAATATGAGTTTCCTGACCTTATGAGTGCTGTAAGAGGTAGAGGTTTTATTATTGCATTTGACATGTCGTGCAGGGATATGAAAAATAAATTAATGCATCAAATACGTAGTAAAGGTAAAATCAATTTTATAATGCATACATTTAAAAGCTTAATTACTAACTTATCGTCATTGTATAAACATTAGGTATACAAGTGGGCGATTGTGGTACAAAATCAATTCGACTAAGACCGTGCTTAATATTCGGAGAATATCATGCCGATATTTTTTTAGAAACTCTTCGTACCTGCTTAAAAGAACTTGAAGAAAGTTGATATGTTTATAAATCATTCTATTACTGTATTGTATATTTATTAAATACAAATTTTAGTAAAAAATACAATATAGCTTTTATACTAGAACATCTTTTTTACTGTTATGTTCTTTTTAATTAATTTAATTTATGCTGTTAATTTTACAACTTCTTTGTACAATGATCATTTGTTTCTTTTCCTTGAAATTTTATATAGTTCGAAAAATTATAGTTAATCATGAAACATTATTTTATAAGTTCAAAGTAAGCAAAATGAATTTTATTTCAATTTTGAAAGCCATGATGAATTTTTGCAAAAATATCGATCGTAAAGGTAAAAAAACGCGCGCCCACAAAAAGAAATTAGCCGATGCTGGTCTTTTGACGCATGAACTATATACCCTTCATACTACAATGTACAGTCAAAAAATACTACTATATAATGAATCGAATCAATGATGAAAAAAAATAGTATTATTGGACAATTTCATTTCTACCACCAATAGCGCTATAATGCAATAATATCAATCCCCATCGATACAGAAGGAAACTTTAAAACTCTCAAGAACAGTGCAACAGAAAAATGCGTTGGCGTGACCGGTCTATCCTATACTTATCTTGTCTGTGATTGTACACAAAGATCGATATCAGCATGGCGGTAAAGGAGCGGCTCTATTCAGTGTGATTGAAAATCAAGATTATTATGGCTCCAATTTTATATTACATAACCGGAAAGTGCATTTCCATCGAAGTGCATTTTTCACGACGCTCACTATCATCGTGAGCGACAGTAAAGGCATAGCAGGAAGGTCGGCGTTTAAATTTGTCATTAAAGAGTGGGAAAGAAACGAAAAGTAGAGAATTTGACAACTGACAATCGCAATTGAAGTCTCAGCCTCGACATACTGAACCGTAAACAATCACCATGGCAAAGTACGAAGATATTGCGTAACCTTAGCCTTATCTAATTATAGCAGCGTAGAAAGTGCATCTTCAATTCAATGATAATGTTTTGTTTACTATACCACGCTGCATACTGTTACCTTATCGTTGTTACACTCGTTTAACTGCTTTCTTCTTTTTCGGCAGCATGTCTCTTTTTAAATCTTTAATTTTTGTCAAAGAGAATTCTGACTTTAAGTTGGTGTGAGTTCAGTGATTATTAATGAAAAAGTTCTCGTATTTTCTTTCTCATACTCATAATAGTTTCCCTAATAGATACCACATGACATTATAATCCTAAAATAATTTATTTTTATTTTAAATTTGATTTCAGAGATATTATGTATAATATAGTATGTAATTAACTAATTTATGTTCACCTATAATTTCATTGTTGAAAGTATGCTAATTATGTAGTATTTTCATTAATTCATGCATGCACATATATAATTATATTACAGTACATATCTCATCAAGTATGATATTTAATTAGTTTGCATATTCTTTGCGTATATTTAAACAATGTACATAATTTATATAAATATGAATAAAATATTACTTTCAAAGTTAAATACAAATTGTATTAAAGTAAAATATTCCTTTTTTATATTAAGTATTATATTGATTACTTTTAACAATAAAAGGAGATCCAACTTATAAGATTATTAAAAGATTTGATTAATCGTTGATTATTGATTAAGTCAGCCACATCAAACTGGAAAAACCTGTTTATCTACTTCTAAATACTTGAAATCTGTAAACCTATATATACAATAAATCCCAATGTAATAACAGAGTGGTTATAAAAGGTGTGTTCTAAACTGTAATCTTATCTCATTAACTTTGTTATCGGTTAATGGTGCAGCTAATCAGTAATTCCTTGTTCACAATTGTTTACTTCATAGACTTATTCATATACCAGAGAATCACAGCAAGTTATAGACATTAATATTATGTCTGTGATTTTCTAAAAATGAACATTGATAAACTTTCTCAATTGTGTATAAAACATTTTTATCCATTACTCCAGGGTAAGCTACTTTGTTTATTTAAAAAGAAAAGGATGTTTTATTTTATTTCTTGTGTAAATTACAAATTTGTATGATATGTTATATAAATATCCTTTAAATATTTGCATAAATTAATTAAAAGCATATAAGTAATATTGACTAGATAGATTAATTCTAAATTTTGGTTTGTTTTTAGAGAAATGATGATAGTATTTGTTTACGACACTGCAAGGTGTTGTAAAGAAGATGACGATCCTGCAGAGGCAGTTATGTACTTCCATCCAGCGTGGGTATCTCTTACACAAAGGCTAGCTCTAGCGGGTCAATTGATGGCTGTTAATCAGTTTCTTACAACTTCTTTTTCTGCCCCGAAATCAATTACATTACAGGGAGGAAAATTTGTATTGAAAAAGTTTGGGCAGTACATACTTGTAAGTATATTATTAATCGTACGCTTAAGATTATACAAATCTATTGACTTCTCAATAAATACAACTACCATTTTGTAATCTTAAAATATACAATACAAAGATACTGCATGCTGTAAGTTGATAGTAGTGGTTATCTACCAAAGCAATTACAATTATCAGCCAATAAGACTCTTAATGAATGAAACACAGTATCTTTCTCGTTGCTTAATGTATTATTTGTTAGCATGGAGTAACATTTAGTACATATATTTCATTGTTTATTAATTTTCAGGCAGTAGGAACTGATAGGAATATTCATGATTGGGTTCTAGAAAGACGTGCAAATACATTGGAATCTTTGCTACAGTTCTTCCATTGTGATCTTAATAAAATATTAGAATCATTTAACAATGACAGAAATAAATTTACAGAAAAACTATATCAAATGTTTGAAACGTATTTGCCAATTCTTCAATACAGTGCCAATCTTTTTTCTAACATTCCTATCATTAAACTTCCAAAGGTTGGTGATTTTACTTTTATATTTCATCGGTTATATCACATTTTATACTACAAACTAATTTCATGGTTTTCTTAGAGTGCTAGTAACATATTTTTAGAAGCAATTCAAGTTTTACAATATTGTCAAGAAACAAATGGTATTATAGGTGGTGCACTCTTCTATAATAATAAGTAAGTTATTTAAAATATTGATATCTTCAAAAATTCTTTATTTTCTTTATTTCTGAAAACCTTAATGTATTAACATTTTAGGGTGGTCGCTACTCAATTGAGTCCTGATTTGACTAAGCAAATTGTTATAACCGATCCCTATAGAATAAAGGTATTTTCAACTTATTAACATTCGTATAATACGAAAGAATTTTCTTTCAATCACTTTTATTTTATACAAAAATGTTCTTAGGCTCCTGCAGAGAGAATATCAACAGAGTTTCACTTACCTATCGGAGTGCAATTGATGAGAGTGTATATTGAACAAAAACAATTTACAAAACTCTTACAAGAAGCAAACAATGAAAGATACTATAGTTCTTACCTGGATTCTGCCGCAAAAAAGATGTTACAAAGAAAGGTAAGTAACAGTTACTAAAAGAACAAATGACAATGATTGTGTGATGATAAAACGATTAAACTGTTTAGAGTATGGCCAAGAATGCTAAAGAATTACCTCTGTCCGGGATGAAACGCGACACTTCTCGTATTTTTACCGTACCTGAAGAAGGAGAATTAGATTCATCGCAGTATAACGATAATAGCCACTATGTACCTTCTGTTCCACTTACAACTTACAATTCTCCAGTCAAACGTAAACAGGAAAGTAAATCAGACCGTCCTAAATGTGCGAATCCTTTAACTCCAAGCGTTTGTTCAACGCCCTTAAAGGATATTAACAGAGTGTTGCACGGTAACGTTATGCTAATATGCAATACCAATGAAGAAACAAACGGTGAAACAGAAGAGGAAAAGAAAGAAATAAGGACAAACGTTGATGATATTCCGGACGTTGTTAAGGAAGCGCTTAGATGTAAACGTTTGAATAAATTACGAAACGAAACGCCAAAAGAAAAATTAGTTAAGAGGAAAGAATTCAATAAAAAAAGTTTAAGCATGCATGATTTAGAATCGTCGACAAATTTTTACCCTAATCGAATATCTGTTAGAACACACGGGTTAGGCTTACCGCAGACAAAAGCCAGTGGATCCCCTGAATCTTCTCCCCGAAAGAAACCTTTGTATAAAAATCAGTTTCATACAATTACCGATCCTTGTTATCCCGTGTTTCGGTGCGATGGTTTACCAGCATCTCAATCTCTGTACGAGCAATACATATCTTCGCATTACGAAGAACTTAAGGACGATCAAAACCATTTAGCGAATCATAGTGACTTTTTACCGAGTATAACAAGAGATTGTAACGGGAAGATCGTGGCGAACAACTGTGATACGATGACTGGTGACAGTTCAGAAAAACCAGGTAATTCTTGTGACGTAAAATTAAGTAATAAAACGAAACAAGAAACTTATCGTAGATCAATGAGCCTTCCTTTAAAACCGCTCAATATCACTGACAACGATGATAGACGAAAATCAACGTCAGAGTGTGGTAACGGGTACGATTTCCTTCCGAAAAAGAAATTGGACGGTCTACAATTAACGCCCCTTATGTCTAAACTTAGTTTACTCGCTGATGAAAGAACCAGCGGTTTTTGTAGCAGAGAAACTACTCCTAGCGAATTTCGTGATTTGTCTGGATTTTCAACGACAAATCAACTGATCAAGCAAAAATTAGAAGCGGTTAATAAAGAAACAGGTAGCGACGGAGAGGATGAACTCGAAGAGGATTGGGTGACCACTTCTAAGAATGAAGTTTGCCTCGAGAAGACGGAATTATTTCTTTGCGGGCATCAAAATATGGTATTGGTATTGTTAATGGAAAACGGAACTGCCAATAATCCTGATCTTATACATTTTCTTGTAAGTATATGTTTCACGAATACACTGATGAAGAATAATTTTTGAAGATTTTATTCATGTCTCATAATTTGCATTACAGTGGCAAACTTGTGTGAGTACGTTGGGAAAGCTTGAAACGAGATTGCAGCAATGTCTAGAACCTATGCCATCGAATGAAAATAAAGAGTTATATAGTATTTTAAGTATCGATCCTCAATGGGATACCATACACCGTTCTGGACTGTGGGGTGTCACCGAATTGGACATTGTTTCTTGTCTTCATGATAGATTCAAGCATGCTAGTAACCTCACGGATATCATTGTCAGGTAAATTGTTTAGATGTTAGACCAGTCATTTAAATTAATTTAATTTTGTACATGACAATTTTAACTTTTTTTTTCTTTTTGGTAGATTTTACTTGTCTTTTTGCTTTATTGAAATAATGTTAATGTTTGAGAATTTTTTAATAACTTGAGAAAAGAGAATGCAATGTAGTTTTAATATACGCTTTTTCTTTATTACAAACTTATTATAATAAATTTTATAATTCATTACTCGTTTGCAAACTGTTAACTTCAACAAATGTTTATTTATAATAACACTTCGCTGAAGTATAGAAAACAATACGAGTATATTTTGTTGATTAATTAGAACGGAAGATACTGTTGTTTATGGTAACCAGTGTGGAAACATAGAGGTATTTTATCAACAAGCGGTGGCTCCAAATACCTCTGGAGGACTTCCGACTCCTGCTGATTTAATGGGAATTGTATCTCTTAAAGCAAAACGTAGATTAGAAAGAGATCACGGGATTGTATTACTATAAATTATCTACGTGTATTTACATTACATCATTCCAAATTAATTTATTTCATTTAATACACTTTGTTTATTGTATATTACGGCATGCCAAATTAACGATACGATATCACGTTTTGTACATATTTTTTGCGTATAGTAATAGATAAATATTTCGGATTTCTTAATAACATTACAGGAAACATTCTCTTTACCTTGTAAAGATGGTAATACAAGGACATTAAAATTGAGAATGAATTCCTGCGTTTATATAGTAATTAGCATGTAACTGTAGTTGAATTTTTAATTGCCATAGTGATATAACTTTCAAAAATCGTGCGTAGATATCACATATACACTCGTAAGTATATAATAGATAGTATCGTATTTATTTAAAATATATCCACATCATGAGTAAGAAACAATGGGTTCAAAATGTTCATATCTTTCCAAAAACTAAACAAATAATAACCAACATTTTATTTAATTTAATCAACTAATCTTACAATAACGATAAAAGAAAAGAAATCACGAAAAAGAAAAGAATACTACGAATATTTTTGTAACAAAGAAGACTACTACTCGGTATAATAATTTAAGAATTGGCTGTAATCAAAAACATTTTATATCAATTACATGTACCAACCATACATAATAAAATTGGTGTTAAGACATTTCTGTTTTCTTGTCTATAAAAGGAGAACATATTTTAATATAAAAATGTTATATGTTTTACTAAAGACAAGTGTTGAATTCATATTACAATTGTTAACAAAATATTATGTCAGAAAAACTCGGATTTTATCAAAATCATAGTCAATATTATACTTTTCAGAAAAAAAAAAAGCAATAGTTTATTATTATTTAACGTAAGAAACTTGCTAAATATAAGGGAAGAGTATAAACAGCAAAATCTGTAAAGCAACATATACATTTATCACAGGAATGAATAATTTTTATTATGTATGGTTTCAAAGTTATGCAGTACTTAAAATTGCGATGGGATAGCATGATGTGACTATGCTTTTTCAATTATGAGCTTTAGATGTCTTAGACAGAAGAAACAAACAAGATTATAGTATTGTACCACTACGTCCAAATTAAGTGATACTTAGCATTAATTAAAATAATTTATTTATGTATTTAAGATTGTTTTATTGCGAGTAAAAAATTTGTATTACGAATAGGTATAATGATTGTTACATATTGTTTAATTTTCTAATAATTCAATGTTACATAAGGGTCAATTTATATTTTATGTATTAAAAAAAAAGCATCACTTTTCAATATATGGTATTGAGTATATATACTAAGTTGAAATATTATTATTAGCAAAAAAAAGAGGATAACATACATCAATGTCAAAAGTAAATGACTATAAAATGAATTGTAAAAGATAAACAATAACTAGCCATTAGTATTTGATAATAATTTTTAAATAGTACTTATTATATATTTCTATTAAATACTTAAAAAATGCAATAATCTATTCTTTTTGTTCCAGACATTTAGAAAATTAATTCTCTTAGATTTTCATTTTTAAACTATATAAAGAATTGATTTTCAATGTATAATACAACAATATTATTATGTACTTAATTGCTGATACTACATTATTTATGATTGCATTTTATACCACAATTTCAATTGTTTAATCTAGTCAACTGTCATACGTTACCTGAAACATTATTTCTGTAGCGACATTAAACTCCAAACAGATCAAAATGTTTCATCCAATAAAAACATAGTATCGCATAATCAATTTTTAATTAATAAAAATTACAATCGAAGCATCTAAAAATCTTATTTACATGAAATATTTTGTACATCGATACAAATTTTTAAAAATAATGTATTGATAAATTCATAATAAATACCCTAATAAAAGTAATAATACAAAGAACTATATAAGTACTAAAGGAAAATTACAGGATCATTATATACTAGCTCTATTTTGAATAAAAATCATTACCAATTTACATAGAAATATTTACCGCAGATCCTGAAGTCGTTGTGCCGTTTTTCTTCCTTGACCTCGACGATGATGAAAATGAATCGAGGCGAGCCTCCTGGTTCTGCCGGTTTGTCAATATGTTTATGTCACGCGGAGTACACGTTTCTTTTCACGCGCCATTTACATTAAAAACCCGTCTCTTAAACAAGAATCACGCGCTGACGCATAGCCAATCACATTTTATTATTCAAAATGGCAAGCCCCCCATTAATGGAAAGTTTTACAAGGAACAGGATATTTTGAATTGCTATAATTCCTACAGAAGTAATCTTTTGAAAAAATAATATTCTGGATATATATTTGACATTACATAAATGTTAAAGAACGCTTAACTTTTCAATTCAATACAAAATTCATATCTTATTTTATTCAATAACATAGTTAAACTTCATAGAGAGCATTTAAATATAAAATGGTAGTCTAAAGGAATCTTTTTAAAATGAAATAAAGTATTAATTATTCTGTGTATATCGAATACTTATATCTTCATGATAAAATGCAAATCATGTTATACTACGACAGTCAAGATGCAAATTCAAAAATTTTACATTTGATTGACATTTCAATTTGTGAAAAACAAGAACAGAAATAAACTACATTCACCCAGCAAAATATCACTGTGTTACTTGTTCCAAAAGATCGCTATACATTTCTTCTAAAATGCATTCAAGTAGAAACATCTTTATTACAAATACATAAAAATATAAAGTTACTGATGATTCCACCTGCTCCTTTAATAAATAGCAAAATTGAGTATTTCATATAAAAGAAATTTTTGTATTTAACAAAAAAAAGGGGGGTGGGGGGTAGGGGGTGAAAGAACAAGAAAAAGTTACAAAATAACAGATAAACTTTTAATAAAGGATCTATTGGAGTTTAATCAAACGAATGACCTTAGAACGTGGTAATTTCAGGGACAAGCCCACAAACAAGAAATATACCGATTCCCTCAAGAAACCTGCTCGCTAGAGACGATAATATTATACGGTTAATTTGCATTTCACAATTCTAGAAGAATGCGATACAAAACAAGCCTCCGCAAATGGACCAATCAGGAATCAGGATATCGATAGCTAATTTTGATGCGACGATATTTAAACGGGCTAGACCTGTGATTGTGAATCATTAAAAAACAAACCGTTGACTAACTGCACTTCAATTTTCGTGGATATTCAAAATGGTAAGAGAATGATAATCTGCTATAAAACTTGGCGTTGTCAATTTTTATAAATTTCAATTTAATTTAAAAAATCCATTTCAAAATTCTGTATTCTTTTCTTTTTTTAGACCACATACACAGATAAAGGGCCAAAGGTAAATTATATTGCAATCATAAAATGAACAGTTTCGTTGAATGAATTTTTCATTATTATAATTTTGAATTTTTAGCCATTGGGTGGAAAGTTCTTGTGCTTTGATCATATTAAATTCTGGGTTGGAAATGCAAAACAGGTAATCAGAAGAAATTCTAAATCAAGCGAATACTCAGTTTTCTTAATGTTACACCTGGACAGGTCTAAAACGATAATTATTATATTTAATATTTTAAAAACAGTTGTATTTATTATTTTAGGCTGCTAGTTATTATTGTACTAAATTAGGCTTTGAACCAACTGGATACCGTGGTTTAGAAACTGGTTCAAGACACATTGCAGCTCATGTTGTAAGACAAGATAAGGTATCCTAAATAAATAATTACACTCTAAAAATGTATTGCATAAAATGCAATATAAGAAAGAAAGAAAAAGGGGTGATATTTTATTATTATTATTTTCATTTGCAGATTATTTTTGTATTCGAATCAGCCTATGAACCTGATAACAAAGAGATGGCGACTCACCTTTCAAAACATGGTGATGGTGTTCGTGATGTTGCCCTCAACGTCGAGGATATAGAAATTATTGTGAAAGTATGTAAAATAAAAATAAAAAGACTAAATTTTATGTAGATAAGAAACTATCACAATCTAATATTTTACAGACCGCAAAAGAGAGGGGAGCAAAAATAGTTAAAGATATATGGGAAGAAAATGACGAGTATGGTGTTGTGAAATTTGCTACAATAAAAACTGTAGGTATTAGTGTACAAAGGAAGCACAAATATAAACAATAAATTATATTTCATTTTTCAGTATGGAGATACCTATCATACGCTCATAGACAGATCAAAATACAAAGGATTTTTTCTGCCAGGATACCAAAAGCTGTCGGAAGATAAATTTCTGAAGAATTTGTATGTAAAATATATAAAGTAAATTATACTCTGAGAGATGTATTAACACATGACTAATAATTTTATAACTTTGTGTTCTTAGACCGAAAGTTGGATTAAATTTTGTAGATCATATTGTTGGTAATCAACCTGATAAAGAAATGGAACCAGTCGCTAAATGGTATGTAAAACAATTCAGAAGTTTGGAAAAAAAAATCCAGAAAATTTTGTTTGATCTTAGGTATGAACGGTGCTTGCAGTTTCATCGATTCTGGTCAGTAGATGATAGTCAATTGCATACAGAATACTCTGCTCTGCGTTCTATCGTTATGACGAATTGGGAGGAAACGGTGAAAATGCCTATTAACGAGCCAGCTCCGGGCAAGAAACGTTCTCAAATACAGGAATATGTTGAATACTATGGGGGAGCAGGAGTCCAACATATTGCTCTCAATACGAGTGATATAATTATAGCTGTAAATTACATTCTTAACGATGTAGCCTTAAATTTTTTTTGAACATGGATCAATGTGATGAAGCTTGTGTGATTTTTCAGATACAAAATTTACGCGCTCGAGGCGTAGAATTCTTAGACGTACCAGACAGTTACTATGATATGTTAAGAAATCGCTTGAAAAGCAGTGGTTTGAAAATTTTGGAAGACCTTAATATACTTCAGGTGAGAAAACAATAAAATGAAATATATAAAGTAACCTCAATGATAACTTGTAGTGGAGTAATGAATTTTAAACGTTGTGCTTTCAGAAATTAAAGATTTTAATTGACTACGACGAGAACGGATATCTGTTACAAATATTTACTAAAAACATGCAGGACCGACCAACCCTTTTCATAGAAGTTATTCAAAGGCACAATCACAATGTAAGTATCACAACTAATAATATAAAACTAAAGTATATACCTTAAAATATATATATATTTTTATCATTCATTATAGGGATTTGGAGCTGGAAACTTCCAGGCATTATTCGAAGCTATTGAAATGGAACAAGCTAAACGTGGAAATTTATAAAAAAAGATATTAATTATAAATAGATAATCATGTTAAAAGTACATGAAATTATGCATAATTATTGCATTTAATAATTTTATATAATAAATTCAATGTTAAAATACTTTCCATTATTTCAAACTTACATTTAAAGTCTTTGCACATTGCTTACCGCAGAATGGAAGCTACTAAGATCACATTATTAATTTTAGATATTGTGTTTAATGGCCAGTATCTATTTTACAAAAATACATACAACGTGAAGAGAAAATATGTTACAATACAATTCGAAGCATGATAATGGGCCATTAAAATCAAATATTATATGACATGTTACTGTGGTACTAAACGCATAACCAACAACAGGCATATTTAAAAAATGAGGAAAGCAAGACAATTATTAAACTGTATTTATTTTTAATGCTCTCCTGTTTTTGTTTTGTGGCCAAGATATAAGCGGATATTTTGTTTTCTTTTATATATATATATAAAAATTGCATATCTAGAAAGAATGGAATAATATGTGATTGACAAAGGATATTAAGGAGAAAGTAGCTCACTTATTTCAATCTCTGGGGAGTCCATGGCTCAGATATTTGTCTGCTAATAACCATGGTGGAATAGCAGACATTTTCCTTCACGCGCTATCATGAATGCCAAGGCGAAAAATATCATGTTGGCAAAAAAATGAATTCCCCAGTGGCTTCAGCACAAAAATCTGTGAGAAGGCATGCGGTGGATCTTCATCTGCCTGCAACAGATTATAAATATATTAGATTATATGAGTGAATATATTTAAATGTATTCAATTTGTACACCTCGCATAAAATAATTTTTACATACAGTAGTTAGAACAAATTGGTTATATGTAAAAGTATACCGATTGAATTGTAGTTATCTAATGAATTATAATAAACTATAATTAACACGTTCACGCCGGCATGTATCACCGGTGGGTCACACTCGACTGTCCCATTAGGCGGCATGTATCACCAGTGGGTCACACTTGAACATTCGAAAATTCAGTAGTAAAAACAATTAAATATTATAAACTTAACCGCCGCCAGATGAAGTGAAACATAAATTCGAGCGCCGTCTCACAGCGAAAAACATGAATATCGGCGCCGGCGTGAACGTGTTAATAATTTTATTAACAGTCATGCAAAAATTATACAAATGCTGTCTGAAATATAATAAACATATTTTAAAAAATGTATATTATACATAATGAACTTACCAAGTGATGAAACTTAAAGTTTACATATCACTACAATTAACTTGTCTATTGTATTGTTATAAACCATTTCGATTATTTATAAGGAAAGGTATCATGGTAAAAAGTATGTAATAACACTGTTATTTTAAATCATAAAAAAAAACCGTAATTGTTTTTATGTCTATTAGTATATTATTTTATATATTACAAATAGTTTTATAATATATTACAATTATCATACTATTAAATTTTTATAAGGATAAAATAAAATAATTTCATTCCAGTCAGTTCAGCAATTTAAGATTTTATTTTGTGTAATAAATAGTTCGCTAAGTTATGATTAACCAAATGCTTAATATAAATATTTAAATAACAACAGATAAACATTTAATTAGATTTGAGTAATTTCTTAAGATTAGGAAGATATTTTGCTGTAATATTTCTTACTGACTGGTGTAAGAAGCTTTTTTTTGGTTTGGAAATTACAGCACATACAAAAGCAACATTGTCAAAAAAAAAATAGATGTTTATAACAAATTAAAGTTAATAACAAGCAGGCATACTAGCAAAAGTCAAGCAATTTCAAAGACTAAATATTAAAATTGAGCTTGCCTGTACCATGGTACGAAGACCAATGGAATATCAATATCTGACGCCTAAACGGTGTCGTGCAGGGCAAGTCTGAAGATGTCATGCTGCACGTAAAAGCTGGTGCCAATAGGCTTCAGGACAAATGTCTGGATGTATGCATGGGGCTGATCCTCATCAGTCTGCCCAATCATCAACAATCACTGACTCAATTTTCTTATTTCATCTTCTTTGCGGAGGTATATAGAGAGATTGTTGCTGGACATTAGTCATAGCTCAATCTCTATCTTCATATGGCAGCACAAAAAATGTAAGGCAGTACAGTACACATTTGTGTAGCATGTCCAGCCAATAAAATATAATATATGGACAAAGATAATGTACATTGACATAACAGATAATTTAACAAAGAGATACTGAAGCTAAAATTTGTTGTTGCTTTCAATACATTTTGTGTCGCTTAGTTTAGGAAGACAATAATATTATAAAATTAAATTACTGAACTAATTGGAATTAGAATTTTGACCATTCTAAAAGACAGCATTTTTTTCATACCAAATTCTTATTATGTATATATGCCTTAAGTTTTTATATACTTCTGTATGAACATATTTACTCATTCATTCGTATTACTATTGTAATACAGATAAACTATTTTCCTTACCTGCAACCTTCCTAAAACGTTAATGAGTACGCCACCATCAAACATTGGTTGTGAATCAATAGCAGTTATTATCCGATTAATTTTTTGAAACGTTAAACTCTGAAAATTAAAAATTTAAACTTAATAGATAAAACTGACTATTCATTCATGTGTAGTGATTAAATTTCACACTTCTTTTCTTAAATAATTCACGTTTAACAAATTTTAAGTTCCTTAACCTAAACAATATCTTTTAAGAAGGAACAATGGTTGCTGTAATATGAAACTAATACATATTTCCTTATTTATAATAAGTACTTACAGTTAATTTTTCCATTATTTTAATAGCACCCTGTATCTGTAAACCTTCAAACGTCATGAAAGATGATTCGGTCTGCAAACGCAATACTGAATGAATATAAGAAAACACAATCAACACAGCAAATAAACACAATTATAAACGATAGAGACTTACATTGTACATATTTATTAAATTTGGTCTTTGAGCAGGGTCGTCAAACAGCGCGTAATACTGTTGTACGAAACCCTTCCCGATAACTTCATACTGAGGGTTTAATGCCATTACGCTAACTTATTATGTTCACACTCACTATTTGATATCAACAAAATCAGTCTTTTTCAATAATTTAATTGTTCGATACTTTCTTTCTCAGAAAAAGTCTTGCAATAAGACTAAAACAACGATTCTTAACATCCCTCGTGTAGGATACAAGCGAGCAGGAAGCTACTTATGCCGACCATTTCGATATATCGAGAAAATCGTTGGGATTATTCTCGAACTCTCGAAAAGTTTTGATGTTTCACAATGATGTTCAGTTTTGTACAAATAATGCACTGTTCATTCGTCAGTAGAGTAATTGAACATATATAAAATTACTTTATCATTGTTATGTAACACATTTTACAAGGAAGAAAAGAACATTTCTTTTCCACGATGGAAAGATTTGAATGAAATTTTCTGATAAGAAATTTCGTCAAACTTCATTCGAATCATAACTGAGGATTGGTTTGCTGTCATTGCCGGATGCTTAGTGGTACGACATCTGGATTTTGTATTTTGCACTTATTTAAAAGTTAGGTTAACTTCCTTTTTTCCGGTCCGAAAAACCGTGAGGTGTGTATGATACTTGTCACAGTAGAAAGTAATCGAAAAACATCGGAAAATCGAAAAATAATTTCTTCGTACATATAGTGTCATTTGAAATTGTATTTATTTCAATAATTTTGGTGTATTAATCATTCTTTCTTTCTATAAGTTTTAAAATAAGCTTTTGAATATTTTAATAAACACTTCATTTGTTTGTATTAAATCAAATTCAACATTAAATGTATTATTTGAATTT
The DNA here is from genome assembly GCA_943735885.1 of Stelis phaeoptera. Lineage (NCBI taxonomy): Eukaryota > Metazoa > Arthropoda > Insecta > Hymenoptera > Megachilidae > Stelis > Stelis phaeoptera. The sequence continues at coordinate 9,848,352 of OX030933.1, forward strand.
AGTGCAGTTTCAATAATGTTACATTAATATAGAGTTACTTTTAATTTAAGAATTAATTGTGATATGGCAGAGGTTATGTGATGCCTTTAGATTCATTGTTTATTTACAGTACCAGTTGCTGTGTATTATGTCGCTCTAAAGAATATTAATATATTATTTGAAGTGGATTATTACAAGTATTTATGACACTTATTACATTTTTAGTTTTTCAAGTTAATATGCTATTTTGTCATTTTTGTGTTGTAGCATACACCTTCAAGATGGTGAAGATTATGAAACAAGGAAAAGTCGTATTGGTCCTTAGTGGCCGATACGCTGGAAGAAAAGCTGTCGTCGTACGTAACTACGATGATGGTACTACAGAAAAGCAATATGGACATGCTATGGTTGCAGGCATTGACCGATACCCACGTAAAGTACATAAGAGGATGGGTAAAGCAAAGATCCATAAACGTTCCAAGATCAAGCCATTTGTGAAAGTAAGTCAGTCTTCTGAATTCTTCGAAGCATCGAAGCAAATAATATAAGATATGAATATTAAGTTTTTTAATGTTTTTAATGTTAAATGTATTTTAGGTATTGAATTATAATCATTTAATGCCAACAAGATATACTGTAGATTTGCATTGGGAGAAGGTAGCACCTAAAGATCTTAAGGATCCGATGAAACGCAAAAAGGTTCGGTTTCAGACGCGAGTTAAATTCGAGGAAAAGTACGTAGATTCCTATTGAATTTTTAAAATTTTATAATACATTATTTAATAGGTGATTAAGTAAAATAAATTCATTTACAGGTACAAATCTGGCAAAAACAAATGGTTCTTCCAAAAGTTACGATTCTAATTACAGTTAAATAAACATAAAATATACAAGTACTTTAAGCGTAATGTTTTCTATCCATCTTCCTAACTTATGATGAAAGCATAACTAACTTCACACGAATGTTTGAAAAACATTTGGTTCATTTATAGTGTTCAAAAAAACAAAGATGATTTGTTTTTGTTGAAAAAATTATATTTAACAATCAAAATAACTTAATGAAATCATGACAGATTAAAAAAAAAAAAAAATGCAATACATAAGATATATTAAAGCATCAGCAATTTAAACATACATTTATAAAATATTAGTAAATTATGTATAATTTAATATATAATAAATTTTTTATTTTTAAAGTTGAAGTACCATAATCTGCAATGAATTCTCATTACTCGTTTTATAAATCATCACTTACTAAGTTTTTTAATACGTTCATCTAAAGATTCTATGTTGTTTCTTATAATGTCTAAGTTTGATGCAAAACTTTCTTGCACTCCTTTTAAAAGAGATCTATTACTGTCCAAATCAGCTGTAATTTGTGATTGTAGTTCTTCTAAGCGCGTTAAAGACTTACTAAAAGTAGCAGCTGAAAGTTACATTACAAAAGATGATCACATATTATGTCTCAATGAGATAAGAAATATATATGTATAACTAGTTTTATAAATATATTAAAATACATACCCTGTTGATGAATAGTATTCAAAGCTAACATTCGATTTACGGTTTGCGGTAAAACTTGCGATATAGTTTCCGTTTGCTTCATTATATTATACATTTCTGAAATCTGAAAACAATTTTAAAATATAATCTTAAAAATGTATTAATTATCTAAAAAATAAATCTGATTATATAATCGATATAAAAAAAAGAAAGAAAGAAAAAAACAGTTTACTTTCTGTTCCTGTTCTGAATCTAGGGACAATGCAATCTTTTTTTGTTGAATGTTATCCATTTTATGAATTAAAGTAGCCAATCGGCTTTCAATGATGTCTAATTGATACATATCTAATAATGCAGCTTTAGCTCCTAGTTCTTGCACAGCTTCCATTACTCCTTGACTTTTGAGATTCTATAAAAAAATATATTAATCATCTCGCGATTAAAAACATTTGTTATACAAAATTATTACAATAGCAGAAGAAATATTATACCTGCGAAAATTTAGAAAGTTTATCTGTAGTTGTTCCAATAATACTTTCTAAATTACAGAGTCTTTGTTCAAGTAATGCAATTCTAGCTGCTTCTTGCATTCTTGCTTTCTCAGGAAGATACATCATCTGATACTTGAGTACACCTGGTTCGGTTGTTTTCTCAACCTTTGCGCTTTGTTCTTTTAAATCAGATTCAGAAACAGGAATATTAGTTTGCTTGAATGCTTCTATCTGCGATATTAATTGCCTGGAAATAAATTATTGAAATTAAAAAAAAAAATTTGGAAATTTTATTGTACAAGTATTGTGCACAAACCTACTTGAGTCTTGTGCCTTGAGGATCCGATAGCGTTGCAATAAGATCAGCACCAAGACATTCTTCTAATTTTAAGGAATCTAATTGCTTTTCTAGTAGTTGTACTTGAGAAATTACATCAATTACTGATTTTGCATCTTCGTCTTTTGCTTTTTCCTGTTCCATAATAGAAATAATACGAACTGTGTCATGATATTTCAAATATAAACATCAGGAAGCAAAATAACACTTTGCCGGCCGCTATCACGTACGCGTGACCTCTTTTCGCCAGCGGTGATGTTTCATTTCGATCAGTCCGATATATGTATAGGAAGACATATTGACGCAGAGAAACAATTGATGAATAGGGAAACAATTGTAACAGTTATCTTAATGCCTTTTTTAATAATAATTATATTGCAACTACTCATGCTACCAACGATTGTGTAAATATCACCGTGGGCGGGTAGTACAACCTGTGTGAAATTCGCCGGCGGCAGCGTAACGGCGATGCGATAAATGTGCGACCGGCAAAATGTTAAAATACAATACATCAACAGGTACCTTTAAATTATTAACTTCTTCATATAATTCTTTAATTTCACATTGCAAACGTTGATATTTCTGTATAGGTGTTTCCTTTTCTCCTTCCCCGGGAAGTTCCCACTCTCCAACTCTACAATTTGTAATATAATTTAACAAGTGTAGTTTATACTTTTCTATTTATGAATAACAAAAAATTTACTTATATCCTGTCCTTGGTTTGAGTGATAAACGATCTGAAAAATCAATTCCTTTGCCAGCAATGTGTTTACCTTTAAATTTATTAAACGCTTCTGTGGCGCTAATATGTAATTTCGCTATAGAATCAACTTCATCCTAAAAGCGAAGTAATTAGGTGTTATTCAAATCATATACATGAAATTAATGATAAATAATCTATTAACTTATTACCTCTGGATAAAGTTGAAATTGTTCAGATTCTGGTAAGTCGGTTGTTTCATATACATCAACTTGATCATATGCCTATTAATACAAACAAGATATTAAGTACAAACCAAATGCATATGTATATATATATATATGCAGATGTAGTTCAATAAACAGAAGTGTATAAAGCTAAATAAGGAAGATACCAAGTAATAATTTCATTTCTATTTGGAATGTATGATCATCAAATTATACTGACACAATTTTGACATAATATTTCGGTATGTAAAAATATGAAGTACTTACAATTCCAGGTAAATCAGCATATTTGGGATCGGCCATTTTTGCGATAAACTAAAATGTTTTATTAGTATTTCAATTATTATGCACAATATAAGAATCTTTATATTCTAACAATGAATAATATAAAGATTTATTCAAAGTATCCAAATTTTGACCAAACGTCACAGACCGTCATTGAATATTCAATATAATGTTCGCCTTTTCTTATGTACAACTTTCGTGACATCTTTCGATAATTGTCTGTACTATAGTAGAAAGCGGTAATTTTAAACAAAAGTCATTTAAAAAATGAAATATAAAATAATGATAGCGATGCTAATATAAAAAATCACGTTCTTGGAAATTTCATTCTGTTCTTTATAAAATCAAAATATGAGTTACAAGATACGAAAAAGTGGGGAAATATATAAATTTATTTTTTTGCATTTTTTATGATAGTATACACTTAAGTATTAGTCCATTAAAAATTTATTAAAGCATATGTTTATATTTTCTAACCGATTAATTTTTACTTGCATGTGTACGATTGTTTTTAGTGGATTACTATAAAAAAATGGTTAAAAAACAGTTCGGTAAATTTTTATAACTCAATTTAAATATAAATTATACCTTATTAATTTCCGATAAAAGAATATAAGAATAAATTAAAATATATGACAAAAGCAGTTATAAGCATTACAATTCTTCATGTGTGGCAGATGATGATCTTTCTGTAGGGAAGCCCCAAAAGAATGTAGGATATCCTTTAATCTCTCTTTCTCTTGCAACAAAAGCGGAGAAAGAAGAAATACAATTTCCTATAAAATAATTTGATCTTCCGAGAATAGCCAAATCTAAATGCGGCGATGCAGGCTGATTTTGTTTGAACACTGGCACCTGTATAAACATTATACATTAACAAAATTTTATTCAATATATTGCTATATACAAATTATTGTAAATATTATGATGAAATATGTTAGTCAGTTTCTTACTTCCATACGCGCTAATGCCTTAGAAAGCTCCTCAATCATGTAATTATTATCGGATGCTACGAATACAGATTTAACATCATTGCCGTTGCGTATAACACGTTTCAAATGACGTACTATCAGATCAAATGTAGGTAAACACATAGCAGAAGTTGCTTTTCCACGTTCATTTCGATAACCAAGACATTGAGGTGCAGCAAAAAGATTGGGTGTACTTGATATAAATTCACAGGCACGTACCTACAGAAAATAAAATACATATATTGTCTCTATATCATTTTTTTCTCATACACAGCAAATAAGAAAACAGTAAATACCCAGTCAATTCCATTACGCAAATGAATTCCTATAAATCCACCCCTGGGTAATTTTTCTCTGATAAATGTCTTTGCTTTATCAAGCATATTTGTATTCCACTCGAGGCATTTGTGCAATTTTTTGTTCTCTAACTGAACAGGAAAACTGGCAGGTGCCCCTGTAAAGGCCAATACAGGCCAATTTATAGCAGGATACTGTCTACCCCATTGCGCTGCCATGTCTGTATGATATACATCATAATGAAGGGGACCATAAAATTCTGACTTTACAAAGTCTATATTATATGTGTCCCAGAATGGACCAAATGGGTTTCCTTCTTTAGCATTGCATGAATCTCCTTTCCCCCGTGAAGAATAACAAAAAGCTGAAAGTGACAATGTGTTAGAAAAAAGAATATTAAATGTCCTTATTTAAAATTTAAAACTTACATACTCTTTCCTTTGGATGCCATATCCTGGGTGCAATATTTTCCATAAAATTCTCCATTAATATTGCTTTATGGCAATTTTGCACATTAGAAACATTAAAATATGTATCAAATGGAACTTGTATCTAAAACATGTTAAAAATTTAATTTTAACAATAATATTATTTTATGAAATATTAAACATTATTAATTACTCACAGATCTAGTCTCTCCAGTTCTATATTCAACCCATGGTGGCAAAACTAAGGTGCGATTTAAGGCTTTTGCAAATCCTAAAGCACCTAAAAAGTGGTCTGCCTGATTTCCAAATCTACCTAGAAAACATAATTAAATAAGCAACTTAAATAAATCAATCCAATCATTTATTCTTTTTCATATTTGTAATGTGATTTAAGTCTCACCCATGCACGGACAATAAATAATGTAGCCATTAGTATCAATATCAAAATTTTCACAATAGGTACTATAAAATATAGTTAATAATAAAATAAAGAAAATAATACTGAACATTATGATTAAGTTTTCGTAATTGATTTAATGTAATGTAACTTAATTATTATGTATAATACGTATCAGGTTAGGAACAAGATGTATATACAACTTAATCTAAATAACATTCTATGTATGCAAGCATGTATGTATGTGCTACATACAATATACAATTTTATACAATCCCCTTATTACTATGGATACGTGCATTGATAATTAAATACATAGAAATGCCACTAAAAATTGAACCATAATGTTGCCATTGATATATGTAAGATGTATATTATTATATATGTATACACATCAATGAATGTCCCGTGTTTTTGATCCATACACAGCAATACAAAGATTTCTTATAAAGGATAGGTGTAAAAATACAAATCAATAATAAATCCGTAAAAAAGATTTGTACTTGTAAGCCGGAACATCTTAGTATCTGTATACCGAGACAGAGGGCGCAGGGTTTATTGTCAAAGATGGCGAATCTGAAAGGATCACACAGTTTAATTATGCTAAGACTTCCTATACAGAGAGCTGTAGAGAGCCCAGTTGTTATCATACTGATAAAAGAAAACTGTGAACATAATTCGATTATTAAAAACTTAATTATTAAAAATGGCAACAGGTGAAAATTCTTGGAGAACACAAGGATTCCGACAAAGTGTAATTACAAAAATGTAAGTTAAAATATATAAACAAATTTTCTGTAATAGATTGTTTTAGTTAACTTGGCTCTAACAATGTACATTGAAAAATATGAGTGAACTGTACAGTATCTAATGTTTATGTAAAGTTAGATAACGTATTTGCGAAGTTAAATAAAATGTATCTATATTTATATCTATTAAACATTTTCTACAGAGATGAAGCTGTCCAAATGTCTGGAATGCCTACCACAAGAAATAGTTTTGAAATGGAAAATCATGTGTTTCAAAAAGCAAAAACTAAGGTTTACTCTCATTACCTTACATTATTTTGATTAATTTGAAATTATCCTTTGAATAAATCTAATTATTTCCTCAATAGCTGTTTGTTATGTAGAATAAAAATTGCAAATCTAGCTAATTGATAATATAAATTTATTTGATTGCAGGAAGAATATCTAGGCTTCGTAGCCAGGCTAATCCTACATGTCAGAGAATCAAGTAATGCATAATATTTTAATATGAACAAACACTATTTCAGCAATTGAATGTTGGTATTACATTATCATTTTTATTTTGTTTAGATTCTAAAAAAGCAACAGGGGCCTCTGCGCCAGGTACTGCTGGTTCTAGAAATCAGGGAATGCCAGATCCAGTTGGGGCATTGCAAACATTGGCACATCAGGGAACTGGTAATAATCAAATGATGAATATTAATGGACCAGGGTCTAATCCTCAAGGAATAATTTCACCATCAGCAAACACTGCTAATAATTGTAAGTATATCCGTCAATTGTTAACTATACATCATTACAGTTTATAAAAATTTACAATTATACATACTAATATACATACTCATTCTTCTATTACGTATATAAGAAAATATTATCTTTTATTTACTTTCTGCATTCAAATTTATTATAATATGGAAATAGTACACTTTTGTATATACACCTGAATTTATTGTCTACATTTTTTAATGCTTGAACGCATGTTATATGGTATTGACTTCATAAAATATATGCAATGTGTGTGAGTATTGTAAGCATTCAAAACCAAAATGTCAACAATGCATGAAAGGGACACATACATACAAAGGAAATAGTACTTTGGCTTAAAAACATTTAATTTACAAATACTTGCATTTACAAAGGACCATTAAGGCCATATGTCTTAATAAAAAGCATTATAAACAAACACAAATATAGCAAACTAAATATTTATTGAAATTTATCCGAAGAAATTATTTCCAAATACATACCTTGGAGTTCCAAATTGCACTATAAAAAATGGACCTTCAGTTTGAGGCATTGAGCCATAGTGGGCCCAGTTGCTATCAGTTGTTATCATATTGATAAAAGAAAGCTGTGAAAATAATTCGATTATTAAAAACTTAATTATTAAAAATGGCAACAGGTGAAAATTCTTGGAGAACACAGAGATTCCGACAATGTGTAATTGCAAAAATGTAAGTTAATATATATTAACAAATTTTCAGTAATAAATTATTTTAGTTAAGTTGGCTCTAACAATGTACATTGAAAAATATGAGTGAACTAATAGTATCTAATGTTTATGCAAAATTAAATAACGTATTTGTAAAAGTAAATAAAATGTATATATGTTTATATTTATATGTACTAAATATTTTTTGCAGAGATGAAGCTGTACAATTGGCTGGTCTGTCCACCACAAAAAATAGTATTGAAATGGAAAATCATGTGTTTCAAAAAGCAAAAACTAAGGTTTATTCTCATTACCTTACATTATTTTGATTAATTTGAAATTATCCTTTGAATAAATCTAATTATTTCCTCAATAGCTGTTTGTTATGTAGAATAAAAATTGCAAATCTAGCTAATTGATAATATAAATTTATTTAATTCCAGGATGAATATCTAGGTTTCGTAGCCAGGCAAATCTTACATGTCAGAGAATCAAGTAATGCATAATATTTTAATATGAACAAACACTATTTCAGCAATTGAATGTTGGTATTACATTATCATTTTTATTTTGTTTAGATTCTAAAAAAGCAACAGGGGGCTCTGCGCCAGGTACTGCTGGTTCTGGAAATCAGGGAATGCCAGATCCAATTGGGGCATTGCAAACATTGGCACATCAGGGAACTGGTAATAATCAAATGATGAATATGAATGGTCCAGAGTCTAATCCTCAAGGAATAATTTCACCATCTGCAAACACTACTAAGAATTGTAAGTATATCCGTCAATTGTTAACTATAAATCATTACAGTTTATAAAAATATGCAATTATACATACTAATATACATGTTATATGGTATTGACTTCATAAAATATATACATATGTGTGTGAGTATTGTAAGCTTTCAAAACCAAAAGGAAATAGTACTTTGGCTTAAAAACATTTAATTTGCAAATACTTGTGTTTACAAAGAGCCATTAAAGGAAAATATCTTAATAAAAAGCGTTACAAACAAACAGGTTGCATATGTAAACTACAGTATAATTCGAGCTAACGTAGTATACCGTATATTTAAATAATCATTTTTATTGTTATGTTCCAGAACTGAACATGGTAATATCACGCTGCCAGATGTGCTACCTTGGAATTCAGCATCAGAATCAAGCTACCTGATTGTTATACACTTATAAATTAATAATTGTACCAAATATTCTATATTTTAAAATTTTGTACCACACTTATACACATACTGTTAACCCATTCACAAATTGTGCATGTGTATCGAAAAATTTCAATAAATACGCAATAAAACAGTAAAAGAGTTTATTAACTTAAAAACCTCTCCAAAAATCCAACAACATAGTTCAGTTAAACAATTACATTCAAAGGAATCGCAAATTTTTATAAAAAACAGAAAACAAGAAGCATAAAACTTTGTGTTGCGCCACATCCGTACATTTCATGTGTTCCAAATACTTTCAATTCCAAGAACATGGATTTCGTTGAGTAGAGAAATTCTTGGAATATGGCGTCACCAAAATTCTAAGAATTTGATCAATTCTGAGAAATGACGTCAAATTTTAAGAAGTGGCACAAATACCTCCTCGCACTTTATGTTCTCCTGATACAATTTTTCAATTTCGAACTTTTCGATTTCGCGAAAGGGGTTCTCGGGAATTCCTGGAATTTGACGTCATTTCTTGGAATCGGCAAAATTCTAAGAATTTGACGTCATCAAAATTCCAAGAAGTGGCACGAATACCTCCTCGCACCTTATGTTCTCCTGATACAATTTTTCAAATTCAAACTTTTCGATTTCGCGAAAGGGGTTCTCGGGAATTCCTGGAATTTGACGTCATTTCTTGGAATCGGCAAAATTCTAGGAATTTGACGTCATCAAAATTCCAAGAAGTGGCACGAATACCTCCTCGCAACTTATGTTCTCCTGATACAATTTTTCAAAATCAAACTTTGAAATTTCGTGAATAGGATCTCGGGAATTCCTGGAATTTGACGTCATTTCTCGGAATCGGCAAAATTCTCGGAATTTTTGATGACGTCAATTCCAAGAAGTGGCACGAATACCTCCTCGCAACTTATGTTCTCCTGATACAATTTTTCAAAATCAAACTTTGAAATTTCGTGAATTGGATCTCGGGAATTCCTGGAATTTGACGTCATTTCTCGGAATCGGCAAAATTCTAGGAATTGACGTCATCAAAATTCCAAGAAGTGGCACGAATACCTCCTCGCAACTTATGTTCTCCTGATACAATTTTTCAAAATCAAACTTTGAAATTTCGCGAATAGGATCTCGGGAATTCCTGGAATTTGACGTCATTTCTTGGAATCGGCAAAATTCTAAGAATTTGACGTCATCAAAATTCCAAGAAGTGGCACGAATACCTCCTCGCACCTTATGTTCTCCTGATACAACTTTTCAAATTCAAACTTTTCGATTTCGCGAAAGGGGTTCTCGGGAATTCCTGGAATTTGACGTCATTTCTTGGAATCGGCAAAATTCTAGGAATTTGACGTCATCAAAATTCCAAGAAGTGGCACGAATACCTCCTCGCACTTTATGTTCTCCTGATACAATTTTTCAAATTCGAACGTTTTGGATTCGCGAAAGAGGTTCTCGAGAATTCTTGGAATAGGACGTCATTTCTCGGAATCGGCAAAATTCTTGGAATTTTGATGACGTCAAATTCCAAGAAGTGGCACGAATACCTCCTCGCAACTTATGTTCTCCTGATACAATTTTTCGATCTTTCTTTATATTTGCTTCTAAAAATACGAGGTTGTAGGAATTTTTGGAATTTGAATTTGGTAGGATTTTATAAATAAATAAGCAATGTTTAATTTTCTTTTTTTCTTTATTTACCCTTCTTTGTACAACGAGTAACGTAATTTATCTTATGGCAAGGTTGTTTAACTTACAGTTTGTATAAAACGCAACTTATATCAATCTTACAATTAATACTGTGATAGGTATCTATATATAATGTTATATACGCATTAGTACGTATTACATACATCGCATGGTTTCCATTAATGGCAGCCGTAACATACATAGATACGAAGAATTTTAGTTTGAAAAGATAAATGGACCGTAGAAAAAAGTAGTAGTGTTTATAATAAAATTTATTTCTGATACAACTATCTTTAAATACAATTACTTCAAATTTATAAAAACTTCTATATGTAACAGCGTACTATAAACCCATTAATACAGTACTGGCGGTAATAGGAGTTTGCGAAGGTGCGCTGGCTTGTCTCACGCTCATTTCCCAGGTATCTAGTAACTGAGACACGGAGAAGCGACGAGGAAGCTTGGTTATACGTGCATTTAAAGCTTTCTGGACTGCGCAAAGGAATGTTGTAGCATATTCGTGGGGTGCCATAACACAACGTGGTGGCGTTAAAGGGTAATCAGCAGGAACCGTAACTGACACCGGTGGAACACATGGAAGATGACGATCATCCAACCAACATATTAATTGAATGCATTTAGATCCGTTTTGTTGTGCTGGATCCAGACTGACCTAAATGTTCAATACATACGACATATATTTATGCGTTATAATATAAATTGACGTACTGTAACAATAAAATAAATTACTTTAAATCGTTGATCTAATCGAGCTATTTCTCCTTGTAAGACGTCTGGTATTTCGCTCGGTGATTCTTCTATCTTTTGCTTTTTTAATGGTGGCGGTAAATTCCTATTTTTATAAATTTTCGTAAAGTTTCATTCATGGTAGACAATAATTATAATTATCCATTAAATTTAATTATTACTCACTTTATTTCGGGACCAAATAAAGCTTCTAAACACGGACCAAAGGTACGCTGTAACGTGTGATTTACTACTGGACTTTGGAGATGGGTGCTTACTGCTTCTAACAATGGACTGAAGAAATGATGTTCTTTCAGTGTTGTTACAGGAGGCCCTACACTAGCATCGCTTCGTTTAAAGTCCAACTTCTCTAGAACTACTTCACATTTCAATAATGTTTCCAAAGGCATACGTTTGCTAGGATTTGATAAAATTTCTAACAGTTTTTTCATTTTACTCAATTTATCGACATCTGTAACGTTAACAATCATGTAGTCAATAATATATATGTACATGTACAAGAATGTAGCTGAAATAAAATTCATAAAAATACCTACTTCCTTCGTTTCCCATTTTAGCAATCATTCTTCTTAAAGGTTCAACATATTTACTCAATTGTCTAACTTTGTCTCTATATGCTTGATCTTCTTGCTGTGGGCTTGGAGTAGCACCTACACCTCCAGGAGTATTCAGAGAACTACTAGGGGATGGTGCCATGCCTAATTTTAATATAATTCTTTTTATTTTTATTATTTATTTCTCTGTTTACATTGAAAATTGTTTTAACATACCTACAGATCGTTGCGATCCAGCCATTATTGCATGTTGCGGGCTTGGCGATGGAACTAACGCAGGTGACGCTACCATCTGATTACTACAAAATGTATTTTATATAACTTTTAATTTCAGTACAAATTCTGAAATATTTAATCGCATGCGAGTCTCTTTAGAAAAATTATCCCACAATAACAACCTTGACGGTGCACCTAAACCAGCAGGACTTGGAGCCGATGGGGATGGACTTTGCCCTAAAAACTGATTTGGAGTAACATTCCTAGGACCAGCGAATCCAGCGTTTATCATTTCACCCTGTTAAAAGCATCAACATCAATGAAAATCGTAAAATAATATTTACTTATTAATTTTTTTTATTCTTATACCTTTCTCTGCATATGACTCAATTGCTGTTGCATTTGACTAGGACCTAATGGTCCAGGAGCAATTTGATTCATTTGTTGCGGTATACTAGTTTGGATTCCACTAATGGATCCACCAATTTGATTGCCCATTTGATTGGATAACTGATTTTGCATTTGAGTCTGAAAAAATAATAAAAAATTTTACTTGTCGCAAAAGTAAATGTAAGTTAAAATGTATACAATTACCAGCCATGAACACATACTTGCATATTTTGCTGCATTTGACTTGTAGCAATTTGTCCCATCTGATTAGGAACCATTTGGTTCATTTGTTGAGGAATATTACCTTGCGCCATTTGATTCATTTGCGTTAACATTGAATTATTTTGCATGGTCTGAATGGGTCCCATATGACTCATCGGACCATTAGTTTGAGTAGGCATCATACCCATTCCTGGCATTTTACCTTGCATACCTTGCATAGTTATAGGTTGCCCAGGACGTTGATTTAAACTTTGCAATACTAAAATGAATACCATAATACGGCGTAAAATACACGTTTTAAGTTAAAAAATAACTTTTATTTATGTACAAGGACACCGTAATGTAGCAAAGTAATTGCATAAGTAAAATAAGACAACTATTACTTCTGCAAAATATGTGCTTTAATGTTTTACATTATATTACAATACATACACAATTGAAAATAAATAACTATGAAAAATACTAAACGAAACTATACAAAAAATCACAATATAAAATTTCATTTTTAATATTTTAGTCAAAGTACATAATAATAAATAAAAATTTCAACATAACAATACAAAAGAATATAAGGTATTTCATCTTTAATCATATACATATATATATATTGTTTCAAACAGATTTCAGTACATCCATAATATGATGATTATACATCTTCATAATTCAATTTCAGCTGGAGAGTCTTCTTTCATAAATATTTCAAAAGCTTCTGTCAAAGGACGACAAAAAAATATTTCTAACTTCTTTTCTAACTTAGTTATATAGATTTTTTTCTGTTGCGTCGATATATCTTTACTATGTACATATTCGTATGCAAGATCATCAACTTCAAGGTTTTCATCCAATGTAAGTTCCAAAACGATAATGTCTTCAGGGCTTGTCTTTTCAAGGCTTCTTGGCCATGCCTTCTCTTTTAGCAGTGCTTTCACATTAGTCAAAAACCGATTTACTTGAAATTCCATGTCTTTATAGGTATTTTTCATAGTATTAATCATTTTATATATATATATTAACCTTTGTACATAAATGTCTAATAAATTTTTTAATTTATGCACCAATTCAAGAACTTTTGGTCCGGTAGGATCATAAGTGCCTCTTTTTATTTTATTATGAAGATCCACTACATCTGGTAAGAAACTACGTCCTAAGCTAATGTACCACTTGCGCAATAACTTAACATACACGAATGTTACTTTAAACTTTATGCCTGGTATGATAGTATCATTCAGGACTGGTCTATAAGTATAACATACTTGATTATCTCTTAAATCAACAGTCATGCCACATTGCTCTTTGATCTTTTCAGCAAGGTCTGCTTGATTGTGTAATGTATGTTTCCAAGATTCATGTAATAATTCTTCATCATTTCTACGTTCAATATACCGACGAAATTCAGCTTGAGACGGTGATTGCATTAATTTGTTATATGTATCTATATCATCTGAATCATAACCAGGTTCACTTTCAGAGGTACTCTCATATTGTGAGTAGTACATATTAGTCAACTTGGGCATTTTTTTGATATTTTGTTTTATATAAATTTTATTTAATATTTAACAAATAAATGATTCTTTAGCTTATATAGTAATAATGACTAGGTTAGGTTTCCTTCTCTCTATAAAAGAAGGGAATTATTTCAAAAATTTCAAACCATTACAACCAATTTTAAATGAAACATGTTTGAAATGGTCCTTTGTAAACACAATTATTTGTGAATTAAATGTTTTTAAGCCAAAGTACTATTTTCTTTGTATATATGTGTCCCCCTCATGTGTATGACATTTTGGTTTTGAAGGCTCACAATACTTACACACATATGTATATATTTTATGAAGTCAATACCATATAACATGCGTTCAAGCATTAAAAAATGTAAACAATAAATTCAGGTGTATATACAAAAGTGTACTATTTCCATATTATAATAAATTTGAATGCACTATATAAAAGATAATATTTTCTTATATACGTAATAGAAGAATTTGTATGTATAATTGCATATTTTTATAAATTGTAATGATTTATAGTTAACAATTGACGGATATACTTACAATTTGTAGCAGTATTTGCAGGTTGTGGAATTATTCCTTGAGGATTAGACCCTGGTCCATTCATATTCATCATTTGATTATTACCAGTTCCCTGACGTGCCAATGTTTGCAATGCCCCAATTGGATCTGGCATTCCCTGATTTCCAGAACCAGCAGTACCCGGCGCAGAGCCCCCTGTTGCTTTTTTAGAATCTAAACAAAATAAAAATGATAATGTAATACCAACATTCAATTGCTGAATAATGTTTGTTTATATTAAAATATTATGCATTACTTAATTCTCTGACATGTAAGATTAGCCTGGCTACGAAGCCTAGATATTCTTCCTGCAATCAAATAAATTTATATTATCAATTAGCTAGATTTGCAATTTTCATTCTAGATAACAAACAGCTATTGAGGAAATAATTAGATCAAAGGATAATTTCAAATTAATCAAAATAATGTAAGGTAATGAGAATAAACCTTAGTTTTTGCTTTTTGAAACACATGATTTTCCATTTCAATACTATTTTTTGTGGTGGGCATTCCAGACATTTGGACAGCTTCATCTCTGTAAAAAATGTTTAATAGATATAAATATAGATACATTTTATTTACCTTCGCAAATACGTTATCTAACTTTACATAAACATTAGATACTGTACAGTTCACTCATATTTTTCAATGTACATTGTTAGAGCCAAGTTAACTAAAATAATCTATTACTGGAAATTTATATATTAACATATTAACTTACATTTTTGCAATTACACTTTGTCGAAAACTTTGTGTTCTCCAAGAGTTTTCATCTGCTGCCATTTTTAATAATAAGTTAACAATCGAATTATTCTCACAGCTTTCTTTTATCAATATGATAGCAACTCGGCTTACTGTGACTCAAATCTCAAACCACCTCAAACTGAGGGTCCGTTTTTCATTGAGCTGTTTGGAACCTCAAGGCTCAACTTGAGCCGCTCAAGGTATATATATTTGGAAATAATTTCTTTGGATAAGTTTCTATGAGAACGATAGTTATTTTATCGTGGTAGGTGTCGTCTGCTACAATATATTTTTTAAATATTTGAGTAATATATTGTACAAAATATTTCGAAGAAAATATATTAAATGGTTTAATTACTAGCTAAAAAGTGAAATTTGCTTGAAAATTAACTAATAATTCTTTCTCTCCACCTAAATCGGAAGAACGAACTTTATATTCACCTAGTTCTCATGATAACAGGAATTTATTCATGAAAATCCTGTAATACATTATCCTTTACATTTCATGTCAGATATTTTTTTTCTTAACCTCAAAATAAATTGATGTTTAGCTAACCTTTTAATTAAAAATGGCAGCATTGGAGTTAACACAGGAAGAATTAACGCAAAAGCATAAAAAAGAACGCAAAGAACTGCAAGGTAATTAAGTTAGAACATTGGCCTGCTTTTTGGTTTGGGTTTATATCTAATTATTTATAATTTATAATCGTTTGCAACGTTGTTTATACAAATCCTTTTTTCCCATTGGTATTTTGATATGTTATATAAATGAGCGATATATTTATAAGATTTTTTAAATTATTGTTCATTAAATTTAAGTGCAAATACAAACTTTGAAAAAGTCTATTGGTAAGGGTGACAAAAAGAAGAAGAAGGAAGTAACAGAAGAAATCACTCGTCTGGAAGAAGCTTTGGAAAAAAGACAGGACGAAGAACTAACTACGTGGAAAGTTACGCATCTTAATATTAACAATATAGAAAGCGAAACTACGGAAAACTGTGGTAACGAAAGTATAAAAAGTAATACACAGTATGAACAGTCAACGCATAGGATTTCAAAAGCACAGAAAAGGAGAGACAAAAAAGCAAATGCAGAAAAGGAGCGTAATCAGAGAATAATAGAACAAGAAGCATTAAATATTTTTGGTAAAAGAAATGTAGAACTGCAAACCATAGAAAAAATTCTTTTCGAGCGTGGTTTGATGATTTACGAAATTCCTAGCGATGGTCATTGGTAAGTTACTTGGATTGGCTAGATAGTAGTTATAAACACCTATCATTTTCATGTTAATTTTTTCTAGTTTATATAATGCTGTTGCACATCAGCTGAAGATTTTAGGAGAAACTCCGTTAAATTTTCAAGAACTTAGAACAAAAGCTGGGATATATTTGAGAGAAAATATGAATGAATTTTTGCCATTTATTTCCAATCCAGAATCTGACGACTTTCTTTCACCTGAGCAGTATGAGAAATATTGCGACGATGTTGCGGATACAAATGTCTGGGGTGGTGCTATCGAAGTAAGCTGAATTTAAATATGAAATTATATAATTATAGTATAATTATATGGTAATTTCTGTTTAAATTAGCTGCAAGTTCTGTCGCATGTACTGAAATGCCCGATAGAAGTCATTCAGGCATCGGGAGCGCCGTACGTTATTGGGGAAAGCTATAATAATGGTAAAAAAATGATACTAACTTATCATCGTCACATGTACGAACTAGGTGCTCATTATAATTCAGTTACAAAATATGTTAAACAAGAAGAAAGTTGATAAGAATCCATTAGTGTTTGCCAATGTCTTAACTTACAATGAAAATTAAATGTGTAATTTCGTAATACTTTTTACTATAATAGAATATACGAACCATTTAAACAGCTGCCACAAATGAAGCGCTCAGGAAACATATCAGTCAAATTAAAATCTCAATGTTTCTCTGGTAACATTAACTAATACATACGTAACAATTCTGTAATTTTTGTTAATAGTAAATTAGATTTTAGGTGTGATTATGAAGGTAAGAAGAATGTCTTCCTGTATGTTTTTTTAATTACAGTATTCTTTCGGGAAGTAGTGGAACAGGGACGAGATACTTTTCCTTACTAAATTACGTACTGTTCTATAATTTCACTTAAAATCATTTAAACGTGGTCATACTTACTCATCTTTATCGTAAAAATTTTAAGTTATTCTCTTTTCGAAAGAATATTGTATCGCGCTATCACAATATTGTATTTATTTATTATCTAAATATTCGACAATATAAAAAGCTGCCAGCAAAATTGCAAGTACACAATTATTGTTCAGTACTTGCTTGCTCTAACATTTTAATGTACATATATATTTAAGCATGATTTACATTTATTTTAATATTGAATGTCTAATTTTCTTATCTAACTCAAATAATTAAATATTATAAAAGATTGTAATAGAAGTGTTGTGTGTATGTGTAAATATATGGTTATACTTTCCTCATGCGTTCTTAGAGTTTTGTACCATTTTAATAGTAAATAATACGTGTATAATATTGAATAAAAGCAACAGAGCAATAACACGAAGTATTCCATTTTTCTTTCTGTTGAAAGTTAAATTTATTTACTGTTTGAAACATGTATTCAAAGAATAATTTCCATGCCGTGAAATAAAATCACAGTATCAGTCCTCATTTTTTGACATTAATTAAATCGCTATCATTCGAAGCTTTATTATCCTCAACTACTTCTCTGTTCTTATTTGGATCGTCTGGTTTCATTTGTGGGAACAGTAGCACCTCCTACAAGTATGTGAAAATGTATTCAATATTACGATTTTTTAATGATTCTTTGTAACATAAAATAATTACCTTTATGTTATTCGCATCTGTGAGGAACATGGTAACACGATCAATACCCATTCCCCAGCCAGCGGTTGGCGGTAAACCATATTCTAACGCGGTACAAAAGTTTTCGTCAACTAACTGCGCCTCGTCATCTCCGGCTGCCTTGTCCTTTGCTTGTTGTTCAAATCTATAAAATGGATTATTTTAATTATTCACATTTTAATCGTAACCAAAGAAACCTGTACGCTAACAAATTACCTATCCCTTTGTACTATAGGATCGTTCAACTCCGTATACGCGTTACAGACTTCTTTTTTCATAATAAATAATTCAAACCGTTCGGTCAAACCTTTCTCCGAACGATGCCACTTCGCTAATGGCGACATAATTTGTGGATGGTCCAAGATAAATGTAGGATTAATACAAGTTTCTTCTATAAATTCGCCAACAAGCTGTTAAAAAATGTCTATGTTGTACATATATACATAATCGTCCGTAATTTCGAAATCAAAAGAATAGCTTTTTACCTTATCTAGTAATCTAGCAGTGGTTTTTGGTGGAGGACATTCAATTTCATGCTTGGCACACAGGTCGATAAGCATTTGATTTGCCTCAGGCGTATTTAATTGATCCGCTCGAGGTAATTTGACCTTTAACATCTCCTCCAAAGTTTTCATCATTGAAATTCGTTTAAACGGAGGAGTAAAATCAAT
This sequence comes from Stelis phaeoptera, assembly GCA_943735885.1. Lineage (NCBI taxonomy): Eukaryota > Metazoa > Arthropoda > Insecta > Hymenoptera > Megachilidae > Stelis > Stelis phaeoptera. The sequence continues at coordinate 9,867,517 of OX030933.1, forward strand.
TTCGACTGCTTCACCCTCAGGCCCATCCGGATGATACGTTACTTTGTAATCACCGTGTACGGTTTTCACCATTCCAGATATCATATCTTCTGTAATGGCCATTAAGTCATTATAGTCCGCATATGCCATATAAAATTCACAAGTAGTGAACTCCGGATTATGTGTCAGATCTATTCCCTCGTTTCTGAATTGCCTTCCAATTTCGTATACTCTATCCATACCGCCGACAACCAACATCTACAATCGCAAAGCCAACAATATAATAACGTTCATATAATCGCGGTGTGCATTAGTTATAATTACACGGAAGTATTTATTACTTTTAGATATAATTCTGGGGCAATACGCATATACAAATCCATATTTAACTCGTTATGATGGGTGATAAAAGGTTTGGCTGTAGCACCACCAGCAATCATGTTCATCATTGGTGTTTCAACTTCTAAAAAACCGAGCTCGTCGAGGAATTTACGAACGTATGCGATTATCTTTGCTCGTATATGAAACGTTTTCCTCACTTTATCGTTTAAAATAAGATCTAAATAACGCTGACGAAATCTTGTCTCCTATATAGGTAAAAACAGCCTTGTTATTATTGCGCTCTTTGTACTTCGTTATATTCTTCGTACCTTGTCTTGCAATCCAAAATAAAGCGTCGGCAACATGTGTAGACAAGGACTTAAAAGGATAATACTATGGGGCATAATGGAGAATTCACCTTTTTTGGTCTTTCCAGGATTACCAACAACACCGATAATATCACCCCTCTTTACTTTAGAAATATCGGCAGAAAATTTTTCTTCATTGCTGTAATGTCTTGCATTTGCCATGACTTGAATTTTAAGGCCTTCTCCTCTGAGGTCATAAAAAATAAGTTTAGCACCAGATTCTCTAATTGCAAACACACGACCAGCAATGCTATGTACTTCATTTTCTAATACTTCTCCATTATTTAAGGTGTTGCTAAATTTTTCAATAAAATTTTCCAATGACATTGATACATGAAACTTATGCGGATACGGGTTTTCATTTATACTTTTGAGGTGATTGACTGCCTGTGTCCTTAGCTTAATGTATTCCTAAAAATGAATAATACAATAAGCACTTGAAACATTACGTACTTTAAGCAAAAGATGCATCTTAATGTTATGAACTACATATTCACATGTGGACTGATATTTTCTTCATCATCCTTTTTCTCTGAAGTTTTGGCTGAAGTTTTCGCAGCTGCTACAGCACATGCTTTCTGTTCTTTTTCCGCCTTTTCTTTCAATTTCTGTTCTGCTTTCAGACGTCTCTTTAATTCGCTGCAAAACACGATTGAAATATACAAAATAATGTTTCTCATATAAATATACACAATCTTTTGTATCGTACGCACTTAGTGTAGAAATGTCGTACAGTTATCTGACGTAATTTTGTCGATTTTGCATTACGAAGTACCGGTAGTACCACGTCAACAAAAGCTTTGGTTATGTTATTGAGCATAGTTAATTAAATATACTGTCGTTATTGCACCAATAATGTATGAATATATATATGTACAATAGATGCATTTAATTGCAAATTTTTACTAAGTATCGCTACGCGGCACTAATAAATGGTGCTACAAGTGAGGCAGATATTTGTAACACAACGTGGATTGCCAATCCATGAAATCGACTTCTGCTATATATGCAAGTTAAGTTAGAATTACAAGCTTAGATAATGGAAAATCTTGCGTAAACATAAGATACAAAAATCGTACGTTTAATTTTCCGTGAGTAACATTATTTTTACTCACTTTTTTGATAGTGTTTCACCCGTATTGTCAGCCATGTTGGTAAGCCTCCTCAAGAAAGGATTCTTCTTTCTATATTGGTAAACCTGTGAAATGCTTCCATGCGTCAAATGCAGCAATTCTTTTTTTCTCGCGCGTCATTTTAATTACATTTTCAAGTTCCGTTTCGTTATCTTTAAATGCATTATTTGAGCGCGTTTCAACATTCACGAAAAGCGCGATTTTCTTTGATTTGATTCATCGTCGTCGATACTTAAAACACGTTACCTTGACTACCGAATTAATTGACTCGCGCTTTTGGAATTATTACAGACAGATATCTTAAGAAATGGATAGTTGTTTCAGTTATCAGGAATTAAAAACGTTGCAAGATTTAATTACCGTTCCGAGAGATAATTCAGATTCCGAAGATGATTTACCGCAAGCTGGTGCTCGAAAACTGGGTAAGTTTACAATACATCTTATATCCACTTTAAACATTTTAACTCCATCGTATGTTTTGTTTATTGATTATTTATACGCGATACAATTATTACTGAAAATAATTTATATCAATATTAATTTTCATATCATCAATATTAATGTTACGATAATTTAATTATGTATTCGAATATTACGAAAGGAGAGGAAAATTTTATTGCGACGTTTAGTTGCAATGGGAAGATTATAAGATTACAAACAATGTAAAACAAATATTTTTTAAGGCCCTGGTGATATTGGCGTTAAAAATGGGACGTCTCAGCAACACGTGGGTCCTCACGCACCATTGAAAGGAAACGACGATGACATTTGGCACCAATCCGAAGTAGTCGCTGCACAAAACGTGGAATCCTATGATCCAAGAAAAGTGCCGGAATACGAGATGAAATTTAAGCAATCCGTGACGGCGGAAGACGTCTTTCTAGGCGTTAGTATACTAACGCTATAGCGCCGTCATACTTATACACCAAATAAATATAGTCTAAACTACGTGGACGCGGAATAATGATTAATTATTAACAATGGAAGGGGAAATTAACCTCTTATTATCCCTCTAATATATTCTATTATTAAATTAGATAGGTTTCAAAACGCCGAGTACCTCGTCTTGCGAATGGTTGTCCGTCTTCGTGAAGATGCCGGAAGAGACTCGCGAGAAGATCGAACTCTCGGTAGAACCGGATGCGATCGACGTGCGTAGTCCAAGGTGAGGAAACGGTGCGAGAACTTATCGGTGATTTTATAAAGTTTTATTCTTCGAACTTTTTTCACACTCTTCCAGATACCGATTGCACCAAGCGACGCCACATCCGGTCGATCCAAACGCTTCATCGGCTAAATGGCACGATAATACTCGCACTCTGGAGATTACATTAAAGCTTGTGCGCGAGCTGGACGGCGTGAATTTTTAACCTACGAATAGTTAACTTATAACTATGTCCCTCACATATATGTAGTTAAAAGTAATTTGTTAAAAGGTAAGGAGAGTTTTATCATTTTTCAATTTCAAGAGCGTCGCTTGGGTATTGGGAAATTGCGGTATTAAAGATACCATTTGTGAAGGGGATAAAATAACAATAAAGTAATTTAATAAGCTGAAAATATTGTATAAGATTTATTTTTAACTATTTCAATTTTAAATTGCATTTATTGAATCAGAGACTGAGCTCGTGTTATTAAGTTTAAATATGGAACGCCCCCGAAAAATACCACTGGCGTCATCTAGCAGCAAACCGCGGAACTAACGAAACAAAACATCTTCTACTACTGTCGATAACGTGACACCGTCGGTAACATACCGATGTTGGTAACAAGCTCTTCTCATTCCTTTTTTTGTCGGTATGTTAACATTCTGCTACGTTTAGTTCACCACTTCCCCGCTGGTCATATGAAAACTACGTTTTCGTTTTATTTGAAGATCAAATACATGGTTATAAGCTTCCTCTGTATAACTGCTAGCAAGAAATAAGCTTGAATCTGTTCGATTCCAAAATACTTATTAATGATTACATTTCAGGACATTTAACAATTATTCTTTTCTATTTTTATTACTTTTATGCAACTAAATACATTCTTAGGGCCCTCATTTACAGCATACTGCAGGTGCAATACGTTTATTGGGTCCTACCTCATCGGTGATATTTGAAATTTTGTTCTATTACTTCGAGAGCGTCGCCGCTAGATGGCGATACCATTTCTGTCCCCGGACGGAGCCTGCTTTGCCAATTTTTGAAATTAGTCCTTTTTGACGTCACCGATGCCATTATTTCAATGTAATTTTGAACGTAGAACACTACGCACCTAGCCGAAAAGTAAAAAAGTAGCTTATTTTACGAAAAATCATGATTTTCTATTTCGTTAGTTCAGTTGCGCTTCGCTAGATGACGCCACCAGTATCGCTTTCGCTGCGCGCCTAGCATAAAATTAAAAAGTAATTTGAAACGTAGCTTGCGCCTCATCACATCGATTATTTTATAATAATATAATGTTTTCCTTAGCTGCTGTTCGAATTAGGTGAATTAGTGCAGCTAAGTTTCGATAAAAAAAATTAAAAAATACTCATCTCTTTTATTTTAACCGAAACACGAGCTATTGGAATTGAATACATCTAGAATCCATTTCTACAAAACTAATTTTTGAATTATAAGCTCCCCTCGTTCAAAAAATTCAACATATCAATGTCATCCATAGTTTGGTCTATTGGCGAACAAAAACCGATTTATCGAATCGCTTTGCACCGATAGGCCCGTCGTCGTGCATCAAATATTGGGTCATCGGCCAGGAACGAATTACATCAAAACAGGCCAGAAGGTCGTGCGGCCTGATCCATTTCAGTCTTGCAACAGAATCACGCACACGTTTCGAGTCTGAGCACAGCACACGTTGGTTGATAGTTTCACGGTGACGTAACAAGTGGCATACGTTAGGTACGCAACGTTGATGAAATACAGATTAGGCTGAATATTTTTGCTAACTTGTTTTCACTCGTCCGGCTCGGCCGGCCTTGTAACCTTTCACCCCACAATGATAATTCGCGAAACGAACGGATTAAATTTTATTCGAACAAAAGCTACGTTGACTTAAAAATCTAAAATATGTATCTCAATTCAATTTCGTAATTAACAGTTTGGCGCGACGCCGGCCCCTGGGGACTGACAGTGAACTTTCCGTTCAGCCGGCGTCAGTCCCTGGGGACTGACAGTGGACTTTTCGTTTTGAAATCTATAAATATCAAGTTTCTAAATTTCAAGTTTTCAAAATTCCAAATTTCGAACTTTCAAATCTCAATTTTACAAATTTCTAAATTTCCAACTTTCAGATCTCACATTTCTAAATTTCAAATTTCCAACTTTCCAAATCTCAAATTTCTAAATTTCCGAATCTCAAATTTCTAAATTTCAAATTTCCAACTTTCCAAATCTCAAAGTTCCAAATTTCAAATTTCCAACTTTCCAAATCTCAAATTTCTGAATTTCAAATTTCCAAATTTCCAAATATCAGATTTCTAAATTTTAAATTTCAAAACTTTCAAATTTCGAACATTCAAATCTCAAATCGCTATATTTCCAAATATCAAATTTCTAAATTTCAAATTTCCAAATTTCAAACTTTTCGTATGGGCGGCACCGGTGCGTAGGATCGGCAGCATCAAGGTTAACAAATAAATGTCATAATATAATATAATATAATATAACATAATTGAGCTCTCGCTGTCAAGTGCTCGCTCGCTACCGGCTGAACGGAAAGGACAGCAAAATCGGTGCCCCGCTCGACGTATTAATCTTGCGCAGTCATACAATCTTTCATATTCGAAGGATACATATCCTTTTGTCATTTGTGAAATAAAAAATACGAAAATCCACAAAAATATAAGTCGGCTGTTAATTATGTAGATTTCTATTTAATTAAGTACACTGTGGTAAGTGATGTTCCATGTCTTGCAATCAAAAACTTAAAATTCCAACGCAAATCGATCGACGGTTTCATCTCGATTTTCAAGAATATTAAATAATCGAAGACAGACAAATGACAGACGCACGAATGATCGAGAATTTTAATAGAAATTCTTTGAGTTCGAGAGTCTCGAATCGGTTCGGCACGGTTGCTGACGGCGCAAGATTCAACGAGGATCCTGAACACCCGTAATCGATTAATTAAACGGGGAGATAGCACGGTGTCGCTCGAAGTCTCCTAATTAATCAAGCAGCCCGGCGAACAGCAGCTACACGATCTTATCGGTTAAAGTACCGGCATTGTGCCACGGGACAACGGGTTAAGTCTAGTCAACTCTTTGCTGGAAACGAACGTGATGGCTCATTGCTCAGCGTCGAGCTCCGAGCATTGATCGATGGATCATCGATCGAACACGACGCCCCCGTCTCTATTCAAGCACCTCCGCCCCGAACCGATCGAATAGATCGATGCTTCTCGAATGGAATCGGGGAACGTCCCTTCGACACGCAGTTTAGGTAATTTCGATCGAACCGGCTGGAAAACGCTTTCAGTTCACACCTGGTAATCCGTTTTAGACCCGATCCACGATATTTGGCATGTTCTTGCCTCGATTAAACGTTACCTCAATATCTATTAATTTAGATTCGGAGTCAAATGAAATATTTAGTTGGTTAACTGACGGGTCCAAACTTTGTGCAATTATAAAAGACACGAAAAAAAATGATAATTAAAATAAGGGAGTTTACAATCAAAGTTGGTGTAAAGTTTGTGCATTACAACGAGGGTAAAATATGATACCTTCTTAAATAGTAAACTGATACCGCACTGTACTTATTTAACACCAGAACTACCGGCGTTCAATGTCCATTTATACTTAAATCGAAAATAAAATAGAAAACGAAATTTATAAAGGATGAAATATGAATTAGCATACAGAAAAATTCTTTATCTTGGCGAGAGGCAATTTATATTTCGATAAAAGTGTCTTAATTAATTTTGTCATATAGAATATGGACCCGAACAATTCCATCTTCTTCTGTTACTCATCAAGTTTCGAACTTTGCAACACAGAAAAGGGTGTTCGAGCGAATGTCCGACCTCGTCATAGTTCCCAAGAGCTTTTTCGTACCGCGGCCGCACGAACCACGAAGAAAATCCATCTCAGACGACTGAACTCAATCCCATTCTTATTTCTTCCTGCTATTTTGCACCCGTTCTATTTTCTGATCTCTTTTTGCTATACGATACGGTGACAAGGTGAATGTTGATCGAACCTGCCTCCGCTTGCGACACACGCTTTCGTATCCCGCGTTCGATGCAGACACGATCCCGAATGAAGGACGAACGAATAATAATCGTGTTCAATCAGGGTCCTTGATTTTCTTTTCGATTTTGAAGGGATACGAGATAATTTGTTGAAATTGATTCGAGGTTTGTTGACTTTGATAGTCGCTACAAATGTTTAATCGAGATTTTATTGTTATTTCGATGAAATTCATTGAAGTTTTGTTAACTTTTTTATTCTTTTTTTTTAATTTTGAAGAAGTTGCGATGGCTGAGGATTTGTAGATTTTATTTCATTTTGATCGCACTCGCTGTGGTCACTCAAAATTTTGCTAACATCTGCGACGGTTGGTTGCAGCGGTTTTGAATTTTGTCAATTTTTTTTTCGCTTTGATAGCATTTTCAATTAACAATTTGGTACAACTGTTAACAATAAAATTGAGGAGCAGATGCTAAAAATGTAAAATATGAAATTTAAAACTGCAAAGTAACTGATCTCTCGTTTGAATAAAATCTTCTTGTCATTATAATTAAAAAAAAGTGAAAGCATTTCAACGAAAAAAAAAAAAAAAAAAATATACGACGAAGATTTTCCTAATTCTTTCAGAAGAAGAAATTGCGAGGGAACTTCTTTGAAATTAGTTTCTATCGATTTTCCACGTTAATTACTTTCTCTGAATTCCCGGAAGCTGAATGAAATATGTTCAATTTTCCTGAAACTTTAATTCGGACCATTCATCAAAGCTTGGACAGACATTCGCGAGATTCGATTATTTTAAACGCGCGAAGAAAACCGTGTTCCAAATCAGCTTTTCTTCCTACTAATTGCCACGGGTCGTTCGCAAATTCGATTAACACGAGCGAGACACGCGATTCGTGGCCCGCAGATTTTCTGACACCCGATAATGCGATCGGCAATTGCAAACCTGCGAACGTAAACTTGGTCATGGTCGCTGACTTCTAATTCAATTATCTTCGTTCAACCTGGAAACCCAATGCATTTTTTATCGCCTTCTATCGAGCCGACATTGAACGAATGAGCTGTTCCTTCCATTCACGATTGTTACCATTTTTTGCAAAATTCTCTCGAAGGCCTTGTCGATGTTCTATTTTTAGGAAAATCTTTCTTTGGAAAATTTTATCGTCACAGTGTTACTTGGGGATTGGCGATAATTTGGTATACAAGGGTATTTTTGAATTATTGTCCATTTTTGCGAAACTCTCTTGGGGGACTTGTGATTCGTCGATAATCTATTTTTGGAACAATTTTTGTTTGGAAAATTTTATCGTTATAGTATTATTTTTGAGGATTGTTGAAAATTTCATACGCGATAGTATTCCTTTTTTATTACCTATCACCATTTATAGAAAATTCTCCTGTAATTTGTAACTCGTCTATTTAATAGAATCTCTGAAAAATTTTAACCCTCTGCAAAAGAACGGGTAATATATTATTAAAGGTAACTAACTTATTTGCCCCATTGCGCTACAATTGATTTATCATCGTACGTAATGAAAACTATGAAATGGAAAGTTTGGAATTTATTATCAAAATTCAATATATCGCTTCGAAGCTTAACAAGCTTAACTTTCTTACAGAAGGTACGAAAAATGTAACGTTAGAATATTTGAAGTTGAGCCAATTTCGTGTATGTTGATCGACACTTGTACGACCTCGCCCTCAATGCATCACCGCATGATGCACATGCACTTCACTCTCCTCGCAATTGCATGCTCATTTCCCATCGACAGTCGAGACGTGCTCGATCTATGGTTTACCATTGCTGTTGTATCGATTCTCTTCTTCCACAGGATTGCATTTTTTCCACCTGTGAAATCAACAAAACGTTCCAAACATAATTCCGGTCGTTGTAACTAATATCCTTAAAACGGAATTAGCTGTTTTCTTGTAATTCCATCGTTGAAACTTCCTGTTGTAAAAAAAAAAATAATTAAAGGGCTATCTTCGAAAACTTTCTTCCGAAAGAGCAGCTCTGTAATCGATCAAACTGGTCGAGTGAAAGTTGACATTTTACAAGTCCACGTACACCAGATTCTTGATTCTGATCCAGAAAATCGATTGAAACATCGGGTGCACGGTTTTTCACCGCGATAGGCTCGTGTTCGCTTTTCGAAATCGTTGATCCACCGGTCGAAAACGATCGATGCAGCTGTAAAACGAGATCCTGGGTCCAGGATCGTCTTACGATACCTTCACCGGGCCGATTTGTGTCTTGTTTTGCAACGATCAGTATGTACATTCATTCATCGACGGACCAACAAATGTGCATACCATAAACTTAATTAACAAGAGGAAAATAAAATAGAAAAATAAATAAATAAAGAACGAAATATATATTAGTATATGCAGTAAAAATCAACACATATTTTAATAAAAACGTTCTGATAGATTATGTGATTTTATTTAAGAAACCATCAACCAGTCATTTTGACTGGTTTGGTAGTTCTAGTGTTAACCGATTAATTAGGAAGATTGAAGAATAGATGGAAGAAGGTTGCCAGAATGTTAACAAACAGAATGTCGTTAGCAGAAGATATCAAGATTCTGAAGAACAGGAGGAGGAAGAGTCCGTAGAACGGTTTGGTCGGCAGAAAACTTTAAAATTCTGACCAACAGGATGAAGACGATTCCCTGGAATCGCGTGATTAGCAGAAAGTTAAAAAATGTTGAAGAAGAAGGAGAAGGTATAGCAAAGTTCGAGAGTATTGGGAAAATCGATCACAGAAATCCAATTGCGATGGAATAGGCTTTATGTAACGAAGCTAAAGGAACACGGGAAACCGTACAGACGAGGATCACAAAGGATGTATAGCCGTATATCTGGTCAGCGTTTTCCAATTTCAAGGTTATGTTTGCTCGTTACGTAAAAGCATTTACCAGCCCCTTGGAATGATGGATTCGAGGTATCTTATTTTAAATTTGAGATGTAGGTTAATTGTCGTCAAAATAAAGAGTTGACTCGTACATTTTATTTAACCAATGACACTTTAAATTACTTTATACAAAATTTAGCTAGAAATCAGTTTCTCGTTATGAATCCTCTTTGAAATAGGGTTACGGAGGTAATGGTATTTTAATTGTTTGTGTAATAATACACATTTTTAATAGTATTTAACACGTTGGCTGCCGCGGGGGTCACCGGTGACCGGCACCTGAAATTTTTTACAATCGAATAATTACCAACAGAAATGATAAAATAAACCACGGATAGCGTTAACATTAAGCTTATAATGCTAGCTATCGAATTGAAAAGTTAAATTTGAAAATTAGTTGATTGTATCGTCAATAATTAGGATTTCAGCGTGTCTGACTACCCACGTCCGTTTTCACTGTGGCAGTCAACGTGTTAAAAATGTAAAAAATTATATGGTTAAGAATTTGTGGCTAGGTACAGATATTTCATAATTAATTTCATAAATATATGCTTTTATTAAGATTTAAATAAAATGATCTGATTTTTATTGGAAATAAAAAATATGTACCTTTATTTAAAAAATACTTTGTCCGGGGCGACGTAATCGCTAGAACGGGCGCTGACGAGACACGGAAATTGCTAACGATAAATTAAAACAAGCTGGAAGAAAAAACGATGAAATAAAAGAACGGTCGATCAACGAGCAAATCGTTCCGCGAAACAAATATTTTTCAACGCGTCTCGCTCGAAAATTCGCTGTTTTTCACCGACGCGCCGGACGCGGTGTCTCGTATAAATATCGAACAGAAAAAATACATATTTTGACGAATATATCACGGGCAAACGATCGCGTTCTGACGAAATATCATTTGCAGACGTATCGCGCTTCGATCGCCGCGTTTGAATTAATGCGATACTGTCGCGAACCATTAAAAATGGACGCAAATCAATTTTCTCGATACGTTTTCAAGCTCGCTGATCGAAATGTTGTCGTTTTTCGTTCGACTACCAATCGACGAATAATAATCGCTCCTGTTTGCAAAAAAGATATTTTAATCCTCAACTACCATGCATTCGTCGTGTTACTTTTATTAATTTCATTAACGCGTTTTGAAATATTTGAGAAAAAATTGAGATTGGCTACGCGAAGAGGTTAAGATAAATAAATGAAATTATGTTTAAATTTCTACAAAGCTCGTGTTACATTTTAATTTTGTTTAAATGGTATAAAATATTTCAAATTTCGTATACCTCGTATCTTAAAAAATGAAGAATGGTAGATACGATATTTATTAATCTATCTTTATATATCAACAAAAGTTATAATTGCTTAATAGAATTTTTCCATCGTGTGCTGGATATATAATTAACCCTTAGAACGTATACAGGGTGTCCCGTAACTAGTGTAACATCGGGAAATGGGGGGGTATAGCTGAGACGATTCTAAACAACAATTTCCTTTGCAAAAATGTCGGACGAGGCATCGTTTTTGAATTATTAACGAAAAACACTGACCAATCAGACTCGTTCTAGTCCGACGTATCGGCTCGAAGTTACCCTATCACGGCTGAGCGCACACTCTACAGTGTTTTTTGTTAATAATTCAAAAACGAAGCACCATCCGACATTTTTGTAAAGGAATTGTCTCAGCTACCAAAGCTATGACAAGGGGAATATGAATTGTATTTTTATATTTACGTTTGTTTTTTATAATCTTCCCATCACTTCTGTCAATTACTGAAATCTTCTATAAAATTATTCTTTGATCGTGGATAGAATTGAAGATTAATAATTAAAAAATAAAGCAATGGTTCCGTGGGTTCGAAATAAAACGAAACCGGCATCTTTTTTATTCAGCAGCTTTTTTATTGTTTTAATTATAAAGAAGTAACAAAGAATAATAATTTCATGATATTACCATACTTTCTCTCTCTGTCGTTCGCGCTCGCACACTCTCCCTTAACACGCTCTCTCTCTCTCTCTCTCTGTCTCTATGTATTTATATCAATATTATTTAATAGATATACTCATTCACGTATTGAATATCGTGGCAAATATATAGATAAAGGTTTCATCTAACGTTCACACGTCGTGGATAGCGACCGTGCAACAGAGACGCGCCTCTTTTCTCTTCCCCTCGTCGTTCGTGTCCAATCACGACCCTGCGACCCCATAAACTTCCGTTATTATGGCTCGATTATATCAAAGATCCATCCAATGATTTACTGGACGATTCTCTTCGTTCGCCTCTTTGTTTCTCCGTCTCTCGAATATTCTTCCAACCGAAAAAGAGAAAAGAAACAGCCATCGATCGAGAGAACAGAGAGACGAGAAGGAAGGAAACGGAAGTTTATCGGCTCGCAGGGTCGAATCGGAAGTCGCGTGCTGATCGAGGCACAGCACGGAAGTGTCTGTTTCTGTCGAGATTTTGTCCCGACTATCAACGTCACTTCGAACGGACTTAGAATCACTCGATACCGTCGCGGCTAACCACACATCGATTCGCGGAGACGAATCGCCGGATCTCGAGGGAAACCGGAAGTCGGGCGTTCGTACCACCCTCTATCGATAGCTTCGCCGTACGGGCCATCTTAACACGTTACTTACCGCTCGAAAAATAAAATAATTTAACGCAATAATTAAATGTCAAAATATCTGTCGTAAAGACATTACGTTGCAAATAATATTACGTTGAATACTTTGTCCAAATGAAATTTTTTGGCAAATATAATTACTTTAATTACTTTGTGTACCAAATTAAATGATTTAAACGTTTCGGTTGCAGCGAAAGGGTTAACGATAGCTAAAGACTGAAAGGTATTTTAGTTATCTTAACCTTCTACTTTTAATCGTAGCACATCTAACTTTCAAAACGATGGTAATAAAAATTTGTCGATTGGTTTTCGATGAATAACTTAATGATTATCGAAAAGTTTATCAGCAGGCTTTCGGTAAGCGAAGCGTTAAGATGAAGCGTTGCAAGAATTTCGTCGATATCGAAGAAATTCCTGTTCGAGAATTTGGGAATCCATCGTGTCGACCTGGTATTTCTGACGAAATTTCAACAACGACCGAAGAACGCGAGACTCTTCGTGGATCTTTATTATTCCTTCACACTTCTTGAACGTTTTCAATGCAAATCGAGTTTCTTGCTTGTTTGGTTTCGGAGGACAGTGCGAAGCTAAGACTAAATCCGTATAAAATTTCTATAACCATACAATTCGTACAAACGTTTGGATAGTAGTCTATAGATCGCTAAGTGTACTTCTGTACTATCGGTAACAACGAAAACATCAACGTATGCAAGAAGTGCGAAAGAAAAATCTCAGCTCAGCTGATAGAATCGATACAAAACGATCGTCCAAAATCGAGATTGTTGAGCAAACAACGAGCTCAATTGTTGATATCATAAAAGTTCATTCACGAGACTTTAATTCAACGTAACGTCGTTTTTGCAGAATTAATTCTGTCACAAACGAATCATAAGAACGTAGAGTAAATTAGTTACAAACGTATCTAATTAATTTCTTTTTGATCATCGAAGCTCGTGGATGATCGTTCGATCTCAACACTCGACCGGAAGTGGTCTTGGCTAGCCGTTCCGGTTTCCGACAAGGATCGCACGCGTTCGTTCGCTCAACTAATAAAAACTCGACAACATTGAACTATATCGAGAATTATCGTCTAGACTACAAAATTCCAACAACTAATCGGGCACCTTCTAGCGAAGAAACTAATGTGTACTAATACCAGGCGCCCTCCCCTTGACCTCACCGACGCCATCTTGGATCTCCTCCCCAAGAATATCCGCTTAAATCACTAAATCATCCATTCCATTATACCTGGTCTAATTTTCAATTTCTTCTCGACAAACCAACGACAATCCTTTCTGCCCTTTGATACCATTTGGTATTGTGGATTTCCACATGGTATCGTATCCTTTACAGTTGGTCGAAAGCAATTTCTAATATAATTTAGCATTTGTTTATAAATATATAAAAGAAAAAGATATTTTTCATAACTCGCCAGAGAAACTATCGAGAGTGGACAATGCTCTAACGATAAGAATGACTCTCGGCATGATGTTCGTTCGCGACTCAAACTCTCGAAAGCTTCATCGTCGACACGTACCCTAAGAATGACGGGTAGAAAGGGTTGAAACGCGATTTTTAATCGAGGATAAGAAGTTCCATCGAAATGTTGGACTCTGTCCAAGGACGATCGAGCGGAGATCCAGGAGGCGAGATTGATCGGCACCACCCTCGTCCACCGTACTTGCATGAGAAAAACTAATACGTAATAAGAAAGAATACCCTCGCGAGAAACGAAAAATTTCCTCCCTTATCGCACACGCACGCCTCACGCAAGCAAGCAGGTAGCCAACGAACAAACAAACAAGCGAGCAGGAAACTTGGTATACATCGATGAATCTTTGTTTCTTCCTTTTCGCGCGTGTTCTCTGTATTCGAGGTTTCCTTTTGCTCTCTATATTTCCTGTCCCATTCGCACGATTGTTCCAACATTTACGCGTGAAACGAAACTTTCTCGAAACATCACGACGGATCATCGTAGCCAGCCAAACGGAAAAAAGGATCACTCAAGGATGGAGACACGAAACATCGCACGAGAAACGACGCACGCTCGATCTATCGATCCCCGGATCGATATTTCAGTGTCGAGGAGGCGACGAAACATCGTCAGTCCCAGCCCGACCGAGGAGCTTGGTTTCCTTTTTTTTTTTTGGTTTTTTCTTTCTTAAAAAAGAACCTGCGATCTAATGTATATATTTTTTATTTTTCTAGGAATCCTGGACACCGCGACCAGAATCGACTGTGTGATTCTTTTCTTTTTCTATAAAATTATAAAAGATCTTGGATACAGCTTCGTTCTCTTTCGAAGATGATACCCCCTCGACGATCGAGAAGCGGGGATATCGCCGTTCCCGGTTTTTGCGTCGTGTTCGGGTCGTGTTCGAACGTTCTTCAATTATTGTTTCATAATAAATCTAACAACAGGTTGCTGCTGCATCTGGCTACTAAAAATACGACTAAAACTGGTTGTTGTTTGCGAGGTTTCCATTCTGTTCTCGCACAATCGTTCTCGTCGGAGGCGATCGCGCTACAGCTAAAAAGATTTTCTGTTTTTGTTTTCTTTCCATCATATACGCGAACACACACAAAAAATTAATATATAATATATATGTATATATATATGTATAGAGTAAAGTAAAAGAGTGGTACAAAAGAAAACCAAAGGTCGATACAACGCTACGATTATTGAAAATCCATTAGCAGTAGTAAGAATATTAATAAGTAATAGTAATCATAAAGAGAATTAACGATAGTATAATTACAATAGTAGTAGTGATAAAAAAAAACAAAGCACTGACAAGCTGCAAGAGATACAAATACAAAGGTACAAATAATAGGGAACGGAAGAATCCATCTTCGGGGACTCGTGTTCGAATTAACGCGATCCATCTTTTCTTTGTGTACGTTAACCCTTCAAACCCAACTCTTTCTACTCACCGATCAAAATTTCAATACACATAAATTCTCATAAATTCCAAAAGATTCAATATTGCGCTACCGTTTTTCCAATTATAATCGGAATAATTCAATAATTTCGTGCGATAAACATTTAGACAATTATATAAGTGAAATCTGTACGAAAGTTCGTCGGGTCAAAAGGGTTAATTTATGAGAGAGATTGTGTCACGTGTGTGCATTGTGTGTATGTGTGTACACGCTTTGCTCCATCCTGAACAAACTGCATACAAAGCGCATCAACGAAAGAACGATTTCAAATTAACAATTCTTTTTTCTTCCTTTTATTACGCTCATTCTCTTTCCCTTTCTCACAAATCCACGCTGCACACACATTATCTTTCGTGCTATCGATCTTTTTCACAATCGCGCCGGAATCGTCGCTATTTTATTTCGCTTTCGCCGAAATTATTCTTTCGAATTTCTCACACACTCGCCCGAACTTTCTTCCATTTATCCCTCTCACCCTTGATGTTTTCCGCCCTGGTTCGTACGCACAAAAACACTGTTCCGCTTTGTCTCGTATGCTTCGATATTTATATATATGTATACGTATATATATATAAAAATACAAAAAATAATTTACAAAATGATATTATAAGTATATTACACGCGAGTTTCATTTTTTGTTTCACACATTTGTTTTTTTCTTTTTTCTTCGTTTGCTCTCGTTCCCCGTCAATCGATTTCACGTGTGCCCGTGTGTGTGCTTGCATCCTCTTTTTTTTTTTTAATTTGTTCAGATTCGAAGGTGCAAAAAGAAATTTTCAAAATAATCTTCGCCCCCTTCGCCCTCCTTTTCGCGGTTTTCAATCAAGCAACACACGTAACAAGTTCGTAGCGCACACAGCTCTTTCGCTTTTTGTTTTTTCATAAATGTTTCCGATTTTTTGGTTTTGTCTCCTGGTTAAACAAAATATAATGTAGCGGTGTATGTATATAATATATATATATATATATATATATATATATATATATATATATATATATATAATCGATATTTTTTTTTGCTCATACAGTGTATGTATAATTGTCTATACATATATAATTTATATGCACGTGTTCTCTATGATTTTTTTTCTTCCTTTTACCATTTTTTATACATACATATGTATAATATATTAATGACGCATTCGCGGGCCATAAAGAGATAGAAAACAAATCCGTTACAACAGGATAATCACTGTAGTTATCAAATCACTGTTATTATTTAACAAAAATATATATATATGTATATGTATATTGTGTATATATTATAATAATATAGCAGTATATATTATATTAATCTGGAGGCGCGATGCACGCTGGTATAATCAAATATCATACAAAAGAGAGAAAAAAAAACGGCAAAAACAACAATAATAAACTATATAATGTAAAAAAAAGTAGGACAAAAGAGGGAAAAAATACAATTACTGAAGAAGGGACACCTTACAAAAAAGAAAATAAGAAGACTAAAGAACGTCCCGATCGTCGTTGAGACGATCGAACGATCCGTGGATCGACGGTAAGAAAGAAACAAAAAAAAATATATATATATAATATTCTTAACTTATGCGCACACGTTTGCAAAAAAAAAAAGAAGGTAAAACGGTTCTCGTACAAAAATAAAGGAACAAAATCTAAAGCCAACAGAAAATACATCTTGATTACAAATAATAACGTAAATAATAATAGTAATAAAAAATGAAAATGTAAAGGGGAGAAGAAGTATAAGGGAAACAAACGGTAGCGGGTGAAAAAAAGGTACCTATATACAGATATACATATATAGGCGCACAGTGTCTCGCTGTTTCTTTCGCTACACCATTTCTGTTCCTTTCACCCCCCTCATACGCTCACACGAACACACCCACGCATCGCTTTCATTCGTTCGATCGCAAGCAACGACAAGTGTACGTGAAAAGACGTGAGAATCGTCGTCGAATAGAATTACAAAGTAAAAAAAGAACAAAAAAAAAATAGAATAGAAACGAATAACGTTACAAGGGGATGAGAGACAAAGAGAAGACAAAGATATCTCTTCTCACCCCTGTGAATCGAACTTACACGATCTGTCAGGCTCGTTTCCGGAAATTTCGTTTCTCCGCCTCGATCCATCGATTCGAAAAGAAAAAAAAAAGACAAACAAAAATTCATCCCCTCCCTCTCACGCACACATACATTCTTTCTATAGGTATGTATATCTGACCGATCGCTCTGCCGCTTCGATTTTTTCTGTTTTCTTCTCTTCTTTCACATCCCTCTTGCTACGTACGAAACGATGAAGACTGGGGCCTGGGGTGGGGTTTCGGAGAAGGGGCATTTTTTTCTTCGTTTAACAGTTTACATTTAGGATGCACTTACACGAGTAACATAGTTGCATGTTTTTTGTTTTCTTTATCATTAATCGACACTGACAGTGTGACTTGGGTGGGGGTACAAAAAAGGTTCTTTCGTTCTTCGTCTAGCGTAGATCTCTTTCCGTTCGTATATATCGAGGGATGGCATATCGGGAGTCGACTCTCGCCACCCCGTCGAGTCGCGCAATCGGGGATCGATCCGTCGATTTCCGGTTCCCGACAACCTCGAAACGACGTTTCTCTTTTTTTCTTTCTCTCCCTCCCGTTTTCGTTCGTCTTGTTCCCCGTCGCTTTTATCGATTCTCCTCGTGTTCCCTCGTTCCTTTTATTCATCCCTTGCCGGCAGAAATCGACGGATCAACCCGCGTTTTCGCCACACGCTGTAACCGAGGTACAGCCCTATACGGTACGTGTGTGTATATATATAATATATATATAATATATATAATATATAATTATATGTATATAGTTTACATTCAGTAAGTAGTTAAAGTATTGAAAAATATATATGTAATTAATTACAAATCTAATGATCATCCTCTTGTTAATTCATTACTTGGTAGAATAATCGATAGGTTCATTTTTTTTTTTTTTTGGGTCTTTCTTTGCGTGTTCCTTCGTGTGTTATGTGTGTATGTGTGTACGTGTGTGTGTTGGCTTCGAGCGTGTCCGATACACAAAATGCATATTAATATTGTTCTCTTCCTTTTCAGCGTCAATTCTTTTTTTTTTGTTTTTTTTACTCTGCTGCTGTTCGGTTGCTGCTTTTTTAGCGTGAAACTGCTTTCTCTTTTCAACTGTACCTGGAGATCGTGCGTCCGGTTCTTTCTCTCTCTCTCTCTCTCTCTCTTCCCGTTTCATTCACGCGTTCCATCTGCTCACTTCCGCTCTGACACGCGTGCGCATCGCTGTCGTCATTTCATTCGGTTTCTTTTTTTCTTTCCCGGCCTTTCGATCGTTCACGAATGACTCGAGTCGCTTCGGACTTTATCGGTTATCATCTTTTTTGTTCATCAATTCTTTTTTTTTTCTTTTTTCGTTTATTCTTCGTTATCAGAGCGTATCAGAGCCGCGCACAACTTCCATCTTTCCGTTCGTTTTTAACCACCATAAATGTATGAATATATATTATATCTAATATTGCAGTGTTCGGTTATCGCTATGACATTAGTTACGTTACCACGATTACTTGTTTCTCCATTTACGGTTAAAGAGACAATATCGATCGCTATAGTTTATAGACACATGATACTTTTAAAGAGACAGATTACCGTTGTTACGTCGTCACGTTATTTCACGTTATTATCTTTTATATGTTCTTTTTTTTTTGTTCTTTTTCATTTACTTCTTGTGTCGTGTACCCGAGTTACTTCGAATGGCGTGTGCGTGTATAAGTGTACCTGTACGTGTCCGTGTGTGTATGCGTGTGTGTGATTAAACCTTAACTTCCCTCCCTCGTCTTTTTCTTTTTTTTTTTCATTTTTCTTTTCTTTTTGTTAACGAATACATCCATTACAGATTATGGAAAACTATGCGTAATTTCTTTTTTTTTTCTCTTGTTTGTTTGTTTGTATCCTGGCTTACAAAGTGTCTCGTTACAATCGTATTTTGTAATCGTATAATACTATATGTTTTTATCTTTTGTATATCTCAATGTATGCTCCGTCGATAAATCCCAGTGTCGAATCGTTTCACTTCAACAACCCCCCTTCTTGCTCTTTCGTATCCTCTTCCGTCCAAAGAGTATATACATCGTATGTGTGTCTGTATGTGTACGTGTACGCGTGTTTGATTCTTCGCTGAGCTGAGCCTCTCGCCTCAAGCCGAGATCCACATTTGATTCGCAAACTTATTGCAACTCTTGCCTCCCCTCTCGTCCCTCTTCCTGCGTCATCGATTAATTTCGAGGGTCGCGACGCCTCGAGGCGACAGGATCTTTCGGAGAGATTTTTGAAGAATTTTTAAATTCGAGAACCCTCGGGGTTGTTCGTCCATTTGGGAATAAAAATCACGCTAGAAATCGTCGAGAGTATTTATCACAAACGGACACTCTGCTGAGAGTCGCTTTCAATTGATGACGATCACTCTCAGCGAAGTATTCACTTTCTGAACACACTCTCGATATATTCTTGTACAATTTGTACTGTCAAACGGGTACAGATTCGTGGCCTTTTTCGGTAGGTTTATTATTTTCAGTTATACAGTGACTTGTTTTAAAGAAAGGTTTCAATTAAAAATTTTCGGGCTCACGAATCGATTAATGCACCTTTACGTTCGCGACTGCAAAGATTAGAAAAATAATCGGCGCAAGGTGCTGTCTATTCCTCTCCGACGTGCCTGATCCTCGTCGTCTCGAAGCTGTTCGCGATCTATCGACCATTCTTTCCATCTTTCTCTATCGCGAAAATTGTTTTTATTTCTTTTCACGAAAAAAAAAGATCAACGATCGTGTCGTGATCGCGAAACTCTACCGGATGGATCAATCGGTTTCGCCAAAGTCCCTGTTCCTCTAGATCACTCTCTTTCATCGACTTGTCTCTTTCTCTCTCTCTCTCTCGCTCGCTCTCTTGCGTGCTTCCTTTCTCTCGCTCTCTCTCCCTCTCTTTCTCTCTTTAACAATAGCAGGTACTAGCATAGCTACCACAGTCGTACGTATCGTTAATAGTTACAATTAAGTTTAGATATTACTAAAGGGTACTGTTCACTTCCCTCTTGTCCCCTCTCTCCCCTGCACGCCTCTATTCCCACTCACGCGGATCTCACCCCCCCCCCCCCTTTCTACTACCCTTATTAGTTCCGCAGTTTTAAAAACTTGTTTTATAGCACCCCTCGCGAGACCGGAAACACGATCTGCCGACTTGCTCGCTTAAATTGTCCCCGAATTCGAATCGATAGGAAGTGACTAATTAACGTGTTTACAATTAACAATCGTTGGTGGACTGTGATCATTTTAAACGAGACATTCCTTAATAACCTTGAAGATCAATATTACGAATTCGTGACTTTGATGTGTGACCGTTTGCACCAACATTTGTTAATTAATTTCTATGTACCGCAGCATGTACTAATTTGAACGTTGATATTTTGTGATGTTTGATTATACAAGATCGTGAAATAATACTTCTACGGTATAAAAGGAAACATCAAATATGTGGCCATCAAAGTGTTAATATAAAAACAAAAAAAGAAGGATCTAGTTCGTCGATCTATCGTTTTCGATCCAGACGGGGGCGCCGGTCGTTGACAACCAGCGTTACCGGGAAGTTGCTCGTCGGTTACATACAAAAATGGGCTATATCAAAAATTCGTACGAAAAAACGATGATAACGTCACGCTTATAATTATACTACAAACGCTCGACGCGTGTCTCGAGTGACGCCATAAGGTAAGAAACTAGTCTAACGAGAAGAAGACTCGCGGCTGAACCGAACGGATCGATCGACGAGAAGACGAGGTGTCTCCTCGTCGTGCAAGGGCGGTGGTTTACACTCGCGAGCTGGTCGACAGTCTCCGATCACGCGTATTCCGTACGTTTGTCCCACGAACGACAAGATTAAACACTGTTTTTTGTTTTCTTTTTAATACTTTTAGCACCTAGTGCCCGGCCCGCGGCTCGCGGCACCTCCACCGTCGTTGCTGTCTGCCGGAAGTCTCTCGATGGACGGACACGATTCGACCGAAAGAAAATCGAAGCGTCTGGAGATAGATGAGTAAGATCTAACGACGAAGCTGCTTAAAATGAAGACTCTTGGACTGATTTCGAGATTTATCAATTTATCAGACACAGGGTTTTCTTTCTGATTCATTTTTAAGACTATTTTTAAATTTTCTATAAAGAAAACACCATCACGAATAATGTGTCTGGAATATCTTGATCCAAGCATCGATTCAAAATTAATTTTCTTTTGTTCATTTAAGATCCAAAAGTGACATATAAGTTTGCTAACAAATTGAATCCGTCCCATTTTTGGCGCTCTTCGCAGACCTCTGAAAACACATCGACACTTTCAGGTGTCCAAGGAATCGCAACCGTGGTCAGGCCATCGAGGACAGCAACGACGGACTTAATAACGTAATCACCTAATTAATCTCGCGAACGCAAACTGGCTGGCTGCGCGTATCCCCACGGCTAACCGTGACACCTTCGTCCCCCCTAGGACGCCCAGGGTCCTTTGTCCTCGATTTCAAACTTTCATGGAATCGAAAGTTACGGCACGGAACTTTGGACAGCCGGCCGCATTCTCTCCAGATCCTGGAGAGGATCGATGAAACAGCGAGAAATTAAAGCGAGCTCGAAGCTCCGATAGCACGAAATTAGGAAAGTTCGTCGACTCTTGGGCCGGTTGTCACCCCACCCGCCAACTTCGACGACACGAGGATGACTCCAAGGAAGAATCCTCTTGGATGTCCGCAGCGTCGAAGGGAACACTTGTGTTTGGTCGTCGAGAGAATATCGCGCTACTCAGCCGTTTAAGTTCGCGCGAACATGCCGCCATTCGTTTCCTTTTTTTCTACTCTCCTCCCCTTTGCTTTTCTTCTTCTTCTTCTCTCTCTCTCTCTCTACGCTCTACTGCATTTATTATAAAAATAAAATGTAAAATCGTACCGAGGACGAGTTTTCCGAACGGTATGGAACCGCGAGCACCATCTGCGACACGATCTACAAATAATGAATCATCCCTAGATTCTCGCCCAGCAGCTGCTGCCTGTCCCTTTCGTGTTTGTTTCCTCGATATCGGTTGGTGAAAGACGACAGTAACCGGGTCGGGGTGTTTTTTTTTTTTTCGTTCGATACACCCTAATGGTCGTTCAACGCGAACGAGAATAATTTACACGAGCGGTCGTGAACGTTCACTCCGCGAGGGCGTTGTTTCGCTCGTCGACGACATCGGCAGCGGCTACAGGTAGTCCCTAACCGTTCCGCGAGAACCCGCCAAGTGAGTGCATATCTTGAATATAATACATAGGCTCTACAGATATATTCATTATTCAATTCTCCGACTATACCAGTGAAAAAATAAATTATTACGCGTTGGTAATATCTGTGTACGTGTTGGTGAAGTCGTGCGCGATAAAGTGTCCACCCCGGCCTGTGTATCCATGTGATCGTCCATCAGGAAGGGTGTGTGTGTGTGTATATGTATGTATCGTACGTTAATGTGTGTCGCCAGGTAAATGGTGGATGACAGTGTGTCCGTTGCGCGTGAAATCTGGGTTTGTGTGGAATTACACGTATGTACGTGCTCGTGTGCACGCCTGTGTGTGTGTACGTGTGTTCTTTTTCTCTTGGCTCATTCGCTGTCCCAGGTGTGGGCGCGCGGCGTACACGTTCGACTTGTTTTACTTTGGATACCGATTCGTTGGTCCGTATCATTCTCTCTCTGTATATGTGTCCGTCGTTACGTCGAACGAACGCCTAGCGCCATCGCAATCGGGTCCGTGGTTTTTTTTTTTTTCGTCAACGACGAACGTTAGGGTACACCGCGGCTCGAAGTTAGCCGATCGCTCGTACACGTTCGCGATCCTTCTCCTCCTCTTCGTTCCGCCTCTCCGCTTCTTTCCCACACATCCTGGAATCTGTTTTCAATCGACTCTCACTGTGTGTCCACCTAGTACAGTTGTACCAGCGCTGAGATGTTCATTTGATCTTCTTCTTCTTCTTTCTGTTTTTTCACGCTGCTGGTAGATGGACATCGAGGAGCGAACAAAGCAGCTAGGTCGCTTCCTGGACGAAAGATGGGCGAGTCGATGATCGATCGGACGAAGGCTGGGGCTATCGTGGCGACGACGGTCGGGGTAACTTTGGAGAAAGAGAGACAGAACGGGAACTAGCGGATGAGCAGGAATCGACGGCATCGTCAGCTACACGCGAGAAATCCTCAGATCAGATGGTGCAAGCGGATCAGGTATGGTCAGGGTACGGAACCTAGACTCTGGACGATGTCCCGACGCTGGAGAGAGCGAAACGATGCCTAGCTCTCTCTTCTTCCTCCTGTCTGACGAAGCAACGCCGAGGATGAGACGCGGCTCGAGCTGCGCCAGTCACTCGGTTTCCACTCGTTTGGGGTGTTAGTTGGCTACGAGGAGGTGCTGGTACTGGCTAGCAGGATACGGCGCCACGGAACCGAGGCCAAAGTTGTTCAGACCCTCGACCAGCGCGGTCTTGTCTTGTTGCTGACCGATACCGTTCACGTTGCTGTTCGCCGCGGTGGAGCCGATCGGACCCAGGGTGCCGGCGTTCTGAGAGTTGCCGTTGCTTCCTGCAGCGTTGCTGGTTCCGTTCACGCTACCGCCGTAGAACTGATGGCCAGCGATCGTCGTTGGATCGAGGTAGGACGACGGGAAGTTGGCACCCGTGTACAGATCACCGGACAGGTAACCGCCGTGGCTGGACGAGTCGAAGATGTTGCGATGAGGAAACTGCGGATGATACGCAGTCGGTCCGTGCTGGAAGAAGTACGCGCTTGGATCCGTGTGTTGCTGGCCAGCACCGGCTACTATGCTGCCCGGGGACAGGCTGCGGCTGCGAGGAGATCTCTGCGACACTGGCAAGCCACCCGCGGCTGCCTGCTGTTGCTGTTGTTGTTGCTGTTGCTGTTGTTGCTGCTGGTGCTGCTGGTGATGATGATGGTGGTGGATTTGTTGTTGCATTGCGCGCTGCTTGATGTAATTCGAGAACTCGGTGGGAGACATTCTGAAAGCAACACGGTTACGTACGGTTCAGTTGCTTGTTCGTAGGTGTTCTTGTGGTTCTTGAAGGATGTCGTAGGGCTAACGAGAGTGTCAAAATGATGGGAGATTATATAGTTATATCTTTATGTCAAATGGATCAGTTACTAACCTGTTCGCCCGTTTGCTGCTGGTTTTCAGTTTGGTGCTGCCAAACTTGGTCTGAGCGAATGTGGCGGTGGTGAAGGTGAGCGGGGCGGTGGTGCGTGGGATGAAAGCTGGCACAGGACTAGGCGAACCCTTGAACGAGCTGGTGATGGGTGTCGGCGATGGGGCCGACGAGGAACCGGATCCATGGCCGTTCTGTTGGTTGTTGGACGACCCGTTGCTCGCATTGCTGCCCAACGAGCTGGGGAACGGCGACGTGGACTTGGGGCTGAGGCTGAGCCCTCCCAGGGACGTGCCCACGGCCTCGATGGGCCTGAAGCACTGCGCCTCGGGATTGAAGGTCTTGGTCACCTCGCGGTCGGCCGAGCTGTCGTCGTGAGGATCCCCCGTCTCAGAGTAGAGGATCTTCACCGCGTTCATCTCGCCGATGCGGTAGCTCACCTCGCCAGGGTCGACCCAGACGGCCAGTTCCGCCGGAAGATTCTCCAGGATGTCCTGGATCGGTACGCCGCTCTCTTTTGCGGCACGTTCCAGCACGGGATCCACCGGGTCGCCGGTCTTCAGGCATCTGAACGCGGATCCCTTGAACGGTTT
The DNA here is from genome assembly GCA_943735885.1 of Stelis phaeoptera. Lineage (NCBI taxonomy): Eukaryota > Metazoa > Arthropoda > Insecta > Hymenoptera > Megachilidae > Stelis > Stelis phaeoptera. Next base: position 9,892,769 of record OX030933.1, read on the forward strand.
TTCCGGGTACCAGTGACCCTTGAATTTATCCTTGAGCGCCTTCTCCAGCTCCTCGCCGAATATGTTCACCCGTCTACGGGGTAGCTTGTTGTACAGGTACGATATCACGAAGTTGAGCGCCACCTGCACCTCGATGTGCATCTTGGCCTTTGCTGGAAGAATCTTCGGGCTGTTGCTGGACCTGGCAACCGTGGAATATTACTCAGCACGTTCGCACGATCGGCCGTCTTGCTGCCAACGGGTAGCTGACACTCGATGATTAGCCACTGGACGACACCAGCGTCGACAGTGGCTCGAAATGTTGGTTACGGTGCTACCTGGTCGTTGAACCTTTCCTCTGATCGATGAATCTGTAACATAGACAAGAAAATTGCTCATCAGGATTAAGTTGATATCAATGTTCCTAGATCTTGAGAACTTAACACTACGCAAGCTATCGACGACCACGTACTAGGGGTAAGTCGGTTTCAGAAGATTCTTTCGAGGACGCATTTAAACTGAACCTTGAAGAAACCAGCTAAGACACTGTGTCAACAAGGATATCATCTTTGATTCTTAAATTTATTATGTTTTGCATACTTTAATCATTTCCGTAGGCTCTAACGGCTTCAAAATCAACAAAGGATCGCGAAAGGAGCCCACGAAGAATGTTTCAAGATAAAAATTCGCGAGTCACGTACAAAGGGGGAACGTTATCGTAGTCGGTTCGAGGGTTTTTGGCATCGAGCACGAAATCACATTAAAAGAGGGTACGCTTCGGGGCGAGTATCTTCGAAAGGTATTCGCTTTTACCGCGTTATCGGCTGCTTTTCACGATCGCGCGCATTGAAACGGAACGCGCCGCTTCCGGTTACTCGAGAATGCCGTCTTCGGGTTTCATCCCCCGAAGGTGTGCAGAGGCAATCGGGTCTTACCATTTTCACGCGGTATAATAACGCCTTTCTCGTGACTCGACAAAAAAAGTTCTTATCAAAATCTCCGCCGTTTTATTCGGCTAGTAATTTGGGGCTCGATCGTGTAACGTTCGAATTTTAATCTTGGATTAAAATGTTTTATTGGCCAGGTTACAGTATCCGGATTTGTGTATCATCCTTGTCTGTTGGATGTTTCAAAGTTTACTTGGTAATAAACACAATCGTGATGTTAATCCAAACTGTTGTATATTATCGTTATTTATGGTACACGTTACTCGTGATCGATTCAGCGATAATCGTTGAACAACAACGACTCATTGGCGAGTTATTTAATCTTAATCTATAGATTCCACTAAACAATGAAGCTGAAAAAAATTGCATATTTTGAAGACGAATATACAAGGTGTCCAATCAATTATGTTTGATTAACATAATTTTTTCACAAATAGCGGATGAATAATATTAAAAATTTTCATAAAAACGGCTAAGCAGGATAGTTTAAATTATTAACTAATGTATTGTATTTCTTCAAAAATGCTCGTGAAACGATTACAGACACGAATTATCCTGAAAACTAACTCGTCCTCTCAACTACGGAAACTTTCCACAGCACCGAGAACTATCCGCAAACGTAAATTCATGCCAAAAATAATAACTCGAACGTTGTTGAAGTGTAACGAGTTCCGTCTAGAAGTCTAGACGATCAGCCATCTTATCAAAGTCCGCCATGTTCTGGCCGCGCGAAAGTTTCGTTTAACCAAATCCAAGAAAAATACCAAACGATAATGGTAGCTCGTTTTCGGGAGAAGATCGAGCGAAAGTGAAACTGGCCCTCTGGTCCAATTCGGAAAACCGTGTCCCTGGTCGACGAATATTCAGCTTCTTAGACGATTACCGTGAAACGAACGTCAATAAAAAGGATTGGCCCCTTAGCGGTCCGCAGTGGCCATCTTCCACAGTGGTTTCTCTCCTAGCAATTGCGGAAGTTGCTTTCCGGGCTCGAACGACATCGAGAGGGAAAGGCTTTTCTTTGCTCTTCCAACCCCTTTGTTCTTCTTTTTTTTTCTTCGGTCTTTTCCTTTCTTTGCTCTGTATTTCTCTTCTTTTCTTTCACCGTTCCTTGTACACTCTTACCCTTCTATTTCGAACACCGCCTACGTCCAACCTCCCCCCCCCCCACCCCTTCACGAGAAGATTCCAAGACGACCATCAAGCCTCTCGACTATGTCCTTCGAGAGTCCGTCCCTTAGAACTCAATTCCATCGTGACGCTATTTCTTCTTTCAGCACAATCTTCCAAGAAAGGATCAGGAAGGGGGACAACGAGTTTCCGAGCAGTCCACCACAGGGCCAGCAGCCATTTTGCAACGGGATACGAGAGGAACGTTCTTTCTGTTCCTTCCTTCCTCTGCTTGCTCGCCCCTTCGAACATCGTGGTCAGACAGCACGAGGCCACGGGTATTTTTCAATTACACGACTGTTGGCTGCCTTTGTGGCTGTTCCGTGGCTCTTTCGCACCCCCTCGTTCGTGGTTTCAGTACGAAAAAAGAAAAAGAAAATATATTTATATCCCAGGACCGTGGTCGCTTTATTGCGAAATAAACAGCCGGTGATATTTGAATTTTCAGACGAAGCTGGGTGATTAAGAAGATTCTTATTTTCAAGGTTTATTTAAGAGCTATCGTCATCGAATCATTTGATAATAATTAAGTTCTGAGGATGTTTTATCTTGAAATATATATCAAAATAATACAATTATAGTCTTATTCTTAATTGAAACAATGACCGCCAGCTTGTATGATTCTTTTCCATTTCTCTGGAAGCAGTTGGATGCCACGGCGAAAAAAAGTCAGGTTCCCTGGAAGCGAAATAGTTATCGACCCAATTTCTCACTTCATCGATATTTTTCAAGTGCTGTCATTCCAGACCATGTCGCATCGAACGAAACAAGTGATAGTCCGAAGATGCAGCGTCTGGACAGTAGGCAGGGTGAAGAACTTACCATCCTAACTTTGAGATGGTTTCAGTGGTGGTCTTTGCAATGTGCGGTCGAGCATTATCACAGGTGTCTGCAGAAACAATGCCATCGCCATAAGCTTCTTCAATTAATCATTTCTGTTAAAGAACAGCAAAATGCAACGACGAACGTGCACTTTATCAGCATTCATTTTAAATCAAAATAAATAAACATTTTTAGTGACAAGACAGAACTGGTCGATATACCTTGTTACAGCAAACTAAACAACGTTTGAAATAAGCAAAAAAGAACGGCGTTAAATATAAACTGAACACGTTTCACCACCATTCATGAGTAATCCGCAGAATTTAGTCAACGACCTAATAATAGCTCTAGAATTTGTGTCCATCAATAGGTACTAATTCCTCGCAATCCACCAAATTCATTTTTCACATTGGAAAAGAGACATACGAAGAATCGAATAAGTCGGCAATTTTGAAATTAAAAATCATGAGTTCCAGTTCCAGCGCTTTGCAACACACGAATTGTGTATCGTGGGAACGAATAAATTTCGTAGGCACGGTTGACATTGACGTTACAATTTAAGCTTTACGCAAGCGTTTTGCCCACACGATCGCACGATTCGTGTAAGCCACTGACACAATGCCCTGGACGCCGTTCGTTTCCGGTTTCGTGTTTTGCGGCAACCTTTTCCTCCCACTCTGTTCTGTCGGACGTTAGCTACGATAACATTCGCCGCAATGCGTTCAAATATTATTAGAGAAGAGGAACACGGCTGCGAAACTTCTGCCGGTTCTCTATGGATATCAACTGGAAAGAAAAATGTTTTCGTACGCTCGGCGAGCAGCATCGTCGGTCGGTCGGAGCTGGGATATGTAGGTTAACCCCGCTGCACCCTTTCTGCCTCCAGTAGTACTACACGACGACGAGGCTGCCGGTGGTATTGATCCCGGCCAGGGTTGCCGGAAGGTTCTCAAGTTAAAAATACACGGCCTTGCGAGTCGAGTAACTGCGAAGCATCGTAGTGTTTTGGCTCTCTTTCTAGTTATATTTCTCATGAATTTGTCGGGTGGGAAAGAAGGGGATGAAACAATTGAGGCTGGCTCGATAATCGTGGAAATAATCCATTCGTCTCAGTCCAGTACGTATAATCTTCAATGCGGTAAACAAAAAATAGTAGGATCATTGGTGACCTCCATTACAAAATGGTTAAATGAATGGGAGAAAATTTCAAGTATCAATTTCCTTAGAACGGTGCAGAGTAAATGAATTGATCCTACGCAATTAGAAATCGACAGAGACAAATATGGGCTAAGTTTTTACCTAGCACGATTTTTTAACGTAGTTTTCAGGGTTAATATAACATTAAACCATATCTTAATATTATATTAGCTTTCTATCTAATACCTTAACCCTCGTGGAGTTAGAGTTGGGTTATGAGATATCGAATAGAAATTAATTAGAATCCTTAACTTGGAATCATGGCCCCAATTTTTTGAATATTTTAAAATTGATATATCGTAGAAAAAGCGTGAACGCACGAAAGTCAATAAATAATGCAAATAGTTTACGAGCAATCTTAGCATCGAACGCTTCAGAAGTAGAGTCGAGACAAAGGTAACCAAGGAAAACGAGGCTATAGATTGAAACTAGGTTCGAACTAGGCCCGGCGAAGTTGACACAGAGGAGGCCCAAAGTGGGTTAAATGGTGGATCGTGTGGAAACAGATCCAAAGCCAATAACAGTCGGAAAACCATACACCAGAGGTAGATTCTTTCCCCATAAACAATTCATCCAGCTGACAGCCATAAAACGCAAACAATCGCAGGAACATTTCAAACAGGATGAAAAAAAAAAAGGAGGAGGAGGATCAAAGAACTTTCAATATTAGTCACTTGCAACCCCTCCGCACAACTTGAACCACCCCTCGAGAGTCGATCCAACGCTTTCCATGGCTGTCAACGAGCGAAGCCAGGGTTGAAGGGTGACGCGATTCAAAGGACAGCCTTTTTTTGCCGGGCTTCGCGAAACCTTGGGGATGAGAACTTCAGGGTTGGTTGCAGGTGCGCGTAAAGACCCACCCTTTTTTCTAGTGAATGGATGCCACGTGGCTGAAAGGGCAACTGAATGTGGGCCAGACAAGTGTCCTTCAACGAACGGAGTCAATGGGGCAGGGATCTGTGGTATCCATGGATTTTCTTTTCTCAGACTGTTCCGAGACTCGACGCATCAAGATGTTCCTCGAGTTTTCGTCTTCTTTCGATGGAAATGAATGTCTGACGATAATATGTGCGCTGGGAGTTTCATGGCCGATGTATCGAATCGACTCCCTTCGTTCGAGCTCAATGGCGTCGTTTCGATGGATGGTAATTGCGCATCCGTGCATGGGGGAATCGTGTCGAACGTTCCACGTGGCGCTACGTCACCCCGTGGATCGATTTTGGAAAGGCGAGGCCCTGATGCCTTTCATAGACTTCCATTGAACCTTCACGTTTGCGCGTGTTCCTTGTAGAACAATATTTTCTTTCATTTTGACACCGTTCCCTTGGAAACAAGAGGGACCTCGATGCGTTAGTCTCTTTTTGTATAAAATCAATTTTGCGTCCTTCAAAGTTAACTGCAGGGTAGCAAATTTAAAAGTAGAAGTATTCGAACGAAGACACGAGCATGCAGCGAGGAAGCGTTGGGAAGTGGATTTAATTACGACTCGACCCAAATAAGGTCAAGACATGGGTGCTCGACTCGACCTAGTCCGTCCCTGTTTTCCGTTGCTCGAGTGAAAAGGTGTTTAAATCGGAGCGTTTCCTTGTTAAACCCTGATCTTCATGTTTTCCTCAACTTTCATGAGATTAATGATAAATTTAGATTTAATTATCTGATCAGTGTGAATATTTTATGGTTGCTTCAATCTGGAAACTAATCATTTATTCTGGAGATTGGGTAATATAAAAATAAATGTTACTTTATTTACGTTCAGTGACAGAGGTGGATTGAAAGGATTAAACTATCAAATATTAGGACACAGAAACAAGACATAACGATCTACGATTTGGTACGTGTTTGATTCATCTCAAAGTCACCAGACGAGTTCTCGAGTCAACACCTGATGTGTCTTGAGAAAATTCAAGGTCTGCCGAGCCACAGTTGGAGACCTTTCATGTCGATTCATCGACGAACTTGCTTCGAAAAGCGTCGAACCCGTCGAAGAGTTAGCCATGTTCTCTAGCCAGCGGCTGGCAACTCTCTGATTACTCTATTCTGACAATGAATAGATGTCGGTCGGGAGGAAACCGTGTGGAATCGCGTTACGTAACCCCAGCCTGGTTATACAACAAATCACCGTTGCTCACGTGCTCGAATCGTCTATCATGGCGACGTTTTAAAGGTCGTAGCAACCATGTCGCATAAACAAACTTCTGCATTCTATTCTCCGGACACATATCGTTAAGTGAATATCGACTTGCATCGATTTACGACCTGACTGTTTGGTGGTTATTCTTCCGAGGTATCGGCGGTTTGTATTAAATTCTTGGAGAGATTTTTATGGTTTGCGTCATTATTAAGAACAATAGTTATCTTAAGGTACTGGTCAGGTGTGTGAGAAAGGGTTTAGACGTCAATAGTCCTAGACTCTAGGGTTTCTTCAAGCCATAATAACTTTTGACACGCAAGTCTACACGCAGTCTACAGTGCCGTAGAATGTTCGAGTGTCTCCTATGTCTGCTGTTAAAATAACTTCGTATAACGATGGAACGTTTAATATCTAGAGGTCTATTTTTGAAAATTACGTTCAACGTGGTATTTCTCTCGGTTCCATTGGCGTGGAAGAAATTATTCGCGTATTATGAAAATACTCTGATCCTAATAATAATGGAGTTTGTAATCAGATTGGTACACGTGCAGAACGAGTCGCGTGACGTCGCGACGATGCGGTTTCCGTTCGAGAAACGACGACTTCACTGTCGGTCGTGAATGTGCTGAGTAATTAATAATTTTTGCGCGTGTTACCGAGCGTCAAACGTGACGCGTGTACTACCTTGCCACGATTCGTGCGAATGAATATTCGACGAGTCGGAAATTTTTCCTTATTAACATTTTCATGATTTCAACGTACAATTTTTCAATTTGAAAATGAAAAGTCGCATGTCATTGAAATTCAAATGGAGGGAAAAATTACTAATCCAAAGAAACTTGTATGTTTCTGAAACCAAAAACTAGCGAAAGATCGTAGAATTATTTGATGAAATATTTGATAAAATCAAAGTTAAGGAAAATATTGAATAACATTATTATTGTAGCAAATTCAAAGCTAAAATTTGGAAATATGAAAACTTCGAGAACTGTCCATTAAGATTCTGAAAAAAGAAATTAACCAGTACAGAATGCATGTCCTGTACATACAGGAAAAAAAGTATACGAAAGAAATAAGAAATAAATGATACATGATTTTTTTTTTAAATTTCAATCATTGATTTACGATTACTATTCCATGTACAGTGGATGATTTTTGGTCGAGGTATACCAAGCAATTCAAGAGTCATTCGATTCAACGACCAGGTGTCGTGTCGTTTCAATTTCATAAATAGCGATCGTGTTCTCGATCGACAATGTTAGCAGAGCCATCGCACTCGGAATCATCGTCAGTGTGGGTCGTGAATAAATTACCTGAACTCCCTACTTTTCCCTCTCTTTCTCCATAGCGTGATGGCGAACGAACCGACAGATCAATACGACACAGCCTCCGCAGACACGGTCGCCGTTGCTCCAGATAACAAAGGCAAAAGTGTGAGAGAGACGGGGACACGGTTCTGCCCTATAAGCCTCTATTTAAACAGCGCCCCAAATACAAACGGGGATGGCGTATCGCGAGGGGAAACGAAGCAACGCGAACCGTGACCTGGGTCAAAAGGTTTCAGCATCCAACCTTTTGACAAATTGCGACCACCGATGGATTCCCCTTTGGCTAATTCCTTTGCCCTTTGATCGGTTTTACGCAATTAAAATTTTGTAATTGGAATCACAAGCCAATTTGGGTGAATATATTGTACCAACTATGGCCTTTTGGAGTCGAGGGAGAAACGTTGCCTTCCGGGTCCCTCGATGGACTCGTCAGTAACATTGAAATTTCTTTAGATATATTTCAATGTGTTAGTAAAAATTACTGGAGATACGAAACTCGTGGGAGGAAAATTGTAGTCCTCAGATTACAAAGTTAATGTACGCAACAGCTGAGAAACGAATAATTTTGAATGTGAGGTGAAAAAAATCGAAACCTTTCAGTAAATCTAATATAATAAAATTATATCAATCCTTGAAATAGTTAGCCTTACTTTTAATTATCTTAATTGTAAGTTAAATTTCTTTCGTTAAAAACAGACGACAAGTATGTATAAAAATCCTCAAATCCGAACCACACAACAAATCGAAACGTCAGTGTATTATACTCTAAAATTGAATTCCATAGGATAAAGCTACTAGAATCAGGAAACAATAACATCCCTTACTTTTAAAAGGGTAGAAATTATCTCGAGTCCAAGAAAGATTCGTAATAAAAGCAACGACGGAGGAGAAAGACGAGCCTCTAAGAAATCATCGAGGAATGAAATGATGAACGAGGAAACGAAATCCGCGACGACTTGCTCGATAATTTCGTCGTCTGCAACGAACGTTTGAATCGGCGCTCGCGAACTTAATAGCTAAAAAGAGAGTATCAGTGGACGACGACGACGACGACGACGACGAGAGAAACGAGGTACAAAAGAGGGAAGAAGAAAGGCAAGACCATTATCCGGGGAAAATACGGCCGGTTGTCATCTTCAGGGTTCGCCTCCAGACGATCCAAGACGATCCACCACCGGTTATTTCGTGCCATTCGAGCCGACCTGACTTCGCGAATGGCCGAACTATCGATCCTCGACCTTATAAACGCACGTTCGATGATTCTGGCCGATAGTCAACCCTCGTCCAACGAACAATTGAAATAACAGTAATTTAAATTCGTTTTCTATAATTTCCGATATTTTATATTCTCTTCAACTCTTTTTTTATTCGATTGTTCGATTGTATCAAAGTTTTAATAAACTCCGTGGCATCCAACAGTCTATAATTAATTTCGTTCCATTTCCAAATTTAAACTTTTCACTTGCCATAACTATATACCTCTTCTAATATTGACGCTGTAGAGAATTTTCTCTCGATAATTTGATTATCCTGAATTTATGGTATTAAGTCGGACGATTGAGTACGGAAAATTACGAAAGCGTTTATCGTCGGAAATTGCCGTAGCAAGAGGGTTAATCTTTTAACGAGTGGAGAGAACGTTAGGCTGTTCACGGTCAGCTGTTTTCCCTGGCGAAATTCGATAATAATCGACCTATTTCGTATTCCAAGCGAGCAACGAAAACGTTTTCTTTCTCGTGGATAAATATCGTGGTGATTTTTGCACGATCGATGGCCCCACGGAGATATTTACGACACATTTGCGTTATTCGATGGGAATTTAGATGAGGATCTAGAAACGGACGATGAATGGTTGTTCAAGGAATACATTCTTGGCTTTGGAAATCGTGTATTGCGAGTATAATGGGGCAATGAACGTTGTTATGAAATTAACCAATCTGTATTTATATTTTTATCGATCAATATTGTTTCAATTCTCTAATCAATCATTAACACTAAATCTGCCCACGTTTTATGTACACTTACTTTCAAGTTTAAAATAAGATAAAGAAATAAAGAAATAAATAAAAATTAACACGCATTTAAATAAAAGCATCCTAAGAAATTTTGTGATTTAAAATAAGAAACGCACGATCATAAGAAAGTCCACCATGCCGGACGAGTTAACCCTTTAATGCCCAGTGTTACACGTGCGTCACATGGATTTTGAGGGTACACAAAAATTGGCAGTGAATAATTTAAGGCCCCAAATATAGAATCAACGATTGCGTTCAGCATTATAAACGACATCTGCAATTGCTGGAAAAATCATTACGGCGAAGGTGTAATCAATCGCAAGAAATCATTTGTTGTTTTGCCGTGAAAAGAATCTAGGTACATCGTGAAATGTTATCAATTAAGCGGTTTCGTGTATAATCGTCCATAGAAAATGTCTGAGGTAACAAGAAGAGCCGCAATTGGGGGGAACAGAGGAGACAGGACACTTGGGAAATCCCAGCGAGAATTACTTCACCTTATCGTTCGTAGTTATTGCAGGAAGTAGTTGAGAAACGGCGCCGTTCGCTCGATAATTGCCAGATAACGCCGTGAGCCAAAGAGAAACAATTGATTTTTGCGGAAGGGAAACGGGAAACGACGGAGCGAGTAAGAATCTTTTAGAGAAGATCGTTGGATTAACGTCTTTCTTTCGCTCCCTTGGCCGGCTGTTTGCGTCAACGGTATTCTTATCGATCCTCCTTGATCGAAAAGCATCGACGTTTAATCTTCATTAATTCGAAATTAATCGACGGACTATCTCCGAGACGATGTCGATTCCGTGGAAACTCGGTTGATTACGTTTCATTATTCAATCACGATTGATCGATGTCCGTAAATAAAATTCATTTATCAGTAATTATTAGAGTACGTTAATATCCCTATTTAGCAGTAATTTATGAATAAAAATTAGTCCAGAAACGAATCATTCGTTTACCGTAAAACTTCATTTTGTAAAATTTTAAAGCTGGTATTCACAATTGGCCTTTATATAAAATAACGTTCTAAGGTGCACTAAATGGGTCAAGAGTATTGAAGGTAGACCTCGATCCAGTATTTTCCCATATATTCGTGGTATTTCTGATCGAAACGATTCGAGGCAGTATCGATGGGAAAGCCAGAAACCATGGCCGTTTATCGCAGAGCCACGCAGCCATACAAAACGAGCGAGGTATCCGCGGCCGTATCCGAAACCGCGATACGGAAGAGCAAACACCGATAGGATTTCCGCGAACGCGGTTTCCGCACGAACGAACGAAGAATTTCTCTGTTCCACGACGGGGAACCGCTTTCCTTTCGCGGCTTGAAAATCCCGCGAAAATACCCGCGTTCGACGCTTTCGACGATATTTCACGGGAGCCAATGATATCCGCTTGATACGCGCTTCTCTTTCATAGATAACCAAGAAACGTACAGTTTCCATAAAAATCGTATAATAATATTTGAAAGTAATTCGCTCGGAGGCAAACAAAAATACAACAAATGCAAAACCAATGCAAAACCAATGCAAATCTTAAATAAAAGCTACAAAAATGTTCTAACAAAAATACCCATCGCTTTAAACCAATTTTATCCCAACCATCGTTCATTTTCACCTACGAAAAACTTTTTCCCATCCCCGAAACGACTAGCCAAACCAACGACAGCAAAACGGAAAAAACTACAGCAAAAAAAAATGAAGCCAAAGAAGCAAAGGATCTCGCGTAATTTCAATTACCACGTTAAAGCGTAGCCGCAGAAGCGTCAACTTCGCTCGAGTAGCTGACACGAGGAGCATGAAAGAAACTCACCCTTAACGAGGGTCCGCGAGGATAAAGGGTGAAAAAGGGGTTGCGGAGAACCGACTGTTCTCGACGCGTTCGCCACGAAAACTAACTCCTTTGAAGGTGTATCCAATAAAAGGTCAGAGAAACCCTTTTTCGTGGGTCCCGGTGAGTTGGCTGGCCACGATTTCCATCGCGAAAAGCGGAAGGAAAAGGACGTGGCGTGGGCTGATCGATCGGAAACCGCACCCGCAGGGGATTGAAGAACGACGCGGCGGAGGTTGGGTCGTCTTTGCCAAGAGAAGGAAAAGGGTTTCCTCCCTGATATCCAACCGGTTCCGCGAGATTTCTCGGGGCGAACTTCTGATAGGGTGAATAGAGGTGAAAAGTAATTTGCGAACGTTATTCCGCGGATGAAATGGGGCTCGGAGATCGCTGCAGGGGTAGTTGGCGAATTTTCGAACTCCTTCGAGATGGATTCTTCGCACGGTGTGCAACGTCGACCCCCTCGAAACAGCTTTATTACGCTTCGGAAATCGATAGTAGCGGCGGTGCATGCGAAACGAAGTGCTCGAAATTGACTGTGCAATTCTTTCGTTTTTTTTTTTCTTCAAAATCGTTGGAGGGAAAAGATGGATAGTAGAGATAGAACAATTCTGTGGAGACGATTAATTATCAATTATTATCAGGGTATCGTTGAGAAGAAAATAAAAAAGAAAAAAAAAAATGTAATTCCAACAAACAAACCCGACGGAATCACGGTGCACGGTTTTTAATTTCAAGGAAAGGGTAATCACAGAATTAATCGGGAATACTACCAGGAACAGCGGAAACGGAAATAAAAAGGGAACAGAATGTTTCCAAGACACGGTTGGATCGATACCTTCTTCTCATGCAACGGACGCACCCCTTGTATCGGGGTTCTACCAGCAAACCCAGGATTCCATATTAAAATTTCCTATCTACCACTCGTTCCTTAAAAGCTTTCTACACATCTGGCCATGTCGTACACACCCGTAGCTTTCCATTATAAAAAGTATTCGATCGTTTAATAAATATAGAAAAATATCTATTAACATTGGGGATGCTCGTTTCTCGTTTGCATATCTGGGAACTGCATGAAAATTAATTATTCAGGTGCAGCAGTCTGCGTAAATGTGGAAAAATGGTAACTGAATAACTGTTGTATGCTCTTCTGTGTAATATTAACACGTTGGCTGCCACGGGGGTCACCGGTGACCGGCACCCGAAATTTTTTACAATCAAATAATTACCAACAGTATAATAATGCTAGCTATCGAATTGAAAAGTTAAATTTGAAAATTAGTTGATTGTATTGTTAATAATTAGGATTTCAGCGTGTCTGACTACCCACGTCCGTTTTCACTGCGGCAGTCAACGTGTTAACACTAAACGTACCAAGTGAGGTCATATGACCTCATTCAAAATTTCTAATGTATGAAGGGGAAACCAGTGATAATTAATTGATTATTTTATTTATAAAAATAAAAATATTTGTTTGATTATTTTAGTAGATATCAGAAGTTATGTTGCGAATTATTTCCTTTAATCAATGAAGAATTTCTTTCTAAAAATCAACGTTTATTTTATAAGAGGTCAAATAACCCCTTATGGTAGGAATAGGTATATGTAAAGTGCCGGTACGTTTAGTGTTAATAGCATAAATTCAAAATTCAGCAGACTTAGCTCAGACAAACATAGATTGCTAATTTTAAAACATTTGATCACGTTTGGAAGTTTCATGTATTCATGATCATCCGTCGATCGATTTCCAGCGCAACGTGTTAATTGAATGAATTAATTCGAGCAATTTATTCGATTCCGAGAATCAAAGCCACCTTTGACAAACCACCAGAGAATCTCACTTAAAGCGACGCGTTCTCGAGACCTGTTTACGTAAGTGTGAATAAGACGTGCCGCATTCTAACGATGATCTATTTACGTCCCTTGCTCTTCGTGATCCCAGCCCGTGCCCGAATAGACCTAATTTTATATTCGGAGCAAAAACTCCGCCACCATTGCCAAGTGGAGCTCTAACAATCGGTCTGCACCGTCTCTGTCCTCCTCGGGAGGAGGACGTCGTTTCCTAACCCGGATATCCGTCGTAGAAAAAAAAATTCCGTGATTCCTTCATCTATGGGAACTTCAGTCAGTGAGATTCTTTGGACTATGCTAATTTTTGCTACCCAATTTCCTTTCTGATGTTTTATATTCATGATTATAGGCGGGTTCACGTGCTGGATGTTAATGACTGATTGATTAATTCTCTGAGCGGGGGGATCAGTGTAGATAGGTCCGCATCTGCTGGGAAATGTGGTTTTTCATTAGCTAAAGGATACCATTTTTCTTCTGTCCTGAATTGCTGACTATTCATCTTTATTTCGAAGAATGGGATCGAATTGTAAATAAACTGTATTCTTGGCTGCTTTTGTATGTTAATTTATATTTATTACCATTTGTGGTATTCGTAATGCATTTTACAAGCTTCTAAGATTTATCTAGTATAATATTTTCTAGCCTTATCGTAATTATAATCTACCTTTTATCGTGTTTGGTTGCAATGGTACGATTTTAAATCAGTCGGGGTACAAAGTAAGCCCGAGCAGGAGAAACTTTGGTCGCCGACAGTCGGGAAAGGGAAATTCCTAGACAGAAGTTGAGAAAATCGTGGATTCACGGTCGGAAACCAGCGAAATAACAGAATCGTCGGTTTCCTACGGTTTCTGATCGCGCTTTCGGCTTTAAGCTCCCCTTTGTAATTGGATCGAGGAAACAAAAGAACGGGGGTAAAGTTTGGCGGCCGAGACAGGATTAATGCTCGCCCGCCAAGAGAACTCTGAAAGCTTTGGTTACGAAGGAAACGCGACAATGAGCTTCCGGGGATTTGTTGTCCGTGAAAGGGGGAAGAAAATTGAAGGAACCAATACATCAATAACAAACGCGCAGTCAATCCTTACCACTATAAATATCGACGATGACCCACTTTATTTCTCTGAATTTACGCCACTTTTTAATAAATTATTATTATTAACCCGTTGACTGTTAATTCTTCATATTTTGCAATATTCCCCCCTATTGTTGATGGTAAACGATAACCGAACGATGAACAAGGAGGCCGGCTGGCTCGTTCGTCATTATTAATTGCTACATCGAATTCGTGTTTCTGGCTCGAATGTGTCAGCCGTGGATTATATATAGCATGACCGCGACCATTCTATTTTCACGGGTCGATAAATAATTTCATTCGGATACGTAACAAACGACGCGACTTGCCAACAACACGTAAGCCCGCAGCTGTCAATTGATGACAACCTTTTATCGATAAACAATCATCGATTATAACATCTCCTATCATATAACTTCTTCTTCAAAAAATTTATCAAAGTAATAATCTTTTAACGAAGCTGTAAGTGGGATATGTTTATACATTTCTTTTTTTTTTTGCTTATTTAGAGCCATAGAATATGTTGGATTGGCAACTGATTGCGTCAAATGAATTTCCTTAAGCTGACGAGGGATCCATAAATCGAGTTTTTTAACATAGCCAAGCTGTTGTAATTCCTTTTTAATGCATGTATGCGATACATTAAGCTTCTCTGCAATCTCACAATCTCACGTGATCGATAATAGCCTTGATGGACGACCAGATCGTTGCGCATTTTTGAGTGAAAAATTACCAGAACTATCCGGCAAACCAATTTTGACACTGCAAAACAAAAGAATGTATTAAAATCATCCATCGACAAAATTCGCAATCGTTTAATTGCCAATCCAATACCAAGAAATTTTGTCTGTTAAATCTTGGAAGCTATCTTTGAGGACATGAAACTGTCTTCAACTGTACTTTTGCAATATTGGAAACCTTTCTTCTTGCAGTGTTTGCGTTATAACGAGCAAGACAATCGTCGACCGTGCAAACACAAGAAGAGTCCGCTATAAAACGTTCGAATTACGAAGAAACGAGCGTTGTTCATCTTTCGCGAGCGTCGATTAGCCCCGGCATTAAAGCACCTTCACGACACGGCACGTTGTAAAATTTATCAGTCGGCATCTTAATCGCGATAACGTTTCAACGGCACGCCAATTAACCGGTGCTATAAATCGCATCTTCCTTGTTCGCCTCTCAGAAGCAAGACCCCTTCGCGTTTGACCCACATTCCCCCCGGACGAAATACTTTCAAGATAGATCTAGGATCCAAGGATCCTAGATAATCCACGAATTTAATCGCAACTTTCCTCGAGTTTGCTTAGAAATCTATGAAACTTCTTGGTAAAACCAATTATTCGTGAAAGATAAATCGACAATTGGACGGTTTATTTTGAAAGCGGTGCAAGTCCATTTTCCGTTGTTTCGAGAAAATTAAAGGTTAGCATATTTGTCGATTAAAAAATATACATTAGGTTAATTACAATATGTAATTTGATTAAATAAATTTTTTTTAGGCGAATTTAATTAAAATAATGTATATTTACGGGCTGCAAATGGACTCACACCATTTTCATGATCAATGGCAATGACCAATTTTTAAATTGAACAAAGCGTTGGTACTTTTTAAGATATTAAATATTAACCAGTTATAAATAAAAAGTTGACACTAAATTAAGCATAAATGACACCTTAAATTAAAAAAAAAAAAATGGACTTACACCGCTTTCAAAATAAACGGTCCAATTTATAAACTTTGCGCGGATAAATTGTAAATTTTAATTCGCTAATATGTGAATGTGATTCGTCGTTCATTTTCTCTTTTAATTATCCGAGGGGATGAATCGAACGAACATTGAAATATCATGAAACGGAGAATACAATCTTGATGAAAACGGTAGGAGATAATTACAATTGCCTTTCAGTGTATGATGTTTATCCGCTATGGTTTCCAAAATTCTGTTAGAAACGACGTAGAATGACTAATGGAAAATATGGAAGTCAAACAGATAACGATTATTCCCTCCTGACGCAATGGTGTACTAGGTGTGAAAAAAAAGTATAAAAAGAATTTATCGACGTTGGGTAATGCTTCCAAGTAACGGAAATGTCCCCCGATGGAAAGCGTCTTTCTCGTTATCGCGGAATGACAAATTTTTATCTTGCGCATCGAGATAAGAAGCACACGTTCGACGAGGAATTACGTTTCCCCGCGAAACGTTAATTAACGAACGTGCCATTTATTTGAACTCGTTTATTTCAATTTTTCAACAATAAAACTGAAAGCTTCCACGACAAAAAAAGCTACACGAATTATTTAACCCTTTAAAGTCTTACTAAACTAATCAAAATTGTTTTATTATTAAGTTTGACGAAAAAAGGGAATCTCCATTTGTATCATTCAAGTATTAAATATGGGAGAAATTAGGGGCTAAATAATGAAGGAAAATGTTTAAAATTACAATCAAGAATTAGTAGAAATTGTATCTAATGAGTTTTATCTTAAAATTTTGGATGATCTTAAGGGGTGAGTTGTGTCGAACCATTTAAAAAATTAATACGATTTTGAAACAAAGAACGATCTGATGTATAAAGAATCTACTCATACTCGAAAGTTCGTTCAAAAATGAGTTGCAAAATAAAATATTAAATTAAAAAATAAAATTGAAGAATGATGTACCTATATTTGTGGATTGTATTGTAATATGTCTTACTAGTCTGAGAAAGAAGTATAATACCCATAATATAATAAAGTATCTACCCAATTTTAAGAAAACAAATTGTACCACCTTCATCCAAACAAACCGTGTCGATACTTCCCTGATCCAAAGTTGCAGTCAAAGTGTCAAGGCGCCAAGATAAAAGATACGATCAAAAAGCAAACCCACTAATGTACAAATATAGAAAGTTATACCAGGAGTCAAGATAGTCCTGACTCGGCTTATCACCTGTCTGTCGAACCTTTTGTCGTTCAAGAGTCGTAGTCAAGGGTTAGGTTCGATACCGAAGCATCGATTCGACCGGATACCGAGCTTTTTTTAACACAAGACAATCTGGTTCTCCGGTCGAGCCTTCGTTTGAAGAGGATCGATCATTTTCAACGCGAAATCCTCGGCTGTTGGATGCCTTCGAACGGTTCAACGATCGACTATCGATCCAAGATCCTTGCGTTTTCGCGTTTGCTTTGCTCTGTACACGCGGTTAATCCCTCGAGTTGCACGACAACGACGACGACGACTATCGCTTGGGAACTTTGACAGAGTTCATGGGCGGGGTCACGTTTTACGAGCTCGGACGTAAAATGGAAGTGTACTGTATGTAGGTTACCGGGTTTGAGATCGATACACCGCGGTACACGAATTAACTGCGGCTGAATGTATAGGTTTAATACTGTGTAATCAGCTCTGACACGATACCAGGCTGGCTGCGATAGGAGAGACACGAGTGCAATTCATCGAATGCGTGATAAGGCAAAGTGATATTATTTGGTTAAATTCCAGATCGAAATTACTCGAATTCTATGTTAAAAGGACAGAAGAATGATCAAAAATACAATTGAAGGAAACAATTTCTAACAGGAAATTCTCAAGTCAAGTTTTCTTTGCAAATATGATAAAATATCTTGTTTTACACAAAGGAATTTTTATACAATTTCCTTCGAATGGCCTTCGAGCAGCGACAAATTAATAATAAAAATAATATGCATTTAATTCTGTAAACAGCTTACTTTTGACATCTCCTAAAAAATTCAAAGCATCCTTTGAGAACCTGCGACAATGTGAAAAAATTGTACGTTAATCCTGTACAAAATTATCTTTTCAAGATGCGTGTTTACCAGGATCCGTTTCTTTCGACACGGTCTCGAAGGTGCATTGTTTCGACCAATTTAATATCGTGTCGTCAATGGATTAACGTTTCCAACATGTTAACCGTGTCTATTCGCATGTAAATGCCGTGTGATGCAACCAACAAGGTGTCTGAGCGTGCGATTATATTCGCGATAAATAATCGATTGTGCAATTGTGTCTGATCCTGACAAACGATTTGGCACTCGATCCTTCGCGGATCTGGTCGTCTGGAAGCGTTATTTCAAGGATTTCTACAATAAAAAGAATAATATGCTATATTCTTTGGAAACCGAAATCGAGGTCATTCACGGACAAAAGTCGCGTAAATCAATTTTTTGAAATATAAATAAAAAACACATCTAAGAATCATAAATTCGGTTTTGAGAACATTTCGCGAACATTAACGAGGATACGGTATTGCTTTAAGTACGTGCCTGTTTTCACCAAATGGCTCGATTATAAATTCGAAGGATTTTCAACGACTTTATCGTGGCGCTCAAAGATCATTCGAGGAACAATTAGCGTGACTGGCAGAATCGTTTCGTGTCGGTTAGATATCCGCGAGGAGACGTTTGCGCAGGTATTTCTATGGTATATGTACGGTCCGATAAGGTTACGAATAAGAATTTCAATTTGCCGAGTGTTGCGCAGCGCGACGTGTCGACAGGTAATAGATTAACACCAGGTGACGGTAAACAGTCGAAAGAGCATGAAAAATCTCGTTTATCGAGAGAGGTAATTGCGTCGTGCGTGTACCTTTTCACGTCATTCGATGAACAACGAAGGTTCATTTAAACGGGTGAGATATTATTCCAGAACTTCGATTTGAATGAAAAATAGGAAGAAAGAACGAAAGATAACGCGGAACGGACAGAAAAGAGAGAAATCGCGACAGATGTCCATTTCCACGATGACGCGAGTTTTATCGGTAACGAGTGCTAACGGGAACAACAATAATTATTCCCTTCCTTTTCCTCTGCCCGTTTCCAATTAATTCACGAACGCGTATCAATTAAAAGTAACGAGTGTTCCGGAGGCTTTCACGGTTCGATTTGTTACAGTTAATAATTGGCCGAGGTTTTCGGCTGTAAATCGTGTCCGGAAGAAAAACACCGTCTACCTTTTTGCCAAGATTGTAACCGTGATCGTTAGGTGTCCGAGGATACCTCGACTCTGACACGATCCCGCGTTTTGGATCGTTGATCAGCCAATTAATTCTTAATTGGCGAGCTGATCAATTACTACTTTAATTAAGAGTCGCGTTGTTGTTTTCGAATTCATGCTTCCGCGGAGTAATATTATTTCTCGTTTATAATTTTTTTCGGCGACACGAAACGGATTATTTATATTTCAGTTCTTCGTCGTTTCGATTCGAAAGGGTTAACGAGCAAACAGCGTCTCGAAGCAAAAAAAAAAGCCATCGTTCGATCTCGTGGCACGTGAACTTTGTACGAAATAGTAAGAAGAACGAACTTGTCCGAGATAACCCACGTGGGTTAAGGGTTGCGCGATTCACGATCGATGTTATCACGAAATTGGGATCGTGGCTGCCAGATACCGTCACTGATAACGTTCTCCCGTCATCCCACCTTCCCCCTTCCACCTCGTGATATCAGTATCCGGTGGTCCCTCCTTCGGCTGTGTAATATCATCGCAATACAACGAACGTTGATCGCGATAGAGTCGTTATACACCGCGATAATCGCGTGCGTGCACGCGCGTTAAGTATCGCGATAAAACTCGCCTCGAACGGATAATTTCCACGACGAATGATGAATTTTTATTCCCGTCGATGCCCGCGAACACGCGACCGACGTACTGCACGGTCGAACTGAATTTTTAGTTGCAAAATGGGATAATTGTATCTTTGCAAGGCATCATTGCGTTTCTTCATTTTCTTCCCTTTTAACACTTCAACTGCCACGTCAGCCATACGTGGGTGACACTTGAATTTCCGTAGAAATTTGTCGCTTGCATTATTAATATCCTTTCAATTACTTAATTAGAAATCGTCGTATTAGGTACTTCAAATTCTGAATAATAGAAATTACGAAAAATTGTAAGATTTGGGAGAAATAAATGCTTCGTCTAATCAAGTTTTCAGCAGCTTTAGCGTGGCAGTCAAAGCGTTAAAACATATCAAACGAAAAATGATAATCTAATATTGTAACCTGTATTTTATCCGTATATTTATTTCTGTAAACAGACCATTTATATTTGTTATTACGTTTCTCTACCTATGCTTCTGCAGAAAAGAAACGACTTTCTCAATTATATACCGTTTACAGCTATCAATGTCTCAATATATTTGAATAAAATTATTACTGGATCATTTGTACTGCAGAGGATCCAACGACTGCATCCGTCCCCTAGGTTAATTATCGCTAATTGTCTTCCTGATATTTTCGATACTGTATGACACAATTGGCTGACAAATACAATTAGCAATTTGTTCATGTAGATTTCATTAGCGCTGGTTATCGCAAAGATGCCAGTTACGTGATGAACCTTGACGCATACGTCAATTATGCGAATAGAGAAACAACGATCTAGAATGTAACGATGTCAATTATCAGTCTCTATTTCAACAATCAATACAATGTAACACGTATTCGATTTTTTTTTTTTTAAGAACAACTGTGTGATTAATTTATCAAAGCAGAGAGTCGTTGCAACAGAAAGTTGATTGATGAAATTATTTCGTATCGTTTGATAAGAAATCTACCAACAGAAATAAAGTTTTAACGTTACATGGTTATTACATGATATTTTTTAATGAAAATTTCGATAAAATTTAACGTATGTTTCCTATTTGGCAGTCATGTACTCAAATATTAATTTCACAACGAAGAAAATTCTGATAAAAAATTTAACCCTTGGGTCGCTGTAGCAATAATTTTTCTATTATTATTCTAAATATTATTTCCTAGCGTACGAAATATTTTGGTTCGAATACTTATCAATCGTGATCGTTAATAATTAATTACAGTAAATATTGACTTACGCCGATATTGACAACACGGTCCACGGTCGTCAAAGACCCAATCAAACACGTAATATCGGGATGATAAAAGAATCGACGAAATTCCATTAACACGCTTATCAGCAACGCGACTCGATACGATTTCCGAAGAGAATATCCTATAATGTTTCGCCGTTTTACGAACACTTTTGATCCACTCGCCAGCCGTAATTCGCGAAACGAACGGGACACGATAAGATTCGTAAACTGTTCAAACACCGTCGAACAACATTAAAACTCCGACGACATTTTTGGACAGGGATATGTTTGCACGTTGCTGACGAAATAACGTGAAATTTTTACGCGAGAACACGATTGACAAGTACCTGGCACGATTTTATCTGCATCGAGCAAACAATGAACGAGAAAAATCCTTTCCAGGTACCATGGATGAAGAAATGTTAACGAAGTCGTATAAATTATTGAACACTTTCGTTGTCACTGACGTGTATCGTGCTACTAAAGTTTCGAATTAGAAATATAACACGCAGGACACAGCACCGCTTTATAATTTTGTATAATTATCGATTTACTTTTGAACAAAAAAAAAAACTGTATGTGAATTTCATTTCAACTTTACATGATATTAATATTATAATAGATTATTATCCAAAGCAGCAATTGGAAAGGTTAATTTGTGAAGTAAAACGCTCGCATTACGGATAGTAACTGTAATTGCAGCGTGTCTGACCACACGTAAGCATTTCTACTGCGGCAGTCTACGAGCAGAGGGTGCGTAAGGGTTAATAACGATATTCTTATCTTCTGATACAAACGAAGTAAATACTATTTGAATAATAATCACTCGTCATATTTTTGGTAATTTCATTGCCAGCCTAATATTTTACATTTGAAAACTATCCTATTTCTACCACTACAAAACCCTTACTCACTACTATAAAACTCTTTTCTAAGAATTCTTCTTAGTAGTACGACGGCACTTGGGACGTACGATCCGTAATTATTGAAACTTTTATATCAGTCTTCTTTGTAAGGTGTCACGAGGTCGGGGTAGCGAAAGGTTTCGTTTTAAACTGGCTTCTCTATAGCCGATAATGCTTATGCACGAGTTGCTTCGACCACTTTGAACTTGGAGGTTGGTGTAAATCGCGTGGAAAACGGGCTACTAGGTCATTCGACATACTGTTAAAGCTGCATTCCACGATACACACATGTGTGCGTCAACCTGCTTCATCGGAAAATTTTCCTTCGTTTATCCGATCCACTTTTACTTTTGCGTGACACGGAGTAAACTGTGCCTCCACATCCGCGCCTATACACACTTCGTTACTCGACATCACCGTCTTGATTCGCGCCGATATTATTACCCTTAGATAATAAATGATTCCCACTGAAATTGCATAATTTGTCAAATCTTTAAACGAATTTTAAACACTTGGGCGAAAGGACAGCCTGCGGCAAAATCTCGATGATAGAAGGTTTCAGTTTCAATATTTGGACGGTTTTATAGAATGGCAGTTGATACGGAAATATTGAATCAACTTATCTATTCAGAAGCGAAACACGTATAACGCTTTCAACCCCATTACGCGTACCAAGGGGGTTGAAACCGTGCTACGGTAGTTGACCCAGAACCCGACCAGTTCCAAGGAACGATCAATCCTTGCTAACGTTAACGACCTCAGCGTTTTAACCGAACAAATACACTTTCGAACTTCAACGAACTATCGGTATCCTCGTTGGACGGGAATACAGACGGTCGTCGCGTAATCTTTGACGAAAATGTTTCTAGAACCAGGGCGAAGTATTGCAATTTTGATCGCACGAGCCAGAACTTCGCGATGAAACGAGACGAAATTGCCAAAACAAACATACGCAAACACACTAGTGCACAGGCATACTTGTTAAAAGTATTTACAATGTTGTGAGAGCAGGCAACGTTCCCTTGTTGCACACAATATTGCAAAACTAATCCAAAATCTTTAAATAAATTAGTATCTTCACCTTTATATTTAAACCATTCGTTACGGCACGGTATAATTAAAACGAGCATTTGTCTATCATGCGATTATTCATGATACTGAATTTTTATTATTTTATAAAAAGACATAAAAATTGGACTATGAACTGCCTTTATTTGTACTGGCTAATTTTCGAAACAAATTGTACCTATCTTTGCCTTTTTACAGACAATCTTCTTAAATCACGAAAAACCTTAAATTTAACAGAAACTGCAACTCGATCGTACTTCGCATGAAACAAATCAAAGGGTGTAAAGTACACGTTGAGGTCTAAAGTTCCTATAATCGAACAAATTGCACAAAGAAGTTTTCTTGATTTTCGTAAAGCGAACACGAGGTTCAATTTCATAGGGGAGAAGATCATACACGCGTTCCATAAATACGAAAAGGGTATAGATAGGCAAACGCTTTTGAAGAAGAGTGTACATACACAGTATATGCGTGTAAGGTTGTAGTCGAGGGTTAAAATTACGCTGAACTACACAGGGCGGCTCGAGATTCGTTTGGCAAGCCTGTCATTTTCTCGAGAGCCCTTAACGAGCCCCGGCCGTGCCTCGCCCTTTTCGTGCCACCCTTGAAAAATGCAACCCCTCTTGACTGGCCTCGAGATCCAAGGTGAAATAAAAGCTGTTACGCCCGGTAACGAGCTCGAAACAAGCAATAACGTCGCATGGAAATTTATTACGGTAAACATGGCCCCTTATCCGGCGTACATCCTCGTTTTTCATTGTGCCGCGGTCGCGTTATAAAATATATATAAGCTCGAAATAATTGCCACTAGTCCTTCCCTTCAACGACGTCGAGACACGATCGAGGAAGGGGCTTTTAGCTGCCCTTTCGGGACCCTTTTCCTGGCCTTCATTCATTCATTTTTTTTTTCGAACGTTAAAGTTTAACCTTTCAGAGATATTAGAATGGAATTTGTTTGATTTGGAAAGGTCCGAGCAACGAATTTGTGCAACAAGACACATTGAAAGTTTGATTTTTAATTGATAGTTAATTAAAACATTGAGCTTCCAAATTTCTATCTTATATAATTAGCGTAATAGTAATATTATTTGGTATTTTCTTATTTTTTGATTTTTATTATTCGATTGGATCAAATTTTCACAATTTGCTACCCTCTGTTTGATATTTACAGAATTCTCTTTCATATTGTTTTCTCCTTACTGTTTCATGATATTGCTAGTGTAATTTGAAGCTGACACTCGTTAAAACGCTTTAATTAAAATTAATCACATATGCACAATGCCCGGACAAAAGGACGTAGAAGTCGACGCGTCAAGTAGAAGATTACCGTAACTAATCAGACAAGACTGCTCGTCAACCGATCGTACATCATCGACGCGTACTTGGAACATGAAAGTTTATGCATTGGCGAGTTTCTTTGTTTCATAATCGATTGCATAAAGGCAGCTTACGTTATTTAAGATCCGTATGTCTTTTTAAGAACGAATCTCGTAGAATCCGTGGACGAAATCGATGCAACTCCTGACGAATCATTTGAAATCGATCGGTGAAAACAAGCTGAAATGATTCCTTTTTCTTTTTGCGAACAATACCGATGGCCTATATAAAACCAAGGCAGATACCCCTTCTGCGCTTGGCTTCGTTATATTGGATTCTGCGAATCAATAAACCTCGCTTGCGTCACACGACCATGCCGATCCTAATGCAACTCGGTTGCAACCAGCGTTCAAACGCTTCTACGACAAAACAAGAGAATCCTTACAATTAGTTTAATTCTGCGCGTAATTTTTCCCTTTGTAACTAACAATTTATTCATTCGGCGTCAATCGTCAATTAAGATAGAAATTAAATGCACAATTTTCAGGAACTTTTACAACAGTCAGTTTTCAATTTGTTCATAGTTTAAGCAAAGATGTTGTACTCATTTGGCATATTTCAAATGCATTTAAAATTTTTCATTATTCTCCATAATTTCTGATACTTAATAATTTCAAGATACTTCATTATTTTTACGAGAATTTATGTATTTAACACGTTAAGCGCCACTTCAGTCACAAGTGACTGACACCCGAAATTTTTTACAATCAAATAATTGGCAAGAATTACGAAATAAATAATATTAAGTTAATAATGCTGGCTATCGAATTGAAAGATAAAATTTGAAAATTAATCGACTACATCCTTAATAATTAGGATTTTACCGTGTCTGACCACTTACGTCCGTTTTCACTGTGCCACTCAACGAGTTAACACGTTCGCTGCCACGGTAGTCACCGGTGACCGGCATTCGAAATTTTTTACAATCAAATAATTACCAACGGAAATAATAAAATAAACCACGGATAGCGTTATCATTAAGCTAATAATGCTTACTATCGAATTGAAAAGTTAAATTTGAAAATTAATCGACTGCATCCTGAATAATTAGGATTTTACCGTGTCTGACTACACACGTCCGTTTTCACTGTGGCAGCCAACGTGTTAAGGGCTAATAACGTGAATTCCTGGAAGAAATGAAATTTTTTAATCTTAAGAAATTCTGTCCTTCATCGTAAATCTTTCGCCGCTGAAACACTGACAGTATTCGAATTCTTGAAGACAAAACAAGATACAAACATTTTCCAACTTTTTGTTGTTTCAGACATTCGGATGGATTTGTTCAGTCATTCCTGTCGATGGAATAATATTTCGTTAAAAAACGATGGAAGTTTTGTACGACGTTCGTGTACGTGTATCGTATTCCACGAAGAAAATGAAAATTTTCGTAGGACCCGTTACAAGGTAAGTTCAAAGCAATAAAATTAAATGATCGAATAAGATATGAGGAAACGTGACGGTTCGCGCAAAAGGTCGCGACACGCCACGGGCAATATTTAAGAATCGCGAGTATTTTGTCGTGAGAAAGCAAGTTGTACCTACGGAAAGGGGGGAGGGGAAGAGACGATATGTCAAACGAAGCTGTCCGTGAGGTCACGGATGATGAATACTGAAAAAGAAGCATTATTACCAAATGTCACTGCTTTCTCCGTCAACCTCAACGAGCCTTGACGATCAAACAAAGAACTTTCCCTTCGTCAAGTTTCTTTAGGTCGTACAGTGTCACGACTCCTGTTAAAAAAAAGAGAGAAAAAAAAAATGGAATTTCAAAACTTGATATTTTTTCCATGAAAATGATAGTAACTCTTCCAATATGAGAACATCGTAACTTAGCAACTCCAATAACAAACAGAGGTATGAAATCTGGCTCATAGTCGAATAAAGAGATTGAATATAATAAGATCATATAAAAGTGAATCTTTTTTTTTGCATATGAAGATATTCTTTATTTTTTCTGCGTTAATAAGTTAGAAGTGTTATATTTGACTGTTATTATTTGAAATATTACCACATTTAAAAACACGGGTAAGTACCAATTGTTTCAATTTTACTTCAATTTTTTGTCAAATATTCCAAATTCTAAAGGGAATTAAAAAAAATCAAAACATATTGATTCCTTCAATTTTTTATTAAAATTAGTTATATCCTTTTATTTCGGTTTGACACAAATTTTGTCTGCTCCTGGCTGTTCTTTCTTGAGTTATTTAATTTTTTAGAATCTACAAGCAACAACGATCTCTACGAAGTTTAGCGAACTACGTCAAAGGATAAATACTTTTAATTGTATCATTATTATCTAGAAAAATATTTATTAACATATTATTTTAAGTTATAAGTTAAATTTATATCCCATAAATGTGATTCAAATCTTAATAACATATAAATAAAGATATTTTAGTACAAAACTGATCTTTCATTTTTTATACCTATATATCCATTACACTATGGGCCGGTTGCAAAGCGTAACGCTCTGTCTGATTACTGATTAATGAAGCACTTGAAATTCAATATGGAGAAGAATCGCGAGGAAACTCACGAACAACGATCCGGCTCCAAGCCCATCGCTGTACGATGCTTTTGATCAATGATTAAGGGGAAGTGTCCAGTTGAAAGTAAAAATTATGCAAGTAACGGCTGAGAGTGTTTGGTGCAAGTGGACTGTATACAGACAGTCATCTTTAAGGAAGTGAATACGTATCTTAGATACTCAAAATACAAAATTCTTTTAACTATTTAATTGCCACGTCACCCATATGTGGCTGACGCTTGAATTTCTGTAGAAATTTGTCGCTTGCATTATTAATATCCTTTCAATTATTTAATTAGAACTGAATAATAGCAATTACGAAAAATTGTAAGATTTGGAAGAAATAAATGCTTCGTCTAACGTAATTTTCAGCGCTTTTCAATTTAATATTAAATTGTAAATAATGAGGTGATATAATTTAGGCAAGGTTTCAAGTAATTCAGTTTCAGACGCATCGCGAGGTTAAAAAGTTTTGTAACATAGGCTTCAGCTTTTCTAGAAATAATTATGACACTCAATTATTCGTATTTTATGTAACAGATTTTTATATATCGTGGTCAATAGATATTAGGGGCATTTTACTTTAATCTATATTTCAAAAATCCACGAAATCTAATTAACACGTTGAGTGGCACAGTGAAAACGGTCGTGGGTAGTCAGACACGTTGAAATCCTAATTATTAAGAATACAATTAACTAATTTTCAAATGAAACCTTTCAATTCGATAGCTAGCATTATTAGGGGGTTTATTTCATCATTCCTGTTGGTAATTATCTGATTGTAAAAAATTTCGTTAATTATTATATAGTCAACACAGTGTGCAAAGTAAAATGAAAATAGGTTATTAAATAACAAATTGACAGACAGAAAAGACAGGGTATCTGTCAGAGCGTAAAATTCATTTACTTATCCGTTAAATAAATTAAAACACCTGACTGCAAGAGTTAATGTTTTTCGCGTTTGAACCGTGACCCGACGCAGGTGTTACAAGACAACGAGGTTAACAGCGCGTAATTTGCAACAAAAAGCGGCAACCTTTTGCACGATGTTTGCCAGTTTCCTTGCGACGCGACGGGTTTGTTGTTCTTTGTTCAGTTTCAACAAACAGCACGGAGACACGAGCCGAGTTTTAGCCTCGCGTCGCTTTTAATTAACGTTACATCTCGACAAAAGGCACGTATTATTATGACGACAAGATATTTACAACAGAATTTTTTTTTTTGTACTTCTTTTTCGTAACACGCATCGCACGTGGAACGAACAGATCGTAACACGCATGGAAAATTTGCTTTTGTCGCTCGTGAAACGAGGTCCACGAAATGTTAATTTCAAAAGGTTTACATGTGATTCAAAATTTTATTGTAAAGTGCAAATGTTTGATATCAATTTGCGTTAAGAAATGGTTAATTTGATTATACGATAATCCCTTCCATTTTATTAATTAAAGAAAATGTTAAGAACGGAAAGTTTAAACGACGAAAATTCGACATTTCTTTCGTTCTCTCGTAAAACGTGTCTGCACAGGGGTTGTTTGATGGCCTAGTAAACGCCGAATGTGCCAGGAAAATTTATTTCGACCACGGGGTAGGATGAATTGTAGCGTCAGCGCGAAACCCATTCCCCTTTTTTTCCACGTTGGAAATCGTGTTTCGTATTTTCACCCTTTTCCACGCTCGCTTCTTCACGGCGATTCACGCGGAAAAAAAACTGGTCGAAATTGAATTTCTATTATAATTGAGATTGGTTAACGGGATAGAACAAACAACGGATAAAATGATAAATTTCATCGTTGCAAAACGATTCTTGGTTTTAAATCCGTGAATCAACGTCGGAAAAGAAAAAAAGCAGAGACTAACGTGTTTAATGAAATCTATTTCCAATGAACGATCCAACGAGAATCTTTCAATTGCTGCTGCACACGGTTTTCTTTTTTTTTTTTTAAGGAAAGAAGTATGGGAACAAACGCTTTTTAGTGTACGCTTTTTCGTGCAGGACTGAAAATAACAGGGTCAGCTAGCGAGAAATGGAACGATCTTTTTCTGGAATTTAATTGAAACATGTTTCGCAGAAACTACCGTCGAGGCTGGCTAGAGCGAATTGCTTTCCCTCTATTTCACGGTTCCTTGTTTCAATCCATTCTTCGCTAAATGCGGCTTTCGAGAAGATAGATGATGAAAAACCGGCTTCCATTTCCTCTTTTCCCCATAAATAATACTTCAATTCTAAATTTCTATAAACTCATAGCCAATGATATCAAATGTTCATTTATAATCATATCTAACTGCAATATTTTGCGTGTTCGAATTTCACAAATCCCATGATTACCAAAATCTCCATGAATTACAATTTAAGCTTAAACGTTTCTCGCATACCCAAAACTGACGATGAGTTTCATAAAATCTGACACGATTTATTAAAGAAGAAAATGTTCAAAATACCGTATAGAATTTTGGGTGTGGTTAATCATGTCGAAACGCATAGGCAATCTTTAATATAATCGCTTTCCCGCCGCGTTCGTGTCGCCTCAATAATGGAAAAGGACCGCAGGGCGAGAGAATCGTCGCGCGATAATTAACAGAGGACACTAATTACGAAAGAGGCGTGGAGTTCGCTGCTGCGTACCAAGCACGATTGATTTTATACCCAACTAAACCCGTCCTTTAACCCCCTCCCCCCACAACCCCCATAAACCCCTTTCGCGTCTCCTTTTTCCACTCTGGCTACGTTTAATCTCTTCTTCGTCGCGGAGAAACGTCGGAGGCAGAATTTATCATCGGCTTGGAATATTACTCGGTTTTCAATAACGGTATATTAATTTTCGACCCGATGAAACGTTAGGCGACTTTCTTAATTAACAATCGATTTAAAATGTATTTTGCACGAGAATTCTTTGCGTCGAATTGAGCTTAGCAAACGAATTATTTAAAGCAACTCATATAAGTTCTGTAGAATAGGAAATAAATTGTAATTTAAAGAATTACGGGCGAAATTAATCATTTACTACAATTGTATAAAAATCTAAAGAAATTGTTAAAATTTTTAAAACACTTCGAAGAAAGTGATTTTTCTGCTGCATTTTTCACAATCTTCGAATCTTGACAAATTTATACGCAAAATTGTTTTCAAATTGAAATGAAATGTAGACAGTCGTCGTCTACGGCTTGAAAGAATGAATCATTGTTTAAACCATTCGAACAATTCAACATTTCGATTTCTTGCGCACAATCAATATTGAACATACAATAACAAATATACACAGCGAAGAACCAATATAATTTCAATAATTTGCATTGCGTGTATAGACATTTCGTTTACGAATTTTCCTTCGAACATTACGAAACACCTTTAACACAATTCTACGAACCTCGGCGCTCTTTTTGTGTGTCCAATTTCCAAACTTATTTCGACTAATCCGCAACAAACAGCCATTTCTCGAACGATTCAATCCCCACAAAAGCAACGATCAGCGACGAGGGACGAGGGTAAGGGTGGTTTTCGTTGGCCGGATCGAGACCGGCGTGTTTGCACGGGCCTCGAAAAGCTTTATTTGCCGAGCGAGATTTTCCAATTAAACGGTGATTAATCCACGGAACGAATGCTTAGGGCCGAATGTTTACGGCATGAAGGGAAATAAGTTGCTGGTACACAGAGTCGAAAATCGATACACCCGTAGCGCGACCAGGGGGCGAAGGGAAGGTGGATGTGTACCCAGGAATCGACGATAATCCGATTTCGATGGACGGCACGAGTTGGATAATTCGTTTGCCTCGTGCCACTCGAGGGAGGAGAGGACCGAATGCACCCATCCCGTTCACACCCCCTCGGTTCACCCCCTTTCGTTTCGCTCTATCATCGACGGGACTATTGAATTCCGTTTTCCTGGATTCGTGTGACTCGAATCGCGAAAAATTCGAACCACCCCCCACCGGTGAAATAGCGATCGCCATCGTTCCCGGACGATTTCGCGAAACGTTTGTCGATAAAATTGTTTGCCCGGAACGGTTATTTGTATCGTTGCAATTTTTAACGATTACAAACAACGGATAATTAAACCGGACGACGATCGAATCGGGCTCGTGGCTTTTATTTAAACTGCTTCGATTCCTCTTTATTTTTTTCTTTTTTTTTCAGGGGGAGAGACGAATCGAATGACGCGGAGGAGCATCGTTTCCTGAAATAACTTTATTGTTCGACGGAAATACGCGAACGTTTTCGAAACTGAATCGTATGAAAATACAACGGGATTGAATATTCAACGCATCGAATATTCATTCTTTCTTTTTTTATGGTCAATGCACACGTCAGGGCTATTTTTATCAAAAAAAATTTGAAGTACTAAAATAGAGCCCGATCTATTTTTGTGAAAACTACAAGTTTTATTTTGAAAAGAAATTGTACGATTTTAGTATTGTACGAGTGATGTAGAATAACAGTAACAAGCTTCTGTGAAATGGAAAACTATCCCGAAGACGCGTTTAAATATTTAATCCAATCAATATAGACTGGGGTGAAAACACTCTTCGAGATTAGTTAATAACTATTTTTTAAATAAAAAAAAAAAAAAAAAAAAAAAAAAAACGGTTGACGGAAATATTAAGCAAATCGTGTCGATGAAAAAAAAAAAAAAGTATGACGTCGCCAGTGCAATTTATATTTCATATGCGCCGACCGAATAACAGCTCGAAACGAAAGCAGTGTCGTGAGAATTACGACGTAAACAAGAACAAAGTTTACACTCCGGTTTTTGCAGCCAATTAATCCATCAACTGGTTCGAATTAATTAATCCGTTGAGCGCGATTCGCTCGTCGATGCATCACGCCATCTCGGGTAGTGTCTGCGACCTTGCTATTATTATCGCGCTATTTTCGTCTAAGCCAATACATACATACATATACATATATATATATATACTAGCGGCAGATCCGGTGCAGTAATTAAATAAACGAAAATCCGTGCTACGTTTTGACCCAGTAAACCTTCGCCTAATTCAATGTTCGAGACTGTGAATCGTTGATGCGTCGCGTTAGAATGGAAATCGGCCGGCCATTTTCGCGATAGGAAAAGCGTTACGAACGATGCCCGAGACCTTAATGTAATTTGTCGTAATAGTCGTGTTTGTTCAATGTAACAACCAGAGAACTGAGTCACTCTGGTTCGCTCTAGATCGTTCTGGTCATGATCACCTTGGTGAAGAAAAACGAAACCTGCCGTGACGTCCTCGACGACACAAAACGCAATTTTTCGAATTGTCATTAAATCCAGCGACGACCGATCAACTGTTAAACGAGACCGCATTCTATCGACGAAACGGCTTCACTCGATGCTCCAATTATTATTAACTCTCGATTAACTCCACCGGTTTCTCTATGGTGGCATACTTGCGTGCTCTATCGGAAAATGTTGAAATGTAAAATTCGAGTTATACTTGTAAATGAAGTAAGTAACCCTCTCGTTTCAACACCAGAACTTTCGATTTTATGAAATTCAACTTTCCTTCTATGTGTTTTCAATATTTGACGCAACGAACGATCGTATAACGCGGAAGAAATTTTTATAAACTTTTCAGAACTTTTGGTTATCTACGACAGTAAAGCGTCACGGATGACCCAGTTTGTCAGTTATATCTGATATGAATAGATTGAATATAATGTGGAATGAAATGTGCTGAACTTGGTCTCGATTCCTACTCGCTATGATACTTCCTTCATCGCGTAAGTTCAGCTTCAATTGAATCGATAATCGCGCTTGTAGATGCACGATCGAGCTCTGTTCTTCATCGACGTGTCACCTACGTAGATGCCTCGAGCAACCGAACCGATTATAGATCGCATTCTTGTTCATACGTCACTGTTCTAATTTCGTGCAAAGATCCGAGGGAACACGTGTCGTCAATACCGAACTGATCACATAACGTCACTGTTGTTAGGGAGACGATACCCAGTATGGTAGAATTCTAGGAAGCTGGGATAAAAATTCACTATGCCACTTTTTTTATTGTATTCGAAACGTGTTTAGCGATTAATTACACCGTCAAAATGCATCTAATTTGATTTGTATCTTTGAAGATCTTAATTCGACGATTCTATGATTTATAAAGTAAGGTAAAATTTTTGTAACTTTCGAGCTGAATCTAAATAGGAGATACAACAAATAAAGGGAAGAAAATTATTGACAATCTCTTTTCTCATAATCGCAAAACAATGTAGCACTTCAAAAATTTACTTTTATATATAAACAAAACTTTGAGTATACAGACTTTGTTGCGTGTTTTTATTAAGAGTATATATAATGACACTTTTTTACTTTTCCAAATGGTTCATATTATTATTTTACAAGAAATATCTAAGGAAAACGATTTCGTAAGTTTTGAATTTCGATCTGTTTCGCGGTTTCTCGGCACCATGGCGCGCATGCGTCGCATCGTCGATATATCGATCGATCGCGCGCTGCGATCGCCGGAACGACCAATCAGACGCAGTCATTGTGGTGCAGCGCGGGAATAGTGTCTCGGTCGATCAATTCGTGGGACGCGTCGTAAATATTCGTATCGCGGCTAGTCGTTCGCATAAATTATCCGTCGTGACGCGAACGATAAAGAACGAGTTCCGATTTGTGTGCACGTAGGACGGTTAAAGAAACATCTAGATTGTGGTGGAAGTTCGATACTCACGTGTCTCTGTCACGCCAGCTAACGTACTATTCTCGTTCCTCGGATGGAACACGAAAGCATCAGAAGTTGACGTCAGTGGAAGATCACTAGGGATATCCGTCTGCTCTTTCCTACAAAGGTATTCCACCAAATATTTCCTTATTTCGTATCACACTGGTCCTCGGCTCCGTAAAAACGAAAGAACAAGCTTCGTGTCACTCGTGATAAATAATCCTCACTCCGGCTCGCGTTACGTTGAAAATAGGTTATGGCGGCTCCGTCTCGTCAGCCGCGTTACGTACGTATAAAAGTAAAAAAAGAAAGACGCGAACGTCGCGTAAGGGTGAAAGATGTAACAGTGTCTTTTATTTTTCTCTACGTCCCGTTGTTGCTTGTCGCAACGACGTTCGCGGTGTGTCGTGTCAGTTCTCGAACGAAGCACCGAGGAAAGAAACTCGTCCTTTGCGCGCACGCGTTACCGCACACACTCACACGGTATATATGTATATATATTTACTGCAGCTTTTATACATATATATACATATATATATATATATACATATGTAACACGCGTGTGTCCCTGTACTGTCCTTCGATCCGTGAGTAAACGTTGTTTTTGCTCTTCCTTTCGTTTTTGAATTGTCCACGTTTATCGTCACACGAATTCACACGAACCGTCACTCGCGAGTGCCGCTGCGAGACTGAAACGCGGGGAAACATGTGCGGTCTCTTACATATTGCGCCGCATTACGGGGGGAACGGTGTGCAGAAGTGGGGGATGTCACCGATGACCTGGTGGAGGGGACGCATCCCACTCCGTGATACCACGGTAGGGGTAAAACTGGCAAGGACGCGAGACCTCGACGTGTCGCGAAGTGCTTCGACGTACTATTTTTTTTTTCCTAGCAGTTGTGCTTGCTTTCCACCGACCACGTTGATAACGGAAGTTATCGAAAAGATATTTCTCGCCAGATCCGGAAGATCCGGCTCGTGCAAGCTTGTTCTTTTTTTTTCTCGGAACCGTGTATGAAATTTTTGTTTTATTAAGATATTGATATTAAGATTGTTAAGAATAGAGAGTTTACACTGAATCTATGCTCTGAGCTTTTCATTGATCGTCACAGTAGAGATGGCCAATGTATAGCACGCCATACTATTTATAATACATTGAAGAAAGTCTACATAAAAGCATCGCAAAACACCACTTATGGCATATCAATTTAAAGTTTAAGGTTTGATGATAGAAAAGTTAAAGATGTATCCCTCAATGTTAGGGATGAGAAGGCTATTTATTACTATCAGTTTTGGATTATAATTGATTTATACGAGTAACACATATCGGGGACAAGACACACTAAAACCCTAATTATTAAGGATGCAATCGATTAATTTTCAAATGTAACCTGTCCATTTGGTAGCTTGCACGATTATTATTCGATTATAAAAAGTTTCATGCTCGACCGCCGTGACAGTCGGCTAACTAATTAATAATAAGTTCACGTTCAGTTATACGTATCTTGTGTTCGCTAAAGTTTGACTGAAACTCTTTTGCCCGCCAATTAAAGAATTAAAAGTTTCAATATGTCTTACTACATACGTTCGTTTTCACTGCGCCGGTGAACGTGTTAATCGCATCTCGATCGGGTAACCTTGATTCACTTACTCGAGCCAGCAGCCAAACGCGC
Source organism: Stelis phaeoptera (assembly GCA_943735885.1). Lineage (NCBI taxonomy): Eukaryota > Metazoa > Arthropoda > Insecta > Hymenoptera > Megachilidae > Stelis > Stelis phaeoptera. The sequence continues at coordinate 9,928,146 of OX030933.1, forward strand.
AGGAAGTCCGCTATCTAAAGACGATCGCGACAAATCGCAAGGTAGATTCGTATCGTGACTTCCGCGATGAGGTAAGACCGGCGTGGAGTAATCGTGATCGTGGAACGTCGGCCATGATTCGGGGAGGAATTTATAATTTTTCTTTTTTTTTTCTACCGTGCAACCGAAGGGAAAAAGTTTCGATCCCGAGGGGAACAATTTACGAATCGTTCTGACGAACTCGACTCGATCGATTCGCGAAGTTGAAATTATCCGATCAAACTTTCATTCGACGTTGCTCTTCGAACACGATGTTTTTTATTCGATTATTTATTTTTGTTTGGACGCCCGATAGTCTGCAGCGAGGCATCGTTGTTTCGTTCATTAATTATTCGGATTCGCGTGTCTGAAATTCGATTCGGCCAGTAAAATCGTATAATTTGTTGTTTATCAGTTTTACCTTACATTCCACTGCTTTTTTAAAATGTGTATTAAGTAGATCTGCCGATTTATGAGATACTTGGTAATTATTACCACCGACTAATATGACGACTAATAAAAGTGTCTGAATGTTCAAAATTCTGTTTGACAAATTTGGTGACACCGTCGGAAGGAATATCATTGAAATGAAAACGTCGAGGTTGCGCAACGCAGCAAAGATCGTGCCGGCAAAAAATGATTATATAAACTTATATTAAATACGTGGAAGTTGCGTGGAATAGAAATGAAAAAAGAAAGCAGACACGTTCAGCAACATCATTCGTTTGCGATAAAAATGACACAGTATGAAATAGTTTCAAGAACAGTATGCAACCTGGCCTTCCTCTCCTATTTCTATCTATTGAACAAAACTCAAATATAATTGTATCATTTAATTACCGCATAATGATATATTATAGAAACTGTAAATTAGTAAATTGAGGGCTTAAATTTGAAAGTTAGTTATCCGTGTCCTTAATGATTAGACTTTGAGTGTGTCTTACTATTCATATCCATTTCCACTGTGGTAATTAATGCGTTAATAGGTTGGTCGCTTCAGCAAAACACTCAGAATACTATCGTTATATTTTTAAATTTTACGCTTTCCGTATACTACTTTGCATAAGTAGTAGAGATAATATTAAATTGATAATGAGATTAGCGACCTTCATGTTTCTTTTCTTATGGAAATATATGTTAACGTTCAACGAGTAACAATTTTCAAATAAAATAGGCACTATTCAAAATACATAAAAATCTTAAGAAAATTGAACAGCGCGCACCAATTTCAGACAGAGTCAAATTGGATCTCACACTCGCGATGTCTACAATCGATGATCAGGTTTCAAACGATCATTTAACTGACTTCGAAAAGGAGGAGGTTACTCAATTCGATCAATATATATTTTTTTATCGAATCACACGGTCACTGTGTGTCTTCTCAAACATCCCTTTCATATTTGCCATTCAAGGTATCAAATAAAATGTGTTACGCGTACAAAAGGGGGCACGCACGGGCGCGCATCCGAGTATATGGAAAGTTCAACAGGAAGGAAGCATCACTGTGTGCGTGTAAAAACGCATTACACCCTTCCAACCCTCTGTCGTTCTTTCTTTCACGCGTGCCTTTAAAAGGTCCTCATGAAAAACGGTATAAATAAAAGCTACGGCGAGTCTCGGTGTCCGTCAACTCGTTTCTGGATCGTTTAACGACTACGGCCTCATCCGTGGCTTTTGCCGTCTTACACACCCCGTTTTTCACCCTCCATCTTGTCGTCGTTCGTTGAAAACTTTCCACCTCCTTTTATCCCAACCCTTCTGTTCGACGCTCCATTGAATTCGGTTTCGTTTCTTCTCGACGATATCGATCGCGTTTGTTTCCTCCCTCTTATCGTTTCCTACTTTTCCCTTATCAATTCTTTTTTCCCCCGCCCAACACCGTCCGCTTTCACGCTTCCTTCGTTGTTGACTTTCCAGTTACTCGTATTTACGGATTTTATCTCTTATCGTGTAATTTTATTTGCGATCGTTGTTTGCCTTTGTCTTCGTTTCTTGTTCCCTTTTGCCATCGTGCTCGGCACCGTTACCATTCTCGATTCCCGTACCATTCTAACACTTGGGTTCGATTCCATGCGGAGTGCAAAATGATCTTCTTTCGTTTGTGCAAATTTATTCGAAGAAATAGACTAGCTATCGCAATTCAAGAGATTCAGAGTTATATAATTTTAGATTTTTCTTCGAATGACTCCAATTGATCGTCTTTGGTAACGTTAACTGACGAAACTCCCTCAAATTGCTCCGATTTCTGAGCACGTGTCGCTGCGGTATAAACACGCGTGTACACCGGAAGCCATCCACGTCTTTCACAGCTTCTCATATTTTAACCTTTAAGCGCCCCTTGGTGCCCTGGCGCCCTCGGACTCATCGGCGTTCCCGCTCTCGCTCTCGGTTCTCCTTTCCTTTGTTGCATCAGTAAACAGGTTAGCCAATTTTTCTGGCGCAGGAAGCAGGAACGTGAGAGAAGCACTGGAATAAGAATGTGGACGGTCCGGGGCGGCGGGCACGGGCGGTTAGGTGTGCAACTTTAATGTACAATACCACGCGAACAGCAGCAGGTACACACAACACACACACACACGTGTGTGCATTAACGTGTCGTGCATATTGTTCGAGCTGGTTTTTCGACCGAGATTAAGAGCAAGCACGTAGCTCTCTGTACACGAGCCCCGGCTAAGTATGCCAAGGATTACTGGTATGAACTTTTACGCATTGCCTACGAATGCAATGATCCGATAAGACATGTCGAGAGCAGGAAACCGGTGTTACACCGTTACGATATGTCAGGCGACAAATTAACGGGGTTAGTTTGATAACTGTTGGAATTAAGTCTGAAGATGAACAGAAAGTTTCCTCGTACCTGTACGATATAACCAGCAAATCTTGGCATCGTTGACAAATGGGACAAATTCGAAAACAGTGTTCCGTCTTGAAAACTTCTTTGTCTCATTTATTTATTCTCGATCGTTCGATAGATCGTGTTGTAGTGTTTAAAGGGTCAACGTTCTACGGTATGCTCCTTCTATTCGCTCAGATTTTTACTCGGAATACGAAATCATTTTTTTCCTCGCCTTCTTTGCGGCCGCGTGTTAATTGCTCGTTATTGCGCGAGCAAACGTTGGCTGGAAACGGAAAAATTCGTTTCCTTGATGAAACAGCGAGACGCGTAAAAGAAACGGAAACAATTTGTTCCCGGTTGCAACGATTATCTTCACCTTGAGCACGTCGGGGGCTTAATTAATCGACGATATACCTTTTGTTTCCGCTCGACGCGCGATCACGCAGAAACGAATCCGTTAATTAAGAAACGGTAACAATCGGGAATTTAAATGCCGCGCGAATTGTCGTTTCTCAAACGATAAACAGAAGACGAAAAAAAAAAAAAGGATCAGGGAATATGTCGCGTTTACGCGGAAATTACGCGAAATATTAATCGATCGTGGGTACGAGCGTTCACGTGAAATTTACGTGAGAGGCCTGAAATCGGTTGATAAATCGTGGCTCGATTAATGAGCATCGATAACCGAGCCACGATAATCGCGTTTGTCCTTTGACGAAGTCGCTTCGTAACGGCGAGTTTCTATTTTCCACGGTCGTGCTTCGTGGTCACGGCCAACCGGCTGAAAACATGTGTATTTGGTATTCGCTTTGCTCGCCTGTCATTATTTTACGTAACGAGCTAACGTTCCTACGGAATACTGTTTTCCGATCAACCTCGCGCTTCAAATTTAACCAATTCGTTTCATTTCTATCCATTTTATCACGGAATACGCGATATGCAAGTTGCTGTTTGTTTATTCTTCAAGTACCGGAGAATATTTTGTCAGCAATATGGTTTAAATAAAATTTCTATTTCAAGTTGATCATTGAATTTCCAACAGTGGACGTCACGGAACGAGATATACCGAATGATTCTCGACGACCGTTCATCATGTGAACAGATCGATCGTGATTGATATCGAGCAAAGACCGTTCGAACATAAGCGTCTTGTCTCGAGATATCGCGTTCCTTTCTCGAGTAGAAAAAAAAGAAAAAGAAAAAAGAAGAATTCGCAACGCAAAATCCTCCGTTCTTTCGCGAAAACGTGAGACGAGATAAAAATACATTTGCGAAAATTCGTATCGAGGTACGAGCCACGGTGTTGCTCGATCGAGTAAAGTCAAATATTTGCGCCGGAAACCGGTACCAGCCAGAACGAGCGCAATTGCGTAAAAATCGCACAGGGAATTCCTGTGTCTCTCGTACAGCTTTCCGAAATTATCCGGCCAGCTATCGTCGGAAACGCGATGAAAAATAGAACGTGATCTAAAGAAGATGGCATTTCTTGGGGATTTTTCCATGTCTCCATGCGACCGCGGTAACGATTCCAATTCCTTGTTTCTGCGCCTTTTGCGATTGTAGATTCCATCGACCAATCGATAAGATTAAATCGTGCAACGACCATTGTTACCAAGTTTCTACCATTACGTGTATATTTTTTTTTAACCGTACACATCTTTATTTACGATAAAATTCGAATTTGATCATTCAAATATTTAAATACCAAAGGAAATATCTTTTCGACGCTTTGCTACTATTATTCAGTGCTCCGAGGACACACTGAAATTATTATGTATTGCAATTAGAGGCATAAAATTTCGAATATTTAAACACTATTAAAATTCAAATTATCCAAATTTTTCCCACCGTTTTACTAGCATTCTTTAGGAAACTAAAAAAAGAATCGAAATTATATGTGTTACGATTACAGCTGTTAAACTTTGAGTGGTTAAGTTTAAAATTCAAATACAAAATAATACAAAATTCCTTGGAAATCTTATCTGTAAAAAATATGTGTAATGAAAGTTTTCGTTAATTTGAATTGGAAAATGTATAAAGACATGTACTTGCACGGACATCCGTGGTCTAATCGTCGCCGATCGCGTGATAAAATCGATAACAGCCAGTAACAAAAGCAAACATATCTATGAAGAAACATTTCCACGTGGTGTTACGCGAAAACCATATCAACATTACTTAAACGACATCCATCATTGGTGATCGATCAATGACTATCTTATCAGAAGCTTCTGTTCTTCGTATCGGTCCAAGAGATCGAATAGGCTTAACGTTGTTTTCTTTTGTATACAGTCCGTTTCACACAGTGGGCTCACGATATCTTCGTGGAAACTTATCGCTTGGGTATAAAATGTCATATATGGATCGAAAGTACATACAAAACATTGTTACTCGCTTATTCAACCATTGCACAAATCTTCCCTGTGATCGATTGTGATTTCGCAACGTTTTTTCATGATTTCCTCCAATTTTTTCAACAAATAATATTTCGTATATTTTTCCCAAGGACAGGATTATTCAAATTTTTTGCTAAGTCTTTGCAATTTTTATTAGAAAAAAGTAAACAGATAGCTTAAGAAATGATCTGATATCTTAATTAATACTTGACGAAAGATCCTCGTTTTACCGTCGTCACGACGTTTTATTCTTCGACGTAGAACGAATCGTGATCTCATCCTCTCGAGACAAGTTAATTATTCGGTAGTCAATTATTCAATTCCCTCGGTTAATCTGAATTCGGGTTAATCGAAATGTTTACACGTAATCCTCGTTCGAATTACGATCGACGTATCATTTTAATATGAAATTATAGTTTGTTTTCCTGATAGATGTTGGAACACTTCACAAATTTCTTTGTGTACCGAACAAGAACATGTTTATTTCGAGTCACGTGTTTAATTTCCTTCAATTGCATTTTTCATAAAATTTTCTGGATTCATTTATGCATTCGATCATATCCTCAATTCTCTGGTATTTAACGTGACTTTATATTTAAGATTCCAATCTTTCGACTAATCATTCAAAGAAAAATTGTATTTCGTCACGAGCATATCAATCATTCATTGCATCAGAATTATCGTATCTGCATTCTTCATTACTCGAATGGTTTATTTGGAAAATGTAGGTCCGAGGAAAAAGACAACATTCTGCACGTATTTCAATTTTAAAATGTCATTCTACTTTATAACAAATAGGAAAATTTGCATACCGTTCGGCCGTTTCACAATTTTCCTAACTGCACGAAGTATAAATCACGAGTACATTTCAAGTATAAATCAGTTTGCATTCTCGAAACAAAAATAATATGTCAAATATACCATAAATACCGCAAACGTGAAGTTTATATTAATTTAGTAATCAAAAATTACTGTAATTAATTTCAATTCGAATCGAATCTACAAAGCGATTGCTATCGAATTCCCGAAGAAACAGTGACGAAACAGCAAGCCTAGGCGTCACACGTGTCGTTCAATTGACAAAAACAGTTGAGTTAATGTTTGTACGACAGTCAGATTAAATTTGCCGCGTAATTCGTTAGGAGGCAGAAGGAAGCCTGCCACGATCGTTCACGAAGAAGTTGGATCTAGATTAAGGCGGATCCGCGGCGAACCGAAGCGGAGCGGAGGCAGCCGCGTACACGTACGCGAGCGAACCGGTTCACTCGATTTCATTCATTTGCCGGATAATCGTTGTGTTCCTGTTTGCGGCACAGGGACGTATGTACCATCGTGAGTGCACGCACTCAAGGTCTCGGGTTCCGCACTCGACGCTCTTTTCCTGGCACGGAAGTCGAGCTTCCTCTTCTATCCACTACTTCCGTCACGCAGCTACCCGTTTCCACTCGTTTTCGTTGTTTCTTCGATTTCATTTGTTAATCCGTTTGTATCATTAACCCTTTAGAGCCTATCAATATATACGAAAGGCGTATATATGCGCTCAGTAAATTGTAAGATTTCAAGTAAAAATTAACTTAGCTTTGAGTATAATTTTAGTTTTTTTGATTTTAAGAAAATAATTTTTCATGACTTTTTGTTGGAGCATGTCACAGTCAAAGGGTTAACGTAATTTGTCTGATTACCACACGTTCTTGAATGACGGACACATGTCATTTCAATTTCAAGCGTATTTATACTTTTTTTGTGATAAGGGCAATTCTTTATTTTTTATTTTTTTTAACACGTTGGCTGCCACGGGGGTCACCGGTGACCGGCACCTGAAATTTGTTACAATCAAATAATTACCAACAGAAATGATAAAATAAACCACGGATAGCGTTAACATTAAGCCATTAATGCCAGCTATCGAATTGAAAAGAAAAACTTGAAAATGAGTTGATTGTATTGTTAATAATTAGGATTTCAGCGTGTCTGACTACCCACGTCCGTTTTCACTGTGGCAGTCAACGTATTAATTAATTTTTAATGCGTAGTAAGTAGGTGTTAGTATAATTCATAAAATTTTGCAATCAACTCGTGAAAGGTAGATTCTATTTTGTACAACAAAAGTTCTAATTTTTATTAATAAATTGGGATATTAAGATCGACATTCTCGCAATAATTCATACTATCGTGCGCCACGCCAGTCATGTTAATATAACAGCACTTAAATTATGGGCCCTGTTGTGGCATCATTCGAGTGCAAAGGGTAAATCATTGCCTCATACGGACAATAAACGAGTTCTTTGAGAGGAATTTAAATCAGATTTCAACGTCATGATACACCGTTATTATTGCCGGTTCATTGTTAATATAATCGGCATTTTTGCCATTACATAAATGTTTTCACGTTTCCAAGATTATTTTCTTCGTTGTCCGTTTATCGTTCGTTACATAAATCTATCGGAAACGATAGCAATCTAATGGACTTCCTATTTCTGTACTTTCTACTTTTAGACTCGAGGACGAAAAACGAGCGAAAGAATGTCCTGAAGAACCCAGGACGTCATGGGACTGTCTTGACGAACGTTTTGAAACAATATTTTGAAATGCAAAAGAAACGAGTGCAATCGATGCAACTTTCGTAGAAAATTTATAGCTATTCGGTTCCAAATGATTCACGGCTAATTAAAATCACAAAAGACTCCTATATATGTTAGAAATATGATATTTCGAAATACTTTAAAATGTAATATTTAGAAGCTTCTAAGATTTCATAAGTATAATATTTCGAAGTTTCTAAATTCCTTCAAATATAATACATATTTCAAAATTTCCAAGTTTCTAAAAATGTAATATTCCTTTACATAATTCTTATTTAAAAATATATAATAGTTGGCAATGAAGAGTTAAACCTTCCATTCCGCATCTCACCAAATAAAATACAATATTATATTAAATTTGCAACATACCCCCAGCATTCGATATGTAAATATAAGATAATGAAGTAATCGGTGACAGTGTCTTTTACCTTACATTACGTAAAAAAAAAACGTCCCAACTTTCCCTTTCAAAACTGGACATAATTTTTGTAAATAGATCGTAAGAAACTCGCGAATTTCTATACTTTTTGACCATTTTACATAATCGTTGGCAAGACACGATTTTCCTCCCAGATTTCGCATTATGCATAAATCGTTGGCCAAAAAGTTGCCTCGTCCCGCTTCAATAGCATCGTTCGTTTTCCTCGTCGTGTCGTAATGGTATGGAATGGTAAACAATAGTGCCAACATCGAGAAAACGTTCGACGGAACAAATATCTTGTTAACCGATTTGATTGTTTATTCTACCGCAGAACTTCCAGCTGGAAGATCAAAACGTAATAAACCAACAACAATAATACGAATAAAAGCCTACTTCAGAATCTTTATTCAGTTCTAGTCACTTAGTTAGATTCGATCATATTGACCCTATCACAGGAATTGGTAGCCTAGATAACCATTTAGGTTAGCTTGTAACTTTCTTGTTTGATAAATCGCTTATCGTTTTCGAGCACGTGTACCAGAAGTTGCTGGTAATCCCGGCACGGGTCGAATATTATCGAAAAAAAAGGGTTAATCCCATTAAATCGAATATAAACGTACAAGTGATTCAGGATCGATCGTCAAACAAATCACGATCAAATCGAGAATAATTATCTCTCGTAGGGTAACCACCAACTGGACAATGTCCGAGTTTTCATAAAAGAAGGTCTTTGGTTCACCCATTTCCGTAAGCGTATCGTCCGTCCTCTGACGCAACGATGACCATAAAATTTCCAGGCGTGCACGCGCGATCCGCTTCGCTCGGCCACGGTCATCGCGAGACCTTACGAGAGCAAGCTTACGCGCATGTGTATAACACGATGGAACGTTAATGTCTATTGTTCTCGAACGCTGGCTTTCACGGCTTCTTTCGCGAGCAACTCGCGATCGAATCGTACTGGGTCAACAAGGATATCTTTTTAACTCATTCGTTACCAAACAAGTGCCATTTGAAGATTTAAGTATTTTACTTAACCCTTTTGTATTCGAAACTCTGATATATATTGCTCTAATTCATTATTCTTGATGCTACTTTCATGGAATTCGAAAATTGGTAATTTTACATCAATAAAATACATCGTTAGTAAGATGACCAACCTCTCGACTGTCAAAATCTTTGCAAAATGAGGATAGACGAATTGGAGGAGAAAATTTAATTACAAAGTTTATAATTATTGTCAAGTTTAATCGTTCGAATGCCACACTTTTTTTTTTGCCGGATGAAAGCATCGAATAGCGTGATAACACTGTTTTCTTGGTTTGCAATTTATTAGCCATTTAACTATTTATATCTTCGGTCGATCAATTTGTAAAATATACTGACGTTTGACGTAACATTCAAACATACTTGCAGAGTTGATTTCGTGGCATTTTCGCGACGTATGACATTCAAACAGTTAAATTCGTAATAAATATTAATTAAAGTTCAATTCATTAATCTCATCTTTAAAGCGATTTAAACTTGTTGTCAGTCAATGGTTGCCAACGATGAACTTTACGTTCAAACGACGTCGGCCACGAAGTTTTACGATTGTTAAAATGGAAAAATGCGTGTAAATATGAATTTCGTTGCACGAAAGTCGTTTCACTGAAAACGTGATCAATTTTCCGCAATTCATACGATCTTCTTTTAGCGCACGCGCGATGCGTTATCGACTGTAAACCGCGATTGTTCTGGAAAACGTAGCGATAAGTTAACTAACGATCTATTAGCGAACGCGCACGAACGTTCTTTTATGTTTTCCCTGTTTCTTTGTCCCTCTCCCCGTCGCCAGCGTCTTTACGTTGCTAATTACGTGGCCGGGAAACGGTATTTCTTTCTCATTATTATGTCATCCGGCTTCGTAATTCCTCGTCTTCGAATAAGCTCAGCACGATCCGCGTTCCCTGCGCTTCCGTGTTTGTTCATTAACCAATCGATTCTTCAACGTACCAATGTCTATTAATATTTCATTTATTTTTCGAAGTATAATAATGCACCGAGCAACTGTTTGTTCTATTTTCAAGGGTATCCTTAATCTTATGTATCCTGCAAAGTCTACCAAAGTAGTGTAAACCTTTAAAAACCTGACAACACGTGGGTGGCGCCACTGGAGACGGCATTGCGTTTGTTTCTTACGGAATTATCGTAATTTCTTTAAGAACCATTAAGCCTTATGCATTATGCACAATACAGATACCTTATTTTTCTTTAGGGTTAACGTTTAATCATCTCGTAATAACTGCGATCGCTGAATCGAGCCAAATAATATTTCGAAACAACAGTGAAACTTCGCTTTCTAACGATTCGATTATGTTAAATTCTTCATAGAAATGAACGTGTTGGTGATGTCTATTTGTAATATCAAAAATTACGCAAACAACCGTTCGAATTCTCAATCAACCGATTAACTATCTGACTGACATGTATGTGGATGGTGTTTGAATTTTGATAGAAATCACCCCTATTGATAGCAATTCTTTCACTTATTTAATTAAAAACACTCGTATTAGATACTCGAAATCATGATTAATAGAAGTAACTGAATATCGTGTAAATAATATTTAAAATCGTTATCTAACGAAATGTTCAACAACTTTAACGTGGCAGTTAACAGGTTAACAACGAAAAATATCAGACGGTGCAGGTGACAGATATTTCATGGGTCATCGATGATCCTTTCCGCGTGGAACGCGTTAAAAAAAAAAAAAAAAAATCGAGGGACCGGTATTCAGAACGTACGACAAGGTGTAAATCAAGAAGAATAATTTCCACATCTTCTCGGGCAATACGATGTTGCAAAACCAGAATTCTTGCAATCCTCACCATCCCACGCGTTAGAGGATCGCAATTTGCATAACAGATTTGCACCTAACGACATCTGATATTTCACTCGAACACCACCCAAGCCGAGAAGCTTGATTTTCCTTCTTTTTCACTTCGCGCTCTTGAACTTCTCGAAATGTCACCGTGTTCGTTGATACGAGGCGTTTCGTAACGAGTACATTGCAATCGTGGCGGAAAACGCGCGTGTTATCCTCGTGAACAATTTCAATGGGAGTATTTATTAGATTAGAACGTAGATTCTTTTAACGAACGGTATCGAGAAGAATTATTACAGAGAAAGGAAGCGGTATCAGATTGGCAGTTAAATTCACGATTTACTTTTGAAAAATAGGTTTATTGCCAAATAATTGTGACAGCAAATTGAAAATTAAATCTGGCAAAGGCTACAAAACATAATATTGAAAATTCATAATACAATTCATAATATTGCAGATATTCGTAGAAATAATATTTGGAAATCTGCAAGTTTTTAAAGATATAACATCTGAGAGTCCTTTTCAATTTGACATTGCAAGATCCACGTATTCCTAGCTCTGGCTTGAATCTCGTCAACGTGCCAATAAAAAATAACGTTTCACAGAATTTTAATCATCAAATTGCAATAAACAGTTAACCCGACAGGAGCTGAGATTTGAATTTCGATCTGTATAATCGTTTATTGCTTTCATCCGGTGTTTTTCGATTATTGATGCGAACACTGGCCTCTCTTGATCAATTTGGCGATAACGGTTTCGTACGTAGATTTTGGTTAATGAATAATTAATGTATCTCGCGGAGACCGGTCGTTGAAAGGAAGTTGAATGAAATGACCGGTTCCAGGAACCGATTTGATGGATTTTGGACAAAAGTTTGCACTTAATTCGTTGTGTTTTTTTATCAAAAGTGTTTCGCCGCAAACGTTTTTAATGCAACGCAATGCATTCTGTAATTATTTACGAAACAACATTCGACGGATGTTGATACGTACAGTCACGATTTCTGTTTCCCTTTCCTTAATTCTGTTGCGCAATCTTATTTCCCGTTTTTCGGTTACATGACGATCACGTAACAAACAACTAATACTTCAAACGACAGCTGACAGTGGCTGCTTCTCTTGCATAAATTTTGCATTATTAAATCTCAAGGATTTGAGTGCACGTATAAAAAGGTATCGTAAATACGGAAAATTTCATATTTCTAATATTTTATTTAAAATACCTCGTCGATAGTTACAAGTAGCCTTATTTCCGCTTCGATTGGAGATTAATTCAAAATAAAAATCACGTAAAATGTCGGAATGTCAATAATCGACGAAGAGATTCGCCATCGTTTCCTGTTTTTTCTTGGAACGAGGACACCGGCGAATAATATTCAAATAACAAACGGAAAAATATACAATCGTTCGAAATTTCGTAAAGAATAAATAAGCTCGCTCGATCCAAGCAGCACGAGAGATAAAACAAGCAAGTTCGCTAAAAATAATTAATAAGCATCGTTGGATTATCTCCGAAGGAATTTTCAAGCATTCGAGAAAGTTTAAAATAAACGAACTACTGTCACTGTCGTCGAAGCATTGAATCTTTGCTACCCGGTTATCATGAATGATTGAGTTTCTGGTCTTTGATAAGGCCAAATCACGCATTTCTGCGATCCAGATAAAAGTTCAGTCTCCGTCTTCCAACGTATCTACGATTTTATTCTCAAAAGTTCAGAAAAGTACAGCAGAAATCGCCAATTGTCACTTCACTATCGGTTTTCATGAAATAATAAATAGGTTTCATGGATGTTCCTAAAAAATTCTTTATCAGTTCGTTGAGAAAATGACGTAGTTCAAAAATTCTTCATTTTCAATTATAAAAGTTGACAAGAACAGTTTTATAATTTAAAGGAGGATTATTTTATGTAATTAACAGTACATATGTATAATATTTTATTTTGATTCCACAGAATCTTCCTGAAAAATTGAATAAAACGACAATACAAGTTTCTAATTAATAATGCTTTGATCGATTTTTAGGAAGATCATGAACTGACAATTTTCATTGAATTTATCATCGTTTCTATTATCAAACGCCCTTCAAATTGCAATTTCGTTTTGGTACAAAAGGAACAAAATTAGAAAACTGTTAATACAACTTTCGAGGTAATTAGAGGATCGCGAAGAATAAAGCAAATATCAGTTCAGTTTGCATAACATGAGGATAACTTTTAAAATATTGATTACCTCATACGAACCTTGGAATATTTTCTGCTGCATGTTCGTCGCGGAAACGATACGTAGAATTCATTTCGCACACGTGTGAGAAAACTCAAAATTTGATTGATGAATATACATACATATTTTCCTGATACGTTTATCTCGCGTCTGAAATTCATCGCAATTGAACAATTTAAATCTCAAATAATAATTGATCAATTAGTAATAAACGTTGTGATAACAATACCGTCAGATTATTTCGAACGGTAATCAATGTATCATTAATTAATGGTCCTTAGAGCTCAAGTTATAATAAAATGAGTAATTTTCCTAACACAATAATTTAGAAATCTTTTACTTTCCACCTCGTCATTAAACATCTTGCAAGAATTATTCGAGTGTCACTGACAAAGTGTAATTTGCTAAATTAATTAAAGCCTACTTTTAAGCAAAATATATTTTCTCCAACCACGAACTTTATACACTTTACTACACATTTAATTAGACGAAAAGAGCACACGAATTGTCCAATACCAAAAGTGCAACGTAACAAATTGAAAGCTCAGATTTGACGATTAATCGACGGCATCCTAAACGATTAACGTGTCCGATCACGTATGTCCATTTTCACTGTGCCAATTAACGCGTTAGAGCTCGAACCGAACGAATACCACTGCGTACACGATCGAACAGTGAACCGAGAACTCTATTATCGATTCACACGTATGTAATTTACTTATCAGAAAGCAACCCACGCTCTCGAGTCTCGTACGGCGAAACCTATTACACGATTCTTGCATAATGTCGACCTTGATTTTGAATAATTCACAGTGATTCTCGGCGTGTTGGTGTCGTTCGACATCTATTATTGCCGCGTGTTTTCTATATCATAGTTGAAAAATTCGCGGTCCGATTTTTATGTATCTCGATCGTTGAACGTTGCAACTGACAAATAATTCCATCGCTTCGAACGTAAATCTTCCCTCGAATGCGACGTGAATCCTCGAGATTCCGCTGTAATGGATTTGGCTGGTACAAATGGTCGAAACTTTCAAAAACTGGCAGCGCCCGATGCATGTCTGATTAATAAAATGACTCGAACACATCTGTGCAAACGGACCGTCGTCGATGATGTTCATAAATATTCTAAAATGCAATTGTCAACCCGCGGTCGACAAGAATCAACCGCAGTCTGGTCGAACGTTAAATCGCATAAATAATCTGGAAATCATTCCACGTACGTTTCTTAACGATCATTGTTGCGCATTAAGCTGAATAGTTTAATAATTTTCTATTTTTTTCTCTTTTTTTTTTAATCCTCTACAGATTCCTATTCTCAAGGGGCAGTGTCGTAAATTTTATTTTGGGTTAATTATTACTTCGGTTAACAAAATCTTTGTCAATAATGAAAGTTTGTTAGTAATGAAATTAATTACTGAAGATTGATAGGAATTTTAATTAAAATTTTATCCATTCCACGAATACGATTTGCTGTATAGCGTTTGAGCTCTGTTTTGGACTCGACATTTTTTTTTTTTTTATTACTGGCAGAGTAATAAAATATCAAGAATTAATATTTTCAATTCTCTACATTCCTTGGCACCTTGATTACCAGCGTTACTTATTCCTAATTTTGACGTTTTATTTTCTATGTCATGAGAGTTAATTAAAATTAGAAATATTGTCATGAATGAAATATAATCCTATTAACAATCTCTTCTGAATATTTATATTTCTTTTTCATTCTCTAAATTAAACACGCAACGTCAAACGTCGGTGATTCCCATGGCAGAGGATATTTTCCTCGGTTCTGTTCGATTTCTCTTGGTCGTTTTTCCTCTTCACTGGTCGACGATTACCGGTCTAACCCTGGCGATAATCGATCGACGATTGATCGGCCTTCGAGCCGATGAAATATTGCGCGCAACATGCTCGCGTTAGTCCAAGGTCTAATTATTAGTGGGTCAGTCGGCACCAGTGAAACCGTTTTGGTCGACCAAGCGCGACTAATCGTCTCGTTCACGCGATTTTTCAACAGCTTGCTACTATTTTCCTCGCCGTTGTTTAACGTCGTATCTGAGGACGATTTCGACCCATCCGAAACACGTATGCTTCCTTTTCTGCGACCCGTTGAAAATAAAAAGTATCACGCGAGGCTCGATGAACTTTCATGTTGTATATTCAATTTTCTAATTTGGTTTCGTTTACTGTAAAAATTTCCTCCGAAACGTATCTCTTTAAGCTGCGTTACTTTCGAAATACACGCGTTATGACCACGCTTTCAACCGAAGGGTCAACTGATACCGTGTTCTGTTAAGGAAGCAGTTCACCCTCTAAATCCCTAATTACGGTAGGGTTCAAGGACTCTCGTGCTTCGGTGACCTTGGGTAGAACTTGTTCTGTCACGGTTTGACGATTATTTAACGCAACGGCATAATCGTCGCCGACGTAACGACAGCATAATTCACTATGTTACGTTACAAGCCGTCGTGTCCCCTCTACGTAGACGATGCGAACCGTCGTCCTTGAATTTCTCTTTCCGGCCGTCTAATAAATTCGATTCCACGGGCTACACTTCGATGTTTTCATTCGATTAACCCCGCCAATCATCGATCCGCGCGACGCACGCATCTTTCGGACGAGGGTAAACAGTCGGGGGTTTTCGTTTCCGCTTTAGAATTCGATTAGATTGTCACTTTATTTATAAAAATCGTGGATAATTTTCCTCGAAAATGTATTATCATAAAATAACACTATGCTTCAAGACGGAAAGTTAGGTGAATCATTTTGTCGTTATATCTTTGAAACGTACATCATGGTTACTTTTACAGAGGTGTAAAAGTGATAAATTTAGTTGATGGACCAGTAATGTTGATTTGAATTTAGATTTAACACGCGCCAAATTCACGACACGATTTTCAAAGATCTGGAACCTCGGGCAGATCCTGAACTTCAACTTGCCCTTGAAACAAGATTGCCAAATGTTGTCACGGAAATTGTCGCACGTTTATCACACCTGTTCGCGTGTTGTCTGGGGTCTCGTCGGAATATTACCGTGCTAGGTTTAACGATGTGCAATAAAGCGAGGGGCAATGCAATGATAGGACGCCGGGCGCAGTGGAACAGTACCGGTCGTGGTCAGACGGGCGCAGCCAAAATTATTGGAACCACTTCGCTCGATACACTATATCGTATCGATACTGTACTTCTAAACATAGTAACTCTCGTTGCATTTATAATCAGAGATTAATATTTAGAATACGGTTTCGATTCTCAACTGATAAATACACGGAATGCATTTTATTAATATCGAGTAAAAGGTTTTAAAAGTTTGAAATTTTGAAATCTTGAATTATTAAAATATGGCACAAGTGTATTTTAGAGAGAAATTCGCACAAAGTATTTCTGAGCATGAAGCTCGATTAATAAGGAGCTGGAAGTTTTGAAATCTGAAGATTTACGAGTGGTAAGTTTTACAGCTTTGAAACTTTACAATATTTTGTAAAGTCTCCCGAAATTTTCTTAAGCTTGGGCTCTTGAAATTTCATTATTGCTGAGTCTTAAAACTTTGAAACATATGTATACAGTGATTCTGTCGAAGCATCGAAGTTTTAAAAATCAAACCGTTTTCTTTCGAACAAAATCCTCGAGCCAATCTTTTTTCTTTTATACAAATTCAAGCAAAAGATACGAATTCGTGTAGCTAAAAATATCGATCGACGATTGGTTAATTGTGCATATTCTAAAGGAAGCATAGAACAAGGGTAGAAAGAACGAAACAAAGACAGAACGCGAAGGATCGAGAATGGCCACTGCCAAAACGTCGATGTGGCAATCGTCGCGTTCTTTCGTCCGCTCTGCCAGCTCAGCCTCTCTGCCATCGTTTTAATTTAAGACACCCCTTCAAATGTCACGAATACGCATTCCGTTCTGCGCCGTCTTGTCGTCGGATCG
Organism: Stelis phaeoptera; assembly: GCA_943735885.1. Lineage (NCBI taxonomy): Eukaryota > Metazoa > Arthropoda > Insecta > Hymenoptera > Megachilidae > Stelis > Stelis phaeoptera. Next base: position 9,945,415 of record OX030933.1, read on the forward strand.
AAAACACACGGTTCCTCATCATCGTTTTCCTCCACCTCGAAGAACTCACCTCCTGTGAGTCATTTTTCGACGCTATTATACAAGCTAACTCAGGAAAACAAAAGTTCCTACGATTAATTACATACTATATTATTTTTATTTAGGTCGTTCTATCGTCCGAGTTCTTGAGTATCTAATGAAATTATTTGTGGTTGGTTAAATAACTCTGGACGATATCTGAATGACACGACACCCAGAGTGTTAATATATATTCACGATCTCATAGGAAAATAAATAAAATAAAAATAAAATTTGACGAAAGGAAAATAAATCGTCAATTAAATATTTAACAAATTCGAAGGTCGATTTCTTGTTAAACTAAATGCTTCTTGCTTTAAGTATGAAACAATTCGCAATAATTTCTTACATTCTGTTGATAAACATTTGATTCGGTCTATTTAGTAGATTCTTCTATTTCTCTCTTCAGCTGTGTAGTATGTCTGTGGTGGTAAGAATGATTCACAGAACAATTTTCACTTTTTACGAGTTTGTTGTTGTCCTCTCCGACGTTTTCAGCGAAGTCGTTCTGAATATCGAAGCCCGTCTAAACAAAATCTAAATCCACTTTTAACGACAGGTCAATCTTCCTTCGGTTCTCGCCTCCTCTGCAATTTGTCTCTGACTCGTTCACAGGCTCGGCTTATTTATAAGTTTCTTTCGCAGGAATTTTTGACGACGGTTTTCACTCCCAAAGTGTATTTGTGAGTCATATGTGAATGACGCTCGAATTTTTCGGGAAACTTCGTTGTCTCCTTAATAATTATTGTATCACTTATTTACTTAATCAGTAGACTTGAATTATTAATATCATTAAAATTACACGTGAGATTTTCGTTGAATGTATCAGTCATAAAAAGCATTTCAAAATATTCCTACCAGAAGTAATCAAACATTACCGAATTAGGGCGTTGAATTGATTAAAAATATAATTAGGACGAACGATTAAAATGCCAAATTGATTGAAATTACAGTTGTATAAAATTTAGCAATTGAGATTGCTTTTGCGATCAGGATTCCTACCACCAGGAAGTAACGTTGAAACGACGAGGATCCAGGAAGAGGCACGATTAGGTTTCGCAGTAAACAGAGTATCACTTACTTGTTTACAAGGTGAACCAATAATTCTCTAAAAATAAGAGACCACGCCACGACCAAGGCTATCATGGTCGATTGATGTACGCACGTACATTCCTGCGGTGCTAAATAAGCTTTAACAAACGAAACGGATTATTAGTCGTTGTTCCTCAAATCAATCTCATGTAAATACCATTTAATCGTGTTCGTCTTCGTGCTGGAAAATTCGATATTTAAGGAAGAATCACCCCTTGCTGTTCAATTGAAAAACGGGATTTCGAATTATGAATACGGCGACACAACGTTCGACAAAATGTATTTGCTTCGAGAGATGTTAGTCGTCGAGGTCTGCTTTTTGCGTTTATTCGAGTGCATCAGGGGTGATTCGACAGTGGATTTCATAAAATTTCTAGAAACCTCGTAAATATGCTTCGCGACGCAGAGACCGGGAGAAATGTTCGAAAATGGCGTCGCGAAAGGAGCTCGGACGTAAACCTGTACACATACTGAGCGAAGATGTCGATCAATCAAAGTCTATTTGTAGCAAAAAGCATCCTGTCGTTCGATGCAATCTTTTTTACCCGTATTTTTGCATTTCTACGACAGCTTTTTCTTCCCCTCTGTCGTAGAAGTTTTCTGTTTATCATTATTAATTTATAAAATTCCTTGCCGTATCTTATTTTCTCGTATTTAATAGTTACTTTAACCCTTTCTTTACTAAACAACGACTGTTTAGAGGGAACTAAATATACAAAAAATACCCGTTGCATATCAAATTTGACAAGAAAAGTTATTTTATTCGAGTCTATTCACTAAGTTGGTAAGTAAGCCTTTAGTAGACGAAAATGGTCGTAGAACGGAGCTGAGATCGTTCGGGTGACGAAAATGGCGGACGGTTAAATGTATCCTTGTCTCGGTTGTAAAATCTACCCTTGGTACGACGAGGATACGTGGTTTTACGAGCAGTTTTCCGCGTCGACCGTCTCGTTTTCCAACAACTCGAAGACCCATTCACAGCTAGTCGGTCGTCGGTCACTCGGTCGAGCGTGGTATTCCTGGGGTGACACACGACACACACCTTCGCACCGATGGATACGAGGCCTGTCTATTTATAAATGTGGGTCGACGTGGCTGCGCAGCCGGCTCGTTTCGTCATTATTACGAGTCCGCTACGGAAACGGCAGTCCTCGGATTAGCTGCACGCCGGATTAATTGAGATCTCTGGATCGGTAATTGGCCCGACGCCCGAAATAGGCCGATCGAAAGGCTTCTCTTCTTTCTTTCATTATTCCCCTTTTTTTTTACGTTTACAATTCCTTCTGAACCTGCTATATTGTATCTTTGGGGGCTAACAAAAGAGTGTAAATTAAATTTTGGTATGATAGGGATAAGCACGTTAACGTATCTACCGTAATATGTAACCCTTTTTCATTGAATAGTAGGTAGGGTGATCTGTCCAGTGAATGTCTGTAAAAGTTATTATTTTAACGACTCGTAATTCAATCCTCCGAATACTATTAGTATAACTGAACTATTTTGTTATTATGGTCAAACATCTCAGAACATTATGCTATCAATATTTTGTAGTTATAAACTTCACTAAAAATCTGGCATAGGATTTAGCAAAAAATGTGCAAAATAACTAATGAATGAACATAAACACTGTTAAACACTGTTTTTTTGTTGTTGGTTGAAGGATCTCTAAACTATACGATAATACAAATAAACTTATGACAGGATCATCAAACCACCGGAAAATACAAATTGTTGTTCTCAAGGTAACAATACTTACCTTGAATACGCGGGACGTCGTTCGTGCAACTGCTAAATATGTAAAATGAATTTAGTGCCGAATATATTATAGATAAAAAAGAAAATCGCTTTAGTGAGACATCTGTGAAATTACAATAAAATTACTCTCTAAATTTCAAAATATTATTTTTTCATTTAACACGAATTATGTTCATTCACTGGACAAAGTCACCCTATAGATATACCATTGCCCATCACGATCACAAACTGATATCTAAAATTTATTAATCAAGGAACTGCAATTAAATTAAATATAGAATTTTAAAAATGATCACTCATCAAAATCATGTCAGAAGTTTTAAAACTTCATAAAATATCCATAGAAAACCTCATAAAAGATAAACTCTTGAATTTGCAGTTGAAACGTCGAAACCGTCAGTCTCATAGGTTCAAAGCTACTTAAATCTGTTCACCATTAACATTCTACATCAAACTGCATTATCGTTATCACTGTTGACCGTGATCGTTCCATAAAGCGGTACCATAAAACCAAAGTTGTTTTGCTCTAGTTTCCAAGGCCTCGTCGTGACGACAAAGAAAACAGGCTCTCGAAGCGCAGAGGTCCGCTTGTTACGCAACTCTCGGTTCCTCATCGTCTTCTACCAATTTTCTATCGAACCATTGCAGTCACTCTGATCACCAGACTTTGGATATTTATACGTGACACTATATTTGTACAGACAACGATCTTTTGTCATAATAACAAAATATTGTCAAATTAATTCATACGTTCAGATTTTCATACATTTCTTCTTGCTTAGCGACTGTATATCATTCAAATGGAAATTTCGAGTGTTGCAATCGTAACGTTGGTACCATACGAATCATCGTCCAGTCATTTCTCAGCACCAATTCAATTCCACTGACCGGCCGAAACGGATGCACGCGTGTACGCGTGTTTGTTCGTGCGTGTTTGTTTCGCTGACTATGGACGGAGGTGAAAAATACTGTCTGGAGGCTGGCCAACGAGACTATTCCCGGAGTAAGTGGCATAAATAGCGTTGTTGTGGCCGTTCACGAAACGGGAGACTGCTTTTTCCGCGGAAAGAATGAAAGAAGGAAGATCCGCGATGCCAGACACGGTTGCTCGCGGTTCTTCGTGGAAATCCGATACGATTTCGTGACAGATGAACGACACGATGATTTTCACGGGCTAAGGAATATTTTATGTCTGCAACATTTCTGTCATATTTAAGAAGCGATAAATTACAGGATTGGATACAGAAGTAATAAATAAAGCGTAGGGGAAATAAATATTTGATTGTTTGGATTACTGGACAGCGATCTATCATCGAACGCCGCAGTGGAAATGGACGTATGTAGTCAGACGTACTGAAATTACAATTGTTAAACTTTTCGATTACGGCAATGTTCGACTGCGACAGGCGCATACGTGCAATCAAATTGCTTGGATTTACTGCATAAAATTATTATAGTATAATTCATTTAAATATAACTCTTGATAGGTGACACCTACCGCTTTCTATATGGGATCTTATTTCTGTTATGTAATCGAAATGATAATATTAGGTAAAACGAAAAGAAATTTATTTACAAAAAAAAAATAAATAGATAATATTTATTCCGACAGATAATTTCCATGGTTATTTACAATATCTTGCCACAACTTAGGCTTTTCGATGCCTCTTTTATCAAATTATGGCTGTTTTGACATTTCGTTTTCGTTTACCTAATATAATACGTAAACGACTTGCATGGTCTGACATTATTTCATTGCATTCTGTGGTATTTGACCTGTGATTTTGCAATTTCGAATTGCGTGTTTTTGTCTATAAGACTGAAGCCGTCAATCATTCTATAGTTCTACTTCAAGGAAAGCGATCAAGAATGATGGCTCCACAGGTTCTTCTACCGCCATCAAATTGTTGATTCATGGTCTAATTTGTAGTCGGACACGGTCAATTCGAGGCAATGTCTGGCAGCGTGAACGCAATCTTTGAGCCGAAAACGATCGGGCCGCGTGCTTTGTGTCTTGCCCGTTTAATGTCGCGTCTAATAATAATATAGCAAGGCCGTTCTTCCCAATGTACCGTGGATGCCTGTTCGTTACGACACGTAACTCGAAATTTGAACAACGCCCCGAGCTGACCAGCTTTAACGTTCTCCCGATCCGATCACGATAAATCAGCGTCGCCGGTGTTTTCCGCTGCCAGCTAAGAAGCTGGCACGTCACAGCACATCGAGAAGATTGGAAAATTCTTTGAAATACGGAGAAACGCGGAAGAAACGCGATATCCTGTTGTCGTCGTACGATTTTGTAGTCGTTCGAACGCGTTTGAAATCAAAAATCCCAAGAATTCTCTTGAAGTCGCTAAAATTTTGTTGGCCTTTGAAATTGAAGAATACGTAAACACTATTTGGATGTCATATTCAATTCTCTATAATCCAAATTTTCCACGGGTTCAAAAACAAATTGTGAAATATTTTCAGGGACAATTGATTTTTAAATTGCAACAGGATTTTAAGACACAATCTGTCATAAAGATCGAAGCGAAGATTCTCTGTTGAATTTGATGAATTTTTAGTTTCAAGAAGAACCTAGCATTATTCATCCTCGATATTATTTTGTAAAAATCGCCATAAAACGATCAGCACAGAAACCACGAGTTCGAGATACGACTTTCAGTCTGTCGATCATTGTTGCTAACATTTGACTTTCGAGAAGAAAGTTTCTTCATTGATTAACGGCCGACCTCTATTTTAACGAATATTAAACGGGTTGCTCGACCCGTTACCCGTGAGAAAGGAGGAAAAAAAAGGGAAGGCAACGAGAAAACAATATTTGCATTTAACAGACGATGCATATGCAAACCTAGGCTTGATTTATCACCCCAAGAACGACACGTGTCACGTTGAATTCTAGTTACGAAAGCGTGGAATGATTGTTAATTTATGCTGGCCATAATTAACCCGATGGCAAACGAAACCACGTCGGGGGACTCGTGCTTTATCAATTATCTCTTGATTTAACGCGCGAACTACGTTTCATTTTTCACGCGTCGCGTCGTTTCAAATTTTCAGGAAAACACCGGGAATCGTCAAGAAACACGAGCAAGCGTAAGAATCGAGAGTCAAACAGTTCTCTGCTCGAAGGAATAACAAAAAACGTGTAGATTAGAGAAATTAACAATGCCTGAAATAAAGAACGCGCACAAGCTGTGCATAGATGTAATACTACGTCAATAGCCGGGAGCGCGTAAACATTGACGCAAAACGATACGCTCCTGTAACAACATACAGCCCATTCTCCTTTACTCTTGAACGTATTTTCAGCTATATAAAGAATGTGGAGATGAACACCTGTACATCGTTACGAATTACGTATAAATGTAGATCTTCGTTTCTTACGTTATCTGTTACGGGGTCATCGATGACCAGCTCTATAATTCAACCGTGCGATTGAAAAATCAAGGCGCACAGAGAATTCTGAATACCATTGAAATTACAAATAAAAAAAATTTTATTTTTGCGCTGGAATATGTGTATTACGCCAATATCTAAAACTGTCAGAAAAATTAAAGTATTGACTGTTACCTATGCGATTTATTTGAAAATTTAGTGATCTTTCAAGACGTGAAATTACTCCCGTGGAAACTGATAGTGATCGAAGTGTTAACGAAGACAAAATTTCTGTATCTCAATAATATTTAAAATTATGGCCAAAATATTAACTTATGAACCAATGGGTTTTATTGTTTATCACGTCGACCGCCACAGTGAAAACGGACGTGTGTTGTCAGACACGCCCAAGTCCTATTTATTAAGAATACAATCAACCAATTCTCAAATTTAACTTTTCAATTCGATAGTTTCTTTTGGTAATTATTTGACTGTAAAAAATTTCGAGTGCCGGTCACCGGTGATCCCCGCGGCAGTCAACGTGTTGACAGTCAATACTTTGATCTCTCAAGGAGTTAAACACGTTACTCGTGTAATAAACGATTCCGTGTTAACAAAACTAATCCCATCTGCATTTAAAAACGTTTCCCGTGCATCGTCGAACGATTCAAAGAAACCGTGCCTCTTAATATTCCATGGTTGACAAAAACACGATTATAGAAACAGTGTGTCGTAAATAAAAGTGAAAGCAACGTTACCTTGCGCGCTTTCGCCGTGTCTTGGTCGCCGTTTCAAGTCACACACACGTTGCTCTATCTGCAAGCAAAAAGAACAGACAAAATCGTCCTTTATTAGATGAATCGTTTGATACAGGATCAATGTTTTCGCGGAAATCATGCATAATACTTCGATTCGAATACTTTGTTGCAAAAAGAAACATTCTGAAATCGCTGCTTCCGAGGAAACGCTTTCACTGCACGCTGCAGTGATCCACGAAATGTTTACAACAATCGTGGAAGCGTGAATCGATTAGACACGTTGCTGATCGATAGGAATCATTGACTTCTGTGTTTTTCCGTGGCGACAAAACCGCAGATCGATTTTTGTCCATTTGTCAGTAAACAGTGTAAAACGATCGTTTGAACTTTCTCGAGTTGAATTGTAACAAGTATCATAAATAAGGTTTCCGGTTATTTATTAGCGATTCATTTCCTGATGTTTCAAAGTACGCGGTGTATCGAACAGAAATTTACATTTAATTCATCCGTCGCAGCGTCAATAATTGTTTGAATATACGATCTGAAGTGACAGTACCATTTGACTTATAATTGATTAACAGATTCATAAACATTTGGAACATTTTCTATTCAAAATGGAGCTTTTCGTGTATAAAAGGAAGAATCGAGTTAATCGAACGGAAAAATAACGGAAGTATAGAGCTACGATGGCCGTGAACTAACGAACCCGGCCTCTATGCGTTATTACTGAAGTTCATGGGTCAAAGTTCGAATGCGAGCTTCGTGTATGTCGGTCATGAATGTTTATATCGTGTGACCACGGAGCACATGGCTGACCCCGTTGGAAATACGACTTTCAACAATATTTCTTTCATCGTAACGCTGCATTTTTCCTTGCAACTTTTCTCCCTTATCCACCAACGAAAGATTTGCGAAAGTCTTTTGTATTGTATAATTTCCCACAATGCTTCCTTGTTTTCTTGAAAAATATACACGAGATATATTCAACCCTTAGATGTCAAGGTTCGCCAGTGATCCACGCGTTTTTTTCTGATATTTCTTTTAAATAATCTCAAACAATGAATTACCAAAAGAAACATATTAACGTAAGGTATCAAAATTTGGAAAAACCGAGTTAAATTTTTGCTTGGAAGTCAATTGCGATAGAATTCGAGAAAATTAACCCCGACACACTTTTATTTTCCAACTTTCATTATTTTTTATATTTATACCTGTTTGTCAAGGTGTTTCTACGTTGCACGTAAGGGTTAACGTACACGAGGGCAACCGTAACGTTTTTCCATTTGAACGCGAACCGAGAGCCAGTGATTCAAACACCCCGGCCGACCTGGTTCAATTTTTAAACCCGAACGACGAGGGTGGATGAAAAAAAGAGCGATGTGCATCGGCGTGCGATCGCGTCCCGACGTCGATGCACGCGTCGCTTGCATCAGAAATAGCCGGTACGGTAATAAAAGTTCTGGGAAGAGGCGCGAACTCGTTCGCCCACCAATTACGGAGTTGCACGGCCCGCGAAGCGGAAATATTGCGAATAATTGCTGACTCGGGATCGAGTTACGTGAAATCTCGATCGTCGATCTTCTGACTCACTTGGGGACGATTTGAATTTTTCGAGAGAATCTTTGAGCAACTGCTGGAGGAAGCTTATAACGAATTTGATACAGCAGGGTGTTGATTATTTAACCAACATACATATATGTAATAGGGTGAGCCGCGTAATTTGTTCAGATTGTGCAATTTGTAATCGCATCGTGAGTGCAACGATGCACGTAAGAAATGTGAATGCACTTTTTTATTTTTTACGTGTACTAATTCGTCAAAAAGTGATAGAGTATAATCTCTCGGGAATGAATAATTCATAAGATATTTGAAATTTTCCTAAAGTCGAGTTAATTTAATTTAATAGCAATGTAAAGTTTTATCGATTGTAAAAGGTCGTATACACTAGTACTCTATATTTAATCGTTGAATTCAAAGGCAATAAAAATTCTTTTTATGGGGATATCGCCAGGATATCCTGTATTCGTGTTCATTTGTTTCTGTGGATTATTTTTGTCCTTCTTTCTCGAGGAAACATGAAGATTGTTTTGCAAAAAGGAACGAAGAGAATTTTTGAGGACAGAACAGATTTGGGGAATGTGTAATAAAATTAATTTCAGGGTGGGGGGAGTAGTATGTCAAATTTGCTGAGATATAAAAGAAACAATTGACGGATGGTTTTTAACGCGAATTATTTGGAAACAACTCAAACAGTTTATGAATTTGATGTGCAATAAACTCGGGCACGTGTATCGGAAATCTCATTTTCCCCCGTGCTTTCCACGATTAAAACGAAGCTTTATTAAAACGTTATATTGATGGCGTTACAATTTTAAACAATGCACGAACGCGACGAGCGGAACGAGCATTTTCATGGTTTATTGGAAAATCGAACCGAGGTCTTCCATTTTTTCCCCGGGAAATTATCATTTTTACACAACATGGAAGGTCGATCGTTTCCAACATCGAACGAAACTGCGTACCTCGTTAATAACGAATATAACACAGAAAAATTACAAATTCATAAAATCATCTTCGTTGCATGGCATCGGTGTCCTTAATATTATTTATGCTTAATCGTTTGCTAATTATCTGTATTCAATAATTTACATTTTAAGTCGTTGACGATACAAACGAAATTTCGCCCCCCCCCCTGAGTTTTAAATATTTGGTAGAATAAACGGCTGGATAATATAGTACATAGATACTTGAAATCAGAAATATTATAGCTTGCTTTGAAACTGTGAAAAAATATATCTGCCAGGAAAGGGTTAAAACTATAAGTTGAAATAAGACTTGAAAACATTGAATTGGATAATTAGCTCATTTAACTTGTTAATGAATTACATTTGAACAGCCACGGAAACACAAGACAATTAAGTGTTTCGGTTCTACTAGAATTGAAAAAAAAAATTCAATAAACGAAGTTTAATCACTTCGACCCGTGAACGGCTCGTATGGCATTCAACTTGTTAATGAATTACGCTCGGCGTGAATTTCACGTTTCACGTTTGGGATCCGTTACACTCGGTTTCTCGACGAGAACCGTTCGCGTTCGGTGACGTTTTTACGGGCCAGAATTTGAATACGAAAAGACAGAGAAAGCCGTGGTTCCAGGTACCGATGACGTCCGCCATTGTTTCCATTGTCGCTGTGACTCGGCACAATGATCGCAACAAAACGATCGAACAATGGACTTCGAGTCCGGCACGACTTCCAAAGTGAAATTCCATCGACGACACGGAGTCACTCTTGGCTCTTCGAGCCAACAAGATGAGAAATAAAGAAAGAAAAAAAAAAAGAATACGATCTGCACGATATAATGCGTGATTCTGATGAATTTGAACGTTTGCATCATCGACCCGGTCGACAGAGTCTGCTCGTTTCGTAATTGATGTTACTGAACCGACAGATTTATCGCGTCCAGTAGCTTATCGAGCTTGTATTTCTTTCGTTTCTCTTTTCTCCACCTTTGATACGCAGATTTCTTTCGCTCGTCTGCTTCTTTTTATTGCCACTTTCGTTTGTTTATCGACGGAGAAGATGAAGAAAAGAGCGACTAAAAGTTTAGCGGAGGAATTATATTTTACAAATAGAGCGACAGAAAATTTCGAAAGTCTCCTCGTAGTTTCAAATAAATACGAACTCGACTCAGTGAAAACGGACGTATGTAGTCGGACACATTGAAATTCTAATTATTAAGAATACAGGCAATTCATTTTCATTTTTAACCTTTGAATTCGATAGCTGGCATTATCAGCTTAATATTAACGCCATCTGCCGTTTATTTCATCGCTTTTTTTTTGTTAATTATTTGATTGTAAGAAATTTCGGGTGCCGGTCACCAGTGACCACCGTGGCAGTCAACGTGTTAAATAATAAAATTGCTGCAAAGTATACATTCTAAAGATTTCATAAACTCATGAATAATAAACTCGTCCCCTATTTGTTAATAATTAACTCAAAGTTTCAAATTTATTTAATTCTCTATATGATTCCAAAATAGAATCACTGACGAGTTTAAAATTACAAGAAATAATTCTTTTTTCCATTTCCTTTTAATCCATTACGTTCGAAAGTAAATCGATATTTTCCATACTTTCAATAACGGATCGAAATATTACGCATTTTAAACAGCCGTTTCTTATTTGAATTTCAAATAAAATTTGCCCAGCTCTGTTCAGCATCGACGAGGAGTTAAAACGACCCGGGGCGTTTTCTCCGTTGGAAACTCTCCATCGTCCCCGGATTCTGGAAACTTCCAAGAATACCGGGGACAATCGGTTCGTTCGAGATTTTCAGGGTCCTCGAGCGTCCCTAATTTCGAATAAAATCGTCGTCACAATTCGAAAGTTTGTCCGCGTTTTCGTGAAACCGAGTTTTTGTCCGCGTCTTTCCGACAAGATTTCATCGTCACGCTTTTTATTTATTTATTTTTTTTTATAAAAAGCAGACGATAAAAAGGAGTGGCGGCAATGTTCGTCGAGGGGGCGAGAAGAAACCGGGAGGGTAGTATTGATCGCTCACCGAAAACATTCGCTCTCGTCGACCGACTTTTTTCTCTCCGCCACGAGTCGAGTGCTCGAGGAAAAATGTAGAAACGTATATGTGTATGTGTGTGTCGCGAGTTTTGCATCCATCCCTCGTGGAAAAAGGAAGAGAAACGGCGTTATATCTTCCTTTTATCCCGTATTAAACCGGCTAGCCGTGTTATCTGCTCGTACGGAAATAACGGGCCCGTAATGAACGTAAACGAGTTAACAATTACACGCGTCCAGAAAACGTTCCGATATCTTTCGCTTTTTGCCCGTCCACCGACAACAGCCTGTCTCGCGCGATTCCTTTTTTATCATCGTTTCGCGAACCTTCGTGTCCGTCGGAATTTTTATTCCCCTCGTCGTGATAAACGGAGAACAATTAAGCGATCGTTCGCTTTCTTTTTCTCTCGTTCCTCTTCGTTACGTTAACGCGTTGATCGACGCCAAAGGTGAGATCTAAAAATAACACGCACTCGAATCGGAATCTTTAAATTATTTAACTCGGTGTTATTCGAAGATTATTTACTGTCATTGTTTTGTTATAATATATTAATTCTAAAATAGTAACATAGCGTAGTGTGTGAGATCAATTAATTAAATTAATTTTAGATAAAATTCTTGATAAAGATACGAGTGTACAAGGTTCTATAATATAGAAATTTATTTAATACGACAAAATATTAAATAATTTTGTATTTATCAAGTAGATTGGAATATTATGGAAAATGTAAGGAATGTTTTTAATTATGATTGAATCTTGATTAAAATAAATTCGAGTCTTTAACGAATTCTTTAACCGAGAAATTCAAACTACGTTCAACTAATTATTGGGTTGGTAATTAAGTGGTAGATTTTATCGACTCATCCTGTATACAATTCGTCGAACGATGCACACTTATCCCCCGATTTACATACAATGTGCATAATTCAGTCACAAATTTCAACGTAAAATAAAACTAAACATATATCTTAAAAAACATAAAAATAAAATTATAAAAACGCTACAAAACCTATAATTGTTTATCACTAACCAGTAAATACGAAGTTTTAAAAATTTCCGAATAGAAAAACACAATGATGTACACCTTTCTGCAGCTAAAAATTTACCGCACTAAATCACACGAACAGAAAGTTTGATTGTACATACAAAATGTGGAATCCCCATTTTTAGACTGGAACTGAAGCTTACTTTCGTTATATAAGCACCAATGTTACAAAGCGAACGGAATTAAAAAATTTTCTTTTTTTAAATCCCATATTTTAACAACCGCGTAAATATGAAATCGTGTAAATAAAGTACCGTGTAAATCGGGGAATAGGTGTATTTCGTAAGTGCAAAAATAAACGGCAGTTATTTAAAGCGTCAAACTCCAGTGACTCACCCCGTATCCGATAAACACATCAAACTCGAATTAAAGCTATCGCCCGGTCCCACGGCCGAGAAATACTTCTATGAAACGACACGTTCCGCAACACCTTCAACCCTCCGACAAACCTACCCTTCACGAGTGAACTTTCTCACACTACCCTAAATCCGTGGGTAGCTCTACCAGGGGTGGTTCTCCCCGTAATAGGAGAAACGAGCGGCGTTATCACTCAGAAAGCATCATGGATGCAAAGTAGGAGGGCTGTTCAAAGAGAAATTATTTTCTTCACGCTTTATTCGTCCAAGTTACCGTGAAATTTTGTTACCCAGTAACCATTCGAGTTACTAGGTCAGTGTTCATAATCCCAAAATTATAATTTATGGATTGTTCGAGTTTTTATTATATTTGTACCATTTGATTCGTCTATAGATTGGAAAAAATATATTGTTTGATTAATTTTGATGAAAATAGAATAATGAAATTTAAAATAAGTGAAGTTTATTGTATTAGTTTATTGTATTATTTTCATAAGAAAAAGTTCATTCAATTTGTGGAAGGGTATTTATTTCGCCGTGACTATAGTCACCCCTTGGTATACAGTCGGTTTTTAACTGGTGGCTCTATAATCACCCTTAGTATCTAAAGGGTTCAAGAGATCAACCCCGTCGATAAACCTTGTCCTGCGGTTCTGTTCACTTTCCAGAAACCCCTTCTAGCTGGTTCAACGACGTCACTTGATTTTCTACCCTTCTTACAGAGAAATGACACTCTTTGATTTATAAGTATTTTTCATGAATAAACGGTAGAAAATACATTGTTACGACGATGTGAGTGGATAAATATTTCGAAATTAGGTATTAGGTTCTCCCAAAAGTTATATTTCTTAATGCTTTATATTTCATGTCATCTTATTAAGTTATATACGATTAATTTTGGCCTATTCTTCCTTATCTTCTTCCATTTCTCCGAAAACTGCATAATACTCTTTCTTCTTTACCATTACCAGACAAAGCGTTTTGAGCAGATAGAAAAGAAACTTTTGGGACAACCTAATACTAATATTTACCAGTTCGGCAGTCCAAATATCAAATTTCTAAATTTTTAATTTCTAAGTTTTCAAATTTCAAACTTTCAAATCTGAAAATTCTAAATCTCAAATTTCCAACTTTCCAAATCTCAAATCTCTAAATTTCAAATTTCCAAATTTCCGAATTTCGAACTTTCAGATCTCAAATTTCTAAATTAAAAATTTCCAACTTTCCAAATTTTCTTCACAGTAGAAGAAATTCTTAAACCTCGTGAAAACACACAGCCCTCGCGCTTGGTCGCGTCCAACAGAGTTGTTCGTCGAAATTTCAAACGGGGCAGCAGCTCTGGGCGGAAGATAAATTCTCGAGATAGAGAAGCGAGCAGGACGAAACGTGGTCGATCAATCGCGAAGCGAAGTAGAACTTCAGCAGGGTGGTTAAAGTTACCCTCAGTCACGCCCAGGGTTCGTCGACCTCGCGTGTTTCTCGTCAGCCCGATTCGAACTTACGAACGACGGGGAAAAAAAGAACGTGAAATAGAAATTTTGGGTCGTCGCGGGGACACATCGGTTAATTCCTATCGATCGGGTCATCCAGGGTCGTCGGTTAAAATAGCCCGGCCACCCTCTTTTCGTTGACGTCACCGGCGTGTCCTTGAGAGAATTTAATCCCCACGTTGAGCTTCGGTTTAAACGCGAAACGAAGATTTGTAGGGTTGTTTGGGTTCTTTGTCTTAATATTAATGTGATGTAAATTACTCGATAGAAGTGTTGATAAAAACGATTAAAAGCGATTTAACATTTAATTGCCATGGCACGGAGTGCTCGATAGGGTCAACAGTGATCCGGTTCCATTTTATTATTTATCTTTGTTGAACGCTAACTCGCACGTTTTAAAGGAGATATATTTAATCTGAACAAATTGCCCCGTTGTTTCACCTTCGCATTCGGCGAAACTTGTTTCCCACCGAGGAACAATTTTTCCCTTGGATTTCGTGTAATATCGCGGCACCATTTATTTTTTCCCGTAATTCATAATTTCTCCGGGCGAACGCAGGGTCACGTTGAACAACCGAGTGCTTCTTTTCCAACGTGGTCTTGTTAATCCACGGGTTCATTAATATTAATAGCCGGGCAAACGGGAAAATTTCAAGATACGTATTATTTCAGCTCGTTCTTTCCCCGTTCTACCTTGCTTCGAGGCTCGAGTTACACGCGAACAAAAGAAATTTATTCTTCTTCAACCCTTTTACTGTTCAACCTCCAATGCGAGCTGGCCTGGCCTTTATATGCCGAATTACTCCGTTTTGCTCAGAAAAACATATCGAGTTCTTCAATCCTTCATAATATCGATAAAACTTGAACTACTTGAACAGATGTAGATCCCTAATGATTCTGATAAAATAAAAAAAAAATGGCCTTCGGTTAATCTGAATAAAATGATAATCGACGGACGTTTCAAATTTTCCTCACGGCCTTGTAATATTCTCTCGCATCTGGTTCGCAGCTTAAGGATGCATCAAAGGAACCAGGCCAGCCTAAAAGCAGCCGTATCCCGATTCCTGACCACCCGTGAATTCCCCGGAAGCCTTTGGCAGGGACGGGGGGAGGGTTAAGGGGGGCAAGAACGCTTTCAGGCGTCTCGCACGAGTACGTCGGGACCCCGGAAGGCGGCTTGCAACGTGGGCGGAAAAGCTCAGATCAATATCAAGCGCGAATTGGAACGTTACGCGGTGAAAATCGACCCGTGACCTAGTGTGGACCCGCCCGTAGGTACAGCGTAGCTAGTGGCGCCATCTTAAACACACACACACAAACAGGAAAAGCGTGCGTGTTCAACGTTAGAATTTTCGTCGTCCCAACGCCAGCGTAATCCGCCTCGCTTCAAGGCGTCTTAATTTCGTCGACGACCTTCTCCAAGTCTCCCCCCACGTATCCTACTCCGCTGAACGCTCAGCAATTTACTAAATTTTCAGCCCGGAGTTCCTGGCACGCTTTTAATTCCCACCGAGGGAATCCCATTTGTTTCGCGTAATCTTCCCCATTCTGAGCCCCCCCCCCCACACTCTTCTCCTCTAACACCACCACGTCGTTCACGGCAGAAACGTCTTCGAGGAATATTTTACGAGGATTTTGAGAACGCCATGCGGAATTAGGAGCCCGTCAAATCTTTACGTTTTCTTTTTATATTTTATCCTTATGCTTGCTTGCATTTGAAATATTCCATATTTCACCCGATCCTGCTTCTGTGAAATGGACGGTTCGCAACAGTAAGCATAGTGTGTGTTTTAACAAAAGTTCTGACTAAGACTTTTGTTTCACAGTAGTAAAAATCTATATTGTGCTTTGCGTTCGAAGGAAATTTTTATTTGAGCTAATAAAATGAATAAATTTGTGTCACTTTGGATCCGTACCCAGAAAATTATAGTATCGAATTCTATAATTAATGTGTAATGTGGATTTTTCGATTTCGGAAATGGTTTCCAGTGGAACGTTTGCGCGGTAAGTAGAACAAGTGGATGATTGGTCAGACGCGGACTTAAAAACAGCGCCTAGCGAACTTGCAGTGGTTCGAGGATGTTTTACGTGAAATGGAATGATTTCATGAAGTATTTTTGGGTAATGAGATTGATATAGAAAATATTAGAACAACACGTTTGTGAATTTTAAGGTTTTTGGAGTAATTTTGAAGTTGGGTCATTTTATAAGAAACACACAGAAACTCTATATTTTAATTCCACGTATGCAAATGCAATTTCAGCGAATACTCGATTAATTAAATGCACTGTTGTCTTATTATTGAAATTGTTGGAATTTTATAGGACGAATGTGTCCGCGTCACCTTGACTTTTATTAAACAAGCACGTCGTCTATTTGAATTTCATTTATCGATCAACTGAATCTACTGCTGAAGCCTCATCGAAATTATTCCTAACGATTGTTCTAATTATGCAATCACTCATTAACGAAACAAAAGATAACCGATACAAATATGCTCAAGTAATATTTCGTCCTTACAATTTGCATGCAGGAAACGTTAAGAAAATCTTTGAAATCGAAAGAATAAAATGACCGACAGGTGAATCTGCATACCACGAAACAAGAAAGCGTTTTTGCATTCTCATTTTGTTATTCAATCACGCGACAGTGATTTAAATGCCACATTACAGGATGACATCTCTATTTTCTCATAATACTCGAAAGAAGTGAAAAGGCGAGCCATTATCGAAATAGAAACTCGCAAAGTAGTCAAACGATCGTGTGAAATCGTACACGACTGTGAGAAATGTTGAAAATCTTTTAATTTCGTCGCCGTGTCAGCCAATAACCGAGCTCGTTTTCGTCGACCAATCTGGTAGACGAATGGAACGTGTTCCTACTTATTTACACGAGGAAAGTTCCAGGCGTACGTCACGGCAACATATGTGCTGCGGGGAAGCCACGGTGGATTAGTATTAGAGTAGACCTAACATTAATTCCGAGTGCGGTAGATTAAGAGAACACTAGCTAGGTTTCCTCTCGTTCTCACATTTTCCACTACCACTTCCGGTGTATAACTGCCTGGATTATTTGCTCTCTTGTTACTCGCTTACATTCTTTGTTGCACACCAGGTAACTCGTTCGATTATTATCTGTTCCCTTTTTAAACCAATTTTATTCGGGTTGATAATTTTGAAGATTTAAAATTTATGATCTCGTATTAAATTATTCCATTATCACCATAGATCGAAGGATGTATAATGCAAAACACGAATAAAGGATAACAAGCAGTAGAATAATTCTTTTTATTTATATGTACATACGGTTAAGACATTTATGATATACAAGGACACCATGCAAACTCATTAGTAACCCAGTTGTACTTTTAATTGAGCCATTAATAATGCATGATCGAATCGATCGAAGGTGTGTCATTTTACTTACCTACAATGAAACGAACAGTTGACAGTCGATTAAGAATGTATGTCTAAAGCGGTTTTTAACGATCTACATTAATTTTTGTCAAGAAAGAAAGAAGGAAAACAGTATTATATTTAGTGTATGCAATTTGTTGCTAAAATTATATTAACAACTGTAAAGCAATCAGACTAAACAACAAAATTTATTCCTAACACGTCACGGTACAGAAATATTTATACATATTAATGAAGAAAATTGTCTTACAAGTTATAACAATTTTTTGCATACTCCTGATAGTTTCTTTTATATTCTTTTGAAAATATTCCTGTTCTTCGCACACTTTCGATTCGCAGAATAAAAATATGTCGAAAAAATGATATCTATAGAAACTTCGATGCATACTCGTGTATTCAATCGTCCGTACGAGGGTTAATTTTCAACCATTCGTGGCGTAACAAGTTTGCAGAGCAAAGGATACAGAGTAAGTAGATTATGTCAGTCACGGTCAGACAATGGCGTTGGGTTCGCTCATTGAAGCGCACGTACGTGCAGCCTTGTGTTTTTTTTTTTTTTTCATTCATATATGCTGAACGAAAAGCGAACAGAATGAAGTTACTTTCTGTTCAGAATAAATACTGCGAAGAAACGAAAGAAACGAAAAACAGGAAGGAAGAAGGCACGATGAAACGGGGTCCCCCGAGTACCGATAACTCTGTTGAACGTTTATTGGTAAACCCTTGACCGACTTCGACTTCGATGCTCAAAAAGGTCACAGGCTCTTCTTTTTACGCCTCTGTGAACAAAAGTGATTCGACCCAGAAGATTTTCTTGTCACATCGGTGACAGGAAAATGAGAAACGCGTTTTGTCGCTTGAAAAAATAAAAACGAATGAAAATTTCCGTCTCGTTTTCCGGTTTCCATTGTGTTGTTATAATTCACGTTTGTAACGTTATTGTAACTTGGTCAAGGTCTTCGTGCTTTATTTTATATCTTATTGTATCTCTAATGAACCGTACAAAGAGGCTGTAATTACTGCCGAAGAAGAAACATCATCGTTTAAGTATAATTTTGTTAATGAAGAGGGATTGTTATTTACTCGGTTAGTCGAATTGTTCGTTAAAAATCTTATAGATTGTTCGTTAAAAGACTTATAGAACGAAACTTCTTTTTTCCTCTATTTCTAAAGAATTTGAAATTTTTGAAAATGATATCTCACGTTAACCGAAGAATGTCAAGTTCTTAACTCATGAATCTTCAAAGGTCGAAAATAAGTAGTTAAAGTAAATATTTACTCATGATACTATCAGTATTTACTAATAGGTAGCTAAGAAAATTAATATACGCAATTTGGGCTATTAACAGATTAACCTAAAACAGGGTACGTAAACTTGCAATTATCAAAATAATGAAATTATAATTTTACATTTGATATTCCAGTTACTAAAATCGAAATCGATCCCTTATATCCAAAGTTCTGTCGTTTCGCTACAAATTTCTTAATAACATAACAAAAAGTATTATTATTCCTTTAAATTCCTTTGGTGATAGAAACCATTCTACAACTATCGTTTCTTATAGTCGTTCGACCAGATTAAAAATAAATTTTACCTCAATTATCTAACATTTTCCAATTTCTATTCTATTTCAACGTTGCGTTAATGAATTTTCATGTGCATAATTACTTCATGGAAAATTTCCCGACACAATGGGCGAAAGTCAACCGGCAGAAATTCCGAGTCGTTCGGCGAATTCGTGCTTTTAAACGCGATTCCCGATTTTCCAGGCCGGAGAACGGCGCAGACACGTCGCGTTTCGTGAAAGCTGCTTCCGATGCAACGAAAGGGGGGCGTATACTTCCCTTGAAGATTTACTTCCGACGGCAAAGTATACGCATTACCTGGCTGAATTTATTGCCACCGAGTGTACGTGCACCGCTGTGTAGACTGCATCGAAATAATAGCGGATTTCTCGAGCTGTGGCGAAGCGTCTACCAACATGGCCACACACACACACACGTCGAGGCCATACTAATTCCTCGTATAAATAAAGGACTTATCTTTGGTTTGCACTCGTTCTCCAGACGTTATGATATACTAACCTCATTAGCATGAGGCACGCTGGAAGAGTATGGCTTCAATAACCGCGTGTTTGAGGGAATCGGTGACGCGATTAAAAGCGATTCTTAGACTCGGATTTTTAGCCTTCCAAGCACGTCAAGCTGTTTATTGTGACCATGGATGTTTTTTCGATTTAAATCCCAACAAGGTGTATGTTTATGTAGAGATAGCGATGTTTAGATTAATGGTGGAAGCTCTTTTGGTTGGAAATTAGCTCGTCACAGACCATTTTATAATAACTTGACTTTGATTATTATATAAAGAAGCATTGTATGATTATATTTCGAAGTTGGATAGTTTGATAATTATCTCAGTTTTCTCAGCAATATTTTATTTGATGAATTTCATAGGTACGTCTAGCAGCATAAAGAATATTTATTGTAACCTTGAAATTAGTGAAATTCATAATTACTGCACAGGGATTAATTAAAAAATATTTCGTACGATCAGTTTTATTGCTACGAAATGAATTTTGCATCGTTGCTATAGAAGACCCTGCGGAAGATGTAAGTCGCCATGAAACCTGAACAACCCCCCTCTTCTTACAGTTTTGTCCCCAGACTTGTAACTGAAGATTGCGCAATAATTAACAAAGCCACCGATTAATTTAAAAAGATTATATACAATGAACGGTAGTTGCTTATCTAATCCAGACCTAATTTCGAGCAGTGTCGCTTAAACTAGCCCTGATAATGTTCCACGTATCATAAGCCCGGCTTTGTGCAAACAGCTATAAAAAAGTCGTCTTTAAATCAACCCACTCTTCAAAACCGTTGATATGAAAAGGTACGTCGAATAATAATTACCATCAACGATTTTTGCTTAAACGGAATTACACAAAAATGTACACAGTTTGGAAGATGATTTTGGAAGGTATACAACGACGGAATCCGTGTATCTGCTTCAAGATTTCGCGAACAAATCGTGAAAAGGCGTGACGTTAAATCACGAGGGGTGGAGGGCAGGTCCAACGAATTTTCGAGCTCGAAATCTGCGAGGTAGGATGTTTCACGCTAAGGGGTGTACCATACGTGTACGTGTATATTCACCGAGAGCCATAAATTCGGGCGGATATCGGTTGAGCTCTAAAGCGAGCTTCGAAAATTATGAGTTGCCGGAAAATGCGATAGATGATGCCGAAACGAAAACGAACCACCACGGACCAAAAGCATCGACCAATCGGCGGGCTTCTTGTGTAACTCGTGCAGCCACTGATTGGAACGGGCGTGGGAGTATCGAATCGATTAGACCCCCGATCGATTGTCGCACAGAGGCTCTCTCGCCCTGTCCCGGAAACCCTTCGCTATTGCTCCACTTTCGATGCTGCCCGTGATTTCTTCGCCTCGATATCTTTTCTCTGGTTTCCTTCTTTTTTTCTTTGTCTTTTTTTTTTTTTTACCTCATTCTGCACTTTTGTTCATTCTGTTTCTTCTTGGTAGGTTCGTGTATATGAAACGTCATTTCTTAACCTATTCGCTTCGTAGGGCGCTACAACTTGATTTACGACATTGTTTATAAAATCAATGGATGAAGTTAGGACGATTAAAATTAATTGTTGTTTATTTTATGGACAAATTTCTGAGAACAAAGTTCTTGCGAACTTTGCATTCGGTTGTCCCCTCTGAGGAGACATATTTAACGTACCAGAGTATTTTGAAACGCGACATTTAAACTTCATTTACATTAGAACGAAGAAAATTGAGGAAAGGAGTAAAAATAAATGGACTCATAAGCATTTGTAACTCTTCCGTTCCAAAATAGCACGTTTGCTGGAAAAGTAGACTAGATTCGATCGTATCCAAAAATACTTCGAATGCAAAGGGTTAAGATTACATTTTCCAAAGTTATTTTATATAATAACTGAGATGCTTAGGTGGTTCCATTTCAGTAGACCATCTAGTATTTAAAAATATAATTAATATAATTAATCATATCAAAATCGTAGAAAATCCTTCGAATTTATAATTTCATATTTGTAGCCTTCAGAGATCGTTTCTAAACAATTAACTACGACTACTATTGTCATAGTAATTTTCTCTTCATATTTCTATTTGTAAATTTCCATTACCAACAACAGCAGTAAACAGTGGTAGCGGTTTGTAACAGTTAAAAATTATAATGCAATTCGAATGGACAGTTTGTACGATTGTTCATTGTTCCAGGAAAGTCTCATTTCCGTTTCGTTCGATCGTAAGACCATCATACGATTGTTTTACCCCCATGAATTCGTAATGATTCCTGGTGTTCGTTCAACAACGATGCTTCTCGCGGTTCGAGCACGCGCCGATGGATCGAAAACACCTCGTTTCCTATAATTGCACGGCAAACATTGCTTAATTACCTCCTCGGCTGGCTTTTAAAACGTGGTTACATAATGCAAGAGGTTCCGGCTGTCGGTGCCGTTACCGGTTCAACCATCAACAACGAATCCTACGTTTTCCATGGAAGAAAAAAAGAGCTGAGAATATTTGTCAGAGAAAGTAATTCGCGAACGATCTTTGTTCACTCGATGGAATTTTTTCATCTTTTCGCGACTTTGAATTCTTCCGATTCACGCTGAAACTTTCGTGCTGTCGTTTTATTGCAAGAATGAATGAAATTTTAATAGATAATTGTGATGACTTGAAAATTTAGGTGCTAAACAATATTGCGAATAATTTAAATAATCGAGGAATTACGGATTATTTAATTTTTAATTTTTAAATGACGACTTTACGGTGGTACGTTTGCAAATGCAAAAAAATAGAAATAATTATATTAACACCGGTGTTATTTTGAATAAAATTCTTCCAGTCATTTCAAATTGTTTACGGTTTCCTTTTACGTACAAATCGCGAGCTGTTTGAAGTAGCACCTTTGCAAATTAACCGAAGAGACGTTAACGAATTGTTCATACAAGTAGAGGAATATTCCCAAAAAATTGTTCCAAAGTACCAGTTACAGAATGCTATTAGCAGTCGACAATGATCGAATGTTAAGTGCAGCTGGCGCTAATTACCGAGCCGTTCAAGGTTCTAAAATCTATCGAAAAACTAGTTCAAAGTTTTAAAATAAAAATTCTACAAATAACAATTTTTATCCAAAGCGATCGATATTGAAGTTAATCATTTTTCCGTGAATTTTAAAACAAAATTCGAGGGAAGTTATCGAATTTACTCGCCAACCACGTATCTCACAAAACCACCACGGTGGTTATAATTTCATCCTGAAGAATCATTTACCGGGAAACCGCAACAATGGCTAAAGGGTTAAAGCGAACGAATCAGTGTTTCGCGGTTTCGTCGCGAGACCAACCCTTTATCCCCCTCTCCTTCGCGAAGGAAGGGGTTGGCCGTTTGCAACCCTAATTCACGAACGAGCAAAGCGAAGGGTAATGCGTCCGTGCAGTTTGGCCCCGTTAATATCCCGGTAATGGACACCGGAACAGGCAACCTTGAAGAGATAAATTTCGCGATAAGGCCGATAATTAACGCCGCTAATGGCCGTTATTATACGAGAGGCATAAGGGAAAAACGTTTCAGAAACGCGTACAAATTTCGCCGCGATGCTTCTCGTATTCATCGTCGACCGTAACGACGCCACGGTTTACGTAATCGGAACGTTGTGTATCTTCTTCGACGAACAGAACGGTCGCGTAATCGGGAAAATTGTTTCTTTGGTGTGTTACCCGTTGTATTGTCAACACGTCGGAAACATACGAGATCGATGATATCAATTGCAGTTAGAGAGGGTTTGAGAAACCGACGAAGGGATGAATCGAGGTTTTGTGAACTCAGAAACATGTCCATTGACGTTCAGTAATCGTAATATGCGTATCGTAATGATACTGAAATGGATGTAATAGGTGTACAAATTGATTGGATGAATTTTTGAAAATATTTTACTCCTACGGCATAGAAACTGAAAATTTACTTCGTAGCTAGCAGTATTCTATACTTTTTAGTATTATACATACATCCTTGAAAAATAATTTCAAAAACATTTTATTCGGAAATTTTTAAGTTGCCAAAAGTCTAAGTTCCTAGAAATATATTTCTGTTCTTCATGTCTGTTGAAAAAGGTATAGTATTTTCAGCTGTATGAAAGGGTTATACTGTTCGTCACATAAAATAAAATCGTGAGGTATTAAACACCTTCAACAAGCAAGTTGTATCGTATAATTATTGCGTTGTTCGTAATCATTCTTACCTAAGTAAACTGAATACCTTCCACGTCATCTAATAACGTATTGGTTCTTCTATCGCGTTAATTACAATCGGCTCTGATAATCCTTTAGAAAGTTGTCGTTTAACAATCGTTTCACCCCACCAATTACACAACATTTTATACGGTTCGCTATGATTATTATCTCCGCTGTCAACCGTTTAATTATAGATAATCATCATCATCGTAGCTAGAAGTTTGCTTGATTCGAGGCTAAGATTATTTACGATTCATTAACAGGGATGAACTTTCGATACTTGAAAAGATTGAAGATGATTTTGAATTTCTTTCGGAATATTTGTGTTTTTGTGTAACAGTCGGAAGTCCATGATTGAATTAATAAATATTGTAATTTCTTTTACTATTTGGTATTCCACTTTGGGAAATTTAATTATTTCTAGATTGAACCCTTTCACTGACGTGTATCGGCAAATATTATTCAGGGGAGTTTAATTATTTCTAAGTTTAAAATCTTTAAATAAACCGAACGAAAGAAATTTACTTTTCCAGATAATATTTGCATTTCTGTCGACAACAAAATGTCAAACGAATTCGATATATTTTCTAGGATGACAGAGGAATTTTTTAAAGGCAGTGAATCTCGGATATTCAATTTCACTCCTATAATGTATCCTATGTGTTTGCGACACGTATCGAGCTACCTCCCATAAACGTAAATCGATCCTTTATCGTGCTTGTTATCCGAAGAACCATGCACTACGCGCGAAAAACAGATATACACCTTTCAAATTGAACACACTTTAGCCGCTATCTCTTCTACTTTTCATCGCGAGCCATAGAGCCATAGGGCGCTTGAAAATATTCTACCAGCGAAATGACTGATTCAGGCATTTAAATCCCCCATTCAGAAGCTTTCAAACGAACCTGCCAACCAGTGTTTCGCGTTTCCGCCTTGATATCACGATAACTTTCAACTTGCCGAACACACAATTCCCGCATACCGAAGCTGCCATTCGAATACTTTAATTAACGCGACGATTATCACGACGGAAAAAGCTATTTTCGACACGTCGTACAATAAAATCATCCCAGTTCTTGGTATATTCGAAATTCAAGTCGAAATTCTGTCGGTACTCGGTTAATCTAGCACACGAATTTCACTGGTATTCGGATCTTCAAATTATTCTACTGGTATTCCAATGCTTGAGAATTCGATTATTTAAATTATTTGAATTTCAAATCGAGGTTTGTTTAGAGACCTATTTCGAATTTCCGCCTTTGTCGTTCAGAAATTAAATACCGCTATTCGGGGATCGAACGCGTTGCGTTTCAAGCTTCGATGTCACGGATCGCGCGATGATTTACACGCTTCATTAAATCGGAACGTCAAAACGGTTCAGCACAGCGCGGCGTAGATCTGCACGCGAGTATCCGCGCACAACGGAACGCGAAAGCGTTCGGCCATAAATCCGCGAGGATGGGATAATTGACGGCACGGCAGGGAAACGATCGCGAATCGAACCGATACGAAATCCTTCCCTTCCCCTATTCTTCGTGATCGTTTTGCAAACTTAATTGGCGGACGCTTAACTGGCCGGCCACATCGAGATACGATATCGTACGCGTAAAACAATGATCGACTTTCCTTTTCGCGTTTCGCAACCAGAAGAAGATTCATTTAGGTTATCTCCCGGGCCGATCGCGAAAGAATGAACATCGATCCGCGAGGATTCCGCGGTCCTATCGTTTGCAAAATCGTCGCCGAGCAGCTCTGGCATCGTGATATATTTAAGCAAGACCGTTTCTTATTGGTAAAGTAACCGGAATCTGGGCCAGTTACAACACCTGTCGGCTCGATGGTCGAAGAAACCCTCGACGATGACTCGTTCGTCGCGACGTATGCCAAATTACTATGCGTTGTTTAGTTTCAGCACTTGGAGCGGCCAATAAATGGTTCGTCGAGTTCGAGTGGAAAGGTGGTAACTGCACGTTGTGATATGTATTTTTTTTTTGTTATCATATTTAAATTCGAATAATTTGAATAAGTTACAAAGAGTAACTTAAGGTGTGGAAGTATTTCGTTAAAAAACTCCAACCTCCGCTGTTTGAAGGTTAATTAGTTGAATAAGGAGATAATTCGTTTCCCTCGATTAACAGATTATAATCAACAAGTAATCATTTACTTTACACAATTATTAGATTGTAAGAACTATTCTTAAACAACAAATGAAACGTCGTATAGAAGATATCGGTCGAAGTAAGTACGAGCTCATGCGTTAAGGGTGCATGCACAATAATCGTGCAACGCGACACACGTGTACGTACCCTTTTATCGATAGGATTATATCACTCCTGGTGCACAAACAAGCCTATTCTATAATCAAGAAACGAAAAATTACAATCGATTTATTGTCATTGGAACGTTAACAACACCCAAGTTCTATGATTTGTTGAATGAAATTATAAGTAACTCGTTATAATTTGCTACAAGTACTCTGTTTAAGTTAGTCTAGATTAGAACGTAAACATTCCATTAAATATTTACTGCCATTTTAGCAAGTATCAGAAAAATTCAGAAGAATATAAGGGAAGTTGAAATGACGTTTGAGAATGTATGGGAATAATTCAACAAACGTTTAGACGAAGACTTATCAAAACTGCCCTCATGGTTTATCGACGCAAACTGCGTCATCATACGCAAAGCGCCTTATCCTGAATATTTCAAGTATATCAGCCTTAAACCACCTGGAATAGAAGCATTTCACTTATGGTCCCTTCATTCAACATCCTTACCGCTTTACTTATTGAAAGCAAACAGAAGAGGCTTCCGAAGATCATGCTTCATTAAAAAGTCAGAGGAATAAATTTTTGACCCATGCGAAGCGATACGTCGCGTCGGGAACAAAAGCGCCTTATCGTAAATAATTAAACCGACTGGGACCGCGGAACCGCGAAGAGTAATCTTTGAAAGTAAACAAATAAACGTCGAAGAGAGTGTTTCAAGAAAAAGACTCCGTTCAATCGTACACCAATTCCTTCATCAGCTTCGACTTACGTGTACCAAAGTGACGCGCCCATCGATGAGACTCATCGTAAGGGTGCAACATTCCTCGAACATTCGTTATCAAATAGTCCATTTACCGTGTTTCACTGTGTACTCGTTAAAAGATCCTCGATCATTCACGATTCTGATCAGCCCCCATAACGTCGCTTCCGATTTCACTCGGTACACCCCAAGGGCTTAACGCCCTTTAAACGAGTAATCGCGTCGGTCGACTCGTGACGCGTGTTCAAAGAGGCACATTCACTCCCTGCGCGATCTCAAACAATAACAACAACAACAACAACAACAACAATAACAGAAGAATCGTATTATCGAAGAAAAGGCACAATCAATTCACTCGCGACCGATCGAGTTTGTTAGGGTTGTTCGTGAAATCGCCTATCCCTACCTGTCTCCCTGCTCGTCCCTTCGGCTCGCCTAAATCGACCAAGCACGGCCACACGTGCACACATACGAAGAACGTGGAGCGTGACGAGAGCGTGCACCGTACACGTGCCGCGTTCGGGGATACACACCTGCACGTGCTACTCCTCGATGACAGGGGCTCGTGTGCACCTGTCCTAGCACCACCTCGTGTGTATCTCGGTCCCGTATCCCTGTTCACTTTCGTGTGTCCGTCTTCGCACTGCTCCGACACCCGTCCCTCTTCTCTTTTATCTTCCTGCGTGTGTGCGTGCGACGCGAAAAACGATGCCAATGTCGTCGTATGCACGTATGCGCGTGTGTAACGGGGGGTGTTGGATGACGCGTGTGTGTGTCACCAATGTATATGTGTCTATATCGTGTGTATGTGTATGCGCGCGCGTATCACGACGGCGTGCAGCCACGACTGTACCCGTAAGAGCTGTCAAATCGGACGCGCGTCGACGCTGATTATGGCGAGAACGTGATACAGCAATCGAGGAACGAGGTAACACGCAGCTCGGTGTACCAGCGGAGACTGCCGGGTCCCCCTCGGTCTCGCCGAGTGCTGGCTGCTATAGTG
The DNA here is from genome assembly GCA_943735885.1 of Stelis phaeoptera. Lineage (NCBI taxonomy): Eukaryota > Metazoa > Arthropoda > Insecta > Hymenoptera > Megachilidae > Stelis > Stelis phaeoptera. The sequence goes on from OX030933.1 coordinate 9,973,660, forward strand.
GAAAGGTATATAGCGCGATCGTAGCGTGTGTATACACCGCGCCGCTGGATTCAACGTCGAGGAGGGGTCGTTCGGGGAGGTCGGGGATAACGGGTGACACACGGTGGTGGGGGTTCGTAGTCGCGACAGGGGTAGGGATATTTAAGGGATGGTGGGGGAGTGAACGAGTCGCGAGGGGTGGGGAGGGCGCACGCTCTAGGCGCTATGACGTAACTCGAGTCATCCTGGATGTACGCGGGCAATAGTGGAGGGGAGGAACAGGGGAACGGGCGTCGAGTGAATGGTGGGGTGGCTCGTGTTGGAGGGGGGAATGCAAGGGCGCGACAGTGGGGATGGTGAACGGAAAGAGGGGAGGATGGCGGTCATTAGTGCTACTGGGACACGGAAGCGAATTCTCGCTACCCTCCGCGAACCCCTCCGCGACCCGATTCGCGACCCACCACCGGTAAACCACCCACTCTTCCCTTTCCCGTTCTATCTTCCCGTATTTTCCACGCTCGTTCCCTTTCTTCCCCTGTCTCTCTTCTTCTTACTACCCGTTTCTCTCGGTCTCACCTTCATGCACCCTCTACGGGGTGTCTCATTGTTGCCAAACAAAAATTCAATTTGCATAACTGTCTTTTAAAATCGCGTTCTTGTCGAGAGATCAAAGGGACGAAGAAAGGTGCAATTGCGCTTTTCAGGTAAAAGGATGCATATAAGAATGCATACCAGTCATCGTTAAGATATAACGAGGTCGTAACTTAGATCCTACTGCGTTCTATTTTAAGATTCATTTCAAAAGATCCTCTTTACACGTCCTTGGCCAAAGGTTTCATGTCTCTATCTCCCTCAGGCAACTGTACATTTAATAAAGTGTTACAATTTCAATATTTCAAAGTACAATTAGGAAATGATGCATGTGTCACTTCTGGGTACACCGATTTAACATAACTTGTTTTGCATTCTCAGCTGTTTCGAAGATACAGCTTCTTCCATTTGTATGGGACACCCCGTATAACACCCGGGCCGGGGTGCGCCCACATTTTGCAGCTGTATACATCCCCGGTAGCGGTGCCCGTGTTGGCTACGTGCACATCGGCGAGCAGCAGCACGAACACGAGCGCGATTAAGCCGCGCTCGCGACCTCGTCCTTGCCAGTCAGCCAAGATCGGGGCCGTTTCGCCGCGCAGCGCGCGGTTTCTTTGAAAGCGTACGCTCGCGAGAAGAAAGAATTCGTTGACCTTTTCGCGGTTAGGTTCAGCTGGATCGCGGTGGGCCACGACCTTCATAGCGTTCGTTTCTATTGTCCTTCGACGACTGTGAAAGGACTTTCAGAGATTCGTTCATTTGCGAGCGAAAATTAATCTGTCAATTTTAATATGTTATGAAATATTCTTTGGCCTCATTGACGAAAGCCTTAAATATCCTGAGATCCTTCTTCAAATTTAATATCGCTGAAAGCGATAGGTAGGCGAATAATCTAACAAGAACCATGATTAATTTATGGCAAAGTTGGCAACTTCCGTGGCCAAGTTGATATTCTGCGGGACGGTGTATTACAGATTGAAATTGAGGAGAATTGTTCGCACAAAGCAATCGATATCCACCTCGGATGAAGCCTTGCAGCGGTATTTTCATAAGGAAATGCAAGCGCTCGCAGATAATTCCGGCTGGTCGAAGATCGATAGGAAGCTGCACAGTGTAGGATTTAAAGGCTGGTAATTGATTTCCTGTCGGTGGTCGTTGGAATTCCAGCGCCCTTTACCCTTTCGACAGCTAGCTCATGGATCAACCCACGCGGGCCTGGGCGTGGCGAAGAGATCGCCACGAGGAAGACCTGGAGGATCCCTGGTCGAAGGTCAAACGGTGTTTATGCTCGTCGATTGGACATCTTCGCGAAAAGAAATTGTATCCTTTCAGCGCCCACGTTTGCGCTGCTAATATTGATTAACAGAAACATTGTACTGAACTTTGATATTTCGTAACGACCGGGTACAAGTTGAACCGTACCGTTCTTAAATAACATTGGAACAGCAGTGAATTTTGTTTCCCTTGCGATTAGCTGAAGTTTTGTTTAAACTATGAATTTGAAACTTCGAATTTCAATCAATCTCCCTTAATCCTTTAAGTGTTGAATACCTCTGTTAAAAAATGACAAATTTTCGAAATCCGAATGATTTCGTAATATTTTCGCAGTTAAATTAAACCGTAAAAATAGATATCAGATACTTGATTGTCGATATAAGGGTTAAAAATATCGGTTCCTTATTGGCGTAACTGTTTTAAGACATGAAACTAAAAAAAAGTCGTAGATCATATGACATGTGTGCGAAGGTTGTTTTCTGAACGCTCCTATGATCGATCGACTACCTTGCTTCGCTTCTGGTCAAACGACTCCGTCGGTAGACCAAGAAATAATGAAGATCGAAGATGCTCGGTGAAAGAACATTGTTGAACACGCTTCTGAAATTACTCTGTACTTGAAGTATGAAACAATTTAAACTCCTTGAATTATTAAAACCTCCTGTCTTGGATAAATGAGTAACCGTGTTTAAAACTTTATCACAAATTGTTTGCGCTGAGAATTGAATTTAACGAAGCAATTAGGGGAATGAAAAGAAAATTCTAATTATAAAAGATTGAAGAACAGATTTAACCCTCTTACGGCGCAACTGGGTCAACCTTAGGAAATTTGATTAAACTTTCATATTTCTAGATAACATAGAGTTTCATAATCGGAAACTTTCAAAATGCAGAAAATGAAAATGCAGTAAACCCCAACGTTCAGGATTTAATAAATTAATTATCCTATAAAACGGTGCAATTGGAAACGCAAGTAATAATTTATCGGTTCCTTCCTTGTTATCAAATCTAGCGACTGTATGGTTTATATCGGTTCTGAAATGCCGAGAATCAGCTGGAATTCCCTGAGACGTATCCGAGTGTCTCGAACTTCGAGCAGGGCCGTGTACATTCGCGTGACACCGGTATGCGTGTTCAGGAACTCGAAGAGAACGTCGCCGATGGTATGTGCAATTTAATTGAAACACGCTCCGTTAATATGCATACGATTAACGGGTGGCCAACATGCGTGTAACTGGGCCCGTTTCAAGGCTCTTACAATTGTTAAAGGATCTCGCGTGAGCGCCAATTCGAAACGGTGCGTTTAACACGCGTGAAAATTCACGACGTACTTTGCCAATCGTATGTTAAACAGTTGTATGCGATTTGCAAAGTTACCGCCTACAAAGTCGTCGGCGTGAAGCGTTGATTCTTTTCAATGTTTGAATTCGAATTAATTGTATAGAAATCTTGTTACATCAGTTACCTTTACCTTTCGGTATTCTTCGAAATTAATTAAGAATAGGATTTAATTTTCATCGTTGACGCAGTAATTAAATGAAGTCTTTCTTCTCAATTTTTTTGTTAATCTTCCCCGAACAACAGCAACACAATAGAAATTTCCCCTTCGACGAAGCACAAGGAAATAGAAAATGGGTCAACGCGAGCTTCTATCGTCGGGAGAGGGGGATCGAGCTGTTCGCAAGGTCGTGCCGTTTTCCCAGGCTTTCCCGCGAGTAATTACGTCGGGAGGAACTCGGGGGAACATACGCGTACCACGACGCGTCGATTAAGTCCGCCAAGAGGAAATTTCGGGCCGGGAATTAACTTCGAGCTGTCGCCGGGATACGATTTATGCAGCTTGCATCTCTTGGATGGGAATTAAAATACACGGGTCTCGTGATAAGCACTTTGCTCACCGCGATGATTAATATTCGACAGACGTCGGAATAATATACTAACGCGTCGTTTCTGTTTTGCAAATTATGCTTGTTTCTTTTCTTTTCCAAACGGAACAGTTTTTATTATTTTTCTTTTTTTTGGGGGGAATTTCTAGCCCGTGCATGCGACGACGATAATATTCTTCGGAGAAACAGATTTAATGGATCGAAAGCGTATTTAACGCGTTGGCCGGCGCAGTGAAAACGGACGTGTGCGGCAAGACACATTAAAATATCAATTATTGAGGATAAACCTTCAGTTTTGTACTTTATTAACGGAAGAAACTTTTATAGAACATTTCAAATATTAATATTTCTTTCCTCCTAATCAAAACTCCGAAATTTATCCTTTAATTATCGTTTGATTAATCATGATTTAGACTTAGAAATAATATTAAACCACGTGGCAGGATTAATATTGCCTCTATGTCTTTTTATCTGAAAAGCAACAAATACTAGATAAAAGACTATAAATTTAAAAGCCGAGCAGTCCAATATAGTAATACGATTAAATTATTTTTGCAGAATGAAGAACGTATGCTCGATCGAGCAGGACTCGTGGTACGACATCAGAATCAGCAAAATGCGAATTTCCGTGTAAAAAGCTCGCGCTTTGTATCCGGTGAAAGAGACAGAGTGTTCCGTTCAGGTTTTGCTTCGTCGTGACAGTGTAGGACCGAGGAATTTCAAGGTATTCTCTTTATCCCTTGAACACTGTTCCACGAATGGTTGTCATCCCTCGTTAAGACTCGTGTACGTTCCGGTGTCGCTGGTAAATTACGGAAATGGCCGGTGTGATTCGTGGGATTTTAGTCGTAACGTGGTTTACTTACTTTGAATGTTGATGGCAATTAATTTCCAAGATCGCAAATTTTTAAAAATATAGTATTTCCAGGTTTCTAAATTCCTATCAATTTTGATTAAAAAATAGAAGATTTCTAGCTGTAGCGAAAGGGTAAATCCTTCTTCGATTCATATTATTCTTCAAATCATATTAACATCGAGTTTTTAAATATTGCAAAGAAAACGATCAATTTCAGTCGTAATATCTTCAGGAAATCACGGCACTTCAAGAAAAATGTCCATTATACCAACGAATTCGTAGCCGCCTGGCGCAGGAACCTCTGCAGAAAGATACGAGTCGTTGTCGAGTAGTTGGAGCCGGTTGCTTCCGGTGCCAGGAGCCAGCTCGTAGCTCGATTTCCTAGCTCGTTGTTTCCTGACATTCCAACGGGACCCGTTAACCAGTTTCGATAAGCGGTCTTCGTCCACGGAGAGTTTCGAGGCTCGTCACGTCACGAGTACGGCGTCAAGAGTAATCGTATTGGCGTTCGATGCGGCCATATCTGATTTGAACCGATAAAATTTATTCGAGATTATGCGGGCCCTGGTTAACAAACGGAAAATAAACGTTCCCCGGTACGTAAAGATTCGCCAAGTTCTTTCACAACTTCGGCGTTTCCATCCTTTCCCCTTTCTCCTGGTCCACGTTCAAGATTCTTCTATGAGAGTTTGATGCTTTCCAACGATTCCTTCTCGGTACTTATTCAGCCTCAGTTCGAAGAAAATAGAATTTTCTCTTATTCCACCTCCGCTGTACAATTGTATAATTCTGTTTCGTATTCCGTTCTAAAAGTGTCTACCATTTTTAATACATCTAGGATGAAAAGATTTGAAATATCACGTTCCATCAAGTACCAAGGAAATTTATACTATAAATAAACAGTTTTACAAGCTCTGCAAATGAAGAATTTTCGAGTTCTTACATTTCAGTATTGCGAGGGTTAAATCGTCCCAAAGAACGATATCATCTCTCGAGCCGTAACATGGCAACGAAGAACGGTTTAATAGTTGAAAATACCCTGGTTACTTGGCAACAGTCTTTCCTCTTCATTGAACTCCATCGAATCCCGTGGTCGTCGTGACAAACCATTCATCAAAGTTATGACAGCCTAACACGACGCTTACGCTCTGTCTCGCTTGGCCGCCCGTCACCAGAACAAGTTTCAATTTTCCTCCCGACACTGGAAAAGCGAATTATTTTGCGCCACGGATTTGCATTTTCTTCCCCCTCCTCTACCTGTCCGCTGTCCCCGTTGTCCTGGAAAATTTCGAAACGCCCGACGCTCCCCCGTCACCCGGTTTGACCCCGATTAACATGCGCGAGAAACGAGGACGGAGAGAAACGGACGGACGGGCATTCGTAAATCGTGATCGAACAGGAAACGGGTTATCGATTCGACGCCGAGAGAGAACGATTTCGCCGCTTTTGTTCGCTCGCAGCCCCTGGGAATCCGTTCTCTGAATTCTGATCGACGTCCAGCCCGCAGAGAGGGCAAAGGATGACAAAAAGAAAGAGGATGATTCGGTTGATGACGAGGAAATCACGACAAATGGTGAGCATTTTATATTAACACTTTGCCGTCCGATTTTTTTCCAGTCAGAGCTAAATATTTGTTGCTGCAATGTTAAAAGAAAGGAAAGAAAATACAAATTTTATACGTATTTACACTTTGACAATTAAAAATTCGGTTGTGGTGAGAATTGTTGCCAGTTTTCCACGTTTGACGTTTATGTAGTCTTTTTTTTAGCAAACTTTAACCCTTAGCCACATGTCGGCACATTATTATCCTCTCTAATAAAATCCAGTACAGTGAATGGTTATTTAAAATCATTACAAGTACTTTGAGGATTTAAATTCTTTATTTACATAAAATCAACATTTACCTCGATAACAACCATTTACGTTTCATGGACTTGTTATTTTCGGAAGCAACAAACATATTTAGAAAATTTTTTGGTGTCTGCGATATGTGAGGTAGGTGGTTAAGGGTTAAGCTTTGAATTGATATTTATATATATTAATTCGAACTGAATACTAGTTTCGTTTGCAATTGATAGAAATTGTTCGACTCGTAAACGGTACAACTTTGAATCCCCCTCCCACCGATTTCAACCCTTGTCCCCTGTCACATTTAATTATTCCCGTCATTTACGTATCCTAATTCCGAGTAAATTATTACGGGACCACCTGTTAAATCACGCATACAGAAATGCTTAATTATCCGTTCGTGAATAAATCAACCGAGCGAAAGGAAGAAACGCAACGGCGTTGGGCAAAGGGGGTGGATCAATTCGTCAGCCGTAAGCTATAAATATAACCATCATTTATACCTGCTTTCTTATAATTAACAATGCTGCTTGAGACGAAAATGGACGGTGGTCTGAGAAGATCCACCTGCGTCAAATTTCAAATTTTATTCCAGATTTTCCAGAGCGAAAATCAATCAGAGGAAAAAGGGTTAAAATTTCAGCTTATTTTGCCTTTTATTGGCGTAAAACGATCACAGCAGAACAAAGCATGTTTTAACCGATAATTGAATAGTAGAAAACGTGGAGCGTGAAGTTGGCGACATATCTTTGGCTACCAAAGAAAATCGAACTCACAGTCCACGCTTGGCCGACGTTTAAACCTTTCGGGACATTAAATTCTACTTTACTCGGCTCGCTCACGCTTCGTCGATTCATCCCGGTATAATGAAGTTCCGGGTGACTTAAATCGATGCATTTGCGCCGGTCCCGCGTCAATGAACGATCTCCAAGTAATTAGCAGCGGATGAGTTTCCTTTTCCTCTCCTTTCGGACGATTCGTTAAATTAGTCGCAAAGAAAACAAAGATACAAACGTACGATTTCATTCGAACGAACGAAATTGTCGATTAATTTGTTGGACGGGTTTTTCATCGTCGCGTCGCCGACCGAAATTTTGGATCGGTTTGATGATTATCAAATCGATGTACAACGGCTGGTGTAATTTCGGGAACAGCGCATAACGTCGACGCTCGTTACACCGAGCCGCGATAATTAATTCGTTAATTAAAACGGGTTCGCCACGCGGCTGTGAATACGTTTCGCGTGGCCACGGAAACGACAATTCCTGGAATTCATCCGAACGAAGAACACTCGACGAATTTTGGTTTCCTGGGTTGGTAATTAATACCCGTTCGAATTATGTGGGTTAATTTACGTTTCGACTATATTTCGACCATCGAACGAAACTCCCATCGATTCGCGATGCGTATCCATTTTGTCCGTTCTGTTTCGAGATCGAAAATATCAGGAAGCCATGCTCGTGTAAAGCAATTTTCTGCCTCTTTGAAATTCAAGATACTCAAGATTCCGTGCCATCGAGGTAGAAACTACGCTCGTACATCACGTTCAAAAGCTTCAATTTGTCCGGAGAAAAATGTATCAGACTGGGGAATACAGGAATATTGCAGTTTCCGTTTTTCAAACGAGGTTTAAAAGTATCCAACCTGTCACTGGGGGAAAATGATATTTTATCGTCCCCCTGGGAGACACGATTATTAATGGGAACTTCCCCAAAAACCGAGAAACCGGACCCAAAAATAAGAAATTACAATTAGTACGTAATCACGAAGAGCTGAACAATCGTATTAAAAAAAGAATGGAGGATTGTAGTTAAGGGCTTACATGCAGTTATGAGGGAATCTCTAATATGCAAGTTCTTACTTTTATCGACACCCAAAACTTTAATCACGTTTTTCTCAAAACTACATTTTTTAGGTCCGTGCGTAAAATAAGTCAGAAACTACTGCAACGATTCTAATCAAATTTTACATGCATCTTTAATATGAAAATCACCAGGGATTGAACGAATCATTTTTCCATTTTTTGTTTATAACCTATTTTACAAGCAACAATAGAGCGATTTTTTAAATGAGAATCATGACTGTTTTTTCAAAACCGACCTAAAAATTAAAAATTTAATATTTTACAAAATCGATTCATTCAATCCCGAGAGAAATTCATCTACTAACAAAATCTATTTGGTTTTTTGCAAGGCATCTTTTTTTGAAACCTTCCCCGACAATCTGCCTCCAACCATTCAATTTATAATATTTTTTTCTGAAAAAATTACAAAATGTTCTGGAAATGTTACTCTTTTATATCCAAAAAGTTCTAAATAAATGAATCAATTAGATGCTTTTAAAAAAAATTCCCAAATAATCGCTTTTCTTTTGACCTCATTAGTGCACGTAAGCCCTTAAAGGGTTAAATTGGAATCAATTTTTCAATAATATTCATAACGTTTCTTATCCCCATGGAATAAGCTTGTTCCTCGCGACAGGGTGTTTTGTTTATCGCGAAAAGCCGACGCACCAGACCGTTTCAGCTTATCCACCCCCCGCAGTTGGTTCCAGGCTACGTGGAGCGTTCGCGAACAAACGATACCCTTTCTGCACGGCGAAACATGCCAGATTCGCGACTATGAAAAAGAATTGTCCCCGGTAACAAGAGCTTAATCTCTGCAGCTTTTCTCTCTTTTCGAGGACTACGAGAAGCTTCGCGTTTATATACGTGCCTACACCGTCCCCATTGTACCGGACGATTCACGGAACCGGCACGGATTATGCTTCCCTCCTCGCGAAAGATACGGACGAGGGATGAAAAATAAAAACAGAGAAAGCAAAACGCTCTTTTGCCTTTGTTTTTATTATTTCATTATCTTTTTTTTTAACTAAAGGGTAACTGGCTTTAGAATTTATAGAATGAAAATGTTATTCTTGTTATAAGAGACGTTAACTGTTTCGAGGCAGAGATAATTGATTTGGTGAAAAGACGTATTTAATTTACCTTTTATATTACATTTGGTTACCAGTGGGTTAAGAAGGGTATTAGGAATATATTTTTTAATGCAACATTTTGGGTTGCAATTTTGTGTTCCTCGTATTCCGAGTTTTTCACTTTTTACCACCAAAGGCGATCGAACATTATTTAAAATTCACAGAATTAAACAAGATCCTAGTATAGTTATTCGTTTACTTTAACACTTAAACGCTTCTGTAATTTTAGTTGACATAAAAGTTCTCCAAACTGTCTACACCCTCTTCCACCGCACTAGTAATTTATACAGCTTCGTATTTAATCATACTCATCTTTGATCCACACGTAGCTTATTTCACAGTATTTATTAATCTTCGATTGCAAAATATATAAAAAAAAAAGAAAAAGGAAGTGACAACTATTGGGTCTCTTATTTCACATCGAAGACGAGGCGTTCGATTCAATAAGAATCCCCGTTCCATCAAAAAAGAAACTCCTCGCGAAAGACCATCGCAGGCATCAAAAAGATCATAGCCGCGACAAGAGGGCGCCCCTTTATATTAATCCGTCAGGGTAGCTTTAACCCCTTTCGCAGGAAGGATTATCTCTAATGCAGCCTCCCCGTTTTCCCTTGATCCACCGTCACCGCCCTTTTCCGCCGTTTCTTTCTCCCCAGATCCCACTTGGAGAGACGGGAAAACGCCCCGGTGAGTCCACGGGGAGGATGGGGTTGCTCGCAACCCCCGTTTCGCAACGTCGACGGTGGGGGGATGGAGGGATGTTGGCGCGATACGTGGAAAGCACGCTCCTCGCCTACTATCGCGAATTGGGTCACGAGCCGGTTCGCAGGTGGCGCGGCGGGGGGGGGGGGGGGGGGGGGGGGGGAGCGAGGAGAAAAATACCAACGGGCTACGAGAATGACGGAAGGGGTGGGTTGGCGATGGGAGGGGGGGTTGTAGCGTACATCGATCGTGATTGTCCCACGAGCTCGACTTTTGCCAGGTCGCCAGCCAAGGGTGGGTGGTAGTAAACAAGCGTAGACGGAGGGCTTTGTTAAAGAGAAGGACTCGTTACTTTCTCCTTTTCTTTTTTCTTTCTTTCGTTTGTTCCTCCAGCTTTTTGTACTTATTATTTCGACTCGTTTCGATTGCGATATGCAGTGACCTCGTTCAGGAAACGGGTGTGTTTGATTTTTATCCTTGCCATTGTGACCTTTTTTGCATCGAAGTCGCTGTATCATTGAAAGGATTGTTGTTGTTTTTGTAGAAAATTATTAGCGAAACAAAAATCTTAAACTGTATTTGATTTTGCAATTATTTAACTTTATTGCCCTCAGTTTGTTAAATATAATATATTACTTCGGTTTCGATTTTGAATTTGTGGCAGTTACCACGTTGACTGCCACAGTGACAACGGACGTGGGTAGTCAGACACGCTAAAATCCTAATTATTAACGTTACAATCAACTAATTTTCAAATTTAACTTTTCAATTCGATAGCTAGCATTATTAGTTTAATGTTAACGCCATCCGTGATTTATTTTATCATTTCTGTTGGTAATTATTTGATTGTAAAAAATTTCGGGTGCCGGTCACCGGTGACCCCCGTCGCCGGCTGCGACAGCCAACGTGTTAATTAAAGTTCTACCGAGCAACGAATACAAATAATTACAAATAGTATCTACGCAATTGTTATTGCTGATTATTTATACTCGTTGTTTGAAAAAAAGAACGAATAAAACGTGGGAAGGTGCTCACGGAATTTTTCGGAAATGTTTAACGACTGCGCAATAAAAAGCCGACTGTAACGTTATTAAAATTGGGAAATAATTTGAATTCGACTTACCAATTCACCTGCAAGTTGGCCCTGTTCGTTGACAATGGTCATCGTACGTATCCTGACCAAGAAAGGACGAAGACCCCAAGGCAGAACAGCTGATGGAACGACCCGGTCACTGAACTCTTTTATTCACCACAAAAGTATTTCACTTCACGATCACCGACACTTTTCACTTTCACATTACAATAAACACGTTATTCGTTCCCCGATTGTTGACCCTTAACAGATTGTTATTGTGCGTGTTTAAGAAACACGTAACCGTTCCCGAAAACGGCCGACTGTTGACACGTTCGATCAAATCATCGAGGAAGAAAAAAATAAACAACGAACTACGCCGAACGAATCGGGAGAAGGGCAGTAGCCGGTCGACTAAGGGACGGAATACTTGTCGTGCGACGTTGTTTATGTATATTTATATCGTGTAATACAAAATGTATCGTGTAAATTCACAGTTTTTTCCGGAAAAAAAAAACAGTGTCTATTTCGTAATCGCTCATTTGACCGTGTAATAAACTTACGTCGGGGAAGGAATAACGTGTTTGTTGTAATGTGAAAGTGACAAGTGTCAAGGATCGTGAAGTGAAATACTTTTGTGATGGATAAAAGGGTTCAGTGACCGGGGGCCATGGGGTCTTCGTCCTTTCTTGGTCAGGATACGTGCGATGACCATTGTCAACGGACAGGTCCAACCTGTAAGGTGAATGGGTAAGTCGAATTCAAATTATTTCCCAATTTTCCTAACGTTACAGTCGGTTTTTCATTGCGAAATCGATTATTCGTTTGCAAAAAATTCCGTGAGCACCTTCCCACATTTTATTCCTTCCTTTTTTCAAACAACGTGTACAAATAATTAATAAATTCAATTTAGCTATCTGATTTAGCCCATTCTCAGCAATAACAATTGCGTAGATACTATTTGCAATTATTTGTTTTTGTTGTTGTATTCAAAAATTGAATAACGAGCATTTCAAGATTCCTGAGCTAAAATAATTGAAGATATAGTAATTGAACATGGTTTCATCGAGTCAGTATAATGTTCCAAAGGATTCTGCTTTCCAGCGTTAAAGAATTCGCGATTCGACATTTAGACGGCTCAAAATCTCATATCTAGACGCGTTCAAATGTAAATTCAAGGAAATAGAAGTCTGATATGACCAGAGAGAGAGAGCCTCTCCTCGAATCAGGGAAGAAGATCTCGTTCTTGGAATTGATATTTCAAATTGATCATTCCGTGGCCACACCACGATATGAATTCGGGTCAACCGAACGATTTCCTCGGAGTTACTCGCGATAAAGCCCCAGGTGACTTCGGAATAATAGGGCGTAGAATCGAATACGATCCCAAGAATCAAGAAAAACTTTTACAATATCCTCGAATCAAATAAAAATAACTCAGATATCTAAACAGTCTTATGATATATTTTAGACAGTTTTATTTCAAAATTATCTTCGATCCATTTAAAAAATTCAACAAACTCCCAAGCCTTAAACAATTTATTACCAATATTTTGTATAACGCGAAGCTGGACATCGTCTCCACTCTATCATTAGCTTGTAATATTTTAATTTGCTAAAACGATCCGTATACTTTACTGGAGAACAGTTGCAACCCACAATTAAACAAACTCTACGCGAACAGTGCACCGTGTACCTTCGTTCACAACGATACAACGATATTTCCATTAAAAACCACCACCATCAGAATGCAAGTAAAATTGCAAACATTATCGTTCGTTCGAATAATCGATGCGTAAATTCGCACGAAGAAGGAATTTCGGTCGAATTTTCCATATTTTATTCGGGCGAACGGGCAACAACAGCAGAAGCAGCATCGTGACGCGAGGAGGGGGTGGGCTGGGGAGGGAGGGGTATTCGTTTCGAACGGTCGCCACTTAATTTGCACGCAGAAACTGCACCGGTGCATCCGTTATGCGCATAACTAAAACCGGTCGCACTTGTGCCGGCCGTTGCGGGTGGAAGTGCTATACCGGAAGTTTGCCAATTAATCTGGCGCGACTCGCTCAAACGCGGTCGCGGCACGATCACCGATAACATTATTCGCTCGCGTGTATCGCTCGCGTTTGCCCGCTCGGCCACGCTTCGTTTATTTACGTTTCCCGGCCGTTGTACGCTTTTTGCCAGCCATATCTTGAACAATTCTATGACTGATACAAACAAAAAAATAGCGTAATGGATACTTGCAAACCAGGATATTTGCAAATGTTTGTTCATTGTCAGTTCTTGTGAAATCTTCTTTATTGTACTTCAACGTTAAAATTTCAATTTAAGAATTTTGAAAGGGAACAGGTTTCGCACGGTTTTGAATTAAGAACAGTTATAAAAGCAGTGATGCTAAGCTTTTTGCTGCTTTATAGGAGAAACTGTAATCTTGGGCGATGAAATTGTTTGAAGGAACTTGGGAGTACAATGGGAAAAATCTTCTCAAGAGCTCATAACTGAGTGTAGTATGGTGTTATCTTTCTAAGTGGAAGGATTTTGGGTCTATTCTTTGCCTTTCCAGGGACGAAGATGTGCTCGTTCCAGGAACTCACATTGTTAGTTGTTTCCTATTCACTCGACTTTCAGTTCCTTGCGGGTTAAGACGGTTGAAACTGATCCATTTTGTTCCCGACAATCTTTAGACAATGATCGTGTGTAATTTATTCGATTGTTCGAGAAAACATAAGTCAAGAAAATCTAAATCGATATTTCATCAAATTTTCATGAAACTCTACATGCTCGTTCAATTAACACATGAATATTTACCCAAATAAACTGAATTAATATTCTTGTTTATGCGTTCGGTTTAGTCTGCATAATTGTTTAATTCGTGGATTAATTAACTGTTGCCCGATCGACAGTGTTTAACAATGTATTTATACGGATTTGATTATTCAAGTTTGTTCGTTCAAATACGACGTGCAGCTCTTAAATTTATTCTAGCAAAATTATAACTGCGAAAAATATCTAAGAATCTTATTCGTTAATGTATTAAAAAAAAATGGCAAATCCCTTGCAATCGATGCTCGAAATTTGTCTTTCGTGTAACATAACGAAACACGCCGTCGATCTTGAGGAATTTCGCGTGATTCCTGAGGGATTGAACCAGGATCGAAGTTGAAATCTGCGAAAGATGCGACTCGAGGGAGCAATGCTTATCTGCACGGCGTAATCAACGGGAGAAAAGGGAGAATTGGAGCCATGAATACTAAGGTCCGCGTTATTAATGCCATCTGGCAAAGTAGCCACGATATTAGGAGTGGCGACAAAGGGGGTTGACCGGCTTATAGCTGCGTTTTAGCGCGGCCGGTTTATTACAAGGATCGTTCGTGGAACGGAAGCGACGAGAAAAGAGGGAGGGCGGCAGGGCAGAGAAAACGCAGAAGAAAAGGGCCTAATAGCGAGAACCGGGAGAACGCGACGGCCATCCCGCTAATGGAGCCCACCGACCGCCGTTATAATAATCGTAAATGCGAAACTACGCCAGGGTGTCGTAGTTACGGGGGTGAATCGCGGCTGCGACTTTCTTTACGGTAATAAGAAGCTTGGCTTCGCGACAATCGAGTCAATTGACTCTCGTAATCTGTCCATTGTTTCACGAATTTCATTTTCTGTTTGAGCTGGATTCGAGAATCGTGGAATAAGTTTCAGCCGAGATATTCTTGGTCAACAGTTATATGATAGGAACAAATATTTTAACCCTTTGTACACGGAGTATTTTTGAATACGATTGAATCTAGTCTATTTTTCTAGCAAACCTTCCGAAAACCAAATGTGCTATTTTGGAACAAAAGAGTTCGAAATTCTTATGAGTCAATTTTCTGTGTTATAATAAAAATAAAACTTAAATATCGCATTTTAAAATACTTTGGTTTAAATATGTTCCATCAGTGGGGACAGCCGAGTGCAAAGGGTTAATAAAAATTGAACACCTTGTATCGGATACAGAATACAATTCTAAAAATATTAAGAACGATACTTCGACTTTAAACCTTGTCTACATGCAGATGTATAGAAATTATAATAATTCTTTTTCTGTTTCCGACTTAATTCTCTGATGACAGGATTATAAAACAAAGTCCATCGCTCAAGCTTCTTTATGATTTACTGCGCGTTCATATTTAGCAAGAATCACGCATAAATTTGGAAAATAACGTCGTCCATGAGACGTCGCGTCGTTTTGTTTCTGTTAAAGGATGCAACGAAAGTTTCTGACCGCGGTCAAGGAGATGGTTCGTTCTTAATTCTTAAACGAGACTCCCTTCGGGTTGTATGAGGATTAAAATTCCAAAAGCCTCGAAACTGCTGGACCGATAAAAATGAATATTTCATTCTGCGTCGAGTCTGTGCGGGGGGATTCGAATCCACGAATCAAAGCTTGAAACGTTGAAAATCTGCGACGACCTTGTTACTTTGAAATACTCTCGAAGATCGACTCTTCCAGAAGAGAAAGGCCAACCTTACGAGCTTGGCCGAATCGATAAACGGAGTTGGTACCCTCGCCCTCGGTGTTTCTCGGCTCGCCACCCCCTCTTTATTTCCCTCCCTTTGCCCCCTCAATCCCGGGACACCCTTAACAGCGAGAACGTGAGATGGCGGTTGAAAGGTCAAGGCCAAGCTATTTCCTGCACGATCGAGCCCCGAATCTGTCCGGGCTGTTGGGGAAGGGAGACGAGGGATGAAGCTGCGAAGGGTGGCTGGGTAAGGGTAGAAATATCCGAAGGAATGGCGAATCGAAGAGCTGCCGTTCACGCGAACGACGTTTGTTATGATATTTGACGATTGTACGATATGTTCTTTCGACCCCCTTTTTTCTTTCATATTTTCGAAAAATAGAGGAAAATTGTCGAACATTGCGACGAGGGTAAACTGAGTTATTTCTTTCTTGACGAATTCAAGACGTTTTGTTATTGGCTTTCTGGACGAGTCTGTTGTTATATTGAAACTATATTAATTCAATCTTCAATTTACAAACTTAGATATTTAAAGTTTAGACTTAAGGGGTCAGTATGGATTTATTTTTGAAAATTTTTGATTTTTAAAAATCATGAAAATGAAGTTTTTGAAGAAGCTGAAGGAATAATGTATGGATCTGGTATCGCTGATTGAAATAAATTTTACTGTGAGTGATTGAGATAAATTTTACTGTGAGAAAAAAATTCTTGAAAACGTGCAATAAATCCATAGTGACCCTTAATATACAAAAATTATGCTCTTAAAATCATTTAAACAAAATTTCTGTATTTATCGTATTTTGTGTAAATATCCTTACGACGAAGTACTTACAAAATAAACATCGTTGGTTATAAATAAGAGAAGAACACTGAAAGAAGCAGCCCAGATACGAGAATTTGTAGAGAAAAAGTGTCATACACGACGATGCGCAGGGCTTCGAATAGCCGCAGAAGAAATCACGGACCGTAAGCGTCCCCCGTGGAAGTTCCCAGACGTCAAGGGAGGACACGGAGTGAGTTAGAACCGGCAAATGCAAAGTTATGGGTTGCAGAACACCTTAAACACACGTAAAATATGAGATTGCGACGCTGGTCGCTTGCAACGAGCCCGGCTTTATCCCCCTTCTCAGCACGGGGGTTGGTTTCTGCGACGATGGGAAAAAGAAGAGGGAAGCGAGAAGATATCCCGAATGTTTGGCCACCTTGCGGACGCGTTTGTTTCGCCGGGGCAAAAAGTTGAGCGGCCACCATTCGCGGAGAAGGGTAAGTTTAAAGGGGTGAACCTCGGGATGGCCGACGTCCAAAAAGAGGATCCTTGACCATCTTTATTCGCAAGACTCCTGCTTCCATCTTTGTATTTTACCGGGAAATTTAGTAATGTTTGCTCGAAGAATGAAATTATTCGGGGTGGATATAATTCGGTAGAATGTTGAGTGCGATTTAGATAAATTAAAGGGGGTGAACTTTGAGATGGCCGACGTCCAAATGGGCGTTTCTTAACTATCTTTATCTACAAAGTCACCGAAGCACTTTTGGTCTTAACTTGCATCCTATCGTGTAATTTAAAAACACTTGCTCGAGGAATCAAATTTATTTAGTCCGGGTGTTGCTCGACGGATTTTGAGGGTGCTTTAGAAAAATTAAACGCCGACGTCCAAACGGGTGTTTCTTGACTATTCTTATCTACAGATTTCATGAATCATTCTTGATTCTATCTTTGTATTTTACTGTGTAATTTAAAAATATTTATTCGGAGAATAGAAATATTGGGACAAGATGGTGGGAGAAACTTGATACTTGGGTTCTGAGTGTACTTTAGATAAATTAAATCAAACAGAGGTGTTTCTGGATTCCTGAAGATGAATTATTTAGATTATGTCACAAGATTTTCTGAAAAAGATGCCTTTTGGATTCAAGGTCTCTTCAAGGCTGCATAAAACAGTCAAAGAATCACTTACACTCCCAACTGGTCATTGAAATGTCTAATATTTCAGAAGCTGTTTATATTGCAGCAAAATGTTCAGAAAATGTATGTACCTCAACGGTACGTGTCTCGATTACCTCGAACCAAGTTATTTCCTTGTGTTTCGTGCTATATTCTTCCGTAGAAACCTTGAGCACCCATTTCCAAGCTTACCTTATATCAAGTTTGTTATTAAAATACAAAATTATTTCGTTTCAAAAACGAAAGTTCTATATTTCCCTTTTACAAAGATTTCAACTCTTTTCTGTTCTCCAATAATTCAAAATAAATTGCTAAAACATTATATTTATCATAATTCTATCCTTACAATAAAATGATTAAACTTTGAATGCAATTTCCAATTTATCTTTATTCAACGAAGTATATAAAATAATATAAAAATATAGTGTAAATTTTCGAAATGTTTCTTTTATTCGCTTATATTTTACTAACAATCTGACTCACTGTTAGTGTATTAATTACAGAAATTTTTGCAAACCTATTTACACGACGAATAAAAATTAATATTCCCTTTTTAACACACTGTGCATATACCTTTTGACAGTAACACTAGAACTACCGAACCAATCAAAATGACTGGTTGAGCTTTTATTAAAATATGTGTTAATTTTTATCAGGATAAAGACCTACCGTATATGCATATAGATATTCTTTATTTATTTATTTTTCTATTTTATTTTCCACTTGAAGGGTCAATATACATAAAACTTCGGTAGTTCTAGTGTTAACTTTCAATCTCCGATGACGCACAGGAAAAAATGATTAATCATATCAGAACGTATCGAATACACAAGACTGGTTTCTCGTATTGTATCACGGCCACGTAATAATTCAATTATAATGTATACGATCATTGCATAAGCGGCTGTTTCGCAATGGATTACTTTATACGAGGCTCGCCTCGAAGCCGGCCATTTTCCAAGGATATCTTCAAAATATTCTACTCTCTCCCTCTGAATCATATTTCCGTTCACCGTGTGCATACATCCGAGGCGATTTTGAAATTTGTCCCAAAAATACCGAATGCCTCGCGCGATCCGTGAACGGACGGGCAAACCGAGGCGCGTTCCTTTATTTTTTTCTTCGTTTTATTTCCTTTTATTACGTGACTGCGACCGGTAGAAAGTCGTGTTTTCGCGAAGCAGCGAACGAAGACTGCTTTCTTTCGTATCAGAAAGCACGGTAGGATTCGTTCAATTTATGCTCATTCATAATTCAACGAGCCAAGAAACGATCCTCGCCGAAGACGTTTATTTAGCCGAAGGAAGTATAGAAATCGTGCGATACCCGGTGTTTCGTGATTCCAGATTTTCCTGCTTCGAGGATTCGTTTATGGTGATTGGAGTAACCAGTTTCGGTAAAGTTGCGACGAATTTTTAGAGGCGTCAACTTCCGTCTTCGCTTTATCGCGAGAAACTTTCTGTTCCTCGATAATTCCTCGTGTTTGCTTCGTACAATTTCGATGACTTCGATTTCTTCGACTGTCGGTTCGGAAAACTTTGATATCAAAAGAATATCAGTAATGCTAATACAAATTATTCAAATATTTTGTAACTGATTGCAATTCAATAATCTTTATCTTTTCTATTCTACAGTAACTGAAATGAACTATTTTATATGAATTATTTATGTATTATAGAAAGTAAAATAATTACACTATGTACAGTTTTTAAAGTTTCATAATTTTTGGGGGTGGAACGTTTCTCACTGGATCCACTCTTGAACCACCCCTTCTGTATTTTCACAAATTAGTACAAGCTTTCCTGTATATATTTAAGTAAACAAATATCTGATTAAATAAGCTTCGTAATATAATTATTTTGAGAACAGTAGAACGGAGATGATACGTTGTTGCCTGGACAAATAGCCGAGCCAAAATTGACTCCAATTAGATTCCCAATTACCATCTAGAATCACTTACTACTCACCCGTGTCCATTAAACTTCGCAACACTGACCTGTTTACAACCTCAAACCACCATAAACTACCAAACATCAATCATAATCTACGACTAATTAATCCCTAACCGAGGAGCATCGACCACCGTCCCTCTGACTCTCGTTTAACTACCCCTTTTTATCTGCAATTACACGCACGAACCAATTACGGGTAAATTAAAAGGGTGATTCTTTAATTTCACCCTCTGATGCGTTTCAGGAACAAATTTTAAAAAATTCCTTTTTAAAATTAACCCAACAGAAGATATATTAAAAAAACAGAATTAATAATGTTGCTTCGTTGTTTCAATATTCTTAGCATATCATAGTAGAAAAGGGTTGAATCATTGTTTCTATAAGGGATGATGAGTTAAACGAGTCGGTCAGACTTGGTTATCCTTGTTCGAAACCTCGCGAAGCTTTTAAACTAGCAAGATGGCTGACGATACGTGGCCGGGTGCACGCCCGCGTGATCCTGCACCCACCACGCCGCTTTTTCATCCCCTTTACCGACACCCCCGCGGTTGGCCTCGTCAGCCTGGTTGCACGGATCGACAACGAGGGGCAAGAAGAAGTGGGCAGTTTTGCATAAGAGGGAAAACACCCAGCCACCCTTCGACTTTGCTTTAATGCGAAACCGATGTACCCCCTCGGCTGCTTTTCGAGCGACGGATTTTTTTTCGCGACAGCTTTTCACCTCGCGGACATCTCGTTTGCGATACGTTGCGATTCGACAGTTTATAAGCTTGCGAGGGGTGGTTTCACCGGTGCACTGGTCGCGTTGACCGCCGAGGGTTGTTTTGCGGCGAAGGGGTTGCGCTCGTAGAGGGAGATGTTGGTGGCATTGATGTATTGTTTCGTTTTAATGATTCGTTCCCTCGTTTCTTGCTCGGTCATGGATCCTGAGGGGTGACTTTGTTGCTTCCTTTTTGGCGATGTTCTTTAGGTAAAATTTGTATACCTGAAAATTGAAACCTTATTTTGCACTTTTATGATTTACTCCTTTTCCTTAATTTTATTCCAAGTGTCACTGAAATTTAAAATTTTACATTTCTGGTAAACGAACTAAAAGAAACATCAAAGTGCAAAGGGTTGAAAGCAGCGGCAGTTAGCATAACGTACCTAAACTTTTCATAATTATAAGTACCTCGTTGTTACTTCGATACCGTGACAAAAGACAAAGCTGTTAGAATGAAAAATGCTTTACGTTTTATAATTCAATGGCAGCCCCGGTGTACACGCTGCGAAACGAAGTGGAACCGTGAGGCGAGTTGGGGGTGGCGCGAACCGTTCAAGGGCGCTCGATCGAATCCTCGTTGTAATTCCGCGCCACTCGATACGTAACCGGTCGCAAGCTCTTTGTCGAAGCGGGAACGAGCGGGTCGGTGGAGCGTCAGAGCGCGCAGTTACCGAATACAGGTCACAGCGCCTCGTCAATAACGGCGCAGCGCCGCGACGCGCGGTATCCTCTACGACAACACCGGCTCTCCTCTCGCGAAAGCCCTTAAGAACCCGTTCTGATGATAGGCGACGCGATGACAATGGAACCACTGACACGCTTTCGAAACTCGTCTACCGTTTTCCCTCGTTTCCGATTCCCCTTGCCGACGATTCTCTCCGCCAGCGTCATTTACGTCGTTGCCTTTCGCGATCCAACCAACCACCACCACCGCCACTCTCGGGAATTATTGATTCCCGACAAGATTTTACAGCTTTCGGTGAATAATGTTTCTTTCGGATATCGTCGGAACACGATTGCCAACGAGGCTCGAGAAGGGTTGATTTCGAAACGTTATTTTCGAGAAAATAAACGAATAGAAGATAAACATAAGATAATGAATAAACAGCGGATGAAAATTAGCATAAGAATTATGCAAGCAGGAATAAATTATGAACCATCGTTTCGGGATTGCAAACAAGCTTTGGCCGGGGAACTTTTGCAGCTTCAAACACCCGAGCGTATCTTGCGCACACAGTTTGCTTTCATACGCGTTGTTTATCGTCGCTGAAGATTTCGTGTACCGTAAACGACCAGTTTCTTTGGCGATCAAATTGTAAACGTTGTTTCATCGACCACGATCGTACGTCTTGAAAATTATTCGACGGACATACGGTGGCGGTAAATTAATCAACGATGGATTGTTGAAACGCCGGTCGGCTCGAAAATTTATGCAAGGATATCGATCCCGTGCTTAATTAACCCTTAAACTGGCAGGGTGTGTTTAACACACTAACCCTATCCTATTAACAGAATACCCTGACCCGTTCCTTGGTTCTGGTATAAATTATTGAACAAATTTGATTCATTTGCATCCTTGATGAGCTCTCATTCACCATATTATTTCATGTGTCGTCCAGGGAATAATTTAACCCTTCCTGATCCTCGTTGACTTTCGAATAAGATTTCCTACCGGATATGAGATTATATCAACCGTATAATTAATACTTGTGATGATTCACGGGCGTATTTTCATCTTTGAATGATATATGAAGATTATGTTAATTTGTCAAAAGGGTAATGGAATATTATTCATTTTCATTATTTCATCTTTGATTCTTTGACAAAAGTCACTATTTTATAATTACTCGTCTTACTTCTCTTCATTACATAATATATTCCAAAAGTAATTAAAGAGAAATTTTATTTTAAAGATTGTTTATTTGTCTTATTGTTAATTTAGGATCATTAACATCGACCAGTGGTAAAATACTAAGTTTGAACCAAATCAGTATCCCAAAGGTCCTACATCCCCTTTATTAATTAAAATCGTATCTAAGGAATTTTCAAAAACTACACGCTCCATGAAAACATTTGATTCCATAGCAAATTTTCACAATATTTCCTTGAAAGCTAATAGCTGGATCATAAAATGTTACTTTACATATCTTCGTAAGAAATCACCTAGTGCCCGCACCCTCTATACTCCGCGAAGGGTAAATGGCAGAAGAAGGCTGGTGGCAGTAGGGTGAAATTCACGAGGGTTGGAAACGTCCCAGTTGCAAACAGAGTTTACAATACATATTCCAGTCACAATGCCGCCTCCTGGAAAGTGGAGTTATTTGTCGTGCACGAAAGTTCACGGAAATAGTTTCCGTACGGTTTGAACCTATTGATTTTCGTGTTTTCTGTTCCTCTTTTTTTCCTTTGTCCCCGCGATGGATCAGCATCGACGGTAAAAGGACGAAGGTTGCAGGGGGGGGATGAAATCAAATTTCCTGGATGGGTCATTTAAGCTATGTAAATAGAAAAACTGCGAAACAAAAAACTATCTTGACTCCTAATTCATATTTGTTTAAATAAATTTTGAACGTCTTTTTTTTTACAGATAGTTTCCGTGACAAAATTGTCTTCCATCGAAAGGCATCCACGAAGCAAGAAAGTTAGCCGTCACGTAAGTGCACACCTTCAATTCGATAATATTTTGACAACGGCTCGTTCGTTTGCTCGGTTCAAGTAGAAAATCATTTTTAACAGCGAATTAAATCGCTCTGATGGAGCTCCGCTCCTGTATCAATGTTTGCTGTGAAAATAAATGTGCAAGAGATGGGTCGACGTTCAGTTTGCGTATCTAAATTAACAGCATGGTCAAAATTGATATCGTAATGTTTGCATTCTTTCTCGGGATTCAATTTCAATCATTTTCACAGATTTCTTTCACCGGATCCGACGATTTTTATATTTCCAAATGTAATATTAACGTATACGACAACACGGTTACCTGAAATATGATATTTTACGCGAGGGGATATTCGTTTAAAGAAAAAAAAGAACATTCACACTTTGAATATTTTTTTAACTTTGAGAGCTATTTTCACCTCTTGAACGTATTAATATTTTTCCAACGATTCGGGTAAAATTCTGCAACAATTACGCTTCTGACCGATCGAATTTCAAAGTTATCGAAATCACGAAGAAATCGAACCATGTATATGTTGCTTAAAAATGAGGAAAAAGAAAAGAAAGTCATTTTTGATCGTTATTTAAATCCAAAGCCACCGCCGGGTATCTCTCCCCGGAGCCATCTCACGGGGTTATATTTACTTTCTCTCCGTTGAATTATCCGCCAGGTTCCGCTCTATTTAAACGGAGCTTCGCGATGAGACAAGAGAAGCGGAATATAACTGATACGGCGGCGATAAACGTACGTGCCTGGCGTCGTTTTCACGCTAAAAAGTGGAAAGTCAGCTCGAAAGGTCAGCCAGATAACAAAAAGGGGCTGGTTTCGGGCACGTAATGGCCACGCGTGCTTACTGCGGTCGCAATCGATCCTGAATTTCGTTTTCTTCTGTTTGTTTTTTTTTCTTTGCCATTTCTTCTAACCTGATTACAAATTACTACATACAATCATCATTAATCGTGAAATCACAAATCGTCAAATTTATAATCCTGAAATTACCCTAATAAGAATGGTAATGGCCGACGCCAGGAATGTAATATTATCGAATAATTAACGGAAAGGAAATTGAAGAAAATGAAGTAGGATATTAAAGATATATTATTCGCGAAAGATGGTAGATGGAAAGTTTAATTTGAGAAACATGATTGTATCTTTAGTGTCTGACTATGTATGGTTGTTTCTACTGAGGCAGTAAAAATGTATATTAACATACTACTTTCTATTATATTGTATGCAAATGGGTACACTCGTTCTTAAAGATTTAGTTATTTCAAAGAGGCATTCTAAAAATCCTATTGTATTAGATACAGTACTTACATTACCTTACAATTTTACGTCTTTGATAGTTAGCTTGAGCATATATATTTTATTATACTATCATTATCATGCAGTGTACAAATTATAGAATGTTATTTTGTTATAAATTTGGTAAAGACCTCGATAATTTTGCCTTAATTATCGCATCAATTCTTCTTACACAGTTTCCGTATAATTTATTCATTATTTCCATTGGAATTCTTTGCCATTCTGTTTGTAACGCCTCAAACAGATCATCTAGATATTTTGGTTGACTTTTTCTTCGTGCTCTGTCCAAATGATCCCAAACATGTTCAATAATATTTTCATCTGGACTTTGAGGTGGCCAGCTCATAACTTTTAATGTTTCTGTATCTTAACGAGAAATGAAATGAAAAATTTAAACGTACCGATGCGAAGGTATTCAGAGTCACGTAGAAGGGTGAGTCGGTAGGCTATTGGATAGCGATCGTTACACGCTTATTACCGCAACGACGTGCCGCCACACCAGATCCGGTATCGAGCCTGGTGACGAGTAGAACACGGGCTTAGATAGAAGTTGGTTCAAGTTCTTAGCGAATTCTGACGATCCTTTGCCACCGGATATCGACAAGTTTGCCCCGAAGGTTTCGCTCGAGGCACGCCTGGCAAACGGCTCCCGCGTGGATTAACGCGTGGCAAACTCTTAATCCGCCACCAAGATACCAACCGACCACCCTCCTTCGCGCTGTTGTTTGTTGGCGTCGTAATTAAAAGAGTCCTTAAATAATCGACGAGGGTGAACGTGGCCTTTCAACCGTCTGTAAGGGTCTTTATTGGGTTAGTAAACCGGCTGCGAAGTTTTCGAGGACGAGAGGGTAAGGGTGCGTCGAGTGCTTTGTTTCGTTGATGAAGTTCCAGCTGGAGTTTTCTTTGCCTTCTCTCGGCTACGTGTTTTGGCGCGGAGTGTTCGGTTCATCGATGTTTTTAATCGCTCGAAAACCCACTTAAATACGGGATGATTATATTTTTTTTTTATTTTACTCTGAAATTTCTGCACGGAAGAATGATTCTAACGCGTTAGGTGATACTCGAGTTCACCGGTTCTATCCTGGAAATTCCAGGAACATAAAATCCTCGGCTACGTGCACGTCCATCGTAGTTTCAGCTCGTTCTAATTAAATCCCGACGAGTTTCCCGGTTAAAAAAGAGGTCCCAAAACTCGTCCGTGAAAACCACCCCTAAGCCACGAGAGCTCGTTTGTCAGAGGCAAACGAAAGTAGCCAGCGGCCAGAAAATTCCATCTGGAATGACTGGGTCACGGTGCCATCCTTCGTGCCAGCGGACAAAATTATATTTCATTAGAAAAAAATTGTACATGAAAATTTTCTGAATTGCACGATTTTTCAACGTAAAAATTCGGACGTTTATCAATCCAGAATATTAACGAGATTTTATATTACTTTTTTCCCAATTACTCACAATTCAATTTGTACCCAGTGTCATAGTTTAAATTATAATATAAACGCAAAGAAGATAAATTTATTAACGTTTCATTGATAAATAATCTCCAGGCTCGTATTTCTCAAATAACCTTCCAAAATATTGCCCAGAGCAAAACAACCCCATCGCTCGAAGATTACCCTACACTTTGCCCCTGTTTCCAGGTTTTCAGCCGGGAGGCAGCTATTCATCCCTGTTCGATCGAGAAATATCGCAACTCGTGGTTTCAAGTTGTAGGTTTGGCTGTGCTCCACGGAATTGCGTGGCAGTCAGGTTGGTTAGGTCAGGTGCAAGGGGGGGGGGGAAGGGATGGCGAAGAGGAGAGACCCCTTTGAGAGCAACTCGATTCGAAGTAATTTAGCGGCCGAGCCCTAACTTGCTGAGTGGCGGAGCCCGCAAGTTTCCAGCATTGACGAGGATGAAAACCCTCCATCCTCCCCCTCTCTTTCCGGCCTGCGGGAGGCGACATTAATCTATTCCACATTGCCGATGATGAATTTCCCGGAAACAGGAGGGAGAGCTTGCCTTGCCTCATAAGCTGTTTCGCCGTGGCGCCTTTTGGAGTCTGGCTAAAAATTAATTACCCCCCTTTCACAACCAGGTTTTCCCGTCCCTTTTCGCTGGAAACGCTTTGTCGTTCCACGGCGTTGAACGCGTTTCGTTTCTGAAACGTATCTTTGAAAAGGAGGAACGCTTTCGTTGCTTGGCCCGTTCACCGGGAAACACGAGGTAACTCGTTCTTTGAAAGATTGATATTTTGATTATAATAACGTTAATTAATCGGCAAGGTGTTTTGAAGAAAGAACGCATACCTTGCGATTGTACATCATTATAATTATTTGTGAAATCATAATGATACTGTCATATCGAAATAGTTCAAGTAAAATTAAGTTAAAATACTTCATTGTATTTTATAACTTAAAATATATAAATTATTAAATATTAGTAAATATTTGAAAAATAATAGTCAAAAAAATAATTTAAAGTTTGAAAAATAAAATCGCAAAGGAGTATACTATACAAATTGTCGATATCTTGTTAAAGAGGGTTCATTTCTGTTAACGATTAGGAATAGTATCGATTTTGTTCTCTGTCTTTCTTCGGTTCGATTAAAAGGTTAGTTCGGAACAGCGCGATAATTCTTCAGCTCGTGGCGCGAAGATGCAAAAACTTCTTGGCGTCGAGACGACGATTCGGGTCGTCCCCAATTCCATCCACTAACACGATCGCTTCGCCAGCTATTCGAAACGGTGCTTTCGACGGGTCCCCGGCATGGAAACCACGTTACAGGCATTACTTTCGTCCGGTACCCTCGTTCGACCCTATTCCCGAGCTTGTTCTCGTGCCCGCGTCGCATTGTTCACGACTTTTCTCCGAGTGAACTCGCGTTTTCCAACTTCTTGCCACGATCCACCCGATATCGCGAAGAAATATACGAGTTGTACGCGAACGGGACCGTGTTCTTTCCGAGAATAAACTCATCAACCACTCTAGGTTGATTTTTATCGAATTTTTTGCTAATCATATTCTCATGTTTATCTACTTCAAAAGGCATTACTAATTTGTTTTGTTCAATTTAACACCAGTTTCGTGAGCTTTTTAAATACTGATTATTATTTAATAATACGTTTCATGGAACGTCAGATTGACGACAAAGAGGGACGGATCAAATAAATAATTGTAAAGAAAAGGGTATGGAGATAAAGGATCTCAAAGTTTCGGGTAGAACCGCGGCGGTTTGAACTACCCCCGAGGAATTCCGTGAAACGGCGAACACAAATTCGTAGGCAGGTGGGAGCGATATATAACACCAGGAAACAAAGAATCTGGGTCAGCACTGGATATTGTTAATCCTTGCTCGGCTGAACGGTGATTAACGCCGACGTCTGTCGGCGATTCGCACGCGAACTGCTTGCACGGATTTCGAAGTTTCGCCGCCGAGATTCCCTGGTGGCCTTCGTTGAATTACACCACCCGATACTGGGGGGTTAGATCGATGCCACGTTCTGTTTATAGGGCGATTCGAATTTTGTGCGACAGCGAACGTCGGAGAAAATTGATAAAACTAGAAAATTTGTGTTACTTATATAAGGTTTAAAAAATAAGACAGAAATCAGATCAAATCTTCAAGACGGTTCGTTTTCCAGATTGTTGTTTCTCATTCGTAATTATTATCCTTGATCTGCTGCGATTTCTCAGCCCACGCCGTCTGCACTCTCAGTTTCCCCGCGTCTTATTGGCGTGGGATGATCCTGGCGAATAATAAATTGAATCCCAGTCTCATCTCTGGTTAGAAGCCGCGAGGGTACGGGCGCTTTCGGATGAATCTTTAACGAGCACCCACTTCTGGAAACGAAGTACGAGAGGCGAACGAGCGAAAAGGCAGACGGATCCGCGCGAAGGGGCTTGGAAAAAATATAAAAATATCGATCGACGGACCGGACGGATTTCAAGGGCTTACATGCAGTCGTGTCGTCGAAAAGAAGCGATTTTTTGCGATTTTTTTTAAAAGCATCTAATTGATTAATTTATTTAAAACTTTTTGGATATAAAAGAGTAACATTTCAAGAACATTTTGTAATTCTTTCAGAAAAAAATATTATGAATTGAATGGTTGGAAGCAGATTGTCGGGGAAGGTTTCAAAAATTTCTCTCGGGACTGAACGAATCAATTTTGTAAAATATTGAATTTTTAATTTTTAGGCCGGGTTTGAAAAAACAGTCATGATGCTCATTCAAAAAATCGCTCTATTGTTGCTTGTAAAATAGGTTATAAACAAAAAAAAAAATGGAAAAATGATTCGTTCAATCCCTGGTTATTTTCATATTAAAGATGTATTTCAAATTTTATTAGAATCGTTGGAGTGGTTTCTGTCTTATTTTACACACGGACCTGAAAAATTTAGTTTTAAGAAAAACGTGATTAAAGTTTTGGGTGCCAATAAAAGAAAGAACAAATTTTTTTTTAACTCGCATGGAGTCATCGATTCCAGACCCATATTGGGGATCCTCAACAGTAATTCTAAAACACCCTTCTTTGAAAAAATGAATTTTTTCGATCTCATGACTGCATGAATTAAAGGAGAAAGATTTTCCCCGGTAACGTCGACAAAGAAGCTCGAAAAGCGAGGGAATCATGGAACTGGGGGTTGATTTCGTCCGACGGGCGAACAGAAACGGGGTGAATATGTAAATGGTTCATCGAGAAATTAGAATACAATTCTTGTTTTCAAGAATCAACGATGGGGTGGGTATTGAATGTGACATTGGAAGAGCAAGAAGGAAAGTCGAAGATGGTGGTACAAGGTGAAAGGGTAGAGTCGAGTAGAAAGATAAAGGTAACGAGGGGTAAGAGGTTTCGTTATATCGTTAGAAAAAGGTGTAGAAGCCAGAAGGTGGAAAAGGCAATAGTTACGGGGAACGAGATACGTCGGGTTTCGATTTAAACCTGGCTGCTTCTGTTCGATTAAATTGCGAGCACCATTCAGGCGGCTTTCGCAGTGTATTTTCACGGTGGTCGATAGGGTGACGTCGATACAGGGAGGAGGGCAGGGTAGCAAGGGATTTTGCCGATTAAGCGGAAGCTGCGGACTGTTCGAATTCGAGGCTACGTTTCCAGTATGCAGAAGTTTTCCCAGCTACGACCGATAACCGTGTCGAGGAAATCAAATTTACGTTCCTGGAACATCGGGGCCGTCTTCTGTCCGCGAAATTTGAATATAAAACTGTGGACGTAACCCAATCTTTCCTACAGACGAGTTTCCCGAATTAACGAATCAAAGCCAGCGGGAAGAATAATTCGTAGGAAACTTTACAACGTGGTTGTTTCAATTAACTTCGCCCCGGGAAGATCAGTTAAATATCTTAATTAGTGCTTCGCGTGATTTTCATTTGATTTTATAATTGCAGCAATCCGCTTTAGGCAATGGGTTAATTTGCTTCGTTGGTAATATCCAAATTAATTAATAAATTGCAGTTTTCGCGACGTGCTGACATTGATCGGTGTACGAAAACCTTCTGTATTTGACAACTATATTTTAATGCAATTATCATTACTATTTTAATATATAATTATATTATAATAACCAAAATTTAGAATTTTATAATTTTCATATTTTTGTAATGACCTAAATCCGTAACACGTTGAATGTCGTCGGGGGTCACCTGTGACCGGCACCCGAAATTTTTCACAATTAAATAATTAACAACAGAAGCAACGAAATAAACCGCCGTCAAATTTGAAAATTAATCGACTGCTTCGTTGATAATTAAGTCTGACTACATACGTCCATTTCCACTGTGGCATCCAACGTGTTGAGAAAACATTCTGTTAATATAATCGCATAAGAAGACGCATAACAGGTCTTCTTTTCAGATGGTTCCAAGATCTCTGTTATTCCCTTTCGTCCACGATGTTCGAGTTCGGAACCGAATCGAAGCGTCGCGAAGGGGGGTGGAGATGAATGGCATCCGAACGAATAGCCACCGATGATATTAGCCGTGAACCAGGAGGTATTCGCGAACGCGTCGAACTCCGACATTATTACGACGACGGTATAAATTAAATTTCGAAAGCGAAGTAATTTCACAGAACGATGGATTCTTTTGATTAATGAAGAACTCGCGAAGATCTCGCCGCGTTCGAAATGACACGTACCTTCGTTGTTACAAGGAAACTCGTTGGGAAATTTAATAGGTTCTCTCTGGTGAAGTCGATGGTCCAGTTCAGTTTCATTTGCTCGACGCTGGAAACGTTCTGTTAACCTGTAACCGACGAGGAAGCGTCTATCAGACCCCCATAATTTTTACTCCTTTGAAATGTAATAATGAAAAGAACAAACTTTTTTTCAGCTATCATAATTTCTAGTGTTATAAAAGTTTCTTATATCGAAACCAAAAAGTAAAGAAATTTATAAAAATCGTTGGTTAATTATTTCCAAGGCGATTTCCGTTTTATTAATTAAAAATCAGAATGTCTAATTATTTATTCACTCGATATAAAGCGAGCAGAAACATTGCGGTATAGCCGGTGATTATTCTTGGCGGGGAAACGTTCTAGCCGCGACAAAAATACGGTCGTTGCGAACCGGTGTAAAGAGCCACGGAAAATATGGACCGCGATGGAGGAAACTGCTCTCGAAGGAATTTAATATTTCATGCCGGATGCTTCGAGCTAATTCGACGAAGAAAAGAACGTCGGGAATACAAATTATTCTTGCAGTCGCGAAAGAGTCGAGTTCCACGAAACGTTTTCATTCGCAATAAAAATAAAATACTTCGTAGGCTCGCCCGTCGAAGCTCGTCCCGCACGGGGGTTGTCGAGGAAAGCGCCATCTTGGATAAACGAAGGAAAATTTCTCCCCAGGACGGTTTAGCCGCCTTTGACGCGTATTTCAGAAAATTAAAATCGTCTTGGAGATGGTTAGCTTGCTTCTCGTTCCTGTGGCAATGAATAAATTTGCCTGAAAAAATAGCGAGACCGATGCAGCCCTCAATTTTTTCTCATCGAGGGTGCTGCTTCGTCGTGCAACCCGACGACGATACGTATTTGTAGTTGGAGATGCAAATGGCGTATCAGTGTGATAATAAAGTTTTAGAGACAAGAAAAGTCCATTCAACTTTCGATAAATCAATTTTATGTTTAGTTAATCAGGTTGGATGATCGTATATAGATTTTACTACTTAAAAGGTTATACTACTTATACTATTTCTGGGTAACTATAGGCAATTCTTGTAACACAGCAGTTTAGAATACAATTTCTTATAATACGGATTTCATAATCTTGCACAATCTTTATAGAATGTAATTGATTTTGTTAGTACAATCATTAGACATATTAATTCTTGGAAATTTTATATTCGTTATATAGTCATTGTTCAATGTATAGTTCATTTTCTTTACACGCTTATGGAATATGGAATTTTTCGCAATCAATTCAAATTCAACGGTTGTTCTTTATTATACATATGGTTTCATAAACTTCTTCGACGAATCAAATATATCAATATTCACCGCCATTCCCGAATCCAACCCCTACGAATAGTCAACCTGTTAACCAGGAAAGCCGCGATCACCGATCGCACCCTCCGTCAACAATGAACAGGGTGCGATAGAGCGTGAAGGGGGTTGCCTTGGCGCTTCTTTCGTGCTCAAAGAGAACCAATTACTTGCCGAACGATCCTGGAATCACACGGACAGACCAATGGATGGCGCTTCTGTTAGCCAGGGTCGGGTACTGCAATGCAGCTTTCACCCTCCCTTTTTCTCTATCCCGCTCTCTTCTCTTCGCGATACCCACTCCCTTTCTATCTGTCTCTTTTTCTCTCTCGCTCGTTCCCCCTTCCCTCGAGCTCGCACTTCCATTTCACGTGATTCGCCCCCTACCCCGTACCCCATCTATTTCCCTTCGCTTTTCCTCTTCGAATGTCACCTCGCGGACGATTAACTTTTGCACCGCTGCACCCTACCCGCTGTCCCTCGTCCTTTTTCACGATCGTTTGATTGGAGCCACCACTTGACCACCAAAGGGTGGTCCATTAACCTCTCACCCCTCCTGAAATCTCGTTTTCTTCGATTTTTCGAGAACTTCGTTGCCGGGTCGATTCACATTTTCCATAGTGATAATTCCGGGTTTTATGCAGATTTTGACGTCATACGGACATTATTCACGGGAGATGCAACATTTTTTGATAGAACTCTGTTGAAAGTCAGTTTTGACGCGGGAGAAATTTGAAAAATAGACGACAGTGCGTTGCGTAAGCGAAGTTATCTCGTTGAAAATCGTTTTTCTCTGACGTCCGGTTTATTCGTCGTTGGTCGGGAGTCAAGTTTCGAGACGGCACGAGCTCGGCCACGAAAACGAATCAACGCCAATGAATGCTCAGTGACGAACAGCCTCGTAAAGAAGATGGATCGTGACTGACAAGAATAGATACGCGAGCAATTATCTTCTGGCCGCTTTAGGCGCGCATCTCGCGAAAACACTGAATCATCGGCTCCAGTGTCGTGCGTTTGCCTCGTAATGTCATTGTTTTTTCAAAGTACGGGAATTTTGATAATAGGGCATCATGAAAACTTATTGATAGAACTTCGAGAGTGCTTCGTTGTTTCGGCGCTCGATATTTTTGGATCGTTAAATCCCACGCGCATTCCAATCGAGTTTGTTCGATGAATTTCACTTTGCAAATCGTCGACGAAACTTTGGGGAATTTGGAAAAAATTCGTGGTAGAATTAGAGTTACTATTATAGGATTTTGGGATGGATTTTAATACGAAACTTTTGTATTAAACTTAGTTTTTACTTTTGATACAAATTATTGGGTGTTGGTTTAACACGTTCGAAGCAAGACGCAAGCATTTCTGTTACTAACAATAGCGCTATTCACAATTTTTCTTCTCTTTGCTTGTATATCGCGAACACAATCTGTAAAAATTTGTCGATCTTTTCAGATAGTCTTTATTGTTTAATATATTATGGATTTGAATTAGCGTATAAAGCGTGAAATATAAGGTATGTAGCAACGTGTAATTCGAAATAGTTCAAATACGTGACGGCAAAGGTGCAGGCGATAACACGGTTATCAGTTTAAAAATAGCCCGGGACGCGTTAATTGCAGTTAAACGAAGTGTCATCGCGATCGTTCCGATCTGTCGAGAAACGTATTGCGTGATGACACCTTATTTGAATTACGTGTTCGCGTGAACGTCAAACGAGCTATGGAAATATGATCGATTTTCAAGATTTTTCGGACGTCATCCAGCTATTCCTGTACCATAATTTATCTTAATTTTCAGACGAAGTCCAAAGTATTTTCTGAGCGATTGTCGTAATTATTATCTTTATGTAATATTTCAGTTGTAATATTGTAATATTTTACTAGCAATTTCAATACCAATTCCTGAGAAATTTGGTTGAGAAACGCTGCTTTGGAGAGACTCATCCTTGACACCGAGCCAGCAACAATGACACGGGTATAAAATTGACACGATGGGGGTCTGGTTGTCGAAGAAACGGAGACACCGTTGGGGCGCCGCCCTAATGTAAAGAAATCCATTTTAAATTCATCCGCGTCACGATGATTACACCCCGACTGAACGTTCTCCCCTTCTGTAATCGCATTTCGGGTATCGAGTAGGGTGGATTTAGGCTCCCCTCCATCTTATTAGTTTAACGAGTCACCGATCAGTCGATGTTTTCAGCGAAAGAAAATTCGCTGATTCGTCATGGCTCGTTCTAAATATTTCTTTTCGATCCTCCTACGATTTTTTCCTGTCATTTATAACAGTGACTCTGGAAATAAAGTCATTTTAAAATCGTGTTCGAATTCATCCGTAACGAATATCCTCGATTTCACTCCGCCACCCTCGTGACATCCTCTTTCACGCAATTTTCTTCACCATCGAAGCTGATTTTCGGAAAACGAATGGCAAATCGTTCGACTGGCATCGCGAAGAAAGGAACCTTCTCGTTTTCATTGTTTCCCTCCATAAATTCGAAGAACGAACGAGCGAGCTAGCTGGCGACAGCAATCGCGCGTAAACTTTTTGATTTAACTACAGCCTTGTTTAATTTTATGTGCTTGAACTTGAAGAAACTTTTGATCGGGGTTCTACGACCTCTGGGAGGAAATTTGACTCGATCAGCGCCAAAAGTAGCAGCCCCTAAGTTCTAACGAGAAATTCTGGAATATTGTTCTTCCATTACATCCATGAGTGATTTCTATACAAATTTCGATATACCAGTTTCGCCTTTTCTTGTATATCACCCTTTGGCCGGTGAGCCAATCAGATAGCGACAGTTTTGAATATTTCACCAAAGTCTTTGCATTTTTATATAAATTTTGTCGCAGAAAATATCCTAAAAGGGTGAGAAATATTTTTTTAATACATAAACGTCTGCGAAAAAATTTTCCTCGTTTTCAGTTTAAAATGTGCTAATGAGTTTATGATAATTCTCGATACGCCGACGGTTTTTTTTAATGACGAGTCTCGTAGGTTCTCTTTGTCAGCAGGGACCTATTCTGTCACGTATAAATAATTGTCAACGGATTCGGTATTGAGACACAAACCCTCACGGGTTACGCTCGTCAAAAGATGCGACAGACAACGGCACAAGATAATTAACGACGAGCTCGGGCGCGCAAAAACGGGACGTCAGGCTTTTAGAAAACACGATTTACCCCGCGGCGGGCGCGTCGAATTTGTTTAAATAAATCGAAATTTTCTGCTGCTGGCACCGGATCCATTCATCGTGTCGCCGCTGCTTCGAACGATATTTTCTCGGTCGGATGTTTTAAATTAAATTCCAGCTTCACCTCGTGACGAATAACAATATTAACGAGAAATAAAAACGTGTCAGATTTTCGAGTCTATTTTTTTCGTTCAACTTTCAAACCAGATAGAAATAAAATAATTTAACTTTCAAATCGAAGAAATAAAATACGTGTCTGTTTATTGTAGAAGTTAAAAGATACATTTTTTTACAAAAAATGAAAATTACAAAGGACTGTGTACAGAAATTTTAATCAAGCTGGTTTTTAGTTTAACTTTTTGAGAATTTAAAGTTGTCGTTTGTTACTGTCGGAATTTTGTCCATCGATTTCATTGAAACGCAGGAAGAAAGATAAAGGTGTTCGACCCACGGGTTGCACCCTTCATTCCGTAAAAGTTGAACGTACCGGACATACATCAGGATAAGAACTAAACGGCGGACCGAAACTTGCGAATAATTGCGTTTTAGATGCACCTCGCGAGCCGGAGATAAAAAAAAAACCTGCCTCGAGAATTTTCGAGTTTTATTAAGTTAGAGGACACTTTTCTTAAACGTTTCCCGCGGAAAGTTTCTTTTTTAATCTTTACCCGAGCTCGAGAATTTGATTCAACTTCGCATTTCTACAAGATACTGAATTCTTTGAAGCATGAAAGTTACCAGATATCATTCATTTCCATTCTCTTCTTCCACCGCGTTGGTAAAGTTCCGCGAAATTTTGTTAAATCATCCTTTGCTACAGAAATTTCAAAATTGAATAGAGTGATAATACAACTCGTTAGTCCTTATCGTTAGTAAAATCTTAATATTATTCAGACCATTCAGTTTTCTAATTTTATAATAATTCGTTTATTATTATTAATCCATCGATTGTCATTGAAATTGCTAAAAAGTCTTTTAATGGCAAAATAAACGAAAAAATTGAAGCAAACTATTCGTATTTCTCCCTATCTTCTCTTTTTTTTTTTTTTTTCGGACTCTGTGGAACGAATCCGATCGGTTAGTTTTTGGCAGAGTCTGTCCCCTCTAGGATTACGCTCTGGGCGCCGATCGTTGATTAAAACCTCGAAAGAAGTGGAATTAAAGGTGTGTTTTTTCTTTTTTTTACACGAAACACCGTTTAATCCGATGTTCGTGGCGTTGCTTTTTCTTGTCCAGTTTTTTCTGGAGCTCCGCGTGGATTCTTGATCCAGATCGTTTCCCGTCTCTTTGGCAGGATTTCGAGGAAAACATTTCCCGTGGAAAACGTGACAGACGTTTGCACCTGATAAATTATTCCCGGCCACGAACAAATACCACGAGCGATTGCAAACGAGCGTCGTAAGGATTTCAGAGTTACCGAAAACTCGGCAAAACTTACAAACGGAATCCTTCATTCTGTTGACCGGAAGTTGCCAGACGAGCTCCCGGCGAACGGAAGTAATTGGGCAAACAAGGGGCCGCTTTGACTCGGTTCGGCCCTTTATCGAGTATAAAAGCAAGAATCTACCCTGTTGCTTTGTCTTTTATCCATGCAACATTTATCTCTCGTACGATGCTCGCTCTTTTGCTCTTTCGGAGGGCGAGGGAATTGTTTTTGAAAGATTAAACTTGTTGCTGGGTTCCTTCTGCGTTATTTGGAATTTTCTTTGCTATCATTTGCTAAGAGGTTTTGATGTATTTGTTAGTAACGTATTCGTAACAGTTCGTATTAAATATCGTGAGTAAAATTATTATAAAAGTACGAGAGCTACGAATGTGAAAGGAATTTTTACTGAAAGATTTTTATCATAAATTCTATTTTAAATTGAAGTTTTCCTATATATTCAAACATCGTAAGTACTATATTAATCGTAAGGAGTACAAAAATTTTGCTTTCACTTAAAAAAAAAAAAAAAAAAAAATGAAAAAATTTACATTCGAATAAGTGCATCCTGACCCTCCATAACGAGATTGTTCCGGGGGCGATTCCCAGGCGTAACAGTACAGCCGGAATCGTAATTCGACGAATTGAATTCCGAATTAACAGTTGAAAGGGAGCAGGCAAATCCCAGGAAAATGAAATTCCATCCGGATCAAGTCGAAGCTCGAACATCGCGTCGTCGCCTTCGTGTCTTCCGGAAAAAAAAGATCATGCCGTCTCTGTAGGGGATTGAACGAAGAGGAATGTTTTACCCACCCTCCTCAAAGTCGGTGCATCGATACTTTCTCAAGCGTCTCCAAGTACGCAAGACATTGTCGTAAGAATGAAAATTAAACGTCCAATTCGAACAGAGAGTACGAAATTAAATTTCAATCTTTATTTCTTTTTCTAACAGGAAAATTATTTAACACTTTCATTGCCATCAAAACTCTAATTTATTAGTTTGGAAACTGAGTTATGAAAACGACTGAAAATCGCTATTTTTCCGTAGGGAAACAATATGAAGGTCACTAATTCAATTACCAAAGACGAGTACATTATTTTTAATTATTCACCCACCAATAGAAATAGTTGCCCCAATTTGATTCGTTATCAATCGAGACGAACATGATTCGCCGCGGACACACGGTAGATGAAGTTACGAGACAGGGTTGGCTACAAATTTCCACGGGTCGGCCAATTTAAATATGCATGAGAGATACGGCGGAAAAAGGAAGCACAGGAAGAAGTAAGAGGGGTGGGAGGGATGAACGGGTAACGCGAGGGTGACTGGGTTGTTTCGCGGCCGACCTCGTTAACCCCTATAGAAGGGTGTCTCGTGGATGTGACGGAGGTAGACGAGCTGCAGGTGGCAACAGCGGCTCTCACGGATTATCGCGAAGGGTAATCAGCTTTGCCAGCAAACAGCAACGCACAAATGCTTGAAACGTAGACGGATTTATTATTTAGCTGGACGGTAAAATGAGTAAATTAAACGTCCACCGAGATCTTGTCCACAAGATGAATAATATTTCAACTTTGTAAATGTTTATAGCGTCTG
Organism: Stelis phaeoptera; assembly: GCA_943735885.1. Classification (NCBI taxonomy): domain Eukaryota; kingdom Metazoa; phylum Arthropoda; class Insecta; order Hymenoptera; family Megachilidae; genus Stelis; species Stelis phaeoptera. Next base: position 10,011,652 of record OX030933.1, read on the forward strand.
ACACGGTTTGGAATTAGAAGTGAGCTTGAAGTGCAATTATTCAATTCAATGTACATACGTTTTGTAGGATGAAATTTATTGCCACAACATGGCTCGTTATAATAAATCTCTAAAAAGAATGCCATTTTTAGCGTGGCTTTTTAAAAATACAGCCGCTGTCAATTGATACTCTTATTGAATATTGCATATCATTATTAATCGTTATTATTTATTTATTGGTACATCGTCAACCTTTCGGTCATCGAGGAGCTCTCATTTTTAGCTCTATAAGATAAAAATTGACCTTTATTTGATAAAAGAAAATTTGAAATTCTTTTGCATTGCAACTATACCAATGATATAAAATTTTATATAAAATATAAAATGATATTTATTTTCCCTATAACGATCAAAGTTTTATCTACTACCACGATGTTTTTCGATCAAAAGATATAACTTTAAGTAAAATATGACAAACAAAGAAAAAGTAAAACAAGGATTCAATTCGTATTCGTTCTCGTGGAAAGAACTGTCGCTGGCTTTTCGTGAATCGCCCATAAAACGATATATCCTGTTGAGCTTTATTCGCGGGGCTTTTATCAGCGCGGCTTTATCGTGACAAGGACGGTAAATCGTCGATCGAATATGCAATGGAAACACCGAGGAAATTGACATCGACGTCCTTTGACCTCGTTTAACTTGGAAACTGTCGGACGACACCGATAAATTGCTAGATGATCGTGTCGATAAATAATCGAATCGGACGTCGCGTCGGTCTGCCGTTTTCGCGAATCCGTACCATAATAACCTTCCGTTCTGATTAATTCCACGGGTGCTATCTCTTTTTTCGTTTGCTCGTACATCTGGAAGAAACACCATTCGTTCTGTGACTACGAACTGGACGAACATAGCAAGTAAAAATAATTTGTTACCATCTTTCTGTTTGTATCATTGTGAATCTACTTTCTTAACACGTTGACTGCCACAGTGAAAACGGACGTGTGTAGTCAGACACGATAAAATCCTAATTATTAAGGGTGCAATCGATTAATTTTTCAAATTTAACCTTTCAATTCGATAGCTAGCATTATTAGCTTAACGTTAACGCTATCCGTGGTTTATTTCATCATTTTTTTTTTGGTAATTATTTGATTTTAAAAGATTTCGGATGCCGGTCACCGGTGACCCCCGTGGCAGCCAACGTGTTAAACACAGCGGAGCTTAATTTAGAAAAAATTAAATATGGATCAGAGGTATATCTAAAATTAATGTTCAATCATCGTTGCTGAGAAGTTATTATGAACCATGTGCCATTTTATCATTTGTATTCTTATTTCTTGTATAGAGGAAATAATAACCGCTGGATAATATATATTAGTATCAACTTTTGACTTGGACAGGGTTACATCTGACCCTGCCATGGTGCTTAAGGGATAACAATGGTCCAAATTCTTCCATTAGCAACGTCATCGGTTGATATTTCTTCTTTGCAACAGCAAAGTCGTGACTAAACACCAAATTATCCTCCCGCATCAACAACTCCGCTAAGAAGGGGATTAATTTAAAGGATCTTCTCAGCAACAGCGTATCAAACAGAAATTAGTTGTAGCAGCTGGTCGTCGAGCCACTTTCGTCCGGGAAAATGTGGAAGCAACTTATACTGGGTCTTCTTGAAAATATCTTTGCGGGGGTGTTGCACACGTCGTCTCGGATTCGAAAGACGCTCGAATCCCTTTGTTATTGGGACGCTATTGTCGTCGAAACCTACGTGGCTTGAGAAGGTCGTCGACATCGCGGAGAATCGGTGAAAATTTTCGTGAACGACGGTTATCGGCGTTAACACGCAACGTTATACACAACATCGAGCCCCATTCGTGGAAATTTACCAGCCAATGTTTGATTCGTTTAACGATGTTTGCCAGCGTGCGAATAATTGCGTATCGACGACAGTCGAACGAAAATGATACGATTAAATCGGCGACCGGCGACGCCGGCCAACGATTCGATTAATAACGATTAGTATAACGACGATAATTGTAACGCGTTTCTGTCATACGTGGTCACTTTTGATTATCAAACGTCGAATATATTACACGTGCCCGTGCTGGTTGCATATGGAAACGGAATTTGCATTTCAGTGGAAACATTTAGATATCAGGGTATTCGATAAACATTCACCATTAACCATTCGGAAGTGATTTCCTCGAGTCGTCATTTTGGCAGGAAATCATCTTTCAATTTCAAATATTTGTGGCCATGTTTGTATGAAAAGTCTCAAGTTTACAGTCGATTCTAACGATCTTGTCATACCAACGACGATACAGTTGATACATGTATATCGCTCGAAGAACGTTTGCGAAGCATCGAACACGAGCCCGTTTTCATTAGTATCAGATTAGCGGCTGACCTTTCGTTCCCGATCGCTAGGGGATCCATTGAAATATCGTTCTCGACCAGCACCACGCGCAACGGTAGCATCCTCCAGGATCTCTGGAACGACGATCATAACTTTCAATTATCCTGGGAACCGTGTACAACCTCGTCATCTCGATAACATCGTCCGTTTATCTCTTTAATCCCTACCCTCTCGGTTTTCGAGACTCGTTCTTTTCTTTTGCTGGAAACAGGCGTCAGCTGTTCCAACGTGACTGACCCCGTCCGTCTTTTGATTTTTCATCCGACAACCCCTTCTCTCGCCTCCTGTTGCGTGCGAGCGTTCGTGTTTTCCTCCGTTCGTCTCTCTCTTGAATTTATACGACGAACGTGACGCGAGGATACGGGAAAAACGCTCTGCCCCGCGGCTAACAAAGGCGAGTTTGATTCTTGTTACAAACGTTGAATTGCGAAAGCACGCGGAAGAGGTGAAATTTGAGGCGCATCACGCGATACTTCCTCTCGTGAAAAAGAAAAGAGACGTACGGTGGAACAAGGGGATTGCTTGTGAACTCGGAAAGGATACCTGACACGGGATAGTTAACACGTTATGACAAAGATGCTGTTTGGTACAAATTTGAAACAATAATGGACACTGTATCATCGCAATTTCCTATAATATTTCTTGTCAAATGTATGCTGTAACTTTCAAAGATTCTGAAGGGTTAAATTCAGTGTCGTGTCTATCGCTAATAAGAAAACTGGGGATTCCTTTGCTTCCTTTTCTAAAAACCGATATTTTCATAATATTTGTTAACACAGCACTGGCGTTTTAACGGCTTCAGAAGTATGGGATCCAAGGTGTGGTTAAACCCGGTAGAAGGATCAAGGATCGATGACAGACAGGCGGGTGTCGTGTCGAAAACGCGCGAGATCCATGTTTTATCTGGCTCGGTCAATCGGTGGAAAGAGCACAGGTGTGCATGCACCCGTTCGAATAATAAATCCTAATCGGATCACGGAAGCGTGCCGACGCCGCGCGTCTTCCACTTTGCGACTGGCAACTGCGACGCCGACTCGCAGCTGCAACTGACGCTTCTGCCGGCTCTAACTATCCACGGGATCGATGACCTGCCTCTGTCTACCTGCGGACGTGGACGAATCCTAGAGAGAGGATTCAGTCTCGTAACACTGAATTCTTAAGGAATTCAGTTTAACTACTGTCACGTAGATATTTATTGCAGATCAAAATAAAACAGACATCTTATTTATCTTCAATGTTCTTCAATGTATGGAAAAAGCTATACCCAGGTTGAGAAACTTTCCCTGTCAGCTTCGTATATAAGAATTGGGAGGTACACGGAAATCTTGTAAATAATACTTAAAGCAGAAGCCAAAAGGGTTTCGTCGAAATTGCAATGAATCTTTCGTTCCTCGAAAATTTCTATGGGATCCTAACGATGATCCCCATCTGAAACTCACGATCAATAGTAAACCGAGCTTCGAAGCCGTTTGAATGGCAGTCGATGTTCCCGGAAGATCGTGATAAACCGTAGAAAGGCTGGATCCAGAATTAACGAGCAACCGTTTAGAGAATCGCGTGGGTGATCGATCCGTTGAATATCCTTTCCCAGAGCCAATTAATACTTCGAAACGTTCAGTACAGTCTCTAAATCGGAGAATATCTATTCAAATAGAAACTTAAACCTCGACGAACTTCAAAAAGGAAGCACATAATCTCGTCGTGAAACGAGCAACGTACACCTGTCGTGGCAATGACTATTTTAATGAAATAGACATAATTCAAGCGCGCAGAGCGTGTCGAAGCTGATTGTCAGCGAGGGATCGTGCAAGCTACACGCCAATTTGCCTGCTTTTAACAGCGTGGCAGATCTTTGTGGTCAGATACACCGGTCTAGGGCTAAGTATACATTAATTAACTCTTTCGGAGCGGGGTTCGTTGCGAATGATAATTATAAGATCGATAGAGCTTCGTGTAAAGATTCTCGTTGTGTTCCAAGGCCGACTTTTACCTTGAATTAATAAAGGCGGAAGGCTTATCTTCCAGATCGTCGAGACGGCCAATTGACAAGTGTAATAGCGGTGGTAATGGTCAGTTTCCTTCGTGTTTCCTGACTGCACCGTGAGTCACAACATCCATGGTGTTTTCTTTCATGGCGTTCGCGTTTCGGTTTGATTCTGAAAAGGGGGGAAAAAAGAGGATTCATCGTTTAATTCTTCCATCACCGTTCCATCAAATTACCGATTGGAAAATTAATTTCAATATCCCATACTGCGGGAGACTAGGATGACGAAATGTGAGCCAAAAGGTTAATCGTTCGTTTATAGTGTGTCGTGTCTGGTATGACCGTTTCTACGTTACCAATCAACGTGGAAAGACGCCATTAAAATTTCACGTGTCGAAAGAATTATAAATTGGCTACTTTGTATATCATTCTCTTCACCCTGAACGTTCGAAAGTTGAAACGAAGCTCCTTCGTTTTTCATCTTCTGCGAGAGGAAGAAAAATATGAAAATACGTCTCGTGATCGTTCGGCATCGTTTCCCAGCGAATCCTCGCGGATCGCGAGACGCCCGCGGCGTCTTCGTGTTCCACGCTCGTTAAATCGTCACGAAAGGAAACTAAGCAAGAAGGAAAGACGCAAAGATGAAGAGCCGTACAATGGGAAAAGATCGCGCACGGATCTTTCGGAGGCACGGCTCGTCTCGTGATTGGTTCCTTCTGGTCGTAGTCGTCGTAGGAACAATTCGTGGACGAACTTCCGGCATATGCTCGGGAAAAGCGGACGTCGTAGATCATTTTGAGATTTCGAATAATTGCTGTAATTGTAAAGCTAAAGGAGTAATTTAATTTTCTGTCAATGTCTTAATTTAACGTGCTGATCCTGAAAATCCTTCGAGTTTATAATTTTATTTGCAACACGTGTAAAGTATTCATTTTTGTGGGATTTAGTACTTTTTATTGCACAAATTTTCCAGTATTTAATAATATTACTTGCAATTAACTAGATAAATATGGGTTGTACAGTACCTAACTAAATTTGTGCTAAATTTTTGACATTGGTTATATTATTGGCATAATGTTTTTAATGATTGCATTGCATATAAAGTCGGAGGTGTTTCGACTTTTCATCGCTCAAAGACGAAGCGATATCACTGTTCGTCAATATCGATTTAAAAAAAGAAATGAAATCGATCCGAGAATCAAGCTGAATCGAGCTATTGCGCAGATAAGAATTACGTCTCCTTTGTGGCCGAGTTTCCTCAGTTTGTGGTCGTCTTTTCCACATCTGTTACCTGTTCGAATTACCTGCACACAACTCGAGTTTCCAATCGAACTAGATCTTAACGATCCCCGCCGTCGAAGGCCATGGTCAATTCTCTCAATATTAATAGATAAGGTGTCATAATTGACGCGTGAAATGAAATCGATGGTCTAAAATAGTCTTTCGTCACGTTGACACAGAATCTCTTTTTTTATGATGTGAAAATGGTATTTAAACGCCCCTTGTGCTAAATTCCTTAAATTAAATTTATTCCATCTGACGACGGGTCGCCGAGGTATCGACAAGTTAAATTTAATTAAACCCTGTTTATATCTTCATCTTTTAAATATTAAACCGATCCTTTGGATGTTATTTTCCCAATACCTGGGTCACCATTGATCTAAACAACCTAGTTTCCTGCAACACGTCGGACAATGAAACAATTATCATAAATTTTAACTTTTGTCATCTAACGAAGAAACAAATGTAGATTTCTTTTTTTCACACAAGGTACACGAAGACATTCATGATTTCCGTGCAAGTGAAAAGGTTAATTTCTCCAGCCGATCTCGTGGCTTCGCGACCGGAAACCGTCCCGTCCCGTTGTTGCACGCTCGAGCGTCGCTAATTCAGTCGCGGCGCATAAATCCAAGCGCACAAAGGGGCCCCTGCGAGGAAAAATCGTTTGCGTAACGACGCTTGAATGTCGTCACGCGCCGGCGGACGATAATTAATTGTGGGCCCCGGTTGACTCTTGATCCCGCCTCGCCACGCGTTCTCGAGCGGATCATTCCGAGATCCCCGTACGTATCTATAATAGTTGGCGGCTGTCGTTTCCTTTCTCATCGACTCGTTTGAGACGATATGCCGTGGAATCGGTTACGCGACTCAATTGAACGCGTCTTGCGCGCTGACGAAACCTTCGGATGTGTTTTGTTCGCCAAGGATTGTATGCAACTTTTGTACCGGCAAACACGGCGAAACGATCGTGCCCGAAGAACGAAGGAGGAAGAGGATGCTGTAAATTGATTGGCAACCTTCAACGGTTTGGATCGTCTCTGGGTAATCGATTAATAATTGTACAAGCTGAAGTTCCGTGACGGGACTGGAACGCGGAGAGGTTTCTGAATTAAACGATCAAATTGTATCATTGCGCTTCGTGCAAAAATTATTTCAATTCAGAATGAAAATTTTCTGGAATGCTCATTTATAATTGATCGATTGTCTATTTGGAAATACAGACCGTCGTTGTTGGTGCCACTTTGATACCGGAAATTGGATTAAAAGCATCCACAATTTTCTTCAATTTTATATATTTCCTAAATTTTAATTTAAAATTAAAAAGTATTCAGTTTGACGAATATAAAATGAAAGGTACAACCTTCAAAGATCTATATTTCTCAAACAAATTCAAAACCAGCGAAATGATGACTTAAACTCCCCCTAATATCACGCGCACTATATAATATTTCATTTGCAACAAAATAGCATCGAGCGTTATCGTATATTCTGATCCTGTTCGATCGAACACTCAGCGTCCATCGAAATCGCGACGATCAGCAAAAGGAAATAAATTTCAGAAATTTCATGGTTTCCGTTGTTTCCGCAGCGGCAGACTCAATTAGGCAAACGACCATCCCCTGTTGTACCGCGGTCCTATTTTTTTTTCCACCCTCGCTAGCTGTTCTTTCAATTCTCGCGCAGTCGTTGGTCACTCGCGCTTCTCGCCTCCATTCGCGGGCGCCCATTGTGCTCCGGGGAACAATTAATGTTCCATCGCGGCGGGGAAATCGTTAACGCGATTCACAAAGAGCGACGAACGAGGCTGGCCGCGTTCTCGCGTGCGACTGCACGCGGACCGTAGTTCGTCAACGCGCGGATCAATTTGGCCGCGAAAGGAACAATGCGTGAAATATAATTAATCGGCGGGAATTTTAACGCGACCCGAGATGAGACTGGCTACGCCTGTCAACGATCGTTTCGCTCGATCCTACCCGTTCGTTCGTTAATTGTGTACGATCGCAATTAAATCTTGTTCGACACTTTGATTCGTATGAGCGGGTGCCATTCCATCGGAGAAACAAAGACGACGATTCGGCATCATGAATATTTGATTTGAAATGTCTTCGAATTTCGTTTCTGGTTTCTGTAGGTATTTAGAATGGTGTTTAATACTTTGAATGACACGGCTCGACTGGTAACCTGGGAATTTAATTTGGAAGAATAATTAGGAAACGAAGTTAATTCTATGAAAATTATACAGGTATTGGGTTTGAGAAGTTTATTCGTGGTATGTTTGATGATTTGTAGTAGTGGGTATCTACACGACATAAAGAAAATTTTTGATTCATAAAAATTACGTAGCAGATTTTAAAGAACTGGTGACATGACATTTCAGATCCAATTTTTCTGCCGAGTGTCGAAAGGAAAGTAAACTTGCAAAAACTATTTCTGGACTAATTACTGAATTGATGTATTCTAAAATATGAAAGAAGACCACGTGTTAATTAATTCCTTGACAATTGGACGTTTTATCATCGGACATCCATGAAATTCGAATAATACTGTGCATGATTCGGTCGAAAGCAATCGAATCTGTTGTATCCATAATACAGTCGTCTATTTGGGCCCGGTTACTGGCACATGCAAAATTAATACTACGAGTGTATATCACGAACGTGTATCGTGGTCGCACGAATCGATTCTCTGTTAACGGTGTCTGGTGTTGGTTCTATAACCACTCGTTTAAGTGGATCTAGATTGAAATCGTTTGACACGTGTTCTTGGTACCTGATTAACTTTTATCGATGCAACTTCTACCCTTTTCCTTTAACGACGCACGATCCTTGCATTATTCACCGAGGGGTGTTTATCATTATTACGAGAATTGCCTTTAATTGATTGAAATTTGCTACGTCAGCGATTAGATTTCTTCGAAGAGCAGGATTGTATTTAGCGGCAAGATTGTCGCAGTTAAGAAACTAATTCCATCTGTTTTGTAGAAAAGAAGTTCTGATATTTAACATACACGACTGATATGAAATAAATAATATTCATAGTATTAATTTGTGTGTAGTAAGCTGAGTGTAATAAGTAACCGAAATTTCCTCCAATTATCAGAATATCTGATGACGTTTTTAGATTATCCACTAGATGGAATGGCGACATTTTATTCAGAAAGAAAGATGCAATAGAATTGGATTCGAACGGGCGAACCGTGCGGAAAAGGAAGAAATTTCTTCATCGACGTTACGTCATGTCAGCAGCGTCGCGATGCTCTGCGACCAAATATAAATCAACCTTCAACACCGACGCCTATTATCTCACCACCCTATTTCTGTTCGTTCATGACGGGAAACATAAAATTTCACGAATCGGACGGATTGGAGCCCGACTTTTCACGAAGAAGATCAGTTAGGATTTGTAGAAGATTTTTCTGACTAATTTTCTGTCCTCTCCCGACGGACGTGTGATATTGAATTCCTCTCTGAATTCGATAACCTCTTCTTCGATCGACGTCTATGATCCATTCTTTGTTTGTTTCTTAAATCGTGATTCGATTCGGTTCGTTTGAAGTTTTATATTAAATATTCTTATCGATTCGCTCAGTTTTCTTCACAGGAATTCTTACACGGTTTAATTTGAAACGTTTTCGTGCCGTAACCGTCGGAATTACGTACAACGAAACGGCACAGGTATTCCTGGAATTATGGTAATCAGCGGGCTGCAACGTTGGCTTATCGGCGGCTGATACGGTCCGCCGCAATCCGAACGCGGATGGAGATGATCCAGTTTGATAGGATTTCGAGATTTCGAATAGATGCGACAGAAAAGTTCGCCGCGGCACGATATTGCGTGGGATTTCTCGAATTTCCTATCCGCATTCGTCTTCCTCTTTCCCATTTCGATAGATAAAATTGTCCGTTCAAAAATTACCTTCGACCTATTCCGCTTCTTCTGCCTCGATTATTTTGATCAATTAAAAAAAAAATTTGCTTTGCCATGTATTTTATACCCCTTGCCCTACCATTTTCCCGACAGGTGCATCATTCAGAGCTAGATATTACATATCGTCAGAGCTAGAAATATTACATATACTTCGTACTTGACAAACGTTAACTGTGTAAATTGTAATCAGAATTAAATTTAATATTCAATTGTGATCAAAGTTTGAACGACAGAAGTCACACCTAAACTGTAATACGCGTCACGAGTGTGACACGTTATTGTAGGTCAAAGGGTTAATAGGACTAACGAAGGACACCATCACATTATCAATTTTCGTTTCCAAACTCGTCACGAAGAGAGTCGTCGTTGCCAAATTAAGATTAACCGCGTCACCGAGAAAAGAGACTGAAAGAAACAAGAATATTTACGTTGAACGTCTTCCACTCGGCGTCGAGGGGCTTACGAACGTTGCAAGATGGCTAAAAGTATCATGAAGGCGAGCGGATATCCCAGATGCCGAAGTTGCTGACCCGGAAGTTGGAATCGGGCCAACGACGGAAGTCTGGCCGCGGTTGTAGAGTCTCGAAACGGGTTGCAATTGCGGTTATTTATCAGGGGCCGGAAAAGAATCGCGAGAAAACGCCACGGTCGCTTTAATATTAAATTTTCAAGAGAATTCGCGGGTTTCTACGGCTTTTGGCGACCTCGAAGGATCGATCAGGACGCGTGCGAGATCGACCTTTTTACTATCTCCTCGGACGAGACTCGAGGAAGCGAATTAACAAACCGCGAAAACGTATCCACCGTTGTTGTTTCGCTTCCCTATGCGATGCTTTTGTGTTCGAGGAACATTAGCGCTCGCTAATATCCGCTGCTTGTTCTCCCGTGAAACGTTCTAACGATCCGCAAGAATTTCTGGCATCCTTTGTTGTGGGCGGAAAAGATGGAGAGGAAGAAGGGAAAGTTGGATTTTGCAAGAGCTTTGAATTGTTCAATCGAACGCGAGAGTTCTTCATCGAAGTACGAATCCTTTCTGTCCAAAAGTACTGGGACCGTTTCATTCTTCGCCCTTTGATTTTTAATATTTTTAATACAGTGGTCACTTTTATCACTCGTTTCGATTCGATCGATTTTAATTGACTTAAACATTTGTGTTAAATGTTTGAAAATTTATCGAAAGAAATATTTCTGTCCTCGTAGGGAAATATATTAAACTATCGACAGCGCGTTAACGTCCGTGGAGGTAATTTCATGCGAATTAAAATGTCAAGGTTTATAACCCTTTCACCGCGGTGTTTGTTGTGTAATAATCGTAAATCGATATGGCTTGATAAAAAATACAACGGCGAACCAAAGTTTATGACCACTAGTCCTTAGAACATCAACGGTACGATGCTCGTGTGGTAATTTAACATTGGGTGCGTGATTAATTGCTTGAGTTTTTGGTCCGATCTTATCCCGTTTGGCATCTCAGTCAACACTGCGTTATACGTCATAGCTTCAAAGTTTATCACGTATCAAAAATTTGCATACAGAGTGTCCCAGCCAAAGTGTTACAGAGCTGTTATGAAAGTTTGGTAGAAAGAATTTTTTTTTTGCATTGTTATTTTACGAAATATGATGGTGAAGTTTTTTAAATGGAACCATATATTTATTTTTGGATCATCTGATAGTGTTTTTTAAGACGAATTTATTAACCTTTAATGTGTACACGTGATTTTAATTAGTTGTTAAGATATAAAGGTTGAAAATTTTTTGATTTATATGGCAAAACTTCGTGTGTATCGGTTTAAAGAAGACGTGTCGAACATGTGGCACTTACCTCAACAATAAGGCCGCCCTTTGAACCGAATATTTTCCTTTGAAAATCGAATAATTTGTAAGCGTTATATCCTGAAAATTAATTAAAATCCATTGTATACATTAAAGGTTAATCAATTCATTTTTAAAAGTACTGTCAAATAATTTAAAAACAAGTATGCGATTCCGTTTAAAAAACGAAACATGACCATCATATCTCGCAAAATAACAATGTAAAAGAAAACGTGCATTCCATTTTACCATGCAATTTCTATATTAACAACTTTTTATATCACTGATAGTTATAGAATAACAGCTGTGTAACATTTTGGGTGGGACACCCTGTATATTCTTCGAAAGACCTTCAGCTTCATCCTAATTCAAAGTACTTGTTGAATTATTACTAAGATCAGGACTGAAAAATATATTAAATAAAGCAAAAATGCTCAACGTTCATAGAAACAGTTTCTAAATAAAGGCAATAGGAGGACAACCATACGTGTCTGGGTTTCGTCACTCGAAGTCAAGCAATAAACAGTTCAAAAAATAAAAGGCGGATCCCTATTTTCATTTGAGTGTTCAGTCAGTCTCGTTCTAGTTATTCGTACAGCAAAGACGTATTTTCCGAGCCTTTGAATTATAAGTTAAAGTAAAATAAAATAATATCTTTATTTATTTCCGTCAATTTCCAATAGAACTAAATCTTTACCCAATCACCTTTCGAAACAGAGATCGAACAAACCAACTGTTTTGTCAAAGAACAAATGTTTTGATTCGAGTACAGGTCCGTGTCTTTGGATCCTTGTTCCTGCGCCGTGTAACTGGGTTAACGCGACAAGTCATTCACGATTCGGTCAGCAAATTGGATGGCACCGGCTTTTGATGTCACGGCAACTCTATTGTGGTCATTTGCCAGTCGGCCAACGAGAGATCCATGCGTCACAAAGTTATCAAACAAACGTGGGAGTTGGTGTATTCGAGCATGGAGTTCTGTCTATACTACTCTATACAGGAAGTTCGAGTTGGTCGCGGTTGTCGCCACGAACAGCCAGACCCGAGAAAGCCGAGATGTCGAGATGCCCGGCGTTGATGGGCGTGTGGCAGTTAACGATATTGCATCTTCTCGTTTTATTGCTTGTTTTCTCACGTCCCATCTTCAGACTTTCACTTTTTCCGTCCGATCAACTTTCTCACGATTACCTGTCTTTCATTTCTACTGAAAATACTTCTATTCGTTCATTGGTTTCATCGATGATTCGACAGAGTTCGATCTAGATCTAGCATATCTTGGAAGTGCCATGAACACGTGGAATTTCTATCAATTTAATCGAGTACTAGCAAAGATATCTAACAGAAGCAACGGACTAATAATTAATTCATGCCTAATTTTTGTAACGAGTAAGAGGCACCGTTCAAATATCTTTGGAATAGCTCGCAAGAATCCTGAACTGAAATTACCATATTTATAATAGAAATAATTTATCCTTTCCGCTTGCCATCGAACATAAATAAAATTAAGCGAACTATACTTGGACAGATCCAAGCGGATTATATTCGGGTCGTTATCACCGAGCTGAGCACGCTTCGATCAGTCGATTTTCGGCGACGAATACCGGCCAGGCTCGCGCGTGTGCACGCGATTAAATAAATTACAGAGTGGGAGAGACAGCCGGCTGCATAATCTGTCATTGTGTCAAGCGCAGAGCATTTCCATGCTGCGGCGTGCGGGCGTCGAGTTGCACGCGTAGGTGTGCACACGGTTGACGACAGGCCTGCTCGCGTTGGCTAACGAGTATTCGGAATCGCTACCGTCATAACCCAATTTCTCTGCAAGATCAACCTATACCGGTCAAATACATCCATGGGGAGTTTGACATCGAATATTACGATATAGACATTTGGACATTTCTTTAAGAATAATTCGAGCTTCTTCAAGTATTGAAGAGAACATCTTGTACCAACAGCCTTCTTATTAAACTCGTTCCGAGATCGATCGCAATAAAAGGATCAAAAGGTCGATCGGGTTTCTCGTTTCTGTTCACGTGTTTCCACGGTTGAAGAATCATCAGAAAGGTAGCCAGAAAGGAATCAAGGGGGGTAAGTGGTTGTCGAGGAACAATGAAATATCACCGATACACCGTGGCCAATAATCGCGGGGACAGAAACGATCTATCGTCGTTTAGACGTTGATTTATCACTCCGTGTATATATGTATGTCTGTGTACATGTACGCGTCCCTACAACTTGCGTTACCTTCTTTCTTTCATTGCGTTTTGATGGAATCACCTCTCATCCCTACGATTTTTGCCCCAGGAAAATAAACTCTCGTCGCGTTCTGATTAACTTCGTCGTGCGAAATCGGCCAGGGCAAACAGAGCACGGGGAACGTTTTAGCAAATGGCCACGATAACATTTACGCAACCCCGTTTCGTTATTATGATTTATCCCCGGGGCTGTTCGATCTGTTCAAGCTTGTTGATTTACAGCGCAAGGACGGATAAGTACGATCCGACATATCACGGAAACTGGAGACGTATTTATCGAATCGCGATACGCGATGCCATATGGGTTTTTGCAATTTTGGTATTCGAATTTTCGTCATAATTTATCAAATAGCTGCGTGTACTTTGGAATAATTCTTGGATGTTTCATCCGGGTCGATTTTTAACCGACTTCGAAAAGGAGAAGGTTACTTAATTCGATATGTATATTTATTTTTTTTTTGTTCAGTGGTAATCGATACTGTACAAATTTAATTTTCTCGGATATTCTATATACAGGGTGTTTTCGGATTTAATGGGCAAACATGAAACATGAATTTAGGACCTCAAAACATAAAAATCGTTTCGTTCAAAAGATATTGACTTCTGAAGTTATCCCATTAGGAATTAGAAATAAATGATATTATTAAGAATAAATAATAATAATAATAATAATAATTAATGCCTCTCGTTGGGTTTACTTGGACACACTTACAATAATAAATATTTAGACTGATAGCTTTGATAAACTACGAAAAATTGTATCTAACATGATGCATTAATTGGAAAATGAAACGATTGCGTCTCGAATAATTGTAATTGTACGGCTGTTTTCATTTGAAAGGTAGCGCTCTGATAAGAAATATCGTCAATTAACAGCATCGATTTTATTCAACTCGAGTATTTGATTCTTCGTCTGTTGAACGTTGTTTCTAGAGATCGCGACGACTCGCAAGAGACAAGAGGGACGATCGTCATTAGTACTCGCGTTATTATCGCGTCGCCGCATCGGCGTGTCCCTCTAATCAACCCCACCAGCAAGTTAGTTACTTCGTTACTTCGTCGAAGTCTGTAATCAACGTCACCATCCGTGGCTATCATTAGACGAGCACCGTCCAAAACTAATAATTGCAAGATTCCTCGAAAGCCGCGAGGTTGCCACGGTAAAAATTCGACGACAATTTCTCCGCCAATTTGTCAATCTCCCACAGAATGCCATTTTTTCCCCTCAAGATTCCTGGGATACCTTCATTGTCGTTCAACCAGAAGATTATCTTCTCGCTTAATTCCAATTTTGTTTCTGGGAATCGAGATATCGTTTCAATTTCAAGAGCTCATTGTTAAATTAATCATTGCCAATTAGAAAGTTTGAGGTACGGGCTGTATTCAAGACGATAAACCGATTTAAACGTTTCATTACGCGTTTGATATTAAGTTCGCGAAGAAATTTCCAGCTTTCTCGGATATTTGGTTTCAAAATCAAATTTTATCAAACAGAGATTTTTTTTTTAATTATTAGAAATTTGACCGAGAACAATTTATTTTTACTTATTTAATTCATTTAATGCTTTACAGAATATTATGATTCTATTTCTCCTGCGCGCAGCTTAATTTTTTATATTTTTGATACTTTGGTGGCAGTCTTCCGGGGGAAATGATCGCAAGTAACTTAAGCCACCAAACGCTGGAAATAGTGAGTCGCAGGAAACGTAATTGCACGGAGAATTGATGAAGATTACGGTGATTGTTACGCAACGTGGCAACGGCAATAATAATTCGGGGAACTGTTCCTGGCACGTATATTCGTGCATATTTCAGGAATGCGCGAATTTGCATTCGCATTCGGCGAACGATGCGATGAAACACCCCATGCGCTTTCGAGCGATAAACGGGGCTGCAATGATTCATCGAAAAGCGGAGAGAAGGTAAATTTCTAAAAGATGTTGTCCCGTCGATTGAAATCCAATTTCACCTTTAACGATAGCAAAAAATAAAAATGGACGTCTGAATCGACGAAAAACCAATTTCGTTGCTGTAAAGAACTTCTTCGCCTGCAAAGCTAAATCGGTTGAAGAATCAAATTCCATTTCGAAATCTGAAAGGAGAAAGAAGATGGGTCAAGAGCTAGAAGAATCGAACCTCCTTACTACACATAAGTTTTGATATTTTAATATAATAACAAAGGCTTATTAATGATTTTTCAACCATTAATCGGTGTTAGTTTAACGGTGAAAGTTTAACCTTTCCTCCATCGATTTACTTACAAATTTTGTAGGGCTCCTACGACTATTCAAATTTAAGCATACAAATATTACGAAGTAAATTCGTTATTTAAGAAGAAATTAATAGGTTACCGATAAAAATCGCAAGATACTAAGCCCAAGGTGTTAAAAGAATTTGAAAATCAGAACAGCATCATCCAAGGAAGAAGTAGATTTCCCCGCTACGTAAACCTTATAAATATACACGAAAGGGATGAAGAGAGGGGAAGAAGGCTATCGGAAGAAGAGGGAAGCCTGGAAGCAAAACAGAACATCATCCGTGTTCTAATGAGAGTCGACCTGCCAGTGGCAGGGGTGGCATTTGTTACTTTTATCGTCGTGCTTCCGACACGACCCCGAAATAATTAGCATTTTAATGTATGTATCTGCTTATCTAGGCGACGGCCGGTTACCCCGCGCAGTTTTGCATGTTAATCTCTATGGGAAATTACATGCACCATTGCACCATCCGGCGACAGTCCCATTTTGCTCGCTAGAAATTAAACTCCGTACATCTTGATCCTCCCCTGTTGGAATACGACTTCTTTCCACGTATCAACGATCTTTGATTTGTCGTTAGATAAATCTACGATATTGCTCCAAAGTTTATCAACCATGGAACCAGAATTTTCAGAAGAAACGATTATGCAAGTCACGGGATCAAACAATGAAACGACTTAACAGATCGCTATCGTACATTGCCATCAGTGCGATGACAAAGCAGAAGGACTACCGTTGTCGTTGATCAAATTCATCGATGGTCATTTTGCACTGCAAACGAAGCCACGAACGAGCTAGCCAGGTGGTCCACACCTGTCCTCCCAAAGTGTTCACTCTCGATTACTGATTGGAACGACCAGTGGCTCGGTGTGTATGCGTGTGTGTGCGTAGATTAACGAACCGTGTTCGGCCACCTTCCGCCTGAAGGGGTCGCTTAAGAACCTGTTTGCGTGTTCCTGGACCGATAAGTTTCTTTCGGAGCGGACTGACGGCGAAGAACGGCGCATTAACCCAGGCCAAACATAATTACCTGTGCAAACCATAGCGGAACCTTAACCGTCATAAATACATCTATCAGCTGCAAATACGCCGAGGTAGCAGCCTCGAGTCTCTCTGTGATGTCTGTTTCCAACTTTCTGTCAGGAGTCGCGCGTTCATCCGTCTCCTTTTCATCCTGAACTCAGTTTCGACGTGCCCTGACGTCGGAAGGATCAAAGCGGCGCGGGTTTAACCGCTCGTTAAAACGATTTACCACGCGTTCCTGTCGTTTTTCGTGATATTCGGGAGAGACGTCTGGCCGTCGCGTTCTTTTGTTTTCGAATCCGTAATTGAATCACAGAGTTACACTTTCGTTCGTTCATTTTCTGCCGTTTTTTTTTTTTGGACGTGAATACTTGGAACAGTTGGAAGGATACAGAATCGTCTCGTTAGGTCTCAACAAATTGTTCACAGGCTTTTGAATCGTCGATCGGCCGCAACAATAGACGGGGAGCAACAACGGCCATAACTGCCGGGCAATTATCGCGTCAGGTGCGAACTCGTTAGTGAGCTTTGAAACTGGCCGTTATGTTTTCGCGGAAGCGGACACGCGCTCGCCGTGTGCTGAATATTCCATCTGCGAACTTATCTGGCCACGAAGAACTCGTTCGCATCGCCGATTCCATCGTTGTATAAATTGGATATTTTGAAATGTGAAAATTCAACAAATCCTGGTACTTTGGAGGAACAAAGAGACATTCTTAACACACCTTAATTCCAATTATTCCATCAAGTCTAATTTAATTAACTTTACCTCATCATTTGCCTCAACATTGCAAAATCATATGGCAACGGGTTGAAACCGAGTTTTTCCTAGAAAACGAAAACTGCCGTCCATCGGCGAACTTTGAACAAATTCCAGGATCCTTTACGCAGAACTTTGAAATTCCCGTTTGCCGAAAAATGAGCCGCAGGGTAAAAATGGGAGTAACAGTGTACCAACAGGTGAAATCAAAGGTAACCGTGTGTACGAAAAGAGAATCGAAAAACGAGGAGGCGAACCGCTGCCAGCGTGGCTCGAAAAGGAAGAAACAGAAAATGGAAAAAATAAAAAGAAAAGGGAGGAAAGAGCAACGAAACAGAGCGACCGTGTGGTAGCTTGGGTTGCTCTCGCAAATATTTGCACGACGGCTAAAAAATTATGCGAACGCTCGTGTGCTAATTCCCGAATAAGCGGACACGAGGCGAGAAGAAGATCCACGGCTTGTCAACAACGATTCTTGCTCGGTTCTGCTCGCGTTCGTGTTTGCACAATCGCGATTCGCGTGTTCTCGAAATTATTACGAGCACTCGTTCGAACGTCTGCTATTGACGAGATTTGTTAACATCGTTCGATGATAATTTGTACGATTTATACAGCGAAATTGTGCCATTTTGCTCTTGACCATGGGATTTATGGGATATGTTTGTAGTAACAGTTTGAGGCGGTGTGTTCTTCAAATTTTGAACAGCTAGGGAGTTAATTAAGAAGTTAGTTACTTTGTATCGTAGAGAAATTTATTTTTTGAGAACAGGTGTTTTAAAATTTCGTTTCGTTTCAATTTATGCTAACGGAAAATATCTTAAAAAGAAAATTATATCGCTCAGGTTCCTTTCATGATTTTGTATGTCATAATTAATTTATTTTCTTTCAGCTCGTAATAGGATAGAAATATTCTATAAGTTGCCATTATAGATCGGACACTTCGTATGTCTAATGTAACAACCTAATATGTACCTAATTCAAGTTATCGCCATAATATTATAAATACGAAAGTTTCAGAGCATTGTCATGTACGGTACTTTCAATCTTTAATTCTAATCCCACTAAAACGATGGTTATAATAAAACAAAACCGTAAAGCAAAGATGTTCCCAATTATTTGGAGTTCATGATATTGCTACTTTTTCAAAGTATCTAAGAAACTACCTCTTAAGTCTACAGTTAAACGATTTTATACTCCAAGTACAGTTTTACGAGCCTCCGGCGTGATCCAATTGAATCATAACTCTGATCCATCAAAAACGAAATTACCATCCAATTACAATTTCCTCGGCTACTAAAACACCTATCAACGCAAGAATAAAGTTAAAACTCGGTCAACATCCAGATATTCTTATCACGAACACTTTATTTGATTTTCATTCTCTTATTCTCCCTCGAAAGAATCAACAAACATTCAAAATCTCTTCTGCATCCTTCCATCCACTTATCCGTCTTCCTTTTCTTCGAGGTCTCATAAAAATTTCAGAAACGAGAACGATTCCACGATCGAACGTCTCGATTCGCGTGTTTACGTTTCCTCCGGTTGAAATTGAATTGAAATCTCAAGCCAGCCCCGCGACCATCCCCCGTTATTTTGTTCTATCCCTCCGCTCGTTTGATATCGCGTTTTCCAACAAAGCCGAGAGAACCACCGGTACCCTCCTTCAACCTCCTCGTCCTTCTCGCCACCTTTTGCACGAGGTTTCTATTACACTCGCTAGATTGGTTCCTGGAGGACCGTCTTGCTCGTTGAACAGCTTGAAAGGATAAAGAACCGCGACCGAGAGGGTTGGGGGCGAAAGAGAGCGGCGAGTTAAGGGCGGTTCTCGCGAGTCAGGTTACGCTTGTTTCTTTACCTTTCGCGCGAATTCAATTTCCAGACGTCTTTGGTTAATTGCGATTGCACCTGCGGCGCACGGACGACCCTCGTTGCTTCTTGAAGTTTCTTGGCTTCTGGACCGGTAGCTACTTTGATTTACGCGGCGGGAAATCGCCCCGCGACGGGGTTAATTTCGTCCGTGTTTTGCGAACAGGACCTCTCGTTCCGGCTGGAGGCAATTTACCCTTGTAATTCCTTTCGGCGAGCGAAACTGCGTTTATCGTTTGCCAACGTTAGTTGTTTGTTGAAATTTGAAAAATTGTACTGGAAGTCTGACAATGAGGAGCAATATTATCGGTAAAGAGTGATCGATTTCTTTTTCCTCTTTATCGATCGCGCAAATATTATGCGCGACGTTTCGTCGCGGATTCGTGCGTGTACGATGACAGCACATGTGTACTCACCTTGACACACTGGCATCGCGATTTGTAGCGTAGTCATGCGCGTCCCAGACTCCAGACAACAGTCGTACGATAATAAAAATTCAAGCTAGTTGGTCTAATTACAGCGTTTGCGTTACACGGACCGAAATTGCGACATCGATTCCGCGAATCGTCGTGTATCGTTCCGAGGTCAACCCGTGAAAACTCCCTCCCTTGCTTTTGAAACAGAAGTTCAGGATGATTTTACTCCGACGTACACGATATAAATTCTTGATATCTATAGGGAAATAGGATAAAGAGTGGTTTGAAGAAATAAAGAATTTAGGAGCATTGATAGCCATACGTCGCTGACCATCCGGACGGATTTTTGGTATCTGTAGGGAACCACGGTGTTATAAACTACTAAGTTCCCATTCTTACTCTGCTCGAAACAATTCATGGAAGTTTCATAAATTCGTTTCTTCCACTCGCAAAGGACCTCGGCCTTTCGCTTTCGTTTCAAGACAGGATTCTTGTAACGCCTGTCGACGCACAAACATTGCAATCAATAAACGGAAGCACCAAAACGTACATTCGTGGGCGCCCGAAATAAACGCGTACAGCAACCGAGAAGATATGTTTCGAGCCGAAAAAGGAACAGGAGATTCTCCGCGGGTGTTCGCAGAACCGGAATCCCCGTAACAACTGGAAATTACAACATACCCCCCCTTCTTGACACCGTAACCAGTGAAATCGTCGCATCGTTTTGCAAACGTTTTTCAATAATTATTGTTAGTTTTCATCGACTTCGAACACATTGCGCTGTTACCAGATAACGGGAAGGAAAAGATCGTAAAGAGTTAATTAGAGTCTGAAATTATAAATCAGAGTCCATACAGCGTTTAAATCCTTGGCTACAATTGATCATTACGAAACGCGGGTTTCTTTTCAGTCTCTTTACGAGGTGTTCACGTGTTCCATGATCGTTGGCAAGAAGAGAATTGTTAACAGCGTAATCTGTCCTCCGCATGCATTCATGCCGATCGATATGTTGTACAGAATGCAAGCGATCGTTGGTATGCGAAATGCACCGTAATGAGAACGAAAAGGAATCCGTACAAATGATCGTTACGTTGTTTCGCGTTGAATAATTACTCGCAATCGATTTCCAATAAATCGACAAAATACCTCTTTTTCCTCGTTCAATATTTTTTTTTACCATATCCCTGTATACGCTTACGTGATTTTTCGATTCCCTAAATTGATGTATCGGCTTTTCTTTTCGGGTTTCTTTTAAATTAACCACTTGTCAGCTGTTATCTGTGGAAAATTCCAATATTACGTGTAGAGCACGTCACCATTGTCTTCAGTTAGAAAATTAATTTCCAGGCTAAACGGTTAAATTTGAATCGCTCTTCCAAGAAACTGATAAAAATTCTCATAGTTTAGAGAGGCTACATCTCGGTACGAATTACCTTTCGATACGATCGAGTCGAACGGATGAAAGAATATAAAATGCTATTAAACGATCCAAGTGCCTTGTTTCGAGACGTTTTTCCGCGAGCGGTACAATTAAAATCCCTTTTCACGAGGCTGACAGAGATCTCGAACCGCAGTTGAGAACTTCCCAATTAAAGGAATGGAATAACAAAAGTAGCAGGAAATGGTTCACGATACCAGACAGTCTATAAAGGAACGAAAGAAAGTCTGGTGTCGTTTTCTTTTCGCGAACGAACTTCGTTTAATCCGCGCGATATTCTGCGGAGATAATTAACGTAACTCGGCTACCGGAAATGGAAAGAACGGGAAAGAATTGTCGAGGTAAGACGAGCGTCGATAAATTTTCAGAACAGAGATTAAATTAATTTAAGTTTTATTCCAACGCGTGCCATTTGTGTCGTAGCTTTTTTGACCGAAATGTTTTGAACGATACATTATAAAAAATCATAAGCCAAAGGGATAATTCGATACACGACTCGTAGTCATTCGTCGTGCGGATCGTTTGTACCGTTACACGCTTCGCTTTCTACAAATACGAAGCGGAAACGAATGCTGCGGACATTAATCTAATTCTAATTCGTCTTCTGATTAATGTTGCCCTGATTTCCAACGAGCTCTGTCGAGTTGATGTCAATGTTCCCGGCGAATCGTTTTATTGACAGAACGCGAGTAACGGCAACGTGACGTTCTGTTACGAGCACGATCAATTTGCACGAGCTCACCTCCTACGCGATCCACCCGCGATCGATGCATATCAATTTACTCGTACTCGTCGATCGATGACTGTCTGGATAATCTTTATCGGTCACCAGTGATCCACGTTAACTCTTTAAGGGGTTAGTATGGATTTATTGCACATATTTTCAAGAATTTTTTCTCGTAGTAAAATTTATTTTAATACATAAAAGTAGAGGTTTGAAATCTGGACTTTGGAGCAGTTGAAAAGAAAAAGCCAAGTGTTTTATTCTTAAAGTGGAGTTGTAGTTATGGTTCCTATCTAAAATTTTCAACCATGATAAGAAACAACAAAATGGCGTGCTCATGAATTTTTCGTCATTTTTTTACGACTGAAATTGATTAACAACAGGGTTAAATATTGGGCACGAACGAAAAGTATACGGGCACAAAATTTGAGCTCAATCGGTACAATAGTTTTTCAAAATCATGTTGATAATGTGGTAAAACGTTTTACCCTCAATCAGCGATGCCTGGTCCGTACATTATTTCTCCAGCTTCTTCAAAAACTTAATTTTCTTGATTTTTGAAAATAAAAAAATTTTCAAAAATAAATCCATACTCACCCCTTAATTAAAGTTTTGTATTTCTTACTATGCCGGATATTATTACGTCCAATTGAAACTGAAAACTATATTTGTGCTAATATAGTTCTAGTTGGGCTAATAATTTTATGCAAAGTTTGCGATAATTTTGTTATCACCAGTACCTTGGAAATGAATATACCCGAGATCCACAGTATTGGATTTCGCCCACCTTTCCAAAATTCTATCCTCCGCTATTTGGAATACCGCAATCTGAAGCTTGAACACCTCAAATTATTCGAATAATTCAGCCACTCCAAGTCTCATTGCTATTATTACTCTAGTAAATCGAATAAAACAACTCCAATTACCCGGTTATCCGCAAAAATAACTCGAAGGTAAGAAAAAATCACCGTTCCTGGATTACATCGCGGGGAACCCGGAAACGGGACAAGCATTCGTCCAGTCGATTCATCGAAGAAATGGTCGACCGGACAAAGGACGAACGGAGACGATGGAACACCGTGTGTAACAAGCAACCCGTGGTAAATGGATTTGCCAGGGAAGCCCGACGCGCTACGTGACATTGATAATTTGCCATGAAGAAGGAAACACGAGAGAGCAACGGGATTAGATGGTTGACTGCGTTCTTCCGGACGGTCTGCGGAGAACGCTTATTCTTTTGTCGGCGGTCGATCGTGACGCTTGAAAAAAAGAAAAAAACGCTCGCCAAGCGATCCTGGAAAATTACAGTTATTAATCATTAATAACATGGCCGATCGAGCCAGCCGATCCGCGAAACCTCGTGAGACCGGTAGCCTTCGATCCATCCTCGTTAAAGAACATCGATCTTCGCTTACACAGTTCTTCGCTGTAACGTAATATTTGCTTATGAAGAATATTCTATAAATTTCATGCAAATGTGAAAATTTAGCGGCATGCAAAAGTTTTGGCCTTTTACAAGCTTTTGTTCTCATGTTTTATAAAAAAGACTTAGAAATTCTTTTTTTTTTTTTTTAATGGATCGTGACACAAAATTCGCGATTTCACGGCGAAGAAAAATATCGAAAGAAGTATTTCGCATCGATGGAACGATAAATCGAGCATTGTTTGTAGACGTTGTTGGATATTAATAACGTACTCCCCATAGCCACGCGTTAATACCAGCATTGTTTGCCAACGTTGATCGCCATTAATAATATCGGGCTAAGTCCACAAATACGGGAATATGGTTCACCATCGTCGTTGCTGTAAACAAGCGTTAGCTTGATACTGGTATCACCAGCTTATTCGTGTGGATTATGTTTTTTTCAGCATATCGATATTGTTCGCCGTAACGCGAGCGATAGTTTGCGGGCAGCGCTCGAACGCTTTGAAATCGCTACAGAAGTTTGAATATTGAGTTTGTTTTCATTATTTTACGAGAAACTGAAAGATCTGAAGATGAATTGTTTACCAGAACAATTATCAACGAAGGTATTATAATTTTCTTCCGTCCTACTGAAAATTCGACCGAAATTATCGCACGCTATTTATAAAATCGGTGCATTGAATTTGACGAAGAATTTTCGTCCAGAGAAAGTTGATCGCCCGTTTTGGGCGATCGGACCTTTGGAAATTTGATTGCTCGTTAAATTTCCACGCGCGACAGGGGATTGAAACGTTGCTCGATCAGATAACGGATAAAGTTTGAACAGGATTACATAATGTCTGGTAGCCGAAGTTACCGTTATCGTCGCGATCTTCAATCACCGGCTCGAAGAATCCCCGAGAGTAAAAGTCATCGGTAATACGAAAGCATCGATCGTTACCATTGTTCCTCATCCTCTATAACGAATAATTTATAGCGCGTCCTCGGGCCATTCGAAGAATCCTATACACGATACACGCTATGGCAATTTAGTGTCGCAACTTTCGTTTCCCATTGCACATTGTACATATTGTTCCTAACAACGATCTTTTCCCACTCCCTTGAACGCAACCTATCTCCCGACGATCCTCTATAATCTTCCTTAACGATCAATAAAATGGTAACTCGTACGCACAATTTCTAATGCAATTGGTCAATTGAAAGTGTAACGTGCAACGACAATTGCAGTTCACGTGCGAGTTGTGCAATAACCTGTGCACGTGATCCGTGTTCCTTACGATCGCCCTCGTCCCGTCAAATAATTGATATTAAAGAACGATCGTGTCAATCGACTTTTGTTAAAAAACACCACGAATGTTTGCTCAATCGTTTCGCGTGCCGTTAAAGAACAAAAAAAAAAAAAAGACGAACTTTCACCGAACGCGCGTCAAACTTCTAATTAGGCTGCCGAAGAAAGTTCTGGACGAACTTGACGAACGCGCAGCGAATAGCTTCGTAATTGTCCAAATTGATATTTCATTGTTCGAATCGTTTCCAGATCCCCATACGTCACGTTTGATATTTCATTGTTTCAACTTCGCTTATACGATGATACGATATATCGAATTCTGGATATTTTATTGTATCTCGATGTTAAGCAAAATATGGCGGGTGTTACGAGTCGGAAGTAAGGAAATTCAAAGGAAACGTAAGGAAAATGAAAGGTGAGAAGTAAATACGACGGTGTGTTGCGAGAGCCGGGTTGCGCAAACCGGTCAAAATCGTCGTGCGTCGTTTTCGCAATCCGTCCCGGCTGTTTGATATTCGCGGGACGGATTGCACGCGCGAGCCGTGCCCGCATCGTCGCATTATAATTCGCGCACGAACGAACGATCCGCGCCCGTCCATTCTGCTCGTTAATATTCCGTATTCGCGACCAGATACACATATTCCCGCGCAGATGCGCTTCACGCTAATTACACCGCGTTATTGCGAGCGTTTCGCTTCGATTTTCCGCCGAACGAGTTTTCACCAGACGAGCTTCTGCTGTAAAGTCACTTACGTTCGGTAACTGACGACCCACGTGTAATTTCTGCACGATCGTTTTGTTTCGCCAACGAGTAATTCGAGTCGCCTCGGCTATTCTTGATTTTCTGCTTCGTTTCCGTAAATCACAGAATAGTTTCGTATATAACGGAAGAACTTTTCACTGGCATCCCTGTAGACACATAAAAGAATCATAGGATCTCTTGTTTATTATTGTTTTAAACGATAACGAAAAGTAACACTCGTTGCACGCTAATCCGACGTGATCTTGCTCTTTTTATCCGTCACTTTATCCAGCACGTGGGGAAAATAAAATGCGCAACCACTCTTGGCAGTTCTTTAATCTTTGCACGCCACGCGGATCCTTCGCGTGCTGTAATTTCAAGCGGTTACTTTGACGGTTTTGTGCATTGCCTCCCCTCTGTAAACATTGCAAATTGTATTTTAATAGAACGCTCGGTGTACTCGGATACTTGTTTGATTTACGTGATTAAATAAAATAATCCGTTTGGAGAATCGTGCTCACAGGTAATTGAGGATGCTGGGCTGAATATTACGGAGATTTGAAAAATCGTAGAAACTCTATTTGTTGGTTTAATTTTCAAGTAGTTTAAAAAATGTATACATTGTTCCCATTAATACAGAAATAAGTGATAAGACGTCAAATGTTAAACACCTAGGTTTATATTATACAATTTAAAACTTCCAAGTGGAATAATTCGTAATTATATCCACAATATTAGCACAAGAAGTGTTAAATGTTTGAGGTTTTTGATATCTCGATCTGTTTCAAAAGTATAGAAAAATTTGATCGAATTCACAAGAATATATTTGATTTGCAAAACTGTTATGGCGCAGGCGGTCCAAGGATAGCATTTATTGTATCGCCTGGAATATCTAGGATACGGTGTCCTTGCTGTTCGACGCAAGTTTCAGTTTCAAACGACCTAACCGCTATTCGCGAACATCGAAGAACCTCCATTATCTAAATTGATAGCGAAACGTAACAGTTCGGGTAAAGGAAACTTTCTGGCAATGGAACTCCCTTTTCACATTCAGGATTTCATACTTCGAAATCTTATAGCCGCACAAATTGCATTCTAATTTTCCCAACTATCCAATTCTTTTAAATCCAGAAACCGCGCTTGTTGAAAATTATTTACTGAGGGGCGTATTTATGCTGGAAGGTGGGCAAGATTATCGTCGTGTCTTTGGGTCGAAATGTAGCGGATCGAACAACAAGAAACGGCCAGACGCCATTAACCATGAACAATCGTCGAATCCGCGCGTATCTCGGTGCAATCCCGATTTCTGCTCGTTATAGTAATTATTAGCGAACGTGTGCATTCTCGCGGTGTGGCGTGGCCACGTTCGAGCATGCAAAATTGCCGGTCTAAAGCCGCACTGTGGTCACCCGTCGCCGGCATGTATCTCCGTTACTGTTTAATTGAATTAATTCCCCCAGGATGCGAACTTACCGGTGTTTCATCTTCCTTTACACCGATTCACGGATAATGTGTTTCCGTCCCGATTCTCCGGCCCATTTCTGACATCTCTGACATTAACAGAACTATAATTACTATACCATTCCAGACTGTTATCACCGAGAATAATCTAAACTTTCCCCGAGGATGCGATTTCACGGTTTTGTAATAAAAATTCATGCAACAAAGTTTAAACACTGAAGTTTCCATAGAAATTGTTCGCCTATGAAGTGTTTTACACGTAATATAAAGTAACTCACAGAAATAGCCACGGGAGTGATTAAGGATCGAGGGTTGAAATTTCAGAGAATGTTAAAAAATCAGAAAACGCAAGGGATCACGTGGCAAATCCTTTGCAACGTTGTATGATCGTAATTCACGGTATGCCGTTGGATATTTACCCTGAGGCTTAGGGCGCGATTTACAGCGTTGAAACCTGGCCTCGGAAACCAATCGATAGAGCGACTTCGGTAATTGTGTCGATCGGTTTCCCGGCGTTCGCCCGCCGGCAAACACACCTCTGTATCGTAAGGAGCTTAACCGGCCACGTCGCGTAACATTATCAAATTAATCCTTTCGGTAAGCGAGAGGAACTTCGACCACGGGAATTTCCCAGCCTTGGCTAGGGCCACGAAACGGGGCACCCGGTATTCGTACAACCGACAGAAACAATTCTGGCCGATGGCCAGTTGTGCATCGTTTTGCGTATCCGTTCTAAGCGTTTCATGACGCGAAGCGGAATTTTCATTCGTTCAGAAAACAGCTTAAGCAGATTTCCTCGTCGCGTTATCGTTTTTCAGTCGATCGGTGCCAAGCAAGCAGTCCTCGTTCGCGAACGATAAGATAACGTCCCGAAAGACAATGACGACGACGCGATTAACTATCCAGGCCCTAGCTGGCTACCGAAGGAATTCGTCCCCGTTATTCCGAGGGCAGATAAAGCCGACAATGCCGGAACAATGGGCGTCGTTTCCGGTCGAAAGTCGGAGGTCACTCGACGACCAACGGGCGGAAACGGTATCGGGGATCTTCGTGTCACAGGGTCGCTTACTTATGAATCCGTGTAGCACGGCCGAAGAAAAGATCCGGGAAAAGCGAGTAGCTTCTTCTCGAGATGCCTCTGAACGATAGAAATCCGCTCGGGGAGCTTTAACTCGCACGGCGTTGTTCCGAAGTGTATCGTGAATAGACGGCCTTTCCAGCGCGATTGTTCCGAGAGTTTCGTTTCGTCAATGCACGATCATCTTTTGACGGATCATTTGGCTGTCAAACTATTATATTATTATAAGTTGTTATATTATTATAAGCGGTAAATTATACTAAAACGCTAAATTTGGAAATAAGTTACTTGTATCTTTAACTCTAAACCCTAAACTCTAAACTATCGTTTCTCGAATATTCAAAAATTAGTGTACACGCGTTTGCGAGCAATTTTAATTGCAAAATATGTCTGACCGTACACGTCCATTTTCCATTTCCATTGTAACAGCGATACGCATTATAAGTGAAATAAATGATGGATGTTGTGTATGAAATAAAAACATGTTATTTCCCTCGCAATAAGGTAAAGTGGGTCAGACGAAAGGAACTCGAGGAGAAACAGGAAGAAACTCAGAATAGGAGGATACTCGATGCTCGAGTAAACGCGAACAGACGGCGGGCATTGATCCATAATTCATGGTACGATTGTGTAGCGAATAATCAGCAAACCGGGCGGGGTCACGCGATGCATAAAACCACGCGAAAAGATACATTTATCTTGGTTACGTAAATTGGAATTGTGCTCGTTGGCCGTGTATAGAAGACAGGGGCAAACAATATCATAACGGATATCGAGGGGTACGATGTGGTTTTACAAGGAAATTGCCACGAAATCATGGGTTCTATAAGAAATGGAGCGTCGCTAATATCGTTTATTCTGGATAGCAAAAAAGTAACGAGGAAACTCACGTACCAATAATTGTATGAATTAAAAGAAAAACTGTATATTCGTGTGTAATCCTTTTAGTCTTTACGTCAAATAGACAAGACGTGGATATTGCAGACATTAAAAAAAAAACAAAAAAACATTTATTATTCATAATAAACTACCGCTAGGAAACATTGACAGCAAAAGATTTTCCATCCCTCGTATTAATAAGCATCGAAGTAGACAAAGATGAATTTAGGAGAAACCTAAAAGTAAGAGTTACGTTGTTTAAAAGAATATTTATGATCTTTTATATGCCCTGCAATTTAGACTCCAGTTATATAAACAAAATACATATTTCCAAAGGCAAGAAATTATATAATCAGTCAAACCAAAATGATACAAGCATTCGTTGAAAAAGCACCCTCACAAATATACATCTGCTCAGTTTCAGTTGTGAAGAAGTCTGAACTCGATGTCAGATGTAAACGAAGGAAGGATTCGGAAGGGAAATTCCAAATTGTGGTCGATTTGTAAAGGTGGAGTTTAGGACGATGGGTCACCCGGGGGAGGGGGGGTGGAGGAGAGTGGCTGGGGTGGGACAGTTCGTGTGCCAAGGGTGTTTCGGTCGGATTGAATCGACGGGGGTCTGCATGTTGTCGGATGTCTCGCTGATCGATAACCTAACCTATTAACCCAGTGGGCGAGAGCGCGTGCGTGGCCGCCTCGTAGGCGTCACGGCTACTCCCGTGACGTCACGGGACTCGTCGCAATATCGATTGAAAAATCCGGGAAATGTCCCAGGACGTCGGGACGCGTTGTTCTGGGATTCTGGGCCGAGCCGAACCGGGCCGAGAGGGGATTCAGCTTGAGCTTGTGGCCTCGATACCTTTTTCGTGTCCATAAACATAACCCCTTCCCTCTTTTTTACCTGATCCACCCTACCCCCCTGTCGGATACTACTATCCTCTGATCTCCTCGATTAACACTTTGACTGGCACAGTGAAAACGGACGTATGTAGTCGGACACGTTGAAATTCTAATTATTAAGAATACAATCGGTTCATTTTCAAATTTAACCTTTCAAACCGATAGCTAGCATAATCAGAGCATATAACGGGGTCCGGGATGGCCGATACACGGGATCAAGCGATAATAAAAAAAAGGATAGAGAAAAACGGCGCGAAAAATTTGAAACGAAGACTCTCTTTTCATTGAAACATTGACGCGTTGGAAATATTGCTCTGGTTTGATTGTATTTGAATAAAAAGGGTTTGACGATAGGGTGAGCTAAGTAATTAATAAAAAGAAAATTAATAAGATTGCCAATGGGGTAGATACTTTAGGCTTAACATTGAAATTTTATATTGTGAAGTATTCCTCTTTGATACTGCGAGGGTTAGTATTAATTTGGGATTAAATCAAAGATTTCTTCATTTTCTAGATTCATAGTTCTGTTTAAAAGCTGTTTCGTGTAAATAAGAGAGGAAATGTCAACGGTCGGATCTGCAATTCTTTCTTCGGACGAAGAAAACGCAGAAAGAGCTCCGGGGACGTTATTTGTAACGTTAAAAAATGATTCGTATTCTTAAGAGTAATATTAAAGCAACGTTGCGAAGTAACGCAATTTATTTTCTCAACGAGCGGGAAAAAACTGGAACAGCGAAACCAGTCGGCGCCTGCCAGCGCCTCGTTATTTGCATTTTTTAATCATTTATATGGTTTCCAATGTAACGAGAAACTCGGAACGTTCGAATTTGCAATGCTTCTCTTCTTGTTAACAAAATCGAACCGCAAGTACCTTTTTAGAAACTTCTTGAATATCAACGCATTGACTGTCAAAATAACAATAATATTAATTATTGGTAAGAAATTTCAAATCTTAAAATTACTGCTTGTTCCTGTAATTTTTGTTTATATTAACAGATTGTTGAACGGGATGAAGATTTGTGAGGATTTCTAACTTTTATCTTTGAGATAAAGCTTCGAGTGCAAACGTTTAAGCGCAAGAAATTCGCAATTTGCTTCACAAATGACGAACTGAAACTTTTTTATTTCAGCCGCGAAAAGAAAAAGTAAAATTACCCCAGTTTCTGGTGGAAGGTAACGCGATTCGAGGGAGAAGCAAAGACATCGGATGGACCGAACGAGGATAAAGTTATCCTAGAATCCTTCGTTTTTCATTTTGAAAAGCTCTCGATCGAAGAAGAGCCATTATCACTCGCAGAGAATAATCCAACGATTCGATCCCCCCCTCCCCGTGGAATTATTCGGGCCAATCGAATCGAGATAATTTCGACGATTGAATTTTTCATCGGGGTCGTTCACGGCTGAATTGTTCGAAGGCAGCCAGGCAACCGTTTAAGGAATGATTCGCATCGAAGCCTGTTGATCCTTCCTTTGCGTCGAAGAATTGCATTTTTCACGGCATTTTACCCTTCTCGTACCACGATGGTACGCTCCTTCGCCACGTTAAATCGATCTTGTCGGCAACGTTGATGTTACTTATTCTGCTCTTGCTTTTATCGCGAATGACTCGAGGAGGAAACAATAGGAACCATTCATAAGGAATTTATGGTAATTTTGTAAAATTTAATTTGGAGTGTATTGAAACTCGAATGAGTATTAATTTTATAGAAATTCGAACTGCTCTCAATTTTGTGGAATTCAATTTGCGGTGTATTGGTACTCGAATTAGTATTAATTTTGGAGGGTCTTAATATTCCAGTTAGTACTAATTTTGTAGAATTGAATCTGAGGCGTATTGAAGTTCGAATTAATATTAATTTTGTAAAATGAAATTTGGGGCGTATTGAAACTCGGATTAGTATTAATTCTGTAAAATTAAATTTAGGGTGTATTGATACTCCAGGTAGTACTAACTTCTGTAGAATTGAATTATTATTAATTTTATAAAATTAAATTTGGAGCGTATTGAAACTCGAATTAGCAATAATTTTGTTTGCGATTCAATGGATCGCCTGTGTTTAAATGAATATAATTATATTAAGGCAAGCATAGGATTAAATCAAATGAATGGCAACAGGATGTGCTTGATCCCATCGCTAGTTTAGAAACGAAACAGCTGTTCTTGACAATCGCATGCGTTCCTTCGAAGAATTTAAAAATACACCTCACGATGCTCTGTATTTTACTTTGACGTTGAAGATCGAATTACCACGGTGTTCTTCCTCTTCGAGTTCCCTGCTTCAGGAAAATGGGAACGTTTCTTGCCGTTCAAACGAATATGAGGCTATTTTTGTGGCGTCTCGAACGGCCTGACGAGAGAAAGCTTTTCATCTCAGTCAGTAATTCTATTTCAATGCTTTCCTAATGTATGCAATTTGATAAAGGAATACACCCACTCACTCACAATTATAAATGTTTCAAAATATATTTATCGAGTTATTACGTTGCCTAATCCGTGACCACTAAGTTTCACAAAATTATACATTAAAATCCTAAAAATAAGAAAATATATGTTTCGAATAACTCCATAGCGAATCTAAAATACTAAAAATCCAAAAATCAATAAAATCTTCACTCGTCAAAGTCATCACATTCTCACCGAATTTGAACAAACGTCCAATCCCTACCCTGTCATACGTATCAATATAAAAACAATAATCTACCCTATAATTCTCGCACATCCCTCGACAAAATTTGTGTTCTCGCGTGTCAATCTTTCAATCACGTCTCACGGGTCTCATTCTTCAAGCTTTACTTGTCGGGTAAGCAGCCATAAACCGTCTAAAATTACACTCTATCATCCGTTCGCTCGAAAACGCGATCAGACTT
Organism: Stelis phaeoptera; assembly: GCA_943735885.1. Classification (NCBI taxonomy): domain Eukaryota; kingdom Metazoa; phylum Arthropoda; class Insecta; order Hymenoptera; family Megachilidae; genus Stelis; species Stelis phaeoptera. The sequence goes on from OX030933.1 coordinate 10,044,430, forward strand.
CTCCGTCGTGCGAGGCGGCTTCGAGAGATAGGACGGGTCCTAACGGGGGCGTGGGGTACGTTGATACAGTTTCTTCTTTTTTTTTTTCGCGTCGCTGGAAATTGGATTTAAGAATACTCCGGCAACAGCGTGGCGCAAGATATAATACTCGTCGGAAGAGGAAGAGCCATCAGCCTCTCGCCACGGTTACACCGAACGACACGGCACAACACGACAAGACATCGTGGCACGGGGTCGTCCCGTTGCTTTACGAGGCTGTTTTCATAAGCGGCAGACGACGATATAATTTTCGTGTCCGCTCCCGAGGGAACGGCAGACACAGAGGAGAGCCCCTGTTGATATCGACCGGGACTCCGCCCTGTTCCCTGCACGCTCTTCTCTCTGCCGTGTTGTCCCGTTTGTGAAAAACATCCTCGAGTGCACCGGAAGCGACCGTGCATCCTCCTCCCTTACCCTAACCATCCCCTTCCTTTCCAACTCGTTTCAACCATCCTCGACACTCGACCGCTCGTGATCCGCAGAAGACGATCCGATCGACTTCTGCTGCAAACAGTCCAATTACCCAACGATCTCAGAAAACGTTTGCTGGCTGGAATTTTTGAGTTATTAAAACACTCGTCCGAATGATATTAGCGATTGAGGAACTTTTTACTTTATTACGTTCTTCTTGTTAATTTTCGGAAATTTTGCTGTTCAGTTGAAAAAGCAAAGGCGATTACGAAATTGGAAAAAGAAAGCGTCGTGCTCCCATCGATCACTGTAATTAGCCTCATCAGGGAGGAACGGCAACGCGACAAAGGATCATTTCATCCCCCCCCCCCCCCCCCCCGCCCTCTTAATGGATCCCATGCATTACCCGGGTGCAAAAAATCAGAATGCCGGGTGAGGGGGCCCGTTGTGGCCAGTTACGCGATTTTAAAGCAGCATGATTTGCATTCAACGAGAGCGACGATATTCACTTTTATCGCGGTTCGTTTACGTCGTACTGAGCGTCACGATCACATTACTTCCGTCGCGAAGTGGCGGGAGGGAGGGTAAGGACAAAGGGCGCCATCCCTTGCGCTTTGCATTTCGAACCCTCGTAAAACTCGTAAACCGTGCATAAAAATAGCATGAACGAATGCTTAACATCCCTGATATCGTTGTCGTTATTTGGATCGGGATTTGGCTCATCTTCGAGGCACGATCCTGAAACGTACCCCTGCAGGAAAACCTTCTTTCCTTTGATGGCCAGTTTAGTTGTTATGCGAGAGGTTGAAGGTATTCGAACTTGGAATATGTTTATCGCGTTGACTGACATTAATTTGTATTTTCGAAGCGGAAATAAAGTGCTCATCTTTGCAGACATATAAAAGAAAATTTTATAATTTTCGAAATACGATCGCGCCTGTATCGGTTGTACGAATCTCTTATTGCGACGTAGCTGGTCCCAAGGCAACGTCTCCTATCCTGATCCCCATGTCCCAATTGCATCCACTATTTTCATGCAACTGCACAGCACGCTGCGCTATCGTTTCGAGCGTCGTTCGCCAATAATCTTACGGGAATCTGGAAACTGGGAAAACTGCGAGCGAGCGAACGGAAATTCGTATCGATGCGGCGCGCCATCCGCGTCGATGTAATCGCGATTCGAACGATAATCGAGACGCGTTTCAGCGGAATTTCGATGCAATCGCGATGCAGCGCCGGTTGAGCTTCCACACCGGAACGACCGAGTTCCCTTCAACTGATCGAGTGCTCGAATACCGTGTGTATCTTCGCAGAGTTTGAAAAATTATAAAACCAGAAACTTTGGAACAAATAATAATCGGTAGAATAATAAAAAGATATTTTGAGCTTCAAGCTTTGAGCTTCAAACTGATATGCCATAAGTGTAATTCTGAAAGACTTTTATGTCATGAAATTTAGAATTAAAAAAGTGATAAGACGAAAAACTATATATACGTTATTTCACAATGGACCGAGTCGGACTGAAGTGAACAGGGAACGCAAACAGACAGATAAATCGCAGAAGGAAAAGTAATTTTCCTTGTAGCCACGACACGTGCGAATTTCCACACAACCCACGCCCGCTTTGCCCCGAGTGGATTCTTTTTAATCCCTCCCTATTTCTTGATCAGTTGCCTAGGACCCTTCAGGATTTCCATTCATCCGTTACCTCCATTATTTATTACAATATTATATGGATGAAACATCATATTTTTCTGTCAGGATGACCATTCGTACATTCTTCCCCACAAAAGATGACCAACCACATTTATCAGTTTCTGAAAATATAATATTCGAAATTCACCGAACAATATAATTTTATTAATTCTTTCTCAAATAATCTCAGCAACTTTCTCGTGCTCATAAAATATTCCAAGATTCTAAAGGTTCCTGCACACGTACTCGCAAGGAACGTTTCCAACCTCCGTCGATCCGTTGCGATCCCCGAAGAAAAATTTCCACCCTTTTGTAAGCGATGGAAAAACAAGGCCGTGTCATGTATGATTTATAGCCGTTACGCATCGATATGCCCCCGCGAGCCACGATTTCCTGCCTTTTATCCAGCCGCTTCTTCTGCAACTTTTATTACCCACTTTCGAAGTCATCCCGCGACCTTTAAGTTCCTCCGTCACCTTGCCGTCCCTCTGTTACGCCGACCCGGAGGGTTTTTTTCGTCGATTTCAATGAGGACGAGACGCAAGCCACGGGGATGAGAAGAAGAAGAAGAAGAAGAAGAGGAAGTTACCGAAGGGGGGTATTCGCAAGTTCGAATATTCTTCTTTCGTTCCAACAGCCTGGCACGAGTTCCACGAAAGATAAAGGGGCTGATGAATGCCCTACCCGCGGACGGAACTTTGGTAGTTCCGCAATTATAATTAAACTGCACGCCGCGATAGGATTCATAACTCGTCGACGAGAAACGTAAACGATTCTACTGCTTCCATTTTTTTTTTCATTACTTTGTTTGCTTCTTTGGGTGTTGCATGCTTTGGCATCGTTTTGACGCAAGCTGAGAGCTTTTTCTTTTGAAGTGTCAGTGGTTTGTCGGTGGACATAAATTAAATTTGGGTTTATACTATGGAAGCGCGAAGATTACTTAATATAGCATAGGAAAATTATTAAGCCATCCGTGAAGGGTTAAACGCAGGTCGGATTAATTTTCAGATTTAAGCTCCCAGTTTGCTATCTTGCATTGTTAACATTAGAACTACCAAAGAGGTCGAAATGACTTCCTTCGAATTTCTTATTTTAAATTGCAAAATTGATTAATACGCTTCTGTCGAAATATACGTTGGCTCTTATCAAGGTAAAGAATTTACGTTTCATGCTTTATTTATTTTGCTTTCTATTTTAAGTTCGATTTAAAAGTAAGGGTGGATTCAACGTCGGTAGTTCTAGTGTTAATCTATTATTAACACCGTTCAAAGCTAATCTTTCCTCTTCTCTTACTCATTTACACAACATTTGAGATTCTGGTCGCTAGTAACTCCTATTAAACACCTAAAATAGTTCCAAAATCTCAGAACTCGGGATAACAAAACTTAAGAATTATCCCCAGCAACAAGGGATTAACAGTTGACTATCGAATCCAAACTCCCGCTGGACCGACGGGAAGAAACGAATAAAACGAATTCGAAATCGTGTTCCACGGTTCGTTCGCGAGCCCGTTTCTTCCATCCCGAAGGAATCGGAGGGTCTCCCGGATTATTTTCACGAACGCGTCCCTCGAGATGATTCGCGTTTGACGCAGTCGTCATACACGATCTGCTTGCCAGCCGTGACTTCCAGAATGTTGTAGTACGTCGATGCAAACGATCGTGTCGAATTGAATTCACCCTCGTTTCTTCCGTCGGAAGAGGACAAAATGGTGTTCTTGTTTCCACGATGGGCGACGATCGACCACACGAGGCCGCAAAAGGACGCCATCAAACCCTTTGCGTTCCCCGAGGGCTTGTCTATCGGTGGTCACAAATCGTTTCCTTTTCTCCTGACACACCTAATGGTTAATGGATCAGCTGGGAATCGCCGTAAGACGCCTGTCCCGCTGGAGAACACAGGAATCGGATCGATAAGTATCTACAGAGAAAATTGCTCCGTGGATCGATCGTTATCCGAGGGAGTCTATGGGGGTTTGCAGACGGTTTGATGATCGACGAGGGTCGGCTCCGAGATTGCGTGGAACACTGACGTCCAGTGGTGCGGGATTTCGTGCCTGTTAAGGTGTGATTTATAGATTTGATCGTGGATCGCGTGATCGATTGATTAATTAAAAAGATTTGTCATTAGTGATCCTTTTTGGCATCAGACCCTCGCGTTTAGATTCTTAACGTAGCAGGTATCTTAACAACGATAGTAAATATTAACTAATTAAACTGAGTATTCCAGCTCTGCGCTGTAATTTTCTTGTACCATCCTGGGACTCGATAACTAACGACCCAAGGATTCTAGTAATCCGTCTTCCGTCAGATTGGAAAGTTTGATACACGATTTATTCAATGACAAAGAGACTCTTAACAAGCGAAACTTGGAAAATAGAAATCTGACAAAAGTGACTGTATTAACATTCGTTAACAAACTTTTGGGAAAATAATTAAAACACGAGGCTGGTGAACGGCGCGCAGAGGATTCTCGTCGAGACTCGAAGGGGGAAGATTTCGCTAGCTTATCCCAGAGCTTTCGGAAATCTTATCGAAGTGGAATTATTCTTCGTCCACGGGTCGCCGTTGCTCGTCTACCGATAAGACGGCAACGGGATATCCCGAAGGACCTAGCTGTTCACCAAAGGGGACTCTGTATCTGAGCGACGTTGTTTCGTGTAGAGCAATTTCGCAAGAAGTGCGTTTCTCTGCGCGTGCGATAAGATACGAACGGTGATATCCGGTCGCAGCGTTCTCTAGAGCTGACGAAGAGTTTTTTTTTTTCCAGGAGAAAATGGCGAACCAAGAACTGTACGAGTCTCCTGGTACCTATTCGAAGGGGACGGAAGAGAACGCAGGGGTGTTCGATGGAAGAAGAAAGAAAATTGTGTTTTGACACGTCCGTAGAGCTTCGGTGGAAGGATGTGGATGTACTTTCTTCAATCTTCATCATGATGAGCGAAAGAGAAGTTGAAGAATCGAGGAATAGCAGGGTGATCCGTTGTCCTATTATACGAAATTGTATTAGTGGGTGTCCTTGGACGACGAACCCTGGGGAGATCCATGGTTCCCTTGAAATATTCTACGAAAGCTTAAAACTTTTATCGCTTAACAATTCAAATACCAAAATCATGGCCTACCTTCGTCGTACGAGGGTTAGAAAATATTATCCAAAAATGAAGTTAACACGTTGACTGCCACAGTGAAAACGGACGTGGGTAGTCAGACACGCTGAAATCCTAATCATTAACAATACAATTAACTAATTTTCAAATTTAACTTTTCAATTCGTTAGCTAGCATTATTAGCTTAACGTTAACGCTATCCGTGGTTTATTTTATCATTTCTGTTGGTAATTATTTGATTGTAAAGAATTTCGGGTGCCGGTCACTGGTGACCCCCGTGGCAGCCAACGTGTTAACAAATTTAAATATCAAATTTATTATTGCTCGTCAATATTGACCCTTAATCAATCAATCAACCGACTAGTTTTCAGCAGCCCTTAAGACCTCAACAGGGTGGAGATAAATGCAGACAAAATCTGATCGACTTCTACAGGGTACAAAGGGTATTCAGAGGTAAAGGGAGCAGTTTTCTGTTTTCCCGAAATAGATTCATCTCGATCGTGATCGGCCTCAAGCAAGGTCGGTCGCAAAAGGAAATCCACGACGACATGGAAGGGGTTGCAACGCGCTTTTCTACCACCCTCTTTTTACGTTCTAGAAGAGAACCAAAGCGATGGTTGAAGAGAACAATGGGCTCTCGAGTTTCGACGAGGTGTACCACGTTTTGCGGTGCGACTCGTTCGAGGGCTATTATTTTTTCCCCCTTTCTATCTCCCCCCCCCCCCCCCGGCTCCGTTACTCACCCTCTTTTCCCTCTGTTTTTCTTGCGATTCCTCTTGGAGGCGGTCTTTGAGGCTCGCAACTCGTATTCCCAACGAGGACGCCTCGAAAAGTTAACTTCGCAGCTTTTGAAGTTTCCTTTCGAATCAAATCTTTTTCATACAGAAGTGAAGATTCTTTTTGTTGAAGTATCGAATTTACAAAATTTGCAATTGACATAAAAATATTACAAGATAGCACTTATGGTAGATCAATTTGAAGTTCAAAGTTTGAAGAAAAATATATTTCATACAAAATGGCTGATTTTTATTCGTTTATTTGCGTGAAATGTTTGGCCGCGTTTGATAGCGGAAACGCGACGAGTGTCGGCCAAGGGGGAGGGGTTGTATCTCGCGATTTCACATGAAAATTAAAGTCGTAAGAAGTTGGCTGATGGCGTCGTTAGCTGCTGCGAAACGCGGCCTCCGGCCAAGACTTTTCCAAACTTTCCAACGTAAAAATGATTCAGTGCCGGACAGGGTAGGTTGCGGTACCGGTTCGCCGGCCTTTCTCGAAACTTTCCGAGCCGGTTGCAATTGCACCCTTCCGCTCTCAACGTGCTGTTAACGACCATTACGCTTCTTATATTGTTTGCCGTTCGCGCAATTTCGACTACGTGTACACACGTAATTCTAGCCCGACGAAAAATAAGTATCAGCACGGCCAGTTTCATTGCGACGATTGTGCTTTGGGATTAAAATATCGTTATAAAATGTGCGGCGCCTTCGAGACGACATATTTAATTTATCGGGGTGTTCTGAAACGCGAAATTGAAGTTTCATTTGTATCAGAATATAGATAATTAAGGAAGGTAATGAAAATAAATAGATTCTTAATTATTTGTCACACTTTTCTTAACTGGAAAATCAGATTAGAGAGAAAAGGGTTAATTACCGATTAAAGGTTGTTCTGTAAAATTAATCAATTCGAACACTACTGTGTAATATTGTTGTGTCGTGTAGACGAGGATTTTCATGGACCTCACGCAATCGTGGGTAGTTAACGAAGTTTCCTGCTCGACACGGGCGAAGTTCTGGGAAATTTCAACAGTGACAGTATCTGAAACGGACACCTCGAGGCATCAGGGACGAGATTATCGAATGCAACCTTGACCCCGCCGCTTTCAGCATCGTGTCCCGGGGATTTCTCAATTTTCGACGTAGCCGGGGACTTCCTACGGCCTGAACGCTCGACTCGGATCAATTTCTCTTCGAAACGATGACCACATACATAAAAATGTGTTGCTTCGGCAATGAGAGACCTCGACTTTTCACGTGCACACTCGGTGATTACGATGGGACATGATCGACGATTTTTCAGTGCAATTCATTGATATGCACATCGTTTCCACGATCCCCCTTTTTTTCTGTTGTACAAACGAATCTCCTAATAACAAAACTAAAGCGTCCGTAAAATGAAAAATGTTTATTAACAAGGAAAGAAGTGGAAACGTTGATTTTTAATATCAGATATTCCCCTTTTTAAGTAGCAACTAATAGAACTTTTAATTATTGTTTATCAAGCAGAAAATCGTACACCGATTAATTAATAAGAGTTATGTGCTGGAAAATTATTTCGAATATAATTTGGATTTTAAATCGATCCAAAACTTGGATCGAAAATTTGAACTTCCCAGATATTTTACTCGGATTTTTCACTGAAAAATGGTGTCGACAGTGAAATTGTGCGTGTCCTCTGGAAAAGTATAGGTGAACATTGTACTCGAAGCACGACCACCAGTTATCGACGACACAACAGGAGCTTCCTCGGGACTTTGCTTCGCGTAGCGTTTTAAAACTTCAATAGAGTTTACCCCGGTTCACGCTTCGACCTGGCTGCAGAAAATTCCTGTTGAAAATACACCAGAACGAAATTTCGATTCGATTCCGATCGTCAACGTCCTTGTTTCTTACCGCTACGTCCCACCGCGCCGTCCTGCATTTCATTTCAGACTTTGACACTTAATTTTAGAGCTGCATCGGCGAAACTGGGTCCCGTCTGTCACGGTTGCTCCTGATTTACGTCACGGTTTATAATTTTGAATCAAATATTCAAATGTTGGAATATCGAAATATCCAAATATCCTCCAACTACCGAAATATTCAAATACCTAAATATACAAATATTCAAATATCCATTATCCAAATATTCGAATTATTTGGGCCATAATCGACGGAAATTCAAATAAAATTCGCGGAAATATTGGCAAAATCGTTTCGCAGCGCGCTGAGAATGATTAGGAAATAAACCGATATCGAATTTTCGTGGGCCAAAGCTGTGTGCGGAGGCGTTGGAACACGCGTTCACGAGCGGCCAGCATAGTGAGGCACCTCGTCGATTTTTGAGGATGTCAACGACCGCGAATCACCGGCGTGCAGGGTCGGAATTAGCAATGTAAATATTCACGTAGAACCGAGCACAAACTCCGCATACATAGGTAACAAGGTGGGTTTCGATTCGGTGACGGCATTGCATAACCAACAGTAAACGTAACATCGACGGTGGTTCTACGTTGCGTTCGCGGATTCTCCGATCTACGAATAATTATTTATCGATTCTTGAAAACGAAACGATTCGAGGATTGCATAAGATGCGTGTGTGCTGCTGGAAACTCTACGTTGGTTTCAGAATTCAACGTTAGAAACCGTGACGATATTTTATCTCGGATATTCGTTAGAAAATTACTTATCGAAGGGGAAATAATCAGAAATACTGTTATTTGTTATTTAGGAACATTGACCAACGTGTATTGATTTTTATTATCTTTTTAATTACGAATATGCAACCCTAGTCTTCAAAATGTGTATTTCGTAGCAGTGGAAGTATTTGATCGAGAATATGAATTAAAAGTGAGACGTGGACAGGTGGATTAAACGTTCCTCAATTCGTTTAACCGTAATTTAAAGATGACGAAACGAAACCCATTATTTTATAATCAGATTTCGAAATTTGTGATAGGGAAATGAATTTCTGCTTCTTGAATTTCGATCGAGTTGATTAATTAACTCGACTTGTAAGGAAAGAGACGAGAAAAATGTACGAAAACTAGGGAACGATAAACGTGAAATGTTTCAAGCTTCTCTGGTCCGAAATCCAGAAAAATACCCGGGGATTTCGCGTGCCTCCTGTTTGTTCAATTTCGATGCTCGCATTCCGCCAACCGCTTTGCTGTGTGCGTTAAAAAGGAAAAAGAAAAAAACAATTTTTTCATATCACGAAATATCGGTGATGGAAAAAAATATCGTGAGCCAACAATCCTGATGAAACTTGTATATTTTCCTTTTTCAATCACGATGAATTCTAACGACGACTTATCGACAGAAAATATGACGTTGACCCCTTGACGTATAAAGATATTTTTTAAATATATACATACGAATTAAATACTTTGAAGCACTACTGGATCATTGTATAATTATTCGTTATTTAATTATTTCTTATTGCTTCGGTTATTACCGTCGAATTATATTTTCGGGTGAAAAAGTATATTCTATTCTGTAATTAAACTCATATGATTTAATTCACACGTCAAGGAGTTAATACGTTGACTGTCACAGTGGAAATGAACGTGCATAGTCAGACACACTAAAATCCCAACCACCAAGGGCGCTATTAATTAATTTCCAAATTTAGCCTTCCAATTCGACAGCCAGAATTATTATTGGCTTAATATTAACGCTATTTGCATTAATTTCATGTTTCTCTCAGCAATCAAATTCGAAGCGAGGACGAAAAATTATCGCAAATACAACAAAATATTATCTATTCTAATACTTCTAAATTTGACTGAAAATAATTCTTAAAAATTTCATTAATAACCTAATCATTACTCGATTATAAAAAATTTGAGACATCGCTCAGCCCCATACCGCAGTAATAACGTTACTCGCAAGTTTTTCTTCCGAATAATGAATACGTTAGGCAATTTTGTATCAAGGATGGCGAACGATCAGCCAGAAAATGGAGTATTACGAGGGTCCAAGGAAAAAGCTCGAGGCAGCTGGCGAAGGAAAGAGAACAGTAGTTTCCGGACTTCGATATTGGCAAGCATGTCCTCGCAGACGGCACGCGTCGGCCATCTGTCTCGACCTGTTCTTTAACAAGCGCGAACGAAAGCCCCGAAAGAACCTTTCAGGACACGAGGTCCTTTCTCTCGATACAAAGGGATCGATTGCTACCATCGAGTTGTCCAGAATTCGTTGAAAGCATGAGTGGATCTCGATGGAATTCGAGATGGCCACCATTCGTTGCTTTAGAATCGAAAGGACGTTTGTACGATGTCGGTGGATATTCTTGGAGACAGACAGAAAACGATGAAACTTTCATTGCCGTGTAATAATACGACGGAATTGAATGGAATCTGTAATAATTCCGATTTCGAATCGAAAGGATAATCGTGCGCTATCAACGACGAGGTCTATTCTTGGGTGAACAGTTTTAGCGTCATAGAATTATGGAGATTTTGTTAGAGTGTAATAATACGATTAATATTAATCGAGCCTGGCTGGAATAATTTTGATTTCGAATCAAAAGGATACTCGATCGTGCATGATTGCGGTACAGCGTTGTGGTATTTGGAAATTATGCAACGTTCATTATAACGCAGTGATATGCGATTAAAATTAATAGGATTCACGTCAGATACTTTCAATCAATGAACCATTGGTGCTCGAACCAATTTATTATAATTGCAAGGTTTTGATTTGAACGTAACACGATAATTAATAATCTTTCAAACTTTTGCTTCTTGAATTTTGAAAGCTTTCATCTACTTTCGTCGTTTGGTCGGGAAAGAAACGAAGAAAAGTGAAAGAGAGAACTATAGAAAAAGCGAACTTAACTTATACACGCACAAAGGGTTAATCTTGATTTTCTCGTCACGCATTTTGATATTTCATTTTCGTCTGACTGTGAGGCGGAAAAGACGGGCGAAGGTCGCGCAGCAGGGGAACAGGGTAACGTGTGACATTCTGACACGCGAAGTTGAATGAAATATTATCGTCGGCCGACCCTAAACAAGTCGTCGAATTGACGACAAAAAGAATTTTGATGACAAAATCAAAAAATCCATAACTCATAACGTAGAATTGCATCGGTAACAGAGTAAATTATTATTCTTCAGAAATGGATACGCTTCCTTAGAATCTTAAAGCTTCAACTACTTCCACAACTAAAATTGTGAAATGTAGATTATCCAAAGTTATAACAATTATATGTTCAATTCTTTAGAACTGAGATAAAAAATCGTACAAAGTAAATCAAATGAAACATCGAATATTGGGCAGAGAAAGCAGAATGGTAAAAATTACCGACACCCTCGGGCCGTAAAGAAGCGGTAGATAAAAATGGACGGGAACAAAGTCGCGGGGTGTTCTGCGAACAATCGACGCCCGGTTCGCAAAAGAATCGCGGTTACGGCCACGAAAAGTAACGGTGGAACGGGGCAAAAAATCAGCGGGCAAAGAACAGTGCGTTGGTAATATGGAAGCGACTGCGTTCCTCGTTGCTCGTCGCTTTTGCATCGTTACTATGGAACGTAACCGAGCGTTCATCGATCAAATCTCCTCCTCGTGGCCGAGCTTTTTGCCACTTACCGTCTACGATGATTGGGCTGTCGGCAAGAACTTGTCGCGACGGTGATCATAGTTTTGAGGATTTTGTTTCACGGTATTTCGATCATCAAGAACCTTCGTATAACGGACGGAAGAATATTTAACGAAATGCTTCGAAAGAAATAGTCTGAAGTTAGCTCTCTGCGTGGTTAAATTTGAAAGTTGTAAGCTATCTGAGGTATCCGTGAAATTTCAAAGCTTTGATTCAAATTTACTATTCTGCGGTCTGTATCGTATATTATATTTATGATGAGATAATTGTAATTAACACGTTGACTGCCACAGTGAAAACGGACGTGTGTAGTCAGACACGATAAAATCCTAATTATTAAGGGTGCTGTCGATTAATTTTTCAAATTTAACCTTTCAATTCGATAGCTAACGTTATTAGCTTAATTTTAACGCTGTCCGTGGTTTATTTAATCATTTCTTTTGGTAATTATTCGATTTTAAAAGATTTCGGGTGACCCCCGTGGCTGTCAACGTGTTAAGAATCAGAACCATAACTAGTATAACACACTATAACATAGATTATTAATTAGCAACAAGCCGAGGACTCCTAGGCTCACCAATAAATGGTGCTCCCAATATAATTTAGCGATTGATAAGAGAGAAAACAATTGGTAAATACCAATATCGTTACACTAATAGTAGAATTTGATCACCCACTGTATAGCCAGCTATATTTTATGATACTTGACGATAATTGTCATAATTCGCTTAAAAAAAAAAAAAAAATATCAAACCCTTGTTGCAGCAGATTTGACGAGGGTTTATTCTTCTGCATAGCTTGCACCATAAATAATGCAAAAACCTAATAAACTTGCTAGCATCGTTCCAGCAATATTTCATCCCAATATGATTCGCTCGATAAGGAATTATCGGTAGTCCGTGTTCGTGGGCACGGTTCGACGCGAGAAGACGCCTTGAATTCATTATTTGAATCCGAAAAATCGATCGAATCTGGATGACGCCGTTGTAACTGACATATTTCACCGGCTACGAAACGAGGGTTGACGTTCCTGCAATAACGTTTCGAAGATTGGCGAAGAAAAGGATGATTTCCATGGGTATCGTTCAAAGGTGTTCCCCACCGATTCTGGAACTGTCACTCGCTGATGGAATTGCTTCGTATTAATCCACCGGCAGGGAGTTACGGATGATCGATGGGGACAAATATGAGACCACTCTGTGCCGAAATGTTCGGTTTATCCAACGTTTTCTTCATGAAGTCTCCTTTTTTTTTCTCTTTTGTTGGTATAGGGAAGGAAGTTATCTGGGTGCGTGCAGGGAGGATCATTAAATTCGTATTAATCATTTAAGAAGGATACGGCGATGTAGATTTTAGAAAGAATGGAGGTAACAGTTTATACGAAGTTTAGGGGGCCGTTCGTAATAATTGTTAATTCGTTATACAAGGTGGACTATTTATCTTGAGACAGGTCAATATTTTATAAACACATTTTTCCCAAAAATGTTTCAGATAGAAGTTGTTGGGTTTCGAGCGGGTCATCGGATGGTTACATTAAATTTTTTGATTGTGATGGTCTGAGGATCGTACGAAGTATATGTTGATTTTTCTAAACGGAAACCTTTACATTTTGTTATGGATTATATTCTCAGGAAAAAAATACGCAACTTTTGGTGATTTGATTAAATCACTGAATAGTTAAAAGAATAAGTTCGGAAAAAGGAGTTCCATGATTTTCAACAAACATCGTTATCTTCAAAGTGTTGACCACCAACTTCAATACATTTTTCAAAATGCTTAATAAAAGATTCCGTTGTACCCATGTTTTCACATACATTCCTGATCATTTCTTCCATATTTTCACGAGTAGTCGGTATAACTTGATACACTTCGTCTTTGTCCTTACAATTTCTTATTCCCGATTTATTCCTGTAATTGTTAAATGATTTATCTTAAAAAGTTAATTACTAACGAAAAAATAATTGGGACCAAAGTTACGTACTTTTTTCCTGAGAATGTAATGCTATAATAAAAAGTAGAACTTTCCATTTAAAAAAATCAAGTTGCACTTCATACGACCTTCAAACCTCCATTATAAAAAAAATCGAAACCTAACAACTTTTATCTAAAACATTTTTGGAAAGAAATTTGTTTCCAAGATATTGACCTGTCCGAAGATAAATGGTCCACCCATTATAATTAATTCTATGTTTTATATTCTTCCCATATCATCCCCTAACCTTTTTACAGAGTTTCTTAACATTTTCATCCGAACGAATCCATCCGAGCTGTCACCGCTTTTTACCACCGAATCCTTCCAATATCTTCGACCGATCCCCGTTTAACGGTCTCGATATTTCCCCTGGATCTCGCACAGAGCCCCGAAATCGATCTCGCGTTTCTTACGACGTCCATTTCCACCGGATCTGGACCGTGGTCGCGTTTCCCGCAAAAATTCCACGACGTGTCATTCATCGGGATCGAACGACCCCTCTTCGAAAAAGGGTGGTGACTCGCGACTTATCGCCCTTTGGATCGAGCCTCGGATGGCTCAGCTTTTTTTTTCTTTTTTCTATTACTCCGACGAATCACGCCGAGAGAATCGGGGGATGCAGGAAAGAAATCAAACCGGGATTCCGTATCGCGCACGGTTTCTTTTTTATTTACTGTTCACCCCCGGGCCGATGCGTTCGCGTATCTAAGCACGATTTCATGGGGTAGTTTACGTCCTGCGGGCCGTATAAATCCGTTCTATCGTTCGATGGGCGCCAGAGTGGCCATGGATAATGTCGTAAACGTGTCACCGGTCGGCGACGTTACGTTCCCTTGAGTAGCTATTTATTATGGCCGCTGGTGCGTGGATGTGTCCTCAACCCCCTGCCAGAGGGTTGATTTTGTCGGGGGCAAGTGTAGAAACGAGGAAGATTTGTCGTTGCAAAAGTGATGATTGCAGTTTTATGACTATTTGGAAGGGGTAGTTTAACTGTGATAAAATTTGACAGAAACACTGATTCGAAATTCTACTCGAATGCGTATAAAATAAAAATTAAAATATATACCGATATAATTCTCATGTGTATCGCAACGGTTTCCAACCTTTATGCTACTACGTCTTCCCGAGAAAAGAATTTTTTCTGCGCCTCCCTACCTTTTATTTGTTTAATCGACACAATAATATAGACACGTTTTAAATAATAAAAACTTTATTTGGTTTTTATTGCAGCCAGTGCCGAAAAGCCCGTTTCACATAAATAAGACGTTTCAAACGATAGAAACACTCGCACTGCTTTGTAATACAAAGATTCAAACGAAGTTTAACTTATTCGTAGATATTATGGTATGAAAATTAATATTCTATTAAAAAATTTTGACGCCTCCCAGTTTGGAAACCGTTGGTGTACCGTGAAAATGAGTTCAGTAAAAGAAACAACTAATTACCTGTCGAAATTGCAACTTTCTCAACCGTTGCGTTATCTTCGCTCCAGTTATCCTGTTCTCCCATAAGGGCGGAAAGTTTTACACCGTGTGTATAGAAACTCGAACCTCCCCAAACATTTTAATCGAACATTCATCCCGAAATCATTAAAACTTTCGACGATCTTGATAATTTCACCCTAACTCCCTCAACTTCGTACTAATTAATCTTCATAACAGACTACCGAACTTGCCGATCGCGATTTTGCTCCCAATCGATTTTTCCTCGACCCTTGGAATTTGCTTTGAACCCGTTTCATGACGCGATTCCAACGAAATAACAATTGGCACCACGCGAACGCGTTTCAAGGGGACGAAAACGATGTTACCGTCCACTTCGTCGTTCGCCTAAAAATACATAACATGCGAAAATAGGGACGCGGCGAGGCAGTTTACGGTGAAAAGGTTAAAGTGCAAGCGTATAGAAAGCGACGATGAAAGAAGCTCCGACATCGATAAACCAGCAGGGGGTTGCACGTGGCTGCACTTTACGCGATAATCTTGTTTCGGCTGCGTGGCGTCCCGACGCCGCGACGTTTTACCCCGAAACCCCACGATTCGACCCCGTTGGTGTCGTGTCATTAAAACGTTAGTCGCACTCTCGCGTCGAACGAAAACATCGCCGGGATAAAACAGCGGCGAGATTGTCTTGGGGACGTCGACAATCGTTTTGTTGCTCGGAGATAAATGATTCGGGAAAATTGGAAACTTCAAAGAGGTAGTAAAACGTTGACAAATATCTGACTACGATAATCAAAAAAGGTGTTTGCCGCGAATATTAATGAAACTTGAAATTATGCAAAATTTTTATTCAAAGTTACTGTATAATTTTCATTTTTGATCGAATTTTTTAAGAAAGTTTGGCTGGTTTTCAGTCTGAGCAACATTTCCGCGCAGTTATCTTGTTCATCTCTGAACAATGCATCTGGTCGTGTTGCTTGTTATTTAAAACGACCGCATTCCGGCTAAACTTTGATTAATAATTCGAGCACGTGTCCATTTACGTTCCTCGAAACGCTCGGATACGCCGTCGGTCGCATTTCCGTTCTGCGCAACACCTAAAATATGCAAATTAGATTAAACACGCTCAGACGGAGGCGGCTCGCGTTTACGCTACGAACGGAAATGTGCTAAAGATTTGATTCTGGTTGCATCTGTAACTCCCCCTTCCCAAATTGTGATACGTACCTTGACTCAGTTACGCGTTCGTGATATGAATCAGTTGATCAATATTCAACAGCAAAGACAGTATTTGGCGTAATTATAAATGCAATCGTTATCACTCTGACGTGAAATCATTGTTCCTTACCATTTATTAATTTTCACTAATTCGTCTACCTAATAGCGTTAATTGCGTTCAATAGAAGGGATGGTTGTAGTGATCCCTAAACGATATTCCAGAATTTTCCAAATAGAATTTTAACAAAAAACATCGATCATATTTGAATACATTTCTAAATTAATGATTAATTTCTTCCCCAAGATTAGAGGAAGTGTAAGAGTTTGCAGAGGGAATTATTTCACGGATCGCAATCAAGACAAAGGTGTTCAACATAACAAACATCCGTAGCTGCACCCTTACGGTTCGCACGGTTAAAAGTGACTTGAACCGTGTCTTCTGGCGGCTCGCGAAGGATATGCAAATTAAATCCGAAAGCTTTCCACGGGATGCACTCGGCTACGGTTGCATCCAGCGGCAATGCAAATGGACGTTTGTTAGATTTCTTCGTGTTTACATAAGTACAGTGCACAAAACGCCTTGGCTACGAGTTAAAGCCCAACGTCGCGTTTCGTATTCACGCTAATACTTGGAAAAGTGTTCCCTGTATAATTCTTGGGTGGCACAATTCGCCGAGTTTATATAGAATATAACGAAATTTGTTGAAGCCGAGTTAACGCGTTGACTGCCGCAGTGGAAAGATCTATACATAGTCAGACACGTTATGAAAGCAATTTTATTAATAGTGAAATAACGGTCTTTGAATATTAAAATTTCTGCTTTAATTTATCAACGTAATGTTATCGTTGTTCAAAGTTTATATCCTCTTTTCATTGTTTTGTTATTCGATCGTTTTGAATTCTTGATTTTAGTCGCTGTATTAGGAGGATTAAAATTATCAGTAGTATAGGTCAACGCTTTACGCCCCTTTACAAACTCTACCGATCTACCGATTGACATATGTTTAACTATTTGTTTTAGTGTCTAGATACGATATTTAATCATCAGAAATTATTACTAGTCAAGGTGAAAGGATATTTATTAAACTCAGTAGTATTACTCAATGATTACTGCTCCGTCGGACTTCCCAAGCTACCCAACACATTAAAAACTATCTAACTGGAAATATTTCATGCGAATCTAAGAAATGATTGAAATCTCTGTTATCATATCCCTCAGATTCACGAACAGAGAATTTCTTGTGATCTAGAACCTGTTCAAATTTCTATTCACCCAAGAAATCAGCTTCTTAATCACTTTCCATCGTGAACATCGATCGACCAGGATATTGTTTAGCATCGGCGTGTTTCTTAGACGTGGTGAAATTGCATCGTTCGCGTTTCCTGGTTGATTCCACGTCTGAAACATGCAAATTAGATCGGAAACTCCGAGACTCGTTCGATCCAGGTGTCTGCGGCAGACTCGTTCCCCTCGAACAGAGAAAATGATTTATTTCACGTTCAAGCCGAGCCTTATTTATCGCCTCGTATCGTTGATGAATTTACGCCTCGTACGATCAACCGAACCAACTTCGACTGCCGGCTAACCTTAACCTAACCCGGGCCCCGATCGGTTCTTTCGAACGTCCGGTTGCCCGGTAATTTATACCTCGTAAATATTAATCGATATCGAGAGCGCACGTGCAGTTGGCGAGCAGTTAAACGTTTCATAAAGTGTGTTACATCTGTTGGCTCGTAGTTGCCGTGCTATCGGATACCTTAACCGGTCGGTGGTGAATGCACGATGAAAATTCAATTGTGCCGTTCGAGGGCATCCCGCGGGAATCGTGTACCGGTATTCCGGGAATCTTGTATTAAATTTCTCTGTGATCCAGTGTCGGTGGAAAATGTGCGCAAAGTATGCGAAACCGGCGAAACAATTCGGACGTAGCTCCCTTTTTCTATTCATTAAACCTTCAAGTTTTATCCGGCTACGAGCTGACCCCATAACTCGCTTCGCTTTTGAATAGCCCCCTTTTGAATATCAAATTTTTCAACACACCACCGTGGAGCATTTTCTTTTTTCCAATTTGTTTAAATGGAATTAATTTTGAAAAAAATAACTATTCCCCGAGTAAAGAAACGCGTGGATGAAACGATAATTTCGGTCCCAAATTAAATAACACTCGTCCGAGATGTAATTAATGAACCGACGTCGAGATTAAGCTCTTCAATTTCCACCGTCCAGAATTAACATCGTTTGGTTCGAAAGTAGCCAGGGACGAATTGAAAAACATGTGTAATTAAATTGAAATACTTATAAGCTCTTAAGATGATTATTCTCTCAACAGTTTAACACGATCCTTCCACAGCTAGGATCTTGAAGATTAATGCCGGCAGGTGTCTCGCCAGGTACGCTGCTTCAGGATCCAATTACACGATCTTACGGGAAGTACTGTGCAACTTAAACAACAAAGTAGGAGTACTTGTACTTCTGACCCGTCTCTTTCTCTCTACCTCAGCCTAGTCGTCTCTCTGGAAACTGGATTTAAGTTAAAACATCATGGTGTGTGTTCGGTAAATTTAAACGATATTGCTTCCCGACGAGTCTTCACGAGGTGGTCGATTATACAGCATATTTATAATTTGCAATTGAAATAATATTAATAACAGAAATTATCGCAAACATGGCAAGAAATTAATTCGAATGGAATTTTTTAAATTTCCATCCTCTTCGAAAATTCGCCAACGATCAACTTTTACGACCTCGACAAACGTTCTCGAAACGATCGTCCAACGGCGCTGAAAGAGCGAGGGGAATATCCAATTTTGCGTGAAACAAGACACCACCCCCGTCGGACTTCTGGCTACGGTGTCCGTTTTCCCGTTAGGCAGAGGGGTGGCGGAGGGTGGGTCGCGAAATCGGGGCCGCGTTAACTAAAACGCAACGAACGGCCTCGTAATTGCAAACGGACGCGGCCTGGCTCGCGGTTTTCGCTCTGGACGCCGCCGTTCCTGTTCGCGGCAGGAAAATCGAGCACGACGCTGGCCAACTTCGTCGGCTGGTTTTCAAAGCGTAGAAAATCTCCGGACAGAGAGGAGGAGGGCCAGAGCGCGGACAACCTGGTGGAACAGGGACAGAAATAAACAGGAGAGCCGATAATTGGCGAGCCGCAACAGTCGCGCCGATTGCAACAGCAATAACCCAGATTGGGAATCGTTCTGATGAGATAACCCACGTATACGAGCTGATTCAGGATTGGTGTTCGACGTTTCGTGGTGAAAAATGAGCGCGGGTATCGATAAACTCGTGATTGTAAGGTTTCCGTTGAAATTGGAACGTTTAAGAAAGGCAATTTTAATGTTTCGCACTTTTCAACTCGGTACGATTGATGTTGGATGATTTAAAGTTATGTTTTTGGGGTATGTGTACAGTCGCATAATTTATATATCTGTAATAAATATATCTGCATGATATGGTGACGGAGCGCGTCATTGACTTACCTAGGAAAAATGGCGTTGCTGAGAAACAATGTCCCATCATTCGTCTCAATACTCGAGAATTACTTTATTTTAATTCAGGCACGGGGTAAATATAATGAACTAACAATCAGTAAGTTATCGTAGCAAGGTATAGACCTTAGTAACTTTGAAGAAGGCAAATACTGATACACCCTTCCCATATATCGCCATTTTCCCTAGTAAAGCCCACCCAACATTGCTTCGATCAAAATTGGTTACTCAAAATTACATATGTATTATAATAGCAAGTTTAGATAAACATACATTTTTTATATTAAACGTTAATAATCCAAATAGGAGCTATTAAAATCTGTACATGTTTAAATTTTCGTGAAAGAGAAGATTCTAAGCTAATATTTATCGAATAAGCAGATTTAAAAAATTGACGAAACAAAATCAGACATTTCATATGTAACAACCTAATAGACATTGTAAGATGAAAATTTGCAATCGGTTAATTAAACTTTCATGATTAAGTGGTAATTAACTAGTCAAAAATCAATGGTTTTATGTCGCTAAAGCAGCTTGTTCGAGCTGTGAAATGGTTCGATGAAGGGGTTTGGAATGTTTCGAAGAGAGGTTGGTAGAATCCTGAGACAAGGCCACAAAGCCGGATCAACCACGATAATCGTTCACACGGAATACCTGGTAAACGTCTCCCTCCCCCAAAGGCGCGAGGGTCTTTTGAATGACTTGATCTGTCGATTAAGGGGTTGGTTTAGGATTTGCCTCGGAGGATGGACTCAAGGTATTTCTTGGAAATTCTGAGGCAACCAGGCCCTCGTCACGATGTTTAATGTCTCGACACTCATGATGAAATTCCATTGGTTAACTCGAGCGAATTTTAACCCCTATTATTGCGTGACGAGACATTGTAAATCTATAAAATTCTAAACATTAAATTAACATTCATTACACCTAGCAATTTATATTACACGACGATAAAGACAAGAACACATAAACACTAAAGATAATTTTGCAACTTCACCGGGTATTCTAAAAGAACATCAAATTTTGTAACATTCAGGTGTATTTCCCTCGAATTTCGGTGGTAGGATTCTTCTTGTATCCAGCAG
Source organism: Stelis phaeoptera (assembly GCA_943735885.1). Lineage (NCBI taxonomy): Eukaryota > Metazoa > Arthropoda > Insecta > Hymenoptera > Megachilidae > Stelis > Stelis phaeoptera. Next base: position 10,065,253 of record OX030933.1, read on the forward strand.
CGCAATTACGATCGAGCCATTAACTGCGGGCAGGGGTATTCTTTTTCACCGAGGAAGAACAACAAAGAGCTCAACCTTGGCCCGTTTCATCGACAGAATACAGAATACGCTTGGAATTTCAGCGTCCCCGTTATCGAATCGTGCCTCGATACAGGCATTGTTCCAGCCGCAACAATACACGGGGAAAACGAATCGAGCAAGTATTAATGATCGATGTCATTACTAGTTTAGTTGGTCCGTAGGCGAGCCAGGGGCGCATGAACGCTACCACCCTTGCACACAAAGGTCACAGGTCGTTGCGAGCTCGTGCCACGCTAAATTCGACCCTCTCACGGCATCGTGCGAACGTTTTAAAAATACAGGAACAATCACTGTTCCGCTGTTTGTACCGGCGGCGAAACCGATACCACGAATTTGCACGGGTATACCGTATTTTTAATGGCGCCTCCCTCGAGATGGAAACAGACGAGCGATCTGCTCCATTTCTGTATTAAAAATATCCCCTCGCGTGGCTGATATTATTGACGATTCTCAAGTAAAAATAGGGAATCCGAATATGGTCGGAGGGTGGAAGATACAGGAGTCGATAAATTGATCGGCGATGGGGCAGTTTTATTTACAGTGTTTGTTAATGATTTTTGTCTTGTAATAGAATCGACGGGGCAATCCGTTTCTTAACGACTCGTTGTAGGTGCAAAAAGAAAAAGGAGTAGATTTAAATGGTTAAAGGTCTGAGGTTTCAGTTTTGATTCAAAGTGAAATAGTATTCGACGAGAGGAAGGTTTCGTTTTATTACGGTCACGCGATTCGTTTAAAATATTGATACCATTTAGGATTCGTATCTCCGTGTATAACGTGCACACGATTTCAAGGTTGCATGAAAAATTCAATGCTTCCGAGGTAAACGTCAAGCACACTCAGTAAATTCACTTATTTCGCCGCTCATATAAAAGTGACTGCTGCACAAACTCGTCGCGCCGGTCCAACTTTTATAACGAATTTGGAATATTTGAGCTTCTTTCAAGTTATCTTTTTAGATGGTATCAGGGTTGCACGAGTTCCTCTGCTTTTCGTCAATTGTATCTGCTCGTAGAAATCGTCGAAGGTAAAAGAAAAAATCGTCAAAGTAATCATAAAACTTCGATCTCTGCGTTTGAATGTCACGAAGGACACAGGACGTGCATTATGCAAATGAATTCCAGTAACATGGATAAATTACATTTAATTTAAGCCGTTTTGAAACGAAGAGTGTTATTACGGTTCCAAAACAGCTCAGAACTTTTTCAATTATTTAATATATTTCTAATAACCAGTTGTACGAATTTATTGGACTCTGAGTACTTAGGCAAGGTTTTAACGAATCCATGATACCGAACCATAGTATCGTATCAAAAGCGACTTATAGAAATTTGACGAAGTCCAAACTAAACCTGTAAAATGAACATCCATCGAGAAGACCAATTGGAATGCATTTTGCATTTTAAAATGATTAATCCTGCTTCGTGTTTTAGGAACAAAGCGATCACGAGAACGTCCAAACGCTAACTGAACGCAAGCGACGAGCGTCAGCTGCTTTTATATCAGCCCCGATGCGGCTCTACGATTGGCTACGAGCGACGGTGGGGTGCAGCGATGACGTCAGTCGATGACGTCACGGGGTGGTCGCCAGGCAACGGTGGAGCAAATCCCAGCACGAACATCGTTGAAAAGGTACTAGCTGTGCGTGAGCGAGGGGGATGAGGGCGTGCGAAGATGCATGCCCGGGCCGTTCGAGCTAAACTACCCCTACTTTCTCCTCTTCCGAACCACCCCCTCAACCCTTCTCCTCTCACTCTTTCTCGCTCGCTCTGTCCGCGGCCCAGTTTACCAGCTCGTCTCCGTCTGCCTAATCCTTTGCTTATTCCCTCGATCCGCTCTTTCGCCTCGTTGCAAAGAAACTCCCGGGAATGGGCTGTAACGTCACGGGATGGAAACCAGGGATGGTCATGGTTCTATTTCGTGGGGTGTCGGTGCGGTTTTCAAGTAATTAGGCTTTAAAGAAAACTTTTCAGTATTGTTAATATAGAGTGGTGGAATTAATTCTGGACACTTTGAATGAAAATATTCTTTAGTTCATATTTGGGTAGAATATGTATATACTGCTATGCTGAATTGATACTGTAATATTTTGATTGTAATCTATAATGTTTATACTTCATATTTTCGCATGATTTGGTTTATAAATTTTTTAAAACTTTAATTTAAAAAAAATCTGAACTGTGTTGTTATTCTTCCTTTTACGCCTGGCAACACTCCCGAAGATGTTAATTTTGGTCTCGTCGCTCTAAAGAAATATAAGCGAGGCCCTAAAACAATGATTAGAATATAAATGATTATATATTAAATAATTGGAATAAATGCGAAATTTAAGTAAAAATTTAAAAGTATCCAGAATTAATTCCACTACTGTAGAAATTAACTAACCGAATTCAGAACTTTCGTGTTTGCAATCATGTTATATTATTAATCATGCCATACGTAGTCCTTTGATATCCCTATTCCCAAGATTCCTCCGAAACTATTGTGTTCTAAGGTTCCAATCCTCACGTAGCACCGTGTACATGTGTCGCACTGGAACAAGTTTGCAACTGTTTTCATTCACAAGGGAGTAACACGCTGATGATAATCGTTTCAGTGAGCTAATGTCGTTACGTGAGTTAGGAATGCTGGTGATTTTCTTTTTCGTCTTGTTCGCCGGTTCACCGAGGCTTCTTCGTCGTCGATGTACGCGAAGGGAAAACCATCAGACGGAACGTCTCTAAGGACGAGTCAACATCGTTAAACCACCAAGAAGGAATTACGGGTGTAATTGTAGATCTAATTCAGGAGTCTTGTCAACGGGAACCGTTTACAACGGTTTTGTGTTCGAATGCTTGCACCGATACCAAAATTACGAGGCCGCATCCCTAACGAGATACAACTTCGTTCGCCATGTATCATCGTCGAGTGCACAATTAGCAAATAATAATAATAAGATTTCAATTTTACAAATTTATCCCTACAAGAAACTACGACGAAATTATTTTTGTATATATTCTGTTATAACAAAAGTATGAAACTTTGGATAATACCAGATGTTGATAAATTAATCGTATTAATTTGCAGAATTTAATAACTTGGTTTGTAATAATATATGCATTGTGTGTTTCGTGTTGCAACGAAAACTAATATGTAATCGATCCGTGGTGGATGTTTGTTGCGAACCGAGACGCAGACGGTACTCTCGGTGTAAATGGTGTTAGAAATAGATGTTCCGTTTGCATCTCAGGCACAGCACGCTAGGTAATTTAGTTAGCGGCAACATCTCATGAATGTAAGCGATACTCCTAGGTATACGTACACGTTGGAACGCTTTTACGGATAATGAAAACAGAGTAGGCATCCTATTGGTTGATTTATCACGCGTGGGTGTTAAACATTTCACAAACAATTGTGTGATACGCTTTTAAATAATATTTCAGCTTTGAAATTAAGAAATTTTCATTCGTGATAATGTAATCTATCGGTACACAAAAATTCACATAAATCTGAAGGGTATACTTGGATAGTATTATTTTTAACTGATTATTGTGTACAAAAATTAGCTGGCGGTGCTCGAACGGCATCGAACAACCGGTAATTGGTCCTCGAAACGTAGAAAAGCGTTCTTTCTCGGTTTTCACGGACGCCAAACGGCTCGTCCTCGCACGAGCTTTCTCTTAATGAAGATCTCGAAGTTACCGGTGCATCGTGAATCCGTAATTAGCAGCAGCGTAGCCAACGACCGCGGATTTCGTGTCTCTCGTTACGACCAGTTTTCCCTAGCTTCTTGGCAGCCGGAAAAGCCACGAAACTCGAGCTCCGTCTTGCAAAGAACTCTCGCAGAACCGAGCGGAAAGAACTCGACGGTCTTCTTAATTAGCCGCTGACTGAAACGACCTCGGATTCTTATTAGTTTTAATACACGGCCGGGTTTGATGGTTGTTAAACAAGTTTTCATAAAAAAAAGAAAAAACGTCGGAATTCTGTTCCGTGCGTATCGATTAATAATGGTTGGTCCGTTAATATTTGGTGAAATAATGAATTATTGAGTTGCTTTTATTTCACAGACATTACTCGACAGTTTGCTCCACGAACGATATATCGCGACCAAGAGATGCAAGTTTGAAGCCTTAATTCAGTTAGCTGGTACTTGCGTTTCCAGAGTTAACTTTGCGAAGAAAATTAACCGCTCGAAGGCGGCAAACTGTCGATTGCAGTTGGTCGTTCTGTTTGAAATTGAAGCCGTTTGATTAGCGAATTAATAGATTCGCAATTTTTCATCATTCTTTTTTCCCTAATTGCAGAGGAAATCGAGTTCCTTGTACGACGCGTGTGAATCGATGAGCGCAACCAGTTCGTTCCTTGATAATTAATATTTTCTTTTTTATTATTTTGCCATTTTGATGCCAATAAAAATCTCTCACCAATTGCTTTTAGATAAATAAGATTCCGAATCGACGCGAGAAACTCATCTTCCAATCGGTTTATTAATATTCCTCGCCGGAAGGGGAACAACCGAATCTTATTTACCCGAGAAGCTGGATCGTTTGAAATTACTTTAACGACTTTCGATAAATTGGCAACCGACCAAAATTCGGCTCCCGCGTCCATTTTCCGCAAGGTTCTCGGATATTTCGTAAATCAAGGACGCCTCGGGGAGGGGGGAGTAATAGAAGCTCGATTCGAGCACGAAATTGAGTCATCGATTCGGAAGCAGGTCGCTAATAATGTAACTTATCGATGCCGATGGAAGAATCGTGATTGCGAGGCGTGCACCCGTTTCCTCGGGATACCCCGAAGAACTTAATAATATCCTTCTGTTCCGATAGTTCATACACGAAATCGTTCGAGCAATTCGATTTAATGGGAAAACGACGTCGAGAATTTATTCGTCGGATCTCGTTCCAAACGCATTTAAACGATTGTCTTTCGAAAGATTCCAAAACTTTGTCCCTCGTATTCGAGCCACGTTACAATAAACGATTCTGTCGTTACGATGGAAACGGGGCAATCAATTTCCCGAACATCTTACAACGTAAACGAGTCAACATCGTTCGGTATATAATGTTCGGTCGTTTCACGAATAATAACTTCGGGTGTGTAACTTTGAAATAAATTATTGCTCGACGTATCGTTTTCCATGATATCGAAGGCGTTGAATCCGTTGATTCGAGTTCAAGACGAAGAGTTTTTTTTTTCTTTTCTTTTTATTCCCGTGCAACGGTCGGGGAAGAAATGGGCCAGAAGCGAAAGCACGGATCCGGTTGAAGACGATCGATCGTCGCCACCCTTGCAATGGGGCTAAGTGTCGACGGCACAATTCCAAGTGGCTGAGACCGGCGAATTATTGGGCTACTCGGCCGCTTGCCGCGTCGTTACATCATTATTGTGTCTTGTATCGGTGAACTGGTCTAGTTACCGAGGCTTGAAGGGGATGGTAAAAGGGAACAGGAGAGAGCGGGAAGCATCTGTAATCGTGGCCGCGCTCGGGTAAATTGTGGCACCACCACTAACGACAAGCAATACAGGGTAAATTGACGTCTGCTTTGAGTGGAGTTATCAACGTCAGATGTCCCCTCCGTCTCGTCGACGGACCATCGGCTTCTCGGTCTTCGCTTTGTTCCTTCTAATTGTTCCTCGCCGGAGCTTTCGCCACGAAAAAGCTGGGGTAACTGTTTTGTTTCGTTGGAGATCAACCAGCCAATTACGGTGTTTGCGTCGGCGAAGAATAAAAGTCTTCAGGGAGCAATTCGGTATTCTTTGGGTCGTTTGGTATTGAAATTTTGGGTACTGTTTGGGTTAGAATTAATTTCTAAACGAATTTCAATAGATAAGTATAATACCTGGTAATTATAATAGATGTTAGGACTATTTAAATATTAATTTCTGTGATATCTAATAATTAGGTATTAAGGATCATGCTTAGGTGTAATAAATTAGGTATTAAAATGGACGTATGTAGTCAGACACGGTAAAAACCTAATTATCAACGATGCAGACTTTTCAATTTGATAGCCAGTATTATTAGCTTAATATTAACGCCACCCGTGGTTTATTTTATCGTTTCTTTTGTTAATTACTTAATTGTGAAAACTTCCTAGTGAAAATTACTAAGTTAACTATCGTTACCTAATCCTAGCACTTAGCAACTTTTTCCTCTGCCTCCCCCAACATTGATACTTCTCTTAAAGAAAATCGCAAGAAAATGTTAGTATTAAGAATCTTTTCGGGCCATAACTCGGACTATACAATGTCTTTCCGCATTTTTACTCGTCGTAGTTTTTCCACTCAGGTTTTCGCCTGCATGCCTTTGTATTTAAACTTTCTAATAAACAGCTTTCTTTTTCTCTGCAACCAATTAAGTCTTAGATACTCAATAGTTAGTTTACATCAACGGTAAAAGAAGGAAACACAGAAGGAAAAGAAACCTCCTTCTTTTCAAGAGCCATCGCGGGTCCGAGCTGGTTCATCGTCGAACGGTGAATTTCAATTTACTTACGTCGCGTCGAAGATTGATTGCGTCCCAGGCGAGTATCGACAAAGGATATCTCGAGAGTAGACGATTCGACTATTGGAGATCGAGAACGGCTGTACGAGTAGATGGACGAGCAACGACAGATACGCTGCCGGCTAAAGAGAATAGACGCGGATCAAGACGTGCCTCGGGGGGCCATCGCTATTGTCTCGTTAATCGTCGCGACACGACACCGTTTACCGATGTGCGGCTAACAAGACAAAGTCGGCGAACAGACGAGAGGGCTGAGGAATGCCTGTTCACCGGTAATTACGAAGACCCAATTAAAGCGGTCGACTACGGCGGCGCGGCGGCGAGAAGGAGCGCGCCAGAATCAAACGGACGACGCTTAAACGATCGCAGATGATTGTTTATCGAGCGTGTCGAACTGTCGCAATGCGGCTCACGTATTCATGAAACCGCTGATGCCTTGTCTCTCGTTTTGCCGCTGACTAAAATCGCTCGTCACAGCCTTACGATGTTATATTGGGAAAGTTTCTCGATTGAAAAAGATTCTTCCGTATTCCGGTTTAGTTACGGTATCGTGCGAATTAATGTGAACACAGAGAATTTTCTCGTAAATATAATGTATTTGAACGTCGTGAATTATCAGCACAGCTTTTTGGAAATTTTGCCGGAGGTCGTGGCTGGTTTCTCTGGGATGCAGTTTGCTCTTTTTGTTTTATTTATAATCATCGAAATTCACACAACGTTTATTTGCAATGTCTCTCGGTGTCATTGGTGTATGCTCACTAAGCGTGATTTAAAAAAAAAAAAAAAAAAATACAACCGACTTCGGAATGCACTAAAAAGGACGAAATAATTTTAATTTATATTTCAGAGACGGCGTAAAGTTAAAAATTGTGTAAATGAAAGATGTTGTTAATGTGAAAATATGTAAAAGAATCAAAGAATTTTGATAATTTCCAATGTAGAAAATTGTTAATTTTGTGCCGTCTCCGAAATATAAATTAAAATTATTTCGTCCTTTTTAGTTCATTCCGAAGTCGGTTGTATATTTTTTCCAAAAATTTTTTTTTCAAAATTTAATTCTTTTCCTGTCTCTGACAATATTGCAAGGTATATGCAATTTTCTTTAAAATATACAGCAATTAAGGCATCGGTGGAACTAAAGAAACGAACGATTAAATAAAACAGAGCGGAGAAGAAGCAGATCCGAAGCGAAAAGTTTATCGAAGCGGATCGTGGCCACGCTTTCTCTTCGGATTCAATTTATCTGTTTACTCCAACGTCTCGTTAGCGGGATTCGAGGATTCCGCTGCATTTCCGCCCGGCTCCGCCGACGGTAAATATTATTATTTCTCGATGAAACGCGATTATTATTAACGCAACACCCCATCCCAGCTACCGTTCGATAAACGATCCGTGAGCAACGCGAGAAGTAATAATATTTCTCGTTTCGTCCGCTTCGATTGCCGCTACCGTTTCCGATATAATGAAAACCGTAATAATTCAATCGCAGGCCTGCTAATAACGGAATCGTAGCCGAAGAGAAAATCGAAGCTCCGTGTTGCGTTTTCTACCGCTCGAATAATTGCTGCTAGAAACTCTCGGTTAATTCAGATAATCCCTGATAATTCGTTCCACCGTTTCTGTAAATCATCGTGAAATTTATCACGGTCGTGCAATAAATATTTCTCAAACTCGAGTAATTCTGAAAAGAAATCATCTAGATCTCTATTTAAATAAATACACCGCCAATTATAACATTAGTAAAGTTCTATCATCGAAAATCTCAGCATCCAAGCGCTCGTGTTTAAACATTCAAGACGTAAAAAGAATTTGTCAGTATTTCCGTATCAAGAATGATCCTGCCTCTTTTGCAACTTTTCGATAAACAATCAAAGGTCTCCCACCGCGATCGTCGAGCGATCCTTTTACGAACGCCAATAAATTGTAACTGGTTGCGCGTTCCCTACATTCCGAAACAGGATAGCAAAGTCGAAGCTTACATCGCGTATTTTACACCGACAAGCCGGAATGCGACGAGCAGATACGCATCTATGTAGAAGCCTACAGCGATCGCAACGGCGCGTAAATACCTTCCAGACGATTAGAGCGTACAATTTGCCATGTGCCTCTAAGATTTGATGGGAAACCTTGATTAGCATCGATCATACACCTGCGGTGATATGTTTCGCGAGGATGCTCGAGAGAAAGCTTCGCGATTCGTGGCCGACGAAAGGGTTACGCAACGGTCGGTGACAGGCGTGGGCAATGAAAATCTCGAGCCGCAATCGACCACGTAACGAGTCGATACACTGAACGTTTTATGGCTCGATTACAGATCCGGCTGATAAGATATAGTTTGGAATTTTAATCAGAAGATCGGAGAATAAAGTAATCCGCGTTTGCTTGGTACACGTATTTCTTTGACTGTCCTCATCATTTTCAATTATAGTTTTATTTGGGTTGAAAGAATTTTTCAGTATTCATACTCTTGTGATTATCGTCTTAATTACCAATTCTGTCTTTACTGATAATCATCGGAGAAATCTTACGAGACTTCGAAGATGGATGAAATAAGACGTTCGTTTCAGAGCTTTCACCTGGAAGAAATTTAATTCAAAAGATTTGAAGAATATAACCATATCACTGAATTGTTCTTTTATTTCTTAAAAATTATCCATCCACTAAAAATTATCAATACACTATACTCTATACGGCATTTCGCTGAAACGGCCTTTTTTAATTATGGTACTTTTTCGATTTACAGCCCACAATGTTTCGTTATACGGCAAAAAGAAAATAAATACTGTTTACCGGCTCCACGAGAGATATATTATACTGATTGAATTGAGTAATCTCCTTTTCGAAATCGGTTAATAATTGATTCGTTATACGACTGTTCGCTTTACGGCCAACTTTTCCAGAACGTATCTAAAACGTTAGTAAAATAACAGCGGTATGTAGCTTTCAACTTAGTTTTTGATATAATAAAGAAACGTGGTCTTAAAAATAAATGGATAATATTTAATCTTCTATAAAAATGATGAAAATATTAATACGCAAAATAATCCTAGCCGAGTATATACGCTTTTGATGCAATATACGCTGTGTTTTATGTGGCTGGTCGCGAAACGGTTAATTGAGGTTGGCGGAGAAGTGGAACGCGATTGCTCGAAACTCGGTCCCGGCCATTTCTTGTATTTGTCAAATAACTCCAGGGCCAAATCAAACACACGGTGTCTCGACGACGTGGTTGTTATTCCAACGGTGACAAGGCACTTCATCTTGCGCCAAGATGGAGCTAGAAACGTCGGCCGAGCCCGGCTATCCAGGGATTTCTCGCTCCGTTGCGCGATTAATGGCGAATGTAAATGTACCTGCGGACTGTAACCGATGTAATCTAACCGTACCCGTCTAGTCATCGGGACCACGGTATTTATTGGATGCAAATCAATCGACGAAGGCGTTCTCCGCGTTTGCGTTGGCGAGAGACAACCCCGTTAACACGGAATCGAATGTACCTTGTCGATTGAATCGTTAACGTGCAGGAGACGGATGCAACGTTTCGTAAAAATATTGTACTTGGATGATATTCGTGTTGCAATTGAATTTTTAATTCTGATTGTAATTTACTCGGTCATCGTATGAAAAAAGAAAGCCGGAGAATGATTCGACGCAAACGATAGGAAATGGTTGGACGAGACGGACAGGTGAAAGTTTGGAAACTTCACGTCGTAGGGAAACGTAAGAAAAAAGAAAAAGTAGCAAAGGCATATTTGCAACACATCGGCGTGTATTATGTGCGATCTAGCAATAAAAGTTTATACGAAGAGAAAGTAAAACGATACTTGTGATACATATAAGACGTACACCTGGATAAATTGAAGCTATAAAAAGTAAATTGATATTTTATTACGAACTTATTTCGAGCATCTAACAATGAATGCAAAGAAATTCGAGATGTCTGGCCAGCTACGGAATTCTTTTTACTTTAGACTCGTTTAGGTTCGAATCTCGACGAACCAAGTTTGCCGCGTCGATACCCTCCGCCTTCCGTTTCCTGCTCGAACTTCCTGCGAATCTTATTAACTGGACATAATGCTGTGACCAAGTTTACGCGACGAAGTTGCGTCCGATGGCCCCGATGCAATCCGTTCGCCATTGTCGTGGAAAGAAGAAAGTTCGTGGGTGCAAAAGTTACTGGAAAAAAAGAGGATCGATCGAGTAATTCGATCAAGTTGATTATCACACTCGATCGGAAAGGGTTTTCGGCAGTTCCGTCACGAATCAAATTGATTTAGTTCGAAACCCTTCCCTGACGAAGAAACTGCGCTAATGGAGTTTTCAAAGACTTGTTTCACGGGCCTGCATTGTTCTTTTTAAAAGTGTGGAAAGCTTCGAATTCGAAGATACTACACCGAACATCTCGTTTCATATTATTTTCAAACTATGATACATTTTAAATTGCACAAATAACTGATTTATTATTCCTACTTTAAATGACAGAAATTACGAAATCACTATATTGCTTTTGTAGCACTTGTTAAAATTGTGTATGCTAATTTATTTTCCTACTTTTCATTTATTTTCATCCAACGCTGGCTAGCGTTCATTTACCCAACGTATCCAACTAAAAATTCCATCCAACATTTTCTATAAAACGGATCTTAACCTTCCGCTCCAACGAAAAGTTGTCGAATCACGGCGGGAGAAAAAGATATTTCAAAAGATCAATTTGTTAACCGCGTTGAACGCGCCGTTACATTTCCCGGGCGTTGTTCAGAAACGGAAACCGGGTCCAAACGAGCGGTTCCGTCGCCGTAAATAATTAGCGAAGTTTACGCAAAAGAAAAAAAGAAGGGAAAGAATCGCGTCAGCCGGAAGGCTGAGCTCGAGAAAGGAATTTTAATTGGTCCCCGGGCAGGTTACAACCCCCATCGTGGATCGATTTCTCGTCCACCCCCATTTCGGAAAACGTGTTTGTTCGTCGTTTCTGCGACTGTGTTTTATTCAAAAACATTTCCGCGAAACAGGAATTTCGATTTGCGAGGGTGTCGTATGGGCAAACACGTGCGAGAAGCGTGCAAACACGCGAACAGAGAAAGGGTGCTGTTGCGAATATTACGATTTCCATTCGACCGATCACTGTTTACCCCTTTCATTCGTTCCCTTTGACGGTTTTAGACGCGAACGCTTTTCGATGCGATACTCGGTTTTCGATGAAAATTGAAACAATCGACCGAACACCGTCCGTATCGACGATACAATCGAACAGAAATTGTCATTTTATGATTTTTGTCATTTACACGCCGAGGTTAATATCGCGGAATCATTTTATATAAAATTACATTTTATAACCTGTATAAACTATGTATGTATGTATAAGATATTCTGGAAATTCATTTATAAAAGCATTAATTAAGTTTTGCATAAGTCGACTCCACGACAACAATTTTTAATTTTGAAAATATGCAAATTTTCCTCGATATGCAAATAATAAAAGTTTCCTGGTGTTATGAAATCATTATTGTAGTTTCCAATTAGAAATTAGAAATAGTTAGGGAATGATTGGTTACCAAGATATGAAAGATAAAACACAGTTTTATTCAGTAACGCACATGTCTGACAATTTTATAAGAATTTCCATGAAATCTATGTGGAAATATTTGCCCGTTTTCCACAACACTTCCCCCGCAAAATTTAATTCGCCGATGGCCCCGTTTCGAGTGGAAACTTTCAAAGGGAATTTAATTTGAACGTAAGGCGTTTTGTACAATGTAACATATGCACAGGTGTGCGAGTTTGTATACGAAATTCAGTTATATATTCAGATTTATGAAACGTAGCGAGGGTTTGTTCCCGTTGCCGTTTCTTCGTCATGATTCTTCAAGTTGCGCCAAAGTTTCTCAAACTTCACCGTTCGATGGATATGTTCAGTTTACGAACTAACTCCACGAATTAATTACATTAAGTTATAAATCCCACAACCAGGTACAATTTCTTTCTTAATTTTTAATAAATTAAAAGATATATTTCATTATTTCGATTATGCACAATTTCAGGTATTTTATACGAGTGGATCATGGATTCTTATGGAAATTCAGGCTTACACTCAGATTTTTGTTTCTTCCTTATTACCTTATTTACTCTAAATAAATATCTATGGTATTACTACCCCAATTAGCTGGATTACTACTTAACTTTCGCAAATAATACAGCTTTTTAATCTGGAAATTAATGGATTTAAATACGACACGTGATCGAACGCAGATATAAATGTGACGTTCGAATAATATTCCAGGGCGAGGTTCAAATTAGATATTCATACCGTTTCAAAATGAAATTCGCCCGTTTCCCCAGACCGGCGAACCGACGGAATTTTATCCTCGACGGGCAAGAATATTTTTCCGTAATGCCGTTTGCGGGGAATAAAAGTGCTGCGTCGTGTAATACGTTCAGCAAGTTCCTCTATTCTTTCTCTTTACTCACCTTTCGTCGGCCGGTGTCGCGTATATTCCTTTCCTGTAACGAGGACACGTTCATTGGTATTCCAGAACGTGGAACGATCCCCCTACGTGCTCGACGCCAGCCACCCCTCCCCCCCTGGCAAATGCAATTATGCCGATGGTCTCAATTACCGATCTGCGTCAGCAATTGTCACGGATGGAAGCGAGCAGGTGACACGATCGGATGCGCCGCTATTTTTCCGCTTTCCGCTCGGCTACGCCGGGGATGATTCGCGTTAACCCCTTCCCGTGGTTGAAAAATTCTGCGGACGAAGTGTCGTTACCATTTTCACGAATTTTTATGAAATTTCCATTTTGAAAATCACCGTTCAATTTACCCTGTGTTGATTGCTGGAAATGAAAAGTTAAAAAAAAAAAAGAAGAATACAGAACACGAAGTTTATATTCAGTGACGTAAATCACGTTGTTTGCTGTAACATTTCAAATGTTCGAAGTTATTGGTATCGATGCACTAAACAAACCCCCGAGATTATAACTTCACGGTGTCGGTGCGGTACACGGGGACAGGTAAATTTACAGTTCGCCATCGTCCGTGTCAGGCAATATTTATCCGATACATATTACCTGTCAAACGCAAATCTATCCCCGTCGTTGCTAATTCGACTCTCGGTAATCGTTTTCAAACAACCAGGCGGCGAACGTTAATAATCAGCACAGATCGAACGTTACAGCCTGCGAACCGATTTCGCGCTCCACGAAAACATTTGATCCCCGGAAATACGCGACGGATCGCAGCCCGTCCGATAAACCACCCCTATTTCCATCCTTCCGTTGGCACGGTTTAACGCAAAGGAACCCCCGACACGCCTGATCGATATAATTGACAGAACGTTTGCTTACCTAACGTTCGATCAAACTCGCTACTTTGTTCGAATCTGCTGCGAGCTGCAATTTTCTGAATGCCGTCGGATTGATCGAGTTCCACGGGAAAAGGGGAGAAAAGAACGGGGATGAAAAGGGACGAGGAGAGAAGATAGGAAACTCCGGGAACAAAGTGCACGAACCAATTCGATGATAGAAGGTGTAAGAAAGATGGCAAACGAGTTCGAACAGGAAGGAAATGAAGAAGAAACGATGGCAATGGGAACTGAAACGAGCCGTAGGCTCGATAAGCGAGAAGTTTCCCGCATTGTGTTCTTTTGGCCCAGATACTCGGCTTCGAATCGAAGTATCAAGTTCCCGATGCCGGATAACAGGGTGAATATTATTTTCCACCAGCCTCTATTTCCAAGTTTTCAGAGAAATGGCGATTCGTGATGAATAAACATTGGGTTAGTCTCAATTCGTTATTCCCTGTTCTTATTACTCGTGAAGTAATTTTATATCGCGTTTGTCGTTTCACAAATCTTAAAGCCGGGTACTGTTAAGGGGCTAGGATAGTCGCGTGATTTTTTAGATTTGGCAGGTCGATAATTTTAATAGTATTATTAAAATTATATATGTAAAGATCGAGCTACTTACGTTGCCTTTTACAAATTCTGTTAGAAGTAAAAATCGTTCATTCGAATAGATCGAGATACATACAGATATGTAATTTTATACATATGCAACCGTTCAGTACTTTGAATCGGTTAACTAATTCTTGAATTTTAATAGTTAATAAACTAATTAATTTCAATGACAATAATTAAAGCATGAGTTTTAAAATTGTCGCTCTTAGCTACGTATAATATTCAACCGCAAAATTGATAAAAGTAATAAATTTCAATATGTATATATAACAGTAATTTATTTAACAAAGGATCGTAAAATGAAAAATTATAACGAAATAAGTTTCAATAGAATAATCCCAAAGTTCAAACAAAGGTGATTACCCTTTTTTGTCTCGAGTAAGCAAAGCCGATTAAGGAGACAATAGATCACCGAGCACCGTAGGTTTTTGTTCTAACGGTTCGTCCTTGCACGAGGTTAAACTTGATCAGTATTCTATCGACTGTCAAAGTGTTCTCTTCTAATCAACTATCACACACCGGTACGAGTTATCAATTTTGACATACGTTGCATGTGGTCATCCATGGGCTACCATGTGTGGGTGCACGTGCATGGGGGTTGCGTGGGTGCATTTCTTGGTGTGGTTCCCTGTGTACCTAGTCGTTCGGTTATGTGATTCGATACACGTGCATGAATACATTAGTGTGTTTTGTGGTGAGGTTTTTTTATGTGTTTAAACAATTACTAGTGACTTTTCTGGTGTGGTTATCTACGTGTTTGTGCATGTATATACATATTTATTACCGAGTTTTCTGACGTGGTTCCTTTCATGTTTTAACCTATATTACGGAGTTTTTTGACGTGGTTTCTTACGCGTTTATGCACGTGTATACATTGTATATATCACTAATTTACCTGGAGTTGTGGCATATATTATTATAATTTCTAATATGATAGAAAGTATGTACGCGTATTTGTGGTTATACGTTTCGGTGCATGTTTCCCTTCGTAGTTTTGCGCGTTTATAATTTATAAAGATACTAACGCTTGTTTTTCGCACGTGCATGTGAATAAATAGAAATTCGTTAGCGGTTGCATGACAAAACGAAACAATTTAAACGATTCAAAACAGAAATCGATAAAAGAAGCTTGTTAACCTTTGCAATGATCAATTTTCAGAAGAACGGACCTTCTTGCGGTGGATCTGGATGGCCCAGTCACGCAATGGACAATGCTGCGACGATGGTACGTGCACCGCTGGTCAACCATGGGTCATTTCTGGTTCAATCGAAAGACGCGTGGTGGTTGAGATATTGGTGTAACGGTACGAGCAATACTGATCAACCATGGGTCATTTCTCGGTGAATCTAAAGACGCATGGTGGTTGCAGTAATACAAGTCAACGATCGGTGAGTCGCATGCTTTACGGTTCCTCCGGTTCCCATCATGTCGTAGGACGAATGGTCCGAAACGACACGGGAACTGGTTGTAATTTTTCTTCTATTTCAAAGCGAGCATAGTGACCACGAATATTATTCTACAATCGTACAATAATATCCGTGCAAATTGTTTCTCTGTGATTGATTTATATTAGCTCAGGCTAGGGTATTTTCTTGTACATTTCTTAAATTTAGTTTCTAAATTGAATTCATTTCTAAATTCAGAGTTGAAAGTTTTAACAAAACAAAACATGTACAAGAAAAATTTATTTCGCGAATACTTTGATATAAAAATTGTTAAGTTAGAGAAGCGTACGAGTATTAGTTTTGTTAGCTGTTATTAATCATACGTTTTAGCTCAGGATTTTCAGCAAACATGAAGAAAGCTGGTAGGTGAAATTTCTTTTGGCCGTGTTCATTTTTATGCCCGAAATCCATGGCGAGTGCTTAGATGTACTCGCATGGACGAAGGCAGGTGAACACGGTTTAGTTTTAAGTCTTTTGGCGATTGACAAGTTGATAGTGAACCAAAATCGATATAAGTTCCACATGTGTGTGTGTGTGGTTAGGTTGTGGGACTTGTATCGATCAAAAATCTGATAGAATTACTATTTAGATTATTAGATATTTGATAGAATTGAAGAATTGATTAGCTTTTATATATTTGCAATGTTCACTGTCGGTTGTCAGTCGATTTCAGGATAAAGGTATGATTTTCTTAGAGTGCGAATGGGAATTTGAACTCGGGTGTCGGAGGCGTCCCGGGACGTTCTCCCTAGGGTTAGGTTTTTCTCGCACCCGGGTGGTTTGCGTGAGAATCGTGGAGCGTATGTGTTGGTGCGAATGATTTTTGCCAAATCTTTTAAATATAGCATCAGGCAGGCAGGTAGTTTACTTCCGGTGTGAATGGTTTAGATTTTAAGTAGGCAGGGCCAGAGCAAGCTTTCACGTTTCTCTTTTCGTTCGGTAAAAAACACGTGAGAAGCTTGTATCTGGGGTATCAAACATTGAAAAATCGAAAATTGAAATTAAATTGCAAACAAAATTATGTTTCAATATTCTTTATTTCGATTTTTCGCCAGGCCAAGCCTTAGTTTGTAAGTCGTAGTCGCGGTACTAGACCCGACTGCAAAAATGAAGTATTTAAAGTGAAGTGTGAAGTGAAATAAAAATAATTCTTTCGCTCGGATATTCTTGAATGATTCCAAAGAATCATTGATTTAGTTTCGCGAATACTTTCCTTTTTAATTTTTAATGGTAGATTTTCTAAATTTTTATAATCGAAAGAATATCCGAGCAATCGTAAAATTTCGCGAGTGATATTTGTGAGGCTTGATCGCCGAAGAAAGAAGAGGCTATATGCCGAAGAGCCCCGGCAAATTTTGCCAAAGAAGAGGGGAACTATTCAATGATTGTCCATCTTCGGATGGACAGTCATTTTTATCGTCACTATGCTCGCTAATATTTGCATTTTTGTTTTGTTTTACAGGTGTTTTTTTTTTTTTTTTTAACGGTGAAATATTAAGCTCGATATTTTACGAGTTTAATATCGTCTTTTTATCACTTTTTCGATTTATATTGATTTACTTTAAACGTGTTTGAAATATTTTGAACATTACAAGCACTTCATCGAAATTTTTATTTTATCACATCTTTCGAAGATTACGATGTCAATCGTGGTTTTTTCTTTCAGAATTTGATTATTTAATTTTCATCCATTATTTCTGAGATTATATGGTATCAACTATGTATTCTGTTTTCAGGGTTTTATTTTAAATTAATTTCTATTTTACACAGGTATTTTTATCGAAGAATCTTTAAATTATCAAACATTCTACTGTAGTATTATTTGTTTCAGAAAATTAAATGATACAAGCTAATTTGAAAACTTGGCCAGGCAAAGCATTTATTTCGATCAAATTTTACCTATTATTATTACAATTCCTCGTAATTGATATTATTCAGAATTTGGAATGCCTAATACGACAATTTCTAATTAAGACATTGAAAGGATATTAATTTCAATGGGAATTCAATGGCAGTTAATGTGTTAAACTGACTATGAGTTTAGGATTTGATCTATTACTTCGGGTAAAGAGAGTTTCCTTTCTTACTTTTACGTTTCTCGGCTTAATTAATCGACATCTACGACTATCAACGACAGATGCGTTAGTTTTAAGTTAATTTAAAGTTAATTCAATTACGATAAGCCAGTATTTTATAATGTTTACACCGTGCGTGGGAGGATGGGTGGGCACGGAACGCAAGTTCTTCGTCACCGGTACCTGACGAAGAACTTGCGTTTATTTTGTAAGCGCTTCCTATTTTAACTTGCATTCGTCTACTCAACGATACCCTATTTAATTATTTTTTCATTTATTTCCAAATTTTCTCCAACTATTCGCTCTCATTCCCTGATTAAATAAATTTTCTTCATTCGTCCGGTATCCTTGATGTTAGACGCAGCATACTCGCTCGCGTGTAAGTGCACTGCATGCGAGTTATGGACCATCCATCGATCATTAATGATCGTAAGTCATTTTCCATCGATTAGTATCAAACCTGAGTTGACCAAAAGGGATTGATCGTGCAATGGCTTGGGGTGGTTTCGAGTCGGGGGTGCTGGCTAAGTACCCGGGGCGCGTCTGCGGCTTAGATCGATGGTAGTATCAAGACTGCCCGATCTCGGTCGGGGTCCATGATGGGACTCGCCTTCGTTAGACCCCCTTTCAACGGGGGCAGGGGCAAATGGGTCTCATCATGGATCCTCGCAGACGACGACCTCTCCTCACTGGTCGGTACGCTTGGCTCGATTCAATTCCTTGTTCATGTAAGCCACGATTCAATCATCTTCTGGTCCACGAAGGTAGGGTGCTGTTGGTTGAAGGTGCTGGTTACTGGGGTTGTTGGATGATCCGAGTGTGTTGTTTCAACGCGAGGATATTTTTGGACGAATGATAAGTTTCTTGCTTCTCTTGATTTTCAATTTTATTCCTTCTAAGTTTCTATACTTTCAAATATTTCATTTTAGCTTCTGTATTCTCAATTTCTTCATCCCCCTTGAATTCTAATCTAAATTTCTTTAACGATAGACGTTTGATATAAGACGAATGCAATGCTAGAATAGAAAGTTGCGCTTAGGGACTTCGAATTAGTTATTAAGTTAGTTTTGACATATTTTTATCAAAAATAAATTTCAAATTTAATATAATACTAGCTTTAAATTATAACACTGTCGTTCCCTTTCGTCCTTATCCATCGTTTCGAATAGAAAGCAGACACTAAAATATTGTAATTGAATGTAAGATTTGCGTAACTTGTGGGAGGGAGGGTGGGCAAATAGGCGTAAGTTCTTCATCACCAAACGATCTGGTGGTGAAGAACTTGCGCCTACACTGTAAGCACTTTCGATTCTAAGCTGTACTTGTCAACTCGAAGATTTGCCAATCTTTCACTCCGTTTTAGCTTGTAACATTAATTTTTCATATTTTTACCAACAATTCGCTTTCGTTCGGTATTCACGATGTTAGGCTCAGCGTTACTCGCTCTCGTGTATGCCGGCTGCACGCGGGTCATCGGCCATTTAGCAATCTTGGTGATCGTAAGTCATCCTCCATCGATGGTACCAAACCTGAGTTGACCAAAAGGGATTGATCGTGCTGTGGCTCGGGGTGGTTTCGAGTCGGGGGTGCTGGCTAGTACCCGGGGCGCGCCTGCGGCTTAGATCGATGGTAGTATCAAGACTGCCCGATCTGGGTCGGGGTCTGTGGTGGGACTCGCCTTCGTCAGACCCCCCTCACACGGGGGCAGAGGCATATGGGTCTCATCATGGATCCTCGCAGACGACGACCTCTCCTCACTAGCTGGTACGCTTGGGCTCGATTCAATTCCTTGTTCACGTAAGACACGATTCAATCACCTTCTGGCCCACGAGGGTAGGGTGCTGTCGGTGAAAGGTGCTGGTCGTTGAGGTTGTGGAATGGTCGTGAGTGCGTCGTGTACACTCGGGAATACTTTTGAATTGAAGTGAATTTTTTTTTACTTTTGCTCGCGTTTATTAATTAACTTCACTTTAAATTTCCGTCCCCTCAATTTTTCTTTCAAAATTTCATGATTTTACATTCCCCTTTATTTACTTCAAATTTTTCCATACTAAGTTTCGTGATTTTATCTTTCTTTCTTCCAAATTTTCCGATGGCAATGACTCGAAATACGACAAGTACAAACTTAGAGTAGGAAGTTGCAGTTAGGGCCCTTGTAATTATTATTAAGATGCTAATAAATTTGAAAGTTCTCTATTGCAGGTCATCGTGGGAGCGCAGGACATCGTGGGAGCGAAGGACATCGTGGGAGCCCAGGACATCGAGGGATTTCATTTTTATTTTAAGATATTTTTAAGATTGTTGTAAGATTTTTATAAGATTGTTGTACGGTTGATGTGTGATTATTGTAAGATTAATGTAATTAAATTAACGCGTTGTGGGCGGGAGGGTGGGCAAATAGGCGTAAGTTCTTCATCACCAAACGATCTGGTGGTGAAGAACTTGCGCCTACATTGTAAGCACTTTCGATTCTAAGCTGTACTTGCCACCTCGAAGATTTGCCAACCTTTCACTCCGTTTTAGCTTGTAACTTTAATTTTTCATATTTTTACCAACAATTCGCTTTCGTTCAGTATTCACGATGTTAGACACAGCGTTACTCGCTCTCGTGTATGCCGGCTGCACGCGGGTCATCGGCCATTTAGCAATCTTGGTGATCGTAAGTCATCCTCCATCGATGGTACCAAACCTGAGTTGACCAAAAGGGATTGATCGTGCAGTGGCTCGGGGTGGTTTCGAGTCGGGGGTGCTGGCTAGTACCCGGGGCGCGCCTGCGGCTTAGATCGATGGTAGTATCAAGACTGCCCGATCTGGGTCGGGGTCTGTGGTGGGACTCGCCTTCGTCAGACCCCCCTCACACGGGGGCAGAGGCATATGGGTCTCATCATGGATCCTCGCAGACGACGACCTCTCCTCACTAGCTGGTACGCTTGGGCTCGATTCAATTCCTTGTTCACGTAAGACACGATTCAATCACCTTCTGGCCCACGAGGGTAGGGTGCTGTCGGTGAAAGGTGCTGGTCGTTGAGGTTGTGGAATGGTCGTGAGTGCGTCGTGTACACTCGGGAATACTTTTGAATTGAAGTGAATTTCTTTTTACTTTTGCCCGCGTTTATTAATTAACTTCACCTTAAAGTTCTGTTCCCTCAATTTTTCTTTCAAAATTTCTTGATTTTACATTCCCCTTTATTTACTTCAAATTTTTCCATACTAAGTTTCGTGATTTTAACTTTCTTTCTTCCAAATTTCTCCGATGGCAATCACTCGAAATACGACAAGTACAAACTTAGAGTAGAAAGTTGCAGTTAGGGCCCTTGTAATTATTATTAAGATGCTAATAAATTTGAAAGTTCTTTATTGCAGGTCATCGTGGGAACGCAGGACATCGTGGGAGCGCAGGACATCGAGGGATTTCATTTTTATTTTAAGTTATTTATAAGATTGTTGTAGGATTGTTGTATGATTATTGTACGATTAATGTAATTAAATTAAGGCGTTGTGGGCGGGAGGGTGGGCAAATAGGCGTAAGTTCTTCATCACCAAACGATCTGGTGGTGAAGAACTTGCGCCTACACTGTAAGCACTTTCGATTCTAAGCTGTACTTGCCAACTCGAAGATTTGCCAATCTTTCACTCCGTTTTAGCCTGTAACTTTAATTTTTCATATTTTTACCAACAATTCGCTTTCGTTCGGTATTCACGATGTTAGGCACAGCGTTACTCGCTCTCGTGTATGCCGGCTGCACGCGGGTCATCGGCCATTTAGCAATCTTGGTGATCGTAAGTCATCCTCCATCGATGGTACCAAACCTGAGTTGACCAAAAGGGATTGATCGTGCAGTGGCTCGGGGTGGTTTCGAGTCGGGGGTGCTGGCTAGTACCCGGGGCGCGCCTGCGGCTTAGATCGATTGGCAGTATCAAGACTGCCCGATCTGGGTCGGGGTCTGTGGTGGGACTCGCCTTCGTCAGACCCCCCTCACACGGGGGCAGAGGCATATGGGTCTCATCATGGATCCTCGCAGACGACGACCTCTCCTCACTGGCTGGTACGCTTGGGCTCGATTCAATTCCTTGTTCACGTAAGACACGATTCAATCATCTTCTGGTTCACGAGGGTAGGGTGCTGTCGGTGAAAGGTGCTGGTCGTTGAGGTTGCGGAATGGACGTGAGTGCGTCGTGTACACTCGGGGATACTTTTGAATTGAAGTGAATTATTTTTTACTTTTGCTCGCGTTTATTAATTAGCTTCACTTTAAATTTCCGTCCCCTAAATTTTTCTTTCAAAATTTCATGATTTTACATTCCCCTTCATTTACTTCAAATTTTTCCATACTAAGTTTCGTGATTTTAACTTTTTTTCTTCCAAATTTCTCCGATGGCAATCACTCGAAATACGACAAGTACAAACTTAGAGTAGGAAGTTGCAGTTAGGGCCCTTGTAATTATTATTAAGATGCTAATAAATTTGAAAGTTCTTTATTGCAGGTCATCGTGGGAACGCAGGACATCGTGGGAGCGCAGGACATCGAGGGATTTCATTTTTATTTTAAGTTATTTATAAGATTGTTGTAGGATTGTTGTAAGATTGTTGTATGATTGTTGTATGATTATTGTATGATTAATGTACTTAAATTAAGGCGTTGTGGGCGGGAGGGTGGGCAAATAGGCGTAAGTTCTTCATCACCAAACGATCTGGTGGTGAAGAACTTGCGCCTACATTGTAAGCACTTTCGATTCTAAGCTGTACTTGCCACCTCGAAGATTTGCCAACCTTTCACTCCGTTTTAGCTTGTAACTTTAATTTTTCATATTTTTACCAACAATTCGCTTTCGTTCGGTATTCACGATGTTAGACACAGCGTTACTCGCTCTCGTGTATGCCGGCTGCACGCGGGTCATCGGCCATTTAGCAATCTTGGTGATCGTAAGTCATCCTCCATCGATGGTACCAAACCTGAGTTGACCAAAAGGGATTGATCGTGCTGTGGCTCGGGGTGGTTTCGAGTCGGGGGTGCTGGCTAGTACCCGGGGCGCGCCTGCGGCTTAGATCGATGGCAGTATCAAGATTGCCCGATCTGGGTCGGGGTCCATGATGGGACTCGCCTTCGTCAGACCCCCCTCACACGGGGGCAGAGGCATATGGGTCTCATCATGGATCCTCGCAGACGACGACCTCTCCTCACTGGCTGGTACGCTTGGGCTCGATTCAATTCCTTGTTCACGTAAGACACGATTCAATCACCTTCTGGCCCACGAGGGTAGGGTGCTGTCGGTGAAAGGTGCTGGTCGTTGAGGTTGTGGAATGGTCGTGAGTGCGTCGTGTACACTCGGGAATACTTTTGAATTGAAGTGAATTTTTTTTTACTTTTGCTCGCGTTTATTAATTAACTTCACCTTATATTTCTGTTCCCTCAATTTTTCTTTCAAAATTTCTTGATTTTACATTCCCCTTTATTTACTTCAAATTTTTCCATACTAAGTTTCGTGATTTTAACTTTTTTTCTTCCAAATTTCTCCGATGGCAATCACTCGAAATACGACAAGTACAAACTTAGAGTAGAAAGTTGCAGTTAGGGCCCTTGTAATTATTATTAAGTTGCTAATAAATTTGAAAGTTCCTTATTGCAGGTCATCGTGGGAACGCAGGACATCGTGGGAGCGCAGGACATCGTGGGAGCCCAGGACATCGAGGGATTTCATTTTTATTTTAAGATATTTTTAAGATTGTTGTAAGATTGTTATAAGATTGTTGTAAGGTTGTTGTGTGATTATTGTAAGATTCATGTAATTAAATTAAAGCGTTGTGGGAGGGAGGGTGGGCAAATAGGCGTAAGTTCTTCATCACCAAACGATCTGGTGGTGAAGAACTTGCGCCTACACTGTAAGCACTTTCGATTCTAAGCTGTACTTGCCAACTCGAAGATTTGCCAATCTTTCACTCCGTTTTAGCCTGTAACTTTAATTTTTCATATTTTTACCAACAATTCGCTTTCGTTCGGTATTCACGATGTTAGGCACAGCGTTACTCGCTCTCGTGTATGCCGGCTGCACGCGGGTCATCGGCCATTTAGCAATCTTGGTGATCGTAAGTCATCCTCCATCGATGGTACCAAACCTGAGTTGACCAAAAGGGATTGATCGTGCAGTGGCTCGGGGTGGTTTCGAGTCGGGGGTGCTGGCTAGTACCCGGGGCGCGCCTGCGGCTTAGATCGATTGGCAGTATCAAGACTGCCCGATCTGGGTCGGGGTCTGTGGTGGGACTCGCCTTCGTCAGACCCCCCTCACACGGGGGCAGAGGCATATGGGTCTCATCATGGATCCTCGCAGACGACGACCTCTCCTCACTGGCTGGTACGCTTGGGCTCGATTCAATTCCTTGTTCACGTAAGACACGATTCAATCACCTTCTGGCCCACGAGGGTAGGGTGCTGTCGGTGAAAGGTGCTGGTCGTTGAGGTTGTGGAATGGTCGTGAGTGCGTCGTGTACACTCGGGAATACTTTTGAATTGAAGTGAATTTTTTTTTACTTTTGCTCGCGTTTATTAATTAGCTTCACCTTATATTTCTGTTCCCTCAATTTTTCTTTCAAAATTTCATGATTTTACATTCCCCTTTATTTACTTCAAATTTTTCCATACTAAGTTTCGTGATTTTATCTTTCTTTCTTCCAAATTTCTCCGATGGCAATCACTCGAAATACGACAAGTACAAACTTAGAGTAGGAAGTTGCAGTTAGGGCCCTTGTAATTATTATTAAGATGCTAATAAATTTGAAAGTTCTCTATTGCAGGTCATCGTGGGAGCGAAGGACATCGTGGGAGCCCAGGACATCGAGGGATCTTAGGTTTATTGTAAGATATTTATAAGATTATTGTAAGATTATTGTATGATTATTGTAAGATTTTTGTAAAATGATTGTAAGATTATTGTAATATTTTTGTAAGCTTTTTGTAAAATTTTTGTAAGATTTTTGTAAGATTTTTGTAAGATTTTTGAAAGCTTTTTGTGAAATTTATGTACGATTTTTGTAAGATTTTTGTAAGATTTTTGTAAGCTTTTTGTAAAATTTATGTAAGATTTTTGTAAGATTTTTGTAAGATTTTTGTAAGATTTTTGTAAAATTAATGTTAGATTTTTGTAAGATTTTTGTAAGATTTTTGTAAGACTAGTGTAAGATTTTAATAAGATTATTATGGGTCACGTTCGTAGCCACCTCCTCGTGGTGTGACCTGGTAATCGATTTTGTTCTCTAACGATTTTTGCTAAGATACTTAATCGTATCTGTTGATATAAAATATTCGATCTTTAGAGAATGATATCGAGCTAAGAGCTACGAAACATTTTGATCATTTTAACACATTTTCCATTAACGGATACGTCGCCTCTGTATCTTATCCGAATCTAGATCCTTAAGGGTATCAGGATATCAAGTTAATTACAATTATCGAGCATTTTAATCTGACCCTTCAATTTAATATCTCAAATAATAATTAACAGAATACGTTCGATGTTGAATCGGAGAAAAGGTTCGTTACATAGTATCACTTAAATATCCTCATCATTGCTCTAATACCCGCAATCGATACGAGGTTCAATTATTAAAAATCAATTTTTACGAGAACCATATGCGTCGAGCGGGGAATAAAGCCGTGGATAAAGGAATGAAATCATCTGCGCATGTCTGAATTACGATCACGGGGGTAACTGGGTTACCTACGGTTCGCAGATCGAAATGCTCCCTTTTGTGAATAAAATTCCAATTTTCACGGCTGGCTAACAATCGATTAATCGAGGACGCTCGTATTAATCACTTGCCGTATACATACATATGTGTATTCCTGCCTCCAAACGATACTCCGGGCGAATTAAATTGCAAGCAAGGTAAATGTCTCAATTAGCGACTTTGTATGATTTATGTATGCACTTTAACATATTTACTCACTGAAAATACTTATCGCAGTTACTCATTAATAGCTTATCATTTTGTTCCTTTGTGCTATGAAAAGTGAACTTTTTATATGATAAAATTGCTTAAATATGATAATTTATGATAAAGATATCATAGGGTGTTGGGGTACGAGTTTTTGATCATTTAATTCCTCTATGTCCCAAATATTGATATACATATTCGATGTAAATGTCCCAATTTGCGACTGTAGTACATTGTCACTGTGGAGGTTACGATTATTTAAACAAATTGAAGTTACAACCATTTGCAATATGAATACAGCGAAAAGTGAATACTGCCACATGATATTTCATGTCAAAAAAGTTTTGTAGTACCGATTGTTCATTTCCAAAAATTACTGAGCTTATTTCAATGTATATTAGGTACATTAATATATTCGTGCAAGAAATATTTGATATTTAATGTTTTTCCATTCTTACGATCGATAGTAAGGAATTGCTCTATCATGGATTTATAGTTATAGTAATCATAAATTACAATGTAGATTGATAAAACTGTATGCATGATATTTTGAATATTCACGAATCAAATTAAATGCTTCTGACGCTTATTCGTAACATACAAAATCGTAATAGTTAAATAAGAACGATAAAGTGTCAATAGTTATGACAGGGTCGTTAATTGTGACATTTGGCTTAACATCGATTTGGAAAGAATTCGTGCTATGAATTTAAAGGTGTACCGCTTCGTGTCACGTAGGAGACGCGTCAGAAAATCCAGCTTCTCCCTCTTGAAACTCGCGTGAAAAGCTAATAGTTTTAACCACCGTTTTAGAGAAAAAAGAGCGGCGATCCTTGTGTCGTGGTACACAAACTTCAAGCACACGGTAGCGAAGCTTCAGTTTGCCAGTCGTAAAGACCGTGCTAATTTCGAAACCTTAATCACGCTACTTCGACAGTGCGGTAATTAAGGCAACGGCATCTTTAACGTAGCTCAAAGCGTCCACTCTTTAACACGGCTCTCACGAAAGTTTCATCCACTCTGTCCCTTGAATTTTTTCTGCATTCATTTAACCGGCTTGCTTAGCTTGAAACGTTTACCTTGACCTGACAATCCACCATCTACGAAATTAAGAAAATTCTGTCGCTACGTTTGAAACTATTGTATTATCCGTTTATATGGATATTTAGGTTAAAAAATAACAGTAATATCCTGTTCTATTAATCAGAATTAATTGATATATAATAACAAAATGTATATTTTTCGACAATGTATATTTTTAGAGTAAACGAAAGAATCGTTAATAATGCGTGTGATAGATATTCATAATAATATTCTATTGTTAGAAGCAATTGAAAGTCAGAAACTACGTTAAACTGCATAAGAAACGCGTATTAAAATTACTAAAAGTTCAAAGGGCTGCCAAAAAAGTTCTGTTTCGAATTTCGGTATAAAGTTAGATTCGTAAGAAAGTAGAAATCTTCCACTTTAATTCGCTTTTTGATTTACATCGATACCTTTATCCGTTCCTGAGATATCGTCGTGTAAAGACAAACGTAATTTTTATAGAAATTCGCTGCCGCCTCACGCTTGGACCCAGACAGTGGGTGTCTAGCGTAGCGGTCACGTGGTCATTGTTTACGTCTAACCCTTTACTATTCCTGGTAATGCGTATATGAATTTCCTAGAAAAAAGTCTGCGGCCCATTCGGGGTTACCCTCGTACGCGCCGGCCGCTATACAAACTTCGAAGCCCTATATCTCAGGAACTAATTAAGATATCGCGTTGCAACAAATTGCGTTATTATGTACGCACTTTCCTCTATCTTCTGAGCTACCTACTGCGTAAAATTTAGACATGTTTTTTTTTATATTTATTGCCAGGAATTTCGCCGCCGTTGAATGTTTCGCGTTGATCTGTGGGATCCTTAATGCGTCAAGTGTTTCCAGTTAATTTAGATTTAAATAACATTCGTTGATAGGAAAAGTAATATACAAACTTGAAAATTATATTTCTCGGTTCGGTAACGTGGTGACATCTGTTGGCGAAAGTTGAATATCCATAAAACTGCTGTGCTGTGAATTTTTCAAAACTACGAAAATATTAAGTGCTTGAAATATCATCGGCCAGTTGAATTTTAATATATTTCGGTATATTTCTGTATATTTTAATACATGTGACACGAAGAATTTGGTAATAAGTTAACCGGTCATTGATTCTCGTCGAGTATTTCTTCTCTCCACGAACTAGACGTCGATACTTAATATTTACAAAAATACAAAAGCTTACAAAACATCGACTATTATACAACAAACTCTCGTCTAAATCGTTTTCACCCTTTTCCCTTTCTCTACATATCGAAAAGAATTTTTTGGAAAAAAAAACAACCGACTTCGGAATGCACTAAAAAGGACGAAATAATTTTAATTTATATTTCGGAGGCGGCGCAAAATTAAAAATTGTGTAAATGAAAGATGTTGCAGATGTGAAAATATGTAGAAGGATTAAAGAATTTTGACAATTTCCATTGTAGAAAATTTTTAATGTATTTTATTTCCAAAAATTTTTTTAAGTCAAATTGCATGTGTAGTCAGAATAATGGTTCACGCGAAAGGGTAAACGGCGAAGGTCCTCCAGCGCCGATCAGAAAATCGATAACCCCATTGCACGTACCCCGATATCATTTAAACTCGCGTTAGTTTCAAGCAACGATAGATACTTCAAAGAAGTCGTCGAATTGGAGCGTCGTGGAGCAGCAGTAGCGAGAACGGGGAGGAGAGTAGAAGGCAAGCGGCCAGACCGAGCTGGTAAGCGGAAATTGCGCCTGGGGGTTGATAGCGCGGATTTAACGTTGTTTTGCCCTGACCTAGCTCTCTCTCGATCCCCATTCCGAACCGGAAGGTAACAGCTCGGCTGGCTTTCATCCCCGCCAACCGGGATGAAGCTACTCCCGTGGTACTCTCTCGCGCCGGTCCCTTCTCCCTTGTCATACCCCTCTGCACCCCCGTTCCCTTTTTCCTCTTTGCCCTCCTGGGCCGGCGTTCTTGTTGGCCCTATCTCACGCCACCAGCCAACCCCTTGTCTACGTTCCCAAGGAGAATGCCACGTGTTCGGATCCCCATTGCTCGCGAATCTGATTAAGGGAATAATTGCGAGAATTGATAAACGATAATGACAATTAATCCCTGTTCCCGTGCGCTCGACCGGAAGCGTTCGTTCTATAGAAACGTCCTGAAGATTAATGAGCACGGTGGAAAACGGCGCGGACGAAACCGATGATGGACACCATTGTTGTCGTAACAACAGATTTTCTCGATTCTTTGCCGCGAAGATACTCGAGTTGCGATATTAACACTAAACGAACCTAGCGGGGGTCAAATTACCCCTTTGTCCGTGAAAATTGTACGAAGGAGAAAGCAGTCATTATGTAAAAGGTGTAATTAATTATTTTATTTATAAAAATAAAAATGTATGTTTGATTATTTTATTAGAAATCTGAAGTTGTGTTGGGAATTATTTCCTTTAATAAATGAAGAATTTCTTTTTAAAAATCAACGTTTATTTCGTAAGGGGTCAAATGACCACTTATGGTGAGAATAGGTGTATGCAAAGTGCCGGTGCGTTTAGTGTTAATATACAGGACGCGGAGAAGAATTTTATTCCTGCGTCACTTGGAATAATAGAATTATGATCTTCGATCTGCGACAATTTTCTGATCTGCGGCAACTTAAATTTCGCTTTCATTTATCACATTTTCTGCTATTCACACTAGAACTACCGAACAAGTCAAAATGACTAGTTTAATGTTTCATAAATTATATCACAAAATTTATTCAGGTGTTTTTATTCAAATGCGTATAAATTTTTATCAGGACAAAGATGTACTGTATATGCTAGTGTATGTTTTATTCCTTACTTATCTACTACTCTACTTTATTTTCAACTTGAAAGTAAACGTGCATAAAACGTTGGTAGTTCTAGTATTAAATATTAGGGAATATGACTTCTCAGTACAAAATAAATATCTAAAAATTATGTTATGTACCGTACTAATTTCCCGAGTCGGGTATGATATGTTTTATTTTTCTCTCTCGTATTTCCAGGACAAAGAACGAAAATTATACAAACGTATCCGTAGCAAATTTACGAGATAAAAGCGTTCCACGGTGGTTGTCGCTATCATTCTTTTTCCCTCGGTTGCGCGTAGCGGCGGATTCCTGCGATGTTAAGGGTAATCGCAAGCGGTGAGTTCCGGTTTCGTGATTTCGCAGGGGTGGTTTTGAAACCGACTAGCCAGCTCGGATTTTCGAGCGAAGCGTTTCTAA
The DNA here is from genome assembly GCA_943735885.1 of Stelis phaeoptera. Classification (NCBI taxonomy): domain Eukaryota; kingdom Metazoa; phylum Arthropoda; class Insecta; order Hymenoptera; family Megachilidae; genus Stelis; species Stelis phaeoptera. Next base: position 10,095,530 of record OX030933.1, read on the forward strand.
CTTACGATCGACCCGCCCTCGAACATTTATAACGTTGAGGATTTTTCAAGCTGCTCGTGAAAACGTCGCTGAATTCCCATTGCTTGCTTCCGCGATTCCACTACAATTATTTCTTAATCTCATTCTTGAACAATATTTTACTAAACTGAAAATATCCTTCATCTCGCTAATAGTTAGGCTTTCAGTGTGGCAGTATTTTCCCTGTTATTAATTATTCGATTATACAACATCAATTTTTAATTAAATTTCTCACTTTCTGCTTACATCATCGATCACGTAACAAGGTGTATCAATCAAAGAGAAACACCAGTCTCGTAACAAGTCATATTTTTTCATCGAAACGTTAAATCCTTTTAAATCGGCCTGGCAAATTAGATCCCCTTGTTCTCCGGCCATCGGCGACCAATAACGACCGTTCGATCGATAGTCGTGTTATTACGTAACGAGGCGACGTTTCGTATTTCCGAGCGTGCCTCCGAAACGAACGCTTGCATTTTTCATTCAAGCAAATTAAATTCCTTTGTCCGTGTCGCGAACACCGGTCCCGATCGATCAAAGTCTCGCTTTCTATCGGCGAAACGACGCGTTTCCGCTTGCCACCGCTCGAATTACAGATCCTGTTAAATCGCGCGTTCGAACGGTGTTGGCGATGTTCCTTCGATCGAAGAAACGAACAAAAATTCCGCTTCGCCGCCCCTTAACTTATCTCTTCGCGTAGAATGATCAACTTGCTCGAACTCCCGGTACAATCGTAATAAAATTCCTTTCTACTCCCCGCTCGTATATAAATTTTCTCGCGAAAGGAGATGTCGCAAGTAAAAATGCCGCTAATTACTTTGACTTAGTTTCTGAAAATGGAATCATCAGGTGCCAGCTTGCGCCGGTGATTACACGACATCCCGTGAAATTCGGAATCGCCGGATAAAATATTCCATTGTTCGCGGAGACGCGACAATTACAGTTTGCCCCGGAACAGGAACTTTCAAGAGCGCGAACTCGCTCGGCCACCCTCATCAGTCGCCCTCCTTTGTCGGCGACGCCACTTTGTTCGAACGCGAAGTTTCGCACGATGCCGACGCTGAACTGTTTTCAGTTATCTCCGACACATATTTCACGGGTGTGTGTCCACCTTTCGACGGGAGGAAAGAAGGATAAAGTGGAACGTCTGGACGTTTATGGGCTGTTGTAATAGATATAGACAGGTAACCCTCGAATTTAAATATTAAACTTAGAAAGAGGGGTCAAATGAATTGTTTCAAAATTTCAAATGTATGAAGGAGAAAGCAGTTATACGTAAAAAGTGTAATTAATTGATTATTTTATTTATAAACGTAGAAATATATGTTTGATTATATTATTAGAAATTTGAAGTTATGTTGGGAATTATTTCCTTTAATAAATGAAGAATTTCTTTCTAAAAATCAACGTTTATTTCATCAGGAGTCAAAGTACCGTTTATGGTGAGAATAGGTATTCTTTATATTAATAGAAAATTAGCAGTGGTATTCGACGATCTTTTCTACCTTCTCTGACAAAATAAATATTAAAACTTGCACAAGTTATTTAACACTTTAACTGCCACGTCAGCTATATGTGGGTGACACTTGAATTTCCATAGAAATTTGTCGCTTGCATTATTAATATCCTTTCAATTACTGAATTAGAAATCGTCGTATTAGGTACTCCAAATTCAGAATAACAGACATTACAAAGAATTGTAATCATAATAGGTAAAATTTCAGCGCCTTTAGCGTAGCAGTTAAGGTATCGATAAACAAATAATTATCATTTTTATAAGCCTACATTTCAAAAATCTCAGTAACCATCAGAATAATATTTCTTTTTTTCATTTCAATCCACGAGTGCTCATTAAGATGATAAACCTTAAGATACACGACCACACGATCTTTGCCATGTTGTCACGAAAATTAATCCTCCAACCGTTACTTTATCCTGTGTATTTTTATTCGCGACGTTAACAAGGATATCGGTGCCCATCGCGGCTTCGTATTACCAGAACCCAACGACACCATAGAAAAAAAAAGAAAAAATGGAGAGAAGAATGAATGTGCGGCCTCGTTACAGGCCATACCGCGTTTTCCTGCCTTGATTGCGTTGTTTGGGGACGCTCGTTTCCGCTGGGCCATTAGGGAAATTACAGGGATTGTAGGGAAAATCGTAGGTTCGATCCTTCCGATGGCTTCGAAATCATTGACTTGCACCACTTCTTTTCTCCGATCAATGATTAACTTTGTTGAATGTCTGTGATTGAACTTAAAATGCTGCACATAACGATGAAAATGAAAAGAAGCTCTAAAGGATAGAGATTTAAATTTTCAATTGTAAAAGAAAATTGACAGTAAAATTTAAGATACTTCTACGGCTACGAAAGTAATTAGATAGCCTTTGAAGCGCCGAGAGATAAAAATTTAACTTGAAAAATTGGAAAAACAAGCTACGACAAGACATGCATCGTATTAATACGTTTTTAAGAACGCCAAGAAGTTAGTCGGAATGCTGGCAAAACGTCAAAATGGTTGCCAACTCCTGCAGGATATCCGACTTACGTTCAGAGCAGTAAATTAGTAATTAAACGCGATCAATTTGCATTCATTTGCATATATTTTCCTTTGGACGACGAGTTAATTCTGCGTCATCAGACTTCCATAATCATAATTACTTTGACTTCGTAATTGTGACGCTCGAAGCGCAGTTAATTCAAACATGCCTGAATTTCTTTCCCAACTTCCTCTAAAATAATATCCCTGTCCCCTATTCGAGCTCTAAATGGAACGTGTGAATTCAATTTTTATGCAAACGATCGTCCGAGTTATAAGATATATTACAGGTTAATTAAAAGCGTTTAACAAAACTGTTGTTTATCGACTATTGCCCTCGGCTTTAAATTACTGCAATGCGACGTGGCTAAAAATTTCCCGCCAATCCGGACCCGTTCGTCCCTGTTAATTACAATCCGAAACTCAATTACATCACTTAACTAGCTCTTACTGCAGAATATAATTTCGCGTTTATATTACGAGAAATAATTGATCCAGTTCCGTAAAATCTCCCGGCGCTGTTGGAAAAGTGAGAGAAAATTAATCCTTCAGACTACCCATTCCCACTCTTTCCAACCTCTTTTTTCCCCCTCGCGTTTTCTTCCCTTTTTTTCCCCTCTCCCTTTTCTCTCCTCCCTTCGCCGACGTCTCCGTTTCTCGTCGAAATGTCGCTATAATAACTTTGCGACTGCTGGCAGCGACAGAACGTTTAGGCCGTTGAATATGCAATGGAAATTACACGGGAGAAGGAATTTCCCGGAAATCCATGGAAATGCGACGAAAAATAACCCCCTCCCCCGTCCTGTCTCACTGTTCGAAGACGTTTGAATCGCGTTCGCGAGATCACAAGTTTGCTGTCAACGTCTGTTTTCGATTTTGTCAAAAACGTCTGATATCAATGATAATAATAACTTTCAGAAATTCAAAAATAGATAGCAGCATATGTTATCGAGTATTTATTCCTGTTTTTTTAAATAAGAAATGTTTAATCTTCATAATGGTATGTCGTTAAACTCGAGAATTTCCAGAAAACAGTAATAAACTGAACTGGTTTCGAGACTCTTGTGACTTAAGTTTCGTCGCCCTTAACATTGTTACGTTGATACTGTCAGTATTATTACGTCTTCAGGCCCCGACGAAGTTAACTGTAACGCTACCTTCCTCAGGGGTGAGATTCTCCTTTCGGACCCGGCTTACAACCTCGAACAAGTCTGTTAAGTATGATAGTAACAAAATTACAGCAATCTTAACGATGATTTAACCGCGCAACGTTCTCGTTTCATTGTTCCCAAGCAGCCCGAGAACAAACAGTCGGCAAACTCGCGCGAGCGCCTCTCAGAACTCCTAACTCGCCGCAATTTAAATGATAATTGCGTTTACACAAGCGGGCGACCGTTTCACGAACCCAGTAAAGATTCCGTAACTCGAAATTTCTCGTAGTTCGATCGACGGAAACATCGTTCGTGGATCTGAACGGAAACCGTGATTCGACGCTTGCCCCAGGACGCTTTGCATATGGAAATTGATCGTGTTCGCCGCGACGGTCCCAGCGTGACCCGGCATGAATAAAATAATGTAACTTCCGGCAGGAAAACAACGTGCAGCTAACTTCGTCTCCCGCGGGACCGTGTTTCCAGCCGGCTTCTAGCCTCCGTAGGGACAGATCAGCCCTAATGCGCCTGTACGAGTCCTAAGCGAGCGGAGTTAACTTTCGGGAGGACGCTTGAAGGGATTTCCCTTCGATCATCTCCTCTGGATACCTTTTCATTTAATATTGATTATTTTGCGGACAGACAAATTTGAGAAGATATCCCATATTTTATCGTACCACCGTGCAAAATTAATACCTGTGTTTAGCATACCAAGCATTCTTACAAAAATTTGTATATAGGGCACTGGACACGCTTTAAGCATTTTGATTCTAAATCGTACCATGCCAATCGCAAACATGAAATCTGTCGACGCTCCTCGTCACCCAATGAGGATTTACAGCGATTCAGTGGATATACAGTACACGCGTTCTATTCGAAGAAAAGGAAAGCAGCGAATGGGAGAAAGAAATTAATGAACGCGTGGCGAGCAACGAGAGGGGGGGGGGGGGGGCAAACGAAATTGCCAAGGGATGATAGAAAGGGGATGCAAGGTTGCACGAGGCTTGGATAGGTCACCTTGCTCGATCCTGACGAGATTCTATGCAGCGTTGATTGCTTCTCTCCTCTAGAGGAGATTTTAGAATCACCGTAGCGACGACGTGATTGGTACTGGTCGCGTTTCGTCGACGTAACCATGGGGAGTGAGTTGGCGTAGAAAAAAAAACAGGGAGGAAAAAAAAAAGCTTGGACCGAGCCGCGTGCACGGTGGCGAACGCGTGCACGCGTGGTAGAAATTCTCCCTTTGGAAATGAAAAGCTGCCCGTTGGACAGGGCACGAACGAATCGTACACACGGGGGTGGAAACGAAATTGAAATATGGCCGGGGCTGGCTATCGGGGGAGAAGAAGGGACAAAAAATGTCGAAATTACTTGCTCGTCGATCGAAGTTTCCCCGGCTTAATCTTCTTACGCTCGTTTAATTCTGTTTATACCTTGTCCGAAGGTGGTGATTGATCGCGTTTTAAACTGCCAGCGAGCGAGGCAAAAACTTCCCTTGGCTGCGGGCAAGAAACGTTCTTGCAGCTGCAACTTCCTGTAAATCCTTGTCGATCGACCTCCTTTCGTCGATAAATAATTGAATTCGGAATTGTTTCAATTAGAAATCTTGAATAATACAGAAGAAAATTCAGTACAATATTATGTTATTCAATTCTCAGCGTTTGATTCGTTACCTCGCGATAAACATCCGTACTCCCACATTCCACCCCGTTCGCCCTAATCTTCATCATCCTCCAAGCACTTTCTCCCATCGGCCAACGGTTCGTTCGGTGTCCTAATCCCCGCAAGCCTTTCGTTCGCCCAGTTTTTCCCGCGCTGGCGATCGTTTTTTCCCTCTTTCCGTCATCCCCAGGCTCTCCAGTACGCCGCGACCGAACATCGTTGGCAATCAGCGCGCATTAACAAGCATCGGAGGACATCCGGGCTTGGGCTGGTACACGGAACTGGCGCAGTAACCACGCTGAAATGTCAGAAGTTCACCATGAGCCAGGGAGGGAGCGAGAGAAGGACGAAAACGAGGAGGGATGACGAAGGGGTGGCGGAGCAGGAGATTTCAGCTGCAACTACTACCTACGACTCCGTAGCTGGGACGCTGGTTGAGAGAAGTCGGTCGATAGAGCTCTGCCTGCACCCCTCTCGCCCTCCTGTCACTCTCTCTCTCTCTCTCTCTCGCTCTCGCGGATCCTGTGTCCCTCTTTCAAACTACCTTTTGCAACGCAAAAGGAAGGTCGGACAAATGGTGGTGGGTTCCGATGGTCCGCGAAGCGGACGAACGACACGCAACCATCCTGATCCCGTTCACCGGATAACGGAAGTGGAAGATTTTCTATTCGTTGTCTAAGACACGCGACTTTCGAAATTGCTTCATTGTCCCTCGGTTTACGTGCAATCTTTTATAGAGTGATTTTGTTTGTTTTGGAAACATTGTTCAGGAGGATGAAAGTAGGGTGTCGAGGGTTGGTTTTATGTTCGAAGGGAAAACGATAGGGTGTTCTGGACCCCTTTTGTGGAAATGATGTGCTGCACGCGTGGGTCAATATTTGTATTCAATGCGGAAATGACGTGCGTAATATTCTTCTATCGAAATACTTTTGTCAGAAGAAAAAATATAAAACAACCAAAGGCAGAGAGATCTTTCAACAAATGTTAAATTCCGCACTGATCAAGTGATTCAAAATTTCGATCGATCGCCGATGTTCATCCTTCCTGACGCTACGTGGGCGTTTCTGAAAAGCTCGTTAATCAAGGGGAAACAGGGAAAGGAGGGGGTGGACATAAAAAAAAAGAAGAAACCTCGGTCCATTGTTCGCGACAGGTCGACGAGGGTGGAAAGTCTAGAAGGCGAGTTGTCCGCTTGGCGATTCGTGCGGCGATCGAGATTAACGTGTTCACGGTCTGTCGTTCATCAGTCAGTCCAGCTCTCACGCATTCCCCTTCTGGTCGTAGCTCGTTAATTAATCAAACTGGGCCAGGAAATACAGGTTCGGCCGTTGCGAAAGATGGTGAAGCGGATTTATCTTCCCTCACGCGTGCGTGCCAGGAATCTCCCGAAGGAGTCGTTGATAATCGACTGGCAGGACGGAAGATTAATTTATCGGACCAACCCCGATATCATTAAGACGTGTCCTGCGTACGTTAATCGATAGGCATCGCCCAGGCGATCGTAACGAATTGATCCGAAAATAAAATTAAACGAGCCCGCATCCCCTTTGCTCGTTCCTCGATTTTATTGATTCCAGTCTTGTTAGCGGGTCTGGACGATAAATTTGTTTCCAATATTAAGATAAACTGCTGGCAGCCGTTCTCTGTTTGCAATTATTTAATAAATGTTGGTACTTTTATTAAATGGTACATTTTGGGTACAATTATCTTATTTGTTGAAATATTTCTATAGGAGATAGACGGTGAAATGAAGTAAAACTTTATTTAAACTTTTTAAACTGGAATATAGCTTTATTGAAGCATCAGGAAGGATACGTCTTTACTGCTGGAAGAAAGCTTTTGGAATGGAAAGGTCCCCACAGACCCTATCGGTCCTACTCTTTGTCTAAATAAGCCTAGAAAGGACACGAATGCACGTCGGTGATTTTTGTTAAAGAAAACTTTCTCTTCTTGAGAGAAAAACCAATCATTTCTGTATTGTACAATTTTAAAGGATGTAGTTGAAAGATTACTATTACCGATTATGATAATTGTTTTATAGCAGACGAAAATTTAGCTACGCATTATAAAATAATTGCGAAATTGTATCGTAAACGGGTATGAACTATCTGAGCAAACTTGTCACGGAGCAACAAGCCGTTAATTGTCGCCGGACCATTCCTCTCCCTTTTGAAATGACAATTTGCCCGAGACACCGGTGACATTTTATTTTCTCTTCGCAGCCAGTTCGCGACACGGGACTGACTTTCTTCCCACCCCGTCACAATGAAGTGGCAGCAATTTTGAAGTAACAAGTCGTCACGCTCTTTGTCCTTGTCAAGAAAATTGCGTTCCTGCTTTGGCGAGGAAACAGATTACAACCCGTACCTATTCATAACGTCCAGATACCGTCCGAATATTAATTTTTAATTACACAGTTTCAGCTCTTCTCCGATTAAAAAGCGCGACTTTTATGGGAGCATCGGGTCGGCGATAAAAATGGATCCAATTCGTCGATAGATTTATAAACGTGTGCTCGTATACTCGAGAAAAACTATTATTCCAAAGAACATTATACCATGTAGGGATGAACAAATAACTGGATATCGTTCATTTGAGCGATTACAACTGTTACGAATAGCAAGAAGATAATTAAACTATTGGGAGTAGTGAGTTCACTCGCTTCTCGTACTTTTATCTCACATGAGTTTGTTCGCGTGATTCTGTAACGTCGAAGTGAAAATACGGAATCACTGGATTAGAATCGTGGAGAAAAATGTTTTGTCAGGAACTGTACCGTACCATATCGACATCCGGCAAGCGGCGAAATAATAAAATAAATAATAAAGTGAATAATTGAATTCTAGAAGGCTATTACTGTTACTGACTAAAGAAGCTGGTATACTGAAAAATATCGTGGACATCCAAATATTGATTATTCTGGTTATTACGGATTATCCACAGTATAGTGCCACAGTATATGCAGCCATATAAATTGCCATTTTTATTACTTAGTTTTTCTTTTTATGTACTTTCGAAAAAACGCGTCGCGAGATCACGATGTCTATTACTTCCCTCTCGCTCTATCTCTCAATGTCTTTCTCTTTAATTTCACCATTCGACAAGAAATTTCTTACCGAACAAACTCCCGTGAGATGACTTGCATTTACACTATGATGAAACTTACGGTTCCGTAAGATTCCAATCAAGAGTTGTCAGTTGGCTCACATGTTCACCACGATAAAAGTTACAGAATCGACCCCCTGATTATTCTAATATTATTTTAAAAGAATAACTATTATTATTTATGACAAAAATCATCCCCGCGTACTGATCATATAATTGATGAATGAAATTTTCGAAAACAGTTATGGGGCTAAGCAACGATTAACATAGAAAGGGATGAACGTCAACGACAATTTTACGGCGATTTAATGCGGCTCCGAGCCAGTTGGAACGTTTAAATCGTGTCGCCGCGCCGGTTGAAAATAAATCACGGTAAACGACGGTAAATTCAATGCACTTAATTGTCCTGGCTGTCGGTATCCTGGTCATTTACATAACACTAGATTCCGCGATGATACCCTGAGTCATAGAAATATTGCTTTTATTACTTTCGTCTTGCACTCTTCTACTGTCCAGCAATAATCATTTTTTTAAATCACTGAGCTGTGGGCGCAGGAAATGAAGACTAGAACTATCGGAGTTCAGTGTACCCTAACTTCTGAGTTAAAAATCAATCAGGAAACAAAATAATTACGATATAAAATGTAAACTTAGATATACAATAATTCTTTATCTTGATAAAAGTCAACGTACAACTCGACAGAAGCGTTTCAATAAATTTTGTAAATTAAAATAAGAAATCTGAAGCAAGTGATTTTGACCCGTTTGGTAGTTCCAGTGTTAACATTGCCAATCCTTCTTTCGCTAATCTAGCAAGAAACTTGGAAATTTTTCTCTTAAATTCGAATAATCCTTCGAATGGTCGGCAACGCATGAAACTTGTTATCAGAAGCGTGTTGTAAAGTTTATCTACTATAGTTTATTCAATGTGTTCATCGCATCAGGGTCGAAATAATCGATAGATATTTTGGGGCTACACAAGATACGAATAAACGATGTTGCTCTAGCGGATGTTTGACTGCCAACTGGACGGTCTCCAAACTCTCGGAAATATAGTATTTTCGTGTTCGAGTATTGTTTTTTTACAAGGGACGAAATACGTGTCACCATCTTCAAAGAAACTGTGCCACATTTGTTGGACCCGCTATCGATCGTGTGTTTGGCAAATCATCAAAGTCGATTTTTCCGGAAAAACAAAACCTTGCATTATCCTCGTGACGTTCCGTGCAATTACTCCGACCGATCGATCGGTTGAAATCCAAATACAAATTGAAACGTGTAAAATGCCACGAACACGACCAGAGCCACGATCAACCACCGCGCTATTTGTCAATAGTTAAGCTGTTCATTTTACGGTTCGAGTCGTTCGACAACGATTCATAGGCTTGTTCGGCATCGGATTAAACCGTGTTCCAACTGGGTAGAACGTTGAAAGTAATCTCAGCCGGAGAACGGGATAAATCTAGCGTGCGAACGATGTCAGCCGATAACTCGAATCGTTGGACAACCACCGGTTCCGTTTCTGCGACACGAGATAACGCAAATTACGAAACACCGCCTCCACGCTCTTTTAATTCCTGTTTCCTTTGTTTTCCTTCGCAGGAAGCCCTCTTTGGAGGGGAAAAAAAAAGAAGAAAACGCTTCTGGATAATCAAGATGACCGTGTCCCGTGCAAAAGAGCACCGCCTAGAACGGGCAGGGCAAATTAGCCCCGGGTTAATTGGGTTACGTTCTACTACCAGCAGCTTCAACCCCTGCTACGTCTCGTTCCTCCCCCTTCGAATGGGATACGAGCATTAATTTCTTTGTTAGCCGGTTTACTCGGAGGGTTAATTTTCCTCTGGAACGCTTTCACCGATCACGGTTGACTTTGTACAACCATCGGGCCACCCTCAAGATTATAATCGGTGGAATAATAAAGCAAGCGCCAGAGATAAACGGTTTCACGTATTTATACGGTCGACTGGTTGAAAGGAAACAGGATTCCGTGTAATTAGGAAGATTCGAGGGTTGGTCCGTTGTTACGTTTATCTGGAACGTTTTAATTAACTTTGATTTTATTTCTACTTAGCCGCGAAAAAATTACTTTTAACTGCTTCAATTTAATTTTCTATGGAAACTGGAATTCTTGTTGTGATAAATTATTGGAATTTTGCGATCAACGGACAGTTCATGAACGAAGTCAGTAATTTCAGCTTAAAAATAGTAGCAATTCCCTATTGACGGTGTTATACACCTAGCGGAAATATTTTACTGCACAGACGGCTACTCGCAGTGAATGCGTTCTAAATAAGTTTTAATGCTCTCAGAATTAAATCCGATTGCGATGCTCCTTCTTTTTTTTTATCGTACAACTTCATTAAAAGTTGAGAATTATTTTTTCAATTATTATCATAATTCCACGTTTGCGAGGTTTAAACCTCAATTGAAAGTAACACATTCGAAGAATTATTGAATATGTCAATATGTGTGGCTTGGAGAGTCATAAATAAACACGAGGGACGGATTAATAAATTATTTGACAGTTGAGCGATGGCCGCTCAACCGAACGTGAAAAAATGTATTTTTAATTCGTTATGAGCTATAATTCTGCATTAATTGCGTTAATTCAGAAATTATAATAACACTGTGAATATTCCATGACACAGCTGACTAGTTAATTCGTCAAAGATGTCTAATGATCACATTTCTAAACACTGGATTTGGTTCAAATTTCCATCGTCCCCCAGCAACCCCGATTTCAGCCACTAAAACGCCCCAAATCCCTGAACAAATACCTATACATATGTATACATATGTATATACGAGCGTCGTATCGATATCTCCGGTACCTAAAGAGCAAACCGTAACAAAGCCACATCCTGCCTCAGAAAGCGATCATCATCATCGAAAGCCACGATCCATCGAGCGAGCATTAGGCGATCTCACGAGGACCAGTGTCCGGAGGCGCGAGCACCACGTCCAGGCGGAAATACGAGCGGAATGGATGTGGCGTAATAACGCCGCTAGCTCGAACCGTTCATCTTCCGCGTTGACTAGCTACGTTGCAGCCTGGCCGAATGTGCAACTGCGATAATGGCCGGCAGTAAATTAATCGGCGCGCGTGCACGCTGGCTGCGTGAACGCGGACGGATCGGCTCGGCTCGGCTCGACGTTGCTTCGACCGTTCCATCGCCTACCCCTGTTGTCGTTTGCCTGTTGTCACGCCGCCACGACGACTAATTAGCTCGTAGCCGGATTAACGAACGATCGAACACGCGGCTTGGAATTTCACGCTCGCGGGAAACGACGTTTACGCGCCGACGACAACCTTGCGATTTCACTCTCCATCCGCGTGCGAAACGGAACGATTGCGAGCGTGCGAGTAACAAGTGTTAGGTACTACGCTTACCTGGCGAGGGTTGAGACGGAATAACGTAAAGTTGGTGGAGTAGAACAGTGATTCTCAATTTTTTCTACCCCAGCCACCCTTTCCATCGTGCATCTGCAAACTACCTCCCCGTCTCCCTCTAAGATTTAGAGATTGTTGGATTTCTGCGAGTCCTTAGATTGTAATTTGAAAGTTTCATTTCTTCTGGTTTGAGACTCGAGGTTAATAGTGACCGGACTTTATGGCTAAGAATACTGATTATCGGGGAATTCCCAAGAAAAACTGGACCAACGTTATGACTCTGTGTAGTCGGTTAGTCTACGGATCGAAGTATGTAGTCGAGTAGACCGCGTCACTCGCAACCCTTTTTAAACGTCTGTGACGTATATCGTTTTCTTTCTTAAATAAATTGCGCGAAGGAAGATATTCAACACCTGCGTGTTTTATTTCGTTAAATATTCAACAATTACGCATTCCAAACAGAAAATCTAACGACCGTTTATTTTAGAATATTTACGCGTTATACAAGTTTACCTGGATAAAATAAAAATTCAGTTGTATTCGTTTTATCGATTGGTTCCTCTGATTGCGAATCCCCGGAACGGGGAATATGGAAGTTGAACGATTGGACAGAATCTAACTCGAGATTTAAAACACGCTAACCAATAATTCATCCAAATAAAAATAAATATTCATATCGTGATACATTTTATGCATTCTTTTTCAAACTGCTGACTTCTGAATATTAACTCCTCGAAGTGAGCTTTCATGGTTGAATCGTGGTCAGTTTGGAAGAACATCAGTCGATAATAGAAACACAGGAAGATCGTCGGGAAAGGGTCGAAAGGAGGAAGGGAAAACAAGTCGAACGACGGAGCTGAAAATTTAATTATCCAATTCGAGTGCAATCCGTGGCTGTAATAATTTTCTATCCACGGCCTGGCTGTACGATTCGTCGCTTCGAGCCGCAGCCCTGTTTTCTCTCACCCCTTTTCGCGCGTTGCTCCTTTCCGCTCGCCGCCATGCAGACCTACCGCTTGCAAATTGGATTGGACGAGGACGCGTTTCGCTTCTGGACCGATTCGTTCGCTCGTCTCTAACCTGTCTGCGTCAACCATCCCCGCTTATCCCTCCAAGCCATTGGCCAGAGGATGATTTGTTCACAGCCCCTCGTTTCGTCCCTTCCGGTTAGCCTGGGCCATCTGCGGGTCCGACCGAGCCAGATAACTATGCTAATGGTAATTATCTTCATCAGTGTCTCGTTAATTAACCGGCGCAAAACCTCAATCACTCGCACGGGTCTATCGTTGTTACAGATCAGCTGTTACGATTGGCTTTGCGACACTCGATACGTCAAATCGACCCCGATGCCGATTACGATCTCTCTTTCCTGACCCCCTTCGGTCCTTGTTCTGCACCTGTGTGTCTTTGTTTGCAGATCGATCGTCGATTGACTAACGGATAAGGGATCAGGGTGACGTGAATGTTGACCTGTCCGTTTCGACAAATGCCCCTATCTTGTTTAGATATTTTCAGCCGTGCGAATTGGTACCACTAATTGGACGATTTGTCCTTTGGCTTTTGGTACACCTGGAATGTTCGACAGTGACCGATCATCAAGAGTTAGGATTCACGAGCCGTCGAAACGAAGAAATTCTACTCCGTTAGATAACAAACTTTCAAGATTCTTGCGATTTCTGAGACAGGTTTCAAAATTTATCGAAGGGTGATAAAGAGTTTCTGCGAGATCTGTAATGAGGAAGCGCGTAATGAATATTTTAATTGCGATAATTGAGGCGGGTTATTGTTCTCCGGTCTAATCAGTGACACAAAAGGAGATCTGAAATTAAGAACTCGTTAGTGCTCCTCGGCCCCGCGAAAGTATCGCCGACCATTACTTTTCTTCCGACTCCTTTTTTTTTTCTTTTTACAAACAGGAAACTGGGGTAAAGCGATAAGTGACAATAGGTGTCGACCTAACTCCGGCGCGAACTTTTAATGAGAAATTTCTCTATAGCCCCCGGATAACAGGTTGAAAAGGACACCGCTAACTATGAACAGCATCGAACACCGGTTGTTACTTTCTTGTCGGTGAATTTTCTACCGAAAGCTGGTTTTCAAACTTGATCTCACTCGTCCATGTTCTTTTCTATTTACTCAAGTAACGTAAGAAAAAAGAAATACAACTATAATTTTCACGAGAATTCCAAGTCAACTAATAATTCTTGCCATTTTTTAAAATTACTTAAATATGAGTTTCCATTTGTCCCCATTTTAACACTTTGACTAGCACAGTGAAAACGGACGTGTGTAGTCAGACACGTTGAAATCCTAATTATTAAGAATATAATCAATTAATTTTCAAGTTTAACCTTTCAAATCGATAGCTAGAATTATGAGCTTAACGATAACGCTATCCGTGGTTTATTTCGTCATTTCTTTTATTAATTATTTGATTGTAAAAAATTTCGGGTGCCGGTCACCGGTGACCCCCGTGGCAGTCAACGTGTTAAGTATTCTTAATCCGTTAATTTTCAAATTAACGACGACCACCGTCGCAATCAAAGTGTTAATATTTCAATATTAAACTCTCCCCACTGTTCCCTATTTTCAAAAAATAAAGATGCCGAGAAAAATGGAGAATTGTTGTGAATTTATCGCAGGCGAAAGGGAAAATAACGTAGCGGGGCCGTTAACAGAGACGGTATACGTTAGTTTCCGGTGTTCGTTCGCAAGCGGACGTGGATCGAAGATAATCGAATCGGGAACGCTCGCATCGGGGCGGTTTAAAATGCAATTTCATAGCTAAATTCATCGACTTCTGCGTCGGGACTTTACGTATTCCCGGCCGTAGCTCTATGCTAATAGCGCACGAACGCGGAGGCTGCGGCGCATAAATCGGGTTAAGTCGCGGTTAGAGCTGTAGCTCGTTGGAAATAGGCCACAACCTGATCTAGTTACGTCGTGAACGTTTATTCTCTTCCATTCCACCCGGTAAATAGAATGCACAGACGAGAACTGCATGCCTTGAACGTAACCCTTAAATCCGTTCGACGAGTTTGCAAACGATGCTGAAATGCCTCGCTAACGAATTAACACCTTCCTTAACCATCGCTCAGAATTAATTGGAAATTCGTCCGTGTAACTTCGAACCGTATTGTTTCCTCAATTATTAAACAAACTTTAAAAATACGTAAATAAAATAAATAATGATCACGATTGAGAAACGTAGACAATTGTCCATAAGTATTTGGATTACTTTTCATTATCGATAAAATGAGAATTACATTTTAAAAATTGTTTTTGCCTCAACATTGCGGCAGCAGGTTGGTCACGACAAAGACCTAACTCTGTCTCGTCTGCAATCGATACAAATTTCCACAAAGGTGCACGATATCAGTCTGTTACTCGTTCACAACTCGCGCCGATAAATCTAGGAAGATTCAGGGTTCACAATTTCGAGCGGAATCGTCGAGAGGGAACGAAAACGTACGCGATTGGAGGAATCGTGACCGTTCCTCTTTTGTACGTGGTTGAAAAAAAAAAACATATGGTCGGGTGGCGTTGATCGATCCTCTTGACATCCATTTGAGAATATTTGCCGAAGTAGGTCGTTGAAATCCCAGCGAAACGTTCGCGATATGAAACTCTTCCGCTAACGTTAATTTACATCGGTGAAAAGATCGTGCGGCGTATACGTTCCTTGATGAACAGTCGAAAAGCGAAAGGTCAGCTTCAGGACCGCGAGAATTTTCGTTTCGATGAAAAGGTGATGAATCGTGGGAAAAAAAAAAGAAAAAAATCAAACGAAGGTCAACGAACATACGCAGTTTCGTTCTTGGGACCTCGTGAAATTAATAATTCAGCAGGGTCACACGTGTGATGAGCCGCTAAGCGGGTGTCGAATACGTGTCCCGGAAGTTGAAAGAGATCGTAGGATTTTCATGAGGCATCGCGGCCGCGTCTTCCCGCCAAAGCCCGCGATAGAACACGACGGAGGGAAAGTTTCGCAAAGTGGAAATACTTTGAAGGGATGTTTTCCGAATTTCCTTTTCCGCAGGATCCAAACAACGGTTTACGATTTCCGACTTATTGTATCCACTGCTTTCTATCGCGTTGTTCTATTTGTTGTTTGCCTGAATTATGAAGGAGTTTCTTTGCGCAATCGATAAATATTAAGCCAGACGTCGGCAACACTTTTTGGGTACGGGTCAAAATCAACTACAATATGACTATTAAGAAGACGGTTCGGGTCAATGTGTGTTTTCATTTTTAAGTGGGTCACTTGGTGATCCGTGATTCATTTGCGCAGTCTCCGAAATATAAATTAAAATTATTTCGTCCTTTTTGGCGCATTCCGAAGTCGGTTGTATTTGTTTTTTTTCAAAAAATTTTTTTTGAGTAAACGAAAGAATCGTTGATAATGCGTGTGATAGATATTCATAATAATATTCTATTGTTAGAAGCAATTGAAAGTCAGAAACTATGTTAAACTGCATAAGAAACGCGTATTAAAATTACTAAAAGTTCAAAGGGCTGCCAACAAAGTCCTGCTTCGAATTTCGGTATAATGTTAGATTCGTAAGAAAGTAGAAATCTTCCACTTTAATTCGCTTTTTGATTTACATCGATACCTTTATCCGTTCCTGAGATATCGTCGTGTGAAGACAAACGTAATTTTTGTAGAAATTCGCTGCCGCCGTACGCTTGGACCCAGACAGTGGGTGTCTAGCGTAGCGGTCACGTGGTCATTGTTTACGTCTAACCCTTTACTATTCCTGGTAATGCGTAGTACGCATTTCCTAGAAAAATGTCTACGGTCGCGCCCATTCATAATTACCCTCGTACGCGCCGGCCGCTATACAAACTTTGAAGCCCTATATCTCAGGAACTAATTAAGATATCGCGTTGCATCAAATTGCGTTATTATGTACGCACTTTCCTCTATCTTCTGAGCTACCTACTGCGTAAAATTTAGACATGTTTTTTTTATATTTATTGCCAGGAATTTCGTCGCCGTTGAATGTTTCGCGTTGATCTGTGGGATCCTTAATGCGTCAAGTGTTTCCTGTTAATTTAGATTTAAATAACATTCGTTGATAGGAAAAGTAATATACAAACTTGAAAATTATATTTCTCGGTTCGGTAACGTGGTGACATCTGTTGGCGGAAGTTGAATGTCCATAAAACTGCTGTGCTGTGAATTTTTCAAAACTACGAAAATATTAAATGCTTGAAATATCATCGACCAGTTGAATTTTAATATATTTCGGTATATTTCCTTATATATTAATACATGTGACACGAAGGATTCACGGCTACATGGAAGTAATCTCCTGTTATACGTTTTTCTAATTTATTACGCGACTCAGGGCATTGCCCTCGGTAACGCACGTCTCTTTGTCTCGAATCTTCCCTTAGGCTATTCCCGGATTTCATTCTATTTAAAAGCATCGCGAAATATTCAGCGTATATTACGCTCTGCGATTTTTCAGGCGTAGTCAAAGAACGGAATGTTAATAATAACGTGGCATAGCGAAAAGGTGTGCAATCCAAAATGAAACAATCGCTGGACCATCGTAATTAACCTATGGACTGGTGAACAGTAATAATTTTTATTTAATTTCAAACTGTATTCCATGTCTTAATGTTGTAATTGGAAAACTGGACTAAGAGAAATCTCTATGGAAATTAAGCGACTGAATATTATATTCTACGTTGGCGAGTTAAATATTTGCTTCGGTGGTTGGAACATGACGACGACTAAATTTTTCATTATGTCCGTTTTAACGAGTCTCTGGGCCGTCTTTCATCCGCGACGATTGTGTGACTAATAACACTGGCCTCGTTCTTTTTGTTCAAATATTGCTCGGTATTGCTGACCACTTGTCGAAAGGACGACGACAAACATTTTCACGCATGCGAAATCAGTTTGATTTCCCGTCAGCCCCTGTTTTCCATATTCGATCGTCCCTGTATCGCGTGTTACGCGAAACACGCTCGCGTTACTCGTCGAAGAAAATTGGAAAACATACAATGTTTGACGAAGCGACGAGCTCGTTTGTAACCGTACAAACATTGTATCCTGTTAATCACCGATACCCACAGGCAGGGTAGAGATTTTTCAATACTAATAAAAATTGATTTTGGCAATCCCTTTTTTCCGGGGAGATAGAATGATAAATTGTACTCGTGAAAATATTTTGATCCTTCCGATTGATTGGCAACTTGCAATCCTATCTGAGCCTTGCAAAATTGAATCTGTCTATCAGTATTATAGTAAACGTGTAAGAGTGTATCAAATAAATATACTACTTGTTTGATTTTGTATGAAAATTCAAATCATTATGATTCAAACTTTAAAAATCATCCAATCCATAATATTCTGAACTAGCAATAAGCAGCTTACGAATCCTCTAAAGTGCAATTTTTTCTTAAATTAAGATTTAGATAAACTACCCCGATATTACGTTGTCGACGAACAAAGTACGGTTCGATCGATTTGATTTATCGCTAGACAGGTGTTGAAAAATTCCCCAGGTGGTTGATGAAATCCGCCAAGGAATAGAGGGAACGACAAACTGTCGTGGTTGTGTGCACGTGGTCGTTGCATCAGACGGAATATGCAATTTCCTCGGGTGGCTGTGTCGGTCCCCGTTGTCGTTATCCCGACGGTCGGCCTCTTTTGAAGTCGACGTTCTTCGAATATTGCACGACCGTCAACGACGAGTCCGCAGGCCAACCACCACCCCCGTTTGCTTTCTTCTCCTCATCACGCTTTACGGCCGCTCTTCATATCGGGATTGCACGCTCCATCACGAGTCATCGCGCCATTTTTCCCGGGTTGTCTGCTGGTCGCAAATTTTAGGATTATTCCGACCACCCTATCCCCTGCTCGTTCGCCCCCCTGTCGTTCGACGCATCAACGAAATTTCGCGACCAAAACTCTTAATACCACCATTCAGGGAAGGGAGGGGGAGGGGGGAGGCTCGTAAAGACGTGGAGTGGTCTGGGGATGAAAATAAAATCGTGGACTCGTCGAGAACGTTCCCGTATTCCTTGTATCGTCGACCAACCCCCTCTTACGAGCGGTCATGTCTATTAATTTTTGTTTTCTTGCTTTCTTTTTCTTTTTCTCTATTTTTTTTTTTTTAGTTACAACGAGATTGCGTCGAGGAACCCTCGGTTGATACAACGCGACGTTACTTCCCATCGTGTGTACCATTCTGGGTAAATACACCGAATCGACGTAAGAATCTTTTTTTATGGCCGAATGTTGAAGTCTCCGGGAATTGAAATTCTTACAAAAATGATTGTAATTTAACCTTTGATCCAAATATTGTAAAAATATTGTAGCTGGAATGTCAGACGTATAACGAATTCATCTGTGTGATCAATTTTCTTAAATAATTTGTTAACGACTCAATTCTTTTTACCGAACGTTACACCCGACGAGAAAAAGAGAAGAATTCTTTGTTCACAGTATCAAAGGATATTGCATTCCCAAAGGGTGTCGATAAAAGCAAAAAAAAAAAGAAACGATGCAGACCCTTCGTACTTATAGTGGAAACACGAGTATCCGAGGCACGCCATTTAAGCTACATCCTCAGATCACTTTAGGCGATATCTCGCTCTCTTTTTTTTCTCCCCTTTTGTGGGGTGGTGCGTAATTCGTCACCGCTTCAACCCTCCCTGCGATGCTATCAGAGCTCGACGCGAAATATTCTTCATACTGATAGAAAGGACGATTTAGCCTACAACCACGAGGAGCAACGATATTTTTGTGCCATTTACGAAAGTGGACCTTTTCTTCCCCACGCTGGCCCGAAACCACCCTTCCTAAACTCGAGGCTCACGGGATACCCTTTTCCTTCCCTTCCATATTGGTTCCCGTTGGAAACGCTTTCAGGAGCACCGTAATATGATACAAACTCCCGGGAAAGAAGTTCGAAGAGCCTCTCGGATGAAAGGAAAATAAACACGATCGCGTAATTGGAAGAGAAATCTTCGACATGAACGCGTTCGACCGTCGAAACGCTTTTATCGGTCGAATAAAAACAAGATGGTAAAAAGATCATTCGCGGTTGTTTGATTGAAACCTGTACTTGTCTCCTTCGATCGATATTTTATTGAATAAATTCGTTAGGGCAACAGCTAAACAATGGTAAAGGGATTTTTAGTTGTCGTCAACGTCACACGTGATGAGTTGGTTTGATAAAAATGTTCTTTATTCGATACTTTGAAGATTACACATACAAATGCTGGATTTTATACTGGTCTCGACAAAAGTTGTTATTATACTGTGTTTCTTGCGTTTTGGGTCTTCCTTTTATAAGGGATTTTTGGTAGGGAAAGTAGTGGTAGGGGTAGGTGGGAGAGCAGTGAGGTTTTTCTGGAAAAAACGCGGGAAGGCAGTCCCGGATACATAAATATCGAGGTTTTCGGAGAATAGGATACAAAGGGCCTTTTTCCAAAGATATCTGATCGGAGAGGCAGGAAAAAGGGTCAGGATACATAAAATACCTGAAAACGGAGAGTGCGTGGTTTGGGACCGAGGGTTAATGGGATCGCTGTAGAATATCGAGCAGGAGCTCGGTCGACATAGTAAAAGGATGTATCAATATCTTTTAAAAATCCGTCACGGTGTAATATTAAATTATAGCTATATTGTTGGATGACCAACCAGATGGAGCACCGTGTCCAAAATAACATAGTCAGCCTTGTTTTTGACATTTTTATCTTAAGTACAAAATCCTAGACGAAGTACACAAACGTCTCATCGAAGACTAGTTAGTCATCAGGTACCAAGGGTCACCTCTCTTCAGCGAAAGAACTAGCATCTTTAGAGCAGTAGCATTATTCTTTCACGAGTAGTAGCGGTCTGTCCGCAACTGTGTGTGTCCGGAGTATATGTTTGAGACGCCCAAAATATATTTGTTACCGAACAAATCGGACTCCACGTTTCTCACCCGGATCCCAACAATATTAAACATTTTTCCACGATCCTCGAGAAAACACTCCGCAATTCCTTCGAGATTTGCGATCATCAGGTTGGGAACCCGGGTTCTTCGAAAACGTGTTCTCTAAATAGCTTTCCTTCTTTAACGATCGAGAAAACCCATCCCTGTTCGTTTGAAGGGAAAGTGGGCCAAGATCTCTTTTTCGCGAGGGATGCAGGCGCGAACTCTCGAAAGCGAGGTAAAACGAAATTCATCCAGACCTCGTCACTCTCGTTTTTCCTCCGCTTTTTCCCTTCCATTTCTTTTGTGACCCGTCACAATGACGAATAATGCGGCCAGGCAGAAGGATACCGACGAGGCACGAACGAGAGCGGCTGTTTGCTTTGAGGGAAAAATATGAATGCCATCTCCTCTTTCGGTTCTAAGCTCGAGTACGTCCCGTCCCACATCTTCGCCAACTTCGTCAAGGTTCACCGTCTTTCCAGCGAACGTGGATCTCTCGGGGATGCAAACGATAAATGTTTACCTCGAGTTGGCCGCCGTTTGCAACCGCATGATAAATGCATCGCATTTCGCCGCGCGTCCGTCAAACTCGTTGAAAAGGATCCTGTTTCTACAAGAGAGGCAGAATCTTGGCTACACCTGAAATCCTGGCACCGTGTGATATTTGTTACCACTTTTGAAACGCGACGTTCGATAGGGTCCATTAAATCGTAAACGATAAACGAGGATCAAAATTCATAGTGGACCAAAACAATTTCGAAAGAAAATTTTAGAACAATTACCTAGTTTACATTACCTAGCCCAGTATAGCGACAATTTTAACCGGAAGCATTACTTCAATTTTCAGCGAGCATCCACCGAAATGTTCCTCCGTACCCGACAAGCGGGAGGGGTGCATAATTTAAAATTCTCTCCATGGATAAGCGAAAAGTTAACATTTTTTAGCCTGCAGTTTCGAGCTGATGCAAATTCTCGCTAACGAGAAATAGAATCGGGACCGGGCGTTCCTTTAATTTCTCCGATCTAATGCGATTCGTTCGTCTAGCATTCGCGTGCAATCCGGCCAATTAAACCAAATATTTGCGTTCGAGTTTTGCAAGAAGAACATTTGCCAAACGGGACGGATCCGTTGAGACACCGGCGAACGGCTAATCTCGGATTACCCTATCTCTGTCAGACCGATCTCTTCCGATTATTAATTAATTAAGCCGGTCTTTCGCTTCGTCCGTCCGACAGCCGCTTAATTAATTGCCGATTCAGGATTGCCGACGGATCCGTTCGCAATTAAACTCGCAATCGTGCAACCACAGAGTTCTAATGCCGTCCTTTTGATCAGCTACTATAGTATCTTCGCTTTAAGACAATTGAACATATTATGGCATATCATTTTAACCCTCCTTCGGATTAAGTGGACTGCAACACCCTTCCTTCAAATTTTTAAGACATTGAAGGATTAAATATGTACTTTGATTTAGTTGGCTTGAAAGACACGATACTGTCGCCTCCCCATAAATCGGTTACTTTGAACAAGTACGTGACGCTTTTGCAACGACAGGTGATTTAGATGCAGCCAGAGCTTTTTCCCCAAAAATTGCTTCGCAGCTGTCGGGAATTGGGTCTTGAATATTCCTTTAAGACACTGTCTCCAGACAGCTGCGAGCTAGATCAAACGTCCCGGTTGACTTATATCCTGCGCACCGCGTGTTTCGTAAACCGGTCGCAAGTAAATGGAAACAGAAAATTTCTCGTGTGACGTACACGCGAAACGAAGTTGCTTCTCAACTATGAAATACACCGAGTGATAGCAAGTGTCCCGAAAATCTGTAGAGGAAGCAAGATAACGACGTTTGGAAATTTAAATACGTGTCACGTCGTTCAGCTAAATTTAAGGCGATTACAATTTTCTATAATCGAGCACTGAAATTTAATATTTCGTACTATTAAGAGACTGAGAATTGAAGATTTGGATAGAAAATAAAAATGAAACGATTATCACGAGAAATTAATGTTTCACATTTTATAAATGGTTTTATTTTGCTGTTCAGTGATGTGGATGTTATTTAACTTTGTACAAGACGCTTATAATTTAACTGGCAACCCCTGTTTAATTAACTGCTGACTTATCGAAGATAATGCTTTGCCGTGGTTGAGGATTTCCCTCCAAAGTGGAGACGAATGAGTTTAATTATAAAGGGATTACTTCGGAAAACGATGGACTTTCACCGTGCCCTTTGGGTGTAATTAATTATCTCCAATACTATTATATAAACGGTAGTCGACTGGTTAATCTATACACCTCGTTTAATTCATATTTAGTCCGACTCTCTTCAAGGTACACAAGGTTGAATTAAAATTATGGCTACAGAGTAAATCTCCTGCCAATTGAAATTCACAGGGAACAACTGAACCATAAATTCTACCAGTCCCAGTTTGTAAATTATATATGATTATTTTAATGAAAGTCTTCCTAATTTATATCAACGCGTTAGTGTCAATTCGAATCACAATTAACCCGTCTGCCACTATTAGAAAATTAAAGAAACATATCTTTTAGCTATTATAATTTTCGAAAAAAAAAAAAAAAAAAACGAAGAAACTAATAATTACTGATCAACCTTCTACTGTCCCGCAAAAAGTTTACCGAGAATCATGCGGTATCATCTAGATACTGTATCGACAATGGAGAGAAGAAGTACGAAACGAGATTTCATAGACACGAGAAAAAACCCTGGGCAAGTTTTTAACGAGATCGGACCACCATAAATCAGAATGGTGGTCGTAGGAGGGATTTATTGTGGAACTTTTAAAGAAAGCTTAGCACAGACACGCGTGGATAAGGGCGCGGCAACGGCGATCCAGCAATAGGGTGGTGGAAATCGAAGCCACGACAGTGGGGATTGAAGAGACAGGGATGGAAAATGGTCCAGGAGAGAAGGGTGGTTACTAGAACGGTCGTAGGGTGGTTATGACGCGGGTGTAACCTTGGCAACTCTGCATTCCCCTTTCTCGTGGCCGACATCACCCTCTCGACGCCCTTTCCCACCCTTCTCCTACTTCTTTCATTTCTTTTCCCGTCTTCCTTTTTCCCTTTTCCTTCCATTTTTCCAAAGATCCTCGTTTCTCACCCTGAGAGTTACCCTTTCTCTTCATCATTCTCCCTTGAATTTCCTATCTACTCTTTTGGCTCATCTTTCTTCTTCGATTCGCTCGTTCGACTACAAATTCCTACTCCCGTTCCCCCCACGTCCCTGTCCGGATGCACACGTTCGTTTCACGCAACTCCACCCACGTTCACAAATGGAACAAAAGTGGAGCGTGTTCTTGTTCGAATGCACGATCGTTTCGTGCCACCGCCTATTTTTCACCCCCGTCGCTGACCTCCCACCAACGATATTTCACCCTCCCTCCAACGATTCGTCCAGCAATTTTTCCATTGCTCGTTTATCTTTTTTACTTGCGCGACAAGCTTCTGACTCTTTCCCTTCGAGAGGACACCTCTGGAAAACCGTAGGGTGTCGAATCGTCGAAACGAATCTCCGCTCGAGTTATCCCGCTTGTCAAGGAAACGTTTGCGGAGAACACGGCTGCGCTCTTGACGTCGTAGAAATGCAAATTGCGCTTAAGCCGCGTTCACGTTTTCGCCGTGGCCTCCACGATAACGCGACCGCGCCAGTTTCGATCAACACCGCTCTGTTTCCAGGCCGCGATACGTTATCGTTATCGTTTGATAGGTGTTTATGTAAGCAGCATCGGAGAAAAGCTTGTCGCGACGAGGGGACAACGTGTTTGGTTACGAGCCCCTGTTGTTACTTTTAAATCAATTTATCCCTCGGTAAACTGGAAACTTTGCTAGAAGCTCTACGTATTAACCAAGTCGTTGTTCGATCGTGGAAGAGTCAGGGATATTATCCCCGCACGTGTGATAAAGAAATGATTCGAGGAAAGTTAATTCAAATTAACCCTTTCAATGAATAAATGTTTGATGTATCTAAATTCAGTAAATTTTCTTCGAGTGAAGACCTTCTTGGAAATATTTTATACAACCGAGAAATTATAATTTAACACTAGAACTACCAAACGGGTCAAAATCACTTGCTTCAAATTTCTTATTTTCAATTACAAAATCCGATAAAACTACCGAAATATCCGTTGGTGTTTTATCAAGATAAAAAATTATTCTATACGTTAGTTTACGTTTTCTATTTTCGCTGAAATTTAAAAGTAAGAATGCATTAAACGTCGATAGTTCTAGCGTTAATTCAAAGAACTGTTTAGCAGAGCCATGATTTTTATCCAGAAATAAATAATTCCATGATCGAAAACGGTTAACCTATGCACTAGACTCGTAAGAGCAGAAAACGATTAACAATTTTTCAAAAACCAACCGTACTTCCTCGAAGATTATTCATCGCAATTCTGTTTCAACCTGCAGGCAAATCGTAAACGCTCTATCTCATCTCCCTACACTTGTCCGAGCCTTGAGTGCAGCTGGTGTTCCGAGTATAACGGTGAAGAGCACAACATACGGTGTTGCAGGCCGTGATTACCTTTCGTCGCGGGGTCAACAGTTACACGGCCACTAATTCCGCTCGCTGCTGGAACTAGTCGTAGGCTCAATTACCGACATCAAAGCCGTCATCGTTCGACGAGAAACGCGGCCTTCGCCCGGTGAATTTCACGCACGCGCTTTCCCGCCTCGCCGCATTGTGCTCGCCGTGAATAGAAGAAATGAAATACTGGATAAAACGAGCAATCGCGAACAAGTTATTATGGTACGAACACCTTCTACGAGCGTTCCGGGGACAAGTCCCGTCCGTCCGTGCGCAATTACAACCGTCCTATTGTCCGCGGATTACCATTGTTGCCATTACACGGTAGTATCGTTATTGACAGGTATTCATATTCATGGCGAGCGGATAACGGTAGCCTGGTCGCTGGAAGACGAACGACAGAGAAATAATCACCTGCTTCGCTAGACGACCCCTT
Organism: Stelis phaeoptera; assembly: GCA_943735885.1. Lineage (NCBI taxonomy): Eukaryota > Metazoa > Arthropoda > Insecta > Hymenoptera > Megachilidae > Stelis > Stelis phaeoptera. Next base: position 10,121,325 of record OX030933.1, read on the forward strand.
CCTCTGCTTCGTTGCACGAATCACGTCGATCGTGTCGCTCGATGCTGATTAAAGATACGATCGTACGCTTACCATAAGGCCATGCATTCATGAACCGATCGACGGGAGATCTGTGCTTCCTTAAAGATGTTTCGGTAAAGGGAAAAAACGTGAACGCTGCCAGGTGGTGGTGCCGTTTTATGACGTTCGTGACGATAGATGGTACTCGATCTTCTGTACACCGTTGGAATGTACTTAACCGTGAGAACGGGCTGCTGCGAATGGTTGGTGTTTGGTAGTTTCAGAAATTGCTCCATACGTGTTAGCCTAAATGACAGATTTGAAATTTTTATTTAGGCTTGCCCCAAAATTAATAACAGCAAATTAATTAATAATTGCCAAATAATTTATTTTAAAAAAGAAAAAGTAATTTTGCTTGTTTGTCTTTCTAAACGCAGTAAAGTCAACGATGAATTGCAAAACGGTGTAAAACAACGCTTAAGATAAATTCCACGTCGTCGGAGACGATTAGTACGATTAGTTAGCAAGCAGAAGCAACTAACCGTTAGATAGAGCGAATACATCTGCGTAAAGATACAAGGTACGGTCTACGATCCACAAGATGACGAGGCAAATGAGCCTGGCGCAATAATAGCGTCAGTTTCAGGTTGGGTTTATTGCACCGTCGTTGACGTCGGTCGGCCTCTAGCCGTTTGCGCGAGATTTAATATCGTCCGCTGTAAACCGGCCCGCAATATCGAGCCGACTCGTTTCCGCCGCAATTCCCGTCCCGCTGACACAAACGGAATCGCGTGTGCATGCCCCGGCTATGTGAGAGATGTTTGTCTGTCATTGATTTGGATGCACGATCCAGGAATTCGTGCCGGAAACAATCGCGCCGAATCGATGCTCGAGAACGCGAGTTGATCGAATTCGAAACAAGAAATCGAGGGGTCTTGGATGAAACGTTTGAATACTTTTTCTGGGTTATCGAGAAGAGATTTGGATCCGTGACGAACGTTCGTCGGTATCCTGGGGAGGGTAGGTTTCGAATCGAGGGAGATTATTATAGGAACGATAAAATATCATCGCGGAGGCTTTAATTTTAACACGTTGACTACCACAGTGAAAACGGACGTGGGTAGTCAGACACGCTGAAATCCTAATTATTAACAATACATCAACTAATTTTCAAATTTAACTTTTCAATTTGATAGCTAGCATTATTGGCTTAATGTTAACGCTATCCATGGTGTATTTTATCATTTCTGTTGGTAATTATTTGATTATAAAAAGTTTCGGGTGCCGGTCACCGGTGACCCCCATAGCAGCCATCAAATTAACAACGCAATATCTACGAATAGAAGCATAAATATCAATACATAAATTTTCTCAAAAACAAAAACCTGGGAAATTCTTCGTCCCATATTCTCCACTCATTTTTGCATAAGGAATATCTCCTTTCAGGGTAACACCGCCTTTAACAATCACGTCTCTTACGAACTATTACAAGGTTCACATATTATGCCATTTCTTAGCGGCAAGGTCTAACGGACGTAAACGTCGGCATCAATTATCGACAAACATGGCGATAAGAATGATGGCCACGATTGTTTCGCTATGAACAAGAACCTAGAACGATAAAAAGGAAACGATCGATACGAATTCCCTCGATTCATTCCAGGAGTCATTAACTAGCGTAGCCGAAGCAAGGTACGCGTGCAAGCGGATTAAACGAAGCGCTCGATTCACTTGGCACACCGTTGACCGAAACAAATGGTCGGATTTAATTCAATGTATCAAAAGCACGAGCGACACTTTCGAGTCGAACCTAGCGCCCTCCCAATTGGCTGGCCCACCTCCACGACCCTCCACGATTCCCGGGGCTTTGTGTGTTTTGACGGGGGTGCTCACTGACCCCGTGGCTGTCGGGGTAGCGAAGCGGTAGAGGAGGGTTATGCTCAAGAGCAGAAGAGGGTGGCATTAGGTCGAGGTCACCAGGACGCTGAAGCGATCGATGCAGCCTGCCAGCCAGCACCCACCCACGCTTCGACCCTCCGCTTTCTCCCTTCTACGAGCCATCTTCTCCTCCGTGAAACCCAAATACCGGCTTTGCTTCTGATTCTCATCTACTACCCCGGATCTATCCTCTTTTCTCGAGGAACGGCTCGTCGTGCCTGGTATTTACGTCTGGTAGCGTTTAACCGAAAGCAACTCGGCTGTGGGTAAAAACTAACGTAGATTCAACACGTGGACGTTCTACATTCGAGCTACGATCAGCTGTTTCCCCGGGACGTGGATGATTCTGGAAAATTTATATATGGCGACCAAGGCACTATATACGCTATTGTGAACCTTCTTAATTTTTTCTCTTTTTCGTACACGTCGGGTCTGGTCAAGTGCACACTTGGCGATCAGATCCACACAAGTCAAAACTCTATTGTCTTCACTCATCTCTCGTTTCATGTTCGTTTCAGGGTCTTGCCTGGGCCTGGGTAGTGGACACTCTCAGGTCCTGACGAACTGTTTCACTTTCTATTTTATGACTCTTTTCCGCTGTGTCTATCCCTATCCGAATTTTTCAACGGTTTCTAAGTTTTCCCTTCTTCCTCAATTTTCTCTCTCTATCTATATCTCTTTTCTTTTGATGAAACCTAGTATTACATTTTGCGGCCGGGGATGTTTCCACGATGATCCCATTTGCAACATTCCCTTCACTTTCATGCCCTTCCCTTGCCATCCCTTTGTTGCAAAATTCCTATTCTTTGATGCTACTCTGGAAGGAATGCTCCGATCGCCACTAAAGTAAAAAATTTTTGGAAAAAAAAATACAACCGACTTCGGAATGCACCAAAAAGGACGAAATAATTTTAATTTATATTTCGAAGACGGCGCAAAATAAAAAATTTTCTACATTGGAAATCGTCAAAATTCTTTAATCCTTTTACATATTTTCACATTAGCAACATCTTTCATTAACACAATTTTTAATTTTGCGCCGTCTCCGAAATATAAACTAAAATTATTTCGTCCTTTTTGGTGCATTCCGAAGTCGATTGTATTTTTTTTTTCAAAAAATTGTTTTTGAGTAAGAGAAAGAATCGTTAATAATGCGTGTGATAGATATTTATAATAATATTCTATTGTTAGAAGCAATTGAAAGTCAGAAACTACGTTAAACTGCATAAGAAACGCGTATTAAAATTACTAAAAGTTCAAAGGGCTGCCAAAAAAGTCCTGTTTCGAATTTCGGTATAAACTTAGATCCGTAAGAAAGTAGGAATCTTCCACTTTAATCCGCTTTTTGATTTACATCGATATCTTTATCCGTTCCTGAGATATCGTCGTGTAAAGACAAACGTAATTTTTATAGAAATTCGCTGCCGCCTCACGCTTGGACCCAGACAGCGAGTGTCTAGCGTAGCGGTCACGTGGTCATTGTGTACGTCTAACCCTTTACTATTCCTGGAAATGCGTATATGAATTTCCTAGAAAAAAGTCTGCGGCCCATTCGGGGTTACCCTCGTACGCGCCGGCCGCTATACAAACTTTGAAGCCCTATATCTCAGGAACTAATTAAGATATCGCGTTGCAACAAATTGCGTTATTATGTACGCACTTTCCTCTATCTTCTGAGCTACCTACTGCGTAAAATTTAGACATGTTTTTTTTTTATATTTATTGCCAGGAATTTCGCTTGTGGAATCCTTAATGCGTCAAGTGTTTCCTGTTAATTTAGATTTAAAGAACATTAGTTGATAGGAAAAGTAATATACAAGCTTGAAGATTATATTTTTCGGTTCGGTAACGTGGTGACATCTGTTGGCGGAAGTTGAATATCCATAAAACGCCTTGAAAGTAAATGAACCAAACCGTTAAACAATAAACTTGTATCGAGGAACGGAATTTATGGAGTTATTTATTGAAACATATACCTTCCTCCCACATATGGTTCCAGAAAATAGCCTGCCTCTTGTTATTAATATACAAAATCGAGATCATTTATAACGAATGTTAGTATTTACGTAACCAAGAAGTGTGAAGAGCATAAAATAACATAGTAAAGGTTGTTTGAAATACGAAAGAAGGAAGCAATAAAAATCTACTCGATCCTAAAGTTAAGTTATCCACAAATTTTTCCCTGTCCCTTACTGCAGTCTCAACTTCGTCGAAACTTCATAAAACAGGCCAACGAACGAAGCACACGAGCTATTGAAGACAACGGAACAAGCTTACATAAAATCGACTAGGTAACTTCAAGGAGCTCGTAAAAGTAGAATTTACGAGGAAGTAAAACTTCACTCTCGGACGATAATGTCAGGCTTTAAGCGTTTCCTCCATCTTTCCGAACGCTGCGACATAACCGCATCTCGAGCGATGATTGAAGGCATTTTTATATCCGCAACACTGTAATGTATTCATAGAAAATAATTACGAAGACGAGCTGATGTAATATATAAAATATAAATAATTTTCTGGCGAGTTTTTCCTGAAATTCTAAACTTAAACAAAAAATGCATCATTTTTGCAAGCAATCACTATATCCAAAAAATCCTACGTCCTTCGGTAGCTATTCTTAGGCTGGTTCGCCCGTTTACTCTTAAAGGCGTCATCGAAGAAATGTCGTACAGCCCCCATTTTGACTATAATCATTACACAAAAATTGTTTTTTGAAATTTATTACAGAATTTTGATTTATTCCATCATTTGGCTAAAAAGAATTCCCAAAATGTGCCTATTTTTTCTTTCTCTAGAGTAGCCTAATCCCTGAAATATTTTGAAAAGAAAAGTGCTACATATTTAGTGGAATTTAGAAATATTCCGTCGGTGAAGGGTTAGTATCGACTGATCTTGGTCGCAATGAATTATCGAATCGAAGAAAAGAAAAAAAAAAATGAAACAGACGAAGGTGGCGCGATCACACGTTCGTCGCGTGTTTGGTTTCTAAGGCGTCTCTTCGGGAACTCTACAACTTCCGTCCTCTCCTTCTGCTCGGTGCTCTCGTACAAATGTCCCGGTCGTTTTAAACGTCGAACCGCCCGTTTCCACGTCGTATAATCCAAACGGTTCCCCTGCCAAACCACGCCGACGGAAGCGAAACAGTGAGGTTTTTTCTGCGATGACGCCGGTTCTGAGAGTGGCTTCCGCCTGAGCGATCGCGACTCGTACCATGCGAACAGGTTCAACGCGTTATGACGTGAGCACCGGCTTGGAAATTCGATCGCATACGCGTTAAAAACATTTTTATATAGAACCATTCGATCGTTCTGCCATTGGAATCAGGGCTGTTCAAATTTTCATTGAATTTCGAACACGAATTTTGTTTTCAGAAGAAATCCAGAACGCCTGCAACCACTGAAGACGATTCTTATCTCTCTTCGGAGCTCGATCGATTGAATCCAAGGTATGATACGAAATTGATCCCTCGATTAAAAGAACAAACAAAGAAGACGACCAAGATTCACGAGGATTTTCCGAGTTTATTTCTATTGCTAGGGTCACGGGATCTTGCGAAAGATCGAGACATCGGTATAGTGTCCCGAAGAATACGAGGAAGAATTTGTTGAATCTTTTCGAGGCGTCTGCGAAAAACTCTGATCACTGTCGCTGTTCCGTACAATCGGATCGCTTTGATACAAAATTATGTAAGTGATGTAAGTGTTATTGGGATACAGACGAATTGGGATTGAAAACATTCGAAATATATTCGATTTCTAACGGTGCCAACTGATCGGTAGTTGTTAGATCATACTTTAACCCTTGACGAATAGAATTAGGTCGAATAGATTCTACTGATATTATTGAAGATATAATATAACCTTTTCATGAATGCGTTTCAGTATCCGAAAAAATAGGTAAAGACACAACGAGCCATCGCGCATCGAGTCTGCATCTTCCAGGTTACGGTCAGCAGAGAAAGTATGAGGTATTTAATATTTCCAAAATTGCGTATTGCATCAAAAATATACTCTTCTGTGAATACAAAAGTATTAAAAGCGTCAGGAAACAAAACGTATTGTTAGCAATGAATAACAACGACGATACAATGGACACGCGTACGTCTGTTTTAACGTTGCAAGTTTCGATTTGCATCACTCAACGCCGCGTATTGTACTTCTTCGACAAAAATATCTGCTGTGCAAGCGATTTTTTAGTTTTAAACATTAAACCATCCTTTGTTGCGAAACAATGACCATACCGCAGTTTCGATTGAGTTTTGAAAAGCGTTGAAAGGTGAAAACGGAACGATTGAAAAATAATTAGGACTGATTTTCTGTACGCTCCGAGCGCTAATGTTAATTGTAGCCACAGGTAACTTTCGTTACGGAGAAGTGTTCCAGCAGCGGTGAGGATCTTAACGGGAAATCCTCGGTGAAACTTTGGTAATTATCCGAAAAGTTGAGCTAGTCACGTGCACGCTCTTAAATCACGTACGCGAATCATTATAACGACACCTAATGCGCTCCCTTGACAGCAGGGCTGGAAAAAGTACGCCACGAATAATCCGAGCGATTCGTCGAAACAGCAGAAAATGTAAGTTATCGCGTGTAAAAAAAAAGAAATATCAGGGTATTAATCTGTTTGCGTGCTCGGGTTTTGGGGGTGATTACACAGAACATCGCAATCGTAAAATGGAATTTGATAACAGTGATTGCATGTCGAGTCTTTGATACGCTTTTTATCACCTTAATAATACCAGGTGTACCATTAGTTGTAAACAAATGGTATTTTGATTCACTGTAACTTCATTGCCATTTAAAAGTAGAACACATCGAACAAACCTTAGCTAGGATAAATTATTGCATCTTCTAGTCTGCGTTAATTATAATAATTTTATTAATTTAAATTTGTGAAACAAAGCTTCAGTTAATTGAAAATCAACTAGCTTTAGATTCCAAATTCGCCTGATTTCCATTCATTTCAATTTACAACAAATAAACTACCCTTGAATTCGTAATTTGCCCAATTCCTATTTATTCCATTTTAATCGCTATCAAATTCTAAACGTGTAAATTCTTTAGTGTCTTTCCCATCTCCCTATACAGAATTCGTAACGATCTAAGTTTCTGAAATCTCGATCTTTTTCATTTTTATAGCGATCCTACGATTCCGATCATCCCCAAGGCCCGAAAGCCCGCAAACTCGAAGCGTCTCGAGCCGCTGCCGCCCCCCGATTCCATGTATTTGTTCCTCTTCGCGGTGTTCCTGTTCGCCTACTTGTTCCTCGGCAAGGAACGCGACAATTTACGGGTAACCGGAAGCGGGGCCAGCAGCTCGACGAACAACCACGCCGACGGGAAGCACGCGACCGACATCCTCGCGAGGGACGATAATTTAATCCCAGGACGTTTGTAGTCGAAGCGGACGAGGATCGATCGGAATCGACGGGACAACCGCGACCAGGAAATAGCAAAAGCAGCGTAGTCGTTCTGTATCACGATAAATCGGTCGTTGCTGCTTCGACATCCTCTGAACCACCCCCCAGAGCTACCCACTCGGAACGTGTGATTCCAACTGATTCTAATACACCTGTGGTCACTGTTCAACCGTCACGCGAAGGAAGGTAAACGTCCATTTCTAATACAAATATATATTGTCTGTACAGATCGTGTTTCTTTCTTTTATTTCAAGCAATTGTAATCTCTTTCGAGGTTATTTTGCATTACATCAAGTGTACAAAAGGTTTTCGAAGAAGTACAATGTTTTATACAGATAGTTTACAGTTTTTTAGAAACGAGTAAATGGCATTACATATCTTTACTGTGGGTTTCTAAATAATTCATTTTATGTAATTTTTATGCTAATAACATTTTATGCTATTTCTTTGAGATCAGTGAAGGGTATTTTGAAAGAGATGCTGCACAGATCATAATCGAATCTTTCAAAATAAGTCAAAAGCGATGGATACGATTTGTTAATTCAGAAAATCAATCATTTATTAATTTAATTTCATAATTCAATCTCAGCTAATGCCCCGTTTCAAAAAACTGTCGGTATCTTTAAATCGATTATATTCTTAAGACGCGTTTTCAGAGTAATCGGTAAATAGAAAGAAGAATCGTCCGGTATCGGTAGGATGCGATCTAACTTTCGAACAAATCGCGAGAATTCTTTCTTTTCTCTTGGCTGCAGGTCGAATCCCGTGGAAACACCGGAAGACGGGTCTCCAACGTATCCGATTGACCGTAGGAAAGTTACTTTGAGACGTCGACGACATTCGTCGAAGCGGCAAAGGCCACTCAACGTGCACGTTTATCAGGATAGTCGCGTACCTCGGATCGTCTCCTTGTTCAAGGATCATCGTGTCCCGTCCACAGAGTTGCGGCTGGTTGAACAGAGATCCGATTCGTTGAGATACACGGTCAGCTCGGCGAAAAATTTGATTAGATCGGAAGAGGGATCGTCTACACACCAGTACGACGATTCGGATGATCACGAACGAGCCAGAAGACCGGACAAGCACTGGAAGCTCGATAGAACCTTCAGGGAACGATGTCGTCCCTCTGATAATTCCGTTTCGAAACTAATGGCTCGCCCCAGGTAATCTGATCAATTATACCCGACCACGATGGTTGTGGGTTTAGCGTAAAGAGCTTCGATAACAAATATACGTTCCACCGTGATATCAGACGTTGTATTTTCTGATAATTTAATATTCACCACCTTTTAAACCTTTAGAATCTTACAAATTGAAAGTGAATCAAAAGATTTAACATTGCTAATAACCTATTGCTATTCATAGTTGATTCTAGACTTTAGTGATTCCTGACTACAATACGCAGCCATTACAAACCATTGACTGTAACGTTTGGTAATACGTGCTATTAAATTTCATCAATTATTGCCTGCAGAGCTTAACAACCCATAAACACCGCACTTACTACCTCTTAACGCTCGTACATCACCGGTTATGTTTAATGCATTCTCTCATAATATATTCAACATGATCGTGATCGCAATAGAAAAGGCCACGCCTAGTACGATGCATGATAATATACATTTTTCAATTTAATCTACTTGTTATTCTGGATCACAGGTACAATTACAGTGTTACCTATTATTACGAAAGGTTCACTTGCTTTTTACTGTTCGATCAACAAACTGGTTACCATAAGTGATCGCTACAGCAACGAAGGCGTTACTAAGAAAAAAAGTTTGCCTTAACTTTAAAAATTTTATGTTTCATATCATCCGAATTTTAATTAATTCTGTACTGTTATGTATTTAAAATATTTGTATCCCTGATTCTAATTCGAATAATTTTCTAAATAAGAAACTATTGCTTTGTATGTCTTTCACAGTCCAGGAAGAGACGGTGATTGCAAGCAGCTGAAGAAAGAAGCGATTTATCCGAATCTGGCTTATCTGATGCATCAGATGCACTCACGCCCACGTGAACGAGGCGACGATCGTGCATATATCAGCGTGAACGACGGCGACGATTCGAAGCGAGTGTTTCCGTTCCAAGCGACTCCGAGTGGTAACCTGAAGATCGTTCCCAATCAGGTAAACGTTCCGGTCAATCTTTAGATCGATCACGTTCGTCGAATCTAGGGAATGTTGGCCTGAAGGCAGACGCGTAGTCATCCTAGGTGGTGTTCGAATCGAAGAAGGTTAGCGTGTTGGTCGCCGATCCACGGCACACCAAGGTGAACGTCAAGGCTGAACTGAACAGATCCGGAAACGACGTGGCCGGACGTTCTTCCGACTCTTCGACGAGGCCTAAACCCATCGATCTTCCACCTGGTGTCTCATCATCGACCATCGATCAATCGCAGGTAACTTCCTCTGTCATTGGTTTTATTCCTTTCTCGCTTTGATTGACTGTTTCGTTAACGCTTCGCACCTGGTGGCATTTCAACGATCCGTCACCTAGTTTCTAGGTTTAAGGGGTCAGAGAAAAGAAATTGTATCTCTGTCAATTTCTGAGATAAAATATGGTAATTATGATGCTTCTTTCCTTTCAAATGTATTTGTCGTTTAATCAAACACAGAAGAGATTGTCAGCTACCGAGGACAAATACAGATCCACGATGTACCCGTTTAAGGCGAAGCTCGGGCAGACCGAGACGATGGAACAGAAGCAGCAACCAACAGCTTCAACGTCTTGCGAGATGCCAACGTTACACGAGGTGCCACTATCAGCGTGAGTTTTGTTCGTCGGTTAGGTCGATACGAATCTCCTTCGTTGTTGTTGCTTCACGAGGAAATTGTACACGGAAACCAGGTCGACGTAATCTGGAATAAGAGAAATTCGAAAATCAAATTCTAATTTAGATCTATCAATTTTGAACGAAGTCAAACCAGGTCAAAAGTAAAATTTTGTGAGGAGGATCTGCGTAGAAATTGTGAGGCTACTTATGTTTGGGATCGACAAGTTAATTCTTAAACGAAAAATTATAAAATTCCAAGTACTAATTCCAATTAAGACCTTCTAGCCTTCATATAAAAAATAACCAAAATCAAATTATCTCGTGGCAAAAGATACAAAGATTCAAATTTATATTTCGACTCGATCTTCTATATGAGATTGCGTCGACCCGTAACGAAAAGCCTCTCGTCTGACAATGGATAACACGACGATTTCTCTCCCGATATTTCCCAATAACGGCTGATCATCGCGTAATTTCGTGCAGACTCGGATTTACGAGTGAACAACCAATCGATTGGGATAACATCATTCTCCCGGAGAAGACAGACCTGTATCAGGAGTTGGCCAGGCGTATCACAAATTACAAGTAAGCTTATAGTTTGTAACAATGTTTCGAAGGGAGGGGAAATGGGAGAAGCGACAGGATTACGGGTTAAATTTCACGATCGATCTTTTCGAGGAACGCCGATTGTATTGTGCGAATCGATCAGGACGAGTTCCATTGTCACCTGATCGTGCTGCAGAGTTACAGCGCCTTCTTCGACGAGAAGAACTGCAAGGACATCGATCTGACCGGGGTAAGTTATTGCACTTTTTATCTTGGAAATAATGCTCCTTCCTCTTACGGGACAATAAGATACGCTGACAACGTTCTATCGAACGTATGAAGACGAAAAGTACCGTTCTATCCTGTACCTTTGATAGAAACATAATACCCTAACAATTTACACCAGTGGAATTAATTCAGGACACTTTTATATATATATAAAAAAAAAAACATTTACTGCCATACTTTTAATATACAATAAAAATTATAGTTTCAACACATCAAAGGAGGTACAAAAAATTTAATATTTCTTTAGATTTTTTTTAATTAAAATTTTAAAACATTTACAAACCAAATCATGTGAAAATATGAAGTATAAACATTATAGATTACAATAAAAATATTACGGTATCATTTATCATAGCAGAATGGAATAAAGAATATCATTATTCAAAGTGTCCAGAATTAATTCCACCCGAACACGAAATAGATAATAAAACACAAAGACAAACGAAGGAATACAACATATCGTTCTTAAAGGTTTCATCTCAATTACCTAATTTCCCAGTTCTTTTTTTTTTTTTTAAAGAATCTTAATATTTTTCAACGCCGATGATCGGTGTCGCATATCCGTGGCTACAGTATCCAGCCGTTCGCGTCGATATTCTTTAATTCATTTACGTTTGAATTAAATTTTCATAATTGGTGCATATTGGTGCATCTTCGAGGGGACGTTTCCGCGTAACGTCAATACCCTTAACGCTATCGTGTCGCTGCATGCGGGGATCCCACAGCGATTTATTACGCGACAACGCGCCGGGAAACGATGCTCGCCCCTTCCGGTCTCTCGCCGATGAAAAGCGACGCACGCATTATACTCGTGCACCGAGCAAGATGTATTACGGGCTTATCGGTATATACGGAGCCTACAGTCTACCGGATCCCGAATAAAGTCCCTTTGTTCACGCGATCCGATTTTCTGCCCATCGCTCTCCTTCCTATCCGTGCACGTATCCATCGTCTGTGTTCGACGGATCGACCCAGCCTGCGCGTTCATCTTCCGCTTCCTTTTCGTCTTGCGCATACGTGCTACCACCGTTTCTCGATTCCACTATCCGTTCTTCTTTTTCTTTCTTTCCGTTGCATTATCTCCACGATAGAACGACTGATCCGACCGGATCCCAAGATCCCGTGCATCGTATTTGCCGGGGGAATAAACTTGTTGACCTTTTGGTAGTCGAACTTTGACAACGTCGAAATCGATCTTCGCGATCGAGGAACTCTTCTGTGGCGTTGATTGGATCGTTGGTGAATTTTTGAATATTTCATACGAGGGAAATCGTGTTACCGTCTAGACGACATCCTGTCCGCTCGAATTATTCCGTCGGCTAGAAACAGCGAGTGGAAAAGTAATTTTCCTAAACATCGACCATCGAATCGTTCAACCTTTCCCGAAGCAAATAAATACCATACACGATGGATTGAAGTTTCTTGCACGAACAAAGAGGGGAGGGGATTCGATAAATCTTCGACGAAGAAGCTTGAAAATCGCCAAGTAGGCAACGGCAAGGGGTTGCCACCGACCCCAATCTCTTGTGTCAGCATCCCGTTCCTCTGGCTCCCCCCTTCTCTATTTTCCGTCCTCCAACGGTGACTCGGTGGGCTCGAAGCCAACTGACCTTGAACTCCTTTTCATATTACCCAGCCACGGCTATATTTGACACTCTTTTTTACCCGAGGGTGAATAGCGAGCCTCCAATAACCCAGCCCTCAACAATTGCTCCAAGAAACCTCGGTCGTTTTTACGCTCTCTTCTTATTATCTTGGAGCTGACAACATTCTCTTGCCGCTCTCGTGTCAAGGAGACCAGTAATTAAAATTGGAGGACCGTGTATAGACGGAACGAAACACATGAGCTTTGTGTTTTATTATACCTCGAAGCTTGGATCAATTTTTTTTTTTGTTTATGACACAGAAATTATACTTTTGATCAATTTTGACGCGTGAATCGGCAGGAGGTATCTTCGAAGGCATTTTCCATGATTTACGACTGGATGATCAGCTCGCAAAACGACAGCTACCGTCTTTTACAGAGGAACAATATTTTGGAGGTCTTTACAGCTGCCCAGTATCTTGGAATTAAAGGTGAGTCTGAATTTCAGAATTATTAAACGCTTCGGTTTATAATAATATGGAAAGAGTCATTATTGTTACCAATTAATTCATCACTTAACAATATTATATAAATATCTTACACGCAATCTGAATTAAAAAAAAAGAACCTTAGGCGAACCCAATTCGTTTCCCAAACGCTGCTTTGAAACTATATCCAGGTGTAGAAGGTATCCGATACAATCTTCACAATTTCAAAGCGAGGAACGTAGATTTTATAGATGTTTCAAGCTGATTTACGATCGACTGTGATTTATTCTGATTTTAACATCGGTTCGTTCATCAGTTCTCGCATCAAAGATGAATACAACCCTCGTCTATCATCATATACATATAAATCGAAATTCTTACGATCGATTTACGAGCTACGATCCGGTTTACACCGTGTCCTCGCCGCGATACTTTGCCACCTTTATCGATCCTTTAAAACACGACTGCACTCTATAATATACGGCCGATGCTTTCTAACACGTTTTAAAAGTTTCAACCTCGCTGTTGGGAAAGAATGAGAAGTTTCCGGGGAAACGATAAGCTTCCGGGAGAAACTCTCGAATGTTGCCGCGCTTGAATACGTCACTGTCCAACTCGAAACTTCAATAAACCATAGGAGATCCGGGACGAATCGAAGATACACGTCGCAACACGAACAAATTTTTGTTCCATCTCGGAAACTTGTATCGTATATGTATGAAAGAGGAAGTAGGCTAGTCAGGGGAAACAAAGTCAATGATAATTTAAAACGATTCATCTTATCGTGCTTCAGCATTCACAGTTTAGGAACTTTGAGGATCGCCGGTGATCTGAGCTAGTTAACGATTTATGAAGCGTACGTATCTTGCGTACGAAGCTTTTGTCATTTAATATTTAATTATTATTTAGCCATGAAACGAGTACGATTCGCCTCTATCAGTTTCTAAGTTTCGTATTATTTATCTCGGGTGTTTATTAGAACTGGAAGAACAATGCTGGGCGTTTATAGACAACGACGAGTTGTTCACGGAAGACACAGCTTTCTTGTTGTACTTAGAGGCAAGAAAGATCAGAAACACTGCGGTTATGGAACTGATGGTTCCTAGGATCATGAAATTCTTCCTGATACTCGTCAGCACCAAAGACTTCTTAGATTTATCCGTCGACGAATTGTGTCTTTTGTTAAAATCCAACTATATTAGCGTCAACAGGTATCTCTTACCCTTTCGCTTAAATTAAAACAAATTAAAAACACTATTCATTATCAATATGTTGATCAGCGAAATGGAGGTGTTGATGTCTGCTGTTCGATGGCTGATGTACGATTGGGAGAATAGGAAGCAGCAGTTGTTGGAAGTATTAAAATGCGTCAGGTTTGGATTGATTGCCCCATGGCAGTTGGTCGATGTTAAAAGAAACCCGGAGAACCCAGAATTCATGGAGCTTATGTCTTACCCCGAGGTACAGAAGATGGTAGACGATGGTTTAGCGTAAGAATCGCATCAATTCTCCTTAACGACACCATGAAATACTGAAAGATTGATTCCAAGATACCGTGATATCGTTTCCAGTTTCGTCATTATTAAATACTGGTACGGCAATCAGACCGAAGATTACTATCATTGGATCGATTTACTGGGACTTTCGGAGCCGACCAATCGAAATTGGGCTGGAGAGGATAAAGTATTTCAGAAATTATCTTCGATCGATTCAATTCATTTTAGAAACATTTATGTTTAACGATTATTTTTTCTTTTTTTTTTCCCAAGAACTACGTGACCTATCGAGAATTTCTACTTTATCTGGAGGAGTATCAGAGGACCAAAATTTCGGAATTAAAAAGTCGAAGGATCCGACCGAAACCCACCCCTCCCAACTCGCCCCCGAACGATTACACGTTTATGCCTCCGAAAACTTCCAACGATTATATGCAGAGTTCAGGTATCGGAAAATTCCAAAGATTCGCCATTTATTCGTGTAACGAACCTTGGAATTATGTTCTAATTCGTTTCGAGTAACATTTACGAATCGACTGAAGCTATTCCGTAACAAATTCCACACGAGGGGTTTATGTTGCGCGGGGGAATTTTGATTAATCGAGATTAATTATTTAGGCGACACCCAAGCAATTCATAACGATGCAGCGATGCATCCGGGGCACTCGAAGGTTCCACCTGCAGGGAACTATTTACCGTTACAAATTCCCGAGGGCATGATGATGCCTCCGAAATTTATGAACGAGTATCTGAGCAGCTTGGAAAGAAGCAAAGGGGTGAGTAACCCTGGGGTGAGCACGAATCGAAGATCGACGCAGAGACATCAAAATGGACGAATTCAATGATCGACCCCGTCGAGAGAAGTTGCAAAATCGTGACACTCGTATTTTTCTATTCCTCGAAGACGTGTTTCGAATGAAAACATGAGAACGAAACGAATTTTTCTTTTCTTTTCTTTTCTTTTTCATTACTTTCCTCGTGTCGACGAATAGAAGTAATACGAATTCAGAGATTGTGTAATTAAAAGTTTAGCTCGTATATATCGTGTATCGTATATTTATTTTATTAAACGTCGATTTGTGTAAGAAAACACGTTTGAATTTGTGAAACGCGAAACTCTTAGCGATTCAAGAGAGCATACAGGTCGAGGAAAAAAAAAAGTGAATCATTAAGAACGGTGAGTCGTTTTGCGATCAAATTTCTTGACGAGAGAAGTCTGGCCAGATTTGCCCTGTTTCAAAAGTTTTCCTTGCTTTCAGGAATTATATCGCGCAGTTATCGTCTGAGAAATCTCGAGGTAAGCCGCGTGCTTGTAAGTGGAAATAATGATAAATCTCGCCCGAGAAATGTCACGGAGCTGTAGTCAAAGGTCAGAGTTTATGTTGCTCGAAATCCGTGCCTTTAATGCCGAAACCCTTGAATAGCCCGGCCAAATACCATTGTGCGATGTCGAGATTCTCGTAGAAACTGCACTTACAGCATATAAGCTCTTACCTTGAGATTACACCGACCCCGTAACAATTCAGTTGCCGTACATCGCACAAAACAGCCATATTTTACGTTAACGTGCATGGCCGCAATTCTAAATTGGATCGCTATGATAATTGTTGCGCCTTTAAAGTAACATTCTAGTCAATGTAATTAACTTCGTGAAGTTGCACAAAGAGAAAAATTTCCCGCAGATTATTTCTAAATTTAAATGCCTTTGTATACCTTGAATTACTAAATTAAATATCAGGATAATCCTGAATGTGGCTGTTTTTCATCGTGACGATCAAGGATCGTTTAATTTCAGGTGTATTCATTAACACGTTGAGTGCGACGTCAGTCCCTGGGGACTGACAGTGGATTTTTCGTTCGGAAATTTTCAAATATCTAATTTCAAAATTTTAAGATTTCAAAGTTCCAAATTACGAACTTTCAAATTTCTAAGTTTTAAATTTGCAAGTTGCCAAATTTCGAACTTTCAAATCTCAAATTTCTAAATTTCAAATTTCGAACTTTCAAATCTCAAATTTATAAATTTCAAATTTCCAAATATCAAGTTTGTAAATTTTAAATTTCCAGATTACCAAATTTCAAACTGTCCGATCTCAAATTTCCAAATTTCCAAATTTCCAAATTTCAAATTTCCTAATTTCCAAATCTCAGATATCTACATTATAAATTTCCAAGGTTCCAAATTTCGAACTTACAAATCTCTAATATCTAAATTTTAAATTCCCAAATTACCAAGTTTCGAACATTCAAATCTCAAATTTCCAAATTTCCAAACTTCAAACCTTTCGTATGGACAACATCGATACACGGAACCGGCAGTGTCAAGATTAAAAAATAAATGTCATAATATAATATAATATAATTGAGCGCTCGCCGTCAAGTGCTCACTCGCTGCCGGCTGAACGGAAAGGACAGTAAAATCGGCGCCGCGCTCAACGTGTTAAATGACCACCGATGAGCAACGAATATTGATGTGAAACATTGTAATATTATACAGAACGTAGAGAGGAAGTCTGCTTTCGACGCCAGGCCCGCCGGAAGTGGAGAAACGGCGAAACTCGCGTACAGATCGTCGACCGCCGAGAAACGCGCAGAGGAACATTGTAAACGTGGCGCGAATTTGCCGGTAACTCGAGTGCCGATCCTAGAAAGACCCCGAGGAGAAACTTTCGTGTTCCTAGTTCGACGGGGTGTTCTCTTTTCCTCAGGATGTCGGTAAATTGGATTACGAGAACCGGCGGGAGAAGAACGCGACGGATGTTTGCCGGTGCCAGCAGCGCGAGTCGAATCGGATATTTTTCGCGAGTAAGCAACAACAACAGCCGAGATGCAAGATGTCGGAGGAACCGGAAAGACGAACGGGCTCCGTCAAATCGGAAGAGGAAGCAGCCACCACCATACAGGCTGTGTACAGGGGGTACAAGGCGCGAAGAAGATTCGACGAAGTTAGTTCGAGATAGTTTGATTTTAATCGTGATATGGGTTAGGATTAAGCAACTACGATACTTGCAAACCGAACCACTGAAATATAATAGATAATTATTCTGACCGTAGTTGGGAGAGCCGTGACCCAAAATTCTAATTACCTTGGTTTCCACAATTAGTTCAAAGTTTATCGTAGGAAACTGGAGCACTGACAGCGACTGATTATTTTAACTACAATTATTGGGAGAATTACGATCGAAAATTTTAAATTTCACGGCTTACAAAATTATCTCAAAGCTTGTATAGGGAATTGAAACTTTGAGATGTAACGAGTAATTATTCTAATTCCAATCTGGAATATCACTACCCAAAATTTTAATTAGCTTGGAAATGATGACAATTTACATTTGATGAAATTTCATAGGGATTAATTAATTGACAATTCGAAGACCGAGTAAAATGAAAACTCTTTATTCCAGTTTAATGGTACTTTTTTAAAGCGATTCGTCTCTGAATTAAACATTTCTAAAAGTGTTCTACAGGAAAAAGCATTAAACAAAATTCGAGGAACTCTCTCTCTCGCGATGCGTTTTTATCAAATACAAAAAACGAGTCTTTTCTACACGTTGTTCTCCTAAACGGTAGATAAGGAAATCAACGTCGGAGGAGAAGCGGAATATCAAGAAGGTAGCGGAACTTTTAGCCATTCCGATGGACGAAACGCCACGCAATCCCTCCAAGGAGACCGTCAGAATTTCAAGCAGTTTAGCGAACCAAATGAGAAACGAGAAAGACGGCACACCGCGAGCGTTAAGTCCGTGGAAAAATACGGTGGAACAGGCGATCCTTCGGAACAAACATCAACGTTTCGCTGATGATCAATTGGACCATGTAAAGAGAGAAATTTCATTAATACCTAATCGTTCCTTAACTCTTTGACAATTTTGTATTTCGTGGCATTTTTACGTACGCGAGTTCAACTGCCTTTTCGATTGAATTCTATTTGAGAAAGTCAATTTACGTATGCTGGAAAATTGCTAACTTTTCGAATCAAAATTGATACTTTGATAAAATCGTTAAATTGAATTAGTATTGACAGCTAGTCGAAACACTCCAACGACGATTATGGCTTTCCTTCTATTTTATTTATCGTCAAAATCCTTGAAGTGATTCCGTTAATCAGCAGGTTTTATACATATATTTGATGTCCTTAGTTTGACACACGTCCGGTTGGTTACGAGACACAAAAGAACAAGCGAATCCTGCAGAACATAATGAATCAACGGGAGACGACAAAACCTATCAAGACCATAAAATCGCCGGTGTTTTTCTCGAATTACGACGAAAAAACTAGTTCCCCTTCGGATAACACGGACACTGAGGATCCTTTCTCTCCGCGAACGGACGCGAAATCGACGGCGACAGATTTCGACGAGCATGTCGCAATCGATGAAACTGTGACGAGGAACGATGGAACGAATTATCAAGGTGGTGACAATCCTCGGCGATTAAAACCGGGCGTGAAGAACGTACAAATCAGACCGTCCAACTACAAACGACCCCTGTGAGTACTGTTCTAATTAATCCTTGGTAGGAAACCAAAATCTATGCTTTGTAAATAAACTTGGTCGTTTGTCATTTAACTATCTTAAGCTTCTAAAAGAAAATTTGAACAAATTTTGAGAGATTTATCAAATTCTGCACTATATTATGCAATCGTTGCTTTAAAACTCTTTTCAATAAAAGTAGAAATGCAAAATTACCTAACTTCGTCGAACAAATTTAAACAATGATACATTATTGATACATTATTCACACAAACCAAGGAATGAATAAAGTAGTAGAAGCTTTGAATTGCATCAGAATTCCTTTCAAATTCATAAACGAAACCGTATCAAGGTGGACAAGTCGATCGATACCTTCCTTTTAACCTTTTGCGGTCTATGAATCCCACGCAACGAACCGCTGGCGAGCCTGAATTATTTAGGAGCGGTTAATACACGTGGCTGGTGTAAAGTAATCCGTGATGAAAATTAATATAACGATACTTGCAAGAATTTTTATTCCATGCCCTTTTCGGTATTTTGAAATTTTATCTCACCTTTTTTTTTACGATATTTAACGTTGATTTAATTCGGAACTTTGAAGTTGAATAGAATGTTAACCCTTCAAAGTCGAAAGGCTGCACTGCTGGGGTAGCACTCATACATTATAGAAAACAAACGACTCAATTATGGGTACATGTACAGAATTTCGTTTCAAATTACAGTTCGAAGTATTATTCTGAGAGTATCGAGTGTCCAATACTAATCATTAGTGTTATAAGAAAATATTGATCATTGAAGATTAAATCTACAGCCTCTATAATTTCGTATCTCTATTTATATCTGACCAAATGTACCAGTAAAAACTGTGTGCCATAAAATTGCTAATTTATACATTATAACTGATAATTATTACACCGTATAAGAACAATCTAAAGAATGACGAGATAAAAAGTTACGCGACAGGGTTACAATGTTAAGCGTACAAGGAAAAATTTAGAATCGAGTCACCAAAATCCCCAGAAGATGAATCACGTGTTTGCAGACCGCAGAGGATCAGCAGCAGCATGTTGAGCTCGAATCCGGATGGCTATTATTTCGACAACTCCCTATTTTTTCCGGATCGAGAATCGATCCTGGTTTTCGGTGGTATCGATCCGCACGAGGAGTACGGTCGTGCCGGGAACACCGGCAAGGACGTATACAGATTTAAACCTGACGAGAACATCTGGGAATTCGTGGGTGTAATTCCTCAGCCGCGACACCATCACTCGGTCGCCTATCTCAAAGGTCGTATTTATTTAGTAGGTGAGTCGAAAGATGACGAAACGTCGGATGCAATTTATATCTTCTTTCTTTATTTTTACCGACGATCAAACAATGGAACTGGACAAACTGGAGTTTGATAAAAAAAAAAAAGATTCCCATATTCCGTTAGCGCGACGCTTAACGAGAGACTCTTACGGGCGTATAATCTTCTTTACGACTTTGTTTTTTTTTTCGTAAGAAGATTCATTGCGCGACAGGAGAATTAAAAGTGTGTATATATATAGAAAGAGAGAAAAAAAAAGGACAAATAAATATTGTCAGGAGGAGCGGATCCGCTGGAAGACAAACTGCACAGGAAGAGCACCGCGGTCGGTAGCATGTGGAGTTACGATCCGACAACCAGGACCTGGTTCAATGAACCCGGCATGCTGACAGCCAGAAAAGACTTCGGATTGGTGGTCAGCCATGGGAAAATGTACGCCATAGGAGGGCAAGCCAGCAACGGGATGTGAGTTGTTACACAGACCTCGTACGTGGAATAATTACCTAGACTACCGCGCTTTCCTTCATTTTCCTCGCCATTTAATTCGAATGCTGTGCAACAATCATTTGCTATTCAATTTCAGCCTAACCCGATCCCACGCTGTACAGAAATATCTTGAATAATGATTAAATGATATTAAAAGGGCGTCGATTGGCGGTTACGGCAATTTTTATTAACGAGCAATGATCTTCGAGCAAAACAATCCGGTTACTTAACGCGATAAGAAACAAAAGGGTCATCTGATTTATAGATACCGGCGGCTGATAACAGATAAGCTTGTTTTCAGAGCTCTGAAGACGGTAGAGGCTTTCGATCCATCGGATTCTACTTGGAGAGAGATGCAACCGATGCAGACTGCCCGGGTGGGACCAGCCAGCGTGAAATATAGAGACCTGATCTGGGTCGCTGGCGGCATGACAAAATCGAAAAAGGAGCTGTTCTCGAAGGAAGTGGAATGTTACGACCCGATAAAAAATTTGTTAGTAAAATTTCCTCTCGTATAGCCCTTTTCATGAGCTTGATCATTATTCTCATACGTTAGTATTCTTTACCATTCACAATCTGAAAACCTTTAATTTTATAATATATAAGAGAGAAATTGTCAAGCACAATTTTCTCACTGATACCCTTTCGATATAAAGAAGAATAAAACAAAAACATCTAAAATTCTTTAAAGTATATAATTCCCGAAACAAGTATCCCAAATGATCTATGGAGTTTATGAAAGCCACACCCTTGGTTAATCGAAGAACGGTAGTCTTTGAATAAATTTTGAAATAAAACGTGGAGGAATAACAAAATAGAAGAACCTTCGATCTGTTCTTAAATATTTCTATCCAAATCCAAAGTACCACCTGAATTGGAACGTGTTAATTAACCCTTTGACTGCGACGTGCTTTGACGAAAAGTCGTAAGAAATTTCTTTCCTAAAGTCGAGGAAACAAAAAATTATAGTTGAAGTTAGGTTAATTCTTACTTGCGATCTTAAAATTTACTGGACGTATAAAGCCTTTCTTGTACATATGTATATTAGATCAGCTTTCGCGGTCAAAGGATTGATAATAAGTTTGATTGGTGGCGTTAAGAGGATAAATACGAAAGGTATTATTAAACGCGTTTCATAGATGGTTAAAGTCGGTGTGTTTGAGGTCGCCCAGGTGCTTCGCCTCCTTTTACGTTGTTTCCGATTGCCTTTACGTGATCGGCGGAGCATCGACCACCGAAAACGGAACCCACAGCATCGACAGCATCGACGTGTGGAATGGAAACGATTGCGTTTGGAGGGAACACGCAAACATGTCGATCGCGAGACACGGGCATACCACCGGATCGATAGGTCAGTTTTAACGATATCGTGATATCTTATCAAACTATCGGAAGGTACGATAAATTTTTAACGCTTCAATGATCGTTAACCACCTTTACGGGATGGTCTTTCTGGGGTTGTATTTAATCCTTCCACGTTCGTTTCTTTAAGGTAACTATTATTATCAGCCATCTGGATGGTAGTAGTTAATTCTAATAAATGTGGAAATTCACTTTGAATTAAATTAGAATTTGGAAATTGATAGTCCTTCGATTAAATTACAAATTGGAAATTGGTGCTTAATTACGAGCAATTATCTTTTTCTTTTGCAACGCGTCAAATTAAAAATTGAATATTTACAATAACATTCAATTAAATGTTGCGGTAAGCGAAATTTCAAATATTACTTTTGATTAATTGCTGTTCTGCAGGTGATCAATTGTTGATAATTGGTGGAGTGACCACGGTGTTCATGAAGACGTTGAACAGCGTCGAATGTTATTGTTGCGACATAGAGAAATGGATGAAGGGTGTTGCAGCACTGCCGCATTCCGTTTCCGGTCACGGGACCGTGTCTTTACCGCCAGCAAATCTGCTGATCGATCACTGATTGAATAAAAAATTATGTTTCTTTGTGTTACTCGTTTAATGATCGACACATTAAACAATTATTTTATCACTGCCATTTATATTTTGCTATTTCTTTACTGTAGATTATAACCCTTACACCTGTTTGTGTACGCTCTTTAGATATTATATACGAATGGATTTGAGAAACGTTTAATATGAATAAAACAATATCAGAAAAGGTACTTTTTATATTAATTAACAATGTATGATATTATTCGATATCGGTAACACACCAATGGTACGTTACCGACGTCAGCATGTTACCGATACTGCGGTGTTACCGACGTCGGTATGTTACCAACGTTCGCGTGCTATCTGTCGCGAGTGTTCATTTTTTCAAAATTAAATTACTCAGTTTTGTTATATCAATGAGAGTTTCATGAACAAGATTTCTTTGTGTTGGAATCCACTTAGTTAGGTTAATAAAATGTAACAAATTAATTTTTTATTTAATAATAATGTTGTAATATCATAAAATTATAAACCTGAAAAATGTAGCCCCATCAAATGATTGAATATACTAAAAATACCATGAATTTCTTGCTTTTATACCGACCATAATTTGTTACTTTATAAGTGTTTTAAAAAACATTTACACTTTTCTGACAACCTAGTAACTTTTGTACATTAATGAGAAGCATAATCAATTCATTTGTATGAATTAGATTGAAAGTGTTTCATTGTTTCCAATTTAAAATTAAATTTGCATAACGTTTCACTTTTGAAAACTGTCGTAACTACACGAGGTATCGTGAAATGCAAAAGACGAGCGCGAAATTGCTTTTCGCGAAGCGTACCACTTTCAAATGCGACCATCAGGTGGCAGCAGCGTCCCCTTCAGCAGGCAGCCGCCATCTGTCATGGCAGTCGTGCGTTATGAACCGCGAAGCGTGCGTGGAAGTTTCGAAAAAGGATTTGGATTCGAATGCGGCGAGGTAACTAGCCGCCTTGGAGATAAACGCGAGTTAACCTGAAAATGGCCGAATCGTGCGAGTCGGTGGTGTCAAGTGCAGTGACCAGTGTTGTGCCCCATGGACCAACGAAAGTGTCTGAAACGTCGTGCCAGGAGGACGCGGAGACATCCGGCTCCACCGGTATGTATGCCTGGCTAGAATGTCTCGTACAAGTTTGAAAGCAGTTTATTCAAATGCAACTGTCGAGCGCGGCCATGCAACAAGTGGCACAGAGCGCTCTTGCATGCCGAACAGGAGCGTATCTAGCGATTTATGGAGCCCGTTCGAGGCTCGCTTTTGCCCCCCAGTATTTTTCTGCCTAATATGTCGTCGTGGATCACGTGACTCATCGTTGACCTATGCCACTTAATTTCCGCGCGTACGAAATGTCACGAATACCGATGAACCGTGCCTTCCACTTGTAAACTAACATTCCCCAGAATTTTGTCCGATGACTCGTACAGGAGACTGTCAAACGTTCGCTTCGATTTCCTAACAATATTACAGATGATATTTTTGGAGTTTCACGTTCAACGTATTCTTCTTGGATTCTTTTAATTTGTATGTGTATTTTATGATAATCGTTACGGTTGATGGATTGAACATTACGTTACTGGCAGAAGGGATTATTATTAGACAGGTGGGTGAGGGATCGTGAAACAACTTTCTGAATCGGAGTAATTGTAACGTACGTTGAGTCTGATCGTAAATATGTAAGTATGGCTCCCCTTGGGCAGAAGGCAATCGCAACTCGAATGCGTTTACACGTAAACGCGACGGTATATACAATTAATTTTGTTCACAATTACTGACCAGCTAGTTGGCACATCCCCGCCGAAGAAACATAACAAGTTTCTATACCGGTTTTATTTTATTTATTTTATCTTCGTTTGACTGGCTTCTGATTTTTAATTTTCCTGGTGGCGCTGTCAAACGAGAAAGCCGTAGCGCCGTTTGCTAAAGACGCAAGAGTTTTAACTTTCTTCTTCCACTTTTTTTTTTCTTTTCAATAACCCGTTCAGTGGGTTTCTGTCTAAATATTGTACAATACGTTTTGAAAATATAATCGAAATTGAATGTGTCATCGCAATCCATGATCGCGGAAGTTCAATTCAGTTATCGACGAAAAAATGACACATTGATAAGTGATACGTGATAAGCTTAAAGCTGCGTCTTCGATATGAAAAGATTTTTCGCGTATTATCTCTTTATAAAGCTCGAACAAGTTTTATTTCACTTAAAAATGACGAAATGAGTAATCATAATCTGTCGCAATTCGTGTTACCATGCATCGGTATACCGTGACACACAAATTCATTGCAAATATTTCAAAATGAATTTAACAAATTGGAAATGCATTGAAAACCAACTCAGGATTAAAAATGATGATAAAATTAATCTTAATGTTGGTTAAATATAAATTTCTCTCCTTCGCGTTGGAACATATTCTGTTTTGAAAAAAAGATTACACAAAATCTAAGGGCACTAATTAATTCGAGTTTCCAAACAGTAGGATTTTAAATAATAAAGAATAGAATTCTTGAAAAAGCAACATCTTGATTTGGAAACAGATGGCACAGTAGTGTCTAGTGAGAAATATTCGAAGTAGGTGCAACGATGGCAGCACTGCGAAGTAACTGGGAATCCTATAACCTGAAATTGAGTATACTGTTTTGATACCTCATACGTTTCGAAGGTTAAGGTTGTTTTTGACAGAACAACAAGAATGTTAGAGCCAATTTTGGCGGAAGACAGCACCTGTATGAAATTGGTGCCTTCGTTGGAGGGAATACTGAACGATTTAAACGAAAATACCACGCACCATGATTATCTTGTTGCTTTAATAATAGTGTTACTGGCAGAGTCTGGTTTTTATTTGTCACCGACAAGTAACGACTACGCACAACGGTACGAGATAACTGTTTTTCCCTTGTATTTTTATTTAAAATATCTTCTGTCATGAACACGTTTCCCACAGTTCCAAATTAAGGTCTCTTCGAATACCAAAAGATTGGAAGAAACAAGGGACAGAATGTTACGAAATGAACTTCCAGTTGGAAGCTCCAGCTAATGTACAATGCAAACTGGTTGCAGTTCCATTGGGCGACATATTGATTCTGAACTTCTTCCCTTTCATAAAATATAAGAAAATCTACAGTATATCTGTTCAGAGTTTAAAGTTTGTAAATCCTTATTCCAGTGACCTTTCTGGAAGGTACATGAACTTAAAAATGATTTCTCACAGGTACAACAAATTTGCAATGATATCTAAACAAATAAGAAGATTCCTACTATTTTCTCATCTGATTATTTATTAGGTTTAAAGACTCGTTGTCCACTCCGGTGCGTTCAGATATATTGAACACAATGGGATTAATGGGTCCTAGTCTGCAGGCCCTTCCAACCGAAGTAAAACTCAGGATTCTGGGAATGCTGGATGTTTGTAGCTTGACAAGAATGGCACAGTGTTGTTTAGAATTTCGTGATCTTTGTTCAGAACCGCAATTGTGGAGAGACCTGTTACACAGGGACTTCCCAGGACATTCCTGTCAAATGATAACGAACAGCAAAGAGTATTATCGTATGAAATATCAGTGTCAACGAAGGAGGGTCAAAAGATATTGCATCTCTTATTTTTCAATTGCTTAAAATATTCCAGTAAATCTTCTCTTTGATCTTCTATCTGAACGTTATATTTTCTATAGAAATATCTACATTTACAAAAGACGAGTTAAATAAAACAGTTAAATTTTTACACATGGAATTTGTTATCCATCATCCTGTAACATATGATAGTATAGGCTTTTCCTCATGAATAAAATACCCTTTACCGATGTTGACAAATTTTTATCAGACGGATATTATACTTCTTCCGTCGTCCTTGGTATTATTTATCTTTAAATTTACTGCCTTATCAATTTAAGTTATATTATTTTCTAGATTAAATAGTTTAATTCCAAATTCCAAGTGAAAATATTATTTTTCTAGTTGATAGATTGTTCGTTGTCATCCAAGCGTGATATCTGTGAAAAAAAATGTTTTTTAATGCCCTTGGATGTTTGTTTTTTAGCCGACGAAGCAACGAAATCGGTAGTGTGCAACGAAAACGCGGAGACCGAGGAAACCACAACCCAGAGCAATGGCGATACCGGTGAGTGATAACAACCCTTTTATTCTTGCTTGTTTGCATTTCGCTTCTGGTGCACACGTTAGATGGAAGCACACCTGGCTGCACCTATCGATCAGGTGTGCAACAGAAGCGAAAATCTCGACCATAGGCGCCGACCAATCTGTAGGAATGATTACGACGTTCAAACACGATCCATTTGATTCGAGATTAAAGCGTAATCAAAGCACGAGCTTTTAATCCGAGTGTAGACTTATAAAAATCTTGCATTCATATACTTGAAATCCCTCCTTTTGCTTGAGCCCATGTTTTAAATCTCTCTTCTACGAACGTAAAAGCTGTTTATCGTTGTTTTTTGCCTTTCTAATGAAATGATGACACGTGAAACTTTTTCTTTAAATAAAAATGATGCGTTATAGTATAATAAGAAATAATATTAATTTCATTTTAGTGGATAAGTATTGATCTTATGTATTAATCTAATAATATTATTTCATATCAATAAATTAAGATTAAATAATAAGGTGATAAAACTATTGTTATTACAACTAATATTAGAATTAACTGTGTATCTGATAAAACATTTCTTGCTCTATGTTATCTATTAAGAACATCATAAATCTTTCTGAACGATCAGATTGATTTTAGTGGCTGTCGAGGGTGGTTTCATAAAAAATGGTATCTTTCTTAGATTCTTGATTTCCTATGATTTGTATTATCACTATGGATATTCTGCATGATTTATCGTCATCGATTATTAATTTCCAGTTTTCATTTTTCTTTCACAACAACAGCAGTTTCTGCACCCTAGTCAATCATAATTTGAAAGGTCCACTTGTTGCTATTCCTGATTTATTTCTCCCTAAATCTTGAATTTAAAAATCAAAGACACGCGTGTGTATTTTTAAATTTAATTCCAATCTTGTACAATAAAGGTTTCTTCCACAACATTTCAACAAGCTTCTAAATTTTTATTCCGTAATCCCAGTTCACCAAATTTTGTTTTAAGAAAGAAAAGTGTTCGTTTTATGACCGATCGTCTTCGTTGTTCGGTGTTAAAAACCGCGTTAGACGCAGGCCGATTGATAATTGTCATTATACTCCCGATGGGACATCGAATCGCGGTAGGGAAATGATTGAAACGTTTCCGCAGATTGGATTTGTCTCGCGTGACTTGTAATAAATGTATCCTGTCGTTTCGCTAATCAATTTTCATAAAATCTCCAAGCGAGACTACACTTTTATTCGATTTCAAGATTAATTTTCTTATTATCCCGTCCAATTTTTATCGTCCCTTTACGCTGATATAAAATAATGTACACACGATATTCTCTTTCCGTTGATTTTATGAATTCGCCGTTCATTATAAAACGTAAAGGACAGAACAGATAAATCATATTTTTTATTTTATTCTCATTGTGGTTTTGTTTGGATCGGTGCAGCGATATTTCTGGTGGCGATATTTTTTCGCTGAACTCGACGGAATATCAGTGTGTACATTGATTTTATACACGTTCGTTCGCTTTGCGAGGGAAACGTTTAATGGTCGAACGAAAACGGAAGCGATTATTGTTTGAATATTTACTCTGTTACAAATAAATAATGTATGTTCCGCGTTTCGGTCTATTTAACTTTCAGCACGAAGCTGTTTACCTCGATGGGAGTACTTAAACTCTTGATACTCTACCCGAGATAGTATATACTTCATTTTATGAATTCTTTAATACTAAGAAATACGGTTATTCGATTCATTCTCGTTTTTAACTTAAAATATTAGCTCTTAAAAGGATGTATCAAAATCAATTTTATATATTTTATCTATAAAATATATAATCAAAATATCGACCTTCTTCATAAATGAGAATAATTGTGTCATAAATGACACATCTGTATATTTATGCAAAAAAATATATATACATGTATGCAGGGTGGGACACAATTAAATCTCCTTTTAACTTATTTAAATTATTCGAATTTTTAACTTAGAAAACATATAGCATTCCATTTCGTTTATTAAATAATTAAATATTTAATCGCAAGACCTTCGTAGATTGGACAAAAAAATATTGATAAGGTTGCTTTGATATTTCAAAAAATGAACACGAAAAATAATTCAAAATTCAATCTAAATTGTTAGCACTCCTCATGGTCCGTCGTCCAAGGATTAATCTAGTAGCAATCAGAAAATTGATTTCATTTAGAACCATCCCGTATAATAACTTCTCTTGATTCACTTCGTTATTCATTACGGTACTCGGTCATGCTTCCTTTATAAATTCCTGTATCAATTAAAAATAAAAAGGAAACATAGGAATCGAGCTGGTTGTTTGAACATTTACGCAATTCAGTCGTCCGGTCACGTACCAACGATTTATGTTATCGTTTCTCTCTGGCTCGCTTTTTTCCTCTCTTCCAAACCGTGTGATTTCTAATATTCTTCCCGGGTTCTCGCTACGGCTTAACGAACTGCGAAGTTTTGGCACGAAACCGTGGAATACAGTCGGGCAAAAACGTAATCAGCGACGATGCCGCGTCCCTGTTTCGCGACACTTTCGGTTCATCCTTTCTCCTTGCCGAATATAACAAAGAAAATATTTCTTCTCTCGTCTCGGTTCACGTTTGTTGTCGAACGACGAATAATCAGCAATACCCAGTTAAGCTGATTCGCTTCGACCGTAACCGTTGCTTAACAAAGTGTTTCTTTAATCGAAGGCTCGATGTTGAACGCGATAACGATTAATACTATAACGCCGAGGCGGAGTTATTAACACGCAAATTTAGGGCAAATCTAGTCGTGAGGTCGGTCTTCTAGGGAAGTGGGTCACAGCAGGTGGCGGCTCGTGTATTACGAGGAAGAGGAAGTGGCGGGGAGATGGTGGAAGAGTGCACTTTTCAAAATCGACCGCTAAACGCTTGTTCCGTGAGAGATGCACCCTTCCTGGTATCCCTGGATCCACCCTAACGCCCGTTTGTTCTTTGACACGCATTCCACCGTATTCTTCCTCTTGGTCTGTTCTTCGCGAATGATTTTACCTATCCCTCTCTGTTCCCGTTTCGTTCACGATCCATCCGATGGAACGTTTGAACACAGAACAGGCCGATGAACGCGAAGCATCTGACGAGTCATTTCGAAATCGAAACGGGATAGAGCAGTTGTATTCCAGAATCGGGACAAAAGCTCTTGGCTGGATGGCTTGCAATATTATTAACCCATTTGGATCGTTAGTGCTTATAGTTAATGCTTTAATATTATTTTGATTAGCCTTCATCTTATGTTCATCCCTTTGTCAAATATTGATAATACAGGAATTAGCTACGTTTCTGATTATAATTTCAAGTTTCATTATATATATATATTTATTTTGTATTCTTAAGGGGTTAGTATGGATTTATTGCACATATTTTCAAGAATTTTTTTTCTCACAGTAAAATTTATTTTTAGATTTTAACATTTTTATGGATTAAAGTAGAGGTTTGAAAGTAAATGAAAAAAATTTTTTTTCGAACCAAAGGGCACGAAATCGGACTTTTAATGCCTGTTTGTTTTCAATTCCTCAAGGCGAGAAGTAAATATTTTGTGCCCTACGGCAAGAATCGAGCACCTTGCATTTGCCAGACAAAGATTAAAGGCCAGATTCTTGCGCCCTCTCGTTCGAAAAATAGCGTACGTAACACGCGCGAAAAATGGGTGACTCTCACCCTCGACTCGGGCGCCATTCACCCATTTTGCGCCCTTGGTACGTAATGTATTATTTTTTTATACATATATATTTACTTGGTGATCTGGCTGTCTGAAGTTAGCCCTGCTTTCACCTTGTCGGCACGAAATCCGGATTTTGGAGCATTTTAAAACAAAAAACCGAGTATTTTATACTATACCTATACCTA
Organism: Stelis phaeoptera; assembly: GCA_943735885.1. NCBI lineage: Eukaryota > Metazoa > Arthropoda > Insecta > Hymenoptera > Megachilidae > Stelis > Stelis phaeoptera. The sequence goes on from OX030933.1 coordinate 10,152,047, forward strand.
AAAAAATGGCGTACTCATGAATTTTTTTACCTTTTTTTTTTTACAACTGAAATTGTTTAAAAACAGGGTAAAATATTAATGAATATTTTCACCCAAATGCACAGAATAATCCCTCAAAATTTGAGCACAATCGGTGCAATAGTTTTTTTAAAATCATGTGGATAAGGTCGTAAAACATTGTTTTTAGAAAAAAGCGTTTAGTTTTTTTTTCTCGTAAAACTGTACATAAAACTTAAAAAAAGCCTCTTACCTTCAATCAGCGATGCCTGCTCCATGTACATTATTCCTCCATCTTCTTCAAAAACTTCATTTTCTTAATTTTTAAAAATCAAAAAGTTTCGAAAAAAAAAAATCCATACTGACCCCTCAAAGGAATAAATGTAAATCTGGCACCATGAAAATACGATAATTTCGAGTTGATGATTGTCGCAGTCAAAGGATTAAAAACTAATGGACTTGGAACATAATAATTTGATACAGGCAACATATGAAGTGTCGTGTTTCAAAAAATAGATTTCACAATCAGTTAAAACCAAGGGGGGTGAAAAAAATGTTAAGCATCCAAAAAGCATCGTAAAAGTGGTTGTATCTCGAGGAACGTCTTGTGACATCACGAACTTTCCGAATGACCTAATATGTCGTATGCGTATTTCGAAGCCCGGTAGCGGGCTTAAGCTTGCGCCGTTTGGCCTTTCTCTGTCTCCCTTTCTCGCCTCGTCTCTCGCTCGGCTTTCCAGTCTTTCTCTGTTCCACGAACACGGTGCCGATGTTCTCCGTTCTCCGGGTTGCTCCCTGGCTCTCTCTCATCCCCAGTGCGCGCATCGAACCCGTCCTGGACGAAGGTCCTTCCCGCTCCGTCGCGCGTTCCACGCACGTTTCGCCACGATCGAACCACGTCTTCTGGCCTACCCTCTGCGATCCTCGTGACACGGGATACGCGTGTACACACGCGTAGCTCCTTGATTCCCGTGACGAGACGTGGACCGCGTGGGGAGATCGTTGCACGCGCGTGGATCTCGATCCAGTCGTCTGTGCATGTGTGTGGATGTGTTACTCCGATCGTGATCGACGAGCCGACGATCAGTGACGGAAGCGAGAAGAGTTTCGTCCTACTTTCTGATCGAGAAGGATGATTCGAAGGGTCTGAAGAAGTGCTTGGTGTACACTCACGAGTGGTCGGAATTTGGATTTCGAGAAGCGGAGACATCGATGTTTTGGAGGCTTTGAGGGGTGAAGAGGGCTGGTTCTTGGTTCTCGAGGTTTATGGGGTTTTTCTTATATTTTTAGATTATTCAAAGAAGTGGATTGTACTGTTCTTTTGTTGTACGAAGTTTATATAATTTTTGAGTAAAAACGCGTGAACGAATATTGATTTGTCGGTGGAAATTTAAAAGATTCTTCAGATTTAATTACAAAGGACTATAGTATGATTTAGATATGACGGATATAGAAAAATTTCTTTACAAAGTCAGCCCACTTTCGTACATGTCTTTATGCTATAATTAATGTACTGAATATTTTGAGCAAAGATCTTAAGAATGGGAAATTTTTGAAATAATCATTCCTGAATGGTATAAAGTTGCGCCGAATGCTTTAGGATTCTTGAAATGATCAGTTTTATAATACCACCTATTTTTAAGCAACACGTATCTATAAATTTCAACGTTCGGTTTGCTGTTCAAACATCGAATCCCCAAACGACTTTGAGAACACGGTCTCGCGTTTGCTCAAAGTACGAATAATTGAAGTGCCACTCGGTGTAAAATGTAATTTCCCGTTCGAAGTATATTCAAGCGCATTCTGTTCACCGTTTGTTCATTCCAGCAAACGTAGATATATTTTCCGCGATGAAATCGCAAAGAAAAACGAGAAAAACGAAATTTGGCACGTTTATTAACGAATGGAAACTTTTTAACGAGCACGAAAATTAACACGGTCGGGCGTCAAAGTTCTGCTAGCAAAACGCGAGGGCAAAGACGAGCTAATAAGAGAATCTCGGCTCGTTAAAGCATGATCCTTTGTTCCGCTACAAGACGAGGCTTTTAAAGTCCCTGGCAACGTTTACAATCTTCGGATCGCTCGTTTTACCCGAGCAAATTTCATTTTCGAGCATACATATTTACACGGCTGGCCTGCGATTTCCGGGATCATCGTGTCACGAGCCAGCGACACGAAATTTACGAAACAAAGGCACTTTTATTCGCAGATTTACGCTCGAAGCTTTTTCTATTTTCCCAACGAAACAAATGTTTAGCAACGCGTCGGGCGAACAATTTATATCGGCCGACTCTTTCGTTGTTGAACGAACAGGCACATTCCTCCGCATTCCCGATCGTCGAACAACCTGTGCACGTATTTTTCTTCGCGACGATTTATATTATTCGCTTGAACAGTGAAGTATTTCCATCCAGCCGAAGCCACTTATCATTCGTATCATTAGTAGGTGTCAGACAGTCGCTGGTTACAATTTTTACTACGTTTCCGTACACACCTCTCGAAGACCCGTATTGTACCACATCGTTACACGACACCTGCTACAAGCGTGAAATATATATTGCCTAACAATTTGACAGGCTGGTGTCGTATGTTCACAGCTTTACCATTAATCAAATTTTATATACTCTAACAGTTACCAATTGTAATTTGAAGCATTTCAAATATTTTCTTATCTGACAAGTGACGTTCAAAATAGAAATCATAGATTCGGATCGAACTGTCAGTACTGTTTCCTTGATTTTCCACGTTGACCAATGTGTCCAATTTTTTATCCAGCCCCGTATAAATTCCAGCGCCAGTGGGCAAACGTGGCCGTGTCAATTTCAATTTCTCGCGGACCGGCGAACAATAACACGAACAGATTTCAGTCGCGACGGCCGATCGGAAAAATAAATCTCGCCAACGAATGCTTCCGGCGTCCAGCCGTTCGGAAAAGGCTGGAATCCGACGAATCGAACCCGCGTATCTCGAGGTTTTAAGAGGGTTCGTTATTAGCGGGGGAACTTTCGATTTATCCGAAGGGAGGAGTCTGACCCTACGGAGCACAAAGGCGCGGTTCAATCTCTGCTCGGTCCTTTCGCGTTCCCTCCAGCGATCGATCAGCTCGCGAGGCCCGACGTATTAATAGACGCGGTTGAAATTTACCCGCTCTGAAACGGACGAACGTCGCGACGATGTTGCGAGACCGCTTCTCTGTATCGTTTCCCTTTTTCCGTCCGATACGCGAATTTTGCTCGATGGCGTTTAACTCTTTGACGCCTCGCGTTGTTCCCTTTGTCGTCGCGACGCACAGTTGCGTCGTCGTGCCCGTCGATTCTTTGTCGATAGGTACCAGTCGCTTTATAATTTTCGTTTGAAAGTAACAGGCATATGACAGAAATTGAAGAGGTCATTTTGGTTTATCGGGTCGAAGACGAAAATGGCGGTGGTTAAAAGAAACGTAATAGAAAACTAGCGTTTTTTCAGTTACTTTCTTCCGTGTAAAGATATGATAAAATTAATATTTTGACGCAATCGAGGTACGGGCGATAGTACGGGCTAAACTTACGTTCATTTTTTCAGTGTTATATTTACACTAATAGAGCATTAACAATAATAACCGTTTATGTATAACAAAATATTTTTCATAAAGCTTAAAAATAGTACAATAAATGCTACATAATGTATTTAAATTAGAAACAATTCTTAATATTCGTCTCATTTTTCGACCCGATAAAGCTGAAATAATTGATAAATAAGCTGGGCAGTGCATAAAAAACACCGTAACGAAATTAAATTTCGATCAGATGTCATGAACGGATTTTTATGGAACGGGGTTATTGTAAATTGAAGTATACAAGTGTTTTCGTCGATAGTATCGAACAGAGGAGTTGAATTGCAACGATCGTCCCCGTTTCTTCTGAACTAATTCCAAATTTCGATGTGGTGAACGTCGCAGAGGCTGGGATCGTTCGGTTTCTCAGCCAAGTTCCGCGGATTCTTCGAAATTCTTCCAATAAAAACGACACGTAATCTACGTTGTGTTCTTGTGTTTACGATACACGTACAGATTCGCGGATCGATTAAAACGCGTTACATAAGAAGATCGTATCAGATTTAACTGTGAATTATAAACGCTCGATAAATTAATAATTCCAAATAGAATCCAAGACGTCAGACTAAAACAGAATCAAGTGGGAATAAACCAAGATAACCTTAACAATTTTCCAAAAAAGCAAACCTTCGGCGCCCCTAAAGAAATCTGTACAAAGCAATTCATCAAACATCGATGTCTCAGCTGCTTCTTCCCACGAAATAACGTTTCCAGTCCCCCTGACTCGAATCGACAGCATCGTTAATCGATCCTTCGGTTATCCCTAGTTTGTCGTAGCAAATAAACGGTATCGTAGCCAGAAGAAGATAAGGGAAATCGAGTGTTCCGATCGAAGCGACGGATCGGATCGGTGGTGAGTTCGACGGATCAATCGGATAACAGTGTTACGTGGACAATTTTCGCACGATCGCCGACAGCGGGGAACGTGTCGGTGTCGTTGGTTCCGCGTGGAAAATCGAACGGAGTATCGAGTTGCAGAGGAACGAACGGGTTCGGAATCACCACGGTCAGGTGAACGAAGCCAACCTGTCTCTGTCCGAGGTGGTGAGTCTTCTTGGCCTCGGCGACGACGACGAGGTCTTAGCCGGCACGTCCGAGGAGAACAGGAAGAGAGCATTGTGGCAATTTTATTCCACCGGAATGCTCACGCACAGCCACAGCGACGGGGAGTTCCCTATTTATTCCCAGGGTAAGTTTGTTGGCAGACCTTTTAGAATTTCGCACGGCGACGATAGGCTCCCATAGGGAAAATGGTGGCCGTAGAAGGTACACCTGTCATTAGATATAACATTGGAGAGTTACCACGCATTGCTAACACTAGCAAAATCCAAATTCCAAGTATTATAAAAAACGTGAAGAGGTCACCTGAAAGATCCTGCTTTTTCACCAAACTTGGTCGTGTAAAATCTGATTGTTTCCGAGACACTTTAGCGATGTTTTGTACTTAGTAATAATACTTTTACTTTTAGGCACGTACGATTGATAGATAAGCACCCGTGATTATATCCCTTGCTCTGGCGAACCGCGGTGCGTTGATATTGGGTTCGAAGTCATCGAAAGAAATATCTCCGTTGAATTATGATTTTTATTTAGTATCTACATTGTAACTACTTTTACATTTGTCACTAGAAAAATAATTTCATTAAAAAAAAACCCGGTTTTTTTATACCGATAGGTATACATCGTACAGAATTCTGAAATTACAGTTCGTCTCGTTATACTAATAACACTAGTTTACAAAATGAAATTGATTTCATGTACATTTGATGAGAGGTAACTTTTCTTATGGATTTTCTCCAGCTGAATTCGAAAATCAAAGTTACAATTTTTTTTATGGAACAGTTTTTAAGATATTGTAATTTTTTCAATTTTTTTACCTCTTTTCACTTTAAAAACCACATCTGGAGCTAGATGTGTCCGATTTGGTCGTTCTTGGTACCAAATGAGAGACATTGAAACGATGAACAAACATGTATAATGGGATCTTTAATCGGTTAAGCGGTTCAAAAGATATTGATAAAAATAGTCCAGATTTTTATCAGTTTCTATTTTTCCGTGGCCACCGAATAAGCTTAAAAATTTAATTTTTTTTTAAATCTGGACTATTTTCATTAATATCTTTTGAACCGCTTAACCAATTAAAGATCTCATTATACATATTTGTTCATCATTTCAATGTCCTTGATTTGGTACAAAGAACGACCAAATTGGACACATTTATCTCTAGATGTGGTTTTTAAAGTGAAGAGAGGTAAAAAAATGGAAAAAATTACATATCTTAAAAACTGTTCCATAAAAAAAATTTTAACCTTAATTTTCGAATTCAGCGGGAGAAAATCCATAAGAAAAGTTACCTCTCATCAAATGTACATGAAATCAATTTCATTTTGTAAACTAGTGTAATTGTCAGCATAAATTGAAAAAGAATAATAGTAATGGTTTTTGTAATTTTGCTCATGAAATCCGAAATCCGTCAAAATAATGGATCCGGTAAATCTAGTATTGGGTTTGCTGATTATTTCAAATTGAATTAGTTAACATACTCTAGATATAAAATAGTATCTTTCAAATATAAGGCAGACGGTGTGATTTCCTTCCCGTACGTTACCAGTTTTACTAGGAAAACTTATTCTGGAATAAGTAGAATATTTAATAAATAACTAGAATATTTCCTAGAAAACTTATTCCAGTTACTCGTTCGTTCAATGAAAAAAAAAATTTTTGGAAAAAAAATACAACCGACTTCGGAATGCCCTAAAAAGGACGAAATAATTTTAATTTATATTTCGGAGACGGCGCAATATTAACAATTTTCTACATTGGAAATTGTCAAAATACTTTAATTCTTTTACATATTTTCACAATTTTTGCGCCGTCTTCGAAATATAAATTAAAATTATTTCGTCCTTTTTAGGGCACTCCGAAGTCGGTTGTATTTTTTTTCCAAAAATTTTTTTTCAATATGTAGAGAAAGGGAGGAAGGTGAAAACGATTTAGACGAGAGTTTGTTGTATAGTAGTCGATGTTTTGTAAGCTTTTGTATTCTTGTAAATATTAAGTATCGACGTCTCGTTCGTGGGGAGAAGAAATACTCGACGAGAATCAATGTCCGGTTAACATATTACCGAATCCTTGGTGTCACATGTATTAATATATACAGAAATATACCGAAATATATTAAAATTCAACTGGTCAATGATATTTCAAGCATTTAATATTTTCGTAGTTTTGAAAAATTCACAGCACAGCAGTTTTATGGATATTCAACTTCCGCCAACATATGTCACCACGTTACCGAACCGAAAAATATAATCTTCAAGTTTGTATATTACTTTTCCTATCAACTAATGTTATTTAAATCTAAATTAACAGGAAACACTTGACGCATTAACGATCCCACAGGTCAACGCGAAACATTCAACGGCGGCGAAATTCCTGGCAATAAATATAAAAAAACATGCCTAAATTTTACGTGGTAGATAGCTCAGAAGATAGAGGAAAGTGCGTACATAATAACGCAATTTGTTGCAACGCGATATCTTAATTAGTTCCTGAGATATAGGGCTTCAAAGTTTGTATAGCGGCCGGCGCGTACGAGGGCAATCCCGAATGGGCCGTAGACTTTTTTCTAGGAATAGTAAAGGGTTAGACGTAAACAATGACCACGTGACCGCTACGCTAGACACTCGCTGTCTGGGTCCAAGCGTGCGACGGCAGCGAATTTCGACAAAAATTACGTTTGTCTTTACACGACGATATCTCAGGAACGGATAAAGATATCGACGTAAATCAAAAAGCGGATTAAAGTGGAAGGTTTCTACTTTCTTACGAATCTAACTTCATACCGAAATTCAAAACAGGACTTTGTTGGCAGCTCTTTGAACTTTTCGTAATTTTAATACGCGTTTCTTATGCAGTTTAACATAGTTTCTGACTTTCAATTGCCTCTAACAATAGAATATTATTATAAATATCTATCACACGCATTATTAACGATTCTTTCGTTTGTATCGTAAGTCGTTTGTATTTTTTTTTCCAAAAATTTTTTAATTTCACATTTTTTAGTGTAAAAAAAAAAAATTAACATACATGTCGAATTGAGTAACCTCCTCCTTTTCGAAGTCGGTTAAAAATGTATCGTTTCGTTCCAAGTATGAATATTTACGTTCGTTCGTGTTTCTTTGAAACCGTTTTTGTTGTCGGGAAAGAAAACTGGGGCTTCGGGTTTTCCTTTTGTACTTACGATCGCAGGAGAAGATGAAAGGTTGTTCCGATTCAAAAAGTTTACCTCTAATACGATGCATATAGATTTTGGTGTGTGTTTACGGAAATGTTCGTGTTTCTTTCGAAAGAGAAGCAAAAACAAACGGAGGATCGTAATGATGTTCTGAATTCACCGTTGCATGCTTCGGTTTGTGTAATCGTTGTACGTTTCTTTCAGTGAAAGTTCAGGGTGTTACACAGAAGGAAGGAAAGTCATTGTAATTTATAAGTCGTATTATTAAGTAAAAGCTGGACTTTTGTTACGTTTTTTTTTTTTCGAATACTTCGCTCATTTGATCAAGAAATAGAAATCGAATGTTTCTTTTAATACTCGTGTGTGGATGACGTTAGAAGAATTTTGAGATAGTCTTCGAAGATACAGAAGTAGATTTATGGAACACGCGAAAGAGACGTCCCGATTTTGCAGAAATTCAAAGTCTGGCTTGTTAGGTTCAATTATTCGGAGAACTTGGGTGTCCCGTTCAGTTCGAGTTGGAATTAGGCCAACCAACGACCCATAAACACGCTCGGCATTAATACCAATAAACTCATTAGGATCGGTGTGACCGGATACCCGACTCTCCTAATGATAGAAATTCCAGACGTGTGTGCTTCGCCGTTGTACAGGATGTTCTATCTAATCGAGATACATATCTGACGATTCTAATTTAATTCCACACCCTTTTTTTATTCCCATTTCCTATCCAATATGATATTAATTCCAGTTGATAAAAATGTAACTTTCGTTCATTTAACCCTTGTGTTAAATAACCAGAATTGTCATGGTTGCTCTATAACGTTGGTACCCGGGTACCCCAAGCGTTTGTGTGAACAGATTTTGTATGGAATAATGTTATCTAAAACCCTTCCGCTTTCTTTTTTATCACAAGATAAGTATTATTTTGTTAAAGGTAGAGAAATATCGACTTGTAGTTACATTATATTAATGTGTTGCGTGGGTATATAAGTATATTACTTTCAGCTCTTTATAGTTTATCTATAAATATAAATAAATACACTACACCAAGGATCACAAAAATTTCATTGACACTATAAACGAATATAATCAATATTTTATAGAAAGCAGAGATGCACAATGAAGTTTTCTATAGAGTTATATTTTGAAATGTTTTATGGAAATAATAATTCCTTTCGTGTAGATAATTTAGAATAGAGTTTGTAATCGTAGTATGAAAGAAGGCTGTTGGGATACTCGAGATTTAGGTGAAAACAAGAGAAGTTTTCAAGTGTTTCAAAATGCTGGAAAAAGAAACATATCTACAGAAAATAGAATCTAAACAAATAAATAATCCGTGTAACAATCGGGCACCTTTCTATCCCGGTTACAGAACAAGTGTATAAATACGTTTGGAATCTTCAAAGTTAATATTTTTAACAACAATTTGTACGCAGGAGACCGATATGGCCGTAAAAAAATCCAAAAAATGGAGATCTAGAGCCATTTTAAAATATCTCAATAAGAACTGAATAAACTTTAGACGGTTATTGACACAAGGGTTAATATATCTGTATCGACCAATCGAACTCGAGGATTATTTAAAAGAACACTCGTATAAATAATCGTCGCTGTGACGAAACACAGCGAATTGGAAAGTAGTCCATCGTTACGTGCAATTATTATGTCGATAATTGACTGTATACAGGTCCGCTTGACACGCGGCAAGAAACGGTGCCAAATTTGCTCCGCTCTGAAACGCTCTAAACGTAATACTGCCAATACTGTTGCGGTTTCACTGTGGCTCACGATGAAACTCGTGCAGTTTCAGTTGCGTTTGCCGCAATCGTTTCCTGCATCCTTCAGCCGTCTTCTACGGCGACCTACTGCGAGAGGATGTGGCTGCGTAATCAATTTTTAAGCGTGGACTTTTAATTGGCTGCCTTTGCACAACGAAAAAGAAAGAAAGAAAAAATCCATCGCTAATTTCTCCCACGATTGCCACACGTGGCCACGGTTAGCCGTGTTATTAGCGATCAAGAGATTTCGTACAGCTTCCGTTGTGTATGGTGGTGGGTGGTTTTATTCAAGAAAACGTGTAGGAGCGAAGGAAGTTATCGTGTGTTCAGTGAGAATCAATTTTCTGGATTAGAAAATCGATGTTTAAGCCTTCTGGTCCGATAGAAATTTTATTATACAGTATGGGCTTGTGGTTTTCTTATCTACAGTCGAAATGTTTATTTATTACACCTTAATATTTAAGCTTTATAATTTCATAAGTCTTTACAGATTTATTAGTATGGAAGATAAATACTTCTGTATCCGAAAGGAAGAACGATTAAATTTTTAAATTACATTCGAATGATTCCGGAGAATACAAATGTCTGCAGGTTCGATTAAAAAATTTCAAGCGGCACGTGTACGATGATACATCAAAATGGCGTCGATTGTTCTTACCCAGAGTTCTTATCGTGGCCAGATGGACAACATTCTCGCCCGATGTTAGACATTTTACCTATTCCCCGCCACCACTGAATAACATTGAGAATCCCTTGTAAGAGGTTGATTTATCGCGAAGGAAATCGCCAGAGCGATACAGCCGGGAGAAAAGTTGCGCATCCGGGCAACCGATAAATCGCGTGTCGAAGTCGGTCAGGTCGAAAAGAAATACAATTTGCATTTTGTTTTCCACGTTGTTTCCCCGCTGGCAGCTGGCACGGCCCGAGTTGGCGAATAAACTCGCGTTTATTCTGTTAGCCAGTCGATCGATGTTCCATCGTTTCTTGGATTCGTAACAGAAATGAAACGTCTGTATTCTTGATACCTTGTATCGCGATATTTTGTCAATTTTTATCGTTCGACTAATTAGTTACAATAATATTTACGTTACCAACGATATCGACTGTCAATCGATCAAAATTATGTTTTTCTGGAACCGACGTGATTTTCGTTCTGTTATCCCGATTGTAAATAAATTAAGTTTCTTTTTATAATTTTGCTCATACAGCGTTGGGATTCGTATTTCACCGTATTTGCGGTATTATTTTGGAAACGTGACTCTAACTTGTCCCGTGAAAGCCTGGATAAAAAGCGGGCAGAATTGCCTATCTCACGCTTCATTCCGTGGCAATTTCATCGTCGTTCAACCAAAACGACGTTTTCACGGTGAAACTGTTAGTTACGCGAAGCCTGCCGACTGTTCGTCACCGTTTGAATCCGTTTACCACGATACTCTGTGAATCTGAACGGCAAACAGGGTGGTTTTCTGTTGCACACCTCTGCGACGACGGCGGCCTGTTCCAAGCGAAGTTGGATGAGATTCGCACGAAAAGCTGCCCTTTAATTACGGCTTCGAGGATTACAGAGCTACTTTGATTTCTCGCGTGGCGATCGATCGATACGGAAGAGAGGAAAGAAAGATTTCGCCTGATAATAACCGGCCGTTCCTCGGGATTATTTTCCCAGCTGACGAATCGAAAGGTGTCCTTTCGTTGTGTTTCTTTACCGAGAGACTCTTGAGGAGATGCATCGTTGTTGGAAAGTTTAGCAACGATTGCTTCCGAGAACGATAAACATCTGGAAAAAGAACTCATTGGGCAGGAACCTTTGCAGCTCTGACATAAACTTCTGATTAAAATTTAAAATTGCTCGCGAATATATGCACGCATAAAATGTGCACATACGAACAAAATTAAATCATATTTTGGGGCCAGCTTTGTGCTAAAATAATTATTTTCGATTTTTGATATTCTTTGTCCCAAGTTTTCAGACAATTCGGGTTTCGAACTACTTCAGCAGTCGTCCGAAATTAAGAATTCTTTAGAGGGATTTGAAGGGACATCCGGTTCGCTGGAACCCTCCTAGCCCTCTTCCCATCGACCCACTGTATCGTCACGTTAATTAGAAAACTTCGTAACTCTAAAATCTCGAGTATTGTACGGGGACGGAAAGTGGTTTTCTTTTCCTTATACCCGAAGCTATTTATTAATTAAATATACATTTAACAGAGACGATGATATTCGAGCTTTTCAGGGATGAAAATATTTGCCAGCACAATTTGAATAAAATATAATCCATCTTTGTGTTTACTACAGTAATGATTTCTAATTGGACGAAAATGCATCGTCGCGTTCAGACTAACTCGTCTGGGAAGACTGGAACGTAGACGGAGCGTAGCTGAAGAAGGAGATACCACGGCATCGTGGCTGAGCCGAATTAGCGGGTTCACAGGGAGGCCGTTTAACGGGGAAGGAAGGTTAATCCGATTTGCATTTAATCAGCGAGCGAACCGTGCGATGAATATTCAAAACACACATAGGCCGTTTTACTTTAACGCTGTTCAACGTTTATCTTTGCTTGTCGCCCGTGTTCGCGTTCGTATTCGCTGGAACACGAGACCTACTTAATTTTTTGCAATTAAACGCCGCCATGGTAATCATTCCTTTTTGTATCTTCACACCGAAGGCTTCCGTGTACATCGTTCCATCGAACGTATGGTCGTTGATGATAATCATAGTTTGCCGATAACTTTCTATAGTAAATCGTTAATATTTCCCGGGAAATCGAAGAGAAAGGAGAATGTACAGGGCTGCAGAATTTTGCATTGCACGAATCATTTCTCTGTTGGATGAATGATTAACGGGTCGAAGACGAACCACGAGATATCTCGTGGCTTTTATATTTTCGTTTGTACACGGATCACGAGATACCTCGTGTTTTATCGGCGATGAATATTGATCAGCCCGTAACGGGTCGGTTTTTGAGTAAATTTGTTTAAGTTAATCGTTCTTTACCGATAATGTCTGACTCACAGTGTGCTAACACCTTTGTCTCGAGTGTTTAATTAAAATGTGTGCAAAGCGTAATTGGAACGAGTAGATCAATTTTAGAATTGATCCCTTTTTTTTTCATTCGACTTCACAACGATTTTCATCGGTCGTTCGTAACGAAAGGGTTGAACGATGGAGTCCACGCGTAACCGTGGTGTCCCGTTTCGGTGACGAGCAACCTTTTCAAGAAAGCTCATCCTCTTAGTAGCCTGTTAAATATTCACGAGAATCCGTCGTTTGAGCGTGCGTTACCGAGGTGCAGGACCTCAGGGACCCATAGTATCGAGCTGTGCGACGAGCCCCTTAAGAACCCGGCCGCCTTTCCTTTTCCAACATCATGGACAAAAGGCTCGTTAAGATTTCCGTCTTGGAAATTACCGCGCACCCGATTAAGAGGGCCGTCAGGTTTTATTAAACTTTCAACCGCGAACGAATATTTACGTGTCTCGACTAAAAGTTTGACGAGTTCATTTTACTTCAAGCAGCAGAGTGGTACGTTTTTAACCCTTTTAATTTCGAATCGAAAATATCTTTTTTATTTAATATTCGAATAATACTCGTGGGAGATGGATACAATATAAATTAAACAATTCCATATGAGATTAATCCTTTTTCGGGTTTTCAAATTTCCAAATGACCCACTTTCAAGAAAGTTATATGTGATTCAAAATCACAGAGGAAACGATGGGCTTCAACAGGCTTTCGTTTACGGTGTGGATTTAGGTAGCAAAATCCTGTCCCCATAACTCTCAGTCACTTGCCTCGGAATCTCCTACAACACGGAGCGATCGTGGTACAGAGAGTCGAGGATCCGAGCTTCGTTGCTCGTTGCAGCCGATGTAATCGCTACTTCTTTTATGCTGGGTGTGTTTCTATGGCCCATAGAAGCGATGTGTCAGCGTGTCCTAGCAGGGCTTTAGTTGGGCTGAAATTACCAGGACAAATTTCCAGGTTCAACGCGTATCCCAACATGTCGCGCCTGATTTAACAATTTTATCGCCGGTACTGTTCGCCATGAATTCCGGTGAACTTTTACGAGTTTCTTCGCCGTACAATCCGTTTTATTTCAAATTATTTGTACGCCCAACTTTGGTGGAAATATCGCATATGATTCATAGGTTTGGGTTCTGATTGATCCAGCTCCTCCATTCAAGGATTAAAATTGGATCTTTTATTGCTATTCGCGTCGTAAATTAAATGCATCCGATCGTTCGTACGCGACTTGTCGTTGGTTGAAGGTTCGCAAATATTAGCCGACCATTTATCAACGATTCTCGCGGAGAACACGTTTGTCTAATTTTTTAACGCCTTTTTTTTTTAATCCAATGATGATATAATTCATAGAAATGTCATTCTTCAAAGTTCGCAAAACGTGGTGATTCATGGGGTGGTTGGTGTTCGATTCCCACGAGATAAATCGATAATTGACGTTTTATTATTTGTTTTATTATGACAACGTACGAAAATACAAAACTTGATTCTACGAATTAATCGTTCATATGTATTCGCAGTTTATCATTAATTTACAACATATATACTAATGTACACAGAGATCAATAAATTATAACTAAGGATGTTAATTTAACGCGAAGATTGATATAGATTTATGAAGTTGCATTTTGATACGATGATTCTCGACGGTGATGTTCCCTCAACGACCCCATCCAGCTCTGCAATAAATAAAAAACAATTTTCATCTATTAAAACTATCATATCGAAATTTTCTTTCGAGCAAATCATTTCCATATTTTTATTATTGCAGTTCTGTACTTTATTGCTTCAAGTTTCATAAATGCTATTTCTTGATTACTGATTGATAATTGTTGTTAACTTACCCAACATTGGCGTACGATACGGTGGAAGACCGTCGATCTGGTTGCAAATTGTAATAAGTATTATCACCTCCATCGTAGTCTTGATCGTAAAATGGTCTGCGGAACCAGAATACGTACGGATGGTACACGGTGTCCTTAGCAGTGAGCAATTCTGATTCACCTGTTTCTCGAAATAAAAATTCATCTTAATCGTTCACATTTCTCAAGTTGTATGATTTATTTTCGTTTTAGTCTTCTTTCATATTCATGGTCATAAATGACAATTTGAGATTCTGCGAATTGTCTTTGTTTTCTCTTTTGTTTGATTTCGAATTTTCATGGTACAATAAAACCTTTTCATAATTCATCCGAATACTTTTGGAAAGCTACTTGAAGTAATCGAACACTTTACTTTGCAATTGTCTTTTTTTACTCACCGTTTTCGGATTGAACAAGCGGCATCCCACTAACTATAGAGAGAACCAGTTGCAAAAAGACGATCAAAAGGTACACGACACTTTTCTTCATGTTTCTAGTCTTCGCAGCGAAATCAGATCAAATCGTCGGCGGGTTTTTGTCTGAATAATGGTGTTCCGCTCCGTTCTTATATATCCTCGAGGCTCGTATACATCTGTACGGGTAAATCTCATCGTTTTTCGATAAGGAAGCTGTTAATTCGCATACGTAAACGTTTCGTGAATGACGAATGCCGCTAATGAACACCGCAATCTCGAAACGAGTTGCGAGAACATCGGTGATTTGCTGCTCGATTCGCACTTCAACGAAAACAGTTAAACCTCATCGATCCGTTGCGTTAAACATTCTGACGTGCGTAGTTTGTTGCATGTTTGTTAGTCACCTGTTTTGGTAACAGAAAGGTGGTCCGTTTTAACAGACTATTATTACGAGCTAACTTTGTTTAAAAGTCGTCAGTATTTTGTTATTTTTACGAGTGGCACGTTTTGAAGGTATTTTTTTTTTTTAACATGCTGTGAATAATGAATATTTTGATGAGCACCAAATCGTAAGTTACTTTGTTTCTTTGTATCAATCGCAAGAAGATTAATTGAACCATTAATACCCAAATTAACGTTTTGTGTTAAATTTGTATTATTTTTCTCTACTTAAAGCAATATTCTTTATTTAGAAATTTAATTTATCGAAATTTATTAACGTTTCTGTATTACGATCTATTTAGAGATATTAAGGATTCATTTTTCTTTAATTCAATGCTTCAGCTTAGTATTTCGAATTACTGGTGTAATAATCCTGAAAATAACACGCAGGTTAATTAAATAGTACACAAAACATCTAGGATCAATATCAGTATTGTTTACGATATTTTTACGAGCAGGCACGCGATGGACATTGATGTTTCTGATTAGAACCGAGCACATGACGACTTTGTTATTCTCAAAACTCCAACGACTAGTCTCACGTATTACCTTTTTCTATCCACCATCATCATCTATCAATTACAGTCTAATAACTGGTCATACTCTAAACGCAGATTAATTAATAAGCGTATGAAGTAGATAGAAATATTCAATCATCGAAGTGTTAATTGTAATTCTGCAAATTAGCGACTGTATCGGGGAAAAAAGGCTTATCGATAATAGGGCAGTTTTTATGGTGATTGGCTGTTAATTACGTTATCGTAATGCGACGGTGTTTGTCTATTATCGCGGTTGAATTAATGTCGTTTTCGTTATCGTCGTCATTACCGAATTAGTATAATTTTCTACTTAGGCACACGCGTCCCATTATCTGCCGACCGATAACGAAGCACCGCCACTCCGTCTGCCCGATAACGGAAACAGACAATTAGTTTTGCAAATTACTGGAACGTTACTCGAACTAATAAACCTAGTTAACAAATCGTCCCTTGAATCGTGCAGAAAGTTCATAGCTTACCAAATCTAATACCTTAGACCTGGGGTAACTGCGTTAACTGCGCACTTTAACCCTTTGCACTCCGAATTATTTTTCAATTATTATTATTTTTTTTAACTGGTAATTTAAAAATGTTAAATATTACGCGACATAGGAGTCTGTGATTAAAACTGATGTCGAGTCACACTCGACATAGGAGCGCAAAGGGTTTTAAATCAAGCAAAGACTGTTATTATAAATTTTGAGGAAAAGGTAAAGCAAATCAAGGAAAGGAAAAGGTTATTAGTATTGAAAACTTAAAAATTGTCATTATTTCATCTTTTTGAAATTTTTAATTTTTATAGTCAATGGTAATCCTTTATTTACACGTGGTCCGCAGTAAACCGGTTAACTCCCTTGCCGTGCTTCGTTACAATCTACAAATGTTACAAATCTGACTAGTACTGTCAGTACAGTTGACTTTTAAGTATAATTCCAACAATATAATTGAGATAACAAACGCACGTAACATTTCGATTTTGCTACTTTGTTTTAATACTGTAGCAAGAGATATTTATCCGTGTCTGGCGCACCTACCGAAATAATGGCACGGCGGGGGATTAGGTCGTTTTAAGAAGGAAAGAAAATTCTCATTGGCTTAATTCTTTCAATATTTCTCACGGGATAACCGATGATAAATTATGTCATAAAGTATTCGAAATCAACGAGCAGAAGAAAGATTATAGAGTTCCAAGAAACACAAATCAAAAACATTATACAGCGTGTCTCAGATCTTTCTTTTTTGAATAAATCAGAACTTCGGTGTTCATGTTCTTTCTGACAACGAGACCTATCTATTAAAATTGTTCAATTTACTCCTGCACCATCCTGTGCAAGATGGTTAAAACGTTCATAAACCTTTTCCTGCACATTGATCTTCGACAGTTTTCGTTTCCATCGAACCGGAAAATACGAATGATTATTTCTACACGTTCTGCCATCGTGTTACTTCAAGCTGGCTGCACGCGTCTTCGGAGCGAGTAACGAGCAAGTTAATACGCTCGGTCGGGATTCGCGGCGACCAAGGAAAGGGTTGACCTGAGAAACTTCGACGTCAATTAAACGCGCTACGTCAACGCTTGCTATCAAATAACCCAACCGAAACTTGGCAAATGCTTGTTTCATAAAGGCCGTCATGGTTGTTATTAACTTGCCTATCGGATTACAATTGCTATCAGGGTCTTAAAAGGGGTCCGTGGTATCCTGCTTAAAACTATCAATGCAATTTCACGCGAACGACGAAGGGGATGAATGGAAAGTTCGTTACCCGATTGCAGAAACACTGGTTAATTGGAATGCTACTCTCGGATAGCTGTTTTTTTTTTTTCTCTAACGAATACGGTGCGATGATCGAAATAGAAAGCTGAAAGTTAGAGGAATTTTATCATTTTGCTTGAGGATTAAGGGTTGAAATAAAAATTTACAAGAATCGGTGGAAGGTGCTTTCCAAAGTGTATCTAATTTTATTTGTCTGAATACCGCGGCTCGGTGGAACAGAGAAGCACGGCCACAACCACGGCATGGCGCACAGACTGGCAATCTATAAATAAGAAAAAAGGGTCGAAAATTTTGGGTCCCCTAAAGTAAAGTTTAACCGAATAATTAATTCACAAAACATCATAAGACCAAGAATAAAGTATCATTGATGAGGAAATAGAAATACCATTAAACAAGAATATTTCTCAAATTCTGTATCATAATTCCGCGCGGACAAAGTTTTCGTAGGCCGTAAAATAATTTCAAATTGCGACTGCAATCACCGACGATGCAAGTGGAGAACCAACCAACCCTCGTCCCCCGTTTGATAACACGATGTCGTGTTCGAGGGTTGTTCTCGTCGGTATTCCATAAAAAAAAAAAGTGAATTTCCCGACGATAGGTGAGCGCCAGTGAGCGGAGATGCTTCGTTAATCGATTATCGTTATTAGGTTGCGGCGAGGAGTGGTTGGCGAAGCTGGTCGTTCAGCTTTTGTCATCGTATGAAAACTCGTCGTTCGCGAACGAAGCCGGTTGATTTCGTCGGGAATCGATGAAACGCTTTCCGCGCCGTGTTCGAGCCCGCCCTGGTCGAGCGGAAAGCGCGACGTCACGTGCCGGCACGCTCCTGAATGGACAAACGTTCATTGAATAGTTAAGATCTGCCGGCGTGCTTCCGGCCGTGAACGGCGACGCCTGTTTTTCTGTACGCTTTTGTCGTTTTTCTCCTCCCTGCATCCCTCTTGTTCTCCGATAAAAAACTTATGGTTTTAGAAAAATGTACGAAGTCTAGAGACGCGTTAAATTTATTATCCCTTTAATTATATCAAAAACAGGGCACAATATTATGAGTTCTTATAAAAATTGTGTTCGAATCGGTAACAATAGAAATTTGATTGGCGAAAGTCCGATGGAAATATGGTAATCAATCAAGGACAAGGATTGTTCGTACCAAATTATGGAAACTGTAATTACGAATGTGGTGCAGCCGAATGCAACTCGCGGCATCATTAATATCTGTAGCACAGCCGAAACTAAATTCATTAGGAAACAAATTGGGGATGGGAGAGTCGGCGTTTCATCAGTTCGAGGCGGAGAGGAGTCAGCGTGTTGACGCAGACGCGATCAACATTTGTTCACCCAGCAATTTCAGTCCGGCGAGATCATTCCTCTTCCCGTTCGTGGATGTTTGATTTTCGAATTGTTTCCGCATTTTCATACGAGTTATCAAAATCATTAATATTAATCGTAGGTAAAATATATCTATTTCTTATAAACTATTATCAAAATTTCTATAATACTCCCTCTGTCCCATAATATTATAGTAGTAGCAACTGAATATTTAAACGGGAATATTGTATATCTTCCAATTTTTAGATAACTATTTTTTCTAATTTCATCCGCTGATCGAAGTCAACTGTCTCATTTCAGTTGAATATCAACCCATTGTAAAAGTAAGTTTTCGAGCAAAGATCAAAAAAAGAAAAGGCTCTCGCATATAGGGAAAGAAAGGCTTCGCAGCTAAGGGATCCTATGTACAAGTTTCAAATGCAATAACGAAATTATTGAAAAATCCAGAAACTATCTGAACACTTAAAATAAAAATTAAAACTAATATTTTTCATTTATTGTTTAATTTAATCTAGTTTTTTGATAATAAATCTTGCATTCTATATTTATTTTCTTTTGCTACTATTATTATGGTACAGAGGAAGCATTACTTTTCCTCAAATACAACACGTGTAAGCACCTGTTTATAACATTTCAGAATTAATCGTTTCGGCAACGAAACTTGAAACAAAAAAATAATCCACCGGTGGTTTTAACAGCTGAATCGCAAGAGTAATTATCCAACAAACGTTCATCATCCATATCTGTTGCATAGTAATTATGCGGTGTTGTGGGTCGTGTACAGTTTCAGTCGATCCACGTCGCGGTAGTTAGAAATTGCGCGACGTCGCTGTGCTGAACACGCGTGTTACTTGATCCAATGATGTCCGTGGCTGCAAGCTGTCGCGTAATCATCGTGAGAGAGCCGCTATTGTGCCAGATAGCTGGCTGATACATTGCAAAGATTATTGCCCTTGGCATACATTCGTATTCCGTTCGACAAATCCATGTGCACGCTATTGAACTTCATCCAGAAAACCGTAGGAACAGCGGTGTCCATGATTGTTAAATGACAGAAGGGGTGGAATCCTTGATGGTTAAAACTGAAATGCACATCCAGTGTCAAGGAACAGATAATTTATTCCATTCGATCGAATTCGATCGAGGTTATCACCAATAATGGTTGGATTATAATTCAAATTTACCTGGCAGACATTGTCAATTTTTCCAGCAACTTTTACCTGACTTAATAAATTAATCGATCCATAAACTACACAAAAGTTAAGTTTGTCGACCACGAGTAGTTGGCTATGTTTAAAAAATACATCACCGCTGGCGTGGCAACTAATTTACCAAATAACTTCTTATATTTCCTGCATTTTTGCTGAACGAATACACCTTTGCATCAGAAATTCGTCCACGTTCCTCGATTGGACATACAGTTTCCTTTCGGTTCGTAGTTTTATGAATGACGATATATTAGAATTCATTAACGAATATGCTACGCGAGCGTATTGGTGAAGGAAAAGTAAAGCCCGATGCGATTCGACTGTTAATTAGTTTCGAAAGTTCCAAAGGATTTCCGCATACTGATTCCGTGTCGCAACGGATGTTAATAATTAAGCAGCGCAATTATTACCGCGTTCCCTTTGTCTCTGTACTGTACGAGTGGAAAGGAATGCACGGGATTTGCATAACCCGGTGATTCACCGTGTAACGGGTAAACATTATTACGTTTTGATTTAAAAATACCAAATGAAACGTAACAAGTCGCAACGAGACAAGTTACAAGCGGTACTCATTATCCGGCTGTATAATTTGTAACTCTAGGTAACCGTTGCGACGGTTATTCGACCGCAAACAAATCCGTAACACTGATTAAAATTCATAAATGTCCGCACCTCGTGTTTCATTTTATCTTCGTTATGAAAGTTGACACGGTGCATTAATGGTATGGAAGATTTGGCTTCGAAAGAATACTTTCTCGGATGTTATTTATTTTAATCACCATGCAAACAGGGTTATCCACGTGCAACTCGAATCAAAACGGAGCTACGGTCACGTTACGGTACAGAGTTCGATTGGATCCACGTATCGATCCACGTTGAACTAAAAAGGACGACTATAAACTAGGATCGAACAGCTGGTGGATCAGCTAGCAGACCAGCTGGTCGACGACCAATGAACCCTCCAAACTCTCCCTTGGAATCTTATTCGCCTTCTCCTCGATGACCGTGTTCCTGGTTTAAAGTTGCATGCGATCCTTTCAGATCTTCTTATTAGTTCTTTGAATTGAATTTGTCACGAGCAACTTAGCTTGCACCGTAAAGCACACACTATCATGAATCTACGGCTTCGATGCTTCTCAAACTGCAAAACTTAACTTGAACTCTTCCTAGCTCGATTTGTTGCACTCGATGCTGTTGAATGTGAAAATTAATTAATTTCGTCAAAGATTTACCTTTCAATCGTTAGAGAAAAGTAACTCGTCGAAGTAGTTATCGATCAATATCTAACGGTGGAACGTTATCCTCGAGTTAGAAACCGAATTCCTATGGTAACCGACAGTGAAAAGCGAACTACGAAAGAATCTGTCGACCGAGAGCCAGCAGAAGCTCGATCAGCCAATCGATCGAGACAATCTCGATCCCATGACCTTCCCCTCGTGGGCTAAAAATCCCACAGCCTATTTGCGTCAATCCTTATAAGCCACGCGTCGATACTGTCTATTCTCGGCTCGGTGGAACAGAGAAGCACGGCCACAACCATGGCATGGCGCACAGAGTGGCAATCAACTGTCGCTCGACTGCTCGCAAAGCCTACTCTCTTTCCGTTGTGTGAAGGGGAATAGTTCACCGGTGTGTTGGTATAATCGAAGCGACGGAAGCCCGGCAAGGTGTGGTGGCTGGCCACGGCACGTTCCTGCACGATGTAAACAGGCCGGCACAGGTCGAGCTCCAGTGCACCGGATACCGTTGACGAAGACGGCCACGCGGTTTCACCAATCGTTGTCCATGTTTCGTCCTTCTTCTTTTTTTTCTGAAGTTTTATCCCGCTGTGGTCATTCGTGCACCTTGTGATTCAAGATTCCATCTATTTCAGACAATAATTTGAACGAACGTAAGAGATGGGAGATCATCGAACAAAGGTACCGATGCCTGCATCTGGCTAGTTGTCAAATTTGTGATCCAAAGTTTTTTGGTTTCCTGACAAAGATGTTAAGTGGTGTCCTAATTAAAATTAAGATGCACGGTGGTTAAGAAAACGTAGTAGCCTCGACAGTCAAGGTTATCATCAAGGTGATCCTGCGATGAAGGTTTCAAGTTTGTGATATCGATAAAGACTCTGTATCAGACAATCGTAATTAAGATTTGTGATGATCGTGAAATGGATAAGGACTGTATTAGTGTCACGAGCGAATCGAATCGAGGGTCTAGAAAGTCGATTGGATGAACTTAATAACCCTGTTCATCGGCGACCAGTGATTACACTCGGCGATAGTTGATATCGACGGACGTTAGTGGAATACATCGGCTTAGCCGATACGCTTCGCGGATCGATGAAAGCCCTCGCAACGAGGCGCACACGTTGTCACACGATACGGTTCAAGTACATCCTCGAGGAAGACAACAAACACGCGATCCACGATTCGCCAAATGAGAGAAATTGTTGCATTGAAACGTTCCACGAATCTCGTACAGGTGGCACGTTCGCAGGTGGTTGATTAATTATCGATCACGACCAAAAGCGAGCTTCTACGAGGTCGCTGATTAAAGAAACATCTCAGCATAAATACCGCCAACGGTCGCACCCACTGTCCACCGACGACGGGTGTGTCTTTCACGTGCGGACCAGTCGTTAACCAACGCTTGGCGAAGCTTCCATTCAGGAGGCCGAGGACGCTGCGGATTGATTGCACGAAGTTTCGTTCCGGCTCATCTGACACCTTCTCCGGAGGAGCCTTGTAGGTGAAAAGCTTCGTCTGCTCGCGAGAAGACAAAAGCCGCAGGCGGTCGAGCGTGCAACGACTCGCGAAGATCGCATCCGTGCCAGAGCCAAGGAATCGTGAAATCTTCGATGCACTTCTCTCGTCGAGGAGCCACGAGATAAAAGAGACTTCACCGATCGATCAGGGACCTTCGATAAAATCTTCCACCCTTGACGATATCCTTGCAGCCTTCGCCAGATTGAAATGCTCCCTCTGTCAAGGTAGACGGGTCGATGCGACGAAATAAAATTCTGTTCTGTGCAAGTATCACTGACTGGCCTTTGCGAGCTCGTCTCGTGAATATTCAACAGGGACTCGGTGAAACGGACGTCGATTGAACAAACATCGACTTCCGCGTGGAAAGCGGTAGCCGATATCGCGAGCCGAGGACCATGAAGGATGGCTCGGCTTGGAATGTTTCGATAGGATTCCGTTATTTTTTCGTGACGTACAGAGGAATTCGTTTACGTTGATTTTGTTGATTCGGGACCAGGGTGAATTGTAAATATCTGTGCTGATTTTGGGGATTAGTGCTCTTCTGGGAGGACCGCATCGATTTCGGAGATGAGCCTCTTGCGATTCGGCCCTTTCAAGGATGGTATGTTTACGTTTCCTTTTTCTTGTGATTTCTTAATCCTTTCGATAAGGTAAACCTGCCACATATTCCTTGATAAATAAGTATTCGTGATGAAGGGGAAATATAGAAATCGCAGTGAAGATATTTAACGAGATTTCTGTCGAAAATTAGAAAGAGATAATTAGTCAAATTAATTACACGCCTAAAGGCGCATTCAGCACGGATTAGACAAATATCTGAAGCCAATAACAGTGGAAGTGGGTATTAACCAAATTGCAAAGAAATAATTTTACATCATCATAAAATTAAAATCTCCTCCGTATCTGTTTATGATCGTATTCGTGCGCTTATTGACTTCGTTCCTGCGTTGCTCGTAGATACAAGAGCCATGTATAAAGCGCGATCGAACGTTGTAACGGTGCTTCATTATCCTGCATACTCGTAATGCATTGGATTAAATGAACGCTAGGATAATCGAGAAACCGTAATAAAATGGGAGTTTCGTTTAATAAAGATTTGATGAAAACCGCTCGAAACGAAAGAGTGAAACGAAAGTTCGTATAATTCCACGTATCGATATCCATTACGTCCTTATCATCAGAGTATCTTTATCGCCGTGTTACATCGAATTATCCACTTTTTCCTGCACGAGCTAATGCATGTACACACTCAATCGCGTTATACGCGTTGTTGGAAAGTGCTCTGCGTTACTACCAATAAAAGTGTTGCCCAGCAGAAAATGGAGCCAATCTTAACGCTCTTCAAGCGTTATGTCACCTGCGCGTGGATGACCTATGAGCTTAGGCGGTCCGTCATATCGCGAGGATGCCAAGTTTGTTATACAATATTTTACTGATCAAGGTTAAATAGTATACTGAATTTATACTTTCTTGTATTTAACGTTAAAAATAAATTGGAATATACAATTTTCCCTTATCTCGATGATAGCATTTAACAAATTCTATATCTATCTGCAATCTGCCATTTTGAAGGGTTTGATACCTCCACCGTTAAAAATTTAACGAAACGATACAAAACCACAGAAAGATTCATATAATCTGACAAAGTGAAAATCTCCGAAAAGTTTTGTACCAAACATTCCGAAGGATTACAGGGAATCCCTGTTACGACGGGAAGGATCTTCCACGTCGTGGCTGTCTGAAAGTTCAGGTATTGTGCAATGCTCAGATGTCACTCGAGACGACACAAGGGTAAAGGTATTCCTTGCACAGTTCCAGGTCACTCGCATCTTGATCTCCTCGTTACACAGTATAATTAGTGAATGTAATCATTTCTATTAATAATGTTCTACAGCTGAAAGTACACAACGGACTTTCCTAGAGGAAATAATGTCTTAGGACAAGATACTCCAGAAACTTACCACGTGTTATGTCTAGATTAGGTTAAACATGTAATTGCTTCAAAGTCTATGTTAACATTACACCGCTCGGTGGCACCACGCCGGTGCCGTTTGCAAATCTAGTAAAAAAATACCGCCGTCAAAGCAAAGAATTGTGATTATTCGTGCGGACGGCACAGTCTTAATCAAGGTGCCTACATCGAGTGTAAGATGAATTACAAGTCTTCCTTCTCATGTATCATCACTTTCCCCAGAATAAGGGCCGAGGTGGGACCATTCCAGCACTTGCCAATCAATGACATCTTCCAAACTCTGTATACCACACAGGCAAACTTCCGGTACGAAAGCAATGCCGCGGCCTACTTTGTATTTACCTCATCGCGAAAGAGGCACTTTAAAGGACAAACATTTCCAAGCTTCCGCGCCCGGTTCTTGGCGTCGCGACGCCGAGAATCATCCCCGGCGCTTTTTCACCGTATTTTTCCTTTATATCCGGCTCCGTATGCGAACGCCAGGCGACAGAAGCGGTGAATACGAGGCTCGAAGTCGACACACGATGAAAAGGAAAGGGGACGTAGGCTGGAACGAACGATTTTCCCTGGAGTATGACGGTGGTTACATAACAATGAGGAAGCGTCGTTCGCGGAGACGCTTCTAGACGCTCTCGCAACCTTTCAACTCTCGTCTTGCAGCTTTTCCGGAACGATAGCGACCCTGCGGTCGATAGAAATGAATTTTACGATTCACCGTGCGTCGCATCTGGTGGTTTCCGATGGTAAAATTATTCTCTCTTCCGGTGTTTCTCTTGCTTTTCTTGAATTACAGCCTCAGCAATCTCCACTCCGTCACGTTCACCGAGTATACTCGAAAAATTGAACCAAGAAAACTGTTGATCGTCTCCGAAGCCGTTTTCACGTTGTTCTTGCTCTCTAATTTATCGCAGTTCTGTGTTTCTGTATAGCCAACACTGAATTGTTTCGAAATATCATTAATAACTATTATATTCGGGAAAACCAGAATTAGGTATTGCATTATTATAATTTCCACAACGTTCGCAACGATCAACGTCGATTCGTGTAATCACCGAGAATGTTTAGATATGCAAAAGTTGAAGTAATTTGAACTAATTTCATAAACTCGGGAGTTTCCCGGTCGACACAGTAACATTTACTTTTCGCGAGAACGAACGATAGTTTGTTGTACGTCGTAATATCGTCGAGGAAACTATTTCAATAACAGGGTGTTTCATCCCCCTCAGGAAATGATGGAAATACCCTCGATCGTTTTGCTCTTCCACGGTTTTATGGATATTTTTGAGCGACTTCGCGCGAAACAGAGGCATGTACGTAAAAGTAATTTTGATTTATTGTTCTTCGGGGATATAAAAAGCAAATTGAAATTCGCTCGAAACGTAGCCTTCGATACCGTTGTTTGCGCCCGTTTTATTGCCTATGGACGTAAAATCTATAAAGGAGCCTCTCTTTCTGTGTTTCGAATATCGTGCATCCTGGAATTTACCAATAAATACGAACGACGGGCATGAAATTTCAGTATAACTTGATTCCTTTCGGTACTATTCAAATTTAAAATTTCTGATCAAATTCAGCTCGGAAGTAAACCGTAACCGTATTCAATTCCTTTCATTTTGCCGTTGTATTAATCCTTAACTACCGTGATTCAAATACTGAAAATTTAACGTAGAAGTAGCAAAAATCAAAATTAGTTAGCTGTAAAAGCACAAATTTCATCTACTGTTAAATTTAGAAATTTTAAAAATTTGATACAGTATCGAATATGGTAGAAATCCCAATTGAGACTCTAAGTACTTATAAAAAAAAAAAGAGCAAAAGCGAAGAGATAATTTTAGTGAACATCCTGGCTCATGGATGACCACGTTCTCGGTTTATAAAGAGATCAGTTCCCTTTTTAATTATCCTTTTTTTTTCTATTCATTTGAAAGACTATTTTTATCGAAGGAAAAGGAGTTTCAGGGTGAAACTGACGCAATCCCGTCGACTATAATTACTCGATAGAAAACGATGATCCTTTACGCACGATTTCACGCTTAATGCTTTCCAGAGGATGCTGTTTTAACTTTAGTCGTTGGCTATTGATTACCTTCGTCGAGCCGGTCGATAATGAATTTCACGGTTTTCTTTTATTAAACCATTGATTTCAGGAGCCATTTGCGTCATTCAGTTTAGGGGAAGGCTGCCGTTACGTGCGTTAAATCATTAATCTAACAATTAATTGCCAGAAGATTCGAGCAACAGAAAGCAAAATTGAAATCGTCCCATAGAGAAAGAACGTAGTTCGAAATATTTACGCGATACATATTCTTCAGGAACCACGAACAGTAATAAAACTTACAAGTTTCACGAGTAACGAGCAACGAGATTCGAGTTTCCGCTTCTCCAGAACAAAAAGAAAGAGCTTCGCGTGCAAAGGGTTAACTGCTGTTTATTCGCGCGGTATCGCGTCCGATGCTTTCTTGCTGTCACGTAATTTATCTTGTCGTTGCCGCGGCGATTCATTGACATGCAAAACGGGAACTCCTTTCTTTATTTCAGACCGACCTAGAGTTACGCGAGTTATTCGAAACCGGTTACCGCGTAACGTGTGGTCGCATTCTTCGATCCTCGTGCGCTCCGTAACTTGTCGATCGGAAAATTCGATTTGATTAATGGACCATCTCTGAATCCAACAGCTTGCAGGTTTTAGTAAATCGTTCGGCTTCCAAAAGGAAAAGTCAGTTATGGAACTACAAAATTATGTTATCGAGAAAATATATCTTTCGTTTCATTTTTCATCGAACAACATAGTTCAGAGAAGCCTTCGGGGTAATCGTATCATTTTCTTTTAAATTTTGGACAAAACGTCCCGGTTCGATTGTAATACCTTGACTCTTGTATCGCAAAGACGGTTTTGGCCAACGAATTCATGTTCGAACTATCCAGAGAGCCGGTGTTCTGGTTTCATCGTGGCTTATAGTCTTCGTGAAAGCAACCAGGCCCGCGGAATTCGAGGGTGACGAGGCTGTCATCCGAAGAATTTCTTTGCGGTTGTCCTTGCGGCGAGACTTCGACGACGATAGAAAACCAGGGCATGTCGGTGGAGCATGGTATTTAGAGAAGATGGTCGTCCGGTTCTCGAGAGAAAACCTTACCCCGACCCTGGCAAGGAAATGTGGATAAATTGAAAGACAAAAGCGTGTCGATGAAACGAACAACGTCTTTCTAATTGTGCTGCCACAAAGGTTTCTCCTTTGCCGGACAAAAGTTCCCTTGACGCAAATTCTTGGAGATTAATCCTTGACGTGCTTTCTAGATCACTCCTTCGGTTTCTGGTGCTTTGGCGAAATGGATAACTGATCTTAATCTTGAATTTCGATGCAGTTCTTTTTTTCGCAGATTGTTAAAATTTGAACGCTTCGTTCGAAATTGTTTTAGCAGTTAGATTAGTGTTGTTTAAAGTGATACAGAGTTACATTTTGGTACTTGTCTATATTCCATTCTTTTTGTTCGTTATCAGTGAAGAAAATTAGGCGACGATTGTAACGAAAATCTGTTTTGGCACACGTTTGGATACAACAGGGATCGCTGAACGCTTTTTGGCAAGGTTCGAAATAGATATACAATCATCTTGGTCTTCTGATCCGTCTTTGTCTTTCATCATTATCAAATTGTTCAATTTATCATCGCAAAAATGTAAAAAACTTGTGTTTGATAAATGTTCAGAGAAGTATCTTATAGTATAATAGAAACAGATAAATATTATGAAAATAGTATAATATTGTATTTGCTGGAAATAAAATGATAAATATTTCTAATTAATGTTATAACTGATAATATTGAGTGTTTGGAATGATAAATAATCAAGATAATGAAATATTGTAAAAAGAATAAATATCAAGAAATATGTGTTAAGAAATCTTCCCGGTGCACCATAGAGTTTACTTTTATAGAAGACGTTATTGCTTCCTCATAAATACTGATCCATCTTTACGACATTTTTTACGACACAGTTTACCCGTAAACAGTTAAGGCAGCCCGATGCTCGAAAACTACGTTATCCATGGGAAAACGTTTTCTGTTAAACTTTTCAACATTCTCCAATTCGAAGATGATAATTTAATTCCTCTTTTAACCGAAGGAGAAAGCATCGATCGATTCTCTGGAGAATTGGCCAGTTCGTTTCAGTAAAACTTCATCGGAACGACGAACGAGTTTGTTCGTTAATAGTTGCGAAAAAGTTACTCGACTAATTTATTCCATTACTTGCGTTAATTGCGCGAGTGCCATTTACGATCACGAGGTCGTCGAAACGACGATATCTTATCGGATGTTGAGGGCACTTTTACTGTTCCCCGCTAATGTTCTCCTTTCTCCCTCTTCAAATTACAT
The DNA here is from genome assembly GCA_943735885.1 of Stelis phaeoptera. Lineage (NCBI taxonomy): Eukaryota > Metazoa > Arthropoda > Insecta > Hymenoptera > Megachilidae > Stelis > Stelis phaeoptera. The sequence continues at coordinate 10,181,344 of OX030933.1, forward strand.
TGACCAGGCTTTGTATCGGGATTACTAGTCCACTTGTAACGATAAAGGGATTAAAATTTCCTTGGGAATGGTCGCGATCAGAATTGAGGAAAAAAAATTCAATTCTCAACAACGAGTTAACCCCGTAAGCTCTACTCGAGACGTAATTAACAAATGGAGGTGTTTGCGGTCGTTTGGAAAACTGTTTCTATGGCGGTTCCGGAAATAACGTTACTTTCGTGGTGCGATGGCTTTTGGAGAGGGAGGCACTTTCATTAAGGTATTCAGTAGGAAATATAATTAAGGGGAAAGATGCAATTTTAATTTACTTAGAAAACTAGGAAACAAATTTATTCATTCTCTTCAATCGAAATAATAAAAATTGACAGATTTTACATCTCCGTGAGTGGATTTGTTATCTTCATTTCTTTCACGTAAGCTGTCACGGATATTTCTGAACGATTTCGAGGTAAAAAAAAAAGAAAGAAAATTGCACATCATCTCGCTTCTCACGAAAAACGGAACACTTTTCCTTTCTTTCGGAGTTTCATCGCGCCAACTATCGCATCTGTTAACGCGGCAAAGTAGGATGAATTTACACGGTAATAATGCAAGCAATCTTTTCATTACTTCGTCCGTCGTTCCCATCCCTCTTAGCTGCCATTAATTTCCTGCCATTATCACGGCCGAGCAACGTCTTATCCAGTCGGTTGGCCAACGATCTGGCCGGCTCGTATCGTAAGCTTTCGTTATTGTTCGATCCCGCCGATAACCACATTTAGTTTACCTTAATGTTAATCGCCAGATCTTTCGTCTGATATGCCACGCACATCGTAGCGTAACAAAGTCAATTAGCACGCTCGTTAGTCGTCCGTGGATTTTCGCGGTAAACGCTTATGTTTTTGTAGCTCGTTGACTTTCGCAGATAATACTTTTATCGATCCTAAGATTTCACAATCGTTTCATTTTATTCGTCGACAGTTTCAAAGATTTAATCCATTGTCCTTCAGAAATAAATTATAGATTTATATGATATTTTCTATGTAAGATCTTCAAATTATGTATATAGTTTGAATAAATCTTTCGGTTTACTTGAAATTGGAACAAATGTTTCTCAGTTAAAAAGGTATTCCGATAAAAATAAATAATTAGAGAAACCATTTGAATTTTAAGTAGATATTTATTAATTAATTATTAAATACACGTGTTTCGACATAGAAAGAAAATAGAAAACGTTTCGTGTGAGTCGAAGTGGGCCTGACTCATGGTGCGAGCATAGGCGCTCTGTCGGTAGAGCACGTTGCGTCGCGTCGAGTTGTAAGATGGGTGACCGCTTTCGGGTTTCAAGTTTGTTCCTCGTTCCCCGTGTTCGTTGGGAAAGAGTAACTTTCATCGTGTTGTTATCCTTTGTTGGTTTCCACTGGTATCCACTTATTCCTCTTCAATGGAATAGTTGGGCAAAGACAAAGGTAGAACAAAGTGACAATTCTCCACTGGTTAATTTCGTTGCTTACTCACGATTAAATAACCGACTTAGGATGTCATACAAACTCTACAATTTTTTTTATTTTCCTTACATATCAGTATTGTATGTATCTTTCCCTCCTGTTTATTAAGTCGTAACAAATTGTAATTTAGAAATTATTGTTTTTACAGTATACTTGTTAACCTTTTCGCTATGACCGCTTTTGTCACTAAATCCTTCCACAGATTGTATACTAAATTATTTATCTCAATATATTTACTTTTGTCCACCAAAATTTTATTTGCAACGTTACGTTTGAAATTGTCATTCGAAAATTTCTTTCTAGTGGTCGCTATTTCGAAACGAGCGACTATAATCGCCTTTCGTAGCGGAAGGGTTAAATATAAAATAGATAGAGTGTTAAAATGTCTTATAAATAACCGTTGATGCGGCGCGTTGCAAATGGGAATGCAGCCAAAAAGATCGTCAACGAAAGGGGAAAAAGGTGGAAAACGATTTTTTCCCCCTAAAAATCGTCGGTTTCTTATTTGAACTCGCGGTTGCTTGTCGCGGGCGGATCGCATTTAGGAAGCCGTGAAAGCATTAGCGAGCGTAAAAGAAACTCTAACACGCTCGTGGTTTACGCTGATGCAGCGTCACCTTGCCTTAATTAGATGCGTCTCCCTCCCTCGGCCGCTTAATTGTAAATTGTCTGGTGATTCGGCTAGTTCAGCACCCCCGTTCCTTATCGCAATTAATAATACCGTTAAGTAGTCGCGAACGGTTCCTGGAATCGTTCGCAACATGCCGAATAATTATAGATCCGCGGCCAAGACCAGCTTTCTGCTTAGAGCTTCTGCTTAGATATACTTAGTCGAAGCTTAGTCGATTTTTTTCAGCTTAAGGATTGACCTTAATTCATCGCGATCGATCGATCGGCTCAGAGGACGGTTTATACCTGGCTTAACGTTTCCAACCTCCGCGCATCATCGTCGATAAGCGGAAGTATGTATAATACTTTGACCATTGAACTGAAGCGTAACGCAGCCTTTCCGTAACACCTCCGCACCTTATTCTAGCATCGAGATTACAGGGATAGAGGGATTATACAGGGTGTCTGATGAAGTATTCAACAAACTTCCACCAAGTCGGATCATCCTTGAACAAAAAAGTATGAAAACCATTGTGCTGGAAAAATATATGAAATTCAATTTTGATCCCAATTTGAATAAACACCCTGTATACATTTGTATTTGTATCGCAGCAGCATTTGAAACAGTTGTTCCTCGTTGGTCGGTCGTGTTGGCGAGTAACACACGCTGGAGAAGAGACTCCACTGGATTTGTGCCAATAAATGCATTTCTTGGCCGTAGTTTCCGCTACTTTTCGTCGTGAACGTGCACGTTCCGAGCCGCGATCGAGCGTAAAGGATGAGAACACCGGTTAGCAAACCGTACAACGTAATACCCGTTTCCGTTCTATTTTCAGCAAGCTTCCGAATTCAATTAAAATTTCACCGTGGTATCTTTTCATCGTGCGTAGAGGCGGCAGCGTGGAACGGTGCTCCGCGAAAGAGCAGCCTCTGCCTTTTGCCTTTCTTTGTTTTCCTCGTGAGTAGGTGCGCGATACGATTTGGGGCAAACCCAGTAAAAAAAAGAAGAAAGAAAGATACGTTCTCCGTTGCTCCCTTCGAGAATGGGCTCGAGAGTGTTTCTCATATTTCAGTCGTTCGTTGTGACAGCGGCTAGACGGGGCTGAAACGTCGGTAGATTCGCGAGTCGGTTTAAATTAGAGAGTCTAGACGCCACGGAAATACCACGTGGTTCACGTCACACTTTCCATGCCGTTGCCTTCCGATTCGAATGTTCCCGCCATCGCGCTAACTATCGATGACAATCAAAAATCATAATACCGAGAATATCAAAAATATGGTATCTCGAAGTTTCAAAGTTCCTGAACAAATTATTTCGAAATTCCCCACTTCCTAAAAATACAAGTATTCCTTTTCTCGATTTCTGTGCAAAAATATAAAACTCCCAGCCGTAGCGAACAGGATTAATTTAAGCATTTTGCAATCAAAACTAAACATTCCTCGACAAATCGAACCTCGTCGTTTCCCTAATTTCCCGTCGAAACTTTTAATTAATCTTTTGTATCGAAACTGACCAACTGCCTGGCCACAGTAAATGGTGCTGTAATCAAATTCGCAGGCTTCGATTTCTCCGAAACTGGTTAATTAAAACGCGAATTACTTGCAAACAATTTTACGCGGTGTTTCGAGGGTATCGGGTAGAAGAAAAACCCACAGAGCGTAGGACGTAGGATTACAAAGCGTACAATGAGTTATCGTTTTTCTAAAGATTTCTGTTGTACGCTTCGCGTGACTGTGGTCTGCAATTATCATTATACTCGTTCAAAGTCGATCACGAGTGCGACTCGTGGTCGACGTTTTCGGAGTACAATACGCGACGCGAACGACCGTTCCAACGCAATCTATAATTTGCCGCGATTAAAGACACAAAAGAGAGTGTATATGCACGTACGTTGAAACGCGTACGAAACTGATAAGCCTTAAGAATGTTTATTGAATTACACGTCCGGCCATTATCACCTAATACGTAACACGATCGACATTTTTCTAACTTTACGGATACTGGGTCGACACAGTTTTCAATTAGCGTATTAAACTTTGATTAATAGTCGGGGCGGATTAACCGCGACCCACTTACGAGCAAACAATACAATTTTCACGTTATTACTCCAATAAATCTTCGTTTCTGTTTTCTGCGGATATTTTTCAGATATCAAAGCTTTGTTTATTGTTACGAATAAATATGAAATTTATTGTACCCCCGTGTGAAAGAGAAAAAATACAATATTTCATTGTTTAACACCAAAATTATTAGCGTTCAATGTATATTGGTGGATTTAAATTTTTGTTTTTATATTTAATTAATATCAACTGTGAGTTAATTTCAGATTAATCTGATTACTTTCCTAATTTCGAATGTTGTTATAAATTCAAAGAAACGTTCATGTAATGTGAATAACTTTGAAGCAGAAAATATGTGCAACGTTATAAACCAGAACCGTATTAATCATTTCGAACAACTCAGTTCATTTATTTCACATTCTCTGGTAGCACGAAGCAAAAAAAAAAACCGCTGATCATAGGAGTTAAGCAATTTCATTTTACTCGCATTTTCTAGTAGCAACCAGGAAGTGAATAAAATACATTAGACAGAATATTTATTCCCTTCTAACGAAGGAACAATTTATTTCAGCCCGAACCATCCGTACGTCCACGAGCTTCGTTCCTGTTGCAGCCAGGGACGAATCTATAAAAGGGGCGAAACGTGTACAAATAAAATTGTAATAATAAAAATCCATCAAAATGTAATTCTTAATTTCTTCGTCTACGAAAAACGCTCTAACGATGTATGTAATTTACTGAAAGAGTTGAGTCTGAAATTTAAACGTTGTTACATGCCTTATTAACACTGAACAGACGGGTTGTTTTTTCTCTGTCTTTCTCTTGTGGAATCTCTTCCTCTGATTCATTATCACTTCGTACATCAGATAACTTATCTACATAAATTTCCTCACAGATTTCCGCATCTTCCACAGAAAACTCGTTCGTGCTTGCCATTTTCACGGTTACAAAATTACTAAAAAATACTACCAGAAAAGCAGAACTGCGTAGTAAGTTCAACATACAGATAGTACTACAACTAATGGTAACAAGAAGAAAACCCAACACGCATAAAAAAAAACTAACGCAGCGTAATAAAAATTCAAAACAAAAACAGTAAATGGAAAACAGTCAGAATGGAGAAACGTAAATTTACGTGACCCGTCCGTATTAACGCTAGAACTACCGACATTCCGAGTAATCTTACTTTTAAATTGAAAATAAAATAGAAAACAAGTTAAATAAAGAATGAAATGTAAACTACCATACAGAATAGTTCTTTATTTTGATAAAAGTCAACTTACAATTTCAACGAAAATGTGTTAATAAATTTTGTAATTTAAAATAAGAAATTTGATAGTTCTAGTGTTAAAATAAAAAAAATAAGAAATTCAGTAAAATCCGAGTACAAACAAAATTAATATCATTTCGCAAATACAAATGAATATTTTTAAATACGTTTCCTAAGTTTAGATTCGCCCCTGGATCGAGACAACCAGTCCAGGTCCCGCTGGTAAATTCATTAATGAAAAATTACGAGGAAGACGGGTGTGTGTATAGTGTGTACGTAGCTTCACTTTCCCCCCGGTTGGCTCGGAGCGGAACGTTTTGTGTTTCTCGTGGTACGATAGTGTGTTATGGCGTCGGTCGGCGTCGCTGCGATCGCATGGCCGCCCTCAGTGTTCGCGAGCCTCGCTCGGTGCGTGTTTCGTGGCGCGGTGATCGTCGTCCGTCGTTGTTGTTCGTTTCGTCTCCGGGCTCCGTTTCCTTTTTTTACACGATACATTTCGTACAGTGGTAATTAAATTCCGTCGGGAATCCGTCCTTCCCCGTCTCGCTCGCGATCCGTAACGCGCCTATTCCTGGTTCGTATTCCGTTCAACGCGAGCGTATCGGGTCGTCTTCCGAGCGGAGGAAACATTCAACGCGAAGACGTCCCTCGCGTTAGTGTCTGTCGTGCGCGCGGAGAGAGCGACGAGCGTGTGTGTGTCAATTTTCGTGTACGTGATATTCACGTCGACGTCGACGTAGTCGGCGTCGTCGTTCTCTTCTTCTTCTGTCGTGCTGTATAAGTTTGTGAACACGGGTGGTGCATCTTTAAAAGGTTGTGCTCCCCACTGGTTTCTCTGTCTCTCTTTATCGTCCAGCGTAACATATCTACGCTGTGCGTACTATGTGCTTCTGTGTTTATAATCGTTGCGTCCTTTCTCTGTCCGTCTCGCTCTCCTCTCACCTGCAGCTACGAGCCGCACACAGGTGTCTCGTGAAAAAAGGAGTGGCGACGCCTGCCGCCGTTCAATCGTCACCTCTGTGATATTTAAAAAAAAGAAAAAAAGAAAAAGCGTCGAAGGAATCCTGGAGGTTTTCTCCTGTTTCACGAATCCTGCCGAAAAGCAAGCCATCCACACTGCCCCAGGAGTAATCGTCAAGTACGTGGTCGTTCGTATCCCTTTGCCACGTTTCTGTCCCTTCTACCCACGAAATGCCTCATCCGCCGGCTTGTTGGCCACCATGCTTGCGCCGTCACGTTACACGTCGTTTCACGAATAGTCGAACCTCGATGCCCTTTAACTTGAACAGGTATAAACGAAGGAACCGTTGTTTGGCGGTCGTCGGCTCGCGTGCCCGGATGTTTCCAGTTTGTTCGTACCTAAAGTCTCCGTGTCGTCTTTGAAAAATTTATTACGTTTTACGTAACGCGAATAGTAATCGTCGTGTCGCGAGTTAGATATTATTTCTCTTTTATTTGCGCGAGTGTTGCCGACCTTCGACGCGAGCCGCCGCGTTTTGGAGCGTGAGGTTAGGTTAGGAGCGCTCCGTTTTCAACGGCGTCGTGGCGCATTTCCGTTTGACGGGTGTTTTAAGCCTCGTGACCAAAGGTGTGATGATTTTTTCCTCGCTGACGTGGTTATAACGATCTCGCGAATGGTATGTCACGTACGGTTCGTATGTTCGATTAAACAGAGGCTTCAATTAAGAGGGACGGGAGGAGGTCTGTGCACCGTGATGAGACATTTCGTGGGACGGGGACATAATCGTTGCCGGCTCGTTCCGAACGACACAATGCACGCCATTCATGACGGCCGACCAATGCCATCGACAGAGTTTAACTTTGCTCTGTTCCTATTGCGCAGGACGATTCGTCGAGCGTCGACCGACGACCACATTCTCGTGGATGTCACGAGAAAAACGCGCGCAAGGGTCACGCTCGTTTTCGTCGTAAATAAAGATCGTTCGGACCGAGCGATCGGAAGAGATATACCTAGCCAGGATTGCTCGTCGTCTCTCTTGTAGTGCCATAAGATTCGAAGAAACCCGTAACCGGTGGAGAGTAGAAGGATCAGGGTTCTCCTGAAAATTTGCCAAAGCTATAACGACAATCCTGCCATCTTGTACCTTTTGTACCTAGTATACAAAGCGATAGCCCGTATCGAATAACATAGTCGGCCGTTAAACGGTAGCCGCTGTCAGAAGCGCACAGAAGAGGCCATCAATTTCCTGGTGAACGCAGTAAACGCCCGAGCCGTGGAGCTGCCTCGAAGTAACAAGCGACGCGAGCCGACCTCTCGACCGGACACTGGTCACGATGTTCCAGTTGGCCAGCGACAACCGGTAGCTTCTTTGCCGGGCCTGGTCGCGATCTTCAGCCCCTGGAGGAGGAAGAAACGTGGCCGTTTCAAGGATCGCCCGTCGACGATGTCGATACGCGTCAGCGGTGTCTACTTGGTGCCCAATCCAGCCCCGAACGAGGCGGGCAACGAGAAGACCAGTAATATTTCCGTGGAGAACAATCTTCACCAGCAACACCATCATCATCATGCGACCAAAACTGTTACGATCGTGGCCGGACCTCAGCGAAGCAACAGTCTGGATTATTTGAACTTCGAGGAGAAACGGCAGATCATCGCGTCCTCGTTGTCGTTGAGCGACTTCTTCGCTCATGGTCCGGCAGCGGCTGCAGCTGCCGCCAAAGAAGTCGCGGCTAATACCGTCATCGGTGAGTCTTCTTGTCCGTTTCGTATTTTCAGGTTGCTTACGAATCGGAGACGCATACCTGACGACCTAGATTCTAAGTTTCGTAGAAATTACTTAGCGATAAGCTTGGAGCCTTGGTGCTCGTTTTATCTTTGGTGCGTTGGAATGTTGACTCGTGTCATGTTATATGAAGAAATATTGAATTAGGGAATTGTTAGTTACTCTGCGCTAGCATTGGGTTTGATCATTATTTCGAAGCAAGGAAACATCAGCTGGATTGATTGTTGAAAAATGAGCTGGATCGAATAACATACAAGATTAGGAGAATTATGGTATTCGATAAGTTACAGTGTACGATACGAGAAATTAGGAAAGTCGATAGAAAGTTTCGACTTTGGCAAATTCACGCCGACCACGCGTTTTCATTCAACCGCCCGGTCGTTACTCGAAACCTACAAATGCTTGGAGCCGGCTTTCCTCAACGCTGGATATTTCGGGCGACTGGTATACCTTGCCAGAAATACTTGTACGAGATCCAAGATAGGTGTTTGCAAACCAAGTGCATTGTTATCGAGCCGTCCGATCGGTTATTGACCGAATATTCAAAGAACCTTTGTCAACGTGGTACACAAAAGGTTGCTCGAATCTCGAGGAAAAAAATGACCGAAGGGCTACCTTGTACCTGAGAATCCGTCGTATCCCGCCTCCATAGTTTCGACCACCGTGACGATAATCGATACCAATTGGTTCCCATTATCGTAGCGTATCGTGGGCTCCGTTGAACGAGCGTTTTTGCCGAGGCGGCTCGTAGTTCGCGCCGCGAACGAGCGAAAGATGACTCGGCCGGCGAGAAAAGGTACGCCGAGGGAACGATGAAGACGGGGGGGGGGGGGGGGGATTCCTGCTTCTTGGCGGGAAAGGGAACGTAAAGAGAAAAGAGACTCAACCTGGTTTGATCCGCGAGTCAAGGAACTCGAAGAGTGCCGTAGTTCCACGGCTTGTAAACAAACCCCGCGTGCTCATTACTACCAGCTTACCTACACGTGCTTTTTTTTTGCACAATTTTTTTGCCCTTCGTCCTCTCTGTTCCGTGTACTTCCTCAGGTTTGTGGCGCTATCTCATCGGGTCGTCGGTCGTTGCGCCAGCCAGGGACAAAGGGAGGCGGGTACAACCGGAGTGAAAAACACGCGACGAAGGAAGAAGGGAACGAACTGACGGACTCGAGTTCTTACTCCCTTCTTCCCTTTTTTAACGGGAACGTTCGCGAGAAGGGAGCTTTGTTATCACGCTCTCACGAAAAGTCTGTGCCATTGTCGTGGCTCGAGCTTTTTTTGTTTTTCACCGACTCCACCGCCATCCGATTGATCGTTAGACCACCCTTGTTTCTGATCGTTACTTGGTCGATTAATTCTTTGTAGGACACATCGGGCGATTTTGTACACTTTTTTTCTTGAATGAACGATTTACATTAACGCAATTTTTTTCAGATTCAAAGTTATTGAATTGTTATTTGCGTATATAGGCCTCCTAGGATAGATCGCCTTTAGATTAGGTCCGACAACCATTCTATATTTTAGCTTCGATGATCGTGTTTTTAATAAAATGATTAGACGATCCAGTTTCGAATCGTCGTTCCCTCTTCTGCATCGCAATTGGACCGAAATAACTCGAGTTAGCTTTGATATTGGATCACGCAAGGTTAAGGACGTAATCAGGATGAATTGATAGACACACGGTATTAAATGTTTATCGTCAATAGTATACTTTGGTGTTCTACAAAAGGGATTTCAGTTTTATTACCCTGAATCCATGGAAGATCCAAAAACTTGTCATTCTTCCTTTGCTAAATCATTATTCTTATCTTCAACGCTGAAGCAAATCGAGAATAATTAAATAAAAAATACAATCTCTGTAACATATTAAAATATTTCGAATTCCATCGCAGAGGAATGCAAAAATAAAAGATTATTCGTCCGAATAGTGCTTACTTCGCGAAACGAATGCGAAGGTCATGAATTTATTTGCCAAAACATAAGATAACAAGATAAGAACTCTGAGATACATCATTTAGCAGATCTTTTGGAAAAATCCCGATACTAAACGGAATCAGATCCAAAGGGATAATTCCCCGCCTCATTGTGCCGTGCTTTCTAAGCCCAAAGGAATATCGATGAGAAATCTCGTTATATCCGCCTTCCGTTGCTGCCCGTGCATACATACTTTTCATGTGCGATTTGGTCATGTAACACGTGTTGCTTGGAAAGTATGCCCGAGGCAACGTATGTCTACGTGTTTCGCGGTGCGTTGTTGCAGGGACGCGTAAATCTAGGCAGTTTGTTGCACGTGTATCGCGAACGGGATGCAGTCGCTGATAATTCACAGGCAGAACAGTTGGATTTTAATGTATCCCTCGGTATTTTCACAGTCACCATAAGCGGTAGCGATTCAAGTTTTGACCTCGCCGTCGTTGAGAATCGAATTTATTAGGTTGTAACATAAGTTCGTTCTGTTTTTTTTTTTGGGTTGGTAGCGTGACATAGTATTTTCGGCTCGTAAACAATTTCACGCAACCAAGTGTTATACGTTATTTTAAAGGTAAAAGCATTTTGCAGTCGGTGGCTTTTAACGTTCTTCATCAAATTTGCATTGTGTTTTTGCAAGATAACACAGGATTACACGTTTCTTTGCAAACCCGGCAAAAATTCTTACAGTTTGGATGAGATTTTTTTATGCATCCACCTTATAGCCCAGACCTTGCACCTTCTGACTTTCATTTATTTAGATCCCTGCAGAATGTTCTTAGTTGTGTAACTTCTGAGGACTTAAACATGTGCAAAAGTTTCTTATATGTGTAACAATTCAAATAAATCATTGTAAAAAAATAATTAAAAAACGGAACGAACTTATGTTACGACCTAATAATTTCAGTGTTTAACGGGGTTGGATTTGTCGTTTCGAAAGCCATTCGATGCTGAATATTGTGGGAAGGACTCGCACGCGCGTACAACAATTGTACAAAGGACTACTGTTACTCCTTTCTCAAAGACAATTCCATTCAATATCACGTACTAGGCTTTTCTTGAATCATTGTCAGAGTGTCCGATTGTAAAATATAAAATCGAGATCAAATTATTACTCCGAGCAGTGTCTATGTAAACAGGAATCATTCTCGTAATTATGTGAAATACCCTTCGATTAGAGTGTTCAGAGCATATTCCCTGTTCTCGATGATCGATACATCCGAGATTGAATCGCGGCCACGTCGTTAATCCCCGAAATTGAACGAAGAGCCACAATGCAGCCTACGTAATGCCTTAATTGAAAGATATCAGTGTCCATCGGTCGCGATGATGTACACATGATTTCCACCATGGAAAACCGGAAATGTAAACGTATGAGATACGCGTGTTTGCGCGTTTATTAGGCCAGATAATCGATGGCCAATGATCAACCAGTTTCGGTTATCAACCGCGGAAACCGGGTGCGTCGCTGTTTCTCTAAGGGATAGCCGGTTCGTCCACCGTGTTTCCAGAATTAACGGATCCTTTTTCTCCCCGTTTCTTTTTTTCCACGGGAAATGCCGCACAATTTGTAAGACGCAGCGCAGAATGGAGCCTCGCCTTTTACTGCGTCGTCGTTTAATCATTTACGCTCGTTGCGGCCGATGATCAATCATCCTCGAGAGGCCGATACACGCGATTCGTTATTAACGCTTAACGACTCCGCCAATTGTGCAACGGAAGTGCACGGAATATCGCCTACCTGAGTTTCTCGTTACACCGTTTATTTACGTTCTAGAATATAGAGCAAGATCACCCGAGTTATCAATATTACAAGCGACATTTCAACGTTTTCCCAAATTTGTATTTTTATTATCAATAGTTTTGAATATTTGACGCTTGGAGCGATTGAATAATGTAGCGACCACTTTGACAAGGATCACAGAATTTTGGTGGGTTGTTTAAAGGTTTAAAAAATTAAGAACGAGGTAACTTTGTATCTTGTGTAAATACGAACGAGGATAATTTTTAATTCTGCTATACAATTGATAAAAATCATTGTTTGCTGGGAAATTCAGAGAAATTTCTGATAGTAACAGAACGAGCAGATAAATATTCGTAGAATCGTTGTCGTTGAATTTTTATATCTGTTATGCGAATGGCTAATCAATTTTTATGAAGAATGTCGATTATCACGCTCTTGTTAACCGAGGAATTTTCAGTACTGTGACTCATGTATGCATTTCAAATTTCTCGCTGTTTTTCTAAGTAGCTGCGAACAGCTGGTAATCATATTTGCATTCTTATGATTGATTCGTGATGCGAACGATGACGACCAGAACGTTTTTGGCCGAACATGTAACCGGTATTATTTTTATCTGTCGTATAAACCTCGATGTCGTCATCGATATTAAGCTTCCGCGCTATGTTTTGTATTCTAATTACAAAATATACCACGCACTATTTATATGCTTCGATTAATATAATATTTTCGGAACTTGACGTAATATTCGGCATAATTCAAAACAAGGTTACTTCAAATATTTCAGCATTCGAAATTTAATAAAATATTTGATATAAGCCCTGAGAATTATAATTTTGAAAATTATCAAAATATTCAGAATAAGTCGAAATGAGATCGCTTCGAGTATTCCAGTATTCGAAATTTAATAAAATATTTGATATAATTTGAAATGAGAACACTGAGAATATTAAAAATTTGAATATTAAAAAAATATTCAGCATAATTCAAAACGAGGTCGCTTCGAATATTTCATTAAATTAAATTTAATAAAGTATTTGATATAAGTCGAAATGAGAACACTGGGAATATTATAAATTTGTAAATTAGTAAAATATTTAGCATAATTCGAAACGAGGTCGCTTTGAATATTTCATTATTCGAAATTTAACGAAATATCAAGCCTAATTAAAAATTTAAACGCTTCAAATAGTCCAATTCTATCAACATCCAAATCTAATCCTGATTCTGATTCAAACTTTAATCATTTCCTCCACTTTTACTTCGCATATTCTTATTCCCTTTACATTCTATCATCCAACCCCAGTTTCCTTAATTTGCACCCTATCGTTGTCAAAAGTTTCACAATTTTATCTCTTATTTTATCAATTTCGTGTACCGTAAAGGCGAACATTTTCATCGTGCTCGTTTCTCGCGATCGAGCTCTCTAAAGGATGACGTAGTCCTTGACGCAACGTGTCTGGCGGTTAGGTCAGATCCGTGGTGGCGTAATTGTGCAATATTTAACAGTAAAGCATAGGAAACGATAAAATGCCAGCCAGCCAGAAGGAGTAATGGGTGCAGAATGCAGATGTAGCCGTGGCAACAGCGCGCGGAAATCATTCATTGAGCGGAGAGCTGGTCGACTGCTGTTGTTGGCCAGTCTGGATAACACCGTACGAACCTTTGCTCGAGGGTTCCTGGGTCATTGTAGGGATCAGGAGGGGGGAGGGGGGGGGGGGGGTGTAATTCCATGTCTGCAATACGTCTTTCGATCCTCCAACTGGTTAACGACTCGCCTTTGATTCATAAATCTTCCATACACGTTCCACTTCTGACTAATTGATCGTGTATTCTCGTCTATCGATTCGAAACAAAATTGACGCTTCTCTGTTGCAGTTTGCTTTACAGTTTGGAGCGTGAAAAAATATATTTATAAACGATAGTCGAACCCTTTCCGTTCTTGCGAATCCTTGATTTACTAACCTTCTTGTGTCACGCACGGTACCTCAATACAATATTTATCAATTTAACAATTTTTCCATAAGATAATAAATTTGGACCAAAAGGGTTAAAAATGCACTTCAGTTTCCATCGACATCCATCACCCATATCATTAGGGAATTCCGTCGTCTGTTTAATTAAAAATACTCATGGCGGATAGTTTAAATTACGAACAATCAAAATAACGAAACATCGCAACTAAAATTATTGCCTAATGAAATTTTCGACAGCCTCAACGCGTTAAAAATCGTTTTTTTCTCAAAATTGTCCTTTTCATGGCATAATTGATAATTTCATTCAAAATTTCAATCACATATGAAACTACCAGTACCAAGTGAAAATGTGAAGCACTTTTCTAACTGACAAGAACCCTCCAATATCAACTAAAAGAAAAATGAAGGCACTTTAGTTTTTGCAGGATCGTAAGTATTTTGAGACGGATGTTTAGAGGAGCTTCAGGGATGATTTAACGGTGAACATTAATCAGTCTAGGCTCCAATGTATCGTGGACGATGCATTAAATGATACAGAACCCGTGTTCTCGTGCTTCGTGTGTTAACCATGATGTATTCGTGAGCCAGGGCTGTTCCACCTCTTGGCCAGAATTGTCTGCACTTAGAATTGTCTTAGTTCACCGAGCTTGGTGATTGTTCATTGTGTGCTAAGAGAAAGCAAAATAAAAGAACATATGTATTTACAATCGATCGTGGTTGACCTCGAAAGTATGCTCCTTGCATTGGAAGTATGCTCCTTGCATTCATCCAGTTCTTGATAATTGAATTAATCAGACTGCGAACGTGAGATTTAATTCAAAATTGTAAGATCTTGGAGGCAGTCGTTCGGTAATCCGTCGAAGACGTAATTAACACGTAAACGAAACAAAACCTAAATTATTAAGAATCTGATTGTTTAATTTTGAAATCATGGTTCTCTTTTCTTTTGATAATGATTCGACGATACAAAAATTTAGAGTTTTGGTCACCAACGAGTTAGAGAAATGGATTTAAACCTCGAATTTGCTATTATTTTCTTAATACAATGGTGCTGCTATCTAAGATTTTTCTACCTTTCTCTTTCACCAGTGATTTTCAAAGCAGTCGACGTATTAATTTAACACGTTGAGTGGCATAGTGAAAACGAACGTACGTAGTCAGACACGATAAAATCCTAATTATTAAGGATGTAATCGATTAATTTTCAAATTTAACCTTTCAATTCGATAGCCAGCATCGTTAGCTTAATATTAACGCTATCCACGGTTTATTTCATACTTCTTTCTGTCAATTATTTGATTGTAAAAAATTTCGGGTGTCGGTCACCGGTGACTGACGTGGCGTTTAACGCGTTAATTTTGTTAATCGGTCCACGTTCAATTTCCCTTTGAAATTATATTAGCAATTCGAAATAGAAGTCCTTCTCTAGCACGTCGCAGGGTAAAAATACGAATCGATAAATATAGAGTGTTAATAAAGAAAATTGCCTTATTAACTATAAAGCCCTCAATACAAAGAATCGTGTCGTTCTTATGTGTTCTTTGAGTAGATATTACCGAGCAGCCATGTAGAAAAGCAGGTCATCGAAATAACATAGCACAAAGCTGTCTGTTTTACCGTAAAGAGTACGAGGGGTATCTTTGGTGAGCTATTTAACCAGCTACCGGCCCCATAAATCTATCGAATTGATCCTAAACTTCCCTTTCTATCTTTCACCAGGTTCGCCCTTGAACTTGATACGCCTATACATACCAGGGATTTGATTGTTGTGTCCGTTTTGCTCTTACCCGTAGCGAGGAAACGTCACGCTCCATAATCGGTTTTGACGTCAGACCTTCGTGAACACGCGAAGCTTGAAGTATCTTAATGAGCCTATCCAGCCGGAATATTATTTAAATCAAACGTTTACCGATATTCTAATACCGTAATACGAGCACTGCTATAGGTGTAACCTGTATTTTTGCGTAACCGTTCGTTTAACGATCTGATCCACTCGTAACTTCGTCCCGGATAAGTTTCTTCCGTTCTAGATCACTGGTTTACATTTCGTGATCAATGCTCTTCGACTGATAACTGATTTCTCTTCTTTTTGTTTCTTTTTTTGTTTGTTTTTTATAGTTTCTTTGGAGAATCGAGAACACTCCGATTCGGAGTATCGTAAATATTAGCTGGAGTAAATGCGGAGTAAATTTTGCACGAAGGTTTGTTAAATGATTATTGGAGTTTGTGTAAAGATTAATTTTTCTTATTTTTTTTTTTTTTTTTTTTTTTGTAATTGATTCATATTTCATATACGATAATTAATATTTCATGTTTCTGTTAATATTGTGGGAATATTGGGATATTGGGATAATAATACAGGAAAATATAGACATATAGAGATTTAATATTATTCTTAATATACCAGGCGCCACTTTACGTCAACATTTGCTAATTAATACTACCATTTCGCATTTTAATGTTTACATAAATTTACCCTCGATAATTAATTCTCGTTTCACAAATTCCCAAAATAATTACCGTTTCTCCCGCCAATGAAACTAAAATTTCAATATCCTTTAACACGTTGCTACACACTTTTAATTTGACGATCGTGCTGCTATAAGGACGACTATAGCCGTCATTTGCGGCAACGTGTTAATGTACTTAAGATCGTAGTATGGTTTATCATATTTTTGACAGTGATGTACCTGAAATTATTCTATCACAAAAGAAGTAGAGCAGTTCATCGAACAGACTGTGTTCTGCTCCCGTCAACAGTCATTTTTCATAGTTTAATCAACCGGTGAAATAGCGGGAAAATAAAGAAATACGCTTTGCCATATACTTCCTAGGTTTTGCTCGCAGCATAATAAGACGCAGAATGTAATAAACAAGCCGTGGTTTTATTCAAAGATATACGGGGAGAAACAACGGGGCGCGGAGCTTTAATCGCAACATTAAGAGGCACTTGCTCCAAAATGAAAGGGGCAGAACTTTCTTTACCGAGCAGAGTATAATTTCCCCGGAGAAAAGATAAAAAGATAGTCAAGGGTAGGATAGACATTTTAATTATCCACCGGTTCCGTGAAACTCCAATTCGCCTCATAAGCTAGGAATTTGATGATCCTCGTTAACTCTCCACACGGTTCTGTAACTTATTACGCTTGTATTACAAATTCAACATTTTTCATTACATTATCTTTTCGAGGATGGAATAGAATCGAATAACAAGATTTTGGAATTATAACCTTCGGGTCAGATTAAAAGTTACAGATAATATTTTAATTGAATAATTAAAATTTCAACTACTATTGTTATGGATAATTAAAATAACGCGAGAGACACTTTGATGATTGGAAATTTTCCATTTCTTTGGTGAATATTGTCCAAGACAGGAATTTGATGGAAATGTGTGTGCCACTTCCCAATAATACGTGGTAACGTTACCGCGTACGCATTGTTTCCTGATTGTTCGTAACACTTTTGTCTGAGAAACGCTTCGTCACCGGCTTGTCGTGATCGGAGTCTAATTAAAAGGCTTTCGTAATCGGTGGATGTTGCGTAACAATTTAATCGAGCAGGATGAGTTGGTCGGTATACTGTGAGAATCTTGTGTCCTTTCCAAAATTACATTCCAAAATAGACCTTTCGATCTTTCATTTTCATGAATTATAAATTTCAAACACGATGACATTTATTGTTTGACGAGTGAACCTTCATTGACCTGAATTGATTAAATTCTATTTGTAATATTTTATTATCAAAAAATAATTGCGCAGCGGTCGAATTTTAATTAGAATTTCAAATGTGATCGACAACATTGAAGATTCTTAATTTTCCATCGAAGAGGCAGGTATATATTGTCAAAATACAATAAGATAATAAATCTTCTGAAAAATTCTCACCGCAATTCAGCAATCGTCGTGAAAGTAGAGTTTCTTCGTTTCCACCACAAGTATTATCCATCATACCCCTTTTCCTCTCAATTAATAATGTTTCAAGATGTCGATGAGCTACGGCGAAAGCAACGTTTTCTCAGTTTTCTCACCACTCATAAATATCACTCGAACATCCTCCTTCTTTTCTAAAAAAATTCCAAAACACGATGTAAAAATTGCAATAGCCCTCTGTAACAACAATCGATAAACTTGGACAACCTTCGTACAACACAGTTTCGATTACTTCCAAGTTTCGTGATTCACCGCAGAACCAATTAACATTGTTATAGGAGTATCGACTGCGGTATCAGAATCCCAGGAAGCAAACCTTTCATATTGGAATCGTCTTGTTAGATTCGTGCACGTATACTAAACTGGATCATGCCCCGGGTAGTTCTCTGTCCACGTTCCTTTTTCTTTTCCCGTGAAAGCTGACCGGAAGCTGACGAAGATGGTCTGGGGCGTAGAAACCCGGTGCTCATAGAAGATTCATCGTCTAATTTCGCGGTCTTGTGTGACGAGGAAAGACGGCTTCTCAGGTTGGCACGAAGGAAAGAACGCGAGGTTGGTCGTCTATTCGAAACCGAGGGTAAGAGATCCACGAGATCCGTGGCTTTTTCACGTAGCCCCGGGTCTCGTTTGGTCTGGTGAGTCGCTAGGACAAGACGACGAGGGGAGGAAGATGAAGGCAGATGGAGCCAGACCCTCTTTTTCCCCGGAATCGCGAAACTTTCTGCCATCCGGGGGATTTTCTCGTCAAAAGAATCGAGAAGAAGAGTCGACGCTCGTTCGTTTCTTCAGGGAAACTTGTACGATTCCGTGAGAGATCGACGTCGAGAAACGCTGGCGGGAAGAAGTTACGAGGGTCGCTGATCGCCAACTACCTCTTTTCCTGGATTCCTAGGTGTCGTTGAATATTTACGAGGCCACTGGCTTATCGACGGGTTTGTTGCCCGTCCTGGACGTTGTCCTCGTGAATTTTGCATGTGTGCATCTCGTGTCAGGGCGTAAGAAACGCGGTTTCTTTCAGAACTAGGCCTAAACTGTTTCCTATAAATAAGCTAGCAAGTGCTGTCGAAGATACGGATATGTAAGTCGAAGTTGTGGAGTAAAATTTGTTACGAGTGTCTTGCGTTTCGACGCAAATTTCGAATTAAAATTCGTTCCACGGTCTATCAGTCCAAAATTAATAACCAGCTATTAATTTTCAAGATTCCTAATCGAAAAATTGTATTTCGAATGACCCGTTACTCTTGCAATCCTTCGGCCTTGATACGTTATCAAAGCTCTCTTCTCATCAACACAGAATCAATTTTGCTCGATTCTATAACATACAAATTTCTCAAGAATCTGAAATATAAATTCGTACACGATTCTCGAAAGTCGAAAGCTACTGGTTCCATTCATCCCGCTGATACGATGAGTTAGTTAGAGCCCAGTCTTCTGGCGAGGAATGCGTCTCGTAAGTTTGTTCAGTCTTGCGAGGGATCGATTAATCTTCAGTCCGGCACATCGGCTAGCCACGTATTTCTCGGGGAATGTCAAGGCTGTTTCTCGTGTTGAGCATAAATTCGTACGCGGAACGATGAGCATACAACGCTTCTCTATTGTGGCGTCGACGGGGACACGTTCATAGGTGGACGAGATCATCAATCTCTTCGATCGCGAGAGCCACCGATTTATTCGCGATGCCAAACGGGTTCCTTTTTTTCTACCCCCTCTGATCCCTTCCCTTTTATAAATCGTTCGAAAGGACCGTGGAATTTGTTGAAAGCATTGAAATCCGTTTTTCATACCATCGTGGAATCGGATTTTCAGGTTCTTTCTTCATTTCATTTCATTCTAGCTTCCTACGTTCAGGGTGTTGAATACGTGGGTCTGTTTGTGGAAATTTGTATTTGATTAAATTAACCCTTTGCCTTACAATATCGTGTCACACACGCGACGCACCTTATAGTTCAGATGTGACTTCTGTCGTTCAAACGTTGGTCACAATTGAATTTTAAGTTTAATTCTGATTACAATTTCCTTCGTTTGTTTTAACGCTGGAGAAATAAATATTCAGCTCTGACTGACGCACCTGTCGGGCAAATAGTAAGACAAGGGGTTAACCGAATTAGCTTTCTGTTGGATTATTTGGTCAAGACACTTTATCCTTTTTTTTTTCCCCAAAAAAAGTGGAGAGTTTGTATTTTCGTTCAGTTCTCGTTTTGTCGTTTGTCCACATCTCACGTTCCAACCATCATCCCTATTAGACTCTAAACACAGCCCGGCGGTGTTGGCACCGGCAACAAACCAATTACGTAGGAACAGGTCGTGTTATCGTTGAAATTCACCAGTTAACCAGGGAAGGATCGAGTTAGCCCCCAAGTCGGTCCAAGTGGCGGTTAACATTCCGAAATAGCATTCGAGTGGCCGGGAGCGTGGCGCGAAACACTCGGGCTCGCGAGATTCGCTCGTCTCGCGAACGAAATAATTGCCTCCGGTGTATCTATTCGCAACAAACAATGCCAGCCTCGCTGTAATTTACATCCACGTAGTTTCCAACCTGCTCCCGGTTGAATAATTCCAGCTGCGTGACGTGATCTTCAACGGTTTGCAACGACGCCTCGAAAATAGGCCCCCCGTTTCCAATAACCTTTAGTACCAGCTTCTTGAAAGGCATTTGCGATTTTAAATTTCCTTTTATCACGTGCAACACAATTATTAATTTTCGAGGTGCAATTACGATAATGCCTTACGATAAATGGAACGATGTAAAGGATACTGATATCGAAGTGACACCAGCCGTCAAAAGGATCGAGGCTGTCTTTTCACTACGTTTACCAAAGATTTTCTAGAACCCTTGGCTCAAAAGTTGGCCGTCAATTCTCGAGACGACAACACTGTTCCCGAGCTGATGGAAACGGATAAGCATTTGCGGGGGCGTCTGGTGGATTCGAGGGTGAACACGATGATGCTCGTTCCTATTTTCGACGGTGTTCGATATCGATCATCGGCCCCTTCTCGCAACGGGGACGACTCGTTCGTAATTTTCCATGCACCCTTAGGCACCGAACGCCATCGTATAGAAAGCTGTCTGTGGCAGGTGTCTCGTCCTCGAACAGAGGAAGTGTCTCCGGTTGGTGGTTATTTGAATGTTTCTTGGATCAAACGACACACCACCTTGCTCTGTGTTTTCAATGAATTACATAGGATTTTGGAATAAAAATTGAAGATTAAATAAATACTTTCCAAGAAAATGAAAAATTCTCGTTACTTTTTGATCACACTTCGTACATGATATAGGCATATAACATTCTGTTTCAAAAGGAATAAAAGATCAGGTGTTTAATCATCTTTCAACGATAAAACGATCGTATCCTCTCGTCGCAGAAAACGAAGCTTCGTCTATTCGGAGACATCGATCAGAGAGTCTTGTACGTGCTCAAGTCACCCCTTTTCCTGTTTCGGTTCGATAACCGGCTAGTATCAGAACTAAAATTAACTCCCTCCCTAGCGACGTTCAGCTCCTGGGTACCGATGCTGCGTTCACCTGGACACGCTCCCCGTCCCCGGAAACTCGTTCATGGATGCACAAAGAGGGTGAAAGGAGCCTCGTGCTTAACTTCCCCGTACAAGCCGGGGACCGTGTTAACAAATGTCGTCGCTAAGAGTACCTCGTTTCGTACAACTCGGTAACAACTTTGCTTTGATCGCTCGCTCGTGCACGGCTGATCGAGTTTGCCCTAGCTGAGCGTCGAACGAGACGGAATTTCCTCGACGGCCATTTCGTGCCGGTGCTTCGATCAAAAAAATAAGTCGAATTTTAGGAAAAGGCAGAAAGATAAGAAACGGTCGAGGCATACAGAAAACTTGGGACTAACTTTTAAAACTTTTATCGTTTCAACTTAAAATTAAACAGCTGTGAATTGCATAAAGCTTTTATTTGTGCTGCGATCGAATATAATAGAAGGAATTGAAATTTCTATTGGATTTGGTATTCGCATCTCGTCTGTTCGTTCACTGGATGATACAGAAGACGCTTCTTGGAATCCTGGCGAACTCCGTCTATTAAGTGGCTCCGTTGATGATGTTAGTCATACTTTGAACGACGCTGCATCGGCGCCACGGAGTCATCGTTCACGTCATCCACGAAGATCGACACAATCGACGGACGAGCGTGTCGCAATTGCTTGGTAAGGTGTCTCCCAGGCTCGTGGAGGAGCGGATAAATCCCCGGGCGAACAGGTTTCAGACGACACGGCGAACAATTCATAAATTTGTACGATTATTCATACGCAGACTGTTTGTCAGTCGTCGGTGTCACGTTGGAAATTGACTTTTGTCGATGCGAAACGCGTTTCGTCGGTTTTGTTTTCCGTACTCGTTTGTATCGTATATTGTGAATTTTTCTGATTAAAGCAATGGGAACTGCGATTTTCGAATGCAATCAGCTAATTTGTTATACGATAATTAAATTAATAATTAGGAAAGAAATACCATAGTTTGAGGAACTTGGCATAATATTTTTCGAAACTTAAAAACCTGTGAATAAAGTTTGTTCGCGAGCATTTAAAAATAAGAAAATCGGCGAACTCGAACAGTGGAGAATTGAGTATTATGAAAGAAGAAAGACGGTCCCGACACCGCAACCAGCTATTTGTGCTTGGTGGCGCGAGCAGTTAGGCGAATTGAAATATCTCGGTTCTAGAAACGTGGAATAAGACGTTCTCTTTCGTTTATCTTTAATTCCGCTGTCACATCTCACCCTATCTTCGGTAATTGCGTTCATTAACCGTGCATTAGCGTTGCTCCGTTCGTCCAAGCAACAGGGTTTCGACTTTCGTGTACTCGAGATAAGAAGAAAAGTACACCGAGCAATACAGTTTTCTTGTTTCTTATTTCAACATGGTTGAATCGTCTTGAACGTTCGATCCATAACGTTGATTTTTAATTTCAAATTATTTCATACGCTTCGATTTTGTGCGAGAGTTCGTCGCTGAGGTTCGGTAGTTTTCTTCGTAATGAATAATTCCAAGTAACCACTTGATATTTTTCCTATTGTGCGACGAAGGAGGAAAACAAACTGAATACTGAAAGAGAATCGATTGTTACGTACAATATTCACGCTTCGAATGTCCTTTGTCTTCATCGTTGCTCCTCGTGTTTGTACGTAACAACAAAAGCCAGTCTTCCGAGAATCCTACTTATTTTCCATTCTTGAGAAGAACAACTGCGTTTAACCTTTGTATTATTTCCGTCTTCGGTCTCTATTTTTATTCCATTCGGGGTTTAATTGCCTAATCGTGTCCATTGATGATATTCTAATCGTCGAGTATTCAATGAATATCAATTTTGCAGAGTATTAATTAATTTCAGAAACTCGTTGGGTCGCTTTATTTTTATACTAAAGCTTATTCTGTTTCGATTATTTTCGTAATGTTTCTCTTTTTCAAATAGTTGGCGTTTCAAGTCCCATTTACAAATTTAATAGAACGACAAAGAAATAATATAACAACGCGGATTGGAACCAGATTTACAACGAACCGCCAACGACCCCGTGTTATTCACGTTCCAGCTAGATTTTCATACCGTTCGACGAGATTACCCAAGATTGGCCGACTATTCCGTTTTTTTCACGAAGCGATTATCGGAGAACCGCTGGTGCGAATTCTTCCGTACGAGAATCCCGCTTCCTTTTCTCAGGAGAGCTCGCCGGGTAGGAGCGTCCTAATTGTGCCCCCAGCTTCTTTTCCACCCTCTTTTCTGTCGCTCTTTTTTCTTGCCACCGGTGTCTTCGACCGGTTCCTCCAGGTCCTCCCATTTATTCGTCTTTGTTCGCCCCTCCTGCGGACCCTAATTGCCGGATTACACAACTACCAGACGGTCTGCTACCCAAAAAACCAGCTGATTAATCTGCTCTGAATCGGGATCAGCTTCGACGAATCCTCCTGGAGATTTATATTTTAGAATCCGTACAGATGCACGAACAAATCGAAGGTTGTTGGTGTCTGTATTCAATTTCGTAAGCTCAGTGATGATTCTAGCGAGGATTTGTAAACTTGATAGCCAATTTTAAGTAATATTTAAGGGGTAGTTATGCTGGAGAAGAATTGCATCAAAAATTCTAATCTACTTATCTCAGTTACAAAACGTCGAAGGCTTGGAACTAGAATACCTAGGTACAGAAAATCAGCTATCCTATTTAAGAATTTTAAATTTAGATATATATATTTAATTTAAATAGTTTAAAGCAGTTTAAAGTATAGAACAGAATTGCATAGAAAATTCTAATTTACATCCTTTAATTACAAAAAAATATTTAAAAATATTTAATTTAGCAATAGCTAATTTTTTTGCTAATTTTAATTAACGTCAAAGGCGTGTAACTAGGACACGTAGGTACAGAAAATCAGCTACTCTAAAGAAGTACTCTATAACAAATTCTAATTTACTTCCTTTAATTACAAAAAAAAAATCCATTTAAATTAGCTGTGGCTAATTTTTTTGCTAATTTTAATTAACGTCGAAGGCGTGGAACTAGAATACCTAGGTACAGCAAATCAGCTATCCTAGAATAAAATTGCATAAGAAATTCTAATTTACTTTCCGTAGTTCGAAAAAATTCCATTTCATTTTGAATAATATTTCTTCTACTACGATCTCCTATTTTGATATTAAAAAAGAAATGTATCACGGCACAAGGTGCATTAAAAAATGTTAATTCTTCTGTTTTATTTTTAACGCAAAATGAATTCACAAAGACTACTTTGCATACGCCTCGGGCATTGTTTCCGACACGAAATTCCACAAGATTTTCTCTCGGTGCTCGACTTTCGCTGGTCGTTCTACTCAGCAGCAGCCATGGTCGTCGTTGAACTCGGGGCGACAATTATGTGATTATGTTACTCGAGCACGTAACGCATATCGAGAAAGCCGAGAAGGAACAAGACGCAACGAGCCACGCTTAATTAGCATACAGATATCTCGACGGACCGCTTCTCTGCTCTGCCGCGAGCATTTAACAACTTACGAAAGGAAATTTTCATGTTGCGAGAATCTCTGATACGCCGGTACAATCTTTTCCACCAATTCAAGTTGAAACATTTTGCAAAATGTAACAAATTTCTTTCTTCTTACAAAGTTATCTGAAATGGTAAAAATTTATGAGAATAAAGTTAAAGAGACTTAAAATTTCTTGAAAAACATCGATCGAAATATTTCTTATTTTGATTTATAATAGATTCTTTTTAAGGTTCGTTGGTTTTTGAGTTCATTTCAAGTTTGTTTGAAATAAAAAGATTAGAATTAATAGTACAGGAGAGTTTTAGTATTCACCGAACAGCTACAGTTTCAGTTTATACATCGTTACACAACGTGTGCATTGTCACGTATCTTGTAAGAAAACAGAATGTAATCTCTGACCTTCCTTCTTCGCTACATGATGTATGGTAATTGTTGCTAACAAGATACAAACGTGTGAAGGTTCGAAGGCTTCGGTGGTCTCTCCTCGAAACAGAAGATTCTATGCACGTTATAAGATAAATTGTCCAATTATTAGATCACAGACCTTAGCCAAAAGGCCTACTTTATATTCAACTGGACACCAAAACAAAATTCTTCGTTTTTCAATCACAAATAAGCGAAGAAAATACGGTAGGAAGCTATAAAAGTTGTATTAATTTAGGTTCCAAACGGTAAACATTCTTTGTGAACGATAAATGGACGGCGTTTGTCCGTGATAACAACTTTGGAATTATAATCTTCTTTAAACAACGCTATCGAAGTATTTAAATAAAAGCGCGTTCGCTGCCTACAATCGGTTGGCAATTTGTCCATCGTGGTTCATTTCTTTAACACGCTGACTGCCACAGTGAAAACGGACGTGTGTAGTCAGACACGTTGAAATCCTAATTATTAAGAATATAATCAACTAATTTTCAAATTTAACCTTTCAAATCGATAGCTAGCATTATTAGCTTAATGATAACGCTATCCGTGGTTTGTTTCGTCATTTCTTTTGTTAATTATTTGATTGGAAAAAATTTCGGGTGCCGGTCAGCGGTGACCCCCGTGGCAGCCAACGTGTTAAAATACCATAGTATCGAGGGGAGCTATCCAAGTGTTACGCTCACTTATTTATGAAACTTTGCTACCTTATAGAGTTCATCAGCGTAGACGGTCAATAGTTTACAAATGGTTCTTCCTGTGATTAAACAGGAATCTTCAAATCTATCGTTCCTTACCTTTTTTTATGTCCACGCACTGAAGTTATGCTATAGTACTAATCATGTTTAAATTGATTTCATTCTCCATCGAAACAGTAAAAAATTCTTTGAATTTACAATCTTCTATCTAACAAATATAGTATATTATTTATACAAGGTTTGACAGATTCTATTCTAAAAATTCTCGAGTACCTAACGACGTTATTTATAATCAGCTAAATAAGATCGTTTCCATTAAAATAACCAGCAGATATTTATAAAAAACCAGTTTTCCAGACGTGCCACGTGTTAAATAGTTATTTAATATTTTTCGTGCATGATCAGCGATTTATCGTTCACGACTGTCATTCGTCGAAATATAACTTTGTGAAAAAGAAGAAAAGGCGATGAGAAATGCTAGAGAAGCCAGCGAACAAGTCGGTCGTCTCGGATTGTCTGTCGCTTCCTAGGGAAATTCAATATTCCGTTCCACGACCATTCGATATCTTTCGATCCGTTCGCGGGGCACGGTCCACGGGATTCCTATCGCACTTGTGAAATGAAGTTTAGAATTCCTTCGCAATCGTAAATAGGATACGGCTGCACGCCGGAAACTTATTTAAGATATTTCTCCCACGGCTGGAGTGACACTTTGAGAGGAACCGAGATTACGTGTTCGCGGTAGAAAGATAAAAAATGATATTTAACTCTTTATTTGACCGGTAGCACGAATTTAACCCCTTAATACCGTTTCCTGAGTTTTGAGACGTTCTTGCGGTTAGAAACAGAAATTATAGAAAATTCCAAGTACCATTAATACCAAACGAAAAAATGAATCTGACGTTGAGAGACACTGCAACCGTCTATTTGTTAAAAAGGAAAGATCGGTCAAATAGCGTCGGGTCGAAGAGCCTCTTCCAGGTTATGTCATGGGGTCTGGGTCATAAACACGGTACAAGCATTGTCTCGCTTTTCTCCAGTTTTCCCCTTTCGTGGGCCTTAGGGTTACTTGGCTTACTACGTTTATTTCACCCATATCCAACAAATACCTATTTTATAAATGAAAGTTTTAAATTGCAAAATGGGGCAATTTTATAACGTTTAATTTTTCATCTTCTAAACCCACGAAACTCCAAATTCTGAGCCTGTCGTTACGCCTCTTCGAAGGCAGCAAAAAGGCACGAAACACGTAATCGCAGGTTGATCGTGCACGAAACATCGGGAACAGATGAAATTGACGATGAGCCGCCATTAAATCACCGACAACGAACTGGAAAGGGAAGGAGCATCCATTATCGAGGAAGACGAGCAACGGTGGCGAACGGGAACAGAAACGATCCCCTTCCAAATTATCCTGCTGGCTCC
This sequence comes from Stelis phaeoptera, assembly GCA_943735885.1. Classification (NCBI taxonomy): domain Eukaryota; kingdom Metazoa; phylum Arthropoda; class Insecta; order Hymenoptera; family Megachilidae; genus Stelis; species Stelis phaeoptera. Next base: position 10,208,668 of record OX030933.1, read on the forward strand.
TTTCGAGAGAACAGTGCGCTGGAATGCGCCGTGGACGATCTTCCGGCTAGCAGAGAAACGATTACAACCGAACTGCGTGCGAGGTCCTATGAGAAACTGCAACGCTGCAACAATGCACGTTGCACCGGGATCGATGCAAACGCGACCGTGTAAACACGAAGGAAACGAGCCAAGTTCTACTACTATTCCGTTACAGAACTATTTGGGAATTGATCGATTTCGCTTCTGATAGTTGACTGGGGTAATTTGGACACGAGGTGAAAATGATCATCCCCTGCAGAATGCAGTTTTCCTGAATTTAATTAAAAATAGAAAATGTCCGTATAAAAATTAGAGGAATCAATAATTCTGAAAATATTCCAAATTTCAGATTAAATCGTTAAAAAAAGAGTCGAACTCTACAATTTTGAACACCATTATTTTTTTCTCATTTTCATTATGGAAGAATTTCTGAATCTCGACCCAGATTTTTCTGTACATATCATTTCTTTTTTCCTAATGTCAAGTTGCGAGACTAGTTACTGCAACGTTAATACATGCACCTTGCTTCGAGTGTTCTTTGCCGATGGAATGTCAGCTAGGAAATTAAGTCCGCGAGAGACGGAGAATGTTACAGTCGTGTAAGAACACGAGTTTCGTGGACGTCTACCTGTCTAACAATTACGTAAAACGAAAGTTTGCGTTTTCGAACGACTTCGTTCAACCCTCCTTAAATTTGAACGATTCTGAGATATTTATCAGAGCCTCCACTTTAAGATATTAAAAGTTTGAAGGAAAATCAAGCACCCGCTATTATGGACCCGAGTCTGTTAATAATCTAATAATAAATAACGATGCCAATCGAGTTCGATTCAAAAATGTACTTTTTATCAAATTTTCAATTGTTCCCCTTATCAAGCTCTTTTAAATTTTATACTCTGTCGATTAAATCTGTACGTGAAAGCTCGAACGAAATCCCCCGGGCACGTACCGTGTCACGAATTGATGCAAAACTTTTTTGCAGCCGGACAAACAGAGATCCCAGAAACTCTCGACGAGAGTACGTGGAACATTGTCCAGCTAATCCTCTTAACGTGATTTGCTCCCTCTCCTGATTCCTCCGGGATTTGCAAGATGCAAACAGTTACGGGAAACGATCTAACGGCGACATGGACGAACGAATAATTCTCAGATCCGTTACTCTCGCCACTGACAGAAGGAACAATCGTCAAATCGCCATCGAACGATGACAGAAGGTTTCCAAAGTTCGTGGAAACTATGTCGCTTCGTGAAGCCATTTTATAATTCCTCTGGAAAAGTCGATAATATTCTTCTTTCTGCTGTTTTCTTTTTGTTTTATTTAAAGATCAACCGTTCAATCGTCAGTGTCACTTTCATCGAGATTAGATATCGTAAAATGATATAGGAAAAAATTAGAATTAATTTTATTGCGTTTGAAACTAGCGAGATTCGTTTACTAGTACTAGTTTCACACTTAAGTTGACGATTCCAAGAAATTCATACGTTCGACGTTTCATTCAACGAGACTACGATCGTGACGATTAATTAACACGTACCACCTCTGGCTAACCACACGGCTAATGGTCTGTTAGCCGCGAGCAAAAGTTGGATGCATTGGATAAATATTTACCACGAGGCTGATCGCACTTTCACGCTTTCGGCTCGTGATTCCCGCGTCCGGGATTATTTACGGTCCGCCTTGAAATTCCGGAAGAGGAAACGGAATTCCCGGTCGAGGTCGCTAAATCTTCGAGGACCAACCGATCTAGAACGTCCTCCAACTCGCGGATCGCATGAAAATAGTTCTTCAAGTATTCCACAACGCGTCCAGCCTTACGAATCCTTTGATACTTGATTTCTCATTCTTTCGAGAGAAAAACTTGGAAGCGTCCAATTTTTGTAATCCTTTTGTAAAGATTCTTCTGTCGCTTAAAATAAGGGATACGAATGGTAATCTCCTACATACTCGAGTATTTTTTAACACAGTTAAATTCAAATGTTGGCTTAAAGAAGAGGTTTTAAGTTTCTGTGAATTATTTATATTCTAATATTAAAAATGATAAAAATGTATTCGAGACGAAGGAGAAATTTTGTCCAGAGACAAAGGAGCTCGTTGAACTCTCGACACACGTTCACTCATAATTAAGAAGAGCTTTATTAGCGTAATGGGTGCGTGGGAGGGCTATGCGTTCCTCTCTATGGTGTAATCGTTCAAGCAGTGCCTTCCTTTTTCAAACGACTCGTTCTTATTCAATCATCATGCTTCGAAACCTGTTACCTCCCTTTCTGTCAATGTTACAGAATTTTTCTCACGCGATTGAATACTTCCAATCTCAAGTTTCGAGTGATCGATTAAACCACGGCTTAAATTGACTTCCTCAGAGTTAATCGATGAATTAAAATCATATATTATCTTCTGTTGTTTGATTTGCTAACATTATTAATGTATAAAAATTGTGATTCATTTTCTAAATTCCAAATTATATTATTTCAATGCCTATATGAAAAAATAACGCTCGATTACTCTACTGTATTTCCGTGATATTAATTTCTAGAATAATTCTGTAGTACTAAAAATTGAATCCATAATAACATCGTTCCTTTCACGCTACGAGGTTTACCGTTCGATCGAAGAAAAGTGAAGATCGAACAGGATGCCAGGTACAACACGGGAGCAGAAGGCGTGCAGTCCGAGGCGATGGAATGCGGAATATACATTCCAGAGTTCGGTTACGTAAGTTGGAACAGGTAGAACAGCTCGTGGCAGAGCTGCTAATCGATCTTCCTACGGTGTTGTTTTTCACGCCCAGTATTATCCACCGTGTCTGCGAAAAATCTCCTTACCTTGCGGTAATTAATGGCGGCTATTGTTTGAGGTATCAGAATATCGAAGGAACGTCGTCGGTTCGATTCAAGGTTGGTTTCGAACTGGGTCTCGGATGTCTGTGTTCGAAGAGTTCTGGAGGAGCAAATTACTTCGTTGAAGCAAAAACACAGGAAATCATTGAGCCAGGTGGTTATTCTGGGTTTGAAGTACTCGGTGATTCAGACACGTAATGACTATAATTTAGTATCTTTTGGAGAAAGACAGGATTGGTATCTTGAATTTTATTTGAAAAATTAGATCACTTTGATTGGTTCTAAAAATACTACTTTCTGGGGAATTTGTTTCACAGTGATAAAAACAGTTTTTTGCGTCGAGATTTTGTTGATAAAGACAGAGACATATTTAACAATAAATGTTAGTTGTTCGACGATACCTTGATGCAAAAAAATAGCGTTTTATTTGTTTAATCCCTGAAGTTTGAAGTTGTTCGTGGTATCCACAATGTCTGTAGTTACAAATTGGAGTAACAGAAGGCTGATATTTTGTTCTGAATCATTTTAAACAATAAGGATCGGTGTTCCTGTTGAATAGATGATTTCCTTTCGTTCGGTTGAATCATTCACGTGATACTCAAGTTTTACAGCCTTCTTTTGGTATCGAGCCTTTCTCCGTGCCGTCGTGAGTCACTCGCTCGGAGCAACAGTTCGGTTTTCTTTGAGGAATTTCCAAACCTGGAATCCTAGAAAGTAACATTCCACGAACGTAAAAGTGTAGCACGGTTGTTTGCATTTCCTAGCCGGTATCAATGATTTCACCGGTGAGAAAGTTGACGATAACAATGTTCAATTGGATTTCTCAAATTTTCCGATACTGTTCATTTATTTTTCTACTTAATTAATTTATCATGATTGAGACTAATTTAAGTTTCGCATTGTATCGAAGTCGAAATCCAAATACTGCTAATTATAATCTCAGAACGTTTGCCCTGCACTAACATTCCCTTCGGCGAAGTTTCCTCGAGTACCAGGCATTCTCTCCGAGAAATTCTTGCGACCCGAGCACAGAAACGCGATTTTGAATTCCTGGTGCATTCGCTCGATGGTTGTATTCGTATGCACTCAACGGACCACGTCGAAACAAACGAAAGAGCCTTGGAAAGGTCTGGGTGAACCTTGACCGTGCCACGTTGTGACAGGGTCATTGATACCGCGAGTGTTTACCCTGTCAACCGGTACCAGAATGGAACCAGGCTATTCTCGATTAGTGACAGTGCTCTTTTTGTTACCTGACTGTCAAAAAATAATACCTAAATGTGTGCAAAAGATCAGCCATGTTTGCGTTAATTATTACGGTCAGGAGATGGTAGCTGAAATTGATGGAGGAATAGATAGACTCTTGATGATCTCGAAGATGTGTCAAGGATTCGATTAGAGCGGTTTCCAATTAGTGCTCGAACCATGGTAACGTTTGTGGGTGGCTTCGTGAACTTATGGATATCGATTAGCTTGCCAGATTCGAAGGGAAATTCATGCCATATGATATTTTGTATTAAAGTTAAGGAATGTATATTTGGAAAGTTGCGTTGGTTATTTAGTTACTGAAAGGAGATGAAATATTCGTAATTGTGTATGATACTGTTGGTAGTGAATCTGTTACAACTTGACACGTTCGTGGTTGAGAAATTTTGTAATTAAGGCAAGAAAAATATTGGGAAATTTATCACTATTATTGAGGATATAGTGTTTGAAAGGAAATTATTAATTAACACTTAAGACTCTTCAAGATTGTCTGAATTTCTATCGTTCTATCTCCAAAATGCTTTGATCAAACATCTTAGAATTTTTGACATTAATTTTCCACCAAACGTTACCTCTTTAACACCTTGACTTGGTCAGGCAAAGCATTTATTTTGATCAAATTTTACCTATTATTATTATTACAATTCTTTGTAATTTCTATTATTCAGAAGGATATTAATATTTGGGTCTTAAACGTGTTTTGGGACCCAATTTTCCAAATGGAGCCAAGACCAAGTCCTTCCCAGGAAAATCATGACGGTGAAAATATTTTATTTAATGAAAGGTATTCGAACGTTAAAGGATTAAGTATTCCCAGGAACCGAGGCTAAGAAAATCTTCATAATCCCGAAAATTCTTGAACAAATCGTTCAAAAATCTTCGTCAATCGCTTCCCAGAAACAGAGACCGTGGTTCGTCCTTTGAAGATGGTACCGAGGCGTGATTTATCGAGAGATCATCATGGATATCTGTATGTTTCGGTGTGGTTGTTCGTGGAGACATGAATAGTTAGTGAAACCGGCGTCACGACGCCGGTGGGCGTCCATGGAAGGTCGATCTCGCGTTCCAAAGCTTTCGTGACTCGGATGGTAGGACGTATTAACCGGTGGGTGTCATTGGATCGTGTATCGGACGATCGTACGCTCGGTCGAACGATAAACCACGCATGGTTGCATCCGATTGCGATGCAATTTCCTGTGCCGATGACATCTACCCTTATTCATCGACCGGGCCAAGTGGCTGTCCTGTTTTCAGGTGTCGAGCTGAATATCAGCCTCTGTTATCTATCTGTTCCAAGGCTGCCACTTCGTTTTACCATCGCAGCGAGTATCTTGACGGTGTGATTGTGTCATTTCTTCGATGATAAAGATTGATGGATCGACCGTAACATCGCCGCGCCAAAGTTGTTTCAGTCGGACATTGTCTATCCGTTTCATGTGACCTACAATTTTATACAAGGTGGTTCATTTCAATAAAGCTTTCAGTCCGAATACACGTTGAAGAAATATTTTACTTACAATTTGAATTGTATCAGCGTATGTTGCGAGATTTATTTATCGCGTTAGATAGATTAATTCGATAAAATTTTGTTGTAAAAGAAAATATTGATTAGCTTCAGATGATTAGTGAAAAAATGAAGATCGTTTAGTTCGATGAGGGTATAGGGTGTACAGGTCATTCGATACCATTCATTTCGGAAATAGGAGAAGGGTGTTCTCTTTCAAGGGTGTGAAAGTGAAAAGAATCTGCACTCTGTCATCCACTCTCGAGACTTATCGTCTCAGCACTTATTAAACCAGGGTTTCTGGTTTTCAAAGCTTCAGGCTGAAAGGAAACAGGTTTCCCAAGCCGATGGCCTTAATTATTAATGACTGCCGTGATAATTAGTCCTTTCGAATATTATCTTCTGGCAAATTTCATTAAAGAATCATCATTGATCTGTACACTTTTGTTACCAAGGAGACAGCTATCAGAATATTGATCGTACGTTTATTTTTCACGCGTTTAAATAAATCCGGCTAAATGGATTTTGCTTCCGAAAATACGGTTTCAACGCGAACGGAGAGTAATGAACTGCGACGATCGTTAATAATTTCCTTCTACATCTGGTAAACGATCAAATCATTCGTGACGGTAGATATTCTAATATCCCAATTTTTGCAAAGGGGAATTATGTTTGACTGCTTTTGAAATTTTCAAATTCTCCAATTTCCGGTTTTCGAATTAGAAATAAGGCAAAAGATAACTTTTCTAATAATTTTCCCCCGTAATATTTCTTAATACCTTACTCAATACTTAAATTAATCTACATTTTAAGAAAATTTGTAAATTTTCAAATTTCCATTTTTCGAATTAGAAATAAGGCACAAGGTGATCCTTTTAACAACACAAATTTAATTACAAAATTTAAATTATCTCACTTTCCATTTCGACATAAATTCCGGGATCGAATTTTGAAAGGGTCATCTTACAAAAACGTTTTACTACTTCGTTTCCCAGAAACTACTAAATCTAGGTCTCTGACATTGACACGCGAATCGCGCGCTAAACAACAGTCATGTAAGCCGTGCATCTTCGTCGAACGTTGCCCAATTTCCTGCGATGCATACTCGGATATCAAAATACCATTTGTTTACGTCGTGCAAGTTCAGTGAAACTGTTTCGAGAACATCCTCTATTCGCGGTGTCGATGAACGTGTCCCTATGATATCATCCGACGAATTCCTGCGGGCGAGTGCAACTCGACGAAGTGTGCCGTGGTCTCTTTTGGCGATCGTCCATTGAAAAAAATAAATACTTGGATGCCTTCGAATCACTGCCAGGAGCTGCGAATTCCACGACCGATCGGATAGGAATCCGAGGGACCGATTTGTTTCGTCTCGAAAAAGATCTTTCCTCCTCGACGTCGCTTGTAAATTAAGCCAAGTAAAGTCGAAATTTTTTGTGTCAACCCTCGGCACGCTCCGATGGCTCCAATCATTTCCAAAAATTTGATTCAACTGGACGAAGGGAATGTATTTAAAAATTAATCTGTCGCTGATCCGTCATCTTCGATGTTAGGCAACAGCGCGTTTGAAACTAAATTAGTTTCAAGGAGTTTTAATTGGAGGCCGGTTACGTATCGCAATATATTTTATTCGATCCAGTGACATTCATCGAATTAATACGCATACTTGGCTCGGCTGCAACTTGGCCATCAAACGTTCACGCGAATTAACATACTTAGATGAATATTCTTATCAGCTTCCAAGAAGCGACTTTCATCGAATAAGAAAGATTCGTCGGGATTTCTATGTCCAGCCGGATAAACAAAATTTTCATAGAACGATACATTTCAAGTTGCGCAAGTTTTACTTCAGAAAATCACGTTTCTTCCGAAAGATTCTAATTTCCTGCGCCAACGTTTAATAACGTTGCTTGATGACTCAATAGATCACTCTACGCCAGAAGGCATCAGCTGCAGTTGCATCGAGCAACTTCGAGGAGAGAGTGAAAGAAGGTTGGAGTCGAGGCTGGCCCATTCATCGCGTTGTCTTTGTTGGTGTTAGTCGACGATCGTTCTTGGTGTCTATCCAGAACTGTAATTTATTAGGCCTAGTTTGCATCAGTTGAGTCGCTGGTAGATTATACTAGAGTTGGTACCATCTTCACCAGCGACTAGGATTTGGTGCTCTGTGGATCAATAGCACAATTGTTTATAACAATATGGTGTACCATTTTTTTATGGTGGAGCTAGTATACTTTATTATTTGTTTTATCGTTGTAACGCAGGTTTAGAGTTTAATCTCTTATTATTAATATAGTATATTAATTACTCTACTGATGTAAAGTACGCCTTATATCAGTGTTGATATCCTCTATCGGTTATCCTACAAACCTAGTTTAATGGATCCTGGAGTAATTTTAATGGTCTATGACTCTATTCAAAACGAAGAAGAAAGAGTTTAAAATTGAATAGTCATCCGAAGTGTTAATCTAATTCTTTTTACATCAGAATCGAACTTGAAAACCTTCTTTGAAACCTCACCTTGGCGAACAGTACGCCAGGTAAGTGTACTCGGTTCTCTTAAAGTACACTCTGTCGATTGCACGTTTCAACACGGGTCACCGTTGCTCTTTTCACTCTCTGTCTCTCTGGTCTCGGTTTCTTTTTTGCACAAAGATTCTCCCGCTCGTCGACAGTGCACCGTTACCTTACTCAAACCGGACAGCACAAGGGCAGGTGTCTGTTAGCGAACAGGTGAGTGGGCAGACGGACAATTTTAATCCATCGACTAATGTCTTGGGAATTCGAACATTTTTATATTTTATCGCTTGATTTATTATTCGTCCGGAAAGTTAATTAACGTTTGGGGAGTATCTGAGTTAGTAAAATTTAGAAACTGAGTTTGGCAATGGCAGTGAAATTTGTAAATTGGTCCAGTTTGAGGAGTTAAATATTGCCAAATTTAGAAATTAGTAAACGTTTGAAATATTAATAAAATTTAGGTATTAGCTTGAGAGGTATGTAAATCAAAGGATCCAAATATTAATAAAATCAAGATCAACGCGTTCGACAACCATTGCCTCGAAATATCTCCGATTGATTCATAATTCGCACGTCCATGAAAATCATTAACAGTAGGCCAAAGTCTAGCCATAAAATCGGTCTCGATCGTGGACTTACCTCGTCGACACCGGCGCTCTAGATTGTTTTCCACCGGTCGGCTCGGTAAACAGTAGGTAGCTATTAATTATTGCGGTTCGCAGATCGATCAATTTTCTATCTTTTCCCCCGATTGCCAATGGAGCGGTTCATCTGGGTCGTTAGAGGCTCGATAGGTTGACGGGCAAGAGATTCCTTGTCGATAAACGATGAAATTCTAACTGTGTTCGTAAATTGGGCCACTTTCGGCGTTACCATCTACCATCGACGACTTTCTTCGATTAAAATCTGACGAGAATCGTGTGGAAAGCTAACGATACAACGAGATATCGGCACGCTTCAATGATTCTACGATCACGACTTCGAATCTGATGAGAAATGGAGAACTTTCTGCAGCAGGTATTTTAATCGATACTGTAAGGTCGCGATAGAAATTAGGAAAGTGTGCGATCGCTGTAAAAGGGGGTGAAATTTTCAACCATACTGATACTATAAAAAAATAAAATAAATATACGTGTCTTCGTTGAATTAGTTAATTTTTAATACAAATTATTATAGACAAGTGTAGACACTGTAGATTTCAAAATATAGGAGATGAAATCTTCAAAAATACAGACACTACGAACGCGGCGATAGGAGTTTTGAAAATTGAAGGGGATTCTTTTTGATCGTGCGAATTCTTGAAGAAAATCACCATTGGGTCAGAACGATCGAATCATACCCTCGTAATCGGACAGTTTCGCTGTAAATAGAATTCGAAACGAACCACCCCGTATAATTTTGAATCGAGCTCGAGGGAAACGTAAGAAGGTCAACGAGACCGCTCCAGAGTCGAGTGGTCAGCTGTATAAATTTTTGGTGACACACATTTGCCTGTTTTGCGATAGGTGCCAACGATATTCTACAGGGTGTTTCACAAAGTCACATGTTCCTATTAATTCGATCAAACGAACAATGGAATTATTCATAGATTGTCCCTTTAGAACAATTTGAGGATACTCTGTTGCAACTTTTTTCATAGACATTGATTTTTTATCCGTGCATATTATAAAAAAGCTTTGTCTTTTTATCTTTCCATTGTTTTGATTGTCGTGGAATTTCGTTTCAGTTTTTATCGAATGAAAGTTGTAAAATAGTTTTCCGAAACTCGGAATTTCAGTGTCTTTTCTATTTTAGTTACGGCTCGAAAACTTTCGTCGCATCGGAGTGTATAGTTACATCAATAGAAGATTAAAACTATTCGCTTATTTTTCTATTTTGAATCTAATCCAATCTTTTTTATCCCCGTTCACTGAACTTATGATCCGGTGTATAAATTTAATTTGAAATTCATTAGAATTTATTTTCCCAAAGTCTGCGTTTCACGGGTGTAGCGTTCGAGGATTAAACTTTCGAATTTTTAATATTACAATTTTTGCTATTCGACATAATGAACATTCACTATTTGCAGCAGGTATTATGAACGCTACGAAATTATTTTTGATTCGTTTTTTAAAAGAATTCTTCACGCAAATTGCGTCCTCAAATCTCTAACGAACTTGGCTGCAATTCTTGTCGAATACCATCCCTTTGGACACAGTTTACGGCCGAAAGTCTCAAACGGTATTATTCAAGCGGGGAAAAATCGATATCGCAATCTACTCGGTGGCAGCCTTCTTTTCGCACCTACTTTCATACAAAACACCCTGGAGAGCATCGTTGAACGTGCAAGCCCGAGGAAACCGGGAACGACTCGTTCTCCAGCGTGCAACAGAGCTTTTGTGTTTGCGTTTGCATCGCTTCTAAATGCAGCCGCACTCGAAACGAACCGTTTCTGCTCTATATTCCGCCACGAGAAGGCCCGAGACGTGACTTTTTCTCGATTACTCTCGTTCGTCGTCGACATTGTCTTCATGCATAGCAATTTTTCCCCTCCGTTCATTCTCCTTTTTCTTCTTCCGTCAGTGTTTTCATTTTCCAACGAATTTATCGAAGCTACGATGAAAGTTCCTTTGTTCCGGAATTGACTTCCTCTGTAAAAGGGGTGTATGTAAATTTCCTTTCGCACGTTTGCATTTCGATTCCATGAAATCTAATTAATACCTCATCGAGTCGATTCATTTCTGAAAAGATTCCTAATGTTTCGAATTTCCAAAATTAAGGGATTCGGTACAACGAGGCTCGAAACAAAGCGTGAGAAATAGAAAAACTGACCGTGAATAATTAAACGAAAGCTGCGTGAGATAAGACGGGCCCTTTGGAGCGTTTCGATGGAACGACTTTGATAAACGGGGATGACGTTCCCATCGTGTCGTTAGAACGAGTCGGAGCCGAGGCGAGCGGAAACGCGGATTCGAAAGCTTTCTTCCCCTCGTCGTCATCGATGGGAAACGGTGTATCGCACCCGTTCCATTTGGACAATGAAACATTTACAACGAGAAACGCAGACCTCGTTATTCAACGCGACCGCGTCAGTCGTGCCATTGTACTTCCGCGAAATTCTCACGCCGATGCAACGTGCATTGTTCCGATTGAATTGCGTAAGATCGATGCTGCACGTCGTCGAAATCGATGATTATTGCATTTCATCGGCTAAAATTAAATAACAGTTCGAAATAACATCGCCCTACGAACTATGAAAACTTTTGCACACTCCTGACATGTAGACAGATTAATAAAATATCTGGAAATTATTCTATTTATTTTACTGTTATAATTTTGGACAAACGGGACTGGAGTTATTGTCACTTTGTAGCCTGTTCATATATCTCGCGATATTTTCTGGCAAAATACGGAAAATTCGATCAAAGAAACGGGGCTCCGTTTGCCTCTAAGCTTCCAACTTCTTTATTCTTGGAAATAACAGTATTAACTACAGAATGTTGACTTCCTTACAATTTTCCTTCGAACTTCACGTGCCGAGGATTCTCGATAAAATCTTTCGCTCAAGAACTTCGCAGCTTTATTTACCTTCTTCGTGCCGCGTTTTCAGCTACGTAAACCGGCGAGCAGATTTGCCCGCCCTTTTGAACTCGTAATATCGCGGCTGGAAAGAAAGTAGCTGGCTGAAAAATTCTCGTCAGTTCATTCCACTGGAGGAGTCTGCTCGTTTCAGAAGTTCACTCGAACCACTGTCATTTTTCGAGACACTCGGACTGATTTTCACTACTTTTTTTTATCTGTGGAATCCTTTTTTCCCCGTCCAGCAATTCAGTTGCCAATGTGGCGCCAACTTTGATTATTAGGTCAGTTATGGAGGATTTAGTGGTCGACGAATCTTTTAAAGCTTCTGATGATTAATCAAGAATGGTTTTCTAAATTAAAGATTTCGGAAAGAGGATGATATTTTGTTTTTTAAACGGCCAGTGTTTATACGGCACCAGTGTTTCCCACGGGACTGAATGCACCCTTTGGCTCTTCAGCTGCCAACTTGTCCTCAAGAGTTCTGAAGTTCTCTGTTCCTCGTGTTCAGACAAGTGGTATTAACCCCTTGCCTTTTAACGCGTTGATGACTGCCGTCATGAATCTGATATCAACGAACAACAAAATTCCACCAAACATTCAACAGCAAGTGCAAAAAATTTGGTTAAGAACGAGACGTTTCGATATCCTCGACATAATTTAAAAAATTGAACGATCCAACTAGTTTAACTTTCGTCGAACTTGTGTAACACGAGCGACGAATGAGATTTCTTGAATTTGTCGCTGTTCATACGAAAAACACCATAGACACGGGTGAAAAGTATCCACTTTACCCTGTCAGCTGTGTCCCAGTGGTTCCTTTCTTTTTTTTCTTCTTCTCACGCCCCAAAAATTCCACCCACCCACGCCCGCTTGTTTGCCATTCATCGTTTGTCCCCGACAGTGCCAAGGTCTCCCGGCTTGTTCCTCATTTTTCTTTTCCTCCCGGTGGCAACTTCTTCTGCTCTCTTCTCGGCCACTCTGCCTTCCGTCCTTGTCGTCGAGTTTTTCGTCTTGGCACGTTTTCAGGGTTAAAAAAGCGCCGCGAGCGAGACAATCCTCCTCTCAGCCGTGATAACGTGGCCGCTGGAAAGAAAGAGGCCTGCACCGGAAGCGGAAAGTCAGCCCGTCCGCTTCTTACCCCTTCTTCGATCAGTCGTTTTTCTGGCGTTCAGCCAACGTACGCGGCGCCTCTCGTTATCAACCAGCTTCCGATCATCCTTGAGGAGAATCTGTGGTCAGGGTCGTGAGTCGAAATCGTTCGATAAGAACGGAGAATCGTGAGGAAGTTGAACGAATCTCGTGGGGGAATGGAATCGGATCTTATCCATCAATTTCGGTGAATAGGAAATCGATGTCCGATTGTTTGATCGAACACTCAATGGTTCACCGAGTACTCGACGTTCGGTGAAGTTGATTTTTCGAGGGGCTGTGTTGCAGTCTCGAGGTGAAACGATAACTGGATCCTTGTAAATTAGACCGAGGCAGCTTCGAAGGGGAGATTTTTATTTTATTTTTGGAATGTTTCTGTTTAGGATGGTTTTGCAAGTAAGGTAGAGATTCCTAGTTCAAAGAAGGACTTTTTGCTAAATTTTTGCTTTAAAATTGGGACGTAGGTGTCGATGGTTAATTCAAGAAATAAGCTTTGTTCGCCTTACTTTTATTTTGGATGGCTCCAAAATACCGAAAATTAGCAAATCGGCGTATAATTCAAAAAACGCTACCTTTGCAAAATTTTGGCTAAATTAGGATACAACTAATCGACGTATAATTCAAGAAAACGTTTCCTCTGTGAAATTTTTGCTCAAGAAATCTTACCAATTAAGATACAGTTGTTTATAAATTTTACTAACTCCGACTATTCCTTCGAGCACGAAGAAAAAAGTACTAATTAGGTTAATTTCCTGTCTATTAGATTATTAGAATATAGTTATCGAAGATGAACCCATCTAATTAAAACTTCGCAAAAGAAATTGGGTCACCTTCGTATCCGCGAGGGCAAATATTGAACTTCGCAAACTTTCGTTATTCGTTCACGCAGTTTCTTTACAAAACCCAAAGAAAAATGTCCTCGACACAATTTTTGCGAGTGCTCCTTGAAAAAGAGCTGCCTTTATTATGTGCTCTGAACAGAGAAATGTCGTGAACGAGGTACGTTCCGTTCGATCGTTGGGCAATTTTTCCGAATGTTTACTGGTTCATGGTTGGTCTGTGGGTTTCGCCAAACGTCGAGGTGGTTCTTTTTCCTCGTTCGATGGTACCCTCCATGTCTGCGAGCTATCGATTGGTCGTTTGAACGGTTAAGGCATTAAGGGAGAGGCATTGTTGATGGAGCAATTTGATTGATTTCATTCCGAGCAGTTGCCGATGTTCAAATACGTCTGGCGCATCGATAAGTGATTGAATTTAATGGTCAACCATAAGACAATTCAATTGTGTTCGATTATGAAGAAGACTGCCGTCTGGAGCTTTAGACTACATTTAGGCTACATTCATTTTCTATTTATCCGTTCGAAATTCACTTGATATTCAGAGTCATTCGACTGGAAATTTCTGGAAATAAAATTGATACAAAATTTTGTCACCCACCAAGATCAGTAAACCTACCGTCGAGGTTTATTAATTTACGTGAGTGGTAAAAGTGTGTCAATCTGTCATCGATGGTTATAAAAACTTGTTATTTTAATATCGAGTTAATCGAACAGTGGATTCTTACGACAGCGACAATTTAACACGTTGAATGCCACTTTGAATCAGTACCTTTATTTCGTACGAATGTTATCTATTATCTTTACAGTATTTCGTTATTTCTGTTGTCCATAATTTCAAATATTTAATGCGATCATTTCTAATTAGGCGAGTAAACAAATTCCCAACGATACAGCTAGTGGATTCCCATAAAAATTTAAGCGTCAAAGTGTTAAATCGAATCTTACTCCCCTTTTCTAAATATTTTACTATCACCTTAAATATTCTTTTCTAAGGTTGGTATATTTCCATATAATATTATATTTGGTAATTTAAATTAAAACAAATATGACATTGTCCACTAAATCCAAAGTATCACCCACGAGTTAAAAATTGATCTGTCTAAGTTCACCCGAAATACCGTTTTATTTTTTTCTTTTCTTCTTTTTCCAAAGTTTGGATCATGATTGACTCAAGTTCCCCAATCGAAGGGTTAATTCCCCGAAGACAAGTAGTTTCCACCTCGTAACGGACGAAACGGAGGGTAGCGATTCGTTCAATTTTTCACACAGAGGAAGATCGATGACGAAGCTTTTACGTAAGGGTAAGAAATAAAGGTACACGCGTGGAAATTGATATTTCACGTTCGCTTGTTTCATTATCGACAGCGCATTTTGCTGACACCAGCCGATTGTTCACGATTCTCCTCTCCTGACGATCCTGTTCTCTCTTTTTTTTCTTCTGTTTTTATCCACTCGTGTTATTCGATTAGAGCCGTTCACAGTGATTGTTCGACAGTGTGCATCGGTGAATATGGCGATCGGTAGTAACGTCGATACGATTGGATGGCAGATCGCCAAATCAGCAGTGGCCGTTACGTTTATCGTCGTGTTTTATGTAACTATTGTTCGAGGTAACTGGGACACAATGGCAATGAGAATCTGTCAGACCGATTTCTCATCGCTCTCCCGAGACGGCGAAGAATATCCATATAAAAATTTCTTTGAAACGTTTGGAAATTCAATATTTTTGTTATTATTTAAACAGTTCTAATATGCACTCTTCGACATCCAAGGGACTAATAGCCTAACCCTTGGTAGGCAACCCAGAGCGAAATTTGTGTTTTTATTATTGAATGTTTTAGACTTTCGAGGTAATCAGCGACCAAATAATGCAGTACACACTTCGATAAGTACCTCAGAATTTTTTAAAGAACTAAAAGGGTTACAAATGTTTCATTCAATAAATCAGAGACGAAGAAATGCGGTAAAAATCTTCCTCAATCAGCGAAATAGATCTCAGTTAAAAAGTCCCAAAGGATCCAACGTGGTTCAAAAAACCTTTAGAATCTTACTTCAGTCTTTTCTTCTGCTGTCTCTGCGCGGTTCAGTACACTCGAAATTAAACGAATCGTACTTCTTTCATACGGTATTTTGATCCTTTGATGTATCACGTATAAAACGGGAGAACGGGTCGAGAAATTCTTCTCCATTGACGAAAAATATTCGTCGACGAGGCAGCCGCGTTTTCGCGATTTCTATTTTAACGAACCGGACACACTTTGTCTTGTCCCCGGCATTCTTCGATATTTCTGTATCGCCGAAGAGAAAATAATCACGTCGTTGCGTTTATTTCGGACGTTTGCCGGGAAATTAAACATTCTTTCGCACGTAGCTGACAAATGGCCAATGAATCGAATATATTAAATTCAAACCGAACTGATGAAAATCGACGATGATACCCGTTTCGCTTTATCGGAAAATTTTGTTCGCCCGGCTGAATTCGAGGAATCTTTTTTTTTTTTACCGTCCACGAAAATAATTTCCTCGATTCCATTCACTGAGTTTCCCGTTGATTTATTCCCATCGCCGATCAATCTCTTCAGCCGGTAAGACGAATTAACTCGCACGAAAAATATTCGCCGCGTAACGTAACGCGATCGTTACGTTTCCGATTTCTTTCCTACTCAAATTCGAAAGAATTCAATCCATTTCTGTCATTCGGACGGTGTTGTTGCTTTCTCCGATCGTTTTTCAATCTCGTTCGTTAATGAATGTCGCGATTAGTCAAAGATCCGTCGTTGTTCGTCGCACTATCCTTCTTGTCCCGAGTTTCGAAATTTCCCCAGGGACGGTTGTTCGAAGAAGCAAGCTCCGGATGGGAAACTTTGCCTCTCGCGGATTATTAATTTACCTGGAAAGCGAGACGCGTTTTCAGCGCGGACCGATGCCGAGCTTAAGCTCAAAGTTTACCGGAGATAATTCATTTTCCTCGTGTTTCACCAACGAAACCCACTTTCCCGTCCTTTTATGCCGGATACGGAGAGTCTGATTCGATCGGAGCGAAGCGCGAACCGAGTTTTTTTCGAATTTATCTGCCCGCTCAACCGGCGAAAACAAAGAGAACGATTTCGTTCGTGGGTTTGTTTTTATCAAGAAAGAACGATGTTGATTCTTGATGAATAAATTTCTTATTCCGTTGGATACGCAAATTTTTGTCGACCACCGACGTGCATATCCTTCTGCGGTCTTTTTTTATTACGAATCAAGAATTCCGTTCGAGAGCAGCATCGAAATTAGATTCTCTGGAAACCGGAGAGAACTCGAGGTTTCCGATCGAAGTTCGTCAAAGCGGGATAGAGTTATCCGGCGACTATTATTACAGCGATAGCTTCTCGACCTTTTCTTATATTCGTGATAATTGTACTCGTAACCGTCATTTTCATCAGCTCATAGCTGTTTTAGTTGTTTTAGAATTATTTTGATGGAACACTGACGAAACGAAGTCGCAATTTCTACGATTATTTTAGGTTACTAATAATATTAGAATATTAAGAATATTAAGAATATTCTTGTGATAACTTTCGTATACCTTTGCGATAGAATTTAAGAAATGTTGACACGAAAGATTCCAAATATAGTTGCCAAACTAATAACATACTTAACACATTGGCTGTCGCCGGTGACCGGCACCCGAAATTTTTTACAATCAAATAATTAACAAAAGAAATGACGAAACAGACCACGGATAGCGTTATCGTTAAGCTAATAATGCTAGCTATCGATTTGAAAGGTTAAATTTGAAAATTAGTTGATTATATTCTTAATAATTAGGATTTCAACGTGTCTGACTACACACGTCCGTTTTCACTGTGGCTGTCAACGTGTTAAATATATAAATAAGTGATATTAGTAGTAATAGCTTGGCTACAGATCAAAATCTATGGCCTAAAGTCTTCCTAGAGTGTAAGTCTAAAATTGAATCAAAAGACCTAGAATTTGACTAATCATCAAAATTTCTATTTCTATTCTATTGCCTGTTTTACCAAAATTTCACCGACCAACTCTTTCTACTTTTAACGTTATCAAGATGGCCAGACATACCCCTACCTATATTTTCACAAAACTCACCGTACAAGAAACATTCCAGCTGCTCTGATCCTTTTCGACGCAATCATCAATCGAATCAGAGGCTCATTAGCTGCATTTCGTTTATCAAAGCGTGGAGCACGATCGATCTCGGTTATAATTTCCTCTGATGGCTGGAAACAAATACACGGACGGTAAACAGAAGTGACAGGCAGACGGACGCAACCCTGGCAACCGGAATATGGCCAAGAGCAGACAGCATTTCGCGTCACAAAGCACCAGAAACCATAAAGCCACCCCATTGGTTCACCCTGTGCGCCGTTTCCGCGCACCTTTCACCCTCGCCGCGGCCACCAGGGGAATCGAATCTCCATTATTCGCCTTTCCACCGAAGCTAAATGCTCGTTAATCCCTAATTGCATCCCCTGCGCCAGGGGGTGGCTTGCACTCTCCTCTTCGTTCTTTTTTTTTTTTTTTTGTTTGTTTCGCAAACGTCCTGCAATTTTTATGGCCCGCTATTTACCCGTTCCGTTATGGAAAATACCAGCCAGACAGCGAGAAAAATATGTTGGTCCGTGTTCGAGTGGTACATGCAAATTGTTCGATTTTTGTGACTAATCTTTTTTTTCTTTTTCATCGATGCACGCGCTCGTTTTTCAATTTTCCATGAATACGTTTCTCGCTACTGTGGGTGCTCGTTGTTTAATTGCTTTAATTCGTGCTGTTTCCGGGACAGATTGTTAAAAAACGAATCGATCGTTGAAATTGCGGAAGATCGTGGAAGCAAATGTCTTCCAGTCAGGGGTTGATTTTAGACATTAAATCGAGCACGACAAATTTCGAAAACGAGCAGTGTAACCCTTTTATGGCGGCGCATTTTGACTGACTTGGAATTAACGCAAGAAACATTGGAATTAAAATTAACACCGAACCTGCCGACGTTTTATGCAAGTTACGCAGTCCCCCCCTCCATAAAATAAGAAACACTCGATCGTTCATTTCGATCGCTTCGGTAGGTTCGGTGTTAATGAAAGTCAGATCGTTGTACGCGTATTTTTATAGAAAATTAATACAGGAATGGGACTTAAACAAAACAAGAAATTCTTCAAGTTAACACCCGTAACTCCGAATATTCGTCCATCTAACAAACAATGCCTGTAAACGAGTATACGACTAAATAGTTGAAAACAAATTAGGAGATGCTGGATAATTCTACACGGTTGATCCGGCAGCAGGAAATTAATTATCATTGTTTAGGATGCGCGCGGGGATGGTGGTCGAACACCGGCGCGACCATGCTGCGGCTTCGATATTAACGCCCCATGGAAATGGACTCGAATGTCAGTGGTAGCACGGCAATATGTCGTCGTTCGACCAACCATAAGGACCGTTCGAGCGTTGTCGTTGCTTTGACGCAACAGGCATGCCTGCTGTAACAATGGACGATAAGCGTTATTGTTCGAGGGATCTTGAACCGTACCGAGTGCTTCTGTAATCGGTCGACAGACTGATCGGGCCCCTCTCTGGTTCGTTTGGTTTCCGTTCGTTGGACACGATGGAACGCGATGTCACCAGTTTCTATGCTTGATTAATATTTTATGGAACCGGAAATTTATTAATAGTTTCATCATAGAAGGACGTTTTAATGTCAGCGAATCGATTAACGTGCTCATTGCCAAGCACCCGATGTGTAGAAAGGGAAGACAAGTTTTGACTGGTATGACGTGGATTGGAAAATTAAGGGGTTAAATATGGAATACCAATTGGGTATTCCCTTATTGGGTTGGCAACTAAATGATTGCGGATTTTGTCGATAGAACCAAAGCACCTAACCTATATTCTTTTCTTGTTGTGTGGACTTCCACTTTTAATTAGTAAGAAAATTGTATCGATTAGTTATTTAGTTTCGTTTTTATCCCTATTCAAAAATGGAAAAACGAAATGCGTATTTCAGACATATTTTATAAACGCATCGCAAGCATACAAGAAGTTATGTGCCGTATATAGGAATGAAACGTTGAAAGAAAGGCAGTGTCAAAATTAGTTTGCAAAATTTCGTTCTGATGATTTTTCACTCAAAAATACGCAACGATCTGGCCGTCCAGTTGAAGTTGATGAGAGCCACATCAAAGCCATGATCGATTCAGATCGTCATAGCACAACACGTGAGATTGCAGAGAATCTCAAAAAAAAAAAAATGTTGAATTTCCCTTTTTATTTAAAATCCACATTCGCTTACAATTGCCAACCCAATACATATACCTAGATACCTACTTCCTTTTGCTACAACATTGCAGATTTAAAAAATTCTAAGTTTCCTTCTTTCTGCTTCACGAATAAACAGTATTCTGAATATTTACAATCGTGACATTTCTACATCGTTGATTACTGTCAACCTTGATTCCCTTATCAGATCAGTCCAAATTCAAGTCTCTTTGCCAAATGTAGACGATATCGATCCTCAAGGTATCAAAACTGACGTTAAATCAATGAAGCTGAGCATCCAGACGATTAAACGATCCATCTCCCGGCTCGTCGGAAGGACGTCTAATGAAATAAAGACTCGCACGGATTTTCGTCGGTCAGATAAAGCAAAAGGGTGCAGCGGTTAGGGTACGTTGCCCCGGGCACGGACGTGGCAGCGTACAAAGGGCTGCAGTGGTAAGGGATGTGCCGAGGTGTCGTCATGGAAACGCCACGGTGTTTTCCATCCTTCAATTACCTGGCCGCTGGTTGTCAACTTGAACCCCTGAACACATTCCTACGGTTGCCAGGCTAGATGCTCGCCACAGGTGTATTTGCTTATATTCTTGTTTTCTTTCTGTCTGTTTTATCGTGCCTCGAGACGTATTCGCGTCTGTGAGGCACGACAGCAGAGGCCTGTCGTAGAGAAAAGAACGGCGAACGATCGTTTATTTTGACCGACAGCTGCGCTTGCTCGTTGATCTTGGAATAAAAAAAAAAAGGGGTGCACGTGCCGTGTTCGTGGCACGATCGAACGCAAATGGGATCGAATGGTGAACGGAATAGAATTGCAAAGTTTCCATCGACAAAACGTAAAACTTCTTTCGTAAGGAATTCCTCCTTTCTGGAAAGCGTAGCTTTGTCTGGCGGATTCGATTTTCCTCTTGTTTCGGTTTAGCTCGTTGGTTACGCCGAGACGGAAACGACGGGTGCAGTTGATGGTCCCTGCACTTTGGGAACAAGGAAAAATCGTCTCGAAACTCGAAACATAAATTCAACGCGATTCCTGTCCTGAGAAATTTAAATTTCTTGGACAAAGTTTAAAAGATTGTCAATAAATACTGATAATACAGAAACCAACCAATAAAAAGACCCTCTGCTTCTCTTTGAATACAATTCTACCCCAGTCAAATCAAATGGTTGAAATACACACCGGTTCGACCCTAAAAGTAATCCCATTACTAATTCCACGAGACTATTAATGGCTCTATAACATTATCATTCCGATCCTCCCTTTATCTGTCTCCGGAAAAGAATCGATTGAAATAAACACCCCCCATATTTGTAATCCACCCTCGCGACACGAACCCTTGCCATCCGGATCTCCCAATTTGTCCGTGGGATTGGTTACTAATAAGGATACGGTTTATATGTCGGGCAGAATATGAATCTGGGAGCAGAAACGCGTTCGTGAAGTCGGATTTCCTTGAAATCCCTTTCAAACTTCGGCTTGGATTAAAAAACGACCGCCAAGTATATTCCATGCCAGTCGACGAACGATGGTCGATCCATGATTTGCATATTAACCACTTCGACTGGGAATTACGAAGTGTGTCCTGTGCCCGGTTACACACACCTTGCCACCTTGCGTACCGAGTGGTATAGTTCGTTAACGATCGATCGGACCGTACGCGTGCCCCGTAACCAGGATTAAATTGCCGTGTGATTCGATAACGCGTGCAAGAATTACCGTCTTTGAACGTGCCTTTACATCGACAATTGAGCGTTTAGTGTCGTTTTTGATTAGTACAACACCGAGATAGTTTAATTTGGGACGATGATGTCCCGAGGTGGTACTTATTAATTTCCCTGCGATAGGTATTTGAAATTCTATAATTATTTAGGGTGACAGTATGTAAAACTATTACAAGGGGACTTTACTATAAGATGCCCTTTAATCTTTTTTATTTTACTATGGGCTACTTTCTTGTCGTTTCGAAAAATAATCCATTTTTATGTTTAAGTAATGTATTTTCCTTAGGCATAGCTGAATATACATTGGCGTAGCGAAGTGGCTATGGTACGAGACTTCAAATCTCTCAGAGATCAACTTTATTCTATCTACTTTTTTTTTAAATTTTCTTCTTCTAAAACTAGTTTATTTATTCTGTTTTAATACGTTAAGCAGCGACCAAATAAACTAGTTAGAAGAAAAAAGTAACTAGAATAAAGTCATTGATCTCTGCGCGAATTGAACTCTAGTCGCTAGATTTGAGGTCTCGTACCATAGCCACTTTGCTACGCCAATGTATGGATTATTTTTCATCGCTAATTTCTCCGAAACGACAAAAAAGTGGCCCATAGTTAAAAAGTCAGATTACACAGAGGATCAAACAGTACGATATATATGAAAATAGGAAAGATCAAAGGGTATCTTATAGCAAAGAAAAAAAAAGAGGAAGAACGATGGAACGTAGTTAGAGAATTGATTTCTATCGTCGAAACAGAACAGTTGGCGCCGATTTGTCTTTGCACCCCCCTCCTTCTCTTTTTTTTTCTACATCTTGCGACGATAATGGGCGGGTCGCGTTAAGATGCATCGCGATCCAGAACAATGGCAACCGTACTCCATCGTCGCGTTAATATTGCCATTGTTTGCGGACGTAGACGATGCAAATCGATGCAACCGGCCCTCGACGGGCTTTGACGAGCGTGAATAGGTCTCCTAGGCACCGGAACCGCTTTGTCGCCTCAATTATTCCACTTCGAACCCTTATACCGATCTACCCACCCTCTTCTCGATGAAACATTCGCCAACCGACCGATTCTACCTCAAATGCACGATTTAACGTAGCCTAATTTCACATTCTTTCGTTTCGAATATGTCTGAATTATAAATTTTCTGCACTTCTATTTGATATCAACCCTCTGTGCACTCGTGTCGAGGTAAGGCATTCAACTTTTGCTATAAATTCAGAACTTTCTTTTAGTTATTATTTAAAAATAATAGCATTTGTAAAGATACGGTATCATTTCGTTTGAAGGTTGTAGGAAATTCGAGTTACAGAGGGTTAATACGTCGACTGTCGTTTTGAATAGTATTGAAGTTTTGAATAGTATTAATAGGAAACCAACGATACAGTCCACTTAAATTTGCAAATTAATCGATCGTAAAATTTTCTTTATTTCTTTTCAATTAAATGTATGGTCTGTTTTGTCATTTCTGAGTGTGCTTTTCTAATATTAACTACTTCAGATTTGTATAAAATATAATTCCATTGTTATAGAATTACAGAACCGTTTATTTTGGGAATTTTCTTTAGCCCACCACTGCATAAGCGAACAGGTAATCAATTCCCAATAGAGATACTCGATTTTCATGAACAGATTATCGAGTAACTTTCGAAATAAACCCAGACGATCTCGGCCACAGTTTCATATCGAACGACCACCTATTTTCCGAGTTTTCTATCGACTCGTCGATGCACTTTCGAGCTCGAAGCATCCGTTTCGCATAGTCGATCGATCGGTCGTACTTCGAGTAATTTTGAGGCACGACACGGTTGCCAAGGAATGCCTTCTCGAATCTCGTGCCAACTTTCAGCCGTTTCCGATGCTTTTCGGTTACCGAGAAAAAGTCCGAACCCCGGAAATCGAATGCT
Organism: Stelis phaeoptera; assembly: GCA_943735885.1. Taxonomy (NCBI): domain Eukaryota; kingdom Metazoa; phylum Arthropoda; class Insecta; order Hymenoptera; family Megachilidae; genus Stelis; species Stelis phaeoptera. The sequence continues at coordinate 10,232,280 of OX030933.1, forward strand.
TGCCGATTCCTCGAAACGTGTCGCTCGTTATTAAACTGATAGGTCTCCTTTGATGTTCCCTCGCAGCCTTCTACTGTTTTGTGCATCCAATAAGTGGAAATATATTTCCACTTATTAACTTCCCTGCGATAGGTATTTAAAATTCTATAATTATTTAGGATGACAGTATGTAACCTTGTCTTATTACAAGAGTAGTATGATTATTATCTTAATTACCCACCGAGCGGACGTTTAAATGAATTCACCCTCTTACGTTGGCTGCCAAAAATTCAGATCCTTCATGATCCTCCAGCCGAAAGTGTCCCCGAGGGATGCTTAAGACTGATAATCGTCGTTCTCGACGTAACTGCCCTGCCCCAAGTTATCATCCGATGTTCCCCGCCGAGAACACCCCGAAATTGCCGTTCGACAACGACCACCCCTGCCCTTTATTCCCTTTTATGCCCTCCCCGTGCTCTTACTTACAACCAGAAGGAAGATACACGAGCCACCGGTGTATCCTCGGCTCCCGGGGTGTTGCAACGGATGCTGAAGCTTCATCAAGATCCGTATGTCACGGACAGGACGTCGAGGGTGGCCGTTTTTTGTTGTCTAGCCTCGAGGGGTGGGGTTTATTCGATCGTCGGTAAAGTTGACACTCGAGAGAGGGTGTTTACGACGCTGGCTTGTTTAATCGAGGGTGAAGATGATATTAATTGACGATTCGTTCGAGGGGATGTTCAGACGATTATCTCGTTTTTTAAATGGATTGATTTTATTAAGTTTAATTTGTCGGGAGAATTACATTTATGGGGTGCGAGAACGAAAATGATAATCCACGGGTGGAATCATAATTATTGTTAAAACATAAATGAACAGGATTTATTGTTGACAAAGGTTCGCCTGTCTACGACGGCTTCGATAATTGCTAATAATGTACGCTTTGGAAAGTAATAATTTACAGAAGCTGTGAAATATATATTTATTAAAATGCTTATTGCAGATGGTTAACAGAATGTAAAATTGCGGATAATTTCATTTGACTCGTTCGATTTATGCTCGGCTTTGTCGGAAAGTTCATTTTCCTGATAATATTACGTTAAACAATAAATAAGTTATTCTGTTCCAAGGCAATATCTATCAGAGAACGATCGAATAGCCACCGCGAATAAAATAAAATACTTGCTCTGATAAATCATTCGTAGAAAAGAGACGTGAAATACAACGAATTTTTCAGCTATTATTTATCGAACTTCAGCCATTAATTTACTACCGTTATGGATGTTTTAGGCGAGATATTCGGATGGTTCGATGCATTAATTGCCGTGCAGATTAATTAATCGTTAACAGGGGACGCTGTTATTCGTACTAATTAGCGATTAATAGAACAGAATGCATCAAAGCCGTAGTTTTACAGCCCCGAACCATGAAATATTAAGTTGTAACATAAATCGAGAATTCATCTTTTTTTTTTTTTACCTAAAGCCCATAATTTTAATTTAAAATCATTAAATTATTATTTGAAGTACTGTATCAAAAGTGAGTAGTTATCTAGTTATACATAGAAAATAAACAAATGTTATTTTGGATAAAATAAAGAATCAATCTTATTAATTATAGATTTCTTGACAGGATTGTATTATTTTGCTTCAATTCGTTATCAGAGTTCGTTAACGCGACTTGCGAAAATTCACCGAATCGCACCTGAAGTTTCTCAGCCTGGTTCTTCTTTCGCGAGAAACGACAGCCATTAAATATCTATGGGGCCACGGTGTCGGGTATTGATTTTATGGTGACATCGACATGGCCGTCTAACAATGAGTTAAGAGCCGGCTCTCTGCTGGCCACGTTCTATACGATTTGCCACGAATATTCGTCCACCCTGTTCCCGCAGGCACGGCACAATAACCCGTGAAAATAATCTTCGCCCCCAGAAACAATGGCAGCCGTTTTTCATCGTATTACCGCCATACATTTCTAGCTTTTTCTCGTTTCATATTTTCATGAAATCCAACAAAGTTTCACGAAATTTATATCAACCTGATCCTTTATTCCGGAACTAAATTTTAATTTAATACAAATTTCAATGCAAAATTCAAATACGATTGATTTTTAAATATTTCATAACTGTTTATATTTTGTAAATTTACAGCGATGAAATTCAGTATATTTTATCAAATTTTCCGTGTTGTCGTGTTGGAATATTAATTCGAAGTTTGTTTTCAAACAAACCATATTTCCATGGTAATTGGTTTCGTCGAAACGATCGATTTCCTGCTGCCAGGGTGGTAAACGCGCCTTCCGAGGGATGTTTCATCCCTCGTCGGTAACGCAGGGATTCTCTGGCTTCGATTTTCCTGGAAAACTCGCCGAAATACCGAGAAACGTATCCGAAGTCGATAACTGCTCCCTCGAGTCCCTCGTTTTACCAACGATCGTTTCATTCTGTAATTAAACAAAATTATTATCAATTAACCGAGGTTCTCCTTTCTGTTTACAGCGAAGAAACAAAATGGGGCGGCTCTGCGGACAAACAGTTTGGGCTCGGGGGCGAGAACACCACCCCTCGAAAGGAAAAGCAAATTCTCAGCCCTCGGTAGACTCTTCAAACCTTGGAAATGGAAACGGAAAAAGAAATCGGATAAATTCGAGGCTGCCTCATTGTGTAAGCATAGTCTCACTGTTTTTGCAGATAGAATTCAATAATTAATCCGTTTGAATTATCCGAAAGATTTATTTCTTCGATTTTGCATTACTTATGACCGATAGTATCAATAATTTCAAAAGTATCTATTTTCAATTATCACTAATTAAATTCATTATCGTATCAAACCTGTTTGGTCGGAGGACAAATTATATTAGACATAGAATTTTTAATTTATTAATATATATTACATTTTACTATACTTGGTTCGGTTCAGTGAACTTTGACCGAAAAGGATTGATAGTTACGTAGTAATTTCATTAGCCAAGATACGTACATGTCTACTTCGACTTTAAATGGGTCAGTAATGTGGATAAGGGTGTTTTATCGGTAAACGAGAATGATAACTGTGGTCGTTTCTCGCGATTGCAGCGCTCGAGAGGAAAATCTCTGTACGAGCAAGCAGAGACGAGCTGGTACAGAAAGGAATACTGCTGCCCGTGATAAGGTCCACGTCGTTTCCAGAAAATGGTAAGTTTCATCGCTTTATCATCTGCCACCACCCTTGCCGTCGTCCTTCATGGTTTATAGAATTCTGTTCGATTCATTTTGTTGCCGTCATTTGAATAATTCATACTCGAACTTACAATCTTCTGCAAATTGAAAAATGTATCTTCAGAATTGAAATTTCAAATTTTGGCCAATATTCAACATTTTCAAAGTACGACAGAAGTACCTACCCTAAGTTAACATTTTTTTTAAATGGTATTTCATGCCAAGAATAACGATTAAGATTAAAATGAACTTGTCCCGATTTGGTGATTTTGTGCGATTTTATTTTTATGATTCATGCTTTTTTTCACAACTCGAGAAAGAAGAACCGTATTTAAGCCACGATGGAAGTTTCTTATTTAACGCCGCTTTAAGACTCCATTTTCGCGATTTACCGTTTCTTTCTGGAAACGTAACAGACCGTCGAATTCGTAAATTTCCGTCTGTGGATGGAAATTGTCCGTCCTTCGACTGATCAGGAAATAAGGGCCCGTGTTTCCGGTTTGGAACGAGACGCGAAGGGCAAGACACGTCGCGACGGGATCGCCAAAGAAAGTAATTGGATTTTCCCGCTCGTTATGCTGCAGACATGGACTCAATTTCCGGTGCCGTGAGACCACGTGGTCCTTGTATCTTCCTGTCGCGAAATTGCGATTCGATTTAAAAAAAGAAACATCGTCGTTTTATGAATCCTTTCGCAGTAACAACCTTAGGGCGTCTCAACGAATAAATTCGTGATAAAAAAGATTTAAACAATTAAACAGAAATTGGTGTCTTTAGTCAGTGATTGTTTTATCGTCGGATGATAACGTAATGATCGTTCTTACCGACGGAAGTGATAAGATAAGCACCCGGTAATGAAGTTTAATTATATCACGAACTGATAAAATGTTCGTCAAAATCGATAAACCTTTATTTGCACCATTTCCTAAAAGAACACAATTTTTGTTATCTCTTTATTTTTAATAAACGTCACACAACAGAGTTTGAAACAGAATGCCTAGCATGGGTAGTTTCATTCTTGGCAAACTAATGGTCCTTTTTTTTAATTTATACAAAAATTAAGCTGCATCCTTAACCCTTTGCACTCGGCTGACCCATCCGAGGGGATATACTTAATTTTCTAAAGTATTTTGAAATGTGAAATCGAAGTTTTATTTACATTAGAATATAGAAATAAATAGATTCAGAAATATTTGTAACTTTTTTCTTCCAAAATAGTGCATTGTCAAAACAAACTAGATTCGACCGTAATCTAGAAATGCTCCGAACGCAAAGGTTTAATAGTAATTTGAGAAAAGTTGAATTTTGAAAGATAAATTTGTACGTCCATAGTGTGGCTGTAGTTAAATTCTGTTTAATCGAAATTCCCTTGTCCCGATAATATCCTGCAAGACACTCGGTGTCGAAGGTAATCACGAAAGTGGATCCGAAACATTCCTCCGTCGAAACTCGAGTTGATTAATAGATTTTGTTCACTTGGCACAGCAATGCCTGTTGAGCGTGTTTTCCGTCGAAGAACTTAGTCGGATATTGATTTCCAACCTCTTCAACAGCTTCTGCCATCGTTCGTCTTTCGCGGGGAGGTTCGTACAAGTTTCGAACATCGTGTTCCCCTGATCAAACAGACCGAAATCTCTAATTAATCGTTTGCTCGTGAATAGATGGGACCGTTTTAGCGAGGATCGTTCGAATACCGTAAAGGCATCTAATATTATCGTGGACTTCTGATCTTGCAACAGTTTCAGTTCAATGTGGAACGTTAAAAAAATAACTTTTATTTAATATTCAAGCAAAAGGTTTATTCCACGATCTACAATCATTTTGATGCCTTTATATAATACGTTGGTAAATGTACTCGTTAATTTAACCCTCAGACGACGGACCATGGTGAGAGCTAACAAAGTTACATTGAATTTTGATCTATTTTTCGTTTTCATCTTCGAAATTTCATCTTTCGTTTGTAAGTCTGGATCATGATTGACCCGTCCTCGTCGTTCGAGGGTTAACCCCTTGCACTATCATTTTCCCGATAGGTGCGTCAGTCAGAGCTAAATATTTATTTAAGGAAATTGAAACATTATATAACATATACTTCGCACTTGGCAAGCATTAACTGTGTGAATGGTAATCAGAATTAAACGTAATATTCAATTGTGATCAAAGGTTGGACGACAGAAGTCACATCTGAACTGTGACATATTATTGTAGTGTAAGGAATTAAAGATCTCTGGATAACAAAGTTTTGCTCGAGAATAGCTGCAATTAAAGGCCGAAAGACACTTCGTTCGAACGAATTGACTTCGCCTAAAGAGATCATATAATTTACCCATTTAATTCTTCCTTAACCACAGCCCCAACCCTCCGTCCCACATAATCAAACGTCATTAATCATTCCCGTATCAGAATAACGAAGACGAAGCGTCAAAGCTAGCCAAACTTCAAACAACCCCGCCCTGGCGTCAAACACGTCCCAGTTTAACTCGCGTTTGTCCAAAGCAAACTAATCGACAACCTCCTGGTAGACTCGGCCAGGACTATTCGTAGAATCGTTTCGAAGTAGATTAACATTCCGGTTAAAAAAGAAAAGTGCACGATAACGTTTCAGAGACGGCCAACGACTCGCCCGACGGCCAGAAACCGCCTACACCGCAGCAAACTCCTCATCAACAGCAACAACAGCAACAGCAACCCGTTATCGGTGGGGTTGGTAGCGGACCAGGTGGTACCCCTGCAGCAACACCCACGTCCACCGGTAACGTACAACAATCCCAACAATCCCAGCAAGTTCCATCGGCCACGCCAACCCCCACGACTGCCAATCCGCATTCTACAGGACCATCCAGCAATCAACCCTCGCCCCATCCCTCGCCCCTTTATCCGGGGATGCCGCAGGTTGGCCAACCCAACGGCAGCACGCAAGGTAAGTTGTCAATCTTTGTCTTATGCAGATAGAAATGATTACTCATCCTTCAGAAGATTATTGAAATTTCCAAGTTTAGACAGACTATTTTTCACAGTTATCTACAGATTGAAATCGAATGGTGTATTCGTAGCTCTTCTGTCGGTAATTAGTTCAGTAATCACAAACTGTCGCGTTGCAAGGAAATTTTCAGATGATTCGTACTTTTGAAATTCTCGTTCGATATTTCGGAGTGGTTAGGGTGATAACTGTGTTGAAGGAGGTTTTTGACTGGGGCGTTATACGTAGTCGTTCAAATTAAAGTCACGTCTGAATGGGAGTTTATCAAATTGATCGAATCGAGATAAACGGATACGTGTGAAGTTTGATACGCAGCTACGTAACCGAATCTGTTTAATTCAACAGGTGAAATTCTCCATTGCAATAGCTTTCGCGAGATTCTATTATAATTACAAGACAATAATCATAGATACTTTACTTTGAACGTCAACTGTTAAATAAAAACAATAATTCTTCCAACCGTTTTGTATCGTAGAACTGCAATTACACTCCTCTGAATAATTTCCATGGAAACGTTTCCTTTTCTTCGCTTCATCGGTTGCAGTTTAAAATATCGATTCCGCAACGTAGCTATCATAATGTTCAGCTGAAAATTGCAATTTTCCAGCAAGATAGGTATATCGGAGCGGTGTGGTCGGAAAAGAGACAAGGGAAATTATAGTCTGGTTCGGTTGTAGCGTCTAACACGAACGCGTAGAATCGCGCCTGTATAGGCGTTGACCTAATTACCAGTGGTCACGTGCTAGAGGCGGCATTAATGGGCTACCAAGTATGATCATGGTATGTCGTGCTACATGACGATCCCGTTTAAATATCTCATGGAATCCCTGGCTCGGCCATCCGAATCGCGCAGCAACTCTGTCAACGTTGAATCATGCTCGATGAGAATCGTCTTCGTCCTCTTCGAGGCAAATGTATAAGACTTTGTTCGATCTTTTGAAATTTGCTCACTGTTTTTCATAGTTTTCCTTTGCTTATCCTTTCGTCCAGTATACGAAGATCTTGCGTTTTAATATCTTATCGTTTAACATCGAAATACTGCGTTAAATCATTTTATGTTTCGCATTTAGTTAGGATAATTACGCATACGACCCTTGGATCTGTTATTCATCAATCTTGAAACATACGCCTGACCCCTTAGTCGTAGAATTCTATCAATCCTTCTCCTCATTCCCAACCACTTTCTAAACCAAACTACCGATCCTTTAAAAGGACTAGTAAGACACTTTTGAGTATCATTATTACAAAAATCGTAATGTATCGAAGAATCGCAACGGCTATAGAAACTAAGTATCTTTTATAAGACTTCTGTGCAAAAGTTAACACAGAACTAAACAGTTAGCTTCGGAATCTAACAACGTGTTTTCTAGGTATCTGATTGAGTCTGATTGAAGTTTTCATACTATTCACAGATGAATCGATTACCGAGTAAAATTTATTTCTCGTGTTGCACACGAAGGGTTAGAAAGAGTGTCGTGTCTGAGAATTGAACGATTTGCATGGAACAAAGTCAAAATCTCTTTTTGAAACGACACACGATATCCAAACATCGTGTCGAGTTCCTAAATCCGGCAGCTCGAGAAACCACCCCCTATTGTTCAACCCTTTCTCGTGCCCGGTATCTTGCCATCAACCAGCGAAAGATATCGAGTTACTTCTGGCGGTTCAAAGCGAAGCCATGGAATCATACTTATCATGCAGACGCGTAACACGATACGATGGGATGAGTCCGATCGTCAACAGCCCCCAAATTTTCGGCTCCATCCCTCGGTGGTCGCATGATTTTCACGAGATTCTTTCAAGCCTGGCTACCTGTTGCGAATCCTCGAGTATGTTTCACGCGATTCGCGAATCGCTCGGCCGCTTTGTTTGTTCGAAGAAGTCGCCTCGAGCGGTCCGGAAACGAAACTCGAAGGTCGAGCAATTTGCGTGTAACGCGTCGCGACGCCTAGAAACATAATCACGGAGCGTAAATTGCGCGATGCAATTTAGTCGCGAGCATGTTAGCGTCAGACAATATCTGCTCGCGAGCACCTGCTGCCGACGACGAACGCTCACCACCTCGTTAAATTGTTAATATCGCGAGGAAATTAACCCTCCGTCCATGGAGCCGGGTCTTTGCCAATCTAACGCATGGTTTGGACTTTGGATTTATTTACCGGGGAAGCCAAACAATTTTAATTATGTCTTAGATTTATTTCTGGAAGTTTGACTGTTTAACAGTGGTTGACCCATCTTTATTGCTCAAGGGTTAATATAATTTAGTGCTGCAACCGTGAGTTGACCATCAATCACGTCGATCACTTAAGAAGAAAAATGCTGCACTAATATTCGAGGCAAGAAAGTTGATCGTCGTATTTCGTCGCTACTAGACGTCATAGAAATGTTTTTTTTTTTTTGTCGTCCGACCGAGTCTTTTTCGGATCCTGTTCCTGGTTAAACACGAAGAAGACGAAGACCGCCCGAGGGCGGTGGGGTGAATTAAACGGCCGTGATGGAGGCTGTGGGACGGAAAGGGTGCAAACAGAGGATAAAACGTCGTACAGACTTCGGAGGGGGTTGGGGGTTTACCGTATGCCTCCTCGTCTGTCTCGCAGCAAGAAAGAACCATGGGAGCCCAACGATCGATACGCTTCTCTGCGTATATCGCGAACCGAAGAGCCTACCAGCCATTTCTGTCCTCCTCGGTCTGTCCTCTTCCTCCCTTCTATCTTTATTTTTATCCCTCGCTACCCCTTTTCTTCGTACGTTCGCGGAGGGAGAAACGTGCATTCAAAAGAATCGAAAAACAAGCTGGTAACATCACTGAATTGTGACGTGTGGATGCTGAAGACGTGATTCTGAATCGACTTGTAACGAGGTGCAAAGGTGTTGTTTCGTATTCTTTCAAAACTGAAAGTTGGAATGGTTTTTAATCAGAAAACAAGAAAATTAGTTAATTGAATCTGGAATATGTGCGAGTTGAAGTTGTTCGATTTTGAATTTAAGGGATGAAACTGTTGGAAGATTGGAAATCGATCTTTGATACAAGGATCAGCTATTAAAATAGTAATAATTGCAATTTAATTTTAAACCTTTCGTCCATTTTCATTATACGCTTTAGACCATTCCATAAAATACTGTTAATAGTTTAAGTTAGTAATTTAATCGTATTAGTGTATTAATTTAATCGATCGTTAATATTTTAATCCGATACTTACGAATTAACTTCACAGCATTGATAATTTAAATGATATTCCTGTTAAGCCCTCGTGAATTAGAGCCGTTAAATCCATTTTAATACGCGTGTAAACGATGAGATGATCATTCCGAAAGATGTTACGACGAATGGAACGGGGTTTCCATTAGCAAGTCTCTGGTGGAACGTTCGCGTGGATCCTTTTCACGATGACGGATCGGTGTTGAGACCGGCTAAGGGAGATTTGGGCGTCGGGGGATATCAGGGTCACCGTTAACGAGACACGATGTAGGCGTCGCGGTTGATGGATCTTTGGGTTAAGGAGATTGTTCGAATCCAACGGAGGGAAGACGGGGATGAAATGGGGTGACACTTGACTAACCGCTGAAACGTTCAAGCGAGACGACATTTATTGCGTGATTCGGAACGATTGTTTGAAGAAGACGTCCATTATTCCGCCCGATTTAGTGTTTATTTTACGAGCGAGATCGAGGGAAGATTTCGAGGGTTGAAAATTATGTTGATTTCGACGGGAGAAGTTATATTAACTTTTAGATTCTTTCCTGTTTTATTTAATGTATTTATCTTGAAATACAGAACTGTGTTTTTAAAACGTTGAAAATATCATAAGTGGAAGAATCCACCCCTTTATCTCACGAAGCATAGATCACTCGTTTCGTATTTAATATCCTACACAAATTTTCATGAAGTCGAAAAAATGCGATTTGTTGCGAATTTTTTTTAAAAGCATCCAATTGATTAATTTATTTAAAACTTTTTGTATATAAAAAAGTAACGTTTCAAGAACATTTCGTAATTCTTTCATAAAAAATATTATACAGGGTGTCTCAGCTAAAGGAGGCCACCTAAATATCTCCTTTATTTTTAATCGCACTACAAATATTTATGACGTAATTTAAATGCTATCGATGGAGGAATACCATAGAAGAACATTTTTTTTGTCTGGTTATTTCTTATGAGGAAAACTTATATTTTTCTTTATTCCATCTTTAACTTATTTTATGCACGGGCCTAAAAAATGTAGTTTTGAGAAAAACGTGATTAAAGTTTTGAACTTGCCGGTTTCCCGCATCTACTTGTAAGAATGGTTGAATCGGGACTACTAACAACCAAGTGCAAATAACAAATAAACTATAAACCTCCGAAGTAAATAGTACATTAACCAACACGGGTTTAAATCAATCATCCACGACCTGATATCGAAAATACACGACATGCTTAGCCATTAATTTGTCGATTTCCCGCGTCGTATATATACGCGAGAGACAGTCAAAAGCTTAAAGTATCTTTCCCCATAGGATCGAAGCGCAATATGGTAAAAGCCTGATGCACGTTGAGTCGAGTCGCTTCGGTGTGCATATTTCAGTGCATCGGCGCGTTCGTTGTTTTCCCTAGCGCGTACGTGCTCGTCGAACGAGGTGGGGGTTTGAGAGGGCGTAATAGGAGGGTGCACCGTTGGGAGAGGACGAAAGGGTGCGCGACGGAAGAGCCGGGTCGATATTGACGCAAGCCCGTCGACCAAAACCTTAGGCCGAGCGTCGACGACGAAATTCAGACGATCCAGAAATTCGTTTGATCGGTCGCTTGATCACGATCCAACACAAGCGGTGTGAATAATTTAAATAATTAGCCTGGCTCGGTTGGTACCCACTTCCCGTTGTTTACCAGCCACGAATTTTTTCACGGTTCATTGATTTCCAACCCTCGAACCACAGAGGCTGTTTTGAATGGGATCTCTCGAACGAGTTTCGGTCCACGATGAGAGTTTATTAATATTCTCGTACATTTTTTTTTTCTTTTCTTTTCGTTCGATTCGAGGACGTTGAACCCCGTCGACATTATTTGCGACCCTCGATGAAACTGTCTCGCGATGAGCGATCGAATTGGATGGATTCAGGAACGTAATTTTGTGATTGAAAGATTCTAATAAAATGATGCTGTTAAAATATTAAAATATATAGTTAAGGGATACATTAATTGCTCAAAGAAGATATTGACTTTCTTGACTTTCTTATAAAGCTTCAAGTTTGTACAAATTCAGGTAATATTTGACTTCAGATTTCATCCTCTGTCACTGTTGAAGAGATAGGGAAGTTGTAAATTTCCTTTCGATATCGATTTCTGTTATTACACCATGTTTTCCTAATGGACACAAAGAATCACTTGAGAAACTCGCAGCTCTCAACGTTTCCTTCTTTCCGAACGCTCAGAAATGCATTTCTGCATCTTCGGATGACCAAAGTGGATCAACTCCAAGTTTCTCAAAGTTGTTCGCCTGAAGGGTGAGAAACTTGCCCGACCATTTCCTCGGGCGTTGTTAAACTTGTGACAGACTTACACGTTTTATTCGCCGGAATTGTTAAGCGATTTATAAAACTTGTATCTTTCAGGGCGTCGTTTATTTCGACGATGAAAATTAAAGCGATTGTTTTTTTTTTTTTTTCATTCCTGTCGCGAAAAACGGTTCGATTATCTCGTGTATCGTAATTACAAATCGATCGTGTTCGTCCAGGCTAATCCGCGGTGCGGTTCGTCTGGCGGTTTACGCGAAAAACCGCGGAATAATCGGCAGAAACCAACAAAAATTCGTCGCGCGCCGGTAACCAGGGAAATTAAATCGCTGGATAACGATCGTTTTCGTACACCGCATCGGCTGAACCTCAGATTCCATTTGCGCCACCGGAACAATAAAAGCGATGAACGAGTCGGAGTGCCACGAAGTAATCCGCGTGTCGCGAATTTCACCGCTGCGATCATTCGCTGTGCGAAATTCTGAATTCGTTTTAGAACAGTTTTCCATACTCCATACGTTTCCAATTCAGCTATCCGATCCTAATAATTTCCATTCCCTGTAACTCTGTGTTAAAAATTCGAACGAAACACTTGTATAGTCTTTTTCATCGAGTTTGCACCTTCAAATTGATACATCACAAGTGCCATATTGCGACACTTTTATGTGGAATTGGAGATTTCATAAGCAACAACTTATTCGTCTTAATTTTTTGAAATTCATCATTACGAATGTTTGCAATTTGCTTGATACTTCATCTTCAACTTTCCGACGTCGGTAGCCTCTTGACGTTTTCTGCTGCGAATAAAATGATCGCGATTAGAGTTTCCTTCCACGCAAATCCCCGTTCGGATGAATTAAAAATCCCAGGGTTGGCAGCTCTTGGCTCGCAAGCTGGCGTAAATATTTATCCGACGAGGGTCAGAGAAACTCGTCGGGACAGAGAGAAACGAGGAGCATTGAATGAATGATGAAGGTATCCCACCTTCGGCATCGAGCACCCTGCCTTCCCTTTTGTTTTCTTCCACTTCGCGACGCGTTTCGAGACTTCTGGGGCTGCTGCATCTATCGTCAAGTCGCTAACATTTCAATTATCGATCATCCGGCGAACGTGGGAAACCCGGCTGGTGAATTATCGACAGATTTTTAGCGGAAGTTACGGCGAAAGTTGGATGGAGTACCGTGTCATAAATCCGATGGTGACGGAAAGTTGACCAACATCGATTCGTGTACTCCGACGACAGAATTCGTCAGTTTCCGTTTTCCTCTGATAATAAAAGATTCGAACTTTTCAAACTTCGAAGGAAATCGACGTTTTCGCGGAAAGAACGTCATGGGGGCTGATCATATATTTGGTTTTCATTCAATTAGTCCGAGTTATATTTATCGTGTATTAATCAAGTTTATCGCAAAGTTTGGCTGTTGAAATTTTCTGTCGGTACAGATGTTTCTTTAAAATTATTTGGCACAGTAAACATTTAGTGGAAAATTTATGTTAATTGATCGGTGATTTTGTTAGCAATTTTTTATGAATTTTTCTTAGTAAAATGCTTTTATATTCAGCACCTGTTTTAACAATTAATGTATCGTATAATAAGTTCACGAGCTCTGAATAGTTTTGATCGACTCTCGATAAATAAATCATTCCATTGTGACGCATTTCTGCAGTCTATTAATAGAACCCGTTCTGTTTAATAGGACAATTTGATTAAATCAATTCCGTCAGCAACCAGATGTATTTTAACCGTGATAGGAAATAACGCTGCCCCCTTTTGAACTCATCGATCTGATTCAGGTTACGAGAAAATAACTCAACGATTACATTTTTCATCAGCATCGAGAATTTTGATCCAAATGGATTAATATGAATATTGAACTTTGGATATTTCTCATTCTAACGTGTGATAGTTTGTTTAACCGTATTTTTATCAAATTCTGGCCACGCAATTTCCAAATGAATATTAAAATGTATGAAATTAAAGACGATAGATTCTGTTTCTCGTTTTTCATCTTGTAAACGAATCAATTTTTTTGAATATCCAATGGGAGTTCGATAAAATCGCGGTTGGCCACAGCATGGCTCGCGAACATCGATTTCCAATTTGTCGACAAAACGACCGAGGAATTATCGTCGACGTCGCTGTCTGGTCCATGCAGAGGCGATTAGTCGAAAAATGGAAGGGGTTGCGGGAGGGGTTTGAAAGCACACCGGGCTGCTCGGTTCGTAATAGCTTAAGAATCATCGATCTTATATCGGAAAGTTCAACGTCCGAGGAATTGGAAAATTGTGTTGGTTCCGTGAAATATGAGACGGAAAACCTGAGTAAGGTACCAAGGGTACGGAATGTTCAACCCTTTCGGTGTTTCACGTATTACTTGTCAATATTGGAAATAAGTATAGAAATAAGTAGTGGTTCAACGATTAAATGTACAAAGATTCAAAATATTTAAAAAGGAACAAACACATTTTCAACTCGCACCCTATTTATATTGAACGACAGAATATTTAAAGAAACGCTTCGAAATTTCAAAAATGAAATTTCCATGGTCCATCATTTGAGGGTTGAATATCATATTTTACCGCGTTCAACTTCGTGCCTGTGATTTATTCTGATTGCACAATATAAACCACCCACGGTTTTTTTTTTTTTCAATACCATCCCGCCACAGTACCTCTATTTCGACATATTTACCGTAACCCTGGCTGGCATTTTAGACAAGAATAAAACCCCTGTTGGAATGAAACTCGATAGAATGGCGAACGGTTGTAGCTCGGCACTCACGCGACCTAAATCGCTATTTTCCAACTACGTACGTACGTATACATATATCGATAAATCGTATTGCGAGGGGTGTTTGAAACTCCCACGACGCGTCGCGTAGCCTTATTTTTTGTTCACGTTTCGAGGCTCAAGGCGTTTTCGCACGTGTTACGGTTTCACGACATATTCGGGATGTTCATTATCTTATAGATAAATCGCGGTAGAATAGTTTCGGTTAAAAAGTGAGTATTTATACTTACTACTTGCAGTTTCTAAATTCGTGAATCGATGAATTTTCAAGCGTAGAAAGTTTAATAAGTCGTTTATGATTTGATGACGTATACATGTTACAAAGTAGCACCCGTGCTCTGTCAATTTGAAGTTTATTAACGTGATAATAATTCCTGTGACAAGTTTGTCCGCTCGTAGCTGCGATAAACGCGTGGCGTCGTTAATTGTTTCGTCGGACAAATCCTGAAACGAATTTTAATTGCTGTCAGTCGCAGTTCGTTCCTCCTGGATTCCGGTAACCAGAAGAAGATCATTAAAAAAGAAAAAACCTGCCGCGAGCTGTATAATTGTCGGTGGTCTCGCTGCGTCCACTTTGGCGACAATCGAAACGCCTGCTGGAACGGAATTATTTTCAAGCGGTCAGCTTCGCCGCTAGCGGCGCGAAAAGAACAGAACAAAGCCATTAATTCAATGGACCTTTCCTTTTCTTTTTTCTGTTTTCTTTTTTTTTAACAAACGCGTTGTTGTGTTAGTTTATTGTGGCTCGATTTTGCTTTTAAACCGGTTTTTCATTTATCGAAAGATTCGTTGATCGTTGAAATTCATTTCTCATGAAAATATTAAAATTTAATGGAACAGTGTTTGGAAATTAAGGTTGAATTCTGGGTTGTCCGAGCAAGGTACGCATCGATTCATTTTCGACGTCTCGTTCCGCTGCCTGCGGCCATTTTCTACAGGCTCTTTGTCGTTAATTGCAGCTTTCCTAATTGAGAGTTTAATGGCGACGCGAGTGGCGCGAGGTCGACCCTCTGGAATTCTTTGATCTAGCTCGCTTCGTCGTTCATCTCTTTTCTTCCTCCCTCTGTCCACTCTACATCTTCGTGAACCTAACCCTCCCTCGTACGTCTCGACTCTCGACAACTACGAAAGTGTTTCACGGGAAGCTCTCGCTATTTGATAACTCGACAACCATGTTTTATTTTTCAACGTGTAACGAAACATTTGCCTGTTCGACGAACTGTTTCATCAGAGAATGACTTGTTCGGTGCATCTGTCTTAGGCATTCCATTTAAAATAA
This sequence comes from Stelis phaeoptera, assembly GCA_943735885.1. Classification (NCBI taxonomy): domain Eukaryota; kingdom Metazoa; phylum Arthropoda; class Insecta; order Hymenoptera; family Megachilidae; genus Stelis; species Stelis phaeoptera. Next base: position 10,247,998 of record OX030933.1, read on the forward strand.
CAAAAGTGACCGCTACATCTTTTCTACGTCTCCACTTACGAGAACATCATTTATATCACATTATGCAGTTTCTTAAGCCCTATCACTTTTGTCAGTAACATTTTCTCGTATTGTTTGAAATTACCAAGATATTTCGTGGGACACACTGTATAGAAAGAACGGTTCGGATAGAAGGATTGATATCTCCCTCAAAGTGAAAAACGGGCACGAACGAATAACACCTGTCTTCTTCGATAAATCTAATTAATATTTATGCAAAGTTTCATCAAAATCGGAGGAGTATCAGTCCCCGGTGTTCTTTTGTCAGGTGTGTGTTAATTTTCACCTGACGTTTCCTGAGTTAACACCCTCTGCCGTTCCAACCCACGCTCAGAACGCATTTCGGAAGCCGTGTCTTTCGAAGAAAAGGGATCCGGTTAATCCGAACAGCTTGGTCGGGCGATTCTGGAAGTGGTATCGAATATCTGACCGTGAGGGTGGCATAGGCGGTCAGCAACCCTGGACTCGTACCAGGTGCACATCCACGGATAGACGCACAAACCGTCCAGGTATAAAGCATGCTGTTCGCGACGACCACGAAGAGGGGTGCTGCGGGGTTGGTTGGTCGCTAGGGGGGAGGGGGAACGCGCAAAGGTGGCGTCGGCGTCGCGACGCCTGGAGAGAGTCAGTCACCAGCCGACCTCAACGTGCCGCGTAACCTCGCTCGTCGACCCAGAAACCTGGCCAGTTCTCGGTGTCGTCGTCGTTGTCGCGTTGGATCGGAAACGAGGATTGTTTGCCGGTCCGGATGCGTTGACGCGGGAAAAACCGTGGGGATCGAACGTTCCTTGGCGCCATCTCGGTGCGTCCGCTTTGGATAACGTAGCAGGAAATCGAGACATCGAGGAGACGATTTTCCATGTCCCTTTGTAATGTAAACGAATCGAAGGTGTGCTTCTGACCGTGTCTTCTTAGGACAGCTGACCAATTGAACTGTAGTATCTTGGTTCATTCAAACGTTATTAAAATTTGATTGAATTGGTGAATTGTTTAACCACCTGACGTAGGTACTTTTGTTGACATTTCGATTTGGTTTTGGCTTCCTTTCGATTGTTCTCTTTATGTGGATTTCTACTATATTTATATTTATATGATGACTATCCTGAACACATTGATGATACTATTTCTCCATTTTTAATAATAACTGTGCGGTATATTTATAACCTATACATTTAATCAGGCTTCATGGGATTTAATACATTGACAGTGATAGTGAAAGTAGGTGTACAGGTATGGTTGATTGACGTGCGAGTTATCGGTATTTATATTAAAGCGATCGAAAAGAAATATGAATTAATATTATGCTAGTAATGTAATTAAGTGGAAAGTTTAAATATTAGGACAACGTGTCACCTTAAATACGTTTATTTTTATTAGGACCGTTAGTGTGTTAACTTTGTCGTTTTAGTTTTCCTTCTGTGATATTAATTTGGGCAAAATACCCTAACACTTAATTTATTCACCAACATAATATTAACGGAACTACCTTCTCTCGGTTTATAATTATTTGATCGGATTGAATTCACGTCGCCCATCATCGACGACCACAGAAACAATCGATGTATTATATTTCAATTATACAACCCTCAAAATTATTTCTACCCAAAACTGTATTATTTCTGTTATAAGAAATCTTATAATCTTTGCACACAGAATTACTTAGTCCATTCGATCCATTTTCATTCCTACATCAATGAAGTTAACAAGGACGTGGTAACTGTTTGCACAGTTTTCATTGATAAAATCTTATCTTCTTTCGCATCGATCGATCTTCAAGGACGCACGTCGCGAATTCGAATGGCAAAGCTGGCGAACGCCAAGACGGTTTCACGGGTGACGGAAAATTGGGTTATCCGGTTTTCGTCGTTTCTCGTGCGATCCAATCGGGAATATTTCGGCTTTCGTTCCGTTTTCTCGACGATGTTTTTCCAGAAGAGTCCCTTAACCGAACGGCGTGCGTCGACCCGGGTATCCGCGTGACCCGGCGACCCATGCAGCTGGGGTCGCTGGATACACCGCCCGGATGTTATCAACGATTCCTCCACTTCTTTTCTCTTCTTTTCGCCCGTCTTTCTTCATTCTTAGTTCACCCAGTTTCCTTTGATCGCGTTCCTGTATCACCATTGTGTCGTCACGAGCGGAAACGATGTGACCGAAGTTGCTTGCCAGACGATCCACAGAATCGGCGGACAAAGTGTGTTCGCGAAGGACTTTTGCTGGTCGAATTGTACTTGGAAATATTGGTCATGTTTAATGTACACGTCGAGTTAGCCTGGAAATTTTCAGATTCGACTTGAATCATTATAGGGGTCCAGAATGTTAGTTAACACGTTGAGTGGCACAGTGAAAATGGACGTGTGTAGTCAGACACGCTGAAATTCTAATTATTAAAAATACAATCAACTAATTTTCAAATTTAACTTTTCTATTCGATAGCTAGCATTATTAGCTTAATGTTAACGCTATCCGTGGTTTATTTTATCATTTCTGTTGGTAATTATTTGATTGTACAAAATTTCGGGTGCCGGTCACCGGTGACCCCCGTGGCATTCAACGTGTTAATAATTTTTTAAGATACTACTTGTTTAATACCTTTTCCTTTATATTAAATTCGTAGTACTGGTCACTGGCAATTCCCAGAGCATTCAAGTTTTACTATGTTTTAATTTTTTCCATATTCGTTAACCTTTGAGATAGAAAAATGACGAATTTAATTTTGAAATAGTCAAAGTTGTCAGTTGAAATGTCAGTTCAGAAAAGTGATCGATGATCAGAGATTGAATTTTAAGTAGATTGAAGTTGAGAAGTTGGCTCGAAGGATTGAAGATAGCAAGTTGGCTATCGAATCTGATTATGTCGTTTCATGGATCAATCTAGTTCTGTGTTCTAGATTTGGTGTCTTTTTGTTCGCTCCAAATGTGGTTTACTTGTCTCTTTTGTATGCGCACCTCGCTCAAGTTTCTTAATCGTGAACAAAGGGACCAGCAAAATGTAATAAACTTAGGCATTTCAACATACATCCCAATATCGCCTATTTCGTTTAAAATTTTCAAGTACATTTTAAACAAGTCACAATTTCATATTTTTAGCCTCAATATATTCGTCCCACAAAAGTTTCAATCATAATTGACAATTAACTTGAAAACTTATTTAAAACAGAGATCTATGGAAATTTTAATGTAGCTTTTAAGCGTTTACTCGAAAAAAAGGCGTTTTTATGCATACAATTTTCTTCTTCTTTTCCTTTTCTTTCGTAAAAATTTAACGATACCGGGACATCGAAGAGAATTATGCGCTGTATAAGATATCAAGCACTCCACGTTGAATATTGTGTAGAAGGACTGACGTCGGTGAACTGCATCGATCGGTGCAACGTTTATTTCTGAATGGCCGGCGTGTCTTTATCGTGTTTCCCCGCTTTACAAGTGAAACATTGTCGCCCGTGTAACACTGACAATGTTATCGTGGTTGTAAAAAACGTTTTTATCCGAAACTCGGTGATTTCTTATGGATTTTGGATATCGTACCCAGACGAGTACACTTTTACGATCATAACCCGTCTCGAATCATTCTGAAGCACTGAAACATATTTGGGAAAATAATACGCTCGATATTCTACGTTTATAGAACAATCGTATTTTGACGGTTTCAAATTGATTTAAGATTTTCTGTGACACGTTTGATCAAATTTTATTCGTAAGTTTCTTCAAAGTCCACTTGATGAATTAAAAACTTTTATTAAAGTTACTGGTTATTTATGTAAATGACTGGTTTCTTAAATTAAATCACAAAATTTATCAAGCTGCCTTTTAATAAAATGTGTGTCAATTTTTATCAAGATGAAGACCTTGATATATTTCATTCTTTATTTATTTATTTTTCTATTTTATTTTCCACTTGAAAGCCGGTATACATAAAACGTCGCGTTGGTAGATCTAGTGTTAAATTATGAATTTTTCATTGTGATGGAATTCACAGTCGGTAATAATATTTCAACGAATTCCAGTCAACCTCTGTTTTCACACTTTCCCTCATTTATTCTAACATTCGTCCCCGACACTTTCAACAAAATTACCAAGGATATTTTCACATTTTTCATTCAACTTTCCCTTTCCAAATAACAACAACTACTTTTATGTGTCATAAATCGTTTACTTTCTTCTCTCGCTGTATTCAAATTCGATCGATCATCTCGAATTCGTACTTGAAACGGATCTCTCAGATGGTACCTAAAATTGATGACAAAATTATTGACTTTTGCAAGAGCGTTTCGCGAAACAGATCGTTCGATCGTGAACAGATACTCTTGGCAACAGCTGAAGCGAGAATTTCCTCGAGAAAATTCGACTTTGTTGTTCAATTTTTCTTCAAAATCCCGTTCAAAGTCAATCGAATCGAGCAGCGATCGATGCTGCTCCGATACGTTTTAAGAAGCCCTTAAAAAGTCTTTTGGAACACTCCCTCGAACTTATGGCCGTCTTATCGACCTTTTCTTGGACGCGGTCCAAAATCCTTCGCCCCATCGCGGTTCAACCTTAAACGATACTGTTTACCTTCGAACCTTTGCTCTGGTATCGTGAATTTGATTGTACATTAGTACAATCAGCTTAAGAAATTAGCTTTTAATTGACATACAACCAGCATCATATCCAACCAAATCATAAATTAAAGAATTTGACGGGAGAATCGAACTGCCTCGTCCCTCGATGACGCGTTTCATATTTTAATCGTCGTGTAATCCTGCAATTAAACGTTCCCAGACAATACAACGGCTTATCGTGGCCGGCAGAGAGTCAGGTCGTGTTTCGATACAGGTTCGCCAACCTTATCGCCTTAACAGACTCTCTGCCACTCGTCGATAAGCCATTGTTTATCCTCGAACACGATCTGCACATTGACGCAGTCATAATCTGACGTCGGTTCGATTTTTCCACCAGAGCGGACCATCCGAGGAGGAAATTCGATTTCCCGCGGCCGGAAACGATGGCCCAGACTACTGTTATCCGGACGATTCTCGGTTTAAGCCGTACGGTGGTTTTATAGAATAGGTACGCGGTGGTGATAGTGGTTTTGTGAGAAGACGAGTGTCCAAGACCCGATGCTACGTGCTGTCGCCTTTGGTGAATTTATAAAGAATATTTAAACTCTTACGGAAGGAGTTCGTCGATCGAATGGAACTTGTTGTGTTAAAAATTAAGAGGGTTGAAGTTTTATTAAACCATTTAAAGAAAAGGGATGAAATCGATCAAGGAAGTGAATCTGTGAAACAGTTTTGAAAGTATACCGGTTTTCGGTAACGCTGTGACGAAGCAGCAATCGAAACTGCGGTTTAAAAAGTTACTTCGTGAAGAGGAGAAGGTGGTGCGAAAAGTAGAGGAAATAGGATATTGTAGAAGAATTTAGCAACGAGTACGCGTAGTGTGTTTTTTTACGAAGAAGTAGGTGGCAAGTAGTGTTTAATGTTTCTCGAGGGTGGATTAAAAATTAAAAACTGACGTCTCGTAGATATGGATCCTACGATGAATGTACGTCGTGCGATTCTGAGAAAATAGCGAAGCAATTTTCAAAACCAGAACAAGAAACAGTATCGACTAAACAACTCAAAGTTTCAATAAGAAATCAATTAACTCTTCCAAAAACCAGACAATACATTGCGATAAGCAAATAGAAAATAAAAATCAAACTTTTAAGATCACTAAGATTTCCATTACTTTATAGCAAAAAATAATTAATTATCATCAAGATATCATAATTATTCGTCAGTCCAAAATATAAAATATCGTTCACGGAAGACTCAAGATTCATCGTATCAGTATCCAGCGTTCTGAAAACTAAAAACGAAAAGAAATAAAGATCTGCCTTCGTAATAAAGTACCCGACGATCTTCATAATTTAATTGCGACGTCTCTAATCCGAATAGAATATAAAAAAAGGCCAGTGTTCCGTAAATTTGTGATGAGAACGCGTGTTGGTGGATCGTCGAGAGCGAGCCGGTGTCGAGCGGTACGTAACGGGTGAAAGAAGCGAAGTTAGGAAAGTTTCGCGACACCGGAGCGAGTTGGTCGCGTCGCGAAGAGAAGAGGAGCCGTATGCAGAGGCGACGGATGCGGACGCGGCCGGAAACGACGCAACCGGGGCGAGGAAGAAGCGGACGCAGTCGTACAGGGAGTCACTGACCTCTCACCCCCAATCACAGTCCAAAGTGTGATGTTTGATGCTGCAGTGGTGTTTTATGCGGCGACGTCGAAAAGGTGTGCATCTCCCCCCTGATTCGCTCCACTGACCTAATTTTCCCTCGGACTGCAGTCGCAGTCGCAGCATCGTCCCCTCCTGCCACTCCTCGGCCTGCGTAACCGTGTTCTTCGTGTTTTCCAGCTTCATTCACCCTGTATTCGCCACGATTTCCACGACCCGTTTGCTCCGACATATCGAGCCTTTCACCAGAGGGTGAAAAAGGGGGATCAGGGGTGGGTTAGGTTTGTCGTTGCTCGAAGAAGATTGGTCGTCGTATTCTCCGGGGGCGTTTTTGAAAACACCAACCGCGGTTGATACCGAGTTTTTGACTGTGAGTGGCACTTGTTGCCTGGTGATCGTATGACGAGGGATATAATGGGCTGTTTGGATTTTTATCGCGATGCTTGCTGAAGAGGTTGTTTATTTGATATTTTTGTTCATGGTAGTTACTGTGAATGATACGGTTCAAACGATGCTGAAGGATTTGGAGGGAATTGGATAGATTCTGTACGTAGGGTGAATTATGTCCAGTGAATTAATATAATTCGTGTATAATTCTATTCTTTTTATCTATAATATATTCGGCACTAAATTCATTTTATTTAACAGTCGCACGAACGACGTCCCACGTATTCAAGGTAAGTGTTGTTACCTTGAGATTAACAATTTGTATTTTGCGGTGGTTCGATGATCTTATCATAAATTTATTTGTATTATCATATAGCTTAGAGATCCTTCAGCAAAAACAAAAAACAGTGTTTATGTTCATTCATTGGTTATTTTGCACATTTTTCGCTAAATCCTATGCCAAATTTTTAATGAACTTTATAACTATAAAATATTGATAGCATAATGTTCGGAAATGTTTAACCATCGTAACAAAATAGTTTAGTTATACTAATAGTATTATTCCGAGGATTGAATTAGCAGTTTAAGTGTTCAATCACTGGACAGGTCACCCTATATCGTTCGCGAAATATTTGATAGGTGGTTAAGTTCATTCTGCAGACGGTGATTAATGGTTGCTGTAATTAGTAATTTTCTTCAGGGTGACTTGTATGATCCTGGAATGGAGATAGGGGTGGTACTCGAAGTGCCTGCTATTATTACCGTTAAACGAGTAGAATGAATATCGTTTAAGATTAATTAGAGGGCGAGCAACATGCCCGATCATAGCCTAATAAAACAACCGATGCAGTTTATTATTTACTTCCGAAATAATCCACCTTTTTCCAAATTCTAAAAACGGTATTGTTCCGAATTGTTAGCTCCTTTCACCCCAGTCCGCGTTTCAACCTCTGTTCGGCGTTTCCGGCAGAAAAATCGCGTTACACCGAAAGTCGCGATTGGAGAGCTACGGATCGATAATCACCGGATTCGGCGAACAACCGCCGGCCAATTAAAATAAATTCACGAGAAAAGCGTCCTGCGGTATCGATGTACCGAGCCCACAAGAGGCTACCGAAACTCCTGCGGTGATCGTGTAAACGGGTTAACGGGGTTGCATTAATTAGCGAATCGAATGAATCGAAGCCGGGTTCAATTTACGTTAGGACCGTTTCGAGTTGAACAAGCGAGAGCTCGATCGATTTCCATCTGGAGAGCTTTGCCAAAAGCCCGTGGGAGGAAGGACAGGAATATAGGGTGCTTCATCTCCTTGGCTGAAGTGTCAGGCACCGAGTGTTTCGGTGTCGTAGGTTAGGGAAGAGACGCAGCCAATGGTCCTGAAGTGGAGACGATCGACCCTCGAAGCCGACCTACCCTTTCTGTTGGCCTGACGTCTATTGTCGTCGATTAACCCTTTCGATAACCGTGGTCGAACGTTCAGTTTGCCTCGAAACTGATGTCAGAAAATTTATACGTATATGTCAGTGAGAATTTTTGAAATACAGATGTGTTTAATTCTGAAAATTTAAATAATTATTTCAGTGCCAGCGTGGAACATTTTTTTCGTTGGCCTTCTGACTTTGACGCGGTACGAGAAGTGGAAGAAAAGAAACTGAGACGATTGAAAGACATCCCGTGGAGACCACTCACGTTGCTCGACATCCTTTCCTCATTAACTTAATTTCGAGTAATTAGAAGAGCGGTCAGGGGGCGTCGTCGACAACCTTTTCCACGTTTTTATTCGACCTAATTCTCGTGGTCACTGTTTCTCTCTCTCATTTTTCTGTCGAATTCGGCGCCTCGTTGAATCGCTTTCTTTCGCTTCTTTTATTCGACGTATTGGCGATTACAAATTTTTCTTTCCGAATAATTAGCATATAGTTGAATAAAAATGTCTCTTGCACCACAGAAAGGTCGAAATTCCTTCAAATTGTCAAAATTTCGAAAATCAACCTTTTCGTACTCGAACATGATATTTTTGCTAAGAATCCAACGTGCATCTTATATTTTCGCCATAAAATACTTGAAGAAATAATAAAATAACTCGGTTGATTGGTTCTCAACATTCTGGCAGCTTGAAATTTTGAACCGTTCTAGCAACGGTTCGTAACATGTTTCAGGCTCGTTTCTATCGATCGCGAGGTTACGAATCTCGCGAAAAAGAGTGGCGGAATGGAAAGTCACGAGAGCGGCGGTGGTCTCGTTATCGTTGGTGCACGGTTTACGTGACACGAATGTCGTTTATCGACTGTTACCGAGTTAGCCGTGAGCGGCCGTGAAAAGTGTCCATACGAAAATACCAGGCTGAAAATAATCCACGAAGCTGCGTCATTTTCAACGAAAACCCGTCCGAAGGGGAAGGGTAATTGAAAACCCTGTCGCGTGCTATCGTCAGGTCGTTGACGCTTTCATCAGACACCTGTTTTCCGAAGCTTCGTGCTACTACATCCTGTTCGCTCTATCGATTTCCGTCGATCACGATATTTTCGATCTTTCCAATTTCGTCCGGTTAACGTGTTACCTGATAGCCTTGGAAGTCTGGTCACGAAGAAGCTAACTATATTTACTTCGTTTTCCTACAAGATGATATAAAAATAATACTCTGTTCCGTTGTTAATCGCAACATTTGGAAATCATAGATTTTGTTCTAAATTATCAAAGTCTACAATTGCACGAAACAAAGTTATTCTGTTTTATTCGTAACTCGGAATATTCTGCCTAGAATTTATCAAGCATTATGATTGATATGAAATTCATCGTCGATCGGAGACGACTTTTCAGGGCAGACGAATACCTGAAATATCTGATGGTTCCTTGATGGCGACGAGCGTCGCATGTTTCCCCGGAAACACCACTTCGTGATCCTTCACGATGAAGACTTTCGAGACTGTCTGAGATTATAGGAGGGGTCCTTCCATGGTTTGCAGACCTTACCCTTGAGGACTGGCGTGGAGCACGGTGTACGGCGAGGGAGGATCGCTAGAAGCAGTCTCAGCGAAATACAATAACGATAGAAATGTTTGTCTACACGCCCCTGGGAAATGGTACATCCTTTCATTCGTTCCATTTATGAAATTTTTCCTGGAATTTTATATTGAATTTTATCTTACACCTTCTCTGACGTATCCTCCTGTGCGCCGGATATTTTGTTTCTTATTCTGTAAATGTTCGAAATTTCTTAAATTTTTATTCTTCTTTGATTGATCGAGGTATTATAATCCTCTCAATTAATCACGAAACGAAGGATAATTGTAAGATTCCATATTTGAAATATGTCCCGCCAATTTGATTATTATCTACATCGTTTGGTTTCCACGTTGACTCGGGATCGTGTAAATTATTCAGCGACCGCATCAGACCGGACTTATTCGTGCGGCTCCCGAGTTCAACCCTATAGAAATTGTTGAACGAGAAATTCAATTTTGAAGTTAACAAACCCCCAACAAAATTAAGGCTCAACTTGTTCGCCGAGGAAACGCCGACGAACAGCACTTTGATTCGTTCATTTTAAACCCAGCGTGCATATTAGCTTCTCTCTCGACTGATTGAATCGACGTTCGTTAAAGTTCCCCCGAGCTCTTTCGATCATCACTTACGTGGCTAATTAATATTCAAAATCCATCCGCGACCAGATCAATGGACATTTGACACCTGGTTAAACTTGATCCGATGAACATCCATTCCGTTGCACGATCGAATCGAAAGGAAATTCGTAAAATTGATATTTCTTCCAACATTCTTTCGTGTAAATTTGAAATTCAACATCCTTTAGCCTTCGGTCCAGTAATTAGTTGCATTTGATTATTTTCAAGGTAATACCTTCTGGTACAAATAGGAATATACACATAAATATTGAATTAAAATTATAGCCATAGCTTTGCGTATTAATGAGTTGATCGATCGAACGGAAATCTCGTTCATTAATCCACGTGACGTTCTGAATCTTCAGCATTTGCTATAAATGAATATTTCATCGTATAATTAAATGAATAATGATACCGAGTTATCATCATTATTTCCATCACTTTTATCCGCAGCGGATCGGACATTGATTCAATTTTGCATTAATTTTGGACATTTCATTAACACGTTGGCTGCCACGGGGGTGACCGGTGACCGGCACCCGAAATTTTGTACAATCAAATAATTAACAAAAGAAATGACGAAACAAACCACGGATAGCGTTAACATTAAGCTAATAATGCTAGCTATCGATTTGAAAGGTTCAATTTGAAAATCAGTTGATTATATTCTTAATAATTAGGATTTCAACGTGTCTGACTACATACGTCCGTTTTCACTGTGGCAGTCAACGCGTTAAAATCTTCGAAGATATTCATTCCGAAATTATTATTCCCTTTGATATCGATTCGAACTTTTTTGACGCGGACAGATGTTCCATTTTCGACGCGTGATTTAATAATTACGGCATCGCTATTGAACGTTTGCGAGAGATCGTGCCCGAATCTCGCTAACTGGTTCATTATCCACATGTGCACACGTTGTCTCGTATTGTTGCCAACGTACGTGCCGTTCATCAATGCCGTTGGTCCGTCATTAATCAATCATCCCCTTCAATTTTCTCTCGCTCTCATTATTACGTTCGGGGCATAATTCCGCTCCTCGAAACACGGGAACTTTATGAACCTTTCAATTTAGAGCCACGTTAGTTTCTAATTAAAAAATTTTACATATCGAAGCTCCGAATACTTGCAAATTAGGGCCCTTAAGTTACAACACCTAAATATTTTTAATAGTCTTTCGTCGTCTTACTACTTTCGGGATAAATTATTAAACTTAATAAGAATAATAAAAATTAGAAATAATTTTGTCTGGTTTCGAGTTACCAAAGGTCGGAACAAGGGGATGTTTGTTCTCCCCAACTTTCGTTGTCAAAACTCAGAAGCGGCTCGGATCTTTCTGGTAAATTAATTACATTACCACCCCTCCTATGCTTTCGAGCTCGTCTCCCACTCTCCAAGGATCAAGACTCGCGCGCATTCCTCGGGGCTGCGGTGTTTTTTTTCCCTCCGACGTCTACCCTTTGTTCCAACCCCCGTCTAGCACGAAGAGTAAACCAACGTCCCTCCCGCCCTCGCGTCTTTCAACCCCTCGCGTTTCTTCGCGAAACGAGAGGGTCTGAGCAGAGATTTTCACGCGACAGAAGCTCCCCGTGATTCAGGAAGTAAGCAGCCCTTGATACTCGCTTGTGCTCGCGCCCACGTCTTCCTGGCGTTTCCAACCCCCCTCGACGGGGGTTGGAACGCGAGCATTTGCGGCCGCTTATGAGCGGGACACGGATGTTTGCGGTAACTGGAAATTATTCGTGTACTCGAAACATGCTACGCCGAGATTGCGTGCAGTTTGCCAAAATTTTCTGCGGATATTAAGGGCTGCCAGGGGATGGAGGCCGGATCGATCAAATTCACGATTAGACGGATGTTATTGTTAAAAAAAGATGGTTTTATTTGTCTTCTGTTTTTCTACGAATTCTGCATTGCTCGTTCAATTAGCGTAATTATCGTGGTTGCTGGAATCGATACTAATGCGATCACGAGCTCCGACGATAAATTTTCCTGCAAATAAATTTCTGCCCGCAAACTGCAATATATTTCGCAATTCTGTGGCAAACTTCCAACTTTTGTTTGGTGTATCAAAGAGATTACAGGACGTCTTGTTCGTATTACATTGAATTATAATACCTGATGTACCGGATTCACGTATTTTGGAAGGCTATGTGAACCTGGCACTTGATTTTGAAAAAATTAAATGATAGTATTTTGTTTGTAGTTACTTGTTGTGATTTCCTTTTCGTTTGTAGTTGAATAGTTTAAAAGTTGTAAGCAACTGTTTATACGCTTAAGAGTCATGGTTTTTTGAGTTATAAAATTTGTATATCATAAATATAATTAAATAAATATTCACACAATTATATGTGTATAAATTTTATAACTCAAAAAAAAAAGGGTAGCTCTTAGGCCATAAAAAATTGTTTATAACTTTTAAACTATTCAACTTCAAACGATTCGGAATTACATGGAAAAAGCGGATGTTAGAAATCTTTAAAATCGACTGATTCGGCTCTAAGCAAACTACAAACGAAACTATAATTACCACAATCAAAATACTACCATTTTCCATAATAAAAAAAAGAAAAATTAATTTCATAATCAGCTGGTAGGTTCACATAGCCATTTTGTAAGCCGTTAATTCATGGCACCCGGGCGCAGAAATAAAGCGAAGGTTAAAGTTAACAAATTACGACTCCCGGGGCTCGTGTTACAGAATATCCTTGGTCCAGAATGTGCGAAGGGGTTGAAATTCATATGGGAGTCGTTATCGTCCGTAAACGACCTGGTCGACTGACTTTCGTCGTTTCCGAAACGCGTCTGACCCGTTCTTCGGCTCGATAACGTAGCTTCGGACCTGTTGTCGAAGGCCAAGCACAAAAGCTAGCCAGGTTGCTCGCGTTTCCGGGTCAGAGTTCAACGCTCGTGGCCGGGTGACTTCGCACACGCGCACACCCGCTCGGCGCCGGGCTGTGCTGGTCGCTCGTGCCGGCGAGGACTCGCGAGCGTATTCGAGATGAACGGATCAAAGGGGCACGCGTTAGAACGCGTCGCGATCTCGCTGGTAACAACGCGTTCCAACGCCGTATATCGCGGCTGAATAATACACTGGCCCTTTTTTCCCCCTGCTCTTTCCACGAAGCGCTTTGTCCCCTTAGGAAACACGACGTTTTTTGACTCTTAAACATCCCCGGCAATCGAGAATCGGCGACTCGGAATGTTTGAACAACGCTCGGTGTCGCGATCCGTGAAGTAATTGGAATTGTTCGTTAAAGAACGGAAACAGAGGCTCTTCGTTATTAAGGTCGCCGGTCGCGACTGGTTAAGGTTGAAAGGTACTTCCTTGCTCGCCGTTTGTTTAAATAAATTAGGAACTGGAAACGCTGGAAAGAAATTCCTTCTACCTTTTGTTCTGTGGCTTGAAAATTAGAACAGGGTCAATGGGAAAAGCGGTTGACTTCGAATAGAGAAGAAACGAACAAGTAACAGAATATTTCACAATACTTCAGTGGTGGAAATTAAAATTTTCTTCATTCTTTTGAACAGAATTTAATTTTCAATATAAATTGAAAGATTTTACAACGATGAACATTTATTTCTGGTAAGAAACTTTCCGGATCTTTTATGTATCTTTCTCTTTACTCGATCAGCAGGAATGGAGTCTTCAAAAACGAAGGAAAGGAGAGAACTTTGAGCAGGGTTTTCAGCAAAGGTAGCCATTTCAAAGCTGAAAGGTGTTTTCATCGTTAAATTCGAAGATGGAGATTTTCTTCGTCTGATCGCAAAAGAAGAAAACCCTCTTTCATTTTATTTTTCCAAGTATCGTACTCGTCTTTTGAAGCTTCGTTTTATGTTCGAGGATTTAGGTTCTTTTGAAGTAATTTGATTATCTGACGGATAACCAGGTTGGTGTGTTTGTCTGTTTACCGGGAAATTTAATTAACCAGTGATATAACTAATTTCGTGTATTACTAATGAAGAGGCCAATGAACTGCGACCTGATTTCGATGCATTCCGAGTATAATCTGGTGATCAAACGCTGGTGATTTATTTCTCATCGATCGTACTTCCGCAGAATTTCTGCCTTTGATTGCTGGTAATTGTTTGATACAAAAAGAAGAACACATTTCAATGCATCGGTTCTTTCCTTTATCCAGTTACTTTAAAGTGAATATTAATTTAGTTTTAAAACATACGTCGATCGATTCGTTTAATTTTTATTGGCTCAACGTTTTGTTTCATTAGTTGCACAGAAGTGTGAGACGAATTTTAGAAATAAACCACTGTATTTATTCATAAATCGGTATGGAAGGTACTTCAACTGTTTTTCAAGATCCGATTTAATGAAATTAATTGAAAAAGAGAGGCGCTGAAAGGAATATCATATTCCAATGGAAGCGGTATCGAAAAAGCAGAAACAATGACGCACAGTGACGGACAAAAGAAGGAAAATGAAGAGATCCAGGGAATATAAAAGTCAGAAACACGGGACAGGAAATTGAAACGTTTTAATCCACAAGGATTTCTGAATGGGATCTCCTTTTGATTTCTCGTATCTGTGAAACGTTATCGTTTGCCACCAAACAATGGAAGAATAGGATCAAATTCGCGTTTCCATTCGCACACGAAATTTCGTCTGTTGGTTCGATCGATCGACAAACCGGATCAGTTTTCTTTGCCTAACGGATAAAAGGGAACTGTTTGAAAATTGTTCTATTTGCCGAACAAAATTTTCCTAGAACAATCGTGCAAACAATTTTATATATTTTCGGAACAGTTTGATTTTCATTTGAAACAAATGTCAAAAATTCACAAGGTTACCATTTAAAATTTTATAACACGTATATCTACGTTGAATTCGTAACGAAACCGCTTAAAATATATAAAATCAATTTTCCATGGAAAACGATTACAAAATTTCCGAGAACTCATCGTCTTTCCTGTCTCACAAAGTTGCACGGTACACGAGAAACTTTTCACAGCACTCGAACCATAAATGTGCTCGATAAATTCTGTCGATTTACTTTCAAAGAACGTCCAAGGGGTAGACGTTCTGGAATTAATCAGTCGATAAGGTTCGCTGACTTTCGAACCGACGAATCAGAGATGCGTTCGACAGGGACCTGGATCTCTTCTTCCTTTTTAACGAGGAAGAAGGAAGGTTGGGATATATCATCAAAGAAGAAGCTTCAACCTAAGTCAAGTGAATCCAACGAGTCGCGCAGAATGCCGGCGCTAAATTCCCCCGATGTAAATCACCCTCCAACCCTCGTTTCCTCTCGAAAGTCCTTCGCGAAGAATAAACCAGCCGCCTTCGCGTTGCATACTGAATAAATTCAAGCACGGTTTGAATCATGGTTCATGCATTCAATGCTTGGTTTGATTCCAGCCTGACCTTCTACTTTTTTTCTTTTTCTTTTCTTTTTTTAATAAATCATAAGACTGTCTGGAGCCTTTGACTCGCACCACTAATGATCGCAAATGAAATTGTTTCCCGTTTGATCAAGTTTAATGACAGTGTTTCTAATATTAGAATTAGAATTAATCAAAGAAAAGGTACAAGTTACATCTAGTTTACTTATATGAAAGGGATGATAAATTTAGGTAATTTCATTTTGCAATAAAATTAACAAACTCTGTATTCGAACTTCAACGTTCGCGGTTGAAGGAATTTTTTACCCGGCAACTTTTCCATCGCGACGATTCGTTTCAGGGATTTTCATTTCTATTCCCATTTCCCTTTTTTCCCCAAAGGACAAAGCCGACGGTCGGTTTATAAGGGTTTTTAACGTTACTTCCGACGTTAATGCAATTTCCTTGGGCTATCCATTAGCGTACTCAAAATTTCAACCCTTTCGAGCCAACCACCGTTCGTTCCTTGTCAAGATGCAATCTCGATGCGGTTTAATCTCGTTTATGCATTAGCCGGAATACTCTGTGCCACGGTCGGGAGAGGCTATTCTGATTTTGGCTCTTCGTCCTTCGTCCTTTTTTGGTTTTTATATTTCTTTCGTTGTAGAAAGATGCTTCTCGAAACGTAGGAAATGGAAACAGTGGATTGTTTATAGTTAAACCGTACCGGTCTTCAAATTGTGATTGGGACGAGGAAATATCATCTCGCAGAGCGAATAAACGATCCCAGACTTCCGGTACGCGTTCGTGCGTTACGTAAACGTCCCTCTCGTCGAGCTGGCTGATATCGAGTCGATAAAACGAGTCGAGATTCGGCTCGATATTACGTTGCAGCCACGATGAACCATCCCATAGAAGCCGGCAATGCTTTCGAAATTGCGTGATATCCGATCAGTTTTCAGGGATGCTTCGATCTCTCGTATAAATTGCGTCTCGATTCAATGGCAGACGTCGGGCACAATCGATGTTCGGTTATACGATTCCCTCGCTTGATCCCTCGAGTAGCTCCGGATCGGGTTTAAAAATCGACGAACAGGATGGTTGATCGAGAAACAGAACGTATCGGTACGTCGGAGAGGAACATGTTAATTTTCGAAAAGACCTCAAGGCTAAAAATCTATCGGACGTTCGCGAAATGTGACGTTAAACGATCCGAAGGTTGATTCTTTTTTTTTTATTCTATTTTTGAGAGGGATGTGTGCACTGAAAGAGTTTGCGACGAGACTTGGAGGTCGTAGAATTTTTATGATGGAAGAGATTGAACGAGTCAGCTCTCAGACGAAGCAACGCGTGGAGAATTTTTTACGGTCGGTTTCAATATTTTATTGCAGGGGAGAGATCGAATTTTCTTGCCATCTCCGATGATCCTCGACTCTTTCGTTTCTGTCAGTGCGTTAATGAGTTTATTTAATCTATGATTGACGCTGATATTGTAGTAATCTGTTTACCAAAGAATCTAGTATAATGGCAGATTTGTATTTTGCGGACGAAAAAATATCGAAAAGTAGAAACTGTTTTGGAATAGTTGCTAATAAAGATAATTCTCTGATCGAGCACAATTAACGAATTTGATCGCGTAAACGAGTTCAATTCGTTTCTCGTAGCGGGAGGTGAATTCTCCGGGTGTACTGTTCGTATCGTAGACAAACCAATGATTGGCTGAAAATTAATTCCACGCCGTCGCGTATCGATAACAGTGAATGAAAGAATGAGAGATGTTCGACGAACGATCACGACTAGATGGAGAAAAAGGAGAACCGATTCGATGCGACGAAGGCAATTTGCCAGTTCGTGTGGAACGTCGACGTCGACATTGAAGAAAAAAAAGGAAAAAAGAAAAAAAAACAAGGCACCATGCGAGAATGAAAATGTGAAAGGAAATGGAACAGGGGGAAGAGTTTTATTCGTCGATTAATTGACGCTCGTGACTCGTTCATTTTCGAGGACGTAATTAGGGGCTGGTTATTCGTCGATATTTTCCCTGTGGAAGGAAAAATGTTTATTTGACACGTTAACTGGCTAAGTGAAAATGGACACAGGTTGTCAGACACGTTTGGAACGCTAATTATTAAAAATACCAGTAGAATAACAACCTTCCAGCTTCTTACCGGGCAAGGGTGAAAATAATTTGCAACGAGTGACTCGTGTATCGTCCGCAACTCGTCCTCCAAAAAAAAAACGAGATTCATAGCTCGAAACTTCCGCTGGAGCAATAATTCTGCTGGCCGAAATGTTTCGAGAGTTACGTGGCAAGTAGCGAGACGTAACTCAAGCCAGACATGGGCCAGTGGAATAGGTCGGCGCGTTATCAGCCAGTTCTGGCGTGGCGAACGTTTTCCCTGAAAACAGATACCGGTTTCACTAATTTTTCCCCGGCAGACCCAGTTGAAGAAACAAGCGGGTTTGAGGTATAATTGGAATTTTCGGAATAAAATATCAGAACTCCAAAGTTGATAGAATAAAAAGGAATTTGAAATTGTGGTTCGGTAAAAGAATCCCTTAACCAAGTAGTAATTGTCATTCAATGAATTAAGTGAAAAAGATTTCAACAATCTATTTAAAGATTTATGCAAAAATAGCTTAATTGTTTATATATTTCGTACATAACTTTGAAGGATATTTTCAGCCCTTACAAACTCATGAATCTCAGTTCGATGGAATTAAATTTCATATCGAGAGTTCAATAAAAATCAGATATTTAATGGGTTAATGGTACTCGGTTCTCGACGTTCGCTGTCGAATCAGGATTGTTTTTTGCGAACGATTTAATGCGACCCGAAGCTCGATCGGGCGAGTGATTTTGACATAAATTATCACGAGGTGTCAGAAACACGACGGATTTTAATCGAGCATGACCATCCGTCGGCGATATCGATGAAAGCGATTGTTAATTAAATTTTTCACATCACCCCCTTCCCCCTTCTTTTTCTCTTCATAAATTTAACGAGCTTATCGAATTGTTACGTTGCTGTTGGGCGATTTTCATTCGTGCGTGAAATAACTTGAAATTTATATTTTCTGCGAAGTGCTCTCCGTATTTTCATTCATATTGTTTTCTTTTTTTAGACGAGGGGGGGGGGGGGGGACACCATTTCGGGTCACTGTTTTTCAATTTTCTCATATTTCACGCAATTACGAAAATATGTATGTTTTATTCGTAATTTATTTATATTTCTGAAGAAAAATTCCTATCGGCAAATTTAGATTGCAGGTGTTCAGATTTTCATGAATCATCTTTTCTAACGTTTCAAAAGTTTTCTCCGTCCTTCGATTACGCAAAAGTAATTAAACAGAGTGTGCAAGAGATTCGTCGAACGTGATCACGAAGCCCGTGATCAATTCACGCTAATGCATCGTGACGAATAATCCTAAGCTGAAACGGTCGGTCATAATCAAGATAATTAACGGTGCTCGAATGATCCGTGGGAAAGCGTGAAACGCGCGTACTCCGCGCGAGTTTAATCCTGAATACGTGTCGGCTGGTTGATTATTTCGTTTGCTGGTCGCCGGGTGCATGTAATCGAGTAGCAATTTATTTCTTCTCTGGCTCGTTTTGGATACACTTTATTAATTATCTGTATCGGTCACATCGACACGTACGACTTCTGACCCGTTCCCGACCCATCTAACGATCCAAGTCTCGTTATTATTTTATAATAATTTCTACAAGGCGCAGTTCTTAATCGGTTCATTTATTTCTTCTTTATATTCTGGGCGATTTAATATGGAGATTACAGGTGGCGTTTAATTTTAATGGACTCGTAAATTCACGTGCTTAAAGTTAATGGAACTTTTTGTATGAGGAAATTGCATATCGTGTTAACAGTTGCACCAACATTGGAAATTATCAAGTTTAATTTTACTCAAAAATAATTGAGTGATTCTTGATGCGTTAAATAATCGAATGAGCGGCGAATATATATTATTTAGTTCGTTCCGACTCTACGGATTGATTAATAATTTTTCAACTGTACTATTTCTACGCGATGGTAACGGCGTAACAGAGCCTAGCGTTCATTCTTGAACGCAGAACGATTATTAAACCGTTGTTACAGTTTCATCGCGGGTCGATTCGCGTTGGTGAATAATTGATCGTGTGTTGCACTTTCACGTGCATGTGCAACAACACGTACACGACCCGTTTGCGTCATATCAGATCTTTTTACTCGTTTCCGGTTACGATTAGGTCGCTTTTCAACTTCTTCAATCAATAGTACTTTTGTAAACGATTATCGACCAGTTATTATGTATTTTAAGAAAAATATTAATTTGGGTTATTCAGAAGTATGGCAGTGTGCGTCGTTCCCGTGCGTCGCCGACCATTCGGACGAATTCTTGGTGTCTGTAGGAGATTATAATAACAGAAGTTAATCAAGATCAAGTGAAAATTTCCTAGATCCCCATTTGGTTAGTTTTACCAGATAAGGGTTAAGGGCTTGTATGCAGTGATGAGGTAGAAAAAATTCCTTTTTTTAATGAAGGGTGTTTTGGATGCTGGAGCTGTTGAGAATCTCCAATATGAGTCGGGAATCGATGATTCCATGCAAGTTCTTACTTTTATCGACACCCGAAACTTTAATCACGTTTTTCTCAAAACTACATCTTTTAGGGCCGTGCGTAAAATAAGTCAGAATCATACATCTTTAATATGAAAATAACCAGAGATTGACCGAATCATTTTTTCAAAACCGCATTAAAAATTCAAAATTCAATATTTTACAAAATCGAGTCGTTCAATCCCGGGAGAAATTCATCTATTAACAGAATTTATTTGGTTTTTTGGTGTCAGATAACCCTGGCATCTTTTTTTGAAACCTTCTCTGACAATCTGCTTCCAACCATTCAATTTACAATATTTTCTTATGAAAAAATTACAAAATGTTGTTGAATAAATTAATCAATTAGATGCTTTTAAAAAAATTCGCAAAAAATCACTTTTTTCGACCTCATAACTGTACGTAAGTCTTTGAGAATCTTAAATTCAGAGCCTAAGAACCGTGTGTCGCCGACTTTCTGGACGGACCTTTGGTATCTGTAAAAAGGCAATAGTACTGGGAATTTGTTGACAAATGGGACATTTTCTGTCTCTATATTGCTATTTTAGTTAAACAAGGATTGGAGATTTGAAGTGCCAGAATCTGCCGACTTTATAACGAATCATGACGCTGTAAGACAGTTTATTCGTCGAACTGGCAATAAAGCAAATCGAGATATCTTTTTCTAAATTCACGATATTTAACACCACGAGCCTAAAAGTGAAACTCATGAGCGAGGATCTTTGGTGCACGCTTCGAGAGAACCTTGACACATTGCAAACCGAGTGCTTCTCCCACCTCGGTGGCCGTGCTCACCTGAAACAAACCTGCCTTCGTAACGAGCCCGAACACGGAAACGACACGCGATTCGTCGAGTTCCGGCGATCGTGTCTCCCCGTCGAACCGTTAGCCTCGCCGGCCAAATACGCGCTCAGTTCCGCTCGTGACACGCACCGGCCGAGAGCATCGTTCACCGCGGCGATGCGGCTACGCTACTTCCGGTCCTGTTGTCCGCTGAAATCGTGACGCCTGTTCGCAACAGCCTCGCTGCGCCCATCATCGTCCAGGCCGCGTCGATAATGGGATTTATTATGGGCTGTACGTGCTTCAAAGGTACCATCCTTCAGCATCTGTTTCAAGGTTGGTACCAAAACCGAGGCAAATTGCGATCGAAAGATCCCCTTTTACCCTGTTCGATAATTATCGAAGCTTAAATTAAATCATGAACGACGACATTCAGTGATTGTGATGGTGTTCCGTGGATTTTGTTCCTCGAAGTTCTACGATTTGTTTAAACTAAGGAAAAGAATAAACACAGCCGTTGCGATCGACGTGAATCGTTGTTGGAAGTTCGATGGTACTTGATGTGGATTTTAACTTAAACTTTAGTTTGTGCTTATCGGACCTTGTTCCCAGAAGATCGGTGTATTGTTTGAATCGAGGAAAGGGTACAATTGCTGTTTAGTTGGTGTTGAAAATGAAATTACCTCTGGTAGTGATTGTTTTAGTTGTTTATACTCGGATGAACTTCGGCTGCTACGGTATCTGTTTGTTGGTGTTTGTTCCCAGAAGATCGGTATTTTGTTTAAACTAAAGAAATTTAAAGAAGTTACAAGCTGCTTTAGAAGCGAAGATTTAAACTGTATACTGTTTACGTTTGAGTGTACTTCAGCCACAGTGACGTGGGTTGTTTACGTTTGTTGGGTACTGTTCGTACAGAATTTATTCGAAGGAAATTACGATTATTTCTAATTTCATTATAAAATTTGTTAAATTAAATATTTCGATGATACTTCTTGGTCTCTGATGATAGAATGATGTTCACGATGATAATTCCGATTTCTTGTTGAAGGTTTCAAAGTGTTAATGTTTGTCAATCGTTGATTAATTTTATCGCAAAAGGTCTTCGAAGCTAGAGTTTCGCGACAGATAAAATTCACATGATAATCTCGAGTGAAACAGGACATGGATCGTTTCAGAATTCAACTACCACCATCTCAAAGTATGCTTGCGCATAATACAATCGTCATATTATAAAAGATATACTTTCAATTATATAATTCCAATATTCTGTCAAATTTTCTCTGCTATTTCTATCGAACGTCTTTCCAAAAATAATGAACAAAATCGTTCGCAATGAAAGGAACATTTCATTCAATAATTCGTCCACGATGTTTGTCACGTTTAATAAATACACGTACAGTAAAATTGTTTACGTTGAAACAAATAAGATCGTCGAGCATAAGTGGACGATAAGATTCCTCGTTAAAATTGATATTAAAAAAATGATATCACCCACACACACATCACACACAATATCGTTCGACTTTGATTAGAAAGTCCACGTCGATTGATTAAATATTATCAAAATTCGAGTTGGTATTTTCCTTTCGAGGAAACGATCGAGTTTGTTGTAAATTTATTAAATACTCTTTTAATAGAAATAATACGAGTTTGTTGTTATCGCGGATTCTTTAAAAAGCCGACGTGAATGATTGCACTAATCCTTAGATATAAGTAGAAACTGGAGTCACCGAATAAAACTTCTGGATAAAGTATAAAGCTCTTGCAACTTCTTGATTGTAGATAAACTTCATAGGAATTGTACTTCTTTTTGTGGATCGATATAATTTATTCTTTTCAACTTGGTAATTTTTGTATTACAGTGCTGTAGAGATTTGGTAAATATTCTCAAGTTTGAGTTACGATTATTATACTGTACTACTAGTGATAAAAATGTTATAATACTATTTTACAATATTAACTCGGATGCACCGTAGGGGAGGATAGAATTAACCTTATCATAATTAAATCCACAGTTTTTATACCGAAATATTTCTTTTCCAGCTATTTGTCAGTTTTAAACACTTTATAAATATAAAAAAAAACCGTCGAAGGGTTCATTTTAACTTAGCCATATTTTATATGTTATATTTCAATATTCTTGAATATTTACCAATAACGCCAATTTCTTATCTTCCTTGTGTTTAGTCAATGATTTCTTTCTATCTTTTTCAAAATATTTTTTAACCTTTTTCTGTAAGATCTCTTACTGTATATTAATGTTTTCACCTACGTATCTTAAAAGAGCTGTCCAACTGCAAAATGCGTAGATTGGTCAAAAGAAAACTGCGAACAATATCGGGAATCAGAATGTCGTTCTTTATAATTAGTCATTCGCGTGATATCAACTATTTCGTCGAATTTCAGCCGCGCATTCTAATCGATAGTCGTCGTCGACGGATAAAACGTGATTTATGGTAGCAATATCGCATAAGATACCGTTACGATATTGGAAAAATTTTCCTGTCGAAAATTACTTGTGCCCCAAAGAAAGAAAGAACCGAACGAAAAACGAAGATTTAATTAAGCTACTCCGATCAGCCTCCATATTTCATTCTTACCTGTTTCGAAACTTTTCTTTCCTTCGTATACCGACAGTTTCGCGGACAGAATTCGATACCGTAATCAGCAACTCGTAAATCTGATCTAAACGACCGTACTCGCGGTATCGTTAATTCGTGATCGATAATTAATGGTCCCGTTGGAAATTCATTTCTGCAATTTATACGAAAAGTTCCTGGACGAACATGATTTCACGGGAGGGCAATTTAAATTTCAAACCACCCCGCGGATATCGGACTCCTTTACCTCTCTTTCGCTCTCATCTCAAGTTTGTTTTCTCCTGCGAAATCTATATCGCGATGGTATCGATTTTACAAGTGCTCTCGAACTGTTCCCTGGCAAAGTAACAATACTCGAACCAGTTTCCTTCCTTCGGCTACGTTTCTTGATCGTTTCGATAAAATTTTGGAAAAATTCCCGACTCTTTAATTAATTATGTCGAATTGGAAGAAGGGTTTGTATTCTTATCTTCTGAATTTTATACCACTCCTTCAAATATTATCTTCTGACGCTTATACGCGTTATTATGGTTGCATACGTTCCATGGACATGGTTCACGATTGACCCGCCTCAACCTTTCACAAGTGAAATATTCATCGTCTTGAATCAACATTTTTGCAACGTACAGCGAATACTTTACAAGTGTTTTCATATTTTACACACGCGTTACTGTTATTTGCCAACCATTCCATTTCTTTCGATAAAATAAATATATAAAAATGTGAGAAATGTAGTATTTTATTATTTCTGTAAACAGAAATCGAGTTGAACGTGAAACGAATAATTCTTACTTTACTTCAGGAATATTTTTATAATCAATTACGTTCTATGTGAAATCATTCTAACCAGTGAGTATCTATATTCGAAGCTGTTACGACCGCAAAGGGTTGATTCGCTGAGCAAACGATTTTATTTAAGTCGGTTATTATTTTATTAAGTCGGTTTTCGTTGATCGATTTAAACGGAATCGTACGGATCCAGAGGTCGGTCTAAAATTATTTGAAGAAACGATAATTGAATTACAAGATCGCTGGTTCTTCTAATTTCGTTGGAAATTTCTTAGAATTATTCCTTCTAAAGGTGTTTGAAATACCTCGTTTTCTGGAAATATTTGAAACGACAGTCTCGTAATTATTAAGTTGCCAATTAGATTCCTGACGTTCTTACTTCTCGTAAAATTATTTATTACCGTTCTGTAGATAAGAATCTTCAGTTCGAGCGAACACTCGAACGATGTTTGTGGTAATTTTTCAATTTCGAAGGAAAATAGGTGGAAAACCTAGTAATATTGTTAATGATCGTCCACGAGGTGTAGACAGCTTGTCGCAAATGGACACGAGGAGAATGAAATAACATCCGGTATGTAAAAAACCTTGAACGTCGTGTCGCTTGTATGTTCCTCAGTTTTTTAATTATTAGATTCATTAAATGATGATGCAACGTATGATTCTTAAGTGTTGAGAATATTTTATCGTTTTGCATTTCTGTACTCGGATTATCTTTCCACGTGGAGATAACAGAACGACGGCAAAATTGTTGATTCGCGTTAAGTAATGCTTATTTATCCGACAAGATACAGTGACACAATAACACGTAACACATTATCTAATATTTATTGTATCCTTCTTGGATACAAATTAAATTTTCTCATTTTCTGACAATATTCATTAGTAACAGAAGACTTCCTGCAATTCAAAGAAATTTCTACCAAAATATTTTATTATTTTAGAAGAATTTACTTATGGGTTGCGTTTCCAATAGAAATATATTTTTACGTTTCCAAAATTATGGGATTTATTTTAAGATTTCTAGAATATCAAAAATATGATATTTCTACGGACAAAAAATAAATATTGAAACACGGTGACAAAATAAGTTAATTAATCTATCTGGTATCTAAAAAGATCGATTGCATAGCATAATGCAAGAATTTCTCCTGCAAATATCCAAACAAATATCATAAAAAATAGAAAATCGTAGAATTTTCTTTCAAGCTGAAAAACG
Source organism: Stelis phaeoptera (assembly GCA_943735885.1). Taxonomy (NCBI): domain Eukaryota; kingdom Metazoa; phylum Arthropoda; class Insecta; order Hymenoptera; family Megachilidae; genus Stelis; species Stelis phaeoptera. Next base: position 10,273,583 of record OX030933.1, read on the forward strand.
CTCCGTTTTCGCGTGTCTTTCGTGCCGGCCACCCGGTCACGTAGCGGCTAATTAGCGTTCCGTGTCAATTTATGCCGGTCAAGTTGGACGCGACGAAGGAAAAGCGCAAGATCTCCGACTCGTCGTGCCCCTTATTCTTTGTTTGCCGAACGAAAACGAGCCTGAAACTTTTATCCTCGCCGCTGGTGCTCGAAACGTGCAGCCAGCTCGCGCGTTTCACCTAATCGCTCGGTCAGCTGTTCGACGACGAAATATCTCGAATCCGTCACGGTAATTAAACGTATGATCGAAGCGTGTTGCGTGCGAAACTTGCGTGGAATCTTATTTTTCATTATTCAGAATTCCGATCGCAGCCTTGACATGCTTGGTGGGGTGATTCGTTGATTTTTAACTCTGAAAAATTGTTTTCTTCGGCGGATAATTGTTTGAGGTATTTTTCAGTTTTTAATTCGAGGAACGACGAGTTAATTTTTCTGCAATTATTTCACGTTCTTTCGCATTAAATATAAGAATTCTTGTGATATCTCACAACTGGTTTCAATTTTCACAGAAAATGAAATTCTTTCCCAATATCTGTCCAACTGCCAGCTTTCATTAACTGCACGCACGTCACAGCATTCGTTTCAGCTTGTTGCGTTAATATTTATCTCGTTATCAGGGATTTCGCGAGTTTTCACGTGTAGCCACACGGATCGTTATTCAAGCCGCACAGTCACACCTAATTTGCTTACAAAGAAATAGCATTGGCTAGACCAATCCGTGGCTGTTCAGCATGCAAGGCACGCGAACCACGCTCGGACGCACACGCTCCCGTCGTCGCCGTCGTTTCTAAGTGTCTGTCCGTCTTGTCAAGAGGAAAAATACTCGTCGTCGCGATAGCGTGATAAAATTTATGCGTTTGATTTCGAGCGTCGATTGTTGGAGATTGATCGACGCGATTCGTCAGCGGTGTCCGCACGCGTGTCCCGCGAAACGAATAGTTTTTCGAAGGAAAATTCTCAAGGTCCCTGGATGAATTTAACAAATATCCTGTTCTCTGCGATATGTAGTTCTTTTTTATTTAACAAAATTATTGTCAGTTCGACGAATTATATTATTCTGAGAGATTTCTGTTCTTTACACACACGAATGACATAGTATTGTTTACCTTTCTGCAATTGATTTCATTTGGAAAATTAACACCCTCGATGCTACATATCTGACGCCTTATATTTCACGTATGAGATCACGATGTTTTATTTCAAATGTGTTAAAATAAATAAAATTTAGACCTCCTGAATCTCCAAACTGGACGTTTTGGGGTGGTAATTTCAACCTTTTGCAGTTTCTTTCTTTTGACAAATTATTCATAAAGTAATGTGATCATTTCTACTTTTCGTTTCGTTTGCAATATTATTGAAAGGTTGGGCCCGTTGTCCGCTAGAAGATAGAGCCCGAGGACGCTCGTTACTCGACTCGAACCATCGACAAAGATGGCCTTGTCCGTCGTTTCCTTCTTCTTCACCCTCGTTCATTCGACACTCATTAACGGAATACTCTCTGGCGATAATTAATTCTGGCGGCGGATCGTCGATAACAATGGCTGGGCGGATAAAGTTCTCGTCGCTAATTGAAATTTTAAAGAGGACATCGACTCCAACTCCCTGATCCTCTTGGAGATGGATGTTTAGATTCGTTCCTTTGACTTCCAGTCTTCTGTAGACGTGAAATACCATCGACATCGGTGATATTTATTATTAAGTAACAAATTGGACATTCCTGCTGACGACACGGCGGGAAATTCGATGGAGAATATATTTGGAGGATGGAACGTGACGGTGTAGCGATTCGATGCTGATTCGTTCAAAGTGGTGTTACGGTTTCTTTTCAATTATGAATAAATTTATCTTTGACGTGGTTTGATACTTTCCTAGATAATTATCAAGAGTTATATTATTTTTCTTTTTTGTTGAATTAAGATCGATTTGAGAATTTAGAGGTATTTTTATACACGTTTTGACAAATTTTAAAAAATTAACAATTATTCCTAAATATGTTTCACCTGCAATTATTAACGAATCCCATCATAGATGCGAATTGAGAATTGACAAATATTCGTAAATACGTTTTGGCTGCAATTTTTAACGAATGCAAGGTGAAAATTTAAAAATATTCTAAAAAACGTTTTGGCTGCAATTTTTGACGAATTTAATTACAACAGTTTTTAACAAATGTTATCATAGATGCAAATGGAGAATTTAAGAATATTCTTAAGTACATTTTGACTGCAATTTTTGTCGAATTTTTCGAAAAAATTTGTAAGAGAAGCTTTGAGATATACTTATGGAATAGAAAAATTGCAATTGTTCATGCAAATGTAACGAAATAATGAAGAAGTGTAATTATACCACCAGTTTACGAGTAATTCTCACGGTGAACGAGATTCTTTTTCTTTTTCATTAACTCGCGTGAGTTTTCGTGGAATAACTAATCAATGGCCTACATCTTAATTGTCTCGAACGAACGCGTTCCTTTCGTGCGATCCCTCCGTTCCATTCTATGCTCTTTTATCGAGCTTTGTTGTTCACGTTATTATTCGCAATAATACTTCATCCATCGCACGAATTTTTTGCTGAACGCTTTGGGAGGATAACGGCTGATTGAACAAGAATTTTATTCTTTTGTTGATCAATCCTTTCGATCTCCATTAATCAAATAACAATACAAATAAACCATCCATTTTTATCCTGTTTACGATAAAAATATATTAGCCTATATAAATTAACAAATTATTATATTATTTGCAATAAATAATACTAATATGAATTTTAACGAAATTTTATCATGTTCTTATTCCAGCGAGCACTGAAAGAGTTAATTAATATGAATGATTGCTAAGACTGTTATATAAAAGATGACAATAAAATAGTCGTATTTTTCGCCTTCTTCGCGAATTAAGTTTCACTGGTGTAATTAAGCTGGATTAATTGGCGTCCGACCAGTTGGTACAAAGATCAAAGAATAATTGTCGGATTCTTCGAGTTGAATTTGTTTGTTCGTAACTCTAGTGTAATCGTCGGATAATAACAGAACTCGGTTCGGGAGACTTGCTTCGTTCTTTCATTATTTCGCGCAATCTGTTCCTTGTTATTTATCGTGTATTTATAAACTTTGAAAGGAGCCGAATTACGTGGAACAACGTGATCGAAATAACTGATGTTTCTAAGTAACCAGGAAGAGTGTCGAATTAACTTCGTTTCTTTGTTGATTGCACAATTGTTTTCTTAGAGGATGCAGAGGAAAGTATAAAAGGTGGATAATTTGAATTTATATTTGTAAATCTTATTTCGTTTCCATTTAACAACCTTTGAACAAAAATTCTTCACGAACATTGTAAAATATCTTATTCGACAGTTGAATGTCCAATAAAACACAGTTACTCACGGATAATATAAAATATTTTATTTCTCAAATTATATACAATCTTGAATAATCTGCAAATAAAAATTGCAACCAAATCTTAATTCCATCCAAATTGGAATTAAATCAAAGTTCTTGTTATCCGAAGATCCTTAATTAATTAAACGAAGTCCAGAAAACTTGAATCGTAACCACAGGGTTAAACAACAATATAGTAGTAAAAAATATCGTGTAAAAGAACGTGACAAGGTTTTTGCACAGAAGAATGGGAAACGTCCATGGTTTCGCGTTATCTAAATTAGAATTCGCGTCTGCAGCTAATAAACACACCGAGTTGCGTGCATGCGCATGTGTATAATTCGTTTTTTAATTCGTTGTGTTTAAGTAACTTCGAACAAACGAATGCATAGTCACACCTTATTACGTGTTTCGTAATTTCGTTCTAACAATTGTCTATTATTCTTCTGTTCCAGGTACGTATCAAAGAATGATCGGAAAAGGGGCTTGAAACACGAATAGGAGAATGCATCGTGCTGTTTTCGTGTGAGTGAAAATTGTATTATTTTTTACCACAAAGTTAATAGTAAAATTCCTTGCGCTTAATTGTGCATTGAAGAATAGTTACGAATAGATTGATACAATGGTGGAAATGTCTGAATGCCTCAAAAAGTTTTCTCATTATGTGTTATCTTATATTAAGACGGAAGGGCCTTAAATACAGGCTCAAAGGATAAAGGAAACTGATCTTAAGTTGGACGAATTTGTTACCACGATATAATTGATCGTTTTATGTATTCCTCGTGTATCGTAAAGTTAATGAAAAATCTTGTGGCAACTTTAACAAAATTACACTTCTTATGAAACAATTAAGAAGGATAATTTTTCATGCTTTGAAACCGTTTCAAATATTAATTAACGTCATTTCTATTAACTCGGGACTATTATTAACCACCCAAAGCTATAATTATACGAGCTAACAAAATTGATTTAAATTTTACAAAACAGAAATTAATCGTTCGAATAAATTGCAAGTTGGTGATTAAAACTGTCAATGTTTCAATTTATCCGAAGCTTTCTATAGTTACCTGCAGACACATTTAACGATACCTGTTATCCGTATCAGGTACGGGTGTTCGAAGGGTGTCGCAATTAATTATCGCGATACGAGATTAGAATCTGAAGCGTTTCGAAGCGAGACAAACGTGAATTTTACGCGACGATTCCACGCGAGAGACGGTGCTACGAAACACGAACGATTATCGCACGCTGTTTCAGCGAAACAGTTCTTAATTGCTCGATTAACCTTTATTAATTCTGACCTCCGTTAATTGCCAGTAAATTCTTAACCCCTTCAAACACCACGAAAGTGGTAAAAAATGCTATAACACACCATCTTACAATTTCAAAAAGTTTCATTCAAAATGAATGTTTGCAAGATTTGAAAAATAATTTATTTATCATAAATTTTGGAACATTATTTGCTTAGTTTTCTTCGTTTTAATCGTTTTATTGTTGTATATTTTTAAAATACGAGGTTCCAGCAAATCCAGTTTCTATGTGTTTAAATATTGTTACAGTTAATGTAAATGATACAATTGATAAAGAAAAATGTTTTATGAGTGCAAAACAATTGATTTGGTAACTGAAACGTCTTTCAGAAGTATTTTTTAATGTGTATTTAAAGTTTATGTAAAATGAGGTTTGAAAATGGTACGGGTGGCGCCATCTAGCGGCGGGGCGGGAAACTAACGAAATACAAAATTCTGTTTTTCTACGAAATAAACGATTTTTGCTACTCGTTTTTGATATTGTATTATTATATCAACATCATATTATTCGAGTAATGTCGTTATACGTGGTTTGAAGGATTAGTATGGAAAATGAGAAAAAGTGCAATTTATAGGCATGAAAATTATCGTCCATCTAGCGGCGAAAACCTGGAACTAAATTTCACATATGGTACTCAATCGTTTTGTGGGTTTTTTGGGCTTCCTGAACGATTTACATTGATGGTGTGCTTCAGATTTAAAAATTTAAAATTTATTTAATACAATTTACTGCGATAGAAATGAAAAAAGGGTATATTTAAAAAAGTAATAATAAAATATATCAACTCTTGGTGATGCATTATGTGCTTCATAAGCCACAAATTTTGGTAGAAATCAGAAATACTATTATTATTTTAAAATCGAATGAACTTTTTAAGCCACAACCAATGACATAATATTATTTTTAAAAATACCTTCTAGCGTCATCTGTGGCGAGTGACGGAACTAATAGAACAAAAACTGTTTTTGATGCATATCAAGAGTTTTCTGGTGCAAATGAATTACAAATAATTATATTAGGGTGGTCTACAAGCGTTAGAATTAAAAAAAAAATTAATTGAAACTTATGATGGTAAATTGTCTTTTGCTCTGTCGGTAATAATAAAATTTTATTAAATTCCATAGTGTGTAATGAATTTTGCGATCATAATATACATGCACTAAGAATATTGTAACACATCTTCATTTTATAGGCATAGTAAGAAAATAATTAGATTTCATATTTATCGGTATATTATCAACACGGTTTGAAAATAATACCCGTTCCGCCATCTTGTGATAATAAACGGCTTTGGTTCAGCGTTTCGCCGCTAGATGGCGCCTGCAGTACTATTATATTTATAAAATTAATTTTATACAAAAGATGAGACGTATAACGTATAATCATACCTAGGTTGGAATATATATTCTCATTGTACCTTAAAATATACGAAATATCTGTTAAATTCAGTCAATTGGAATAAGTGGAATATATGAAGTTTGTAATGTAACAATAACTTTTCTTTCTTTTCTTGCTATTTTTCATGCATCAGGCGTATTTTACTGGCATCCAACAAGTCAAAAGTAAAATGTCAATTTAGTTCCATTAGTTCGCCCGTTCATCGTCAGACGACGCCACTTGTTCCGTTTTTCAAACCGCGGATGATACAAAATTAAAAAACATTAAAAATATGACTTTAAAATCATTTCTAACTTATTAAATATATTATTCAACAACAATATATCATTTGCTGTGACTATTATACATAATTTTACAGCTAATAACGTTTTAATTTAAAATTTATAATTTAATGATTGAAGATGGCCAACTTTGGAACTGAGTAAAAATGACAATTCCTTCTCTGTATCATTGCAAATGTTCCAGAATTATTATTTAGACGTCCAAATTGGAAGCAAAGAGCCACAGTTTAAAAAATTGATAAATGTTAGTGTAATAACAATTATATTTCATTTATTTGGTATCTTCCTTCTCGTTTTTATTTCTTTAATAAAAATACAGGTTTGTTGATCGAATAAATTTGTATTCTACTCTAAAACGAAGGTGTTTATCGTGGACACGTATGGATTACGTTTATTTATCAAATTAATGAACCTTCGAGTTAGTTGTGCCGCGTCTGTTCTTTACCATGATCGATTCGCTCGACGCTGAATTTCCAGTGTTACCCTGTTATTTCGTTGTCTCTTTAATAATGCATCATTTTTTACGAACGTCGTCTTAACTCCCAACAAAGGGCCATCATTCTTCCTTTATTGTCATCACAAACGATATAACTGGCTACGTGATGATATAGCTTGGGTTTCCGTGTAAATCATCGTTTCCATGTAGCTGGTCACTTTCAGATGCAACAAAATACGAAAAATAAACTGTCTTACCTTTTTAAGTACCATAGAACATAATTTAGTATAATTTCTCAAATTATTTAACCGCCCCTAAACATTATTTGGCTGTCCTTCAAATTTTCATTTTTATTGTCAGAAAATTTTAACTTTGAGATATTTTGAAAGCTTGAAATAATAAAATAACGTAACTAAATCAGTCTGCCTGCGAAACGTTGAAAAATATGGTTCTTTTCGAAGGGCTGTGTTGGTCCATCAATTCCAGGAGGTTGAAAATATATTATTTCCAATACAAACTAAGTACTTGCAAATAGGTGACAGAAACTTTCTCGCATTTTACACTATGTGTCCCTGCGACTTACACACATCGTAGCAAGTAAACTATAGCCCAGTGATTCTCAAAGTGAGGGTCGCGAAAAATATTTGGAGGGGTCACAGAATAATTGATGACGGATCAATTTCTTTTTGGAAATTGTGAATCGCTTGCACTCGAAGCAATTTTGGACGTGATCGGATGTAATCTAATTTTCCAGGCATGCTTCCAGAAACCAAACGCACTGTGTCGGAAGAAAAATGTTAGAAATATTTGAGAATCTGTTTATTTTCATTCCCTTTTTTAATTTCCTATATTTTGATACGGATGAAACTGAAATTTCACAGTTTGCAATACTCCGATAAATTAAATATGACGCCTCAGAGGTATCAGTCGAGTGCAAAGGGTTAATAAAGAGAATCGTGGATGAAAAAATTTGAAAAACACTGCTATTATGCTATTATGTCGCGATTCAGAAATCTAAATACCATTAAGGATACTTTCGTAAATATAGAAAGTTCGTACTGCAGAGGGTTAAAAGATGGTCCATAGATCTGCTGGCCTTTTCTCTTCTAGAAAAGTCTACGATCGTTCGAAACGTTTCGTCTTCCTTGCACCTCTGGATCCAACTTCGCGATATCAGCAAGAAGGTGAAATCCATTTGTCGAAAGTTCACACTCGGCCCGCCTTTCGAGAGTCTGCACGGATTCTGCGGGCGACTTCTGTATTGACTTTCATCCTTGCGAACCGATGACCCAATTCCCCGTGGATTCGTCCAGGCTCCGCTTTCCCGTTTCAGCTTGCGAATTATTTATCAGCACGGCTGGTACAATCGGTTTAGCGTGCTGCAGCCACGCTGATACTCTCGAACGAGTCTCCCGAGTACGCTCGCTTCCAAGCTGACCATGCTCTTTCCTATGTTTTCGAATCGAAACAAAAATACAGGGTGTCTTTATTTTTTTTCTGCATAACTTCGCCAGCAGATTCTACGAGTAAAAATAAGGAAAAAATGTTATATAAAGATAGACTCTAAAATGATTTGTTAAGCAATTATAAGAATAGTTTGGCATTATTTATCTGATCTGGTTAGTGCATTGTATGATTTCGTATTGTTATAATTGTTATAATTGTTTAACAAAGCATTTTGGAGTCTATTTTCGTATTTTTACTCGTTGAATCTGCTGGCGAAGTTGTGCAGAAAGAAATAAGGATACCCTGTACTTCTGAATTCCTTCGTAATTGGAATTTGTTTTTCCTTTTTCTGATGCTTTCTTTATCAACCTTGTACGTTCGATGGTTTGCGTTTTCTAAGGAAATTGGTAATCAATTTTTCATTCATATGTGGGCTTTGAATTTCCTTTTCTGTGTTGTTCGTATTCTAATAAATGGTATTCAGCAGTTTTATTATTTGTGGTATGGTAGTTTGGGTTTTAAACAGGTGATATTCTGGTTGATTCTGGAATGCAAAGCGTTTATCCTGTGGTTGTTGCGAGTTCCACGAGAAACACGATATTTTTCATTTCTCTGGAATAGGCATTTAATCCTCGAACAACTAATCGAACAACTAATTACTCATCCAAAGTAATATTTAACACTTTATGCACAAATGTGTGTATTACACATTTTAACAAAACTGGTTACCAATGAAGTAATTAAATTATCAATGCTAATGAAACACAACAAAACTATAATCACTATAATGTAACAAACACGAAACTTACAGAAAATAGAATATTAATTTTACCAATATGAAACTCTTAATTGGTGCACAAAATCACCAACACTACATAATTAAATTTATCATACGTTTTATAATACGTACGGTCTCGTTCCACGAAAAAAAGCAGTCGAAGAAGCTTGATTTTCTGTACTATTTTTGTTCTAAAAACTCCACGTGCAAGGTTTTCCACGGCTTCGTCCCCTATTCCAGCATCGCATTTAGTCATTCTGTATCTCCTTTTTCGTTTCACGGTGAAACGCATCAAAAGCAGAGAAGGGAGGCTTCGTATCGTAATTTTCTGAAACGCCTCGCGGCCATCGAGATATCCTGGCTGGCTTGTCCTTAACCCACATCACGATGACGCATGAATCAGAAGCTGTCTAACCTCTGAATTGAAGGCACGATAATAGGCACCACGAGCAGGAAACAGGCTTTGTGTCGGTGGCTCAAGCTTGCCGGAAGTTATACCCAAGATATTCCGCCGTCCCGTTCAAACCCGATGCTATTTTCACCGTCCGAAGATTCCTTCTTATGTTTCAACCCTTTGCTCTTCGAATATCAATCTGGCTCGCTTTCATTAGTTAATTGCTCTTCAATTTTGTTCCACGTATTATTAGTAAAATTATGTAGGTTATGGTGTTATTTCGAGTGTTGCTCGAAATATTCAGCTTTGGATATAATTTGCTAATAAATTCTATGAGAATTGTATCTAATATTATTGGACCCCTTTTCATTTTAAATTACACCCCTTCATCTCTTTTCAGTTCTAATTGCAGCCCCTTTCTTTCCAAATAATTACAAAACTTCCCAAAGCTGGGGTTGATTACTTACAGCAACCTTATTTTCTGTTTGTAACAATTACGCGTATTTGTTAATTGTACGAAGCCCTGAAAATAAATTATCGAGACACGCGATCATAATCTGAGAGTGACTCGAGCGACGCGAGGGGTTAATTCGATTCAAGACGTTGCCAGGGGGTTTGCGAATGATATTCCAGTAATTTTGACCCTTATTTACCGCGGAGTGTGTTTCAAAGTCCGATAACGAAGCGATGAGTAACGTTATTGTTCAAAAATTCACCTACCTCTCCTCTAACGAACCAACCCCAATCTTTTTTCATATTTCTTGTTTAGAATCGCATTCATTATACTGGCGATTCGTTGCTTTTGCGTGGGCGGCAGATAATTGAAAGTTTTTTCATTGTCGAATGAATTTATGAATATTTAAAGTCGAGAGAATTGATTTTTAATAAGCAATGCTTGACCGGCTGTCTCTCCACGCCACGTTTAAACATGAATCACGAAAGCAATTAATTATTTTCCGACGCCTTGATTTAACGTTCCAAGGAGGGTTTGAATAACACCGAGGCGTAACCATTATCAGATTCATTAATTAATTCGACTTACTCGCGTTCTGTTTGAAATTATTTCGTGCTTCGACCCGCTTTTCCATCTTCTTGCCGAAATAATCTTTTGGTTAATAAGTTTCGAATTAAGTCCTTAAGACCCCGGAGCTCTTTGTTCCGTTGCCAGTGGGACGAACGGCGCTTTGTCGGGGTCGATATTGTCGTCTGCGCGAAAATAAATTATTTCATCGGTCGCTGCAGAACGCGTTTCATCCACCCTCGTCGTGCAAATGGGAAGAACGCCGTTGGACGAGTAAAAAATTACCTGGTGTAATGAAGCAGAGAGGAATGACATTATCATTTATTAACCCCGAAATCCTGGACGGGGGTTGAACGAGTAACGAGATAAAAAATATGAATTTCGATGATACGTCCCGAGTAATGTTCATCGGGGGAAATTTATTACGTACTTGCGATCTTCTTTTATTAAACAGAATTAAATCAAGGATTAGAAACAGGTTTGATCACGGAATAGTAGGCAAAATTCAGATGGAGACAATTTAAATTTAATTTTACACTGCTGTTTCATTTTTGTTTGAAAATTGTTTAGCTATTCCGTAGGGTTGGGGCACGATCAACCTAGCAGTGCTATTTAGAGAAAATATTTGGAAAAAAATACAACCGACTTCGAAATGCACTAAAAAGGACGAAATAATTTTAATTCATATTTCGGAGACGGCGCAAACATTGTATACTCTTCCTATCAACTAACATTATTTAAATCTAAATTAACAAGAAACACTTGACGCATTAAGGATCCCACAGGTCAACGCGAAACATTCAACGGCGACGAAATTCCTGGCAATAAATATAAAAAAAAACATGTCTAAATTTTACGCAGTAGGTAGCTCAGAAGATAGAGGAAAGTGCGTACATAATAACGCAATTTGTTGCAACGTGATATCTTAATTAGTTCCTGAGATATAGGGCTTCAAAGTTTGTATAGCGGCCGGCGCGTACGAGGGTAATTATGAATGGGCGCGACCGTAGACATTTTTCTAGGAAATGCGTACTACGCATTACTAGGAATAGTAAAGGGTTAGACGTAAACAATGACCACGTGACCGCTACGCTAGACACCCACTGTCTGGGTCCAAGCGTGAGGCGGCAGCGAATTTTTACAAAAATTACGATTGTCTTTACACGACGATATCTCAGGAACGGATAAAGATATCGATGTAAATCAAAAAGCAAATTAAAGTGGAAGATTTCTACTTTCTTACGGATCTAACTTTATACCGAAATTCGAAACAGGACTTTGTTGGCAGCCCTTTGAACTTTTAGTAATTTTAATACGCGTTTCTTATGCAGTTTAACACAGTTTCTGACTTTCAATTGCTTCTAACAATAGAATATCATTATAAATATCTATCACACGCATTATTAACAATTCTTTCGTTTACTCAAAAACAATTTTTGAAAAAAAAAAAAATCGGTTAAAAATATTTACAAATTCCAATTGTAGCTTAGTTAATTAAATTTCTAATTAAAATTGAATACAAATTTTTGATCAAAGTAAGCATTAGAGGTCGGGAATATTTTTCAATTTTACTGTGTTATATTTTACAACAAACACCCTCAAAAATAAGAAATTCAATTACCAGTCTAATGAATTGAAAAATAAAAAAATTTCTATAAATAATCTTAAAAACATTTCCGCATGGTAAGATTGAATCAATTATCAGTTTCTTTTATTCGATTATAGAATATAATTGTTTTGAGACAATTTAATTTCCTTCCACTCTTCAGTTGCAATATCTTCCAGCATTAAAAACGAAATTATATCGAGGGAGGAAACAAACGCTGTATCTCGGCAGCCTCTGTGAAAAAAAAAAGCCGAAGAAAGAGGCATTACAAGAAAGCTCGCACTTTTGCCCGCTTCTAGCCGCGAGCGAGTTCTCGTCCCGAATACGATTCAGTGGCGTGACATCTGCGCTGGACAAGGTCCATGTATTCGTGACCTCGATCCATTCATCCCTTTGGATCTCGCGCAGGATCCGCAAGAATCCTCGGTCACGAATCCTCACCTACCTATCCCCTTTGTTCGACCGTTCGCACCCTCGCCAAGCCCTCCAGGTTTATTCGCTTTTTTATCCACTCGCGTAGGGGTTAATGTTGGTCCAATAATTATTTCTTGATACTAGAAAGAAGTATTAAATCAAACCTCGAAATTATCAGCGTTTCATCAATTTACTTGAATTTTCTTCATATTGAGATTTAATTAATTTTAATTCATATGCGTTGAGAGAATTATACTAATTTTTGACCGAATTGAATTAGTGACGCTGTTGATTGAAAATGGGGGTTTGTAAGAAGATATATAATTGCTGTTGTCGAAAGAAATTAGGGAATGATAATTTTTAATGTTGGTATTTACATTGTTTGTCGTTTTAATAGTTTGCAGATTTATGGGGAAATTAGGTATGCTCTAACTAAGGATTGAGAATTTTGATCATTTTTATTGGGAATTTGCAAACAGAAATTAATATAATAGAAAATTATCTTTCCTTTGATACCTATTATTCAAATTTGACGAATAACATTCTTTTGCAATTCCATGGCATATTCGCTCTATTTCGAAAGAAACTAAGAATTCATGAACCAGATCCCAACACACAAACTTTTATATCACAAATTTAAATAAAATTAAACCTCGAAGCACAAGTTAATTCGTCATCTTCTAAAAATGTCGCCCCTTTAAGTATTTCTCCTTTCTTCTTTTTTAAACGACCCAGGGTAGTTGAATTCTCGTTTCAGTTTCATTTGATCGTGTAAAAAGATTCATCATTGGGAGGGTGAAGTATCGGTTTCGCTAAATATTCAACAAGACGAAGGATCAGGCTCGGATGCAAACGTGTATAAATTTGCAAGCACAGCCGGGTTAAAGCGTGTACGAGGATCCAATTTCTCTCTGACTAAAGGAATCGGGTCGGTCCGATGCGAGCGGAATTCTCCTTGTCTCTTGGTCGCAGAGGGATGAGATCGATGGCGAGTTATCGACTGTCGAACAACGATTGCGAAACCGTGAACGATTGCCTTCCATGGGCATTCCTAGGACGTTCAACGTTCCGACGATCTTTGTGTCGGATTTTCACGAAAATTCAACGATCGAATCCGATGCTCGACTACGATTATCGCTATCATTTCGTACATCTTCGATTTTAACGCTTCCATCTTATTCATTCGTATTTCCTTTCAATTCTGATATTCAACATCATGTCAAAATGAATAACAATTAAAAATCACACGTCCTGATTAATCGAATTTCTTCATCAACCCCAGGAAAAGAAATGAACACAATCAGTCTCTGTCTTTATAATTAAATGAAACGTCACATTTTCGTCGATCATAATATCGCAAAGGTAACAAAATGTTTACGAATGGATGGACTTTGAGGGGCTAATGATCTACGATCCTGGTTCTGTAAATACGTCCTCTGAGATCGATACATCGTGACACGAATGCTTTATCGAGATAAGAGAGCGTAGGTGTTCACGCGATTTTCGTTCAATGTTATTCCGGGCACGATTTCGGTCGTCGTCGGAAATTACCGGGCGGCTAGGAAATAATTAGCTGTCGGTTACTCGTTCCACTGTAGGCTGATTAGTACGCGAATGTTTCACTGGCAATTTCGAGCCGCGCGGACGCGCCACGAATCCGTTAGCCAAAGAGAAGTAATTATAAATCAACGTTAATTCGCCAGGACATTGATAATGTTTTCCTAAAGGTTCTACGATAACAATTGTTATTTCTTGTAAATATTTTTGACCAGGTCTGTACGAATGGGTACCTTTAGGGCGATGTTATTAAATTATATTGTAAGAAACTGACAGTTTTGGGACATAAAGATTCTATCATCATTCGATGACATAAAAGTATCGAAAAATGGTGCTTGTTATATATGGATTTAAAGCTTAAAGTTTAGTGAAAATTGCTACGCGAACGTTTCGTCGATATTCTTAATACAAAATGGCTGATTTTGAATACCAGTGAGCAGTATAAGTTGTATCATTCCAAATAGTTAATTTTAAAAAATCGCATTTACAATACATCGATTTAAAGTTTAAAGTTGAATAAAAATGGCCACAAAAACGATTCATCGATATTCTTAACAGAAAAATAGCCGATTCTTATTTATAACAAGCAATGTGAAATTTCCTTAGGTTGTCTTAGATGAAACGGTTAATTTCACGATGGTACTTATCAATTTGAAACTTAATCCCGTGTCTCGCACAATTTCACGGACAAAGTTTATCTTCAAGTTGAAGTTTGATACGATTTCTGGTATAGTTTCTCGAAAAAGTAATTACCAAGAACGATAATTGGAAGGACAACGTCATACAGCCTCGAGAAGTTTCGCTGGAAGCAGTCAGGAATTATGTTTAAATATTCACGCCCGGGTGGGATTAGTTGTTCATCCTTGCGAGCATTATTTACAATCAACTGCAACTCTGCGCCACTTTTCAAAGCGGATATCCGTGGATCTCCGAGCGATCTCGAAACAGCGAGGGAATTAAAAATTCATGCTTCAAACGCTGCTACCAATTAACTCGTCCAGCTACAAGAGTAAACAGGTATATTGCTCGAAGTAATTGGAAAACCTGTTATTACCAAATTCATTAAAAAATTGTTATTTGGAGCAATTTTAAACAGATAACAATTTTCTTAGCGTTAGAACGCAAGCGTTATTCAATTATCTTTTAACTTCGACACTGATCAAATTTACAATTCTTTTTACACTTTTGATTTTGCGAGACAACATCGCAAATTTGATTTTGGGATTTTCGATGGAAATTTTCAAAATCGAACCTCGATGTTTTCTCGCCGCGATAAATAATTATATAACAAATATAACTCGTAATACTATCGTTATTTATTTCTTTAATTATCTGAAAGTTTTTTTTTTTTAAATTTCTACAGGATCATGCGTCTACTCGACAAAATGGCCGTCATATCAGTCGCAGGTTAACAAGAAAGTTCTTGTTCCCTTTGAACGAACGAAAGCGTTGCTCGAGCCTCGTAAAATCTGGAGGGTATTATTTCAATCGCGAAAAAAATACACGCGTGAAAATTGCATTTATACAGCTTCGAGAACGACGTCTTTTTTTGTCGGCATTCAGGGTGTGTGTTTTCGCAAAGAACAGCAATGGATCCAGTGCGTTCATTGGCACGAAAGTCAATCGTGAACCGCGATAAGCTCGACAAGGAGCGAAAATTTACGCGGGACGAACGACGTGGAAGATTCAATTAAGATCGTCACGAGATAAGTCGTCGGGTTTAATGAAGCTACGACCTCGAACCTGGGGGTGTCGTCGTTCAATGCGAGCACCCTTTATTGAATATCAAAATTTTTGATAAAACGTGGACCCTTTCGTTTACGACGATGTTTGAACCAATCATTTCACTTATATTAATTTCTTCTCGCGGATGAAGAACTCGAAAGGCAATCGGTCTAAGTTCGTTTTTTATTTAAAATCATCTGTGACGTATGAATTAGCCCTGAGTTATCAAAATTTTCAATTAATGAAATTAATAACTAACTGTATTTTTGTTTTGGATTTTTAGCTCCTAGGTAGGAGATTAAATTTTTTAATATGAATTTTCGACCTTGCCCCAAATTTTGGTCAAAAATCGCTCAAATTCTAACAAAAGAGAATGAATTTTTTTACAGTTTCAACAACGATATCAGAGTTTTGTTAAACACCAAAAGGGTCCACTAAATACACAGTTTCTCTATGACCTTAATTTTGAATTATCCCCTTGATATTTTTTAACATTAACGCCGACAAGTACGCGGAATATAAATCTTTTTCCCTAAAAAGACCATAAAGGAAGAACGTCAACGTATGTGAGGCGACTCCTAAATCTAATTACAGAGTGGCAAATAAATACTCGTTATCCCGTTTCTACCGGATGATTTATCCTTCGAACAATGGTCTATAGCAAGCACAGTACACTCGGATACGTATATTTTTATAATCCTGGTACTGTTGTATCCTGCGTTCACGTACTAATTGGTTGGTCAACCATTAACACCCAAAATTAATCGACAAAGACTTAAGTCACGATGAACTTGAAGTACATGCATCATTTCCAAAATTTCACAACGCAATTTCTACCAGTTGCAATATTTCAAAATTATAAAAACTCGTCGTTTAATAAACTACGCCTGATACTTATGGCCTATATGTAGCAATACCAGCTTCCAGTTTAATTAATAAAAATAGCTTGCATTTAGCGTATATTATTCGTATCTGAAATTTTGTCACTAAATCCAGAAAACAGTTCGGACACGTGGCACCAGCGAGAAACAAATACTATCCCAGGGAAATAAAGGGTGCGAATCGATGGGAGACACCGGTACGCTGAGAAATGTCAAGGTCGAATCTCGCAAGCTTTTTCAAATTTTCTGGAGCTTAGGTAAACGAATGTTTCACCGGTGACACACACAACTCCTTCTGGCCGAAAGAAATTTAATTTCGACTGACCGTAACCCGAAGGATGTTGTCCCGCACCCCTTTGTTTAGCATTCGTTTCGCCCGATCTGGACAAAGGGTGACCGAGGCTTCATCGGCTACTGCAAACGTGCTTGTTAAATTTATCTATGTTAACGAGTTTCTCGAATGTATCGAAACGATTCGTTGAATCGTTCTGTTCGGATTCTTTTTGAAATTGGTAATTAAATTCTTCATTATTTCTCTTATATATATCTTATAAAAGTTTATTGTTGTATCTTCAAAATTCACAGACTTATGGTTAATTTTGTAAAAACGTATAAATCTTGAGAATTAATTTTATTGATTAATTTATTACACAAATAGTTTCGTGATAGTTGACGTTAGAACTACCGACGTTTGATTTCCACTTATTCTTAAATCCAAAATAAAATGAAGCACGAAATACGTAAAAAAATGAAATATAAATTAACACGTACAAAAATTCTTTATCTTGACAAAAATCAATCTACATTTGATCAAAAGCGTCTGAATAAATTTTGTAACGTAAATTAAAAAAATCTAGAGCAAGTCGTTTAGACCCGTTTGGTATAGAAAATATTCCTACTTCTTCAAACTTCAACACTAACGTTTACTAATTTACGATAATATAAACAGAATCCTTTTTAAATCGTTCGAATCGTTAATAATTGAATCGCTGGTCCAAGATTAATCAACCGCAGCAAAAAGATTCTCAACGTACACTTTTCAATTTCGTGTCTCGTCCTAACAGATCGCCAGGTCCGTTTCTCAACGATTCGACGAAGCAATTTCACTCCTTATTTCCTAATGATCGTGGAAAATCGGTTTCTCCCTGCCGTCCGTCGTCAATATTTCCCATCTCCTTCGCCGGTTCGAGCTGCGGACACAATTTCCGAAAAAAATCAGGTCGCAAACATTTACGAGAAAACGAAACCGACGGAACCCCGGTGCAGGGCTGTCTCTAAATATTTGCGGCCACGAGTTTCCCTATCCCCTTTCGTTTCGATCCCTTTGTGGCCCGGGTGTATTTGCGAAACGAGGATGAAACCGGGACACCGTGTCCGATCGAGCGGTGATTTTTAGTTAAACCCCGGTGTCGTTCGTTTAGAAAATTTACATTGTTCCCGGATTACGAGAGGGGAACGGGTGTGTACACGAACCGGACGTTTCGCGACGTGGACTGAATTTCAAGAGAACGATTCATAATTTCGACGAACCAGAGATTTGAGTGCACCGTGTGCTACCGAATGTTTTTTTATTAAAGGGTTACGCCTAGTTGGATAGGTCGGAAACGATTTTTCGTTTTTTTTATTTTCGCATTTTCTTAACACTTTGAGCGCCACTCGAATTCTTAAGGAAATCCCCGTCAGGCCACGCGCACTGCTTATAAGGCTGTGTCAGCTACCGATGGCTGACGTGGCGCTCAAAGTGTTAAAATACATATTCTGAAAAATATTCTCTCAAAAGTTCATAAGACTCAATTGCTCCCGTTTTCAATTTCACTCGACTCGATACGGTAACGTGTTTTTTCAACTTTATCTTATCAATGTCCTGCAGAAAGAGAAAGAACGTTCAAAGGACGAGTGTGTCTCGTCCACGGGAGTTCGATGCTTCTCGACGGCGACCGGAAGTCATCGAGGCCCGGGTCGCAGCGCAGGTTGCACCGAAAATGGAACGAACATGGCGTGTGACCGGATCGATAGGTCGAATCCGGATTGGCACGTGGCGAGAGGCAAGAAACGCGATGGTTTCCGTATCGTTGGCACGTTTTTGAAACGACCCTGGCCTCTTGCCACTCGCGTTGCGGCTCGGCTCGTTTCACCTCGCGATTTCGAGGGCTTCTTCATGGTGGGCGAGCGATCTGATTGGACCACGGGAAAATGGATGTGAATTTTCACGCTGATATTGATCGAGTTTTCGCGATTCCTGCATCTGGATCGTTAACGCATGACCATCGTTTCAATGTCTATGATTAGACACTTAATTTTGATTGAGTTTTGTAAATTTTCAAGGAGTTTTACCGCTAAGGTGTTAAAACTGGAGAATGATTGCATGAAATGTTGCCAACACTTTGGATACTTGTATTATTTACTGTTATCGCTAAATAGATTTTTGAAACACCTTTGAACGTTGGATTTTCACAGTATTGGATCTACGTAAAATAAAGCTGACTACCTATCTTTTTATAGAATATATGACGATATCGGGATAGTAGTTTTGTGAATTATTCACGTTACTCGATAGGGGACGCAGACCATCGATACGTGAAATAATTGTTAGTAATTCAATATTTACCTTGCCACTCGCAACCTTGCATTTGCTCGCGAATGAAATTTGCTGTTTGAAACACAATACTATTTCATTTGACGTTTGCCGATACAAAGCGTCGACGAGCGTTTAATCGAAACCTCATACATTTTCCACGAAAATGAAACATATTAAAAACGGTCGTACTTAATAATATTCATACGTCGAAATGTCCTCTTTCAAAGAGCACCCTTTATTCATACATTCTTGTTTCCCGATTCCGAGTCCAAATCGTTTCAATCCAATCGAAAAAAAATTCAAAGTATCTCTGTCGGGTTTTCGTGGCTCAATTTTATGTTATATAATTTTTCCGTCTCTCTTGAAACAGAGAGGACTCGGTTACTTCATTTCAACGGAGAAATCAATTTATTGGCTCACGAAGGAGGGCGAAACGTTTATAACCAGCTGCCGATTTCCGTCGGTAGCTATCGTTACGGCAATACATTAATTGTTTTCCAATTTAATAACACACCGTTCACGGCATCCTCCCACCCGGTTCTTCGTTCTCTTATTTCCTAGAAACCGACCGCGGTTATTGTTCCAGAATCACGTAGCCCAACTTTTCCTTTTTCCGATATTGATGTTGCACTTTCTTCCTTGCCGAACAAAACCAACTTTCCTTTTATTTATCTCCCTCGGATAGAAATGTGTGCATCTACCGCTCGATGGTTGAAATATACTGCTGTGAGAAATTGATCTATTATCGGGGGAAGATTCTTGATTAAGAAGTAACATCGTTCCGTGTTTGGAGATATTATTATCAGTATATATTCAGTAGTGAATATTGTTTCATGTTATCTTTATTAATCACATTGTTACGCAAAATACGTTGCTTTCGAGATGGTCAAAAATAGGAAAGAGAATCGGAAGCGACAGAATGCAATGATACGTAATCCTAAAATCATTTTCTTGTCCGAGAGCGCTTTGTAATATCGAGAAGTGAAATTGGAACACATTTTCAAGATAGTATCCTCCGTTAGGTAATAACAGAGTTGAAGTGATAGTCTGTTGGATAATGCCAGAGTTATTTCGTTATCTGTTTCGTAATAACAGAAAATTTTCTCAAAGACACTTCTGACGGTCCACTTTGACATCAATATTATATAATTATTATTTATCCAATTTTCTTTCGCAGACATTAACCATCACAGTATTATTTGAAGGATTCTTAACCCTTTGCACTCGGCTGTCTCCTCTGAGGAAACATATTTCATTTACCAGAGTATTTTGAATACTATTAGAACGCAGAAAATGGAGGAAACGAATACAAATAAATAGACTCATAAGCATTTGTAATTGTTCCAAACTAGCACGTTTGGTTTTCGGAAGGTTTGCTGGATAAGTAGATTAGATTCGATCGTATACAAAAATGCTCCGAGTGGAGAAGGTTAATTTCTTTCAGGTACCTTCAAAATTTGGTAAACATCAAGCATTCTTTCCAAGGGTTGGTATCGTGAGGATTAATGAGAAGCTTTGACCCTTTGATGGCACATGTTCAAAAGAATTAAATGACTGCTCTTTTAAGTAGAACACCTGTAAAGCGTTCGATGGAATTCAATGGAATTGCTATACGACAGGAATATGATCGAGCACGGGTATCAAGATTTCCAGAAAATTTGTACAATCTTTCTCGAAAAATCGAACTGTGGAGCCAAGTCGATTGCACGCAAGGTGGGCTCGCGACTGTGAAAAACTTGATAAAATAAGAGTCCATCGAATGGACCGTGGAAAGAGTTCCATCCCTCAACGTCACGGTATATGGACCGATCCTGCCAATGGCACGCCGCCGCGAGAAACGATTCACAACCGACCAGACAAAAATTCTCATCTGTTCTTCAAAAGATAAAAATTCGTATTCCGGTCCCGTTTTCGGTCGATAGCAGCAGTTGCTCGAAACGATGGCAACGAAATGGATGAAGTTTTTCTTTCGGCGTTCACGTCATAAAAATCCTTTCATTCTCCGATATTGTTACACCTGAGGAATGACGTGGAATCGAAATTTCGAAACGATCGTTAAGTATACATGCATTCCTTGCGAACGATACTGTGTCACACTTTAATGGACGAAGTGAGATTACTGAGAAAGTTATATTTGGTCTCAAAATTGCAAGCCTGCAAGGCTACAGGATCTACGATCATTTCTCCAAAATTTACCAAAGAAAGTTAACAATCAGGATTCTTTAAATTTGATCGCCCACAGTGCCAGAAGTTTCAACCGATTGCGATCGTTTCTCGAGAATATTTTTGTGTTTATCGATTAAAATAGGACACGGAGCTTCGCGGGGCAACCAGTGAAATTAAAATCGATTTTTCCCTCGGACGTTTTCTGATCACGATGAAATAGTTGTTGCCTTTGTGATCGCTTTTTTTTTCTCCCTTTGCCTCGTATAATTTTCCTGGGGGGCAAGGCCGTCCTCTACTCGTCGTTCATTTTTTCCCCAACGACAAGAACGAACGGACGGAATGATTACACTCGCAATGGAAAGGAAGAAAGCGAGGAATTGTTAATTCGAACGAAGCTCGGCTCGTAATCTCATTTTCGTGATCCTGAAGAACAATTGAGATCACGGGAAGGATTAGACCCTCGGGAATGTTCTAACGAGACCGAGTTTCTTGTTATTTTTTTTTTTTCTCCTCCCCATCGACCGTATAGTTTTCAGGGTGTCGAGCGAATTATACCGCTCCTCGAGGGCTACCGATTCACTTAGACGTCGGATGAATAATGTTCGGTCATTGAGTGGACCAGAATTTTAAAATATCAGCTCGAGAACGGGCCATTGTGTCTGCGAAGAATGTTCGACGCCATTCGTCACCTGACGCTTTTCAATTTGTCGAGACGAAGGCTTTTTCCAGCTCGTGTGAAGTTTCCGAACGCCATTGAATCTCGTTGAACATTGATATTTCAAAAACTGTGCTTTCATCGAAGTGATTCGTTAAATTTTTTCTTTTTAGAAGAAAATTCTTCGAGTAATTCTTTTTCTTTTTTTCTTATTATAATTAAGTTTGCAATATTGTTACGTCAACAAATGATATTCTTCTATAAAATTTAGAATGACAATTGACAAGACTCTATAGTTGTTCGTTTGCACATGCCTATCGTCGGAATCGTTCTTTGAGCTTCCCATTTTCTTTCGAACTGTTAAACCCCGATTTTTCCGACAAAGCCTCGCGATAACCACACATTATCAACGTGTTCGTTCGCAAGAGGTATCGCTTCAGGATCCCGTCGACTGATCCCGCGATCCATCCACGACGGGATCCCCATTATCGTTTTCCATCGCGCGACATAAAGCAAGGGGTCGGCAGGGACGTGTCCTTGGCCTCTGGTGCCAGGCGTAACTCAAATATGATTTCACGAGCGAGCTGCTCGAAAAACGACGGAGAACACAGGGAACGAGACGCGATAAGCCTGGCGATGGAAGTCTCCGTTTTTGGACAGGTTCTCTGTTCAAGGGCTTTCAGGCTGAGATTATCGTTGTCTCGGACACTTATCCTAATCTTCGGCGAGCGGCAGCTACGTATTCGTGGGTAGCTGCTCGTTCCTCATTTACCGGCGAAGGTCGTCGTTTTGAAAGTGAAATGACCCTCCCACCCTTTATTCGTGAGATTACGGCTCGGGCTTATCCTTAATTTCAAGGTCGAGAGGATTCGGCCTCACGACTCACCCTTACAGGACCGCGTAACTTTTCCTCCGCCATCTGTCTCGTTCGAACGTTTCTTACTTGTTCGGGGAAAAATCATACGGCGACCTTCGGCTCGATGGGACCCTGGTCGTAAATTATACTTGGCCAGACTTCTGGACTGTATCGTTGTTCATAATTTTTTTTGAAGGCAGCCGGGACAAGAGACTTCGTATAATAATTTGCAATCAAATCGATAGTTTTTGTCGGGCAAAAGTGTTTGATATATGGAACGGGTTAAGCGTCTCGTGTCTTTTTTTGTTGCGATACAATTTCGTTCGTTCCTTGGAAATATTGCCGCCGAAGGTGTTCGAGAATTCACTTGCAATCCTTTCGTTTAATTAAATGGACGAAAGTTCAGAAGGGTTTCGTATAAAGTAGAAAGTTTCTGTTGTCTTCTTTCCTGTAACCTCACTTTGCATATCATTACGCGTTATTTTACCGTGAGTACGTCCTGTCGTGCGCGTTCGTCCGCTTTGTTTTCCCCGTTTTCACGCGGCCCGAAGGAAATCCTCGAAAAAAAAAAAAAAAAAAAAAGAAGGAAATGCATCCACCGTTTATAATAAAGTACCGTGTTACACAACCGTGGCCACGCATCGTTTCGTTTTCTTGTTTTTCCTTCTGGTTGTTTCCCTTAGAACGTACCGTTGCTATTACATTTTATGTCTCTTTATCGTTTTGCATCCGTTTCATCTGCTTTGCTATCTTGATACTTTCCTTCTTCTTCTCGGTCTTCAGTGCATTCATTTTCTTTCTTTTATGAAGGAAGTCGGATGCTCGGAGAAGATCGTTCACGATTTATGAGACTTTTTAAGTAGATTTTAAACGACAGACTTCGTAATGAATCTTCCCTTGATCTATTCGAAACTCGCATTACCCTCAATTGGGGATATTTCTCTCGAATAAATCAAGGTAAATGCTCCTAAATGAAATTCCTAAGTAAATTATTAAGAAAATGACAAAATTGCTGAAAGTGCTGTGAATACAGTAGCATCGTAATTCGTTTGAGAATTCACCGCTGGAGATTACAAAATTTCACGACAAGTATCTCGAGTACAAAGCAAAATGTGCTCTACAGAGTGAAATTTGATTCACTTTGATGATTTAACACTAAACTAATTGATTACTTTATTTATAAAAATAAAAATATATGTTTGATTGTTTTATTGCGAATTATTTCCTTTAATAAATTAAGAATTTCTTTTCAAAAATCAACGTTTATTTCATAAAGGATCAAATGACCCCTTATGGTAAGAATAGGATACGTAAAGTGCCGGTACGTTTTGTGTTAAAGCGTCTCAAAGATAAATTAATAGCGCTGGAATTCGCGGTATTAAAATAAAAAACCCTTGAAATGCAATTGGTTCTACGGTATTCAGATGAATAATGTAAAAATTTATTCTAAAATCATCCACTGAAAATTGTCAAATTTCTTAGTTATCAGTGTGTAGAGGAAAGCGTGCACTTTCAAATGCAATCGGTTGCATCTCGATAGCTGAACGGGTTCCGGAAACACGTGGCGCCCATCAATGGGCACTGGAATTCTTGGAAAACCGCCTGACCCTCTCCCATTTCCAGGAAGTGCGTAAGCGTGGTAGTAATAGTAGTAAAGAAAAAACCATGAACGAGCGGCCTGCGTTTCGGGGTAGGTCAACGTTGGTGCGAGAGAGGTGACCATGGCGTTAAAAAAACTTTAAACGAACGATGTCTCCGGAAGCGGACGTCGCATCGACGCGACACAGCCACCGTTTTAAAGGGGAAGGTCCAACCTTTCTAACGATATACGATACTACGTACCATCTTCACTGCGTGTTCTTTTATTAGCGATCAAAGAGTCATCAATTTTAATAGCTCTTCGTTGAGTTTAATTTTGTTATCGACTTTGAGAAATGATTAATAATACATCTATTTTTTTTTTTGAGATTTATATTACAACGTGGTTTAGGTAGAAATCATCTTCGAGCTTTTGAGAAAAATGTTACTATCGACGTTTTGAAACTTTCTGATCTAAGGAATGGGACTGTAATAACCATGGAAATTTCATTTTGTATGAAGTTTGAATGGAATGTTAGGTTCTAATATGAAAGATAAAAGAATCCATAATTCGTCGCACTGAAATTACTATTCTTTCGGAAACCTTTAACGCTCATGAACGAGCGAACAGAATCGTGGCGACGAAACCGTTTGAAACAACCGCGAGGAATATCCGTCTCGACAAAAGACACGATTCAAGCTCGAAGGAATTCAGACCCCCAGGGGTACGGAACGGTATAAAAGACGTGTTCTACGA
Source organism: Stelis phaeoptera (assembly GCA_943735885.1). Taxonomy (NCBI): domain Eukaryota; kingdom Metazoa; phylum Arthropoda; class Insecta; order Hymenoptera; family Megachilidae; genus Stelis; species Stelis phaeoptera. The sequence continues at coordinate 10,298,838 of OX030933.1, forward strand.
GAACACCGACGTAGAAGTGGCAAACTGAAGAGCTGTAACGAGGTCTTTCGCGAGCAACATAAATTCATAATGTCGGGACACGGGAGTGCCGGGAGATTAGTCAGCCTGACAAGAACAAACGAGCCACGGCTCACTGTTGTTACAAGTATATAACGACCACATCCCTGACCAATCCTTGACGGAACGAGACATTCGCTATTGATTTATCGTGCGATGTTTTCACCCTTTGCACTCGAAGGATTTTTGGACGTAATCGGGTCTAATCTAATTTTCCAGCTACGTTTCCAGAAATCAAACGCACTAAAAATCAACAGAATCTGTTGATTTTTATTCCCTTCTTTAATTTTCTATATTTTGATACGGGTGAAAGTGAAATTTCGCATTTTAGAATACTCCGATAAATTAGATATGGTGTCTCAGAGGCACCACTCGAGTGCAAAGGGTTAAACGGCGAACACCTCGGGAAGATCGAATCGGAAACGAATCGACCGCGAGTTTCTGTCGCGTGGCCGGTTTCTAAGAACCCGCGGTGGTTCTGTCCTGAAATTCAATTTCAGACTCGATAAATAAATTAATCTCGGTCAAACGCTTTGATTGCGAAGCACGAAAGTTTTAGTATCATTTTGATGCGAAGAAGGTAAAACGCGTCAGCAGATTAAAATAAACAGAAGATACATATTTTTCTGTCTTTTTTCTAGATTAGCTAATATCTTTCTGTAATACTTTTAAAAAATACTTTTTCAATTTTCACCTTTCTGAAATGTTACCTGATAGATATTCTAACGTTACGATTCTCAACACACGCAACATAATCGACCTTACGCGAACTTGTTTATTAAATTATTCCGACGTGTTCGCCGGTAAACGCTTTCACTCTAACCGTAAGCTACGCGTTGAGCGAATTTAACATTTGCACCTTAGACGTGGAACACGGAAGGATGCATAAATTATGAGATGTTACCTCCGCGTGTAGATGCAATGAGATAAATGTGTTAGTTAAGTCGGATGGTAATTTTCATTAAGATAATCGGTGCTTGAGAAGCTTAACTGAATCCTATTTTCACGAAGTAACGAATAGTTCTACGAATAGAAACAAGTATCAAGAGTTAGTTAACACTTTATCTACCGGAAGCCTACTAATAGGCTTTTCAGTACTACCCACTGGTAACTGAAAATCAATTAACAAACGTTTGACTATTATTTTTTTCGTCTATAACACTGTTGGAATAATGAAAGTTAAGCGTGCTACGGGGTACTCTCCCCCTAATTCTCAATTACCATCAGATGATAAAATAGTAGGGCTTACTTTTCCATTCTAGAGCGGTAGATAATGTGTTAAGAATAATTAAAGTTAAAAGCCTTTGTCCAAATATTTTGCCACGTTAATAATTACAATCGCTCAACGATTTGTGACAATTGTATAATAATAATTTTTCGTTTTTGCAGATAGTTTCATTTTCTAATCAAGACGGGTTTATTCGAGTTTTCAAATAATTCACAGGTGCGTTGTATTTGCAGATAACATGCATTAGGCTATCCAATCTGTTCCGTGTAAACTCTGATTATCGATCTTAACCGACGAAGCTGATCCGGTTCGAATGTACCGTAAATCCAAATAATGCCGCGTTAATACAGCAAGCTATAGCCTGGAATCTCCGTCCTATTCAGATTAGTCCTGTGTGTCTAATACATGAACTCCGCCTCGCTCCAGGCGTGGCTGTTTGATCCTTTGACGTACTGGAACGTTCCTTCGATCCTTTTATCCTTGGATAATGTACGCTCTGGTTAACTACACTCAGCTACGAAGCTCGAAAGAATGTGTATCTTATCCGGAAATCCTGGAGGAACCATGTTTTCAAATTCTAAAATTCAAACACCGATTTTTAACTCTACTAGAATTATTATATACATAATGAACTTGCATAAATTTTGATTTGTATAATCATTCCAAAGTTTATTATCCGAAATTTATGCTTGCGACCTGGCACCTTCCTTCCTACAGAAATATTGATCAAAATTTGACAAGTAATTCTTAATCGAAGCAAGCACCGTTCGAATTAACGTAGTATTTTCTGTGTATTTGGTATTACTTGTGGATCTTGTATTTCATTCACGATCAAATTTGAGGGGGTAGCAAATTTAATTGTTGATTTAATATTTTGTAATTTGTGACCATTCGTATGCAACCAAATTTGTATCGAACCTGCGAGTAAATTAAGAAAAGTCAAACGTTTCAGGAGTTAGATAATCAACTCGAAAAGGGTTAAATTTAAATTCCTGTCTAAAAAGAAATTATCTTTGGATCTTCCTGCAAGTGTAACAAAGGAACACACGTTGAAACCGTGTCATAATACCACAGGACATTGTATTACAGCTGGAACTCCTCAAACGTGAACACGTCTGACCACCACAGGGAGACGAGTTCAGAGCCGTTTCGGATGAAACTTCGACAAGGTTCCTTCTTCATCCTGGAAACCACGACACGTCCTTCCGGTTGACCGCCAATTTCCGAACCACCCTTGTGATTGGTCGAACGTCCGCGATCCGGCAGACAGGCAAAGTTGTAGTTTCCAATTCCTTGTCGTTTTTTCTTCTAAACGCAGATACAATTCTGCTTCGGATCCCAGCACCTTTGTGGGATGGTTCGACGTCAAGACCATGCCGAAAATGTACCATCGGGACAGAATAGATTCCATTGATGACGATGCGTTGTGGTTGGTTGCTTCTTTTGGCGATCAGTGATCCGTGATGGAACTGGGTTAAAGATTATTCGAATTTTTACCCTTAACTCTTTTACATCATCAGATATCATTTTTATAGAAAAATTAAAAATACAAAGGACAACAATTGTAATATATGTCGTGATGGGTTAGTATGGTGATGGTCAACACTGGGATATTAGAAACTTAACTTAACCTTTTCGTAGGCCATCGATTTGTGAATAAAAAGTTAGTACGAAAATATAAATTGACATAAAGTGTCCAAAGAATGCACAGAAATTGTGATCTCGTGCAAAAATGACAGAAACGATATGGACTTTAACCCTTTTCTTACCAAAAAGTGGAAGATTAAATTGATTCTACGTTTGTTCGCCGTATTGCTTACACGACAACCATCTTCCGAGGGTTAAAACGGATTAGGTCATGCAAAAGGGAGCTCCGAAGAGATTTTCTAGCGTTCCCCTTCGCCCCTTCGGACATCAAGAAAGTTTAGGCCACGGCGCGAGTGGTTCGGGTGGAAACTTTTGTTTCTACGTAATGTTCTCCGTGCCATCAGCGTCACGTAATTCGAGTACCTTTGAAAGAAAATGTCTCTTGACGTTTCCCACGACAGGAACATTTATTGAGTTTGGACGAGACTTCTTTTTTTTTTAAGAGATCGTTAGTAACGAAAGTTTACTAACTTTCTGAAACTGCAATTCCTCGCTTACAAAACAATCGAACGTTCAATATTTCCAGGTCTGATCATTGTCGTATCTGTACTACTTGCTCGGTGTATTTCTCTTTAGAGGAATCTTTGAAAAATTAAATATTATTTTGGGGAGGGGGGTTATAAAAGGCGTATACCAGGAGATGGTCCACGATAATTATAAAATTATAATTACAGTTCCTTGAAAATTATCACCATTTAATCTAGAAATCCATGGTACGCGAATAAAACGTAATATGAAGGAAATTAAACGGATCAAAGTTTCAGTTTGTTATATTTGCTCCTTTATTCGTTAAATTTAAGGGGTGATTTTTGAAATTCTCACACGAAGCATTTTAAATATCGTGCGAAGCACTTAGGCTGAATCTTAGCATCGCATCTCGGCGACAGAATCGTACGCGGGTTTTCAAAGTGGAAACGCGGCGCGGTTTGGAGCCGTTCTCATGTTTTATTCAGGAGAATTTGACGAGCTCCTTTTATGCGAATTCCTGTGTTGCTTCTATCGATAAGCCCTCTTTCCTGCTCGCAAAGAACATGACAGGCTATTTACGTCCTGCGAACTTTTCTTCGTTTTCCTACCCGATGGTTATTTCCAGCATGATCGTCGGTGATTTTCCCAGTGAAAATCAGACCGAATAAACATCGATTAATCTGTATAAATTAGTGTTATTTGAAATTGATATGATTTTTGAATGTAAGAACGAGAACTGTGCTTGTAAGAAAGCAGAAACATCTGTTCTTCTTAATCCTGGACTTTTAACAAATTCCCTTGAAATTCGGAGAACGCCAGACTGTGGTCAAAAACCAAAAGAAAAGTGAATCTGGTATCTTTTCCCGAAAGTACGACGCATCTAATGGGTCAGCAAAGACCATTAAAACGAAAAACAACCGCTATTCGATCCACTAATCTCCGAATGACCATTTATCGTGATGGTATCAATTTAAGATTCAATTTACCAAATATTGTTCTTCGACGCAAGAAACTTTCATTACGCTTTTCGACCCGTCACAAACTAAATAAAATTATCCAATTTTTAATTTCCAATAATCCAGCTTACGATTAAAATTGAATTCTGAGCTTATTTCTCTTCCTTGAAACTTTAAAACATTCTTTCGTTCGTTGTTTATTATCGCGGCGCAAGTTTTCAAGGTCTGGGTCACGTTTGACCCGTCCCAGAGTGACTGATGAGCCACGCGGCTTTCGACGTTGCGACGGATGTAATAATAAGCGCAAAGGCCGCATGCAGCGTCACAACCATATTGATTTCGTGGTGGACCAGTCAGATTTTGAGCAAGGCCGCTCCACTACGCCTCCGCGCCTAGGACGTTGAATATTAATGCTCGAAATTGCACGGGAAATTACGTTATCACCGTCCAGCTTCCGGCCGACCGATTCTGACACGGTTTCCTCGGAGTTTTCCGCTCCGCGGACGATCGCAGATCGAAGATCGCGACTTCTCGCCAACTCACGATACACCTTGCGGAGTTTCAGACACTCGATTGTCGTTTTGCGGCTTTCGTTGATCGTCTGAGAACCTGCTTCGGATTGTTTCCTACGGTTCTCTGGGTTTAGGCGGTTTCCTTTGTGGAAACGATGATCTTAACGGTTTCTTTGGACCCTCGATTGGTATAGTGGATCCATCAGATCTCGAGTATCATTTCATTTATTCATTTATTTATTATACTTCTTTTTGGAAGATTGAGGAGTCTGTCCTTGGGAAAGGTGTCTCTTTCTGAAATAAAATTGTAAAAATCAGAATGCTGAATTGAACATCCAACAAACAAATCACTGATCATATTTTAGTGCTCAGTTTTTGCTCCATACAAAAACATTTTGCAGTTTTATCGCGTTACAGAGAATTGATAGGATATTTTTCAACAGAAATATGAAAACACTGTGTGAACGTAATTTGTGCAAGAGGTCTGACAGGGACGAGAGTAGAAAATATTGATAATCCTTTCGAGTGTAGAATGAAAAGTGCCCATTGGTCGAGATTGTTCATGGAAACGAGTCCCCGGTGTATCTGACATTTTAACAGAAAAATTGAAAGCTGTTGGATTTATCAGTTCACGCCCTAATAATCCGAGCTATCAATAATCCGTGTTTTATACTTGCCTCGCTTGTCGTTCATGTTTTTCAAAGATAACCGTGCTATATCATTTGTTCCACTGATTTAATTAAATTTCAACGCAAGGTTCTATTCCTTCGTAAACCAAAAAATATAACGGAAATAAATAAATTGTATAAATCGACTGAGTTCAGTATGGTTCACCTTAACGTTACAAAATTTTTAGAATATTTTTGAGAGTGTGAGGGTCTGTGGAAAAGAATTTAAAACATGTACTTCAGAAATTTATTGTATTTATATATTTTTGGACAAAATAGGTAACGGTAGGTTTGTATTTAATTTTAAAATATTTAAAAAATATTAAAATCTGAACGATCCACATTTTCCTACGGTTACTTTTAATACGACACGCGTGTTTAAATTATCCGTTTGGTTATGAGGGTGAATATGGAACCACCCTTCAACCATCACAGTTGATGGCACATTTTTAATTACCAGGTAGCCTGAAAGGGTTTGTAGAACATGGTTTGATTCTGGTTGAATAGCAAAAAATTCTGCAGCGTGGATAAACGAACATTCGCTCTTTTATTAATTTAGGTACTCTTTCCATTGTGTTCGTAGTCTTCTTCCTTTTTTTTTTTTTATAAAAATTGAACGGCCGTTCAAAGGTATATTCAGTCTTTGTTAACTGTTTCACGTTTATTACGACCGTGTGACTGCGTTTTTCTAATTACGAAATAAAATATTATGCAATTATATATATTCTTGAGTTTAAATGAATAGTATCACACATATTAAGTCTGTTTCCCCGCTAATAAAGACAAATGGCGTTAAACGCTTCTGAAATATTAAAATCTTCTTATAAATTATTTATATGTCTTAGAATGAGTACAAAAACAGAGAAAAATAATTTTTTTTATAATTATTTACTAATTTGTGAATGAAAAGGTTGATAATTTAATCTTTCTATCAAAAAAATGAACAGAAGTTCCTGATGAATCGTATTCAAGGGTAATTTTACTTTTTTTTTTCTCGAATGTAATGTAGTACGTTTTAAAGGTGAAACTTGCACGTCGGTTGACTGTGAAAGTTTTCATGTCGCCAACTGTTGGTCGGATTATCCCCATAGAATCGGCCAGAGTGGAACTTGTCGACGTAAGTCATAAAATATTCGGACGATTTCCGAGCGAAACAACGCCTTTACGCGTTACCCTCAACTTTGGAATAATTTAAACGTTTCGCTCGCCTCGCGCGAGAAACTCCAACAGTTTGCAGAACGTATGTAATTCGCACGAATTGTCGTTTAAACATCGCAAATTGTGCAATGAATAGCGTAGATTAACGCTGTTTTTTCCTAATTTTTGGCGTGGAGGCCGGAGATATTATATTTTGGGGGAGTTGGAAATTTGGAAATATTGTATTTTGGGGGATTTAGAAGTTTAGAAATATTGTATTTTGGGTTTTAGAAATTTAAAAATATTGTATTTTGGGGGATTTAGAAATTTGGAAATATTGTATTTTGGGTTTTAGAAATTTGGTGATATTGTATTTTGGGGATTTAGAAATTTAGAAATATTATATTTTGGGGAATTTGGAAATTTGGAAATATTATATTTTGAGGATTTAGAAATTTGGAAAAATTGTATTTTTAGGAATTTAGAAATTTGGTAATGCTGTATTTTGAGAGATTCAGAAATTTAAGAGTATTATATTTTTGAGGGTTTGGAAATTTGGAAATATTATATTTCACAGGATTTGGAAATTAAGAAATATTATATTTCAGGGGATTTGGACATTTTGAACCATTATATTTAAAAAAACCTGAAAATTTGCAAATATTATAGTTTTAGGATCTTCACAACTTCCTGCCACATTTTTTAATCCGAACACGACACTTTTTCGCACGTACCCATTTATTCTTCGAGGACCTCACAAATTGGTAGGTACACAGTACAAATTAATGCTACAAAGGGATCGGTTTCCCAAGTGCAATCGGTAACAAAGAAGAGACTCTGAAAAGACCCCGGTCTGTCTACAGCTCGTGAAAACGAACCTTTTTAACGCGATAATGATTCCTACAAAGCACAAGTGTCTTAGTCGTATTGTTTCTCAAAATCACCTACGGTACTTCGGCCAGCTGATTCTCTCCAACGGTTGAAAGGGCGAGAGGCAAATTGAATTTCACCCATAAGGAAAATGTCGTTTGAAGTGTATGCCGCTGCTGTTCGAACGGAATAAAACGGACAAAAGGAAGAAGAATGTGTATGGATGGAAACGAAGCAAGAGTCAGCCCGTGCAAAAAAAAAAAGAAAAAAAATGAGGGGAAAACGGATGCTCGTTCGGGAATTGTTCGACGATGGTCGTTCCATTATTCTATCATGCCTGACCTTGCGATTTCCCTTTGATCGAGAGAACGGAAAATTCGTGGGCGTGTTAAACGAGGGAAATTCTCGAACGTGCAATCGGATATTTCATGCTCGTGGAACGGGTATCATTTTTCGGCAAGTTTCTATGATTTCCCCTGCGAGCACTGGTATCATTTCGCAACCCTGATGTTTCTTCTTAAGTAATTTTCCAGATAAAACGATCGCGTTCGTTGAAATTATCGACATATTATCCGTTTCAAGTAATATAATTTATAGACGTTTATATCGGTTCGAAACGTTTCCAAAAATCATACAAATGAAGTTGAATTTTGACGATAAATTCGACCGAGGATAGATTGAATTCGTGCGGCGTGCAAACGTAATTGTGACAGGATTGTATTCCATGGAAAGTGTTAAAAAGTTCTGTTAATCGAATTACTGTTAGAAAGCATTTCAGTCGCTCAGGCAAGTAGAGTTTTCACTTAAAAAGACTAATTTCGAGCACAGAACTTTGCTCTGTTCACTTCGCAATAGTAATATTATACTAATAGCTATATTTAATACTTGTATGTTTCCTAATTCGATATTAACTTGCAATATTGGTATAACGAAATTACCAAAATTTGTCAGTATTACAACTTACTATCTTCCAGCACTAAAATAATACTAGAGCTTTACAAAAATTTATCCGTTTCCCAGTTTGTTATCTTAGAATATTAGTATAGCAGCGATGTTCCATAGGATGTTACTATTTTCCAATTTTCGAGCTTGCAATATTGGTATAATATTCAAAATTTGTCCCTATTCCAATTTGTCACCGTAGAATATTAATCAACCCTTTACACTTGGCTGTCTCCTCAGGGGGGGGGGGGGGGGATATGATTAATTCATCAAACTATTTTAAAATGTGAAATTTAAGTTTTATTTGTATTCTACAATTCTTTTATCTACAAAACTTCGCTGGAAAAGTAAACTCGATTCCAACGTATCGAAAAATACTCCGAAAGGTTAATACTGTGATGGTACTACCTAAAATTTTCCTATTTCTTTTACCATAGGAATCAAGGTGTTAATTCGATTCCATTATTCAACGATCCATGTAATTGCAAACGAGGATATTCTCGTATTAGATTCACGAGTCCATCGTCGTCAGGGATTCAAACATCATCTCGTATCTCGGTTTCTTCTTTTTTCTACCAAAGACGAAGCGAAGATCAGCGTCCAAGCTCGAAGATTTCCCATTGTCGTTTCGTCTTCTTTTCTCTGTTGGCCTGACCCTATACACAATCTTTCCACGTCTGCCACGTCCTTGCCATTGTTTCTTCTAGCTCGTTCCTCTCTTTCCTCTGTTCATCTCGGGGCGAGAATTTTAACAATCCCCCAGGATCCATGCAATCAACGAAAATTGTAACCCCGAACCCGTGGCTCGGGATGTTAGTCGTCCTTGTAACGTGACTCGTGTTCCTGGGGACACGTTATACCGATGTCTTTGCTTTTTCGGCTTCCGTGTCGTCGTTACCCTTCCACGCCATCTCGTTCGTCTTTATTTTATCGACATCCTTTCCTTTGATTTCCTTCAACAATCCACATTTCGTTTTTCCGGTTCTTTTTTCGTACAAGTATCGTACTGAGCCATTTTGATCAAACTTTATAGCTTCCAATCGATACTTTTATGTCATGAATGTTTGATAGACTTTATACGTTTCAAACTTGCTCGTTGTTTGCTGTCGTTAATCAACCATCCATTTTTTATTAGAAAGATTATTCGGGGATTTATGTAGTCATTTTTGTTACATTTGAAGCTTTAAGTTGATACGTCATAAGTACCGTTTGGTAATACTTTTGTGTCATGAATTTGTGATAGATTGTACACGTTTCAAACTTGGCCATTGTTTACTTCAATGAACAAAGTACTAATGTTGTAGTTGGACAATTAATGAGGCATTTATACAGTCATTTTCGTCAGACTTCAAGCTTTAAATTGATGTATCATAAGTTCTATTTGCTACTACTTTTATGTCATGAATTCGTGACAGATCGATACCCTTCCGGGATCTTCAGTTATATCCGCAGTCTCTTGTTCTTCGTATCAATCGTTAATCACGTTTCTGATTAATCAAGCCCTCAAAATTTCTTCGTTATCTCGTGCAATCGCGGCATAATCCCTTCAAACGTTCAGTTGGCCAGTTGATAGCAAGGACACGTGTCGATTGCAGCGGTAGACCGACGTGTATCGGCGAAAGGATTGATGTCGTGGTTAATTGTTAATTGTTGATCGGTTTGGATTCCATTTGGGCCGGGATATTTAGTAATGGCTGGTGGGGTGCGTAGTATTCGCTCTCAGCCAGAGAATTCTCTCAACTTCCGCTTGTAACCCGGTTCGATTTACGTTCTACCGCGGGGAGCAATGATTAACCCACTTGGCGTATTTTAATGTATGGAAATTCGCGTTTAATCTCGTTCCGAGGCTGGCTGAAAGGCACGTGCACGACGGTTGCTGTTAATCTTCTCTTAAAAATCTGATTACACCCGCCACCGTTGAGCCGATAAGAAATATCGTAGGAAATATGAAGCGTTTCACACCTTCTACAACGCTCGTATCATCTTTTGGGAATTTCATTTTCTACCGATCTTAAATCCGAGGTTGGCTCATCTTGTACCTGCACATCTTGCTCCATTTATTATTCAACAGTGGTAGTGGGTTAATTTTCAAATTAAAGTGTTCGTTATTCGAAATTTGTTGACGGGACAGGGAATATTTGTTGGAAATTAAAAATATTATATTGGTAATTGAATTCAGAACGTTTCTGTGAAAATTGTTTAAATTTTGAAATGACCACAAATATAGCAAAGAAATTTACACAAATTTAGTTGCCTGTCTAATATAATATTTCTGAGGAGGTTTCAGTCCCAAGCGATTTTAATATTATTAAAAACTTTCAGAAATGATAATACCAATTATTTACGTCAAGTAACGTTGAAATTTATCTGAGCAACCTCGAAATTTTATAAAAGCCTTTATATTAAAGAAATAATTTTATAATTAAACGCAAGGAAACGCCCTTTATTAATCCCTTGCCATACTTTTTGACGAGTCCGACTCGTGACGCACTTTGCAGCTGAACTATTACAAATCTGACTCGTACTGTCAGTAAAATTGGATTTTAAGTGTAATTCCAACTATAACTGAGATAACAAGCTATTGTTGAACGCAAATTGTATAAAATATTTCAATTTTCCTGGTTGGATTTATTCCTGTAACAATAAATATTTATCTGTGTCTGACGCATCCGTCGAAATAATGATACGACAAGGGGTTAAAATCGTTCCGGGTCGAAAGGGTTAATTATTCGGCTGAATTTCTATCCACGGTTCCATTTAACTTACCTGCACAATTTATTCAGCTCCGTCCGCGTTCTCTGTCTCCATTTCACGCCTACCTTTCAGCCAGCTCTCTTTTCATCCCCCGAATCTTGTCCGCATCTGCATACCGCATCATCGAGCGGTAGTCAAACAAGCTGCACTGTTCCGCAGCGTCGTAATTCAGTCAGGCCTAACGACGTGCTCTCGTTGCTCGAAAGTACGGGCAACATGCCCTGAACGTTGATTGGTGGGTCATCGCGAACGATTTCGAGTCTTGACCAGTTGTTCGGAATTTACCTTTGGGACAGGAATGATCGTTTCATAAGGACGTAGCATGAATTTGTTCTTCCTTGAAATTTGATATAATTTATGGTATTGGAATGGATAAATCGGTCCTTTGATACGGCGACGATATGAATTTAATTCTTTGAGACTATTCCTTCTGTAGCATCAGGACCTCCATACCCAAAATATGTATAAGAGGCGTCGTGGGGAAATAAATGACAGTCGGACCAAGGTTTCCGCTTTTTTCCACGATGCCTACACTTGGAATATTATTTTGAAATATCCAAAAGTCGTGTTTAGAAATTTGAATGCTTCATTTCAGTCGAAGAAGCGTCGAGGGTGTTTTGCTCTAAATTTTGGGATTAGTCTGAATTCTGGGGCGGTTCTAATTTTAGGATTATGGGGATATTTTAATCTTAGGATTATACCTTGAAATTTTCAGACGTGAAAAACAGTAAATTTGGATTTTATTTCACGGAACGAAGGTTTGGTGATATCTCAAATCGATGAGATATCTTAATTACGATGATGAATTTGTCGGGATAGAAAAAAGTAAGTAAAAAGCGGAAATGAAGAAACGTGAGGAAACGGGTCGGGATACAAGAGGAAAGAGATTAATGAAGTGAAAATAGTAAGAAAGAACGGAGGACTTTGTAAGAAGCAAAGTAGAACTATGGTGTAGAGTGGAAATGAAAAATGATTAAAGAGAGAACTCGGGCGGCGAAAGAATGGCGCAGAAATAAAGAATTAAACGTTGAAAAGCGGTGAAGAAAAAGAGTGCAGAAAGATACGGTGTAGTTGCGAAGAGAAGATGCGAAGCTGGAGAAAAGAAGAAGGAAAAGAGAGAAAGCTTTTTCTGCGAGCATGAACGATGCTGACTCGTTAAACGAAGGCGAACGTGAAAGTTAAGTGAAAGAAGAAACTGAGAATCGAAAAACAAAATAATGTTGAAAGTAAGGTACCGCGCGTGGGTTCGAGAATTCTGAATGCCGAAGAAACGCAGAAGAAAATGATCAAAGTAGTCTGAAGGTCGTTTTCAAAGTAATTAATGTACAGGATCGTGATACTACTTTTTTTTTTTAGTTCAATAACGTAGCTGAAGACGAAATAAATTCGATTTCAGTAATTTTCATGAATTCTATTTTAATTTTTAAATAGGGATAAATATACCATTTTTTGAATGGAAAATAAATTGGAACAAGTAATTAAACGTCGGCTGAGAAATCAATTAATACACGAAATTACATTTTATTTTGATAAAAGTCGATGTACCTGCATTTGGAGAAGAATATATTCCTAATTTTTGTAATTTCATCTGAAAATTTGGAATTTTGGATTCGTTACTGTGAAAATCGAAAGGTAAGAAGATCTTCAGAAAATAAAAGTACTCCCACTTTGACGAGAAAAGCAAATAACAGAGAAATGATGGGAGGAGCATTCGTCTCTTTTTCTCTTTCAATCAGACAGTTTAAAGGCACATCCGGAAGGAAACGGCTCCCTTTGTCCCGCGCTTGTTTCTCCCTCGACCGTCCATTAAAAACCTCTGAAAGAAATCGTTGGCCCGAATTTCAAACGCTTTCGGCCTGCCTTTCATTATCCGGTCCTGGAGCTGGGTTCAGAGGGGTTGTGCAACAAGGATACGTTGGCCACGTGGATTCCGGGTTGCCTCTTACAACGTACGCTTTTGGCTAACTTTCGATATACTGTTCACCTAGCTTCGGTGGCTTCCGGAATGCGTTCGATCATCGTGGCCGTTGCAGAATGCAGCTGCACTAACACCGCCGGAAGCTTGACACCATCTTTTGACACGAGCAGGTATCACCACGTGTCCAACATATTTTTCCCCGTTTTTTATTCACCTGATTCTTATCCAAGGTTACAATAAGTTCGGTCAAATGGTTACAGAATTATTGATTGAAACTCAGAATCAATCTCTTAAAAATTTGGGTGACTTTGACGCAAAATGCAAATGTCTTATCGTTCGCAGGTGTTATTGAAATTTTTGGAATATTATTTTCAAGTTTCGTGCTGTTGGCGAAGCCTGCTGGGAACAAATATGGTAAATGAAATACATCCAGGCGACGAGATTCCATCGTAAAGCCTGGGATACTGCATCTCCGTACGTTCTGCAGAGCCCACTTTGTTACCAGGGAGAATCTTGTTATACCGGGTGCTCGACTAATAACAGTAAAGTTTTATGCCTGCGATGCTTCAAACGCAATTTTGTTTAGATTGGCAATTAAATTCGTGACCAATTTGAGAATTTCTCTTTAATCTTCAGATGACGGACCCTGGAGAAGGCTAACAATTTCAATTGAATTTTAATGCTTAATTAAATTTTAAGATAAAACTCACTAGAAACAATTTCTACTAATTCTTGGTTGTAATTTTAAACATTCTCCTCAATTATTTAGCCCCTAATTTCTTCCATATTTAATACTTGAATGATACAAAAGGAAACTATACATTTTCGTCAAACTTAATAAAGAAAACAATTATGATTACCAAGCGACAAACGTCATATTACGAAAGTGAGCTTTAAGAGGTTTAATTCTGTTTCAAAACATGGACCTTAACTAGGTGTTAATTTCACTCGAATCACTGCGCAAGGAAATATTATCGAACCATCTTCTGAGCAATATTAATTTTACTTAACCCACCTTGTATGGAACACCAATTATTTTTATTCGAATAAGATGTTACCCGAGCCACCCTGTGCATACGCAAGCTTCACACTTGGCGTGTGCGCGGCTCTGAAATAGATAATGCTGAACAAAACACGCCGACGACTCGGATCCCCGCGAGAACGTCGAAAGGAATCGCATATTTTCGCTCGGAAGCGAGGAGTTAACGAAATTCAGCTCGATGCTGCCCTAATTTAACCCTAGAACTAACTTACGCACCAAACACCGTCTAGTTCTAATACACACCGTAAACAGCTCGTCGGACAAGTACACGAGATCGATACGCTCGAGGGTGATTCGCGTTACCCGTTGAACGAGCAAAGGGGGAAAAAGAAAAGATTTTTTCCTCGAGAAACTTTTCGTTATTGGAGGGTCAAAAGGCTGGCTCTCTCGTCGAGTTGTATAGTCGTCGAGCTCGATTTTAATTTCGCCGCGCTGGTCTCTGTCGAGGAAAAAATGGACGAAGGTCGAGGGAAGTTCGAGGGCGAGGATTTTTTGAAAGTTGTAGGGAAACGCGGCTCGAACACTTAGGAATTTTTCATTTAGCGAGAACGAGAAGAGCTTTTTTTTTTCTCCCGTCTTTTTGACCATCGTCGAGAGAAAAATGACTTTCGCCGAGCTTATTCGCATTTCGATTCTTCTCGTGTTGTTACCCTTCTATCGTAATTTGCCTGTCAAAGGCGACAGAATAAATATTTTAAAGAAAATGAAAATCTGACACAGAATTCTTTTCTAATAATCTAAAATTAATAAAATGAATAAAAGATACCGGCCGAAGGAAGAATATGATAATTTATAAAGGGTATAGCCGGATAAGATGGTCGAAAGTGCCTTTAAACCAAATTAATCAATGAACATATCAATTAATAGACCGTTCAAAGAAAATCATTTTTGCCAAGTATCAAGTCTCTACCCCTACTTGAACGGTAGTTACAGGGCGAAATGCAAGTTACAATTGAAGCTTCATATCTTTTGTTGTACCGTATGAAAAATTTTGAAAAAATCATGGATATTCTGCTCTATGCCGTACGTGTTTGTGAATTTTTTCAGAATTTTTCATACGGTACAACAAAAGATATGAAGCTTCAATTGTAACTTGCGTTTCGCCCTGTAACTACCCTTCAAGTAGGGGTAGAGGCTTGATACTTGGCAAAAATGATTTTCTTTGAATGGTCTATTGATTGATATGTTCATTGATTAATTTGGTCTAAAGGCACTTTTGACCATCTTATCCGGCTATATCCTTTAATAAATATACATGGAACGAAATGTTGTTTGAGAAGAAACATCGATGTACCGAAGGTATTGATTTTGAAGAGATACAACGAAGAAAGGGGTTGAATACCGGTGATTTTTACAATAACAGCAACATTCTTTCGTGCTGAGAGGATGATTGAAGGGAGCAGGTTGTCGAAGCCGGATGTTTAATTTCCTGACCGAGTAAAAATCTGTCCTTTCCGCATGAATGCGGAAGAACCGGCTGCTTGAAAGGATTGAATCTGAATCCAAGACGAATTCACGGATATGTGAGAACCCATTGGCGCGGACGGAATGCGATAGAAATTGAATTAATCGAAGCACGAGACGATACTACGATTCTAATTTGATTGATTCGATACGAAGACATTCGTTACGAAGGAATATTCTTCTCCGGTTGTATTTAAAAGTACGTTTTGTACGTTATTTTAATTAACCTCGCAGCATTTGAACACCTTTGCTTCGGAATGTTTCCAAAGGCTATCCTTCCTTTGTGAGAATTTAATTACTGACCCAGGCTTAATTAGAGAATTTCTTTGCCACCATTGTAATTACTCGGCGTGTCTAACTTATTCGTCATGATTTTTTTCTTAGAAAATTATTTCTTTATTATATTTGAACAAACTGTGGTATTTGCTCTATTTCGTTGTAAAAGTTAGAAATATAATATTTCTGAGTTTTTAAGTTACTGAATGTATATCTCAATCTTTCTGAGTTTCTAGAAATATAGTATTTCAAAATCTCCGAGTTCCTAAAAATATGAACAATGTTTCAAAGTTTCTAAATACCTTAATATTCAAAAATTTCTAATTTCCTAAAAATATAGTATTCCAAAGTCCCTAGATTCTCAAAAATATTACGAAATTTCTGAAAATATAATCCAAAGTCTCCAAGTTCCTAAAAATATAATATTCCAACATCTCCAAACGCCTATAATATTCCAAACTCTTTAGCTTCCTAAAAACGTAACATTTCCATCAGAAAATTAAAATTTGCAACCTAATCAAACGATTCCAGAGACGTTTAAAAGTTTCTCTCGTCTCCTAATGATCGCAAGCGCGATGAAAGGGATCGACGAGTATTTTACGGGTGGGAAAGCGATTCCATTCGTTTCCTTCGTCGATGCAAACACGTCATCGTGGAGTCTCTCTGGCTCGAAGAAAGTTAATACCTCCGTTTCCGGCTGAAGCTGTTTTGCCGCGACACGTGCGGTGTCAGGGTCGTAAGGATTCGCGTTCGAGGTCGTGGCTGGCTAAACGAACGCGTTTAACGAACCTTCGGGAATGTCATTTGCAGGGGGATAAAAACACGATAAACCGGGCTGGCATTCAGGGGCCGCTCGTTAACACGTTTCAATGCGAAATAATTTGAAAAGAAACAATTTGAATGCACGTTGCCTCGGTTGGCTGGTTTTCCATCGGGCGACGATCATGGAGGTGTCTAGAATCTTGGGAAAAAAGGAAGAAGAAGGAAGACTTTATTGAACGAAGGAACACCTTTCGCGACACCCTTTGATTCGTTTCCGTCTATTGAAAAGTTGAACAGCGGTCTAGGTGTTGAAGCGTCTCGATTCGTGGAGTTACTTCCTCCTTTTACGGGGGATGAGCGTTTACTTGAAACGTTTCGCAGGGGAGAGGTTATTTTTGATTAAAGCTCCCTCGATGAGAACGGGCCGAGCGAAAGGGAATATCAACGCCTCGGCAATTTTAGACGAGAAATAAGTTTAGCTGGGAGAGAAATGCCTTCGGTCAAGGTCTGCGAGTGTCGATTGCATAAGACACGGTTCTGACGAACCGAAAAGCTCCACAGGAAATTGCTTCCTTTGAACCTTTGGATCGTGAAACGAATATTTGTCTACTTGCTTGCTTTAATTCAACCCTTTCTGCTCGTATGATTCCGTTCGGAGCTTGACTCCTATCGTCACTTTGATAATGCATACAATTGTCTTATTCGTTTGTGAGAGGGGGACAATTAATCCTGAGACCACGGGGGGAGCTAACATATTGAATTGAATCTTCAACTATTTTTGAAATTTCTAATTGCAATATTTAACGCCTTCTATGTCGATTTCTTGAAACTGGGTACTGCAACGTTCTAGATAATGGAATTACATCGTCCCAAATGTTAGTTACAACCGGAAGACCTCAAAATTTCTAACGGAGGGTTAATTTGGCAACGAAAGGGTCGGAGACAAACACGCACAATCCCAAAACGACAGACGCTTCAGACCGAGAGAGGACACTCGAAACTTCCGCTGCAACGCTCTTCGCAAATTCTCTTCTCCGTCCACTCGAAAGGTCAAACACGTTTTCAGCAAGGAACACACAGGATGGTGGTAAGAAGTCGGACCAACGTTCCTGCATAGGATTATTTTATCTTTCGGTGGAAGTCTCCCGGCGCGATTTCACGGGTCGTGGACCGCAAAGGGATGGCCGTACGAAACAGGGGTTGCTAAAGAGGACGGCAAAAGGGAGATCCTCTGTGCGCCGTCAATGCCAGTTATTCTGTTCTGAAGATATTACGCAGCTCCCGAAAACGAGCCTCGGTTGTTTTCTTTTTTTTATTCCCTACGGACACCACCCACCACGTCAATCTCGAATTCCTTGGAATAAATATTCGCGGACGTGGCTCGATGAGGGTGGAACCGTCTTTTTTACGCTCCTTCGGGGCGATCCTGCGATTTCTGGTCAGATATGGCTCAGATGGCGTCCATCGATCGAAACGACCAACCCCCTATCTTCTGCTCCTCTTCGTTATACCCTCAGACTCGACGTCAGTAAACTCTACCAGCAGGTATTTGTTTCTACGTTACATTGGAAATAAAATTTGGCGATTAGAATTGTTTTATTTGACCTTTATTTGCTAATATAACAATGTACAGAAGTGACAGAATAAGTGAAACATATTTCAATATTATAAAATAAGCTAAGAATAAATGTTTTTCCTGCCAACCTTTGGATATTAGTTTAAGAACTGTGAAAAGTTTAAAAAACGTAATATAAAACTAATTAACATATTTGAAAAGATTCTTGACTGAAAAGTAAAATAACGGTTGCCTGTGTTTTTAAGAGCGATAGAAAGATTGTCATGCATATTTTCTCGTATGTAAAGTGTGAAAATCATTAAAAAGTAACAAAACATAGTAATTTCTGTTTGCAAATATTAATATTAATGTTTCTAAGATGTTTATTAACATTTCTGAAAAGTTTTGCCATTTCTTCTTCTATATTTATTTCTCAAATCGAGTTAAAAAACTAGATAAATTTGATGAATTTTCATAAGAGCCCATGTTAACACTCGAAATGTAATAACTTTTGAAGAGACTTCACAAACTTGTACAAACTTTTACACAATATTTTATTAATGTAATACTTATCACCTGACAAAATTTGATTTAAGGGGTCATACAATTTACCCTGTCTTATAATTTTGCCATCATTTTCTACAAAGAATGATAGGCTCAGAAAATTCATTTGAGATCACTCTGTAATTATTCTACTGTTTCTTCTTTCGGATATTGTTATGTGTTCCGTTACAATTTTGTAAATGTTCGATTATCCGATCATCAAAGGCTTTCGAGAATTCCCGTTTAAGGACAGGTAATTTCGAATTCGCCAGGATCCCCCTCATGCTGGAACTACGAAACTGATTGCAACGAGATGAAACGTGTTCTTGGACGGTGTTTCTCACAGTGTCTCATCTAACTCCGGCCAAGTTATAATAGACCTAAGTAGTTTAGCTGCGCCGTCCAACTCCCCAGGTAACACCTTTAACCACCACGTCTGGTCGAGTTTGCATTTTCCATTCCTTCAAATCCTGTCGACTAATCCTGCAAAAGGTTTCTCTTCAATTCCTTCTGTTACGAACTGAGGATCCATTAAATTTGATCTTAAACTATTACTTCAGTCAAGGTTGACCCAGCATTCGTTGTTCAGCGGTTAACCGTTGCAACGATATTCGAAGAATTATTCAGGAATTAATTTATTTCCAGCAATTATTTTAACGCGGGAACTGCTGTTTGTTGGGTCGTTTGCGGGCGCCATTCGTCCCAAAAGTTCCACCACTCGCGCCATTTTATGTACACGCAACGTTAACACGTTGACTGCCACAGTGGAAACGGACGTGTGTAATCAGACACGCTGAAATTTTAATTATTAAGAATACAATCCATTAATTTTTAAATTTAACCTTTCAATTCGATAGCTAAGCATCATCAGCTTAATATTAACGCTATCTGCAGTTTATTCCATCGCTTCTTTCGTTAACACGTCTACTGCCAGGGCTTACGAAGTAATTACACTAGCTACGAGTATATTCGTAGTTGGCAGTCAACGGGTTAACGCGTTACAGTTTCGTTTGAGTTAAAGCGTTATTTAAAATTTGACACCAGTCTACCGATTACTTTTCGACGAAATCCTTATTCAAAATGCAAATTTATGATACAACGAAAGGATCGAGGAGATCATTCGGTTTCTTTTCTAATTATGCAATGTTTAATTATCGTTATCTACAGCTAGGAATATTAAATATTATACTACATCCTAATTGAATTGTGTACATGAACTCCATGTACACCATCCAACTGGATGGTAATTTACTTGACAGTTGTTTATTTCGCAAAGGGAAACGTGACCCCATTACATTGCCCAAGTTACGTTCAACAAATTAGAGGATGCATTTGTAATTAATCGCTTGTTTAGACATTCCGTCGAGTATCGGGCCATTAATATTAATAATGAATGCTGAATTGAACACAGATTTAATTAAAGATTCAGTCTACGAACGTTGGTATTTAAGATTCCTAGTAATTATTCATGATAAATTTGTGCATTTATAATGCATAACTTATTCGACAAAAATATAATAAATCGTACTCATAATACATTATTTGATTATCGATCTAATTATAGTCATCTACAATTTGGGAGTATGACGGACGATTAATTTTGTAAAATTAATTTTCCCCGTTAATATCGACAAGAACGAAAACAAGAATCCGTGATTAGCTCACAATCAGTATGCATCAACACGAAAACAAATTTCCGGGGTAGTATTTCAACCGGTCTGGCATTTCGAAAATCTGCTGGGTGGTTAATCAGCCCGCCGGAAACGTTGCCAGGGTCATTTCGGAAAGAACTTTTAGATTCCAGACCGAGTTTTCACGATTGGGCGAACGAGTGCCAATTAATTGTCGAAATCCTGCGGTCGAAAGCGGCTGATTTACGTTACGATCCTTTTGCTCGCCGAGTTCTCGCACGAGACGTTTATTTGACCCATGTCAAAGACAAATACTACGAATATTGCACAAAACGCCCGAAATAATTTGTAAATTATTCTGTTGGAAGAACGTATTACAAATTATTTAAGATACCCAGATCTATATCAACGAAAAATTATTACCTGGGAAATTAAAAGAAAAATCACTGACTCAACTTTAGAAATCACCCGCATATAGGTTCAATTTACCCAATTGTTTAGATAAATAGAAACGTACCCGTATCCCATGATTCTGTGTACTATCCACGCCATCGTGTGCGTAAATAGTTGGACGATGTTTGGAATTTGTAAGAAAATAATAACCGATCGAACTTTCTTTACGAGATTTTAAACTAAAATCCTCGTGACACAAAATATTAGTTTTCATTGGACGAGGATGGTAGAAGGAAGTGATAAAAAATGGGAGAGACCGTGTCAATATTTGGTTTGCATAATTGGGAAAATCGTCTTCTGTTGACTCGCGGTACGTGCTAGGGTACGTTCATATTGGAACACTAATTTCTAAAGCATAGAAATGCATTAATTGTTTTATGTTTGGAAATGTTTCTGTTGAAGCAGCGAAAGAAAAGTAATATTTATTTCTCGTCGTTTTCGCATAGTTACCTCTCGTCGTTGCTCTTATCGTTGATCACAGCTCCAAAATAAACGCACCCTTGCTCGACGGTGAAGTAGAGTATGCGCCGTGTGTGGTCAGACAACAGAGGCAGCCAGTCAAACAAGTGGTATAGATCAATGTTTGGCGAACCGCGTACAAAATTCAAACATTTTTTTTCAAGTTTACTACACATCAGACCATTGTTTCCAAGTATCGCGAGCATCGTATTCTTTTGCCCTTAACATTTCATGCAATTTTCAAGCCACGAAGACAAAATAAAATGCTAAATATTCGGTTACATGTGTCTAAAATTCTATTCGAATTTCAATATTCAACTCAATCAAACTCAAAAATTGAAGCGGTTTGTAACTGCAGGATTGGCAAAATTTGGCAGAATTACAAACAATTTTCCATAAAATTCTTATACGACGTAAACAAATTTAACGTTGTTAAATAATTCCGTCGTAACGAAACGGCAGAGGCTACGATAACCGATAATACGTGATCCTTCAACGATGGTTGTCGAAAAGAGGTAACTCGTCGACCGAACGATCTTTTCCAAAGAAAACATCGTCCTCGCCGTGGTCACGTGCAGTTTTCTAAAAGCATTCGCTGGTTGCCGTCATTTCCGAAACCACCGAGGACGATGCGGATCGAAGCGGGCTTTCCTCTTGTTGGCAAGCAAGTACACGCTTCCCCGCGGTGAGTGCGACGCGTCAGATCACGTTTCCGAATGTCGAAAGCCTTTGTCCGTTGGCCTGTGTTTCCTAGATGGGTTAATTTGATACAGGAACGATGTGTTTTGTGGTTTTCGTTCTGTTTGGAACCAGAAGCGTCGAAATTGTGCCTAAAAGAATCGATCTACGTAAAAATAAAACACGTACTTTTGATGAATTCGATAAATCTTTTCTAATGTATCTTCCATCTTTCTGTTTCAGGTAAGCGATTTTGTTCGACAAGCTCCTGAATCAAGTCCAGAAATTTATGTTGCCGATTCCTGTAAGTTTACTTATTTATTTTATGGTGCTCGAGATAAATTGATTCCGCGAGAAGGTATCGCAAGATTTGCAACTCAAGCAGGAAATGCTTATTTTCATACTTTTTATGCTCCTTATTTGAAGATACCCAACAACTTTTTGCACTCACATCCCAGTATCGTTTCTCACGTTTATACTCCCCATATATCGTTCGGGAAAGAAGAGGATTTAACACCGTGTCCATAGAAACGGTCGGAAGGTAAATCCCCGGAGGTTGAAATACGTCAACCCTTAACGCGTCCGCACGAACCGCTCTCTATATGGTCCTTGGTAACCTAAGGGTTCCTAAAACCAAGATGGAGTTCTCTTCGATAAACTGCAGTCAAAAAGCAACCCCGAAAATGTATCGATCTGGGGCTCGTATTCGTATCAACCATTTGATTAAGAGGAAACAATGAAAATTCTGAACGGCGTTGGTATCGAATCGATAACACGGCGTTTGAAGTGGACGTCGTTTCATTTGAGAGAAAGACGCTCGTGAATCAGTGGTCCGTGCAGAAAAATATCCGTCCGGACGATCGTAAACGTCCGCCTGTGAACCCGCATCGGAACCGCGTAGCCGCGTGTAAGTTAAATTTATTTATTGATTCGTCTTGCTCTCCTGGGACCCGCGGCAGACCCATAAAAACAGTTACCATGGTTACACGGTTACGAGTACCTTGAACCTCCTTCTTGCCATCATCCCGTAACCGTACAGGATGTTTTTGTCTGTGTACTTCTGATTGTAAAGCTGTTCCATCGACGGTCAGACGCTGGTGAATGTCCGCGGTCCTCGTTTCGACCGTAACGATTCTTCTGTTTGGTACCTGTACCGTCCGTCTGACTATATACGGAGCTGCGCTACTGGATACTATAATACTGTCCTGAACAGATGCTTATATCACTCGTTTAACTGTACGTTGGTCCATATTGCTGGTCTGATCGTGCATCATTCTACTGGGTGAGCGTACGTTGAGCTATACTACTTACTTGATTGCTTGCGGAATTTATACTACTTGTCTGACCATATATTGATCCATGCGGGCTTTGTATAACATACCTAATGGTAATAGCTTTATTATGATAAAATAGTGGTAGTTTCGTGTTACTTGTCTGACTACATAACGATCTTATACTACTTAGGCGCGTATATGCCGGCTTTATTCTACTTGTCCGAACATACGTCGATCTTCTATTATTCCCCTTTAGACGTATCGATTTTATACCGTTTGTCTAGTAGTACGGTGGGCTTGTACTACTCGTCTGACCACACATCAGGATTACACTACTTACTTGACTAACTTTATTATCTATCTGTGTACATATCAGATGTTCTATCACATGTATGGCTCTACCACGGTCTTATACTACTTGTCTGACCACATACCAGTCTTATACTACTCGTGTACGAATGCCGGAAGTTTGATACGTTTTCCTCGCGGTAGAGTCGGATTTATTTAAATCAAACTTTCGAGATTCCCGATTTGCTGCTTGAAAATCGTTCGACTAGCCACGTCGTGATTCGAACCAGGATCTTCGCAATTATCTCCTCAAGTGATTTGTTTGCTTTGCCCGCGAGCACGCGTACCTCCATGGAAAGCCACGGGGTGCGGGTCACTCGAATAAATCGATGGCCGGATGCAAATATCCCGTATAAAGGCTACTTCCGTATGCAAAAGAGAACACGAAGCGCTTTCAACCCGGAGCTTTCCTGAATGTCGCGGTCATAAATATGAATAATTTTCGGGAATGTCGGTCGAGTAAGTTGCTGAATATCGTGAAAGAAGCGATTCGGGATAAAAGGAGTGGACAAGTTCTGTTCAGTACGATTCTGCCAGTCGTTCTCGAGTTGAGTTCCCGTTTTCGATGATATATGATTTTAGAGCATTTTTGAAATCTTCTTTGAAAACTCGAAGAGAAGAGCTGTCGACAATTCTGTCCATATTGAAATCTTCAAATCTTGAATCAATGATCTTTTCAAATTACAAATTTCAATCCATACGATTGGGAATAATTTATTATTTGAATGAAATCGTGGTTGCTCGAATGTTCGATTAATTTAAAGCGTTTGAAACGATTCTTTTCGCCCCTCCACTCAAATTCGTTATCCAGACAAATATCCCTGAGTGGATTAGAAGAATAATGGATTAACTTGCCGCTGAATAAACATCCTACGCTTTATACCAGCCGGGCAACACGGTTTTTCAGCTTTAATAAGCTGCGGACCGGTAACCGACCCGCCCCCGCAACCACTTGTGCCGCGGATGCATTTTTTTTTTTTTGGTAAAATATTAATACTTTTCCTCCGGTTACGTTAAACCTGGTAATCTTTGTTTTTGACGCAATTGCGCAGGAAGACACCTTTGAACCTCGTCTCTTCAGAAAGGAACTGAAACAAATTTTACCAAAGTACCAAGAGTAAGGTTTCCAGTCGGCACCGTAAAGATACGTTTCGTCGAAGCTGATTTCAATAATAAAACACTCGCTTGTCCCAGTTTTATTGCACGAGGCAAACTTTCGATTTGCTCTAAGAATCGTAGTACAATTTGTCGAATCACTCGGTTGTATTTTATCGAACGAAACGAGTGTTGCCATTGATTTCAAGTTTCTGTCGCGACCTGTCGGGCAAAATCTCGTCAGATTTCTCTGGAAATTCGCTATTGGAGTTCGTCTAACTGCCATCTCGTTTTAACGAGAATAGAAACCATCAATTGGAGCATGAATCCTAAGCGAATCGGGTCCCGATGTCAGTGTATCGATGCTTTGCCTTGTGCGCCGTGTGCTTCTGTATACCGGGTGTTCTCCGAATCCGTGAAACTTCGACAATTCTATACGTCAACAAATTTTACAGATCTACAGTCGATGCTTTTAGTTTCTGATATCGTAAAAGTGTGCTTTTGTTTTGTTATTCCATATCAAATAAGCGATTTCGAAATATTGAAAATCTGAGACAACTTGATGACATAAAAGTTTTACAAAATCACACTTATGGCGTATCAATTTGAAGCTTAAAGTTTGACAAAAATGGCAATTTTTAATTAAAAACTATCTATTGCCAGTCACAGCAAACAACAGGTAGTTTAAGAAAATTTTATGACATAAAAGTTGTGTAAAATACCACTCATGGTATATCAATTCGAAGCTTAAGATTCAATAAAAATTCCTATATAAATGTTCCATCGATATTTTTTATAGAAATCAGTTAAATCCTTGTTGTGCCAAACATGTTTTCCATTTGTGTTCGCTTCAAATTACCGAAATGATCGACGAGCAATAAAATGCTAAATCTACCACGGTAAACAAGAACGAAATGAAGAAAGTTGTGAACACTCTGTGTACACGAAGATCGTTCGTTGGCAGCGTACCGTCTCTATCTCGTTTCGTCAGTTCGTTTTCAACAGACCGACGAGCAAGGGTGGGGTTCAATTTCGACGAAATCGATGCAAGGACTGTCGCGAAACGCCCCTAAAGCAACGTGGGGACGAAAACAGGGTCAAGGCTTTTCGTGGGTACCCTTCAGGACCCACGAACTCGATCCTCCCTTGAGAACTGTTTACATCCGCATCGCAGCCTACCAACGCCGTTCGCGAACAATGGTGTTCCTCCTCCGTCATTCTATTATTTTCTTTTCTCTTATCACCTTCGCTTACAACATCGTCTCCGTTCTCTTGGAAGAAATTTCACTCTGCCTGCGAACGCCCTGATAATATAAACGAATTCGACGAAGAAACGAAGATAAACGTTTCTCGCGTCAGAAACCTTCGGATGTTCCCTTAATAATCCTGCAAATATTTGTATTAAATATAAATCTGTGCTGAAGTAATCGTACGCGAAACTGAGATCGGAAACGTGTTTCAATTTCTATCGACGGCAAGCTAAGAAATCCGCGACAAAGTTCGATTAACCCGATCGGAAACAGTGACCCGTAAAAGCTGTTTGTCGCGCGGCGAAGAAAAGGAACAGAAGAAAGGCGGAGGTGACAGATAGTTGTTGAAGTTTAAAGAAGTCGATACCGGCTTTCAACGGCGAAATCAGGAAGCAACCCTGACCGAGTTTTCGGCGCGGCGGGTCGAGAGTGTGGAACGTTAGAAGACGAGCCGGTGGACCAAACAGTCAACGTGGCTAGGCATCGCAGCTTGTAAACGCGCTATCAAAGAAACACCGACGCGAAACAATTGGCCCTGACCAAATTTCGCTTCGTTTTTGCATACTCGACTCTGGATACTTTTCTAACGACTATTTAAGTGGCAGTCGACGATCTTCAAAGAATTGCCCCTGAAACGGGTCGACAATACGAGAAATCAATTGACGAGCGATCAAAATGATAAATCAGATTGTTATAGCATACCAGAGGACTTTGTTGATCAATTTTGTGATTTGATTTATCACTGAGTCGCGATAAAAATGATATTTAATAACTCTTAGTGATCGTGAAAATTCTCTTGTCGGATTTCTGGTTTTTCATTGAAACGGGACTTATTTCACTCTTCCATCCTCCTGGACAGCCGTCAGGCAGAAATTCGTTTGAAAAAGTACCCGGTGTAGTCTGGCATTGTCGCCGGTGACACGGTGAACGTGAGTGACGTTTATGAACGCCGACGACGAGCCGTCGTTGTTCGCTTGACGCGTCGGTCGTGTGGTAATTTACATGATTGAAAAATTACGGACAGCACAGGGTGCGGTTCTATCGAAAGGCTGGCCACGCTTCCATTGTTAGCCCCGAAAATATTAATTTTCCTTCTCGAAAATTTTTTTAACATTAACACGTTTTTGTTAACCCGCTTTCTTGTTTGTCTGTCTGTTAGTACCAAGCTCCACGCTATCTGTCCTACCTTTAAAAGGCTGTATCTTTTGAACCGTAATAATCTCATCAAAATGTTTAAAATCGATTGAAAAATGTCACACACACACGCACACAAGAGTAAAAAGCAGAAAATAGTTATTAAAAGTAAACAAAATTTTAATATACCACGTTTTTAAGAGGGACTGAAAAGTATAAAATAATTTTTCCTAGTCCCATACAGATAGTCCTGAAAATTTGTGATTGTGAATTTTTAATAGCTATGAAAATTGATGCATGAGTAGTTCACCTAAGTAACTAACAATTTTATTTTATCGCATTGCAAATGATACGAACTGTTGTGTGAGTTTTCTCAACGACAGCTACTCTCTACAGTCGTTGCTATTATCTTACGCCCCACGTTTTTCGTTTTAAATCTTCCAAGTATTTTCGTAGCTATTAAAAATTCACAATCACAAATTTTCAGGACTATCTGTATGGGGTTAGGAAAAATTATTTTTTACTTTGTAGCCCCTCTTAAAAACGTGGTATATTAAACATGTTTTTTTTTTTTATTTAAATAAGTTGTTGCAATGTTAACGAATGCCCGAACGGGTCCGACTTATTTCTGTCCGTCGCTCTCGGACCTTCACCTTTTGAAATTGGCCAAGGGAAACAAAGATTGATACGGTACCGTTGATTGATTGCCGTTGGTCCGTCAGCTTATTACGCTTCGTAACAAGCTTCTCTGACGCAAGCTTTTCTGCAACGTCTTCATTGTATCGCGGACAAGTTTCTCGATCGCCTCATCCATTTTTTCCCCTTTTCTTCTCGGCACGAGAAATGAATCGAATCTCATGAAACATATTCCCCTCCGCTGGGTTTCGTTCGTATCCCGCCCTGGCATCGCCGTTCGTCACGTTCGCGTTGATTGATTTTTCTGATGGATGTTTATAAATCTGTGTCACGACTCGATTGCCCGACGTTGCAAGAATAATTCTTGCTCGATGTATCGGGCGTCGAATGGCGAATACCGCGGTTGTTTGTACATCGATGGCATTATAAAACTCGGGGGTTGTAACGGAGAAAAATGAAAGATTCGAAAACAACCGAATGTGCAACATTTATACGATGGTATGGTACTTTTAACGTTTCGTGGTGCCAATCAAACGGGCGATTATTCGTTAAGGGATGTATTGTCCATGGAAGCTCGATAAACGACAATTTAATATCGAGGGTTTCAAAATCTTTCGAAGTTCTTAGATCGCAGAACATCCAACTTTTAAATTAACGAAAAAGAAAAAAATGTGGACATAGGTTGACGATTTTTAAAAATTCTGTTTTTCTAAAATCCTTCAAGGTTTCCGGGAAAGAAAAGTTTCTGGTTTCAAGAAAAGTCCATACGCTGGTCGAATAAGTAATGGTTCGAGTTTCTCGTTTTCTATTCACCCTTTGTGCATCGTGTTTGGGGTCGAAGTTGAATTTCCCGGATTCTGTGAAATAAGATGTATTCAAACTCGCGGTGCTTATGCATATTCATGATCGATAATGCATTTCATTCGCCAGGCCATTTTGCTCGTTCTTTTCGTATCGGTGTCTTTGGTTAATATTGCATTTACGTGCTCGAATACCTCTTTCAGGAGTTTTCTACGATTTTTGGAGAAAATTTCAATCAGAAACCACTTTGGGTTTTCCGACGAGCAGCCAATAATTGATCTTGTTCTTTGGAAATTTGAATAAATTCTAACTTCGTCGATGGTTGAATATTTTTCGAACTCGTTCCGATTGTTCGTGCAGACGATTCGAGGCGATGAGTTTCAATTTCCACGGTCAATTAAAAGCGGAGTACATCAATTGATTGCGGCAGAACGGTGACACGTGGCGATACACTTTGCTGCATGACCAATTTTCCCGGGGAAAATGGACGTATCGTAAAGGAACCGGGTTTATCCCGATCGTAAAATGAAATGAAGCGAATAAAACGTCGAATCTCGAGACTCTTGTCTATCTTTGCATCGTTCAAACCACGTACTTGTTACCATTGTTTCGTGGCAATGATGAATTTAAAAATAGGATAATAATCTTCTTGAGATATTAAAAAAATTCTCGTATCCTTCGAATCATTTTCATCGCGTTTCCAACAAATTGGAAATTCCTGCAACACAGATCACTTTTCATTTTACAAAATAAGACAGAAAAAGAAACTGTGCACAATGTTTGTATTTATATTGTTATTTAACTCCGCTTGAATGCTTAAAAGAATTTCAAGTTTGGGTAATCGTAGACGTTGCATGTTTTTGACGTTGGTAACGCTTCATTTTCGATGTATTATTTTCTTTAAATGAAATAAAAATGGTGATCAACAGGTACTGTCTAGACGCGTTCAAACTGTCCATCAACGTTAAAAACGAAATAAAAAATATAAAAATTCTCGCTGGTCGTGCAGCTGTCTCAATAATAAAAATTGTCATCGCAGAGTCGGTCGACCAATGTCCCACAGGATATAAAAGCATTGAAATCTACGTAAAATATTTGTACCAGTTCGCACGTACCAATAATCGTTTCATTTGATCCATTCAGGAAAATTTTGACGCGATATTTTTAAATATAGCTTCCCGTTACCAACCAGACGATAACATGTTTACTACCTTTTTGCCTCTGTCTGGTGTTTAGGTTAAGCAAACGCGAAATTTAAACGTTCTATTTCTGATGGTTCGAACAATCTTGAGAGTATTACGTCGACTAGTTTTTCGTATCGTACCTAGTTCTCTTTCTAAGACCTTTTCTATTTAAAAACTTACGAAAATCGATTTTTAATCGCAGTCAATTCGTTTTAATATGCTATCACCGGTGACGACCGAATTTAATTTAGTGAAATATTAATTATAAATGGAAACAGTAGATAGTTCTGAATACCACTCACATTTCTCAAATAATCTGAAATAACTGCAAGCATTGTATTAGAAAACTAACTTTCAGTTATCACGCGTCGCGTCGTATTAAATATAGATGTTTCTAGTGTGCCGGTCAATACTCTATGGCCGTTCTTTTCCAATTTTGTCAAAGAAAAGAAAACGAAGTCTTCAATAGCATTACTATTATAATACTAATACACGTATAATAAGAAATTCAAGACTTAAATTTGAAAATAACTATCCATACCTCCTCCATAATTAGAATTTCTCTATAATTACTGCACATATTTATTTTGTCTACCGCGGACAGCACGTCAGAATGCTTCAATTTATCGTATCCTTTCGTTACAATTGTAATTATAAAGTATTTTCATGACATCACTGTAAATCGAATTCGCGGAGTGACCCTGATCATGATCTGAAACCTTCCCGGTTCGTTTCGCGCATCGACTCCCCCCTCTTTCCTCCGCGCGGGTAAGTTCGTCTCGTCATCGTCTCGCCTTCCTTTTTCCGTGAAAAATCCCAAGGTCGACCAGCAAAGAGGGCCTCCGTTCGAAGCGTTAGCTGTGTGTGCTAGGTGCGACCAGAGGGTGCACCCACGCGCCGTACAGAAGCGGTAACGTGTCGACGCAAAGGTGTGGAGAGAGGAGAGCAGTTGGTGTAATGATCGATACTGCTGATACAACCGGATCCCGATCGGAGCCGGCGAAGACCCCTCCTTCTCCGGTCCCGATGGCAGCGCGTGTCTCGACACGCAGAAGAGCGAATTTTCGTGTCCTCCTGTTCCTCCTTCCATCGGCGGTCACGGCGGCAGCCTCCACCCCTCGGTGTCGAGCAACCAACTGCGCCCCCTTGGAAAATGAAAAGGCCCCTCCACCACGCTCGAGTTTTCCAGTAACGATCGGTGGTTCCCTTGCCCGGGGTACGAGTAACGGATAACGCGTCGCCCCTCCGTCACCTCCTAGCCACCCTTCGCCGCCCTACCTTTTCGTCCTCAGGCTCGGATCGGCGTCGAGCGGCACCCTCGCGCCTCCGAACGTTTCCCGCGCTGTCACGGACGCGTGGCCAAGCGGATCTGTCGACGCTCACGGGGTGACGAGGGTGGTTTTCATGCGCGGGAATTTCGAGTTTCATGGCTGATGCGTCGCGGGGGCAGAGTGACTGAACAATAACGACGATATTGATGGCCAACGGAGAGATTTCGTTTTACAGATTGTCGGTGGTGGGATTTTTCATTCTTATTTTGTAGTTTACTGTCGTGTCTCGGAGTGATTCTCTTTTATCGGAGATGATATTCAGAAATGAGTGTCACTACGAATTTCTATAATATAAGGATTTGAAATGAAATTATTATCAATTAACGTAGAATGTTTCTGATTTCCTATCAATGTTTACAAGTAAAAGCGTAATGATTCATAAACATTGTATTATAGAATTTTTCGCATGACATCTGTGAACGAAGAATGGAAGAAAGTTTATTTTATCTGCACGAATTTCCTTGCATATTTTTGGAACGTACTTCGAGCCGGAGGTTTGGAATTTTTATTATACCAAAATTGAACTACCGTCTTGTTTACGGCGTTACTGTTTTCCATACAAATAGGTTTCAAAGTACGCGAAACAAGAAGCACAACTTACTTCATATCAGAACTTATGTGCTCAGTGCTCTGTTTCCGTTAAAATCTAAATTTAAGATACTGCACGGAATTCCATTTCTCAACATTAAACAGTTCTCCGGGATACATTGTGCTTTTAATGACGGAAAATGCAACTTTCGCGCAGTTCGAACCACGAAATTATGTTCCTGTCCGCTCCATACCACTGATACAAATTTAATCCATAAATCTTCGGAATTTCTATAAGAATTTACAGATAAACGACCAGGGAATCAGATTTCACAAATCTGATTCAAATCATTTACATTCGTATAGAAACAGTAAGCTTTCAAAGTGAATTATTTTGATTTATAATTCGAGATTATTTATGAAATTATGTTAAAAAAGAGAATTATAGAACGAGTAATGAGTTCGTAAAATCTGAAACGAATTTTCTGAAAAAACGTATCGCTTGTCGTGCGTGCTTCGTGGACGCTTCATGTTAAAATTTCTATAGCACGCTCG
Organism: Stelis phaeoptera; assembly: GCA_943735885.1. Lineage (NCBI taxonomy): Eukaryota > Metazoa > Arthropoda > Insecta > Hymenoptera > Megachilidae > Stelis > Stelis phaeoptera. The sequence goes on from OX030933.1 coordinate 10,330,994, forward strand.
TTCGAGTGCCCTTGATCGTGTGACGAAAGATCCGCCCCTGCTTCAGCCCCCAATGTTACCCCCGGGTACTCTTTGCAGCCTCCACAGGCAGCAGCGACCGGACGCCCACGCGTCTTCGAGGTACGATCACGGCCGTCACACAATCCCTCTCGTATTGCGCGCGCAACCCCACGGGTGTAATCGGCTCGTTCCGTCACCCCCTCGGCGGCTGTTCGGCGATCTCCGGCCGCGCTCGACCGGCCCGCGACTAAGATAGACGGGGAACAGCGACCCGCTCAGTACCGCTGACGCTCTTCTGCGGAGCGCACCTCCGGTCGCGTGTGAGTGTATCACTTCCGTCGTGCACGCGCGCAACTGGTGATCGATTCGCACTTCCGCCACCGGTCGGCCTTCCCTTCGAACTCTACGGAATCTGTCAAGGTCACTCGGTGACAGCGAAACATCGCACCAGGTGCATGGTACCAGCGGCGATTGGGTGTCCGCGTGTTCGTTTTGCAGAAAAGAGGTTGTTCGTTTCTTTTATTATCGTTTAAGATTTTTCTTTCTTTCTTTTTTCAACGTGTTTTATCGTATTTTTCAAACGATTATGCGCAGACCAATGAATTTTATCGAATAGATTTTTGTTTCGTTTTTTTTTTTTATTATTATTATTTTCGTTGGAAGAGATTGTTAATTTGTTAACGAATAATCTTTTTTAGAATTATCCGGGAATTTATGTACGATATTGAAGCTCGTTATTGGTGATTATGCGATGTTGAGGCTATCTGATTCTTTAATCGCGTTCTAGATTATATTTTTAGTCGCTGACTTTTATTATAGTTTCTAATAATAGTCTCGATTTAGCATCGCGTTGTAAACGATTTTAATTCTCTTCGATCGAAGCCATTCAAAAGAACCCTTTTCAATCGAAATTGTTATTAATCCATTTGTCGCCGAAAATATTTGTTTTATACGAACGTCACGTCGAGAGCGATTCGTTAAGTGAGAAATATTGACATCCCTTGTTCGTTGTATCTGCAATACGATTTTTCGTGAATGCCTATAGTGACGCATCCACAAAAGGAGATCGAAATTTAATTTGCATCGTATTGTGTCGCGTTGTTTGTTTCGTATGAAAACTGTGTCAGGAAAAAACAATAATTGTTAGAATTTTTCACTTTTCAATTTTCACTTTACATTGAATCCGAATCTTTTCGTCGGAAACGTTTAGTTTTTACGTTCCGAAATTTGATCGAAAATTTCATCGCAATCTTCGGAACGACACACACGATTCGAGTCGAATAAACTTGCGGGCAACTGCTCCTTTTTTTCTTTTTTTTTATCAGGTATGGGCTCGAAAGGGCGATAAAGAATTGTGAAATATCGTTCCCCGGGGATTAGCCAATTTCATTTCATTCGATTGCGATCGACGCATTGGAACACGTGCCAGTTTTCCCTTTCGTTTTTACCAGACGATAAAGATCCCCGGGGAACGTCGAGGCGACGGATTAACAACGACGAGTGCTAATTAAAAGTTGTCGTTCGCGTTCGATGAGACGCAACTGGTGTTTGAAATTATAAGCTCGAAATATCGAATCCAACGAAAATTTGACGAGAGATCGTTTTTTTTTTTTTTTAACACGAAGGACACCCGATCGCTTGTGCACAACATAGTCATCGAAACGTTTTTCATCATTTTCATTTAAAATTCTATCCGAATTTATTAGTTGTTCAGTGCGTAAAAGAAATCTCGAAGAAGATAAAAGTGAGCAGTTCCTCTTTTGGCCGAGACATAACAGACTGTTTTTTAAGATTGCTTTTTAGTGACTCATTGTGTCTGGTCGATTAAAAGCCAGTTCTTCGGTGTGCAATGAATAAACAGTTCAATTTTCGAAAAGCTTTCGCTCTCGATATGAAGCTGTACGAGATTCGTGTGCTTTCATAGTACGTTATCGAGAAATTGTTAGTTTCGTGAAAATTTAACGATTCAATAAACTGAAGCGAACGTTGCATAAGCTAGATTCTGATGTTTAATTGATTAATCTTCAATTGCTTTTACCATTACGAAATCGGTTAAATTCCTCTCAAATTTAAGAGAGCTTTGAGTTGAGAGTTATAATTTTTATGAAAAATTCTCAGTTCACTTTTATCTTTCATCACATTCAACATTTTCATTTTCTATCATTATTATCGACGTCCTTTTTGACCATCGAATAAATCGACTGTGATCGACTGCTCTCTCGTATCGTTTTTATCAACAATTTTAGTAGTCATTTATTCGCAAAATTAAATGTCATCGAATTATGAAGTTGTTCGTCATTTTTACATACCAATAAACTCGTGTATTATTGATTAGTGTACGAAACACGAAGGAAGGAAAGAGTGAAATGACAGTATATTATTTTATCGAAGTATAACTATAGTTTGTTCAACAATCCGGGTAATATTTTTCACTCATAGCTTCTTTTCATGAGAAAATTAATTTCCGATACACGCGTAATTATAATAATTAATAGAAATCATAGTCAACCTTTTATCAGCTTAAAAATTCTTAATTTGGAATTAAAGAAACTTAGCATATTCAACGTTAATCGTCGTCGGAAAGAAAAATTTTATCTCGCGTTTTCAATTTACGCAGTCACCAGTCGAACGACATTTCGAATCGTCTAATTTATCACCTCGTCCATTCATCATCGAGCATACTGTATCAGCTTCGCGCCGATTTCTACGGCTGTCGTAACAATTTCTCGTGATCGTTCCCAACAGTCGTCTCATCCACCATGAACCACACATGAGACACGATCCACCTCATCTGGCTGCTAATCGACACGAGCATCCTCGACGATATCGTTCAATTTTAAATTCATTGAGTCGACATAGATCGATTCTGTTCGCGTGCAAGCGAGACAGAAAAAGAATCATCATCCAGAAGAAAGATTTCCACGATTGGTGGCCAGTTTTGTCCGTGATCGAGCGGGCCGATATATCCGATCGAAGCAAACACGAAATCGCAAAAGAAAGAGATGAGTGGCGTCGGTTTTCTGGCGGCCGTGAAAACATTAGCGCCGGGTGGCCGTCGACGCAGACGATGTGAGAAACAGCAGAAGATCCTGGAGCTACCTTCAGGATATGCCATGCAACCGGATGTCGTACCCTGCTGGGACTCGGCGCCACCGATCACACCGCCTGCCGCGTTCCTTCCACCTGGATATAAGAAAGGCTTTCCAGGTGAGCCGATACTTCTTTGTCAAACTTGATCGAGAATTATTTCCAAAACGAATTCGGGAAAAATAACCGTGCGAACAGATTGGTTAGGTATACTCGATCGTGAATTATTCAGTTCTTTAAACAGAAATCGAACATGTTAAAGCGGCCATTGAATGGCTTCTAAAGAGGCTCTGGTCGAAATAATTTGTATAGTTTATATAGTGTGATTTCTTGGTGCGAAAATAAGTCAGAAATATAAGTAACGACGACAGTTGGAAAGGGTAACGGTGAAGCAACGGCGTTGCGTCGAAACAAAATGAACGTTTGCAACAACAAACATTAACATTCGAACGGCAACGCTTCAGAGATGTTTAAATTCTACGCTCCGTTACCTGTCGTCTCTGCTTTTGCTCGTTTCGCGGGCTCTCGTACACTCGGGGACGGCTTTCAATTTTCTTCAACAATACCCCGATCGTTTATCTCCATTAAAACACGAACCGTGCTTTCGTTGCGCGTGCCAGATGCACTTGGGTAGCGGTATAGATCGCGTTAATAGTTCCATTGTGTATCCTGTTCATCGTTCCGCTCTACCGGCTCCGTTATCCGCCATCGTTCGAATGAAAAACACGAAGACGAAGGACATCGTGTCCGTCGATGATCACCGGCTCCTTATCAGGATACTGTTACAGTAGACAACGCCGTTACAAGACGTATTTAACACGTTGACTGCCACAGTGAAAACGGACGTGTGTAGTCAGACACGCTGAAATCCTAATTATTAACAGTACAATCAATTAATTTTCAAATTTAACTTTTCAATTCGATAGCTAGCATTATCAGCTTAATGTTAACGCAATCCATGGTTTATTTTATCATTTCTCTTGGTAATTATTTGATTGTAAAAAATTTCGAGTGCCGGTCACCGGTGACCCCCGTGGCAGCCAACGTGTTAAAGCCTCAACTATCGTAGCTTGACTACTGAAAATTGTCTCGGTACTATTTGTAATTTATAAGTACTTCGGATAAATTTCCATTCGTTACTCGTGGAATCGTAGAATCGTGCCCAGGGAAAATTGCAATGTAGGAAAAGAAGGATCTACTATCCGTCGTAAACTCTCCCTAGGCTCGCTCTAAGCTCTCCCTAAGCTTCCTCCCAGCTTCTCCCAAGTCTGAAAGGAAATAATGGTAGAATCCTGTACCCACGCTCGCCATTAACCCAAAGAAAGCCTACGTTGGCCCCTGAGCATGCATTAGTAAAACATTTCGAATAAAATCTTATCAGGGAACTCCGTTTTTATATAAAATGGCGTAAAAAGGTCGAATATCGTTGATTCAATGAAAATTCTATAATTCTACTGTCTTTACTCTTGACGAAAGAATTTGATTGCTTTGCCAAAAGGTTAAGGATATATTTTTAGATACTTTAAACTTCTCTTAAGGCGTGCTCGATCTTTGTGTCGCATAAACGCGGCAACGATCGATGGAAAGACATAAAACCGATCGCTTTTGCGTGCGTGCGGCGCCCGTATAAATATTGAAATTTTCTCTGAACGTGATTCTCGTTATTTAACGAGAGGCCAGGTTTGTTTATCGAGTCGGTGCGGTCGATCGTGGGGCAGATTGTTTTTCCTCTCTTCGTCATCGCACGGAGAGCAGAGAAAAATCGAGGAACAAGCTTTTCACGCGTGTCGAGCTTGCGTGTCCTGGATTCTCCCGGCGCGAAAATAACCGACGAAAAATGTCGATGTACCTCGCCGTGGGATAATTACCGTTTCTTTTCATTCCTGTGGCGGCCGTGGCTGGGTCAATCACGACCCAGTTCTACCAAACGCGTACATTAAAATTGGACGTTGCAATTTCCGATTGAAAGACCTTTTTTTTTTATATATTCTTTTTTTTTCACAAAAGTCTTTAAAATCTTGAATTGAAATTAGTAATATATTACGAGTTAATACTAAATTATGTCCGATAAAATTATTGCAACAGGAACGACATCAATCATTCAGTAGACAAAGAAATATACAAAATGGGAACGAAAATGGATTTGAAATTGAATTTAAACCCTGAATCGCAGGTTCGGTTTGCCATTTGAAAGCTAAATGTGCGTTTTTGCAATGCGAATGAATAGCAGAAAAAGCCACCCGATAATTGCAGTTTGATCATTGTCGAAATTGAATGCGTTCCTCTCGAGAGATTGCGAATTAATCATTTCACGAGACAAAACGAGCCGATTGAAATCACTCGGGTGTCTCGTTTGTACCGTAGCCGGTTAATTATGCAGGTTATTAAATATTTCTGAGCGAAGAATATATTCGCGATATGATGGTTTAACGTTATCGGAATTTCATTGCAGACGTTTGATTTAGCGTAATTACTGTCGAGAATCGGTAATTCAATATACAAGGTTTCGTGCGGTGGAGAAAACGTTGATACATTTTCAAGGAATTCAATCCTTTACTGTTTTGATTTTCAAAATTTTATTTTTAATCGCGCCTTATTACAGAAAGTTGCTCCATCTTTGATTTAAAAAATGAATCTTGTCTTGAATTTTTAACAGAAACTTCCTTAAAGAATTAAAACTCAATTTCGTTTTAAAAACGGTATCAATTATTTATGAAGTGGAATGCCTGTAATCTTAAATTAATAGCGTTTTTACTTCCGTTTCGTAGAAATATTTGTATATAATTCAGTCTGAAAAATTCCCACTGTAATTAGATTTTGTAAAGAGGAAACGCGGATGGAAATTGGACCACGAATACTTTCCGCTTCTGAAGCTTCAGCCTCTGCTGAAACTGAACTTTTCGACGGCTTCACCTTTGACCCGTGAATCGCACGGTTGTTATTCAAAAAGCCGGTTCGCTTCTATCGATGGCAATAGAACACAAGTGCTCTTCACTTTTATGGTTCTTCTTTTTTTGACAAAAGCTCGAGGGCACTGCATCGACGTAAAATAACTTCCATCATTAATACGTCGATGCTTCGTTTTACTAATATTTAGATTATGAGATGATGAACTCTGTGAAACTTTTACAGTTTCTAATCGTTCACAGAAATATATTGAACTTTGTAGAAACGGAGTAAATTGCAGTTACTTCCAACTTTTCATCCTTTCGTTCTTTTGATTTGAAAGAATACGAATAAATATCTGAGCCAGTAATTTTTATTAAAAAATTCTGCCTTCAAAACTTAGATAAAGGCAAACATCTTTATTTTTAATTGAAGTTATTAATCTGTGTCAATAATATAAAACTGTATACTACATGGCAACTAAATGTGATTCTTTGCCAGAAGTAAAATTCTAAAACTCTTAAAGTCTAATATTCCAAACTTCTAAAATCCCTAGGTAAGTGCTTCCTCAATGCCACGTAATTTTTCTTTAAAATTCCAAAATCAAATATTAGTGAACGAAAGGTACGGTTTTGGGAGTTCGAAAGGTAGAAAACGTTCGATGGAAATGTGTATTTGCCTCGGTGCCACCTCGTTTTAATCCAGAGCCTCGAATTAAGGAACGACGAGTCGGCAAGGTGCGAGTTAATGAAGAAAGAAGCGGTTCTGGAACTTGGTAGGACGTTCTTGGTCTTCTTGTCGAGGCTGAATTAATTCGATCTCGGGAAGATTATGCAGTTCCGTCACGGTGACGAACAAAAAGTTCCTCGGGATTAACGGAGATCCGCTCGTTTCCTTGGAAACTTCCGCGAACAGAGTTACCCCTGAACGCGTATAAATTGTCAATTATTAAAGTCGTGTCGCCGGTAAATAAGATGATCCACTGTCTCGTAAATTCCCTTCGAAAATATTCATCTAGCATAAAACGAATTGCGACCAATTAGGGTAAAGAACGTTAAAAATTCGATAAGATTTCCTTTTGTCAAATTCAATGAATCAGTATTTCGATGTTTATCCGCACAGTATGATTTTTGCTCGTTTAGAAAAGTTGTTTGATGTTAATCACACAACGGACGTCCATAATTATTTAAATCATAACAGAACACAGCTAAAGGAACGAAGTGAAATAAAAATTCATGAATGAAAAGTTCTTCAAACGTCAAATTCAAAACCGCCATAGATTAGTGGAATCTTTAGCCAAAATATCACTCAAATTTCCAAACACAAAATCTTGCAAGAAATATCAAAAACTTGATACAGTTGGCATGTAACTGGCGTTATAAAAATCGAGACAAGTTTCAGAGTGGTTTTTTTACTATAGAAATGTAGAAATCCTCGAATGATCTAGGATGTCGTAACGGAAACTGTTCGTCTGTTGATTCGAAGAAGGAACGTCGTAAAAATCGGCGGGAAAACGACGGGAACAGAGTGAAAAGCTTTGTTGGCAGCGGCGACTCGACGATCGGGTCGAGGTCGTGTTGTTCGAGATGCCCGACGGATTTGCACAGCTTATTAATGCCAGCCACGATGTGACAACTGGGTCGAATTTTTCATTGATGAATCACCAGGCGCCGGCAGGGTCTCTTGCGTCCCAATTTTCCTCTCTTAATATCATACGGTATAATTTTAACACGCTGAACGTCTTACGGTGCCCAGCAAATCGTTTGATCGAATAATTAAGTTATGAAAATAAAATGAAAGGAAACTTTAGGCAACGTCCAAATTGCATCAATTATAAATCCAAACTAAAAACCACAAACATACTATTTCTAGAAATTCTATATTTCTTCTGTTACCTTGTAATTTATTTGTTATGAAACGTGTAACTCAAAACTGGGCATGGTAAAATTAGACAGAGATAGTCTTATTCTAAGAAAAAAATTTCGAAATACGTAGTTATAGTGGCGGCGTTTATTTAAAACCCGCTATAAATGAATCGAGCGTGAAATAAAGAAAAAAAGGAATTTGGTGAAATGATTCTTGAAATTTTATCAAACGATCCACGTGTATTTCCAAGATAAACTATTCCCCTGGTTTCTCGTTTCGTATCTCACGTTTCTTTTTCGCTTCGATAATTCACCTGTTTCGATTTCGTCTCGCTAATTGGTTCGTCCCGTTTGATCGTCGATTCGGTCTCTGTTTGCGAGCCGCCGATTCGTTCGATCGATTCCTCTCGATTCGAGCCTGTTTACGCCAAAATGATATTCAAACGTGCCGCTACGGAAACACGAAGCCTTCCTGCAGACGATTACCAAAGTAATTACCTGGCTGCGGAAGAATTCGTGTGTACATGCTTATCGTGGCTGGCATCGTTCCAAACGACCCACCGAATTCTCCGTTTTTTTGTGTCCAAACACACATTTACAACGTATAAATGATATATTTTCAACACGTATACAATTGACATAAATGTACAAAATTTCTATTTTAAATTTTCATCAAAACGTTTGATAAAAAGACTTCAATCTAACTGCAACTTTTTCGAACATCTTTTTATAAGTCTGGTAAATTAATCCTTCTGGTTTTTCGACAAAATTCAAGTAATTCTATTTGTCCCGTTTGAATTAATGATTCAATTTTGTTTTCAGCTCATTATTCGTCAAGGTACGAAAAAAATATATTAATAACGAAAATTATTCCTTGCATTCTGGTAAATAATTTCTCAGAAAAATAGTGTGATGGTAGCGAATTTAATCCTAACAACGAGCTCTTTTTGCAATTGACGTCCAGAAACGAGGCGCACAAAGAAAAAGAAACGAAGGGAAACTAGTTCGTTCGTTTTAATCGTCGTTCTGCCACGAAACAGAACTCAACGACGGGATAGAAAAAGCTGGAAGAACAATTTTCCTCCATTTGCAGAGGAAGCGGTGGATCCCCGTTCGTTTTTAAACGCTCGGTTCCGCTCGCGATCGAGATCACTTCACGGTGAATTAATCACCGATCGCAACGATAATTGCCACGGTCTCGCGATTAAAATTCTTATCAAACGGGCGCTGAAATTATATCCCACGCTTCGCAGATTCGTCGAAAAGAATGGAAGAAAAATGTCGTTTCGTTATGCGACCACCGTCGATCGATTTTCCGCTCCGAGGAACGTTTCTCGCCTCTTTAACTCGATTTCATGAATGACTCGCTAATTGCATTTTATGCAACTTGCTTGTCGACGCTCGCGGAGAATAGAATTTATGAATCTTTTTACCATAGTCGAATAAAATACTCGAAACAGAAACGATTCGCCCTTTTGTTAACAGGTGTAAGCTTATTGTCGGTCATCGTCAAGTGTTTAGTGTTTAATAAGCGGAGGTGTGCGGATTTTCGAATTCACGCGGTTCCTAGCTTCGGATCGGGTCGGGAAATACTCAGGCGAGATCGGGCGGACTCTCGGAAGTGTGATACTATCCGACTGCGTACGAACGTATCGAGATCCCGAACAGATATTCTAAACAATTCAAGATACAGGCATATATATTATACATCAATTATATAAATTATATGTATATGTGATGAAGACGTTCGGGTTCTCGATACGTTCGTACGCCGAGTATCTTACTTTCGAGAGTCCGCTCGATCTCTCCCGAATTTTCCCGACTCGGCCCAAACCTGAAATGTCGAAAACCCGCACTCCTGTATTAATAAGGGTGACTACTAAGGGTCCGATATTAATCCGTAAAGCTTAATAAAATATTTACGAATTTTGAAATTGAACAAATCGCAAACTAAACATTGTAAAAAAGTATGAAATTTATGGCATTCGGTTTACATGGAATTAATATCTATTCGAAGATTGTTAGACGAAGAAAAAATAATAAACAGGTTATGGAATGTTCACGATATTTCGAAGTTTTTATGTTGGTATTACTATTTCAGTTCCGTGTTGTACATACGGTAAGTAAAAATTTTACTAACAACTGCGAATGTTGATCGAAACGAGAATCGCTTTGATTTTCGCGGGAATTTTATTTTTAGCCGTTGTTTCAACGCGCGTTTTTATCGAACGGTTGCTTTTACTGAAAAATTCCTTTCCCGAACGCGTCGACACGTCATCGTATAAACAATAGCTTCTGTCGAATGAAATTTCAGGGCAAGGTATAATAATTTTCGTTCAAAAGCTTAAGCAACAATTAACTTTGAAATTGAATCCACGATCAACAGTATAAAAAAAATCTTTATTTTCAATTACTTTAAGCATCATATAATTTCCAATAGTTTGCCTCTTTAAATATTGACACTTCTTTTACTTCTATTTGATAATAAAATTTAAATTAACACGCTGATTGCAACGAAGCCTGAAATGTTGTATAATCGAATAATTAATAAAATAGAAGATTAAATAAACCATCGGTAGCGTTAACATTAAGTCAATAATGCAAACTATAAAATTGAAAGGTTAAATTTAAAAATTGATCGATTGCATCGTTAATAATTTAAGTTTCGTTGTGTCTGACTGCATACGTCTGTTTTCACTGCGGCAGTCAACGCGTTAAATTCGACCAGTTCTGTAGTGTTTATTTGTACCTTGAAACTGTCAATAATTCCTTAAACCAATCATGCCAATAACTAAGGAGTTATACATTTTTATATACATATAACTTTTATAAAAAGTAATTTCAAAATTAAGAGAAAAATCTTCGATTTTATAATACAGACAAAAATGTACAAAAATTACCTTATTTTACTTGAAAATCGCATAAGTGCATAGTAGGTTAAAAATAAAAAGAGTACAGTGACGTAAGAAATGAAGCATCATAATAGCCAGCCATCAAAGCGTAAAGACTTAAAATGGCTATCGCTTACAAAAATGCGTCTTATTTATATCTAACGAGCAGGAAAGAGAAGCGGAATGCTTTATGATGCCGTTCTCGTTGCGGATCAATTGACTGATACCTAAATCTGGAATATTTCTCCGTCGTGGAAAGAAGGAGAAGAAAAAAGTAATTCAGCTCGCAGTGCGCTGGTGCTTTATGACGCACGTTAACGATGCCCGAGGGAGAGGCGGAAAGCAAGCGGAATGACGCCAGTCGTTACACCGCGTGGGTGTCGCTTTTCGCTTTATAATAATCCTGACCGTGATTATTTGCCATTTTGCGATATGCTTTCGACGCGTTTGATAAGTTGTCCGTCGATCGAGCGAAAGAACAATTGGTTGGCGTGTCGCAAGATAGACAGTGACCGTCCGAGGACAATAATTTATTGTCGTACATCGAAACTATGGGGTTTGAAACGCTTAAATAAAATACCGGGATGAGAAATTTATAGGTGCGAAACGTGATTTGTATCGGGGGAAATTCAATGATATTTCGTTTTAAAGACAATTTATTAATGGATCTTTAGTTAAACTTTGATAAACTTAAATTTGGAGTGATACATTTTAGTATTTGCTTTTATCGTCGATATAGGAACAGATTAAATTTACCGTATCACACTGTTCAAAGATTAAGGGGTCGGTATGGATTTATTTTAGAAAATTTTTGATTTCCAAAAATCAAGAGAATGAAATTTTTGAAGAAGCTGATGGAACAGTGTATATGGGCCAGGCATCGCGGATTGAGGGTAAGAGGCTTTTATTTTTTTAAGTTTTTTGACTTAAAAAAACCTTAAACGCGTTTTTCTCGAAACAACGTTTTACGACATTATTGATATGATTTTGAAAAAACTATTGCACCGAATATTCTGTGCATTTGACTGCAAGTATTCATTAATATTTAACCCTGTTTTTAAACATTTTCAGTTGTAAAAAAAGGTCGAAAAATTCATGAGTACGCCATTTTGTTTTTTCTTATCGGGGGTGAAAGTTTTAGGTAAGGACCATAACTACAGCTCCACTTTATGATAAAATACTCGGTTTTTTGTTTTCAAATGCTTTGATACTTATTTGTATCCGTGTTTCCACAATCCCCGCAATCATTTGCTCAAAGTCACGAATCGTGGTTCTCCAGATTTCCTCTTGACGTTTGATATTCTCGCCGGTGCGAGACCGGACACCGTTCGTAAACGATTCTCCGTCAACCGGATGCTCTGTTGTTTCAAAATCTCGTCGCTCTGGCTCAATATTTACCGAAAAGCAAAGCGGGTTTGCAATTTCCGTTGTCCGTGGCGATTTCGCGTTGCAACGCGAAGCGTCGACGAAAAGGCCAGGGGTTGCGTGTGCCCGCGTGCCTCGAGGGTTGCTTTTCAACGAACCCTGATGCAACGACTCGCATTATGCAAGGAACGCGTGTGCAAGGTGGATTCACACGGGAAAGAAAACGAAACGTATGTACGTGTTCGCGGCACAGAGAGAACACGGCGACAAACGAAGTTGTTGCGACGTTTAATGTCGGATGGAGTTCTTTGTTTTGCAACGTCGCCCTTTGCAGCTGAAGACAATACGACGAACCCCTCGTCTGCTGGCTTTTATGTCGTCCGCAGAAACAAATGGAAAGCGTGAATTCTTTCTTTACATATTTCACTTGTTTCGTCGTAATACGTTGCGAATTATTGGTGGAACGGATTCGAGTGGCGTTTAGAATTATTCCGTCGTTTAGTTATTCGAGCAAATTAAATTCGTAGCATCCTGATAGGAAATTTCAGGATTCCATTGTTGGAGAAATTAACGATTAGTTAAAAATTCCGCCTGAAAATTATTTTAAAGACAAAGCTACTTTGAGATAGAAAGAATGTTTCTTCATTAACTTCACGTATGGAAAATAAATTTAAAGATGCAAACATTACATAAATTGAGTATATTTGAAATTTTGAAAAATGATTTGAATTATGTGAAGACTTCAAATTTGAATTTTTGAATATAAATGATACGTTGTATGATATTTGGTCGTGGAATCGTTTCGTGATCACTGAAATTGTGGCCAATTATCGAGCCAGCGAGCGACATTAAACCGGAGTCATTCGCGCCGGCATCGACGGTTAATTAGTGTCGCGTTTTCATGGGGATCGGTGGACGCTGATTATCCCTGATAAAATTTCCCCTATGAGCCGGGTAATTCGCTGAAAATTCGAGCCGAAACGCTGGCTCGGCTACTTTCATTGCTTAATTACGTTCTCGACAAAAATAATTAGTTTTGCATCGACCAAGCCTAATTCGGATACCGATTTCAATCCACCGTTCGTCGAAAACGTACCGTTCAGCTTCCCACGTAAAAACAGAAGAATTTGAGCGTCAGATTTAATTAAAATTCACCCCGCTGGAAGTAGAATCTTTAAAAATCTACGACGTTTCGAAGTTAAATAGCATTCGTATTTTAAACGAGTTATTTCTCAATTATAATCTTATCAAACATTCAACCTTCTCCTAATTCTTGTTTAATAGTGAAATGATCGTATAATGACAGGCTCCAAATTTCTTATTTTAAGTCACAGAAATTATTCCGATTTTCTTATCGAAATCTAATTATCGACTTCAGATTCATCTGTTTTCTTATGATTTCTGCAATTTCCACATAAGTTATTTATGATAAATTGTGTAAGAATCGTTAGACAGACGTTCTCATAATTAAAAAAATGCTCCAATCGATAGAAACGTTGGTCCTTTTTTCCACGGTGATCGTCGCCGCAAAAATCGTACGAAACGTTTTGCTGCTCGCAGCTGCAGCTGCAAAACGCAGCTCGCTTCTTCCAGCTGTTTCCAACGGGACGATAAAAAGGATGGTCGTTAGCTGCGTTAACCTTCCCGTGCTTCGAATATTGCTCCCGTTGCTGGATTTCATTGTGTTACAAGATCTCGAACGAGAAAACCATGGAAATTCGACAAAAAAAACGCTCGTCCGATTTGTCGTTGCGAATAGAAAATGAATTTTTCCCCTTTTCTTTTATGGCAAAGCTCATCGAAAATTAATTCTCGGGAATTGAGATTCGTTTCGAATTCACTGTTCAATTTAGTATTCTATATAGAGTATAGAGGGTCCTACATGTCGCAATTCTAGTTTCCATTATTCTTTTTTTCCATTGGTGATTGTTCCGTTCTATATGTGACGTGTTTCAGTTTGTTCGATGAATAAGAATTTTGATTTTTTCACGGACGTAAAAATTATACTAGGAGGAATTACAATTTTATACGTTTATTCATTTTGGATGCAATTTTAAATTGAAGAATTTTATTTTAATGATTAGAATGTTGGGTATTAAAAGAATTGTATGTTGTTTAGTAATTATTTCTTGTTATCGATAAAACGACAAACGTCGGATGAGAATTGTGTTTATCGGCGAATTTCCCTTATCAGATCTACATCATGCCTCCCTATTAATTTGGATGATAGAGATGCTACTCTGTTTCTACCGATTTGAAAATATGATTGTATAATATCGGAAATGAGACCAATAGAGTACAAACGGCGAATGCACGATAATTATTAATTATTAATTATGAGATAGCTTCCTGTGAAACACATGGTTGTTCGATAATACACAATTATGGATTATTAATTTCCAATTGTATGTTCCAGTAGTTGCTTAATAAGGGCGAAGTAAAAAAAATTAATGTGTTATATAATTTAGCGTAATATAGACCAGTATATTATATTAAATTATCATGTTGAAAGTTGAAAGATATGGATTTTCTAAATTTTAGTTTTCACATTTAGATTTTCTAAATTTGGATTTTCCATATTTTAGCTTCAAAACATAGGTTTTCCTAAATCTAGTTTCCATATTTAGATTTTCCAAATTTTAGCTTCCAAACTTAGGTTTTCATAAATTTAATTTCCATATTTAGATTTTCCAAATTTTGACTTCCAAACTTAGGTTTTCCTACATTTAATTTCCATATTTAGATTTTCCAATTTTTGACTTCCAAATTTAGGTTTTCCTAAATTTAATTTCCATATTTCGATTTTCTAAATTTCAACTTCCAAATTTAGATTTTCCTAAATTTAATTTCCATATTTATATTTTCCATATTTTAACTTTCAAATTCGTGTTTGCAAAATTTTAATTTTCAAATTTAATTACTCACTACTTCGTATAACAATAAATTGATGATGTTAAATTCGAAATGTAGGTCACCGGTGACCGCGAAATCGATTCACAGCTTAAAATTTACTTTTCACTCAATATTTAAAAAAGTCACCAAAATATTTTCAATTGCAATTGTTCTATACTTCCTCCAATCAAAACGGATACGTGCATGGGATTGTTGACCCGAAAATAAATACGATGCCGTATTTTTTAAGAAAACTGTCGAACGGCATAAACGATCGTGAAATAAGGGTTGGCCGAAAATCCTCCTACGTTCGCAATATACACAATCGATGGGAGCAGAATTCGGTATTCCCTGCAGAAACACGTAAGAAACTTGTCGGGGAATAAAGTTTCTTCCAAACCGTTCCTTCCCATCGTTTCTCGTCGCATTTCGCGAGG
Organism: Stelis phaeoptera; assembly: GCA_943735885.1. Classification (NCBI taxonomy): domain Eukaryota; kingdom Metazoa; phylum Arthropoda; class Insecta; order Hymenoptera; family Megachilidae; genus Stelis; species Stelis phaeoptera. Next base: position 10,346,417 of record OX030933.1, read on the forward strand.
GTGAATCGCAACCTTTCGCTCGTAAAACGAGATACAAACTCGTCCTTTCAGGCTGGTTCGGTAAATTCCAAAAAGGCAGCCTCGGTCCATCCCCGAAGCGAAGAGGAGGAACCCTGTTACGAGCGGATTGCGAAAACTCTACGGGTCATTAATCGTACGTTAAGCCCAGAAAAGACAGAGGACGCAGGAAAAAAAAAAGGGCGGGTTTGATCGGCCGGTGAGTCTGTTTTTTACGAGCCTATCGCGCAGATTTGCGAGAATGGAATACTGCTCGCCGCTATTGACCCATTTTCACATCGTTTCCCTTTCCACCTACCCTTCCTCATGGTTCGTTTTATCCGGAGGTTTGAGCTTTTCCTATGGTCAGCCGGTTCGAACGATTTTCATTGTTGGAATAAAAACAAGGACATCATGTTAGTGGACGGTTAGACTGGAGGGTACATCGGCTTTCCACGAGATAAATATTTGATGGAAGTCGTTCTGTTTCGTGCATATTTAATTCCTCGGCCGTGTTCAAATCTGTGGTCCATGGGTTTCGCGTGGTTCGTTGTTGAACCAGAATTTCAAGGAAAATCAACATGTTTGTAATTTGGCGGTTTTGTATTTTGTGGAATCTGTGATTACTAAATTTTTGTACTTGGATAAAGATATTAGTAAGACTAGGGTTAGACTTTCCGATTCTTATTTTACCAAATTTAAAACTTTCCTTGGGATAACTTATGACACTCCTGTGACTATTAAGGATTCTTCCAATGAGTCGGCGACACACGGGGTTTGGAACCGAGTTCCAAATTTTTTAAAACTTGCAATTCTAAAAATTTCGAATTTCCGGGAGTCGGAAATGTTTGAGTTTATTTTCTAAGATCTGTATTGATAGAATAGAAGAAGTCAAACTGTCTACTATTTATCAGCACGCACAATAAATTATCTCCTAAAGTACCTTTCCAATATAACTGATTGTGAAACTGTTTGAATTATTCATGGTGTATCGTGCGAAACGACAAAAGAAGATTTTGTCGAAGATATTGGAAGGAAGAAAAAAAAAAAAGAAAAAAATGAAAGGGATCCTCGAGCAGCGTTTCCGCATCCTTTCTGAAAACCCTCGAAACAAGCCTTTGACGAATCGTTCTCATTCATCGGCGAAACGTAGAACTTCTGACGATAATATCCGTTCACACCCAGTCAATTTCTGTGCCTCGGTTTTCCTCTCTTCCTCTCTTTCTCTCGACGACTTTCTCAATGAACCTTTTCGACCTCCGAAATACCATTCAAAGCTGCTTTCCGAGGGAGGTCTTTCAGTCAAGTTCCCGATAAAAGAACGTCGTTCAAAGGCTTAATTGAAGAGAAATGCCAGACGATATTCGCGAACGGGCGATGCCTCTATTCAGGATGAAAAATTCATAAATTCAGGATCGACTGAGCCGTTCGTTCACGAAAGTAGAAACTTTGCATAAGGAAGCTCTCGTTATCTGGATCGATACCGTCTTGTGCTGATAGGGCGGAAAATGACGAAGATAAATGAAATAAAGTTCCATTCTTTCTCCCCTTTTTATCTCTGATGCATAAATTGTTATAAAATCAACGCGATACCGTAAATTGTATATTTTGGTGATTTCACTTTTGTTGCATATTTCATTGAATCTGTGTTTTGGAACTTGTAGGTTTATTCCATTAGCTAAGAATTCGTGTTAACCTATTAATAAATAAGAAAATAAATAATAATAAGACTACACAACGCTTTAAATTCTATTTTGCAATTTAAACCTTCTTCCACCTATATGACGTAATTAATATAATATTAATATTATTTAAAATCATTTACATACGTGTTTAAATTGTTAATAAGATTAATTACCGTTGACTCACGTTTTCGTAACACCTATGACTTTTCATTTTTAATATCCGAAAACGTACTTGTCTATTTTCGCGAGATCGGATTCAACGGCAACAGAATACCGCAGCACCTCAGTTTCCGTAACAAATTTACCGTCGCATATTCGTGCAAACACGCCCGCAAGCCACGTACCCAAGCCCCAGAATCAATAATATCCCGTCGATTTAACTTTCCATTAAACATCGACCAAAAAGCTGGCAAATGGCGAAACGCAAACTTTGCGAACCGAACGCGACTCCAGGAATCAATTGAAGCGAATCGTACGTGTGTTTGTCATCGATCGAACCATTCCATAAAATGCAATTTGTTACTGAACGAGCTTGTCCAGCGACAATATTATTACGAACCGCGATCGCCACGAGGAACATACGCTGTATGCTCCCCGTAAAATTGCAATTCTCGCCAAATTATTCTACCGATTGATCTACTATTTGCAAACTGGCTGGCTGTATCGGTATTGAGACGAGAAAATTAGATTTTTGAAATCTAATTGTGATACGGCATTGACAGGACATACGTGACACGTAAAATATTATCTCACGTAAATAAATATTACTCCAGAATGAATTACGAATAAAAGGATTATTTTATATCGTCCACAAAAGATCGGGTCCCGAAATGGTTAAAAGGTACAAATATTAAGCATCTGGGAATTAAAAGAAGAAGGATCGTTTTGTTGCCTTATTGACCGGGTCCCCGTGTATATTCTGCTAAGACTTCAGCGAAAAGGAAGATCGATCGATGGCAGGAGTAAAACGCGCCGGTGTCGACGAACCCTGGAACCCAGACACAACCCCTCCGCTCGAAATACGAACGTACGTGCCTCGGAATCGTTCTGCGGCATTCTGCGCACCGTTTGCCATCGCTTTTTGTACAGATTTCCGGGGTTCGTTGGCCCTGGCACAATGCTCGTTTTCCACCCTTAAGCCGCTTCCAGGGGTCGATAAGCATCGTGGCAATCTGCCTACAGATTAATCGATAACTACCCTCGTTGTTTAACATCGGGCCCTCTTGGCGGAAGTTTATCGGCGACTTCAAAAGACCACGCTTCGAAGCTTCGAGAAAGAGAATTGTGGAAATTGGTAACATTAGATCTGGCTTGGCTAATGTTTTCTTTTTTTGGTTAGATATACTAATGGAAATTTAGAAATTAGTAGTTCGTAATGGAAGTTAAAGATTTTGGCAACTTGGAAAGTTTGGAAGATTGTAACTTTGGGAGATTGGAAATTGGAATTTTATGCTTTCGGGGACTTAGGAATTTTAGGATATCATTTTTGAGTATTAAGAAATTTTTAAGCCTTGTATACCTAGGTATTTGTAAATATTGGAATGTTATATTTTTAGGGGCTTGAAAACTTCAAAGCTTGTATTTCTGGAACTTGGAAACTTCGAAATACCATATTTTATTATTTTATTATAATAGAACACAATATTAATAGAACACAAAATTTCGAAATATTATATCTTCGGTAGTAAATACATTGAAACGAATGGTAGTCTCGATTACGACGTGTCTGACCTTAGCTGGACTGATACTACTGCGAATCGTAAGGGGTTTGTCTAAACGCGATATCGGGCGCGCGCGAAACTTTGAAAATCGATGGAAACTACGGACGATTAAGCATGCCTGTTCGTGCTATGTGTTTCCAGCAATTGGAACGTGGCGTGCACGAGATAATTGCTGTTGCTGGAACGCGTGAAACGCGCCAGGTGTTGCGAGTTAAAATATCGATGCTTGAGCTGCTAATTAAACTGCTCGTTCCCAGAAAATCGTGAACTGATTTCTTCGTAATAATGCAGCCCTTAATATCATAAATTTAACATAATCGAACACCCGTTAGAAATAAATATTGAATTTTGCACTGAAATTTTATTGGCAACATAGTCGACGATCTCTCGATGTATTTTGCGTCAAAATGAATGAAAACTCTGTCGCAGAAGAATACAAAAGTTATCAGGAATGTAGTAACAGATTTGAAATTATTACTTGTTGAATTTTAATAAATAATTCAAGTGTGCTAATCAATTTTTAATCATTCTTCTTCTATCAGAAACTTCAAACCTTACCGATTGAACCTAACAAAATTTATATACATACTTCCTTTCATTTCTGCATTAAACAACGTTAAGTGCAGTACGAGGGTAAAAGATTCTGAGGTAGGCTTTCCCTGGGATCACCCTCGGTACTCCTAAGGGTTCTTTTTCCCTCAATTTACCCTTAACCCTTATGTCGGCAATCAAATACCCGGATACCCATTCGGAAGCTTTCATAACATTTTTTACCTAAATCGACATACAAGTCGAAATAACGAGGATCGTTATAAAACCTGTTGAACGAAAATTCAAAAATGTTATTTGACATTTATTGCCGTTGATATTCGGTCCCTGTAAAGTCAATTAAACTTACAACATTCGTATCAGAAAGCATATGAAGAGAGAAACGCAAGCCACCAGGTTACACTTGTATGCAACGATTCGTTGCATCGAATCGTTCCACGATTACAAGCGTATTCCATTAGCCGGGTAAATAATTCCGTTTCCCGTCGTCGTCCCAGCTGGCTTCCGTCGTTCGACTTGTCCGCCCCGATGTCTCGAGGCTCGCGGTTAGCAAGCTCTCGACACGTAAAACCGATTCGAAGTGTTTAACCAGACGCGTAAGCACGATGTCCTTAGTCAACATCAACGTTGTTCCGACCCACGGTATTATGCAGCTTCTGGTAATTTGATTTCGAAATACCACGAACGTTCGATCGATCCTTGCGACGTTGTGCTTTGCGAGGTTTCCCTCCGCTCGAATTAAATAGTATCGGTTAAACCGAGATTCCCTGCGTCACATGCTGAATCAACAAATCCACGGATTAAGAATAGAACGAGGATAGACTGATTTATCGGGGGTATTTTCCCGGTAAATCGTTCTTTGTTCCCCTTTCGGTCGTGAACGCGTTCGAAAATGTTTCTTATTCGATTAACTCCACGAAACAAAAATTGCCTTCTCAAAGAAATTATTATTCCGCGATCAGCAGAATCTTTGTTCATCGACTGGTATCGAGGTTGATTGTTAGAAAAATAAAAAGTTAGAAATTAATTATGATTAAACTAACAATTTTGTGACGGAAAAATGATAAAGAATGAACGAGGAAAATTATTGTCTTAAAAAGGTTGAAGTTTTTGTGTACACCTAATGTCTGCTAGTCAGCTTCAAGAATATGGGATATTTTCATTTTTAACCGACTTCGAAAAGGAAGAGGTTACTCAATTCGATCGGTATATATATATTTTTTTTTTATTTTTTAACGTTTGATATTGAAAAAAAAAATATAAAGTAATTTTAGCCAGACATAAGAGCACTGGGGTATATCGGTAGTTTATCGCCTGGAAACGCTTGTGACGCGTTCGCACGAGCATTCAGACGTCTTTCTACGTTTCCATTAAGATCGTGACATCATCGTTTCGAAGATCTCTCGAGCGTACAGAAGCCATACAGAGGCGTTCGTCGAGTTTTAAAGCGTCGATTAGTCAGAGGCCCGAGTAAAAAGCTCGTCCCAGAGATCGTGACACGCTGAGAATTCTCGTTTCGTCGAAACTGCGACACGCGTCCGTTTGTTGTTCATTCGTGACACGTTCCCTAGCAACGACATTCTTGTTTTTTTTTTTTTTTTTTTTCGGGAACACGTGGCGAAAATTGAAATCATAGCTTCGTATCGGTTAATGTGTGTTATTTTCGACTGTTTTTTTGTGGTCAATCAGTGCTGAATCGCTTGAAGCTTCGAAATCAGTAGTATTAGTCAATATTTTCGGAGACGGCGTTCCTGTGGATTATTTTCTCTCGTTTACAAAGTAATTTTCTGATGAAGTGCACTTTGTAAATTCTTTTTCCATATTTGCTGAACGTTTGCAAAGTTATGATAATGAATTTTGTTAACGATATTTCAGTTGAATTCGAAGTATTGAATTTTAAGTTTAATGTATTCTACTCTATCGCTCGATGCTTTGATACTAGTAGTATTGGTCAATATTTTTTAAGACTTAAAGGAAATGAATGTACTTCGCAGACTCCTTTTCCTATTTACTATGTGCTTTCGAGATATTTAATTTTGTTAAGGACGAATTTTGCTACGACTATGAATGTATTCTGTTTGGTGCTTTAAAAGTAGTAGTATAGGTCAATATTTTTGGAGACAGTGATCCTGTAAAGCGTCCTTTCCTACTTAGAACTACTATCTACTGTCACAAAAAACACAGTTTTACAAAAAACATTTAATCACAATTCCATGCAAAATTTCAAAATTTAATAACACTATATAAACTACATTAATTATTTTTAATGAGTAATGGGTCATTTTTTTTTATTAAATTACCCATTAATTTTATTATAGTCTCAAATCTTTGAAAAACATCATAGAATCATCGTATCCAGCTATTTTATTTATCGAAAAAATCAACGAACCCTGTTTTCCACCCCATTCGAGAAACTTTGTGCAATACGACAACGAGACTGCTGTAACCCCCCTAGCTCCGTGTTGTAACGAGAATCCCATCCTCAGCGAAATTCTCATTCCAGTTGGCTCCTCCCTGTCGTTTGAAATGTGCACACGAGAATTCCAACGACAGAAACTCGACGTGGATGAAGTCGGACAAGCGTGTCTCGAAAACACGAGGAATAGGTGAAGCGTATCGATCGTTCGTCTACTCTTCGCCGAGCTCCGAAACGATAATGCTAAACTGCAGATTCGCGTCGTTGGGTTGGCAACGCTTGCAATAAAGGCCAACGTTATCTGAAAGTAGTATTGTTTACGGTTCGCTCGAGTTTCGAGGGTGCTTCTCCACGATTTTTCCTCTCTTCCTGGCTACCCTCGTTCCGTGGAACCAGGGAACAACAGTCGGAACTTCGGAACCATTTATCGGCGGTTTTTTCCTGCCTCACTCGGGAAAGAGGGAGAAAAAAAATAAATAAACCAGCCGAAACTTGCCGGGTAATTGCTTCCGGTTAACGGGACGAACTGTATCGTCTGGCTTTGCGGTTAATCTTATCGCTCGTATCGTTCTTTCAGGATTTTCTTTGCTCGTGAAACGATACTCGTTGAAGCTCGACGATTAGACCGAGAGAAAATTAAATTTGCCCGTGTTAGATGTTTTCACGTAAAACGAACGATTTTGTGTTATATTGTGAACTGAAAGTAACACTTATTTTACGTCGATTTGACGAAGGAAATTAAAGATAGCGTTGATTAAATTTAGATTAAGCAAGGAATATTATATTAACCCTTCGCACTCGAAGGATTTTTGGACGTAATTGGGTCTAATCTAATTTTCCAGTTAAGTTTCCAGAAACCAAGCTCACTATGTCGGAAGAAAAGTGTTCGAAATATTTGAAAATCTGTTGATTTTTATTCCCTTTAATTTTCTATATTTTGTTACGGGTGAAACTGAAATTTCGCGTTTTAGAATATTCCGATAAATTAAATATGATGCCTCAGAAGCACCACTCGGTTGCAAAGGGTTAATAACGTAAGACAGACCGACGTCTGACCACTCACAGACCCCTTCTACTGTAACCACGCGTTTATAATTAACACGTAGACTGCCACAGTGAAAACGGACGTGTGTAGTCAGACACGTTAAAACCCTAATTATTTAGAATACCGTCAATTAATTTTCAACTTCAACTTTTCAATTCGATGCCTAACATTGTTATCTTAATCATAACGCTATCCTCGATTTATCTCGTCTTTCCTTTTGTTAACACGTTTACTGCCAAGGCTCACGAAGTATATAATAGTTACACCACGAGTATATTCGTAGCTGGCAGTCAACGGGTCAACATATTTATTTAGTACGTGAAAAGTAACTTCGAATTGAACATCAGAGCGCAATTAACGTAGAAGCTATTAGAAATTGCAAATTTATGGCAAATATTTAACAAGCTTAAAGTATCACGATCCTTGAACGATGACAATTTAATCTTTCACCGAGCAATGCATATTTCATGATCGTTGAAAATATCAAAATGTTCAGCTTAACGAGCGACACGTGTTTCTCGTGAATTAGTGATCGTGGTAAATGAACGTTTCGCCAGGTAGACGCGAAAATTACACGTACCATCGTGGAACCGGCGGTGAAGCGATAACAAGATACAAGCATAACGAGCAAGGGTGTAGCACGGGTTCGGGCTTCCTACGTAAATTGAATTGTTTCGTGGAACTTTGGCCCGATGGACGGTCGACTAATTCACGCAATACCAACTTCGGGAAAGTTCACTTTCAACCTGGCGACTGTTTATCACTGCTCGAACCCGACGACGAATTCAACGGTTGCACACCTCGCTATCAGATTTGATAATACTTTCGTGCCATCTTGAACGCACCGAATTACCGTTGGCACGCGTTCGAGGATTGTTTCGAGATTCGCGAAATAAGGGACGCAGCGAAGACTCGTACAGGTTTCTGCACTTGGCATAGAAAACACGGACGGAATTTCACGCAACAATCGCATGAGTCAAACTTTGGCTCGCGCGTTGTTTCGGCCGAGCGACGAAGTTTGCGAATTATTTTGGTCGCGACGGACAAATCTGTACGTAATTGCTTGACGTCGGAACCCTCGTTTCTGTCGATTTCCGTATTTCGGGGAGACATTGAACTCGAACGATTAGTAATCGAAAGGTCGGAATTAGAACAGGAATTTCCGAATGAAACGTAAATATGTATTACTATCGGTCGATTTTTAACATACTTTGCCACAGATTGGTAACTTTTTACTTCTATTTAGTATAAATTACGAGTTGATTATTTTGATCAGTTTTGTCATTTTGAACACTTGCAGACATAAGTTTTGAAGGGTTAGCAGAATTTCATTTCCCGTCAAGGAAATTAAAATATTACGTATACTTCGCACTTGACGAACATTAACTGTGTAAATTGTAATCAGAATTAAATTTAAAATTCAGTTGTAGTGAAAGTTTGAACGACAGAAGTCACATACGAATTGTTAAAATGCGTCACGAATGTGATACAATATTTCAGGTGAAGGGTTAATTTCCTAAATTACTAAAATGTTCATTTTAACTTCGTTAAAAACAATAATATTATGATAGAATTTTCACGTTTGGATTTGATACTTTTTCTAACACTTATTATAATATTTCAAACGATAATGTTACATGGTATAAGAAACCGAATACAAAGTCTAAATTTTAACGACCATCGCTTATATAAGTTGAAGTAAGTTGGCGCAATGTTTCTCGTAGAAAGATCTGTGCGTAAAAATAAAATCAAGCGTGCTCTTTAATTACAGTAATAATCAACTACTTTTATAAATAACAATAACTGGTAATAAACTGACACAGAACGAAGATACTGCGATGGACATTTCGACGACGTCTACCACGTTGAAAATAAATCGTGGAATTTTTAATTATTCTATAATTCTATAATTATCGAGATACGTATTTACTGAGATTTAAAACTCGCACAGGAAGTGTAGTAGTCGAACCATACAAACTCTTGATATCTTTATATCTTCGATTACCTGATTGAATGAATTTTGCTTCAAATCTAATTAGAATGAAAAATTGTGTTACTGTTCCAGGGTTGAATAAATGTCAAACATTCTGACATTTTAAGAAGGTGGATCAAAATATATCTATTCCTAAGAGAGTATTTTTTGCAAGTGGCTGAAAATTACTCTCATCGTAATCTCAATTCGTAACAAACGCTATCGACCCTTGATTGTTTCGACAAACGTTGAAATTCCGGTTTACAGTTTGTTAACGAAAACGAATTAATTCGTCACGGTGACGATTCTATTTGACAAAGAATCCGGGCTAATAAAGAAACGCCGGTCGTGAGAAGGTCGTCACGCAATTCGAACCGACGTTTCTTAATCTATTTCGAGCCGGGATGAGTTTCTAACTTCTGACAGTCTTCCCCGAGCGTGCCGACTATGCGGAACCACGCTACTCTTGCTCGCGAGAGTCGCTTCTGTCACGAAGATCGATCGTGTTTGAAACGACGCTCGTTCTGTGAATTTTAATTGCCATGGGGTGTATTTTTATTTTAACAGAGAAAATGTGAGACGTTGGTGTTCTTTCCCCCCTTGAAAAAAAAGGTGAGACGCTTTGCTTCGGAGTGATTACGAGATCTATAGTGCATTTTTGATCCGTCGTTGAAGATTAGGTGTTTACTTATTTTATTTCGATAATATTTGACGATCCATCTATGGTGCAATAAGATACAATTTTAATAGATAAGTTAGGGTTAAAGATATTATGAATTTTGACTATGTGACACTTTTAGGAATACTTTCACAGTGAATTAAAAATTAACATACGTAGTTTCGTATTTAATTATATGTACACGAAGTGACCTCTACAGCGAGGGTTTCTTTAAAACGACGACTGATTTGTAAGGTAATAAGTATAGAGTAGTATCGAACAATTAAGAATTGAGCCATTTTTTTTTTAATTTAAAGTGTTTTATTCATAAGTCTACCTTTGGAACAAAAAATGAGTTAATGGTAATTTTAATAAAATATGGATATACTCTTCTCGATAAAGTAATCAAAAGAATTTTAGCTATAAAATATTAGAAATATTCTGAAATTAATTCTTAATAAACTTGATTATTCGTGCATTCACATGTCTTCATTTTAATTATTATTTTTTACATTAAATAAAATCCATTTCAGTAAAACCAATGTCTATAAAAATATGGACTTACATTTCCACTTGTTTCTATTCCTTATAATATGTTATTATCGAAATTAGTATAAGTCCATTTGGAGCTAAAAAGTCGTTTATTTTCTTTAACAAGTTTCTAGTGTTAAATACGTTTACCAATATTTTTAAATTAATTCAAACGCAAACCCTTAAATATCTCGATGTATGAAAAAATGAACATATACCACTTTCAAAAATAACGGCTCAATTGTTAGTTTAAATTCGCATACAGTCCCAATAGTGCTCACGATAACAAATTATCTAATCGCTAGTTATTCCAATTTTGCCTAAAAATCGCCACCAAAAGAATTGATTACACTCTGAAGGAATCGGCTTTCACGAGTTCATTTTGGCCCGTTGAATTCCTTTTGCTGCTGTCATCTTGCACGACCTTCGTCGCTTTAACGTGGTTCTCGACGTTATTAGCAACGTCGTGAACGAGTTCCATTGGCCGGTTTCCAAGGAAGGCCGAGGACGAAGAACACGGAAACGCGGTTCTCGACGAAAATCCCGTTTGGTCACCGCCTTCGGATTTCCATGGATGACTTCGTCTTCGGGACACAACGCTGCTCGAGTTCGGCGTTCGCGACACTTTTGATTATCACCGTTGAAATTCCGGGAATAACTTCGACGCACGAGCTTCGAGACTGTTTCGCCTACATTCTTAACGCGTCGACTGTCAGAGTTTTGTAATTCCGTGGGCCATCTTAATTTTCGTCCTCCAAAACGCAAGACGCCCCGAGTCGACTTGTCAGAGCAGAAATCTTGTTTGCGTCCCCGTTTTCGTTTTCTTCGATTCTCTCAAACGTTTCGACTACGTTTTGTTCGTATTTCCAATGTAGCGAGCGTCAGAGTGGACATCTATTAATTCCCGTGTTTTAGAACACGGTGTGCTTAGATTCTGTCTAACCCAAACTCGTAATTTGTCGCCTGTCAGAATGGAAATCTTGTGTATGTCCTAATTTTCGTTTTCACGAGTGCTACACGCTTTGACTTTGCTTCACCTACATTTCCGTTCTGTCGACTGCCAACATGCAAACTTTGTACATGCCTCAATATTTCGTTTCCTCAGATTTTTGAATCTCGTTTCGATCGAGTTTTCGCTAAGTTAATCCTTTGCAAACATACTTCATTTACCAGAGATCTTTTATATTACAATATAGTAAATTAAGGAAAGAAATGAAAATAAACAGATTGATAATCATTCGTATCTTTTTTCTACCAAAATAACGTATTTGGTTTTTGGAAGTTTCGGTGGAAAAGTAGACTAAATTCAATCGTAATCAAAAATGCTCCGAGCGCAAAGGATTAATTGATCCTTTCCTGCTTAAACTTTGCTGAAAATCTAATTCTCAAATAACAAATCCCATAAACTGCTTAATTGTCTTTTCGTTGATCGCAACGCCAGGCATTTGCTTCGCTTAACCTCCCCATGCGTTGTTGGCTGTCGGAGTAGAAATCTCACGAACGACTTAATCTTTGTCTTCTTGAACGTAGTTCGACTTCGCTCCGTTGAATTTGTTAACGCGTTGTCTGTCAGGATGGGAATTTAACGAAAGACCCAATTTTCGTCCTCTCGAATACAACAAGCTTAAACGTTCCTTTATTCCAACTTTCAACGTGCTGATTACTTCTCTACAAGTAGCTCGTTTTCCAATTTTATACTTCTACTACTATTTAAACGATACTTGAGAATTCTTTGGCTGAATTCGATTCATGGTTTCGGTCTTGAATCATTTTTCCATTTTGAACTCGTCGTGGCAATCAATTTCTTGCAAATGTTATTTCGTGAATGAAATTATGATTCTTCGCGTTTGAGTCGAGACAGGCGTTAATTAAATGGTGGAATCGTGAAAATTGTTGGAAATATATTTGTATGTTTAATTTGAGGGAGGTTAGGGTGGAATGTTGTTGTATATCGAGCACGATCCCGTTGCTTTTAATTATCTCCAGTTGGTTGCCACTCGTTGGGGTTGGAACTGGATGCTTGATTAATTCGGGACGAGTTCGATGTAATTTAGGTGTTTCATTTATCACTCGACGGGTTCTCGGCGATAACTGTTGGAACGAAATGGAAAAACGATCGTTTCTTCCACGATTGAAAAAAATTTTGATTGATAGTTTTGTTCTGTTGTCCAGGAAACCTCGATCTGGAAGAATGTTTTTGCTACGTTACGTTATACTTGAAAATGATAGGATTACAGTCGCTTTCTTGTTTATATTTGGTTTGTAAGACATCGAATATAATTTGGCGACAAATACAGGAGATTGATTTTCTGTAAATCGGAAAGAAACTGATTCAGTGTCGAACGATCACTCTCAGATTTTAAAAATTACTACAAATCTTCAATTTTTTGTAGAGATTCAAGGTTTCTCATAAACTCATAGGCTAATACTAACTTTTAAGATTTCAATGCCAATTTCTTACGAATACAATAAATATCCTACCCTCGGCTTCCAGGGTTCAGAACCACGGCTTTCGATCAAAAAATTTCGAAATCTTATCACACTGGTCCCTCGGTTTACATGAATTCAAGATTATTTTATTATTCGTCTACACTGACTAGAAAATTATTATCATTTTTTTCCAATATTTACTGTTCCACTGATTCCTATAGTAATTGATACCTTTAATTATATCTTCCAATCAATATTAATTCATCAAATAAACCATGAATCAGAAGTAAGATTCCGTACATACAAAAAGAAATTATTTTGCACATACCGAGGGCCCTGGTGCACGCATTCAAACAAGGAAACATTAAGTAATGTCTTGTGGAACTTTAAGTTTTCTTCGTTTCATGTTCCATTTCCTCAAATAGATTTTATTCAACATCAATTTTGTTAAAAATCTATTTTTAGAGGAAGTGGGACGAATGAAATCTGAAATCGGTAACCGCTCGCACAATCTCTGATCCTTCTGTCCGCCAGCTCTGACGGTCTGGAATTTTTTTTTTCTGTTGCAGAGCCGAAGAAGGAAAAGACTGAACAGAGTGCAAATGGCGCGGTATCGCCGAGCGGTGACCCGCAAACGAATCAGGGCACGGCTACGACCGGTAGCCTGCCGATTTCGGGGGACCAGCAAAAGCCAAGTAGGCCGAACACCCTGGAAGCCAGGGTGGTTGCCAGGAGATTGATCTTGTTCGACAGTGAGTACAGTTTCCGCTCGTAAATCGATCTTCTTCTTCGATTACAAACCCGTTTAACCATTTAACTACGAGTATCTAATATTCGACATCGATCAGATGATATAATAAATTTATCGACGGGGAAAATACCTCCTTAACACATCTTGAAATTATTCGTTAGAATTCAAACGATGATTTTCAGATTTGTTCAAGAAATTATCTGAACGGAACGCAATTTTGTCCCGTCCACAAATATTTTGATTGAATCTTACGTTATTACAACCCGAAATTTCATTAAGCGGCAAATTTAATATCACGACGATGTGCAAGATTAAAAATCACCGCCACGCGAAAAATTTCAACCCTAGATTACACGGGGCGCTCGATGAAATCCTCTCCAGAATTCATTATGCTGTTCCGATATAAAACATTTTGCCGGATTAACGAAACAACGATTTCTTTTTTCGGCCATGGCGAATTTACTACCTCGCGATAAAGAGGAAAGTGCGAAAAAGGGGGGAAAAAAGGAAAAATATCTAGCATCGTGATATTAAATCGGCGGAGAACTTTCTGACAAAAGCGAGATCTCGATTTTCGAGTCGGACCTATGTCGTTTCTGCACCGTGCCCGGTCGTTCGTTGTTCGACTTCCGCATTGTACTTCTCGAATCTATTATTTCAACAGATGGGTGTAATCCGCGCATAAGCTGGCGGATTTCTTTCTTTTTTTTCCTTTTCATGAATTTCATTCGAGGGATTACAGCTGACCAGTTTGTGATCGATTGCGCGAATTAAATTACCGAATCGGTATTGTCTGTTATTAAAAAGAGATTATTTTCGAAAGCTACAAAATTATCACCAAATTTTAGATTATAAAAGATTGAGGAAGTATATGTATCAAAATGTGAAAGAATTTTATTTTTTTTTTTTTTTTCCTAAATGCTTATAGGTTATTGATATAAACAATCTTTTTTGGTGAATAAATCTGAAATGATACGTGTATTGTTGTTTAGAGAAATGTAAGACGAAAGAATAAGGTGAAAGGTGCGAGCGATGAATTGTAAGTAGATCTAGGGCGTTAATGGTCAGACAAAGGTGTTCAGCCAACGTGACAGGAATTATATCGGCTTTTTTAACTTTTAATAGTTATGTAACTTGGAAAGTTGTTTATAGTAAAGGTTTTTCAAGAGATATATATACTATGAAAGTGAGTTTAGTACCCATTATGCATGAAATTTTATACAATACACCTGTTGCTCGAGATTTTAAAAAGGTTCGTCAAATAACTTCTGCATCAAATGAAATTGTAATTTTAGTTTATATTTATAGCTAATTATTTGGTAATAAAAATATAAAGACATTAAAATTTCGACTAATAAATTATATAATTTTTCTATATTGAATTATAATTCAAAGATTGATAATTTTTCGCTGAAAATCATATAATTTTTCTATATTGAATTATAATTCAAAGATTGATAATTGTTCGCAGAAAATTGTAAAATTTTTCTTTGCAAAACTGTAATATTTTGAGGAACGATAATTTGCCGTTAAAAATTTCGAAATTCTTTCATTTCTGGGCTGATTTCTCAATAATTTTAAGCCAAGTAATTAATTTTCTACAAATTTTCTCGTTATCAAATAACCTGGCAACAACTGATCAGTGGTAAAGAATCATTGCCTTAAATGCCCATAACTTATATTTTAACTGTTCTATTAATTTTCACGAACTCCTGTTCTGCAAACATTCCCGTTTAAGAAAAGAAAACCGTATTTTTCCAAACAATTTGTTCAAAGTCACCCGTCAAATAGAAAATTGAAAAGTTAAGGTAGAACTTCTTGAATGAGCTATATCGTTCACGTAAAATGGTTCCCTAAAACGGAAAGGAAGGAAGACGGTGATGTTTTCTAAGCAGAGTTGAAAGTTGAAGACGATTCGACAAGAAATTTCCCGACGTAACTGTTACGATAAACTTTCATGCGGCGGTCGGTTCTGTCTTAAAGCGTCTTTTAAACTCTCGTGTACCTTGGAAACTTCAAAACTTTCCAACTCTTATCTTCGACTCGTCTTCCGCCTTTTCGAGCCGCGAATTTATCTTTCTACCGAAAATCTTCCTACGTGTACACAAACCGTTATCGAGAAACGTGATCTTTCTCGGGGATTTCGAAGCCAACTGCAAAAGGAAAGAAAAAGAAACGTTTCCTCGTCTGTATAAATTTTTACGATAGAAACTAACCAGGGAAATGTCTCTTTTTTATAAGCTGATAAAAAGAGCTTCTGCGCCTTGCTGGGTTATTGAATATTTAATATCGAATGGATCGTTTTTCCTGCCAGATGCAGGTCAATTTTTATTTTCGAAGAACAACTCCGTCGGTGAATACAGAAAAATCTTTTAGGACTTAGGATGCAATTTTGCGATGCAATAAAAATACAGAAATTTGTTTAGAAATGGTTCGGTTCTATTTTCATTTGTAATATTAGTAATATTAAGTTAAAGTTAAAAATAAA
The DNA here is from genome assembly GCA_943735885.1 of Stelis phaeoptera. Lineage (NCBI taxonomy): Eukaryota > Metazoa > Arthropoda > Insecta > Hymenoptera > Megachilidae > Stelis > Stelis phaeoptera. The sequence goes on from OX030933.1 coordinate 10,362,660, forward strand.
TCATTTTGAGATACTCTGATATGTCACGGTGTAAAAATATTAACACCAGAACTACCGACGCTTTATGTATGCTGACTTTCAAGGGGAAAATAAAATAGTAAAATAAATAAATAAAGAATGAAATATATATTAGCATATACAGTAGGTATTTAGCTTGATAAAAATTAACACACATTTTAATAATAGCATCCTGATGAATTTTGTGATTTAAGTTAAGAAACCCTCAACCAGTCATTTTGACTGGTTCGATAGTTCTAGTGTTAATAAGTGCTATGGAAAATTTTGCAATTAGCTTTGAATTATAATAAATAACCCCTCCGAGGGAAAATAAGATTCTGTCAATTTTTATTGGTTCAGAAACTTATTTTATAACTAATCTATTAACCCTTGCAAACTGGTAGCCCTACTAATTTAATCGCTTAACTAATTAACCTCTTTACTTAATTTTTCGACGCTTTCGGTCCAACAACATACTGATACACAAAGTTATTATTTATTTTGAATCAAAACGAAGAGATTCGAAGTTTGTAGTTGAGGTATTTGCAATCTTCGTCGCATGAATTAATTTTCCTCTCGAGCACACGGGTGTCGAAAATGTATAATATAGAAGGAAGAGACCGTTGAACGAGACTCGTTTCTTTTTCCAAAACACGAAACTCGCATAGAACAGGTTAACGGTAATAATTCTAAGCTCAGCCAAAAGTGATCTGTACCCGTTCAGTTAAAATTCTCGTGTCAGATTCCCAACGTCAGACTTGAAATAGATCCAAAACACGAAGTCGTAAATTCCACGGTCAGTTACCCCAAAAAATTCCGTTGTAAATCCGAAAAGAAATATCCTCCCGCGGTCTCGTGCGATAAATTCGAAAAAAAAAAAATGTACAATGAATCAACGAAGCATTTGTAACTCGTCAATTTTTCATTCTGAAATTTCGTGATTTTTCAATGTGAAAATTATGGTAACTCGCATTCATGGAAAATACCATAGAATTTTCATAAATGTAGTTGTTTAATTTGTTACGACTTCTTTCAACAAGAAATTTCTTAAATATGGGAATAAACTAGTAGCAACCGTGCGTTTGATAAGAAAAGTAAATAACACAATTCTAATTAACAAAAGTAATACTACAAAATTTCATAGTGATTCCACTCAAAAAGGTATCACTTGAGTAAACTTTACTTTTTAAAATTTTTAACACAAATCTAAATATTACACACATACCTATCTTAAAAAAAAAAGAAATCAGAAATTTTAAGTAATCAGTTACTTAAGAAAAAAACTCCCAAATTTTGTCCATCTTTAATTTCCTTTTAGCAAAGTACAAATTGATCAATTTTACTCGACAAAACTATAAATTCTTATTTACAAACACATAGTGGTTCCGAACAGCCGACTATAAATAATTCGTTGACAGTAAGACAGTCTCGGCGATTAATTTCCAAGCGAGTCGACGAGCTGCAAATTGCTTCGCGATTCAATGACTTTAGGAGGCCCAGAATTCGAGGAATTCAAAGGATCTCGCTAAACTATTCTCACAGTTTCTGGCTACCTCGAAATTTCCTGCGGTTTCGGTGTCGCGGGTTGTTATTTGAGAATCATTTTTTTTCTTTTCTGTTTTGTCGAAAACGAGTCGCTTTTTGTAACTTCATGGAGACGAGTACTTTTTTATTCTCCCTAGCAGATAAACTCGAAAAGCTGCTTCGATGCGGATGGATTTTAATTTGAACGGCGCGCAACATTCGCGGTTGGTCGCCTCGAGTGTTTCTTCCGGTGAAACGAGCGGAAAACGGAGAAAAATTTAAACGTCGAGAAGTGTCTGCTCGAAATGGGAATAAAAAGTTTTTTAATGAAATCGCGAAACTGTTTAAAACCACCTTCTTTTTTCTAGAAATAAAGACAGTAATACAAGTATGGTGAATAAAGCGTAGATCGTATTAATGAAATTTTTATAGCAAGAAACAATACGGTGTAAAGTTTACAATTTTTATTTAATTTTCTATAATTAACTCACACTGAACTTTGATACGTTAATATAAAATATAGAAGAAACCAAAATATGGACACCTGTTAAATATTTTTGTATAATTTGTTATTCTAAAATTTCGATTCGTTTCAAAATTTAAAGAAATCGATGTTTGAACAAGTGAAAATGAAATTTGTATTCGTTTCTTTGAATTTGCAGTGGAGAAAGGGGTCCTAGACCAAAGCGGCGAGAATCAGCAGGTAATCGAGAGGTGTTATCCTCTTCCGCCTCAGAACACGTTGATGCTGTCGGAGCTTCCAGAACCGCCGATTCCATTGAGCGAGATCGGACCGATTCCACCCCCGCCGATGTTCAGTTCCACGAGTCCTACCCTTTTGTTGGCCAAGCAACGACAAATACGAAACCCTTTGTCATCCGATTACGAGGACGAAGGTAACAAAACCCTTCTTCGTTTTAATAACTATCATTTACTCGTTAAACGTTTCTAACTGAATCCAAACTGTCGCTGTCTTTGTGTTCTAACGAATTCGAATCTTGTGTTTCATTATACAATATAATTATAATATTTGCAATTATTCTTTAACCGAGAAGGTGAGATATTAACGCGTTAAGCGCCACGTCAGTCACCGGTGACCGACACCCGATATTTTCTATTATCAAATAATTGACAAAAAGAACTATGAAAGGTTAAATTTGAAAATTAATCGACTGCATTCTTAATAATTAAGATTTTATCGTGTCTGACTACGTACGTCCGTTTTCACTGTGGCATTCAACGTGTTTAAAATCGTGTCGTTTATTGACACAGTTTTATTTCTTTTATCAAATTTTACGGTTTGCTAATGATCCAAGTTGTGCCGATTCTTGATACCGTTGGTTCTTTTAATACCGTATCTTCGTGTGTTGCCCCGTAGAAGACGAGGAAGACTTCGACGTGGAGGAGGAGGACAACATGTACATGGGCAGGATGTCGCAGCCAGACCCGAGTATCGATACGTCGAGGGTCGAAGAGATACCGGCGAAGGAGCCAAAGTTTCACGCGGTGCCGTTGAAGAGCGTGCTGAAGAAAAGGGGTTCCGGAAGTGGGCCTGGGACGCCGCAGAATACGCCGACGCAGGAGAACAGGCCGTTGACCCTTCGTCAGGAATTGCACGCCTCCTTCAAGTTAGTGCAACGTCCATCTCGATCAGGACACTTTTTTTTAAACAGACACTTTATCGTTCTCGGGAATGGGAATAAATTCAGGAGCATCTCGATTTTTAAACTTTCACCGATTCATCTAAGCAATCGTTAACCCTTTCGATTTTTGTATCTTCGTCCCTTTGAATACGATTATTATTTATATAATTTTTTTATATACGTAGAAAATTAACGACAGGAATGAAACAAATTATTTCTAACTTTTGCTTTTTGGGAAGCTTTACTGTAAAAATAGATTAAACTCGGATGGTCGGATTTCTTGTTCGAAAAATCGAACGGACGAAGACCAATTTACAAGATATCTGGTCTGTAAACTTGAAGGGGTTAAGATTCGTCACGAGAAACGGTCCTCTTCAAGGTTTCAAAACTTGTTCCTCCTCTTTTGTTCAAAGTGGCCGCTCGAGGCACTCGGACGATTTTAATGAGCAATTTATTAAGGGGACGATTCGAATCTTGACGCCCGTTTCAATTTAATTAGGCTGCCGACTTTAATGGAAATATCTTGAGATCCTGAAGAGCACCGCCTCGTCTGGAACATCGTTCTTCACCTTCCGGTCCTTGTCATCTCTTTCATTCACACGTGTACCGTGTTCACGTATCATTTTTCTCTCGTTCTTTCTTTCGTTTTTATTACCTTTGTTTATATCTGTTCCTTCGATTATCATCATCGTTCTCTTTTATATTTTTTCTTGAACTCGTAATCGCGTCCCCTTTTCGCCACCCCTTCGACGGATCGATCGATAAAGGTGCGGGTTTAATTTCGCCAAGTGCAACGCTTTTTAGCTTCGAAATTTGTTCGCGGTGCATCGAACGAGTTCGCCCTTTCACTTTTATCTGTACACGTACCGATTTCAGTCATCGAGAACACTTCGGGCGGCTCGTTCGATTATTCAATAATGAAAATTCACGTTCGATCCTTTCCCCGCGAGCGTACGAGGCAATACTTCCATTTCTATTTATGAAATTTCGACCGCGACCGGTATCGCCTCGGAAGGTAATTACAGTCGGTGTTAACGCTTTGAAGGGTTCAATTTGCAATTTTAAGCAATTCCGCTATATCCGTCGCTAATTTCCAAATTACTTGTTAACTGCCGCGCTGCATATCAACGGACAAAGACAATTAAGTCGAGTTTGAACGTGATAGCAATCAAAATTGTTATCAGGTTGGTAATAAAGTTCGCGACAAAATAGCGGAATAATAATATAGTAAAAATTGGAAATTTTAATGCTATTTTTTAAATTTTGGCGAAGGAATAGAGAGGTCGTGATATCAAAGAAAATGGCTTAATTGTCGATGGCAAAAGGGATTGAGAACGATGCTCCGGTTTGAGATGATTCCCCCCCACTATTCGCTCATTTTCATTCACGAAACATTTATCAGTCACTAGTAAAGTGTCGTATTTTTCTTATGCTTAACCAGAAGGCCACCGTTGAGGCCTAGGATGAGAATATGGTAATTGGGCATTGGTCTAACTAAGCATGCGCGAATCAATATTGGTATATAAATATATATTTGTATAAATATTTGTCTTACCCACGGCGGTTGATCGCAGAGAACCAACAATGTTCTAGTCTCTTTCTTATCTTTCTATTTGTACATATTTTACGCATCTTCTATTTTGTACCTTATTGCTACACTCCTGTTAAAAAGTCATAATTTGATCAAATACGAGATCCTTTTCTTTTTTTTCTCTCTCTCTCTCTGTTTTATTCAATTATAGAATAATTTATTGACAATCCTGTTAAAATTATTCATCTGTTGATATTGATTATTTGAAGATCGCAAAGAGGGTAAGTGTTTTATGATTTCTAAACAGGAGTGTGTGTATTATATATATTTTCTGTTCTATATTTCTTTTTCAGTTTCTCTTTGTTATCGATTTTCACACTTTATATCTGTCACTCTGTCACATTTTTCTTTCGCTCTTTCTCTGTGTGTCAGCATCACGGGCGCCGTGAGCATGGTAAACGTAAGCGACCTTAAGCATGAGAAAACCCTAGGGAAATCCATGAAAAACCATCGTCCACGCTTCACACGCGTTCCATTTTCGCCACCAGGAAAGATTTATGCACGATTTTATATTATCTAAAGAAGAATCCTCCATTTGCACAGAAAGCCAACATATTCTGACTGTAATTCCATCAATTCCATTCCAATAAATTCCTCCCATATAAATGATAACAGAAACAAAGCAATGGTTTGAAACTATATGTTTCGTTCTATTCATCTTATTCATTATAGCTTTTGTTAACTTAATTGCCCTAACGTTTGGATATGTTTGAAAAGAAGTGAAAATTCATTATTTAAAGCAGTTGAACGAATGAAATTATTATGAAGCACGTGTGACGCTTTAAGTTTACCTAATCGATGTAAAGTGTTCAATAACATTTTGAGAAATGGAAAAATGGTAAACGAGACATTCCAAATTTCTCATTTTAAATTCCAAGAATTACTGGAAATTTCAAATTTATAATAGTCATTTTGCAAGACAAAAGATTACCATTTTCGGTGTAAAAATATGTGTACACCAAACATCTATAATTCTAGCGTTAAAGTAAACAAAAGGGAGTTACGAAGCGTGTTTCAAACAATCCTGAATACGTTAAAAAGCGAAGGGAACGTTTATTTTTGTCCACGTGGTTGATAAGCCGCACCACAATGTCCGTTTCTCACAGTTGACACAAGTTGCTTCTGTTATCTTCATCGACGTGTCTCAAACTCTATATACACACACACACACACACCTGTATATCGTTGCCGTTGTTTCATCCCACTGCGTATTTCGTATCTCGTGTTTGAAACATGGTAGAGTAGAACATTGGTTCTGGAGTAGCGTCGACCAACTGTCTGAATTTAATTACATGTCGTTTTAACGTTTCATTTTTTTTTTTTTTTTTTTTTGCGACGTTTCTTTCAGCAGTCGACCGGTCAGATTTGGCCTTGCCCTACCGTGCACCCTCGAGAACAAAGAAAACGCGAGGCCGTATGTGATAAGGGAGGATGCTGACGGAGATTCGACTGATGGACAGGTCCTGTACAGGGACGACTACGACGACGAGAAAAGTGAGTGTTAAATAATAAATTGTGTGGTTCTTGGTTTCTGTTGATAGCGTAAGAAAGATTCGTACGGAAAATAAAGTAAGGGAATAATTATTGGTACGTATTATCATGGAAAATAAAAATGTGGAACGTAGGGTTGAAAGTTGGGGTAAGAAGAAGAACCATTGAATGGTTGTCTTTAATTTTGGGAGAATCCTGGTAGAATTTAGAGATTCTGGGGAGAACCTAAGGAGAGCCTTGGGAGGATCTGTCTTTGGAAATAAAATATAGAAAACAAGGGGAGTTGAGAAATATTTTGTCTACATTCCCTGAAATAGAATTCGTTCAGACGTCGATTATTCACGAAGCAATTAATTAATACTAGAGCCATCAAGAGGGTCAATTGAAATTCCTCTATAATTCATCTCTAAGACAGCTTATTCTTCATAATGTGAAGTGGAGAACGACCTTAGCCCTTATGACTAATTGTATGTAACGGAGATGAATAACGCGTTTTCAGCTTTAGTGTCTGTCGCTATTCGTGATTCAGCGTACAATATTTGAGCATTAAACAACGCTATCATTATGTAGTTGTACGTAAAACGATCTGAGTGGTCCAACAAAAACTTAAATTATGTTATTGGTAAAATAGTAGTATAATACTTGTAATATTAATTTTCTTAAACTGCAAACTTTTGTCCAAAAATTAAAAAAAAAATAGAAATCCTAAGAAACTGATCCATATTTCGACTAAAATTTGCTTTACTTTTTTTTTTTTAATAATAATTTTAATAATAACGAACCGATACGATGTTCTGTTCGTCGCTACTTTTATCGTACTATTTTCTCTGTTTCTTTTTTGCGAATTACAGAGACGAATACAGCTGCAACGGTCACCGTTTCTAATTGAAATTTCCTCCTACATCATTCTTTGCAGGCATAACGCGGATTACTTTGCAATTAATCTCGTGCAATTATACGACTCGTTAATGATTCTTGCAGCCACTTTCTCAGCCGTCCCTGACGTTTCGCGATTAATTCTTTCCAGCCTCGACTCGGTTCATTTTTTATACCAACGTTACCGTCAGGTTGACATATTAAACTCCGAGTTCCATCCCAAACGGACTAAAAGTCACCGGAAATGCCACGAATAATCATTTATTCGAACAATGCAGGCTCGAGATTTTAAACAAATTTTGAATAATTCTATTACACTTATTGTGCTATATATTCCAAATTTTTGATAATAAAAATATAAGTTTGAAGATGATCAACGAATCAGATTGCGTATGAATGATTGATTTTTTGAATTTTTTATACCAGAATGATTTCTGTTGCTGATTAAATTAGAAAGACAGCGATTTATTTATCGTTCGTAATTAATAGATCACGTTTGAGAGAAAACTCGAAGCCCGAAAGATACTGATAGCCCGATTGCCAAACATCTAAGAATCAGCATTCGTGGACCGTACTAATTATACACCCGTCGGGATACGTTTATTCACATAGACATACACGCGATCACGCGAACACCTCGATGGTTATATTAATCCCCGAAGATAGCTGGCAAACGGTTCAGTGTGTTTCCGACCGTTGTTTTGCCTTAGTTTTCCTCTTGAATCGGTCACGAATCGACCGTTAATATCGTTCGTCCGTTTAATTCATCTAACGAGTAGAGAAATATAATTACGTTAAAAATTGTGATACAAAATTAATCAAAATTCTCCGCCTCCTGTTTGAAATCCCGTCAGTAAAAACAGTGAATACATGGAGTGTATTAACCATCGGATGACGGACCACGAAGAGAGCCGACAATTTAATCTAAATTTTTGCACCATCCTCCGTTTTATTGCCTGAAGATCGAAATACCGTGGAATACTTTTTTCTAAGTCTGATCGTTCGTGGGTTAACCAGTGTATTAAATCCATCTTTTATACTAATGCTACTCTTCCCAATATTAAAATTATTTTGTACACCATATGTTGTAAAAAACATATTACATCCATATTTTCTACCAAAATTTCTACAGTTTTAATTCGTTATATAAATTTAAAAAGAAGAATGTGACTTAACGCAGTCTGATTCCGAAGTTCACATACGTGACAGATCGTTCGAGTTCGGTAAATCAATTAAGAGAGAAAATTGAATAAATATTGTGCGAGTTTGATGAAGAGGGAAGGTTCAGCGAATGTTTGAGAGTGATAAGAGATGACACTATGTTATCAATTTGGACTGCATCGACTTTGTCGATCGCTTGCGGCTCGTACGAGCCTATCAAACCGGAACTTCGACGAAGTCTTAGCTGTTCGTCGATCGTTGGTGGCAAATCGCGATCGAATCAAACCTTAAATAGTTCGGAACGATTAGTACGTGATTCGATTGCCGATATAGTTCGCGGCATTGATACAGGTAGTTGTCTGTGTGTATGTGTGTGTGCTAATATTGGTTCACGTGTTCACGAAAGCGATAGATTTAGCTGGAAATGAAGATCTTTTGAAGTCATCGAAAGCTTCTCTTGTTTATTTTCATTTCTTTGCTTCGCCGATTATTCTTTCGTTTTTCTAGAATTTGTGTGGGTTGAATTGAACGGGGAATTATGTCAAAGACACATAAACAATGATATCGAATTCGAATTCACCAAAATTCCCAATTTTTTGTAAAATTTTGTATAAAATAACAGAATACTCCGTGTGTCTGCAATTAAATTACCTTGGTATCTAATTTTTCTCAGTTAACGCCCAAAAATGGATGGTTAACGAAACCTAATTGTTAGGTTATTAATTATGAAATTCTAAATGATATTAATTAATAATTCGAATGAATTGAATCATAAATTTCTGCAACGAGCAATGTTAATTAACCAGTTAAAATCGTGACAAGGGATGTTTAATTACGTGGCTAATTGTTTTTCTAATTGCAGGTCGGTTGGCGGCAAAGATCGCGCGCAAAGAGTCGTTGTCGTTGAAACTGGCCCTTAGGCCAGACAGGCAGGAGCTCATCAACAGGAATATCCTTCAGTTGCAGACGGACAATGAGAGGCAGGAAACGAAGGAGGCGATTGGTGCCAAACTCATCAGGTAAAAAGATCCTTCGTACTTATCTTCTCTGCTCTCGTCACGAAATCAAAGCGGTTGGAAAATTATTTTTAACCCTCCAGCGATGTTTAGCTCTTTCGTTCGTTCCTCTTCTCTACTGGAGGCAAGATAAAATATTATTTCACAGGATGTCCACTAGACCGTGCTAAAGCTGAAGAATTAAATTTCTAATTTTTGTACATTATTCCCACGACGTTATTTTATTGTGTATTCGGTAGACCGCATCGAAGTAAAAAATTAAATTTCCTAAAATTATGAAGGATCTGAAATCAAAATTAGTATACACTGAGCATTAATTTTTGTGTATTAAAAAAAGAAGAAACAATTGTAGGAAATATGAAACCAAAATTAATTTTTAGAGTGTAAGAATTCGTATCTTAATTAAATCGACAAACAGAACTTTATGATTAAATAATTTAAGGTGGACAATTAAATTCGCTACATTTCCCTGGTATTTTGCTTCGAAAGATTATCTCAGGCATTAAAAATCGTAGTTTGTCGAATTATGGTTACTAATTGTGTCACAAAGATTGAAATCCATCGCTACGAGAAATAAACAATCTCTGGAAGAGTATTAAAACCAAAAGAATTCGATACTCACATAACAGCCCTTGAAACAAAACCGTCTATCATCGTCGTAAAAAACAAAGCAGTAGCTTTAAAAAAAAAAAGGAAGGAAAGAAACTTTATTCAAGGTTTATTAAAAGCTTCGATAAGCCGTGTTGAAATAAATGAGAATAAAAAAAAAAATGAAAGGGGGAAGAATAGAAAAGCACGGCAGGTATTATTCGAAGGATGCTCATTGATCGGTCGCATTGAAACGACCACTGAATCCTTTCATATCTCTCGTTTCCATGAATAGTGACGTCTTTTAGCGTGGAAAAGCGAGCTTGAACTGTTCGCGATATCGGGTTCGCAGGCTGACGAATCGTTAAACCAGCGTGAATTTACATGCTCGCGTTGACGTGGCCACAGAAAACCGTGGCCAGATCTCTAAATTTAGGAATAAAGATCAAAAAGTTGAACAGAAACGTCCAAGGATTCCTTCCCTTTACAATGGAGCCCCTCGAAGTACCCATTGTGGGATTTCAATGGCAAAAGTTATCCCTGTGATATTTTATTAAAGATTCCATGAACCATCGAATAATTTTTTATCAATACATCCTTTCAACGTTCACTATGGTCAATAGATATTTCGTTAAATATAAATTTCTGTAACTTTCATAATAATGATTAGAATAGTTATTTATTATATCTCAACGTTCGAGTTTGGTGCAGTGTTTTTCGAGATAACTTTATAAATGTAAGTTTACATGGCGTCGAGAAATAAATAGTAATCGTTTGTGGATCTTCGATGTAATATTGTCCGAAGATTAGCGTTTATAGATAATTAATAATCGTGACTTGGAAAAATTGCATTGTTCCTCCAGAAATTGGTGGCAAGATTATCTAATGTTCTGGATTGACAAAGACACGTTCGCAAAACAGACCACAGTGTAATTGGTTTCGATATCGATTCACCTGGTTCGAAGAACGTGAGGGTTGAACCGACAGCTGTCTCCGAGGAGATTACAGCAGATCACAGGGCAAACAGTGGTCGAATCGCTTGTTTGCTTTCTTGCGTGGATTGTGCATACATCTCCTTGACCGTTTGAACCAGTCACGGATCGAGAAAATCGGATCGGGACCACTCGATGATAGACTTGGCGTTCGTTTGTTTCAGGCGGCTGAGCATGCGACCAACTCAGGAGGAACTTGAAGAACGAAACATTTTGAAAAGTAAGTCATTTTTCCAATAAATTATGAATTAAAATATTGACGGTAAATTCAAAATTTCACCTTCTATTTATGGTACATCGTTGAAACCTTCAGGCGAATCGTAACGATCAAACCTGCTTTTAGAAATGCTTTATAATTAGTTCCCTCAAATATGGAAGCTGCGAAAATGATTGTTGTTAATGAAGATATAATTAGGTGTGGATGAGACACGTGGTGTAATTTATTTTCAGAGCAAAGTCCAGCCGAGGAGAAGAAACAGAAAGAGGAGAAGAAACGATATCTGTTACGGAAGCTCAGCTTTCGACCGACAGTCGAAGAGCTCAAAGAGAAGAAGGTACATTTTTTACTCGGATCATCGGAACGAGGAACGATATCGAAACGATATTATGCAATTCGATGTTTTGTATTTTGTTTGATAGATCATTAGGTTCAACGATTACATCGAAGTCACGCAGGCTCACGACTATGATAGAAGAGCCGACAAGCCCTGGACACGGTTGACCCCTAAGGACAAGGCAGCGATTAGGAAAGAATTGAACGAGTTTAAGAGTTCGGAGATGGCCGTTCATGAAGACAGCCGACACCTCACCAGGTAATACTTTGATTATTTAGCGATTAAATTGCTTAATGCTTCATTACTTAGACTTAAGATCTTGGGTGCTAAAGAAACAATACATTTACTCGGTGCTTAGGTTACTTAGACTTAAGATCTGGGGTACTAAAGAAATAACACCTAGGTTACTTATTGTTAATGCTTAGATTACTTAAACGTAGGATCTTGAGTGCTAAAGAAACAACACTTTGATTATTCTGCGCTTAGGTTACTTAAGTTTAGGATCTTGGGTGCTAAAGAAATAACACCTAGGTTACTTAGACCTAGGATCGTGGGTGCTAAAGAAATAACACCTAGGTTACTTAGACCTAGGATCTTAGGTGCTAAAGAAATAACACCTAGGTTGCTTAGACCTAGGATCTTGGGTGCTAAATGAATAACACATTGATTACTTAATGCTTAGAGCATCTAGACGTAGATTACTAATTAAATTATTTGCTCAATCCATGATTATTTATTCTCGTCGGTTCCAGGTTCCATAGGCCATGACAATTGCAATGTGTTGAGGTGCTACAGTGTGGTGCGGGTATAGGTGAAGGTGCAGTGTGGTGGCCTCGTGTCGAGGCTGGATAAATCTCTCGGTAATCGTGGCTTCCGAGGGATTTTCTTCACGATTCGGCTCGTCGTTCGACGACGTGTTGACGGTGGTTTCTTTTTTATGACGTTGCTGCGTCGTGTTGTCATTCGTCGTCCTGATTCATCGCCATCATCATCACCGCCATCATCGGTAATAATCATCATAGTGTACATCATCCTCTTTGGTCATCGGCATTCCGCGTTGACGACGAACGTCTCCACAACGTCGACGAAGATTGTGATAGGGTGGCCTTTTGCGATCCGACAAGGTTCGCAGCTGAATGGGTCACTCGATGATTTTCTCCGCATTAAGGCTCGTTCGCACCTGAGCTCACCTGTTGATAATCTGCATTTGTTCGACGCCAAAAAAAAAAGAAAGAGAAAAGTACGAAGAAGAAACGGAATGGAAGACAAAGACCGTGGATTCGAAAGAATCACGGGGGGTATGGAAGTCCTAAGATCTAGGTCGTTGTAAAATAGCGGGTCCTTTTTGTACGCCACTCGACGAGGCGATGAAGAAAACAGCGTTCGCTGTTCCTGCGAAAGTGACTTTCAGTCGCGTTTTAGTCAGAATTTGCTAGCTTCTGGACGATTCAAAATGCTGCTCCTGGCGGAATAGGTATCGTTCGAACGAACTGTATTTCTTGGATACATAAATCGATGACGGGACGATTAAAAGCCTCGTGGACGAGATCAACTTGGCGAAAGCTTCGCGTGAGCTCACGTGTGAACGATTCTTTCTAGATATAAAAACGAACACCGTGTTTCTCTTTGCCATCAAGCTAGCTCGTCAGTGTCACCTGGCATATCATACGCGCGAAACGATTCCTAACAAGAAATACAAGAATTTTTCTTTGTTCGTGTGATATATCTTTGTGAAATACTCAGCTCGAATCAGGGATAACGGGAAGATACATCACATGAAACGAGTCGGGATGAACAAAAAGAAGAGAAGGTAAACGCCGTAGAAACCGATTTATGTTTGGTTTTAGTTCTTTCTTCTCTTTTCCTCTTTTTCTAAGACGAGTTCGATTCTGAGATACTTTTATACGTTGTACGCTTACGAGAGACTTCTCTGTTTTGTTAAATTTGTTTTTCCTTTATTTTAATGAAACGAACGAACAAAAGATAATGCAAGCTTCGAATGATGGCGGCTAGTATATATTATTTGCTGGTTAATTAATCATCGTAATCGATCCAAGCTATCGCGAATGGCAATAAATTGATGTGGACCATTTTTATTCCTGACAAATGTTTAAACAGTCGAAATACTCGAAATAATATACTTATCGCGTGTATAATTAGCCATGTCGCAAAATTGCCTATATTTTTTCGATTCAAGACGCTTTTGAAATTCGATACAAAACTTTTGCCGTCCATAAAAGTTGCCAAATTAGGATGGCCTTTAATTTTACCAATCCATTGGGTCATTCTATTACCTATTGTCGCCCGATGCAAAAGTTTGATTTGCAACAAATTCTCCCCGCCATTTTGCGTTGGAAATCTTTTAAATAATTTTAATTCGTCACGATATCGAATTCGTGCGTTCTCGTTCATTGCGACTCCGTCATTATCACCATTTCGCTTACAAAATTAATAAACAATCTTCTGGCTCGTTCTTTTTACACTCGCGACAAACGTTAATCGTTCTGCCGTTCGTTGTTTTACTCGTTCTTAAAAGACAGGCTATTGATCCGTTGAATTTGTCGAAAAATATTGATATTCAACCTGGTACGATCGTTCGACGATTTTGACGTTGATCGCTGGCCAAAATAAATAATCGATGCTCTTCAATTCTCGGCTGATCATCAAACGTACACATTCGTGCGCATCCATGTATGCATGAAATTCTACGATTACGTCATTTATTTAACACGTTGACTGTCGAGAGGGTCCTAAGTGATTGACATTACCAGTTCAACTTGATATTATTAATATATGAAAGATGATTTCGATTAACATTGAAATTATATTCGTAACTTTACAATTATTAGATATCATTGAAGTTACGATAGTAATTCGAAATAGAAATCTGGAGGATCGAATCAAAATTGAACGAAACACCGAAAGCTCCGGGTGCTACTGAAACTAAGGTAATAATTAGAAACGAAAAATTGGAAAATGAATAATTCATATTCTTGAGTTCCATAATTGCGATTATTTAGGATGTGACTTTAATATATTAGAAATGTCGCTTTTTTTCAACACTTGGATGCCTTTTTCAAGCCTGGGCATTTGATAAAAGAGGCATCGAAAAGTTGCTTGAGTTGTGGCAAGATATTTTAAATAACCATGAAAATTTTCTGTCCGAATAAATATTACATAGTTTTTGTTTGTAAATAAATTTTATCGCATTTCTTTTCGCTTTACCTCTACAAATTTTCCTTCGATTATTCAATTATATTTAATCAAACCCCCCAACGACGGTCAACGTGTCAAACAATCCCACACAGCACAGGGTAGAAGCGTCGTTCAACTGGCCCGGCTGTTTACGACAATCTTGTTCGAATCGACAAGAAGAATATGAAAGAAAAAAAAAGAAATACTATTTTTCCTTTACTGCCAGGTATCACTATTTCTCTATCGCGGAGCTGCCTTGAGGAGCAAACGCTTTAACCGCCTATCATATTGAGAAAGATAAAATACTGAACGAAAACGAGACAAGATGTGTATTTTACGACGAAAGAAGAAAACAAGGAGAATAACGAGAAATAACGATGCATTGTGCAATTACACAAACAAACACACACACACACACACACACATAATTTGTACAGGAATAATATACATAGCGCGTACTTTAGTGATCATTGATTATTATTATTATTGTTGTTATTATCATCGCTAGGCGACGCTGTGATCCTCGTTTCGATTTTCGATCACGCGTGTTTCGATCGTGGAGACAAAAAGAATTAAATAAAACGAAAAAAAAAAAAAGAAAAAACCTATGATCGTCTATCGCTATCGTTCGTGCTAAGCTGATCAAAGATTTAGATTCGTCGTCGATCGACGATCAAAGTATTTGCATTCGATTGGACAAATCGTCGTTAGATGAGAAACGAACGAATCTTGCACGTTTGAAGAGCCTCTTTGATAGCTTCCTGTTTCTACGAAACGTAATCGTCGTCCCTGAATAATCGAGTCTACGTTGATCAAAATTTGTGTCGTGCGTTGTAGTCGACGCAGATTCTTCTATTCAAGAATTTACGTTACCTTCGCGCTCGAACCGAATCATTACGCGTTGCAAGGAATTTTGAACGATTCGCGCCAAATACCAAGCACGAGGTAAATTTTTCAAACTGTAGACTCGGCTTCGAAGCTCGCGTCGGCTCGTGTCGAAAGCAAATCGAGGAAAAATAAATAGATCCTTACAATAATATACGAATTAATCGAAAGATAGAGTGAGAGTCTTGGTTATCAAGAAACTACGCGAGCTTTTGTAATATTTTTCTTTATCACGAAGAACTTAATTCGAGCGAGTACGTAAGTCGCGACGACGAGTCGATTTTCCTTCTAAAATAGTAAAATCTAGTTTTAACGATCGTCCAATGGGGTGAGAGGATCGTATAGATCGATCTCTCTCGTAACCCGTCGATGAACTCAGCTGTTCGATATTACAGACAAAAATGAAACACAGAAAAAGAGAAAAAGAAATTTTCGTCAACCTCGAGGTCGTCGAATGGTGTCAGACACGAAGACGAAGACCTTTTCTAGTGAACCACGGAGACGCGCGTGATGATTAACACGTTGATTGCCATAATGAAAATGATCGTGTTTAGTTCTTCGATTTAACCCATTATTATCGTAGCTTAGAAATATAATACACGGAACATGGCAGGTTTTTGTAACGCGTTGAGTGTCGCAGTAGAAACAACTATGCATGGTCAGACATACTACAATTTTTCAATTTCACTGTAAAGATAATTGTGGATAAAAAAAAATGTTAAATTTAAGATTGTATTTAACACGTTGAATGCCACAGTGAAAATCTACGTATGTACTCGGACACGCTAAACCCTTAATTATTAACAATACAGTAAATTGATTTTCAAATTTGACAGCCAGTATTATTAGATTAATATTAACGCTATCCGTGGTTTATTTCAACGTTTCTTTTGTTAATTATTTAATTGGGGAAAATTTCGGGCGACGGTCACCAGTGACCCTCACGGCATTCGACGTGTTAATAATTTTTTAAGATACCACTTGTTTAATACTTTTTCTCTGGCAACTCCCAGAGCGTTCAACGCGTTCGAAAATCCAATTATTCCTATTTTACTATTTTTTAATTTTCTTCATATTCGTTAATCTTTGATCAGAAGAATTACGAATTTAACTTTGAAATACTCAAACTTGACCCGGTCATGGTGCTTCGGGATTGTTTTACTTTAACAGCTCAGATTGTCAGCGTGTACGAAACCATTCTTAATTCGTGGCAAGAATCGTTAACGATCCTTCTCGCGGCAGTCAACGTGATTGAGGAACAATGTAAAGCAGGGAGATGAAGCGTCTCTCTCGTTCCATTGGTCGAGCGCTGTGGCTACCGTGTAGTCGAACAAAATATATCCATTAATTTCCGGTTTGCCTGCTGTGTATGATATCATATTGTGGGTCAGCGTGCGTGAGTGTTTCTGATCAATATCGTGAAAACGATCGAGATTTCGAGGGGTGCGAAGCGACAGGACGAGGATGAACAAAAGAAAAGAAGAAAATAATGGGGGGGAAAGTTGAGAAGCAACTTTTGTCGAATCCTTCAAAAATTCTATCAACGTTTTCCCAATTTTTCCTTTTTTCTTTGTTCACCCTACAGTGCGGATATTTATCAGAAGCACACAATAATAAACGACTGTAACGGGAGGAACGAAGACTTGTAAATATTGACGGTAGGGGATCGAAGAGAAAACTGAACGGAAGAGACAATTTTAAGCCGTAATTGTAAAACACCGCAATAGTGATCCACGCTAACACGCTAAACGATAATTAAACGCATGGCAGAGCGATGGGAGAATCTTATAAATATCTGATTTTAGATAAACGAAACCGACACACACCGTATACATATATAAATATTATACATAGAGGCGTACAAAACATAGTATGTGCGTTTTCCAGCACAGATATAGTTGGTATTTTGTGTACAAAAAAAAAACACGTGCGAGAGAGAACAAAATAAAAAGGAGAAAGTTTGCGTAAACGCGAGACAAGAATGAACGGAAAAGATTGTTGGATATTACGCGTCCAGAATTCTGGTTATTATTAATTATTACTATGATTGTCATTGTTACTATTGATATGATTTTTGATGGAAGAGGCGCGATGAAATTCATTTGTCCATGAACGAACGAGGACGTTCCTCGATCGCGTTCGATCGAGCATTTCGATTTGCTCTGTCCTCGTGGTTTTTCTTTTTCTTCGCCTGGTGCGAATGAACCTCGTTCCGCGAAATCGCGTGGATACGGTCACAATTGATTAACGATTAATTAACGCTTCGAGACCCTTGTTCCGTCTTTAAGGATTCAGACGAGGAAATTTTATATCTGCCAAATTTTTAATGTAGATCATTCGAGATTCACGAGAATTTTTAGATCGAAATTTAATCGAAGGGATCCGAACTGTTTGTGTGCGGCGACGACAGCCTTATGGTGATTTCAATGCGCGGTCCACCATCGATGAACCCGACTTGCGTCGATGGCATAGGTTTGCAAATTTGTTCGAATTTTGTCAAAATCAACCTTAATCATTCTATGTGGTTTTTATTAATTGTTTTACTCAATCTTTAAAACATTACCTGTTATTTAAACGGGTGTTAAAATAACCCTATTTAAAATTGACACTGTTTTTAATTAATTAGTCAAAGTACAATCTTATCGTATATTTATAACGCTGCTATTTGGAATAATAACAGCTTACTTTTATTACCGATGTTTGCGTACATCTCACAATTCGGTGAGACGCTAAATAAAGAACGAACGAATCCGCGAGTCTGCGCCAATTTCTGAAAAGTTGACAGAGAAAACTCTTTCGAACGAAAATCCATGCGTGATTCACAGAACGGGGGAAATCGAGCGCACCGTGTAAAAGAACACGATGGAAGCCGTAATAATAATAATGAAAGAAGGGAAAAGTGAACCGCAGTCAGGCTGTAAAAAAAAAAAGAAAGAGAGTGCGAGAAAATATTGTCGCGATCGATACACACGATCGTTTCTACTTGTATCATAATCTCTTACGATAGCGCTACTATTAAACAAGAAAAAAAAAAATAAACAACAATAACGAAACAGTAACAACAAAATAAGATAACTCGTAATTTAAGGAAAGAGTGAGAAAGAATGAGAGACGAGGAAGAAAGCATGAGTGTGAATCGAGAGACGATGTGCGACGAGTATATACGCGAGTCTAGTGATTTGAACGTGTCGCTGAGAATAAAAATGAGAATAAAAAGAAAAAGAGAATCGTAATTAACTCGTGGCTAACGGATAATCGGGCTCTCTCGTCGTTTCCGTTCGTTGGTCCCCCGATTCTCGTCGAAATCTCTGCTCAACTTGTATCCTTCATGTGAACAGAATATTTGCTTACGCGTTCGTGATGTAGAAAAAAAATGAAAATGAAAAGTAATCGTCGAGAAAAAAAAAGGCGCGGGACCAACGTTTTCGAAACCGTGCCCGAAAGGATTTTTACCAAAACGACTCCGTGATACGCGGAGTGGAAGCAAGTTAATAAACATTAGACGTAATTATTGGATTTCGTGATGTTTTTGTAAACGAAATCGAGCGGTGTCGCGATATTATCGTCGATAAATCGCGACCAGATTAATACGCACGCGCCTCGTCGCTGTACAAACGACGAGCTTTGCGAACGTGGACGCTTCTCGCGAACGATCGCAGGGATCGTGTGCGCATTTTTATTCGTTGTTGATCATGATTGTATATTTATAACCGTCCGCGATACTCCTGTTCGACTTTTCTGGTCTTTATTGAAATTTTATATCGTCGTATTTCATTTTAAGATGATAAAGGGTTCTCTGATAAGGCCTTTGGAATTTCTTTTCTTTTCAAGTCTTTGTTTTTTAATTCGCAAGTCTAAAACGACAATTTTTGGGATTAATTAATGTCAATGTTTCATTTCGAATTTCCAGGATCTGTCTATGTAAAAATGATACAGTACTCCCAAATGCTTTCCAAATTTTAAAAAATTATTGAGTATATATTGAACCGTAATTACAACTAATATTTAACATTTGTTTAACGTTCTAAAGGCACTGATCGAAAACCCTGAATCATTGTAAAGAAACAAAACGATCTTCTGAGATTCCAGGAGAATTTGTTTCACAGTTATATTAATCGTAACCCTGGTGCAAACGGAAACGCGATATCTAATAATTTGTTTAATTCGAATATTCTATTTATGTGATATCTATCGATTTTGATCAAAGGCGCTTGATTGAATCGAATGAGAATTCGAACCGCGCACAAGGGTTAAGGGATGCGTCTTTTACATTGTTAATAATTGATCATTGTTTTTAATAACGTTTTAGTTCGTTTTTGTTTGAAAAGATTTAAAGGAAATATCGACCAGGCGATCGTTCGCCGACGCGTCGTCAAAATTTGAAGGAATGCGTTGTATTATATTATCGAGAAACCCTTTAAATGTAAGAATAATAATGTATATATAATTATTATTACCATAAACTTCGATCGATTGCACCGCGGGGCGGCGAATCTATCCCGCCCCATCTATGAAGCGAAACGAAAGAAAAGAAAAAGAAGAAGAAGAAGTGGTGGGAAAATTGTAATGCACGAACGAAGACGAAGCAACAAATTCTCAAGGTATATATATATATAAATATATATTATATATTCGTGGATAAAACGAACAAAGTAAGATGAAGGGACGAGAATCCAAAACAGGATAACAGGAAAAAAAAACTGGAAAATTGTTTTCGCAATTGATTTCGAAAAAAAATGAAACAGAATAAAAAAGACGCTGCGTTATTCGATCCAGATCCGTTCTATTTTTTTTTTTTTTGTTGTTAGTTTGTACGCACTACAATTTATCGCAATTTATTGTATTATCGATGAAATACTGTAACAAAAATACTGTTAACTATTCTTAAAAAAATTAAAACTTTTGTAAACTGAGAAACAACCGCGTTGCTTCGTGAATTTCTCAAAAAAAAAAGAAAGAAAAAAGAAAGAATGATCTCTTGTCCGGAGGAGGATTGTTAAATTGTATTATTTTCCCCTGCTGAAAATCCTAATCGCAAAGGGAGGACAATTTACAGAGACTACTTTTTAATATTCGACATCTATATTTCTTTATTATTATAGAAACAAGGAGATTTGTGAGAGGGTTGCTCAATCATTGCGGTACAATTTGGTCCAAACTTTGTACAATTTAAGAAATTTTTGTTAAGTTTCGGAAATATTTTGGCTATCAACGTTTAGGGTTCAATTTCTCAAAATAAGGGCTAATACATAATAATTCGATATATGCTGTACTATACTTAATACACTAACCTATACCATACGGGGTTGCATCAAAATAGGATGCAACCACCCTAAAGTAAGGGGTGAAATTCGCGTTGAAAGTTTTCATAATATCTAGTAAATTATTATACCTTAATAAATTTTGAATTTATTAACCTCTGGTCCAGACACCTAAATTCTTAAACCAAATATTTCATATCCACAAAAATATCTTAAAATTTACTACAAGAAAATTTTAAAGCGCCCAGAATTAAATTTAAATCGTAGTCCGCCTTTTAATTCAAATGGCGACGAAGTTTCGACCCAATTATTCCAAAGATCGTGCACCCTCTTGATTAAAGGACTTCATTATCACACAGACCGATAATTTTTATTCACAACGAGATTACATTTTGCTTCCACATGCAACAACGATCAACATTT
This sequence comes from Stelis phaeoptera, assembly GCA_943735885.1. NCBI lineage: Eukaryota > Metazoa > Arthropoda > Insecta > Hymenoptera > Megachilidae > Stelis > Stelis phaeoptera. The sequence goes on from OX030933.1 coordinate 10,383,857, forward strand.
TACGCTCGGATCCTGCGCACACAATCAAACAATTTGATAGCACAACAACTTCGTCGACGTTTAAAAGCAGCTAAATCTCGTGACACGTTTCACTTAAACCAGTAAAAAAATATTGATTTTTATAGCGGCAATGCATAAAACTTTATCAAATTATCGTTGGCTTAAACTAATGGATGGCATCGACAACGCTGTTCGATTAACTCGAACAACAAGCTAACAGGAATCGAAAACACAGCTTCTTGTTTCTCACATTTTGTCTAAGGATACTAAAAGTGTGTAAGTACTAGAGATTCGTAAGATCATCGATCGTCGGCTTGGAAGATACTATCGCCCAAAGAAGAATCGAAATTCGAGAATTCCCTGATCATTCTCTCCTGAATTTGTACCTTTCGTCCTAGCAGTCGAAACGGAGACTCCTGTGCGACAAGGACAACAAATGAAATAATTATTTTTATACAGATGATACACGATTGATTTGTTGGAACGTTCTGTCATTGTTGTTTACGATATTCTTTATATCCAAGTATTCTAATCCACGACCTTCGCGTACTTTTCTTTACAGGATTGTTTGTTAACACGTTGACTGGCACAGTGAAAACGGACGTGTGTAGTCAGACACGTTGAAATGCTAATTATTAAGAATATAATAGCTAGCATTATTAGCTTAACGATAACGCTATCCGTGGTTTGTTTCGTCATTTCTTTTGTTAATTATTTGATTGTACAAAATTTCGGGTGACCCCCGTGGCAGCCAACGGGTTAAGAGTCAATTTTTTAATCAAAGTAAATCCTCATTTCTATTAGTTTCTTACCATATTTGCTACAAAGCTTTGGAATTGAGTTGGGTTTCAAAACTATCCCCAACCCCGAGTATATCAGCAACTTCTCAACTACTAATTATTATTACGAATGATATGGAAATATTTCTATTCCAATTACCATCCTTTTGGGAATCTATAAAGCAAGTATTTGAAAATAGTGACCTATTGCTCATTTCTAAAATATCTTTGACATTCATCAACGCCCCTAAAATAAAAGAGTTAAAAGCACGCGTTCGATACAAAAGAGAAATAGACAGAACTTTCGAACAGACCAACGAGTACTTGTTCAAACCTTCTTGGACACGTAGCTCTGCAGATCGTGACCCATGTAAAAGGCGATTCTCTGCAGACTCAGCAGGGACCTCAACCTGAGACACGGGTCAGGTTGAAGGAGTCGTTTCAACAGATCTTTCGCGGCTGGAGAAACGTTTTCCGCGTTTGGTGGCAAAGTTCCAGCGGCCGCGTAACCAGTTCCTCTGTTCTGCGGCAAAAGTTCGCTGGATGCACCTGCTGGATACTGCAACAACACAATCGTGACGTGATTCTTGAGAGAGATTGTCGTTCGAAGGCGCATCGATGATAATGGAAGTGACATCGGGAAAAGGAGTAAAGGGAGGATTCGATTCAAGGTTTTCCAAGATTTCTCTGGAAGATCGAAGTAATTTACGGCAAAAGATTGCCCGTCTGTTTTTCCAGGTCAAGATTCATTCAAAAGGTTGTTCGTTCTGTCGACGATTGCTAATTGTTCTGGGAAATCTGCGGAGAAGAAAGTTCTCCGACAGGATGCGAAGGCGTCTGAAATTTTATATAACTAAATAATTAGTCAAGATAAATGAATGGTGTTAATTATTAACCCATTACGGTTAAAAAGCACTATTTCAGAAGAGAAGTGCTACGAATTCTCGAGAATCTATTTAGTTTTATTTCTTTCGTTAATTTTCTATATTCTGATACAAAGCTTAAATTTCACATATTTATCACGTTGACTGCCACAGTGAAAACGGACGTGGGTAGTCAGACACGCTGAAATCCTAATTTTCAAATTTAACTTTTCAATTCGATAGCTAGCATTGTTAGCTTAATGTTATCGCTATCCGTGGTTTATTTTATCATTTCTGTTGGTAATTATTTGATTGATTAGTTAGTTGATAACAGCCAACGTGTTAAATATTCTGATAAATTACATATGGCGCCGCAGAGACGCCACTCGAGCGCAAAAGGGTTAAACTAGTAATTCAAGGTACCAAGCTATGAATTTGATAATTAATCGATCATATATTTAATAATTTACATTTTAAAGCGCCTTGATATGTAAATTGATGCTTGCAATTTGGTACCCATGCATTATTCATTTAATATTAACACTGCTCAAAGTCTGTTTCTGCAGTCTTTTAATCGACCACTTATAAACAAACAGAATGGCAATATTTAATTTAATCGAAACCTGAAGTCGTTAACCGATTTTTCTAAATAATATTACAACTGATAACAAATAAATTACTAAGCTAATCCAAAAAATTTCCCTATGCAACAACCTAATAATTCTCTTCAAAAATCACCCAAATTCTATCTAAAGAACAACAACAAATAAATGATCGAAAATTTTCGCAAATTCCGCTGGGGACAAAATATCAAGATCAAAAATTTGATTATCAATCCTAAAATGATCAGCACGGTTCGGAACCAATTAACAATCCGCACCTGTCGCAGCTGTGCACGAGAAGCTGAGGAAGGTCCACGGACACTGACGGTGCGGTGTCCATAAATATTTGTTTTTACGAGTAGAAGAGGAAGGTCGGCAGACTAGAGAAGCTATTACCAATGTGGATTCTAGTCTGTCCTAGGTGGTCGGTACCTAGCCTCCGCCATTCCGCTTCGCGCGGGTACATACGCAGGGTCAACGGCCACTCGCGACCCTCAACCTATTCGCTCGTTCAATATCCCTCGAGCGTGTGCCGCGATCGCCAGCTCGACGAGCGAATTTCTTTGTACCATTGCACAGGGTCATCTTTTCATTTTTCTCATTTTTCTCCCCCTACGTTGGTTATTTTACGAGATCCTCCTGATTCCTGGACTAATTGTTTCTCCCTTGTGTCAGATTTTCAATTCTATCGATGATTGAACTTTGTAACTTTATAAACGAGTTTGGATTATTTTGTAGCTAGAAATTGGAAAATACGAGAAAATATTAATAATTCTTAACACCTTCGTGCCCACAGATGAGATACTTCAGGAATTAATTTTTATCTCGTGGTTTATTTTTTTCATTTTAAGGATATTAAGTTATTAATAATAAAAAAACAATCTGTGAGATATCTTTTGCGTCGGTATAAAAGGGTTAATTACGAAACAAATCTTTTGAGTTTGTTGTAGTTATGGAAGGGACGAAAGGGACCTAATCGAACAAATTTTTAATACCTATAACTGCACTCGTAATATGCTAATAAAATCTATATATTTATCTAATAAATTTCCTGATCGAAATTTGTAACAGAATGATACAAGAATTTCACTTTGAATTATTGTATGCTGTGATTAACGATCAGTCGAAAGAAAAAAAGAAGGAAATCTTGGACAAACGGTACCTTGAACAGGATAAAATATAAATCAAGCGGACGAGTTTGTTTAATGATTATACGTTCATAGATAGATATCCCGTTATACGTATCATCTTAATCGATTACTTTGCGCTGCAATTTGTCATGATCTTGCATCAGGCTAAACAAGAACCGTTCTCGTTAATAACACTATTTGTGCATATCCTTCTAATCTGAGTTCTCTCGATACGTTCATTCTTATTCTGTGCTCCTGTAATTCATCAAAGTCCGAACGGAATTCATTCAATCCCGTAACGAAGCGTAATTCATCTTTACAGATCCAGTATTATTTTCAAACTCCTCGTAAACTATAATAATAAAACGGTTTAACACATTGAATATTAAAAAGAAAGAAATACTAAGAAAAGAAAAATTAAATAATTGTATCTTTAATTATTTCAATTAACTCTTAGATGACGAGATCAATTTCAGCATTTTTCCATATATGAAATCCTTTTATTTAAAAATTGTGGTTAATTTTAGTCAAACCATACACGGTTATTTCCACTTGTAAGTCAAAGGATTAATTAAGCTATTTTCAAATTTACCAATTTGTCAATCGAAGCCGTAAGCAACTTAACACGTTGGCTGCCACGGGGGTCACCGGTGACCGGCACCCGAAATTTTTTACAATCAAATAATTAACAAAAGAAATGATGAAACAAACTACTAATAATGCTAGCTATCGATTTGATAGGTTAAATTTGAAAATTAGTTGATTATATTCTTAATAATCAGGATTTCAACGTGTCTGACTACACACGTCCGTTTTCACTGTGGCAGCCAACGTGTTAAATGAATTCGTTGAAAACACTAGAATCTGTTTTTCTAATTTCTACGGAACATAACTTCTTTATTTTTCTCTTCCAACCCCCCGACGACAAACCATGGACAGATCTAACGTTGTAATTTGAATATTGAACCATTTCTGCTTTTGATTTTTGAAATTTCCAAATATTTCATTCATCCAACATACGGAACTCGTACGCCCGAAAAATTCTCAAATTATACACAGTCTGTTTTATTGCTTTCATGCTTGAATACCAATTGACACGTCTCGAACGTGTTAAACAGCGAAAGGTAGCTCTACCGAGAAGAACTAAACATTGCAAGCATAATAGATTAGCTTAGCTAAAAATAAAATGTCCTTTTATAGCGGGACTTTCGACGAGTTTAACGTGCGTCGATCAAAATGGTGAAACGCTTCGTAAAAAAAAAAAAAGAAAAAGAAGAAGGCTATCGGTGACGTTAAAATTCCAAACGAATCCGCTTGTTTTGGTTTCTGACCTTTCGATTCAAGTACACGTCCTTGATGGTCACGGGAATCCGGCGATCGGAACCGTGAACTTCCTAAAATCGTTGTTTACAAGCGTCGGCAAAAGGTGGGAAAAGGAAAGCGGCGAGGAGAAAGGACGCGGAAGGATCGGTGACCGCGGCGAACGAGATATTCCAATTCGATCTCGTCGAGGAAACCTTGACCGAGAGTAACGGTACAGAACGATCGTTACGAGATCGTTGGATAGATGAGCCGAGTTCGAACCCGCGTTGGAATCGCCTCTGTTATGCATAGATCGTTAAAAGATTCGAAAGTCGATAAAACGGTTCCTTCCAATGATCATCGGTTCGATGATCCCGTGCTTTTCAACTAACAGTATCTCGGCGAGAGGAGATCGTTATGATTGACTTAAGGAGATCATTAATAATTTTCTGTCCTTGCTTCCATGAAGTTTCCAAAGGATATGCACGTAGAATAAACTGGACGAGGTGGTACAAGGATCGAAGAATAATTTTCTTATTATTTATGAAAGACTATATCTTTAACATTCAGAGTAATTAGGATCACTAATTATCAAGAAGATGGTGATGATTCACTTAAGATCATTAGTTATTTTCTTCCTTTTTTTTATGTAGTTTCGAAGGATCTGTGCATAGAATGAACTTGAAATGGTCAGCTCAAGTTAGAGGCATTTCTGAAGAAGGTTAGAAATTGTTGAATATTTACACTGGTGGAATTATATTTCTGGACACTTTGAAAATACTTGAAAAAAAGGTCTTCAGGAAGTGAAATTAAATCACCAAGAAAATTCCCTATATTTCCTAATCCTTTACAGAACGCAGAAAAAAAGAAAGAAATAGCAAATGTTCGTTTCGAGATGCAAGTTCGTCGATCTATCGTCTTCGTTCGAATAGAACAAACAAGTTACCCCGCGAAGCTTCGCTTCCGCGTCTTCGCGGCCACTTCGAGGCGTCGAAGTCTTCGTTTCTTCCTCGAAGCGATCTCGAGACGCGAAAAATCAAGGTTCGTTGAACTCTGCGACGGCGCTTCTCGAAACGATTCTTCCTCTTCTTCTTCGTCTTCTTCTTTTATTGTTCATCCTTCATCTCTTCTGTGCCGTCTTCGTTGCTGTTCGTCTACGAAAACGCAAAAAAGCAACCGACTACCGGTCTAGAAGGCGAACCTGCCACGACGAATTCTTCCTGAACACACCGGATCAGCTAATTGCTAAACAAACTAAGCCTCTCTGCTTAATTCAACGTTTGTTAGCACCGTGCTTGCGTTTGTCCGTTCTGAATGTGAAAAACGACCGAAAGAAACAAAAATAAGGAACTATGCTTCGTTACAGCGGTTAAAAGTATCGGGAGATTTCAATGCGAGGACAGGACAGCGACTTCCCGTTCGATTATCAATAATAAGACATTTTTGGGAATTATTCGATATATTAGTTGTTAAGATATTTACCATAACTATTACTGGGTTGGAACGGAAGTTTTTAAGGGATTCCTATTTTTGTTTTCTTATAAGATACTGTTTATATTCAAGTTGAATTCGGTACAAACCTAATATTAATTTTTGTTTAATCACACTTTGGTACTGAACTTATTTGATTTGCAATCTTTCAACCGGTAAACGATGCGCGCTTACGTTTAAGCGCAAAAGAAATTAGAGATATTATCTTCTTTTCTGAGTTTGGTGCTCATAAAGAAATACTCAATGACGATCAGTCCGAGGGGGAATAAAACCGGTAAAGATCGCGCGAAAATACGAGTCCACTGACGATCGCAGACGTCCAACACGTGCTCAGTCTATCTTCGGGTTTCCTCTTTGTTTCGTGACATCCGTTCGTCGCATATCGCGTCGGCGTCGACGTGTGGCTGCAACTTCTAGACGAGCTTCTGTCGTTAATCGAACTTTCATCAATTAAACACCGCTAAAAACAAACGGTTCTTATTCCCAAAACATAGAAATTTGCAACGGTTCAGTTTCACAATACTAACATGGATATCTTTGGTAAAATGGTAAACAGATTAACCCTTTGACGCATCTAAAGAAAACCTAATATTTCTCGCGATTAATTAAATTTCCTCGGCCATCATTTCTTTCGTAGCAATCGCAAACATAAGCGACTATATCTCAGAGCCGTTTGAGAAACTTAATAGATTTGGAAGCCAAAGCCGGACGTGTAAAGGGTTATAGGTATATTCAGCGCAACTTTCCTTTTTGCACGCGAGGAAAATATTGCGCTCTGTCCTTGCATTCGTTCCTCTTTACGGCAACACAGTTTCGACGCGGAGGAAAGTATTTCACGGGAAAGAATAGTTCAACGATCGTTGAAATTCTCACGACAGATTGAAGTCGGTCGGCAGAAATGTCTTCCCCCGTTTGTCGGGAGCAGCCGAGTGGAAAACTTCAAGGGTTCCATGAGGAACAATGGTATTCCCCGTGGATTCAACGCACTCGCCCCGATGTAAAACCATAAAACGAGTCGCATCTCGCGGCGCAGGAAACAAGCGTCGCTTGTAAGGTGCGATTATGGCCGCGCTAACGAACGAACTTTTCGCTGATACGCGCCGGAAACGGTATACTAGTTTTGTATGTTTCTTCTGTCTCGAATCGTTCCCACGATTGTTTGCAGCCGTCAGAAAATTCATTACGATTCCCTTCGACAATTTCTTTCATTCGAGGTTTCGCTTTTGCACTAAAAAAAAACCCCCCCGATAAAATATTTCAGATTAAAAAATAATTAAGTGTCAAATTTTTCTTTCGAAGTTAACACATTGACTGCCGCGGATATTTTTGAAAAAGGTCCCTCGAATCACACTACTTTCTAAAAATCAATTTCGTTTAAAATGATGTATTAGGACTATCATACTTAAAATTACATTATTTTGTTACTTTACCCCCTTCTTCCCCACGTGTGATCTAGTGATACAAGGCGGCGTGGTGTTTATATTCATATTACCACTCGCTATTTGTATTTTTTCCAAGAATAAACATTTTCACTTAATAAAATTGTATTTCTTTTATATTTAAATAAAAGAATTTCGGCTAAGTTGCTATGTGTGTTACTCCATGCCACACAACCTATGCTAAACGTGCCCTGGTAACATACACGCCTAGAACGACAGTCAACGTGTTAACTGAACTTGAACAGTATACAAGGATTAACGATTAAGAAACGTTTCCATAATTTCCCTCAAATTTTCCCTGGTTAATTGAAAGGAAAAAAAAATGAAAGGACGCATTTATAGATGAAATGCAGTATAAAAACGAAGAGAATCGATATCACGGAATGCTCGATTTCTCGCTAGGTGCATCGACCACGGAGCAGGTTCTATTCCTGGCACGATGACGGTGTTCTCACGACAGAAACTGCAAATAGAAACTGGCGATCACGAATCCATCATCAACGACGACCACCGATGGTGGAATTCCTTGTCAGGAATTCCAGCGCCGTGACATTTCTGTTCGATCGAAGGACTCCAGAAACGGCACTCGTGACTTTGCTTAAATCGGTGTATTTTAACTTAAAAATAGCCTCGTGCAAGAAAATCACTGCAACATTGTTCAAACAACGGCGTGGGGAACAAAAGGATGCTGAAAGGTTGGAGAAACAAGGGGCGGCGGCAACAGGGAGGATAAGAAACAGAAGAATAAAGAAACAGACCGGTCGTCGTACTATAGTTAACACACGGCGGACATTAACTTCCCATTAAGTGTCGGCCATTAAAGGAGGCAGGAGGAGGCCGGTGTACTGGCGCCAGGAGTAATCGGCATCGAGTGCACTAGGCGCCCCGTGCAATCCGCGTGCAACTCTTCAGGGCTATTTATAAACCTGCCCCGCTGCTGCAGGCGGATGGCCACGCGTGAATGAACTCCCGATAAAATACCCTTTCGGCGACATTCCTGATAAAAACGCGTTTTCCGGCCTGCGCTCCCGCTAATCTTCGCCCAAGGATAACGGACAGAACCGTTCTGGCCGATCTTGAAACACGATCTTGCGATCAGGATTCGAGGAAAAATCGGATAATCGATTCTGTATGAAAAAAAAAGATTAATGAAAATGATATTTTATCGAGGTGTTATTGGGAACTCGCTTTCCATAACGTGGGAAAGGGGATTTATAATCTATTTTTGGAAATATGGAAGATTATCTTTCGAAATGAAATTTTGTATTAAAATTAATTAATCAAATGAAGAGAATATAATTAAAATTCCATGAAATTTTGAACCGTCTGATTGTCCAAAGCAATTTGACAAAGTATCGATAATTTCGAATGGTTGTTCTGACCATCGAGAAGATCCAGTCGCAACTTATTCCTGGATGTTCGTCCTCGAGGAGAAGGAAGCCCGAAGGACAGTAATTTCGTTGAAAATCGATGATCAAAGCGTACGTGGCCGATCGAGCGTTGGAAAACTGTGATATTACAGTCGGTGGCCAACATTTGTTCACGTAGCAGCGTATAACGATCTAGGAGATCCTATAAATAGCGGCTGGAGCGGACGAAGCGGATTCCCAAGGAGGATTTCGTATCAGAAGAAGAAGAAACCTGGCCAGTCAGGTGGTTGTTTCGTCGGTAATTACCAGGATCGAGGCTCTCCTCGAGTTCGCGGTACCAATCTTTGAAGAAGTGTAACGAGTACCAGTCCACCAACACAGTCTCGTGCTAGCTAATATTTAGAATCTATAAATAGCCGGATGAACCTGAAGGGAAGAGGAACACCGACCTGTCCTTGCCGGACTGGTATCCGAGATCAGCACATTCTACAGCAGGTTCTACTGTTTGCCTTCTTGTTGCAGATGAATTATGCAATTATTTCAGTCAATCTTCCTTCTTCGACGTTATTGGAGGAAAATACTAAATGGGTACTTTGTTATTTTTTTTTTTTTTTTTTTAATAATCGTTCTGCGTCTCTTCGGAATTTAAACGAATTATATTTAATGGTCGCAAGTTCCATTGCGATCCTCGTAATTTAAAAGAACGATAACAATGATTAAAACTATATTTGAAAGTTTTTAAAGTCAAAAATATTGGGCACGGTATCGTTAAAGTATGAATTGATTGTAAGCTTCATTTGTTGACAATGGAATAATTTATCGCGGGTCAAACTGTCTACGATATTTGATTTCGTCATTCACCTGTCGCTGACAATGATTAGTAACGATTCGAGTCATAAGAGTCTAACTAATCACCGTCTGATAACTTACAATCATTAGTCACTGTCACCGACACGATTCAAGTGTCTTGGAACCGTGAAACAGACGAATGGTTCATTAACTTCGCCTATTCAACCACGCACGACTAAAAACATATATTTTTATGTCTCTACGAATGAAGATTTTGATTGAAAAGAGAAGTACTATAGTGTCTTGGAGTAGACAGAAGTGTGACTGATTTTTCCAAACAATTACAGTAGTATCTTGGAACATGAAATTAGTTATAAATCGGTGCAATAATTTATCAAAACCTGGAAATCCATATTTCTATATAACAGTAAATTATTAGCCTAAAACGAAACGTAGCAGCCTGTACTTCTATAATTCGTACGACTCGTAATACAAGGATTCAATATACAAAATTTCGCTAAAAACAGTACCTTGACTGCCACGCTAAAAGCACTGAAAACTTCGTTAGACGAAGCATTTATTTCTCCCAAATCTTACAATTTTTCGTCATTTCTATTATTCAGAATTTGGAATACCTAATACGACGATTTCTAATTAAGTAATTGAAAGGATGTTAGAAATTCAAGTGTCAACATGTTCAAATTATAAAGAGTGTCCAGGAAATTCAGCGCCGTCGACTAACCTCTGCCCCACTGAAAAATACGCCTGAAGAAGTTTAAAAAGTCCGCAAGATGGTAGCAGATCAGATAGCAATCACCGAGTTCCAGGATAACCGTGAGGCGTTATGCTCCGCGAACAAGCAGCACGCGAGCGAGCGAACACAAGCACACTCGGCCAGTTAATACACGAGATCTATAAATAGCCGTGTCGAGGGTGCATAAGGCATCGTATCCCAAAGGGGAGGTGCACGCGAGATGTCTTCTCCACCCGTGGGCCCCGGGGATAGAAAAATAAAAAAAATATATACATATACAGGGGGGAAAAAAAATGGAGAATCGACTGGTTCAGCTCGGATGCCTTCTTCGGCATAGGCGCCAGAGCATCGTAAACTGGAGGATGATCGTTGCTTTTTTCCATCGTGTGCTCGCTGCTCTACGCTGGAACAACTTAATTCTATGTAATTAAGGGATAAACGAGGTTCATTTGTCGGTGAACGTTCGAGGAATCCTGGTGTTCGTCGGAGAAATTTAATTATGCGACCAGGACACTTGGAAATGGAGGGATATTTATCGAAGAACATCGTCTGATCATGATGGATTCGTTTTGTAATCGATTCTGTGCATTGAAAATTTCTAAGAACCTCGTGATCTTGAATGAAACCTAGAGTCGGTTAGAATGACCCTAATATTGCATTGTTTCTTCCAGAAACGTTTATTTTAAGACATACTCTCTTAGCGAATTGCCGTAACTGACGATAATTATCCTTGCCTTTATACTGACGCTGAATCTTTTTGTTTGTGTAAGTCCTTGATCAGAAGTGTCAAATATTCTTACACGAATGTATCCATAAATATCTAATGAATACGAATCTTCAGGATTCCCCATCAATTTTCTATCGTGCAAACATCTGACGTCTGTGGTACCCAAATTAATAAAGAGGGAGTTCGTTTTCGAATTCAAATAACAATTCCGATAAAACCAAGAATCTAAAGAGTATTTGGTATCTTTTGATCAAGATTGTATAATGGAAGTACTTTAACAAAACAGCTGGTTTCACGCCAATGGGTGGACCTCCGGACCGTGTTGCAGGGTAGGCCAGCTCCTGTGCACGTTCAGCCTCCAGAAAGGAAGTAGCGTAACGAGATGGCGTAGCCGGCATCTTGCAAAGATGCACCCAGCCGCCGGTGCATCTTTGATCGTGGAATTTTTCTCGTCCGAAAAGGGGGACAGTGGAAAAAGGTAAAAGCTCCGAGACCGAACCAGAGATCTGGTTTACCTTGCGAAGGTTTTCTTACGTCCTACGAATCGGGTGCACCGATCCTAGGTGCAACCACCCCTCGAACGACCATGCCGCCTCTGTGCAGGCATGGTAACCATAAACGCCGAGCGGTTTTTACCGTGGCTGATCGGCTCAAGGGCGGCTAATAGTCCCGCAAGCGGACTCCTATCGGTGTGTTTACCCGGCTAGCTAGCTTGTTACCAGCTCTTCAACGTCGTCGATGCTCTAAACGAGACGGGAATATAGTTTATGATGGCAGTGGTGGCAATCGTTAAGGCTGATTTACGCCGAGGAAGCACTCTGATGCACTTCTGACGAACCAGTCGACTGTTATGCCGGTTAAATTGCTCCTCGAATTACGCGATGCCTCGAATTTTCGTTATTCCACGGCTGGAAATGACAACCACCGGACCGTGTGTGCAATCCGGCTATGATAATGGTAATCATGGTGCACCAAGCAATCGTGAAATTGCTTTAAAATTTGCAGAAATTATTAACGTGCTTTGCTTTAAGTATATATCAATTTCTTTTTTTTTTTTATTTTCATTATTACAAAGTTTTAAATATTTGACGCAACGAACGATCGTATAACATAATATAGACTTTGATAAGTATCTTAGAATTTTTGAGCAAGGCTAATAAAAAACAATTACTACTTTATATCAAGATATGGAACAATAAAAAATTATTCCACTGAGAAACTGAGCAAAGGCTAATCGAAGCATCTGAGTTAAAACAAAGAGGTTAAGTTTTACTTACAGAATAATACAAATTATTGTACTAAGAAGAGACATGGTTTAATATCAACGTATCGGCCAGTAACGAGGGGTTTTCGTATAAAACTCAGAAGCACTCTTACCGTTAAAACGTATCCGAAGTATACGTTTTATAATCAACAAGCGCATCGAGGATGTTCGTGAATTGTTTTCTTCGAGTCGTAAATCGTCGAAGCAAGAGTTTGCTTGGCCAGCAGCAGAAAAGAGAACAACGAAGTCGGATACATTGTTCGCGACGAGCGTTCTTCTTCCACCGTCCATTGGCCATCATTTTTCTTTGTTCCCCTTAAGTTTGCCTCCTGCAGAGAGACGAAGAGACCGAGAGATGCACAGCCGGTTTACCTTGCGAAGCTTTTCTTACGCCCCTGAGACGCTACCCTTCCACGATCTCGCAGAAACTGACGGCTTTTTGTGTACGATCTGATTCTGAAGCTTTGAACGTCGCTGAGCACAGCAACGAGAACGAATGTTACCAAAGAATCGAGCTACAGAATGGATTTCGATAGAAGAAAATACGAATCTCGAATAAAACCTGGGTACGACCGAAAATGGGATAAAATTTGGGTGGGGGCAATATTTAAATAATTCGTCATAAACAGTTTTAAATAAAACCTAAATAAATTCACAAATAACGAATAACTTCCAATTTCCAATAATAATTTCGTGTACGTTCAATCTTCGAACGCAAATTTTTGAGAACAACGAATCACTTTCCGTTCGTCGATTTTACAAAGAATTTTTCAAGTCTACACAGACCCTGTGTCCGTCAGTATATTTATCTAGAAAACAATTATCATGAAATGTCACACGTAACGAGATTAACCATGGAATTCAATTTCGTAATCTTAATTGTTTTCTCTCTATATCCCGTTTCGCAATCTATTCCCATGGTGTTTTGTAGACAAAAGTGAATACACACGTTTGACTATCGTATGCTGGATTACGCTGCTAATTGAACGAGTGGTTTTTTTTTTCGTTTTATTGAAAACCTTGAATAGCAGGCGTTGACAATGGCGAGACGATGATCAAAGCGTGAACGAAATCACCGGCGACAGGTATTCTCGTAAGGAGAGCGTGGAATAGTAATAAAACAACCATCCTGCTGTTATACTCGATAAAGACACCCCTCTGGGTCTTTAATGACGGTGACAAGGAAGAATAACGACCGTGAACGTAATACTCTAATGGCCTTTTCAGATACGTATGGTAGAACAGCGTACGAACAATATCCTTACACGTCTGGCAATTTAGATTTTCTTAATCGTTGCTGAAATTAATTCTTATCGCACGATATTGTGTCGTGAATTTAAAAGTCAAATCATCGTTTAACTCCTTCACGCATCGCCCTTTGTTGCTTGCTATTATTCAACTATAATTGCTTGCAAATTAAAATTGCAAACGTAATGAGTGAATTTTCTAAAAGGAATAAACGATGAATTTACCCTATCGCTGTTAAGGGTAATTAGCAATTATAATTCGTCGGTGCAGAAATTTCAAAATTTTCTGGGTCTAAACCGACCCGATATGTTACAAGAATAAACACACTCTGTATTAGAAAAATTGCACCAATGAAGAAACTAAACATAAATCAAAGAAGAAGGAAAATCACACGGTAATTAGCACCTCCAGACCGCTTCCATCCCTCTCGATTCATCTTCAGGATCAAAGAGAATGATCTAAGATCCACAAGCCCCGAGTTTGGCCCGAGGGTGTCTGGACTGTTAATCTGCATAGAGAATCTCGCGAAGTAACAAGGCAACATCGTATTTTTGTTCGTGGCCCGACAGGACCCCTGATATATATCACGGGCTCCATCGGACAGCTAGGAATTATCGCTGGCTTTAAAAATTCGTCCTGCAAGGATGAGTCGTGTGGGGGCCCGAAAAACTCGTTAAGGGGCCCCGGACTTTTGTGTCGAATCGAACGGGCCTCGTCGTGGTAGTCGAAAAGCTTTCAGAACGTTGATGTTCCCGAGGAGGGGGACTAATCTGACAGCCAGGGCTTCGCCGAGATCTTGAACGATAATAAAGAAAAAAGATGCAACACTTTGCGCGTAACACAATGGATCATTAAGTATTTTTCTTTGCCTCTCGAGGATTACGAAACGTAAATAGCGATTGATGAGCGGCTCAAAATTATTTGACCAAAAACTGATAAAGCTTTTTATGTAATTTGTTGAATTAAAACTATTTTTGTTCGGGTTCTTTCGTAAGAATTATGATTCTTGATTCTATTCTTTCTTTATCATTAAATTACACAAAAATAGAATCTAATGGAAGAGTCTCTGTTCAAATGATGAATCTTTCGGTGTTCAAATATGACAGATTCTCCCGTATGCCGGCACAGAAATGATTTTCCATTTCGCATCAACGAAGACGTGAAAAACATCGGAGTTATTCAATAACGAAGAGAATGATCCGTGAAAAGGTTGGTGAACCTGGTGAACGCAGCAAAACCTCGAAGGTCGAAGTCTTCGAGAACTGATCCACGGTTGCGCGTCCCTTAGCGACCGGTCGTTGGTTGTTCATCGCCTTCAGGCGCCACGAAGGGTGACTCTTTTTCTTCTTCTCTCTCACCCTGTCCCCCTCCAGCCTTCCTTGTCTCCCCCCCCCCTTGACGCGTCTTTTTCCCCTCTGCCCTTCGTTCAGCTTCCTCCAATCCCCGTCTGATTCTCCGTCGACCAGCCCGTATACGGGGATTCGCGTCGATACGCTTGCTGAACGGGCGAGCAAAAAGCTAAACCTGCTTCCACCGTGTGGATCTTCCTCTTTTTTTCCAGCCGAGTTCCCCCCTGGTACCACGGCTCTCCCTCTTTGCTTTCCACCCTCCGCCACCACCTCCGTCCATCCTTCGACCAGACCCTTGGACGATTCCTTAGGACACAGGGCGACCGAACGCACGATGGTTTCAGACGCGGCTACGCGTTCTTCTTCGTGCTGATTATAAGATTTTTTGTTTGTTATTATCCCTGCATTTCGAAGGATTTTTCTTGCTAACCCTTAAAATGTTCGTTGCTACTTGAAATCCTATTTAACGTTTTATTCGAAATTATTTTTTGTTATTTTTCGAGGAAATACTTTAAAATAAGAAATCGTGCTGATTGGAAGAGGTATAGGGCTGATTTTTAGTTCTCGGACCAATTGATGACTGCCCTCGTTACTTGGCCACGAACGAGTTTTAAGACAATTATTTTATTTCCGAATATAATAATGAGAAACTTTGACTGGACGAGGTTACAATATTTATGCTCACGTCGTCGATGGTATTCGTACGTTTACGATCAACAGGATTCTGTCCGACTAACAGTATCGGAGATTCAGAGAATTTCTGGTACTTTGTTTTAATTTGTTGAAAAACAATAAGATCCTCCGGAGATAATCGATGACCCGAGGCCGCACGATTGAATCGCGATCGTAAATTAACGTACGAAAAGTAGGAGACATGGAAGAAGGAAAAGGAGGAGTCGAGACACGAGGAGGGAATGAGATATCGCGGTATAGACTACCGGCACGTCGTCCAAGTAGCTAATTTAGTAGCTGGCGCCAGGTTCCTCGTCCGAGAAGAGCACCCGTTAATCCTCCACGGTTGCTTATTTTTATTCCTGTGTTTCTTTCGATCGAGCAAACGCGTCGGCACACCCAGTTCCCTCCTGTTGCTCGCAATTCCTACGACCGACACGATCAAATTCGCTCCTCCACGATCAAACTGGACACGTTAGACATGCTTCGAACTTCATTCAACGAACGGTTCACTGTTTTTACCAGGAGAACAATCTCGGTCCGTTTCGACGCTTCTTTTCGCTCAGAGATTATATTCATCTTTGTCAGAATAACCAAGTCGAAGCAATTGTCCCTTAATTAACGCGGGTCTGTAGAATTTTGATGACGAAGCATCGTTTTTCTTACAAATTAATCTTCTCCCGTTCACGATTAAAATACCTCGAAGACTGATACTTAATCGAAGCTTTGGAGTCGTAAGATTTCTCGTTCTAATCCCATAGACTTATAACCACTAATCCATAAAATCTCAATCTGACGTATCGTGGACGAAGCGCGTAGAAGCCGGTTTTCACGAGTCAACGTTCGTAACCGTGCAATTTTAGCCGGGTGTCCCGAATGGACGAGAAACGAATCTTCCGTGTTTGCTTTAAATCGGATTCAGGCCACTGATGTCGCACCGGTTATATTTAGACGGCAAGGATCGATGGAACGGGCGAAATACACGGGGCCAGGAAAAGCACACGGGGAATGGCACCGTGGAGAAACCAGCAAGCGTACGCGCGATCGAGCGCATACGCGCAGCCCATACGAGAATCGGAACGGTCACTTTGAATCGGTAATTAGCCAAGTGCCGATTTAATGGAGCGTGACGATCCTTAACGGTAGATTCTCGATCGAGGATACGAAAGGATCGAGTGTCCCGCTACTGCCGGCTACTTTTTCGTTGTTGGAACAACTGGCGATGAAATAATAATTGTGTAAAATTGCATCGTAGTCTAGTCAAAGTTAACCCTTTGCACTCGGAGCATCGAAATCCATTTTGACAGCGAAATTTCGAATCTACTTATTTTTATTCCTTTCCTAAACTTCAATCTCACGTTTTAAAATACTTTGGTAAATTAAATATGTCCCCTCAGAGGGGACGACCGAGTGCAAAGGGTTAATTTTGAACTAATAACCATAGCTCAAGCTACAACGGATCGGTAATAGATGTCACAAACAATTCTACAATTTCAAGCATCATCAGAAACCAGTGTCTTAGCATCGCGAAACAGAAAGAGTTATTTCTTCCTCGACAAATACATGTATGTCGTCGTTTCGCTAATTTCATTGCTCCTTTGCACCTCTACGCTCAATCACCATCCATCATCCGTTCCTTCGTTTCGTACAAATGATGATAAAAAGAGAAGATGGTAATAAAAAAAACAGCAATAAAACCCGTGACGAACGGACAAGAGCAAAGAGAAGGAGGTGAACGAATTTCAAGGGGAGCAGGCCGAAAGAAGAAGCGAAGAAGAAATGACGGAGGTGGATCGGACGGGTTCGTCGTCTCGAAACTTCTTTCACGCGTGTATCACTCTCTCGACAGTGTCGAGCGACTCGTTGAATAACGGCGATAAAGGCGAATGCCGCGGGAATATCACGATAATCGGCCGAATGATGGATAATGATCGGGGCGGCTGCCTTTCGCGCCCCTTCCCCCACCGACCACCGACCATTATTCAATTGAATTCAATGCTACGCCAACCATTACGGAATTGACTTCGAGAACTTTCTTTCGGGCATCCGTCTCGTCGGACAGACGCTACTTCCGCCGGCCGGCCCTACGAGAAACAACCTGTACGACGTTATAAAATAACACCCCTTGATAACCATAACCATTCGTATGGGAGATTTTAAGAACAATCTCGGACCGTTCGGTCGTGGAAGATTGAATAGATGCCATTTCGAAACATTATGAAATGGCAAAGAGCCTAACCTTGATCGAAATTAATTTTGATTAGGTGTAAAATTTAGAGAAAAAGATTATCTACTTTAACGTTTTCCGTCGACGAATCAGAGGTAGGATAGACACTGTTCACACGATAGACTGCAGAGTCGTAATTCAAGTTTCAAGGAGACAACAGTAACTTTTGAAACGATCTTGTAAAAAAAGAAGGAGCAAAAAATAATTAATCGATACCAGGTAAAGCGGTAACAAAAACAAAACAAAAATGAGAAGAAAAGAAAAACGAAGATTACGACGGAGGTATGAATCAGTCGTTGAGAATATAATTAAACCTTCTACGGTGAATCATTTTTTTCAATTGCAAGATTCGTAACAGTAAGATTAATCTTTCTATTGTTCCAATTACACGTGCCACGTTTAATATACACGACACGTGGTATGTAGCGATATTTTTCAAAACAAAAGATTCTTTATCGATCATTCATAGAATCAGCGGCGGTCCACTATGCGTATTATACTTCCTAAGGATCATTATCCAAAGATCTCCAATCAATTACAAATAAAAATACTGCAGTTTCTTTCGATCGATTATTATCAAATTGGCCGTCGTTCGCGAATCGAACGCTTGTTTAAAAAAAAAAAAAAAGATCCTGAGGTACTGAAATATAAACGCTTGACTACCTAGAAGAAGCCTATTAATAATCCCGTCGATGCTCGTACTTAATAATTAGGAACCAATCAATATAACCTTTCCATCGTTAACGAGCGATTTATTGCTCGATCAGAATATTAAACTTCAAACGCGCTTCAAAATGAGCTGGGATAACGTCGATTATTCTATTCGATTCCTGTTCAGTACTAAATTATGATAATCGTATGCATGAACCGTAAATAATATGTTAATGAGGACGATTATGATTAAACTATCCTAGGGTGTTATTACGTCTTACCGTAAACAAATATTTCTAGTTATTTAATTAACTTTTGCAACGCGATCCGTACTGTTTTAAGGCTGCCAGTCATTTTCATTTTCTACATTTCAAGATATTCGCCCAGGTATTATTTTTCTTCGATCGACGTCTAACCGTGATTGAATCCCTAAAAACATCTTAAAGGTGCGATCATCCACGCCCGTTCGAAACAGATCTGTCGATCGTGTTCGCGTGTCTCGAATTTTCAATGGCAGATCGACGCAACGATCGTTATCGGTTTCGCAGAAGCGGAAGGAAAATATTCCGCGACGATCGCTCGTACCAGCTGGAACTCCCGCGGCTTTTAATTGCCGCTCAATATGTATCGCGTTGTCGTTTCGACGAACGCGTCAAGCTCGTGCCCGGTGGTTAAAGCTTGGTACATATACCCAATCTCCAGGGAGAAATAAAATTAACCGTTTGCAGTCGGAGCATTTTTGGGTACGATTGAATTTAATCTACTTTTCCAGCAAAGCTTCCAAAAAGAAAATGAATACAAATGATTATCAATCTATTTATTTTCATTGCTTTCCTTAATTTTCTATATTTTAATATAAAAGATCTCTGGTAAATGAAATATGTCCCCTCAGACGGGACAATCGAGTGCAAAGGGTTAAAATCATAGAAAACGAATTGACGGTAAAAGAGCGCAAGCAGACAGCTGCAATTCTGTTGCTTTACGAAAATACGAGATTTTTACATATAACCTTAACACGTTGACTGCCACAGTGAAAACGGACGTATGTAGTCAGACACGTTGAAATCCTAATTATTAAGAATATGATCAACTAATTTTCAAATTTAACCTTTCAAATCGATAGCTAGCATTATTAGCTTAATGATAACGCTATCCGTGGTTTGTTTCGTCATTTCTTTTGTTAATTATTTGATTGTAAAAAATTTCGGGTGCCGGTCACCGGTGACCCCCGTGGCAGCCAACGTGTTAAGGCACTCGCGATACTCTGGAACTGAGGAAGTTTGCAAAATACAGACAGTTTTTCTTGGATTAATTTAATTATTATTCTTCCAATTTTCAAGCATCGAGATCTCTACTAGTCGATATAATATTCTATCTTCTTCATATTACTTTGAAGGTGGTCCGAAGTATTGCAAAGGAACTCAACTGTTCTACCCAAAACTGCCACTCTTCTAGGTTGCTGCCGTTGAAACGAATAATAACAAAGCGTATCCGTATAAATTTTATTTGAAAATAATTCAATTTCTATTCGCAAAGGATAAACAATTCAAAGAATCATGAAACTTGGTGAATACGAAACGGTCCCCCAGTTCGAGTAAGTAACTTTATTATCGTTGATTTGTTTATTGGAAAAATTTCGACGGACAAAACAGATGAGGTTTGATCGACAGTGCGAATGCGAAGGTGTTACAGTGTGAATCGATCTTAATGCGAATTTACGCCCGCGGCGGCGGCGACGGAGGCGTCGTTAATTCCCAGTGGCGTAGTCTCGTCACGTAGGGCATCGTTACAAGAAGGACGAGGGGATGGAAAAGGTGGAGGCGAAGAGAGAAGAGAGAGCGTACGAGGCGAACACCTCCGTCGATTCTTCTTCTTCTTTTTTTTCCTTTTCCGGCCGGTATGCTAGCTCGAGCTGACTACTGACATTGAGATCGTCGTCGAGAGGCAGGCGTCCATTGTGCCTCGCACTTCGCACCCGGACTGCTAAATACGCCTCGTGGTCTTCCTACGATCGTGATATTGCTCCTGGACACTCGTGCCATCAGATTTTCTTTTTAATATCGTCACATCTTCAAGCCCCTCGATAGTAAGCTCGATACCTTGATCCTCGGAGTGTGTTTCACTTATTAAATTAATATTCTCGGTTTATGTTTTGTTACAAATAATTTTTAATAGGAAATAGAAATTTCCTTGATACACTGATTACCTTGGGAATTGCTGGCGCCTGAAATTTTCTATAATCGAATAATTGATAACAGAAAAGAAAAGTTAAACCACGAGTAATGTTACTTCTAAGCTAATGATGCAAGGTACCAAGCTGAAAGTTTAAATTCGGAAATTAATCGATGGTATTTAACATGCTGATTGCCATGGGTGTAATAAGTAGGAAATGGGAATAATTAGTAAATAGTAAATAGTAATCAGTATTAGTTAGGAAAATGAAAAATGAGTAAAATCAAGTTTCAGTCAAATCAAAGAGTTAACTCTTTCGTTGCAGTTTATATTTTCGGGAAGTTATAAACTTAAAACCTTCAAAATATTATTTACAATACCTTGCGTACGTGAACATTCATTTTTTAACACTAGAACTACCGAGCCAGTCGAAATGACTGGTTGAGAGTTTCCTAAATTCAATCACAAAATTGATAAAACATGCTTTTATCCAAATGTATGTAAATTTCTATCAGGATAAAGATCTACGGTATATGCTAATATATATTTCATTCTTTATTTGAAAGAATAAAGTCAGTGTACATAAAACATCGGTACGTCCACATTTTTTTTGAATAAAATTTCTTCCAGTCATTGGTCGTTAAACATCAAAATTCACGTCATTAACCGAGGTGATTCGTTAACGCCGATTAAATCATGATTCAAAATGATAAATCGTCGAGGAGACGAACGGTATACATTTTTCTTTTTCATCTTCTTCTTTCTGCCAAATCGTTGCCGTTCCTCGTTCCTACTCCTTTCTCTGTCTTCCCGTTATCCCTTCGTGGTAACTGTAAATCCGATCTCTGTCCCCGTCGATCATTTCGTTTCGTTTCTGTTCCTTTTCTCGATCTCGAACGACCATTGGCCGTCTTCCGTCTTCTTTTTGCCGGCAACCGATTCCAGGCAGCTCGCCGATCCCGATCCATCCATTCCATGGCGCAGGAAGTTAACGATCACGTTGCCACGTTACATCTCTCTTTCGATCGCGATCTTTAACGAGATACCAGTCGATTTTCCTTCTGGCCAGATCTTTCGTAACGAGAACCAGATCGCCGTTCTCGAATCATGTTAAACGATTACGATCGGTGGATAATTAATTGACACGACGAAAGGTTGTAAACATCAAATTAGCTCATTAATTTCCACAGATCTATATTTTCTATTCTAAATAGATAGTAAGATAAATAATTATCTACTTAACATGTTAAGCGCCACGTAGGTCACTTGAAATTGTTTACAGTCAAATAATTGACAAAAAGAAGTATGAAATAAACCGCGGATAGCGTTAATATTAACACGTTGACTGCCACAGTGAAAACGGACGTGTGTAGTCAGACACGTTGAAATCCTAATTATTAAGAATATAATCAACTAAGTTTCAAATTTAACCTTTCGAATCGATAGCTAGCATTATTAGCTTAATGATAACTTCAAATTCCAACTTAACTCAAAAGCAACGCCTGCCAAATATATTAGGCTACTTAACTATCAATGTAAACAATACCAGTTGTTTTCGAAACTCTAGATAATCGAAAAGTTTCGTTCGAACGTATACCATATTTTCGGACAGAGGGAGTAGGATTTTATCGTGTCTGACTACGTACGTCCGTTTTCACTGTGCCACTCAACGTGTTAAGTAAATCTTTATACGATGAACGTTTGGTCAAAATTAATACAGGCAACCCCCGTGTAACACGGTTCAAGAATCTTAGAAATCCCCTCCATAACACGGTATTCTTACAGTACAGTTTTGCTTTGGCATACCAAAATAACAGATTCCTTTCAGAAAAGATAAATAATACAGTTTCGGTCATTTTTGAAATCTATAATACGTTTTTTTTTTTTAGGAATTTAATGACACTATTATACAAGGGTTACTTGTGACATTACGTTTCCATGGGTTTCATAAGAAATTGAATAAAATTGTCTTGATCGAGCTCTTCAACGGTTTCCTTTAAATCGAAGGATGAACGCTTAGAATATTTCCTTTTTGTTCAGCCTTGGTCGGTGTCAATTAGGATAGACGCACTAACAGCATAACGCGAATTCGCGATTCGCGAGATAAAACTTAGCGTCGTCGAATGAGGCGCAACGTTGAAAATAACCATGTGTTAATTTTTGTCCAAGGAAAGGCCAAAGTCGTGGACGTTTTACTGGATCCACGCGTGAAAACGTTAGAAAATCTCGTTAATTAATCGGTACACTGTATTTGTCCACCATGCTAGACATTAATATTGTGACAATCGTTGAGACATTTTACGGATCGTAGCCAGATAAAATATATTCTGTTAAAATAGAAATGATTCCGTGATTATCTTTACAGACTATACAAAAAATAGAAATTTAATCATAACCTTTATTCACCGGCCACCGTTTGGTTAAACAACGATTATCCATGTTGAAATTTTAATCTTTATCCTCATCGTCAATTTGATCGTTCGCAATTACCAGAAGATATTAGGGGGAAGACGGCGTTAAGCAATATCGTTGATTAATGTCCATTAATGTGTGAGATTCATCACAGCTCGTGACGTCATTTATGTTTATTGGATATTTTATCGAAGGATCGAAGTTTTAAGTGGGAAATTAATAATCAGAAAATAATTAGTTTCTCAGCGTTGATGTTAATTGCACGTTACAGAAGAAAAAGATTATATCTTTGCTCGACGTTTTGAAGTTTCTTGGATATCGTAATTTTTAAAGAATAATCGTCGATTAAAAGTTATCCAGCGTGAAAACCTTGATACTGTTATTTTACTTTTTATACGAACACGAGAAACGATACTACTATTATTAATATAATTTCATCTATTGCAATAATTGAAATTATAATCCATAACTTCTTTTTCAATAATTCGTTGAAAAGAATCGCTTTCAAATGTAAAAAAAAAAAAAGATCCTGAGAATCAGTGATTCAAGTCAACGTTGATCTTGTGACGGATTTTTTCTGCGCTGTTTGTTTCGCAAACATCAAAGAATCGACCGCGGACGCCGATTACGTGACGGATGTTTCTAGTTTTCCTTCCTTTTTTTTTCTCTCTCTGATTACCCTTAGACAACACGTGACAGTATGATTTCGTAACTGGAGGATCCAATTTCGTGGGAGATCGTTCGCGAAATCGACGGGAACGTCTCGTTACTCGAAGAAATCGAAGATAATGGAAACTCGACAATTTTTCGAAAGAAAAATAAAATTCACAGGATCGTGGAACGCCGAGGGGATTTAAATGCAATGGACAGCCTGGAATCTGTCGATGCTCGATGGTGGCCGGGGTTAATCGAATGCATGGGGAAAAATTTGAAAAGCGCCAACGTGACGGACTTCATTCATGATGAGAATTCCCCATATGCGAGCTTTGGCAGAATCGCAAACGCGGAATCGCGCACGGAATATCGTTTAGATCGAAAATGATTTGATTCCCAGAAGGGCGGGACTTCGTGCACCGTCGATGTAACTCGTGAACTTACGGGGAACAAAAATATTAGCTAGTTGACGATACTTTGTTAGAAAAATCAGACGAAATGTGGGAAACAAAATTTTAATAAATTTGAATTTCTCTGCTTTGATTAGTACTGTTGAATTAACACCTTGGGTGCCGTATTAAAATCGTTTGATAATTAGATTCCTGATAAATATTTAGCTCTTTCTGCTAGTTAATTCTTTTCAAGAATTTTGCCGTTTGTAATATCTCGAATAAGATAATTAATCAGATCAGGATCCTCAATAGTAAATTAATAGATGAAGAATTAAACCTACGAGTAACTTCAGATCTGTATTTAGCTGCTTTTCAAGAATTTTGCCGTTTATATTATAATATCTCGAGTAAGATAATCAGATTAGGATCCTCAATAATAAATTAATAGATGAAGAATTAAACCTACGAGTATTCAAGATCTGTATATCAGAGAGAAACGCTTCCTGTAAATATTATTGGTTTCTTAGTTAATCAATCTTATTTCCAAGTAAAAAATTGGCTTTCAATATAGAAGATGAATTTAACAACTTCACAAGGAATTGTGCAATAATTACCAAGGACCAGCTTCTCCAAATAGTTTAATCATTCGAGAATAATCCTTAACCCGGATTCTTTAAATCGTACTGCTATAACTGTACAAAATAATAGCCTCGTAAGGTGTCAGGAATCGAGAGATATTCCTTTCATCGACGTTTCAATCTTCGAAACAACCAATGAAAATGGATCTTATTCCAACGCGATGACCAAATTGAAAAAAAAAAAAAAAAAAAAAAACAGAGAAATAAAACCGGACAACGTATAAATATCGCCCGTTGGGTATTTATGAGAAATATCAGGGACCTTGGTGGCGCTGTGAATCACGCTTCCCGGTATTTTCGAGAAACGTGTATGAATTAAACATTCCATTCGAGCCAGGACTGGATGTTAATATCGGTTGCTCGAACAACCGAACGATAGAAAGGAAACAGATTACCGAGTAATAATATCTCCTCGATAATTAACAGATTGAGGGCCACTGAGGATAATGGAATAATTAGTAGGACAAATCACGAAGAGTGTTAGTGTGCCAAATAATAATTTATTCGTGAAAGGATCGATTAATTTTCAAATTTAAGCTTATCAGCTTAGTGTTAGACTAATATTAAGATTAGTATTAAGATATTAGTAGGATTAATAATCAAGTTTAGTATTAAGTTATTAGTAGGGCTAATAATTGAGCTTAGTGTTAACTGATTAGTAAGGCTAATAACTAAGCTTAGTAAGCTATTAGAAGAGCTAATAATTAAGCTTAGTACTAAGCTATTAGTAGGGCTAATAATTAGGCTTAGTATTAAGCTACTAGTAAAACTAATATTAAGTTTAGTATTAATCTGTTAGCAAGGTTAAGATGAAATTTAGTATTAAGCTATTAGTAGGGCTAATACCTAAGTTTACTATTAAGCTAATATTAATTATAGTATAACTAATTACTACTAAACTAATATCGAAGTTGATACCAAGCTGACTGAAGGTAGCAAATTAATTGGTAAAATTTGAAAATTAATCGTTCGTGCAAGAAGGCGTGAAACGCGACACACGCGTACTTGAACGGCAATCAAGAGGCGTGAGCTTTCGTTGCAATTTCAATTGCGAATTGAAGCCGAAGGCCGACGGTCTCGTATGACCCTAATCGACGTTGTCCCTCGAGAAAGATAAGAGGCCCTTTTGACATCACGAACCGACATGACAGCCTCTCCAGAGTATCACGGCTGATTATCAGCCGTACAGAGATCATCGTCGAGGCCTTAACGTAGCTTAAGGTTCCATAACGCTGCCAATGGAATAATACCGACCGGATATCAGGCCTGTCAGGAAGCTTCGTCGCCGAGGAGGAAGCTGAAAAGTACTCTAAGGACAGATAGGGGAACACGGTCACCGTACAATCGACCAGGGGTGGAAAAGTACTAGTATCGTAATAGGAATACTTTCTTTTGAACGAATTATGCTCGTAAATGATCGAATTTAACCTTTTCATTGTGCCTGACGTATATATACGTCTTTGACGGTTTGAAAGCTGCATCATTCGTGTATGGATGGTATTTGAATTTCTGTAGAATTCCATCACGTGTAAACGCTTTGAATTCTTTCATTTATCTAATTAGAAATACTCTTAGGTACTTGAAATTATAGACGATCGAAATAACGAAATATTGCAAGAATAACAGATTACAAAGCGTTTGGGCTTACAAAGTGTTTGGGTTGCAAAAGTTCGAAATTAAATCGTGAGGATTACTGTAGATACTTAAAATAATTGCAATATTTAGGCGACTGACTGAAGAGGATTTGCGAAATCTTCAATGAATCTTGACAAGCTGATTTACAAATATTTCGCAAAATTTCGCCACGTGTCACGAGGAACGTTTCCTTGAGAAACGAAATCGACAGTGACACACGGGAAACGCAAATATCACGAAAGGACGAAGGAACGAAACTGGATGTTACATTGTCCCTCGCTCGAACCGACGACTCATACATGCTTGCCAAAATTCATTAAATATTAACTTTGCCTACGAGATTATTTACCTTGTAAATTAACAAGTTTGTCAAACAGATGACGATCGAAGAAAACAGAAAATCTTGTCTTTTGGATGGATATATTTCCACTAACAAAAGAAAATTCTTACATACTTCGAATATCTTTATCCTGTATACTTAGGTGCAAAAGTAAACAAAAAATCACCACTGAAATGATTTTCTGATTACATTCAACCGTAACCACTCGTACGTGGTCATTGCAATTTCAATAAATTCGCGAATATCCCGCAGAGATTTCAAAACAGTTGGAAATAGTCAGGTAGACCCGGGCAAGGTTAAAAATTCGAAAGATGGCCGCAGGTCCTTCCAATCTGCAGACGATCGAAGGGGACCCCGCGTGTTCCGTTGTTTAAGAAAGGGTTAAAGGAATACCGTGGCAAAATCAAAATGCAACCGTGAGAACGTATTAGCCGCGTCATTGAATCGGTACGACCCTGAATGCAAACGAGACAGCCAAGTTCGCGGTCGCCTCGGATTTCGTGATCGCGCAACGGAACGACGCGAGGCGTCTCTCGTCAAATGTAAATCGAAACTCGCGTGTCGTGTCGTTTCACGACCAAACGGGCCCGTTTCACGGACCATGGAACAGGTAGGTACGTCGCAGCGAAAGAAAGAGAGAGCTAACCGTGGCCAATGGGCGAGAGAAGGGTGCGCAATACGTGGAGAAGATCCATCGCGCAAACTCACGCATTGTAATTCATCGACGATCAGCTGACGAAGAAGTATGAATGAGCATATCGCGTACGCACTTGGGCTTGTACGTGACCGGCATCGATCCCTCTGCTTTACCATCTTCCCTTTTCTCTCCCTTTCCGGTGCTCGTCTTGTTCCGACACTTGTTTTTGGGGGAAATCGAACAGGAAACGGATGATTTAGAGCTTGGATGTTCTTTGTGATGAATTGTTTAAGAATTTCTTCTTGTATGAATTTGGAAGCAGAAAGGGGAGGTTCTATGTTCTGGGTTTGAGGAAAGAACATTTGGGATATTTGTTTCGAAACTCTGAATTTTTACTTGGTATATAATATTGTTTTAAATTGAAAGTGTAAGTTTCTTTTAACACATTCGTTGTGCTTTGGGTCACCAAGGGCTGAGATAGTCTCATTTTTCTCAGTTTTCTATTGTAGAAGCTGGGTGTGTAAAGAGTAGTACTAGTGACTATACATTGGTGGCATTAATTCTGGATACTTTGAATAATAATATTAGAGTAATATTTTTATTGTAATCTATACATATAATGTTTATACTTAATATTTTCATATGATTTGGTTTGTAAATGTTTTAAAATTTTAATATAAAAAAATCTAAACTCTGCTGTTATTTTTGTTCTTGCGCCTGGCAACACGATACATTGCATGATGTGAATTAGCCAACCAGGATATCCGACGAAATATTAATTTTTGTGTACCTCCTCTGATGTGTTAAAACTGTAATTTTTATTGTATATTAATAGTATGGCGGTAAACGGTGTTTTTACTGATTTTTTTATATAACCAACAATAAAATATAAATGATTATATATATTAAATAATTTGAATAAATGCGAAATTTAAGTAAAAATGTCCAGAATTAATTCCACTAGTGTATATAACTATAACCTAGTGAATGTTACTACAGTGATTAGTAATTATGATGTATTAATTATTATCTACTACTGCTACTGTAACTATTATTACCTAGGAGTAATAAGAGTAATAAATAGTACTAGTTACTGGGTCGTGGTTATTGTATAATTATAGCTATAATTATTACTACTATCACTGTGATAGTAAAATAGTAATACGCATGTACAACTATAACCCAATAACTATTACCACTATCACCCTCGCAATCTCAAGCAGTAACAATTCTTACTTTCCTATTTCATACGAATACCTCCGACAGATTCCTCGAAAGATAACAGAATGCTGTAACATTGAAGCTTCGTGTTCTGTTGGATTGTTTATAAAAATTCTATCTTTTCATCTACAACGTTACACAGCCGACGCATCGTCAATCGCGAGCGCTAAAATCAATGAATCATATTTATTTTCTAACGCTATTTTCTACATTTATGGGAGACCAGTTGGAAAAAATGAATTGCGGCTATCGCAATCATGCATCATCGCCAACTATTTTGTAACTATTCACCTACGACTAGCAAAGGTAATAATTTGCTTACGAAGGAAAACGAGTTTGTGACAACGGTACAGAAGAAAAAAAAACAAAAACAGGAAAAAAAAAAGAAGAAAAAGTAATTAACACGCGTCTTGACTCCATTTTCATCGACGGTAATCGATCTTATGGCGACAAACTCGAGTTGAGGGGAGGGGGAGGCAAATTATTTATCATTGCAATAAGGATGCCACGTGCAAACCAGGCAGATAAAAAGAGGTTTGTTTGATTATACATACATAGGAAAGAATTGTGTCGTTTCTTCGATTTAATTCTCAGCGAACTTCCTCCTGTAACGGTACAATAGATTTTTTAATACATTGATTGACAAGAACGTATAATTACTCTGATGAAAAGAAACGAAATAATTATGAGAACTCGTCCAACTAAATAATCCTACGTTTCTATTTTATTATATGATTGTATCCTGTTACTTCATTCTTTTCATAGATGCATCTAGCAAATGCAAGTGCGCTTCATTTCTCAAACACGACTATACAATGTTTTCGACAGAAATCGATTCTTTAAGAC
Source organism: Stelis phaeoptera (assembly GCA_943735885.1). Classification (NCBI taxonomy): domain Eukaryota; kingdom Metazoa; phylum Arthropoda; class Insecta; order Hymenoptera; family Megachilidae; genus Stelis; species Stelis phaeoptera. Next base: position 10,413,461 of record OX030933.1, read on the forward strand.
ATTCCGCTTAAAAAAGTTAACAACATATGAGATGTTGCAAAGCTTTTTGAAAAAACTGAGAAAGTTCCAAACAATTGATCTGCATAACAGAAATATACAGATGCATTTAATAGAACAAAGTGCACGTGCATTTTTCGTAGTGCATCACCATACGACTGAATTTATTTGTTTCCAATTAAATTCTCGAGGTTTGCTCTGTACATAAATAAAATGCAAAGAGGTTTAAATAACAGAACATATTTCCACATGTGGATTGACACACATCGTCGCCCCGTTCCCCGCCAAACGTTTTCCCCCCTCCGATTCTGCGTAGGAAACGAGCGAACCGAACGGGGTAATTCATGGCAACGAGTCAACCATGCAAATCGATTCCTATGACCGGTTTTGCTAAGGTCGTGTACCATGTAACGAGACCGTTCTCCGTAGCTGGCACCACGAATCTGCGTTTCACCCGCACAATGGATAGCTGCCGAACACACACCTCTCTTTACTATCAATTTATTTGGCTTCGATTTATTCAACGCGAGGAAAGGTGAAATTTTTAATCGGTGAATTCAATTCGCTACCTATTCGTACATTTTGTGTGAAAATTGTTCGATTTGCAATTTGTTTAATACGGTCGAGTAACTGAAGATAAAATACCGTACTGGGTGGCAGTTCTAAGCAGAAAATTTGTAACTGTGGCGGAAATTAAAGAAATTCGGAAACCTATCTCCATTTCGATATAAAAGGAATATGAAATTAAGAATAGCACTGTTTTCGAAAAGTTCACAGCCGTCAAACTGCCGGGTGTTTAAGACACAATAGAAACTTGGAAAGGGAGTAATTTTATAATTACCATAAGTTTAACATTTAACACTGACGATACGATCCTTAAATTCTGAAAAATAAACTTTCAATTTGCAAGCCTGTATTACTGTTTCCCTGCTTCTTTCCTTTATCGAAGGTTCAATTATGATAAATTTAAAGCGCTGATTTTTCGAGACCCTCCAAAATGACACTAGTGATTTTGCCGTGTACAGGTCTGTATAAAGAGACGAAATAGACCCTAGGTAATGCACCTGTGCCGTGCTATGCCATGCAAATGCACCGACCGGTTCGTAAAGGTCGGACATTATACCGAGGTCGTTTTCTCCGCAAAGATACACGGTTTGTTCGATCGAGACACGAAGAAACGTAGAAACTAAAGAGCATTACTGATCGTTCGCAATAGGAATATTACGAATCCCATACGATTGACCCTTTGGGTGCAGCGTTCGTCGTGAAAAAAAAGGTATCTGAAACTGATAGAAAAATCGGAAAGTCTGTGTAACACCTGTGGAAGCGTGGAGAAATTGTAAAAAGAAGCTAACGTGGAGGATTGTTGAGAACGAGCAAGGTATAATCAACACCTACGTGAGAGATTAATTATATCCTTCTCTCCAAGATCGATATCAATAATTTCATATTCATAATGTATCTTTAATATTCTTAATACAATAGCTTTGGGAAACTTTAACTTTTCGCTTGAAAGTATTCTGTTTCCTCTATTTTATATTAACCATAGTTATCTCATTGTTGTCAGAAGATGATTATTAAGAAATCGGGGTTCGCCTATAGTTTCCCTACAAAATTATTAAAATTCAACAAACAACAATTTCCAATCGAAGTAAATACTCTCGCCAAATATACAATAATTTTGATATCCCTTTACAAGGGATATACACAAAAAGGTTTCGAAATCTAATCAAACTCCAATATCAAAAACATGGTACCTCGACTGTTTAACAACCGCAATATCCAACAAGCACCCGAAAACTAAATCGCGAAATCCCTTCTGGTCATCAAAAAAAGGAAAAAGAGCCCGCCGAAATCAGGCAAGCAGGATAGCATGTGCGAACCGGGTGGCAAGATAATCCTCCGGACCGAACGAGGATTCCTCAAAAGTAAAATAAAACCGTCCAGAGAACAAGATGGATAGCCGCAAGAGAAAGAGAGATCGTGGCTGGACGAGAGAGCAGGCTGAAGCGGAGAATCGAGTTGGTGGATCGAGAGAAGAGGAAGAGGCGAGAGGAGTGGAGGGATAAGAAAAAGTCGCGGACGTTAAACCGCCCGCTCGTGGAGCCGCAGGATAAAAAGATAAGAAGAAGAAGAAGAAGAAGAAGAAGAAGAAGAAGAAGAAGAAGAAGAAGAAGAAGAAGAAGAAGGAGAATGAGAAGGAGGTGGAGGAATCGTCCAGGTAAGGAGAGAGGGAAGTATGCGAGAAAAGAGGATAAAGGGGAGGAGAAGGGCAAGACACTGCACGAAGGATGCAGCGAAAGAGGAGGCGCAGGATGAAGAAGAAGGGGTATAGAGGGCAAAGGACGAACGAAGAAGGGGGCTCGGAGAAAGAAGCAGAGGAAGAAGCCGTTTCATCGGGCCTCTGCTCTCTCGAGGTCGCACGTACGTCCGTATAATACTCGTAATACGTGTAATACGGATAATACCTGTAATACCTGTGTAACGCATTACACACCAGCGTAGACCGGCTTCCCAGCGTGTAGCCGTCAACCGGTCGTCGCCGACTCTACGTCCTTGCCGCTCTCGCGACTTTCTTTCCAAGCCTGTCTTAGCTAACACCCAAGTTAGACTCTCCGCGTTGGTTAGGATGCCATTCTATTCGAGATTTCCTTATATTCTGCGCCGCTGTACGGTTGATTTATGGATTCCGTTCAGATCGACCACACGAATCTATAGAATTGTACGCTGTCCTCGGCTTTGGCGAATCTCTTTCAAAGTCGAGTTAGGTAACTCCCAGGCCAGGCTTTCAATACCGATTAGGATGCCGTTCGAACGTTTTACGTCTATGCGCAGTTAATTGATGGGTTCTGTCGAAATTAGCCACTCGAAACTATGGTAGCCACGTTAGCTAACACCTCGGTTAGGCTTTCAATGCCGATCGAACTGTTGTTCGTGAGTTCTACGCCACTGCGTGGCTGATTTATGGGTTCTCTCCAGATTCTACGAAACTGTACAACGTCCTCGATAAAACGCCAACAGGACGAGAGAGTGTAGATCCTTCGTGGACTAGAGAGAATCCTTGCTAAGTGTGCCAATGACGGTACCGAGATTGACCATGAATATTTTAGAGATCGCGAAATAACACTCGGCTGAGAATTCCCAGAAGAAGGTCAGAGGTTAGGATCTGTACGATGCGATCGAGTGATGCAAGAACATGTTCGTTCTTGTCGAAAAGAAAAAAGAAGAAGAAGAAAAAATGAGAAGAGAAGCCGAAGTGTATACAGAGACCGGCGGTGGACGTATATCTCGTTCCAGGCTGGAATCGGAGTCACTGAACGAATCGAAGGTTATTGCTGGTTCTGGCCAACAACGAGCTGTCTCGCCAGCTTCCGACTTGTTGAATTATCATCGAGTTATGCGGCGAATTCGATGGCTGATCGAAGACCAGTTGGTTTAGTTTCGTCCCTGTTCACGGATGGAAGCTAACTCTGCCGTATCTACAACTGTCTTTGGACACAATTGCTCCTGGGTCATTTGTTGAATTAGAATTCGATACGAACAAAGTTAGAACGCTCTATGTACCTAGTCAGATCTAGAAATAGGTTTGATTGATCCGTCCCAAGTGTTTTTCAGATGGTTTTGTTACTCTCCCCAAGCTAGCACCATTTTAAGAATTATCCAGCCTTCAGCTTCTATGATTAACCTTCGAAGAACCAAAGGAAACGAACGTTCCAAAAGGGAACGAAGCAAAGAGGTAAGAGGAAGGAAGAGAAAATCCTGGTGAATTCCTTCGGCTCGAACCACTTTGCCAAAGGCTGCATCGAGCTATTTTCAGCTGACGTCCCGGCTCGTTTCTTTTTCCCCCGGTGGCGTGTTTCTTTGGTAGCAGCAGCAGCAGCACAGGCTGCGGGGCCGGTGGAAGCCAGAAACGGGCGAAGAGCAACGGCAACGGGTAACAGGAAAGCAAACGCTGGTGTATGAGACACCGATACAAGCTGCAACTCGACGCGTCGAAGAGGAGCGAAGCGAAGTTGCCGTTCAGGTTTTGCTGCAGGGGATCGTTAAGATAATCGCTGCTATCCTCATCCTAACTTAGCCTTAGCCGATGTATCTTCAGCTCTACCAACCCTCTTCGCGTCCCTCCCTTTCTCCTTCGTGTTCATCCTACCATTTAACTCTGTCCTGTTCCAACTGGGACCGCGTGTACGCTCCGTTTTCTTCGCGATCCTTCCTCCGTCCCGTGCCTCCCGATACTCGTACACCGTGTACTCGCGAGCATTAAGCGGAATTGGAGTACTAATTGTGGCGTACGAGATGGCTGAAGCGTTTCATGTCTCGACGATCCTGGGATCCTTGCAATGGGCGAACTTTAGTCTCGGTCTTGTCCCCGGTTTTATAGGGAATACTTGCGATTCGCGATTGGCTCTTCGCACAACGTTACGGATGTTCAAATCGAATGGACCGTGAGAATATTTCTGATTTGCAATACCGGGACGGGGATTGTAACGAACCACTCGTAAAAGAGAATCTTTTCTTTTTCATGGTCGCAGTTTTAACGAAGCAACTTGCATTCTGTTCGAATAATTGGAAAATCGAGAAAAGAAGATTTATTCAAATCTTCCTTGCTATTCCAAACTTTATTATACCTATGTTATTTGTTTTCGTCGTTCGTGGCATACAAAAAAATGAAATATTTTAACACAAGTTTCCTCCGAATTAGAATTTTGTATAATTATTTCTAAAATCATCGCAATTCCCGAATTTCTTATCGCACCTATGCCATTCTCCGAAGTTGTAATTAATCAAATATTACGAGAAACGATAATATTTCACTCGCCACCTTTGTTTCGATTCAAAATTTAGAATTACAGTTGAAAACTTGACAATTTACGACAACGCTGCTATTTCTAACAGTATCGTTATTTTGTATTTCCCTTATCAAAGTCGAAATTAATCAAAGATCGCGAAGAGAAAATCATCAAACGGACAAAGAAACTTGATGGCGTTAAACGAAAGAACAATCACACTGCGGGGAGAGGATAAGAAGAGACAGACCTTGGGCTCCTTGCAAGATAATCATAACGTTACACGATCCGCGCCATAATGTCGTATAATATCCACGGCACGGCGTGCATTGCACGACGCACAGCCTGCCATTTACGTGGTTGTTTCTAAAATTGACACCCAGAAGGAGAAGACGTCGTTCCTCTTCGCTACTCATTTATTTCGTCGACTCGATACGAAATTAGAGCGACATGTCGGATAATTGCAGAGGAAGGATATCTGGATGCGAAACAGGAGCAATGAAAATGGAATACGAAGAAAATGAAAGAAGTCAACCGTCCGGATGCACCAAGAAAGCTGTCGTTCGCGTCGCAATTACGATTCGTAGTCGACCGAAGGCCGACTACTTGAATTTGACATCAGAATTGTAATAACGCGTGTCTTTGATTAATCACGGTGAAATTAGACGAAGGGCTACTTAATACGACGCTATGAAAATTTAATTACCGAGAAAACGAATAGTTAACCTTTCGTACTCGGAGCAGTTTCAGACACGGTAGAATCCAGTCCGTTTTGACAGCGAAATTTACGAAAACCAATGCACTGTTTTGGAAGAAAAGCGTTACAAATATTTGCGAATCTATTTAATTCTATATTCTAATGTAAATCAAATTTCTATATTAAATTAAATATATCCCCTCAGAGGGGACAACCGAGTACAAACGGTTAATTTGCAAACTTAAGCTTCCAGCTTGTATTATTAATATGGTGCTAATGATGTTGGAATAAAAACAAAATCAACGAAAAATAATATTGTTCGATGAAAATTTTCCACTCGACAAATATTGAAAATCGTTTCGCAAAGATCGTGATCTTATTTATCATAACAATTTGTATATCCGTTATAATTGTCGTTCACGATATTTGGAATATTACTGCGTCGACAGCAGCCAATTAGCAGTATTTAACACAACGAGTAACGAGATGCCGCAACGTTTTGTCTCGTTTGAAACGAAGTCTTTGATTCATCTTTCTCTATGATCTTTTTGCGTGTTCTAATTAAACTTGGAGTATCGGGCGATCTTTCATTTTCAACTGGAACACGTATATTCTCGTTCTATTTTAAGAACAGTAGGATCAAATTAGCAGCGATTCGTATCCTTTCAAATAACTGACAATTCTGATACGAAAAATTGTACTAAATACATTTCTAAATACGTTGAAGAAAACAATTTTTCAATTTTTCAATTTTCCAAATTTCTTATTATGTTCTATTTCGTCCTCGAGAATATGCACGAGCAAAATTATATTCTATTGCATATTTTAGCATTTTAAATGGCAGTTCTTTTTAATTATTAAAATTTCAACTCAATATAAGACACACTCGAGGCTCTTAAACGACTCAACGTCCCTGGGAAATGAATAAAGAATCGTTTGTTATTTATGATAGAATCAAGTTTCATGAAATTTCATTTAACAACGTTAATTTGTTATATAAAATCGCCGATTTATAAAGCTCGTTTTATCGACCCGAATCGAACCAACGATCGCGTGCGAGTCTTTTCTTTTTCTTTCTTTTTCTTATCTAAACACGTCGCATTCGGACGCAAAAACGAGCAACAGAGAAGTTTCCAATTAAACGTGAGAACGATCATCCCGATGTCGAGTTCAAATAAAATCGTCATAATTACTCAATTAGTTATCCGAATGGCCGGATACCTTCCAGTTCGTGGCTGCTACCCTGTTGCAGTGCAAGAAATCGTCTGTCTCCTGAACGACCGGTATCGAAACCGGCTTGAGTTTGGGATAAAATTAGAAATCAAGCAGCAGAGTCAAGGCCAAGAATAGCCGTCTAAAATAAATTTTTCATTCGCCCCGTCCACCTTTATCTCATCCTTCTTATCCTTGGCAATTTTTCTTCCCGGCTGAAACATCGGTTATCTGATTCCGAGGCACGATTGCAACAACAAGCGTTACACGCCCACTCTGGGATTAGAAACCATAAAAGATCCAAAATTCCTGATCCTGTCGATTCGTGAAACATTGCCGAATTTAGTAATTTCGTAAATTACAGCCTGTGTGGAATATTATTCCAAGGGGTTGGGGTGATCTCGTTCCCTAAGTTATGAAATTTTTTACATTTTTAATACAGAGGTATACCGAGGTAAAGAATATACAAAAGAAATATAGTATGTATAACGAAACGTTTCGAAATTACTGTCATGAATCGGTGGAGATTTAAATGCATTAATTTTCAAATGTATTCAAATTTGCAAATTCGAATAAATCCTTTAAAATGTACTTGAAGATGTACTTGAAACACTTGGATTTGCATGCAAACGAGATTCGTAAAAGAAACTCGTCGAACGGACGGAAAGTAGTTCCACGGTGAAATATGGGCATGAAAATTTGCAAATTGAAGCCCGACGCGGCTTTTTAACGTAGCGGGGACGAAATAAAAATCTCGGTTCATAAATCACGGGTTATTTGTTCGACGGAAATTTTTACAGTCGTCCGCGAACTAACGAACCGATAATTTCCTAAGAATTTTCAAACGACTCCTTGTGTCCGCTTTTCTTTTTCTTTATGCATTCTTCCTAATGATGGCTCTGTTTATAAATGAGCCTCTGTTTTACACGTCCTTGATGCGTGTACTCGACTGTGAAAAATCACGATTGTGCCAACATACTCGGTGAATACACCGTCCATATTTACAGTAACTCTTTTACGTTCAAGCGATAGAATTGTATGTCGATTAATCGGTAATCATAAGTAAATACTCGTTTACCTTAATTATCTATAAATCTGATTAATCCTTAAATGGCGGAGCCCGAGTCAATCAAAACCCAGATCTAAGAAAAATATCAAGTTTTGGGAAATAAAAATAAAAAGTTACGTTTAAAATGTCAACCCAGCTGTCCACTAACCAAGGTTCGATAAAAAGAGACTTCGTTGCGTTCATAAATTTCATTTAAAGCCTTCGTGAAACTCAAGTTCGTAATCTTTTCGATAAATCAGAGTTTTGTAGAATCGTATCAAGAATTGGCGCGGATAAAAGCGTCGATAACACGACAAGATTTCTCCGCGGGATCGATCGGGCAATTCATGAAAATGCAAATTAAACGGGGATTATGAAAGAAAGGTCGACGATCTGGATGCTCGTAAAGCGAGGTAAAAATTTGACGGTTCACGGCAACGTGTTGCATAACGATCGAAGAAAAACAGACGACGAGTATTTTTCGAGGTTGTTCAGCTTCTGACTCATGCTTCTTCTTGTTATCTTCAGGAAACCCACGGACACGAACGATCAGGCAAAGGTCGTGTCTCGTCCAAATACGATAATTTATAATTTTGCTGCGTAATTCCGGTGGATCGTGAATTCCGGACACGATCGAAACTCGTCGCGATAAACACGAATATTTTTCACTGACAGAGAGATGTTCGGTTAGCAATTTTAGGATCTTTTTGTTCGGCTGAGTTAAGTTAAATCTTGATGAGATCAATAGACTCGATAAATAAAAAATAGGAATCATGTACTTTACTTCAATAATTAGCAAAGTACCGTGCGTCGCCGACCATCCGGACGGATTCAACTGACAGATTACAAGAAAAATATTTTCCAACGACGACATTCGACGTCCATGAAAATTACGACGAAATGAACCTTCACACCTGTGTGTAGATGCAATCTCACAGAAGAGAACGATTCCACAGGTGGATAACATCCGTCGACAGGAAAAACTCGGGATTCCACGTAGACCCGAGAAAATCTATGGTTTCCACGGTGTGGAATCGAGTCTATTTTAAGCTAGAAATCTCTACAATTACCGGACCGTTTCAGTTGGCTGTTGGTGCACGCAAAAAAACAGCGTATTTTTCGCAAAGCCGCTAACGGTACGTAACGGTTGGGAATCGCCGGTTGCAAGGTGGTCGTTTCCTCGCCAACTGCCACCAGAGGATTCAGGAAGAACGCGAATTCACCACGCTCTCCTCCGTTCAAAGGATTCCACCGGCAGAAAATCGCGTTCTAACGTCGAACGTCATTACGCCGTTTTCCTGTAGGCTGACGATGGATATTTCTGGACATCTTCCAACTGCTTGATTTCTTCGTTCTCGTCCTGGATAAAAGCGATCTTATCGTCGTGGCGTTCGATGAGATAAATTGATCTGGTGTTCGAACAGGTTGGACGTGAATGGACATAATTCGATCGGGACGATGATTGGTTACATTAATTTGAAGCACAACTTATCGCGTTAAGACTTTATCTACCGGAAGCCTATTAATAGGCTTTTCAATACTATCCACTGGTAACTGAAAATCAATTAATAAACGTTTGACTATTATTTTTTTCGTCTATGACACTGTTAAAATAATGAAAGTTAAGCGTGCTACGATCGAGAATAAATGGAAAATACGGGTTACTTGCCTTAATTCTCAATTACCATCAAATTATAAAATAGTAGGGCTTACTTTTCCATTCTAAGATCTGATGATTTCAATGACGAAGAAGCCTCGAGGACGCGGTCAGTAGCCACTGATAATATCTGTCGACGAATCCTGACCAAAATGGTAACCACTTCGTGATAAATCAAAGACGACTGTACTCGTCCTCGAAGAATTCAAAGGTTGAAAAAACAGCTGTACAAGGTACTGTTCAAGTTTTTCCTCAACCCTTTCGTTACTAACGAACAGTAACGAATAAAATGAAATATGCTACAAAATGAAATGTACGAAGTGGAGTTAAGTTCGATGAAGTAGAATCTTATACAAAAGCAAAACCAGAATCAGAATCACAAATTAACCCTTGAGATAGCAGCTAATATTTTGCTATTGCTTCGAATATTATTTGCTAATTTATATATAGGGTGTCTCAGTTTTTTCCTCGCCAAACTTTACCAACATATTCTACAAGACAAAGTAAGAGAAAAATGTCATATGAACATAGGCTCTTAAATGATAATTACCTGGTGTCGTTCGCTGGTATCACACAGGTTGAAATCGCTTATAATTCCATTTCAAAATACTGCCCGTTATTCTGAATCCAAAACTGACATCTACGAAAAATAGAATCTATTATCAAGATCCATAATCATTCATTTATAACTTTTTTAATGAAGCATTCAAGAGCCTATGTTTATACGACATTTCCGTCTTATTTTGGCTTGTAGAATGTGTTGGTAAAGTTTGGCGGGAAAAAAACTGGGACACCCTGTATATATAATTTTAACACGTTGCCACACACTTTTAGTTTGACGATCGTGCTAAGAAACACTTTTTTTTTTGCAATTGTTTATGGCTGCTGTAAGAACGGCTATAGCCGTTATTTGCCTACATATCGCCAAACATCGGACGGCTATAGCCGTCATTTGCGGCAACGTATTAATAAAAATATCATTACACTTTTCCTGAGGTCTAAGTTCGAGAGTTAAATCCAGCTCCATGTGTTCTTCCCAAACCAACTCGTATAATTTCAACCATCTGTAATTCATCAGTTTACAGGCAAAAGGCCTACCAAATTTGACCCAACAGAAATCTATATAATCTCTCTAAACTAGCGACTTCTCTTGAGTTTTTTATTGAGAGCTACGCGTGCAATGATAGGCGAGCAAAAATGGCCAGAAAAGAGACCTGGCCATCGGCGCCAGGTATCGACGACCTCGCGTCAAACGACGACCTTCGCCCTGAGACGGGAACCGGTCTCTAAGCGACGCGACGCATCTCGACGCTTAGTTGACCCGACCGTGGCAGAGAACAGACGCTCGTTCGAGAATCGAATCGATTCGCGATGGAATATCGCGACCCGCGGCCTCGTTTTGTCGCACGCAACTTGTACGCACCGAGCGTTTACATAACGCGGCGAGACACAGGCTCGAGACGAGCCAGGAAACAAGCTCGATGACTCACGAGCCGAGTCTATAACGATTACCATTGATTATGTCCCAATAGGCCTGATGAGGCTAGGAAGTTCCTTTGATTTGCAACGTTTGGCGAAAAGGAACTGCTGGGATCTAGGAATTAAGGTGTTGCCCTTATGCAATTGGTTAGAATATCTTCGTTCACATTCAGTCACTTTGGCATCTAATTAGGGGAATAAGGAGATGTTTATAATTCTTAATAGCAAACTAGAAATTTGCACAATCGAAGGGTTTGACCTATTAGACCTTTATCGAATCAGATGTTAACCTTCTGACTCTAGTTTTATAAATTTATAAATACACTTCTAGTCTATTTTCTGGCAAAAATAGATAATAAAGCAACTGACGGCACACTATGAACAACTGGAGGTTAGTGGATATTTTGTATAAAAAAAACACCGGCTGTGGATGAAGTTTGTCAAAAAGCTGTTGGTATCGTTGATGAAGCTGAAACTGTTACGACGCCAACACGGTCAAATTAGAATTAGTTAAGGTCTTTTAGGAAGTCCAGACGGATTTCCGTCGCGTAAACGAGCTCCAACGAAAGTCGCATCTTTCGGTGGGCTCTCCGGTATTTTAGACACGTGCGAGATGATTCGTTTACGCTCGTTGAAAGGAAAACACGCATGATGCATCCTGCTGGCGAAAATGTCGCAGTCTAAAGAAGTGTGAAATTAACATTTTGTGAAGCATACGTAAAAAATCCTTTATTTGCGATAAAATCAGTGAAACTTTCAGAAAATTGCTTGTAATCGATAAACATACGCCATCCAAATAAATATTATAGCAATAAAGAAAATTGACAGTTTCAATTCTTTTCCAGCCTCGATTCTAAAATCTTTACATTATTTCTTTAAATCTCATATTTCCAGTACAGAAAGTCGGTTCAGACATTTGAGGGTCTAATCCACCGTTGTCCAAAATTAATTTTGAAAGAAGTATCGACAAATCGATCTGCTTGGAAAAGGACGGAAACTGTCGTTCGAGTTTGAATGTAAGAACGTAATAAGAGAACGTATACCGGTAATCCGAATTATCATAACGCGATACAATGTCGTTTGAATATTTCCGATTTATTAATAGTCCAGCTGAAAGCACGCAGAATGTTGACCTTTCGATTTTATTCATACTGGTTGTTTATTATCGAAAAACAACGTCGGTTACGAAGGAGGCCAGAAAGATCATCAACGAGGCAATCAGCATGTCCTGATATCTCGATCACGGTCAAACATCAAGGTCCTTTTCGCGTTTATCAAGCTTCCACCGAGCTATACACTTCCGGTCGACGCTGAATCATGCCGAACGATCGCTTTTTAAACGTCGTCCTGTCCAAACAACGAGGAAACGAAAAAGAGAAATAAATTGTATGTAAATGGTGTGCCACGCTGAATGTTAACGAGAGAATTGAAAGTCGAAAATGCATACAGCAGCTTTTTTTTTTAATTCAGACGAACTCTTGCCTCTTTGGAAAAGTAAGAACAATAAAAAATAGCAAATACAACAGCTTGCGAAAAAGAACTACAAGTTTTACATACGACGGACGCAATGCAGGAGCGTTCTTTGGAAAGCGAAGAAGAATGTTTTGTCAGTTATTATCACGTGAACATTAAGAACAAAGTTAAAGATAGAGAATGTGATAATTTGGGGACTAATAGATAACTCTGAAGATGATTGGTGAACCGAACTTTGTTAATATTTTAAGGACTCGGTATACGAATTTTGTAACGGCAAGATGTAAACCATCAGAACACAATAATTCTCTAATTTCGAAACTTTTGAAAAACATACTATATCAACCCTGAAAGCGAGTCGATCTTCAGCTAGACCTACGAAACGCAGAATACTTGTATACGTTAGAAAAGTAAAATCTGAAGGTCTAATCTTTCTTCAGAAGACGAAGAAAGTGTAACTGCTCGAACCAACCACTTGCGAGTGCGAAATTATTCCCGCAACGTCAAAATGGAGACACAACTACACGAAGCCAGCTCTCAAACAGAAAAACGATCGAGACCCTCATGAAATTTCAACGCGTGTTCACTCCACGATCGTATATATCCCACAAGAGACGAGTCAACACGTTTGGCCCACTAAGAATTTCGAGCAGCACACGTCCAAACGTTCCCCGTCCGATTTCTCGAGAGCCTAGCCTAGATCCGTCCAGTTGTAGAACAGGGTAGAAGTCGTGGAAAATCCCGAAGTTTCGTCGACACTGACGGACCCTAACCATCCGCAAGGGGATCCAGGAGGCACGAGTCGCGTAGCTGAACCGATTCGATACTTGAAAATCCGCGTGGAATCGTAGCCTCCAGGTTCCTTTTGCTCCTGGCGAAGAGACGCGGGTCGGTCGGTGTGTAGAGAGGAATCGGCCAACGCGCGACAGGACAGAACAGGAGATCTGGCTGTTCGCGGAGGAAGAAAGAAAAAGCAACGATAAGTGGCGACGATAAGCTTTGAAACCAGCTTGGAACGGAGAGAGTACGGGTCACAGGTGGACAAAGGGAGGGGGTGGCGGGGAGATCCGCGAAGCTATAGGTGGAGGAAAGAAGAAGGACAGAAGAGAGGCAGCTAGGCGATGACGGGCGAAGAGGGTCGGGGCCCCCTATACGATCCTGGCCAAGCTGTTGTACCGCTGGTGGGTAAATGGGTATATAAGCGGGGCCCCGACGATTCCATCTCGACACACGACCCAACCTTCATCCCGATCACCAACGGTTGTTCCCTTTTGCGAACTAGCGTAATCGCACGCGCGCGAAAAAAAATCAAGAAAGAGGAGGGTACTTGATCGGTGCATCTCTTCGAGATTCATCAAGTTCCATTCCGTTCGACACAGTTCAACCGGTCTCGTCAGGCACAGTTTAATCGGTGAGAGTAATTCCCTTGCAAAGGAGCAACAGGAAGAACCAGGACCCCGTCACAAGAGTCGACGACCATCAGCCGTTTGCTGTTACTAGTTCCACGGACGAGAGAAAAAGACGTGAGTAGTTTTTTCTTTTTTTCTATTTATTTTTCTTCCATGGAATTTTTTCTATGATTTATCCATCGGTTGACGCGAAATCTGAGTCCTATGATACTCGATTCAAATGTTACAATCATTTTTTTGAGATTCGAAATTTACGAGGTAATTACAGTTTCCAGGTAGAAATTTTGTTTTTTCTCTTTTTTTTCTCTCTCTCTTTGCTTCGTCCATCGATTGACACATTGCGAAATTTGGTTAAAATCTCGAAATCGTAGCTGATCGATCTCTCCACAGTGAACTTTATCGCGTATATACTTTCATTTTTTTTTTTTTTTTTTTTATTAACCCATTAACTATCAACAGCTTATGCGCGATTTTACGATACATCCTGAGACTTCGAAATAATTGTAACTTCAAATTGAACAATTTTTTATTTGAACTTTTTAGATAAAAATAGGGTTGATAAGTTTGCTGTTTGGAAAATTTCAAGTTCGATCTTTCGATAGATCGACCGATTCCTGGTGAACGTCGCCGCGTACACGCTTTTGTTTTTCACTTAATTAATAAACAGAGAATTGAAAGTTTGCGCTTGGAAATCTGAAACCTCGATCGACATAGAAATTCTAAGATCTTGGAAGAAAACGCCGATAACGCAAGTAAGATAAACAATTCGCATAATTCGATAAAATTACCTTAGAATTGAAAATGAAAAAGAAAAATCGCGATCCATAAATTGCAAGATGGCTGTCCTCAAAATCGTACCAGCAATTAACGAGTTGAATGGCATCGAACGATCGAGGACAGGAAAGAACGAACAAAATAATCCGAATTTTAGTGTGTCGCCGTGTATACAATTATTTCCACCGTGCCGAGTGAAACGCGTAATTTCTTCGTAGATTTCTCAACGAATAGCCACGGGGTTTGCGTAACTTTTCTCCTCCTCTAGCAACGTCGTCTAGAGATTTCCTCGCGGCTAATCAACAGATAGCCAACTCTTCCGATCCACGAATTAACGAAGCGACCAGTCAACCGACAGATCTTCCGATTTTCTGATCATTTCCTTCCTCGTACCGTTCGAGAAGCTCGATAACCGATTGGAAATAATTATAGATTACAAGGGGTTCAAAGATACGTTGTTTAATAGTTCCTCCTTGAACATTGATTTAAAACGATCAACATTCCCGTGCGTTCGCGTCAACTGCGACGCATTCTTCGTCCGGTCGATTCAATACGGTTAAATTAGATCGACAATCGCGATAAGAGGTCGATAATAAGCGGGGTATCGCGAATAATAGCAGGCGAGAAAGAGGGGGGGGGGGTAGGCGAGGAGCAGGGTGGAGGGAAAACGAGAGAAGAAGAAGGGCGAAAAGCATTGAAGCGGTGAACCACTTGACGGGTCGGGTCTTCTTTTGTAACCGGCTACCACCATTATTACATCTCTGATGATCTTGATAAGGTAATGGGTGTCCATCATCTTTCACAGGCATTTCCTCTTCGTCGACCAATCTCTGCTCGTTTCAATCTCGTCTTCAATTCCTTTTCTTTATTTCTTTCTCTACCACCCCCCACCCCCCACCCCTCCCCCTCATCCCCTGTCCTCTTTGATTCTTCGATCGTTCTTTTACGCCCGGTTTTACGCAGAAACGCGGGTCGAACGTGTAGCGCGTCGCGACTCGCAAAGTAATTTGCAATTAACTCTATTGCGACTCATTACGTCCGCTCGCAACACGATCCAACCTGGACGATCGTTATT
Source organism: Stelis phaeoptera (assembly GCA_943735885.1). Classification (NCBI taxonomy): domain Eukaryota; kingdom Metazoa; phylum Arthropoda; class Insecta; order Hymenoptera; family Megachilidae; genus Stelis; species Stelis phaeoptera. The sequence continues at coordinate 10,429,069 of OX030933.1, forward strand.
AAAGTCGATTACGCGACTCGCTAACGTGTACTCGTCCTTTTGATTCAATGACGTTTCGATTTTTACGTTCGAATAGACAAGTACCCTTAGTTCCCGCGATTTGGAGATAAAATTCTGAACGATACGAGGAAAGTTGAAAGCAGGCTGGCAAAGCGGGTATTACCAAACGCCTCGAACTCTCGCGTTCGTGCACGCCTGGTCATCGTAAAAACTGGATTGTTGCGCTGCCTCCTTTTTCCTTTCTTTATCCCTCGTTCCTGTCGTTTTCCCTCTCCGAGACCACTTCTCCTTCTTGGAGAACGCATTCCGTCTCGTTTGCGTTCTCCAGAAGGCGTGCCGCGCGATATAACCGGGCCATTTTTGTCCCTCGTGGACGAACCTCGCGTTCCCATCACGATATTCAAGATCCACGATCGAAATGTCGAATACAACTTCTTCGGAATGATCGCCGTCTCGAGTCTTGAAACGATGGAGAAGGTTCGCTGACGCGAACAGCTTCCTCTCGGTATAAATTACTCGCTCGATTGACCGCGTGTTCCAAACGGAAGGTCGCTCGGCTCTGGCTTCGACAGAATGTTCGTTGCATACGTTATTTTTTTTTTTTTCGTTTTCTTTTCCGCTCTGTGTACGCCGTCGAACGTATTTCTAGGGGAAGCGGACTCCACCGTTTAGCCTCGATAAGAAGTTTACTACGCGTTACAGCTTGCTCGAGTTCGGTGCATATTTCAAAGCGAGTTGGTTCGTTTAACGGGAGTTTCGACACTTGTTCATAGAGCAATCGATGCGTATCGCGTCTAGACTCGTAGAATCAATGGATTTTGGTAGTTTGAGAGCGTTTTATGGCACAAAAAATTATGAATCCGTCTAAGCGGTGGTTAGGGTTGAGGTTGGGTCTGAGTTCCGATTAGCTAGGTTCGTTTAATAACGATTAAGATGTATAAAAGGCTCGATTAGCGGGGTGTCCTTCCCTTGCACCATCTGATCCCCACAAAACGCTAGAATATGGCACGTTCGATGCCAAATTCCTGAAATTTGACTTAGCTAACGCTGAAATATTCATTTAATTCTAATATATCCACAAATAAAATTTCCAACTTTCCTTCCAACGTGCCCAGAGTATTATTCAGCTGGAAATTAGAATGTGAAGTTGGCGACCATGCTCGTACGATGAATTTCGTCAGCGTTTCAATTCGCATCGAGTCGCAACACCGGTGTCGCATGGACACCACGCGTCGATTGTCTCCGGTTTCTCGTGTCTGCCCACTCGTTGCTACCAGTCGTTCGAAGCCGATCCTCGTCCTCGTCGTCAATACGATACCGATGTGCGCAGCGGAATCGATTTACACGACAATAAGTCTCGATGAGCTGATATCGATATTCGCGATTAAACGGCAGCAGAATCGATTAAGAATGTCTGCGCTTGAATTTTCACTCGATGAAACACGTCTGCTTTCAATTGTGGACAGTTTCGAACAAAGGGTATCTTGATTACCGCGAGCTGCACAATGTCCTCTCTCCTTCCGTTTCCACCTGCTCCGGAAGTTGCACCCATGCTTTCCGTTCACGCAACGCTCTTTCGACTCTTGTCACATCACGAATAACCTTTGATGTTTCCTTGTTTCTTAACGTTTCCACGATTGGTGTCATTCGTGTAACAAATAACATAATTTAATTTCCATTGATTGCATTATGTACCAATTATAATTAGATGTAGCTTCTTCTTTAATAATTTCAATTTTCGACGCGAAAAGATAATTAGAATTTAAAGACTTGCTAGACTTTCAAAGCCCCTAAGGTCACCAAACGTTACTCTAATCATACAATAAGATATTACACGAACGAAACTTTGCAAAAATTAATTCTTTCCAACAAAAAAGAATAACTCCGAGAGTTCACTGCACCCCAGGCTCGACTGATTAACGATTCCGAGCCTAATTCCTGTCTCGTCAATCGAGGAATCAACGAACGTTCAATTCCCCGGCTACAATCTGCAATCTTTTCTCGAAAAGACAACGGGTCTGTCCAATTAAATCGCAGCGCAGGATTTGACCCCGTCAGGTAATCTCGCGGCGAGCATCCGGCGGCGGACACGCAACGCACGATAACACGTGTTGCATGCGAACGATTAATTCGCGGTGTGCGAGTAACAAACGAGATGACTCGCATTGGACGAAGAAAGACATAGAAGTCGCGCGAACACGCTTGCAGGCTCGTAACGAGCGCGAGGGGCGCGCATCCTGTCATTAGCTCCATAACGCTCGCCTTATTCAAAGCATTCGGTTCAATGTCACCCATTCCCTCTCTTTCCTGCCGGCTTTGCCACAACAGCCCCTTGTCCATCCTTCCCTCCCCTTTTCCCGCCCGAATCACCGACAAACTCGTATGCTCGCTTTTCGTCTCGGACCATTCATACGGCCATGTTCTCCATTCATGCCCAGTGCCAGAGAGCCCGCGTCCGCTCTCCTAACTGGAAGATTACGAGCGACGACGTCCCCTGGCAGAACATCCTATCTATCTCCGCTTTGTCAGAACGATTCTCGACTGGTTGAATAGAATTTTCGATAGAAACATATTAAACCTTCGGATTCGGTATCTAAAGAGCAAGCAACTGCAATTCTACCTGAGTCGACTGTTGAAATTTCTTAAACCTTCGATGATTACCTCTTCAAACACTTTCGATGGTTTGTCATTTGTCTCAAAAAGGGGTATCGTGTTGTTTTCCAGATATCAGGATGACGAAGCTGATCGTATTAGGGCTGTTGTGCGTGTTGGGGCTGAAGGCGGCGATCGCCATGCCCGTGGCCGAGAACCAGGAGCCTCTTCAGGTAGTACCGCTGGAGAAATCAGCGACAGCTCCTAAACCAGTGGCAACCGAGGAGGCTGTGGTGGCGGCACAGGCCGAGGAAGCGGCGATTCCGGCAGTGCCTGCGGTTCCGCCGCAGCCTGAACAAATCCGACCCGAGGGTGGTGAGAAACCAACGGCGAGGAGCGAGCCAGTGGCTGAGAACCTTCAGCTGTCCGAGAAAACCGAGGAGAAGAAAGAGGAGGCTCAACAGGCGAAGCCAGAGGAAAAGAAGGAGGAGGCAGTTGTAGAGAAGAAGGCTGAAGAACCACAACCGCAGGAGGCTCAACAGGCTCAACCAGCTCAGGAACAGAAGCCCGAGCAAGCACAGGAAGCGAAGAAAGAGGAGGAGCCGTTGAAACAGGCGGCTTCTGAAGCGCACGAAGCGGTGCAGCCTGCGCCTCAGGAACAGAAACCGGATGTTGCTGGAGTACCGGCCGAACAAGCTGTAAGTATCTCGATTCAAGCTTCGATTCGATGTTTATCGGACGCGGTGACTATAAAATGACGTTTGATTTGCAGAAGGTTGCCGTCGTAGAGGGCAAGAGCGCCGAGCAGAGCGAGTCCGTGGAGAAGAGCGCCGAGGTTAGCAAAGAGGAGTCGAAGGAAGAGAAGAAACCCGAAGAAGCGAAACCCAGCGTGAGGAAGGAGGACGAATCGAGCTCCGTAATCTCCGAGGAGTCCAAGGAATCGTCGCAACCCGCAACCGAAGAAAAGAAACTCGACAAACCTCAGGAGGAACAGGAGAAAGAGAAGAAAACTGAAGAAAAACCCGACCGTGTGACCCGTGATGCTGAGGAATCGGCTCCTGAAGCCAAGAAGGTCGACCAACCAGCTGAGAAACAATCTCCGGCGCCAGCGGAAGCCGACAAGAACCAAGCCGAACAAGCTAAAGCACCAGAGGAGAACAAACAGGCCGCGCAGAGCGATAAAATCGAACCGGCCGTCGAACAGCCAGCATCCAGCTCCGAGGAATCGTCCAAGAGCGAGGAGAAGACTGTCGAGGCTGTAGCTCAGAACCCTGAAAAGGAAGCGAAGAGCGCGGAATCCGGCTCTGTTCAAGAATCCACCGAGGCGCAAGCCAAACCCGACGAGTCCAGCCAGGCGAAACGCGACACCGCGGCGGAGGTTCAGCCTCAGGCCAAGGCCGAACAAGTTGAGGAGAAGAAAGAGGAGCCCGCGAAGAAGCAGGAAGCCGAGAAGGAGGTGAAGGAACGTTCCGAGGAATCGTCGGAGGACAAGTCGGCTGAGAAGAAGGACGTCAAGAGCAGCGACGAGGACAAATCCTCCGAGGAGTCCAAGGAGTCCAAACCGGTAGCCGACGAATCCAAGCCGGAACTGCTGCCCAAGCCGCAGGAACTGACTGACAAGGAATAACGGTCGCAACGGAAATGGCGGGAAGACGAACAACGATAGCCCCGAGAAGCAGCAACATCGATCGAAGCGATACTGGCTCGCCTAGCTCGAGCGTTAATGCATATTGCGATTACGCGAGTTCTTCCCCGGATAGAAGCGAAACGGGATAAGAGCGTGTACGTCAGGAGAAGTATGAACGGGAGAGAGAGCAAGACGGCGTGAAAGTGTTTATCGGTGTGAATGGATGAAAGGGAGGAAGCAAGATTGCGGCGATCAATTTTCTGGCAGGGTCCAACTTCCCCGGCGCGCTACGATTCCGAGAAAATTCATCGACTCGGGGCAGGATGACCACGTGAAACCTGGCTGTGAGGGATAGACTTAGAGGGACGTCGAACCAAGATCGACGACGACGACGACGACGACGGCGACGATCAAGATCATCGAGGCGAGTCCTTTGCGAAAGAAAGAAAAAAAAGTATACATTTCGATCAGGAACACGTGGCCACCCTTCGGGATCTGACACTTGGCAAAACACGCCAGGGATCATCATCCTTATTCGTCCCGGTGGACACCGCGATCTGTCCGCGGGGACGAAACCGGCCCCCTAAATATTTTAGTATCCTCATCCCAAATTCCCAAGTCTTTTTTTCTCCTTCTCCTATTCTTTTTCTTTTTTTTTGTCTCAGAACCACACATGAACCACAACCACAACCTCATCCCAATAAACTAGTGTGTAGCTCGACTCTGTCTTCTTTTTTTTTCTTTTTTTTAGAGATACGTGTCATTATTATTATTAATATTATTATTATTATTACGATTTAGTACCAGTACCGCTATTATTATTAATATTATTATTTGTATTATTGCTATCATCGTTATAATAATAATTATTATTATTACTGTGAGTACTCGTGTTGTCGAAGGCAATCATTACCCCAAAATTGATTCCGAAAATTCCTTATCAAACGTCTGCGAATACTATCGTCGATACCGTACGATGTCGATCAGATTCTGTACACGCGTCGTGGCCAGAATCTTGATAATAAACTAACAAACAGATTTTCAAGTAGTATTCGGATATATTTGCATCTACAAGACTTCGATGCTCTGCGCAAATCTGTATAAACTCAAGATCCCGAGCCGTATCGTGTTTCCTTTGGTAAGAACAGTCTGGTATTTGACGGAGTTACGATGCGTCTTGGGACATAAAAATTATCGAAGGTTCTGTCGGTCCCAGGATAAGAAAGACGATGGGTATTCGCCGTTGAATGCACTTGCACAAGAACCACGGTTTCGCCGTGATTGGTCGTCACGCCTCGCGAACAATCCCGAGGTAAGAGTGCCACGACATTTCTCCACGGCGATGGGCTTAGCGTGCCCACCGATTCATCAAAGGCCGAATGAAATGTTGGCGTACCTCGGCGTGTAAACAGTGAGGACACGAGAGGTGAGTGGACCCCCGGGGTTGGCGAAAATGTCAAGGCGCGTGGGATTTTGCAATCGCGACGAACCGGCCGCTTTCGTCGATTCGCGTCCCAGCCGCGCGCACTTTTACGCAAGATCGGTCGACGAAAAGCGGCGAGATATCACGGCACGAATAATCCGACCTACTCGGGATTTATCAGATTACGTGCGCTGGGATCAGCGTTTCATAATTTGAAAAGAAGTGGTTGATTAAGAAAATCAAGAATCGTGAGCAAGCTAGATCCGATTTAAATTATCTAGAATATTAATGAATCAAAGGTTTTGATAATTGGAGGAAAGTCAAATTTCGCTTTTGATATGAATGACCCAGTTAGGGTTTATTCAAAATTAAATAATCCTTGATTATTCAGAATTCGATAATTTAATTGTAATCAGTGGTACTTATAATTCTAGATAATTAATGTGACCATTAGTATCGAAGGTGTATCGGTTCGGTTTAATGTTATTAGTGATACCTAAGAACTATGATAAATACACTAGGTATCGAAATTCTAGATAATACGTGATACAGTATCGTAATTCTCAGATTAATAAATTCAAAAGCAGACACTGCTCAAAGAACCCTCGAATAAAATAACATCATTTGCAAATAACGAATACATTTTTATTACCAAGAAATCTATTTATTAATTAATCCTTACCTTTGAATATTTCAAATATTTCAAGCATTAAACGGTAATGTTAGAAACATTAATCCTTAACTGGGTGATATGCCAACAATATTTAAACAACTAAAAATAACACTTTTTTATTTATAATTTGTACGTGAAAAATTGTTATCAATTCATGCAATTGGCAAGTTATAAAATTCAATCTAATCAAAGACTACTATTGGGGCAAATAAAATCAGCTATTGCTTAGCCATATGGGGTGCTCCAGAAGCCCATTATAGCAGTTAAGGGTTGAATATGAAAAATGTAATATGTAAAACTAAATGTTTAAAAGAAAACGACTGGAAAGACAACGACAATCACAAGCCTCCGTGGCGCAATCGGCTAGCGCGTTCGGCTGTTAACCGAAAGGTTGGTGGTTCGAGCCCACCCGGGGGCGTTTAATTTTTTTTATTTATAACAAAATTCAGCAATATATATGATATTTATAGCATGTATACTATGAAGTTTAATCACGATGTTGCTATAACAATGAATAAAATCAAATATATCTCCCAGAAACTAGTAAATTAATTATGAATTATCAGAACTGACTGCTTCAGTTATACGTATAAGGATACCTATCCATTTGAAAGTAAAAATCGCCAGTGAATATCGTAAAAAACTTTCGATAGCTGCTCGTGCGAGTTTTACTCCCAGATGGACACGTACCTTAAAAATAAATATATTAAATTAACTTTTCTTTACCATTTTGAGAAGAGAATTAACACGTTGAGTGCCACAGTGAAAATGGACGTACGTAGTCAGACACGCTAAAATTTTAATTATTAACGATGCAATCAATTCATTTTTAAATTCAACCTTTCAGTTCTATAGCCAGCATTATTAGCTTAATGTTAACGCTATCCGCGGTTTATTTCATCGTTTCTTTCTTTAATTATGTAATTGTGAAAAACTTCAGATGCCCGTCACCGGTGACCCCGGCGGCATTCAACGTGTTAAATACTTCACATAAAAATGAAGAAAGTTAAAAATATTTTCATTTGGTTATTAAATAGTATATTGAAATTAGTTAGTGTCGTAATTGTAAATAAGGGAAAAAAATGTTTAAAAAAGAGATTTTGACCCCGACGTGATTTGAACACGCAACCTTCTGATCTGGAGTCAGACGCGCTACCGTTGCGCCACGGAGTCAGCTGGTTGAGTTTCGCTTCAATAAGGTTATAACCATAGAACGTAATTATCTTCGAGTATCAACACATGTATATTGATATATAATAATTATACTTAAAACTAATATTTAAATCTGTATAAATATCACGAAACATATTATATCGATTTATTAACATATTTTTATATTGTTATTAAAATATCATAACTCAATCATGACTTAGTATTTAAAAGTATCTTAATGGAACAAGTGTATATACATCACATACCTGATTTGTAAGCATAAAGCAAGTTAGGACCCCAAGCGACCACCAATCCACCTCTTGTCCATAATACTGTTTGTTAAATATTTCTGGAGCTATAAATAAAGAAACACATCTACACTATGAAAACAGTTCCAAGGTTTTTAGTAGTGGTTTAATACTTACCCATATACTCTGGAGTTCCACAAAGGGTATTTGTCCTTTCGGTATGATTTAACCATTTAGCAAGGCCAAAATCAATAATCACAGCATGACCCTCCTCGTCTAATAGCACATTTGTTGCTTTTATATCTCTGTGTACTATCCCAGCATTGTGTAAAAAATCTTCAATGAAACAATAAACATATGTATAAATTCTATTTTTATATTTAACTGTTAGCTTGAAAGGGAACATACTTACCAATAGCTAGAGCAACTTCTGCAACATATATTCTAACTACATTTTCAGGCAGGGAGCCACACTGTTCGACTAATGAAAACAGCTCTCCTCCACTAATATAATCAGTTACTGAAATTGAGAAATATTGTTAAGTGTGCCTTATAGTAATTATTTAGTATTATGTAGTATTAATACACTTACATATATATAATGTCTTTCTCCCTTGCCATCTATGAGAACAGTCTAATATAAATGGATGGTGACCAACAAGTTTTTGTATAGATACCTAGCAATATAAACTGATTTTCATTGCACCATTCTATGAGTCGATTAAGTATTTATTCATGCTATACAAACCTCCTGTTTAGCTTGCATTATACCATTTTCTGCAACTACTTTGGCTTTGCTTATCACTTTTAATGCAAAATATTGGCCATTATCATTCTTCTGAATTTTATATACCTTTCCGTATGCTCCTTTTGCTATCACGCTTATAAAGGTATAGGCAAGTTGTAAATTCACTTGTTTTATTGGAAATTCAGGGAGAAACATTGCCTGAGAACGTGATACTGGCCATAATGTTTTTGACGTACCCAACGGATCATATAATGTACCTTCGCTCCAGCTGTAGATCATACAATTAAAATATATATTCAACTAAATATAGAAAATTCATATAATCTATGAAAGTACCTTCTGCAAGAGGCACGAGACCATGATTTAGATTCCTTGTTCGAGGGCTGAGTAGACCCAATGCAACTTCCACCAATTATGTCGCTGAGACTATACTGTACAAAAATTAAAACAATGTTTAATAAGCAGTATTAATGAAGCCACAAATGATGTCCGTTTGTTTGTTTAAACAATATCAACATTAGCGTTCCGATGACAGAGGTTATAATAACCATAAACAACGTGTACCTGGCTAGTATACTTCTGATTAGTATGATAAATGTTCTTGGTGGTGGTATTGCCCATTCGAACCGACCAAATTTCAATGTATATACATATATATTGTATTAACATTAACTTTATGTTTTCCACTTTTATATAACTCCGCGCTTCGGAAACGATACTGGTCGTGTCACCTAGCGGCGAGCGGCAGAAATGAGAGAACAGAAAATCATGTTTTTTCGAAAAACGAGCCACTTTTCGACAATTCTACCAGGTGCATCGTATTCTACGTTCAAAATTACATTAAAATAATGGCATCGATGATCTCAAGATGCGCTAATTTCCAAAATTGGAGAAACATGCTCCGCACGGACACGCAAATAGTATCGTTATTTAGCGCTGGCGCTCTCAAACTAATCGAATTAAATTTCGTACATCGTTCTTGCAATAATTCAATTTATTTACGTATCAGGGCTGATTAAACGTATTGTACCGATAATATGTTGTAAATAAAACTATTACAAAGGTATTCAGTCAGTTAGGAATATCAAAAACGGGATAGAATTACTATTAAATGTTCTGAACAAACTCCAGCTTATTTCTTGCTAGCGGCCATACGGGGGAAGCCTATAACCATGCATATCATCGTCGGGTATCAATAATTAAGCGTAAAAGGTAGAAATTTGTTCACAATTTTAATAAAAAGCGCTTTGAATTTAGCGGTGCCGTTAATACACTCCTGTCGATAACATACCTATGTTGAAAGTTTACTACTGTTGGTACCATATCGATGTCGATAATAGGTATGTTACCAACGGTTGTAACATGTGCTTTATTAAATTGGGCAAATAAAGATTAATTAACAAATTTCTACCTTGTACGCCTAATTATTAATACTCGAATACGTCAAACATGTCCATGAACTTCCTTTGTATGACCACTGACCGGAAATAAGCTTGAATTTATTCGGTTCAAGGAATCTTGAAATACTTATTTCTTTTATTTTTAATCCTTTGAACCGTCTAAATACATTTTTATTTGCTTTATATACAACATATTAAACAGTATATAGAAATGTTTTTTTAATAATAAAAATCACCGTACTTACCATTATTAGGTGGACGATCATTTTAAATAAATTAAATTTCGTTTGCCCTCCAATTTATCAATCATATTTATTTATTATATTAGGTCCGCCGTTGTCCCCCGAAAGGGAACAATAAAATATTGTATATTATTTATTTAAATTTTCAGTAGTTCACTATAATTAGGACCACAAAATCCATTCTGCATTTAATTGAATTCTTCTTATATTAATTCATCCATTTACATATAACATTTTTCAAACTGAATGATCAATTTAGAACCAATCGTTCAGAGAACTATTAATTTGAACAATTTATTATCATTTAAGGAACAGGTCTTGTTAATAATATTCGTGTTAAATAAAAAAGGTATCTGATAAAAATATGAAAAGAAGCTTTTATTTTAAACACGATCATAGACATTATAATTCTTATGGAAGGAAAATTCTTCTGCTACATACATCGTCGATTCAACAGCTCTTAACACCTTACTAACCGGAAGTAAAATTAAGAGATCCCTTCGTGGCAGTGACCGTTGAATCAAAAACCGATCAACAAGTCTTCAATCATTAATAATTCGACTGATGTAACTAAGTGCACCACCTCGATGATATGAAACACTTCCTTCGATTTTTAATGACTTTTTTTGTTCAATTAATAAGGTGTCATCAGCTATAAGTCTTCACTTAATCTTACGATATAATACTTAATCCTATAGACAATGATAGATATTGTACTCTTCGCTAATGTTATTTCTAGAAAATAAAAGGGCGAGTAAATTTACAACGTCGGATACACGGGCGTAATATACATTGTATATATATCGATAAGCTTTGGAAGGAAGTTAACCCTTTGGCTGCGGCGTGCGTTGACAAGAAGACAAAATTTTCCTTAAAATCGAACAAACAAAAGTTAGTCGAATTTAAGTTAATTTTTGCTTAGAATCTTAAAATTTACTGGGCGTATATATATGTATGCCTTTGGTATGTATTAATAGATAACTGAAAGCGTATATATATATATACGCCCTTGGTATGTATTAATGGATAAGTGAGGGCGTATGTATACACCATTCGCAGCCAAATGGTTAAAATAAAAAGAAACGTGACAAGTACACGCGTACATATCTAACAATTCATCCGATTGTTAAATTAACAAGAACAGGTAATAAATAGTCTTCGATACGATTCGTCGTCATCTAAAAACATTCCGCGTATCAAACATTTCCGTTATCAGTCTTTCGTCGAAATCTTTACGTAAAAAGATACTGTACAAAAGGGTTACGCTCGTTGTTCTCCTACACACAGCAATGTCTGGAAGATTCACAGTTACCATAATCGTACAACGATAACTGCAACCACGATAATCGTTCAAACAGTTAAAAACAACAGATAAAATGATTCGTGATAAGAATTCCCGGGAATTGTTCCTTCACACTGAATCAGTATTCATTAATTGTCATCTTGAAGACCTAGCTTAATTAAAATAGCCAGCTGTCCCTGATACTTTGATCGTGGTTTCAAAATACAATAGACATCTCCTGTTGAACACTCTAGGCCTTCTGAACCTACCGCAAATTCTAAATTTTAGACATTTTATACCATCGGATAAACGCGTGCCTTAAACACATTGGAAACTGGGAGCAAGTCTAATTCGAAATCACTTCCAGGAATCAAATTGCTCCTCCCGACTCCTGTCTGCCAAGGAGAAGAACAGGAATCGATCGGTCAAGATTCAAGACAAGGATTCACCTGTCGTATAACCTCAACCCACTCGTGCAAGCATGACCCATTTGATCAGATTCCTTCTGACAAAGTGTCCGACATGGCTGTCAGCTGCGACATCACGACACAGCGACCTTATCCGCGGGACCAAACTCGAGATATGCAGAAAGAATAAACAATCAATATGATTGGGTCCATAGAATCATGTTCGAAATAGAACAGGACTGATTTTCAGTAGCGCGAGAAGAGATGACGATGAAAGTCTATCAGGGAGTATGGAGGTTAGAAACTCGTGAGGATGTGGCTGGCAGGCCCTCTGATGGCAAACGTGGGAAGCGTGTTTGCGGACGAAACTTTGCGACTTCATCCAAGAATGCGATACCCTGATTGCTTGAAAGGGCGCAGGCAATGATAAAGAGACTACGAACTCTCATGCTCGGAAAGCTAGGGCGATCTTTTTCTCGTGTACAAAGATAATTTGTCAAGTGATGCTTGGAAAATCAGGGATTCACATTTATTCGTTCTCCCTTTATTTGTTCACTATATGCAAAAAACGCTACAGCTTATACATTGCATATACAAGTATGCGTTTAATAATAAAATCTAGAACAACAAGATTCTCGGCTCCAGTGTCCGGAAGTATGCAATCCCTCCGACCGTTTCCGCACCATCACCAAAAAACCTGCTTAGACCAACCAGCCGCTGGCACCATACAACTCTCTTTAAGCCTTGGAAGGAAAAAAAACAAAAATGCACGTTTCCAGTTTTCTCTCGTATACTAAATGCGCTCGATATCAGATCGTGGTAGAGACAATATGACACGCTTAACAACGAAAAATAAAGAAAAATAAAACGAACAAAAATGAACCTGCGCATGTTACTCGCAGTTAAGATTTCATGACATCAGCCTGTCTTGATCGCATGGTTCTCAATCAGATACAGCATACAGATTAACGCGTTTTGAACCGACGATCGAGGTTGTACTTTGGTCAAGTAGCACTTCTAGGTCCGACATTCGATTTGCTGAAACGTTTTCGTTATGATGAGCTGGTTCGAAGGGATAAAGATTATGATATTCGATCAAACGGTTCAAGCCGAGTTAACTGATGCTGTGATTAGTATCCAATGTCCTCTGAATAAATCGCCATTAGCAGAAGGAGTATCATTTGGCCACGCTATGAACAAAGTCCGGAATCCTCCTTAAAAAATTGTAGTAACTCTCGTAGAAACATCAAACAAATATATAGACTCTTTCTTATGTACCTCGATTACTCTACGGCGATATAGTGTTATGTACAAATACAATAGTGGACCGACTGACAAGAGACGGACTCGGCTCTTGATCAACGGCTATAGACATGTAGGACCTGTATTAAATCGTCACCAGTGGAACGAAACAATGGGTAGGAAAGGCGGGATACGCCTCGAAATCTGTACGAACATCGTTGTTCTTAGAGAAAATTATAAAAGAAATGGTGAAGAGCACGGGACAGCGTTTATCCGACATGGAGGACCATCAGACTCGCTTCGTTAAAACCCCCTTTCTAAAAAAAAAAGAGAAAAAAAAAAGTTCTCCGCTGAATCGTTCATCGATCGTAATAAAGAAGAGCACATGGTCCTAGTGACCTGTGCTTTCGTGGAACTTGAAGTAGTGAATCTTCATGGCTCTGTTGTTGGGGTACTTGATCTTGCAATAGGGACAGGTCGCGTCCACCGCGCCTTCCACCACATAGCTGTTTAAGTCTGTCTCCCTGTGAAAGTTTTTGTTCTCCTCGGCATAGTAGAGGGTCTTGTGTACGGTCAACATGTGACTGGACATTGCTGGTTTGCTGAACACGTGTCGGTCGCACAGGTTACAACTGTAGATCATACAGGTATGCGTCAGCTCGTGGCTCTTCAGAGCGATTGGAGTCAGGAACATCAACTTGCAGCCCTCGACGGGGCAGGTGTACTTGAGGGTGGTGTTCTTATGTTTCACGGTGAAATGTTGCCGCATGTTTGAGACGCCGGAGAACTGCTTGAAGCATATGTTGCAGGACACTTTGCCCTCTGGCGCGGCCAACGGAATGCATTCCAAAACCGGAGGCTTCGCGATGTTCTTCACCAGACGGGTCTTGTGGTGAGTGTACTGTTTGTGCTTGTACAGTATGCTCATGTTGGGGAAGAATTTCCTGCAAACGTGACACATCACGGCCTTCTTGCCCGCGCGTAACGCATCCACGGGTTCCGGTGGCTTCTGCGACATATCTTCCGTTTCCAATTTCACCTTCTTCGGTTTAGGTTCCTCCTGAGTCATCCTCGCCGCGTTGTTGAACAGCAACTGTGGTCGTTCGTTCAACGTGTTGGCATGCAGGTTCATCCTGTGACGTTGTAACGACTGATTGCTGCTAAATGCCTTGCGACAGATAGCACAGTTGTACTGACTTGACAGTGTGGGTTTCCTGATCACCGACTGGAACTTGGCGGTGGCCACCGTGGTGGCTTTGTGTAATTTCTTGTGTCTCCACAATACCTTCTTGGAACTGTAATGTTTGCTGCAGATATCGCAAGGGAACGAAGGTTTACCTATGTTGCCCAGGATAGGGTTGACCTTGTGCCACTGCATATGCATGTTGAACGATTCTTGGTCAGGTAGGATGTTGGTACAAAGGTCGCATTGAAGCTTGTCGTTTGTGAAATTCTTCTCGGCCTTGTTACGGGCACAATGTACATCCCACAAGTGTTCCCTCAGCTTCACCACGTCGTTGAATTTATCGTTACAAACCTGGCACTGATAGTTGCCGCTACCCTTCGACGGGGATGCGCTCGGGAAGGATTTTTTCGCTCTAGCTGGCCGGCTGGAGGTTCCGGTAAACGACGGCTCCGGTTTATTAGGCGGGACCGAGTACTTGTGCAGTTTCACGTCCTCTTCCTGTGCGATGTCGGCGTTCAACCGGAAACTGGTTCGATTGTGCCAACCTCTATGTATTTTCAGGGACGCTTCCTCGAAGAACGTCTTGCCGCAGACGTCGCAAGCGTAGCCACCTGACGTGTTGGAGTTGTGTGTGGTCTGATAATGAAGATTTAGGTTCGCTTTGAAGACGAAAGTCTTTGGACATTGAGGACACTGAAGCATACCCTTCGAGGACTTGTGCACCATCATGATATGACGGTGACACATGTCGGCGCTTCTGAACATTTGAGGACATTCGGGACAGGTGATACGCGTCTTGCCTGATTTGTGTATGTTCCTTATGTGACGTCTGAGATTCGCGTAGTTCGAGAATACTTTACTGCACGAACCGCACTTGTTCTTGGTCGTGCCAGGATCAGAATTGGTGGTCATGTTTATCGGTTTCGTGTCTTCCGGCTCGTTCTTCGTCGTTCCATATTCCACGCACGAGATGTTTGCGTCCCTCTCGTTTGGATCCTCTATGCCGTGATCCTTCATATGGATTTCTAAAGCACCGGCGCTGCTGAACATGCTGCGACAGATAACGCAGGAATAAATCTTCACCTTCAAATGAAGATTCCTATGCTCGGTCAGTTCCGCTCTGGTAGCGAATTCCAGGTTGCAAAGAGCGCAGCTGTACGGATTAGTGTTGGTTATTTTGTTCGCGTTCATTTCAGCCTCGAAGGTGTCCCAATCTTTGATGGGCGTCGATATGTTTGGCATGGACGACACCGACTCACGACGGTTTTCGAGCGGTGACTTCTGGTTAGGATCTGCGCGATGCGATTCGTGATGCGTTAAGTAGTCGCTTGGAGATCTGAATTTGGCGCCGCAAACGGAACACGTGAAATCCTTCTTTTTGTGGTCGAACGTGATATGACTATGGAACTTTTTGAACACAAGGAACGTCATTCCACAGTGGACGCATCTGTAGGACGTTCTGCTCTCCGGTGGCAAATGTTGGCATATATTTTTGTGTTTCAGCATGTTGGGTTTGAACTTGTAGATCATTCCGCACAAATCGCAAACGTGATTGTACGCGGGATCGCCATTTTTGTAGGGTTTTGGTATCGTTAAACTCTTTCCGTACGTTTTATTCGCTTGTTTCTGTTTGGAAGACGGTAGGGGCGCCATTGGTTTCAACTTAGGAGGTGATCGCGACGGTGACACCAGCTCCTCGTACTGCTTGTCAGAGTGTTTCGACAGATGGCTAAGCAATTCCTTCCTGCCTCGCATAGCACGCAAACACATGTTGCACGTGAAATACTTCTCCTCGCCGTGCTTCGGTATAACCAATGCAATTTTCATTGCACATTCGAACGACGCTTCACAGTGCATTTTAAACATCGATCGATCCGGAAACTCCGTCATACACGCGATGCACGTGTACGGCCTTAAATCAGGCATGTGTTGACGAATATGAGCAAGCGTACTCCTACGATCCGAGAACGTTTTCTGACAAGAATAACAGGAGTACGTTTTTAATTGACTGATAATATTCTGTTGTACTTGGGTCAAGGGAGCCTCTTTCTCCATGCTCATCAATTCATCCTCCAAATCTTCGATCAATTCTTCGCCATCTTGTAACTCGGCCAGGTCATCGCTGCCATTTTGTTGATTGTTACTATGAAATCTTTCCATGTGTTTCGTGTAGGACTGCTTAGAATGCAAAATAATTTGACAATGTACACATTTTTGTTTGAAAACCCGTGTCCCTCGGAAATGAGTGTGCGGACCCCGTTTAGTTCTTTTCTTACTCGTTGTTGCTGATGCGCTCGATTTCTGCGTAGAATCAGCTTCCATAATTGTATCTTCTTTACTTAAAGGCAGATTCGGTACTAGTTCGCTACCGGTAACGGATTCTATCTCTATAGTACAATCTGTATCATAGTCCTCTTGTGGCTCTGTTTTTATACATATGTCCATCTCCTTTGACAATGCGGGCTGTTGGTCTCTCTGTATATCTATTTCATTGTCGGTTAGCTCTTGGATTTGAATATTATTCACTAAATTATCTGTGGGTTCTTCGATATTAGCTGATTCCTATGGACAGAATGTAACACACCTTTAATACAACTTTATCTTTTATACTATAATTTCGAACGTACGATTCTTACCAAATCTGAATCATTTGTGGATTCTGAAATCACTTCAATGTTGTCTTCGTAAAACTCTAAGTCTATAGGTTCGCTCTTGATGCTTACAACCTGTTCAAACAAGAAGGATATATTAATTACAACAACCCGGAATCTCATAGAACATCAACATAGAAATCAACGGAACAATGTTTAGTTACCAGTGGGCTTGCTTGCGCATGTTTCTCTAACCATAGACGCAGTTTATCTTGAGAACGAAGACAAGCTTCCTTGTAATTATGCCACTGATTCACATTTTTCACACACTCCCCACATATCTGCGTTGACAATTTATCCGTGGCTAAAATCTAAAAATATGTATGCATCCATTAAATCTACTTGCGCTTTAAAATTTGGATAGAAACGAAACTTCTGAAGAGTTTGGTGTGGATCTAACCTCAAAATAATGGTATTGCTAAGAAACGTTCAATAGACGTGAAATACTAATAAAATCAGAAAACATTCAAAGGTTTATGAACGTTAAACGACAACGTGATGTGAATACCTGAATCGAGAGGCAGGCTTGTATTTTACTGACTAACGATACCGGGGACTCTTGCCCCCCGAATACCGACAACGTTGGTTCGTCGGTAGAGAGGCAAAGCCTGCACACGTTTTCCATATTTTGTAATTCGTCCACCTCGTCCATCGTGGACGCAGACGTTTCTCTCCTTTCCCCGCAGGATATCACGATGTTCTGCCTGCCAACGAAACGCGCTTTTCAAAAGCAGGTTAGGGACGCAGCGTTTTGTTTGTACGTCGACATTTGAAACTGGAACCGAGCGGTCCGTTTCCGCGCGTTCCACTCGTCCGTGGGAGAAGTGGCGCGCAGGTTGGACACCGTAACGTTCTACTATTTTACGTGATATTTATTTATCAAAAAGTTGTTATCAAGCTTCACGAGTGTCAATCGTTCACTATTTGTGCTTATTAACAAGCAGACGAAGGTTCAAGCATGGACAACGAGCGGATAATGCTGATTTCTTCGAAAATCTCTACGGAGCTTGTGACAACGGTTAAACAAGGAACAGGAGCAATGGTGGTAAGTCAAAAAAACATAACATTTATTCTTGGTCGAGTGGTTGTTTATTTTCTATATATATCTCTTGCTATACACTTGACATATATAATTGTTTTATCGTTTGTACACGTCGATAAGATAAATTGTACATATACAGTTTGCAACCTGTGCGGTTACAATTCGTTCCGTTTTCTGTATTGTTGTCTTGCAACAAATCGTTGCTGTCGTGTAACATAATTAAATGATCGATGTTCGTGAGTTTCGAGAACCTTCTGGTCGTAGCAACGTTATAAAAATAATACAATATTGCAAAATTGGGGATCTTGTAATTGTGAATCGAAAATATTACATTGCATAGGACCGCTGTTAGATAAGTGGGGGGGGGGGGGGGGGGGGGTCACGTGATCGGGACAACCAACCACGATGCATACTTACGAATTTAGTTTGAAATTAAATACGACAGAATTAATGAATAAAGAACAGAACGTAATTGCATAATAAATTTAGATCCTAAATAATTTACACAATTCTACATACACTTAATTGTGATTTAAACTTAATCCATTGTATCTGAATCAGAATAAAAAAATGCATTCACCTGCAACGTGTATACAATATACATATATGTATGTGGCAGCTATAGAATATTGTTGGAAAGCTCTTCTACACGATGGTTGCTCTAAAACCATCGATCTACTTGGTACACGACGAGCTTTCGCATGACATTATTTTTGTATTTTTCTGACACTGTAACGATCGTGTGTGCAGTACACCAATTAGAACCATCGAGACACTTCCTAAGCTCTATATCGTTAGGGGTTCGTCACCCCACGTCATACTATTCACATTAATGTACAGTACAGAATTAACCAACGATAAATATTCCTATATATCTATACACGTATCACTAGCAACAGCTTCGTGTCGATTGTTTTTCAAAAATATCGATTCCCTTCCCGCGGGTCTATTTGTGCTTCGAAGAGGGCGGGTTGTACGTTTTCGGTGGACAAACTGTTCTAAGAAAAATTTCGAGTCAATTTTGCTTCTCGTGCCAAATTGTTTTGATAGAAATTTCTACAAGACGGTTGTGTTAGGAAAAATTGAAGTCTTGTCGGATGCTTCCGAAATGGATACGGACGTTCGAACGCCCAACGATTTGGCGCCATTTTTTTTTCACGGCCAACAAGTTCCGGTCCGTGTTCCACCATTCTCTCGATCTATCGTAGGGAAGCGTGCGCACAGGGTTATTGCGCAATTCAAGTTGTCAGGCAGTTGGAGTTGAAGCAAGAATTTCGTTGAGATTGTTGACGAACGTAGTCTTGGACGTTGAATTTCGTGTCGTCAGGGTCGCTGCTCTTCCTGGCCTTCAGTTCCCTGAAATTATAAGATGCAACGCTTAAGCATGTCCCTTATGAAGCAAAAGTTGTTCAACATTTCAGGTACAAAGCCTGGACTGTCGTTAGCCAAGCTATCGAAGCTGATCAATTGAAATGGCGTAATACTTTCAGCCTCGTTCTTTTCAACAATGACGTATCGAGAAGTTGGTGAAAGATATCAGTCTTACCTGGCGACAGCCAAGAAGGCCAATTCAACGTTCAGGCCGGTTTTAGCAGAAGTTTCCATAAAGGGGACTTTGTACTCTTGCGCCAACCGCTCACCGTCTTCCCTCTTCACCACTCGTTCCGTTCCGCAGTCGGATTTGTTACCTAAAAAACGTTTGTTTCGATTTGTCACGTTCTGGTCAAGTGAACACTTCGATTTGGTGCTCTTGGGTGAAGATGAACCCAATGGTAGTGTTCTCATTTTTGTACAATTTGGATAACGTCGAAACATTCGTTAAGCAATTTGTAAGCTAATGTTATGTCAAATAAAGTCATGAATCTTATATTTAACTCTTTCCAAAATGGCGGCTACACGAAGGAAATTTACAACCGACAACGAAATATCAAAATATCTATTGCAAGAATGCAACAGTGTTAACCCACGGCTAAAGGGTCAATACTTTAAATTCGATCACAGGGACGAATTAAAATATCTTGAAAATATCTTCGGAACTTAGATTCTATTATCAACGTAGGAATTTCTTCTGCTGTTTTCCAGAAAATTGCAATAACCTGACTCCATTGATCTATCGATCATTTGTTCATTAACGAGTCGATACACTTAACTCTTCCTAGAACGTTCCCGTCGACTTTCTACGAAAGCAAGAAACCCAATCGAAACTGTAAGAACCAGTTGCCGGTGTGTACGTACATACATCGATCACCAGCAAACTTTCTCAGAAGTCAAGACGACAAAGAAAGCCGCTTGCAAAGAGGTTTTCCTTCGTTCCCTTTCGGTCAGAATCACGTCCAGAGGGGATTATCCCTGGATGCAAAACGATCTTCGACTCACCCAACAGCATGATGACCACGTCCTCGTTCGCGTGTTCTCGGATTTCGCTCAGCCAGGCCCTGATGTTGTCGTAGCTCGTCTTGTTCGTCACGTCGTAAAGCAATAAAAGAGCTGAAATCAGTCATGATCGTTATGCAACGTTGTGTAACTGTCCGCGATCCTTGCTAGTAATTGTTTTCAAACGTTCATAAGTTGACAAATCTCGACCTTTACATTTCCTTTTCTACAAAATTGTTCGTCACAACTTAAATTTACGACCTTCGTAATTTTTCCCTGGTAGAATTATTCATCAAAGTTCGGATAAAAGTCATTTTGGATTCGTAGGAGTAGCAAGAAGAATACTTCCTCAACTTATAAATATATTATTTAAACTTTCTCGGTTTAACAATAAGTTTATTTTACCGGTGCTCGTCTTTGTCAATTGTCAGCATCGAAGCTGAAGTTTTAACGACAAACATTTCGCTGAAAAGAAGTTTTGCCGCGGTTCAAAGTTCACGGAGCAAACGCTGGGTCGACTAATAGTATCTGGGAAACATAGGCATCATTGTCGAAGTGTCACCGACGCGTAATTGTTGCCAAGCCTTTGAGGCGTCTATTGTAGTGGCAGCGTCTCGGTTGAAAGAGGGTTTCTTCGGGCAAACAATGGGCAACCCCCTACGGCGTCCGCCGCGTTTTCTTTCGTCGTCCTCTTTCGCCTCGAATTCGCTTAAATAGCTTTCCAAAATTAATACCTTACTCGAATTCGAAAAACGTCGGTTGACCTGTTTCAACGATACAAATTCTGTTTTCGGAAAAGAGAATGCTTGCAAATTATCCAATCTTCCGTCAAATTTAGTGTACACTTGTTTAATCGAAAAGAAGGTATTAAGTTGATGCTTGATATAGTTTTATTTGACTCGTTTCATGGAGTGCGGTATTGTGCAATGCAATTTATGTGACGCGCGTCTGATCAATTATCTGAAAAACTTCATAAATACTTCGAGCCTCGAACAGGTATCCTTATTGTTAGTGCTCTTCGTGGTCGGGGTAGATTTTCGATTTTAGTTTTATAGAAATATGGAGAAATATAAAAAATATTTAGAATTATTAGTTTACAGTTGCGTGAAGCTGCAACAACCCAAATAGTTCGCTCAAGCGTTAAAAATAAATCTGTATCACATTTTTTTAAAGAAATTCGATAATATTCTTTCCAAAATGAAAAATTGGTTGAAAGTATGGTCCTTCCGAGTCTCAATAAGTCAATCAATGCATAATTACCATGTGCATCCCTATAATAAGCGTGTGTCACGCTTCGAAATCTCTCTTGACCAGCCGTGTCCCATATTTGAAGTTTGATGGACGTATCGTCGACCACGACCACCTTATTCTGAAAAAAACAAGAGAACAATCCATATCTTCCGTTCGTCTACAGTTTACCGTCTCTTCGTACGTTTTACTTTTCATTCGTTTCTTATAAAATAATATTGTTTCTTTAATGAAATTCTACAAGAGCTGGATATGCATTCATCTTTGTTATAATAACAAACAGAAATCCAGCTCCTGTAAAATTTCTTCAAACGAACATAAAGCGCCTTTTCATGTGCGAGCAATGCATTTTGTTGTTCGTGTATCAAGTTGTTAACCCTTTCACTGCAAAGGGTGTTGTGCAGTACCGAATACATTAACGTTGAAAATTGGCCGGTTAAATAATATTACAAATATCAAGAAAAGTTTAAACTTTGATTTAATTTCGATGCTGATCTTCAGCAAAAGGCTGATACTTTCTTTTTAAAGTGCGTCGCAATCGAAAGATTAAAAGGGGGTTTAGTGGTGTCTCACCCTAAAATCAATGCCAACGGTGGTTATGTAGTTGCCAGACAGGAATCGACCGTCTCTGAATCGCGTTAGAAGACAGGTTTTCCCGACGCCACTGTCTCCGAGTAGCATCACCTGTGTTACGTGAAAATCTTCTGTGAAAATAGCTGGAAGAAAAGCGCGGGAAAGCGTTCCACCTTTTCGCATTGGAAAAGATTACATCGTTAATTGATTTCGTTGGTACAAAACGAGTCTATTAGATTTTTAAAATTGTAGTTTCCCGAGTAATCAAAGAAAGTAAGTATTTTGTTAAATACTAAAGTGAAACATAAGAAATCTATTATATTAGTAATTCTTTTAATAATTAGAAGAAAATGTATTCTTCTATTAAAGTGAAATATGAGGAATTTATCATGATTTTACATCTTTCTATTAATTAAACGTTGAATCTAAGTTCTTATCTTACACAGCACGAAAGAAAACTTCTCGGGTTTGAATTTGATTCCAACCATCTGATTCTGTGTTTACAAGAAGAACAAAATTGAAACTGGCCTCTTAATACCGGTAGCCATTTCTAGTTTATTAAATGAGAACCAGTCGAGTCGAGATGTAAACGTATCACGCAACGAGTCCGTGTCCAAACGTATCGACATAATTATCATAGACTCGGTAGCCGTGGAATAAACGTGTAATTAAGCAAGGTTTTAACGACACCGTATTTCAACTGTGCTTGATATACGATCCTGACATGCGCCAAGCAAACTGCATACGTTTTCCTCTTTTTCCTTTTCATTTTCGTTTCGATGATAACCGCCTGCTTGAGTTCAACAAATTCTAATAATCTTTTTCCATCGACTATGAAATCATATTACTAAAGCGTCCAAGCCGCGCAAGTTAAAAAAGTGGTTTCCGTTAGTTGTAGGTACTGGAAGTTTTTCGTTCGCAATTGAAACTGTCAGATTTCACTTTAACGTTTGTCGATATTAAATTTGAAACTTAGCTAATCGAATTATAATTCAGGTTTGTTTATTCATCCTACGATTTCTAAGACTAAATACAGTATAGTGTATTAAAAAGTGTCGTCAGAGCGTTTGGAAACGGAGCGACGTGACTTTGTCACGAAATCGAACGGTTCTGTAATTACCAAATACAATTAAGAAGGTAGAAGTAATTGGGAAGAGAATTCTACAAAAGTAACCATCTGCGATTTATCGAGACTCGACGAATCGTCAGAAGTCTCGATTCTCGAGTTGAAAGATGAATTAAAATCGCAAAAGGTTACTCGGTGATCCAAGTCCGCCGAGACAGCGTTGGTATCAGGAGAGAGGGCAGGACCTTGAAGAGGAGCTCGCCGTGTTCGGGTGGGGCCTGTTGTCCCGTCGAGTCGACGCTGTCCCGCGAGGACTGCCGCCTGCTAGGTCCCATCGGCTCCTGGGGCCTGTTGTACGCGGCCCCGCTCGTCTGGGCTGTCGAGGAGGGGGCAGTTGGGGCTGGTACCCTAACCCCACTAGACGAACGGGGCCCTGTCGACCAATCGGAGCCAGCTGGCCCGGTTCCGCGTTGACCGTGCCTGCTGCCTCTCTTCGTCACGCCGCGCAGCTTCTCCTCCACGCTGTTCATGGGCCCCTGCTACCGGGAGCACCAATTTGCTCTTCTTCTTCTCGGCCACTCCTCGTCGCTCACGTCGTCCTCGTCGTTGTTCTCCCGCTCCTTCTGTTTCTCCTGTGTCGACCTCCTCTTGCCTTCGCCTGGAGGTCAATCAACCCCGTGGCCAGAGGTGGAGCGGGACGCGGTTCCACCGTCAGCGTTTCACTTTGCGCCTCTTCTCCTGCCTTCCGCTTTGCCCGTTTCTTCGGCCGATCGACGGCCAACGAGTGAAAGTGTACAAACGTTCTCGGAGAGGATCGGCGCGTTCCACCAGACGGAACGTCTCGATTTCGAGCACGTTTCGCGGTTTAGGGATCACCTAGATCAGAGGAACCTGTTGAGTGTACAGGACACTGGAAACGTTTGCCAGGAACACTGAACATCGAGCAAACGGGGATATGCAAATTTTTAAGTTTGAAATGAAATTATCTTAAACGCAGTTCGTAATTAGCGATTACGGGTATTTATGCAAATGTTTCTGTATAATAGTTTTTATCTCGATTCGCACATTTTGCATATTTTATACGCCCCGAATGGTTTAACGAGTTTTTTCGTTCTTAACATATAATTGACATACTTTTTACTTCTTGCGCATTCTGGCGAACTAACACGTACAGTGGCGAGAATGTTAGCCTTTCCTCGGGAAAATGCCAATGTCCCGCCCAACCATGATCCCATCATTTGTGTTACAGTCGAAAGTTAGTGGGCAATTATACCTAGGCACGATATTTAATCTAACTCGTCATATTTGTTGAATGTTTGTTGTGTTTCACCTCGTAACGCCGCTATTTTCTTCACCTATTAAGATTTTCTCTTAACAAAATTCACAGCTTGATAATTTACAAGCGGAAGTTTCGAGTATCCAAGTTGTCTTTCGGATTCCTTTGAAACAACGACTATCCAAACTTCTGATCGACTATCGATTACACGGTAACGGAGAAATCCTCGTATTTCAACTATGAAAACATTTTACCCAAATATAGCAGCGAGCCGGATACGTTGTCGACCGTTTATCGGATTACAGCGTAGCCCTCGTTGTTCAAACAACCGCACGTTTCATCGTCGTCGATCGAACAAATACTTGAAACGTTGTCGAAACTTTCATGTCTGAATATACGGGAGCGGTTGAGATAGAAGCTGTTCCACCTTTCCGAACTTCGTACTTTTCGAAATTTTTCACAATGCACCTCCATCGAACCGAACCCGAACATCAAACGTTATCAAAGTATTTCGCGCGTGCATGATGCGGATACAAAAGTTTTCAAAACAGCCTGATGCTTCCCTCTCGGCGATTTTCAAGATAAATTGTACGGAAGTAATGTTTTTCCGGTTTGAAACGCTTTTAACCTTCGAAAAACGGTGCTGCGTCAATTGTGACCTAAATTTATAAAATTTTCAAAGAAAGGATTAAAGTGGAATTTGAACCATCGATGGTTTCTGGTTTGATTATTTCGTCTGTACGACCTAGTATCGTGGAAAGATCAATTTTCATTTTATATTTTTAATATTCATATTGCTGGAACACTGGCTCTTTTCAACCTTGGAAACCTTAGTTTTGAACAACTTTGAGAATTCTAATCCTCGATATGTCTATCTGGTCTAAAAGTACAAGTAATTCCCGATGATTTGGAAGCGTCGTGGTCGGTTCGTTACGTGGTCGATTGTATAACTAGCCGACACCTGTGTTGATTTGACGCGCACATCGTGCTCGGTTACATAAACAACGAGTACGCTTTAATTAATCCGTGAAATACCACCGTTCCTTTAATGATCGTCGCGAGTGTTTGGCCAGGCAAATTTGTCAACGTCGGCATAATTATCGTATCTGATTCTGCGTTGTTGTGACGGATAACAATCAAGAAGCGGTAACATTCGATCGATGATAGATTTGAACGAAACTAATAACTTCGTGTCGACAATTAAACACCTCGATATCTGCGTTTGGCCAGTAACATTTTGCCAACGATCGTTATCGTTTAAAACGAGTTTCGAGAATAGAAATTCAAAGTGAAGTTTCACAATCTCCGGATTAGTTGAGGCTGCTGAAGATTTCTGAGGCGAATTGGTTCGAAAAAAAAAAAAAAGAAAAAAGAATCTGAATCCTGATGCGAACACGAGGTTGGCCGGTCCAGCCTACCGCTTTGGGCCCACCCACGCCGTACCTGGCGTCGAAAAAGCCCTCGGGGTTCCAAAGAAAACGGGTCCCCTCGCCGGTGGAGTCTACCCGACTGGTGGCGCCCTTCCAACCACGGACTATAACAACCCATTGGAACTTGGCCAGTACAAACCTACGCTGTCTTCAAAATCTTCACAATGTAAGAAAATTATGAAACAAACAAATTGTCGGCAAGTAATTTTACGAACTTCGTCGTCGTCTAGGTTGAACGAGGCGAAATTGTGTCACGATCGTTTCAAACAACTGGAAAACAATGTTCCCAGGCATAGGAGGTTAAAAATTGATCACCCTTGTTCTGGTGTGTATCGAAAGGTTTGAAATCGTACGATGATTGTCGTTAGAAGTTGCGAAACTGAATTCTATTCACGAAATTTGATATCGATCGCGTTTGGTATCTTATCGTCTAAGCTCTTCGAGGATGGTTAGGTTGACGTCGTGGCAACGCGAATACAGGGTGAAAATGAAGCTTCTTCTGGAAGAGACTAAAAAGATAGCCACTGACATGGAAAAAAGACTGGTTCGAAGTAACCGACACGAAAGAAGGAAGTCACTGGCGTGTAACATAGTGATGCAACGTGAACGGGTCACCCGTGTCTCGTATAAGATAACGCAGCAGTATGAATTTAGTTACTGTAACACATAATTGAAAATTTCTAAACCAACATGAATTTCATCTACTTTTTCTATTAAGACGGTTGTACTTAATATGGCATACCTAAAGTTGAGAAATTTTTATTATTTTCTTTGGCAATAGGGATTGAGATTGAAATCTGCGGGTAGGAATCAATGGAGGAGATTTTAAGACACAAACTTTTTGTAGCTGATCCAATAATTTAAGACACTGGAAAACGTGATTAGGCTATATTAGGTACAATTATAAATAAATTTACGCTCAAAGTGTTCTGTTTCCAAAGTATAGAAAAGGATTTTCCAAGGATAATTATTTTATCGAAATTAAGTTTTAATCTTTCGGGATTTTCTAAGATTTTCGTTAACGGAGAGATGGAAAATAGTTACACAACGTTTTGAATACTTTTTAAACTTAGAGTAACTGTGCTAAACTTTCTCTCTTAGAAATTTGATAGCAATATCAAACGCAACCTCTTCGTTCTTGTCTCTTAATTGCTCTCATAATCGGTCAATCCTCGTCCCACTTCCGACACGCGATTCCTCGTGATCGTTAACATCCGGCCACCACGATACCATCGTCAACAACGTCGCGTGCGAATTCCATCGCAAATGCGACAAATTGATTAATTGCAAACCAGCCGAAGGAACGTCACGTCCACGAGATTCGTCACAATGCTTTTTTAACGTGGCTCGCGTGATAGATGTCATGGTCGTCCGGTGCATTTCCGGCGGATTAATTAATTACGTATACAGGAATAAACGATGGATCGAACGGAACGATCAATAATTAATTTCGCGTGCAGATCGTGCCGGTATTCGAGGCCTGTTTCTGTGCACAGGTGTAGGCTCTTGTCTTCGATCTCGAAATAGGACTCCATTTTTGTACCTCGAACAGAGTCGTTTCCTTTTTTTTTTTTTTTTACTTTGTTTCACGTTTCCGTGAAAATTTCAAACGAAGGAAAATATCATTTATAATTGCCATTACATTCTCGACTCTCAATTATTTTTCTACAAAATTAACTTGACGACACTTTGACGATAGAATACTTTGTTGAATCCATAAAACATATTGATCGTTTCAATATTCTCTAAAATAAGAAAGTGCCATTTTGGGTGGTACAAGAGATACAACAAATTTAATATTTCCAACTTTTGTTCCATTCATATTGCTAATATTTCACATAAATAATATGCAAATCTGTAGTTTACATGTATTTTAAATATTTCCTGACTCTCCGAGTCTTGCTTGTAAGATATCGAAAGGGTTAATGAATATTCGGGTATAATGAATGATCGTCAATCGAATGTTCGTATCAATGCGTTATAATTCTCTATCCAACACGCATAAGAAAGCAAGCTGCACGTGCAGCCGGATGTCTTTATGTAATCGGGACAAAAACCTCTAGCGCAGGTGAGAGAAGGACGTTCAACTCGGCCGATTTTGGTTACCAATCCTCTCGAGCAGCGCACGTGATTTGCACGCGTGTGCTCGCGTAACGAGGACGTGGTTCAGCACACGTGAAAAATGATCATCAGCGGCATTTTTTTTAAGCCTGGATTAATCACACTGGTGCATAAATCACGGGAATGATTTCGTATCAAGCAGGTGGTAATGGGTGATAATTAATGGGGAGACCGGCTTCGTCTGTGGAGCACTTTATACGTCCGAAATTCAAACCCCAGTTATACTTTTAAGAAGTCTAATTAATCTGTCAATTAGAAGAGAAAAATGATTCGATAAAATAAATTAATGCAATCACGGAGACATCTGTGCCTTTGATTGCGCCTTTAAACGATGTAGATTGATATTTGTGACATTTGATATTTAAAATTGAGAACTCAATTATTTTTCTAAAGATTGTGATTAGAAAATGATAAAATTAATTCACAATCATTTTTCATATGAATTCGAGTAATTTTGTTGCAAAATACATAGAAACTTAGTTTTCTTCAAAAATAATCATAAAACTAACAATAAGTTCACACGCTCGTGTAGTTTGAGAAAATTCACTCGATCAATCGAATCTGTACGAGCGTGAATAGAAATTTAAAGTTCGCGAAAGCTATAATGTCTGGTTCGAGTAAAATCTGTTCAATCTGTTCCCGGTTGAACAGATTGAAATATCCAAGATTTCATTGCGTCCTTTATCTTCGAGACTGCATATCTAGTAATCGGTTATGGCAGAAAAGGAAGCGAAAACGAAGGATGCCACGCGATAAAGGAAGATTCCAAAGGAACTTAGAGGATGAAACTGAACGACCGAAACGATTTCATTCTTTCCGTGGAGATAGTTTTCATTTTATTTATACTTTCTCGTTGAAATCATAACTATGGTTAAAACGAGCTTCGAAACGACCGACCTCGTGCAGAGGATTGTGAAAAGAAGATGTTGAAAAAGATATTGAAGAGGATATATTCGGCGCGGAGGCGAAGTGGTAACCTTGTTATCACAAAGGAAACCTCCGTTCTCGTTATTCCCTTTGATTTCGTGTTTCAAGCTGGTCGACGAAATATCAGCCAGCCATCGTGTTTAACGAGGCTGATAAAGCTTGCCACACTTTTGTGGTTCAATCGGGTCGACTTTGTTAGAGAAGCTACTCTTTGAAGAGGTTGGATAATACCTCTGAACTCTGGCGCCGGAAGCTGATGGCATTTTTTAAACTTTGCTTCAGAAAAGTAGACTCGAACAGCTCGGTTCAGAATTTCTGGAATAATCAGATGAAATTTTTGTATGAATTCAAAAGACTGTTAATTATTCTATGCTATCTGGTTGCTATGTTCTGTAGAATTTTGCAGTCTTTGCAGGCATTTCTCGATTCGTTTCAAAAACAAGTGCCGCGTAAAAATTTTCCTTTTTCGATCAGATGTGCAAATTTTGATTTAGCCCTTTAAAATCTATAAAAAAAACACCATACTAGAAATCTGACAAAATTAACGAAGTAACAACAAGTTGCTCGGATTGAATTAAGATGCGTTTCGAGTGGGATTCATTTTTCCAAGTCGCCAAAATAAGTGACAAAAGAACGAAGGTGTTTCGTGGCCGAAGACAAAAAGGAATCCTCGTTAAGTCGACTGAGCAGCCATTATGAAAATTAATCACGCCCTTTTCGGAGCGTGCCATTGGCCATTATGGGCGCATCACCTGTCGACACCACGATGAAAACGGCTACCTTAATGTGCCTTCATGCCAGCTACGGAAGGGGGGGGGGACCTGGTGCTAAAGGGTCAGCGTGCAAAGAGGAGGAGGGGTTGACTGCACGGCCGACAGAACTGTCTGTGGTTGTTCACTAATTAACATAGTAATTAACACGTTGATTGCCGGGTGACCGAAGTCCGACCTATTTCCTCGGCTGTTACGTATCCATTCCCTTTCCTCGAGTCGGGTTACAAACGTAGCGGATTTGTGTGGTTTCAGGGGTGGAACTAACGAATCTCGACATTTCAACTCATTAATATTCAAAGTATTTAAAATTTTCGATTTTCCTTTATTTTCTACTTAATTCGAATTAACACTTGTGATACGAAATACTTATTTATCCTGCTATCTCTTTTGTTTATAATATAATATTTTCGAGTGTTTTCGCAATGAAAACGCTGTAATCGTAATTAGTTAGATAACAATCGTTTCATTTAATCTGCTTTATTTCTGATAAAGTGTGTATTCCTCTGCGACAGAATCTGAATATTTTTAATGCAAAATACACGGAAAGATCGCAAACTTAATTATCAACCTAATAATATATAACTATTAAAATTCTACATAATTTATTACGTGAAATTTGTGGTGTTCAGCAGTATTTAAATTTCCTATTAGCGGAAAAACTAATGATCAGAGCAATTAATTACCCCCCATTTATCTCACAAACATATTTGTTAAAAAATAAATTGGTTCGACACTCAGAGTAACTATGACTCAAAGTTTCTTTAATTCATCGTCCGTCGAGATCCCCACGAATGAGGTTCGATCGACCGGAACTCCTTTGGTAAACTTTTTTACTATCATCACTGTGTGAACCTTACTTTAATAAATAAATGAAAATTGTTTAAATATTTTCACTATTTAACAATTAAAAATTTTTTGCTTGAGATTGGTGATTTGAACTTACGACGAGCAGTCGTCCCACGTTCATATTGATAGCCTGCTACGTTAGCCGTTTCGCCAACATACGTTCTTACAAGAACATTTTCATTTCTTGCTTATACTGCACAAAATTTGCTTTGAAGTTTGTGAAATAATTGTTTTTTGTTGCGTTAAATATATTTTGCGTTGTATTTTTGATACATTTAGATTGTAATTAACAGTAATGTATTTATAATAGCTCGAAGAGCGGCCTGGGTTAGTTAGTTTGCGTCCCATAAGATGGCACTGCAAGGCATTTGAGAGGGAAATTATTATCTTTGTTAAAGTGTTATCATTAACGTGTAATAGTATGACATTATTAGCGAAGCGTAATATTATCGTAATAAATTTTAGCAAATTATTCAGACAACTGTGCACACCTGAATATTAATCTTCTCTACCTTTATCATCTTTTCACCAATTGTGAGAGTCCAAAACAGTATTATACATGATATATTTAATTTTGTTAGAAATTTCATGTCTGAAAATTAAAAAATTGCTTTAACACATTTTTTATCACTTTTCCGAGAGAAAATTATTGACTTTTGTAATTAAAAGGTTCTAAAGTGTATTTTTAATAGAACTGATGAAAAATAAAGTAATTTTATTATTTTTATTTCAAAATCGTTTCAAAGTCTTCCTGTTTGCTTTCGAAAGAAGATAGATTCAAGTAGCGTGTTAAAAATTAACTGAAAATCAGTTCGTTAAGAAAGTAATTGGCATTTTGTTTCGATCGCTCTCCTATTTCTGGTTTTCAATCCGTTTTCAATTTCCTGCAACTGCAAGGCCGCGGAAATTGATCAAAGGAAACAGCGTCTTCGCTTCCCTCTGGATACCTCCATTGCTTCCTGTAATGTTACTATTTTTCCCTTCGTTCTTTTTTCTTTTATTTTTATTTTTATCGAACCTCAGTATCGGGAACGTCGTTTGATTAAATTTCAACTATAAAAGCTCGAGAGCCTCGCGTTCTGAAACGTCGTTTAATTCGTATTCCAAGGGCACTTGTCGGTCTTTTGTAATTAAATAAAGTGCATTCGTAAGGCAACTCAGGGAAAACGTTTGACGAGAAATTGCTGGAATAAAATGTCCATTCAATTCCCGTTTGGCGTTTGCGGATTACAAAATTGAAATTAAAAAAAATATTAGCACATTTGTTAAACCAGAATAACTTTTTCACAATCGAACCAAATAATTTAAGTTTCATCGACAATTTCTTTGTTTGAGCTTGAAATGAAAAACTATATTCTGTAGGAAGATCGACGATTAAATAAATAATAATGGATACAGTGGGTTTGTCAGCAAGCTCGACACATATTTTTATCTTTCATCATAAACAACGATTTTCGGTTCGTGTACATACAACGCTTCTGTTTGAATTTTGTTTTGATTTCAGGAGGCCTCGAAACTGGGGACCTCGCGAATCGAAAACAAACATTTCGTTAACGAACGAGGACACCTGAAGAATTTGAACACGCTCAGTAGCGATCGGGTCGCGAGATCATTAAGCCGGTACCAGAGTTCGTTCTGTTTATAATTTGTCGTCGAGATCGGTGTGATTTCAAGAAAGAAACACGGGGGTGAATTAATCGGGGATAAGCGATACGATCAAGGACACCCGCTGCCATCGTTGGCGATACTGGTGAGTAATGATGAAATATTACTGTTCTTAAATAATTATTGTTCTTAGATTTAGTTTGAAGTTTAAATAATCTAACTTCTTTGGCAATTTTTATTTCAATATCATTCGTTACGAGTTCGTTTCGAAGATACAAAATTTATATAAACTATTTGCTAATGCATTTTCTTATTTGCGACATTGCGTGCTACCATCTGATGCAAGGCGAAACAGTATGACACTCCATTTAAGAAAACGAGGCTGACCTTGGTCGTCCCTCAGACGTATCATTTTTAAAATTCCAACGAACCATTCGGGGATTAACTGGTTCGTCGGGGCGCGTTCCGTTTATGGATCAAACTGGATCGTTAACGCGTGTACTATTAATTCTTCTAAATACTACACGATCCAGACGCGACGAGTACACAATTGATTCACGTTCCATAAATAACCGGTGCCCGTCTCGGTTTCCACGATATCGTTGATTCAGACGGCTGAAGAGGGATAGAATTATTCTCGAGGTTATCCTCCTCGAACTGGAATCGTTGAGGTGATTTCAAAACGGCACGGGAAAATGGTTGTTCAAGGAGAAATAAAAAAGAAAAAGAAAAAGAAAGAGAATATTAAAATCTAAACCCAATTTGTGTGCAGAATTATTCATACTGGTAAACGGTTTTTTGTTAAGATATTTGAACGAGAGATTTGAATTAACCGTGTTATAGGAGGGCTGGTATTCTATATTGATACTTTAGGACAATTTGTGTAAGGAGGTACGGGTAATTATTTAACGTGTTCGCGGTGAAAGCAATTAGGTAATTAGGCTTTATAAACTAAAGTTCTAGGTCAATATTTATATTGCGAAATACAAGTAAAAATTTGCAAATATTAATATTTTAGAGGAATTATTCTACGGAACTATGGATGACACTAAATAATCGTTTATCAAAGATATTGCGATGAAAATAATTCTTTTATAAAAGAGTTATATTTCTGTGAACAAGATTTCGATTGTTAGACGGTCATAAAAGTTGATTAAATATCAACCATATTTTCAGTCATTTGAATAAATAATATCAACTGTTGCGAAACTAGCGACGAGTTCGCGATTGTCTCGCGCCTACGTGACGCGAATATTCGTCGTTGTTGATTCGTCGTGCCTTACCCGGAAGTAACTTTCTCGTGAATTCGAGCCAATTAGAGGCGCGTTAACGGTACACCGGAACTCGTGATTCGGTTTAACTGGATCCAGATTAAATTTGTTTTACGCGAGATTGTTCGATCAATACGGATTCCAAAGTTGCTTCAGAATTATTTCAAATTACTTTCGACAATGATAACTATGATTAATTAAATCGATATAAAGATATTCTAAAATAGAAATCTGGAATTATTACGGTTATTTATTATATAACAATCAGTTGAAATTTAGCTAAAAAAAAAATTGGTGAAACTTTCAGAATTGTTATACTTCATAATTTTGATTCTATCGAATAACACGAAAATTCATATGGAACACATTTTGCTACGAATGGTAACAAAATGCTCGTTTTATCGAGCGTCAAAATTAATTTATAAATGTCAATTTGCCTCAATTTTGCAGGTAGCGCTTGTCAATTAATCCGCCAATTGATCAAATAATCCATCAGCTTTCGAGCAGAAATTGCATTAAACGAAATTGCGTTTCGTTATAACCGAGCCATTCGATATCGAACCGTGAAAAGAAAAAATCGACAACAACACCAATCTCGACATTCAATCAATTTCGAAAATAATAATTACTCGTTTGAAATTGTATTTCTTTTCGCCGATGAATTTTATGAATTCACCCCTTTGTATAATGGATCTTTCATGAGGCATTAATTATTTGAAAATTCGCACCAGTTCGCAAAGTGACGGATTGTTTGAGATCTCTTGACACGGATGCATAAGCGATTTTTCTTTCATAATGCAACTTCCAAATGCAAATCCCGTGTAATAATTTCAACGTCGATCAAACGCGTTATCAATATTCCGCTGCTACATTTGCGTATGTTCAAAGTAATTAATAGTCGATGATTTCTGATTCGAAACGTCGCTCGATTTCCGGACAATACGCCGAGCAATGGAAATTCCATGACAATTCGAATATTCATACAGTTGTTATTAGAGAAAATGTTGAAACTCTGTTCTTGATTTTCCAGTAATTGCAGTTTCGATTTTGTACCATTGAAACAAGTTTCCTTTGTACGTATGCTTGTTGTGTTCTTTGTCACGGTTTCCAGCGTTCGGTTTCACAGAGAAAAGAAATTTGTTTCACTCGACTCGAATGAAATGTCGTCGCCATGGTTCTGATCCAATCGGACGGCTAGACGAATCGCTTCAATTTTCAAACAAATACAAAATTCTTATTTCTTAAAATACAATCCCACGTGCAGGATTAATTGGAAAATTGAAGAGGAAAAATTTCTAGGTTTATATCTCATTAATTCGGAAATCAAAGATTCTGCGATTTAATACGAGCGTTATCAATTATCAACCCTTAACGATTCAAATTGATCAATTTGTACGACTGAAACTTTGAAACGAAAAAGAAAACTATATGATCAATATTTTGCTATGGAAATTAAAGATTACAATTAGAAGTTATTAAACGTTCAATTATTCGACCTATCTCTTCCAATTACACGGAATAATCTTTCCATTTCGCGAACAACTTCCAATCATCAAGTAAAACGACATAATTATCCGAGTAAATCATTCATAACACGCCATTAAACTGGCCTCTCTATCTCCTTTCGGCCAGGACTGGTTTGCCTGGAAATTTCTTGCCAGATCTTCGATCTCGACGTTGCTCTCGCTTCTCGGTTCTCTTTTTATTTATTTATTTATTTTTGTTCTTTCTATTCGCAAGATTATCTGTACACTGGAAAACAGTAACGAGTCTCGTTCCTGTATATTTTCAACGATAACGCGACCGTATGCACTCGATATCGGCCGATTAAATTCCATCGTGGTTCCCGTTTAATCGTCCCAGCCAATGTAAATTGTTAGCCGAGCAAACAGTATACATATATTCTTATCGCGGTTACACGCGTAATAGTTATGGTGTTTGTCGCGTTTCCAACCAGGTACCAACCTCGAACCCGATGTTTCCTTGTTGTTTAATTGAAATGGAACTTGATTAACAGCGCGCCACATGTTTTACAGCTATTTATTGATATTTTATGTCTTCGACTGGAGGGGCTATGTCAAATCGTAATTAAAACATCTTAACAATCAATTAACCTTCTTACTCTTTCGTCCACGGAGATAAATTTAACATTTCAATTGCAGGCTTCTTTTCATTTTCTACGAATACTAATTTGAATTGACTAATTTTCGTTAATGGTTGAATTTTCTGTAAATAAACATATCCTTCGATTTAGCGTTACAATTTTACCAAATTTAACCAAATTTAAGTTGACTTGGTTAAAATATCAATATTCCTCACTTACGAAGCATGAAACACGAAATGATAATAATGGATGACACGATTAACTTCACGTTTCTGAATCAGACAAATCATGTCTGGCGAACGTCGATTGGAATAAAATGATCGGGTGTATCGGGTAATCTGTGCATAGTGAAAACCCCTAGCCATTTACCGGTCGATGAATATTCAGGGGATTCCGTTACATTATGCTAATTCAAACGAGAAGCGAACAGTCGGAGATCCATAAGTAGCTTGTCGAACCGTTGTTCTAGCAACGTAGGAACACGAAAACACGCCACGACCGAGAAGCAATTTCTAATCGAAGCTTTGCCCGTCTATGTAATTTATGGAATACATTACACGCATCGGCGGACAACGTTATTTCTACGAACGTACAGCTTTTCCTCTGTGTTACACCATTGATAGAACATGCAACCGACGCGGACTACTCGTGAGTTTCAACTCGGGCGAGAAACGCGTTCCGAGAAGTCGATAAGTTGATAAATAATTGAACGTAGCACGATATTTGACATTTTGTTTCAGCTTACTATGCGAAATCAGATGTAAATTTGATGGAAAATTGCCATTTGAATTTGAATTCTTGGGTAATAAGTTTTTACTTTAACATTTTCTGCCCTCGATTTTAATTTGTAACCTTCTCCTCTGAAATTTAAAAGAAATTTAATTTGAAACATCGATGCTTCAAACGTCTCGGTTTAAGGATTATCGAAGCCAGCCAATCGAAAAAGTAATTAACGACGATCCTCATTGTTCATCGAGTTTCTATAAAATAACAAAGATCAGCGACGAAGCGTGAGAAAGGAAGCGGAATCATTCCTCGCGAGCGGGTAGAATGGATAAAACTCGTTCAGACCGACAAGACTCATAAACAAAATATAAAATATCAGTATTTCTCTATTATACCTTTATAATTCGTATAGAAACCAAAATATTAAAAAAAAAAAGTATCAAGTAAATATACAGTTACTTTCATGTAGTTTGGAAATATTGGTATTTTATATTTTGATATAAGTTTCTGGTTTTCAAATGAAATTATCGATTAATTGAAACGAACCAAATGTTGAAACCACCAAAAATTGAAAATGGTCGAATATTCCCGCCCAAAGAGGGCACGAGGTTAGGTCAGATTAAAAGATAGGAAAGGGTTGAAACGTTGAAGCGGTTTGATGGATTAGAACGTTCTATACCGAGGTGTTAATCGCATTAGCAAGATCTTGCAAACGGTATCGCGATATAACAATAATGGTTTCCGTCTTAATCGAGGTGGTTGCACTGGTTCGTATCGATTTCCTGTTTGCTCTGAAGCGAATTGTGGATTCTTGGTAAATCGTTAATGCGGATTTAATTAATCCCCGGGAAAGAATACAGTTCTTATCTGTTGTAAAACGTGAACACGTTCGTAAATGATGGAATACGTATGAAATTAGAATTAATGAGATTGTGAATTCGTGGAAAATTATGGTGCTTCAGAATTGATCAATACCCTTTGAAATATGAAATTGTATTGACGTGCTCTTTCTTAAAACTTTCAGGAAACATTTTTATAATTGCCACAGTAATGATTCAACTTTTTAGTTCTGAACTTTCAACTCATTGATATACGTAGTGCAATACTGTTTAACGCGTTGAGCGCGGCGCCGATTTTGCTGTCCGTTCCGTTCAGCCGGCAGCGAGCAAGCACTTGACAGTCAGCACTCAATTATATTACATTACAACGTTTATTTTTTAACCTTGACATTGCCGGTCCCACGCACCGACGCCCCCCATACGAAAAGTTTGAAATTCGGAAATTTAAAATTTAGAAATTTGGAAATTTGAAATTTAGCGATTTGAGATTTGAATGTTCGCAATTTGGAACCTTGGAAACTTAAAATGTAGAAATCTGATATTTGGGAATTTATAATTTAGAAAATTGAGATTTAAAATTTGGAAATTTGGAAATTTGAAATTTAGAAATATCAGATTTGGAAAATTAGAAATTTGAAATTTAGCAATTTCAGATTTGGAAAATTGGAAATTTGAGATTTGAAAGTTCGAAATTTGGAACTTTGAAAGCTTAAAATTTAGAAATTTGATATTTGGAAATTTCCAAGCGAAAAGTCCACTGTCTTAAACTTTAAAGTTTAATTTTACTAATCAAAAATTTTCAACAGACGATCTTTCATTCTTCGAATTTTCTACCACAGTACCGGACGCAAATCGTTCTCACCAAAAATCAACGCGTCATTGATAAATCTTAGATTTTCCAAACGTAAATTCCATATTTTCCGTAGTGTCATTGCTACTTCGCTGTCTGTAGCATGCATTTTGCGCTGAACTCTGTCACAATGAAAGGGTTGAAGTTGGGTATCGTGCAACCTCAGTTCCGGGTGATTAGTAACCTCAGACCACCACCAACCATCCCCTTTTTCACTTCTTCGGACAGACAGGAAGTTTATCAGCGTGCACCAAGCCGCAATAAATTCAAGTCTAGCCGCGGTTTATCGCAGACCGATTATCGCCAACTGCAACTGAAACTTCCTTCTCCATATTGCACGTGCAGAGAAATCGCAGAAATTAACCGTGCAAACACGCCTCGGTCGCGTTAAGCGGGTTGTTGGTATCGTACGAATTACCCAGGGGGGTTTCGATGCTCGTAACACGTACACAACCGATAAACTTTGCACCGGGCACAGCCAAGAAAATCGAAAGGTTATCGCGAACGTTCGCGTACGAATTTTTGAATTTCAGTCCCAAGATAACGATGGCCTACGATGGAGTTGGCAACTGTGCGGGTAACGAAACGAAATTTTCCACAAACGCGGCACAAAGGACTGTAATTAACGGAGCGAGCAACGATCTCGACAGTGTGTGTGTGGGGGGGGGGGGGGGGGGGGAGAAAAAGGGAAACCGCAGAGGGGTAGATTTCATTTTGATTTCGTTTGTGTCCATTACTACTATCCGTTTTTTCTTTTTACATTGTATCACGATGTGAAAAGTCACGTATAGATGTCAGAGATTACCAGTTAAAGAATACAGAGGTTTCACTTATAATTTGGTTCTTTTTTTTACTTTCAAACCGCGTTTCTGGATTAACCATCGCGCACGGGTGGAGAATATTTTAAGCCGCGGAATATACTGTGCCGTGGTCACGTACTATTTTGTCAAATCACTATCATGATTAAGAAAATTAATGACGCTTTAAACGCGACTCTATTAGTTAGTATTTTAAAGGTTTCCTAGTGAAAATTGATAGAAACGGCTGACAGTAACTTTGAAAGGTAGCTATTTCATACTTTAACTGCCATGTCACCCATATGTCGGTATCATTTGAATTTCCATAGAAATTTGTCGCTTGCATTATTAATATCCTTTCAATTATTTAACTAGAAATCGTTGTATTAGGTACTTCAAATTCTGAATAATAAAAATTACGAAGAATTGTAATAATAATAGATAAAAGTTTTCAACGCCTTTAACGCGGCAATCAAGGTGTTAAGGTGTTAAAATTGCTCTGAAATTTCACCCTTTGTAAATTTCATTTTAATTTTATCAGCTTAACAACCGGCAACGATAATTATGTATCGCGTTAATGTTATCATAAAACTGATCAAATCTATCTCACGCTTTGCCATGCACGTAATAATTAAATTTGTCCATGGATATTTCACGACGTCCTTCAAGAAACCGAGCGAAAGGATTAAGTACGTTTTCTTTTCGAGGAACGCGTCAATCAGGAATGTTATGTAACAAGATGGAGCGTGATTAATTATAAATCGTATAATATCGGGTAACGCCTTTGCAACGCGTGGTCGGAGCTTGACATTAATGACGTAAACACCCTTCGGGTGTAGTTGCTTAGGGGTGGAAACCGTTTTGATTCCATTTACGGTGCGTTAGTGAGCGCTTTGTCCCGTTCGCCGAAGGGTCGGTAAAACTGGAAAGACAGTTTTTCGTTACCGATTCCCAGACGATTTGTTCGAAACTCCATCGTCGTCTTCGAGATCGTGCGTTGTTTTCAAAAGATGTATTATTACAGTTTGATTGATCCTGAAATAGTAACAAGGTGTCGTCGACGACACGGCCAACATTTAAGTTATCGATAAGGTTATATTTAAGATCGTGTTTAATAAATATGTATGGCGTAAGCTGGTACACTTATGTTTTTATTCAAGATTTTGTTTAAAACTAAATATTTGGTCATTAAGTATGAAATGTGACAAATGGAACGTAAAGTTTAAAAGTTATTTATTTCCAACGAAAGTATGAAAGTAGAAATAATAAATATCAAAGCTTACGTGTAGCCATTTGTCAAGTTTCATATTTCACGACCTAATATATGTTAAAAATTTAATATTATAATATTTCCAAGTTTCTGAAGATATAATATTTAGAATTCTTCGTGTTTTGAAGATTATTTGTAATATTTCTGGTTTGACAATGAGTTAAAGGTTATATGAACTGTTTCACTGAGATTCATTATTACAACTAAATATTAATAATTATTGGATATCGTAAAAATTCTATCGATCAGCGAGGCTTGATTAAAAATTTCCTCCTGAGGTCCATCAATCGGTGACATTAATTCCAGCACCTTGAAATTTGTTTTTTCAAAAAGGAAGATTATTATGTTTGACGTTTTCAGAAAACTTACTTCGTCCAACTTATCCCACCACAGAACCCAGAATACTCCGATTAATCCCTTTTTTTATTTCACAGTTAACGCAAGAATCCACCTTCTCTTCTATCCCACAATCCTTTGTATACACCTCACAAACACTACCGATCGAAATCGCGATTTTCACTCTTTTTTTCTACAAAATTACTTAGTTTATTAAATTATAACACGTACCGTTAGAATGTTTAACATTCTGCCATATTTGTGCAATATTTCTGTGACAGAACTCGAGGCACTTTAATATCTTCTTATAGCTTCGATTAAAAATTGAAAAAGTTCCATTCGGAATCAAACTCTGGACTGTATGTATAATTGCAGAATAGTAATATCGAACGATTACAAAAACGGTCGCATTTTGTTTTTTACGCCGAAACGCGGGACAGAAAAGTTACGGAAAAACGAAGCACGTGTCGCGATAAAGAAGAGCGGGTCTGATAATCGGCTCGGACACGAAGCACCGGGAATCGCTTTGTGGCGACTATTTCCAGAGGCAACGAGGAGGCAGAGGAAACCCGTGGAAGAGAGGGAAACCGATGCCCACAGGAGAGAGACCGCGAGGAAGACAGAAGG
The DNA here is from genome assembly GCA_943735885.1 of Stelis phaeoptera. Lineage (NCBI taxonomy): Eukaryota > Metazoa > Arthropoda > Insecta > Hymenoptera > Megachilidae > Stelis > Stelis phaeoptera. The sequence goes on from OX030933.1 coordinate 10,470,042, forward strand.
GGTGGCGCACAGGGTGGCGTGCGCGTTTCGAAAAGGGTGAGGGAAAACGTAGCGGCTTGGAAAATACGACGCGTACCGACGCGAACCATCTTCTCTTTTCTTTCTTCTTTTTTGTCCTTGCCCTTCGAAGAATCTTTCTTTTCTCAACGTTACGACCCCTTGGTCCATCAAACTGTTAGAGCTCTCGACGCTTTTTATTTACTGAATCAAGCTGCAGATTTTTGTATATTTATTAACCAGCCATTCGAGGGTATTCTTAACCCTTTGCGCTCGAATGGTGCCTCTGAGGCGACGTATATCATTTATCGGAGTATTCTAAAATGAGAAATTTAAGTTTCATTCTTATCTTCCGACATAGTGCCTTTGGTTTCCGGAAGCAAAAATGCTTCGATTGCAAAGGGTTAATTTTTGCAATTTCTCAACCTTTTTTGGGATTTTGTAGTCTTTTTTAGTAAGATTGAAGAACGTAAGAGAAAAACGTCTCCTTAACTACTAATCGTTGATTAATTCAACCTTTGTATAACCAAAATTCTAACGCACACGTAAGGTTGTTCAAGCTTTTTATAAATTGCAATATTTTACAATATTCTGCGACAGAGTTCAAATATCCTAACCAGAAATGGTAATTAATTACCGTACACCTATCAATGAATTAATAATATACCGTGAACAACATAGCGTTGCGTTCAAAAAATGAAATTCTATAAAAAGTGAACAATTTCAGTCATCTATTTTTTCTGGAATCGTGACAGGGAATATCAAAGTTCATGAAAGCAATACAAAATTGAAAATGGATATAACCACTTCGGATAGCACAGAAAAAATTAATGTTTCGCTCGTTAGTTTTTTCTTTTTATCTATTCGCCCGTAGGTGATCGACAATTTGACGCGGTGTTCTGCCAGTCGATTAAAATTCATAATGCAAACTGGGGTGACCGAAGCTCGCCCCTCGGCGACATTGTTTGGAAAAGCTACACAAAGGGCCAAAAGTGGCCGGTCCATGTAGCTGTTCACCGTCAGGACGTCAACGAGAGTAATCGAAGCACTTGATTCGATGGATGGGTTGGTAATTTGGAAGGTTTGAAGGTCGTTAACGGGGGATGGTTCGCTGGGGATTAGGGTCCGTAATTGGAATCCGAGTTTTTAACAACTGGACTGTGAGATTGGGGACTATACTTTGTTTAGCGAATATTCAGGTTTTCTCGTCATCTTTTAAACCATCACTCGTCGAGCAAATAACATCCGATATAAACATATTAATTTTATTCAGATCTTATAGAGTTATTATTGAAATAAAAATCGTTGTTGATGGTACGGAATTAAGGGACAGATAAAATATATCGAATTGTGTAAACTGTAGCGGTTTATATCGGAGAATCAATGCTTAGATAGTATCTACAAGAATTTGATAGTAACCCGAAGGATATTGATAAAAATCGTATAACGCAAAGCAACGAATTGACAATAAGGGTTTACGATCCAGAACGAATTAAAAATTTCTTACAAAATAAATTGTGCATTTTCGGGACATGATTTATTCACCGGCACGATTACGTAAATTGAATTGCGCGCAGCTAATGAATAATTCTCATACACGAGTATAATTTTACGTAAAAGGTGGAAGAACAAAGTTAAAAATGCTCTCTGTTTTACGGTTAATATTCTCTGGTAGAAAAATTAACGAACGCAAAGCGAGAATACCGGAGAATATAGATTCTCCGGTTTCCACTTTTTCAACGAAATTCTTTTGTCGTTCGCGAAGGGAATAAAAATCATGATATCTCGCGAACGGAAGAATATTCCAGGAAATATTCGTCGCTAGATTTCTGTCGAACAATCGTCCAGTGAAACGGAAACGCGAAATGTTCGCTCGTTTCCTAGCTTCGCACGACTCGCACGTTTCAAGATATCCCGGGAAATCGGGAATAGGAAAAGAAGAGTACAAATAACACGGAATATTAAGCGTGTTTGTACGTCCATATGAGAATCATCGAGATTCTTGTCAACGGTTAATTTTTATGCAAAATTGAACTGTCGCGTTTCTTTTCCGTTTTCATCCTTTCGTTGTCTTCTTTAATTTTACTTAACAAATTTAAGATTCAAAGACCGTTAATGGTTAAAGAAATTGTACGAAATTAAATTTTTAAATGTGGTTTATGGTAAAAAAGTAAGTAGGTTGAAATTTCGCCCTTGAGCCTTAAGAAAACGGCTGTACATACCAAAGACTATTATCTTTTAATTTAAGTCGACGAGTATAATAACAGTGATATTTATAAACTGGTTTTTTAAATCATTTGCATATGCCCGATGAGTAAACGTATCTCATGCATGGATTCTAAAACTGTTCCGTCTCTGGTTAAAAAGTGGAATGATTTTCGAGCAAGAAATATCGTGATATTCCACGACTTCGTTGCAACTCGAAAGAAAAACGAGAAAATACGTGCAACGATGGGAATGAAAGCGGTACACGAGGGGCTTATGGCATATTTTCAGTGACTATTTCTGGCACGGAAGGTGGACGTAAAAAGCATGCAAAATACGTCATAATATTGGTCATTAATTATACGAATTAACTTCAAATTAGAAATAAATTTGAAACAAAATAATTTTCTGTGAAACTTTCAATCGTGATTTTCTGTAAAAAATTTATAAATTCATTTATTGATTATCAATACAGCTTTTATCTCTTGAAACTTTTGAACGAAACATTGGAACGATGAAACGTGTAAAATTTCATTAATCAAGGTATCGATTACCTTTCAGGCATGAAAAAAGGACAAACGATAAGCAGGATATTTGAATGATTAAAAACGAAACAAATCATCGGAGCAACAATTAATATTCGCGTAGGGAAAGATTCGTTATTTACACGCGGTTGTTCAAACGTACTGCGATGCAAATGATAATGTTACGAGATTGCATAATTACGCAGAGAACAGGTCGGTCCGGAACTCAATCGAACTAATTAAATTTGGTTAACTCGTTTTGCGAAATTGAACAAAAATTCAAATATAATATCGTCAGAGATTCTGGCATCAATAATAGAGAAACATAATTTTGAATAACATCGTTAACTGAGCTCGAATAATAATGGAATGATGTAATTAATAATTCTGCATTAATTAGTCTGTTGTTAAATTTCATCCCTCTTCGAATCAGTAGAGGTTGCAGGAGCTTTCTTGAAAATTTCTAACCCTTTCACTATTTATAGGCATTTCAAAAATTTACTAATAATTAATTATAAAGTGTCCATTAAATGGTCACCTTTGAAATTCTTTAAGCGAAATTTCCATTTTTCTCTCTCTTCGACGAATAATTATTAATTATTTATGAAAAATCTAACAAGTATCGTTGCTCGAATTTTGTCACCTATATTTTTCACTATACTCCAATGAGTAATTTAATTATTTCGTTCAAATAATTAAAAAATAGGTATATCATAATCTGAAATCTTATCGAATAAATCGAATAATCCTATTAAACAATCCTGTCACTGGAAAAGGGGGAAAAATTCATCGCGACGCGACGGGAGTAATTAGCGGGTCGAATTGTAGCTTCTTCCTTGAATCGCGCCGGACGAGAATTTATTGTCGAAAAGTGAATTAAACTCGCCCGAGGATTCGATTACATTCGCTCGGCTTCTTCGCGTGCTTTTTGTTTTCCATTCGACTTCCTTTCATGCTTCGTTCGAAGTGGAACGGGTTAAAAAGGGAACGCGTTATAGGATTCGAAGGAAATTTGTTGTTCGTAGGTTGAGAAGAAATATTTGAATCGATTTTTATACGATAATTATTGTCATATGTGTGATAACTTAATTTCGGCAAAGTTATTTTTCGGCTTTGCCCATTGCTCAACATGGTCGAGACATTTGAGATCGTTGAATTATGATCCTGTTCCCCGTGTGCGGATCCCGAAACCGACCCATTGTCGCGTATCGAGCGAACGTGTTTCAGCGAAATTTCGGCATGTCAGTTGTTCGACGAGCCAAACGACATTCTCATAATTTATCGAACAATCCTTCTTCTGTAATCTATAATTATCTGTCTGCTATACCTTTGCTACAAAATACTTCAACTCACTATTACTCTTCCTTCTAACGTCAGGTACCTGTAATTTCAATAATTTATCATACAGAATATTTTAACACCCCCTATATAATATTTCTTAATAATCATTACAAGTTTCTCAAATGTTTAAACGTAAGAATATACGAAGTTCCTTATAATATTGATAACTGAAAGGAAGCTTAACCCTTTGCACTCGATTGTCCCGTCCGAGGAGACATATATTTAATTTACCAGAGTATTTATAATATATTAGAATATAGAAAATTAAGGAAAGCAACAGAAATAAATAAACCGATAATCATTTGTATCTCTTATTTTCTTCGAAAATTTTGCCGGAAAAGTAAACTAAATTCCTAGTCTAATAACTTATTTCAAAAGTTTCTAAATAACGATCCATGAAACACCGATAAAAAACAAGGAAGAAATTCTCAACACTCGTCGCGTCCCCGAAGAAAAACCTACCCTCGTTCCACCGAATCGATTTCTCGCCTCGATTTCGGAGGAATCACGAATTTTTCTGCTGACGTTCACGAGAATCCGGCGGATCGTGTCGGCGCGTTATCATCCGGGGGACGTTTATCGCGAACGATGAGGCAGGCGCGCGATTTCTTGCAGTCATTTTCATCCCCCTTCTTCCAACCGGATCTAATTTTCCACGAAGACGTGGCACGTTTTCGGTTGTTCACCCCCGGCGCGACGCGGCGGAGGCGGCCCCGTTTCGCTGGCGCCTGTAATTCCGAATTTCGAAGCGGACGCTCGACGTCGTCGCGGCGTCTCGCCTCCTCGCGGACCGCACTTACGCTCGTAAATCGATTCGAGATTCGATTTCACGAGCGCCACGGTTGTATTTCACGTGGCGATCCTTGTGTTCCCCGCGTTCAGGAGGAAAAGGAGGCGGGTTTTCAACGAGAGGTGGCTGCTTGAAAGATGGACGACCATGACAGGGGATGGGATCAAGAGTTCTATATGTGTTTACGATGACGAGGCAATCGTGGCTTTCGAGTGATGCTCAAAAATAAGAAAATTTCGATGAGTACGTTTGTAACGCAATCATTTTATACAAGCTGGGTTGGAACTGTAGAATGCGTAGTTGTAAATGGATGTTAAAAATTTTTGGAAAAAAAATACAACCGACTTCGGAATGCCCTAAAAAGGACGAAATAATTTTAATTTATATTTCGGAGACGGCGCAAAATTAACAATTTTCTACATTGGAAATTGTCAAAATTCTTTAATCCTTTTACATATTTTCACAATTTTTGCGCCGTCTTCGAAATATAAATTAAAATTATTTCGTCCTTTTTAGGGCATTCCGAAGTCGGTTGTATTTTTTTTCCAAAAATTTTTTTTCGATGTGTAGAGAAAGGGAGGAGGGTGAAAACGATTTAGACGAGAGTTTGTTGTATAGTAGTCGATGTTTTGTAAGCTTTTGTATTCTTGTAAATATTAAGTATCGACGTCTCGTTCGTGGGGAGAAGAAATACTCGACGAGAATCAATGTCCGGTTAACATATTACCGAATCCTTCGTGTCACATGTATTAATATATACAGAAATATACCGAAGTATATTAAAATTCAACTGGTCGATGATATTTCAAGCATTTGATATTTTCGTAGTTTTGAAAAATTCACAGCACAGCAGTTTTATGGATATTCAACTTCCGCCAACAGATGTCACCACGTTACCGAACCGAAAAATATAATCTTCAAGTTTGTATATTACTTTTCCTATCGACCAATGTTATCTAAATCTAAATTAACTGGGAACACTTGACGCATTAAGGATCCTACAGGTCAACGCGAAACATTCAACGGCGGCGAAATTCCTGGCAATAAGTATAAAAAAACATGCCTAAATTTTACGCAGTATGCAGCTGAGAAGATAGAGGAAAGTGCGTACATAATAACGCAATTTGTTGCAACGCGATATCTCAATTAGTTCCTGAGATATAGGGCTTCAAAGTTTGTACAGCGGCCGGCGCGTACGAGGGTAACTCCGAATGGGCCGCAGACTTTTTTCTAGGAAATTCATATACGCATTTCCAGGAATAGTAAAGGGTTAGACGTAGACAATGACCACGTGACCGCTACGCTAGACACCCACTGTCTGGGTCCAAGCGTCCGGCGGCAGCGAATTTCTACAAAAATTACGTTTGTCTTTACACGACGATATCTCAGGAACGGAGAAAGATATCGATGTAAATCAAAAACCGAATTAAAGTGGAAGATTTCTACTTTCTTACGAATCCAACTTTATACCGAAATTCGGAACAGGACATTGTTGGCAGCCCTTTGAACTTTTAGTAATTTTAATACGCGTTTCTTATGCAGTTTAACATAGTTTTTGACTTTCAATTGCTTCTAACAATAGAATATTATTATAAATATCTACCACACGCATTATTAACGATTCTTTTGTTTGTATCGTAAGTCGGTTTTTTTTTTTTTCAAAAATTTTTTTATTTCACATTTTTTAGTGGCGATCGGAGCATTCCTTCCAGAGTAGCATCAAAGAATAGGAATTTTGCTATGGGAATAGTAATTAGCAACAAAGGGATGGGAAGGGAAGGGTAGTAAAGGGAAGTGCAGGAAAGGGCATGGAAGTGAAGGGAATGTTGCAAATGGGATTATTGTGGAAACATCCCCGATCGCAAAATGTAATACTAGGTTTCATCGATATCAGTCCGAGGAAACGTGAAATACCACGTTTTTGCGATAAAAACGAAAAAAAATCCAAAATGGTTTTTTTACGGGACCAACTGTTGGTCATACTCTACAAGATGCAAAAGGTTTTGTTCCGATTGGTCCATCCATCTCGGCGTAATCGGCGAACATACATTAAAAAAAAAAAATTAACATACATGTCGAATTGAGTAACCTCCTCCTTTTCGAAGTCGGTTAAAAAGATTCAAAGATTTTATATTGTGTGATTTCGACACACAATATATCGTTTGATATCTTACCGACAGAAAACATGGTATACCAGGTTTCAGCCCTGTACTTAAACCGGGAGGGTAGTTATGTGGTAAGTTCGGATTATCGAGTTTTGCCCCATTTTTCTTATTTAACCGCATAGAAAAATTCTGAAAAAATTCTCCAACATACGTTACCATGCCCAGAATATTGTAGAATTTTTTCCGAATTTTCGTATGCAATTAAATAGGAAAAATGAGACAAGACTCGATAATTTAACCCTCCCGGTTTAGGCATAGGGCTAAAGATTTTTCGATAGAGGATTTTTCGATACGAGATACAAATTTCATTTATATCAGAATATATTAAAAGGAAATGAATGTTTCTATTTGTACCTTGTTTCCAAAATAAAGCTTTCAAATTTCAAAAGTTCCACTATAAAGTCTTGGTCCAAGTACAGAAGATTAATCCTTTAGCTACGACCATGCCACTAAAAGCTCCCATCAATTTTTATATTCAATTGTCGTTTTGAAGATTTCCTCCAAATGACCTACAATCGTCCTCAATATCGAAATGGTTGAGAGAACCACTTGTGAAATACACTTTATCACAGTCCTCGTCACACGACCCCCATGATGTCTTCATCGAAGGGGGTTCGTCGCACGATGGACGCGGCTGAACAAGATCAACGACCCCGCACCCCTGTGTTCTCACACCCTCAGGAGAGTAACGGCCGGAAGCAAGATCGAAGCTCTTTCATCTTGGGGAGGGAAAAAAGGGCTACGCGAAAGTCGCCGCCCTCGAGCACCCGCGATTCCTGCATCGTTGATTGCGTCGATACCTGAGGCTGGGAGGGATGATCGAACGAGATATTTTTTTTTTCTTCTTCTTTCGACGCGACGAGGATTACCTTTGTGGGACGCTGCGAGCGAAGGGTGACACGTTTTTATCCACGGTTGGATTAACGCTTTCACTATCACGATGGTCAGCGATCAATTAAAAATTGAAGACAGAAAGTGTTGCAGAGATCAATACGCGACGCGGTGTATAATTGTATTTGTTTGGCGAGAAAATTTGTGACCTCTGTATTTTTCTTCTGTAAAATTGTTTATCGAGAATTTATGTTTAATTTCAGATCGTGGATTATACTTTCTTTTTTTTAAGCATCAAAAATAGAGAATCATGGTTTCATATGGAAATAAAAAATTGTCGAATAGACGCAATGGGGGAAAAGTTTAGGTATGTATGTTAGTTGGACAGACATTCTTAAGTATGTGTTAAATCTTTGAATCTGAGACAAAATTGTTGAGACGTTGGAATAATTTAAAGTTTGTTAATTATCTGTCGACAATTGAACACCCTGCAAAGGGCGAGCACGCGTTCGCGTTTCTGGTTTATCCTACTTTTCGAATGTAAATGTTTCCGGTAAACAAACGCGTTCGCAACAGCTTCGCTAACTTTGGAAAGCGTTAACGAAATTGCTTTCAGGAGAAAGTTCGCCGTGAATAATTGCTTTCCCTCGAAACTGATTAAAAATCGCGGGAACATAAAGACGAGGATTTTCTCGAACAAGCCGATCATTCTTAATCTTAAAATTCCAAAGCGTGAAGATTAAAAAAATTTGCAACATTCTAAGAATATTAATATAATATTCCTAAAGGGTGAAGTTAATCTTAGAATTCTAACGCGTGACAGTTAAAGAATCTCTAAATTCCAAAATTCCCAAAAGCACTGTATAATTTGAAAAATTACTATATAATTGGAGAAGTAATTAATTTAATTTTCCAAGGTATGAAAACTGAAATATTGCAACCTTTTTAATTTTACGAATTGAGGATTTATAAATTGTTTATCATGATACTCCATATGTTCGTTCAATTTTACACCAAACTCGTGTTAAACAATGCCAAGGATATCCGTGCAACGTTTCGATCCTCCCCGTGTTATCCGGGAACAAAAACAAATAAAAAACAATTGCCAACAACAATACATCACTTTATCTCTCGCAGTATTTCCCATTTGTTGAATATTCGAAATTTCGGAACGATCGGAGCACAGTTTTGCAAAACGGAGTCGTATAAAATTAATACCCCGGCGTATATTGTATAATGTTTCGTGTAAATGGATCCGGTGTCGACGAACTGATCGTGAGAATCAGTGTCGCGAAATGAAAATTCGTTTTATTCAACGAGCAATTTGTTTTATTTGCCCGAACGATCCAATTTATACATGGATAAATAAATAAATATTTTAAACGTGCAACGTGCAAAAGGGTACATTCTGATTCCGAGTTTGAACGACACGAACGAGGAAGTTTAAACTTGGTTAATTATTTTATATCGTTAAAATTTTACTCGAACGATCGTGTTTCGTAGTTTTGAATTAGTAGAAATAGATGATCGGTTATTTGCACTATTAATCAATACTATTACGAATATTATTGGATTTGTTCCTTTGCTTTACAGTGCAGTTCGTCTTCATAGATAGAACAATAAATTTACCCTAACAAGGACTCGAAACACTGAATCAAGAATTGAAGATGAAAAAATGATAGTATTAGTTATTAATGTTACCTATGGAGTCTAAATCTTCTTCTCCATTTTTAATTAATTTATCCTACATACAGCAGTAATTAATATATTAACACGTTAATCGCTTCCGCAATCATTAATCACTCACGCGAGTCGAATAATTAAAATGAAAGTTTCTGAACGATCAGCATTCCTTGCATGACGATCGAAGTGATAATTATTTTTATGAAAATGTGCGATAATTAGATACGATCGTTTTCCCGGCGGTAATCAACATGTTAAAGCAAAACGTGTCACCTTAATCTCCAGCCGAGGAGAGTTTCCCAAGGAAGCAATATCTTGTCAACTTGTCACTGGCTCGCACTTGTGGAAACGTGTTGTCTGACGAACCATTCCCGCTGGTTTGTCGCGTGATACCAAGCGTTTTCTCCGCTTATTCGTGATAGAGCAGAGAAAAAAGGATGAAAATATTTCCGCCAGCATCACAACTCTTCACTCTGCACGTTTTCATGATCGTTAGAGTGGCATAAAGCTTCGTGCACAATCGAGACCAACAGTAGAAACGAAACTGAATTCGAATTCAAACTCAAAGATTTGAGTTTGTAACAAAAGGAAACTAGTTAATTCTAAAACAACTCGATTACTCTCAACCTTTCGAGAAGTCTTTAGAAAATACATATCCTCTGTCGCGAATTGTTCTCGGTTCGATCGTGTTCCGTGGTGTGATTGTGAACAACGCTTAAATCGTCGAGGAGGCAAACAACGGGAAGTCCTTGCGATAAGGGGTCCCAAGGCGACTCCTTTTCCGCGTTCCGCTCCGATTTCGCGTGCCCCGGATACGCCCAGGGAAAAGTACAGGTTTGCAGCGCGTAATTCGCGCTCGCTATCGGGACAGTTAATTAAAGGCCGATTAAGGGCGACGCCTTGACGGGACAGGATAGGAGCCAGTCGCTCCATTATAGCCACCGTCAACTTTGCATAAATTAAGTCACGGTCAGACCTCCTTTATTAGACTCGTCACGTAAAGTCGTCGAATCAGCCTGGACTTTGTTCGCGTACTTTCATGATTCAATGCATCGCCGGGTAAAAAAGATCCTAGTCGCGAGTTTCAAACAGTTCTACTTTTATTTATTTTTCTTTAAGACGAATCGAAATGACCTGCTTCTGGTTTCTTGGGTTAAACGAAGAAGTTCGTTAAGATGATTATTTTGTCGGAATGGAGGTTGATCTTCATCGAGACGAGGAATTATTACGGGTGATAGTTTATTTAAAAATACAAACATGAAGCTTGAAATGATATTCCTGTAATTTTATATGAAATGAGTGTAAAGATTCATAGATTTGCTTTAAAAATTCTATAAAGCTTTCGATAAAACGAGGAATAATAACGAAGACAGTTTTTAAAAAGTCAAGCTCCGATTGCGTCCATTGGTACGAAAACAAATAGACATAATAAGTTCGATCGTTATTATTTATCAGACTCCAAAGACGATGCTCGTTTCATGAAAAGACCCCGTAACAAATTACCGTATTAATCCACGTCAAGGTTTAAATTTCCGATGCAGTTCTTCCTTCGTTTCGTCTTCCGTTCTACTTTAATTGGTTTCGACAATGGACGATTCGCAAGTTTCGTCAGGCAAGGTTAATTAATCCTTGAACAGCTGATACTGGATCACTTTCTCTGGTAATATATTTTTAACGCTTTACTTATATGCAACCGCTACCGACCAGTAAAGCGTTAATATTCTATTTTAGCGGTATTTTAATAGAAAAATGAAAATTTTAATCGCGATCACAAATGGCCCAAGGTAGGGTCGTCTGGTTTACCGTGAAACGATTGGCTGCCCGACAGAATTTTAATCATTTTAAGTCGTGAAATATGACATTTTTTCCGTGAGAGTGCGTGAATTTTTCAGGTCACCAGTTTTCATCGTGAAAAATATTTTCGTCTTAGGTAAACGATTCCCGGGACAAAAAAAAAACGGTTATTTTTCTGTCGACGCCGATAAAACGGGGGGAAGAAAATGCGGTTCGAAAGGGACTACGGACAAGCGTTTTATAGAACACCAAAGCCGTCGTTGATCCACGGACCAGAGCCTAAATTTGGCGTTTCGACGCTGAAATTCCTTTATCGGGATAAACGAAGACCCGGATCCCTGTGAAATTTTCGCCCGTCGTAAAACAATCCCCTACATCGATTCGTGAACAAACTTTGCTTTAATCCGTTTGTGAAATCATCGATTACCTATAGCTTTCCCCTTTATTTTCTCCTTTCTTTGAATGCCATCAATCTTTTTTCCGATCGTAACGATTTTGCAGATATTTGACACTTTGACAATCATTTTAATCGTATGACTTTGAATGACTTTTAACTATTTCTACCCTTTGCATCTTTCGAAATATGATTCTATGAATAATCTTCTATGTAGCAGGAAATAAGCTGACAAAAGTGTTAACCAGAAAGTAATCGCGAAACGCATAAACAATTTTGTACTAGCAAGCAAGAATTTGATATTTCTTTGATACAAGCGTTATTTTCACGTGTTAAAATCATTTCTTCTCCAAAATACTGTCAGATGTGAAAGGAGTAACCTACGGTGTATGAAATAGCAAATTTCGATCAATTTTAATCGCGTCAATAGAAACTCGATACGCGAAGCGCAGAACCGTGTAATCCGCGCGCTTCGATTCGAATTCCACGAATCGACGTTGAATCGTACTTCGTTAAATCTTCGTAAAAAATCCGACAAATTTGTCACAAACTCTCGAAAGAAAATTTTCCACAGAAACACCAACTGTATACAGATCCAGCAGTTAACAATGATCCGTATTAATGCCAGGCTTAAAAATCATTATACAAAAGCTTCAAAATTGAGTACGAAAGCATCGAAAGCATTCAACGTAAAGAAACATCGATTGCACATAAAGTTTGTAGCTTAATCAACATTTATGCGATTTTGGAACTCGGTGGAATCGTCCGTTTTAACGAAACGACGATTTAGTAGCATAATGCGTTGACTGTCACGGTAGAAATTGTGATATATAGTGAGATAAATTAAAACACCGATTATTAAGGATTAAATTGATTAATTTTACAGTCTGGTACCTTGCATTATTAGTTTAATATCGGTGTTATTCAAAATTTGCGAACTTTTCACGAATTTTTCTTTAAAATTGCCTGAATTCTATTGTAGATAAAAACTAAAACTACTGTTAATAATTTAAAATTATTATTTTATGATTTCCTTGATAACTTCTTTCTCGAATAATATCTCGTCATCATCGAAGTATAACAATAATTGTACTAAATATACTTTGGTTAAAATTACTATACCTGAATGTCTGTAGTGACTTCAGTATTAAAATTTTAACTTTTGGAAATTCTAGATTTCCGAAAATTTATCTTAAGAGAATTTAAATTTTGAAAAATTGCAATCACAAGTAACTACCGCAGCAATCAACGCGTCAACGAAACACGAAGCCGTCTCATGAACGAAACAAAATTAAGTACAAACGTATTGAAATCATCCACCATATAAAGAAACACCAAATCGCACATCGATCGAGCTGCTCAAAAAAAAAAAAAAACATTCTCACCAACGCAAAATGAAAAAAGCTTCTTCGAATTCGTCGTCGAACACGAGTACGTTTGAAAATACAAAAAAAAAAAATAAATAAAAAACGCGTGTTCGACGAAATTACCCAAAGTTATCCCTTCGGTGGCGACGGAAGATTATCACAAACGATGGGGCGTCGGGGTACACACGCGGCGAACGAACGAAAGAAAGTTGTGGGAGCGCGAGATACGACTCGGACAGTTCGGGGAATCTGTCGGCACTGTGACTCGCGCCGAGGGGTTTTCTACCCCCTAGTGCCGCCACCTGAAGCCGCAGGGGGTCCTTCGGGAAGCGGGTTGGTTACGTGTGTGCGGGTCGTATACGAGCCGACAGGAGCCTTTGGCGTTTCCATGGCGATGGTAACGCGCGCGTGCCGTGTTCGTCGACGCCGGTGCATGCGCATCCTCGACAGTATTTACATTGGCAACAGGTTTTGCCCCGTAGCCCCGGAAACGGAGCTGCCGCCAGGGATGTTACCCGGTTCCGAACCGATCGAGATCGATCGATCTCTTCCTTCGTTCGGTCCGGGCCGAACCCGTTTACATTTGCCCGCGAATTTTCGACGACACCGCGCGACTTCCCGTGAAAAATCTATCCGTTATTTCATTTGGCTCAAATTGACGGGCGAAAATCTTTCGCGAGAAACTACGGTTACGTGGCGCGGCGTTCAAATCTTTTACGGTGGTATTTTGTTTGGTTTGGTTCAATATTGGAGGGCGGAATTTTGGAAAGAATACATAGGGGGGACATGTTTAAACACGTGAATCTTAAAAAATTTCGATGATAATTTATCATAATAAATCATAGTCTTGTTTCAAAATAAAAATCGTTGGAAGCTACACATTTAATTCAAAGAATCAAAACGCTTTGTGATTTTCACAAAAATCAGGTCTTGAAAACAATGCGTCAAAATAAGTGAATATTGCAAAATAAAAATTATCCGTGAAAGAGGTGATTCGAAGCTTTGAATCGACGTATAAAACATCTCAAAGACACGAATGTTCATCGAATATCGTATATATCCAAGCTGACATTAGACGTTTGCTTCTAAACCTGGTGAATTCGATGGCTTTTACCGAAATGTCAACAATACTGCTTCGAAATGTTCGCCCTAAATTGTAAAATTAGACTAATACGAAAATAGGTTGAATTCAATAACCAGATCCTATAAAATATTGAAAAGGAACGATACGATTCACGATATCGATGGAACAGGGAATCGAAATTCACCGTTTCGAAGGAACGAGTTAAGTAGTTTGTTCCAGCGGATAACGTCGTACCCTGAGGGGGAGGAGGGGGTCTTCGTGACCGTCTGTCTTCGGGGAATAAACGAGGTCGAGAGATGCTCGACGAGGATCGACCTTCGCGTTACAAGAATGCACCCGCGGCTCTCGATAGCGACTCGGCCGATTGTTGGTTGGCCTTGCGACTTATCGCAGCCCGATCGCCGTGACTTCGACCTCGTTATCACGACAGACCGAGTTCATCTTCGTGCACGGATCGGCGGACCATTGATCGCGAAGAATAGGCGCTAGGCGAGTGAACCCTCCGGGAAAAAGCCGAGAAAGCGATTCGATAAGCTGTGAATCATTCGGGCACATTTGTGCACCGTGACGCGTGCATCTTAATGCCTTTCGAAGAATACTACAAATGACTACGGCGCGTGGTAGTAGAAGGTTTGGAATTTTGAAATATGAACGAGCCGATCAGCTTCGAGCGATAAGTTTATAGATCTGTAGATTGAATTTCTTAATATGTTATTTACAGTGATGGATATGAAAAAAATTTGTTAGAGATAGTTCTTTGAATTATTTTGAATTTTATTGAAATTCTTTATTCAAAGTTAAATATATTGGGAGGGTTTCAACTTATCTCCAATTTTATTCGAAACCTAACTGTACGGAGGAAGTTTGGAATTACTTCAAATTTTATTCGTCTGGAATCGCTTCTTATTCGAGAAGGTTTCCAGTCGTTTCTAATTTTATTTGAACCCAGAAGGTTTCGAAGAAACCCTATTAACATTGGTTCCATTTCTTTGCCTAATTTTGCCTCGAACACCGTCTGTTCCAACGATAAGTAATTAAAATTATACTTCAATATCTGTTTTATCATTCCGTATTTTACGGTATCTGTAAAACTATAAATTCTTATACGGACTTGTAACATGTATTATATAATATAACATTGAAAGGATTTTATTATGCTTCTTTGTACAATACTTGTAGTAGAAGGATTTTGTTATAAAAATTATTTTACCAAAGTCATTTAAATAGCGACCAAAGAACGAATCGATAACAAACTGTTCAATGAAAGAGAGCAGCACTTGAAGATTGAATTTCCATAAAATTGCCCCATCGCGACCAGAAGCAACATCACAAAGGCAAACGCTCTCTCCTCGAATAACTTCGTGCAATTCGCCGTGTAATTATTCACCAGGCATGCCGCTACTTAAGAACCAAACAACTGCCTCTTTTTCGCTAACTTTCATGCTGAAAACCAGGTCGCAGGTCCATTTGAATTTTCATGAAAATTATAAATGTTCGATCACGTTGTTTCGGTGCTTTGATTCTTCGCGTCACTCGTGTCCGAACGAAAGTTATTTTTATATAATTATACATTATTTTTCTGAATAGTTGTAGAAAGATGATTACCAGATTTTGGTATATTAATATTTAATGTTATGCGTGTAAGTTGGATGCAATTTGTGGGGGGATAACGGTGACTGGAACTGTCGATTTAATGCGATTTAATAACTAAACGAAGTCTAAGATTAGAAAAGTTTTATATTAATAATAATGATATTAGAAAAATTCTAAGTACGGTAGTATTATTATTTCTACTCCTAATTAGTAACTTGGGGCTTAGGTAATTAAGACTAGGAAAATCCTAAATATGCTCCTACTAATATTCCTAGTCCTAATTAGGAAACTTAGAATTTAAGTAAAATTCAAAACATGGTAGTATTATTATTTCTAGTCCTAATTGAGCAACATAGAATTTAAGTAATTAGCACTATGAAAATTCCAAACATGGTAGTGTTATTATTCCTAGTCGTAATTAGATAACTTAGAACTTAGGTAACTAGGATTAAGAAAATTCCAAATATGATAGTAATATTATTCCTAGTCCCAATTATCCAAGTCCTAAGCTACCTAATCATATTTTTTTCCACAGCAGTATTATTAAATAACTTATAACTAGGAAAATTCCAAGTATCATAATATTATCCCTAGTCCCAATTACCTAAAACTTAAGTTACCTAATTACTCCCCAATAAAATAATAAAAACTCTGAAATCTTAATCGCAACAATTTAAAACCAATCCCAGCTACATTACATTAATTTCTTAAGGTATAATTATAATCATATCGCAACCAACTATAAAAGCATTGAAGAAAGGATCTTAGTAGTAACGATAATCATACATCCCATAAAATATAGAAGCTTCAAAGTGTCAAGAAGCAGTTAGAGCAACGACTGGTCTCTAGTGTCTCTATTATCTCCATCCAAGCATTTTACCACCGTAAAAGTTCGAGTTTGAAGCTAGCACACACCGAGGATCGATATTACGAGCTCAAGAAGCACGAAAAGCAGAAGAAGAACTCCGGTCGATCGTTGTGCCGTTGTTCGACCGGCGAATTGACAAATTGCTCGGAAACCCTCTATGGAAATCGTTCTATCGAGCTTTCCCGTTCGAATTGTGAAAAAGCAACGTTTCTTCTTCGACTCGACCCACATAACCGCGATTTATACGATCCTTGCAACCGAGGAAAAAAAAAATTTACTTTTCTTCGCAGTAAGCTTTTTGATGTTTCGCCAACGAATTTGTAACTCGATGTTTCCGCGACATGTTACGAGACGGCAGTTTGCTGCTCGAAAGTCACGGAGAAATAGCGAGCTATTTAACTTGTCCGGGTTTCTCGACGATCACAGCAGCAAGTTTCATTTCTCAGACGAGATAAAATGTCGTGCATCCTCGTGGAACTGACGGGATATCAATGTCTTTGCAACGGGGAGCGATCCCTTTGCAGCCAGTGGTGAGACATTTCGTCAATTAATTCGTGGAAGGCGATTGAAAATGATTGAGAAGAATAAGCAAGCAGAATGTTATAATCTTAAATGACAACTTAGGTGCAATACGATTGGATTTTAGTTTTACAATTTGGTAATCAAATTACGCGGGAAATTTAAGGTAAATGTTGTAAGGTGTGACTCCTGTCAGAATCAAGCTGAATTTTTTTTTTTTTTTGTGGTTTCTTACAGTTAAAAAACATCATATTTAATATTATTATGGCAGCGTATCAATAAAAACAATGTCAATAAATATTTCTTTAAAGATTTCTATTCGTCGATCTTTCGAACTTTTTTTCAAGATTTCTGAAAGTAATATTCTGAAACTATTTTGACAATTCTTGATTATAAAATTGCTGAATAGCATCGAAGATGGCGTGTACGCGTTCACTGTGCGCGGCGAAAACTCGACGAAATAGAAAATCGGCAATATAACCGTATCGATAATAATAGTTAGTGCAGTATTTAGGGGGGCTGTGCCCCCCAGTCAGCAAGACGAATTAAATATGTTACTGTTCAACTCGTGGGGGATAAGAAAATGTACAGCCTCTTTTTAACAGGAGTGACACTTCCGAATCTCTATTTATTATTTTTCTAAAATAAATTTCTATTTATTATTTTTCGATCGCGAGAATATAAGTAGGTAGTTTCGACACAAAATATTCCTAAACCGTGAATTGCCGTGCGTTTTTTTCAGTCGGGGCGTAAAAATGACCGTGGAATTTCAGAAATTCCCGACACCGGAGATTCTCAAAATGTCAACGTGACTCGAGCGTAACCGCGATAAAATAATTCACGGCGCGTTTTGCATACCGTCGCGTCGCGGAAACGTTTTATGCACGTCCTTCCCCCTCGATGCAAACGACTACCCAGATCCCGTTCGCAATTAATACGTTCCGTTCGTTGGCGGACGCGCATAAATTTACAAGCTTTCGCGCCGCTTTTTGCCGTCTTATCCGACGCGGCTGAAAGCTCAGCCGTCCGAACCGGTGTATTTTTGCGGCCCGAGACGCGTGGCCTCTTAATTAAATTGCAAATTTATACGGTCGGCTTGATGTAGCCGCAAGTAAACGACACGAATAGCAAGGCAAACGGGGAATACGAACAAGCGTTACATCTTTGAAGAGCGTTTGATTGTTGTACATCGAATGAATGATTTTGAAGCAGGTTTTCGTGACAGAAAAGTATCGCGAAATCGCATTCATGGCACACCATTTTAAAGCTTATAATCTTACGAAAAAGGATGTGTGAATATCTTATTTTTGCGAACGATGTTTTCTTGCATAAGGAATAAGTAATTTTGGAAAGTGTAAGGTCGAAGATGATTTCATGACAGAAAAGTATCGTAGAATGGCGCTTACGATATATCAAATTAAAGATTATACTTTCACAAAAAGGGCTGTACGAAGTTCTCATCGATATTCTTAATACACAATGGATGGCTAATACTTGCAACGAACGATGTTTTCTTCGAAACGTAGAAAGTCGAAGACGATTTCATGACATAAACACCATCTCAATTGAAACCTTATAGTCTCACGATAATGACTACATAAGCCAAAGAAACTAAATCTTGAAATACTGTTTTAACGAATCGATGAAATCGTGTTATGTCTCGTAAGATTCAAGAAAATTGAAAGAAGCATTGAAATCCCTTCGTCGGCCTGATAACTTCATCGCCACGTTCAAATTTCGCAGATTGTCTCCAACTAATTCCCCCGAAGAAGTAAGAACGAATATTCCTCGAAGTTTCGTTCTGGTTCGCAACAAGGTAACGACAAATACAGAATATTGGAATGAATCAAGCCGGATCGAAATTCCGCGAGTTTGTTCATTGCCGAGTGGAACAAGACGTACCGTAAGCAATTTTTTTTTAAACTCAAAATACTTTGGTCGAAGAGAAAGGAGCAAGGTACCAGTCCCATTTAATCAAAAAGTTTCAGACCACGATGAAGCTACGCACCAAGAGACGCGAACGAAGGACCGAAGAAACTTTCATTATTAAAACTTGCCTACCCCGGTGTACATAGCCAATTTAACGAAACACGCGTACGTGTTTTATAGGAAATCTATGATGACCAGGTGTATAACTTTTGTATTTGCCTTTGATCGAAATTAACGTTTAAAAATGGCATAGTATGGAAAATAGAAAAGAAGTTGTGAAATATAATTCTGGAGCACATACAATCGGCTCGTTCCCAGTCTGAAAAGCTCGAACCGACATGTGGTCAATTTCGCACACACCCTTGCATTATTCGGACTCTGTTTCGTGCGGATGCGGCTGAATAATGGATGCAGGAAGCCATCGGATCAAACACAGATATCGACGGTGTCCCGGATTATTCATAAGTCGAGAAACGTAGGTTTCAATCCGGGACTTAAACGCATCTATTCGTACGTAAAATTATTCTTAATGAAACACTTGAAAACCTTGATCGATATGGAACGAATGCAAAGTTTAGAGGAAACATAGGCTACCACAAAGTCTGGAAATTATAATTATCCGACAAAGCTTTGTCCGTCATTACGCGAGCAAAAATTCTGCAGTAATTAACGAAGGCGTTGGTTCAATCTGAATTGTGTAACGAAGGGATACAAAATTCTAAAATTAGGTTTTGGGATTATTTTCTTATTTAATAAGATTATTTTCTTTGAATTTTTATTTCGATTGAAAGTAAATTTAAATATTTTACTTAAGTGTCACAGAACTTTTTGCATATTCTCGAAGAACCTAAAACAGCAAAATAAACATTTAAAATATTATGTGTAAGAAATATTCTTTTATACAATAACGATGGCAATCATGATTCTTTCCGGAAACGAAGGAAGGGATTATTCTCGATCGGGCAGAGTCAATATTATCCGTGGTAACGCGTTCAAATTACGCTTTCCCCTTGTCGTCGTTTATTTGAGAATGCCGGTTGTTGTTCGACGTAGCCACAGTGTCAAAGGAGTAACAATTTCAAAGCGTGATATTAATTGCCGGCAGCCGTGCACACCCTGGAATTTCAAACTCGTTTCTCCTTCTCTTTGTTTCAAGTTCGAGCCAGTTATTTGATGGGAAATTTCGTCCGGTGAATTAACGCGCGATCGATAAGAATTCGTTGTCGATCGAAAAATACAGGATAACACCTTTAAACGCGTTCGAACAAATTACATTAGTCGTAATTTTAATTTATAACTTTGCTATTTTGAGAGAAGAGAGAGAAAATTTCTCTTTTTATATGAATAATCATAAACTGGGAAATCTGAGAGCTCCGTAATATCATAAATAACAAAAGGGTCTAGCCGACCCCACCACTAATATTCGTATTTATGCATTCTACCCAGAAAGCAATTGTGAAAAGTTTCGAGCGCTTACCCCCTTTCATAAGGGAGATATAGGGGTTGGCACCTTTTTTCTCGAAAACTACTTAAGATATTTCAACGCTTACAAAACTGTACTACATATATTTTTTCCCGAATTTTAAGTTAATGATAAGGGGTGGGAAAAGAGTAATTTAGTTTTTGTAAACAACTAATCTGTAACTGTTTGCCTATGCTTATTCGGCTAGACCCTTTCCAGAATACAAATTGTAACAATCGATTATAAAAGGAAACGTTTTGGAACGGAGGAAAATCTCCATAGAAATAGATCTCAACGAAATTCAAACTTTCCTGGTCTGTCTTCGAAAAGAACAATCCGCGTCAGTCAAGGTTGGAAAATTTCCAACGTGACACGTCCAACGTGTCTCCTCTTCGTTGATAAAAACCACTTGCGAGTTTTATTTTGTTTCTTTTTGTTTTCCCCCCCACTTTTGCCAACTGTACCGTTTCTTTGAACGTCGACTGCTCGTTACACAACGACCGGGTGTTTTATGACCGAGCATATTTTAAAGTGTCGTTTGCAAACAATCGTGATATTTCGAGCGACAGCTTCGTTAAATCGTGGAATTTCACGAAACGAGAGTTCCTTTGAACGTTGAACACCCGTTTCAACGGCGCGCTTCGCTCTTGAACGCTCTTTATTATCCTTGTCGCTTTAAAATTGCGCTCCATTTCTGACGAACGTTATTTCCACTTGTAACACGGTTTCCTGTTATCCCCGTGTCTCGTTCATCGTTCCTTGTACACAGATTTCCCCGTCATTTCTCTCCTTTCTTCAATTAGATACTTGTTCTTCCGCCGTTCTTTACGTCTCAAAACGTTGCACTTTCTTTTCATTATTTCCTGAATCGCAACACTTTTCGTCGATTCACCTCCGACTTTGCAAAGACTAATTTCATTTAACGTTTCCGACGTCTCTTGCGTTCTACCTTTTGTTTTTGAGAAAGTTGTTCACCTCTGTTGCTCTCGTTAAGTTCCCCTTTGGCCGTCAGTGTGCGTCCATACGAATTATATTCCACACACAGAGAACGAACCGAGTGGTTAAAGGATGCTATCGGACGTCCCACTGCGAACAAACCCCGGGGGCCGGAGTTTATTAGCTCAACCCCCGGTTCAGTGACGGATACGAGCCTCTATTGTGCACGAATCAAGTTCAATTAGTGTCGATAGCTAGGCTTTAGACTCTAGAAATTAAAATTCTCAACTCTTATTCAGTCAAACTCGCAGCATGTTTCTTTATAGGTACTAAGAATACTTCCGAGGAGTCGGCGACGCATGGTAAGGCTATGAATTCTGAATCTTAGAATTTCTAAGTCTTGCTTTGCTAAATTCGCGAAATAGTATTCGAAATTTTTCTATTCGACCACTTTTGCCAATGTAACGTCAGATATTCGTTCAGAAGGTCGGCGACGCACGGCTCTTATGCTGTGAATTCTGAATCTTAGAATTTCTAAGTCTTGCTTTGCTAAATTCGCGAAATAGTATTCGAAATTTTTCTATTCGACCACTTTTGTCAATTTAACGTCAGATATTCGTTCAGAAGGTAGGCGACGCACGGCTCTTGCAACCTAAGATGGCCAACCTTTATCTTGCCAAAATAGCAAAATAGGAACGTAGAAATTTTCCTATAACAATCCCTCATTAATTTGAAATATGAAATATCAAAGATATTTTCAATATTTCTTCGACCATAGAAATCGAGTAGTTTTGTCAATTTGTTCTCGGGTGCGTTTCGAGGCTTTTGCTACCCTAAGCCTCCACCCCGAGGCACCTTGCCCCCCCCCCCTCCCCCTCTCCACAAAACACAAGGAGAAAACACAGGGACGCGTTCGGCCACGAGGCAACGTCGATCGTGGTAGTGTGACGTCGAAACGAAACGTGTTGTTCTCTTCTCTGGCATTAGTATAGGACAGACAGAGAAGGGAAAAAGAAAGAGGAGGTGGAGGAGGGAGGCAAAAATGAACGACAAGGAGGCGAAAGAGGAAGAGCTTATTTACAGTGCGCGAACGGTCAGATGACTCGGTTCGAGAGCCACCCTCGACCCCGTCGACAGATGTTGGATGTTCCCCTGACACGGGTCCGTCCATGGGCCTCCCACTTGCTTCTGGTGTGCTCTTTTCAAAATGGCAGAGGTGCCACGTTCAAGGACAAACCGCCACGATATCTTCTTTCCGGAAAGCCGATGATAATCTTGCGTGGGTTCTTGGACGAGGATGACGAGGGAAAATCGATGTAACGTGTTTGTTGAACACCGCGTGCACCCGACGTACAGAAGGGTGCACAATTTCGCATAGTTCAAGTTAGTTTTGAAATACTTATTCTTGGGGTATTGGTTGTAATCGGTGTTGATTGAATTTTTAATTGTATCTGACCTTTTAATTGCAAATTGCAACTGAAATTAGTTGTAATTAAACTTTTCTCAGTTACTATATATGTCAATTCTATTTATTTCTAGTAAAAGGTATGTATTCAAAGTCGATACTCGATTTTATCGATGTTTCATGATGTCTAGTAGTTCGTTTTCCCGGGGTACTTCATTCACAATCTTCAGTCTACCTTCTGTCGTCGGAGCGGAAAAAGAAAAAATATACTGATCGAATTGAGTAACCTCCTCCTTTTCAAAATTGGTTAATAAACAAACGTCGTATATATGTACGTGCTTCTATATAAGTAATACATCAAATCATCATCGCAATAAAAATTAATTGTTAATTGTTCTAACAGTAAATAATTAAATAATTAGTTTCATTTCTAAGGACAAATAACAATTACTTAATTGTAATCCTGCAAAACGAATACATATTCACAACTAACTAATTTAATGGTCAATTGCAATTAACAGTTAAGATTTTAATTGTTAATCGTTAATCGTCAGAATAATCTAATTATCCCCAACACTGGTTGTATAATGATTAATAACTCGATATTAAATATTTTAACCCTTTGCACTCGAGGCATAATCCCAGTAATCCCACTATTTGAATACGTAAATGATACACCCATAACGATACATCGATCTCGTCCCCAGTGATAAGATACTTAATTACACCCAATATCCTAAGAATAATTAATTTCCTCATATTTTCAAGCTTTAAAGACAGCAATTGCATGGGTCAAGCGTCGATACTGGAATGTATATCGTGACATTAAATATCGATACCGTATCGCCAAAGATTTTCAATTTCCAACCTGCTAAACGAATTGCACCGATCATCGTATCTTAATGAATGCAATTTCCTGCGTTACCCACGCAACTTACTTTTCCATCGAGCGTAAAAAAAAACAAAAAGGAAAGAAAATCGTGGCCAGTCGAGATAAGCGGCGACAAGCTGTCGCGTACGTTTCGCATCGCGACAAAGAATTTAATGTGTCGCGGTTAATGCACCGTCGTCTCATACATACTTCCTCGAATTTCCAATGTAAATCTCGGCTGGTAGAAATCTTACGTAAATTCCCCGTTGTAAATCCCGTGGGGAGGGGTTGTTACATAAATCGTGGACGCAGCTTCATCGTAACGACTTGGTTACAAGCGAAAAAATTATGTAACCACCGCAGCTCTCGAATTCGTCCGATGGAAAGTCGACTTTGCCGATCACGTTCAATTTTTGCACACGCATCGAACGTCTTCCTTCGGGATCTTGATCTAGGCTTCGATCTCGATTAGTAGTTTAATTGCGTAAGCGATTGTGCCGAGAAGATTCGCCAGGAGAACGGAGAAAGCGAACGAAAGATTGCGATCAATTGTTATAATGTTAATCATGTGGAAGTTTCTCTTTCTTTTTGGCAGAAATGATTTGTGGGATTTATTTAATATAGGAGTGAAATGATTTTTTATTTTGCAGTGTTTAAATGATAATTTCGTACGGCACAGTCGAGTATAATTTATTTCGAAGGGAAAATTAATAAGCCCCTTCACATTTGAATAAAATTTGTCAAGTATTAGTTGTTATTCATATACGAAGAAATCTCTAAATTTCGTATTAGGTTTTCATGTAAGAATTAAATGCAATAATTTTTGCAATGTTAGGATACATTTAATGAACGTACCTACTTTTAATAAAAATATTCATATTAAGAGATTTTTGTATTATTTACTAATTAGTTTTATCATCGGAGATAAAGTTTCGAACTTAATTGTCGACTTACTGAATTTGCAATTTAATTTACCGAATTTATATCGGTTGCACGAGTTTATTGCAACATCACAGATTCGAATATTTAACATAGGAATTGTTTGTTGCGTTTCAGTGTCTACAGTGATGTCTTCGATATTCCACGCGACTCTGCAACAAGCGATTATATAAATTCATTGTTCGCCACGCTTTCCAATGGAACTTCGTCCAACCGACGTGCTATTCGAGGATTACGTAAGGTAAGTCGTATACATATTTCAATGATTTGAAAGTGATGAGCCTTCGGTCGAAAAGAAACATCGCGATCACGTTTTTCTACGAAACAGTCTAATTGTTTAAATTTCTCAGCGCAATTTAATTACCTCGGTTATCTCCTTTTTCAAATACTCGTAGCAATTTCGACGCGTAGTATGAGTATTACTGCAATTGTAGAAGCACTTTTAACAAACTCCGTGCCATACAATTTTATCATTTTTTAATGCATCAAGGAAACGAATTTTTATAAAATATTAAAATTTTATTTTTGCTCACCCACCATCCCGAGGTTACCAACGTCGAAAAATGAAAGGCTATCGTTCTAGGATTAATAAATACAATATAATGTAGGATCGAGTTGGTGGGAAAGGCAAAGTTAATACTAATCTGCTCTGTATACTCGACCTTTGTTTCTTTTTCTGTTTACATTTTATCTTCCTTTTTCGATATTTTTATTCCAGTACATCTTCCAAAATCCGAAAGCATTATTTCAGAAGTAAAACTACTGCGAATGCTCGAAAAATCTATTTAGTTTTATTTTTTTCGCTAATTTTCTATATTCTAATGTAAATTCAACTGAAATTTCACATTCTAAAATATTCTAGTAAATCACAGGTGTCACTTAGGAGGCGTCATTCGGGAGCAAAGGGTTAATATCGCCTTGCAAATGACCAAAAAAAATCGTTGCATACGCCTAATAAAGAATTTGGAGAGAAAGGGTAGTTTTTCATCGTCGAATTGCATGATGCAGCATGTGTCGTGCAGTTTTGTCGGGAAATTTGCGAACGGGAGCAAAGCTGCAGACCACATGCTGTTATGTTGCAGACGTTGCAACAGAGAAAACGTCAGTCATACGTAAACACGAAGTTTCGCATCCAAATTTCCCGATAAACTTTTGCAACGTTTAAGCAAATGTACATCTCGCGTATCGAGCACGAGGAAAGGAAAAAGCGATGGGACGACGACGACCTATATTTTCCCTCGGGAAGTTTGAACCTCGAAACCTTTCCTGTATCATTGGCTGTGAAAACTTCTTTTTAAACTCAGTATCCAACATATTGTTGCGCTTGAATCAGAATCTCGATTGAAAATTCTTGAGAATTCGATCAAATGTCTATTAATTCATTTCTGATCATTTGTAATTCTTTATTTCTCTGTTAAAAGTGATCAATTTTACATGAACTTTTATTAATAGATTTCCCAGAGTTTAAAATTCATTCTTTCTGCGTTGAAGGCAATACATTCATCAATGCACGTAAATTTTACTCTATAATTTGCAACAGTCTGCCAATTAATTCTTCAAAATTTGCAATTAATTTAGCTGAAATCCATCACGCTCAGAAAATTTCAACAAACCGTTACAGTGGAATAAAAATGTCTACGGTCGCAAACTCGTATCGTCCACGAATGGGCGTGATTGTATGTGGAAAATCGAAATCGGCCGGGACAAGACAGGGACAAATAAGAACGAAACTCGTTCGTTTCGAGCGATCGTGGTCGCTAACGAGCTCGTAGAAGCTCGTTTAGAATTTCTCGGGCAGGATCGACCGCCTTCTTCGTCAATGCGACCTTAAACTCGTTATCGTCTGTCTCATATCGGATCTCCCTTTCTGGGATTACTATTTGCCTCGCGCTCTCAAAGGACTTCGCGAACAATTTTGCTTCTTTAACCTCTTTCCCTGAGCACGGATTGTATTCTGTGGAAAATATGATCCTCGTCTGCCAAGGAGAATATTGATCTACCATCGAACGTTTCTTCGTTTACGATTCTTCGAGTACTTTTTTTATTTATTCTATTCATGGTTCTGTGGATTTTGTCTGTGTTGGTCTGTATTTTGGTAAAAATTTAACTAAGGATTTCAATTGTGATTCATTGATTTTCGTTAAGTAAATAAAAGTGTTTGAGAAAGTATCGTTTTGGATGGAATTTTGAGTTTAAAATATTCGTCCTGAAAGTGTGTTAAAATCACAAAATGGGGATACAATTCTGATTATTAAAGGCAGATTATTGGTAAAGTAATCTTCATATCATATTTTAATTAACACGTTGACTGCCACAGTGAAAACGGACGTGGGTAGTCAGACACGCTGAAATCCTAATTATTAACAATACACTCAACTAATTTTCAAATTTAATTTTTCAATTCGATAGCTAGCATTATTAGCTTAACATTAACGCTATCCGTGGTTTATTTTATCATTTCTGTTGGTAATTATTTGATTGTAACAAATTTCGGGTACCGGTCACCGGTGACCCCCGTGGCAGCCAACGTGTTAATAATGAAAATTTTCGACATTAATCGATCATTTTTAATTAAGTAAATACAATTATTTGCGAATGAACTTTCTAAGCCGATTAGTCTTGAAACTAAAAATGCGGGTTCACAAATCTATGGTTATCGATAGAATTTTTGACCATTTACAATCAGAGGGTGCCTCCTTAGCACAAGCTTAATCATTTAAAAGTATACAAGAAATGGAAAATTTCAAGATCGGTTTCTGATCCCTATTATCATAAATTATTGCTAATAGAAGCATTACTCGTCCTTAATTAAACTTAATTAAACACTCCACCGATTCGATTACCCATCCACGTCCCCCAAAAGCTCGACGAATCCCAAGAAAGATAAATATCTCTAGCGTTAAGAAATTAAATATCGGGATTACGTTCTTTCGACCGACGATCACTGCCTCGCAAATCGTCGCAAATGAAACGAGAAATCACTCGAGATTGAATCGACGGAACAAAAGAGAACGTGATGGTGGCGAGTTTTTGTTTTTCGTCAGAATCCCGCGGGACGGCGCTTCGATGAAAGCAAATCGACATAAATATTGATATAATCGACGAAGCCGTGCACCGTACGAAAGAGGAAAGAGGAAAGACAGAACCGTGATACGTGATCGGCATAACGAGCGAGCTTCGTAGTACTTTGGCCAACGCAGAAGCAAAAAGAGCCGAAACCGATTCGAGCAACACTCTCCTGGGTTGTTTCGAATCGGCCGCAAACTCGCCGCAGAAACCGCAGCCGGAATTGATCGAAAAAACGGCTGATTTAGGAGGATTAGGTGGTTCCGATGAAATTTTCAGCAACCGACGAGAAACTGAACTTCTATCGATGGAAATTTATAAATAAATTATGTATGGAAGATTGTGAATTATTCGATCATGACTTATTGATTTATAGGTGGCTATAATCGAGCTGAGAATTTTTCTTAACAAAGGTAAATAATTTATTGTTGTTGATAAGGGTTAATTCAATAGGTATTTAATTCTATAAATCATTTTTTATACTACTGTGGTAGTTTAAGTATAAGGAGTAAAAAATCGTGAAAATATTATAACTATCAGAGTATATGTATAAGGCGTAAAATTTGGAGAATTGTCAAAATAAAAATCGCTGACTATTTTCAGAATTTTAGAAACGACTTTAAGAATTGTCGAACAATTTCAAAGGCAAAACACGAAACATCCATCATTACCTGAGATCCCTCGTTGAATTCGAAAGAGTGAAAAAATTCTGTGGTCGTGGTCGAAATCGTGATTGCGTCCGATTAGGGGCGCAAGAGTTTGGCTAGATCGAATGTGTATCCATCGTCCACCCCATGTAGAAGGGTAGAATAAGAAGGGGGAAAACGAGGAGAAACCTAGTATATGCCTCGTCACTCGGTTCAGCCCCACTTGGCTTTGTCAGCTTGGCTGATTTATTGCTCTTTGCCCCTTTCGTAGTCAACCCTCGACGCCGGGGTGGTTACATCGCGTTAAAGTAACCGAGTTAGAACTTTTTCTTTTTCTTACCAAATTAGATACCTTTACCTTTCGGATTAATCGATCACGGTGTCTTTGATCTCGTTTTCGATATCTTTAATTAAAGAACGTTGAAAGAATCTTGTGTTTCTTCGAAAAATAATCAAACAGGTGTGATAATAATCAGTGAGATTGCAATTAATTCTTATTCGACTTTCCTATGTTTCTTTAATTTTCTAATTTTATAACCTTTCGTGATACGATTATTGTTAGAAATGTGGAACATAGTGCTTGGACACCAAAGTTGTAAAATTTGAAGTTTCAGCGTTAAAATCGAAATTAGCTTTGAGTTAGGGAGGATGGAGGCGATTGATCGAAAGGTCGTTTAATAGCTCGGCACAGGTGCTGTCTGGAATTACCTAATAATGGCCGATCTGCCAATCAAGTTTTGCAAGTTTCTAATTTGCGGCTGGCTCGAGCCATCGTCTCTGAAAGCCGGAACTATGGCAGCTACACACGAGACCCATAAGCCGCGTTTTATTAATCCGTTTGATCCTTGTTCGATTAAATATACAGAAATAACGAGGATTTTTAATTGCTCTCTAATTGATGGATTCATTTCAGACACAATATTTTCAAATTTTATTCAATCTTAAAGGCTATCGCAAAATGTTACACATAGACATTAAATTTAATTATTGTGTGTGTAGGAAATTAACAGTATTGTATATAAGAGAGTTTATAGTGATTTTAGAATTTCATATGTAGTCATAAAATAATTATTTCATCGTTTAGTAACATTTCACTCGTGATAGTCTTTAGGGATTAAAATACATATAGGTCGAATTAAAATATAATTTGATTAAAAAATTGATACATATGATTAACATAATTATTTCAAACTATCCCCAACACCTCACATTCCATTAAAAATTATCAAAATAATTTAAAGAATTCTGTGAAATCTTAAAATCTTAAAATTTATATTTGGAACAAAGTGAAATCAGGTAAAATTAAGAATTCCATTTGACTAAATAACATTTTCAATCTCAAACGAACACTGCAATTTTGATCGATCATACAAGGAGCAAAAACAATGGTACATTAACGTGTATTACTACGAGTGATTCAAAGGCCAGCGAAGAGTATCCGAGCGTAAACGCGACACTTTAAATAGAACGAAGCTCGATCAAGCGAGAAGATCAACTCTCGCACCACTGAACAGTTTTATCTTCGGTGAAAAAAAAAGAAAAAAATCAAAACATTATCAAGATAATTAATTGACCGTATCCAACGTAAAATTAACACTCACTTGGCTGAATGACTGCCGTATAATCCAATGTTCGGAAATTCTAACAGTTTTAATTCGTGATTCATTCAATTTACAAAAAATCCATTTTTCAAATAAAAAAAAACAAGTATATGCAAAGAAAGTACCCTAATTTGATTTACAATCACCATTCAAATGTAACGAAGAAAATTGTTAAACATCGAATCAATGATCGTGATAAGACTGATATCTTGTAATCAAGACGATTTCTAGTTGCAATCTGTACACTGGATAAGGGGAGAACGAAACCCCGGATAAAAGGAAATTAATTGGCACGAAACTCACAGTTCAATTCCGTTACGGTTAATCGCCAAAGATCCCTCCCCTCCCGTTACAAAAAGGTTCGGATCTTAGGTAACTAATTAAATCCTTACGCAGGCCTTTTGCGCAGTTAATTAATCTAACCTGCATTCGCGTTGCTCGCTCGTCCGCGATACACGTAATCGGAAGAAGACGAGGGAAGACAACGAGCAATGAAAGCACGCGTCAATTGGTCCATTACGAGCTACCTGGACCGGCCAATTAAACTCGATCGACCGAGTTTCTTACGATCGATTAGACGGAACGAACCGATTCCCTGAATCGACGATTTGGATTCTTGCGATTTTAGATACGTTTTTTTTTTTTATTTATTTAATAAGACATTTGTTGCTGTCAGAGTTGAGTAAAATTTTCAATCAACCCTTTGCATTTGAGGTATTATCGAATCTAGACTATCTTTACGATAAAACCTTAACACAGGTCAGGGAACACTTTTGATTATATGAAAAATTGTCGGAACGCCAAAATTAATGATCCGAAATAAATATATTTTAGAAAATATATTATTCAATATAGGTATTTGATATATTTTAAAATATGTAATTTATATTTTTGATGAAATAGAAAAATAATGTATTTTATAAATAGAAAAAAAAGTATACAGACACGACTTTTATTAAAAATTAAATTGATTATTACATAACAGAAAAAATAAAATTAATTAAAAATATATATACGTATTCTCGAATAAAATTTATTTGAGGCTAAAATCATTTGGTGCTACATGCGAAAAGAGCCGATGGCGGCTTCGACAAGGGTGCCAAGTGCCAATACACGTACATTTCACATTTAAAGAATCTTCTTATCCACGTTTTATTAATGATATATAACGCTTAAATTAATATTTATATTATAAAAATTATTTAAAAAAAATTCACCAGTGTTCCGCAGAACACCGGTTAAGAACCACTGCCTTAACCTAACTCTAATCGAATCCCAATACGAAATACTTTATTTTCAGAAGAATTCACAAATTTTTATTCCTTTTATTAATTTTCTATGTTCCTAGTATATTAATCGAAAATATGCAAAAGTAACCTTGCTCGTTATTAATATATCTATCTTGTGCCGTGTTCAAATGATTAAAAACGAATAATTTCTACTGTAATTATTCTTCCTAACTAATCCAAATTACTAATGTAATTTCAATAGCATTCTTAGACGATGGAAACTGTCGTACATCGCTAAGAAATAAAATTATAATTCCATATTTAACAATTTTTCAACAAATCGCATACGTGGTGGGTTAATTTTGTTAGTCGGTGTGCAAATTGAGTGTACGATTGAAATATATTTTTGCCACTCGATGAAGTGATTAAATTGTACAAAACGCGAGTCGGTCGTAACGAGAGACGAAAGTTTCGCGGGAAAGCCGTCACGAGATAGACACGTGTTAGAGGAGAAATCAACGAGCAGAATCGAGCGGAGCGAAGCGGTCGTTTGATAGAGTAATTTCAACTTTCTCGAGGATACACTGGCTCCCGACTGGAAAGCGTAAATATCGATTTCCGCGTGGTAGTTTGATCGGTTTATAAACAACTTCTTCAAATCGAGAAATTAAATCACTGATTAATTTTGATAAATTAATCTGAATCTTGGAGAAATATTTGGGGAAAAGTTTCATCGAAACGACACGAAAGGAATCTTTCTCAAGACAGGATGAATTAATTAGTTTTAATCGATTAACTAGTTAATTATTGATCATAGTTTGAAACGATTCCTTCAGCTAATTGTAACGATACGTATTTGTTGAAATTGGAAATTCAGGGATATCAAACTTGGCTTCGAAACATCAAAATATAATTTCGGATCGACAAACTGAAGCCGTACGGTAATTATTGAAATACTATCAGTGTGGTGATTAAACAATAGAATTTAGCTTTGGCCAGTTCCGTGCCGGATATCCCGTTTTATTCGTCGAGCTGCGCGCTTTCGTCGATATCCGTCCATTTATACGCGATATCGAGTAATATTCAATGGAGTTCGATTAACGAGCACACGCGAATTGGTGTAAATTACCCTGAATGTTGTTGAATCTTTGGATTTCAAACAATCGACGAAAGTTCACTTAACTGATTTAAAATCGACGACCGGTTGTTTAAAGCGATTAGGATAAATAAATTTAATT
Source organism: Stelis phaeoptera (assembly GCA_943735885.1). Lineage (NCBI taxonomy): Eukaryota > Metazoa > Arthropoda > Insecta > Hymenoptera > Megachilidae > Stelis > Stelis phaeoptera. Next base: position 10,502,520 of record OX030933.1, read on the forward strand.
ATCTTTTTTTAATTATTTAATTTTCCTGATTTCTTTTGGATAGAATAGAATAATTTAATTTGCCAATCGTTTTCTTAAAAATTCAATTTGTTTGAAACGAAGACGGTGATAAGATCCTATAAATATTCCCTTATCTAGAAATCGATGAAATCCTTCTTAATTAACAGTGAGACGGTGTTCATTTATCTCGTTGCGTCTGTCACGAGCGTCGAAGGTGGAAAAATCGTTCGATGTGAAAGTTTAATGGTTTTTCGATCGTTGGTTACCTACCTTCCAGTCAATTTGATATCAAAGATTAAGTTCGCACAATAACAAATAAGATTTAACCATAAATCTTAGTTGGCATGTTATTGTTTAACATTTTTATTTTTATATTTTTAGTATTTTAGAGTTCAATATTTTTATATTAATACTTTTAGTATTTTAATATTTTTAACACTTATAAATTTGTTAATATTTCATCAAAATTTAGTGAGGTTACTCGCTAATTATACTTTTAAACAATTATCAAAGATAGCCGTATCTTAGAAGATTATAAATGCATTGCTCGCACTTTTGAACAACAGTACATCGAAGGAAATCGTGTAACACAAGGTTTCCAAAACTTGTACGAAAATTTCGACCTTTATATTTCTTACACTCGTACATCTGAGTTGATTCTTATTACCTTCCTGACTAACTAGATTCTCGATTATGACAGCGAAATAAATGATCTAAGCTGGAATATCTAATCGATAACTATTCGTTAGCTGAATTGCCTTCAGAAAGTAATTAAAATCTCAATCGTTAGATTCAATTGATATCAATTTGATTTCGTGTTTGCCTGTAATATATTCAACCGGGTGATTATTTAATCGTAATTGCACTAGGCTCGATTATTTTTGCCAATCGTTTGCCGTGTGAAGGAAAACAGATAATCGATCATAATATGGCAAACGCAGATATCAGATGAAATGTTAAAAGAAGATAGATGAAACGAAACTTAATAAGCATGCGAATGAACAGATCGGAAAGAAGGAATATGATCGAGGTGGAGGTGTTCTGGTAAAAATAGGGAATAAATTAAAATTGGATATTGGACGAAGTCGGGTAATTAACGGGATTGACGAAAGTAAGTGGTGGAAGAAAGTCAGGTGAAATCGAGAAGGGAATACATTTAATGAGTAAGGTGGAAAGTTCGTCGTAAACGATGGTGTAATCGGATATTTATTGTTAATAATTATCCATAATATTTCTATCGAATAACGAGACGCAGTTTGAGAAACGTTGAACTTACACGATTTCTTCTTTGTTGAATAAGAAGGAAATTAGATTTAATTATCTGTCTATTAATAAAAGGCTGGTGGCACGAAGGTGTATTCGTTTTTTTTAGATTTATTGTGATCATTGGCTAAATGGCTAAGGTATTGAGGAAATTAGTTTTAGAAATACCAATTTACAACTTAGTGAATTACCAATTGTCAAAATTAATAAAATACCAATTAGAAAAATTAGAAAATTCCCATTTGGCAAAATTAATAAATTATTAATTACCAAACTTAGTAAGTTACCATTTGGCAAAATTATGATTTTACCATTTGGCAAAATTAATAAATTATTAATTAGCAAAATTAGTAAATTCTTAATTAGCAGAATTAATAAATTATTAATTAGAAAAATTAGTAAATTACCAATTTATCATAAAAATGGCTAATAGTAAAGTTAATCATTAAAATTACCAATTTTGAAAAAATCAAAGATTTTATCCAACTTTCTTTATACGACCACCAGTTTTTATTAAATAAATAAATAGATAAATAGATCTGGAGGATTTGGCACGTACCGTGAAACCAATACCGACGGTGGCCGCAAAGTTTCCCGGTTGAAATTTCTTGGTATCGAACTGAACCAACAAGGACGTCTTGCCAACTCCGCTGTCGCCCAGAAGGATTGTCTGCAAATAAAAGGGAACAGTTGTGTTCTCGATACTCGAACTATGATCGAGTTCTTATCGAACGAACGCCAGATGGGATCTTGTATTGTCTTATTAGATATCGTTTATCAGAAAACAACGATCGTATCGTTCTTAAAGACTTCTAGAAATTCTTATTCCTTTTAGAAACGGTTTTAAACTTTAACATCGATAAAAAAGAAAAAGAAGAAAATAAATCATTCTCCTTTAACATTAAACTTCATCTGAAATCAAACCAAGTACCCTTAAGAGCCAATAAATTGAATCGAACTTTGCACTATTCTTTGATTTCGTTTTTGAAACTGTATCAGCTGTTTTGTAAGCTTCTTCCAAAAACTACGTCACAATATTTTCACGAAACTTTTGACGGACCTTATTATCAAACACCATCAAACACACTCCTGTCCGCTGTCAACAGTTAAAAGCATCCGTTTCGAGGCACTCCATCAGGATCGTTCCACGAATCAAACAGAATGCCTCGACAGAAATCTCACCTCTTCGACGTCTAGCGTCGAAAAAAAAAAAAAGAATCCTGTCGAGTTAACAGCCCCACCGAACAGGACATTCCACGGTTGAAGTACCTTCTAAAGGTACGACGGAAGAACGCAACGACAGTCGTTCACGGCGTTCGTCGCTTGTAATTCATCTTTACGAAGCGGCCGATAATGGCCAACCATTCCTCGGTTCTCCTCGTAAAAACGGACGCGCACACGCGCCTAGTCGTGGAAATACGTTAACCTGTGGCGAGGCAGGTGCCATTCCTGGCCCGTAATGTAATAATCTGCCGCGTGTGGCCAGGTCAAACGATTATTGCCGGCTACAGGTGTTGCTATCGGAGAAAACCGACGGCCAGGCCAACAAAGTTGTGACTAGTGACCGCAACTTTTATGGGGACCACACAGAACGATGGCTAACGGTGAAATCGAAGCGTGCACTCGGTGCAATTTCAAACAGGATGGAGTTTTTCAGGCTGTTTGTACCCTTTTTTCTTTCGGGGCAGGATTAGGGATGATTGGTTAGACGACAGGAAATGTGAGAAGGAGAAAGGTTAAAGGGATTATTGAAAATTGGGGGTTGGTGGTTGATTTTTAATCCTCAAACGACTTAGGGAAATAGACCCATAATATTTCGGATGCAGTCAATTGGATTATTTTTGGAATGAAAGAAGTAGCGTAAAGTTTGGAAAATGAGTGTAACGTAAAGTATAAAATGACCGCTATTTAAGTAGTTCACTATTCAAGGATTAAAGAGGGTTTTCGAGCCAACTGTTGTGTGGATTTAAATAATTTAACTTGAAGTATTTTCAAATATAATAATATTTAACATTAATATTGAAGCATTGTAAATACTGTGGTGGGTTCCAAGTTTTGTGAGTTTTATTATATTCCTAGATATAGCATTCAAGCCCTGTAAAAGGTAGAATTCGCGCCATTTTTGGTCCCAATCTTTAATCAATTCAAACTTGAAATCGTTCTAAAATTACAAAACATTTGTAATTTATTTTATAGCACAGATGTGCGTTCACAGGAATATAATTAAAATTATTTCAATTGACAGATTGTTAGATATCAACGCACGAAACGTATCATTTCACACTTTTTCGTGTCCCAAAATTGGTGGACATAGAAAATGATAATAGGTAAAGTTTGATTGAATGTCTCGAACGAGTTTGCGAATTTTTTCGAAGAACACCTGGAACCCATAAAGAGATCAATGATTAGGCAACAACGGTTCACAACGAGATGGAAAGGTGGTCATTTCGAGCAATCGATGCGAAGATAAGCTGTTTCTCGAACATAGAAATGGTTGTTGAACGTGTTATCCGGGTCAAACATTCTTGGTCAGAAAATATCGAGAGAAAGTCTGACTGACAATCAATGGGAAAGCCGTATGGCTAAGAAAAATTCTCTAAATGAGTTTCCTACGGAAACTTTCAATTATCTTCTGTGAGATAAGAAAACTAATGACTTCGTTTGAGGCACCATCGAGTCATGGTCAAACGAATGGGATAATTTTTGCTGGATTCATAGAAAATAATTAACAGTAGCATCGTTAAATTATTATATTCAACGGGAGCAGCAGTCTACTTATTTTGGCACTGAATACTGAAGACTTCGCTCTATTTAGAATCTAGAATTTCGCAATATTAAATTAATCATAGATGAATGATGTTAAATGAGAAATATGCAAGCACCCTAGCCATAAGAAAGATAGTCTCAACAAGCAATTTATTAATTAACCTTCGCTAATATCGAAGACAAACGCTGTCCATACGACAAATATTCATGAAATCAATTGGAATTCTGAAACGTTCATGGTTCAGTCCGTTACTGTTAATTAATCCGAGACACTATCAAATTAAAAAACTATAAAGAACCCAACGACTCGTCATACTCGATCGAAACTTTGAAGCTTCCATAACCTTTCAAACTGATTACAGTTGATCAGCTTCAGACTGAACATTCAATAAGCTCAAATGAATAGTATTCCTCAGGAATAACAATGAAGAGAGTTTCAAAAATCAATCGAATGGCTCCTCTCGATTTACCGAAGACACTGAACATTTAGCGACTTTGAAGAAGCAGCCATAACGCGGAACCCGAAAGGTGAGCAAATTACAGGTTCGAGGAGACCCAGCTGCGAGTCGCGTATCCCCGGGGGTACCGCAGGTGGAAGCGGTTGTTCGTAATATAATAATTTGCCCTGTGCCCCGGGTCAAACGGTGAGCTCCTCCGTGTGCCACGCTGAGAATCGTGGACGTTCTTTTTTCTTTCTTCTCCTTTTCGTTTGGCGTTCGAATGGTAGGCACGGAGAAAGTGGAAGGAAACGTCACGAATCATCTTCAACGAACCTCGTCCACCGATGGATGCAAATTTACGACACGGTAGTAAAAGTCTGACCAACTAATTCTGTTACGTTTACGAGCAGCCGCCATTTCGGGAGTTAAGTGATAAGGTTTCTTTTTTCTTTTTTTCTTTTTTTGCCGAAGGGAAATCTGTTTCGACTCGAAATGCGAACTTGGTAAAGTTGAGGGTAGAATTGTTCTTTCGTTTATTTATTGATATTTAAGGATAAGAAATCGGGAATTTTGAAATAAGCATATTTTGGGAGAATTAATTACGAGTGTTCGAATTCACGAGTTTCAAAAGTTCGCGGAAAACTTGAAAATTACGCGTCTTTAGATTTTGAAATCTAGAAACGAATTAAGCGGAGGAGGGTTTCCAAATTAGAATATTTCTTAATTAAAATCCACTTGAAATCCACAATTTTCACTTAAAATATAAAGATATAGAAGAAAAAAGTTATAAGAGAAAGAAAACACCTATCCAATGATATAAAAACGTTGAATTATTGACTTCTTCATCCACACAAGAGATCTCCTCGAGCGAAGAGAAACTGGTCGTAGTTTCTTGAGATATTTCTTAAAATCGAACTTGCACTCCTGCCAAACGGTATCATTCTCTCAACGAGGAACATCCGTTGTTTGCTGGACAAACGGATGGCGCCCGTTCGCCACGGGACAGAGAAGAAAAGCTGGCAATTAGACGAGCGGTGATGTTACGAGCAGCCATAAAGCGAGAACGGTAGCTTTATCGCGAAAGGCACCGGTCCTTCTTTCGAAACAGGCCATCGAAGCTTCGTTTCATCAAGCAGTCCCCTCGTTTTTTTTTTCGCTCACAGAGTATTGGCTTTTCCGCGCGATCGCTCGTAATTGACACGGATAGAACGATCTTGTCCGAATTTTCGCTCGGGAGATTCGGGATGCAAAGATGCCCGACGAAAGATAAACTGCAAAATAAACGCACGAAGGATTCAGAATTAATTGACACGTTGTTTCGACAGAAATCGATACGATAATTTATTAAATTGTTCTCATAATCAAAGGTTTCATGAATTAATACTCTGTGGATTATAAGAATCTACCGACCGGAGCAATGAAATCGAATCATAAACATATTCACCCTCTGTCGCGAAGGGAACAAAAGCGTTTCTGAAAGGGGGAGTAAGACGAGAGGAAAAGGGATAGCGAGTGGAACAGCGAAGGACAGAGGTCGGAAAGGAAGGAGAAGAAACGAAGGGAGGGCAGTGAATTAAGTTTCTCCGCCCCTGAGGCCGACACATTCGCCGACACTCGTCACGACCACCCTCTGGGGGTCCTTGCGAATCTTTCAATGGAAATTCGGCGCGAAGGGGACGTCACCTTGATCCTACGTGGAACGGTGGACGAATCTCTGATTTTGGAAAACGGGGGATGTTGATCGATTCAAAGGGTGTATCTCACCCTTCCGTGTCCGGTTTAAACCCTTCCGACCCGCATGACCAATAGAATTTGTCCTAACTTACGATGTTTAACCGTTTCACTGCGAAAGGTCAGTAATATATTTTAAGATTTCCAGAAATTTTGATTTTAATTTTTCTTTTCATAATTGTTATCAAAAGATTTTGTTTGATTTTTTATCTGACCACGTCACGTTGAATATTTCTCTTATTTTAGATTAATTAAAAATACTAAATTGGTATATCTACGATAAAATTGCTCCAAATGATAATTAAGTGTTCCAGTTTCTGTGGAATAGAAAGTTGATATAATGATACAGAAAAAAAAATAAGAAAAGGGGTTTTGAAATTAGCATTCCTCTCGAAGGGGATTGATTTATTGCCTTTCGGCCGGGCAACTCAAGCTTCGTGTGCGGCGGATCACGCGCGGACACGGTTTTAATCGAAGCTAATTAATCAGCCGGTCAATTAGTCGAAGGTCTCGCGTTTAGTGAACGCTCGACATGGCCGTTTAGCATAATTGGACAGCGGGGATTTGATCGGTCTTTAATTTGAGTCTCGCGGCATCGATCGTCGCCTGTTATCAACCGTTCCACGTCCTGGAGGCGGACGATTCAATTGTCGTCGATATTATTGTCAAACTAATTCATAAACCGTGACAATTTACCTCGGAAGCTCGATAAACCTTTTGCACCTCATAAAATAAACAGCCGTATATCGAAAATATTATTTCAAGCTTCTAAACTTCTAAAAATATGATCCATTGTTTCTGAGTTTACAAACGTACACTGGTGAAATTAATTCTGGCCACTTTATAATATTAAAATTTTTAATTTTAAGAATGTGAAATAAGCAATCAGGATATCCAACGAAATATTAATTCTTTCGTGCCTCCTTTGATGTGTTGAAACTGTCATTTTTATTGTATATTAAAAGTATAACTGTAAATGGTCTTTTTATTGACTTTTTTATACAACCGACGCCCTAAAATTATAAAACAATGATTAGCATATAAAATATAAATAATTTGAATAAATACGAAAATTATATAAAAATATAAAAGTGTCCAGAATTAATTCCACTAGCGTACAATAATTCGAAGTTCCAAAAAATACAATATTCCTTTCGTCAATTACTACTACAAAATATAATATCTCTGGCCGGCTGCAAGGGTTCAAAAATAATTATAATCAATTAACTTTCATGGAATGATTACACGAAGAAAGAATACTGGAAAATGTTAGGCGAGTTTCGAAACACGAAAAGTTGATGCCACGATTATGTCATTCGCGAAACGTAAAGTTGTTTATTCCCCCCCTTTTATCGCGATCGTGTCGCCGCGTGAAGTATGTAACAGCAAAAGGTATAAAAGCGGGAACACACCGGGCTGGCTATAAAAATCTACGATCATAAAGTAGATGTACTGTGAAGATGAGTTGTAATGATCAACGGGCGGGATTCATAAAAAAAAAAAATTGTACACAAGTCGTGCACAATGAATGGAAGTTTTATTTACGAAGGGTTACGTGAATTTATGACACGAGGAATCGTGCAAAATTGAAAAACCCGGGGGGAAATAGATTGTTTCGCGCGAGGGTGTAACTCGATTGGAAATTGAAAACTAAAATTGACGAAGTGCAAATGTAGAATTCTTAGCGGTGGCAATAGAATTTTTGCGTTGTTTGAAGTAAACGAACGTTCGAGTTTGACGGGAATTGCGGCAAAATTACTGAAAATTGGAATTTTGAAATATTTCAAGGTGTTACGAGAAGTGCCGATCGAGTTCACGTTCTTCTGGTTTACGGAGTTTTTTGGGAGAAGCGGAGGGGTGGTGAAAACGAGATAACCTGGGTTTTAATTATCAAAAGACGTTTTATTACGCGAATTCACTTAATCTCTAAACGCTACTTAAATTTACATTAGGAACAAAACGTACTTGAGTCGGTCCGAACGCGATACTGAGCGGAATAGAGACGAGCCGAGACGGAAAAGTTAACGAGAAAATGTCTAAGAACTATCCTACCGGCTAACACTTAATTCCAACGAAACTAGCTTATTCTAATATCCGAAACTTGTCCTTATAATTATCGCGAGAACAACCGAACACTTCTAGATCGCACACGACCCGTCTGGCGTGAGAAAAGTCCCGAGAAAACCCGTTACACGCGAGTCGTGGAAGAGAAGGCCAAAATGGCCGCCGCCGAATTAATTACAAAAGCGATCCACGTGCTAATTGCGAGACGATCCACGAGGTAGTGGCCGACGCCGTCTTGCCGGTTCGAGCGCGTGGCCGAGCCGGTTGCAAGATGGCGACGCGCAGGCGCGCCGCGTCCGGGTGTGCTCAGAAACGCGGCGATCCGTCGAGCCGCCGAGACGATCCGACAGATGACCCCCTTGTCGTCGGGAGGCCGATTCCCGAACATTCTCCCCCGCCGTCAGCAACCTGTTGATGACCAGATTCTGGAACAAAACGGGTGTTAGAACATTCTTCGGTGAGAGGTACCGGGAGAACTACAAGCTTAGAGATAGGCCGAGTGAAAGTAGAGAAGGCTGTTTTTAAAGTCACCACTCTGGTGAGTCCGTCCGATCCCGGATGCAATTCTAGCACCCTTGCTAGAGGCCACTTGGAGGGCGGAAACCGTTCGTCCGAGAGAAGAACCATGGAGCCGACCTTGATTGCCCGAGATGGATGATGCCACTTGGAGATGGCCTGAAGCTGCTGGAGATATCCCCTTGACCACTGCTTCCAAAAGGACTGGAACCGTTGTTGAACCAGTTGCCAGCGGTCGAGCCTTGCCATTGGGACGTCCTCTAAAGACGGCTCTGGAATGGAGTTCAGAGCCTCGCCGATGAGAAAGTGTCCCGGTGTCAGAACCGCGAGATCGTCCGGATCTTCTGACAGAGGTTCCAATGGCCTTGAATTCAATACCGACTCGACTTGAGCCAAGAAGGTGCTGAGCTCTTCGTAGGAGAGAAGGGTATCCCCGATCGTTCTCCGAAGATGAAATTTGACCGATTTTACGGCCGCCTCCCACTTCCCGCCGAAGTGAGGCGCGCCAGGTGGAGTGAACGACCATCGAGTCCCGTCCTTGAGAAGTAACCGAGCCAATTCCTTGGCAGCCCTTGAACCGGCCGAGAAAAGCTTCCTGAGCTCCTGATCTGCCCCGAGGAAATTCGTGCCCTGATCCGAGAGGAGAGTTTTGCAGATACCCCGTCGAGAAACAAATCGTCGGTAAGCCGAGATGAACCCTTCCGTGGTATAGTCCGAGACGACGTCGAGATGAACTGCAGAAGTCGACATACAGACGAAAATGACTAACCACCCCTTGTACGATTTGTGCCCGCGACCCTTCCATGATTTTAAGAAAATCGGGCCTGCGTAATCCACACCCGTGTTGAAGAAGGCACGGGTGGGAGAGAGCCGAGCCGATGGCAGTTGTCCCATTAACTGCTGAGCTCGTAGACCGCGCTGACGTGCGCAAGTAACGCACTTTAGAATGAAAGATCTCACTGGCGCTCGGCCGCCAATGACCCAATACCCCTGCCTGACCGTGGCGAGAGTGAGCTGCGTCCCGCCGTGCAGCGTCCGGAGATGTGCCTGATGAATTACGAGGTGAGCAAGGCGTGAATTTCTAGGCAGAATTGCTTGCTGCTTGCTCTCTGCAGGGATTCGAGCAAATTTGAGACGACCCCCGACCCTGAGAATACCCTGACGATCTACGAATGCCGTGAGTCGCGTAAGCGGATGCGATTTACCGAGCCTTTCACCCTTGGACAAAGTTTTCAATTCCGACGAGAAGTATTCTTCCTGAGTAGCTTTGATCCAGAAATATCTGGCCTTTTCGAGATCCTCCGGGGTAAGAGGGTACGCGAGAGAAGAATCCGGAACTTTCTTCAGCCTGGAGACGAACCGTTGGCAAATCGCGGTTACGCGGAGGAGTTTCGATAGAGACGAATACCGATCGACCAGATCCCAGACCGCTGGTTCCCTTGCTTGTGTTACGAGAAGAACCCCCGGTCTTTCTTCGAGTTGTACCGCTGGGTCTGGTTCGGAAACTAGAGCGGGCCATTCTACAGGCGGTTTCAAAAGCCATGGCGGACCGTTCCACCACAACTTGTGCTTGGCTAATTGAGAAGCGGAGAGACCCCTGGAAGCGCAATCGGCAGGATTTTCCTTCCCTGGCACGAGTCGCCATTGGGCAGTGGCCGACAGATCTTGAATGCGCTGAACCCGATTTTTTACGTACTCCTTCCACCGCGAAGGATGCGAATGGAGCCAAGCGAGAGTGACCGAGGAGTCGGTCCAGAGAAAGACCGGTACGTCCTTCAATTCGAGTTGTCCCTGAACGTAATCGGTCAGTTTCGCGAGGAGCAGGGCAGCCGAAAGCTCCAGCCGAGGGATAGTAAGTCTCTTGAGAGGAGCGACCTTTGTTTTCGAGCTAACGAACGAGATGGTAGATTTGTTCTTTGAATTTGTGACTCGAAGGTAAACGACCGCTGCCATCGCGAGTTGAGAAGCATCCGAGAAACCGTGAATTTCGACCCTGGATTCTGGTGAAAGGCCAAGCCATCTTGGCACCGAAATCCTTGAGAGCGTAGAGAGCTCATCCCGAAAGGTATTCCACTGCTGCGCAGTGTGAGGGGAAACCGAATCGTCCCAACCGAGCTTCTCGATCCAGAGGCCTTGCAGGAGAATTTTCGCACGAGTGATTACCGGAGAAAGGAACCCTAACGGATCGAAGAGCCGAGCGATTTCCGAAAGAATTATTCGCTTCGAGACTACCGAAGAGCGGGGCTGGTTTGCCGAGAAAACGAATGAATCCGAGAATGGCCGCCAGCTAAGCCCGAGAATTTTGGTCTCCGATTCTTCGAAGGTATGGTGATCTCGAGCGACGTCGTCCGTTGCAAATGCGTCGAGAAATTCCGCGGAATTGCTTTGCCACTTTGCTAAGGGAAAGCCACCGGCCGCGCAAAGACCGGAAACCTGCTTCGCAACCTCCCGTAGTTCTTCAGGGGAGGCGGCGCCTCCGCAAATGTCATCGACGTATCTACCGAATTTGAGAGGACCTAAAGCGAGAGGGAACCGATGACCTTCATCCTGAATAAGTTGGAGAAGAACCCGAACAGAAAGGAATGGAGCTGGACGAGTACCGTACGTCACCGTATCTAATTGGTACGTGACCTCCCTCCCCTTTGAATCGACCCATAGAATTTGTTGGAGTGACGCGTCGTCTTCGTGAACCCGAATTTGACGGAACATCTTCGTGATGTCCGTCATGAAGATGAATTGGTGCTGTCTTGACCAGAGCAGCACGTCCGAAATATCCCGTTGAATTTTCGCCCCCGTATGTAAGATATCGTTTAGAGATTTTCCCGAGCTCGTCCTGCTGGATCCGTTAAAAACGACTCGAAGTTTAGTCGTCGAGCTTTGCGGCCTGAGTACACCGTGATGCGGTAAGAAATATGAAACCGAGCGATCGCACGCCCGCACCGACGACCGATCAAGCGAGACCCTCAACCCTCCTGGTGCCGAGACACCATGTGCCAAGGTCATCCCGCCGTCCTGACCGCCGATAACGGACGAGCGAGGAGAAACCCTTTTCATATGCCCGAGACGTTCATATTCCGCGAGAAAATCCGTATAAAGACCGCGAAGGAGCTCATCCTTGTCGAGTTTGCGAAGTAACCGATTGAGACAGGCGCGAGCTGCTGTGTACGATGAACCGAGCGTTTGAGGAGAAGAACAGAGAGGCAACCGAACTATGTAACGCCCTGTACTATCCCGAGAGTGAGTCCGAACGAAATGTTCCTCGCACTCAGCCTCTTCCGGAGAGAGGTCCGCGGAGGGGGAGGAGGGGACTTCCTCCTGTTCCCAGAATTTCGTTAACAATTCGCGAAGATCTTCGTTGTTTTCCGGACCGGAAGTTGCGACGATATGCGAGGTTCGAACGTCCTGTATCGGACCGAGAACCGTCCATCCGAATTTCGTCCGTTGAGCCATGGGTTCGAACGACCCTCCCTTCACGAGACCGGATTCGATTATTTGACCGTAAACGTCAGCACCGAGAAGAATATCAATTTCTGAAGGAACGAGAAAATTCGGATCCGCGAGTTGCAACCCCTCGAGATGAACCCACCGACGAGTTGGTGTAGAGAAAGAAGGAAGAGATCCAGTAATACGATCGATAGAAAAGGCAGAGAAGTTCATGCAGAAGTCAGAGAAGAGAGATTGTAAAGTAAGAGAAACTTCCCTGTGAATCGGCCCAGAAGAGAATCCGCCAACACCGGTAATAGATAGAGAAGAACGTGATGTTGGCAGTTGAAATCGCTTGACAAGCCGAGAGTTTATTAAAGAAATTTCGGAACCAGGATCAATCAAAGCTTTTACCTGTATCTTTGTTGATTTTCTGACGTGAAGCAACGCCAAACAGGTTGCGAGAAGGACCCCTGGTCGTGAGAAGAGCCTGGCTTGTCGAGATGATCCGTATTTCCTCCCCTGGGCCGCGTTATCCTATTCGTTGCTGGACCGCGGCTGAGATGGTCCGGGTTGCGCCGTGTCTGGTTTTGGAGAACCGGGTCGAGAGGGTCCCTTCTTGCCCGGGTAGAACGTGAGCCGGCTCAAGTTGCTGGAAGGCGGTTGACTTGTTTCTTCGAGAAGAATTTGAATGAGTTGAAATCGGCTGTTTTGATGAGGTGTTTGACCTTCCAGCGACGCCATGTTGTCGAACGATTACCGTGAGGGGGGAAGAGAGACGGCGAGAATCTTCGAGAACGTTCCTAACCACGCCCGAATAACGGTTGAGCACTTCCGATGTTTCATCACACTTCCACTCTTCACCTTTTCACTCCGATATCCGGCTCGAAGGACCAAAAAATGTTACGAGAAGTGCCGATCGAGTTCACGTTCTTCTGGTTTACGGAGTTTTTTGGGAGAAGCGGAGGGGTGGTGAAAACGAGATAACCTGGGTTTTAATTATCAAAAGACGTTTTATTACGCGAATTCACTTAATCTCTAAACGCTACTTAAATTTACATTAGGAACAAAACGTACTTGAGTCGGTCCGAACGCGATACTGAGCGGAATAGAGACGAGCCGAGACGGAAAAGTTAACGAGAAAATGTCTAAGAACTATCCTACCGGCTAACACTTAATTCCAACGAAACTAGCTTATTCTAATATCCGAAACTTGTCCTTATAATTATCGCGAGAACAACCGAACACTTCTAGATCGCACACGACCCGTCTGGCGTGAGAAAAGTCCCGAGAAAACCCGTTACACGCGAGTCGTGGAAGAGAAGGCCAAAATGGCCGCCGCCGAATTAATTACAAAAGCGATCCACGTGCTAATTGCGAGACGATCCACGAGGTAGTGGCCGACGCCGTCTTGCCGGTTCGAGCGCGTGGCCGAGCCGGTTGCAAGATGGCGACGCGCAGGCGCGCCGCGTCCGGGTGTGCTCAGAAACGCGGCGATCCGTCGAGCCGCCGAGACGATCCGACAGATGACCCCCTTGTCGTCGGGAGGCCGATTCCCGAACACAAGGAAATTTGAAAAATATTACTGGGACGAGGCAAAAGTTTTGTATCCTGAATTGCTAGAAAGTTGAAAAATCGAATTATTATGGTACGTCTATCGGGTCTAATAAAAAAAAGTTATTTTGATAGAAAATTCAGAAGAAATGGTATAAGCTAGGTATTACAAACTTAATTTGTTGAAATCTGATTTTTCTAAAAAGTAAATTTCACCCAAGTTTTATATTTTTCATACGAGCAGTAACATATAAAGCGTAACCTACAATTTAGAATTGAAACTCTTAAATAATTCCAGAATCAAAACAGTCCAAAACGATATAAAGTCAAATTATCATAAAAAATAGAATCATCCCGCTTCCACGATAAACGACTCATATTACTAATATCAGTAACGATATAAACTGAAGCCTGCAATTTAGAATTTCTCAAAAAAAAATTCTAAAATCAAAATAACCCAAAACCAACACAAAATCAACGTTTACCAAAGAAACAGAATTACCCCATAGATTCTGGAAAAACAAACAAATTCTTGAATTAAAAACAAAAAGAAACATCGCAAGCGCAAAATGACTGAACGAACAGACATTGTTGGCGATGAATTTCGAGCATCGATGCTCGTTGAAGAAGTCGAAAGTCGTAAAATTTATGGTCGAACCGAGTCGAAGGAACAGCTCGACGTGACAATGCCGGACGCGCACTTATACGGGCTGCATTATAATTTGCATTGTGCGTGCACGCGCGCACGAGATATCGCGTTACACTCGCGAGCATGCACCAGGCGTGTTGCACGCGTACGATGGCACGTCGTGTACGTGTACACGAGTATATGCATCGAATTCGGAACATGTGCGACCAGAGAGGACAGAGAACGTCTGTTCGAGAAGCATGTCGTGTTGTTCAGTGACTCTCAAACGTATATACAGGTTGTCTCACAAATGAATTATGCGCCGTGAACACCTGTACGTTGTTCGCAGCAAAACGGGTCGAGCAGTCTTTTGTCATTTTGTTGGAGTCTGTCGAATAAAGTGTCAAGAATCTATTCTTCTTGATTGATCAATTTATTTATACGAGATTTTCAGTATTTAAAGTATTTCTTGGACGATTTTGGATCCGAAATGGAAATATATAATTTCAAAGGTCTGGCAAGATCTGGACGCGAGTTTCCGTGTGCGAGCACGCTTAGATAGGCTGGTACACGAGCGTGTACAATACGGCTTTTCTTGCAGTCGGCGTCCAATGGCGCGGCAAGGTCGTGTGCATTCGTATGCTAATCAGCTTGCAACCAGACGAGCAGAGGAGAGATAGAGGAAGAGTTGGTTGGAACGATACCGAAGACCACCAGCCGATAAATACGAACGAGGATAACGAGATTCTGCAAAAAGGAATTATCATTCCGTGCTATATATAGCCGTTTAATTGGCGTTAATTTGCGAACGATCGGTCAATTAGGTCGTGTGAGTCCACTTTTAACAATGAACCGCCGAATATGATGGAAATGCAATTAAGATTGATTGTTTCAAGATTTATCGTAGTTAATTTCTCGAAAATCCTCACAATTAGTAGTTATTTTATTTGTAACAAGTTTGATATATGATTTTTACGAAATTTGATTCTTTTAAATTATTGCACAGAATTATCAGCAATTGGATAAATAATATAATTGCTGTTGAAATGGTTAACCACTCCTAATGAGTAATTTTGGCTAATTCAAAATTTCGAAGAAATATTTGTATGATTCTGTATTTTAATTAGTTTTCATATTGGAATCAATATTAATTAATTTGAATTAATAGTAATTCATCACCAATCATTATCAATTAATTTCCGTATTAATCAATGAACCGAGATAAAATTCAATATACTACTCAAATTCCACCAATAATTCCCAATATATTGAACAATATTTACCTAATCAAACTCGTCGTAACCCAAACCCCAATCTTAATTCACACGATCGTGTACCAAACTACACGAAACCTTGCTGAACACCAGAACTACCGAACCAGTCGAAATTCAAAATGACTGGTTAAGGATTTTTTAAATTAAATTAAAAAATTGATCAAAATGCTTTTATTAAAATATGTGTTAATTTTTATCAGAAAAAAGGATCTACTGCAAATGCTAATATATATTTCATTCTTTCTGTATTTATTTTTTTATTTTATTTTCCACTTGAAAGTCAATATAAAACGTCGCTACTTCCAGTGTTAATTTACTACCAAGAAACAAAACTGAACACCCAGAAGTTCATCCATCAAATGGAAAGAAAAAGTCTCTGAATAAAAAGCAACTCTTATCAGCTCGAAAATCGAAGCGAGAAACGCCAGTTGGGGTCGCGACCCCATCTTTCAGATGCAAAAACTTGGCCGAAGAAGACCATCCTTGGAATGCATCAGCGAGAAAAAAAACTCAATTATCGGATAACAATAAAAAGTAACCGCGAAATTTCCCTTCTTGTCAGCTGCGCGAAATTATTACTGGAACCTCGTCCATTCAAGAAGCAAACTAACTTTGGATTCAGTTGGAATTGCAGATTCTTGCCCGTTCTTTATGCATTATGGATCGAGCCTCTATTGACGAATGCGACTTAATCGATTCACCAATTTGTGGGATAAATTGATAAGGGAATTTTTTCTCAAACGGATTTTTAAATAATTTTTAAGTATTCTATTCTCAATCTTTGTTTAGATCGCGTGGAATTGGAGATGAACTGGGTGTAATATTAAAAAATTATTGCTAGGTCATGTAACTCATATTTAATATTAGATTATTTTTTATATTTAGCTAATGAAAGGATTTTTGGAAAGGATTTCGATTTAAGTCCAAAATGGCGACAAAATTAACTCGTTAATCAATACTTTTTAATATATTACTTTGTTATGAGCGTTCACTTTCCGAATTTTAATAATTCTAATTTATCGTGGAATTGAAATCGACATTTTAAGGTACATTTCTCGTCTCCAAACCCTCTGCTATATACATGATATTGCCCTAAGATAAATGAAATTTCTGCAAACTTTGTATCGAATAATAATTTACGGAACGCAAAGTTTCTTATAAATCATCATCGAGATGAAGAAGAATAGAGGGGGATTAAAGTATGGAACTTCGTGCATGGAACAAAATTATCAACGGAAAGAAACATATTTTGTGACTAATAGGATTGCGCAAACGTTCTTGTTCATCTTGGTTGGACACGGTTCGAGCTTTTATCAATTTACAATTCCCAGTTCGGGGAGGTGGCTGTTGTGGAATACCAATCGATTCGCTCGCGAAAAACGCGGCTTGAATCCCCGTTTCGCTCGACCAGTCGACTACTCGGATTCACGATAAAAGGAGAGTCAACCTTTTCGATCGGGCAACGCCAGGTGAAACCCGGTTGCAACAAGGACTTAACGTAACCAGGGACGTTTGCCATTTTTAGGGCCATTATTGGCGATACGGTACGATCTGTCCTCGATCAAACTATGGCTGAAAACAATTTTCTCGTTTAATCATTTAGATTTTTTTGGAAATATCTATGGGAAATTCGGGGTTTTCGATTTTTTGGAATTTGGAAGTTTTGAAGTTTTGTATTTTTAGAAATTTGGAAATTTGGAAATTTGGAAGCTTCGAAATATTAAATTTTTAGGAATTTAGAAGTATTAGAGTATTCGATTTTCGGGAATTTGAAAATCTTGAAGTATTGTATTTTTGGAAATTTGGAAATTTGGAAGCTTTGAAATATTAAATTTTTGAGAAGGTGGAAATTTTGAAGTATTGATTTTTTAGGAATCTAGAAACTTAGGAATTTAGAAGCTTCGAAATATTAAATTTTTAGGATTTTACAAACCTTAGAGTATCAAATTTTGGGGAATTGGAGAAGAATTTGGTAGCTTCGAAATAATATATCTTTAAGAATGTAGATCTTCGAATAATTATATTTTTAGGAATTTAGAAATTTCGAGAAACATATTTACAAATTCATTTGACTTCGAAATACTATACTTTTAGGAATGCAGAACCTCCGAATTATATTTTTAGAAACTTAGAAGCCCAAAAACATTATGCCATTATATTTTCCATGTGCGACGGTTCCTATTTCGAAGACGTAAAAGATGAAGTTATTTTCAAGTTTTCATCAGCTTTAGAAAATCGTGTTTTGTTGTATATTCTTCAGTCTTTTCTCCCC
The DNA here is from genome assembly GCA_943735885.1 of Stelis phaeoptera. Classification (NCBI taxonomy): domain Eukaryota; kingdom Metazoa; phylum Arthropoda; class Insecta; order Hymenoptera; family Megachilidae; genus Stelis; species Stelis phaeoptera. The sequence goes on from OX030933.1 coordinate 10,520,451, forward strand.
TCGCAAGAAGGTTTTCTTTCTCGTCTTCCTCCATTACCACGAGGCCGCTAACTCAATTTGTATGCGACTGCGCGAGCCCGCCAAATGCACGGCCGCTTAAGGTCAGCTCAGTTTCTAGCCGAGTTCCAGGCTGGTGCAATCGGAAAAAAATCTGCTTGCAAGAGAAAAAGCTTCCCAACTGACACTTTCCAATTTAATACAAAAAAAAGAGGAATGGAATAATTAACTAGGTGTCAAGCTGCTGAAAAGTACAGTTTGGAATTTCTTTGAGAAAGTTTGAACTGTAATTTAATTGTAATTAAATTACCTGAGTTTTCAAAAGTAAATTTTCAGAAAATAAAATAGCATCTCGTTAATTAAATACTGCGAATTCGATAATGATTAAGTATAGAAAGTTAAAGTATAATCATCGCTCAGGTACTGTCAACCGAATTAAACCTTAATTTAGTTCTTGAAACGGTAAGAAACGATCTGGGAAGCGTTTTTCTTCGCTGGGAATCATCTGACCCATCATAACCATGAACGATGTATCGGGAAATAGCTTAATCATATTCCAATGCTAACACCGTCTGGCTTACGCATTGTATGCAGTCCGATTGTGCCCTTAATCCACCCGCACACATAACGTACCCACACGAACACACACACACAGGTTCGATCGACATAGAGCAACCCATTGATCGAACCTAGAGTACCGTGAACACTTGGAATAATATATCCGCTCGTAACACGATCGACGAGCACGATCCATCGATGTCGAACGGGAGAAAATTGGAACACGAACAGATGATCTCGTGTTTGAAAACGAGAGAAGCACTGAAATTATGTTATCGATCATGGTTGAACGATTACAGCCTTCGATCCCTGGGATGGTTAATGGGATCTATTAAGAAGAAGGGATTTTTCTTTGGAAAAGGATTATGGAGATTGAGATCAAACGGTATTAATGTTCGTTATATTACATTTAACATTCGATAACTATTGTATCAAATTTTGGGATAATTTTGACTGGGGGAGGTCGAAGTAAATAAAAATTAATATTAAAATGATAATTCTCCGAAAAATAGAGATACAACGTCTTGAAATATTGTAAATCTAGGAATAAATTAAATTCGTGATTGACACACGTGAAATTAGTAATAACATTCACGTACTTCCAATGATTTTGTGACGATGAAAGTATAGAAACGAAATTATTACAAAATTTCAAGGGACAATGATTAGCGTTTTCAGAATATGGCACTCAACGTGTCATATAATTAGAAATTACTTATAACATTTATATTCACCGCGATCAATTACAAATAACAAAAATAACATACCAACTTTCAATGACTTTGTGACGAACGAAGTGTAAAATCGAAATGATTAAAAATCGCTAAAAAAGAAAAAGATTCTTTTTCGAAGGACAATGAAAGAAGGTAGGAGGAATCGTGAGGCAAGGCGGATGATTTGCGAAGCGTTTTCAGAATGTCACGGCAATTAACGAGGGTATCCTCGAGCGTATTCGAGGGAAGGAAGGGACTGTTCCACCGATCAGGAGGGCGAAGTAAAACCGGTAGGGGGTCCATGGTCCCGAGCCGGTTCTTGCCTCGCATTTTCTTCGACCGAGTACTCACTCTTATAAGGGATAATTGAAGACCTCGGTGTTGCGACCGGCTTATACTGTTGCAAATCTTTTCGGCGGCGAAGGCTCGTTCACTTCGAAAATCATCCTGTAATCCGATCAACTGTTTACCTTTCAATTATTCAAGTTAGCAATTAATTCTCAGAAAAGACGTTTATACACCGGGTGTATAATTGTATCTTGTCAAAATGACGAATGACACGCCATTTGTGTGATTATCGCTAATATCAAGAATCAATAGTGAAGATAAGATCGTTGATGAAGTTACAAAATTTCGGCTGCTGTTGATACGTTTCGTAAGATACCTGGATTTTTCAATTTAAATCTTTAATTTTGACAATTATGTTCCTAGTATTAATTAACACTGGAATCACCGACGTTCGGTGTACTCTGAATTAAATAAAAGATGATACGTAAGCAAGATACGTGGCAAAAAGGGTTTGAATAAATTTTGTAATTTAAAAGAAGACATCTGTAATAATTATTTTGACCCGTTTAGTAATTAAAAATCAACGGCTGAAAATATTTATCTCTTCAAAACACAGGAATTCTATGTTTAAAAATGTATGGAAATCTTAAATTATTACAGTTCGTTTTGTATCATTTTCGATAGATCGGAGCAAGAAATTAATTAATTAATTACGTCTCATCGATGATGGTAATCATTGCCGACGTATCACCACGCAATTCAAGATTTATTCATTTTTATCGGTAAACGTAAGATTTATTAAGATTATCGATCGTTTCAGTTTATGCTTTCGATGTTAATAGTTTTAGTATTGAATTTACGTTTCCGTCGCGACGAGACATAGTTAATGGAAGTACATTCATCAGAGTGGACCGTGTACTAATACGTTCGACAAATAAGAAGAAATGTAATGAAACGCCGTCGTATAAGCGTCAATATTAAATAAGATATGGATGGAAACGATGACGATCCAGTCGATAAACACGCGTTTCGTTCGAAACCAGTCCGATGCGAAAACGTGCAAAGAATCCTACGGTGAATATCTCGTTAAAACTCGTTACTCCGTGGGAGGCAGTAATCATTTCCCATCGATCGTTCGACGACGAAACGCATTGTGATCGAAAGCAAATCGGGATATCGGTATCGCCTTTCTTGGCGCAAGAATTTCAAATTCTCCAGAAGGCTGAGAATTTTTAAAAGTGGTAATGTTATTTATGTTTACAAATCCGAAGAACATCATTTACCATAAAATTATCAGAATGATAACTTCACTAGCAAAGGAGCCTTGAAAGATTAATAATTGTGCAAAATTAATAGTAAATTACGCATTTAATGTAGAACAGAAGAAATTTCGTACGATATAATTTGAGAAAATTGTGGCTTTTGAGGTCCTCTGTAGTTACCCAAAGTTTGGACCTGATGTTAAACTCAGGGCCTGCACTAGCGGTTACGTCGCCCCGGACAAAAAGACAAATTGTCGCCCCTTAAGAATATATGTATGTATATATATTTAAAAAAAAAAGTACAAACAAGTTCAAGCACCGTCCTTTACAAATTCTGCGTTAATTTTTCAATAGCTCTTACAAGTAAACCTACGGAAGTGTCACTCTCTGATTTTTCTGAAATTTGGATATGTTATAATACATGAAAAATTAAGAGACACGTATTTTTTTTTAGCGGCGGAAAAACATTTTTTGCAGCAAGGTACTGGTTATTTTAGAGGTAGTTCACCCCCTAATTTTCGCTTCCCTTCCAACATAAATACCTAGGCCAATTTTCGTCTTCTATCGGAAGATACTTTCATACCAAAAATCATCGAAATCGCTTCACTGGTCTCAAAGATATCGCAATTTTTCCATTTTACCCCCTATTTTGAGAGGCCGTTTCACCCCCTAAATATGTTTTTTCGCCGCAAACAAAAAATACGTGTCCCTTAGTTTTTCATGTATTATAACATATCCAAATTTCAGAAAAATCGGAGAGTGACACTTCCGTAGGTTTACTTGTTAGACATAAACGCAAAAATCGATATTGGAAATTTTCTCAACTGGCTGAACTTACAGCCAAAATGGCGCCCCTAAATTTTATACAGCCCCTAGAGCGGACGTTGCAGTAAACTAAGCGTACACGAAGTACAGTCACCATCTCGCCGCTAAGAATGATCGGATTTTGCATTTAACATCAAATTCGAACAAATTTCATTACCATCGAAATTCCTTATGAATACTCAAAGTTTGGACCAAATTCCCTCGTAAGCAAGAGAAATCCTCGAGTAAAGAAAATGCCGAAGAAAAGCGAATGGAACCGGGAGAAAACGAGAAGCAAGCAATCGTGAGAGAGGAGACGAGCAAAAAAAAGTGATCCCACGATATAAGGAACCAGACGAGGCGCTCGACGAAAGAGAAAATGGGATGGGACAACGTCGGACGAAGAGGGACGAGGAATAAATCCGAGGAGAGGGAAGCAGGAACGAGGCCCAGAAAGAAAAGGAAGAAGCCGAAGGAAGGACGTAGGAATCGTGTTGGGGGCCGTACCAACCGGGTATACCCATGGACCTCGGGCATTCCCGATCATTATTCCACCGGCTTGCCACGAGAAGAGGAGGGCAGGTTGACCTTGGTACGAAAGCATGACTGACCTTGCCGGTCCTACATCCGAGAAACACACTGTGTCCCATCCATCATGCAAATGAGCCGGTAATGAATATCAAACGACGGTTCATGTCCGGGAATATTTTCCCCTGGACAGATACATGCCGGCAATACTTGGGACATCTTGAAAGTTTCTCGACGAATTCGTCAAGAAATCCTGGCGCATCCAGGACCGGAAGATTTTCTAATAAAAGGGTTTGCTGATGCACTTCGATACTTTTCTCAAAAAATTAATCATTTATTTTAGCGAACTTACTTTGTGCGTCAGACCGGTGTCTACCTCTTTGACCCTCTTCAAACTGCTCGAGTTGTCGTAGTCCCTCGAGGTGTAGCCGTAATTTTCGGTGAACACTTCCGCCGGTGGTTTGTAGTCCCTATATCCGGTGGGCGAAGGTGTGGCGGTCAAGGTTTGACCCGTGTTCCTCGGTGTCAAACCCGTGGGATTCATATTGGAAGCTTCTTCCTCGAACACGTCGTCACTCATACTGTCGTCGCCTGTCATAATCTGAAAATAAAAATTTCGAAATCAATTATGATTTAGCCGTTTGATGCATCAATTTGTTAACCCTTGGAAGATGGATGGTTCGACTCCTTGCGTGGAGAACGTTCTTTTTTTTAGAATTAAAACAAATAATAATACAAATTGATCTGTGTCGATAACCAAATACCTTTATTTCTAAATTGATGTTTACGAATTTCTTATAAACCAGATGGTGTGTCCCGGTTTCGAAATGATGGCAAAGGTTTTAAATATCGACGAAAGGGTTAAATAAGAGGCTTTCAAAAGGTGCGAGAAGAGTAATTACTAAAACCTGTTGATTACTTCATATTGTGCATCGAATTACGATAATTCCAGGAGGAAACGAGGTCCGAATCGTCGCGTTATCGTAGCTATCGTGGAAAACCAGTTCGTTGAAATGCACATGGCCGCGAAATAAAACTGAAACGACTGTCCTTCGATCAGACGACATCTCCATCGGTACGTGCCGTAACATCGCGGCCTTGTAGCACTTAAAACCAATTAGTAGGCCTTTTCTGGACAACGATCGACTTCGATGACTCGATGATTTCACGCGGGAACGACGCTACGACTTTTTATCACCGTGTTTAAAACCTTTTTTGCTGCTATAGGCGATCATGATCGTGGCGAAACGATCGTTCCAGTCGTTCGATTCGATGTTTACATTTTCAAATGGCGAACACTCGTTTTGAAAAATGTCTTGTCGCAATGAAAATTTGTTTATCCAGACAGGAGTTGAAAACTTCATTAGTTTAATCATCTAGGAACCACGGACGTATATACATATACGTCGAAGTACGATGCCATGGAAGATACATATTTTTTTTTTTTTTTTTTTTATAAAATGGAAGCTGTAAAAATTGTTAAATACAGCTGATATAAATTTGAGAGCAGTGTAATTAAATATTAGGCCATTGTTCTGTCAAATTATCGAAATAAATGAAAGGATATTTGCCAATTTGTAAAATATTATTTCAAAAAGCAGATATAATAATATTTATATTACGTGAAATTATAATTTGGAGGCTGGGGCAATTAGCAGTCCCCAGATGAAAATTCTAATAATTAGATAAACGGGGCATTATTAATCATTTTTTTTTAAATAACCAAAGCTTTGATATTTAAAAGTTTTCTGAGAAATTTTTATTGTATAAACGTAAATCGACGTGGAACACTTGAAAGATGAGAATTTTAAATAGTTTAATGTCAAAAGATTTTGAAGATTTTTAGTATCGTTTAATTATTATAAATTTTAGCCACGATTCTGATGTGTTCCACCGGTAAACTGATTAATTCATGGATGATATTCATCCTTTATGGGGAAACCTCGAACGTGGCCATAGAATCGGTACTTTTGCATCGTAGGGAAGAAGAACGAGAGTCATGCATGATTTATAACAGTGTTCCCGACACGGTGAGCCGTAAAAAGAAATCCGATGTAATCTCTCGCAGCCTCTCCGAGTCGCGTATCAATGTTTCAGAACGATGTTCACTATTTTTTCTCGAGACTTTCACGAGGCAACAAACTAAAGTCAGAAAACAGTTGGTGGAAAAACTGGAAGGAGAAAGCACACGCATTGAAATACAAATTCTATAACGGATAAGATAAAGTCTCGTCTATCTTTATAAACTTTTTAAATTCGAATGTTTGGAATTTATTTATTTTTATTGATTTTTATTGATTGCCAGTGTAATTATGTTGCTATAATACTGTATTAGTATATTGCTATGTTGGTTTTGTTACTATGTTGACACATTACTATATTACTATATTGCTACATTGCTATATTCCTATATTTCCACATTACTATTTTTCTATATTGCTATGTTACTAGACTACTACATTAGTATATTACAATACATTGCTATATTGCTATGTTACCGTATTGCTATATCGCTATATTACTATATAGCTATATTACTACTGTTTTAGTATCTATATTGCCACATTGCTATATTGCTATATTACTATATTGCTATGTAACTGTATTACTATATTACTATATTACTATTTTGCTATAATGCTATATCCCTATATCCATAGATCCTTATATTCTTACATCACTATATCCCTATATCACTATATTACTATATGTATACTAATATGACAGAAACTTAAATCCCGTACCTTAAAATGCCTTTAACACGTTGACTGCCACAGTGACAACGGACGTAGGTAGTCAGACACGCTGAAATTCTAATTATTAAGAATATAATCAACTAATTTTCAAATTTAACTTTTCAATTCGATAGCTAACAGTATTAGCTTAATGTTAACGCTATCCGTGGTTTATTTTATTATTTCTGTTGGTAATTATTTGATTGTAAAAAATTTCGGGTGCCGGTCACCGGTGACCCCCGTGGCAGCCAACGTGTTAATAAATTAAATATAAATCCTAAGCGCCGTCAATTGGGGGAGGGGGTATGCAAAGGGTTAATTATACCATCAGTTTGTTAAGAAACACCGGATTAACCTTCGTTTCTCATTTGTTCGCAGGTAATTCGTAACACGATATAGAGCACGTGTATTTGTTGTGCTTCAAAACGACCGTGGCCCCACGGAAGCAAAATACGCGTTTCGTATCAACAAGGTTTAGTTGTGTTTCGTTTGTCGTTTCGGTGACATCGTTCCGTCCAAACGATTTCGCGAGCTGCGTTTACGTTTCTGCCAAAAACAACCCTGACATCATCTTGAAACCTTCAATTCGGTAAGTACTTATACAGTTCTAATCTTTCGACGTTGGCAATGATTTTATAATTTGTCTCATTTCTGATCATTATTATTATGTCATATTCCATAACAATCTGAACAAGGTGATTAAATATCTATTAATTAACCCCTTGCACTACGATAACGTGTCACACTCGTGACGCACCTTACAGTTCAGATGTGACTTCTGTCGTTCAAACTTTGATCACAATTGAATATTAAATTTAATTCTGATTACAATTTACAAAGTTAATGTTTGCCAAATACGAAATATATGTAATAATTCAATTTCCTTGATTTGTTTTAACGCTGGAGCAATAAATATTTACCTCTGACTGACGCACCTGTCGGGAAAATGGTAGTGCAAGGGGTTAATTTCGATTTTGTGAAATATTTTTATAATTGGGGTTGCTCTTTTACTTTTATTTGATAACTAAATTATTGGTTACACTAAATCGACTACAATTTGGTATAATTCTCATGTTTACAAAAAAATCATTTCAAAATAATCTTACGAAGTAGTATTCAATTTTATAATATCAATCTTGTCGAATTTGCTTTTTGCATTTTAGAAAAGTGAATGATAAAATACGAATCCGCTCGAGGTGCCAATAATTTGAGTACCTTACCCCATAAATGAAACAATGAACAATTCGTATTTCATCAAAAGTTACCGGCAATAAATTTGCAGTCTTTCTGTTAGCGGAAAGAAATTATAAGAGATCGATGCGTGTGGTGGCAACGGTTCGCCCTCCATTTCTTTGCAGCCTGAACACAGACCGTCCCACAAAGGGGGTAGTCCCACCCCTAGTCGTGAATGACACTCGTACTCCATGAATTTATCAGGCCATCGATGTTTATTAGATTTGTAACACCCTATGAGTCAGATTAACCGTGACTAATAACGAACATTCGAAATTCACCCTTGCAAAGTTTCTTCGAATCGTGAAGTTGCAAATAGACTGCCAAAAACATACAAAATATACTAATTTAAGATGATACTTCTAATTTCGATTCAGATTTAAAATCATCAATTTGAAAACCTTCGAACCCTTTGGAATTCAAATCAAAACTAAAATAACTAAAAGATTTTCATAAGTAACATTAGAAAAATCATGTTTAAAATTGAGTTTAAATTAACACGACAATTTTTATCATTCCCTCTATAAAATATTTTTATTTCTCCGTGTCGCAAAATATGGCCCGCAAACGAACAATTTCCTTTGAGCGAACGATTAACCGTGGGCGTTAATTACGGTCTCGTTTTTTATTTAAAAACTCCGGTAAAGAGTTGAGCGCCGTGGTATAACGAAAATTATATCCGCAGAAATCCCCTTTTGCAGCACTTTTTGCACGGGGAAAAAAAGATCCCTTTTGAGGGTGTACTTACGTTGAGGGATGCAGAGGCGGGGACGGTGACCATGCCAGGGACGTCACCACCGCCACCCCTCATTTCGCCCCTTTATTTGGCACACCTCCCCTCGACGGTTGTCACATCAGACCTCTGTAAACACAGGAAACATCGTTGATCCACAAAAAGTTGTCATAATCTTTTCAGAATTCGTTGCTTCGTTCAACCCTTCCCGTTCAAATTCTTTTCTTTTAAAACGAATAGTAAAATGATAAAAAATGACTGGAAACAAACGAAGTCCATTACGTTCATTAAACAAAGCGAAGAAGATTTAGAAATATATGAACATTTTGATGAAATATTTTCACATGAAATATTCATTGCAATGCAGATTTTCACAGAATAATCTCCAAAATGGTTTTGATTAATTAGAACGAAAGGAATGTTGTTTCAACTTTGCTCCGTTGAATCGAACGAAATTATTCCGAGTTTCTTTGGACGACTGCTGGCGTCGCCATTATCCCGGGTCAATTTCAACGCCCGTGCCATCAGTTTCTTCTCTAACCGGGGATAAAATTTGTTGAACTTTATGGGGTTAATTCTTGTAATTGGTATCTTTGCGCGATTATACCGAGAGCGCTAACTTCGTTTGCAAAAGTTACGGAAACTACTTAATCGTTCTTAAATTGCAAACGTTGTTCTAACAATTTTATCAAAACATAGTAATATTAATTTTTGCCAAGATGTGCTAATATATCTTTTATCTTATATTTATTCTTTTCGATAACAGTTATTTTTAACGTTAAAAAAGTTTGACTACAATTTCAATTTTTAAATATAAAGCGAAGAGAAATAGGAAGGAAAAATGATAACAGAAGGATTGAAGAAGCAATACAATTTTACAATTTTAAACACGCTTTATTGTCGGATGCAGTTAAATTCATGCAATTTCTCTGCAAGTACTGAACTCGAATTCACTTAAAATAAACATTCCCGAACGGGAAGCGCATCCGGGAGAACGGGGCAAGTTTATTCGATAATCAGGCACACGGTGCGGTTTAATATCGTTTGGTTGGCACGCATTCGTGGTCCATCGTAAATTCTCTTTAGGAACTAATTTTACCGTATCCCTCTGTTGTCCAATTCCGACGACCTCTCTACGCCAATTGGCCGCCCCTCAATGTTGAGACGAAACAAAATACAGGGGTTGAATTCGTATATTTTGAGAGGGAAGAAAAATGAACAATATTTATGAAATATACTTGAAAAATTAACCCTTTGAATATAATAAAATTAAAGACAATTTTGTTTGATAAATAATACAATAATTATTCCTCGCGTTGAGAAACGGTAAATGTTTGATTCGAAGGATTAACCCTTTACGGGCGATAGAATCTTGATAGTATCTTATGTATCTAAATTCCTAAATATCGCGCTATAATCCTGACACAAAGAAAACTGACAGAGATTTCTAATATATCCTTTAAGAAGGCGAGTTATTGCGAGTATTGTGACTTCTAAATCTAACCTCAACCAAATATAACAAATTATATCTTTTACCAAATTTCTGGCAATTTTTCAATCCCTCGACAGTAGAATTCGGACGGCTTTGAAGCAAAGTATGTTGCAAGGTGCCTTTTGACATGGTCGCCGTTGGAGAAGCGTTTTCCAACCAGGGAGTGTTGTAAAGACTGAAACGAGTAGCAATTCACTGGGGACAGCATCTGGACTGTATAATGAATGAATTAGATGTTCCCGTCCTAATTCCTCAATTTTTTTACAACGTTTGTTGTACAGTGTGTGAACGAGCGTTATCCCGTTGCGGAATAATTCCTTTTCGTAGCAGCTGACGAAGAGGATTCTCTAATGTTGTATAGCAAGTTAACCGTAAAAATTCAGAGCTTTCATTACCGAATGACGTTATAACGATACAACGAAAGAATTATGAAACAAGAGATCGCAAATTTAGTTGCCAACCTAATCAAAGCAGAATCTATAATAGACATCCGTCTACCTCGATATTCCCTTATCGAAACGATTACAAATTTTGTACGACGCCTCCTCTTCAACGATAAGTACCTCCATCTCTGTCCAATAAGGCTCGAATATGATCGAATAACATAGAAAGCGCCTCTTCTCTATGCACTATGAACATATTTCACCTCTATCCTTCTCTATCCTCCACGCACGGATACCTCCGTCCTCTTCACAATGTTCCAACACTGTATCTCGTCTTCGTCGAACAACCCGCGATCTCCCGTACTCTGTCCTCGTCGCAAGGCACAGTATTCTCAGCTTATTCGATAACATCCTCCTTGTCGCGCTCGTCGGGTTCCCCCATACACTGTTCCTCGTCTTCGGTACACATAATACCGGGTGTCTAGCTCTCTATTTCATTCAGCCACTCGTTCCTCAAACCGTGCTCTCGCTTCCACTCGTGCGTCCACCGATACGTTCATCTTTCTCCAACAGGCTTGCGTGCACGATTCTTTTTTTTCTTTTCTTTCTCTTCGCTGGTGCTGTTCCCTGAGAGTATCGTATATCGCTTCTACCTCCGTCCTTATCCATCTTCCGCGATCGTATCGTTTCATCTCCTTCCGTGGAACAACTCTGTTCCCCTCTTATCTCTCTAAGCCGTTCTGTGCGACTCGAATCAGGCACGTTTCTTTTTTTCTTTTTTTCGCGATTCTATTGCCGTCTCGCTTCAACGATGCATCAAGCATCCTCTTCTCTTCTTCGCACGATCGTTCGGAACGGTTGTGCTCGTCCTCGTCGGGTCGACGTGTTCGAGGCATCGGGAAACGGGTTCTGTGGGCGATCTTCGTCGCACCCGGGCCTCTGCGTGGCCCACCCACCGCAATAAGTTCCACCCGCCCACGTTTTACCTCTCACGCACCTCTGCCGCGCGATCATCCGTTGCGAATTGGAAAGCAGGCGAGTCGCTTATCTCGAACCGAGATCTACCTTCTGCGAGGCCTTCCGCTCCGCTGTTTAACGACCAGGGTGAACGGCGAGCCTTCTGCTCGCTTGAGCATCCCTTCGATGATAACTTGGTGAATAAACGAAGCTCGGATCGGCGGAAATCGCGTGCATTCGAAGCGTTTTTTGATTCGTAGATTGCCGTAGATCAACGGTTTCCAATCTTTATGCTACTACCACGCCTCCCCGAAAATAAAAATATTTTTTCGTGCCTACCTACCTTTCACTTTTTTTTTTTTAATAGGACACGTTTTAAATAATAGAAACTTTATCGCAAAAAAAAAAATACGAGGGTTGTTGTTTATTAGCCCAAAGATTATCAAATCTGTATCTCTTTTTCGACTAACTAACCTGACTCAATTCCGACAAGCTCGTTTCTCATAAATAAGACGTTACAAACGATCGAAACACACGCACTGCTTTGTAATACAAAGATTCAAATGAAGTTTTATTTATTTGTAGATATTATGAAATTTTGGCGCATCCCCTGACAATAGTCCGCGTTTGTCAGGTTGGAAATCGCTGCCGTAGATTGAAGAAGTAAAATGATTCGAACAAAATTCGCCGTGGAGGAATAAATAAGGTTCGAAGTTACGAGCTCGTTAGCGAATCGTTGATCAGCGCCATCGTTTAAGAGCGACGATTAAGACGAGGTTTTTATGAAGTATCAAGGTCGATTTGAGAAGATTCCTTTATTGTCCTTGAACTCGTGGCTGGGCGCACTTCCTCGGTCGTTGTTTCCTCGACTTCTACGGTCAGTCAAGCGAATCGTACTCATGGTCGGAAGCTTTATTGTGATTCGTCGTTGAACAAAGGCTTCTCTCATCGGTTGCCCATGAACCTTGACGAACGGCGACGTTGATGCTTGTCTAACGGTGTTCCGATTCAATTAAGACTACCTTCTGTTTCGATCAACGAGAGATTATATCGTAACAAGCGAATTGTAGAGTAATTAGGGTTGTGTTAATTATTTAATTAATACAGAACACTTGAGTTTTGGAAGGATACGAAAACTCCTAAGTTTCAGAACTCATTTGCCGAAACTTGTCATATTTCTTTAGTGTCATTTGTCAAACAACAATTCGTCAAACACGTGGGAGGCATTAAAAAACGGAGCGAATAGAACGAAACCGTGCTCCAGAATCGCGTAAAATTATAACAAAGTGAGACTTGTTGCGAATCCCACCAAGGGTTATAATAATAAAAGATTCAAAGAATCGCCTGAAATTTCATTCTACGTCCTAACTCGAAACCTAATTTAGCCATCATATATTAAATAAAAGCAACTAATTTCTGCAAATAATTACTATACAAAAGATCCCACGATTTGAAAGCATTTAAGGAACTGAGATAATAAAAAGGAAACGTGCACCAGAATCGGTTGAAATTCGATCGAAATGGGACTTGTTGCAAGTTGCAACAAGCGTTTCTCGAAACTTGTCGTGTTTCCGTTGGCGAAATCATGGCGATCGCTCGATAATACAGAACTCGGCCCTAATGAGAGGCTCGAGCGGATCGGATAAAGGGCATCGGGGTTCGTGGATCGTCCGGGGTCCTCGTGGCACGACCGCACGCCATAAAAGCGCTCTCTATATTTAGCCACGGTACCCCATATGTTCCCCACCTACGTTGTTCTGCCACCATCAACCACGTTCGCACATGTTTGATGATTTTCCTCTCGTCCATCATTTTTAAAAAGTATCTGCGTCCGTAATAGACGCCGATTTCGTGTTGTTCGGGTCGTTTCAATCCCATTCGATGTTCATAGTGTCGCTGTAACGTGAGATCAATGTTCTTGGCGGTTAATTCACCGTTTTTGGAACGATGGTGTCTTATTTGTGGAGTGGTACTGAGAAATAAGATGGCTGATTGAATGTGATATGGGGGAAGTTTGTGGATTTGATAAATTAGGTTGTTGAAGGGGACGAAAGGTCAGAGGGTTATTTGGATAGGGAATTTTAGTGTTGTGAGGTTATTTAGAACGTAAGGATGTTCTTGTGAAAGTTTAGTTATTCAACATTACTGTTGTTTTGAGAATATTCCTACAATATTCGTGAATTTTATGTACTCGCGAACCAAAGGAACGAAGCAAAGCTAAACTAGATAGGCGTATTAACCGCTGATCATGGGTATTAATTACTTGATCGTTCCATTTGAAACTTAATACGTACAAAGTAGACGTAATCGAGCAGAGAATATTGTAGAAATATTATTTAGCACCGTCGCAATTGAATTTTCCGTTAAGTTTAGTAACGCTTATTTCCGTGATAATTGAAAATAAGTTGGCTGGAATGCTAACAGATTACGTTAATTTTCTGATAGTCGTAATTACAGACGGAGAGAACCGGTACTCGTTTCGAACCTGTTATTTAACCCGTGAGTCCCCGGTAATTATTACAGTCCGCCAACTGTTTCCACGTTAACGAGAAACTGGGTTAAAAACGTAATTCATACTCTCTTGTGGAAAAGCAAACAACATTTGCATGTTGCACAGTCGTGTCTATACTATGCGTCGACCGTTGTCTTATTACAGTTTTTAGTTGTTCATTTATCAGCTTGCGTAAGTTTCATGAATTTTGAAGAAGAAGAAAGAAAAATATGGGAACGATAAAATGTCACGTTTTATTTTCTCTTGTATCGTCACGAAATAATGCATGGCTTTAAAACCACGGTTCGATATCGATTAAATGCTAGCGGGAAAGGTTAGCCCCGACCTCCATCTTGAAATTCTTGATGCGGTTCAACTCTAATATCAAGGTCAGGATCTAGGTATAATTTGTTTATTGAATTAACAATTGGCTGTGGAAATTTTGTACCATCGATTGCTTCGTAACATTTGTTTAATCCTTTGCACTCGATTGGTGCGTCTGGGGGTAACTTGCTGGAAAGTTTGTAAAATAAAAATTACAAATTTTATTTACGTTAAAATATAGCAAGTTAGTAATAGAAATAAAGTTTTTGGGTTTTAAAAATTTTGCTATAAACATAAACTAAAATACACTTCGAGTGCAAAAGGTTAATAATAAAGTGGTCAACTTTTTACGACAGTCATTGGTAGCCGATTTTTCAAATTTGATGCACTGGAATAATTAGAAGAAGAAAAGGGATATAAGATCAATCTCAGTTAACTCATTTTAATTAACGGAAGTTGAGAGTGTTAAAATTAGAAGAATATTGAAAATTACTGCTTTTAATTTTTGAAAACGAATCGAACCAATTATCAATATTTTGAAAAGTAAGAACACCGTCTATATTCGTCCACAGCACCGGAAGGGTTAAAATTTGAATTAGAAAATTAATCGTTTGTATCCTAGAAAATTATAATTTCAATATCAATTAATATTTCAAGATGCAAAATAACTATCAAGGATGAAAGATCGATCCAGAGAAACATAATTTATTTATAGAACTTTTACAGACACTTTGGACAATATCTTACGCGTCCTTAATTATCGACAAAACGCACACCAAAACACCCTCGTACCCGTGTCGCTTCGACTACAAACAATCTTTCCAAGAAACCCTCAACTCACCCTCCGCGCCATCCTCATTCACCCTGTAAAGAGTTGAAACAGCGCCCGAAGCGGCAACGACCACTGACCCACATATCCGACCCTCCCCGAAGAACGCGAACCTATTTTCTTTTTTTTTTCTTTTTTTCGTTGTCACCCTTGCCTTGTCCCCTTCTGCACAACTTGAATTTCAATTTCACTCCACTTCACCGTAAGCCAATTTCGATCCACTTCGAAAATACGCGACCCCTCCATCGATACAATCACGTTGCACCCTTGGCGGGTGTGTGTTGGTGTCGCGACGACGCGCATCCCCGAATCGCAAACCTCCATACAAACCCCCATGCGCGGCTCTTTAACCTCCCTGTCACGTACGTGGTGTGTGCAAGGTGGTTGGTCGGCTCAAAAAAGAAACTCACCTTTTGTCGTCAAAATCTTTCTCGTCCGTCGAGAAAGCACACCGGTCCTCTTATCGATCACACGCTCCACCCACGAAAAAACAGGGTCGAAACTGTTTGTCGCTAACAACGACCAAGCTCCTTGCGGATCTGTGTGTACACCCGGTGCTTGCGTTAGGTCGTGGTCGACGCGGTCACGTGATACGGGTGCACCACCGGGTGACTCCGAGAGGATCGTGAAACGTACGAAGTCGGCCGCGATCCGATGAGTTTTTTTGGGTTTAATCGTGCTTCCGTCGCGATACACTTTCGGACGGTAAGTATACGTTCAACTCGTGGTGCGGAAAGGAAAACGAGGAGCTGGCCAGCGGATAGAACGCGTGTCGAACGGAAGGAAAAGGAGGACGCACGCAAGCGCAACCGGCCGTCGTCCTAACCTCTCCACTCGATAAAACGTCCTCGGCTCGGTTACGTCAGCGGCCGCGTACGTGTTGCGTCACGAGGGACGCGTGCGCGCACGTGGTACACCGCTGTCATCTTCGTTTGCATCGTAGAATGCAGATATTGGCTGCACTGTCCAGACGGGACATAAGCTGTTTTCCTTTTAATGATTGTAGTTATGGGAATCTGTTTAGAAAAATTAAAATGAAAAACGGAATCAAAAAAAGTCGATTCCTTTTAAACGGATTCTTGCAGAATCAATTGATTACAATTGAATTTGAATGCTTGTCAAGTGTGAAGTATACGTAATATTTTAATTTCCTTGATTTGTGTTAACGCTGGATCGATAAATAGTTAGCTCTGACTGACGCACCTGTCGCCGGGAAAATCGTAAGGCAAGGGGTAACCCTTCGTATCCCACATCGGTACTGGCCCGATAGTTCGGCTTGTTAAACTTTCTTGAAGATATTGAGATATAATAAATAACCATTCTGATTACAATTACATGTCACGAAATTTCTACTGGCTGTGGGAAACGTTTAAAAGGATTAATGGACAGAAAATGATTAAAAATGGTCCCCTTCGGTACCTAAATATTTTTGTACCCCTTCTTTCACATTTTCAAAACCTAAGACAATGTACTGCAAATAACTCACAAACATATGGCTCCTCTATTGATCGTTGATAACTATATTTATCGCATTAGAAGATGAATTTTCCATATTTTACTTGGACGTTTCAAAATGTTTTTCTTATGTTTGGAGATTGATAGAACGAAAAGCAGGGAAACGATCGGATGAAAGGGAAACAGCCTAAATATGCAACGCGGACAATCCACCCCCGGTTGAAAGAGAGTTCGTTGTATGTCGGTCAAACTTGCGCAGACTGTTCGAGAGTTTTATGAATGAAAGCTGGTGCCAACGATCGATCGGTCTCAGAATTCTGATTCGAAGAACCACGATGTTATATGATTTAATTATTCAACCGAAAAATACCTATATTCTATCAGTGCAATCGGTGCGATTTCTCTTCGATAGATACGTAGAAAATTTCCTTGTACAGAAAATATAAATTAACAAGCAACATGCGTAATATACGCAACTTAACGCAACTGCTAAAATTCGAATTATATGTCCTTTTTTTTTTTCTTCATAACGCAAAACCTTCTCGTTCTCGATGAAAAACTTCGTCGCGTCGGTTCGGTCGTGCGAAGAACGGAAGTCGCGTTCATCGGCGCGTATCCGGCGACGCGAAGTTTCCATCGTGCGTGTGGTTGGACGCACCATAATTAACCCGTGAATCGGTGAAAACACCGGCAAACTTAAGATACCGGGTGGCTGAAACGTCACTCAAATTGTATCGAGTACTGGTTTAGATATGGATTCCGTGACGATTGAATGATTCGAATAAAAATTCATATTCAACCATTGTAGTATAAAGTACCAAACTGCAAATTAATCAACAGTGACAGATGTTTCTGCGAGTGGATACCGGAAGCGGGGGAAGAACGATTCCCGAGCTGACGGAAGTTTATACATTCGTCCCACGTGTTCGAGATTATTTCCCGCGATTGCACGTTAAGCGAACGAACGTTGAAGTTGCTTGAAATCTTAACCTTTTAATTGCGGAATTTAGTTTCAAAAATCAAACCATGACGAGTGTACACGTCGAACGCGGAGCAAATGGTTTTTATTATAAATTTCACGAAAAACGAGGAAGGATTACATTTTTATCTGATAAAAAATTAATAATTCATTCCTGAACAGGTTACATTTTTATTAATTTTATTTCTATTTTATTTTATAATTAATATTAATATTGATAAAAAAATAATTAATTAAATACTAAAATTATATTATTAATACTAGAACTACCGACCTTCAGTGTACCCTAAATTCTAAGTTAAAAATAAATTAGAAAAGATAATAATTAAGGCATAAAATATAAACTTACGTATTCAATAATTCTTTACCTTGGCAATGGTAATTTATCATTTTAGTCAATGGTAATTTTTCATTTTACACAACATGTATACACATTGAACGCACTTAACTGGTTAAAACGTACTGGACGTATACACATTTCGTAGTCAAAGGGTTGATTTCTGACACGGGTTGTTATTGTCCCTACCCGTTAAGATTTTTCTCATAAAATCGTCGGAAGAATCGTGCACAACGCTTCCAAATCAATTTTCAAAGATTCAAAAGAATACCAACATCATCCCCCCAAAAAGGAGGCAACCTTGGAAACGAGTCCACGTGGCTGGCAAGCAGAGCCCTCGCGATTCTCCGCGAGATTTCCCGCAAACCCTTGGTCCATCCCGATCGCAGCCGATAAAATCGCAACCCTTGCTTCAGAATTACCAACCCCTGGGCGCGAAACGAACGGGACGAAGAGAGGGCGAAGGGTGGCGAGCCGGCAGGAAGTCGGGGTGCGCGAAACGCGTGCGTGTCGGAGCGAAGCTTCCTGGGGAAAGCTTCGAAAGCTTGTCACAGGATGGCGACGCTTCTTGAGGAAACGGGAGACACGTTCGACCCCTGCGAGGACCAACGGCGAGCCGGCCAATCGGGGAGGAACCGAGTGTTCGTTATTTCTGCAATTCGGCCCCGTGGACCGCCATTTTCGGCCCTGCCCTCTCGATCCACGCCGACGACCGATGATTGATGAAACAACCGGGCGATCACGCGGCCGGAATCGATGCAGACAGCGGACAAATCGGTCCTCGTCGAGCGTACGAGGGTTTTTCGAAAGATTAATCGAGGCTCGACCAGACTGATTGAATTGCAGAGTGCTCGAGAGGCTTTGTGCTCGAATTTGATTACTTTCAAATTGAATGACAGCTTTTTGGGACGACGAGAGTTTTGGGAATTTTCAGACTCGTGTGTCTGCTCGTAGTATGGTTTTTATTAACGGCGGAATTCAGTAAAATTAGGGTTTGAAGTAATTAATATTTTGTCTTCTTAATTTATGATTAACTCGGTGCTACTTCGTTCGTATAATAGTAAATGTACCAAGCGGGGTCTAATAACCCCTTTCAAAATTTCAAATGTATGAAGAAGAAACCAGTATATTTTTATTTATAAAAATAGAAATATATGTTTGATTATTTTCTCAGAAATTAGAAATTATCCTTTAATAAATGAAGAATTTCTTTCTAAAAATCAGCGTTTATTTCATAAGGGGTCAAACGACCCCTTTTGGTAAGAATAGGTATATGTAAAGTGCCGGTACGTTTGGTGATAATATACTGACTTCGATTTCACAATTGCTCATTTTATTGGGTTTACTATAAAAACCCCGTATGAAAATCGCACCAAAAACCTGCTACCTTAACAATATTGTAACGCCTTAAATTTTGAATAAACTCGATACAAAACTCGTATCTTCAACCTCTTCGACGATTGATATTCAAAGCTGCAGACATTGTCTTTATCTTCGAGCTTCCTTTCCGCGAATCGCGTATCTCGACGATCTCGTTTGACGAAGTGCACGCCTCGACATGCTTCCGGTTCCCGCGCCGTCTTTCGTCGAAAATATCGTCGGCGCGTGTTCGCCTTTCAACAGGAAATCAAATTTACCGGAATCGTCGAATGCACGGCACCGTGTTCGTGTGCCCCTTATAAAAAACAAGCGCGCAAATTGCACACCGAATATGTAAATTCTCGTCGATTTCATCGAGAACAGACGGTTCACGATGAAAAAGCTCGCTTTTAATCGGTCGCGCGAAAGTGCAGCGTGCCACGCCACCGACGACATTTTAAAATATTGGGTTCGTTCGAATCGAACATCTGCCAGACATCTGAGAACTCTTTTGAACGTCGCTAATGAATTTATCGAAAGTTGCATCGAGTCGCGAATTTATGGATATTTTGTTACGGTTATTTTGCTTTTTATTGAAATTAAATGGTTCGTTGTTTCTGTTTTGTATTTTTAAGTTTTTAAATAAGATAAGAGAGAATCCGAAGGCGACAATACTTGATAATTGGTAAAATTGTTGTTAGCTAAATTTAATTATTTAGGGGACTGTTAGTGGAATATATTAACAGTCAAATTTTCTAATTTGGGAGCGTTGTTAGGAAAGCTTACTGATTTGGTGGCGTTATTAGTCAAATTTACAAATTTGGTAGTGTTATTAGTCAAATTTACTAATTTGGTAGCTTTGTTAGGAAAGCTTACTGATTTGGTAGGGTTATTAGTAAAATTTACTAATTCAGTAGCTTCCTAAGTCAAATTTACTAACTTGGTAGCGTTATTAGTCAAATTTTCTAATTTGGTAGCTTTATTACTCAAACTTATTAACTTGGTAGCGTTATTAGTAAAGTTTACTAATCTGGTAGCGTTATTAGTAAAATTTATTAACTTGGTAGCGTCATTAGTAAAGTTTACTAATCTGGTAGCGTTATTACTCAAACTGAGTAATTTGGTAGCGTTATTAGCCAAACTGTCTAACTCAATAGCGTCCTTAGTAAAATTTACAAATTTCGTAGCGTTATTAGCAAAATTTACTAATTTCGCAAAATTATTAGAAAAATGTACCAAAGTATAAAATTAAACTTCAAGCATATTTAATATATATTTCAATCATAATTAAAATACCTACATATTTTATAAAATAATGAATTGAAACTTTATTCTTGACACTGTCGTAAAAATGAAAGAAAACAAAAGAAAACCATAGTCTATGCTTCAAGCGGCTTTAAGTGTGTTGAAGTTATGCAAATCTTGAACGAAGTTGCAATGCGAGACACTCGTTTGCATATCGCGATATTCATACGTACTCGAGGAATGGAAATAGAGGAGGATTCGAATTGAACAGGGGGGAAAAAAAGGGCGATGGAAAAGCAAAGTGCTTAAGAATCGTTAATTAAGTCTTTCGAATCGCTGGATGAATTTCCACGGTCGATTTCGATTAAAAATATTAAACCTATGAATATTATAATCACCCATCAAAAATTTAAAAAAGAATACCGTTCCACTTTAATCTTTCATACAATTTCCATACAACTTCCTAGCTACAACTTTTTTCACGTATTTTGCTTAAAAATCAACAGAATATCGGCAAGCAACAATCATAAGTATACCAAAAAAATGATATCTCAAATTCGTATTTTCCTACATAGGAAATGGCTTATTGAATCTAATTAACACTAGAACTACCGGCGTTCAAGGTACCCTAACTTCTGAGTTAAAAATAAATTACGATATAAATTACGTATACAATAATTCTTTATCTTGATAAAAGCCCACATATAACTCGACAGAAACGTTTTAATAAATTTTGTAAATTAAAATTAACCCGTTTGCGTAAAATATCGCGTAAAATATAGCGAATTTAGTTGCAAACCTTACAGAATGAAGAACAATGTATCTGCTTGTTCGATTTTGATACAACAGTGGTCAACGTGTTACAAAAACGTAACAATTCGTTGAATGGAGTGCACGTGATGTGCAGACGGTGTTCTTCAACGGAGAAAGCAGAATGTGGCTCGAATTTGCACATGGCGAGACATGAATCGCGAGCAAATCAGCTTTGCAGTTGCATTAATCCGTTCACGTAATCAACCGACGATTCATTCGCGACGAAACAATCAGCGATATCAACGTCAACGGTGCGTCGTCATTATCGTTGGCAGTCGGCATTCAAAGCACGCCGTTCAACATCCGTTGGATATCTTTAACGGTGCTCGATGCGACCTGATAACACTTTACTTATCAAAATTTCGAACTTCAAATGTTTATTCAGAAATGAAAGATCCTTTGTAGGATCATATCCTATAATAAATTGAATATCAATTACGATATAAGAAAATATTCGAAGGAGCAATCAAGATCGGAAGGAAACCCACAAATGAGACTTGAAAGCCATCCCCTCTTGTAAACTGAATATCACTCACTGTACAAAAAATCGCTGAGAATATTTATCTGCTTCAAACTACTATGCATTTGCCTTGTTAAAAAGAATCTTCAAATGGGATCCGAAAGCGCAACTCATACGATTCGCCTTTATAAGTTAAATAACACTCATTGCATAAGAAAGCAATAAAACCTGTTACCTCAAAATCGCCAAAGAAAACCTTCGTACGAAAGGCAAAATCGCGAACAATCCTTGCAATGATTTCTACAGGATTCCACTCTATAAATTAAACATCATATACAACATACTAACATACACAAGAAAATGCTAAAAATCATCATTTATCTTCTTCCTATCGACCAAGCACAGGACCATCAAAATTGTTACCGAAATCCCCCCAAACGAGACTCGAAATCTCGAACCACCCCCCATAACAATCCCCGTACTACCCCCTTCCACAAACCGAGCACCATTTACCACGCAAGAAATTCGAATACCTATCGAATTCCACCTCGTATCCCATATGGAATCCTGTTTCCTCGACGTCGGCCAGCCACGACGGCGTCTGCGTGACCGATGGTGTGTTGGGCGTGCCATCTTGCACGTCTGCGTCCGGCTGCCCATGGTACCAGGCCGGCATAACGCTCGAGGAAGCTCGTCGAACGAGCGGAATCAACGGCGAACGAATGGGAACAGGAACGACGAGAACAAGAGGGTGAACGGGCACTGGAAGCGGCGAACGAGGAACGTCAGACGAAGAAGGAGGTATTCGAGCCTGCGAGGCCTCCGACAGAGACAACCGATCGATCGGTTCGTGTTGTGCGAGGAACGAACGAAGAGGGTAGCGAATAGTTGGATTCGACGAAAGGACGAGGAAGGGATAGATCGGTCGTGGAACCAAACCGGTGCTGCCAACCCGACGGCCACCAGAGAGAATCAAACGCTCTCTCTGGCGTACGTGGAAGAAACGAGGAGAGGGTCGTGGTTTTAGCAAGGCGACAGGAACGACAGGAAGTAGAGAAAACTTCGACGATCGACGAACCGGATTCTGGTGGCTCCATTTGACGGGACACAGGACTTCTTCGGGGTCTCGGTGATCCGTGAGGAGGTGGCTTCCAGGTTCCCCGATCGAAGCCTGGATATTTCCTTGGGATGAATTTAGGAAGTACCTAATTACTGACACTTTAAGCACCCTTCTGAAATGTAAATTGTGATCTCTACAAAATTTTACTTGGATTATGATAAATTATTATTGACACGTTGAATGCTACAGTGGAAACGGACGTGCGTAGTCAGACGCGCTAAAACCTTAATTATTAACGATGCAGTCGATCAATTTTTAAATCTGACCTTTCAGTTTGATAGACAACATTATTAGCTTAATATTAATGCTACCCGTAGTTTATCGTTTCTTTTGTTAATTATTTAATTATGAAAAACTTGGGGTGCCGGTCACCGGTGACCCCTGCGGCATGAAACGTGTTAAAATTTGGCTATTATTTATTTTGAAGAATACGTTGACACCAAAGGTTAGTATCTCTTTATATACTTATTTTCTAGGCACGAGTAGGTACAATTCAATTTAAACTTTATTATATAATAAAAGTGAACAGAACCGCCAGTTATTGCATCCCTCAACTCATATACTCAACCCTGAACATGTGTATTATCGTAATTTAACGAGTGTTTTTGTTGTTTTGCGTATTTATCTGCTTCTTTTCCTAATTACCAGCTTAGTTGCCCCTGTAATCGCATGTACCTATGGTGTTATTGCTAACTAATCATTGTCTTGTGTATAACGATCGAATACCTTGTTTACGCCTCTATACATCAATGTACTGTCTACAAACGATCGTGGCTTGCTCGTTTTTTTTTAACTTAACAACGAAGGGATTGGATATATTCGTGATATCGACGAGGTCGTTTTCATCCGTTGACTTACCATCTTAATTAGAGCTCGTTGTTTGACAGACGCGTCTTTGTTACTCTTCCAAGACCGCACTAAACGCAAGAATGTGGGTCGATGGTGCGCTATAAAAGCGAGTACATAGCGTTGTTTGCTGTTGCAGGAAGAGGTTTTATGAAATTGCGTTGACCCAGTTTCCCTCGCTTTCCTTGTACACGATCGGGTTCAATGGAGTCTAGTGAATTGATTCTAGTTTAACGGAGACAGTTAAAAACAGTTCCATCCACGAAAGATCGACAAAATCACTTAGCCAAAAGTTTGCGTATCTTTAATGTTTAATTTGATAAGAAAAATTAGAAAATTTATATGGGGGTCCACTTATGAAATATCGAAGCTTTTATGGACGGTCAAAATTTAAATTTATTAGTACGAATAAATAGTACTTAGTACGGTAATAGGTAAATGGCCAGCGATGCCAGAATTGTGTACTCAATTATACCAGACCCCCCTCAGTTAATAGTTCTTATAGGGGAGGTTTCAACCCCTTAAGCTTATATAGAAGGAAATTAATTCGAGGGGTGCTTACTTCGATCGAAAATTATTATTCGTCGATTTTTCATAAATAATTCTGTGGTAAAGGAAATCTGAAGGCAATGAATTTAGTTATCAATCTAATATCCTTGAGAAAAGATGTCGATATTTTTCAACCAGATTCTGTAAAAATGGAGGATTAATCCTTTCGTTAATCAACGTAAAGAATCTTACTAAGGAATCTTACATCTCAAATTTGGAATATTCCCGCCCTCTTTTTCCCATAATCTCGACAAAAATTGCCAACTCCCGATGAAGGTTACTCTAAAAAAATAACCGTTTGTCATAACGTTACAATAAAACTGTAGATATTTTAAGTCTAAACAATTTTATTGAACGCACATATCCGTACGACACAAGCATCTTTTGATCGAACATTGTCGTAACGAAAGGATTAAAGGAAGAGATCCTTGGTCGCTTGAAAACCGAGAGAACGGAGTGCCGGTCGTGTTCCATCAGACAGCGACACGGTGTGTCAGTGACCCTGCGGTCGAGGCTGCAGCAGCAGGAAAACGCGAAACCGCTGCGCGAGTAGATATCGATTTGTCTGTGTTCGCTAGGAAAAAAAGTTGGCCGGCCTTCTGACGTTCGCCGCCGATATTGCCCGTAGTCCACACGCTTACGTTCCGTTTACTCGCTTCGACGACCTCCTCGGGGCCGTATCCTCTGCCTCCTGTCCTTCCACCTTCTTCCACGGCCCTAACATTCCTCGTCAGATTATTAACCGCTGTAGACATCGTGGATGATCCTTGGCGCAACTTCAAACACGATGAAATATTACGAAATAGCCAACTTCGTGTTCTGGAGAACTTGAGACTTTGGGTCATCGAACGGCGCTCGATCTTTATGAAATAAACTAATAAAAATAAAAAGAAATTACGTGTTGCCGTTAGATTTAGCTTGAAGCTTGTTTAACCCTTCGTACGAAGGCTGTAATTTATTACGGTAACTTAAGAATCAGAATTCTAAGCGATTTTGACACGAGACGACGCGATGATGGTGAAACGTGTGCACGTTTTTCGGGAAACTTGTGGGTATGAAACGTGCGCCGTGTCCCATAAATCACGAGGGTCGAGATTGCGAGAGTTGTGGGCGTCCGACGCGGTCAGGTTGGAGGTGGAGGGTTCTGTGTCGGAAGGGCCCGCGGTTGGAGTGGGACCGTGTGTGGGACGGTACTGTGGTACCTGCGAGGCCACTACGGGGGCCAACAGTTAGCGCCAGACGGTCAAAAACTCGCCGGACCGGCTGCCACCGAGGGGCTTCTCTTTTTCCCTGCTCCTTTTGCACACAGCGCTCCCCCCTTCTCATTCATTCTGACCCTTTCGATCGGCGAATTGTATATCGCATCCCTGTTAACCGGCTGTGACGAGTTAACTCGTCGTTCGATTGATAAATTTTCAGTAGATTTCCTAATTTGCGACCAAACAAAAGATGTACACCGAACCCTCCTATAATAGAATGAAAATTTTGGAATTTTGGTACAATTGCTGAACCATTTCGTCGATTGAACATTTTGACTTACGTTGATTGACCTCCAAACTCTCCATATGATAATTTTATGATCTTGTCAGGTATCAAAGTGAATACCCTATAGGTCGTGGATTTTAAAAAGCGTAGATTTCTTAAGGGATCCGTGGTTTTGTGAGACCCGGTTTCATGCTCGAACAGTCGTTGAAGATCCTAATGAAGATCCGTGGGAAGCGGTTCGATCGCGGTTCCATCATTCCCGTGTATGGCGGCATCGATTGAGATTTCTGCGAGCAGGTGGTCCCCCGTAATAAATCGTATTGTAAGCAATCCCCTCGGCTAGCCACCTGCGAATCGATATCTCGACCGGTCCAAGGCGGCTCGCATGCAAATTCGAGGGAATCATGGGAGAGAAAGGAGGCCCACGGATCCTCTTCCTGTCGCGTTTCGGCTACTTTTTTCCTCGCCACCACCCTTCTTTTCGCCTTCTTTTTCCAACAGGACGAGTCGGACTGTTCGAACTCGTAACAGAAACTGATCCACAAATTCCTAACGTTGATCCATGATATTGTGTACGCTAATATTCTTAATGTCCATCGCTTAATTTATAATGTTTATCTGTAATGTTATATAATACAGTATTTCTGGGATTAGTCATGATATTAACCCGAAGATTGATAATTAGACATTACATCAACCCCTTTGCGCTCGAAGCATTTTTGGATATAATTAGATCGAGATTTTGATTCCAATAAATCCGCCAAAATCCAAAAGAATTTTTTCAGAAGAAAACTGCTACGAATTCTCGAGAATCCGTTTTCTTTTATTTTTTTTTTCCGCTGATTTTCTATATTCTAATGTCAATTCAGCTTAAATTTTGCATTTTTAAATATTCTATAAAATCATACATGTCGCCTCGGGTTAATAATAACCAAACCAACTCCTAATGTTAACCTAACCTCCAAGTCTTTTAATCAATTTTCAATTTCGTTTAAAAATTTATACTTCCCGGTTGAATTCTCCTCCGTTTGAGGATAACGGGTCCTATTTAAAAAATCATACAATATTAATATTTCACAATTCAATCATCGATCGAAACTGTCGATGAATGAAAAATTCAGAGCAGAATTGTTCAAATTTCTTATTAATCCAAACAACAAATATAATTTACTTCGTTCAAAATCGAGGTTATCTATCTTAGGAATATTGTATGAAAGCTTCAAAGGGGAGTTGTTCGAATTTCTAACGAATCTGGATGACGAGTACGTTCCGCTTCGGTCCAAATAATCTCGAAAATATTTTGGTCCCGGATCATAAAGACGGCATTGAAAGTGAAACTGTTATTGGCCACGCGGATGTATTACCAGCATGGAACTATTAATAGAGAAGCCACGAAAAGAATTCACGCTTAAAAATAACTCGTGACACGGGTTATGGCGCGGCAGCTATTTTAATCCGTCGTTGATTCGTCCCCTTGTCCACGTTGTCGTCGAATCCGCGGGATGGTTAATTGATCGAGACGAATCTCGTGAAAATCCTGTCACGTCAATGCCTTCCAGGATCGTTCCAGTCGTACGTAAACGATAGGATGAAACGATGGTACAGATCGAAGATAATTATCTGTTATTACAATAATAATTATCGTTTCTTTGTATTATTAATTCTCAGCGGACGTTGAATCAATCACGACTCAACTTAACAAATACTTGAACTGAACACTTAAAAATTTAAATCGTATTCTTAATCCTCGATCGGCGAATTTACGAAATGTATATTCGATTAAAATCGACCGATTAAATTTTTAATATTTGGAAATGTAATTTAAATTTAATAATCTACGATTTAAACGTTTCATTTGATGCTTTATATATTGGAAGAAATAATATTCATAAGAAAACTGTGAATATCTGACAGAATAAGGAAATAGAGTTCGAAGGTTGGAAAATAGGTGTTTCGCATTGCCATGCCTCTTTTGCAAGGGAGGTATCGCGTATTTTTTCCGATATCCGTCAGAACGTTGCGCGATTTACCGGATAAGCTTCAGAACGATGCGACACGGAGTCGATCAATCGATTTTCACCGGAAACGCATCGACGTGGCACGCGATATGGCCTCAATAATTCATTATCCGAACAGCTACCGTAGACGATGCTTGAATTATTTCTGACGTTTCTCGAAAAGTCTGGATTTCGCGAACATCGGACTCCCGGTCATCGAATTCGACGCAAGTGCAAGAAATTATCGGAGGATCAATCACCTTAACGATAATATTTCATTGAACCTTGTTAATTTGGTACGAGAGACTTGGAAGAATTTCTGTATTCGATTGACGCCTTTGGAGGATCATTTTATTTCTATTAAATTATAGGAAATTTTTTAACTATACCAAATAGCAAAGGGTTGAAAGTTTTCTCTTTTTATTTAATTATTTATCTGATTATTCAAAAATTCATATTTTTGACCATAGTTTTGGGTCTCGTTCGAAGGTTAATTACAGGTATAGTTATGTTATAGCTGAAGATTGATTAAA
Source organism: Stelis phaeoptera (assembly GCA_943735885.1). Taxonomy (NCBI): domain Eukaryota; kingdom Metazoa; phylum Arthropoda; class Insecta; order Hymenoptera; family Megachilidae; genus Stelis; species Stelis phaeoptera. Next base: position 10,548,956 of record OX030933.1, read on the forward strand.
AAACGTATATACTTGTTTCCTTTCCGAGCACGCGACAGTACAATGCTTATTCAGCATTAGCCAGTCTAAGCGCGCGACAGTTCCCTTATGGTGTCGTGAAATTATGCCCTCGATCACAGAATTATGGGATTCGACCAGTCGATAAATCAGTCCCATATGCGGAACACACGTGGGCAATGGGGATCTGAGTAAACGTGTTCGCCGACTCGGGACACTTTCTCGTTTTCGCGAAAGTATATTATCATCGTTCAACCCTTTCCTCTCCTACATCCCATACTCCGTTTCACAATGGAAACTAAACCTTCCAACGGGTTTTCTGCTGGAATAAAACTCGGAATTATAGTCCAAGAATTTCTTTGAAAGGCAACATTGTGTTTATAAAAAGAAAAATTCTGATTATTGTTTAAAATTGTTTGTTGGTTATTACCATCGTCCATCGTTGATTTGGTTAAGGCAAAATTTACTTGAATCGTAGGAAAATGGAAATCATCTTCACTCGATTGATGAAAAGTGACATCGATTATTTTAATTATGGAAAGATAAAACACGAAGACCGAGAATAACGATTTTCTTCTTTTGTTTCCAGATGGTCCAGAAAGCGAGGTGAATTTCTACCAAGACGTGACACCAAACGTGAGTAGTCATTGTTAATATAATATCTTCGTTGAAACTTCTACTCTTCGTGATTTGTTTTAAAAATAATGCAACTATTAACGTGCTGGTGACATTTTGAGAACCGTGCTCATTATTCTTCTTTACATTTTATTTATCTTTCATTTCTCTGCCAAATTTTCTGCCATATATGGTACATTATTCAATAAAGGGTTAAACATCATTGTTTAACCCTTAAATAAGGTTTCTCAAACTTTGAGCCGCAAGTTGCGATGGGTTCGCATAATAGAATTTGCGAATAGACAAAACTTTCGTCGATTGTTCGCGAAGAATGTCCATCCACCCGAAAATATCCCCTGTTTGCAATGCAGCTGGGATAAAACATTCGTTTTCATAAAGACAAAAATCGATATTCATCCGGGAAATAAATTATGTACGATACGAATCGTCGCGATTCGAAATTCAAAAAGCTCGCGGGGATGATAAGGGAGAGAGTGCGGTAGCTAACGAGAGAATTTATGCGAGTTTCCTCGAACGGTGAACGACGAAACCGGAGGGCAAAACGCCGATGCACGACCGAAATAACCGAGATTTATTTCGCGAGGGTCCGTTAAATCCTGTTAAAACGACGCAACAGCGTTCGCGCACCGTGGTCTTCTACCGCCTTGATTATCGACGCTAACGAGACCAATTAATTTGTTTTGTGACTCGATGTTGCGAATGGGCTGAATTCTGTCCTCGTGCCACCGAATAACGTCCGCTAACCCTTTGCGCTCGCGACAGTCGATTTTGTGTTAGAAATAACCAATTGTATACAAATTCTTGATACGTTGCTACCGATATTACCGTCCAAGGATTATCACGCTAATAAAGAAGATTGCCTTATAAACGCATACCAATTCGATACGAACAGTTGGATCCTGGTGTGAATTCGAGCCTCAAAGGAGAAACCGATCAGGCATCGATAAATTGTTTCTCCGGCACAGTACCAAAAAAGGTGTATCGAAGAGTGTCGGATACGCGTGCACGTGTGCCTGGCAGTTTCTGTTGGTTCCAAACCAACGACAAAAGATTAGAGACCGAGAACAACCGCGAGCAAACGGAAAGCACACCTTACACGGTCGAACGAATGATTCAGATGGAAGAGGCTGTGAAGGCAATTCTGCACGTTTGCCAGAGTGTACGGCCAGGCCAAATTGCTCGGTTTACTGGCGGGCATGCTTTGAATCATGAATGAGAGGCTGACAGACTCGGAATGGATGTAATGCAACGACAACAAGCAGATTTTCGTCGGTTGTTCATTGTCGGAAACCGACCGTCGACTGTTAACGCGTTCGCTGACTCGCTGTGTTGTTGAAAATTTTATTAGGTATTATATAGTTCTGTTTTTCTGAGAATCGAGTATTTTGAACAGATTGACCGTTGGAAGTTTTATCGATTGGTATCTTTAATTTTGCACGATTACGAGATTTTGATACTTTCATTATTCATAATTAGAAATTTTTAGTCAGACAAGCGACAGAATTCTAATAATGCGGGTAATGGATTTCTATAGGGTTTCAAGTGTCACCCGTCTACAGGTGGCGTGTTAATTAAGTAAACGAAAGAATTCCCAGTAACACGAGTAATGGATTTCTATGGATATTCAAGTGTCACTCGCGTATGGATGACGTGGAAATCAAAGTTTGATAAACTGCAGAGCAATGGAAATGATATTGAACCTTAGAATTTCTTGATATTCCGTGTAACACGGCAATCGTTCGTAAATGTAACAATTTTTAAAAATACTCCCAACACTATTAATATTCAGCTTTCAAAATAAACAACTTTGTAGTAGTCGAATTTTTCTTATTATCACAAGTAGCTTAACCCTTTGCACTCGAGATTTACTACGTGATTTACTAGGATATTTTAAAATATCAAATTTAAGTAGAATTCACATTAGAATATAGAAAATTAGCGAAAGAAATAAAAATAAATGGATTCTCGAGCATTCGTAGCAGTTCTCTTGGAAGATTTATTGTACAAAGGGTTAAAAAGACTCATAAATTGATTTCCAGGGCGCTAAAAATGAACGATTCGAAATCTCTTTCTGAACAACGGGATTGAAAGCAAGGTCGAGATGTCCAAAAACCAAGAATTGGCGATCGTTGTTCCGCCTCCCGAAACCCGGTAATTAAGGATTTTCCGGTGGAACGAAGTTAACGAGCTGCTAACGAGCAACCACACGGTCATCATAATCGAAACCGTCGACGGAAAACGAATCTCCACGATCGTTATACCCGTTTCGAAAACGAGAAAGATGCAGAAATCAGCGTGAAATCGAAGGTGTCGTCGTTTGGACGTCGCAAGGATTTCAATCTAGGATTAGAGAAGCCGGTTTATTTCATCGGCCTCTTTATCCGTCTCTGTTCCCTTCGTTAGTACATCGGCTACACCCCTTCATCTTTTGTCTCTGTTTTTCTGGACGGGGAAAATCGCACCACTCGGTGGCGCACAGTTTTAATGAGTCTCCTTGCGAGCAACCAGTGGCGTAACACTTCCGGTGGCGATGACTTTTCCGTTCTGTTTGGTTCCTTCGGTGTTTGAGACATCGTGGTTGTAAAACATTGTTTATCTTGATTTTTCTTGCTCGACAAATGATGTTCTTCTTTTTCAAAAGGATTTTAGGGTTGAAAGGTCTGACAGCATTTCGTGACATTTGGTGGCATATCAATTTGAAGCTTAAGATTTAATGAAAATTATTATGTAAATGTTTCGTGAATTTTTTGAATATTAATTGACTGTTGATCCATTGAATTGAACAATGTATCGACCAATATACAGCTTGGTAGGGAATTTTCCAGTTGATATGCCATGTTAAATCTATAGTTTTTGGTTGATACAACCTTTCTGATACTATTTGTTTCGAAGTTGGTCATTGTTTGCTTCAACTGGCAGCGAGCCATTTTGTATTAAAAACATCAATGAAAGCTTCACACAGACATTTCCCTCGAACTTTAATCTTTAAATTGGTATGCCATAAGTACTATTTTGTAATACTTTTATGTCATCAAATCATACCAGACTTCCTACGTTTCGAAGTCTATCGCTGCTGGCTACAATTGGCAGCCAGCCATTTTGTATCAAGAATATCAATGAAAACTTTATATAAACATTTTTGCATTCAAACTGATGCATCGTAAGATCCATTTTGCAGTACTTTTATGTCATCAAATCGTATTTATTTTAGTACCAATAAAATTCTTCTAAAAAAAGAAAGAAATATAAAATCACTCATCAAAATACTCTTCGATAGAAAGAACAAACAAATGAAACATTCTAAAAAGGAATGTTAACAGCGAATAAAAATTCAAACGTGTTACGACACTGGCCATTCCACCTACTTACCTTCGAGCGGAGCCGAGTCATCCTTCTCCATCGCGAGGGCCAGCTTTCAATATTTACGCGGACGTTTGTGTCCCACGAAGAAAGGCCACGTCGCGCGAGAACAAAGTGGCTTCGTTAGATGCAAATCGCTCCTGGAAGCGTTCCAACCTGGCCAGCCGTTCACGGGAAACAGGAAGCGAGAGGGGAGGATATAAAAGACAAAGAGAACCGAGTGCCTAGCCGCGGGAATAAAAGGCGGCGTCCGTTGGTATTTCTGCTCGACAAATTCGAGCGGGTACTTCGCGAACCGAATCGAACGGGATGCCTGGCACGCCTTCGATCCAAACCGATCCGGAACCTGGTGGCCGACCTCCGTCAAATCAATCGATCCACGACCGTACTTGGAATCCCGTTTCCGTCGTCAGGAATCCGACGTTCCTGATGGACGTTTCGAGCGTTTGAATTTTAGGACTCTGCCGACAGGAATTGTCACGATCGTTGCTTAGAATTCGATCACCGTTCGTCGGGATGTATGGTGTTGTCGATGGGACCGGGAGAGTTACGGGTTATGGTGTCAATGGGAGTTTTATGGGAAATGTCTTTGTTACTCGAGAAATCAATTTTATAATTCAGAATCGGTTATTTAGTCAAAGTTGGTTTACTTTAGTGTTAATTATTGATGAGTAGATAGTTGTTCAAATTCAATAGTTCTCTTAAATTCATAAGTTTCTTGGCTAACAGGGTGTTTAGAAATGTATATAATGAATTATATTAAAAACGTAATGTGTCGGTTCGGAAATATAGCCGAAAGCAAACGTGCTGACTATTTTTGGAATAGCCAGAAACTGGAATTAACCAAGGATGGGCTGATGCAGCTCGATATTTGGTCACTTCGTTTATTAGCGCCGCGGTTTTGTGGATCTTACTCATTAGCGTCCACGCTGGTTTGGATTCTTTACGGTGAATATTTGGAGAAAGAACTAGCCAGGAAACATTTTACTTACCTGTGATTTTTCAGTCGTTTTCGTTCGTTTATACAACATCGTTTCTCTTTTGTATCAATAGTATTAAACATTTCCCGATCAACGGGTTATCTACATTTGATACGATTAATCGGTAATGAGAGAAATGAACAATTTGAACTGGTGTAATTGATTTCTGTATTCCTTCGAATCAAGATCGGAATTGTTGGAAAGCAAACGTGTCCCTAATTAATTATTTCCGTTTGGATCTGAATATGATGAACCTTAATTGAGAAGTATTGATAATGAACGTTATAAGTATAATGAATATACTATTGGTGTGGACCGGGGACTGTGAAAACTAATTGCTATTAATTACGATACAAATATTAATAACAATGAAAGCAGCGAAAACGGACTCGTGTTAATTATTCAGAACATCAACTGTAACTTTTCATTTACCACCTTATCAAATTATAACATTAACACGTTGGCTGCCACGGGGGTCACCGGTGACCGGCACCCGAAATTTTGTACAATCAAATAATTACCAACAGAAATGATAAAATAAACCACGGATAACGTTAACATTAAGCTAATAATGCTAGCTATCGAATTGAACAGTTAAATTTGAAAATTAGTTGATTGTATTGTTAATAATTAGGATTTCAGCGTGTCTGACTACCCACGTCCGTTTTCACTGTGGCAGTCAAAGTGTTAACGTAGCGCTACTGTTATTTTAAATTTCAAATATTAAATATTATATGTAGTGTACGAATACTAATTGAAACCTAGCACTTACTACCCTACAAAATTATAACATTAACACAACAACAACAAAAAATTACTAATCGGTGATACACAATACAAATTTCTATCCATCCTGTAACTCAAACCCCCATAAAGATCTTGAACCAATTCGGTTCCCTGCGATTCACCTTCTGATCCTCCCACCCTAAATTCTCTCCTGATACTCGTATCCTTCGAAAGGACTCGCATCCAGACTGTAAAGGACCTCGTCTCCTGGAGCGTACCGGTGATTCGAGCACAGAGCCAATATTTACCAGGAGACCAGACCGGACAGATTTTCGTCCTTTCGACGCAGGATCCTTCTCGAAGGATGGACAAGGATCCAGGGTACACGATTCGAAAGGGCGAAGGGACGAGGACGAGGGAGGTAGTACAGGATACGTTGGTTTTCGGGACGCGAATCAGGCGAAAGGCGTGGGAGTGGATCGCGTCAAGGACAATAGAAGGCTCGTGAAAGGATCAGAGGAACAGGACGTGGTGCAGGTTAGCCAACGTGTGCCGTTGATTTGGCACGAACAACTGTGATTGGTCGGCCAGCGGGTGGATCTTCGATTTACGATGCTTGGTCCGCGTCGAATGACACGCGGCTTCCTAACCGACTACCTGCTAATTTAATTCACCCTTTGAACAGTCTTACGAATTTCATCGTTCACCTCTTCCTATTCTACGATTCTTCAAATGATCTTTTTGCTAAATTAACTGATGATGATGCTCAAAATATAAGCTTGAATTAACCTGTCGAACTATGGCAGTAACGTTGTGGTTAAATTGGTGAGAAACTAAAGTTAATACTTAGGGTTAGTTATCCTGCAATTGTTCTAAGGTTAGTTGAAGGTTAGTTAACTAAAAAATTCGAATGTTGAGAAAATCTTATGGGATTGTAGAAGGTATAGAAATATGTTGAGAACCAGAGGTGAGGAACCTGCGGCCTCCGTGAGTTTCTTGTACGGCCTTCATAAAAGCTAGCTCTTGTATTAATTAATATTTAATTATATAGATCACGACTTAATATTATTATTTTTCTATTGTATTTCTACAAAAAAAAAATTATAGCGGCCTCCTTTATTACCGCCTAAATTTAATTGTGGCCTCTAATGGTAAAAAGGTTCCCCACCTCTGGTATAAACCTTTCAATTTTCAAAGATACAAAATTACAACACTATATGATACTATGATCAATGATCATTTGTGTGAAATAAAAGGGATAGCAAAGTGTTGGGTTAGTATAATCTTAATTCATCCAATTAAGAAATATATACTGTTATACGATCAGTGTGTTAAAAACTTAGATATTGTTAACACATTGGCTGCCACGGGGGTCACCGGTGACTGGCACCCGAAATTTTTCACAATCAAATAATTAACAACAGAAATGATAAAATAAACCACGGATAGCGTTAACATTAAGCTAATAATGCTAGCTATCGAATTGAAAAATTAAATTTGAAAATTAGTTGATCGTATTGTTAATAATTAGGATTTCAGCGTGTCTGACTACCCACGTCCGTTTTCACTGTGGCAGTCAACGTGTTAATATTTACGAATAAATATTGAATAGCACCGGTCTATGATACTGTGTCTTACCACGAATGACCACTTCCACTAGTGAATGGAAAATCTGAGAAGAAATCTTTAAGACTGTCACCGAGCCCAAAACTTTGTATAATCGAATAATTAATCAAGTAAACGATGAAACGAACCACGGACAGTATTAACGTAGATTAAATTTGAAAATTAATCGATCGGATGACGTGTCTGGCTACATACGTTCGTTTTCGTTCAACCAACGCGTTAAAACTAGAAAAAGTAAGATACAATTTGTTCTAAAATATTGTTAACATCGGAACTGTAGTTGAACAAACAACGATCACAATGTTTCCGTGGTGTAGTGGTTATCACATCCGCCTAACACGCGGAAGGTCCCCGGTTCGATCCCGGGCGGAAACATTTGTTTTTTTCCTTTGATTTTTATGATCGCACACGTTAATCGAGGTTAAAATATGAATTTAAAATGGAAACGGGTCGAGCCAGCGGCTATACTTAGCTCTTTCGTGTTACCAATCTCAAAGTTGATATTTTACCGTCTGCATTCGTCGTTTCCGTTTCAAAGTCGCATTATTGCAGCCGCAATCAAAACTATTCATTCGATATATTAACTAGCTTAATTTGTGATTTATACACGGTCATATTTATTATAAACTAATAACGTCATTTCTGAAAGTAGAGTTTGATTTTGAAAACACTTTCTATCACAGAATTGCATAATATTAATATTAATTAGTTCGTTTATTTTGCCGATTAAATTCGCAACTGTTCCCTTATTTTATTATAGAGAATTCAACAATTTATCGTGAATATAATAAAAATTCTTATTTGTTGAATTCTAATAGTTTAAGTAATTTTTTGGATAAAAAGATTTGGAAATTGGAAATTTGGTTCGAAAGTAGGTTATAATATTGAAAGAAAATTCTATGCATGATATAATAACAATTTATTTTAATTTCGAGTGTATAGTTACATTTACGATGTAATTTAATATCTGAAAGTGGAATACGGTAGTAGAAACTTTTACCGTCACCGTGTTTTCGTGGTGTAGTGGTTATCACATCCGCCTAACACGCGGAAGGTCCCCGGTTCGATCCCGGGCGAAAACATTTCTTTTTTACACTGACTTTTTTTTTTATGAAAAATTTATGTAACTTATCAGATATTATTTAAAAAGAACAGAAAGAAAAAATTTTCGATACTTTGATTTTTATTATAACTTCAAGGTGTTTCGTTATTAACAGAGGCAATTTTAAGTCAAGTCGATTAATACATTAATTCTTCGACGAATATTTTAATTTGCCACGCGACAAAAGAAATTTAATCAATCGAGTATAATAATTTCATGAACTTAATATTTCACTTGTAATATCTTGTAACTTAGAAATCAATGACCCTTTTTTATGAATAATTACTATAGTAGGTGCAAGATATTGAAAGATTGTATTTTCTAATAAATTTTTCACGATGTCAAGATTGAACGACCATTTTTCCTCGTAAACTTCTCTTTTCCAAGAGTATCGTTCGGGAACGAGCGTGTGCAAGCGGCGACGAACAACGGAGGGGGTGGTTTTCGAGGGTGCAACGGAAAGATATCGGAAGGGAAATCGGGCCGCGAGCCAACCAACGAATCAGCCATCGCTGAAAGCTGGCGTATCGAGGTCACGACACGTTATTTCGAGGCCTCTTTCGCCTCGGTGCTGACGATAAAAGACCGTCCAATGATTAACTACGATCGGACGAAAAAAATGTCCGTACATTGTATCGTCAACCTCTAATCTTAATTTGTATTAATGAATTCTTGCTGGTTGAAACGAACAGGAAAATGAATGGAAAAATATTCATGACTATTTACGAAGATACTGTAATGTTTGACGTCATCGATGGCTAAATATCCGTTCCAAAAATGGCGTCCGGAATATCGGTTTCCTTAAAACGTAACGGCGAAGCTCCTGTTATTTACTGAGCTCATATTTATTCTGAATCTATTGCCAGCGTATGTTACGATACGAATATTTTTCAAATACTTCCGACCTTTTGAAACTTTTGGGCACCAAAAATACATGAAATTTTCTATCCAAAAGCGTCGCAACTCGAAAATATTTCCCGAACGACACGTATCTTTTTATTCCAGAAAACTGACGAGCCACGAGACTTAACGGATTAAAGTAGTTTCGGTGCCCAAAGGGTTAATAAAGATGGAAGTTAAAATTCGTCGTAAAACGCAACAGATAAGGTCGAAATCTATCCGAAGGAAAGAAATGCGATAAAAACACGTCAGATCGTATAATTTCGAAGGAATTAAAAGGAGAAGGCGAACGAGGCGTACCCGGCCGGTTATCGATTATTCCCGTTACCAACGATAATCGGAGATTATTCACGGTCCTTCTTGTATATCGCTCCCTTATCGAAGAGTTACCGTTTCTGCTCCGGCCCGAGAGGAACGATTACGCCTCCGATCGTCCCGCGAATCCACCCCGTAAATATCGGGACACGATCTTAATAAACCAGCCGTGAACGTTCCTGTTTTTCTTTATCAATCGTACGCTCCGGCCGATTTGTGGAGGCCGATACGACGAATACAGCCGGTCGTTTTTCCAGCTGGCGAACGATAAAACGCGGATTTACGAAGACTCTCGCGAGATCACGTTCCTCGGACAGCAACCGGTACACCTTGACGTCTACGATGATTCGATTCGATGCAAAATTTCTCCTCCGTTCTATACCGATTTTGAGAAAACGATAGGTGGTCTGTGAAAACACTCGTGAATTGTCTAAATTACGTGCTATCGAACCCCGATAACCCGAGTCTTGGAGATTTCGCGAAGAAGCTTTGGCAAACTGAAATTCGACTGAAACGCGTAAGAAATAATTGGAATTAAATATGCAGCAGTCAAATTACTAATTTTCTGCAATACTCGCAATTATTGCGGTAGAATTTGGTCGATTTCGAAGTAAAATACTTGAAAAGGGAGAGAATTTGGTTTTTCGAGTTGTTAAAAATAAACGGTCCATCCGAATGAATTTTTAATAACCTCGGTGTGTGGGAATGACAGTATCGGAAGAGGAAACTGTGTTTCGATGGTTATTAGATGAATCTGAGTCAAACGAATGGACGATTTCAGTTGCTGAGGTCGCGTTCCACGGTCGCCATGTTGACGGAATGCGGCCGAGATTCCTGCATAAATTTCCGACCACCCTTCAGGACCGATCGATGATTGATCGTGCTGATTCGATCGATCGATATCGATGTCTTCTTGACGCTACGCGTGTCGCATTATGTTGGAGTAATTAATCTTTCCATCGAATGCTATAACCGCGATGTTAAGTTAGAAAATTACACCTAGTTCTGTATCTATATTTTCATTACTTACTGTCAATTATACTGTGATTTCATTCTATTGCCGATGAAACTTTTATTCTTTTCGATCATCTATTAGGAGTAGTTCTAATTAAACAGTAAAAGAATCGATAATAATATTTTGTTATTTCTATCATTTCTAATAAAGAATTACTGTTGTTTCTTATTTTTGCATACGCCTCTTGCACTTATCTTTTTCTAAATTTTGGAGTATATTCTGACCAAAATCTGATAAAAAAACAAGCCCTAATTCTGTAGATTTACCCAATTTTCTATTCGAAGTAACCACCATATTGGAGTTAATAATCTTTTACCATAGATCAGAGGTGGGGAACCTTTTGACCATTAGAATTTTGTATATTTCACTGTTGGTATTTTTATTTATTTATCATCCAGATTTTCAAATTTTAATAAACAACTACATGACACAAAAAATTATATTAGTAGAAGTATTTTTAAATAAATTTATTTCATTTTAAAGAAATACAATAGAAAAATAATAATATTAAATCGTGATCTATATAATTAGATATTAATTAATACAAGCTAGCTTTTATGAAGGCCGTGCAAGAAACTCACCGGAGGCCGCACGTTCCCCACCTCTGCCATAAATATTTGTCACAATTTTCGGTACCCTCTGTGACAGAACGCTGATTATTACATCTAATAAGTATTAAGAATTCGAACGATTTCCAACCGAAACACAAAAGAAGACGGCAAATTCAATCACCAACCTAATATTCCCATAAACATCGAATTTCCATATAATTCAACTAGTGTTGGAGAAGTTGATCGCATTCGGTCCGAATAGTAGTGTTATTCGCTCGGGTCTTTTTTCTTTTTGTCGTCGAAGAGGTTTCTTTGCTGATCGAGCGAGCGCAATATGGTGACCGGCGCCAACAGGCATTGATTTCACGCGTGGGCCAGGACGTCGGGATATCGATCGTCCACCGGAACGTTTCTCGCCTTTTTCGCCGCTTTTTCGATCCCTTCACCGCTTAACTTTGATTTCTCTCGCGTGTCTCGACGCGAGCTAACTCGCATACAAAACAGCCGATGGAAAGTTGTTTGTTCTTCGTGCGGCTACGGGAGAATTTTATAAACGTCGAATTGTCCCGTTGCCGATCGAGAACGACGGATTTTGAAACACGCTGACCCGCGAAGGATCACTTTCATACTTTTCTGGAACGTAGAATTGTAGATTTTAATTCTAGAGATATAAAATAAGGAATGTACTATATATTAGCATGTGTAGTTTTGAACTTGCATGGAGTCATCGATTCCAGGACCATATTGCGGATCTTCGACAGCAGCTTCAGCATTCAAAACACCTTTCTTTAACACTTTACCGACCGCTAGCGATTCAACAATGTACGCACGTCTGACCGGCCGCGCCGGCTATTTTTAGGTAGCCCGGATAAAAAGCCGATTAATAGGCTATCGGTCGGTAAGCATCAGCAACAAAAAGCCGATTAATAGGCTATCGGTCGGTAAGCATCGGCCACAAAAAGCCGATTAATAGGCTATCGGTCGGTAAAGTGTTAAAAAAATGTATTTTTTCAATCCCACGACTACATGTAACTCCTTAACACTTTCCGTCCCGGACCGAGTAAATATACTCCCGACGAGATTCAAAGGAGGTCGTAAAATTACTCAACAACTCAACCGGGAAAGAACATGTAATTTGATTCCCGGCAGCCTCAAACAGCAAAGTATCCGCTCCTGAGCGCTCCGAGACATTAAAAAAGCACCGCCCCCTAATTTATGATTTATGGCTTTTTTCCTTATCGTGACTGAGCTGGATCGTGTTTATCCCAGGACTGAACGTGTTAAAAGCGGAAGCTCTAGGGAAAAAATGAGAATCTCAAATCGGCGATACATTTCACGGAACGACTTCGACTTTCGAGCAGAGTCCCGAAGGAACCGGTTTTTTTCATGACGGCGAGTTACAAGGAGGCCCGGAGACGAGCGTGTTGAAAATTCTCGAAGCAATGGCGAGGCGAGTCGCGTGACCAGCTCGACGGATACGCTCGCAAGGACGCGCGCGCGTAATCGCGATTACGTAAACGTTAGGCTCGTGAATCGCGACTCGATCGTTGCTAATCTTCTTTTCACTATGTGCGTGAAAATATTTCATTCCTTCTAATTGCAACACTGTATCGTGAATAATTGATTTTTCATGATTTTTGGCTACTCGAATTCCATACCTGGTGGTTGGACCAATTCATGTCGTGATGTGTCATCAATTTGCTACCTTTACAAGAGGAAGTAGTGTTTCTAAATTGTAGTTAGAGTTTGAGACACAATATTTATTAACACGTTGGTTGCCACGGGGGTCACCGGTGACCGGTACCCGAAATTTTGTACAATCAAATAATTACCAACAGAAATGATAAAATAAAGCACGGATAGCGTTAACGTTAAGCTAATAGTGCTAGCTATCGAATTGAAAAGTTAAATTTGAAAATTAGTTGATTGTATTGTTAATAATTAGGATTTCAGCGTGTCTGACTACCCACGTCCGTTTTCACTGTGGCAGTCAATGTGTTAATTACTTTAGGTCTCGATGTGAGAAAGGATGATAAAAATTTGGTGTGTTAGTTTAAAGTTGCACGAATGCGTAGAATGTTATTTGATCGCAATTCTGATAAAAATAAAATAAATACATTATTAAGTGTCTTTAACGAATGGTCACGAAGCAGTGACAAAATCCTGAATTTGTAGAAACATTTTAACAATTTCTTGTTGTATGACCCACAGTATACCGTGTGATTCACGAACGATAGTCGTATTTAAGAGTCCGACAAGCAAAACTTCAACACATATTATTCACCTCCGTAGTTAGTCACAAGGGCTAGTCCTCCCCCGCTTAAACTAGGATACATATATTCCTGTCAAAAAAAAACCCAAAAGATCAGATTGAGAGTTGCAAGCTGAGAGCGAGAGTACTTGTATCCTTCCGTAAAGAGTTCTCTGTATACTTAGTCGTGTTACCGCTAATATTTAAAGCATCTTGTTAAAAAACTTGCTCGATCCTTCACCCGGTATCCAACATTCCTTTAAATATAAATGGAACCAATACTTGGTACGATTTGGGACTTTAGAACGGTAATGAATTATTGAGCAAAATCAACACCCGAAAACTTGGAAGTAACATTTCAAAGTTCTCAAGAATAATATTCCATACACTTTGGGATGTATAAGAAATAATTGAAACGGTAAATAAAATTATTCCACGACTTCAGAGTGCGAAACATCGTGCAATCGAAATACAGATACACGAGTGGTACCTTTTCTCCCGAGAAGAAAGAAAGTTGCAGCGATTATTAATAATGTAATCGGTCGCGTTATGAAACATTTATGAATCATTTATGAATCGAATTGCAAAGCTATTTGGGGACAGCTGAATAAATCCCGGTACGATGCAGTCGGTCGCACGCCCACTTGACTCGAGTGGCTGATTATCTTTTTAGTAGTCGATAACAGTATCGACATGAGAACGAGAATCTACCGGGTGACCCACGGGTCACCCGTGTCACGTGGACGAGAAGCAATGAACCACCGACACGAGCGAAATAATGGCCATCCTGGGTCCGTTTAGGTGTTGCTATATATTCGAGCTCGATTAAACTTTGTAATCCTTCGTATCTTGATCAGTTTGATAACGAACACGTGGCTGAACGAAGGTGTACATATTTTCATAACATTTTTATTGTAGAAATTAATTTGTTCCTGCTTCGGATTTCTTATTTGAAATTAGAAAATTTATTAAAATTCTTACGTTGAAATTGAAGCCGGTATTCTATTTGTTAGTTTGCGTTTCGCCCTTTATTTATTTTGTATTTTATCGTTCGAAGGCTATGCGTCTGGTATCTTTATTCTCTGACATTATAATGAGAATTTGGAATTTTTCGAAAGATCTGGGTTTCATTTAATTGATTTTGGTAGCTGGATTCTTGATTGACGTATAGATATGCTCACCTGTTAAGCCTTTGCACTCGAAGCATTTTTCGACGTAATCGGATGTAATCTAATTTTCCACTATGTCGGAAGGAAAGTGTTAGAAATATTCTTTAATTTTCTATATTTTGATACGGGTTGAGACTGTTTCGTATTTTAGAATACTCTGATAAATTAAATATGGCGCCTCAGAGGCACCACTCGAGTGCAAAGGGTTAATAAAGTTAATTGTAGTAAACCCGTCCTTTTAAATCAAGTTTACTCCGATTACTTTATTCATTTATTCTGATTAAATCTTCTCTCGTTCGAACATCCTGAAATTTGGTACCAAAACATTTATTTTACGAATGTAATTTAATATTATTGGATTGACAGAGAAATTCGTGATCTCCGTCCTTATGGGATGATTAATTATTAACCCTACTAATTACCATTTGAATCAGTATCCCTTATCATACCTCTGACATTTTTCGCTCTCACAGTAAAACTTGATGGATTTTGAATAAAATTTCGGGATAGGTCGCGAATCTACTTGCTAAATTAATAATAAATCAAGGAATCAGAAATGTAGCTTCACAAAATAAAAAATGTGCAATTTACTCATATTTCGCGCACTCGTTACAATAATTTGCCAATAAACCCGTTTACCAATCAAATAAATACAGAAGAAATGTAATAAATATTCTAAATTTTGGCGTAGAAAATGTTTGAAACTATTTCTCTACG
This sequence comes from Stelis phaeoptera, assembly GCA_943735885.1. Taxonomy (NCBI): domain Eukaryota; kingdom Metazoa; phylum Arthropoda; class Insecta; order Hymenoptera; family Megachilidae; genus Stelis; species Stelis phaeoptera. The sequence goes on from OX030933.1 coordinate 10,564,301, forward strand.
ATTTTCAAATCGATGCATCAACCATCCGCTGTAACACGTAAAATTAACACTTCGGTCACGAAGCAGCTCTACTTATCTTGGCATTGTCATCTTTTTTCTCCTTACCAAGACAAAAGGCAAGCACGGGTCTTAAGTCAGCCTCGCAAAAGCCCAACGACGCTTTGTGCTTGAACAATGAAAAGCTTTTTGATAAAAAAGAAAAAAAAAACAGCTAAAAAGGCCGGTATTTCCTTATCGTTCCACGCGAAAGATGTCCCAATGAAAATCGGACGATTTCCACGGACTTTCGTCTCGAATTTACGCAACCATGATGAATTAACTTTTCAACGACGTTTTGGTGTTGGTGCAACTGGAAAGGGAGCGGATTTCGTCGTCGGGCGAGTGTTTATTTGTCGTCAACGAGGGTTTTCGCGATTTATGATGGCCCTCGTAAAGGCACCCTCGTTTCTCGGCGCCGATAATGGCCTGTTCGCGAAATGTATCCCAGTGAAAATTAGTCCTGTTGATTCTGAAACGTTTTATCTGATCATTCCTTGGCGATTTATTCGCTCAGAAACTTTTGCTTCGTCGTTAATTTAATTAACACATCTCTTCCTTAACTATTACTTTTTTATTGTATTATAATATTATAATATTGTATTAACATTACTTTTTTTATTGTAAATTCAAAACTTTCCTATACTTGATAGATGAATTTTGGCGCGAAAATATGAATATTCTTTTTAAAAGAATTGATAACTATCCAAAGCGAGTAATTAGAAGACAGGAATTCTGATCGAGTTAATCAATTTCTAAAATTTCGGGTAATAATTTTGATTACTTCAAGTAAAAATTTTGTGATATTTAGTACACCCATACCTCGCTATACGGCCGTTCTTTATACGGTATTTCGCTATAACGGCTTTTATTTTAATTTTGACACTTTGTAAAAATTGGAACAGATCCAATTAAGTTTGTATGGGTTTGTATCAAAATAATTGATTCGTTATATAACTTTTTGTTTTACGGCCAACTTTTCCGGATCGTATCTGGACCGTAAAGCGAGGTATAGGTGTATTTATAATAACGTTATCGAATAAGTACCTTGTCGATAACAGAAAGTAATTTATTTTCCAAAATAATTTCAAATTAACGAGTTAAAAAAGCCTCGAAACGTATGGCGATTCCGGAATCATGGGAAACAGCCAATTCTCAGCATCCGGTGACTTCCAATTACGCTCGCATTGTGCCTCGAAATCCTCTTCGTTCCCGTTTCCGTACCGTCAAAGAAAACGAAGAAAAAAAGAAAAGGAGGAAATAAAAGGAACGAGCAAGAGAAAGAAATATCCGTATTAGAAGACTACAATGAAGAAGAGGGGTGGGGGGGTTGGTATTCCCGTGGTTGATGCGTGTGTCTGACTGGAAGTGGGCTAACTTTTTGATGCGTCTCTAAATAAGGGTTCGACACACCTTGTGACACATGTCACTCACACACGAATCTACGAATCATCCCGAGACGGGTTCAAAGACAAAACCTGATCCGAGTTTCTCACGCGAGGGAAACCAAATTCGATTTGCCTCAAACATTTTCCTGTAAAAAATCATCGAAAATCATTGTCTTAGCAGATATCGATAATCTGATATAAGTTACAATAGATTAGCAAAATTTGCTGAGTTCAAAATTTTGCAAAAGTTAAACTAGTTAAAAATTTCATACGCGTGAATAAAATACAGCGAAGAATTAAATTTAAATCGTCTGCCGTCCGAGGGTTAATATTCGCTTCATCAAATCCTAATTATAATTAAGAAATGATTAATTCCATAGCAAATACAAACAACCCTCCGTCCAATATAAATCTACACAACATTTTTAGATACGATCGAATGTACTCTGTTTTGACAGCGAAATTTCGAAAAACCGATGCACTATTTTGGAAGAAAAGAGTTACAAATATTTCTGAATCTATTTCTTCTCATTCTTCTCCTAAATTTTCCGTATCCTAATACAATATTAAAATACTTTAATAAATCAAGTATGTGCCCTCAGAAGGAACAACCAACCCTAACCTAAACTAGCAAAACTCAGAGATCCCTCTTTTAAAACGAACCCCGCAAAAAAGCATCTATCGATGGAAACCAAGGTGTTTGTTTCGAGTTGCGACAGCCATATGGTTCGTCGGTCGCGCGAAACTCTCGACACCATTGAAGTTACACGGAGGGGGGGTATTAATGAACCGATCGGGCAAAACGCGAAACGACGCCCTTCGTGTGCGGTTATGCTTGTTTCGCTCGTTTCTTCGTCCCGTAAGATTCCTTCTTTTTTTCATCTTGTCCGCGTTTCTTTTTTTTTTTTTTTGCCTGCTGTCTCTCTCCCGTGCAACGGGTCCGCTCACGAGATTTATTAACACGCGGCGCGCCTCGCGGGTATACACGCGTTGCGAATTACGGACAGGCTGTGAATACGTGCGCGCGAGAGGGAAACAGAACTAACCCATAAGATTTGCACACAATACGACTTATGAAAAATATCTGTATTAAATAACCCGCGTTTTCGACCGAGCCGTCTCATTGTTCCGACGGGAACGACGCTAAATCAACCGGCTCGTCCTCGTTTCTCGTTGATAGCCGGCTGAAATCTCGTTGATGTCTCGGACAAGAAGACGTTGTTCCTTGAACTTTGCGCCAGTTTTCGTTTTAAAGAAGTACTCGGACAACTGTAGATTGTCTGAAGGATAGAGTCAAATATGTTAGACAGTTAAGTGATGAATCCTGATTAATACGTTGACGTCCTATATTCATAGGAAAATTTGTTAGAAGAAATAACAATTTTATTCGGTATTGAAATGTTCATCGAACTCCTCAAGAATCGAATAATTAAGATAAGGAAGAGTTGCTTTTGTGTTAAGTTTGTATTCGATGGAACTTGTATTTCTCAGAATTTTGATCTTCTATCCCCGCAATATTTCGCGTACAATTTCGAGTAATTAATACTATCGTTGTTTAATAATATTAACGATATGGATTGCTGTGGAAACTTATATATGGGTGAGCTGGACGACGAAATGATAACACATTTGCAACTCAGGACGTAAGTGGATCTACGCCAGTTTAATTGGCTACCACTGACGCTACCTCTTTATATTTACAATTTACTGAGATTTTGTTATTTATTTATTAATGATGCCACTTCTGCAATATTTTTAATATTCGCGCGCGCTTAAGTAGTGTTTTACTTTCCGAAGTTTTATCGTCTAAACAGGATATTCATTATTAGACGCAATTTCACAATGACAAAGATACGGTATCCATAAAGATGTAAATGGACCACCAATTATCCAGATTTCTATTTGAACGAAGTGTGATAAATTTCGATGTCCCAATACTTATGTCTCCCTAGCAAAAGGTTGACAATATTGTAGGGAATTAATATAAAAAAAAGAGAAGAATCACTTGTTTCTGCAAGCAGCAAAGGTTTAGAATTTTTAATAATACTTTGCCAGTACCATCCATCAAATCCTTACAATATAAATATAAAAGAATCGCAACCCTTTGCACTCGGAGCATTTTTGGACACGATTGAATTTACTCTACTTTTCCAGCAAAACTTCCAAAAACCAAATGCTCTATTTTGGTAGGAAAGAGATACAACAAATGATTATCAATCTAATATGATAAATTAAATATGTTATATGACAACACTAATCGCAAGAAACCTCTACCATCCTCTCATCCCCATAATCGCCCGAACGATCAACAAACGATTTCGAACGATTAGCAAAAAGAGGCCTAAATTCGAGTCCCGTTTCCGGGGTTTCGTCGTTCCCCACGAACGAAGGTTTCCCCTCGCCGTCCGGGCACATTGGCGCGCAATTAGAAATTCCCACACTGAACGAAGAGGAGGGTTGATTCTTCCCCCTGTCCTTCGTCTCTCTTTCGTTAGATTTTCACCGGTCAAAGAAGCTCTCTTTCCACACTTGGCAGAGTCGAGTCTTCTTTTCACGATAGACACAGGATCGCGACGAGCACAGAGAAAGAGGGTACCGCTCGGCGTGGGATCGACGTTAACGCGTCGGGCGTGTATTTAGCTCGGTGAAACCTCGGGCACCGTTAACGTGGCGTCCCGTTAGCTCCTTTTGTGATGCGTCTGCTCGATTTTCTGACCGAACAAGGTTGAATCGTGCGCGGAGAGACCAGATTCTTCTTCTTTTGTTTTCTTTTTCATCGAATCAATGTTACGACGATACCGGAGTTGGACATGTCCATACCGTCCTGCGTGGGTACGGTGATCATATTTTTTAGGGGAGAAGGAAGGACAAATTACAACAGAAAAGCAATGTTTATTATTGCGGCGATTTTCAAGGAGCTGAAAATGATTTTATTTATTTATCTTAAGCGCTTGAAATAATGATTCACAAAAATCTCCATCCTTTCACGTGGAACCGAGCATATAATACACCCTCTACCCTCAAAAGTAACAGAACTAGTTAGAGAATCTTGACATAATGATTTTGTTTATTCGAAATATTCTCCCTCGGCTGAAATACAACGATTTGCACGTTCAAAAAGTGCATCAAATGACAGTTTTATGCCCGTGATTGGAATGGAGTTAATATTGCTCGTCGTTGTTCGTTGAATATCTTCGATTGATGCAAAGTGGTTTCCTTTCATCGCCAATTGCAACTTAGTACTTACTATTACGTAATAAAATAAAATGCAGATAACGATTTAACAATTCTATATGCTAGCAAAAACATTTTCCAAAACATATTAACAAATAAGATCATATACCAATAATTTTAAGTAAAAAAAAGACACGATAAAGTACATATGTTGGTGTAGAAAAACGGAAATCTTTGTGACCGGTCGTCAACGTTCGGGCGGTTAAACACGGAGATTTCTGTGATCGGTCGTCAACGTGTTAACTTGAAAGGTTTGAATGATTTTATTGACGGATAATCTTTTAATAAGAATTGCAAATGCAACGATCAATTAACACGGCGAATGCCATGGATGAACCGTGAATATTAATATTAATATATAGAAAAATTATCACAAATATTGCTAATAATCCTACCTTTACGAGTGATTGTAAACAATAACTAACCTTTGAATAAAACTATAAAAATCTGCGTTTATAGCTGTTTTACCTTCGATCGCAAGTTGATCCATAAGCGTTTAAGTTTTATTTACGATTAAAAACCGGGAATGAGCCGAAGAGAGACAAAAAAAAGATGGTCACCTCTTAAGTTAATAATGAAAGGGTACACGCAGCACCGACAAAGGAGGCTGTTCGACGTCAATAAAACTCCTTTAGTTCGACGTCGGAGACCGCTTTAATTAAGCGCATTCGTTTTAATTCGACTTAAAAGCGGCTGTTTGATTTGATTTTTCTGCGTCACGACAGAATCCAGTCCGTCCGACAATTTATGCTTCTTCTTCCAAATAACACAAAATCCTTGCAAATGTTTAACACGTTAAGAGCCACTTCAGTCACCGGTGACTGACGCCCGAAATTTATTACACTCAATTAATTGACTATGAAATAAAACGCGGGTAACGTTAATATTAAGCTGACAATGCTGGCTATCGAATCGAAAGGTTAAATTAGAAAATTAATCGACTGCATACTTAATAATTCAGATTTTATCGTGTCTGACTACGTACGTCCGTTTTCACTGCGGCACTCGACGTGTTTAATAAAATTTCTTCGATTGGAAAAATAAATTCCACGGTCGTGAGATTAATAAAATCGACCTAATTTTACTTCAGCAACAAAATAAGGATAACAATTATAAATGATTCCCCACAATTTGATAAATAACTTCCTAGAAAAGAAAGTGCGAAGATCGTTAATTTTGCCGCCAGCTGAATAACATTTGCAGCATGATTCGATTATAAAAATAACATGGTGATTCGATTCCTGATCAAACTCTTCAAAGATTAATATGAACAGAAATTCAATTAAATCTGTTAAATCCTTTTTCTGTAAGTGTGAACGTTAGGTGATACAATAAATAAAATGGCAGCGAGTGTAGATGTCTGAATCGTCAGGTTGGCAAATATTTGCCAGGCGTGTAAGGCTGGCAAAACGGACGCTCGTAAATTCAGAATTAACGCGGGAAAGTGGACCACGGTTGAAAAGAAAAAGAGAAAAACAGCCGAGTAGAGGCGAAGTAGGACGTTGTAGGATTAAAAAAAAAAACTCGCTCCTCGGAGGAAGGAAATGCAAAACGTTCGTTTGGCGCGCTCGTTCGAGCAGGACGTTGTAACTCGACGGAGGAATTGCTGAAAATCTGCTGAGATTTGTAGAAAAATTCTGAAATCTCTGAAACGATATCCTTAGTCATCGATGGACGCTTTGTACCAGTAATATTGGGACAATTGAGACCCGGAACTATGAAATATACGCAAAAATGTTTTAATTACAAAAATAGGCAATCAAATTTCCAAACGATGGGAAATAATTGTATCTCAAAGAACAGAATAAAATTTAGAAAATTACAAAGAATTTGAAATAGAATTTAACCCTTGAATAAGAAAATTTTCGAATAAGAAAAATAATTTATATAAAAAAAACATCAAATTTAGTTTCAATTTCTCTTTTCAGATGATGCAAGGACTGATAATCTACAACCAACCTTCTACTTTTGCAGACCATGTAAGTTAACAATAACTGCTATAAAATAACAAAAACAAAAAACGCAGCAAGAAATATTTCTTACTTTATTAATAATAATTTCAATTTTACTTCCTGGTCGTTAGAATTTCAAATGATCTAACAATTGATATTTAATAAAGAATATTTGCTGATTTTTTAAACAGCAATACAGAAAATGGTTTGATAAAGAGATGATAGTGGACCGTGACGTAATTAGGGGATGAAAAATTGAATGGAAATAAAGAAAAAGGGAAAGATGAATAAAGAGAAAGGATTTGGAGAGAAAGCAAGAGAAGGAGCTGGGGGGGGGGGGCAGAGATGGCAGGAGAGAAATCACGATCTCTCCCGTTTTAACGCGTGGTTCTTATGAATCGAGGGGAGGGCGTAACCCAGATTACTGTTCACCGGACTATAATATTACGCGAACAGATCGGTCTGAGTGTATAACGGGTGATCCTTGCGAAATCCTGACGAGGATCGTCCTTGCCAGTGGTCGTCAACCCTGTCGGCTTCGTGAAACTCGGTTGGACACCTGAAAAAAAAAAGCAAAATTGAAAGATCAATTTTATAAAAGAAACAAGGATTAATTTGGGGACGAATAAATCATTCGTTTATACGGTATTTAGCACAAACAAAATTTATTAAGGTACTTTGATGGGTTAAAGAGACGAAGGCTGATCAACGAACGAGTTCAATTTACTAATTCTAATTAGTATGGTAATTACATTGTACCTGTTAGTTTAATTAACGAATCTAATAAACCTATAATGCATCATTCGACCGGACTTATTACTCGACCTAATAGTAACAATGCAACCCTTAACCCTTGAACTGCGCACCCCTAACATAGCAACAATTTCAATTCAATTTTATACCCTTCCCCAGTTTAAGTTGTTCAGACCTTATTAATCTATAAAAATTGTTCACCGAAGGTTAATTATGATTGCTTGTAAGAAACTGTGTAATTACCCCTTACAAATAATTGAACTAGAAAAATGATCGACATTTACATTAACAAATATTTCTGTATCGATATAAAAAAAACTATATACCATACTCGTTAAGAAAACGACAATTCACCCTTGCGCTCGACAAAGGGGTGTCTCGAAGACCGGATAAAACAACACAGAATCACAACAGAATCTCTTTGAGATTACCATAGAAAGAAACAACTGCATCCACAAATAAAACCTGTCACCCTTATACTCGACGCAGTATTGCGTCGAAAAAATCATGAAATATCATCGACGAAACTTCGATCTTTTCTCGACGTTTTCATGAACGATACTATAAAATTTTCACCACCTTCGGTGTGACGGTCAGAGTATTGAATGTTTGAATTTGAAATAATTTCAAAGTACCTAAAAAATGTTTAACCTTCGATTCAATTAATTCCAATTCTTCGATACAACGAAACAATCGTAATTAATACAGTGGATTCCGTTTATTCGGGACACGTCGGTTCTCGTGTAGTTTGGCTCGATTAAACGGCTGTCCCAATTATGCAAAGTGGCAGATAACTATAGTGGTTAACGATAGAAAATATATGCGTGCAGTTAAAACGATAGGAAACAAACAAACTACAGCTCGAATCAGCATACAGAACGAAGTATTTATGTAAATATTAATCCATGGATTAATAAATATCCATCGGTGACAGAATCGGCAGAGACTCTTTCGAATCGAACGCACACCGTCTCGAAGCTCCGCAAATCCATGACGTTCGTATACGTACACGATTAACCTTGGACGAAACTTAAAAAAATAAAATAGCACAGAGTGGAGCGAAAGAAAAGACATTTGTCTCAAGAAAACTAAGACTGTTTATTTGATTGGATTCTGTTCTTTTTTTTCGTCCAAATTTGTCCGAAATAAACGGAATCTACTGTATTGCGTCTACTCATTAACGGGAGCATTCACCCTTGCGAAGAAAAACAGGTTTCCTGCGTACTCACCCGTTAGGTATTCCCGAAGGATACCACGAACGAGACGAGGAGTGGTATCCCCTTCTCTCTCGACCTCCCACTCTGTCCGTCTCTGTCTGTCATATTCACTGGTGTTCAGGTAGTGACAGAATTCTGGTGCAATAACGAAGGGGTGGGAACCCTTGGCAATCCGAATTCCCAACCCCGGTTCGACCTTGCGCTTGCACATGCCTGTACACACAAACCTCACCCTTTGCTGTCTCTCTTCAATCGACACGTTTTGGTTGCGTGAATGCGTGCGTGCGCGTGCGCATGAATATATACATATACATATATATTTATATATGTTTGTGTGCGTTTGTGCGTTAGGCATGTATGCACCGCTAAGTATGCACTATGGCTACGTTGGGCATTCCGGTGTGCACTTATGCGCACATTCGTGACGGATACGTTACAATTTACTCGTGAAAGATTTTGCAATTTCTTGTGTACAAACAACCCTCGTATAACACGACACTTGTAGGGGGCATGGGGGGTTGAGAGTTGGGGAAATTCTTGCTATAAATCCAAGATATATAGTGTAATGCTTTCGTTGCGTAATAAAATGTGAATATGTTGTTTTGTAAGAGGAGGATTTGTTATACTGGGTTGAGAAATTAATTCGTTCGGTTTTGCCGATTTGCATTTGTTTTTCGTGGAGCTATTGCAGAAAGCAAAATTGATAGGAAGATGGCAAGAGGTTATCGATAAAAATGGCCGTGTGTCAATGAAATTGTGTTTCGTTCTTTTGTAAAAATGCCGAACGAACTTAATATTTTCTGCTACTTCAGAGAAGGGGTTGATTTATTGTACGGGGGTTGTGCTGCAGTTTCAGAATCTGATGATTTTCTTTTTCAATTTGATAGGGTTCCAAATTAGTAGAAGCTGATGAGTATAAACTGTATTATAGGTTTGATTCCTACTTCAAATTTAACCCACTGACTGCCGTGATGTTTATTAATTACCAAAATCCAAATTTGATATAGTTTACTCGATTAAGTAACGCGCGACAATTGATTTTCAAGAACATTTCTGGCCACAGGAAACATTAGATCTGAAGGATTGAGTTAAACTGCAAAATTAATGAACCAAGACACTCAATCGATCGATAATAATTAATCAATTTAATAGGCAAATATAAATACTTATTTATAATAAAATTGTTGTTTCTCAAATTTTAGTAATAGAGAAATCCTAACGTAATATATTGAGTCGTTAAGTATGAAACTTGACAAATAGAAAATAAACTCTTCTTTTATCAATTCAAAATCATTCATTTTCAATTAAACTCTATGCACTTGTATTTGCTCTAGTCTTTGTCATTTTAACAAGTAATTTGCCTATATAATAAATAGAAATAATACAGATCAAAGTCAGAATTTACCCATTTGCCAAATTTCATCAAATTGAAAATAAAGTAGAAAAATGAATAATTAAACTGATACAAGTTAACACACATTCTAACGAAAGCATCTTAATTTCTGATTTAATTCAAGAAAAATTCTCAACCAGTCATTTTCTCTGGTTTGATAATTCTAGTGTCGATGACCCCACACGAAGAGTCAATTTTCAACGAACCAACTATATAAAGATACTTTCGAATCTATCGTGTATAGGGCGCAATCCGGAAAATCCTGACCAATCGAAAATCACGGAAACACGCGATGAATCTTAAGAAGGGAAGGCTGCAAAACATCGAAAGCTACGAGGTACACGATCCAGCTTACACGGTCGGTTTCGATCGTCGATTTACGATCGTTTACACACCCGTGCGCGCACCTATACACGCAAGGCATAGAGCAACGTTGGTCGAAACGCGGGCATGCACGCGCATTATCCGTCGTTTAAGTGGGAACACACACACACGGGTGCAAGTTAGGTCGCACGGATGACCCAGATACCCGGAGGAGCGTCGTCGTCGTCGTACGATTGAAAGAGACGCTCTAGATTTCGCCGTGTTTATCATTTCCCCCCGTAGGTGTCGTCGACGAACTCACCTGATATCGGACCAACAAATTATTATACCTGTCGATCATTTGTTACGGAATTATCGATGATACGATGGTTCGAGCTTTGCGAATATAATATAACCCTATATTTTGTTAGGTGCTTAGAATTGTTGGAACATTGTAATTTTAGAAACTTTGGAAATTTTGAATGATGTGTTAATCAACCCTTTCGTCCCGGCTGACGAATAAGTTAAGAAAAGAAGTAGTATATTTCTAGGAATTTAGAGTTTTTGGAGTAATATTATTCGACGCAGAGCTTCCTACGAATGTTGGAAGTGTAGGTACTCAGAAATTTCGAAATAAAAATTTCGAAGTGTGATATTTTGTGCTATTTACACCCGAATGAATCTATCTTTTTATCCGATGCTGATACACACGTCAACAATGTATATCCCGATTCTTATCCATTTCCGATTAGTCGTTTGCCTTTTTCAACGATCTCATAGTTACAAAAATAGCAACGCACCGTACGTAAATCACTGACAAAAAACAGAGCTACAGTAATACCGCAGTCACCGTAATTTTTCTCTTTCCAAATGCAACTTATAAAGGAGATAAAAGAATAATCGCTGAACGAGCTTGAAAGCTATTCCAAAAACTGCGTTTCACAAATGTTTCGAAGATTACTAAAAACAACGCTGGCACAAGTAAATTTTCATCACACCCAGTACATTGTTCGAAGCGAAAGGGTTAATCCGATGATAACGACCATCGATGCTGACGATGCAAATGGGTTAATCAACAGGCCCGATGGATGACCGTCTGACCATCAACGTTCGAATTCCATCGATGCACCTGCGAACGTCGGTTCGTTCCGCGTTAGAAGAAATAATCGCACGCTAATTAGAGTGTCACGTGTCGGGAGGGTGAGGGATGGGTAGGAGAGCGACGTTTAATCGAATTAGAGTAAGGCACTCGAGCGTGGGCAACGGGGGTAAGTGTACTCTCGAATGGAAACCCGACCTGAACGTGGATGGTGTTTCGATCTGTTTTGTCTCTGCTTTGTCCCCCGACCCACCATACGTTCCGGCCGCTAATCAATCTCGTCTTCCGTTCCACCTTTTCCATATATTTTTATTTCATTCCTTTTTTTTTATCGAACCTCGCTGTCCGTCGCTTGTCCGGACAAAACGCGTCTCGAGCCCCGATGACGGGGAAATTTTCACGAAAAAATCTGAACCGTCGATGGAGGATTAAAGGAAAGTGATTGATTCTTCGTTTTGATATTCACGAAACCTTCGCACGGTTAGTTTCGTTCGACTCAACACGAGTACGATTTTCAGCGATTTTTGCGAAAATACCAGGAATTATTAAATAAAAAGTACACAAAGTTTCTTGAAAAATCGAATCAAAATTATCGTTTTCCTGCGAAAGAGGAAATACACAGATTCGTTTATCGTTGGCGTTTGTTGGTAAAAAAAAAACAAATCTGGGATCGTGCCACACAAAGAGGATAAACGCGAGTGACAGGCAACGAAGTTCGGGGGCACTATGGTAGGATAGAAAAAAAGAACTAAAAGAAGAGGTTATTCAGGAGCGTGGTGGTAAATAGGTTAAACGGCAGGTCGAGAGGGCAGCCAATTTAAATCACCGCCAATTCCGTGCGGTACGAGCCAATGCAACCGGAGGATATCGTTTTGAATCCTCGATGTTCTTGCCTCTTCCGTTTTCAATCCTCTTCTTTTCTCCCTGAACCAGGGTACCAGGTGTCTGGCATCATCAAAATGTTTTTTTCTCTTCGTCGAGTTCTTACTTGTTCGCAGTATGGAAGACACCGAACACGATTTTCCGAAAAGAAATTAAAAGAATTTCGATCTAACTATTATTATGCATCTTTGACCTTTGATAAAATTTGCAAAGTTTATTAATCGCAGGGAAATTGTGAAAATTTAATTTTTAAAGGAATAGTGTTTTAAAAATTCCGTTACAATCCTTCTCCTCGAATTAAGTTCCATTTTTCATAGATTTAATAAAAGTACGTAGTGTAACGAGTAAAGGGTTTAAAACATTCGTTCCAGTTCCATGGAATTTCAACATTAACCCTTTACCGTCGAAACACTCCTAATCTTGCCTCAAAGTATTAATCGTTTAAATGAAAAATAGGGAGCATATAAATTTCTGCTATTCAAATCAATAATTATTGTTTTGCGTGAAAAATACACGGGTACAAATATACGAGTTATTGTTTGGTAGATCTTTCGTAAATTATTTGGAAACTGGTAATTTTGAATATTAACCAGGGAAGAATAGAAAAAAAGAGGACGATGGAACTCGAGGGTGGTGAATACCGAACAACGAGAAAAAGGATGAGATTCTCTTCTTGGCAGACAGCCAATCTTTGTCCGCATCGTCATCGTGCACGCGTAATAAAGATCCTCTTCCTCGGCTCGAAACCGCTGCCTCCACACTCTTCTTCCCTCTTTATCTCGAATCACGAAGTCGTGTTGACTTTGGATGCAATTTCGACGAACCTCGAATCTCCACAATATATATTTATCCCTCTGTGAACTCGAGTTACTTCCGACTAACGGATTAAGTTCCTGTCGCGAATTCGACAAAATTTGACGATTTCATGATCTATTTCTATTCCAAATATTTCACACATTAACCCTTTCACTGCGGCATGTTTTCTTAAAATCAAAGAAACAAAAATTATAATCAAAGCTAAGTTAATTTTTATTTGAAATCTTACAATTTACTTTCGTAAAATTCGGATTCTTGGAACTAAAAATATTCAATTCCTGACAATATATCAAAAATCATAAGTTCCCAAAAAATATCACGTTTCTATTCATAACCCTTTGCACTCGGAGCATTTTTAGATACCTTCGGATCTAATTTACTTTTCCACCAAAGCTTCCGAAAACTAAATTCGCTATTTCGAAAGTGTTACAAATGCTTATGAATCTATTTTTATTCCTTTCATTAATCCTCTGTATTATACTATACAAAATATAACTTAAATTTCGCATCTCAAAATACCCTGTCCCTCCAAAGACACCACTCGAGTGCAAAGGGTTAATTTCAATTTAAAAAAAAATATCCCATCACAGAAATTATCCCCTATCCCGGATAATCTTATCTTTTATAACCCCCGTAATTTTTCCTGTTTTACGACGAAGTACAGACGACTGGTGTCTACGTCGAAACATTCCGGATGCGCGATATTAAAGTTCTCGTTCGAGGTTTAACGAGGCTCGTTGAATTTCCAACGAAACATGTAACTCGGCGACCCCGCGGATGGGCTTTCAGTTTCGAGATCGCGGAACAAAGTTATCCGGTCGAATGAGAAACGATTCGGGCTTCCGGGTTTTAAGACAGCTACTCCAGGAAGAGCGTTCCGACGTTTCGCCGGCATTGCAGTTAGTTTCATCGGGATATCTGGGTTAGGTTAGCGTATCTGGTTTGCCGGTGCGTCATCGGGCTACCCTGTTCAAAGCCAGCTGCAATGCAGACGAAACTCGAAAATATACGTAATTTCGATGAAAAGAGCCCCCCGTTTCGTTTATTAAATCTAACCCCTGTCAACAGGTTAATTAAACCTTTTCGGTCGTTAGAGTGATAAAATAATGTTAACGGCTTGATTGCCACAATAAAATTCTATTTATCGTGAATATCATCGATTCACTTTCAAACTTATGCTTTCAATTTCCTACCTCGCAATATTAACCCTTTGACACTCGAGTGGTTGTCTCTGAGTCACTATATTTAATTTATCGGAGTATTTTTTTCGTTTAAGAAAAAATTATTTTTATACTAAAATTAACTTAATTCATGTGAATGAAAGCAATAATATACTTTTTACAAAAATATTTATTTATTTATAATTTGTAAATGGACATTTTAATGGACGTATAAAAAGATCCTGAGAAATATTTGGATAAAAAAATAAAATTCTCTTACTTATATTATAAATGATTGCTTTCGAACAAGCAGTTGCATATATATTAATTATTATTTTCTGTGAAATCTTTCAAAACAATTTCTCTCTTTCACTAAACACAAAATGGACACGACATTTGTCACAATAAAGAAATGTGTTCTTCCTTTGCATAATGGCAACTTGCATCGTGTTGCTTATATTTTTTGTCATCAATTACAAAAGTTTAAACCTATACGTATAAAAATACAGCACGAAAAGAATTATGTATTATACATTACAATATGCACAGGGTCCGAAGGGGTTAAATGCGAAATAGTATCACCCGTATCAAAATATAGAAAATTAAAGAAGGAAATAAAATTCAATAGATTCTCAAATATTTCTAACACTTTTCCAGAAGCATAGCTGGATATTTAGATTAGACCCGATTACGTCGAAAAATGTTTCGAGTCGCCTTGTCTGTCTTTTACCAGCTGTTCGACTACCAAAACATTTCAATCCTCTTTTCCCGTAAACAATATGTACTTCGTCAATTTTATCACGAACGGTACATTTTCTAATTTCAACAAATCAACATAGATTACATCGTAAAAGATAAAGTTAGTTAATTACGAGCATTACGTAAAGACGTTCGTCGAAACGGTACACAAAATGGCAGAACGTGACCAAAATGACCCGACCGTTTCACGAAAGACACGTACGAATTATCAGGCTGAGATATCGAGCTTCAAACCAGACGATGTTTGTTCGCGATTTTTCTCCCCCCTGTGTTTCGAGCGTTTGGTTCCACGGTGAAATGCAGTTTATCTCGAGTTTCCAGTCGGTGTCATTGTACCGGCTGCAACTATACTTCGCTAAACAGCATAGCCGGCTGTTCTAACCGAGTATCTTGCACGTACGTACATGCATAACGCTTGGTATGGGTGCATTAAATGGGTCGTCCATGAGGCTTGGTGTCCGCTCCGTTCGCTGCAACGTATCGCATGCGCGGATTCGCGTGCGGATAGAACGCAAGCTGGCCAACATCCGTGTAACATCGACTCGTGTTATCGCCGTGAAAATGTCCTCGATTCTACTATCTAACATTTGGCAATCTTCGGTTAAGTATTTTTAAACGAAACGTTCTAGAAACGGGACTTATTGTTAGCCGTTTGTAACCGAGCCATTTTGTGTTATTTTATCGATTAAGGTTTGTAAAGAATGTATAAGAATTTTGAGGTGCTTGTCGAAGTCTTCGTTACGTTATACAATCGCTTCGCGGTGAAGTATACCTGCATGCCAAGTACGAAGTATATGTAATATTTCAATTTCTTTGATTTGTTTGAACGCTGAAGTAATAAATATTTATCCCTGACTGACGCACCTGTCGGGAAAATGATAGTGCAACGGGTTAAAATTTTAAACTTGCGAATAAAATATACACAGATAAATATTAGCAGAAAATCGAGGAAGATACAGGATGAAAATATAACGAACGATAAGCAAAAACCGCATTTCCCTGTCGAGTTTTCTTCTGTTTTCGTGTGCGTATCACGACGCGGGCTTGGGAATCGTGTGATGCTTGTCCTGAACGAATGAAAGAGACAGAGAGGGAGAAGAGTAGAACGAGAGACTCAGGAAAGAATTATACTTGCATGAACCAGCCCTCTCTCTAGCCCTCCGGCTTGAATGGTAATTAAAGCGTGCGAGACTTTCTTACGACGCTCTTAATTCCCAACGGAGACGGGGTGGATCGTTGATTGGTCGATGAATTTGTGATCCATCGTTTCTGGGAAGGATAGATAAAATGGGTAGGATCGAACAGGAAGTTGAAGCGCGAAAAATTTGTCCTTCGTTTCGATTACTGTAGGAAATTGGGATCCAAATGCTAACGCAGATAACCTCAAGACTAGAATTGTTAGACTTGGATTAAATTTTAAGATTTATAGCAGATTTATAATAAATTTATGCTAAGTTTTAAATTTTGCACTATTACACCTGCTTTCCCTCCCTTTTGCAACAAATAATATCCCTATTTTCCTTAAATTTCGTAAACTTTAGTAACCTGCCCCCTTTCTTAAGTTTTATTAATACTTTGAATGTCAATCGACGTAAAAATTTCCCAAAATTTGTGATCCAATGCGGCTTCATAACTTGAGTATCACAAAAACCTGAAAATTTCCTCTTCAAGAGATAGAACAGAAACTAAAAAAAGAAATATCTGATGCTTGCAAGTTTGCACTAATTCGAAAGTTGTAACGTTGCCAAAAAATGACCAACCTTTAACATTACAAAAATTCACCGCGAAAAAAACACCTACGTACAACCAAAAACGAAGAATATAAAATTTCTCGTGTCTTTCCATAGACCGGACATAGGATAATCGTGAAAGAAACGTATTTGCATGATAAAGGTCCAATTAGCAGGGCGAATCATGTGTCAGAAGGGAAGAGGAACGATGGCGAGGTAGGACCGGTCCTACGACCGGAAACGTCGAATTTGTTTTTGTTTCCGGCGTGCTGCAAAGTTTGTACGGTCGCGATCAACAGGTGACCAGTTGAATATATCGGTCGAAACGATGTTTCGACGAAACAATATAATCGTAGAGTGTAGAGAATCAAATGCACACATTTACAACATAAACGATCGTTAAACGGTACATCGATAACTGTCCCGTAACTGTTTAATAACCTTTTGAAAACGAAAAAAACATGAAGCCAGGGACTGTAAAAGAAAGACACCGGTTCAAAGGATTGCATCAATCATAATAGCGCCAAATGGAAATTCATGATATTTCCTCGCGAATTCGTTATCGCTTTCCGAATACCTGTCGTTCGATCGGCCGTGTTTTAAGAAGTTCGACCGAATAAATCCATGGTTTTCGTCGCGACTCGAGAACATCTGTCAACGGGGATAAATGGCACGACCAGCGAGAATCGGTTCGTTACGTCGACGTATTCCGGTCGATCGACTTCCCTTTCGTCGCGATCCTTCTTCGTGTTTCAGCTTCGTCCCGTCGCGCCGCTAGAAATTCCAAGGGAACCGTGGCAAGCCTCTCGAAGCCGCTCCACGAGATAAATCATCGGTTTGCTCGCCTCCCTGTGTGTATCTTCTTTTTCTTTTCTGTTTTCCAGCTAAACCTCTCTTTACAACCATCCCTGTCCACGTGTCCCCGCGCGTGTACACGCGTGTTAACCGACGCGAGTAAGAAGCAACAGACTGTGAAAGAGCCGGTACTTGTTGATTTATCGCCAACTACGCCCGCGCCTTTTGCCACTTCCGCCACGTCGGAAATCATAGGATACCTGGTTCGTCCAGGGTTTCCTTCGGTCTTTTAGATTTGGAACAGGGTGGGTGGTTGTTTTGGAATCGAATGAAAGCTACTAGGGGAGCTACTCAAGTGTTACGCTCACTTATTTATGAAACTTTGCCAGCTTATAGAGTTCGTCCAGCTGAGTATTCCGATAGCCCCTTTTGAGCGTAGACGAAAGCAATAGTTTAGGAGATATTAACGATTAAAGTTAGTTAGAATTTAAATTCTGTATTATAATACACTCGCACATACAAATGAGTATTCCTGTAGTTAAACGCTCCGTTCTTTACCTTCTTTGTTTTTTTTTTTTTTACTTATTGAAACTATGCTGTAGGTTTTGCATCTGTTAATAATTTACTAAGTATTTTTGATTTTATTATTATTAAAGTCTAACTAACTTTAATCGTCAATATCTCCTAAACTATTACTCAGCAGGAATACTCGGCTGGACGAACTCTATAAGGTAGCAAAGTTTCATAAATAAGCGAGCGTAAGCAAAAAGCAAGTTTCGGGTGTCAATAAAACTAAGAACTCAATCCTCGACCAGCAGCTCCAACATCCAAAACACCCTCCTCTAAAAAAATATATTTTTTCGATCTCACGACTACACGTAAACCCTCAATCCAAACCCAATCCAGATCCAATATCTAATTTTCGATTCTGGCTCGAGACAACATTGTATCAACTTGCTAAGATCGTCGATCAAACGCCAGAAGGCGAACGTCCGCTTCGGTGCAGACAGTCCAGTTGCGGCCTTACGTAACCGCGTCTCGACGGATTCCAGTTACGGATCTAATTGATTGAAATTCATCGTGGCTCTAATCAGATGCGGACGACCGCGACCGGGTGTCTAGAATCGACGCAGCAGCCAGAGAACGGTAGTCGGGACACGAACCGGGCGGAATCGCGCGAGAAAACGAATGTGCACGCGCGAACCCAGAAGAGTTGCCAACGTCGTCTCGTGGTCGTTGTTGCCGTTGGCGTACGTGCGAGCCTCGCGATCCTAGAACTCGATAAGAGAAACCCTGCCCTCCCTCTCTTCACCCCTGTGACAGGCCCCTCCCGAGCAGAAACGATCCCTCACGCGTTCCTCGTGCCTCCTCCTCCTCCTCCTCCTCCTCCTCGACCTCACCGCGCATCCATAAAACGTTCTGGCCTCGTTCCGTCCTCGTTTCACGTTCACCACTCCATTCTTCTTCGACTCGCTTCACGGTTTCTACCTACGCTCGTCTTTGTTTCACGCTTTCGAGGCTGGTTCTTCCTCTTCCTCGTCGGCGGCGTCACCTCGACACCCTCGTGCATCTGGTCTCCTTGTTTCGTTCTTCGGGAACGAGGGTCGTATCCCTGAAGCTCCACTCCCGTCTGGCCGGTTCCCTCCCTTCGGTGAAGAAGACGTCCGATGTAGGCGTCTTCTTCTTTCTTCAGGCCCGAACAGCTTCGTTTTCCTCCTACGATCGGCGTCACGATTTTTTGCGCGGGTTTCTTCCTTCGGGTTCGGGTTCTTTCTCGTATCGCAACCCGGTTTCCGTTTTTTTTTTTTCTTTTTTTTTGTGTGGGATACTTGATTACGGAAGTCGGAGTTGGTTGGTTAGGATAGGAAAATAGATAGTGTTAACACTTTGAATTCGGAGCATTTTTGGATATCTTCGAATCTAATTTACTTTCCCGTCAAGGAAGTAAAGTGTTACACAAATGCTTATGAATGTATTTATTTTTATTCCTTCCGTTAATTTCCTGTATTCTAATATAAATAAAACTTAAATTTCACATCTCAAAATACCTTGGTAAATTAAATATGTCCCTCCAGAGGCACTCGAGTGCGAAGGGTTAACACTTTGACTGCCACGTTGGTCGTATATGACCGGCCACGATTTCTCCTGTGACATCACGCTGGTCATTGATGACCGGAGCGCTTGAACTACCTACGATTGTAAGAGATGAATGAAAATTGACAGTTTGTGGATTTTTAACACAACCGATAATTAGAAGATATTTTGAAATAAAAAGTGCCCCGTTGAACAATTCAACAGTTTTATTGGAACATCGAAGATAAAAGATTAACACTAGAACTACCAAAGGAGTCAAAATGACTTGCTTCAGATTTCTTATTATACGTTGGCTGTTATCAAGGTAAAGAATTATTCTATTTTTAGAATTATTTTACTTTCGATTTTAGTGTTTTGGAGCAACGGCCATATTTCCATTAATTCTTAAGATTTATTTACAAGTACACCTTGAAACACGTACAAACCAACGAAATTTTATTAACCCGTCTAAACAAAATCATCAAAATCCCTTAAAACATACTAATCAAACCGCACCAGACTTATCACATTGAACTTCCAAAAAATTGGTAAAAATTCTAAAATACTTGCCAAAGTGTCCACTGCATTATCCAATCATTTATAACGTCAAAAGTTTAAAACTTTTAACAATAAAAATACAAACTTGTAATATCGTTTAAAGTGCTTCCAAATTCCACATCGGGCCATAATTCCACATCGTATCTCTGTTTGCATCATATGATACCAAAAATCATACTCTACTTATAGTGTTTTAATTAATCCTCTGCACTACGATTTACAAATTTCTTCAATCGTGCCGTAAACGGCGACACCGTAAATCATCCAGTCGACTCCTCTTTAGTACACGTCTTCTTTTTTTTTTTGATGTCCGATTCGCGTGGAATCGTCTCGCTTTCTCCTCGTGCTCGAAAGAGGAACGCTCGGTCGTCACTCGCGCGCGTACGTGACGATTCACGCGGCAAGGCGCGGGTCAAAAATGCTCTCGCCGACGACGGGACCCGATGGGTTTATGAATAATAAAAGGAACAACGACCCGTATTTTCGGAACAGGCACGCTTTCGCCGCCGGTGCCCAGACACCTAAGCGTGGATGGAAATCATTTGAACAAATGATTCGTACAATAACAAAGCTTATTTCGATGCACCCTTTTTCTCAAAATTTTTCAACCCTTTGCACTCGTGACATTTTTGGACGTAATCGGGTCTAATTTAATTTTTCAGCTACGCTTCCAGAAATCAAACGCACCGTGTCGGAAGAAAAGTGTTAGAAATATTTGAGAATTTGTTGATTTTTATTCCCTTCCTTAATTTTGTATATTTTGAATTTTCGCGTTTTAGAATACTCCGATAAATTACATATGGCGTCTTAGAGGCGCCAGTCGAGTGCAAAGGGTTAACTGAGCATGCCAAATCTTTCAGCCCAAAATACTACGAGTAATATAATATTTCTGAAATCTATGAATTGTCAAAAATGTTGCAATCGTTGGAAAAATACGTAAAATCTAGAAAGTTGATTAATTAAGTATAGAAATAAAAAGGCAAAAATTGTGTTTAAAGGGGGGATATGTGTCATTTTAACCCTCTATTGCATGAATTTTTATATGACGAGTTTACTTAATCTAATTAAAAGATGAGTGTGAAAATTTTATTAGAAAATATTATTTATTGCATTTTATGACTGCAATGTTCCCACTTGGAATTAGAACATTTGAAATTTAAATCCCCAATAGGGAACGGAATGCGATATAGGGTTAAGACGGTCGGGAAGGAAGGCAAGAGCGTTTTCAACGCACGATTTCGCGACGAGTCGCTGACGCCGGGATTCGCGACGCACGGATCGATCGAAGTACCGTTTCTAGAACCGATAGTTTCCTCGACACGCTCGACGATTGTGATTTATCGTCGGCAAACTGTTGCTCGCCGCACAGTGTCGCCGACACTTGCTCTCGAGAGCCTTGTACCAGCGGTTTTACGATCGGCTACGCAATCATCCAAGACGTTAAATCATGAAATAAAAAAAAAACAAAGCTCTAAAAGGAAGTAGAGATACCACGAACAATACAATGTACGAAGCAGTCGAAGACTTTTGAAACGAGTGTTTCGTAGTACTAATAATTGGAACCATGAATAAGTAGGTTTGACGAATGAAATTTCTTGGAAAAATCATAAGACGGGTAATTCAAAAATTACCCTCAATATCGATTTAATTCGTTAAGCGCCACGTCAATGACTGACACCCGAAATTTTGTACAATTGAGTAATTTAACCGCGAATGGCTATCGAGTTGAAAGGTTAAATTTGGAAATTAATCGACTGCATCCTTAACACGTTGACTGCCACAGTGAAAACGGACGTGTGTAGTCAGACACGATAAAATCCTAATTATTAAGGGTGCAGTCGATTAATTTTTCAAATTTAACTTTTCAATTCGATAGCTAGCATTATTAGCTTAATGTTAACGCTATCCGTGGTTTATTTTATCATTTCTGTTGGTAATTATTTGATTGTAAAAAATTTCGAGTGCCGGTCACCGGTGACCCCCGTGGCAGCCAACGTGTGAATAATAAGGATTTTATCGTGTCTGACTACGCGCGTCCCTATTCACTGTGCCACTCAACGTGTAAAATAATAAATGCATAGATTCAAAGAGTATTTAAGGGGAACCTTAATAAGACTTTCAGCCAGCAATAAAACAGTGCAAAATGAAATATCACTTACTCTAAATTAAAATCAAAAATTACCCTCGGTATCAGTTAACACTTTGAACGCTTTATATTTTATGAAATTGATTAAGAAATTAGATTGCCATGAGCCTTGGGAACTTCTTTGGAATTTTCATAATATACCCTTCAAAATAATCAATTTCTTAAAGCGTCGACCAAGAAATTCATAGATTCCAGTGTTTAGGAAACGACCGTGGGGTGCACGGGCGACAAAGACTGACATCGAGGGTGAGATTAGACGAAATGACCAAAGGAGCAAAGTGTCCTGGCGAGAAAGGATCGAGAAAGGAAGGAATAGAGAGAACGAGACTTCATAACGACCTTCGGCGTCTTCGGTGTTGCTTTTCCCGACCCTTCCAGGGAAAAGAGAGTCGTCGACTACTTGTCCTACAATGAGGACCGCCGCCACGCCAGGAGGTGGTCCCTGACCGGAATAACGAGCCGAGAAAGACGGAGCACGGGCCCAGTTTTGTCCTTCGTTCCTTTTCATTGCCGGTGGTGGTGTTTCACCGCGAAGCAGACACGTAACGACCCTTGAAATCGCTCGCACCCCGGTTTAATTCGTTTAATTCGTTCACTGATCAACCTGGACCTTGTTGTCTCTTCGACTACGATCCAGTGCCATTTTTGTTTTAACCCTTTGCACTCCGTTGTCTAGCATATCACTCGGATGTCTCAGGGAACATTAAATTAGTGATTACGGGGAATTAACTTATTCCAGCATAACTTTTTGAGAAATGTATGTTTTTCTTTCGATGTTAACCAATTCATACAAGTCCAATATCATTATAATACGTTACTTGGTTATAAAACTATACTAAGTAAATAATATGAGAATAATAGATATCTAGTCTCAGCTATATCATCTTATAAGATACCCGGGTACCTGGATAATTTATGTTTACCCGGGTATCTTACAGGTAACCCGAGTACTCGAGTATCTTTTAAGTAACAGCTCTACTGACTACCCTAACTGACCATGAACATCTCCAAATTTGATGCTTTGAATATCACTGCGTCGACGAAGTCAAAATAATCATTTCACAAGTTTTCAACCTAGATATAAATCTATGTACCAGTACGCTTGCGATCGTTAGTATAATACTATCGAAAGTTCAATTTTACTTTTGAGATACGGATGACCGCCTCAACCTTCAATTTCGAATACCCTAGTTATTGCAAAACTGTCAAATTAAACGTCAGAAAAAAAAAAAGGTAGCGAACGAGTAATCTGAAGAATCCGTGGGTAGAATTGTCGGGGTCGTTGCTGTCATCGGCGATGGAACGCGAGCAACGTGGCAGAGGAAACGGTAGCCCCCCGGTGGTTACCAGAGGAAGAAGCGAGGAGAAGAGGACTTCTTCGGCGTCTTTTCTAAAAGGACGAGGACCAAGGACAACGAACGGTAGAGCATTTAGCTAAGCATGCGACTAGTTTTTGTCGCGTGAACTGGTAAAGGAAGAAAGGAGAAGGATAAAGTGAAACGGGAGAGGGTAAAAAGGAGGGATCCGAACGAAGTTACTTCGCCGCCAGGTGGCAAGTATGCTCTTGAAACCTGCCGTACGTGCTGAAGATCTTTCCGAGATACGAGTTTAACAAGGTCAGGAGGACTACGGATTTATATCATGAAAAAAGTCTTCTTTTTTTCGACCGTGTTTATGTACACTCGCTTTGCTCGATTTTGATCGCGATCAATTATTGCCATTCAAAAATATTAATTAACACTTTGACTGCCACGAGGGTAACCGGTGACCGGCGTTCGAAATTTTGTATAATCAAATAATTAGCAAAAGAAGTGATGAAATAAACTGCAGATAGCGTTATTAAGCTGATAATGCTACCTATCGATTTGAAAGGTATTCTTAATTAATTAGAATTTCAACGTGTCTGACTACATACGTCGGTTTTCACTGTGCTAGTCAAAGTGTTAAAAGATCCTCGATTGTTCTGCAATGGAGATCGTTCTGTTTTCAGGATTTTTCAACACGATTTCCAAATCTTTGATATTTTGGAAAAATGAAATGTTTCTTTGGTTCAATTAACCCTCGAACGACGAATAATTGGAAAAGTGTACATTAAATAAAGTCTTACACTTAAGATTTTGATATATTAAATATATAGACAATAATTAAATCTAAATCGTGGGCTGTCTTCGTGGTCCGTCGTCTGAGAGTTAATCTTCAAATGGCGAATGTATCGATTAAAAATGGATGATTCAATTTTTTAACGAAAACTCTTTGCCATCCGCCATTTCAAAGTTAATAAAATTCCTATATATTATTTGAATGCTGTTGAAAATGATTAGGTCGTTAATTAAACACAACCCAACAAAAACAGTCCGATGGTTAATTGCCAATATAAGAACCTTGAAATGGAGAATCACAATTTCCTTTTATACAACTATGATTTGATTTTTTTATCTGGTACATCACGATCCACTAATATCGAAAAGTTGACGAGGCACGTGTCGCAAGTTAACTGCAGAAAATTATTCCCGAAGAGCACGTTTGCCAGGGTAACGGCCGACCAGTAGTCGACATTGCACCGGCTAAGCCCGTAAATTCGAGCGTCACAGTTTCGCAGGGACGTTAATCGTCCTCGACGCTGAAATATACGCCATGTGCAGGATCCATTCCGATGCGTGTCCAGGATCGTCCAACGCTCAAAACGTGCGTACAATTCCTGAAGAATCAACTGCCTTGTTTTCCGACACGTTTCGAAAATTATCAAAGTAATAAATACACCATTTTGGAAGAACAGTGTCACGAATTCCTCGGCGAAACTTAAAATATTCTAAGGCGCCATTCGAGCGCAAATGGTGTTCGAGTGCCAAAAACGGATGAAAACGTGTCCGATTCGTGCAGGAGCAAAAAAATTGATGTTCGATCGAACGATAAATCCGTTCCCTGTTTGTCGGTCGCGATAAAGCGCCGAGAAACTCGACTTTAAGCTCGTTGAAGAGGAGAAAATAATCGAAAAAGAAAAACGTCTTAATAATCGAAAAAAGAAATACGATCGAAAAGAACGTATCCGTGGAAGGATAATCGAATCGAAGACAGAAGGACACAATGGTCGACGAGGAAGATGGTAAGGAAACGGGAACGGTGAACCGTTATTCCATCTTGCACCGGACATAGATCATGCTAGGATTATGATGTCGTTCCGTCACGCGCCATCAGGCATCACAGCCGATGATTGTGATGCTTCGTTCTTCGTCAATGTTCCTCGTCACCGGTTCACGATGTTACATCAAGATGGCTGCGAACGTGACTTTGATATTTGAACCCTTTCGTAAAGGATATACAGGATGGTCGACGCAATTGTTTCGGGTCATAACACCGTTATTAATGGTTTTGCGAAAAAATGCCAAAGGAGACGGATAAATGGGTCGAAGCTCACTACATTTGTAGGCCCTTCAATTTTTTTTTTAAATACTACAGTGCATGTGAAATGTATATTTGTTGATGCACAGATCGCTTCTCCTGTTCATTCTACGTAAAAAAAAAATTGTTAGGGTACCATGATAAAGATGTTATTATTTCTGGAGATATTTTTAAGAAATTTCTATTGAAGAAGGTGCCTAAACGTTTCATAAACTAACAAGGATTTTGATGAAACTTCGTGGGTTTGTTAAGTAGTCAAAAATAAGGGGTGAAACCACCGCTTAAAGTTTCGATGCAATTGTGCAATCTCGAAAACAAATGGCATTTTGCCCAATTTATTAACATCCTGTTATTATACACAAAAACCACAAAATTTTCCTATTAGAATTCCTTATACGCAACAAATTTGCAATGTTGAATCCTCGATCCAAGAAAAACGTGAACCAAGCAAAAGGTTAAACGATTCAAACTGAATTTTCGAAACTCTAAACCATTTCTTTACAGCTGTTATACAAATTACGATAATACTAGTTAATCGAATTAAAATTATGACTTTGGATATAAAAATTTTATTCAGAACGTTTGGTTGTTGGTTTGGATCGTAATCGAGCCGTTCATTTTTAGGATATTTGATGATCCAAAACAGAATCGTGGTGCACACACACACACACACACGGTATATATAATAGGGTCGACGTACTCGAGATTCTCTCTATAATTTGGCCATTTCGAGCCATTATACGCGATATATCCGGGCAACCCCGCTGCCACACTCCCGAGGGACCGTTTTTCCCTCCTTTTTCCTTTCACAATGAAAGGACGAACCGACAGCTGCCTCCTGCGGGACACGCGCCAATGCTGGCCTCGTGAAAACGCAGCTTGTGCCTCTTACCATCTCACTCTTACGATAGGCACTTCCTTTGGTTCTGTCTTTGTTGGACACACCTCTTGAATACAGGACTAGAGACTCTGACAAGGCGAGCACGTGTGCGTTATTTTGACACGAACAGAAAGATATTTCGGATTTGCTCGGGGATAGGTGGAACAAGTTTGGGTAATCGAAGAAAAGAATCGTGAATCGTCTATGATTTCCATGAAATTTTATTAATATTTCCATCGCTAAAACAAAAAATTGTATTTTGATCGTGTCAGGTGTTCAAAAATTACTTTGTAGAAAATAAATTCTGACGAGTTTCTAAAAATATTATCAGAAAACTTCGAAGTCTGTACTTTGAAATTTCTGAATTTGTCTTCTTAATTTCTGTTTAAAATAATATAATATTTCCAACCGGAGCAGAAGGGTCAATTACGCGTTGCAGATTCAAATCGAGTTATCGCAATGTTTGAATAATAATCATATTAGAGGAAAATAGGCAGCGAATTAAAAAACAAAAAGGACGAAAGGTGTTCGATGATCTTCGTCGTTGAAAATCGTGATGACGTATTTTTCATCGTTTCCCAGATAACATGAACGTTAAAATATCTTCAAGTTCCACGAAACCGGCCGGTCGGAACAATTATTTACGGCTACCCAAGCGAAATATACTGCTTTCCTTATTTTTCTTCGGCCAACGTAGGGCTCGCGAAGGGAGAAGAAGACGACGACAAGGACTCGACTGGATTCATTCGGTCGGTTTTTGCGCAACTCGTCGTTTCGCTAAACCCTCTTTCTCTTCTCTTTTCTTCGGACCCTCTCTCTTCCTGAGACAAGCCTCTCAGCCGGTCATTGATTCGACGTAGATCTCGAGAGATCGGGATCCTCTCGTGCGAGAAGCATCCTTTCAGTCCTCATTGAAATACCTTCTTCTCTTTACTCTCCCCATCTGTGTTTTTCTTCTTGCCTCCTAACCTTCCACTCTTCTTCTTCTTCCTCTTTAATAATAATTCTTGTTCGTCGTGCACCGGTCGGTCGAAGAAGAAAACACGATAATCCAGGATCGATCAACCCCCTTAAGGAGTTATACCAGTGTGTACCCCTCTAAAATTAGGTGATTTTTGGGGAATTTTTTTTTTTAATATTACAGCCAATTTTTTTAAACTTTAGGGATGTATTTACAATAGTTAGAAATGAAATATCTGACAATAATTTTTTGGTACAAAAATAATAAAAAACAAGGGCTAAAAAACAAAGTTGCCGCAGTGATTGCCGCCGTCTGTGTGCGTAACATGAAAAATAACAAAAATGCTGTTAAACTAGAAGGTATTCTCCGTACCATGAACTAGGATTTTTTTAGACTAAATTCCAAATTTTTTTTTACCGCCATTTTGTCAGATTTTCATATTTTTCAAAAATCCTTGTTCGTGGTACGGAGAATACCTTCTAGTTTAACAGCGTTTTTATTATTTTCCATTTTAGGCACTTGTGTTTTTATTATTTTTGTACCGAAAAATTATTGTAGATATTTCATTTCTAATTAAATACATCCCTAAAATTTGGAGTATTTCTTAAAAAAAACAATTCCCGAAAATCACCTAATTTTAGAGCGGTCGCACTGGATAGCTCCTTAAACGAACCTCGAAACGTTAACACATAAACATTTTATAGAAAAAATAAGCTCTGCTACATTATAACTTAATGGTAATTAAGTATCAGAGGCAACAACCCATATTTTCGATTATTTTCGATCGTAGTAATTAACTTTCATTATTTCAACGGTGTTCATCAGACGAGAAGGTAATAATCAAAGGATTAGCAATCGGTTTTCGACGGGTAGCATTGAAGACCCTATTAACAGTCTATCCGGTGGATATAGTGTTAACCCTTTGCACTCGAGTGGCGCCTCTGAGCCGACGTGTTTAATTTATCCGAGTGTTCTATAAATGTGAAATTCACAGAAAATTAACCCTTTCACTCATGGTGTCCTCGTATAAGGACGTATTAAATAAATGCTTGGTATATCTAAATTTGTTAAATTTGATTATTTGTGAACGTTGTCCTTGTATTGTCACACCCACAGAGGTCCCCCCTTGGAAATATTTTATACGACTGAAAAATCATAATTTAATTTAAAAAACTGCTTATCAAACCCATGATTTTGACCGAAAGGGTTAATTAACGAAAAAGGAAAACTTGCTTTCCTCGTCCATCACCGATTTCACAATCAGACTGACCGTCAACCTGTTAATCTTATTGTTGCCGTCACGAGAGTCCATAACTGCGAGAGGACCGATTTTCGTTCTTTTCTGCGCATCCTTGCCCGTAATTGGCTTGTATTAATATCGCAGCCAATAAAATGGAAAGTTAATTAGCAAAGTGGTAGCACTGCGTTCCCCCACTATTAGTTATGGACTCTCGTGACGGCAGGTATACATCAATTATTCTATCATAAACAACGAACGACAAGGAATAGAAGAGAGGTTTGAACGATTCGAGTAACCTATATTCGCGCAATACCACAAGTTAACGATTTCCTGAACTCCCCTAGATACCGGATGAAGTGTTAACCCTTTGCACTCGAGTGGCGCACCTGAGGCGGCATATTTAATTTATCGGACTATCCTAAAATGTGAAATTTAAGTTTTATTCGTAGCAGAATATAAACAATTAACGAAAGGAATAAAAATAAATAGATTCATAATTATTTGTAACACTTTTCTTCCGACATAGTGCATTCGGTTTCTGGAAGCTTAGCTGGAAAATCAGATTAGACCCGATTTTGTAGAAATACGCTTCGAGTGTAAAGGGTTAAAGGTGGTGGCGTCGCTCGGTTGAAAACTCATCGTCCGACCTCGAGCAAACTGTTTATTGCGAACGGTGTGCGGCGCAATTCAGCGAGGACCGAGATCTCCCAAGACATGCAATCGTCACGGTTCTTCTTGATACCGGATTTAAAGACCTTAACGCTCGGTTTTCACGAGTCTCCGGTGTCGCTGAGTAATCCTATCCCCGGTACACATCCAGCCTGACGTAAATGTCGCTCGACCGGTAGCGCGACGACCGGTCACTTCTTGTAATATTTTAGATACCGAACCACCAACAATTATCCAATCAAATACCGCTCGATCAACGGATTCCTGTGTGAATTACAATTTGCATATGTTTTCCTGAAAATTGACACGAGTTTTCAGCGATTTAATAATAAAGTTTTGACTTGAAGGAAGTTCATTTAAGGGGTTGATTTTTATTGACTAATTATCTACTGATAATTAAATAAGTCGAATGGTTGTATTTATACAAAAGTGATTCGTGACTCAATTTGTATGTATAGGTTTTTGGATTTTTTTATGAAAAGATGTGAACTATGTTGTGGCTATGTTAAATTTGTTAGCCCTAGATTACTAAACATTCGTTGAGGTTAATTTTTCTTGCTTTTCTATTTTTTTATTCAGAATTAATAATACGTGTCTTCAGTTTTGCTATTTTGTTTGCAAACAAACAAATCTATGAATCGTAATCTATGAGTCGAATGATTAATAACAGAGTAACGCTGATTTAAGTTTAGTTATTTAGACACCAAAGTGTGATATTGGAAAAGTGACGATACTGAAATTCTCGGTACAGAATACGTGTCCGACTCCCATTTAATTTACATAATCCATCAATTATAAAAAGAATCTACATAACTCTCGGAATCTGTATTAACCCTTTCAGTGCCGACTGAAAGTATCGTACCTATGCGAAGAATACCGGACCAATTTTTGGAAAAAGCTCGTAAAAAAGAAAATAATAATGATATTTACAAAATTCAAAAAGAAGCATATTACGAAATAAAGGAAGAATAAAGTAATGCCAATCGTATTTCAATATTTATTGAAAATCATACGAATAACATAACGCATACGCAACGATATATCGTCGTTCGGCACTAAAAAGGGTTAAAAATAAATGACGTATGTACATTTGAAGAATTTCGACTGTCTAGATAAGAATTAACCTAAAAAAAAGTAACGCGAACTCGTAATCAAATAATTGATCAAATCTGCAATAAGAGACGATTGAAGAACCTTGAAGAGCCAGTGGAGTAGATCGAAACGTCAAGAACTACGACGCAGAATCAAGCGAGGAAGGGTTGGAGTATCTGCGTCGAAAAAGTTTCGATGATCAGCTGTTGAAGGCATTCCGTTTGCGCATCCGTGTTCGACCCTCCCTATCCGACAGACTGCGAGCTTGTTTCGAGAGTCGAACAGAGACGGATATAAGCGAGAAGGGAAGAAGAAAAAAGAAAGAACGTTTTATTCAGGGTCCGATGGTTGCGTCAGTAAGGATACCTACGCAGGTTCCCGGTTAGCTAGAACATGCAAATGCACTTCTCCTTTTTAACCTTGAATTAGGACAATTTAATTCAAATTGAAATCAGAAATTTTATGTTTTCCGGTTAGGTCTTATAGATAAGCTTAAAAGCTTACAGTCGTTTGGTAATCAATCCATTGTTCAAATAAAATAATTATCCACGGGCTAATATTGGGTTAAGTGTCTGATAAATATTAATAATTTTTTTTCTAGGAAGAATAAAGATACTTTATTGTCTACGAAGGGTTAATTTCAAATTAATAGCAATTCTTCGGTTTGTTATGTATACTTGTTTTATATTTATTGATCATTTGTTTACAATCATACAGTAGCTTATATTAACCCCTTGCCCTACCATTTCCCCGACAGACGCGTCAATCAGAGCTAAATATTCATTACTTCAGCGTTCAAACAAATCAAGGAAATTGAAATATCACGTACACTTCGTATACTTGACAAACATTAACTGTGTAAATTGTAATCAGAATTAAAGTTAAAATTCAATTGTGATCAAAGGTTGAACGACAGAAGTCACATATGAACTGTAAAATGCGTCACGAGTGCGACACGTTATTGTAGGTCAAGGGGTTAATACAAAAATATACAGGATGTTCATAAAAAATCATTCAATATTTATATGGTATATAGGACACACTGTACCGAGTGAAAAAGCCTTAGTAAACATAGATCGAAAGATCAATCGTTTCTGAGATGCAAACATTTTTGTTTGCTAGTGTCATGATTGACTTACTATTGGATTAAATCTGCTGTCGACACTTGAACGAGGATATTTAGAACGTGGTTTATAAAATACTGAAGTAAACATCGCATGCGATGGAAGCAAGTAAGTCGATCATGATGCTAACGAACAAAAATTTGTATATCTCAGAAACGGTTGACCTTTCGAGAGATGTTTACTGAGGATTTTTTACTCGGTACGTCCTATATATCATATAAATATTGAATAGTTTTTTTTTAACACCTTGTACACATATATTTGTAACGAGAACATGTCGCATTTACTTTGCACGTGTTCACTCTACTGCACGTTGCTCAAACCTGAAGTGAATTAATTAAATAAATTATTGTACGCATTAGTTATTCTTTCACAAAGCATTCATTTTGACTTGGACAATATAGGTACATATTAAGTTTCTCCCTGTGGAGAGGGGAGCAGAATACTCCCACAGTAACCCCTGCTTGTCGTAAGAGGCGACTAAAAGGGGACAATTAGAAGAACGATATGGAGAAGGAGAAGAGAGATTTAAAAGTATTGAAAAGAAGTAAGACTATAGTCTCAGAAACGCCATCCCAGTGCAACTGGGAAAAACCTATGGTTATGGTTACACGCTAAGTTTCAGTCTTTCTAGTGTTAAGATGGAAAGGGAAACGAGCTTCGCAGACTCGATGTACGCGGCGAATTTGAATTTAAATTAAAACGGATGAAAGCGAAATTCGAACGAAATAATACTTTCCAACAATACTTAACTCTGGAAAATTTTGTTCGTCAAGTTTCGCTCTCAGGAACACAGATATCCTTCAAATTTCAAACAAAATCCATCAAAATTCAGAAAACAAAAACATCAGAAAATGTCGGATTTTCATTAGAATCCTGTTCCATTTTCTGCTGAAGACCGTCTCTCCCTCGCCGCATTCTGCCTCGTCGTCTTCTTTCCGCTTCGTCCTACCGCTGCATTCCGTGGCGAGAGAACATCAAGACCGTAAGAGCCGTCTATTTAGTAAGCTGTAAATCAACGCGAGTCGTCTCTTTGAGTAACGGCCGTGCCGGCACCGTGCTTTCCTTTCCCTCTCTCTTCAGCGTCTCTTTCTTCCTGCTGTCCCGTTCAAGCTTCCTCTTTCTCCAACGCGTTGCGAACAGCCCGAAGGAATCTTCACGATTCGACGCGTCGATACCTGTGGCGGGATTCGTGTAAATCCACAGGGACCGTAGTTCGAAAACGTTGATCGAAATTATCGCTACGACAAAATCACACTTTGTAACAAAAATCCATCTATTTTTCCCTCGCCGTCTATGATGTTTGGTTCAATTATACAGGATGGCCCAGGTAACTATCGACAGCTCGATATCTCGAAAAGTATGCCGTCGATTTTAAAGTTCTTGGTCTTAAATTGCTTTCTAACTACGTAAACGTGAAGTGCCCATTCCCCTTCCCCTTTAGGAAATTTATAATTTTAAATGGAACCCTCGTATAAAACGTTACATATTTAGATTCTACAGGAAAAAGAAAACAAGTGAATTTTGTCTGAAACATAGTTTTGTCGGATATTTCCATGATGAGATGATATAACAGTTTTGCTTCACGAGTAAGCAAAGGACTCGAGCGCGTATAATTCAATAACGCTATTTCCGAGCGTTTCAAGTAAGCACCTACAAGTCGAAGCTTCAAATTGTTATATCTCGTGATCCTGAAAAATATATAACGTGTTATAGGGGGTTCCGTTTAAAATTATAAAGGTACCCTCTCCCACCCTTTGAAGGGGAAGGGAAGGCCACTTGACGTTTATGTAGTTAGAAAGGCCCTTCAGATCCGTGCAATTTAAGACCAAGAACATTAAAATCGATGGCATAGTTTTTTAGATATTAAGCTGTTAAGAGTTACGCGAGCCACCCTGTATAGAAGATTATGTTCGTACAGGAGAATTTCATGGAAATACGGTTCGATTATGTTGGAAATATTGGGTTGTAACATAATCTCGTGTTCTATTTCGTTGACCTTACTACTTTGTAAGAAAAATAAGTCGTTTATGTCGTTTTCGAACCCCTACTATCCTACACGATCCTTCTTCCTGTCAAAACTATAAAACTTGTTTCGATGAAAATACAAATTCGAAAGAAAGACATCGATTGCCTACAATAACGTTGTTAACGATTTTCACCGACCAAACCCACGACTCAACCCGAAACAACTATTCTAAACAAATAACTGTGTTGAAAAAAAGGAGTCGTAGATTTGGTTGCCAGTGTAATAACAACCATCCTCGGTACCCTCGTTCAGTACTACTAACTACCCCACAAATCAACCCCTTCTACTTCCCTCCTCAACACCCTCCGTAATCCCCATAGCAGCTGAAACCTCGTGTACCAAAGCGGCATTAACTGAATCCACACATACGACGGGATAGAAAGTGCCACGGTCTCTCGAAGGAGATCGATTCACGGTAACAAGAGTCGCCACGGCTAAAGAAATCAAGAGAGAAAGATAAAGAATGAAGAAAAAAGTAAAAAGATACGATTCAATCGGGTAATTGCGCAAACGCGTTATCCGAGCCACGGGTCAATGTTGTTAAGTTCGATCGAAATCGTGTAATTAAGTATTAGGTGTGTGAATCGTTGTCTTGGTTAGAAATGAATATTAGAATTTTTATTGAGAAACATTAATATATTGCTCGAATGGTGTTTATCTTACTTTTATCTTTTTGTGGGATAAATTTTGGGAATTCGGTGATTTTCTAAAGAATCGAAGCTTTTGTTCTATGTCCAGAGGAACTTTGGAAAGATTGAAACTAATAGTATTCAATTAACACGATACTTTTAACAAAGGGAAACGCCAATGTATTGCCTAAGAATTATAACGTCCATACGACGTACATTTCGTACGTTCTTAAAAACGTCTATTCTAAACGCAAGGAAAACATTCCTTACACGCCTTTCAAGACGTTACCATAGCGTTCTGCAAAGTTCTGTAAACGTTCACACAACGTACAGAGAATGTTACTTACAGACGTTCAGAAAACGCCCTGAGAACTTCCACACAGAACGTCCTCTGGACGTTCCATTTTGTAACAGGGACCTTCCTACGACGGGACGTATGGACATTAACCGGACATCCTCCGAATGTACAAAACGTCCGGTATGTACGTTATAATCTTACGTTTCTAATTAATAAGCCTTAAATGGAGTGTCGATACCACTACGACCCTAACCACCTTTTCAAAGAAACTACTGCATGTATTAAACTAATTTCAGAACTCCACTTGAAAATCAACTGTATAAAAGAATTCTTACTAATATAACTAGTGTCGCCTAATCTGACCCTAAGCTACGCGGGAATCAAAGACCTAAAACCTCAAATATTAATCCAGCAACAATCACCGAACATACCCGGAAGAAAATTAGTCAAAATAATCCCGGAAAGATTAATCCACCACTCCTTGGTAGGATACACGTGAAAAGTCGAGAAGACACGTGCCGACAAAAACCCTTTCGCCCGGTGTTCCATCCAACACACTGTATCTTAGTATAATATAAGTTGAACAACAAGGCCGTGTGGCTTGGCCAACAGATACGATCGATCGCCGATGGAGAACAGGCCAATTTACGCAAAGGTGGCCGAACGGATAGCTGTACGGATCGGTAAATGGTTTCCTGGAAAACTACGTCGTCTAAGAAGTTACGGCTGACCGAGGGCCGTGATTATTGGCCACGGTTTAACGGGCGAATAATACCCTCGACTTCGAAGAGGATTAGACGAGCTGGTGACGCAATGTGCCACGATTGCAACAATCGTTCGTCTCCGATCAATTAACGATACCTCGACGATTGATGAAATTTTGAGGAAATATATGGATAAGGATCATTTAAAGTTGATCGTTGGAGCAATAATGGTTAAGGAAGGTGTAGAAACCTTCGAGGTTTAATTGGTGGTATGTTGATGTGTTAATAGGAATATTGGAATAGGAATGTATTAAGGATATTTGGATCCTTATCTTGGAGCCCTGGATCTTTAACTGGTGTAGGGATTTCTATAATTAGGTGTTAAGATTATTAACCCCTTGCCCCACCATTTCCCCGACAGATGCGTCAGTCGAAGCTAAATATTTATCACTTCGACGGTGAAACGAATCAAGGAAATTGAAAATACTTGGCAAACATTAACTCCGTAAATTGCAATCAGAATTAAATTTAATATTCAATTGTGATCAAAGTTTGAACGACACAAGTTACAACTGAACTGTAAGGTACGTCACGAGTGTGATACGTTATTGTAGATCAAGGGGTTAAGATCCTTGGAAACTTTGGATATTCGACTTCCGATCGCCAGGGTGTAGTATCGGCGTTCTCGTATTTCTATAATTAGTAGTTATGTATTACCCCTTTGCATTCGGGTGGTGTCTCTGAGGCGTCATATTTAATTTGTCGGAGTATTATAAAATGCGACATTATTTCAGTCTCGCCCGTATCAAAATATAGAAAATTAACACGTTGACTGCCGCGTCGCCCATATTCGGGTAACACTTGAGTTTCCATAGAAATCTGTCGCTTGCATTATTAATACCCTTTCGATTACTTAATTAGAAATCGTCGTATTAGGTACTCGAAATTCTGAATAATAGAAATTACCAAGAATTGTGATAATAATAGGTACAATTTGATCAAAATAAATGCTTTGCCTGATCAAGTTTCCAACGCCTTTAGCGTGGCAGTCAACGTGTTAAAGAATGGAATAAAAATCAACAGATTCTCAAATATTTCCAACACTTTTCTTCCGACATAGTGCGTTTGGTTTCTGGAAACGTACATAGCTGGAGTGCAAAAGGTTAAAAATATTAAGGCCTCTGAAAATTGTTTAAATTCTACACGTATTTCTATAATCAGCTGTTAAGATTATTAAGATCCTTGGAAACTTTTCAAAAACTAACTTGAATTTTTCATTGAAAACGCTACGAACTTTAGTGCTTCAAAAGTCTCCCTGAGAGTGATTAGCATTTCTGTACTAATCAGTGGTTCTCAGGTGACTGATATTCACTTTCAGCAGGGTATCAGTTCGCAAGAAATCCTATCGATAGCTTCTCCCGCAAGTTTTACTCCCAAGTGGATACGTAAAAAGAAAGCGAGGAACTTTCGAATGCCCGTGTAGAATGTAACAGAGGCCGAAGGTCGAGCCCACCACCTGTTGCACAATCGACCAAAAGTCACGCATGAAAGGAGATTAACCCTGCGGAACACATATTTTGTTGAACTTCAGATATAACATCAAATATGAATACAGGGTGTCTCGTTATAATCTTTCCACGCGATTATCTCGAATAATAAATGCTTGGAAGCAAATTACTAGGGAAACTTTAGAACAAGTTGAACTGTCATTTAAGGACAGAATCAGGTGTTGCATAAATGTTGAAGGTCGTACTTTTGAATTTAAGAAGATAAGAAACATTTTCAAGATCAACATAATGTAGATCAATGGATTCCTCTTGAGGTAAGCTATGTGTCTGGCGTGAAAAAAAAAACTACGTTTTCATTAAGAAAAAAAAAACAAAGATCACCTTCAAATCTCGAAGGCGTCTCCACCTAGAAAAAAAATAGAGCATGTTTCGTTTAAACATTTTTTTCGAATAATGAATATTTTGTGAGATAATCGCGTGGAAAGATTATAATGAGACACCCTATGTATCAGGTGACCAAGAAAAGTTCTGTCGCTTTTCGAGGTGTAATTAAAAATGTATGCATTTTCTACTTAAAATAACTTTATTCGTTAAAATATCCGTCCTCGCAATCAATTACACTCTTCCAACGAGAAGGTAATTTAGAAATTACATTTTCAGCAAATTCATTGTCCTTAACACTTTAACTACCACGTCACCCACCCGTATGGGTGACACTCGAATTTCCATAGAAATTTGTCGCTTGCGTTATTAATATCCTTTTCGAAATTACCAAGAATTGTGATAATAATAGGTAAAATTCGATCAAAATAAATGCTTTGCCTGGCCAAGTTTTCAGCGACTTTAGCGCGGCAGTCAACGTGTTAAATAACTTCTTCAATATTCGCATACCGCTTATCAAAACTTTTGGCGGGAAATATTGTGTGTTTGGATGAAAGTTAAAGAATGTTCTGACTGAAAAATGAATATTTGATTAATATAGAGGTTCTATCGTAATCTTTGTGTATCGCGTAAGATTAAGAAAAGGTTTCTTTTTTCGATTTATTGTGTGCTGGAAATTTGCACAGTAATTGTTTCGTTCGCAATGAACCAACGAGCTCGTCGGCCCGTGACTATCGCACGATTGTCCCGCATGTTAATGGATTCGAGTGTCGTAATCATTGGTCGCTCTTAATTGCCTCGAGTGTGTTCTTGGTTGGAAGTCGTAAAACGATTTTCTTCCAGGTAAATACGTTTGTTCGGTCGTGAGGAGATTGCCTCGTTCATCGATTTCTTAACACCACGAACACTTAACACAACTTAACACATAATCGGTCGATTGATTAATTAATAATAATCAATTTGAAAGATACGTTTAGAGAGGAAAATTGGTGTTTGTATGGTCGACAGTTTGATGATATGATATTTTTGAAATATGGTTTTTGATATAATGTGGTGATCAAGTTAGGACAGTCCTCCTATAACACGATTTCCATTCCATGTGATTTAATAGACTTGAGAAATCCTGGTAGTTGGGTTTTTTAATACTATTCTGTAAAGAAATTTGTTAACGTTAATTTAGCAAAGTTAAATTTTCAGAAATTTAAATTAGCAATGTTTCGATTTTCAAAGTTTAAATTTTCCTGAATTAAAATTTCCGAAGTTTAAATTTTCCTGAATTAAAATTTCCGAAGTTTAAATTTTCCTGAATTAAAATTTCCAAAGTTTAAATTTTCCAAAATTAAAATTTCCAGTCTAAATTTTCTAAGGTTAAAATTTCAAGTCTAAATTTTCCAAAATTAAAATTTCCAGTCTAAAGTTTCCATAGTTCAAATGTTCAGTCTAAATTTTCCAAAGTTAAAATTTCTAATAAAAGTAAAGTTTCCAGAGTTAAATTTTCCGAAATCCAGAATTCCAAAAAGTTAAAAATTTTAATTCACTAAAGTCGCTATTAATGAAAAATATCACTATAGAGCTCACACGGACCCCACAATTTCAACAACTATCCAAACATGGATAATTGACACAACCATGAATAATTGCAAACAATAAAGATGTCGAAACGAAAGAAAAAGGAATGAAAATAAGAAACACGTGTATCGTTATCGATAACGAAGTCCAAAGACCGGTCACTGTTTATCACGACAAACTTGTTTCTCGATTGTACAGAATTGATTCGCCTAATCCCTCCGTGTCTTCGATTATCGATAAAATTCTATCTGTAAAGATTTTTCAAGAAGATAAATTATACATAGATTTACCACCTAACATCGAAAAAAAAAAAAAAAGAAATAAATTAGTAAATCAATGTCTAATTAAAGTACAAAGGATAAACTCTCTTCTAAAGTTCTTCTATAATTTTAGAATACTTTACACATTTGATACTTAAATAATTATAAAATTTCTAAAAATTAATCTGCTAAAAATCAAGAATGGTATATACGCTGTATAGAATAGAAAAACTGATAATAAATAATTTAGAATCCCAAAGTTGTAATTTTCTAAATATACTGATACAAAGAAAATTAACACGACACGAATATACTATCAATTAACATATTTTAATTTCCCTACCAAGAGTAGAGTTTAGGCGTCGAAGTGTTAACGTTACTAATTCAGACGCTAAAGGGTTAAAACTACTAATTTAGGCGCTTAAGAATAAAATTTATTAATCTTGGCGTTAAGCATCTAAAGCGTTAAATTTCCTAATCGATACATCAAACATTTCTAACACGAAGCTTCACATCACAGCCCTCAGTTCAATTTACCTATCAGCCACCCAAATAAAAATGATTCCCCGAACAATTAACCAAATTAAATCATTCCAAACAAACCTTACTCTATCACATCTCCCAAAAACGAAGATTATAATAAATTCCCAGAAAATTTCGCCAACCTCTTAATAAGCACTTAAAAAGGACAATACAATGCACAAGAAATGAATATAAATATAAAATTTCAACAGAAAATCCGAAGGTGAATCGCTGAATTGAAAAAGAAGAATATAATTTTGTCGAGGAGTGAGCGATTTGAAGGGCGGCTTCCCTTTTTTCTTTTTTTTTATTTTTCATCTTTAATCCAGGCCACGTGCTTCACGTGCGTCTTCGTGAGACGTCGACAGGATCATCGCAGCTGCCACAAGGATACTGTACATAGGAGCATCTGGTCGCAAGATCGCCAACCTTGCGGCTCCTGGAGCAGGTCGAGAAAAAGAGGAAGAGGAAGAGGAAGGAAAGAGAGGAAATCGGTGGCTTGTTGAGTGGGCTGTTCTCCAAATAGCTCCACCTGCCCTCGTGATCCTAACGCTTCGCTCATCCCCGA
Source organism: Stelis phaeoptera (assembly GCA_943735885.1). NCBI lineage: Eukaryota > Metazoa > Arthropoda > Insecta > Hymenoptera > Megachilidae > Stelis > Stelis phaeoptera. The sequence goes on from OX030933.1 coordinate 10,604,428, forward strand.
ACTTAAGCAGGTCGATTAACGATTAAGCGGCCACTTTCTGATCCGTCGATCACATTCAACTTCAAACCTTTTGCTTTTGGATATCGCGGGCTGAAGACGTGTATTCTTTTCTTTTTTTAATTATGGATTGGTTGAAGATATAGTTAATCGTTACCTGAAGATATTTAGTTACCCTATGATATTTTTAAAATTATAGCAGTACTGTTGCAAAGGATGTATAATAGAAGACTATGGTATTTTAAAGGTATAGTAAGCTGTTTTGAATAATATTGCAAACTGTGACGTGTCAATGTACATTTCAAAGGGTGCAGCGGACTATGACAAGTTATAGCAGTGCTATTTCCGAGGATATAGCAAACTGAGATATTTCAAAATTGTAGTAAACTATTTCCAAGCAAATCGCAACTGTGATATTTCAAAGCTACAGCTCTGGTAGCAAACTATGACATTTCAAAGTTATAGCAGTACTATTTCCAAGCATATCGCAAACTGTGATACTTCAAAACTATAGTAAGCTATTTCAAAGCATGTAGCAAGCTATGACATTTCAAAGCTATTATATTTCGGAAGATATAGTAAACTATGACATTTCAAAGCTACAGCAGTACTATTTCCAAGCATATCGCAAACTGTGATATTTCACAACTATAGTATACTATTTCCAAGCAAATCGCAACTATGATATTTCAAAGCTACAATAACCTATTACATGTATTTCGGAGGGTACAGCAAACTATGATATTTCAAAACTACAGCAGTACTATTTTCAAACATATCGCAAGCTACGATATTTCAAAACTATAATAAGCTATTTCGAAGCATACAGCAAACTATAACATTTTAAATCTATAGTAAGCTATTTCGGAGGACATATCAAACTACGACATCCCAAAGCTACAATAAACGATTTCCAAGCATATCCTAAACTAGAACGTTTCAATTTTATAGAAATACTATTTCAGACCATACTTTGATCTATGATATTTCGAAGCTATAGACCACCATTTCGAATAGTATCTTAAATTATGTTATTTCTAAACTTCAACCATTCTCGAATATTAAATATACTTACTACGGCTAAGATTGAAACTTTCACATAACTCCAGTATCATTTTCAATTTACCACGAGTATAATGATCGACCAGATTTCCTAGGAACAGAGTGTACGGTGATTTATTAATTCATCGCGGGACACGACGTCGAGATTCAACTCGTATAATGAAAAAGAAAACGTGGCACAATGAGACGGGTAATTCTGGATGTCCCAGAAAACTGGGAAAAGCGCGATGAACTCGACGATACGTACTACCTACGTGTCGTCCGACGAGAAATTTCAACCTTTAGTCTTCCTCTCGTGGAACGAGCTTGTTCCCGAATGTATACACTCTCAGCACCGAAATTCAAGCAAATCCTCTCCGGAATATTCCAGCGTATCAAACAAGCATTCTTGATTTCATGTTCCATAGAATCTCCACGACGATCTTAATTCAAGCGCCAGGACCTTTTTCCAAAATGGTTTAGTTTTTGATAAAGACTAATTACATCAACGTTTTATTTATTAATATAACTTTGAAAATACTCCCAACCAACATCATAAATGAATTCTTAAGGGAACCAAATTTCAAGAACTCCGAATTTTTGTATCCGTTTAACGCGTTGAATGCCACAGTGAAAATGGACGTATCTAGTCAGACATTGTAAAAATCTAATTATTAACAACGCAGTTAATTAATTTTCAAATTTAACCTTTCAGTTTGATAGCCAGCATTATTAGCTTAATATTAACGTTACCCGCGGTTTATTTTATCGTTTCTTTTATTAACACGTTGGCTGCGACGGGGGTCACCGGTGACCAGCACCCGAAATTTCTTACAATCAAATAATTACCAACAGAAATGATAAAATAAACCACGGATAGCGTTAACATTAAGCTAATAATGCTAGCTATTGTTAATAATTAGGATTTCAGCGTGTCTGACTACCCACGTCCGTTTTCACTGTGGCAGTCAACGTGTTAATTATTTCATTGTGAAAAACTTCGGGTGCCGATCACCGGTGACCCTCGCGGCATTCGACGCGAAGGAAATATTTCTGCATGACGATGCTACTCCTCGTAGATTTCACGATGATTTTATAAGCGAAAGATTACCTAGCACAAGAAGATTTACGTGTCGGTACATTAAACTAACGATTCAATTAAAATTAACTAAAATTACCAATAAAAAATCGAAAGGTTTGACCCTTTGCACTCCGTTGTCACTTACAGTATTTTGAAATATGGCATTTAAGTTTTATTTATATTGGAACGCAGACAATTGACGAAAGGAATACAAATAAATAGGCTCATAAGCATTTGCAACTCTTTTCTTCCAAAACAGAGCGTTTGGTTTTGTGGAAGGTTTCCTGGAAAAGTAGACTAGATTCGATCCAAAAATGCTCCGAGTGCAAAGAGTTAAAAAGATCTATCCAATACTTGGAAACTTAATTAATTTTCACGCAATATTAATATCAAGGCTCAAATATGTTCTTTTATCAATTTCGTTATCGTGATCATTGATTGATCAATTCGATTCCGGGCGCTAAAAATCCACGATCGCGGTGAGGAGAATCGGTGACAGTCAAGGGTGCAAAGGGTGATCGTCGAACAAACCACGTGGACGAGACAAAGACGAAGAAGGGGTCTGTAGTTATGGGAGTTGGTGCGGAGTGGAGTAAGCATTGTAAATCAATACCCTGACGGCTTGCCGGCGCGGCGCTTCGAACGCGGACCGTATTTCAGCATGCCAATACACTGGAACCATCCTCCATCGCTGCTGGATAGCGGAATATAACGCTTAATAGAGGTCGCAGATGGAAGGGATCCGAGGGGGATGGAAGGGGGGTTAAGGGACAAGATTGGACGAGATCATGGGGTGTGGGGTGTACGGGCGAAACTGGGTCTGTTAACAGGTACGGTAAACCGAGACGGATCGTTTCTTAGTTTAATAATAAGAAATCGAACAATCAAACATTGAAGATATCGAACTGAAATGAATGTTTAAGAAATCTGTCAAATTTGCGAATTAACGAATTAACTTTGATCGCCCAGCGGGAAACATACATTCTGGGTGAAAAGTATCCGGAATTTAGTTTACTTATTTAGACATATTAGACCAGAGGTGGGGAACCTTTGTACCATTAGAGGCCACATTTAAATTAGGCAGTAATAAAGGAGGCCGCTATAATTTTTTATATTTCACTGTTGGTATTTTTATTTATTTAAGCATACATATATATATATATAAATATTCATCCAGATCTTTAAATTTTAATAAACAGCTACATATTTAAATACCGCTGCAAATAAAATTGATATTAGTATAAGTATTTTTAAATAAATTCATTTTACTTTTAAGAAATACAATAGAAAAATAATAATATCAAGTTACAAAAAACTAACATAGCAACAATACGTAAAATAATTTTAAAATTAATACAAGAGTAGCTTTTATGAAAGCCACACAAGAAACTCACAGAGGCCGCACGTTCCCCGCCTCTGTATTAAACTTTTATGATATTTAGAATTACAAAGATCGCCAGATGTTTTACATTTGCACTTATCAGACTTGCATTGTCCCTTGCAAACACATCCCTGATATCCCTGTCCTCCAGAAGGAGATGATTTTCTAACACATTCTCGAAGCGCCAAGCAAAATATTTATGAACTTTGATCACATTCGCCATTACAAGTTGGGAATTACACAAACTTGCCGGTTAATTTGATAAGTATTCAATAATTTATCACATGTACCAAGTTTACGCAGTTTTACATAATCACCGGGGCTGATTTTCATATTTTTCGCTGCGAGCCGTAGCTCGAACTCGTGTTCCGGCAGTATTGTTGGTAATTCAATCGGTGCAACCTGTCCGTTCAGTAACACAGTGCATCCGTTTACTTTGAAAGTTGTGCGGTTCGTGCCGCTTTTTCATCGTGACCATAAATTAAACAAGTTAAATTTTTAATGGTACGCGGTGTCTGATCGAATATTCAAGCGTGACCCACCGGTGATGCTACCGTAACAGATACTATATACTTTCAGTGAACATCATAAAAATAAGTATATTTAATTATACAACACTTGACACAGGTCGATACAAACACAGAGTGAATCTCTGTTAAATATTCATTTCGCGTTCATCCGCAAAAATCGAACGTTTCCCGGCGATATTTCGCCAAATGTAACGTATAGTTCGATAAAAGCGCTACACATGCATGGTCGATGAATGTCCTCTTGAAAATAAAATTCCATCGGAAATCTGGGCCACCTTTTCATCGCTATTTCATATATATTTATCGGTTGTTCATTCATATTGATGGGACGAGGCTGGATTGTTCGCTGGTAACACAGAAAATGCATGCTTTTACTTGGATATGTGGAGCAAAAATGAATTTGAAAGACTTTCCTTTTTTAAGCTCCGAGTTTTTCGCTCCTGAATCTTCAAACTTTAGCTTAACTTTCGATATTCAACTAATGTCGCTTTAACTTTTGATTTATTCGCAATTTGAAGCCGTCAACTTTTAGGAGTTAACACGTTGGCTACCACGGGGGTCACCGGTGACCGGCACCCGAAATTTTGTACAATCAAATAATTACCAACAGAAATGATAAAATAAACCACGGATAGCGTTAACGTTAAGGTAATAATGCTAGCTATCGAATTGAAAAGTTAAATTTCAAATTAGTTGATTGTATTGTTAATAATTAGGATTTCAGCGTGTCTGACTACCCACGTCCGTTTTCACTGTGGCAGTCAACGTGTTAAGAACAATCCAACCAGACATAAAAGTACTTGTGTCACTGAAATTTTTGTTAACACTGTAACAGTGGAAATGACCGTGTATGGTCAGACACCTTTAAACACCAATCATCAAGGATACAATCGGTTAATTCTCGCAGCAAAGCTTTTAACCGATAGTATAATATAACCTTTTCTTTTATTATATAATAATAAGGTCCCAGTTTACAACCTTCTGTAATTGTAATTGATTTTATAACCTTCTTAGTTATTTCTTATAAAATCAAAAGAAACGATGTTAATTAGAATCTGTATTTAACGAAAAATACAAACCAGAAATGAAACGAAACTAAAAATAGCAAAGTTTGAAATTATTCAAATTAATAATACAACTTTAAACACTGATATATTAAAAATCTCAGGTATCTAAATTTTAGTGGAAGTACACACATTTCATACGTCTGGGTCGCAATTGACCCGACTCCGATATTTAAGGGTTCCGTGTAGCGTTAACATCGTTCCGGAAGGTTTGAAATGTGTCCTCAAAGTGTACCAGATACACACTGATCGAACTTTTATGGAGAATTAGTATTGCCAGAGCTAGTCGGTCGACAGGATGCAATCGATAAGGAAGGGTTTAAGCAACGGGAGAATTGTCGTTGACTCGAGGAGCCGAGTGGAGCAAGTGCTAATAACCCAGATGCAAATTGATAGCGGTCATTATCATAGCAACAACGAGTGTACACGTTGGATCGTGAGAAGGGTGGCGAGATTTATTTTATCTCGTTTAAATTCCCTTCCTTCCCTTTTAGCCATACGACTTTGTCGAATCTTTCCGGAATTGGACGTACAGTAGCTCGCATATTTATTCGCAGTAGATTCATTTCCATAGAGTTGAAAGCAATTTGCACCCTTTGAATTTACAAACGAAATATAATTTCTTTGGTAGGATTTCCAAATATTATATTAATCGCTTTTTTTTTTTTAACACTGAGAGGCAAGATATTGTAAATAACCATGGAAATGATAATTATTGTAAATAAATCTTTTCGCATTGAAAGAAACGACATTTCTTTTCGCTTTAATACTCGAGTCGGTGTATTTAGGGTTTTCTAAAAATTGTATTCCCTTTTCTTGAGACTCGGTGGCCCGAATAATCTTTCGATAACGCAGAAAGGCGGGAATTTTATTTGAATTTAAAATCACTGGTCCGAAACACCTGATAATGAAATCTAACAATCGAATCTTTCAGTTTTTCTACGTCAAAAAATTCAGAAGTGATAAACGTTTCCAAAGTTTATACCTTACGATAATTTACCTTACGATGAAATTTGTAAGGGTTACAGGGAACAGCGCTGTCCCGAAAAGATGTCACCTGTTGAATTCTCAGTCGGATCGGAGAAATACAGTTGTCGTATTTCCTTGGAAATTGCATGCTATCGCAATTGGATAGAGGAAGAACTTTCATTCTTAAATTATCTTCTGAAATGAAACTATTTTTAAATTATTCACTTTTACCGCATAAAAGTTTCATATAATACGACTGTCACGATTAAACTATTTATTATTTTACATCCGAACATAATTTTCTTAAAATCATAACTTGCTGGTAGTAAAGAAAATGAATGGAAAAAGGACTCGAATATGACAACCATTTTATTTCCTCATTGAAAATAAGTATCCATGTGGATAACAATGGGAACCAAAGGGTCATTAAGACAGAATCGATTTACTGTGACATGTACCTACATAAATGTACATGCGAAATAAATAGGTGATCGACGAGGCAACGGTGAAAAATCAATAAAAACGGACAAGTTCTGTAAATTACACGACTGTTATTTGGACCGGTTTTAATTGAAATTGCTACGTAATGGATCGTTGGTTGTATGTTTTTTTTGTTAGGGGAATTCGTTCGAGTGAAACGAAACTTCTGGGCGAAACGGCGCAACGTTTAAACGAGAAACTACGGTCCAGTTGATGCGGCATCGAAGCCGGGAGGATTGTTTGTTTTCTATAAAGTTGAAACACGAAATGATACGTTGTAATATGAAACATTGAAATTGGAATGATATGGTAAAATCTTGGGATTCGAGTGATATTAATTCTCGTAACTGATATTTTCTTCATCTTCGTATCGAATTAATTTCTATTCGAAATACAGCGTCAATGGTAACAGTTTCTAACCCTTCCTATCATGAAATGTGGAAAACAACACTGCGGACGAACGACTTAATTTTAATCCGATAGTTTTAAAATCGACGATCATATTGTCTCTCTTGCACCACTTGTTTATTTCAAACGCTAAACCACTGGTTCTTAACCGGTGTTCCGCGAAATTATGGAAGCCGAACTTTTGTTAAAATGATTTTTATAATATAGATTGTGGGGAACGTGCGGCCTTCATAAAAGGTAGCTCTTGTATCAACACGTTGGCTGCCACGGGGGTCACCGGTGACCGGCACCCCAAATTTTTTACAATCAAATAATTAACAAAAGAAACGACGAAACAAACCACGGATAGCGTTATCATTAAGCTAATAATGCTAGCTATCGAATTGAAAGGTTAAATTTGAAAATTAGTTGGTTATATTCTTAATAATTAGGATTTCAACGTGTCTGACTACACACGTCCGTTTTCACTGTGGCAGTCAACGTGTTAATTAATATTTAATTTATATAATATAATTAATTATATAAATAATAGAATTAAATAAACTTCTACTTAATATTATAGCGACCTCCTTCATGAATGCCTAATTTAAATATGGCCTCTAATGGTAAAAATGTTCCCCATCTCTGATATAGATATTAATTTAAACGTTGTATATAATTAATGAAACGTGAATAAGATGATTCAATTTGAAAATTTTCTAATGTAGAAGTGAATGTGATTTTATGAATAAGAAAGATCGACTCTTTTAAAAATTCGAAACCAAAAAATCGATATAAAAACTTGATTTAGTGAAATTGTACCGAAAGAATCGATTTTCTAAAGATACGAATCGAAATCAAACATCCCTAGCGTGCCACAGAAAACGGTATTCAATTTGGCGTGATCCGTCGGTAAGGTGCAATCGAAGGTGACCGAAAATGGTACTTCGAAAGGAGCTGTGGAAGGGGTAAGTGAGGAGTCACGTGCACGCGGCTATCCCGACATGTATACGCAACCGTGAAGCACGCACGGTTCACGGTACGCTTACTCCCCTCCCGTGCCCGCCACCCTATCCCCTCGTACGTGCCGTCACCCCTCCTCCCTCCCTCTTTCCTTCCCTCTCTCACACACCGACTCTGCTATCCGTGCCTCCCGTCCACCCCCACCATCCCACGGTATCGTTGCCCCCTCTTGTCTCCGCCTCCTCAGCTCGTCGTCACCGGCGGGACTCGTCGCGGGACCCGAAACCGGCTGACAATTTATGCCCAATTACACCCTAATTATCGTAATGGCACGACCGCTACGGTACAGCTGGTGCACGGAACCTCGAGTTAAGTAACTGTCGCCAGGTTTACTCCTTCGGTTCGACGAGCTTCGTCGACGTCGCGACGCCTACTACGGATTACAACTTATCGGCTGACGTTAGGAGTATCTTGCGGTACCATTCGAAGATCCAAAGGGATGGAAAGTCTAGGAAGTTTGATACCTTTGTGTGGTGGGTTGAGAGGTAGTGGGAAGAGATGTTTATGATTCGTATGGTTGAGATTGTTTGTGGTGGATTTGGTATATTGTTTAATTGTTTTTGTGGTACTTTGATTCTTGGGAATGTGGAAGAAGAAGTTTGGGATGTTTAGTGGAGTTAAGTCGTTCGGGTTGATTAATTAAGGTTTTGGATATGTGAGGTATCTAGGGGGTTTGAAGTTTGTAGGAATGGAATATTGATGGGATTGGTTTCTTTTTAATATTCGGAATTTCTTAGTAGGTAGTTGGAAATTTGCTAATTTGTTGATTAGAGATCAGCGAATTTCCTCACCAGAAATTTCCGAATTTCTCAATGTTCTAATCAAAAGTAACCGAGCTTCCGAATTACTTAATTAGAAATTTCTTAATTTCCTAATGAGAAATTAGTGAATTTCCGAATTTCTAAATTTCTTAATCAGAAATTACCGAATTTTCCAATTACCTAAATAGAAGTTTCCTAATTTCTTAATTAGAAATTAGCAAATTACCTAAATAGAAATTTCCTAATTTTCTAATTACAAATTAGCAAATTAGGCCTCACCAGAAATTTCCAAATTTCACAATTTTCTCATCAAAAGTCACCGAGCTTCCGAATTACTTAATTACAGATTTCCTAATTATCCTAACCAGCACTTGTATGATATCCGAATTTCCTAATTACAAATTACTTGAAATCACGGATTTCCTAATGACCCGACTAGAAATTTCTCACCTTCCTAATTTCCCAATTTCCCAATTAGAAACATCCTAATATTCTGCCACGAACTGTATAACATTCCCACTTATAAAATCCCAAGGTTCAATAGTCCTAGTGTGTTAATATCCAAAATTTTCCAAATGTCGAAGCTGTTAAACTTGTGGACAACTTTCCACCTTATCACTACCTATACAACGATAAGAGACGCGCCCGTTCACGCGTTGCCCATTATCGGATTCCTATTGGTCATTCGGAAATGTCTAGTCTAATAAATGCTTCTATTTCGAGGGAACGGCCGACTTAATCGACGTGAACCGTTTGCTGGATGGCAAAACAGGCAAGTCGGAAAAAGCCGACGTGTCATCTGGGAAACACATGCTGCGAACCATCGTTTCACCTTCGAATTTAAAGCCTCCCCATTTTCCTGTCCCATTACGTACCTGACTGTTGGCCCACAGTCGAGGTAATTTACCATTTTGAACGTACCGGATCAAAATCTCGACTTGTCAACTTTAAACGAGTAGGATTTCATCTTTACTCGATTGAACGTAAACTATTTCGAATCTTATGCATTCATTGTCAAACCTATCACAGTTAAATCCACACTTTTTCTATCAAAAAGTAGATATTTATTACTTTCTTATGTAAAAAGACAAAAAAATAGCAGAGGTTTAATGTTTTCCTTACTGAATCCCGCATTTGAAATTCCAGACCTTATGCTTCTGACTTGAATTCTTGAAATCTTCGAAAATAGCAGTAACTTTTGTCGCTGTTGACTCATAAATTGATTTGACAGGATATATTGTATTTTTTCAACGATTTTTAGAATTAAAAGCGAAGGAGTGTTTCGAATTATGAAATTCGGTGGAAATCAGTGTCGAAACGAGCGAGGGGTTGAAGCGACAAGCACCACGGTTCGACCCCTAGATATTCGCCCTTCGACACTCGTTGATATTTAATGAGACATTCAAGATAAGGGGAAAGTGTAGCGAACCGGTAGAAAAATCAGTTTGCTCTCATACACCTTGCAGAAGATTCTTCGTGTTTCGCTTTTATTTTTTTACATATCCTCAATTCAAACCCTTTCCATACGATTTCTTATCTTACGTCACGAGAATTATCAAGCTGCTTTTGTCAAAATATAATTAACAATTTCTACCAATTATTTAGAATTTATTATACTATTCGCTAGTTTATGTTAATTACCTTCTGAAATGGTGTTGCGCCCTCAATCTTTTAAGAAGTGCGTGTTGTAAATTATTTGAATCCCATAAAGGGGGTTACGATCACGGAAAGATCGAGAAATGCTGGATTATAAGTTCGAAGAAGATAAATTTGATAAAAAAAAAAAATCGATGGATCTAAGGATTGATCGGCATCGTAGGAAACGTGGAACCGTGAAAACGGGTCCCATGGGGGGGTTAGTGGCGGTCGTTATCGAGCCGCGTTATACGCCGAATTAAAGGGGTATGGTAAAATACCATGGGGTCGCGGTCGAAGCCACGCCTCGTTCTCTGCAGTTCTCTCCCCCCTCTCCCTCCCTATACGGTCAAAATAAAAACATGAACGATTTGTCTTTGGTAAATTTCATGATAAAAGCTTCAAACCCTATTTGACGCATTGACTGTTGTGTCACCCCTTGCGTGACAAAAAGCTTGAATGTCATATGATTCGTAACAACTTTTATTATCTCGAACGGCTGCTGTTTGCAAAAACATCGAAGAATAATTTATTTTTTAATAGTTTTCTTTACAAAGTATAATTTCTGCATTTTTATAAATGAAAAATTAATCAAAGCTGCTCTAGTTAGGTGACCGAACATCATAACTGATCGAACACATTATTTTTCTTCGACGAAACTTTGTGTATGTTTTAAATTTTCATTATTGGCTCGGATGAAAAAGTCGAGATATGTGATCCTCACTGTATCCTTCATAATTTCAACCAACTGGGATTTTTCCACCATTTTTTTTTTTTATCATCTAGTAAACTAGTTCTTCTAGTTTATCAAAAAAATTCGAATCATTTGGTCCAATATCAAAAGAGGAAATTGTGTTTTAAAAGGTGTCCGACTACTTTTCAGAGCCACTGTATAAAGAGTTCGAACCTGTTTACGAGGTACTTGATCCCGTGCCTAATTATAACACCAAAAGTATCATTTTTCTTTTTGTTCGAATCAATTTGATCACCCACCGTACATATGAATTTCGGCCTTCGAAACCCCCTTAAGATGAATGAGATGCAACTGGTCCCATTCGGGGATCCTTCGTTAAACGAGCCAAACCGCAAAGACAGCACGAGAAAAAAAGGATATAAATAAAAACATTCGATAAACGCTTGTTAGTTTCGTTTTCTTATTAATCAGAGCCCGTTGGCAAGGTTTAACATTGTAATTACATAATTACGTTCCGTGATGCGAGATAATACTACTCTCTGGAACACGTTCTACATCCCCTTCCTTCTCCTCGTCCTTCTCGTCCCATGATACACAACGTGTACGTGTGTGCGTATCGGAGAGATTCGTGCAATCGACGAACGAAAAAAAAAAGGAAGAAAGAAAGAGGAGGATTGTTGGGTGAAGCTGAACAGAGAATATCGGAGACTGATAAAAAAGATACTTCCGAGCTATTTACCCGTGATCGCGTGCATTGGAACACCGCCAAAAATACTTTGGCTAGTTGCTTAGCTTCTTTTAAATCTGTTAGAACACGAACGAGCAAGTGTGCTTGTTTACTTGTCGATTAAGAAACGTCTGGTGAGCGGGTAAAAAGAGTGTAAATGAAATTTTTGGAGAAAATAAACGTAGCATACGGATTGCTGGATGTTAACATTTTTATTGGCAAGGTATTCGTCTTTGAAATTTTATTTAACACGTTGGCTGCCACGAGGGTCACCGGTGACCGGCACCCGAAATTTTGTACAATCGAATAATTAACAAAAGAAATGACGAAACAAACCACGGATAGCGTTATTATTAAGCTAACAATGCTAGTTATCGATTTGAAAGGTTAAATTTGAAAATTAGTTGATTATATTTTTAATAATTAGGATTTCAACGTGTCTGACTACACACGTCCGTTTTCACTGTGGCAGTCAACGTGTTAATATCCTGTGAAAATGACGAACAAGTTGGAATTCGATTAACGTTAGCGGCTATCTGGTTAATTTCGAATGATGTGTCTTTAAAAACTTGGATATTTAGAAATAATATAAATAAAAGGATTGAGAATTGAACTGGAATAGTGGTCGATTATTATCAAACGTACATCTCGTTTGATTCCCGTTCTGTAAGGGTGTAACACAAATGGAAGAAGCCAGAAAGAGCCGATATACGATTAAAACCTGGTGACCTTCTTTTTTCTCCACTTCCCCGCGGTTATATTAATTGGACGGCGCGGTTAACCGAGCGGAGTAACAGCACGCTTCGCCTTAAAGTTCTCAGGGCCCAATGGATGGCTAATGGATAAAGCGGACGAGTTATGCTAATAAGCGTGCAAAGGCACGCCAGAACGCATGCGCTACGGACTCATGAATATTCATCCCGCTATCTGATTACGTCACTGATTGCCGGTATTCGAAAGTGTTTGCTCGCCAAAGTCCAGGCTTAAGGTATCGTGCCGAACCGATCATTCGCAACTGTACCCACCTTACTTGTTTCTGTTCGCGTGAAAACAATTTTTGTGTTTTTTTTTACATTTTCTTTTTAATAATTCATACCACTCGGTATTGGCGAAGTAATGGGAACACGGTGATTAGAGTTATTGGAATTAAAAATTATCTGAAATCGAAGTTATCCGAATTTAAAGGTATCAAAGTTGGGAATTATCCGAAATCGAAGTTATCCGAATTTAGGGCTATTAAAATTAAAAATGACCCAAATTCGATATTAACCAAATTCCAAAATAGCCGAAATCGAAGTTATCCGAATTTAGGGCTATTAAAACTCAAAATGACCCAAATTCGAAATTAACCAGTTTCCAAATTACCCGAAATCGAAGTTACCCGAATTCCATAATACCCGAAATCGAAGTTATCCGAATTTAAAGCTGTCAAAGTTGGAAATTACGCGAATTCGAAATTATCCAATTTCCAAATTACCCGAATTCAAAGTTACCAAAATCAAAAATTACCCCAATTCGATATTAACCAATTTCCAAATCGCCCAGAATCCAAAACACCCAAATCCCAGATCACCGAAATTCCCCTGAATCCACAGTAAACCGGATTCAGAAATCTGCAATAACGTCGAAAAATACAGTACCAGAATGGATAAATAATGATCGTGTCTGATCGGTGGTAGTCAGGGTGCGAAAATAGAAAATCCGATTGGCCGGTGCGAAAGAGAGCGGAACAAAAGCTTCATACAGAATTCAGTGTCATCGGCTTCTCTATAATCGGACCGTAGTATCGATCGGTTACCACCAGATATACACCTGCTCGTGAGCAAGGCTTTCCCCTGTGCCTGGTTGTTACCTCCTCTCTCTCTCCCCCCCCCCTCTCTTTCTTTCTCTTTCTTCCTCTTGTCCCCTTCTTCATCCCATCATACAACTTTCTATCTTTCTCTTTCCCTCGTGTCTTTGTCACGCTTCAATTCTTCTACCTCTGTCTCACTCGCTCCTTCTGAGGAATTTCACCCAGGGCTAGCTTGTTAATCTCGTCCGCCGACATCGCCATCTTTACGGCGCCAGCCGGCAAGAGATCGTGGTCGATAGCAGAAACACCACGATAATACGTTATCATTAAGAACGACCGACCTACGATCCAATCCCTCGATCGTTTGCCCTCTTTTGATCGATCCTTGAAACAAGGATACTTTTCGAGATATTTTATGGTCGAGAAAAAGGACCTGGGATGTTCGTTTAACGTTTAATTACCGATTTTGATGGAATTAGTAAGTGGGCAGATGGGAGTTGAGAAAATTTGACTTATTCGCTTTTCGATCGTATCTTGGAATCAGGAGAAATCGTATGGTTAAAAAAGGGGATCTAGATTGTTGATTTCTAGTTAAATTGTTGATTCTGATGGAACTGGTGATAGGATCAGTCTTAACTGATCTCTGGAACTAAGATAATTTAGCACTGATTTTGTCAGAATTTGTAACACATAGTTACTATACTAATAGTATTGTACTAAAGTAAAAAAGTAACTTAACTAACTTTAACATACAGTAACATAACTCATAACACTATCTTTATGTATCTTTTTCTGAAAAAAAAAACCACAAAATCATCATACCAATTTAAGGGTTAAACTAACCATGGAAGATATCCCTTAAATTTACAAATATATCGATCGTGCCCTTACTAATTAATTCCTGACAATTATACATCAGGATAGACGTCAGAAAAATTCACGATGAACTTTCGTCTGTTTCAGGATACTTTTGTTTGAGTTCCCGAATTAGAGCAAGTTTTTTGTTCGGCGAACACGAAGAGGAAGTCGATGCTCGGCCCCACCTGGAGACGTTCCAAAAGACATTCGTTTGCGCGCCAAAATCGCCTGACACTGTCAACGCCAAGGTGAGTTGAAAAAAAAAGCGCAGACACAGCCAGTCCCAGGCTCTTTTTATTCGCTTCGTTCCTAACGAACTCTGCGACAGTGCTCGTCACGACCAGGAATCTCGAGATTCTTTTTATCCTACCGTTCCAAGCTAATTCCATGATTTTGAAAATTTAATCACCGAACGGTGGATGCCAAATCGACGTGGACAAGAATCTTTGGATTAAAGTTTATCACTTGCTTTGCAATCAAAATTAACCGAGTTTTGCAGTGCAAACTCTTGAAGACCAAATTTTGAAAAGAAAAAATTGCAAATATTTTATATTTCATTATTTCTATACTATTTTTGCCGATATTTCAGAATAGATACATAGAGTGATTTTTTTGGAAATTTCAACGATCCACCGTCCGAGGATGAAATTATCAAAAAGAGGGAAAATTAATTTAACGCACAAACGCAAATAGAATAACTTTGCGCGCCAAATTTTGCACCTGACAATATTAATATTTCTAAAACAGGTATCCGTAGCTCGATCTTAATTTACTCTTTCGAGTAATTAATAATACCGCGTGAAAATTAATAATTACAGTCCCAGTACCATATAATATACAAATCTTAATAAAATAATATCCGTAACTTTTGAACATTTTATCGTACATAAAACATCTGGCGGGGAAATTTGAATTTTTCAATCGAAAAATTGTTCAGCCCAACCAAGAAACCGATGAAAACATTCATTTACATTCTGCATACGAAACGACGATCAAAGTGTTATGATTTAATCAAATGACATAAACGCTTTTGTCTGGTTTCTAAGAAGGATCACGAAGGCGAATTGAATTAGAATTGAATCGCGCGAAGGCGACGGTCAATTACAGGCGTTTTTTCACGGAACGACTTATAGAATCATGTTCGATGATCTCGAATCAACGTGACAGTACAGGATCGGTATGCGAACGCTTAGGAATCGATGATTTCATTCGCGATCGACTGCAGTTTCTGACTCGATCCAGGTGTGTCGCCAACGAGACCGACATATTAGTCCGGCTAGAAAATTCTACTTAAGTCACTTGACACGTATATAAAATAGACCGTGTCATTTGATAACATGATAATAATTGAAAATTTGTGAGGGGGGGGTTGGGTTCAGTTTCAATTTATTCTCAATTGTAGCACACTTAACATATTAACTACCGGTCTAGAATGGAAAAGTAAGCCCTAGTATTTTATAATTTGGTGGTAATTGAGAATTAGGGGGAGTATTTTCCATTTATTCTCGATCGTAGCACGCTTAACTTTCATTATTTCAACAGTGTTATGGACGAAACAAATAATGGTCAAGCGTTTGTTAATTGATTTTCAGTTACCAATGGATAGTATCGAAAAGCGTATTAGAGGAGAAACTATAGTAATCAAAGGCTTTTACTGATGGATAGTATTGAAATAACTATTGCTTCCGGTAGATTTTTGCCTTGAATTATCCTTTCAATGTTGTATAATATATTCGTTGTCAAACGACTTCGAGTATTACAATTTGGAGCTACTTTTATTATATTTGAAATATTCTCTCAAGTTTCGAGTGAAATTGAGATTCAATTGGCGAAGTGTGTTCTTTAAGTAATTGATAGAAATTTTCTGGCAACGGAGGAAAATAGGTTTTCTCGTATGTTTAATAATTCCGAGTGAAATCGTGGAGGGGAAACCTGAGAGGGTTAAACATTCACTATTTGAATTTGGATGGGTTTAATTCGAATACGAGGACAAATTGTAAACAATGAGTAATGCAGAATGGTCTGACACAATTTCATGACATAAAAGTTTCTCGAAATAGCACTTGTGATGCATCAAATTGAAGCTTGAAGTTTAATGAAAATAACTATATAAACGATTTATCAACATCTTCAGTATCGAATGAATGGTTATCAATTATAACAAACAATACCCGATTTTGAAACGTGTACCATCTGACGCAACTTCATCACATAAAAGTTTCTCGAAATGGCACTTATGATACATCAATCTTTAGACAAAACTTTGCTGAAAATGTCTATGTAAATGTTTCGACAATATTCTTAACACAAAATGGCTGATTCTTCGTTGCAACAAACAACAAATTAATCGGTTCAAAGTTTATTTTGCTTACAACTTTCTTTCAATGGAATTCAAAAATGTTGGAAACCATACGATTTTAATTTTCAAACAAATACGTTGTACATTCCATGGTATTTGATCGATGGAAACGAAATTGTGGCGTCGAAACGCCATTGAAGTCTCTGCGAGATACGCGAGTCGGTCGTCGTGCGTTTTAATTATATTTTCTCTCGCATTATCGCGACAGTGTCGTAACTTAACATCCGTCGACTATCGTGCACTTCCCATATGCGTCGATAAATTGCACCATACCGGTAACCCGTATTTTAATAAAACACCGCTGTACATACAAGTTGCGGCCGAATAACATTGTACAAGCTGGCACGAGGTGATTCCTTCCAGTTAGTTAAATACTAAAAAAGTATTTTGTGAGAAATGGTAACTATTCAAAGTCAAATGTTCAATTTTACCGGACAAGTTGTTCGTATTTTTAATATTTTTAAAAAATCTATGCAACCTATCGTTTTGATTGCACGTCAAACGATAACTATATACGTATAAAATAATGCCTTATTAGAATTTTTGATTTTAGATAAACTGGAGGACAGATATGTCAAAAGCCACTGAAGAAATTACGCGTACATGAAAAAATTTAAATAACTTAACAAAAGTATGATATAAACATCTACAAACTTTCAAATGAATCAATTAAAAATGTAAAATAATCCATATTTTTCACGAAAAAAAAAAGAAACTCCCCCCTTAAAAATACACGTTTCGAATATACCCCTGTTATTACAATATCCGAAACACACAGTCGAACAATCGACCGGGAGACCCGTCATTTCAATCTCGTTGCTTGCCGAAGCTACCGCAGCACTCCCTTCCGGTATCGTTCGCGAAAATTGTCATCCGGTCGTGTGTGTAATCCGTAATTTCCATTCTCTCGTCGCGTGTGGATACACACGTGTGTCTGTTTTCGGCTGTTCTGTCAACGAGAAACAAGAAGGGGGGGAGGGGGGGAACAGACGGAGGAGGAATCCTGCGACGATACGCGAGCAACGCCAGAACGGAAGTCGAGAATGTGGGGCGGTGATGGGCCACTTCCGGTGGTCCCCGTGCACCGCTGTAAAGTCAAGTCTCGTTCCGTACGCTCTGTGGCCACGATCGTAGGCTACTTTGACCGTCGGCGAAACCACAGACGAGACCGTCTGTCTCGTCGTTTCATTTAAACGATTAGCCAAGCTCGGTGACACGTCGAGGGAATGCCAGGGATATCCCTCGGGACGACGTCTTTCTACCCTCGAATCGGGACAAACTTGACCTTCGGGAAATTTACACCACGGTGTTTCGATTTGTTAACCATTTGACTTACAATATCGGGTCACACACACGTGACGCAGCTTACGGTTCGGATGTGAATTCTGTCGTTCGAACTTTGATTACGATTGAATTTGAAGTTTAATTCTGATTATTATTTACACGGTAAAGTATACGTAATATTAATAGAAATATTTAGTTCTGACCGATGATACTGTCGGGAAAATCGTAAGGCAAGGGGCCAAGCCATACAATTGTCGACCCATTTCGATTATGTACTTTGTCGAATTATCCTACGAAGTTCGGGGCCAATCGTGAACTCTATTTAGGGAAAATGCAAGAATATTTTGATCGATGTTAGATGGTAGAAGTTTTGAAATCAGAAGGTTTCAAATATTGGGGAATAATTATTTATTGCAATTTATTGAAACGTGAACTATTTAGGAAATTCCGGAAATCTAACATTATGAATTATTTACGAATGATTTTATAATATAGTCGAAAGCAATGTATTGTATACGTTGCATTAGGTGAAGAAGGATTAAGGATACTCTACTGAATTTAATCAAGAAGTGTTTTAATTGTTTTACGGTTCGCTGATAAGCTTCGCGTTGATTTATGATACCAAATGGAATATGTTCGACTGTGTTCAACTTGGAACTGAGCACGAATTAACTAGCGTGAACGGAATGGTTCGAAATGATTCTTCAGACATCCATTACGATTCGTGTTTTAATTGGATTTATCTGTGTAAATGTTAAATAACCGTGACTATTTTTTTTTAATTAATATATTAACACGGTTTCACGCGCAGAACAACATTATTTTGTAATGAATCTCTATATAAATAAAAATTGTGAATGTTTGTTTGTTCAAAATCTTAAATCTCCGAAAGTTCTTCACCGATAGCTTTGAAATTTGGACACAATGTTATATTCGAATACGCGCGTGTTTTTATATACCTAGTATTATATAGATGTCACACCTGTGACGGGTAAGAACATGCTTCTTTTGAATAAGAAACGTGCGCTTTCTCTTTTATTTCTTTTCAATTTAACCAGACTGATTGTGAGCCACAGCGACGCGTGGCCGAGTACAGCTAGTTGTTAAATATTGTTGTGACGACTTTCTGGTGCTAATCCTTTGATATGTGAGATTTGTATTCTTAAAAATACAATATATCTAAATTTCCAAATTTCCAAATATATATTTCTAAATTTTCAAATCTCCAAATATACGAGTATATTTCCAAATTTCCAAACCTCCAAATATACGAGTATATTTCCAAATTTCCAAATTTCCAAACCTCCAAATATACGAGTATATTTCCAAATTTCCAAATTTCCAAACCTCCAAATATAGGTTTTAAATTTCCAAATTACTAAATATATGTATTTCTAAATTTCTAAATTTCCAAATCTCCAAATATGTATTTCTAAATTTCCATATTACCAAATATATATTTCTAAATTTCAAAATAAAGGTTTTAAATTTCTAAATATATATTTCTAAATTTCCAGATATAATATTCCCAAGTTTCCAAATTCCTAAGAATATAAAATTCCCAAGTTTCCAAACACCCCAAAATATAACATTTCAAAGTGCCCAAAGTTCCTCTTTTAAATTCCTATTGAAAAACACAGTACCTCGAGTCAATATCGCGACAGACGTGGAACAATGCCACGTAACCAAGAAACTCATAAAGATAAGTACAGGAAGCAACGAACAAGGCAGAGCTTTTGAAATTTTACTCCAGATAAGAAAACGACTCCCACATCGTCGTTCTATTATGTTACTCGCGATTAATTGCGTTTACGTGTCTCCAGCACAAAACATTTTATAAAAACAACACCATCATAAAAATATTTCACATTTCCTTTCTCACATCCTATAAAAGAAACCAAATCTATTTTTATGGCGCTAAAACGATATTGCGTGTTCTAAATCTTCTTCATTTTATTTATTATTATATCAATCATTCTGTAAGACTTTAATCACTTTTATATAACTGTACAAGTTGGATTTGATATAATGTATAAATTGTTTCATTAACACGTTAACTGCCACAGTGAAAACGGACGTGTGTAGTCAGACACGTTGAAATCCTCCTAATTATTAAAAATATAATCAACTAATTTTCAAATTTAACCTTTCAAATCGATAACTAACATTATTAGCTTAATAATAACGCTATCCGTGGTTTGTTTCGTCATTTCTTTTGTTAATCATTTGATTGTATAAAATTTCGGGTGCTGGTCACCGGTGACCCCCGTGGCAGCCAACGTGTTAAAATAGTAGATTTTGAGGAGGTTCGATAAGGAATTTTTAAAAAAGAATATACAATGATTTTGTTAGTGAAATACGATTCAAAAAAAAAAAAAAGAAAAAAAAAGGAAGAATGGAACCGACTCGACGAGAAGGAACGAAACGAGGCGAAACGAGCCGAAGGTTTCCGAGTCACGAGGTTGGAACGAGCGCGCCTCATTGCACGAGGAGGTCACGTGAGCGCCGGGTCACTTAACTCTCGGCTTCCCTCGCGTGCGCTTCGTTTCGGTGTTTCGGTATGCGACTGAACTTCTGCTCTCCGTATCCTCGGAGAACCAACATCGAAACAAGAAGGAATACAAATTCGATCGAGGCTAACAAAACCAAGTGTCTCTACACAAATCGAATAAAAATATATTCGAAACGCTCAAGCGTGGATACACACTTTTACAATTGTAACACTTATGTCTAATCATGGACCAAACTTATGAAATTAGGCATTGAGAAAATAATATTCGAAGAGATATACCGAGTTCTTTGGATAAAATGTCTTATCTATCATTTTTTTAATTTTAATTAAGGTGTTTTCAAGTATTTGGATATTCGATCTGGATTTTACCTTTTAAACAAAGCTTACCCTTTGCAGTACTCTGACTCGTGACGCACTTTGCAGTAGAAATATTACAAATCTGACTGGTACTGTCGGTATAATTTTGGATTTTAAGCGTAATTCCAACTATAACTGAGATAACAAACTATCGTTGAACGTAAATTGCCGGTGCCCTACAGAGCTGTTGAATAAAAGATCTGTACTTACGTTTGGACATAGAACCATCAACCGTAACAGTTTGATTTAATACTGTAACGATAAATATTCATCTCTTCCTGACGCATCTACCGAAACAATGATACGGCAAAGGGGTTAAAAGCGTTCCACGTGGTTAGAGCTATCTTTTATTCACCCTTTATTCCTCCTCTTAACAAAAATTTATTATCTAAACAACAAAACTTCACGTATCGTTAAGAATTCGAGTTACGCAGTCGGTGAAAGTCTGGCTCCACCATTCAAGGATTAGGCATCCGAGCAAAAAGTGAAAGAAAGCTTATCAGAAAGAAAAAAGCATCAACGTCACGATAGAAACGAGAATATATCATAGAACCTCTTGTCTCTAAATACAAAGGGGTTAATTATAATCGATCCTTTTCCCTCTTGTTTCATCGAATCGCTCTGTTCCTTGTTCCGCTCTCTCACTGTATACCTTTCTCTGTCCTACTCGCGGTGTACCGATGGGGGCGCCATGTGCGCGACAGAGAAACACCGAGTACCACTCATAGGAGCGTAACAATGGCTTTCCATGCCGGCTCAACCAACCAGACGACCGACTGACGATCATGACGAATCGTTCCCCGTGGGATCAACAGGACCCAACCAAACGGACCAGCTTATGGATTTTTCTGGAACCTGTTTCAAGAATGTACGATCTATTTTGGGACCACCACTTTTGAACACACCACGCTATCGGTACACGATTCTGTTCGATCGTGTTCTGTTCGCTCCTGATAATTGTTGTTAGCAGCACCGATCTAGAATTGGGTTACGAATTATCACACTATCCGAAATATGGACATCTTCCTTTATACTTCATTTGTCATCGAATAATCAAGCAATTTATTGTACAAAGTAGCCATCAGCGAAAGGATTAATCAAAATTAAGAAATATGACATAAACGTTCGTGCTGCAAGAGGATTGTTCAAGTTGTTATAAGACAGCTATCGCAATTTTTCCACCGTCTTGTAGGAATGTACCAAAAGTCCACGATGTCCGGTGAAACCGAGGTTCGTACGGAGATTGTTAAATGGTGAACGTGACAACTTAACCGATTCGTAAGATTGTTAAGCGGCTATAACATTTCGATGTTTATCACGTAAACGCGGCCTAATAGGCGTTAAAAAAAAAAAGAAAAGAAAAGAATAGAAGCCTCGACAAGAGATACTTATCAAGGCGAAAGAAGCCACCTCGTAGCGAAGGAGGAAGCCGTATTTTTACGACGGCAATAACAACCGGTAATGCATAAACGTAACAGAACAAGGAATCGAATAAATGTTAATCGCGACCGAATTTTTTCTTACAATTTTCGTGGACTCGAATCTTTTGAATCGTTGCTCTAATTTTAATTAAGATCATTTTAGGGCAACTATTTATTAAGCAACAATTTCGTGGATAATTGTTAATTAATTTTGTCAGACTAAATTCTACCATCCAATTCTATCGCTTTAGTGTAGAATGTATAGAGGATAGAAATTGAAAAATACAAAACTGTCTGTTTCACATGTATTTAAATAATTTCACGTAAAAGGCAACGTCGAAACGCAGTTGACGTAGAACTTGGTGCAACGGTATTTGCTATCGATTCGGTCTCGATATCGAGCCGCAAAGAGTTAATTAACGCGACACGCTCATGTGTGAAATCTCTTGAACACATTGCACGACTTTTGTCCCCGACACTACGCGTTCCGCGTGTTTCGCGGCTTTAAAAACGAAAATGAAACCGGAAATGTCGCCCTGGACGGGATACATGTTTCGATACCAATCTGGCAAAAGAAAAACTTACAAATTAATTTCCAATCAAAGTAATCTTTCGTCATATTTGATATAATTAACTTTTTGTTCCCGCGACATAGAATTCCAGCAATTTTCACGCGAAATATACGAAAAGATTGCGAATTCAGTTTCCAATGTGATAAATGATAAAAGATTGTACCACGTAGTTTAATGTAATGAACAGTAAAGGTGTTAATTAGTAGAACTTTAGTCAAGTAGATTTTTCGAAATTTCGATCCAAATCGGCTTCGTTCGGCCGCGTCCCAACGCGACAGCTTGCTGATTTAAAGCTCCCGTCGTCCCAACGATTTCCATTCGATTAGCATTCAGGTTACCGCTCAAAGACCTCCAGCCTCGAATATTATTAAAATACACCGGGTACAGGAAGGAATCGACTCGCCATTACGATCATTTTAACGAAGATGCATCGTACAAAACGCTTGTTCCGGTCTTTTCTTAAACATTCAGAAACCATCGAAGGAAAAAACGATAGGAGGATACACGAACGAAAAACAATACTATTCTCACCAGAAAACAAAAGCAAAAGAGGAAATGACGAATACTGACCGACTGACGGCGTTTTTTAATTTTCAAACGCAGAGCGAAATAATCGTTCCAAAAATGACTATTGTTCCTTGGTATTTTGTTTTCTCGCAAGAATTATTATTCCCTAGCGCAGTTTTCTCTGGTGTAAATAATCCCTAGCGTCTATATACCTTGGTGTAATAATCCCTAGTGTCAATATTCCCTAGTGTAGTTACCCGAAGCGTCAATACTCTCTAATGTGATTTTCCGTAGCGTTGATACTTCCTAGTATAATTTTGCGGGTTGTAATTTTCCCTAACGTCTATATTCCCTAGTCTTATTATACATAGGGTCAACAATCCCTAGTTTCAACATTCTCTAGTTCAATTTTCCCTAGTATAAATAATCCCCAGTGTCAATATTTCCTAGTACAATTTTCTCCAGAGTCAATAATCCCTAATGAAAATGGTCCCTATTGTAAATATCAACTAGCGTAAATATTTTCTAGCGTAATTACCCCTAATTCCAATAATCCTTGATATCAAATACCCTTATTTTTAATAATCCCCAGATAATTTCTAGAAAAAAAAGTTCTGTCGAACTGCGATGGGAAAGTCGGAATTTCCAAGTCTGGAAACTTTCCTGGTCAGCTGAAACGTCCATCGATGGATCCTGATTCAGGAAGATCCAACGGAACCATATGGTCAGCCGCGATAACGCTGGTACACGTCGCCGCTGTAGATCCCGCAACGCGGATTCATCGCGCGCCTTCGGTGAAAGCGAGAAAGATAAAACAGCGCCGATCAGAACGAGACAGATGATAACCTTGCTTTTATCGCGGCTGCAGAGTGGCAGAGCGAAGAAGATAGAAAAAGAGACACTCGTCGCTCGAAACGAAGACAGTCTTATAGAAGACACGGTGCTAGTGACGAAGATGGAAGAGTGGCAAGAGAGGAGAGGATGAAAAGCGTACACGGTGAACAAATGAAGAGGCACACGGAGGACGTCGGAAAGAATCACGGAGGAAGGAGAGAAGCTAGCGTTTTGTTTTTTTATATTTTATTTTATAAAAATGAAAGTATTTGCTATGCAATTCTATTATTGCTAAATTTCATGTAATCATCAATGGATTGATGTTTTCTTTCACTACCAACTTGCAATATTTTTACGCGGGAACGATGAATTTTTAACACGTTGACTGCCACAGTGAAAACGGACGTGTGTAGTCAGACACGTTGAAATCCTAATTATTAAGAATATAATCAACTAATTTTCAAATTTAACATTTCAAATCGATAGCTGGAATTATTAGCTTAATGATAACGCTATTCGTGGTTTGTTTCGTCACTCCGTTTCTTAATTATTTGATTGTCAAAAATTTCGGGTGCCGGTCACTGGTGACCCCCGTGGCAGCCAAATTATGGAATTTATCCGTGTATCTTGATGGTTAACATGGAAAATTGGAAAATGTATACTGTATATTTTATAAATATCGAAATATGGAAGAATCATAGAAGAAACGGAGAAAAGCCGAAGAAGAAAGACGACAAACCTGAAACATGGAAACATGCAAAAATCGCGGAAGAATCACAGAAGAAATGTGAAAGAACTATAGAAACCAAAAGGCACAAAGAAGAATCAAACGAAAAAGCCCTAAGAAAAGATAAAAGCTAGTCTCCAAGAGTAGGTCGAAAACGACAAAGAAGAAGAGTCAAGGGAGAACCACGGAAGAACCATGAAGAGAGACGAGGGAGAGCCACGAGAGGGCTGGTAAAGGAACCCGAAGGTCTCTCCCGCCAGCTAGACGGATAATACGCTCGCGAAGCATTCGCGGATACGTCAGCTACTCTTTCTCGTGGAAGTTAGAGAGAGAAAGAATCCGGAGAAGTGAATGTTGAGGGAAGGAAAGAGACAGAAGGTTCGGCGAAGTATGCCTCCTTTTTGCGACGCCCCGAGGCTAAGATGCACCGCGGTTCTACCATCGTTTCCTAAACTTTCTAGCGGATCTTTGTACTGTACAATTGGCTAGAAAACCAGACGATGCAGATCATCGGATCTTCAGATTCGTGAACTTTTTCGGATTTTTATGGTCAAACGCAATTTGAACGATTTCTATTCAATTTCGATTATAATTGTAAATACTTTTACAATGCCATATATATGAAAATTTTAATTAGAGCGTCAGAGACCCTTCATCGACGTGGCTTAGAATTAAAAGTGAATGTAACGTACAGGGACACGGTAGAAATGAATTTTGTTACTCTGTTATTTATAATTTTAGGTGCAACTGTTCTTTTCACTTTACTGGGTCACTTTCGACTGGTTATAATTTATAATTAGATTTCTTGATCAACCTTCGAACAACGGGTCAATCATGATCCAACTTACTTCTAAAATTTGTTCATTTCGCGAGTATTTTCTTGCTGCTCCAATTTCGATAACAAAAATGATTGGCTGAAAGGGGGTTAACGTGCGAACTGGTGATTATAAAACAATCAAGAAATAACGTTAAATCGTGGAATGTGTTCGCGTGTCAGGTTGTTGCACGCATTAAAAGAAAAGACTGTGTATCCGAGCGAGAACGAACGACCCGCTTAGAATCCCGCTACTCCGGGTAAAGATAGAAACAGGAACGGAAAGAGAGTAATCAGAAGAGGGCACCAACCGGGTATCCGGCGAGGAGAAACGAGAGGCAGGGGTTAGATCTAATTACGGGTACCTTTCAACCACCGGTCGAATCGTTTTCAACAAACATCTAATGGTTCACCCCTGTCTCCATCCGTGTTGGACAAAAGATAATCTGATTAACGATTCGGGGACTAATAATTACGATTACTAAGTAATCCGGTAATCACGATTAAGGAATGGCTTAAGTAATCAATGGAGATGATTAATTATTACGAAATGATTAACTCAGGTAATTGGGATTTTAGCCATTACATTAGGCATTCAAGATACAGATCAAGATAGTATTAACCCTTGGACCCTTTTGACCCTTAAAATCAAAGAAACAAAAATTATAGTCAAAGCTAAGTTAATTTTTATTCGAAATCTTATAATTTACTGAGCGTATACACCTTTCGTAGTCAAAGGGTTAAATCCCCTTTTCTCGTGATATCGTTTAATCATGAATAGTCTAATTTTTTAAATAATGGCGTAAGGATCTTATACCTTTTGGAGTCCAAACAGAGCTTAGTTTATTTGTACCGAAGAATTTTTGCAACGAAACTTCGTTTCCCTCGAATATTTCAATATATTCATCAGGATATTTCGATTAAAAAGGGTGACTGTAAGTTACAAAAGGAAAATTGAAAAGTGCACCCTTACCTTAACCCCTGTAGAAAGAAATTAAAACTCCAAGTTATAACCTAACATAAAAGTCTTACCTAACATACATCCACCTTAATAGATTAAAACCTTTCAACTACCTTTAACCTAACATCAACTTCAATATCAAGAAAAATTTTCATCAAAAACCGACGATCGAAAGGGTCAAAAGACACCCCGCACGGGGAAGTTTGCGTATTGGCGCCAAAATCGACGATCAACCGCGTGATACAAATCGAGATCCAATAACTCGCGATTCCTGATAGAGGGAAGACGCGTGTAGGGGGTTTCGTTTCGTTGGCAAGGGGATGACGAAGAAAAGGACGAAACGACACCGAAAGATAGAAAGGGAAAGATCCCGTTGTCAGTAACACTCCCCGGTAGTAATACGTAGGACCTCGAACTCGTCTGCGGATCGATACGAGTTTCCTGGTAGACTCGCGAAAGGGGGGCTTCAGGAGGGGGGCCAGGGTGGTAGAAAAGCCGACACGAGGAGGCGAGGGGGTGGTGGTGGTGGTGGTCGGTGATATGGTGGTGGTGGACTGACACAGGGACGCCTCGGGGGTGTTTCCATAGCGACGAGAATTATCGTTAAGGGTGGGTGTACGGTCTTCCTCGTCTCTTTCTCTCTCAATTTCATCCCCTTCTCGTGCTTCTCCCTAAAAACACACGCTGGTACGTGCCCTTTTTTTTCTTCTCTCCTTCTTCCGGATAAACTCCTGATTTTTCGAACGGACTCGAAAGGGTTAGGTGGAGACCCCGAACAACGCCCAGGGAACGTTTACAGCCGATCTGCTCGTGGAGTTAGGAATCCTGAAGAGCAAACCGGGGTACTCGAAGGGATTTCTGGTTGCCCGATGGAAACAGGTGTTTCTGGGTAATGAAACCAACTGGATAGAATCATTGGTGTAAATTTAAATGATACCTTGTCAAAATTAACACTAGAACTACCAAACGGGTCAACCTGACTTGTTTCAGATTTCTTATTTTAATTTAGAAGATAAAGACTTTTATCAAGATAAAGAATTATTGTATATGTTATTTTTATTAACTCAGAAGTTAGGGTACATTGAACGCCGGTAGTTCTAGTGTTAATGCATCTCTAGTTGGAAATATAGAAAGATGATTGATTGCCTGAAGCCTTTGTGTCTTGACGATTTGGTATGATTATTTTGAACTCGAATACATTGCTGTCTTTTCGTGTTGTAGAGGGATTGTGGTACCCAAATCGTGGAAAATAGAGGCAAATAGTTTCACGATTCGATCGTGATATAAAATGAATATTTGTAAACGAAGGAGAAACACAGAATGCCTCATAGGTTGACGCACCCCTAATTGGAAGTAGAAATAACAGTTGATTGGCTGATATCTCGTTTGATTTCTCTACGACTCACTTTTCTGATTTGAATGATACAGTGGGTGATCGAATTATCAAAGTTACTCGCATGAATTGACGATTTTACATAGAAACGATTGATTCTTAAATGAAAACCCAGTTAAACAGAGTTTTGATTGTAAAGTTCTGATACACAGTTGGCAACACTATGAGCGACACTATTTGACAATCGCGAATTACCGTTTCGTTTCTTAAGAAGTTTATAAGTTGTATCAGTATCGTCATATTTGTTTTAATGTTTTTACATCATTATTTTCTTTGACATACATATCATTCATGCAGAACATGTTTTTAACCCTTACAAGGCTAAAGACAAAGGACATTCGCATACAAAAATTTCACGAGCATCGGTTGACCGAATCAAAAAAAAAAAAGCTTGATCGTGGCTCTAATAATTTGATCCACCCACTGTAATTACTCTTACAACGTAAAGCGTAAAAGAAGGGCAAAAAGTTGATTGTCTAACAGAAAATGATGTTATCTATAATAAACCAATGTCTCATCCTTCAAAAAATATCATTCGTACACGCTAACGATGCAAATGAGCGAGGCAAGATATAAAATTAACGCGTCCGATTAAAAATCACAAATTCGACTGCTGATAAGAGTATCGTGAACGGATCGATGGTCGTTTGACCAATCGAATTCCCGAGGAAATTAGCGATCGAAGTGTCGCGGCCAGCGGGTGGTCTCGAAGGAACGATCGAAACCGATGATCTCACCTCGAGATATCGATACTAACGTCGAGGTCGTCGGGTCTCGTGTCGTGGAAAGTTCCACTTGGCTCGAGAGAGGCAGGAAAGCTGCGCAGACCTGGTACGCGTTTTCGTTCCTTCTCGCGCACGCCCAAAACCACCAATTAATATCTCCCCTCTCCGTCAACATATCAAAACGATTCCTTTTGCGTTCAATCGTAGACCATTTCGCAGTTCTATATCCAAAATTTCATCGAAATCGATCCGAAAACATGGACGCTACGATGAATCAAAGGAAAGTCGGTCCGCGAACGGTATTCGAAGGAAAAATCGATTTTTCTTGAAAGATATAGATTTTTTCTTATCGTATACGATATATCGGTGATTGATAATGATATGTGGGAAAGATTGTTGAGGAGGTTCGATCGTGAACGGAGGATGCGCTTTCTGTGGTTTGTTGGATCGAGAGGGATTTGAAAGAATTCATTGATGGAAGGCCGTTTGTAGTCAAGGTGGATGTAAATGGCGAAACGCGAGTTCTGTCCGCGAACAAAAGGAGGGTGTGGCGGATTTACACGAGTTTACGGCTCGAAATCGAAAATAGAACGGTCCATAAACACCGTCACGCTCGCCGTTCGCTAGGATAACGTGAAATTTAACGGGTAGAAAGTCCGCGAGTTTATCAATCATCGTATTAACTATTCCCAACCAACTCCTGGAAACCATGGACCATCGGTATGTACCTTTCGTAGGGAACCTGGATCGTTGATGGCACGAGCGAACTTGAATTTGTATTTTGAATTTTTATCGAGGAAAGTTTTCAACTTCTGATATAAAGAACTATTGTGTAATGTGATAGAAACCTTGATAAGTGTTTCAGAATATTTCCAAAATTTTCGGAAGCTTAGAATGATATGAACGACCCCCATTTGCTTAGGGATATTATCAGTGGAATTCGGTTTTATTTTGTCGGAGAAATTTGTTCAAATTTCGTCTTCTTTAAAGCGACAATTCCGCGAGTGTGATTAATTTTATATTAGTCAACGAGAAGTTGAGGTTCGATCTTCACGCTTTTTTCACGCAGCAAATTATAATTTTAAGAATAAACGCTACCGATCCTTAATTATTTCAAAATGTCTAAAGAATATTCGGTAATTTTTGGAAGCCAGAATATTAAACAGTTTTAACGTGACTCCCGGTGAATCTTTGAAACAGAAGAGTGAGCTCAATATTGAAAGAATAAATTGAATTCTGCCCGCTGTTTCCCTTCGAGAAAGTGCAAAGGGAAGGAAAGAAAAAGACGGAAATCGAGCAGGCAATAAAGAAAACAGTTTTGAAGTTGTAGCCGGTCTGCCGTAATCGTGTTTGGGACGAGTTTCGAGGGAAGGACCCAGAACCTGTGGCAAAGTAACAAAATGGTAGGACCCACCAGGCCGGGTCAAAATCGAGCAACAAGTTGCAGGCCGCCTCTGGCTCTTATAGGGTGTACCGAAAATAAACCGTGAATCTTCGTTTCCGTTTCCGAAGACAGGAAAAAGCTTGCTACACGCTTGGAAGGTCTTCCTTTTTCTGTACTCCCTTTTGAATACAAAATTTATTAACAAGAGAAATTTATCAATTAATTAGTTACCTAGTTTACTATTATGAATTATTGTCGAAATTTGGAAAATTATATACGTAAACTGGGAATTTTCTTTTCCACGGAAGCAAAGGAAATTTGCAATATTTTGGAATTTGTATCCCTTTTTCTAAATTTCTTAGCAAAGCTTTTCCACTATAAATATTAGCAATATGATAACAAAACGTTGCAATATTAAACAAATTTTCTTCCTCTTCTCTGCCCGTTTCAATCAAAACCCAGAAAGCCAGATTACCTACATTGCGAACCTACTGAAAATAAATCGAAAATTCCCATTTCCACGAATAAAATAAAAAACCCCTGCAACATCTAATAGCTCAATCTTTCTAATTCATTTGTACACAAATTTCTTCGGTATTTATCGTGCTTTTCAGTCATGAATCGTTTAAAAACCGACAAAAATACTTTGGAAACATTAAATAAAGGAAAGAAGGATTGGAATATTGCGAGAAAAAAAAAATATGAAAGCATATCGAGAGGATTTTATCGTCGAATAGTTGGGTCGTTTATTGCATGTTGCATTGTATGCAAAGTGGGTCACACGTTTTCCCGGTCGCGATCAGTCGTAACGTTTCGTTTATCTAATTACCGGTATCATCTGTCGACCGTGCACGGATTGAATTAATCGACAATTTAGATTCGATTGAAAAATCGAAATCGTCATCAGCTGACGCTTTTCCACGAATTCAATTCATTTCGTAATCGAACGAGGATCGTGCGCCAATAAAACGCTGTTGCCGTGCAATACAGGCAACTTTTTCGCGGAATTCGAACGGAAAATCAAATTACAACAGGCGATTTAATTCTGGTCTTTTCGTAAAAATGAATCTTAAAATGAATGTCTCGGAATACAGTGTTAAATTAATCTTGTACCACAGCCCATGAAATTTTTTCTTGAACGACTTAAAATGACATTGGATTTTTTAACGTTAAACTGACGCATATTTGCGGCGCCGGGCTTCCAGGGAAGAATCGAAACGGACGCATGTATGCTGGGCTGATAGCAAACGTGTTCAGGATTAACAAAATATTTTCAAAGGATCGAAAGGAGGAATCGATTTTTCGGGATTTCCGGAACAGAATCTGTCGTTAACGCGAGGAGACTTTTCAATAGGCCTCCCATGCGTACGTGGGAGTCGCGGAGCGTGCTCGAGCGGCGTGAGACGAGTTCGCGCGATAACACGGGCCTGATAACGCGACGACGTACGATCGTTCGGCGAGCACACACTTACACGCGTGCATCCGCCACGCAGGATATATACACACGAAGCGCGGTGCGTCGCACCGTATAAAGAGCGGTGCATTGCGCCAAGCCTGTGCGCCAGTGAATTAATATATAATCGAACTTACGTGGGTCGCCGACGCTCCTCGTCTACCGGGTGTCTACGACTCGTACCCTCTCGAAACCTCTTCAGAATCACGTTCGTTGGGAATGAGACATCGTTTGATAAATTACCTGTAAATAGGACGATAAATAATTAATTTTAGTATTATAGTCATCCGGATCCACGGGTAAAAGTTTTGGCTGTCAATAAAAGTAAGAGCTTGCATGGAATCATATTAAGAATCCTCGACAGCAGCTTCAGCATCCGAAACACCCTTCTTTGAAAAAATGAATTTTTGTCTACCTAATTACTGCATGTAAGCCCTTGGGTAAAGTAATTTTTCAAAATATGATCTTAATACGATGTTTAATTGCAATCCACAATTAACCCTCTGCGTATATTTGTTGGGTCAAACTATTGAAATGTGCCTATTGAAATTCGTCCATATTTAGCAAATTGTGACCCAATTGAGACGTTTAGAATTTTTGTCCAAACTTTGTTTTAATTTATACGCGTAACAAATAATGATTCGATGTAACTCAACGCACCAGCTTTGGAAAAACTACGCAGAAATTGAGGGAAATTGCACTGCCGTGGTGGAAGGTTAGTTTCAAGGGTGATAAATAAGGGTTGATAACGAAACACCTCGTATATAAGGTTTTTTTATGTGCGCGACTCACGATATCTCATTTTCGCTAAACGATTATGTTTATTCATTTCTTATCTCGCTATATATATATTTTTCATAACTAAAACAAGGTAGGTGAGATAAAAACCTTCCATAAAATGCGTCCATAATTCTTTGTCTGTTTGTTAGAAATATTTTTAAAGAATATTTGAGGGTAAAAATATGTAAGCTTTTCATTCATAAACAACGTAAACCAGAATTTCGATGCGGAGTAATAATGAGTCTCGTTAAAAGAAAATTATCAAACTCGGCAAACTATAGTAACCACTATGAGGAAACGTGCACAATAATGTTCGAAAAGCTGTCGAAAACTTTCCGAACGAGGATCCTTCGTTTAACGAACGAATAGTTGCAAATTAACCGAACTACCGCTTCTCCGACATCCGCACGTTTATATCCGCGATGTTGGCGGAAGTTAACCGACCCGAATCTGGCAAACTTCATCCTTAAACTAGAATATCAACATTCTCCTCCGACATTACAGAATCTGTGTAACGTTGACATTAAGATCATTTTCGCTTAACAACTTCGTCAAACCCTGAGCCTTTCTAAAACGAATTACGATTGATTATAATGAAATATGCATTGAAATCTTGCCGACAACATTGTTAGATGGAAATTCGTTAAAAGTGTTTAAGAACGGCGTTAAAAAAAAAAAGGAAACTTGGTTTTAAGCGTCAGAAACGCGTTCGAAAGAGGTCTCCACCGGTCTAATATAAATTGTTAATTATCTAGGAAACTACTGGACGAATAATAACCAGATTTAATAGGTAGACATGACAAATGGTAAGGAATAATACGCAAAAGATTCGAGCTTGATATCTCAAGCGGATCTCGAGATATTAATTGGTCCCTTTTGCCAACCACGCGATCGCTCGGTACTTGGTTCTCCTGGTTTCGTTCGCGCCAGTGCGCATGCGCGCGCGCCGAAACCAGTCGAACGATTATCTTCCAATAAAATATAAGTTTTTTGTTTTTAATTCCGACGCCTCGTTTTCCGCCATGACAATTGATTACGAAATTATTGATCATAATCTACGAATTATTCATGCTTTGTCGATCGAAAAATCCATTATTTCGAGTTAAACGTTTAAACGTGATCCATCGTATCTTCAAAATAGAAAGTTTATCCATTTCTTTCGGTAACTATCTGTTAATTTTTCCTTTCTGAAGCTTTAATTATTTTGTTAGGTGTTGTTGGCATTCATGCCAGTCGTAAGTTCCTATTCTTATCTCTTTCGTAAGCTTAGATGGGAATAGGATTCGGAATTTCTATCATTTTAAGATAAGCGACTGTGTATTCTGTTTAGAGATTTCTATGATTTAGGATTCGGCAGACATGTTTGATTTACCTAACCAAGCCCCCTATATTATAACATAGGGGAAACCCTCAAAATTTGCAAATTATTGTATCACGATTCCGTTTTAAGACTTCAATAGCCGTATTTGGAAAATATTTCAATGAACAATGTAAAATTTTGAGTTTTAGCTAAAATATTAATTCGTATAAAGAATAAAAGGCGTAACGTCTCTGTGCCATTGTACGCGTAATAAACATTTTTCCCCGGTAACAGGATTAGAATGGTCTTGAAACAAAATTCAAGAGAAGGTTGCGAATTTATTAAGAATATCTGAGTCTTTAAAGATAATCGAAAATGACGGCGGTTGTCTCATTCGTTTATTAAAATTTTACAATAACATCCGATTTGAATACAGGAAGAATGTGCCACGCCCTTGATTTCGACATCGCGGCATCCGCGATGGACGGCCCGAATAATGAGAAACACGAATCAGTGGCCTCATCGTTTCGCTGTATCTTCGGTCGCGTGCGTCGCGAATTCATGCGCGTTTCCTCTTGTTTATCGCCTTCTTGCACGGCTTTAATTAACTTGCCGCCATCTCTTGCTCCTTGCGCTGCTTCTAAGTATACTCGTTTCTTTATTTCTATCTATTTTACGTGTTTTCTTGGCCGTGCGTTCTCGTCCGAGACCATAAAAACAGAGGCTACTCACTTGGAACTTGACTCGATATCGGTGCACTTATTGGGCTCGTTTAAAAACGAAAAATCGTATTGCTAATACGCAACAAGGCTTACAACGTAATCGATATCGAGGATTAATATCACAAATGAGAAGCGAATCACCTTGGGTAGCCAAGGATCATTTTGCTCGAACGGAGTACTAAAGGAGGTATTAAAGGAGATTAAGGTGGTTCCATTTAAAGCCGCGAACGCAGCAGCTACGATGACAAAGAACAAAGGAGAGCATTGCTTGGGAGCGTGGGGTAAAGAAGAGGAAAAAAGAGGGAACGTGGCACAGGCTGCATACCCGTAGCACGCCATCTACGTCGGCTTTGTGTATTCCATGGTTGCGCAATATCGCGCGACCCAAGAAAGTCGCTCAACGAGCCACACGAAAAGCTTTATGTATCTTTGTCTTTTTTTTTTCTTCCCCCTTTTCGTTCGTTGGTCACAAAACGGCAATTGATCGAGAGTCTCAAAGGGTAGGCGAAACATCGAATCGAATGGGAAACACACGGAGCGAGAGAGCGGGAAGGGGGAGAAAGGAAGTCGCAAAAGAGGGTACGTTACTCCCATCCCGTTGCAAACTCGTCGGGAGTAAGGGTACAAGCCGTAAGCCGAGCGAGTTGGATTACGAGCATTACGGGGCCACGGGTTAAAAAGGGAGAAGGGGATCAAGGGATGGGAGAAGGAGGACGGAAGCATATAGACAAAGAAACGAAGAAAGGGGAAAGGTGCACGCGATGAGGATAGGGTGGGAAAAAAAGCAAAGGAGAGAAGATCACGGTCTCCGTGCAGAAAACGTAGTGGGTTTATAAAGAGAAGCGGCATCGCTGCACGGCTACTTGGCTCTCCAGGGCCAGGATATTTCAATACCGACGGTGGTCGGCCACCGCCGACGGTGGGCACGAAGAGGGGAAATGGTTGTGACGATGTACGCTTCTGTATATATCTATATACATATATATATGTAAATTGTATATATGTACTTCCCCTCGTGCCCGCCCTACGGTTGCACACACGATTATATACACGACTTTACACACCCGTGGGCGTTCAAGAGAAAGAGAGAAAGAGAGAGAGTAATATGACCGATGGCACGGTAGCGCTACGCTATTCGGGTTTTCTTGCACGAGGGGAAGGAATGGATGGGAAGGGAGGGACAGTCTGTCTCTGTTTTCCAACATTCACAGAGGGGGAGGGGAAGTTGCGGCAAAACGGAAAGGCTGGCGTCAAGGGGAATGCAGGGACGCGCGCGGTACGGCGATGGGGACCTCGAACCGAACACCCGTCTACCGACGATCGTTCGTGAGCCCGCCTTCCCGACGAGCCGAGGGGAACGGACGTGGGCCGTGCCACTCGTCGATTGGTCGCCCCGCCGCGCGGGGCTCGGAGCGTCGGTGGCGCCTCGAGAATCCCACCAATCGAACGGCCGCCGTCGTGGCTTTTTTATCCTGCTATTTACGCCGAAGGACGGAGAAGAGCAGGCTCCCCCATCTAGCTCTCTCGCTCGTTTCTCTATCCCTCTCCTTTTCCTTCGCTCGACTGCTCTCCCTGTGTGTTTCGTCGGCACGGGAGAGGACACTCTCGTTTCGGGATCCGTTGAGGTTGCACACGTTTTCACGAACAGCGCCGCCCGTATAATACTGCGACGCGCTCTATTCTACGTCGTTTCCGTTCGATACGGTGTCTATCGTGATATCGTGGTTTGTGATTCACACGGATAATCTGTGTTTCATCGCGTCTGTTTATTGTTAAAAAGCATATCCTTACTCGACGGTTGATGCCGTGTGGTAGTGTGTTGTGTGTAGTATGTGACAGTACGTCGCAAGAGGATACAGTGTTGCCAGATCGTGGGCGCGAATAAAACAGGCAAAGAGCGGTACCTTGATTTTCAAAGTATCGGAGTAAAAAAGAAAATTGTGCGTGGGTCTGTGATAAAAGTTACGGCATTTCGTGCGGTTCAGTTCGTAACGGTCGATCGTAAATGTTACGACGGCACGGTGGGTTCTCGGGTTTATCGGTAATACGCCAGTGACATTTGGAGCGGTACTATCGATGAAATAAAGTTGGCAACGTCGCATCGACTGCTCTCGCACACAAATATACACGCATACACGTACCTAGAAGGGAACTTGGGGTGGCTGGCTAGCAGGCAGGCAGGCGGCAGGCAGGCAGGCAGCTTTCTTGTTCCGAGGACGGCGCTCCTGGTCGCGCCGTCTCTCTTTTCTACCTCCATTGCGCTTGCTCTTCTCTCCCTTTTCTCCCTGCCCTCCTCGTCCTCGGTCACTCAATCACACTCTCCTTCTTTTGCTTTCTCTCTCTTTCTCTCTCTCGTGTGCGGCGCACGTACCGTTGAGAACTTCTCCCTTCCCCTTTGATACTCTTTCTCTACCGTTTTACCCCCTCCTCTCCTAACCTCGAGCGGGTCGGGCGAGTCCACTAAGCCTGCGAGGGGAGTTCGGCAGACCTCGGTTCTAGTCGGCCTCGATCCGTAGAATGTGCTAGACGCTGTGACTCGATTGCTCCAATTTCGTAATAATCGTATACAGAGAAGATGTCCAGTGTTTACGAGGCTTGAAAACGTCTCACCGCGGTCCGTTCCCGTGTTCACAAGTACCGTGTGCCTATATCAACGTCAGTTTTCACCATCAGTTTGGGACGCACTCGACCAGCGTATATCCGTACGACGGCCATGTTTGGTGTTTACGAGGTGAGGGGGAATTGCTGACGTCACGAAGCCCGATCTTACACGAAGGGAGCAGCAGCAGCAGCAGCAGCAGAGCAGAAGCAGAAAACGTGTTGCCGGCCAACACACAGACAAACTTAACTTCCCATTTAACCACCGCGATTTCAATAAAAGATAAACGATACGTATGTCGAGTTAAAACGTGTACTCGACAACGAACCGTACGCGAAATAATCGTGCGGTGAACACACAAGGAAGATATTTCGTGGCGAGCAAACTGTGCCGCCTAAAATTCCCTTCCCGATGGGACGTGCGTGTACACCGACTTCGCTCGTGTTCGCCGGTCTTGCCGCGACTACTGGCCTTTCAAAAAACATCGGCCGCATTGCCGCCTCGCCGCTGAAATAGCAGCCACTCTAATCACCGTCGGTCGGGCACCGATCAGTGCGGAAAACATCGAGCGATGCCGAGTGTTCTCGTATACGAGACAACACGTGCCGCATCTTCGTTTACATGATTCCGATCGAGAATGCACGACACGTCGGGGATGCGATCGTGTTGATCGCTCTTCAGAAATACAAAAAAAACACGTGGCCGTATTTCACATGCTGTGCAACACCGTTCACGTCGATACGCCGACATTGAATCCAGTGAAATCGGAGCTACGTTCTCGTCGGTGATACGACATTTGTCGCAACTTCTTTCGTCGTGTTTGCGAGTGTCATCTCGATCGAATTAAAGCCACGTTCCGTGCCGAGCGAAACAAGAAATCAGTGTACCGGTACATATGGTGTTACGTTACTCGGTGTGGTTTCTCAGTGACACAAATCACTGTCTCATTGGATATATTTATTGTTTTCGTACGCGTCTGTCGAGCAAGGATTAAAAACATCATGGATCTAGGTGACAGAGTTTATGCTGCGGAACGGATTATGAAGAAGAGGGAAAAGCGGGTAAGTGTGAAAGCCGCGAACCATCGCCGTCAGATAGCGCCACTACATGGAATCTGTTTGTCTATGCGCCGTTACCGTCTTCTCCCCGCTATCCCGCGATCTTTCTCTTTCCTACTATCGTGCCGACAATTCTTGCTGCCCCTCCCGATGGCGATTTCTATCGTTACACGATGCTCTCAATATCTCTTAACAGCCACGTTTGAAACTTTCATACGTTTTTTTTTTTTTTTCTTTCTTTTAGAAATTCGTCGACAACGCGTTACATGCATTTCCTGAACGTGTTACACAGCGTCGTAAATCTTGACACGGTCGTTGCTTGTGCAAAAGTTGATGCGTTCGCACCGCGTGCCGGCTGATTATCAAATGTATCGTAACACGGGTAAACGACTCGTGTCCAAGGCTCGTTGGCAACGTTGTAAATCGGCATGAAACACGCGATACATCTCAGCTGCGACCGGCTCATGCGCTATTTAACCAACGCGTGTGCCCTATGCCTGCACAGTTATGTCATTGTTTTCCAACTGTCACAGTGGGCTGCGCAGCTCGACCGGCCGGCACGCTTTCGTTCGTTGGCCGACGGCCAATAGGTGAGCGGTACGAGGCGGCTCTCGCGGAAGTCAACGCCGCCCGTTTTATCGACCGTACCGCTCTGCCAGATGCATTCGAAAATTCGTCGTTCGACGCAGACGCGCGAAAACGATCCACGGCTGTATTTTGACGTCGTGTCTCTTGCCACTTTTGAAACATCAATTTCATCGGAATTTTATAGTATTCTACAAGCTGTCAACATTTATTACCCATAGTAAACAATAAATTTATATTTAAAATTTCTAAAAATGCTAACTCGATAAATTGAGGGTCGTGAGTTCGAAACTCGTCAAACCTTTTTCATTATTCAATTATTTCTTTTATCGAAATTAACTGAATTGTAACTGAATGCAGAAAATAACTTTTAATGATAATTGTGTATGTTGGCTATGATTGTATCGAGTTTGATCAATGTTCGGGAAGCTGTCTTATTCCCCTTGTTAACTGGCGCCAACATTCTTTCGGTTGCATCGTTAGATAAATCTGTTTGTTATTTTAATTTCTTCGTAATTCATGTCACGTGCAATTGTGCACGATGCGATTCTCACTGCACAATTCGTGAAGCGTTACAAGAATCATCCTGGGCTTCGAACAGGTGTTCAGAACTCTTCCTCCATCTTTAGGCGTCTCGTACCGGAAGTAACAGACGAATCTTGTAGATAGAGAATTATGAAAATAATCTTTCTTGCACCATAGAAATTAACTTTGAAACATTACCAAAGGGCGCGTAATTATTGTTAGGATTAATTATTAAGTTTCAATTAACGATTCTGTAGACAATGCTTGTAAATAAATTATAATTCTTGTCTTCGCAGGGTAAAGTAGAATACTTCGTTAAATGGAAAGGATGGAGCAAAAAGTAAGTGAATGATTAACAAGTTGGTTCGAATTGTTATTAAGTTGCACTCGAACGAATCCCGTAATTGTCTTTATTTTCTTATCAGATACAACACGTGGGAACCGGAAGAGAACATTCTAGACGTCAGGTTAATCGAATTGTACGAGGAAAGTCAAAGAAACGGAGGAGATGTAACCACGGTGCCTGCGGTACCCACGAGAAGACAGAGGCGGAGGGACCCCAGATGCAATGTAAATGTTTAACATTTCATTAACAACAAAGATTGTCCTTACTTACTATTTCAATTGGAAAGGATTTATTGCCATAACCATTACACCAATTTGCGAAGTATTTCACTCCTGCGTATCTGGATCACCATTTCTGTATATTTCAATGTAAAAAATATTGCAAAATCACTGTGATGTCTTTTTACGTTTTCCAAATAATTTACCTCCACTGGTCTGATGGCAAATTCTTAGCTTTCTTTACAATTTTTGTCAAAATCGATCGAACTTAAAATTCAAACCTTTAGGTACTACGCACAATACAAAATGTGTATTTGGCCGTTCAAAGAAAATTGGCAGCACCTATTGTAAAAATACAGCATTGCAAAGAAAATTTGGCGAACAAAATGGTTTTGCTTGCGTTTATGCGTTGAACTATCAGTAATTTTGTATACAGAAGAGCGCAGTTTACTTTAAATTAAGGTATTTAAAGAATTCTTGAATTGTACGGGAGCAGGTTCTAGAGAATTTGGTGGTCGAAGAAGAGCCTGGCGGGGACGAGAGAGTCGGGGAGGATAGTCAAGACGAGTCTACTACAGGAAGTACCTCTGCTCGTCGACTGAATCCCGTTGCACCTGACGAAGACACGCTTCCTAGTTCCTTGGACGGTCACGAGTCACCAACGGCTCCAGAATTGTCGGTGTCCGCTTTTGGCGGTGATTCAGACAGCTCCA
The DNA here is from genome assembly GCA_943735885.1 of Stelis phaeoptera. Classification (NCBI taxonomy): domain Eukaryota; kingdom Metazoa; phylum Arthropoda; class Insecta; order Hymenoptera; family Megachilidae; genus Stelis; species Stelis phaeoptera. The sequence continues at coordinate 10,644,997 of OX030933.1, forward strand.
ACAGCAGCGTGGACAGCCCTTTATTGCCGAGGAGAGAACCAACGGGCACGAAGAGAAAAGCCGAGGTTCTCAGCAAAGAATCAGGGAAAATCGGTGTTACCATTACCACCAGCAGTCCTAGCAGTGGTAGCGGAAGTCCACCGCCGAACAAAATCCCTCGGTTGTTACCCCTGAACAATCCAACGTCTCCAGCTTGCCACGTACGTGTCAATTGTACTCTTTCCCGAGTCTGTCAGGTTAACACGTGCTTTGCCATCCAGATTGAAATTCATTAACCCAACGTCTGCCTTTTGTCATTATGAAGTTTCATCCTTTTTACTAGATAGTAACGTTAGCAAGTACCGGTTATTTTATTGAGAATTTTACCTATAGCGATGGCGAGCACTGGTAACGTCTACGGCAGTGGACGAGTTAACACGTACACCGCCGGCCACAATAGGCTTCTCTAAGGGAAGAAGGCCTCAGCATTCGCCTTATACTTAAAAGTTACTAGGATTGTTATTCGAAAGAAAGACACTAAACCGACTATGGTGGGACTTTCTTCTCTTACATTGGCATTTTCCCTAGAAAAAGCTAACTTGTTCGGCACTCTGCAAACAGTAAAAATAGAAAAGTGTCCTACAGAACAATAAAGTTACTCTAAATGCATTTCAGAACCACAAGGTGAACGGCAGGAGGCCGTCGTCGTCCAGCGTGAAGTCCACACCGGAGGAACCGCTGCCAGCGGTGCCGACAACCCCGGCTCCAGCTGTGCAGGAGAAAAAGCGTGCCGAGGCTGACGTGCCCCACGGTCCTCCGCCCTCGTTACCTCGTGCACCACCGGCACCACTGTCTCCTCAGATAGACACGCCTCTGGAACAGCCTGCCAAAAAGAGGCAACATTTGTCCGAACAAAAACAAGAGAAATCGAACGGTGCCGTGACGATAGACACAAACGGTCACAAGTCGCCAAGCCCTACGGACTCTTACACCAACAACAACAGGTTACCGACCGTCGTGAACGGCCATCATAGTCATAATAATAACAACAACAGTCATAACAATAATAACAACAACAATAATACCAATAACAATAATAATAACAATAACACGTCGAGTGTGAAACAAACGGAGATCACAAAGCCAGACGTGTATGTCCCTCTGTCCAGTCCTGGCACGGATTATTGGCACGCAAGGAATCCGGTGGCCGATCAGGTGTTCATCACAGACGTGACGGTGAACCTGAAGACTGTTACCATCAGGGAATGCAAGACTGAGAAAGGATTCTTCCGGGAAAGGGATCCTAAAAGCGATATCTATTGAACGATCCAACGGAAAGGGACGTTCAACTGTGAATTCTAATATTGAAACCAGAATTTTGTAAATATAAATTATTTTCACACGTTCAGTGTTAAGTCGAGGATACACGTTGACGATATCGAGCGCCTCGTTTCTGTGAGAGAACGTGCTTCGATGGTGTATCGAACGATGTAACAGTTACAAAAGTTCCCGGCGATCGTGTGTTCTTCATCGAAGTTCGAAGCACTTCCGCGAGAAAGAGAGAGAGAGAGAAATTCGACGAAAGGAAAGAAATGGTCAGTTTAGTTTGTTGAACAGAGATAAGTGTAAATTGACGAGCAAAGATAGTTAGACTATCGTTGTACGAAGAGTTTCGTGTGAAGAACGATACGTCATTTTCAGTCACTGTATCACACGTTGTGATATTACACGTTTGTATATTTAAAAGAAAAAAGATACAAAAGAAAAGAAACGCTTGATAAACGTACACGATTCTGTGCTAAAAGATAAAGATCTGATACAACCTTTTTGAGAGTTAAGACATTTTTCTCCGTATAAAATTGCATTTTCCGCTTCTGTATTTAGAATTGTGCAAAGAAAAAAAAAAGAATAAGGAGACACGGTGTGTAAATTAGTTGATTTGAAATTTTACTATGATATAAAATAGTACAGATCTGGAAAGAGAATATTTTTCTAATTCGTTTTTAGAGTATCGAAGAGCAGCTTCGTAGAAGCTAATCTAAAAAAAAAAGAAAAGAGCGAAGAAAAACAAAAACCAGTTCTCAAGTATATAGAATGAAAACTTAATATACTATCTTGACAACGTATTTCTCAGCATTAATGATATTATTATTGTATTTATCGGTAAATATTACTTTATTCGTTTTTTCTTGTTTTACTCTTTTTTTTTTATGTAGAGTAATATTGTGCCACAAAAAGGTGTATCATTCTGCTCTTCTAAGTTAAAATGTCCTAACTACCATTTTGTCGTATTTCAAGATATAGAATATATGATATGGAGTATCATACACGCTTTGTAAAGCAGTTTAACTTTAAAAGTAATTTTATCCTCAACTATCATGGCTTAACAATTACAAATGTAATCTATGGCTTTTCATTCCTTTGTTTTCGGATACTGGTCGAAATACTTTTTACAAAAAAAATAATAATAATAATACATTAGATAACGTGTACCACTATTTATTTTTGAGCTGGGAAACTGTGGATTTAATTACGAATTGAATTAAAATTAATTTCTTTTGCAAATATTTCCGAAATGTTAGTTAGGACAATTGAAACAAGGAAGGGAAGCAATTCGTTTCTGTAGATTTTAAAGACATACACGCGTTCATGTTCGTTTCATTTCCAGTTGTTGCAGCATCGCACAGTTCAATGCACAGTTTAAATAAACGAGAGAAAAGAAAAAGAGAGAATTATGTATATTTGTTATAAACAATATTATACGCAATTGATTTTGTAATGCGTTCTATATATTATTGGTTTTTCGTTGCATATTGATTTCGTGTTGTTTAATGATGTTAGCTGTTGCATTTTCTTCTTCTTCTTCTTTTTTATAAAACTATCAATTGTGTTTTTTCTTTTTTTTCGTTCGAGTTTAAGGACTGATTTGACAAGCACATAGTGTTTTAATTAATTGAATTCCAGTGTCGTATCGAGAAACGTTTATGCATATCCTGACTGCGACGTTAATTTTATTTATTTCTTAACACTTTACCTACCGGAAGTCTAATTAATCCTCGGTTAATAATTTAAATTTTATTTTCTACTTTGTAGTATTAAGGGTATGCAAAAGATTACATTGTTCATAAGACGATATTCTTTATTAATATTTCAATTTAATACTACAGATTGATATTTTTAATTACTAATGTATCTTCAATAGTATTCATAGACGGTGGAAGGTTTTGCGCACTCGTAATATTTTCATTTTTCTTTTTCTTTTTTAATTTTATGTGATATGATACTGTCCATTTAACCTCAAACGACGGAGCTCGGATCAATCTTAATCCCAACCTTTGAAAAGATACAATATTTCGATTAAGGTTAGATATACAAATTTGGAAATGGAAAGGTTTTATACACTGGCCAATAATATTCATAACAATAGCAGACAATTTGGAAAGTAAAAATCAATTAAAGTAGAAAATAAAATTTAAATTTGCGCGCCATTAAAATTTAAATTTGCGCGTCCGTCGTCGAAATATATTTAACACTAGAACTAGTTTTAAATCGAAAATAAAATAAAGCACGAAATATAGAAAGAATGAGATATAAAATAACACGTAGAAAAATTCTTTATCTTAACAAAAATCAAACTAAATTTTGTAACGTAAAATAAGAAATCTAAAGCAAGTCATTTTGACCCGTTTGATAGTTCTAGTGTTAAAATTCCTATCTACGATCTGGGCTTAGGTCAAACTATAACCTCTACTGCGTCGTTCGATTGTTATCGATTGAAAACCGATTATTAAATCTTCAATTATTATTTTTTTCGTCCATAAAACAATCGAAGTAAGAAAACTTGAATATATTGGGACTAAAAAATTATTTAAATTTAAATTAAGGTACAAAACCATAGTGCTTATTTTTGTTTGACTTTAAACCGGTAGGTAATGTGTCAACGCGTGTCGCGTTAACAGAATAACATGTTCCTATCCAGTACGATCATGTTGAACAGTAACATTCGAGTACAACAAGCAAATTCTAACCTAAACGAACATCTATGACTCGAGTATCATTTTAATAATTTTTAACGACTTCGCACCGTACAGTTACGCGCGTGCACCCCCTTTCAAGAACCAGTAAAATCCGTGATATAGTGAAATAATGTAAGCGTAAAACTTAAAGGAAAGAAAAACGCATATACGTTGCTTATTTATTGTAACTAATATAAAAAGTTTTTAGGTTTTTACATTCTTAGCATAGAATATATTTCTTAGGCAATGTACGCAATGCGTCCCCGTTCAAACAATACTTTACTTTTTTTTTTTTTTTTGTCAATTGTAAGAAAATGAAATTATTTTTTTTGCATAAATTTTCCAAACGACCAGAGCAAATAGAATTTATCTTTTTTAAACGAAAGAAAATGAAAAAGAAATGGGGATATTTGTGTACAATTAGGTGACGATTCCTTGCGAACGAGAGATTGCACAGGATTCCAATAAACGTTTAAATTGTTGTAATTGTAACACTGTGTATATTGAACGAGAAAATATACTGTAAAAATTGTAAATAGCCGAGACTCACGTTATATATATTATACATACATACATATGAAATGAGAGAGACGAAAAAAAAAAATGGTCGCGTAGCTTTAGACGTTTCAGTAATAAATTTATGTAAATAGAACAGAAATGCGAAAATCCCCTTGCCCTCCCCCGCCCAATTTTTAAGTTGTAAAATGTATCATTGAATTGTAACTGCAAGTCTAGAGGAGAATCCTTTTTAGCTTTAGAATTATTTGAGATAGACTGTGCGCGTACGTTCGAACACACATTGTTTCTGTACTTATAGATATTCAGACTACTTATAACGATAAACAACACGGTGAGAAATAAAAAAAAAAAAAGATGAAAGGGATAAAAAAAGATGAAAGATTTAACCCAGCGCTTATAAACAGGCATATACGATAATGTGAACCCCGGTAGTACCAAATTCAACGGTAATTTTAGTTCTGTCTGGTACAGATTCCTTATATTTCAATAAAATCATTAATTGAACTTTTGCTTGCTTTGTGTTGATTTTTTTTCCCCCCACACCATTACGAACCGAATGTAAGTATTTTTTATTAATTGTGATGTACTTCAGCTTTGTTTTAATTAGTTTTAGGAGAAGATGTATTTTAATGAATTTTTAAGGGTAAGTGTTACATATAAATTGGAAGTAAGTATAAGTGGTGCTTTCCTATTTGAATTTACCGCGCCGTTGCAGAAACGGTAATGGTGACGCCATCTAGCGATGGGTGGGGGAATTAATAAAAATAAAAAATCGCGTTTTTCTCTAAAAGAAACAACTTTTGAGCATTTTTTGGGGTGGTTGGGTACTCTAGGATCGTGCTAGTATTCAAGTAATACTATTAGAGTTTGTTAAGTTTGATTTATCCGGACTAAGCGTTCCATTTTCAAAATACTGTACTGTTGGCGCCATCTAACATTTGGAATTACTACTGTTGGTATGTTACCATTGCAACTCGGTCGGTATCTTATCGATGCATGGTCGGTATTTTACCAATGCAATTTAGTTGGTATTTTACCGACGTACCGTATTCAAAGCGCATATTGATATAAAATTTAAGCAATATAAGATTAGAACTCATTCAATATTTTCTGTCTATTAAATTCATTCAATTTCAATAGTATGATACCCTATGCCCTATGTCTGTGTATTTGCTTCACAGGTGGTTACTTTTTCGTTTGAAGTTGTATCAGATACTAGGTATTTCTTTTCAATGCGGTTGCAGAACTGACGCACGTAGCTAGGTTCAAATGTTTAGATTCAGAAACGAACCATGTGGTCGGCGTTTGGTTTGGTTATTATTCCTTTACCACGTGTAATTGTCAAAATATAATTGTTTTCACGTGTAATTTGTATTATATGGTATTATTAATATATGCGGTATATCATATCGGTTGTAAATACTAGAAACGTTAGGTTCTGTTAAAATGCAGATGAAGTTAAAATCACGGCGTCGGTCTTCAAATATTGAAATAATAGAAGTAGACGATTTAGTTCTTACAAGAAAAGGTGGAGGTAGTATAATTGACCAACGACCAGTCTTTTCTCACGATGGAGAGTAAGTTTTAATTAAGAAACAAAGAACTTTCCCTTATTCTTTAAATGTTACGAAACTTGTGACTAAAATTTATGAAATACTTAATGCTGTTATTGTTGCAGAACATTGTACATAGTATGGAAACATGTTATAAGAGCTTACAGTACACAGACCGGAGACTTTGTAAAAGAATTAGAGCCAGCAAATCATAGGATAGCAGGATTAATTGTCCATCCTGAAAATCCTAATCTACTCATCACATGTACAGAGAATGGAGAGCTAAATTTTTGGAGTTGCCAAAGTGGAATTATCACAAAGAAATTAGTATGACCATTAAATGTATTTTCTAATAGCAAAGAATTCTATTGGTCCAAGTTTGATTCTGTTAACATTGCTCAAATTGTTGTTAATCTTTTCACAGAAATTGAAACTTCAAGAAGAACCAAAAATAAGAACCTTTCACATTGTAAATTATAAGACTCACAAAGGACACGAGTTACGTCAAGCGCTTATAACTTACTTATCCAACTGTAAAACAAAAATTTACATAGTTTTATTTGACCTGGAGAATGGAGTTTGTACAAAGTCTACGTGTATTACGTGAGTGAAAAGTTTTCTTTCATGAAAACACAGTAATAAGTCTGTAGTTAGGGTTAGTCTTTAATTGAATTTATTATTTCAGAACTAATTTTCCTGAATATTATGTAGATATAATTGGAAATCACGGAGATAATTTAATAGCTGTTCTTCATGACGTAGATTTACATATATTAAATCCATCAAGGAATCTTGTCGATAAATTGTATGTATTAAAATGTAATGAAAAATGTTTAAAATTAAAAGAAAAAGACAAACACTACTCTATATCTTAATTACAGACACAAAACAGGCAGAACAGGTAGGATCCCAACATGTATCGCTGGACATCCAGAAGAGGAATGCGTTGCCACAGGAGATTCGACTGGTCGTGTAGTAGTGTGGAAGGGTTTATTTCAAACGAGACCTTATACAGCTGTATATCACTGGCACACGTTACCAGTTACAGAGATAGCGTTCAGCAAATCAGGTAGAAAACATAATTTTATTATATTTACGTATTCAATAAAATATATGCTGTAGTCGTATTGTAACAAATTTCAGGTAGTCATATGTATACCGGAGGTGGAGAGTGTGTGCTGGTAAAATGGGTATTATCAAATTCACACCAAAAATCTTTCCTCCCTCGGTTACCAGCGCCTATAAAACATCTTACTATTGCTCCGAATAATTTGTACGTCGCTGTATCTACGTTAGACAATGGTGCGTGACATTGTTCAGTAAGATACGATGATGCTTATACTTCTTCGAGTCGTATAGACTAACAGTATCGTTTGCTAAATTGCAGGTATTGTAGTTGCAAATCCACAAAGAAAGTTAACATCTGTAATACAGAATTTCACATGGGGCGTTGCTCTGTCTTCTAAGGACTTATTTCCTGCCGGTCTTATCGTTGATCCGCGTACAAACTGTTTAGTGTTAAATAGCCGCACTGGACACGTTCAGTTTTACAATACCCATACAAAAAGTTTATTGTATAATGTGAGTAAACGATGTAAGCAATTCGTTCGTACAACGTATATTAATATCGTGTCGTAATTTTCAGCTAAACATTACCGCACAAAATTTTTTAACCCAAGAACGTAGTGTAATTATCGTAAATACAGAAGTCACGAAGATAGCATTAAATCACGACGGTACATGGATGGCAACGGTTGAAGAACGAAACGATAAAATATCGTGTATCGAAGTGAGGCTCAAGTTTTGGATGTTCGACGCTAAACAGCAATTGTAAGTACGAAACAGATCATCAATTGTATGCGGATATTGTGGATAATATTATGTTAACTCGTTAGGTTCACATTGAACACATCGATAGAACTACCTCACGAAGGTGGTGTAAATGCTCTGCATTTTCAACCAAGCATATTTAACGAAGACGGAGTATTGGCGGTCACGACTGGCAGAGACAAAAAGTTCAAACTATGGCACTTAGTCGAATCTTCGTCTATTCATAGTACGTAAAAATATATAATCATAATCGTCGTAAAGAATTATAATGCTAAATTACAAGATTACGTTTGTTCTAGAAAAAACAAAACACTGGCAGTGTCATAGTATAGGAGATTATAGAAATTTGCCTGTAACGGACGCCGGATTTTCAATAGATGGTTCATTAGTTGGTATTGGTTTTGATTCTAGCGTAACGATGTGGACGCCAGATACCTGTACATTTAAATGTAGCCTTACGCACAGTAAATACCAATATCCAGTAACGTAAGTTTGACAAAGAATATTAATTATGTCAAATCGTGCAAACACCGACGAGGTGCAGTTAAAGACCGCCAGCCTTACGGGAGTTCGCGTGCCCGAAAAATTCGCTGTATTCTATCGTCCTCTAGGATATATTGTGGTCAGAATAAGAAACACTCGCGGAAGATGGGACTGGTCCGATCGTCTGAACGGTCGCCGGGGCGAGGGGGAATTTTTCTGTCTCACTTTGTCACATTTTGTTCCGTGCGCGTTCTTTGTCACGAGGTAGTATGGTTGTCTCACTCTGTTGCGCGCGGCTACGTTCGCGTTCCTTGTTACTGACAAACGAATTTTAGAGAATATGACTGTATCTCACTTTGTCTCAACTTGTTTCGTCCGCTTTCTTTGTTAGGCCATAGACAATTCCCCTTGCTCCGCCGACAGGGTAACGCTCATTTTAAATACATTTACCGACAGACCCCCAGGCCCACCAGGCCCATTTCTTGGCACGCTCAAATACACAGGGGCTGGCAGTCTTTAATAGTAGCTCGTCGGTGGTGCAAGTAACATTAACACGATTACTTGTGTTGTGAACAGGAGAATTGAATTTGGAAGACAGGATGCCTGTCATCTCGTAGTAACAGCTTCCACTCACCATATTGCAGTCTGGAATATTTTATCTCTTACACTAGTATGGAGTGTACCTCTAAAAATAGCAATTTTAACACCAGACCCAAAGTCTACGTTCATGGCCGTCTTTACGACCGACAATTCATGTAAGCTTTCTCAAGAGAGCGCAGTCGATTTTATTTTCCTACATATATTGTTTCGTTTATTTCAGTGTTTGTGTTTACACCGCAAAAATCGTTACCTATCTATACGAGAAAGAATATCATTGAGAACAATAATCGTATCTTGGGTGCCACTTTTGTGCCACACCTGCAAGAAAAGAGGGACTCATCGTACAGGCGATGGCAACAAAAATCGCAACTGTTCTTTTTAGATTCTAATCAAGTATGTGATGATATCAATAAATCTAAAACGATTCGATGGTAGCGTTTTCAATTTATGAATACGTTTATAGGAATTGTTAACACTGGAACCAGAATCCGAAGTGACCATTAGTCTGGAAAGTTTAGCCACAAATGCATCCGTACCGGCGACTGCCTTCAGCAGTCTGATAGCACCCCAAACTACAACCGACAAAGAAACGACAACTCCGTTCATACACGAACAGTTGAGCGTGTTAGGAAAGGGGATGGTGAGCGAGGTAATTAAAACCAGATACATATTGCATGAGTTATTTATAGTTCGATAAATCAGAGAATTAACAGGTAAGTGATATCCATTTGAAGCAGAGGTGTGCGGGTTCTCGACATTTCGGGTCGGGTCGGGAAATCTCGGGCGAGATCGAGCGGACTTGAAAGTATGATACTCGTCGAGATCCCGAAACTATCCGACTGCATACGAATCGAGAAATCGAGATCTATAATATAATAATATTATATCGATTTGTATGTATGTATACCAAAGCGCTTTTGTGATTACGATATATATATTTCGAGATCTCTATTTCTAGATACGCATATTCGGGATCTCGAATACGTTCGTACGCAGTCGGATAGTTTCGGGATCTCGACGAGTATCATACTTTTGAGAGCCCGCTCGATCTCGTCCGAATTTTCCCGATCCGATCCGAAGCTCGGGAATCTCGTGAATTCGAGAACCCGCGTACCTCTGATTTGAAAGTAATTTTGTGATACAAAAAATAATTTTATTCTATGATGAGAACAAACAGCGTTCACATACATCTCTTCGTACAGTGTATTTATAAATAATAAAAAAACCTAGATGATACAATTAACACGAATAACTTAGTAACGTATAGATAAATTTCTCTTAAGTTCTTTATCATAAGAAAATTTGAAACATTAGTTCTATAAAAGATGTCCATCTTTTCTATTATAATCTACGTTAATACAAGAGGTAAAATGTTAGTCTTAGATATACAGTCTTAAAGTGGACGACAAAGTATACAAAAAATTAAATTAACAAAACCTACGTAAGCATCATAGCTTTAAATACAATTATCAATGAATTCTGTAGAATCTGTAAGTTTTCTATAGAAGTGTTCTCATAATTGGTTACATTTTCAATGTGCTCGTTTTAAATCAATTTAAACACATGTAATAGAACGTTCAGAATAGCTGGTCGATGGAGTTTGGAGTAAAACGGCTTATTGCTGCTGGTTGTGATCGTCCATCCAGGATTGCGATGCTTTTGTATCCGTCAGTGTTTCCTTCCCAAACGATAATTCCTACAACGACGCACCAGATCGAATTTTCTATAACGCAGACAATGCCATTGCGGTATCTGTCTCATGTTCTCGATCGCCTGCAAGTTATATATCTTAAAAAAATAATTGACAACATTTAATATAACTCAAAGAACCGTTTGCAGTATACAAGTGGGTGTAAACTGAAGGAGGTGAGTCCACTACCCAGACATTATTTTTAAACGTACCGTGCCATCCACGATACAAAGTTCTATTACGACATTTATTGAAAAATAAATGTTTCAAAAGATAATTGCGTGTACAGATTAAAATGTGTAACACAATCATCCTGTGTTTAGTCTCGTTTCGTTCGAAAAGCGCTCCTTTGGGTCGTGAACTCTCCTCCTGAGATTAATTACAATTAAATTATCCGGAAAGAACATTCGCAGTTACAAGCTTTGTTTACGATGTTACGACTGTTTAGTATAGTCGAGTGATCAGGAAAGAATAGAAGATTGAAGAACATTAACTAGGAATACGAGGAATCGAACTGAAAATTGTAATTAAAACAATTGAATAATTATGTTCTTCGTAATCTTTGTTACGACTGTGACAACATATGCGTTCATTGATTCCACTCGGCAAGTTTCGCTCAGACAAGGCCTCGATATCTGAGGAAACTATTTGGTCGAATATCAATGACCGAATTATGTCATACATGTAAAGCAAAACGTTGTTTATCGGTGAGCACGCGAAGTACGTTTTCTTCTGTTTGGTTGCTCCATTTTTGCCGACCTCGTGATAACATTTTCTGGTGGCCAGAAATTCTGATTGCCATTTATATTATCAGTCGAACGTATAGGAGTGCCAAAATTGTTTTCTTTCTTGAAAAAATTCTGGTATCGGTATCGTCTCATTTTCAATGTTACATTGTAATCGCAAAATATTATTTTGATTAAGGATGTTCCATGTCTGTGATCATTTCTAGTAAAAAACGAAGAGATTAATCTCCAGATACATTGCTTCTTTTCTTTTTTCAGAGATACAGCCTGATTTCTAACTGCTCAGACCGGAGCAGTATAAATATCAAACTGACTCACGTTTGCGTCTTTCTAGACTAGCTTCCTTCTATCGTTCTTTCTGCTGTTACGTGTCTTCTACGTGCCTAATTTGTTACGAAGAGCCGGAGCATAGAAGTCAAAGCCCTAACGTTACCCGTTGCCCACGCGTTACTTTCAACACGTGACTGAGTTTCATGGAAGATTCACTTTGTGAAAGAAGTACAACAAGGCTGGACCTTCGAGTATCCTCGCGAAGAATGTTTATGAAATGTTGAACTTAATGGAAGATGAAAATGGGAAGAGGATGATCGATCCTTTCTAATCAGGTGGCAAGCTACGCTAGTCAAAGCATTTTTAAACCAATGTTAACCTTATAATTGTATATTTCTTTGTATATAGAAGAAGAGATTATTATATTTTGGGAGCTTTTATCGTTTAATTACCAGGTGTCAAATTGTAATGTAAAAAGCTGCAGCACTTTCATAACAAACAGAATACATTAATACACTGTATGAAAATCTATGAAATAACTAGAGTAGAAATTGCTTGACCACTATAGCTTGTCAAAGGGGTTAAATAAAAGAAAAGATTACTCACTATCTCTGGGTTGCTAGCAGGATACGCGGACGTAGTCATTGCTAGAAAGAAGACAACCGTCAAGATACATGACACAAAACTCCAGCCTGTTAACTTCATGCCCAAGAATTTGGATCCACGAGCTCTCTTCTGTAATTTGTACACTTCGGATATACTTCTTCTTCTTCTTCTAGTTTGTTCAGCCAGAGACTTCAATAATTCTGTCAATCATAAAGTATCCATCGATTACTTGAAAGTAACAATGATGTTATACAGTTTGAACTTCTTCAGTTGGATGCTCGAGAGAAATGAAAAAATTTGTACACAACATACACTGTTCACCAGAATCGTTTCAATGAACAACGAAGAACGACGACTTGTTGCTCGAAGGAGTTTAAAGATCGATGAAGAGCAAAGGGGGCAAGAGTTTCTTGCGTGCTTCAACGTTCAACGTAGGACTGAGTTTGGGAAGTGGCCTCGCCATGATTTAATATAGGAGCTACTTCACCGCACTCCCACCCTCTCACGGCGTTCTAGTTGTCCCTCCGACCTGGGACGTTGTCTTTCATGGAAAATATCTTCGGGGTCGTTCAAGAGATTTTTCTTGATCATCACGCAACTCGTCCAAGTATTAGATTACTGCAAAAGGTTCATCCTGTTTGTTCGAACTTCTGTCTGAAAGAAGTTTATTCATTTGGGAAATGTACGTGGTACCTTTTCAATTTTTTCTTTTTAATTAGAATTTAATTTATATAAATACTTTCACCTAAATATTATTTCTCTCGTTTCCCCCTCTTCGTTAAAGAAGACTTTATAAACAGAAGAAAAAGTATATCTATGAATAATCATAAAAAATTAATAAACAAAATGCTTCTCTTTCTTTCTCCGTTTTTCTTTTTTCTTTTTTTGCATTGTTGAACTTGGAACGTTTCCCTATCTTGTTTATAGTAAAAACATATGTATTATTACTGGTGTTCGGTTTGCTTCTTTTTCAGAACGATAACGGGGTTCGTGATTTATTCCACGAGCTAAATCAGCTAGAAGCAGTTTCAGAAATAGAATGTTTCTGATAGTCGTGACGATATCAAGCTTGGATCATTCTGGAGAACGATAAGACCTCAAGCATCGAGGGAAGATGGTCCAAGAGTATGGCCGTGAAATATCGTCACGTTATTCAGGGTTGATCGGAGATCAATAATAGCCAAGTTTACCCCTGTTATCGGTGGACGTCTCGCGTTGGATTGTCACGTACATTGTTCGCATGATAACATCGACCTATCTGAAAGCTAAATCTTGGTCCATTTGGAGGCTGCCTTAGTCTGGAGGCTAAGCAAATTAAGGATCATCACGAACCGGCGGTCCTTAAGGCCGCATGATTGCTAATCATGGCATTATAAAGAACATGAACGCAACATTTAATTAATTGCGAACGATCGTCCGTAATACCTTAATCGTGATCTTTCGTTGTTCATAAGAAAGTGGGCAAGGAACATTATTTCTCTGGTATCGACGAAGATGCGTCATTGTTTCAAAATGAATATAAAAAACTATGATTGTCAGGAAATCTGAAAAATCTAAAGTAGTCCGTTGTTTGATTAGTTTCTTGAATTTACTATGGTAATCAGAAAATTGAACCTACAGTTACCCAGTGAATTATTATTTCTGTGTTAAAAATGTACAGGGTGATTTGTAGTTGAAGGGTTAAAGAACACACTTTGCTTTTCAAAGAAGTTTCTAATTAAGTGTATAAGATGAAATGTTTTTAGTTTTAGAGGTGTCATAATGACGTCATGAAACTGGACGTGAGACGTGGACGATGATTAATTAGACACGTCTACGTGGTTGCTTACAGCAGACGGATATCCGTTAACTCATTGCTTTCGTACATGCTTCATAAGTTGCGTCAATTCCGTGGAATCGTTCGGTGTTAATTGTTTACTGTCCAGCTTCGTTTCTTTTCGGATTCCATAGTCTTCTGGAGATCTGTCGATTAAACTCGTTCGTTCGTAAACTCTTGTTAGACTATTTTATGATACTGGATTAATTCTTCGATAATTCAGCGAGCCACGTTCTTCGAAACTAGCTGAATTTCTTAACCCTTTATTTATATTAGTCTACTTTACCAGCAAAACTTGCAAAACACCAAATTGCGCTATTTTGGAAGAAAACGGGTACACATGACTTTAATAAAATAACCGTAAATTTCACATTGAATATGTCCCCTCGGACGGGACGATCGAGTGCAACTCATTATACTGTTTCTAATTTATATTTAATCCTCTTGCATCCGTTCCAGCGAAGCTGGTTGCTGGTACAAGGGGCGTAGTCTCGGTTTTAATTAAATTTTCGATCCATCGGTGAGATTAGCGAACATACCCAAAGGTATAGCGATCGATCAGGGAAGAATCAAAACTTTCGACAGTAGGAGGGTCCTTTATTCGTTGCGACGAACAATGGAGAACGATGGTTTTCAACGTTCGCTTCAGAATTGTTTGCAAACGTTCCGGTAAAACCAGGTCAGGACGAACCTGTTGGGAAGCTAGGAACAAACTCTTATCTCCCGCGGGAGCTGTCCTGGTTGTTACGTTACCTATTAATAAAATCGTATTCTCTCCCTTCTCGGTGTTCACGGTGTTATTCTATCGCGGTATCGATATCGTTCCAAATTCCTCTCGCATTAGATTATTCATTAGACTTAACAACAATCTGATTTCATTTTGTATATTAATTTTCTGCAAACTCTGGCCCGTCTCAGAAAGGAAGTTGAACGAACATTCAGATTTTTCTCGGTAAAATTTCTTCTTTTCCGTCCGATGATGCACGACGACGGTTTCTGGCAGATGTCTGGCGAAAACTGGTGTGTACCGAGAAAGAATACTCGTGTAGGCCGCGCGAAGAGACGCGTCAACCTAGATCTGAAGTAGAAGATTACAGGAATTGTAGAAATTTTCGTTCGGGGGTGGTGCCCGCGTCAGCTTCGACGCTAATCGACTAATCGGACGTTGCAATTGTGACCAAAGTAAACGCATTTCAAATTCAATCGTTTCTTCCCTTCCATATGTTTCTTTTAATTAATTCTCTTCGCATTTTGCAGGATGGATCGAAAGGATGGGCAACAAAAGTGTTTCATTTCCGTGGATACGAATTAATATTTAATTACGTGTTTCAGCTGCTCAGCGTCTCGGCCCACACTTTGCCACCCATGAAGATGCTCTGTACATCTTTTATCACGTCTCTGTTGACGTCCTCCTTGGCGAAAACTCAATCAGCCGACGACAAGAACGCTAGGTAATTGAATAGAATTGAAATTTTCTACGTGTATTGAAAGTTGATTACAGTTTTAATTGATTCTTTTTATATTTGCCGTTTCGTTTGATGGTACCTTAGAATAGAGCAGAGTGCCATCGGGAAGTATAATTATCAGTATAATCAGAGATGTGCGGGCCGTCC
Source organism: Stelis phaeoptera (assembly GCA_943735885.1). NCBI lineage: Eukaryota > Metazoa > Arthropoda > Insecta > Hymenoptera > Megachilidae > Stelis > Stelis phaeoptera. The sequence continues at coordinate 10,660,718 of OX030933.1, forward strand.
AATGAGTCGGGTACCCAACTGTTCGGTTCGGCTCGGGTCGGGTACCCGTGATTTACGAATACTCGGGTAGCCCGAAACTTCGGTCAGCTCAGCGCGATGCGATGCAATGTTTTGCATTATAAGAATCCGGACAGATTTCACTTGGAATTTCAATACCAGCGAATCGTCGCTCTGAGCTGACCGAAGTTTCAGGCTACCCGAGTATTAAGTCACGGGTACCCACCCGAGCCCGCCCGAATTTGAGCCGGTCCGATCCGAATCAATAATATTAAATATTTTGAGGAAATAAAAGTACTACCTTGAAGCTTCAAGTTGCTATTTTTTTTTCCTTTATTTTTATTTTGGATGACTGAAAGTGTTTAATTGCCTGTTAATTTTGTTCAAGGATTGAAAACACACAAAATGAAGCGGAGACGGCAGACGAGAGCGAGGAGGAATCCCCGCGGCCGGTAAAGCGTCAATCCTCGCCTGTTGCTGAAAACAACGATACGGATGAAACGAAAATACAACTCGTCGATCACAATTGGGCCTTTCTATCGACTATACTTCCGGACAGAGAGGAAATCGAGCTGTGACGAAGAAATACATAGATAGATGATTATATTCTGTTTTAGCCGAGGTACCTGCGAATGAGAGTGATTTAAATAGATTTTATCTCGTTTTTTACTCGCATTGCTCTCATTCCCGGAATCTTCGTTGACTTATTAATCAGTTAACTAAAAGAAATCGTTTTGAAATTGGATATCCATTGATGGCACGTTTATAAACGAATACATTCACGGAAATCAATTATTTTATGTATTATTTATTATACATGTTGTCGGATAAATACAGCGTCTATGTTTATACACAAAATATTATACAATACAAAACGCCATGCAGTCAGGAGAATTATATACTAAATACTCGAATTCGATAATGGAAAATTGTCTTATGTTACGTGGGTTTTGGTAATTGATCCAATCGAAAACTAAGCTCGACCAATTCTGTAACGGAATCAGCCATTCTTTTTCCGTACACCGGATCAGTCTTCATAGTCTTCAGCACCATTTCGCTTCTGCTTTGAAACTCGAACTCGGTGTAACTGTCGGGATCATTCAGAATCTCTGCGCCTAAATGTTCATCCATCAACACAGTCTGAAAGTACATGGCAGCCGTGATCAATGCTCCCAGTCGTTGTTCTTCCATCCCTTGGATCAATTCCGACCAAGAAGGAACCTGCAGGATGCTCGAGGATTTCAGAATCTCGCACAACACGCTGTAGTAATGCTTCAACATCATCTCCTCCCAAGTTGCTCTGAATTCACAGTCCGTGCAGAGATACAAGAATTGTGCCACGTCGTGTGCCAGAGGAGAGTACCTCAACAATTGAAAGTCAATCAACACGCACTTTGGAGGTTTCGTATCGCTGAACATGAAATTATTTCCCCATAGATCTCCGTGACTGACCACGTTATTCTTCGTGGACGATGTCTCCACCGCGGAGAATATTTCCTCGCAGGCCTTTGGTATCAGACTAGCATCGAGACCGAGTTGTTCAGCGACAGCAACGATCGCTTTCACGCCAACGTCGAACCACAGCCGAGTTTTGCCAGTCTGATTGAAAGCGTTCTCCACGAAGGCGAACGGGTACAGCTTCTTCAATGACGTCCCAAGACGAGCTTCCGCCACAAGGGAACACGCGTGGAGCCTCGCGAGAGCCGCCAACCCGGAGACGACGAGTTCCTTGTCGAACAGTTTATTCTTCAGCGTGTAACCCTTGACGCCTAAGTCCTCGAACACCAGCATATTCTCTTTGACCAAGTAGCAGGCTGCGCTCCACGCTTCGCCCTGGTATCCGTAATACAACTGAGGAACTATATCGCGATAGAAAGTCTTCTCTTTGAGAAAGACGCATTTGTCGAGCACGTATTCCGCCTGAGACGGCACCTCGTAGGGTACCATTTTAACGAAGAAGAACAACGTTTCTTTTCCATTCGCGGTTTTCACGTCCACATTGAGCTGCTGATAGGATCCAAGGAATCCAAGCTTCCCATCGGAGTAGGATCTGAAGGAGTATTTCTTTACCTCTGCCTTGTCGCCTACCGCCTTTCTCACCAGATCCTGCACCTCTTGGCCGGTCAATAAGTCAAGACGGATGCTGGTATCGTCGCGTGTCTTGCCGTTTAAACGTTCGGGCGCGAGGCGAACTTCTAGCTCCGATTTTGACATGGTTGTAAGGAAATAAACACCACGGCATCACGATCCTCTTTATATATAAGCATCGAGTAAAGCCTGTTCCTTTTTTAATCGTGCCTATGATGTATTTATAACTACCTGTCTTCTCGTGTTGATATTTAATGACAAACAGTTGCCAGATAATGCCGTTGCAACGCAAAGAACGGTAACGTTGTGTGCGTGCCACAAATCGTGTTCATTGTAGTAAGAACCATGTGCATTCGGCTACATTATCGTTCGAAAGTGAAAAGCAATAAATGCACTCGTGATACCGAATGATCTTTGATTAAATGTTGGATTTTGAACAAGTGTCATCAGACTAGTCTGTCTCGACGAATAAACAACCAGTACGGTATCTCGAAGATGCTCAAAATACTGACGCCCATAAAGAGGCCGACTGCGCTTCCGACTGCAACTGAAAACAATAAATGTAATTGTATAAATCTTGATTTATTTTTAACACTTTAACTGCCACAGGTCACCCATGTGTGGTTGACGCTTGAATTTCCGTAGAAGTTTGTCGCTTGCATTGTTAATATCCTTTCGATTACTTTAATTAGAAGTTACGAAAAAATAAATGCTTCGATTAACGAAGTTTTCAACGCCTTTAGCGTGGCAGTCAAAGTGTTAAGGATCACTGCAGACGTTGATAGTTAGAGATATTCGAAATACCAAAACAACTTCTCAGAACTAAAAACAGATTTTTACCTATGACATCTAACAGATCGTTGACCACGTATCGACGATACCTCATCGTTGGATGCGAAAGTAAAGTGAAATGGATTCTTGAATAAGAACGATCCGGAGAATCGTATTCAGAAGGTTCCAATCGGTTTCTACAATATAAAAATACCTTATTTCTACGTTGCTTGTATTTTACCTTATAAAGATAACGCATCTAACATTAAACGTACCGGCACTTTACATACAGGGTGCCCCACCCAAAGTGTTACACAGCTGTTATTTCATAACTGTTGGTGACATACAAAATTGTTAATATAGAAATTGCATGGTAAAATGGAATGGACGTTTTGATGAAAACGATTTTTCTTTTACATTGTTATTTGACGAGATATGATGGTCAAATTTCGTTTTTTAAATGGAACTACATATTTGTTTTTAAATTATTTGAGAGTACTTTTAAAAAGCCAAAAATATTAAGTACCATTTAAAAAAATGAAGGTAACCTTGACAATTATCGAAATAAAAAAATTTTGTTTCGAATACTTCTTCGTCAGATTCTTGCAAGTGCTTGGAAAATCGTGACTAGTGTTACGTGGGACACCCTGTATATTTAAGTAAATTTTTCAGTAATCGAATCAAAAATGACCTCGTATCCGACGTACGTGTTTGATCTCATTAATTTCATCGTTTTCAACTCTTACATTTTTCACGATTTAGTTGTGTTCCGAACTTGAAACGGACCATTTCTTTTCCTACGCAAAGTTCATGAAAAAAATATTTGATTTTCGTACAAGATCAACGACGTTCCCTCGCAATTCGTAAGACACCGTTGATCCCTCGCCGACTGCGACGCGATTTCCGTCTTGTTTGCGATTATACAGAGCATCTCGCTTCCGTTGCAGGCCCTCGCCCCGTCCGGTATAAGGTAATAAAAGTTCACGCATCCACAGAACTTAATCATCCGTTCTATTATCATCTAAAAGCCCGTGTGCAATTAATCAGTCTCGCCAGGAGTATAAATTACATTGACAATTAACAGGAGCATCTTATTTGCGATGGAATCAAGTTTGTATACCTCCAGATAACACGAATCGCTGCTGTAAATCTCAAACATACTACCATCCGCCAATTTTTCATGCGGGAAACGACAATTTCTATACTCGGCCGCGACATTCTTCACGCCATCTGTATTGAACGTGTCCTGCATTATGAACTGGACCAGGGTCGTTCTGCCAGGTTTTACATGTATGTCGTCCTTCTCCTTATTGGTGAGCATCGGTAATTGCAGGTTGTTGAGAAGGTGTACCTGAATCATATGGAATAGCTTTACACAAAGGTTTACACATTCTCGCAATGCGAAATATAAATATTGTCTTTTATCGTGCGGCTCGTTTCAATCTGCAAGACGATAAAAAGATTTGCTTCCTTTGATTCTGGCTCAAGCGTCTTTCACCTTGCAGAAAAGGAAGGAAGCTGCAAGGAACAATGGGAGTGAACGAGATGACTGCTAAATACTGTTGATTTGTGACGTATCAATGTAGATAAGCCTTGTCGTTACAACGAGAAAACACAGCCTGGAAACTTCCAGGAAGTGGAATCGCGTAATGTGACATAACGAGAGCCAAAAAATTACGATGTAACGAAAGACAATATTATAGTTAAGTCCCAGTGACCAGAGGAATTACGAATTTCATTTACACAAATAATTAACGTAAAAATTAATTTTTAAGAAATGTATGTACGTTGTTGCCCATACTAAAAGTTAAACATTTCTATTCTTACCATCAGAGTGTTAAATAAAATGAAATAAATAAGCTTCGCAACGCACTCTGCTCAAATTGTACAAGGAAGATATACGAACTGTAAACGCCGTGAAAAAGTAACGCTTCGTCTTCGAATTTACGGGAATATCGATTACGAGATCGCCGTATTTTACGGTGCGATTGATGAAGAAGCGTACACTCGGTTCATTGTTCTTCTTCAAATGAAAAGTATTCATCGCTACGCAATAACCGAAGCCAGTTTTCTTCAATTCTTGAAATTCGGCGCAGCAATTAAATTTCACGTTGTTCCAGGTACACTCTGCTAAGAATTCTGTACAGGGAGCCTTCATCTGCAATAAATAACATAAATGGTGAACATTTACTATCGAGGGTGTTCCGTAATTAGTGTAACATCGGGAAATGGTGGATAGCTGAGACGATTCTGAACGACAATTCTCTTTGCAAAAATGTCGGATGGCGCTTCGTTTTTGAATTATTAACGAAAAACACTAACCAATCAGAGCACGCGTAGAGCTCACGCTCAACCGTGATAGGTTAACTTCGAGCCGGGACATCGGACTAGAACGAATCACGGCTAAGCGTGCGCTCTACGCGCGCTTTGATTGGTCAGTATTTTTCGTTGATAATTCAAAAACGAATCCCCATCCGACATTTTTGCAAAGGGAATTGTAGTTCATAATCGTCTCAGCTACCCCCAATTTCCCGATGTTACACTAGTTACGGGACACCCTGTACTTCTGCTTTTCTGTGGCGGAGGATTAAACATTTCCGGTACAGTGTACTACCGTCTCGTAAGCAGACAAAAGTTCTTCCGACGACGCTCGAAGCAAACCAGGATTATAATTTTTTGTGAACATCCCTGGATTCCTTAAAAATAGTTCCATCTCGATTAAACAGAAAATATAATTGTTTTATTTAAATTAGTTTATAGGTGTCGGTTTATATATGTAACGTACGTTTTAGAATATTTACTCCTAATCGTTTTGGTAGACGTAATACAAAAAGCAATCGCAGGAAATGGTGTCTCCCAATTGAGGTACATAGTCTCGGTGGTAACAGCAACAGGATACAGAATATAATTTCTCACCACGTCCATGATCATTGTTGCACATCCGATCCAGCATAATACGCAGAAAATCAGCCAAAAAAGTCTGTGAATAAAACAACAGCTCGTAAAAGAAATGAAACATTGCTGTATTCAAAATTTATATCTGTCGCTCGTTCCTATTAAACGTATTGAAATTTGATCACGAAATAGACAGTATAACGTATAATGATTAATTTTTAAATATACTCATTTACTTTTCTGCCAACGAAAAATCTTCGTTCACTAGATATCGAACGCCATGCACGCTGCAATTTCGTAAATATTGTTTAACAATTTTCCACCACCAAATTAATCGTTTACCCATCGTTCAAACGGATCAAAAAGCACGTATCAAATTACTGTGTAAGATAAGGGGGTCGCTTGGCACTTTTATAAGCATAAATCGATCGATTTGTTACACAGTACGAGTAAGGTTTATTAATTATACAAAGTTTGATTTAATCTACTTGTGTAACGAAGCACGATTGTCAAGATTATTTCATTTCGCAATCTATCGTGGCCCCTTGTAATTTAAAAATGAATGTGAAAATGCACATTGTCTGCTTCTGAATTACATTATTGAATTTTTATATTTCGCAATTACTTTCTGTTGCCCTCCGTAGCTACTCAAAGTTAAGAGAACATTTTTGAGATACCTACCTAATTACAATCGAAATCACTTTATTGGAACCACTATTTTAAATTGTGCAAAATGGTCTTCAGCGTCATCTGCTGGTGAAACAAATTAAAAATAGTAAATTTGTAGTTCGTGTTATAGACGACAGATGGCAAAGTATAATCTCGCATGGTCCTACGCTGGGTCACGCTGGGTATACATTGTGTTTGATACACATTTTAAACTTATTCTTATAAAAGTAATTGTAAATTGTAAATAGCGAATTAAATACATTCTGCATCTTATCATAAATTAAGAAAATGAAAAGATATTTCATTAGATTTTCCTATCTTGGCGGCAAATACAGGTATAAATACAAATATTCCTGCGCTTTCATTTAACCTATCTATAACCTTTATAATCTTAATTATTATTAAAATTTAACACTTACTGAACACTTTTTACAAAATGCAGATAGATAAGCTTTATACATAAAATTGAAAATGAAAACGATATATATTGAAATTCATTGAACGCAATATTTACGTTACGATATTTTTAGAGGGGTACAGAAGAATGTAGTTACAGATGCAAATATTATGTTACATGATACAGATACTATTCAAGGTGCTTTGGAAACTGCTTTTACAACATTAATACCAAAATGTACAGTCAGCCCAAAAGTATATAGTAGTAGCAGGTGACTAGCGAATTTTATTTTGTTTTACATATTATGTGTCAACTTTTTCTTTAATTGTAGAATATGAAATTTGTAGGACAGACGTTGGAGTTCATGCTTTGTACGCTTCGGCTCATGTTGACTTAGAAAATAGATACGATTGTTTCTATAATCCTGAGATAGTACTTGCACATATAAATCGATATATGATGAAGTGTAATCACGATATTAGGTATCTAGTTACTTACAGTGAAAATATTTTTCTGCCTTTAGAAATTTCTAACACCAGTTAATGTTATACTTTAAGGTTATTAGAATTTGTTCCCATGAAGCCAGATTTTCATTGCAGAAAATTAGCAAAATCTAGGACGTACGTTTATAGATTTATGCAAGCCAAGGAAGAGAGTGAACATAGGATACCAATCATAGAAAGATTGCATTGTTTTCGTTTAAGGTATTATTTATATCGGTCAAAGACATTCTTTTAAAAAAATATTATCGAGCGCTTTATAATCTTTCGTTATATACCTAGTAGGTCAGACACTTTTGATGCAGAAAGATTAAAATCTGCGACCAAGTTGTTCATGGGAGAAAAAAATTTCCAAACGTTTAGTGCAAAAAAAGAAACCTATAGACCGATTAATTTTGTCAGGTCATTAAATTCCTTGACAGTAGAAGAAGGTCAACCATTTATGCCACTTGATCCATTGTCTCAAAATTTTAACTTTTGGAATATTGTATGCTCGGCAAAATCTTTCTTATATAACCAGGTATATGTATTAATATGGCTTCTAATAACAATTGAATTATGTATATTACTTTACTGTCTTTAGTAAGAAATTTGTTTCGTGATATACAGTAGATTCCGCTTATTTGGGACAAATTTCAAACAAACAGCCTTAATTTTCTTCGTTTAATCGGAACATCATTCCGCTTATTTGGGACGGATGTCTGTGGTTTTTACATTTCGCATTTTTCTTTTGCTCTACTCGGTGTTACTTTATTTTTTTAAGTTTTGTCCATGATTAATCGTGTACGTATGCGAACGACGCGGTTTGCGAAACTTCGGGACGGTGTGCATTTGATTCGAAAGACGGCGGGCATGCCGAACGTCGAGGCGGTAATCGTTTGAATCAAAAAGCTCTGCCTATTCCGTCACCGATGGATATTTATTAATCCATGGATTAATATTTAAATAAATACTTGGTTCTGTATGCTGTAGTTGTGTCCCAAATAAGCGGAATTCGCTGTAATATATTTATAAATAAATATATTTTAGTTTTGATTAACTTTTTCGTTTTTGATCCTGAAGTTATTTATACATAATGTAAATACTATAATTTATTATGTTGATTTTATTTGGTTGCAGGTTAGAAGAATAGTAGGAGCTTTACTTGCCCTAGCTACTGGAAGAATAACAGAAAAAGACATAATTATAATGTTACAAGTTCCTGGCCATCATAATTGGGATCACAGGATAAAACCAGTACCAGGGTATGGCTTGTATCTTGCAAATGTAGAATATTGTCAAGAAGAATTGGACGAATATAAAATAAAATATAGAAAGCTCCCAGATAGTGATATAATTGTACCGATAGACGAAGATGAAGTAGATACAAATGGAGTAGATAAGCATGAAGCGCAAGAACGATTAAATTAAATTTTCTAGCCAATGTAATTTATATCTTGACTTTGTTGGATATTATTTATATATATGTAATAATGAACTTAGAAAGTTTGATAAGGAATAAAAAGTTACATTTAAAATCTTGTAAAACTGTTGTAACTAATACGCTTGGTCAAAGGTACGAGGAAGTTGATGGCGAAAAGAAAGAATTACCACCTGCGATACCATTTGTAGTAGACGATAAGCCTGACCTACAAATCTGTGAAATAATTTCAGGATTATTTCTAAGTTCACAAGATCCTGTTGCAAGTATAGAAATTTTACGAGAACATAATATTCATCATATCTTAAGCATTGGTATTGACGCGATGGTAAAATTTGATTGTATTAAATATTATTATTGTGATTTATTAGATCTACCTGAATCTGATCTAAACGTAGCAATAAGAAAATGTGTTAGAATTATACACGAAAATCGTCATGAAAATATTCTTGTACATTGTAACGCCGGTGTATCTCGTTCACCAACGATTGTTATTTCTTATTTAATGACTTTTGAGAAACTATCTTACAACGAAGCTTATGACAAGATAAAAAAATTGAGAAGTTGCATTAAACCTAACGAAGGATTTGTAAAGCAATTAAAAATATTACGACCTTCGTCTATTTTGCAATAGGTATATTAAACTGGCAATGTAACAGTATTAATACCAAGCGTTTGTTTAAAGATATTGTTGTAAACTGTATAAGGAAAAAAAAATAACACTTTTTTAACAATAGATTAATTATAATATATATGTATATATATATTGTTACAATAGAATTCATATATCGTGACGTGTGTACAGAGAATATTATTTCGTAATTACAATTATTTTGTATTTATAATTCATTAGAAAAGGTACATTCATGCACAGCATCTATCAAACCTTAGCCAAAACTAAGCATATTAAGATTGCTAATTTCTGGCATTTTGTATAAACCATGCATTGGAGGTGACACGTAAGTCGTCGGTACCAAGTAGTTTTATAAAAATTACTGTAAATCTAAAAAATATAGATGAATTTCTGTATACATTATAGTATCTATTATTTTTTTATTCATGATGGTAGTATATCATTGTACCAGTAGTACAATACCTATCATATCGATTATATGTATATATAATAATAATAATTATTATCAATATTTATGTACTATATATATATATATATAATTATGTATAAACTAATATTCACATTCCTCCAACAATTGAAATGAGCTGTCTTGAAGAAAATAGACAAGGCACTTGAACCGAATATCTTTTCTTAGCTAGTTGGCCTCATAAATAGTAGAATGCAAAAATTTGCACATCATACAGCAAACAGTTAAAACAGAAAGAATAAATTAAAATTAGCTATTCAAAGAATACGGCGTATCGCTTTTTTTTTTTAAATTACAGGTATTCGTGATTTTACTCTTTTATAATAATTCCAATAATCTCGTGTCTCGTCTTTGACGACTACATTAAAAGCAGTGCGATAATAGCAAGGCCTTCTAAAGATTATGTTCCCCCGATGCACATTTAACCGATCGTATTAATTTTTCGTAAATTCATAATTTAATAATATACATTCACTTTACTGGCAGATTCTTGTGTTCTTTTTAGTGTACTGTAATTTTTAAAGGGTACAAATCGAGCTTATTATATTACACTACCTACATAAAACAAAGCAAAAAACAGAAAATCATATTTAGGAACGTTTTCCTTAGAAAGACCTTAGAAAGCTGTACGTTTTCACGAAACTTTGATACAGACTCTAATATCATCATGATAGTTGAAAAACGATTTCACTTAAATCCAACACAAAAAAAAATGCAATTTATATACAAAAAATATAAATAAATTAACAAAACATTATATCCGGTTAAACATGAATATGTTTAACCGTACAATCTATACGGATAGAGACAATCTGAAAAATATATAATATACACAGAAAAAAAATTAGTTCCTACGAAGCCACAGTCTTAAGTACAACATATCTGTACCTGAAAGGCATATCAGTTAAAATAAAAGTTACGAAGAGAAATCAGACGTGTTTATGAATGAAAATCACTCGCAATTTGCGTGTGACTGTATGTGTGTGTGTGTATGTGTGTGTATATTCCTAACATGGCAAATCAACTTAAAATATCATGCGTCACAGTTACAGATACATAAGTTATTTAGTATATGAACTGCAAATATAAACATCATCGTCAAACGTTATGTAGTAAACCAGTATCAGAGTCCAATAGAGTGGCCAGGTCGTATGCAGCAACATCAGTAATGGAACAGGGAACCACCTAAGCACTAATTGTGTGTGTACCCCTTTTGTATCGTTTGTCAGAGGAAAGTTATATAATGTTACCTTATAGTTTTCATTGATTTTCTTTTTTTTTTTTTCTTCTTACTGGATTGATATTATTTAACGTTTTACGCCCCAAGGACCATCAGGATTAGTCACAGGCACATGAGAATACCCAGCAAATTGTGGAAATTCCTCTACGCTGGCGGTATTCGGAGCACTTTGTGGCTGCTGTTCCCAAGGTCCTCCTTTCACGACAAAGCCGGAATTTCCAGAATTCTTTTCGTCGCGTTGAGGCGAACGTAAATTTTCACGATATTCATTTTCTAATACATCTTGAATCTGAAATTGTATACGTATCGTGTAATTTCAAATTAACATTTCAGCGCTCAGGTATCAGGATACAAACGGATTTTAAGATACTTACATATTCTTCTTCTAAGTTTAATAAACGATCTTTTGCATCTGCTACGTTCTCTTCTGTACCCACGATTGTTACAATATTGGGGTCAGGATCAGTTTTTCTTGGAAATTTAATATCCACTTTAAATTCGTCCATTATCTTACGAATATTTCTACCTTTCGAGCCGATTAAACGCGAATGTACGGCTGCGTTTATGTGCACTTCTTCCTTCGTCAAACCATTCTAAATGATAAAATATATTTGGTTATAAAAATCGTCTAAATCATCAAATACATAAAATCATCGAGAATGATAAAGATTACCAATTCATTGACAATTTTCATAATATCATCTCGTGCGCTACAAGCGTTTTTCTCATAACCAGTAATTGTAATGATATGTTCCTCGGGGTCACCTTTGCGTGGGAAATTAATTTGAACATCATGATCACTACGTATTTTATTAATCACTGCTCCTTTTCGTCCAATTATTTTTGGATGATATTCCGGATCAATTTCGATCTAAGAAGAATAAAAATGAAGTAAATTATTATATAAAATATATCCATTTATTGAAATAATCGAACCTTACCTTCAATTCGAACGATTTCAAAGCCCTATCTTGTCGTTCAGCTTCCAATGCTTTGCATCTGTCAAGAATAGCTTGTTTCGCGTTTTCAACACACGAAGGAGTTCCAGAAATCTAATAAATAAATCAAACTGTTACTGTTTCATTTTAAACGACAACGAACCGTCTCGCTTACCTTGATATAATCAAGTTTTTCTTCAGCCGGAGACAGCATGATATGAACATCATATGTATTCATTAGTTCTCGTACATCACGACCTTTCTGGCCTATTATAGATCGATGTAGATCAAACGGCACCTCCACCTATAACACAAAGTAGTACATTTTATATAATTGGACAAAATTTAATACTGTTTCAAATTTTTTTTTATGAGAAAACCAACTTCTATCGTTATCGGCACAAGATCTAGTAACGCTTGTTTAGCGGCTGCTACATTTTCTGGTTGCCCAGTGATGCGAATAATATCACAAGCTGGAACAGTTTCGGCAACATCCCCGTTTTCACCGTTCATCTGTCCTGCTTCACGTTGTTCGTCTAAAACGCAAATTATAAAGCATGCCAAATTTGTTAATATTTTATCGAAGAAACAATTTTATACACTTACCGTATGTATCTTTATCAGGAAATTTAATTTGTACATCAAATTCGGACGTAATCATTTGCACTTTACGTCCTTTCGCTCCCATCACCGTACGATGATGTTTCTGAGGTATTATGCATTCTTCGGTCACCATAGATTCCTAAAAGATATAAAGAAAATAATTTTATGTTCTATGAAAAATACAGGTATCGATTTGAAAAAATTTACCAATTCTTGTACGATTTCTCGCATTCGTTGTTTCGCTGCCTCTATACATTCGTGCGATCCCTTCAAAATTACTCGATCACTATCGACACCAGCCCTTGGGAACGAGATCTGCACTCCCCCACACTCGTCCGCGATACGGTGCAATACACCACCCCTGCGGGCTACGAAATGCCTGTGATGCTTTGGATCGATATGAATTTCACCTTCGGTAACATTATCCTACGAAAGCCAGAATTTCAACAATAATTTCACTCGTAACACATAAATTTGAAAGCGATCAACGACAATTCTTACAATTTCACTAATTGTGACTTCCAGCTCAGCCTTAGCTTTTTCAACGGCCTCTTTCTTTCCCATAATAGTGATTACTTCTTTATCCTGATCATCGTCCGTTGGGAACACGATACGTGCACCCGTAGATTCTCTTATCTGGAGAAAATCAAAATAGGTAAATAACGTTAACGCACGATTATACTAATTTCTAGATGATTTACACGCAAACCTTTCTAATATTGGCACCATTCTTTCCAATGAGAAATTTGTGATGCTGTACTTTGGCACGAACTTCGGCGGAATAACTGGATAATTGTCTTTCGTTTGTAAGCTCGAGCAATTGTTGCTTTGCCTTTTCAACATCTTCTTTAGGCCCTCTGATAGTTACCTGAATACAAGACATTGATCATTTTAGCCTGAATACGGACAAATTGAACGAACGGTACATGGTAAAATTGTTTTACCTTATCGCTACGACTTTCCGCGGTAGGAAACTTAATTGCAACACCGCCGCAATCTTCCATGATAGAATGAATCAATTTTCCGCCAGTGCCGATAAGCGAATTATAGAACTTTGGTGGAATTACTATTTCATCGGTGACGATATTCGCCTGATATAAAAAGATGTATTTAGTTAACCTTATTATTTTTATTTTGTTTCGATAAAAATATAAAGTTTAATTACCAATTCATCCTGTATCTTTTGAATCATTTCTTTAGCCTTCTCCACGTTTTCTTTCTTCCCTGTGATCGTTATAACATCACTTTTCTCACCCTCGGCGGGTAAATCGATTTTAGTTTGCGTTTCTTCTCTTATCTAATTGAAAAATTAATTAAAACAAATGATACTTATTATTTAATTTCAAATAAAATACGCCACAAACCTTACGAATATTCACTCCACCTTTCCCAATGACAAATTTATGGAATTGTTTAAAAATCGGTACCTCTAACACGTAGTTATTTTCATTCAATTCTTTTACTAATTTCATTAGATACTTATGGCACTTGTCTACGTCTTCTTTCGGTCCTCTAATTTTCACTATATCTCCCTTCTCACCTATTAACAAAAAAAAAAAAAAAAAAAATTATAAAATTATAATATTACACTTTTTTTTAGATCCTACTTCCGTGTAATTAAACAAAGAGAAATATACAACAATGCAAAACGATAAATACGATCCGCGCTCTAAAAATTCCCATCGAGCCCCCGTTGGCCGAATGCCAACAAGGTCCGAGGTCTTTCGAATGTTTGCATGTACCTGGCATAAATCCGAGTTCTAGTTATTGGATATATCAAGCTACATACCTGGACCAGGAATAGTAATCTGTACTTGGTTAAACTTATCTCGAATCTCTTTAATATTATCTCCCTTGTTTCCAATAATACTAGGATAATAACGATGATCTATTATCACATCTTTCTCTTTTTCATTTTCTAATTTCCTCACCATCTCTACTAATTCCTAGAACGAATCCAAACGTCAGTAGATATCGATTTTGAGCTACGTGTTATTTTTCGTACGTAGATTAAGTACATGATACGAACCGTTTGAGCTTTCATTACACCGGCAAGATTTCCTTCTATACGAATAATATTACTACCATCATTCTCAGAAATATTAATAACAACACCTGTGCCCTCTTTCACACGATTTACTATCCCGAGAAAGAAAAAAAAAGAAAAGGTATTTTAATAAATAACGATACAATAATCGATGTAATAATTAAAATGGCATCAAGTAACTCACCATTGCACCCATTTTTTCCAATAATATGTTTATAAAATCGAGGATCAACGTTTAATTCTGTAAAAGTAAGCTTGGATATGAGATCACTAGCCATTAATTGAAGTTCATTTTGTGCTTTCTCTACTTCCTCGGGAGGACCTTCGATCTTAATTTTATCTTCTTTACCGGTAAATTCGACATTTACTTTCGGCATTTCTTGTGTAATACGTTTGATGTTTACTCCTTTTCGTCCTATTATATACTTATGAATCCAAACCGGTGCTTTTACGACAGCCGTACGAACACTATTTGCTTTTTCGTACACTTTAGTTAACGCTATATTATCGGATATATTCATTAATACGAAATGTCGATACATTTATCTAAGTGTTTATAGAGCTTCGAGCAGAAATATTACCTTGGCCGAGCTTCTCCTGAGGTCCGCGAAGGGTGATCGTTCCGGTAGCAGAATCTGGCGCAGGCATTTCTACGCTTACACCGGTTACTTGCAATATCTCTGCTATGGTACTACCACGAGGGCCAATAACATATTTGTGCTGAGATTTGGGAACTTCAACCGATACTGTTGTACATCTCTTTTCCTAAATCATAATTATAATTTTAATTCTGAAATACACGACGACTTATGTAATTTCCGTTTAATCTCTCCATACCATATCTTTGTAAATATCTTCAATTTTTTGCTTCGCTGCCAAGACACCTTCCTTTTCACCTGCAATAGTAATTTCATCTTCTTGCACAGAGGCAGGAGGTATATTAATTCGAGCACCAGTCTCTGCCATCATAGCATTGAGATTTTCATTGTGTGCACCATGTATAAAGGGATGATATATTTTTGGCACGGATATTCTTTCGAACGCTTTTCGCGACTGTAACGTAGTAAAACATCGTATTATATATTACTTGTTTGATATAGCATAACTTAAATAACAAATAGTACCGCTTACCTGTTCATCTGATATTACTCTAATTTCATGTTCAGCCTTTTCTATTCCTTCTTTCGTTCCTGTAATCGTGATTATATCCGACTGATCTTGTACAGACGGAACATTTATCTTTGTTGCTGTCGCCTTTTCCAGATCCTTCAAACGCTGTCCCTGTTTTCCAAGAATCCAACGGTGATGATCCTTAGGAATGCTAATTTGTTTACTTGCCTACGATAATAATTTCATTATTAAATCACTCGTTATCGACCGAGTAAAGGATTCGGTCTTAAGTCTAGCCATAACGTTCAACCTGAGTCTGAAACGTTGTTAAAATTCTGCGCTTAGCTTCCAACACTTGGTTTTGCTTGCCAGTTATTAGGAATGTAAGAGATTGATCTTTCGACGATGCTATCTCGATATTAGTGTTCGTCTCCTTCATTATTGTTTTACACGTACGTATAGATTCGCGTTCGCCAAATTTGTCGCTGTGATCAAATTTGCGTTCTTCACCGGGTACACGAAATATCTAAGAAAAAAGATATTGTTATAAAAAAATTGTTCGTACACAGCGGACTTAAACAATATGTACCTGTGTAATTGTTATACGTCCAAGCTGTAAATTATTATTTATAGAGAAAATATTTAATTTCCCTGAACTTGAACTAGCTGATTCAGGAAGAACTGGGAATGTCTCGTCGTAAGTAGGTGGCTCATAGGCCGTTCCCTCTTCCATTACTGACTGCTGCTGCATGATGGGGTTGTCCTGTTCCGTGCCAAGTCCTTACAGTAGCACTACAACAATAAAAAATTATTGAACTCCTAAACTTGTAAGAACAACCATTAAAAAGAACTGCGATCTTTAAACTCTCTATGCTTATATATTTTGTATAATTAACTTTTAAAATCAGAAGTTACATAATCAATTTTGCTGTAAAATTTAGTTACGATATTTATTACTATTTATACACATATAATGTTTTAAATGAAGTACCTTATTTTTTTATTACTTTAACAATTAAATACAATTTATTGAGGAAATGTAAAAAAAAGAAGTTATAAGATTTAATGCCAAAAGCAAGAAATGATGAGAAACAATGAAAAATGTGAGAAATTTTTATGAAAATTAATAATGTTCATATCTTTGAACAATTTTATACATTATTTTCACATAAATATTTGATTAATGTTAGTATATTTGACATTAGTAACTTGAAACTAGCTAATCAACCCATAGAAATTCATAACGATTGCGCTGTTATAATGGGAAATGGAAAAATAGTTCAAGTTAAATGCCAGCATGTCAATGACCACTAAGTGGTTGAGGCAGTGACCACCATATGGAATGAAGTATTCACTTGACACGTCATAAGATCGGTAACCTCTTTCAAAATGAATGTATCCACGTTGTACAGGTTCAGAATAATGTTCAGGTATTTTTCTATTAAAACAGAAGTCTTGCAATTTAAGCCTGATGCCGTTATATTCAGAGCGAGAAGGACAAGAGGAAAGAGGAAGAGGGATTCGCATGGGGCAGACACGACATATCATGAAATAATACTTACTCTACCGTAATAAAGAAATCCGGCCAAGTAATAAACGTGTATTACGAAGCCAGTTTAATAGTTATTTGCCTGAAACATTACAAAATTCACGTGTGTTAGACACTGATGAACACCCGATATAATTCAATTATCATCGAACAAATAATTGTTCACTACACCCACGAACATACGTCCGCCCTTACCGGTAACGCAAAGTGAAATGAGATAAATACTTGCTCAAGCGCAGAATGTTACTAAAATAAAGGAATCTAGAGAAATACTTTTATTACAAACACTATAATACAAAAAAACACTAAGAAAGTATTATTTATAAAAACATAAATTTAGTATAATATTTGAAATATATTTGACATAAACGGCTTACTACAGACTTTATAAATAACTAATAGTTTCCATGGTTGTAATGTGAATGTAAATATCACGCTTCTAAAATGAAAATATTTTTTAATAAACTGATAAATATTTACTTTTATCATAAAATAAAAAATAAAGCAAATTTGATATAAAAACATAAATATTTAGCTAATATATTTCTTAATAATGTATTTCATGTTCCAGGTATGATTTTAAAAATATTGATACAACTAATTTTTTAAATAACATTAATTATTAAAATAATTAAATTAATTTTACAATAGCTTTATATTCTCTATTTGTTTAAAAAGAAATGGAACCAACACCGTATCCCATAAAATATCGTTTAATAAAGAATGAAGTTCTATTGTGATAAAGAAAAAGAAATGTTTTAAATAAAAACTAAATGAATACATATGTCCTTTTATCACGTTTAGAATATACATATCACTGTTACTAAGAAAGTTTTAGATTCGATTGTATATTATATAATAACTTAAGACTTAAAGGTTAGGTATAGGTCATCGTTCAAATGCGTTTAAATGTTTTTTGTAACATTTCACTGAATTTTACGTAAAACAAACTAAAAAAAGGTACACTATGCCTCAAAACGCGAATCGTGCTGGACCTTTTATAGGAGCAATTGATGAAGGAACAAGTAGTGCTAGGTTTCTAGTGAGTAAACTTTTTTTTGTTGTATAGAAATTGACATAACAAAAACAAGTGACTAGTGGCTAAGATAGATGAATGAAACTTGAACCCACATAGAACATACCCATTTGAATCAATATGTTTACTTTATCATGTATTGTGACATGAGACACTAAACATCATTGTATAAATTGTATGAGAATTTTCAATTTCAGATCTTCTATAATTTCATCTGTTAATTCATGAATCAGTTTTACCTTATTTTCACTGCTATTATACTATGTATCTTTCATTTGTATATAGGTTCTCCTATAAACAATAAATAATAATGTACTTATGTCAAATAATAACAAAATTTAAGGCGCAAAGCACAATGGATTATATTTATTTTAGGTATTTGATGTATTGCGTAGAAAAGTAGTAGCATCGCATCAAATTGAAATCAAGCAAAAGTATCCGCAAGAAGGATGGGTGGAACAAGATCCGAAAGAGATTTTACAAGCAGTTCTAGATTGCATCACAAAAACGGTAGAAAAATTAAAGGATATTGGCTTAAGTGCATCGGACATCAAGGCAGTTGGAATTACCAATCAAAGAGAAACCACATTGATGTGGGATAAGAATACAGGAGAACCGTTGCATAATGCAATTGGTAAAACATGATTCGTTACCTAAACATTGTTATAATATCAATAATATGTATGCTTGTGCAGCATAATTTTAATAAGATTAATCATTAATACATTTTGCAGTATGGCTGGATATGAGAACAACCACAACTCTAGAAGATATATTGGAAAGCGTTCCTAACAAAACAAGGAACAAAAATTATTTGAAACCGCTTTGCGGGCTTCCAATGTCGCCATATTTTAGCGCTCTTAAAATACGTTGGCTTATCGATAACGTACCTCGTGTTAAACATGCGATAGACGAAGAAAGATGTGCTTTTGGAACTGTCGATTCATGGCTTATTTGGGTATTAGAGTTAATCCAGTTTTATCAGTTTTATTCTGAAACTTTCCTATTTATAATTTATTATAATTCTTTTATGCAGAATCTTACAAAAGGTCAATTGCACATAACCGATGTTTCAAACGCATCTCGTACTCTATTAATGAACATAGAATCATTAAAATGGGATCCTTTATTGTGCCGATTTTTTGGAATTCCACAACATATTCTTCCCGAAATACGATCTAGTGCTGAAGTATACGGGACCATCTCAAATCTTGAAGTTCTTGCTGGTGTACCTATAGCAGGGGTAAATAATTAAAGAAATTTAACATTTATCTAAATTTATATATCTTTCTACGTGTACAGTGTGTAGGCGATCAACAAGGAGCTCTTCTTGGTCAACTATGTTTGAAGCCTGGACAAGCGAAAGCTACATATGGAACTGGTTGTTTCTTACTATACAATACTGGAAATGTTGTATGTACTTGTTTACCAATGTTAATATCACTATACTTATACATAATTTTAAGTGTTTCATTATTTCAGAAAGTAGATTCAACTCAGGGTCTTATAACAACTATTGCATACAAAATAGGTAAATCCCCAGCAACGTATGCGTTAGAGGGATCAGTAGCCGTGGCTGGGGCAGCTTTATCATGGTTGCGTGATAATATGCAGCTCTTCAGTAATATTACACAGTCCCAGGACATGGCAGAACGTGTAAGGTGTTCCGGTGATGTATATTTTGTACCTGCCTTCTCTGGTTTATACGCGCCGTATTGGGAACAAGATGCGCGGGGGTAAGTAAATTATTGCTACTATTATTTGAATATTGCAAGTCTTAAAATTGTGTAATATTCTTCAGGGTAATTTGTGGTATCACCGAGGATACACAACAGTATCACATTGTTCGAGCGACTTTGGAAGCTGTTTGCTTTCAGACAAGAGATATCTTGGAAGCAATGGTGAAAGATTCGGGGACAAAATTGACGACGTTGCAAGTCGATGGAGGGATGACAGTAAATAATTTACTTATGCAGCTACAAGCTGATTTAACGGGGATAAATGTTGGTATGTGTAATTTATAAATTAACACCGAACTATCGATAAAGTTTAAAATGTATCAGCATATTAGATTATTTTGTTTATATTTTAATAATGTGTATTTTTAATGATTCAAATAGTAAGGCCTAATATGGTAGAGACAACTGCATTAGGAGCTGCTATATTAGCTGGGATTGGAGTAGGCGCCATTGATATCAGCGATGTAGATGCATCGCAGGTTACAAACTTTTCGCCCGCTATCGGAGACGATGGTAATATTTTCATGGATAAATAATTTTCTAATAAAAGCAGATAATTTATAAATATTTCTATACGTACATTTCAGAAAGAGACTTGAGATATTCAAAATGGAAAATGGCTGTGGAAAGATCTATGAAATGGGATTGTTCTTCTACTTTAATAAATAATTGATGAAATTAAAATAAAATGTAAATATAAATGATAGCAGTTGCTATTCCTTGATTTTAATCAAAACAATACATATAAATATCTAATTAGGTTTATTCCTGAATTATACATATATGTATATATATATATCTAATATCCTTTTGAATATTACAAATTAGTTCGAATAACGCAACAATCGATTTAAACGCTAATAGACAGCTCAACATTCTATATGCAGTATGTAACATAATTTCCCAAATATTTAATGAAAAGTAGGAATAACACATTTTTTTTGTCAAGTGTGTACGCACATTTTGTGAATGCATATATATACATAGTGATTGTAAATTGGTGTTGTATAAAGCTCGAGCTCTCGAAACTTTAAATTGTAACAATTTAACAATGTAAATTGTTACACATATTTATTTTTTATTAAAAGGATTATTTTACGAATAATTGTTCTTGTGTATTAATACCTGTATTTTTAATCAAACGCTTGTTTGTAATTACCTTTTTTAAAATTGTACATTAGCATTATTTAATGACAATGTACTCATAAATGTTAAATAACATAAATAGATTGTCGAAGTACATTATAAGCTGTAACAAAGATAAATTTTAAAAAGAAACTATCATTATTTCGATATCTACATTATATTGAAGAATTTAAACCAGCAAGATATTTTATTTTTTAAATATCTTCCGCGGTGTTCCATACTGTTTTAATCCAGTCTTACGGGTTTTAAATATTTTTTTCTTCTGTGTCGCAGTAATCGTATCCTGTTTGTAAAAATCATTTTAATTATACATTTAAATGTACAAACGATATAAAAAGGCATGAAACAAGGATTGTCTAAAAATAATACCTCGTTTGACTTATCTTTATTTTCCGGTGACTTTGTATACAACTGCGTTGCATTTTTATCCCAAGAAAGGAAGGCAAAATTGTCAGTATAATCGGAGGCCTATCAAAATAGTTTTATTATTAAATATACTGATAAAAAAATAGTATTTAACAAAATTATTCAATAACATTACCTTAATTGAAGAACTCAAATTACATTTATTTTGCTTCATTGGTGATAGCTGTAATTAAATAAAATTCCAATAGTGTTTTATTTATTTACACAAATTATTTATATAATTTTAATGTAATAAATTACATTTTGCAACTTATCATTAACTTCTGTTGTACTGAAGCTGTATATATCTTGCTCTTTCTGTTTGGATACATCGCGTTTGTTTCCTTTTTGCGTAGAAATATTCTCTTGAAATTGTTGCTCCTTTATTTCATGGCTTTCACTCATTTTCATCTGGCTTGCATTAAATTCCATAGTCGATTTGTCCACGAATTGTGTCCTCTCTTTTAATTTATCCTGCAATTTATCATGATTTTCTTTTGCATGATAATACTTTTCTTTAATCTGATTCGTTTCGTTCATTTTATTCAAGGTGTCGTTTAATTTTATGAAAGCAGAATTTTGCGTGTCTATCGTTTTCTTCATTTCCGCAAGCTTAACGTCGAACTCGTTCTTCAACGATATCATTTCCTTCTCGTGTTTTTCTTTTAATAGTCTACAAGTATTTTCTAATTCCTGTGTAAACAAAAGAATTTATTAAAAAGTTACCTAATTTTATTATATTCTAATCGTTTAATATCGTACCCGAACTTCCGAACGTTTCTCTGAGAGTATTCTTTCTTTTTCTTCTTCTAAAGCCTTCATCATTTTATTTAGCTCCATTATCTTCTGCTGGTTATTATATTTCGCGGTCTCTAAAGATCTTTCGAGATCCGAATTACGAATTTGAGTTTCGTTCAATTTATTTCTTATATTTGCAAGATCATCTTGCATGTTCTTGTATTTATTATCGATCATATCGAGATCTTTAGTTAGGCTCGATTCTATTTCATGTCTTTCATTCAAATTTGCTCGTAATCTGTCAACCTATCGAAGAGATAAAATAATTTCTTCACGCGTATGAAATAATTCGATAAATTGTATATAATTATTGTACTTCTTGCGCTTTCGATTGCAACAGCGTTTTCAGCTCTTCTTCCTTGTGTCGTGATTCTTCGTATTTCAAACCTAATTCGGTGTTCTGATGCAATAAATCCTCCACCTTGTTTCTGTTGTAATACAGACATACTTAATCGATGTAATTAAATACGATGAATTAATTTATAGGATATATTTACTTGTACGTAACAATCTCCTCTTGCAACTTCGAGATTTTCTCGTCTTTTTCTGCGAACAGATTAGTCAAATTTTGTTTCTCTTCCGCTACCTTTTCTAATTGCACCTGTAAATCCTTGTTCATCGACGTGAGTTTGTCCTGTTTCTGAAATCAACATCGCTCATAATGTTTCACACGCGTTCGTTACATCTATGATAACAACGTTTAGCGATAATACAGGCGAGAAATATTTGTCTTCGTTTCAGAAAGGAAGATAATACACGTCTTTTCATAGAAAAAAGGAAAAATGAAACAACAAAGAAGAGAAACAAAAATGCCAAAATGAGTAAAATATGTTTTAAACCTTCAGTAACTCTAGTTTTTCTTCTGTATGAACATTATGTAATTGATCTTTCTCTAAAATCGACTTCTTCTTTGTGTCATCCAATTGTTTCTTCAATTCTGTCTCCGCAACTATCATTTCCTGCATTCTAATAATAATTCAAATTAATATTTAAGTAAATACTTCATTCTACAAATATATATAACTAAATTAATAAAATAAATAACTAATTCTTATACAAGTACCGTTTTTCTTGCTGAGCTGCTTTACTCTCGACCGCGGTGATCACATTCTTATGCTCCTCATCTACATAAAAAGGTATAATGAAGAAACGTGAAATCAAACAATTATTTCAATTATACTTTTACCTTTTAATCTCAGAGTGCTCAATTCTTGTTGCACTCTTTTCACAGTCGATTGTTGCGCAACAATAACATCGTTATACAATTTTGATAAATTATCTTTGTGTTGCTGAAATTCTTTCAAACTCTCCGAGATCTCGTAATAGTATTTAGTAATCGATTCCCAGTCACCGTTCAATCTGTAAAAGAAATATTTATTTCTATTTATATTACTCTTTGATTCACGATTTCGAAAGAAACAATGTTATGTATTAAAGCTTCGATACTGTTGTAGTATTTCTTCTTTAGCCCGTAGCTCAGCTTCGTGAGAAGCGGACAACGAAGATATGGTCTCTTCGGCAGCTTGCAATTTCTTCTGCAATTTTTGAATCTTCCGTTCCTCCACCGCGCATTTTCGTTTCATCTCTTCCGCCATTGGGCTCTCCTGCGCCCGTTCGTTAATATTTAACAAACTATTATGTAGATTCTTTGTAGCAAAACAATGTACAAACGATTATACCTTTCCTGTTTGCAACGATGGAGTCTGCATCCCGATGTGTTTCGACCATTGTCCTATCAAAGCGTTAACAAATTTACCGCTTTGACCAGTTTTCTGAATCTTTTCGAGACTTTCGTTGTGAGACGATTGCGCCTTGCGTTTGTTACCATCCGGTTGTGATTTCATCGCTTCCTTTCTAAACGATCCTACAATCATAAACCAGGAATATAAATTAATAATACAAGATAACAAATTGACAGTTTAAATTCGAAGATCAATCAATTATCCATTATCTTTAACACGTTGACTGCCACAGTGAAAACGGACGTGGGTAGTCAGACACGCTGAAATCCTAATTATTAACAATACAATCAACTAATTTTCAAATTTAACTTTTCAATTCGATACCCGGCATTATTAGCTTAATGTTAACGCTATCCGTGGTTTATTTTATCATTTCTGTTGGTAATTATTTGATTGTAAAAAATTGCGAGTGCCGGTCACCGGTGACCCCCGTGGCAGCCAACGTGTTAATAATAATCAGAGTTTCGATAAGTTGCGTTAGCGTATGGATTAAAGTGGAAATTCATTTGACAATAATCATGCAAATTAACGAACGTACCACCGCTTTGAGGAGTTTTCGAATATTTATCCGGACTATTATGCGGAGTATAACGAATCCTTCGTTTGAGCTCTTGCGAATGGGACATCGGGTCCCTTCTACCGGATCCTTTGAAATAATTACACGTTAGCATTATTTGTAAGAGAGAAATATGCATTAGTAAAACTTACCACCAGCCCGTGGTGTTCTTTGTAACTTTTCCGGAGTCGACTTGCAGGAATCGAATTCGGATTTACGATTATCTTCTTCCTGCATCTTTACGCTTTATTTTTCTTTAATCGAAACTGAACTAGGACACGGAGGAACAATTAACAGTGTGGTAAACCTTGTATTGTTGCTTTGTAACACAAATTTGATACTCAAATATAAAGTTATATTTTTTATTCTTATATATTATATATACAGGTATATATATATATGTATGTAATTTGTATATTTTAAATAAAATTATTTTTTAATAAAATAATAATGAAAGATGCATTTAATTCCTCGATTAAAACGGATTTTAAATGGCTGGATAGTACGAAACGAAATTAAGGGTTGGCTGACTAATTTCAAACTGCACTACTACTTAAGTAAACACAAAGTCTAAAAATACTACTTGAAATAATTCCACACCTTACAATAACACGATTATTTTTCTCTTCGTATTTCAGGGGATGTAAAATTTTTTTATTTTAAGATCTCATAATGATAATAATAAAAATGAAGAATTAGGGAAATTTTATTTTAGGGTTGAATGGTTACCAGAATCTTTGCATTAATGCTTAATCAAATTATAAAATGTTAACGACAACCATTAACAATATTTAACTTCGTTAAATAATAAGTAAACTATATTCCGAACTATCTTATAAATTTAGTACCAATTAATCGACAAAAGTGTATCAGACGATTTTTTACAACCCTGAAACGGTCGTGTTACGGTCGGTGTAGCGATAACAAAAATTTACGATCGTGTCGAACGATCGCTAGAACATTTCGATCATAACGATAAATTGAAAAACATCATTTTATTCATCAGCGTCTACAGATATTATTTTTCATAATAAAAAATATCAATTTCAAGCGAACCCTCATAAAACATTCAAACCTATCCCTATTTTAGATTTGAATTTACTTAAAGATGCAGCTTAAGATTGCCAATTTGTATTACCCTCTACATTTCTTTTATTTGATAAATGGGTTTGATTGAAACTAGGTAAATCGCAAGCTAAGCGTTGTAAGAAACTTTGAAACTTGTGGCATACATCTTATAACAAAACTAGCCCATCCCTATTCCGTGGTACTTCATTCATTCGTACGAACGAATTATGTAACAATGGAATCCCTTTAACGCTTTGACTGCCACTGTGGTCACTCGAAATTTTTTACAATCAATTAATTAGCAAAAGAAGTGATGAAATAAACTACAGATAGTATTAATATTAAGCTGATAATGTTAGCTATCGGTTTGAAAGGTTAAATTTGAAAATTAACGGGTTGTATTCTTAACCCTTCGCACTCGAAGGATTTCTGGACGTAATCGGGTTTTATCTAGTTTTCCAGCTACGCTTCCAGAAACCAAACCCACTATGTCGGAAGAAAAGTGTCAGAAATATTTCAGAATCTGTTGATTTTTATTTCCTTCCTTAATTTTCTATATTTTGAAATTTCGCATTTTAGAATACTCCGCTAAATTAAATATGGCGCCTCAGAGACACCAGTCGAGTGCAAAGGGTTAATAATCAGAATTTCAGCGTGTCTGACTACATACGTCCGTTTTCACTGTGGCAGTGAAAATGTTAACAGATGAATGATAAACACGGTGCAGAGTTTGGTACGGTTCGTGGTATCGGAGAAACGATTTACGATGCGCGAGAGCGTTCATTTCGGCGCGCTAAATCGATGGCGCATCTCGTTCGTGGAGTCCGGGGGGTGTATACACCTTCACGTACAGCAGATATCAATCCCTCCCACGCCTACCCTCCCGTCGTGTAGGGAGGGTTCGTGAAAGAGAAGCTGAACCAGTGTACGTGCCGCTGCAGCATCATACACGAGCCAAGCGGTGTCGAGGTAAGCCAGAGGCACGTTTCCCAGGTGAACGCAACGACCAGAACGAGGATGAAGGAGCACGAGTCGGGAGGATGTCAGAGGAAACCGACGAAGCTCAGGAATCTCATCTACAAGACGGAAGCGTTTGATTCTCTGCACGCCAGAAATGCCGAGGTATCTGTAAAATCTTCTCTTTTTATTTTTTTCCGTTGTTAATAAATTATGAATTTTGGAGATTCTTTTACCTGGTTTGATCCTGAAAATTGTACATGCGAAAAAAAAAAACAGCGTGGTAGTTCCAGCGAGGCAAGTCAATACTATCGAAGAATCAAGAGTTTTGGTGACCCACTAGTTGCACAAGGGTGCACATAATACGTTGCTTGAAACAGGGTGGTCGCGTTTTAAGAATGAATGGACCTGATAAAACTAAAGATATCCGATTATTTAAGCGTTCATTGTTCTATGAAAAAATTAAAATCATTATAATACTATTGTATGAGCGATTCAGAATAATAGGACAGTAACATCCATTATTAATTTTTCGAGAGATACGAACTTTGTATAATTTTTATTTTTAATTAAATCGGTGGTACACCACTATTGTAATCTAGTAATGATTTAACCCTATGACAAGTTACAACATTCATTACTTTCTCTAAAGTGTTAAGCTGTAAAAATGAAAATTAAAGAAATAAAAGATAGCGAAATATCTTCACCAATGAAGTATGCTGTTTTTTTTTTTTCTTCAGAGAACATTGTGTACTGGTCAAGTGTGTCTCGGTAGCGTTATGCAGCTACCGAATCATGGACCAGAAGCTCGTTCGAGGGAAGAAATCCTCGTGCACGCGAAAGATTTCCTCGAGCAGTACTTCTCTTCGATCAGAAGGTATAGAGCGTTCAACGATTTTATTCTCATCGACGACTGGCACTACAGACAAATAGAAAGAATTTATACTATTAGCTTGAGATCACGAATCGAAGAATCAGATTTAAAAAATTAATCATTTTTCTGCGACGATCAACGCGTTAAAACATATCTACTACTGATAACTATAACTTCAGTTTACTTCTTCGATGCAGATTGAACAGCGATGCGCATCGTTCTCGTTGGGACAGCGTGCAGAAAGAAGTTTTAGTTACTGGTACTTATCAACTGACCGAAACAGAACTAGTGTTTGGGGCGAAATTGGCTTGGCGTAATGCTGCAAGGTGCATCGGTCGTATTCAGTGGTCCAAGTTACAGGTCCCGTAACAACTTGATTTCTGTATAAAAAAAGAAAAAAATCAAATTTAATCTTAATCCTGAAACGACTGTTTCGGTATTTTCCTATCGATTATTTTCAAAGAAATAAATTTCTGCGATTTGTAGGTGTTCGATTGCCGTTATGTGACCACAACCAGCGGCATGTTCGAAGCTCTATGCAATCACATCAAGTACAGCACGAATAAAGGGAACATCAGGTACGTTGAAAACGATCCCCCTCTTTACCATCGTTTTCCCCTGAATCATTCATATTTCAGATCCGCGATAACGATATTTCCTCAACGTACAGACGGGAAACACGATTACAGAGTGTGGAATCAACAGTTGATCGGTTACGCGGGTTACAAGAATCCGGATGGTACTGTAACCGGTGATCCTGCCAGCGTTGAGTTCACCGAGGTACATTAATTATATTGTTCTCAAATTATTCTCTTGCTCATTCTTCTCTTACTCGTTTTATAGTTGTGCATGAAACTAGGCTGGAAAGGTGCACGTACACGTTTCGACATACTGCCACTGGTGTTATCGGCGAACGGCCACGATCCTGATTACTTCGACATTCCCAGCGAACTCGTCCTCGAAGTACCTCTCAGCCATCCCACGTAGGTATCATCTATACAGACCACTGTAAATTATGATGTAACGTTAATTCCTTTATCACAGATACGATTGGTTTGAAAAGTTAGAATTAAAATGGTTCGCTGTTCCTGCGGTGTCAGGAATGGTGTTCGACTGTGGAGGGCTGGAATTCACCGCAGCACCCTTCAACGGATGGTATATGAGCACCGAAATTGGAGCAAGAGATCTATGCGACGTTCAACGATACAATTTATTAGAGGTTTATCTAATTATAACGCTCGTTTTGTTATGAAACAACAGGAGCTCTTAAAATTGTCTACTCAAATTCTGCGCATCAAACAATGATAGTTTTAATCAGCTAAAACGGCTATTATTTTCAGACGATAGCCACACACATGGGACTGGACACCAGAACATCTACTTCCTTATGGAAAGACAAGGCCATGATAGAAGCTAATGTTGCCGTGCTACATAGTTTTCAAGTATACAATTTATACAATTTACAACTTCTCACTACAGAAGGTGATACTAAACTGGTATCGTTTACAGATGAAGAACGTGACGATCGTAGATCATCATACCGCTTCAGAATCTTTTATGAAACATTACGAAAACGAAATGCGATTGAGAAACGGTTGTCCAGCCGACTGGTTGTGGATCGTACCGCCGATATCGGGATCGGCCACGCCAGTATTTCATCAGGAGATGGCTCTTTATCATCTGAAACCGTCTTACGATGCACAGGTTTTCTATTGAATAAGTAATTCATCGCGTACACCGTGAATTTCGGGTATCCTTTTTATTTGTATGGTACCAGGATCCTGCTTGGAAGACGCACGTTTGGAAAAAGGGTCGAGACAAGAGGTCAACGTCTAAGAAACCAAGAAGAAAATTTCATTTCAAACAAATTGCAAGGTAAACCATCGTGAAGATCGTTAATAAAACAATGAATTAGATGAAAATGTATTACTTTGTCCAAATGATTTTTAGAGCCGTGAAATTTACCTCGAAATTATTTGGAAGAGCTTTGTCCAGAAGGATAAAAGCCACGGTATTGTTCGCCACAGAAACTGGTACGTCGCAAATGTACGCTGAGAAACTTGGCGAACTGCTAGGACATGCTTTTCATTCCCAGGTATTCATCGTTTTGCTGTACGTTGTGACAATCTTACTTTTCGCATAGTGTTTCTAAAGAAATGATGTCTCAAAAAATACCTGAAGCTATCTATCGTAGGTACTATCCATGTCGGACTACGATATCAGCAATATAGAACACGAAGCTTTGCTGCTGGTTATAACATCCACCTTTGGTAACGGTGATCCTCCAGAAAATGGCGAAGTATATTTCCTTCCTCATCTACTAAATAATTTGATACTTAAGTTATGATTTTACACATATGTATGTATAATGTATTATCTCTTAGGCTTTCGCTCAAAACTTGTACGCAATGAAAATGAACGAAACATACATCAACAGCGGTAATAAGATAAGGTACTTATTCACCTTTAAGACGAAGTTTAAGGAAAATTTACAATTATTTCCACGATAATCCTGTAGTTTGGCGACTTCGAAGTCGTTCATCAAAGCAAACAGCCAGACAGAAGTGAGTAACTCGAAGAAATTGGACAGACTGGACTCTCTTCGTGGTTCCACCACGGATTCTCAAACGGAAGATACTTTCGGGCCTTTGAGCAACGTCAGGTACTCGTTGCCTTGTCAATTATTTTATAAACATCAAATGAAATCTGTAATATATTCCTTAGATTTGCTGTCTTCGCGTTGGGGTCATCCGCGTATCCAAACTTCTGCGCGTTTGGTCGTTACGTGGACAATTTGTTAGGCGAATTAGGCGGAGAACGGTTGCTGAAATTGGCGCAAGGGGATGAAATGTGCGGACAAGAGCAGGCTTTTCGAAAATGGGCAGCAGATACCTTCACCGTTTGTACCTTGTTGCGCTAGCACTTAGTCTTCTTGTTATATCATATTAATCATTCGTTATTATTTCAGGTCGCATGCGAAACTTTTTGCTTGGACGACGATGACACTCTGCTCGAAGTTGCCCTATCCTTGGGTTCGGAAGCTCTATCAGCAGCAACCGTTCGTTTCGTTGAAGCTGAACCTCAACCAATTGGAAAAGGTACACACGTTTATATCTGCGATATACCTGTTTAAAATCTTCTATTTAATTGCAATCATTTTCAGCGTTGAGCAAATGCCACAATCGAAACGTGACTACTTGTAACATGTTCCGAAAGACGAATCTTAGCGGAGATTTATCGAGGTAATTGTATATCCTGAATTCGCTTGTAACTACGTAACGAATGTCGAATTCTTCTCGTTTATTTGCAGTGGAACCACGTTGCTTTTGGAACTTGATGACATAGCCAGCATCGAAATCGCATACAAACCTGGAGATCATCTGGGAGTTTTCGCGTGCAACAGAGCAGAATTGGTGGAAGCGATTTTGAAACGGACACAAACTCCTTTTGATCCGGATGTACCTATCGAATTACAGATGCAGAAACAATCTCATACTCCAAACGGTTTGTAACACTGTTAACATCTCGTATTACAAAACATGGGGTCAAAGAGCATCGAATTTCCTCTTCTTCGTTTATCCAGGCATCGTAAAAACGTGGATGGCGCACGATAGGTATTTGCCCAACTCTTTGAGAATGTTGTTGACGAGATTTCTGGACATTACAACACCACCGACGCCGAATCTTCTCAGATACTTTGCATCGATAGCCACAAATCCTAAAGAGAAAACACAACTACATCTTTTATCTTCTGTAAATATTTAATTGATGTTTGACGATGAAAACACGTTAGAAAATTTTGAAAAATAAAAAAAAAATTGTATGGGCTTTTGTACAGGATCCAGCGGCTTACGAAGACTGGAGACACTGGAAATTTCCTAATTTAGTAGAGGTGTTGGACGAATTTCCATCCGTGCAGCCATTCGCGCCGTTATTGTTGCTTCACTTAACTCCGCTGCAACCAAGGTTTTACAGTATTTCTTCTTCGCCTAATGTTAACCAAGGCCAAATACATCTTACTGTGGCGATAGTACAGTATAAAACGCAAGGTACTTAATCGTGTTCATTGGTCTCTTCTTACTCTGTTCAAACATAAAATTATTTGGAAAAATGTCAGGTGGTTCTGGGCCAGTTCATTATGGAGTCTGTTCCAATTATTTGCGTGAGATATCAGACGGAGAACCTCTGTACGTATTTGTACGTAGGTAAGTTTATCCCTTTCAATATCTTCTTACCATCTTATCATACAAAGGATATAATATTTTGTACTTCGTGTTTAGTGCACCTAATTTTTATATGCCAACTGAATCAAACGCACCGATGATACTAGTTGGTCCAGGAACAGGAATTGCCCCCTTCCGTGGCTTCTGGCATCATCGATTGGCAGAAATAAAGTGTCAACCAGGTATGTTCCGCGTATAATTTGCATCGAAACGTTCATGATACCGTGTGAAATTTTGTAGATCTTGAGTATGGAAAGGTCTGGCTATTCTTCGGTTGCCGGAATAGGAACTTAGATCTGTACAGGCAAGAGAAAGAGGAAATGGTGAAGGCTGGAGTCCTGGATAAAGTCTTCTTGGCACTTTCTCGTGAGCCTGGATTGAAAAAGGTCGTACATTTAAAAGAAAATTTACTTGATTTACTTATTACGTATTATATTTTTCTTAACAGACGTACGTACAAGATCTGATTCTAGCGGAAGCTCCAAAAATTTATGACATGTTAGTGTACGAACAAGGTCACTTTTACGTTTGCGGCGACTGTACCATGGCGGAAGATGTTTATCAAACTTTGAAACATATTATACAAACTCATGGTGAAATGACCGACAAACAAGTTGAAGCGTACATGTTATCGTTGCGGGTAATTCATGTCATAATTTCATGATTATGTAACAGACTCGGACAGTTTATGTAATTTACTTTTTAGGATGAGAATCGTTATCACGAAGATATATTTGGTATAACGCTACGTACGGCAGAAGTACACAACCGATCGAGGGAAACAGCAAGAAGCAGAATGGCTGCAGAACCTTAGATCTTGATATGATATACTTTTAATCCTTAAAAATTTTGAAAGATTTGTAGATAGTTTTCAATTACGCGTATCATGCATTTGATTGCAAAAATTCAATCGTGAAAAAAAAAAAAAATTAAGATACTCTTACTTGTTCTCTGACATACATATCTTTACGAATGCATGATTCATTGCAATTCCACTATCGATTATAACGTTACGAGTTTCTAGTATTGTATACGCGTATATTTTTGATGATATCAAAATCTATTTCAAATTAGAAAATATCAAATAAAATACATATCCAAAAGATGTGAAATTGATTGAACAAAATTATTGAATGTTTTAACAAATTCATATTAGCAATAATACGTCATCGTTGAAATAAAAAAATATTTAATATAAAACATTGAATAAATTAGACTGCATTCTTGAAATAAGCTTTAATATATTTGGCTTCGAATATTAATGTACATAAAATAAATAATTCAAATAGAAATACTTATCTATCTTTTCAGGGAATTGAGTTTTACTTACAGTAAAAGACAGTATAAATAGCTGAAATATATATATATAATTTATTACACAAAAGATCTGGCATCAGCACACGCTGTTTCGCCAAGTAAATTAAACGAATCCAACATTCATTTTATTGAATAATAATGTAAAGTTTCTAAGTAACCACGATGAACGGAAAATACATACGATTCCACTAATTTCTTTTTATTCTTCTTTATTTATACAGCAACATCAAGACCTGGTTTCTGTTTCTCGCTAATATTAGCTAGCAATTTCTTTATTTCTGCAATTGCTTTTCCAGGATTCAAACCCTATTTAGATAAAAATATGGTTTTAATGCCGAATTCATTATTGTCGTATTATTCAGACTTACCTTCGGACAAGTACGAGTACAATTCATAATAGTATGACAACGATATACGGAAAACGGATCCTTCAATTTTTCGAGACGTTCCTTCGTATGAGTATCACGTGAATCAATGATCCATCTATAAGCCTGCATAAGTACAGCAGGCCCTAAATACTTGTCACCGTTCCACCAATACGATGGACAAGAAGTACTACAGCAAGCGCATAAGATACACTCGTAGAGACCATCCTATATTGTACAAAATTATAAATTATATCTACAATAATAAAACAAATAACGCTCCAGTACTAATTTTAATGCTTAGTTACCAATTTTTTACGGTCTTCAACACTTTGCAGATACTGCTTCGAACCAGCCTGTTTGCCATCACCACGTTGCAACCATGGTTGTATACTTTTATACTGGTTATAAAAGTTATTCATATCTGGGACTAAATCTTTCACTATATACATATGTGGTAAGGGATAGATCTTACTAACTGAATTTACATTAGTATCAATCTTGCTGCAATAATTTAAAATATTGTTAGAATCCAATTTTTGGTATTATTATTTCAAAATATTTGATACAATGCTTATTAAATACCTGATACATGCTAACGTGTTTGTGCCACCGATATTCATAGCACAAGAACCACAAATGCCTTCCCGACAAGAGCGACGAAAAGTTAAAGTTGGATCCATTTCGTTCTTAATTTTAATCAATGCATCCAAAATCATAGGGCCGCAACTGAAATAATATTTGATAAATTACATAAACAGAAGAACAATAAAATCATTGAGGAATCTAATGAACTTACTTGTTTAGATCTACTTTATATTCTTGCATATACGGCTTTTCATCGGGTTTATCTGGATTCCAACGGTACACAGAAAAGGTTTTCAGTCTGGCTTTAGCATTTTGATTTGCAGAGATATGAAAACCTCTGACCTAAAATTGCGATTATATCAATGAAGATTAAAAAGTTATACATAAATTAACTTATGCCATTAACAACAAATAACAAATTACAATTACATAATTATAATTGAAGTGAATTGAATATAAGTAAGCTGTTAAATAAAATAATTAAGTGTTAACGCTTATTAAATTAAACATAAGTCTAATTCTACTATTAGACTTATTCATAAACATCAAAGTATACAATTGAAAAGACAATTGAATTGACATTAGTGATCGAATAAATATTAGGTTAGGTTTTGTTATCGACGTTGCTCAATATATTGCAAGAATGAAAAAAAAAACACTGTAACAAAAAGTTCTCTTATTACGAAAATGCATTGTTTTAAGAGTTACTCACTTGTCGAAATGCATTTCTACAAGCCTGAGGAGTAATACCAGCCATTTTTTCAAAAATGAATCGAACGAAGACGTTTGCGGTACCTGTGTTATGTAACTCCCGGACACGTGAGCGTGTATATACTAACGACTAGCGACTAGCTCTCTGCTTACATAAAAATGTATGTGAATATGAAAACGTTATCGCGTTTCATTAACGCTAATAAGGGGGCGATAACTGATTTAAGTGTTTGCGCAAAAATATGGGTTCTTTTTTTTAATAAAGCTTAAATTAGAAAGTAATGAAACTGAATAAATATAGACATTTAATTTATATTTAATTGAAATACGCATTTATTTTCTTATTCGAATATATTTTTACATACATCATATATCGCTATTTGACGTTTAACTATAAAAATATCATTGTATTTTTAAATGTACTTTCATCATGCAAGTGCTCGCATACAGTATTCATGTACTTTTATTTTTTTAAGTGATTCCGAAAGTTTATTCATGTTTTACGAAGATGTGTATTAAAAAATATATTTTGAAACAATTAAATACTTAAAGTTAGTTAGAAAACAGGAAAATGTATTTGTGAAAACGAATAAATGTTTAGTTTTCAAATTCATATATGAAGATATAAATCGATATAAATTTCATTAATATTGCCCAATAGCAATATTAATAAATTATTATCATCATGTATAGGTAATATTTTAATTAATATATATTTAATCAACATGTACAAATTATTTTTATGCTACAAATTATACGTGACATACGAACATAGGTTATGTTCTTCGTATCTTACAGTTCTTTTTTTTTTTACATTTTTTGCTATTTGTATTAAAAAAAAATAAATCACACTACATAAGTTAAATATCGCAGTGTTAGCAATAAAGAAATTAGCAGTTTAAGAATATAGATATTAAACAATGCGTATAACCTAATCATGTACCATTTTGCTGGTATCAGTAAAATTTTCTAAGTACCCTAACATATTGTTTTTTTTTATTATAATTTTTTTTACAAATAATCTACTTTCAGATGTATTTCATTATTAAAAAATGTTATACTTCAAAACAAACAAAATTTTCATAAACAATGTACGGAAAGAATGTATATGGCCGAATCTGTAAAAACAAAAGAATATGAAGGTCGTAAGCTAATAGGGTGAGTTTTAAAAAATTAAAAATTGCATAATTTTGCACATAAAAACAAATATAAAGGATTATGAAAATTGTTTTACATCCAGGTTTTCGATGGAACAAATATACAGTGTTGTAGCAGACGTAAAAAATTATAAATATTTTGTGCCATTTTGTAAAAAATCTGATGTTATATTTAAAAGTAATGATATACTTAAAGCTAATTTAGTAATAGGATTTCCACCGATAAATGAAAGCTACACATCAAAAGTAACGATGGTGGAACCGCGTTTAGTAAAGGCTGAATGTACTGATGGTAAATTATTCAATCATTTGAACACATTGTGGCTATTTAGCTCGGGATTAAAAAATAACGCACAAACTTGTGTTATCGATTTTTCTTTGTCATTCGAATTCAAATCAATCATTCATTCGCACCTGTCGAACTTATTTTTTAATGAAATTGTAAGGCAAATGGAAAACGCCTTTCTAGCAGAAGCTGAACGTAGATATGGTCGACCTTGTATAAAAACAGTACGATTAGAAAGATGACAAATAATAATATGTTAAATGTATAAATTATTGTTTTAAATGTATAAATAAAGCAAATTATTTAAATTAACTTATGCAATTTTGTCATTTTCTTTGTATCAATAAATAATTATTTCGAACAAATTTTATAAAACTTACAATATAAATTACAGTAATACGAAGATATAATAATCTGTTTTTTCTCTGTTATATGTTAATCTTTCAAAAAAATCAAAGATAAAACAGTGCAATGAATTATGTGTATAAGAAACCAATCTAAAGCTTTTCTTATCAATGATGGTATTTTCATTCTGTACTGTCTGATATATTTCACTATGTACTACTGACAATGACGCAATATTGAATCACTTCCAAATCAATCGAAGCGGGTGTAAGTGGTATACATCTCTGTATGTACCGTTAGAATTTTAATTATTATCCATTAATTGAAATTGTTGATTTTAGGCACGGATGCTGTATACATGTCCTCATAGTGCGCGTAAAAAATTAACTTTCCCTAAAACATTAATAACGAGAATCTTTTATTTTTCAGAAAAATGTGTATGACGGTCGCAGCTTTGGCTAATCAAACAGTATTTATTCCGCGCGAAATTATGTATTTCGGTAAAAACGCGACGCGATTTTATCATCGTTATCGAAAACTATGCCGCGTAAATAATTTTCTGTCAGAAAAATGCTTGTTACCCCCTTTCATTGCTGATAAATGTACCATGCAAAGGACATGTTACAGGAGCGAATGTAAAGTAGCTTTTCCTGGTGGTTTAACAAAAGAAAAAGCGAAGAATGTGGCCTCCAAACTTACCACAGAGGAACGAGCTTTATTTTTAACAGCCCTGGAAGAATGTAAATCAGAAGAAAATAGGGTTGAATATCAACGTAATTATTACTTTATCACAATTGTTATTTTATGTTTTCACAACTTTATTAAAAAGGTCTTATATTTTTCAAGGTCAATTAGCAGCCTTTCGATGGTGTAACAAACTTGGGAGACCTAGCAAAATAACATTAGGTGATGTGGATCCTACAGGAAGTTATTGTCCTGTACCCGAGGATTGGCTGATGCAGAAGTATGGTAGGGATTGTTGTATACTACTTAATTTTTTTCAAATGATTAATGAATAACAATCTTAAGGTATAAAAGTAATAACTCTTTTGTTCTACTAAAGTATATGAATCTTGATATTATATATTTTAATCAATTAATAATAACCTAATACAGTATAATATAAATACTAATGACTCCAAATTTTAAAGGTGAAAATATTTATTATCTTTCATATTGTGATTCAGTGTAATTTTCATTATTCTTTAACAGTTTAAAATATTTCCTTCCATCGCATTCTACACGGACATCTCTTTGTAAGTCTATTTTAATGTATATTAAATTATACATTTCATTCAACTATGTGTTTTAATTCTTTTACTTGCTTCTTCTACTCTGACTGAACTTTATGGATCTTTTTAAAAAGACAACTACAGAGCCACACTTAGGTAATATATCACATTACATGTACATTCTTACTATTGGTTTTAACACGTATATGATAGTATCATATATTAAAGACAATTATAATTTTCACGTTATGCTTTTACATCATGCTTTCTACATTATAGTGACCGTATAAATTATATTTGCTCTTTTTAAATAAGGACATAATATATAATGATAAATATTTATTAATTTTATAGAAATGTTTTATATACGGTTTGTGTAGACATTATTATCTTTATATTCCATACTTTTTTTAATAGAACAATGTTACTTACATTATTTGTTATACAGTTCCACTGAGTAACTTGAATATAAATTTCCTCAATTAATTCAACAATGAACACAAGAACATTGCAAGATACTTCTATACAAATAAGTTAATGATTTAGGTAAATAACTTTAAAGATCTCTATTAAAAAATTCTTAAGATTTATTTTCATTATTTGAGTTATTTCTTATGCATAAATAATTTTGCACGGTTTCAAGACTTTTCTTCTATAAAATATTTAGATATTTAATATGCATTACACCATCTAACATAACACTGATGTAAATACATTCTAGATAGAATAAATGTACTTTTGTTTAAATAAAGTTTTATTTTCCAATATCTTGTGTATTTAATTAATTAATTAATTAATTAATTAATTGTCCTATAGATTTTCTTTCACGTTTCGTTGCATTAATTTCAATCAACTTCATCTAGCATTTTATCTATAAAGAATTATTATTCTGAACTGTTCCCTAATTAATTATATTATATACATATAAAAAATATGCATGAATGTCAACCACTTCACATTTAGTAAGTAATACGTAGATTATAATTTGCATTGAATAATTTCTTGCTAGGTTCTTATTCGTGCAATGCTTTGTTATAAAAATATATATTTATTTTTTTTTCTCTTTCCCGTTACAGTTGAAACTGTTCCAGAACCATCAATGAAAGAACTAATATTAGGTATGAAATTTAACATTACTTACATTTGAAAAAATATACTTACGTAAAATGTTCCCAATTTGAGCAGTTATTAAAAAGATGCATATTAAATTAAAAGTAATTTTGATTTACAAATGCCTTTAAGCGAGTACCATGGTATAATAACATTAGGTAATATTCTTGCAGTTGCAATTTCAAATGCAATTCCATTCATCGGCTTTGGTTTTCTTGACAACTTCATCATGATCGTTGCTGTACGTATCATAAGTGTACACAATGCATTTTCCAGTTTGTAACATACTTATTTCAGGGTGAACAAATTGAAACAATGTTAAATAAAAGATTTCCGATATCAACTATAGCAGCTGCAGCACTAGGAAACACAATATCTGATATAATAGGAATCGGATCTGTACATTATGTAGAACGTTTTGCTCAAAAAATTGGATTTGAAGCGCCAAAACTTACTCCTATACAATTAAATCTTAAGAAAACAAAAGCAGCTGCAAATATGGTATGATATATTTGCTTCTACGTTTCGTTTAAATTTATATTAATAACTTAATTCAGTTTGAAAATATAATTTATAATAATCTAGGGACGAGTTATTGGAGTTACAATCGGCTGTATTATCGGAATGACGCCAATTCCTATATTTTCGTATTTTCATCACAGCGGTTAAAATTGTTAAATATTAGACATTTAAATAATTGTAATATTGCAACAGAGGTATGAACACCTACCTTTCACAGTATGTCAGTGTGTAGTGATAGAACCAAAAAAATATTCACTCACATTATTCACTGAACCAAATGTTATATAACTATTTACAATATTAATTTATGACAATCATAAAATTATGTAATGTAATTTAATGTATTCCTCTGTAATGAATGTATTTAATGTAATAATATGTATAGAATAACTGTACCATTAATATTATTTAAGTAGAGTATTAGCAACAGATGAATGTTTACTTCTTCTACTTTAAAATTACTATTTCTCCCTATAATTTAAACCTAAGGATTTTGAGGATTTTAATAATTCCAGAAACAGATTTTCACTTCATGTTCTTTATTCGAAAAATTGATTTGTTAGTATAGCAACTGTTTATGAATTTACAAGTTAGTACAAAAAATATATATTTTTCTTTTTCATAAATCTTTCTAATAAACACCATGTTTTGTAAAATTTTCAATTTTTTTCAATACGTAACTTTCAATGGTGATGACCAAGAGTTATTTTTGTAACATAATTCGCATAGTATCTCCAATCGTGAAACACAATCTTTAAATCTATACCCAGAATTTGTTTCCAATTTATACTCATTAAAAATTCATCTGAATTTTGTATTAACGTAGTAATATCAAGTAGAAACTTAGTATTTGTCATTAGCGTTTTTGTTATGTTTAATTTAATCATTTTTTCTGTATAACCTGTGTCGTGGCTCCAATCTTGAGTATTCTGTAACCAGTTCATAGCCGGATTTAGCCACCATTTCCAGCCTTCATTTGTGATTTCATTGGATTCAGTATTCTCATCGTTTTGTTGAGTTTGATTGCAACTCAATGGATCAGACATAAAATCTGTTGTAAAAACATTTTCGGGTAAAGTTTCAATAGCTATTTCTGTTATATCCATTACTGGGTTCAAATCTGTTTTGATAATGTCCGTAATGTCTGTAGAATTTGTTGTTTGTTTTGGACTGAGAATTGTTCCTGGAAAGTAACTTGCAACTAAAGCAGAGCCCAAAAGGGTGACTACTCCTGCAGTATATGTTGCTAAACAAATAGAGGATACATTTATCATAGCATGTGCCACTGTTATTAATTGCATTGAGTTCATTAGACAACTTAATTCTGTATATGAAAACCATCCCCTTTTTTGTGCTTCTTTATAAGCTATATCTTTCTCCAGTTTTTGTAGCCTTTCCCAAAAGTCTTGATTATGAACAAAAATAGTCCAATCCTAAATAGGAGGATTCAATTAATATAACATATTACTAATTTATTAATACAAGTTTAAAAATGTACTTAATTTTCTTACAATAGCTTTAAGAAAATCCTTTTCTAACTGATTTATATACGATATGCTTAAACCACCAGACTGCGCCCATTCTGTATTAAACACTTCATCTTCTTCTCCTTCGTCGTATAAAAATTTACTAGCAATCATCTATAAAGTAAAGAACATTGTATCTTAAATAACAATATTTTTTGAAACAATGTAATTTTACATAACAAATAATACAGATGCAATACCAAAGAAACAAGGAAGAGATCAGAAGGTGCTACCCTTTGAAGATATTCCGGATTACAGTCTTTTAATCTTTCTAAGTACAATAATGCCAAAACAAGCGAACACGGTGAAATACATGCATTCCTAGAAATTCTACTTGCTTCTTCCACGTCCAACCTTTCGAGCGTATGACCATTTTTAACTTCGGTAAAGAATTCTGCTGCCAGTTCTAAGAATAAAATTTAATTATATAAATCATCAATGTTACCAAGCATTTGATTAAATGTACAACATTGATAATACATTATTTAAATGCAAAGAGTATAAATAAACAAGTTTATACTGACCAGTAACAGGCAAACTGAGGCAATCGGTCACTGGTAACTTTGAATAATAAAGTGATTTAGATATGCGATTTAAAAATTCATCGTGGTTACCCATACTCTGCAAATAGATATGTAAATAAGAGAACAAGTCTCTTTTTATTTGTATAAATATGGTAAACAATCACTTCACCTTCAGTTTCGATGGGGTTTTTCTTTTTTTCGAGATGTTCGTCATATTGAAATAATAATAAAAATAATTCTGTTATATAATGTTGTTATATACGTTGAAAAATAAAGAACAATGATCGATTTTCTCAATTTAAAAAATATGAAATCTCAAAATAACAATATGCAAGATCTAATTTAGAGAAAAATGAGATAATTTGTATTCATCCACACATGATGAATAAGGCTAAGATATGAAAATCATTCGTACCACTACAAACAATAATCAGCTGACCCTGAAAAAATATTTAAACGTTTATTGATGGAATTAGATGTGTGTATGTAAAATTGGCATTCGTATGAAAAAGGATTACAATAAAATGGAAAGCTATCATTCGTTCATTTTAGCTATCTGTAATCTGTATGTAATAATTGCACATATTTCTATTGTTGGTATAACTGCAAGCCGATGAACTCATAATTGAATTACCAAAATCGAACAAGTAGATGTGTGAATAGAAAACTTTAATTCAAATATATAGGAATACGCAAAGGAATTAGTGTTTTCTTTAGTTGAAAGTGAAATATTCGAGTTTATGTTTAATTAAAATCAACGTTATATTTTGTCATTTAAAGTTTTTAGCCTATATTGTACCTAGGTGTGGTAATATATATATACTTATTAGCGATTCTCTTGTAGCTATATATTTTCATATATACTAAATAGGTTATTTGACATATGTCAGATTTCGTGTTACTGAATTAGTGACTAATTGGTAGTCAATAAAGGGATAAAGCAAATGGCAACTGGTATCAAGCAATAATAAATACGTGAAAATGTGGTGGTAGTGATGCGTTTAAAAGGGAAAAATAATACAAAATCATTTCATAGTGTCTATAAGGTACTCTCGCGTATATGTCGTAAGTATTACACTTATATATAATTCATTGATTAATAAAAATATTCAAAATGTGTTGATTTTTCTTTTTAACAGCTAGTAAAATGATTAAATAAATGTGACGATAAAATGTCATTTAATTTAAACTGCTGCGATATCTGCTACTATAATATTCTGTTCTTTATAATTAATTTTTGTTGGTACGAGTTCCTAATAAGGCTTAAAAAACAACAATTTATTTTGTCATATATTAACAACAAACATAATTAATATGAATTGTTTATAGTTATATAAGATTGGAAAATATCATTTTAATAAAGTATTCAAAATAAACATGATACATGCGATAAAAGTCATAATTTATTCATCAGGAACTGCAGATAAAAGACAACTTGATGGTTTCATGGCGGATGGTGCGGCGCCACCAATAAAGAATGGCCATAACTGTAATAATATGGGTTTCGCAACGCAACCAGTAAAGCAAACTTCTGATGTTTCTAATATTGTTTATGCCGTGGGGCAGTATGCCCCCAAAGTCTTGAGAAACTTAAATACTCAAAGATTAAAAAATCAATTTAGCGATGTTGGTTTGGTGGCTGGTG
The DNA here is from genome assembly GCA_943735885.1 of Stelis phaeoptera. Taxonomy (NCBI): domain Eukaryota; kingdom Metazoa; phylum Arthropoda; class Insecta; order Hymenoptera; family Megachilidae; genus Stelis; species Stelis phaeoptera. The sequence continues at coordinate 10,703,914 of OX030933.1, forward strand.
GTAGCGTTATTAGAGCACACAGATCAGTTTTAGCAGCAGGAAGCGCATATTTCAATGCTATGTTCACCGGTGGTCTTGTCGAAGAACAACAGGAGTTGGTTGAAATTCATTCGGTATCGGCTAATATTCTTTCGATTCTGATAGATTTCATTTATACCGGGAATGTTGATATCACTCAGGACAATGTTCAAGAATTATTCGCTGCTGCTGATATGTTAGAATTGGACGAAGTAGTGTCTGGTTGCATTACTTACTTAAAACAGCAACTTCACTACTCAAACGCGCTCGGGATTTATAGGTGAGATCAGTAAAATTGAAGACAAGTAGGTTTATCAGATATAATTACAATTTTGTACGGGATCATTTTCTGAAATTATCGTATCAAATAGATTTGCAGAAGCACATAACAGATTAGATCTTTTGGAAACTGCCCTACGCTTTATACAAGTCAATTTTCCTCAAGTATCTCAAGAGGAGGAATTTTTGGATCTGCCGAAAGAACATCTTGTTCATTTTCTTAGTAGTGATTACATTCATATCGATACTGAATTTCAGGTTTGTATTTTTACATATGCTTTCAAAGATACGTACCAATTAATATTTTAAATGGAATACCGGTACGTTAACAGGTCTTCCAAGCAGCATACAATTGGATTATCCACGATATACCAACAAGAAGATGTTACGTATTTGAAATATTAAGTCATATTCGTTTGCGGCTGTGTTCATTAGCAAGATTGGAACGAGTCATTTTGGAATGTAAAGATGCAAGTTTGATTGTTGCGTTAAGATCTATACAGAAAGATTTAATATCGAACAAAGGATGTCTTGTGCCTCTTCACGCACAACCTAGACTTTGCGCTAAAAAGAATATTTTAGTGATCGGCGGATCGAGACGTGAATATTCAGCAGACAGCTGGGGTAGAGCTACCGAAAGTACTTATGAAACGATTGAAAAATATGACATATTTACAGGGTACAATTTCATAATTAACTTTCACAGAAACGATGCAAATCAATGTTTGTTTTTTATTTATTTATATGATTAATTATTTTTGTAGTGAATGGAGCGAAGTAGCGCCAATAGGTATAGGGCGAATACTGCCAGGGGTATCATTGTTAGATGGTAAAGTATACGTTGTTGGCGGGGAGTTGGAATCGTGTATTATCGCCAACTGCGAATGTTATGATCCACGGGATAATGTGTGGACTTCTATTGCCTGCATGGAAGAACCCAGATGTGAATTTGGACTTTGTGCCTTGGATAATAGTTTATACGCATTTGGCGGTTGGGTAGGCGAGGATATCGGTGGATCAATAGAAATATACGATCCAATAACCAACTCTTGGACACTCGATGGACAACTCCCTGAACCTCGATTCAGTATGGGAGTAGTTGCTTACGAGGGTAAACTAATTTAATACATTGACTAAATCTTGAATCTTAATTGATTTGATAATATCTTATTTAAGAAAAATACCTTGTTTAGGTTTAATATATGTAGTGGGTGGTTGTACACATAATAGCAGGCATCGTCAAGATGTGATGAGTTATAATCCGATAACAAGAGAATGGACTTATTTAGCTCCGATGCTTACGCCACGTTCACAAATGGGAATTACCATTCTCGATGGATATCTTTACGTTGTTGGTGGTACTAATAAAAATCAAGAGGTTTTAACATCCGTCGAGCGTTATTCTTTCGAGAAGGTGATTCGAGCATTGTTGTTACATTCCAATATAATTTCCTTCACATTCTCTGTATTTTTCATGGTTCCATGTTTCAGAATAAATGGAGTACCGTTGCTCCTATGAATATGGGCAGATCGTATCCTGCGGTCGCAGCAGCCGACAGTCGTCTTTACGTTATAGGAGGTGATCAATCTCAGGAAATCAATTTTTATCGAACGCAAATCACTATTTCTACCGTCGAATGTTACGATCCGCATTCGAATAAATGGCACGAATGTGCTTCGTTACCGACAAGCAGGGGCGAAGCGGCCGCAATTGTTGCACCATTTTGATTGAAATTTTCATTCAGCACCAAAAGGTTTATATAAGTTGAACATGTTTTATACTGTTTCGTTCGTTATTTGCTTTTGAATTTGTTTAACAATTTTTTCATTCTAAATGTAAATGTAAGCCGAGAAACATTTATTGACCGTTTTATGTCACAATATGCAATCACGATCAAACATATATACATAACTTAGAATGTATTTTTTTATAGATGACAAATTTAAGAAATGTCGTTGTTTAAACATACATAGCATATCTTTTTTTTTTTTCTTTTTTAACGAGATGCAAATTAGATGCAACAGGATTTGAGAGACAAGAGAAACGTTCCATTATAAAAGAGTAGTACAGCATTATTTTCTGTACCCTTGATATTAAATTAGGCATACTAATTTGTCAAGAAAAGTTATGAAAGTAGCAAAACTGACTTCCATACGGTTGAAAAACTTTTTAGTATTAATGATTTGATTAGCTGTAGAAATCGACTGACATCCTTCACATTCTATAGTCGTTTACCAAAGTTATCGAGAAATAAGAAATATGATATTCTATCGTAAATTTTATCACGCTACAACGAGAGAGACAAGTAGAGGGAATATTTCGGCATATTATGGAGGAGATAAAACATTTTAATGTAAAGAGTGAAAGTGAGATTTATCTAGTTTTCATTGTGAAACTGTATACTACAGCTACGCGTGCTTGTGATATTTATATACATTTTTCTTTCTTTTTCTTTTTTAATTCATACTGTTTCGATAGCCGTGTACGTATATTTCGTTACTTATTAAGCTTTGCCGGTTTAAGGAATAACATACTTAACATTACAATGATATTATCGCTTTAACCAATTTTTCTTAAAAACTCTATAAAGGAATTGTATAAATCGTAATAACATATTTTATAGAATCACATATATACAGAGTGTCTCGTAATTAGTGTAACATCGGGAAATGGGGGGTAGTTGAGACGATTCTGAATAACAATTTCCTTTGCAAAAATATCGGACCAGGCTTAGTTTTTGAATTATTTACGAAAACACACTGACCAATCAGATAGAATGTCTCACGGATTAACGCGCGCTCTGATTGGTTAGCTTTTTTGGTTAATAATTGAGGAATGTTTCTCGATGTTACACCAGTTACGGGACACCCTGTAGTATTTGTAAGTTATAAAATCGGATTTTATGTTAAATAGGTTTTGCAGAAAATCTTTATTACGGTGAAATGTGTGTTTGGTGCTATGGTGGAATTAAAGAATCATTTTTATATATCGTAATTTTAACCGAATCTGATTTTTAAAATTCTGAAAATAAAAAAAAAGCAAATGAAAAGTACGTTTGATGAACCAAAAAAGAGCGCGTCCTTGTCATATTACATATATATTGTTCTTGCAAATTCATCATCATTGATAAGTACTTAGCTTGAAAATAATTTTTATAATGTGTATATATTGTATCAATGTGATTCTATAATCAGCCGTTCTTTACGTTTTTATCATACCAAGTTTTACTATTAGGTTGTTGCATATAAAGTATCCAATTTTGTTTCATCAATTTTTTAAATCTGCTTACTCGATCAATATTCGTGTCTTTGAGATGTTTTATACATTGATTCCAAACTTAGAATATCCTCTTTCACTTCCACCAAACTTGTAATTTCTTGGAAAAATATACAGATTTTAATAATTCTTATTTTGATTATTAACGTTTAATATAAAAATGTGTGTTTATTTAAAGTTGTCATCATAAATTGGATATTTCATATGCAACAATCTAATATATGAAGTACCAATTTGCGTACTTCTTATGCCAAAGGATTTTCAAACAAATCATTGATATAAAAACCACATTGAAAAATAGTTAATATAAAAATAACATTAACCTGTATTTATTTTTATCATCAGATTTTCAATTTTAACTTTTAGAGCCACGTTATCATTTTCGCAAACGAAGAAGATGAAATTTTAAATAACAGCATTTTCTGAAACTAATATTGTAAAACGTTTTATGAAATCAGTTATATATATATTTTAGCATCACTTTAATATTTTGAATCTTTCACAAATCATAATTTGTGTTTATATATCTTTTTAATTATTAAGTCGTTTTTATTTGATAATTGTTTTCTTCTGATAACATTGTATACTTATTATAATATTTTGCGGATATGTACGTATACGTTATCAAAAGTGCTATTAAGTAAAAGGCCTTCGTATATGATTAAAATATGTTGAAGACACAAAGAGCTTAGTCTTTCAATTTTGTTTAGTTTCCAAATTCAAAGTAGGAACAGTAACAACACATCTGTTATCACGTACCTACTTAGGATCGAAACTGAAGGAATTGTATTGAAATCATAAATAATCAAGGAATGTCGCGAATACTATATTATATGCGTTTATACTTTGTGCATACATGTTTTATGCCAAAGTAAACGAGGATATATTTGAAGGGACAAACATTTCACATCCAATTTTGATACAAAAATTATTATGATCAAGAAATATGTTTCATAGCAAGAGATTATATATAAAGCGAATATGACTGTATTCTTCAATAATACTTAAAAGTTGTAATATCCGTGCGTAAGTTCGGTATGTGGACGTTTTCCACAATATACTCCATGAAATATCAAATTCTCTTACAAATTATAAATAAATATTTAAACATACATTGCCATTAGTTTTATTTCATTGTTTAACGATATAATGTTAAATAATTCTTACTCAGCGTTTCGTTCAACAACGAAATACTTCTATGAAAAATAGAATTTCTTTTTTCTAACCTACAAAAATTTAAGGGAACAACTAAAATGTAATAAATTTGATATTGCTTATGATACGAAACTTTTTATTTGCGATAAGGACTGACATATATTTCTTTGTTAAGTCTAGAACGAATTTCTAATAAAAAAAATTTGGTGTAACTTGTTAAAAGAAGTCCAGGAAATAAATACTTTCATGAGTTCATTGTAATGTCTATCTTATGCGTCACATAATAGACAACTATTTAGCATAACTATTTATAAACAATAAGCCAATGACACTTACTTTTACGAAGATCATATAAATGTATGATACACATGTTTCGCATATACCTGATTCTATTACAAAACATAGTCCAATTCATATCTAATATATTGATTCTTTGGATCATTCATAATTCGAGGATAGCCGGCTACAAGAGCATCCTGTCCACCTATGTAAAGAGAATTATAAATTTTCCAATATACATCTCGTACTTTTCGTGCCGGGTGGAATAATCCCTGTAAATTAAACAATATAATTATTAACCCTCTGAGGACAGAACAATTTTACGCTTGACACAGTAAACGCACGGAATATTATTGAATTCAAATAAAATAACCAATAATTCGTTTCCTCGAAGCTAATATGATAAAAATGTCTGTTCTTCGCGCTTATGGTTACGATTTGTATCAAAAATATAGGACGATATTTCTTAAATATATGTACGAATCTGTAAGTTGCTGTGACGATTCGGTTTGGACGCATACATGCGTCGATCATTCGCAAAGGTTTAAACAATGTTCTATTTTTGAAAACATTATCTCAGAAATACGGAAATAGTTTCGAATAATACCTGTAAAGTGTATTGCAGTATTTTAATTGGTCCAAGAGCGACGCGTAAACCATCCACGGCATCCATAAACGCTTGTACTAAATGTGGAGAAGTTTCGAAAACATTTGGCCATACGTGATTCAATAAATGTATCAACGCATCCTCGCATCCGAAACCGTAAACGCCCAATGCCATGTGTTTAATGGCAGCACACGCAGTTTGTCTGTGCACTAAATCCCTGTAACAACAAATTAGGTATTAATTTTCAATGTTACATGAAACAACTTCTTTCATACACTCCCTCTGTTCCATAATAATAGTACCAAGTGTTGGTGAATGCAGCTGTAAGTTACGTTGTAGCGCAAAATTGCGAAGCGTTCAATCAAAATCTGTCATTTGTTTTGACGCATCTTTCAATTTTTAGGTTAACCTAATTATTACGAATTATAAGTATTTTTCTAATTTCATCCGTTGATTGAAATCAATTGTTTTATTTCAGTTGAATATCAACCCATTGTAAAAGTAAGATAAAAAAAAAGAGTCTCCAAGCAAAGATCGAAGAAAAAAGCTCACGCATATAGGAACAGAAACGCTTCGCAGCCAAGAGATCCCAAGTACAAGTTTAAAATGCAGTAACGAAATTACTAAAAAATCCAAAAATTATCTGAACACTTAAAATAAAAATTGTCCATTTAATCTAGTTTTTTTTTTTATAATAAATGTTCCGTTCTATATTTATTTTCTTTTGCTACTATTATTATGAGATAAAAGGAGTAATAATTTTTACCTGTCCATGAGGGCATCTTCTAATAACGGGCTCACGGCATAAATGTAATCTTTTCCCATTTCACCGATATATTCGAACAAAAATGACAGCGATTTTAATACACCATTTTGTACGTTCAATTCCGGCACCCTATATTCGTTCATCAATGCAGGAAGTACCGTGAAAGGACTGCATGTTTCGGCAACGATAGCGATAGCCACCGTGGTGCACACACGATTTTGTCGTTCTTGTACTTTCAAATTGTTCAACAGTGTTGCCAACACATCGTGAGGTCTGAAGATGTTTATCAAAATATTATAATAAGAAAACATAAAGGTACAATGCGGATAAAATCTTTAATTTATAATTACCCTATAGCTTTCGCGATGTAACCGAATGTGTTCACTGTAGCTCTTCTGATTGCCTTTTTGTGAGCTTTGAGTAATTCCAAAAGTTCAAAACATATTCTCATCCATTCCCTGGCAGACACGTATTCAGGTCCTCTATCCGCGATTCTACCTACGAGATCGATACAATTTTCTTGTACCTAAATAAGAAGAGTTTCATGATTATTAGATCGTGTATTTTTTAGCAAGATTTTAGATATTGAAATATATGTGTATACCGACCTTTTCGTGTCTATTTTTCAATATAGGAGTAAGTCTTGGCAGCAAGTCTTTAATCGGTGGTGTCATTTTTGTCATTCCTATGACATTAACGATAGCCTTCAACGCGCCTAAGATACTACCTAATACTTCAGGATATTCTTCACCTAGATATTCGTAAAGAACAACACCCAAATGTCCCATTAGTTTTTCCTGTAAACACAACCGAGATAAATATTCGCGTTGCTTTTATACTTCGCAGACATTTCACGTAACAAAGTTACCTCTTGACAAGTTTTCATGACAACAGCAATTCGTGATATTAAATCAGCAGCTTGTTGCCTCACTTTCGCAGATTTGTTATTCAATCTCCACAATATCGTACCACATATTTGTGGAAGATACGCCTTCACTCGTTTTCCTAATGTGTTCACGATCGTACCAAAACCGTTCAACATCACAACATCCTGTTACAATCAATATATTCATTAAAATAAATGCATGGATTTAACCCCTTGCCTTACGATTTTCCCGACAGGTGCGTCAGTCAGAGGTAAATATTTATTGCTCCACCGTTCAAACAAATCATGGAAATTGAAATATTACGTATACTTCATACTTGACAAGCATTAACTAATTAAACTTCAAATTCAATTGTAATCAAAATTTGAACGACAGAAGTCAACATATGAACTGTAAGGTGCGTCACGTGTGTGACACGATATTGTAAGTCAAGGGGTTAATTAGTACAAAGTCACGAATATTACTCACTTCTGTTGTCTGTTCCTGAAAAGCGTACAGAATACCGTCAATGAGCTGTTCTTCTAAACGGGAGTCGACATCGGCTGCTCCTAGATTACCCATTATCTTCTCGATAGTTTCCATAACCATTTTTCTGTACTGTTCATTTTCATCTTTCAAATCGTCCACAACACGATTTATGATTTCTGACGCGCCAACTTTGTTCGCTATTTCCACAGTTGTATCGACAAGCTGCAAAATTAAGATTTATAAGTTGAAACCAGCTATAACTTATTATAAAATACATACTTGTCTGTAATTTCTACGATCCAACGCCATTCGATGATTCCAGAAGTGTTTGAAGAAATGTGGAAGAATCTCATCTTTGATATACTGCGCTTCTACACCATCTGTTCCACAACATTGTTTCACCACCTGGTCAAAACACGTATACATGTGTATTATATGTGACACAGTGAAAACGGACGTACGTAGTCAGACACGATAAAATCCTAATTATTAAGGATGCAGTCGATTAATTTTCAAAAACCTTTCAATTCGATAGCCAGCATTTCATAGTTCATTTTATCAATTATTTGATTGTAAAAAGTGTCGGGTGTCAGTCACCGGTGATTAGTGTTAATGTGTTAAGACTTACCTTTAAGACGATCTTTTTCATTTCTTCATCGGGAGACTGAAATTCACGGATGAGAATTAACATCACCTCACGAGTATAATAATTAGCATATTCAGCATCCATAAGAGGAATCAAATAACCAATAGCTTTTAAGAATGCAGCAAGACCCTTTCCTCTGTGTGTACGTATACCTTTCCAAAGTGGTTTCAGGACAGAATCAAAGCTTTCGATACCGTAAGGTGTTGCCGCCTCGGCCAAAGCAGCAATCGCTAAAGCGGTAATGGTACGAACTTTCTGTTGCTCGTCGACCAGACCTGTAAGTTAATTAACGTTTTATATTTGTTCTTTAAATAAAACATGTTTGCCCATTAGAAGCGAATAAACGCGTTAATTACCGTGTTCAATGATTTCAACTAAACTCTTCAAGTGTGGTAATATAGCGCATCCCATGAGAATAGCGATTTGTTGTACGATTTTTATACCCGTGTGACGAGCCTGCCACGATTTTTTACTACGACACACGGCTTTCAGAAACGGAAGCAAAGAAGGAATACCCAACGCTGAAGCAACCACAGCAAACGCTCTTGCCGTTGTATTACGCACGTATTCGTCGATGTTATCGATATCTGGTCTCATTGTAGAGATCATTGTCGCTAAACCTGCCGCTTTTGCTAAATTAGAAATAATTTCCCTACCCTCCACGCGAGCGTAGTAATCTTCGTCGATAAGTAAAGGTTCGATGACGACCAGAATCTAATCATAAATTGTATCGATTAGTTCCTTTTGGAAAAAAAAAAAAAAAATTATTATACAGTAGATTCCGGTTAACCAAGACAAATACTGAAGAACGGAAACAAAAACTATTGTTTCCACTTCGCTTATATGGAAGATACCTCCGTTTTATTGGGATAGTTTACGCTCGTACGAGTTACGCGACGTCTTCCCAACAAAAGGCTAGCGATAACTTTTTGTTTACCGAATATTACATATGTTTTTGGCTTCATTTTTTATGCTGTTCAGATTTTGCCTATGAAATTCGATTTTTTGGGACAAATTAGTCTGGTCCCAATTAACCAGAATCTACTGTATTATATTAATTTATAAACTTACCTTGTGTACATAAGGTCTGACCAAATCGTCTAATTTATAAAGAATACGATCGATAACTTTCACCAGAAGATGACGTTCTTGATCTTCCAATGTAGGAGACATAAGAAGAGGAAGTATTTGATTGAACAACGGACCCGCGCCAAATTCTCTCGCCTTGTCAGTAATTTGTCTTAAAGCAGCTTTCCTCATTGGCGGTGTACCATTCTTAATTTTTAACAGTAACTTCATAATTTTCCTCTCTTTTTGTTCCTCGGGGCTGAGCGTTTCTTCGTCAACATCCACCAATAATTTATCAAAATATTGTGCGTCCTCAGGTTTCATGAAAGGTAAATTTCCTTTCGGTTGGTTGTCCACGAATTTTGCAGTTTTATCCTCGGTTTGGATGAAAAATCCTTGTGGTGTACCAGCGATCGGCGTTGGAGTAGCGGTAAGTTTTCTCGCGGGTGTACGAATTGGAATATATCCTGTAATAAAGAAATGCTCGTTTAACACTTTGACTGTCACGTTAAAGGCGTTGAAAACTTGGTCAGGTAAAGCATTTATTTTAATCAAATTTCACCTATTATTATTACAATTCTTCGTAATTTTTATTATTCAGAATTTGGAGTACCTAATACGACGATTTCTAATTAAGTAAATAATGCAAGCGACAAATTTCTATGGAAATTCAAGTTAAAATGTAAAGTGTTAAATAGTAATTTAGAATACGAATAGTATAACTACAATTTCCAGGTATATAATTACCTGCAGGCGGTTGTAAAACTTTGTACCCAGGTGGGAACAGTGCATCTAATTCGTCATCTGAAAGTGGTCTATTCCTTTCATCTATCTCTCTTTCCCAACGATACGCTTGAAGTTGTTCCGGCGTCATTGACATCAAATGTCCTGGCGTTGGAGTAGCCAATCCCATAGCCTTAGGTCCTGTTGGTGTCACTCCGCTGGGTGTTAGAATAGAAGTTTGATGAGGTGTTGTGAGAGGAGTTGCTGGAGTTTGTGGCGTCATGGAACCAGGCGTTTGATTCGAAGGTGTTTCATCCCATCGACTTCGGCGCTTGCTAGCAGACGGTGTTGGCGTTTCTTGGATTAAATCCCCCGCGACTCGATCTGTTCTTGGAGTCTCTGCCCAGCCACTACTGTGACCAGGAGTTTCTATATTTTTGCAAATGTTAGCGTTAAATCTTGCAATCTAAAATTTATTATTACCAATTATTCAAATCTTATAAACATACCACGTTCAGTTTTCGGTGTCTCGTCCCAGCGATTTCTACGACTTGAAACAGTTTTATCATGAGAAGGAGTTTCTCTACCGGGAGTGACTGCACCAGGCGTTGCATGCCCCGGAGTAGCATCCCACATTCTTGTGCTGACTCCTGGCGTGGCACCAGGAGTTTCTCCACCTTTACCATGACCAGGTGTTTCGTCCCATCTGATTGCAGCTGGCGTTACCTGAGAACATTTTCAGTGTAAGAGTGTTAGGTTTTCTTCGATTCACAGATTAATCTTAAGCATATTTATTTATTTATTTACATCTGCATTATCCCAAGATGTTGGCGCGACAACAGTACCAGAAGGTTTCTTAGGCGTTGGAGCATCATCTGTTTGATCCCAACGACCTCTTTTCTTAGGAGCTGGCTTAGGTTCACCATTTGCTTTCAAAGTTCCCTCTTTGGCTTTTTCTGCTAGTTTTTTTCGTAACTGTAAATGAGTATAAAAGTTGTACAAATATTTGTATTATTTGTATATATAAATGTAGGCATCGTGGAAAAAAGCGGACGTTACTCGCCGGGAATCAAACCCGGGAACCGGGGAGTCGTAGTCGGCCACGCTATTCCCTAGACCAAACACCGTCCGACTATCCTCTATTTCTCCACGACGCTTTTTATGTTTTCGGTACGGAGGTCCCGATCCTGTATAAATAAATGAGAAAACACGTACCTCAGTTTCTTCTCCTTTTAATAACTGTTCTCGCATAATCTCAGTATACGTCCTAGAACCGATGTCTGGCGTCTTACCACCTGTAATCAGGAATCAAACGTCACGCAAAGCGCAACCATTAGACATTTGATCGAAGAATGCTTAAATTTTCATAAAACTTCTGAACATACCTAGCGATTTTATTATAATAGTTATTATTAAAATGCCCTTAGAATATTTGAGTATATTCTAAGTAAACTACTGAATTCACTCTCATTTCCACGTTGCATATACCCATCGAGTTAAGTGATAAAAAGTTTTACATAAAGATAATATAGATGATAAACAACAAACAGGATATGTCGGATTACACAATGGATTTGAGAGAGCTGCAACAGTAGATGGCATATAGCATACGTACGTGAAATTTTGGTGCCATAGGGAGCACTGTCCTGCTCAAGTCTTCCACATCGAAAAATACTTTAGCCAATCTAAAAATCAACTCATTCTTGTTATTAATAATATTTGCACACCAACCACTCATTCTATTTTTTCAATATTTACGTTCTCACGTAAAACGTATGATACAATGAGAATTTGGTGACATAAACATATTATAGCGAATAATTAAATGAGTAAATAGATCTATTTTAAAACAAGAAAACCCCGTGGACTACGATTTAACGCGAAAATATCTCATTGTATCATTTATAGGATGTGACTGTAACGCTGTGACAATTCAATCTCGCTTAACCTTCGACATAGTATCCTCGGTAAGCAGATGATTCCAAACGTGCAGACCGTCACTAAGATTGGAAAAAAATGTATACATTAGTATGTATTTGAAAGAATCACACTCACTCCTTTCATTCAACCCAGTTTTTATCTATTTCACAATACTTCCACAATCTAAGCATGAAAAAATATTAAACCTATTAACTACTAATAACTGAGGTGGTATCAATGGAACTGAATTAAAATTACTGAATATTAAAATCATTTTTGTTTCTGCCTCAGTTATTGTAGTCACCAATACTACAGCAATCGAATTACATCAAATTGTACGAAACTCAACGTTGAAATTAATATTTCGAGTTAACATGCGTAGATATTAAAAGTAGGTTTTTGTTTGCTGTAGTACTCGCATACTTAATATTTTTATTTATACATACATATAATTTGATTAAAGTAGTACACAATTATGCATGACTTGTTGAAATCCTAATGTTATGATACATTCAGTTAAATGTAAAAGGTAAAATGCATAATACACGGATTAATGTACATTTGTAACTATTTAAAACAAAATCTTCATATTAAGTATTCATATAAGTCATTAAAAAAGAATGAGAAAAATCATGATTTGATTGTTCATCAAGATAAATAATTCATTAATTATACAATTATTTCAGATAAATCATATAAATATGTCTATTTGTTATGTTGCAAATTGTATTTCTTCATTCCAAAATAAAATTTTTAATATGGATAGTAATAATATATTTAATTTTATATGTCACTATATAACTTGGCTTGAAAAAGTCAACTTAATTTATTTTTTCGATCTCACACATGTTATTTATCATTAAAAAAGAAAAGTATACATCATCGATGGAAAGTAAAGTTTTTATGTTAAAATTAAGTTGATTTTTTCTTTATAATTTTGCGTATATTTAACGTGGGTTTATTTTCTTACAAACGACAGTGATAAAAGCTTTATTGTGCATATATTTTGTTGCAATATAATTAGTATGTAATTATACTCAACATTCAATTGCTATGAACTTTGTAAAATATATTTTAAGAAAGTATTTTGATAATAGCTTAAAAAATCTGCTGTCTATATACAAAGAAAATACGTCCAGCTATTATACTTTGTTATATTGCTTCAAAATATGAACAAGAATAATAATTATGTAAACACACTTAATATCTAATTACCTGTTTTATTCTCATATTGTTTAACATAAAGGAAAAAAAGTACCAACCTTCTGCGAAGGGATCAACACGTTCGGGTGATATAATCATTCGGCGCCTCTTTTGTCTATATTCATCTTCTCTATCTGCTATTGTGGGTCGCCGTCTATCAGCAAATGGATCGTAATCCTTTTCACTCTAAACAGAAATATTATCAATAATAATGTTGTTATTATTATATACATGTATATAGCTTAATGTTTTACCTGTGCAACATCATTGAGCAATGCAGCTGGTGCATTGTAACCTGGTCTTTTATTAGTACTAAAAGTAGTTGGTTCATAGTCTTCGTCCTTAAAAGGAATAATACGTTTAATGTTGTGTCAGTGTGTTAAAATGAAATCAAAATTTATGCAAAATACAATTACCTCAATTTCATCATTCGCTGCAATCGAAGTGACATAGCCTTCGTATTTGTTATTACTTCCATCATAAATGTCTTGGTCATAAAATCCAGTTTTTCCTAGTCCCACTTGTTCTTTCTCGGTTGACGTATTTTGAATCTCCTTTTTCTTTGATTGAATTTCTCTTATTTGTGCTTCGATATCTAAAAAATATTAACTCCAGTTTAATATTAAATTATTACAATGTTGAAAGAATTCTGATTTATTAAATGTTAACACTACTAATAATGTACATGTGGTCAACCGATAAAATATCTAATCATTTGAGTACTTTTTGCTCTAATAATGTATACTTCAATTGAAGGTATACAAAGACGAACTATTTATTTATACGTACTAAGTTAATTAAAAAAACAGTCGTGATTGTAACATTAAAAAACAATAACGTATAACTGATAGCCTCAACAGGCACAGAATTAAATAACAACAAACCTTCGTGCGTTCTTGGAATGGAATCCATCGTGCAGCGTCGAAATCTGACAATATGTTTTTCTCAAAAACTTTGTCAGAATATCAATCAATTTTAATGCTGTTATTTAAGGGTTAGAATTATTTTTGTACGGTCGCATAAGTATTGCGTCTACGGGTAAACATTAACATTCGATTAAACGCTTAAAAGTTACACCACAAAAGCAAATTTCGTTTATTACCAATTCTTCCATTGGTAATGTTACAAGATAGCAAACTACAACCATTTTTCGACAATCTAAAGATGAATTTACATGAAAAGAATACAGTTAGCGACATCTAGGGGCAATTAGCAGGAATAAAGTTGGTAATGTATAATAACTTCTACAATCATATAATTTAATTAATAGTCATAAAAGTGTTCAAATTATTTGTAGAACATAAGTAATTAAACATTTTTTATCGTCAATTTTGATTCAATTAATAACGCCATCTTGAGAACGCACTATCTACGTCTGTCCTTGTCGCACAGAGAATCCTATTCGAACACCTCCTTTATTTTTCTGTGCTCCTGTTACCAGGATTTTAGTTCCTGGAACCAACCGTTAGATGCAGTTGTTCGTATTTTTAATTTATTGTCAGAATACAGGGAATTGAAAGATCGAATTTGTACTGTCTCATGCAATTTGAATTTCCTTACTTAATCAGAATTGCAGGGAAAGAAACATTCTATCGTTTACCATATTCAACCTTATTCTTTCTGAGCGAGGATTTGCGTTAAGATTTCCATTGGATCTTCCTATGTTCTGCCAAGATTTGGCAGGAAGTTGCTCCTCCTGCACTTACCCGTACAAGAGTACTCATTATGTGAGTTTATATTCATTTACTCATTGATCGGTTAATTGAGAATATATGAAAAACACGGTAATTACAACGGTACTTTCGAAACATTCGGATTTAGTAACTTAGTATTGACGATGAGCGATCGATTTGTCGCACGCAAATGCTCTCTTGCATAATTAATTCGTACAAAGCACTTCGTTACGTCAGTCAAGGTTTAACGAGGTACGTACATACAAATTATTTATTAAAAAGTCTTTATTTGAAATCGTAAACGGTTGTAAATTGCACTGTATATTATATTTTCAGGTAACGCGGTGCTAAACGAGAAGAAACATACACGTTAATTTGCTTGTTTATGGTAAATGATACGACTGCAACACAAATTAACTGCGAAAACTGTCAATATCAAATGCAAGTAATGTAGCAGCCGTGACGTCAAAGGAGGATCGATTTGTACGAAATTTTTAGAATAACTTGCACAGAAATTTATGTTTTTCGACGAACGATGATGTCAATGTTATAGGCGATACCTGTTCCTCTGTGTCTCTGGGATTATTGCATTAGTCAGTTCAACCTTGTTAGGATTTACTTTAATATTTAATATAGCCCCAAAATTTTCAGTCGAAATCGTGCGTCAGACAACGTGCGAATTGCAACGATATACATTGTATGTAGTGGCACTGTCGATCATTTATAAATTAAGGAGTCGTTCAAAAGAAAAAGGGAGGAAAAGCATTAACCCAGCAAACCGTTATCGACTATCTATCTATGTATATACTTCCGTGGGAGTGGCTTATCGCACGAGCATTAGATGGAGTTAAAAATAGAAAGCACGTTTGTTGTTACACGTACGACGTATGACCTCAGTTCGTGCCTTGATAATTATCTGACTTTAAAGCTCGAGATCATCGGCAGATATTAACGATCACATAATAAAGGTCTCGTACGCTGTAATCGCGTTACATCTGTATCACGCTGTTGGTTCAATCGTAACGATTCAATTGTAGGTTAATGAAAGTTGTATTAAAACCTATTACATAACAACCCGTAACAACAATCGAATGCTGTATCAGTTTTAAATATAACCAGGGTCTAATGTAATTGATTTAGATAAAAATGTCTTTTAACGATACATTGATAAGATTGATTTGAGATTTAAGATTTGATTTTTAAAATAAATAATTACAATTTTAAATAAAAATGTAATGTACATGTTGTAGAACGTTTGTCGAAGAAGCGAGAAGACACTTGTAATGAATAATCTCATGAATGACTACGTGATTGTTATGTCACGTTTTAATACAAACGATTGTTATATTAATAACCGACTGACGATTGCAATCAGTCCATCTCATCTTGGTTCTTCGATTGGCCGGTTCCTGTTTACGATATTATTATCTGAAAGATTAATAATAACCACGTATTCTTGTCTAATTAAAATGATAGTAGTAGGAGGTGCAAAAATACACCTATTTCATAAATCGCATAACGCTTACGGAATCGAGAGACATTAGCATTTAACACTAGAACTACTAAACCCGTCAAAATGACGGATTGAGGGTTTCTTATTTTAAATCACGCAACTGATTTAGTAGCTTTCGTTAAAATGTATACTAACTACTTCCAAGATAAAGACTTGCTGTATATGCTGGTATATGTTTCGTTCCATATTTATTTATTTCTCTATTTTATTTTCAACTTGAAAGTAGGGATACATAAACCGTCAGTAGTTCTGGTGTTAAATAAGTCACACGTTCGCCGTCTATGGCTATAATTAATTTACGTTGATTATGTTAATTAATTTCAAGAATAATCAGCTTGTTTTGGCAAAACAGGTGGATAAAAATTTCCCATCTTTTTTTTTTTTTTCAAATGTATCGGGATTGTGTACTTTCATTAATAACATTATTTTGACAAAAAGATGGTATCGTTGCGAATGTCTTATCGACGAGTGCCGTGTTTGATCAAATTTCAGTAAGATTATTCGCAAAAACATGCGACGTTGTATGTAACGTTTATTTCTATTCGTTAAGTGGACAAATGGTATCGATAGTACTTTTACATGAACCGCGATGATAAAATTGATCGACCGTGAGAGTAGATGTGTCAAAATTTGATGGATTACAAGATTTATTTTCAGCGACCCGTTATTTTTAGGCGCGCACTTCTGCGTCATTATTAATTTGATGGAGTACTTGGAACGTGTGCGCATTCGGGTCATTCGTAACAGAAATATCAATAATTGGTATCGATCAAAACAATAAGCCTACATTTCTGCTTCACCCTTTCAATAAAACAATAGATTTTATGATAAAGAATTACATCAGTTTTCTTTAATAATATATCATATTTATGAATATTGGTAAGCTGCAACATGTTAGAGTTATTGAAGATGAATTTTTTATGATTTAATGTATTTCAAAATAAACAGCTTTCGATAAATTAGTATAGGTTATCAATGACGTTTCTTGCATTTATTCCTCTCTTTTCGTTTCTTTCCATCAAATTTAGTAGCTTATCGTCGCCTTAATATTTTCTGATGTTTATGCGCATAAAAGGTCTCACCGAACACCCTCTCGTTTCTTTATTTTATCGCGTAACCCAGATAAAAATTCGTGACCGTGAAATCGAGTCATGCTGTCATAAAATAATCACGTTACATGCAAACAAACATCAATAACTTAAAAACCGTAACCATTTACAGCCGTACGCGATTATCACGATTATCAGTAATTACTTTTTATTACTATACAGCGAATAGTCACAAGACACTCGTCTGTTTTTACAATCTTCTATTATACGCAGGGCCTGCTCTAGCGGTTACGTCGCCCCGGACAAAAAGAAAAATTGCCGCCATTTTTTAAATAAAGGTACATATTTTTCATTTTGAATAAAAATCAAGTATCTGCATGTTCAAACAAGTTTAAGCAGCGTCCTTTACAAATTCTGCGTTAATTTTCCAATAATAGGCTAAATATTTTTAACTTTTAGACATAAACAATATAAATATGATAGGCACTGTAAACTTTTAGCGAACGAAAAAATCGATGTATGAAATTTTCTATTAATTTTGGTATTTAATACATCAATATTTTTCTCACACTTACAGCCAAAATGGTGCCCTGGACAAATGTCCTGGTTGCCCGTCCCTAGAGCGAGCGCTGATTATACGATACAAATGATTTAAATTATATGTAAAGTGTCCCAAACCACTCCTATCTTTTTTAACATGGTGAAAAATGGTTTTTGGTGGAAAACTCTTCAAGTCCTAATAAAATAAATCACCTTTTTTTTAATGAAATTCTAGCAACATTCTTAACTATCTCTGAACAAAACTGTACGCATAATATTTTTGCAACAACAAATTAAATAACGAGCATCGAAAGTATTAACGCCATACGTTCAAATCATCTTTTCGTATCGTTGCAAATCTAATAATAAACTTTAACGAAAAACAATGTAAATCGTATGTAGAAGTCGGATCAAACTGGCGACAACAAATATACTCAAGTTGATTTACGTTTTCTCGTGTTGAATAAACATTGCATGTGAAACGTAAATTGCAATACATCTCGTGACCGCGGCGAGTATCGTGCAAACATTGTATCACGAAAAAAAAAAAAGAATTAAACGCTTCACAACATTGCCACGAGGAAGTCTCGGCTAGTACAATATTATTATCTAGCCACGGAGAAGCGTTAATTAGGTAATTTTTCTTTTAACCGTTTCGTCCGGAGAAGATAATAATCGAACGATCAGAACGTTCCAACGCGCATTCTCGTCGCCGTCGTCGTCGTCGTCGCATTAATTTGCAAACGGGTTCCCACAGGATGAGCGATGGGTACGTTAAATTTAATATCGTCGACCAGTCATTATCATCCCGCGTGTTTCTTCACATTTTTTAAAACATCGCCGCGATTAAATATAACTCTCTGAATACGTGAACTCTTGTTACGCGTTTTTCAATGTTGTTTCGTTATTTTGCGGTTACACCATCTAGTTTACACCTAAAAGCAGATCGTTCGTAGAACTACATAGGATGAAAGAAGAAACTTGAAAAGTATGAAATGAAAATTGCCGGTACAAATGAAAAGGTTCGTTTCCTCTACCATTTTCCGTTAGTCCACGAATCAGGTCGATGGGATTTATTCAATCCATAAGGTTTATTGTTAGATCGAGCCGCGTTATTAATTCAATCGCCGTTCCAGATACGATTCGACGTAAAATCGTTTGGCCGGAGGAACAATCGGGCACGGTTCTCGATCTTTACAACGAACTAAAAACAAGATACACCCGATCAGCTGATGGATGGACTATTCGATGTTTACATTGCTTTTAAGACGCACCTTGTAAGCAAATATGAAACGAAGGCCGTGGATAACAGAGGCGCGATGTGTCTATTTTCATTTCGCATGTGCGATGCGCTCGAGCGTGCAGCGAAACTTAATAATAAAATAAAAGAAACACAATGGAACCGTGGTACGGATTGCAAACGCGTGGAGAATCATCGATCGAAGAAACCCAATCGAACTGTTTGGCGAAGAAGCGTCGGAGATCGTAGGATTCGAAGTATCTGAAAGAAGAAACAAAACATTGATTTATTTTTGGAACAAACCAGGTATATCACACGTTACTTAGCACAATATCATCTTATTTACTTATTCTATCATTTCTGTATTTGTGTATATCTTATTTTGGTTCTTTGCTTTGATCTTTCCTTGCGTTCTCTCTGTTTGATCTTCCTCCTCTGTGATGTCCTTCCTTTTCAACTTTTCGTAGCCCATGATCAAATATTTTAGAGAAACTCTCGTTTACATAAACAACCCCTTCTTTGCTTCTCTTTCAACTAATATTTATATTATTTGCTGCAAGATTCTGGATCCCTCCCTTTTAACTTTCCTCCAGGTACCAACCGTCGTATGATTTCTTCGGTACCTTCGTTAGCTGTTCCCTAATCTTGTACTTCCTTTCCTCAATTGCTCTATTCACGATTCGTGTATCGTTGTTCCAATTAGAACGTTTCAATATTTATATTCGAACAAAATTATACATTTATCATCTTCCTGGTAAAACTATCCTGGGAAATCATCGCAAAATTAACAGCAAGGCATTAGATATTAATCGAGCAGTTAGAAATTAAAAGGAAATATTCACATAATGCATAAGTTACCGTCAATAATGATCAGACGTGTGAAGGGATGTTTTGCACGATGTGTTGCAAACAATTGATTTAGACGTTGTACGTGAGTATTGTGCGAGATGAAAACCGTCTGCCGTCGAAATTAGCATGAGAAAACGTTGCGCGAAACGGGATTGAAATGTACGGTCCAGCGAGCGTAAGTCAATGCGACAAGGAACACCGTGTCGTTGAAAGATGAGCACGGCATAAAGCATCATCCTGGCTCATCGATATGTGTGCATGTACTTTGTTCGGATACACCTTGACGTAACGAAATATGTCTGGACAAATAAGAAAACAAAAGAGAAGGAGGGGGAAAAAAAAAGAAATTTTAATGCATTATTCTGCAACGCAGCCGGGACTAGAATTTACGGTAAACAAGGTATTTCTGGTCGTTTCTGATAAAGTCAAAATGCAAATGAATCGTACGACCGTGGCATTTTAACTGGTCATCGTTGCGTTATGTTTAAATAAACACTGGATCCCTTTGTTTGTAATGGAAATGTAAGATGTCATAGAATTGTTGCTGGAAATAGAAAGATTTATGTTACGAGTAGTTTGGAACGATGAATCAAATGGAGGTTGAAATGAAGCTTAGAATTTTCTTAGTTTATAGAGGTAAATTACATCTGGAATACCATCCTTACGAGCTTCAATATTTCGACTCTAATTTAGATCCGTTTCAAGCACATATTAAAATATTTCATTGATCACCATACATCCTTCAAAGATTAATGCTCAGCGGGATATCCTTTCCAAAAACACAACGTTGTAAATATTTTCATTCGTATTTTGGTTTGCTACAGTTTCCCTTATCTCAAATTCATCGGGTATTACATATGAAATCAATTATGATCAACGACGGTTACCACGTTACCTTTAGTTTCGTATCGGAGACGGATCATCGAGATCTAATCGGGCTGGCAATAATTGGAGGCTGATTTCTTGGCGGGAAGAAGCTCCAGGTGACGCAGACAATATCGGCATGGTGTGGTGATTCACCTGACACGAAGGCATAGCGTATTATGTCAGTAACGGTGGAATACATCGTGTGAAATGTGAGATGCTCGTTAGTCTCGTTCCAGGTGCCTCGTTATCGTCGCTATCAGTGTGTCAAGTATCACATAAGTTAGCCTCAACCCGTGACACTCGTGTAATGTCTAGTAAAGGGAAAATTATGAAAGAAAGATAAGAAGAAAAATAAAAAGAGTCGCCCAGTGGATTACCTGTATCGATTGCTGGATGGATGCTGAAGGGAACGGTCGTTTTTCGAATCGACAGTATCTGAAAACAATGATAATGTTACCATCTTGGTAGTCGATAATTTATGCAGAGTATCCATAACATTCTTTCGAATATACAAACACTTTTCGTTATTATAGGTAAAAACCGATGGTAAATGACATTTCAAACAACAAAACTTAAACAATATGATATTTCGCAATAACCACTATTTCTTGTAACAGAAATTGTTATTTTGCTAAAATTTTCAGACATCAGAGATATTCTAACAATAAGATTTGACTCGTGTTCGGGTGGCACACTTGGACCGTAAACGGTTAAGTCCTGGAAGGCCGAGTTTCCAACGAAAATATTTAACGTGGAATTAATGGGATACGAACGCGACCATAATCCACGTCGGTGATGGGATTATGGTAATGCGACTCGTTTGCTGCTCGACATACGATGACATTTAGATTTAGTCATCACGCGAACTGAAATGCTGCAAAAACCATCAAGCTTGACGCAATACAAATGCAATAATTTTCAATTCAGTTTATATTCAATTACACAAAAATGTTACAAGATCCATTAAGTGTTTTTTGTTAATTTAACAATAACTTCGATTCGATTGGAATTGAGTTAAACGTAATAGAAATAGGTACAGGTGCGTTGGTATAACTATAGCAGAAGAGTAAGAAAGAAAGTAAGAGTAAGAGTCTGAACGAAAGCTTTTTTCTAGAGAAACATTGTTAAGAGGCTTATTATGTTAATCTACAGTCTGCACAGCGCATGTTTAGGATACAAAACGAGGAATAAAAGCGGCTGCACGTGATCTTCATAGTGGACGAACATTGGGCTCCATTGAGTCATTCGATTGTGTAATTCTTGGCACATTGTTCCTTCTCTCTTCCGTGTCATACATACATTTACACACGCCCCAAAAACATCACTTTTCTCGTCTGCTCTTCATTCTTACCTACGGAACATTTAAATATTGCAAATGTTAACAGTTAACACGTTGAACGTCAGATGCTACACCAATGGTCTGTACCGAAAATTGGATACAAAAGTACCATTAACATGTTCATGACACGTTAAATTCTCAATTATTCAGAAAACGATTATTTTATTTTGCAATTTTAGCATTCCATTCAATACCTTCTGCGAGTAATATAATATGGATGATATTTAAATCTTTCTGCAGTTTATTTTTATTGCAGGGTAGCATATACCTTAACTTTAACTTTTGAACGGCTGAGAAGAATAATACAATAATATTTAGATGAAAGTTAGAGATAGAAATTATGTAAGAAAAAAGTTTGATGCATGGGTAATAGAAAATTGGAAAATGGTAATGAAATAAAATAAAAAATTTAACTTAAGTTGTCGCTATCTTATTGGTTAAATTGTGAGCTAAAACAATCGTAATCTGAATAAATAATTACAATTATAAGGTGTAGTACTATGGTAATTTTCAATTTTGTTCAATTGAACTGTGTTCAGATTTTCTACGGTTCTTTAGTCAATCCAAGTGTTTCGTGTATCAAGAATATTCTAAAATTTCTCGTTTAATGTCAAGGACCCAGCATTTTACGTAATATCCAATTGCGAAAGAGCAGAATCGTCGAAAACCGCGCGTAATAGTGAACGAGCGAAAAATTCAAAAATTCGTTCAACACTAAAAGAAGAAAATAATCTTTTCACTCTGTTGATATCATGGTTTGAAATTAGATTTATTATCCAGCTGGGTGTCGACTTATAATTACCAGATAATGAAACTGTTCGCGATAGAAGCTTAATTAACTGTGCCTGCGCAGTTTTCATTGCGTTTCAGTAAAATTTTATTTCATCATCGTTCCATGTTTGTTCGTTCCTCGAACTCAAGAGTGTACCTTTTCGAGACATCTTTTTTTTCCCTGTTTCTTAGCCTGACTCATCGATTCTCTTCTTCGATTATTTGCACGAGTAATTTGACATTTCTTAGAAGATTTTTCATTGTGCATCGCAATCGCGTAATCAACGCTTCATAGTATTCAATTGCCGTACGACAAAGCGACCGTTCCGTAAGAAATCCTTGTCGCAGGCCAATTTTCTTGTGCCACTCGATGAAAAGATTCGACACGGTTTCTTTTTACAATTATCTCACGAAACGTCGATTGTCTTAACAAAGTATTCTAATACCCACTTACGCAGAAGTTTCTGAAGAATCAATCCACGCAAGAAAAATACATGGTTTCACTCAGGAACCGTCTATTATACAAAATATTGACCTTCCTTCCTTATAATAACATGTCACACTCATGACACAGTCTGCAGTTCAAATATAACAAACTTGACTCGTATTTTGAACACGAATGAATTTTAAACTTAATTCTAATTACATATAATCGACATGGTCAAGGATTGTTAAGTTCGATTTTCTTTGTCTCAGGGGCTTATATGCAGTCATGAGGTCGAAATAATTCATTCTTTCAAAGAAGAGTGTTTTGGATGTTGGAGCTGCTGTTGAGAATCCCCAATATGGGCCTGGAATCGATGACTCCGTGCAAGTTCTTACTTTTATTGACATCCGAAACTTGAATCACGTTTTTCTTAAAACTACATTTTTTCAGGTCCGTGCGTAAAATAAGTCAGAATCATACATCTTTAATATGAAAATAACCAAGGATTGAACGAATAATTTTTACATTTCTTTTTTGTTTATAACCTAATTTACTAGCAACAATAGACCCTACTTTTTAGTGAGAATCACGACTGTTTTTTCAAAACCGCAGTAAAAATTCAAATTTCAATATTTTACAAAATCGATTCGAAATGTTACTCTTTCGCATAGAAAAAGTTTTAAATAAATCAATCAATTAGATGCGTTAAACAAAAAATTTGCAAAGAATCACTTTTTTTCCGACCACATGAGTGCATAGCTTCGATCGGCGTACCCATAAACAAAATCATAAGACAAAGGGTTTAAAATGTAAATTGATACAAAACCAATCAAAATTAATATAACAACAATAAATCTTTTATAAAGATCGGATGGTGGAGTTTGATCGGCGCCAGGGGAACACGTGTACGGAGGACGTGAAGTGCTGGCAGTGCGACAGGGGTCTCGAGCAGAAGAGGATTTTCAAGCTCTCTTCTATCGAGAACGAGCAAGAGAGCGAGGAAACGGAGAGACCGTCCCACGACGGTGCACAAGCTCGTGGTGGGGTGTCAGCCACGGCTTATCTGGCGACTTTATGTATATTACGATGCCCAAGGCAGGAACACGAGCAGTTCACTGCTGGCTAACTGGTCGGAGAAGTCGGCTTAAACCGAGTCCTAGCCTGACGCGGTCCGTTAACGTGTTTCGTAGAAACAGATCGATTTGAAAACGATCCTGCTACGTGTATCAGCCGGAAATCAGGTGCGCGATATCGTCGTCGTGGTGAAAGCTTCGTGGAGGACGGGTTTTCTTCATCGAAATCTTGATCTCTAAGTGATCCAGGATGATCGTAGCCGCGTGGTCCTTGTTCGTGCTGGTCTCCTTGTTAATTGCTACCAATCAAGCCTTCCTCGCCGCTCCTGCACCAGGTACTGGAAATTAATAATAATTAGAATCAAGTGAACGTGAGGTATATTCTGTTCTTTTAATCCAAAACAGAATAGTTTGTTGGTGATTTATTACGTGCAAAAATGATATTTTAGTGTTTTGATTTTGATACGTTGACTGCCGCCAGTGGAAGTGGCAGTGTGTAGTAGGATACGTATTAACGAAATTTAAAAGATACGGATGTTTCATTTTTAAATTTAATCTTACTATTCTTTGGATTCTATCGCTGGTATAATAGTAACCCTTTCTTTTCGACGATCGGACGTATGCGTCCTTGAGAAAATAAACGCGTATAAAGATGTCATAAATACGTTAGAAGTGTAATATTTCTAAGTTTCTTAAAGTGTAACATTGCGAAATTTATATATTAAAATTCCTATATTTCTATCTCTAAGAATACAATATATCACGATTTCTAAATTCCTTACATTACGATATCTCTGTTTCTAAATTCTATTAAAAGATATATAATATCCCAGCTGAAACGAAGGGGTTGAAGTTGTTAACCACTGGTGACCCCTGTGACAGTCAACGTGTCAACCAAGATATTCCCTGCAAAATATAAAATATATATCACAATACAAAAGCAGAATACGATACAGCTCAAATTTTGAAAATTGATATTTCAACTGTGATGTCTGTATCTACTTCGTGATTAATGTGCCGGTCGGTGGAGCACGTGGAGTCGCGTGCCAACTTCCGAATTTCTGTTCGACGTGATATATTTTCCACGGTTATAAAAGTCTGTTTCTGTCGAAGCTTCTGGCAAGATCATGTGTGACTTTCTCGCCTGTTTGATAACAATGTTACCAGCGTAAACAGTGAACAGCACCATACGGTTTTTGTTGCTGTTCCACGACAGAGTCGATCATGATCGGTGAAGATATACCGGATGCTTCAAATTAGGTGTACACTCGGGTGCAGCGTGAATTTTTTTTTATTAAAAGTGAACGTAAAGCTTGTCCACGCCCTTGGTTTCTTCCAAGAACAAGCACCTGCTCCCATACTTATTCATACTTTAGTGTGAAACCTGAAAACTGTAGATTCTTAATACCGAAACGAATAAAAAGTTTCGGAGGTGCAAGGAATCGAAGATTGAACACTCGAGGCGCGAAGTTTGAACTTATCTCGCGTTGATCCAGGTCAGTATCCTTTTACCAGACAATCCTATGGCGCCATTAGTCCTTGAAACGAGAATTGAAGTTTCGTCGAAAATTTATAAGAAACACGTGAAAACATGTTATACAGTTTATCGTTTCCTTTTTATTTCTGTTGGCTGTCGAATGTTTTTCTCGAAACGTTTGATCGTATGATACTGTCGGAAACCCCTTTCGTATAAAAGTCCTGTTAAAAATAGATCATTCTGAATGCGTGCAGCTCGCTCGAGGGACACGAGGAATTGCCAGTGGAGAGATGAGAGAATTTAACTTGAATCGTTGCCACGTGAAATTATTGCAGGCTTGGTGCGTTTCCAGACATCGAGATTTTCATTTAATTTCACTCGTTGATCTTGAGATCGTTGATATTTTTATCGAAAGAAAAAATTATCTAACAGAATTCGTTTGGTTTCCTATCGATATTAAAAATGAAAGAATACAAAAATAAGTATCCGACAGTTTGTTTATCGAATTTCGACCAATAAACAATTATTTCGTCTCGGAACAAGTGGTAGGTAAAACGGTTAATTAGCACTCGATACCAGCGACGATATCAATGATCTGCTCGTATCGGTCACATTTTATCGAATGATTAACAATTTTATTACGATTGGACAGATTAGAATTAATTTTTTTTTCTTCATATTTTTTCCCCCCACTATGGTTCATTTTATCGTCGTGTTATAAAAAAGTCTGTCTCACTTTGTGTGCTATTTATAACCGATCGTATGGAACGATACGATCGAAAGTTAATTAAAACGTTCGGATTACGAAGCTACGTCGAGTCATCCTACGTTTCTTCTAACCAGTTCATTTGATCGCTACTTGACGTATTAAAACAGAAAAAAGAAAGAAGTTAGAAGAAAAAGATGAGAAAAAAAGAAAGCAAATAGTATAAAGTTCGATAGCCGCCTTGCTACGCCAATGTACATTAAACTACGCCTAAGGAAAATACATAAGTTAAACGTAAAAAAATGGATTATTTTTCATCGTTAATTTCTCCGAAACGACGCAAAAGTGGCCCATAGTTAAAATGTCAGATTACACAGGAGATCAAACAGTTCAATATACAGGGTGTCTCATTATAATCTTTCTACGCATGAAAATATGAAATATCAAATATCTTATGATAAAG
The DNA here is from genome assembly GCA_943735885.1 of Stelis phaeoptera. NCBI lineage: Eukaryota > Metazoa > Arthropoda > Insecta > Hymenoptera > Megachilidae > Stelis > Stelis phaeoptera. The sequence goes on from OX030933.1 coordinate 10,731,197, forward strand.
TCCCTAAGTAGTATTTACATAGCATTAGCACTCACAATGAAATAGCATTGGTCATGACCAATCAAAATCGGTCTTCTTATTCTCAACCTAGAATTTCAGACTCAATCTTCGATCTTTGTATCAAATTGAGCACAGAACAAGGAAAACCTTTCTTTTTATTCTCAGATCTTTGATAATCTCGTTGTACAATCGATTCGTCTGTAACACCTCTTCTCTCTTTTTCTTTTTTTTTTATTTCTTCCAATTTAATTTCACACGACAGTAGAACCGGATAGGTTCGATCGATCAACGTTTATGAAGGACCACCCTTGGTATTCGAGAACGTGGAAAATCAAAGCGAACGGATTCGAATTCGTTTCGATCAAATAATTGGAATATCCATCGAAATCAGAGTACACATTGCAGGTGTGTAATTTCACGATCGTTATCATTCACAGACACGAGTGATAAAATTGAGGAAAATAATCTATTTAATCTCCCTCCAGCAATCGATAAATCGACTCAAAGACGATTAAAAATTCAAAGATTTCATTAGCGAACATATGATTTTAATTATCGTTAAATTTTTTTTTTATTTTAATACCATAAATGTATCTGGATTATGATAAAGTTTCTTTTAGCTTCGATCGATAAGCTCAAATTGAACACTTGTCATTTAACACTGGAAGAACAAAATTCGTATCATTTTTATTGAGATATTTCTAATATCATTGAAAAATTATGTTGGGATCAAAAATATGAGTAAATTTGATGACTTACTTCAGATTTCTTATTTTAATTTTGAAAATTGATTAAAACGCTTCTGTCGGGTTATACGTTGGCTTTAATCAAGATAAAGAATTATTGTGTGGGTAAGTATACATTTTATATCATAATTATTTTGTTTTCTAATTTATCTTCAACTCGGAAGTTAGGGTACATTGAACGCCGGTAGTTCTAGTGTTAATTTTCAATTTAGAAGCATTTAAAATCCAAAATTTATAACACAAAATCCATCTTCCTTGAATAAATGATCGACACTTGTTCGAAAAACGGAATTAAACCGACAGCGATCTGAAATTAATTTGAAAGTTGAAACGTCTGTGATTATGGGTATCTTCGAATGTCGGTCGATTTATGCCCGAAATACGAAGAATATTAAACGAGACACGAATAGTGAAGGATTATTGTAAATTCATACACTTCGACTGGAATCGCATCTGTAAGTTTCAGAAAGATTTATCGCGACTTTTACCGCTGGAAACCAGATGAAAAAGATATAAACTTTGCAAACTGTAAATCTATCTTGGTTATATGAAAACAAAATCGTATATTATTTTCCGAAAACAAAGATATCGCCACTTTTTTCTTTTTTTTTTACTAAAATATACATATTTCAGAAATACATGGAACATATTCGAGAACAAGTAGTAGACTTCGCACGCTGGATATTATAAAACACAATTGTCAAAACGATCGTATATATTATCTTCCGGTATTTACATATTATTATAAAATACATACGTCACTAGTGTTCGACGGAAAAAAAAAGAAACGAGAATCACTTTCAATATTGTGCTACTTAAAAACAATCATATATCTTTCATTATTTGCACACGATGCACGTTACCTTCGCAACGTGACAAAATCCAGTATACATAAATCATTCTTATGAAAGAAACATTACCAGGTTCGTCCAAATAGCGGGGACAAAAAAAAGTGGTAAAATTCCTTCATACGAAACGAAACAAATTTTCATGAATGAAAATTCACGTTACGATAAATTAATATAAGGGAGGTTTAATTAAAATTATTAATAATATTGCAATAGGTGACGTTATCCGCTTTGCCCAATCCATCGGGTAAAGTTTCACATAATTTACAATGATTAACACTTTCAGTCCGGAACCGAGTAAATATACACCCGACGAGATTGAAAGGAGGTCGTAAAATTTACTCAAGCGCGGAAGAACACGTAATTTGATGCCCGGCAGCCTCAAAACGCAAAGTATCCGCTCCTGAGCGCTCGGGATATCAAAAGTGTACCATCGCTCCTTAATTTATGATTTATGGCTTTTCCTTATCTCGACTGAGCTGGATCGTATTACCTCAGGACTGAACGTGTTAAGGGGGGTACCTGGTTTAGATTTATCATAGCATCTTCACTCCATTGAGCTTGATTTGTCTTTCTTTTGAATTTTTAAACCATCCAAAGTAATAAAAAATGAAAGATAATAAAAACAATGCCTACTACTATAAATCATATAACTAAAGAGCAAAGCAGTATCCATTTTGCCCAAGTCACTTTGCCCTACCGAAACCTTTTGTATAAACCAACCTACAACCAAGTGCAGTGACAATTGTCTAACAAAACACTAACGAGGAGAGCTACCCAAGTGCTACGCTCGCTTATTTATGAAACTTTGCCACCTTATAGAGTTTGTCCAGCTGAGTATTCCGATACCCCTTTTGGGCGTAGACGGCCAATAGTTTAGGAGATATTAACGATTAAAGGTAGTTAGACTTTAAATTCTGTATTATAACGCACTCATATACAAATGGTTAGTCCCGTGGTTAAACGCTTGCTTAGAAATCCAAAGGTACATGGTTTAAATCCTCCGTTTCTTACCTTTTTTTTTACGTACTGTCACCCTTTTTTACGTCCAGTTATTGAAGCTATGCTATAGTTTTTGCACCTGTTAATAATTTACTGATTATACTGCATTATTAATAGATACAATAACTACAGCGGTCGATGTGCGTAATGGAGAGTGAAATCAATTTAAATGTGATAAAAAAAAAGCAGTATAATCAGTAAATTATTAACAGATGCAAAAACTATAGCATAGCTTCAATAAGTGGACGTAAAAAAGGGTGACAGTACGTAAAAAAAAAGGTAAAAAACGGAGGATTTTGAACCTTTGGATTTCCAACTAACCATTTGTATATGTAAGTGTGTTATAATACAGAATAAGTCTAACTATCTTTAATCGTTAATATCTCCTAAACTGTTGGCCTGTGAATGTATTCCTTCTTCGTTAATTTACTGTGTTTTAATGTAAACCATAATGGCGCCAACGAAGTGCCAAGAAAATTAAAATCGAAAATTAAATTTAAATCGTAATCTTATCCTTTCGTCCACCAAGGGTTAATAATGGGTGACCACAGCCACGCTTATCAACAAATGGGTTAGAAAAAATAAGAATCCTGACTGAAACACGTGTCCAAAGATGCCACTGCGGTGATACAGTTGATTCTCGTCTTTAAAATAAAATTGAAAAATGGAGAATGCATAGAAGTGCAACGAGACGAGAGCAAATGAATTTGATTCCGCGGGTTAATTGCACTCGCAACCACTTCGACCCGAGTCGTTGGTTAAACACCCTGACCCGATCGATTCGTTTACCTTAATTGTCGCTGGTTATTCGTTAACGAGCCTGTCGTTTTCTGTCAGCCCTATTGGCAGCCAGCCAGTGGCCCTTTTAAATCCTGGCTACGTGGGGGGGCTGGAGGGAGCTGTTCGTCGATTGGATATTGTGGTGAACTGCTGCAGTTGCAGAAAAGCAACTGCACGCGCTTGCACGCCTTCGGGCGAATTTTGCTTCGGTATCGGGAACAGAAACGATAAATATCGAAGGCTGTTGATCCATCGAGGAGATATTAACCCTTAACTACCGTGGCGTAGAATTTGAGAAACCCAGTGGAGAAGAAGCACGTGTCGCGGTTTCGTGAGTTTACAGAAAAGCAAGATACGTAACTGTTACCAAATTTCAGCTAAACGATTAGCTTCATTCGGTATTAATGGTACAAAAAAGAGAAATTATAAGTTTCCTAGCGATAAAGAAGCAAAATTTCATTCTTCTTAACTGGACAATTCATAGTTTTAACCCAATATTATAGAAATATTACAATGGAAGTAGTTATCCAGTGATATACAATAACACCCCGGATGTTACGGACCATGGAGAGAGACCATTTTAAATAGACTTTTATGCGACCGGCGCGGCGTTTGAAAGTTTGAATAATTAATGTAGGTTTTGGAATTGATCGAGGGTGTCGAATGATTAAGACACGCAAAAAAAAAAAATTAAACAAAGAATATATTATAATTATCATTGTAATACCCACGCTATACGTCACATCAAGAAGAACCGCGCGAAGATTTTCCGCCGCTTCCCGAAGAAAAAACGAAAAAGAAACAATATGACACCTCACGAAGCTGCTCGACATCGATCGTTCGATTGATGATTCCACCGATCGAAACGCAGTAAATCCTAACCTCCCTTCATTAATGAAAGAAAAGATAAAATAAACCACGGATAGTGATACAAGGTACCAAATTAAAATGTGAAATTTGAAAAATAATCAGAGTTTTAGTGGGTCTTACTACATACGTCTGTTTTCACTGTGGCGGTGAACGTGTTAACGCGTTAAACTAATTTTCTACTACTTTACGTACAAAAAATTCACTGTTCTTTTAATTCATCATGTTTATGTTACAAAATTCAACAATCTGTTTGTTGTTTGGAACAAAAGTATGTCTCACTGTCAACGAAATTTTCATAACATGTGCACGTACACAAAGGGAACAGTTTACATTGTTAATTATCATACGAATCGATCAATTGCTCGATGAATTGCTTGAATCACGAGTCTGATTCAATAAGCCGCGGTTCGATAAAGATTCTTCTAGATCGCGTTGTTGCATGACAGCTGAAAGATGTCGTAACAGAACGAAAAATCGAGAAAACCAGCTATTGAAGCGATCAGCAAACATGCACGACGTTTACTGTTATGAGACAGCGGCTCCTTTCGAAACCTCGCCTCCTGCAAGTTTCGAGCATATTTCTGGAAACTTCAGCGTGCACCTTCCCGAGATAACAAACGCGATATCGTGTAAATTTTATCAGAGGATCGTAAATCGAGACATAACGAAACTCCTCGACCTTATCTTACGGGCTTTGCATACATATCTATTACTGATCGCTGGACAAATGAAAGAAAAAGAAAAAAAAAAAAGAACCAGAGTAATTATCTGGCGACATTACTTCCTTCGTGGTATCAGTATGACATCATAACTCAGAGTTTGTCAAACCTTTCTTTTTTTCACTATAAAAAAGATTATTAATTTTGAGATACCTGCGAGCGAGTGTTATAAATACTCTTAAAATTCGAATATTGAAATGATAAATTAAAAAATAAATTCTGTTATTGCTAAATAATTGAGTAAGTAATGATCTTTTGATACGGATTACCTTTATCAATTTTTTATTGTAGAGTCAAATCGATGGATTTTATTAATAGTTCCATTTATCAAACTTCCTGGATCCATTATCTTAAAGTTTCTAGATAAAAGACTGTACAAAGTCGAATATAATCACTATAATCCTCGTTGTGGGGGATATTCACTGAAATTTCCAGACGTTTACACGGAAACCGGTTGTCAAACTTTTACTCGTGTACCAATCGAGAATCCATTAACATATCGATTATCATTCGAGGTCAATCTGGCTCTGACAAATGAAATTTGGTTGAAAAAGACCTCTATTAAAGAAACAATTTTCCATTTTAAAAATCTAAGCAACAAAAAGAAATTTTTTTTTTTTTATCTGTTTCGAATGAAGGTGGAGCTGAATGCAACGAGAGGCCAGCTTCCACCGTGGTATTGTCGTTCGAACGAGTAACAATTGTAACAGCTGGTTAAACGAAAGCTTCATTCAACCCGGTTTTCGCCAACGAAACAGACGAATTAATTCGCGCTATGGCTAGGAAACCAGTTAACGAAGTCGTTATTACGACCTTTTACCAGCATCTAATTCTGGAGGAAATTCAACGATGCCGGATCGCGATAATGAGCGAACGTTTGCTTAGAAAATTCTCTATCGTCGAATCGATCGAACTACGATAATGAACGGCTTTTTTTTTTTAAACGTGCACCGTTTGATTTTATATCTTTCGCAGATCTCTTTTTTGAAATATCTGATTTTTGCATATCTCACAAAAAGAATACATAGCCAAATGCCTAATGGGTATTTTATAATTGATAAATAGTTCCTTCGATTATCTGTAATCGTTGAATGCATAAACTGATTGTTAGCTTTCTCCATGGTCCGTCATCCGAGGGTTAGTAAAATATTGGTAGTTTCATAAATGTAGGATGTTTTACTGAGAAATTATCAAATATTAATTTTATACGACGGTTTTGGAATAAGGTGTATTAAATTTTTGACAAATGTTCAAAGGAGTTTCGAATTTAATAGAAGTGTTATCCCGATCCATTCGCTAAATTTCTAGACGAACGGTTCGATAACCTGGCTGGAGTTTCTACAACGGGTTCCAAGGATGTGTTAACGTTTCTATTACACGTGGAACACCGTACGTGAATCTCGGGAAACCGTTATACCTTGTAACCGTAACTATATTCGCGACATCGAACAACTGTCCCCGTTTGTGCAAAAATTACTACGTGAATACAAAGTTGTCCGTACGTTGAATCGCTAAACAACATCCCTGTGTTGTGCATTACAGGTTCGGACACACGATGTATACGAGTTACACGGGATTTTGGTGTCTTAATTATTAGACCTTGTAAATTTTTATTTTAATCCTCTCTGTCCCCAGAAAAAAAGAAACGATAAAAATTACCAAAACGCTATCCGCGGTTTATTTCATGGTTTCCATTCTTAATTATTTCATTACGAAAAATGTTCAACGTGTTAAAATAAACCTCCCCAAAAGAAGAATTCTAATAACACATTAAAAAAAAAGCACTGTCCGAAGTTTATCGCCTTTGAGGAAGTTCGAAGAATGTTAAAGAAATTTCCGTTTACTTTGATCGATAGCCGTGAATCATGGCACTTTGACCGTAACCACGAAGATATTTATTGACGTTTGACAAATACAGATCCATGCATTATCACGATCATGGACAGATCTGGCACACGTTCGACTTTGAAGAAGTTCGAATCAAAGAAGAAAAAAAGGGTCGTCCCTTCGACCCGGAATCCGACAAAAGTCTAGCGAGACTCTTGTCTGTTCACGTGTACCACGGGAACAATGGATGTACACTTCAGTCAGGTAACAATACTTCCGATAATAATACACGGGCGAACGTGAAAGTTGGTACGTGGCCAAGTTTCTCTGCCAGACTACGGCCCTGGAAAACAAAAGGATCTTGTTCGAAGGTCTTCTTCTCGAACAAAGACTTCAGATAACTGTACATTTTTTCGGTGGCTAACAGGACCATCAAATTCCTCTGAATCCCCCTTCACGATCCACGGTTTTTATATATTTTTCGGGAATTTGGAATGAAAAGATATAAAACGGCTCGAAATAGCTTCAAAGTTGAAAACAAAGAATTCCTGCGAAAAATAGTCTTTGAATACGTATTTATATTCTTGTATCATTATTTGTAGTAACTGGTATACCGGTATGCTAATTGTTTATGTTAACTGATACATTACTAGCATATTAATTAGTATCCTAGTATAGTAATTCGTACACTGGTAAATTAGTATATTGGTAATTACTATAGTACAGCAATTTAAGAAAAATTGTTTTCTTAAAATCAAAGAAACAAAAGTTATAGTCAAAGCTAGGTTAATTTTTATTTGAATTCTTACAATTTACTGAGCGCATATACATATACGCCTTTCGTAGTCAAAGGGTTAATATACTAGATACTTATAATTATAGTTACTAGTCATTTATAGTAACTAGTGTACTAGAATATTAATTACTACGCTGGTAAATTAGTATACCAATAATTACTATAGTATAGTATCTAGTATACTAGCATATCACTAAGAAATTAACTATTTTGCGAAATGGAGTACAATTATCGGATTAATCGATGAATTTTAATTCAGAGAATTACGTTTATCGAATGTGCATACGTACACGTAGACACAATATTATGTAATATGGCGATACATGAATATTCGTTCGTTATTATCCGATGCCACGTGTAAGCGTCGGGTATAATCGAGGTAATTATCATAGATGTTTGTCTATCTTTAATCACTGGCAGAAGGTGAATCTTACTACCCATTCACGACTGAACCAAAAGATTTAATCGGATCATACGTTCAATAGAACAACTGTATAGTACATTGGCAAATTGCCATCAACTTCGAGGCAGACCATTGGCGTAAGTCAAATAGAATTTTTGATCTTGAAATTCATTAACCCTTAAGTGTTCTTTCGATTTCAATTTAATACGTTAGTTCTATATTTAATTTTATATGAAAAGAGGGATCTTAATTGCTTCAGAACGATGATGTATAGAAAAATATTAATAACATTAAAAATTATTAATTTACAATTCCGTAGGGTTGACAAGGCCTTAACAGCCCACGTGAGGGTTAATTATATTTAATTTTCAATTTTCGTTCGAATGAACATTTGGACAACCTTGGGACAAAATACGCGAAAAATCGCGAATTCAGTCACCAACCTAATAACATAACTTCGTCTAATAAAAATATTGTTATATGCATTACATGATGAATATCGATCAAAATATTTATTATTCTTTCTTTCTGAATTTTAAAATTCCAGCATTTTTAGGAGCGAAAGGGGCAGGTCTCTACCTGGTTACGCCACTGTAGAATGGCTTACATTTTACGTAAGAAAGTCGAAAATCTCACATTCTATCGTTTACCAGGAATAATTTCGTTGAAAAATCTGATCGAAAAACATATAATCCTGAATCGAGCACAAATTGCAATCGCCTCGTGATTTTATTGAAACAAATTGATTTTTAGAATAAAATTTGTATGAAATCAGCAGGAATTCTTGATCCACGTGTTTGGAAGTCACGCGAATCGAAAAATTACATCACTTGTTTACTTTAGCATCGAATGATTTAATTACTTCATAATGAACGGACTCCGTTCTTCTTTTTCGTTCCTCGAGTGCCATGACACTTGAAGTGTCAATAAATAGTTTCTTAGGGAAGAAAATGCAAAAATTTCGAATCCTTTAATGCGTTATTAAATATTTAATAATTTTGTTAAGTATTATTAAGAGTTTTCAAAGTTCCTAAAAATGGTAAAAACCTAAAAAAACTTCAATCGAAAATGAAATAGAAAACAAAATATGTAAAAGATGCAATATTAATTAGCATATAGAAAAATTCTTTACCTCGGTGGGAGGCAACTTATATTTCAATAAAAGCGTTTTCATAAATTTTGTAATACATAATATGGAATCTGGTACAAGTCATTTTGACCCGTTTGGTGGTTCTAGCGTTAATTTATAGTCGATTGAATTAATTTTGGCGCGTTCTGTTTCGACTGAAGATTCATTGAATTTTCTTGCAGATTCTGCGTATTTTTTCCCTCAACGCAGATGAATCTTCCGCATATTTTTTACATACGTGATACGTGATTCGCATTGAAGATTGCGCAACGTATCGTTGACTAATCGCTAACTCCTCGTTAACTCTACTGTAAAATTGTTTTTCTCATTGTACTATTCCTGGACGAATTGGCCGTGTACGTTCTACTGTTAATCATCCGTCTTACTACGCGTGATTACATTGTTCTATGAAGTTCCATTCGTAAACAACAAGTCACGGTTCTGATCTTGATGGCCATTATCGTTAAGATTCATTGTGAACTTGCTATTCAGAGCTTTCGAAACGGATACTGGATCCCTTTGAATCTCTCCGTTCTATACATCCCATAGCGTTTTCAAAATGAAATTTCTTCGTATCAATTTTAAAATTCGTATCAATTTTAAATTTTCTTCGTATCAATTCTCTACCTACTAGATATTTTTTAAATAAAATAAATTATTCAACTACCAACGTAATTCTAAATTTAGAATTTTTTTCTCGTTCTTTGATTTCCCACGAATTTTATTTACCATGAAGTTACGAAACAATAACATGAGAGTAATATTTTAATTTTTCCCAACAGCTGAATAAATAAGACAATGCAAAAAAAAAAAGAACAAAAGACCATCGTTGTTTCGAAAGGTGTTTCAAGTATTCCCATAAAACCGAGCAATCAAAATCGATTCGTGGTCTCGTTTCGTACCTTTCACTTGGCACACGATTACGCTATACCGGTGATATTTTTCTTTTTGTTATTTTCTTTTTTTGTTTTGCTGAGGCGAACAGTCTCGAAAAATTCATCGATCCTGTTTATATTCCGACATCATTGTGAGCAGTCTGTTCGTTTGGTGTGTTACGCAAAACGTTTCAGCAAGACTTGCATTATGTAAACGTATGAAAAAATGAACAACAGTACACGAAACGATCGATATGTATTTCTTTTTTCAAATTGTTTTCAAGAAGTGGAGAATTATTAGACATTACGTATAATATTTTATGTTATTAGAATATTAAATAATTTTGTTGGCGTTAATTATTGTGTAATATTATTAACACGTAGTAAATGGTGTGACAAAATTGACCAACACGAATTGCCACCGGGCTAACTTGTAATATTTAACGCTTCCTCTGTCAAGATGGACGAAAAATGAAGTTTCAGAGAAGAACAAGACTTAACTCGAATCTATTTCGCGAATAAACTGGAACGAGAAGACTTTAAGCGCGCTTCCGTTCCAAAGTTGCCGGGAATTTTGGATGAAAAGTTTATCAACGAGATAGGACAGCTCCAACCTTTTAAAAGTGATAATCATTAGTGAAGCCGGGTCAATCGTGACCCACGGCTGAAAAGATTATAAAATGGAAGACCTCAGTTTGTTACACGACAGAATATTTATGGAAATGCTTTAAAATTTCAAAAATAATTATTTAAAATCGGCTGAAATTCAATTGGGACTGTCGGCTCTCTTCATGGTCCGCCATTCAAGGCACAAATAACTCCAGCAAATATTCTGTAATTCTTTTACGTTTTTTATGCGTATGATATCATTACTTTTATGGAACAGTAATCTCATAGTTCCTATTTTATCAAATTTAAAGCCTGATTTTATAGGATCATGTAGATAAGCGATCGTTTTGTTGGGTTGGTTTATTAGATTATCAATTTCGAAGCACAGAAAATCTTATACAATTTCGTGACATAAAAGTATCGTGAACCAACACTTATTCCACATTATTTCGAAGCTTTAGGTTTATCAAACATGATTATATAAAGATTGTAACAATATTCTTTGATCGTAGCAACCAAGACACGTTTATTAGGGAATATCCTATATCGTTTTCTGTAACGAAGAATTATTTATTTTCTATTAAAAATATTAACAAAACATTTATATGTCATGAAATTGACACTTTTATACCATGAAATTAAGCCAGACTTTGTGTTTTGAAATATAATAATAAAAGTCGTTTACGGCTAACAGGATATTAATGAAAGATAAATTATCAGGACGTGGGGTACTTAATAGCTCCATACTGTCGTTGTATTAATTAGATTTGCAATTACTGGTGCAGTACGAACGCCCGAGGGCGAGGATCAATTGCGGAATGCGTACCATCGAAATTATCGTGTCAACATTATTTTGACCACACCAAGATATCATATTGCACGAAATTCCAATTTTAAAAATCCCAAAATATTCCACTCTTTTAAAAACTTTTTCAAAAACATCCAAAAAGAAAATGCAAAGAAACAGTAGAAATTAAATTTCTTTGTATACGCTTTTTTCACTACTGTAGTAAGCTATCGAGTCAACCAAATTCCCTGACTCATCAGTGATCGAAGCTGTTAAAACAACCTCGATTGAATTCGCCTTAATTACCAACGATTCCATGTAAAATCGACGAACGTTTCGTGGATCACGTACGCCTTTTCCCTCGAAAAGAACCATGAAAGTTATCTAAATATGGAGAATCCTGAACCGACGTCTCCGGTCGATTATTTTATCAACATTGCCAGAATGAAAGTTACATAAGGTCCATCTTAGTCCGTCGCGAACAATCGAATAAATTCGATTTCTTCATTTGCCAAGAAAACATGACCATGTGTGCTCCTTTAAATTGTCGAAATGAAACGGTGTCACCGATAATTCGTGCAGCGTTTCACCGAAAATATTGGTACACCAAGTTTCATTGTTACAATTCTAATTATTCGCTTAAATCACGTTTGTCCTGTTTCGTACTATTTGAATATTATTACGTACCAGACAATATTTCGAACATTTGAAATTCCAACCAAATATTTAGATTTCCAACCTTTTCAGAATCGCAATACTTACAATATTAGAATTATGATTGGTTTACGATGGATTTTATCCCGAAATCTTTGAATACTAAAATAATTTTAATTATTTCTAAATCTGTTGCTACATTTCACGCGTTCACGGTCGAAAGGGTTAATTTCGAGCCATCTTCGAAAACGTAATTACCCTGGACGAGAAATTGCCGAGGAATCGCATCATTCCCCATATTGACGAGGCAAATCGAGAATCCACCTATCCCTCAAAGATCTCAGAAAATAAGAAACGAGAAAGTACCATACGAACCGATAGCAAATATTTAACCGTTCGTTGGCAAACGTAATACTCCTTCATACTTTGTAGACAGACCTTGTCGTTTTCAATTTTCTTTTTTACCGTCTTAGACTTTCCAAAAAGCTGACAAATTTTGTCTACTACGTTGTGTCGAAAGTTTGAAATTTGTAATAGATTGTGACATCAAAGATTGAAATAATTGGGAAGGATTAAATGCGTATTCTTGACGTGAAATGGTACGCGATACAGGAGAATCAGGTTTATGAATCAATATCGTTTCATAAGGCAAACGTTGAATATATGTACGTCGTATTGAATCATCCGAGTAGCTAATTTAACGTGAAACAATACGAAACAACGATTCATCAATTAATAAATAATTGTGCCATGGTATTCGCGAGTTTTTGCCTTCCTTTCTGTTTCGACATTTTTTCGTGTTTTTTATAAGTCATCGATACATTTGATGGGAGAAAGAATGATATACGTCGAAGAAAATTAAGTACTGTGTTGGATTATATTTTTCTTTCCTATAGAATTATTTATTCAAATTCAATAAATAAGAAGGTAGGCATAATTACTCTTTTGTCACATTTGTGGTAATTTTTAAGTCTTGAATATAATAAAATAAATATACATATCAATTAGAGTAAAATTTAGTTTGTCAAACAAGGTGGTCATAAGTTTTATTTCATTAACAAAAGTAGGTAAGAAATAATTTTGAAAGTAATTGGTGAATTCTTTTTTTTTTTCTGCCATTTGATCAAGTGCATATATTTTCCTTCGAAAACATCATTATCTATAAGAGCGAATTCTTTAACAGTATTTTCTTTTCCGTTACTAGAGTGGTCTGTCAATAAAAGATTGTGATCGTCTATAATTCTGATAGTAAGGTATATGATGTCTTAATCGGGTATTCTTGAAATTGAATCTTGTTCTTCAAGCAATTTCAATTAAATTCAATGTTTTTTTGTGAAATATTCGGTTCGCGCGAAAATACATGTAATTCGAAGTTTCTAAGCTTCGACAAATATTATACTTGAAGAAATATGATATTTCAATGGTTTTATATTCCCTAAAATTTCGTATTTCAAAGCTTCCAAGTTCCTAGAAATATAGTATTTCAATGTTATTAAATTTCCAAAATATGGTATATCAAAGCTTCCAAATTCCAAAAAAAAAATAACATTTCAAAGCTTTCAAGTTCCTAGAAATATAGTATTTCAAAGATTTCAATTTTCAAAATATGGTGTATTCAAATTTCTAAAAATATAATATTACAAAACTCTCAAGTTTCTAGAAATATAGTATTTCAAAATTATTAAATTTCCAAAATATGGTATATCAAAGCTTCCAAATTTCTAAAAAAAATAATATTTCAAAGCTTTCAAATTTTTAAAAATATAATATTTCAAAGTTTTTAAATTCCCTAAAATACAGTATTTCAAAGCTTTCAAACTCCCAAAAATACAGTATCTTGAAGCTCCGGCGTTCCCAGAAATATAATATTTCTTTACCCAATTTCATAATCATCCGTACGCGTGCTTGAACCATAAGAAAATAAACTGCGAAATTCCGCAAATGCCAAAATTTTAATCCACGGTCAAGCACGTACGCACATACCGGACATCGTTTTATGATAACACTTATCAACCTCATTGGCCCGTCTATCAATAAATTATGCGAGAAAATCATGCCATAAGCAAGTGTTCCAACACTCTTTTAACAATATCGATAAGTTAAAAAACATGTGCTTAATCCCACGATCTGAAGTCTTCTTTAAAAATGACAAGATAGACGGCTAGCACGTGAACTTGTTAAAATTTTGATGGTTAATCGGAAGACTGAGTACTCGAATCGTGGTATTGTGTAACATCTTTTATGTTAATAAAGGAACCTTGTACTGATTTCGTGCCCAGCGTTATCGGGACACTTTTGTCACTCTGTTGAATGGAGAAAATTTTGGAGCCTTGAACTGAAAACGTTGCCATTCCAGAGAAGAAGTCTCTTTAAAGAATTCTAAAAAATAATTTACATTATTCTATACTTTACTCGATTGATAGAAATTTAATATGCCAACCCTAAAGTTGAATTTTTAATTCGATTACTACAGCTTAGTTAAGTTTACACTAAAACTTAATTATGTTATAGCAATTAACTTGATTTCGTTACTACAACTTAATACAGTCAACTTATAATTATCATAGTTTAATTTAGTTCATTTATTTCTTAAGTCACTATAATCCAGTAACAGTCAGAAATTAGTTAACTTAAACCTTGACTTACTAAACTTGACAAACTAAAATTTATGTACATATATCGAAACAATCCAACGCGATAAATCAAAAGAATTTTATTACACGATATGGGATCACACCTTTTGTCTCATCATTTTGATTACTCAATCGTTTCGTGTCATACATGAAAATTTGTTTGCGGACAGCTTGGTTTTAATTTTCGAGCAATTAGCTCCTATCATCTTCACACGAACGTGTTCGTAACGTATACGTATTTATGTTTTATTGCAGTTCGCGGAGTGTCGAGTTACGATGTGACTGGTGTTCAACGACGATTGGAGAGCAACGAGGTGATTCATAAAATCAATAACAACCAAGAGGAGAGGTTGGATGATTCGAGGATCGATGATCAAGATGACGAGCCGACCGTGTACGTGATCGAGTTCGAATCGGAATTGAACGAGAAAGAAGGAAATATGCAGAACAAAGGGGAAGATGGATCTACCGGTAAGCAAATCCTTCGTTTATCTTTTTTGAATAATTACAGAAATATGATAATTAAGATTGTTTATCAGAATTAATGTCCCCCCCCCCCCCCCCCCCAATTTGGAATAATAAGATTGATGGTTTGTGATGAATAATTTGTCATTATTGTAAGTTATTGTAACTGAGTTCAGTTAATTTATAATTTATGTTACTACTATTTAATTTGGGTAATTTAGAACTTACATTATTATAATTTAATTTGGGTAATTTGTAACTTAAATTACTATAATTTAATTCAATTAACTTGCACCTTAAATATGGAAGAAATAATCCACATTGGCCTCCTCATTTCAGACGAATCTGAAACGAATTCTTTGCTCTCATAAGCAGAAAAATGCTGAAAGAATTAGCACACGTTCTGTTCAGAGTTCAATACACTGTAACGGTATGTTCGTTCGCTCTAATTTTCATTATTTCGAATCTGAGAAATATAAAATAGATATTCATGAATATCACCCTTCAAAAAATTAAATAATTAAAAAAAAAGTAAAGCTCTAGCTTCTCATTAATAACAAAGGAAAAATGGCATGAAACGATTCCAAAATATTCATCAACTATAAGAATAGATAAATATCATTCTTTTTTGACAATAGTTTAAGAATTTCAGATCGAAATGGTTTAATGTAACAACCTTAAGTGTGAAATGCCTTGCTGATTCTTATACCTACACCTCGTTTCGAGCTGTTAGTTAACTCTCGTTGAGCTCATTAACGGATCTCGTTCCACTAATTTGCATAACACTTTGCCGGACCAGTAATCGAGATAAATCAGTTCTAGCATAGATTTGCCGGTAAATTATCGAGGAATTTATGGCTGTGGACTAATTCTGGAAGACATCAGCAGAATAAATCTAATAACTAACTTCTCCTCGGTGTATATGAATACATATCTATGTATGTTGTACATATACATGATGATTTATTGGTTAGATTTTCGTACTGCTCGTGAATTTAAGGTCACTACTTTGAATATCAGTTTACACACTGTCTCTTAGCTTTCTAAACGAGATTTGTTCGTGATATTTGAAGAGAATTCATAATGGATTCTTCACACTTCAACGCGCATCGAGATATCAATAGTTATTAAGATTTAATTATTAAGATTAAAGATTTAATTCGATTATACAAAATTTGACGCCACTGCAGCCTAAGCAACTTTAACACGTTGACGTACTTACTCAGACACGATAAAATCCTAATTATTAAGGATACTGTCGATTAATTTTCAAATTTAACCTTTCAATTCGATAGCCAGCATTATTAGCTTAATATTAACGCCATCTGCAGTTTATTCCATCGCTTCTTTCCTTAATTATTTAATTGTGAAAAATTTCGGGTGCCGGTCACCGCTGACCCCCGTGTTAAATGAATAATTCTGAATATTTTTAAGATAACCGAAGGGTTGGTTAACAAGACGTGTAACGGTACCAAATTTATTTCCTGTTCCAGCAGACGAGGACAGCCAGAACCCGCTGGATCCGTGGTCGATCGTATGGTACATAGGTTCGTTCGGCGGTCTGGTCGCCTTCTTTCTCATAGTAAGCTGTTCCGAGTGGTGTTGTCGTCGAGGTGGAAGAACGATAACGGTACCTTACGCCCAACGGGCCGAGGTGATCAACAGTGGACAAGTGGTCACCGAGACCCCTCCGCCACCCTATCATTTGTTCGCACCGCCTCCGTACGATTCCGTGAATTACGGCGAGATCGTAGACAAGACTTCCGGGGAGAAACTGGACATCTACGTGATATCTGTACCGATTCATCGGCCAATGGTGCAGGCGCCTGCCTAGAATCTCCCCACGGGGATCCTCGAGCAGAGGATACGGGCGAGACGAAGCAAAACGACACTGATAGTGTCCAGATCTATCGATAATCGTTCACGTATCGTTCGGTGGACGATCCTCCAGTGTTCTCCGACGGTTCGAATCGAGGAATAACGTCCCTAAGGAAAGGACCAACGGAACCTCCCTTGATTGGGATCCAATTATCCTCGAACAGGCTCCATACACGCTTTCTGACAATCGTCTGTTGGTTCCAAGATAGCTTGTTCAAAATGGGCGAAGGAGCGCAACGACGAGCCGCGAAGGAGGATGCTAAAAGGCGTCGATGTTCGAGCGGACTACGGGATTTTTTTTTTTTTTTTTTATAAAAATCAAGGATTCCATGAATCTCTATGATGATTCGTTAGAAATTGAAAATATCCGGATGAACAAATAAAAGGACGACCGAAGGGACGTTTTATAGGTGCGTCTGTTTGGACAATTTCTACGGGGAGGTAAACAAACACTGTGCCGGGAGAAGAATTGCGAACGACAATGATATCTCATTGTATTTTTAATTAATCGAACGAAAGAAATGTGAAATACGTGATTTTAACGCGAATCCATTATGCATGGATGTCAAGCGAAATTTTTTTAAGGAACTTGTTTTGTGATTATCGATATCGAGAAACGAACATTTCTGTTGGCGCGTATCTGAAAGTCTCGAAGATAAAGCAACGTGATACAGATATCGATCGTGATATCAAGGATCGTGGAGGTTTTTTCTTTTTTTTTTTTCTTTTTGACGAATTATTTATCCAATCACTGCCTGGTTAGACGGAGCGTTCGAATATCGAGATCGTTCTAATCTTTTAGGATGAACGAGATTACCGATACTCGTCGGGCATTGTTTTTCAGTTCGTCTTAGTCCAACGTGAAACAATAACTGCCATATTTTCGTACGTAACGAATTTTAAGACGATTTTTCGAGGTCAGGATAACAGTTTTATTCGCGGTTTCTTCGAATATTCGGATCTTTCGGGAATATGAATTTTAATGTCTGTTTTATTAAGGAAAGGGAATTAAATTAATATTTGATTTGAAAATAAGATATCGCAAGCGTTCAAATACTAATATCTAGTGGATTGTAATTTAAGATCGAGAAGAAAAGAGTTTGATGATTTATTCCTTTCGCACTGGAAGATCGTAATTTTAACTTAAAACGAAAGGAATAAGATATGGAAGCAGCTATCCAATGATATATAACATTTAACGCGAACAGAATCGCCTTGCGGAACATTTTATTTCGAGAAAGAACGCCGACGAACTTAAGTTACAATTCGATGATTAAACGCGTCATTTTTTCAAATAATTCATATTTTACCGCTATGTAGCGCGTTGCGTAACGCGCATGCGCAATTCCCGTCGGAAGCTGTATAAACGAGATATCGAATGGAATACGCGCGCGAGAGGTTCGAATAACCTCTAATACTGTTACACGCGATTGACCTCAATCGTGATCGTTCCAAGCCCGACAATTGCTGACAATTATACATAAACTACGAATTGACTGCCATAAAAAAGAATTTAACCGAAGGGGGTCATGAAAATAATCGAGAAACACTGATACAATGTCTCGATAGATCGACGCTCGTGACATTAACGTACACGGAGGTTAGGAACGGTTGAATCGAAGCGACTTCATTTTTCGTGTCGAACACAATGAAACAATGATATGTTTCGTTCACTGTTAATATTTGTCTTCAACGCGAGAAATCGACAACTGAATATTTTAAACAATCGTTTGCAGATGGAAAATAACTGACTGTAGTTCGTGCTCTCGGACAAGCCCGATTTAATAAATTTATACAACATGATTCACCATTAACTTTTACGCTTTGTTTAAACAAATTTAGAGGAATATGCTTCTATTTGTTTTGCTATAATATATATATATTTAATATTTGAAGTAGTATCTAATATTTTTTTTGAGAAAGTATTAGATATGCTCGAAAAAAAAATATAAGAAATACTCGAGACAAATTAGAATGTTATGTAATTGCGAAAATAACACATCCCCTTTTTGTTGAATTTAGTTTATTTATGAATATTATCGTGTTGATCTCGGCCATTTCGTTGAACGAATTGAAATTATTATCGTTCGAAGGGAAGAAATCGACGGATGTGTGAGTGCGGTTTAATGTATGTACAAACGAATGGAAGGATGTTGCGTGATTAGAGAAATTTATCGTATTTTAAGATTGCGCGTACAATTAAATATGCACAACGTCAATTATTATTAAAGTTTATGTGTCGTTAGTAATGTTATTATCATTGGATTCGTAATCGCGTTTTTAAATAGCGATTGAAACGCGTTACGATGTAAATTCGCTCTCATTAAGGACATACAAGAATCGCAGCGCCCTCGCTATTTATTTTTTATACTTTTATACATACTGTTTATACCTGTTTAATCATCTCTATGTTATTAATAAAATTTCTTTTCTCACAAAAACAGGTGCAACGTTATTTGTTTTTAAAAGTACATACATAACATTTTATAATATGAATAATACACAATAATTCCGATCAACTAGTCTTATACAGAGGAACAGAGATTATCTCATTATAATACGCGTAAAATTTACCTGATTCAGCCAAATACTTCTTGTAACTTGTTAATTTATCAATAGATTGGGCTGCACAAGATGAAGCACCAAAGAAATATAATAAAAACACACTTTTTAGAGAATACTCACAACAGACAAAAGCCGGAACACAATTTCAACCGCGCTTCCAGGTTTACCAACAGAAAAAAAATGTAATATAACTTTATATGTGTTCATGTAAATTGGTATAGGTATATGCAGGTATATGCAATTGCTTCTTACATCAGTTTCCGGCTGCATGCGTAATCTACTTTTTAATTTTCGTAAAAATCCTATGTTTTAAATTTCCAAATATTCTATGAGAATGAAATGAAATGGATTATATAACGGCCAATATAAATATTAACAATGGACAATAATTTAACTCTGGGTTTTAAAAACATAACCTAGTCATGGATTATTTAGGTGAAATAATAGCCGTAGGCATTGACAGTATTATCTTTGGTGTCTGTTTGAAGCAATATTTTCACTGCAAGAATGCAATTACTGCGGTGCAGGTAAACGAATGTTTATTAATAAATCATATTACGTTATCATTAAGTTTATTTTAAACCTAACCTAAATATCTTTACACTGTTACATGTTGAATTTTATCATTATTTATAACAGCATGTGTATTGCTTAAAAATACTTCAAAACGTTCAGTTTCTCTACAGGATGCAGAATTTCACGAAGTTGGTCCACAGTTGGGAGAACTTGTTGATAAAAGTGCTAATAATAAAATAGGCTATATAGCTATCAGGGGTATCGTAAAACCCTTAGGAAAACCATTGAGTAGCATCAACAACAAAAAATTGACAGGTGTTGTACAGAAACTTAAGATTAAAGAACATGTCGTGGCTAGAACTACTGCTGGTTTCTGGTAAAATAAAATTATTTATTTTTTGTTTTACTCTAAATGAAGATTATATAAGTAAAACTAATAGTTATCTATTAATATCTAGGTCAGATCAAGAGAGAACAGTTCATAAAGTATATAATACAGTTCCATTCGCTTTACAACGAGGTATCCATTCTGTAGAAGTATTAGAACCATTGTCGGCAGATATTTTAGATATGGATGTGGTATCCGATACCTTTGAACCCACCGTACCATCATTTGCAGATCATCTATGGGGCTTTTTTACAGGTATAAACTACTCTACAAATATATTTCTTCGTCATATAGATGTAAAATTGTGTTTTGCGGGTCATAGGGATACGACAACGTGGTTTGCAATCTACCGAAGAGTTACTCAGGGAAGGATCTGTTATTACGGGTATAGGTGAATTAACTAGAGTAAAGTCTAACACGCTTGCATTACAACCCCCATTGAACGGCACACCATTTTACTTAACAAGCATGTCAATTAGTTCTTTACTTAGGAAATTGGATGATCGTAAAAAAACATATAGGTAAGTTATTACATGTCATATGATATATAAAAACAGGTTTCTTAAATTATTATTTTTTATGTTTTAGATTATTATGTTTGATGTTTGGTGCAATTGGATTACTAATTGGTGGAATAGTATTTCGACGTTATTGGAAAGATCGATCGGAACAGAGATTAACGGAAGAACTGAGGCAATCGCTTGCTGCATCCCGAAAAGAAAGACGCCAAAGAGTAAGAGACACAGATCTTAGGGAAGATCAGATATGCGTTGTTTGTCGCACAAATCCTCGCGAAATCATTCTCCTTCCATGTGGACATGTTTGCCTATGCGAAGACTGTTCTGATGATATTGTCAATGACTGCCCTGTTTGTAGAGCACCAATTACACAGAAAGCTGCAGCGTATATCATCTAACAACGAACAATTGATAAATACCAACAAATTTTTTGTTATTTAATACAGAACAGTGTTTTAAGAAATGAAAATTAAATAAATGCGTTGTCGATAAAACTGATACAATGCTACGATTTAAAATTACAAATTTTTTACTTTTGAATAATACAGTGATTATTCAAAGAGGTTGAAGTTAGTTTCAACTTAAATTATCTGTTATCAAATTATCAAGGATAATATCTACACGCAATTAGTATTTTATATGGTTAGTTATTGAAATTAATAAAATTATTAGGTTATTATTATTACAACGGGAAGTTTAATATTAAATATGATAGTACATTATATTGAAGTTTAATTGTACATATTAAATCTTTACATTAATATATTTCAATACGCTTATGAAATACGTCAGAATTCTATATTTTTTAAATTACTTTTACCATCACTTTCAACTTTATTGTTCTCTTGAGCTTTATTTTTATCTGCATCCATTATTCGTTTGACTTTAGTGGATTTTCCAATACCAAGTTTTGGTAGTCCTCTGTTTAAACCTTCTAACATGATGCAAGCTTTACATATTTCTTGGCTCGAAACAAATCCACAACGGGAACAATTTCTTCGTTCCGGCATCTTAATACCATCTTTAATTTGTAATGTTTCTCCTATAAAAACAAATTTCTTTTATAAAAAAATATTGATCAAATTTATGCAAGATAATCCCAACTTTAATTACCAGAATGAATTATGTCCAATATAGCCGAAGGTCTAACTTTCTCTAAATCTTTAAGAAACGTTCTTGCATGTCCTCTGTATGCATTCGGTGCAAATACACATTCTGTTGAAAAATACACCAAATGTTTAAAATATGCATACATCACTATCTCCTTTTCATAAGCATATTTGAGTGGCTTACATCGTTTTATGCAATCTGCTCCTGCCTGTATTTTAAACAACATTCATTATTAATATATATTTGAAATACAGGTTTTTTTTTTATATTTTTGTTGTGGAAGAGATGTATTTATAAATCTTACAGTAATAATTGAAGTGCATCTTTGTAATCTTGCAATGTCACCACGTAATATATTCATTAGAACTGTTTCTGCTATATCATCTGCATTATGGCCTGTTGCGATGCAATCAACTTGCAACAAAGCAGCACCCCTGTCTAATGCCTGCCTTCGAAAAACTCCACAAAATGTACAGTTACTTTTTTTTCCAATCTAAATTTGATAAATTTTTTGGTTAATAAGTAGAAATAATTTTTATATAAAATGATATCGTATATACTCATACTTCCGCCACAATTTCGTCCATTGTCCATCCATACAGTTCTTTATAAGATAATATTTTTAACGGTAATCCATAATCTTCTTTATTTTGCTCAACAGTTTTTAAACTATCATCCCTGTATCCTAAAATAATACAAATTTCTTATAAAATAATTTAAAAAACTTTTAAGCATTGTAATTTTTAATCATTATACCTGTGATTCCTTCGTCAATGGATAAAAGAAACAGCTCAATTCCATATTGGTGACGTTCGTTTAAAGTTTTCAGCACGTACGCAAGTACTGTAGAATCTTTCCCACCCGATGCTCCAATAGCTACTTTATCACCAGATTTAAATAATTTGCCTTTAACGATAGTATCATGAATTTCATTTTCAAAAGCCGAGAAAAAACATTCTTTACATAAAGCGTGTCCGGTCTTGGGTCTCTGTAAATGAATATGTCACATTTTTCTTCTATACTGTGAAAATATATATTTTCAAACATTAATTATCATCGTAACAGATTAATCATTTTATTTACTTTAAGAGTGGCGTTCTTTCCACAATTTGTTGAACACGGAATTGGCATTTTGGTTATAGAATATCAACTTCAATACACGTATAAAATAACCTTCAGAATATACTTAAATCTAATTGAATTCTTATCTATGCGCCGTTAAAAACAATAGGAATTAACAAATGTGTACAAAACTAGTAGAATGTTTTTAAATCAGATGAAATTTCACAGCACACATATGTTTGAACAAACTGTTTAATCTTCTGGTTTCTCTGGAGGTGGTCCACAAGGCTGGAGCATTTTTTCCATAAGATTAAATCGAACACGTGCTTTTGCTTCGTTTTCTGCTATAGCAAAGAAATTCAGCAGATCATAATGTCCCATGTAAGAACTACAAGAATCACGATGTTGATTCACAAGCCATTCAAATTTGGTAGTGTCGGCATGGCCGGTGCCTATATACTTTGACTGTAAATGTTCTAACTGGCTATGAATGTTGTAACGCTCTCCCATAATTTATATTGCTTTTTGAACAACGACAGCAAGAATATTTATATTCAATTACTGTATATGTATATCCTTTTTGATTCTTTTTGTTAATACCATAGATAAGGTGTACTACAGACCAATCTTCTTACGGGAGTTTATGACACGCAATCTGAAATACCGACGTGGCCTCAAAACCTCATTTGTCAGTGACTTTGTTGCACACCTTGGACTTCATAACATAGTTAGAATATTTTATAAACGTGCGAATGCTCATAAAGCAGAACACAAAAATTCTTATTTCATTTTATACTTGGTTTGTGATATAAAAACTATGAGTACACCAACGAGCAAACTCGGCTTCCACTAGGGAAAAACATTAGTCAGATAGGGAGAGCGACGACACTTCGCATTTCTCATCATTACGACTTTCTTATTGCAATTCTTTCGTATTTTTTAAAGAAATAGTTGATAATCAATGAGAATTAGAAACTAATAATAACTGTTAACCCGTGTTAAATACTTTATGAATGTCAAACACGTTTCCGAGTGTCTCACATATTATGCATATAATTCCTATAATTTCCACTATCAGGAAAGTTAGGATAGGAAATTGGTAAATTTATTGACAGCTTTTATTCTGGCAGTTCGTTAGAGGAATAGCGAACATGTGATTTTTCGTTTGAAGCGCCATCTCGAGCCGGTGAAATTCGATCAGAATGATAATTATCAATAAGATGTAAAATGCTATTTCTGTCTACTATTCATTTTATATATAATTTTTGCTGTTAAATGCTTCAATTCTAAAATATGGTTGCTTGCTCATGTATTGATACATATGTTGATTTGAACTTATATTCCTATAAAGTTGACACGATTTTAGGAATTCTACCATGGCGGAGTGGTGGGGGATCCTTTTCCTGCCTAGTGTTTTTCCCTAGCGGAAGTCGAATTTGCTCGTTGGTGTACTAAAGTCGGCTGTGCCAGGGCTTCTCCTGATTGGTCGAATCTTCGACTAAAGCTAACATAGCAGCCAATTACACCGCAAAAATATCCTAAAACGCTCACTTTTAAACGCAAATTATTATTAAAATAGTGAGCGTTGCACTTAAAAGCCGTCATTTTCCGATTTTTCTCATCAAATACTGTTGAATGAAAAAAAAGGGTGTAAGAAATAAGGTGTCCCCTAAACTAAACTTTAACCGTCTTCCCCTCCACTAAACGCCTACACGTAACCATTATATTCATCACTACGTTGGATCAGCTCGATGCAAAGAAACCCAACATTCGGTGTGATATCACAAGATCCATATTGCACGTGAGTACTAATATTTATTGTAAAACCTGTAATGTTTTTAAAAATAAGAACCTGCTCTCTCTTGTGAAAACTGGGCAACTCCCTTTCTACCCAGTCGTTAACAATGGCGGCTATGCTAGGTTCGATGAAAAATTATTTTCCGCACAATGTTCTTTGAATCGACGAGTCGTAGATACATATTTAATAAATTTTGTGTTTTTGTCTAAAAAATGTGACAATGTATTAGAAGTCACAATGACATACACTTGTTAAAAAATTGTGTTGTTTCAAAAATACTGTTACGTCGACTAATCTATGCATGTGCATGCGTGTGTCTTCTACATGCGCGTATTATGTGTGTATGCTATATCCATGACGATCGGTATTAAAGTATACATAGAAGAGAGTAGAAGTAATATCGTATTTTTAAAAATTTGTTTACTTCGATTAAAATTAAGGTAAATATTATAAGTACTTGATAATGTATATTAAGGTTTCACTGAGTTTTGAGTTTTATTATATCCTATTTTATAACATATCACCTATTTTTTATGTTATACTTAATATTTAAATGTTTATATTTTAATAAATTAATCTTACTACAACTTTAATAATTATTCTTATAAATATTATGATCTTATGTAAAAAAATATAACATGTTATTTTACTTAAATTTACATGCACTTTTATTGTGTATATAACGGGTATGTGCAATATTTATGTGTTTCAGTAGGTGACATGCCTAGCAGCCGTGATATTGAAAGAGCTGAACGTAATGGAAGATTTCGTTCTCGTAGAAGAGGTAGTACCAGCAGTGATATAAATCGTCATAGTTTTGAAGCACTAGATAAGAAGCATAGAAGGCATGGAAAAAGCAAAAGTTCTGGAAAAAAGAAGAAAAAGAGGTCGAGAGATAAATCCATAGAGAATGTTCCAACAGTAGCTTCTTCCATTGTTAAGCCATTAGTTGAATACTCAGATGTGAGTAGCGAAGATTTATCTGAACCAGAAGCAGGAGAAATTCAGTCAGAAGATAGTAGGGGTAATAGCTATACAGATGGAGAAGTACCTGAACCAGTTTTGCGGAGACGTTATTACGGTGGAAGTCCAGTGCGTGCTCTTGGAGCATCTCCCATTAGTCTTTCACCGTCTCCACCTGTTCAGCACAGACATACTAACAGACATTATTCACCGAATGAACAGCAGCCTTCGGCACTGCATGGTGCAACACCTGACTATGAGGAAGAGTCTAGACGATATGCAAGAAGAAAAGAGAAAAAACATAAACGAGAAAAGAAAAAGAAGAGAAGTCTTAGTCCTTCGTCAAGTTCTGGGAAAAAGAAGAAACGAAAATCTAAAAGACATTCTCATAGTTTGAGTCCGCATCGTATCGCGGATGAAATTATTATCAGTCCAGAACATGAAAAACCAGTTGGAAACTGGTCAGAGTCTCCACCTTTGCCATTGAAAGATAGTACCTCGCCGATATCGCCCGCAACACCTCAAGAACAAAGATGTATGAGCGACGTAGAACTCGAAATAACAAGGCAACCACGAAACGTGACTCCTCCTCCACTTCCCCCAAGGCCAACGGAATCTCCACACACTCCTTTGTTACCGCCAAGAACTACAACGCCGGAGAGTAATAAAGCAAGTTTATCCACAATGAAACATACTCCTGAAAGGCAAAAGCATAGTCCTAGCATTCATACTCGTCGTAGTAGCGTTAGTCCAGTGCTCACCATTAGTTCGAGTCGAAGGAGACCCCATAGTCCTAGCCCACCGTCAAGAAGAAGAGACCATAGCCCGACAAGAAGAAGAGAATTTAGTCCAAGTCCAATGGTTCACAGGCTTAGGCATAGCCCTAGTCCTACGAGGCGGCGGGAATTCAGTCCAAGTCCTGTAGGTCATCGACGTAGAGAGCCTGTTAGTTCTCCATCTTCGAGTAAACGCAGAAGGCGAGAAGATTCTGAGCGACGGCATAGACATCACGAAAAAGACAGAAGAGACAAAAGAAAATCAAGGTCTACCAGAAGTCCTACTGGAAGCAGGTATTGTATATTACGTGTAAATTATATACGCGTGAATTAGGATCATTCGTTTTTCTTTCACAGATCAAGTTAATTATTTTTCAGATTGCATTTACCCCTTTCTCGTTCACGATCTCGGAGTCCTGGTAGGTGGCGAAAGATACAATCGCGCTCAAGATCGCGTTCACGAAGACGAAGTCGTACTCCGAAGAAATCTCGTTCTCCTAGCAAATCTCATAAATCAACACGGAAACACAAATCAAAGAGTCCTCGACCTTCCAGGATACCTTCTCCTTCTCCTCATAGGCCTAGAGCAAGGAGTCCATCAAGTATCACGGCAAGAAATCTTAGTCTACAAGCAAAAATTAGTGAAACTAGTTTATTTGCTGAGCTAGTGAAAGATAGAAATATGAGGGAATTAGCATACAAGAAGTTACAAGCAGCCAAGGAAAAGGCTGTTAATCAGGACGAAGTTCAAATTATAGAAGGTACTGACGAAAAAGATGGTAATGCATCTACTGAGAGCAAAGCTTCCGACAGTAAAGACAAATATGTAAATCACAAAGAACAATTAAAACCAACAAATGAAAGTATAAAGTCTGTTGACCTTGTGGATATTCCAGTACCAATGTCGGATGATAATGGAATCGCAGGAAAAACGCCTCCATTGCCGATGGCGCAATCTGTTAATCCACCAAATCTGATGACTGGAACTAATCAGCATTCTGCAACTATTGTATATACTTCGTCTGTAACGATTGCGTCTAGTTGTTCGGTGACTGTAACAAGCAGTCCAAGTTTTCCAAATGTTACAAATGTACAAGCACCGCCATTACCACAATCGGAACCTACGAACGCATCGGGTTTACCACACGTATCTATGCCAGTGCCTATTCCTGTACCAGTACCTGTTCTCCCCAATTTATCTGTTCCTCCGCCTCCTATTCCTATACCAGTCCCAGCGCCTAATACAGCTATGTCTAAATTCAACCCTCCAAATAACTTAGTTCCTCTGAAGTCTGTAGATCCTCCTAAACCCCCAATCGTGGCGTTTAAAACTAAAAGTTTATCGAGATTGCCATTACCACCTGGAATTAACCAAAATGATTTAGAGAGCATAGACTCGCCGCCAAGTCGATCTCCAAGTCCGCCTAGCAAGGCACAACTGAAATTTCCAGCTTCGACTACAAAACCACCGCTAAAGAAGAGTATTAAAGATTTGCCGATGCCACCAGGTAACTTAATAATAATATTATTTTTTATTTCATTGTCAATAATATTTTTAATATTTTTATTCGTTGTTTCTGTTATTTAGTTGTTCCCGGTTCGGAAGATTTAAGCGGAGAGGATGATCCAAATGCGACACCACCACGCACGAAAGTTGAACGTGTCCCACCTAAACCAAAACTAAAAAGACCAAAAATATTGAAACGTAGAGGTTCTAGAAATTGTCACACTCCTATGTCGGCTTCGGGTGGCAAAGATTGGGGAGAACGTTGCGTCGATGTGTTCGAAGTCATCGCTCAAATCGGGGAGGGTACTTATGGACAAGTTTATAAGGCTCAAGATAAACGAGCAGGTGTACTGGTCGCGTTGAAGAAAGTTCGTTTAGAAAACGAAAAAGAAGGATTTCCTATTACAGCTGTACGCGAAATTAAAATTTTGCGTCAGCTTAATCATAAGAATATTGTAAATTTAAGAGAAATTGTCACCGATAAACAGGACGCCTTAGATTTTAGAAAGGTATCGTATTATAACTCAAATTAACAGAAAAATACAATGACCAAAAATCGTTGAACAAGAGTTACATTGCATACTATTTTTCTACAGGACAAAGGTTCATTTTATCTTGTGTTTGAGTACATGGATCACGATTTGATGGGTCTCTTAGAATCTGGAATGGTTGACTTTAATGAAATGAATAATGCTAGCATTATGAAGCAATTATTAGACGGATTGAATTACTGCCACAGTAAAAACTTTCTACACAGGGATATTAAATGTTCAAACATACTAATGAATAACAAGTATGTAAACATATACTGTTAGGAAGAAAAATGATTTTTAATTTCCATAATCTGATTATGTAATTTTTATAGAGGAGAAGTCAAGTTAGCCGATTTTGGACTTGCAAGACTGTACAATGCTGAAGATAGACAACGCCCTTATACAAACAAAGTAATTACTTTATGGTATAGACCGCCTGAATTATTATTAGGAGAGGAACGATACGGTCCTGCGATAGATGTATGGAGTTGTGGTTGTATTCTGGGAGAATTATTTTCTAAGAAACCACTATTTCAGGTATACAAATGATACTAATTAAAGAAAGAAAATCGAAAAATAATAATTATAACATTACGTAATTATATGATCTATTTTTATCAGGCGAACGTAGAAATGATGCAGTTGGAGATGATTTCTAGAGTTTGTGGTACACCGACTCCTGCCGTTTGGCCTTCTGTGATAAAACTACCATTGTGGCATACGTTGAAACCAAAAAAATCACATAGAAGACGTTTACGTGAAGATTTTTCGTTCATGCCAGCACCGGCTTTGGATCTTTTAGACAAAATGCTCGAATTAGATCCTGATAAACGAATAACCGCTGCTGACGCATTGAAAAGTTCTTGGCTGAAAAATGTTCAACCAGAGCAGTATGTTTTCCTTTTCCTAAATACTCTATTTAGGTTATTCGTTCAAACTAACATTAAGATAAAAAATACAAAGGTAGAATTCATATTGAAGCACAATTAAATAGAATATTAATACTGCGGAATTTTTCCTTTTTTCTTCTTTTTTTTCGTATTTTTCTTTAATGATTTTAATGATTACCCCGTTTTATAAAATCTATATCTCTATCACGTAAAAAATTAGGATGCCAGCACCTCAACTTCCTACTTGGCAAGACTGTCATGAGCTGTGGAGTAAAAAGCGAAGGCGCCAGCTGCGAGAACAGCAAGAAAGCTCTGCTGGCAAGATATCTCTTCTTCCTCTTCCAAATAAGGGAGGTCCTCATAAGGCTATTGAAGATCTATCAGATGTCGGGGGGTGAGTAGTCGTAGAGAGACATAATTCGCACAAACCGAGACCGCGATCCAGTACTGACCAGATATACTAATTGCTTACACACGTAGATGGCTGTGTACTGCAGTTATGCTTGGCATTTATTTTCTTAGCAAAAATGCGTTATTAAAGATATTTATTTATAGAATGAAAAAACCATAACTGTTGTAGTATCTTATTTTCATCGTCCGTCTGCATGCGACTTTCAATAATGGATAAAATAAGTTAATTTTAGTTTGATTCACAGTCGTTCAAACACGACGATGGCTATAGTGCAGAACAGTGGAATATAGAGACACGCAAATGTACAACATCGTTCTCTCTTTTCGTGGGTTTACTACAGAAAAATGTCCCAACATTTTACTTTTAAATATACGAAATATTTCGAACGCATGTATATATATATATAAAAAAAAAAAAGGAAACATACAAAATTTACAGCGATACTTTTGTCATGACAGAATATGTTATAATGTTTAAGCTATGTGGCTATACCTTTAAATTTTAAATGATAGTGATAATATACACATAAATAGATCGACATCCGGAGAAATATGATAATTACATACTAATCATCAGAATATCATATTAGTATTTTGCTTTGAAGTAATATAAAAATATTATTTAATTTAAAAAAAGGGTGTAGATATTTATCGTAAAAGGAAAACATTATACTTTACTGCAATCCATTTGTGAGTCAGTTTTATTGATTGCCTTGGAAAGTAATCATACGAAATCGGAAAAGAAATTACGAAATATTTTTTACGATACGATAACATTATGACCAATACGGAAATAAATATGTACATATTTGCTAATCTATGAGAATGCAAGCACGTACATATGCATATATTATAGCATATTTGTGTGTGTAAAATGAATGCACATATGTATAATTTTTTCATTGGAAAAGTAATATATATGCATTTACATAATTTACGTGTACATGCATATAATTAATTAATATTCGTGATTGTATCGATGATATAAACATATATATATATATGAAATATTCGCTTTTAAATAATAAACTATGCAAAAATGCAAAGATGCAAAAAAATATAGTAGTAGAACTATGTGATTGTAAATAAAAAGAAATCAAAATTATTGAAATTTTACATGTTAATTTTTATAATAAATTATTAAATTGTGAAATATTTACAAGCGCATAAAAGGATATAGAAAATTAATGAGAAAACGATTCGAGCAAATAAGACGATATATAATATTGAAGTGTAAATAGGTAACAATGGATACTCAGAAGAAGCTGTTCGGAAGATTGAAGATGTGGAATACAAGAAATCAAGATTAAAAATGTGAATGTAAAATGGAAAATATCAATATTATGGCCACCCCTGTCGACATTTTTCTTTTATTTACGTTTAATTCGGTTTATTTGAACATTCACATTGATAGATTAGGTATATTTTTAATCGATCGTATTTCCGCAACGGTGTTATAGTTTGTTCTTCTGTATTGTAGATAGTTATATATAAGTTTCAATATACGGATGGTAATCTTTTTATATTTGTTAGTTTCATGTATTCTGCATGTATTTCAATATCAATGCCATTCTTATAATGAAATTCGGAATTTAGATAAACTTAATGTATTATCTTCACGATGTAAAATAATATTGAATTTACTGTAATATAAAATATTTACTGAATGTCCATGGGCAATTTGCCTGGTATTTTTATGGACGATGAATTTCCAATGTTATTAAAATATTTTATCATTTAATTTGTTTAGTCCCTTTCAATGTTTCTATATTTTAATTTACGAACTAAGCAATCATGATCCTACAAACAAATTGTATTTGACAAAGAACCACTGGGACCTTGGGAATGAATGATAATGCCAGTGTACATAATGATGTACCCTTTTGAAATAAGTGAAAGTACATGTTATTTTTCTACTTATTCCACGATAAATTACGAACAAATATTTCACACATTTACTACTTCAATGTAGAATGTAGGAAAATAAATAACACGTTGATGTTATGAGAATACGATTTCGTATACAATCAATTGAAACATGTACCAAATGGTTTGAACGTTTTGTGTAGATACTGAAGAATGTTAAATAATAACAGGATGATTGAAAAGTTTATGTAGTTCATTCTTAAATAAATATTTTATTATGGGTTACATAACTTTTATCATTCTGTGTTCTATCTTAAGGAATCACTTTCGAAGTATATGCGAATATATTAAAAGATATAAATCATATATCATTTCTTTCCTTGTTAATTGCAATAAAAAAAATCTTGTACAAAAAGAAATATGTGCTACTTCAAAGTAATATACAATAAAAAGTTTAAATTTAGAGCAAACAGAAAAAAAACAATTCATTAGAAATTATAATGATTTTTTCATATCAGTAATCGATAAAAATATGTTTTTCATGTTTGCTACTTTATTTAAAGATCAATATGATAAAAAGATATTTTTAACTAAACATGAATCATTCACGTTAAAAGTGTATTTTAAGTGTAATGTGATTGAAGAGTTGTTACAGCATTTCATTATATTAAACTTCTCTAATACTAAAGACTTTTTTACATAGCATAATTAAAATTCTCTTGTTAAACTCAAGTTTTTAAAAATTTTATCAATTTTTGTTATTTATACAAGGTGTTAGGAGTTTATAATGAATAAAAGCAAATACAAGCGTACTACATAATATAATACCCATTCAATGAAAATACGTACAAAAAATATTGTATGCTATAAACATATCAAATATTTGATTCATAACCACTGATCTTACTGTATGATTTATATAAACAATATTTATTTGGTTATATATATATTATTTATTATTTATTATACGTAATAAATACTATAATTGTAGATTGTTGACAGACTGCATTATGGAATTTGTAGAAAGTAACATGATACTTCAAACATAAGATAACAACAACTATAAATGAATAAAAATTGGCAAAATATCTAATAAAAGAAAAAATTATGTTTCAGGAAGTAATGTTAAAGTGGCTGAATGATAAAGGGAAAATTTAATAACACTTATAAGAATATAAATAGGTAATAAATGTTCAAATTTATATATGTTTATACCCAGGGTGTCCAGTTCAATAATTCATATCAGATTTGGTTTTGTGTATCATAACAAATTCATCTGCTTGGGCTTTAAGATTAAAATAAAAGGCTTGATCGTTTTGTGCAGAACGGTTGAGGATGGAATGGATTCAACAATTACATTATGATCTTAATATTTATAATTCCTTATAAAATTATTTTATCATTATTCAGTTATAAAGGTATAAATGATAAGTATACCGATGAGTTGTGAAAAATAAAATTTCTAGAATATAAATAAAAGTTGATACGCTATGACTATTAAATTGCATGTATATCCATATAAAATATTGATTTCTTAGCCTTGCTTCTTCAACATGCACGTTTACAAACCATATATCATTTCTTTGCATGATCTTTATGGATTATTAAATGTGTTATTGTTGTAATAAATGTTACCACTTGTTTCCATGATACTCGATATGAAATTTTATTTAAAGCTCTTTATTTTATCGATACCATTTTT
Source organism: Stelis phaeoptera (assembly GCA_943735885.1). Lineage (NCBI taxonomy): Eukaryota > Metazoa > Arthropoda > Insecta > Hymenoptera > Megachilidae > Stelis > Stelis phaeoptera. The sequence continues at coordinate 10,764,823 of OX030933.1, forward strand.
ATCATCACAATTACACTAACATTATTGAGCTGCTGTCAGTTTTAAAAGGCTTTCACTTCATTTTAACACAGCATATATCATCAAAAAAAGTTATTATACAAGTTCATGGCAGTCTATAAATTTTCATTATATGTAACGTAACTTCTGCCATCAAATATTTATATGTATCATTAAATATATCTACTAATTATTTGTGGTTTTTGATATATTTATATATATCTAAGATTTAATAAATTTATATTATAACAATTTGATGAACAGTTATGTTTACTGAAATATTTAATTTTATAAAATTTCTCGTAGTTTTGATATAAATGTTTGACTTGATTTCAGGTCTTCCAAACGTTTAAAAATGGAAGCAGGTTACAATTCTCATCCAAATCGTCTTGGTCCGGAATCTCATTATGCGGGAGATAATATGTTTAACCAAAGTAGACCATACATGGTCTCATCGCCATCATATTATTACGCTAGTCCTCCACCTGTTACGCCACGGTCCAAGGGAGATGCTAATAGACCTTACATGGTCTCATCGCCATCATATTATTATGCTAGTCCTCCATCTGTCACACCACGGCCCAAGGGAGATAATACCTCTCACACAACAGAATTATGCACAGATGATAGCCTTGCTCGAAAATTAAGTATTCTTACAAATACATTGAATCAAGGAAAACCAATTCGTGTTGAAGATCTTATGTCACTTCGATCAGAAAATGAGGTAAACAATTTAGGAATATTGTTTTAAATGCTTCACATTTAAGACAATTCGGTCTTATTTTATTACCACGCTTTAATAACATAAATAATTATTGTTTAAATTACAGAATGATTCAAAAGTAGTACAGTTGTTGGGGGAATTACATGCTGAACTCCGACTGGCTGCAAATTCAAGACCAAGTGGATTAACAGATTCTCATCCTACGTTAAATCCATCATCTTTAGGTAGGTTTAACTGTTTTTGGTTTTCATATTGTATTTATGATACACGGTGTCATTTTAAATATCATTTTCACAGATTCAAATGCAACTCAGTCGGGAAACTTTGATGCGCATGCAGTTTATGCTGGTGATGATGCAATGAGCTCTGGAAGGTGGTCACAAGTGGCTACAGCTGGTGTTCGCAGTGCACTATTAGCGCTCATGTCGCGCTATGGTTTGGAAACTTGCAATCCTTCCCCTGTTATCACCCGACCCCCAGGTAAACCAGCATCCAACCTAACACAAAACCTTTTCCTACCCTCGACTTCCTCTCAGTCAGCATTCAGCTCATAATGATTTGTATATAATAACTCTTTACAGCGTTCTAAGCTATATATTCTGTATAAAGTTGAAAAAGGTCTAAATTGCTATTTTTTAAATTAACTAGGCATGGAAGTACAACTGCATCCAAGTTGTTTATAGACTCTACTATAATCTGTTTCATAACTGTAAGTGCACATTCGGTGTATACTTGTATATAATTGATGTATTATTGATACCTGACCAGTTACTTAATACAGTACTTGTATCTTTAATAATATCAACATGCTCTTTATAGTTGCACATTTACACGATATATGAAGCCCAGAGCTTTAAGATCTTAATATTTTTCTTTTTCTATCTTTTTCAACATAAATTTATTCGTTTGACGGTAAAACTATTTGATATTTATGTATATATATATAACAAGCATATGTTCAATATATGTACATCTCAAAATTTTTAACAAAATATTTCTTTTATACGGGGATATTTTTATTTTATTTCAAGCAAAACTTTTTAGAATTATTTCACATTTATATAACTTATGTTAAGTAACATATTTTGTTATAACAAAAAAAAAAAGTGAAAGAGAGAAACGAAAGAATGAGGTGTTCAGAAAATATTCGAATTTTGATGCATTCTGAACATTTATTTGTTGCATAAGATTTTTTTTATATAAGAAATGTTAATGCTTATTTATTATTGAATATTTACGGGATGTGATGTACATAAAAAAAATATCAGCATATAATAAAGATACAAAAATACATGAATACAGTAGGATTTTATTAGGACAGGAAAGAAATTAGTCTAATTATATATATATTTTATAATAAAACATTCTGTAGTTCGTGTTTGAAAATTTACGATACCATAAAGTTAATTTCTTTTTTGGTTAGATACTTACAAATTTATGTCAAATGGGTTGACCATGCATTAAAAGAAATCGAAGAACAGCTTCTGAAACAGTAATTCTTTTTAATGAAATGTTAAATAGAAACAGACAAAAGAAATTAATACAACTTTCACGAACGTTTCAGATTGAAGTGATTACAAGAGAACACGTACGTCGTGAAAATGAGGTTAGGATCTTTTATACCGGCAAGCTGCATATGACGATATGGCGAACTGTGCTCCCGATTCGAAAGAAACTGGCGACGCGCTGTAGATCATTCAATCAAGTGAACAACAATACGACGTTGTGGGAATGACTAATAAATTGTTTGCTTTGTTGACTTTGTTCGATTCTATATTCGTGTGGTATTAATATACATAATAATAATAATAATAAAAAAAAAAAACGCAACGAATTAACAGTATATGCAAAAAAAAAAAGGACGGGGTGCTAAATTGCTTGAGAAAATAAAACACCTAACCTCGTCTATTTTGTTGACGGCTAAATATGTCAGATGTTCTGCAACTTGATTGTTCTATGCACAATGAAATCGCGCGAAATGCTACGAAAAATTTTGCAGGAATGCTTGGAAAAGCATTCGAACAATATAAAAGTAAGTACATATATACTACTTTTCTATTAATAACTGTGTATTTGACTTATTACCTTTCTTATAGTTATAATGAATTATATTGTTGAATTAATTATTATCCTATATAAGTATTGTTTATGTTTCTTATTGCCAGTTTAAAAGCAAACTGTTATAACAAAACATAATCATAACATTTTTATAGTACCTATCACTACTAGTGAAGTATTATAATTATACCCTTCATTTTTTTTTTTTATTTCCAGAATTATGGAATGAATACTTAAAGCTGAGAGAGCATTGTGAAGATGCTAATTTTAAAATTCCATTTCAATTGTTTGAGTCAGATGACTATAATAATAAAGATATTTCCAGTAAAGATATGTAAGTTTTATTTGTATCATCAATTTTTAATCTTTATTTTATAAAATTATAAGTATTATTTTAAGTATTTATGTATCGCTAATTAGATATTGTTTATGTTACATTTCATTTTAGCAACACATCATCACAGGTTTGTGGATTTTCTTTGAAATCACCTGATACAAGTCAGGTAATACCTGAAAATACAAAGACGTGCGCATCTGTAGGCGCAAGTATTCCTATTATTTGTAGCTCTGATGCTGTTGGCGATTTGGATGGTAATATTTCGTGTAACGATAAATTTGGATACGAGCAAACAAACCAAGATAGGTTACGGAGCAGTCCAATACTTATAAAAGACCGTGCCAGAGCTAAGAAAACTATCGCACTGGGTTATTCGTCACAGAATTCTTCTTCAAAAGAGTCTGATGAATATGCAAAAGAAAATTTTTCTATTTTGTCTAATAGCCCTGAAAAAAATGAATTGTTCATCGAGCCAAAGGAAGATGAACGTTCATTATTTTCATTTACCGAAAATAATGACGAAGTAGCATGTACACCGGTGGTTAAAATGGCAAAAAAATTGGGAGTTAGCAAGTTGTACAATGTTGATACTACGTTGTTGAAAAATGGCAAAAAAATAAAACAATCGAAACTTGTATTTCTGTCAAGCGATCAATTAGCTGATAACAGATTGTATCCTTCAAGATCACACGTACCATCTACGCCTGAGAAAAAGATAGAAAGGTCAAAAAATAATCAGTCAATAGATGAAGAAATAATACAAGTTAGCCCTGTTAAAAGTACCGAATCAAATCTAAGAATAAAAAGTTTGAAAGTTAAAAGGAAGACTCCCGTTAAAATTAATCAAGCAGGTACAAAGGAAAAGAATATATACGATAGTAGAGAGGCCAAATTTCCTTTAAAAGAAAAGGGTCAAATAACTCTCAAACAGAATTTATCGTCTATGTGTACATCTAAACAAGAAGATCAACTATCTCCACTTAAAAAATCAAAAATATTTAATTTTTCAAATGATGAGAAGACCAGAAACAAGAATGATATAAACACTCCTTTATCTTCGGATGGTAACTTTGAACATACACGTTGTACAGACATTGAGAACTTTTTGGCTTCGATAAAGAAAGATAAAGAGTCAGAAATTATAAAAGATATTAATCAAACGAAGAAAGAATCATATTCAGAGTCGATTAATCAAAAAGCTTATAGTAATTATTCGACGTGTGACGATGAAACGTTTTGTATGTTAGGAGAAAAGCTCAAAGAAGTGCCTAGTTGTGATTCAGGAGAATCACAAATTATTAAAAAAAATATATTTAAAGATGATAAATCATCGATACCTTCTCCTGTAAGGAGGAGTCTTATGAATAGTTTTGATATGTAAGCATTGTTTATGTAAACGAACTATCTTCATCAACTGCATGTTGACATATAAATTAACGTATTTCCTTTTTTAAAGGCCATGCAAGAGAAAAAACACCGAAATCGATCAGCCTTCGAAGAAAAGATCGGACAGGGCGAAAATGGGTGGTGTTGCTTGTTGGGAGTGTAAAGAGGTACTACTGTGTAATATTTTCAACAGATCTATGTTGTAATAACTATATTAACCGTTTGAATGTCAAGAAACGCGATCGCGCTGTTTCTGTTTCAAATCGAAAAGTGCCACGGTATCGGCGCTGCAACGTAAACTCATGATCAGTTTTATGCCTGTCGTAGTACACTCCTAATAATATACGATTGAACATCAGTATTTTTTACAAACTGATTAATTTAGAATATAATTGGTAAAACAATTTATAAAATTCTAAAATAAGGAAACAGTATCGTCGCATCATTTCACGTGAATCGACACAAAATAGAAGAAGCGCGATCGCGCTACCACTTTTCGAACGTATTTTCGCAATAACCCGAGTTAAGTAGTTCTAATGTAGAAATTTTTGTTTGTAGTATTATGCTAATCTTGGGCTTTCGGAGAAAGAAATAAAAGCGAGACAGAATCAGTGTTCTCGGCATAGAACTAACCAAAAGAAAAGGGAAGATACACCCGAAGGTGATATCGTTGATATTATTCTCTAATTTTAGGCATTTAAAAACGATATTATACTCACTTTTATGAACATTTACATTTTTCAGGATTTTGGAATCCACTATTTTCTGGTACATTTTCATCTACCTTTCAAGATAATTAAGATAAAGCAGGTTGAACTTTACATTCTATTTGTCATAAGTATTATTATCTTACAACTAATTTTTCTTAAACGCAAATAATATTTTCTACTTTAATTCTATACTATTTGTTAATATTGTCGAATATCGAGTGTACATGCTAAAAGGTTTGTAATTGCGAAGTTGTTTGTACATACATATAAGAACTGTAATTAAAAAAAAAAGAAAGGAATAAATTTGAAGAATAAGATTACAGTATGATTTGAACATAGAGCGATTTATTATAGTATAACACATATAGTATTACATTTTGAGTAACATAGTATATATTTATTATATTATTTCATTTTATATAGATTCATCCCTTTGCATAAAAATATAGAATCTGTTATATCGATCTGTGCTAAAAAGGACTAACAAAACTTATCGGTTGGTCAAGCAAACTTTCACGGTACGACACTTGTATTAATTTGGTACAAGGTAGAAACTATTACAATTAATACTTTTAATTCCCATATACTTAGGTGGGTTAGGATGTTCAGAAATATTCTCAAGAATAAACCTAACTGGTATTGTATATCATATTGATTTTAACTGTTTTGTTTACTTTTCGACCTATTTTGATCATTTTTATTCATTATTTGCAGCACTTAATACAATTAAAAAGAAAGAAGACGATAATACGGAAATGTAAATGTAAAGGGGAAAACATTAATTGACAGTAATCGTTCTGCACAATGACAAGGAAGGAACTTTGAATGCAATATGTTCATCCTGTGGGGGAGCTGGATATACAGGATTAACAAATGCTGCATCTTTAAAACAATGACAACACTTCCATTTACAAATCTTCATATCGACACGATTGTTTCTGCAAACACGTACGTTTACATTTTTCTTCCTTTTTTCTTATACAATACCACTTAATATCAATTTCATGATATAATAAACGTTTCATTGTGAAAGTGTTACCATGAAACACTTTTACTTGATGTTTAAGACATTAAAGTGTACATTATGCAGCCACACTATAATTCGTATTTCACATTGATAAAATATTATTCTCGTAATTTTTTTTGTTTATTATGATACTTAATCATAATATGGATATTGTGCAGCTCGAATTTTTTTTTTTTCCGTATGAGTAGAAAAGAGACCGATACATAATGCTTCTTGCGATATTTTCACATTAAACTTCACCTTTAATGTCGAATAAAATTCATTTTACTGAAATAACATTCATAGGCGTTCGTTAAAATCCATATTTTTTTAGAACACATAACAATAGTATAAAAATTCTAATCTGAACCTCTCAAAAATGGTAATTTCAATTCTCGAGCTTTCAAAGTAAACATTTCTTAAACAAAAATTAATTGCAGAAAGCGTAATTAAAATTAATTGTACACAGAATTAAATACATTTATTTATCTTAATCAACACGAGCACTAAATTATATATGCAGTTGATAGAATTGACTGAGCAGAATAGAACTATATTAGTTTAAAGCTATTGTAAAGCACATTAGTGAAGTCATCCATTAGGGAAGGCGGCATAACTTCGGTTTGACTTAACTAATTCATTAACAAATAGAACAGATACTATAAAGACTGAGCTACATAATCAGTGGTAAGCATTCATTTTCATTAACAAGCAATAAATACAGTTTTTCACAATTGTAAAGATTTTACAAGAATACAGATTATAAATCATTCTGTTATAAACTAATAGAGTTTCAACGTATGCATAGCTCAGTCTTTTAAACGTATATGCTTGTACCTGATCATTTAAGTAGGCCGTAGTTAAACAAAGTACATAATAAATACTACCAGAATGAATTATTCCCTAGAAAACAGTGATTTGTACGTATATCTTTTATCACATTTGATAAATTAACAAACAGAACCTTCCGTTAAAAATCTAAGAATATATATAACAATTCAGGGTTTCTTACGATGAAGCATAATTGAAGTAAAGTCTATCGATAGCTCTAATGATCAGTTTCAGTTATTTTGAGGAAGGAAGTTGCATAGAAACTAAAAGATTTAAATAGTAACAGGAGTTTGTAAATATGATTACCATGGATTACAAGTATTTGGCCATTTTTCTTTTAGATAGACTGCAATTAATACTCTTTGTTTTTTGCTACCAACGACTGCAGTTTGGAATTCAATTCATATTTTACTGACCTTCCTTTGTCGATGAAGTGCTTCCCAGAAGAGAAGATTTTTCCGTGGGGGGTACGGGTAAAGCCTTGAGAATTGCGTGTACTTCTTCCGCTACCGCCGTGAAAACAAACTTAAATTGTTGTTTGGTTGCAACCATGTCAGGCCTTTGATCTCGTATATGTTCTAGTGTGGCTGCTATGTCAATCTCTTTGGCTCCTTTCATCATACGATTCAACACCATATCGATTAAACAATAAGTACCGGTACGACCAGCACCGTCACTGTAAATGAAAGAATTAAGAAAAATTATTGAAACGTCGCTTTTTTTTTTAACACGGATGATATTTTCAAATCGAAGCAGTCAGAATTTTATAAAAGAGGCATCAAAAAGTTGCCTAAGTTGTGGCAAGATATTATAAATAATCACAGAAATTATCTGTTGGAATAAATACTGATTTTTTCGCATTGGGAAAAAGAAACGACATTTCTTTTCGCTTTACCTGATACATGAGTATTGTATCGATCACTTTAAAATATGAATAACGTGTCTAAAAAATAGTTTACCTGCAATGTACTACTATGGGACACGATCTGCCTTTGTACGACTTGTTGATTTTCCTAAAATCACACAGTATATTGTACATCAGAATCATGTATGTTATCCGAGTGTAGTGTGTATGATCCGAATTCAAAGGATAATTTACCTGCGGAATTCTAGAAGAGCCTTGATAGAGTATGGCACATCGTTTTCAGGCCAGGACAAGAAATGAAATTGCGTTACAGTCCTGGTTTCGCCGGTGCGCAGATTTTTCAAGTAGAACGAACGAACCAAATAATCGTCGCACCAGAAGTGTTCAGAGACAAGATGCACTTCGTAAATGTGATACAATTCTGATCCCTCTTCCGGCCAATAACGATGACACATGGCGACCCCTTCTTCGGTGGGTCTGGTCAGCATCACAATGACGACGCTACCTTGTTCCCAAACAAGTTGCCAGAAATCTGCCGTCGTGTGTGGTAGCGGGCCTTGCGTAGCAATGTAAGCAGGATTTCGTGGGTCGTGATCCGTCTAAACAAGAGACTCGTTGCAGATTTTGTTCCATCCATTTTCGTTCGAGCGATTATAATAAATAAAAAGCAAGTCACACGGTTCTCTTTAGATATGTGAGAAAGCACATTTTTTTATATAGATTCTTTTTCAATCGAAGCTGTTTTGTAAGATTATGTTAATGCACGCTTAGCATGTAGCTCAAATTGTCAACTTGGATCAAATCTACTGCAAACATGGAAATAACTTCAAAGGTGGATTCAGCTTCTAAAATTAGCATGTTGACTGGCACAGTGAAAACGGACATATGTAGTCAGACACGTTGAAATTCTAATTATTAAGAATACAATCTACTAATTTTCAAATTTAACCTTTCAATTCGATAGGTAGCATTTATCAGCTTAATATTAACGTTATCTGCAGTTTATTTCATTGCTTCTTTTAGCAATTATATTTAGCAAGGATATTCGCAGCTGGTAGTCAATGTGTTAAGAAGAAATATTCATATAAACATTTTTTGGTGGCGTTAAATGTTAAATGTAAAAGTATAGAGCACTAACAATAATAACTGTTTATGTATAACAAAATATTTTTCATAAAGCTTAAAGATAATACAACAAATACAACATAATGTATTTAAATCAGAAAAAATTCTTAGAATTCATCTAATTTTTCGATCCGATAAACCAGAATAACCCCTTAAATACGAAACCAAAAGATAAGAAATGCTTATATGAATTTACCTTTCTTTTTTTCAATCAAACCTGCTGGATTCACTTATGAAATTACGCCCACGTTTATCGGTACCTGGATTCATGCTTCGATTTGCAATACTGTGAAAATATCTATGCGAAAGCCGAAATTGTGAATATAAACGATAGTGTATTTCCACATGCTCGTCGTGTGACTTACCGATTTCTATTTTCAGTTCCATTTCAATGAATTTTTCAAAATGAAAAGATTATATATCATGAACATCATTTATAGGTTTTGATGCCTTTCAAGAAATCTTGGTGTATCTTTGATGATACTTACGATCGTCGAGGCGTTAATATAGTCGGAGTTATTGGCATTAGCGAGATCGTTTAATATCACCCTGGAATGATCGTAAGGAAGTGCCGCACCAGGACGATTGCATTTAATGTTCGCCTCGTTTTGCGCGATTTCAGTGGACGATGGATCCACCTCGTACGCGCACAACGCTGCCCATTCTTCATCTAATCGGTCTTTGTCTTTCAGATGATCCTCCATGTAACTCTGGAACGTAAGTGTCTCGATGAAAGGGAAACAGAGGAACGATAATCGACTGGTTAAATTATAAAAGGTACTCACTAGAACCATCTGTCCAGTTGATATGTCCATATTTGAAAGAGCAGGTTCTTCGCCCCAAGAGGAGGTGCTGGAGCGATTCGAAGGCAAATTATTCGATTCGCTTTCACGACTCAAGCTGGTGATCCGCGGAGATTCTGGTTTCTCAGTTGGTTGTTTGGCGTGCATTCTTGCTCTACATAAATCCTGATAGTCCTTCGAAGCTTCTGGATCAGGCGTGGCCAATCCTGCTAGTTTTGCTCGTGATTTAGCGTGACGACGTGCGATCACCAATGTTATCACTGCGGCTACAGCGGCAGCCACGACTCCTGCAGCCACTATCGCTCCGAACACGCTCGAACTCATTTGAGATTCTCTGGCCACTTCCAACGTAGCAGGTAACTTAGTCTTTAAACGAACAATCATGTTAGTTGCTGCTCTATGAAACAATTTTATCATATTTGAATACACTGCTCAAAATAATTAGTGGATTCATGGGATTCGCCGGGTATAGGCTATCATTTTCTTCGATACCCAAACAGATGATCCTCTAATGGTTTCAAGCAGTATAATACTCTAGTCTAAATATGTTTATCGGATGAACCTTGTCACCTATGCCTGCACGAATCACCTCAACGCCCAATGTCTTCTTTAACTTTCCACGTATATCGTCTGAAAGTTGTACACAATTGAATAATTTCACCGTACGCGTTTTGCTGTCGCAGCGATCACGTACCTATACTGCTTAGGACATCAGTGGTGTTATAATTCTTATTATTTTTCACAACCTTGAACGTTACTTCTGCTCGACCCACACGAATGTCTTTCAATGCTCCAGGCGTTAGCTCCAGTAATTTTTCCACCTGTAACAAACAAGATATTCATTTTCTTCGGAAATTAGATAGAAACACCGGGGAAATACCTCTTTAACCACGTGTTCTCCTTCTGACCAGGTGTGAAACGGTTGTTGGAACTCCATGTAAACGTGATCCAGATCAACGTTGTCGTACGACTTTGAACTATCTGCCTGATGTCCGGTTCCCACTTCTTTCTTCACAAACGTGGAGAGTAATACTTCGTTCTGGAAGATTATACAGGTTGAAGTTGAATGGATCACCGTTGACAATCATTGCGTTAATTATTTAGTTTCATTTTATCATCACTTACATCTTGTTCGGTTTCTGCCGAATCAGACCGATTCTCGTTCTCTGAACCTGTACAAATGCTTGTAGTTGGCTCAAAGTTATTTGCAAATGTACAGATTGTAATCATAACGGAATTACTTACCAGACGAGGATGGTACTTTGAACGCGTAGTTGTTTGTCGAGAATGGAGGCCCTGGTTTCTTAACGTCCAGCCGTTCTCGTCGTTTAAAACCGGCCAATTCACGCCTCCAAAGGAGTTCGTTCAGATCGTCGTCGAACAAGTTGTACGTGTTTTCTGCGGATATCAATTTACTTGTGAAAATGTTCATCTATGGAGCATGTTAGAATTTTTAACCCTTTACGGGCAGAGCACTTTTAAACTTAGATCAGTGAACTCACTGAATAAGTAATAATTCACTTCTTCAAAATAAATCTAGATTGTCCATACTCACATATATTCTTTGTATCAAAAGCATAGGGCAGTGTAGACAAACCGGCGCTCGGCGATCAAAAATCGAACTTTGTGAATTAGAAAATTGAAAATCTGTTTACGTACAAAGAACCAATTGTAATTTAACGCTGTGTAGTGTTGCTGTGCCATTCACTCAAAGTCCGTAGAAATTCGTCAAAACCCGTAACATCAATTGACGATTCTAAAAAACATTGCTTGGAAAGATGAAATACCGATAGAACTAAAGTTACAGATTTTTGATCGCCGAGCGCCGTTTTGTCCCACTGCGGCGATGATTCGGTTTGAACCATCCGCAAAAGAGCATCTATATCAAACATTCACCATCAGTGTCGGTGTTGGATTTATCCTTAGCAGTCTGTATCAGTCCTCCTTCAGTGTACATCACGTTTTCCTTCGACGAGCCATCTCCCTGATCTGACTCGTCGTTAACGTCCTCGTAATCATCGTTCTCGTAATCGTCGTTCTTCGAATTGCGTTTTACATTATCCAGCAAGAGTTCGCTATCGTCCGGAAGCTCGACGAGCTTCCTTGGTTTGTACTTTCTTGAAAACGCCTTCTCGTATTCGGTCTCGAGACTCCGTCCCGTTTCCTTTGGAACGGCAGTATAATCGTCCGAAGATTTTTCATTTATCAGAAACTCTAGCTCCCCAGCTGTTAAATCGTCGATTGTGTTTGCATTCTTTTGCTTCGTGAACTCTTTCGATTGTTCCGTCTCTTTTTCTAAAGCACTTTTGATAGATTCTATCGCGCTGTTGCTATACTCTCGCGGGTTGTACGGTTGTCGTCTGGTTCTGTACAATCGCTCGTCCAGTCCATCGATAGCTGATGGTTTCTCAAACGAATCACTTACAGGGTACTCGTAGTTCTCTCTGGTCAAAGAGTCGTATTCGTTGTAAACATCTGGCTTGTAGTACTGAGAAGCTGTTTCCGTAGACTGCTTTGTGTACGACTGTCCAGAGAGCTGATCGTTGTATAAAGAATCATGGAGATACTGCTTCTGTGTTCCAGGAGGATAGTACAACTCGTTGGCGAATTGGCTGTTAGATCCACCATGATTGGGCGTGAATTTCACTATGGCTATTGCTGGGACCTTCAAGATGAAAGTTCTTGTTATTATAAATTATGTTGAACAAAGAATAGGATATAGAAATAATTCTGACCTGTTCGATGATATTTTTACTTTCAAAACGAGTGCGTGTTTTCAGATGTTGGCAGAGTCGTAGGTCGTAGCTCTCCCTGGAATTAAAATTTCAAATGTTATAAACATTGTAAGCAACAGCCGCTTGCTGAACTTCTTGTATCTATTCATTCTATACATTTACTATGAATCGTTTGATCAATTTTATAACTTTTAGATTGTTGTGTATCATGCAGCAACCATACCCATTGCGTAAATTGTACAAGGACGTTTGCATAATACACTGGGTGTAAGGATGCGACCATTTGTACCCATCAGCCTGCAGCCTTTCCAATTGCTGTCTTAATTGTTCCAATTCGTCGATGTCGAAATTGTACCTAAACGAAATAAAGATATAAACGATAAAAAAATGAGTAGTTGATACTGTTAATGATTATGTATATGCGATAAGAATTCTGTTGACAATTTTTATTTTAGTTTATCGTCTCAAGAAGGTGCGTTTTACAGTTTTCCTTGAACGAAGTCAAAGTACTACAGTCACTCTATAAACAGACGGTAAAATAGAAAAGTGCACGCTGCAACGAACGCTATTTGGATACATAAAATACTTACTGATAATAGTCTTCCTCGGTTAGATCAGTGTACAGAGGTAAACATCTACCAAATGCCAAGTCTGAAAAGTTGAATCAGAATTTCAATTTCCGTTAAGTACGTTACTGATTGTAAATATCTAGTTATATGTAATTTGCTATTACCATTGTAACATGTCTCCGTTCGAGGATCGCAAAGACTTTTGCTAAACAGACAGCCTGAAACATACATCAAATTAATTGAAGCATTAGCTTCTTATCATTGGACAATTTAATGATTGTGATTAGCTTTCAGAAAGAGGAATATAGGCTTCATCCACAAGTTCAACTGTAGATGTTGGAATAAAACGATGTTTTTCAAGAAGAGCGCCGCCAAATTAGATTACAATCCGTTTCCTTTGAAATAAAAAAAAAAAAAGATCAGTATTACACTGTACATACGTACGATTAATTGTTTTTGTTTGTTAAAAATTGAACAGTTGGATGAAAACAACTAAATATTCTTGAAATTAATCGTTATTTGTTGCTTCTTATTTTTAGAAAGTGCAGAATAACGCTATGAAAGAGTCTTTCTCCATTCAGTTTGGAAACCAGCCAATTTATTTATATTTTTAATTAAATTGTTTCATTTTATTCATTAAACAATACTAGAAGACAATATTCTGATGAAATATCGAATTTAATAAGCTGAAATTGTTAAGAAAGTTTGATTTCATATATATCATTTGAATTCAAATTCAAATTTCGCGCGGGATTCGGAAATAGTACCCCCAGCGCCATCTAGCGGTGAGCAGAGGAATTAACGAAACAAAAAATCGCGTTTTTACGAAAAACCAGCTACTTTCTTGCATTTTTGACGCCGTATTTGCGTTCTAGAGACGTAATGCCATTAGAAAAATGTGGTCACATACCTCTAGAGATGATAATAACGAAAATGAAAAAATTAGCTTCCAATGGACCACGAAACACTAGCGCCATCTAGCGGTCAATCCCTGTAACTAATGGAACTAAATTTCCTATACATCCTACATCATAATACATCGGTGATGGGTACGTAAAATTCACACATGTATTATACGGTATGTATACTCATAGCCATATGATGAAGATATCATATGTCATGTGTATACTACGTTAGCTTGAATTGTACTGTAATTTATATCTATATCCTGTAAATATGGATTTGTAGATCTATGGCGGATTTGATTGGCGCAGCAGACAACAAATTTGCGTTCTAGAGACGTAATGCCATTAAAAAAATGTTGTCACATACCTCTAGAGATGATAATAACGAAAATGAAAAAATTAACTTCCAATGGACCACGAAACACAAATTAACAAATTGTTATACACTTGAAAATTAATAATTGTACCAAATATTGTATATTTTAAAATATTATACAACACTTATACCCATATTGTAAACACATTCACAAATTGTGCATGTATACCGAAAAATTTCAATAAATACGCAATAAAATGGTAAAACGCAGTTTATTAATTTAAAAACCTCTCCAAAAATCCAACAACACAGTTCAATTAAACAATCATCTGCAAAGAAATCGCGACTTTTTATAAAAATCAGAAGAAAGAAGCATTCAACTTTGTGATGATCCACCTCCTTACATTTCATACTCTCCAATCACTTTAAATTTCAGGAACATGGATTTCGTTGAGTAGAGAAATTCTTATAATATGACGTCACAAAAATTCTGAGAACTTGGTCAATTCTGTGAAATGACGTCAAATTCCAAGAAGTGGCACGAGGAATACCTCCTCGCACCTTATGTTCTCCTGATACAATTTTTCAAATTCGAGCATTTCGGATTGGCGAAAGGGGTTCTTGGGAATTCCTGGAATTTGACGTCATTTCGTGGAATCGGCAAAATTCTAGGAATTTGACGTCATTAAAATTCCAAGAAGTGGCACGAATACCTCCTCGCAACTTATGTTCTCCTGATACAATTTTTCAAAATCGGACTTTGAAATTTCGCAAACCCAGTTCTCGGGAATTCTTGGAATTTGACGTCATTTCTTGGAATCGGCAAAATTCTCGGAATTTTGATGACGTCATTTCCAGGAAGTGGCACGAATACCTCTTCGCAACTTATGTTCTCCTGATACAATTTTTCAAAATCGGACTTTGAAATTTCGCAAACCCAGTTCTCGGGAATTCTTGGAATTTGACGTCATTTCTTGGAATCGGCAAAATTCTTGGAATTTGACGTCATCAAAATTCCAAGAAGTGGCACGAATACCTCCTCGCAACTTATGTTCTCCTGATACAATTTTTCAAAATTCGGACTTTGAAATTTCGCAAACCCAGTTCTCGGGAATTCTTGGAATTTGACGTCATTTCTTGGAATCGGCAAAATTCTCGGAATTTTGATGACGTCATTTCCAGGAAGTGGCACGAATACCTCTTCGCAACTTATGTTCTCCTGATACAATTTTTCAAAATCGGACTGAAATTTCGCAAACCCAGTTCTCGGGAATTCTTGGAATTTGACGTCATTTCTTGGAATCGGCAAAATTCTTGGAATTTGACGTCATCAAAATTCCAAGAAGTGGCACGAATACCTCCTCGCAACTTATGTTCTCCTGATACAATTTTTCAAAATTCGGACTTTGAAATTTCGCAAACCCAGTTCTCGGGAATTCTTGGAATTTGACGTCATTTCTTGGAATCGGCAAAATTCTCGGAATTTTGATGACGTCATTTCTAGGAAGTGGCACGAATACCTCCTCGCAACTTATGTTCTCCTGATACAATTTTTCAAAATCGGACTTTGAAATTTCGCAAACCCAGTTCTCGGGAATTCTTGGAATTTGACGTCATTTCTTGGAATCGGCAAAATTCTTAGAATTTTGATGACGTCAAATTCCTAGAAGTGGCACGAATACCTCCTCGCAACTTATGTTCTCCTGATACAATTTTTCAAAATTCGGACTTTGAAATTTCGCAAACCCAGTTCTCGGGAATTCCTGGAATATGACGTCAATTCTCGGAATCGGCAAAATTCTTAGAATTTTGATGACGTCAAATTCCTAGAAGTGGCACGAATACCTCCTCGCACCTTATGTTCTCCTGATATAATTTCTCAAATTCGATCGTTTTGATTCTCCTGATACAAATTTCCGTCTTTTAAATATTTGCTTTTAAAAATACGAGGCTGTAGGAATTTTTGGAATTTGAATTTGGTGGGAATTTATAAATAAGTAAGCAATGTTTAATTTTCTTTTTTTCTTTATTTTTATCCTTCTTTGTACAACGAGTAACTTAGTTTATCTTATGGCTAGGTTGTTTAACTTACAATTTGTATAAAACTCTGAACATGTAAAATTTTACTAATATTTATGCAATTTTATCGCAATATACAA
The DNA here is from genome assembly GCA_943735885.1 of Stelis phaeoptera. Taxonomy (NCBI): domain Eukaryota; kingdom Metazoa; phylum Arthropoda; class Insecta; order Hymenoptera; family Megachilidae; genus Stelis; species Stelis phaeoptera. The sequence goes on from OX030933.1 coordinate 10,781,349, forward strand.
TTGTATGTATAGTATAGGTTGCGTCTTAGTTTCGAAACTTGATGTTGCCAATTTTTGGAAGCAATTAAAGTATGACGACAGGAGACAAGGTGAATCCTACTGCTTCGGATGTCACACGTAGGCACGCAGCTGAGCTCCCAGCTTAGATGTTCCGATCTGCTTCTTATACTCGAATGATTTTCTCCCATTCTTCGATTAATCTAATTGCCAATTTGTTATCTGCTGTGCCAATCAAATCCGCCATAGATCTACAAATCCATATATACAGGATATAAGATGTAAATTACAGTACAATTCAAGCTAACGTAGTATACACATGACATATGATATCTTCATCATATGGCTATGAGTATACATACCGTATAATACATGTGTGAATTTTACGTACCCATCACCGATGTATTATGATGTAGGATGTATAGGAAATTTAGTTCCATTAGTTACAGGGATTGACCGCTAGATGGCGCTAGTGTTTCGTGGTCCATTGGAAGCTAATTTTTTCATTTTCGTTATTATCATCTCTAGAGGTATGTGACCACATTTTTCTAATGGCATTACGTCTCTAGAACGCAAATACGGCGTCAAAAATGCAAGAAAGTAGCTGGTTTTTCGTAAAAACGCGATTTTTTGTTTCGTTAATTCCTCTGCTCACCGCTAGATGGCGCTGGGGGTACTATTTCCGAATCCCGCGCGAAATTTGAATTTGAATTCAAATGATATATATGAAATCAAACTTTCTTAACAATTTCAGCTTATTAAATTCGATATTTCATCAGAATATTGTCTTCTAGTATTGTTTAATGAATAAAATGAAACAATTTAATTAAAAATATAAATAAATTGGCTGGTTTCCAAACTGAATGGAGAAAGACTCTTTCATAGCGTTATTCTGCACGTTCTAAAAATAAAAAGCAACAAATAATGATTTATTTCAAACACATTTAATTGTTTACATACAACTGTCCAATTTTTAACGAACCAAAACATAAATCAATAGTATGTACCCTGTAATATCGATCCTTTTTTTTTTTTTAATAACCGATCGTCGGGTAAAGCAGATCAAGTCTTCAGATCGAACGGCGTGGAGTAATTGAAATCTGTAATGGCAACTGATAGGAATCTGGAGGACGATAGTTGGAAATGTACGCTTCCAAACATCTACATTGTAGGTGGAGGCAGATTCGGGGCAAAGGAGCGTTTGCAAAGGCGGTTGCGTGGGTTGCACGGCTCGATAATCGTCGAAAGGTCGTGGGCGAAAATCGAACACGTTCCTCCAACCACTTCACTCTTTCTTTTATCGTTCATGCTCGCCCCCGAAAGAACATCGAATTTTCAAGGTCCTCGAGAACAAAGACATTTAATCCCGATGATAGTACCAGACACGGTTAATCCTGTCGAAAATACCCATCATGTCGACCGAAACGTTTTCTTGGAATTAACAAGTTCTTGTACAATTTCATTTTTCTGTTTAAAACAAATGATTAAAATCTCATCGATTGAAGTTTATAATTGAGTTAGATTTTTAAATAAATTTATAATTAAATATCTACATAGTTTATCCGTGTTTTTATTCCTAATATAAGTTTATTGATGGTTCGTGATAAATTAATGTTAATTAATTCAAGGTCTGGAATACGATTAATTCGTCGTCGAATGGGGTTCTTGCTTTCTTGTTTCTGAAGGTGTTCTTCGAGTATTACATAACCTGTGGCGACCGCGAGAAATGACAGCTTGCTTTGTTCTTTTTGAAAGGATGGATCTTGGATCGTACTTACCGACGTCGCCATCAGCCAGAATTACTTGATGGAACATGAAGAGCATCAGCAGCTCCAGGACTCTTCCCAACCACCGTGTGCCACCCATAGATGCTCCTAAAATATCATTATCTTAATATCGACATAATTTATTTATACGCTGTGTCGAGCAATGTTTGACTTTTAACTAGCATGGCTTAAAATTAGAAATAATGATATCCAAGGAATAGTGGCGCCAACATTGACCCTTTGTCCTTTTTTAATACTACACTAATTATAGATTTGATATCGACAGGGTCACATTTGACCTAGCATGGCGGGCTTTTTTAAAATTTGAAATGTACATACGTGCTTCAAAGCCTCAATATATATTTTTAATTAATTTTATTTTTTGTGTTATGTAATAGTCAGTCTAATTTTTAATAAAAGTCATGTCTGTATATTTTTTTTTCCATCTATAAACTATATATTTTAAAATATTTATTCGTAAATTTTACAACCAGGATTTTATTAAAATTTCAATAAAATTTTGATTCATTTATTCCTTACTCTTACTTATTCTTTATACTAAAAGTCTTTCAAGGAATAACAATTCAATTGGAGGAACGAAATGAACTTGCGCGTCCAATTTAGTTTTTCCATTAAAATTGACGCGAACAAAATAAATCTATAATTCAATCCGCTTTCCGACACCCCTTGATTCAAACGGGAAATGCAGATCGTCAAGGGTACACTGGAATAATAGGATATACAAGAATAGCGAAGGAGATTACTTTCTTCAAACTTTACAAGTCGTAGCAGACTCCGAAGTATTCTCCGAATCGATCGAAGCGCTTTTTTAGACAAACGGGTGCTATGTAAAATACACACCTGCAAAATTGGACATTTGGTAATGCGACATCCGACGGCAGTACCTATAGTTAAATTCTTTTTTCTGTATTATCTGTCAATTATCCCATTGCCTATCATCTTCCTAAGTGACAAATGAAAAGCTCAAAAGTCTAATTGCCAGATCTCTAGATTAATAAAATAACTTGGAATTTCATTTCTGATAGAAACGATGGGGGGGACAGGAAATACTTTCACGATTTATATCTTATAACTAAAAATAGAAAATAATCATTTTTCCCTTTTCTCTTACACATTTGATGTTCTTTATATCATTCGTACATTTTAATTTAAGGCATTGCAAAACACATCATGAACTTACTTCGTTATTTCCAATTACCGTCGTAATTCTACTAATTTACATTATGTCGTAATGTAAGCGGTCGATGTGCGTAATGGAGAATGAAATCGATTTAAACATGATTAAAAAAATGCAATATAATTAGTAACTTATTAACCGATACAAAAACTATAACATAGCTTCAATAAGTGGACATAAAAAAAAAGTAAGGAACGAAGGATTTGAACTGTGTACTTTTGGATTTCCAGGCAAGCGTTTAACCACGGGACTAATGATTTGTATGCGCCACTACCTTATAATACATAATTTAAAGTAACTAACTTTAATCGTTAATATCTAAACAATTCGTCGTCTACGCTAAAAAGGTGGTATCGGAATGCTCAGCTGAACGAACTCTATAAGGTGACAAAGTTTCATAAATAAGTGAGCTTGGGTAGCTACCCTGTTCACTTTTGAAATTATAAAATCATCCATAACTTCTTCTAATCTAACCAATCAAAGTGTTATAACAAAATATTCGAAAAATCTTCACTGTGATATTAACCCTCCTTAAACTTTCAAAAAATTTGACAAAATTGCTCGATCACTTGTTGCGTCAAATATTTCGAACTTTTAACGGCTAAAAGTAAAAATTTAAAAACAATTCAAATTTCACTCGTCCAATCAACAACCCAGATTGTCTACGGACGGTTAATCCAATTAACTCGATGAACAGCGCTACAGGTTCGCTGTCAGGGTCCAATTTATTGAAAATTCCTCCATCGTAGATCACCTCATGTTTTTATAAAATGACGTAAATTCAGCACAATGTTTTTACATTATATTATTGCTCGATAGAATAAAATTTGATTTTCACTCGTATTAAAACGTATAAAAAGTAATTGAATCATTACGATCTCACGGAAGAATTCGAAGGCGTAACACATCCGTGACGTTGATAGCGAACGTGTCGAAGGGTGCGGTATAGCACCCCTTTGCGTAACGACATTAACACTCGGATTTACGCAATCACCCTATACCCGATGCACGTATAGAGAAATTATCACATTGTTAGAAAACAAAGAAAGCTTGTCGAGACGTAACAATCTGGAGAAGCTTGCGAAATACGATTATTCGTTCAATCGTTAAATTCGTGAACTCCACACTTTTCTTCTACTAAAATTCTATAATTTTTCAATGTATAATCTACTGTTGTATTTGTGGTCACTTTCTAAACCTTTTCAGAGAAATTGCAAACCAGAAAACCGTGAATGTTTGTCCAATCACTTTCAAGGTTTCGTGATAAAATTATAGCAAACATTTCTAATTATACGTCCATGATCCTCGCTTACGAGACGATTTGGTTTTTTGACCAATTTGAACAAAAAGTTCCCCGAAAGTCAACCTAACCCAAGTCAACCTACACCGTTTCATGAATTACTTGAACCTGGGTTTGCTTTACAAATGTACCTACAATTTTCCAAGTTATTTTCCAAATCACGAGGGTATTTTAATAAAATCTTGAGTTCGCTTATGCTACTTTAAACGCCCCAAGGAATTTTAGAAATCTATTGGACTAGCAAATAAGTTCGTTCGATGTTTTAGGAGAGAATGAAACACAATTCCTTTGGCACACAGAATAAATTTTATATTCAATAATATATTAGCCATTTTCTACCAACTTTGGTTGTGATAAATAAACGCAAATCGAAATGAAACTGTGTCGAAGCAAAAACCGAACGAACTTATTTGCCAACCCAATAGATATACAATGTGACATTAAATGGTGAACGTGTTAACGGATACAGTATAGTATGTGTGTATGAATACGTGGAATCATATAAACGCTATTCCCGGCTATTATCAATTCGTCAAAATGATCAAACATGTCAAAAAACCTTGTCGTCCGAATTAGTTATTGTAATTTCCCAGATAAACAGCGGCAATTCTCGAATCGGGAATTTGAAGCATCAGGTTGTAGCCACGTTATCTCCCTCTCTCACCCTCGCGAACTTGCGTGTTACTTCGTAGGGGCGCTTCGGTAAAAGACGCGTGTCTCAATTCGGCTTACCTGGGCGTGACACCTTTTGTTTTTATCCTCGCACTATTTCCTGCCCCACTCTCACGAAACTTCAATACATCCTGTCGCGATCGTACGCACGATTATATCCGATTTATCTTGTTTCTCGACGATCACGATTCCGACGTTCGACGGTGTACACGTATGTTAGATCATTTCCGTGGTATGCACGTCCCGTTGTGCCGCAACGGTTGCCACCGACTGGAGTATTCTTCCACGAAGAACATCGAAAGAGGAGAGGAGGGCATGCGTTGGTTCTGGAATCGATTGCAACGCGCACATGCCGGCTGCCAGGCGACCAAGGATGCGAATAGCGATGGGACCAATACCCTCGTGATACTTGGACCTTGAAAAATCACCCTTTGCCCAGCAACTGGTGGTCTAAAATGTATAAGCACTGAATTAATCGATTCGATACATTGGAGGTTACTTATTTAAAATATTCTACTGCACCTTTTGAGGTTACAAAACTTAACCCCTCTTCGTTTACTTGCAAATATTCACCTTAAGTACCTAGTTGCATGTAATAACGAATACTGTAACGAAGTTCTTGTGCTTTGTATGTACGAAAGACGTATATTCGATAAATGTGATTTTCTGAATTAAGATTCATCGATTAATCCGATAATTGTACTCCATTTTGCAAAATAGTTAATTTCTTAGTGATATGCTAGTATACTGGTTACTATATTATAGTAATTATAATTATTGGTATGCTAATTTACCAGCGTAGTAATTAATATTCTAGTACACTAGTTAATATAAATGACTAGTAACTATAATTATAAGTATCTAGTATATTAACCGTTTGACTACGAAAGGCGTATACAAGGTGTCCTTGTAACTAGTGTAGGAGTCAGAAATAGGAGGTAGCTGAGACGATTCTGAATAACAATTTCCTTCCCAAAAATGTCGGATGAGGCTTCGTTTCTGAGTTATTAACGAAAAACGCTGACCAATCAGAGCGCGAATAGGGCGCGCGCTCAACCGTGATAGGGTAACTTCGAACCGGGACGTCCGATTAGAACGAATCACGGCTGAGCGCGTGCTCCACGCGCGCTCTGATTGGTCAGCGTTTTTCGTTAATAATTCAAGAACGAAGTCCCATACATTTTTGCAAAGGAAATTGTTGTTTAGAATCGTTTCAGCTGCCCCCTATTTCCCGATGTTACACGAGTGACCAAGCTATTCAATGAGAAAGCACGGACCTTGAAGGAAAACCATTTTTCTAATAAAATTCTGTAAAAACAAAAAGAATATAAAATGAACATTAGATAATAAACGTTTAGAATAATAGTTGAACTGATTTTAAATGATAAGGTATACCTTACGTAAGTTCCTTCATACTGCTATAAAACAAAATGGCAATATTAAAAACGTAAAAGATTGTAACGTTAAAAAAAATTATAATATTACAGATGAGTTAAAAAATTAAAAGAACTTATTATATGGGTACGAGGTCGATCCCATCGCTAGAACGAAACAAGAAAAATAGTGAAGAGGGAAAGAAGTAATACCAGCCACGATAATAGAAAAACAGTCAGGGTCTTTCGTGCACCCCGCTAGCAACGTGCCGATATCATTATTGCACGCGGTATCTCGAGCAATGCAGGAAGCTTTAACAAGATCCTGAAAGGTTTTCCGTATTTTTTTCGTGATAACGTCGATTTACGTGGAGTATTCGTGAACCAACGAACGCCTGCGCATTTTGCAGCTTATCCCTCTTGGGATTCACCTCCCTCCACGAGAAGCACCTGTTGTTCACAAATTACATTTTCCTCTTAAAATAACCAGACACTGTGTATTTTGTGTACGACATACTCCAGACTGAAATATAAATACCATATGTTACACCTTCGCATGCATTTAATTAACGAACTATATATATATATATTAAATATATTAATATAATTGTACACTTTGAAATATTAATTTGAATAATCCATTACTATAGTAATCATGTTATATCTATTGTAACCCTTTTGATAAATATAATCTCATTTTTATATTTGTTTTTGTTTTTAACGTTCGATGGTAATTTAATAAATTTTGTTGAATAAGTTTCCTTTTATAACTGCTACAACGTGTGTTATTTAATTATGATTCTTGATTTCTAAATAAATGTTTCAATAGAGGTTAGATCGAGTGACTTATTAAATTGAGAGAAAAATGTTTAAATAAAGGTTTAAGAAATGTGAAAGAAAGATTATTATCTGTCTACGGAGTAGATTCTCATAATTTCATCCAAGTATCGATTAGTAACACACTTGTTGCAGAGAAATTGAATGGAGAAGTGAAATGTTCCGCTTGTCGTCTTCTTGTTTCACTAGCAAGATTGAGACAGAAGTAGAATAGTCCCTGATGTATCAGACGATTTATGATATTGAACACTTTCAGCATCTAAATTGTTTTCTGCTTATCCTTTATCAATTATCAATGTCAATCTTTCGTGAAATATATTGTACATTCAATTTATATACTAATGAATGAACGAATTAATATTATAAAAATATTAAACAATAATAAATTTTTACAATTTTACAAAGACAAATTTGTTACTGTTCTCTAGTCTATTGATTTGCAATTGTACAATATTATCTATTTTTCTTTTATAATTATAACAATGTTAATTCTATTTTTGATATTTATTGATGTACCAATAATTTATTAAAGAACAAATTAATAAAAATGATATTTTTTTAAGCACATTTTAGATTCTGTCAATACAATATAAAATATATGTGACAAATAGAATATAAACTTTATTCATTTTTTGGAAAATAAGAGTTATTTTTTTTCCTATCGAAATAACAAAACCATATTCCATATATTGTTTGCCATTTCAATAGTAATTTATTTATGCTATTGCTGTAAATAGAAAAAATGTCAAAGCTTACGGGTAATCATTCGTCAAATTATTAAAAAATAAATGGTTTGAAAAAGAATCGATAGCAGCATATCGAATTTTAAATAAGTCGACTTGAAGAATCGATTAATTGCGTCGGGAGTCGGGAACAGCCAGTTTAAAATGTAGTATACACGTGTGTTTTCTGTATAGTTTATAATTTATACATAAATACGTAAGTGAAACGTAAAAGTAAAAAAACTGAAATGGCTACCACAAGTTTAAACAACAGTGCTCCACAAGTACAAATAAGATTCACTACAAAGCAAGAACAGTAAGTGTTCTTTGTGGTTATTTTTCTGACATGCTAGGAGGTTAATTCACTTTGTTGCACATAAACAGTATTATAAATACACCGTGTACCATTAAAAGAATTGTATTAACGAATCGTAAAATGCATTGAAAATATATTTTTTAAATTTTAGATATGCTGTACCAGACTTTCCGCTATCGGTTCACACATCTATCGTATCCAGTGAACTGAATACTCTTGTAAATGAACTCTTAAAAGGTAAACTTACGTCTGTTCGTCATCCAATAGATTTCAGTAGCATACAATTTACTTAGGAGATGTTTGTTTTTTTAATTTTAGAATCAACCGATACAAAGAATGACATAGAATTCGATTTTCTGGTGTGCTCTCAGTTTCTGCGCAGCTCATTATCCGAGCATATAACAGAGAAAGGTGTTTCTACGGAAGAGGTGATAAATGTTGAATACGTTGAAAGATATCCGCCACCAGAACCTCAGGACTGCCTTATACACGATGATTGGGTGTCTGCTGTTGACGTTTGTGAAAAATGGTCATTTTTAATGTTATTTAATGATATCGACTATGTATCATAACGTTCTAAGTATCTTATTTTACGCAAAAAATATGCTTAACAGGATACTGACCGGTTGCTACGATAACACATTGCACATTTGGACATCTAAAGGGAAACATCAGCTTGTAATTCCTGGACATACGTCGCCTATTAAAGCGGTAGCATGGATATCTCTGAATAACGATACAGCTAGTTTTGTTAGGTACTGACAAAAGATTAAAGAATACAAATCATTTTACGATAATTTTTAAATGCTTTTGGAACTTACAGCGCATCGCAGGATCAAACGGCTATAATATGGGACTGGAATATTATGGAAAATTCAGTAGACTGTATACACGTCTGCAGAGGACACGAACGTGGCCTGGAAACTGTTAGCGTTAATTATGACAAAACAACAATGGCAACTGGGTCATGGGATACGATGCTTAAAATCTGGTCCACGTGTAAATATTTAAATTTACTATATATCGCAGACTGCTGTATATTAAAAATGTATTGTTTTTCTTTAGCTAACCAAGATGAAAATGAGGATGGTGAATCAACTTCTAAAAGATTAAAATCAGAACATGGCAAAACAAGGGTAAACGAAGTATATACACATATGATTGTAATACAATTATTAGTATTAACGCGTGCAGTTATAATAGGTACCTAAAAGGACTATGAAAGGCCACAAAGAAGCTATCAGTGGTGTTGTATGGTCAGACAAAACGGAACTCATATCGTCTTCGTGGGATCATACGTTAAAAATATGGGACGCAGAATTAGGAGGAATTAAACATGAACTCGCTGGCAACAAAAGTTTCTTCGATCTTGATTATTCTCCGTTAAGCCGTGCTGTCATAGCAGCGTCCGCCGACAGACACGTTAGATTATACGATCCCAGATCTACAGGTTTTGATTTTGAATAGCATTCTTCGAAACTTAACGATCAGAACTTTATTGAAATCAATTTCTTTTTCAGAGGGAACACTTGTAAAATCAGTATTTACTTCTCATACGCAATGGGTGCAGTCTGTGAGGTGGTCACCTGTGGATGAAAATCTTTTTATTTCGGGAGCATACGATAACGACATGAAACTTTGGGATACCAGAAGGTTGGATAATTACTAATTCTATTGATATTCATCAGTGTCTGTTGATCTTAAAATATATGTCTCTTTTATTGCAGTCCGATGGCACCATTGTTCGATCTTTCGGGACACGAAGACAAGGTGTTGTGTTGCAACTGGTCGAATCCAAAATTCATGGTATCTGGTGGCGCGGATAACACTGTAAGGATATTCAAGTCAAAATCGGTCATTTATTAATAATAAATCAGTACCTTTCACGAAACTTTCAAATATAATACAACAAAATCATCGCATTGTATAGTGCAAAATCAATAACAATAGGCCCTTCTTTTTTTTTCTTCTATCATTTCAATATTTATTATACCCTAAATCAAACAATGTAATTATCTAAATGAAATTCAATGTATCGCCTTCGTGAAACATACGTGGATCACAAACAATAATTGAAACAAACGATCTTACTCTAAACTGCAACAACATAAACGTGAATGAAAAATCGAAACGATGTGTATATAAAGCAATGGCAAGTATCTTTGTGCAAATAAAACACATGTACAAAAAAAAAAACCGAAGAAGAAGAAGAAGAAAGAAAACTACGATTCCTAGCGAGAGAGAAAGTATTAATTTCATGGCCTAAGAAAAAGCTTTCAACGTGAAATCAAAATTCACACTTTTTATTTCAGTGTTTCTTTTTTTTTTTTGCGATGTGTCTCTTTTTTCTTTTCTTTAATTTTACCCTCGTATCTTACATCATTATAAAAACCACCACTTAATTGACAAAAGAGGAGATCTAGTAAGTCGTTCATACATTCCCAGCACCTCGATTCATTTTGTTTCCTTTTCTTTTTTTTTTCTTTTTTTAAGAATTTCGAATTTTTATTGCGCACAAATGAAAGCGTTTACTCAAAACGGTACAAATCGAATAATTCAGCGAGAAAAAGGACTCTTTCTCTTTACTACCACGTATTGCCAAAAATCGAACGATGATCATTTGCTGATTCACCGTTGTGTGGTCAATGTTATCTCGCCAGAACAAATTCTATCGTCGATTAATAATAGAGGCGGACGCTGGATGTAATTTTACACAATACATTAGGATAATGTGGGGGGCTCTTAATCGTTCTAAATATTTACTTTACAAAGGACAAGTGTCGTTTAAGTCTATTGCACATACTGCACCGCTCTACACGTTACTGAATTATAGTAGTATAAATTTCGTTCACTGGTGTCCAACCGGAGAAGAAGCATGATACTTCATCATCATTTTAATTTGTTAAGCTCTTTTTCAGTCCTAGAGGATTTTCTTCGCAGAGGATTTGCTTCAACGTTGAAAAAAGGCATATACAATAATTAGTTTTGACTACTTGATTCGACAGAAGGCATAGTGTTCTGGAATACGTGTAAATATAATCACTGATTTCCTTTCTTTCTTTTTTTTTCTGTACGAGAGTAAGTTTATTTTACAGACTTTTACAAGTTCATATTGTTTGTTCCTCACAGATGTTGTTGTTGCCCTTGAACACAAAAGGAAAAGGAAAGAGAAGAAATGAAAAATAATAACCGTAGAAACATCCTGTGTGTTAATGCAACAAAAATGAAATCAGACAACCCGTACGAAGAAAAATATCCAAAGAACTGATATGCCAGTTTGGGGATTCATTCTTTAACGCACATTTATCCAGAGAACTCAGGAAAGGAATAGGAAACTGATTCGACTAAATCCCCAAAACAGATCCGTTTATTTGATCAAAAATAAGGGACGATAATAATTAAGAATTTGATTCTTTCACTTTGAATATACCAAACCATACTTGTAAGTAACTCTAAAAACTGTTCGGTGCACGCTCTCCCATACAAAGTGTGTAAGAAGAGTGACATTTTTTTTTTTCAAGAGCGTGCACACGCAGTGTGCAGTTTACAGTAACAGTGTGTCTCTGCAGTCTGTGTCATGTAATAGGCAGATTTTTCTTTTTCTCTTTAAAGTACGCATTATTAAATTATGCATACACCTACACACCACATGCTCAGCTCGCACTTTCGCTCTCTAACTTTCTCTCTTTCTATCTCTCTCATACATTTTTTATTTTCATTCTCTCTCTCTCTCTCTTTATTTTTCATTTTGCTGTTTTGCGTTTCTTCGTATTTCTTTTTTTCTTTTCTTTTCTTGTTTGTTTCTTTAGAAGACCCTATCTAAACCCCCACATTATCTCACACAAAGACTAGCGTTTTTAAACGATCCAAAATAAACTAAGGGCACTTTTAGTGGCGTATGCCCTGTGTTCTTATTTCGAGTTTCTTTTTTTTTTTTCACATGAAAAATCTAATTCTGACCGTTGTTAAACTTTGTTGGATTTTTTCCCCTTTTTTTTCCTTTTGTTTTGTTTATTACAGCACCTATCGACTTCTAAGAGTCCCTATTTTCTTAACTAGCTATGACACACTTGCCTTAATCTAAAAAAATTTCATTACGTGCTATGCCTCGCCATCTTAAATTTATTTATTCGAGAACCTATGTGTTCCTTACTTTTTTTTTTTCTTAAGTTTTCTTTTTCTTTCTCTCCTTCAAATGTTAATTCTCGTTACGGTTTGCAAGCTAACTGAATGCCTCGACGTCACATTTTCTCCCTCTCTCATTCTCTCATTTCTCACGTCGACACTCGATTCTCTCTGATTTAAGAAACTCTTTTGCTTTCATAGTCGGATTGGTCACCCACCGCGTAACAATACATATATATATCCTGGAGAGAAGAAACAAACAGAAAACGAAGAATCGCACGTTTGCTCTCTAAAGAGATTCAAACGTGGCAGAAGAAAGAACAAAAAGGAAGAGTAACAACAAAAACAAAAAAAAAAAAACAACGGGGTGAACGTATCGATGGAAATTACAAGTTAGAAAAATGGAGGAGAAGATGTAACAGGGGACCATGGAAAAAAAGATGTCCGTCTCTCGTTACAACTAGAAACCTATTTTTTTTTTCTTTTTTTTTCGCTTAACAATGTAAACAATGACTTAAAACACCTCGGTGAACCTAAAGACTGTACAAAGTCGAAGTACGATGATGAGTCGCAGGTCATCATTATCATTTATCATCAAGAGAAAAAAACTCGGACTCGCTTAAGCCGATATTCGACTAACGTTTACGTTTTTTTTTTGTTGTTTTCGTTACTTAAAAACACCCTACGTTTTGTTTTTTTTTTTTCTTTTTTTTTTTTCAATTTATTCTCTTCTTTCTCTACAATCAACCTACGTACTACTAGTTTTTCTTTAAATCTAATCTAAAAGAGGCTACGCTAGAGAAATTCTAGAGAAAGCTTACGGAAAGCAGCATTTTGTTTTTTTTTTCTTTTTTGGAAATCAAGTTCCCAAAAAAAAAAAGAGTGGTTGATTTTCTTTTTCTTTTTTTGCCCGGCCAGCCCAAGCACCCGACCCGCGGTGCGCAGCAAGCAGTCCTTACTATTTATATTACAGTAGATAATATGTTGTAGAATAATATATATTTATTAATATGAATAGCCAGTCAGTCTTGACGGGTACGTGGTGCATAGGCTGAACGGTGCCTCGTCTCTGTATTTCTTTCTTTCTTTCAATTTTTTTTTCCTTTTAACAAGAAGAGGCAGTCGTATAATCCTAACTATCAGCTAACTATCTATCTAAACTTAATCACTTAATTAATTTACTTCCTATCCAAAAAATGGTGCCTATCCTAATGTTCATAGTCAACACTAACCACGCAACGTCTCGCAGTGTCCTCTCCCTCACAAAATTCTATACAATAGGTTTTTTTTTCCACGATGCACTCTTTCTCATTTTCTCTCTCTCTCTCTCTCTCTTCTGTTTCGCGCTCACTCAAACCCATCTTGTAATGCTTTTCATGTATCTAAAACACTCTTAACTCCGTTTCGCATTCACCTTTTTATTTTTCTTCCATCTCGTTTTCCTTTCGCCCATTGCCTCTTACATTCTTGCTTCTTTTTTCTTTCTTCTTATTTTTCACCTCTCTTTTCTATCTCCTCTCTGCCCGCTCTCCCAGTGCGGCTCCGTAATCTGCGGAAGTTTTAGCGTTTCGAACCTTTTTTTTTTTGTTTTTTATCGTTCTTTCCCCTCGGTCAGCGCTAAAAATGCTGCTCTCTGTTTTGGTCGTCACAATTAATAATTAGTTATTTAGTACAAGTCTATTAGTAAAATTCTTCAAAATTCACTATTTTAATCACATGTGATTTTTGTTGTTGTTGTTGTCAGTCGTGGTGACAATCCGCCTTGTGCAATAAATTATTACACGCTCGCAAATAGGTTCTCCCCCACCCCCCTTTCTTTCGTTCTTTCTCGCTCGATCTCTTATTTATTCATTTTTTTGTTCTCTGCCTTTAATGCATGGACTCAAATCGAGTTTAATAATCGGTCTCTTAAAAAATAGCTCATACCACTTCTTCTTTATTTTATTTTATTTTTTTTTTTCATCTTTTATCTCTTGTCATCAAATCGTGATGTACCAAAATAAACTAAATATATTATTTACTTCAAGTCTCAACAGTGTAAAAATCTTTCATACTTTAGATGACGTCAATAATAGTAATCGTTAATTATAATAATACAGCGTATTATTGTAATATTATAATAATAGCTACGATTTTCGCCTCTAACTCTATCTAACTACCTGCCCGCCACTTCGAGCCCGGAGCTCGCAATATTTGGTAGAAAGCTTTCACTTGCTAATCCGTTTCCTTCAGACTCGATCTAAGTCAGACAACGTGAAAAAACCAGTGTACCGGATGTAAAAACGGGCTTAGAGGAACGCAGTAGACGTAGATAGAAAAAAATCTTCGAAATTCTCTTTTATACCATTTTCTCTCTTTGTTTCCTCGCGTTCGATCCTCTCTCGCCTATCGTTTATCCCTCCAGTCCCCATTTATCTTCCATTCGTTTGTAACACGTTTTTCTTTTTCCTTTTTCTTTTTTCTTTTACTCGTTCGTTCGATATAATAAATTAATTTACACTCTATCTATCGTATCCCGTTGTAACAAGCCTATTCTGTCTCTCTCTCTCCCTCTTTTTCTTCTTGGGCGGTGTGAATTATAATCTTGGTTTACAATGATCCCCGCCGCCGTTTGATTTCTTCTTTCTTTCTTTCTTTCGTTTTCTTTCTTTTTGTTCCTAAGACTCCGCACGGATCGTACGGGGTTGTTACCGATCCGTCAATCCCGTTAGTGGCAACTATACACATACAAAATCTATTCGAATTTGTAACGAAAAAACAAACGCAGTGGATATTTTTAACTGGCTACAACGCAAGAACAATTATATTTTTCTTAACTAGAAGATCAAAATTTGGCTCAAGTTTCGCATTTACATACCCGACGTAAAAATATATTATAATTATTTTTCAGCAATATCCCTGTCTAGCGGATTTGTCTGAAAAGGCACAATTCTAAAAAAAATATCTGTATTCACTGTACAATTAAAACTGATATCGATTCGTTAATAACTGTACTCATAAATATAAATCCTCTAAAAAGTACTATGTTCCTTTCCTTCTTGTTACAATAATTACATATATCCTGAAGGTTTTTTTTCTTCTTCTTTTTAGAAATAAAGCTTCTTTATTACTTCTTTTTCTCCTTTACTATTCTTATTTTTTTTTCCTTTAAAATCTTCGCTTCTTTTTCGTTCATAAAATATAGTCGTCCGTGATTTAAAAAGAGAACGCGAACTGTACTTGTAAAAAGTAGATAAAAATCTCCGCGTGGCAACACATACATATAACAATATATGTGCCTGGCTTGGAATGTCTGAACGAAACAGAAGAAAACAAAAAGAAGTATAATGTAATTGAGAGAGTGCAGTTAGCGGATGGGGTGGTGTGCGCTGTTAAGGAAGAGCCCTTTTTATTTATTCGATATTTTTGTAAAAAAAATACCGATCGATATCTCTTCTTTCTCAGCCCAGCCACCGGCCAGCCAGCTGGCACGAGTCCGGTTAGGTACTGATTACAATCAACAGAATCTGAATTGTTCTTTTTTTTTTATCAACTCTAGCATTTGGAAGTGCTTTCTTTTTTCCTCTGTATATTATTATTATTATTATTTCTTGGGAAGAATTCTCCTTTGTATATTTCTGAGCAGCGTTTCTTTTATAGTTTACAGTGTTTTTTTTTTCTTTTTGTTAAAATATTTTATTCACACTCTCAAGCGTTCAGCTTCGACTTATCGTTTCCTTAGTAAATGTAATACCTAAAGTTAATCCTGGAAGCCTATCAGCTTGACACTAAACTGTCCGTCGTAGAATATCAGTTTTTTTTTGTTTGTTTTTTTTCTGTTTTTTGTTTTTTTGTCACTGTCGTAATGATGTGTTGACGTTTTACAGCGTATGGAGCCGTGCCGGTGCCGAAACAATGTGTAGATGACACGAGCACTCGTAACCCCGATTCTTTTATGACAACATTCATTCTCTAATCGTTGGAAAATATTAACTACTTTCACCTATTTATCTGATGGATAAAATGTATAAAAGATGGCTGGCAAGTCAATTATCATGAGGAAGAATCTTATCTGACTTTTATATAATGTATTTAGTCTCATCTATTCTTCATTAATATAATCCTTCGTATCAACAGGTGTGTGGCTCTCCTAACTTACATAACCCTCGGTGTAATCGCATCTGAAATGAAATTTTTACTTTTTTATTTTCTTAACTTCACTTTAAAAGTTTTCCTTCAAAATTCATTTGTATATAATATTATAATAACATGGAAAATGTTTGCCTGTACCTAAAAAACCGTAGCCTACTTGGGCTGCTGAGCTTGGTACTGTTGATAGGAGTCATCAGGGGATGCCGCGTTACTTGTTTGTTCAGAATCACCCAATGGCATGGTATGAATAATGCTAGGTGGGTAAGTGGTGTAAGGATAGGGATGCGGGCTTGCTATGTACTGAAAAAACGAAAATATTTATAAACCAAGAGTAAAGTATATCGAATAACCTTAACACACTGGTTCTTAACCGGTGTTCCGAATTTTTTATTTAAATGATTTCTATAATTAATAAAACTGATTTAAATCGAGTTTTTAAACCCCAAATTTTTCATATAATCAGAAAGGTTAAGAACCACTGCCTTAGCACTTCATTTGAGTAACAAACGATGGAATTTACTTGTATTAAACATACGTATGAAAAAAAGAATAGAATATAAAATTAAAGATATGTTACTTACGGAACCAGTGCCAAGATGCAGTGTAGACATTTGTGTGGTAAGCTGAGGAATCATACTGTACTGTGGGTTGCTAGGATCAGCTGATGGCATCATCTGTAATACAAAATTTACGTTCAATTTATAAGTTAGGACGTTTATACTATTTCGTTAATATTGATATAGGACCATAATAGAAAAGAAAAGAAAAGAAAAGAATCTTTATAAAGTGATGACAGCATATATTAGGTCCACCGAAAAGTAATGTCGAATCGACCAACGCGACGGCCTGACATCTGCCGTTTAATTATTGTTACGAACTGCATACGAGTCAAGTTAACAATACGTACGTGTTAAAGTAATTTCAATTATCATCAGATATCACATATTTATTGGATGTTTCGTGTACGGTTAAAAAACATAAATAAATTTTACTCTGAAACAACGAAATTACTTTCTGCGCCGATCGATGCGACATTACTTTTTCCGGTTGACTTAATAGAATAATCGACCTAAGTATAAATATTTCAAAGAGAGGTGAAACGAAAACAACAAAAAAATTTGTATAAAAACTCACGTCGACCTGTTGCATATGTGGAGGGGCAGTTTGCACCAAATAAGGAGTAACCCAAGGTGCTCCTGGCACGCTGTAACCAGGCAACGCTTGGCCATAATGACGACTATATTGTGTTAAAGTGGCTGCGGGTAGCATATGAGTAGTTGTAACCCCATTTTGACCAACACCGCTTGTATCGTAATTCAAAGTCATATTCTGTGTAAATAGATACAACAAATGGTTAAAAAAAATTTGCATCGGACATTGGTTCTTTTACTTTTTTCATCTTTAATTATCAAAATGCATTACCTCCCCGGTTTCTCTCCATATTGTACTTTTGTATAATGATTTTTTCTTATTACCACCATCGGCAAATTTCACCAATAAAGGATCTTTAGCCCCTTGTAGTGCCTTTCCATTAAACATTTGAATTATTTGTTCACATTTTTCTTTGGACTCCATTCTGATATAAGAAATGTAATTTTAAACGTAACAATAACCTGATGACATAAAAAACATATATAAAAGTGCTAACCTTGCAAATCCAACACCTTTACTTATTCCAGCAGTATCACGTAATATACGCGTTGAAATAACTTGCCCATACTGAGCGAGTAAACCCTCAACATCGTTTTCTTTGAAGGTCAACGGCAGGTTTGCGATATACAAATTGGTGGGATCTTGCTCCTGTTGCTGAGAAGAGAGTAAAAATACTATGCAACTTAATTGTATTTCACCTCGTGGCGTGTGTAATATGTATATATGTATATAAATTTCAAAAGAAGCTTTGCGTCTATCATTTTAACATTCATCACCAAGATACACGTATTCGTATATACCTACATAAATATGATTGTCAATGAATGCACAGACGAAATCACTACAGTGATGAATCTAACGACTGCCATTTGTACAATTTGTTGTACAAGCTTTACGTTTCTGGAAAACTTATGTTGTAAGTTTTCGGTTGAAATTTCATATTATTGTTTGTTTTTGTTATACGTATACACATTCACGTAGAATGTTAAAATGATAACTTAAAATTAAATTTCGTTTCAATGCAACGATGCAAGAAATTTAGAAAATTAAATTTCACACAATATTTAAAACACAAATCCTTTATATACATAACTCATCGATGTTCTTTCTATCAAAAAAATTACATAAATCTACAAGATACTACTTAAGAAGACCGTTAAACTATAATGATTGTTTTTAATGTAATATTATGTATATACAAGTGAATATATTCAAAAAACAGTTTATTATGAATTAAGATAATTATGATCTTTTAATACTGAGAGAGATTTATCATGCTTCATGACATTACATTACCACGTTCTGGTGGTTCTCCAAATTTGCTTTACGGATGCTTATACGTTTAAAATTAATATAATACGTACTCTGCATTTATGTGCAAAGCATGCTCACACGCATAAATACATTCTGTATTCCATATATATATAAAAAAAAAATTCAAACTGAACAATCTATATGTACCTATAGCATTCGGTGCTTAACACTTTAACTGCCACGTCACCTTGCATCGTCGCTTGCATTATTAATATCCTTTCAATTACTTAATTAGAAATCGTCGTACTAGGTATTCCAAATTCTAAATAATAAAATTACGAAAAATTGTAAGAACATTAGGTAACATTTGATAGAAATAAATGCTTCGCCAAACAAAGTTTTCAGCACCTTTAGCATGGCAGTCAAAGTGTTAATAACGTGTGTTAACGATCCAAACGACATAATTGAAAAGTAAATAATGAATCTATAGAAAGTCACAGTAATGAATATCGCCTGTGCAAACATTGTTCATTTTATGTGAATAATAAAATAATAAACATGTCTTCGAACGATAAAAGAATCTTTTTCTGTTTCGTTGTACAGAACAATGTTATTAATATAGCTCTTGTTAAAACTTCTCTCTTCTAAGCACATTTCCAATGTTAATTTCTTTTGTTTTTCTTTTTTGCAACTAATATAATAGCGAAATTTTAGCAAATAACATATTAAATTCATTTCAATTCGAGTTGCTTTTCTACGACTTTTTAGAAGATTTATTTTAATAATTGTATATGCATGTAACAAATAAATGATGCAAGCTATCTAGTCATTTTATCGTAAACTATATTAAGAATAACCATTCAAAGCGGTAATAGAATTCCAGTCACATATGACACGGTGTTGGAAACAAGCATAACAAAAAGCACAGGCATGTCACATATATACAGTTACGTCATGAAATAGGAATGAAAGTAAAGCCTAATTGTCTCCCAATGTTACAAAAAAAAAAAAAAAAAAAAAGTACATTGTATTATAAGATATGTATGCGCATACATATACATGTGTTCATGCTCGAGTTTCCCTTGTTTGATAATTTTCGTATGTAGATAACAAAAAGTGAAAGATACATGTACACTAAACTCAATTCGAACTAGAATTCAATATTTATGCACCCTCAAGCATATTTTGAGATCCACCATTTCTCTCAAAAATCAATCAATTCTACAGTTACTTGAATATACTTATACTTTACGACAATTTACTTCAATCTTGCGAATGCATTAAAACAAAAAAATAAATAATGAAAATATTATGATATAAGCCAAGCTTATGGCATCATATATGTATATATATATATATTTATCAAAAAATATTATATACACATATATATACACATACATGTACACATACACGTATTTATGTATACACATATGTATGAATATGAATTTGTATCTCGGTAGAATGATTTAGTTCTTGATCAAGTGCGAATGTGTATAAAGGATTTTGTAGAAAAAATACAGGTTAACACGTTGACTGCCACCGTGAAAACGGACGAGTGTAGTCAGACACGTTAAAACCCTAATCATTAACACGTTGAGTGGCACAGTGAAAACGTATGTACGTAGTCAAACACGATAAAATCCTAATTATTAAGGATGCAGTCGATTAATTTTCAAATTTAACCTTTCAATTCGATAGCCAGCATCATTAGCTTAATATTAACGCTATCTACGATTTATTTCATAGTTCTTTTTGCCAATTATTTGATTGTAAAAAAGTTACAATCAGTCACCGGCGACTAATGTGGCACTTAACGTGTTAAGAATACGATGAATTAATTTTCAACTTTCATTTTTCAATTCGATGGCTAGCATCGTTAGCTTCATCTTAACGCTATCCACGATTTATTTTGTCATTTCTTTTGTTAACACGTTTACTGCCAAGGCTTACGAGATATCCGTAGCTAGCAGTCAACGTGTTAAAAGGAACTGCAAAATATAACAAATCCCTAAAACTAATGTATCGAATAATGTACTGAATAACATTATGAGAGTAAAATTTGTAGAAATTCCCAAATACACATCCTAAACTTGTTGGTGTGCTGGTTAAACCTTTTATTATTCAAGCTAAGTATAATCAATCGGAACCAACCAACACCCCAGGAATAAGATAGCACCTAATCTTGACATAGCACCACTAATTAGTAAGGTAAGTACCGTGTACCCTGAATACAGTTAATAATGGGTACGTCATTTGGTTATATCATATCACATGCGACTGACATCATCACAGCTGCTGATGGCGCCCCGTGCTTTTACCGCGGCCAGATTAGAAGAATCATTCCAAGTTAGTTTTCTTTTTTTTTTTCCAGCAATAAATCTAGGCAGGAGCCAATACTTTTCTTTTTGGCAATGTGCGTACATGGGTAAAAATTAGATTTAAAATTGAAACAACAATTTAAAAATAAATAAATATAAGCCATTTTTCTGTTCTCAAATATTTGCACATCGTTAGAATATAACACATAACATTTGACAAATTGCAAAAAAAAAAAAAAATTAAAACAGAATATACCATGTTATGTATAATGTCGTTTGTACTGCCATACTTGAAAACAATCTTAGAATATCTCAAAAAAATGTTTTACTCTTTCTTTCGGTATGACAACGAGCTACTGATTATTCTTTTACATAGGACACGGACACAAACACTTGGGGGTATATTAGATGTTTACTAAAGGCTTGAATTAGTGCTGAAATGAATGCAATTTTTTTGATAAACGTGTTGACACAGCAGTATCAGTAATTTGTGGCCGAGGTACAGCAACAAGCAATCGATAGGTACATGAGACAGAATGACAGATAGAATTAGCGAAGACTAGAGATCTGTAGACAAGTGAGATAGGTTCTAACAGGAAGAGTATTTTCCACTGATTCTTTTTTTTTTTTTTTTTAAGGTTTCTTCTGTTTTAAGTTATGCATGATTGCCTGCTACTATATTTCCACTGATAGCATAATCATATTATGATTCATTTATGAATGTGCACTGGAAAGATATACTGTCAATATGAATGTTTCTATTAAAGTTTGTTCATCCTATTCTCATTGTTGACTCGAACGTTTAAGTATCAATGAAAATATAGTTCGTATTTAATATCACCCCTCTAGTAGAAATACAGTTATTTTCAAGTAACAAAAAAGGTTTATAAAATTATATCACTTCGTTAATAGTCCCTTCTCACTTGTCAATGAATTGAAGTATTTTCAATCCTTTACACGTCGTTGTTCACGAAACTTGTCATTTTCTTTTAATCTGACATTACTATACTAAAAGATAGTACTTTTTCTACGTAACGCAACGATTATAGAATACTAAATAGTCCCGTCAATATACAACTCTAAGCATGTCTAGAGGGGCTGAAAGCAGAGCAATGATGCCATGGACAAGATGCTATGCTTGTCTTTAGGTAAATGAAAGAACGGAAACGACCGAAAGTATTTGTTAAAAGTGTCTCTTATAACAAAGGGACTTAAAATTTGCATCAATATTTAATGTGTTATGTGATTGTTCAAAAAATCTATAACCGATAAAATAAATAACATTTTTGGTACGATTATATACAGTTATGAATTACTTGTCTGCAATTAGATCAGTACGCCTTAATAAATAACAGAAATATACTTGATGTAATTAAGCTGTCTACCTTTCCTTTATACTGAAAATCTATGAAAGTGATTATTGAAAGACAAGCATAGTATTTACTGTGATCAAAATTTCAGCACTTTCTTATCCAACTTTTTATTATAAATAATGCATGAAAGTACTGTACTGTGTACATATTTCTCATAGCAGTATGGGAATAAGAACTTTTTTTCTTCGCATTAATGGTATTTAACCATTATATATCGACAAAAATTATGTATCAACAAAATGATAAAAGGTATGTTAGTTATACTCAAACACAAAGATGGATCCAGCATAGGATGAAAGATTAAAGATAAAAAAAAAAAGAAAAAGAAAAAAGAAAGGGAAAATAAGAAAAAAATAAAAGTACGGTAGGATAGTGGGGAAAATGGAAAAGGAAGAAAAGAAAGAGAAAAGGTTTACTGTTACTCTGGTATTACTGTACTTGCATGCACAACCAACGTACACTGGGCAGTCTACGGAGCAACCAGATACCCACTTTCGCCATCTGTGCTTGGATGCCCTTGGCGACCAGTGCTTTCACAGCACCCTCTGCCGCCACTGGTGACTCAAAGTCTACAAATCCATAACCTGCAACATACAATTACAATACAAATTAATAGAAGCAATATTAGAAAAGTTATTAATAAAAATTGTAGATATTCTTTATAATGATGTTACAAATATACAAAAGTATATAATGTACGATTAAAAGTTCAATAAATTACCTTTACATTTATTCGTATTTTTATCCAAAATTGCCTTTGTAGAAGTAATAGTTCCATATCTGGAAAAGAAACACACTGTATTAGAAACAATGCATTCTTTCATCTTAAAAGAAAAATTGAAAGTACAAGCTACATTAAGAACTCGTTCATGTAATCATTAACTTGCTAGTAAGAGCAAAAATTCCTATAATTACACGAATAACTTACTGAGAACACATGTTAACAAGGTCTTTATCGGTAGTGTTTTGGTTGAGGCCACGGATATACAAATTTGTTTTTGATAGTTGTTCTGCTTGCTGTCCTTGCATAGCATTATTGCTAAGACTTGTGCTCATTGTCCCGCTTTGACTGCCGGTAGCACTGCTAGAACTACTGTTAGTGTTAGCTGGAGAAGAGGCTGTAGGCACCCGTTGTCCACCATACTGTAACACATTGTCAAAAAATATATGTAAATACAAAATTACATTACATGTATTATATATAAATTTTATTATTATCATTGAACATCAAATCTAAATTTATAATTAAATTTTACAAAACACAAAGCTGTTACACATTTCAATTCAAATATGTATACATTGTAGAAAATCGTGAAAGTTACTATAGCCTTACCCGGTGAAAAAAAAGGGTTAATAAATTATTTTCGAATCATTTTATCAATTCACGTATTCATATATTATCAGAATATAAATCTTTGACGGCAACTTGTTATCTATTCGAAATCATGCCGGTTGCTTCTAAAAAAAGATAAAAAGTATATATACACTGTTCTATGTGAGACACGTACACATTTCGAAAAGTCAATTTAAAATTACAGTTACGATTGAAAAGAAACAAGAATCAGCGATGAAAAATCGATAGAAACAACGATAAAAACATCCGCGTATCATTTCAACGAGAACGACATGCCGCGTTGTCATGGCCCCACCCGGTTCAAGAAAGGGTTAACCCTTTCGCTGCGCAAAGGTTAACGCATTCCTACTGTCTGCGCGCGTCCTTTTTGACAGAATTACAAAAACATACCAGTTATAATACTTTTACATTAACAAAACGGAAAACTCTAATAAACTGTACATCATTTGATAAACTCTCTTCTACGCTCCGTGCACAATTTATAGGTTACCTTATCAACTAGAGATTCAGAAAAAGAACGTACAAGACGTTTGCGCTGCATGGTCGCTATCTAAATGTCAGCGCACATATAATCATAACGGGTATCATCCCTGTTGTTTGTTTAACAAAGAGTCTCCAGTCATGAGCAATAAAAAAAGCAACGAATTTACATCATCCAAAATCTCAAATATATTTCTCCATAATGTACAATAAAAAAAATATGTCACAATTCAGATCAACAATGCAACGTGTCAATAAGTGATTGTTAAAGAAAAAAAGAAAAATGAGATGTAGTTTCATGTTTCTTGGCGTACCTACAAACTATTTAGCGTATAAATCATTGCAAAGTAACCGAAACGAATCGGTAGATGTTTAACAACAAGTGCATTGTGATGAAGGAACGAAAGGAAGAGGACTTACCGACGCGTGCTGTGCGTAGGTGGCGGTGGCGTAAGGATTCGCCGTAGGCGGTAGTTGCTGTGCACCAACGGGCATCTGTCCGGCCGCCGCAGCTGCAGCCGCACTCGGATACCGCGTGTACGGTGTGTAAGCGGCGGCTGCCGCAGCCGCAGCCGCAGCCGCGTGAGAGGGCGGCGCTGCGCCCCAAGCCGCGGCACCGCTCGCACGATACTGCACCGGGTTCCCGCCTCGTGGCCCGCCACCGGTGTTCCCCTTCAATCCGTGCCCGCCTCCACCGCCGCCGCCGCCACCTCCACCTCCGCCACCTCCACCCGCTGGACCAACGCCAACGCCGCCGCCTGTGGCGCCGCCACCACCTCCACCGCCGCCGCCGCCCCCGGCGTTACCATTGTTAGCACCCACGTACGTCGGTCTCGGACCGTTTGTACCCTGAAATAGAAAAAAAAAACATCCAATATTCTTTCCTTTTCAACCGTTCAAAAATTTTGTAAATCAATTTATATTTTAATACATTACCGACCGGTAGCGGTTGCATATAAGCCTATAAATAGGCTATCGGTCGGTAAAGTGTTAAGAAATCTGAATAAATTTTTTAAATTTCTTATAATAAACATAGAAATTTAAGGGGTAGTTAAATTTCGTTTGTGACCGCGTTACCCCAGAAAGGGATAATAGAAATTATTAATGTTTAATTAATAGGTTGACTGCTAAGGTCCGTTTGGCCTCCTTTCTGGACACGTCACTGACATAATGAGACACAGTAATATGTTAATTTTTCAAATATGACCTTTTGATTTGATAGTTTGTATTATTTAAACTTTTAGTTTAATACTTTGCATTATCGGTGTAATAAGATCGACAATTAAACTTTCATCAATTGCTTTATCACATTAAATTCAAGGTGTCGATTACCGTCATGGCAATTAACTTTCTGCCGTGAAAAGGGAAATAACTTGATTAACGGATTAATATCGCTTCGAGTACTTTGATAATAATTGTTCAATCTGTAGCAATGATAATTGGAAGAAGCTGATTTTCGCTCGCAACAATTTTTTTGCAATCGTTTCTACGCTAATTCCTCTCGGACGTGTTTCATGGCTAAAGACTGTTACGTTATGGCTCTTAAATGATTCTGCGCGTGAAAACCTATACACAGATATCACAATGTGTCATGGTTAGAACACACAAAGTGCACGGTGGTCGCTCTGCTTACCGGCCATCCTAATTAGAGTCATTTGCACAGTAAATTCGTGTCAGTTAATGTCTTTAGCAAACACATTACAGTGACTGTTGTAAGTCCGCGTAAGTACAATCGGTTGTGTCTGCGGCCAGATAAATTTATTCACAAATAGACCTTAATTGCAACGTTCAGGCTCGAACGTAAAACAGACTCGAAGGTTGCTCGAGGATGTTCAGTTGAAACTGAATAAACACGTGATTGTTTGATCTCTTTTTTCTTTTTCTTTTTTAAATATCGATTCACTTGGTCGACACTTTTAATTCGACATAGATCAGTCCCTACCCACACTCGATTATTAACATCAACGTTATTTCTATTTATTTCATACCAAATGACAAATTGCAAATGTTCAAGGACAAGTTTATCGTACAAAACTAAATTAGGATACACTGATCTCTGTAATTCTTTGATAAGTGAATGAAGACGAAAGAAACGAGTTTTCTTCGTCGAACAGGTAACTAGCGGAAAGGATTTTATTCTTGGCGTATTCTTTCAACGGGGCAAACGATTTTCTTGTCAGAATCTAATCAAAGGTTCACGGAAACATTTTCTATAGGAAACTGATTGCCAGGATGTTAAAAATAAATCCACACGATCGCTTCTCCCTCGTGATCACGAAGGAATTCCTCAATCTGAAGTGGCTTTGACTATTTTTAGACGAAGTAATATGTTGATTATCACGGTAGAAAAAAATAAAATTCTTAGGTGTTGCAATTTCTTTTGCGCAAGAATCAACCCTCCTCCCCATAAAAAGGAGGGTAAATTTGAAACACGTTAATATAATCTTTACTTAATAAAATTATTCAATTTACATTATTAACACGTTGACTGTGCTAACACGCTGAAACTCTAATTATTCAGAATACAATCAATTTTTTAATTTAACCTTTCAGTTCGATAACTAGCATTATCGGCTTAATATTAACACGTTGACTGCCACGGGGGTCATCGGTGACCGGCACCCGAAATTTTTTACAATCAAATAATTAATAAAAGAAATGACTAAATAAACCACGGATAGCGTTATCATTAAGCTAATAATGCTAGCTATCGATTTGAAAGGTTAAATTTTAAAATTAGTTGATTATATTCTTAATAATTAGGATTCCAACGTGTCTGACTACCCACGTCCGTTTTCACTGTGGCAGTCAACGTGTTAACGCTAACCGCAGGTTATTTCATTGTTTCGTTTGGTAATTATTTGATTGTAAAAATTTTGGGTGCCGGTCACCGGTGACCCCCGCGGCAGCTAACGTGTTAATAGAACATGACAATATAACGTCTTAAAAAACATTTTGCTACCCTCTTGAGGATCGGAAACCATTGTAACAGACAAACGTACAGAAGCGTTTAATGGACGTAGCGAAAGGGTCGAAGCCGACAAAATTCTATGAAAATTGAATGAAAATTCATCAAGCAGCTTTGCTGCATCTGTCGCAATCTCTCAGGACTAAGCGTATCCAGGACTTTCGAGCGCGTGTTGCATTCCAGCCTCTTTAGAAAGGCCTCTCTCGTTGATTTGCATTTTTGGCGTAGTTGTGATAACACGGTTTACCGTTTGCCAGCAGAGAACGAACCGGCCCGCTGCGTGAAACATAGAGAAACCAGTTAAGAAAAGAAGGGAATAGAGAGGGAGGAGAATCCAGCTGAAAGTCACGGTTGTAAATCACTTATCATGAAACTCCAAGTTAGCTTGTCGCTTCCTGTACTACTTAACTAACTGATCTCTTTTCCTCCCTTTCTTCCTTTCCACCTTATTAGCGAACGGCACCAACACACGAGGAAGTCCCGTTTTCTGCTACCTTTTCCACCGGAGTTTCTACCTTGTGCTATACAACGACTGTGTTACGGCAGAGCTCGTTAATTTGCACATTTACCAGATATTCGATGTTCAATTCGAGTGGAAAAAAACATCGATCTACTTTTCCACTTCCTGCATCCCCTAGTATTAGTTTCATTTTTTTTTATCCGTCGGCAATTTGTTTTTCTCTGTCGTAAATTTCAAACTTTCTTCCTTACTTACAAGGGGACTTTACTATAAGATACCCTTTGATCTTTCCTATTTTCATATACAGGGTGTTCGACAACAGGTGGGCATAATTTCAGGGGGTGATAGCTGGGGTGATTCTGAACCGCTTTTTCCTTTGCCAAAATGCTCGTTAAGGCTTCATTTTTGAATTATTAATGAAAAACGGCAGTGTTGGCTACGCACCCGAGTTTACCGCAGTCAGGAACGAACAAATCCACACATTGCTGGAACCACAAATTCGTCTACGAGGTACAAAAACTTACGATAGTGTAAGAGAACGGCGTTTCGTCTCGGGATCGACTGCCCAGACTCGTCAGGGGATCCCTGTCCCAGACGCCTTGATACCGTTCTTTGAAGAACATACCGGACGACTGCCAGCGAGAAATCTCGCCACCTGGCGGCCGCCGACCCGAACCAAGGGCGTCCGGGAGGAGACGAACGCACGTCTTCTAAGGTAGATAAAAATAATTGGTTTCTGACTTATAGAATTAGCGCTGTCAATAAATTTATGCTAATAAGCAGTCGTGAATTTGTGATCATGACTAATCTGCGATTTTCGTAAATTTCAATTGCTTGTAGTTTCTAGATGCGTTAATCGATTTCGATGAAACGTTGTATACAACTTACTGAAATCTACGAAAGGTATGTTTTAAATTTTCATTATTGGCTCGGATAAAAAAGTCGAGAAAAGTGATCCTCACTGTATCCTTCATAATTTCAACCGACTGGTACTTTCTCAACATTTTTTATTTTTATCATCTAGTAAACCAGTTCTTCTAGCTTCTCAAACAAAATTCAAAAGAAGGAATTGTGTTTTAAAAGGTGTGGGAATAATTTTGTGACCGACTGTACGTAACGATTCAAATAAATCATTGTAAAAATAATTAAAAGAACGGGACGAACTTATGTTACAACCTAATAATAACGAATAATATATTTCTTTAGTATGAAACCGGTCCTCGTTGCAAATTACGCTCTCCTTTTCGTCGTTCAGGGATGGTCAATAGTAAAATTGGAAGAGGCTTCGTCTTATTCCCATCGCTAGGTACGGGTGCACGTTACAATGATGCGCAGACGTGGTAAGCAGGAAGTGACATCCGGTCGGTACCATCACGATACCCATTTCACACGTCGTTCTCTATTTCGCAGTGACCAACGGCCACGTTGTCTACATGCCGTTCAATTGAACCGGCGGGCGTCTACTACTACGCTCAAATCATCCGTCGCCTTGTCGTGGTTAAACCCCTTGTCTTACGATTATCCCGACAGGTGTGTCAGTCAGAGCTGAATATATTTTTGAAATTGAAATATTACATGTGTGTATGTATTTTCTTTTTTCTCTGGTATTTAAACATACACAGAGATGGCGCTTAAGAGATTAATTTTCTTTTTTTCTGCCCAACGAACACTGTTGTCATATAATCATTCTTATCCTTTTTCCTCAAATCTTTTTATATTATTTTCTATTATCCTCGTGTCTCAGAGCATTAAAATGCTTCCTATAACCTTTTCTTAGTCGTGCCTGAAAAATGGGAGCGAAACCACCGGGATTTGAACCCTGGATTTCTGAGTGACAGTCGACTACACTATTCACTTCTCCACGGTCCACTCCTAAATATTACATTTACTTCGAACTTGACAAACATTAACTGTGTTAATTATAATAAAAATTATAGATAATAATTATAGAAAAAATTTGCTACGAATGCTCGAGAATCCATTTATTTTAATTTTTCTTCCTAATTTTCTATATTCTGATGTAAATTCAACTGAAATTTCACATTTTAAAATATTTCAGTAAATCACGTGTGTCGCCCCCGAGGCACCACTCGAGCGCAAAGGGTTAACATTCAATTGTGATCAAAGTTTGAACGATAGAAATCGCATCTGAAGTGTAAGGTGTGTCACGAGTGTGACACGTTATTGTAGTGCAAGGGGTTAAGCCTACAGTGCACACCTTGGCCTTGAAAGGCTGCCTTTATTGTGCTCTGTTATAAAGTGGAATTCGTTTATTATGATCACTTTGGGACTTGCAATTTTTGATAACAATTATCGGTTGATAATACCGCAGGGAGAATAACAAATTGTCATTATTTACTTGGTAAATGTACACACGAAATGATTCTATCAGCAACGAATATCTTACTGATTTACAGGTAAATTTCTAACATAAACTGGTCAAGGGACATGACTCGTTAGATCGTGGCCGAGGAGCATTATCGTAAATTTCACTTCGAGAGTACTTCGCGCACAGCGAGGCTTTCTTCGACTTCGAGAAAATTAATGGTTTTCCACTTCTCGCCACTTCGCCATGATTGTTTGAAAACACTTGTATAAAAGAACCATACTCGCGACTTACATTGTAACGGGGAGAAATAATTGAACAGAATTAGAATAAACAGAATGACTAACACTTTTGGCTGAGAATTCTTTCCTTTTTAACACGTTAAGCTCCACATCAGTGACCAACAACACGAAATTTTTTACAATCAAATAATTGACAAAAAGAACTATAAAACAAAACCGTGGATAGCGTTAATATTAAGCTAACAATGCTGGTTATCGAATTGAAAGATTAAATTTCAAAATTAATCGACTGTATCCTTAATAATTAGGATTTCATCGTGTCTGACTACGTATGTCCGTTTTCACTGCGGCACTCAACGTATTAACACGTTGACTGCCACAGTGAAAACGGACGTGGGTAGTCAGACACGCTGAAATCCTAATTATTAATAATACAATCAACTAATTTTCAAATTTAACTTTTCAAATCGATAGCTAGCATTATTAGCTTAATGTTAACGCTATCCGTGGTTTATTTTATCATTTCTGTTGG
This sequence comes from Stelis phaeoptera, assembly GCA_943735885.1. NCBI lineage: Eukaryota > Metazoa > Arthropoda > Insecta > Hymenoptera > Megachilidae > Stelis > Stelis phaeoptera. The sequence goes on from OX030933.1 coordinate 10,812,245, forward strand.
TAATTATTTGATTGTAAAAAATTTCGGGTGCCGGTCACCGGTGACCCCCGTGGCAGCCAACGTATTAAGGATACACGAAAGTTTTCATCGCTTACGAATACTGTTGAAATTACAATATATTAACACTTTACCGACCGATAGCCTATTTATACGCTTACATGCAACCGCTTACCGGTCGGTAAAAGTGTTAACGATCCCAAATATCAAACGAAGGTAACACGTGGTAATGTAATAATATTAATAAATATGAAATTTTCATCTAACATTAGCCGTAGAAAGCAGCGTCGATCCAGAAGGGTTAATAACACAAGGTACCGTATTAGAAGCTTAAATTCTATTGATTAATTAATCGATCGTGCCCTCGATAACCAACCGAGCCACGTATAACACAATTAGCAATTAACAGCAGACTGAATTAAAAGAATCCAACTCGTATCTGCTACGTTTCAAAAGGAACAATCAATGTTTCAACGTACAACCGCGTAAACGTGTTAATCCTCGAACCACGGAACCGGGTCAATCGTAACCCAAACCTATGAGATATACAACCACATGTATACAACCACATTTCGACTATAATTAAAAATAGAAATATTTAAATATCAAGGTTGAAAAGTGATGGTATATAAAATGTAAAAATGAAAAGTGGTAAACGTAATTGAAGTCTATCGTATTGGAGAAACGGTTTTCTTCAAATTGATTAAGAACATGTACGGAATCCATAAGGACTCGGAGAACAGAAATGAAAAGAATATAGAAATTGGTAGATTCTTTTTTTCTTTTCTTATCAGGGAGGCGTGACTGTACGAGGTCACTGATAAATGATAATGGTGGGGGTCTTTTATCGACTCGTCCAACATACGTGAAACTACATGCTCTCGTAATCACTTTCTAAAATAGTCTTTCACCTTATTTTGTTATTAAACTGTTTTACTAAGCTACGCACACATTTTCGACTTGTTGACCAGTTACATGTCTTAAAAAGACAACACAAATATTGAAGGCGAAGCATGCGTAATAACAGGTAAGAAAATAGTTTTAATATTTTTAAATAACAGGGTAAACTTTCAGGATATTTATACAGTGTGTCCCACAAACTCTGTCCAATTAAATATCTTGGTTATTTCAAACAATACGAGAAAATGTTACTTATAAAAGTTATAGATGATTACTGTAGGCATCGTGGAAAAAAGCGGACGTTATATCGAAGGGAATCGAACCCGAAAACCTCGGATTCGTAGGCAGCCGCGCTATTCCCTAGACCAAACACCGTCCGACTATCCTCTATTTCTCCACGACGTCTCTAATGTTTTGGGTATGGTGGTCCCATTGACACAGTTGCTTGTCCTTGATTTATTTTAACGCTGGAGCAATAAATATTTACCTCTGACTGACGCATATGTCGGGAAAAATCGTAAGGCAAAGGATTAATAAATATGAAATTCTGATTAAGTTTGCATACTCCTAATAATATTCTTTACTTTCCTATTTCTGTTTCAACCGAATCTTTCGAAGAGTTCAAACGTGCCTATAACATTCTATCGTTGACGTTTTGAAATACAAACGACAAGTTGTCAATGATCGACTGACATTTTTCTGAAAGAACCCGAGTTCTAGTGTTCGAAAAGACAAAACACGCTCGTACGAAAGAAAATCAAGCGTGGACGCGAATAAAAAGAATCGAAAAGAATAATATTCGACTAGACAATTTCTACTTTCGCTATAAAATCACGGTGCAACGCGCGTCCGTGGATCGAATGGCCTTGCAAGATATAGTTTGGACCGCACTTTCTTTTATGTTAATACATATCCCAAAGCAGGAGAGCTGAGAGGGATCAGGATGTCCCACATACCACGCCAGGGTAGAACCCCCGTCAGTTGTACGATCTCGCATGAATGTTACGCTCTATTAGCAAACGGACTCGCGTTACAAATACGATAAACATTTTTCATCTTCTTTTTGTCAAAAGAAAAAGATCCATTAACGTAGACCGTGAACGTCGTTCTTTGAAAGTTTTCTCTCAGGAGCATCGATGCATGCAACATGAAGATTGCCTGCCTTCTGTTGTTTTTCCAAACGACATCTTTAATTAATACACAATTATGAAAAACGACCGAACAGAAGAATTCGACTTGAAACGATCAACCCTTACCACACGTCTCGCAGACACCAAACAATTTTTCCAAATATGTTTGTATCTTCTGCAAATAAGAACTACTAGTCACTTAACTTTATTATCGTGATAATCGTACTAAAAACATAGTAATGCTTGAAACAATTCTTTTCTGTTTAAAATCGACTCCATTTGCAAGATAAGTATTGCTCGAAGACTAACTCCGATTAAATTTCATCTTATGTGTGCACCGAGTGGTTATCTGAATCGGAATACCGCACGTTATTTGTTCCTAGGTCGCGTACTTGGAATGCCAAGGGTTAAGTTCATAAGACGAATGTTTTATGAAAAGAAAAAAAAAAGAATAAAGAAGAGATCGGTATAGCGTTTAAATTTCTCGTGTATACCTGGAGAGTAAATCAAGCGAGCAGATAAAGTTCACCGTGCGTTAGAATTGCAACTCGGTTTAATCCCGTTTACCGCTTCACGGCCAAGACGCATGCAGTCGGTGAGCATGGTAACAGATATAGACCGTACAGGTACCCGAACTACTCTCACGCAGTGGCGCAGTCTCGATTTCATCCAGGGGAATTCATTTTTCATCCTTCAGAATTGCAACCGTTAACTCGTTTGTTAACCATTTACGTTCAAACTAGAAACCAATGCATTTGTATAAACAATTATGAACACTAGACAAACAGGAACGAACCGTGTTAAAATATATAAGAAATATAAATACTCTTTCGTACTTTGATCATCTAAAATTGAAACAAACGAAACATCAAAAGCTGCTCGACATCTTCCATTTACTGTTTGCCTCCGATACACCACTGGTTGTTTCACGCGGCGCTGGCGTGCATGCGTGTAGCGATGGGACCAATATTCTCGCGTGCGTAGTCGGTACTGCAGAAAGAAATTCCGCGATTTCTCACGCGACTACCAGATAATGCTTCGTCGATTATCTTGAACGAACGTTTCACCTATAAGTAACGGATAAATAATTACCAGGAACACGACAGCGTTAACAGTAAATACAAGAACCGGTGATCTCTGCGTAAACTAACCAAGTCTATCGTTCGTGTTCGAATCGAATCTAAAAGAATTAACGAAATACTTACAACCTCGATGTACTCTCATATATGTATGTTTAATCGATGGTAATACGAAAATTTAGATGCAAAGAAAAAAACTGAAGAACATTTATTAACCGGTATTCTAAAGAGGAACGAATCGAGTCGATCCCATAGCTGACCATCGACGGATGCGCGTGGATGCGCATGCGCATGCGCACGCGTCCTTAATAACCGCGAGGGGACGGGAAAAGAAAAGTGCGGGGAGGGGAGGGGGCAGGTAGAAGGGAACCAGTCGTCAGGCTTGCTCATCCCTCCGCGAAAGAGTTCCTCTTTGCCGGCACATACCGGACATTCCGTTTCTTCGCCTTGAGAAGATACGTACATGCTACGCACTCACGCAAACACCGTTGACGCGTTGATCCTTTTCGCATTTTCACAGATACACCAATTTTCGGAACATATGCGATCTTCTTTCGAAGATTCTATATTGAAACGTTACGCGGTGTTGTACGTCACTCGGTTATCGGACCGAACGGAGATTTAGTAAGGGACAAAGAACGGAATCTGACGTTCGTACGTTTTCGGGAACAATCGGAAGCGATCGTGAACTTGCTAATCGGGGACGATGAATTCGAACGATACCGCGAGACCAACGGTAGAATAACAAGTAGGATTTCACGCCAAAGAACAATTACTTTCAGATCGTTGTACCCACAAGGTCGACCTCGAGGCAAACGAGTGCACAATACCATTACGTTTACCTTATACACGATTAACCGTGTCATCGTCGAAGTCGATGGAAAATTCGACGGATACATTAACGCAAGATTAGAATTCGATCGAGAATGTTTATCGTGTTAAAAAAGATACGAAAATAACAATTGCACGGGACTAGAAATTCGATATCGTGACACGTCCTTAGTTTCGTGCGTCCAAAGTTGCGGTTCGTATGCACGTGAGAACGTGCTTTTAATAAGACGCTCCGTTGAAAATATTTTCTCCTCGGCGTTCACTAATGAAGTCACGTATCGTGACTGACTGAACGGCATACTTTGAAATGCTACGTTACGTAAAAACATTGTTGGACAAAGCAAAACTGTTTAAATATCGTTAAAAGACCTCTTCTGGGGTGTGATTAAAATCTAATTTCAACGCGCTTAAAACGATATTAAAATCCGAATATCATGGAGGATTATAAATAAAGATACGGGCGTACCTAATATAATCAGGACGGTTAATTAAATACTCGCTGCCTTCGAATCGTTGGAAACTTACCTGAAACAGAAAGAATAAAAACATATTAGTTTAAAGCACATGCTATTGTTGATAAAAATATTTTTGAGGTTATGCTTGACCGCCATATTGAAAATAGCCAATCTTAATAAACGTATCCTTTTTATATAACATTCTTGGAAATTAAACAACTATATGCTTTTATAACAATAATAATAATAATAATAATAAAATGTTAAACATGTTTGTAAAAACATCAATATTCCAAAATGGAAGAAAAAAAATACGTGTTTGTAATAAAAGTAAGTCGAATATTTTCCGTCTAATTAATAATCGGCTTGTTTACGGATATGTTCGCGTGCACTTTCCTTATTGATCCACGTAGGTGAAAATCGGCCTGATAAGAACGTTATAAGGCCCCACGGGCGTATGTCTAGTGAAAGTAACGAAAGACATGTTGGTTTATTTGAAATTGCAACGACCGGCAAAACGGCCGCCATTTCTATGCGGAGATCATTCACGCGCGATGCGTGGTGGTTGTGTCGACGATCGATTTTTATCGTGCTATTAGAAAAAGGAAAGAAGAAAAAAGAAAAAAAAATATATATATATACTCCCTGAAACTAAATCGAATTCCGCGAACGTTATCCGACCTTATGTAAATCGACTTTCCTTTTTGCGCGCGGAACGAATACTTACGGGCCATGATTACGAAAACACGTTCGATCTACGTAGCAACGAAGGAAGTTAAGGAAGGAAGGAAAATTCATCGGATCGGGTAGAAATTTTTTTTTTGTCCATCGGACAAACAAAAAAGATAATAAAAAGAACTGGACACCAAGTTCACTGACTCTACACGATGACTAATACGAAATTAATTACTCGACCGCTAACGTTTCCTTCCAGACGCCTTAATGGCGCTCGAACTACGTGAAAACTATGCGAATCAACCGGTGTAGAACCGCAACACTGTTCGCTGAAAATTCTGTATTATTTATACTTAAGACACTGGAAGAAATAAATAGAAACTATCCCCTTTTCTTTTTTAACCCTCGAACGACGAAACCGGATCAATTATTTAACCCTCGTCCGAGGGTTAGCTCTCTCCATGGTCCGTCATTCAAAACCTTAACCTCCAAAAAATTACATACGTATGTATATGTTAATTTCTGTCGTTATATGCGAATTTAAGAACATAATTGTATAAAATCTAAAATATATTTTCACGTGTAAATTATTATAATGCGAAACTACATACGGCAAATGGTATGCATGTCGGTGTCCTTCGATTTTTTGGATGGATTCCCAGATTCAACAGGTTTCGTGGCACGAAATTCGACTGCGGTGTAGCTGAATTTTTTTTTTTGAATTTCGAATCGAATTATTCACGATGGGAACGCGAACGGGTTATATTTATTGTCCCGTTAACGTTCGAACATAAAACTAACAGGCACGCGTTGAAAATGAAATTGAATTACTTAACGACGTAAATAAACGTATAAACACGGGATCGGAAGTTGCCATGCATCCTTTTGCCGCGTATACAATGCCATAATCAATTCCATAGACTTTATTATACTTCAATAAAATACTATAGCCAATCATTTATTTATTCCAGACTGCACCGAGTGACACGGAACCACGTGCTCCTGTAGACGCTTAAAGCAACGGAAGTTACATAATACGTAAACAAAACTGCCTGGAGCATAATCTCGAAAAAATATCGCGAATATAATCCCCCCACCCCCGTTAACAATTGAATTTGATTACCTGAAAACGATCCTTTATATCGAATTCGATTGTCCAATAGACGAGCGCGGGAAAATTTAAACTTCGTAACTCGACCACCTACGCGATTCCAATCCTATTAAATGATTTTGCTACGAATTTCTGTAGAATTTTCAAGATCAACATAATGCAGATCAATGGATTCGTTCTAAGGTAAGCTATGTCTAGCGTGGAAAAAACTACGTTTCCATTTAAAGAAACAAAGATCACCTTCAAATCTCGGAGACGCCTCCACCCAGAAAAAAAACAGTGTACACCGTTTTAAACATTTTTTTTCGAATAATGAATATTTTGCGAGATAATCGCGTGGAAAGATTATAATGAGACACCCTGTACATGTACGAAATAAATCCTTATTAGAATTTTTGATTCTAAATCCGCCACTGAAGAAATAACGAGCGTCGTCTTAATCCATCGTAAATAAGAACCGTACATGTGAGCAAAATGAACTGAAAAAATTTAAATAACTTAACAAAAGTATGATATAAACGTATACAAACTTTCAAATTAGTTACACTCTTCCATTTTTACAAAAATGTAAAATAATCCATATTTTTCAGGAGGAAAAAAAAAAAAGAAACCCCCCCCCATTAATTACAGCCATTGAAAGAGGAATTCCAGCGCGTCGATCTATCGCGATTCATGCACGTGTCACCGGTTATTAGCGGCGTTTAAACCGTGGCTCGGCTAGACCGTACGCTTGCATTAACGTAATAATTCAAGAGCCGACGCAGAACTAAGAGTCGAGACGGAATAGAATGATTGCTCGCATACCACGGACACGTAACGAACGTGTGTACACCACATATGCCCAACGATTAACCAGAAAGTATTGTGTATCGTTGAACTCGCGTTTCGCCGTTAGACTTTGCTCGTAGTGCAAAGAAATTCGGTCGATTTCTGAAATTCCAATCAATCAGACTCCACAATCTACCTCGCGTTGTAATTATAAAAAAAAAAAGCAATGATTGTTTTGATGTTATCTACAAGATATGAGAGTTAATGAACATTTTATTCTTCTATAACAGAGAACAGTTATATATTTTAATAGAAATTAAAAAAGGGGAATGTTACCATTTGTAGTCTTAGAAATTTTAAGTTTAACAAAATTTCTCTTATGAAATTTTAGAAGTTATTAAATTAAATAATCAAGGATACAGTGATTATTTATGAAGCGTCGAAGAGATGGACGGTAGAAAGAAACGATTCATCGGCGTAGAAACCGCGACAAAATCCGGTTTTATATTCAACATCTTTCGAAGCAGATGGACAGTTTAATGGCTCATCATCAATATCGTCAGACTGACCTACATATACACCAGGACATGGATCTCTCCTTGCGAATCTCGTTTCTTCGCAATGCCATTATTATTTGCCTAAAGCTCGTTGAATTTCTGTTAAAACATTCACCTTTCGTCAGCCACGGAATTCATCGACAGACTCTCAACGTTCACCGATGGAGGCTGATGTAAGACAACGCAACAGTGATCAATATACTTTCTTTCCATTGAAATATTTGAAAACTTCAACACTACACCTACCGACGTTTATATGTACACTTACTCTCAATTTGGAAATAAAATAGAAAAATAAATGATTAAATAATATAAACGTGGATTAACATATACAGCATGTTTTTCCTAATAAATTTTTCGATTTAAAATAAGAAACACTCGATCGGTCATTTCGACCGCGTCGGTAAGTATAGTATCAATCTATACTAGTGGAAATTAATTCTGGACACTTTTAAATGTTTACAATTTCGCATTTATTTAAATTATTGGTTTGGCCAATAAGTAATGTCCGATTTTTCCGTTTGATATCGCCGCTGCTGTTTTTATAACAAAACACTATCCATAATGCATAAAACGTATATATTATCTAAAAGCTAAGATTCCAATGTATAATTTAAAAAAATATTCATCGTGATTGATTAAATTTTTCAGTGTTTATTTTGATTTGAAAATCATGCTTTTCTATTTTCGCAAAGGAAAAGATACACGGCTCAAACGGCAATAAAAAAAAGATTATCGATGTGCACGAAGAAGATGTTTGTTAATCAAAGAATGATGCAAAGATGGTTGAAAAATTATCGGGGTGGACATTTTAGTCTTACCGATGAGAAACGTTCTGACAGACCAATCAGTATCGATAAAGATCAAAATCTCCAGTCTAATTGAAAGCAATCCACGTAATACCACGCGTGGGATTGCTGAAATGTTAGGAATTTCGAAATCAAGCGTTGAAAATCATTTGCATCAACTTGGTACGATACCGAGATACGATGTTTGGATTCCACACAGTTGGAAAAATCCGACATTACTTATTGGCCAATCCAATATTGAACGCACTGCGGACCGCTAAGAAATCTGTGAGACATACGGCTGGCAACAAAAGTCTGTAGCTGTAAACGGCAAGGTTCTGCATGTTTGTAGAATCGCCAATTCTAAGATAACACGGGACTACGTCTCCTATCGCAAAAGTGATAACGATATGTAGTCAAAATACACAGAGAACGATGATCAAGTTCAAGGAGAGCCCTAAACGGGTCCAGCCCCAGTTCACGGTTGATAAAACAAAGAATCACCCCGTGGATGATTGGATGTCCAAGGTAGTCGCGTGAGCTCGATACTCGTCTGTACAGCGTGTATCATTCGTGGACGATCTGATTGTTTCACGAGGTAAGGACACGGAAGCACGCGATATGCCGGCTAATAATATCCACCGTCGGCCTAAACTCGGTTAAAGGGTGTCAGGCTCGAGAGGCGACCAGGCAGCCAGCCAGCCAGTCAGCTAGTCGGCCATTTTCTCTCTATTTTCTTGTATACCTCCCCCCCCCCCCCCCCCCATCTCTTATTTTCCACCTTTTAGTTTGCTACATGTTTGTCCTTCTGCTTTTTCGCGAACGCGTGTGCACCGACGGTAACGATGCGACTCACGTCGGGCATACGTATCGTACGAGGAAGACGTTCAGCGAAATACACGTGTAACTTCTTCCCCTGTTCTTTGATAAACGCAGCTACGATCACTCAGACATTTAATGTTATAAAAATTGAAATAGCAGAGTTTGCTTTTCTTTTTGGAACACATCGGTCGGGTGGAATCATTGAAGTATCTTTTTATAGGGAAAGAGTGATGATTTTGGGACGTATTGTTGATGTTGAGTACATTGTGTTTTCCTAGGGAAAATGGCGACGGATGAGAAATAAACTCCTGCCATGTAACTGATTATAGTTAGCAAAAGAAAAGACGTAAACTTTCATTTACAAAATAACCTTCAAATTTATTACACGAAACTGAAGTATTGAGAAATAACAAATAACTATTGTAACTAATGTAAGTAGGTAATATAACAGGCGTCGGCAATCTTTTTTGGCTGCGGGTTAAAATCAACTAAAATGTGACTATTAAGAAGACGGTTCGGGTCGATGAGTATTTTCATTTTGAAACAGTCCGTTAATGAATAATAAGATACATTTTATCGAGAAAACTGTTACAATGTGCTTTCAAACTCTTTTTAAACTAAACATGAAAAAACAAAATTCTAATTCTGATTATTATACAAACAAATGTAACTGTCAAATTTTATAAATTGAAAATTAATCGACTGTATCCTTAATAATTAGGATTTAATCGTGTCCGACTACGTACGTCCGTTTCCACTGTGCCCCTCAACGTGTTAAGGATACGCGAAAGTTTTCATCGCCTACGAATACTGTTGAAATCACAATATATTAACACTTTACCGACCGATAGCCTATTTATACGCTTATATGCAACCGCTGCCGGTCGGTAAACTGTTAACGATTCCAAATATCAAACGAAGGTAACACGTGGTAATGTAACAATATTAATAAATATAAAATTTTCATCTAACATTAACCGTAGGAAGAAGCAGCGTCGATCCTGAAGGGTTCATAACACAAGGTACCGTATTAAAAGCTTAAATTTTATTAATTAATTAATCGATCGTGTCCTCGATAACCAACCGAGCCACACATTTACACAATTAGCAGCAGACTGAATTAAACGAATCCAAAGTGTATCTGCTACGTTCCAGAAGCAACAATAAATGTTTCAACGTACAACCATGGATACTTTTAGAAATGCAAATGTCCTGCGATACACAATGCATCAACCTGTAAGAATCGTGTCTCGAGCGAATGAAATTGCGCAAGGTACGAGAGCCTCTGGACATTGTACGACCTTGACTCGTCGTAGACATCGAGTACCGTTGTCTGTCTAGAGAATTTTTTCCCCGATGACACGTTAGGTCGCCGAATGCCACCGCCAACAAACATTGTTACACCGTCCCGACATGAGTTATCCTCTTTCCGTACACGGAGGCTACTTATATCTAACCATCCGTGCAGACGGTAAATACCCACGATATGTCAACAACCGAACTTTTGCCTTGTGTCTGGTTTGGTCTTGTATCTGGTGAATCATTCGTTCCATGGTTAAGACGTGGATCAAGGCTGGTTCTGGTAGGTATGCAGTGCGTGCCTGCACGCGGGCGGTTAATTCCCTAGAGTCTCCGGGTAAATATTCGGAAGTGTCACTCCTGCCAAAAAGAGGCTGTACATTTCTTTATCCCCTACGAGTTGAACAGTAACATATTTAATTCGTTTTACTGACTGGGGGGGCTGCGTTCCCCATATTTAATATAAGGAAATTATAAACACAATTTACCAAGTAACATATTTATTTAAATGAAACGATTATATTAAATTATATTATATATTAAAAATGGCTATCGATATTAGTTAGTGTAGTTATTAGGGGGGGTCCCAGTCAGCAGAACGCATTTAATATGTATGACGAATAAAAATCTTTAAAAAAATATTTATTGACATTGTTTTTGTTGGTGCGCTGCCATAATAATATTAAATATGACGTTTTTTAACTATAAAAAACCACACACAAAAAAATCAGCTCGATTTTGACAGGAGTGACACTTTCTAACATTTACCGAGTTTCCCACAGAAATGTTCTGTCGCAGGGAAATGAAAATAGGGATTTGATCAAATCCCTTGACTGTTTTAGTGAAAAGATGAAATAATATTGTTTAGATATATAAAAGTATTTCTTTAGTAAACCATGCATTATTAAATGTAGAATAGTTAATGAGTATTAATGAGTATTTCAATATTACGTTAATAGGCGTTAAAATACTTCATTGGTATTTTAACGTAAACATCGATAGATGAACATCTTTCAAATCTCTATATAAAGAAGACTGTTCGAAGCGATTGTGCGAATACCCCGAAGAAAATGTCAGATGTACGACGGCATTAAAACGGCGCGATGCAATAAAAGCCAATCAAATTATTTAGCATAGAAACAACGCGACGGGTTTTCCGACTCGTGATTCACCCTCGAGCATCGAAACGAGATACGATCTCATCGAGGCGAATCGTGACGAGATGTTCCATCGATTCCATGGAAAAAAAGATCGTTTTATCGTTCTCTGTCGATACATCAATAACCTTCATTGTGTCTCAACCTTCTATTCGATGCTTTTGTAACGCTTGGGTCAGTTATGGCCGGTGCATAATGAAATAATCACGAAATTGACTCGCTCCGAAGAGACCAGAGAATTTATGCTTTGATATTGAAAAATAAATTAACCCTTGAACAACGAAGGTCAAGTCAATCGTGACTCAGACCTATGGGACATGTGTAACAATATTTCTAGATTAAAATTAGAATTTTAAATGAAAGGATTCGATACATCTGTAAGATAATATTTAATGCGTTGATTGTGCAGTAAGACACATTAAATTTCCAATTGTTACCGAATTTACGTTTGCAGTTTGATTTAATATGTCATCAATAATCCTCATGGCAGTTGCTGCGTTAAAAAAAAAAAAGTGGTATTATGGGTTATATATGCTACTGTATGTAAAAACTAATCAATGGGGTAGATCAACGTTTTTTTTATTGCTTAAATCGATAGTATTCAATTCAGAAAATATATTTCTAAGGCGCCAAGTATGAATAAGCACCGGAACAGTTCAAAATGAGCGCCGAACGCTGGAGTGCCCCGAGCGCTCCCGAACGGTTCCGAACGATTCCGAGCAGGAACCGGAACTTTAAACGCGTTTTTCTCGAAACCATGTTTTCCAAACTTCCGAGCACGACTGAGAGTAAACTAATCGACCGATTCACTTGATTTTTGTTTTTAACGAAAGAATATAAATTTAGTTTCTATGCGAACCTATGATATTGGTCAAATTTAATGTTTAAAACAAGCCAGCTCTAGTATTCCAGCTCTAACTTCCGTATATGTCAGTATAATTACTCATAAAAATTAATATAAATAGTCCGATATATGTACAATAAATGGTAAAAACCGCAAAAAGATCCATCGAGTAGATTTTTTTTTCCTTTCTACACCCCTTTTACCCCCTTAAGTTATACGACCGTGATTGAAGATTAAATTTCGAAAAGCATTTCCTCGAGGGAAAGAACATTTTCAAACGATAAATCGTATAGGTATCCGATTTATTTTTAGCTGGCTTCTTTCCCCTTCATCAAACGAGACACTCGTCTAATTCGCGTAACACGATTGAGAAGTATTTCAAAACCGGAAGGGAGAAATGAGATTAATCTCGGTTCGGTGTGTATCGTCGAGATTTCCGGGTGTTCGTCCTCGCCGATCACGAAAGGGATAGAGACGAGAAGAGGAGCCGTGCAGTCGCTGCAACCGCAAATAATCGATATCCTTGCCGCGTCTATATTCCCTTCACCCTACCTGAGCTCCCTTCGTCCTTCCAATTCTACCTTTTATTTCTACCCGCCTTCCCCCGTCTGTCCCTTCTGCTCGATTATTCGTTTTCTGCATCCAACTTTTGTCCGCCTACGAGCCACGACAAACCCCCTGCTCCATTCCTCTTTATATTGTTTTATCGAATAAACTTTTTTTATTATACACAGTGAGTCAACAAGAACTGCCAAATGAAACAACTAATTGTCTATTGACTTCGTCAAAAAATGTTTGCAACGAGATTTATTGTGTTCTGATTGTCTTAGATTTTCTTTTTTTTTTTTTAATATCAGGGTTACCTTGAACTGTTTAACCCTTTGCACTCGAAGGATTTTTGGATACGATCGGATTTAGTCTACTTCTACAGCAAAGTTTTAGAACGAAAGGGTTATAAATGAACTTTCGTTAATTTTCACATTTTAAACTACTCTGGTAAATTGAATATGTCCCTCCAGGATTGCCACCCGAGTGCAAAGGGTTATTGAAGGATATTGAGATAATTGTTTTTGCTTCGTTTCGAATGTAATTTTGCAGTATACAAATATAATTCTCTTTAACCCCCATATAACACGGTATTGCCATAACAGAACGATTGTATTCCCAAAGGTAAGCAAAAACTATACTTTGAGTATTAACAACGTCTAAGGAAATCCGATGTAAACAATCTATCCTCTGAAAGTGATCACGATTTATAAGCGGATCGACTCGCATATCTAATCGCGATTGAGACAAATCGGTTCAATTATCGCTATGAATTCTCAACGTCAATCAACGTTCACTAGCCAACTGGCTTTATAAAGGTTGATTCACACTACAATTTGTATCGTGTTCGTGTTCTCCATGGTACAGCGTCGAAATACGCTAAACTTCCTTAGGGAATTTTATACTTGAAAGTTACTAGATACGATGATCAACCTATCCCCCATAATCCATCTTACCTAATTAACTAAATTAACCTATGCACTTTGAAACAATTATTAAACTTGCCACGTTTAACCTAAATCGAATCTAACCTAACCATAATTCATAGTAAATTTCCGCCATTACACCGAATGGTGGGGCTTTCCACCAAGGCGCCATTTTCTCTAGAAAAGCGAAAGATACCCGATAGTATATTTCAAACGGTGTAGTAGTAATACCTCGTGTAAGAATTACAAAAGTTGACAGAAGTGCTATCGAAAACGGGGACAAATTTGAACTGCAAATGAGTTAATGACAAAGGAGATCCTGAAACGCGATACAACCCGGTTGATCATCGGCTTCGGAACTATTATTAGTAACTTTACGATCGACAGCAGGAAGAAAGGAGCCCCGTAAAGGTCGCGGGCGGTCGCGTGCCTTCTTCTCAAAGAATAGATCGAATTTGAACGTGAAACGAATACGGAATATCTTTTTATCCGAACGTATTATACAGCGAGGAACTCGTGTCTTAATATCGCAAAATAATATCGTTTTTACCCGGGCATTCGTTCCTACGACAGTTATCTCCGTCAAGGGTGACTAATCAGAAGTCGTGGATCGTTAACGATTTGTTAACATGTTTGAAAACCGTTGACGTAGTAACAACGGTACTTTAGTGTGTTTCGCTAGATCTTTAGGTTATGAATTTTTGATATCCATCAGTTGGCGATACTGTTCAGTGGTTCCATTAATTTTGACGCACTTTGGAATTTTTAATTCATTGCACTTATGGGGATTTTTATTATTTTTGAAAATTTGCAACTTTCTGTAGTTACATTTTGAGTTGATAATATTACGATACTTTGGTTACTTTTTGCGCGCTGTTGTATTTTTAATTAATTGTACTATGGGGATTTCCGTCGCATCGAAAATGTTAGGTTAAGAATTTGCAACTTTCCACGTTTATATTTCTAATTTGTAATACTGCAATGCTTCTATTAATTCCAAAATGTTGGGTTAGAAAATTGCAACTTTCCACGTTTATATTTTAAACTGGTGATGCTACAGTATTTCTAATTTGTGTTATTTCCAGATTAATATTTCAAATCTGTAATACTACTTAGGTTAGAAATTTGCAACTTTTTATTTTCGTATTTTGAACCACTGCTTTCCGGGTTAATATCTCAAATTTGTAAGCTATACAAATTATTACACCACGGTATTTCTATTACCTTTCAAATTATAGGTTAGGAATGTGGATAACTTATAACGTCAATATTTACGATCCATAGTACTACGATTTTTCCACGATCTTTCCTTTCTTTTCGTGTTAGAAATTTATAACCCTATTTTCAATGAACAGTAACTGCAATGTTTCTATTGTCGATTGGAACCGTATAACTTTCTATATCTATATTTTCAATTGGCGGCATTCGATGCGATCGCGAGCAATAGCCGATTCGAAGCGTGATATTAGAAAATCAATTTTTCTTTTCTTCTTGCTTGAATCGCAAGGAATTTTACCCAGTCACGAAAGTGTTAATTATCGAGTTTCGTAAGACTTCTAATTCGCTCCGAGGTACGATCGATTTCGGTGTGCACAATCGATTACCTCGAAGGGAAACCGCTCCGTGTGTAAAACATTTTAGTAACTTGGTTAAGGAACATTAAACGCGTGATGTCCGAACAGTAAAATAACATGCGGATTATTTTTCCGTGTGTTTCAATCGTCAAGATAAAGCACGTGAACGTACAGTATAAAATTTCATATCTCAAGTCGAGTTAGCCGACGAGTTTTTTTTTGCACGATATCGATCAATTACATCTGGTTCATTAATAAGCCTGTCGAAAATGTACAATATTCCACTTTAATTAACCGAGCTAATAAACGAATCTAACATTTAAACGCGGATCTTTTTTTTTTTAGTTACAATATTTAACTGACGTACTCAATAAAAATATTCAAAATTTATCGTGGATGATAAACGTATCAATTTCTGAATATTCGACAAATTCATAACATCATTATCGTATAAAACGCGGAAAAAAAGAAGTAAAAAATAATAATAATAAAAAAATGCACGAAATGACGGGAGGATCCGCAAGAATGAATATTTTATAAATAAGTTTTCATTATCTTGATCAAATGTTTGATTTGTTAATTTAACACTTCAGATTATGGAGTTCAAAGTACACGAATAATAAAAAAAAAGAAAATGGTTAATTTGAGTAAGATTTTCAGAAATTCCGTGACAATATGTTTTTTCGATAAATGTTATTAAATATAAGTGAAAATATTGATCGTTTGTTTGTATGTTTTTAAAGAAAAATTCGAATCATTTGCAAACATATTACATGTTTCCTTCATTTGCATCGATACGTTTGATGCATCAAACTTGCCGTTGGCAACACTGACAAGAACAGCTGTTTGCGCGTCAATCCGTTACTGTGCGATAACCTTTCTAACGTCTAAACTACTAATAAACTCGGCTGTAGAACAATTTAGCATCGATAAGACGATACCTCGTGCCTGTAATCGATACTTATTATTGCAAACCTTATATAAAAGAAATCTATTTGTGGGACTAAATATAACCTCTTCTCTGTCTCTTTTGTATTTTTATAATACATTTTATATCGTTTGGTACGATATAACATAAAATTAGATTAACAAATATTCATGTACGAATAAGAAGAATGTATATGCAACTGTCATCGCATTGTCACTAAAAGCATACGATCAAGTTGGCTACACTGGCGAGCGTTAGGTCGAATTTCAATGTGCAGATTAAGAATGCTTCCGGATAGTGGCTCCACGTCGCTTTCACAAGCAACTGAATATTGCGTTTATTAACGGCAGTTAACTTCGATGTAACATCGAAGAAAATGTTCCAAAAATGTTATATTAATTTATCGCGCGAAATTTCTGACAGGAATTTTGGAAAACTTTACTTACCACAATAATAGAAAATGTGAAACAAGGGAAGAAGAAAATATGCCATTTTAGACAAATATCTTATTCGCAGTTATATGTAACGCGTTTCTAAATCGAATAATCGATCGAAAGTTAAGAAACTAACCTAAACGTACTTTGTTAAAGTTAATACTTTCGATTACGATTAAGAAATGTGTATAGAATTAAATTTGATATATAAAAATATAATATCAATCGGATAGGAGGAGAGATACATATAAAATTATTTCACGAAAAGCATAGCAATTGAAAGTAGACAGAGAACAGGAAGAAACGACGCGGCGGGAGTCTGCGCAGAAATGTCAGGACCGTATGCACGGGAAGAAGAACCTGGCTTTCGCGAGTATTTGCTAATGAAAATTGTAAAATGAATAAAACCATTGTTTCCTTTATTTTATTGAAATAATTTAAGCCTTCATGGACATACTGTTAAAGACTGAAACTTGCAAGTTACGTATCATGTTAAAAGGAACAATTAATAAAAGATCTAATATTGTTTATGATTCAACAAACACAAAGCAAGGTATTGACCATGCGGTCTTTAAACCTCAACCTTCCACCTCGCATATCAATCAAGTCAAATTAATCGAAAAAGTAATAAAAGATTCACAAATAATATATTGGATGAACGTACAACAATGAAACGATGCTATTAAAATATATTTGTTTCAATAAATACCTTCAATGCGTTACCGGCAACTAGTGGTCCATTATACACTTTCATCCTTCAAGTTCATCATTCACACTCGTTGAAATGTGCAAAACTTATGATCACGAGGAATCACGATTTACCGCAAAAACACGATGAAAATAAATAAAAAAATTAAGAAATCACACAATTGAGAGCGTTTAAACATGAATCTCCTCGGATACAATACGATAGAAAGGAAGAAAAAGAAAAGAAAAAAAAAGACGAAAGAAAGAATACGTGAAGACGGCCGAGAGAGGTTAAGGTGGGGGAGAGAAAGAGGAGACTGGGTGGGGCAGCAGACGCCCCGCGGCAAACTGTCAAACTACGCCGGTTCCGCAAGGTTCGTGGCCATCGGTCGTCCCCATGGTAATGCTACGTTTTCCAAAGAGCGTGTACACACAAGAGAGGAACAGGCGAATATTGCACGCACACTTTAAACCGTACGGAACATATTCCACGAAACGACCGGTTCAATTGATCGGCACGAAATAAAAAGAGAGAGAGAGAGAGATAAAAAAGAAACAAACAACAGAAAAATAAATGAAACTTGATTACTCACCATCATTTTGTAGTTCATTTTCCTTGGCGCGGCTACGTTTTCCATTCTCACGGACATGTTAGCGGTGTTATCGCTCGTGGCGCCTACTCGAAACGATACCGTGCCGTCGTCGGTTCTATTGCCACAGTAAAGTATGTCCCTCTTCTCTGTACTAACTCGTACGTCGTTGATGGTTTTTTTGATCTGGCGTTGCCAAGAGAGCGGCGTCACCCGCGTTTTCGTATCTCCCGACACTTGGTTTTTAGATGCAAAACTCACACAGCACGGTCACGAACGAATTTGCACTCCGATCGGCCGATAAACCGGGGTGGAGCGGAGGCAGAAAAAAGAGAAAGAGAGAGGGAGAGAGATAGAAAGAGAGAGGATGAATAGGTGTGTGGGTGAGACGCTTCGTAAAACGAGGGGGGTTGTCGGGAGAGGGTAGAGGAGCTAGGACGAAGTATGGTATGTATGGTTATGGACGCAAAGGGACACGATAGTCGCGGGTTCTCGGTATGGTTTTAACGCCGACGAAACCCGATGCGACAAGCGTAACGATAAATCACTTTACACGGAAAGAAAGAGGACGATAGGACAATCTACAAGAGGAGAAAGAGAAAGAGTGATCAAGAGACAAGACGAGGGGTTAAGACGGGAGGAAGAGTAGAGAAAGAAAAAAGATAGAGAAAGAGGAACGTGGTGTGCGGCTTTCTGGTTGCAGTGACCGAACGTACACGCGGTACTACGGAAATGTACCCAAAGGAAGGAGCGAGAAGGAAGAAGAAAGATTAGGAAAAGAAGGGGGTAGAGAGCTAAACCGATGGCGATATGAGACGAATGTGTCGAGTGTCAAGAGGGTGTGTCGGCTTATACACTTCACTACTAATCAGTCGTACACTTTTCTCCACGTCGTAACTCGTTATTAAAACACGCACCACACCGAGAAAAACAGCTTAGCTTTACCGAGCTGAGTCAACGAACAGAGACTATACGCGAGATTATCACCTACTTCGCTGTCGTTTTCAGCCTCAGTGGCGGCCACTGTTGCGGTACGATCGTCCTTATCCACCTCGCCTACCGTCTTCGTCGGGATTGTCCCCCTTTGTCGTTGTCCTCGTCGTTTTTCTCGCTGTCTTCTTTAATCCTTGTCTTCGTTTCTGCACCGCCTTTTCGATCACCGTATATCCTTTTTTTTATTTATTTATTTATTTCTTTATTCCTTTTCTTCTTTCTTTCTTTCCTCTTTCTCCTTCTTGTTCGTTCGCACTTGGTCTGCCGACTATCGCGAAACCTTCCTATCTTTTCGTACTTTCTGTCGTCGTCCTCGTCCGTTGTATCCGCGCGTGGCCACGCACCAGTTTTCTTCTACTTATCGTACAAATTCCACGTAGCACTACTAATACAGCATGTTACAAAAATAGAGTTTGTGTTCCCTTAAATAAAATAAATGTACAATTAATTGTTACTTGTTGTTAGGAAACATTTAGTGTATGTGTTGTCTTGTAGGTAGAGTCTAAGCTACTGCCCGGCGAGGTTCGCCCATCTTGCCCGAAACTAAGATGAGTCGCCGCTTGGAGGCGTTGCAATCACCACCACCACCAACGGTGGGGCTCCAGCGGCCGCACCTGTCTGCACGATCGCCGTTTCAAACACACGCTCACCTATCCACACTATCACCACGATATCTTACGAGTTCCTCCGAGTACGACGAAGAGATAACTAATCTACTCGCAATTCGTACGACAAAGATGAAATCTTGCCTGCCTAAACGAATGACGTAGAGGTGTGTGTGAGAGAGAGAGAGAGAGAGTGAGGGCTATGATCACCGCGGTTTTCTCGACGAGTTTCGGCGTGGCGCAGTTGGCAGGCATGCGAATGAACGAGCAACGGGGCACGACAGAGAACGACGCCGACACTGTCGCTTGACAGACAAGGAACAAAAATGAAGGACGATACGAGGGAAGAGAATGAAAAAAGAAGAGAGAGAAAAACGGACGACAGACAGTGGCGGGTGGTACACTCACCCCCGTATACCACGGCCGTTTGCGATACTACAATAAACGTGTGTACCATATGCCCCCTCTTATGCTAGAAATCTACCTGAGAGATATTATCCTATACAAAAATGTCTCGTCTTGTTCGTTCGACGTTTACCAACCATGAAACCGGTAGTGTACAAAAAAAAAAATTTCTCTTTCTTTTTTCATAGAACGAGATCGATCCTTTCGGCCCTTTCGTTAGGTACCCGACGAAGTTCTTTCGCACCTTCTCGCGAGAGACTCGCGTTATCGATCGTGGAACGACCTCACTCACTTCTCCTACTCCCTCGAGGTCAGGAGACGAGATTTTCCTGTCGCTCTTTTTTTTTCTGTATTCACTCAACAGGAAAATCTTTGAAATTTTCTTTGCGGTCATCGACACTTTTTCATTCAACACACTTACGCGTGAACCTTCGATCAGATCGATCGAGTTCTCGCAATAGTATATTACGTTCGATCGATATCTCGTTTACACGCTGTACGATCGTTCCAATTATGCATATTACGCATTCAAATTTCTTCTTGTTGCCGCCTATTGGCCACAGTTGTGCACTAGCCACGAAACGATGCCCTCTACATTTGCAACCGTAAAGATTCTTGCACAGCGGCGTAGTCGTCGGGAAATCTCGATTCGATTTCTTATTGTTTTCTTTCTGAACGATGATGTTTCATCTTTGATTATCTCTAATAGTCCGTTTATTTTTATCGATACAAATTGATCGGAATTGTCTAGAATTTTCAAGCGACACGTTTGTAAGGAACAAAGTATTGTTATTAAGTTATCGAGTAAATCTACAATCGCAGGGAAATACAATATTATCGAAACATTACTTTCGACAATGGCAATATTGACTTTACGTCGAGCAGATGTCTGGGCATCTGCTTTTACTACGTAAAAACCTTGGAAAGAGCTTCAAGAATAAACATAAATACCGTACGGATCTGTTCATGAAGAATCAGTTTGATAAAATCCGTTTTTCTTACTAATCCTACGGTTCGTTTGATAATTTTAACGTCCTTCGTCAGATACAAATGGAAACAATGGTATTCCTCGACCAACATGGACAGTATGGTACAAAGGACTATGACTAATACGACTATTAACTGTATCATAAATAAATTACTCATGCACCGCTATTTGCTACAATGCTTACCACCATTAGCGATGAATCTACCGAAAAATCCTTATCTATGATACCTGACTGCAGACTCATTGTAAATGAAAATTAATAAATAAAAAACTTCGACAACATCAAAACATTCCACACCTATCTTCAATGTAAAGATATTACGTTTTTCTTCAAGGCCAAAGTTGATAAGATCAAAAGTCGACATCTTAAAACTTCATTTCGGACGATTGACGTGAAACCAGATTACGTAGAAGAAGTTCAGTTTTCATTTACGAATAAAGTCTTCGATCTAAACTTCACTCGAAGGCTTGATTTCCATTTGTAGATAAAATAGATTTCCCAAATCTAAAATCACGTATTCTGAAACTTACAGAGAATGTTACAAATATATCCTTATTTTGTTACACGGTCAGTGTCTTTACGAGTCTTAAGAGTGACGCATAATGCGATAATTCCGTGATGACTAATTGTTGCACTCTACTTAAGCGTGCCTCCTCATTATCCAAACATTAGTCGAATCAATACGTTGCATTTCCTTATAGGGTGACCTTTGTTATTCGTAAAGATACAGAAAAGTACTTCATCAAATTTTACTCGTATCATAAAATTTAAGATTCTTCCCGGTGCGATTGGTATTGATTTTCAACACTGCTTCGCACAGAATGTTCCAAAGAATCGATCCATCAAAAATAATATGCAGTACCGTTAAAAGAAAAGCAAAGGTCAACGCGAGATGTGACCTTTAGATGGCCTTTACGTTAGCAGCCTAATTTCCTTTCTGAAATATATCAGGGGTATGCAGTCTGCCATCGTCCACGAACACTATTGAAATTTATATTGACAACTCAAAAGATCAAACGTAGATCTTAAACCCTTTGAATACTTTTAGAACACTTAGGAGTATTCTAAAATACGAACTTTCAGTTTCACCCGTATCAAAGAAGGGAATAAAAATCAACAGATTCTCAAATATTTCTAACACTTTTCTTCCGACATAGTGCGTTTGGTTTCTGGAAGCGTACCTGGAAAATTAGATTACATCCGATTACGTTCAAAAATGCTTCGAGTGCAAAGTAAATACGTGGCAG
This sequence comes from Stelis phaeoptera, assembly GCA_943735885.1. NCBI lineage: Eukaryota > Metazoa > Arthropoda > Insecta > Hymenoptera > Megachilidae > Stelis > Stelis phaeoptera. The sequence goes on from OX030933.1 coordinate 10,834,582, forward strand.
TGCAACAATGGTAATAAATACAATGATTGTCCTACAAACCTAATAATAATTTCCTGTGTTGTATCTTTACAAATAACAAAAGGATGACCAAGTTGGATGGTTCACCCTTATACGTGCATATTTGGCTCATAATCGTCGGCCAAATCACGCCTACCTGAGCCCATCATCAAATAGGGGCAATTCGAGGAAGTCTCTAGGGCAGGGGGGTGCCTAGTGACTTAGTCGTTAACATTGACTGGCCGTTTACCTGGATTTGCCTGTCTCAGCCACGCACCAGACGAAAGAAGAAAGCAGGCCACTTTGTTTTGACCGATGTCTTTTCTTGTATCTCTCCCTCTCTTTCCCTCTCATTCACCACGAAGTCACGGACAAGGTCAAGGCCGTTGGCCTTCATTTCTCGACATCCTCCACAACCTCCTACAAACACTCTCTGTCTCTTTCTCTCTCTCTCCTTCTTTCTTTCTACTCTTCACCCGTGTTTCTTTCTAATCTTACACGTTTACCTCTGGACACGTAACGTCTAATGAATATTTAATCTGCGTCGATGGTATAATACGATTAGCACGATTTCATATACAGCCGACTCTGTCCAGTTTGTGCGTTTAGGTGTGCGCAAAATCTTCTAACTCTCCCTTTTTACAATGTGAAATTTCAAGCGGCAAGTGCAATAACAAATTGTGATAAAACGATCAAAATGAATGGAAAAGTGAAAGGATACCGAGTCAACGAATTACTCGAAGATTAACCCTTTTTTAGACTTTTAATCTTGGTACAGTTCGTACAGGAAACATTATTTATTTAAAGTATGATCATTCATACACATTATAAGAATTCTTACTCTTTGAACACTTTTTACGTTTTCAAACAAAAAATTTGAAATATTCTTATTCGGATAAGTGTTGAAAAAGGGAGACAGAACTTGTGCACACACACCTAATACTCGATTGTACCTTGTACTTCGAAAGGAACGTGTTCTCTTCTGTCTTTTTTCTTTTCCTTTTATTTGATAATATATACTTTCATACTTCGTCCTGCCCTTCCGTTTTCCATCCAGCGTGGCCCCAACCACCGGCTAGCCATCCAACACCGTGTACCGGACAAAAATGTCCCTTTGCAGAGAATGAACGATCTCACCTGGCCGACTCGTTCGTTCTACTACGCGTGGAATTGCACGAAGATGAGAGGAGGACGGCACTCAAGCCACTCAGACATTCCGTTGCTTGTACGAACAGGTTTCCTACCGATTGCAGAAAAAAAAAAACACGCTGAGACGAGTAAGCTAAACAAAGTTATTCGCGGAGAACCGATACGGCCGGATTTCGGTAAGGGAAGAAAGAAAATCAGCTCTGAACCTTCGTCACGTTGGACATCCTCGTTGCAATTTGTTTAAACGCGTTGTTTATTCGATGAATTATACCAATTGTCGTTGAAAAACACACAAATTGAGTCTTTGATACCTTTTGATACCAAGGATTGCTTTCACCCTTCCAAAGTTAACTATTACCTAAAAAAAAAACAAATTGTGTTAAATATAAGTTTCCGAGTAACACATTGTACTAGTATAAAATTATTTGTTACTAATACTACTGGTATCTATAGTGTCCTGTAAATGGGGGGTAGCTGAGACGATTCTGAAAAACAATTTCCTTTTCAAAAATGTCGGATGGAGCTTCGTTTTTGAATTATTAACGGAAAACACTGACCAATCAGAGCGCGTGTGGGGTCCTGGCTCGAAGTTATCCTATCACGGCTGAGCGCGCGCCCTACTCGCGATCTGATTGGTCAGTGTGTATTGTTAATAACTCAGAGGCGAAGCCTCATCCGATATTTTTGCGAAGGAAATTATTGTTCAGAATCGTTTCAACTACCTCCCATTTCCGGCTGCTACACTAGTTACGGGACACCCTGTATTATTATCGCTACTGTTAATTATTACTCCCTTAATTATTAATTATTAGTCCGACTAAAATTCGAAGCGAAACACTATCTTATATTGAAAAAATAATATCTCAGCAAATAGATAGAAAATTAAGAGGACACCGGATGTCCATCTTTTTCATTTCTATGGATTTATTTAAAAAAAAAAAATTAATAATCTGACGCAGCCATCAGTATGAATCAGTCAAAGAATTACATATACATCTATGATATCAATTTTTCCGCGGATGATAAACGGCTGCTATAAACATGCCGCAGCACAGGTTGATCGTGATATCGAAAGGTCGAAAGTGATATTTTTCAAAGACTGCGTTGACGTTGATTAAAAATCATCGAACGTGTCGCAGCCAGCCTTTCAGCGTTATTTATCGAGACAGCGAGTGACTGGATAAATCGAAATTCTCCGACTAATTGTAATATTATACTGTGAATTTATATCGATTTAACATATTTTATAAAGGAAATTATATAAACTTTGTTTAGTATATCTTGAAAAATTGGCCCATTTCTTTAACCCTTTATTTTCTGACGGTACTGTATTAATTTAATTGCTTTGAGACCTATTGGGACTTTGTAGGCCCAACTACCTTTGTAATAACTTATAATGAAAATTGTGCTATAGGATGTGTACTTCCGCCTTAAAAAAGTTAGCAGAAATTTTAAAAACTTTTAAGCAATTCGGTAAATAAAGAGTTAAATCAAAACTTTAGAAAAATATATTGTTATATCAATTTTGTTATTAAAATAAAACAAACTCAAGGACTACCTATTATTCATACCTCCAGATGGGAACATCTTAATACTTCAACTCAAGCAGTAATCTCATCATCAATTAATCTAATCTACCATTTTCTTTGATATCTTTCACTTATATTACTGAGTATATTTTCAAGTATTTAACACTACAAGCACCAAAATATAGGTATACTTATAAGCACGTTATTTCAACAAAAACATCACGATACATTTTGCAATTTAAAATGAAAAATCTACGACCAGTCATTCTGATTGGTTTCATAGTTCTAACGTTAAAACTGATGACAAATCTCTATAAAAACTAATGCATCGTCTACATATGACTATCATGTGATAATCGAAGCGTTAAATAAATCATATTACCCGCCAAAATTATGACGATCCAAACGATCACTCTACGAATTCGGTGTTTCGTATGCACTGACCTAATATCTTTGTAAAAACAGATATGGAGACAGAAGAAAATTGATTGGATTAGATCGTCGAATGTTGTGGTAAGAAATTCCACGAGGTACGCCAAAATTCCCTAGGGGCAGTCGGGTCAACAGGAAGTCAAGGCCACGCGGTCAATTGCCCCGCGATCCGTCGCCGTTATAAATAGATACGAGCGGCCGGTATCTACGCGTCTATTTTGCACGCATACTGTAAAATCCGAATTGGCGTTATTCCGAACGATCTTTATACATCTACGTTTTTTTTTCCCCAGGGTTCTTCTTTTGTTCAATAGCACGTACCGAGGTTCTTCCATTGACGAAGCATCATGCAACGAACGGGTATCGATCGTTCAATCCACTGACCGCCAATTGTTATAAATTCACCTGTTAATGAAAGAATCACTTCCCTCGATGGATAGAGGCGACACGAAATCCTGAAATAGGAATATGTAATTATGAAAAGAAAAGGAAATGAGAAAAAATTGAGGTTATACCGGTGTCCCTCGTACATTACAATAATTAATAGTACACCCATCACCCGATTTACACGGAAGATAGGTTCCTTAGGAATTAAAAAATAACTGCAGAAATTTTTTGTTTTTTAAATCCCATATTTTAAAAACCCTGTAAATAAAGGTACCGTGTAAATCGGAGGATAGTATTATTAGGTTCCTGAAAGATACATTGTTTAGTATTGTGAAATAAAAATGATAAATTGATATTTGAAATTAATTAGTCGATTCAATGCCCTTACGATTTTCGCTCCCCTTGTCACGACCCCAGATACACTTCGTATTGGTACGCAATTGACCCTACGATTTGCAAACAGAATTTCTACACTACGACGCCGAATACCTTGGGAATATAACACGTTGATTACCACGAGGATCAAATTTTGTATAACTAAATATACCTAGTTTTGAAAATCAATCAATCGTACCTTTAATAATTACTATTTTAACCCTTTAACGCTTTTGTAATTAATTGCAAATAATTACAAATAAATAATTGTAGGATCTTGAATTTGTTAAATTTTCCAAACTGTTCCAAGATAAAAACATCGTACATAATATTTGCAATTCCTAGGCAAACTGTTATGGCGACGGTATTTTAAGTAATTGCAAGAAACAATATTTCTTCGTTGAGCGGTGTCTGTCCGTTATACGGCTTAATGTGTCTTGCTACATAGCAGTCAACGGGTTAATCAACGATGCGGTTGGTACCTGAAGAAAATCTCAGATATCATCAGAATGCGTAGGAGAAAACGGTTCCTATGAAACGAGAAGAGTACTTATTGATCCGGTAGATGGTGGATGTAGCGAGCAACGGCTTATAAATGTCATCCGCCACGAAAACTATAACCAATGCCAATTTAACCCACCTTTTGTCTTGAGAATTATTATACAAAGCCGGTGCAGACTAATCGTTTGCGAGAAGGATCATCAAACATTTGAACGAAACGAATTATTTTGTAGCCTCGGCGGTTGAAGACTCGGTGAATCGATATTAGAGGGGTGAATCGTTGCAGGAAGCTCAATGTTCATTATAATTGAAGCTTTCAGATGCAAAAAGCAAGATTGACAGAATAAGACGTTTCTTTCTGAAAACATATTAAATCTAAAGAACAACTTTTCTTCCTTGTTAATGAGAAAAAGTATTTTCTTTTGAGTTTTTATAATAATTTTTATTTTATACTGTGTTTAGTATGTTATATATGCTAAATATATTTAGTATATTATATACAGGGTGTCCTGTAATTAGTGTAGGAGACTAGTTACAGACAAAATTATCAGAGCACACGTCGAGTGCACACTCAGCCGTGACTCGCGCTCTGATTGGTCAGTGTTTTTCGTTAATAATTCAAAAACGAAGCCCCATCCGGCATTTTTGTAAAGGAAATTATTGTTCAGAATCGTCTCAGCTACCTCCCATTTCCGACTCCTACACTAGTTACGGGACACCCTGTATAGTACTCCCTCCGTCCCATAAGTAGCAAAAGAAAATTAAATATAGAACGCAACATTTATTATAAAAAAAAAATATTACTCCCAATTTTTATTTCGAGTGTTCAGATAGTTTCTGGATTTTCCAATAATTTCGTTACTGCATTTTAAACTTGTACAACATACATACGTAGGATCCCTTGGCTGCGAAGCTTTTCTTTCCCTATATGCGTGAGCTTTTTTTTCTATCTTTGTTTGAAAACTCTCTTTGTTCATCTTACTTTTACAATCCATTGATATTCAACTGAAATAAAACAATTGATTTCGATCAGCGGATGAAATTAGAAAAATAGTTATAATTCGTAATAATTGAAAGATGTGTCAAAACAAACGAATGATTGAAGTCTTCGCAATAATTTACAGCTGCATTCGACAATAATTCCTGTTAAAATATTCCCTTGCTACTATTATTATGGGACAGAGGGAGTATATGTTTATAATAATTTTTCTTTAATTTACCTTTTATTTTGTTTTTTCTTTTTTACCAATAAATGTGCGTGATTTTCACGAAGAGTTACGACTTCAATACGATTTGTTAAAACGTACAGGACCGCGTACGAATTCAGGGGGAATAACCCTGTACCACCCTATACCGGCAGAATATATAATCTCGAGGTCATTGCCCGAACGATCTTTGGGGGTTCCACCATGCCTGGAATGAGGGTGAGGTACTTCGGTATACTGGACAGATATCGACCACTTTCCTCTAAAAGCTAGAATGCAAAGTTGCAATTAAACACATCCCCCTCATCTAATCAATCTACAACTATTATATACATAACTAAAAAAAATCAAAGTAAAAAACTTTCCTGTCAAAATTATTTATCATGGACCTTTTATTAATAATTAATTTCTTTTATCATTTGTAGAATGATACTACAGTAAAGAAATATAAATGTTCCTAAAAAGAAACAATGGTAGATAATAGGTTAATTAATTAAAATGGATAAAAAGAAGTTAGGAAAACACCTTACATGGTATTACCTAAAACCAAAAATCTCTCAATCGAAAGATTAACCCGTTAATATCCAAATGATGAAAATATATTATTTTCATTGTAGTGTTTTCTGTTATAAACAAAAGTGCGTGCAAACATCACCGGATAATAACGAAGGAAACAATAATCCAGGACACAAAACTTTGAATGAAATGTTGCACGCATTGCAACTATGGATATTAATGGGTGAATCTGTGTACAACGGGAGTACAAGGTGTGTAAAGAGAAGATTCGATCTTTTCAGATGGTACGAGACGAGCAGAGTCGAAGGAGGATTTGAAGGAGTGTCTTATGGGTAGGAGGTAGGTATAGGATAAGGGTTGTTCGACGGGTGGTCGTGCCTTTTGGGGCAGTGGCCCTTGCTGCGATGCCTCCGAGGGTGAGAAGGGGCAGACGAGGACCTACGCGTTATTGAGCGGGCATTTCCCACAAAGCGCAGACGAGGGCAACCACCCCGTAACGTTGCGGCGCGCACACTTCTCTACACTCTACTATCTCCCTCACTCTCACGCTCTCTGTTCTCCCCTTTTTCCCTATTTCTCCGCACATTCAATCCCTCTTTCTCCCTCCTTCTATCACTGCGTCCTCCCTTGTCTCGTCCCATCCCTTCGCTTTTTATCTTTTTCTGTCGCCTTCTTTTCTTTCGCTTCCCTCTTTCTCACAGCCGTCTCTCTCGTCCTCTCGCTTCCACTGTATGCCTTTCCAGCCTCTCCTATCTATGTATGTTTCTCTCATTCTTGTCCCGTCAACGGAGAGACCCTTCGTTCCCTGCGAATTTCTCGACGCCGATAGGCGCTTTCGAGTTTGGTGCGCGCATTAAATTTATCGAACGCGACCGTGCGAGCCTTCGAGAACGGCAGAGACAGGAAGAAGAGGGAACTCGCGTGCTCGATGACTTTTCATCCCTTTCCGTTTTTCACTCCCGACTTTCCAACGGTGTCCTACTTGCGTCTTCCGCAACGTTTAACGGTTGAAATATGCTCGAAAAGTACAATGAATCATTTGAAATCAATCTTTGAAAGCATACATTATAAAAAGATAATTTCACTTTTGTAAAATAATCGTTGAATTTCTAAAGAATCCTACATAAAAGAAAATTTCTCTTCATCTCACCTCAAATTCTGATCTTTATCCTTTTTGTTCTCCGATGCCTTTGACCTGTGGGAACATTTAAAAATTTTTGTTCGTGTTTGATAAAAAATAAAAAAAATAAAAAATACCTAGTTGATTTTATTCATTTCAGAATTCTTTATCTTTTTTTCGGGGATCGGTTGATATCGATGAGTACTAACCTCGATAAAAACATAAGGGAAAGAGAAATGGATGTATCGATCTCACCCCTAGGGACTCGCTGGGATTAGGACATCACGGTATAGCCACCCACGATGAGCTATGAAGCACCATGCAGTAACGGAAGAAGAAATTTGCAGCTCTTACCAACGTATTGCCTTTGAAAAATCTACTAACGTCGATCTCGAATTACGTTAAGTAAGGTTAGGTTATGCTTCTAACCCTTCTCTTCTACCGCGTCTCTTTCTATTCGAAACGTATACAATAATCAATGAAAAATTCTTATATCTGCAGCAGTAATTGAAAATTTATAAAAGAAAGATGAAATTCATTACCGTCCAAGTGGTATCTTTATTGAGCGGCAAGTATATGTCCATCTTTATGAACCAACTAAAAGCAAATGATGAACTAAATAAAACTTGTATGAGTATCGAATTGATTCGATAATGAAAATTATAATGATATACGGTTTATCCTTGCGGTTTCGATCACCCAGTGACGCAATATACCACCCTCGACCTGCACCCTCTGCGTCACACCCATCCTGTTTCCGCATACCATGCGCCCTCAACCTATATCTGTCCTCCTAGGTCGTTGATCTGTAAATCCTACCGTATGCACGATGATCTGTAAGAAATTGAATTCGACAGTAAACGATTTGCTGATTAAACGAGAAAAATGTATGTAAATAACAATAATCCAACGCAACAATTAGACGACATAAAGAGATAAAATCAGAAAATAGTGTTTCAATGTTTCTACACATATACTTTGCAAAACATTTACTATTTAATTTCATTGATTTGTAAGAATTTTTATTTTTATTCAAATTATAACTTCTTTTTATGTTACTTCGAATACAACGAACAATCGTATATCCACATACGATTTTAAAAGAGCGCCTAAAGATGGAAGAGGATCCATCGCGAGCAAACGAAGATGAATCAAACAAGAGACCGCAATTTGGGAACAGAACGCTTTCCAATAGTGATAATGTATTCCAACATAACGCATGGTATATGTATACTTATAAATATGGTATTGTTTAATGTTTAGTGCGATATTTGCGTGATTAGGGTTATCGCGTCTTAACCTATAAATAGCAATATTTTGCACTTTGTGGTTTATTTAATATTATTAATTTTGAGATTGTAAATTTGAAGGGACAACGTGACATGGGACGAGGAACAGCAGAATTTCGCTCAGCAAAAAGTAAATGAAAATTCAATCGTGACACTATCGGATGAAAAAGTTTGGGAATACGAGGCTGAAGCTAACAAATATTGGGACAAGTTTTACGGGGTGCATGAAAATAAGTACATGGATGAAGCATATATATATAAATCATAGTCCGTGTAATTATTTCAAGCAGTATAAATGAAAAAGAAAGTTTTATTTTTAATGTTGCAGATTTTTCAAAGATAGACATTGGTTGTTTACAGAATTTCCAGAGTTAGCTGCTGCTACTGTAAAACAAAATTTAAACCAGTCTCTGAGATCTGTCGCCGAGAACAAAAATGAAGATGAGAAAGAGACTGTTATTAGAATTCTTGATTTGCCCAGTAATGTTGGGCATAAAATTTTAGAAATTGGATGCGGAGTAGGAAACACAGTGTTTCCAATACTTTTGTACAACAAAGATCCAAATTTATTTGTATATTGTTGTGACTTTTCCACTAAAGCAATAGATATATTGAAGCAAAATCCTGCTTATGATACATCTAGGTATAAAGCATTGAATATAACATTTAACAACAACAGTTTTATACATATGTGCTCGTTATTAATATAATCTGTATACTTCAAGGTGTAAAGCATTTGTTCTTGATGCAACGCAAGAAAATTGGAAAACACCGTTCGAATCGGAAAGTTTGGACATTATAGTACTGATATTTGTTCTTTCAGCTATACAGCCTGAGAAGTGAGTGTTTTATTAAATCTATAGAAATTATTAATCGAAGTTAATAAATGACATTGTTTATAGAATGAAGCATGTTATACGACAAGTACATAAATATTTAAAACCAGGTGGATTGGTTTTATTCAGAGATTACGGAAGATACGACTTAGCTCAGTTAAGATTCAAAAAAGGTAGTTGTTTGTCAGAAAATTTTTATGCTCGAGGAGATGGAACCAGAGTGTATTTTTTCACACAAGGTATCACGATTAATTTCTCATATTAATATCATTCATTTCCTTTAATTTCCTTTAAGATATTAAGTACAACAAAATTGTTTATAGATGAAGTTAGGACATTATTTACAAATTGCTGCTTCACCGAAGAACAGAATCTTGTGGACAGAAGACTTCAAGTTAACAGAGGGAAGCAGCTTAAAATGTACAGAGTATGGATTCAAGGAAAATATAGGAAACAAACGGATAATTGAATTGTACTATATCATATTAACATCTGTAATTTATGAAAACAATTGTATAAAAAAAAAGTATTGCTACCTAATAAGTATAAATAATTTCTATCCTTGTATAAACTTTGTTTTATTAAAAACCATTGACAAACCAACAAATTGTTAAAATGTAAAGTTGAAAACTAAATAAAATTGCAATAATATATGTGATATGCATTAGTGAAATACAATCACCATAAAACAGAAAAGTTTTTATTGGTAGCACTGCTACACTATTAACGTGTAAACATGGCGATCACCGTGATCGTACTTGTTTAAAAGGAAACAAGATCGTTTTTGTACTTAAACACTTAACTTTCCATTTAAAAATTAGCAAAAGATATAACAACATGGGGAATGCCGATACGAAGTTAAACTTTCGAAGAGCGGTCGTTCAATTGACGTCGAAAACACAGGTGATAATTATTGTTTATTATCCCACTTACCAAGCTGTTTGACGTTTCGGTCGCATCTGTGCACGAACAAATTTCTAATGCTATTTATCACATGTTTTTATGCAGATTAACGATAATCCTTTTTCCATCGTGTAGTTGACTAAACCTTATCCTTTGTATTGATTTTAAAACGTATCTTGACAAAATATAATTTTTTTTTTTAATTATAGGTGATCGATGCTTCTGACGATACATTCTGGGACCAATTTTGGTCCGAAAATGTGACTAATGTACAAGATATATTCACTTTAATCCCTGCACCTGAAATTCGTATATTGAGAGAGGAAGCACCATCCAATTTAGCTACATTATGTTACAAAGCAGTAGAAAAACTAGTGAAAGCGGTTGATAACAGCTGTAGAACGCAAAGAGAACAGCAGACTGTTTTGAACTGTTGCCGCTTATTGACAAGGTTGTTACCTTACATTTTTGAGGATTCCGATTGGAAAGGATTCTTTTGGTCCAGTTTACCTGGTAAAGAAGACGAAGAAAGCATTCCACTGGCTCACTCTTTACTCAATGCGCTTTGTGTGAGCATCGTGTATTCAGAATTAACAACAGCGAAGAAAAAATGATTTATAACTCATGTTTTCTTTTTTTTATTTTAGGATTTGTTATTTTGTCCTGATTTTACAGTAGCTGCAAACAGAAAATCTGGTCCCGTAAGTTTCTTTTCTTTGATGTTCTAAAGAGTTTCAAAAATTAATAACACGTTAACGGAGCGTTTTCAAAATGATTTAGGATAAAGCAGAAGAATTACAATCTATAGATAGCTGCGAATATATTTGGGAAGCTGGCGTGGGATTCGCCCATTCGCCTCCTAGATACCCAATTTTAGATTCTAATCGGACAGAATTATTAAAATTGTTACTTACATGCTTCAGCGAAACCATGTATAATCCTCCGATGGATCTTTCAATCACACCAAACAGATGGATCCAATACTTAACTAGTTCCGAGAATAGGTGCGTTACAGTAAATTTTCTCATAAATTTATCGTACAAATTAATATATGTAAGAATTTAGAGAAAATTTTCATTTTTATAACAGGCATGCTTTGCCTATGTTCACATCATTGTTGAATACAGTATGCGCGTATGATCCTGTTGGTCTTGGAGTACCTTACAACCATTTATTGTTCACTGACTCGTTGGAACCGCTGGTCGATGTTGCATTACAAATTCTTATAGTAACGTTGGATCACGATACCAGTGGTGGTACTCCGTTAGAAGAAGGAACTGTTGGAGATAATTTATTCATTAATTATCTGAGCCGTATCCATAGAGATGAAGGTGAAATTCGTCTTTGTACCTTAAACCAATTTTTTTGACAAAAATATAATATTGAAAAAGAAACCTCTGCTTATAGATTTCCAGTTCGTATTGAAAGGTATCACTAGGTTACTGAACAATCCATTGACGCAAACATATCTGCCAAACTCGACGAAGAAAGTACACTTTCATCAAGAGTTATTGGTGTTCTTTTGGAAAATGTGCGATTACAATAAGAAATTCTTATACTATGTATTGAAAAGTTCGGATGTTCTGGAGGTGTTGGTACCGATATTATATCATTTAAATGATTCACGGGCGGATCAATGTAAGCATTTATAACATTATGAATTTAAGTAAACTGGTTACACGTAATAATTAAATACAATTGTATAGCCCGTGTTGGATTGATGCATATAGGAGTATTTATTCTCCTTTTGTTAAGCGGAGAACGTAACTTTGGCGTCAGATTGAATAAACCGTACACAGCCACAGTACCTATGGATATTCCTGTTTTTACAGGTGATAACTCGTCAACAATTTTATCAATAGATTCATCGGCTATTTGATTCTCAATATATTAATATGAAATGTTTGCAGGTACACACGCCGATTTGTTAATTACCGTTTTCCACAAGATAATTACAACTGGACACCAAAGATTGCAGCCATTGTTTGATTGTTTACTGACAATTCTAGTCAACGTTTCCCCCTATCTTAAAACCTTATCAATGGTGGCTAGTACTAAATTACTTCATTTACTCGAAGCCTTCAGTACACCATGGTTTTTATTCTCATCTCCTACAAACCATCATTTAGTATTTTTCTTGCTTGAAATCTTTAACAACATCATTCAGGTACTTTGTATATGTATATTAAAAAGTAAGCTGTGATCAAATGAAACTAATGATGGTTATCTTTGTATCAGTATCAATTTGATGGAAACAGTAATCTGGTTTATACCATAATACGCAAAAGACAAGTGTTCCACGCATTAGCAAATCTACCAAGTGACTGTAACACAATCGCAAAATCTCTTAGTAAAAGACAACGTCGACACGTACCTGCTAGTACATCTAATGAAAACGTCAGCGAAGAGGCGATGGAAGGTTCGCATCCTGCACAACCCGCAGAACCTGGAACATTAAAAGCGTCCCTATTAGAAACACCAGGTAAACTTGTAACATTTCACCCTACCCCATCAGACATGTCGATGACAATTTATATTTGTTTTCAGGCATTGAAAAAATGACTGAAAAAGAATCTGCACATCCGCTAAGTCCTTCGGTGAATGTCGATGTAGGAAAGCCTGATCACCAAACCAACATGGATGAAACGGAAGATTTAATGAACTCTACCAAAAGCTCTGTCATACCGGTAAGAATAACAAACGATACGAATAATTTATTAGATCCTTTTGATATTTACAAATTGCTTATGTATTATCTTCCCAATCGAACAGAAGGGAGGCATCAGAGTTGCAGAACATACGAATTCCTCCAACAATATTAATCAGTGGGTTCCTTCTAGCGAGTGGGTGTACCAATGGAAAAGTAAACTTCCGTTGCAAACCATTATGCGTTTGCTTCAAGTTCTTGTACCTCAAGTCGAGAAAATCTGTATCGATAAGTAAGTACAATTTATTGTCACACTTTTAAAATAGTATATGTTATGATATATATGTTCCTTTAGGGGTCTGACGGATGAAAGTGAAATTTTGAAATTTTTACAACACGGTACCTTGGTTGGTTTATTGCCAGTACCACATCCTATACTTATCAGGAGATATCAAGCCAACGCAGGGACAACAGCTTGGTTCCGAACGTATATGTGGGGTGTTATATACCTGAGGAACGTCGAGCCCCCGATTTGGTATGATACAGATGTAAAGTTGTTTGAAATCCAAAGAGTTTAAATACAGTGCATACATAATTAAGTGAATTATTATTTAGTAATTCGCACTGACGTTTCTATACTATTCTGGCATAAAATATTATATTCATAGTATAAGAAAGAAAAAAAGAGACAAACGTTAATCATGTATAATTATTATACGTTGCCCCGAATGACAACAAAGGGCAATAGTAGAAAATGATCTATTTTGAAACACTTTCTATCATTGCCCTTTACATTTTTTTCTTAATCAAAATACTAATAATTACTTGATGATTACAGTAATTATTAGATATGTACAGTAGTTATACAGAACATCACGTTATTATAAAGTAATCAATTTAATAAGCTAAAAATATGCAAGCCTTATTTTTTTAATTTTGTATCAACGCGCGCCATAAAAATAGAACCACTAGTGCCATCTGGTGCTTATGAAATAGAAAATTGCAATTTTTTTCGTATAATAAGCAACTTTCGTGCTGTATTTGCATACGTACAGTATTCTACGGTTACAGCTGAATTTAAATAATTATATCACAACTTGCTGATGCATTAACACCCACAATTAATATTCTTACTTTATTTTTTTATATAAAAAAAAAAGTAAGTCTCAAACATACCTGGACAGATCTATGAACCAAAATGTAACGGAACAAATAAGATACAAATTCACAACAAAACTAAAGGTTTCAACAATTGAAATTAAAAGAAATAATAAGAAGGTACGAATTCCGGTATTATATTCGAGCACTTCGAAAATTGCGACGCTAGCGCTACTTATCGTCCAACTATTGAATCATTATTAAATTCGAATCGTCAATATAAAAAAATGAAAAAACAAAAATAAGGCTTATACAATATTTTCAATCTATTAAATTAATTACTTTTTGAATAACATGATAGTTTGTCTTATTACTTGCAATTTAAGTAATTTTAACATTTTGATTAGAATGTAATAAAACGGAAAAAAATTCGTTTTTTATTTATCTCATTTTTTAAATATAACGTACAATAATTCTAACTGTAATTTTTTTAAAAAAACTAATTTATTTATGTTAATTTTTCAAAGTTTTCTCATAGATTAAGCGTATAAATATAAAATAAATAAAAGATTTGGAAAACATGACATTTAAAATTCAAATGCTCCTATGTTTTTTTTTTATGTACATGTATGTAATTCTTTTATTGATGCAATTATATCATTTGATTGCGAACTATTAAGAAAACGTGTCGTTTCAATATGTCCGATTATTTCCATAATAAAGTAATGATTATTCGTGTTATGCATACGAAATAAGCGCCTATATTTAATCATTACGTAAATAAAATTATATACAAATGTAATATTGCCTAACGATTTGTAATTTGGTAAAAAAGAAAATTTTAAATGGGAACAAGTTAAAAAACTAAAAGATTAATAATTTCAAGCTATATTTTGACGTACAGAGAGATAGCTTGAAAATTGTTAATATAGTTATAAATATTAAATACAATATCTTATGTGACGTATTATATGAATTTGTCCCAAGGAAAATTTTTACGTAAACGATCGTTTACATATATGTACGCGATATCGATATTGAAAAGACACAATAAAAAAAATCCTAAAATCACATATATTTATTAGTTGAATTTATACTATAGTTAAAATTTATGTATGTATGCGTTCACGTGTATGTATATACACATTTACTTATATTATTTATACGTGTATAAATAAGTATTATAAAAACATATACAATGCTTAGCCTATGTTTTTATTTAATCTTACATAATAGAATTAGTGTACCTTTAATTTTTGTTGAAGCATTTTACATTTTATAGATTGTAGGAAGAATGAACGATTCATGCATCGTGTATGACCCCAAATTTAATCTTTGTATGTTACTGCATAAATAGTACCTTTTATTTATTTTTATTTCTTGTAGTGAATATACTAACATCAGGGGTGTGCGGGAACCGGAATGTGTCAGATACCCGACCGGTCGGGTCGGGTCGGTAAAATTCGGGCAGGCTCGGGCGGGTACTCGAAACTTACGAGCACTCGGGTAGCCTGATTCTTTCGGGTCATCGGCAAAAGTCGGACGTAATTCACTAAAATTATCATGATTTTATGCATAAAAATTATTTTATAGTAAACTTCCGCGTAAACAAATGTTTTGCATTTGCTTGCTAAGTACTTAGTCGCCTAAAAAAACGGAGTATCAAGGACTGTATTAGAAATGTAATACAATTAATTTGAAATATATCGAATCGAATCGCGGGCATCGCGGTTACCCGCACAACCCCTAATTAATATAAATTAAAATTGTATAGTTTATTTTTTTCTATGTCAGTTGTATGCAGTTTTCACGTGTGAGAACAGTTTTATTTTTAATTGAAATAAATTATATAATAAGTATTCGATCAAGTATAATAACAAAAAACACATACCTGTTCGGAATTCAAATAGGTACCATAAGTTTTATAGATATCGTGTTTATTTTTTGATTCAGACATTGTGTAATGCCCATAATAGTCTTCTCATGCTTCCTTTTTAGTTCGTAAATGCTATAAAGAATGATATCTTGATATTACCTCACTATTTTTGTATCACAGATGTAAAGTTTACCTAGCCTAGAGAAATTATTAATGCTTTCATTTTTTTTTTTTCAGTTGCATAAATTAAAAGCTCGGTGATATTTATGTTTAACAACACACTTCGATGATATCGTTTATCGACGTTTCATTTCTTAAAAAATGTAATATATGAAAAAATAGTGATAGCACTCTATACAATTTTATATCAATTTAATGATGTCAATTCATCGCATGACTTTATCATACGACGGTGGCGGCGCTTCGTCCGATGAATTATGCGGTGGAATCAGAATAGCAATATGATAGGGCGGCGGTGGATTTTGCCTTATTACGGAAATAGGTCTGGTAGTTTCATTGGACACTGTATTTGCGGTAGTTACAGACGCAATGTGGTCCTCTTCAATGTGGTGTTCTTGATGATTACTCCGTTGATTTCGACGGCATAAAATCGAATATAAGCATGCAAACAATAACAGTAATGTCAGTAAACCCCAAAATACAAAAACTTCCATGCCTTGACCCTATTGAGGAAAAAAAAAGGTGTTTCAATATCAAGGATAGAAAGAGATTACAACAATCGATGTAATTCTTGAAAATATTTCATAATTTTTAGCTTACTTTGTCGCCAAAATAAAATTTTGCGGCTGCCACAAATCCTGTCGCGAATACAAATGTTATCCAAACACCGCATCGTAATCTGTAACTTGCTAGCTCTGCGTCGTTAAATTCAGAAAAATCCAAAAGGCTCCTATTTGTTCCATTTGTGGCGGCGTTTGACAATATTAATTGATTATTTCCAGCAGTTGTTACATTACTGAAAACACAAATAATATTATGTTCTCTTATCACTTTTATCATTATTGCTTAAACGTTCATATTCTTGTGCATAAAAGTTATGATCGAGGGCGAATCATTTATAAGTACTTTCTGTTGATAGACATGTATAAGTGAGTCACCCTGTATATAGGAAGAACATGTTCCTCAGAATCCTCTTAGTAGACCTTTTTCTTTAATTACTTGGAGATGTTGTTTAGCTGGGTATGTTGAGTCGAGCCAACTGGGAAATTGTTTTGGGTTTCATTATTGGTTCTTAACGATGTTCTTATCGCTCTGCAACTATTCATATTACTAGGACCAGCTGCATTTTCCGTAACATTCAGATTTTGAAATCGATGCAGCGGGGTAACCATCTGTCTCAAATTTGGATTATAACGACATTGATCTGTAAATAATAATAAATACAAATGCTTTTATTCAAAATCATTATTAAAATTGTTTTATTTTTATAACAATTATATTTGTACAATTTTTAAACAAGCTTTCGAGATTGAAATATAGAAATAGAATGGAAAGATTTTTTGTTAATTATCTTACTGAAATTTGTTTTTGGCAGAGGTGTGGCGGGGTATTGGCGGCCAGTAAAACCGTAATACCTCCCCGCCGGTTTGTTAATCCAGAAATGCATACTCCGTACAATGTTTCTTAAATATTCATTGCTATTCAACACATTCTTCGGTATTCAGAACCACAAGAAACTTAATGTTTCCTTTGCTGCTTTCATGAATGCTTCTTTAGCAAGCTCACGAGCAATCCTAGTTCAAGTTCCATTACCTGTACGTTTGAAATCAATGCACTGTGTCAGCACATCTTTCATATTCATGATTTATAAAAGAAAAACTTGAAATATTTTAATGTACGATTCAGATTCATTCGTTCACAAGCTTTAATTACGTGTGATGTACATTACAGCGAATTCAATGAATACACAACTGATAATCAGCATTCAAACTCGCGTCAATACTGAACTAAACTCTGGCTTGAATATCTGCCATTGACATTTTAAAATCAGGATTACCAACACTAACGAAGCATCCATATACACGTGAAAAATAATACTGATAAATAATTATTCAGTATATAACGTGATATATTTATCCAAAAAATATAAATTACATTTGTTCATTTTCATGTTTTTTCACTTTATAGAAACTTCTGCGTAAATATATCCATACGCAGTATATTGTTTTCATAAATAAACAGTATATTCTGTAATGGTGTTTGGTGTCACACATTTTTAAATATGTTTTTACGAAAAGAACGCAGTTTTATTCTTTGAATAAAAATTACAATTTAATATACTTACTATCAAACTATTCAATATTAATAAATTTGTATACGAAGGTATAACCTAACCTATACTTTTTCATAAGCATATCGATATTAATACAACAATGTATTAACAATATTACAAAAGAGGCGACAGTGTTTACAATGATGTTATTTACAATAGAAAATTGTGCATATCGAGCTGAATCACTTTTTTTAAAACGACGTCTTTTTCACACAGCTATCCGGAATGCTAATACTTGTCAGAAAGATATTTTATTAAACGATGACAATAGTTTAATATCACCTCAAAGCATTAAAAAATGTGTGTTAGTTGCTTTTGTAGGTTTACCAAATGTTGGAAAGAGTACATTAGTAAATCAACTTACGCGTAGATCGGTATGTATTTTTTAGCTGTTTTATGATAGCCAATTTATACACAAATTTTTGGATAATTTTTCATGTAAAACAAATGTTTGACGAATAGATATGCCCTGCATCTTCGAAAGTTCATACTACGATACACAAAGCAGAAGCTACGTATATAGAAGACGATACACAAATTGTATTTATGGACACACCTGGATTAATAACAAAGCACGAAATGAAAAAATTTAACTTGGCAGAGACTTTTAAGGAAGACCCTGCAGTTTCGATCAACAATGCAGATGTTGTTGGAATCATACAAGATGTAACTAATGTATATACAAGGCATAAAATTAATGATTTTATCCTTGATTATCTGCAAGGTAAAAAGGAAGACACTCCATTATTGTTGATCCTGAATAAAGTTGATAAACTAAAAAAGAAAGAACCTTTGTTACAAATTACAAGACAATTAACGGAAAATGACGAGTATCCCAAGTTTAATGACATTTTTATGATATCTGCGTTGAACGGAGATGGTGTAGATGATTTAAGGGTAAGACAATACACATATTTTATTAGTATTATTATAGTAATTACTGTAAATTGTTGCTTGTCTATTTGCCATTCAACTTTGTTATAATTTACATTGCAGAATTATCTACTCGATTCGGCTAAAGTTAAAGAATGGAAATACGAAGAGGAATGTTTTACAGATCAACCGGTTGAAAAATTAATTCAACAAACTGTAAGAGCTAAATTAATGGACGTTCTTCCACATCAAATGCCATACCTGATAAAATTACAATTGCAGCATATTGAGTACACCGAAGATGGTGGTATTGCCAGCACTGTGATATTGAACTGTCCTAGAGAAACTTATGTGAAAGCATTATTAAAAGCTAAGGGTCAAAGAGTTAAGGTATTAGCATTTCAAGTAGAAAAGGAACTGCGTAATGCATTTAGAAGATCTGTGTTTGTACGTCTAATTGTGAAAAATGAAAAAGATGAATAATCAATGACAAAAACAATCGAATACGTTTGTAAAAATTAATTTTTTTGTACATACACAAATACAATGAAATTTATGTAAAATTTCATTTTCATTTAAAACATCATTTTCCATCATTTTTAACGTATAATTATTAATTAATAACATTACAATTCATTTTATAAAATGTCATGAAATTTGCTTAAAAACAAGTATGCATAAAACAGCTACAATTACATATATAATATCACTTACAGTCGCTGATGTTGTCAAAATATGGAAAAGTGAAATTAATTTCTTTAAGATTTTCTTCTATCCATTTGTTGGCTTTAGCGTTAAGTTCAGAGGTAAACATATCTCTCCAACCCCCGTTTTCACCCTTCCTAACAAATGTGCCCGCAGTTATGATACCACAATCTTTTAACTCGGATGAGTTTACCATTGGATTATTCCGAAAATTATTGATATTTAAATAATTTGCTACTTCTTTTATTTGTTCCTCTGTATAGATTTTTCCAAGAAACTTTGCAACTTTTTTAATTGCCTTTGGAAAATCCTAAAACATACACCATTCAAGTAAAGGTGCTTCTAATCAGAAACAATGTATTTTGAACAATTTTATGACTCACGTGTTGCATTTCTTCATAAAACATGAATAACAGATTTGGATGATTTTTATTTTCCCATGCTTCTTTCAAGTGTTCCCAATAAGGACTCCATGGTGCTAAAAAGGATTAAAAATTGTTTAAATTTCATTTTATGCATTCTTTGCTATTTTATTATTTATATTCGATAAAAGTAATCTATCGTGTACTTACTAAGATTATTTTGAAAATAATCCCAGAATGTTGCAAAGTCACCTTCGTATCCTTGTGTTTTAATTGCTTTATTTAAGTGATACCAAGAAACAGCAACATCTTTTGGATTTCGTGCAACATATACTACCTTCCAACGAATAACATAAATATGATATGCAATTATATAGAAAGAAACTGTTAGGTTCATAATTATCATTTTACCTTACAACCAGTATCCAAGATACCAGGTAACAAACTAAAAGGAAAATGTGATTTAATGAATCTTTTCGAAGACATTTTTGATAGGACTTCGTATCCTGGTTCTGATATTTTTTTACAGAATTCCATTTTATCTTTGTCACCTACGTTCATTTTTAAAAATTCAAGTGTCACCTCTGGATGATTGAACATGCTAAATCTGGAAAATAAATTAGATTCGAGGTATCGCACGTAACAAAAAGAAAAGTTAATTTATAATAATACATGTATTTTTAAATTTAAGATTTTTAATTATACTAACTCAAGAAACGGAAACCGTTCTGCTAGAAATTCTTTCCGTGCCCTTTCGAAATCTAAATTGTTTGACAGTAGCCAAACTAATTCTTGAGTCCATGTTGTACCTAAAAAAAAAAAAAAGTTATTCGAATATTCAAGTAATTATCATTACTTCACGTTAGTTTCTTCAATTCGTATAACTCTCGATATTCGAAGCAATCGATTTATATCGACTACGCAATCTGGTCTATTCAAATCTCTTATTCATTTATGTTTATATTTGAAACATATTTAGAAGATTGTCAATTATATAAAATCGAAAAGTATATTACTTACCAGATCTTGGATAAGATAAAACCCAAATATCATCTGGTCGCGCTTTAAAGTTATAAAACCCTTTTCCTTGTTCCGTATATCTATATGGAAAAAACCACTTCTTTGGACCTACCAACACCCAGCCGGTTCTTTCGCCCCTGAATAATTTCAGCATTTTCTTAGTGTCTTCTTCGTTCAAAAATTCATATTTCGGGGATTCAAGTGCCATCCTGTATATTTCTGTGCATGTTCAGATATATAAATTCATTGACAAATTAATAAAATAAATTCAGTGCATGATTTATAATTGAATAAGTATTCGTATGCTTCGTTTATTGATTCAATCGATAGTCATAGTCGTTAGATACAATCGATACCGTTAAAGCGCGGGAAACTTTACCGTTATATCTTATGTCTTATATCCTTTTTTAAATGTGCTGAACTGTCACTTCTTGCAGCTATGCTGCGATAAATGAATAAGTTACAGAAAAAAATGAAGTTTAAAATGAACTACATGATACGTATTGTATTTTAATTATAATGAAACGTTTCCAGTGCGTCTAAATGTTATAGAATTGTTTGTGTTACATTGAAAAAAATGATGTATTCATTTTCGTGCGATAATTAAGTGCAGTTACTTACTGAATAATGTTAACGAAAATATAGTCTTTTAACGAATTATAATATTGTAGAGTTACACGAACGAACACAGATGAATGACGTTTGCGTGAGACACCAAAGTAGATGACTGACCAAAGAAGTACTGCATTCACATGAAACCTAATGATGAACTGAAGAATTTAACGGGAATTCAGGTTGACCTACACTCAACTAAACCCGTCTTGCTTTTTTTTTTTCTTCTTTTATTTACTTCATCCAATGACAATATGAATTTCAAACTGCTAAACAGAAATTAAAAAAATATCAAATTATTTAAAAAATCTTGTGGTAGTCAATAGATACGTATCTTATTTTTATTCGGTATTTACATATCGACTAAACACTAGGAACAGGGGTACTGAAATAACATTTTTAGAAAGAATTTTTTCGTGAAAAATTATTTAATTTATTTCTGTTATAATAGTAAATATGGGCAATTAATAACGCTTGCTTTCATATTAAAAACAGATCTTTAACAAAATGGTAAAAGATCACATTAAATTGTTAAGACTTAATTATTTTAGATAGGAACTTTCTCGTAATAAGTTTATATAATATAAATCTATATATTGTTTATCAGTCTTGTTTCTTTACTTATAACTGAAATAAGCGTAAGAGTATCTCGTCTTATCTCGATGAAATATTCTATTTGCTAAATGATAAAAAAAAAGTTTTCTTTGGTTATGAAATATAAATTTTCATCAGGGACGAGTTACCGAATTCTTAAAACGAACAATTAAATTACTGTTCGTGCAAGTCGATCTCCTTGTAATCACATGTAGAAAAATATGACTGATTTTTGTGCAAAAATATTAATCTAATTTGAAGTTTTAAATTCTATTCGAAGTCTTAATCTAGTGAATTAAAGGAATGATTTTTTTAATACAGCACATGTAAGAACATTAAAAATTCCAAGTGTCGTCAACATTAAAAAGTTCAAAGACGATTAACTAAAGTACTAAATTCAATTAAAATGTTTAACTCATTAAGATTTAAGTATTTTTAAATAACGTGTCTGTTCAATACTTTACTTGTTGTTGAATGATTTAGAAATACGTTCTCCAACTTTATAATTCCGTTAAATATTATGCCACTGATTTGTACTCTTGAATATCATTGTAAAACACTTGATAAAAAAAATCTATTTAAAGTTAACTTATTATTCGTCCATATACTTGTACAGAAGGTACTAATAGCTTTCCGGTCTTAAAACGTTTTCAAGTACTGTTAGATTTTCGTTTTCTGGAATTAATTTATCACCGACTTGGGTGATCTGAATAACATTGATTTCGGTGGATGTCATCTCCCCCGTTGTTTCATACAAATCAACGCGATTCCAAGTTTGATCCACAGGTTCAATACAAGAGATATTCAGTCCCAATTTACAAAAATTTAATGCAGTCTTTTCCTGAGTATCACTATTCTGACTTTCAATAAACATCGAGGAAATTGGTAATGACACGTCCTCGCCCCTCGTATCATCCTCTAATTCTGTGATCTTAGTGAACGACGAATATCTTTCCCGTTTAATAAAAATGTTTTTAAGATCTGGATTCGCCAGAAACACTTTGCAACGTTTAGTGTGTATTTTCATATTGTCATGGCGATTGAAAGGTCTATCACACCCTGGACAATGATATCTGTAAATAAAATGAATTATAACACAAAACGATATCACAATAACGAGAAAATGATCAGGACAATTACCTAATTTTACTATGTACTGCCATGTGAGCAGCTAAATGAGACTGTTGCCCAAATGCTTTTTCACAAACGTTGCACTTGTAATTCCTGATACCTTTATGCTTCAAAAGATGTTCCTTTAATATTTGCCTACTTTTGTACACGTTAGGACATAGAGTGCATTTGTACTTTCCAACAGTATGTACCTGTACAGAAAATTTCAAAATGATCTCATCTACCTTTCAGTGGTGTTTAACACGTTAAGCGCCACGTCAGTCACCGATGACTGAAAACCGAAATTTGTTACAATTAAATAATTAACAAAAAGAAATAATTAATAATTTGGATTTTATCGTGTCTGACTACGTACGTCTGTTTTCACTGTGGTACTCAACGCGTTAAAGATCAATTCAATTGAAATAATAAAATTATATCTTACATTTTGATGATTGTGCAAAGCTTTCTTTGATTTAAGACGTTTACCACAAATATTACATATATACTCTTGCATGTGAATATTCTTATGATGCGTTTCCAATGCTTTTGGATTGGACAAATAAGCAGAACACAATTTACATATAAGAACCTTGTCCTTGTTGTGCACGATCATGTGTGCTCGCAATCTACCTCTCGAAAAGAACTCTTTCCCACAAATTTTACAGTTAATGTCCTAACAAAAATGTTTAAACAAGGATAAATAAGATACGATAAACATACGTATATCAGCCAAGACATTAGAAAACTATACTGCTGGTACCTTTACTATTTTATGAGTGGAATCATGATAATTCAACATTTGTTTTCTTGAAGTTGTAAAATCACATAGTTTACATTTATATGGGCGAGCACCTGTATGCATGTTCATATGTTCCTCTAATAAAAAAGCAGTGGCGTATCGTTTTCCACAGACGTCGCAAGAAAATGGCTTGATTTTTAAATGACTCTTTCTAATATGACCACGAATGTTGGTAACGGTTACAGTAGAAAAATCACATGCCTTGCATTGATAAGGTTTCATTTGCAAATGCCCCCAAATGTGTACCTGTAGTAACACAATATAATTTAATATTCATCAATTACCAGACAATTTCATCATAACAAACAGAAAACTAATTTTCTTGCACTTGCCTGACATTTATCTATCCGTAAATAGAGAATACCACAAATATTGCAACGTATATTCTTCTTATCGACTATCGTTAAATTTTTCTGCACCTCCTCGGAGTTAACGATCGACATATCCACCGTATAATATTCTTCGATAGCTTGTTTCTCTTCGTCGCTTATCAATTCAGAGATTTTGACGAAAAATTTATCTTTATTCTTTCTTTGTTCGCTGCTTTCGTCGCAACTACCACTTTGATCGTGTTGTTGCAACAACAATTGTTCAACTAGACTAGACTCTAAATCACCTTCTGTACTTTGATTCGTTGTATCTGCTGTGACGAACAATTCTAAAGGACCTTTATCTATGATCTTTGGAGCGGTTACTTCGTTCGACAACGATGATTTTATAACTGTTACGCGATTCTGTTCATGATCAGACGAGTTTGGATATTTTGTGGCATCGTGTTCCATAGTCGAAGTAACTTTACTACCTTCGACTTCATTTGTTTCTTTTCCCAACGGAGATTCTCCTCGCAATACTTCAGTTTCTTGTCGATCCACTTGATTCACATTCTCAGTATCCATCAGAAATACATTTTCCTGCATCAGAATCTCGCTAGGAATCCAAGTTAACTGATTCAATTTTTCATTCTGTTTAGGAAATGCACTTCCAGACTCTGTTTTCTCTTGTTTGACGATAACAGATATTGCTTTACTTTTCAACGAATTATCTTCAGTCTTCTTCAAACTTTCATCATTGGGTTTTGTTTCAGCTTGTTTTTCAGGTACTGCACTACTACTGTGTACTGTATTAATACCGTTGTCTTTGATACAAGTTTGCTTTGATAATATATCTATCGCCACTTGCTCCTGCGTGGTGACTTGTTCTACTTGCGGTTTAGGTGAGATCACAGTACTTTCAGTTGCATTATTACGCTGGCAGTATCTTTTGCATTTATTATTAGAACCATCGTTCTTTGTATTAACGATATTCTCCCTGTTTAATAGACTAGCATTTCTCATTTTCTCCGCATTACTCTTTCTACCCCTCTTGCGCTTTACAGGGTACACCGAGTTTGCGTTAACATTCTCTTCATTTTTCCGTAATAAATTTATCGAATGCGTGTTCGTTACACGATTCATCGTATTCTTTATAACATCATCTTCTTTTGGTATAAAATTTGTCCTGCACTTCAGCTTCGTATCGTTATTTTGTTCGTTCTTTGAATTCTTCTCGCGTGCAAGAACAGTATCTATCGCAGACTGATTATTGGAAACAAGACTTTCCGACATAACCGGCTGAACATTATTTGTACAATCACTGTTATCACGACGAAAATTATTGTCGTTCGTTTTCTCAGTTCTACAATACAGATTTTTAGTTGTACACTTTTTAATAACTTTGGAGCTAACAGGCGATGAAGGTTTCGCTTTACGGTTCACCGACGGGGCTGTGTTTTCTTTGTCCGATTCGGTCTCATTTTCTTCCTGGAGCTTCTCTTTATCTTCATTTTCAACCTATTGAATGAAAAAGATATCATGAATACCATTATCCATTTTTTTTAAACATTTAACAATAAATCTAGAGCCCATAATCAGACTCAAAAATACAAAGTTCTGAAAACCAAAGAACTTTTACTTTCAAAACTTAATACACTCTGGCCCCCAGAAGTTTTCAGTATAAATTGGACACTGTACTGTAAACTTACAGCCTTCGAAAGCTCCTTTTGGGTGAGATGGCAATGGTCATAGAAGTCGCATAAGAATTCCAGGGTACCCAGACATCGCAGGCAAACAATCTGTGGCAATCCATCGTTCTCTTTTATCTGAAACAAAATAAAACTTTGGTGTTAATTGCATCGAATGCATCACAATAACAGAACCTCATTTAGAGAAAACTTCAAACACGTACATAAAATGAACGTTAAATTGTATAGTTTACTTTGCAGGACAATCTTAGGATTAAACTAACAACAAGTTACAAGGATTATCGTTAATATACGTGCAACGTAGACGTTATGCCTAAGATAAGTTGAACGATGCAGCAAGCAACGAAGAAAATCAAATAATCGTCAATCCCAAAAATATCGTACCTTTATTGAGAAAAATTGTGGAATCGTTAAACAAATGTATTTTTTTTTGTTCTTATTGTCGAGAGAAATTGTTATACATGTATAACGCTAATTTATACTGGACATTACTTTTAATGACATACTAATATTTATCCTTATCAAGAAGTATATATACTTTTTCATGTTTTTCTTTTCTTTTCGACAAGTACATTATTTACTATACTTCGGTTTAACAAACATCTTGTAAAAAATAATAGTTATTGCTTATCACTTAACTATTCGAGGAAAGAGTGTATACGTTAGTCATAATATCGTTCGAGCGATTTTTATTAAAAGGTGAACGCCAACACATACCTAAGAATCTGCACACGAAAATAGTTGTACGATTTTGGGTTTATTAGACAGATTTTGTCATTCTGAATCCAATGACGTGCTCCTTTTGACTGACCGGGCCCTGGAGTTCTGGAACCTCAAAGTTTTTTAGGGACCAATCGCGCTAGTATATTGATCTAATATAGCGCTTTAACACTTTGACTACCACGCTAAAGGCACTGAAAACTTCGTTAGGCGAAGCATTTATTTCTATCAAATGTTACCTATTATTCTTACAATTTTTCGTAAATCTTATTATTTAAAATTTGGAATACCTAATACGATGATTTCTAATTAAGTCATTGAAGGGATACTAATAATGCAAGCGACAAACTATGGAAATTCAAGCGTCACCCACATATCGGTGACGTGGCGGTTAAAGTATTAACGTGCGTTAACTAGGGCCCGGCCGGTCAAAAGGAGCACGCCATTGGATTTAGAACGACAAAATCTATCTAATGAACTACTTTTGTGCGCAGATTCTTAGGCACTTGGCGTCAGCCTTTTTCGCTTCGGTCACTCGCATTAAAAAAGAATGTAATAAATCGTACATAATTCTTTGCGCTCATGAGTTCCTTCATTCTTGAACTTTTCTTACATCTTTGATTAGAAAAAGGAAACAAAAAAACCTGATCTACTGTGGGTCATTTCAAGATCATTCAACATCTTCTAAGATATACGCATATATATTTGTATATTAACTAATACTTGACAAACAAAAAGTTTTATATTCATTACCTACTTAAAAAAAAAAGATCGTTTTTATTTTACAATATTTTATTGAGCATTACTGTATATCTTCTACGTTTTCGTTGCAATTAAAAAAAAAGAAACTTATCATTTTACTTGGAAGAAAAAAGAATGAAGTAATCTTATAACAATCTTATGAAACTAAATTCTACTTATCAATTATATCAAGGTAGTTAATTGACCTTGAGGGGGGAAGGGAAATGACATACGAGCGCAAAGAATTAATATTAACTTCCTTCGCAAGGAAGATCAATGTCACAAATACTCGAAGAATCATCAACGTCTTATTCGTTCATCAACGCTCACAAAATGTGACGTGTCGATTAAAGGCACTTACACACAATTCTAGTTTCGTTAATTTTTTCTCTCGCAGATCACATAATGAATCTTTCAACGCGATTCAGCATCTATATTATATTTCGCAGCGATATTTTCGTCAATTTTAACGATATAAGATGCACTAAACTTGTACAAACGTTCATCGTGGATCAAAGGCAAATGTTTTCATTTTCAAATTCTTATACAAACAACTGTTTTCATTGGACCTCTACGTATATGTACAACACGTTAAGAATCTTATATGTAAAATAGATTCAAAAATAGAGTAAAATGTACACTGCACATGTATCATTTAAAAGTTTTACGATTCATTTAAAAAACAGTCGTGTAAAAATACGTAGAAAATATTTTTTTTTCTTTTTTATACACTTTTCAGTTGGAATTATTGACTCTGGAAGCCCTATCTATACTGTATTCACACTTCGAACGAGATACGTTTTGTTAGGAAGCTAAATGTGCGATAAACATAGAAATTTTTGCAACATTTTATACCGTGATATTTTTTGGCTTCCACTCGATGAAAATATTCTAATCGCTTTTACACACTTTTATAAAATTTATCGAATCGTTTAAAAAATAGTTTTTAACAATAGATTGTCATATCATGTTCAACGCCTTGTCTTTATTACAGCTTTGGTAAACTCTAAATCGGTATCGTTTCACGTGCAAAAATCCTTATAATGTAGTGTATGTAAATGGAAAGAATACTTAGAAGATCTCGATAGTTTCTTAAATGCACATCTACTACATTATGTACAAAAAGGAAGTACTAATGAATTGACTGATCGCTATTGTCATTACTCATTTGGTAATTATACACTGTTTTCAAAATTAAAAGTAAAATCTTCAATCGGATAAATTTTACTTTCAATTCTTGCAATAGTATCTCATAATAAAAGAAAGAAAGTCGATACGAATCAACAATGGTCTGTTCGTTTATATAATCTAACAATTAAGAAGCGTTTCTTTCGGAAAGTTCTGATGTTACCCGTGAAAAATTAAGTTAATCTTAGAAAAATATCAGAACTATGCTCGGTACAATTATTTTTCATTGGACGCGGTGGAGGTCGCGTCAGTGTTTGAGACATTCTTTTGTTTAATAATACCAGTCTTTTTATCCTCGAAATGTCTTTTCCTATGTACTTTCATGTTGTCGCGTCTGTTGAATTTGCGCCCGCACTCGGGACAAGCGTGTTTCTTTTCACCGTGCACGTGCCGGTGAGCAGCCAGATGACTAGCTTGAGCGAATCTCGCGCCACACTTCTGACAGATGTGTTTCCTCAAACCTTCGTGTTTCAGCAAGTGTTCGTTCAGGAATGCCTTGGACGCGTATCTATTGTTGCAAATGCTGCACACGAACGGCTTGGGATTCGAGTGTTGCAACACGTGAGCCTTGTACTTGGACGCGACTTTGAACGTTTTGCTACAAACTTCGCAGGTGTACGTGGTCGCGTGTCGCGTCTTGATGTGTTCGTTCAATACGGCAAGACTCGAGTAAAGATTGTAACAGAAACGACACCTAAAATTGCGACGATTCTTCAAGTGTACACTGGCAACGTGACTCAACAATCTCGTACGATACGGGAACACTTTGCCACAATACTCGCAGGCCAAATTCTGAGGAGGTAAATGCGATTTCATGTGGATCTGTAACGACACTTTATGGTGATAACTTTGACCGCAGTCCGTGCATGAATAAGGTCTTACACCTTTGTGCACGTTATCGTGTTCCATCAAATAGAACTTTGATTTAAATCGTTTAGGACACTTGGGGCATTGTATCGGCCTAGGATTAGTATGCGAACACCGAATGTGTTTCATAACATCGGACTTACATACGAATTTAGCGTTACATAAAATACAGGTATACTGTTTGATCCCGAGGTGCGTCTTCACGTGAACCATACACTTGTCCTTGCGTTCGTAGAACTTGCAACATAGTTTACAGGAGTAACCGTTCTGACTGTCCGATACAACGTGTTCAACGTTGTCGTCCACGCGAATCTCCTCGCCATCGATCTTGAACAACTCTTCAGGATTCTGTGAAGCTTGCCATTTCTGCTCGAATTCAGCGGAATCTTTCGATTTTGTCGAACTGCCATTTTTAAGACTACTAGTGATAATGGTATTTATTATACTATTTACTTCTACGCAACTTTGACTCTGTAGGAGATCAACGATATCTTTATCTACCAAACATGAACCCTGATCTGGAAATACTCGTGCTCGAACCGTGGCAACGTCGTCAGATTCCTTTTTACATAATTCTACGGTGAAACTGATGTCCTCGACGTCGTTGCTTTGATGTCTGGATTCTTTCACTGAAACCTCGATGTTCGGAGAGCTTGAAACAATGGTGAGAAGTTTATTTAATGCAGATGTCGGAATCTGAATATGCGAATCTTGTTGTTTCCCATTTTGTTTTTCGATACTTTCATTCGAGCTACTATGCGAATTAATAGTTACTTCTGTGGCAGTACTGTTATGACTTCTAAGTCGGTTCGCGATTGGTATATTAGTTATTTCATTTGTGGTAGTTGTTTCTGTGTTTTGTCTGCTTCTAAGCCAACGCGTAGGAGTTGTTTCTGGACTTTCAATAGTCTGTATATCTTCTATGTTGTTTTCACTCGTACTTTGAATATTATTCTGATCTTTCGCAGCTTCTTCGTTATCTCTTGTTTGCTGCTGGCTTCTTAAGTTTCTTTGAGCTTTTGTAGCTGTCTTTGAAATATGTTCCACTTCTGTAAGAGTTCTCTCGTTTGGAGAATTTAGATTCTTGTCAATGTCATTATTGTTATTGTTTGTCGATGTGCTCGGTGTTGTATCCTCAGTCTTTATCTCAGCCTGGGGATAGATTGAAATAAAAATAGAAATGGGTACCAGATATTCGCTAGTTTTATTAAAGCAATAAAATCATTCTGGTATTTATGGTATATTTTTTTTTTATCATGCATCAAGATATATTTAATAATTATTTGAATTTAATAAAAATTACAATTTTATTTCTTATAACTTGACTTATACGTATCTGAACCAAAATACCAGACGATACTTTTCTTATATAATTTGTATTCAAAATATTATAAGAAAAATGTGAATTAAACATTCTGATAATATCATAAACGAGCGGTAGAGTTGTACATTAAATTGAATACAGACTTACAATTTCTGATAAGGGTGGTAGATTGTATCGATCGCGTAACACCTGTTGGGTGCGAAGACACTCCTCTTGGAAGTCACAAACGAATTCGAGCTTGCCCAGACATTGAACACAGATCGCCTTGGGCAGAGGATCCCTCTCATCTATCTGCGATTCAAACAAAATACCTAAATACTAAATGTATGTAATTTTAAAATTGTAATTGAAAATCTGATTTCGTACATTTCATTTTTTAACCCTACCGCTCTGTACATATATCATTATTAAAATTACAATTATCTGGTACCCGTTCAAATGCTGCACGTATCGCCTCAATATTTATTATTATAATTATGCAAAATACAATCTTTATAATCATTTATTAATATGGTACATAAATATATAGTTTTAACATAATTGTTAGATACAGGAATTATATAAAATAGACCTTTTGTATTTATACAAACTTTGAGAAATAAGAAATTAAAAAAAATAAATTCATTTTCATTCTTCGGAGACAAAAAACTGAAAATTACAATACAGTTTTTACAGAACATATAATTGTACTATACAGTTTATAAATTACATTTATATATGATATTTAACATCTTGTTGGTACAAACAGGTCCAATAAATATTAAAATCGTAGGTTTACATCGATGTTTTTTTAATAAAATTAGTTTGTTAATAAAAATATTGGTAGTGACAGGATTGCTAATAACATATTTTCTTTACGGAAATAAACATATAATATATAACAGTAAAGGGTAATTATTAAATAAAACTATGAAAAATCATTTGAATTCGTTGGAAAAATATATGATAACAAAGAAAAGAGACGATGTGTCCTTTTTTTCTCATGTTCTTCTCCCTTCCGGCCATTTTTCTAACCCCCTCCTTCACAATGCAACTGGGGCCCGGACCCCGTGGCACACCTTTTTAATCTTGTACTCACCAAAATGTTGATTTTCGTGTAAATCTTCAATCCCAAAAATCGTTTCGTGCCTTCTTCACCAAACACATCGATGTAGATGCTTTCACACTGGCCGCAAAGTCGACAAATTTTCGCCTCTCCCTCCCCTAGCTCCATTTTTGTTTACGTTGAAGGCTGCCTGAATACGCTTTCGACTACTAGATTGCACCGAAAATTTACCATGGAAAAACTGGTGCTTGATGTATTTTCTGGGTCGATCCCCGAGCACCAGCCGCACGATACGGCGATACCACGCTCCTCGAGCTCGTTCTCTTCCCGATGAAAGAAACATAAACGATAAACAAAAGACAAAATTATAACGCCTAGCGTTACTACTTCCTTGCTGGTCTGGCACGGGGATGCAGCCGCGTTTGGGCCAGACCAGCACACATTCACTACCTTCCCCCCCTCGACCCGCGCTCAGTTATACGAATTTCAACCAATCGGTGATTTCTTTTTTGCATTATATACCTATGGTGTTCGCCAATAGACGTCGTTGCCGCGCTTCCTCTTGAAGCATTGAGTATAGTCGATAGATCGAAAGTTTCGACTTTCTCAACATATTTTTGTTGTTATCGTTTCAATTCGGTACTCTTCAGTATTCTTGTCATTATTGCAATTAATTGACTTTGTTTATGTGTATCATTAAGACTGTCAGATACTGATGTTACTGGAGTTAATACGTAAGTGTTAGAATAATATTCTGCACTTATAAATACATCCGTTTGTAATTGTGAAATATAGTGCGTTTGGTTATTTCTATTTTGCGTGCACATGTAACGGTATTTACCGAGATTTATTATTTTTGTCATTTCTTGTTATTGTTCCTGTGGCATTTAACATTTCTGAAATAAATATACGAATAAAATGATAGAAGTAATACCATATGAGCGAACCTGTTCAGGGTAGAACTGTACTTTAAACGTATGATCACGTATGATATGTTCTCGTTTTAAAAGTATATTGCTTTTAATTCCTAGTCACTAGTCATCAGAATGAAAAATACATTGACATTTGATGCGTAAGAATAATCAAATATATATTTCATTATAATACTAAATTATTTAAAATTTAATTTTATGTTTGATAGAAATGTTTGGTTATGTTGCAGAAAAGAGAACTGATTTCGGTAACAATTAATTAATGACATTAACATTTAGTATATATAAAAGGATTCGAGAAAAGCAGCTAAAAATGTATAAAATCTGTGAACATTATAGGATACGAGATCTTTAATGCTTTTAACAGACATATGTCTAAATACCTTTGTGAATATATACTCAACGTACAAGATTAATTGCTGTAAATATTACAATTATATAACTTATTCAAAATTTTTGCATACAATTTTATTAATATAAATTCTGATGTACTAGACCATTATGTGATGGACATAATTAAAAAATGAATACATTAAACGATTCTGTCATAATTTGTGATACACCTCCAAAATCAACTCGGAATAAAGTTCCGTTACATGCAAAGAAGGTAAAAAGGAATGGGAGGAAAACCTTTTATGAAAGTCCTTTAAAACATATTCAATTAAGGTAATAAAAAATATTAAACAGTTTTATTTATATAAACAGAGTTTATATAATCTCTTTCCTACAATTGTAGTAGCAAAAGATGGAAGCAAAGGCAAGCAGAACAAAAACTAACAAGCAATGCCGAACAGCCGACTAACAATGGAAAGAATTCTTTTCTCCTAACGAAAGATTTATCTTTTCAAGATAGCATAATCATTTTAAGCGATAATGAAAATGAATTGAACAACCAAGATGATCAAAAGGATTGTGCTAATAGGACAAAAAAAAGAAAAAGACAATTGGAAAAATTGATAGCAGATAAACAAAGTTCTAAATGTTTAAATAATTCGGATAAGTCTTCACGTCAGATTGAAACTGAAACAGAAATATGTCCAAAAAGAAGAAAACTAAATTCTCCTGTATTATCACCTGATAATAATTCATGTTGTTTATTGGTATCCGATACGGAAGACTCTGAAATTATACCTCTTAATGTAGATAATGAAAATATAGGTAAAGGAATTATTCGATTTAAAAATTATCATGATACTGTATTGATTTCGCATTCTTTATACAATTTTAATTTATTTAGCACCAGCGTCCAGTTCTATGAATCAAACATCAGACGATGTTGTTGTAGTATGGTCATCTAAAAAAACATCTCCATTGTCTACAAATTATCCAGAAGGTGAGAAAACTATAGCTGAAGAAGAAAATGATAAAATTTTTATGATAGATTGTAATCCAAATCCAGCGAACCTTCGTTACTTAAAGCGCAATAAAGCAACTACTGAAAGAAGTACCGAACAAAACGCAAGAACAATTGATGGAAACGAAATTTCCAAATATCTACCATTCAGTAACCGAGGATTAAAATTACCTAGAGCTCATAATATAAGTAAATCGATTGTAATAAGGAAAGTAAAGAGAACCAACACATTTCTGAATCATAGAAGATGGGTTTCACAATCATCTACTAGTATGATACCAACAGTGCACACGGAAAGAACACTAGAAGTTGCAACATTTGAATCTGCATTTAAGCCATCTACATCTGATTTATCTAGAATTGAACCATCTACGTACGAATTATCTAGACTTGAACCATCTAGATCACAATTTCCTGGATTGGAACCGTCCGGATCTGAATCGTCTAAACTTGAACCATCTAGATCAAAATATCCTAGACTGGAACCGTCTGGATCTGAATCGTCTAAACTTGAACCATCTAGATCAAAATATCCTAGACTGGAACCGTCCGGATCTGAATCGTCTAAACTTGAACCATGTAGATCACAATTTCCTGGACTGGAACCGTCCGGATCTGAATCGTCTAAACTCGAACCATCTAGACCTGAACAACCTGGCCGATTAAGGGAGATAATTATTGATGGCAACAACGTAGCTATGGCGTATGATTACCTTCATTTTCTAACGATTATAATTAACGTATATGTATATTTAAATATACGGTATAATTTTATCGTCTTCTAGGCACAAAAATAATAAAACATTTTCGGAAGAAGGAATAGTGTTGGTCATGGATTATTTTCGACGAAGAGGCCATACTGTAAAAATATTTATACCCCAATATAGAAGATCACCGTTCAGTCCGTTACTTGAAACATTATATACAGAAGGGATAGTAATTTTTACACCAAGCCGTAGGATCGGTGGCAAAAGGATAACTCCCTACGACGATCGGTAAAGACCTTTTGTTGCCTGTTTAATTATTATTATCGAAAAACGATATAGATACACCACTATTCGTTTCCAGGTTTATATTAGGGTACGCCACAGTGAGCCAAGGTATTGTGATTTCCTCAGATCAGTACAGAGATTTGTATCGAGAAAAGCCAGAATGGCGAGATACGATCGAAAAACGATTGTTGGCCCCAACATTTGTTGGTGATTATGTTATGTTTCCTGAAGATCCCTTAGGCAGAAATGGCCCGAGTCTTGATGAGTTTTTAAGATACTAACTGTACAAAGATAGTAAACGTATAATGTAAATATTATTGACTTAGATTGAACAGACAAGTTTTTTCTCATCATTTCTATTATAAACAACACTTTAGTTACAATCGCACTCTCTATATAAATGTATAAACATGTACATAGCTATATGTTTGTTACTTATGTAAGTATTCAAAGCATTTCTTACCATAAATACTTTGCATAATATATACTTTATAATCATATTTAATTTCGTAATGATTAATGCCAGATAATAAAAGGTACTAGTTTTTACATCAAAGGGTGGTAATTGATAACGTATAAAAGAAACTACTTGAATACCTTTTTTTCAGTAGAACGAAAAGTAATAAGCACTTAATGCATCGTCTTTCTGCTTTTTTTTTTTCACGTTATACAGAAGTACCTGAGATATATGGTATCTCGTTTAAACGCTAAATGGCTATAAATATAATAATATATAAAACAAGTTAATTAAAAGCTTTTGTTTTGAAATGATTGAAATAATATAATCATATTTAGTATACAAAATATATTTAATAAATAATAAATAATTATATGATCACAATTCTTTTTTTAAATAAGTAAACAAGAGAAATAAAAAAAAAAAACTTGATGGAATCATTTGATATGATAATTAATATACGTAAAAAAACAAAAAGTTTTTATTTTAACAAAAATACTGAATTTTTAATATGTTATTTCGAACCTAAACTGTACACGTTTACTCTTTTGCAAATGTAAACTGGAATCAAATACAAGAATTCGTAGGTTCATTTATGAAAGACTGAAGATTATCAATAAATGTAATTTACATTAAATTCAAATGTTTCTTTACCGCAATATTCCATTTCTAAAAATCAGTCATTCTTTAAGGACGCGGAATCCCATGTAGGTTTCCAACACCACTTTCGAGATTTTCGAATACTCTCCATGTTTTCTTGCGCCGTTTCACGTGCCAAACGTTGCATTGGATTACTTTCGGCCGAATTGTATTTTGAATTTGATAATACTGTATCGTGTTGAAAAGCAGAAGTAACACCTATAGAAAGAAAAATATTTCATACAGTGTACGTGTTACTTGATAACACAAATTTTACATTGGGATAAAAGATAATTACTTGCTTTAGCGAACAACTTTTCCAATACATACTGATCATCCTCGATCGAAGTACAACGATCCGTTTGAGAACGTCCAATGCGACGTCCAATCAAGTAAGAAATACGTTCACCTTCGAACATAGCTGAATCTGCGTGTTTCTCTGATTCTGAATTTTTCCTCTTTCGTTTATGTTTATGATGTATTTTGTTCGATTTCGATGATGTATCCTTTTTATCAAACGATTCGATTCTGTTCGAGTCGCTAGATGGCTTTTCTATACTATCAT
The DNA here is from genome assembly GCA_943735885.1 of Stelis phaeoptera. Classification (NCBI taxonomy): domain Eukaryota; kingdom Metazoa; phylum Arthropoda; class Insecta; order Hymenoptera; family Megachilidae; genus Stelis; species Stelis phaeoptera. The sequence continues at coordinate 10,871,657 of OX030933.1, forward strand.
TGTTTGAAGCGTCATCTTTATTTTGTATTCCATTTTCTGTTAAACTATCTTTGGCATTATGTTCGATACTGTTTGAGATTTTATCTTGCTCAGCATCGGTTTTACTACTATTCTGATTTTCACAAGAAACCACATTGTTTTGTTTCTCATTAATAACAGTTTCAATCTTCTGTTTTATCGAGCTGCTATCAGATACTTGATTATTGTTTTCCGAAGTATTAGCACTTTGCGTTGCAGTCAAAGAATTGGACGTACTTTGGCTAATATTCTTACTGAGCTTAGCAGCTAATCGTCGCATTTGTTCAATTTTACTGGATGAAAATTTGCCACTTGTCGGAGTTAACCTCGACTCTCGAAACAAGTGATCGGATTCGCTAGAAGGTCCATCGATGGATTCGTTAAAATTAAACAGTTCAACTAAATCGGATGTCTTAAACAACCTACGTTGACGTGGATCTTCTAAAACTTTGTTGGAAAGTAATACTTTAAATATTTGTCTATGATATATCTGAAAGAAAATGAGAATTTATTAAGAATTTATATCGTTGATTTTATAGCATTTTTTAATTACCTTTTCTTCAATGGTACCAGCAGTGATGAGCCTGTAAATGGTGACGTTTTTATTTTGACCGATTCTCCATGCACGTTCTCTTGCTTGGGCATCGGTCGCTGGATTCCAGTCTGGATCATAAATCACCACTCGATTTGCCCCGGTCAAATTCACTCCTAACCCTCCAACGCGTGTTGTAAGCAAGAAAACAAAATATGAAGGATCCTATGTATAAAAAGAACAATTACAAAATGGCTACATATTGACATTAACACCAAAATGTGGGTGACGCTTGAATTTCCGTAGAAATTTGTCGTTTGCATTATTAATATCCTTTCAATCACTTAATTAGAAATCGTCGTATTAGGTATTTCAAATTCTTAATAATAGAAATTACGAAGAATTGTACTAACAATAGGTAAAATTTGATCAGAATAAAATGCTTTGCCTGATCAAGTTTTCAACGCCTTTAGCGTGGCAGTCAAGGTGTTAATGAATTTAATAAACTTTCTTATTAATGCACCTACACTGTTGAACAACCTGATTGTCTCTTGTCGTTGCGACATGGGAGTAGTTCCGTCCATTCTCAAATAAGCATACTGTTCGTGTTGTATCAAAGACTCTAGAATGTGCATCATCTGCAAATAAAATTTCAGTATTTGTAATTTCTACATATACAACATTTATATTCTGCAGACAATCCTAAGAATTATATACATACTTGTCTTCCTTGAGTGAAAAGCAACGCTCTGTGACCTTGTTTCTTCCAGATTTTAAGAAGAGACTGAACCACTATCATTTTGCCTGAACGTTTCCAATAGCCAAAATTTTCCAACGATTCTTCCGACATGCTAATATCTTCGTCAGAATCCTAAACAAATAAGCTCGATTAAATAATAATCGCGTTATAGTAATATGATTTAATTACAATGATTAAAATCTTACAACTGGACTCGAATAAACAAATAAATCGGGATGATTGCATATTTTTCGAAGCGCTGACAAGGCTATTAAAAGACGAGCCCTGTATCTTCCAGTTTCCACATATTTCTTCTCATGCAATACAAAAGATACGTCTTCTGAACATAAATATCTTTTATACAGTTTTTTCTGTTCTTCCGTTAAACTGCAGAACAGTACCTAAAATACAGAGAATACGTATATATGTAAATGTTTGATCATTTTAATACAGTAGATTCCGTTTATTTGGGACTAATTTCAAAAAACAGAATTCGATCAAACAAACAGCCTTAGTTTTCTTCGTTTAATCGGAACATCATTCCGCTTATTTGGGATAGATGTCTTTTCATTCGCTCCACTCTGTGTTACTTTATCTTTTTAAGTTTCGTCCAAGGTTAATCGTGTCCGATTTGCGGAACTTAGGGACGGTGTGCATTCGATTCGAAAGAACTATGTCTGAGCTCAGATGTGAATTCTGTTCGCGAACATTTCTACCCAGTGTAGACCCGGCATAAGATCGTAAATAATATGAAGATAATATAAAACTGCAAACCTGTTCATTCTTTTCAGGTAAACTAACGTGATGCTGAACATCTTGCTTCGTTCTTCTAAGCATGTACGGTGTAATAGCATCTCTCAGCATCGTAGCAACATGAAGCGCGGTAGCTTCCTGTAGAGGAGTAGCATTGGCGTACCCTCCCCGGGTTATAGGACCTGCGCAATGTTCTAGAAACGCGGGTAATGTGCCTAACTTTCCTGGCAGAATGAAATCGAAAAGAGACCATAGTTCCTTCAAGGAATTTTGCATCGGACTACCGGTTAATAACAGTCGATGCGGTGTCGAAAATTCTTTTACCGCTTTACTAACCTGAAGCGATCAAATTATTTGAATTCTTGTTACTTTCAGTTTTACTTTTAAACGATTACAAAATAATGGGCTACCTTTGCTTGAGGATTCCTTATTTTATGACCTTCGTCAAGAATGATATAATGCCATTCGGTGGATACAAGTAGTTCTTTATGGTTCAGCATGCTGGAATAAGAGGTGACCAGTACTCCTCCGCATTTCAAGGAATGTATTAAATATTCGAGATCGCCTGTAAAAAGTATTTATTTCTAACGATACAGAAAGGCAAGCGCTACGTTAGTCACCGGTGACTGACACCCGACATTTTTTACGATCAAAGAACTATGAAATAAACCACGGATACCGTTAATATTAAGATAATAATGCTGGCTATCGAATTGAAAGGTTAAATTTGAAAATTAATCAACTATCGTGTCTGACTACGTACGTCCGTTTTCACTGTGGCAGTAAGGGTTAACAATGGTTTTATTTTTACCGTTGTAAGTTCCAGATTGATGTAGGACAACTACTCTTAGAATGGGCCACCATTCGTGAAAATGCTTTACCCACTGTTCCATTAGCGTAGCTGGACAAATGACTATGGACGGTCCCAATCCTCTAAATCTATAGATAAAAATGATAAAGAATGATCAATAAAGGAAACATTAGTAATAAATAAGGAACACGAAAGATTGTTCACCTTCCACCATCAGAAAGTAATTCGCTACAATCTAAACCTGCCAGAAACGCAATAACTTGAACTGTTTTTCCTAATCCCATCTCGTCTCCAAGTAATCCTCCTAGATTACGACAATGCAGTTCCCAAAGCCATTGTACAGACACTCTCTGATACCTAAAGATATTAACAAAAAATTAGACTCTTCAAATGAAATACATTTACTTTAATATCATTTTTATTATACTTGTATAGTTTTTTCCATATGGACTGTGGAACTTTGAATAAGTTATCTATTTTATGTGCTGGTTCGTTCTTTGAGAAATCGGTTGTTTCCACTCTTTGTTTATATATTTCTTCATCCCCGTCATCCAAAACTAGAAATAAAATATTATATTGATAGAAATAATTTGAAATTTAAATCCGATGAAATTTAATTCATACCTCTTTTTACATGGACAGATTTTGTAAATGATTTCTTCTTCTTGGACGACGGTGTTTCATTTTCTACAAATTTTTAAAATATTTAAAATATCTTCTTAAAAAATACTTTAGTAAATATTGAATCTTAGTTTCAATGCATACCCGAATCACTCTGCTCGTCGCTTGGAACATATTCGCTATCAGAATCATTTGTTACGCTTACAGACTCTTTATTATCAATATTTTTAACTGTCTCTTCGTTGGTAGTATTTTTTGAATGCCAATTTCCTTTAGTAGCTTTCGTTTCAGAATGAACATTATCATTTTTCCGCAAATATTTGGCTCTTTTATGCTCCGAAGCTGCCTTTCTTTTGGCAGTCTTATAATTTGTCTTTTCCACAACTCTACATTCTTCAGAAACAACACCCGATTCTTTTAAACTTTTAACATCTTTGTTATTGGATGTTTTTGAGTGTTTTTGTAACTGCTGCCTTCGTTTGGCAAGTTCGCCTTGTTGGCGAAGATATTTTTCAAGATCTAATAAAGTAGAAGTTTTATCGGATATCCTGAAAAACAAAATTTTAAATTCAATTCTTATCGCGTTTATTCATATGAATTTCTCATATACATATATACATACCTTTGAGTTTCCGATGATTCAGAATGATTTACAATTGCCTCAAACGGTGTAATCTCTCCACTTAACACTTGTTTTTCTAATTTCTTTTGTTTCGAACAATCTACAATACTGTTTTCATCATTTGCATTTTCATTTAACACTTCTGACTTCCTTTTCGCTTGCACAATATTTTCAATTTCTTTTGCTGCCTCGCAAAGAATACTTTTTTCACTTCTTACAGACAAAACCTAACAACATTCTTACTTTTAATAATAATAACGATAATAAAGAGAAAATGAAATATGTGTAAAATAAATAAATTTCGTGATCTAACCTTCTCTGACAAGCATTCATCGATAACATCATTCAAGTGTGTCTCATTTAATTGTTCATTATTAGATTCGAGACTTTGATCATTAGAGTCCATATCTGGATACGCAAATGTTTCCAAAGCAACATGTACACCTGATAGACTAAATAAAATTCGAGAAATGACGCAAATTTTAAACAATTTGAAATTACTATTTTTTAATAATAAAATACTTTCGTATTAGTTAATATTTGCTAATCAAAGATTATTCAGTTTGTTAATCATGACTCGGGATAACACGTGCACTCTTATCATGCTCATTTTAGGCTAGGAAATTAAATGTCATACGATGTTATCTGATTCGTTGGTGTATTCCAAACATTGTCAACTGGTGGCACTGAATCACCTTTGTCATGATAGAAGTAATGTCGTTTACGATAAGATATTGTCCTTTTAATTAAAATACTCAAGAAACATGTGAATCAGGATACGTATTTGAAGGTGATTTAAATAAAACAAAACGAGTTGTTGTATTTTTACTTTATTTTATAAAATCTCACCATAGGTGGCTAACATATGAGCCAGCTAATTAAAAGAAAATAAGATTTAAATAATGTTATTACAAATTTTGTCTAAAAAGTGTAAAATCCAGCTGCAAGGAATCGATTTAAATATAAAATTTGTATCTTTCAAACGCTTCTAAAAAAAATATTCAATATATTAATTCCATGTAACATATATGTATATGTAAATGAAGTTGGTCAATTCCAGACCCATCTGGGCATAACACTTTCAAAATTGAAAGTGTCCGGATGCCCTATATGCGATACGTTTGGAAAATTTGTCGACCATTTAAAAGGTGTTCGTGACCCGGAAGTAGCTGGTCCCGAAATGACTTCAAACCTTACGAAGCCATCGATATCGGTTACCAAAATTTTGCTATCAATAATCCCGTACGGTAAGGGATCATCCTCCAGATCACCGCGATAAGTTAATTCCTGCAACGGACCTACTTTTGAATTGTTTTCCTTGGCAGTGCAATCTTCTTGGCTGCATCCACGCATCGTGTTTTGAAATTGTCCTAACGTTGTAATATTTTCCTGTAAACGCGCCAGACGACTCTTCCACGCGTTCACATCCTTCTTAGCAGATCGTACAGTGTCGTTGACGTTTGAAAACTTTGATACGCCGGCGCAGAATATGAAACCTGTCTTCTTGAACTCCTCCGTGTAATTCATAGCGACGGTTATGGTTGGTAATTGTTCGACTAATAATATTGTCGTTGAACGTGGCTCGAAAATGAGCCATTGTAACGCAGAAGCGCCCCCATTTTGATGAGACATTGTATTGAACCAAGACTGACTGCTTGTTGCCAATCGATTTGCCGTCATTAATCTTACAGTTAGCATTACCTGTAACCGTTGTCATTAATTATTTCTTTTGCATAATGGGCTGTCTGGATAACAGTGTAGCAACTCTATAACTGACTAATCCAAGTCGGACTTAACTTTTAACTAATTTCAACAATGATATAGATAAAATCATGATAACGAAAGGTTTACTAATAAATAGACTTGGGTTAGACTGACTCTTAAGCTGGATACAGACGAGCGTGTCGCGGCTGCAACGCGGCTTGAAACGAACGTATTTAGGATAATATTTGTTCGTTTGGACGGTAGCGTGAACATGTTCGGTAGCAAAGAACTAATTTCTGTCGGTCTTTTGCGCGAACATAAAGGGATTCATTGCTGCAATGTGAACGGTTTTCTTCGGGTTTGCCACATTCTTGATGGTAAACTTGATGGTGAATGCGCGCTGCAATTCATGGTTTGTTCCATGCGCGGCGTGTGTTCCTGGTAAAAACGAAACATCGCGCACACTTTGTAATGCCGCGTTGCAACCGCGGTGCGCTCGTCTGTACCCAGCTTTACGTATAGAACTAATTATCGTACATGATCTTTGGGGTGTAAAAGATTCCATTCGCTCTGATTCGTTGCAAGCAAAGATGTTCCTGAGACGACCAGTTCGCGATTTTCTCCTTGCATTAAATAAAATTCATCTCGAGACGATAACGCACCAGGATAAGAGGTTAATATGATCGATCGACTGGGAATCAGTGCGGCAGTTTTCGTAACAGGCAGCACGTGATAACCAAACTTGTATTTTTTTAATAGCCTCAACATCTGAGTGTACCTAAAAGATAACAGAAAATTGTATAATAAATGTACAGTTTTAGAACAATGAATTTATTTCAATCCTCTTGATCGATAATACATTTAGCGGGACAATTATACCCACGTTTATCATCTTCCTTGCAGCATAAATACGAACATTTATACATTAGCGTGTGTTTAAAACTGTTCAATTCATTTGGATAATACAAATAATGAATAAAGTATCACTTACGGTGCTGCAGTGTTATGACCAATCGCGATTAAGGGATCTGAATGGTCTCTTGGAAGAGATTTAAAGAAGATCTTTGAACTGTTTGGCAGACTGGAAATATTGAATGTTTTTTGAAAACCGGATATATCAGAAGCCAGAGCGAGCCATAAGAAATCTTCCGATTCGAGCGACACTGATACACGGCTTCGACGTACAGCGAATTTCCATCCGGCTTCCAAACCATCCAATTGGGTATAAAATAATCGTACCTGGAATAATATCAACTTATTTAACAACGTTATCATACTTTTATATTTTACGTTGATATCGATAGACTAGTACACTGGTTCTTAACACGTTACTTGAATTTCCATAGCAATTTGTTGCTTGCGTTATTAATTTCCTTTCAATTACTTGATTAGATATCGTCGTATTAAGGTAGGTACGAACATACAACAGAAGACAATAACGTAACTTCGTCGCACAACACACAGCGCAACGTTTTTCAAATCAAAACTATTCCCTGACTTCAAAACGGTTAAGAACCACAGGACTAATATAATATATTTTCCGTCAAGTAGATTGAAACGGTCCCAGTACCATGTGCCAAAAAGGATCCGTGGATTCCATCAGCTCGGCGCGTTCACGAATGATGGCAGTATTATCCCTGAGATACCGTGTCAACTTTTGGCACTCGATTGGTTTCGCCTCGCATTCTGGTCTTATCGTGTTGTACCAATGATGATGAATTAGCTGCCAAGTTAAACTGCCTTCGAGAAGTCCGGCAGCATATGCTTGTACCGTGTCCGGGTACTTTGATGATGTTTCAATTTCGATATAAGACCACCTGCAATATTTGATCCGTGATTAATCGTGTTAGAAAGACAACCATAATAATTCTCTGGTGGGCGAGCATAAGTTTGTAAATAAGTACTTGTAATGTTTAATGCCACTGGTGTTCCACGTGGAATTTCAAAAGTACAAGCATCAGCTAAGAGCCACCTCGCTTTGGGATACCTCGAATACACACCACAACTATTTTTCGAACCAGAGGGCGCAAAATTAGACTTTCAATGCCTGTTTGGCGAGGGTAAAGTGTCCCATTCTCGCCCTAGGGCGCAAAGTAGTCTACTTTGGACGCCATTTACCCATTTTGCGCCCTTGGTACGTAATAAATTATTCGCTACATTAGCTACCTTTGACATAGAACAATTTTGACCCTCTACGGCGCAATAAATAGCAGTCCAATGGTTCGTTTAACAAGCACTTCTTTTCGAGTCTATATGCGAGAGAATCGCTCAATATCAAGCATACTCTTTTGCCCGCCTACCAAAGAATTCACTTCACTTTTTGCTTTGATAAAAACGTTTCGCAGGCGGGACAGGTTGTAACAACATTTTCCTACCCATGTTCGAAAATTCCGGTTTTATAGTAGGCTCGAGCCGCGTGCAATGGAACGGCAGTTAAATCATTGCCTTGGCCCCAAAAGTCAATACGGTATCCTCCTTTGCGATTCCATAATACAGTTGCTGAATACGTTCCATCTTGTTCAACACTGTTAACGGATAATAACATATAATTAGAAAACATCAAAATTGACGGTAATAAATATTTTCCTGCTATACATTAACAATTTTCAAATTTATCTAACAAGGAAAGGCATGGAAGTGTCCTCCTCCGATTTTGATGAAACTTCGTATAAGAGATATGTATTTTTTTTTTATCAGCTAGTGTTTTCACGCTTGAGTAATTTTTCGACCTCCTTTGAATCTCTTCGGGAGTAAATTTACTCGGTCCCGGACTGAAAGTGTTAACCGCTGAATTTCTAATGTTAAGACTTGCATTTTCAGATTCTACGAATAAAATACTATACAAAAAAGGTCGAAAATTTTGAGTCCCATAAAGTAAAGTTCTCGAACACCCTGTATATTCGTATTCCTCCGACGTGTGCTTTTGCCATCAACCCGAGGACAGTTGAGTCAGGACTACGAACTTGAGACGGCAGACGTCGCGTAACTCAATCCTTCTACACGACCGGTCTCATCGAGCTTGTTACAGTTAAAGTGCTGATACATCTGATCTTAGCAAGTTGTTGCACGCGTCGCACGCGTGTATCGAACGCGTCGAAAGTTATCGCGAGTAAGTCCATTCCAGCAAAAATAAGAATGTCAAAGTATTTCTTCGGTAACGTACTCTTAAATCGCCTCAGGCATTCTAATCTTCAACGTTTTTACATTCAGAGACGCTTACAGATTCTTAACAATGAAACGCTGAACCTGCGGACGTAATCGTCTTACTCTATTAATTCGGATAAGAATAGCAGTCTATTAACACGTTCATAACCGATAACGTACTTACTTCTACGTCATTTCAACGTCTGTAGCTGTGTATCGACGACGTAGATTGACGTAATTTTAATATCTACAGCTAAATACCGACATCGTAGATTTACAATGATCATTCGTCGTTACCTTTCTCATCAACGTTTATAATATTTTTCCTTTCTTAACCCCTTGCACTACAATAACGTACCACGCTCGTGACGCACCTTACAGTACAGATGTGACTTCTGTCGTATTTTAAGTTTAATTCTGATTACAATTTACACAGTTAATGTTTGCCAAATATTTCAATTTCCTTGATTTGTTTTAACACTGAAGCACCTGTTGGGGAAATGATAGCGCAAGGGGTTAATTTTAATATCGGAGGGCACAACCATGTGGTATTCAGCCGTAGACTTTTGAAAATTGTATCGACTGCTTAACTTAATCCTTTGCACTCGGAACATTTTTAGATACGGTCGAATATAGTCTATTTTGATAGGAAAATTTCCAAAAACCTATGCAGTATTTATTTTTATTCCTTTCCTAAAATTTTCTATATACTAATATAAATAAAACTTAAATTTTACATTTTAAAATATTTTAGTAAATTAAATATGTCCCCTCAGAGGTGACAGTCGAGTGCAAAGTTTTAATTATCTTGTAGAATGTAGTAGTAGGAGGTGCTTACTGTCCGAATTCGCCGAGAATGATAGCTCCAATTCCTAGCAAAGCTACCGCCAATAGTATGTAAGTGGAAACGCGTGTCTGCAGCCAAGAGGCTCCTACTACCTTCAGCATGGCTCATCGGTAAGCGATACACCTTGGTTACGAGAAAAGAAGAAAGCTGAAAAGCACGAATTTCGCGTTCTCAACCCATCGATTACAGAAGCCTGGTCTCCGGCCTCCACAGATGCTTTTCAACAGCTGCCAATACGCGCCTGTCCCGTGGTCACTGAAACAATTAAACCGTTGTCAATACATAATCGTACAAATATTAAACTGCGATAAACTTAACTCATTATAATATAAATAATATAAGATAAATTAAGTTACATTTTGTAATATAAATTCTGTTCTGTTAAAAGGTGTGACCAAAATTGTTCAATCTCTTCAAATGACAAACAGTCAAAGTATCAGCAGAAATATTCAACGCGACTTCGTCGAATCTTCGTCGATGTGTTATAGAAAATTACGTAAAACCTTATCTGTTCTGTTTTAATTATCGCAAAAACGATTTGTATCAAAGACGCAAGCGAGTCATGAAAGAAATCAAGGACAGAATCAATAAAATTGTGGTTGCATCGATGGAATATCGAGTTCGATCGCGTATCAAACGGATAAACACTTGTCTCGCTTATAAAACGTTCCTTGCTTCGTTGTTCATTTAACTCGTCGCACTATTTGCGTTCTTTCTCGACAACATTCTCTATTGTCTGTCGGCGTGATACACGAACGAAGGCGAAGGTCGGGGCTCTCGTCGTGCACGATATTTTGGCACCGGTGATTACACGCGTGAGAGAATTGGTAAACTTATCAAACATTCGGCGCTGTTATTAGTACCGAAAGTAACTCGCAAACCAACTTGAAGAAACACCTCGATTCCTATGGGGATCGTTGGCGTTACGAATTCAATCTTAAGATGAATTATACAGAAATTAAGAAAGCAAGAAAACTGGGATAAATTAAAAGTTTCAGATTTCTTACTTAATTGTAAGATTTAGAAAACAAAACATTTAGGTATGAAAGTTAACTTTTATATGATTTCAATTTTGTGTAAAATTGTTTGAAATGTATTTCCTCTGAACCTTTTGAGTCGTGCCAGTTTTCTTCCAAGTCATGATATAACAATGTTTAACACTTTAACTGCCACGCCAGCCATACATGGGTGACGCTTGAATTTCCGCAGAAAATCGCTTGCATTATTAATATCAAAATTAATCTTTATTAATATTAGAAATGACGAAAAATTGTAAGTATAATAGGTGAAATTTGATAGAAACAAATGCTTCGCCTAACGAAGTTTTCAGCGCCTTTGGCGTGACAGTCAAAGTGTTATTCACGACACGGCCATTCGGTATTCTAATTTAAGTTTTCAATTAGCCACTTTACAGTATCGGTATAATAATGAGGATATTCGAAATTTGTTTCCTTGTGTTCGTACTACCGTCTTACTGAGCATGTCCGCTTTTATTGAAGGAACCGACACGTTTTATACGTGACTCGTTCTAAGTGAAAAGAGATCACGACGATGTTATTAGAAACACGCGAATCGTAGACGAAGGTTAAGGTCAGCATGATCGTGGTTCGTGGCGTTGATATTTTCAATTAGATACGTTTAGTCTCTATAATTATCGCTCGCTTGACGAATTTCGTTTATCGGCGCGACACGTTTATCTGCAAACAGTTGTTGGGCATTAATAAATGAAATCCTTAATCAATTAATTGATTGATTGATTGAATATATAATTGTGGCATTTCAATCGCGATTAAATTCAATTGCAACTAAAGTCAGTTGTAATTAAACTTTTTTTTAGTTACTATACAGAACTATAATCTATAAATTAATAAATAATAACATAATTAGTTTCAATTATAAAGACAATTAACAATTAATTAATTGTAAGCCTGCAAAACAAATACATATTCACAACTAACTAATTTAATGATCAATAGCAATTAACAGTTAAAATTTTAATCGTCAATCGTTAATTGTCAGAATAATTTAATTATGCCCTAACTCTGTCTGCAAGTATTAATAAAAATGAAATCTTTGTTAATTACAGTATTCAATTTTAAACGTCGCATCGTAATATTCTAATAGTAATACAAATGTGATAAGCAAAGAACATTGAAAGAATATCAAAACACAACTTTGAATGACTTTAAACGTTCCATCAATTTTCCAATTTTAACAACGTTACAGGAAACGAGGCAGATTGTTGTTACCCAAGTTTAAGTGTATTAATGTTATTAGAATATTCTTCCTAGCGATAGAAGATCATTTTTATCTCTACAACCTCTTTCCCTATGTACGATAAAAATAAAATAAGTTGCAATATTAAATTTCACTCGTCGTTGATGATTCACGATAACAAAGCCAATCCACGTTTTCCAATCGCAATAAGAAAGTTTTTCTCTCTAATGGAACGCTCCAAGCCACACCGCATAATATTGGCAGTATTTTAACATTATACATGTAATAATACACATTACTCAAGCATGATTACGCAAGTTCTCCTATCAGCGACACGTGGGATACTTTAGCAACCAGTAAATTGATTTATCGCATTTTCAATTTGAAGATCTTTACATGAAACTCGACGCCTAAAACAAAATTACTGTCTACAAGATGTTTCGCACAAATATTTCTATCATTTCCATCCAGATAAATCATCAAACTGATAACTACGCCGTTTTTTTATCATCGAATACAGATATATCTTTATCGTCGCGCCTTTATGGTTCCACGAGGAAGATATTTAAATTGTTTTACGTTCGAATGATGGATTTATAAAGGTCTTCCGACGATGAGATACACGGAAACATTTATCAGAACGAATGACTAATCTGAGACTACGGAAAAGTTCTAGTTCACGGGATACAAGTGGAATTATTGTGGCTGGCGACGATCTAAATATAATTGCTCATTCACTTGTACCGTCGCAGAACAATAGCTTTAACGTTAGTTTGCGAAATTACAATTGATACAAGATGCAGCTTAACATTATTGTGAAGAATTCAACGCATTACCTTATCAGTCTAATGTGAAATAAATAAGTGCCATCGTTTTAATAGTAAACATGGTAATAAATTAACAGTAATTAAATATAAATAATAAAGTACAGTATAAAAAAGAAAGAAGAGAAAACGTTACAATTTTTCGCAATTTATTTCTGTTTTTTGCATAACTGCATTCTACTTCCGTTTTATCGCAGGTAATGAGTTTTTCGAAATGAGTCACGAGCGTCGCATCGATAATACGCAATCTGTAATTACAAATACTATGTATTTTGCGCTTAGAGGTTCCGATAAACTGATATGTTATAAAACAAAAAGAAGAAGAAAACTTAAGCTTACGCGAAAATGATTGAAACTCGTAATCAATTCGCGAAGGTATACCTGGTGGAATCGGATATCGTATTCCTGAGAAATCAAGGTGTGCCGCACGAAGAAAAAATGTCCCTATTCTAAATACATACAAATCATGATTACGTAAGCCTTTTCATTTATCTCCTACGAGTCGATAAGAATACATTACAAAAGTGTCTAAGTTTTTATACCGACCTTTCCTTCGTGTCAATTTGATTTAATCATCGCAAATAATTATTTATGCGCTCGGAATAAAATTACTTTTCCTGTACCACTTTGCACCTGAAAACGATAGTATACAATATTGTCTTTAATTACAAAAACAAAAGAATTGAAGTAAAAATCGTATCATAATTGCTATTGGGCTGTTTTGGCAGATTTCTTGACAACAAAAAAGACAATTTCGCTGTTTATCATCGGACTTGATTATTTTTAGCGAATTCAGGAAATTGAACTCGTAATTATATCTTTCACATTCTTCGTTTTCTGATGCTTGATTTACGTTGCAGTAATCTGCCAATGGCTATCGTTAAGCCGGAATTTCTTGAGAAAATATCGAAGGACTATGCTCGTAGTTTTTGCTATTCTTTGCTTCCTGATAAACTTGTTTCTCGCAAGAAGTTTTAACCGATACATTTTATCACAATAATTCTGTACTGTTCGTCGTTACGTTAGAGTTTTTTTGCGATACACTATTTTCGAATAAGATACTCTTTACAATAAATCAGTACAAAAGTATTCAATTGCTTCATTCAATATTCCAAATCCATTTAACTTAAAATAATTTCTGAAAAGTTGAATGCATTCAGAGAATTGATTGGAGTTTTGAATGGAATCTGCATGGTGTCCCAATAAAATGTATACGCACTTTGTTATCATATATTAGGTGAAGCGAAAAGAAATTTCGCTCTTTTTTAACACTTGGATGCCTTTTTCAAGTCAAACCAGCCAGAATTTTATAAAGGAGACATCGAAAATTTGTTTAAATTGTTACAAGATATAGTAAATAACCATAGGAACCGCTTGTCCGGAATAAATATTATGTATCTTTATTGTAAATAAAATTTCTTTTCGCTTTACCTAATACTACGATAACAATAAAATGGATAGATGTTAACTTGAAATTGTATTAATTACTTTATTATGATCTAACTTTCTCCTACTAATTTTATATTTTTTTATATTAACATTAGAAGTGTATATGTATACACTGCCGTTCAAACGTTTGGAAGCAGTTACACAAAATTGTACAAATATATGTGTAACAGTTTGTTTATTGTACTAACAGTTTTGTAGATTATAATATTACATGTCTATACATATATATTATACATAAGACCATAGACAATTACTTTTAGTACATTACTGCAGGGTTACTTGTTTAATTAAAAAATGTAACTGCTTCCAAACTTTTGAACGGTAGTGTATATATTAAATTGGGACACCCTGTACGTATCATTCTCTTCAGCTTCTTGGATCATTTGCAAATGATCAGCCTTAAAATACTGTATCGCCTTCTAACGAAAGCAGTCGTATGCACGTATTAAAACAAGCCGATGAAATATTTATCAAACTGATGCAAATCTTGTACAACGTGGTATGTTGATCCTTTCGAATCCAATTCCTCTCCCAGCTGCATGTTTTCTTTTTTTACCTCGAAAGAACCTCCAGGAAGTTGAATGCGTTTGGTCACGAATTGATAACGTATGCAAAAGTAATCAGAATAATATGAAATCGTGTTACGACAGCGAAGCGGAAAGTTTATACAAAAGTGTGACGGATTAATTCGCACTTGGAGGAGCTCGTGAACCACAAGACTGATAATGGCAGGGAGAAATGAAGAAGAAACAACTGGACACGTTTAAAGTTTATACCCGTGGATTGGTTACCGGATACACATATATCTTTGTTGCTACTTAATGTTTATATTATTATAAAGAGAATTGCAAGATTGCTGGGTTTCGCATTCTCAAAATAAAAATTTATAATTTAACTTAATTGGTTGTCAACATAAGGGTTGGTATTCTTCTTAATATCCAAATGAACCCTTTCGTTTTAACTACAAATATATTTCTCAATAGAAATTAAGAAAGAAATAAATTATTATAATTTTAAGAACTCAGGAACTTCGAAATATTTATTTTTCAACGTTTAGCGGTATTATACTTTTATACTTTATGTAGTTTTCGTAGTGAAAAGGTTAATTAATTGATAAAAATTAATTAATATCCAAAGCAACAGTGCGATTTCACAAATCATGGATCACGAGCTCGATCCTTCGATCGCTTTCGACTCGCAGTATATTTCAACCTAAGAGCGCGTGTTTTCGCGTAGACGCACGCCGTCCATCGATCCTTAATTGCAATAAATTACTCACCGTGGACGATCAAGTGTGAGAATTGAAGCGCGTCGTAGACGGGTAGAAGATCGGTCATTCGTATGGAGATTACATTCCTTTGACGTGCGTTTTTGTCGCGGTTTTACGACGTGGACCAGTTGCTCCGACACTGAAGTCCAAGCGCGAGCACTCGCCGATTCTCGACTGTCGCACGAAGCGGAGCCGCAGCCCGTCCTCAGAATTTCGAGTAGCTGCACTTCCCTTCCCACCTTCTTTCGCGCCAACCGGAGTCGACGTCCTTTATTGTGTCGTCACCAGTGACGGCTCGTATAGCTACGATGCCTTGCGCGTACACTATCTGGCATGGTAGACTTCCCTGGGGAAAACTCGCTTTGAAATAATTATTAAACCGAATACTCGTGTTTAACTTAATCCAGATCTAACCTAGGTTTAACGCGTAGCAATTCCTTCCCCTACGTTACTATTTTCCTTAGGAAAGGCTGCTCATTATTATACATAGTAATTGTTACTGTATTGAAAATGCTATACCGTGGGAGACCATAGATTTTCTTAGGGAAAATGGCTCCATAATATAGCGAGTGGTGGGACGATCTTCTCCTACGGCACCACATTTCGCAGGGAAACTTACGGTAATCGACGGTGTACGGCGCCTTTGATACGCTTCCTTATCAATTCGCTTTCGCTTCTTAGATTGCACACTCTTGTAAACTTCTCGCAGCTGTCGAACCGTGACAAAGTTTCTAAGTTAAATAGCGCACAGTTAATTGAACGAAGAACAATTTACTTTCATAATTTAACGAATAAAAAGTAGGACACATAGTTACCATTATGGATCGAATCGAAATTACTTGGTCGTAGTGACTGAATAATGTTGAAGATGATTGCAGCTATTTTTTTAAATAGATTTTGGAAAATATCTTCGTTTTGAGCTGCCTAAGGTTCAATTTCGTTTTATCTAACTTCAAGAAGTGCTTCAAGATATTAGGGCGCCACGTAGATCACAGATTAGCTGTAAATCAAACGTACAATGAGATCATTTTTGAGTGAATGCTTTAGATAAACGATTCGCAAGCGTTTGAACACGTCGCTATCAAATCGATGATGTTATCAAAATGATGAGTAGATGATGTTTTAATTGTTTTCAGCAAATATTGCTTAATATTGCACGTGATTTAGAATGCTTCAAATAAATTTTTATTCGCGTCACGAACCCCTGTCACTCGAAGAATAAAAAATAATCTTCGTTTCGATATCTTGGAAAATTCTACGATTTAAAGCATGGTCCTACTATCGTACAGTACTGTAGTTAAAGAGTACATACGTGGTTGACCAATGTACCTCGTTCTCTAGAAATACAGTCATTGACATTTCAAGTTAACAAGCCCTAATTGGAGTTAATCGAAAATTTTAATTGCTCCATAACTGTGACTTAAAATAATATTAATAAAAGGTAATAATAAGCGAACCATACCAAACAATTAGTTAGCAATCGTTTCCTCGATGAACAACATTCGTGCAATGATTTTTGTGCGTTCGTATCAGAATCGACACCTTCCGGTAGCGTAAGAACCTTGAATGCATCATGGTCGTTATGCGTCACGTTATCTTAGATCTGTATTTTTGCATTTTTTCCGCTGAATAGTATTCTTCCTTTATCGTTTCAGGCAATTGCAAGGTAATCTCAAAAGTACATACACGTATTAATTATAACAGCGAGGAATCTGATCAAACATTTGAATCATTATCTTACAAAGAAAGTTCGTTCGTCGTGCAGATCGTCTAGAATACCTTAGATGCGGGTGTTTAAAAATATCTAAGGTGTCTAATCCGTTCACAGCGATAAATCATCATTTGGAAACCACATTCTTGCGATTCTTTCAATTCCTTCAATATTCACGTTGCTTTCGTCGAGTCATTCTTTCTGTCACCTGGAAAATACACAATATTCTATAAAATACGATAACAAGATGAAACATACATATATGGATGCTCAATGAAACGCAGACTGTGTACAGATTTGTGGGTCGACGCTTATGATAACAATTTAACAAGCAGATTGCGCAATATGAGAACTTAGACGCCTGTAACAATTTATCGAGCGATTAAAATTTTCAATCGAGTTCAATTCAGCCTTGTCAGCATCCAGAAGTTGCTATGACTTTGATGAGATCTCCCGTGAAAATTTGAAAATAGATTTTCTTGAACGGTTTCCTTGAAACGAACATCGTGAGGCAAACGCAAGGGCTAAAAAACATTTACGAATAACCGGGCAATATTTCGCAATTCGTCGCTATTCTTTCGCACCGTTGCACAATCGATATCCGTCTCAAACTAAAATAATCTACAGTTATTATATTACATTTCGAGAAAGAGAAAAAGACTTCTTCTAATATATCTTCGGTATCTGTGATATGATTCCTGCAATAATTCTTAAATGTTCTTTCAGTGCAATAAACATATCATTATCTTATCTTTGAGAAATGATACGTTCATAAATATTATTCGAGACAATTAGAAATCTACCAAACTCGGATCGTTTAGCATCTTGTATAAATATACGATAACATTAATTAATTACATTAAACGTAGTTGCTCGCAATTCATTTCTACGATAAACAATGAAGTTCTGTTATTTAATAAATTATCTCAATCTTATTACCGAAATCTTTATCCCCTTCATTGTTAAAATGATCAAAAGTTTCCTAATTTAGCTATAATACATGAATTGTGAGTGAAAATTCCTCTTCTTTGTGTGGTTCGTAAATGGTGCAGTTAATAGCAGTCTACGTTGCTGTAGAAACCATCGGGAAGTCAAGGTCTTCCGTGCAGGATTTTGTACCTGATTGTCGGTATGCGTTTGTAAATTCGTGAGACCAGCCTGACCATAGGGTTTCACACGACCGACCGCTGGCCATAAAAGGGACTGATCCATTCATTGATCCTGAGGGACGAAGGTTACTCAACTCTTCCTTTTATTCGAAAAAAAGTAACGCACAATAAGTCGCCGCCTATTTCTCGAGTCCTGTACGAAAGAAAAGAACGAGATTACAAATCACTTCCTATAAGAACAATATAACAGTATAATTACAATATCATATAATATTTCAATGAGAAAGATTATATAACAATCCCAATAGTATGAAATTAAGTAAATTATCATTGTTTAAAAAAATATTAGTGATAAAATTGTCAATTGTATTGCAACCTGATTTTTGGCGCCATCTATTATTAATTATACAATTCCTTACGTTTTTATGATGTTTCCAATCAATTATTTCATTCTGATAAAAATCTTTCACCAATGTAAGTTGATAAAGTCTATGAAAGAATAATAGTAAAGCATGATGTTACAATGATAGAGTTACATCGATAATAGATTTCAACATTAGAATCAGGTGAACTATATTATTCGTTAATAAAGCGTTTGGCGAAAATTCTTCTCGCTATAAGAGCTATGGAATTTCTTGATTGCGGTGGAGACAAGAAGCACGCGTCTCGCCTGGAATGTAATATGCGCCCTCTGGCATTCGATCATCAAGATATTTTCTCGAAGCTTCGGAATTCTTTTTACCTACCTACAAAACCTGCATGAATATATTTATATCATAACACGTTTTTCAATAAATAAAGATCATATGAAGATTAAATAATGAATGTGTAGCTAATCATTCGTAAATTCATCATTCTAATAATTAAATTTTTAACTGATCCATTTTCTACACACCTATTTGACAACAAAAGATTTTTAAATAATCCTGTAGCTTCGTCTGACAAAATTTTCCGCTTATTGGAAACTGATGACTTCGGTAATCTGGTCTTGATTAAACGAGGATAATGAAATTGTGGGAAGATCGATTTAACGGTGATTAGGCTAGAATTGTTAACATTTCTGTTGATATACCTCAAATACATATTAATTAAGAGATCAAACTTGTTCAATAGTTCTATATGCAAGATTTAAATACCTTTTGGCCGAATTAGTGTTGTTTTTGTTTGCTGCAATTTTCTTGGTGAACCCATTTTGAAGATTCACTTCTGCGCATGAGCAGACGATACAAGCCTTAAACATTTAAAATCAACAATAACAAAGTAAATAAATGTTTTGTGTACGTAGTTTCCCAATTTTTTTAAATATTTTCATTAATTAAATATTATATCCAAACCTTGTTTAACGTTTCTTTTAACAAAAAATTAATGTAAGTTAGATGGCGCTCGTACGCATGCGCGCCGCACCGATTCGGCGGCAAAACTATCTGATACGAAGTCTTCCTCCTTTCGAATCCCTCGGATCCTTTTAGTTGAAATTAACGGCTTGACAGTGGAACGCCTTGAAAGAAAAGCTTACGAAAACATAACTATCTTAATTCAAAAGTTAAGATAAATCATACGAATATTAAAAAAACTATGAAAAAGAATTGAGTGATTTTTAAACTAGATAAAAATGTTCTCCGGTGTACAGTTTCTAATTTTACTCGCATTCTTAAGAAATGGATCCTGTGTATCTTGGCATAATCACGAAAGCAAACAAGAAACTCCAGAAGAAAGTAACGTTCATACTGTTCCGCTTGGTTCAGGAGCCACTTTTCACTGGAGGTATTTCATTAAAAATACAAAAGAAACTAACACAAGCAAAAGAAGAATTTATTGCTTCTTTTAATATCAAATCATGATTTAATAAATATTATTTAGGGTCGATTTTATGAGCGAGATGATCATCGCAGAGGTGCATTACAAAGGCGCCGATAATACCTGGTTCGCAATTGGTTTCTCAAACTACGGAGAATTAAAGCCCGCCGATTATTGTATTTTATGGATCGACTGGCATCGTCAAATTCAATTGCAGGTACTTACAATATTAATGTTTCTCTTTTAAACATTCGTCGTTTTCCATTATGCACCGTAATTTCAGGATGCATGGTCAGACGATGAAGGAAAATTGAATCTGGACTCACAGCAGGATTGCGAGGATTTCGCATGGAAGAGAAGAGGAAACGTGACAAAATTCACCTTCTCCAGAAAGTTTGATACCTGCGATGAAAACGACTACATCATGGAGGTACAATCAAATCAGCAAGTTGTTTGATCATCGTTTTAAGCAATTCAAAATGCTTGAACAATTTTTAGAGAGGTACGACGCATCTGGTATGGCTGAAAGGTCAGGGACCATTATCCTCTTTAGCCGGTTTGCAAGTGTCGGACGCTGAAGCTTCCGGTATGTCCAGAACCGAACTGATTCGAGTACACCATAAGAAACCAACGTTTCCTTCAAACGCATGGCATTTGGAGATATTATCCGACCGTGTGAAGGTACCGAACAAAGAGACAACATACTGGTGCCGTGTACAGAAATTGCCAACCGTTTTGACACAGAAGTGAGTCCATTTTTTGTTTAATCGTATTTCTTCTTGTAAATAGATTCTAATGAAACTGTTTGATCGTAGACATCATATTCTTCAATTTGGACCAGTTATTCAATCTGGCAACGAGCATCTGGTCCATCATATGGAGATCTTCCACTGTGCTGGACCTGCCAATCTGGAGATCCCTATGTACAATGGCCCCTGCGATGGCACTGATAGACCAGAAAAAACTCAGGTATCTACCACGACCAGTCAAAATGACCGTTTTTAAAATTTCCATTAGAATTTCCTTTAAACTTCACGACTTTTCCTACAATATACGTACAATACATTTTTCAATATTTACTTCTTCTTTTATTGTTTGTTTTCTGAGAAAAATGTATAGTCTGACTTACCCACCACGACCGGTTCAACGATTTATATCTTTTTGTAATAGTATTCCCTCGACGACTCAATTCTAGAACTATGAAATCGTTGCAAACGAAAGGTAATGCCAAAAAGTGCCTTCCAACCTGCCCAACGAAACCTCGGGTTTTTGCTTACACCGTACATTATTTACTTCTAAATAAGAGAAACTATATTTTTATACTGTCAAATTGGCTATTATCTTCATTCTATATTAAAAAGTATAAATTGTTATAAAGACCGATCATTCGACCGGTCGCGGTAGGAATAGGTATACACGAAGTGTCGATAGGTTTAGCGTTAATGTTGGAAAACCATGATAGAGTCAGATTTGATCGCTTTTTTTTCCAGGTATGCAAGAAAGTTTTAGCAGCATGGGCAATGGGAGCGGACGCCTTCGTTTATCCGGAGGAAGCTGGTCTGTCGATTGGCGGCCAAGATTTTAATCCTTACGTTATGCTGGAGGTCCATTACAACAATCCCGAACTTCAGGATGGTTATACCGATTCTTCAGGGATTCGATTCATCCTCACAAACAGTCTACGGAAATACGATGCTGGAGTTATCGAATTAGGATTAGAGTATACAGATAAAATGGCAATTCCACCGAAACAGGTATTGAATCGTTACAATATAAAGAGAAACAGGGAATAAAACAATTGTCAGAAAATCAGAATTAAAATTGTTACTCTTATAGGAAGCCTTTACTTTGTCAGGACACTGTATACAAGAGTGTACAGGCGTTGGTCTTCCGCAACAGGGTGTTCACGTCTTTGGATCACAGCTTCACACGCATTTAACAGGCATTAAAGTTATGACTCGTCACATTCGAGATGGAGAAGAATTAGCTCTTTTGAATCACGATAATCATTATTCCACTCATTTTCAAGAAATCCGTCTTCTACCGAAACCTGTCACCATCCTTCCTGTAAGCGTCCAACACATTTCATTTGTCTCATCCACGATTTATCATGAATTTTCTTATAAATTGCAGGGTGATGCGTTGATAACAACTTGTACGTACAACACAATGAACAGAGAGAACGTTACTCTTGGTGGTTTTGCGATTTCTGATGAAATGTGCGTGAATTATATACATTATTATCCAAACGCCCGGTTGGAAGTTTGCAAAAGTGCGATCAGCAACGATGCTCTGAGAACGTACTTCCGGTACATGGCAGAATGGGAAAGTCAGCCGACCAGTGTGGACCAAGGTGTCTCCTCAAATTACAGAAGCATCGAATGGACCAAAGTTCGCGTGCAAGCTCTTCATGATCTTTACGAAGCCGCTCCATTAGGTTCGTAAATTTTTCATAACAAGTACAGACAAACGGTGACGATGGTCAGTTAAAAAAAAAAAAAAAAAAACAGGTCGTCTTTTAAGCGCTGAAGAAGGAAAATTTTCAAGATTATAATGTGTTTATTTATCGCTTTCTTGATGATTAACTATGAATCGTGTTCTATCAGGAATGCAATGCAACGGTTCAGATGGATCTCGACTTCCTGGACTGTGGGAAAACACAGCAGCAACACCGATCAAGCTACCCCTGGCTCCACCAGCTCGAAATTGTCCAAATTCTTTCTTGAAGCAAGAAATAAATTCCATGTGAATTCTTCCTCCTGTTAATCGCTGTGTATCTATTTTCGAGTCCAATAAAGTCAAAATATAAATCCTCAAACTTACACTTACATCTGAAATTGAAAGATGATTCGCATTAGTTTCAATTGAACGTTTATAGCAAACACCATTTTCATTTATCTGTTCTTTATTGCCAATATATTCTTTCAAGATTGTTCCATTCATATTTTCATCATGCTTAAAAGAATATATAGTTCTGTAAAATAAAACACAACAATACTAATTACAATACAATATGCTCGAACGTAAAATGCTTTGCGTTAAAAGTAGAAGAATAAAAAAGAAAAGAAGAGAAAAAGAAAATCGAAAGATTATGAAAGTATACCTTGGGACGACGATAAATACATTTCCGTGTAAAAGTTTATAAACTTTCGGTATATTTATGCACTTTTAAACGTTTTCCTTGTTTCCGACTTTTTTTTTTGGCAGTATACATAGTCTTGCTGCGAGAAAGCTAAGTTCAATCGAACGTCACGTTAACAAATGCTCGTTCTATAAAGAAATCGATAACTGTGTAATACGGAGATAATTAAAATCTAATAAAACATTTACGCTAATCGATTAATTAAATCGCAATAGCGGAAACTTTGTCTTTACACGTTTCACAAATGTACAAAAAGAGGAACGCGTCTTAACGCTAAATACGATATAAAAATTAAAGTTATCCAATATTTACGATATAATACACATGAGCGGGTTACAAATTACATACGTACAAATCACACGCACACGCTTAAACCACGCATACGATTTAGTTGCCTTCGTTCAAAGCACGAAGATCGCCTTCCGAGAAAGTACCTCATCATGATTTTTTTTTTTTTTTTCCAGGGTATCCCGTAACTAGTGTAACATCGGGAAATGGGGGGTAGCTGAGACGATTCTGAACAACAATTTCCTTTGTAAAAATGTGGGACGAGGCTTCGTTTTTGAATTATGAACGAAAAACACTGACCAATCACAGCGCGAGTAGCGTGCGCTCAGCTGTGATAGGGTAACTTCGAGCCGGGACGTCCGATTAGAACGAATCACGGCTGAGCGTGCACTCTACGCGTGCTCTGATTGGTCAGTGTTTTTCGTTAATAATTCAAAAACGAAGCCTCGTCCGACATTTCTGCAAAGGAAATTATTGTTCAGAATCGTCTCAACTACCCCTGTTTCCTGATGTTACGCTAGTTACGGGACACCCTGTATAATTACGTCCAATTCCTTTTCTTTCTTTTTTGTTTATCGAACACTCGTCAGACTTGTCTTTTTTCCTTTTTGTTTTTTAATCTTGATTACAAAGTAGCTCGTAAACGTCCTAGCGTATAATGCGGGATTCTATCGAGTATTAAATTTGTACTGCCAAACGTGCTTTTAGCCGCTTTCAACCCTTTGAAGCGTACGTTTTTTCAGAGTACGATACCGATTCCTTGTACGTAGAGTGCGATTCTGTCAAGGATACAATGGATATGAGTTCGTTACACAGTATAATAATAGAAAAATACAGTTCAGTGATATTGCGATACACAGATATTAACTATTATAGATGATACAATATAACGATCTGTTGTTTGAAATTATTGATCATTTTCAAATAAAATGCTTCAAAGGGTTAACCATGGTTCTCTGTTGAATGTACGAGAGAGAATCGTTCTCTTTGG
Source organism: Stelis phaeoptera (assembly GCA_943735885.1). NCBI lineage: Eukaryota > Metazoa > Arthropoda > Insecta > Hymenoptera > Megachilidae > Stelis > Stelis phaeoptera. Next base: position 10,896,246 of record OX030933.1, read on the forward strand.
TGCTTTATTAAGCTGTATTTAGACTTCAGAAACTATAATTAAATGTTCACTTTAAATCAGCGGTGTCCAACCTGGAAAGTATCAAAATTTTTTAATATAATATTAATTTTCACTCTCAACATTGCCCCTAAGATTTGATAAACTTTGTGTCAATAAACGACAAAAACTCTTGCATTAAATTTTGATGCGATAGATGTAGTTGGTTTAAATGATTAAAATGAATTTAATATAAAAATAAATACACATGTACGTATATATTGTAATAAAACCTTGTTATTATTTTGTTAATAGTAATTTTCAGTTTTTCTATTTTGTAATCAAGTTTTTATTATTTAAAACGCGTCTATATTATTATATCTATTAAAAAATAAAAGGTAGGGAGGCGCGGAAACAAATTTTTTCCGAGGAGGCATAGTTGCATAAAGGTTGGAAACCGCTGCCTTAAACTGTAACATAACGAAGGAATGTGTAATAAAACGGATGAATATATCAACCTTTATATGACGGACCATGGAGAGTGCCAACAATTTAAATTGAACTTTGAACTATAATAATTTAGGAAAATTTTAAATATACGAAGGTTTTGAGTTTTAAATATTTTAATACTTGATATTTGAAATACTAAATCTGGATCATCGTTGACCCAGCTTTTGCCATTCGAGGGTTAAAACATTGATGAATACTTTATCACACTTTTATAACATTGAGTTTATCCTTTTTAATAAAACATTTTTGTTTATAAAATTATAATGCATTATTAATTACAAAAAAAAAAAGTAATATATCATGGAAGTATTTATATGTACAAATTGTTATTTATACGTTAATAATAATTACGTGAATCATATTAAAGTTGTTAAAATTACTTTTAATTCTGATAATCGCAAATAGAATAAAATGCAAACACGAGTCTAATCACAGCTTAAACATCAAAAACTTGGTCTTGCTTATTTACTCCGCAATATCCTTTACAAAAATTCGAGAGCATTTCCATCAAAGTATTCGTATAAAGAATAACATGGTTTAAGATTGGCGAAAAAACGTGATCTCCTTAGAAACCATATAATATTGAGTAGCAAATGGAATATAGCTAGTAATATTTCGTATTATTAATAAAGCATCGTTTAGTACATTTTTTTTTTTTTTTTTAAGGAACGTCTCCTTCCTGAAATATTTAGGAACGCGATTCTTTCGAATACGTGGGCATTCTCATGGACATGCAACGGGTATGTATTACGTTATTGTGTAAAAAAATTTAGATTCTCTGCTAGGAACACGCCCCCATTTGGAAAAAATATTTACCTTCTAAAGCGTGGATGGGTAACGACCAAACATCTTCATTTATGTTTCTCTCTCTCTTTGTCTCTCTATTTCATGGGAGAAATTTTTCTTTTGCACATGCTTTTTTGTGGAAAATTGTTTACGCGCGATCACGTAAAAGAGATCGTAGCTAGGACTTCGTGGGAATATAAATATAAAATATATATTACGGAGTTCGAAATGCGAACGGTACGTGGCGCTTCCAAGTCCATTTTTTGCGACGTTACTCGTATGCATACCAAAAAGTGGAGAGGAATTTCGTCGATCAGAGTCTCGTCAAAGCTTGCTTCTATTTATGCGTCTAGATCAGCGTTGTATAAACGATACGTCACAAAATTAATAAAATATATTATTAAAAAAAAATTGTTAATTTTACAGTCACAGCGTGAATTGCCGCCGAGTTTCAACGTCGAACTCGCGGAGAGCCAACTGACGCCACGACGTGTATCAACAAGAACCTCTCGACTAGAGTGACTGATTGTTCTGTTGCATATGCATCTGCAAGAAACAGTAAAGTATACCAGCCTGCGCCATTACGTCCACGGTACCAGCGGCCAATGGATCTCGACTCTTCGCATCGGATCGCGAATTCGTTCCAGGACGTAGCAACGTCGGTCCGAACACCGTTGCTAAATTGTGCAAGGACATTTTATTTTGAGCCTCGTGTTTGTTAACTCGTATCAAGTGAGTAAGCAGAAAGTCAATAACCGCTTTGTTCACGGCCGGTAAACTTTCGTAGACTCTTCGCAGAGCAGCACCTTTTGATAACTCGCCCGTTTGGAAGGCTTCTAAGAACGCCGGATAGAGGGCATCCGTGAACAGAGCTTCAGGCATCTCTCGAAGATACAGCTTGAGAACACCTGTTACGGAATGAACGTCAACCTGTGCAAAAGAAAGTAGGAATAGTATTATTTTGAAACAGAGGGCGCAGAAGTCGTGCATTTAATGCCTATTTGGCGAGCGCAAAGTACTTTGCGCCCTAGGGCAAGAATCAGGCACTTTGCGCTCGCCAAATAGGCATTAAAAGCTCGATTTTTGCGCCCTCATGATAAAAAATAAATAAATAATTCATATCGTATTGAATAATGATTCTGTAATACCTCCTTGAGCAATTGTTCTGCTTCGTACGAATTACTTTCAAACGATTTACGTAGCTTCGTTAAATCGGACGCCGACCCGGAAACGCGATATAAACCCACTTCTCCGACTCCTCTCCTTTCTACTTCCCTGACGCATGCTGTTATAATGAAAGGAACATCACGCTTTTCACGCCTAATTGAAAAACATACGTAATAATTATTAATACACTCAATATACACGTTATACAAAAAGTCAGAAAACTTACTTGCACACTTGTTGAATCTTAGCTCCAAATAAACCTTGAGGTTTAGCAGAAGGTACTCGTCTTAATGTTACTTCGCTTGGAACGAAACGAAGAGCCACGTCTAAAGTAGCTGGTCCTAAATTTAACGATCTTTCTACTTGATCCGATTGGAGCCAAGACCTGCTCAATCTTTGTATACATTTACCTCTCAAAACGGAACGCGTTCCACATTCTTCGTACAATAAAATTCGAACATTTTGACTTCCTTCCAATTCAACAACGAACGTTTCGCCTTTGATAAAAAAAAAAAGGAAGTTAAAATCAATTCATTACGTATTATGTTTCTAATTATTTCTTGTTGGAACATAATTTTACCCCATGTTGGAGCTTGACCTCTCGCGATTCGACTTCTTGCTCGCTTAAAATAATGTCCATAACTATCAACCTCCACAATAATATAAAGATCTCCAACTCTATCTAAACCTGGCGGTGTTAAACCAAGTAAAGTTAAGTGAAGATCGCCTAGTAATAAACTTTCATCGCGTCCTGATCTTAATAGATAGCTGCCCATATCTGTTTGAAGATAGGTACGACACGCTGTAACCCAAGCTTGTAATTCGTACATCGATAAAGGTAGTGGTCCCGGAGGTTGACCACCCTAAAAGATAAGAGAAAAATCGATTAATATTTCCTCCCACCCTTTTACTGGTAACTTAATAACATTTGTTAAGATATTTTTACTTGCATCCTCGTGTTGAATTTAATTAAAATTGCATTATTTAATATCTTTATTGTTATTTAGTTATTCGAAATGATTGAATTACGCACCTTTGACTTATCTAGGTACATATGGGAACGCATTACCTGTTGCAATGCCTCCACCGCTTCAACCCATTGAGAACGTTCAAATTCACTGGATAGAAAGAACGTGTACGAATTTTGTACTCGATGTTGACTTTTATGCGCAACACGTAATACTAAATTCGGCGATGCTAATACTAATTGAGCTTCGAGCTCAGCAAGCTTCTTCCTGTTCTTTTCTGTACCTCTACTACCAAGTCTGATTCGTTTCTCATCGTTTCGCTCTTCCCATAAAATCTGATCACGTACAGTACACGCTTGTGATCTAATAAAAAAATATATATATATATGTTTAAAGTATAAGTAAAATTTTCATGTCAGAAATTCAACACGAACAAACAAATATATTTCTCGGTGTACCTCAAGGCTACAACATTAGCTGGACTAGTCTCGCGTGGTTCAACACCGTCCTCTGTCACCACCGCTTCCGCGACTGGTACGTACCATTTTAATTCAAATGTAAATTTGTCTCTGCCAGAGGCTTTATATTTTGCACAGGCAATTACGTCGTTGAAAAGAAAAAGATGTCTCAACTTTCTATGACCATCAGATAATTCCACTACGAACGAATTTTTCACTAATCTTCGTTGAGCTCTATCATGACTCTAAAACAACAAAAAAACAAAAAATAACTTTTTTTTTGTACACGTTCGAACTGATAATAATTTTTCAATATTATCACACTTTCTCACCGGAAACATCGATTTTGTTTGAATAATATTGAACTCGTCTAGGAAGTTTCTAGTCATAGCAAGAGCTTCTGAAAGTGGTGCATGATCTGCATGATTCACTGGCGTGTGCTTAAGAAGATCCTACAATCAATTGAGACGGAATTATCAGAGCAAAATAAGATAAGATAAAGCTTACTAAGTACATTTCCACATTATTTTCATGTTTTATCGATTTCTTCGTCGAAATCGAATTTCTCCATCGTCTATGTTTAAACACCGTCGAGTTACTATTAAAGGATGCCAGTCCCCGTGTATTTTGGCGTGCTAAGAAATGGGCCTGGAGCCCACTGATACTTCCGTCGCTGGGGCAAGGGGAATTGTCCGTGGCGTAACGAAGAAAGCGAACGAAACAAATTGAGACAAAGTGTCCTTGTTGTTTGTCAATAACAAGGAACGTGAACGCAGCTGCGCGCAACAGAGCGAGACAACCATACTACCGCGTGACAAAGAACGCGCACAAAACAAAATGTGACAAAGCGAGACAGAAAAATTCCCCTTGTCCCAGCGACCGTTTAGACGATAGGACCAGCCCAATCTTCCGCGAGTGTTTCTTATTCTGACCGCAATATATCCTAGCGAACGATAGAAAACAGTCTAGGCTGGCAGTCTTTAACAGTATCTCGTCCGTGGTTTCAATAATGTAATAAAGATACGTATGAAAATGGATATTTACATGCAGTACTAAGGCGTTTTTTTGGACTCTAGCTACTGGTTTGTGTAGAAGATCTTCGAGAGATAAACCTGGGCCTTTGGGAAATCCTCTGAGTCTTATGTCTCTTGTAATTTCACCAAATTGAGTAGAATGTGCGGAGCATCTTCGCACGGTATCGGTAGCACGTGCATAATTGTGTAAAAAAGCTCCGTATAATCCTATGTTGCTGGCCATCACCTTAATATCACAATAGTACAATATCAATAGAGGGATGGAACAAACATTTTACTTTTAACACTTTAACTGCCACGTCACCCATATGTGGGTGACGCTTGAATTTCCGTAGAAATATGTCGTATTAGGTATTCCAAATTCTGAATAATAGAAATGACGAAAAATTGTAAGAATAATACGTAACATTCGATAGAAATAAATGCTTCGCCTAACAAAGTTTTTAGCGCCTTTAGCGTGGCAGTCAAGGTGTTAAAACCGACTCATATCTCGTTCTCCATGATTTTTACTTTAAACTGTTCGCCTATGGTTGTCTTGTTATCCCATTTCTCCAGTTTCTTTCTAAGGCCGTCCAAAAATGTTTGATGTAATGCGTGTAATTCTGGAATTTTGTAAAACATCGTGCCAAATTCATCTTCCGAGATAACAGGTTGTGACGTTGTTAACGTGGCTCTGATAGCTTTCATGTACTGAAAGAAAGAATATTTTTAGTAAAAAATACTCGTTATTGTATACTGTATTTGAATTAAGAGACAAACTACATACTTGTAACATTACGTTTAAACATTCAACATATATAGTCTCACTTTCTACTACCGAGTTTACAATACATTTAATCATAGACGTTCTATCATCCTCACGATCTTTACTTTTCTCTTGTCGACGTGGCGTGGTTGGCGTCGGTGATTCTAAACTACCTTCGCTCAAACTTAAAGGTTCTGCGTCGCTACTACCAGTTTCGTTATCGGTACTAAGAGCGCGTAGTAAAATCGGTGGCGCAGTGCTTGCACCCTCTTCGTCCTCGCTGTCCATCGCCGCCCTATGTCTGGAAATAATTTTTAACACGTTGAGTGGCACAGTGAAAACGGACGTACGTAGTCAGACACGATAAAATCCTAATTATTAAGGATACAGTTGATTAATTTACAAATTTAACCTTTCAATTCGATAGCCGGAATTATTAGCTTAATACTAACGCTATCCACGGTTTATTTCATAGTTTTTGTCAATTATTTGATTGCACAAAATTTCGAGTGTTAGTCACCGGTGACTGACGTGGCGCTTAACGTGTTAACTACAATTCTATCTATACATAAATAATCAATTTTTATAAACACGAGAAATAAATTATACGAAGATACATAAAATACTTAATCCAAATAACTTACTGTATAAAATAATCGATGTTGACATAGTTACTCTGATTCCCTGGTGAATCTGGAAGGGATGGTGGTCTTCTCGGTGGCGCTCTACTGCCATTGTTATTTCCAACAGGTGGGACACGAGCATCAATATATACATATTCCCCTGTTTGATCTAAAGCTACAGAATCATAATAAGGTTCCTCCTCCGATGCTTCTGCATCGCCGTCTTCTCCGTCCTCGTTAATCGCATTCTCCAAATCTGTTTATTAAATGTAAATATAAATGGTACTGAATATGATTAAAAAATTAATACATATTAAATACTACACCTTTCTCATCCTCCTCTTTAAGAGATTCTTCATTTTTATCTTTTTTTGAACTTCCCGTTACTTCAATCACAGTGACATAATTACTTGGCACGTCTGGGTCACTGTTTCTTCTAAGTTCAGGCACTTTATCAGGACTTTTTGGTATCTCACTTTTGGGCCTTTTACTTGTACTAAGAGTAGAACTCAATTCGGAAACACATTTGTCCTGAAATTTACTTATGTCCTCGCGCGCAGGAAGAGGAGGAGCCGATGGCTCCGCGTGTTGCGCACGCAAAGAATTTGTAGAATCGGACAAACTGTTTTCTGATTGACAAGCGTGTTGATTGCGAGATTCTGCAAGTTGCTGTTTCTCAGGTGTGGTTGCTGTGTTACTATTCGCCAACTGCTTGTGACGTTCAACATCAGCTAACAATCTCTCCAAATATTCCACATAAAATTCTTCTTTTTCAAGTTCTTCCCTCAAAGCTGTTACCTGTGAAAATAACAATATTTTTCACAATTAAATATTTATATTCTTCTTATGATTATTATTCATATAACTGCATCAGAAAACATAAATAATATAAATACATCTTTTAGTCCATGATAAAACTGAGATAAGCAAGCGGTGATTCACTAAGGGTAAACCAAGTTAGGAAATTTAGTAACAAGAATTGAGGTTCTTAGTATATAATGATTTAATTTCCTTTTTAGATTAAAATATACACACGGTACAAATATTGTTATAAAATGAACATTTTAACATTAATTTTTAGCTAATACAGTTAAAATAGAGGTGTACTACATTTCAAATATTAACCATGCTCAAATATGAATTAAATTAATTTCCCAGTTAACTAAGATGACTCATGGAATCAAGTTCCCCAACAGCTCAGCAATGAGGAAAGTTTAAGCATGTATTAAGAACTTAATTTGTCGTATAAATTTCTTGAAAAGCATATTGCGTAAACTCTTAAGTATTACCGCAACAAGTTATTGTTTATAATACAAATTTTCTGCTGTAATGTGTCCAATTGAAAGGACACAAAATCATATCCTATGATATTCAATGTTTTTTACATGGAATACTAGATACAAAGAACCGGTGATAAATGTCATCATGGTATATTTTTGAAAGCAATCCTTTGTTACAACAATTACAAGATGAAAATACAGCTTTGAACTGGGTTTCTACCTTCTGTTTATGCTTGACTAGGTTGGCCCTGACGTCTTCCTCCCAAGCCGCCGGCAAGGCGCTGTCCGGGAATCTTTGTACCCAGACACGCTGAAAATCCCCGAAAACGCTCATCACTCCACTCCACGACGTTGAAGGAAAAGACTCCTCGGGGATGGTGACGATATCAGGCACGATTCAGGCCGCTATGTACATTGCACGGGCGCGGCGGTCGCGGTTCCTCACTCGAATTCGTTCGATTACGATCTCGTTTCGAGGCAGGGGTTCCAGTAAAACAAAGCTGCCGCCGTAACGAACCATAAGTTGTTCGTTTTACACGTGATTCTACTTCCCGGGACACGCTCAACTCGCAGCCAAGAATCAACGGGACGGGCGTCATACGGCCGCTGTCATCTTGTCGACATCTCCTGCGTAGCTCACGATCCGATCCCCATGCCCTCTCCTATCATTTTGACGCCTCCGCTATACTCGATTCGCAGACACTGCCCGCTGCTCTCCTCGTAGGAGCAGGTGCGCCTCGCAGATAATAATATACTTTTCCCATCGCGCTTACGCAAAATGGAAATTTATATTCCTTACGAAATGTTTGAATTCTATTTCTGTTTACCTTCCGACAGATATATTTTTATGTTTGTCCCTGTAACATATAAGAAATTGCACTCAACTCGAATAAGAAGGAACTTTTATTCTACTAGATATTTTTCAATGAAAAAACAAGGATTATGTTCTACATATATCAATTCCTTTGCATTATAGTTTACAATCGTCGTCGTATAAGCTTTTAATAATATACAATTAAGAGCTAGTATATTTTATGAGTAACTGGGAAGCTATCGAACATTTATGTTCAAAAAGTTGAACATTGAATGAAAAATGCTTGTATGTTAAATAGCAACTGTTTACGTATTATTTGTGATAAGATATACTTCCTGGGATACGTTTAAGAATACAGTTATTGTTAATAATAATTATTATGCTTGACAAATAGTTTGTCCAGTCATTATTACTCTGTAATTATTTCAATTATGTTCATCCACAGTCCATAGTCCATACATACTAATAACACTGTCAAAATAATAAAAGCGCTGTACCGCGCGAATTTCAAACTAAAAAGTAGCAGAATACTCAAAAAATTATTTCTATAAAATAATTAATCAATTATATTTATCAAATTATGTATTTAAACATGAAATTGATACAATACATATTGTGTGGTAGACATTCCGATATGTTTTAGTTCTATAAAATTATTAATTAAAATGCTTTTTTTTCCGACCTTACTTTTGTCAGCTACTGTACGGGTGTAGCTGTCAATCTGGTCGAGAGTACAATTTAGAGGTTATGTTTCTTTTGAAAAATTAATGGATTTTCATTAATTTCTTCGTTTATCCGCAAAATTGTCTACCATGAACGAAAAACAAGAAGCTCCTTTAATCCAGGAGCTATTAAAACATATAAAATCGGGATCCAAAAGTGGAATATCATCGTGTTTGATACGGCTGAAAGATGAGCCGAATTGTTACAAGCAATTCACTAAAGATGCAGGACTAGGCATTTTAGTAAATTTACTTCGTTTTCATAATCTAAGAATATTGAACATGACACTGAGTATTCTAGCAAATGCATGCATGCATTCAGATGCAAGGGAAAAGGTATCAATGTGTTTATTTGTATATTTTTTTAAAAATAATCAGTCAATCTTGTGTCAAATGGATACAGCAATCTTTCTGTTTTCTATAAATATATAATGTTACAGGTCAAAGGATCTAAAATAGCAACTCGTGTAGTATCCATCATTAAACATATCAAACTGGAAAATACTCTACATTGCCGTGCTTGCAGATTGATTGGAAATTTATCAGAATGCGATTGGCATGCCAAATCACTGTGCGAAGTTGGTGCAGTTCAAGCTTTAGTTAATCTTCTGCAATTAGATACAAATATGCAAATCTACTTAATGGGCGTAAGAGCCATAAGGTATTGAAATATAATTATATATTAGTAAGATAATAATATTAATGAATAATTTTTGTTAACTTGTGTATTTCCTTTGCAGGAATATCTGGAGTATGCACGAGGGTAGTAGAGAAGAAATCATAGAATCTGGAATAATACTTAGAATTACAGGTTTATTAGTATTGGCAAAGGAAAAATCAGAAACAAATTCTAAATATGTAGAATTAATTGAAACCTGTTTAAAAGCTATGTGTGCCTTTTTGGGTGGACTAGATCCTCGTGTTAGAGAACAAATGAGAGGGGAAAAAGATGTACAAGGCTATAAATGCATTGTACAATGTTGTGATACTAATAATAAAATGGCAATTAAATGTCTATACAGTCTTTGCCAAATTCCAGAATGTCGTCCTATTTTAGGAAATTTTGGTGCCGTTGAAAGTCTTATCGCTCTCGTAAAAGATCATTCGAAACTGACCAAAGAAACATTAGTCAGTCTATGTCTGTTTTGTAGAGAGGCTGTAAATAGAGCAAGAATTAGGATGGGATCTGGTTTAGAATTAATCTTGTCTTTATTAAAAGATCCTGATTGTGAACAGTATCATCCCATGTTACTACACGCACTGACACAATTTGTTTTCGATGATCCAAGTATTGCAATAATGGTGAAAAATGGTTTGCTCGATATTTTAGTTAACAGATTGAAAAAGATGGTAACCGAAATAGTATATAACGAAGAAATAAATGTTTCAAGAAAAAGGAGTAATGATTCTCCTCCAAGCAAACAAACTGAGTTAAAATACAACAAGACTAATGCAGGACGGTATGTGTATATTTCTTTAATCTATGGAAGTTGTAAAAAATATGTACCTAAAGATTATACTTTTAATGTGTAGGTTTAGTTTAGATTATTATCGTGACGATTGGAGTCCAGGTAGTGCCGCTAGCGTTTCTTTTTCACCTCCTAGCACACCACCGCTACCCTTTTATGATTCAATAGAAAGTGATGAAAACGCTGAAGATAATTACAGTCCCGTTTGTAGTGATGTAGAATTGATGGACAATGAAGATGGTAAATGAAATTGTATAGTTGACAGCAATTTGTATAACACAATTATATATATATATATATGTAAATTTATGTTTTCTGTTTTCAGAGCCTCAAGAAGAAGTGGAATCATTGAAGAGCTGTAAATCAATTACTGCAAATGCGGAGGAATCCCAAGATTCGGACAAAGGAAAGAAATCAAATGATTGTGATTATACAAACGATTGGACCTTAGTATTATTAAGTCGACTGAGTCATTCGAATGACCCAATTGACAGATTAGCTGATCCTGCGATCATCGAGGCTCTGTCAGCTTACATTAGATGTGCCAAAAATCAAAGAGCGTCTAGAATTTTAACTAGAATCATAAGGTAGACAAAATGAATTAATTTTGACAAGTAACACTTTCATCGATTAATACAAACTTTCTATTTTTTTTTTTTTACAGAAACGGAGCGTATTTGATGCCGTTGTTAAAGCAGGGTTTCGTTTTCGAAGCTCAGACACTGTTCGGTTCAGAACACTATACAAGACAGTTGTGCGCACTGGCAGAAACTGGTGGAGCTATAGGTGAACTTACATCCATACTGCTTCGCGGAGAAGAAGCGCACAAATTAGTTATCGCAGTGTCAATACCATTCCTAATTAGATCACGGTACATCCTAAAGTCTTTACTAAACAATTACGGTGGTCTTCGATTAATATTTGACGTTCTTTCCGATCGACAACACAATCTTTATGAAAATGCTATTTGGTCGATCTGTCAGTTAGCGAACACCCTGGAGATTCAGCCTGAGATGATAGAAAAGTGTCAGATTACGGACACCGCTTCGACCGATTTTCCAAGAGTGTACGACAATCATCCTAAACCTGCAACGGTCACGTTCGAATTGGATGATGGCACAACGGTAGATGCTTGCAGACAAACTTTGTGTCAAAAATCAGACGCTTTTTCCGCGATGCTGGAGGGAAACTTTTCCGAATCGGGAAAGAAACGCGTCAAGCTACGAAACACGTCGAAGGAAAGCCTTAACACGTTGTTGCTCGCTGCCGATGGGGCAACTTTTGAAAACAGAACCATCGAATCTTTGCTCGATGCCGTGCTGTTGGCTGATAAATTCCTTATGGCCGACATATCCGAAATTTTAACGGAGAGCTCGATATCCAGATTAAATTATCAAAATTTTAGCAGGGCCTGGAATTGGGCCAGATCGAATTCTTGCCACGAATTGAAATCTTGTTGCGTGAAGAGCTTTCTTACCGCTTCGATGACCAAGTCCGAAAGGGTTCAAGCGTTTCAAGGTTTTTCTACCACCGGAAGTTTTCACGAGTTTTTGGACGAAGTGAGAGAAATTATTAACAACGTTCTGTGCCAACGTTAACGATAAATTCGTTTTATATAATTGTGATATTGAACAGCGGCGACATAAACGAGAACGTTCGATCATTTTTTAATCCATATTCTTCGACTAGGAAAACAATCGATGAGATTTTTATATTGTAATATATTTTATTCGTTCTGTATCCTCGATCGTGCTTATTGTGAATATATTTTAAAGCATGGGATTGATGTATATTAATAATTATACATTTTATGAACGTCTTTTAATTGGATGCGCTAAAATGCTAGATAATTGTACATATATATATATTATAATAATGAAAGTATACAAGATCTACTTTATTCGACTTAAGTGTATATTGATAAAACATATAAACGCTTCGTAATAAAACAAGAAAGAGATAAACAATCGAAACTGTTCATGAAAAATTTACTTCCCTGTATTCTTTTTATAATCGTCTCACGACCCATATTATCTCGTATTATCTCGGCGTCAATTTTAATCTCATCGATTCCGATGGAATGGAAATCAAGTGTAATATCAGTTTCACATGATCTTTGTTTATACATTCTATTTTGAATGATTTAATCAGCTGCAATGTTTCGTATAAAAATACATACATTAAAAAATGTGTGACATAATCTTGATTTCAATTGTACACGTACCTCTGCCAAAGCAAGCGATATTTGTATTTCCGCGAGTTTGCGACCGATGCAACTTCTTGCGCCCAAAGCAAATGGTAAACTCGCGTGTGGATGTATCACGCCTTTGTAAGAACCATTTCCCATTCGAATCCATCTTTCCGGAAGGAACTCATTCGGTTGAGGGAAGTTCGCGCTATCTCGACCGCTCGAGTAAAGCGATAGCACCAGTAATTCCTGTAAAATAAAGATCCATGAATTGAATCAATTTTCTTTTCGTCAATAACATATGATTCATTTTTTGAAGAATATAGTAACAAATTCATTTACCCCTTTTGGCACAAAGTAATTACCGATCACGCTGTCTTCCGGTAAATATCGAGAAATAAACGGAGCTGTTGGATATAATCTAAGAGATTCCTTGATAACTCCTTTTAACAGAGGATCACGCAATAATTCCTTTTGCGAAAGATCCTTTATATGCTCGAATAATTTTTCTTGCTGTTCAGGATACTTGCACAATAATAATAATATCCACTGAAAAGTAGTAGCTGTCTAAAGAAGAAATATACAAATAGGTAATTGAGATAAATATTTACTTATACATAATACTTAATTTAAATATTGATTGATTAACATCGGTTACAATAATTAATCTGATTACAATTAAACGAACCGTATCGCCAGCGGCTAAAATGAAATCGGTAACGATGCAAGTCGCATCCTCGCCTCGAATTCCCTCGTCCATCATTCTTTTTAACAATCCGTCGCCGCCTAATCGACTCATTTCCGGTAGTAAAATTTGAACGGTTTCGAAAGCCGTGTCGGCGGAAGCAACAAATTTCTTCCAGGCTGGTAATCGTAAGGTCATCGCTAATTTAGCCGGTATCGTATACAATTTAGCGGAATATTCAAATATTTTATGCAACGTTTCCGCCAACTTCTCGTAATCTTGGGATAATTGTTGTTTAGAAGAGTACCAATTCGAACCCATCAACGCAGCCATCATTGCTATCGAATGAAAATTATTTTTACAATTAATTATCTATATTTCTAATCTTTAAATATAATTTATTCTTACCCTCGATAGACCATCGATAAAGCTGTACCTGTATATTCTCTATAACATCATTTTTTTCAATCTGTTTCTCCCAGTTTTGTCTAAGCCTTTCAGCTACCACGTGACACGGTTCTGCTATTAAATTCGTAGGATCCGGCATCAACATTACCTTATTTAATAACTTACGAAAACGTATCCATTCATCTCCGTCCCTGTACGTATCGAAATTGAAACAGACAAAAATTTTAATGTTTTTTTTTTTTTCTTAACCTGACCAATCTTCTTCAAAAGCGACGCACGCTCAAAGATACTATACATAAACAGTAATCCGCGTCGACGTTTCCGTATCTCGTTGTATAGCGTCCACGTTTCCGGTAAGAAGTGTCTCGGTGCCGAACCTTCCAATCGAAATATCCTTTGATACTCGTGCGGTGAATTGACGAACACCGCCGTCACCGGTCCTAAGCGTTCCCTGTAAACGGGTCCCAGTTCCTTGTGCCTTTTGTCGACGTATTCGTGTTGTCTTTTCGGCCCGCCGAAAAGCAGAAACGAAAAGATCGTTCCAAACACTGGAAGTCCCCATGGTTCTGGCGCCCCTTGCGCAACGTTATCCGTCGTCGTTACAGCGTCGTAGTTTCTGTCCCGCGATTTCTCCGTTATTTCGACTTTCGATCGAGACGCGCCATCTGCAGATTTCGAAATATCGGACAGATGATCGATTCTCGAAGTTCGTGACGCGCCTGCGTAACCGCAACCCGGCGTAGTACATTTCATCGAAGCGACACCGAACGATTTGACAGTTTTCAAAATATTTCGCGTAAAATTCATCTCGATGATTGTAATTTATCGATGATTCTTCTTTATAAATCCTTTGTATCAACACAGAAGATACGATACGAGGATTATTTCACCATTCGATACATGTTACGCGATTCGCGTCGAATTCGAAACTTTTGTTTGCAGACGAATCGTTTTCCTCGATGTCGGACGTGACTTTATGGGAGACAAAATGATCCCGTACCTTGGATATGGGCCTCTGTTTTCCTTCCCTGGTGTCATTACAAGATAACACTCGTCATGGTCCGGTAAAACGGTAATAATTTTATCATGGTAGCTTTCGTTTCCATCTTAACCGTACAATTAATCGAAAAAATATCTTTCTTTCATAGTTGAAACAGAAAAGAACCGGAGGTTAAAAGGAACGTGTACTTTAATCGAAAACGTTCGGGATACTGTTTGCACACCTGGATGAATATCGCGGTTTCCGGCTGTAACCGGAAACGGTCACGTTAACGGGAAGCGTCGAATTGTTTGAATGCCAGAATTCACGGAAAAAATATTCAAGTTACTACACTGATTGCAGAACACTGGTACACACGTGAAGAAGATCGAATACCGTTTACTATGCCGTTATCTAAAAGCCGTTTACCCCTCCGCTCTACAGGTTTCCACTTTCTTCCATGAGAATTCTTTCGCTTCGTCATTCGACTGTATTTTTATTTTTCGACGATTACAGTGGCGTCGCGATTAACATAATTAGACGCAATCAACCACCGTGATACAGGGGCAAGGAGGTTACAATACGCGCATCACAGTAATTGTCTTCAGAATTTTTATTACAAATTCTTCGTTAGTCCAAATTTATAAAACTATTCATTTCTAGTCAATTTCTTTGATTTCAATCACTTTAATCTTTAATGTTATCAAATTAGTATCAACATACCCCTTCGCTTTGACAGTGTATGTAATGTAATAATTATTCTGAATTATTTCGTACCATATGTCGTGAGTCGTGTTAATGATCAGTTGGAATATAACAATTATCAATACAGTTATCATTTAAGTGTATCGTATACTTTATACAATGTACACATATGTTATAGATATAAATAATCCAATTATCATAATGTTCGGTAGCGATTAAGAGTCAGATAAGATATGATAATTCTCTTTACGTACGTCTTTAACATTCATAAGCATTAATAACCGTCAGTAATTAAATTAACGTTTAAAATGACATTCAGTTAAGAAGACCGATATAATGCTATTTATAGTGTTTTACAATCGTAAGAATCGATGCGTGAAACAAGCATTTTTATAAAGCGCAACCGATGGTAGTTTTGCTGTATTTGCACTGCGCATCAAATCTGCTTACATAGATTAGCTGAGTACGTTCAAAATTGATATTAAATTATTTACACACTTAAAAAAAAAAATTATTCAACATTTTCTAGACACCGTGACGACGACCACTGTACACTGCTTAACAATTTCAAAGATATTTAAATTGACTGCTGAAACCTCTTATCCGCAGTGGTGGCCAAGTTTAGGATTCCAGGAATAAAAAATCTAAGCTGTATAAATTTCTCCGAAACATAAAAATAAAAACAGGTCATATGTCATTACAGATATTCTATTTAAAGTTATTACACGATATTTATTTCTGTTGATTTTTAAATAGACGGTAATGAACAAATACAGGTACAAGAGACTTTTTTCTTTTTCTTAATTAATTGTTTTTTCGTTATTAGTCTGTTTTCATCGACCAACGATTAGTAATCCATTGTTTCCTGTTTACAGAGTATACAAAAATCGGACCACCAGAAACGTATCGATGGTATCGCCAGTTCTTCCAACGTTCCTGAAAAGACTTCTTTGGTCGCGCAATCACGATGTATCTAGGAACATGAACAAATGACTTACATATGTAGATAAGAAGGAAAGATATTCTGAATGCCATAGTTGAATAAGGCCGGTAGACTTTAGACGAGACGATAGGGATTATAAATAATGCAATCGATACCTTCGTTCCGACGAAATATCGCTTTGATTCATTAGCATAGTAAAGTCAGCCTACTTGAACAAACAAGGCCATTGATAGAAACAGGGGTACATTAATTTCGTTTTAAACGATACGCTCGTGGTTCTTGATCCACCTTATTTATATATTCGCCAGAGAATGCAAAGCACTTTTGTCTTCGCAGATCGGTGGAGTGCTATGTCTGGTCAACGACCGTGAAAAAATTCGCATGCTTAACGAACACGACAGCACGCTGGTTAAATTAATCGACATTGTGTACTGTGCCATTCGAAACCGATGATTCTGTGATATTTACGTATTCAGTAACGTGACCTGTTCACGCATGAATACGAATAATCGAAAGTACGCAAAGCAAAAACAAATTAAAAAATGTAACTTACCGGACGATACTTAATGTTCGTCTTCGCCTGCGTAGTTGCACGAACGCGACGAAGAAATACGTTTAAGTTCACGGGTTAATGATTCAAAATTGGTAATTTGTATGTTTTTAATTTTATTTAAAATTATGACGTTTAAATTTTTGAAAATTTTTGAAAATTTTGAAAAATTTATGACGTAATTTTATGAAGTTTAAAATTGTGTACTAAAAATGTATGTAGTACAGTTTCTTCTTTTTTTTAATAAAATTGAAGATATATCATTATCATTGTTATGATAATTAATAATTTACCATTTCAGCTGTGGAAAATTGAAATCTCGAATAATAGAAATAACGTGTAATTTGATACAATTGATGAGGACGATATAGAAGTTATCATCATTGAAATTGTAATGTAAATTGGATTTAATACTTCCTGCCATCAGTTTACATAATGTTTGAATAACCTTAACAAATTTATTTACCATCGGGAACATACATATACCATTATGTAAATGCGTTTACATCAAGAGAGCGCGCTCTTGAATTCTGTTTTCGAATTTGCCATTTGAAAGAACAAATTTTTGTGTGTAAAATGCATATTATACGTTTTATCATTTGTTTAATATTTTCATAAACAATTGTGGGCCAACTAATACGACTATGTAATCCTTCTTTTTAAATCGATATTTGAAATACATTTTTATCATACGTCGGGTCTGAAGTCTGAAGATCACGATTTGCAGAGCACTCTGTCTTTGGATACACACACGAAAAGATACTCGACTATAGCAATGACTACAGATTGCTAGTCCATGCTAGTCGTTGAGTATAGAAACACGACAAATCATTGCATACCTGTATTTTTAGTAAGTTTTTGATCGTCTTCGGTATTTTCCCTTCAGCGATGCATACGGATATCGAGTCCTGTTTGAAAGACCGAGACGACCTAGCGAAGGATTACGAGGAATTAGAAGTAAGATAATCATTTTTTTTAATTCTGAGTTACTAATTGTTGTCGGTGTTTTAACACGTTGGATCGTTTTCCCCTCAAGGTTAAGTGTACGTTTTATTTATCCTTGCTTGAAACCGGTACATGAAAAACCGATTCATATTGTACCGGAATCTGAACAGTTGTCAACAGTTACGTTTTTATGGACATGGTTCAGCTTTGATTTATGATGAATTATATTATTCTGTTCATCATTATTAATTGTTGAATCAGTGTTTTGTAAATGATAAATCTTTCCATAGCGTACAAATTGCATATGTATGTTAATATGATGTTTTAATGTTGACGATATTTTGATTTTATATCGACAGGCATTGAACAGAGAATACCTTGCAAAATTAGAAGAAGTAAGCGAACTACAAGCAAAATGTATCAAAGGAATCTCCCATCAGAAGTACAGAATGGGTGTAATATCAAAATCACTCAAGCAGTGAGTAATTGTTTTTGATGTACCTATATTTTTAACACGTTAAGTACCACGTCATTCCCCTGTGACTGACACCCAAAATTTGTTACAGTCAAATAATTGACAAAAAGAACTATGATGAAAATAAACCATGGATAGCGTTAATATTAAGCTAATAATGCTGGCTATCGAATTGAAAGGTTAAATTTGAAAGTAATCGACTGTAGCCTTAATAATTAGGATTTTATTGTGTCGGGCTGTGTACATCTGTTTTCACTGTGGCACTCAACGTGTTAAGCATATATGCTTGTTGAATAAAATTATATACTGCTTTAGGTTACAATCGAGCAAAGCGAAAGAAAGTTTGGAAATAGAAATGGCAACAAGAAAACAGCAGTTACATGAAATAGAACAAACCTTACCAAAGCCAAATGGCACGTACCTTCAAATCATTTTGGGAAGCGTTAACGTGACCATATTGAATAAAAGTGATAAGTAAATATAAAATAATAATAGTTTTGATCGGTACAGAATGAAATTAAAAAAATGTATACTTAAATCATTTGTCTTTTAGGTTCAAGTATAAGGATGAATATGAAAAATTCAAGTTAATTCTGTCTGTAATTGGTTTCATTTTATCTGTATTAAATTTAGTCACCAATATCAGGTAACATTTATTTTCTATTAAAACTTAATGAATCTGTATACAACAAAGTAATGTAATTAATATACCGTTACAGAACATTGGAACTTAGTTTTATGTTCCTTTTAGTTTGGTAT
This sequence comes from Stelis phaeoptera, assembly GCA_943735885.1. Taxonomy (NCBI): domain Eukaryota; kingdom Metazoa; phylum Arthropoda; class Insecta; order Hymenoptera; family Megachilidae; genus Stelis; species Stelis phaeoptera. The sequence goes on from OX030933.1 coordinate 10,915,435, forward strand.
TATTGTACATTGACGATAAGAGAAAGTATACTGAAGGTAAACGGTTCAAAGATCAAAGGTTGGTGGAGATTTCACCATTTTCTGTCGACCGTAGTATCCGGTGTGTTATTAGTCTGGCCAAACACAGGGCCATGGTATGCGTTTAGACAACAATTTATGTGGTTTAATGTTTATATCAGTAAGTTTGTTTTCTTTTTTTAATATTAACCGTTTGAATGCCAAGGAGCGCGATCGCGTTGTTTCTGTTTCATGACGAAAAGTGCCACGGTATCGGCGCTGTAACGTGAACTAATGATCAGTTTTATGCCTGTCGTAGTACACTGCTAATAATACATGATTGAACATCAGTAGTTTTAACACTTAACGGACCGATCGGGGAGATCTCCCCACTTTCAATTAGGTTGCTGCACGTCCGATCGGAGAGATCTCCCATTTTGACTTGAGCAACGTGAAAAAAGCACGGTGGAAACCGTACAGTTCGCTGTGGCGCGCGCGATCGGCTAAGTGTTAACAAACTGATTAATTTAGAATATAAATGGTATAAATGGATAAATTTACCATCGCATCATTTCACGCGTATCGACTCAAAATAGAAGAAGCACGATTGCGTTGCGAACGTATTTTCGCAATAACCCGTAGCACTTACACGGTTAATTACAAAAATTATCATATCCTGTATTTAAAAATTTTAAAATTATTTTAATTTCACAGGTGTAGTACAGTATCTACAATTCTGCTACCAACGCGGTGTTTTGTATCGCTTGAAAGCACTAGGCGAAAGGCATAACATGGACATCACTATAGAAGGTTTTCATTCATGGATGTGGCGTGGATTATCGTTTTTGCTACCATTCCTATTTGTCGGATACACGTTTCAATTATACAATGCATACGTATTGTACACATTAATATCCCACCCAGAAGCTACTTGGCATGTTCCAGTTCTTAGTGGCATGTTTTTAGTACTATTCTTAGGTAATATGATAACAACCATCATGGTAATTCCTCAAAAATTACGGCAACGTGTCAGGGATCGTTTCCCTGGAGTGTTTACATCTAAATCAGAGCCAAAGAAAGAAGTAAACGGGGAGAAAGACGTGAAGGCTCAAAAAAGTGAGTAAAAGAAGAATAACGAACGTTACACGTTATTTGATAAGGCGAGTATGAGAAACAGCAGCAACTAATGTGTGAAACAAATTATTTGTGAATACGACAAGCAACAGAAATCATCATGGAATAAATTAAGAGTATGAAAACGCAAGTAGTATAGTTCCAGATTCAAGAATGCATAGCATACCAGTAAAGAGAAAAAATATAACATTTTTCTCCCCAAATATAATGACGCCAAGCACAAGACTAATTAATGTGTATTAGCTTGTCGTGATATAAGGAAAAATTCCACAGAAGTATTCTTTTTGTATACGTTTTCATATTTAAAAGAACATACATAGCTCCGTTCATACAACCCGACGTTTATTTGTATAATTACTAATATATAGTAAAATTAAATTTATTTACCATATCATTCTTTTCTTTATTTAACACGTTGAGTGGCACAGTGAAAACGGACGTACGTAGTCAGACACGATAAAATCCTAATTATTAAGGATGCAGTTGATTAATTTTCAAATTTAACCTTTCAATTCGATAACCGGAATTATTAGCTTAATATTAACGCTATCCGCGGTTTATTTCATAGTTCTTTTTATCAATTATTTGATTGTAACAAACTTCGGGTGTCCGGTGACTGACGTGGCGCTTAACGTGTTAAAAACTAAAGTTGAACTTTGATTATATTTTGTTATTTCATACGTGAAACTTAGGCATAATTAGAAATTTTGTTAACGTTTTTTAAAACAGTAATATAATGCAGAAATTTGTTAAACAATTTTTTCTTCATCTTTAAGCTTTTCAATTGATTTTTACATTCATTGACTTCGTATTTTTCGATTAATGCTTATTTATACGAAATCTAATTTCTTGGCTAGAAAATAGCGATATTAAAACAAGCTTAATTACCTTAAAACAGTGAAATATCTCATAATATAATATATATTCACACGCACATCTGTACATTCTGTGTTCACTATACTGCTAATAATCATGTGTAATTGTTATGCATGAAACCCTTATAATTTATAAGATTTAAATACCTTTTTGTTCTCACTGTATTTATTAAATTACATGTGTAAATAAAAGACCGATATAATAAAATAATATTTCCCAATAACCATGTGTATACATGTACGTTTCTACGTATCTTATTTTTGAAAATGTGAATGGAATGAATTTCTTGTATAACCAAAGTTTCCACTTAAGTTGTACATACAATAGTACAAGAATATCATATTATCGCGAAGCAATTAATTACGTATGATTTTTAATTCTACTATAAATAAATTAAAGAGTATCATTAATGCCGTCTTATGTGATTTAAACGAACCGACACTTATTCTTCCCGCGCAAAAATTACTATTTAGAAAAAGTTAGTTTTTGTTAATTCTACTCTACACTGCCAGATGACAGCAGTGGTGCAGTTTTCGAAGCGCGTATTGCTATAAAAATAAAAGATACTTGTTTCCAGTTTAAATTAATTTTACTTTACAACAACAGGATGTTCTCTCTTACCACTGTGCAAATTAAAGAACTGTAATATTTTTATTACTACTGTCGATTTTAAGACGCCTGGTCATAAACATCGGATATAAGAAGTTTTTAAAATTTAAACGTGTCCACGTTGTTTACTTGGTCTCAGTTTGACAATCAACGATAATTTATAGTCAATCAAAGATAATTTATAGTATTGTAATAGACGTGTGCAATATCCCAATCAATACGATGCAACTATGTAACGTAATACGAAAACGATAAGGGGGCTAAAGTGCCCTCAGATTGTGTCACGTAAAAATGCACTGCATGAGTGATCCGTCCTATATGTACTTCGCAGTACTTCGTTTGTGTCATGAATGACATTGCAACTTACATCAGTCACCATTTAGTAACGTAGATAACGAATACGAGAAATACAGTATAAGTGCGCCAATGTTTCTTCTTCAGAATAGTTACACTACTGCCAGATACCTCAGACGCAATAGGCACTGCCTATTAGGCAGCGTTATAAACCTTTCCGTGCGTACTCCTCTACTATCGATATTCGATAACTTATTGTTAAGGATAACGCAATAAGTTTCTGTTATATATAAAATGCCTGTGAAAGTACCTTGGCCGGCCATAGGAGCTGTCACTCTTCCAAATATTGGTGGATGGGCTGGATCTTATTTAACTAGAACCAATATCAAACCGTGGTACGAGGTAATTAATTTCATTAATTTTTAAACGTACTCCAATTCAGTGGGTAACTCTGTAATTTTGCAAAGTGATGTCGCTTTGCAATTTAAGCATTTCTAACTAACAAAAAACAATTTAATTTGTCTAATCAATAGAAAAAAAAACAACTTCGTTAAAATTTATAATTATTAATTTCAATTTATTTCGAATAAATTCAATTTGCACAGAAATATAGAAATATAGAAAATATTTCTGTATAATGAACAATGGTTAATTAAATTGTTTATGTTGAAAAATTGGCTAAAAAAAAATGATTGAAACTAAAATAGTATATTCTTTTGATTGGTATTTAATAGTCATTAAAAAAACCCTCTTGGACACCCCCAAATTGGGTGTTTGCTCCAGTATGGACAAGTGTTTATTGCACAATAGGATATTCCTCATATTTAGTATGGAAAGATGGTGGTGGTTTCAAAGAAGCAATAATACCACTTTCTATTTATGGAACTAATTTAATACTAAACTGGTCATGGACACCGCTGTTCTTTGGATTACACAACATAAAATGGGTATTTTTATTAGGAATAAGCATGCTATTCTATCTCAATTATAATTCTAATTATCTTTCTCAATGTTATAGGCTTTTTATGAAATCACATTATTATGGGGAAGCACCGTAGCGATGGGTATTGCATTTTACAAAGTGAATCCAATTGCTGGTGGCTTAGTCATCCCATATTTAATATGGAATTCTTTTGCCACAGCATTGAATTATGTAATTTACAGGGATAACGAATTAAACGTAGAAATGTCTGCTGACGGAAAGAAGGAATAATATGTAAATGATATTTTTGTAGCGAGAAAAAGAAAACATTGATATAGATCGATCAATGAAAAATAATATTTTATACTTTAATTCGGTTGCAGTTATTATACCACCGTTATTTAAGAAATGAGCCTTGCACTGAACGCTCGACGCTGTTAGTATACACATGTTTATTGTTTGATATGAAATAAAGGTTAGTTGATCAACCATACGTACATTACAATGTATATATATATTATATATATAACACAATATATATACTATATATATCATTAATAAATCATATAAAGAAACTTGTAAAGAACCACTCTCGTATTCTTCCACCGAGTAATCTACCCTATTCTGTGTAGATCTAACAAACTTTATTATATACGTTACCTTTTCTCTTTCTTTCTACAATGTCATCTGTGTAGCGTGATCGCGATGATCAATGAATCAACAGTTTTTATACAGAATAGGGCAGAATATCTTACAGAAAGAAAGTATCGAATATGGTATGGGTTTGGGCGGGCTGCTGCGCTTCGCTGCAATTTTTCACAAGCGCTATGTGGGATCGGTTGCATAAATGTAACCTTGTTGTTGAAGTACATACAAACGCTTTTCAACAGCATCTTTATCTGAAATAAAAAGAGAGGTGTAATAGCTTTGTTTGAAATACTCTTGAATTATCCGACTCTGAAACAACAAAATAGCACGTTCGTTGAATAAAGTGAAATTACATTTAATAAGGAGAGCTCTATCTTGAGTGTGGCTGACATGCTGTGATAATGAATGTAACAATATCTGTGCCGTGTGATATCGTTGAAAACATTCTGCAGGATTGCCAAATAATTCATCGAGTGCTGCCGACTGACACTGTTGGAAAAGATTTTACGTATAAATAGACATGTACATGTATCTGATATAAAACTAATCGCGTTAACTATGTATTTACCATTTGTATGGCATGATTATAGAGGATTTTGTCCGCGGTAGCTCCCGTTTGATGAAGAAGCCCAGCGCTATTGAGTTGTTTACATTCTGAGAGGCACGTTCTAAACTTTTCGTTCATTGTATTTACGACTGAAACACGACGGTAATAATAATACGATGACATTGACTTTCATGTTCTAATAATTAAAAGTGAAATTTTTACCTTCTTTGACACTGGTGGTCGGTTGTAATCTACCAGCTTTAAGTTGCTGTGTTGCAAGACTTAATCCAGAACTGAGCCATTGAAGAGCTCTAACAAGTAAAATTACTTGTTCAGCCCTTCTTCTCGTCGCGGCATTGCTTGCCTGTTCGATACCACCTAAAGGCGCACCCAAAGGTCCAGCTCTTGTTCTAGCTACCTCGCATACACATTCGCACAATGCAACAACAAAGTTTAACTTCGCTAATATTTCGTTGTGTTCTCGTTCCAAAAGGGTTTCTTCTGGGAGTTCAGGTGCGATGAACGTCAATGGACGTTCATCCATTATCGTAGAATTTACCTCGGGCAGAAGATTTTGGAAACTACCTGCCTCTGCGAATTTAATCGAACGATGAAATTATTTTTCAAAACCAACTGAATAATAGTATTAAAATGATAAAATAAAGTACCAGATATTTCAGGAAGGGTAACAGCTCTTGTACCAAAAGGAATAACTGGTGAATGCCTTAATGTATTATTATTATCCTGAAATGCTCTTGACGTAGGAGAACCTAAAACTGCCAGCGGCCCTGTCAATAACGGTGAAGATGCACTATTATTGCCAGTTGAACGCCGTAACGGAGACGTTCCGCTAGAGGTATGCGAATGCCTTGCGACGGGACTAACTTGCCACGTATTCGGAGGCGGAGGTGTTTCGCTTAATCTGAAAATTATCGCAGTCGAATGAAAGTATAACCCTTTGCGAACGATGGGCGGATATATTCGTCTAAATAGAATCTTCATAATATCATAAATTTGTATATAAATTCCGAAATATCATGCTGTAATCTCGACATAAAGAAAAATGATAAATGCAGAAGTAGAGATTTCTCATATATCCTTTAAGAAGGCAAGTATCGTTCTTTTGCTTTAAATTATTGATATTTCCTGCATACATTGTGTCAAACTTGGAAGTGCCTCGTCCGCAAAGGGATAATACGTATAATTTATAATAAACTAAATTTACATACCTTCTACTGGGCGGTGTACCAATGACAAATTGAACACTAGGTGGACTAAGGGAGCCGATGTCAGGAGCATGACTTCTGTGAGTATCTACGCTGCGTTTCATACTGATAGGTTGAGAACGAGGTACAACGCTACCTCCAGATCTTGTATTAGTAGAAGGGGACGATGGCTGTGTAATGCTTCGTTGAGATGGAACAGGAATTGGTTCCGAAATAGGAAGAAAACATGGTCGCGGCGGACTTACCGCTTCTCTGCTCGTTTGTTTAATGTACCTAATTAATTCGTAACGCAAATAATAACATAATATCGCAAATATAATGAATATAAAACAAATCTACTCACTTCACTTGTTGCGTGTTAGGATTATTGTCTGTGTCACTGCTGAGATCACTTGGCACAAGTACAAAGTCATCCTCAGGACTAGAACACGGACTTGTCGTTTCTGGTTCTGATCTTGTAACGACTGCAGTTCGTTCCTGAATCACCAACGTTCCTGGAGAAGCAGGAAGTTCAGCTGGAACTGGACTCGGGCTCTCTCTGGAACCTTGGAGGAAAGGGTGTCCAAAGAATTCGTCGAAAGGCATACGATCTCTAGCATTTCTTCTTAAAAGACCCATTAAAAGATCCGACAATTCGGGAGAAGTTCCAGCTGGAATTCTAAAAATGATTAAAATAAATAGAGCACAATTAATACAGGTTACCAATTCGTTTAGATATTTGCAAATAAAAATCGTAACATACTTAGGTCCTAAATTGGCATTTTTTTCATAAAAGAGTTTTAAAGCTTGCGGCGTGTGAGCTTGAAACGGAGCTTTCCCAGTAAGACACTGAAAGACTATCGTTCCTAAAGACCATAAATCAGCTTTTGCATCGTATTGAAGGGACATTATAACTTCGGGTGCCATGTACATTGGTGAGCCGCACAATGTAGCCGCCATCACACCATCTTGTAAGAACCTAGCGAAACCAAAATCCGCTGAAACATAAAAAAAAAAAACACTCTGAAAATGTTAATTACTACTTGTTTGGATACAAACAAGTCAGAAATTTGTTCAAACAACAAAATACATTATATTGTTCCTCCAAACTTTGAAACGGATGGAAGTTAAGAAAAATTCATTACCGTTAAACACCTACCAATTTTTAATGTTATTTGATGTGGTTGTGGACAAGCTTTACCACAAGTATGACTGAGTAGGATATTTTGCGGCTTAAGATCTCTATGAACCACGCCTTTGGCATGCAATGCTTTCATCGCGCCTGCTAATTGCTTCAAAAACACCCTGATAGTATCTTCAGAAAGAGTGCCTTTCGCTGATAAAAAGAAATAGAAAATAATGAAGCAAGTTTGAATGACTCTTTAACTTTTGAAAGTTTTTATCGCTCAGAACTTTCTTATAGAAAACATACCACTCAAATAGTCAGCTAAGTCCCCTCCATTACAATATTCCATAACCAGGAAGACATTATGATTTGATTCCTGAATAATAAATTAGCAAGCATATTAAAATCTAAACGTTATCATATAATTCTTACATTAAGCATTTATAAGAAGCATTATATTAGTTCACTAACCTTGCAATCCAATAATGCAACAACATTTTCATGGTGTAATTCTGTTAGTTCCTAAAATAATAATGTTTTAGTCAACAACCAAAATCATTGAACAGAGCTGTTATTGAAACAAACAAAAATTATTACAAATGATTCTTTTTAACGATATAAATTAATCATAAATCATTTTGTATTAGAAGAAGAATTGATTATTATACGTTTCGATTGATCAATTCGTGAAATCTAAAGAAATACAATATTTTAGCCAAATTACACACAACAAAAATCATACTACTTTATCAGCTAAATAAAAAAGAACAATCTTCTTATTAAAAACAATAAATGTGTTACGCTCTCTTTCTTGCTTTAACTGCAAATGCAGAAGTGAAAATTTATTGCATCGACAAACCTTTAGTATCTTGATTTCCTTTCCAAGTAAGTTTTGTGATTTTGCCAAACTTTTTTTCGTGATACTTTTGATTGCGACTACAAAATTTGGTTTCTATAAAAAAAAAAGAAGAAAAGGATACATTAATAACTTGAGTGACGGAGGTTGAATAATCTTTTCGCTGATAAAAAATCAACAATCATATTTTTGATCAAGAAAAACAGACTCACTTTACGATGTCTACCTCTGAAGACTACAGCGAATGCGCCGTGGCCTATCAGATCTTTCGTGTTGTACTCGTAGTCGCCGACGATTTCCATTCTTGATTCTCTCAATGATCAAGATGATTTTTCACCGATTTTTAACAAGCAAGGTCAAAAGTTTACAAACATAACAGGGCAAGCGAAGAAGATGCATTGCCTGCGGAGAGATCGATACGTGTTGTAAAGAAAAGTTGCGGTCCGTAAATTGGTATTTTCATAGACGATATCTCGCGCCTCTTCTCCGACCAATGTCTTCAAACAATCAGGAAAAACGACATCGGTCTACATTTTGTCCACCTTTAGTGAATTCGCATTGAATCATTAAATCGTATCACTACACTGATGGCAGAGTATACTTGAAAATACAAAACACGATAGAAGAACACCGTGTTATACACTTGCCGTCGCAAAATGTCAGACGATCGCGCACAGAGGTCGTGTTAATGCTCACAGACACGTAACTACGATACGAAAGGCCCGTGATCTAAAATTTCCAAAAATTCTAAGTGAATACGGATGTGGGTAGTCAGACACGTTAAAACCCTGATTATTAAGAATACGATCAATTAATTTTCAACTTCCACTTTTCAATTCGACGGTTAGCATTGTTAGTTTAATTTTAACACCATCCGCGATTTATTTCGTCAACACGTTTGCTGCCAAGGCTTACGAAGTAGTTGCACCAGCTACGAGTATATTTGTAGCTGACAGTCAAATATTTTCTACATATCTTTACCTTGTTTCTTTATCTTTAAACAAAATTATAACACACACTTATGAACCAATAGAATATTTATTTTAGATTTTACATAACATGTAGTTTTGTACGCTGATTCAAATAGCTTACTGATATATTTGTATATTTATACAGTTATCCTACTATTCTGTAAATTTGATTATAACGAATACTTATCCATCCACGATACAATGGCTTCTCGATCGATTTCGAAATTCAATGATTAGGAAATTTCAATGGTAATCGGTGATCAGTAGTCAAATGAATATATTAATTCTTAACTAATCGCAACAATGGACTCATAATAATAATCCTTTGTTTTCATTGTTTCCGAAAAGTTTCGCAATATTACACTTCTAACTCTTATCTACGATAAGAAAATTTAATGCAATGCTAATTTATAACTTGAAAAGTATCATGACGTTTAAACTCATTAGATGTAAAAAAAAAGTTAAAAATAAACTTCATTTATTTAATAAAAAATCAGTGATGACAATTAAATACAAAATTCAAATGTTGCACTTTAGATCAGTATCCCGCCACCCAGCGCGCCCTCTAAGAGGATTCATGAATCGCTCAGTATTTTTACGTAAATAAAAAAATGTTATAAACATTTTTTGCTACGAATGTTGTTTTTGGACATTGCAATTATTAATGTTGTAAAAAGTTGATATGTTTGTTCAACGTCAACGTAATTATAATAAATATGAATACATAACCTGACACATTCCTGGTTTATTTTTATTTAGATCGCACTTGGAACATAACCACATTGTAACTAAATAATACTTGACATGGAGGTGTGAGTATTTATGTTTTTCTTACATTTGTAGTGATTTTATTAGTCAGAAAATCATTGCAAATCATTGAAATTTTATTTCAGACTTAAAGAATGCTCAGCCTATTTAAGTAATTATGAAGTTTTGGATATTTTACAAAATATAAAAGCAAATAAAAAACAAAAGAAGCAAAACCAATTGGCAACCATAACTTATCAAACTGTAAGGTATTTAGAGGAGACTCCGTGTAAAAATCAGTCACCTGAAAAGATTAAAAATTTTTTAAAAGCGGTGGAATCTTTTAAATTGACAAAATGCGAAAAGTTAACTCTCCTGGATTTATGTCCTAAAACACCTCTCGAAATACAATTGGTAATATACTATAATAATTGCAGATGCAACATACTCAAGATAATGAAAGATGAAGGTATATTGTTGTTTTTATATAGATGGTGGAGGATAGCGAAGACCGTTTGACAGAAGAAGAAGTAACATCTTTACTTGAAGTGGTAGCAACTTATTTAGGCGAAGATCAGTTGGATGATAAAGATGGATAATATGTTCCTGTACTTCAACTTTACGCTTTTTAACACATTTCATACGTTATGTACATTTTATTTGTAATAAACGGAAATAAAAATAGTATAATATTAAATACAGTTACACAAGTAAAATTGGCCCATTATCTTTTCTGATCTCCAAGATCATCTATAGAATCTTCATCGATCTGTAAATGTATTAAATATTGAAAAACGTGTGCTCTTTATTTCTATTTGGGACAGCAGTTATAATTCTTACCTGTGGCCACTTTTCTGGAATCACCTCAAAGAGATCATCTTTCACGTCTCCTTGTATAACTATTTCATCATCTCCTGTTACGCTTGAACCACATGCAAATTTACTACCAAAAAATTTGGCAGCCACTTTCAAATCTATATCTAAAGGTTAAAAGTAAATTTTTGGTTTAATAACTGTGGAATTATATTCATTTAGAGAAAGAATTACACGTAAATGAGCATTTTAAATTACCAAAAGTACTAAGACCAGTTACAACTGTGACCGATTTCTTCTTTCCTCTAGGTGCTCTAGATACGGTCACTAACTTTGGAATATCTTCTTTCTTCTTTGTTTTGAGCATACCTTTACCACCACGTTTCTGACGTTTCTTTTCATCTTCGCCACCGCCTGCCTCCGTAGTATTATCTTCTAATATTCGTTATACGAGTTACATTAAAATATTAATACTTCTAACTAAAGCGGAACTGATTGTATAAACGCAACAATTACCTAATTTAACTTTCTCAAATTCTGTTGGCAAGTTCCTTTCTAGCCATTGCTTACATTTTTCATATTCTGGATAATATTCACAGTACTGTGACATAAACGGTGATCATAATTTTCAAAGAATCGAAAATGCTAACACATTGTCATACAATAAAAATTTGAAGTATCGATTGTCTAAGGTTATCTTACCTCGATGGGAAGAGAACAGTTTCCACAATATTGTACTTGAACCGGATAAGTGACATTAGGATCTGCTCCTAGACGCAGATTTGACTGTTCTTCTGCCGACATTCTTAGACGCTTAACCTTACTTTTGTCAACTACAGTATTGTTTTACTTATGAAAAATGTGACTATTTCTTTAATTTATTAAATTCAATCTCATTCCCTTTACTATAATATTTCTGTATCACTTTCTAATGTCTTTTGATAGCGAAATACAAACTGTTACCTATTCAAATGAGTTAGTACTACATAGGTTAGAAATCCATAATCTAGTAATTTTCCCTCCGTTCTGTTCCAACGGTAGCCAACTGTCGGTAACGACTGCCAATCAAAAAGTATTTCAATAAAAACCGCCTTCAGTAGGAACCGCATCATCCGATACAACGGCAACGGCCAATAACAAGCGCTCACCAGATAATAAGGGGTGGATCACGTGAGTGGAAGAGCCAATCAAAGAAGCTTATTCAATAAGCCGCTAGATAGACGGACCAATCACGTACGTTAGACTTTGTACTTGGTCGAACGCACGTGCGGTAGAGAAAAGCGGTTCAGGGTGTTTCGGGAGTTAGTGTGCTGCCTCGTGAAAGGAGTCGCGACGTCGTTTTTTCGGGAACAAATTTTTAAGAAGTGTGCGTGCGGTGTTACTGTGGTTAACAAAAGCCAGCCGGATTAAAGAGAAGCTGTGTGAAAATTTGAAAGGAATTGTCAAAGAAAGATGACATTGGGCGCACAAATCGAGGCCTCCACAGAAAATGGGAGTATGAAAATCCCTCTGTTAAATGGCAACGAGGATCAAACAACTACTGGTCAGTAATGTATCAGTGATTTTAAAAAGAATCAACACCCCTCAATTCTCATCCATTTCAAGGTTTTAAACGGTGCAGCTGATCGTGTTATGTAATGATTTGATCAAGTTACCGTGTTTCGTTCGTTTTAATGTGTGCCTCGACGATGCCGCCGCGGCTAAAAGCCGGGCCCTCGGTGTTATGTAACGCGCGAATTGCGCGAATCTATGTACCACAGGGTCATGTGAGCCACGAGTTTTCGAAGAGGGAAACTAGCAGAAGACACGATCCCTACCTAGCAGACGAATTTTCCACCGTCTTATTGAATTTCAAGTCTTATTAATTTCAAGTAATCGTGTCTTCTATTCTATCGATATTCTTGCTGTTCATCTTGCAAATAATCGTATAAGAACGCACCAACGTATCATTTTGACGTGCTTCTTCCTACGAAGACGCACCTCCGAATCGATTCGAATATGATTTCCATTATATCTATATTATTATCGTCTCTGTCTTATTTATACTGGCTTTAAAATTCATTTCTTCATGGCACGAGATTAGTTTCTCATTAGATGATGAAATCATATTACCTGTCCCGTTTAACCGTTCACTTCGTTGTCTCTCTTTAATAATTTCAATTCTCGGTTATCTTCGAGAGGTTATTAAATATTGATTTATAAATTTCAGTACGGTGTTCCTGATATTTTCTAATACGTAAAAATAACGGTCAGACTGATAATTAAATTTAAACAGTGTCGCTTCGTTGGATCAACGTTTTCCTTCTACAGAATTGTACGGTGGAAGTCTAAAATTGATACATAATATCTGCCAACAATAAGAATTATGTAAATTATATTGCACAATCTTGTCCGTATTTTGTATGAAACGATAGTTCAGCCCCTTTTTCAAAGTCCAACGGTCGATGAAAAACAAATATGTATATCTTAATTCGAGTGGAACCGACGAATTATCGAGGGATGTGTTATTCATCATCGTCAATTCACGCTGAAACCCATTCCGTTAATTTGTTCTTCTTTTAGAACTTTCTTTCCTTCAGAAGTAAGAAAAAAATCCAAATGGAAGAAAACACGTGCATGTTAATGACCCCGCGCGCATAGGCGTAGCTACAGAGTACTTGAAAAGCGATGAAAAACCTTTGGAGTAAAAGTTACTATGTTGGTTAACAGAATAGTCACTACAAAACTCGATATACGTTTACGATCGATTACTACTATCATAATTAAGTTAAAAAAGTATATATATATACATATATATTTTTTTATTGTTTTATAATACAGACACTTGATTATAATTAGTTTTTCAATATTAAATTCTTCGTAAAACAAACGATAAAAAAAAAAAGAAGATGTGAAAGGGTTGAATTTCAATGTTCATGGAACAGTGGCGTTTTGTAAAAGGGTCACGTGTTTCGAAAGAACAATAGTTAATTTACAAAGAATTATCGATAACAGAGGTTATCGGTCTTCCTTTTGACGTTATGTTGTGTTCCTTGCGCTTCACTTTGATTCTGATATACTAACACGATATTTTACTGTAATATCTCGTACGATTTTGAAACACAGCTAAGTTTCGTCAGTTATACCTTTATATAAGTTTGATATTGTAAACAATTATATTCATTACCGATCGTGTCATTACGCATTTAACGCACCGTAACAATTTCTTCACGGTGCTATTTTTATTCATAGTAATTATAAAAAAAAAACCCTTGTACTAAATGTAGGCATGAAATGCGAAGTTGTTTTGCATAATTTATTTTCACATATTTTTGTATCTATGTTGTACTCTCAAGCTTTAAACTAGTTCACGCAGATCAAGTAAATCGTCCATCAATTTAGCACACGGTCACTGTACAAATGATTTAGTAATTAGTCGAGCTTTCTTATACAGAAGGCGCGAAAGTGATAATGAAACGAGTAATTTAACTTTACACTCTGCCGGTAAATGCCGCGAGAAACAGTTTGACCGGTATCGAATTCGATATTTGTAATGTCGTTTCGCATAGTTTGGTTATGTGTACGTAACCATACGTAACGTACATGCCTACCGTTAGAAAGATCGCGCTACATTATTGCGCGATCTTATTTAACTGCTAAACACTGAAATATGCTTGTTTTTGTTATAGAATATTAAAATATTTCAGTTTTTACTATTCTTTTTTATCATCATAAGCAATTAGAAATATATGGTGCAGTTAAAATTTGTATGATCAATGAACAATAGTTATAGGTTATATATTTCGATAGATCAACAAACGGAAGTGTCGAAAATGATTCATATTTAATTTAAGCGTTTCCTGTACTTGTATTTTGATGTTTATAATAAAATTAATCATCTTATCGTTAATGGATACATTTTATCGTCCGTAATTTTTGTTTCGTTGCTCATTTAATTTTTTACGAGATGTAATTTAAGGAAATCCATGTGTATTTCAGATTTGATTTTTTTTTTTTTTTTTTACACTTCTCTATCTGCTTATCTTTAGGTTATTCTCAGTGTTACCTTTCTTATCATTTTTCCTGATAAAACTTAGTAGTTAGAATGCTAGAAATGGAGAATAGTTTTGAATTGAAATAGTAAAACCGTATGATAAAACCTTGATAAAGAATTGTTTTGTAAGATAAATCAACATAAATTTCTGATATACATATGTACATATGCGAATAGAACAAAGAAGGCGCAGAATGTAGTTACCACTATAAGACATTTTTTACCAACAAAATTGTTTTCACACATCATATTAGATTATTAGATTATAATCTTTGTAAAACTCGCGTAGTAGTTGCATACGTAAACTCGCATCGTACATTGTCGATTAATTTTATATGGTACACAGTTTCGAAAAAAATATTTCGTTTTCAGATAATTATCACAAATAATTGATAACAATAAATGTTATTATTTGAGTAATTTATTCGTGTTTGTCATTGTTGAAGTTTTCAGTTGCATTTTGATCGTAATGTGTCTCGGGTGAACGTCCTCTAACAATAAGTCTAAGTCGATAACATTTAGATCGACGACAACTCGACGATCGAATCGATAATTGATATTCGATACAAACATCAAAGCGACAAACACTGCTGTAATCAAAACATCGTATGCAATTTAAATCTTCTGCATTTAACATCACGATTAGTGCAGTTGTGTAAACATACACAATTCTCGCATTATTAATATTATTTTTATATATTCATAAATCGAGATTTTATTTATTCTAACCTTACATTTTAATCTTTTAAGGGCGGGAATTTTAAACGAACCTTACCAGACCGTGCGCAAAAATGCTTATGTAACTTAAATTTTCATTCTCAATTCGATGCTTTCATAAACGAAATTATTTACCGAAGGAAAATAGCCAGTAAATGGAATCTAATTCGATTAAAAGGCTAAAATGAAACTAAAATTTAATCCATCTTAGATAGATAAAAATATTACAATTTTATTCACTTATTTTTTTATCATTTTCGTATAATTTCTTTAATTATACCGCATTGATGTATTAAAATAATTAAAATAAACCATAAAAATTAATCAAATTTAATTGAATTATGTAAATATATGGATTGTAATTTGATTTATTTAATTTTATTACACCGTTATACTAGGCCGTCGTGCAGTTGTCGATTATTATAAACTGTTGCACGAAGGTTGCCAAAGATCAAGGTCTCGCAGGTGTGGAATTATTTGAAATATCCTTGAGCGTTCAACAACACCATGATGTAGTCACTGTGAACACTGATAAACGATTCATTGCTTCGATCGTTAATTAATAACATAAAACACCTCGGTGATCGACGTACACCAGGAATGGATGTATATTGCAAACATGGGATAGATAAAAATAGTACGGCATTTGAGTGCGAACTATTTACATTGCCGTTTATTTATAAATGCATTGGTGAATGCAAGTGGTAGACCCACGGATGTCCATTGCCGTATCTAGTCAGAAATGCACCTCATCCCTGCATAAATAATCCTCATTCGTATCTCTGTCCATGGAAAAAAAAAAGATACACATAATTATTTATCAAGTTACAAAATGTTATGTATGCTTTTTTCCCCATGATATTGCTTATAAATAACCTTCAATTGTCTGCGTTGCGACAAATATGTATAGAATTGTAATTAAGGTATTTGTGGCTTCGGTTACTTTGATGGTTTAACATCGATCCGTTATTGGTGTCATTGTTTAATATTTTTATAAGTTAATAATTCATACAGGGTGTCCCGTAACTAATGTAACTGAACAATAATTTCCTTTGCAAAAATGTCGGACAGGGTTTCGTTTTTGAATTATTAACGAAAACCACCGACCAATCAGAGCGCACGTAGAGTACACGGTCAGCTGTGATTCGTTCTAGTTCGACGTCCCGGTTCGAAGTTACCCTATCACGGCTGAGCAAGCATTCTACGCGCGCCCTGATTGGTCAGTGTTTTTCGTTAATCATTCAGAAACGAAGCCCCATCCGACATTTTTGCAAAGGAAATTGTTGTTTAGAATCGGACGTTTAAATAGATACCGCTCATTAAAACATACGTGTTATCATAATTTATGTTAATAAAAATTAATTTTCGGTTAATTTATCGGAATTATTCAGTAACGAGATCCCTGAATGGAAATAATATAGAAATTAAAAAAATAAATCATAAGTATAACCATAATAACCCATAGAAATTGTTTCAATTTGACCATTTTGCTAACTTCAGTAATGAATTGCGAACGATGCATTAACGTGGTTAATTTTTCTGTTTAGATATGAAGGAAAGCGCGGAAGAGACCGGAAGTACGAGCGCAGCCGCGAAGAACGTCGTCGAGAAGGGTGAAGTTGAAGCAACGAAAGAGAAGGGCGACGAGAACGAGAAGGAGAAGGAAAAGGACGAAGAGAAGAGCAAGAAAGACGGCGACAGTGATAAGGATGGTAGCAGCGAGCAGGAAATTGTTTTTATCCAAGATATGGGATTCACTGTTAAAATCGTCAGTCCAGGTGCCGAGCCCTTTGATATTCAAGTTTCCAGTATGGAATTGGTTCAGGTAATGAAACAATAATAAATCATACGTTGTTCTTTCAATATTTATACAATACCAGAAGTTAACATCTATGTTGTTTTGTAGGAAATCCATCAATTGCTCATGGATCGCGAAGACACATGTCATCGTACGTGTTTCTCCCTTCAACTGGATGGCAACACTTTGGATAACTTCGCCGAGCTGAAGAACATAGAGGGCCTAAAAGAGGGTTCGGTGATCAAAGTCGTGGAGGAGCCGTACACGATGCGAGAAGCCCGTATACACGTTCGGCACGTTCGCGATTTGTTGAAGTCCGTAGATCCTGCGGATGCTTACAACGGCGTCGAGTGCGCCAGTTTATCGTTCCTGAACGTTGTCACGAACGGCGACATCCTCGAGAAGAAAAAGAGCAGGGCAGATTCGGTCGACTGCACTCCGCCTGATTACATTATACCCGGCTGCAAAGACAGACCGTTACTACCTCTACAACCGCAAGCCAAAGAGCAGAAATGTCCTCCTTGTTTAAAAGTAAGAGATCAGAATTTCACGTTGTGCTACTTCTTTTTTCTATTTCTTTGTTTTTCGTAATGATTTTATTTTGTAGGTTTTAACGACATCCGGATGGAATCCACCACCCGGCCACAGAAAGCTCCACGGTGATTTGTTATACTTGCACGTTGTAACGTTAGAGGACAAGCAATACTATTTGACCGCGTGCGCCAGAGGTTTCTTCGTCAATCAATCGACAAAAGAAGTGTTCAATCCGAAACCAGCGACCCCGAGTCATCTGTGTCACAGTTTAATTGAACTACTGAATCAGCTCAGCCCGGCGTTTAAACGGGGTTTCGCTGCCATGCAAAGGCGACGAACGCAGAGACATCCTTTCGAGAGAGTGGCGACACCGTATCAACTTTATGCGTGGTCTGCACCTCAGATTGAACACACGATCGATGCGATACGCGCCGAAGATAGTACGCTTCATTTTACTGGATATTTATCCGTTTAATCTTCCAACGAGATATATGCATGTCTGCTTGACAACATTAATTTTCGCTATATCATTTAATATAATTGACTTTTCTGCCTATCGAATAAGGTTTCGTAGCTGAATTCCATCTTACCGAAAGAGTTAATAACATACCAGATATTTAACCCTTTGCACTCGAGAGGCACGTTTCAAGCGACACATTTAACTTATCGGAGTATTCTAATCAGAATATAGAAAATTAAGGAAGGCCATACAAATAAACGGACTCTTAAGTATTTGTAACACTTTCCTTTCGATACAGTGTATTTGGTTTTTTGGAAGTTTAGCTAAAAAAACAACGATTAGACTCGATTATCTCTGGAAATGTTTCGCGTGCAAAGGGTTAACGCTTTAATCGGATTTGAATATTAACAAAATGATACATAATTCATTTGTATATAGCTTTCTCCTCTAAGTTGGGTTACGAAGAGCACATCCCAGGACAAACTCGCGACTGGAACGAGGAGTTGCAAACAACGAGAGAACTGCCTCGTAAAAATTTACCAGAAAGATTGCTTAGAGAACGTGCTATTTTCAAAGTACGTCGGTTGACATTTGAAGATCTCAGATTGAGTAAGAGAACTCGTGGAAATGAAAAAATAAAGTGGCCGACTAAGAACCCAAACGATGCTTGAGTCTCTATTTTTCCACGAATTCTCCTACGCTATAAAACTGGGTACAGACGAGCGCGCCACGGCTGCAACGCGACGCGTCCACCATCCGTTCAATTGCCTCGTGACATGTTCGCGCTACCGTCCAAACGAACGAATATTCGCCCAAATACGTTCGTTCCATGCCGCGTTGCAGCCGCGGCACGCTCGTCTGTACCCAGCTTAACAAATCGCAAGAAAAATTAATTAATTAATTAACTAATTGATTAGGTTCATAGCGACTTCGTTGCGGCTGCAACTCGAGGAGCAGTGGCTGTGATAGACGGTAACGTGATGGCGATAAATCCAGGAGAGGAGGCGAAAATGCAGATGTTCATTTGGAACAATATCTTCTTCTCGTTGGGATTCGACGTGAGAGATCATTATAAAGAGCTCGGCGGTGACGCAGCTGCTTTCGTCGCCCCTCGTAACGATCTTCAAGGTGTCAGAGTGTACGCGGCCGTTGATTTACCCGGTCTCTATACACTTGGTACCGTTGTGATCGATTACAGGTTTGTACGAAATCAAACGCTCGTATCCCCTTCGTCGCATTATTTGTACGACGTGGATATTTTGTAGTGGATCATTTGTACATACTTGTTCGATGTTCAAATATTCTATCGCAAACTTACATCTCGATTGAAAGGATGTTAAGTTTTCATGGTAATCACTCGTATTCCTCTGCATAGAGGATATCGTGTCACCGCTCAGTCGATCATCCCAGGAATCTTGGAACGCGAGCAGGAGCAATCTGTAGTTTACGGTTCCATTGATTTTGGAAAAACGGTTCTCACGCATCCTAAATACCTCGAACTGGTTGGTTGTTTATCATAATCTAATGAATTTATAATAAAGAACATCTGTCAATTGTTTCATGATTTATTGTATTTCATAGTTGAACAAAACTGGTCAACAATTAAAAATTCTTCCTCATAAAGTTATCAACGATGCCGGTGAAGAAATTGAACTATGCAGCAGCGTCGAATGCAAAGGGATCATCGGAAATGATTCTCGGCATTACGTGCTGGATTTGTTACGGACTTTCCCTCCTGATGTTAATTTCCTGAAGTGTAAGCGGAATCTATTCAACCAACCCTTTGCGGACAATGGACGGATATATTCGCTCAAATAAAATCTTCATAGTATCTTATAAATTTGTATATACATTCCTAAATACCGTGCTGTAATTTTGGCACAAAGAATAATGATAACTGTAGAAATAGGGATTTTTAATATATTCTTTAAGAAGACAAGTATCGTTTGTTTTGCCTTAAACGTGTCAAACTTGAAAATGCCTCGTCCGCAAAGGGCTAATACAGTCGAAGTTAATTTCGATTATTATATATTTATTATTGTATTTGTTCTTTACAGTGGAAGGTGTCGAGTTAAGCAAAGAAGCTAGAGCTTTAGGTTTTCCAATCGAGCACAAGCACAAATTAGCTTGTCTTCGCCAGGAATTAATCGATTCGTTTGTCGAAGCTAGATATGTCCAGTTTATTAAACACGCAGCTGTTCATCTTCAGCAACTAACGTCTGCCAGAAGAGTTCAAAAGGAGAAGGAAACTACTGTTAAGGTAATAATACATTTTTCACTCTTTTTTTCATAATAAACGCAATTGTAATACTTTCGTTAATTTCAGGAAGAGAAAAAAGAAGAATCGAATGCCGTCGCGGTGGATAGTAATAAAGAAGATTCTACTCATTCATTGATTGAAACAGACGAGGCGAAAAAAATTGTGGAGAGTATCACCGACTCTATTACCGGTGGTGAGAAACAAGAATGTACGAATGACATAAATGAACTCAACAATATTACTTCCCGTATGGTTTATCTACATTCGTTTGTTTTTTTTTTTTTTTTTTTTTTTTTTTATTATTTCAGTGGAGGAAAGCACGAAAGAAATAGTTCGAAGAGCTGCCGCAGCCGTTGGAAGCTTGCGAGAAGCTGAATTCGATGTTAGGTTTAATCCAGATGTGTTTTCACCTGGTGTGAAACATCCGGATCCAAATGGTCCTGCTTTAAAAAGGCAGAAACAATTGGTTCAAGATGCTGCCGACTTTTTATTGACTGTACAAATTCCTACTTTCGTAAGTTTTATTAAAGAATATCTTGTTTTCTTTCTTTTTCTTCTTTATAATATATCTACGTGAAGCTTTTGTATTATAGATTCGAGAGTGCTTGGATCATACAGCTGCTGCAATGGACGGCAGTACATTGGTAGAAGCGTTACACGGTAAAGGCATCAATGTACGATACCTTGGTAAATTGGCGGCTATGTTAGTCACTGTTCCACAATTACAATATCTGAAACGTATCGCCGTCTCGGAGCTTATTTTACGCTCGGCGAAACATATTTTCACATTTTATATGCAGGTAATGCCGAATTAAATTTGAAACGATCGATAGTAATTTTATGTCATCAACAAAATTTAATATTCATTTTTCAGGGTACAGAATTAATGAGCCTATCCGCGGCAATTAGTCATTTCTTGAATTGTCTGTTATCTTCAGCACAAATCATTCATCCGCAACAGAATCTAGAGGAGGTACGATCGCTACTGGCACGGGATAATTAACTCGTTCTATTCGTTGTACAGATTCGATTATCACGATATAAAAACTATCAAATAAACAAAATAATTTTCTAGGTGAAAATTTATATAATTACCGGTTTCAGCTTCAGAGTAAAACTGCGAAACGACGCAACAAAAGGAAAGGTAGAAATAACGGTCCGCAACAGTCCGAGGTGGAATGGGCTTCCTTGACGCCTAAATCACTCTGGCAACAAATTAAAGCGGATCTGAAAAGTTATTACGATTGGGAAACACCGTGCCCGGAATCGCTGGACGTCACGATAGATCATTTTCATCTTCAAAAAATCTCTTTGTTACGTAATTTCTGTATAAAGACTGGCATTCAGATATTGTTACGCGAATATAACTTTGAGTATAAGAACAGAGCCACGTTCTTTGAAGAAGATATTCTCAGTATATTCCCTGTTGTCAAACATATCAATCCCAGAGTAAGTAAGAAAGAAAAACAAAATCGTGTACGAAATATTTTTATTATTCGTATTTTAATTGTTTCAGGCGAGCGACGCGTACAATTTCTATACAACTGGTCAAAGTAAGATTCAACAGGGTTATTTGAAAGATGGATACGAACTGATCAGCGAGGCACTGAATCTCCTGAATAACGTTTACGGTGCCATGCATCCAGAGATTGCACAGTGTCTCAGAATGCTAGCACGATTAAATTATATAATGGGTGAACACGGTGAAGCTCTCGCTACTCAACAGAAAGCGGTTCTCATGTCTGAAAGAGTTAATGGAATCGATCACCCGTACACTATCACAGAATATGTAAGTTATTAGACAAGACAAATTTTTCCCGTTCGCAGATAACAATCTATATCACTGTTAACGTTTGTTAAAAGATTCATCTCGCTCTGTACTCTTTCGCTAACGGTCAAGTTTCCGTGTCGTTGAGGTTGCTATACAGGGCACGCTACTTGGCGTTGTTAGTCTGCGGTGAAGATCATCCAGAGGTAGCGCTTCTCGATGTAAGTATCGATACAAATTTCGATAATGTACAATTAGGTCGTCCCATAAACCAGTGGCGTATCTAGAAATCCCCGAAACAGTGAAGTAAAACTTCTCAATTACGACTATGGGATGACCTAATGAAATGAAAAAATTGTTTAACGTATGTTAATTATTTACGTAGAGCAATATCTCGTTGATACTTCACGCCGTCGGGGAATACGAATTGTCGCTCCGCTTTTTGGAGCACGCTTTGGTTCTGAATGTTCGATACCATGGTCCACGGTCACTGAAGGTGGCCGTTTCTTATCACCTTGTTGCCAGAACTCAGTCTTGTATGGGTGATTTTCGTGCGGCTTTGAACAACGAGAAAGAAACTTACGCTATATACAAACAACAGTTGGGCGAAGATCACGAGAAGACGAAAGAAAGTAGCGATTGTCTGAGACATCTTACGCAACAAGCGGTCGTTTTACAGAAGAAGATGAACGAAATTTATACCGGTAAATCGGGCGTTAGTCTTCCACCGATTCAAGTGCAGCCACCCAGTATGGGCTCGGTGTTGGACATGTTGAACGTGATCAATGGTATCCTGTTCGTTCAAATTAGCCAACAGGACATTGAGAACTTCAAAGCGGAAATCGAGAAACGACAGAAAGAACAGACGCCTGACGGAGAAATGAAGGCGCTTCAAAATGGTGGCAAGAAGAGCGAGAAAGAAAATAAAAAGGAGGAAAAGGATAATAATAAGAAGGAGGAGAAAGAGAACAGAAAAAATGAAAAGGAATGTAAGAAAGAGGATAAAGAGAATAAAAAGGATGAGAAAGAGAATACAAAAATAGAGAAGAAGGTTGAAGCGCAGAAAATAGAGTTGAAGAAGTTGGAAGAAAGCAAGACAACGTTAGAACCAGTGGCTGCAGAGAGCTGAGCTCGTTCTAAGCCACTAACGATGATACTTAGTAGTTTCTTTTCTCTGAATCCTAGTCTCTCCCTGCCCGCGTCCGGTCTTCGCAGGAGTAACGCGAGTATGGTATTATAATAATTGATTGGGATAAAACTGAAAAATGGCAGTGATTCATTCGATTGAGAATCGTTATTCGATGTATCGTATAATACATTTATAGAGTGCTATCAGAATTGAACTTTCACCAAGTGTGGCGAATACGATTGACAATATATACGCGTGAAATTTCTCGGGAGCCAGATTTTTTGACGCTCGCGATCCTCGATTATATTATAATACGCGCCAAGTTGCAAAAATTAATTTGACTGATTTACGACTGCATATTCAAACTAATACAAAAAAAAAAACTGATTCTTCACTTGTGTAAATAATTCTGAACAAAGAATTCATTGCCTTAGCACGTGTGCGTATTCGGTTAATTACAGTTTTCAAAGGATCGACGCATTATGTCGCCTAAACGTCATCACATTTTTTTCTAGAAGCTTAATTAATTATATGTCCGAACGATAAAAACTGAATATTACATTTCCATCGATCGACAAGATAATTAATGTTTGTTCCAGTATGTTGCACAAGTGTTGCTAAATTTGGACGGAACGCAAACAGTTATAACGATCATACAAACGAATAATGAATTTTATTATCATAGAATATAAGTCAATTGTTTTTCTTCTTCTTTTTTTTGTATGTACCTCTTTGGTAAGCTATTTTGCTAGTACACATTTGAGATCATTGTTCGTGCCATCTAAATAATTGCTGTCACTTTTCTATTCTAGTTGCCATCGATAAGTCCACCGCCTATTAAATTGACAAAAGTAATTTAAATTAATTTTTGTTGAATTCAATACAAGTTGTACAACCAATGGAAATATTAAATAATTGGGATACTTTTTAAGCTTTAAATAATTTCTAAACAATATTAAAAATGCATAAAGGTTGACAAGGAATGCATAAACGTATTGTATTCAACAAGAACACAACTCATACAACTTTATAGATCATTTTTATACCATGTACATCGCGTAAAGAAGTTTCTTTCATCTATCATTATCGTTTTATCGTCATTGTATGCGAGGATTTGAATCTGAAAGAAAAGAATTTCAATTTTACAGAATCTTCGTTACCGTTTGTACGAAAAGAAGATATTTTATTAAAAAGAAAAAGCAGAAAAAAAAATGGTGGCAGCGAAAACATGGTATAATGACAGAGATGCGTTGTTGTATTCATGAACGTAAACAAGGTTATCAAAAAGCAGCTCATTAGTCAACATATTATAGAAAGTAGCGTCAATTTACTAATTACTACTAGAGGAATACCACACTTAGTCCTAGAATTATACAAATGAAAATCAACTGTTACCGAAATGTGTTAGTTTACATTTACTTTTTTTTTTCTTTTTGTTGTTTAATCATACAATTTTATTAAATAGCATTTGTTGCATAAAAGGATATTAAAAATAATATCCCTCGTGAAGGTTTTATCGAATTATTAAATCATTGAGTTGAAAACGTTGTTAACTGGGTAACGTTTGTTTTGAAACGCGAAATTTATTTTTTGTTCTCGATTGTTATATGTATAACAATGATGATAATAATGAAAGACGAATAAATGGAAATGCCGTGTAGTTTCTATTCAGCAAGTTTACACAGTTTACAACATGAAATATCATATTGCACTTGTTAGCCAAAATGTATGATATAAAAGAAAAAGAATGCTAGTTAATAAGGACAATTGATTATAAATAAAGTTAAATACTTGATTTACATATATTTTGCCTGCCACATCATTTCATAGAATTGACAAGCATAAAATAAACCATTTTATAAGGAACATGAAAATTAACAACCTAGACAGATTCCGTGTTGGTTTCGTTTTGCTGCGAACTGACATCGGTTTCGCATACGCTACTTGTGCCGCTTTTTAATCGTTTCCTCTTCTTCTTATTAGATCTGGTAAACTGCTTTTGAAAGTATTCTCTAACATTTAATTTGTTTATCAAGTATTGTTTAAATGTTTCTAAAGAATTCTTTCCGCCAGTTCCTTTCTCAAAGATCATAGATATTTTTATATCATCGTTTTCAGGTTCTTCGTGTTCTACCACTTCGACAAAAAAACTACACACCAGCAGAGGTTCTTTAATAACTGGACTTCCTGTTGACAATCGAAGTTGTTCTTGTACGGTTGTATCTTTTGAATTGTTATCAATTAATTCTCTTGAAGAATGTTCTGTAAGATGATCCGATGTACTTGTATCTTCTTCTTTATCATGATCTTTAGATTGGTTCATTTGTCTCTGAGCTAATCGACGTTTTCTACGTGCATACGACCATGTATCATTTTCCGCAATTAATTGACACGACCATCCATTAAAATCATCAATGGGTAAGTTTAACTCTTTGATTTGTACCTATACATAAAAACATGATGTATCATTAAAGTGTCATAAACTTAGCGCAATATAGAATAATTAAAACTGTACATTCAATTCTTCCATTGTCTCTTCCAAAATGTTGACTGCATTATCAAAGGAAGAAAATTGATTATGCATCGGGAACTGTATTTCGGTTGGTCGTCTTTCTTTTAATAACTTTGCAATGTAATCTCCACTTTTTCTTATAACAGGTGCATTTGTCAAGTCGATAACGTCTTTTGGTAAAAATGACCAGGCCAATCCCCATCTACCGACAAACATATTAGTAAATATATGTTTGTAAACAAGTAAAGCAGTTCGGTAAAGTATGTTCACCGTTTTGTATGACCCTGGCAAAATTCCGTCCACGTTGCATTTTCTATATTTTTTCTCTTTAAAAATTTCAACAAAAACAGCAAATTGCTTCTTCTTCCAAACATTGTGGTGTAAATTTTTACTTTTTCTTTCATTTCTATACTTTCATTGATCATTCGTGTTACGAATTCTCTTTCACCGCCATGAACCATGAGTTCACCGTCTTCTCCGGTTGGAGCATTTCTTGGTGGTGTTCGTTTTGATACTTTTTCAGATGGTTCGTCTGTTTTAAAGAAAGGTGGATTACACATTGTAAAATGATACTCCTTATCTTCGTCAACTGCACCCTTTAATATGATCTTTTCGTCTACCCTCAGTACTGTAAAAAAAAACGTTATTTTAAAGTTAAAATATAAATAGGATAAATTATATATAATTTGATATATGATTTAAATTTACTCTTTATTAAATGTTGCAATTTATTGTTTTCAACCTGTTGGATAGCTGTTTGTACGCTGGTCTCGTCAACTTCTGTTCCGATTATTTGATTTCCATACATTTTTGCAAACAATAGTGGATAAATGCAAACTGCGCCTGTACCTACAAGAACAAGGAATATTCTAATTCATCAAATTATTACACCGAACGGAAGCTTAAATTAAAATCATATTATCCCTTATACCAATGTCTATTCCTACAACTTCTTGCATTTCATTGAAAGAAGAATATTTCATTAAGTCTTCGATCCATAGAATATAGTTTAAACGTAATGGTAATGTAGGTACTAATTTTTTTGGAGGTATTTTTACTTCTAGATTGAAATCATGCTTCAATAATACTTCTGTGAGTACACGTAAACTCTCCTCATTTTTAAAGTTAATCTTCACTTTACCTGCTATATCCTAAAAGTTGAACAAACAAGTTAGATTTTATATTTGATTTCAATAGGATTAATGTTATTATTTAATAGAATATCTTACTATATTTGCAACATTACGAAATTCAGGATATAATAATGCAAGTTCTTTGAAGTCTGGTATTTTTTTATACTTATTTCTTGGATGCATAAATTTTCTTAATGACATTTTAAAAGTTCATTCGTTTATGTTACGATAACTTTAATATATATATATGTATTTTCAGGCACTGTAAATTGTATGAAATATATATATTTATATATATATATATATTATCACAGTTTGTTTATCGTATCAGCTGATACAATCATAACCCTTGAATATGTGTGCATTAAAGAATACAAGTTCTGTAATACGATTATTTACTGATTGCTAAAAATATCTGATTAACAATCATTTTTATATCATTCTTAATAATATTTTATATTTAGAAAAACATTTAAAGTTACATGGTTAATATTAAAAAGATATCAACATATCTATATTTTGTCAAATTTGTATATTTACAGTACCACATACAGTTTTATATTTGCATAATAAAATATAAGTATTTAGCATACAATAATTGTTATTCTTTTATACAGGTTCATACAGGTGCAATAAATAGCACTATAAATTTTCTGCAGGAATATTCCTAGAACATGAATTCGAAAAAATCTAAACTAGTAACTTTCTACAGTAATTTAACGGGTGAGTTTCTATTGTAAATATGAGACAGTTTTTGGTATTAGCATTAGTTAATGATTTTTATTGTAAATTTATTCAGTTATTTGAGATACGGAGTAAAATAGTGTGCTTCTAATGTATATCTTATAAGTATTTTAGATGTATAACAAAAAGAAATAGTGTTTCTTGATAGGCTGAAGGTTGGTAACAGTGCGTGTGCTCAAATCTATCGTGATGACAATTTTAAGTGGTGACAGCCGCGTATGTGCCTCGTTGCCTTCATAGCAGCGTTATAACCGACTTAGCTGACACGAAACTGAATTTTTTGACTTGGTGCGTGATTCATTTCGCGAACAACATATGGAATATCAATCTTATTAAAGGTACGTGATTTACAATACTTTTACCACATTTCAGAAACAGATGGTTGTCGGTGAACCGTTTCGCCTGACAGTTTGTTAATATGGACAAGTGCCACTCTGACAGTTTTCCTTTTTCGTCGTCATATTGTTAGGCACCTGTTACTGATCGTTCGTTTCGCGTTGCTTTTACTCGATTATCAACATTTCGTTGACGATACACATTTCATTTATGCGAAAAGCGGCACGGTATTAGTAAATTATGTACGAAATGTGAATTAATGATGTCACGTTGAAAATATTTATTTCTTCTGTTATGAATTCTAATTCGAATATATAGGATTTTGTTTAGAACCTGCTCGTTCCTCTTCAAATGTTTTATAATCTGAAGCTGTAAAGTATTATTGATTTTTGATTTAGGGAAATAGAAAATGATAGAAAAAAAATTCGATTGACAAATAGATAAAATGTTCTACTTGTTACTTTTATTTTGTATTGTATTACATTTAATTCAGTGTTAATTGTCAGAATCTATAGCAGAGTTATTCTATAATATTTTATTTTGAAATTTGCTTATCCTACATTATGATTGACTACTATATACTTACCATGAAATATGCCAGATAAATATTACATACATGTCAAGCTTACAGAATATACTTTGTAATTGAAGAACATGAATTTTGAAATTTATATACAATACAGACATTAAACTATACACCTATTATTTTCAGCAAGAAATATATATAAGAAAACCAGTTATGTGCACAGAATCAAATGTACGGTCAGCTAGAAACGACCAGAAGTAGCAAAGAATTATTTATTAACTTTTTTCACCCATTTAATTTAACATAATTACATATCGGTTCAAAGTAACAAAGTCAGAGGATAGGAAGGAAAAGGAATAGAAAATTTAAATTATCTTTTCAAAAGATATCTTCGTAAGAAAATAAATTATTTACACAGAAAGAAACTTACAGTTAGCTGGAGAAAAGCGGAAGGGTTACAATGGATTACCTAACACCTTATTGTTTTCTTTTTCTCCACCCATTAGATATAATGAAATCGCAAACTAGTTCAGAGAACCAACATCAAAATCTAAACGACAAACTATCTGAAAATTCAATGTATACACAGTGTACATTTCTCTGGAAACGCATGTTGCTGAAATTCTACAAAGCATCCGTAGAATCATCGCATTCCACGACACGCGATGCAACGCGTTAGATTCTCCTTTTTCCATTTCTCGATCGCTTTGTTTCCATATGCATTTGGACGATTGCTTTCCACGATATATGTATACATATATATATATCTACGTAGCCGCGTGTTGTGCAACTGTAACGGTAAAGCGATCCGTCATTCATTCTTACGGAATAAATAAAAAGCGTATTGTTGCGAGCAATGAGTGTACGCGAACAGATCGAAGAAGAATCGAGAAACTAACCTGACGAATTTTTCTTTCGATAAATGGTGCCTCGAAAGGTGTTCAATTTTCGCGATAATTGTTTCTTGCCAGAAAGAAATACACGTACGCGTGTTTTATACCTGTATTTTAGCATAGAAATGATGATCTCGTAACATTTTATCGCTTACAATACTTTCTTATTGTGTAACGCGACGCGGGAATTTTTGAAAATTCTTTTGTTACCGACCAAGCAGCCAGTAGCGCCAATGGGGTAAAAAGTAATATTTTTATCACTGTACAGGTTAATTTTACTATATTTATCTTCAAATAAAATCGCATATCTATTTTTCTCCAATATTTCTTTTATAAAAGTTAAAGAAATTATATTAAAAAAATGATCAGTTTTGTAAAAGGAACAGAAAAAGAAAAAAAGAACAGTCGCACAGTTATACGTAGTGTAACATAGAATGTAGGAGCGTCCTAAAAGCGATCAATTTCACGTTATTTATAGTCAGAAGTATTCTATAAATGGAATGTATACTTTTTTCACTTAAATTAATTAAAGTTCCGATCGCGGAAATGAAACGTAACCCAGTGGAAGGAACTCGTGTACTCCTTTACATTCTCTACCACGTGAACCAACAAATATTTACTGTTTAACAACTCGCCTTCGCAAACTACTTTATTTGCCATTAGAATCCATTTAGTTTCACTGTAGATAAAGTATAATTTTGCCTTTGTAGCCTGACCATCGCTTATCCCCACCATCTATTCGAATCATTCCAATTTTCATTGGAGCCAAAAATCATATTTTGAAGTTTTCAAATTCGTACAAATACAGTATCAAATAGAAATTATCTTTCCAACCAAAACTTCCCAGTGTAGCGTATCAGAAATAATTTCACGTAAAATTTCATCGTTTCTTCCGTATTGAATCGAATCGCTGTTTCTTCTTCTTCTTTTTTTTCTTTTTCTTTTATTTACTCGTTACGAAAGAGAGAGGTCGGTGCGCATGTGGAGCATCCTGGCCTGCGCGGGCTCCATCGACCCTCAAACCATTTCGTACTTTCCAGTACGCGTTTGGCGATCCTACTGTGCCAGTTAATCGAAAAATTAAAAAAAGAAAAGAAAAAGGGAACGATAAAGACAGCATCGATCGGCCAATTAACCGGTGGACCTTTTGTCGTGCGAGACTCTTCGTAATCGGTCGTTATCCGTGATATCGTGATATCTCGTTGCGTTAGTGATAGTTAAGGTCATCCACACCTTTCTCTTACCTTAACCCTTTCATAGATAACCGGCTGCAATCGAAACGCCGGTATTTAACTGTCAGACAACAACTTTTGTTAATTTTATGCAAACTGTTCCTTCGGTTATTTATTTTTTAATAATCGAAAGTGTGGTTTTGAAATAAATTCGAGTGGTTAATTTTAGTCGAAACATCTTTGCACGTATTTAGTATATCGGGTCGTAATTGACCCGGTACCGTTATTCGTAATATTCTTGTATTAAGGATGGTTAGGGTCGTTCACACTTGTCTCCTTATCTTGAGCCTTTGGTACACAAGCAGCTGGAATTAAACCTTTAATCCTTAATCGGCTACGATGACAAAATCGAATTTTATATATTTATTGTTTAAATTAATATTCTGAGGAGGAACAAAGTTTCTTTATCAGAAATTTATGATTGCTTTTAAAAGTTTAAACATTTTAAATACCATAAAACGCTTAACTTTCTTAAAAACCATGATATTTGGTGTATCGGTTGTAACTAAATTGGATCCATTTGTAAATTGATTCTCATACTCGGAATCAATGGTCCATGTTTATTTAATGGACCTCTATTTCATTCAGTCCGAAGATTGAAACTGAGAGTCAGACGAATTAATCCGAGAATTATGCAACATTTGACATTAATGTTCAGATGTTATTAATTTGATCTATTTTTGGAAATCGTTTGTCTTAGGTTTCTTATTTCAAATCAGAAAATTTATTAACACACTTTTGTCGAACTGTGTACTGATTAGAATATAATATTATAGAGCGTCCGTAGTTTGAGCGTTTCGTGATTGTCGAATCATATTGTTTAAATAATGCATAGTTGTTTAACGACTTGAAGTCGTCGAGAGGCCGGAAGCATCGAGTGGTTCTGAAGAGATTTACCATCGATATTTATAACAATCGCATCATTGCGGAGTGCTTGAAATATCCTTTCAAAGATCTTCTATTAACCCTTTGCAGTCGAAGGATTTTTTGACGTAATCGGGTCTGATCTAATTTTCCAGAAATCAAACGCAATATGTCGGAAGAAAAGTGTTCGAAATATTATGAGAATTTTTATTGCCTTGATTTTTATTCCTTTTTTTGATACGGGTGAAACTGAAATTTCGCATTTTAGAATACTCCGATAAATTAAATATGGCGCCTCTGAGGCACCACTCGAGTGCAAAGGGTTAATCCTACAGTGCACATATGCACCAATCGCATTTTTCTTTGATATTTTATTACACAACGGTATAAACAACAACTTGTGCGCTGTTCCTAACAGAAATTAGACATCTACGTTATAAAAAGGTCACAGCACCATTGAAGATAATTATTTTTCGCGCCAAATTTAATACTTGCCATCAGAATCGTTGTAGTTGGGTGATTTGAATGTATAATAATTAGTAATTACTGACTAAGGTAAGCCCAATATTTGATTATTTTTATTTATTATACATCCAAATATATGTACTAATGCGCAGTGATTAATATATGAATTATCCACTTTTGTTTTTAAATATAAATATTAAAAATAATAAAATATTTATTTTATTACTTTTTTTCATTTGTTTAATAAAAAAAAAATTATGCACTGTAGGGTTAAAGCTCGAACTCTGTGCGATACAAAAAAAAAATATTAAAAAAAAATACCTGTGAACGGTTATACCTCGATCATTCGGATGGGCCACGTATGACCCGAACTTTCCACTCGGTGAAAAAGAATATTTCGCAGTTTAATGTTGGCGTGAAATGATGGAAAGTGAATCGAAAGCGTGGAGAATCAAATGCGATCACGCTTCTTGAATGAATGTTTAAATTATACCGTGAAATGATACGATAAAAGTCGATTATACAATAAACTGATGAAAAAAAAAAAGAGAAAAATTGAAAATCAGCTGCTAATAGATCTGTTCGTCTTTCGAGAACAAACTGATCGATCGAAAAAATAGTTGGAAATAACTTGAAACAACTCGAGTGGAATTTATTATCTTTTGAATAATTAAAGAACACTTCATACGTTCCGAACCAACGTGTTTAAATGTATCTGCAGTTACGGTCTTATCACAAAAAGTTGCCAGGTATTTTAACATTATTTTTGCAATTGACACCTTTTCATACATTACTCTGTAATCCGAATAACTATATAATAAGTAATTCTTTCGATTTTAATTTTGGATACATTTCAATTCTTATCAATTTCTTTCTATTATTTTACTTTGGTATTTTTTCAGTTTGTAAAATATTTTCAATAAAATTAATTGATAATGTACCTTGCAAGACGCATAAGGTGCGTCGTTGGTTGTATTGGGGTAGCAAGTATATGACGCATATGCTGCGTCGTACGTATATTTTAGTATGAGACGCATAAGGTGCGTCATGTATTCGATCAAATCGACAATGTAAGACGCACAAGGTGTGTCATAGGTTACAAGGTGTCACGTATACAAGGCAAGTCATCATTATTTTTTAAGATAGGAAGAAACGTGCAGTCATGAGGTCGAAAAAATTCATTTTTTCAAAGAAAGGTGTTGTGGATGCTGGAGTTGTCGTCGAGGATTCCCAATATGGGCCTGGAATCGATGACTCCATACAACCTCTTATTTCCATCGACACCCAAAACTTTAATCACGTTTTTCTCAAAACTACAATTTTTAGATCCGTGCGTAAAATAAGTCAGAAACTACTTCTAGTTTCGCATAACTCTTGAAATGTTACTGTTTTATATACAAAAAGTTTTAAATAAATTAATCAATCAGATGCTTTTAAAAAAATTCGCAAAAATCGCCGGTTTTTCGACCTCATGACTGCGTGTAAACTTTTAAGACAAAAATTATTCAGTTTCATGGAGCCTGTTATGCGGTGTATATAAATTTCTTTCAGTCGGAGATGTTTAGGAGATTTTATGACCAACTTAAATTGTTTCTTTGAAGATAATTATTAGACGACTTACCCTGTATTTCTTCACAGTATATATAATGAATTGATGACTGCATAAATCGGTGACAATATAAAGACTGCAAAGTTTTGCGATCAAAGGAGAATAAATTAAGAAGTTGAATTCAAACATTCTAGAGAAACGTAATGTTACAGTAGCAATCGTGAATATATAAAACGTGAGATATTTCTATATTTGTACAGAGGATTGGGCACACCCGTAATTTATACACGTTTTACAGGTGAATACGAAACGAAGAAACACCGTGGGTGGGAATCATGGATCGGTGGTCACGCGTTTTTTTTTTTCGCTCGATTATCTTTTGTGTTTAGAATTGAAATCGAGTCGCTGCGGAATTCTATTCAAACTACTCGGTTTCGGTTAAAAACTTTGCAAGCGCAACAACTGTAGAAAAAGAAATTTCATAAAGACGAGGTTAATCGCTTTGAAATTAAATCTAATTACCTTTAATTAGAATATCGGCTTAAAAAAATAAACTTTATAGAATTTTACTAATTACGCTGAAATTGAATTATATTGCTTTTAACAGTAAACGTACCAAGCGAGGGTCAAATGACCCTATAGTCATATGTAAAAAAAAGTATAATTAATTGATTATTTCATGTACAAAAATAAAAATATATGTTTGATTATTTTATTAGAAATCGAAAGTTACGTTGCGAATTACATCCTTTAACAAATTAAGAATTTCTTTCTAAAAATCAACGTTTATTTCATAACGGGTCAAATGATCCCTTATGGTAAGAATAGGTAAAATGTAAAGTACCGGTACGTTTAGTGTTAAATTAGAGTATTGGTTTCACGGTGTATGGTTATTCTCAATCCGATATCAAGCGGCTCCGGATATTCGTACATACCTGAAATTCCATGGTAATTCAGGCTACCGGGAAACGTGAATTGTATTCTATCCGTTAGCCGATGTATTATGTGTTTGCTGTGAGCCGTGTTTCGCGCGTTCCATTCGTTCGCTAATTCATTCGTGCGCGCTAATTGCTCGGCTTTCTTTCTTAATCTCCTGTTTCTCCTACGCGTTTGCCATTCCACTGGCAAATATTTCAAATTAACAGGAAAGATCCATCGCAATTATTAAAAAAAGAAAAATTGTTATCGAAGAGTTACATTTGAATCATTTTTCTTCCATTTCGAATGGGAATAAGCGATCAGAGTTTCAGAAACTTTCATTCATTTTCAAAACTTTCCTTTCTAGGAAATCCATTTGAGAAAAGTTTCGATGGTCTTAAATTCTAACTTTTAATAAGCTGTTTAAACGAAGGTTCATTAACACTAAACTCAAATTGGAAATAAAATAGGAAAGTAAATAATTAACTAATGAAACGTGTATTAATAAATTTTGTGATATAAAATAAGAAATACTCGATCGGTCATTTTGATCGCTTCGGTAGGTTTAGTGTTAAAAAAAATTGATTTCGTATTTTTCTTAATTATTTCATCTTCGAAAGCAAAGATTCTGAAGGGCTATCACGAGTGAAATTTTATTCTACACAATTTTAATATTATTCAAAGAATTTTAACACGTTGACTGGCTGCGTTACCCATATTCGGATGACACTTGAATTTCTATAGAAATTTATCGCTTGCATTATTAATCCTTTGCACTCGAGTGGCGCCTCTGAGGCGACCTATTTAATTTACTAGAGTATTTTGAAACGTGAAATTTAAGCTTCATTCCTATTAAAATATAGGAAATTGAGGAAAGAAATAAAAATAAATAAATCCATTGGCATTTGTAACTCTTTTCTTTTAAAATAATTTGTTTAGTTTTCGGAAGTTTCGCTGGAAAAGCGGACTAGATCTGTACGTATCGAAAAATGCCTCGACCGCAAAGGGTTAATATAGTATAGTAGTAGGTAAAATTTGACCAAGTTTTCAGCGCCTTTAGCGTGGCAGTCAAGGTGTTAACTGGTAACACTAATTATTTAGACATCTATTCAGTATTATCAGTAATAAATAAGATTATTACGAAACTGATTAATTCTTTTATGTAGGAATTTATATTCGTATAATAATTAATACTGAAATTACTTAGTTCGGTGTAGTCTTCCCTCTAAAATAAAAATAAATAAAATAGAAAACAAGCTGAATAAACCAGTGTATAGAATAATATTTTATCACGACGATAGGCAACTTAATAATTTAAAATAAGAAATCTGAAACAGGTCATTTCGACCCTTTTGTTATTTCTGGTGTTAAATGTTTGACAGTGATATTTAATGATATTTTAAAGCAGAGATGTATTGAAAGGATGAAAAAACTCGATGAATCAGATATTCTAAGAAAACAATTGTGTTTAACGATTGAACTTAGAACGGTTCTACGAATGATCGTGGAACTAGTGTTTCGTGGAAAAATCGAAAGTGATCATCGAGGTGTTTGAAAGAAAACAGTAAATTGAATCGTATCGTGGATCGAAAGTTTCATTTGCGACAGCAAAACGAAACGGTTTCTCGATGGTTCTTCGGGGTTTGCTGGCACCAGCGGCGGCGCGATGGACACGAAATAAAACGACGAAAAGGTAGAACGAACACGTTAATTGAGACAGAAAATTTGTATATTTTAACACGTTGACTGCCACAGTGATAACGGACGTGTGTAGTCAGACACGTTGAAATCCTAATTATTAAGAATATAATCAACTAATTTTCAAATTTAACCTTTCAAATCGATAGCTATCCGTGGTTTATTTTATCATTTCTTTTGTTAATTATTTGATTGTAAAAAATTTCGGGTGCCGGTCACCAGTGACCCCCTGTGGCAGTCAACTTGTCAATCAAACGTATTATTATTTAATCCAGTGGTTCTTAACCGTTTTGAAGTCAGAGATTTATATCTAATCTTTTTATCCACGTTTTATTAACACGTTTGTGTTGCAATGATTAAAATAAATAAATGCAATAATCATAACTATAAAGAATAGGGTGTATAGTTTAAGATTCATAAGACAACAAAGCAATAAACTTATTTTTCTAGGAATTAGTTTAACAAATACCTAGTTGAACATTACTGTACCAAGCGTTCAATGACTCGAACGGAAACTTACGCCCCACACGTTACGGAACGTGTTAATTATGTATATATAACGTTTAAATGAATATCTGAATTATAAAAATGATAAGAAACAAATTCGGCTTTCATAATTTCGCGGAACACTTGCAAAAACCGCGTGGAATTCGAATTTTTATTACACTCCGTGTATCGTTTACATATCACTGTGTAGCTCATTTCATCCATCGTAATGTTTATTTTATAAATTGAAATTATGATTTCTCAAGTTACGAAAAAAGTCGTAAGTTTCCTCTTTATTTAAAATCGAGTCGAAACATTCAAATATCTTGTAGTTGAAAAAAAAAGGAAACTACATATTTCATTTCATAATGAAAGGGTTAAAAAAGAGGAAAAGAATCTCCTCGTAACGAGTGTTCATCAACGAAGGGGATTGAAAAGCAACGGATCACTTTTAATTGACGATTCGATGATCTCTCGTTACCTGTAGAATCGGTTAATTACTTTGATAATTTGCTGAACGACTAGAGATTACTATTTACAGTCGACAAAGTTTGGTTCGTTAGTGGAATATTTTTTGTTCCTCGTATTAATTATTCTCCGTCGAACAGGCACGTACCTTATCTTTGATCATTGTTTGAGAATTGTAGTATTTATTATTTACTGATTTAAAATTTTACTAATATTAACACGTTGACTGCCACAGTGAAAACGGACGTGTGTAGTCGGACACGATAAAATTCTAATTATTAAGGGTGCAGTCGATTAATTTTTCAAATTTAACCTTTCAATTCGATAGTTAGAATTATTAGCTTAATGTTAACGGTATCCGTGGTTTATTTAATCATTTCTTTTGGTAATTATTTGATTTAAAAAGATTTCGGGTGCCGGTCACCGGTGACCCCCGTGGCAGCCAACGTGTTAATACTGATATACTAACATACTAATGTACTAAAATTACTACCATTAGTAAATATACTAATACTAAATAAATTCCAAATAAATACTACTACTGTTAATAATATTGAAATTATACTGACATTAACAGTAAAACTACTTATACGTATAAGAAGAATAACTAATTAAACAATGAAATAGAAAATACTCGTTACTTTTCAGAAATTTTTTTTATTCGAATTAAAAAAAAAAAATTCCATTAGTATTGAAATATCCGAATATTTAAATTCAGATTTGAAATTCTTGGAATATTCGAATTTTTCCTTACCATACATCTGAATGCGTAAAGTACAATTGTGCGTTGTACTGCATTTAAAGCATTAGCTTTAAATAGAATTATAAAAATTCGAATATTTCAATATTCTAATATTACACTTTTGATGTGACACACTCCCCTAACGAATCCGTTAATCTATTCGATGAACGTCCCATAAATCAGCGTCGACGATCGAACAGTTCCTAGAAAAAAGTCATAGTGGCAAGGGTTAGGAAAGAAAACAGATTGCCTCGTGTTGAATGACCGATTGTGTTCGCAGGGGTCAAGAGAAGCAGGCAGCCGGACAATTAGGATTATCGCGTTATGGACCGCAGGTGATGAGTGTGTTGTGTTTATGCACCACGGTACATCAGACCGCACCGACCAACAGCCAGGCAAGCAAGATACTTCCTAGCTCGCCACCGATTCGATCCGAGGAAAAGAGGATAAACTCGTCGCAGGAAATACCCACCGACGAGCTGGCTCTATTAGCTAAGCTGGAGGAAGCCAATAGGTGAATCACTGCTGCCCAGAATCGTTTGCTCGTCGTCCCTGCATGTGCTGGCCCAACCGAGCTTTAGATATTATCCATGCTTCTACATTGTAACATATCTATAATTTGTGCGAAATCATGGCTCGGAGTAATTGCAGGATCTGTTTCCAGGCTAAATATCTGTAATCTATAAAAATTGAACTATTGTTGCTGAGATTCTTTGCATTTTGTAAAGATTAAATGCTATTCGATGCTCTGTTTACTTGTACAATTTAACTGAAATCAATGCGTAACAGTTTGTATGATTCTGTCGTACATAAAGGTACGCTGTGTAGGTCTGTTCTCTTATTTTCAAGTTAGTTAGGTTTTTTTATACAAAGGATCCTTGAATTATTTCGAGCAAGCTGTATTTATATTCGGTTATCATTTGCTTGTATTCTTGTACACGCGTCACAGAGTTAGGTACAAACGATAGAATACTATCATTCAGATTCATCAGATACGCAATACGCTCGAAAGTATTTTTTTTTTTTTTGTAACATAGAAATAAGTGTCTCAATGTATTGATATGATTGATAACAGGCTTATCGAATCGGATGCAAAGTCGTTGAACTCGCTTCATAGCAATCACAGTAGGAAAGGTTCCGACACATCGCAGGTGTCGGTGGCGTCGGGGGGCAGCGGAGGGAATGGCGATGCTGCACCCCGACGTCATAATTCAGCGGACGGCGAAGAAAATACGTGGACCCTGTGGGGTCATATCGTCGCCGATTGGGATTATCATTGGAAGAAGAGGAAAGAATTCGTCAAAGAATTAGTACGTCAAGGAATACCTCATCATTTTAGGTAAAATATCAGATTAATTGGTAACAGATGAAGAACACCTTGTAATAAGATAACTGATCTATATTCATCATTTCAGAGGTATTGTTTGGCAATTGTTAAGCGGTGCTCACGATTCTCCTGTGAAAAAACAATTCGCCGAATACATCAAAGCCACGTCCGCCTGCGAAAGGATAATCAGACGGGATATAGCCAGAACGTATCCTGAACATGATTTCTTTAAGGAAAAAGACGGACTTGGTCAGGAGAGTCTGTTTAACGTTATGAAAGCGTATAGTCTTCACGATCGTGAAGTGGGATACTGTCAAGGTTCGGGATTTATTGTAGGATTACTCCTTATGCAGGTACACTTTAAATGTTCGAGGCGAAAAAGTGAGCGAGAACGATAGAATGAATGAATAAAACGAGTAATTGCGAAGACTGGATGTAGGCCGTCGCGGTTTCGTTCGAACGGTAAATTAAATTAGGTGTCAAATTTGTTGTTGCAGCAAATGCCAGAGGAGGAAGCTTTTGCTGTACTGGTAGCGCTTATGCAAGAGTATCGTTTGCGAGACATGTTCAAGCCGAGTATGGCTGAATTAGGGGTGTGCATGTATCAGCTAGAACATTTAGTCGCTGACACGCATCCCGAGTTACACGCTCATTTCACGGCTCAAGGTTTTCACACGTCGATGTACGCGTCGTCCTGGTTCCTTACGCTTTTCACCACGGCGCTCAGCCTGCCTCTGGCCTGTCGCATTTTTGACGTGTTTCTGTCCGAAGGCATGGAGATCATTTTCAAAGTTGCGCTGGCCATGTTGCATTTAGGCAAGGAGGATCTGTTAAGCTTGGACATGGAAGGCATGTTGAAGGTAATTTCTCATTACCCACAGCTTTTTTTTTTTCTTTTTCTTTCTATCTTATTTATAAACAAGAAGATTTTATTAGGAAAACAATGAAACAATCCGTGTAATTTTGATGTGTATGTTTCTAGAAGGCACACACTTGTTTCCTTTCATTAAATATTGACCAGTCCTTTCGCCTATAGTTCTTCCAGAAGCAACTACCTGGAAGAGCGGAAAAAGACCCCGATTGCCTCATGAATCTTGCTTACGGTATGAAAATCAATCCGAAGAGAATGAAGAAGCTTGAGAAAGATTATACCGTGTTGAAAATGAAAGAGCAAGAAGAAATGGTCGAGCTTCGCAGGCTCAGGGCAGAGAATAGGTTACTTAGACAAAGAACTGAGCTTCTCGAAGCCGAGTCCGCCGAATTGGCGGACCGATTGGTCAGGGGTCAAGTTTCCCGTGCTGAAGAGGAGGAAACTGCTTTTGTCGTGCAAAGGGAGTTGGCTGCTCTTCGGCACACGCATCTCGAGACCAGTCATCAGCTCGAGCAGGCTCACGAGGAATTGAGATCGTTGTCACTTTTGTTAGAGGAGAACGTGACGTCGAAACAATCCTCCTTGGAAGAGATTCTCTCGAAGCAGGAGGCGTTGTCGCAGAAAGAGGAAATGATACAGTGTTTGCAAGAGGAATTGGTAAGGGTTCGGTTGCACGAGGCAGAAAACGACGCGACGATAAGGGAACTCAGAGCGAGAATACAAGAATTGGAACAAGATAAAAAGACATTACGGGAATCGACGCCAGATAATTCCGTAGCGCATTTGCAAGAAGAATTGATCGCCGTGAAACTCAGAGAAGCCGAGGCTAATCTTTCCTTGAAGGTAATTCTTGGTCACGCTTTTATTACTCGTCGTTTAGTTTTATTTTTTTACCAACCCGAGCGCCACACCAAAGCCGTAGAAAATCCTTAGAATTTATAATATTATTTTTATGATGTTTACCACTTTCTGTTGTACAAATCTTCGATTATTTAATCAATTTATCTGTAATCATTTAAATCAAAATATCGATCATTAGTCAACTCAAAGTATCGATCATTATTTCTTTTGTTATTCTAATATGCAATGCTTTATTTCATCGTAGTTAATAAATTTACGATAATGTAAGAAATTTGTTAGGATCTTCGGCAAAGAGTAATGGAATTGAGTTCTGCCTGGCAAAGGCATTTGCAAGAGCATCGTTCGGCCCAGAATCAACCGGCAAGCGATTCTACGCCGAAGAAATTGTTGTTCTGGGAGAACCGGGGTCACGAGGTGCAAAAGTTCGAGGAGGACTTGATGACGACCAGAATTCGAGAGATGGAAGCATTGACGGAAGTGAAAGAGCTTCGATTAAAGGTTATGGAGCTAGAGACTCAAGTGCAGGTCGCCACGAATCAGCTCCGTCGACAGGACGAGGGAGGCAAATTGATTAAAGATGAACTAGAGGCTGCCTTAGCCAGAGAAAAGGAACTAACTGCCAAATTAAGGGAACAACAGCACAAGTATTCTGACCTGGAGTCGAAGATGAAGGACGAAGCCATGATGGCTAGGATACGCGATGCAGAGCACGCGCAGCAAGTGGCTGAACTCACCCAGAAGATATCTCTTCTAGAATTAAAAGTACTATTTTTAATGCACATTCAATCGAATAAGTTACTTCCATACAGAATGTTCTACCTAACTTTGCTCATTTTTTTTTATGTAAGTCAAGTCTTCAAGATCGTTCATTCGCTGGCTATGAAAAAACTTGAGTTAGCCAAGTTAGGTAGAACGGCCTGTATACAAATACTACAAATGCTGATTGTCATTGTTTCTTGTAGAATGAAGAGATGTACACAGAAGGTGAACTTAGGAATAATTTGGACGACAGTGAGAGAGTCAGAGAACTACAGGATAAAGTTGCAGAATTAAAAGCCGAGGTAGGTGGTAATTCTGGATTATATTTATGCTGCATCAATGAAAGCATTGCTTTAAAAATTGCAGTAAGGGGTGATTGGAAGAAATGTTATAGAATCGAAATAATCAACGTTTCTATGAAAAGAGAAGGGAGTAAAATTTTTCATTTTTTCCATATAAAAATTAATACATGTAGGACAGTTCTATTATTTCTACGAGGTTTAGCGGTAATCTAGAGTCGAACAAGAAATTATACTACGTGTACGAAAGATTAAATAATTTAAATCACGATAAAAAACATAATGTATTAATTTAGTGATGAAAGTAAATGGAATATGTAAGAATGCTTTCAATTATGCACAAGTATAATTATTTTTATAGACGTTTACGATCGTCAACAATTCACGTTAAATTACTTCGGTTACAATTGAAATTCGTGCATTTGTTTAATCATTACAAAAGGTAGAAGTAATTATGGTAGATCGTAAAGATGTAGCGTTATGGTCATTTTACAGTAGTTAAAATTCCAGTTGTTATTCAATTTGCTACTCGATTGTAAGTTAGTATATTTCGAAGCTTGTAGATTTATGTAACTGTTGAGATTATCGTATATTTGAAGATAGAAGTAATACCAGTTGAAAATTCATTATAGGATCTTGATTTGTCATTGCGATTCCTGCCTAATTATATAAAT
Organism: Stelis phaeoptera; assembly: GCA_943735885.1. Lineage (NCBI taxonomy): Eukaryota > Metazoa > Arthropoda > Insecta > Hymenoptera > Megachilidae > Stelis > Stelis phaeoptera. Next base: position 10,958,236 of record OX030933.1, read on the forward strand.
CGTAGACACAGAACCACATAAATTCTATACAATTACTGGTATCGTTAATACATACATAGTCTTTTTCAATTATTTACGAATAAGAAGAAATAACGGTTTCATTGAAATATTTTACTACATACATATGTTTCTCGACATTTTTTTTTCCACAGTCATTAATTTTCAGTATCACTCGAAAAGAATTTATTTGCAAACAGTTTGTACAATCCGTTAAATCTATTTTCTAATCGTGTTCACACATTTGTCATAATGCACTTAATCTTTTTTTTATAACACTGTTTTCTTTTTGTGAAGCATTCATATCTTTATCACACTAACATATCTCTAATTTGAAAGATCATGTTTTAGGAATTCAACACTGTTGTTGCTCTTTTCTACTGCACCGTTGATTCACGTATCGCAAAGAATTGAGTTTTTCACTGTTCTACTAAAACATTTTCTTACCAATTACTCTGAATTATGTGAACAAGCTGAGTACAACAACAACAAAAATTGTATATAATACGAGCTATTATTGTTCTGTCTGTTGAGTGTATAAAAATTGCATCTGTGGCGGTAAACATGTAACATAAGCAAAGATGTGATTTTTGCTTTTGTATTATTGTGACTCACGATACTATGCACAAATTGCACCTCTTACTGCAATGTTACGCTAATTGTCACGCTAACGAACGGTATACATTTCGTTAACAGAATTATGGATTATCAAAAATTGATCGAATATTTGATAGAGTATATTAAGAAATAAATTGGGCATAATTATGATTTCATAAATTTCTTTTGTGTAGGTTTGATCAACGATGAAATAACATTTTACAAGATTTTCGTAACTAATACATTCCATGCTTCTATTGTTTGTCGTTAATAATTCATTGTTGCGACGGAAATCAAAACATATGGTGGTCTCAATTATCACATAAACCATAAACAGATAACGTATTCCTTCAGAGGTACCTGTACACGTTAAGAATTCATCGTGATTCATCATCAAAAATATATACATTCTTGATTGTTTTAACCTGTTTCTAATTTTGTGTTCGTTGTAATTTTATCCAAATTGCAAAGGTTTGAGGATAGGGTTGCATTCTGAGCTTGTCATGTCCTTGCTATAATGCAAACTAAAACGATAAACGTCGAATTGCTTTACATTTAACTTTTGATCGTTATCATGGTATTCATTCGTCATATTTCTAGTCAAGAAGACATTATATCTTTGATGGCATCGTAACGATATAAGAAAATATTTATCTTCGTGTCTTGATATATTGCGCATTGAAAATTAACGATCAAATATTGAATTTACATCCTGAATATCTAATGGTATTTTGAAGATCATGATTATCAAATTTTCAATGTCTTAATATTAACATTTAAACTGTTTTATGCAGCCACATACCGAGATTATTTTATGATAAATCAAGCTTGCCATTTCTTATACTAATTGTGCTTTAAAATCATTATATTAGATATTGAGAGTTAGCACAGCACGGAGTAAGTGATACTTTTTACGAAAAGGATAAGCGTAATAAAATTATAATTAAGAAAATATATCTTCAAAGATATCATTCGTTTGCTTTGATACTTTGTATCTGCAAAAATGTTTAGCTAAAGTGCATCGGAATGTCAGTTGCTCGAACAAATTTATATCGACAGATACAACGATACAGTGTTGTTTATATTTGATTTGTAATTACTAATGGAATTCTTATTGTGTAAAGGTACCAGACACTAACACAATGAAACTAATGGTCTTGTAAAACTAACCCTCTATTGCTGTGTTATCTCTGTCTCCTTAGTTCCCTACGCCAATCACCAGCCCGGAGACTGAGCCTTGGCGCTGGCTCGAGTAAGTCTTTACCCATCCGTAAGCATTATTTTTTCCATTTCATGTACTTAGCATGACATCAGTGTGAATTGTATCAAAGAGATTATATTTCTTCTCTTGTATATATTTTATACAAATAAGTCTATCGATAGATACGTTTGGGAAATAATTTAAGTTGAAGAAAGGGGATTAAATCCTCCTGCGTAGCTCAACAATGAAAATTTTAGTCTAAATCATTTAAAATGATTACGAACATACTCTTGTTGTGTATAATTTGTAAATATAATTGTATATAAATACATTTGCACCCAGTGTAAATCTTTACAGACAGAATTCATTCATCTTATTCATTGATCTTATAAGGAACTCCATCGTTATGTTTAAGGTGCTTTAAAGTTTTACCGACTATATGCCTTATAATCACTGTTCGCATGTATTATTTTTGCTTTGTTCACTTGTTCCAAAAACCATTGAGTAAAATCTTCTAACAATCGATCACAATTAGACAGCAATCAATGTGCATGTTGCCCGATATAATATTCACGATTTTTCATCTATGCATCGTCATTTGGTTCAAAGTGAACACTGATTTCATCACTTGAACTAAGCAGGATAAATATTACTTTTTAATTCCACAATAGTATTCGCCTGTGTAATTGTAATACTGACTTCTTGCCTCCTGATACTCTCCCAACAAATTTATTTTGTACGCAACAGTCCTTGTAGCGAATAGATTTGACAAACGATGCAATTAATTGTAGATTTCCTCCTCGAGTAAGAAAGTAGCGACAACTTTTGAAAAGAAAAATTCTAAAGCACAATTTCTTTTCTACATACATGATGTACAAATGATACAGTGTTTCGCAGAGATTGTTATCCAAGAAATTCACCAACCTGTTACTGTATTCTCTGTGTGTGTCGCAGGTCATGAGATTAGAGAGTTGGAAGCAACATTGGACAGGTCATGGTGGTCAGAACGTGAGAAGCTTTAGTGTTGAAACTGAAAGCGAGCTGGACGAGCGAGATCTACGAATTTGTTTACAGGATCATATCAATGCGACCACGCAAAATTCACCAGAGGTATAGAATTCCACGTATACCAGAAATTAGGCAGCTAAGTGTCGTTACACACACGTATACACACATGCATACATACATACACAAACATGAATAGGACATATACAAAAGTATTCCATTGTCAGAGCAAGATGGGACCGTTTTACGTTTCGTGATCACGCTTTTCGCTGTAGAGAGAACGACGAATAACGCACATAGAATATTATAAATCGACAAACACATAGGGATAAACGATTATGTTTTAGGTTTCGTGTAATATCACTATAGCTCGTGATGTATTAACAGCATATTAGCGATTAAACTAGGTGTAATCTGGTGGTCATTAAATAATCTACTTGATCTTTCTTTTGTAATCAGACTTCAAATTATTTGTAAAACCGTTTTTTCTTTTTAAACAGTTCCACGTATAGAATAACGTTTGAGAATGTTTCTTAAATATCCTGTTAAATAATTTTATTCAGTATCATGGCTCATAACGTTCCAATTAGTTATTTTGAACGTAATTTTAGAACTTATCATATATAGTCTCAGTTAATTAATCGTGATCCATCGAATTTATCGAAGTCTGTTTACAATAGACAAATGCTAGATTAATATTAACAATGTGACGCATAAACGACACGTTTTTTATACTTATTACGCATTCTGTGTATTTTTTGTAATTTAAACCAAATGTAATTCCATTTAAGGAATTGTATATTGAATAGACGTTCGTCGCCGGTTAAATCGACGGGTTTAGATTCGTCATTTTCAATGATGAAATAAAAGAAAGAAAGAAGACGAGGAACGCGTGTCTGTGTAGACACGCGACAATATACGTTAGAGTCTGATTAACGAAATTAAATAATAGTAGTAACGTAAAAGGAAAAAAAAAAGAAAAAAAAAATGAAACTTAACAAACGAGGAGGAAAGAATGAGATACTAGCAATTAAAGGTTAAAAAATAAAATCGACAAAGGAACTTGTAATTCCGTACTGTGTAGCTGAACTGCTGAAACGATCGAGAGCGAAGCGGTGTTCTTTAAAATGAATTTACTAATTGCAGATTATTGAATGCGAAAGCGAAACCGAACGAGATAATCGGGAGTACTTGTAAAACTTAATAGCCCGGATAACTCGTTCCCTTAAATAGCGACTTCCTAGGGACGTGATAATTACTTCCAACGTAAGTAATTGCGCCAGATCCAATCATTTATTGCTTTCTTTTTTCGACTTTTTTTTTTCTTTTCTTTTCTTTTCGTTTTTTCAGAGCTTACTCGAACCCTTAACGATCCATCTCCTTAAAACGTGCTTCGTCGAGAATTCCAAATAGCCAGGATGCTTGTTTACTTTGTGGATAAAGAATGGAACAGGGAAAGGTCGATAAAAAAGGATGCGTTTTTATTTGTCTTCGCTCGACCAGTACAGCTAACACGTTATCGGCGGATCACAAAATTTGTCGTTGGGCTAAATGTTCACTTGAGAATAAAATTTGCAAGAATAACTGTCGACAGCGTTTCTTGCAAGGGAATACTGTGCTGAGAGCCATTCGCACAAGGATAGGGCACGACTTTTGGAACACCAAACTTTGTATTAGGTTGTCCCAAAAGTTTCTTTCCCTATCTGCACACAACGCTTTGTCTGGCAGTGTTAAAAACAAATATAGTGTAATGCAGTTTTCGGAGAAATGGAACTTAGTTGTAACTCAGTAATATGACATGAAAGATAAAGTATTATGCATCCGTTATTTATTAATAAAACGAAAGGAACTTTTGGGACAATCTAATACAATTATAAAAGACACTTGAAATAATAATCTTGTAAAATTATAGTATGCGTAAATCTTATACTTAATCATTAACTACCGTGTGGTTGTCCTGTACCTTTTTATGATAGCATACAAATAACATTGTTATATAATTTTATTCTTTCACTCACAGTGTCCATTTGCAAAAGATATGCTATCAAGAGTTTCTAACGATGGTGTTACTTTCAAATGAATAATACATTATCTTTGCTTATATACGAATTACCAATGTAATATGTTTTTAATGAATTACAATGAGGTACAACTCTGATAATTTAAACATCCGACGATAAAGTGTTAAGATACTGTTCGTTTTGTATATTATCTCACGATCGAAGAATATTTAAAGGTATTTACGTTGAGAATAGATAATTATACGTCGCGACGAAATTTTACTAGGTAATTTTTCTTTCTAATGTGAATTTTAAGCTCAAGTTATCTTTCCTTTCAAAAGGAACGGTTTCCCTTCGATAAGTACTTAGAAGTTTGCACATAATGTATATGTTCATTAGATGGTAGAAAATGAGATTGTCAGGAAGCAATATCTAGTATTACTTAAACATTTTATAAATGTGCGTTTAGATGCAACTTTTTTTTTAAGCTTTAAAATTTTATTTATAGATAACGATTATATTGTGAAATTTAGGAAAATATTTAAAATGTATCCTTGCTCGTTGTACGCGATCGTGCGTTTTATAATATTAGTTAAAAGGTTTGTATGCGGCAATTGATTACGTTGGAACGTTAAGGGTTGAATCGCGTACACAAGTTTTATCGCTTTGGCCTAAATTATATCGATTATTATTTCCTTTGTTTCTTTTATTATCGTACACAATTGGCTCACGAAGTGGCTAAATCGAGGAAACTCTGCACCGAACACCAAATAATTTTAATTAGGATACAAAAATTGTCCGCTTTCATGCACGTTCGATCGAGAAAACAGCATGTACACTTTTGCAAAGTCGTAGAATTCCGTCGATTCGGATCACCAGATCGTTGTTTCTTTTTTGTACGTTGTATAAGAAGGCTAGGCAATTAGATTTTCACATTCCTGAGACACAAATGATCAACGATTACCGATTCTTTACATTTTTATTGTAAAAGTCTGACCGTGACTTGCTTTCTGAATGAATTAATTATTTTTGCGTCGATCGTCGAGTTTCTTTGCCTAAAACATTGGATTGCTGCGTTACATTCTCTTGCGTATGATTAATATTTTTTGAAGTTTCAAAGCGTTACACAAATTAGAATGTTGAATTCTAAACGCTGTACGGTTGAACCAAAGTTGCACGCTAAATATACCACGCATTAAAATCTCTGATCGAAACGTATAGTATTCACTGTATCATATGTATTGTTTTATTTGTTTGGTAACATAAGATCGATTTTTCTACAATTGTATTGCGAACGAAATACTAGTAGAATTTATTATTGAAAAATCGTACGAACGTTCCAGTAGCAATTCAATGTTGTTTAGCGAATCAGTCGACGAGAGAATCAGTAATTTATCGCTTTTACACGTTTTCTTGTAAGAGGACAAGAATTTTAAAGATGTTGCGTAGAAAATGATCGAAATTTGCGTATTATGTGTATATAGAGGCGCTTACTGGCACAAGCTCAATATTTACCATTAAGAAAGGTTCAGTTTCTAATCTTTTCAGATTTATCGCCAGCTGTCGAAAGAAATATTTTTGTTCCCTCTATAAATAAAAAGAGTAAGATAATTTCGGTACTGCCCGATAACTGGATTTAAGCGCAATGGCTACAGTTAAAATGATTAAAACTTTGTTCGTTTTTTCAAAAATTAATCTATATTGCTTTTGCAAATTTATATGTGCGAATCAATTAATTAACTATTGCGCTTAAGGAGACATCGATGCGCAAGGCAAATAAAGTAACAAGTTAACAATTAATTGTATTTAAGTGAAAGATTATTAAGATGCGATTTTATGTGTAAAGAAAAAACTTCGATAGAGCTTCTTTATTGCAAATCACAGAATTGTAATGTACACAAGTAATACGCCAGTATTTTTATTTTAAATAATCGAAATACTTCGATGTAAAAGAAAAGATTTTTTATTGTTTCTTGCGAACAGTAATCGAGATTAATGGAATGAAATCAATCGATCTTTTGTAAATTCTCGAGTGTTTTATTTCGAGAAGAAAGTTTCTCTTTCTTTTTGAATCGTTCTTCCTGAATTCGTACTTCAATAATCAATATTTATAAAAGTGACGAATAGTTTCTTAGGAAAATTTTATTTTTAAGAAGCATTACCTACGTATCTTCAGTATTTTTTTTATTTAAATTTCATTACAACAAAAGAAAAAGGTACAGTGTTCGATTGTAGCGATGTTCGTAATTCCCGAGTTTCGTATATTATTATCGAGGTTCAAATTTTCCCGGGAATTTATTGATCGACGTAAACGTATGCGTTCGATAGTATCGTTTGATTATTGTCATTCGATTGTTTGACAGGCAATCGCCAGCTTCAGTGTAGTAAAACAAAAAGGCGCCACTTGAACGTCGTAATATTTTTCGTAATGAAAATATACTATATTGTTTCTCTTCTTTTTACGTGTTTCTATTTTAAGAAACTACCGTTAATCTTTAGAAGGTACACCCGTTTAAAATTTTACGAAGCAACGACGCTATCCGATCGTAGTTCGCGGTATTTTTGTTAAGGATCATTTCAAAGTAACTATACACATATTGTATACATTTGGCGCATTTACTGTATTCCAAGAACAAGCGGTCATGAGCGAAGTATATTTATTAGTGATCTTTTCCAACTGTTGTATACAAGATTTTTCGACGGATAACGCGCACACTTATGGACAACGATATGAATTTGTCACGAACATTGTGGGGAATATTATAACATCAGGAGTAAATAAATTTTTATTCACTTTTAAGGCTTCTGTCTCTTTTCCGCGCGCACGAACGCGAGAAGAAACGCCCAAGAGGTTAAAAATATATTATACACCACAACGATTCATTTTTTTTCTTTTTCATACGCCAAACAATGTTTCATAATGTATGTATAAAAAAAAATAGAGAAATGTAACATAAAAGATTCAACGCATTTATTCATTCTTTTATTTTGTAAATAATTCTTCTCAGATTGCTTCGGAATTTCAGTTCTTATTCTTTCGATTATTCGTTTGCGCCTTGAAACAAGGGGACCTGACCTCCTCCTTATGGCTATTGATAGCTCTCCCAAGTGAAACGGTACCCCACAGGAAAGGTATAATCCCGCGGTATAGACTTAACAATCCCAGAACGTTATTCTGAAGGAGCAAGAAGGACGAAAGGGGAGCAACAGCGTCGAAGAAAGCCGAGGCATTGTCGAAGAGCAAAGACAAAAGCAAATAACCAGGGGCCATCGAGTGATTCGGGGAGACTTTCCGACCATGGGCGGCGCAACTTGTAACAGGTATTTTTCCAAATGGAGTCTATCGGCCAGAGAGTAGAAAAAAGTAATCCGTGAAAAGGGGTTCGTTGTTACGCCGGTCTGGTGTGCGACGTTGCCGGTTCTGTACAATTGAAAAGAGCGGTTTGCCCGGGTTGGTCCAGGACCGAAATTAGGATGCTACAGGGCCCTTTCTGTAAACTTGAAAAGTTTAATTGATGCAAACTTTAACTATGCTTAAATGTATATCAAACCCGGACAAAAACGGTAATTACATATGCATGGAAAGTAACGTCGATGATTCTACACTATAATCGATATGAGTAACTATCGAGACAGCTTAAATAAAAGAATACATGTGTATTATCAGGGCGTTTCGTAGCTTGTGTCCTGGGGTACCTAAATACATAGTTGCGAGTTTGTCTGGCCCTCTTGAGGTAGCGGTGGCGGTGGCGGCAGTGTTGCCAAGCGAGACTGAACCTACGGGCGAAGTGGAAGAGTCAGCTTATGGGGGTTTGCGGGAGGTAAGGAGAGAGATTCGAAGGGAATCGGAGTAAGAAAGAAAGGTATAACGGTGACAAAGAGAGTAGGAGCGGCACGCGGACCGGGCAGGGGTGGCGGACCAATTAAATATGGCGACGGCAGTGGGGTGTGGCGCTTGCGCATGCGCAACGTTGATTTCGGCCTGGGGGACAGGAGCCCACAGACAGAACGGGGCAGCGGCGAGAAGGAACCGGCCGGCAAGCAGAGGGATCGAGGAGTACGCGGCGTACGTTTGTGTTGTGCGCGCTTTCTTCGAGACAGGCTCTCAGTGTCGCTCGAGAAGTTGTCCCTCGACGTTTGTTCTTCGATCGCACGCACGAAGGCGTTTCTTGTTTTGACTGGAAACCACAACATTGTGAAAAAGGGTAATTGAAGATGACGATGGCAACAGAGACAGAGAATACCGGGCCGGAGAGCAAAGAGATTAAAGACGTGAAGGAGATGAAGGAGGCGCTGAAGGACGAAATGCCGCCGGACAATAAACAAGAAGAGAAGGATGCGGAGAAGAAGGAAGAAAGTGGGAAAAAGGAGGAGGCTACCGATGCTTCTGCTGCTACGGCATCGTCGGCACCAACCAAGGCTATCAGCGTGCATAAGACCAACTACGAGAAGGATGTTATTTATCTGTATCAGTTCTCTCGAACGCCGCTTCTGCCCTCCATCTCGCCGTATTGTCTCAAAGTGGAAACATGGTTGCGGCTCAACGGCATCAGATACGAGGTAAGTTTTCATTTGTTTTTTGCTTGACGTCGAAGACGTTCGAATTTCGAGATTCTCGCGACAGGGAGAGACGGGGAGATCGATGGAGTACAATGCTCCCAGATTGTACCCTAGGCGTCGTGTTTCTTCCGGGTAACGAAGAACGCGTCCTCTTACCTCTGCATTTATTATTCAATTCCAGAGTAAAGTTTCAATTCGTTAGTTCCGTTAAAAATCAGATCAGACGTAGTTTCGTTAAACTAGTGATCGTTTTATATTAAAAAAAAAAAAAAAAAAAGCGATGAGGAGGTGGATCCTTTACCGATTATTTCAAAATGGCGACTCTTGTCAACCTTCGTGCGTCCGAAGCAATGTTTAAACGCGCTTTTAAACGATTACAAATTATTTTTGCTTCACTTATACGCATATTAACTTTCTTTTTAATCGCCAGTCTATTTTATTATACATTTTGATCATCAATTATTTCACGGTTAATAACCCTCTCCGTACGATATCGATCTCTTCGTAAAAACCGGGAGCGCAGACATTTGCATGATTTTCTCGAATCATTGGTTTCGATTCGAACATGTACATTTTTCAGAATTTTACGATTATAATTTCAAATTCTACCGACACCGAGCATCTGAATTTTTTTCCCCGACGGAATATACCGATTAGGTAGCTTACTTCGAATTTACAGACGCAAATATTTATAGAAACCGTAGTGTTTACATCCGGGCGTTTAGACAAGCGGCCGATGATAACGTACCCACGACTCTTTCGATGAGGGCAAAGCTTAAGCATGTAATCGCGCGCGTAATAGTTGAACATGCAAGATCACATTTCTATTATATATACAAATGCAACGTTACATTCGATCTGATCCAATACAACATACGCATAATGCTTTCGAATCAAACAATCTATAAAAACTAACCTCCAAAAACGAAAACTATTTTGTTCCAATTTCGAAAAAATAAAATTACCGTACGAAACGATTTCTCTCTAGTTTAATAGCCTTTTCTATCGTAAAGTTTTTATATCCGGTGCCGGAGCAAATGCGCCAGGATGACGGGATATTACACGCGATCGAAAAGCATGAAAATACATTTTCTCGCGAAAGAGGTGAAAGGCCCGCCGGCATGCATTCCTACGGACTTTTAAAACGGGTTTCAGTGGTTGTACATCGGGGCGGTGGAGAGTAAGGAAAGCCTATTGGAGGGCTTCCAAGTTGAACAGAGCAAAATGCTGCCCCCCCGTGTGTGCGTCGAGGTTCTCTCGATCCTGCGCCGTTCTGTTTTTGGGGGGATGGAAGGACGCTGTAGACCCCTTCGGGCTACGCACGCACACGTACACACGCGTCGAAACCAAGAGAGCTGACTTTCCGCCGAACCATGCGTTGTGTCTCGATGAACACAATGCATCGATCGATATCGTGAACGAACGAACGCTCGCAAAATCAGTGGACAATTTTTTTTCTTTTTCCTGCTCTAGAAATCCGGCGCAATGTGTGTCGTATTTCTAGGCAGCGACGCAGTTGCATCGTTCGTCATGGCGGTTTCCTGTTTAACAAAGACTTTTTGTCTTTTCCAATTTTAATGTCTGTTATAAATTGACCAATTATGTTATTACGAATCGTTCGGTGGACGATTTTGGGCGTCGATGATAAATGGTTTGAGGTTAGGTTAAATTTTCTCACGTTTAAAGTCAAAATTACATTAAATAATTCCTAAAATGTCATACGAATGAACAATCAACTTTTCTGATATTCCTTGTTTAATACAACATTTTTTAATATATTTTAAGCATATACAGATGAAAAACAAAATTACATTTTAGTTTTTTGACGTTAACAAATTCCCTCCCCCTATGGTTCGAAACGGCGTTCGGCCGCCGTTTCTTTCAAGTAAGAATCGAAGATCGATTTTTTGCCCTCTAGGGAATTAATTCTCACTAAATCGTTTTTTTTTTTTTTTTTTTACAAGAATCGATTTTTCTCATCCATAAAAACACATTCACTCCGGCATTACTACTTGAACAAAGTATAGGAATAGTGATGAAAATATAAACAACGTGGAGCGTCTACCTTTGGTGTACGTCGTGTAACAGAACGAAATGTAAAAAAAAATAAAAGATCGATTCTTTACAATAATCGATGCCGCACGGAAGAATCGTATCGGAGTCTGTTTATAAAAATAAAAATGGAAACAAAAACAGTCGATTCTATTTAAACTGATTCTTTGGTTTCGATTGTTTAGAGAAATCGATTCTTTCCGGTGAATCGAACATCCCTAGCCTACTGAATGCTGGGTAGCCAAGGCTCTTTTGGCGCGCAAATTCAAACCTTTTATAATCGTACACTTAAAAATTATCAAGTTTTTATTTAACGTTAAGACGGTGAAGAACGTATAAACATTCTTAGCCGTCTACGTCTAAAATTAGGTATAATAAAGCTAGTTTGAATCTGAGAGGAATATCTACGAAAAGACGAAGAAGTGTACAGTCTCTTTTATTCCTTTTTTTTCGAAAGATAGTATACTCTACGAGCACACGTATCTTCGTGGCTGTTTACGCGCCTTTTTGCATCGATTTATTTATATCGTTGCTGTCTGCAAAGGGGCGATATTCGTCGCGAGTCGCGTACGCGCAGAATACACACGACCATAAATAATCAGAAGCGGGAAACTACGAAAAAGCACGTACCACGAGCTTTCTTTTCTCCATAGGCAAATGGAATTTTGTTTGAACAGACACGATAATAATTTATTTGAAAACCATTAATCAATATTTGAGCCGTTTTTTTGAAAGTGGTACAAGTTCACTTTTGGAAGAAAAATGAGTTAATGGTAATTATAGTAAGATACAAATATTTTATATTTATAATCATAGTTTCTTTATTTTAATTAATTTATTTAATTAGTTTCTTTAACAATTTTAATAATCATTATTGAATAATAATATTTAACAGGTTCATCAACGAATTGATTAACGTTTATCAATATTTTTAAATTAATTTAAACGAAAAAATTGACTTATATACCACTTCCAAAAATAACGGCTCAGTTATTGAAAGGATAAAGAATTTTATTCGAATTCTGTAAAGCATTTTCTATTCGAAAAATCATGATACACACATGAAAAAAAAAATTATATATTTTATAAAAGTTGATCGAAGATAGACTGTAATAATATTTTCCATCGAAACGAAACGATCTGAAACACCAGGAATTTTTTCATGCTTTCCGGCTACGTTATTTGGAACGAATGGAATTTTATCCCATGGTGGTCGTCGTCGCCACTTTCGAAACACTTTTGAACGCGTTTACCAGTGGATGTTCTTTTTCATCTGGCCGCCTTTAAACGTGGGGTCGTCGACGAACATCTGTTGAACAGAACGTTTTTCCCCGAAACGGAGCCGTGCAGGGATAATGTTTGTCGAGGGCTCGGAACAAAAAAAAGCGGATTTCAACGGGACCACCGATAATATTTCTAATTCTTTCCGTACCGTTCCCTCGCGATAACGTTTGTGTGGATGGGTCGTTTGCGGAGCATCGATAACGATCCGTAGAAAAAAGAAAAGAAAACAAAAGAAACCGGGCTATTTTCTACTTTCCAGACGGATTTAAACGGTCCTCCCTGTTGTACGGGTTATTTTTAGACGGCCCGATGAACGATTGCACTTTATGTAATTCGTTCGTTCCCGATTGTCGAGCGTTACCCGACGCCTCCACTTCCGGTTCCCCGTTCACGATTCTCCGAACGTAATTGCTTATTTCTCGTACACGCCCTGCAAATAATCGTTAACGCGAGTTAACCGTGTCGTTGAAATTATTATCGTTAATAAATTATTTCGATTATTTTTAGCTCTCGAACGACGAAGACGGGTCGATCACGACCCAGACCTAGATCACGTGTACCATAGTATTCGAATGGTTAAACGTTAACACTATTTTCATTCAACAATGAAAAAAAAAAAGAAAAAAGAAAGATTGTTCAGCGCTCGGGCTCTCTCCATGGTCCGTCGTTTGAAGGGGTAAATAATTTTCTTCTTGGTCGCGATTTTTATTCGAATAATACGTTTAATACATTCCAATATTGAATATATGTATGGTAGGCATTTGTGTTAACTTCTTCCTAATTTTTATTTAAAAAAAAACTTGTTTCATTTTATAATTCTTACATATTCGTATCCATTTTTAGATATGTGGTAATGATCTGTGATATTTCTACAAGTAACAAAAGTGTTGCTAAATTCAGTACACTAGAAATTTTCAATTAAATTAATTATCATATTCAACAGTAACATTAGTCGCATGACGAGCTAGACTCGTCATTTTACCGGAAGCGGTTAAGGTTTCTTTCTGAATATAAAGAGTTTGTCGTTTTTCGAATGCTCGACAATTGTATATCCATGTAAAGAATCGTGGCGCGTATTCGAATGGTAAAACGACAGAATTGGAACAAAAGAGGTCACAGGTAATACAGAGGAAGTCCCTATTGAACTAATCATTACCAAGATAGGTATAAATAACGCTTGGAGTGGCCCGAATCAATTGGCCAACTTGATCAATTTTATCTCCGACATTTATACGGTGCATCGAAATTTCTAAGAAATGCTTTCTATATCGTTGCCAATGAATTTCCTTTATAACCATCAGTTTATTTTCTGTTTCTCGTGTTTCGATTACAAGACGTTCTCTATAAGAGCATAGAATAATCTTATGGCAGTCGAGTACCTACTGGTAAGCATCGTGTTTATTGGAAATATAATTACGGTCTTGTTGGGGTCTTGATAATTACAGTGTAGAAAACCAAGATGCAATCTTCGGTTATGATGTATTGTTACTCGTTTCTGTTTGCACCGTGATTATACAGGGTGTGCCACTTATTGCCAACTATACTTTCTTCGTTGTTTTAAAACAGGAAATGGAAATAAATTGATCAAATAACGTCTTAGAATCTTTGGTTATTAACACACGTTGAGTGGCACAGTGAAAACGGACGTACGTAGTCAGACACGATAAAATCGTAATCGTTAAGGATGCAGTTGATTAATTTTCAAATTTGAGCCATTTAACCACTTATGAAATAAACGTTGATTTTTAGAAAGAAAGTCTTAATTTATTAAAGGGAATAATTCGCAACATAACTTTCGATTTCTTATAAAATAAACAAATGTTTTTATTTTTATTAGTAAAATAATGAATTAATTACACTTTTTACATACGAATGGTTTCTTCCTTATAAATTTAAAATTTATGTTTTATCTATGATAAAGATATTATTATATTTAATATTTCAATTTTTTCGGACGTGCATCCATTGGGTCACGGTCCAGAGGGAATGGATTAATAGCCAATAGTTGCAGTCGCTAGAACTAAACAATGACTGAATTGTATCGAAATTTCGATATTCGCACCTGGTGCGTCGTCGCTTACACCGTATATACTTTGTCCATCGTAAGAATAACCTCGTGTTTCGACCAGTTCTCGACCGATTTGCGCATTCTCCACCATTGCCTACCGATCTGACGCATACGATTAGTCGCCAAGCTATCCGTACCGGTCTCCTATGTCAATTATTGTCACTGCGTATAACAAAAGCGTCAGAATGGGTAACAGTGTTGCATGCGGTAAGACAAAGACAAGTATAGGCCGTTTGGGGATTCAGCGGTTGTAACACCTCCTCCGATCCAGCCCATGCGCGAAACGAGGTTATTCTTACGATGGACAGAGTATAGATAATGCAAGATCGCATACTCGTTTAAAATACATGATTTAACGGCAAGTGTACGGCAGATGAATATTCATGTCGATAATGGGCAGTCCTTGAAAGGATAGACGATTTGCATGCCATGCCATTGCGAAACAAAGAGAAGGAAGACAGTGAACACTTTCGAAGTACGTATACTGTAATACACGTTTGGTCGGGCGACGAGCCGCTAACACGTGAACGTAGGTTATGAAAAAATTTCAAACAAGAATTCTTCTGTGTTTCGTATATCTTACTTCTCACGCTTTCTTGCCAAGACGCGCGCTTTTCGGCGCGAAAGTTAGCGGGACACGGGAACGCGTGAAATTGTGCTAATTTATCGGCTGCCTTCTCTCTTTTTCACCTCATTTTCTTTTCTTTTTCTTTTTTTTTCCTGAACGTTCACACACGATCGTACGCGCGTGAAATGTTACCGATTGTTGACCTGGTATTTAAAATTGTTCCTTTACTCGTGTTCAGAGAATTTAGAATGAATAATTTGAAGAATTTAATTCCCACGAGTAAAATTTTAGTTATACGCGATAAATACAGAAAGCTGCGTTTGGAGAATGAAAAATTGGTGGTAGTATATTTGATGGATTCTATAAATATTGAAAAAAGAGATTACTGAGGATATCTGTTCGATTTTCATTTATCGGAGTATTCTAATAAATCGTATCAGAATATAGAAAATTAAGAGGTTACGCCTAGTTATACAGTATGTAGTAAAATACATATTCTGAAAAATATTCTTTCAAAATTTCATAAGAATCGGAGCACGGACGATAGCCGGACTCCGTTATAGATTACGTATTTTATTTATATCCATTACCATAGATACATTTATCTGTTTACTGGAATAAACATTTATGGCCCTGGAATAGATGACTCTATGTAAGTTGAAAGAAAATCATTTTAACTATGAAAAACATGAACTTGAAACATTACACGCGATTATCTCAAGATAATGTTTTTTGAAAAAGGCCGTTGCAGTGGGTAAAATTTCTCAAAAAGTACTAGACCGATCGATTCCAAATTTTGCACGATTATGTTTTTATCATAACGAGCAGGGCCTGAACGAAGGATTTTTAATTCCGTTCAATTGTTTTCTTTTTATTGCGATAAAACCAAAATTTGATCACCTCAAAAATCGAATGTTTCAGTGAAATTGTTGTTATTTTGGTAAAAATCAAAATTTCGCAAAACCCTTCGTTCAGCCCCTTAATAATACAACGAACTAACCTAATCTTCTTCGGTTTTGATTGTAAATAAATATCTGTATTTCCCTCATTATTCAATATTTTCCATAAAAAATATCTTACAGCTACTTTAAAACATATACTTTTCCATAGTAAATTTCATTTCATAGTAAACGTTTATTAGAACGTCAATAAAAATTACACCAACTAGGCGTGACCCTTTAAGAAAAAGCGTACAAATAAACGGACTCAAGTATTCGTACCACTTTTCTTCTTCCGATATAATATAGTGTATTTAGTTGTTGGAAGTTTAGCCAGAAAAAAATTAATATCCGTGTCGAATTGAGTAACCACCTCCTTTTCGAAGTCTGTTAGAAAAACAGATTAGACCCGATTATCTCTACAAATGCTTCGAGTGCTAAGGGTTTTAATAGCGATGTGCAAGTACACGAACAAAGTATCCAGACTTGGCTAAGAGCAACGTTCGATCAAACTGGTAACAGAATTACGAACGATTTATAATCCGTGTCGGTTGAAAACTTGTCGACGAACGCACGGAGTCGACGTGACACTTTTTCATCCGTACAAAGGCAACGGGAGTACATATGGTGTACGTGTGGTAGCCGTACGTGGCGCTGGTATGCCCCCATGAAGTTCGTCGGTTGAACCATTTGTGTGCTCGGTACAATCGATTGTTTCCGACGTTTCTCCGCCGTGCTAAACTCGTTTCCGGTCCGATTTACTCGCGGACCCGGTATCCGTGATACATGCCGAGCACGAGAGGTCGGCTATGAAAGCGATACATTATAATTACGTTTGCAACTCGCTCATTGAACGATCGTACGGTGTGTAGGTATCGGTGAGGGAGGGGACGAGGAAAATTGTATTTCACACTTTTGCAATAAACGAGCAACTCGTTAGGCAGAGGAGGGATGTTCTCTGTTCGTTGTTCCATCGAGCATAAGTGGAATTATACTTTCATGACGGCGTAATGAGAGAAAGCAGATCTCGTTGCAAGAGAACGCTGGTGAATTCGATCGAGGTCGCGGATCTCCTGTCGGCAACCTTGCGCGCTCTTTGAGAAAAAGAACGGAATTTTTAGAGAAACTTCTTGATTGTTTTTCAATCAACGATCGCTGGCAAATTTGTAGCCAAAATGGCGATTTTTTGCTTATGATTTTTATTTTCGACTCGAAATTATTATTATCAGAGTTTAAAGTCGAATTCAGACACTTGATTGGGTTATTAGCGACTCAAAGGTCCTAGGTTACAATTTGCTGTATAGGCTGGTGTGCTTTGGAAAGTATAGTAGGTTCTGAGTCGATTTGTGGTAGTTCCTGGTGGGACTTATGGTGAATTTTAGCATATCTTCTGTAGTGGACAATGACATGGTCCACCGTAGCTTTGACTTTGCACAGCTCGCAGAATGGGGGTTGCTCAGAAGGTATTGGTGTGTAAAGCGCGGTGTGGCCAATTGTGATCCTTGAAATTACAGCTTGTTCGTGTCTTATTGATAATAAAATAAATTATATTTATAGGTAAGTGTGTGATTGTTTCTCAGTCGTGATTTATGTCTTATTTTTCATCAAATTCCTAAATCAATGGAGCTTGTAACTATTTTTGTAACCAATAATAAGGAAATTATAGTTTCATCAGTATTCAAATTTATGTCCAATATTTTAATTATTCCCCACGAGACTTGCACTAAAATACATAGATTAAATCTCCCTAACAATCAACGCACCAATATTCGACTAATTCTCAAATATAATTCATTTTATTATATTTATAACGTAAACACGAAGATCAACCGCAGTCAAAACTTAGCCGGTTGGAAAAATGATGGGTGTCGAAATTCTTTCTCGGAAGGCATTCCGAAGGAAATAATCTAAAGCTTACAGTTATGGCATGGGTTGGGTCAAGATTTAACGAACCATGGAACGAGCCGAGTGAGTCATGGGATTCTAACTCTCTCGAGAAGTGTACTTTACAAAGAAAAAAGGGAAAAAAAATCGTGGCTGTACGGTATTCAGGTTGAGAGAAAATCACCATTCGGACACCTTTTGCTATGTTTATTATCCGACCGTTCAAGTATCCCTGATTAAGCGATCGTTGCAGTTCGGTTAAGTGCTTGAATTGCATGATTGATATCGGTCGGTCGAATCGTTGAATCTATTTTGATACACTCGTAAATCATGGGATCGACCTTCGTGTTGGTTGCAAACGACGAATGCTCATCGTCGGGTGTGAACAAACTAAATTCTGCGCGAAATTGATCGAATTGTTATCGTTCAATGATACTCAACGATTCGTGCCATCATTATCCAACGAAATATTCAGAGCCACATCGTCCACGTCGAATTTCTAATAGAAATCCATTACCCAAATTATTAGGGTAAATTTGCCTAATAGGTATTTCAAACGATAAGTAATGGAAAATAAACTTACTATCCAGTGGGTCGCAAAATTATTCGTAGATAATTCGTAGAATAATTTCGTGAATTTCAATTGCTTGTAGTTTCTAGGTGAGTTAACCGATTTCGATGAAACTTTGTGTATACACACAACTTACTGAAATCTACGAAGAGTATGTTTTAAATTTTCATCGATCCTCGCTGTATCCTTTATAATTTCAACCGACTGGGACTTTTTTAACATTTTTTATTCTTGTCATCTAGTAAACTAGTTCTTCTGGCTTCTCAAAGAAATTCAAGTCACTTGGTCCAATTTCAAAAGAGGGAATTGTGTTTTAAAAATTGCTTATTTTTCCTTAACACTTTACCGACCGGTAGCGGTTGCAATAAAGCCTATAAATAGATTATCGGTCGGTAAAGCGTTAATTTCAATATTATAAATGTAAGAAATCAGGGAAAAAACTGTACTCTCCTCGCAGGGATTCGAATCCGGGCTTCACGGATTTATAGCCGGCTACGTTACCCCGTTGTTGTAGTTTCCACGATTCCTCTTTTCTATTAAGTCTGAAGACCCCGATCCCACATAAATATAATATTAACAAAATCCAATGTCATTTTAAACCATATAAGAAAAAATTTCATAGGCTGTGGTACAAGCGCTGGTAGCGATCGTGTTAATTTCACAATTAATTAGCCGGCTCGTATCGATCCCTTAATTCAACAATTACCTGAAATTGCGTTAATAACGACTATCATTCTGGATAATATGGTTGGCCTACTGTTCCAATCGGGAGGGAGGGCCTCTAGGTATAAAAGGGGGGGATTATAACGTGTGCGGCCACGCTTCACGCTTGAGGCAGGTCGGGCTCTTTAAATCACCGGAAACGCGCAGGTAGAGAAGATGTGGGTAAACCGTTCCCCTTCTTTACCTTCGCGGACCTTTTAAAACGGTTCCATGAAAGCCGACCACTCACGGCCATGGAAAAACGACTTGCAACACGATGTACGCACGTGTTAACGATCTTAACGGTATACCATCTTGGAAAATTGTCGTCCATTTGGAATTTCCAAATGTTTCGAACCTTTTCGAACACGTGGTTCTAAAAGCAGGGGGTTGAAAAAGGTTTTATCGTTCTTTGGTATATTTTGTGTTAAAAGATGTACTGAATTTCTTTACTCGAGTACATAGTTTGATTGTTACAATGAAACGCAATAGTTTTTCTAGTTTGAAAGTTTGTAAAGATAAATTTTTTTGGGTTTAATCCCTGGTAAAAGATGTAATATAATTTTTAGCTGGGACGAAAGGGTTCCTTCAAAACACGTGGGTTTAAATATTTTTGAGGTTTTATTTAAGTAATTTGATTGTTTTGATGTTTTTATTTATTTGAAGATCGTAAATTTGATGAAATCTGTGATAATAGGTGATCGAGGGTTTTATTGGACGTAAATTGTAAAATGCATTAATTTTTTCGTTGTAATTTGTACGCGAATTGAATATGAAAATCGTGTACGAAGGCGATTGTTTTTTGAATTGTAAGATATTCAAAGTGCTTTTATTCGTCGTGGGTGGTGTTCAATATGCTTTCCGGTTGTTTGAACGCGTAACTCGATTCGTTTTATCGAGGCTACCAAGCTTCAATAAGTAATTGACTTTTTCTTCAATTCTCGACAATTACGATAACTGAAAAGCTTGATAAAATAAGGAATACATATATTTCGAATACTCGATTGACTCGCTTTTATTTCCTCCGTACAAATGAATTGAAATCGAAAATGAAATACGAAACGAAATTATAATAAAACGTATAGAAATTGTATTTCGTTTACGATCTCAAAGCTTTTAAATATTCGATTTACTTAACAATATGATTATAATTGTTGATGAAATTTAAAATAGTAAAATTACTATTTGAAGTTTTCAAAAATTTTAAAATATCTATTTTAATGTTTCCATTATATTATACAATGATAAGATGGTGATAAATGCGTCTTAAGAAATTCCTTGTAAAATTTCTCGATACTTTAGCGAATTTCATTTCGTTCATTAACATAGCGTTAATATCCAAATCTGAAATTTCTAAATTTTAAATTTCCAAATTTGGAACTTTCAAGTCTCAAATTTCTAAATTTCAAATTTCCAAATATCAGATTTCGAAATTTTAAGTTTCCAACGTTTCAAATTTCGAACTTTCAAATCCCAGTTTTCCAAATTTTTAAATTTTAAATTTCCGAATATCCAAATCTGAAATTTCTAAATTTTAAATTTCCATATTTCCAAATTTCGAACTTTCAAATATAAAATTTCCAAATTTCCAAATATCAGATTTCTAAATTTTAAATTTCCAAATTTCTAAATTTTAAATTTCCAAAGTTTCAAATTTCGAACTTTCAAATCTCAAATTTCTAAATTTTAAATTTCCAAATTTCCAACTTTCCAAATCTCAAATTTCTAAACCATCTATGTTTATAATAACTAAATGCAATTGTTACTAAGTTTTCAATTAAATCCATTTCCACTAGTTACTTTTGTAATCTTTAGGAATGCGTATACTCATACGTGGAACCGTGGAATTTCATTTCGTTCATTAATATACCATCGCGTGTATAGTTACACGCTAATGAAATTTTCTCCGGGGCATTTGTTAGGGAACTTTTAAACAGATAATAAAATTCATTCGTGGCGCTTGAGGCATCCTTGGATCGATGAATTTACATGCATTAAGGCGGACGCATTTTTCCCATGCCTATGCGTGCACGCCGATTGCCTTGTGCAGAATGCGACGTGCCTCGAAACAACACTTTGTTCCTTGTGCCATTCTACTACGTCTTATCCCGTTCCTGCTTCGTTCTTCGTCGCTTGGTATGCTTTAATAAGCGATAAAAACTTGAATTTATACTCATTTTCTTTTTCATTACGACACTTTCACGTTTACAAATTGATCATCGTTAAAATACGTCTGTTTCGTATCATCAGATACCGTGTACCTCATTTCTGTGAACAATTATGTGTTAATAGATTCATCTGATATTTATATTAAATATACAATTTTTCCGAGCGTTAAAGCGATTCTTTCAATCCTTTTTCAAAATTTCAAGGAATTTTTACTTCATATCCAAATTTTGGAGAAATCCTAGGGAATTGCAAATATAATTATTTCACATTTTTATTTTCAAACGAAAGAATTTACAGCTTAAGATTGCTTATCTCCATTTACCTAACAAACTACAGGTATAAAAGTTACTAGCAATTTATCACTAGGTTATACTTTTCTTAATACTACAGTATTTCGATAAATAATCTTATTTAATTACACATAAAATTCGGATCGTTAACTTTCTCCAGGCTTCAAACAGACATAATTATAATTGACTCGATGAAAAAAGAAAATTATTTCCTCGATGTACGTTTCTCTAATTATAGTGTTTATATCGTTTATGTTTATCCAAACAAGTAGACCGTTCGTTTCTACGTAGTTTTGTTCCTCGAAGAAATTTTTCGCAATAGTTACACGCGACACTTTTGTGCAACTTATTTCTTTACGACCTCGGCAACCTCTTTCTCTTGAGCGGTAGTCGTTATCATCACGAAACTTACTTCCGTTTGTCATCATTTTTACCGTAGTATTTTTTTTTTTCTTTTCTTTAAATCCTTCATTATGAGAAGATTATATTTAAGCCCGTTAACGGTACGTCTGTTATTTCTGTACAACTAAAATAGATAATTGTATCCATTGTTCAAGGTATTATAGCATTTATCCTATCGTGTAATTAGTATTTAATGGTTCCAAAAAATTACACATAATTTTCACTTATTTTTCCAATCCTCTGATTCTCCATGACACTCGTCTGTGACTTTTAACTGTGTTTAACGAGTTCAATCGTCATCGTTAAATAACCAAGAAATGAAAAGCCTTTTGTTGTAAAAATTAAGATTTCGTATTCGAGCAATTCAAGTTCCTAATTTTCTTATCAACCAAGCTGAACGTTGAAAATATTGAATTATACACTTATTCTGTAGATTCGAGCGATATAACCCCAATTAAGTGAGTTATTCAATATTTTTAGAATTTTGACACACCATTTTTATGACGTATTGATTCAAACAAGAAAAGGTTAAACACCTGGTTGATCGTAGACCGTAGACGAATTTGTGGGACAAGGTGCAATCGACAAGGTACAATCTGTATTCATAGAACGAGACGGTAGCTCGATTGAACGAACTAGCCACGAATCGAATCGGATCGAATCGTACGAAGAACGCTTTATATAGCGTTGAAAGGAAGGAACGCGTATATCGCGTATTGCGTCTTCGAATGGACAGTCCTCGAGCGGAAACCGCGTCGCCTCGTCTATAAATGCGATATTGACGACCAACGATGGAAAACAACTTTCCATGTGGTTAACGTGATACCATTTCCTTGCACGATCCGTTGCGTCGCTTCGTTTCAATCTTTATATGTATGTGTATAGGTATCAAAATCGATTGAGCACGTTGAGCGCCACGTCGCGTCGGTCCCTAAGGGAATGACAGTGGACTTGGCGTTTGGAAATTTTTAAATATCAAATTTATAGATTTTAAATTTCCAAAGTTCCAAATTTCAAATTTTCAAATCTTATTTTTCCAAATTTCCAAATATCGAACTTTCAAATCTTAAATATCCAACTTCCTAAATCTCAAATTTCTAAATTTTTAATTTCCAAATTTTGAACTTTCAAATTTCAAATTTCCAAATATCAGATTTCTAAGCATTAAGTTTCCAAAGTTCCAATTTCGAACTTTGAAATCTCAATTTTCCAAATTTCCAAATATCGAACTTTCAAATCTTAAATTTCCAACTTTCCAAATCTCAAATTTTTAAATTTCAAATTTCCAACTTTCCAAATTTCAAATTTCCAACTTTCCAAATCTCAAATTTCTAAATTTCAAATTTCCAACTTTCCAGATCTCAAATTTCCAAATTTCCAAATTTCGAGCTTTCAAATCTCAATTTTCCAAATTTCCAAAATTTATTAAGACGCTTTTATCGAAATATAAGTTGCCTCTCGCCAAGATAAAGAATTTTTCTATATGCTAATTTACATTTCATCCTTTACGAATTTCGTTTTCTATTTAATTTAATCTTGTTGATTTTTATTCCCTTCTTTAATTTTCTATATTTTGATACGGGTGAAACTGAAATTTCGCATTTTAGAATACTCCGATAAATATGGTGCCTCAGAGGCACCAGTCGAGTGTGCAAAGGGGTTAATAATTTCATTTAAGATCGAAGAAAGGAAGCATTGATCCGATAAAAATTGAACGATTATCGAACGTCATTTTAACGAGACAGTTACAAATTAGCGTATCTTAACGTAATGCTATTAAGCATCCAGTTATGCGAGACTTATCGGTTAAAACGATCGGAAAACAGCCGGTAATTATATTCATTCAGGATGATTCATTGGTATGGTATATCATGGAATCGAGACCAATCAAGACGCGATTGTCGTTTCTCAGAGAGATAACGATAAAATTCCAACGGAAAGGTTTACTCTTACAGGTCATTGTTATTTAATTGTCGATAATTAACGATACTGATTATCGATATTTGTTTTGAAACTTTCCAAGTTCTTACGTTTCGAGGAATGTAATATTCTAAAGATTTTTAATTCTTAAAAGTATAATATTTCCAAAATTATACATAGATATTTTTAAAATTAAATTTTTTTTTACATATAGTATTTTAAAGTTTGCGAGATTTTAAGAGTATAATATTCTGGGGATTTTTAATCACTAAAATTTAATATTCCTAGAATTATAGATGTTTCCAAAATTACATCCCCCCCCATATAGTACTTTAAAGTTTGCGAGGTCCCAAGAGTATTATATATTCTGGGGATTTTTAATTACTAAAAATTTAATATTCCTAGAATTATACATAGATATTTATAAGATTAAAATTTTTTAAATACAACATTCTGAGGATTCCTAATTCCAAAAATAGAATATTCCCAAAGCTACAGGTAGATATCTATAAACTTAAAAATATAATATTTCAAATGATCAGAGAAATCTGGTATTTAAAAGATCGTAATTTTCCAAAAGTATAATATTTTATTTCTCAAATTCCATTACAAGATATAAGTTTTGCTTCTCATTGCATCCTTGAAAAACAGAGCTGACTCATTCGGTATTTAAATCCATATATAACAAAGAGAAAAGAATGTGTCGCACCTGGTGCACCGTATCTTCATTATGATTCGTAACACATGATCGTTGTACGTGCGTGTATTTATTATACACACACGTGTGTATTTATTATATTTTCGAACATTCTCGTTCAAATGGAAAAGTCGGATACGCAGTTGTGTCGAAGGAATTAGTGGCACACACGAGACTGCAACCGGTCGATTCTTTCAAGTGTACAACCTATTTTTATGGAGAAAAAAAGAAAAAGATCGATAAATATCGATCCTTGCTCGTTTCATTCTTGAACCTCGACCGACCTCGCTTGTTTATTTGCAAAAGCATGCATCGTTGCACTTCTGTGTCTTTTCTTTTGCAAACTTAGTAACGGGACGATTGAAACGTCTCAAAACGAACATAAAATACTAGTAATTTTATTATTTATCATCATTCTTGTTGATGTTTCTTTCTTTCGTAGATTGTGTGTGATTTGTTTTTTATTTCGATAGCTTTAAAAATATTATATTTTTGAGACGTTTTTAGTTTTGATTATTACTGTTGGATATATGTCTAGTGACTTAGATGTTGTTTCTGGTAATATTTTCTATTGGATTGGTCGTTGTGTAATTTTAAATTCTTTTAATATTTTTGGAAATATTAGATTTTTGTTGTTTTTGTTTGGGATGTGTTTAGATATAAATTAATCCCATTGGGTATATTTCTAGTAGTTAAATGTTACTGCTAGTGATTTTTCGATTTGATAAATCTTCTGCTGGTGACATGTAGTCTTTTAATCTGCTGAAATATTACATTCAGGTAAATTATTTTCATCGAATGTATTTCTAGTAACTAAATATTATTGCTAGTAAGTTTTCAATAGAAATCCATTTCCACTAGTTACTTTTGTAATCTTTGGGAATACATATACGTGATAATTTATTCGCATAAATTATCCCCAGGATGTATGTTTTTAATAACTATAAATATCATTGGTAGTAAGTTTTCAATTAAATCCATTTCCTCTAGTTACTTTTGTAATCTTTGAAAATACCCATAATATTTTTGTATGTTTAAATAATAAATTATCCCCACCGATTTGATTTCTGATAACCATATTTTATTGCTAGTAATTTTTCTTTTAGTCACCTACATTCTCAGTACCTACATATCACCGTTAGTAATTTTTTTCCCTTTGATAAGTATGTAATCGTTTTTTGTCTCACTCACATTTATTTCTTTTTGTCCAACGATATATTATTTTCGTTCGAAAAACTGTTCATGTAAATCATACCCACCGAGTACATGAACAAAATGAACAGCTTTCAGTTGATCGATTTTTTTTCCCCCTATCGACGCGTATGAATTATTAAGTCCAATTCTAGTACTTAGAATCTTCGCGACTAATGCTGCATTGAAACCAGTCACATCGCACACAAACGCCTTGAATATCGGCCTTAAGTGCCCCACGTACTTATACGTACTTTCCCTTGGCCACGACAGAACGTACTCGAACATACGTCGGTTCTCGTTGAAAAGAGGATTTCCGTTCTTTCAACTAGGAAACTTTTCCTGTTTTAATGGATGTGCCACCTTTTCTACGGGGATGTCTCGTTTAAAGACCGGAGATAGGAATCAATGCACGAGATAAAGTCTCTTTTAATTTTAAATTACGCTATAGTCGTCGCCACTTAAGTGTCTTGTTTGTAACCCGTTAATTACCAACTTGCTTCTTTTTTTTTTTTTTAAGTTTGTAACCTTGTAACGGAATAAAAGAAAAAGTTTGGTGTCTGGGTAGTTGATGGTTTCGCTGAACGGCGGAGTATTGTGTACTATTATTACTAGGGTGTCCCGTAACTAGTGTAGGAGCCGGAAATAGGAGGTAGCTGAGACGATTCTGAACAATAATTTCCTTTGCGAAAATGTCGAACGGGGCTTTGTTTTTGAATTATTCACGAAAAACACTGTCCAATCAGACCGCCTGTAGAGCGCTCGCTCAGCCGTGATAGGCTAACCTCGAGCCGAGACGTCGGACTAGAACGAATCATCTGATTGGTCAGCGTTTTTCGTTAATAATTCAAAAACGAAGCCTCATCCGATATTTCTGCAAAGGAAATTGTTGTTCAGAATCATCTCAGCTACCTTCCATTTCCCCATGTTACACTAGTTACGGGACACCCTGTATACTGCACTATAATTAATATACTACTATATACTGTATTATAATTGCTATCTGCTGTTTCGCTATACACTATAATTACAATTGCTCAAAATACGACCATTTACTATACACCGTCGGGCACTATAAGCTTCCTTAGAATCAATGGCAACGAAGCGTATTTCGTCGTGAAAAATTTTCTTGTTGAAAAGTGGTTTACGGATTGCACCGCATTTCTGCAACAACTGTATGACCGCGTGGTTGAACGCGTTCGGGCGTATCTCGGGGCAGAAATAAAGTCGGTAAGAACAAATGCGGGGGCAACGATTTCTTAAAATAGCATACGGACCTCTGGAGTCACGATTGTCCGTATCACTGGTGGCAAGAACAAAGCGAAGCCGATCGTTTCTTATCAGAAGAAGGGGGAAAAGAAGAGAAGCACGGTTTATAAGTGTCACCACGAAAATTTCGACTCGCCATATTTACCACTCTTTTTTTTCGAAATTATTGACGAACTAATTCTTCCAGCTTCTAAAAAGTTCAATTTATATGATCATTTATTTCAATTTTTTTACTAATATTAATTGTAAAAGGTAATGTCTGTATTTCTGAAAAAAATAGCAAGTAGAATATATTAATTTACACAACTCGCACAGACTTAAACATAAATCAATTAATTTTATTCGTATAATTGACAGAAATTGTTGAAAGTTTGTGATGACACATTGTGTAACACCGTGCAATGGAAAGGAGAAGAAAAAAAATAAGGATGGGTCATTTTCTTGATAAAGTTTGATTAGAGAACAACCAATCGACTTGTTCGAGAACGTCGCGTCGTTGGGATAATTTAAGTTACTTTTTCGTAGCTCGTTTCGGGAATGCGGACTCCGTTTAACCTTTTGACTTGGCCCTTAACCCGGAACCACGTGCATGGAATTCAAGAGATTTTTCTGAATCCGTCTGGGAGGAAGTTGGATCTTTCTTTTATCTGTTTACTCGGTCGATTGCGTAAAACTGGGTCGTGGTGAATGGAAAAAACTACGTTTATTCCCTTCGTGAAGAACATAACACGTGGGGGGATGGGTTTGTATTATTTTCCATCGTTATCCATCGATGCTTCTGTATTTTTCCATCAATCGTTTTTTTAGGTTAAATAAGTAAATTATATGTATCGAATGAACGGAAATTCCATGGGAATATTCATGATGGGATATTTTTGATTATGATTTCTTGTACTATTAGTAATTTTATCTCGATTTTGTACTTCTTCGTTAACACGTTCAGTCCTGGGGTAACACGATCCAGCTCAGTCGAGATAAGGGGAAAAGCCATATAAATTATAAATCAGAAAACGGGCGCTCTTTTGGTGTCATCAAATTACATATTTTTTTTCACGCTTGACTGATTTTTCGACCTCTTTTGAATCTCGTCGGGAGTAAATTTACTCGGTCCCGGACGGAAAGTGTTAAGTTAATTTTGAGAGTATTTAGAAAATTCCTTAAAAGTTCATTTTTGACCAATTACTACACTTTCGGCGATATTTCGATGATTGTTAAATAATTAATATACTTTCAATGCTATTTGGAAAATTTCATACCAATTCATTTTCTCCTAATTAAATACACTTCCCATACTATTTGAAAAATTTCTTTATTTTATTAAATATTACATAGTTTCTATTATCGACGATCTCCTTTACCAATCGATGCGTTAAATTCATAATTCCTCGGACGACAGAAATATTCCGTGTTCTCGTTCTCCTTGTTCCAAGTCGAAACGAAGAAGAACGAAGTTTTCTGGTACACCATGCATCTCGTGTGCCGGCATACCACCGCAATGTACCCAATTTATCCCCTTTGCCGCGAGTCTTAATTAATTAATCTTCCAATTGAACCTCATTACTGTTTATCTTATCGCGGTGGAACGGTTGAAAGACTTCACGGGGTATCCCGTGGCCTGTCCGGCATTCCTCGGCCGCGAGAAATTCGTTTTGTCGTGCGGGGTTCATTGCACCAACGTTTTGAAGAATTGAACTCTCTCGTTGCAACGTGATGTAAGTAGGTTTGTGCGTGCGGCTGTCTACGGGGACGTTCGTTCGATGTGTTCTCTCTTTTTCTTGGTGGCTGTCGGAGTTTCGGTATCGATCCTCCTGTCAACGGTGGAAAATGTTTTTAGGTCGACAAGAAATGTTCTTAACCCATTGCGTTCGAGTGGTGTCTCTGGATGGACATATTTCATTTACCAGGGGTATTTTGAAATGCGAAATTTAAGTTTTATTTATTGTATAACATATGTATGTATATGTATGCATTTTATCTGGAATTTAATCATACTCAGGGATTACTATTAATTACTCTGGAAAATATTTACGCTAGTGGATATTTACAATAAAGACTATTTTCACTAGGGATTATTGACCCCGGAGAAAATTGTATTAGGGAATATTGAAACTAGGGATTGTGGATCCTAGGTATAATAAGACTAGGGAAAATAGACGCTAAGGGTAATTATACTAGGGAAAATTACAAACTGCAAAATTATACCAGGGAGTATTGACGCTTCGGGTAACCACACTAGGGAATATTGACGCTTCGGGTAACCACGCTAGGGAATATTGACGCTTCGGATAACCACACTTGGGAATATTGATGATTTGGGTAACCACTCTAGGGAATATTGACTCCTAGGGTAACCACACTAGGGAATTTTTGACGCTTCGGGTAACCACGCTAGGGAATATTGACGCTTCGGATACCACGCTAGGGAATATTGACGCTTCGGATAACCACACTAGGGAATATTAACGCTTCGGATAACCACACTTGGGAATATTGATGATTTGGGTAACCACTCTAGGGAATATTGACTCCTAGGGTAACCACACTAGGGAATATTGACGCTTCGGGTAACCCCACTAGGGAATATTGACGCTTCAGGTAACCACGCTAGGGAATATTGACGCTTCGGATACCACACTAGGGAATATTAACGCTTCGGATAACCACACTAGGTTTGGTTTTTGAAAGTTTTGCTGGAAAAGTAGACTAAATTCAGTCGTATCCAAAAATACTCCGAGTGCAAAAGGTTAACTTTATATTCTTTTGTCCACCCACAAGACATATAACATTCGTTAACCCTCGCGATTACAAATGTATTTCTAAGTTTCTAAAAATATAATATTTCAGTCTTTCTAACGTTCCCAAAAAAACACACCGTTTCAAAGTTTTCATATTCCTAAAAATATAATATCCGTTTCTTTAATTCCGTTAAAAAATATTTCTACAAGAAGCCAAAGGGTAAACATACATAGCTTCCGGTATCCACGAAAGATTTTGAAACTTATATTCATGGTTACGATGATTTCATCGCATTCGTCCCGAACTTTTCCCCCTAAATTCCTCAGGTATCTAATCATTATCTTTAATATCCTCCTCCACGGGTAGTTATCAACGATACACGATGTCGTAATCGTTTCGAAGCCGAGTCGATTTATCATGGCAGTCCTCGAACCGAGCACCGTTTCCTTTTCGACTCATCCATTGTCCGTATATCAACGAAGAATTATCTTGTCGTTTCATAAGACTGCTTCACGCGGCATGAAGGAAGTTCATTGTTCGATGACCGACACGATCTATCGGACCTGGCCACAAAACTTGCCGGCTCTCAGATAATTCTATTAAAGATGGGAAAAAAGAAGAAGGATTGTTTATCTTTGTTCGGATTGGTCGGAATATTTTTTAGAGAAAAGAGTCTCTCGTTGGCACGAATTTAGAAATTTGGAAAATTAAGATTTGGAAAGTTGGAGATTTAGAAATTTGAGATTTGAAAATTCGAAATTTGGAAATTTAGAAATTTGAGATTTGAAAGTTCGAAATTTGGAAATTTAAAATTTAGAAATTTCAGATTTGGAAATTTGGAAAAGTGAGATTTGAAAGTCTGAAATTTGGAACTTTGGAAATTTGGAAATTTAAAATGTGGAAATTTGAGATTTGGGAAGTTGGAAATTTGAAATTTAGAAATTTGAGATTTGAAAATTTGAAATTTAGAAATTTGAGATTTGAAAATTTGGAAATTTAAAATTTAGAAATATCAGATTTGGAGATTTGGAAATTTAAAATTTCAGATTTGGAAATTTAAAATTTCAGATTTGGAAATTTGGAAATTTCAAATTTAGAAATTTGGAAAATTGACATTTGAAAATTCGAAATTTGGAAATTTAAAATTCAGAAATTTGAGATTTAAAAATTCGAAATATGGAAATTTCCAAACGAAGAGTCCACTGTCAGTCCCCAGAGACTGACACCGGCTGAACGGAAAGGGTTCACTGTCTGTCCCTCGGGGACCAACGCGACGTCGCGCTCAACGTGTTAATTATTTGAATTTTAGTGTGTCTGTTACACACACGTGCCACTTCTACGGCTACTATACATTTCTAGGATGCCAGATTGTTGTACAGTCCTAGTTTAACGTCGTTTGGCGCGGAAACGAGGCGAGCAAGGTGAAACACACGGTATCTTGGACAAGCACACACGTGTTGAACTGGTGGCCGACATGCGAGGCGGCATCGAGTGTCGATACGTTGCGTTGTTGAGGTAGGCCGGCCACCGACCTCCACGCTCGTACTCCGCTTGGTGAGCGACCGGATTTTTATCGCGAGTACGTGACGCGAGCTACCGAGGCTGTGCAATCAGAATGCACTGAATTCGAGTGGCCACTACACGACAAGATCGTTGGTCTTATCTGTAGCCCGTAAATCGATCGATGAAACTTGGCGAAAGAAATCGAAGAGGCCGACAGGATTTGATGACAGAAAAGTACGATGAAATGACACTCGCGGTGTATCAAATTAAAGATTAAAGTTCAACGAAGATAACTACATCGATGCTTCATCAGTATTCTTAATACAACGTGGTGTGGAATCTTTGATAGAATTGAATTCCTTTGTTAATAGATTGATTGAGTTATTGTTCCATAACAATTATTCATGACATAAAAGTATCGCAAAAGTGCGCATACGATACTTCAATGTAAAGCTGAAAGTTTGTAGAAAATCACTATATAAGCGTTTTATAAATATTCTTCGTACGAAATGGCGTATTGTTTGTTAGAATCCAACAGTGCTGTCTTAAGCAAATTCCTAAGCTGTATAGTTTCGTTGACTCATTGTTCTTAACAAATCATGATATAAAAGAACCGCCAAAGTGCACTTACGATACCTCGATTTAAAGCTCAAAGTTTGTAGAAAATGACAGCATACGCGTTTCATAAATATTCATAATACAAAATGGCTGATTCTTTGTCGGAACAAAGAATAGTCATCGTTTACTATAATTTGTAACCAGCCATTTTGTATTAAGAATGTTAACGAAACATTTATACAGAATTTTTCTTCGTACTTTAAGCTTTAAATTCATGTATCGTAAGTTGTATTTTTTAATGCTTTTATGTCATGAAATTATGCCAGACTCTGCGTTTCGAAATCGACCAGAAACGAGAACGCAGACGTCTCCAACGAGGTCATAGGTAAAATTCCAAATTATTATTTCATGTACAACGATGAGTCACGCATGACTCACGGGGGTGGATAAACACCATCGTGCTGTGTAATTCACGGGTCATCGTTTAATCCAGGGATTACCAACCTTTTTCCTACATCGACCCCCTTACATTTTTCTCTATAGATAACAATTTGTCTAAGAATACGAACAGAAAGTTAGAGTAAAGTGATTTATTAGGTTTATGTTTTATTATTTTTGTACAGTTTTCATTTTTCAGATTTCAGAACCACAGGTTGTAATTGCATAATAGTTCGATTTCAATTAATGCGATGGTTGTGATTGATGTATTGATAAAATATTTTTAATATTTAGCCTAAAATTGCTTATCATAACAGATACAAATATATATATTTATTAAACAATTTTTCAATTTTACTGACTTAAATCTACATACACAAACTGATATTATTATGTGATAATTACATTCCTTAAGAATTAAGTAAAATTTTAAAACATACAAATTTATCATCGACCCACAATAGACCCCTCGAACACTATAGACCCTTTTTAACTCTTTGCACTCCGAGCATTTTTGGATAGGATCGAATCTGGTCTACTTTTCCAGCAAACCTTCCGAAAACCAAACGCCCTGTTTTGGAACAAAAGAGTTGCAAATGCTGATTCCTTTTACTATACTGCGTTCCAGTATAAATAAAACTTAAATGCCGTATTTCAAAATACTCCGGTAAATGAAATACTTAAACTTTCATCGACCCTCAAGGGGTCCACCTGGACCCCGCTGGGAACCCCTGGTTTAATCCATCAAGGTCCAAACATTTACTTTTACTTGTACATTACTTGTCAAGGTTCGAATGTTTGTATTTAGAAAAGTTGATAAGGCAGTACAGTATGGAGAATGATAGGCTTTCCTAGGGAAAATGGCGCGATAGGGGAAGGTATCCACACCATTTTCTGTAACACTAGAAAGTTACCACGCATTATACCTAGGCTACTAAAATTGACGAAAATTAACACCTTAAGCTGCCAATGGGAGAGAAATTTCTGCGCAATTTGCTCGAACAAATTGCTTCAAACCGACAGGAAATCGGTGTATATTAACCGACAACAACAACAACAAGGCAAGAACATCATCGTTTCAACGCGAAAAAGCTCGTTCCCCTCGTTAACCATCCGCTGGTTCGTCAGACGAACCGGGTAAAAAAAGAGGAAACGCGAAATTACCCGGCGTATCTGACAATAGCCATCCAAGAATGCTTGTTTTTCTTGGGTATTTCGTGAACAATGAGCAATTTGTTGCGTAAAATAGCCGTGGCTCTAATTTGATTCGCTTCAATTCCGACGATGGGATTACGTTTGTCTGTTCAAAAAAGAAAAAGAACCCTCAATCCCTTGGGTACGAAGCAAAATTCTTCAAGGTCGGCATTCTGCGTCGCAACGTTAATTCGGACGTCGGTGACCCATGGCCCGCTGGTCACCAAGTGATCCATTTGATAATAATTTCAAATGACCCACTTGAGTTCGGCAAATAAAGTATAATATATAAAAATAAATGATAAAATATAAACACGAAACAAACACTTTGAGATAGTGTAATTTTCCACGGTGCAATTTTTCCTAGCGTAGTTATCCCTAGCGTCTATATTCCCTAGTCTTGTTATACTTTGGATGAATAATCCTTAGTTTCAATACTCCCTAGTGCAGTTTTTCCTGGTGTCAATAATCCCTTTGCGTCTATATACCCTGGTGTAATTATCCCTAGTATTAATATTCCCTAGTGTAGTTATCCGAAGCGTCAATACTCCCTAGTGTAATTGTCCGTAGTGTTAATACTTCCTAGTATAATTTTCCCTAGTACAATTATCCCTAGTCTTATTATACCTAGGGTCAACAGTCCCTAGTTTCAATATTCCCTAATGCAATTTTCCCTACAAATAATTTCTAACGTCTATATTTCTTAGTGTAGTTATCCCCAGCGTCTATATTCCCTAGGGATGAATAATCCCTAGTTTCAATACTCCCCAATGCAGTTATCCCGAAAATATTTAACCCTTCCATTAAGATTCGAGTTATCGAGGTTTCGTTATAATTGAATTGACTAATTTTCACCTATACTCGATCTTTCGAAAACGCCTACTAGTCTGACAACTGGTTGCTCGGACACCTTGTTAATCGAGGCTCCCTGAATGTGGCCCCCCCCCCATTCTACACTAGGATGCCTCTGCCTATCTAACCGTTAACAAATGACCCCCATCGCTCGATTATGTCCATGACAGATAGAAAGAAACAAGGGACAGATATTTTCTAGATGGGTAACAGAATCGTACCCCATAAATATTCTTAATGGGCGCCCCGTCGTGATGTTCAGAAGCTGTAAAACGAGTGGCCCTTGTTCACTCATTGATTAACTTTATGGGATTATAAAACTTGTACTCGCCCTTCGTGTTAAAAACGATACGGTACCCGACGACAATGACTGTGAATTTTCTATCATTTTTATACGTATGATACGTATTCTTTTGATAATGTATTAAAATCATAGAAAATTCGTTTAATTAATAATTTTATTTAATGAAAATTATTAATATTTCAAGAGTTGTAAAAATCGTACAATTGTTACAAATACGCAATTCTGAGTATCGATAGGTTAGTTGGTTTAGTGATATAATATGAGGTGTATCATTTTGATGAAATCCTTGTCTGGAATGTATTCAGAATTCATTATTGAATGGAGGACCGTGAATCTCGAAAGCTGCACTTACATACCAATTATCTCTTTCAACAAGAACGAGGAACGAAGGAAATCCTACGCGGCACACACGTGAACGTGGGATGCCGGTCCACTCTGCATCACTTACGACGAATCTGAAAAGTCTATCAGCATAAATTAACTGAGAAGAAGATTGCAATTTGCCTGACCGACGGCCATCTTCCTCCTCACTTTGCTTGCCCGTCTAATTTCCGACTCGTTGCCTACCCAACCCTTTTATTGCTCGAAATTCCGATCCACAATCATACAATTAAATTTTTTTACGTCGTCCGCATACCCTCTGCAACCATGTGCTATGTATACTTTGTTATGGTAGTAATCTTTTCACGAGATACACTTGTTTTGTACGACAAGAAGTTTTTTCCTTTTGATAATTAAGATTTTTGTCTGGAAGAATTCCCTGTTTAGGGATTTCCATAGTTTTGGAATTTCTTAATTTTTTAATTTCTTAATCTTGGAAATCTCTAAGTTTGAGATCCAAGTTCCTAGTCTTGACATTCCCTGGCATTGGGATTGTCTAGCTTTGGAATTCCCTACCCTTGAGATTCTCTAGTATTGAAACTCCCTGGAATTGAGATTCCCTAGTCTTGAAATTCCCTAGCATTGGGATTGCTTAGCTTTGGAATTTCCTAGCCTTGAGATTTTCTAGTTTTGAAACTCTCTAGTTTTACAATTCCCTAGCCTTGAAATTCCCTGGCATTGGGATTCCCTAGCGTTAGGATTCCCTAGTCTTGAAATTCCCTAGCATTGGGATTGCTTAGCTTTGGAATTTCCTAGCCTTGAGATTCTCTAGTTTCGAAACTCCCTAGTTTTAGAATTCCCTAGCCTTGAGATTGTCTAGTTTTGAAACTCCCTATCTTTCGAATTCCTAAAATTTGGAATCATTTAATTCTATAACTACTTAATATCCATGCATCAATCAAATCGACAACAACTATTTCACAACCTTCCAACCTTTATTAGAATTGAACATATCGCTAAATCAAGTATGTATTGTAATCGGAAAGTGTTTATTCCCATCGCTACTTTGGATTCCCGTGTCTGTTGCCAAGTATTAAAGTTCGTTGTACTTGGCAGTCACAGCTGCGTTTGCTTTCGTTTTCGGCCGATCGGTTCGCGCCAACATTCCTTTATGACCACGCGTGTGTCTCTAGCCTTGTAGTGAAACTATTTTCACGTGCAACCATTCACCTCTCGACGGTATTTTCATCGGCGGCCACCAACGTGTTTCCGTCATTGATACACCCGGGAAAACGATGTTGCCCGTGGGCAACACAATATCCTTCGAGACTCGTCGTGCGTTTCTATACGCAGAGGCGTTCACCGGGTATACTTTCCTCGAACAATAGAAACATTGCTCCATGCCAACGTATTTATGTACCCTTTGTGTTTCTCTTGTATTTTCTAATCGCTCGTTGCAAACGTGGGTTACGCTGAAAGTTTCGAGAATTGTAGTCCGAAGCAATTCTTCGACCATACATTATACAGTAATGACAGATTTTGTTCGTGAATTTCTCAATTAACCGTAGCAGTTAAGGGGTAAACGATGCCTTGTGCCCGATATTCTGGCATACATATACGCTCGAGCCCCAAAAAAGGAAACGGAATAACCGACCAGCCGCGTTCGCCTTCGTTTCACGATGTCGATCGTGGCTAGGGGTAGAGGCAAGTAAGCAAAGTAAAGCACGAGAAGAGGAAACCCCATTGGGCCTTGTGTGTTGTACACCCAACAGTTGGGTGCTGCTGGAGCAGTCAGCCAGTACCGGCGGTAGCGGTAGCAAGCGCATCCCATCCCGGTGTTGCGATCAATACGCAGCGCAGGCTACGAGAGAGCCACACGACTACCATGATCGTCACCGACGAAGACGATGACACGACTACCACGTTCATGACGAGGATTGTGCCTACGTACGATACCACGGCATAACGGCGTGAAGCCTCAGGGAGAGGTGGAGGAGTTGGGGGAGGAGGAGGACGTTGCCAGGCGACGGAAGCTGCCTACCGGCAGAGTTCATCGTCCTCTCCAGCTTGTTTCTTCTCTCCCTTCCACCCACCCATTCACCCTTCGTTTATCCTCCTCTTTCTACCGTTCCACCACTCGACTTTGTCTTGTTCTTGCTCGTTTTTCAAATGTTCTTTCTCTCCGTTTAACCCCACGCGTACTCTCCATCTCCCTTCCCTTCTCTCGTTCGCTGTATTACCACTCCCTGATACCCTCTCTGGCTTCTCTTTCTTCTTCGATCTATATTCTCCTTTCTCTTTGTCTGCCCGTCTACCATCCCCCTTCCTGATCTCTCTCGTTCTCTCTAGGTGTCATGCTCTCCCCCTCGTTATTCCTTGCTTCGTTCGGTGTTCTCAGGGTTTTCTAGCCTCCTCTCTCGGCGATCACTTTTTCTCCCTCGTATGCTGGGTAGTTTTCATTCGTGCTTCTTTCTACTTTTTTTTTTTTTTTGGGGGAAGTTTGCTTATCCCGGCTTGCCAGATTCTTTTATCGCGTTTCGATTCATCTCGCTTGTCTCCGTCGATTACAGTACCATCCGCGGGCATTGCGTAGAAATCTATCACGATTATTTAACATTTTAACTGCCACGTCGCTCATATGTGGGTGACGCTTGAATTTTTGTAGAAACTTGTCGTTTATATTATTAATATAATTTCAATGACTTAATTAGAAATCGTCGTATTAGGTATGCCAAATTCTGAATAATAGAAATTATGAAAAATTGTAAGAATAGTAGGTATAATTTGATAGAAATAAATGCTTCACCTAACGATGTTCTCAGCGCCTTTAGCGTGGCAGTCAAAGTGTTAAATGTATATCATTTCGCTGTTGTAATGTAGCGTTGGTATAATTTATATAAATATGGTAGTTCAATTAAAACATTCTATTTCTCAACCCCTGGTTACGAACACCGCGGACGCGCATGCGTGGTAGCAGAATTGTGTACGCGCATGCGCGGTAGCAGAATCATATACGCGATTCGAACGGGTAGGGCAAAATTGCCCCGCGGTAATTTGTTGTCCACCTGTACACACACCACACTCTCCCCCTCGCTTTTCCTCTGCTTGACTTTTCATCTCTTCGAATTGATACACACGCTCTTCTCCACGATATTCCGGTTCGCTCTCTTTCTCCATGGTTATTATGCGCTTTTGAATGCGCGCCGCAACGGACGGCTTTTAACGATCGTCGACGAGCGACGACCGCGACGCCATCTGCGAAAACGCTCGGGCCCGCGAATCAATCAGTACCGACCGCTTCATCGATTTTACGCCACAGGATATTCAATTCTCAGGTTATATCGGATTTTCACGCTTTGGTCAAGTCGTTGCACCCTCGGGGGTAGCGTACGGCTTCGTTGTTCCGCGCTCTTTTGTGTCTTTCCGTTTCGTTTTTCTTTTTTTTTTAATCCCTTCGTTTCGTTCTCGAACGATGCACGATTTAAACGCTGCATAACCATTCACGGATAATACACGCGTTGTCGATGATATTTCAACGAACGACTTATCTGTATCCCTCTATCTTTCCGGCTTCTTCTGTTGCATGTGCGTGTCGTTCTTTTTTTTTCGGCCTCTTCGCTCGAGAGCTCTTCTTGTTTTTTTTTTCCTTCGTTGGCTCCCCCTCGATTGTTTCCTGTCCTTTTCCTCTTCGCTATTTCTTTGCTCGGTACTCTTTCTTCTCCGTGGAATTCGCATTGGCATACATCCTTCGTCCCTCTTTCGTACGATTCCCCTACCAACTTCTTCCGTACCGTCCGTTTGTTACTTACGTTGCAAAACAGAGTGCCGGTGTGCCTCCGTCGCCATTGTCACTAACAGACCGCTAACGGCTGCGATGGCGGCAATTTCAAATTTAATTTCCAGCAAATGTTAGGAATGTGCGGGTACCCGAAAAGTCGGATTCGGGAAGGGTCGGGAAAATTCGGGCGGGATCGGGCAAGAACCCGAATGTATCTGCGTACATACGAACTCTCGGGATCCCGAAACTTTCGGGTCCCGAGCAATACGGGAATCTCGATCGCACATCCGATCTCGCCCGAACTTTTCCGACCCGACCCGACGTACAGAAGTCCCGAGATTTTCGAGGTACATATGTTTTAGGCAATTAAGTAATCGACAAATGAACAATATCTGTATATAATTAATTTAAATGGGATTGCTCCGTACCGAGGCAGCGCTTTTCGAAATATCCCCGTATGCATTTGGTAGGTTGTATTGCGATTAAAACCCTTCCTTTCCTTTTCTGGATCTTCCCAGTTGACTTTATATGCTT
Organism: Stelis phaeoptera; assembly: GCA_943735885.1. Lineage (NCBI taxonomy): Eukaryota > Metazoa > Arthropoda > Insecta > Hymenoptera > Megachilidae > Stelis > Stelis phaeoptera. The sequence continues at coordinate 10,997,819 of OX030933.1, forward strand.
TCGTTCATTTTGCGACGATGCTGTAACTCTTCGTTCGACACTCGTTGGTTACCGGCGATGATGAGCTCTTTCCGAATAGGTATTCCCACGTATATCGCGACATTGTTGTTCCCCTTTTCGTGGGACCGGACTCGATGCTACGCTCTCTTCGTGCATTTATTGTGTCCCGGTTAATTCAGGTGATTTCTATAGGCGACAAACGCGACCGGTGTTCCACTTGTCGATCGTGATCGACACGAGACACGAAACGTTTCTCTACTGACGTTGAACAGCAATCACTATCGTGTACGAGTTGGAAGAGGGTTGTCCTTTAATTTTTAAATTGAGCATCACCCGACTTTGCAGTTAAATCTTTTTCTGATTCTTTGGTGTTTAAATCTTCAAATGGGGTTTATGGGAGAAGATTAGGTTAATTCCACAATGAAACGTTTTAACAGATGGCTATAGAAAGTATTCGTGTTTAATATACGTTGGAGAAATCACGGCTAATATTCTCATTGACAATGTTTTAACTTCGCCAATGTAAACGGAGCTTGAAGAAAGCGTACCACATCCGTGTGTGCCTCCATTAAGCCCCTTTATTATCGCCATCATTATTAAGCAGTAGCTTTTCCGATAATGATATTTCATTTATAATATCGTGTAACGGTTTTCGTGAAATGTATTGAACTTTCCTGGAAATTATTAGCAAGTTGTGCGACCCGAGATATGCTTCGAAGTCTTCGCACGCGTATATCAGACGTTATCAATATTGCGTTGCAATTTGATCCACCTGTTAAAGGACACCAGATATCTCTTATTTGATTTATGATGTGCTCGGTGTGTGGCACTGGTGCGTATAAATAGAACATGCGCAGGTGCAGCATTTGTCGCACCGATTAAACACACCATTCAACCCTTTTGTAATACAATTTTTCTTCATCTTTGTTTTTCGATATTTTCTTTTTACTTTATAGTTATTTTAAAATCCTTTTGTTTTATATTTGTTTAAAATCAGAATAGTTTTTTAATCAAGAAAAATGTGTTTTTCTGTGGAAAACGAGAGGATTATAAGTTTTTTCATATTGTTTTCTCTGGGATCGAACTCGGGCTAACTGCGTAGGAAGCGGCTACCATAACCACTGCGCCATCGAAGCCCTCTTCGTGTTCTTCTACTTTTTCCAGTCTTTTTTTCTACACTTCCAGACCAGTGTGTGCAACACAGGCTTCCAAACCGAGGGGTGCACACTCGTTTGAGCATTGCAGAGTAATTCTTGCAAGGTTACTCCAAAACTGTATTTAACTTCAATCCCTTAATATTTATAATTCTTGGCATTAATTTTTTTCATTTGAAAACGTAAATTGGCGCAGAAGTGTTGAAAGCACGAAAACTTAGAACAATTTTTCTATATAAGGGATTTATAACAATTTGCATCGGTTATTAACACTTTACCGACCGATAGCATATTAATCGGCTTATTGTCGCCGACGTTTACCGACCGGGAGGGTTTGCGGTCGAACGGCCGGTCGGACGTATTCTGGTGAACGTTTATTCACATTTCTACACTGCGACGTATCGAAAGTATTCCTAATCAATAATTGCAAACGATTAATCAAAAAATCATTGTTTGTTACAGAACGTGGATCACAAGCTGAAATTCCGTTCCAAGAAGGGCGCCCTGCCTTTTGTGGAATTGAACGGCGAAGAGATCGCAGACAGCACCATCATCCTTCGCGAATTGAGCCAAAAATTCGGCAAGGATCTTGACGCCGGCCTTACGTCCGAACAACGAAGCGTTTCACATGCGATGATATCGATGATCGAGAATCATTTGGTTTGGGTGGTCACGTGTTGGCGCACCAAGAATTTCGATCAGGTCCTGAAGGGATACAAGGTGAACCTTCAGCACGTGCTTGGCAGTCGTATACCCAATGGTATTCTAAATTTCCTCTTCAAGCTTACATACGGGCGTAAGGTAAATTTTGCTTTTCAAATTTCATTTGATACAATTACATCTTAAGTGATAAGGTGTAATTATTTATTATTACCATTTGTACCGATATTTAACGGAGATTTGTTTCAGGGTGCAAAGAAGGTAAAGGCTCAAGGCATGGGAATGCATACTCCCGAGGAGGTGTCTCAATTCGGTTGTGCTGATCTCAAGGTTCTGTCCGATATGCTTGCTGACAAGCCCTTCTTCTTTGGAGACGAACCAACCACGGTACATCTTAAATTTTTATAGGTTTAAGGCTTATTAATAAGCATATCGACGCATCCTCCACTTTGTCTTGTGTTTCAAGAGGGTCCCTTGATCTTTGTATCTCAAATTATAATGCAACAATACCTTTTGTCAGTAAACTACTGCCCTTGCATATAAAGGACAAGAAAAACTTGCACTTCCTTTTGGCGAAGAGAGACATTGCTGTTCGCTTGGGTGCAACGTAAACTTCCTTCAACCATTCTTTGAATTTTCAAATTTAGATGGTTTCCTAGCGTCATTATTTTTAAATTTGTTGAGATAATAGAAAATTATATAAGTTTTCAAATAATTATATTAGTGATTTGGGTGGTTATAGTCCCTATAATCTGCAGAAGGGTTAACTAGGGGGAGGCCTATTGTAGAAACCTTTGTTTCCTGTTAACGCAAATGGTAGTATATTATTTAACACGTTGAGTGCCACAGTGAAAACGGACATACGTAGTCAAACACGATACCACGCTAAAGGCGCAGAATACTTCGTTCGGCGAAGCATTTGTTTCTATCAAATATTACCTATTACTCTTGTTAGAATTTTTCGTAATTTCTATTATTCAGAATTTGGAATACCTAATACGACGATTTCTATTTAAGTAATTGAAAGGATATTAATAATGCAAGCGACAAATTTCTACAGAAATTCAAGCGTCACCCACATATGGTTGACTTCAAATTTAACCTTTCAATTCGATAGCCAACATTATTAGCTTGATATTAACGCTATCCGCGATTTGTTTCATAGTTCTTTTTCTCAATTATTTGATTGTACACTGACGTGACACTTAAACGGTTAACCATCTCCCAGATATGAGAAACGTGGCTGCTTAAAATCAAGGGAAGTCGAAAGTTGCACACGATCGTTTCAATTTTCTAACATACTTCTTCCTCGAAACAGTTGGACGTCGTGGCGTTCGCGCATCTCGCCCAGATTCTTTACATCGACAAAGAAACATCGTACAGTCTACGGGACTACATGCAGGAGAACTGTCCGAATTTGGTGGGTCACTGTTCGCGAATGAAGGAGCGGTGCTTCCCGGATTGGGATCAGATTTGCTCCAGCCTGGACATGAACACGCATCTACCGAAGCCGGAGAAACAGGAAGAAAAGGAGGGCAAAGAGGAGGCGAAGGAGACGAAGGAGTCGAAGGAGGAGAAGGAAGGCGACAAAGAGAAAGCGGATAAGGAGGAAAAGGAATTGGAGAAGGATAAAGAGGTTGACGAGAACAAAGAGAAGGAGAAAGAGGGGAAATAAGCTGTCTCGAGTGGACAAGCAAAGTAAATAAGTCGTTCAAAGGGATAGGAAATGATTTGAAACATGTGGAAAATTGAGGGTGTGATGATCTTTGGTAAGAAGATTAGAGGGGGGGATAAGGGAGTGACGGAGAGGGTGAGGAATGGAATGATAGGTGTGCGCGAGCGAACGTAGAGAATGTGAACGAGTGAATGTATAACGAATGCATGGAATGAATAAATGAGAGACAAGAAGAGGCGATAGAATGCGTGCGAAAGTGTGAAAGACGAGATTCGACGAGCGTTTTTAAGGTTAGAGCTCTCTACTTATACGTATAGATATATTAATAGACTCATAATGTTAAATACTTCGTTTATACACGTTCGTAAACACGTTAACGTCATTTCTCATCGACAACACCCGAATGCACACCCGGAATCGTAGAAACACTTGATCCAAACAAACCATACCCTTCACCCTCCCTCCCCCCGGGTGAGAAATAATTAAAAAAAAGATATAACAGAAAGAAAACGGGGCTATCTCATAAGTCATTAGAATATTCGTAGGTTTGCAATATATCAAATGCAATAGCCTGATGCGCGCAGGTGGTATGAGATTCTTCGAGGAGAACAGTGGCCAAAAGAAAAAAAAAAAAAAGAAAGGGAAAGAAAGGAAAACGAACGCGTTCAGTGTACGATGCTGTTTGCAAAGGAGCGATAGATGTCGTTCAATGGTCGGCGATAGGCGGAAGAAAACGTCTCTGATAATCGATTCTTCTTGCGGTCGCTTCTTTATTACCATACCATTGGCTCTTACTGTGCAAAATGAGTTACGTACCTAGCGTTCCAAGTAACGTGTACCCGTATACCACACCATGATCTTCGTTTAGTCGTGTTGCTGTTCAATTCAAATTAGAAACACCCCTCATCGTGTTTAATCATAATTAGATGCACGTCATTCTCGAGTCACCAGACTAAGCGTACGCATCCTTTCCTGATACATTCGGTTAGCACGAATAATTATTGTCCGAACAATCGTAGCCGTGTACGATACAATTATTAATGAGAAATTAAATTTCTTTTAGAACAATTAGATGCATCAGAGAAAGAGGATCGATAAGGTTTTTTTTATTAATTATACTTTGTACAATATCGTGTTGCAGATGTCGCCTGCTTTTGTTTTTACACTGTTTTGACACTCGACTGATTTAAAAGGAAAAAGGAAGAATACACTTGTTCCCAATGATACGCGCGCGCGCACATCTTCGAGTTGACTGGCTTTTTTTCTGTATTTTTACCATCTTTTTTTTTTTTACAACTCGATCGAGCGAAGACTCATTTGTGCGATTACGGATCGGCGGCAAAATAATGATATATTTACGATGATTTGTACATTATTATAGAGATATTTTGTATTTGCGTATCACGCGAGTTAGGATGGCGTTCGCCGGAAACTGAAGGAAGCGCCTCGCTCGTCGCTTCCCGACCGTGTCTTTGTTTCTTCTTTTTCTTTTCGTGAGAACGAAACGGATTTAAAATTAGAAAAGAGGCACAGACGGAAAGAAAGAAAAAAGAAATATTGAAAGCTTGCGTGTCTGGGGTTTTCCTTTCGATGTTCGCGAATCAAAAAAGAAAAAGAAAAACGATCGAAACGCTATGCTGTCCCGTGTGTATTAGTTCAAGTTTGTTTTATTAGACGACGCGCGATTAAACAAAAATTTTACATTACGAGGTGAAAAGGAAAATAAAAAAAAAAGTATATACAAAAGTGTCTTTCACGCATCGAAAAGAAAAAATACATACATTCAAGACATTTTTTGATGTATAATGTTATATAATATCGAACGGGAATTGAACTGTTTTTTGTACGAGACCGCGCGTTTTTTTTTATGGATAAATGAAAAAAAAAAAATCACGCGGTCGAAGAATAAATAATTCCACGAGAACAACACGAGGATAATATAATTAATATTTAAGTAGTTTACTTACGATTAAACGACGATTACGATTACATAAAGGACAAAAGTTACAAAAAATGAAGAAAAAAAAAATAATTAATAATAATAATAATGAATAAATAACACAAGTAAAATGATTAGTGTGTGAAAGCTGTTTATACCTTTAGGACAACGCATACGTTTACACCCGTGGTTATTATGTATGATTAATATTATTATTATTATTACGAATGATTATTATTATTATGGATTATTACGAGTACGAGTATAAATAATAATAATAATAATGATAATAATAAAGATTTAGTGAGGAAGAACGATGAAAAGGAAGAAAGAAGAAAAATGATACGAACATTTGGACAAGACCATAAACGTTGCAAGCACAGTAGGTAGGCACACATCCAATACAGTAAGGTTATCGTAAGAGGAATATTAATAATAATTATAATATGACTGCTCGTTTTATGCTCGGCGCTATACATTTCATTGTCATTATTATATCACCATTTATTAACGATATACATACAAACAAATAAAATGTGTTTATAAATATAATGTGATCTTTACGAAATTTTCATTGATATTTATTAATATTCACCCCAATTTCTTTTCTTCGTAATTTCCCTCGTTGGTAACTTGGGATAGAATAGAAACGATACATTACAGTATGTAGTTTAATTTATTATAAGAATGTCCACTGTTTTCGCGTATTAAAAGAAAAAGATTGATCTTGCGAAAGAAACTTTATATTTCATAAAACTGCAGCCCTTTTACGTTTTTAATCATAATTTAATAATTATTTCGTTTCTAAAGTATTTATAAAGAAAATTAAATGGCAAAAAAGTGATTTAATTAACTAAAAATATCTTGGTATTGTATTTTTTTTTTACATTTAAATTTGGCGCTACCTGAGAACTGTATAGGTGGCGCCATTTTGCGGCAAGCGACGGAACTAAGAAAACAGAAAATCGCGTTTTTTCGAAAAACGAGCCACCTTTTCGAGTTTCTGGCACGTGCATCGTGTTCTACGTTCAAAATAACGTTAAAATGGTGCCATCAGTGACATTAGGTGTTAATTAATTAAATTGAAAAGATATGTTCTCCATCTACGGTGGCGCTCCCGAATTAATGGTGTTAAATTTTATATATCACTACCGCCAAAAATGAATTACTTTTTTTAATTAAATTTCGAAGCCAATTATGAATTTATTATTTCATGCATTACTTAAAAATTTTAATGTTATTAATGTTATCCTGTATGAGAAAAAGAAGCCGTAGTTCTCGGAGAACAAATATCATACCATGTTCTTCATTTTAGAACATTCTTGTACTATAAAAAGAGTGTATCAAAATAAACAATTTGTTCAATTATCACAATTAATATGAACAAATTAGATACAGATGAAGATATTAAGGGTTTGAAAGGATGCGATTGGACCAACTTTTGTTTATTATCTAAAATTCTGAAGATTTACATAACAAACGATCGAAACGAATGTAACATTTTATTTATAATTTGGCGGACAATATATATATATCTGCATCCTTTTGAAAGCTTGACTGATGTATTCAACCACTTAGTGAGGTAATTTTTATTTTTATTGTTTACAACAAGAATTTAGAGACATTAGATTCGAATGTTATTCATACTCGAAATGAATACAGCTAATAATACTTTTCTTTAATTATGCCTCTGTTCTTTGATAGTTTTCTACAAGGCATTTACGAGATATGTTTTATATATTGCTATAATTTAATACTACAATTAGGTTATAATACATACATTCGGTATCACTCAAACAAGTTCTTAGATTTTCAATCAAACGTTAACTTACATTCTACACATATATTAATTAAAGATTTACTGTAATCTTCTTTTGGAATAGCTTTCGACTTACTGAGAACACAATTATAAGGAAGTACACAAGTAGACAGAAACTCGCTTTCTTTTTTACATTCTGTCGATAATCTTTGTTAATCTTATATTTTGCATGTAAGTCACTTTTCCAACGTTCGATTTACAACTACTATACAATGTAAAAATAGGCGTAAGCAACTAATTTGTAATTGTGCGCATGGTCCCTACTGATCCAAAAATATTTTCCATTATATCCTGAAACTGTTGTTACGGTGCTATCGACATTGCAACTATTTTCACAAAAAATCATTTTATCTTGAAAATGCAACAACCGAATAAAATTACTCGTTTACTTTGTACGAAGTTTCAGCGTTAAACTATGTATAGTTTCGAGTCTCTAGAATCAACTATTATACATTTAATCGCTATTAATCTAATTAATAACGATAGACTCGATTTCGAACACCGAGAACATCTTATCCGAGGTAGTGCGATCAATATCTTCAACTTTTACGTTAATTCCTTCTTATATAAATAAGAAATTCATCAAGAAGAGATCAAATACGTTTGATTCTTAATTAAATCTTTCCTTTGAACTATCATTGGAAGTATCGTGGTATACATACACTTTTTGATTTTCTTTTGCATTGGACGACCAAAATTCATATACATATAAGTTTACGACTTTTTTTTCTTAAAAATGGTAAACGCAATGGAAATTCTATTTAAAGGGAATCGGCATCGTGACGTCACGAAAAGTCGCGCATGCGCGAAAAATTCAGTACCGTCTGGCATCATTGCAAGAAAGGTATTCTGACAGAACGGTCGCAAGTCCGACATGTTGCAATAACAATATAAAAAAAGAAATTTCTGTTTACTCTTGAACACGTGTAAAACAAACCTCTTTAAACAGAATAAGCTTACATATAAATTTCGGCCGTTCAAAGTGGGACTAGCCCCTTAAGATACCACATAAATATATCCAGTATCAGATAAGAAAGTTGATACAGCCACGAATCAACCCTGAAGAATAAGCTTTCAAGTTTCGGCAATTTCACTTTTCAAGTGTGGCACAAGTAATGAAACACAGAGAATTTAAATCACCTTGGTTAACCCTATAACTTGTTAAATTTTCCAAATGGCTCCTAAACGATTGCCAAGATAATCATGATGGCATTTTAATCAATTACAAGAAAAATAATTTTAGTTCGCGAAAGGTGTCCGAAAGGTTAAAGGGTTAAAAGGCTGTGCTGGCCGTGGCCGTCAGGCTCGATTGCACGCCGGACTCAGAACTTTGACGTCCGGCGTGTGGCTATAGCTACGTGGACGCGGCGAGGCTTATGGACGTTGATTCGGTGACGGCTGCTCGCGGCTTCACGTCCAACGAATCGTACAAAGGGAACTCGCAGCAGAAGAGGAATTTCAGGAATTGCGGCACCTCCACGTAGATCGACGGCGGTATCGGTATCAACGGCGACGTGGACTGCTTGTAATAACGGTACTCGGCATTGCTGTAAAGCAATAAACGCTTAGCGATCCTTTGAAACGTCACGACGACGGTAGCAGAAGATTATTTCTATCAAACACTGATGTTCACGAGTCCAGACAGCACTCGGCTGACCAGGGAGTCTGTAAATACATCAAACTAAACACTTACTCGCGATATCTCTCGTCGGAGGCTCTTTCTAATAGAGGCATTCCGGATAAGAATAGAATGATGAAGGTGGTGAAGATAGGAGAAGCAATAGCGACCCATTCGGCTCCTTCGATCACGTTCAACGACACCACGAAGATACCCCACCATACTACTATCTCCCCGAAGTAATTCGGGTGTCTGGACAATCTCCACAGTCCTGAAACAGAACGCAAAGGATTCGTCAATCAGGAACAAACGTTTGAAATTGTATTACACATTTCAAGAGCTTGAAATGGTATATATATACCATCGTTACACCATTTTCCATTATTTACTGGGTCCTGTTTGAAAGAGAATTTCTGCAGATCGGCATAGGTTTCAGCCAGTAAACCGGTCACGAAAAGTCCTGCACCGGCGCTGTCGTACGGTGTCATGGTTTTAGGGGCTGGTGGTATTTTGTGTCGCGGTGAATTGATGATGATCACCGGTAGACTCACCACGTATACCCATACAGCCTGCAAATATAATCGCGTTTAATCTCTTAGCGCACTCGGAGCCACGGCAAAATTTTGAGTTGACCAGCGACAGTTGCGGAAAAAGTAGGAAGCTCTCGAACAAGGATAGATAGGGTGATAAGTAGCCGCAAATGAAATCACAATGGTCGACTTGGGTTAATCTGATTCATCAGATTGAAATTCTGTTACCTGAAACGTCCAAAACACCGCAAAACGAATCACATTGCTGCGACGGTCCTCGAACCTTTTGTCACGTCCAATCTTGATGATCCTGTATAGAAGATATCCAGACAGTCGAACACCCCACACGCAGACAAATATCGTGACCATAAGCTGTCTGCTGTCGTAAGGCTGAAAATACAAACGGTTTTTTTTTTTCTTTCAATAATCTGTTGAAGCTTACTCGATACTTTTGAATACAGTAATTATTTTTTAAACGTTTTACCGTTGGTAGCCATGATTCGTTGAAGAATAAACGAACGTACGAAAATAAACGATCCGAATGAAAACAAACCGTTCAGCCGTTTTATACAATATGGCTTTCATATTACGTGCATGATTCATGTGCACATACTTATTTCGTTTTCATTCGTGTACGGATACAGGTTATAATTAGAATACCTTGCCCATTTGGCCGAGAAAGAAAGTGAGAAGGGCGAGGATGATGAAGTTTGTGCCTCCGGCAAAGTCCGTCAGTTTATCCAGCTGGAAGGTCGCCGCGATCGTGAAGAAGATAATTTGCATGCCGACGGTGACGATCGCGCTCACCGCGAAGTGGTCCTCGTCCAAAATATCGACCGCCATTGATCCTCGTTGATTGCCCGTCCCACCGCTCGATGAATTATTCTCGAATCTGGAATTTTTAATCAAGCCGTTAATATTGCTAACCTGTACAAATTTATAATCGATGGAAAAAAAAATTATTTTACATATTTCAAAGTAATACCTTTTCGACGTTAAATCAAGCGTTATAAAATTTCGTATAATCGTAAGATAGAAATAACGTAAAATTTTTAATTGCTTAACCTTTCGATTCTTTCGTTTAATAAATAATAAAAAAAAAAAACGACTTTTAAGTATCTGTTTAGAATTTGCAGTGTTTATTTTACAAATAATACGCGTTTTAGAAAATATTTACAGGTGGAAGAGTGTTCGCGGTGCAAGTAGTACAGGCAAAGGTTTGGTCAGACTTAAGGAGAGTATACGTGTATTAATACTGAAACTTGACACTTGATATTTCTCATGGTTCTATTTTGTTTCACGTACAATAGACACCTTGACATCTTCCGTTTATCGATTATACTGTATCCTGCGTGCTAATGTAGGATATTAAATAAGAATAATGTGTTCGAAGACATTGACAATCATATTTTTCCACGAAAATGGAATATTCACGTAACGCGTGAAATACGATTCAAATTATGATTTGAATGAAAAAATAAAATTATATTTTATAAACATCGATTACTTCGATTTAAAAATGATAAATTAAGGACAATTTGGTTCTTGATATTTAAAAACATTTTTACGCGAGCGTATATCAACATTTTAACTTGCATCCGTTTCCGCCACCCCTAAGCGTCGCAATGCAGTTCACATAATTCATTATTTTCACACGAGATAGAAAATCATTAAAAAATAACATTTTCCTCCATCGTCAATATCCACGTTTCTTAAAATTCGTTTCTTTCTTACGTATCACAATCGCGAAACATACTTTCAGTCACAAAAATTAAAAAAGAAAACAAAACAAATAGTCACTCTATTATACTCACCGTGTCTTGAAACTCGCGATACGAAATCTTTGCATCTTACAATCACGAATTCAATTTTCAAGCAACAAAGATAAATCTCGTCAATATTTAAAACTACACGGAATTATGTATTGTTTAACCAATACCGAATACCATTATTATTTTTCAGCAATTGAATTCTTTAACCAAAAGTGTCATTGTTCATTGTAATTCGATTAATGATCATTTTTTTAAATTAAACGCCGAACACTACGAGACGGATGAAAATAATGTTAAATCACAGTTAACGAAGATATTTGTTTAACGAGATTTATCGGTACGCGAAGACAGCTTGTGTCGGCGGACTGGAATACCGCCCAAAGTGCATTGGTTAAGAAGCAACGGACGATTTACCTCGAGAGAGTGGAGTCTCATTGCAGCAATTGATAATGCGGGTGGAATTGGTCGACGTTCCATCCGCGACGACACGCAGCGGCAGGACTACGAGGGGATTCAATAGTCGGGTCTAAAACGAGAAACCCATGATCACGTGCCACCAGAGTACACGGTCGAACTGTTGGCCGTCGTCGAAACTGACGCTCTTTTTACCTCGATCCTTTTCTCGTCGCGTTACGCGTCTTTCTCTGGTCGGTAGTCTATGGTGTCTACCTATTCGGTCTCTGATTATCGCTCGAAGCAAGGTCCCCTGGGAATTATCTTTCTAAAGCTTTTCATACCGCCCTCGAATGTTGTATTTAAGAATCTGCTTCAATTTTTTTAATACTGAGATATTACAGTACATTTGTAATATTTATTTCAAGAAAATAAGGGTGGGGAAAATGATTTGGTTTATACAGAAAAACATATACATATTCTTTATTTGCATATTATAATTTTGTAACTGATGTTTATACAAATGTATTTGTTTGTTAAGAGGCGTTTTACTGGATTTTGGACAAAATGATTTTTTTCCATTTATTACGAATCAATTCCTATTTCGCAGAGTGCTGCAAACTGCGCCTATTCAACATATAGAATCAATACGTACACGCGAGCGCGAATGAGTTTTCAGTTAAACGAAACATGGCGTGTTACAAAGTCGTTTTTTGTTCGCATTGTATTATCGAAGACAATGGATTACAAAGATCTTTCAGGGGTATTGAAGCCGATCCTTTTCGGGAATTAGACGAAAAACGACGAACACGAAAAGAATCAGCTTCATAGACTACTTACTCCTGATTGAGCTAAGAATAATTTATTTTAATATTGTACATTATATTATCGTAATAGTAACTTTACAAACAACAACCAGTATATATTATATCGATCGCACGTTATGCACAAATACAATTCTTTCACAGATACCTTTTTACAAATGTTATAAAATTCAGTTCGATGAAAGTAAACGATTACGATGGTAAATGTTTCACGATCGCGTGTTCAATGTTTGTCTCGTTTCGCGATTAAGAAGTGCATCGTTCGAGAGATCCATTTAATGGAAATGCAACATACGAGCAACGCCCGGATATCCTTAAAATTAATTAAGAAATAATATTAAAAATATAGCAAGCCTTCTTGAATCAATTCCTCTTCAAGTATTACTGGCTTGAGTTTTTCCGAATCTTGTTTTCAATTATACCGCATGGTTTTCTGTTGCTCCGGTTCTTTTGATAAATTAAGATCCGTGTTCAATTTTAAGATCTAGTATATTTGCCCCAGATGTGGAGCATGAACACAGACGCGATGAATAGCAAGGACATTACGAGTACTGGTACTGGTCCCCTATAAACGTACACATCAATTCAATTATTTTTGGTCTCTATTTAACAATTTACTTTTTACATCTTATATTTCATAACAATGAAAGACAATATAAAACGTGAATTCTGTAACTGATATCTTGTGTACATAATATTTTGATTACTTACACTTTGATGCCAGGAGAGTCATCCGTATAAAACCTCCACATACCATCGGAACCTGCACCTGTATTTCTACTTCTGGTCGAAGTAGCTGTGGTAGTTTTTCTTTGCCTAACAGTACCGCTACCACTTGTTCTAGGTGCTATAGCTTTGCTGGGCGATCTTCCCGCGGCACCAACTGAGGTAGCACTAGCTGGGGCAGGCTTATAAAAAGTAAATAAAATATAACCATAAAATATCAAGAAATTACATTTGATTTCAAACTTTATTTTAATTACTTACCATTTTTTATGGTACGATTTTATTTATAACTTCAACTCGTAAAAATAAGTAACAGATGATCACGAGAAATTTGCTCTACAATAACCTGTTGTTTCTTCTGAACTGTGTTAAATAAAAAATTTACATTAATTTCACTGTTTTAATATATGTATAGTTATATGAATGTAAGTAACGTGTAAGAAATATTGAAACGAAATCACTGTTTGACGCGGCGTTACGTTGTGACAACGTCTTACCGCAAATTACTTTAAACGTTTACTGGCAGTTATGAGGTAAAGTAGGAAACGACGTGTCACACATACGCCATCCACGTAGTGTGTTGTAGACACGTCATCAAGCGACGCGTAGCGTCACACCGTTATGGCGCGTTCTCATGCAGTGTTCAAACAAACGTATGTACAGACATAAATAAAAAAATCTGTATGTACTGGGCACAAAAGAGGTGTTAACTTCCAGTAACGCCATCCTTAGGTACCATTTATGTAACCCGGGAGAAAACCAACAAAATTAAATTAACAAAAACTAAGCCTCATCCGACAATTTTGCAAAGGAAATTGTTGTTCAGAATCGTCTCAGTTACCCCCCCCCCCCCCATTTCCGATGTTACACTACTTACGCAACACCCTGTATAAAATTTTGTAAGGATATTTCAGGATATTTATACATAATTTAACAATAAACAATAACTGTTTTTTTTTTTCATATTCCTCTATATTATTCATCTTTTTGGTAATAAATAACATAATTTTCATATCAATGGATCGAACTAATGCAAGTAATTTGTCACACCAGAGTTTTATACAAATATCTTAAAATACTAGGCGCACACGTACTGGTTGCACGCAATAATTTACAGTTTACAATTTTGTTCAACTTTCTTCTTGTTAGTAGACTAGTTATAAAATTGTGACAACATATTATACTATCTCTTATGAATCGATTTGATGTCTTTCAGGATATAAAAGAAAGTCATACATATTACAGGAACTATTCCTTGTGTTTTGCTTATCCATACATTTGGAGCCAATTTAAGAAAGATGAAATACAAATTTGTTTCCCTTTTCTATTCATAAGAACATATAAAAATGCATTGAAACAGTTAATATTGGATAAAGTTAAAAGTTACAAAATAGAAAGTTTAATACTTTTCTTGGTCTTAAAGTGTACAGTCTCAATGATATTCATTTTACCTTGAATAAAATTTCTTCTCAAATGCGTTTAAATGCAATACTTCAATGTACCTTAATACTTATTTGTGTATATAAATTATGTATACTTATTGAAATGTATTGAAACAATGTTTATTGTATAATTGTTTCAATTGATAAAGAATACTTTAAATGCATAAATTCGAAATATTTTGTATAAATCTTATGATAGCATACTGATATACTAGCGATACAAAATTTTGTTAAAAGTATGTTGTGTATCTAAACTAGCGTAACTTCGTTATGCTTTGGCATTTTCGTTATATTTTACATTATAGAAGTACTTAAAGAATTAAAATATCATGACTTTCATCCACACAACGATTTCTTTGATTCAAATCAATCAAGAAATGGTTTTTTTTTTTTCATTTAAATGGGTGTGCTTATGGAACTTCACTTTTTGTATATAAGTATGTACATGATTATGAGAAATATTCATATGGATTCCATGTAGCAGCTACCATTTGGCACAAGAAATATTGATGAAAATTTTGATATACAACAAACATTATATAGTATGATTTTCTCGTTGATACATGTAAATTATGTTTTTTAAAAGCATAATTGTACCTGATAAATTGCGTTATCAGTTATCACGAGTTATCAGAAAAAAGAAAAACACTTACATACCATTATCCCTATTAACAACAATAATGTATCATAACAGGGCTTTTATACATATATATTAATCTACCGATTTAACACTCTACTTCTACTGCAACGAGAAATAGACATTATCCTCTCAAAGTAAATGTACGAATGAACACTGTGCCTCTGTTTCAAATGATATTTTTCATACCTATCGCCGACAAAGTTTATAACATAGAAAATAAAATATTAAAAATTGTATCCGTTTGCATTTGTAAAATTAACTGAAAAATACTTTGCTATTGCTGGTAATCTAATACAATATTTGGTAGACACGTAGTTAGAATAAATTGACTTTGTTAACGTATAGAATGAAATAAATACTTTTCTTAGACCAAATAGAGACATTTTGGTAATTAAGTACTGGTTACTCCTTTACGGGCAACTAATAAATTTAATACTGGGTGTTTCCTAATGTACGATACTGCTTTTTTATGAGTTACCATCGTAAAATCGTATCCATTGCATTGTAAAATTTTGTCATGCATACGGAGACCGCTTTTTGCCGCTGCCGATCCCTCGTGTACTTCGGTTACATATATACCCTGAAAGAATCTGAATGAATCAAATGCCTCATATTTATGACACTTGTAACACATTTACTTCTTCTCACATTATCTGTATAACCCTGTGGACTTTTCCTAAAATCTTGATCAATTCCTCCTCCAATCTTAAAACCGCATTTCATTACTTCTTCGCCGTTCTCATCAACTTCTGTTTCCTTGTGTAAAGTGATTGGTATCTAAAATAATAATGTACATGTGATTAAATAACCGTAATAATTCTTATAATGAATTAAAGTTGAATTTGAGATAATAGATAGCTATCTATTTCGAAAGATAATTTTTATTAGGCGTTGTCCTATTGGAAGGTATAGAAGCATTATATTAATTAACTGATTCTGTACACGAAAAATATGGAACAACTGTTGATATAACTGTTGAGTGTTAGAATTGATTTTAAACGAGATATACATACGCTTAAGCATTCCATAGCAGTACCAGCTTGATGCTGAAAAGCCATTTTCGCGCACATAATGCTAAATCTTATGCCTTCAAATAGTTTAGATTGACAATTACTTTTGATGATTCAACGGGATCACCAATCGTGCACACACTACATACACCGATTGTGAAGACAAAACGATCAAAGAGGTGAACTTGGAAATATATTATAAAACTTGATATCGAGTGATAGAAGAAATTTATATTCACTTTGAGTGTTTAATTATCTTATAGTGTCCTTAAATTCGATTAGAACAATGTTCTTACGAACAGTTAAAACAATCCCGTTCTCACGTTGACAGCCATGGGTACTGGACAACATAGATAGGAAAGTGAGTACTGTTGCAATCAGTGATGGGTACGTAAAATACACACATGTATTATACGGTATGTATACTACGTTAGCTTGAATTATACTGTAATTTTCATCTACATCCTGTATATATAGATTTGTAGATCTATGGCGAATTTGATTGGCACAGCAGGGCAGCAGACAACAAATTGGCAATTAGATTAGTCGAAGAATGGGAGAAAATCATTCGAGTATAAGAAGGAGAGGAGCATCTGAGCTGTGACATCCGAAGCAGTAGGATTCACTTTGTCTCCTGTCATCATGTGATGACGTGTTACTTTAATTGCTTCCAAAAATTGGCAACATCAAGTTTCGAAACTAAGAAGCAACCTATACTATACATACACTAAAATACAATTGTATATTGCGATAAAATTGCATAAAATTAGTAAAATTTTACATCTTCTACTTGTAACTATAATTATATGTATAAGTACCTATCACAGTATTAATTGTAAGATTGGTATAAGTTGCGTTTTATACTAGCCATAAGATAAATTAAGTTACTCGTTGTACAAAGAAGGGTAAAAATAAAGAAAGAAAAGAAAATTAAACATTGCTTATTTATTTATAAAATCCTACCAAATTCAAATTCCAAAAATTCCTACAACCTCGTATTTTTAAAAGCAAATATAAAAAAAAACGGAAATTTGTATCAGGAGAATCAAAACGATCGAATTTGAGAAATTGTATCAGGAGAACATAAAGTGCGAGGAGGTATTCGTGCCACTTCTTGGAATTTGACGTCATCAAAATTCCGAGAATTTTGCCGATTCCAAGAAATGACGTCAAATTCCAGGAAATCCCGAGAACTGAGTTTGCGAAATTTCAAAGTCCAATTCTGAAAAATTGTATCAGGAGAACATGAGTTGCGAGGAGGTATTCGTGCCACTTCTTGGAATTTTGATGACGTCAAATTCCTAGAATTTTGCCGATTCCGAGAAATGACGTCAAATTCCAGGAATTCCCGAGAACTGGCTTTGCGAAATTTCAAAGTCCGATTTTGAAAAATTGTATCAGGAGAACATAAGTTGCGAGGAGGTATTCGTGCCACTTCTTGGAATTTTGATGACGTCAAATTCCGAGAATTTTGCCGATTCCGAGAAATGACGTCAAATTCCAGGAAATCCCGAGAACTGAGTTTGCGAAATTTCAAAGTCCAATTCTGAAAAATTGTATCAGGAGAACATGAGTTGCGAGGAGGTATTCGTGCCACTTCTTGGAATTTTGATGACGTCAAATTCCGAGAATTTTGCCGATTCTAAGAAATGACGTCAAATTCCAGGAATTCCCGAGAACTGGGTTTGTGAAATTTCAAAGTCCGATTTTGAAAAATTGTATCAGGAGAACATGAGTTGCGAGGAGGTATTCGTGCCACTTCCTGGAATTTTGATGACGTCAAATTCTAAGAATTTTGTCGATTTCGATAAATGACGTCATTTTCCAGGAATTCCCGAGAACTGAGATTGCGGAATTTCAAAGCCCGTTTTTGAAAAATTGTATCAGGAGAACATAAGTTGCGAGGAGGTATTCGTGCCACTTCTCGGAATTTTTATGACGTCATATTCTAGGAATTCCCGAGCACCCGTTTCGCGAATCCGAAACGCTCGAATTTGAAAAATTGTAAGGTTGCCCAATACAAATAATTTTATACTTCTTTTTTTTCTGATTTTTGGAGAGGTTTTTAAATGAATAAACTTGTTTTACCATTTTATTTTATGTTTATTGAAATTTTTCGATGTTATACATAATTTGTGAATGTGTTAACAATACGTGTATAAGTGTTGTATAATATTTTACAATATATAATATTTAATACAATTATTAATTTATATGTGTATAACAATTTGGTAGCTTGATTCTGATGCTGAATCCTAAGGTAGCGCATCTAGCAGTGTGATATTGCCATGTTCAGTTCTGGAACATAACAAAGAAAATGATTATTTAAATAATACTATAAGAATAACTTTATTCTCATGCAAATGCATGTTCACAAATAATTTACAAAATAATGAAAATCATAATTATAACCAACTACAATATTCTACAACTTACATTTATTACACTAACGATAAGTATCAGTTATTGTTATACCTGTTGCATTCTCTGCCACAGATAACAGGAAGTATTTACCGACAGTCGATAAAGCAGGATGAGTTCGTTACCATTTAAATTTAGTGGCGCCACTTTTAAAACATCACCACTATCATAGAACAATATGACTTGATAACCTTTCTAATTGTAAGTGAATAAGAATAAGATTATATGTGACTTACCATCGATCTACTTGTACATTGAAAATTATATAAAATTAATAACACAAATTAAAACAATGTTTCACCGCGAACGAAGGAAATGGAGACAGAACAGGAACTTAGTTTCAGACAGCCATCTCTGAACTATGATCACGATTTTTGATGATAACAAAAATTTACTATAAATCATATGTTCGTAGAACTCGTCGCGTCCATAGCACAGATCAAGCATGTATTCATAAATATAATAAATTATGTCGTTATCTGATAAGAGGGCATACTCTATATGTGTATATATGTATTTAAAGTTCAAGTTTGCAATTATATGTATACATAAGCAGAGATATTAAAAAATATATGTATAAATTTTGTAAGAAGTTTAAACAATAAAATCTTAACAGCAATGTTACATAATTTGTTACAAATTTCATATTGCTACTCGTTTCAATATTTACAATGGAAGATCCTGCCTGTAATAAAGTGTTTTGTTGATCAGAAATAAATTGTCTCTATTTTTCGAACACAATACACAAAGTATGCCCTCAGATTCGAACGATCAAGAAACGTGTACACAGTTATAGAAGTCGTATTGTGGTTATCTCGTTTAATTCTTACAATTAAGGCAATAGCCTTAACTTAATGGTATTTGTGAACTATAAACTCTCTTTGGCAGAAATTAACATAAGCGTAGTTAATTAGTCTCAGTCTCACTTGAAGAACGATGCACAAAGACCGGACTTCAACCCGATACTGGCATTCGAAAGACGTCTCGTCTTAATTAAATTCGTACGATCCGATCAACACGAGTTTCAATCTTTCCTTTCGCTATGTGTTTCGAAGACGATCCATTAGATAGGCAACCAAATTCGCGATCATCTTTTAAATTTCCTTTCAAAACCACCCCCTAATTCTACAACAGAGGAAGAAAAGTTGCAAATTATTAATTTTAAATCCTAATAATAATATTTTAGAAACGGAAGGTTGCAAATTGTTAATTTTGAATCCTAGTAACAATATTTTATGAAAGGAGAATTAAAAATGATTAATTTTTAATTATGACAAATAATTCCTTTGGAAAAGTAAATTGCAAATTATTAATTTTATTATTAAATCCTGCTAATAATTATTTAGAAACAGAAGGTTGCAAATTATTAATTTTAAATTCTGTTAATAATTATTTAAAAACAGAAGATTGTAAATTATTAATTTTAAATCCTGCTAATAATTATTTAGAAACAGAAAGTTGCAGATTGGTGTATTTTAATTCTGATTAAAATATCCCAAATTTAGTTGTCGATCTAATATTTACAATTTTCATTCGGAAACGCGTGAAAGGATAGACATAAAAGTATTCACATATCGAGTATTTCGCGAATGAAACCAACGCAATACTTAAAGTTATCTTTGGCGTTAATTAATGATCGAGCATATTGCATGTTGATAAGATTGTTTAACCACTATAAGTGTAATGCTTACATGTATGTACACCTTAACACCATACGATTCTATACTCATTTTGTTTTCTCTCAATCGCACTCCTCGATTCTCCATCGAAATTGCACGTTTCGACACGTCGAAATGCGCAGTTTCGTTTCTTTAATGCCGATAATTAGGAATGTTGTTGCAACTGGCCCTTTGAGTTTCGTAAAAGGTTATTCGTCTTACCAAACATCGTTCTTGTAAAATAAAAAAGAGATATTAATTCAAGAAGATATGGTCGCGAGCTTTCGCAAAGGCAATGGAGTCTCCAAATTTTCGAATAATAATGGTTGATATAAAATTTTTAATTACGAACGTTCGATTGCAGCGA
Organism: Stelis phaeoptera; assembly: GCA_943735885.1. NCBI lineage: Eukaryota > Metazoa > Arthropoda > Insecta > Hymenoptera > Megachilidae > Stelis > Stelis phaeoptera. The sequence continues at coordinate 11,018,467 of OX030933.1, forward strand.
TGTCAGACGGACCGGGTTTTTTCGCGCATGCGCGGCGAACGTAGCGTCAATGAAGTACACGTATGGGTAAAAAGGGGTATCTTAATCACCCATGCATGAGTTTACAAATAAAATATGTGTGAATGTATGAACGAATACACACATATACATAATATATTAAAGTTTTAAATAATAAATATGTATGTATAGAATTGTGTATATATGTAGACATAATTCAAACTTTATCTTTAATTCCAAATTTATTACGTGTATATTTATTTATATGAACGATAAAAGAGATAAATTAAAAGTGAAAAGAATGTTAAAATACCATTAAGCAAAATATATAACAACAAAATAAAATATTTAATTTGGCAAGAAAAATTAAAGAATACCAGAATGGTAATAGCACCCCTTAGATTTTAAATTAGATACGTCACCGGTAAAGGTCATTCTGACCGCGCATGCGCGAAAAAACCTGGACTATCTGACATCACTTTTCGATGGTCATTTATATTGCGTTTCAGGTTGGATCCTAAACATTCTTTGCGCCTAAGGATCACTATTCGTCATTGCGAAGGTATAAATGAAAACGTTATAAAAATAAACAAAGTTTCATCGGTAAAGAATATTGTAAAGAAAAAGTGATTAATACCATTTCGTCTTTTTGTGGAAATTATAATAAGTATAGTTGCAATATTTATTTAAACGATGTTTCAGGACGATGACAGTAAACGATTATCAATGTTCACTCCACGAGCCAAAGATCGTGTCTCGTTCAACTATACAGTTCATGGTAACACAGCGTGACTAGCGATACGTATACGATCTATCTATAACTATACAATAGTTGTCGATTATACTCGTGCGTGATTCATCGTTCCCTAAATTGACTTGTTTCCTAACGTTTCTCTCGATCCACGATACAATTAACACTTTGACTGCCATACCTTAATTAACATTCAACATTGAATCATTCAATCAAATTGGTAGATATTATGGCATTCGACGTGTTAAAGATCCATGGTATTTCAGACACCAACCAACTCGTACCATTCGAATAATACAATTTCGCAGTTTTGCTCTCAATCAGACGAGATTTTTAAGTATCTAATGTAATTGTCGTTACTTTCACGGTATAGTTGTTGCTGACGCGTTTGTCACGCGAATTGGTCGGGGTTTTTAATGGTCGCGCGAATAAAAATTGCGAATAACGCAGCGGCAGTATTCGAATGAGACGCAGAGCAGTCGATCGGATATTTTCTGGACAAAAACATGAGAGCACACTGAGAAAAAGGTTTAATCAAATGTAATATTATTCTTCTCTACAATGAACAATTTTTGTTTTACCTTTCGATACAGTTGTGTTTCGTTTATAAAAAGTTCACTTCAAGTATTTGTATATTGAATACTTTTGCAATTAAAGCAGATTTATTAACGTTAAACGTTTTTCTCAGTATTGTAGTGTGAGCAAACGTTTAATTTTCTTTTTTATACAACGAACATCCCTGGTTAGTCAAATAATAGTTAGTACACTATTATTCCTATGCAGTGCGACGGTACACGTCAATTTATCCCCGTCACTTTCCGATAATCAGAATTTTCCATTGACATTCCGCGGAAACAAAAGATGCTCAGACAGTCTTTACGATTTCTTCCGTATCGTTAACGCAAACATTCCCGTTAGATTTCTTGAATCTCCATCATACGTGTATAGTAAACTCTTGACGCTCTTGTTCTTTTCTTTGCTGGTACCTGAAATAGAAGAAACCTCTATAGTTTTAAATATAGCATCGACTATTAACACTTTCAGTCCGGGACCGAGTAAATTTACTCCCGACGAGATTAGATCATGTAATTTGATGCTCGGCAGTCTCGAAACGCAGTGTATCCGCTCCCGAGCGCTAGAGACATCAAAAGAGCTGTATCGTGTTACCTCAGGACTGAACGTGTTAACTAATATCATTTCCATGGTAGAAACAATCGTACAATATAAATAATTAATTAATGAAATTGAATAGTCTTCATAATTGTATTTCCTCCTTCGCTTTTTTAATTATATTGAAAAATTAAGGTTTATACCTTTGGACACACGATGGCCGTAAATTATAGCTAATTAAGGATACTAATACAATTTTACTGGTATACAGAGTTTTTTAAACTAAAAATCCTAGAGTAGGATGATCAAAGCACGAATGATGGCATCTAAATGGTTAAGGAACACAAGAAGTAAACGACAGAAGGTCGGACAGGATTTCAAGAGGACTCCTGTTGGAGTTTATACAAGGAGAGAATGAATCTTAACTTGGTATCAGCTTACTACGGTCTACGGAGGTTCGTGTCGATACCTAGCGAGCATAGATTCGACGGCCTCGATTGGTAGTCTACCCAAGCTGCCACCGTGACGGATTCCCGCTGACAGATTCTGCCAGTCCCGATCACGATCACGATCGCGATCACGATCACGATCGCATTCCACGTCGCTCAACTCGCGACTGTCGCTGAACCCGCTTGGCGGCAACAACGTCATGTCCTCCACCGAACTAAACAAAAGCAGATTTGTGAAAAGTCTTAAGAAAACGAGTGTCAAGAAAATTTCTTTTGTATCCAATTGAAAGTATATCTAAATTAATTTGGACGATTAAAGTTGATATATATTTAAATGAATTTAGATTTAAGACCTAATAAGACTTATTTAGGCAGCTCGTCCGAATTAATTTGATAACATGCAAATTCTTTTTCATATATTATTAGTAAAATTCATGATTGATAATGATGATGATATGATATGGAGTATTTGATTGGATAGAAAAATATAGTTTCTATAGTTTTCTTGGAAAGCATTATACATTGTACTAGTAATGTAACATATACTAGAGTGACAGAGAGTCTTTTCAAGGAACTTAACATTTCTCCATTATTCATTTCTCATCGACACGAGACCGGTGATACGAATACTGAATATAATCAGGAGACTGAGTGCTATGTGGAAACAAACAAACCTTGGCTACCTGCGAGTGGACCGGCTCGGCTGTCGGCTTCGTCGTCTCCCGAGCGAAGGTGAACCTTCGTTGTTGGATTCTGTACTCGATTCCACGCCTCGTGAGAATACGTCTGTAAATATAATTTGATCCATTGGACGTATCGGAAAATGTCCGATGTCTAAATTTTAAGTTTCCAAAGTTTCAAATTTCTAACTTTCAAATCTCAATTTTCCAAATTTCCAAATTTCCAACTTTCCAAATCTCAAAATTCTAAATTTCAAATTTCCAACTATCCAAATCTCAAATTTCTAAATTTTAAATTTCAAAATTTCGAACTTTCAAATCTCAAATTTCCAAATATCAGATTTCTAAATTTTTAATTTCGAACTTTAAAATCTTAAATTTCCAAATTTCGTACTTTGAAATCTCATATTGTCAAATTTCCAAACATCAGATTTCGAAATTTTAAATTTCAAATTTCTAAATTTCCAAATATCAAATTTCTAAACTGTAAATGTTCAAGTTTGAACTTTAATTAATTATATCGAGAAGACTACCTCTGCAAGGTTTCACTGGTACTCTGTAACTAGGTCCGGCGCACTCTCCGCAAGGGCTTCCGGACGTGTCGCTTCCGGAACCCTGACGACTCGAGCGCAGCTTACTTTCCGCTTCCGCGATGCTCGGGAAGTATCGTTGCTTGTGCCACCTTGACGTTTTAGACCTGCACGTGAAAGAACACCAGAAAGAGGAAGAGAAAAGGGTCGAGGAACGGGACATCAAGCATCGAGCAAAAGGAGTTTGGACGTTCGCTAAAATTCGATGCATGCGCATTTCGGGTGCTTGAAAGAAAACAGTTACCTTTCGAAGTCCACGCTGGACCTCTCGTAATCGATGGTATTGATGTCCTCGTTCTCCAAGTGGCCAAACGTCTTAAACTGCATCGTGTAGTCGAGGGTGGCAGTCGTTACCGAACGATTCTCCCGTCCTGGGACACTGAACGTCGCGTACGGACTAATTTCATACATTTCTGTAATAAAAACATCGCACAAACAAAAGTGACATTTATCCATCTCCGGTTGTTTCCTTACAGACGACTGTCTAATACGAAGAAAAACCAACCTGAACCATGATCATTAGGCTTGTGATTCTCTTGCTTTACCGGTGAACTAGTATACACTTGATGATTCCTTCTGTTATCCCTTTCAGCCGTAGACTTCAGCTGCATGGTTGACATACAGCTGGAAAGATGATGGTGTTGCTGATGTTGTTGCTGTGGTTGAACAAGTCCCAGTCCCGACTGTTGATTCTGTTGCTGTCCAGGAAGTATCTCCCCCAAGTAATTCGCCCTGAAAGATACAATGAAACGTATTAACAAATTCATTTGTTCGATAATGAGAAACTGATGGACAGGAACTTTGATACACACCTGCCACTACGTTTCAGCATCACGTATCCCAAAATGGCAGCCGAAACGATGAGTACAATCGCGCAGATGAGAGGAACCACCACGTAGAGCACCTTTTGATTGGGTATTGTTTTCTTCACATCGTCCTCCATGATTAGATCGTTCGGTGGACCGATGCTGACACCGCTGAGGGTGGTCGTAGCGAATTCCATTTGCGTTTGCGTCGATCCAGCGTCGTTGTGGGCTGTTAAGCGTAAACTGTACCAGGAGGCAGTCTTCAGGTCTCGTATAACTAGGTTTTCCGTGGCGCGACTCGCTACCAGGATCCACGGTTCGGTACTGATTCGTCTTTTGTACTCAACGGTGTAGTATTGTATGGGACAGCCGCCGTTTGGCCAGGATAATAGGTTCAACTTCACGGATGTTCCATTGGCGCTGATGATGTCTCGTTCTTTTGGTAACAGCGGAGCTGTAAAGACGACGTACAAGATGACGTAGAAATTTCGAGGAATCAATTTATGATCTCGCAAGAAAAGTAACGGTACCAGTCCCTTTCGTTGTCGCGCTGATCAAAGGACTCGGATCTCCGGTACCCACACGATTGTGAGCCGTCAGGTGAGCCAGATACGAAGAACCACACTTTAATCCTGTTAAAATGAACTCGGTCTGCTCGGGTGACAACGCGATTTCTTCCCAACCACCTTGGTCCCTCTTGTAACTTAACACGTAGCCTGATAAAAGTGACAGAGATTGAGTTGGATACGATTGTAGGCGTAGTGGAGAAAAGTGTAGACGTGTTTGTCTGTCTCCGCCCCAGACGCCCTTGGTTCGGGTCGACGGCCGTCAGGTGGCTGTGAGATAGGTGTGTGTTCTCTCGTTAGCGGCCGTCCGACATGCTCTTCGGATATATTCGATAGTCCGAAGAGAGGTATCAAGGCGTCTGGGGCAGGGATCGGCTGTCGTCAGCCCAAGTGACGAGTCTGACAGTCGATCCCGAGACGAAACGTCAATTAAGAGTCTACACGATGTAATTTGATGTTGCCATTTGACGTGTATACCTTGAATAGTAGCACCACCGTTATTGGGATGATTCCATTGAAGTCTTATGCTGTTCGTTGTGCTGTACTGAAGTTCTAAGGTTGGTGCCCTGGGTGGCATCACGACGACCAGCGTGTAAGTGATGGAATCATCACCGAACAAGTTGCTGGCTGAACAAGTGTAATTCCCTGCCACCGATTGTTCTAACACTGAAATTTGTTTTCGATACATTTGTTAGCGACGACGTATTTTTAAGGGTCGTCGAAGGCAATCAGCCCGACGCTATTTTGCTTTCGAACGATTTATGATAGGGAGTTGGCCCACGTGGGGTCTGAGAAAATGTTCGCAAGGACGGCAATCCAGGCACCCGACGATGGCTGGTGTTTGAAAGGAAACATGGGAACGATTGGGAAAGGCAAGCAGCCCGACGTTGCTTTGCTTTAAAGAATAAAGACGTTGTTCTCGAAGGATCTAGCTTTCTAACATAAATTAGTTGTTTCAAACTAACCATGAATATTAAGATGACCATCAGCGGTTAGCTCGTAATGACGGCCAGTAGATACCTGACCATTTCGATACGTCCAGATTGGACTAGGCGTAGGATTGCCCACGACCAAACATGACAACGTAATCGACGATTTAATCGCTCTTCTCAGAAGCTGCGAGAAAGACGCCACTCTGGCTGGAGCTTTGAAAACAATTTTCAAACGTCGATCAAATCAATCTAAGAATCTTCAGGAAACAAAGAAAGAAAGATCATGAATAATAAATACCTCTGGTATTTGTAGTTTGTGTTACTATGGTGGTTGATTCTCCCTCGCCCAGTCCAGTCGTTGCCGACACCCAAAACTCGTACAATTGTCTGAAACATATTTATTCGTCGTTTCAAGATTTCAGATTGGTTTCGTAAAATTGAATTAATTACCTCTCGACTAAACCTCGTAGCTCCATGGTGAGTGTGTCGGTGGGCGATGACGGAGGCTGGTGCATGGTATGGGTGTTGTGGTTGCTGGAACCGGCTTCCCTGCTATAAACCGTGTATTTGGAGACGTTCCCATTCGGTTGCAACGGGGGCAACCACGAGACTAATATACTTTCGGCCGTTAATGCTAAAGCTTTGATGCCAGCTGGAGGACCAGGGACTAAATCGGGACAGTGCGTAAAATCAGTTTCTTTAAAATTCTATTAGGTTGTCTCAAAAGTTGCTTTCCCTATCTGCACACAATAGGCCAAAATTAATCGTACATAACTCAATAAAGTATTATACATTCGTTATTTATTAACAAATCGAAAGGAACTTTTGGGACAACCTAATACTTCTTCATAATTTACAAAATAATTGTACGATTATGTAACAAGCACCGAATAGTAATTGATTCCTACCATCCTCCTCTGTTGTACAAAATATTGACGGACTCAAAACTCCATCACCCGCTCCCGTGTAAGCCAGTACTCTGATCGAATAATTCGTATACTTGTACAAAGTGTGTAGATAGGTTTCTACGCTGGATGTTTTCTTCACCTCGCCCACTGTCGAGATATCCACTGGGGAAAAGAGACACGAATCAAAAAGTGGAAAAAACAAACAGTATAAGATTACCGATTGTAATAATTAATTTCTGAATCATTTACTGTTGTCAGTGGGTACTGGTCTATAGTACACCTTGTAGCCCTGAATGATGCCACCATGCTGATGAGGAGGCGGTGCGCTCCAGGACACTTTAACACTTTGAGAGGACAAAGGGACACAAGACACCTGGGTCGGCGGTGTCTCCGGTACTGAAACAACAAGACTAATTGCAATCGATTCGTTTAAAAGATTTATTTTATTCCGTTGAACATTTATGTTTGTCGCACCTCCCTCCTGAGTTGTTCCAACAATGGGTACGCTGGCCGGACCGCTGGCTATACTGTTGAAAGCCCTGATCGATATATCGTACTTGGTGAACTTTCTGAGGCCAGTGAGTTGCACCTTTGTCGTCGCCCATCCGTTCACCGTTAAACTTTTGCTCTGGTTCACACCTGACGTCGAAGATGAATGCTCCGACCATGTCACTATGTAGCCTAATAGATCTCCGTTACAGGACTCTTTCGGAGGTGGCTGTGAATCAATTTTCAACTCAATCGTAAAGCATCTTTATTTAATATCGTAAATATTGAAAATTCCTCCTATTGATTACTATCCACTGGTACATTACTATATGTACTGATTGATAATTATTATTTTATACCGTTAGTACTACTACTAATACTATTTTTAGGGTTAAGTAGAATCATCGAATAGAAATCAGCGTTTACCTGCCAGCTAACCATAAGTTCCCCAGGTCCAGCTGACTGAACCTTGATGTTCTGCGGCGGTTCGGTGGGCGCTGTGACAAAATTAATCAATGAAACGATTAAAATTTGTAAATTGAAACATTTCACGAAGCCGGTTTGAAACTTTGATACATATATTTATTTCTGTACCTTCTTCCTGAGTTTTCGCCACCACAGGATCGGTTGGTATGCTCACGTCTATCGAGTTTATAGCGAATATGCGAAACGTGTAAGTCACGGCCGGATGAAGACCACCGACAAGAGCCACTTCCTGATCGTCGCTGGTCGTTTCGAAAGGGGATAAACCTGTAAATATTTGACAATTCGTCAGAACCGATTACGAGGCAACGGTCTGTCAAACGAACGAGAAGCCTTGATAAAAAAAAACCTTTATTATATGCATATTAATCCTTTGAGATGGAATATTACGGAGAATCGGACGGGGGATAGGTTGTTTGTACGTAAATTGAGGAATTTTATTTTGCAAAATATCCGCGATAAATTTGATTACCAGGAACAGATCGATATTTCCATGATAAGCATGCATTTTATCGAATACCTATTTCGTCGTGGAATAAAATGGTTGTTCGTCGAAAAAGCATACCTTGAAAAATAAAACACGAGAATGCGACGGATTCGAAGAGGCTCTCTTTGAAAGGGTACTGAGAGCGGAGGTTTTAAATAGACGTGAAACGGATTTGCGTACCATTCTGAGTGGGATGGATGGCGTTTCCGCTATTCGAAGTTCCGGGCGTGTAAGTGACATTGTGCGTTTTCGCGGGATTCCAATCATCCGCCAAACCGTGATTCAAAGACCGATACTGAATAACGTAATTTCGTATCGGGCTGTTTCCGTCGAAAGCCCTCTTCCACAGTAATCGTATCGATCGCGAGCCGATTTCTATGACCTCCAACGAGGCTGGCGGATCTGGCCTCTCTGCACTCGCAAAATAAACACAATTTATACCATTACCTCTGTCACGATGAATTCATTCGTTCGCAGTATATTTTTCTCTAAATAAAACAGGCTGATCTGTTCTTTGTTTATTCAACACCTTTTCCGCGTACAACCCGCCTTGTTTCAAATGATCGGTTTTCAAAAAATATCTGACATTTGATGACATAAAAGTATTACGAAATAATACTTGTGTTGCATCAATTTTAAGCTTAAAGTGTGGTGGAAATAACTACATAAGTGACTCGTTAATATTCTTAATGTAAATTCGCTGGTTTATAATATTATAGAAGACAACGATCGATTTTGAAACACACAAAGTCTGATATAATTTAATGACATAAAAGTATTACGGAATAATACTTGTGTCGCATCAATTTTAAGCTTAAAGTGTGGCGGAAATTACTACATAAGTGACTCATTAATATTCTTAATGTAAAATGATTGGCTAATAATTATAGAAGACAACGATCGATTTTAAAACACGCAAAGTCTGACACAAATTCATGACACAAAATTGTCACAAAATAACATTCATAATATATCAATTTAAAGCTTAAAGTTTGATAAAAAGAACTGTACAAGTTCCTTATCGATGTCGTCGATAGAAAATACCTTGAACAGCCAAATAAATGAGATGCTCGCTTCTTCCATACGCATTATCCGCTGTACACCTGTAGACACCCGAATCCTGACGATCGCTGCTTCCTATCGATAGCTGCGATTTCAATCCGCTGTCCGTCTTGATTTGACTGATACTCAACCGATGTGTATTCGTATCCAAACGATCGCTGTTGTGCATCCACTGAACCTCTATAGGATTATCCCCGATGACAGTACAGTCCAACGTCACCGATTCCCCACGACGTATCGTCACGTTTTTGCTTTGGAACTCGAATCTAGCTGGCTCTGAGAACGTAACAACATATTCCTTTAAGACTTTGACAATTAAATACTGTAGGTTGGACAAATTGAGGATCGAGAGATCCTGGGTTCGAGGGAAGACGATTAACGTCGTAAATCTTCAATGGAAACACGCGTTCTTAATTGTATTTATTGTACAGTGGTCTTTAGCTATTATGAGTACTTAACTAAAAAAAAAAAGTTAGCATCAAAAGGTATATTGCTTGATGGTAAACTTTTAAGAAATAAAACCACTGCATCCTTAGTTTTGCTGCAAAACTTAACACTCATATGTGAACGACACTTGAGTTTCCATCGAAATCGATTAACCATATTATTAAAAATCTTTAACTACAAATACTCGGATGCTTGAAATGATAAAGCTTGTTAAAAATTCAACAAACGACTTGGAAAAAAGTGTTCACCGTGAACAGACACGTAGATCACTTTGCTGAGACCGGAGCCGATCCCATTATTCGCCCGACAGAGATAGTGTCCCTCGTCCTGGGGTCCTGCGGAAGCCGTCCACAACGATCCATTTGGCAATATGGTTAGCCTGCCGTCCGAGCCGTCGACCAACGGTTGATAATCGTTGGAACTTCTACCCTTGGCACGTAGCCACGTGACACGTGGCGGCGGGAAACCCTTCGCCTCGCAATGAACGTTCAACGGGTTGCCGAGCAGGGTGGCCACGTCTTGCGGCTCGAAGATCCATTGCGGCGGTACTTTGACCAAAAGTTCGGCCGTGTGGTTCACTTTGGCTGCGCTGTTCGTCGCCACACAAGTGTACTTGCCGCTGTGGCGGGAGGATAGTTCCTTGAAAACGAGCAGACTGAAGAACTCCGCGACCCTTTCCTCGATCTGAAACCAGGAGACGCGTATGAGCGTGCGGTTCTCGCGGTCTGCCAGTGGAAATTTCATTATCCTGCTTCAACTCGTAGACTGAGGAATTAAGAAGCTTAAAAAAGCCTCTATTCGATTTCTCGATAATAATTAGTTATTAGGTTTAATTAAATTTTAGAATAAAACTAGGAATATTCCCTTAAATTATAATTTGTATGTTTGTTAGGACATTAGGAGATTAGGGTTCGTTTTATAAGAAACTTTAACGTCTTCTATAACACTTTGACCGCCACGTTAAAGGGGCTGAAAACTTCGTTAGGCAAAGCATTTATTTCTTCCAAATTTTATTTGTTATTCTTACAATTTTTCGTCATTTCTATTATTCAGAATTTCGAGTAACCTAATACGACGATTTCTAATTAAGTCATTGAAAGGATATAAGGAAATTCAAGTGTCACCTATATATGAGTGACGTGGTAGTTAAAGTGTTAAGGGTACAGTTGTCAGTGAAGAGAAAGACGTACACGTAAAGAAGACGGTAATGGTTCGCCGTCTTTCAGCCAGGAGAAATAGATTGGAAGATCACCGGAAGTGACGCTGCATGTGACCTGAGCTCGACTGCCTTCCTGCAGGTTTGGGGGGAAATTGAACGGGCTCATGATTGGAGGACCTGAAATCAATAATATCGAACGATTATAATCATAAACCGTGAAGAATATAGCAAGCTTCGAAGGTTCAGATTTTGATTATTAATAATAATTTCAAGTTTGAAGTTTTGTTAATATTGTGATTATCAAAAAGCGGTAAATATCGCAAAAAGTAGGCTAATTATTTTTGTACAAAATGTATTAACATCCATCCACGTGTTCATCAGTCGACCTGAACTTTTCTTCGTCCAGACGGTCTCTGACAAATGAGAAAAAGTTGAAAGTTAGCGCTACACGAATTTTTCCGAGCGTGCAATTCCCTTCTTTTAGCTCGTGACTTTCTTCTGAATGTAAGCTAGACGACCGCGAAGAAAGAAACAAAAACACTACACTGTGTGTGTATCTATCTACGTACGTACCTGTATAAAAGATACTTGCGATTATTCTACGTTCCAGAGAAATATAACTTTTTTCCTAATTGAATTAACTTTGTTTGTCCGTCACCGTTGCACAAATTACAATTGATAGATTTCATATCGATACAGAAATATGAGTCACAAGTCAAAAGCCTACATTTTCATATTTTTCTCAGCTCGAAATTAATTAAATCTAAACGCTTAATTTTTAAATTACAAAATTCATATTAAAGTAAAAAATCTGGTTTTCTAGGTTTCTGTATCTTTCTTAGAATGAAGTTATTTAAATCCAAATGCTGTATTTTTAAATTACAACAATTTCGAATTATAGAATTTGTGTGTAACTCAACGCAGAGAATTATAAGTCAAAAGTCCACATTTTTATATTTTTCTCAGCTCGAAATTAATTAAATGTAAATTCCAAATTACAAAATCAATTAAACCACTTAATATTTAAATTACATAATAATCCCAAATTACAAAATTCATATTAAACCGACACAAAGGATTATAATAAGTCAATAATATGATTTTCAGATTTTTACATTAATTTCTTCACCCTATGAATCCACGATGAAGTACTCACTGCTGACGGTGAGTCGAATGTCTCTGCTCGCCGTTTCTCCAGATCTAGCTCGAACCATGCAAGTGTAAGTACCAGCATCGTTTGGATCCACATTCGCGATCGTAAGGTGGCCCTCGCTATCGACACGATGTCTTATGTCAAGAGGTAGTTCAACTCCACCACGGGACCATTCGACCGACGTGATAGGATAACCCGAATAAGGACAGGCTATGGTGGTATCGACACCGGCAATCGCTCGTACTGGTCCTATCGATCGAATATACGGTGGTCCTGAAAATTATTAATCGACCTGAAGTGTCCTCTGATATTCACGACCGCAGTTTCATTCATTGTTCCCTCGGCAAGCATCAACAGACACATAAACATCGTAGTTCAAAAACTTCCTTCATTTCTACTATACCAAGGTTTCTTAGATTTATATGATATTTAATTTAAAGAAATACATAAACATTTACTTAATCGAGCTTTTCAATCGAGTATCAAGGAAAAATTGTTAGAAAATTACACAGACTGGTTTAAACAGAGCCAGCGTTCGTCCATAATTATATTGTTATTTGCTTTAGTTTTAATAATTTGAAAGTTTCGTGGTCCTCTGTTGTACCATCATGAAAATTACCATAAATATTTAGTCTGGCTTTATGCTCGACTGTAGCGAGCGTGTTGGAAGCGACACAGGCATACAGGCCGCCATCCTCAGCCCCAGCCGATGATATGTTCAAGTGACTGATTACGTCTCCGGATTGATCGACGTACTGTCCTATCGCGTACCTGTTCGGACATTGTTCGCAGTTAAGTAGCGGAATATCGATTGATGGGATCTAGGTGCGTACCTGTGTCCAGCTGCGATTTCGCTCAGTGGTTCTCCGTCCAATAGCCAGGTGAAGGATGGCGGCGGAGATCCTGTTGCTGAGCATCTCAAAGACACCGGAGGTCCTGGTCGTAAAGCTTGCTCGATGAAAGTGTACTGTAGCTCTGGTACAGTGTCTAAAAGATATTTAAAGAAATAAATAAAATTATTTCCGTATCACGTGTGGACTTAGGAACCGTTTTGTTATCGAATAAATATGAGTTTGCAAGTGGTAGTCGATATGTTAATTCTAGAATGGCGAATCGCTGAGATACGCGACGATTTAAATTTAATTTCAAACTTTTATTAATTTTTTAAACTCTAATCGTCGGTCACCTTTGACCCTAGGGTCATCGTCTGCTTTAATCTATATACTTTCATTTCTGTGTAGTACTCCAGGGTAAAGTTTCCTAGTATAATCACGCGTGTAAGTTTTAAATCACAAAATTTATTCTTTAACAAACCCCTGAGCTCCTGGGATGTCCATATCCCCTCAGCGTCCACGGTTTTAACCCTCGAACGGGAAACTGACGATTCCCATCGATTAGGAAATAATATTTCAAGAAGTAGCGTTTCAAAATGTAATAACATTAAGTATAAAGTTAAATTTAAATCGTCCAAGGATTAATCGAACGCATTCTCGTATACAATCGTAGGTTTGGAAGATGATCGATTCGATATCTGGATGGCCAACTTGTTCGATGGGATATACCTCCTAGTTTCAATTCCGCAGTGGCTTGAGCGTTTTCCTTGTCGCTTCTAACGAGGCACTGATACATCCCCTTGTCCTTTCGGCCGACCGAGCCTATCATGAGGACCAGAGGAGCCAGCAATCGGATTTTGGTGTCCTGGGCGGTCAATACCGGCACACCATCGTGCAACCACTCGACGCTCTCGACCGGATAACCCTCCACCGTGCAATTCATAGTGGCGGACTCTCCGGAATTGATGATCTGTAAATACCGGGAAACGGTTAACGATTCGTGCTCGAAAGTTAATGCCCGTGTCGCGATTTACGTGGCTGCAAAGCGAGGGGCACTCCCTTTGCCCTCGCCCTCCTCGAGTTTAAAGGGCTTACATGCAATCACGAGGTCGAAAAAAGGAAAAGCGATCTTTTGCGAATTTTTTTAAATGCGTCTAATTGCATTCGAAACACCCTTCTTTGAAAGAATGAATTTTTTTCGACCTCGTCATTGCATTACGCGTTTATTCATTCGTCTTCCTTTCTTTGAAAGAATAAAACCGACATTTTATATATTCACCGCAAGATTATTTCTCGAAGAAATATTATAATATCTATGAATTTGCAGTGAATTTTCAGTATGTAAGTAAAATCGTAGACTAAGAATTTCATTTCTGTCGCAAAACGTTTTCATAAATTATTAAAATTAATTTCCACGTTCTACAACATTGATATTTTCCACGAAACACGCGACGCAACGTTAACACTAGAACTACCGACGTTCAGTGTATCCTTACTTGAAAATTAAAACTGAAATAGAAAACAAAATAAATGAGTCGTGAAACGTAAACAGACATATAAACTGCCAATTTATATTTCGATAAGAACCTTTTAATCAATTTTCTAATTTAAAATAAGAAATGAGAAGTGAATCATTTAGTGTTAATAGTACTGAAAAATGTATAATACACTGTGCATAATTGTCTATTAATCTAACAAGACATTATACTCATCCAGATAATGAGAACGGATGAAACTGCAATGATTTCCATGCAAGGAAACTGATCGAATCGCAATAATTATTTACAAGCTCGACAACATTTTGCTTTGCGTACAAAGTGTGCAAATATTTACGGGTATACCTGAACACGGGGTTGTATCCTAGCGTTCAGTTTTGACGTGACCGACAGGTGTGTTTCCGCCCGTTGCTCTCCAACCTGATTGCTAGCTCGACAAATGTACCTTCCCGCGTCCTGACCGTCCACACGACGGATTTGCATCAAATCACCCCACAGCTGAATTCGACCGAACGACTCCACCGGTATCGAGTGTCCTGGAACAACGAGTTAACCGCTGCTTGATTCCCGTTACCATTATACAGGGATAAAACAGGACGTTAAAGCGATATTTTCATCGTTTTTGCCGCTCGAAACACGGTCGAACACGCGTTGATATTAGATCGTTGGGTATCGGACAGTCTGATTGGATTTCATGACATAACAGTATGACATAATGACACGTGTGGTATATCAATTGAAAGCTTAAGATCTTGTGAAAATTACTACATACGCGGCTTGTTAATATTGTTGATATCAATCGTGCGGTTCTTGGTTGAAGGAATCAATTCACATCGCAGTGTCGTTCATTAATAAATATTAAAATTTCCGATTGTCTGTGTTTCAAAATTGTAATGGACCTTTTTTATTTATAAACTCCTAATAATTATAAACTCCTCGTTTGGAACAGCTGCATAAAAACAAAGGGTAAACTATCAACGTCCTTTGTATCAGAGTTTTGAAATCGACGACCATTTGCTATAATTAACTCCCCAGTGATTCTGTTTTAAGAATATTAATGGAACATTTATGCTGTCATTTTCAGCAGACTTTCAGCTTTAAATTGGTACATCACGAGTACTATTCTGCGTTACTTTTCTGTCATCAATCCCTGCCAGACTTTCCGTGTTTCGAAACGTGTCATTAACGAAACGATATTTATTCAACCCTAGATCGCTAAACTTAAATGAGCGTTACTCTGACGTTAATTGAAAGCATCCTTTATTTATTGCAAACAAAATAGCAGAACTTAATTCCTAATTAAAAAATTAACTTCGACGACTGTTTAGTGATCTTTGTTCAAGAAAACTTATAATTATCAGTGGATTTATGAAAGATACCATTGAAACTGTAAGCTGGAATGTTAGGTAAACGTAGAAAAACAACCACCGTAACATTGATAACAAATGTTTCCGTTTGGAAACGGTGTGTGAACAATCCTAAAGCAAACACTTCGCGCCAGAGCGCGTATAGTACACGGTATATTTGAATTAAACGGTAAACAATCCCCTGATGAAACCAACCGTTAACATCGCGATACCAGGTAAATTGAGGGGGTGGACTTCCTTGGGCCGAACAGGTGAGATGAACGTCCGAGCCGCTTTCCGCAGAAATCGCGATCTGAGATCTTTGCATCAATCTTGGTGGCATCGATCCACTTGGTTCTACAAATTAAACACTTCGATAAATATCGACATAATTTCGCAACAAACAAAAAAAGAAGATCCTTGATAAAACGGAAATCAATTTTTATACGGGATAAATCACTCGAACTGATTATTTTAAATTCTTTTCTTTCAGACAACAAGGTTCAAGGAAGTTTGTACAATAATCGTGATAAGTTTTTAAAAAGAATAAAATTGAAGTTAGGGGTACTTTTGTAAATGATTTATCAGAGAATGTTTTAATCAAGGAACATGCCTGTTACTGTTAATGTCGCAGGCTCGCTTCTTCTCCTCTCGCCGGTTAACGCATGAAGGGTTAAACACGAGTATGTAGCCCTTCCGTCCTCGGGTCTGGTGGCCCTTATATGAAGATCACCCTGGGAAGTGACCACGAATCTTCCCCCTGCAACAAAAACACGGGGCGAACATGTAAATAAGTATTTTTTAAATATTTCAGATTTTGCATCGGTCATTCGATTAATATCCTTGAAAAGTTAATTTTTATAATAAGGATATTGTTATTATTATTCTGTCTCTCGAGGCTAACTGTGATACCAGTTATAGTAGAGATAGACGTACTTTATGGTATAGGATGATATTAAATATTAATGGTCGTTATTAATATCATAATATTTTATATTAGGCATGGAGTTGGTAAATTTTAATTTAAAGCGAGGTCAGTCGATTCAACTACGACGTAATTGAATGATAATTAAAAATAAAGACAAATTTTAAACAGGATTGTTACTTCGTCGATAACACAAGGTGGTAAATGGATGTTTCAGTACTAAGTGATTACTTTACTGTTAATAGTATCATGTTTCACTAATAATATTAGTTAGTAAATTGAAAGCTTAACCCTTTGCACTCGAAGCATATTTAATCCTTTCAGGAAAGCTTCCAAAATTGCTACGAATGCTCGAGAATCTATTTAGTTTTATTTCTTTCGTTAATCTTTTATATCCTAATATAAACAGAGCTTAAATTTCACATTTTTTAAAAATATTCTGGTGAATTACATATGTCGCCGCAGAAGCGCCACTCGAGCGCAAAGGGTTAAGTCCTGAGTCATTAACACGTTGACTGCCACAGTGAAAACGGACGCGTGTAGTCAGACACGCTGAAATCCTAATTATAATTAACAATACAGTCAACTAATTTTCAAATTTAACTTTTCAATTCGATAGCTAACATTATTAGCTTAATGATAACGCTATCCGTGGTTTGTTTCGTCATTTCTTTTGTTAATTATTTGATTGTAAAAAATTTCGGGTGCCGGTCACCGGTGACCCCCGTGGCAACCAACGTGTTAATATTTTCAATCTGAAAGCTTAAGTCTTAAGTTATAAATATCCTTAAGTCAGCACCACGTTATAAATTGTAATTTATCAAAATACCATTGAAAAGACAATTTCGAAAAGAAGACACCTCCGTCTCTCAATTTTAAAAGATCTCGAGCCTTCCAAGATCCTTTCACGTCTCGATCGAAGACAAAAACGGGTTATTCTTTCGATTTCCTGCTGGTCACTGGAAATAACGCGATATTTTCGTTGGGATTCAAGCAACAGGAACGGAAAGGTTATGCAAAATCCTCGGCATCTGTCGATGAAATCCCGTCGAATCGTTGGCCAAACGGAGCCGTCAGGCGTGAAATTTTCAATTTACTCGAGCCAATGGCCAGACATCCGGTACCAGGCTCGATTCGCTAGACCCTATAGTTGGACAGCTCTACCTTGAAACTTCTTTTCTGTCTGGATATTCCTCGTGCATAACAGACACGAGGAATTATTATCAATTGCCAAATAATTTTCTGTATCAAACAAACGATCAATGAATATAAAATCTTAAGGATCAGTTAATTCTGAATGGAGAAACTCAATAAATCAATGCCCGATATTTAATATTCAAAGTTACTTTTCTAAAAGTCAAATAAATCTCCACAAATTCCGTCCCATGACGACATTTATTGCATTGCTTGAAAAATCTGATTCAAACCAGTCCACATACAATTCCAATGTTCAATTAATTCCTGATTGTTTGCTTGATAATTTGAATCCTAGACAAGAACGCCGGTTGACTATGCAGTGGGAAAGATAAAGAATTTGAACACGAAACATTGTAATTAACACGTTGACTGCCACAGTGAAAACAGACGTGGGTAGTCAGACACGCTGAAATCCTAATTATTAACAATACAATCAACTAATTTTCAAATTTAACTTTTCAATTCGATAGCTAGCATTATTAGCTTAATGTTAACGCTATCCGTGGTTTATTTTATCATTTCTGTTGGTAATTATTTGATTGTACAAAATTTCGGGTGTCGGTCACCGGTGACCCCCGTGGCAGCCAACGTGTTAATAGAACAACGTACCTAAATTCGTAAGGTATGGACTCGACGAATTCGTCGCTCGATATTTACGTTTACGTGAACTCTGCTAATCACGGAACAAGGAAGTAATTTCCTAAGTTTGAAATTGCGTGCTCTTAACACGTTGGCTGCCACGGGGATCACCGGTGACCGGCACCCGAAATCTTGTAAAATCAAATAATTACCAAAAGAAATGGTTAAATAAACCACGGATAGCGTTAACATTAAGCTAATAATGCTAGCTATCGAATTGAAAGGTTAAATTTGAAAAATTAATCGACTGCACCCTTAATAATTAGGATTTTATCGTGTCTGACTACACACGTCCGTTTTCACTGTGGCAGTCAACGTGTTAATCCCGAACACTGATCGATCAATTCTGAAAATCGACGAATGTCGTAAATCAATATCCAAAACCATCCTTGAAAAGGTAAAAAAAAAAATCGTTCAATAAATTCCACCCCATAGCGTTTCATCGAACTTGGTCGTCACTCCTTGTTCCTGTATCGTCGAACCCTCGTCCTATATCAAAGGATATACCCAGAAGAAACCACGAAATCCACCGTTACGTAGACACCTCGAAAGAAATAGGAAATAAAAGAGAGAGAGAGAGAGATAGACAGGGAGGGTTACCGTGGATGTCGAGGGGTCGAACACCACGAAAGAGGCAATTTAATATCGCCTTCCCTGGACGGAATAAAAATACGAAGATAAATAGCTCGTAACTTTGCTCGACTACCTTAGTCCGATGGTACATCCGCATCACGATCGTCGATAGGTGTGTGAAAATTGAAAATTGTAAAGGAACGTATGGCTATGAGCCACACCGTGAACCTTCCGGTTTATTCGATTCTGTATCTTACCGTTAGCTTTTATTTCACTTTGTACAGGGTCAGGATTCAGGTTAATTGTATCCTTAATTGGGGAAGTGGAGATCTTATCATTCAATTGATTTCAATTATTTTCTACTTCACATTTTGTACTCCGAGCATTTTTGGATACGATCGAATCTGGTCTACTTTTTTTTCCAACAAACTTTCACAAACAAAAATAAAAGAGTCGAGCTTAAAATTAACCCGAAAACAGGACCTCGATGCTCGTATCCTCGCGGCAGGACGAAGAGGAACGGTCTGGCCGGGGGTCTATCGATTCCTCCATTCTCTTTTTTCTTTTTCTCTGAAGTTTTTTCTTGATCGTTGACTGGTCGCGTCAAACCGTTCTCGCCAGCTTTGCCGCCTTTCTTGCCGGCTGGGTTGTCTATTCCACGGAGGACACATTTTCATTTTCTCCAAGGAGTACCATTCCCTTCTATCCCCCCCGTCGTCAACCCTTCAGTCACGTCATTGTCCCACGATACCGGGCGAAACACGCGATCCACTAAGCACTTTTGTCCCCGGAAACCGTCCTTTCGCGGCGATTCGCTGGAAAAAAAAGGGATTAACGTCGAGATTCCCAGACGATTTTCTACGTCATCGTCCGCCGTGACCCCGTTTCCGGAGGCTGTTTCAATTTTTAACGCGTCCCGGGAAGAGACCGAGGACAGGATTCCGTTTTGATGAATTTTACGTGGTTTTGACGGTTTCGTGATTCGAGGGAGTTTTGGGAAAAAGAATGGGGGTTGGATGATTTTTGGAAACAGCGGTAGTTTGTTAGTTTTTGAAGATGAGGTAGATTCGTATGGGTGTTGTTTTGTATAGTTATGAAAATTATATATAAACATATATACCGATGTATTGTTTGTATTTATATGAAATGGTTGATTATGAAACAGAGGAAGTTTGTCATTAATTTCATGACATAAAAGTGTCGCAAAATGGCACTTATGATGCATCATATCATAGCTTAACATCTGACAAAATTTACTGTATAAGCGTTCCGTGGATACTCTTAACTCGCAACAAGCGATCGATTACTTAAGCGAACACTGAATCGAAGTAACTTGCGTACGTTGCTTTTCTACCATTGCTGAAATTTCATGACATAAAAGTATCGTAAAATGGATCATATGATGCATCATTTCATAGCAAATCAACGACGCTATAAATTAGTACAACGCTACAAACTAGTACCTCTATCAATTAACAACTCTATAAATTAATAACGCCACAAATTACCAGATTCCAAACGATAACACTATTATTAAACAGTAACCCCATAAATTATCAAATCCCCGATCAATTATCCCTCTCTTCGCGTTCAAATATCCTCAAGAAACATTAACAATCAATCCCCAATAACGCCAACGTTGTATCGAACATGTTACCATCCATTTTCTCACCCGTTTGGCGTCGAACACACGAGTCAATCGTGCCACTTAAAATCCCTATTCTCGGCCCATCTTCTTCGTCATCGCCCGATATTAGCGTCCCTTGCGAAGACGTATCGTTCAATCGATTCTATCGCCAACGACGACGTCGACGACGTTTGGCAAGCGTGCGCTAGACGCCTCCTGAGAGGCGTCGAACGTGTTAATGGCACAGGGTTGGCACGATACGCTCACGTTGAAGGGCTCCTCTGTTCTTAGGTCAGGTTCGCACCGCTGATAACCGGCCGCACGATGACGAAGAGCTGGCACGAGAACGTTGCACTACGTGCAGGTGTTTCCATGGGACGTGTACCGAACAATGTTACCCGGCTAGTTACGAAACAAACGTATCACGACACGACACCATGCGATGTTCCCCGTGATATCCTGACCCGTCATAGACACCCATCGTACCACTCTATCGGGTGAACCGTCTAACGTTATCATCTGGAACCCTTTCATCCGTTATTGGTTATACATTTCCTGCGTGATTTTACTAATTTTACTAATTACCCCCGTCACTCAGATTTTAAGTAAATTTTGTTAATGCTAGCATCAAATTTTATCTTCGATAGTTTTATTCTATTATTCACAAAAGAATCTGTAAAGGATTTCGATTTTGGAAAATTTTGAGGATTTTGGGATTGAGATATTATGATAGTATAATAGATATGATAATTCATCTTCCGATCCTTTGAATGCTACTTTCAACTGATTTATTATCGAATTTGAATCGTTCCGAGCTCAAGATAGAAACGTGATATGTTATCTCAAGATTACACCCGTGTATAAAGTGTTAGGGTGAACATAATTCGTGTTAAACGAGAAAATAATGTATATAATGCCTTTTTCATGTTGAAAATAGAGTGATTCTTTTAGAGTGAGTCTTTCCACGCGATTATCTCGCAAAATATTCATTATTCGAACAAAATGTTTAAACGAAACATGCTCTGTCTGAAGGGGGACATTCAATGATGTACACTGTTTTTTTCTTTTTAGAGGCGCCTCCAAGATTTGAAGATAACCTTTGTTTTTTTTTAAATGGAAATATAATTTTCTTTTCACGCTAGACACATAGCTTACCTCAAGACGAATCCATTGATCTACATTATGTTGATCTTGAAATGTCTTCGCTGCACGTCCAGAAAATATGTCTTATCTTCTAAATTCAAAAGTACGACCTTGAACATTTATGCAACACCTGATCTTGTTCTAAAGTTTCCTTAGTAATTTGCCTGCAAGCATTTATTATCCGAGATAATCGCGTGGAAAGATTACAACGAGACACCCTGTATATTCGGCACTAAATTCATTTCATTTATCAGTCGCACAAACCACGTCCCACGTATTCAACGTAATTATTCTTACCTTGAGATCAACAATTTGTATTTTACGGTGGTTTCATGGTCCTATCATAAATTTATTTGTATCATTCGCATAACCTTCGTCTCTCCCGCTGTTGTTGTATCACTCTCTTTGTCACAGCACTTGTTCGGGTATCCTTGTTCGGGTGTTTCCTAATTTTGTCCACAACTGTCCACAATAACCCTGGTTTACCTTCTGCGCACCCTTAACCCCTTGCACTACCATTTTCCCGACAGGCGCGTCAGTCAGAGCTAATTTATTGCTTCAGCGTTCAAACGAATCAAGGAAATTGAAATAATACATATACGTTAACTGTGTAAATAGTAATCAGAATTAAACTTAATATTCAATTGTGATCAAAGGTTGAACGATAGTAGTCACATCTGAAGTGCAAGGTGCGTCACGATTGTGACACGTTATTATAGTATAATACAAGGGGTTAAATGCAACAATAATAATGAAAAATATGGCCATACTTTTTGCTCCCTACTTTGACCTACAAAGTTTCTCGAATATCTCGCAGGACACCCCGTGCATTTGTGCATCTCGCGTTACCATGTACGGTGTACGAACACACAGGGCCGTACCTGTTACGTGCAACCGACCGGCATAAATATGTATGGGACATGAATGCCTGAACGTGGTACAGGACGATCCGAAGCGTACCTGTGTGCTCTAGATGGATTCTGGATCCGTGCTTCGCGCCTCTTCTTTTATGGGACCGAAATGCATCGCGTAACCTTGTTGTCGGATGAATAAATTGCGATCCCTTCGACGCGTTTTTACGTCTACACGGCGGGGGAAAGAGGGTTGTCGTTAGTTCTCGCTCGGGAAAAAGCATCCGGGGGTTGGCGGAGGTTTTTGTCGCTAAGGACTGAACGTAATTGTAAGTGGTATGCTGTGATAACGGAGAAGGGTTGGAAAGAGGGTTGTATTACGTTTGGAAATCTGGATTAGCGGCAATCTTGTCGCGATGGGAATAGTGGACGACGAATTTGGATTCGAAGGATTTAGGGGTGGGTTTTGTAATGATCTTTTTAGTTGCTTGGTTCTTGTTGCGAGATGGGGTTGTTAACGCTTGTCGTTGAGTCGTGAAGGGTAGAGTTTTGGAATTTTAGTTAGAGATTTCAAGATATTGGTGATTTTAGTGCTTTTGGATTTTGGAATTCTAGGGCTTCGGAATCTTGGAATTTTCACGTTTTTTTGCGTTTTAGGATACCTGGATTTTGGGAGCTTGGAATTTTAGGATATTAGGATTTTGGGATATTGGGATTTTGGAATCTTAAGATTTTAGAATTCTAGAATCATAGAATTTTGAAATCTTAGAACTTTAGAATTTTAGAATTTAAGAATCCTAGGAATTTGGAATCATGGAATTTTAGAATTTGAAGATTTTTGGATACTGAAATTTTAGAGTTTTAGAATTCTAGGATCCTAGAATTTTGAAATCTTAGAACTAGAATTCTAGAATAGAATCCTAGGATTTTGGAAACTTGGAATGTTAGAATTATAAGAATTTAGGATACTAAAATTTGAAAATTTTAGAATTTTAGAATTCTAAGATCCTAGAATTTTGTAATCTCAGAATTTTAAAACCTTCGAATTTCCCATAGCAGTCTTAAAACGATATCGTATAAATTTTTGAAAACACATGTTTCAACTTGCCTGCACGGGAACGAATACGTGAAAGTTTTCTGAAGAAGAGTAAGAATATACTTTGAAGAAAATGTCGATCGAGAATGGATTATGTGACAGGGGACTGGAGAAAACGGGCACTGAAACGTGGAGGGATGAAGTGCACTCGTGTCAATCGAAGAAAGGATCCTGAACGATATTTTATAGAGACATTTGTTTTCGTCGAACACTCTCACCCTGGCATGTTTAAATATTTGTCAATATTTCACTGTCCCATCGCGTTTCTTGTATCCTTGTAAAATTGATGGTGAATCGAGATCAAAGTGACGGCGTAACATCAAACAAAATGTAAATTAAAATTTTCCCAATACATAAAACCTTTATAAAACTTAAATTCTAATTATTATCAAACATTTGCTACAATAATTCGTGTTTTATATATTTCCACACATATTATTTCAAGGCGTAAGAAATATAATTTTCAATCACAGCTGTCTATTGTTCTACTGTATCTATTATCAAATTAAACATCTAATCGAAATCCAAAACGAATCCATTTAATTTAACGAATTCGAAGACTTTTATATCCGCAATCAAGCGTTTCGTTTTCAAAAGGAATCTCGTTCGAAAAGACTCAGATCAATCACGTTCCAGGTGATCTTTAATTTTGCATCGATTTCAAAGTCGTCGAACGATCGTGCGTGGAATCGTTACGGCTCTTTTGTTCCATAAATACCCGTCGTCGATGCTTCCATCCCAGAAACGATTCGAGGGGATACCTTCGCGAACGAGCGTTCGATTAAAATACGCGAACGTGCGTTCGTCGAACGTTCGAAGATTTCCCAAAGCAGCTGAGAAGCTTTTACGTAAACGCGACATCCACGCGTTATTCGAAGTTCCCCGTTCCCTTATCGGATACTTCTTCCGACTGAATGGAAATGCACGCTGGAAGACACGTGACAGAAACTCCCTTCCGTTCGCGTGATTGTCGATGACGAGGGAAAAGAATTTGATGCTTGATGCGTTATTTCTAGAAAATCGATATTTTTGTTATAATGTGTAATTTGCAGTGGATATTTGTTTAAAACAAATGGATGGTTGAAATGTCAGAAGTGTGTAGTGTAAGATTCATTACTGGTTTCAATGGAGAGCCAATCAATTTGTGTAAAGAATATTGGTAGAACATTTATATGAGCACTTTCTTTGAACTTTGAGCTTTAAATTCATGTGCCATAAGTGTTGTTTCTTGAGACTTTTATGTTATCATTTGTGTTATTCATAAAAATATAATATACACACTGCACTCTAATACAGTATTTTCTTCAGTAGGCAATCAGCCATTTTGTGTTAGGAATATCCATGAGACGCTTGTGTAGTAATTTTCGTCACTCTTTGAGCTTTAAAATGATGTGTGATATGTTCCGTTTTGCAACACTTTTATGTCATGAAATTTCGTCAGTAGTAGAAAAGCAATGTACGCAAGTTACTTCGATTAAGTATTCGTTTAAGTAATCGATCGCTTGTTGCGAGTTAAGAGTATCCACGGAACGCTTATACAGTAAATTTTGTCAGATGTTAACACCATTACTACCTAAACGTTACTATTATAAATTCTACCTTCCCTGACGAGTACCTTCACAATTAAAAATTTATTACTTTTTACAAAATATTATTACAAAGTATTAAACTATATTTTGATCAATCCTTTATATTTGTTACACTTCTTATATTTGATTGATTTCATACATTTTATTAATTTAATCTAATTAAATGATTTCATGGTTGTAATTAATGGAAGTACCGACACGTCATGAATACAAACGATATCATCTGAAACAGGATAGTAATATAATAGGATCATGGTGTCTCAGGTTCACGGTCAAAGCTTGAAGTTACAGAGTTTCGGAGTTTCGCGAGTTTCGTATTGTATCGAGTTCACGCGAGTTTCGCCTCGTTCTCACCCTTCTCATCCCTAATTTGTCTTAATCACCGTGTTAATTGTAACGCTCATGGTAAACTTATCCCCTTAATTTTAACCATCACAAGGGATAACACATTAACCGGGCACCTTCTCCGACAAACAACCGAAAAATTATACAATCGTCTCAGTAATCGCTATAATTTAAAACAACAAACCGTCGATAGCTTTGATTTATTCGATATCAAAGTAATTTCTTTTCGATATTAATCTCTTTTAAATAATATAACATTTTCGTTATTATTTATCAGGGAACGACGAGATCCCTCAACAAATCGAATCGAAACCTTGATCCGACTGCGAATCGAATTAAAATCGTCATCGCTGCGGTTTTAATCCTCGTTCCACGAGTTTTGCAAATCGAACGAGTTTCAACGAGTACGTTCGACGCGTGCATTTTTTTTTATCGACGAGTTTCGCATAAACAATTCGGTGGGGGGGATAAAAGAAAGAAGAAGCAGTCGTCAAACTTCATTTTCCACGGCGCCAGACTTTCGCCGGAACCTTTTCATAAACGGCCCTCGAAACACCCTCGGGGGGAAAAAAAATTCCGCCATCCTTCGACTCGAACCACCCCATTTCCAGGGGTTTATTCGTAAAAATTCCAGGCACGCACCAGCGATACAAATTAAAAAAGCTACGAAGAAATTCGAACGAATCGAACTTTTAATACCGAGCTTTCCTTTTTTCTTCTGTTATAAGCTGGAGAAGGGAAGGCTGGGTATTTTATGCGTAAATAATAAATTGGTGTAATTAGTTCGAGAAATTTTATGTTTCGAATGTGACTGGGACCAAAGGGTTTAAGTTTCTTCGAATCTAATTCTATTTGTTTGATTTATCAGAATCTCAGTTCTTTAAAGATCTAATCCATTAGAATTCAAATTTTTATCTGTCTAATATTCTGGAATTAACATTTTTCATTTATATAACTTTCTAGAATCTAAATCTTTCACTCGCCTAATATTTTTAAAATTATCAAATACACCGATCCCCCGATTTGCACGGTGCTTTGTTTACACGATTTCACTTTTCCTGCAAATCGAAATCGAAATTTTCTATTTTCAATCCCATGTTTTAAAAACCGTGTAAATCGGGGGATAGGTGTAATTATTTTAATAAGAATTCACAAAACTACCGTAGAGGATATAAAGCAGCCTCTTGCAGAAATGTTAATAAAATCCATGTATTTAAAAGATTATTATCTACAGAATAAAAGCCCCACACACCAAAATTTCCACAAATTACGAGCCAGGTACAAATAATCAAAAGTTCCCCAAAAAGCAATCGAACATTGACACACGACAGAGAAAATTTCATATCGGCGAACGAAGAACGTAACGTTCGGATGATGTACGTCCTGCGAATCCCATAAGAAATCAAAACGAGCGCCACGGGGTTACACGGGAATAACGTCGAACTCGAAGAACCTGACCGACGACCCACTCGAGCGTTTTAATATCGGGAATGGCGAAAACAAACACGGCCAAGCAGGAAGAAATATGGAAATCCGGTGGAAAACGACGCCTAGACGAAGCGTATCAGCTTGCACGGGAACCGACCGCGGATAGCAATATGCTGTGCTACGCGAATACCGCTCTGCCTCGAAACTGCAAACAGTGGATGGTTGCACGACAACGGCGAAGAGAGAGAGAGAAAAAAAAAGAAAAAGATATAAAGAGATATGAAAGTGGATACGTGACTCGGAAAACGAATCGTTCATTAAGAAAATCATCGTCGATGAGATTCGTGGCGATCTCGAAGAAAAGAGCGAGTTTGCGTCGTGTTCTTGGTTGAAAGTAAGATAAAATTTTAAGAGAGAAATAAATTGGACGAATTGCGAAATAATTCTGGAAGAGGATTAACCATTTCGATATCTGTGGGTTTGAAATATTTGAATGCAAATAATGAGATCATTCGGTTCGCTGAATTTTATATCCAACGAAGTGCTTGTATATTTAATTATCGTTTTAAAAATGTCCTTTGAATGGCCGCTGTTTCGAAGCTTTGCGCTGGACGAGCACGATCGCTCATGGAGCGAGGAAGATGAAATTTTTAAAATCGTCTGTGACAATTTCGACAGAAACGATAGTGGATGAATCGTATCAGATTGTTAGGGGAGGATTCAATTTCCGAGAGTGAAATTACTGGAAATTTTGTGCTGTTGAAGACGTACACTTCCGTCTCTGAGCAAAATGATTATTAACACGTTGACTGCCGAAATTTTTTCCAATCAAATAAATAACAAAAGAAATGACGAAACAAACCACGGATATCGTTATCATTAAGCTAATAATGCTAGCTATCGATTTGAAAGGTTAAATTTGAAAATTAGTTGATTATATTCTTAATAATTAGGATTTCAACGTGTCTGACTACACACGTCCGTTTTCACTGTGGCA
Source organism: Stelis phaeoptera (assembly GCA_943735885.1). NCBI lineage: Eukaryota > Metazoa > Arthropoda > Insecta > Hymenoptera > Megachilidae > Stelis > Stelis phaeoptera. The sequence goes on from OX030933.1 coordinate 11,046,621, forward strand.
GTCAACGTGTTAAAATCAAATAATTACCAACAGAAATGATAAAATAAACCACGGATAGCGTTAACATTAAGCTAATAATGCTAGCTATCGAATTGAAAGGCTAAATTTGAAAAATTAATCGACTGCATCCTTAATAATTAAGATTTTATCGTGTCTGACTACACACGTCCGTTTTCACTGTGGCAGTCAACGTGTTAAGGTGCCAAAATAAGAAAAAATGACTACAGTGGGCAAACTCGTATAAAGATTACAGTGTTAAAGCTGAAAAGTTGAAAAGTTGATTCCCGATTGTATTGTTTCAACTGATAAGCACGGGGGTCAGTCTGTGATGGTGTGGAGTTGTTTCGGTGCAGTTTGTTGAAGAGTATCACCATTTCCGTTAACGTTGGTACGCCTGCGTGGATATATAAATGGTGTAAGGTGACAAAGTTTCATAAATAAGTGAGGGTAACACTTGGGTAGCTCCCCTCGTGAGAAATTCGTCTCGTTTGCATTTGAATTGTTTATTTTTTAGTTGGGCTTCGTTGCCGATTGTCAGTATGCTACGCAGACCAACAGTTTCGTCACCGTGCGCGTGATCGTTCGCAAACCGACGAGTCACCAGGGACTCCGGCACAGCATACGAAGGGTTAAGTGTCCGGTGACTTATGGACGGGAGTGTACGTGTTGTGTTTGCGCAAAGAAAAAATAAGTAATATATTTTGACAAGATCGTGTAAAGGAAACATAAAGTCATTTAATATTAAATTTTCAACGAGGTCCGTAAAACGACTCGACCAACCGGTAAATCCCATCAATTTCCTGGACATTTATCCCGAAGGATGCTGCGTCAAGCGTCGAATGAGTCCTATTATAAAAAGAAAAAGGAAAAGGAGGAAAGAAGAAACTCGTCCAGCATCGTCTTATTTTTATCTCGAATTTCCAGGGGAACCAGGTAAACGGGATAGACGCGACCGAGTTACATTTAAAAGAAATTACCCTTCCTGTCTTTCCTCCTTTTTTTCCCCAATACTCGCGCAAAGCCGACGAGGAATCGAAGAAACTTGCAAACAGTCGAGTTGGCTTTCGTATCCGGCGGAAGTTCAGCGAAAGAAAAACAGCGAAGACGATCGGTTGGTCTGGTAAATAAAGAGGGAATTGAAAAGGGACGGGAATAAAATTGCAATCATAACGTCGGCTGTAAAAAGGGAACCGGAAACGAGACGAGGAAAGAAGAGTGTGTGTGCTGACACACTCGTCGACGGGGCTCGTTTGTTGTAAAATTTTCAACTTGGACGAGTAACGTGCCGGACACTGGCAGCCTAGCTTTAACCAGAGAATGAGATGTCAACATTAGCCCGGCTGTCGAAGAGGTTCCAATTACCGAGCCGACTGAGGATCGAGCTTGGAAACATTCAACCTGTTCCGGCCAATGAACAGTGCTAAAAGTTTCGTTGCTTCATAAGAATGCCGTGTTATAACGAAATTTGTTTCCCAAGAAATATACCGAGGCACTGTAGAAATACTATCGTCTCGAAAGTTCGAGGAAATCCGGCGAATCCCCCGTACGGAGTTCCAATACGGCTTCGTCAATTACAACCGATTCGAACTTAACAACCGACGAGCCGTGTCTGTGTGTCGTCAACGACAACGACGAACCACCGGCAGGAGGACGAGCTAAAAAAAAAAACAATGAGCGAAGGATTGTACAAAGGCATAAAGCCGGAGAGGAACGTTTCAGCGGCTCGAAACGAGAGTCAACGTGACTGACTGACTGACTGAATCGTTGCATGCACACGCGCCCGCTTACTCGCCGGCTCTCTCCATCCCTTGAAAAACCGGAAAGAGGTCGAGCACCTATTTCCGGCGACGGGGAGCCTCGGCCCATTATTAAAAGTATAAAGCCACTTCCGCGCGTGCGGAAGCCGAACGAGACCGGGAATTAAATGGAAGAGGAGCGCGTCTTCCGGTTCGCCAGGCAATGATTGTTTCCAGTTTTTATTTAGCCTCTTCGTCGTTTTCTGATGTTCGATGAAGATTGTGATATGTGAATGAAGTACATTTGGTGCTTTATTCGTTCTTTTAGTTTCAAATCTCAGCGATGTAATGTTTAATAATGAACATTAATAGATTTTCTATTTTTTACATTGGATATTTAATTAACAATCTTCCTTCGAATTCTGTTTCGAAATCTTGGAAATTAACACCGGTGACCGACACTCGATATTTTTTACAATCAGATAATTAACAAAAGAAGTGATGAGATAAACCACGGATAGCATTAGCATTAAGATAATAATGGTAGCTGTCGAATTGAAAGGTTAAATTTGAAAATTAGTTGTCTGACTACACACGTCCGTTTTCACTGTGCCAGTCAACGTGTTAAAATATAGGAGAATCGAGAATTTACTGTAGACATGGTACATGGCTATTGACTCAAATAGTAATTATTTCTATTTATACAATATTAGTAGTATTAGTGAAGCATTTTATTATAGAATCTTACTCACAATCAATACTATCGCAGTAGTATAGGTTTAACATTACCGAGACGGTGTCTGACCAATGCCTCGGTTATACTACTTAAACAGTAAAGAATCCGCTGCACAAACCACATTATTTATTAACTGCCATTAATTTCCACACTTTTAAGTATTAAATTATCGTACCCACAATTCACACTAATAATTCAAATAATAATTATTTAACAAGTTGAGTGCCACGCTGGTAATCAGCAACTAGTGTTACAAATTTTATATAATAATTGAATAATTAACAGAAGAAAAAAGGCAAAGTTTGAATTATCTTGTGTAGTGGAAACAAAATACCACCGAACCTCGCGTTCGCAGGAGAAAGTTTTCCTTGCAAAGGAACATGTGCGTCGCAGGTCCTACGGGTCCTTTCGAAAGTGCGAGTCACCAAGGACTCGAGAGTCCGAGGGAAGAAACTTTCTCTTCCCCCTTTCGACCTTCAAAATTTCCCTTGCCTATCCTCGGGAAAAACGACTGGAAAATTTCCCTCGAAAAAGAAAAGGACTCCTTCGAGAACGTACGAACGAACCACTTCGTCGCGCCTGTTCCTCGCGATTTCATGTATCGCGTCGTACCGTAGTCGTTACGTAACCAGTGCACGGTTTCTCGACTATTAGTTTTAGTTATCGTTAAGTTTTTGTTTAAATAAACTACATTAAAAACGTATTTTATCGTAACAGTGAATATCCTACACGCCCCGCACACCTATCCCCACACCTTGGAATTATATTAACACGTTGACTGCCACAGTGAAAACGGACGTGTGTAGTCAGACACGTTGAAATCCTAATTATTAAGAATATAATCAACTAATTTTCAAATTTAACCTTTCAAATCGATAGCTAGCATTATTAGCTTAATGATAACGCTATCCGTGGTTTGTTTCGTCATTTCTTTTGTTAATTATTTGATTTTAAAAAATTTCGGGTGCCGGTCATCGATGACCCCCGTGGCAGCCAACGTGTTAACATTGTAAGGTAACGCGATCGTGTCTGTAATAATTAGCCAACGTGTTAAATAATCCAACGGTGTAAAAATTATATACCTTCCCTGGACTTGCACACTTTCATCCCTTTGCTCGAAACACGTTCGCAAATCGAACAAGTTTAAAATAACTCCACAGTCGAAGGTACTTATTTCATCCTCACCCCCTTGCTCTCAATCTTTCAAACTTTATCGCAGACTCGCCTACCGTTTTCTCGAGAAACACGTTCCTCCCTGTTTTCCTCCCATTCTTCCATCCCACTTTTCTTCGTGTTACGATTTCTTATCGTTCTTTCCTCGCCGTCAGCCTCCACTCTACAGTCGAGGAACAACGATCGAATGTCATCGAACGACCCTCGTCGACCCGCGGGACCGGTTGCACCGTATCCAGGAGAATGTTTTTACGCTTTGTTAGATCGACTCGGTTCGTCGTTTAGAATTTCATAGCACGAAGCAACGATTTATCATCGAGTCGATCGAGATAGGAACGATTGTTCGCTCAATGTTTCAGGGATTTAACATTTTGCTTCGTCGAAGGCTTCTTCGATGAATTTACGACGCGAACGAGGGAAAACATCGATGCTTTTTAGATCATCGTTCATTCGTTTTGAATGGTTTTAGTCTTTCGTCGAAGGTGGACGCAGCTGGGACTTCTTGAAAGGAAATTTTCAAGTCGTACTTTTCGTATCTTGCGAAGGCACGCGTAATAAAGGGTTGTTCCAATTTTTTAACGCTTCTTATTTTGAAGATACAAATTTCTTTCTAGGAAAAAAATAGCGGTTTCTTTTTAAGACAAAATTAGAATCTGGAGGCAATCAAAATTAACACTGTTGCATCCCTTACGAATTTTCTTTATTTCAATTATTTCCTTTACTATTCGGTTTTCACCATTAACAGTGATAAATGTGTTATATATAGTTAATAATAAATTAATCACAAGGCAATCTTAATTTGCTAATTTGATTTAACAGGGATGGTTCGTTTCCGTTGAAGAAACCAAATTGCAACGTTACGATACACTTGGTTAATTGTATTCACGTTTAACGAAGTTATTTCGGCATTTTGTCTCAGAGAAGAACAGCTATTCGATGAGAATGAAAAGGGTGTGCTTCAAAGGGGGTTGGTTTCTTAGAAATATTTCGACAACGGCATTCTGTCGCGTGCTTTATGAAATATTTTATAGAGAGAAGGCTTCTTGAGAGGCATTCCGATCATTTTCTATCGTCGTTTCTAGAACGGCGAACAAAAAAGTGAAGAAACTGTTGCGTGGATGAATCGAAAATTGCTTTCAGAAACAAATGACAGTAGTATTCATGGCTTCATTAAAAAATTTCAATACTGTTCTTTTTGTAAAAACAATCTTTCATATTCATTTCCCTCTTCTCCAATTAATAAAATATTCACGTTTTTATACCACAGAAGCGTTTTGATCGCACAAAAATTATTACTGTGAAACTAACACACTTTTATCGATATCCCGTCCTACTCTTTATTTATCTTATTATCTCAAAGTATTGAAAAATCGAAATTCTCTACTCCTACAACCCTCGATTCTCAGAATATTAATTCAACCGGCGTCACGCTTTGCAAAATTACAAAATAGAAAATTTCACAAATGTACCCAGACACAAAAGTGAGAAATGTTAACCTTTCATTTTTTATTATTTAGTCGAGAAGAAAATTGATGTTTTCAATTTTATCGAATAGATAGAAGGGAAATCTGTGCAAATATTCGCCAGCTGTAAGGTGTTAAAAACTTTATCCACCGTCCTTTTCATCGAATCGAATCGTTTCGGTCGAGTTTCGTAATTTCCTAGTTGGAAACGGGGGTAAATGGAAATCGGGGACGCGTGTTTTATTCGCAAAAGTGTTTTCACAGACTTACCGGTGTCCGTGCTTCCAGGTAGAAGAATGGCGTCGTCCCGGAACCAGGAGGTGACTGTCAGGTGTTCTTTGACGTCCTCCCGCGCCGTGCAAGATAGAACAGCGTTGCAACCCTCCAACACCGGGGATCTATTCACCCTTAAGTCGTAACCAGGCACCGTCAGCACTGCAATCCAAAGGAAAAAGTCCACGGTTTAGACGGAAACTTTTAAACAACCGTTACTTGCTTCTTGAAGCAGATTTTTACAAACATACTTTGAGTGTATCAGGCTTCGAATTACTTGCAATGGAGATTAATTAATTTTCTTATTTATTATACCTCCTTTTAAATTATTATTCCCACTTATTAAAGTTACTTTCATGCAAAAAGAAATATTCAAATATAAAATATTATAAGTTAACGAATATTCCACATATTATTATTTAAATCGAAAGCTTTGCTTTTCTATGAATTAAAGGGTCAAACGGAATAAAATTTGTTTTTATATCAATGACAGGTGATTCGAAATTTCATGGAAATTGTTGAAAGGGTTCTTTTTTTCTCAAATTGACGTCTTTTCTTCGCCTTTCGAGGCGTCTCGAATTGAAGGATGTATTTCTTGGAGAAAAGAAAGGAAATACGTTTGTCGTGGTAAATTCACCGGCACGGAGATAAGATTAGCGGGGCATCCGGAAATTCATTTTCAGCTCCAGCGGCTACGTCGTTGCTCCATTTATTCCCAGATCTGACAGGTAGCTACGATATTGCTCTTAATAGCACTGTCAAGTCGGGCGTCATGCTGTTACGCGTCTCATTTCGGAGGCACAATTTAAGTATTAAATGTAACGCGTTTAAGTCACCCCTCACCCTGATCCATCCTCTCCTTTAGCTGCCACTGACATCATGAAAATTCGCAATAACGCGCTTTTCTTTTCCTTCCGAAAACAGGCGGATATTCCCTCGGTTGTTAAACGACAATCGACTCATCCGATGAATTTCTATCGTTCCATGCTTTTTAACGATACTATGTTCTTTACGAGTGAATTTTCAAGGATTCGGATTTTGATGAAAATCAGTTTTAAAATGAGATTTTTAGGGTTTGGGAAAAAATTTGCGGAGACAATTTTTGGTATATTTTATTGATTTCTATTATTACAATCTTTACGTTTGTCGTTGATAGTAGAAGTTAAGGGAGGAATTATATATTTATTTTTGAAAATTTGGAATATTATATTTTTGGGAACTTTGGAACTTCTGAGTAATATTTTTAGAAATTTAGAATATTATATTTTTGAAAACTTTGGAACTTCTGAGTAATATTTTTGGAAATTTGGAAATTAGAATGTTATATTTTTAGGAACTTTGGAAATACTGAATAATATTTTTGGAAATTTGTAAAATTAGAATATTATATTTTTGGGAACTTTGGAACTTCTAATATTTTTGGAAATTTGGAAATGCGTAATATTATATCTTTGGTAACTTTGGAACACTTGAATAATATTTTTAGAAATTTAAATATTCATTAAAAGTTCGTATACAAGTTTACAAGAGTTTAAAATGTAGTTTAAGAAATATTTAAATGAAAACCTTGTAATTAATCCAGCTCATCATTCACTACGTTTTGATAAGTTACAGGAGCGTGAACATTGAAAAACTTAAGAAAAAATAACTTCAAGAACATTCCTAAAAACGGAAGTTTAAATTAATGAATTTTGAAGAGCTCGTTTCGAGGAAAACTGCTTCTAAATAAGTTTACCTCAGGGAGTATACAAACACAAGAAAATTGTACGGGTAATGTAACTTAAAAAATTTTAACGAAAAGAAGGTTAAAAAATTGATAATACTTATAAACATTAAGGAAACGAATAAAAATTCTTGTAAATGTCAACAAATTAACAATACTTTGAAGCGTTCAAAAATTAACAAAACTCGTACAAACATTAAAAAATGAATAACACTACTAATTTCTATAATTATAAATTTCAAGAAAAATATTCAAACCGTTGAATGCCACAGTGAAAACGAAAATAAATTTTCAAAATTAAACCTTTCAATTCGATGGCTAACATTATTACCTTAACACTTTATTTACCGGAAGCCTATTAATAGGCTTTTCGATACTATCGATCGTTAACGCGTTGACCGCCACAGCGAAAACGGACGTACGTAGTCAGACACGATAGTTAATTAATTTTCAAATTTAACTTTTGAGTTTGATAACCAGCATTATTAGCTTAATATTGTATTAACACTGTACGTGGTTTATTTCATTATTTCTTTCGTTAATTATTTGTAAAAAAGCGTCATAAAAAAATTCAGTCAATAACTGAAATACTTTAACTGATAACTTTAATTACTATCAAGTCATAATTTTATCATTCTAGAGCGGAAGATAATGTGTTAAAAAATTGACTCGTTGAAAATAAAAGGAAATTTACAAAAGTAATTTCAAACGAACAGCTGAAAGCGAATTTTGCAGAGGAATCTACAAATTGCTGAGCCAACATCGATACTCATCTCTTTCCGAGCATTGTCTGAATAAATATTTAAAGACTGTCAGTGTTAGGTATTTCGCCGAGAGGTTTTACGCAGGAGAATTTCAAACGTTGATATCTCATCTTGAGTTATTATTCTATTACTGTGACCGCGTGAAAAGAGTGTCTGTGCAGTCGAATGTAAAGAAGGTGGCTGGAAACGAGGCGAGGATGGCGAAGGAAGGCGTTATCGAGGACGATAACGTCGCTAAATTGAACAGAAAATGAGAGCGAATCGTTTGGACTCGGCCGGATCTTAAATTGATTCATTTGAATAGAAAAATCCAACGTTTGCGCCTCCTTTCCTTTCTTCTTTTATCATTTACCGAGATATATTTAATATTTCATATACTTGATACGAATTTAAATATTTAAAACAGTAATAAAATTTTAAAAAATAATTCTGGTCGGTGGGTTCAAATATCGTCCATGAAATTTACAAATAAAACTATCTTTTATATGGTATTAATTGTAGTGTTTGGTATTTATTATTATAGAATTAATTTTAGTATTTAATAGTTATTATTTAGTATTATTTTATGTTGTAATTTTAGTATTTGGTATTTGGTATACGAGGTTTTGAATTCCCAACAAATGTCTAATTTTTAAGCTCCACTTTGCAAATTTGAAATTTATACAAAAAAATGTGCTGAAAATTTAACACTAGAACTATCGAACCAGTCAAAATAACTGTAGTAGATAAATTATTTATTTATCTACTTTATTTTCCATTTGAAAGTCAGAATATAATTTCCATAATAGAATGATAAATATCAAAAATACTAAAGGTACCTAAAAATAATTTAATTTAATTTAATTTATAATATTTCAAAATATATACTCTCTCCCTTATCACATCTCCCATTTGTCAAGTTTGAAACATATTATATCATTTATTTATTTGCCGAGATATAAAAATAGTTTAATTTATTTATCCCAATTACTTTTAACGACGAATCCCATTTTTCTAATATTTTGAAACGTGAATTAAGACAACCGAGCCAAAAGGTTATCGTATCAGAGTTAAATCGAGTTTTGTTTTCCAAAGGTTGATCTCCCTTCGAATCCGTTGAAAAATACTCTGTGCCCGGATTCCCGTTGAACGGATCGCGATTTAGCCCGAAGGAATCGGCGTATCGCGGCTTTCTGATGTTGGAAACCGAAAAAGAAACTTAATCCCGCCGATGGCTGCGAATCCGCTCGAAAATATCGTTGCTCGCTTCGACGGAGAATCCTCGCGTATTGGCCTCGTTTGCACGTTTCGTTTCCCCCTAACCATCCTCCTCTTCCTCCACGTTTCGCAATCTGATCGTCATCCAGGTATTTTCCAGCTCTGTGACCAGGATAGGGACGTACCAAGTGGCTCCTGTTAATTCTTGACGTCCCCGAGGAGCTGTCGTTGCTCCTTTTCTTTTTTTTTTTTATATCCACGATCCTTTTATTTTCGACGAAGCGAAAACTTGTTCAATCGTCCCTTTGGGTACCTTTATTTTATTGGATCGATCCTGTCGTGCATTTTGAAATGGAAAATTCCGTCTGTTTGATTCGAAATGATTTGGATATTTCGGTCTCACTGGGTGGTTGATGGAAAATATTTTGTATTTGTAAATTTCATTTTGATATTGTTTATATAAGAGTGTTATATTGTATTTTGTTTATTAATTTTGTTACGTTGTATTATCCATGTTATAAGGATGAAAGTTTTTGGTATTAAGGTACACTATACTTGGAATTTTATTTCACAGGTAATATTACTTATAGAATTTTATCATATTATATTACCCAAGTTTGTAAACACATGTATTCATATTTTGAGGAGTAATGTATACTGTATCTGGGATTTTAGTACACTGGTTATATTACTTATGAAATTTTATCATATTATATTACCTAAGTTTGTAAATTAATATTTTAGGGAATAATCTATAGTGTACTTGGGATTTTAGTACACTGGTAATATTACTTATGAAATTTTATTATATTATATTATCTAAGTTTGCAAGTATTAATTTTTGTGTACCAAACTACACTACACAGGTAATCTTACTCTATTATAAATATACAAATATAGAAATACCTGTACACAGTTATCCCTCAAATATACCAAATATTAAAATAATATCTCCTCGTTAAAAAGTAGTCGAAACTTTACGCTGAAGGTACCAGAAGATTATTAATCTAAAAGATCCAGAATTTAGATTTTACTTTCTGCGTACTTTTGGTCGAAAGTACATCCAGAATCCCACGGTTCAGGCTATACCGGAAAGGTGGCGGGGAGGTAAAAATAAAAAAAGGGGGCGCAGTCCCACCCTTCTTTTTTTTTTCTTTTCTAGACAATGCCGCTCTCCTCGAGAATAAGTCCTTTGGCGGAGACGAGGGTCGAGCCGATGTCATTTCAGATAAATTCCTCGCCGCTTTTCAGCTTGTCCAGGCCTTGGTATCTCGTGTCTTTCACTCGTGATACGTTGCATCGAGAAGAGCAAGCGGTTCCGGGAACAGAACGCGAGGAAATCTGGCTTCTTTACCATTTCCCTAATCGAGTATTCCTTTTTTGTCAGACTAATACTTTTGCACTCTCGTCAACGGTTACTTGGTACTTTCGATTTTGTATTTCGATTCGGCTTTTGAATTCATTTGTGTGAAAAGTGAATAGCTTTCTGGCTATAGATAAGTGGTATCTTAACCTTCGAGCGTATAAGTTTCTTGAAATCGGTAATTTATGTGTTGGAAATATAAAGAAATGATTTAATTCATTGTTTGACAATTGCTTATCCGGATATCTAATTTTTTGGTATTCAAAAATTTTCTATGTCAAAAGTATTTTTATAAAGAACATTAATGCAAGCGAATTATTTATTATATCTCGGTAAATTTACTTTGATCGATTGTTGAATGATAGGTATAGAATTAGAATAATTCATTTGCAATATTAAATAACAGGTTTGAAAACAATTCTTACGATTAGTACTTGAAAACGCTCTGTCTTCTTAGTCATCGACTTGTACTACTTAAAAAGAACTTAATACGTCAATTGTCGTAGGAATCATTGAATAATCGAGAAATATTATTAACATTATATCAGAAATGTAGGATTTTTAAACTGAAAGTTTGTCTGACCAATTATGTACCCATTCTACTGCACAAGATACGTCTGACCAATCATCAATCAATTCCACTTGAGTCTATAGTTTCAAAATTCCCCCTAAAATTCATTTGTTAAACATTATGTTCTAACAATCTTTCGCATATAATCCTTCAGAAAAAGCATATGTATGTATGTGTTTTTTATTAACAGTAGAACTACCAAACTGGTCAAAATGACTTGTTCCAGATTTTTTATTTTATACTATAAAAATTCATTAAGATACTTAATTTATATGTTATCCTGTATGTATATCATTTTCTATTATATTTTCGATTTAAAACTAAATAGACACTGAACATCGGTAGTTCTACTGTTAAAAAGGAAATAGACAGTCTTCAACATGTTTCTTTTATCTCACACATTGCATAATTCCAACGGGTCAAAATGATCTTATGTATATCGGACAGGACCCTGACGAAATAACTTGATATAAAATGCGACTGTATCCGAAGAAGGAGCTCGTTTCCTCAAGTCCGATAAAAACGAGAAACAGAAGAAAAAGGTGTTCCTCGTTCACCCCCTGAGAAGCACCCTCCAAGTTATACCAAGACCCAGCCCCCGCCTCGTAAAAGTCTGGCGACTCCGTTTTCCATGACTTTTGCCCCTCCCCACCCCCTCGACTTTCTCGCAGGCTTCAAGCACGCCAAGGGGTGCGGGGACGGTTTGGGGCGGCGCGGAAAAGGCCCCGTTCATTAAAATGTGTTCCAGCCGGCTGTAATTACGCGTTTAATTATTTAAACGAGTGACCCGGCATTCAGCGAGATTTCATCCCTCCCTGCCTTCACCCTTTCACCACCGTCACGCTTTTTCTCTTTCTCGTTTTCTTATACTATCTTCGGCTCGGCATCTTCATCCAATCTTCCTCTTCGTGACTTCTGTGTCGCTCGATGTTCTTTCCGACCGACCCCCTTTTGCAATTCGCGATTCCGTCCCGTGTATTTCTTTTTTTTTCTTTTGTTAAACCCCTCGCCCCCACCCTGATCCTTCTGTATCTTTTCAAAGCGACTCTCTATCGTCCGACGGACGACCTCGTCGCGTTTTCGTTCTTCGTCCTCGTCGCATTCGTCGCCGACACCCACCGGTCGCGCGTCTGCCAGCCAGATCTTGAAGAGATACTCTTGAATGAGACGGTTAATTGGTCGGCGAGGGGTGTACACGCATTCGTCTGCCAGTTTGCTTTTCGACGTCCCCGTGGACTCGGTTGCTTATCCGCGCGCTAATTGTCCCCTGTTTGAAGGCACGCTTCCGGGTAATTGAAGAGTCCGAGGGAGAAAACGATCACGGTCCGGTTTGAATTGAAATTCTGATTTTTGCCGTTGTACGTCGGAGGTTTAAACGCTTCGGTGTTTAGTCCGTAGGCGATAGGGGTGAAATGTAAGAAGACAGGAAATTTTGGGGGTAACTTGTGAAACACACGCTTTTGTATTGTTTGTAATGAGAAGTTGGTAATTTGGAAATTTGATAATTTGGTAGTTTGGCAATTTGACAATTTGGTAACATAGCAATTTTGTGATTTGGAAATTTGGTAAATTGATAACTTGGTAATTTGGTAACAGAGCAATTTTGTAATTTGGAAATTTGGTAATTTAGCAGCTTGGTAATTTGGTAACATAGCAATTTTGTAATTTGGAAATTTGGTAATATGGCAGTTTGGTAACTTGGTAGTTTGGTTACTTGGTAACTTGGTAAATTGGTAATTTAGTAATTTGATAACTTGGTAATTTGGTAACATAGCAATTTTGTAATTTGGAAATTTGGTAATTTGGTAGTTTGGAAATTTGACAACTTGGTAACATAGCAATTCTGTGATTTGGAAATTTGGTAATTTGGTAATTTGATAACTTGGTAATTTGGTAACATAGCAATTTTGTAATTAGGAAATTTGGTAATTTAGCAGTTTGGTAATTTGGTAGTTTGGTTACTTGGTAACTTTGTAACTTGGTAATTTAGTAACTTGTTAACTTTGTAATTTGGTAACTTGATAACATGGCAATTTGGTAACATAGTAACTTGGTAATATGGCAATTTGGTAATTTGTTAGTTTGATAACTTGGTAACTTGGCAACTTGGTAATTTGATAATTTAGTAATTTAGTAATTAGGAAGGTTAATAAACCCCATCAAAGTATAATCCCATAGAAATCCCATTTCACGTAACTACGATCCTTTTCTCCCCTCGAACTTTTCGTATGATAACCATAAGACCGAGCAGAAATTTTTTCGACAAGTTGTTTCATTCAATCTCCCCGATCAAAGATGAGAGAGAGTTCAGTCTATCGTGAAACACTTTCATAAAGTCGACGAACGTCTTCGGGAATCAAAAGAATAATCAAGATTATCGGAATTTCGATTGGGGGGGTCGGCTTGTTAGCGAGAAGTTCGTAACAAGTTCGATGTAACGAGGTTTAATTAACGCCGCGTTTCATAGATTCAGTTTCTATGATCGTTTACGTTTCAACCTGTCGTGGTGGCGTTTCCTCTTTTTTCCTTTTTTTATTCTCACTTCAAGTGTTACTGGTAATTGCATTTAAGAAAGGGAGGCAAAGTCGCGCACCCGTTTATTAATCGGGAAACTTGTTATCGCGAGAGGTTGGCTGTAAAATCTGTTGAAAATTCATTAGTCGTAATCAATGATAATTTGATCGTTATTGTTGAATATCCGATGAGACTGAAGGGATAGTTTTTAATTGTACGATCGAACGCGGTCGATTTTATATTATTTTATCCAAAGTTGAAGAATCGTGGCCTTCTACTTATCCTTAATTGAAGGGTGTGTAGATTTGAATCTACTCACTGATAGAATTTTCGTCGTATTTTAGTATTTGAATATTTACCCCTATTACTTATTTATTTAAACATGATTATACTTTGTTCTAAGATTGTATCAGCACATTCGTCATTATCTCGATCACGCGCAATAATTAAAAGGGAAAGAATGTTAAATATAAAATGTTATGTAACATTGGAATTCGAAGTTTGTGAATTAATATTTTGGGGAATAATTTATACTGTACTTAGGATTTTAGTACACTGGTAATATTACCTACTTTTGAAATTTTATTGTATTATATTACCTAAGCTTGTAAATTAATATTCTGGGGAATAATCTATACTGTACTTGGAATTTTATTACACTGGTAATATTACTTATGAAATTTTATTATATTATATTATCTAAGTTTGCAAGTATTAATATATAGCAATGTTTAGAATATCGAGCTATGCTATATTTGGAATTTTATTACACTGGTAATATTACTTATGAAATTTTATTATATTATATTATCTAAGTTTGCAAGTATTAAAATATAGTAATGTTGCAATAACTAAAATTATAGCTATGTAACATTGGAATTATATTGGTTATGTAACCTTGCAAATGGAAATTTAACACACGTCACGATCGTATCCCGAATAATTACAATTATACCCTGTCTGACTACACACGACCTCTTTCACTGCGTTAATGTAATCAACACTTTCAGACAATTGCCAATCGAAAATTACAATTCGTTAATTAAACGACTGAATCCTTAACAATTGCAACAATTCAAAATTTTAAAAAACTTTAAAAACTCCAATTCATCGATAATTATATTAAACAACCACAAAATCCTGGTATCGGAAATCATAATAAGCTTCTTTAAAACAAAAGCAAGAATAACAGTAAAGGAAATAAGATAACCAAAAATTTAAGAATTTCCTCAAACTTCCAGAAGAATCTACTCAGAGTAGATTCGTAAAGTTTCGGAGCCCACGGATGTCCCGGGTATCGATTGGCCCTTCTCGTCGGTTCCACCGGAAGTTCGTAAGTCGTGGCCGTCAGCGGTAACAGAAATTCTTCGACCGCTTTTCGTCGAGTCATCCGGAAACTTTCCCGACGAGAGGTCGCTTCGAGCCAATCTCGTTCGAAACGGTGAGTCTTGACCGTTTCGTAAAAACTTCCCGATCGAACGTTACTTCGTATTCCACGATAATAGCGTCCATAGATATTTCTTTCTAATTGACCATTTAATCCTTTGGCAACTGGATAATATGATTTATACCGGTGGACGTTCATTTCGAGATCACAACTCGTGCTAGGAACTATCGATAGCACTTTCTGCGAGTTTCGTTACACGAAACTGACTTGTAACGTAGCATTCGCTGTTCGACACGAACTCTCGACAGTTTCTCGGGGTTTTCCCGTGATTTTGACTCTCGCATAGATTTAAAGAATTTTTATGATTTCTTAAAAGAGTCAGACTAAAAAAGTCTGAGAATAAAAATTCTCAAGCACGAATCGTTGAAGGAAACTTCGTGAAATGGTGTAGTAATTTATGATGGTACTAAAGGTGATCAGAGTATACAGGATTTTTATTTATTTTATAAGCATCTTTTAGTTGATTTCTATTAAATGTTAAATTTCTATTACGTGGAAATTTTGATTTGGAAAGCGATCATTTTGCGGAGTATATAATAGGAATTCACCAAATATAATGTTCTTAAAAATTTCATAATAAATCATAAATGAAACATTTGTGTGTTGTTTTAAAACGTTCCGATCGATGTTACTAATTAATATTACTTATCAAGGAGGGCGTGGATACACGATGAGACACAAATGACGAACGATGTTTCGCAATAAACAGTACTACGGGTAATTATCATTAATAAACAATCAACTGTCGGTTCCAGTAATGGATATTGATTTAACAACGTCATTTGCAAAATATATTCATTGACAAACAATGTTCCATGGTCGATGCAAGGTTTCGAATAACAGCTGATGAATGAAACATTTGTAACAGTATCGAAATTGTTTCAACATCAACGTTAATCAGCATCGAGTAATTAGGTATAAAATAATCGACGAACCGTGTGATCGGAACGAATAGTCCAGCTGAATTTTTAGTTACTTTTTAGATATTAGAGATTTCTGGATTTTGGAATATTAGCAGTTGGGTGAGCAGAATATGGGAAATTTAGAAATTTTTAGGATTCTTAGGTATCAAAGTTCTTAAAATTTTTAGGATCCTTAGGTATCAGAGTTTTTAAAATTTTTAGCATTCTTAGGTATCTGAATTTTTAGAATTTTTAGGTATATGAGTTTTTAGTATTTTTAGGATTTTTAGGTATCTGAATTTTTAGAATTATTGTTAGAATTTTTAGGTATCTGAGTTTTTAGAATTTTTTTTAGGATTTTTAGGTATCTAAGTTTTCAGAATTTTTAGGATTTTTAGGTATGAGTTTTTAGAATTTTGAGGATTCATAGGTATCTGAATTTTTAGAATTTTTAGGATTTTTAAGTATCAGAAATATCAGACTTTTTAGAGTTTCTAAATATTAAAATATTATTAATTGAGTACTAGTATAATATCAAAATTGTAAACGTAACGTATCTTCACATATACAAAATTAATAATATACTGAATATTAGACTTTCTAGAATTCTAGATATTAAAACTTTTAAAATTCCTATATACTTATTATCAATTAGACAGTCGAATAATATAGAACACTACTAACACTAATACCGATACAGCAAACGATATTTTATATTTCCCAAGTAAATTATAATCCCCAGAAATTAAACATCCAATTTTCAATAACTTATATTATACAAAAAAAAAAATAAGCCTCCAGTATGGAATCTTTTCAAGACACCCGTTTAAAAAAAGGAAATAGTATCTGTCGGCTTAAAATCGGCCATTTAAATGGTGGCTCACGTCAAGCCAGTATCGGACAAACTTTTGTCCCGTGTTCGACAGAGATGATCCTCTATCCCTTTCTATCTTCCATGGCTTCAGCTTGGAATCGAACTTCCTTCCTGCCGATACAATTTAACGGCGTTCAGTGGCATTTTCCCTAAGGTATTTACTCGGGGGACGACTCGGTGAAAACGCGGTCCGTGGCAGCCAACCGCTTCCGGCATAATGGGATCCTCGAGGAACTTTCTCCTGGCCGCGTTATCGCGGCCAGTCACGTTTCTCCAGCGACGTTCCGTCTGTAATTGACGTTTATTGTGTTCACGCAACACCGTTTCGGGACCACGTTTCCGTCTCCTATCGATGGATAAACGAGTTTTCCAGTCGTTTTCCATCGGTAACGATACATCAAACGTTCGAGGAAGGAAACTTCTTTCTTGCGTCACACCGTTGCATACTACGATTTCCTGACAGAAAAGTATTGCGAAACGGCACTCATGGTGCATCAAATTAAAGTTCACAGTTCAAGGAGGATGACCGTGCACGAGTTTCAATACTGTTCTTAACGTAAAGATACAGGAAATGGAAATTATTACGTCCCTGTTCACGAAACGATTGATTTCGAAGAGTATTGCAAAATGACACTTATGCTACGTCAATTCAAAGCTGAAGGATCAATAAAGAGGATCGTTTAAGAATAATACTTCTGCGTTGACTGTATAAGGTTGTTAGAATTTCATGACATAAAAGTATAGCGAAATGGTATTTATGGTACATCAATCTCAAGCTTAAAGCCTATCATTGTTTCCAACATAAACTTATCGAAAATATAAATTATTAAGGCATTGCTCATGAAACAGCCAATCTGGAAACGAAGAAAGTCTACCCACAACTTCATCACATAAAATTATCTCAAAATGGCACTCATGGCTCTTTAATTTTCATATTACCTAATAATAGCTAATTACAGCCAATCGAAAACTGATCAACTTTTGTTCACAATACTTTTTTGTCAGATTATCGTATGTATTTGAAAAATCGTGAAAAGTGTGTTACGTGGGACACCTTGTATACCAAATTCAATCATATATTATACAATCAGTTTTACCTTATAATATAATAAACGTTATTTTATGGCGAAAGGTTTAGTTTCTCACCGAAAAAAACCTCCTGTGCGTTGAGGCATAACAATACAAAAAATATAATTTCATAAAAGTTTTCCAATAATAAAAGACCTTTTTATTCATCCGAAGAAATGATAAAGGATAGAATTCCTTTTTATAAATTCAATCACAAAAATGACCGAATCTCGGTAATTAGATACATCTACCACGAAGGATCAGCAATCAAGTGATTTTTATTCCCCTTCAAGGTTAAGTGTATCCCTCCGAATTGGAATCGAACTTTTAATTACATACTCTCACAGAATCGTGTATTCACGTAATTCGCGTAGCAGTTCGTCTGGCACGAATACCTCCTTGCCAAAGTGGAGAGATTGGGATAGAAAAAGAAAAAAAAAAGGCATAGTAATTAATGAGCACCACACTGGGACACGATAATGAGACTTCTGTCTGTGCGTTGCGGCCGGGCAAAGCTCTTCCATCCTCACCTGTTATTTTGCACTATTTTTATGTTATTAACGCGCTGGAGAACTGGATGAAAAACGCGACACACTCTCCGCTGGAAAAGGTGTATTTTTTTTTTTTTTTTTTAATTATTTTCTCGAGACCAGTCTCCCGTTTTGTTGTCGTTGCAAATCCTCCTTCATCCTTTCGCATTAATTGCGACAAAATAATTGTTGGGAAAAGAAAGATCGTCCATCGATCGATTTTAACGATTTTTATCTTGGAATTCTGACGAATTTTCATTGTTTCGTTGTTCGTAATGTTGATCGTTTAATGAGGGGTGATTTAAAAGAACGTGTTATCCTTTGTAGTTTTAAATTATCCTTAGCAAGTTCGCGATGGATTATTCCATTGAAAGTGATTCGTTTTGTTTTATAAAGGATTGTACGAATGTACTTTTTAATCGTGTCGTTTGTTTTATCAAGTTGAAACGATTTGTTCACAGTTATAATTAAAATTGTAATATTACTCGTGTTTGTAATTTTAGTTGGAGGTATAATAGCAATCGAATGTTTGACTAAGTTTATTCAGGTCGGGTATTTTTGATGAAAATTTGAATGAAAGTTAAATATTTATATAAGTTACCTACTGTACGATGGAGGACGAATATTTTTCAATTTTAAGAGTTATATTGTTTTGGAAATATTTTATGTTCGGTGGTTCAAAGGCTAATTTTTCACGAAGCTATTATATTACAGTTACAGTTTCCCAGTTGTTTTTACAGTAAAATAATTCAGGAGTTAATATTCAAACATATCCATCAAATATTAATGCAAATTAGCGTACGATTGGTGCGAATGTTTCCCAATTTTAACGCTTATATTTCTATCGAAGTTTATATTTCATTCGAAGGTAAAATAATTCAAGGATGAATTTTTGGAAATTCCTTAATAATTTTATGAAAAATTCCTTGGAGACGGTTTGCACACAATATTATTCAACTTTTGCATGATTTTTACAAACTCACCAGCACGAAGAGTAACCTCGCGAGAAAGCACCGTTCCAACAGAGCTGGTCGCACGACACCTGTATCTAGCGTTGTGAACTTCCGCCCGAAAGTCCTGCGCCAAAAAGGGTGGAAAATAGAGGGTGCCATTCCCGAGTAACTGTCTGGAACAAAGAAGAAGAGGGACAAATTAAATTCTCACGCCTTCTTTCCATTTTATTGTTAATATTATGGAGAACGTGGTATTCGAAGGTTAGAATAAATAAACTATACTCGGGAAAATATAATTTTTCGATTCTTGTGAATTATCTTAATTGCGTCTTCAATTTTGTTAAAAAAAAAAAAAAAAAAAAAACATTTTTCAAATAATTTTGTAAACACGTTTACAATCAAATAATTACCAAAATAAACGATGAAATAAATCGCGTGCAGCGTTAATATTAAGTTAATAATGCTGGCTATCAAACTCAAAAGTTAAATTTCAAAATTAATCGACTGCATCCTTAATAATTAGAATTTTATCGTGTCTGACTACATACGTCCGTTTTCACTGTGACGGTCAATAAACCGATTGTGATAACTTTAATTTTCATTACACATATCGTCACAGATAAATTATGAATTTTATTTTCGACGCAAGGTCCCGCGTTGTTCGTAGCAAGCGTATATTCTCATACCTTATTTTTCATTTAACACGTTGGCTGCCACGGGGGTCACCGGTGACCGGCACCCGACATTTTTTCCAATCAAATAATTAACAAAAGAAATGACGAAACAAACCACGGATAGCGTTATCATTAAGCTAATAATGCTAGCTATCGATTTGAAAGGTTAAATTTAAAAATTAGTTGATTATATTCTTAATAATTAGGATTTCAACGTGTCTGACTACACACGTCCGTTTTCACTGTGGCAGTCAACGTGTTAATTATATTTTATCGTTTCAACGTTAATAAACTTTGCTTATCCGGTAAAATCGTGTGTATGATTCTACGAACTCCTGACAAATGTTAACATAAATAAAGCAAACACTGTCCCCATACGTAAAATGTCCAAACCCACGATATTATAAGATGTACGAAATTTGAAATACTCTACACCATTTAATTCAAATCGAAACACACTATATGCTTCGTACGGAGTTAAAAATAATTCAATTTATTCATCCTGATGGTTTTAAATAAAGATTGTTCGAAACGTCAAGACATTTGAGACAAGGGGGACAGAACGCGGGATGTCAAAATGCTTCGCTGTCTAAAAACACTTGGGTTAAACGATTCAAGAATCGCGTCACACCGTTCTAAAAGTATCTGCCGAATGTATCGATCCCTGGATGGGGTCAAACAGTCACCGATGAATTACGTTACTTAGCTTTCATCGCAAAGTTAAATGTCGAGAAAGATGGATCGTTTCGTAAGCCGAATCGCGTACTGTCCACCTACGAAAAGATGGAACTGTTAAAACAGTCGCCGGAGCAAGAGGAATCGTCCGTGGCTCGACGAAGAAAACGAACTGTCGGAAACTTTGGCTTTTATTTTTAATAAAAAACAATAACAACTTTAAATATCGTTACAGAATATAAGAAACTGATAATAAAATAACTTTTCTGATTACACTCGTTAAATATCGTTATAGAATATAAGAGACTGATACATTGGTCTGCTACCGAGGATATAACTCGAGCACGGACTGTTCTAGACAGTGTAGGGCATAATTAAATTATTCTGATAATTTACAATTAACAATTAAATTTTTAACTGTTAATTGCAATTGGCCATTAAATTAATTGTGAATGTGTATTCGTTTCGCAGGATTACAATTAATTAATTGTTAACTGTCTTTACAATTAACACTTTTTAACTGTTAAAATAATTAACAATTAATTTTTATTGTGATGATGATTTGACGCCGAACCAGTCAAAATGACTGGTTTGAGGGATTCTTAAATTAAATCACAAAATTTATCATGATGCATTTTATCAAAATGTGTGTTAATTTTTATCGAGGTAAGGACTTGCTGTATATGCTACTATATATTTGATTCTTTATATATTTACCTTTCCATTTTATTTTCCACTTGAAAGTCAGCATACATAAATCTTCGGTAGTTCGAGTGTTAAATAGGAGCACGTGTATACGACGTTTGTTTACTTTCGCTCCGAAGACAGAAGGTAGACTGAAGACTGCGAATGAATTACACCGCGAAAACACACTACTCGGCATCGCGAAAACGTAACAATAACAAACATCGATAAGATCGAATATCGTCTTTACATTTCATTTACGTCTTTACATTTTACCTTTCTTAGAAACGAATAGAATTGACATATATTATATTGCCATATATAGTATATCTGAAAAAAGATTAATTACAACTAATTTTAGTTGCAATTTGCAATTAAAAAGTTAGTTGCAATTAAATTTAATCGCGATTGAAATGCCACAAATAAATATTCAATCGATTAATTAATTGATAAAGGATTTAATTGATTGATGCCCTACATTTTTTGATTGGCTAAAGGATCGCGTTATTTTTTCCTAGTAGTTGAATCACATCCTGCCAACAGTCGGCTTGATCTCCAGATGCGTCGCCTTCACCGTACTAGCAGGGTAAAGTGAAACAAAGGGTAAACAAAGTGAGATACAACGATATTCTCTAACGTTCGTTTGTCGATAACAAGGAACTCGGGCTAAGCCATGCGTGGCAGAGTTAGACAACCATACTACCTCGTGACAAAGTGAGACAGAAGGAATCCCCTTGTCCCGATGATCAGTTTTCATCTTTCCATGAGTGTACCTACAGTACCGGAGAACCTTTCGTCCGATTCTGTCGCGAAATTCCATTCTCCTTTCGCTCGTCTCCCATCTTTGCTTCGAGTGCGACGATTCGATTAATTCGGACAAATTTGTCTTGTAATCTTAGCGCGGAATAACATCGGGCAAAGCGTGTATTTGTTCAGCCGAGTGTCTTCGTCGAGCGTGTGAATCATTATGGTCGAGCATCGCTTGACGGGATTAACGAGAAGGATACACCGATTCGATGGTTTTACGAAACGCAAAATTTAAGTTACGTGTATTTTAGAAGATGCACTTTTTCTAGGAAAATTAATGTACTTCTCGCGGAAGACATTGTTCCCGAACAGAATTATCAGAGAATCTGAAGAAACCACGAAAATTTATTTCGATATATTTCAGCAAAAATTTCATCACTCTGCATTTTGTGATGAGCGAATTTTCAAACAAAAGTTTTTCAGGAATGTACGCATATTTAATTTCCTTATCTAACTTGGGTAAACGAACGTTTCGTTATACCCATTTATGATAAAAATACCAATTAAGTTGCTAGCCTTTTCAATTTAGGTTTATATCGTTTTTATTAATACGATTGTCGAAAAGCGCATTAAGGTAATAGTACCAATAGTTGACAAGTTAAGAGAAATCTTTATCTCTGTCATTAAATAGCGACAGTCGATGTCTGGAGACATTCTTTAAGCATTGTAGATTATGTAACAAGACCACTTTTAAAAAAAAGTTAAGTTATACAAATTTGAAAAATATATATTCAAAAATTCGGTAAATGCTTCAGAAGTTGACCACTCTTAAAAATTAGAGAACTAGTAATCGACTAGTGAGAATGAAATTAAATTATTGCGAGAATTTAAACAGTAAAATAATTCATTGGCGAAATATTTGCAATGTATGAAATTTTTACCTGAACCATACAGCTTATGTTTAACAGAAACGTTAAGGCAAGAAATATAATTGCATATTACTTATCTTAATGAATTTTTTCACTTCACATGTAATTGTTTTAAAATTACACTGACGGAAGTCGTGGCATTTGAACTTCATTTTCATCAAAAGTGCACAACTTATAAAAACCTTATTTTTTTCATGTTTACAAAAAATGGTCAACTACTGGTACCATTACCTTAACGTGTCGCCTAACTGATTACCGATATTAGAGAAAGAACATATTAATGCGCTGCTGGACGGTTAAGCGTTAATAATGAACCGTGTTAATTGTTTGCGTTGGAACTATGTTAAGCGGATCATCGGATTTGATTTTTCTTTCCGATGTGTGCAACGCGTGCGCCTCAATTAGATTATCACGACGCCTAAGTAAATTCTATGATAAATCCTTGGAAAGATTTGATCACCTTTAAAGCGCGGAAAATTTGTTTAATATTTCCTAGATTTATGATTATTTTAGTACAGAAAAGTAGTTTTGGAGCTTTCGTGTTGTACGACGTAGAATTTTTAAGCGTCAAAGTTATACTCGTCGGGTATCATAAATATAAATAGGTTGAAATAAAATTTTAACACGTTGACTGCCACAGTGAAAACGGACGTGGGTAGTCAGACACGGTGAAATCCTAATTATTAACAATACAATCAACTAATTTTCAAATTTAACTTTTCAATTCGACAGCTAGCAGTATTAGCTTAATGTTAACGCTATCCGTGGTTTATTTTATCATTTCTGTTGGTAATTATTTGATTGTACAAAATTTCGGGTGTCGGTGTCACCGGTGACCCCAGTGGCAGCCAATGTGTTAATTATGAAAAGTTTAGTAACCGAGTGTGCCTTATGTTTGATAATTAGTCCTTCAACTGTAGCTATTTTCGTTAGAAAATATAGTCATTCATGGTGCAAGTAGAATAAGACTACGTATAGTCAGCCACGGTAATTAATCTTTTATATACCCATGTAGGTGATACAGGTCAATACAAGAGTCGACACGATTGTGAAAGGTTAAAGCAAGTAGAAGAAGTATGTAATTATACGGGAATATGCGAACAGAATACCTGAGAACAGTATAATTGGAGAGTAGAATATGGTCGTGATGGATCGGACAAGTAGAACGTGCATGGATCTATTCAGATAAGCATAACAACGTCGTGTGTCTGATGGGACAAGTGACACTTGATTCTGCAAGGGATTGCCGCAAATTACCTGATTCGTCAAGCGATATGATTAAACACCTAATTGCAAAACTAAGCGACCCTTTGCGATTACATTATCAAAAACAAAGTGAATTAACGAAGTGGAATTTTTGATAATCTCGGTTTACAATTTTAGATTTAAAAACGCGAGCTTTAAAATACAAGTCTGGAAATTTAAATTCGAAAATTTAGATCCGGAAGCTTAGATTTGAAAGCTGGAATTTGAATATCAAAATTTCAAAGTTTAGAATTGAAAGCTGGAATTTGTAAATTTAGATGTGGAAGCTTATATTCGGAAACTTGGATTTCAGGATTCAAAATTCAAAGCTTAGACCCGAAAATTTAGATTTCAAACCTGTAGTTTGTAAATTTACGTTTGGAAGCTTAAATTCGAAAACTTGGATTTCAGGATTCAAAATTCAAAGCTTAAACCCGAAAATTTAGATTTCAAACCTGTAATTTGCAAACTTACATTTGGAGTTTAAATCCGTGAATCGAGATTCCAAAGGTTCGATTAAAAAACTTTCGCACAAAAATTTAGATTCGAGAGTTCGGATTTGAGAATTTTTATTTGAAAACTTCGACACGTTGAAATCTGAAAGCTTCCGTTTGGAAGTTCGAATTAGAAAGCTTCGTGTCGAAAGGATACACAAAGCCGCATAAACGTTCGTAAAAGTCTGGGTGCTTTTAATATTTGATCAGAATCGATACGTGTCGTTTCGTCCATTATACGCCCCGGTATCGGTGGGAAAAAGCAGAGAACATCCTGAAAACGTTAAATGCGAAAGCTCGTTCGAACGTGGCACGATTCGAAACGTTTCAATCGGCCGTATACCGTTTCGAAACTTCTCCCCGGCGGAAGTTTATTCACGAGCAGCCGATTTTACTATCAATTAGCGAATTTATAAAACAAGCCCGGTATGTAGAGCGTCGAACGCATGAAACGTTCATGTAAATCATTCTCACCGGTAAACATCGGCTCATCGTTTAATCCTCGATGCTATTTATTATACGGGCGAGGAAATTTCACGCGATATCATCGATTAATCGAGAATAATACCGGCGAAAAACGGTTCGATACCCGGCCTCGATCGAACCTGTTCCGTGTATAATGCGCGGTTTTATCGTGTTACAGATTTCGTAATTATACATTATTTATGTACCGACAACACTTTCCCGGACACGTCGCCTGTTCACCGACTCGATTAAACGAAATTAACGGAGAAATTTTGATTCATGAGTTACGAGTTTATCGTTGATCACACTTTCATCGATGGAATTCGTACCGTTTGAAAATTGAACGGTGTTTGTAAATAATTATTGACACTTGGGTGTTTAAACCTGTCCACGTTCCTTCTTTCGAATTATAAAATTGATCGAAACACTTTATTTCACTTTGTTTTCACTTTGAAAAGTAGGATTTCTGAATTTCCAAGTCTCAGCCTTAAAATCTAAGCTACGAGATTTGAATTTGGAAATTTAAGTTCTTCGAATCTGAGCTTCGAAATCGAAATTTTCGGGTTTAAGCTTTATAATATAAAGCAACGCTCAGCTTTCCAATCTATGGTCTGACATCTCAATTTTCGAGGGTAAGCTTTGAATTTTGAATTCTGAAATACAACCTTTCGAATTTAAATTTGCACATCACAGCTTTGTAATCCAAATTTTCAAGTCTAATCTTTGAATTTTGCATTCTGATATCCGACTTTTCGAATTTAAGCTTCCAAATTTAAATTTACAGGTCCCAGCTTTCAAATCTAAGCTCTGAAATTTTGATATTCAAATTCCACCTTTCAAGGTAAGTACGTTTCTCGTATATCAAGGACAAATTTTAAAGATCTCTCGATGATCGAGAAGAAAAATTTTGGAAACAGTGTGAAGATGAACGAGGCTCAATTTACCAATGGTGGTTTGATCGAATACCGTATCAGCTCGGTACATGTGTACATACATCCCGAATCTGATGTGTGTTCGTACGCGTGTCTGGCCAGGATGAACGGCTATCACACGGCAGGAAATTAAACGTAAAACCCTGAAAAATTGAAAACTCGGGGACCGGAAGCAGACGCCTCTGCCGTGGCGATTAACCGTGCGAGAGGAATTAGATGGACGACCGTAACCCTGCGGAATCACCTTCGTGTCCACCATTTTTCTGCCATTATTTTACAGAGAAAATTAATTCAATTCTTTTAAAATTCACGTTTTAAATATTTCTATATTCTTTATCTTATCAACACACAAGTTTGTTTCGAATTATTTTTATTTCCAACTTTGCACGTTTTAGTGGGGTTAGAATTTAATTCGATGATGAAATAAATCAGGAATTTGATATTTAATTTATCCAGTGAGGGATTCAGAGTTATAACACTCTTTATAGCAATTCAATGTTGCTGGTATTTTAACTTTATTAATGAAATAAATTATTTAACTATAAAGTGATTACTTTGTTTTCTGTTCATTATTCGAGTTATAAACTTTTTCCAAGCTGGATCCCCAACAAGTCTATAAATGTCTGTATTTCAATAAGAAAATTACTTAAAAGTATAATTTTCCCGCCAAAATTATCCAGAAATATAAAATTTCATTTCTGCAACGTCAATTTCATTAATCCCAGTTTGTATTTACCACAGTCTCACCACACTCTCGTTCATTTGCATTTATTCCTCGCCCACCCATCCTGCTATCGATTTCGTTTCACTTTATCCGACCAATTCCGCCCTCTTCCCTTCTTTCGTGCACCGAAACCTGAGCCTGGACGCTTTCTACCCCCTCCACAAACACCCCCGTCCCCTTAATCGATCGATGTATCAGAAGCCCCGGTTATCTGGCAACGAATTTCGTGGGATGCAAATGAAGACGGGGCGCGATAGTTGAATGGTAAACGAAGATCGAACGTGAAAAGGGATTGCTTTTCCCTTCCAATTCTTCCAACTTCTTTTGCGGCTTCGAAACAACCCCTCTAACATTCGTCTCGAGTTTCGACTTCAAGGATTACGCTTGTTTCAAAAGGGTGGAAAGGGTTCAGGCATCGTTCGTTGAAATCCTTAAATCGACAGGTACTGGTACGAAAGGGATACTTTTTGGAAATTTTCACTAGGGCTGTCTCGAGGTAGATCGTTGGTTTTAATGGATTTTGCCTGTCGAATTAATCATTTCGTTTCGATTAAAAATAGTGTACCTTTTAACAGCAGTTAAGAATAGAAATGTATTTTTAGGGATTTGAAAGTTTTGGGATATTATATTTTAGGAATTTTTATGTTTTTACTAAGATCTGGCAATTATGCCTTTGAGCTTTTCATTTGTCATTTAGGAAAATGACAGGCAATGGGATAATTAACGAATAATACAGAAAAAGAATTTAAATGTCCAATTTTGCAGTTGTATATTTTACATAGCATCCGTTTGTCAAAAAAAGCCGCTTCGATCGATTCGGAGTTTGCCTTCCAACGGAACTCCCCCCCTTAATGCTTTTGTGATATTTTTTGAAGGGGTTGCATTATGTAAATTAAGAATTGTTAGTGTAAAATAAGTATTTCCGGTTTTGCAAGGGTTGCATCAGCCACTATTTATTTCACATACTAAATTTCGAAAATCCGTACAGTTTACGAATAAATAAAATGTTCATAATAATAAAAATGATTAAACCTCGAAGTATCATCGTTCTTTTATGCTTCAGACGTGGAACAAATTTCAATTTCGAATGACATCATACAAGAAAAATCTATTATGATTCTAGCGTGATATTCTTGTTTAGCAGCGTTTTATATAACCCGATAATAGCGAGCGTGAATTTACGATTTAACCGAAGAGGGTTGGGTCGCGGGCAAACTTACTGGACGACCATTGGATAAGGAACATTTCAATTACCGGGCAGGAAATAGTTTCCCCAGGTGCCACAGTTACCGTATTGCCTAAGGTGCAGCGTCAAACTTCCAATATAATACGAATCTTACGCGATCTCGGCGGTTGCGGTTCTTGTATCCTGGAAATTTCCAATCAAACCATCGCTTTGTCCACGACAAACTTTCAAGTACGTTATTCTGTTCTCAATTCGAAACTTGGCCCATAATTATTCCGGAAATCTGTCCAAAATTATCGTCCAACCGGATTAATAGTGCGACTAGGAACAGATTCCTAAAATTTGTTCCACAAATTTTGAAAAATAATTACTCAGATAAATTAATTTCACGAGTCGAAGCGTATCCTGTTCTAGAAATTTCAGAAGAGTAATATTTTGCAAGTCAAAACATATCCCATGAATATTTATGTTAAAAATTTTTAAAAAATTATAATTTAAGTTTATTTTGATGCAGCATCTTTCGATTACATCGTTAGTCGTTCAATGAATTATGCAGTATAAAATTTGAACCTTTCAAGTCGTAAAAAATATTGTTTTGAGGACAATCCTTCAATGTGGATATCCAATAAAATAAAGGGACAATTAATTATCAATTCAATAGTGGAAATACTGTAAACTAAAGCGAATAATAATTTCAGATCACAGGATTGTATGAGAATCTTTGTAAGATTGAATTAAGTCTTCAGTTTCTATCTGGCAAGTAGTACAAGAGCGAATATAGTCAGCCTAATACGAAGGAAATTAAAAATCAATACAGCTATTTAAAAACGAATATTTTTAAGTAATTTCAGGCTATAAAGGGGACGATGGAAGTCACTTGTTTAGCAAGAATCTTTGTAGAATTATAATAAGTCTTCTTATTGTACGTAGCAAGTAGTATAGGAGCTTATATAGTCAGACGAATACGAAGGAAATTAAAAATCAATACAGCTATTTAAAAACGAATATTATTAAGTACTTTCAGGCTACAAAGGGGACGGTGAGTTAATTAGAAAGAATCTTTGTAGGATTATAATAAGACTTCTTATTGTACCTGGCAAGTAGTATAAAAGCTGATGTAGTCAGACGAGCAAGGAAAAAATTATAAATCTAGAGAAGGAATATTTTTAAACAACTTGAGATCATAAAAAGCTTCAATCGAAGTTATTTATTATTATAATAAAACTTTATTTTGCATCTAAGAAGTAGTATAGAAGTGAATATAGTCAGACAAGCAGAACTTCGCAAAGAAAACGAATGTTTTTGAAGTAAAACCTAGACGTATCTAATCAGACACGATCATATCGATAAAAAGGAATATAAAAAGCAGTATGATCAAAACATCGATGTTTTCTTTTTCAATCGAACAGATTAATACTGCAATTAACATGGCAAATTAAACTTAATTTTGGACTTTGTTCCGTTCTTGTTTCGAGCATTATAGACTATTCCCTTAAATATTCTTTTTCTAGTATTCGAAAAACCATTTTTTAAATAAAGATCTTTAAAATTTCGGTAAGAAAAATTGATCTTTCAAACCGACCTATAATTACTTTCAACTAGGATCCGGTAGTTCCATTACTTGGCAAAACAACAGTAAGCTTTTACCGTGTTCGAAACTCCGCAATTTACAGGAGCTCGAAAAGTTTCAAATCCGGACACGTTAATCCGCTTTACCCGTTTCTATCGCGGGACCGCACTCTTACGAATCGCGTCGAGTATTTCCGGCCTGAAAAAAAAGGGGATCTTACAAGCGGCGCACGATAACCGGAAACGGAATTATGAGAAACCTTGTAGCATCAAGAAAACCCGACGGTGTATCGAAGTTGCTTCGCTTTCCGAATATAAATTTTAATTTGAAAGTTTAAATTTGACAATTCAGAGTTAGTCTCTGATTCGGAAGCATAGATTTCCAAAATTTATGTTTCCAAATTAGGTCTGCAAGCGCAGATGTCAAAATTTGAGTTTGAAAATTTAGATTTCAATGCATCGATTCGAAAGCTTAGATTTAGAAGCTTAGATCTCAAAACTTTGATTTGGAAGCTCAAATGTCAAAATTTAGATTTGGAAGCTCAGATGTGAAAACTTGAGTTTAAAAATTTAAATTTCAATGCTTCGACCCGACAGCTTAGATTTCAAAAATTTATACCCCAAAACTTAAATTTATAGGCTTAGTTCGCAAAATTTCAATCTGGTAGCTTACATCGCATTTCTTTCTTACACGATTAACACGATATTAATCCTACTTCGATCGATCGCATCGAAAATTAGTATCCACGGTGTCTCAATCGTCTTACCTTAGCCCAGGAACTGCTGTGACCGATCTCTGATCCGGACTGGTTATCCAGGTGACGTGTGGCGTTGGACTCCCATGAGCCGAGCAGCTTAACTGTGAGCCCGTGGTATTGGAAAAGATCAAGGTGCTTGGTGGCTCGAGAACGAATACCGGACCTTGCTGACCGACCGCCGCTTCCAAAATCCATCCTGAAACAAAACAAAACACAATAAACATTAGTAACATCCAACGTCTAATAACTTCTCCAAACACGACAAAACTCATTTTAACACTTTATCGACCGGTAGCCTATTAACAGGTTTATATGGAACCGCTACCGGTCGGTAAAGTGTTAATTCATAATATACAGGGTGTCCCGTAACTGGTGGTACAACGAAAAAGAGGTGAAAATTTTTTCATACGAGGTTTTGTCTTTTAATTTTCTCTGAATACGTACTTGGCTACGTGATGGTTCAACGGATCTCGATACAAACCATATGTCATAGGTTTATGAGTAATTTAAGATTTATTTTATTAACGCAAAAATTGTTGAAAATGTCGGAGTTTCGTTCAACCATAACATAGTCAATAGTCATAGTTGATTTTCTCGAAAACAAAGCTTCTTATGCAAAATATTTGTTCCACATTTTCGATTCAGTTTCTCACGTACAATCGCCCCTGCATATTGGAAGTATGCAAAGAACGTCATGTTTAGAAATTACATCGTTAGTTCGAAATTAAAGAAAGAAGCGCATTGTAAAGTAGAAATATTAATAAATTTGGGATGTTAACACTAGAACCACCGACGTTCAGTGTACCCTTACTTCAAAATTACAGCTGAAATAGAAAACAAAATAAATGAGAGATGAAACGTAAACTGACATATAGAATAATTCTTTATCTTGATAAAAGCCTTTCGACAAAAGCCTTTTAATTCATTTTCTAATTTAAGATAAGAAATCAATACGAAATTTCTATACACTGTTAATGATTAGAATTTCGATGAATACGGATCGTTATAAATACATTTTATATATTTTTCTTTAACTTACAACAGCAAAGAGTTGCAGGCAACGGAATGAACCGTAGGGAGGTTAACAGGGATGAATTATCAACTTTGGAAAAGGAGAAACGGGGAGGCACGATGATGGTCCAGTACAGGCGCACTACCAACAATAATTCAGAAACCGGCAGAAATCAATTCGGGTAAGCCGAATTCGACCTACATTCCACATCGATTTGACACTACGGTCAGCCTGAGATTAAACGGGCTGGGAAACGAGCGACCGCGTCACCGGCCCGCTGAAATATTTAATTCGAAATCCGAGGATTAAAAAGAGCAGCTCCAGCAACCAAAACGCCCTTTTTTTGAAAAAATGAATTTTGTCGACCTCATAACTGCATACAAGCCCTTGATTAGCTTAAATTCAAGTTGCGCTGTTACAATAATATTGAACAGAAACGGGAGGAGATTGGAAGACGATCGATCGGATCGATGCTAGTTAGCGGGCGTCGCACGAGCGGAAATAATTCATCTGGATGAATTATTTAGCCCTCCCGTCCCGGTCCGCTTGACGCGGCTTAAAATACGCTTCGTCGTGAAATTCGAGCAGGAAGGAGAGAGAGAGAGAGAGAGAGAGAGAGAGTGGAAGGGACAAGTCTACGTTTCAGGCCGCGACGCCGGATGAAATTTGCATCTCTCGTTAGATCCTGCAAACCTACGACACATTCGTCGGCCAGGAAATTGAAATTCCATTTCCAGTCACAGCCCAGAGTTACGAGCCAAACAGGACAGCTTCTTGAAAGAGTTACGATCAACCTGCACCGTTTACAATTATCATTCGGTTCATACCTTTCCTAACCAAAAGAATAATATATCTGTTAACTCTCAACGGTCCGGGAATATTTCAAATTTACTTACCGCCAGGTATATAGTTTTCGGTTTAGGAATTATTTCAAATCGAGTTGGTTAGTTTAGTAATTTGGTGACTTGGTAGTTTGGCTATTTGATAATTTGGTAGTTTGGCGATTTGATTATTTGGTAATTCGGTAATTTGGCAAATCGGTAATTTAGTAATTTAGTAACTTTCTAATTTGGTAATTTAATAATTTGGCAACTTGTTAGTTTGGTAATTTAGTAATTTGGTAACTTGGTAGTTTGGTAACTTAATAATTTGGTAACTTGGTAATTTAGTAATATAATGATTTGGTAACTTGGTAATTTAGTAATATAATTATTTGGTAACTTGGAAATTTGGTAACATGGTAATTTGGTAATTTAATAATTTGATAACTTCGAAATTTGGTAACTTGGTAATTTAGTAATTTGGTAACTTGGTAACTTTGTAATTTAATCATTTAGTAATTTAGTAATATTATAGTAATTCAATAAATCCCAAGAATTCGTATTGAAATCCATGCTCCTCCTTAATCGCTAAAAAGAATCGTTCCTCAGCCTCTGAATTACAATTGATTCTGAATAAAGAAGGAGTGATGTTCTTTTTATTCTTTCATCAGATATTTAATGAAAGCTCGGAATGTTTTTTATTTAACCGAATGCCTTTATTCTTCGAAGGAAGAGCGGCTCGATGAATATCGGCGAAGATTCAATCGAATTAATAAAATGGATATAGAGATATGTATCTGTCGTACGGATCGGATCGAATCGAAATCGTATCGATATCATAGCGCCCAACCGCTTCGTGTTATTAATTAAACGCCGGCCCGTCAGCCGTTTTAATGAACTTACGATTCTTCGTTTTTGTTCTATCGTTTCTTATTGATATTACGAGAGGTCTTTTTGCTGCTGAATTTGAATGAATTATATCACCTATTGTATCATCGATAAGATTGATCTTGATTCAATGAATTTTGTTTATAATAGATCGATGTTTGTTGCTGTACTTTCAATTTCAAGTATTCTGAATTAACTGTATCAAAATTATATTAGTGACTGATTGGGAAAAATATGAAGTGTCAAAAAGTTCATTTCTAATTGAATATTAAAATAATTAGCTTTGTGTAATCAGCTTTCAAAGCTTAAGTAATTGCTTTATAATTAATTTTATTATTTTAATAGAATTCCCTGCTTTGGAATATTATCTTGTTATTAATTAATTAATAATTAGTGGTTGATATTAGTATCTATTCTTTGCGCTCGAAGGCTCCGTTATTGGTTCCAATTTCTAGAAGTCGGATGTTTCAGAAATTTACTAATTTAATTACTGTCAATTATCATTAATTTAATATTGATTAAAATTTGCTAGCAATTTCAATTTTCCGTCAAATTCCAAATTTTTCATTCGAGTCTCCTTGAAATCCAAATACTCTCATCAATCAAAATTCGCTATTAATTGGGATTATTAACATTCTGATCCTTCAGAAATCGACAAATTTAATTAGCCCCAATCGCCATTAAATTTCAAATTAGACACACGAAAGTTCAAAAAGTCCAACAAAACTAATTACTTCTAATCGCCCTTGATCCATCTCTGATTTAAAATGACTACGAGTCCAATTCCTCGCGTTCGAACGTTGCCATTCAGATCCCCGACAGTTTAATTAATTCAACGTTAACTAGAATTTTCTTTGCAAATTTCAAACTGAACGTCTTCACGACGGAACGACTCGACAGTATGCTCCGTAACGATATCCGCGAAGGTGTGAACAACGACAGTGTAACAGGAGAGATCGTGTCTCTGCACGGTTGCGATCTCCGGTTAAATAAGATCAGAAATGGATCTTCCCTGTCGGACAACAGCATGAGATTATGCACGTGCGAAACTGTGGCTGCGTGATGGAGATAGATGAGAGGAGTTCCCCAGTAGCAGATGTTTCGTACGCCAGTTCCCCAACCAAATTATAATAATGATCAATCTTCGTGTTTGCGTAACCGCACGTATTTCCACTGTACGCGATAAATCACACACACACAGAGACATATACACACGTGTGTATAGATTACTTGGTAGCAAAAGCAAACATCACGAAATTGTTTCGTCAACTTTGCTTTGAATCGTTGACTTTGATACACCTGTTCCTTTCAGTTATTCGCCTCGAAGTATAAATTAAACGATTTATATTCGAATTTCGCAGATTTTTTAGAATATATATATCTGTGGTGGAATTTCTTTAAATCGAAATAAATTCCTCCTTTTTTGGAATTTTGTAGGAACGGTGCCTGGGTTGTTGCAAACGAGGGTAAATTCTTTGACGATCGATTTAGATATTATATATTGTACGGAAACAACGCCAGAAGTTCGTAAAGAAGACGAAACTACTTCTAACATAAGCAGTTAGTATTTCTTTTATTAATTATCTAATATTTCTGTTAAATTACGCACGTGAAATGGTATTTGTGAACTCTTGGAAAACATTTATTATCGATTTAGAACGCGCGTCTGACATATCGTTGACTTATACTACTCGAATATTAATATTCGGTTTCCCCCGTCAAATATCTCCACAGTAAATCTCAGTTTCTATAATATTTCTTCAACAAACTCTACAACACTGTTAAAAGAACCATTTTCTCACGAAAATAAATTGTAAAATCGAAAAGGACGAAATTCATTTAAAAAAAAACCATGCAGCCTTCCCTGCCATATTTTCCTTGCATGAAAATATGCAAATATTCCCATTGTTTCTCGCAGACAGCGTGAAAAATAAAACAGGGGACGGGAAAAGAATGAATCGTCTACCATGGAAGATATACATACGTTGATTTGTTCCCGTCGTTTTTATGCATATTCCCGCAGAACCCGTCGCGTCAAAAGGCGAGTATTCGAGTCGCCGAGTTTCGATGGTTTTCGTTCGGCTGAAATTCTACGTGGTCGGACAAAGCACGAACCGACCCCGTTAATTTATATCCACGGTTGAACAACGTAACGCGATCAATTTACTCGTCACGACGAACGCGTATTATCGTTGATTTATCGCCGCGGCATTATTTCAAATTGGACACCGTCTGAAAGTCGGTCAGAAATGAAAAAAACTCCCATTCCCCATGGTACACCGATATCGATTCGACATCGTATATGCAAAATTATAGAGCGATTAACACGTTGACTGCTACAGTGAAAACGGACGTGGGTAGTCAGACACGCTGAAATATGTATTCATATTGCAAATGGTTGCAACTTCAATTTGTTTATAATCGTAACCTTCACAGTGATAATGTATTATAGTCGCAAATTCGGACATTTACATTCAATATGTATGAATCAATAATCTAGTTCGGAGTAGGTCAATATTTGGGACACAGAGGAATTAAACGATGACAGCCTGTTATATCTTTACTATAAATTATCATATTTAAGCAATTTTATCATACAAAAGGAACACTTTTCATATCATAAAGTCATAAAAGAACCAGCAAAATGATAAACTATTAATAAGTAACAAGTAAATATGTATGTTAAAGTGCATACTCGAATCTTACAAAGTCGTTAATTCGAACGTTTACCTTAACTTTCTATAATTCGAACATTTTATTCTCATGCTCGAATCAAACCGACCTTACGATCGTCGGAAATAATGAACGAGATTTAATTAACGAACAAGGGTTAAATAAATAGAAGTACGAAGGAGAGGAAACAAAAAAAAAAAAATAACGAACACAATTTTAGCCGTCGTCCGGTAGTTTGAAAAGCTTCGAAACTCGTGGAAATAAGCTGAAAGTTTGACGTTGGACGTCGAGAATTTCACGAATTCGTTATCGAACCCGACGGATCGGTTCGCCGATCCAATACGTGAATAATTTGTGTATCCGATTCGGTCTGTGAACTCGAACAGCTGGCCGCGTCTTCCAAATAATCTGATCAATAATCTGCCCCCTCCCTCCTCTTTCCACCCTGTCTCACCAATACCCATTGAATCAACGCTGGCCATCGCGCGGACCAATTTCAAAAGGTATCCCCGTCGAATTTTGTCGGAACACCAAACGGATTTGTACGTACCCGGTTCACCGGCGTCATTAATTATTTTGCGAGCTGATCGACGCCTGTCGGGCTGAAATTTTTACGCCGAATTTTGCATAACCGACGAGTCGCGGTGTTTATCAGCGGATAATTAAACGAATTCGTTGCAGAATTGATGGATCTTCGTGTTTGGGAATCCGGGGGACAGAAAGACACTGATTAAGCGAGTTTGTTGTTGATTTTAGATGCAAAGTGGAGGTGAATTGTGATTTTGAGTTGGAAAATTTATTTTTGAAATTTAACGCATCTTGAAACATTGGGTTGTTGGGAAATTTCATGCCGTGATTTGTAAAATCTCAGAAATTTGTCTAGTTGTATAAACAACACTAATTAAATCCCTTAACACGTTGGCTGTCACGGGGGTCACCGGTGACCGGCACCCGAAATTTTTTCCAATCAAATAATTAACAAAAGAAATAACGAAACAAACCACGGATAGCGTTATCATTAAGCTAATAATGCTAGCTATCGATTTGAAAGGTTAAATTTGAAAATTAGTTGATTATATTCTTAATAATTAGGATTTCAACGTGTCTGACTACACACGTCCGTTTTCACTGTGGCAATTAACGCGTTAATATCGACCGTTGCTATAAACAGCACGAGTTTTCCGGACAAGCCAATCAAATAAAATTCCTTTTCTTAATAGTTATTAAATAGAGAAATTTTGAGGATCGTCTAAAGAAGATTATTAATTTCGTTCGAAATCATCGACGAGTCGACAGAGGACAACGAAAGCAATTTCCGTGTTCCACGTAAACCGGAAATACAGAAGATCCGATAAAAGGTTAGAGAGGATCCGTTTCATATCCCTGAGAAGAAAGTATTTTGCCTGGTGGAAAGATTTTTCGAGACACGAGTCGTCATGGTTTCATTCACTTTCATGCATCAACCCTTCGAGGGGTGATGGGGTTGTGTTTGTTTCTCGTCGTGGCGCAACGGCGTTGGAAAACCAATAAAGCTCGAATAAAACGACATTACGTTAAACGCCATCGTTCCATCAATCGACCAGGTTGCGCGTCAAGGTATAGAGGCGCTGGCAGAGGGTTCTATCGATCGATCGATTTGCAAAGCTCGCAAAATCTGACGGAATAGCGTGCGCCTGTACGTGGCACGTGAGCTCGTGGAACGTGAGATCCGACAGTTGCAATTTTACCGCATCTTGTCACCATCCAATCTACAATGCCTCTCTCTCCTTCTCATTTCATCCGACTGATCCACCCTTTCGACCCTTCAGCCCATTTTCACGCGCTTTTTCCATTCGCGTTGTTCCACCAATTTTCTTTGAACCATCTATGTACCATCTTTATTATCCTTTAACCCCGTAACGACAATATCTATCGAATCTTTCGTGCAGTGCTGAATACGCCAGGCTTTTCTGAAGGTTTATCATTTGTTTAGTGTTGTGTTATTTAATATTATTAGTGATTTTATTGATTAGTAATATATTGTTAATTATTACTGGGTATTGAAGCTAGGTTGGAGTTATGTTAACGATTAGCGTTGGTAAGTTAAATATGACGAGTTTTCGGTTCAGTAATTATTTCAAATCGAGTTGGTTAGTTTAGTAATTTGGTGACTCGGTGGGTTGGTGATTTGATAATTTGGTAATTCGGTAATTTAACAATTTGGTAGTTGGGTGATTTTTGGTAATTTGGTAGTTTGGTGATTTGGTAACTTGGTAATTTGATAATTTGGTAAATCGGTAATTTAGTAATTTAGCAACTTTGTAATTTGGTAATTTAGTAATTTGGTAACATGGTAGTTTGGTAATTTAATAATTTGGTAACTTTGAAATTTGGTAACTTGGTAATTTAGTAATTTGGTAACTTTGTAATTTGGTAACTTGGTAATTTAGTAATTTGGTAACTTGGTAACTTTGTAATTTGATAATTTAATAATTTGATAACCTGGTAACTTGGTAATTCGATAATTTCATAACTTAGTAATTTAGTAATCTAATCAATCAGTAATTTACCAATCTACCAATTTGTAATTTCTCTTATTAAATTTCTTCAGAGAAATTACTATCTTAAATACAAATAAAAATTTTCAACTAACAATCTAGCATCAAAAAGTGACCAAGAAGAATATTCAATAATGATAATTAGAAATCAAGATTGGTGCAATAAGTATCCGATGCGTGCAATAACTCGTAATAGGGGCTGTTATGTATCCATTAAGTTACAAAGCACGCCAACGGTGGTGCACTTCAAGAACATTTGTTATTGGAACGTGCAATTACCAGGCGGTAATAATCGTTCGCACCGCAACCGATCGAAAACACCGTAGGTAATTTGTCCAACACGTGTGGAAAATGACCGCGTCAAGGGTTCTCGTTCAATTTACTCTTTTTCCCCTCTTCCTCTCCCTTTTCCTTTCTCTTCTGTTCCTTTCTTTTTTCTTTTTTAATAGGCAATTCGAAACGGTTACGCGGCGAATTTGAATGGCAAAAGAAAAAATACCACGCGGGTCGTTCGTTTCAATTAGCGATTCGTTATGTTGCGACACCGCAATTTTCTACATCTTTTGTTTTCAGTAAATCCTTCCTGGTGCCTCTAATTGTCTACGATCCTTCATTGTTTATAAAATATCGCGTTGTAATATTCCTTAATCGATAAAAAAAGGAATTTGATATCAACAGTCGTTTATTTTGAATTGTATAAAAATAAAGAATTGCATTTATCGAAGAAATCAAAAATATTTTCTTCATTCAAGCTTAGAATGCGAATGTCCGACCAAGATTTTCTTAGCAAAACATTTCGTAGAATATGTTTGAAATAAAAATATTGTATACCGTCCTACAAAAATAAAAGAATCGAAAAGAATTGCCACTTTTGTAAACGTTTATGTTCTAGAATCAAGTGGTAAATAACTTTGACAGCGATGCACCGTCAAATACCTATCCCGAAAGCAAGTCCGAGCACATACGATACTAAACTATTGATCAAACACGCTATATTCCGTTCCGAATAAAAATTCTGATCGAAATACCGATGAAAAAAGCAACGTCGAAATCAGGATAGCCAATGCATAAGAAAAAGTGAGCGAGAACGTGTGTCGACGCGTCAGTGAGAATGAAAATCACAGGAAAATGCGTCGGAGAGATGAATATAAAAATTGAAGTAGCATCTGTTTAAAAAAACAAAAAAAAACTCGTGAGTACCAATATCGAGACATTTGAAAAATTCATTCAGGTTTTTGAGAAAAGAAAATGAAGAAGTTTTGCTCTCAAAACGATTTATACCTTCGTTTAGTCCCTGCTTTAAAAAATTTTCTAAACAATAATTATAATAATAATAAATTTTATTAACGAGTAAATACTCTTTAGTATGTACACGAATAATAAAAGCGAGATAAACGAAGAACAATTATGTGAAATTATGAAATGAACGAAAGACAGTGTTCTTAACACGTTGACTGCCGCAGTGAAAATGGACGTATGTAGTCAGACACGTTGAAACTCGAATTAATAAGAATACAATTAATTAATTTTTAAATTTAACCTTTCAGTTCGATAGCTAGCATTATCAGCTTAATGTTAACGCTACCCGCAGTTTAATTTCATCGTTTCTTTTGCTAATTACCGGTGCTAATTAAGCGGCTGCAACGAATTACAGGATTCATTGGCTAAGTTCAAAATTCGAAAAATACTATTCGATTGAAAATATACGGTACGAGGCCTGTTAAGAAGAAATAGCTTTAATGTGCTAGTAGAACGAGCAGGTAACGCAAAGTTTCAACAGAAAGATATTTGAAAATTTGATTTTTCTCTTCAAAACGTCTCGTGATATTTTCCTGACGACCCAATATAAATGCAAAATAAACAATTGAATGGTTCGTTTATTTTAAACCTTTTCGGACGATCCGTTGTTGCGTGCACGTTGTCCTCCCGTGTGTATTCTGTGTCTCGATGTGGTCGGACAAGTAGTTCCAGTCGGTACACTGTCAGACAAGTTGCGCCCCACGATAGATTATGGCAGGACGGTGTTCAAACAAGTCTCGTGTACTACTTGTACCATCGACAAGACTATCTGTACTAATTTATCGATCGACGTACTGTATGGTTGGTAATTGGACAGAAAAGAAGTAGTATAGACGGGTGTATGGTCAGACGTGCAATATATATTAATTTTCCACGTCGAGTTTCGTCTTTGATTAAAGGTTGTGCTTTTAAATCGTATTTTCAATTACTATAATTGAGAATGTAAGGTTCGTAAGTATCGTATTTTATATACGATACTGTGTTATTTTTATAGTACTTTGGACAGTTGGAAAGTTTGGTCAACGTTAGGTAGGTAATTAAGTGTTTAGGTATTAGAAGTTAAGGCTTGAAGAGTTTCGAAAATAAATCTACTATTATTTGACATAACGTTTCGTTTAGCTGTCGTGGACAAATTACTGGAAAATTTCAAAAATTATCGCAAATGATCGAGATCTTAATTATTCAATAAAAGAAGACACTTTTCAGACCCGACTCGAGCCAATTATTTCCCAACTTTAATATCAATACACTTCACATATCCCTTTTCTTTTTTTAACACAAAAATTAGCCCTCGATTCGTAGATAAAAAGAAAATGAACTCTTCATTCGTTATCCGGAGGCTAATCAACGCGTTGATCAGAGGAAATTCGAGGGTGGGTCGGTCGAAAATTTGGCGAATCGAAGGAGAACGGAAACGGAAGATCGATATAAACGCAAGTGGTCGCGTCTCATATATTTCGCGGTCGTATTATTGGACACGTAGAGTTCGCGCACGTGTGCGTGCTCGCCAACGTGACTGAAATATCAACGAAAATACAGGAACGGTTGAAAGGAGGGAAACATCAATGCGAAATATTTTGCTTTCCACTATCTCCGCCAACCCCCCTTCCGTTCCCCTGCTCGTCCTTTGATGAGGAACGCATACGCGATCGCGGCATTGCATTTTTTATGAGTCACCGGAGAGTGCAGACTGCGGAAAAATCGGCTGAAACGAAACGCGAAGACGCGTCGATCGTTGATATACCGTTCGTCGGATCGATTTACGGCTAATAATTCGTCCAGTCCGTCGTTTGAACAACATTTCCAACCCCGGTGATAAATTATTTAACTTGTACGGTTGACAGTTATTTTTCTCCTAACGACGAACAAGATAAAATGTTGCGTTCGAGGAAAATAATATCTATTAATTGATATCGATACGACGAATGCTTAATTTTATTTAATTCTTTTCCTCTTAAATAAAACAAAAATCGACCTTCTTCCAATGTTTTCGTCCCAATTGAAAAAATCACGCAGCGAAGGGAAGTTTTGAATCGATGATGTATTAGGTGTTATTTGGGCGCAGTTTGATGTTATCAAATCGTGGCCAGACTTTTGGTGAATTTATCGCCCAAACCTGGTGCGAAGTAGCATATGGTCATGCAAGTAGTATAACCGTGGTGTGAGGAGGGCTAGTAATATGCGATCATATGTGACCAGCCGTAGTGGTACGTGATCGTATGCTGTTGGACAAGTAGTACGTGACCGTATGTAATCAGCCAAGTAGTATTAGATCGTATATAATCCGACGAGTAGACGAACCGGCCATTATACAAGTGGCACGAGCGAATGTGTGGTCAGACAAGCGGCGCAAAACCGCATCCGGCGGTTATAGGACTCGTATAAATTAAGATTTTGCTGCAAATTGGCCGGGGAATATCGTGCGAGCCGTCGTTCCTCAAAAATTCACGGTTCTAATTAAGAAAGTTCGTTTTTCAATCCACGATGCACCGGATGACGACCCTTGGGAGACGGTTAATCGAGTCAAGCAAAGTTGAACTATAAATCAACGATCCTCCGCTTCGGTTGCTTCGACCGTGATTGTTTAAATATTGTACGCTCAATCTGCCGCGTTTAGCGCACACCGTACGAGCCTGGTGGATAATTCAAAAGCAATTTAACAGGCTCTACTGTCGACTGTAACGATAGATGAATGTTACAGAGGTCTGCAGATTTCGAACAAGCTTTCGAACCTTTTTGTCGTTTGATTTATTCAAACTTCATTATCGTATTTGATATTTTATATATCTGATTGTGGGAATTTGGAAATTATTGTATTTATATTGGCAACATTTTTATCTTACTAGTTTTAGCATAATATTATTAATAGGAGTTGTAATTAATACTTATTGGAGTATTGTTAGGCAGGTATTTAACGTTAATACTAATTAGTATTAAAATATTAAGTAGGTAGTTAAATACTTATATTAATACTAAACTCCTAGTACTAAAACACTAATTAGTATTAATATTAAACACCTAACTAATATTTATATTAGTCCCAAATCCCAAGTATTAATATTAAGATCCTTAACTAATATTTACATATGCCATTCCAGAACTCTCAGAATTAAAATTTCAATTTCCACTTAAGA
Source organism: Stelis phaeoptera (assembly GCA_943735885.1). NCBI lineage: Eukaryota > Metazoa > Arthropoda > Insecta > Hymenoptera > Megachilidae > Stelis > Stelis phaeoptera. The sequence continues at coordinate 11,089,354 of OX030933.1, forward strand.
AATCTAGCATCCAAATTTCCAAAATTACTTTCGCAATTTTCAAAATAAGATATATTTTGTATAATATTGTATATTTATTAACCAATTCTTTACCCAAAGTAATTTTACCTAAAGTTAATACATATACTTTGGAAAAAGCACGCGAAAAAGTACTCTGAGAGATCTTTTCAGTAGCAATTTAAATACTTCCCTTCCATATCTCCGCCGCCGGTTGAAAGCAAACGTCCTAACGTAGAAAATCGTACACACATTTCGCGGGAGTGTCCGCTTTCAGGGCGTGCACACAGCTTCAAACTAAAACGCAACTCCCCAGGGGGGAAGGGGGGTTGAAGGGTAGAACGGAGAGGTCGGATAAACCAGACACATCCGATATTTTCCTTGAAATCCTCCAGAGGGGGGATGGAAACGTTCCCGGAATCACTGGCCACCGTTTTAAGGACAGAATCGAGCCTCGGCGAGTTTCACGCGTATCGACGGATAACAAAGAGCGATTCAAATAATCCTCCCTCACGGGGGACAGAAGAAGTTTGCAGCACGAGAAGAATGCAACGACAAGTTTGATAGAAATTGATGGAACGTACCCGCTTACCTTATCGGACGAGACTTAACTTAAACGGTGATAAATTTATTTTGAGAAAAAGCTGCGTGATGTATCGCAGCCTTTCTGAATAATTTCTTCGAAAGAAGTTTGCAAAGAATAAATAAAAATATTGCTGTTGTTCTTGGTCAAAGTGTAAATTCATGGTTGAAATATAAACTGCAGTATTTCGTGTGGAGGTTTCGATCCTACGTTAATTATAGGAAAGGTAATAATTAAATGTTGGTACGAGTTTGTAAGGATATTTACGGTTTGGGATTTTTTTTTAATGAAATTTGAAGATACCGAGGTGTATTTAATAGCAATTCTGAAACTTGCGAAATTAAATACCAAAATTTTGCGAATTAAAAACTTTCGTTGTTCAGAATTTAAACTTGAATTTAAAAATGAAAATTCAATAGCACAAATCGACCGAAGAAGGGAGCAAACTGCAACCGCTAAGTGGCATTTAACGCAACATTGATCCTTAAATGGGTTAATCAAAGTATCCATTGACGAGTCTCACCGGAAGTCAGCGTCCCACCGTCTTGAGCACCACTGAAGGTCGGACGTTTCACGACGCATTCACGACAGAGATAAATACGGAGTGAAAAGGGCTTGGGTTCTTTTCACGGAAGAATATAATTGCCAGAAAAATAAACGATTGCAAAGTCTGTTTGCTCGCGCCTCTTCCTCCCATCCGCAACGTTTCGTCCCCCTTTTCCTCGACGTTGCTTTTTTCTCTCTGTAACTCTGTCTTTCTCTTTCTGTTTTATTTCTTTTTTTCTTTCTTTCACCTCCACCTTCATCCGTCGTCCTCTGGTGTCCTACCCTCTCCGGTGTCGTTGGTTACCTTCCAACCCCTCTGCCCTCCACCTCAACCATCCCCTTCTTCAACGAACCTCCTCTCTATTGCGACTTGGTGGAAAAGCTCACTCGACCCGCGGGTCAACGAATTCGCAATTACGATCTTTCACGTCGACGTGACTACCTACTCTCTCGTCGACTTTGGAATCCCGGACGATATCCCTTCTTCCGTCCACCGTTGTCCTTCTCTTCTTCTTTTATCCCTCCGTCCTCTCGCGTTCCACCTCCTTCTTTCTCCGATAGCCGCCGTCGGTCTGTTGACTCTTCCTGAAAGCTTTCTTCTCCCCGTCTCGCTTTCCTCGCCTCGGACGCGTGCTACTGAATCGCGCGTCTTCATCAAATTCTGCCGTCTTCCAACCGATATTTCGGGTCGCAGGCGCGTGCATCGCAAGTGTTTCTATATCTATTTTAAAATTCGACTAAATTTGTATTTGATGAATTTTCCAAGAATTGCGATTGGTTGAAGTTGCGAAGAAAATAGAGGTTTTGTAATTTGCTAAATTTGATTACTATTAAAATATTAATTCTATCGTTTATTGTTTCTTATTTCTTCGTTCGAATACTGTTCAAATTTTATTATAAAATATTCCTATGTTTTCGTCGCTCAACGCAAAAATCCTGATGTTTCTGACGTTTTTCCACCGTTTCGATGTTTCTTTCCATCCGTTCTACTTTTTTGATCCAAGGTTTAGATTTTCGTGAGAGTTCAGCGTACTTCTTTTTGACGTTTCCTTCGCCGGTTGATCTTTCCTCGTCGTCCCTCGGCTTCTTTCATCTCGTCACGGCGTTCCTCTTCGTTTCGTCGAGTTTCCGGTCCGCAGACGAGTTTTCCCCGACACTTCTTCGAGAACAGTGCCGTCGAGACAGTAATGAGATTTTCGAGATCCAGGGGCGGTGCCATAATCGCCTTAGGCTCGGTCCCGGCCACTTGACGAGCACGCCGACACCAACACCGGAAACCAGCACCTCTTTCAAACTATCAGCCAACTTGTTTCAGCAAAGTATTCATTGATTGGCTACATACTTCAGCTCGGACTTTGTTCCGAACGTTTAGTTGAAATTGGAGGGGAGATTTTTGACGGATTTTGAAACGTGGAAGGGTTGGCACGATTTCATGACATAAAAGTGTCGAAAAATAGAAATCAATGTGTATCAGTTTAAAGTTTAAGGTCTCGTGAAAAAGGCTACGTAAATGCTTCGTCGATTTTTTTAATAAAAAATGATGTATTCTTCGTTCGAATCTAAAAGTGATGTTTTAAGTAAATTTGTAAGTTGTAAAGTTCCTTGTTTATTTCAAACAATTCATGACATAAAAGTATCGCAGAATATCACTTATAGTACACCAATTTGAAGCTTAAAACTTATCGAATCTTGTTCGTAAGTTTCACCTTTATATTCTTTATATAAAATGGCCGACACTTTGTTGGAACAAGCAATCTTTTGTCGTTTTACAAAAAGCTATAGTCTATGAATGACTGTTTCTTCAACGAAAGAAACCTGATGATTAATGGAAATGTACGTCGTTAAAAGACACGTAATTAAAAAGAGACAGGAGAAAGATATAGATTCGTTGTGAATTAACTGACAAGCCGGCTAAATAGAGAATAAAAGGAACAAAAGAAAAGCCGGGTTCGTGGCAACGGTACACGATAGCCGTCCCGGAACTTCCGTCTGATCGATAGGCAATAATTCTTAATTACCGTCGTGTCCCTAATTATCGGTTTTCGAGTTCCCCCGACCGAGTCTCGCGATTCGGGTAAGTCGATAACGAGCAACCTCGACCGATCGGCACGCAACCCTTCGTCCTAACAACAGAACACAGGATGATTTTATATCGCGGACAAAAAAGAAACACTGCAAATTAATTAGAAAATGTTAATTCAAATCCAAACATGAGATTGTAAAATACATTATTTCGCTATTAAGTTAATGTAAACGAAGGTGAATGGAAAGGGTGAAAAATTAATGGGGTTCAAAGGGGCGTACACATCATTGCGATCGATAGGATGATTGAGATTGATGAACTGTGAGCTCGATAACTCATTATCAACGAGAAACAATGAATCATACAACGCGTGAAATCAAGAAATGTGTTAAAGCGTTATCTTCAAGTAATTAAATTGATTATACTTAAGAAATATCTTCTACTGTCAAAATTTTGTCAAACTTGGGCTTCTAATATGAAATCGTGGAAAAATTTTATTCTACTGGCTTTCAAATTGGAATTACTAATATTCTGAAGTTATAATTTAAAATTATCACACAAGCGACAAAAGCAATTCCAGAATAAATTATAATATTTCATATTATTCCGTACTCCAAATTTCGATTCGAACGAAAAATATTTATTATTGATTGATAACGTATTATTTGTTATTCGTAAGTATGTTCTTTTCTAAAGGGGTATCCGATGATGCGTTCGATAAAGAAGAAAATATGTGACGACGCAAAGGGACAGGGAAGAAAAAGACACCGGTGGAAAAAAAGGGCTCGAAAGTATCCTCAATTTACGCGACATGGCTTCCGGCTGCCACAAACAAAACACTTTTCAGATGGCAGCCCGAATAAAGTGTGCCCCAGGGTCGTTTGTAGCCCCCCTCCCCAAAAGGGCTCGAGCACTTAATTAATCGAAACGAGACGGGGAAATTCAAACAGTATTCGAAGGGACGCACGTTATACTCGCTACTCTACCTTTTGCTCGCGGCCTAGCTACTGTTCCCCCCCCCCCCCCCCCCCCCCCTTTAACCTCGGCCTCTTCCAACCCTTCCGTCACTTCGCGATATAGTAAAATATTCGCGATTATATTGGATTACAATGACCCCGCTGAATATGCATTATCTGTCCACCATTCGTGCGGGATAAAATCTACTGGGTGTCCTTGAATTAATGCTACCATAAAAGAAATATGAAATCATGGCATTGAATAATATTATTCGTTATTTCGGGTGCCATTGCTTTGCAATTGTTTTGAAATGATGAAAATATCTAAAAATTAGAAAATTGAAAATACAGAAATTGCCTTTGTATTTTTAAAAAATAGAGAAACGTAAAGATTGGGAAATTTGGTTTCGTATTTTTAAATATTAGAAAATTAGGCAATTAACTAAATATTGTACCTGTTGTTCCTTAATTAAAAATTTATATTTGATACTTGTTTGCAACAGCTGTTAATGAGGTACCCTCTGCTTATTCCGTGTTTCTGCTGCAGTGAAAACGGACGTATGTAGTCAGACACGGCGAAATTCGAATTATTAAAGATACAATCAATTAATTTCCAAATTTAACCTTTCAATTCGATAGCTATCATTATCAGCTTAATTTAACGCTATGTACAGTTTATTTCATCACTTCTTTTTGGTAATTATTAAATATTGGTTCCAATTTAATTCATAAATTATGAATAACAAACATTCAATTCTAGAGAAACTCCAACTAAGGGCCAAAACGTTACAAACAAAACAAAAATTTCTTTAATCAAATTTTTCAGACAAAATAGTCTATCAGTGTCAGAAACATTATCAGTGCTATCGTAAGTTGTTGAAAATTCGATTTATCGTCACGGTAATAGAAGATAATTGTTTCGCATATAAATGAACATTAGCCACGCGCGAATAAACACGTGATACTACGGGGTGTTTCTAATAATAAGCACCGATGCTGTGGACAGATATGCGAGTCTCGTAAAACACCGGTGGGCCGGCGAGTTAATGGCACGTTAATTAGTTGCACGTGCTGACCGGTTATAATTACCGATAACAGCAACATTTTAATCGGACCCGTTTAAACAACCGCGCCGAAATTTGTGGCGGTTGTTTACGATCCTGGCACCGTGGTTTTTCGTATTAATTTCTCGTACCCGTGAAAATTGCATCCATAAATTCGGCATCGTTGCACCGGCCCAATACGATTCCCCCCCTCTCTAACCCCACTCTCATAATTCAACGAATTAATATATCGCCATAAGCCTGTTATGTGATTTTCTGTTCACGCTTTGTCAAAATTGGACCAATCTCGTATTTCATTGGAAAATATTTGTACTGTTAAAATATGAAGGGCCATTTTCTTAGTATTTTATGTAAAATTAATGATATTGTATTAGAATGAAGATTTATTGGATTGGTAACTCAATTCGTGAAGTTGGAAATAATTTTTTGAAATATTTGTGATTAGATTCTCATTTTTTTGCGATAGAGTTTTGTGTAATTTCGAGGTAAAATATTTTAACAATTATATTTCTATAGAAAAATTTTCCAATGGAATATAAGTGATTTGAAATTAGTTTGTGATTTAACCCTTGGTCGCTTAGATAAGGGTTGATTTGAATTTAATTCTACACCCCTTTCAAAACTCTTTAAATATTTCTATAAACGTCATTTTGCCGACGTATAAAGTGTTTCGGTAAACAATCTAAGTACCCAATTTTGTGTACATTTGGCTCAACATCGACCCATCATATGTCCATCAAGGGTTAATAATTTTTCATTAAAATATACAAAGGGTGCGACCGGATAAAATGATCAATAGTGCCTTTGAGCCGATTTCGACACACAATATGCCGTTCGATAGCTTTCCAAAAGAAAACATGGTATACCATATTTCTGGTACAACATGGTTCTTACAAAAATTCTGAAAAAATTCTCCAACATACGTTACTATGCCCTGAATGTTGTAGAATTTTTCCGGAATTTTTCTATGTACTTAAATAATAAAAATGAGGCAAAACTCCATAATCCAAACTTTCCCCATAACTACCCCCCCCCCCCCCCCCGGTTAAGGTACAGATTTGAAACTTGATATACCATGTTTCCTTTTAGTAATCTAACGAACGGTATATTCTGTGTCGAAATCTGCCCAAAGGCACTATTGACCATTTTTCAAACTTACTTAACAGTAGGTACAAAAATGACTAAAGTTACAGTCCTTCTAAAAATCCAAACCTTCAAATTCCATTTTCACCTGGTGAGAAAAATAGGAACACCCAGCATCCCTTAACGCGCAACAACACAACCGGACAAAAACCTGGAGCTCTGTGTCGTTGGCCTCGAACCAAGTTCCCGGAGCCACAATAGGCATCCTTGCCACTAGATGGGCAGATAATTTTCACCCAACCTCTCTGTATGTTACACACACACACACATACACGTGTGAGTCCGTGTGTGTATACATACGTGTGCGAACTGGCGCGGGCGCATCTCGGTTACGCGATGCATAGGAAGGATAGTCGTCCAGTGGAGAGACATCGATGACACTATACATATTGACAAGACACTCGAGACCCCGCCTGACTGGGTCCTCGCTCTACGGGTCCTCATCACCCTCCAACTATCCCCTTTCATCCTCCGTCCCTCTCTCCGCTACGTTTCCTGGCGAGACCAGTCGCGTAACTAGGGTTACCAACCGCCCTGGATCGTTACTTTTTTCGATGGAAAAAAATCCTGACGATAGGTACTGCGTTGAATCTGATTTAACCGGATCGTTTGAGTTTAAGATTACGAGGATGTAGATAAGGTAATTTTGGGTTGGGTACAACTCTACCTAATATTTTCAATCAGAACATGGAATCCTTGTAACAAATATAGTTTAGACCTTTAGATCTATATTAGATATTTAATCATGTTTCAATTTCAACAATTCGATTCAGGTACAATCGTGAATCAATTTGAAATAAACAAAGATGGCAGCGTTGCATGGTGCGCTATAGGATTGAACTGAGAGGATCACGATTGGTATGGGAGAGGATTTTCATGGTATTTGCGAACGATTCAGGACGAATCGAACGAACAGGGATGCTGAACTCGTGTCCCGATAAACCGCGGGACAATGGCACGCGTTTATTCCACAATGCCACTCGAAAGCAACAAGAGTGCGACGACATGGAGCCTGTCGAAACAATACGTCTCTAAACAATAGCGATATCTTTCGACCAATTCGGATGCGAAATCAATGATGGAACAGCGTTTGTTCGCTCGTTCGAAAGGACTCGATGATATCGACGGTATCGTCTTCGAGGACGAAATCGTTAAACGATGCAATTGGAACGATTCGTTGTACCTCTGTTACGAAATCAGTTAAATAATCGATTTTTACATTTTTTTCTGTCCGTAAGAAAAAACAGAACACGATTCGATAATATTAGGATGTAATAATATTTCTGTTGGATGTGTAGAGAATTGTTTTAATCCATTGTAAATTATTATTTGTGAAATTAACCATTATTTAGATATTCGAAGACAAAGGAATATAATATTTTAAAATATTTAATTTTATTATTTAATATCTAATATTAACACGTTGGCTGCCACGGGGGTCACCGGTGACCGGCACCCGAAATCTTTTACAATCAAATAATTAACAAAAGAAATAACGAAACAAACCACGGATAGCGTTATCATTAAGCTAATAATGCTAGCTATCGATTTGAAAGGTTAAATTTGAAAAATTAGTTGATTATATTCTTAATAATTAGGATTTCAACGTGTCTGACTACACACGTCCGTTTTCACTGTGGCAGTCAACGTGTTAACGCTTCGAGTCGATTAAGAACCGATTAAAAAATCTCGAATACGTATCGAACCACTCTCGTAGTAGCTTGGAAAAGTTCTCGATCGAGGGAAAGGTCGAAATGAGAAGAATCAAAACTCTTTAAGGAGCGAAACGGTCGAGTGGCGGGAAGAAGGGGTGAAACGGAAGGGTTAGTTTCCTCATAACGCGGAACAGAGTCTAAAAAGACCGGTCAAATATTTACTGGGTCTCTCGGCCGAGACCCATCTAATAAGTTTTTTATTGGACTTCTTCTTTGTTCCCAGTAGTTGGCTTCCCTGATCGCGTGCTCATTCTCTAACCATCCCCACCTTCGCCGTCTTCTGGCAGCTGACAATGAACTTGCACAGGCAAGGTTGGGTTGTTCGCGTTCCTGAATCCTGAAGGAGTACTCTACTCCACAGCCGGGAACGCGGAATTGACGTTGATTGCCTGGAGAAGCATCTCCTGGATATTCTCCCGACGATAAGGCAAACATCGTTCGGTACATCGATCCTCTACAGACGGGATCTTAAACGAGATTCCAACGACGAGTAAGCTGGATAATTTGTCGATGTTCTATCCGACTGAGTCGGATTTCTTTATTTTATTGATTCTATTAGATTGGTAATTAAATTCCCCGTCGTTTCAGATACTTGGAGTTAAAATTCCTTCCGAAAAATAAGGTGCTATACAGATGCGGTAGAGGATAAGTCATTACTTACTGAGTTATTCCACTGGTTCCAGTTACATGCCCCACTCTGTATATTTATATAAAAAGAAAAAATTTTTCATTTACTTTCAAACCTCTACTTGCATGTATAAAAATGTTGAAATATGAGAAAAAAATTCTTGAAAACATATGCAATAAATCCATACTAACCTAACCCTAGCCTTAAAATAATTGCAATCCTGACATAATCCTAACCTTGAATTAATTATGAACTTAACCTGACTCTGATCTCAAATCAACTATAATCCTAACCTAGCCCGAACCTTAAATTATTAAATTACTAATTATTAAATCACCAAGGTTACTAAATTACCCAACTCTAGTTCGGTAACACAATTAGTGATTTAGAAGTGAATGGGCTAGTTTAATTATCGTTCGTCAACATAAATTCCTACTAACATCACTATACAAATCGAACGATGGTATTTCCTTCCCTTACATCCCTCACATACGCTGTTAAAATCAATGCAACACCCTATAATAAATTAAACGTACAAACGATCGAACAAACCCCACGAGTGATTCAACGAAACCCAAAATTCCCTGATCCAAAATCCTTTCAACCCTCGCGATTTGATACAATACGCTCGATAAAGATGTAACCACGTTCTTCGAGGCAACCTTTCAACGCGAATAACTCAAACACGCGGAAACAATACCGAACACAATGCTAGCGGTTTGTTTTACCCCTCTCTTGTCCCTCGATATACCAACCACCCTGTGGACCCGACGTGAAGTCAGAGACACCGGATGACGGGTGCCCGCGGGCCGACACCAAGAAGAATAGCATTCAGAGAGGAGGGGGAACTCAGAGAAAGGGGAGATTCCTTTTTTTATTTAATTAGCGAGATGTACGAGCTCACAAAGATCCCCTCCCCCTCCTTGGCCAAGGGGTTCCGCTTCAAAGACCACGGTTCGCTTGTTCCACCCTCTTATCCCCTTTGGTTTCACCCTTCCGCGCCACCCCTGTCCTTTCTCCACGCTTTCTCGCTTCCTTTGGCTGTCTCTCGGTCTGGGATTAATATCACTCGCGGCTCACGCGGCGACAAATGATTTTTCAACGTTCGAGGGACAGGATAATGGCGCCTCTTCCTTTTGATCCACGATTGTCATTTTCATTTCGATGATCGGATGATAGCGTCACGACTAGGGGAGGGATAATGTTTTCAAGAGAGTGATCTGTGCTGTTTTAACGCGTTTCAAAGTCATTCGATGATTGTGCAATAAGAAAATTGATCGATCGTTTGCATAATCATTGTCAGGAGACTTTAAGCTTCAAATTGATGCATAAGCGCCAGTTTGAGACACTTTTGTATGTCATGAAATCATGAAAGACTTCATACGTCTCGAAATTACTTATTTTGTGCTGTAACTGGAGATCAGCCATTTTGTGTTAAGAATATTGATGGAGGATTTATGTACCCGTTTTCGTAAAACTTCAAGCTTCATATTGATGCACCATTGATGCCATTTTGAGATACTTTTATGTCATCAATTGTTACAATTACACTATTTGTTACAATAACCAATTATCCGCTTCCTGTCAAGAATATTGACGAAACAATTATATCCTCATTCTCCTCAAACGATAAGCTTCAAATCGACGTATCACAAGTATCATTACAAAATACTTTTATGTCATGAAATTAATTCAGACGTACGATTTGACACAAAAGAAGGGATGCAACAGCAATCCGTAGGAATTTTTTCCATAAATACCAACCAGACCTAGTAACTTTACGACGCCGGCGTTTCATCGCAGCACCCTCTGTCATTCGAACCCTTTCACCTCGGCGTCGTCAAAAGCTCTTTTCTTCGGTCCGGCCGTCTCGAACGAGCCATTCTTCCGGGTGGAAGCTCGACGAGGACGCACGCAATTTTTCAAGCGAGCAGACACTTAGGCGAGCGTCGACGATCGCGAGGAATCAAGAGCGGGAATCACGGTGCCGCGAACAAAGGAAAAAATACAGGGGGCCGTGAGGGGGAGGGTGGAACGCGAGCGAAGCTTTCCTCTCGCGAAACAGAAGACACGGTTTTCGCTTTGATCGACCGCGCGATACGAGATGTCGAGGATCCAGCGAGCTATCTGATGTTCGACGCTGCCTAGGCTCTCCTCGCGGCGACGACGAGCGTATATATGCAAGGATTGGCCGTGATTACACGGTCGCCTACGGGCCGGCATTGTTCTCCGGCGCGCAAAAGCTAGCGGAACGGCGACGCGTGTCGTGTCATTTCGCGCGAATACATCGTGGCACTTTTCTTTCCCCTCGCAAGATACACCTTTGATTCCTCCTGATCGATTAATCCTTTCGATTTTAAAGATGACTAAGCAGCTTTCGCATTCCATCAGTGTAGGAAATAATTGGATTTCTTTTTACTTTGGACGTAGTATTTTGTAACAACAGAGACGGACGTAGAATTCTAGAGATAGGGTTCTTACGTTACAACCAAATATAAAATTCGAAATATGATTTGTAATTTTATGGAATTTTATGGATTGTATGGAATTCTTTCAAGGAATTTCTAGTTTCGCCAACGGCTTTATTGCGACGAGAGACAGAGAATTGGTTGGCAAGCGGAGGAGATTAGTCGAGATTGTGGCTCGCCAGCGGCACTTTCTCACGTTACCGGCGTTTATTACGGGCCACACGGTAAATAGTTAATTTATTAATGTAAATAACGTATCACGCGGCGAACCTAACTTCTACGATATATCCGTCTTCATTTCTGTTCCACGTTTTCTCGCCCCTTTCCAAGCTTCACTGTACACAGGGTGTTCTAATTTAACCACTACGAATTTTCATCTTCTTGTTAAATAATGGATGAATCCGAAGTTTTCTTACCGTGATTTATATGAAAAGTACAATTGGTTAAATTAATTGCGTATAACTCATGATTGTCTTAAATTAAAGGGAATTTGGAGTGTGTTTCGGGTGCCAATTAAAAAGCTACGGAAACTGATATTTGTTTGATGAAAAGCTGAAACTACTGGTGAAGAAAGTCGCTTAAAAAGGGGGGAAACGTCATTCGAAAGAAACGGAAAGGAAGAATATGGTAATAAGGAAGAGGGTGAAAGAAACAGGGTAAAAGGAAACGATTTAAATAAATGCAAGTCTAGAGGAAGTAGAATTTGAATAATTCGAAGAAACTTAAAGATAAGATTGCGGAAATATCTGCGACGTAAAGAAGAAAATCTGGGAGCAAAGTAGCGAAAAAGATTTGAAGAATGTTGAAAGTGTAAATTATGGTAACTTTTTGAAATTCTATTTTTCGGTGTTAATTAAAATATCCTTTAATCGATTGAATGTGTCAGTCCTGTAAATCAAAATGCTTCTTTGTTTCAGAAATCTACAATTTCTTCCTTCCGAGTGAACTAATACGTAAATAGGTATTATTTCAAAGATACAGTTTCTTACTTTTTATAATTTTATAAATTTTAATTTTTCGCAAACTAATATACTTTGCAAAGCGTTATGTTCTATAAATGGCTGCTCTTAAATTAATAATTTTTAAGATTAACAAAGTAAAACTTTGCAAAGCGTTAAGTTCTAAATATGACTGCTTGTAAATTACTAATTTTCCATTTTAGCTAAATATAAAAATATCCTAATTTTAAATATAAGAAACTGATATTTTACAAAATATATTATTTTAAAAGCATCCTGTTCCCCGTTATTAACTTTCTCAAATTTAAAAAATCCTGCAATTTTCTGACGAAATAAATTTTAAAGAAATTGAATATTCACGCTTTCTTTCAAATTCCCACGTTTCATGGAAAATTCATCGTACGCCTATCGCCAAGCGCATTTCACTTGTTTCGTCGCATAGAACAAGGACGCAGGCTACACGAACATAATCGGCTTACACGAACGCAACCTGACGAACCTGTGAACGGACGGGCAAACTTGATCCCGAAAGCCTCGATATAATTCCACCCCTTTCAACCCTTACAGTCTCCGGAGAGAATCGAGGGATCCGCACTGCTTCGTGTAGATATACAATATGGCTGATGGATAATGGGAAACAACGAAATTAATGACGATTCAACGAGTTTCGATAATCCCGAAATAATTTCAGCTTTTTTCTTTGAGATTTTTGATAACAACGTTAAAGTTCAATTAATATTCGTTATTGATATTTACGGTGATAATTAAGTTGGTCGAAAGAAATATTTTTATTCAAATTTCTAAATTAAACGTCCTTTGAATTCATAGCTGCTTTTAAGGTAACAATTGTTGGTTGCTTAATAAAATTATTTGTAATTAGATAAATATGAATATTCCCATTAAAATTGATAATAGATCCTCGTGAAAATCCCGGTCACTCAGGCATGAATAATTACTAACAAATATAGGAAAATTGTTAGCAAAGCTTTAATAATTTCGGCGATACAGTAATAATAATACTGTATCTATCATAATATCGTTTCATTGAAAATTTGATGGGGGCGAAAACAAAAATTCTATTAATATTTCAACCTGAATTCTATAAACCTAAGAAATACCTTGATTAACTCACGATCAAGATAGCGATTATTAAACGCCTTTGAAATAATTAAAATTCGAACGTAATTACATTCACGTTTGAATAAAAAACAGACAAATTCTAATTTTTCATTGCAAAGTATAAATATATTTTTATTAAAATATATCCTTATTTCCACGCGTTATTAACTTTCTGTATTATCTCATGTTTCATTATTTACTTTTATTCCACGAACTCGTTCAGCTTAACATCCCGTTCGATCTCCCTTGTTATTTCTACAAGAGTCATAACGAATTCTCATTATTATCCGGTTTGTCTATGAGAACCGTTCGAATCGCATCGTACCATCGCAGAAATAACTTGCTGCTTGAACTTCCTCCTCGAGAGGAAACTTTTTACAATCGCAAACTTGTTATCCCGTCTGAGCGGTGCTCGTGTCGATCAACGATTCGATTCGAGCCTCAAAGAAATTCCCCTTAGAACACGTATCTTCTGGAAGAATTGTGTTGCGATCGTCTGAACACGTTCCAACTACACTTTCGTGTAATTCCTTCTTACTTCGATAACGCTTCCAAAGATGAATCATTTCTTTTTCGTTCGTTGTATTTTTGGATTTGAGAACTTCTCCTTTCGACGATGTTTACAATTAAGGGCAGGCGGGGATTTTAGTTTTGATTCGAATTTGGATATTTCTTAAAACTAAGTTGTTTTCAAAGTAATTTAGAAAATTAATTAACGGTCAAATTGGAAGTAAGTTACGTTTGGACGCTTTTCGAGTTAATTTAGGAAATAGATTTGGATCCTTTCCGAATTAATTTAGAATTCATACCTTTTATAGCAAGCAGAAAAATTGCTTAAATTTCGAAATGAAACATACTCAAATTCAAGAAAATTAACTCGCCTCTATAACATTGTAGTGATATTCACCTTTCGGTGATCGAGTAATGATTATGGTAATCATTAGCGGAAAGGAAGCTTCAGCGAAAGGGTTAATCATCCCCCAAACTCCTTCATCCTACATCGGATACCATACGGATATCGTGGAGGGTAAGCTGGACGATCAAGAGTCTGGCACAGAGTATTGGGGTGGGATTTACAGTGACGGAAGGGGCAGCATGGTGGGGATTGAATGGGTGTTAGGAGCAACGGGGTCATCGATAAATTCGAGAGAAGTGCAAGTTCTCCTTCCAACTGCCCTCCCAATAGGGGTGGCATCGTGTTTTCAAAGCGGTTTCGAGCATCCTGATGCCACGTTCGACCAGCAAACCGGACCGTTTTTGACCTGGTTTCCGGCGCGTCCGTGTCTTCTAAACCTACCCCCACCCCTTCTGAAAAACGACCGAACGGCCGTACTTTCGTCTTGAAACGCTTTCGCGTAAGGAAATCCGATACGTTTCGTTGGCCGTCGTTTTGTGTACTGTATATTCTGTAAGGGGAAATATTGCAACGATGCGATACGATTTTCATCCCCTGGCTGGATGCTTCGATGTTTCGCGCTCTGCTGGCACGTTTAATTTCAATCCAACCCGTTTCACAAGGATCGAAGCTCATTTTATTTCGATGGCAATGGGTTTCGTGCAGGGACCAAGGATTTGATAGTCGATGTTTTGACAGACGGTGTAGCTTTTGAAAGAGGTACGAGTGTTTGTGCGAGATTCGGAAACTGTCTTCTTTGCTAACATTGAATTTGTAACATTGTTCCTTCACGAAAGTTAGAAATTGTTGATGACTGAGTTTGTTATCCCTTTGCAAGATTTAGAAATTATAAACTATTGTTAACCGTTGAATTTAGAAACTTCGTACTACTAAATTAGTAACATTATTTATTAAGTAAAATTGAGAAATTATTATTGATAAATAAATATCTATAATTCTTCTAAGAAAATTAGAAATAATTTGTGATAATATTTCCTTACCGAAACATAATAATTACGGCAATCGTTGGTGAAATTATTATAAAATCCGTGGCTAAAAATTTATACAATAATTTTGTAGTATAATAGAATCATTCCATTTTAAATTAAAGTATCTATTGATATAATTCGAACGCTATCTTAATAAAGAAATAAATTCTGTTTGTTGTGAATGATAATCTTCTCTGGATTTTTGTTCTTTCAATTTTCGTTGCAAGCAGGAATAAATAAATTCATCACGATCGTTGAAGCTTGATGTTTTGAAAACGCTTACCAGGCATACTACGTAAACCGATCCTAGAGGGTAACTGAACCGCTCTTGACCCAGTTTCCTTCATATTCCTATCATCTTGTCGCGTGGCAAAACTGTGCTTCAGATCAAAGCATACCTCGAGGAGAATGTCCTTCGCGTCTCGATTGTTTAGTCGATGTTTTCCTTGTATAAATCGTTTGTTTACATTTCTTCGAAAACCCTTCCCCATTTCCCCTTGTCTAATTTATTCAATATTCAATGTAAATTTATTCAATGTAAATTTTTTTAAATAAATGACGCTTGTTTCGTTTAAGGTTGAAAATGTTTCAAGATTCCATAGAAATAAAGAAATCTAAGGAGACATCAAATTTAGCGTATATTTAATTCGTGAAAATTTTAAACATTGCATAGGAATATTTTTCGAGAAGAAAGGTACGAGTGCACGAGTTTTAAATTGAAAATTTAATCCATTGAATATTTATGCTTCAAAAGTACAAATAGACAAAAATTTATGAAAATTTATGAAAATTATAAAAATTGTCGAGAGGATATTTTGAAAAGAAAGCTAACAAACAACGATGACGTTTGTCAATAATTTCAATATAACTTCGACGGATGAAAGTTATTCTTTCCCCACTCGAAATCTCGTTCTTTTCGAAACTTTCGAAGCTTCTTAAAACACCGTCGAACTTCCGTTCGTCCAACGGTCGAAAGCACCTGTGTGTTTCAAAATAAGGAGGTTACACGTCCAGTTTCGACCTCCTCGCTTCGGTGACAGGAAAATTCCAATAACTTTTCCGTCCTTTGAGTCGAAGGATCGCGACGAGAAATGGTATTATAAAACCCTGGCTGACCCCGATTTCACCTGCTCAGCAAACTGTTCCAGAAAACAGGAGGATCCCGGGGAATATTTGTAAACGGTCGTTTCGCGTACGAGCACGTCCAATTATGGGACTATTATCGCGAACTTTTATTCGCTCGCGTCCGCTCGTGCGCCGGCCTTAATCCGCTTAGCGAAAGAGATCGAGAGGATTTAGAACTTCGAAATTTCCCGTGGAGCTTCGTTGGCTCGGAACAGGAAACGCTGGCGATCGTTATCCCAGAAACGAACGACGAAACGATCGTTGGTTTCGAGTGGCAAACGATACGAGTGCCAAAAAGAAATTATTTTTTAATAATAAAAGGACTGCGAATTGTGAAGTTCTTTTTAAATTAAGAGTGATGTGTGTTTGAGGTTGGTAAAAGGACGGAAACGATGGGATTTTGTGGCGCGTGTAATGAAATAAGTCTTTATTCTGAAAATGCTGTATTATTTGTATTATAGTAGGAAAACTAAACGAGGTTCAATTAAAACCTTCAAACGAATTTCTGGGTAAAAGGTAGCGGAAATATTTGTAAGCTATTTTAATCCTTTCGTCGCTATTAAACGTCTATGGACTTTATCAGTAAGTGATTACAGTAATTATAAGAGCATCTTTGTTCTTGAATTTTAGACAAAAATTATATAATTCACTAAAGGTTAATTTAAAACAAAATGTAACAAATTAATTGAAAAAATCAGTAGTATTAATTTGTATAGTTAACACTGAACGTACCGGCACTTTACATAAACCTTTATTCTTACCATAAGGAGTCATTTGACTTGATTTTTAGAAAGAAATTCGTAATTTATTAAAGGAAATAATTCGCAGCATAACTTCTGATTTCTAATAAAATAATCAAGCATATATTTTTATTTTTATAAATAAAATAATCAGTTGATTACACTTTTTAGATATGACTGATTTCTCCTTCATACATTTGAAATTTTGAAAGGAGTCGTTTGACACCGTTTGATACGTTTAGTGTTAGGTAGTCCTAAATTGACTTTTGACTTCTGACTTCTGTGTATGAAAAATAACCCGGGCTCAAAAATAAGAAAAACGCAGTGTAACAGATAAATGTCATAAATATTTAAAGGGAAATTTATAGCACAAAAATTACTGGATTAATTCGGGAGGAAAAAATGAGATAAATAATATCGATTTAAACGAAGAAACCAGTAGTATACTAGAGATTGAAATAATAAAGGGGAAAATGGAACGCGTTTTAATTTCGCCAGTGAATTCGTTCTGGTTCTAATTGCAATAAGCAGATTTCGTTTATTTCCAGGAAAGGTAAGGTCGGATTTAAGCATCAAGCACGGGATAAAGCCGGCTTGTTACGCCGAGGATTATGTCGTTCGCCGTTAAATGCGTGCGCCGGCAACGGCAGGAAGAAATTTCGAATCGGTAGCCGGATATTACGAGCGAGAGGCTCGAGCCACGCATCCCGGAAACAAGGAATCGGAACGACAATCGTTTCGACAACGTTTTCGATACGGATTTCACGGTGAAATCGTTGCGGGAAGAAACATACCCTGGACCATAAAATCTACAAGCCAAAATAAGACAAAAATGTCACATAAACATAGGCTCTTATGAATAAAAATTTGTGTGCGTATAGAATTGCACGAGAAAAATTATTATTTAATAAAAATGAAGAAATTTATCTTACGATCCGATAATTAAGAAAGGCCAATCGATGATGGTTTTTGGTAATTAATGAAATTCTCCGTTAAACCCGATTTCTGTTTAAAACATAGTTCCGCCACCGGGCTGAGTCTGGCTGAATCTGGATATCTCGCATCCTCGGGCGTTGACAATCTAATGTAATTTACTTCCCGTTTAACGTGATTAAACTGCACTTTGAGGTGTGGCGGGACGAGAAATTAGCAGTGAACTTCGGTTCACCGGGAAACTTCGCCACGCCGAAATCGACACCGCCACGATCCCGCGCTTATCTTCCGTAAATTTCCCGCAAAATTTCCCCGTCAGAGGTGATTCGCGAAACGCTTATCCGTTCGTGTAACATCTTCTCAACACTTTCTATCCTGATTGCCTGGCGTTTCGCCTTTTTCGTGCTTCAGGTTTCTTTTAAACTTTATCGACCGATGTTGATCGTCGCAGTGAACGAGGTCGGTGTATGGTCAGACACGTTGTAATTTCGATTGTTCGGACCGTTACAGTTTCATTTCTTAATTCAATCTTTTTATTCGCAACCTTGAGTAAGGTTGGATAACACGAATGCAATACAATTGAATAATTTAAAGAATAAATTATTATCATCGCCGATACAGCGACAATTGGAATTTATTTCGAAGCTTTGATTTTCTTGGAGATTTTGGGATTCGTCGTTGAATGAACACAAGCTGATCTTAGCTCATAATTTCTAGAAGTCGAAGATATATTATTTTTAACAGAATATTTAATATTTAAAATATTAAACATGCAAGCAGGTAACAACGAGAACAATTATTTATTTATTCTAAGAATATTATAAATATTTAGTCGAAGGTAAACTAAAGAAAAAGAAATTTTAAGAAATAATGAGTTGAGGAAAATTTTAATAACGAGTAGTATTGATACCTCGGTGATTTGTAACCATCAATTGTTGCAATTTCTAATTTCCAACAAAAAACTATTAATTAACCCCTAAAGAATGACCGATATTCGAATTTTCAATCAGAATTAAATAAACAAAAACCAAAGTCGAAAGTAAAAAATCATTCTCAAACGTCAACCTAACCACCCCTTAGTCCACCGGTTAAAACAATCTCCTTTTACCAGCCGCGAAACACAAATACCCATCAAACAGAGGAGCACAAAGAACGGTACGTTTAAAAGCAGCAAAAAGAAAGAGTGAAATAAAAAAAAAACAGAAAGATCTCTGTGACAATCGGCAAAGAGGGGTTTGGGACGATTGAATTCAGGCCTCGGTTTATCCAGAGGTCTCCGTTTCGCGGCTCATATTTGTGCATTATCCGCACAGATACCTAGCACCAGGTCGTAGGACGTATACGAACGCGAAAAGGAGGAACGTGGGGTGGTTGGGACAGCGAAAAGGGTGAGCGAGCTTTTGACACCGAACTGTAAAGCTTCGGAAAAGCGAGAACACGGGGCTAGCTTTGATATACGAGCAGAGAACGTTCGCGTCCTCGCGACCATGACTACCAATAATCGAACGTTATTGCGTTACCCGTTCGCAATCGTAACACGTGCACCTGGAAATGGAGAGCGGCTGTTACTGGAACGAGAAAAACGAGAGAGTTGTAGAAAATTCGACGTTTCGAGAGAAAGGTTTTAATGCGTGGTCAGCTTGCGGTCATTTATTTTCGAACGGTGCGAGGATGATTGCGGTGATATTTCCTGGATTCGCGGCCACGCGCGATGTAGGTACGCTGTGTGGAGTATCTTTTAACCAGTTCGTCAGCGAGGGTGATCACACTCGTTCAAAATTTAGCAGTCGTAAATTAATAAAGGTGGTCTAACCAACGTGGTCAGAGGTTACGTTAGGATCGGGTGAATTAACCCCTTGCTTTACGATTTTCCCGACAGGTGAGTCGGTCAGAGGTAAATATTTATTTCTCCAGCGTTAAGACAAATCAAGGAAATTGTAATATACTTTTCACTCGACAAGCATTAACTGTGTAAATTGTAATCAGAATTAAACTTAACTTGGACGTAATCGAATGTTACAAGTATTGAAAAGTGTTAGAAATATTTGAGAATCTGTTGATTTTTATTCCCTTTTTTAATTTTCTGTATTTTGATAAGGGTGAAACTGAAATTTTGAATTTAGAATACTCGGATAAATTAAATGTGGCGCCTCAGAGGCACCAGTCGAGTGCAAAGGGTTAAAATTCAATTGTAATCAAAGTTCGAACGACAAAAGTCACATCTGAACTGTAAGGTGCGTCATGTGTGTAACACGATATTGTAAGTCAAGGGGTTAATATAATGACGACTGTAGGCATACACTGTTTTATGGTCGACTAGAGACATCCACCATTTAGCGACCAGGGGAACCAACGAGGGTGGTTTTAGTCATCCATGGATAAAGTTAGCTAAAAATATTGCGCTCGAAATCTTGGAACGATTGAAATTACGAAATCGATCGCAAGAACGCCATTTATTTCATGAATTCGACATCCTAATCAACTTAATCTTGTAAGCGTTACAAATTTTGACAAAATTACTACCAAAGCACTAAATATTTTTTAGCGATATGATGCGCGCTTTAAAATAAATCAAGAACACGATAACAAAACCTAAAGGGTTCATTTAACAATCTACAATTATAGAATGATCTAAATACTATAAAAAGCAACGGGGATAACGTATTCGAGAAGGAGATGTCGGAGAGTTTAAATAAGGAAGCGATCAAAACGGTTCCATAACCGTAATATTCGGGCCAACGATATTTTATTCACATTGACATCGTTCCCTGATTGACTTCTGCCGCCGTGCCCCTTTTGAAGCTGAAATTTCAGGTTCGAGCCTCGACATGCTGCTCGAAACGATCGACAAACAGCCGGAAGAAATCGATTCGATTTCGATACGGTCACGAAACAGTGAGAACCTTGGAAAATGATCGGGGCAAAGGCGGGCTTGTTTGAATAAATAAATTGTTTACCTGGAGGGTGGGTGCACGCTCTCGCAGCTCGCGATATCGATTGTCCGACACACAATCAGCGCGTACAAATGAAAAACAAATATCGAATAACGAAAAAATAAAAAAAATAAAGGAACGAAAAATTTCACAAACAACGCGACTCTACGCTGTCGGAATATGGT
Organism: Stelis phaeoptera; assembly: GCA_943735885.1. NCBI lineage: Eukaryota > Metazoa > Arthropoda > Insecta > Hymenoptera > Megachilidae > Stelis > Stelis phaeoptera. The sequence continues at coordinate 11,110,355 of OX030933.1, forward strand.
TCGCGTTTCGCAAACAACGTAGCTTTTTCGAAAAGAGGAGAACGAAAAATAGGGGATGGGCCTTTGATCACTTGTACGGTCGACGTTTTTAATTGCGACACATTGTAAAACATACGTGTAACCAAAAATGTATGAAAGTGTGAAAGAAATAAAGTGTACAGTATTTTATTTTATATTAAATATTCTATGTAAATAAATAACTTGTAACATCCAAAGTACCAAATGACACTAAACACCTCAAATGTAGAAAATTTCCTCTACACCCTCCCATAAATCGAAATCAAGTTATATGGGACAGAAATTTCTGATTTATAAAAATTTAATATTTAAGAAATATATAAATTATCGAAATATTTTGATACACTACGGAAAGTAGAAATTTTCAGTCCTAAACACCGTAAAAGCTAATTTCCTCTACAACCCTCTCCCATATTTCAACGTCAAGCTACATCGAGCAGAAACGTCCAAATATTGTATCTTCAATTATAATCTTTCAATTATAATCCTTCAACGATTTTGAGCAACCGATCCGTCGAAAAGTTTCAAATTTCCCATCGACTCGTGTACCATCTCTGCTGGTTCGAAATCAACGAGCCGTAGGAATAAAAAAAAAGAAAGAAGTGAAATGCAACGAAGGAAAAATGAAGAAATAAAAGGAGGATACATGAAGAGTCGCGGTTCCCGTCCAGGAAACACGGTCGAGTGATCCTCGAAAGCTCCTTTCGTGTCCCTACAGTCATGAACGTTAATAATACCGGAACGTTATCGCATTATTCTGTCCGAGCATGGAATGATATTACTCGTGTGCACGTTTCATGTTTGCACTTGCTATTACGCTACGATTACGCGAAGCTTGTATCGTTTCTTTCCTCCGAATTTTCAACGAGAAATCGACTCGGAAAAAACCGGATGCGTTCGCGGCCACTCGACGACATCCTTCTGCCCTCTTCTCGATTCTTGCCGGGACAATTATACGAAACGACGATAATTTGCTAGTCGAGTGGCGCTATTATTTGATACGTGCGTCGTATCGTTACGTCCAGACGATCGTTAATCGATTACGATTCGATTGGTTCGTTCTATGTTCGGTTTGCAATATTCTGGAGGATAAGGTGTAACGGTAACAAACGGAAATGAGGGGCTAGCTGAGACACGATACTGAATAATAATAATGGGACTACCTGTATATTTAATAATTCTGTGATCTTTGATTGGATGATTCAATAAGGGCTTAGGAGTCGAATATCTTTGGAATTTAGTTGTACATCCATGGTGGAATGTGTATTCGCGTTCAGGTATCCAGTTCGGATATCAAAATATCATGTCAGTCCAGGGTGAATCCGAAGATTTATACGCTCCTATCGGTAGAATCCGATAGGAACGAACCGATAGAGATGATGTGTCGCGCAGTCGCGAGCGTTTCTATGTATAAAAGTGTCGGGACGGATGATACACGAGCGGAAATATCGCGTGGCGAAACGACGACCAACGTTCACAACTGTAAATCTTTTCGTCGAGGGATCGAAATCGGGTTCCAGGTCGTTTCACTTTTTTTCGCGAACAAAATGCTAGATTGTCAACAAAATGAAACGAATAAATGTATATAAGTATCGCTACAATTTTTGATAGAGGTCATAGATTTAGTGGAGACCGATAGTATTGGTTTACATTAAAGAATTAGCAAAGTGTAAAATTTTATTTTGGGGAATTTAAAAGCTTGAAAGTATTATATTTTGGGGAATTTAAAAGTTTAAAAATATTATATTTCTAGGAACTTGGGAACATCGGGATATCATATTTCTGGGGAATTAAAAGCATAAAAATATTAAATTTCTGGGAATTTAAAAGCTTAAAAATATTAAATTTCTGGAAAGTTCGACATTACGAAATGTTATATTTCTGGAAGCTTACAAGCCTCAAAATATTAAATTTCTGAGAATTCAAAAGCTAAGAAATATTATATTTCTGGAAACCTAGTTATTTCGAATTATTAAATGTTCAGGAACCCGAAAGCTTCCAAATATTATATTTTCAGTTTAGAAATTCCAGAAACTTGAAAACATCAAAATATCATATTTCCAAGAACTCAACAATTTCGAAGAAAAACTTTAAATTCACGACTGTCTCTTTTCCCTTAAATCCACGAATGAAATCATGATATTAATATCGTGAATGAAACGGAACTTAAATTCATCATTATATATTTATTTTTATATTATTCACAATGTCGAGCGTCCATTTTAATAAACCAAATCGAATTAAAAACTGACATGCCATCAGCCGGTAGCTCGCCAATTTCCACTTCCTAATATCCTTTCGATTACAACGCCCACCGGCAAACCCGATTTGTTGTGTCAAGCTGACATCACGAACGAACTTTAACATGCAATAACGAGCGTTACGCGTCGACGCGACGCGGCGTCGCGATGCCAACCCTGTGATGGATTAGACGCGAAAACGACGTATGACAGATTCGAAATGTACACTGTACTATCACTTCAAACCAACCATCGACGTCCAATTATTACCTAATTTCCTCGGTACTCAAAATTCCTATACTTTCGATTTTCTAAAACAGCGACATAATTATTTGGGAGGAAATTAAATTTTTCAAGAACTTCATTCAAAATCTTCTACGATAGAAAATTGATGTAACGATCTTTGAATGTCGGTGTCTTTAATAAAAATATTATTTTGTATTTCTCCAATTTTCAAAGATACTTTTGCAAAATTATGAAAATTTCCAGGTAACAAAGAAGCACGAAAGATTATTAAATTATCTAGGTAACTTCGCAACACGCTACTTTATCTCGGATTTTTAAAAATGTAAATTCAAATTTCCTTCACTTTTTCTTTTTATTTTTAATCCTGATCAAGGAATTCCGGTACACGGTCGACGTTGCCAACGGAATTTCTAAGATCAAAGAACAGACAAGCTTTTTGCCCAAGATATAATCAAAACCTTTTTCTCCATCACGTGTGCACACGTGTGCGCGCGCGTGTGTGTGTGTGTGTGTGCTACAAACTCTGCGCCAGCTGTGTACGATCTCTTACAATCTTTTAATAATCCTCTCTCCGTTTCACGTTGTCAAAGTGTCAAGATGTCGGACCGTTTTATGTGTTCTTAATCGTATCCTACTTTTTTTCCACAGAGAAAAGTTCCACGGACGCATTAAATCCTGCTTATCGAGTTTCACCCTAAAAATACTTTATCTTGAAACATCAATTATTTGTCGAACTAACCGAAAAATTGATATAACTTTGAAATCGAATAGATCCTGAAGTTACTTTGATTACAAGATTCTTTACCACCAATATTTATCAATATTTTTACCGTGCGACGTGTGGTAAGGATTAACATTAAGCTAATAATGCTAGCTATCGAATTGAAAAGTTAGATTTGAAAATTAGTTGATTGTATTGTTAATAATTAGGATTTCAGCGTGTCTGACTACCCACGTCCGTTTTCACTGTGGCAGTCAACGTGTTAAGCGTTCTAATACTAAAGAATTTTCGATGCAATAATGAAATTTTTCAACGAATCGGGATCCTTTCTGTCGTACTTAATTCCCGACGGTTTAATTCTTAAACGAAAGCACGGAAGAATTGTTATTTCAAGCGGAAATGGTTAATCTATCGTATTACGGAGTTCGATTTTTGTGAAAGGAGCGAACGGCGCGCGGCGTGCATCGAAAAGAAACAAACGAACGCTCTTATCGATGCGAGCTCACGTATTCCCCCGGAAAACTAGGTAATCCGGGAAAATTAATTCGTCGCCGTGGCTCGAAATGGAAATCCACCCAAACTCGATATGTCGTTTTTCGAAGCGCTTTGAAGCGGCCGCCACAAACACGATTTAATCCTGACCGAACGGGCGAAAATGGTGGATGGATCGAAAAGAATCGGGAAGCACATAATAACTCGAGATTAAAATCCGATTCCCACAGTCTCGTGCGTGAAATTAGTTTTCGAGGATATTCCATCGGTGATCGAATAAATATTAATCAGCTCGATTGGGAACACGGCAAAATATTTCCCTGTTAATTAATCCTTTCGTTTCGAACACTTTTATACACCAAAGGAATATATATGGGCATATTGAACTTACGATCCATTGTAGAGGAATCTATTTAAAAAATCTTTTATGGTCGTGATAAATTAACTTGAGAATAACTGAAAGATATAGGGTGATAATTTTATGCGAATTAATATCGATAAAATGTTTACACCTAACCCCCGATTTACACGGAAGATAGGTTCCTTAGAAAACCGTGTAAATCGAAATCGTAGATTTTTATACGTAAAACCGTGTAACTCGAAAACTGTTCGTAAAACGAGAATCGGTTCTATCGAAGGGGGCTGATGTTTAATCGACGATATCGCTAATGAAATTTGCGATACCTGGTAGCGACGCGTTCCGCTTCCGAGCAAATATTAAGCACGCGTTTTAGCGCCTCTGGCGATTCGTGTTCCGCGGTCACGCACCACCATGAAAACGTCCATCAGGCTCGTAATATTACCGATTAAATGGATTTCGACAAAACCCCAACGAACTCCTTAGACAGCACGATTTTTGTACACGATCAACGTTTGACGTTCAACGTTCATTAAATCGTTAGAATTGCAAGTATATGGATTTCTCATATTTTAATTTTTTCTTATTCACCCAACAATGGTTGAAATATCAATGATATTATAAATAATAAATTCTTCTATCAATTCAAGTGTCACCTCCATACATGACCCACAATACTTCCTTGTTAAATATTACGATAAATAATAATACTACAAAAGTGTCTTCCCATAAGTGCCCCCACAGCATTGTCCTATTAAATATTAAAGCATATTTGGATGCAATTAAGACGAGATAGTCCTTTCAGTAAAGCTTTCAAAATCCAAAAGCACTATTTCTTTCGTTAATCTTCTATATTTTAATATAATGCTTAAATTTCAGCGCCACTCGAATGCAAAGGGTTAAAATATCAGCCACATATAGTTAACAATACTACAAATAATAGATTCTTATATCAATCCAAGTAATCACCCCCGTAAGAGCAATGAAAGTGTTAATTAGATCTCTTACCGATAATCCTTAACCGTCTAATCGACGAATTCTCGAGCGGAAATGATAATGAAGGGTAGTAGGCGGGATTACTCTCTCACTCGGTCACGACACGGATCGTACCGTGTTACCAGATACCGGCACGATATCTCGTAAACTACACGCTTCGATCTGGGAACACGGTCACGTTCCGGTGGTTCGGAATGGGCGAGGCCAGCCCCAAGTTATGGCTACGTAAGCATTGTCACCAAATCAACTCGTACCTCCATCGTCTACGATTCCGTCACCCTTGTCGTCGCCTTCGAAGAACGACCCCGCGTCGAGTGGAATAGGAGCGCAACCGAATCGAGCGTAAAGTTTAAAGTTCGCGAACGATTATTTGACGTAGAATCGCGCTCTGTTATTGTGATATAGAAATTGAGAATTCGGGGAAGTTTCACGGGTATAGAATATCGCGTAGATACAGAATCATGGAATCGTACAACTGTAGATTAGTGTGTAGGGTGTTTTGGTGGGGCAGTGAAAATTGTGTAGATTTTACGAGTTTAATTAATAGTAGGATTGTAGAATTTTGTAGCGTTGCGAAAGGATAGAAGTTAAAACTAAGGAATCGTGAAGAAATTGGAGAATCGTAAAATGGTTTAACAAAATGATACGTTGTAATTATACGGATTGTAAAATGGTCTGATTATTTCTCGTAGAAATAACCATGTTTACGGTAAAGCATCATTAAATTGTACTAATTAACATGTGTATGAACATTGAATTAAATACCTGATACGAGCCCGAAGCATATAAATTATCTTTCGAAATTGCTATTCGTATTTCACGCGTCCACTTTGTCGTCAGTTTTGAAACGGAGAAAATTATTTTATTATTACAATAGTTATTCCAGACGGCTGGCACGAAATAATCATTACTTAAAGGCTTAACGATAAAAGTGCTAGTGACCCAAATAATTTTAGCCGCCGCGCCGGATGAAAATATATTCTGAAGGCGATGAATCGATGGTTTTCTTTTTACAGTGATTCGTATAGAACTCAATAATAAAAGGACGATTGAAAGAGCGAACGGGCGGCGAACGGGTGAGAGTTGAAAAAGACAGTTCCTCCTCGTTGTCTGGCTGTCGTGCCTCATTAAAAAAGGTATTCTTTCGCGAAACGTAAACGAGAAGCAAAGAAATCTACGGAAAAAGAAAAAAAGAAAAACGAACGTGTAATGTGACGGCAAAATGGTCCACATTTAAAGCAAAAAGAAAATACTGGAAAAATCTAACAATGGACCGGTGGAAGAATTCTGACATCGATGGTTAACAATAATATTTCAGAAATTGTAAAATATCCAAAAGAAACTTAAAACTGTGCACTATTATTTATAAATTTCAAATTGAACTAACCGTAAGGACGATTTTCTTTTTAATAAAAAGCCTTAATTTGACACCCATAATAATAATAGCTGCCATCGTCGATCCTTGCGATCCAAAATATTAACACCCAAAACATTAACAATTACTTCAACGCACCACTTCCGTTTGACGACCTACCATTAACATCCACCCCCTATTCACCAAATCAAAACCGAGCGACAGCAAAACCGCCCGTCTCATTTGATTCAAACACCCTTCGAAAGGAATACCCCAGCTACGAAACATCGTCCATCATTCTCCTCGAGTCAGAAAACGCGAAGAACTCGAAAAGAGCCGAGCATGGAAAGTCGTCCATTTCCGAGTGGACACGTACCTTCGATTAATGTCCGTTCACGGTGATGTAGGGGTACACGTGTGGCAGGATGGAGGGCAAGGGGTGTTGGAAAGGAAAGGACAGGAAAGGCGTGGGTGGTCGGGTGATGGGTAGAGTCACACAAAGAATGGCGATCGAATGCGAGAGGGTGGGTTCGGGGACAGAACCAGTATCGCGATACTCCATCGGCCAGAAATCGATACGGGGTTGGCCAGGAGGTACAGTGACAGAGGGTAGTCGTTCTGTGTATTTTTCACGAAAGTATTACCGTTGTTAACACCTTATTAATCGTTTGCAGGCCCACGGTTGTCAAATTTTTGTACAATTTTTCGAATAACGCGAGGATAATGTTTGTTTTTTTGTCGTACAATAATATTTCATGAATAGATTCTCAAATTCCCAGATTCCTGAGCTTAGAAATTTCAAATTTCCAAGTTCTTTTGGATCGATCATGGCCCAGATTTAGGGAAAATACAACAGTATTGAAAAATCAAACTAAAATACACTACAAAATTAAATTCAAATTATCCCTACTTCAGCGATCCGTCGTCCATGGGTTGATAACTGTCTGTTTTTTTTCTTTTTTTTTGCTTTAATTCGTCTGATTGCTTCGCGAACTTCCCGGCAGCCAAATGAACCTCCTCATCCGCGAAACGTGCGTCCCCATGAATTACGGAAGCTGAAAAAAGCCAGGTTGACATGGGAGACCCAGGGGCCGCGAATCAGTCGTTCTAGACAGGCCTATTGATTTCTGATTGAGGCAATCGGTCGATGCCAACGACCATATCGGACGGCTCTTTACCCGTTCGTACAAAGTTTCGAGACAGCGTTGAAAATTATCCATTACGAGGACGAGGTAGCAGATAGACAGCCTAGAAATATCGACGAGTAAACGAGTGGCTGAAAGAAAGAAAAGAGTTGGAAACGACGAAGTACGCTCGATTCCTCGATAGTAGCAAGAATTTCGCCAAGCGGTTCTTCAAATATTTAAACAGACCTCGCGAGACCCGAAACGGTTACCTTTATCGGTTAATTTCGAGCCAACCGGAAGTCAGCGAATCGGCCGTGCGTAAAACGCTGACGTTCAGACCGCCAAGCTAATTATACCGGTGTACAAGCTAACAGGATTTCGCTGAATTTTCTTTTTCTCTTTCCGATTCGGTACTATTTTGGCCCATCGAATACTATCGAGTGAACGGTTCTTCAAATGTGTCTAAAGAAAACGCGTCCCTTGGCTTTGGGAGAATTAGAGGTTATTTGAACGAAATTAATAATAGAATAAAACTTTTCGGTCCTTTGAGTACGTTGGATAGAAACAAACAAGAATTTGTGATGTGAATAATAAAGTGACAGAGACGAGCAAATCTTTGTTTAAAGTGGACTGAGCTGATTATGAGCTGAGCTCGCACCGAGGATGATTTATTTTGCTTTCGAGACATCGTTATCTGGTGATCCGGGACTGTAATGCACGATTAATTGCTTGTGCTACTTCCATTATTAATTACTGTCTTTGTAGACTCTTAATCATAAATCATCACCGGATGATCCGCGAATTATATTCTACTGTAGTATCGGGACCTCCATACCCGAAATATAAGAGGTGTCGTGGAGAAATAGAGGACAGTCGGACGGTGGTTGGTCTAGGTGGTAGCGCGGCCGCCTACAAATCTAAAGGTTCCGGGTTCGAGTCCCGGCGTCCGCTTTTTTCCACGATGCCTACACTACTTTATTATTTAAGAATACTTTCCGTATGTATACTACGTCAATGCTACTTCCTACAAGTGTATAATTATTTGTACAGTAATCGTTCGCTAAATGAGCGTTTCGTAAACGAGCTTTAGGAACGCCCCCTGCTCGCATGAATTTTTCACACACGCGTACGTACCCTTCTACGCTGGTCGAGCATATGTATACGGTGTTGTGGTTGATCCGCATATCAAGCGAGTGGCCATCTGGGAGGGGAGCGTTCATGCCATTGGTTGTTCCGTAAACGAGCTCAAACCGGTTTGGACCCCCGAGCTAGCTCATTTAGCGAACGATTACTGTATTAGGTTGTAACATAAGTTCGTTCTGTTTTTTCAATTGTTACACATATGATTAATCAGAGAGGTATTTGCCACTTTCATTTATGACCTTTTTCAATCGGTGATGTTTCTCTCAAAAAAAGGTACGTAAGAAACTTTTGCACATGTTTATGTCTTCAAAAGTTACACCATTAAGAGCATCCTGCAGGGACCTAAATAGTCAGAAGATGCATGGACTGGACCATAAGGTCAACTCGATCCCTTCGCGATCCGAATGCTTTCCGATTACAACCAAGACAGACTCGACTGCACAGAGTTACACCGTTAATCCAGAAGACCCTCTTTTTAGGAATTCCCCGTCATTATTTCTCTGTGCAACGAAAAAGCGAAGTATTCCGTGGTCAGGTATGACCAACAACCCTAGTCATAAACCTTGGAACCAGGGGTTGCCAGTCCGGTCATTATTAGCCTAAGGGTCTCGAACCGGAACAAATAAACATTCAAATTATAATCTGAAAGGGCTTTCGCAGAAATCCAACACAAGAAAATACCTCGCCCGACCATATTACGAACGGGGTAAAATCAAATCATCGCCCAACAATCTCAACACCCACTCACTCGTCCTTAGTCCTCTTGTCAACACCCGACGATCCGAATCTCTCCCCGGCGTAGCATAAATCATCCTCAATGCTGGGAACGGATCGGGTGAGGATCGGCAACAGCATCGATAAAGCATAAAATGAGAGTCACTGGTCTGTTCGGTGCAGAGTGTTGGCACAGTGCACGTGATCGATTACTCGTCATCCGCGCGCGATGTCCCGAGTTCGACGCCCACCGCCCGCTGACAAACCAAACGTACTTCTTTCTCCTTTTTTTTTTTCACCGTTCCAATGCCCCCCACTCCTAACTCGTTGTCTCCTGCTCTCTTTCCTCTGTTCCATTTCCACCGTGCCCGATCCACCCCTCCTTTTGATCCGACCCATCCCCTGAATCCCACCCCGCGTCGCATCGACCGTAGGCTCCAACACGTAGATAGCCGTTGCACGATGGACGTGTACGAGACCGGAGAATCTCATCCTTTTTCTTCAGGTATACGTGGGTACAGGATCGTTCAAAAGGGATACCAAGAGTGGACGATTGGTGGATCGTCGGAGGGGTTGAAACAGTCGATTGGATTATAAGAAAGAGTAAGAAGTTATGATTTTGTAGGATTACGGGGAGGATTATTGTTGTTTGGAAGAGTTGAGGGTAGTTTGAGGTTGAAGTTTTCGGAGTTTCATACACGAGGTTTAGTGTAAGCTAGTGGTAAATTTTAGTTATGTTCAAAACAAACTTTAGTGTTTTGTTGTATCAGAATTCGGTATAGTCTGGTGGTAAATTTCGATCGTGTTGTATGCCAATTTTGCTGTAACCTAGTGGCAAACTCCAGCTATGTCATCTGTCAAATTTACTATTACCTAGTGGCAAATTCCAACTGACAATGAGTTATATGCCAATATCTAGGGATAAATTCCGACTATACTAATATACTAAATTTCCTATAATCTAGTGACAAATTCCAACTTTATCATCTGTCAAATTTGTTATAAGCTAGTGACAAACTCCAGCTATATCATCTGCAAAATTTGCTATAACCTAGTGGCAAATTCTAACTGAGTTATATCCCAATATCTAAGGATAAATTTCAACTATACCAATATACTAAATTTCGTATAATCTAGTGACAAATTCCAACTTTATCATCTGTCAAATTAGCAAAAATTACCTTATATACTAAATTTACTATGTAGTAAATTTCGCAAATGGCAAAATACTTTCTTCGAGTATTTTGAACAACCCTGTACCCGTATACACCATGCTCGAGGTGCGAGTCATAGTGTACCCGGACTGTTCCACGTTGAAGAGAGTCGAAAAACGAGGATACGTCTCGTGGGGAAGAGACGATCTCTGCCAAATCAAACTTAAACCCCCTCCTGCTTCCTCCTCTTCGGATTCCTCTTCAGTGTTCCAACGTCCACCGTTATCGATTTCGTTGAGTGGTCAGTTCGGAGAGCCGATCGTTCGAAGGTGCGCGAAGGTGAGCTTCGTTTGGGAAATGAGGACTTTAAGAGCACGTTGCGAACCGAAATAACGGATCCTGTACGCGAGTGAGGGTGTTTGAGGGGTGAGATTCTCCATTTGGCGAGGGTGAACGAATCATGTTAAACTAGGAATTTAACGAGTTGACTTTCATCGTGATCGAGACTCTATAAATTACTTTCCTTAGTTAATTTATATTTTCCAGTTGTTACCTTGTATAATTAACACTAAACCTATCAAAGCGGTCAAAATGACCGAACGAGTGTTTCTTATTTTGAATCATAAAATTGATTAGGATGTTCTTATTAAAATGTGTTACTATACGTTTCATTATTTATTTATTTTTCTATTTTATTTTCAACTTGAAAATAAGCGTGCATAAAACCTCGGTAAATTTAGTGTTAATGTACCACTTTTTTGTTTAGAAATTCTCTTCATCCTTATTTTTAATACATAAATTGCATCTTTGATTGGTAGAAATTTGTATAATAAAAATGTCTAATTCCTTCTCTTCTGAGTTTAATTCCACAGTTTTGTAACTTTCGCTAAATAATTCGTGAAATTTTTGCATATTGCAGGTTGCATTAAAATCCGTAACGAGGAACGGCTTGTAATGAAGTCTTGTTGAAAGCCGCGTGCAAATATTCAATGGATTCAATTAAAATTACAGAATAACGTAATCTGAAAATGAAGTTTCATACGAAAATAAAAATTACCCGATAAACATACGCGTAGAACATCATTTCCCGACATCGTTTCACACGATAATCTCCGTCATCATGATAACAGCTCTTCTCGAATGACGTAAAATCAAAAGAATCTAACCAGAATGCAAAAATTTTACAACAAGAATTATTATTTGCAAAATAAGAAAGCTGTGAATTATATGACATGATTTACAAATTTGATTAATCGATACATCAGATACACAAACCTAGCAGAGTTTGTAACTAAAAAAAAAATGTTTCTTTTTAAATTTTTGATACACCGAAGCACAGAATCTCCTCGATGATTAAATTTACACAGAACAAAGTATATACAAAGGCGTTTGAAACAATCTCATACTGTTTACCCTACGTTCGTTAACCACTCGATCGTATCGTTTCCCAAAACAGCCCTCAGCGAACCAACCGAAACCCCATTGTGAAAACAATCTCCTTCCCGGTTAATATTTCAATAAACCAAATTGTACGGCGCGTTGACGACGCAAGAAATCATTAGGAAAGCATCGATGGTATCGCGATGGTTGGCCGTGGCTTATGAAACGGAATCCAAATTGCTCTCTGGCCTTCGAAAAAGATGGCAGATTGGCCGGTTCATTGTCTTAGGGGGATTGCCGTACAGTAAGAGCCTTATCTGTTCATTAATCTATACACAGTTCGAGCCCCTGACACGTCCCAAGGGTATACACGAACCTAAACCCCTTTCCTGACCCCTTCCTGGTTATTATTAGGGAAGCAAGGGGTGTGCACGAGTCCACGGAATAAGGGTAGCGCCGGACACGAGTCGCACCTCGACCACTGCCAATTCTCTATTGTCCTTGGCAATCGGCCATTTTCTCATTTTTTTTTTTTTGTTTCCTTCTTCTACCTCGCTGCTTTCGTTCTTCCGGAACGTCGAATCTTCTCGAAAGATTCGAAGAAAGCCTGTCTTTGATTGGCGACTATAAACGATGGCCCGTCTTACGAATCGAAGGGTTTGTCGTCGCGGACGAAGCTTGCAATTTTTTGACGGGAAACCAACCCTTTCGCTACGGCGAAATTTTTTAATTATTTTGGACGGGTTGAAAATAAATTCACTGTTTTTCATTCGTCGGTGAGGATTGAATTTTCTGAGGTAATTTCTTTTGTCAATATTTCATGGTTTTTGATGTTTCTACAGTTTGACGTATTAGAGATGTTAAGGATCAAGGTTTGATAATTCAAAAATTGTGAACGATTGAAAATACTCGTATCGGAAACTTGAAATTTAAAATAATGTACATGATAGACGCGATAGAAACTTTTAGGATATTAAGTGTAGTAAAGTTAAAAAAGAGTGTTTGTTTTTGAATTGTCCGGATGTTTGGTAGGATTTACGAGAAAATTTACGAAACGCACTTACCAATCAGAAGGAACAGTATCACGGTCGAATCCATTCCCAAAGCCGAAATTCGTCGGGACGTAATCAATTCAACGCATTCTCGAAACATTCCTGAAACAAGAAACGAACCACTGGTCAGAGGGTTGGGGCAAGAAACACGGGCCAAAGGGTGGCAAAGCTTGGAAACCTCGATGTTTCCTAGCGACAAATTCCATTAGCACCGATCTAAGCAACGAGAAATGCATTTCCGACATCTGTTTATGAAATGTGTAGCATTACCACCAGAATATACAATATTTCATTTCGAATATCATGAATAGTTAAATGAAATATTCCAGCGAAACTTTCGTTAAAAATTCTCTATATTGAAAACCTTTTTTTATAAATTAATAACCTTCTTGAAAAATCTTTTAACGTTATGGTAAATAAGGACATCGGACGGCATTCATCAATAAATTATGTTAATTCCACTTCTTCAATCTATATGACATTTGTATGAATGGGAATTTGTTTATTACTATTTAGTACATGTACTGGAAAAAGGGGATGTGAAAGTTCGAAGTAAAAGTCGCTTTCTTGCGCGAAACAATCAGTTTTTGATTTTTTTAACTACGACGAACCTTACGAAAAAATCTGAACAAGTTTAGGAATCGGAATTGGTTACTACAATAATGTAAAAGGAAGTCGCATTTTTTCCCCATTTTTTTACGGTTGCTTATTTCTTACAATCAGAGTTTGCAACGAAAAAATCTGAAAAAATTCCCAGATATACGCTGCCGAGTCTGCAACGTGTTAGATTTTTCTCAGTCTTTTTGCGTGTCATTAAATAGGGAAAATGGTACAAAAACTGGATTTTCGATTACAGGGTTGAAACTTGGTGTAACATGTTTTCGTTGGATACGATATCGAATGGTGCATTACATATTGCATTCGGCTCGAGTGTACATCATGTTATCCAAATTACCAACTTAAAATTTGTAACATTGTTTTGGTTCTTCATTGAACAAAAAATGACGAGTGAATGATTTATAGTATAATTAAATTGAAATTACTCCGCGAACCTGATCATTACACCCGTCCCAAAATTAATGATAACGCACGATCCGCGTCAACCCTTTTATTTAATAAATCCAACCGAATTCCCGTAACGCTTATTAGCGTTTAACCGACTTTACAAGGGTGTTAACAAGCATAGAGAATCACACCGAATTAGCATACTACCCCTACATCTGTTGACCATTAATCAATTAGCGTGATTTCGTGCGCACACGCCCTGCAGCCGTCGTGCAACCACGGTTAGAAAGTTAATAGAGTATATCCCAGGTGTAAAATTCTCGTTAAAGCTACCCAGGCGAAATGAAAATGACAGTAACCGCTGCAAAAGTGAAATTTAATAACAACGTGAGTTTTCTTTTTTCGAACAATACGAAACAGAGCGAATCCAAAATTGAAATTTTTTTATCACGAATTCATGTATTAATAAAGTATTAAAATCAACAAAAATAGCACGCCAAGAATTCTTTCATAAATAATAAATTTAAAAATTGTCAATTTACGTGTCAAAAATCGTCAACAAATACTTTTAGATATTCGTTAAACTGTTTTACGTTTATTTTATTTGAAAAATGAATTTGATATAAGACGAATACAATTTGTGTTTAAATATATTGTATAAATATTTTAAATGGCGATATTGTGTAAAGGATCAAGAGTGAAGTAATTATTAACGAAAAGAACGCTATAGTTGCTATATTGTCAGAATCATTTTTGTTCGTATTTGGCGCGATCGCGGACCGGAAACGGGCGTCCAAGTCATGAAAAATGACCACCGTCGCGCTTCCTGTTCCTAGTGTACCTACGAAATACCATCCAATGGCTACTTCCCTGACCGTCCAAAGTAATGTACTTTCAGCGCTGGCCATCCTCCGCCTATCATCCCCTATTCGCCACCCCTGCGTTAACCCCTACGCGACCATAACTCGGTCGTCGTTCCTACGGGACCATACCAGTATACTGTGCGTGATCTCTCAGAATTTATATAGGAATTTGTGTTATTGCTAACCTTGCCAACCCTCCCCTCCTTCCTACCCTCACCACACTGTCTGCGGATAGAAAAATCGTAAAACGAGGGGTTGCGGTATTATTCGTTATTTTCTGCTTGAACGATGAAGAATGATGAGAATGCGTATTCCGGGGTAAAATTTTACTTTGGGGAACGATGCTTCGGGTTTATAATTTATTGCTTTTGGTTTAGACCTTGAAATAGTAAGGGTGGGGTGTTTCGAATTTTGGGAATTTGAGATTATGAGAATTTGGAAATTTGGAATTTAGGATTCTGGGATTTTGGGATTCTGGGATTTTCGGAATTTGGGAATTTGGGATTGCGAGAATTTGGAAATTTGGGAATTTAGGAATTTGCGAGTTTGGAAGTTTGGGATTCTAGGAATTTGGGATTATGAAAATTTGGGAATTTGGGATTTTAGGAATATGGGAATTTGGAATTTGGGAATTTTAGATTCTGGAAATTTGGGAGTTTGGGATTATAAGAGTTTAGAAATTTGGGATTTTGGGAATTCGGGAATTTGGAATTTTGGAGTTTTGTAGCTTTGAAATTATACATAGAACTAACAATCCCCATAAAAAAATAATCCACACAATTCACATCGAAATTTCAACATATTAATAATGCAGATAATTTCAAAGATTTTCTGAGATTCTGATACATTTAACAAAGAGGAGGAAGAAGATATTTTAATTGAAATTCCAAAAGGATACAGATGTACCCTGGTATACATATACATGTGTATACGTTCGAGAATGAATTTCTTTTTCTTCCCGTAGCCACGGTCACATTCGTCGCATACTATAGGTACACATTCCCACCTTCTCCCGGACAGCATGAAATATTAAGATAAATTGTATTACGTTGGTCGAGGAGCGTCCTGAAAAATTACGCGTCACTCGTTCAGAAATAAATGAATATCTTATCCGCAAGACCATCAATCTTATCGTTTATCGACCGGTTTATACGTGTACCCCCCGCGTTCAAGCTAATATACGTTTCAATTCCGGACCATGCCCAGAACCATTTACCTTTATTTCGAGGTAAATCCTGACGGAAAAATTCCCAGATTACAGTCATCGATATGGGTGGTTCAACTTTCGAAATTGTTTTATTTAATGAAAGAAATATTTATTGAGAATAATGACAGGATTGGAGTTTATGGCACGTATGTAACTTTTTTAAATTATTTATCGCTAGGAAATGTAAAGGTACTTAAATTCTAGGTGTTAAAGAAATTTAATTATTTATTTCAAGAAAATACTAAAATTCTGGATACCTTCTTTAATTATTTATTATCAAGAAATATTAAAACTCTAGGTATCTTATCTCAATCCATTATCGCCAAGAAACACTCAACTTTCACAAAAATCCAGAAATCACACACACGAAGCAAAATTAATTCGATTTCCCTATCGAAATTTTCACACTTCAACAATACCCAACATGGCCCAATTTCGTTTTACAAAAATTGTACAAATTTCCAAAGTTACCTTATACAAAGAATCAAAACTAAATTACAAACAGATTTTCCTAAAATTTATTCAAAAATGTACGAACGTCCCATATTTAGGAAAAAAAAAAAGAAACATGAATTAATCATTTAAAATTCACAAACAACCATCATCATATCCACGTTTAACGTCAACACTCATCCAACAAGATTATGTTCCTCGAAATGAAATTTCTCCCATTCAAACCGTCATTGCCCGTCCAATGCTTGAATCAACCCCTGAAGAAACAAAGAGGCCGCCGCCTGAAAGGGGCCATTTCTTGGGATGAATCGAATTCATTGAATTCGCGTATCCTCCTCGTGTTTTTCATCCCCTCGTGAAAAGGGGTGGGCGGAACGAACGCGACGGATAGAGAAACGAGAGAAGATAGAAACGAAACGCGAAGATGAACGACAAGATTACGAGTACACCGGTGAACATCATAAAAAATCACGATCTCTGCGGCGTGTTCGCAGGCCGCAATCCGGTGACTTCTTTCGCCCCCGTATCCGAGCAAAAAGCTTTGAGAGCAGTCGAGCCGGCCATGAGTTGGCGAGCAAAAGCATCAAACGTTCCCAGGGCAAAGAGACGGAGCAGGGAAAAGCTTGAAAAACCTTTTTTTTTCCTCGTCGCACGATCGAACGGCAAAAAGAAGAAGAAGAAAAAAAAAAGAAATCCTGTTTCGTTGCAACGTGTGTCTATGGTTACTCACCGGTTCCGTGTTCCCTGTTTTCTTCAACGAATAAATGCATTCACGCGATACGTATAAACGCTTGATCCCCCCCGACCGTTTTGCGTAATGTTCACCGTCGACTATGTCGAGACTTTTAATAATTCTATTCTCCGTCTCTCTTCTTCGACCTCTCTTCGCATCGTCCTAACTGGCGTGTTCCTCACGGTTTTTTATGGAGCATTTTCGAAACGTCTGCGAACACGATTCGACGCTGCGCGACACGTACTTACGTGTGTTTTAATGGTCATGAAACGTTGTGGTGTTTACGAGATACCGAGGGTAACGCGTTTCGAGCCTTTGATGGAGATTTGATGTACGTATTTTGTCGTGGACGTTCCATGGTGGTACCTTAGATACTCAAAGACAATCTTAACGACCAAAAAGTTTTTCACCTACTAAAATTTATTAGCGAACAAGCTAATATAGTGTTATCAGACCAATGTAATATCACAAACCTTTAGTCCTACAGCAGTTGTCGATAATAACCTCGTAATTGATGCGACATAAAAAAAACCCATACAAAAGAAAAATATTAATTAATACAAGAACTAGCTTTTATGAAAGTCGCACATGAAACCCACGGAGATCGCACGTTCCCCACCTATGATATAACCCCTTAAAATATCCTACTTTTCACCCCCAGAATACTCCATATTCGATACCGAACATATAATCCCTAAAATATCCCATATTTCACCTCCGAAATACCCAAAACTAGATCTGCAAAATTCGAGATATTTAACCCCCTAAAGTACCCAATATTTAACCCTTAAATTATCCAATATTAAATCCCCCAAATATCAGCTCCGTTCGAAACGACAGAATTCTTCAAATTATTTGACAGCGTAGAATCTTGAAATTACACGGCTCGTTCAAGGATCTCATGTCCGGGTAATAGGAAGCATTATCGCGGGGGAAGATCGAAAGGATTTGCGGGCTGGTTCGGGTAAAGGAAGTGGGCGGTGGTTAGTTTAATCGGTGGAAAATCTACTATGCCAGAAAATTACGATATTGAATTCGTTGGCAGGCGAACAAGGTCCGTAGGCCAACGTCGCGTGGCGATCGATCGATCAGCGAACAGAAACTCGGCTCCGCCTTTTGTCCGCCGAAGGATACGTCTAAATCGCTTATCCGTACGTCTCGGCTCACCTGTTGAATACCAAAGAACTTTCAAGCCCGATAGAATCGTGCCAGAATAATCTGAAATAACGAGCAAGCTTCTTGCAAGATCGTCGACGACCGTTCGAATCGGTCAATCGAAAACGTTCTTGCAACATTGCTTTCTCCGTTTCGAATTAGACGTCGGGACGAACTTATACGCTGTATGAAATTATTTAACCTCTTGGTAAGATACATTCTTAATTCGAAGAAAAACATTTGCTTTTTGTAAAGGAATATGTGTAATAAAATAACGAATGAATATGAACTGATACATTATTGTATTTTCTTTTCAAGATTGCTGACGAATTCATGTTCTGAAGAAGATTCTATTTTAAAGAAGACTAAAGATTTTCACAAAATTTGACAGACGTTTGAAATTTTCCCGCCCAAATACGATTCATGCCCGTAATAAAACTGTACTCTTCGAAACAGTGCAATTTCTATTTGAAAAATTAACACTGTCCCTAGGGACCGGCATTAGACTTTCTGTTCAGACCTGGCCGGTCCTCAGAGACCGGCTGCAGACTTTAAGTTCATATAACACTTCTGTTCATTCTCCCGTTCGCCCGTCGACGGTGGCCCATTTGACGGCCGAGTCTGGGCCTGAACGGAACGGCAAGCAAAACAGGCTGTGCACTTAACACGTTAAATCCCTGAGGACTGGCCAGGCCTGAAAGGAAAGTCTAACGCCGGTCCCTAGGAAGAATGTTGTTTGAAAGGCAACTTTTGTAGCAATTTATTGCATTAAAATATGCTCGATGGATCGACTGAAGTTTCACGACAATCACGCTTCTGAGACGCGATTAATTTCGAAGAAAAGACTAAGTAGAAACGGCCGTGAAGCTCGGCGAAGAAACTTGTCTAAATGCAAATACAATAAGCTCCTGGCAGTAGTCCGCGTCTCGTAACGTCCCGTAAACAACCTGTAACGCTGTTGCCGAGCTATTATGAAATCCAATAACGCAACTTAAGACGTCGTTATGCAGCGGCAAGTAAACCAACCGCTCTGCCGCTTCGTTACACCGGCCTGTGTAATCATGGTTTTACTTTGAAAGTCGATGAAAGAATAAATAATTGCTCGCGATGATAACTGCCATCTTCTTTCGGATAAGGATCGAAACATTATGGTATAAAGTTTTGCGAGCGATATTTGGTAGCATCGAATTCTCTAAGTATTACTAATATTTTTCTTCTTCTTCTTCAGTTGCAAGAGTTATATTTTGGAATTATAGATATTCGGAAATCTCTGATAAGAGTCTTAGCTTAGTTTGGAAATTGTAGAAATTTGACAGCATAAAATTTCTTAAGTATCACAGATATTACAATTCCTAATTTGGGAGCGTTATATTTTGGAATTAGAGAGATCCAGAAATCTCTGATAAGAGTTTTAGCTTGGTTTGGAAATTTTAGAAATTTGACAGCGTACACTTTTTTAAATATTTTAATTCAACTTGCAAGCGTTATATTTTCTAGATTATGCAAATTTCTGAGCCTTTGATAATTGTATATTACAAATTTGACAGCATGTAACTTACCAGTACTATAAAATATTCCGAGCATTACAAATACTTAGAAAAGCAACCAAACTCGTAGACACACTCGTCAAATAGGTGCGAATTAATTATGAAACGCGAGTTTATTAACCACGGAATCCGATTTCTAATACGATGAAACGTGACACGGGAAAGAGAGAGAATTAAATAACAGTAGGTTGCAATGAAACGGATAAAGGGGGATAAAGTGTGGGGGGGGGGGGGGCAAGAGAAGATGGAAAAGAGGAAACTGGAGTAGCTCGTTAAACTGATCGAAGCGACACTTCGTTCCACTCTTCGACCCTTGTCGTCTGTCACGATACACGAGAGTCGTAGGTCGGTAAATTGGAAAAAGGCGAGCACCGAAAAAAAAAAACTCGATCTGCTTCAACGAGGACACTCGTGGCAGCTGATAAGGCACGGCTATTCAATTAGCGTCACCGGGAACTCTGTTGATCGATAAAATTGCTACGTACCCTTACGATCAACGTGGAATCCGAACGAAGTGAATACATTGATGAGATACGTGTTCCATTCATTATATCGAAATGTATTAAAGAATAGAAAAATCAATTGTATTACAAGATACTGCATCCTGATGATTTCAGAATTCTAATTGCAATTAAGCTAATAATAGAAATGCTTACGTGATGTGCGTCGCCGACCTTACGGATGGATTCTTGGTATCCATAGGTAAGCATAAGTGAGACAAGGCAATTAAAGAACGAAATGCCAAAGCTCAACTACCATGCGTCGCCGACTCTCTGGATGGACCTTTTAATACCCAAGAAACAGAATGATATAAAAAATTTCAAAGTCTCCGTGTTGGAAATTCGACGAACCTACGTTCCCCGTTATAAATTACGAAAATGACGAATATTATTACAAATCGACGAGAAAGATCCACGAACGAGGCTGAAACTCGGTTTTTCCCAAGGACGATAAATCACGGTCGACGGATATAAGTTTGCCAGGAACGTCGATGCGCGGTCGGTTCGCCAATCTCCGTTTCCTTTCGTTTGCAATTCCCGTCGTTCCTGCTCGCATAATGAAGCCTCTTTGTCTCACGATCCCGGCCGCAGAACGAGAAAAGAGGAATTTATTTTCTTCAGGGGCTCATCTTCGATTCAACCGATTACCATAGTCGCCGAGAGAGGACACCAAGAGGAGGGAAACGGGCGAACCTGACTTAACGAGAAGTCGACCTCCATGTAAATGTTCCTTTAAAGGGAACAGAGAAGCTTCCTGACCGCGGAAAAATCGCACCTAACCGACGATGGATCCTCCCTTCTCGAAATGCTGCTACTCCTAACTTCCGGTGAACGGCGGTAATTGAATACCGTGAAACGATCCGGATGGAGAAAGGTCGGATTTTGATGATGGGGTCAAAAGTGGACGAGGATGGTCGGTGGCAATTTTGTACGATGTATTGTGCGAAACAATTCGAAGAAAATTAAATCCATTTGTTGATTGTAATGGATCGATTGAAGTAATAGAAAGTTGATTAATTTAATTTTATAAAATATCAGATCATGCAAACCACAAACTTCTATGGGAATTCAAGTGTGAGCCACATATGGGTGACGTGGCAGTTAAAGTGTTAATCACTCAAGGCTTAAATTAGGGTACGTTTAACTTTTCGATTGTCAAATTTGACGTTCAGACGTTTATATAAAGTACGATAAGAGGCGACACGACTTATGGGATGACCTGATACACCACGTGAAATGATTAATTATATTAATTAATGAACGAATGATTGTTACGTCAAGACTGATTATAAAATCGAAGAAATGAATGAAATTGTCCCAAAAGTTTCTTTCCCTATCTGCACGCAACTCTTTGTCTGGCAGTGTTTACAAAAATATAGTATTATGCAGCTTTCGGAGAAACAAAAGAAAGAAATCAAAGTGAATCGTACGTGACTCAATAATGTGAGCGCTATTTATTAAAAAAAGCGAAAGGAACTTTTGGGGCAACCTAATAATACTCGTTGTAAATACTAAAATAGGCAATTAATTGAAATGTTGTGTTGAAGGTATCCCGTTGAATAACTGAACCCACCGTTTCGTCCTTTCAAACGTTTATACATTTCAAGCAGTTTCGCGATGTAAAAGAACAAAAGCGACAATCGGCTACAAGGAAAACGAATTAAGCGGCCAACAGTTCCTGCTTTCCAGTAGAATAACCCAGTAGTCTGTCAGACACGGTAAACTCCTTTAAAGTTGAATAGTCAGATTGTCCCGTGATAAATGGAAGCAAGGATTCTGCATTTCAGTTTTATACTTTAAGCGAGAATATTTCCCATTCCAATGTACATCATAATTTTCTCAATTTAACGTTCGAAACACATTTAGTTTACTAAAATATTAGAAACGGTGTCGACTGAATATTAAAAGTTATATTTGTTGTGGTAAGGTAAACTTTGTCGTGTTAAGAAATTTTCTAATGCAAACAAAGACGAATTTAATTTTCGAAATTAACTCGTTACTTTTCCAGGAAATCTCGTTTCCGACCCTTTCTGGCTAACCGATAGAGACAATAAAGAGAGAAAATTTGAAGAAAATGGCACGAACGTACGATGCAGCACAGTTACGCCGTACGAATCGATCGACGACTTCCGGTTGGCGAGAAATCTCGGTCGAGCGTCGACAGCAACCCCTACAAGTTGAATAGCCGTGCCGGAGGGGTAAGACAAGGACGGCCAAGAGTTATGCATTATGATTCGCTGTTCGCGAGCCTCCTTTTCACCCTCCACCGCCAACCTAATAACATCACTTGTTGCACGGGCCGAGCCCCCGTGACCCCACCTGAACCCTCCGACTCCACGTTTTACCATCCACCCCCTCAGACCTCCCGCGAAACTATTGCACACCCCCCAGACGGGGAAAGTCCCGTCTCAAGGATACCCCAGCCGTCTTATGAATTTCATTTATCTCGTCTGGAGATTCTGGCGAGCGAACCACGATCGTTTTGCCCCGTTGAAGGATCATATACACTCCTTCAGGAGATGAACCGTGTCATCCTTTTGATAAACTCGTTCGTTAACCGGGTAAATATTTATTCAACGCTTGGCGAGGTGTAGGGGAAATTGCTCGAGCAACAAATATAATTGACTTCTGTTTCATTGGATAAATGTCTGTGTCGAAAGGACGAGTAGAACTCTTCGAGTCAGGGTTCAGAAGGATATTTTGTGGAATGTTTAATAAAAATTTAGTACACTTTGACTTGTAAAATAGCCTTGAGGCTTATTGCGAGGAACTTAAGCTGTTCTAATTGTAATTGGGGAAATTATAATGGAGTAATATATAAGTATTTTGGAAATTATGATGATTTGGATTGTCTTAATTTTAATATAGCAAATGTCAGCTGCGTGTTAACAAAAGAAGCGATGAAATAAACTGCAGATAGCGTTAATATTAAGCTGATAATGGTAGTTATCGAATTGAAAGGTATAATTTGAAAATTAATTAATTGTATTGTTAATAATTAGAATTTCAGCGTGTCTGACTACATACGTCCATTTTCACTGTGCCAGTCAACGTGTTAGATAATACACCCTTAACCACTGCGGCATTTAACGTGTTGTGCGCACGATAATACCACTTTCGTATATTAATTATTCCATTATATTTCAATCTGCGGTGTTACACAAAATCAATTTAAAATTTACCCTTCCTATTTAAATGGACCATCGTCCGAACGATTCAAAATCATTGCTACGACGGTGATAAAAAAAAAGTCCGAAATTCACGATACACAACGCGACGACCAACGTTATTTGCTCGTTCCGATTTGTTGTTTCATCGACGAAACAGGGGCTCGTATAACGCGGGTATCAGCTATTTTCCGCGAGGGCTCTTTGAGTTTGATTGCGTGTCCCCCTGACCTCGGCTCGTTGTAAATCTCATAAATCTTTCATCAAAGCGATTGGAACGACGTGTCTGAGAGCGTTCTTCGGTTAACGACCAAGCGTGTCAGCTTGCTGATATTTCGGCAAGCAAGCAAGCGGACTACGGTGATATACGAGAAGCAAACCGCGCTGGATACGTTGCTGAAATTCCAACGTGGAATCGTTAACGACCCTGAAGGACCAGTCAGAAACCCGGCCAGCAATGCTTCAACGCTCGTCCATCCTGAGAACGAACGCTTCGTTCATTTTTTTTGTTCTCTCCTCTTATTATTATTATTTTTTTGCGTGTCACTGACGATGACAAACACGTTTGTCCGGTTTATAGTTTTTCGTCGATTTCCATAGTGTTGCTGGTAGGTGTAATTAATTATTAACCCTTCGAGGGTAGAAATTCTTTGGAGGAAAATTAAGATACGGGAAACGAATTTATATTCAGAAAAAGAAGATTACTTGCTATGGAATTGGGGGATATAATCCCTGCAAATTGATCGGCAAAACTTATTTACAATAAATGATACAAGATTCAAAAGATTTAACTTCTTTCCGTACTTTGACGACTCCGACTCGTCACGCACTTTGCAGCTCGAATGTTACAAATCTCACTCGTACTGTCAGTACAATTAGATTTTAAGTGTAATTCCAGTTTATGATTGGGATAACAAACTATTATTAAATGTAAATTGTATTGGGTCGGCAAATAAATTCGTTCGGTTTTTTAGAAGAGAATGAAATTGTATTATATTTATATTGGCCATTTTTATCGTTAACCTCTTGCCATCTTTCTATCAACTTGGATTGTGCAATAGCGGTATGAAAAATAAATGCAAATCGGAACGAAAATATGTCCGCAGCAAAAAACCGAACGAACTTATTTGCCAACCCAATATATAACATTTCAATTTTCCTGGATCGATTTAATACTGTTACAATAAATATTTATCTGTGCCCGACGCATCTACCGAAATAATGATACGGCAAGGGGTTAACGATTCGATATACCAACATTGCCAACGTTCCATACAAAAAATAACCTGCAATATTCGATCGATAAATCCGCTATTCATCACCGATGCGTTCAAACAATCCCATCGAGCATCGAACGATGGAACTTGAACAAAACGCGGGGTAGAAAAAGCATCTTTCTCCCGAACTCGATTCAGAATCAATGTTCGATCACGATAAATCGTTAGCGTTTTTTTTTTTTTTTTTTTCACGAACGTTCAGCCGTAAATTGAAAATTCGTAGCCTCTTTAACAAACGAGCGTTGTTGTCGATTACGAGATACCAGGAAACGAATGTCTGACCGAGTGGGAATAATCGAGTGGCTTGACCGTCCTGTATCATTCTCGCTCTCTTTCTCTCTGGTCCACTCGTCGTCCGAATCGCGGCCAGTAATGGCCGCATTGGCACGCAAAATTAAAAGTGCCGTGCCAATTCAACTATGCAACGTACACGTGCTGGATATTTCAACCACCGATGAAAACCGGTCCCACGTTTGTCGAGCTATCGAATTGGTCCGATGAAGGGTATCGACGAATCGGGGTGGAAGAGGCTCGAGAACCCACCCTTTGTCGAGGGCTGCGATTCGTACCTAACTTCGTACGATACGAAAAAAAAAATGCTCGAGGAACATCGAATCGAATTTTTTCGAGGTTTGATCAAAAAAACGAAAGTTTCCCACGAGTTTTCGATCTCGAGTCGGCAAAATATTAACACGTTGGCTGCCACAGGGGTCACCGGTGACCGGCACCCGAAATTTTTTACAATCAAATAATTAACAAAAGAAATGACGAAACAAACCACGGATAGCGTTATCATTAAGCTAATAATGCTGGCTATCGATTTGAACGGTTTTTGAAAATTAGTTGTTTATATTCTTAATAATTAGGATTTCAACGTGTCTGACTACACACGTCTGTTTTCACTGTGGCAGTCAACGTGTTAAAAGTAACGATAGGTAGGTATTCGATTCTTCGCGATATTCTCTGTCTTTGAAAAATAAGAATGTTATACTATTCTACGATGTTTCTATGTTTCGAGTATAATTAGAGTCAGGTTTAATAATTATTTGAAGCAGTGTAAATTGGGATTCTTTTGAAAGTATTTCATTCTGGATACTGCAGAAGTATGAGAATCTCTTCCGAATAATATAATAAAGTTTGCTAAAATAATAATCAGCTAAATGATTCGATCACATATTATCCGTAAGAATTGTAAGATTTCGAAGTTAAAGTAACGAACGATAACGTTTCGTCGACGCGTTTGATCCCGGTTATTGATAGCTCCAGGACGAAATGGATTTCTCCGTCGCATTTTTCTCTTCCCGGTCTTGTCCCAAAAACAGCAACTTATCTGCGCGTGTCACGAAATGCGGCAAACTTCTTAAGGCTAATTCCCCGAGCGGCTGAATTATCGCCGCGGATTTCAAGCCGTGAGAAATGGCCCTCGTCGTTTTCTTGCATCGATCGTCGCGTCGTCGTTCCTTTCCTTCCTTACTTTTCGTCAGAATTGATCGATTCCTTTCGTCCCCGGTCTCTTTTCTCGTGATTCGAACTTCTTTGGCCGGACAGTTTCGTTGTCCAGCCACACAATCTCACATTCCAAATCATAGAATCTCGTATTCCAAATCATAGAATCGAGGGTCGGTTTATCGGAAATTGAACGCGAGCGTAAAGGTTTGTTGAAAAGCAAAGCGAAATATCCCAAATTTCGGAGGATCAGTGAATGATTCAAGAAACAACGAGAAATATTATACGAGAAAATCATATAGCCTGAAAAATGGAGTACCATGCAATGTCAGAATTCAGATTTAAATTGTAACAAAGAGACGATGTAAAGAATTAATAATTAAAAGACTGAAAATAATCTTCGCGAAAGATGGCACCGATTCCACGGTATTTACCCAGGAAAGGTAAGCAAAACTCTCAAAAACATTCTACGAACACTCTTTCCCTAGCAAGCTTTTCAACCATATTCCTGTCGATAACGATAACGCGAGGAAACAACAGGGGAAAAAGAAAAGCGGAAAGAAGCGAACTCGACTTTTCCCGTCCGCTGTTTTTAACGAACGGAACGACACAAAAACATTTATTACAAGGACGAAAAGCGAAGGCAGTAACGGCGTGGCACGGATCAAAGGAATCCTTCGACGCTCTTTGTCGTCGAGTGGCGGCTTTTTATTTCGTTATCGATGCAAAACGCATAAACAACGCAGTCTGAGGACGGTCTTTGTAACACTGTGTACGTTTTAAACACGGACAGGGATGGTTCGTTAATTTTCACTTCGATTTCAACTCGATAACCAATGTTCGCACTGTTTGTCCCCGATTGTATTGTGTGTAATCTGCTTTCGAATCGTATCGATAGAACGGTTTATTGAAACGTGCCTCTCTTCTTTCCTGTTTTTTCTTTTTTTTTTTTCGTTTGCAATTAAATCGTTTCGATGCTTCGCCGATACGATCTTGAATCGTCTTTTTGAATTGGTAATATCCGTCTATGGTTCCATCGGGGGAAGAAACGTCTGACGATTGACGGTGCTAATTGAAAGGACGTAACGAGTGCATGGTTTTGCGAACAATTGAATCAATTGGATGAATTTTTGATACCCCATACCTTCAAATGCTATTTTCGGTACTTTAATCGACGGTACTATTTTTAAAATTTGGAGAGAACTCTAGAACTCTTGGGGGGGGGGGGGGGGGGGCATTCAGAACTCTTATCAGTTTTTCAAATTTTTGATAATGACGGGCCAGCTTCACAGAGACGAATTTTTATTAAGTCTTGGTCTTATGGAATTTCTTCATAAAATATTAAACGTTCTTTGGTGTTAAAAAGGAACATTTAAATTATTATTTTCCGACGGGGTTACTTAAGGATTAAAAATACATTTTCACACTTCCAAGTTAAAGATATAACCACGAAATTCTCGAGCTTCGGATCGGGTCAGGAAAATTCGGGCGAGATCCGACTGCATACGAACGTAAATGTCAAGAACCCGCCCACTTCTGGATATAACTGTTGGGAATTTCGAAATTTCTAAAATACAATATTTCTAACTGTAGCGAAGAATTTCCTAAAAATTAACACCTTGACATGTGCGACGCTTGTACTTTTACAAAAATCCATAACCCATACTATTAGAAATTCCTCCGTTCGTCTGCTTAGAAACAGACGTACCAGGTACTCGAAATCACGAATAATAAAAATGCGAAAACAATTTAAAAAATATCGGCAAACGAAATTTCCAACAAAGTGTTGAAGAAAAAACGATCAGAAGTATCTTTTATCCAGTACACGTAACTGTTCATCGACGTTCAAATTCCCAGGCACATCGAAAAACCCCGAAGGAAACCGGTCCTGGTGATCTTCTTTCGAACTGCCTAATTTTCAGGAAACGAGGCTCTTACCAAGAAACGTGGGCAAGATTCCTCGCGAGGATCCTTATTCCCTCCACGGTTAACCCTTCTTCGATCGATCGGGACTTGGTCCCGGGAACAGGTAAAAACGAGATAAAAGAAGAAGAAGGGAAGCAGGCAGATAGAGAGCAGGAAATAGAGAGAAGAAAAGCTAGGATGAAGGGGATGGTGGCGTTTGGGGAGACAGCTGGCTGGCGGATGGTAAGAAACGACAGCGGGTTTCGAAGGACTCGAAGACGACTGAGATAGAAAACGTAGAAGAAGAAGAAGGGACGGGGGAGAAGGGTGAAAGGAGGATGTGCTGTCGTTCTGAAAGGATAGATTGTTAAGCTACGGTTGAATGGGAACGTCTCCTTTTTACCTCTCGTTCGGTCTTTTCTTTCGCTCGTCTCGGAGCCGACTTTTCGATTTTCTACGTCGTCGCGAAGAAAGGATATTGTTCGACCGACAGGAGCAACCTAGAGACAAGCGACGAAAGGGAGAGGAGACCTGGCTGCCGTTCTATGAGGATTTTTCATCAGCGTTTTGCTCAGCCAAAGTGCTGATTAACGGGGAACGGCGTCGATGAAATTGTTTCCTGCTTCGACTTCCTGCGCGACGAGGAGACGCGGGAATCCTGAACGACGATCACGTTATGATTCGACTCGAACTTTTGCTCATCAGAGATGTTTGTACGTACGCAAATTATGAATTAATCGCTAGTCACTGAATTAACCCTAATCGGACCACGATGTGACTTTGAGTCATATTTGAACTTGAAAACTTACATTTTTTGATTAATCAACAGTTTTTTTTTGGGGGGGGGGGGGGTTTACATTAAATGTACAATTAACAGTAATAAAATAAGTATTTGTAAATTTGGAGTTAGTCATGATATCAAATCACGATAACAATCACATTTTAATTATTCCTTTTATTCTCATAAGTGACTGATTGTGAGAGTCACATCGTGGTATGATACGTTAGAAGAACATATGATACGATTAGGGTTAAGAACTGACACTTTGACTGCCAGTGTCACATGTTTTATGACTTTGATATTTCAAACATTTACGTTAAAATTTTTCAATTTACTTTTCAAGCAGACTGAAATACAAACGAAATGTCTCGCAAATCAACGCGTATATTTCGCCGCAAATAATAAATTTTTCCAGGAAATAAAATCCATGAATCTCGAGCGAGGACAAAAAGAAGAAACTCAACAATGAATCCAGGGGAGAAAATTTATGGTTGCACGGTGTAACAAAAATTAATCGGGTCGTCTATGCGAGAGCTTACACCCAACAATAAACAATGTCGACCCGGGTAAAAGTGGTTCGAGCGAATTTTACAAACAATCGTGGAAATAACCAACGTACCGGAAATAGTAACCGTAAATCAGAACACCGTGCCATCGAGAGCGAAGGTGGAAAAAGATCTAGTAATCTTTGATCCTAAAAATCAAAATATAAAATAATAGAAACACTGATATTTTGCCAAACGAAGGGGAAGAATCGAATCGAAGAAGATCGAAACATGTAGAATTTATTTAAATAAATGGAAAACGTTGTTGAATGGCAACTAAATTTTCAACTTGTGTATTATGCAAAAGGTGTTGAATATTAATCAAATCAGGTGAATTATTAATATCATTAATATTAATAACCTTTCACTGTTACCAACGCTTGCTTTCAAATTTCCGACAACAATTATGTCATTTTACGGTTTTGGCCTTTCAAATATTTTGAAAAAAATTTTTAAGTATTCATTCAAGTCTCTACTATTATGTATTACATAACTACTACCGTCCCTGATTACCTACGCAAAAAAAAAAGAACCATACTTTCCGAATGGTGAATATTTTTCTGTTATATTCAAACAATGCTCTTAATACTAATTGTTAAACTCGACCGTACCCTCGTTTTGTCCCAAGCTGTCGGCAAAGTTTTCTCATTCAAGCAGCAAACACCAGTCAAAGGATTAAACACGTGATAATTACCCGACAACAACCCCCTGTACAAATGTAACACTCGGGAAAAACGAGCCCGTGTTTCGCGTTTCGTAACACCGAGGCAAAGGGCGCACGGTAATCACAGACCATTCATCTCATCAACTTCAAACAATGCAAATAATTTCAGTACGATCCAGAGGCTCGTGACGGGACGTCGTTTTAATTGCGGAATCTTTGCGTCTCGCCTTTATTTCTGGACCTCGACGCGGAACAATGAAACCGTTGGCTTTCGAACTTTATCCCCCCGTGAAAATGGAAAACAAAGACGCGTCTGTGGTTGGCGTTCGTCTCGAAGACCGAAAGGAGAAGAACGCGTGCGTCTGTTCTTCGAACGAGTTTGCTCGGACGATAATCGACAAAAGGATCGACATTTTTAACACGACCATCGTGAAAGTAGGGAATTAAGCGAGTGTTTGTCAACGCAGCTACTTTCGCGAGCAAAGGAAGATTAATCCGACTGTTTTTCTTCGGTTTTACAGAGAAAACAACGATTTTCTTTTTACGGACGACAGAGCTGGTACAGGCACGGTCAGAAACACAGAAATTCTGACCCCCTGTTGCGAGGGTTATTGGCGCCAGGTACTTGTATAATGTAAACACACCCGTTATTGCCCTGTTCGGTATTTTTTCGATAGTGTTTTTCTAATGACTCCTAGGGCTCAAACGGTTGAGCTGTTGAAATAAAGGGGGATCATAATTTTTAATCTTCCGAAGATTATTTGCCGGATAATTAAACTTTGAATAAGGGTTTTTATGGATTTCAAACCATCAGCAAACGATTTAATTTTAATTCCAATATTCTTTCAAAAATTTGAGTGTCTCATTTTAGTCGAAATACTATTGTGAAAATTTCACAGATTTGGGTCACAATTCTTTTTTTGGAAATTTTAACAAATGTTTTTGTAATTTTTTGGAATCGATACAGGAACTTGAGATGCCAAAATTGCTCGTCAAATTAAACGCGATAATATTATTCGTAGAAATTAGAAATGGATTTTCAAATAGGACAATAATTTTATTCAAAATTTTATTTACCAGATCGGTTGGAAATAAGCATGTTCTCCAGAATTGTAATGCGGGACGGGGTGGGAAGGACGTGCTCCGTTTTCATATTTAGATGCAACAGTTTCGGCATAGTTTTCGAGCATCTGTAACGAAAGTTTTAAATGCCTCCAAGTTTCCCAGCGAACAGAACTTGATAGTTTCCGTTTGCAATAACCATAACCAACTAATTTGAAGGAAATACTCTGTGCCCGCTAATAGAGAAATTCTTGTTTCAAACTCGAAAAAGAGCTTACTCACTTATTTCCTCAAATACGAATATTTCAGAAATCAATTCCATTTCCAATAAAAAGCGAAATCTTAACTTTTCGTAAAATTATAGAAGAAACAACACGAATTACGTTCCAAATTAAATTTAACAATTAACACAAATTATTGTATACCACATAAGCCTACGCTCTTAAAATTACATCGAAGCTTATTACACAAAACGTAAGTATCGAAATATAATAATTATTCCAAGTATAATTAGAAAAGCCACAATCCAATATCACAAGTATTTTGAAAGTTACGATAATTTTCAAGAAATTCTCAAACTAACGCATCGTCGTAAGATATTTCTTCCACTTTCCTTCGAAACACAAAAGGCCAATGAAAATTGTTCCCACGGATTTCCTTTTTTTCCCGGCGAACCGTAATCGGTGGTCAGACGTTAAATATTTTCAAACTCGAGTGTGATCCTCGTCCCTGAAAACGCACAGATCAGAGAATCCTAATTCAACCGTAGCATCCGTTCGTCTACCGATTCAGCAATCGCATAATCTCGACTCGAACAAAAGCCTACATCCCCCTCTCTCTCTCTCTCTGGCCTCTCTAATCATTGATTTTCACGGTTCCAGAACGGCAGAAAATCGTTTGCTAGCGAATCATATCTAAACACAACACAATGGGTATATGATCAACAATGGACTGTATTGTTTCCTCCGTCATCATCCGTCCCCTCTCTCTCCACGCCTTGCGATTCCATCATTGGAACTCTGGATACCAAAACACAAAGAGCATTTCCAATCACCGATACTCCGTTCCCGTCTTTCAACCCCCTAACCACCTATCCTCTCCGTT
This sequence comes from Stelis phaeoptera, assembly GCA_943735885.1. Taxonomy (NCBI): domain Eukaryota; kingdom Metazoa; phylum Arthropoda; class Insecta; order Hymenoptera; family Megachilidae; genus Stelis; species Stelis phaeoptera. The sequence continues at coordinate 11,142,764 of OX030933.1, forward strand.
TAACGTCTGTGGTTCTTTTTTTTCTGCGTTCTCAGCTAACACGAAACTCGTAACCTCGAACACAACGGTTGGATGATGTACGCGGATGTCGAGGGTGAAAATACTTCGATGACAGCGAGAGTGGGAGGGAGAGAATGAACAGGTTGCTTCCGTTGGTACTTCAGATATCGCTGGATCATGAATAAATGTACCTTTATTCAGTCAATGGAGTATTGGACGATTGGTTTAGATAGTGGGAATTTTGGTATTGAAACTGGGAGATCGATGGAACTAAAATTGGTTTGATAGTTTAATTTTAACCTGCTTTAACTTGGCTCGTGTCTCTAATATAATTTTAAATTTGATCCTAATTACAATAAACAGAGTTAAGAATTTTTAACGTAAAGCGACCGTAATACTGTAATAATAAACGTTTATCGACTGTCGAACAAATCGCAACGTAAGGGGTTGAACTAACTTTATACTCTTAACCCTTCGTGGACGATTGACGATCTTCATATTGGGTTGGCAATTAAATGATTGCTAAATGATTGTTTTGTCGACGTGTTTAAAGCACCTAAACTATAATAGGAAAAAGGTCATCGACAATTAAATTAATACCCAACTTAAAGTTATATTTTCAAGTAAAAATGTTGAATTTTCCTTCTTATTTAAAATCCGCAATCACTTAATTGTCAACCCAATACTATCTTATAAATTTTCATATAAATTCCTACATATCGTACTGTAATCTTGACACAAAGAAAAATGATAAATGTAAAAGTATACATTTCTAATATATCCTTTAAGGAGCCAAATATTGTTTGTTTCGCTTTAAATCATTGATATTTCCTGCATACATTGTGTCAAACTCGGAAGTGCCTCGTCCGCAAAGGGTTAAATATTAATTGGGTGTCCGTTGTTACTAAAACTTCAAAAATATACAAGTTCTTTTTATTATTCCACCTCGTATCAATTTTAATTCTGAAAACTGTACAATACCTATTTTATTTCTTTTCATAGAAATACCCTAACGTTGTTTATAATATGTAAAAACAACTATGTCCATAATATAGTATATGATTACACATAAAGGACAACGATTCGAGTAAAAACAGTCGTTATTTAACCGCAGGAGCGCCAACGATAAAAACCTTCGTTTACCACCCTCTGAGGGTCTCTCGAGACCGGCTCCACTTGTTACTAAAATAATTGCCTCCCTGTAAAATATTTCTCTCGGTCGCGCGATTTATTGATGCAGAAGAAAAAAGAACGCGTCGTTTCTTCGCGGAAACGGAAACGCGTGAATCCTCTTCGTCCCCCCTGTGCCGTGTTTTCTCGTAAAAATGTCGTCCTTCGTAACGAACCGCGCGAGAATTCGCTCGCTATTCATCGGTGCGACGAAATTTTTAATGAATTCGATCCTTTCATTACGAAACGTACGAACGGAAGCGCGAAAGCACTCGTGAAATACATATTATATAGCGGCGAACAAGCGTTGGGATCGTTTTGTTTCGAGCAAAATTGTTACGTTTCCCGCCTGGCGATCGGAAATACACGGATTCCTCTGGACGGTTTAACGAAAGAACTCTGGAACGCTTTTAAGTTTGATATCTTTTTATTTGACAAATTTTTGCGTATTTACTGTAACAAATTATTTTAAGAACCTGTGTCCCTAAATTTAACACTTTGACTGCCACGCTAAAGGCGCTGAAAACTTTGTTAGACGAAGCATTTATTTCTGTCAAATGTTACATATTATTCTTACAATTTTTCGTAATTCTTATTATTTAAAATTTGGAATACCTAATTAAGGATATTAATAATGCAAGCGACAAATTTCTACGGAAATTCAAGCGTCACCTACGTATGGGTGACGTGGCGATTAAAGTGTTAAAGGGGTGATTTTTCAATTTCCATAACGGTACATCCTTCACACGGAAAAATAAGATGGTATAAGAACAATAACTAAAAGTCAGAAGTGAAAGTACCAATATCAACCTGGAAGTCGACAATTTAAATCAACGCTGTTCAATATTAAAACGAAAAAATTTCACAATTATTCCGTCCCATTTTCAAAACGATCGTAAAATATAAAATCCAACGATAGTTTCACTGCACTCGTTGGTTAATAAAAATTCCTCTTTACCATAATATCCATTAAAGGCAATTTCCTTCTCATTCCGTCGATCATCACAGAAAAATATCGTGCTCGATCGGCAAGAGAAACGTGAAAGGGTGGATGATCCGATGACCATTAACAGAATCTTCCCGTTCCATCTAAAATTCATGTTTCCATTACCAGTTTCGAGGAGGTATATTCGAGTCAGACGAGGGCTATAGGAGGGTGGGAAGAGATAAGTGAACAGAAGCAAAACGAGGAAACGAGAAAGATGGTAACGGTAGCGAGCTTCGGCTCGCATATTTCATCGTGTACGCGAGCTTAAATTTATGTCCACGGTACCGAGCCGTTTTATCAGCAACCGGGAACGAAGAATCGCGCCCGATGTTTTATTTCCTCTTGCGAAGGAAGAAGTGGGGATGCACGTTGCAGGCCGGCTCCTTCAACGCGTCCGGCAAACGAGAGACTTTCCGACTAAAAATGGGACACTTTTAATATATCGCCTAACCGCAGAAGCACGAAAATCAAAGTAACATTACGTTCCTGGATATACGAGCGTAGATTGTACTTTGATATTGTCGTGAATGCTGCGGGTCGCATCGATTATCTGTATGTCTGACTTACGATGTGTTATACTACTGCGAAAGATCAGACTTCGAGTAAATGATGTCTGATTCTCGCAGTGGTAATGGACGTATGCGGTCAGACACGTCAAAATCTTAATTATTAACCATGGAACGATGACAAATGGATCGATCGGGACCCAGACCCATGACACGCGCGTAATCGAGCTACGATGAAGATCGACTATTCAAACTTCCAAACGAAACAACTTCGTGCATCAAAAAGATAATACCTGAATGAAAGTCGGAGCAAATTTTAAGCCGAAACTCTTAAAAAATCACCTTCGTTCGACGCCATCCACGGATCGATTTCCTTGAATGGATAAAAATTCAACGAACCTCAGAAACGACGCGGTCTCGTTCAATGAAGGATATCGTGCACACTCACTGGCGCACACATCCGATCGGAATAGGCGGACACGGTGTAGAGTGGAGAAAGGGAGATAGAGACACCGGTTTGGAAGCTCGGTTAACGCGGCTGGAGGCCCGTTGGATTTATGTCCTATTCATTACGTAGCGACACAACGACGCGGCGTCAGCCCGCAAATGCACAGGGACGCGACGCGTCGCGGCGTCCCATCGATCCCCCCATCCCCCTCTATTGCCGTTACCCTTCTGTGTTTACCCTCTGCTCCGAACCTGGTGTTTGTTCGAAGCGCCACGACGTTACGTGGCGATACATTAATGACAGCCGGACGCGGCACGTCGCACAACAGAACGCTACTGGATCCTGCTCGTCAGCCCTGGGTTAATGTCCTTTTATGGGAACGCCTGACTCCGTCGGCTGTGAATTTAGAGCTTTGATGGGGTTTCGTGGATACCCATCTTGGAAACGATGGCCAGATGTTAATCCTTTGATTTGTAAAGGACCTGTATTGTATTCTTAACACGTTGACTGCCACAGTGAAAACGGACGTGGGTAGTCAGACACGCTGAGATCCTAATTATTAACAATACAATCAACTAATTTTCAAATTTAACTTTTCAATTCGATAGCTAGCATTATTAGCTTAACGTTAACGCTATCCGTGGTTTATTTTATCATTTCTGTTGGTAATTATTTGATTGTAAAAAATTTCGGGTGCTGATCACCGGTGACCCTCGTGGCAGCCAACGTGTTAATGTTTTATATTCTGATATGGACGGAACTTGAATTTCACATTTTAGAATACTCGGGTAAATTAAATACGTCGCCTCAGAGGCGTCAGTCAGGTGCAAATCTTTCTCCACAATTTCCGTCCACAGCCTTCCCCTCGACCCAGTTCCTGGAACCAACCTGTAGCCCATTTTCTTGCGTCTCTAACGATCAAAAACTTGTCCCGATAACTTCGAAACATCGTTACGAAAATGCCGGTGCTCTCGTTCTCTGTCCACAGGGCCACAAAGCAACCGGTTGTTTCGTGTCGTCGTTGTCCCTGGGTCTACAGGTTCAGCCTGGCCACAGAGTATCGTCGCGTTTGATGGTTCGACCATTCTCGCTGAATTACGATGGAAGCGTGGTGCATCCCCCGCTCGAGTGTATTCCGCTCGGACGATTTCTCGTTGGCCCGGTCGTGCACGCAAACCGAAGGCAACCGGCTGCGATCCCGGTCCACTTTGTGGGTGTACCGCACACGTGTCTGTCCCGTGTGCTACTATCCGCCATCGTTGTTGCGCGCTCGATGCCATGTACGTGTTCCACGATCATGGTACTTTCGTTCGACGACGCGGCAAATGAATGCATCGTACGCGCCAGTATTTAACAGGGGTATCCGGTGTACAGGCCGTGACAGGAAACACGCCGAACCGGGATTCGATATCAGCCAGCTAGTAATAATGAGTGGAAACTGCTCGGGGAATTGGGACGCTCGTGACACTTAACCATTTCGATACTGTGGATGAGTGACGAGTTAACCGTTTGCGTCGAAAATTAAGAAACCAAGAATTATAATTAACTATCTGCTCAGGTATTGCTCTCGAATCGCTCCGTAATCGAAGGGTTAATAGGGGAATAATATGAGGCAGGTAAGGAAAGATTGAAATATCGAAGATTCATATTCTTTGAGCTGTAATATGATAATTTGACTTGGTATGAGACATAACGCCAAGCAGTAAATTTGCTTACGAAGGGTTAAGTTAAAACTGATATTGAGGTTGTAAACAATTTCTAGGAAAGGTATTTCGAGGAAAATCTGAAAAACTGTTAAGAGAATAGATAAAATTTGTTTTCAGCGCCTTTAGCGTGGCAGTCAAGGTGTTAACGAAGATAGATTTTTAGCTATGAAAGCAGAAATTTCAAATTGTACCTGGTCTTCTTTCCGACCAGGTTGTTGAAGAGTACTCGCACGAACGACGACTGTTGAAGCGTGTGTTATATGGATATCGGATCACCCGCTAGCGAGAAATCGATAGGTATTCCGTTCCCACCCAAGGTTTTCGAGGAACCGCATTACCAGCTCACCCTCTTTCGATCGAGCCGGAGGAAAGAAAGAAGTGATCGGAATCGGTGAGTTTATTAAGATTTGCGAACTTTCCTTCTCGTAAATCTGCCGGCAATGGCCACGATCAAACGCTCGACTCTGTATCAATCGTTAAAGAGGGAACTTAACCAGGAAATTCTTGTCCCTGATCGAATTTCTATTCTCTGCTTCTCCTATATCGATTCAGATTTTTGTAGAAACTTTCTGATCACTAATTTTTATCGCATCCAACCCTGTTTTATTTCCTTTGCCGTACGATGTCAAGGAACCTTCTTTTTCTTCAAATGCGTTACCCAGCACGGTCCTACGATGAATAATTTAAGGGCTGAAAGCTTTTCGACCAAACATACGTTCCTGGGACGATTTAAAATTCCGATTTACCCGTTCGGCCGAGACAGCATCATTCGAAGATCTAATTATCAGATACAATCGTGTAAATGTAGAATTTAGATTTGAAACCCTGATCATTCAAATACCCCGATATTAAAATTTTCTATTCTAGTCACGATTCAGTCAACGTCCATCTTTCAATGGTATAATAATAATTTCGAGCGTTCGATCTTCAATGTTTTGCATCGCCATTCAAAATCGATGGCAAATCGTCTGGACAAAGGGTTGGCCGCGTAGCCGGTGGTCAATCGAACAACGCGATTACACGAATCCGTACGTTACGTCGTCCAGATATTCTGATACACGACCGCGAAGGGCCTAATCCATGGAACCGCAATCCAGCGAGGATAAATAGCCGTTTCGAAGGGCGTACGGATAACCATCTAAATACCCTGTGCACCCTCGTATCACGATACTCCCAATGCGACAACGATTAGCTCCCTACAAACCAGCCCTTGTGTACCGTAACGAGATATAAACACCTTATGATTGCCCTTGGGGAATCTCGTGGCCCTAGCCAAACGATAAAGCCTCGTCTATTTATAGGTGTTAGGGTCGCGAGGGTAGGTAAAATGGTTCACGAGAGGGGTTCGGTAACGAGAGACAAGCATTCCGACGATTTAATGCGATCGTTCGTGTCCGATTGAATGAAACAGAAGGATACGAAATGTCGGTGGCTTTTTGCCAAACACCGGATAGCTACTGCTTTTTAAATGTCTCTGATTTGCTGTTTGTTGAAAGTAACGCAGGAGATATTAGAAAGGTCGAGCGTTAACAGACCGCAAATTTTGACGATATTCAGTTCGAATTGTTGGCGGCTCGTTGTTCCAGGGGACAGGAAATGACGAGTTAAAATTTCACCGTTCCGACGACGGAATGGGAGGTTGAAACAAAATGTGCCGGTTTGCTGGCCAAGAGAAACTTTCATACCGGGCTTTTTACACAATTACAAAACTCCCGACGACTTCCCTCGCCCGTTTGTATCTCGCGGACCTAATTACGTAGACAAAACAGGTCTCGCTCCCGGCACGAGAATCCGAGTTTCGGTACTCTGACCAATTAATTTCGGTGATTTTTTCAATCCAACGATATTTTTCCTCTCTCTCTCTCTCTTCTATTCTGGACGTTTGGTTGAAATTTCATTCGATGCTTCAAGGGGTCAGTATGGATTTATTTTCGAAAATTTTTGATTTTCAAAAATCAAGAGAATGAAGTTTTTGAAGTAGTTGAAGAAATAATGTATCGACCAGGCATCGCTGATTGAGGATAAGAGGCTTTTTTTAAAGTTTGAAAAACTTTAAACGCGTTTTTCTCAAAACAACGGCTTGAATTAATACCCTTAATACCCTTTTCTAAACGTGTTAAACTCTACTCTTCTCCTAAGGTCTCAAATACATTCGTCTTCGTATAAAAATTGCTGGTAAACAATTCAGAGTTCAAAGTATCTATCGAATTTACCAAAATGACTCCAAGATAAAGTCGCCAATGCGTTCACCACCTCGATAATGTTTGTAATTGCGAGAGAAGCTGGTACGGGTGAACTCGTTTTAATGTGTTTGCAGAGAAACAATCGATTATCAATTTCTTTACGAAGTGTTTGTCGAAAATCTGAAATCATGAGGATCGTTAGAAGAAAAGAAACGAGCATGGTATTATTAGCAAACGCGGATCCATTTTCTTTTCGAAGTAGCGAACTGTTTTAATCGCGTACAACCCGTGTAATTTGCATTCGCGAACAATTTGCGCTACAATTAAGGGGAATCTGCGATTGCACCGGCGTGACGTTGCGACACACTTTAGAGCACGGACGAGAAGACAATGGGTGCTGCTCTCATTTACGAAAAGCACCCAAGCTATAAGGGGGAGGGAAGGGTGCGGCTAAGGGGTAGCGAGCCACGTTTCAGACAAACTTCGCGTTACCTCTTTCTCTTCTTTCTTTCTTTTTTTTTTCTTCTTTTTTTTTTTCGGCATAGTTTCTTGAAAGTGGCCTTCGTCGTTACCTTTCGAGCCTGCATTTCCGTTTTGAGAGGCTCCGACTGTTTATTCTCTTCAGAGTTCTTTTGCTCGAAATGTGTATACGTTAATTGCTTTTTCCCCTACCCCTTTCCCCATTCTTTCGAGGAGAAACAGTGACAATTGTACGGACAGGTTGACGAGTTTATGATTGATTATGACGATGTAATGGAGACAAGAGAGAAAGAAGATTCGTCAGGGATATTTCAATTATAAAAGCTTTGAAATTTGTCTTGACAGAAATGACAAAAGTATCGAATTGAAACTCTTATGAAACAAACTGAAATTTTATCGTTATTAAGTTTAAAATAAAAAGCTTAAAGCCTGAATCGTCCATAAGCAATAATTATAATTTAAAATACCATTTGATCTCTCAAACGAACCATAAAATAATCAATGAATTACTCCCTAATATAGTCTCCAACAATTCAAAACCTACTCGTTTAAAACGAATCGAATCGACGTTTAACAAAAAAATTTCCTCTTCAAAAAAAGGAAACCGTGTTTCCTTCACACATTCACCGACGATTGCCCCCCCAAAAAAAGACGAAGGTATAAGGGTGGTGTTTAAAGCAGGGGTCCTTGAATCGGCATATAAATTCGTATCGCTCACCCTATTTTTTCCCCATCCCGTAAATCCACCCTTACGCACGTGTGGCCTGGATCCGGAATCGTGATTCTTGCGCCCTTGCCATTCGGCCATAAGGTGAAACTTTGGCGGAGAAAAGGAAACGGGACGAGGAACAGTTTCTGGCTGGCTGGCTGGTTGGTTGGAACAGCTTACGGGGGTGGAAAGTTTTATGGTGGCCAAGGTGAAATACGCGTCGGTTTCTCGACAGGGACGTATTTAAAGCGTTCCGTTTAATGGAATATTTAGCGCATCGGACTCCGCTTAAGAAAGTATCCAGCTAGCGAGCGGAATTTCAATGGGTCGTGGAACGAGAAAGATTTCTATGTGCCAGCTTTCTGCTTCCAACCTTCGGAATACACAATGAACGAAACACACGTTACTCGAAGAATAATGCGTAATTGTTACCGGGTGTGCACGAAATACTTGATACGTGCTACTGGAATAAAGGTATCGGACCGATTCGTTCAAAAATTACGTCACAGGATCGGATTAATTAAAATTTCATAATTATTAGGATTCGTCCTACAAATTCAGTACCTATTGTTTAAAATAATTCAAATCTTATTGGATTATTTTCCTATGAAATTAATTTTTCCACCGAATCTCAACATTTCAAAGATATTATCTCTAATTCATGATACTTGGAAGTTGCATGTCTGCAAAACTCATTATTTAACTCGGAATATTATTAGTATAACTGAACTATCAATATTTTATAGTTTTAACCTTCGTTAAAAATCTGGCATAGGATTTAGTGAAAAATGTGCAAAATAACCAACGAATGAACATAAACACTGTTAAATACTATTACGGTGTTTTTAATGAACATTGTTTTTTTGTTGATCTCAAGATAACAATAATTACCTTGAATACGTAGGACGTCGTTTGTGCATAAAAAGAAAATCGCTTTAGGCATTATAAACATTATTTTTCTCGTTTAACAAGAATTATATTGATTCACTTAATTTTTGCCTTTCTAACGACTGCAGATGATTTTAATCCCCTAACAAGGAAAGGCACAGAAGTGTCCCCTTCCGATTTTGATAAAACTTCGTAGGTTTGTTAAGCAGGCAAAAAGAGCCCCGAATTTTTTTTTTTATAAAACCATCCCTTAAAGTTTCGATCCACTTGTGCTATCTCGAAAACAAATTACGTTTTGCCCAATTTATTAACATCCTATTATTACACACACAAAAAAACCATAAAACTTTCCTATTGGAAGTTTTAATGTATCTCGTATGATTTTCGAGATAACACAAGTGGATCGAAACTTGAACGGGTGGTCTCAGCCGATAAAAAAAGAAGATACGTGTCTCTTATTTTTGCCTGCTTAACAAATCTACGAAGTTTCATCAAAATCGAAGAGGGACACTTCTTCCGTTCTCTTGTGAGACTACATTCTCAGTAACAAACGATAATTTACACTCCCAAGTTAAAAGCAGAATTGTAACATGCGATGCTTTGCGTAAGTAACAACCGTGGAATAAAACCAAGAGTAAAATGTTGATTTCACCGTAACAATTTTATGTTACACGAGCGCGCAGAAGGTTGAAACGATATCGCAAGCGTGTGACGTCGTATCAGAAGATTACCAGGAACGAATCTCAACACAAAGGACGTTTTTATGTAAATCCTTTAGCGAGTGGACAATAATTCTACGTATTATACGAGGGGACTCTGGGCAAATCTGAAATCTCCCCTGAGATACGGCGCCACGACGCAGGAATATAGAATTCGAGAAATTTTTCAACCAACAAAAAAACAACCGAAATAGAAGTAAAAACGTATCGAATTTTTCTATCTCTTTCCCAGGATTTGCGTGAAAATGAATCGCGAGAGGCGCGAAACAGAACGAAGAATCAGCCTGTTCGTAAAGAAAGAGTATTGTGGGCTTAGGGACAGGAATCGAGGATCGACGCGGATCCTCCCTCGAATTCGTCGATCGATTGTTTGCAACGGAATCGGGCGCAGGACGAGCGTAGAGAGGTATTTGCCCCGATGAAAGGCCCTTTCAGACGGAGACAAAAGCGCCGCCGGCTTTCTAAGCGCGATCGATCCGCGTCCATGAAGGGACGGATGAAACCTGCGAGCGGACTAATTCGAGCAACGCGACCGCGATCGGAAAACTGATCGAAGGGCCTAGTTAGCGACGAATCGAGCGGAACCGAGAATCAAAAAGGCCCGGCCCTTCCTTTCTAGTTTGAAATTTTTTCAGGAACCTTCTTAATCGTTGGTGCAAACGGCAAACTTACAAAATTCTTGTCTTTGGCGTTTTAGATTTGAATCGTTCATTTGCGGACTGAACGCTTTGATATGATGATTTTAATTCCGCGTAGAAATCATATAACTTTCTATGTTTATGTTACTTTACCGTTTTAAGCTTCCAACAAACGGGCAACAATGTCAGATATTTAACAATTCTAATGGTAAAAGTAAAAATTGGACGAGGAATCAAGCGTCACTCGTACCGTCAACGATTCAGATTGCCTATTTTGCCTTTTCGCGTTATCGAGTAATTTGACTTACTACAAACGAAATAGCAATTCCATCCCAAAGCACTGATATTAAGGCACCTTTTCTATATGAGGACTACAAGTAGCACATAAACAAAACTGTCAACACGGAATGACATATGGGAAATTAAAAAATCAAATATACATGAATTGGTGGGAAAGTTCAGCTACAAAATTCAGGAGCATACTCTAAACAGGAAAGAACAAATTATTATGTCCCAGCTTATGATTGGACATACAAAATTAACACATGGACATCACTGAAAATGTGCGAAGAGTACAACAAATCAGGCCAACTCATTGTCAGGGCCACAGCCAAGGTTAAAACGAAGGAATTGCTTACCAACCTAACATACAGCAAGTAACTAATCAACTGGTTACAAGAAACAACACTTTACGCAGAAATATAATGAAGATACGGTTCGACATTAAATACGCATACACTAAATATATTGCAACTAACTAAAAATGTACATTTGCAACACACCTTTGGACTACATTGTCGCTAATAACCATACCAATTGAAACGACATAAAATACCTTTGCATACCGCTAACGTTACAAAATCTTCATAATTATATTCGGTAATGTGACAAAATTCCACGAGTTATGAATCAGTAGCCACGACCACGGTATTCGAAAGTTCTAAATGAATTTTACAAAATTTCTTGCGCCATAAAGGACCCCAGAATCAAAAAGATATTTCAATGAACAATATCCTACAATAGATTTTATGTCGCGTTTTTCGAACATTTTTCCAAGCATTCAACGCCAAAGAGTGGATAATCAAATTTTCCAGCCCCGTGGAACCAGGGTGAACTAACCATCGTTGTAGGACGAAATATTAATTTCTCCGTAAGCGTGGAGTTTTTGCATAGTAATAGGTCGGACAGGTGGATGGACGAAGAGTTGCAGAGGGCCGATAACGATGGCCGGTATCGGTCAGGGGTGTGTCGGCGAGGTCGAAAGGCCGGTTAAAGGGCAACGAGAGACAGAGGTCGGCCTCGCTCGTCATTGTCGGGACAGGCTTTGATCTACGAGAGCCATCCGGTTGCGGCCACGCGTGTCTCCGTGCGCGTAATTAGCGGGAAAAGCGCTCGTCTCGCGATCGAGCAAAGAAGAATTTACCTCGATCAATTAATACGATCACCATCGTGCTAAAAATGAACATATTCGCAAAGTCTAATTGTTAGAAAATCGCCAGTTTTCAAATTTAACCCTTTAATTTAAGTATTTGTATTGTTACTGTATTTCAGCGACGCACAGTGATCCGTGAGGCGAGAAAACCTACCGAAGCAGTCAAAATGACCGATCGTGTGTTTCTTATATTAAATCACAAAATTTATTATAAAGACTTGCTGTATATGCTAGTATAAGTTTCATTCTTTATTTATTTATTTTTCTATTTTATTTTCAACTTGAAAGTAAGTACATAAAACGTTGGTAGGTTTAGTGTTAATTTTTGAAAATGACAGTCGTCTCAACGGTCGTTAAACAATGGTACACGGATAGTAATCTGTATAACATTGTTTATTGAAATTTTAAAACACACGTTGAAATAGCCACATTTTAAAAAGTTCACGACTTTATAACTATTGAGCTTCATCATGCTCCAAGATCTACTCTGTTCGAATTTAGTAAGAAGAAGATATAAAATATCTATCTTTCAAATTAATGGGTATACCGTCAAAATTGTGCCTACTCACAGAGAAGCACAATTGTTCATCGTCATAAAGACGTATTACTTTGTTCGTTAGAAACAGCCGGTACAGAACCGGTGTACACGTAACCATGTGTGTGTGTACGTGTGTATGAAAGGGCCTTGTGTACCGGAGAGTGTATGGATGTCCAATGGGCAAATACACGCTAGGCCGAGCACGAAGGCAGCAGAAGCTGTCGTGTCATTACTCTGTCGCGATTCTCCGTGCACGAGATCGTGAACGGCATTCGGTTCGTTATCGAAGGGCGTGGTATCGTGATCGATTTTAACGCTGTCCGGTCAACGACAGAACGATACGTGTTTTCGATAACGAAGTTCCTACCCGTTGTTGCTTGTTATTCGTAGATGGACGCGATTAAAATTTCCACGATTCGTACGTCGATAATATTCGCGCCTTTCTCGTTCCAGTAACGCGGTCGACGTTTTGTCGAATTAACACGTGCAAGTTATACTGCAATTACTAAAAATACCGAGTATCATAAATATATTAGAAATTTTCCATTCCTCCTGTTTTTATTCCCTATTTAATCGTATCAGAGTTGAGACGTGTTGAAAATGATGTAATCGATATTAATACTTTATCTTTTTTAACCCTTTGCACTCGAAGCATTTTTGGAAGTAATCGGGTCTAATCTAATTTTTCAGTTATGCTTCCAGAAACCAAACGCACTATGCTGGAAGAAAAGTGTTCGAAATATTTGAGAATCTGTTTATTTTTATTCCCTTCCTTAATTTTCTACATTTTGATACGGATGAAACTTAAATTTCGCATTTTAGAATACTCTGATAAATTAAATATGGCGTCTCATTGTGAGAGGCGTTACTCGAGTGCAAAGGGTTAATATTGGAATTTCGATTCAAGTTGCAAATAAAATTTACAGAATTGAAAATCGCGCTGTATCCGATAGGAAAAATAATCGTAAGGCAAAACGACATCGTGGTCGTGTCTTGAAATAATTATGCGAAACGAGTCACAGTTTTATAATTGGTACATTCTTTACGCCTGTTTCGACGTTGAAATGTTATTAAAACTGTAATAATCCCGACGTCTGTTTAAAAGCGAACGAATAATCGTGGTGCGCCCGGTACGAGTGTCGTTGTAAGTAGTAAACGTCAACCACCGATGCTACTCGTCTGACCAATGCGCTCCTTTACTACTGAGAATCCCAACCGACACCGTTAAACGTCATAAAACGGTCATGGAACGTGTTCCACGCATGGTAAAAATCAAAAATTGCTCGTTCAATTCCCGGATAAACGATCAACGGGTATTACACGTTTTAATTAACTTCTTATTAATTAACGTTGTAGTGGTGAATATCGTCGGCGAATTTAATCCCATAAAACGATTCAAGCAACGAAAACAGCGAACATCGGGCTACAAAATGAAATTCGAAATATTATTTGTATCCGTGTTTCGAACGAGTACTATTATCCAATCGAGTAATTAAATGACGAGAAACATCAAGGTTGAAAATCGAACGGAATCATTCTTCGATGCTCGATTCTCGTCGCGTTAAAATACAGAATATTAATTGATTTCCATCGAAGAATCTTGAAACGCGATACCAACGGTTGTTTTTAACAATACGATGCCTCTTTTATTACACGATATCGTATGTGTATATCGCGCCGGATTTGATTGTTGAAAACGATGGTGGCTTAATGGTACACAGATTTTAATTGACGAGTCGCCGATTGTTAATAAGTTAAAAGCGTCCGATCGCGTGACGAGCGTGGCACGGTGTCGGTAATGAATTAGCCTTAAACACGCGACTAATTTTCAGACGATCCGTTAAGTGCATCACTCGATACCGATGATTCGGTTACGAAACAAATTTCGAAATGGATCAATCGATTCTCCACGAATTATGCGAATTTGTTTGGTTTTCTTTTGCAAAAACTTACGTCAGAGAACTGTGATCGTTCGGGGCTCGCATCCAGGCCGATCTCCGAACTGCACGCCCACTCTGGAGATAAAAGAAAAATTTGTTAATTTACGTATTTGAGATTGAGGAATTTAGAGGAAATTATTCAATTTATCAGAGATTTGGAAGACTGGAAAATAAATTGACGATTTTTGTTTTTAACAAAATTTTACTACTACGTTTGATTAAAATTCGATAAATGGCAATTTTTAATTTTTAGAATACGTCACCTGTATAATAAACATTCTGTCGTCTATACGTAATAAACATTCTTACGTGGATGACGTGACATTTAACCAATTAAAAATCGAGTTTTGCCACGAAGGAATGAAAAAATGACGAAAATATGACAAACATATCGCTTGAATTAAAAATATTCATAGAAGAGAAGCTTTCAGAATCGATGTAGTTTCTTTTGAAAAATACGATTTTGATTAAGTTTGAGAGAACATCAAACGTTCCTTCCCGTTCAAAATATCACAGAAATATTCTTCGAGTCTATAATATAGACGTTCCACGAGAAACCGGCTCTAAAAGTACTCGGGGATTCCATTAATAATAAATCCAAACATTCCAAATACCTGTTCCACGTGTTTCATGCTATTGGAAATCGATACCATTCGAAAAGGTTCCTTCACCCCCTTACCAGAAAGTGTTCTGGGTAACACAATTCCGATTTCGATAAACCTTTCCAAATTATAATATTATATACGTCGTATCAAAACAATTTTCTGTAAAACAATATTGTCTAAGCTCCAAAATTGCAAAAATACAATAGATTAATTAATTCTAAATAAACGAAACAAATCTGTCGCAAAATGTATTTAATTCCCGATTAAGTAAATTATCAGTAAAACACAATATTCGAGTCAATTTTTCTTTCAACGTTTCTATAATATATGTAATCGATTCAAGCAGAAAAGGTTTCGATCGGAGTCGCGTATCGTTAATTCCGTTTCCGGTTGTGTTTCATCGAACGCGACATGGTTAGACTTATTATTGTAATTAATACAGAACGCTCGATACTCGCGCATTAGCCTGCCATTGTTGCTCTATTAAACCGGACGCGATTCCTCCCATGTACGAATTTAAATTTCAAATTGTCACGAGTCACCGTCGAATCGGATATTTCCGATAATTATTGTTCTATCGAACGTGGAAATTTTATGAATAATGAAATTATCGTTTTTGATATTAAAAACGTGATTTAGGAGTTTCAAATGGTTTATTTTTCTCAACATTTCAGATTCAGTGTTTTTCATTTTGAATGAATATTATATAGTATTTCTTTATTCAATATTTCCATATTTTTGTAAACTGTAATTTCAAGTATCTCATAAATTAGGTATTGACGAATTCCTATAGAAATTGAATCGTCACCTATATTCACCATTATGCAAATAATATTTATTTGCTAATTAGATAAGTAATAAAATTCTTAATAATAACTGACGAATTCCCATAGAAATTCAAACGTCAGTCATATCTGTGTCACGCGGCAGTCAAATCTAAAATTACCGGAACAAAAATTCAAAAGAATTCGAATCACCAAAAGATTAAAAGACGAAAAGATAATTCCATCTTAGCGCAATCAACAAATTGGACGAGATCGATGTAAATATTAAATAGGAAACGTAGGAAATTAAAGTTGGTTCGAGAAAAGAGATTCGTTATAACAAGCAACGTAATACGAAGTAAGAAGCGGTACCAATATTTCAAAGCTCCTCATTTTATTCCGATTCTTTTCTCTTCATCCAAGCATTCTGCTTTCCACTGACCAACAGGAACTTCCTGCACCCTCTATTCACCCTCTCGTCACCCTATGCTCGCCATTGCCAAAGCGTGGAACGAAATCGTAAGCCGCTTACAGACTTAACGTACCCGACGAAAATTCTAGCCGGCTCGTACGAAATCCTCTGGCCTGTTTCGCCCTCTTCCACCCCCTCCTGGCCCCTCATCTTTCACGAACCCTTCGTAAAAACCGGGATATAAACAAAAACCAGCGACCTGTGTGCGCGCGCGACAAGATGATCAAGCAAAATCTTTGTCGTTTAACAAGAAATAGGATGAAAACATTATTCAACGACAAGCTTCGAAATGAAGGGTGAAATATTGAGAATATTGATTGGATAATAAAATCAACGAATGTCGAATGAAGATGATCAGAAAATTTATCGATTAAACCTTGAATTGCGGTAGAATTGTATGCAGAGTTTTATTTTTATCGGTCGGGATAATTACTTGAAGAAACGTGTAATATTTAATTTAATTTCATCTGAATTTTAAGCCATCTTTTTTTAATACTCTTTCGTTTACTAGCTGAAAGATTGACGTTAAAAAACTGAATTCTTTAGCTATCAAAATACGTGGAGCTTCGATTAATAAAATAACACGAAAAATTATGTATTCAAAATTAAATGTCTTCGCCTTGTTGGACAATCAGGTGTAATAATTCCATTTCTTTAATCTTATAAAATTTTTGTAAATTAGTCCACGATTATTTTTTCAATTTTGACGATTTTGTTCGGTTATAGCATTTTTGTAGTCGAGATTAAAAGTATCGCCAATGTCGTAAGGAAATAGTTCGACTGGAAATATCCAAATGCTTATGAAAAATCATTTCAGTGCGTCGTAACTTTAAAAACAATTTCTCTTAGAGCTTTTACGCGAAACTTCTGAGAATTCTTACGGAAACATATGGCGTATAGTAGCTAGGATATCGTAAAAACCGACCCTTATGTTTACAGTGGTCGTCGGGATACGATAAATTACAGCAGCAGCAGTAAGTAGCAGACTGTGCTGGTGTTTATCTTCTGGAAGTACCTGTTGCGATTCAGGACCTTCCTTGCATGAACCCAAAAAGGAAGGTCCCCTTTGAAACATTGCTTTTTTAATTCAATTATCAGTTTCTCTTCATTTGTCAATTTTCAAGTCTATAGAATTCTTTATCAAAATTCAGCGAATAACAATCGAAGGTAACAGATTTCAAGCAGAATGTGGGAGCAGATCGTGAATTTAGTAGCAAACGTTTTTGAACGCGAACGATTTTATCTCGGATATTTCTTGAAATCGGTAACGAGAAGAAAAGCCCCGGTAATTATTCTAAAACAAACGTACTCTGGTGGCAGCCGGCAGCCTGGAAATCGACGGAAAGAAAAAGCCATCAGACACTCGGTGCAACGTAATAAACCGCAAATTGTTGAACACAATCGCGGCGCTCGGTGTTCCTTTGAAAATCCACATTGTCGCCAAATAGAAAAGCTAAAATCGTTAGCCGGTCTAGAAGAGCCGACGGTGAACCGTCTAAAAAGTGGGGGCGAGGAAAAGGGGGATGGACAAAGTGCACGGGCCGCGCGTACAGGAAACATCGAACGAGGTCTGGGTAAACGGGCACGGAGAAAGAAATATCTAATTAAGCGACGCGTTTGAAACGCGGTAATTTGCGTGAAGAGCTGAACGAACAGCGAACGAGGAAAAATGTCCCGACACTCGACGCTCGAAACTCGATAGCAGATCTCGTTGTTCCATCTCGAGCCTTTCTACTCTCGTTTTTCGCGTTATTACCCATCCCTCCCTTTCCTTTTCTCTACGTTTCGCGACGATCCAGCGTAGGTTTGTTATCGAACGATCGAATAAGTTCGTTATCGTGTCAGATTTGATTTCATGACATAAAAGTATCGCGAAACGGCACCCACGACACATGAATTTATAGCTTAATGTTCAGTGAAAATAGTTGTGTAAAGGTTTCATTAATATAATTAATACAAAATGGCTGGTGATTAGTTGTAACAAAGGATAAGCGTCGACGAAATGCTGATACAGTAGGTTGTTACATAAACGGTCAGACGAGATTTCATGACATACAAGTATCGTAAAATAGTACCTATGGCATATGAGTTTAAAGCTTAAAGTCCAATAAAAATGACTGCATAAAGGCTTCACCAATATTCATAATACAAAATGGTCGGTCTCCAGTTGCAGTAAACAGTGATCAATTTCGACACTGTATAAAGTCTAACATAATTTCATGACATAAAAATACTTCAAAATTGCGATTACGGTACACAAATTGAAGGTTCAAAGTTTGATAAAAATGGCTATTAACTGTTTGATGATTTTTGAAAAGAGGAAGACATCATCTGTAAGCACAATACCAATTTGGCTCGCTATCATTACTCGCTAATTACAAATTATTAAGTAAACCATGCCGGAAATCGGGACAGGATCCGCATGGTAAATAGATGAGCACACGTTGACAATTATTGACGATAAATTCGGTTCGAACTGGCACGGATGTCGGTGCTGTTATCAGGCCACGGATAACAGATTCTGCACACGACCGCGATACCGAGCCCGCGAAATACTGAATATCCCGAATAATTGCCGTTAACTGTTTATAATATCAGCAATTTTCAGCATAGTCCCTCGTTCGGCCCCGTTGTCGTCGCTGTTCTTATCAAGCAATCCCGATTCATAGCATTCGGAACGTTCGTAGCCGATTAATTAACAAGTGATTAGTTTTCTGAATAATTGAAAAACTAATGAACACAATTTTTTAATAGAATACAGCTTAAATTAGTCATTTTCTCCGTTTACTTTCGTGATACGTCGATTATAATTTCTTTAACAAATATTTTCTTTAAACATCCCCACGGATAAAAATCTGGCAATCTTGGTGGTCGATCGGTATCGCCAGTTTAACTATAATGATTGTCGAAGATGTCTATACTGTTTAATTAATAAAGATAATAAGCTAGAATAGAAATAATGTTGGATATAAACGCAGAGACGTTAGATGTAAGCAGAAAATGCACTTTTTTAAAGCGAACCCCGACTTTTTGATGCAACACGAATCTCCGCGGATCTTGTTTGGTATTTTCCCGTGGAAATATTTCAAAGTTTCGCCCGTCCAATCCCTTTTTGTGCCCGTCTGAAAGCCAGATTTCGTTCCGCCACTCCGAACAACCTTTTCACGACAAACGCGACCCTGTGGATGATATTTTAAATGTTTCCTCGGCAATGATTACTGAGTTATAACTATATTCGTTAGAAAACTAGATAAAGTTTGGGAAATTTTTATATTCGTGTGGAAGGGTGTAATGGTCGAAATTACAATTTTTAAGTAAACTTATAATCGCAACATCAATGCTAACAAGGAATTACAATTGTAAATAAGGCGGAGGTACATAGAACACGTGCTTGAAAAATTTTACCTAATTTCACTTGTATTTTATTGTAAGTTAGTAAAAATTACCTATTTGAAATCCATCTTTATTCTTCTGTACATCTCGTAGAATTAATAAGAATAACAGCAGAAAAAGTTAAATACGTCTAAATAACTAACTTCTCTAACATTCCTGATGTCCCAAAAAGAAACCATAAATTCTTGCAAATAATTTCGTACAAATTCCCCACGCGATAAGATAAAATTCTATATTCTATTATTTCGTTCAATCTTTTTGGCGTATGAATATCGACCCAACAACCACTTTGAGTAATTCGAATTGCCACGGAAACTAATCGCACGGCTCACGGTTTGTCGAACCAGAACTAACATGACGTCATTCCGGAAATGGACAAATATGTATATGTGCGTCGACAAACGCAAGCAATCGGATTATTATTTTCTATGACGGGTAAGCGTGGTTGGTTGAATTTCCCTGGTAATTAAATGCATCGAACGAAATATCAATCAACCGAGCGAGGGGCGAAGAGGCGATGAGGGGAGGGAGTGGGAATGAAGAAAATGTCAAAGGAAAAAAACAACGTGGCATAAAGCACACGGGGAGGGGGAGGGGGGCTTGAAACGCGATCAAGCTCTCGCAGAGAGTTTCAGACAAAAGGATCGATTCAAAGGGGAATATTTAACGGGATGGGACAAGATCGAAATAAAAGCGATATCGAGAGGTGGAACGAACGATATGACGCGATGAGAATTGCTTGATTTTCTCACGCCATTCAAAGCTTTGATGTTATAATCAAAATGGCTTATAACGTAATTCTATCCGAGTAATTATGAATTCGTCGCTGATATCAAACGTAAATTCTTCTTATCTGTCAGCGATTGGTATAATGCACGAAATTGGTTGAAATCTGTTGGAAATTTATTATTAAAATAATTTTGTTAACCCTTAAAGTGCATGAATTTTGGTTACCGAGAATAAGAAAATATTTTGAAATCGGTGGTTTATGGATTTGTTGATGATTGAACGAATTGTGATCGCAATTGTTTTATTTGTGAAAAATTATGGAAAGGGAATTGTATAGCAGAAAATTGATGAGGAGTTAAATTAAGGAATTGAATTGAGCAATATTTAGTAATATTTGGGAATAATTTTTAAATTTTAGAAATTTCGGTCATAGAAATTTTAAATTTTAACAACTTCAATCTTAGAAATTTTTAATTTTATAAATGTTAATTAGGTTACAGGAATTAAACATTTTAGAAATTTCAGTTATATGAATTTAAAATTTTAGAAATTTCAATCTTAGAAATTTTTAATTTTAGAAATTTTAATCTTACAATTAGAAAATCTAAGTTTTACTTTCAGCTATTATTTTCCTAGATTTTCAGCCCTATATGTACCCTCGACAATCATAATACTCAATTATGCACAATACTAACAATGACGATCACCTCGCAACATTTCCCAGCACAGTATCCGTTTGCATCAAACGCTCTCAACTCTCAACAGTTTTACTCTCACGATATTCACTCTCAAACGTACGCAATATCCTTAGTTACTGGTTTTTGAAACGCAAACTCTCAAGAAGGCTTTCTGGCGGGAAAGAAAGGAAGAAAGAAAATTCTCCACGTTTCAACCAAGTTTCCTGCCCCTTCGATAGAAGTTTTTCGTTGTACACAACAAGCACATCGACGAAATATGAGACAAATTTCATTGGAAGTTACGAGGTGGGGTATTCGAAACGAAAGGAACCGCCAGAAGTCGCTTGGAATCCCAACAAAATATCCCCGCGCATCCGAGGCCGTGTTTCAATTCCAACTATCCGGCGCAAGCTTCGTTCGGAAACTTTTTCTTACTCTGCTCTCCTCTGCTTCTCGTCTCTTTTCCCGGCTTGCCAGGGGAGTCGAGAAGTTTGAAATTCAAATACGCGAAAGTTTCAGCCAAGAATAACGTTGTCCCGGTTGTATCGTCGACCAAGTTCCACGACGAAAATTCTTAGTATTCTTACCTGACACGCCACACTCTTTCACGGCAATAATCGTGTCGAACTTGACTTTTATTGAAAGGAATTCGATACTATGACATATAAAAAAAAAGAATATCTTTTATATATTTCGAGAACTAACATTTTTGTTTGATTCCAATAAAAAGTACCAATAAAAAGTAGGATCAAATTTTAAAAAATTCATAAAACTATAGTTTCTTTTTTATACCTAGTAATAGATAATTAAATACATTGTCCCTCAAAATTCGTTTTGAGTTATTTTAATTTTCGAACATAGAGATATTTTATCTTGAAGGAACTTCAAAGGAAATCGTGTTGTAGGGTTTCATATCACAACCTTTCGACTACTAAAAGTAACTACAGTCACCGGACACAAAGCGTATATATTCGATCATCAAATTAATCTTAAAATTGCCATATTGCAAATAAAATTTAGCAAATAACAATAAAATCCTGCTTTAATTATTCCATATACCAAGTCAAACGATTTAACGTAGAAACTTGCCGAAGCCTTAAAAAGCGAAATTTTCAATAATGACTTACACTTTTCAAAAATTTTACCCAAGAATAAACAGCATAATAATTAAATTCTCCATTCTTCCATATATTTGGCGCCAAAATATTCGAATTCCATCACACAGGGATACAAAAATAATTCAAAGACTATTGAAAATTTTCAAGTAACAAATTTTAATATTATCAATCTTTTTTTTTTTTTTCAAAATACACCACCGAATAGTTTCATCTAACGAAAGATAAAATTTGTATTAATCACAACAACAGAAAACCCATAACATTTTACGTATTAACCTAGAATATCTCAACCGCTACGAAAAATATGCACCTCTTCATTAAAAGAGATCCAAAGTTACCTCGAAATTCCTGTTCGAACAAAACTTCGTACCGACATCGATTTCCCGACAGACGGATGGATAAAAACTCGATCCACGTAGTAAAATGAGGAAAAATACGGTCCCCGGGGATGGAAAGGAAGAGGTGGATGTCTTCGGAGCCGACAAGAACCAATAGCCTAGCCGTTCGTCGGCGAACAAGTTTACGAACGTCGGGAAATCTTTCTATCGGCAAGTTGGCTCGTCGACGCGGAAATATATTCTTCGGCGTGTCGTAGGCGACGGGAATCAAACGTCTGCACGGATAACGGCGGGTAACAAACGAGGAAAAAGACGGACGAATGCTCGCGGATTCGCGGCGAGGAACAACGAAGAACGTGTTTCACGCTCGAGCCATCGACGCGGAAATTTGTGTAAAGCTTCCAGTGACACGGGAACGGACGTTCCTGCGGAAATGGGATATTTAAGAGGTTGCGAATCAACGTTGCAACCGGTTGATCCGAGTGTTTTGAGAATCGGAGACGAAGCAACGATACCCTGACGAGTGACGAAAGAAACAGGATAATAAATTCAGAATTTAAGGGAGATTTTGTGCGATTTTTTTTAGAAGCATCTAATTGATTAATTCATTTAAAACTTTTTGTATATAAAAGAGTAACGTTTTAAGAACGTTTTGTAATTTTTTTATAAAGGAATATTTTAAATTGAATGGTTGGAAGCAGATTGTCGGAGAAGGTTTCAAAATAAGATGCCAAAAAACCAAATAGATTCTGTTAGTAGATGAATAATTTCTCTCGGGATTGTACGAATCGATTTTGTAAAATATCGAATTTTGAATTTTTAGTGCAGTTTTGAAAAAGCAGTCATGATTTTCGTTAAAAAAAATCGGACTATTGTTGCTTGTAAAATAGGTAATAAATAAAAAAAATGAAATAGTGATACGTTCAATCCCTGGATAGTTTCATATTAAAGATTGTTGATATTACAAGCAACAGATTGCGTTTAATTAAAACCTTTTTTAATTTCCAAGTAGTGCGTAAAGTATGCAACAAAGTGTAAGTACATTAGGAAATTACCAGGATTTAAATGTGCAAAAAATGAAATTTAATTAATCTTCTAAAAAACTCAAATGAGCCATTAGCTGAATAAAAAGGAGGCAAAAAAATGTTACAAAAGAAATTCTGCAAGAAATGAAACCGATGGATTCATGTTTCCACAACATTGTTTTATAAACCACAGGGATAAGTTTAATAATTTCAAATTTAAATATATGTATATTCCAGCCTTTTTCAATTATAAAAGGACTGATACCTAAATCAAAGAAAATAAGGGCAAATACTTTAACAAATCTATGAAATAAAAATAAAGCACAAATTCGTAAATAGAAGTTAAAATTTCAGTACACTTTCAATATATTCTTCACTTTCTATCTCCAGTTACCTTCTTCTGGATTTATGCTTTACTTTTATCCGATTCGTACTTTTTCCTTTATTTTACAGTTCTCAATACTTCTCACGGATTCGTTTTCAAAGGAAACACCAAGGTTCGATCTTCTCGTTTCAGAAACTTTCCTCGCGACTTTTCGACCTTTTCCCCTTTCTTTTCTTTTCTTTCCTTTTTTTTCTCTCTCATCGAACCGTTCGCGATTTCCCGTGATTTTACCCCGATAATTACGGAAAAACGAGCGTCATGAAATTCGAGCGCGGTTAATGAACGTATAAATACGAGGCAACTTCTTGTTCCCCTATTTTTCTTTCGTCTTTATCCATCCGATGTTTCCGGCCAACTTTTAATGACGAAACTTTGCGCTTCCTTGTTAACGATTTATAATCGATCCGTGATACCCGAAGAGCTGGAAACTTCTGTGATTTACAGAGACCACAGACTCATCGTTGCAACATTTTTGATATTTTTATAACAATTTTCTGAATCAAAGATTTATTATTAAATTCCTCGTTGAACATCTTAAAGCGAATAAAAAATCGATGGCTTGTGGAATTTTTGAAACGTTAAAATAAGCTTGAGTTTGAAATATATTTGTATACAATTTAATCTCACGAAGCTTAACTCCTTTGCTTGATGAAAAATGTATAATACTATGGAATGATGGATCATGACCGAACCTTATGGAAATATATTGGAAAAATAATACCCGAAGAAATGGTACGAAATTTAAAACCACAAAATATCCAAAATTAAATTTAAATTGTTGCTATATCATGGATACATAGTTTAAGGAATTAAAATTCCACTACAGTTGTTTACACTATTTACAATAAAAAGCGGAATTTTCGATAATAAAACTTGCACTTTTGTTGAATTTCACCTAAGAACAAACAACATAATAATTTCGTAATTAAATTCTCCACCCTTCCATGTATTTGGTGCCAAAATATTCGAATTCTATCACAGAGGGATGCAAAAATGATTCAAAGACTATTGGAAATTTTCAAGTAACAAATTTTAATATTATTAATCTAAAGCATCCTATTGCCATCTCTTCCTTTTTTGTTTCAAAATACACTACCCAACAGTTGCATCTAACGACAGATAAAATTTGTATTAATTATAACAACAGTAAACCCATAACATATTACTTATTAACCTAGAATGTCTCGACCGATATGAAAAATATACGTCTTTTTTTACGAATCATAGAAACGAGTCAAAAGAATAGATTGATCCTTGGTAACAAGAATCGTTTCGCTCTGGAATCAGATGCAACAATGAAATTCGAACCCGGTGGTATAACATTCATAATCCTTGCGCACAATCGTATAAACTTGTTCCAGATTCTGCAATTGATTGATTCGAAAATGTTATGGCCCGTGCGAATGACAGCTCGATAATGAGTTTGTCAGCACACGACAGACCCGTGTTGCTCGTGACTCGATATCGGCAAATTATTTTTCCTAGGGACAAAAAGCTTCGATCCCTCGTATAATGATCGGTTTATTTCATTAAAACGATACGATACAAGCTTTCAAAATCGATCCAATCTCGAAAGGACACTTTATATTTAATGAGAAATGTGAAAAAAACAAAAATATAAAAGAAGTTTGTATTCGAGGTTTTTGAACGTTTCGGGTTTTTTTTTTCATTGTTTTCAACGCGAAAAGAATTCAAGTTGCTTCAATATACTAAAAACCGTGCTCAGTTTTTCATCCATGGTAAAACTCTATTTAACGGAGTTTCTATGTAGCCCAGCTCCGTATTCACAAAACACGTCTCCTTTTCCCTCGTGTGTAGCATATTTCGTAGCATTTGAGTGATGAAAACATTTTTTTGCAATGTGTTTTCTCGTTCGGTGCCTGTTTTCTCCGTGAAGATTACGAATAATTAACAGCACTTTAATCACATTACCCGGGAACAACGTTTTTGTTTCAATTACCCTCTTATCGTCGGGATCGATGTGTAAATATTTACTTTGCATTTGTTGAACTACCGGTCCTTCGTTTTTTTCGAGTTCATCCATTAGGTGATGAATTAAAGTTACTCCAATTAGGAAAATAGCCTTTATTCAGAATGTCAAGCGAGCTATAGAATTTTTGTAGGGGCGTTTTACAATTGTTTATTAAACGTCTATTCTGGATGTTATTTCTGGCAAAGATTATATTATGGAGGGGGTAAATTTTGTTATAATTTGAAACCGTGCTACACCTTATTAGAATATTTTTAAAATAAGGGGAGATTGGAAAATTTCTAATTTGAGAATTTTTAAAATAAGATAAAAAATAGGAAATTTCTGATTTGAGAGTTTCTGAAGGGGAAAAATATTAGAAAATTTCTAATTAACAAATTTCTGAAGTAAGGGGAAAAATATTAGAAAATTTCTAACTCGAGAATTTCTAAAATGAGGTGAAAAATATTAGAAAATTTCTAAAATGAAATGAAAAATATTGGAAGATTTCTAATTTGAGAATTTCTAAAATAAGATAAAAACTATTAAAAAATTTCTAAAATAATCAGGAATATAAATTTCCATCTTACTACTGAAACTATATTACAAATTTAAAATATCAAACAACTAACTGCCAACAGCTCTAACACAGTTACAGTGTAATAATTCTGATTGCCTTCAAACCGACGCAAATTGCATACCTCCATAACAAAGAAAACATTTCAAACCACATAATTAGAATACAAATCATCCAAATTATATAATTCTTCGATCAAAAATTTCCTTTCGAAAGTCATCCATCGCGTTTCATTCGGTCAATAAAATTCGCTCTCCTTAAGGGTGGCAAAAATATAGAGAAAAGTATCGGGCATGGCAAGAAGCGAATACTGGTGAAAGTATGCTGACGGATTACAGAGGTATTGTACGGGGAACAGACATTTCCAGAATGCAACGTCGATGCGCAGAATCTAGCAATAAACTGCAAAGCCGCCCGCTGGAAACGATTCGATTTCGCGCTCGTACGAGCGTGCTTTCGACGCTGCTTCGCTATAGGGACGTCACCATAACATGCGTCAATTATGTCTGCAAGATATTCTACGATGAAACTGTCTGCCTGCTATACAGATTCTCGGCGAGCTTTCAAAGCTACCCGAACGAAGACAAACATTTGTTAGTAACGTGATCCGTGTTCCTCAATCGCTTTTTGTTCCAATTTCAAATCATACTTTTCATTCAGTTCCAACCCTTAAACACATGATTTTTCTTAATAATGAAATATTTTTATATATTGCATACTTAGGTTCGTTTCTGTAAAGCGTTTTTTAATTTTTATTTGAAAGATGGATTTATTAGAAATTGAGAAACGCTGAAAGTGACAGTCAACGTATTAAACTTGACTGCTGATAGCAAAAATAGTGATAATTTAAGTTTACCTTTATAGCTTTAGTGTTTTAATTTTTGTAATTTTGTAATATTCCTTTACATATTATTTTCGATCGAAATATTGTTGTATACGTTCCTGAGTTGTTTAAGGATCGGTAGCTTTGTAAAATAATATTGTGACTTATCGCTGGATTAATTAAGAATGAATTAAAATTCGATGATCCGAATAATCGATATCCAGAGTCCTATTTGATAAATTTCGTAAGAAATTTAATGACTCGTGCTAAAGAGAGGTGAAAAAATAAATAAGGCAAAATTTGCAAACAGAGAGTATCCACAATGACCCGTTCCATCGAGGGGTCATCGTCACGACAGTTAATTGAATTCCTCGTGCATCACAGCCTCTCAGACATCACTGTTGACTATTCAGAGACTGATACCAGCGAATTAACCAAGTCGATCGAGACACGTTCAACGTTACAAGCGTCCAGATACCGCAAACAGTACTTCGATTGATCGCATACAAAGACGATCCGAATATTAACTACACTCGGGTACTATCAGATTCCAAACGATTCGTTTCAATCCCTTACGCTCCAAAGTTTGTTATTTTTTATACTGTCTCATCGCTCGAAATTGGCATAATTAGAATTTTTTCTAGAGGTGTCTAAACCTCTTAATTTTCATTCGCAAACCTTATTTATCAAAATTGGGAAACCTACCTTCCCTAACACGTTGAACGCCGCGGGAGTCACCGATGACCGGAACCCGAAATTTTTCACAATGAAATAATTAAAAATGGAAACGATGAAATAAACCACGGATAGCGTTAATATTAAGTTAATAATGCTGGCTGTCAAACCGAAAGGTCAAATTTGAAAATTAATTGTCTGCATCGTAAATTAGGGTTTTAACGTGTCTGACAACATACGTGTACGTCCATTTTCACTGTGACACTCAACGTGTTAAAAAAAAAGTAGTTTTAGTATTCTACCGTCTTAACCCATCCACTCAGAGGGCGTATTTGAGAAACAACTATTAATTAGAAAAATATCATATTTCTAAGTTTCTAAATCTCTAAAACCGCAATATCCTTTCCTTAATTTCATTAAAATTACAATACCTATAATAAAAGGACCAAAGGTAATAAAATGAAATATCACGACACCATTTCGAGTGGCAGCGAAAGGATTAATCGAGAAAGAAAGAATCGTATCGATTTTGACGACAATTTCTAGTACCATCGCATCGGGCCGTTATACACGCGTAGATTATTCGTCGCATCGGATACATACCCGCGTGAGATCCGCGCAACTGACGTGGCACGTACGTGTACACGCATGTACCATATACGGTGGCGAGCCTCGAAATTAACGGACAGTGAGCGTAATTATTTCAATGGTCGGCGCGGTGGTCGGTTCGCCATTCGACCTACATACCGGTAAAGCAACCGAAACCAGCCTCCCAATCGGGTTAAATTACCGATCGGCCTACTTAACGAGAGCCCGGCCGTATCCGATCCCCTTGCGACCAGCCGTGATACCAGTGGAATTTAAGCAACAACCAAACGCAATCTCTATACCGTTAATGGAACTTACGGCGTTTCTATTGTATCAAAAACGCTCGTGTGCGAAACCATCAACCTGCGAAAGCTGTTCGAAATTTCGTTACCTGGTATTTGTATGTTGTATCATTTCAAATTCCTGGCGCGAGTATTTCCAATTAGATAAGCAGAAAAGTTCCTAATAATATGGTAATAAACGCCCATGTTGGATCAAACATGACCCAAATTTTAATTATTAAGCAATCAAATTTAAAATACAGAAATATCGTATATTATTGAAAATCTCTCTCGTGGTCCGTCATCTGAGAACTAAATTGCGATTTTTCTCAAGCCAAAAATCATCTCTTCAAGTTTACTATTAGTTAAAAGTTCTGTTTATTTTCATGATTTTATAGTAAAAGAAGGGCGAACGGATTAACCACTCTATATCTTAAAATACAATTAACTGCTCGCAAAATCTTAATAATTTCAAGCAAAGTTCACCACCGTTCTAAGAAAATCTCAACTTGTTCGAAGCCGTCTCTTCGTTAGGCGATCTTAATTAATAGCGAGGAAATATTCTCGATTAAATCGCGACAAAGGTGATAAAGATCTTCGACCACGGTGGCGGCACGACCGTCGTGCCGGTGTTTAATTAAAAGCCCGTGAAATATCCGAGTAAAATCGTAATAAGGGCGACCGCGATGGTTTGCACCTGGGGATATTTTCAACGATCGAACGAAGAAAGGGATCGAGGCTGTTCGTGTAAATAACCGTGAAAGTGGTGTCGAAAGACCGTTTATCGCCTTGAACTAATAAGAAGCTCGGCCCTCAATTCTTATTTCAACTTTGCAGTGCCGAGTTTCAACCGTGTTTACATTTCTTCGGGAGAATGAAAAATTCTCGCGACATTCGTGGAGGAAAAAAGAAGCCTTTGATAAAATAAGGTAACGCAACTGATGAACAGGTTGTAGGAAAAAAGAGGAAATAAAAAGTAATTAAAAAGCATTGGTATGTTCCGTTCGCACACGGTGTGTGTCTTTCACCCCCCTCTTTCAAGCAATAGTATCTCGTGTTTTCTCGATTCAAATATTTTCACGCAACGTCGTTCCCTCCAATGACTGTTATATGGGTCAGCTTTTATTACAGACCAGGATTCTTTTTTTCCTTGAATGGTTGCTCTTCCGCCGTACGTTTTGATTCCGGAGATTATACCTGTTGTGCCGTTGCATTGCGCTTTCCTTTCAATGCGATTCGCGGAACCGTACTTTTTTTCTTTTTCTTCTTTTATTTCTTCTTCGACAATTTCGTTTCGTCCATTCAACGATGGACGCTGGGATACCAATGACGCAAATACTTGTAGGTAACTCGAGGTCGATCCGTTGGTATAAAAATGGTTCAGGAAATATGCGAATTATTTAATATATATATTAAAGACACGTTTAGTATTGCCTAATGGTAACTAAAGTACATTGTCAAGAATCGAAGGTGTCTACTATTCCAGGTTCACCGAAGGTTCCAAACTTTTGTCTACTGAAAACATCAAATTCGAAAATACTAAAAATATTAATAGTATTTTAATTCTTTGGCTCCAAACCAATTTGGCACCAAAACCAAAAGTACCCAAACTAATAATAATATTTTAGTTCTCCAAGTTTCAAGTTAATTAAAAAAAAAGAACTTAATTCCAGAACAAACACTTTGGTGGGCTACAACTCCCGAAAGCTTCCGAATGAACTCAAATGATTGAAAATCGATCCAATTACCAGTATTCGGAGAAAAATATTCAGAAATTGTTTGCCATAGAACACTTCCTGAAACATCCTGTGTGTAAAGCGAATTCGAAATACAGACCGGCCATTACTGGACTACTGAACGAGCAGCATCATCTTGCCAGAACAGCAAAGCCACATTGTGGGCTAAGTGTGCTAGAAGCATTCGGTTGTCCACACTCAAAGGCAATAGGGATCTGAATATGGCAGATCAGCCACTCGTAGCCGAAATCCATTGATAGAACACGTTCTCAAACGGACGGACAATAATCTATATGGCTCGTTTGCTTGAAAGCAAAAAATACTACCAATACCAGGATTCGATGTGTACCAAACATCCTTTACGGATAACGAAAAGACTACCCCTTCGGACTGCGAGAAACGATACTCAAAGGAACAGCGTTCGATGCTTTCATCCCTAATCGCTCTTTAAACTATTAAGAGATCAGTATGGATTTATTGCAGATATTTTCATGAATTTTTTTCTCATAGTAAAATTTAATTTTATATTTTAACATTTTTATACATAAAAGTAGAGGTTTGAAAGTAAATGAAAAAATATATTTTTTTTATATACAGGATGTCCCGTAACTAGTGTAGGAGCCGGAAATGGGAGGTAGCTGAGATGATTCTGAACAACAATTTCCTTTGCAAAAATACACTGATCAATCATAGCGCGCGTACTGCACGCGTACTCAAAGTTACCCTTTCACGGATGAGCGCGCGCTCTATACGCGCTCTGATTGGTCAGTGTTTTTGCAAAGGAAATTGTTGTTCGTCTCAGCTATCCCCCATTCCCTTTTATTTGCCTAGTTTCACACTTAATGACCCAATAATTAAACGACTGTTTGTCTAATAGAAAAGTGCTGTATCAGAAATAATAAATTTTCCCACCTTCGTCAACTGATAGATCGATATACGAAGATTTCTATCTCCCAAAGTGAATTTTCCGGATGATATTTCGTACAATGAGAGGATGCTGTCGTCGAAAAGTATCAAAGCGAATCGTAAAGTGCTATTCGTACAAGAAGGTTGAACATAAGGTAAGATTCTCTCTGTCAAGAGAATTCTTCGTTTTCAATCTTTTGTGCTTTTCTAAATAGACTATGAAGTTCAAAATAAAATTCTATAAAACCAGGAGAAATCTGCAGTACGAACTTCACAAGCTTTTAAAAGATAAGCGAAATCACCAAAAACATATTCAACCTTTGTTTCCTAAAACGAAACGAAAATCCGATTCGATTTCGCATTAAAAGATGCCCTTCGCACGGAACGAACCACACTCTATTAGTAATATCGACAAAAATAGCCATATTCCACTTTCTGTGTTCCAAAATCACCTGTGAACCAAACCAAGCTCGCACTTCACAATTCAGGCCTGCTTCGAGTCCAGCCCTTCGACGATGCACCCAGCAATCCATCCCTGAAGCACCCTTCAATCTCTAACAATCATCTCACAAAGCCAAACGGGGTCAAGCACAAACACCGATTGCCCCATAAGCATCGCAACCCCCTGTATCCCGAAGAAGCCAGTACAGTCACGTGCAACCTATCCTTCTCACGATTCATCCCTTGCCCTATGATTTTTTTTGAACAGATGAAACAATCAGACCTAAACAATTATTACCGCGACTAAAGTTAGATTAAATTAGGTGAAGTTAACTAAAATGTTTAGTAATTATATCTAGTCGGAACAAGGTGGAATTACTATTAACTGTAACTAAGTACAATTAATTAAAATTATTGTTAATTATAACTAAGTGGAGAATTATGATTAATTATTAAACTGAAATTATTTACATTTATCTCCGTGTATTAGATATTTTTCCCAGATTTACCGAAAATCGAAATGATAGGCTTCTTCCTGTGCCCTTATCCTTGATTTTGCGCACGAATGTACACCAAGGCCCGAGGAGTTTCGTCAATCCAGTCCCTTGGAGGCCCACCGTTCCGAGAACAACGTGATGATATCGCGATATCGCGAAATTATTAATCCGTTTGCAACGAGTGGGAACCGGGTCGTCGCACGTTTGGCCTGCCCTGACCCGGCGTACCTGCCACCCTCTCTCCTCGCCCACCCTCGTCGCAGTTGCAAGCGGACAAGCCCCGCGAGAGACGCGTGGTTGCAATTAATGGATGAATACCAGCGAGATAACAAGCCCAACTTTTTTAATAATAACGCCAGTTTTCCACGATGTTCCGGCTCGAAAGGAGATACTCGTTCGTCGGCGACAACCCTCCAACCATCATCCCCCTCCCGACGTGCTTCTGTTTCGTTCGTGTGTTCTTGTTTGATTTGCATCCGATTGCAGAGAGACTGCAGGTGTATCTTTCTCTTTTTTTTTTTTATTTTTTTGTTGTCAATTTTTCTTCTTTTTTTTCCAGAGGATTCCGGTCTTCGTTCTGTCCGCCGGACCATTGTTTCGTGCACGGAAGCTCGTCCATAGAACAGGAAATGCATTCGTACGTCCGACGCGGTGAGACTATTGCGTCGAGGGTATGTCGTGTGTGTGTGTGTGTACGTTAGCCGGAGATAAACAGATTGTCAATTCAAATGTAATTACAATTCTCTAGTTTAATTTTAAACAAAATAAAATAAACTCCGCTCTGTTATTCGAGAATTAATACAGTAGAAACCAGATATTCCGTCACACTCCTAACTTAAATGGACACCACCCAATTGAATTCAATTTCCGATGTACAGATGTTTACCGTGTTTGTCGAGGAAACTCGAGGAGTGGTGGGTAGGTGACGGGTTCGTTAAAAATTTCATTTTCCACGATGTTCAGGTCAAAGGTCTTGGATTTCCATCACGTTACTTTTATCGTTTCAAGGTTTCACTAAATACGGTTTGGGCACGACACGGGACGAATTAACCGTATTATAGGATTGACTTGCGTTAACTTGCAGTACGCGTATACGACTGTTTCTTCAAACGCAATTTAGAACGTGTATTACCGAGGAATGGTAGAAATTCGTTGAAAAACAACGAGACAGCGTTTCCACAAGAAACTCGATCCGCGCAATCGACGATCTTCCACTTATCCGAGCCAGAACTAACGAGCAAAGACGAGGAACGCAACCGTTCGATTTTTCCGCTGCAACGGGCGACGGTACCTGGATAATTGTGATTACGGTCTAGCCAGATGAAGAGGAAAAAGAGGGAGAACAGACGGTGGGTAGAGAAAGAGCAGAAAAAAAGAAAGGACACGGGTACACGAGGTACTCGTTTTTCGGTCATTACGAAATCGGTAATAGGATACAGGACGGAATGCAAATGAAACCGTAACACGACAGAAATGTAAATCCGACGTTCCGCGAGCATACTAGAGGGTATCTCGTTACTTATAAGCACTTGTTACACACGCTGCTTACCACTTAAATGGAATTAATGGTACGATTACGTGTGACGTAATTGTACGCCCGAAAATCAGTCGGAATTCCGTGCTTTCCAAGAGAATTCCATCGTTGCGATAGAAATGATCATTAATATCAACTACATAAATACACCACTTTGTCATTTCAATTCTTGAACCTAAAGCTTCGATTCGATATTTGGACTTGTTAACATAATTGCTTAACACTAAACGTGCCGGCACTTTACATTACCTATTCTTACCATAAGAGGTCATTTGACCCCTTATGAAATAAACGTTGATTTTTAGAAAGAAATTCTTAATTTATTAAAGGAAATAATTCGCAACATAACTTCTGATTTCTAATAAAATGATGAAACATATATTCTTATTTTTATTAAAAAAAATAATCAATTGATTACACATTTTACACATGACTGGTTTTTCCTTCATACATTTTCCGCAGACAAAGTAGCCATTTGACTCTCGTTTGGTACGTTTAGTGTTAAGGGCTTACATGTCATGATTGTACATAAGGTAATTGATTAATTTGTTTATTTGTAATCTTTTCATTAAAAAATATTCTAAATTGAATGGTTGGAAGCAGATTGTCGGGAAAGGTTTCAAAATAAGATGCCTTGCACAGAATTATCTGATATCAAAAAACCAAGTAGATTCTGTTAGTAGAAGAAACATCGTTAGTAGTAAAATATCGAATTTTGAATTTTTAGTGCGGATTTGAAGAAGCAGTCATGATTTTCGCTAACAAAATCGGTCTATTGTTACTTTTAAAATAGGTTATAAACAAAAAAATGAAAAATTGATTAGTTCAATCAAAAGATTCAAAGTGCATCATAAGTCGATTGATCGCTAATGAAACAATTTTCGTTTCTCTTCGGACATCTTGACATCGAAAAGTCGTACCGATATCAATTGAATCGAGATTACCTCCGAGGCTGCGTGCAAACACGGTATCGGCATGAAAAGTTGAAAAGTATCTCGCCCCGTGAAACCCTGAACCGCTAAGGCGAGTAATGAAGTACCTCGATTCCCCGGTGAGTCAACGAAGTTCCATTAAAGCGGAAGTAGCTCAAGCTGCTGTTGGTCTCTCATAAACGAGCATCTTCATGTATGCAACTTAAATCGATTCCCGGCGAGAATGCCGTGGAACCCGCACCCGCCAACTTT
Organism: Stelis phaeoptera; assembly: GCA_943735885.1. Lineage (NCBI taxonomy): Eukaryota > Metazoa > Arthropoda > Insecta > Hymenoptera > Megachilidae > Stelis > Stelis phaeoptera. Next base: position 11,177,826 of record OX030933.1, read on the forward strand.
AATTCCCTTCGCCGCCAATTATTCCGTAGCATCGTGGGTACGCTTTGGTTTAACTTCGTTGAACGAGACACGACAAATAAAATCATTTCCGCACGCTTTTCGTACCTGATATCTTTGAATGATGATATCTGCTATGGCATTAAAGTATCTTACAATTGAAAATAGAAATATCCTTGGAACGTTAAAGACGATAGATATCTAGTTTCAAATAAAATTTTGTAGGCAAAAATAATTTTATTCGCGTTCCAGTATCAAGTTAGATAATGTTCATATATGGAAACATTTTCTGGTCGTAACAAATGGATCCGATACTAAGGTGAGGCTATTAAAATAGAATTCGAAGTGTACCTATTTCTATAATTATTCAACAATCAATTCAATTATTATTACGTTGCCACAAAAGAAGATATGTAGTGATATTTGTCACTTTTGTGTAAACACAAACAATCGTCTGCGGATCTCGAGTTCGCCATAAAACGCACGATCGAACGAGAACCGATAGAAGGAAATCCTGCGTGACTGTGCGAGAGGATTTAACGAGGCCCGTTTATATCGTGCTTCCGTTAGCTGGCACAATCCAATTTTTCCCCCCTCCCCCTGTCTCCCAGGTTCTGTCTGGCCCCCCTACCGTAATACAAGCCACCCTTTCATCCCGCCTCTTACCACCTTGATCCTATGGCGGAGGCAATTACCTATGCAAAGAGGCGAAAAAGTAACTACCGACTAGACGCATCGACGAGAAATCCGCTCCCCTCCCCCTTATCACCTCCTCCTTCTACGGAACGCACGTCAGAACCGTGCCGTTCCGAACCAACGATTTAAGCTCGTTGTCTTCTAGCCCCTTGCCTCTGGCTAACGGTACCCCACAATGAAGCAGGGTGGGGGATTAGGAAAAAAAAGGGAGAAAAATATCGGCTACGAGGGGCACCGACTGTGATAAGCTTTCGCGTTAATGCAGGTAAGCTGGGACTTCTTGGAGGGCTACGTCGTTCGCTCAGTTTTAAAAGGATTTCCTTCGGAAATGAATTATTCCACTGTCGTCGGAGGTATCTTTTCTTTTTTCTCTTTTTTCTTTTTAATAACGCAGAAGAAGATGATTTCTGAGATCCGGTTTTATGATCGAAGCGTTTATGGGCATTTTATACTTTGACTAGTGGACCCCCCTGTATGCAGATAATAATTCAGAAACTTATAAGAATATTCTTTGAATTATACGTCGGTTCATCGTTGGACATTTAGATAATTCTGGCTATGTATGACCATGTATCGTCTAATTCTACTTTGTCTACCTATACCTTTACCCTCGATTCTTCACAAAATTTCAAGAAAAGAATATTAGAATCGTTATCAAAGTTCCATCAAAACCACCAAAGAAAGTTTATATCCCATTATCAAAGTCCATAAACTCCTTCCGTTTGATTAAGCTACCTGTCTGACCATATTATTGACTATATCTACTGGCTTCGATCCAAACACTAATTCCTGCCATTTATCCACATCCTCGACGAATAGACTGAATTATAAGCTAACAGTGTTCATCCACAGACTCGACCGAAAGTACCTAATTCAACGAAAACTTCTGAAAATTCCATGAAACAAATCAATGATATCACAAAGATCATTGGCAGTAAAGCGGACGATAGACGACAAACTGAAGGATTTGCACGACTCTCGAGCAGCGCAGACCGATGTAAACACAATAACAACAACGAGGACACCGAGAGGGATCCTGAGGGTGCGCCTTGACGCGCACAACCCTCTCCAAGGGAGGTTTGACTTTAATTAATTGCGGTCAGTCAGCGGAAACGACGTCGCCGTTCTATCAGCGGTAAATGGCTCGACGTTTTGACCCCTCGCCCCCGGCCGATGCCGGCAAGTAATTGAAATTTAAGACGCGAAACGAGCGAGTCGACGACTCGGCCTCGCTCCTTGGCCTGCATCTCGGCCCGATTCGATCCAATTAAACGACGCCTCGAGGGATCGAGCGATTCCTCCCCAGATTCGATTCCGTTTCCGCGTTTCTTTCCTCTTCCCTGTTATCATCGCCTCAACCCTCTTTTCCCGATTCCTCGACCTCCTAAAGGAACAAACACCGGCCACGATGACGTGGACTACTTTTCTGGAAGAGAGACTTCAATCCCATGGCCGATTGAACGTCGGCATCGAAAAGCTTTCGCGGAAAGCTTCTGATTAGACGCCGGCGCTCGGTCACCGTCGGGTTTTTACGATTCACCCTTCTGACCGTGTGCTACTTTTCCAACAGGATTTCCCGTTTTGACCGTTCCCGACCCGACGATGGCGTGATTTACTTGTACACGGGTTTAGAATTTCGTTGGCTGATAGGAAAAGGTTGATGGCCTCGTGAAATCAGGTACCTTACGATTTGTTCAATAACCGAGACAAATTCTGAAATTAATTAAATATAAAAATGGTAATTCTGATCTACACTGGTGTCGAAAAGTTAAGCATAATTATTGGTAATTATGTGAATGGTATATATGTTAGGAAATCTAAAGTCGGTATTTCGAGGAACGTGATAGGCGTGCGTAAAACGATTATATTGAAGATTTCTACTAACTTGGGTTGTGCAATGAAAAACATATGCAAATCGGAATGAAATTGTGTCGAAGCAAAAACCGAACGAACTTATTTGCCAACCCGATAAAATAAGAAAACAATGCAAAATAACGATAACAATCATCACATTCGTTCACACAGCAATTGTACCAAATCACGCGATAAAGACAGTGCTACGCTTTTAACAAACGAATCTCCACAAGTGATTTCGAACAATTTTAGCAACATTCATTGACTTTTTTCTTGCATCTTCGCCGGTGCAAAAGCCTTCGTATTTCAGCAATAATTGTTTTCAATTCTTTGGACTTTGAAATAAGCAAACATAATTCTTGCAAAAATATCCGAAACTTAAATAACTGTTTCCCCGCAAATATGCAATTTCCTCCATCCCTAATGAATAAAAACAACTGCCTGCGATACACATTGAAACTTCTGATCGTGGACGTTCCGGTAAAAATCGTTTAATAGAATCGCGCCTTTAACGGGAAAATGGAACGGCTCATAATCTCGAGTCGACGGGTAGCCTCGAAAAGATTACTCACTTTATCTACCCTCTATTCTCCCAAGACTTAATATCCGATTTCGTTGGCGACGAGATACAAACTATGCTAATGCAAATCCGTGTCGAGGAACGTTCGAAAAGTCTGAGAACAGAATTCACCGCAGATTGCGACGGATTAAAAAATAGGAATAAAAAGAACGAATTTCAAACAATATTTCCATGTATTTCTCCGCTTTTCAACATTTTAAAGTCAATTAAACTCCCTTGGTATCCCAATTATAAAAATCCTATTCGGTTGAACTTTGAGAATTTGTATAATTTTTTGAAGGGTAAGGGTTGAAATAAAAATTCGATGTCGATCCAATAATTCAGAAAAATAGAGAAAAAGTAAAATTTGCATGTTATTTATTTACAATTTATAATCAACGACAACTAGATTACTTAGGAATTTGCAAGATTAAATCTGCGGTCTGTTTTACAGTTTTCCCTCGGGGCCCTTTCCTTTTAACCGGGACTTGAATACAGACATTCAAGGCACGCCACGATATACGAGCAAACACGGGTCACAATGGCCGTTATCTTACGCCACCCTTGTGTGCAATAGAAAAGTAAGAAGAAACCTTAAGGCAGCCCGTGTTCGAACCAACTTTAATGGCACTTTGGTTTCAACTCCTTTAATGCGTCTGTTCCTCGAACAACTTTGTTCGCGACCAGAGAATTAAACAGCCCTATTCGTTGGGCCAATTACGTGGTCAGATTGTTATGATTCTAATTACGAAATATATTGTTTCCGTAGTAATTGTACCGTCCTGCTAATTCTTCAATTTGATCAATTGATCCAGTCATAAATTTCTACATTCTATAAACTTGAAACTTATCTTTCTTTTTTTATCGAAATTTTAATCGAAATAATAATTTCACAAGTAGATCAATAAAATGAAACAAAATTACAAATAATAATTATGGGAAAAGATGAAATGAAATTATGTATTAAATGGAAATATTATACACTGAATTAAATGTCCTTATTAACTCGAGAACATAAAAATTAACCTCTTGCCGTACTTTCACGAGTCTGACACTTTGCAGCCCAAATGTTACAAATTTCACTTGGATTTTAACTGTAATTCCAACTATAATTGAGATAACAAACATTGTTAAACGTAAATTGTATGCAACAGTTGAATTTTCCTGATTTCATTTAATACTGTAACAATAAATATTTATCTGTGTCCAACGCATCTATCGAAATAATGATACGTCAAGGGGTTAAGGAACTCGAGCAAAGCAACGATGCGAAGAAACTGAACGTTCTTGAAACTAAAGAATCGAACAGTAAATAGCTACTTTTTGTTCCTAATCAAGGGATTACATCGTCTTCGGAGCGAACGTCGTCGAACATTGGCTAACATCCGGTCGGTTTAATTTCACTCCGATCCGGTCGTGCACTTCAAGGAACAGGGACAAGGAAACGCGAATTACATAAACGTAGTCCACCATTAATCTCACGGGCCATCGGATTAGATTAAACCTTTAAAGACGCTCGATCCTTTACAAAGGAATTGAGATCGAATCGATCCTCGATTAGCCTCCCGTTGCAGGATCATTTTGGATAATTTGCAACATCGCAATTTTGACAACCAACGAACCGAGACTGTGTAATAATTCCTTCCCGTTGTGACACGTTGCATTCTATAACACTAGTTTACAAAATGAAATTGATTTCATGTACATTTGATGAGAGGTAACTTTTCTTATGGATTTTCTCCCGCTGAATTCGAAAATCAAGGTTAAAATTTTTTTTATGGAACAGTTTTTAAGATATTGTAATTTTTTCAATTTTTTTACCTCTTTTCACTTTAAAAACCACACCTGGAGCTAGATGTGTCCGATTTGGTCGTTCTTGGTACCAAATGAAAGACATTGAAATGACGAACAAACAGGTATATTGGGATCTTTAATTGGTTAAGCGGTTCAAAAGATATTGATGAAAATATTCCAGATTTTTATCGGTTTCTATTTTTCCGTGGCCACAGAATAAGCATAAAAATTTAATTTTCTCAAAAATCTGGAATATTTTCATCAATATCTTTTGAACCGCTTAACCAATTAAAGATCCCAATATACCTGTTTGTTCGTCATTTCAATGTCTTTCATTTGGTACCAAGAACGACCAAATCGGACACATCTAGCTCCAGGTGTGGTTTTTAAAGTGAAAAGAGGTAAAAAAATTGAAAAAATTACAATATCTTAAAAACTGTTCCATAAAAAAAATTTTAACCTTGATTTTCGAATTCAGCGGGAGAAAATCCATAAGAAAAGTTACCTCTTATCAAATGTACATGAAATCAATTTCATTTTGTAAACTAGTGTAATTAAACTGTAAGTTCGGAATTTTGTATAGAGCACAAAGGACTTGTAAATTTTAAGTCATGGTCATTTATTTTGAGGAGATACGATAAGCAGTGTTTTGTGATATTTTTATGTCGATTTGTGTCAGATGGATCTTCATAATAATTTCAAACACTTTGAAACGAATTTTGTCTATGATAGCTCTGCTTACTTTAGAATTGAATCCTTTCGAACTTAAACAGCATATTACGTACCAAGGGTGCAAACTGGGTGATTGGCATCTTCACCTTGCGCTCGTGTTACGTACGCTATTTTCTACGCTCCCCAAATAGATATTAAATGCCAGATTTTTGCGTCCTCTGGTTGAAAAATTTACTTGCGAACGTTTCCGAATACTGGAAATTATGAGATCTCCGATGCGATGGAAAGTTAACCCTTCAACGACGGTTTTGTACCCGCGAAAACCTATTCTGTAGGACGGCTGGTTCTTCTCGAAATTCATACCAAAATACCGGCTATACTACTTGTATGTAGAGGGGGCTCAGTGAGGGCAAAATAAATAAGAATTGTTATTACCATTGTTTGTTTGTTTTTTTAAATAATTAATCGTTAACCACAACAGCTTTTTATCTCGTTCAACTCTCGGCGAAAATTGATGAGAAATCTAAATTTCTCGTAGGGCTCACAAGTATCAAATATCATTCCTTGCAATATAGAAAATAACACACATACGCACGTGGCCCCATACTCCATAAAAACACTGTTAAAATACGAGATTCGTGGAATCAGTATTTCTTACGTACCCCGGCGACATATGCGAAATTTGTACCTTGATACCTATTTATCGTCGTTCTTTCCAACTTCACAACCCGGCAAAAAATCCTCCTGTTATCCGTGACAAAGGAATTCCATCACAAAACAAGCGATCGACTTGCGAGTAGAGTTTGTCAATAGGAAAGGCCAAAAGCAGTGAGATCGACCCGTTCCAAGCGTGACTATGACCCTCCTCGACTCGTATCAAAGCGAGGGAAACGTAGCCGGGTCGTATACGTCCCTGCCTAACCCGGTGTCCCGTGTGTATGTATTATGCAATGAAGCTGGAGTGCTCCTCTCGACTTGTTCCGCGGTGCTCGCGTGTGCACACCGCGCGGAAAAGATCGGAAATACAGGCCGAAAGGATAGAAGGAAAAAGAGAGTGACGTGTTTGAACAGACACGCGACACTCGTGTTTGCTTTCTTTTTCTCTCTTCATTTTTCCAACACTATATCTATCCATACACCCGCGCACAAGTACAGTTACAGTGTGTTTCCACGTTTCAGCCTCACCATGTTTCGTTCTTCCGCTTTGTCCTTCTTCTTTGTATCGTTCCACAATGGAACTCGGCACGGATTCCACCCTCCCTGACCCCCTTGTCCTGGCCGAGGATTGAAGTGTCATTCATTTTCGAGTTGCGCGAGATTCCGCGCGTCGAAAGACTGCCATGCCCGTGTCTCCTGTCTTCTTCCTCTTCCGCCTGTTTCGCCACCGTCTTCCTTCGACTGGGAGTAATTCTTGCCGGAGAACGAGGCTTCGTGGGAGCAAAAATTCGAGTCCGATCCTCGATTTTTTTCGGATCTCCGTCCCGACTCGGGATTGAAAATGTTCGACGAAGGGGAGAAAACACGTTCAAACGTGGGGTCTGCCAGCCTTGGCTGAACCTAGGGGGAACCTAACCCAGAACATTCCGAACGAATAAAGTATAAAATTCTTGCGTTTAACTCATCTGCATCCGTAAGCGAAATAAACCGTGCTCGGTGATTGTCAATTATCACCAACTGCGGAATAATCCGCTCAAAATAATAAAGTTTTGTTTTCCTTCGATTAATGAAGTTGGTAGCAGACTTAAATCTATGATGCAAATGGATTAAGGGTATAGGGTAGTGACTTTCCAACTCCGAATTGATCTTGGGGGCCTCATACGGTGAAACTGAAAATCTCCAGCTAGGGATAGAGGGGAAAATATAAAAACAGTAAGTGAAACGATTTAGCAACTTAGTTTCTCCCAGATTTTCAGGCGAAGAAGCAATATTTCTTTATAATTATCGTTTCTTAGCACGTTGAAAGCCACATAGTAGGTATGCAACGTTGTGTCAAAATTTCGAAGCAATCGGTGAACAACTTTCGGAGATTTCAGATTTTGAACAAACGAACATTTACATTCTTATTTATATAGATTTGAACAGCTGTAAGTTGAACAACCGATCCCAAATATGACAAAAATTACAGATTGAAAAATCTGTAAATACGAATCCTTGGTTTGCTCGGTGAAAATAAACCAACTTTCCCGAAGCTTATTAATACACCTTGCCGATAACCGTCTTGAAAATACACGAAAGAAGAAACGAAACTGTTATTGGATCTGAATAATTCATGACAACCGTGTAAGCAAATCCGTGCCTCATCCATCTTCCATCATCCGGAGAGGACACTCGAGCTATTACAAGCCCGTCTAGACGAAACGTTCTCTGTCGTTCTTGTCGTTTAACAAGGAATGCGAAATGTTCCCATGAAACGCACGATGAATACCGTAAGAGTCGTACGGATGGCTTATTAATTATAGCGAGCTTCGCGACAACGAATTAACGAGCGGCGAAACGATCGTAACACGTTTTACGACGAATAATTATTATGTGCAAACAGCTAACGTTTCGTTCGATACAGCGCGCAAGTAATGTATCACGTTGGTAATTAAATTAGCAGCATTTGCAAATTGTCACTCATACTATTAATAGAGATAAAACCTTTCGTTATCCATGAATTCTATCGAAATTATATTAATAATTCCAAGTACCGAATCGAAGCGTTAGATTGAAGAAAAAATTTACAACGAATCACTAAAGGAGCAACAGTTTTATTATCCCATAAGTTTCCCTAGGGAAATGGCTATGTAGAGGTAGGAACCCTTTGCACTCGGAGCATTTTTGTATACGATCGAATCTCATCTACTTTTCCAGCAAACTTTCCGAAAAGCAAACGTGCTACTTTGGAACAAAAGAGTTACAAATGCTTATGAGTCTATTTATTTTTATTCCTTTCCTCAATAAAACTTAAATGTCGCGTTTCAAAATACTCTGAGACATATTAAATATATCTCCGAGTGCAAAGGGTTAAACTCGAAAGTTACTAGATATTATGCCCGGATACGGTAATTAACCTAATCCTACATTATTAAATTAACCAACCCGTTTTGAAATAATTGATAAACCGAATAATCGTCGTACTTAATTTAATTCGGACTTAACCTGGATTCAGTGCCAAATAATATCAGTAATGTTAGTAATGAAATTTTCCCCAGAGGAAGAAATATTAATTCAAAAATTGCCATACAAACAATGAAAGTTTCTGCATCCTTCTAACTTTGATGAAAAATCGACGAATAATAATTTGCGACCGAAAATAAGCCCCGTTCAAATCAATCTCTTGCAATATAACTTAATTTTGTTTCCGCAGAATGCTCGACGACAGTTTCAGAGGCTTTGTAAACACGCGACGGCATAAAAATTATTCTTAAAGGGTCGTGCGGTAAATTGTGTCACCAACTGTCCTAAGGGCTCATCTCATGGATGTATTTCACGCATGAATTTCGAAGGGGACGAGGAAAACCACCCGGACGAAACGTTGTGGAAGTTTCAGAAACAAATCAACGGGAAAACATTTCGTGAAAATCGAAGGAAATATATAACATCGAACCGAACGTTTTTATTCCCTTACCATTTTAATTAAAACGATCCAAATAATCTACTTAATTAAAATCGAAGATGACAAGCGATTCATTTTATCGAATATGAAATTTTTGTCCGAATTTTGAACGTTGAAATTTGTACTTGAAGCGACATTAGAAATTCTCTATTTTTACAGCCGGTTATTGATTTTAGTGGACTATTTGTATCTCACACTGATTGTCGACAAAAAAATGCAGTAAATCGATCGATGTATAATGGAAATCGCAAACCGAGCCGTCGCAACAAGATCAAAAGCTAAGTAAAACGCTTCAAAGGATGTAATTAAACTTCTCGAAGGAAGATTTAGAGAAGGTTGTTCGAGATACAAATTTCTACGCTTTCCAAGTATCGCGAGTCGACGGTTTGACCGATTCGTTCGGTCGCAAATTCGATTCGACGAAACGCGATTTCAGCCCCGCGGTAATTGCATTACCTTCCATTCGCCGGAAGCACCATCCTCCCTCTACGACTTCCCTTCTTTGCCCCTCATTTCTAAAGCAATTTTCTCCAATTTTTCTTTCTCCTTTTTTTTCCCCCGCCTTGGTCGTCCTTTCGCGCCTATCGATCGGGGCTCTCCCCTGTCCACGATTATCGCGAAGAAATTCTCTCCTCCCAAGGATTATCGATATTTTTTGCATTTTAATCGACCGTTTACTTTTCCGATGAACAATTTTAATTCGACTACACCTTGTTTTCATCGTACGATCGCATCGAGTTGCTCCTATATGATATTTAATAATTGTGAACCCCGCGCAACGTGGCAATAAAAATGTTTGCCCCGGTAGGACAATGGCCGAGATAGGAGAAATAGGAAAAATAGAAAGAAATTTGCTATAAGTATTGTTTCCCTAATGACTCGGTTTTTGCGGTTTCCACCAGGTTCCACGTGCTGCTCTCATCTTGCTGTTTGGCCGCTTGAAATTTTAACCGTGCTCATTCTTTTACCCGCTCTCCTACCGCGGGAATAATTAACGAGCGTCCCTTCCGGTCGTAACAATTGCTCCGGATATCATTAGCGCGAAATAAACGAGGTTTTGATATGTTTCGAGAAATACAAGGACCGTTCGTTTATTTATCTCTCTGGGAGATTCGAACATTGTCGTAGTACGAAATTAATCGTTACAAGTATAAATTAATTAACCGACGCAATTATATTAAGTCTTTCGTGTCGACTGAAAGATCCGAGTAATTTTTAAATATCAGAATATGGTAAATAGACACGAGGAATATCGAATTTCTAGTTGTCAAGATCTTCGATGTAAAAATATTAATTTTGCAAATAATTAAAATTGTACGGCAGCCTTAAATCTCACATTAAAACGTTCCAAGTTCGAAGCGTTAAGTGTTCTTCGTAAAAATGAAAATAACAGCCTCGTTTTTAATATGTTTGAAATTTAGAAGATCGATCGCTGGTAATTTTTTTATAAGAATAAAAAAAAAAATATAACATCGTCTCTCTTGTAACTAGGAAACGTTTTATGCATCTCGTAAAGCAACGAAGCGAAGGACGGTAGCCGGTAACTGGGGAGCAACGTTAGCGAAACATCGCTGTTAAGGGTCCGACAATAAGAAAGTGGAAGGAAAGTGTCGCTAGAAGGACGAGAAATAACAGGGGCGGCGTAAAAATGCACCGCTGGACGATTTTACGCTTCGAATGGAGACGCCAAATCCCTCAGCGGTCGCGTATACTGGGTGTGTCGTGTAAAAACCACAGTTCAAGCCAAAACGTGACGATTTTAAATTCGGAAACGAGCCAAAAATGTCAAATAATAAAAATCTTGAAAAATGGTATTTTCCTCGTTATCTTATTTAGAAATTATTGAAATTCTTTCTGCAACGATTTCTTTTAAATAACCTGACCATGATCTCTGTAAAAATAACCTTAAATACGAATACTGAAAATCGAAAAGAATGTAACAAAAAGAAAAAATAAAGAAATTAGCCTTTTCGTAGTATTTCCATAGGGCAAATAAAGATTTAAGAAAAGTCGCTTATTCGTTGTGCACCAGTTCTTTCGAGCTATCAGATTACGTTTTTCAATATCATCGGGTATCAAATTTATTCCAGAAGAACCCACTCGGCTGCTGCCTTCAAAGAGTGAACGATGGTTCTTGAAGAAAAATCGATTCTTTCCCCATTCAACTCTACAAATCGTCTCGAATTTCCTTCTGCAACACGACTCGGCGTCGAGTTCGTTCTAAAAAGGAATACTAATCTGCACGCCCCTACTTTATAACAAAGGTTCACCGAAAATATCATTTTAACACTAAAACTACTAAACGAATCAGAATCACTTGTACCAGATTCCATATTCTGTATTACAAAATTTATTAAAACACTTTTATCGAAATATAAATTGCCTCCCACCAAGATAAAGAATTTTTCTACAACATGCTAATTCATATTTCATCTTTCACATATTTTATTGTTTTCTATTTAATTTTCGATTTAAGTATAAGTGGGCATTGAACGCTGATAGTTCTACTGTTAAACAAATTCTCCTACCCTTGGTAAACCGTAAACATTTTGTATTACAAGTAATCGTGGTCATCGGTGGGTAACGATAACGATACAAACTTCAGTTGTCAATTTGTCTACAATAAAAGTACAAATGTTTGCCAAAATTATTCTAATACTTAGAAAATATAATGTCCTCTTTTGGACGGAATCAAGCGACGCGACCAAACAAAATTCCGAGGGATGACCGTAAAAATTCTCGAGGATTCGAGGGTGTACAACCCCCCTGTCGTTTCGAACGAGGTACACGCTCGTACCGGACGTGAAACGAGCCCCGGAAACGAACAGCCCCGCCGTGGAAGCATTTTTAACCGGCGTGCTCGTTTCTCTTTTTAAATCGCTCGATGCCGCCGCGATACGTTACCAAAGATCCATGGGCGCGGGTTCAGAACCGTCCACCCGTTTCTTCTTTCGACCAACGAGGATCAATCGCCCAGTCCTGACCACCCTTATTCCTTCCAGCTAATCGTGCCGCGATCTTTGCTCGTTCGTTTTCCTCCCCGCTTTTTTCCTACCCGTCTCTTTCGAGATCGAGAGAGGATCGAACGAGAAATAACCTTCGAGAGTGGGGTTGACGCGTTAATGAACGAAGGGCGCCGGTGTTTTGCTGCTGATTGTCAATTCGAAGTTCAGGAAACGAAGGGGTTGTAGAATCGTTTAAAGAAATTCAAGATATATTATAAATTTCTTTCGAAGAGTTTCCTTAGATGTTAGATGATAAATTAGCACGTTGGCTGCCACGGTGGTCACCGGTGACCGGCACGCGAGATTGTTTACAATCAGATAATTAACAAAAGAAATGACGAGATAAACCGCTGATGGCTTTAAGATTAAACTGATAATGCTGGCTATCGAATTGAAAGGTTAAATTTCGACATTAATTGATTGTATCCTTAATACGTTGATTGGCACAGTGGAAACGGACGTCCATAGTCAGACACGCTGAAATTCTAATTATTAACACGTTGACTGCCACAGTGAAAACGGACGTGGGTAGTCAGACACGCTGAAATCCTAATTATTACCAATACAATCAACTAATTTTCAAATTTAACTTTTCAATTCGATAGCTAGCATTATTAGCTTAATGTTAACGCTATCCGTGGTTTATTTTATCATTTTTGTTGGTAATTATTTGATTGTAAAAAATTTCGGGTGCCGGTCATTGGTGACCCCCGTGGCAGCCAACGTGTTAAGAATACAATCCATTAATTTTCTAGCAGTATCACTTCAACACCTTGACTGCCACGCTAAAAGCGCTGAACACTTGGTCAGGCGAAGCATTTACTTTATTACAATTCTTCGTAATTTGTATTATTCAGAATTTGGCCTACCTATAATACCACGATTTCTAATTAAATAATTGAAAGGATATTAATAACGCAAGCGTCAAATTTTTATAAAAAATTCAAGTGTCACCCGAATATGGGTAACGCGGCAGCCAACGTGTCAATATTAACGCTATCTACAGTTTATTTCATCGCTTCTATTGTATACTCGTAGCTGGACAGTCAACGTGTTAAAGAAGATACTGAACTTTTCCTAATAAAAACCTAGTATACCGAGGAAAAATGTAATAGAACCATCGGGGCTGAAGAAATTGAATGGGTATTGTAGATTTTCTCCAAAGAATTTCGTTACAAGTTCGTACATACAGCAAAGGGAACAAAGAAATTGAATCCCCTTCGTAAGAAGCTAATACGTAGTCGGAAAATAAAGTAGAATTTTTGAAATTGAACCAACTGAAGAAATACTGTAGTTATCGTTATAAAAGTTTCATTGAACATTGAAGGGACAATGGAATTTTTGAAATCGAAGAAATCTTTCAGCAAACTTCGTTCAAAAGTTGGTGCACAGAATGAAAACAACATTGTGGTGTTTTTAAAATATTTTCCAAGTAGACAAGAATTGTGTTTCAAACCACTGATCTCGGTTTCTATGAAATGTACCGTTCCGATACTCTTCTGGAATGAAGCTGCTTCCCCTCGATCACTATATCCCCGAAGCAAACGGACAATCAGATTCAGCGAATTCCCATTTACTTAGATGCACGTTTTCAGACAGAAGAAGAAACCGTGTGGAATGTCTGAGGAACGCTCGTGCCCGCAAATTCGATGATGGAAACTGATTCAGGATGAAGGATTTCGCCGGTGTCGTTTGGAATCTCTTTCTCAAAAGCAAGGGGGTAAAAAGAAAACTTCTCGACCCTCGTTTGTGCTCGGAATTTTAAAAAATTCATCTCAAATATCAAAATGTTTCATCGATTTACCCATTTCTCTAGTTTTATATTCTGTTATTTTTCTATTAACGCGTTGGCTGCCACGGGAGTCACCGGTGACCGGCACCCGAAATTTTTTACAATCAAATAATTACCAACAGAAATGATAAAATAAACCACGGATAGCGTTAACATTAAGCTAATAATGCTAGCTATCGAATTGAAAAGTTAAATTTGAAAATTAGTTGATTGTATTGTTAATAATTAGGATCTCAGCGTGTCTAACTACCCATGTCCGTTTTCACAGTGGCAGTCAACGTGTTAACCTACTGTTCTATCATTCCGCTTTTCTATTTTTCTATTCATTTTATTACACTTTCTTCCCCATACTTGCTAATTATCTCCAACGAAGTTACGCGCGGAATCAACGCATTGCAATCAGTCTGATCAGGACATCTGTTCATTGGAACGAGTCTGATCAAAATTGTCCCTATCCACTGAACATAGTAGATGCTACCCTCATTACACGCAGCCAGGGCTGATTAAAATCCTGCGTGTACCACGGTTTGAAAAATGCTCGATGCTTACTACTTCGATTCCTGTCGCGTCGATCCATGTATTCGCATTCATACGAACCAGCCATTCAACGCTGGATACCGACACGAGCGAATATGTCAAGGAACTTAATCAAGCGACAGCTTTTAATTTGTAAGTAGATCCTGCGACAGATGCCTTTGTCAATTACACGAAAAACAAAAGCTATTGTTTAAACGTTAATTCGTACTTGAAACTATTCTGAAAATTATCAAATTAAATTACTTGCACAGAATTTTGTATAATATATTCTTCTTTCTATTTCGTTCAAAATCGTCCGTCTTTTTATACGAAATTTTATAAGAGTATTCCCACCGCTTAATAACTCGATTACCGTTTAATTAATACGTACTCGGATGATCATAAAATCCACAGCTCCCTCGCGAGGAAAAGAATACGATAACTTTGCTCGTAAACTGATCTCCCCTTCGCCGATCTACATTCTCCTTTAACGTGGTGAGTTTAAAGATGCGATTAAACTTTCTTAAATCTGTTTCTTTGAAGAATAAAAAGAAAAAAAAAAATGTATAACGCGGTTCTGGCAAAAGATTGCACGAAGATAATTGATTTCGTTCATAAAACTATCGAGCCTAAACGTGCTACGTTAGAAAATAATTTTTAATACGAAAAGTTGATGCAATTAAGTGAACCACCTGTGAATTCGTTCCTTCAGAAATTACGAATATTTAGTTAAAAATTTCCAGACATCTCTTCAGCTTTTAACCCTTACATTTAATAGATTCAAGCCGCTTATCGCCGTCATCGTCGCTAGGATAAATTTATCAGAGCCCTTATCAAGGGTGTAATTAAAAGATTCTGCATATTTTCATCTCGTTCAATAAAATCCTCGACTTGTAATTTTTCAAACAACCCAAAAAATCTTAATTTACCTTATATTAATACACTCTTCCCCAAATCAACGATTAACTATCAATAACTATCTCACCAAACTTAATAAATTTTCCGTCAACAACTAACAGTACCGAAATACCTATTAAAAATTCTTCTGGCAATTAAACTATCGATATAAAGTTTTCAACATTTTGTAGGAAACATGAAATAACCAAACCCCTGCACAAACCAAACACAGCTGCCGTTCAAGTCATCTGTACTGACAGTACGTATAACAGTACGGAAGTCGATGCCGGAAACGAACGGATGACCCCTGTGGCCAGGCTCATTACTACCGGAAGCGATCTTAAGTGTTTATTAATACGCGGAGCGACCAGCCAGCGTGCAGGTTACCTGTTTGGTTATGCGCCGGTTTGCGTTGTAATTAGCATTGCCTGTTTGGCCACACCGACCAGATACTCATGGAACTGTAACTCATGTGACCCGGTTGCGAACAGTGAATTACATAATACACCCGGCAGTGACACATACACGCGTGTATGTATATATGTATACATATATTATATATACATATATGTACCCGTGAATCCTGCAAATGACATTTCCGTGACGTATATATACCTGCGAAATGAACGAGCCAACGTTGTCGTTTACCACGAGTGTCGCCAAAACACGTTTTAATACTTGTGTGCCCGAACGTGGTTGCCTCTCTCGAAGAATTAACGTCCGCTCGAGTAACAACGGCAACGAGAATCCGTTTGCAGAGAATCTCAGAACCAAATAGAGAATATTTGTCGAGGGCAATTAATATAAACACGATTTATTTCTGTCCAAGACAGAAGCATGGAAATGTTGAATGCGACAGTCGTTTGTGGTTTGAAAAATTCGTATTTTGGCTTTGAGATATTTGGTTTGTGGGGAGGTGTTAAGAACAGTGGTAGAAAATAATAATCCATAGGAATATTACTTTATAATAATAGTAATCTTCAGAAACAGTAATCCATATTTAATCACTAATCCATACAAATACCAATCCATATACTACCAATCAGAAATACTATCTAATAAATAAAAAAAACTCGCTCTTTTACATAGACTGCTGTACATATTTTAAGCAATCCATAAAGTTTTTCAAAATTTCCAAAAATTGAACTCCCCCCAACGTACCCGTATTCTCACTTCTCGTACGTAGAAACGTTCCTAACACCCGACAGCGACCGGCACCCGAAATTTTATACAATCGAATAATTAACAAAAGGAACTATGAAATAAACCGCGAATAGCGTTAATATTAAGCTAATAATGCTGGGTGTCGAATGGACTGCATCGTTAATAATTAAGATTTTATCGTGTCTGAGTACGTACGTCAGTTTCCACTGTGCCACTCAACGTGTTAAAGTCTTCCAGTGTGTGATAAAACTTTGTATAAAAGCAAAGTTCTAAACACTTAACTGTGAACTCTGCGAGAATAAAGTATACAAAGAAAACACTTCCTATTTTTAAATTTGATTACGTTAAAAAACAATCTAATTCCCGTTTCGACTTTCTAAACGTAAAAATGTCAAGAACAATAATTTTCAACTTATCGTAATCACTCGACGAAACTTTTCATCCCTTTTCTCCGGAACAACTTTGCATTTTCCATCCTAAGAGCGTAACTTTTTCGTGGCTTGAAAAGACACATCGCTCTGTCGAGTGAGAATATGTTCTTATAGAGAGTCAAAAGGGGCGAAATTTAAATATGAACAACGTTCCGTGAATTAACATAAGCGCATCGATCATAACGTATCGCGAAAAAGTTTTCACGAGAAAGAACCGCCACGATGGTTCGTCCTTATTTCCCAGTTGTAAAATATGTATTAGGTTGTCCGGTAAGTT
Source organism: Stelis phaeoptera (assembly GCA_943735885.1). Lineage (NCBI taxonomy): Eukaryota > Metazoa > Arthropoda > Insecta > Hymenoptera > Megachilidae > Stelis > Stelis phaeoptera. The sequence goes on from OX030933.1 coordinate 11,195,078, forward strand.
GGTGCCATTTTTGTTCCATGAATATTTACAACCAGAAAAGAGATTGAATATCGACTTTCTGTTTATACCATTTGTAAAACTACGATTTTTCTAACTTACTTTAATATTACTTCTTGCCTCTTAAGTTACAAACTATATAAACTGCCAAATTTGCAATTTTTTCGAACCACTTTATGATCGAATAACTTTCTAATCAATTACCGTTGAAATTGTATTAATTTTTGGAAAAAGGGAAGCACACCTGTTTTAATAGTAAAAGAGGACATAAATCTGTGGGATGACTGGTAGCGCTCGGTATGTAAATCCGTGAGAATTAAATTCAACCTTGATGGGATGAATTTCAGAGGTAATTTAAAGATCCCGGATGTCTTTTGTGCGAATCCACCGAGCCCATCCTCGAAAGACGTATCGACGATTATACGGTTAAATGACTCGGAAGTATTTTAAGTCGATTGTAACCACGACCAAGTGGATCAACAGTAATCCCATATTTCACCTGGGGATTATTAAACTTTCACCAGTAATCGACCATTTATAAAATATTAATCAATCTTTACTCTGGATTGTAATACACGTACGATATGTACTTAGACGTAATTACCAATTACTAATTTCTAATTACTAATTACTACAAATGTATGTACATATCTTCATCCCAAGAATTTCCTAAAAATCAAAACGCCAGCCTGTTAACTCTCGAATAACGAATCACTGATACAGCAAAGATTGAAATATAATTTTTTCTCCAAAATATCGATATACTTCCTAACCCCCTTTGTTAAAAATAATTTCCCAAAACAACAATAAACAACCCCATCAATTCTAAACCAATTATCCCTCTCTCAACCCTCTAAATACCAAACCGATAAAAAAAAAATATGGAATCAAATTCGAGTAATAACACGATGGAATAAATTCCAACGTTATTTGCTCGTTTGTCCAGCGACAAGAAACGACAGAAGGGGCCACAAATATCAGCGCAAATAACCGCAGTGCTGGCGGAAAATAAAAACGGAAGCACACATCAAAATCTCAAACAGACAACGTACGTACGATTAATCGAATTGCTGTTACGTTCAAGCCGACCTGTGTCCGCAAAATAAATTTCCAGCTGAAATATTTGCACGCTGTCGACGTTCGTCGTATTCGCGCGGAGGTTCCACGATGGAACGGGAAACGGATGACAAGAATTAGATTCCTCGTGCAGGAAATGCGAACAGCTTTTTCCAGCCGATGCTCGACGGCTTCGTCTCAACCTGCTCCACTATTTTTCACATTTTTCTTTTTATCGCAAATCTTTGAACAACGCGATATCTCTTTTCATCGGTCCGCGTACGGATTCGTTCTCGCACGACGCGAAAATCATCGTTCCATGCCCGACGGATCAAAGGGAACGAAATAATAATCCGACCGCGAGAGGACTTGCGATATCGATGCATCGTTATTGCTATTTTTAGTACAGGACCGAAATCTGAACGAACACGTTGGATGTTTCGTGATTAACGAGACTCTTTCTCTCTCTTGTAGTTTTTTCACCGACGAATCGTGCGGTGAAATAAAATCGAAATGGAAATTCGTCTCGTCGGGTTGGCGTGTAACAAATGGCCAATTAAAATATCAAAGTACGAAACCTTTTGGTGTTTTTCCTAAATTTGTGAGAAAAGAAAATCGTGAACTACTGGGAAACGGTGATAGAGGTAAGATCGATCGACGTTTTCGAAGAAAAAGCTTGAAAAGAGGAAAGCAATGACCGTTCGCTCGCGAGAAGCTACTCGTATTAGAATTTCGAAGAGCTTCGAACGTCTATCCTTTCTGCCGGCTAGGCTGTTGAATTGTTAATTTAAATGGACGCGTTCTTGAAGAAATATGCAGAACCGAAGAAGGTCATTTCCTATCTTCCGAGTCCGATGAAATAATCTTTCAAGGGAGTCTATTGAGGAAATCGTCAAACATCGTTCCAAAAGCAATCAAATGTGCATTAACACGTTGAGCGCGACGCCGATTTTGTTTATTACATTTATTTTTTAACCTTGACACTGCCGGTCCCACGCACCGACGCGACGCTGTCTATACGAAAGGTTTGAACTTTGAAAATTTAAAATTTAGAAATTTGGAAATTTGAAACTTAGCAATTTGAGATTTGAAATTTAGAAATTTGGGACTTTGGAAACTTAAAATTTAGAAATCTGATATTTGGAAATTTGAAATTTAGTAATCTGATATTTGGAAATTTGAAATTTAGAAGATTTGAATGTTTGAAATTTGAAAGTTTGGAAATTTGGAAATTTGGAAATTTAAAATTTAGAAATTTGAAACTTTGGGAACTTAAAATTAAGAAATCTGATATTTGGAAATTTGAAATTTAGAAATTTCAGATTTGAATGTTCGAAATTTCAAATTTCGAAATTTGGAAACTTAAAATTTAGAAATTTGATATTTGGAAATTTCCAAACGAAAAGTCCACTGTCAGTCCCCAGGGACTGACGTCCCGCTCACCGTTATAACCATTCCTTTTAAAAATCCGTCAAAGTTAACGTATTTCAAGCTAATAACGAGAAATGATTATATATCTTCTTACCAATTCAAAATCTTACTTTTCCACGTATCATCATTTTACCACAAATTATTATATTTCTTGAAAAGCGATAAAATATGAAAATACCCATGGAAAAAGTCTCGCACAATTATATTTACGCTGAAAAAACGTAGAACTGAATTAAAATTCATTGATAAAATTTGAAATGAGAAACAAGCGAGCATTTTGAAAGTATAAAAATACCCTGTATACGCGTTGCAACGTACTGGGAAGCTGGATTATAAACGACAAGAATTGGAAAATCATTGTACGACTCGAAGGGAACGTTTTTCGATTGCACGAAAACGCAACAACCTCCTCGAACAAACAGTCGCGTCGGGGAGAAATTTCGGGGGTTTGAACGGTCGTAAATTCGTACACTTTAGATTACTCACTGCCACCGCAGCGAATATCGTGTTTTAACGGCTCGTAAACCTTCTTTTTTTATACATATTATACATTTAGTTAAACCGTCTCTCACTCGTGCGCGCACCTCGTTAATTCCATTTAATAAACTGGCTGCATCGCGAGAACTACGATACGATGAGGTTGCAAAACAGGGCTAAATAAAACCCTCTAAATAACGTTTCCGCATAACACAGCGTTTACGGATAACAACTATTCTCCAAGGGAAATCATGTATTTTATCAAACAGTCTGTGACGCGGTGATTGGAAGAAAATTAGAAAATATACAAAAGTCTTTTATTTGAAAATCGAAGTTTCTGATTTTAGTTTAGTCTTACTGACCGTTCTATAAATATATCCGCCTAATGATTATTTAATTTCGACAAAAGTTGTCGAGTACAAAATTTGGGAAACGTATTTAAAATCCTGCGTCCAATTGGCGGTGACTTGACCGAGCTACCGAAGAGGAAATTATGAAAAATCCGAAAGGAATACAGAAATTTTTTATGAAAGCGTAATAAAACAAGGTGAAACGTTTTGAGGCAACATTCTAAGACCTCGAGATGGTAAAAGAATATTGCGAATCGACCCCGTTTTTTCCGGACATTAATACCGTTAAATCGACGATGCAAATTTACGAGAGAGATTCGTAATAAACTCGCAGGTGCAGGCGATTTTTTAGTATTCCAGCTCAGCTGCACGAGAGAATAAAAAAGTAACAAACACGTTCTCGCAAATATTCTACGAAATAAATGCGTCAATGGCGTCGCCATGAATTTTTAATATTCTACCCAATACCGAGTTTACTGATCGACACTAATATTTAAATTGAATCCAGGCTCGTGCTCGTTTCCATGAAAACGATCGAAACTAAATAAAAAAAAAGAGGAGGGGAAAAAATAAAAATTTAAATCCCGCCCATAATCAAAACAAAATGGTGTCGATCGATTTAACAGATCCGATCAGCGAATCAATTACAACCAACGAATTTGATTGGTTATTACAACGCATGCGATGTTTATTCATAAAATAAGTGATATGCTGCTCATCCGAATCGTCTGGCGAATCGTGGGGAGAAAAACTGGAAAATAACGTGTGAAACCGGTTAAAAAATTAACCGTACCAGCGACGTAACTAATCAAAAACGAGAAGAGCGGGAGGCACGGGGGGATGGGACCATTAAAAACAGCTAGCTCGGCGGATAAATCAAAATTTTTACGGAAGAATAATAACAGAAACTCAACGGCGCGGCGTAGAGCGTAAATGCTTTGTCAGCGAAACCGCGAAAACGTTCTAGCGGCTGGACCGGACAATAACGTGAAACGAATATAAACGAAAAATGTCCACGATGCTCTCTCCGCTTAAATTTATTTTTCCACGACACTATTTAACGATTGTACAACTGTGAATGCGAAAACAATCATCAATTGGGATAATCACGTTCTAAACATCCTTTAGCCTTTCGTGAAACACATAGAAGGAATACGTAAACTTCGTAACTTTGGGAAATTTTGTCAGATTTCTCTAGTTGATTCGAAACTCTAATCCGGGTGTCGGCAACTATTTTTGGATGCGTGTCGAAATCAATTAAAATGCGACTATTCAGAAGATGGTTCGAGTCAATGGATATTTTCATTTTGAAACAGTCCGTTATTAAATAATAAGATAAACTCGAATAAATTTTCTAGAAATACAAATTTCCCAACTTGAAATGCATCGGATTTAGAATTTTTCACATGTTTCACGCTCCAAAAAATCGATACCAAGCCATCGAATCGCGAGTGCAACACGTATTCAGGATGTATCGTTGTATGGAATAGAAATCGCATGTCGTCCGCGCGTTTCTACGTGAAACCGCCACCATTAACGGTCTTTGCACGACTCGGTTCGGTCGTAAAACGAGCTAACGAGTTAACAGTAACGCGATACGAGCGTCATCGAAGTGTCGTATCAAAATTACCGGATTATAATTGAAGAAACTGGGTCAACGTTCCTCGGGGCGGAAACGAAGGCGCGGCTCCCCGTTCGCGGTTTAAAAGGGATGAATTTAACGGAACATCGAATCGCCGCTAATATAAACCGACGTGATCGCGTCCCGTGCTCTGGTATCGCTCAAACAGAATGACAAATTAAGAGAAGACGATAGAACCGTTTTCGCGAAATCCACCAAACAAAGACTCGCGGACGGAATCTCCGTTAATTTATCCATCGACGAGAAAATGGATTAAAGATACCGTCCGACGATGAACAGGATGACAACGATCCATAATTTCGATCCTGGATATCCGGGAACGATTAATCAACCGTCACGCGGATTAATTTATCAAACGAATTAATGAACGCGGGTTACGTGTCGAGAGGGGTCGGTGTTAATCGTTGTAAAACACGCGAGAAGGATGCGCAAACGAAATGGAAGATGCTTGTACCGTATCAACAACGACGTGTACAGCTGGCGATAAAAAAAGAAAAAAAAAGGAAAACGGAGATAATACGTAGTCGCAAAGAAACTAAAGAAAAGGATTAGCTATTTTTGTTTTGTATCCGGCGACAAGGAGGAAAAAAACGCGTGTGCGGAAGTCCAAGAATATTCGAAAGGCAAAGTTTCCGCTCGTTACGTAGCCGGAAAAGCTTTGGTCGTGATAAAAGTGCAGTAAAAGGAATCCAAGCTCGCACACGGATCCAACCTACCGACGTCTCTGTCGCGTTAATTGTAATGGTATTAATTACGATAATGGAGATCCCCAACCAGCCTCTCTACCACTTACTCTTATACCCCTTTGCCACCACCAACCGCCGGCTCTCATCCCCTTTTCTTTTTTTCCTACTCCCCACCATGCTTCTGTTACCCTTCTCATCCCTCTTTCACCCCCACCCCCATTTTCCTCGTCCGTTCAGGTGGAGTCAATTAAGCGGATATCTCAAACGAAAAATTCTAATAAGCTCGCGGGGAACGAGCCGAGCCGACCGTACAATCCGCACGCGGAAAGATCATTATTTTTTCCTTCCCTTTTACACGGACCGCGTTTAATTCACCGCCCGTTAGTTTTATGCTAAATTTAATGCCGTTTAATGGTCTTAACCACTGTTGGACTGTCCTATCGGGGATTCGGGGATTTATTAAAAATGCAAATAGAAGAACTTTCATATGATACGTTGTTTCTTTCTATAATTGAAAGATGATCTTAATTTTCTGGTCAGATCAATATCGTTTCCTGATTATTCGATTATATTAAATTTGATGCACCAATGTTCCTTTTTAATATACATTCGAATCCAACTAAAATTAGTAAATAAATTCCTTCGAATTCGCCAATTATTATGTACCGACATGGAAGCGATCAAAAATACGAAATAAACCTAAATAAAGTCAAAGCAAAACTACAACACTTTCAGACGCAACGTACAATTGACCGCCTCGTAATCGAACAATAATTGAAAATCGATGACAGCGATCGATCAAACGCCAAACGGGATTCTAAAATCCCGGCCAGAGTCCCCGGTATCTTGATTCCGGTCGTAAATTCGCAAACCCGCCAACCCCGTCGAATGTTTCATCAGGGCGACGATTCAATGCTCTCGATAAAACCGTTCCCGCTGCATAAAGACACTTCCGGCATCGATCTTCCCGGTCCCGTCGGTGTGCTCGTCATCGATATCATCGCGATCTTTCGTATCAATCTCGGTCCTGCCAGTCAGACGAGTGCCACTCAAGGAACATTCCATCGAGAGGGGTCTGAATTCCCCTGTTAAAGAAGGGATAAGAAAGAAAGAGGAACTTCCGAGAATTCCTACTTTCCCCTTGTTGGAATCCCCCTCCCGCCCGAATGAAAAGAAGACAGCGTAACCGGTGACGGCAGATGGGAGTACGGTGAGTGGCTTGAAAGTATATTCGAAAAGGCAAGTGGGAGGCTTTTGTCTCGACGAAAGCACGAAAAACTTTTGTTCTACGCCCCCTTCTGTCGTCGGCATCCCGGTTCGAGCAGCGTCAATCGACATCCGGTTCCTCGTCCTACGTCCCGACAACCCCTGACTCGTTCCCTGTCGCGTAAAGAACAATCGGTGATTGTGATTCTTATTAATCTTTGAACTGGTCGCGACGCTAATAAAAAGTTGGCTGACGGGTGGTCCGAATTATTCGACACCACTTTTAATCTTCAACTTTAATCCCCCGACACGAATGGATCTCTTTTATCGAATTCCCGCCGACGAACGTGTGTGTTCGATAAACATTGAATCGTTCGAACAGATGTGGCATAGTTTGGATCGAAAAAGGTCTTCAATCGGTCTTAATTTTCAAATTTAACCGTTCGACGTGGTACTTTGCGCTATTAGCTTGATACCAACGACGTTCGTGGTTTTATCAATTATTCCATCGTATAAACTTTGGGGCACCATGGCGGTCGGAACAAAATTACATTTAACCCTTTTTCGATACCTTCGAATCTAATTTACATTCCCAACAAAGCTTTTTTTTTATTCTTTTCGTTAGTCTTCTATATTGTACTATAAATAAAACTTAAATTTCGTGTTTCAAAATACCATGGTAAATTAAAAATATATCCCCCCAGAGGCACCACTCGAGTGCAAAGGGTTAATATCGGCTGCTACCTAGAAGCCTGTTTCTATTATTCACTGCATCCGAATTTAGTATTCAGGTATACTAGATATTTAGGTACTACCATCTTTGAAATCCTCTGAATCGTTTTGAAAAAAAAAAAAAACGTTTCACTACCTTCGATGACGATTTAATTTCGAGTTAAGTGGTGTGTTTAACACGACGAGTGTTAACTTTTCTTTTTGCAAGATAAAATTAATTGCCGGGTACGGAATTTCCCAGCCTAGAGATTTCTCAATTAACAGAAATTATATGCCGGTTTCCGATAAAGCAAGAGGGTGTGCTTCAAAGAAATCTCGACGGAGCGATTAAAACGATAAATTCGACGAGTATGTCGAAAGGCTTTCCGGTGAATATTCATAGTTTGGATGGTCGTTTCGATCGGAATTTATAAATAGAAATACCATTTTAAGCTTTAATTAATGAACGCGTCGCTCTCAAATATAAGTAAGCAATTTCCAACCGGGGAAAGTGCAATAATAAAAACACGCAGGGAAAACGCGATACGTCTTCTTCGATGCTTTTCAAAATTCTCCCAACGAGAGACGCGATCGTAAAAAAATTTATTTCCTATTTTTTATCACGTATTTCCCCGATGTAACATAAATCGAACGATCTGAACCGGCTTACTTCAATTTTCAAAGTACTGACTCCTTCGACCGCGTTCGCACAAGAAAGACTTCAAGAAAGTCTCGAATCATCAAATTATTTAATACGATGATTACCACGGTAAAAATTATTCTACCTTTCCATATTCTTTTTTCGAAGATGTATTAACATGTCTTTAACACGTTGGCTGTCATGGGGGTCACCGGTGACCGGCACCCGAAATTTTTCACAATTAAATAATTAAGAAAAGAAACGATGAAATTAACCACGGATAGCGTTAATATTAAGCTAATATTGCTGGCTATTGAATTAAAAGGTCAAATTTGAAGATTAATTGACTGTGTCGTTAATAATTAGGATTCTAGCGTGTCTGACTACGTACGTCCGTTTTCACTGTGGCATTCAACGTGTTAAAATGTCCGATTTATAATGGTGATTTTAAATAAACACACATTTTTCTATTAAACCTTAGTAATCAAAATAAGAATAATTAAAATCTGTACATTTTCTCAAGAAATTACAAGTTCTCTATACTTTCGTTTCAGAAATTTTCTCGTACTTCACAGAAATCTAAGAAAGACACGTTTAAACACGTGAATCTTAAAAAATTTCGATGATAATTTATCATAATAAATCATAGTCTTGTATCAAAATAAGAATCGTTGGAATCTGCATGTTTTCTTCAACCAATCAAAATCATGTTAACACATATTTCATACAAATTTGAAAAGGATGCGTCAAAATAGATGAATATTGCAAAATGAAAATTATCTATAAAAAAGGAGATTCTAAGCTTCGAATCGATGTGTAAAACATCTCAAAGACACAAATGTTGATCGAATAAGCAGATTTAAAAAATGAAACAAAACCGGACATTTCATAAACAACAACCTAATAAAAACGACAGTTATGATTTTAAGATACGTGTTTTTATTTATACCCTTTGAATGGCCTCGATTTTATTTTTTAAAAAAGGTTCGTAGTCAAGATCAACGACGGGAAAACAAATAAAACGACTCTCATAAACATAAACTTTGCCGAATGTTTGAACGCGCCGATGCGAAACGCTCGCGCCGGTCGAATTTCCACGATTAAATAAATCTGGAATTATTTCCCTGGCCGGAACGTCGCGTCGCACCGATTGAATTAACACGAAAGTATGAATTACCGATTAACGCGTCCAGGTCTTAATCCTCCCCGTTCCTCCCTATCAGCATCGTGATTTATAATAGCGTGCCGTCGCGTTTAATTCATCGGCCAGACCGACGGATTAATTATTCTGGCCAAGTTATAAATGTCCAGGCGAAATTGTGTCGTCTCCTTGGCGACATGGCTCATCGATGCATTAACGTTACGCGATCGTTAAATGCGAAGAACGGACGGGCCACGATAAAATACTGGCCAGGATTAACAAGCTACGCGAGGTTAATTGACCCATTCGTCTTTATTACCATAATACTCTTCTCGTCGTGTTATTAACTCGGTTTCAGCGTTTCGAATGGGCGACACGCGTCAATTGTTACGCGCCCGCCGCGTCCTGTTTCGATTTTCACCTGGTGTTTCGCGTGTTGCGAGAGATTTTCAACCGATCTAGGGGGAATGACCCTTGATACGCAAAACATGTTCCAACTGTCGATGATAATTTTGATATTCGGAACTTTGTTATTCGAACGATTGTAATTTTGCGGTAATTACCCTTTATATATCGATTGTGGAATAAAATTTGAAAAAATTACAATTTTACAACCGTTAAAAATAGGTGCTACGAAACGTAATTATAACTTCCAGAAATTAAGCGTGTTATGTATAAAATAAACATACTGCTAATATTTTTCTTTAATCTTTCTGCAAACAAAATGGTAATATGTTTCTTTTTGTACGTTCGTATTCAATAAAGGTGTTTAATTTTCTTTGACTTACGATGAGTTCAATATTTGATTTTTAAATCAAAGCCCAGTTAACAAAATTTGTATTCAATATCACACACAAACACATGATTATTTAGTTTTTAATCCATTAATACCCAAAACTGTGTATGCACAATATGCATTTAGATATGTTCTTTGCGGTCATTTTTTTCATTTTCTGTGTCACCTATTTATTTTACATAAATACCTATGATAAGTAAATACTTATTTACCTTACTTGTTTTTATTTCAAACAAAGATTATTACCGAAAAGTAAATAGAACGTGGTGGACGCTAGCGTCGAGCGTAAGGGCAGTGTGCTGGGCAATTATTATAATAGAATGTTGTAAAACCGTAGAAGTACCTACTATATTATTATTTTGCGTATATTCAAAGACTATCTTAATGCTTTTTTTCTCAACCGTTAATACCAGTGCCTGTTCATTCATTTTCCTTATCTCATGTTACATATATTTGTGTTTAATTAAATATAGTTTAGGTAGAACTACGTTACACGTTATTCGGGTACGGCGCCTCCTACCCTGTTTCCGTCATACCGTGGGAAACGAAAGATAACAAAATGAATAATAAACAAAATTTATTAATAATAAACAAATGAAGCAAAGTGAAACGACACAGATAAACTTAAAAATCATTGTTGTATCGTTAACAGAATGCGACAGTGTGGCCATATTAAAACAAATAAGTGGTAGGAATCATCAACATAAAATAACCACCCTTCGAGATACATTTTGCAATCCCTCGAGGGTTACAACCCACCACCCTAATTCACATTTGTATACAAATGTGTCCCAGAACTACATATAACTTGTACGACTCGGATAACATGGACCTTGTTCCCCGTGTTATACAGGGGATCTATTGCATTGTCGTCGCGAATGGATATAATTTAAAAAATGAAAAAAGAGAAATGCTCACGACCGAGAATACAAAAATGGTATTCTTTTCGTTCCATTTATCAAATATAACTACGAATTTATTACAATGGGGAAAACGCGAGGCACCATGCTCTTTTATTCGACGATGGATATTACCCTGTTTGAAAAATACTATTATTATTTGCATTCGGCTCGATATCGCGTTTAATACATATCGGTTTAACTTAACTCTCGGACGTGGTACATTTTCGTCGTATGTGTCTTTCGTGACGTAATAACCGATAATGGTACGCGTCGCGTGATAAATTTCATTTCGCTCGAAAACCGAGCTGAACATTCACCGATCCGACGTGTTTTGAACCCTTTGAAAATCATTATGCGAACGCGGGTCGTTGTGTTCTATTAAACCAGATTGTAATTCGTCGTCGATGTTAAATTTCATTCGTTTTTGATTTGTTTCAAAACTTTGAGATGTTCGCGTTTCAACCATTTGGCTAGGAAATATCGAAAAATGGAAAAGAAGAAGAAAAGATCGTCAAATTTGTTAACTAATAAAATCGTATCTGTACTGATCAAAATAAAGTGATTTGATTTGACGTCGAATATAACATTCTGCAGGAATATTATAAGTCTGAAATTTATATGTTGATCAAAGGAATACCTGTTCGAAGGAAGAAGTTGCTTCGCCAAAGTTTCAATTTGTCGTGGATGATCGAATTATAAAGGAGCCTTAAGCCACGCGATTCCGCTCGAAGCGAAAAAAAAATTGTGTTTCTTTCAAGGGGATTGGAAGAAAATGTAATTTCCAGAACATTCTTTCAAAAAAACTTCCTATAATTGCAGCTCGATCGAAATCGTAATTATATCGGGACACGAATCGATACGACGCAACTGTATGGTAACAAAATAACAATAATAGTTAATATACGGAACGTGAACATTGAAAATCGTCAAAACAAATATTTCAATTTTGCAATTTCGTTCATCCAGTGCAATGGAAATCAACACCGTTCCGTTCCATTAATAATTTCAAGCAACTAATAAGAACGTGTAATTTGCGCTCAATTTAATTACAACGAGAACACGTAAAATTACGTTCCCCAATTTTATTTATTTCTCACCCATTTTCAAATCAATCATCCTTTTTTTTTTATCTTAACTTCAATTTTCTTATTTTCAATTTCTTAAATAATGTATCGATGTTTATTCGATGTTTCTCAACAAAATGATGAAAAATATAGAAGTACAGTTTTCGACTTATTTGAAGCACAAATATCGTGCTTTCAAATACACTTTGTTTTAATTATCATCTATCTAATTGCCATATTCTAATCAAGTAAAGCATCGATTGCAAGCATCCCTTTCCAATTTGTTTTTCTCATATACACTTTTTTACCAACGCAGTCCTGTCGGTTCAACGATCGATCCTCGTTTTACTCCGATAACGAGAAATCAACTCGTTTATACAGTTATTTACTCGTTCCGCGTAAACATTGTCTTATTTCTGCATAATTACCGAGCGGATAACGAAACGCGAACCACGACGATTGACTCCGCGTCGGATCGTAAGAACAGTTTCCGTGCGACGAGTAAAATCATGATGGAAAACTGTTTCGTAAACGACCTTGATTAGGCCGTAGATCAAACTCGTGAAATCTTTCAATTTCATCCTGTGTTCCGATTTTTCACTTGTACCCATCTTTACGGCATATTTTATGCCTTGTTTTTCCGAGAAATTGATTTCACTAAACGTGAAATCTGTATCCGAAACGATCGAAAATATCGTCGAAGGCACAGAAAGAATGGCAGAGCTTGAAACGGCATAAAAGTTATTTGTTTTTCCAGGTGAAAATAGGAAACCGAAAAGGGAATGGTTGATTGAATTGCCGAAGGCCACTTTGCTGGCGAAACGTTTGTTATCGAATGAGATTCGTTGTTTTGGTAACGGTTCTCGATATTTTTCGAAACAGAACGATTTAGAATGTCGTTAGAAACTGTTGAAAATTAAATAGATAAAAAATAATAAACATATGCCAATTATTATTATACTGCGTCTGCTGTTATATAATTTTTGTTATCAATTATTAACATACCGAATTGCTAAGAGTGCCTTTAGCACTCGCTATCCATATTTTGCCAATTCTGTGCAGAAACATACACGCCACGACACACCCTACATCGTTGAAACCAGCCCCCACCCCTAGAAATATTAACTTGTAATCAAATTCCAAAACCAATAATAATTGAACGAATCATAATCATCGAATCCGTTAAAACTCACCCCATGGAATCGTTGTCGCGATCAATTTCCACCCCCTTATAAACATTCAGTTGCTACAGAATCCTAGACTCAAAGGGTTCGAAGAATCAAACCAGCTGCGCACCGTGTAATCATCGATGATCATCGCGAGCAATCTAGATGGTCAGCGGTTTAGGAGGGCGACAAGACGGGGGATGTAACAAAAATACGAGGGCTGGTTCGTTGAACGAGAAAAGAAGCCCATTAGCGTTCGCGCGAAAGCGAAGTGCTCGTTCATTCATGGACTTCTCGCCAGACATAGAGTTGTACTATCGTACTACTATTACTACTACAACTACCGTTACGATACAACTACGTCACCACCACTCTTACACCACTCCAGAGCATCGCCAGGCTGTTCGTACCAGCATGGGTTACGTGTTCCACCGCAAACCACCACCACCACTACCACGATACTACGCCCCCGCTGTACTGCTACCACGTTCCTAGCGTTCTTACCGGACCAGTTTCGAATACTCCTGTTCCCCAACCCCCCAAACCCCCTTGCGTTGTGCGTTCATCGACTACCACCTTGACACTGAAACTTGCTGCTTGATGAATCGAATCCTCCAAGAAATTAATCACCGGAGGACGGCCACCGAATTACCTCGAATTTCGTCGAACCTCTGGGTGGAAGATTTATAAACAGGATCAGGGATGTAAAAGGGCTGTTAGTCCGAATAGCTTAACCCTTGTATCAACATTCGAAATTACTTTTGTGGTTCGATTAGTCAAAGTACTTGATATTCAAAGTGGAATTGTGAGAAATTCTATCGATCTTTCAGAATTGTATGCTCGGGTGATTTAGAAATCACTTTTTCATGTAGAAATCAAATGTTAAACGTGATGCCTCGAATGTCTGATTCAAGAGTGATATTTTCGTTCAGAAATTTTTGAAAAGTTTAAGAGAGAAGTTTGAAAGTGTTATTTCGAAGCGTAATCGTTAAAAGGATGTTTACTTTTCTCCCATCCTAACGGGGACCGAACTGCACGCATAAAAATTCGATTTTTACGACGCGGAAGACAGTTTCACGGTAAGATCGTTCATCGAAACGCTGTCGTACAGATGTAATTCAAGCTTACGCTGGTTGCATTTAAGACGAAACAATTTTTCTAAGGAACAAAGCCAGAAACGTTAAACGGTACAATCAGTCGTGTACGATATCAACCGGGTGCGAGGAAAATTTCGAAATACCTTTTACGCGAGTATGTGACGTTTTACGATCATTTTATAGATGCTACGCCGCGAATAAAGTTCTTACGACTCGAAATAAAAACAGCCCCCTCCGATGTATATGCGTTCTTTTTACGAGGAATTCCAAAAACCATTCTTCGCCTGAATTGGAATATCTCGCGGATTATTGATCCCCCCTATCCACCAAGGGTGATCCAGTAAAATATTTCATAAAACAGATACGCGTTCGACTTGTAATTTCTAATTACGATAAAATTGTATTGAAATTGAAAATGAAACTATAACTTTCTCTCTTGTATTTCAAAACATTTTTCTTGACTTCCAATGAACTCAAACGATTTTCCTAATAATTCATTCACAATATTCTAATTTAATTCTAATAGCTGACGTTAAAGTAGGTTTTTAATCGTTAACGTTAAATACTTCGATTATTACCGAATCTACAACGCCAATTCCAACTGCAAGCAATTATAATATTTGATATTTGAAAAATCCAACTTTCTCACCTCTTATCTTTCACCAGTATCAGATAAATTTCACCGCTGTTCTAAAATTAACAATCCACGAGAATCCAAGCCGAATCGATAAACTCACTGATGAATGTCGGCATCAAATTTTGTATAATTCTTTTGCCACGCGTTCTCGCGACAATACTCGCAAAGGTGTGTTAAATATCCTCTCGAGAAGAATCGTCCGTTCGAATTGAAAGGGAGCTCGAATTGAAAAGAAGCTGATCCCCGAATGGGGCGTGATTTCATTTTTTCTCTCTCTCTTTCTCTCTTTTCCACCCTTTCCATCCCTTCTTTCTCTCTCGACCACCTTTTTTAACGACAGCTTCGAACCGATTACCACGTACCGCGAATTTTCACGCGAGAGACAGCCCCTTGAAAACAGTTCAGTTGACCTATTTCCTTCGTTCCGAATGACAGATTGGAATCAAACCTTTCCGAGGGTGATTCTCGACGGAAATGCTCGTCTAGCTGACGTTACCGGATGAAGATTGATGCCGTGGAACGTTTCAGGATCTCCCACGCTCGAGAATCAATTCGATTCGACGTTTAAAAACACACAATGTAATATTTCGGGAAACGCGCATCGAGAAAATTGATATAAATACAATCCGGGCATACGGAAGTACTCGAACAGCAAATACGTTCGCGGACAAAATAAATACGTAGCGACTCGTGTATTTGAGCAGGTATTTCTATACTTTTAAGATCAGTAGTAATGATCTAAACTGAGAAATTAAATTAAATAATCGTTCGTGTCGTGTACTATCAAACTGATGCGATAAATCGTGGATTGCTTATACTTTTCGTTTCAAACAAGGAAATATTTGTTCCTGATACGATATTTGGATCAGTTAGCAAAGTGTGAATGTTTAATAAATAAAATTTGAATAATTTGATAACTTACGCCATGTTTCTTATAATAAAACATATAACTGGAATATAAATACGCAGTGCTTTATATGTACAATTTATATTATTTTGAATTGTTCGAACACTTTTGTGTACATAGTGCATGTATCGGCTCAACATTATCTACCTTTCGAATTTGATCCCTTTGAATGATTAAAAACAACAGTAAATATGTTACACATCGGTTTACTGATTATCCCGCAAACTTTATTTCACGATTCTTTACAAAACGAAAAAGGGATTTTTACGAAATAAAACTTGCTATATCTCAAGAATTAAAAATCTAATCGAGTGTATGTTAATACCGAAGACTTTGAAAGAAACCTTTGTGAAAATTTCACACTTGAAAACACTTTTCATGCTTGACACTATGTTATAGGAATATCTGTGTTCAGGATATTAAAGCCTTGACCCTGAAGAGATACTGAAAACTTCATAACTTTCTAACAACTTCCTCGAATTTCCTTGTGAAGATAAAAAGTAACCAGAATATGTTAAAACACGACAAGATTCGTTTAATAAATATTTGTTTAATATCTTGAGAAGGATGATTGTGAATCAAGTACAGAATAAGTTTTGAAAAGATTTTAATTCTCAATACCATTTAATTTGAAAAATTTAAAATTCAGACGAATTCAAATTGTTTTCCGTTCGCGATACCAATAACATCAACCAATCAGTTCCCTTAATCGTATCACGAACAACAATCTCTGCCCAACTTAATAATAATTTTATCCACGTCCATTAAACCCTCTTGATCCCTTATTTGATCGATCAAATAAATACTTCACCGATTCACGACGAAACCTGGCTCACTCAGGCACTCGATTCACAGCCTAATTCATAACAATCGTATCGACATAGGAATATCACCAAAATTTTCCAATTCTATCATCAAACTCGAATACTTGGTCCACGCGAGCCGGTCTTCAAAACACGTGGCAATCCTCCACGTTCCCCTCTTTTCCCAAATGATCGTCCCTTCACCAAACACTCTTAAAACCTCGAAGCAAGAGGTACAGAAAAAATTGCCTTCAATTTTCGATCGGATCCCAATCGAGATTCACCAAATACGATGGACGGGGGGAGGTGGTTCGCGATGGTAACGGCGAACAATTCGCAAACGAGCCGAACTTCCTTCGATTTACGAAATTCATCTTTGAACGGGTGAGACGTACGATTCGCGTAGGCAACGAACAAATTAAATAAAAAAATAATCTCACCCCCGCAGCAGCCAAGCCTCGCAGCTTCCGCTGGAGCTCCGACCGTAAACACGCGTCGGTGGTTGATCGCGTACTGAAGTTTCCACGGTGGATCCGACATCCAACTAGGATCGCACACCGACGAACACGACCCCCTCCTGCCACCCCCGTCTCTCGCCCCACCAGCCGTCACAAGCCTGCCCACCACCATTCTGCTGGAACAACCCCCGTTTTTAACCCTCCCGCCTGGCCGCCACTCGAAACCGTCACCCAACGTCACCCAACGTACACCTCGCTCTGCCTACGCCACCCTTCCCTCTTTCAACCTGACACCTAGCCCACCTTCGTCAGGGAACAACCACCGGGACCGGATGAAGTAGCATCTTCTTATCTCGAGAGGAAACGGAGGGAGGACAGGGCCGATCGTTCGCTTTGGTCTCGCGACGAGGATCGTTGGATTAGAATATTTCAACGAATGTTTGAAAACGAATCGAAACAATCGGTTCTAACGTTTAATTCTTGAAAATTGCTATTGCAGCATATTTACCGGTGACTGTAAATGAAATTTTTTGCAATCAAATAATTGAGATAAATAACTATGAAATAAACCGAAGATATCGTTAATATTAAGCTAATTGAAAGGTTAAATTGGAAAATTAATCGACTGTATCCTTAACACGTTGACTGCCACGGGGGAAATTTTTTACAATCAAATAATTAATGAAAGAAATGACGAAATAAACCACGGATAGCGTTATCATTAAGCTAATAATGCTAGTTATCGATTTGAAAGGTTGACTTTGAAAATTAGTTGATTATATTCTTAATAATTAGGATTTCAATGTGTCTGACTACACACGTCCGTTTTCACTGTGGCAGTCAACGTGTTAATGATTAGGATTTTATCGTGTCTGACTACGTACGTCCGTTTTCACTGTGCCACTCAACGTGTTAAGTGAACTATTGGAACTTCAAATAATTTTTTACATCTTTCTACGATATTTAAGATATTCCCATATTTATTCGTTAATATTCCGTTAACATTCGAACACCACGATATTTAACCCAATCGTCATGAAAGACGTGTGTCTCAAGATTATATTGTATTCGTGTTTTGTATGAACTTTTTATTGCAAAAAATATAGAAAAGCGACACTCTCTTATAATTCTTATTAAATGGCTCGTTTAAGGCCCATGAGAATTATTTTTTAAAGAAGAAACTTCATTCTAACAATGTATACTATTACTTTCAATATCGCGTGTTTTTGTTCGATTACACCGATTCCCTACTTATCCGAACGATCCAATATAGGGATTTTTCGTTCGATCAACTCCGTGCACGATCTCTAACAACAATCAAACAGGATGTTGAGGGGATGAGTAAACAAGATGCGCTCGAACGAAATTTTCAGGATATCATTCTTTCATCCAATTCGAAAATGAGGTATCAATCATTGACTTACCGGTATAATCTACCACTATTACTTAACGTTGTACGACCCGTAAGATATCTATCAAAAGTTTAAGAAACTTTAATATAAAGCTAATTAACATATTTAAAAAGATATTCTTTACTGGAAAGTAATGTTTATATTGATATTTTGTTAAAATAACGGTTGCCTGTGTTTTTAAGAGATATAGAAACATTTTTATGCATATTTTCTCGTATGTAAACTTTTGCGTTTAATGCTTTTCAGAAAGATTGTTACTTATTGTTTTGCAACGAACAAAAACGAAAATCTGAAAGTGTGAAAATCATTAAAAAGTAACAAAACATAGTAATTTCTATTTACAAATATTAACATTAACGATTCTAAGATGTTTATTAACATTTCTGCTAAGTTTTGCCATTTTTTCTTATATTTATTTCTCCAATGAAATTGAAAAAATAGATAAATTTGATGAACCTCCATAAGAACCAATGTTAAAATCCGAAATGTAATAACTTTTGAAGAAGCTTCGCAAACTTGTTCAAACTTTGCACAATGCTTTATTACTATAACACTTATCACCTGATAAAATTTCAGAAATTCGACATTTTTTCTTTTAAAGGGTCACACAACCTCAACTCACAGACGTATAAAACTTTTGTTTAATCCTCAAAAGAATTATTCAACTTTGGACGCTGAAATTCTAATTTCGACTAACTTCTTTATATTCATCACTTTTAATTTTATAAGATAAATTCAATATTTAATAAAAGCTGTGAAGATAACAATCCAAGAACCTACATTTATTTCTTATGTTTAGAAATACCTAAGTACGATGATATTTGATAGGTATCCCCATTTTAAAAAATACAAAACCCCTCCCACCCTCTCTGTTACGATTCATAACAAAACAAAAAAATATAATGTGTCGAAACATTCAAGCTGAGCTATCAGAAGTACGATGTTAATATAGCGCAGCTAATTATCTAGCATTCTAACGCTATCGTGAATTTTAACACGACCACCTAAGAGGTTGGTGCGCAGGGGAAGGTTAACCATCGTGGCGAACCACGAGATCACCGCGAACCCCCAGGCTTCCGAAGCTTTCCCGGTTTAACCTCGTGCTATACTCGCTGGATCTGCTCCGATTAATAGCTGGTATGCGAGCACACGGACGAAACATAATCGGGATACATACCGCGAGAAATGTACGTATACAAGCTTGACCACTCGGTCGGTATGTAAACATCGACGGAGATTCGAGAGGAAAAAAAAAAGCAAAACAATCGCTGGAGTAACGCGTAAGAATTGGAATCGTACTCGTAGAACGTGTACTACGATATAATAGTGAAATTTATACAAGATAAAAAAATGAATTAGTGTAAAATGTATATCTTGGAAGACCTGTTTGTTGTAAAGGATAATATTATTCAGATAGCGATTAGATTTTATAAAAAGAATATTAATCAATTAAGAATTATTAATATATAACAATTTCTTCTTCACATAAATACGTGTAACCATTGGGACAATTATTTATTGAATTAAAATGTAATTTTTCTTAGTTTGATAAAATTTGTAATGCGTGTTTCAAAGTTCAAGTTCGAAAGTTCAAATATTACTAAATTATTTAATCTTTTATATCAAGTTCTATGCACAATAAACGGTTGTTTTACGTAATATTATATAATAACGGATATTTAGAGAAATATGATATAATAAATGGTAGTCTAATCCATGATAAATATTTATCCAAATACGTGTCTTTTTTTTTTAATAATATGTAATGTAATACGTTAATTTAATTTACAGTAATGAACATTTGCCACAAAATACATTAAGTTGAAACCAGCAATGGTTTTCCTTTTAATCGATATAATACAATGAAACCAATGCTGTTTTCAACGATGTCTGAATAATAAAATAACTAATCAAGCATAGTACAAAAACTCACGTATGACGTAATCCAGCAGCCATTTTGAAGAACGTTAGAGGGGTCCACAAAACGAAAAATCTAAATATGTACGAAAACAAAATTGTTAGACAATGACACTTATCTCAAAGTTTAAATTAACAATTTCTTTTCGTTAATTAATGATTCATATTTTACCTTGATGAGAGGAACAAGATGTCGTTGCAATGCATTTCTCACTACGAAGTATTCAGACGCACTGAAACGTGACTCTATCAAACAACAAATTACTAACAAAATAGCACACACGATAAAACAATAGCTTCTATTACGCGCACTGACTCTATTAATAATTAGGATGATACACAGATAAAAAAATTAATAAATATCTAACGTTATAAACCCAAATAATCACCACAAACTGTCACGCGTCTATCCCCTTCGAACTTTCAAATGGAAATGCCTACCGGTTACTACGTAGGTCGACACGCCTACAAACGTGAAATCAACAGTCGCCAAATTTGACTCTTTGTTGCTTCGTTTTAATTATTTGACAATAAAAATGTCGATAACAATTTATTCCTGATCATTTATCACTAACGGAGTTAATAAATATGTATTATATTAAAAAAGTAAAAATGGCGCCAAATAAGACAGATATTCAAATAATTGTATATAGTAGTAGTTTTCAAGAATTTTAAATCATCGAATTCGAACTTATCTTCAGTGTTCTATTTTGCAATAGATTAAGAAGATTTATTAACTTCATATTGAACGAATTAAAAGATAAGTAAATAGAATTAAAATAAAATCGACACACACACATATTATCTATTAATCTGTATGTATATTTTATTAATAGCATACTTGTGTCTGCAATGACATTTACAAAAATGTTAAATAACATATAAATATATTATTACTACGTATTTACAGAGTATTTGTTATAAATGATATGATATCGTAATTGGTATGATATCCAGCGTTTTTTTGTTCTCGATCACGGTTTAATCCTAGCTGCAAATTAAAAAGATTATAAAGAATAAATAATCTTATATTACAAGACACGGTTATTAAAATAATTTACTGATTATACATGGACCCTCGGTTTTAGAAATGCTTCTGGCAGTATATTATTTCTACCGTATTCAATCCATACTGAGTAAATTGTTACAAAAAGTTGTGATAAAGCTATT
This sequence comes from Stelis phaeoptera, assembly GCA_943735885.1. NCBI lineage: Eukaryota > Metazoa > Arthropoda > Insecta > Hymenoptera > Megachilidae > Stelis > Stelis phaeoptera. Next base: position 11,216,744 of record OX030933.1, read on the forward strand.
TATATAAATTCAAGTGCTTAGCGTAGCTTATTTTCTATCCTTTTATGAAATGGTTAATAACCTTAAGGCTATCGGGTTCCACTTTATAAAAAAAAATTCCTTGTACCTAAAATATGAAGTATTTTTGATTAGACTAGTTTTGTGCGGTGTTTAGCGTTAAAAACCGCAACGCTCTTTTCTTATTTTACTTCTAGATAATTCCTTTTGATAAAATGTTCTGCCACTTTGTTCAATTCGATAATTTTCCTAGTTATTCTATTACATTCTGTATTTAATCAACATTGACGTATTGCCCTGTCACTGTAGCAGTTTGATGGTATCTTCGTCTACCAGCGAAATCTTCATTTTCTTCATTTAACTGAGCCGAAGAAGTTTCAACACCTGGATGCACGGGTGTAACAACGATCTGTTCGTAATCGTACATTTTTCTCCTACGGTTAAAAAGTAAAATATACGAATGTTTGCCATGTATGTTAAAAAAAAGCTATTTCACAAAAATATTGTAAAAATGTTAGAAATTACCCCATAAGCCTTAGTAACGATGTTCTCAGCCATTTAAAGAACTTAAATTCCGATGAAACACCCGGCTTTACAGCAGGATTAGCATGGCCTACGTAACTCCAGACTAGAAAAACGACCACGATATTGGCAATAGCGTAACCCCAGTGGACAAGAAACATAATAAGCAATTTTATAAGGCACTGAAAAGTAAATTCATATTAGCGCCATATTTACATCATTTAATTGATGGATACATCGTGACACTTACCCCTAATAATGAAAGCCATCTGTTACAAAAAGGACTGTACCAATTGCCTAGTTTATTATGAATATGAATTTTTCGTTCTGAATTTTCCATATTACTACCATTTTCATCGATACTTGGGGAAGAATCTATATAGACGTTATTTTCGGAAAGACTAGGATTTCTCTGCAAACAATAAGAACAATTACTTTTATGTTTTTCTTGAACTACAATAATTAGTTAAGTATTCATATACACTTACAACAAGATTCTTATGTCTTATTCTTTCGGGAAATAAATTGTCCAAATCGTTATCTGTGTCCGTTATCGAATTACTCCTACTCGCCGAACCATAATTGCGATCAAATGTTGGCGACTGCGTACGGAACCGTTGTTCTCGGTTTAATTGTATGTCAAATGTTTGCGCAAGAGCAAAATATGCATAATCCAAGCATGCGTATGTTAGAAGAAAAGGCATTGTAACAATTGGCGCAAGTGTATTAATTTGGCCAGTAATAATGAAAGTTAACGTTACGACAGCAACAACTAACATAGCATATACTGGCACCTTATTTGGTCCTTTCTAGAAGATATATTTCATTTTCTTATTAAATTATTACACAATATAAAAAATTATATGTATATAAAATTATACTCACTCCTCTTTGTAAACAACTCATTCCCGGTATAACGTTTTGACTGGCGATAGATTGAAGAACTCGAGGAGTGCCATACATCGCACCCAAACAGCTACTAAACGATGATACATAAAGGCCTGCTAACAATAGTACCGAAATCGCTGATACTGTTGATGCTATCATAAAATTTGTGAGAAGTGCGTTTCGTGTGCAAGTCGCTGCGAGAAACATCGTGAAACATAGATACAATAAAGTTCTGAAATTAAATTCAAAAGTTAAATTTAACTTCTTAATAACATTTGGAGTATAAAAAATGTTTAAATTATAATGTGTACCCAGTCCCTACTGCTGCTAATGTACCATTAGGAATATCTGTGGATGGATGTCTCAAATCTCCGCTCATATTGATACCAGCTAAAACACCAGTTACAGTAGGGAAAAATACACCAAAAACTGTAAACCAGCTGTATCCATCTTGATACGCAGGAAAAGTATTATTTCTCAGATTTCCAGACAACCAACCCTCGAAGCCAGCCTCTAAAAATATTCGTAGAATACTTTACATCTTGAAACGCTAACGACTACACTGAAAGATATAAATCAGGCTGCTTACCAATATTGACATGAGTAAAACTTCCAACCACGAAATCTACACCAGCCAGTAATAAAATTAGCAGAAGAATGAACTGCAGCTTTATGACCCACTTGACACCGGCAACATTTATAATAGATAACAAGATAACAGCAGCACAAGCAAAACCACGCTCTGCCCATGCAGATTCTAAACCCACAAGGCCGGCCATAGATTCTCCAAAACCTAGAACATTCAGAGCACAGCCCACCGCCTAAAAATAATTTTTAAGTAATACCATAGGTATTGTCGTTATACAAGTTTTCCACACCTGCCCGAAACAATACAGCAATCCGATAGAACCCCCAAATCTTGATCCTAATACGTGCGACAGTAAAAAATAAACTCCTCCACTTTCCACTCTACATCGTTCGCATATTCCCACGGCAGATAATACAGTTACCAATGCAATGCACACTAAAACAATTGTATAACAATATAATTTCTCAAGTTCTCGAGCTTGTTATTAATTGAGAACAGCCATTATTACCGGTACAAAAAATGATTAATATTGCATTGAGAACACCGGCTTGACCTACGATCCACCCTGATCTCAAGAATACAATAACTCCAAAAATATTGATAAGACAAGATGTAAAGACTCCGTCCCATGTTCCGAACAGTACAGGTTGAGAAATGAAGAAATTTGATTTCCACCAAGGATCGGCACTCTGGAAAGTATACATTTGAAAAAACAAACTCATGATAATTATTATTTTGATTACTTACATATTCCTGAGCAAACAGTTCGTTTGCTCCAGTTTGATACATTTCAGGCACAAGTTCTTCATACTGTCTATTATTTCTTTGCGTTTCATTATTTCTCTGTGCTTCCACATTATTATGTAAACCGTACCTAGACCAATCTATATCCTTATTGCTTGCAACATCACCATTTGGCAATTGATCCCTTTCGCTTGATTCCATATCTTTCTTTTATACAAATACAATATTTTGTATAGTAATTGTCTTAGTTATATGCAAAATTACAAATAACAAACTGATAGGAACACAAAACACAGATGAATTTTCATTTTTATATCATTTATAAAGGTAGAAAATGTAGTCTTATGGTAAAATTTGAAATGTTATAAAATAAGCATCGAGTTGTTTTATTATTATAACATAAAAAGACATCAGATATAATATATAAGTTAGTTTTTATTACAATTTTTATTCAACTAGGTTAGAACACAATTTTGACATTTATACGAAGGGACAAGTTTTGTAGGCTTTCGCAATGATGTAATAAGTTGGTAAATTCATTTTTTCCAGTTTATCAATCACTTATGTCTCCGTTATCGTTTTAAATATATAACCTACTGGTGACGTCCTTTTCGACGATAAAATAACCATTTCTGATACTTATAACGGTATCACCAGGTATCACATACATATGTAGCTACAAGAAGCGTAGGAGTAGATTACCTCATCTCTATATACAGATATAGAGTTATATCAATTTATATAATTAAATAATGTTCTATGGTCATCTGATTTCAACAGTACCAAGAGAAAGCATTATATTATTATAAAATAATCAATTGTAACACGATACAAGCTTTATTTCTCATTTTTTTTTTCTAATTTTGTGCCAACCGCGCTACCAAAACGATGCAAGTAGCGCCATTTAACGGCTCGCGGTAGAGCTAATGAAAAAGAGATGAACTAAACCTAACCGAATGTTGGTTACAGCGACGTCGAAACACACCAGTGTTGGTAACATACCGACTAAAAGAAGAATTACAAAACTGGCCTTTTTAGTTTATTAAATTACTTTTTTTATTATTTAATTTGCTTCAAAATGCTATAGATATTAAATATAAAAGACAGTCGGAGGGTGTGAGCATTTTTGTGTAAATTTAGCAATTTCCTGTAAATGTAATCGGTGTCATAGTTTATTGAACGAAACACTTACATACAATTTGGATTTAAAATATACATTTATTCATATTCATTACAGATTATAAACAAATTATATCCACATAAATGTATTAATCTAGAAACACACTCATCCATAACAATCATTCACTTCAGAAAGGTAGAAAATCCAAGTAACTTTAGGATTTATTTGAGGTCATTGTTCGTTTATAACATAACATCTACGCGCAATCTAAAAGTAATCGCTAAACACTCCTCATTCATGATCCGAATGGAACATTCTCACAACACAAAACATACGTTTTCTGAGCTCTTCTGAGAACTGAAATCAGCAGAATAATATTAATAATTGATAGTTCTATGCCACGAAGTATTAAATTTTATATTTACAATAGCATTTATGCTCCTCTCCTCCATTTTTCACCGTTGCTGAACTTGGTCATTTCTCGACCGCTTACACCACATGTTCCGATTCCAACACGGCCGTTCACATTTTCTGGCGTTGCGAATATACTCTTCTTAATTACACCTTTTTTCGAAGACTACAAAATATGAAAAGTGACATATTAATAAGCATAAAGGTCCTTTATTGATGTTCAAAATTATTTACCGACAATACCTTATTAGTAAATGCTAGCCATTTATTTTTCTCCATTTCGCGCTCCTCTTCAAGCTCCTTAAATCTTTGAAGTTTCCGCTGTTTCTTTTTCTTAAGATATTCTCTCTGTTTATTAGGATCAGAACCTGCTACTGCAGCAGCTTGCATTTTTCTGTAAATCAATGAATCTATCATTTATGAAAGTAACTACCGAAAACTGACCTTTCATCAAGACAGTACACTTCCATCATTATATTGTTGCGAAATGTGAAAAATTATAATGATTCTGAGCCGAACAAATTGTATCAATCATTTTTAAATTTATACATATGATATTATAAAAATTAAAGCTAAAAATTGATTTAATTATTGGTCTTTGATTATCATAAATTTCATTATATTAAATTCTTAATTATATTAAATATATATTGCCATATTTAAACTTGATTTAGTGTACCATACATAATCATGTACAATGATGCGTGAAGTTAGAAACAATATTTCAACAAAAATCTAATATTTCTTGTTACCTTTTCCTGGGCTCCGCCGATGTACACGAACAGTTCAACACCAAGAGACAAATGAACAATAACGTAATTTCAGATCGAAGCACAGCAAACAGTGGGGTGATTATGGTGGCCAATTGGGAATAAAGGAATAAGGAGAAAAATGAAAGATTAGTAATCATTGTTTCTTATAAAACTTATCCCACAATGTTCCTCAAAAAAACTGACATGTGCTCAGAATTGCAAGGGGGATTATGTTAATGATAACTACTGATAAATAAAATTCATAAATCTTTGTATGTACTTACTTTGATTTCTGGTCTGCCCAATCTGAGGCTGGCCTTTTGGCTACCGATTTTAGTTGACTAAGCATCGTGACATCAGTGTTTTTATATTCATTAAAAGTTACGTTAACCACTCCATCTTCGCTTATCGCATCTATAGTTGCCTCATAATATCTAAGAAAAATTGAGTAATAACATTAGAACATATGTTGCTCCTTTGACGGCTTCGTTTACCAACTAGCATTACAAATAGAACATATTTCTATTTTTTAATAAGGACATTAGCAATACAGATATTGCAATTACTTACTTGCCATCTTCGCTCCAAGGTGCCATGCACTGATCCCCAATCTTCCATTTATTGGCCAGAACTGCAAGTAAAATAGGATCTTTAGCATCCATGCCATTGGCTTGCCTTTTTTCCTGTTGTTGTGATTTAATTAAATCATGTGTCAGCTCTATTACTTCCTCGAGATCGATTTTTAATTTTAATAGTTCCTCATTACTGGGATCCGTGGTAAGAGCTGCTTCCACCTAAAATTGTAATGGAAAAAATTCGTTTATCAACGTAACATCATAAACAACACAGGATTCATCAAAAATGGACTCGCCATTCCATCGTTTAAGTTAGGTTAAATAATAAATAAGTATCCTACCTGTTGTAGCTGCAATTTATAATTCTGTAAATCGTCCATGTTGAAATCGGAAACTGCAGCTAATTAATAAAGCTGAAAATATGATCTAACGGCCCTCTTTTCTTCCTTTCTACTGCTTTCTACTAATGTCAGAAACCCAAGTAAAAATGAACACTGCCGAATACCCTACCCTCTATGTGTACTGGTGTACACTGTACACACGAATGCGAATGCGATCTAAATGCAAAACAATTCGTAAAGATGGCACTATCCTTTGTAAAGTGCACAATCAGAAACGCAATACAGAATAGATCATACACTTCATGGCTGTTTGTATCAGACAATCTGAAATACCGACTGAAATGTTAATCACTTTCTCGTACATTATACGCATAAGAACAATAATTATGATAAGCGTGATAAATATATCATTTATACAATAGCAAAAAAGGACGTCATGTTACAATTATTTTATAAATATGTGTTGGAATAAATAAAATGTCACGTCTGCCGTTAGATGGCGATAGCATTTCGTTTTCAGAGCGCGCAATGGAATATGTATAATTATAAAACACAAAAATGAGTATTGCACAACATTTATGACTTGTAAAATTTATTATAAGTTAATTGTAAAGTATTATATATGATTATGCACCATTTTAAGTGATCAATTGTATTTAATTTTGTAAAATTCAATGTCCTCGATGTATGGTCTCTATATGTATATGACATCTGCAGCAGCAGTAGTAATTGATGATATAGTATAATTCTGTTTAATAATTGATAAGCAACTGCAGCGATGGCCTATCCGGTAAGTTCATTTTTACAATTTCATTTTACAAAACAGATTTGTTTTGGATAACTAACATTCTTCATTTTTTCTTTGTACAAATAGCAAACACATCAGTTACTGCATACATCTATATAAGTTTAATGTACTGTGCACTTTATTCAAGAAATATTTATTTTAGAATGCAATGTATGGGACAACTGGTTCCCAACCACAAATAAGTCCAGAAGTGCAACAATGGTTTTCTGCTGTTGATAGAGATGGTAGTGGAAGAATAACCGCTATAGAATTAAAAGCCGCTTTGGCAAATGGACAAGGAGGAACATTCTCAGATACTGCTTGTAACTTAATGATTGGTGTGTTTTTGTAATCTTTGTTAGTATACATACATTTATGAAATCATAGTACTCGTTTAAAATTATTTCTTTTTCATAGGCATGTTTGACAAGGAAAAGAGTGGTACAATAGACGTAATGGAGTTTCAAGCCCTTTATAATTACATTAATGCATGGCTCGGTGTTTTTCGTGGTTTTGATCACGACAATTCAGGAAGTATACAAGAGAGCGAACTCAATGCAGCTTTAACTCAAATGGGATATAGATTGAGCCCAGACTTTATTTCATTTTTGATAAAAAAAAGTGATCCCAATGGTCATTCCTCCATTACTATTGATCAGTTTATTGTGTTATGTGTTCAGATTCAAAGGTTCACAGGTAAATAAATTGAAGGGTGAAAAAATACATATGATAATACAAGTAATAGTAATAACGTAATATTAACTTCTTGTTGCAGAAGCCTTTAGAGTAAGGGACACCGAACAAACAGGATCTATTAGTATTGGATTTGAAGAATTTTTAGGTGTTGCACTTAGTTGTAGTACATAACAACTCTTCATTTTAACAATTATTAACTTCAATATATTTAATTTAACTTAATCTGATGTGTTGCACTTGCTTATAGTATAGTATTACAACTCAAGTTCCATTTTGTGTATTAAGATTTATGATCAATTGTACCTTATTATATATAGGAAGCTTCCATGCTAATCTTTTATTTATAATTGAAATAAATTATTCCATTTAGAATAGACAACGATTAAAATTTAATAAAAATTTTTCTGTGTAAGAAAAATGTCAGTCGCATAAAATATCTGTCATCGTCATCGCATCAGAATCAAAGAGTAGTACTCTGTCAAAATGTCATTCGTTTTACGAAACGTGTTTATGTAAGAGGCGCCACTGTAGAGGCTAATTTAGCTCAGCTAAGTGATCCACAGAAATTTATATTTTCGAATATGAATAGTATAGAATATCAAATCCTAAGATTGTGTGAATCAGGTATGACACATGATTTACGTAAAATGGTAATATTTAATTTATATGTCTATACGAACTATTTTGTAATTTTGAAACTATTCTAACCTACTAACTGTACACTTTGATGTATTTTTAAAAATAGGCACATTTCCAGCTTAATATAAGTAGAAATTTGTTTTTTTTATAGCATAGGATAAAAATTTAGGTGATGAACTGAAAAATGACAATGACAGTCATATAAGACAACTACATATATTGTTGTATATAGGTAAGAGCGCTTAAAGATATGTTGAAATGTAATTTATTTAAGGATGATATTTGTACCTCAAATGACAGTGACATAAAATATTTACCCGCTGTATTCTATACAGATTAAAAATATATTTTCAAGCACTTATCACATGACAATTTCTTAATTAGCTATTAACCCTTTGAGGACGGAACACTTCTACCCTTGTCACAATAAACCCATGGAATATTATTTAATCAAAATAAAATAAACAGTAATTCCCTTCCTCGAAGCATATGCTAAAAATCTCTGGTCTTCGCACTTATGATTGCGATTTTTGTCAAAAATATAGGACGATGTTTCTTATTAAACATATGTATGAATCTGTAAGTTGCTGTGACGGTTCGGTTTAGACGCGTGTATGCGTCAATCGTCCGCAAAGGGTTAAAGTATAAAATGTTAAAATAGGGTTTAACTTACTGTACGATATTATAACAATATTACTATTTATACATTAAGAACAATGCTTGAAACTGAAAAGTGGTTATACATTTTAATATTATGTATAATTTATAGATATAGATGTAAGTATTATAAACTAATTATCTGTTTACAATAGACATTTTAATGAAGCTACAAACGATGAAAAGAATGTTTGGAATTATGACCCTACGCTATCGCACGCTAGACAGGCACAGGAAAGAATTCAAGAGTACGATAGGTTGAAAAGGGCAAGGCATCTTCTGGATGCCATTTCTCTTACAAATGAATTATTGGCAGATGGCTTGGATGTAGAAATATTAAGTCTTGCTGCCACTATAATAAAAAGATTTAAATTCTTAGGAGTATGTAATACATCTTTAGGTAAGAATAATACTTATTTAATCAGAAGATCATCTAAAACCTTATCTTTATTCACATACTTTGACATTCATTTTTCTAGAGAATGTCAGTGAAGGAATAACGGCATCAGTATTGAAACCACATACCGGTATCTATCATTGCTGCACATTTTGTTCGAGCGGTGGTAAAAAAGAAGCTACTTGCGGATGCGGAGGAACCATGCCTGGTAATTTAATTAATCAGTTAAATAAAATGGTGTTATCAGTTTAAACAGCATATTTCAAATAATTCGCGTAATTTTTTCATTAAAGGCGGATATCAAGGGTGTGGACATGGTCACATCGGACATCCTGGTATTCATCATTGGTCTTGTTGTGGATCAGTCTTGCATCGTGGCTCTTGTTTAGTTCTTCACAGAAGCGTGCATCAGCTACTGCTTTAGCGTTATTGGTTTGAAATAAATTTTATTTTTCCATCAATATGTCCCATTATTCTTATAAATAAATATTTATTATTTACAAATAGTATTACAAAACATTGTTATACACGTTTTACAAAATTTCTGATCGTCCTTATGTAAATAACGAGATGATTTTTTTATTTTCATACATTATAGGAATGTTAAACTTGTACCTCAAATGACAGTCTTATCACATGACAATTCTAATTTCTATACATATATGCATATATGTAATTCGTCTATTCGAATGAATATATCTCTTCTTTCAAAATATCTTAATTACTTGTAGGCTCAGACTTAACTGAACAAATATCAAATAAGTAGTAATAATAGAATAATCAGTTTAACATACCGCAAGTCCATTGAAACAAAAGCATCCCTTGTCTCTTCCAAAGTACCATTCAAAAACACATTCTGGTCATACTGTGTCAAAAGTATGTTTAAAAGTGTCTTTGCTCGTTGCAACATTGTTTTTAAATATAAAATAACTCTTTTCCCAGCTCCTGCAGCTGTTTCACTCGCATGACCTCTATGTTCGATAGTCCACGTGCATTCTTTACAAGTTACCTGAAACGTGAGTGGTACAAGTAAAACACGGATCGGCTGTTCAAAAAATTGATTACACAAATAAGGGACCACATTATGAACCTGTTGACACGCGATGCAATAAAATCGTAGCGCGTGGATGGGATGCTTTTGGCACAATGCAGTCCGTCGTACTTTCGTAGCTTCCCAAAGCGGTCTTATCGAATGCCTCGATGCTTTTAATTCCATGGTGATTCGTTGCTGGTGTTCCATCCCGCAATTTAAACAAAAATTACGAAGGCACGTGGAACACTGAACGAGTGCCTTTAGAAACAAATTCGAAACAATTTATTTAGGCAACATTTCTGCACACAAAGTCTTTCAAGTTGGAACGAAAGAAACACAATACTTACGACAACTTCATCCGTGCAAGCGTCGCAAAGAACTTTGTTCGCAAATCCAGAACGTATAGCGTTCATGACTAGCCGATGTTGAAGAGGATAGTGCGGAGGTGGAATCGGTGAATTAGCATTCGGTAATTGATAATCGCATAAAGGACATATTTCATAGTAATTGGTGAACTGGGTATCGTGAATTCTGACATCTATTTACAGGGCCATCAAGAATCGTGGATACAATTTTCAAACATTAAATTAAATTATATATTTTCTTTCTGTAATTTACGATTACTTACGTTTACTCGTTAATTCGAAAACACAAGGTGAACATATTGGATGCAAACAAGGAAGCAGTCTTGGTTCCTGCATTCTTTTACCGCATCTAGGACACTGAAACTCTTTGGTTTCCTTTACTTCTGAAGGATCTATTTCTTCCTGTATGTATTCCTTGTTTCTTCCATAGTTTATGTCATAAGGTAACTCAGAAGATTGATACGTACAATTTTTCTTATTCATACCCCGTGATAAAGATATGTTTGAATATTCGTCATAACTATACATTTTTTTTTGTGCATATTTGTTGTAATACAAAATATAAAACAGGCAAATTATTATTAGCGACGAAACAAGTCAAGAATACTACTTACCGTCTGTCTTCGGTAAAATGTACCAACTCTGTTTCGATTTTATTTTTTCGATCGTGGAATGTGCAATTTTTATTATGAAATTCTTTCTTCTCGTTTTCTCCATCCATCGATGTTTTCTCACCGCAACAACTCGTTACAGATTGATATTTTGGACATTTAATATAATCCATAAAAAAGGATTCAGTTATCAACCTAGTTCATAAATCATTAACATGCCGATTGTAATATCGAAATCAAAATTATTTCAAACTCACCGATTTCATAGAAATGTATTACGCACAGAAACTCGACAACGGATAGAACGACATTCGTTTTGCGCTACTTCGCCCTTGCTATAACGTAATGAGTTAAAAATAACGTTCAAGCGAGCGCGTGCGAAGCAAAATTATGGACACTTTGTACTGTTTCACGTTAAACCGAGATTCACTGTTTCTTATTTAGTTTAAATACTAAAGAAAATATAAAATGTTTAATATATGACCGGTGAAAACTGAAAGTGTTGGATCAAAATTAATTTACACGTAAATAATATGGATAAAAATTTTATTATTTACCCATATACAGTGTAAAAATAAGATTGATAATATAATACACTTTAAAGAGCAAGTACATACAAAGAATATATAGATAAGGAATGATTATTATTTATAAATACTAATTCCAATACTTTCTAAGGCCGTAATCAAACTGAGTTCGATTATTTTGCTATATAGTATCGCTGACGTGTATATATAAACAGCGATGCGACTACGATTACTTGATAAAAGTTTCGAATTCAAGTACACAATACAAATAATCTTATATAAAAAAGAAAAAATCAAATGTGGTACAGCGAAATAAGTGTGTTACGTATTTCTCTAAACAAAACTTAAGTATTATCTGTTCTCGTTAAATTCTTTTTACAGATGGCCATTTTCTTCTTTGTGTGAAATTATCTTCGTCTTATTAGGTACATACTTAAAATTACAGCCCTGTAACTGACTAGTATTTTACGTTCTTCTTTTTTGGCCAAACGTACACGAATGTGCGTTGCTAAACAAGATTTTTACGATCTATGTATCCCTGAAACGTTCGATTAAATGACAACAATTTCAGGCACGATCCAATTTGATGTTTATAAGTACAGTTGTTACCTTATGTTTTCACCCTAGAACCCACTTTAATAAAGCCATTTCGAGATTTACCGTTTCTTACTTGACCGCTGTTTTTTGCTTTACGATGTTCGAACAACACGTCGTCGGAATCCGTGTCCGACTCGGATAGTACCATTTTATGCGTCGAAACTGCGATACAAACAAAAATTATATAAACTTTAATCGTGTTATATTAATTTAAATTGAAATAAGGAAAAAAAGAAAAGGTGTCGTACACGTGCTGCTGTCATCTTCCGGTTCCGGTTGCAAAAGAGAGTAACGTGGTGGTTTCTTCTTGGCACGAAGCGAACGTCGCTTACCCGAGCATATTCTTTGACACAAGCAAACAAGACCCCAAACAAGACTAACCCAACATACAACCAGAGACAATAATGCTATAATTACGTAAAGAATGCTCCAATCTGAAAAGGAAAAGTTCATTTTGAATTCTAAGTAAATTAATTTCATTATTCAATATATTTGAATTAATTTACCGCAATTAGAATCGCCATTGCCGAAATATTTCTGTATCAAATTTTGCATCCAAAATGCTTCGCACATACATAGCCTTGTCTCTTGGTCGCACACTCCATGACCTGTTTAGAAAGAAATTGTGTAAAAAAATGTAATAATAAGACCAATAATGTCAGTTAATAAAAATGCTAACCAGAACAATTATTCTGGCATACAGCAGTGTCGATATTTGCGACCGACAACTGAAGAAGTCCGGAATCTTGTTTTAATTTTTCTTTTAATCGCTTGACCACATCCGGTCCAGGCATAGTCGCCTTTCCTCCTTTCTTCTCGACGTAAAAAATCAAAACTGCTCTGCCCGTGTGCGGTTCTGCTCTCAAATTTCGAACAACGATCGATGCCTCGTCTCGCAGTAACATTTGTAACTTCACTACCAGTGAATTCTTTTGCGATACCGTCAGCATGTTTGCTCCGATATTCAATGTCAATTCGACCAAATGCAATAATTGTGGATCTATACGTAAAATGATAATTTTCATTAAACAATAGTATTTTATTTCGTTTCCACTTTTTTTTTCCATTACTTACCGGTTTTTACTATCACGGACACAGTATCCTCGCTACTGAGACCTTGATCGTCCATTACTTTTAATCTAAAAACGTATCTACCCGGAACGACATCTGTTACCTAAAAAGTAGAAATTTGACATGAAAATCTGTTATAAATTAAAAGTTTCTATTGATACGTTGTCAAATGTTATTACCATTAAAACAGACGATTTGTCTGTATCTTGAATTATTGTACCTATTGCAAGACTAGATGGATCTCTTGACCATATCCATTCGCTAATTCTTAAATCATCGGTTGACTGAGATCCATTAATGATAAGCGCACTGATAGGTGCTATAACAACTTGGTCGCCACCCGCGTTCGCTTTAGGAGGAGCATTTTTATCTATGAAATAAAATAAAATTTAAATATTTATTATATTTGATATCGATATTTTCAACGAGTAAGACGAATTCCATTACATACTCTGTGTGACTTTTACTTTAACAATATCTGAATCTTTATTTCCGTTATCGTCAATTACGGTCAACTTAAATTCATAGTCACCCTTCGTTAATTTCGTGATATTTGTAACGGATTCGTTAACAGCCGAGAATTCGGCGTTATTAGGTCCACTGTTAGAAAGATTTGTTATTATTCGGTAGCGTAATAAATACAAATACGGAAGGTAGAAAATTAAACAGTACCTCACTTGTTCCCAGTGATAAGATACAATTTTAATGTCGTCTTTGCTTTTTCGACCGTCAAGGACAGTTTTGGTTTCGGGTAATGCTATGGTTATATCTTCACCAGCATCAGCTGTTTGTAATTGAATTCAATAATTAACTCGGTTAAGTATTAATTTATGATTAAGTTTCAAATAGTACACTTACCTTTCGGTGGTTTATTAGTCGGTGGTTTTACAAATACATGTACTTCGGCTGTAGAAGACTGTTCAGAATTATCTGTTACCTTCAGTACAAACGTGTACATTCCTTCCTCCAAATTGGATAGCTGTAAATATGGAGTTCTGGTGTTTTGCATATCTACCGCTTTGTTCTGATCCGAGGGACTCTTTGTCCATTCCCAACTTGCTATCCCATGATCGTCTGTGCTCAAATTACCATTGAGCGTCAATGTATTTTGAGGTAAATATATAATAATGTCTTGACCTGCGTTTGCACTTGGAGGATAATCAGTTACTTTCAACACTGTTATGTTAGCACTCGTAGAGTTGGTGATATGATCAGAATCTTCTACAGTCAACCTAAAGAAGTTTCGAAATATCGAACAATTACGAAATATTTATGATAGTAAAAATTTCTGGATTATAAATATTATTTGTTAAGCAAATATTTACTTAAACGTATAATTTCCAGGAATAAGATTATCTAATTGTAAAGTAGGAGTGTCGACTAGATTAGGCTGATATCCAATAGGACCCTGTTGTAATTCCCAGTGATAGGAAATAACGCGATCGTCATCTTTACTGGAGGAACCATCCAATACAGCACCGGTATTTGGTAATTTTACAACTTGCGAAGCTGGTGAAATTATGGCAATCGGTGCTTGATTTATTCTCTTGGCTATAAATAATAATGAAATTATTAATACATTCAAAGGATCGTGAACCAAATATTTATTAAATTAAAAAGGTGAACTTACGGGGCAAAACACTGACATTCGCGTACGCTTCCCCATAAGCATTTGGGCTATTCACTGTTACTTTAAATGTATATAAACCTTCGGAAAGATTACTTAATTTAACAGTCATTCGATTCTGATCAGTCATTATGCCGGTATGACTTTCAGGTTGACTCAAAAGGCTCCAGGCGTAATTGTAATGTTTATTTTCCTGTTCCGCAGGCACGGTGTAGGCAGATAATGTTACTTCATTTTCTGGTAAGCGTACTTCTTTCGAAACTGCAGAAACTAACAACTGTTTTATAGGTGGTTTCATAGATGTACTAGAATCCTTCATATTCTGTGCCTTTACTGGCGCTGTTACACCGAGTTCTACATCTTCTACTAAAGTACAAATACCTACCATAACGAATACAAACGAGTATTATAAGCTAAGTTGTGAAACATCAAATAATTTCTATGGAAAACATACGATAACGATATTACCTGCAATATTACGTTTAAATCCAATGGAACATTCGCAAATCCCAACGTCAGATTTATCATTGTTTTTAACGCATATTTCATTTTCTAAACAATTCGATTTTGTAATACAGCTTATCTCGCTTGATTCGCCAAAAAGTATATGATCCGTTTCGGTACCATCCACGAGTAAACTTCTACCAATGTCAGATATAAAAATATTTACATTTATTAGAAAAACAAAAAGCAAAACCAAAGCTATACACAAAAAAATCGAATTTACCCAGCATCGTCGTTTATTTCGTCTAACAATATATTCCACATTTCGTCATCCTTTACCGGTTTGACCAGGACCATACTAGGCGGACTTTCCATCGCTAAATCTTTTCTGTATAAAGGTACACATATTTTGGAACTGTCGCATTGCACGTGGTAACAAGTGCCATTATGCATAAGCGCCACGTTACACGTGGGTTTAGTACAACATACAGCAACACAGTGCTTTATGCCATTTAAATGGGGCTGACTAGAATATATTCCGCTAGAAAGATTCCCACGCGGTGTATAACTCGTAAAAACCCTGGGATACAAACCGGGACATAGCATTTGCCATTTTGTGTCCCAATCAGAATAATCACCGATGCAACTTCCAAAAAGGAATAAGTACAATCCCAGATAAAAAATTTCAAACATTTTATGCTAAAAAAGAAGTTAAATATAGTATGCGCTTTGTTTTACACACGATTATACTTCAAATCGTTAACATTTTATGTGTGCTTAGAAGAGGTTCCTACCTTGTTTTCACGCACTTTGGATTCAAACTAATGAAGATCGAAATTATCGAGGTAAATTTTCAGGTTACTTTATGAAACATCTGTCACCTTCTGGGCTACTTTGCTATCAAATACCGACCACAGACTGTCGAGAAAACGTCTCGTTGGTATTAATTCTAACTTGTGTGCAGACGTACACGGCACAGGCTTATCATATATTAGCAGCATGTTATTATCAACACCAGCAGCTAATCAAGTATAGGGGCAATTATCATATTTCCTGTTACAACCGGAATATCGAAAGGTCCGGTAAGGAAATAGCGATAAAATTTTTAGTGCTAATAGTTTCTTATCTCAATAATAGTGTTATCGTTGTTATTTTGCACCATGTGTTGTTCATTAAACTTGTGAAAATAACTGTCCCGAGATCCTACAAGTTATTATCGCTTGACAACCTGCGCACCTGTATCATCAGCGTTTGAACAAAATATTCGCAGAGGTCGACACCGGTATAATAAATAATTGACAAATAAAAGATAATGAAATTGTTGTATACTATTTTTTAATGTGCCATCCGTCCCCGCAAAGGCTTTGACGCATATGTTTAATTGAAAAATGTCATCCCTGTTGCTCCATCCTGATTATGTAAATTGAACACCTTGTACGTCTATCTTTATCATTCAATTTATCGAATACTAATTAGCCATAATAAAAGTAAACTTACGGACGAATAATTGTTATATTGCTGATTAAATTCAATTTCAAAAATACACATATGAAATCAGAGCGTCGTATGTTACTTAAGTTTGAGTATAAAATTCGTATCAAAGATTGATAATAAACGGCATATTGTTATCGAGATTGCGATAACTGTTGCGGCTGCGGTTGCGGTTGCGGTTCCGGTCGCGTGATATTAGGACATCGTTGAAGTTTCATTTTGTAAGAGGAAGATTTTCAAATTTTTGCGGGCTGGGCGCGTAGAATAAGAGAGTAGAATATAACGATGCTAGTGCCACTGACGAGGTATTCGTTAAGTTCTTTACGGTCGTGCATTCAAACGCCGGAAAGAGGTATGAGCAAGTTCGTCGAGTTCGTCGTGGGTGGGCCGGGAACGAATACAACGCGTGTGTGGTCCAAGCGTTCGTATGCTGGATGCGGCTATTGCGAACGTAGAAGATGCAAGACGCTTTGTTCGAACGAAACGGAGAGCTTTCTCCGTGGCAGATTCTAGTTTGGAAAATAATCGGTGTATAGCTGTGAGTAAAGCGTTTTAAAGAATTATTTTTATTCCGTGAATACTTTTACATTTTATCTCGCTATTATACACGTGATGTTTTGTTTTTAATTGAGCCGATAGCGTGCCGGGAAGTCATATGGCAGTTTGAAAAAAGTACATAAAGTGAAATTATCATAAAGGGATCGAACGTTTTTAATCCATGATAATATTGGATAAATATTAATATTTTTTTTCTTTTAGATGATGCTCCTGTTGACTTGTTGCTTTCTAATTTTTCAACAAGTATCCTCGGAATTGACGCACGGTTTCGCCGCCAATTCCAACGGTGAAAACGAAACATGGAAAAGTTTGGAGTTAAATCCCAGACACATGATCAAAGATTCTAGTTACCTGCTGGACAGGTATCCTATAAGAGAATTACCATCAGATTCTTTGGATTGCCGTAGACCAGCAAAATGTGTAGAAATGCAAAGGAGCACGTGTATGGGTACAAGATTACCATACACTACCACTACATTGGATCTTATACCTGAACATGTAACCCAAGATATTATAGAGGTATATTATTTAATTTAATTGATACTTTATGTATTTACAAATGTATTTTTTTTAATGGAAAACTCTAGAAAGCATACCTTTAAAGTTTTAACAGTATACTCTCCTTTGATATTCTTATACCTGCTATCTCAGGTATAGAGAAACCCTATTTAAAATCACCTCAGGTATTTCCTGCCTTAACTACATTATTCCTATATCTATGTGTATAGTGTCTTCTTACTTTCTCCTGTATTAAACATAATTTTTGAAAATTATTTTTCAGGAGAGATTACATGTACTACAAGCATTAAGACATATGCCAAAGTGTTGGGCAGTCGTCCAACCCCTTTTATGTTCAATATTCATGCCAAAATGTATCAATGATACGGTAGAATTACCATCTCAGGAGATGTGCAGGATGGTTTCAGGACCTTGCAGAATTATATTTAATCGCACAATATGGCCTAGTTTTATTAAATGCGAAGATACAAAATTGTTTCCTAAATTATGTAAAAACGATATTAGAGAATTGAAATTCAATATTTCTGGCAAGTGTCTGAAACCCTTGATTCCGACCGATAATGCGCTTGCGATATTCGAAGGAGTCGAGAGTTGTGGAACACAGTGCAACGATCCGCTTTTTACACCTGATGAACACAAACAAATTCATTCTTTCATCGCTTGGGCTGCAGGAATCTGTGGTTCATTCAATTTATTCACAGTTGTAAGTATCATATAAATAACAGAATACAATTACATAACATTATACTTTATTCGTGTACAATTTTAGGTGACATTTTTAATCGATTGGAGAAGCGCAAATAAATATCCAGCCTTAGTTATATTTTATATTAATTGTTGTTTTATGATGTCCTGTATCGGATGGCTTATTCAATTTACACCAGGAAGCAGAGAAGTGATTGTGTGTCGAAAAGATGGGACGTTAAGAATGAGCGAGCCAAGGTAATTTGCGGTGATTAATTTATATAATAATCTTTATTTTAGGGTATCTTTGTTTTTATATAAAGTTAAACAAACTCCAAATACTAATGTATTTTCAGTGGAGAAAACTTATCGTGTGTGGTAGTGTTTGTCCTTGTGTATTATTCTCTTATGGCAGCTATGGTGTGGTTTGTGATCCTTACGTACGCTTGGCATATGAGTTTCCAAGCGCTGGGCAAAATCCAAGACAGAATCGATAAGAAAGGCGCTTATTTTCATTTGATCGCTTGGTGTTTTCCACTTGTTCTCACCGTCACGATCATGGCATTAGGGGAAATAGATGGAAACAGCGTTACCGGTATATGTTTCGTGGGTTACACTAATCATGCAGTCAGAGCTTGGTTTTTGCTTGCTCCTGTGTTCATTGTTGTACTGGTCGGAGGATACTTTTTATCGAGAGGTATGTTACAAATGTACATTCGTTTGCTCAAAATTACCTTATCTATGTAATCAAAGTAATGACACTTGTTCTTTTATATGCTTTCCTAAAGAACATAGTCTGTAAGTATTTCTTTTTTTCTTAATAGCCAGACTTGTCGAAGTTTTTGATCATTATTCGTTCAATTTGATTTAACTAATATTATTATTAACATTTTTAGGATTAATCACTCTGATTCGGTTAAAAATAAGTAGTCAAGAAATAATATCCGAGAGAGCAAGCGCAAAAATACGAGAAACCATCGTGCGTATGGGTCTATTTTCAATCTTCACATTTGCCGCAGTTGTCGTAACATTTTACTGCCACATTTATGAGTTTCAACATTCTTGGGAATGGCGTCAAAGTTTCCGAAATTATATGATGTACGAATAATATTTGTGAAACAGTTACACTGTACGATCGTACAAATTTTTAATACCTTGTCTGTTATTCGCAGATGTGCAATAACAACAAAATATTTGGATATTTCTGAATGTAAAATGGAAATTCGACCGAGTGCCGCGAAAATGCAATTGCATTTACTATCCCCATTCTTCGCCGGTATTCTTATGTCATCTTGGGTTTGGACCGGTTCAACCGTAGACACCTGGACCAGGTTTCTTAGGCGGTAAGACAACAATATTTTTACCAATCGTAAAATATAATACACTAAATCATTGTTTAATTTCTTTCATCAGAACATTCAACTGCGAGACAGAAGAACCGATCAGATTAAAAAAGCACAAAGTTATTGCTCAAGCGTTCGCGAAACGGAAGACTTTCAACAATGCTGGTCGATTATCGATTAGTTTCCACAATACACACGAGGATCCCGTCGGTTTAAATTTCGACCTAAATTCAGTCGCTTCCCAAGATTTTAGCTCTACATGGGCTGCCGCTTTGCCAAAGTTAGTCACGCGCAGAGGCGCGCTCGTTGGTGGCACGGCGGGTTCTGTGTCTAGTAACAGAAGGAATTCGGTGGATTCTGAGATCAGTTTCAGCGTGCGGCGAGTGTCCGTGGAATCTAGAAGAAACTCCTTGGATTCCCAGATATCGGTTCAGATAGCCGAACTGAAGACAACGCGAAAAGTAGCGAGCAGCTCGCGCGGTCGCCGCGGGAAACGGCGACGTGATTTTGGAAAATCAAGATCCGGCAAAGTGGGACCACTGTTCAGAAGAGGTAGTACAACATCGCAAGAAAGTCAGCTTGGCGCGCAAATACTATCGGCGTTAACCATAGGTGGTAACTCGAGGGTACCGCCGGTTCAAGTACCCAACATGAAGAGGCGATCGGCGAGTGCCGGTTTGGACGAGCGCACCTTGAATCCGAAATTGTTCGATGGAAAGAACGCAGGCATGTTGTTGCCGTTCTTATTTCCAGGACACAGTGGCAGCGATGAGAATTTAAGCAGCGAAGAGAAACGACATCAAAGAATGTCGGGAAAGGATGCGGATATCGAAGCTGGTAACGCGGAGAAAGATGATCAGGATAGCGACAGCGAAGACAGTCAACCAGAGGAAGAAACTAAAATGTTAGAACCTGAGGAACCGCAGGAGCGCAGCAAGAGCAAAAGCAGTAACAAGAGTTCGAAGAGTTATGGTCATGAGGGCGATAGAAGGAGCCGGGAGGGTCGTAGGAGCAAATATCTATTGCAAGATGAAACTATTCTAAAACATTTATTTCAAGAATCTAGTGATATAAAATTGAAAAATGACGCTGAAATGAAAGAAATATACAGAAAAGCAGGAATAGGTAATCTGGCGTCTAGTCTCACCTCGTGTTGTCCCGAATTGACGAAACTTATGTCCGAAGGGCAAAATACTAATGCTCGCGAAATGGCAACGCAAACTTCGTTACCGTTGGACATATTGGAGATGGAAGAGTTGAAACAGAGTATAGACGAGATTATCAACAGTCGACACTGTAGTTCGAAGGGAACGCAAATTTCGCCGCAGCTAAATAAGAATAAGAATATCGCTACCTAACTTGTAAGTTACTTTTTTAGAATTTTTATACTTTGAGGAGGTGACTGCAACAAAGTAAAGTTTATAGATCTTTTAATTATTTTTTACCTAAGAATATAGAAAGAAATCGGAATTGCGCGACAATGTAATAGTGCCAAAATTATACTTAACTTCGCTGTGTTACTTGTTCCTACGTGTACATTTCATAGGACAGTAGCATGCCGTTTGACTGTACATAGTATTTTGAAGTAACTTAGGTTGAACAATGCATATTGTTTACTTTTATACATTTTATTATCAATGAAACATGTGGTAAAATTTCATTATCGTAAAAAATAATTCAATTTACGATAGTAGAGGTATAAATGTATTATAAACATAATTGTCTTTTTACGCAGTACAATCTAAGTCTAATTTTAATATTGCTCTGTCGATTGCAGTATTTGTAAAATATCTATTCTAATGTAACTTAGAATACACACAACTATTTTTACATGTTTAGAATTTCGAGTTTACATTATCAGTTGCCACGTGTGCGAATTAATTTCGATATTTTAATGTTGATAACAGGTGGATAAAACGCATTCTTCGATCGTCTCTATTATAAAATCATAAGTGTACGAATGGAATAACGGTTTATGTTTAAACAGTTTCTACTTTTAAGTATCAACAAAAAACTGTTTCGTGTAAAAATATGGGATCGTACAAATGATTCTTTTATACAAAGTTTTATAATAAATAAGACAAAATATTGCCGAGTAATTTGATAATTCTATGCGCGATCGATCATTTCTATTCGATACTTTTATTCGTGGGGAAAAAAAAAATTACTATCCGTGTTTCTCTGAATATTAGGTATCACGTTGGAACTACCTCAGTGAACGTTTATTACGAGGCTCGCTATCATATGTAATTATAGAAGAGGGTCTACCCGTTATCGATAATTGATATTTTCTACGTATAGCTTTTAACACGGACTTTGTGCGATCCGTCCCAAATTTATCTACAGAAAGCGTTAAGTATTCTCAATGTACAATTATCTAAACTATATCTTAAGTTCATATTATTACGTATAGTCATTATGATGTTCATCATTCATAAATACTCATTAAAAACAATGATTTTTTAAAATTCAAAACAGGTCTAAAAGTTTATCGTAAAAAAAAAAAAAAAAGAAACGAAATGTTAACAAACCCTGTGCTCCTTGTTGATTAAACATCATACTCTTATACTCGTATAAGAAAAGAGAATAAGTGGAATTTGATCTCGCGAGCAAGAAAAAAAGTTGTATCGTTTTTTGCCGCGACATCTTGCCTCTGTCTTCTTTGCAATGATGAGCAGGTACGTGTATTAAATGATATTCTCTGATCGGTCCGCAAAAGCATAATCCTCTTGCTCGACTCGCCCGTAACCTTCATGCTTTCAAAGCCGGTCCGATATTTTCGGCTACGCATTTTTTTCCTACACTCGATACAAATACAGCCGGATTTTAGTCTCGAAAAACAAAAAGAAAACATGGAAAGTGTGTGTGCGCGCGATAGTACGCATCCTCAAAACGCGTTAACAATACACATACGTATTCGATGTATTTGCATGCACCACGTTTATCCCTTTCTCATTCTTTTTATAACCTCTCTTGTCAGTTTATTTTTGTCGATTTCAGATACATTAACGGAAAACAATAAAATCCATCGGTATAAAAAGAATAACAAATGCGTGTATATGCATGTGTGTGATTTGTTGGACATATTACAGTGTGTGTATAGTATGTGCCGTTACAATGACCTTTCTGTAACAATCTCATTCAAAAAACGCGTGAGCCATATCAAAAACCATTTTACATGCTTCAGTTACGTAATTTTCTCGACGAATGTTTTGTAAAAAAAAAAAAGAAAAGGAAAAAAACTAAAACAATGCATTATTTATCTTACATGCACCATAATATGTATATATACTAACAATAAAAGGACTTGCAAACGATTTTAAACCAGCGCGCATGCTGTAACGTACGCAAAAGACAGGGTTAAGGAATCGGGCTGGTAGAAAACCTTTTGTCTTTTCCTTTTTTTATTCACCACCACCTTAATGGGGGGAGAGGAGGCGGATGAGAATAAGATCGTAAATCAGCAGCTAATCCCCGGGCGTGGCTACTTGCTCTTGACGTGAGATTTTTTGTGTTTAATGTATTCGTTACCCCAGAAATAGTTGTCCATTGTTTCTCCGATGATATAAAGGACATTACTGTATATGGAAATCACCACAAGAAACAGAGTTCGCATGGGTAATTTCAACACATGAAATATCGGATACACCCAGACGCCGCTCTTGAAGAATATTATAAGCATCCTGAAAATTTGTTGTTCTCGTAAATAAACTAATTCTATAGATTAACCCTTTGTACGTCTTGTAATTATATATTTTACTTAACAGCCAAAGGGTTAAATATCGATATATTAAAAATAATTCGTGACGTACCATGTTAAGTAAATTAGCATGAATGTTGTGTTGCCCATCATACCGTGCGAGCGTTTCGGATATTCTCTTGGCGAGATAATCGTTTCTATCATGATCGTGGCCACGATTGCCGTGTGCATCAAGTGATTCAACCACCATGGAAAGTAAGGATCAAGAATTTTCGGAAATACCAGTTCACGGTCAATGGCGTACAGGGACCAGAAGACTGACGCAACGAACTGTAATGTAATTGAAAAAAAAAAAAAAAAAAAAAAAGAATAAATATATGTATATCTATGCGAAACTGTGAAATGTTTAAACTTATTCATTTACCATGGCAGTAGGGAAAGCGATAATTGCGTGCACATTGTCTTTTAATTTACGTATAAACGGTGGTTTCTTGGGTCTGACGGTGTTCGTGCCGAACCAATCGTTCAGCAAGCATATGAAGAAGAATACTGCTTGAATGATCTGAAACATACAGTCGTCTTGATTAATTACTAAACTATGTTTGCTCTTCGTTGACGCAATGAATTACAAAACAAAAAAGGTAGTTTTTTTTCTTTGTTTTTACGTTCATTTGACGTCAGCTATGTGAATTTCTGAAAAATGCATGTATTAACACTTTACCGACCGGTGGTGGTTGCATATAAGCCTATAAATAGGCTACCGGTCGGTAAAGTGTTAATAGTATGTATCTGACGTTGTTGATTTATTCTTATACGTTATACGTGACATCTGTTCGGCTATGCTAGCCTCCTACAATCAATAATTATTATTCTCTTCCGCGTCTTTTGTTCGATGTTAACGTTTGAATGAAAAACAAATCGCAAATTTTGTAAAATTATACCAATTACCTAAGTTTGATGTTATAACAATTAAATTAAGATTACACTTGAGGGTTATCGATATAAATTAAATAATAATTCTATGATACTAGCGTAAGAACATTTTAAATTATATAATGACCACCACTGAACCCTGCATTGATGTATGACATGGCGTGTCACGTGCCATTGTTCCAAAGTGACATGAAGTAGTACTTGAACAGTTGAGGTTCGCTCTTCTACGAGATTGATAATTCGCATTGTCATTGCAAACTGGCCAAAAACGTATTTGTTGGCAGTAAATGATCATGAAGGAAAAATGGTATATCACGATGCATGGAAATCCGGAAATTCATAATGATCAACCGCTACAATTTCAATTGTCCTCGTTTCCCCAATTACGAGTATACGTGTGGTATGGAACGTGGTCCAACGAGTGTTTTCACTGTTGCATAATACAGTAATTGCTTGTTAGAAGAATCGTGCCTTCCGAACGATAATAAAAATGAAATATAAGTCTGTATAATTGTTCGATCCTGTGAAGCATTTAATTACAAATGATAATAACTGTTCAATTATTCATTATACATCGCAGACTACCATTAGATTTGCATCGTTTGTTAAATTTTGATGAATTATGTATAATTGGAAAAAAAGAACAAGGTTGAGTCATCGGGTAATGATACTAACCGCGTCCCAGAAAGTGAGGAATTTGAATTTCCCGCCGAAGGCGTTGTGCGTTCTGGCAATATCGGACGGTATAACGACGTACGCATAATCATAATACACTGAGAAAGCATACTGCAGACAACAGATCGCGTGAAATCCAATTCGTAAACTGTCCTGCATCTCATAAGTGTGTCAGTGTTTTCTGTATACTGAAACGGTTTAACAAGCACTCATGATAAAAATCATATTCGTTCGTCTGTGATCATACACGTATGTGCATGTAATGGATCGCAAAGAAACGATTAAACGAGACGGGACATTAATCTTTAAATGCGTTTGTCATATTTTTTTTTTTAGGTGAATCGATACGGATAATAAAAGAAATACACGGATCCACTTGCTCGGTAACTCAAAACGTGTTTCGGACTGAATTTTTGGATCCCCTATTTTTATCGTGACGAAAGAAACTTTTCTTGGACGCCATCACAGAACCACGATAGAATTTACACGTTGAATTATTCAAGTACAACCGTCACACTTTAAGTATGATTTCTACTGTGCATTTACATATATACTAAAAGATTTATGTTATATTAATATTTCTTTATTATGTATTTAAACGTGTGAAGTGTCAGTTAACAGAAGAAAAAAAACAAGCTAATAATTATTATATTTACAAGTTACGTAAGAAAATTAATCCTCGAATACGTAAATTGTACGCAACATAATTAATACGTGTAAAAATACGCGGTAATTATATTGAATTTTGTGATTGTAGAAAAAAAACCAGTAACTTTCTCAAAAGTTTATCATAAGAAATACCTACACTCGTGATAAAAATGAGATAAGAAAAAATGCAGTGTAATAATTTTATATGAAGTTGTGCTATAAATAACTCGCTTGGAGATTAGAATTCTTGTCTATGTATATGCATATTATATACAAACTATGATTACAAAAACATTAATGCAGGTGTTAATCAGAGTGATTGTATTTAATGTTTCGTTTTATTCGTTTTGATTGAGTATTACGGTTCAGCAAATTTACAGTAACATTAATTACGCGCGTTAATGTAGGCAGTATTATTTCCGATTTATCAATAACCGTTTCAAAGTACAAATGATAGATACAGTGATCTCGATCAGTATGATGTATTATGTTGTGACATCTTTTATCTTCTGTTGCACATATTTCAGTTTAAAGTCTACATGTCATGCCTTTAAATAGTAAAAAAAAAAAAAAATAATAAAGTTGTAGCTGAATTGACAAATAATGTAATCACTTTTAAAAGTCACGCGGATCACATTAATGAAGCGTTCGTTATTCTCATTTTATGTATTGCAATATGCTAGTTATATTAAAAAAAAAAAAAAAAACGGGGGATCCACTTTAACCGCGCCGATTTCATTATCACAAGCAGACAAAAAAAATATGATTAAATATCACTGAACAGAAGTTGTAATTTTACTGTACGACTGTTTTTTAGTGTCGCGACGGATTCTCAATGACTTCTTTTCTATTTTTTATTGCTTTTAGCGTCACAATTGGTACCTATAAATCGAATTTATTGCTTCTCACTAAGAAACACTACTTTTTTTTCGGGTCACATATACAAAGGCCACACAAATAGTATCGACCGCGTCGAATGCCCGCGACTTACTGACGGATAGGCGAAAATATACCACGAGAAAGAGAGAAATAGTTCGCCATGTGCACGAGGCTCATAAACCGATTGCACAAGTCAAGATTCACGCGAGTAAGTTAGACAGCTGAGAAACAGAGAAATATATAACAGGAAAGAAGGCAAAGGAGAAAGAAATGATGTATTCACACGAGTTAATAAAATATTGGTTGATAATACTTGCGACTACGACCGCGTGGAGTAACACTACCACGTTGTGTCTGCTACCAATAGAGTTGTAATATTGGCAAACTTGTACTTGGCAAGCAGCACGACGTTCATGCTTCTTGTCTCTCGGTATTTTTAAACGGCAAAGTGCATTGACTTTTATTGACGAGTAAATAAATGAAACATCCGTAACGTGGCATAAAAATAGAGCAACGTATTCAAGCGAATAGGGGCGTGCACGAAATAAAGACGAACCGTAAGATGACAGAGATGCAAAGTGTAGCTGACGATTCTTCCTATGCGCAGATGAGATGCGTAAACGTATTTTTTGAGTAGAGACGGGTTTTAACATTTCTTTCGAACTATCGTTTTTCCGCCTTGAATCCTTACAGTAATTTTACGATTCCACAGGCTGGTATCGTTGCCGAACACAACTACAGAAAATTTGTTTCGGTTTAAAACACGCTTTCTAAACGAAATTTAACGACGAGAAGCTGAACGAAGAGCATAGAGAAAAAAGAATTGCTGTAATGCGTTACGTGTTTTGCTTTCTACTATTATACAACACTTACACACTTACACCCGTGAGTTTCAAGAATAAATTTACATAATATATATAATAAATTAAATGATTTTACACACATTATTAATGTGTCAATGATGCCATAGGTTTTTCCCTGAAATTTATATTGGTATTAAAATACCAATTTTGAAAAAAAAGAAAAAAAAATTTTGCTTTTTCATTAATTTATGATTTCAGTACCATACTTAATAAATTTCCAACGAATCTTGTATCTTTGTTTCAGTTAACGAGACATTTGTTTAGAAACAATGAGTATTATGAGAAGGCGTGATTTAAACGATTAAAAAAAAACGTACTACGTTGGTTGTACATACATGTGGTAATCAGTGAATGAGCAAACATTAATGGGTGTGCCACGCACACAAGAAACTTCAGTTGCGTAACAAAGTTTTAATTTCCACTGCCTAAGTCTAAACAGAATCACAGTGCCATCTATTGACGTTTTAGCGACGTATATAGTGAATGTTTTTAAATATTTAATGAAACACGAATATCTTCAGAAACCAGAATTCAATATTTACATCTTACAATCAAAATATTTGAATATTTAAATAGCACCGTAAAATAAACAAAGGTAATAAACATTTATTTCAAACACTGATACATTTATTATTCTAACAACACCTTATAATTTATTTAACTGCTAGTATGGCAACTGCTTTTTACATTTTAATCATGTTGCAGTTGTTTATCTATCGTTTATCTGAAACATTTCTACTTCGAGTTATATGAAACGTTGCAAACCGAAGATTGAAGGTTAGACTCAAACGAGAATGTAAAAACAGAAAAAGGTATAAAACTCGTTACACTCACCAGATTCCAGAATGTTAGATATCTTCCCTGTCCTACGTCGAATTTTTTGTATCCCGCTGGTTCTATAGGAATGTCAACTGATAACATTATGCATATTGTGAACACGTTTATCAACAACGAACCACTGTGAAACAATTGATTTATAGTGTATGCCATCTTGATGAACCGCTACAAAAAGTATCAAATAACATAACATATCAGAAACAAATATATTTATAATTCGAAACAAAAAAAAAAAGAAGTTGACCACACAAATAAAAAAAAGATTTATGAATAGTAACGTAAAATCGGTATTTTTTCTGAAGCTAAAATAAAATGTACATTGGTAATGAATTTTTTATTTGTCTCAGGTCAATTTATTTTTTTGTGATTTAACGTGACGCAAACTTTGCAGAAAAAAAGAACAAAAATACTTGTGCAAAGTATTTATCGCTCGAAAAAAAGAAATTTTCTTAAATTGCAATATTTTTTATGGATTATTATCAGAAGCTTGTATCAATCGATGTCAACATGAAGAACAGTATCATTCGTGAACAACGATAAATACACGGAAATACTTTCGGTAACGTATTATACATATATGTACATATACATAGTTACATATAGAAACATGCATCTGTTAGGAATAATTAGGAGTAAAAAAAAAAAAAAAAATGAATCAAATCATAATTTATTTTTGATTCCTCTTTTCCAGCAACTGAAGAAAGAAAATCTTCAACCACTGATTTACATTGTCTTAGATCGAAAATTTTAATTATCGCGAGCTTCATTTCGTTTGTCAAATATGTATATAGCTTCTTTTATTGTTATTGCTTAACAATGTTCGTTTTCACGATAAAAATAATATACACTATTGAATATATTAATCATTAATTTGTTAATTTAATGATTCAGTTTAGTACTTCGTAATATTTGCATAATTTAGAATTTAGAATAAGTTAGTAATAATACCATCAATTACTAGTTGGTAATAATTAGTAATAATTTTATCTTCTATTTCTCATCTATTTTAATTGATCGATCAATTAAAGACGGTAGTCCGCCGATGCGTCTTCGGTACAATCTACATATGTATATTTACGTTATTATTCCGTGGATCGCTTTATTTATGCTATTTCTTGCAATTACACGATAAGCTACAATAAACAACACACAAGTAAGTGAAAAAGTTTGTTGCTTAAATCAGTTTATTTCATAGTTATATGCATTTATATTTCTGTCAATGATGGGGTGTCAATACGTTTTCGCGGCACTGTAGATACACGAACTTTCAATGAACAAATGCAATGCTATCGGGATTAAAAAGACATGAATAAGTTATAAATTTTCTCATTTTTTTCGATGTGATTAACACTTACAGTTTTAGTGATCGATAACCATCGTGATAGTTGACGTATTAATTATTTCTGACGCAATATTTATTTCAACCAACATCTTTTAGCAACCCACCTGATGAAAGTACCGAGGACTCGTTTTAGAGTGTGTTCAAAAATTGAGAGTGTGTATGAAGGGGCCACAGGTAGATGGCAAGCCTCGTTGACTCAAGATGAAGAACAATTTAAACGGAAAGCTAGCCACGAACTGATAGCCGATTGTGTCCCACGATCATTCACGACTCGTTATAAGCAACGATAGATGTAACCCAACGGCGTTCCCTGATTCGTCGAATGTTCACGAATGATTAAGAACCGGTAGTGTTACAGGTCTTGTCATTAAACAATTTAACAGCATGACAAATTTACACACTGTGAAATACAATAAATTTACAAATATTGAATGAAATTGTATTACCTATTGAACTGATATAGAGAGATAGCTAAATTAATTAATACAAGTAAAATGAAATTGTTATTACCTATTGAATTTACATAGGAAGATAGCTAAATTAATATAAATTGAATTTGATATTTAATTGTAACTTATGAGGGGAGGAATATAGTTTATAAATATTGAATGAAAATCATTCTAAAAAACGGTATAAGTACCTAGTATAGATTATACGCGTTCGACTGGTCATAGGATTCTCTTCACAGAATCAGCACTATTTAGCTTTTTGATCCGTACACTGCCATCCGTCAACGCGAATTTGTCAGACGATGCGCTCAAGATTTTCGACTGGCAGCTAACGGGTTATGAACTGTTGTCTTGAGCTTGATAAAGAGCGTTTACTAATAATATCTTTCATATTTTTTCTCCAATATTAACTTTATGTATAAAACACTTTTAACAACAAAATTTGATATATTTTTTTGCATTCTTTGTTTATCTTTTTCAATAAAAAGCCGTCATTTATCTGCAGAGATATTAAAAATGGAATTTCATTGCTTATGAAGGAATTCATCAAAGTTGCAACAATATATCGGATACGCCTCATTTTTAATTTATGATGATCTTTACTTTGTAAAGTTAATTCGATGGTACAATATGAAGGCAACCAATTTATTAGCTGCACTTTATATCCCTTAGGTGATACACATGCTGGCATCTAAGGAGAATTCGTACCTCTGACTAGGAAGCCTTATCACAGTCTTCCGTATTTTTTTCTTTTTTTTTCTCTTTTTTTTTTAGAAATAATTATTACACTTATACGGTGTAGCAAAAGATGTTATGCCACTATCATTGCATCTGTATGATACAATATTCCGTGCATCTTACTCGTGGCGCCCTCGAGTTGCAATTGCTATAACTAACTTTTCTGTCGCGTTAGTTACCGTTTATTGCAAAGTAAAGAAGAAATAAAATCCTGAACCGTAACGATTGTTACAACATTTATTTCTATGTTTTGCTGTTTAATGCTATAGATTTAATATTTTCTATTTATTCAATTCCAATTTTTTACATCAATAAACTATTATAATAACCATTATGTTTGTCCCACTGATATATATTTTTAATTTTCGTTAAACATTCTTAATAAAAGTATTTTCTTTATACTGGCAACAAATATATTGTATAATGATTTTCGATTCTTTGTTCTTTTGTTAGCAGCGAAACACGTCCTTGTTGGTAGTCGAGTGATTCATAGAGGGCTCACAATCGGGTCGACCAACTGTCAGTTTCGAATAGACAGTTTCGCGCCGAACGTGCAACGTTCGTTTCGTAGTGCTTGTTGAATCGTTCAATACTTTGTAGTATTTTATCATTTCTAGGAATAATTTTGCCTGTGCGTTCGCGTCTGAACCCGTCCTTTTCACTTCTATCCGTGTGGTGGTCAAGTTGGTCGTGTTATTTGTGGTTAATGCAATTCGATACGAAACTATATCGTTGACGTAGCATAAACAGCTAGGTAACTATACACTGCACTTACGTCCTCGTACAAAAAGCATGCAACTCGCTGTCATTGTCACCTATCCGTCGAAGCGTATAATTACTTGAAACAGAAATTAATTTTTGCGTAAGTTTTCGACCACGTGTATATTTTATACTCGTTTAAATTTCTTATCGTTATTGAAAGACTTCAAGTACGACGTGACTTGCACTGTTTTATGCTAATGTTTTTTCCCCTCCGATCAAAGGATTCGAATAGACGAAGCGTAATAATTTACTCCCGTTCGCACCTTTGCCGTGTTGCAATCGTTCCTCTCTAAATGGAGGAATAACGTAAGTACAATTTATATACTTTCCTTTTCGTTTCGAAAATTTAATCGATTATGACTGTGTTTCTTCGAAATGCATTACAATACATTATAACTTTTACAATCTTTTGCTGTGTATTTAAAATTTCATTATTGGCGTGTATGTTTTCAATCGAAAGTGGCAAAAGACGAAGCATCAGAATCATGGGAAAATAGGTTGCGGCCATATTTCACGGCGTCAAAAGAAACCGGTAACTTCTGTCTTCTTCTTGACCGTGTACATGTATCTACCGTTATGTTGCGTAACATATGGCGGCGTTATCCGAACAGATCTGTTTCTGTACTTCGAATGTACACAAGCGTACGATGCACCGCAAAGAAAGAAAGAAAAAAAAAACGAAAAAAGAAAAAGAAATCAGTAATGTATCACGGTTTCAAAGCTTCGTGATCGTTTACCAAAAACATTATATCAGTTTTCGCAACTGTCGATCGAATTATAAGTTTATCGGTTGAACAGTTTGAATTCGCACGTTATCGGTACACTCCGATGTTATGTTTCAAAATTTATACATTGTGTAGCGTATTCGTTTACGTTCTCTGATGAATTAATAGTAAGCATTTAACCAAGAACAATCGATCTTGGAACTTAAATAATACGCTTATTGATCGTTAAACCGAAGTACGATATAGTTTGATATTGAATTGTTGTTCGCAGCTAAGTGATCTTAAATTTTACCGCCATCGGAGGACTCGTGCGTGAGTTGATCGTTTTATTGAACTCAATTGAAAATGGCGGCAATACATTAGAAGCATCGTCGAGTATCGTTGCTGTTCAAATCATTCGTGGTAGCAAATTTGTTAATCTGCTTAGTATAAAATGTGTATTTTTCACAGTTCGCGTGTAATTGTATCGAAAATTCGAAAAGAACGTAGAAAATTAATTTAAAATTACAAAATGTATGTTACAGGTACGCTATCGTTACACATAAAGGTAAATAATTTTGTTTTATTACTGGATAAACGTTTGTGTGCGACAAATTACAAATTCACATTCGTGTTATTTTTAATTGCAGATTTAAGTCGCTTAGAATATGTATATCGACGAACAGTTTCAGCGGGCATAACTAAACAACGATATCGCTGACCCTCGTCCTTGACGAAATCGATCGATGGAAGAATTGAATGGTTTCGCGCCATAAAACAAGATCCTATTGCTTTATCGGATACACAGTAGTGTTTCAATCATCGAACCACTTGTCTGAAGAGTGTGTAAGTCCTGCGTTTAAAATTCATCGATCGCCGTCGAAACTCTTTTTACAATCTTGCACTTTTGAACCCGTGAATCGTCACGATCGTTGCAAAATTATCAGAATTTCGTTTATTTTCGAGATTTTCGCAATCCTTTCATAACAATCTTAATGTCTGTCGTTTTTCTTTTTTCTTTGTACAGAGACACGCTAATTGTCCACGTGCGTGAATCGAGTCACAGGAAATAATGTACGGCGGCGTTATAAATAATTGCGTGAGTCGACAAATTCATTCGCTCGACGTCAATTTCACGAAGATACACCGATGTACTTTATTTCAACGTTTCAATGTAATACATATTGCTTGATTTCATTCCAAGTTCTCGTTACGATACACCGCGTTACGTTTGTAGGTTAACGACAGCTCGATCGGACGGTGGTTAATTTTCGAAGACGCGTAAGAAGAGAAAACAATCGAGTTCATCGTTTCCGGGGTGTTACGTTTCACCGAACTAACGATAGAAAAAGAACCGGATACGAGGCGTCTGTTAGATTAATTTTATTTCTGAGAAACCTTGCTCGTGAAGAAACAGGCTAAAACGCTGAAAGTTAAGCCCTTCGTGGTACGATTAGTCCAAGCGACAGATTCAAAGGATTCTCGTGTTAATAGAAACTCAGTGCCGTCCCTGGAGTTTGCGGAGCCCAGAATCAAACCCGATAATATTTAACTCTTTGCACTCGGAGCAGTTTTGGTGCAGATCGAATTTAATCTACTTTACCAGCAAAACTTCCAAAAACCAAATACGCTATTTTGGTAGAAAAGAGATACAAATGATTATCAATCTATTTATTTTTATTCCTTTCCTTATAAATGTTCACATTTGAAAATGCTCTGGTAAATTAAATATGTCCCCCCTGACGAGACGATCGAGTGCAAAGGGTTAAAATTATAGTCGAAAACGTTTATAACGCATTTCACGATCAAATTCTATAATTCGTTTTTCGTACGTTAACGTAATTACAAATTTCAGTGGCAGTGTATTTAAAAATTTCTGTTCTTACTGTAAATTGTATAATTAGGTTCGATGTACCTGGTAACAGTTGTCATATATTTTACTACGGACGTGCGGTCTCATTTTTTGAATTTACCTGACGGTTTACCTGATAGCGCAACAAGAACGATCGGTGAGTCAGCCGTACCGGTAACCGGCTTCGTTCGTCTTTTTCTCCATCCTTCTCTTTCACACTGTCACGAACAACCCTTCCATCTCTGTCTGTACTCTGTCTCACCCTATCACGCTACTTCTTCCTTTCTATCTTAGCCTTCCAACTATCCTTTCTTCCTCCGGTTTAATTTCAGCGCAGGTTGTTCTTTTTCTCTTTCTGTCGGTATCTTCTCTCCACGCCTGGAACGCAATAGACCTGTTCCTCGTCTCTTTCTAACCCACCGTTTCTATATTTTTACTCTACATCCATCGAAGCCAACGACCAATCGTTCTACTTATTCATTTTGTAATGATCCGATCGATTAGAGACACTTGAAATTTTAAACAAATCATTATTACACCAACGACGTGTGTTTCACTTTCATTGTATTAAACCAACAGCTATAATATCGTTTTTGTTTGTTTTTGTTGATTTATTGAATATATTTATAATTGTACACGGTTGTACAAAAGTAATTGAATAATTTGTCGCTCGTCGAACGGACACGAAAGCGTTTTTGAATCCGTCGTTTCACCGAAGTCGATTCTTTTCCTTCTTCAACCAAGAGCGCAATCGTCTCTCCTTGAGCCTCCCTCACTCCTTTATTTCCCAATGCTCTAACACTTTCGAGCGAATCGCAACACAGGCGACTTCATTGCGCGCCGTTTGCTCGTGACTGTTCGGAGCAACGAGGCTCCTTCGACACACCGGGGTCCTTTGTCTCTCTTTCGATTACGAATGTTTAACCGGACACGTTCGATGGTGGTGAAGAAAACAATTGTGCAGTGTATTCAGATGACTCTGTGAAACGGTTCTTTAGCTTTATCGAATAATATAATCAAACGATAACTCCGAAAGAAAGGGACAAACAGAGGCGTGATTCTCGTTTATACTCTGTGCAAGTTGATTGTTAGAAAGAAAGTTTTACAACGTTAAATTTCACGAGTAGCAGTTGGCTGTAACAAAGGTTTTATTTTGATCTTCGTGTATACTTGGAATAAATGTAAGAAATAAAATTGTGTAGTTGTACAAGTGATCTTAACAACGTCTGTTTCAATACGTTTTCTATTCGGTTATAGTTGATATGTTTATATCATAATCACGGATACCGCAGTTAACACAAGTATATTCTTCACGATTCTTTTCAAACAAACTCAAACTAAACGCACTATGAATAGAAACTTAAAAATTGAAAAATAAAAAAAGAATTTAATTGTATGTAACACAAGGGAATTAACTTGTTGAAAAGTATCGTGAACGTGCCAAGAATACGCGCCACTTACTGACATATGTTCACTCCAATGTATAATACATTAAACTGAACGTAATAAATATTTGATGAACAAGCAGGTTTCATATAACGATTATAAATTCAAGACCGTTTACCTTTCTCTACTTTCAAGTAAACCTAATGAATCATTTGTGAATGATTTTATCGAGATTATTAAATCAAAATCAAAATTCCGACGAACAGTTACGCGAACCGGTTAAAGGGTCTACCCGTTTCACTTAGAAATGACTCACTCTTGTTGCAATCGTGCCTTGTTTGATGTCTTATTATTTATCACCGCGTCTCATTTGTCGTTTTCAATATACATACTGATAACACCGTAGAAGTATAAACAAAATAATTCTAATTATGATCAAACAGAAAAGAGAATTCTAAAAGTCTCGATCACAGTTTTGGGCTGTTTCAAAAACGAATATTCAAAACATTTTATTTCTTTACATTTCGTATCCGCAACTAATGGATCCGAGCATTAATCATTGGCACAAAAATAGAAACGCGTTTAACAGATAAATTTTGATTGCATAACGTGTCATTTACTTAATGGGAGTGTCTGTTTCGATCGGTCCTACCCTAACAAGATATGTGTACATTACTGTAATCTATCAGTTGTATCTAAAAATATGCTTCTTACCGTTTGTCTAACTCTGTACGCATTGATAGTGTTCGAAAATTATTGACGTAAAGCTTTCGCAAGCTTTACGTATGTACGGAAGCAGGGATCTATCAGTGACGAGGGATTTGATGATAACTGAATGTTACAATAATTTGATTGTTTCAGTTTCACGGTGAAACAGAGAAAGGGCTCTCAAAATGGCCGAGTACTGTGA
Organism: Stelis phaeoptera; assembly: GCA_943735885.1. Taxonomy (NCBI): domain Eukaryota; kingdom Metazoa; phylum Arthropoda; class Insecta; order Hymenoptera; family Megachilidae; genus Stelis; species Stelis phaeoptera. The sequence goes on from OX030933.1 coordinate 11,253,407, forward strand.
ATACATGTGGGATCCTACAAGGGGTCACGTGAACACCGCTTTGGCACGGAGTATTTACGAGGAGGAGGCCAGGTTTGATAAACGCGACAAGAAATTGGCCATTAAAACTGTCAGAGCGATATTGCGTGAAATGCCGGATGTAGGTAAGAAAGGGTGTACGATACAAGCGATATCTTTCCTCGGTGTTTATGTGGAGAGTTAACAACTTAAATTGAATTTTGAACTTTTGTTCCTTTTTACGTTTGATCCGGTTTAGTTGTTTTATGGATCAACACGTTGCATCGGAAGCTTTCGATTAAAGTCCTTGGCGTTAGGACGACGACGATCTTTCGTAAATAAAATCAGTATCTTTGTACAAATGTTTGTAATGAGAGTTCATAACCTTCTTCTGTGCGGCATGTAATTATACGTAGTTTTCTTGACAAAGATACACCTCGTTCAGTCGGATAGTAAAAACCTTTGCGTCTCGTTTCGTGCAAGCAAATTAAGCTACGACGCTTTCTGATTCGTTTTCAATACGTCGATCCACGAATTTCCGGCATTATAATGTTCGCGTTCGATCGGCTTCCTGTCAGCTAGTTTTTTCACGCCAGGCATTACAATGACCCCCTAGACTTGAAGCACTGCACGGATGAATACATTACGCGTTTCCTGTTGGCCCGGAAGTATCGCACGGAACAAGCTGCTGCCCTGATAGCTGCTTATCAGGCGCAAGTAGCACATCGACAGGATATCTTCGGCAATCTGACGGCCAGAGATCCAGCCTTGCAACGGGCGTTACGAGCGGGTATTCCCGGTGTACTTCCTGCACGTGACAAGTAAAACTTTGGATTTTAATAAACGTATAAACTTAGGAGAATGTAAAAGTGTTAATGCTTCGATGCTTTGATATTAACACGTTGAGCGCGGCACGCCGCGCCGATTTTGCTGTCCTTTCCGTTTAGCGAGCGCTCAATTACATTATATTATATTATATTGTATTACATTTATTTTTTAACTTTGATACTGCCGGTCCCACTCACCGACGCTGTCCATACGAAAAGTTTGAACTTTGAAAATTTAAAATTTAGATATTTGATAGTTGGAAATTTGAAATTTAGTGATTTGAGATTTGAAAGTTTGAAATTTGGTAATTTGGAAATTTCGAAATTAAAATTTGGAAATTTGGAAATTTGAGATTCGAGATTTGAAATTTGGTAATTTGGAAATTAAAATGTAGAAATCTGATATTTGGAAATTTGGAAATTTGAGATTTGAAAGTTCGAAATTTGGTCATTTGGAAATTTGAGATTTGAAAGTTTGAAATTTGGTAATTTGGAAATTTAAAATTTGTAGATCTGATATTTGGAAATTTGGAAAATTGAGATTTGAAAGTCCGAAATTTGAAACTTTGGAAACTTAAAATTCAGAAATTTCCAAACAAAAAGTTTCCACTGTCAGTCCCCAGGTAAGTACTGACGCCGGCAGAACGGAAAGTTCACCGTCAGTCCGCAGGGACTGACGCGACGTCGCGTCGTGCTCAACGCGTTAATTAAGTTTAAACAAATTCCCGCCATTTTGTGTTATTGAGAAATTAGTACACAAGACATAGAAAATAAAAAGCTTTTACATACCTCTAATATATTCGCTTCTAAAACTCTTCATTATTACATACTTCCATACCATCTTTCAAGACGAACCAACATTTTAAATTATTTTCCAGGAAAGGGAGATGCGTACTTGTCTTTCTAGCCTCGCAATGGGACCCAGTCGCCGTGCCAGCTTTGTCCGTTCAACGAGCTATCTTTCTGGTTCTTGAAATCCTGATCCAAGATCCAAGAAATCAGGTACACCGTGTAGCGAGAATCGTACGATTATTTGAACAGCAATAACGTTCCTCAGGCTGTAGCTTTGAACGGTCTAATTTCTTTTTCTAGCAATCCGGTTTCGTGGCGGTGGTAGATTGGAGCGGATTCTCTCTAAGGCAAGGCGGTGCCTTGGGCGCTGCGGCGCTACGAAACCTAATAGCTGCTCTTCGCGGACGATTTCCGGCCAGATTCAAAGCTATACACTTCCTGTCGGCGCCGCTCTACGTCCAGGCGACATTGGCCCTCGCGAAACCCTTCCTGGACGAGAAGACGCGAAATAAGGTCAACATCGAGTTATTATTTATTCTTTTATTCGTATTTTAAATTTTCTAAAATAACTCGTTGAAAATAATATTTTTACACATACAACAATTATAGCTTTCTTGCAAAGGTTTGCGTGCTTTTTGCATACATGATTCTAGATACGAAAAGTTAAATATTGACTTGTTGATAATTAAAAGTAACACGTCGCGAACGCTAAGCGGCACGATGTTTACACACGAAACAGGACTAGTCAGTAGATTTGTACAAACTTGCTTTAACCTCGTTACAAGTGTGCTATCTTAACATCTCTACCCTTACAGATCTATTTACATGGAAACAATTTGAGTACCCTACACGAACACCTGCCCACTGACATCTTGCCAGCGGAATTAGGTGGCACAGGACCGGCCTTTAACCCAGGACTATGGGCCGAACCAGTGATTCACTCAGCGATGAAGGAGGCTGAACTTGCCGCGATGAAAAAGGAGAAAGAATCAGCCGAATGCTCGGAACAATCTTGTGATAACAAATACGAGTGTAAAAGTACGCGAGATTACAACACGAACGAGACGGACACGACGAAGCTGAGAAATGGCGCGAGCAGAGAAAACGGAAGGCGATTCTTTAATCCGTTCGGGAATTCGACGAGAAATCAATCCGCGAAAAAGATTGAAGGAATAAACGTAGAATTAAACTTAATCAATTGCTCTAACGGGCACGAGGGAACGAGACGGGAGACGAAGGACAATAAAACGATACAGAAAGACGAGGATTGTAGAGCTAACAACAAAACGTTAAACAACGGCAATTCCGATTACTTCAACGATAACAAGGAACGATATAAAGATTCTGAGGACAATTTGTTAGGATTTCGATCTGAAAGATATTCGCACGACGACGATAGTAAGGATAATTCGTTGGACAACAGGTCCGAGAACTCGCTTATTGATACAGGTAAGAACGAAAATCCTTCGGAGGAAACGAATCTCATAACGTAATGTTAATTATTATTATTTTTTTAACTGTACTTAGGTTAACAAAATTGAGTACTTACACGGACTGTAAGAACTATTAACATCGATTTCCAATTCAGATGTTGTTAGTTTTACAGTCGGTGAAATACAGTAGGTCACACAAAACAAATTTTTCTTATTCTAATAGACTGTAAGGAATGCATTGTGATATGGTAAACATTTATTACGTTTTTAAATGTTGACGAGGCTTTTGTTGACTTCCTCTCCTTTTTTTATGAATATGAGGGCTTGTTATTTTATCAGGAATCAGTACTTTTTAGATACTTATTAGAATGTTTAAAATGAACTCATCAGTCATTTTTTCAAAAAATATTTTATTATGAAATATGAAGTAGTTTTTATAAAAATGCTTCACTGGCTATTATTATCGTACATTAGGATAAACGATATAAAAATTGACAAGTAGTATCATGTTAATACAATTGAAACAATTTTTCCGCTTTTTTACTTAATTATTTTAAATTGTTCGATATTGTCGTTCGTAGGAAAAGAAAATGTAAACGAACATATTTAACGTTCCTTCTTTTTGTCGCATGTAGAACAACGTAATTTATATGAAGGATTTACAACTAGTACTTACACTGTGAACTTAAATTTATGATATATTTATGAATAAGGTTAAATCAATCTTTGTTGAGATTCGTACTATTTTTACATTTGTGAAATTCACATCAGTGTCCATGTTTTTAAAAAAAGGTTTCCACGATTCGTATTAATACTGTAAATATGTATTAAATTATTTATTAATATCAAATGTATCATGAAGATGAAGATCTCTTATCTCATATTGCATCTCTGAAAAAGGCATCTTACATACTTATACGTATAATTTTAGGTTTTATACAACATTGATGTTTTTTTTCCCCCTTAGTTTTACGTCAAAGAATATATATTTTTGGATAAAAGTATATTTTAACGTTTAGAATATCTTCTCTTTGGTCCAGTTTTATAGATTGAATTTATACCAATGTTACGTTATAAATTAATTAGATTTAAAACTGAAATCACACAAATCGGTCGTTGACGAATGAGAAACGGTAGTAGAATAGTGAAATACAAATTTATTATATTAGTACATAAAATATATTTATGTATACGATTTTTAACATCAATACACATTATAAACATCGAATCTTTAATACTTTATCACATTACCGAAAGCATCCTGCTATCATATAATTTCATTTCACTTCTTTTCTTCTCTCATACATTCTCCCCTTCCCTTTCTCACTTTCTCTAAATTCGTATGAAAATAGAAAATCCTATATAGAGATCTATAATGAGGTATATAAAAACGGTAGTCAAATATAATGTAATAAGTTTACTTATGTACAAACGTTCTAGTTCCATGAACCGGATTCTTTTTATAATAAAAAGAATCATTCGACACCAATTTATAATACATATTTGTGGATACTTATGTATATAAATATGTGATCGCGAAAGCTATCGAGTTCTCTCATTTAAACCGTACCACTTTCATATGCTCAACAATACCCAATTTTCTTTTATTTGTATAAACGATTATTTAAATCGGCATAAGTATAAGAAATTCGTTTCTTAAAATACGTTATCAAACATTTCGGATGTTCAGACGTGGATATCTACTTTCTCGATACGAATTTGTACTTTACCGGATGATTTTCTTCTCGTACAAAATTATACGGGTTTAAATTAATTCTCGAAAAATAACGACGGCAGGGTACGATAAAAGGAAGCGTTGTCCGCTGTACCATGCGCATGATTGTTATCTAAAACGCACGTGTGTCAGGCTACGATTGGAGGAGGAACCCAACCACCGAAAGCCCGTTCCAGCTCTTCAGCAACAGCTATCGTTAAGTGATCTTGATACAGTCCACCAACGACCTGTTACAAGTGAAATCGCATGACAATTCAAAGTAACTATACCGGATGATAGAGGAATTAAAAGAATATTGTACCTGTATTCCAATGGGAAGACCTTGCTTGTTCAGACCTAAGGGACAAGCAGTGGCAGGTAAGCCCAAGACATTAATAATACCAGTATAAGAGAAGTTGAATGGTTTGATCAATGGTTCGTGATGCAATGGTGCTGCAGTTGGATGAGCAGGGTAAAGGAACACACCATCTTCACCTAAAATATCCTATAAAAAAAAGAAGAAAAAAAAATAATAACTAAAAGCATAAAAGGAATATAGCAAGGGAAAGAAAAAATCTGGATGTTTTGGATACATGCTTCAAATTCAATCAATCTCGTTTCGTCTTATACGATGGAAACAAAGTTGAAAAAGAAAAGACTATGCACACTATCGAGTAAAAGGGAAAAAGTTCATTCTTCATGCAAAGTGGCAATTTTTGTTGCTACTTATTAGAAAGAAAAACACGTGATACCGTGACAGATAGAGGCAGACTAGTCGTTCGATCGTTTTGATAGACTCAAGAAAGAAATCACATCCAGTTAGAAAGAGTATGGTTCCGCAATTCGATAGTAAGAATTAATCGAGTACATCTTGCGCGATATTTTGGAAAGAAGAAGATAGGAGCCGATTCCGTTCCTGATAAGTTACATTACGGATATACTTATCAATTTTAAAATACATCAATAATTTATAGATGATAAGAGTTCATCGATTTAACACATTGATTAGAATACTTCTCAGCGATCGTACCTGAAACTCTCGACAAAGATCTTTACTTTCTTGTACCAATTTGGTGTGCTCGTCGCTTCCGTATTTTACGGTGAATCTTTCAAACGCAGCAGTGAGAAGAGCTATCAATGTATGGTTGCTTAGGAACAGCATCCACTTTATAAATTCCCACCATAGAGTTATATGACCATTTCTGTTTGCTAATTCGTACGTAAAATCTTTCTCGTCTTTGCAGCACATGTTCGCCACCCAAAGAGCCATGCTCTTCTTCATCTTCCTGATACTAAGTTTGGTCGCCTTAATTTTGTGCGCTTTCTCAAAATAATGGACCACCTTTCTCATAGCCTCTTTTATCTCGATATCAACAGGGGATATTAACATCTGGCCACCATCGTCCTCCATGTAATATACCTTGATCTTTGAAACATCTACTTTTTCATCCAAACGTAACATGTCCGCATTTTTGTTCGCAAGAACTCTCAAAATAGGCAAGAGGTCTTGGGCGTATCTACACATTGGGCCAATCGCAAGCAATCGATCTTGGTCCTCGCTTTGGGCGCTCGGATATTGACCATCGTTAGAGACTATTCCTTTGGAAGGTTTGTGGCCGAAGATTCCGTTAAAAAAGCATGGCATACGAATCGAACCGCCAATGTCCGATCCTATCCCCATCGGAGAACCGGCTGCTGCTTGTATGCAACCTTCGCCTCCGGATGATCCTCCAACAATATGCCTGGTGTTGTAAGGATTTCTTGTTGTTCCATACAAACAATTACTAGTCTCCCACCACATGGCTAATTCGGAAACGTTCGTTGTCGCCAGCGGGATAGCTCCTGCAGCTCTCATCAATCTTATTACTTCCGCGTCGCAATCAGCGACTGTATTTTTGCGAACGGTCAGACCGGCTGTTTGTTTCATGTTGGCGATACGGATACAGTCCTATCGCAGGAAACAAGACATATATAAAACTGTTAAATAGAACGTAGCAGTTTCATTTAGATAGAGAAATACATTAAACTTACTTTTGTTGTAAAAGGCACACCAAAGAAGGGTTTCTCTTTTGCTAATAATTGAATCGACGAATCGTCTTGAGATTTCAAGAACTCATCACATTTTTTTGCTTCTTTCAGAGCATCTTCGAAGCGATTCTCAACCATACAGTTTAATACTGGTTGGACTTCTCTTATCCTGTCTATGTATGATTGAACTACTTGCTCTGAAGTTAACTATGAACAAAAAATTTTCATTGATTATCGAGTCTGATTGCAACCCGGTTAATTCATCCGGAGACGAACGATAATGAGTTTACCTGTTTGTTTCGAATTTTGAAAGCTAAGGTGGTTGCATTATGTAAAAGAGTCAAATCCTTCAGAGGTGGTTGTGATTCTGCCGGGCCGCTCAAGAATGCCATAAACAGGTATATTTTCTTGGCAATCAGTTCAATTATTCTGTGAATCGCATTTATCACTTGCCCTCTGGACTGCATTTTCTGAGATTTTCTTTTTGACGACATTTGCCTGTAAAAAGTAGCATACCACGATCTCGAATTACTTCCACATGAATGACGATAAGCATACAAATAATAATCGGTGGATTACTTTATCATTAGTACAAGTTAATCAACTATGTAATCACAGCCGACAGTGTCAGACGATAACAAAGTTTGTACTGTAAGCCATAAAACAACGTCGTTAAGCGTAAAAAAGGTTTACATTATTCCAATTCAATATTCTCGTGCATCGTTTCGTTTCGATCTTAATTTTATACAATAGAAACGTAAAAAAGAAAAAAACGCTCAAAGCGAAAATGTTTATTTAAAACTCTTCGTTTAGCGCGCGTATTATGTACTGAATCATGCAAATCAATGAAAATACTACTAATACTACAATCCTCGAACGTTACTCTACATGTCGCTTCCTTGATCATTATTCCTTCGGAATATTAACATGCCTGATACATTATACAAAGTGATTCTATGCTGGTGTCCCTACATGCGTGAAACGAAACAACAGCCTTTGGTACGCGTAGCGGGAGAATCACTCTGTATAAACGTTACTGTCATTATGTGTCATTTAATGGTCGTTGAAATAGGTCATCGCATCATGTTGACACGGCTTGTAATAGCGTGTAATTTAACACACACCCAGACGGATTATAATTGCACATTAGATAAATACATTTTACATCGTTGCTCGTCTGGATCATTATGAATCAATTGTTTACGTTATGTCTGCATATCATCCCGTCGACCTTGCGTTACAAATTATCTCACCGCGTGTTTTATGGTAAACGCCGGTCCGTGTATCGATTAATCACGCGCACCACAAATGGCTGTCGGACGAGCATCCGAAACAATTTCTCGAATAGAAGAAACAACGAGGAACGTGCAAAATTCGACGCGAGGTCTACGCTGACTGATTAACCAAATAATGATGAAATCGCAGAATCACGGCATCAAGGTTATCGCAAACTTATACATATATCATGTGAGTTTGACAGTGTTCGTACGGGTCGGAAACGCAGCGCTCGTGTCACATTTCAGGCCGTTTTGTTTTACACTTTGGGCGTGTACCACCCGTCGAAAGTTTGCTGCGAAGTCGTTCGCGTAACAGGAGAGAGGCAAGCTCTCGTCGATAAAACGATGGTACGGGGAACACGGGCGTATTAACGATCGCGATCAGAACGGTTTATTGGTTTATTGATCGAGATTAATTTATGAACACAGTTATCCGGGATGAACCGGTGAAGTTATTCGTGTAACAGTGATCGAGTCATCGTTCTGTTTGTAACACAAAACGATACTTTAACTTGGGATAATCTGAAATTCAGTCGATTAGAGATACAGGAGCGTAATTATGATGTATGAAAATATCAGTTGAACAAACGTGTCTCGATTTACTTACAATAAGCGATAAGGCGAGGGAGCCGGCAATGTCCGTTACAAGTCGATGAGCTAATTGGTATTATGACACCTTGGCGATAAAAATTTGATTTAAGTTACGAGTCATTGACACCCGTGTAAATATTCGCGCCTTGTGCGACGCTGCTGTCTTCGCCACTCGACCAACACTCGACTGACACAACTCGCGAACCAACGCTTACACCTTCATCGCCGTCGACGTCGACTGTATGGGATTCGCGCAATCGCTATAACCGCTCGACAACCTTTTATGCGCTGGAGAGATATTTGACAGGCTGGGGATAGGATGTAAGATGGCGGCCGCCAGGTAGCGATGGGAACGATGCCCTCGTGAACGATATCGATCATTTCGTTGAACGTATTATGAGAAATCAGATAAATATGTTTAGGCTTACCGCATCTTTTACTGTATTGATAACAATTCGAAGCATTCACTTTTTTTGTCATACATACCTGGTAATTAAACAAATTATTATAAATCTGGCATATGTAATGATTGTATTAATTGAAAACATTGGCATTATTCTTGCTACTGTTTCCCGTAGACCTACATAGCTATTGCTTGTTTAAATACCTGTATCGGCGAACACGTTGGTAAATGTTTGACAGTGTTTATCGCTTAACCACGCATTTATGCGGGCAACCGGTTTCGATATCTCCTTTCGTATGGAAAAAGTTTAAAAATCAATTCGATCGTAATTACACTACCCACACTTTTTTTAATAAAATACTTCATTCATGAAACGAAGAGTGTGTCTATACCGGCGTATTCGAACTTGTTTTACAGAAAATGTTATAATATATCTTAATCAATTATAAATATATTTACACTGTTTCTTTTCGTTTCACTTGTTATTCTCTTTCATAACAGTTTTGTGGCATTCTGTCGCTTTCGAGACACGGAACGATTTGAAGAAACTCTCGATCACTGATTCTCGAGAGCTCGCTAGAGGTCGATTGAATCGCAAACCGATCGACGGTTAGTCGGCGGGTAGAGGAGAGAGGGAATGGCGTTAATGGCCGCGCGTGCGTGTACAGGACAGGGTGAATGTCATTTTGTGACCACTTGCTTCCTTATCACTCCACAAAGAACGCTCATTATCCTTTGGTGATTTTATTATTGGCTGCGTCTCGTGCCGAGTTAACGACGTGGCGGTATAAGTGCGGTGAAACTGGCTTCCTACGTTTTCCCGACCTGACATGCGGCTCCACGATCGCTGATCACACTTTTGAGGTTAGCTCACGAGCGCGCGGCGTTGCGCCGCAATATATTCTCTCGCGAAATCCATTCGTTCTCGATTCGTATGATTTCGAGACGATTCTGTGACGATATTTCCGTACGTCGAACGATTTGTCAATATTTTTGAAATCGTTTCGAGAGCGGGAAACGACTTCGGGTGCCATCGTAAACCAGAGCCATTACGTTTATTCGCCTCGTCCCACTCCCACCCGCGATTCATTTCGATTATCGTTTTATTAATATTTCCATATGGGAGAGAGTCTCGTACTTCCTCACCACAACATCATACATAGATTAAATACTTTCGAACGAGTACTTCCGGTTTCCTTCTAACCCCTCTCTGTCGCTAATTCCGCTACTGTTTTCCAACTGTCTGCTCTTGAATATAATTAATAATTGTTTTCATATTATCTACCGTTTTAATTTCACTGTCATTATCACTGATTTTATCATCTTTTTATCGTTTATTTAATCCGCACCGGATATTGTCGTTCGACGTTGATGTTGCGTCGGAATGTCGGAATTAATCAAGTTTCATTTCGTTCGTTGTAACGACTCGTTCGAAAATTCGATACAGTTTTATGTAATGCTACAACACGATTGTTCCGTATCGTTTCGCCAACAATTTCGTAACGTATAACATAAATATTACGTTGACATGAAATCAGCCGTCTTGTCCCGTTTCTGTTCTTATTTTTCACGAGATCGTCTCGAGTCTTTAACCTTTCTTGACAGGTTTATTAAACACAACTGCGACGCACCTCGGTTATCAGTTTATTGAACCAGTTTCAACGTTACATCGTGTTTCTTTCTCACCCATGTTACAAATAATATTTTAACTCATTTATTTCTGCTCCGTTATTTGCTGCTGCGTTTTATATTAAAACGGTGAATCTCTGAGGACATTGTTGCGCCATTAGCGTAATCGTTCCCGGATCGTATCGAACGTTTTCTAATCGTTTGTATCGCCACGTGGTGTTGTTCGAAAAATAGACGTGGCCTTGATTATTATCAACATCGTCAAACGATAAATTAACTAATGATTTTAATCTTTTTTCTTTTTATTATTCATGAATCAGGAGGTGAAAGTGATATCGATATCTTGCCTCATCTTAAGTGTTTCGCTTTCTAAATTTTTACAATGATTATCTTTTAATGACACGCAGTACTCGTGCCTCTACTTAGCGAGAAATCTAAACGATCCTGACAAAACGCTATTTATCAATTCCATCCAGAAGTCATCACTTCCGGTAATTCAAGTCTTGTTTATTCTATTTCAAGAGCTTCGTAATCGACGCTCGTCGGAATATTTTTAATAATTGTTTTCGTTACTTCACGTAACAGGTTTTCTTCTCCCTACTTTCGCTTGTACTTTTCAAAGCTTCCGGTTTCGTTTCCTTTTTATATTATTATTATTATTTTTTTTAAATTCAATTTTGAGACAAAAATCGAAAATTTCAATTTTATTTTTATTCTTGCAGATTGGAACGGTTATCATGTCAGAATTCTTACCAAGATCGTCAGTCGTCGGTTGCCAATAATTGTAATTACCACCGGCCACGATGAAGAAGAGTTCGGATGAAGAGGAAACGGAAGCCAAGGACGACGCCAAAGACATTCGGGACAAGATGAAGAAGGTGGACGTGAAGTCGACGTCTGCCACCAGTGTTTTGGTTAAGAACACCGTCCTATTACCAAGCAGTGTTGCTAGAGTGAAGCAATCCTATGGGACGAAGGTAATCGGCGAAGCGGGTTCGTCTTCCGGTTCGGCTACCGGTGAGTCAGTCTTTATAACTGTCTGTTCGGCTCCTTCAATTGTTTGCAGCTGTTCGATCGAACGAATGTATTAAAGAACTGTTTCTTTTTTTTTGCAGTAAGACAGCAATTTGTGTGTTAACACGTTGATTACCATAAGTGGTAATCGGACCTTACGTAATCTAACAATTAATAACAGAAGAGAGAAAACGAACTTTGGATAACGTTAATATCATGCCAATGATGTAAGGAACAAAGCTGAAAACTGAACCATCGTGTATTTCATGATCAGTTTTAATCCAGACCTGTAATAGTTTCACCGAAGTTAAGCGTACGAATTTTGACACAGAAGGATCTTATATCAACGGTACGGAAAAATTTCACTGTGGCAGTCAACGTGTTAAACCACACGTTTCTATACCGTTCAAAACGTTAGGACAGTACACAATAATACAGTAATTTTAAAACTTCGAAGTGAATAGAAATACCTTCAGCTTAAATACCTTAAACTGATATGTTGTTAAACTGAAATATCGCATAAAACTGATACATGTTGCACTCTGTTCACGTATCGTCGAAAAGTTTCAGGGTCGCCCACGTATACCGAACACTGTTATCGGCTAATATACTAATGGGTCGTGTTTGGGAATATTTTAACCTTTGTGTTTTTGTATGAGTCAACAGATATTTTTTAAAAACACCTCACGACACCAACGCAGCACGACAGACGTCACATGCTATGCTTAAGGCTTTAGATAAACTAAGTAATCGTTCAATTTTAGCGCTAAAACGTCGACGAATAATTGTAATCCGAAGAATCCACGTCAATCTTCCTTCTAGCATTGTTCGATTCGTCGTCACCCACATTTTCACGGTTGGATATCATGAATGGGACGCTTTTAGCGCGTTGGTTGTCACACTGAAACCTGTTCAAAGTTTCATGCATGGATGGCATGACATTCATCGTGTTAATTATGTCAACGATCGATTTCCAAGAGTCATGCCCGGTTCGCATTGTTGGGTCAGGATACGGCAGGGCAGGGCCGATCGGCGAATACATTTTGTCCCCTGTCCTGTCCCGATAGTGAGAATTGGACTTATTCCAGACGAGCTGTACACACGAGGATTGGAGGATTTATTAAAATACTGATAAGAATTGCGTGCCAATGATAATCGTTCCCGATTTGCATTATTGGGCCAGGATAGGGTAGGGCAGGGCCGATCGGCGTGACCATTCTGTCCCCTGTCCTGTCCCGATAGTGAGAATCGGTGCTGCAACACGATAATAAATGTTGCGTTATAGATTTATTTTCTTTTGCTACTATTATTATGGGACAAAGGGAGTAATAGACAGTGACAAGAAAAAAGAATAGCAATAAATTAAGTACATAAGACTCAAAGTGTTAAATTGTCGGAACTTTTTTATTGTTCAACGCATTAACGTGCTGTGCAATTAATTATAAATTCCTTTATTTCGTAACTCTCGAAATATGTAAGATATCAATATTCTTGCGAATAGAATAATGTAGGATTAAAATCCTTTAACGCGCCTGAGATGGTATAGTTACCTAGATTTCGGGTTAATTAAACAGAACTGGGTTAATCTCGGTTCTGAAACTTAAATGTCAACTCATTTTTATCTTCACGTAATAGATACATAAATTAGAATCATTCTGTATACCTAATATGTTATTGTACATTCGTGGCAATCGATTTACCTCGATTCTCGACCTAGAACTCTCCTGTATCATCCATAATTCGTTGATTCAAGATGGAAGTCCAAAGATAGTCGAGAATTCGTTGAATAAAATAAAATTTATTCTTTCCACCGGTGTCTCTGTAAATAGCGGTGATGTTGGAACAGCAAACGCGTTTGAAAGCACTTGGACGGGAATCGGAGGTGACTCAAAAACTTCCACGAGCAAATATATTCGAATGTTTATCGTTCTTGAGCCGGAAAACGCCGTCAGTTTATTCATATTTCTCGAGCCTGTTTTTTTTTTCTCTTCCGATGCTGTACCGTTGTATAAGTTGGAATGCGATCGCTTCAGATAAATCAGGGAATAAATCACAAAATTGTTTAGACCTTTTTCGTTAACACGTTAAGCGCCACGTCAGTTACCGGTGACTGGCATCCGAAATTTTGTACAATAATTGTACAATAATTAAGAAAAAAAAAAGCTATATGAAATAAACCGCGGATAGCGTTAATATTAAGCTAATAATGCTAGCTATCGAATTGAAAAGTTAAATTTGAAAATTAGTTGATTGTATTGTTAATAATTAGGATTTCAGCGTGTCTGACTACTCACGTCCGTTTTCACTGTGGCAGTCAACGTGTTAATAATTAGGATTTTATCGTGTCTGATTATGTACGTCCGTTTTCACTGTGAAAAGTGTGAAAGTAAAAAATAACTAATTGTACAGTGTTATTGTTATATTAAACCGTTCAGTGACACAGTGAAAACGGACGTGTGTAGTCAGACACGTTGAAATCTTAATTATTAAAATCGATAGCTAGCATTATTATCTTATTCATCGCTTCTTTTGTTAATTATTTGATTGGAAAAAATGTCGGGTGCCGGTCATCGGTGACCCCCATGGCAGCCAACGTGTTAATATGTGAAGATAAATAATAGGGCGGTTAAATTTGAAAATTGATTATTCGTAGTCTTAACACGTTCGCGTCCGTGACCGATGACCTATATCACGAATTTAATACTGTCGAATGATTAAAAGAAAAAGAAAGCCGAAGAAAATGTTATATGACATTAAAATTCAAAGCTTTTATATTAGATACCATTGTAATTCATATAATACCGTAACAAGTAAATTATGGCGTTCTATAGTTGAAGCTAAGTAAGTTGAAGAAATATTTTGCTATTTCTTCTGAAAAACGTAGAAACGTAACCATCATTAACACCTTGAAAACTTGATCAGGTAAAGCATTTATTTTCATCAAATTTTATCTATCATCATTACAATTCTTCCTCATTTCTATTATTCAGAATTTGGAGTACCTAATACGACGATTTCTAATGAAGTAATTGAAAGGATATTAATAATGCAAGGTAGCAGTTAACATGCGTCCAAAGTAAATGAAAAATCCCTGTGTACGTCCCTGACCCAAAGGTCAAATGTAAGTGTAAACTGTGCCAGATTTATAATACATAGTTCGAAGATTTATTTTACTTCGGATAATTAATATTTCAGGCACCGTGTCGTGTTCAGAAGTGTTCCGTCCGCAAACGGTTAAATATTATTTTCGGATCAGAGGACGCAAAAATCAGACTTTCAATGCCTGTTTGGCGAGCGCAAATAGTCATTAACCCTTATCACTCTAAGAATTTTACAAAGTGAATAGAACGCTGGCTTAACACTTTACCTCCGCACATTTTTCGCATCGCCGTTACGCTGCCGCCGGCGATTCTCAGTCTAGCGATAAGAAGTCACGCATACGTGACAGTGGCCGGCAAAGTGTTAAGCTTGACAGTATTACTGCCGGTTGGAGTGATAAGGGTTAAAAGCCCGATATTTGCGTCGTCTGGTTAAGAAAATACCGCCGCCAATCACCCATTTTGCGTCCTTGATACGTACGCTATTGTTTCGAACCAGAGGGCACAAGAATCGGATCTTTAATGTTTGTTTGACAATAGCAAGGTGCTCGATTTACAAAATATTTACTTCACAACCAAGGGCAAGAATGGAGCACTTTGCGCTAGCCAAACATGCATTGAAAACCCGATCTTGCTCCCTCGGTACGTAATATACTATTTTGGTCAATTCGGGTTGAAGACGGCTAACGAACGGGAGCCGTCGAAGAACCACGCGCTCGTCGCTGAGATCCTGCGTGTTAGACACCGCCGTACCAACTATATTGATCTACCTGTCCGAGGGCTATATCGGTCCGCGTGTTTCGGTGCAGTACCTTCCAGTCCACCAACGCGGGATCAACGTTTCATCCGGTCGCGTTTATCGCGCGATCACGTTTCCACTTTCTTTCAAAACATTATCACTATTATCACACTTCGGTCTAATCATCTGCACCGATCTATGCACCTCGTCGAGATGATTCGATCCACTTCGAACGAAGATGATTGTCAGACGTGAATGTATCATAATCGATCGATCGATAAATCGGTTTATCTGAACGATTATCACACTCTATAATTGTCATCGAACATAAATACTGAATTACCGACGAGTGAAATTTGTTTGAGCTTGCGTTGTTTACTAGATAGACTTTGAGTTTGCTGATTAACAATCTTCCTGTACCTTGAAATCGTCACGAAGGACAAGTTTTTTTAGTGGCCGATTTAAAATTATCATCGAGTGAAACTTGTTTGAGCTACAGGACCAGTTGTTGCGTGGTTCGGAACGGTTCTAACGGTGGATAGACGGATACCTCGGCTTTCCTGAATGACAATCACTTTGTGCGTCTTGTGTATGACCTCTTGTACCTTGGAATTGTTACAAGAGAGAAGATTCCAGTGGTCGTTCGAGGGGTATAGTTGAGTGGAGGTTATTCGAGATCGAAGAGGAATAATAAATGAGTTTAGAACGATTCTGAGAATAGATAGGTTGTATATATGAGGATTTTTTACATCAACGCAGTTTCTTGTGGGTATGTTTATAGGTTTTTTGACCCGTTGACGACCATCCTCGATACGGGTTAAATTGGATGTGTAGATTTTAAACTTTTCATGTAGATAGTGTTGTATTTTAATAAATAATTATAAGAGTATCAATATTTAAACTCGAATGTAAATATATTAACACTTTACCGACCGATAGTCTATTTATAGGCTTATATGCAACCGCTATCGGTCGGTAAATATAATACTAGTAGTATACTAATAATATTAGCATTGTACATGGTTTTACCACATACTCTTGTTTCGTCAACGTGTTCAAAGCACTTCAATTATATTGTAAGAAAGTTATTTAGTTTCGTTTTTATCCCAATTTAAAGATGGAAGAACAGAATGCGTACTTTATACATATTTTATTGGTTACTCGCCAAAAATGATCGGAGCTAGATTGATATATAGCCCTGACCTTGTGCCTTCAGATTTCCATTTATTTCGTTCCATGCAGAACTCCTTAAAGGGTAGAATTTTTAATGACGCTGATGATGTAAAATCGAATTTAAGAATTCAGTTTTTTGCTGGCAAAAAATCAATAAAAAATTTTGTATCTTCCTTCATATTTAAAATCCTCAATCGCTTAGTTACTAACCCAATAATACCATAATACAATAAACATAGTAGTAATTTTCCAATATTCCGTATCGGTAAGCCTACAGTCGTCACTGGGTCAATTTCCCGCCTTTTTTCATTTTTTCGTTTTTCAATACCTCTTCACTTTATTTCCATTACAAAACAAATTACCTTTCAGAATTACAATTTTATCGTTTCTTCGTCGTGTAAGAAAAATGTAATTTTTCTCAAAAGCTACGGATAATTTAGAAAAGATTTCTACACAGGGGGATGGTTAAAAGTGTATGGACGGTAACGTTTCGATGAGAAAATGCCACGATGCTGCGGCGCGTCTTTGGTTTCCGTGATGGACGGCGACGGGTCTCCTTCGAGTCTCAGTTTGCAGATTCAGGACGGTCAGTAATTAACGATAATTGCCCATTAGCTTTAACCGTGGCCCGCTTCTGCGATCGTTAGCGTCGTTTGTCGCCCGTTCAACGTACCTCCAAATCCTTCCATCGCAGACTCATGAATGAAATCGAGCGCTGGTTGGAATAAAAATTCAATCAATTCCCTTTTTAATTTCGCCGTTCGTCAAATAGGCTTACGAGTTTAAATTGTCACGATGAAAACGCTATAATTATATAAAATTACCATCATCGCACGTTTCATAATTGAATCTCTCCAACTTAGTACCTTATGAAGTTTCACGCCACTTGGGGATTTTCTTCAGTTTCTTTTAAGCATTCGACGATTAAGGTAATTGTACTCAATAAGATGAAATCGTATCTTTTACGCAGTTCGAGGTATCGAATTTTAGAAGTGTTCCAAATTTGAGTACAGTTATTTTATATTAAATCTGTGATGCCAAACGCTGGTGATTAAAAAACTAATATAATTATAGATAATTGCGATTGTAATATGTTTATTATACTTACGCTTCTGGTGCTTACCTAATCACAGAATATTACGATTATGGTATATTTATTAAATAAAGAAAATTGTAATTTTCTCAAATCCCATCATCGCCAAACTATCGACAAACTGTTAAAGAAAATTGCATATCGACGAACTGTTTAATCATCTTCCACTTTATGTAATTAATTAACCCCTTGCACTACCATTTTCCCGACAGGTGCGTCAGTCAGAGGTAAATATTGATTACTTCAGCGATAAAACAAATCAAGGAAATTGAATTATTATATATACTTCGTGTAAATTGTAATTGGAATGAAACTTAATATTCAATTGTGATCAAAGTTTGAACGACAGAAGTCATACTTGAATTGCCAAGGGGTTAAAATAGTATCTAGGGAAAAGATTGGTCATCTTTTCAACATGGACCAATATGTTCCAAATTCTATTGTTTCGAAGTTAACTCGACGAACTTCGGATTGTTCACAGGAAATCCAAGGAATAAAACAGCACTAGCACCTGGCCACAGTTTGATGGACTGGATCCGATTAGGTAATTCGGGCGTCGATTTAACCGGGGTCGGTGGCGTCCCACGGATCGTAACTTTGTCCGAATTGGCCAACCACAATAAACAAAATGACGCCTGGATCGCTATTCGAGGTAAAAATCAACGTTCGTCGTAGATTGTCGTAGAAGCTACTTTTGTTTGTTTTTTTTTAACACGTTGACTGCCACAGTGAAAACGGACGTGGGTAGTCAGACACGCTGAAACTCTAATTATTAACAATACAATCAACTAATTTTCAAATTTAACTTTTCAATTCGATAGCTAGCATTATTAGCTTAATGTTAATGCTATCCGTGGTTTATTTTATCATGTCTGTTGGTAATTATTTGTTTGTAAAAAATTTCGGGTGCCGGTCACCGGTGACCCCCGTGGCAGCCAACGTGTTAATATTCAATACTTGTATTCGAATTTTCTCAATTTTATTAGGTTGTCCCAAAAATTTCTTTCCCTATCTGCACACAATGCTTTGTCCGGCAATGTTAAAAAAAATATAGTGTTGTTCAGCTTTCAGAGAAATGGAAAAAGATAATGGGTCAAAGCGAATCGTACATAACTCAATAACATGGTGTTAAACAGAAAGTATTATACATCCGTTAGCTATTAATAAAGCGAAAGGAACTTTTGGGACAACCTAATAGAATAATTCGTCGGTGGTAGCGAAGAATTAAAATTAAAGTGTCCCATTCTTTACCAAACGGTTGTCATCGATCGTTTCGTAATCGAACGAAAGAAATATCCAAAATCTAAATAAATTACGGTAATTCGATTTATACAGAATTCAAATCCTAAGGAAAGTGAAATGAAGAATTGCATAAGTTGATAAGCGTTCGTTTAAATGACGTAGTATTGATAAAAAAAAATAATCGTGAAAGGTCGGATCGAGCTGACAACAATTTCCGTTAATGTTGATTTTATTTTTTTTTGTTTATCTTCCATGTACATAATAAAAGAGAGAGGTAACAAGATAATCGATGGAAGTTTCCGTATATATGAGACGGAAAGTGAGCACCAGTCACGAGAAGCAACGGAAACATTTGGCCCATCGTTCGCTTTTAGCCTGATTAAAAATTTACTTTCCCCGTTCGGATCGTCCAATATTTATTCCAAACTCGTCACGAACCGGTCGCTCGGTTATTTCAACGACGTCGCATGAAATATTTATTCGATCTATTCTTGGAAACGCGGCTATGATTATTAAAGTAATCCTTGTCGCGTATAAATTCATAATCGTGAAATTGTGTTGCGAAATCGATTTTCATAGATGAACAACATAGATTTATGCGAAATTACAAATTATAATTGGTCTTTGATTATAACACTTTGACGTCCGTCGTTACGTGCTACGCGTCATTATGGAATTCATTATCGTTTATCTGTTTTTATTTTATTCGAGTATATAGTTCCGTTAACGTATTTATGTAGAAATGAATTAAAACCACCGCGTCTGTCATTATTTATGACAGGGGCCAATTTTTTTTTCACAGATGAGTTCAGATGCGCTATACAACTCAAGCACCTTTTCTACATTCTTACGTTCACGGTTTGGGTTGGAAATAGGGATAGGGGTAGGATCTGTTTCGATTAGGGGAGGAAAAGGAATAACTCAATCGCGCGATTAAATTAATTAAATTACTCCAGTTCAAAAGACACACGTTTATTGGAGCATCGATCTACAATAGTCAGAAATGATCTCTTGGGCGAAAGGGTGATCGTTTGGTTCACTTGTTTGGCGAAGATAATTGAAATTTGATGAAAATAAATGCTTTGCGTGACCAAGTTTTCAAAAGTCGAATAAAATTGTAAACATGGTAAATTTCATAAAACTCGCGATCATCAAAGTATTAACACCACTGTTTATAGCGTAAAATAATTCAATATAATTCTATCGGTAGGCTCTGTTTAACACTGAACCTATGTATACTTCATTTCAGGTTGAAAACAACATAGAAGAATAAAATAAATAAATAATGAAACTTATACTAGCATATACAGCAAGCCTTTGGCGTGATAACAATTAACACGAGTTTTAATAAAAGCAATCTGATAAATTTTGCGATTTAAAATTAGAAACACTCTGGTAGATTTAGTGTTAAATGTCATAAGGCGAATCAAATCACAAAGATTCCATGAAACTCGTGGACG
Organism: Stelis phaeoptera; assembly: GCA_943735885.1. Taxonomy (NCBI): domain Eukaryota; kingdom Metazoa; phylum Arthropoda; class Insecta; order Hymenoptera; family Megachilidae; genus Stelis; species Stelis phaeoptera. The sequence continues at coordinate 11,273,917 of OX030933.1, forward strand.
TCGAAGTGTTAAACGAAACTTGCAAATTACCATCTTTGTTATATTTAATCGTCGTTCAAAGCATCCAACTGTAAACAACATCCTAAAGAAAGATTTTTCCTTCATTATAAATCGTTTCTGAAGGATGTTGGACGCAAAAGGCGAACAAAATGAAACTCGTGTTCATTAAAGCGTGAAGGAGATCCAAGAAGTTATTTTTAACGTCTCCTGCGTGATATGCCATTTGTACGAGATCAATTGCAATGTCACGTCAAAGATGGCAAGTGTTAATAAACATCTTTAAAAGAAAATCGCTAATTGTAACTCTTTCGTGTGCAGGAATCGTGTTCAACGTGACTCGTTACATGGACTTCCATCCAGGAGGGATCAGCGAGCTGATGAGAGGCGTTGGCAAAGATGCCACGAAGTTGTTCGAAAACGTGAGTCCAATTTATCAATGAAACATCGGTCACCGACGTATCCTTGACCAGTGATTATTTTTTACGTACCCATAGATCGTTTGTTGCAGGTGCACGCTTGGGTCAACTATCAGAGCATCCTTCAGAAATGTGTGGTTGGAAGATTGAGCCGTGGTTCAGGGAACAACAACACGGAGAACGTTGTCACGGAAACGACCAACTGTTCTTTAACGAAACTGGACCCGACGAAAAGTTGCACCAGTAAGTTTCGAGGGTCAATTCTTTGAATTGGGAGATGTCCTTGGTTCATATGATTTATAAAGGTCGTCGTTCAAGGGTTAACACGGCTGCGTTGTGCTAATATGTCACAAATTAATTTGTTCGTGATGTATTTTCAGCCGGCGATGACAATCAGGAAAACGTGCCAGAGACTAGCCCGCCGAGCGTGAAGATGGATTGGAGGCAAACGTCCAATTCGATCACGCTTTTCTATCGAACGGTGCGCGATTATCCGAGCGTATGTTATCAGCTACGGAGGATAGGCGATTCAAAATTGGTATTCAAATTGTTTTTCGAGAGAGACACAATCACGCACGAGCTCGATTTGGCGGCGGATATCGAGTGGCCGCCGATATGCAAGAGGAACTTTGATACCATGGAGGTAACCACGAATCAAATTGGAATATTCTAAGAAAATACTCGAATACCGCGTCACGCAGGTGGATTTCACTTTCACGAAGATAAAGAAGGAGATATGGAAGTCACAGGGTAGCCACACCATATCCAGGAAGTCGAATTCCAGTAGTCGAACGTACAGAGAGTACGAGGTACTCGAGAATACGCCGCTGTCTAAACTAGTCCATCTGTTAGTTGTACGAGCCAAGGATTATCTGGAATTGGTACCCATTGGCAGACACGTGGAAGTTAAAATGAACGTGATGGGTAAGGATAATATTCTGAGGAATACAAGGTGTGATCATAAAGAGACCGGATTGAGCTTGCTACGCGCGAACTGTATGACGGATTGAAACGAGACAGGTTGCGTCCAGGGCGATAAAAACGCCGCCTTGCTGGTCGCTCTGCGTTGCCTCGTTGCTGCGTATCAGACGTTCTTGTTAGAAGTAGCACGGGCTTGTTGTGCAATTGTTGGAAGAGCAGCTCTCACACAATGGTGATTGTAAGAGAGTTTTTCGTCAAAAACAGAAGCCTGCTGATCCTGCAACCCCATTACTCTCCAGATTTGTCTGCGGCAAACTTTTTCCTTCTCCCCAAATTAAAATCCATCCTGAAAGGATGGAAAAATTGTATGTACAGCGGGCCTCAAGAAGATCTCGAGAGCAGCGTTCCAGAAGGCGTTCGAGAGCTGGAAGAAATGCTGGGAGCGGTGTGTAGCTAGACAAGGACACTACTTTGAAGGAGATAAGTTCGAATGAGATGTATGTATCGAAATAATATTGCTATTCGAACAGTCTGGTCTCTTTTTGATCATACCTTGTATAAAGAAACTGTGCAATTCTTCTTCCACAATAAATTTGTTACTCTGTACCATATAACTTTCGCTTAAACAACCTTTTGATATCTTTCATACATTAGGTGACAGATAGAAGATAGTGTACTGCCCCCAGTTAGCTTGAACACCTTCTGTATACTCTCGGAGTTGATTGTTACAGTATTGATATCGTTTCAGGGATGGAAGTATCGCGATCGTACACGCCTGTCCCTCCGTGCCTTCATCCCGACGACATGGCGCCGAGCTACAGATCCGACTGTTTGTGTCTGATGATCAAGAAGTACCCGAACGGCGCGCTCAGTCCGTCCATAACCGCCCTTCAGATCGGGCAGAACTTGATGCTGAGCAATGCTTTAGGTGCCTTCGTAGTAGAATCCTTTGATCGTTACTCGGTCATTCATATGGTCGCCGGTGGTACTGGCTTGACAGCGATGCTTGGCATCGTTCAACGGGCCTTGGCCAGGCGTACTGTGTTAGTATCTTCATCGATATGGTTGTTATTCCGTGCCAAGCGGATGAAATTCATTTGGAGACGATTTCTGGCATGGTTCAGGCACATTTTTTTGTTTAACGCTGCGGCAAATCTTTGGCGCGTCGCATTGCTTTCTTTTAACTGTTTTAAACGTTCAGAAAGTTTTAAGATACTTATTGAAGTGTTTCTTATATTATTCTATCGTCGCATGTTTCAAATAAGTTGTTTGCTTCCCCTAGGAAAACCATAAACCTCCTTAACTTCAACAAGGACGAAGATAATATGTTCTACGTGGCGCAGCTGGAAAGAGCCAGTGAAGATAAAAAGTGTGTACCCTGTTTAATCATCAGTATTCATTTTTTTTATCTGAGTTCTCGAAATGAGTTCTCTGTTTTTAGATTGAAAGTCACCCATATCCTCTCGCAAGCCGGAAGCACTTGGAAGGGAAGACGTGGAATGATATCGGACGATTTATTGAAGGAATTGGTCGCAGAGAATTCTCCTAAAGCTTGTGTTTTCACTTGCGGTCCTAAAGGATTCATGCAATCCGCGAAAAAGTAATTTGAGTCGTTTCAGATATTCAGTTTGATTACTTTTTGTAATTACACGTGTATATGTGTGTTTCAGGTCCCTTCAAAAGCTGGGCTGGAAACCCTATCAGATGTACGATTTTGACGATTAATTAGTTCAATGCAAGTTTTTTTTTTTTTACTAAATTCCAGAATAATGTGGGATCCTATCGAATTTTTAACCAACCTTTTGGATACTTTTACTCCTACTTCCGCCCACTGTTTCAACGTTGTGGCATAAAGAAAAAAAAAAGAAGCATTTTCTTAATTTTGAAGAAAAATATTTTATTAACACAAAAGGTCTTGTAAATAAGTAGCAGAATTACATGTTTATATTCAAAATACTTTATAACACTTTCTGAATCTACGGAATTGAAGTTCTATGAGTTTTAAATGCAGCATTATATCTACGGATTATTTTTTACTACGTCTATAGATTTTAAGTGAAGAATAAAAGAAAGTAAGAGTAAGACTGTGTCGGCCAGTGTTATAGTGTTGTTTCGGTGTTAATTAATCTTCTAGCAGAAAAGTCATAATTGAAGTAATGGATTTTGAATGAAAGGGAAAGGTGAACAATTTACAACAACTTGTCGTCGCTCACCGACGTATTCGCGGTTCAAAGATTTTATGCGAGAACAAATTATTTTTACAGAAATCGTCTTTTAGCGCCTGGGAAGCAGTGTATTTTTAACGATACATGTTCTACGTTGTATTAAGAGAAACTTCAATTCAAACGGATTTGTGCGTTCATCGAAAGCTAAAATTTTTAGAAACCACAGCAACAAAACAATGTGGCCTAACTGTAGAAGAACGTTTTAAAATCATCTAGATCATCTTCGAACTTTTGTAGAGCTTTTTTATTTCTCGATGTACAGGATAGAATACATTAGAGCGCCCCTTTTAAAGTATTTTTATCGATTAAATATCATTGGTAAACGAGATCCGTTTCGTTTGAACGTATTCTCAAGTGCGGACCACTTTCTGCATTTACGTACATGTTAAATACGCCTATGTGTATGTTAATGTGTGTACATAGTGTTAACAGAAATAAATGAATATTTGATGGCCTTTGTCGTAGATGTAATACAATCGATAAATCCGCAACGAAGTTGATAAAGTAAGAATCTGTATTAAATTAATTTGAAAATCCCGCCAATTCTCAGGGCGTTTGAAACTCACAGGGTAATACGGTTGGTAATACATGTATACTGTTTTTTAATATTTTTTCTTTAATTTGCTATATGTATCTTGATAGTGTTACTTCAGGTGTATTATTCTTGCAGAATTATGGGTTCAAATAATAGGAGGAAGTCAACAATTTTATGAAAAGTGTCTAAAATCTAGTTCCATTAGTACCGGGTTTTCATCGCTAGATGACGGTAGTATTTCATTTCCAATTTTTCTTTCTAGCGCATGTAACTTTTTGTAATGATGTTGTTCTAATAGATTTGTGATCGCAGAATATTTTAGCATAATTAAAAATTCCAAAAAGTTGTTTATTTTTCGCAAAAACGAAATTTTGTATTTTCCTAGTTCCATCGCTCACCGCTAGATGGTGCTAGCAGTAACGTTTCCTGAAAGCGCGCGAAAATATTCAGTTTAATAGAACTCGCTCGATATTTCCAATCAATTAGACTAATCACTTCGAAATTACACAATATTTACCCTTATTGATGTACAGATTAAACGATCACAGCATTTTTGTTACGAATATGATCTTATTGCTGCAAACTTTATTTAATTTCGCATCAGCAAATAATTATTACGCTTCAGCGTTCAAATAATGTGTGTAACTTACGACGATCAGCAAACGTTGCCCAACATTCATTAATTAAAAGTTATTACTTCAAGGTATTTCATTAGCCGGAACGCATGGACGCTGCACAAATTGGTAAACAAATCTGATCGCAATTAAAGTAGATTCGGTTATTCGAAAGACCAATTTGTGTCCCCAGAATTTATTAAATCTTTTTTTTTATGCGATAACTGTTCACGAATACCAAGACACGAATCTTGCTTTCATTGTTTACCTCGAGCGTGAAATTAATCGTTCCCGATTGATAATATATCTGTACGGATTTAATTGATGCCAGGTAAATTACGGGAATCCAGGCCGATCTCGATTGTTCCTAGCGACGATTAAAACGTAATGATATTTGCGGTGCGATTAATCGATCGCCCGGTCCCGAACAATGTTTCAAACGATCGTTGGAACAGCCCGGCCATCGAACAATGCATCGCATTGCAGAAAATGGCGGCATTGTTCGATGCCGATACCATTCTTCCGCCATGATGAGGATGGAACGAAGTCATGCGTTTATCGTTCATCAAGAAATTTTGTTGTTCCGATCGATTGGACATGAACAACAGCTTTTATGGCGGTAATTAAATTTATAATTTCGATAACTATTTGATTGGCAACGAAATTCGCGTCCTTTTCTTATATGTAGGATTTGGGATTGATCGAGGGTGGCGAATGATTAAGACACGCGAAAAAACTTAAACAAAGAATATATTTTAATTATAATTGAGAAAAAAAAATTGTCACAGTACACACGCTACGTCATAAGAACTGCTCGACGAGTTTCTGACACTTGCCGAAAACAACAAAAGAAAACGGTACGACACCTCGCGAAGCTGCCCGAGAGGAACCGAATACATCGATCAATCGATCGAAACGCGGCCTAAATCCTAACCTCCGTTCATGTATGTTCCGACGGAATCGTTCGAATTTATCGCAAAGGGCGGAAAAAGTTGGTACAAACTCTATTTATAGTTAATACAATTATATTTACTAATACTGATTATTATTAACTTATACTTTCAAGCATCAGCAAATACTAGTTAATACCCTTTTCGTTATAAAACTAATTTAATAAAATTATTATTTGCTTACTGTTACTCAATCATTTTGTAGGAGACAAGAATACGAAGGTCGAAAATATAGTTGCCAAACTAATATAATAATTCTGAGGGATATATAACAATCGATGGTGATTGGTTCGTTAAGAAGTTCAGCAATTTTCATAGAAATTATTTATCGTTGCCATATAAAGAGCAAATTTGTCTTATTATTCGCGTTCTAATTTTTCAGAATCATCTTGTACGATCATTTCCACTCGCGTGATCAGCCTGGGTTCAAACGAAATACCCTGATTCACGAGCACCACTCGATTACAGCGGAACTATACGCAAGTATCGGATCATTTCGAATTCACGAGTGCCCTCTGAACTCGATACGTAGTGACTAATTACCTCATGTTCCAGAAAAAGTTGCTTGGTAATGATAAAAATAGTTCTCTTCGTGGCTCTGAAACATAAAATAATTCGTGCAGCGATATGCAGTATCCTTGGTCGTAAAATAATCGTACACGTTTCAAACTACCTCTAATTGTAATAAGTATTCTTAAAAATTGTATTTTGACGAAAGAATCTTGATTCAAAGCGTGCAAATCAATTTCATTCTAAATTTTTTCAGTGCAAAACGACCATTAGGTATCCTTAAGGCCGTCACGAATTTCATCATCCCTATGGAGTTTCTTAGCACTGTTAAACTTCAATAAAATACCGCATTAAAGCCACGATTCGAGGTATGTAAATCGTCCTCGTTCTAAAACGCACCCCAAGGGCGTAGAATAACTATCCTACCAACCTTAAAATCCCCCGAGTTTCACCCTCTCTAAAAACGTTACCCTTTATTGCCAAACCTCAATAAACCACCCTAATAAAACTACAATTGAAAAATATGCAAATTAAATTCGTTTTAAAACGTTCCTCCAGTATCGCCATCCCTAAAATGTATCTCAATACTCCTAAATTTCAATCAAACACCCCATTGAACCTACAGTTTGAAACGATACGGATCAAAATTTATTTCTAACCTTATTTCGTGGTTAAGGGGGCGACGTGATTCCTCCGAAACTACACATTAATTCGAGTATTCTTAAAAAATTGTTCCGATACTTTTCAATTTTTATGAATTAACGAATTAAAACCGTGATTCAAACGAGCCCCAATATCGTAATCCTTAAAAAATACCCGAATTGTCTCGAGCTTCGATAAAACATCCCATTAACCGCCCAATTCGAAACCATACGGATCAAAATTCATTTCTAATCCCATTATCGATCATTCGGATAACCAATCCACATAGGTCGAAGGGTGCAGCTTGGTTCACCCCCTTCATCCCCCGAACGACCCTACGTCTCTCTGGTAATCCCGTGTAGGGTTGAACACAGCCTGGGTGAAATAAGAGGGAAGAGGCCGAAAGAGCTGGCTACGAGTACGAAGCGGAGTGGTGGGGATAGGAAGGGACAGGGATGCTGTGGGCGCAGAGAGAGCGGTGTCAGTCGCGCGACGGCTCTCGTCCCGGCTAGTCGATCGAGCTCTTTTGTCTGACGAAAGAGCCATTTCGCGTCGTGCGCGATGTTTCCGTCGAAAGTTCACCGTGATCCATCGTGATCAAGTGATCGTGTGACTCAAGTGAACCGGTTGGTGATTGTGTCCCTTCGTTTTTTCCACAAACGATTGTTATTTACCGTGGCAAGCCAGCTGACGGGCGATGGAACCCACGCACACCGTGAACAGGTTAGAATTTGATTAAACAGTTTTTAATAGTTAACGAGTAGTTTTGAGGAACAAACGCAGTATTGGAAAGTATATTTGAACCGAAATTAGAGAGATTCGAACGTTTTATGGCTAACTTTTGAAGTATTTTTAAGAATATTGTAAAGATATTACTTTGGGACGCTAACCGTTTGTATTCGTAATATCGTTAGTATTGTTTTTAAGAGATTTGATAATATCGAATTTCAAAATGAATTCCTAACGTTTTATAACCAATTTCAAGTATTTTCGAGTGTAAATAGAATTTTTTTTCGAAATATTATAAGGTATTATTTCGAGACGCCCTCCATTTGTTTTCGTAATATCGATAGTACTACGTCACGCGGTTCGATTGTTTTGAACTTCAAACTAGTAACAAGTACGTTCTCGAATCCTACAGGTATTTTTCAAATAGGCTAAAAAATCGCATTTCTGTGAATATTAATCGAATCCTATAACTTAAAATTTTTATTCTGTCATTAATTCGATTTCTTTTTTAATATCCTATTCGTAGTACGATCCTATTCGTACCACCTGTGCTTCCGATGCCAAACGTTCGTAAAACTTCGTGTACGATCGGGTTCAGCGATCTTTCGTCTCTCTCGTAGAACCGATTCGTAAAAATGAGAAAAAATTTAATTCTATCCCTGACTTTAAAGAGTAATTCGGGTCAAGGCTGAATCGTTGAAGTTTCTTGGCAGATTCTTTCCCTTCTCCTTTGGCGAGAGAACACAGATATGTTGATAGGTTAGAAATTGAAAGATAGGGAGTTTCCGTGGGGATGTATTACTCTGGAGAGTTTGTCGAGAGAATTAATTTTGCGAGAGTTAATTGCTCGCGGTATCCAGACACGAGTCGAAGAATCGGTGAACACGATGGCTTGGAGTTTCCAGCTTGTTTCTTCTTTGTGCCAAAGACCCGGGTCAAGGCCACGGCGACGCTTCGGTTAAATGTAACGCGAATGCTCGAGTTGGCATTGCGTTGAATTGTGGCGAATTCTTCTCTCTTTTAAGGGAACCGTTTCTTTCGCTTGGAGGAGTTCGTACAAAATGTCTTCTCCTCCTTGAGACGTGTCTTCTCCAAGGTCCGCGCTTTTCCTTATCTTTTTTTTTTTACGGATTGCCAGCCCCTATTTTTTTTTTTCAATTCTATTGAAGAATATAATATTTCTAAGCTTCTAAAATTTGTAAAAATATAAGTATTTCTACATTTCTAAATTTTCAAAAATATAAAATTTTCGAATTTTTAAAAATTCAGTTTCCAAATTTTTTTTTTACCTTATTTTCCGATATTCTCGAGTGGAGGTTGAAAGGTTAAAAGCACGTGTACGTTTTACGTGTTCCGAGTGTTGTTCAGCGAATCTTGATACAATACGAAGACTTTAAAGTGCCCCGGTGGCTTTAATATTGGCTTTGTTTCCGATTTCTGCCTTCGCTATCTTTCGCGAAATTCTTTCCCTCCGCCTGTTCGATAACCAGCGTATTACCGGAAACACGGTTCTTCACCATTATCGCAACGAAAATACGAACCCGTATCGACACGAAAATCGATAAACGTAACTATTTCGCGTTCCCTTTATTCGTAATTTTTCAACTGTTTCATCCGCACGGCTATGAAACGAAAAGGGGGGGGAAAAAAAAGACACGTGAGATTTTAATTTGCATTCAACCGAGGCCATGCAATATCACACGGGACGATATTAAAATTCCTGGCCGCGTTTTAATTAAGTCATCGTAACGAATTTGTGTTTTCATCTTTAGTTTCATATTCATCCTTCGTTCGCTGTTTTTATCCCGTAATTTCGTCTACGCGTTTGTCGACGATCGTCACCGAATCTTGACGATATTTTTCACGATCGATCGTACGCGTCGTTCGAGACACGATGTGAAATATCACCGCGAGCGATTTTCTCATCGTACAAAGGAAAAACAGCGATGTATATACGTAATGCTTTTAAAACTTCGTACGCAAGCTCGGAACTTTGAAACGCAGTTTTTTTCCACGGAACGTTAATATCAGTGGAGGTGAATAGAAATTTTGTACCATCAATTTTTTCAAAATTTGAATCACTCTGGTCCATCATCGAAAAAGACGCCAAAAAAGAATTTGTTTACATTTTTCAACATTATAAAATTAATTATCTGGGTTGAAAAAATCATTTTATAATAGCCCAATCTTTTCTGCGTTAAACAAAAAAACATTTATCTCAATCGGATAAATAGTTCCCGAGATAAAAATTCATAAGTGGAGCTAGTTTTTTCCAAAATGGGCAAAAATGACGAATTTCGAAGGCCTGTAATTTCTAAACAAATATTAAACTGGCAAAATGATGACTTAAACCCACCCTAATTTAACATGGACTACAACATATTTCATTTAGAACGAAATCGCCGATGGTGACGTTAAAAAGTGATCGATTTGGCACGGAATGACCCCTGTAGTAACGAGAGGATCCTTCATCGCATAGTATAAAATTACGCTTCGATATAAAACAATTGGATTACACGTGCAATTATGGGAAAAAAAAGTGGGTTGCGTGAATTGGCGTCGCGACGCGTGAGGGGGTTGCGTTTGGGTGGTGAGTGGCACTCGGTGACGAGCCTTTTCCTTTTTTTCCATCTCTGTTTTATTTTTCACACTCCGCGCACCCTTATCCGTATGCCCACCTGCCCTTTACCCTATCGTTCGTTGTACGCTCGAAAGTTGGCACAGTCTAGTGCACCTTGACACCACTCGGGCATCCCTCGCACTGCGAGGGGCGTCGGACAGGAAATTAGATTTCCTAATTGTTGCGTTACGGGTGCTGTAAAGGGACCAGTTCGTGGGAACACGGTGTTTTAATGTTTTTTGTTTTAATTCCGTCGGGATGTTGATTTCTTGTTTTTTACTCAACGCTCGATTAACGAAGAATTTTAAACGTGATCAACAGTTTAACGCCCAGGCACCACTCACAGTGGAAATATCATTTCTTATTAATTAATTGTACTTGTAAATTGAAAAAGTTATGATTTAACATGTTGAGCGTGGCGTCAATCCCTGGGGACTGATAGAGTGGAAATTTTCGTTTGGAAATTTCCAAATATCAAATTTCTGGATTTTAAGTTTCTAAAGTTCCAAATTTCGAACTTTCAAATCTCAATTTTCCAAATTTCCAAATTTCCAAATCTGAAATTTCTAAATTACCACTTTGTAAATTTCCAACTTTCCAAATTTCGAGCTTTATAATTTCAAATTTCCAACTTTCCAAATCTCAAATTCCTAAATTTTAAATTTCCAAATTTAGAACTTTCAAATCTCAAATTTCTGAATTTTAAGTTTCCAAAGTTCCAAATTTCGAACATTCAAATATCAAATTGCTAAATTTCAAATTTCCAAATTCCCAAAATTCCAAATTTCGAACATTCAACTCTCGAATTGCTAAATCTCAGATTTCCGAATTTCCAAGTATCAAATTTCTAAATTTTAGATTTCCAAGGTTCCAAATTTCTAAATTTTAGATTTCCAACTGTCCAAATCTCAAATTTCTAAATTTTAAGTTTCCAAAGTTCCAAATTTCAAACATTCAAATCTCAAATTGCCAAATTTCAAATTTTCACATTTCCAGATTTCAAAATATCAAATTTATAAATTTGAAATTTCCAAAGTTCAAACTTTTCGTATGGACGGCGTCGGTGTGTGGGACCGGCAATATCAAAGTTAACAAATAAATGTAATATAATATAATATGGCTGAACGGAAAGGACACAGCAAAATCGGCGCCACACTCAACCAGTTAATATTGACAGTATTTCGCGAATTAAGAAAATTTATATTTAAAGAAATCCTCCAAATTTCCGTACAGAATCTTTCGTCTCCAATGAATTAACCCCTTAACCTACAACTACCGGCATATTCCGGAGTACGATGATCGGTCCAAACGTAAATATTACGGGCATCGCCCGTAATACGCTGATCGGGACAATCATAAACATTAGGGGCATCGCCCAAAATTCTCGAACGTAAATCGTAGGTTAAAGGGTTAATGTATCGAAAAGGAATCGGATCGCGACAGTGGAACACGGGGGTGATGTATTGAAATTAATATCGAACCCCTTCGATCGTGCTGGCCCGTGAAAAGTGCATTCTGCGAGTCGTTGAGTTGGAAAACGTGCGATAGAAGAAGAAAAAAAAAATATGTATGCCGAACCGTTTCGTGAATCAGCCGTACATCAACCGGCTAAACTGTTTCACGGTGAAACGATTTCGTAGTCGTTATTTAAACCGGACTACCATTGGACACCGTGTCATTTTTCTTTCTCTCTTTTTGTTTTTGTTTTGTAATACGCAGAGTAGAAAACGCGTTCTGCATTGGTCTTTTCTCCCGCGAAACGACCTTTTGAGTACCAGATCATTCTTTTGTTTGTTATTTATTAGAGCGAAATGAGCAGCTTTTCGATTCCGTTTCGTAGCAGGAAACGGAAGTTGGTAACTTTATAGAGGGGTGGAATTGTTATTCGTTAGCACTGAAAATTTTATCCGTCTGTAATTTCATTCTTGCTAATTGGAATTGGAATTTAACTTTTTATCAGCGGTGAATATTATTATTTTTAATATCATTCACCCAGGTATGAAACCTTCTTCAAATTTGATTATTTATTATATTTAATCTTCATTTTTCCAAATTTTCTGCTATTATTATCAATAGTTGTGTTAAGTTTGAGTTACGATTGTCCCGATTTAGAAAAAAAAATGTACAAAGAAGTTGACAGTATTATGATTTTGAATCGTAAACATTGTAAGATAGGTTCGGTCGATATTTTGCTAGAATTTCATAATTTATAGAGAACATTCATGAATATTGAAAAGTAATTGGTTCTATTAATAATGTATTAACGATACTAACCCACCGTTAAATTCTGATCGCGATGCATTCACGAGGGTCATTATTATTAAATAACGCTGACGGATTACACACTAGGAATACCCAATTAAACGTACTGACACAAGCAACAATTTCAAACGGATAATCTCGTGAAATCAGCAAGAAAATAAAATATTTATTTGCGTAACAAATTTCCGTATCATTCACCCATTAATTTCCAGACGTTGAAAGCATAATATTATTTTCAAACATAACACGTTCCATTACAAATAAACGTAAGTCGAGGTATTTACATTAATATAAAGAAAATTTATGACAATTTTGGCGGTAATATTTATATATACAGGGTGTTAAAAAGAAAACCATTCAATATTTATATGGCATATCGGACACACTGTACTGAGTAAAAAAGTCTTAATAAATATAGGTCGAAAGGTCAACCATCTTTAAGATATAAACGTAAATAACTTAGAAAGGTTACGTAACCGAATTCACCATGCTTGTCAAACAATTCGACAGAGATGTGTGGAATTTTCGAGGAAGTTCGCTACTCTGTAAGAAGATGCCAAGCGTGTATACAAATGGAAGGTGTAAAATTCAGTAGTAAGTCAATCATGATATTAGCAAACAAAAATGTTTATATCTCAGGAACGGTTGACCTTTCGACTTATGTTTATACTAAAGCTTTTTTACTCGGTACAATGCGTCCTATATGGATGCCTCACTTGTCAAATCGATTAACGCCATTTTCTGAATTTTATTAAATTTTAATTTTAAGAAGAATTTTCAAACACAATATACACTATTTTATCATTTTTCTCAACTTCTTGTTTTATGGAGTTAATCGATTTGGCAAGCGAGGCATCTATATACCATACAAATATTGAATGTTTTTTTTTAACACCCTGTATGTTCTTTTTAACACGTTGACTGCCACAGTGAAAACGGACGTGGGTAGTCAGACACGCTGAAATCCTAATGATTAACAATACGATCAACTAATTTTCAAATTTAACTTTTCAATTCGATAACTAGCATTATTAGCTTAATGTTAACGCTATCCGTGGTTTATTTTATCATTTCTGTTGGTAATTATTTGATTGTACAAAATTTCGGGTGCCGGTCACCGATGACCTCCGTGGCAGCCAACGTGTTAAATGATATAATCGGAATGGTTTATCGCAAGGGGTTGGAATGGAAATGATTCGATTCCCATCATCGTTGAATCCCATTTATTCTGACAAACGAAAGTTTTTCCACGCAGTCTTCCAACGGACGGCTGATTTGCAACGTCGCTCATCTTATAATTACGATCTTTTCCGCTTCTACGTCTAAGAACGAGTCTCGTAGTTCCAGTGAATTGCAAATTCCCTCGTTACCCGACGCTTTCTTTTATTCATCGAGCATAACTAATTTCCAGCAAGAAACTTACTCGTTCCCTTTTTTCTCCTCTCGAACTAGTCGGGAATTCGTCGAGAAATTCAATCCTTCGAACAGTTTATGTATTTATTATTAAATTTCACAGATCGATTAATAAAGAGGGCTCGTAAACAATTACCGGGATGTTCTTCGCCAACTGAAAGAAAGTTCTGGTAAATGTTGGTCGACGAGTTCGAAGTTTATGCGATACTTATAATCAATTACAATCATTCGTTAATTTTTGCGAAACAAAATTCTGCGCAAAGGGTTAATATTTTCAGAATTTAACAATCGTTTGTTTATTCGTTACGATGCCGAAGGGTACGCGATAAAATAGAACGTCAATTATTCGAATCAGTTGGGACCGAGGTGTTTCGGTTAATTAAAAATTCATGCACTTATCTCTTTTATAGCCATCTGAATTAAGCGTAAAATTGATCAAAACAGTCTTTTTAAAAATACCGACTCCGTGAACCAATCAAAATCTTCCGCGATCAGAAAATTAACAAATTTTTAACATAAATCATTGTTTTCGTGCAATCTTCGGTAGAAAAGGAATAAACCGAGCGATAAGAGTGGATCGAACGATCCTCTTCATTTTACGAATCGATAAAGTTTCAATAATTTAAATAATCCAGTTTATAATCGAACGAAGGAAGGAGAGAAGGAACGTTAACGAGATTTACACGTTTCTCGTGAAATGGTTCTTAAATAATTCTTCGATTCTGGAAAAGTCAGGGAAGAGCCGCGGATAATCAATTCACTGGAACGACCGAAGACGGCGAGGAAGAGAAGCGAGAGGGGGGAAGGTTGGTGTAATTTGTTGAATTAATTCCGTCTAATTTCGTTCTCCGTCGTAGTGTGGGATTTAACGGATTAATTCTACGGAGTTGGTGCGGTGGCTTTAAAACCGACACCTTTTCGTGACCCGAGGTTGTAACCCCTTGTTATTTGCGAATTAGAATTACCTTTGATCGGTCGCTAGTCGAATTCCGCTTATTACAATCCATTCGTTTACCGTGTCGATTTTCTAATTAATCCTGTTACCACGTTGCTAATCGTTTGAAATCAATTTTTGCCACGATCAATCGTTCTTTTCTTCGAATTTGTATTTTTAATATTTGATGGAAGGATTTTTTATTTTTCTTCATTTGCTTCGAGTCGTAAATTTAAGTTTGGATGTTTAGATGATCGGATGGGTTAGTTACTCAAATTTTTTAATTGGGCACTTGAAAATTACTGTTTAATCCTTTGTACCCTTGTTGCAAAGTAATCACTATAATCATCATTAATACACAATGAGCGTTTGATGATCGCTGACTATGATTACCCTTTTAAGGTTAATCATCCAACAGGAGTTAATTCTTCGAAATATTTAACGATCCTATCTAGGAATCTCCAGGAAACACTCGATATTCGGATATTCATACGTTCGAACAGAACAAGCCTATCTGAAAACGTTCCCCGCCAAATATTCATTGGCTGAGCCGTTCGATTATTCAAATAATCGCTTGATTGAACGACTAATCGATACCCGGAGGGGATGAAACCCGGATTATTTTTCCTCGTCGAGGATACAAAACGCTCTTCGAGATGCTTAAAAGAGTATGCCTATTGTTTCGAAGGACACGTTTTTTTTTTTTCAAGCTTCCTCGAACGGGAACATCGACGATTGAATCGGGTCACTGGAATACCTTTGTCTCGATGCTACTTCATCGAGAAACTTTCTCGATCTATCGTTTTATTCTTTTTTGCTTTTCCTTTCTTCTTCTGTTTCTTTCTTTCTTTCTTTTTAATTTGCAAGGAAACTACGCGTACAATACGATATCGTTTATGTTCCAATATCGTCGTTTCTTTCCTTGTTCCTCTTTTTAACAGAAATATCACATGCTTTTATTTGCTCAAAATGTACAACACTGTTGCGGTTACATGAAAAAACTGACCATAGTTAATGGCATTACTCGTGAAATTTTGAAAAATACCCTGTGTGATGGCGAACCTGACATTTCTTCCATGTACATATTTACAAGAATTTATTTTTTGTTTTTCATGAAGCGTTAGACTAATTGTGAAATACAAACACATAAAGAGCTTGTGAATGCCATAATAACTTCATTTTGACTGCATTTTATGAAATTAAACTTCCTATTGCGTGTACGCAACACTGGGAAGAAATGGGTTAACGAGCAAAACTCGATGTCCATCGAACGTAACGTGGTCATATTTCATCATCGATACGCAAAACGAAAAAAGACCGTCCTCGTGATCCGTCACTGGCAAGAAAACTATTCAGAATCTTAGCCCGTATCTATTATGCGAGTCGTTCCATTTATGTTTCACGTTCACGTCATCGTTTCAATGCTCCCCATCGATAATGGGATTTCTTTCTTTTCTTCATTCCCCTCCCTTCCTCCCTACTCTTCCTGTCGGAAAGGTGCATCCGAGTGCATCAGGGTTTGCCGATCGTGGCCCAGAGAATGCGTCATCCAGGAAACGGATCGAAGCTGAACGTGTTTTCGACGTTGCTTACGAGATTCGTCCAGCCAGTCCGGGATAAGGTCTGCCTCGTCTGATGAGGTGAATTTTCCTTTCTCAAAGAATACTTCTTCCTTTGGAGCCTGGTCGCCGACCGTCTGCGCATGACGGGCTGATTTTATCGCGCATCGATCTTAATGCTTGATGGTGCCTTGTTATTCGGCCACCGTTTATGACCGGGAACGAAAGCCATGCGGGAATAGTCTATGATTCTGTTCCTGAATGGCTTCGACAAGATTTCACGAAGCTCGATGACCGTCCACTCGATTTTTCAGGGCAAAGGGTTAGGGATTCGTAAACGTATTGGGAGGAAAGTTACGGGAATGATCTATGGTTTTACCGTGCATGGAAGTCTTTGGCAAATGGATAAAACCTATGGATCAAGAAATTAGGAAAAAGATAAGGTTGCTAAGGGTATGGGGGTAGGATAGGACTATATGCTTCGTTGAAATTTACAGTAAAGAGGAGCTGGCTAATTCTTTATTCAGTTTTTGAACGCAAAGAATAGGGTTTCTGGGTATGTATGAGCGAGTGTGTGTTAGTCTATGGGGGTAGCTTACGACTTTGTTCTCCGTGGAAACATTTAGGAGGGTTTTAAGGGGCTGGATGATTTTCTACTCAGTTTTTGGAGGCAAATGATAGGGGTTCGTGAGTGTTCTTCGAGTACACGGGCATGTTTGTGTTAGGATGATCGAAGAAACTCAATTAGGGGGAAGCTGAAGAGGCACGATACTGCTATGGAGATAGTGCTTCCTAAGGAAGGCTTGCTGATATGCACTTTTCACAGAGTTCAAAAGTTCGCGAGTATTCCATGAGTAAGTCGAAGTTTTTCCGAGGTAGAAAACTGAAAGTACCATTATATGTACAGAAAATATTTGGATAATGTAAACAGTTAATTGGAGGGATGTTGAAAGGGGGGTTGGTAAATTCCATTCGTGTTCTGCAAACATATCGAAATTATAATAATTTCCAATAATAACAGTTTCAGAGAAATTTGAGTGATTTTTGGATACAATAATTTATCAAATTAGCAATTATAGAAATTTGTAGTTATAATAATTTATCAAATTAGCAATTCTAGTAATTTCTAATTATAATAATTTATCAAATTAACAATTATAGAAATTTGTAGTTATAATAATTTATCAAATTAGCAATTCTAGTAATTTTTAGTTATAATAATTTATCAAATCAGCAATTCTAGTAATTTTTATTAATAGTAATTTACCAAATTACCAATTCTAGTAACTTTCAAAATTAGAAATTTCGTTAATCTCCTATTATGGTAATTTTCCAAATTACCATTTTTAGTAATTCCCAGTTACAATAACTTTCAAAAATGACTAATTTCAATAGTCTCCCAGACATAGTAATTTTACTGATTTTCAATTTCACTCAGAACTTTCTTAGATAATTATACACAAAATTCGTCAACCTTTTATAACCACTTATCAAACTCTTAATCAACATCTTCAATAACTTTGTCCAAATGTTTTTCTAAACACCTCCATCACCCAGAACGCATGTGCGTGTATACAAACGTATATACGCGAATCTAGTGTCAATATCATATAACGGATCAACGGGACTGACACACATCGTAATTAGCTCTCTGATTCACGCGGTGTTTGCTAATAAAGGAATCACGCGATTCGAGGAACCTGCGATCCTCGAAGGTACATCGCATTAATTACAGGAGCGTCGATCGATCACAGCTTTCCAAGCTGACCCGTTGAGTGAATTCGATGGATTAATGGTCCCAACCGTATCCAAATCGATTGTTTAAGGACACTGGCCCTTGCCCACACCCTTTGCCCATTGGGATGGTTCTCTGTCGTTTAATCGACTGTGATTAAACAATGCACCGTTCACGTATGCTTCGATCTGGATATAAATAGAGAACGCCAAGTGTCTCTTTGAACCAGTTTTGGGAGATCGGATGAGAATAACGGGAGCATCGATGGTTTCGAGTTTTTTCACTTTTGAGAGGGCGATCAGTGTCTTTGACGGGAGATTTTATTAAAACCGTTGACCCGGATTAATCGTGTACACCGTTGGTGATTTAATTTATGAAAATTTCGAAAATTAACCCTCGAACAATGGATGGTCCGCGATTGGCACGATAAACAAATATAGTGTTAAATTTAAAACATATTAGGTTGGTAATTTTTGCGAGCTTTACGTGTATTTTTTCGATTAAAATTATCCGATTTCTGTCGCAATTGGATGCAAAGTTTATGCTTACTTGGTTTTCAAATATTCACCGTACCGTTTTTATAAAATTCATTATTAAATCATCTGGCCGGTATATCTTTGGCCTCTGAAAGTTAAAAAGGAAAAAACCGAGGGTTTATTAAAAGGATGCTGACCGAAGTGGTGCGTTGAAAGGGAAGACCGCTCGGAGCGTTGGTGTATATTTTGTTAATTAACGGCGGGTGCAACGGCAGCTTGAAAAAATAACGCGAAACGAGAGCTACCGTCTAACAGACTAATCTATTTCATTGGTTGAAAAAAAAAAAAAAAAAAAAAGAAAGAAAAAACTCCAGCAGCAAAGTAAAGCTGGTCGAACAATTTACTCCATTCACCGTGTATAACGTAATAGTTTGGCCTGGCTCCAATAAGTGAATACGAACGAAGTCACTGTGCTCGGATCCAACTCCCCTCAAATAGAAAAAAGAAAAAAAAGGGAACCTGTATACAGGCTGCCTTAAAATTCAAAAATTGCCCATTTCAAATATATAAAATAGTTCTTTTTTTTTTTTACATAATCGGTTCACGGTTAAGGTTAGGGTTTTGTAATCGAATAACAAGTAACAAGGATCCAACGAATCCCTAGGAAACGAGTCCAATTCACGAAGTCAAATTCGATCGATGGCGAAAACTTTGTACCGGACAAAGTTTCTCCCACGTAATCGTCGTCAAACGTCCTCATCGACGACGGATACAAACTTGACTCTTCGACCTGTTCTCACAGTTTGCTTTTACGTCTCGTAGCGTGAACGTTTGCTTCTACAACGACTTCTAGCTCCCTCCTCCTTTCATTCCCTCCCCACGGGGACTTTTGCTGTATTAGCATCGGTAGGATCGGGTCAAATATTTGTCGAGACACGAGTTCACGACGGAGCTTCCGAACTTTTACTCTCTCGACTCTCTAAGGAGTAGCCAGGCTGGCAGGTTAGTTGCCGCCAGGATATTAGAGTTTTTTTTTCCCTTTCTTCTGTTTTTCGTTAGTCGATCTCAAGGTGTTTGATTATGATCTTGGGTAATTGTTTGCTAATGAATTCTTCGGTCGACGTTTTGCGGATTTTTTTATATAATTTTATAATTTCACGGAACTTTGCCTTTCCTTTGGTTTTTAATGTAACATTCGAGTAAATTCAAAATTAAAATAATAGGTATAGTAATCTATTTTCAAATTAATCGATGGCTTGATTGGAAAATTCTTTAAAAATTAATCGTCACAATATTATAATTTTTCCGATTTACTTTGATAATTTCATTTTTTCTTGTCTTTTCCCTTAATTCCGTTTCTGATATCCTAGGTTTACAAATTTTATATTGATTTGGAAATTGAATTTCGTTACTTTCCAGGATATTCTTTGAAGAAAGTACATGAAAAGATTACGAATTTAATTACCATCTTAATTCGTAATCCAGAATAGGATATTATCAAATTTTAGAGGAGTAAAATTGTAATTTTGAATCATAATGAAAAGGTAATATTTTTAATTATTCCAGATTATAGTAAAAACATTTAATTTCTCTTATCAGAGGATACTCATGAACGTCGAGTAAACGATTCGATTGCGAAAGATCGGACGAAGCAGCTCATAAGTAAAAATGAGGGTGGGGTTGGGTGGTCGTTAGTCATTCCGTTTTTACTCTTGCTCGTTCAAGAGGGTAATCGAAGCGAACATGATTTAAACATCCCTGACAACCACTTAACGGTTAGCGAGATGAGCTACCGTACGATCAAAAAACGTTACCGTGATAACGTTGGGCGAATTGCCAAAAGAATTCTGAAAGCGTGCGAATCTCCTCTTTTTTTTCTACACCCTCTTTTAACGTATCTACTTCTGGAAATTTATAGTTCTACCGAGAAGTAAAATTTTAATAGATAATTCTACAAATCTCGTAGTACCGCGAGGCGAATAGGAAACTTTGATCAAATTACGATAGAAATGTTTATTTGAGAAAATCCGTAAAAGAAATTTCGAACGAACGACAGTGATAAAAATAATAACAAATAAAATTTGCAAAAGAAAGGAAATAAAATATATTAAAAAATCCAATTTCAGTTGTCGATGTTTCCAAGGGTCGAACGAACTATTTTAACTAATTAACTCGTTGACTAATTATGTCAGTTAATTGTCGTGAAATAACTGCGACGCCTAAAATTATTTTGTTTACGTTTATATATTTATTAACTGTTAACAATTCGTATTTGTTAACAATTCGATACGAAAACGCGCAGAAGCGTTTAATACCCGAACAGCCGTAACGCAACGGTTTAATGGGGTGATTTACGCTGCCAATTAATTGTCACGATTTTCGTCCTTCGTCCTCGATACGATATTTCAACGTACTTTCGTGATCCTGCCGGGAAGAATTTGTTCTTTCTCTTCCGGAGCTAAGGAACAGGTCGAAATAACCTTCTTTCTTGGTAAAAGAAGGATGAATCGGTGTATTTCTGGAGGGTGGTGGAGGTGAAATTTATTCCAGCAACAATGAATCGTTGGTCTGGGATGGATTCACTTCGCGTAAAGCCTATTTCGTTGGTTAAAATCCACGAGGCTCGCGGTTGTTTCCATCGAAAATGGAAATCAAAGGTGTTACATATTCATGGATCGTTCGATGTTGCTCCCTGTAAATACGCAACTACTCCTCCCCCTTTCTCTCACTCCCTTTTTTCTCCGACCCTTCGCACGTGATTCTTTTCGCTTTGAACTTTGCAGCTATTCAGAGCGAACGGTGTTTCATTTTAATCCATCTCGTAGGCGAGCGATTTCGAATTGACAAGGTTGAACGTTTTTAACATTCTTTTGATGAGATTGTTATTACGGAAAACGTGTATTCGATACAAAGGCTGGGAATTTAGAATGGTTTTTTAAAAAATAATCCGTCAAACTCGGTAATTAAACGTTTTTGTTGCACTTTTATTGTTTCCTTCTTTCTGTTTTTTGAATACAAGAAAGTTTATTTGATACACGAATGTTCGTGATTAATGCCTCGTATGTAGATCGTATAATGTTTCTTAAGATATTTCAGTGAAGGAATTTCATAGAAAAATTTAATTTCCTGTTTTGGATTATTTGAACTTTAACCCTTTGCGGACGAGGCACTTCCAAGTTTGACACGATATATGCAAGAAATATATTAGAAATCCCTACTTTTACATTTATCATTTTTCTTTGTGTCAAAATTACAGCACGATATTTAGGAATTTATATACAAATTTATAAGATACTATGAATATTCTATTTGGCCGAATATATCCGTCCATCGTTCGCAAAGGGTTGAACCCCAAAACCGTGAATATCTTTTCAACCCTTAAGTACCATTAATGGAACAAATTCAACCCCTTTCAAAATTAAATCCACAGTTTTCTCGCTTAAAAATGAAGATATAAAAATAAATACTATAGTGTTAGTTAATATTTTATTAATAGGCTTTTCTGTGCTATCGACTGTTAACACGTTGACTGCCACAGTGAAAACGGACGTGGGTAGTCAGACACGCTGAGATCCTAATTATTAACAATACAATCAACTAATTTGCAAATTTAACTGTTCAATTCGATAGCTAGCATTATTAGCTTAATGTTAACGCTATCCGTGGTTTATTTTATCATTTCTGTTGATAATTATTTGATTGTAAAAAATGTGTTACAGCCAACGTGTTAAATCAAATCCGATTAGTAAACCTATGATTATTATTTCTGACTGCTGAAACAACGACAGTTGTGTCTGTTTCCTCGTCTTAAGATTTTTCCAAAAGTTTTTCTGTCTTTTTTTCACCACGCAACATGGAAATCCGCAATGCTCTCCGGAACGATTAGAACATCGATTTATCCGTGTAACGCGAACTGATAACAGGATTCTCCAAAGAGGCAAACGTTAAACGGGGGTTAGAATCGTCGTTCAACCGATCAAATAGATTCGAAGCGTAGGAGATCCGACACAAAGGAACGATTTCGACCCCGTAACCCACGACAGAATCACTGCAGTTAACAAGCTTGGAAATCGATGACACGATAATCCTCACGGAACTCGCGTTAATTAGCCTGTGTAATTGAATATCGTTCGTTGCCCTCGACCGAGACGCGTGAAACGGTTTCGATTCAACGGGTATCAACTGTTGCTTCGTCCATTAATTTGCTCTCCTTCGTGAAAATTTCTTTCACATCCGACGGACTCGTTAACCTTCGAAATTGTTAATTAATAACATACACCCCGACGCATCGTTGTCGATGCAATTTCAACGATACTCGCGATCGATCGGAGAGAATTAAAAGCGACTCCCTCGATGGTCCATCATCGGAATTTGATTGTTTGATTGGATTTCGATTTACAAGAATTCCGTTCTGTTAATTAACGTTAGAACTACCGACATTCGGAGTAACCTTACTTTTTAATTGAAAATAAAATAGAAAATAAATTGAATAAAGGACGAAATTGTTAACTATTGTACAGAATAGTTCTTTATTTTGATAAAAGTCAACTTACATTTCGACGAAAATGTTTTAATAAATTTTGTAATTTGAAATAAGACATCTGAAGCAAGTCATTTTTCACCCAGCACGTCGTTCTTTGAATATTTCTCGTTTCTATCCATTATAATCAATAAAATTCTTTGTTTTTTTGAATAATTTTATTTTATTTAAATTTTATTCTATATTTTTGATTCATTATTTTCTAAAGTGTATTATTTTTTATATCACTCATTTTCACTTGAGAGGAAATTTGTAACCATCCAGGCACCTAAAATATTAATCAGGCATCATTCTATAGATACTGCACATTAAATTGAGCATAATCACTTATAGCAAATGTGACGGGAAAGTCATAAAAAATGCGATTGAAGTTGACGGTAGTACGAAGGCGAGTGCGTGAAATGTAAAAATCCCAATGCTTATTTTCTAAAGAAAAGTCAATATTTAACACGTTGGCTGCCACGGGGGTCACCGGTGACCGGCACCCGAAATTTTGTACAATCAAATATACCAACAGAAATGATAAAATAAACCACGGATACCGTTAACATTAAGCTAATAATGCTAGCTATCGAATTGAAACGTTAAATTTCAAAATTAGTTGATTGTATTGTTAATAATTATCATTTCAGCGTGTCTGATTACTCACGTCCGTTTTCACTGTGGCAGTCAACGTGTTAAATGCTTTCAATATAAAAAATTGTTCCCTAGAATCATTTTGTCATTTCGATTCACACACACGTGTTTCCTTTGTAGATTACACACGCGAGCACACACACACACACACACACACACAACGTTCTCGTTGATATTTGGTGCAGCTAATTATCATGGTCTTAACGGTGTTGGTTTAGCCATTCGTGTATTCACATGGAATCAGATTAATGTTACCGGCGTATCAGTTATGCGTTACAATAATTCTCAGCAAAATATTCCACCACTGGGCATGCCGTTGAATAATTACACGCGGTCGTACACTGTTAATTCTCCTCGACGTGTTTCGCGCTATTGGCATTTAGAACACGCGTTACTATTTAACTACAATTAACAGTCATACGCACGTGTAACGCGTGGATATTTCAAATATCGTTCGTGAGAGTAACTTCGTTTCCATCGATTAACACTTTCGTTGTATAGTCGTTCCATGAAATTAAACACTCCCATCATTTTTCATATATCAAATTGTTCAGCTTGACGTGAATAATCAATTATTATAGCGAAAGGTTTAAGCTTACAATTGGAATACAACTTAAGATACACTCCTTTTGGATAGAGAAAAAGTAGTGGAAGTGTAGAGAGAATCTTAATTATTGGAATTTAAGAAATTTACACACGTATGAGTGGCACAGTGAAAACGGACGTACGTAGTCAGACACGGTAAAATTCTAATTATTAAGAATGCAGTCGATTAATTTTCAAATTTGACCTATTATTACCTTGATATTAACGCTATCCGCGGTTTATTTCATAGTTCTTCCGGATGTCAGTCACCGCTTAACGTGTTGACCCTTTGCACTCGACTGGCGCCTCTGAGGCGACACCTCAGTTACTAGAATATTTTAAAATATCAAATTTAAGTAGAATTTACATTAGAATATAGAAAATTAGCGAAAAAAGAAAGAATAAATATATGGATTCTCGAGCATTCGTAGCAGTTTCCTTCTAAAACAGTGCTTTTGGATTTTGGAAGATTTACTGGAAGAAAATCTCGACCTAATTCTATCCAAAAATGCTTCGAGTGCGAAGACTTAAATATTATCATTATTGTGTTATTGTTACATGCATATAATAATTAGAAATATAGAAAGAAATGCTTGTATCAATTTTTCAACGCAATTTCGCGCGTGGCTGCATCGTACACGAGTTCGTATCAATTAACCGGTCTGACGTGTATTTAATTAAAATCGGGTCGCGGACTAATTAGACGAAACAAAGTAACGCGATGGATCAAAGATCAATCAGACGCGCGAGGAAATTCGTAAATAAATTAGACAAGATCGATAGCAAAATCCGTAACCTTCGCAATTTTTCAAAATACGATTTATTTTATAAACCGTGGAAATTGTTAAGCACAGTCCTCGCCTGCCCGATAAGCACGGTACCTGTTCAGATAAACTCATAAATTCCTCAAGCTCGAAGAAGCAACGAACCAAGGATCTGTTTCTTTAACCAACGAACGATCAATCTTTTCTTTCGCAATCACAAAACCAACCACAGCGAGGGTAAAGAAATAAGAAATGGAAAACGAAGAAACGTGTGGGAACGAAAGAAGACGGCGTCAGTCGCAGAAACTAATTGCTCGAAGAAAGTTCGCTGGGATGCCTGAAGGCTTGTTTGCCAACCAATTGGTCCTGGCTTGGTTGAGTAATGTCGGTGACCGGAAGCGCAGGATCTTTAATACCGAATTCTCCGCCATTGTACATAGGTTGAAGGATGACACGCGGGATAACTCTGGTCGAACAATACCGGGATTGAATTACGAGACGGAAGACACCCTTTGTCTCTCATCGCTTTTGTACGAACGATTAATTGTCGCCGTTAGACGGCTGACACAACTTTGAGCAAATTTCGGAAATTAGTCGATCGATTTCGATAACGTCGCACTGTTCAGAATGTTATTACCCGAGGGACACGGTGATTCTTTGTGACGATCAAAATTGGCGACAGGCTTGGACCGATATCCCAGAATTCTTATTAAGATCTTTTTTAACCGTGAAATGTATAGCGTTCGATTTGTAGATTATAAACTGTATATTTTATTATTCTGGAATTTGTAATTTTGGAATATGTGTTTCAGACTTTTTAATATGGGAATTCAATGTTTCGTGCTTTATTATTTCTAAATTTTCGGTTTGGAAATCGTTACACTTCGAAATAATGTATATTTTCAAATTTACAATTCTGTTTCCTATTATTCTTAAATTTTTCATTTGGTAACACAAAAATTTCACATTTTATTTCGCTATTACCAATTCTCTCGATCAACGTCAAGCAAAATTCTATTATCAAAATTCTTTTCACAATGATTTAACGATAGCAACGCTCGATGAACGCGCCATCCAAAATCATCGAACAATAAATATGATAAAAAGAAAAAAGAGGAGAGAAATGAAACAGAAAGAAACGTAGAGATTCGTCTAATAATTCATTCTGGTTATTTTTCACGTTGAAAAAAAGCTCGTTCAACGTTTTGACGCGTTAATATTTCATCGGTTCTCTTCTCTCTCTCTCTCTCGTTTTTTTTTCTTTTTGAAGAATGGCTGGGAAAATAACTGAATGCATGGCACGTTTCAGGGAATATAAGTCGGTTCATGATTCATCGAATCGACGATTCTCCGAGAATTTTTAATTTTCTTTTACGAACATGTCGCACGGGATCCACGCTATTAATCATCGGTAAGAGTCGCGAGAGGTTAATATTCCATTGGTGCGTGCAGAGGGTTGAAAGTTACAAATTGTAATGGAAATCCGGAGGATCGGCTCGCGGAAACCGTGAACAGGTTCGTTGCGGTTTCTCTTGCCGGGTAAATTCCTCTGGATAAAGGATGAAGTTGGATATAGCCTTGTTAACGATATTGTTATCGATTCGTAGACGTATTGTGGTGGGCGATGCAGTTTATTCGAGGCATATCACAGAAATTGAGAAAATTCAAATTTCACTGTCGAGGTTTTTTGATTTTTGATAATTTTCATAACTTATTTCTTTTTTATCAAACTAAGAAATTTGAAGTTGATTCAATAATTTAATTTCGATACAATTTTTGTCTCTTTTTTTCAATCTTTGAGTGATAAAATGTTGCCCGAATTTCAAAACCAAATAATCAGAGATCCATCGAAATATTTTATCCTATCGCTTGATCACAAATTCGTTGACACAGCACTGATTAGACTTTTTCAAACAAGCAATTAAAAGCGAAGGTGAAACGACTTCGGGCGGAAAATCAGGAGGAGGGAAAAGGATAGAAAAAATCGTGGCGTTTCGACGACGGTTTCCGTAGCGGAAGTTCGCGCTACGATAATGGTAACAGATGCCATTTCTACCGGCTGCGCCACCGGAAATGCAAGAGCTCGTGGCACACGGGTATAAATCACGAATGCACCGGTGGCACACGCATTACCTGCTCCCTGGTTTATGAATCTTGCTTTATTCAGCAGGCAACGTTCGCGTTGGATAATATCGGGACGACAAGCCGATTCCGATTCAAAATCGATATCGTTGAAAAATCAATCGTCGATTTCGGTCTTTATTGAATAATTTTCAGACGCCAAATTTCAGATAGGTTGATTTTCAAATATGAAGAATTACAGGAAAATTGATGAAAGTCAACAGACTGTCAGTAACGTTCGATTAAAATTGTAGGGATTGCTAAAGGGGGAGGGGGTAATTCATTGAAATTACGTATTTGGTATTAATAGGGTTAATTCTTGAACGAGGATTAATTTAAATATATCCAAATTTCAATCGAACCAACGTTGTTGATTTTCAAAATTTGAAAAATCAGTAATAACGAGAAAAGGTTTCATTTTTCCAATCTGTACGATTTACTTTGGTTTCCGGATAGAATACTGATGTTGAAACAATATCAGGATATACGTACAAAGGGGGGAAATATTGCGAGTACGAGTTGAAAGAAATCACAGGTACGTTTGTTGGGATAAATTACAATGGTTTCGATAGCCGGAGAAAGGTACAATATTGCTCGATGTTTGTTTTTGAAGAAACAGTGGATTCTTGAGGAAAAATTACTTTTCTAATGGTACAAAAGAATCAAGGAACGAGATAAAATACATTTATTATGAACTCTTTAAGAAGTAATAAAGTTTTAATAGAAATTTGATTTCTGTTGCTTTCGCAGTATTTTGTTACCTCTGTATCCATAATATGAGGTATCACAAAATTCTGAACAATATGGGAAATAAATTTCTATGGAAATTCAGTTGTGTTAAAGAAACACCCATGTATAATAGAAATTTTTTTAATCAGCAATGTTTTTAATAGAAATTTTTCAAATTAGAAATATTTTTAATAATAATATTCCTAATTAGGTAACTCAAAAATTTCTTAATAATATGGGAAATAAATTTCTATGGAAATTCAATTGTGTTAAGGGAACACCCATGTATAATAGAAATTTCTCTAATTTGGAATCTTTTTAATAGAAATACTGCTAATTAGAAATATTTTTAATAAGAATATTTCTAATTAGGTAGCTCAAAAAATGTCTAATAACACGAGTAATAAATTTTCATAGTAATTCAGCGTGTTAATTTTTACGTAGGTATCTAGATACTCATTTCTACAGTTTCTTACCTTTCCCCAAAAATAAAATCATTCGAATCCCCCACTTTTTAAACACTTCTCCTTCGATTCACGTTCTCAGGAAATAAATTTATGTCAACAACCTTCAAATACCATCCCCCATTCTTGAAGTACTCCTATTAATATTTCCAAAATAAACATTTATATCATAAATGGTATCCAAGTGCAAACACGAGGCTCGAGAACATCGTCGATCTTTAAGAATACACCTTCTTATCCTGTGAGTAAGAATCGAACAGTTATCCCTGTAGATGCAGGGAACTTAGGGAGCCAGGTTATAATCCCGAAGGATTAATTTCAAGGCAGCATGAGCTCTGGCTCGACGATTCTCGCCTAATTACCACGATCCTTCTGGAGGTCAGGACGGGGAAACCAGGTTAGAGCCAGCTTCGGGGAGACAACGTTATCGCGAATCGAAACCGTGTCCCGGATTTCCAACCTCGTCATCGTTTTTTCGGTTATTAATATTCCTCAGGACTGTGAAATGTTGGCTGGAACTGTTTTATCTCGCAACCCTTGGATTATAATTAATCGTACACGGTGGTCGGGGGTGTGAAATCAACGTGTAAAGAATCGCGATGTGCGTTTGCGCGTTATTCATTAACGGTGAAACGCGAGAACAACTAACGAGAGAAAAAGGAAACAAATCATTTTCACTCGCGTTTCCGGTCAGTTCACTGGTTTGTTAAGCTTTTTCCGCTTCGTTTTCTTCTTTTAACGTCGTTGATTGGCATTGCTTTTGATAATGTTATAAATCGTTAAATAAATGTAATGGAGGAATACGATTTTCTTTTTTTTTTTTTGTTATTATATTCTCAACACTTCGAACACTGTGTTAAAATAGTAATTTTTGGTGGAATAATTTTGGTATACTATTTTTATAGCGTTTACCTTTTTTAGTTACACAAATTTGCAAATATTTTTTTTATAAAATTGTTATACCCAAATTTTCTACGTTATCGAAAACACAGTATCTTTAACACGTTGGCTGCCACGGGGGTCACCGGTGATTGGCACCCGAAATTCTTTACAATCAAATAATTAACAAAAGAAATGACGAAACGAACCACGGATAGCGTTATCATTAAGCTAATAATGCTAGCTATCGATTTGAAAGGTTAAATTTGAAGATTAGTTGATTATATTCTTAATAATTAGGATTTCAACGTGTCTGACTACACACGTCCGTTTTCACTGTGGCAGTCAACGTGTTAACCCGTTATTTGCCACAGTAAAAACGGACGTGTGTAGTCAGACACGTTAAAATCCTAATTATTAAGAATACAATTAATTAATTTTCAAATTTAACCTTTCAAATCGATAGCTAACTATAGTTTATCTCATAACTTCTTTTGTTAATCAATTGATTGTAACAAATGTCGAGTACCGGTCACCGGTGACCACCGAGGCAGCCAACGTGTTAAAAATACCGTATAATTTTCAGGGAAAGAAATTTTACGATTGGTAACAAAGATTGAAAGTTACACAACTGCAGAGAGGGTTAATAATAATTTGATTTCCAATCCTCGCCTCTTATATAGTACACTCGTGTCTCATTTTTCTGATTTGCGTATCATCGAGAGTTATCCAAATTTTCTATGCCTCCGGCTAGATACGTAATGGTACCGATGTGTTCAAAGCTCTTCTACAACGGCGATCATAAAGTCGAATACTTGAAAGACAACCGTAATCCAGGCCTGGCACATTGAATATCCTCTTCTGCTCTCCGTGTATTTCTCCAGGGTTCTGCCAGCTGGAATTTTTCACCGACGCGATACGAATATTCTGACCGTCTTTTTTTTTTCCTCTGTTTCCTTTTATTTGAAAAATCCAACCAACTCGAAACCTCGAGCACCCTTCAAAACGCCCCGTAGACGTTGTAGTTCGGTGTGCACCGTCGATACGCTTCGAATCTAAATGAATTCCTCCGAGTTTCACTTCGAAACCCACGAAATCCGCCCGACTGTATTAACCGTTTCGTAAGCAAACTTTGTTACGTCGAATCTTGCGAATAAATTTTGATTCCGTGAACGCGATGGGAATTCCGTGGGAGTTGGATGTTATTTTTCCGGGTGCATCCGGTGATCGGTCGAAGAACGGCTTTTCCACTCGATAGAGCAAAGATTTAGGTGAACGCCCTTCTGAAACCACTAGTCTGCGAAAGCTCGTGGTTGTGCGAAAATCTGAATGATAGAAAAAAAGTGAAACGAAAAGAATCACTGAAACAGAATGTGAAACGAGAACAGAAGGGTTGAAAGAATCGTTTTCGAGGGTTGGTTTGGAAATTAAGATAAGTCGACGGGAGGACGTTAGGCTCGAACCCATCGGGAAAGTATGTCGGTGATGAAAATTCGCCCGTTTCCGGGGGGGAATATGTCGTTCGTCGAGGACGGAGTTCAAGTTCGAACGGCTCGATATCAAATAAGTTTCCTGGCCTCGAATCATTGCCAATTAGAACAGGGCCAACTTTCGGATTCCGGGATTCTTTCGAGAATCTTTTAATGGTTCCTTCGTATGTATTTCTAGATTCTTGTCAGTTTATCCCTTCATAACGATTTAGTTGTGTTGTTAGCGGAATGTTTTGAGACAGTTCATAATTTAATTTTATATGTATGATATTTGGAGGATTTCTTATAGAATTATTAAAAAATTGTGAAATTTTTATATTTTGTGGCAATAACGTTTTAGAATTTTTTGAACAAAATACGTGGTTTGAAATTTCGTGAATAGGAAATTTATATTCTTATTAAAATATTTCAAAATAGGTGATAATTTAATATTAACCCGGATATTTGGAATACTTGGATATTATTTATAAAATTGTTCGAAAAGTGTTCGGAATAATTAGGAAATTTGTGAATGGAAACTGTTTTACGATACAAAGTTCAAATTTGTCTGAACTCGATAAACAAATTATTACGAAAAGTTTCCGTTTCTTACAAATATTACCAAAATTAAAATTAGCAATTCAAAATTTAAATTTGAATCGAGAAAACGTCGCAGTTTGTTTTGAAAACAGATTAAACACGGATTGAATATTTTTTATTTAAAAAAAACAAGTTTGAGCTTTCGAACAAGGCTCATTTTGATGGTGGCAAACATTTAGATATCTCATTCGAGATTTTCAAACGGAAACGCGTAAATACGTGCATCGCTATTTCCGGTTTGCCCGCAGCTGATCAAATACACGATCAATCGGAAAGTCAGCTAAGTACTGAAAGCCAGCGAAAATTGAGTTGATTGCAGTAGCCTGCTGCAGATTATAGGCACGTGTAGTCTGTTCGATTAACCCCTTTTCGTATTTAATAGGACGTTGCCTTTCAATTGTCAATAATTACATAGACACGTCAGTGTGAAAATTAACATACCCCTTTTTACTTCATTTTATTCTTATCAATGTCAAATGTGTAAAAATTTTGATGAATTTTATAAATAATGTATCTTGAATATTAATGAAAATGGTGGCGAGAAATTTGGATAATTTTCATGTCGATGGTGATTATTTTTCATGTTTATAATAATACAAACAGCGTAATTACAGATTAACGTCTGTTCATTTTATTATTATTCATGAAACACCCTGTACAAAATTTCAGACGTTATTCATTGATGATTCCCATAAAGTGTTACCAGATGACAATATGATGTCTCATTATACTCCCTCTATATCGTGACTCTTGTCACGTGATAGGAGTTAGATCCTTTTTTTCCCGTCAGAGGAGGAAATGTTATTACGCACACCCTAAAAGGGGGTACTCATTATAATCTTCTATCCAACATTTGGAGACCGGGGCCACGCACTGGGTATTACTTCAGGAACTCGGTCAATATGAGTTAGATCCTACATCCGATAGGAAATTTTTTTTATAGTATTGTTGAGCCCTTTCCGACGATAATGGCGTCGTTGGATAAGAACGTCCACCCATTCGTCTCAATACCCTAGAACAGAGAGATGGGGGAACCTTTTTACCATTAGAGGCCACGTTTAAATTAGCTGGTAATAAAGGAGGCTGCTATAATATTCAGTAGAATTTAAATATTAATTAATACAAGAACTAGCTTTTCTCCCCACCTATGCCCTAGAATTACTACATATTATGCATTTGGGTTGGTATTCATTTCAAAAATGTTTGATTGATTTAAGTAACTTCCCTAGGAAGTGAATAATATGAACTACTTTCCCTATACCTCTATTTTCCTTGACAGTGTATAAGTCATAACATTACTATATTATTTTTACCGGACTATCGTCTCAATTTGTCCCTTAATTCCATCCGATCCTGGTGCCTTCACAGTGGTCGATCGTTTGGACAAAGGACGAAAGGTTGATTCGATCGATCGATAAATCGGATACAATTGAAGGTGCGTTTACTGTTCTCGAATGGATTATAGGGGAACGACGCGACAGGGATGCGTTATCACGGTCAACGAATCTCCGTGTGTTTACGGAACGTTCGATCGTTCGTTCTCAAACAAGATGCAGATCAACGCTGCTGTCAACGAGCTGTGCCACGGTTCCTCCTCGGTTAATTCCTGCTCTTTCTCTTGATTGCGAGAAGTTGAGGGGAGAGAGAGGACAGGACACGGAGATCCTGACGGCAATCTGTGCCACCCCCCCAACGTTATTATGCAACGTCCTCGTTGAATCACCGACACACACACGGCAAATACTCGTTACTCTTCGCTTTAATGACTATGCTCGCGAGGAGTTGTCAACATAGACAAACGATGTCGTCGTGTACAGACAGGTGCAAAAAAGAAAACTCGTATCGTTGCTCTCGTGGATGATAAATTAATCGTTCGTGCAACGCTCTACTGTTGCTTTGAGATGATGTAACGAACTTGTTTATCTTCATATTTTGTGTACTTTCTTTGTGTATTTTATTTCCGAGGTATGTTAAGAATATGATATTTTTGAGTTTGTGTATTTCTATTCCGAGTGTCTAAAAGTATAGCGTTTCTAAGCTAAATGAACTCCTAAAAGTATAGTATTTCGAAGGTTTTAAATTTCTAAATATATCGTATTCCAAAGTTCCTAGACTCCTGAAAATATAGTATTTCTAAGCTTTTAAATTCCTAAATATACCATATTCCAAAGTTTCTACACTCCTGAAAATATAGTATTTCTAAGCTTTCAAATTGCTAAGTTTATCGTATTCCAAAGTTCCTAGACTCCTAAAAATATAGTATTTCTAAAATTTTAAATTCCTAAATATACCATATTCCAAAGTTTCTAAACTCCTAAACACATAGTATTTCTAAAATTTTAAATTTCTAAATATACCATATTCCAAAGTTTCTAGGTTCCTGAAAATATAGTATTTCTAAGCTTTTAAATTTCTAAATATACCATATTCCAAAGTTCCTAGACTCCTGAAAATATAGTATTTCTAAGATATTAAATTCCTAAATATACCATATTCCAAAGTTCCTAGGTTCCTAAAAATATAGTATTTCTAAGCTTCCAAATTCCAGCGTCTTTAAATTCCTAAATATATAATATTTCGAAGCTCTCAAATTCCTAAAAATATATTTACAAGTTTCCACGACGTTGCAACAAAATCCTTGGAAATAACGCAACAAAATTTTACCAGCTAACGCTTTCAACCCTCTTTGCAAAGTCTTTTCAATCTTCTAGGAGCGAACATTTTTAATCACCAAGGACGATCAAGTTATAATTATAATCTATTAACTGCGTAGCGCAGATTATAAAGATATTTCATTTAATACGACGTTTTACGTTTGCCGTTTCAAATTTGACGAGTAAAACTCGTTTTCGGTCAAGGCTTGGTCTCGTTCCCGTCCCATTTGCAGCGTTCTGCATTTTCCCGTCCGATTGCGGAGCAAGATGAACGAGTTTCATCAAGAATTAGTCTCCGTTGCAATTTGTTGCCGCGAAAAACTGTCTGAAACGAACAACGAGAGAGAAGAAAAAAAGAACACCAAATCTTGCGGCTTCAAGATAGGAAAATGTGTGATTTTTATCCCCTGACATTTTACAAATTGTTATATTTTACCAAATTAAACTTCCTTCAAAACTCGAATAATATTACTAATATTTTTAATTCGTTCTGAACCTTGAAATATTATTTGAAAAAAATTCTTCGTTATTACCAGCTTGAACGTTCTATCAAATATTTTTTTCTAATTCCATAAAAGAGTAATAGTTTTTAAAAATATCTACGAAATTGATTGTTTCTTGAATAGCTATAAAGTTTGGGACGATCTTGATTCTGAATCGGCTGATTGTCGAAACAAAGAAGAAAAGAGGCAAGATTCGATAGAATCACCATATCATTAAACCAAGGAAGAGTTTCTCGCTTCGGAGACAATTTTAAATTCTATTAAGATACGAGCGTGGAAGGTATAGAAAAATGAAGTCACCTCCTCTTATATCGAACTTTCCGAACGTTGAATTTGAATTTTCCGCAATTTTCAAGGGAATTTACTGCTTCTCGAGAATAAGAAGGGAAAGAATACCGTTTTCTTGGCGAAGTATCTTATTCAGTAGCTCGTATATCCGTCGGAAAACGAGAAACAGATATACAAATTCAGTGACTGAAATATGCAATGAACAATCCTATTCTTCGAAAGACTAAACAATTTAAAGAATCAAAGGTTAACAGTTTTAACAATTTAGCTATTAGATTATTTCATTACTCAACTATTCAATTATTCGAGTATTTGATTCATCAGCTATTAGGCTGCTCAAGTATACTTCATTTCATAATAAGTATTTATTAGAACGCCAAAAGAAAATCTTGAAAATAACATCATTTTCTCGATCCTAACTAAGCGTATCCCCTTAACAAAACGGGTGCCAACTTGAACCGTCTTTCGTCAAGAACAATTCCAATCTTTTCAATAAAATATTTCAAATAAAACTACCAATCGATCCGTCACCTGGTGCATTCCTCCAGGATACGGTGTCGTCGTTTCTTCCTGGTCCGAACAGCGAGCTCCCGATGATCACGGATAAAGAAAACGAGTTGTGTCGCGCGTAAACGAGACGAACATCGACCGAACTGGAATCGAAACAACCAATTTCCGGCCGGCCCTTGTCGCCAGCGACTCCGACCCCGACGTAATGGCTCGTTGGACTTCTCGTTTACGTCGGGAATCTCGCGGTCGACGGACTCGATGGGAATAGAACCGGAAACGAGGAACAAGAGGGAAAAAAGTGATTGTTGAGCCAACACCGTCTCGTTTTTACGCCCGCGGATAGATTCTACAGGATCGGCGAAATTCGTCTCCAGAGGCGTTTCCGTAAAGATTGATAATCCTTGGTACGAGATTGACCCGTGCCCCGATACACCAGGGACGTAGTTTGGTCGATTTCAGCCGGGGACGATTGAATGAAGGGTCAATCGGGTCTCGATGCGGTAAAAATTAATTCTTTATTACCGAAACACGATTCACACTCCACCTTTAAGTCTGTTCATGATTAATTTGACAATTTGAACACGTTGACTGGCACAGTGAAAACGGACGTGTGTAGTCAGACACGTTGAAATCCTAATTATTAAGAATATAATCAACTAATTTTCAAATTTAACCTTTCAAATCGATAGCTAGCATTATTAGCTTAATTTCGGGTGCCGATCATCGGTGACCCCTGTGGCAGTCAACTTGTTAAGTGTTCTCGGTAGTTTCGAATCACGCATGAATTCATAATTTTTAGAGATTACGAAGTATTTTTTCTGTTGAGATCTTGATATCTCTGTTTCGAGATATCTGTAGGCAGCAAATTAACGAACGGTTTAACAGTGTTAACGAGCCCGTTTATAATCCATTTCGAGCACCGTGAAACAATGAAACGTAACGTTTGACGAGAACTCGATGGAACAATACGTTTCGTATGATTTCTCGTGTGGCAGGAAATTCGGCCAGAATCGTGGCGTTTGATGACCAAGATATCGAGAGATCGGTCGAGTGAGTTTACCGGTTAATTAGCGATTTCCGGAAGGGCGACACGCCTGTCCTAGGCTGATGCGCGTATCGCTCCAATTAACCGGCGGTCCGTCGCCGGGTTAATTGGCCACCGATGATCGATACGGGTTAAAAATGGCCTGTGACTCCGGATAAAGTAGTGTCAAGCCGGGATAATTAATCGCCGATGATTTGATTTCGATCAATCTTTACCAATAACGATATTGGATATTCATCTCGGATATTCATCGAAACGTAATTTGTAACTTTATGAGGAATTTTTTTAAATAAAATTTGATGCATTTTAACGCAGTAATTTGAGTTTACTTTTTATTTATGAAACGGAACAATTATTAGGTCGATTTTTTTTAACACTTGGTTGTCTTTTTCGAGTCAAAGCAAGCAAGTTGCCTAAGTTGTGGCAAGATATTGTAAATAACCATAGAAATTATCTGTCGGAGTAAATATTATGTATTATTCTTTTTAACGACATTTCTTATCGCTTTATCCAATATATTCAAGAATCTTAGTAAAATTATGTGAAAATTTGATTAATTTTTCCAAGATTTTCATCACAGTTTTCTTGAAATTTCTAATTAAAAAATCGACGTAGAATTAATCTAAATAGTATTAAAAGCCATTAATATCATCGCAATACTTTCGTGTTTCTCATTTGTTAACGAGCTATACCGTTTAATTAACAAGGTTGACTTAAGAACTGATTTTAATCGAGTCTTGAGATCGCGTTGCAATTTTACATCCAACCAACGAAACATCGAACTTGAAAAAGAAAAAGGGACAAAAGAAAGGATAAGGGGTGACAATTGAAGGGTGGCAAGAGGAAGCGTCGAGGATGTCGATACAAGAGTCATTTCCGCGCAGACGGCAATGCCACGAGAACAAACGAGAGTCTTGAAGAAGTAATTCCTTTGTATGCGAGCAAATACACTTGAAGAACCACTTAACCATCGCCACTCTGAACGACCCTTTCATATTTTGTGCGTTCTGCCGAGAATGGGGTGATTTCGACGAGAATTCGTTCAATTTTTACCACCGTCTTAAATCCTGCAATATTTGTCGGCAAATCTTCAAAATAATATTATCTTGCAAACAATGTTTCACAATTTTATTTCATTTCTTGATTTATTACAGATCGCAAAGGATAGTTATTATTTGTTAACGTCCTATGGGTCTCGTACCTGTAATTTACGAGTCTAAACTTGTTCAACTTTGTAAATGGCTTCGATGTAATTATAGTTGCTAAGAAAACTATTGTGGGGGATCATTAACCTATTGATCCCCAAAATGACCTACTCGAAAATTACACGATCACTTTATGCTTTCGTTTTGATTACCTGTTTATCCGAAGCGGACCTCCTCAAGTACCAAAAGTTCCTTTCGCTTTATTAATAAATAACGGATGTATAGAACTTTATGATTAATGTCACGTTATTGAATTACTATTATCTTCTTCCATTTCTCTGGAAGCTGAATGATACTATATTTCTTTAACACGTCGACTGCCACAGTGAAAACGGACGTGTGTAGTCAGACACGATAAAATCCTAATTATTAAGGGTGCAGTCCATTAATTTTTCAAATTTAACTTTTCAATTCGATAGCTAGCAGTATTAGCTTAATGTTAACGCTATCCGTGGTTTATTTTATCATTTCTGTTGGTAATTATTTGATTGTACAAAATTTCGGGTGCCGGTCACCGGTGACCCCTGCGGCAGCCAACGCGTTAACACTGCTAAAGCGTTGTGTGCACAAAAAGGAAAGAAACTTTTGGGACAAGCTTAGGGTTAGACAACGATAGGTGTATGAAATTTCATGAAAGCTCGAAAACTAGGTGTATGGAATATTCTATCGTCTATCGAACGATTGGAAATTAGTTTCGTCGTGACCGTTTCAGGTTGGTCGACGGAGAACCGAGGTGATAGTTCGTGTCAATATTTTCAATTGATCGGCGAAACTTTCCTGAAAACTTTCCTGAAAACCATTCAGAGATATCTAAAAGCTTTCCATTGAAATTCTTCGAATGTTCGTCGAACGAAATCGTTAATAGAAAGATATTCTATTATACGCTTTCGAGTCTCATATGTTTGTCGTTTAATTTTCGAGAATGTCTATTTCTTGCCCTCGCGTTGAACAATTGATTTTTCACCGACGATTTAAACGAAGATGACGAGATTCGTGTATATTCTCGAGGAAACATGGAACGATGGTCTCATTTAGAAATAGAGTTCCTGGGCTGGCAAATTAACAGGGACTGGATCTGTACGAGAAGTTATTTGTAAGGGGGTGCGAGCATCCGAAAATGTCGGGTCGAATTGGGTCTAGAATTCTTCCAAGAAATTCGAAGAATTTCGTAATTAGGGATTCAACGATATTTCTTGGATTAATTTATTATAATACGAATCACGGTCGTTGTCTGTAACGTAGCAGTATTAATTAACCTACGTTGAAATATTTTAATTTCGATTCAATTCGAAAGTAAAATCCATTAATTTAGAATTTAGGAGATAATTTAATTTTAATTTTGTGGAAATGGCAATCAATTTTCAGTTGGAAATGTTAGTGTTAATCAATCTAGGTAGCCAGCGCTTATCGTTTAATTAATTAGCATTCGAGTTTAAAATTATTAACTTCGCAAATAATATTGAGAATTTATTTTAATTTGTACTCAAAATTGATTGGACGTCTATTAGCTAATTTTCGTTCAAAATACTAATGTGTTCGTGAGATTATATTGGAAAAATCCAGGTCTATTTTTCGAACAAACGAGACAGCAAAGACGTTGAGGACAGTTGGACAGGGTTAAAGGAAGCTTATCGGGTGCACGTCGGTTCCCGGTGTACCGGAAGTCCTCCGCGTCGTTGCACGACGTCTGCAACCGGTCAAGGAAAGAAGAAAAGCGCGTTAACCGGTGACATGCTTTATCGTGGAAGACGAAAAAATTGAACGCTGGCTTTCGTGACCTATTTTCTTCCATCGGCAACCTGATAATCGTGTCCTGTCAAGAACACGTTGACCAGGTCACGTTCTTTCTTATGTTAGATTAGGAGCTAACGCGATCGAATCCCTGTTGCGATAAAATATCGAAGATTCGCATCTTTTGGCGCGCGAAAATATGTATTCTTAGGAATTTGAAAAATTTGAAATATCATATTTTTAGGAATTTGGAAAATTTGAAATATTTTTACGAACTTAGAAAGTTCGAAATATTGCATTTTTAGAGATTTGTAAGCCTGAAAATATAATCTTAGGAATTTAGGAACTTTGAGGTACTATATTTTTAGGAACTTGGGAAATTTGGAATATTATTTTTTTAGGAACTTGGGAGATTGGAAATATTATTTTTTTTAGGAACTTGGGAAATTTTAAATATTATATTTTTAGTTTAGAAATATAATTTTAGGAATTTAGGAACTTCGAGGTACTATATTTTTAGGAACTTGGGAAATTTGAAATATTATTTTTTTAGCAACTTGGGAAATTTGAAATATTATTTTTTTAGGAATCCGGGAGATTGGAAATATTATATTTTTAGGAAGGTGGGAAATTTGAAATATTATATTTTTATAAATTCGTAAGCTTAGAAATATAATTTTAGGAATTTCGGGACTTTGAAATATTCTATTTTTAGAAACTTGGAAAATTCAAAATATATTCTTACGAATTGAAAATCTCCGAAATATTATAAATACTTTTGCCATTGCGATTGACCAGAATCTAAGTACCTTCAATTTCAATGATAAATTTCACACCACCCTGGTGATTTGTTTCGTCGAATCCTTGACAAGTTAGTCGGACAGGGAACAATTAACTTTCGAAACGAATTCCCCGGGCACGATGTCGACGTCACAATGAAAATCAGCCTGTTCCTAGCTTTTCACCGGGCACCCGTTCGAACGAAGAGAGCGTGAAAGCTGACTCGTTGTAAACGGCAGCCTCTGTACGCACCACAGCTCCAGTTCCGTGGGGTGAAATCAATAACACAGCACCATTGAAACCGGTGTGTCCCGACGTGGTTTCATGGCGTGTTGTGCCTTGTTTTCG
Organism: Stelis phaeoptera; assembly: GCA_943735885.1. Lineage (NCBI taxonomy): Eukaryota > Metazoa > Arthropoda > Insecta > Hymenoptera > Megachilidae > Stelis > Stelis phaeoptera. Next base: position 11,314,309 of record OX030933.1, read on the forward strand.
CCTACGTGTTTGATCAATTTCATGTACACGATAGATGAGCCAGAAGTGTTCCACTAAACGATAGATAACTTGTCAATTTTTTAACCCTCTGCACTCGGCTATTCCTTCCGGAATGGACATATTTAATTTACCGTAGTATTTTCAACCGCGACATTTAAGTTTCATTTATATTGGAACGCAGAAAATCGAGGAAAAGAATAATAATAAATAGACGCATAAAACAGGACGTTAGGTTTTCGAAAAGTTTTGCGGGAAAAGTAGACAGGTTCTATTCCCGCTCCTACACTATAGTTACGGGACATCCTGAATAGGATTCTGATGAGTATCGGTGAACGAAGCAGCACTTGGAACACCATGTAGCTCAATAGTTGTAACGTCGTAAACTTTTCAAAACGTGACCACTTCAACGTGTGTTTGAAAAATTCAATAAACAGTTTTATTGTCATTTTTGAAAATTAACGTTTTTCTCGCCTCACGAACCACCGTGCGACGTTAACAGGCTCGGTCCGGTTCTATTTGAAGAAACTTCCGGCGTAGAGAATTTTTCCTCGAGTTTATGATTCGTCGGACGGGCGACAATAAAGCGGACAAATGTTTAATGAACAACAAGGGTCGGGTGGAGGACTGACAGAAAGAAAACGAGCGGTTTAACGAGAAGCATCGCTGTCAGAAAAGCGAAGGGGGCGTCAACCGTGTTTCCTTCAAACTGTCGTGTGCATTAATTTAACGAACGCCATGGTGATTCGTGGTTGGCCGACATTCACGACCCGGACGGACGACCATTTAAACTTTTCCGTACGACAGTTTCGGAGCGAGCTGTCGCGCTATGACATTTTCCTCTTGTCCGTTTCGAATATGAATTCGCTCGCGTGAACGATCTTTTATTTCCTTCATTTTCTTTTTTTTGTGTGTTTCAAATGAAACTAACCATGTTCACGAGGAAAGTTAATAATTAACAGTCTGTTGCCGTGCTTTTGTCCCGTTTTTCGTCAACGTCGTAGAATTTATTTGCTGAACGATTTGTTAGAAGTGTGTTTTTTGTTTAGAGATAATTGCAAATTTTCATTTTGTCGTTAACCTTTGTAATACCTTCGACGGTTCTACTAAATAATAAATAATGGGTCGCGACATATGCTCGTGTCATAAAATTTGTTGCCATTGAGATTAAATTCCGTGCATCACTGGTCGGCTACTTCTCTCCGTTGCAATATTACAGAATTTTGAATAAATATTTTCAAGTTAAGGGAAATAGAATTCCGGGTTAATCAATATCTGTAACCCTCAGTTTCTATGGCTTGGAAACTGAAAATATATAATTAACAGCGTTTTATGCGAAAATAATAATACACCGAACAAATGCTTTTCAACTAGAAAACTGTAAGTTTCATTTTGATACGGTCGAATCTGATTCCGCCACGGTACTCGAGGGTTAATATGAATTTTCTTGTCGTTCAGCTTTTTTTGTCCGTAGGGAAATCAATTATCCATGGGGCGACAGTAATACTCTGTCCACATTATTTGACCCGTAAGCCTCTCTAATCTTTCGACAGTGGCTCGGTTAGCGGACGCATTAGAGAAAATGCTTATCGATTTATCGATGAAACGTCAACGAAGTTGAATGCAGGCTCGATCGAGGGCGGAATACCAAAAGCATGATATCAGCTCGAAGTTTCAAACTCGAGCATCTGCCACTTTTGTCTTCGGGGATCCCTTTAAACCTAGAAATAAAGGAGATCCGATTTCAATTTCTTCCCCCAATTGAATTGAATTCCAAATTAACGAACCCTTCTGTCTGGAAACTTGAAATGGCCGTTTGCTCTTTCGATATGTACGACGGTATTTGATATCGATAATAGAAGGGTACTTTTAGAATTTGATTTCATATTATTTTGATACCGTTTTTAGAGAATGAAACTTTTATATTAGGTCGAATAAGATATCATGACACAAAAGTATCACAAAATGGCACTTACGGTATATCAATTTGAAGCTTAGAGTTTCAGAAAAATGGTTATATAGGTCACCTTTTAATATTCTTGATACAAAATGGCTGACTGTTAGTTGAATCGAACAATGACCAATTTCGAAGCCTAAATAGTCTAATACAATTTGATGACATAAAAGTATTGAAAAATGACACTTATGGCACATTAATTTAAAGCTTAAGGTTTCATGAAAATGATTATATAAATGTTGCATCGATATCTTCAATACAAAATGGGCAAATATCAAATTTTACAGTTTATACTAAAAATATCATCAAAATCTGTATGTACATATTTTCATCGAACTTTAAGCTTCAAACTGATATAACAGCACATATTTCGTGACTCTTTTATGTCGTGAAATCATGCCAGACTTTCTTCCAGATATTTATAATCAAAAATACCCGTAAAACTATCTTCCAAATCAAATTTCACGCACAAACTTATTTTATTCGCCTTCGTCCGATTTAACTCCTTGCCGTATTTTGACGAGTTTCACTCGTGACGCACTTTGCAGCTCAAACGTTACAAATCTGACTCGTACCGTCTGTACAATTGGATTTTAAGTGTAACTCCAACTGTAATTTAGATAACAAACTATTGTTAAACGCAAATTGTATACAATATTTCAATTTTAAACATTTTGACAGTTTAACAGACAAAACTGACCCAGATGGCCACAGTAACAATTTCCTTCGTATCTCTTTCCAACGAATCAAAAACGTCGACGGGCTGATTTGATCGAGCAAGAAACGTATCAACACCTCGATTACAAGACGAGTCCGACGGGAACACGAGTGATCTCGGATCTGGATAAGGAATAACGACCGATACGTTTTGTTCTCCGCTTGATATTCTTCGCACGCCGTTTTTTTTTTTTTCAACGAGCGTTTTCGCACTGAATTCTTACGTGTCGTCGTCCACCAACACTCTCGAGAGTTTTTCGTTCCGACGCGGCTGGATTCAATCTAGCCGGATTATCCGGCCATCACGATTCCATCCAGCCACGATCGGATGCTGTGTCGATTCGTATCTTTCAAGCCCGCCTCGTCTTCGATCAGACGGTCTCTTAATACTCGAGCCTCGGATATCGTGGCAGGAAATGAACATTGACGATCGGTGTATCCGGCGAAACAAATACGGTGAGCCGGTAGAAAGATGACGCGATTCTGAACGATATTGAACGGTGTGGAGGATTTTTGTTCCTTCGTCGGAGTAACATCGATCGAGGTGGGACTATCGATGGTTTTATGGTCCAGGTGATAACATATGCATTTTGAAATTTGTCTAAGAAATTTTAATTGGGAGATTTGATCGCTGAAAATTATTGGAAATAATTGTTGGTTGTGTTTTGTCGTATTTTTTCAACACCCTTGCGTTTAGTTTGAAAAATTCTGAAGCAAAATACCTGGAAAAGTTATAAATCTACTTTTCGTGACAATTTTTTACATCTCTCTATGGTTGAAATTTGAATAATTGTACGTAATTCGATGCCACGAATTGCATCAAACTTTCCAAAATGAAGTAGTATTTCTCAGCTGTACCGCGAAAATATGTATTCTTAGAAATATCCAGTGTCCGATAAAAGGATTTTAGTTTCTTTTTCAAACGTTTGCACGAAGAATCGCAAAACAACAGTCGCGCCAGCTGTTGGCCAGGGAGAATTAAAAGGAACTTTATCCCGGTGGCAGGCAGTAAATGAAATTCGAATTTCTACGTGCAATTTCGTGAAGCATCGTTCCTCGTTCAAGTCGTATGCATAAAATATTTCCACGATAAATCTCCGTAGCCAGAGCGGACGATTCGAATCGAATTTGCTTTTCCTTTAACACGCGAGATTCGTTCTTCTTTTTTTTTTATATATATACATGCACACGATGCGAGTTAAAATTTCTCTTTTTTTTACCGTATATACATACATTTCTGCTATGAATTCCGAATCGTTTTATTGTTCAACCATTTTCTGAGCCGCAGAATCGCAGGAAAAAAAAATTCATTTGAAATCGTATCGTATCGTTTCGCTTCGTGCACGATAAGCATTGAAATCGTGCCTCTTTTTTTATTGGTTTGTTCGCAATTAAACGGGAAATAAAATCCGGATTAACTGTTCCCGGATTTCGCTTGGTTTTTCAATCGAACTTCAATATTGAAGCTTTTCGGGGCGAGGCGGGGTGGAGGGGGAAAAAAGAGAAAGGTAACATTTAACGAAAGGACATACATACAATTCGATGCTTTCGTTCCTTTTTGATCAGTTTAACCTGGTCGAATGGGATTATTTGGGAATCGAAATCGTAATGATACGATGCTGAAAATAAGCGTAAAATCGGGATTTCTGTGCGTGTTGTATGTCGAATTAAAATAACGGTAATGAACATTGAATCCGGTACTGAATAAATAATAAATCTTGATCGATGTTATTATTTGAACAACTAATTCTCCTAATTCTCAATACATGTATTAAACGGTGTATCTTTTAAAAATCTGTTTTTAATTTCAGATCATAATTGTCTAATTATTTTTTATAATGTGAGATTGATGGCACAGTTTTCAATTAATTTGAGCATCGAGTACCTAATCTTTAAATTATCCTGAGAAATATATCTTTAATATTCTCAGGTAAATTAAATGTTGGGACGATGACACGAGGTTCCCGAAAGTTTCTATCGAAGAAATGAAAGTTCAATTCGTCTCATTCGAGTTTTCTGCTATTTTGACCAGTGTATTTTCGATGCTTTGAACGTTAAAGGCAATGATGCATCAGCTTACAGAGTATTAAGGGGGTAGTTGTATAAGTTTACGATTTTTTTTTTTCTTAAAAATGGTGAACGCAATGAAAACTCTGTTTGAAGGGGTTTGTTTTACACGTGTTCAAGAGTAAACAGAAATTTTTATTTCATGTTTTTATTGCAACGTGTCGGACTTACGACTCTAATTTTATTTTTATCACACTTTTTACACACAACTGGTTTCTCCTCCATACATTCCCCCGCTTGGTGCGTTTATTTTTAAGCACCTAATTCTGCAACTGTTTCGAGCAACGTACATATTTCTGATATCACAAACGATATAAGATGGGAGCAAAAACGTTCCAACAGTTCCATGGAACCTTCCATCTTGAAAATGAAACTTTAATCCATCCCAACTGTCAGCCTCGCTCGGATACTTAATCCTGCGACTGTTTCGAACATCGTATTTCTGACGTTACAAACGACAATGTAACGTTGCACGTAACCGACCCCCTACAAACCCCCCCGCCCCCCACCCCCGTCGTCGAGAAAATCCAGCTTTAATCCGACCCAACCGTATTCCCATTTACCGCTATCGCCACTATTCCACTCCTACGATTCTCCTACGCTTAATTACGATTCTAATCGGCTGCCAGTGCCTCCTCTCAACCCCCCCCTGTATGCTTTCTGGTTACAGGTGCCCGCAGATAAGCCAACAACCCCTTTCGAATGATGCTTCGATGCTATTGACCCGTTCGGCTTCGGGGAGAAATAATTTGTGAGAAAAAATTACGAAGTGTCTCGATCGTCTTTGGTTACGATCGATGAGAGGCGGAGGGAGGGGGAGGGTAGTTAGGGTGAATTCCTGGCTGACGAGAGAGGAGAAATGAAGGATCAATCGTGAAAATGTTGGTGGACGATTGCGGCAGCACGATGGGGTGGACGTCGGGCAGCGTTCGAGGGGGTTGGTCCACCCCCGGCGGATGCAGAAACTCGGCGATGAGCTTCAGCGGAAGCGTACCCTCCCTTCATCCAGCTGGCTCGATAAGATCTCTACGATCCCAACATTCCATGCAGGTAATGAAAAACTTTTGTTTCGCTCCCGGTTGACGATTAGCGAACGGCGAAGAACAATCCCCCTTCTCGACCTTTTATTACCGTCCTTACCACTTTTTCTTTTTTCGTCGATGAACATCGATTGGAACGTCCGTGCGATTGAAACGAACTATATCTTTTTTACGATCGCAGTTGTGATAGAAAAATGGGAAGTAAGAAATTGTTTAACACGTTGGCTGCCACGGTGAATGATTAACGAAAGAATATTAAACTGATAATGCTAACTATCGAATCGAAAGGTTAAATTTTGAAATTTGTTCATTGTATTCTTAATGATTAAAAGTTCAGCGTGTCCGACTACATACGTCCGTTTTCACTGTGACAGTCGACGTGTTGAAACATTCATCAAAGTTAATTTTTCTTGCTTTTCTATTTTTAATGAAAATTAATATTTTATTACAACATTTTCGCGCCTCCCAGGTTGGAAACCGCTGCTACAGAAGGAATATAAAATCAGTAGGTATTAAATAGAAAGAAGATTGAAATTTTTCGAAGGACACAGTCTCCGTGCCAGATTAAATCGTGAAACTCGGACAAATGAAAAATATTCCTTCGGTCGAACGTATAATTCCTCTGAAACTTGAAGTATCGAATGGTATTCAATTATCGTGACAGAGAAATCGATGAATCCGTTAATCAAGCGTTCTGGAATCGGTCGAGGCGTTCATCATCTAATCGTTATTCGGTTTGCGACGTTTTTGCCCTCCGTTAGGGGTCGGGTGACGTTTAATTTCCAGGATACATCGATTTGACGCTCGACCACGCGTTCACCCGATCGACCATTATCCTCTTCGATGCATTGCAGCTGTTTCTTTTTCCTCAGGCTGTGCCGGAGACACCCCGAAGGTGTTTGCATTGCCACCCGGTACACGTGCCCAGCACGCCGAATAATTACGTGCACCATCCTATGCAGTATTACACGCCCAGTCATTGTCCCGAGCCCAGGAACGGTGTCTACACTCCTCATCGGGGCAGTTCTTATCATGGCGGTGAGTAAAAACTATTTTTTAATCAAACTTTGGAAATTCTTAAGTCTTTCGGTCTTTGCGTGATAAGAAATTATGGTACCGAGCGTTAAGATTGAAAATAGAGAGTAGAATTTTGATTCGAGAACTTGTAGTTACTGTCAGATTTAGCTTTTCGTTGTTAAGATCGATGAATTCGGGGTCTTCAGAGTCGATCATCGAATCCAAAGACTCCAAATCTATAATTTTCAACTTCTAAAGCTTCGGTATTAAAAATCAACGATAGAATTTTAATTTCATATTTCAAAATGCTACAGTTTTGTAATTTTTCATTGCTGAATTAAACGAATTTAAATTTCTCACAACCAAGTTGTGGAAATTCGGGATTTTCTGAGTCGAATTGAAAAGCGCAAAGACTACGGGGTCGCCAACGCTGAATTCAAACATCCTGATTTTATTATTATCGATCCCTGCAATTCTAAGATGGTTATCACCACGTACTACGATTCTGGAGTTACCATTACCGAATCCAACGATCCAAAACTCACCATTACCGTAGTCTATGACCTGGAAATCATAGTTATCGAGTTCCTTCACCTTCCAAGTTACTATTACCGAGTGCTACGATCTCCTAGTCACCGCCATCGAAATTCTACGCTGGCTAAATCATTATTATCCACTTCCACGACTTCCAAAGTAACCCTGTCGCAAATTCTCTGATCGCTAGAGTCACCAATTTCTAATCGTCGCGTTAAGTTTTTTTTTTTTTTTTAACGATTGGCTGCACAACTTGCTCCAACGATACGGTTATGCGAAATTGTGAAACGCTTGATATTTCGTCGGTCGATAGAGGATAGGATTTAATTTAACTTGTCGTACACTTGTTTCGCGTTTCATTTGATTTCCCAGGGATATCTCTCAGCTGGATTGCACAACTTTTCCCGTAAAGTCTCGACAATAATAACCCATCCTCCCTCAGCCAGCCTTTTGGACCTTACAGTAAACTTGCGCATAATCTTGGTTGCTACTGTTTTCGTTCCAGCGACGTTTCTCGCTAAGAGACCGAGCTAATCCGCTTCCGGCTGAAGTTTCCTTACTTCGTTTAATATTCAACAGCTAGCGCTTGTCTCCCGGGGAGAGACAACAGGGGATGTTGTATCAGCTGATAGGTATATTGCTTGCGTCATGCAAATATTTCATCAGGATTGTGAACGAACATCATTGAAGGGTTAATTGTCGCCCTGGAAATAGCCGTGTGTAGCCAGACACGTTATATTAGATTGGCCATTTAACTCTAGAACAATAATAATATAAATTTTGATGTTTAATTTTAATATTTATTTCACGTACCATAAATGTAGGTATGCCTTCAGGCTATGTCTCCATAGAAATATCGATTAAAACTGAATAAGTAACAATTTCCAATCAAAATAAGCTCTAATCGAATCGGGGAATAATAGTCGCCGAATTGAATGGTCGACCAAACTGTTTTTCGGGATAGTCATTTTCCGAAATTAGTTCCTGTATTTCAGGTGTCATTCTCGGAACTGTCTACGAACGGTTTAAGACGACCCCCTTCGAAACACAATACGTTCGATGGAGTAGATATGATTCTTCTTTTTCTTTTTTGTTCTCGTTGGCTGTGTCGTTCTCCTTTTATCCGCAGCCCAATTTATTAAGTTCGATCTTTGTGGATGCGAAAGAAAGGAGGAGGGCTGGCTCGAGCAGTGCGCTTCACTGAAAGGAAGCAACTTCGACGGTGTATTGTTTGAAAAATTACCAGCCGATGTTGGGGGGTGGTTAAACGAGGACAGCTTTGTCCCTTGTACAATTTATTAGACGAGGATAAACAGTCGCACGTTGATGGTTTTTTGTTTTATAAATAAAGAAATGTTCCTGATCGGTGTTGGACTTTAACGCGTTCAAAAATTATTAATAGAATTAGTATTATGGGAATAATATAAATTAGTAGATTGAAAGATTAAAATTTGAAAATTAGATATTTCTATTCCTTATAATTAGAATTTGATCAAAAAGGTTCAAGGCCTAAAAGTGATGAGCAACTTTAGCAATAATTTTCTTAAGAAATAAAACTAATAAATTATTGTCTAAAAAAAGAAATAGGTAAAATAGGTATCGTGTTAATAATAATATCAGGACACGGTATTTCCATGAATAAATATTTATATAAATAAATATCATATTTCTGCAAATTCAAAGAAGCGTTCTTTGATGCAACTTTTGCAAGGAACGAAGATTAATATTCGATCGATAATATGAAAATTTTGTGCTGGAAAAACTGTAGCAAACCGGTTGCGATAACGACCGGACAATAAAGTGCAGCAATGCCGCAACTAGCCGGGAAATTCGAGCAATTCGACCGAAAGTAAGTTCAGATAAATCGGATATCATGGGAGATATATTGGCTGGCAGGCCGTGTTGGGTCATGTTAGCCTGCAAAGAAACGTGCCAGACGGGCGCAGCATTTGTTCTGACTTCTGTTGTTCTTTCGTCGTAATCTTCTTCGAGTCGGCGGAATGTCGATCATTAGATCTGACATTTATGAACCACCTGTCCCCTTCGCAAAGTAACAGAATAAAAAGAAAGATTGTACGCAAACAGGATCCAGAATTAAAAATAATTCTGCAAAATAATTAATTTTCTTCAGCTTGTCCCATCAATAACGTCTGATACTACTGATTTTGGGGAAATGTTGGATCGTATAATTACAGTAAATTAAATTAGACGCTTTCAAAGAGTAGAACAACGTGATAATTTTGTGTTAACGAAGGAATCTAGGAAGTATTTTGCGAAGAATAAATTTTGTTACCGTTGTCTGACCAATGAGGTTCGATACTACTGATTGTTGGAGGTCAGACTTTTCATAATTATATTAGATACCTTCAAGAAGTGAGGCTAGATGCTAATTACACACTAACAGAACAGTGTTATGTGTATTTTGTGAATAGTTTGCTTTCTTAGGCTTGTCTGACCAATAAGGTTCAATACTACTGATTTTTTCTAGTCATCACTTCATAATCTTTCTAAATTCGATTAAAAATTATCAGAAAATAAGATAAAAGGGTAATTGTACACAAATAGAGCAATTTTATGGGTTATTTTCTACAGGATTAATTTTCTTAGGCCTGTCTGACCAATAAGGTCCAATACTACTGATTTTTTCTAGTCATCACTTCATGATCTTTCTAAATTCGATTAAAAATTATCAGAAAGTAAGATAAAAGGATAATTGTACACCAACAGAGCAATTTTATAGGTATTTTCTATAGGATTAATTTTCTTAGGCTTGTCTGACCAATAACGCCTAATTCTACTTATCCTCCAAGTAATGTGACTCAATGCTGTACGTCACTGCAGAAACCCTTTCGAGAAATAGAACAAAAATATAATTATGCACTAATACAACATAATATTTTCAATTATTTCCTGAATTATTAATTACCTGAAGCTTGTTTGATCAATAAGGTCTAATGCTACTTATTTTTCGAACAGTATTCCCCAGTATCGTAGTTGACCGAATAACTTTGAGAATTAGAATAAAAATATAACTATGCATTACTACAATACAAAGTTGAACATCATTTTATAAATCATGAACTGTTTGCAGTTTGTCTGACCAATAAGCTTCATTTCTACTGATACTTTAAACAGTGCTCCTCAATATTTGTGTCGCCCAAATAAACCAGAATTAAAAACATAACTATACACCAACTTAACACACAATTGAGAACCATTTGGTGAATTATTAATTGTTTTAAGCATGTCTGACCAACACCTAATTCCACTTACGCAATACCGCAAGAAAACACTTTTCGCAGTGTTTCTTTCTTATAATTTCGTCCAACTGAAAGAACTACCATCGAGAACAAACTAAAAAGAAAAGTATTCACCAGAAGAGATGATCTTTTCATCCCGTCCTGGTTCGTGCACCAAACAGGAAGAAGAAGAAAGTCCAAGTTTTATACGAAACTTTGCATCAAAGCAATAATTTACGATGGCCACGAGCTGCGACAAAAAGCATCACAATTCCTTTCAGGATAATTTCATCGGGTACGAAGGTGCATAATTATGATTTTCGTTTTTTTTTTTCAACGTCTTGTTTTGATACCAACTCGCCTTCTTTGTAACGCATTTTCCACGGCCGACTCTATTTTCGCCGCGACTTTCTCGCTTATCTCCTTCTCCGACCTGGCTAATTAAAAATATTTCTTTTTCTTTGTTTTCTCTCTTCATTTTTTTGTTAATTCTCTTTTACGGTCGATCCAGGTGCATGGTACTATCAACCACCCTGGGAGAAAAGCTCTTGGTTTCTTTTCCGTTTGGTGCGCCCTGTGTTAATGAGTTTCGTCTGAAATTACCTCGAAAGTTACTACTTTCATAACAGAATTGATAATTTGCAAAGAACGGAATAATTTCCTTTCTCCATGTTATTTTGTATCAGAAGCAGGTGAATCGCGACCCAAATCTTCGAAACTCGTACAATATTGCTTCTATTAAAATCAGAAACTCAAGATTTTCTATAAATCCAAAATTTCGTAAATAAACTAACCTTGATGTAATTACGAAAGAATTAAAATGAATTCCAAGTGATATTAAAATATATTAATTTTGTTCGATGGCGATTTAATGTAACATCTTAAAATCTTTCTTTTCCATAGAAATTCGAAATTTTGTAGCTGTTTTAAAGAACAGCATTCGAAAGACGAGATTTGACTCTTTGGGGTGTTTCGGAAAATCCTCGAATGAAAATCATCGACCCGTATTTCTCGAAGCCAACGGTCTGCCAACATCTTACCCCCTCCAGCGTCGACCACCATCTCCTTTTCATGAGCACTTTTATCTAACCCCCTTGACTCTTCTTTTTCCTCTTCATTTCTTTCAACCAGTTTCATCCCCCAGTCTGTAGAATGCTATAGCACCGTTGCCAGGTGCTACGTGTCAGGGGTGCGTCGAGAAAAACACGAGATTTTCGTTGTTGTTCCTTCGGTGAAGTTATTTTTATCAGGTTGACAAAAAGAAATCCTTAGACTCGATCGGCGAATAAAAACGTTTTCTTGCGATCCGATATAAAGATAAGTGAGTATTATTAATGATACCTGACGAGGGAGTAAAAATGAGCGGATTGACGAGGGTTGAAGCTCTGAAACAAATTTCAGTCTTTTGAAAATTGAGAAAAAAGAATCCTTGAACCCTCTTTGCAAATGGAATTCAAAAATTGTTGTTCTTCGAGTCGAATACAAAAGTTCGTTATTTTTTTGTGTGATTATTTTCTAATTTATTTATTATTAATACAGGTCGATGTACATTTCAAATAGAATCAAAACGACAAGTATTATAATTACGAGACTTTAATAACTATTAAAATTTAGGAAATTATACTGTTGTGCCCGTCGAGTATCAACAATTATTTATGGGATAGCTGAGGTTCTGGAACGTTTACAGAATTGATATTCACCGGGTACTCCGGAGTGTAGGAAAAGTTGAGGTAGTTTATTTTAGTCGCACTTTGGTTACGTTACACTTTAAATACAATCTTGTTTTACTCTACCGACGTTCTTTCGATTATTCTCCTTTTTGGACGGTTATATCACCTTTTCTAGGTTATTTAGTAGGGATGTCTACCTTTCGACATTTCGTAGGTATTTAGGGCATTTTACTCGGTATTGTGGAGTATTGCTGATTCGGACATTCCTTGGTCGACCGCACAGTGTAACGGATAAATGGGTATAAAAAATCAAAAATCAGTTTTGTACTAAAATAACTTTATTTATAGGTTATTAACACGTTGACTGCCACAGTGAAAACGGACGTGGGTAGTCAGACACGCTGAAATCCTAATTATTAACAATACAATCAACTAATTTTCAAATTTAACTTTTCAATTCGATAGCTAGCATTATTAGCTTAATGATAACGCTATCCGTGGTTTATTTGATCATTTCTGTTGGTAATTATTTGATTATAAAAAATTTCGAGTGCCGGTCACCGATGACCCCCGTGGCAGCCAACGTGTTAAGATCATAATCACATTTATGTGATATAAATTTAACTAATAACTCAAAATTATATGTTAATAAATATTTTTCTAGATAATAAAGATACGATTAAAAGTAAATAATATATGTGGGATCGGAAGCTCCAGATCCTGTCCTGGGTTCGATTCCCGGGGAATAGAGTCTGCTTTTTCCTTTATCGTAGTTCACCAATCTTTGTAAAGATCGATACACTATCTAAAATTCTTTGCAAAATTACAACATTTAATGATGACTATAAGATCTTAGAAATTAAAGATCCGTTTAATTCTTTACAAATCTAACAGATAATTTCAATCTCGATATTTTCCTATTTTTCGCCAAAATTTCAAAACAATACAACTTCTCCAACGATCTTCGCCGACTGATTTAATCGCGCATCCATCGTTCCAAATGTTCGTCATTAAATTCTATTTATCTCTATCGCATGGTTTAACGCAACAACGGTGTATCCCACCGTAAATTTCTTGGTCTGCGAACAAGTTTTCGGTGTAATTAAGTCCTGCAAATATATCGTCGAATTACGCAAAAACAGTGGTGGCTGATCCCTCGGGGGTTAATCCGTCGCGATGTTCTTAATTTGCATTTAAGCGACCGCCAAAAACGGGATCGGTCTCCAAATTGTCTTCGTTTTACATCATTAAATCTAGCTACGTCCTCTTTAACGCCGATCCTTTTTATTTTTCTCGCTTCAGACACTCGAATCCGTTACATGGACGCTGACGAGGGCATCGCTGCCAACAACAATTGGATGCTTGGCGATCTCAGGAGTCTTCATCGTTGCGTGCCCGCTTTTCGTCGTCCAGGTATAAATTCTTTCGCTACGACTCGCTTAGAAATATAACTGTTGGAATTTAATTATTTATTCAACTAGTATTAGGTTGTTACGTATTACTAGTATTAGAGATGTTTCTATTTTTCAATATTTAAAGCGTTTCGATTCGTTGAAGAATCTGTGCAGATTCCAACGATTATTATTTTAAAATAAGAATACGATTTTATTATGATAAATTATTGGAGACTCCTAATTAGCGTTTCGTCTCGTGATCGATTGTCAGACTCGTCAGTGGGGCTGACGACAATCGATCTCTGCCCCAGAGACGCCTTGATATCGCTCTTCGGACGATCGTTTCATATCCGAAGAGCATGGCGGACGGCCGCTAGCAGCGAGAGAACACAACACCTATCTCACAGCCACCTGGCGGCCGTCGACCCGAACCAAGGGCGACTGGGGTGGAGACGGACAAGCAACGTCTACACCAGTGTTGCCAACTTGGTAGAATTGCTACTAAATCTGGTAGATTGATAACTCCATTTAGTGACTGAATTTGGTAGTTAGTGATATAGTAGAAAATCTGGTAGAATTCTGATAGATTTCAAATAGCAATGTATTATAGTAGAAACCACTGCCTGACTGTTGGCAACACTGGTATACGCTTTTCGAAGTTTGTTCTTTCTCAGATTTCTACGAAGCACGAATAATCGTAATTTTTCCGAAAATTGATGAAACAAAAGTAGAAAACTAGTAATTTCTTGAGAAAATGTACAGATTATAATAGCTCCTACTTTGATTATATTAACGTTTAATAATAATAACTCAGACATTTCATACGTAACAACCTAAAATATTATATTAAATTATTTTGGTTATTTAAACCAGTAACGTTAAAATTTAATATTTTAATAATAAGAATTAATTTAATTATATTACGTCAAATATTGTACTGCTATATTCGAAGGATAATATAGTTGAAAAATGTTCGTTTCTATAAATTAAGGACGAAATGGGGTAATCTTTAATATTCTTGGCACAGACGTTGCTGGGATGCGAACGCATTTCTATCCGGAGGGTGGTTGGGGGTGGTTGGTCTGTGCAGCCGGGTTTCTCGCCCTGTTGCTCACCACGGGTATGCAGCTCGCCTTCGGTCTTCTTCATGTTAGTGCAGCGCGACACTTTGGCGAGGAACACCTCATGGATCTGGGTATGTCTTGGATTTTTCATTTTCTCTCCTCTTTTATACTATCAACAATTTTCGTCGTCGAGTTTCGAAACACCTTGCGTATCCAACGAAACTCTTTCGCTCCTCTATCAACCCTTTTCAACTGCTAAACGCTAAAATACTCAAGAACATCATACCGATGATAAAAATACATGTGACAGTGTTTGGAGCACCCGATACGACGATTTCTAATTAAATAATTGAAAGAATATTAATAACGCAAGCGACAAATTTCTATGAAAAAATTCAAGGGTCACCCGAATATGGGTGACGCGGCAATCAACGTGTTAAAAGTTTCCATATTCCTAATATACATAAAAAATATCGCAGTTTTTAAAAATATAAAATAAATTAATATCCAAAGGGTTAACAATTATTATCCCTTTTTGCTTCGTGTACGTCGCACGTTGCTCCAAATTTCGTCCTTTGAAATATAAAGATTCCGCAATGTTTGAAGTATTTTGCCAATTAAATTTTACCGTTTCGAAATGGAGTCTCTCGGCGGCGTTCAAGCGACTCGATTTCGCGTTATAAACGCGAACGATACTCGTCGAAAGGAAGAATCGTAAGCTGGTTAAAAGGTAGGAGAGAGAGAGAGATCCTTTCGTGAAAGAGCATCCCTTTGAGGCGATCGCTAGAGCTTCGATGGTAGGCTTACGGGGTTCGTGAAACATTCATGCTCGCCAACTCGAGTTAAGTGCCGACGGCTGTTTTCCCTCGGGATTGATTCGATGATTCCTTCGCAGTAGACGCATGAAATTTTCATTCTGCCAGTGTGGCTTCGGTTCATGAGGAACGGAACGACAACGAACCTTTTTACGAGCATCCAAGTGGCGCCATCTTATTCGGAAATGAATCGACTGCATCCTTAATCCTTTACATTTTTTAACATAATCGGGTCTAATCTAATTTTAACCTCCAAAGATTCGTAACATATTGAAATTTACGAATATATGATATTTAAGTTTTCGATAAAATTAGAATTTTAATAGCAAATGGTAACTAAATTTTACGCACGCTGGATATACTCGTCGTGGCACAAAATAATGCCGTTTATTCATGACGGATATAGTTCGTCAAACACAGCTGACTGGTTAACAATTAGGGTTTTATCGTGTCTGAGTACGTACGTCCGTTTTCACTGTTCCAACTCTACGTGTTAATGATCTAATGTGAGAGATTTGAACTCTAGTCGCTAGAGTAATTTAATTTAAATGTAGGCATCGTGGAAAAAAGCGGACGCCGGGACTCGAACCCGGAACCTTTAGATTTGTAGGCGGCCGCTCTACCACCTAGACCAACCACCGTCCGACTGTCCTCTATTTCTCCATGACACCTCTTATATTTCGGGTATGGAGGTCCCGATACTACATAAATGTAATTTTTTTATTTCTGTATAAATAGATTATTTTTCATCGCTAATTTCTCGGAAACGACAAAAAGGTGGCCCATAGTTAAAAAGTCAGACTACACAGGAGATCAAACACTCCAATATACAATGAAAATAGGAAAGATCAAAGGGTATCTTATAGTAAAGTCCCCTTGTTAGATTAACACGTTGACTGCCACAGTGAAAACGGACGTGTGTAGTCAGACACGTTGGAATCCTAATTATTAAGAATATAATCAACTAATTTTCAAAACTTAACCTTTCAAATCGATAGCTAGCATTATTAGCTTAATGATAACGCTATCCGTGGTTTGTTTCGTCATTTCTTTTGTTAATTATTTGATTGTAAAAAATTTCGAGTGCCGGTCACCGGTGACTCCCGTGGCAGCCAACGTATTAATAATCCTAGTAATCTTGGCATGGTATTGGAATTGTTATAATCTTCAAAAATAATTTTTGTGGTTTCGCGTTCCCTTTTATCGATGAACGCTCGATTTTCCAGGTATTACGTTCTAACAAAGTAACATTGTCCTCTTAGCGTGTCCATTAGCGTGCGTCTACGATCCGACTATCAGGGATGAGTATGGTATTAAGGTCGGCCGTTAAAAGCGACCTAACCAACGACAGAGCAAGCGGCTTTTCGTAAGTCACGAGGCCTACGGCTTTTTTTCCTAGCCGAGTCGGGGCCGCTCCATGAAATACGGAAGTTCCAGATAAGTCGAGGTTTATTTAAAGGCGTCGGGAAAAATAATGGCCGCCAAGAGACTCTCGCGAACAGTTTGATAAAAGCGAAGCCCGCAGACAGCTGATAGATAACGGTGTACGGTAAGGCTTACCGTTGACCTACTCTACTTATAGTTATCTTGGTGTGCGCATCGTGAACAACAACCAAGCTGAAAAATTCGATCGATCGATCGCTATATTTACGCGGTTTTCTTTCCGCGTCCATGGAACACGTGGATCGATGGTATTAGGATTACAAATTATAATTGACGAACTTCGCGTTTGTTTCTTTCTCTACTACGATTTCGATCGAAATTCAACGGTTAACAAATGGACATTTGAAATATCGTCTAATTTGTTTACTAATTAGATAAATTCTTAGCGAAGAACGATCGCAAAGACTTTGAATCGATAGAAAAGCATTCGAAGTATATAAAAAGGCGAATTTATGGATTGATCTGAATTATGATATTTTAACCTATGATAAATCTTCTAATTTTCATCTCCTGTTTCCTAATTAATTTTCAAACTCAAACTCTTTAATTTATCGATTCGTATGGTTACCACGACTGCCTTTGATTCATCAATTTCGATTGTTACGATAATTAACGAACGTTGACGAATCGAATCTTGGATATCGTTAATTTCCATCGCTCGTTCAAAGGTCAGAGGTGGCCAGGAATGTATGAAACACGAAAAGAGAAAAGTAAAAAGCGAAAAGCTCCGCCCCTCCACGTGTGACATTTCACTGATCTTGAAACCAACCGAGCCTCCAACGGAAGGAAGTACGCGCCAGCTGCATTTATCGATTTCCCTCGTGGCTTTCGGTCTATTTCGAAGGAATCACATCGAATTTTATACCTGTAATGTGAACGAAGCCTAGTAATCATGACTTTTCTAAACGAAAATACCTTCTTGTTATCTAAATATAAACAGAATTACTTGGTTATAGTTTTCTCGATGGAAAAATCAATTTTGAACACGTGCTTAACCCGTCCATCACCCGAGATTTTGTACAATTAAATAATTAACTAGATAAATAATTGAAACAGACCGCGGATAGCGTTAATATTAAGATAACGATACTAGCCATCGAATCGTAATGTTAAATTTCAAAATCAATTGATTATATTCTTAATAATGAAGATTTCAGGGTGTCCGATTACGTCTGTTTTCATTGTGTTAATCAAAATTCCTGGTTATCAAACAGAATTGTAATTAACTACGTCGTTAATAATTAGGTTTTTACCGTGTCTGACTACACACGTCTATTTTCACTGTGGCATTCAACGTGTTAACACAATATCAATGCTATTCAAATATCTCTTATCTTCTTTTTAATTTAATTACATTCGAAGCAACACTGATTTGTGTTAAATTACGATATTTAACAATTTCGAATGAAATCATGGTAGATAAAAATCGATATAAATTTCGAAGGAATACACTTCGACAAAGTCTGTCATATGATATAAGAAATTTTCTTCGAAATTGATAAGAATCAATTCACCGTCAACTTGTTCGACCGAAAATGCATTTTTGCGTCGCGGTTGCGATCTTTCTTACGTTTCCACCATGAATAGTCTAAACTTTCCCGAAGGATAGCTGTCCAAAAGAAGAAAGGAGCTACACGCGTCGATACACACGAAAGAACTCGTCGAACTTTGCACTCAATCTCGCCGAGAGAACACGCCAAGGGACTCGCGAGTGTCTCGTATATCTCCCCTGGAATACATCGACAATGTCTCGATACTCTTGAATAGGGAATCCCCGGTGTCCGTATTTTTGTTTCGTTGGAAAATTATTTAGAGATTTTTCTGGGATTGCCTGACACGGACAGCACTTGGGAAGCGTAAGAAAATAAACTTCGAAATCAAGTTTCTTTTCGTATCGGTTTGACAATTTATTGAATTCCCAGGCTTTTCCAAGTAGTCAAACATTTTCACAAACATGATACAAGATTATTGATTCGTATAGTTTTCGTCACCCTTGGCAATCGTTGTTTATCGAATTTTAACAAATAACTTTAGGAGGAATATTCAGTTGTTAATAATTTATATTTTATATTTTAATTTAATTTCAATTTTCAAATTGACGCTTCGTGTCGATCAAAATTGTTATCTAAAGTGTTGGATGGAAGAGAAATTAATTGATAATAATTCGTATTAAAGTTTTCCATACTGGGCACTCGCAGTGGAAAATTTCGAATAAGTTTGTCTTGAATCACATAGTTTTTCAAGAAGAGGAGGTAATTTGAGACAGGGTAATAATTGATCAAAACGGGATAGCAACGTTGCTGGAAATCAAGTCTCCTTTTGGCGCAATGTGCGGTAGGAATGCATCGTGTGCTGAATTTCTAATGAACGCATGAAAATCCGATATGCGGTTCACGCGATCAAGATATTCAGTCGACCGTATAGCATCATTACAGATGCGAAATATCGAGTTGAAAACTTATTCCGAGACTTGGATTCTTTCTCTTCAAGTAAGGTCTTCAGGCTAATATTTTTCATATCAAGAAATATTACATTTTAAGGAACTCAGAAATTGTGACTATTATAATATAATACATATTTCAAGAAACTCTGAAACTTTCAAATAATATTTTTAGAAACTTAGAAACTTGAAAATGTATTAATTCCACTGACAGATAATTTCAAACAATTATTTTACATTTTTCTTGAATTAATTCCAAAAGTTTCCAATTAGCCAAATCTATACAAAAATAGGGATCACTTATCTAACGATTACGATATTCTCAAATTTTTTGAACAAACGAGATAAACAGGTGTTAATTAGGGGACTCGAATCTTACCTGCGAGACTCTCGTCGTTCGCGATTCACTCAATAATTCATTCGCTTAACTGGAACGAAGCCGGCCGCGCATTCGTATTCCTCAGGCTGTGCGTTTCCTTCGATGCGTGTCGATAATCGAATCGGACCAGCCTCGATTCTCCAACCCCTGCTGGCAAATCGAGGCGAGACGTATTTTGCAACTCGATTACCGTCGCATCCGTCGAAGGAGCCGCATCCCATTATGCTGAAAGTTTGCGCGCAACGTCGCGTCGTTACCGTTTATCCACTGGTGAACGTTGGTTCTTGCAGTTGGAACAATAACGTCTAGAACCGTGTCACGAGTTGCTCGAGTTTCGTTTCGTCTATTCCTGCGATACTTGAAAAAATTAATTCGAACAATTCCGAATGCTACGAGCACTGCTTTGGGATATTAACACTTTGCCAATAAAATAATTAGCGAAAGAAGTGATGAATGCTAGCTATCGAACTGAAAGGTTGAATTTGAAAATTAACGAATTGTATTCTTAATAATTAGGATTTCAGCGTGTCTGACTACATACGTCCGTTTTCACTGCGGTGGTCAAAGTGTTAAACGGGAGATACGATTAAAAGAAGTCAAGCTTTGAACGGTGTTTAAATATAATATGGTTATATGTGATGATCTTAGTTACGAAGGTATTCAGAGTTTCAACGATTTCTGATGGAAAGAAGAAATATTACGTTACACCAACGTTACACCAACCCCTGTAATTTCTCTGACTGTGCCAGTAATCAGGAGAACTTCACTAAAAAAATCTCATTCCTCAAAGATATAGCTTTATATCATCTTATATAATTTTTGACACTCCCTCTTCCCAAAGAATCAGTATTCTTAACACGTTGACTGGCACAGTGAAAACGGACGTGTGTAGTCAGACACGTTGAAATCCTAATTATTAAGAATATAATCAACTAATTTTCAAATTTAACCTTTCAAATCGATAGCTAGCATTATTAGCTTAATGATAACGCTATCCGTGGTTTGTTTCGTCATTTCTTTTGTTAATTATTTGATTGGAAAAAATTTCGGGTGCCGGTAACCGGTGACCCCGTGGCAGTCAACGTGTTAAGGAGGAGCCGTCAGAATATATAGAATAAGTTATATATTGTAAACCTTCTAGTAGTCGCTAATAACCTTGAAGTTGATGCAACCTCTATAAATAAACAATATATATATATATAAAAAAAAAAGAAATATTAGTGCAACGAAAGTATCTGAAAATCTCGGATAATATCGCTTGGAAGTAGCAAGAAATCGTTGTAAGGGACATGCATCGATGTCTTAACGATGCCAACAACGTAACATCCTGATATATAGGAAGGGAACAATGCGAGCTACTGGATCCATTGTGATCACCCGATGGCAGGAACGGTATATAACAGGCAGGCATGCAAGAAAGCCGAGGCTTTAGGGATTTCTTTTAGGGATACGTGCTATTGGCCATACACAGGCAAGGCCTGGATAGACCCAGTTTCCTGGGAATTATTCGTTCAACCTCTCTCGTCAAAATCGGACGTGCATCTTCGTTGTTTGGATATTTATTTGGACTGTCAGTGGTCGTGTGTCTATTTTGTAGATTTAAATTAACACGTTGACTGGCACAGTGAAAACGGACGTGTGTAGTCAGACACGTTGAAATCCTAATTTTTAAGAATATAATCCACTAATTTTCAAATTTAACCTTTCAAATCGATAGCTACGATTATTAGCTTAATGATAACGCTGTCCGTGGTTTGTTTTGTCATTTCTTTTGTTAATTATTTGATTGTACAAAATTTCGAGTGCCGGTCACCGGTAACCCCCGTGGCAGCCAACGTGTTAATATTCCAAAAGGGTATACAGTATATTTAGAAGGCTTTGCAAGTTAAAATGTATAATTAATTCTATCGTCTATGAATACTATTGAGAAGAAAATAGCTTCGGCGCGTTGTTGTAAAATATTAATCAAACGTTAATCAGGAATCCTGGAACTAATATTAGGAGTATGTCGAAGCTTTCAATACTTAAGAATACTCTTAAATATTAAAATAACTCGAAATACCCAAATTAAAGATTAGATCGAAGGAGAAAATTAATCCTTCGTACCACTAACAAATATATATTAATAAACTGTTGCATACTCCTGGCATTATTTACCCTTCAAACAGGACGCTTAATAGAAATTTCATTACACACCAAATTTCCAAGGTAGCGAAATCCGTGCGAACGTTTCACGATTCATAAATTCTTCGCAATTAGCGGGAACGGGTTTCGCGCGGAGGACAAATGTTTTAACCGGGCCGACTTGTAATTATGATTTCGTTTGTTTAGAGTAACTTTCTCGTTGCCGTAACTTTTAAACAACAGCCACGAGCCTGAAGACGCAATTTAATCCGACTTTCGCGCTAATTACGTCCCGGGCGGGGAGGATTTTCATAAACGGAGAATGAGCAGGCCGGAACAAATTGAAAAATCGTTTCGTTTTAGCCTTGCCGGGACGATGAATCAAAAAGTTTCGCGGCGAACCGGTCGTTGTTTGCGGTTTAATCACGTTAGACAACGTTGTTTATCGATTGGACTAGTGGTTCTTAACCGGTGTTCCGCGAACATGATTTTTAGATCATAGATATTAATTTATAGCGTTATATATAATTGATAAAACGTGGATAAGAAGATTTGACTTAAATCGATTTTTCTTTAAATTTGAAATGTATGTGTATTGGCACCCTTGCTGAAGCAGCCTTTGGCTTTTTTTTTGCATTTAGTACTAAATGATTTCATTCTAGAATATATATTAACACGTTGACTGCCACGGGGGTCACCGGTGACCGGCACCCGAAATTTTTTACAATCAAATCACGGATAACAAACCACGAATAGCGTTATCATTAAGCTAATAATGCTAGCTATCGATTAGAAAGGTTAAATTCGAAAATTAGTCGATTATATTCTTAATAATTAGGATTTCAACGTGTCTGACTACCCACGTCCGTTTTCACTGTGCCAGTCAACGTGTTAATTTTATTTTTTCTGTTATGTAATAATCAGTTTAATTTCTAATAAAAGTCGTGTCTGTATATTTCTTTTTCTATTTATAAAATATATTATTTTACATATTTTAAAATATAATAAATATATTTAATAATATATTTTCTACGATATATTTATTTCTACGCGAGATGTTTTTGTTTGTTTTTTGGATAATTAATTTTGGTATTTCGAAAATTGTTCGTATAATCAAAAGTGATTTCGCAAAAGGTTAAGAACCATTGGATTAGATATTAAACGGTAACTTCACTTCCGTTGCCTTCGCGTTCTACCGACGCGACGTCCGGTCTTAAAAACAGAAAAAAGTTTCCCTTTTATACGACTTATTTCTCCTTTTTTATTTTACCTTTTTTCTTATTTTTCTTACCTCGTGTTCCGTGACGCACAATAAGCTTGCCTTGCTCTTTCTTTGCCCGTGGCTTCATTCTGGCCCGCTATATTTATAGCGTTCCATGGTGGGCGGTTGAAACGGTGGCGCAATCAGGAAATTGCTGATTCCTTGGGGAAAAAATGGATGGAAAATGTGGGATAATATTTTCTTCCTGCAAACTTGCGATTATCGAACGTTAAATGAGATTTTTTCAAGCAATTCGAAATTTTATCTCGTATTCTTCGCTTAAGGGGTGTTATGGTTAAAATGGTAATGCGATCAGAAAACCACCGATTTCGTGAGAAAAATTTGTACAAAATATGGGACAGTATTTTCTTTTTTTTTTTTCGTACAAAAATTGGTTTTTACTCAAACGGATTAAAAAAGTCAGCAGTTGTCGATAATTTTTTTACCGGTAAATTTTATTTCGTATAATTGGAATTTTTACTGGCGGATAAATTTTATTTCATATTTTTAACGTAGAATTTGACGGGACTTCGACTGAAGTGGTGCAGAAATTGGTGCAAAAAAATTTACTCCCAATTGGAAATTTAATTCATTGAACCAAAATATCTCTATATTACAAAAAAATATCAAACTGTGGATCATAAAATTGTTATCGAAACTTCTAATTATTACTTTGGCAAATAATATAACATCCAGATGCTGTATATATTACACTAAAAAATAAATTCATTACATTTTTCACTCATCAATAAATATTCATTTATTTTGCTAAAAAGAAAAAGTATTCTATCAGCACCCTGACTAACGAATGTTGTAAATTGCATCTTCCAAGTTTGATCTCCATAAAAAAAAAATAAGGGAGAAAAGAAAAACAGAAACCGTGAAAACTTTTGAAATATTTGATGGAAGCGCAGAGTTGCTCGTAAATTGAAAATCAGCTTGGAAACTGGGTTGGCTTTAAGTCGACGTTTTCGTACGTGAAATATGAAAATGCACGAACGACGGAACTCGCTAATCCGAAAGGTTAAAGGAGGCTCGCCTTCGGTCGAGCGATCTCCGATCCGTGTTAATTAATATTAACGGGATTTTATCGTATTTTTATCGCGACGGTTCGGTCTCGCGCCAGGACACGCTAATTTGCATCTCGTTGCCGGCGTCATTTTGTATGGATAGGTTTGAGGTTTCCTTCGTTTCTGAAAAGACCGTGGAATTAAGCGAGATGGATGCTGGTTAGATTATTATCATAATAATACCTTGCGATAACTCTCTTGCCTTGTAACGGGTCTTTATCCGTCTCCGCCACTTTGTTGCCATAATTTTCCAGCCATTTTAACCGTGAACGAACTGGTTCCACATAAACAACGGAATTATTAATCGAGTCAAAAGGAATAGTTACAGTTATATTACATGTTTCGAACGGCAAAGCAAGATCAATCATAATTCAAACCTAGAAAACGTACAGTAGAATATTTCAATTTTTAACACGTTGACTAGCCACAGTGAAAACGGATGTGCGTAGTCAGACACGTTGAAATCCTAATTATTAAGAATATAATCAACTAATTTTCAAATTTAACCTTTCAAATCGATAGCTAGGATTATTAGCTTAATGATAACGCTGTCCGTGGTTTATTTCGTCATTTCTTTTGTTAATTATTTGATTGTAAAAAATTTCGGGTGCCGGTCACCGGTGACCCCCGTAGCAGCCAACGTGTTAAGCAATACAAATCATTAAACGCAAGATTTTGTGTACGTTAGACTGAAGAATATTTAAAGAATTGTTTCGAAGTTTTAAATCGTGAGAACGTAAGGTGGCTCTCTCTTAATATTCAAACATCTGGCTGCATAGACACGTGTCTATTCTACTTGTAAAAATAGCATATAATATATAGATAAGTAAATGTTTAATACAGTCAAATTGCTCAGAAGCTATAAAACTAACGATGCGTTTATTCTACTCGTCGAAGTATTAACCCTTTGCACTCAAAGCATTTTTCGAAGTAATTAGGTCTAATCTAATTTTTCAGCTATGCTACCAGAAACCAAATCTACTCTGTCGGACGAAAAGTGTTAAAAATATTTGAGAATCTGTTTATTTTTATTCCCTTCCTTAATTTTCTATATTTTAATACGGATGAAACTGAAATTTCGCGTTTTAGAGTACTCCGATAAATTAAATATGGTGCCTCAGAGGTATCACTCGAGTGCAAAGGGTTGACATTCGATCGTTTTCATTTCTGTCGCGTACGAAAGGTCAATTCTTTGCTCAAGCATACGAATAATTGAATTGTTAATCGATTCAAAGGGGCACGGGATGATCATGAATAGAAATGTTCGATTTGACAGTCTGTATACTGGGACGCTCTACTTGGCTGCAGTATATATATATCTATTCTACTTGTTGAGCTTAACATGGCACTGTTCTACTTGTCTGATCGTACGTAATCCTATTACATCTTCCTACATGAATAATTAATTATTTAACCCACTCGCGATATTGCTTAGAAGCGATGCAATTAGCTAATTCAACTTCTGTTGCGTATACGCTCGGCAAGCTTTAATTAAAAATGAAATTTAGAGCAATTGGCTCGATCAGTTGATTTTAACACGTTGGCGTTGAAATGTTCTACTTGGCTGCGTGAAGATACATCTGTTCTACTTGTTCGTATCAATATGTAACTGTTCTTGCTTTTGCCCGATTCTAAAGCTCGTTTTCCATGTAAATAGATAAACAAATGCATTGTTAGTTACATTTGAAAGACCTAAGGCGATTATAAACAGAGAATATTTAGATCGCCAGCCCACGTATTGATATACTCTACTTGACTATGTACGAAAACATATCTAGCCTGTTCTTATTCGTACCACGTTCGGGGGATCTTTTGTCCTGCAAATCAGTAAATAAATAAACTTCTGATCGAATCGAACATCACGGCGTGATTGTAAATTAAAAATTCGCCTGTCCGTATATTGAGATACACTACTTAACCGCGTACAGAGGTTTGCCTGTTTATACACTGTTCCTACACCAATAATTAATTAATCATTTCACATATTTATAATTTACGAACAATGCAATCTCTTTCTATTCTGAAAAATATGAGAAAAAGGAAAGCGGCTCGCTAGCGGTACACGGTGTAACCTTTAATATTCATTGAAATTTACGGTTTCGACTCGATATTTGCATTATTTATCATTTCGTCGTCACTCGACGGGACGCAACGGTTTCAGTTGACCAGAACGCGTTATCGATCATTAATTATAAACATTTTTTCATAGCGTCAATCAACCGGTACGCACGAGCTAAGCACGAGAATAATCTTGAGCGAGGCCGGAAGGTCAGAGATTCAAGGTCGGTCTATATCGTGCCCCGCGTAGCATGCTCGATCACCATTGCAATTTTATTGTCGCAATGCGCCGTCGGCACGCTTTTGAAGGGTAAAAAGGCGGAAGCACCTAACCCTATCCAACGTGTTCTACAGTTTCCTGTAATCGTGTCGTCGTTGTTACAGTCGAGCAAACAACTTGACGTCGTCAGAAAAAATTAGAATCAAAGGAGCGTCGAACAACGTCAATTTTCATTCAGGTAGTGATCGTTTATTTATAATAATATTTTGATTCTGTTGGCACGGAAGAGGTTCGGCGAAATAACAAGAATAAATATAATAAAATTTGGTAAATCAATGACCAAATATGTTAGTATTTTGATATATGTATCAGTGGTGGGTTTCAATCGATTAATAAATTTAAAATAGAACAACGAACGATGGTGTCTTCGACAATTGTTATAACGTTCCACAACTACGCAACTTATGTTACGGTTAGTCGAGAGATTTCATAAATGAAACTTGACAAACGTGACTTGGAAGGTGAACTTCCTAACAAACCTGTACCCTAGAGGTAAACAGTCGTAACTGCGTTTTTTATATAAAATAGGCTTACGATTGATTTCCTATCATACAAATTCCGTTTTGTCACCTGGCAAAATATAGTAACTCCAAGCCCTAAGATCAAAGAAGTAAGTTTAGTATGAATCAGTCGTATCTCCAATGTTGTTCGAGGTAAACAGTAAATTTCTCTAAAATATATTTAGTCAAATTTACGACTGTTTACCTCTATGGTACAGAAATGTTTCTGATAATGATACGATAAAAATCTGCAAGAAGAATCGACAGGAATTAATTGGAAAGTATCAGCAGATATCGTTGATGGTTGATCGACGACCAACAATAGATCGAACATTTAGTTACCAGAGAAAAGAACGGTCGAACAACAACAACTCGCATGCAGGATATTCGCGAGAGAAGCTTTTCCAGCCAGCTCGTTACGCGGCATTCAACTGGATCTGGGTCAAAGATTTTGAAATACGAACCGGCACGATGTAACGATAATTAAAACAATGCGACGAGAAAGTTGGGAAATCGTTTGTGTCGGCTGACAATGGCCACCGTAGTTGTTTCGCTTGGCTGGCTTGAGGTTTTCCCTCGTGTGGATAGCTTTTCAGCGAGGAAGGGAGGAAGGGAAAAAGAAGGGGGGAAAAAAAGAAGGATTTTGTAAATCTTTAAGCCTTTTGTTTGCGACTTTTCAAGGAGAGAAGAGAGGGAAACGTGCTGTCTCTTGGGTTTCGTATTGTCGACCGTTTCATCAGTTCATTTTAATGGTATTTCACACTTTTTCGGTGTTATCTACGTATGACGTATGACTGAAATAGTGTTTGTAGTTTTATAATTGTGAAGAATTAAATTTAAAATCAAATCGTTATAACGAAGAAGATGTAACACTAGAAAACACTAGAAAAATAAAGAAATCAATAACGAAATATATATTAGCATGTACAGTAGGTCTTTATTCTGATAAAAATTAACACGCATTTTAATAAAAGCGTCCTAATAAATTTTCGGTAGCTCGGTAGTTCTAGTGTTAATCGTACTAAGTTCTTTGGAAGTAAAATTAATCTCTAGAAGGATTTTCTACGATTTTAACATGGAATGTTTAATATTAAGTATAATTGAGTGGCTTGAAATTTCTTGAATGGTATGTATGTGTTTCAAAAGTCTCCACCATCGATCCTTGCATGAAAATTTTAATTTCAACCCCCTATCCACCCCCAAAAGGAAATTAGAAAATTTTCCAACGTTTAAATAGGTCATGTTGGATATAATTATCTTAATAATATTAAATTGGAAATTAAATTAGCAAGCTTCCCTCGTATTTCATCTCAAAACTACCCGCGTTCTATCTAACAGTAACAATGTTCGATCGAAATTGATTATTTGTTGAATTTTAATAAACGCGTACACTCGACACGCAGAGGAAATTTGTCAGTGTATCGTATATAAAATATCGAAGATTTATCACGCTGAAATATTCTCCCGGAGCAAAGGAAAGAAGAGAACGGACGGATGTAAAGGACTGTCAAGTTCGTGTCCGGCTACGAAACACGTCTGGCAACGAGAAAGAGACTCGCGTCCGTTCGAGTTTCCTCCAAGAGGATCTCTCGTGTCTACTTCAACGACAAACGTTTCATCTGGATTTGAACATCACCGCCTTCTATATTAAGAATATCACCCGAAGAACGTAACTAAGAGTGTCGTTCGAAGAATGTCGCCAACTTCGATGATAAGCTTGAAAAATTTCTAACACGGAAAGCTAGATATTTGTGTGAAATATCTGAATAAATTTTATAGCAATCTATCGGCTATTTTAATGGAGACGATTTTAATTACGTAATTACAAATATTTGTTCAAGTATTTGTTTAGATACCCAAACAGCTAAATATTATAAAAATGATCTGCTACGTTTCTTTCTTTTCAACGTCAGAGCAATTGATTTCAAATTGAAGATAAATTGGAGAAAATAAATGAACGAAAGGTGGAAGATAAATTAATAATATATTTGAGTCGAAATAACAAATTTGAAATCTGCGTTGGAAATTTATTCCATATTATCAACTGGATTGGTTCGGTACTTCGAGGGGAAAAGATGAGAGTGTTCAAAAGCGTAATGAAAGATGGCGAATAAACGCGGATTTCATACAGCGAGAGTTATACATCATCCTGATTGATCGTCGGACGAGGTCCGGGTTGAGTTTGTAACTCAATTAACGGCGAAACTTTCGTCACCTGTGTAACAGGGAATAAAGATTCAACGAGGGAAGCGGATAAAAAGAGATCCTAGCAATCTCGTGCCTTTTTATTTTTTATCAAATTATGTAGTCTTTATTACTCGTCAATCATCAAACTTTAATATGACACCATCAGTAATTTGTATTCTTTTATAAGTTTTATTTTCAATAGGTATTAATGTGCTGTACAAACTGCTATGCTGTATTTTGATTTATAGTATATTTCTACTATACCTATGCTACTGTATTAGTACATTTATATTGCTGCATACTACGCTCTGTTATTAGTAGTAGTATTGCCAGTAGCCGTTAGTGTTACTGTTATTACTATGAGCATTAATATTACTATTGCTGTCGCTACTATTGCTACCGCTACTATTGCCATCGCTAGTATTGCTGTTGCTACTATTGCTGTCGCTACTATTGCTGTCGCTACTATTGCTATCGCTACTATTGCATTAGCTGCTATTGCTATCGCTCCTATTGCCATCGCCACTGTTGCAATGGCAACTATTGCTTTCGGTACTATTGCTGTCGCTACTATTGCTATCGCTACTATTACTATTATTACTATTGCTGTCGCTACTATTACAATAGCTACTATTGCCATTGCTACTATTGGTGGTATTACTATTACTGTCGCTGCTATTGCTATCGCTACTATTGCTATCCCTACTATTACTGTCGCTACTATTGCCATAGTTACTATTACAATAGCTACTATTTCCATTGCTACTATTGCTATTGCTACTATTGCCATCGCTACTATTGCTATTGCTACTATTTCCATCGCTACTATTGCTTTCGCTACTATTGCTGTCGCTACTATTGCTATCGCTACTATTGCTATCGCTACTATTGCTATCGCTACTATTACTATTATTACTATTGCTGTAGCTACTATTGCAATAGCTATTATTGCTATCGCTGCTATTGCTATTACCACTATTACTATTGCTATTGCTGTACAAATAAATTTGTATAAATATAACACCTACAGTGCACACGTAGAAATATAAATATACTATACAGAACAAGATATAAATAGATTGTCAAAAGAATCTGAAGTTCTTTGTTTTCTTGCTAAAGAAACAAGATACCCGGGAAAGAAAACAGTGCATCGTTTATCGTAGAAAGACACATCGCCAACCCCCATGAAAATCTGTTCAACCGCATCCCGTGAAACGGCCGGAAGTTACAAAGAGAAACGACCGCGTGCCACCAGATAAATGCTATCATAAATTTGATAACCAACCCACGTACAGGGGTCAGAATTTATTCAACGGCAGTCCCCTCTGATCTTCGATCGTTGAAAGAGATTTTTAATCGAGCCTGGTCATCTGTTTCTGGCATCCTTTCTGACCGTTTATCGCGAAACCCACGGCTCGTCGACAGAGACGGTTTGATTTCCGAGATTCGTCCACTCGGGTAACCCGATGAAGCGAAAAAGGGTATTTCCCAGGCGACGTTTTCCAATCATCCACCCCTGACCCCATCTGTATGAACCCCTTTGAACAACTTTCCACTGCCGGTAAGAAAATCTTTCCGCGACTGGGGGTGAAAAACGTCGTTCCGTGGAATGATATCAACTTCCTCGATCTGAGAATCTGTGATTGTACGAATCTATAAAGTCGAACGATTTTTTACCCTTATAGGGTGTTTCTGATCTAATTTTAGTAATAGCTTTTCGATTTTATGGTTTGGAAATTGTGGTATTTGTGTTTTGTGATTTTCAATTTCTCTTCGATAATAATTCTGAATTTTAGAACTTGGGAGTGCTAGTATTCGATTTATATACTTTCCAACTTTCCATTGGTACAAATTTTTAATTCCGTAGTTTGGGAATGCTAGTATTCCACTTTTATAGTTGGCAAATTTCCTAATTTGGTAGTGGTAATATTCCAATTATATAATTTCCATATTCCCCATAATAAAAGTTCCAAATTTCCTAATTTAGAAATAATAGTATTACGTCTTTAATAATTTCCAAATTCCCTAGAATAAAAATTTCAAATTTTCTAAATTGGGAGTGGTAGTATTCAACTTTAGTAATTTCCAAATTCCCTATGATAGAAATTCCAAATTTCCTAATTTGGCAGTGGTAATATTCCACTTAAATAATTACCAAATTTTCCATAATAAGAATTTCAAATTTCCCAATTTGGCAGTGGTAATATTCAAATTATATAATTTCCAAATTCCGTGTAATAAAAATTCCGAATTACCTAATTTGGAAATAGTTATACTCGACTTTAATAATTTCCAAATTCTCTGTAATGAAACCTAATTTTGGAGTAGTAGTATTACAATCTTAATAATTTCCAAATACAGTATAATAAAAATTCCAAATCATTCGATATTCGCATTCGACCAATAACGAATTCCATCCACAACGCATCAAATGCCCTCTGACGTACAGGAACTTTCTGAACTTTGATTATTGCACTCGGATTACTAACTGACGTCTGACTGGTGTGCAGCATTATCCGCAGTCCATTCCATGGATAGCTCGTCTGTCTGGATAATTATCTGTCTCGGGTTGTGCGGATCGTGTTCTCTGGCCGGGACACCGTGGCTTAAATGGCATTCCGTGAAACACCGAAGGTCTTATCGGGGCTTCATCTGTTCGATGCCTCACAACCGGAAACTGGTTCGTTCACGGAACATTTCCTAACTTCCTGTATCAACATCGGCGACAATTCGTACGCGTTTCGTACGAAGGAAAGCCATTTTGTCGTTCGATTTCGTTTACAAAAGAGGTTGTTCT
The DNA here is from genome assembly GCA_943735885.1 of Stelis phaeoptera. Taxonomy (NCBI): domain Eukaryota; kingdom Metazoa; phylum Arthropoda; class Insecta; order Hymenoptera; family Megachilidae; genus Stelis; species Stelis phaeoptera. Next base: position 11,346,359 of record OX030933.1, read on the forward strand.
CTATTTCTAAACATCCTCGTTGATCGTTGCATTGAATTATATTATATTATACTTGATGTACATTATTATTTTTCATTTTTACCAGTCCATGAAGAGGAAGACATAAGTGGTTGAACAGGGTACTTAATAACTCTGCCATTTTGGAATATTTTGAATTCAAAAAATCAGGGAATAAAGATGAAGGTTAGATACTAATTAATTAATAATAAATAATTATCTAGAAAAAAATTCCCAATGAAACCGATCTTTTCAAAATTGCTCGATAGGTATACCTCCTTAGAAAATGGTGAATAAATCCGCCATTTTGTGAAACTTTCATATTCAAAAAATTATACAATAAAGAAGAAAGTTTAATACGCGTTTTCTAAAAGGATTGAAACATTTCGATTAACAATTACCTAGAAAAAAATGTTCAAAGAAAAGAGTGATGATTTTTCTTCAAAATCTCGTCTTTTCCATGTTTCACGATTGATCTCTCTCGGTCAACTCTGTTTCTATCTCCTGAAACTTTCTATCCACCGGCAACAAACAAACTCGTTTTTGCAAGCTGGGTAAAGCTCGTTTGGAAGCAAAACATCCGCTTACAGAACGGAAAATCGATCACCATGGAAACCTCCACCTATTTGCATCGAAAATTTAACCCGTTCGATTTCATCCCCCTATGCAGAGCAGCTAACCAAAGAGTGCGTTCTAAACACAGGGCTGGAACACTTGTTGCTGATGGCGTCGCATAAAATATCCAATATATCAAAACGATCCCCGGGGATTTTGCCTGGCAGCAATCTGGGCCATCGTTGTTGGTTATTCTGGTTAGGATTTCCAAACCTGCCATTAACAGGCTGACGGCCATTGTGGAATTAACCGGTGCATAGTGAGACAAACGACAAAATACAAAATCCCATGTTGGGGATTATTTATGGCTGGTATTATGAATTTAATTTAGCCGTATTATTGAAAAACGAAGACCGTAGGAGAATTATTACCATCACCGAAATTGCATTGGTTATTTGATTTTCTGTTGTAGAATGAAAATGATGATGATTGAGAAGGTTTGATCAAACGAAATTTTCTTTTAACAAGTTGACTGCCACAGTGAAAACGGACGTGGGTAGTCAGACACGCTGAAATCCTAATTATTAACAATACAATCAACTAATTTTCAAATTTAACTTTTCAATTCGATAGCTAGCATTATTAGCTTAATGTTAACGCTATCCGTGGTTTATTTTATCATTTCTGTTGGTAATTATTTGATTGGAAAAAATTTCGGGTGCCGGTCACCGGTGACCCCCGTGGCAGCCAACGTGTTAAGATCGGAAGCTTTGGGATCTTAGGCAATTCCATCGTGGAGGAATTGAAAAGTTATTGCATTACTAATTTTTTTTTTTTATTAAAATGAGGGAATGAGAGAGCTTGTGGAAAGGGTAACAAAATATAATAGAATTGGAATAATTGGAGTATTCTATTGATTAGAAAAGAATAGAGGAATAAAATAAAATTGAAATTGTTACTGGAAGAATAGACTGGAATTAAAACGTTTATGAACATTTTTCAATCAGAAATGAAGAAAACGTTGAGAAAATTTCAATTTTATTAGCCAAAGATGGCGTTGTTAAGTTCGTCGAATCTTGGTTGTTTAGCTGTCATTTACGTTCTTTATCCGCTTGTTGAGATCAATCTTGGATTCTTAAGACCTCGTCGGATCGAATTTTTGGCCGGATGCCAGATCAATTTTCCACGGCCACCGTGTCGAGATGGAGTTGTTTAAACGAGTGACATCGAACGCAATCTGTAAATAAGCCGGGTAGAAGTTCTTGTTGAAGCAATTTCATGAGAAAATTCCACGGGGGTCTCGTCCCGTGGAAACGTGACGGGAAAAGTTTTTATAGAAAGGAAAAATAAATTTGATCCTTTGCTAAACTGCGATGTATTTTCTTTAACACGTTGACTGCCACAGTGAAAACGGACGTGTGTAGTCAGACACGATAAAATCCTAATTATTAAGGGTGCAGTCGATTAATTTTTCAAATTTAACTTTTCAATTTGATAGCTAGCATTATTAGCTTAATGTTAACGCTATCCGTGGTTTATTTAATCATTTCTTTTGATAATTATTTGATTTTAAAAGATTTCGGGTGCCGGTCACCGGTGACCCCCGTGGCAGCCAACGTGTTAATGATAAAATACTACCTAATACTATAAATTCGATTTTTAAATCATCCCAATGCCTTGTTTAATAATAATATATAATCCAATCGAATTGCCTTTGACATTATGAATAAACAATATTGGAAATTTTCCGCATAAAATTTTTGCATACCATTTTTCACAAACAATCCCCTTTAATATCGTATTCAAATCCTGATTTAACCCTCGCATATATACTTCATCCCCCTGCGGAGTCTGCATTCACTAATGCCACGAAAAGGGCGGGCAACCGGAATTAACGAATACCAATAATCGAACGATTGAACGACGGTTAAATAAAGGCTGGCCAACGGTATTTTACCGAAGGGCTTCATTAGCCGGAAGTTTTGATTGCGGTTCACCCTGTCTCGGTCGCCAAAGCTTCCAGCGGAAGTGGAACAAGATCCGGCGGTCGCGAAGTTTCGTCAGAGAATTTACGACGATTCAACGTAACCGCTGTCTCATAAGTTTCTTTTTTATCGAAGGTAGAAAATATATGGTCCACCAGAAGTTATGAAAAGACATTATTTCATTTAACAATTTTGATTGAATTTGATGGCTGCTGTTAATGTCAAGGCTTTTTTTTTTTTCTTTATTTTGTACAATGTAATAACATAGGTTTATGATTTTTTTAGATCGCAACTATTAATTACTAAAACTGTAAAAACTAGTATTAATAATAATTAATAGGTAGTTAATTAGTGATCAGTGGTAACAAGATTAAATAATAATAACGTGTGGTGAAAATATTAATTACTAGTTAATTAGCGACAATAGCGATTAGTGGTACTGAAATTAGAATGAATTGCTATTAAATTACTATTAAAATTAAACGGAACATGATAAATCTTTGGATATTTCAAAATATCAAGCATTATGGAATTATGGAAAGCGTAACAAGAAATTATTTAAGGCTGTAGGGAATTTTAAAAATCGAACTCATTGAATTAGGGAGTACATTATTACTAAATAGGGATCTAGAGAATTTTAAAAATCGAAGTTACAGAATTGGAGAGTACAGTATTACTAAATAGGGACCCAGGGAATTTTAAAAATCAAAGTTTTAGAATTTGAGATTACAGTGTTACTAAATAGGGACCCAGGGAATTTTAAAAACTAAGTTATAGAATTGGGGAATACATTATTACTAAATAGGAATCTAGGGAATTTTAAAAATCAAAGTTATGGCATTAGGGAGTACGTTATTACTAAATAGGGATTTAGGGAATTTTAGAAGTCTAAGTTACAGAATTGGAGAGTACGGTATTTCTACATAGGACTCTAGGGAATTTCAAAGGTCTAATTTAATCAATTTTTGATCATAGAATTTGACCAAAGAAAATTTGGAAAATATAGGAGTCGAATTCGAATACAACGAATTTTCAAATTATAGAACTCGAATACACGACTCACAAACAATAAAAAAAGAGATAAAACATAAAATTTAATTACAAGAGAATTAAAAGGTGCAAAAAAAATTTACCTGTACTACTTCACAAGAGTTCACGATTCATCAAAATTTTATCCAGCAAACCTGTCAGTTTTCCGGAACTCGATTAACGTAATCCTGAAACTGACTGAACTCGATTACGATACCGATGGAGTTTACAAAATTCAATCAGTATCGATCACCAGATCCCCGGAAAACAAATCACTCTCTTTTTTTTTCTCTCTATCGGAATTCCTCCGTTTACTTTTTACCCCGTGATTTTTTTTCACCAATTTCCACGCGAAACAATACCAAGTTAAAAAGAATCACTCCGCCCCGAGAAGTTCTGAAAACGGTCGCTGGAAAACGTCGAGCAACACGTCGACCGGAAATTCCATGGGAACGGCGTCGTGCTGAAGGAATACCAGTTACCATGAATCCTGTGCGATCAGTTCCTTGCTCTAGTTCACCAACCGGGCTAAAAATGTCCGTGCTGTTGAATTATTCCCGGCCAATCGACTCGACTTAGTACCTGTTGAAGCTGAAACCAACGATGGAACAGAAATCGAGCAAAGAACTTTCTCCGTTCACGATATCACTGAACAACATATATTTATTTCTTCCCTTTTAGTATTTGAAATCCATCGAACGATCTGTTTTTCATCATTATATCAATTAGTCTGATCGAACGTTTCAACATTTTCCTTGCGTTTTAAATATTAAATTTTGTGAAATAAGAATTTTCGAGTAAAATAAACGTTATTACTGTTTTAATCATTTTCGAACATTTATTACATTTGATTTCTGTTTGTTGAAAATAATGATAATAAATTTTGGTATTTTTTTAATTCTCTTGTAACGAATATTTTATATTCGAGAATTATTTGAAAATTGTCGTGAATTTAATTTCCAAAATTTCTCCTTTTTTTTGGAATATGGATCTTCTATTATCAATAACAAATTAGGACTTTGCGTAACTATAAAAATTTGCATAATTAATGGATCATCCATTTCTGTACCTCACGTCGTTCAAGGATACCTGTTTCCTCAGCCGAGAAATTTCTAAAAGTTTCATCGGGGTCCAACTTTCGGACAATATCCGGCCGAATATTACGACCATTTCCAGCGGCGAAACTCGACCAGACCACGATGATTATCGCAAAAAATTTCACCCGCAATTGTTCGCTGACAGAGTGTCCGGATAGCTGGTGTTATTCAGATATTCAACGAAAGATCGTTGGCCCTTCTTCTCGCGTTTTTCATTTAGACGACAGCCCTTCAAGGCATGCGGCTGACGGAGGACATATTTCACTCCAAAATCTCTATAAATCATGGTGAAAAATCACGAAATATAATTTAAAAAAAAACCCTGCAAACCTGTTAATCCGAAAAAAAGCATTCATTCATTACCAATTTTTCATCCATATTTTATCGCCCTTATGTAAATTTACCTTATAACGAAAAACAGGAGAAAATAAAAACACTTTTTCGTAACAAAATATTGCTCGAAAAATCAAAATCTACAGGGTGTAAACGATAACTTTGTAAGTAAAGGCCCCATAGGCAAGTATTTTGAGCATAGGAATTTAATTTTGGTCTTTTGCGCTTGATGCGTATGCAAACCATCGTACTCGGAGTGACTCTGAGCCCTTTGAGCACCTTTTGCGACATTTATTCGTTTCCTTTTTTTTTTTTCAGAAAGTTGCGTTTTTTTTACAAATGTCTAACAATTGTCGATTTGACACCCTGTATATTTCATAGAAAGTACATAACAGAAACGAATATTTTTATCGTTTCTTTTCGACAAAAATATAACGCTGGCTAAGAGTTACAACAATCTACCGTATTCTCGTGTATTCGATGAAAATATCATTTGGCTTTGATATCAAACTAAAACACTCGACCACTCGGAAAATTTCTGTATCAGTTCCATTCGATGGTCTGCAAGGATTTCGAGGAGCTCTCGTTAATTTTCGGAACTTTCATCATCGTTAGAGTTTCAGTAAATGTTCCTCGCCGAACGTTCGTTCACGAGCGAATTTCAATTGATACGTTTCAGTTCGATAAGCACGCTTTAGGGTGCTTCGCTCTATTAACTTCTTCAATCGGAAAATTGTTGCCGCAAACAGTTTCGACAAGCCTGTTCGTGGGTTTAAACGGCAGGGAACTCGATGTACGTGACCCGATCCAAGTTTCTCGCGCTATCGACCGATTAAAATCTCCAAAGATTTTGAGCTTCGTAAAACGTGCGACGATCGGATTCAAATATTTCCTGTGAAACTTGCAATTATTCCCCCCGATTCTTTTTAAGCTTTTTGAAATTTTCATGCGATATTCTAAATATGTTGATTAGTGATACATTAGTTTTTTTTAAAAAATCTCAAGAAAATTCTTGGTGTTATCAAAGAAAACGTTCGTTTTTTTTTCTGTTTCATGATGACTGTTCCATAAGACACGATGTTAAAGTTTGAAACTTTGCGAATTAATGTCTCGGTTTCGATGAAGCTAGGCCTTCTAAGATTTTTATATGCTATGTATGAAAGTTTCAAGAAATTCTCAAGAAAATCGAATTTCATGCTAACCCCTTAAGTGAGGAGTTTCCCTCTTAACACATTATCTACCGTTCTAGAATGGAAAAGTAAGCCCTACTATTTTATAATTTGATGGTAATTGAGAATTAGGGGGACTAACCCGTATTTTCCACACTTAACTTTCATTATTTCAACAGTGTTATAGACGAAAAAAATAATAGTCAAACGTTTGTTAATTGATTTTCAGTTACCAGTGGGTAGTATTGAAAATAAAGTAACTATATGATACATCAATGAATTCAGAGAAAAATGTTTGTTCCTTTCTGTTATTACGTAAATTGTGATTACTTTCAAAATCCCAGCCTTCACATTTCCATAAAAAACCATGAAACGTTTCCTTACAAAATCTTCCTTCTGTCTATGACAGTTTTCGAGATAACCTATTGTAGCTGAAACTTTGGGGGGTCGTTTCACCGCCTAAGTTTCCATACTTCCCAAGATTATTAATCCATCCGTACCTAATTTATTCGAAATAAACAAGTGATAAAGAAAAGCCAAGAAGTTACGACGCATCGTACGTAAGCGTCCAAAGTTTTCCAATTTCCTATTATTTTACCCAAACAAACGAACTGTACACCCACGCGATGCCAAACAATCTACGACGTTGTAATTAAAAAGGAGAGGGGGAAGGGTTGCAGTTTTAACGGCGAATCTAAAACGTTTCCAGCATCGTATTTTCTCTGTATTCTATGATATCGAAATAAATCAAGGTGGTAATTTCGAGCGGGCGTGCGCTAGCGAGCCGTAAGGGGACAAAGCAACGAACGAGTAAGGGGCTCATTAAGTTTCCGGACAGCATCGAGGCCCGTGCTTATCGGCGTTATCAGGCCGAGCTAATATCTCACGGCCTAACCGGAAATCGATGAGACACGTCGTGGCCTCTCGCCGGTTTAATACCGTTGAAAATTATTGTCCAAGTTTCCCTTCGCGCGGCCGCGGGATTCTATGCCACGCGAAAGAAAAAGTCGAGTAACAGAACTTTAAAGAAAGTAACCGGGAACAAAGGGAGCACGTTCCAGTCGCTCGATGAATAATGCAAAAAGCGTGTTCCTTCGTTTCCGCTCTTATATCTGCAACACCGTGTCCGCCCGGGAAACAGTTGGAATTTCTATACGTGATATATCGATCGTAACCAGAACCAAAGGAAACTTAATAAATAACAGATCGGATAAATAAGTCATTTTCTTGACTCGAACAGTTCGATTGTAAAGCTTTCGATTCTGTTGTTATATTAGTATCGTATCGGAGAACTTAGACAAATTTAACGTTGATTGGAAGAAATTTGAGGACTCGAAGAATCTGAATAGTTTTTATTTGGAAATTGAACGCATTGGAAAACTTAGAAAACCTAAAAAATGATCGGTAGTAAATTATAGTCGTTAATTAACACACGATTAAAACCCTTCGAAAAACTTCCAATATCAAACTGTGTAATACCTAAAATTCTTCTTGTTTCAAGTCTCTTTACACCACTTCATCCTCGCGTGTCGATTTTCAAAAACAAAATTGTCCTCGTGAACTTTCGAAAGTCCCATCAATTTAACAAGTGGTGAACGGAAGAGACGAGGAAATTCCCTTCGTGTTTACTCTCACAAGCCGAAGTAACCATCGAATTAACGTTTCAGCATGGGTGGGTGCATTGAGTGCTGCGGTTTCCCGTGGTTCAGCTCCATTGGTTGTTGGCGCGTGTCGCCGAGGAAGCACAAGGATTACGGCTGTGATTGGCGGTCTCGTGTTGGCATTGGCGTCGCTCTTCACTTCCTTCGCTACTGAATTGCACCAGGTACTCCTCAGGTGAGTAAGAATCCTCTTGATCGTTTTAATGGTCGACGTTTCGCTCATCTTAGCCCGTCGAACGATTAAATTGAGCGCCAATTAACCCATTTACACGTTCAAAATCACTCTGCTACGATATAACGTAGAAACGACGCTGGTCGGAATTCTGTATCGATCTTTAACTAGATGTTCGATTATTAAATTTTTATATTAATTCTTAACTGCTGTAGATGGAAAAGTTTGCGATATTTTTTCGGGTTAAACAAAATACAGCAAATTTAGTCGTCGATTTGATAGAACCGTGGTTTATTACATTTCGATATTTAAATTTTGTACTATGAGTTTTGGGACGATTTTATAAATGAAAGTTTGCATAGGGGTTGGAATCAAAGTCGAGCTGGAAGGGTTAACAAAATGATTTTCGCTCCGAGAGGCATTATTTCTCAAAATTTGTCATTCCATATTTTCATTAGAGATTAAACCCATAAATTACAATATTTAATATTTGTATTTAACCTACCCGACGATACTTCTTGTTCCATCGAAAAGAATCGCGTTAAAAATATTGAGAATTTACATACAATTTCAATTCAAAACTTTCGGAGTATTCCTCGGTGCAACATTCAGCGCACGCTTAAACGCGAATCGACAGAATAGCTTACCCGACGAAAAATCTCATTTCCCCGACGTGTCCTCCGTAAATAAATAACAATCCGAGCCTTCACGACGTGGAAAGTTACGAGTGAAACCATCTTTCATCCCCGTCTCGCGGCGCGAACAGAAATCCTAGACACGACTAAAACGATATCGTTTCCCGATTTCTCGAACTGCAAGCTCCAGTTTGCGATGGCCATAAATCCAACAACCCCTAAACCTCCCCTCGAACTTCGTCTGCTCCTTGATTCCGCCGCGAACGTTTTCTATCGAATGATCGTCGAACGGGGTTCTCGGTTTCGAATATTTCGGGCTTGGGATGCAATACGACGATTGACATTTTGCAAAATGTAACAGCTACGGTGTGGTGCTGGGAACCGGTGCCGGCCTCGTCAGGGAAACAGCCGGCCTGGTACTGGGCCATTACTTCAGAAAACGACGGGAATTCGTCGAGATGGTGGTGCAAGCTGGCACAGGGGTGGGAATAGTGCTCTTCAGCGTCTTCTACAGGGAGGCGGTCGGGTAAGTTATCGCCTTGCATCTTCAGCCATGATGCGATCCCAGGAATCCTCATTTCGACGTGGTCCTTGCACGACGTTGATAACCGGCTTGAAAAACCGTCCCTGTCTTCGTCGATGATTATAATCATATTTTTCTTAATATTCCGTGTATTTTTCTGAATTTTTTTTTTATCGAAACTCCGACTTCACGGAACAAATCGTCGTGATTTCTACGATTCTGACAATTTCCAACGATTAACGTTGTTAACAGCGAACAACAATGATTAGCTTTGAACGAACATAGCATAGATTCCATTTTGAGTTACTTTTATCTCATGAAATCCTAAAACCTTGCAATGTTCAGTTCAACAAATAATATCTTTCCACGTATTCCAACTAAATATTACACAGGAATCTTTTTAAAAACACCGAACCGATGTTTTATGGAAGATATATTACTCAAAGGTATCCGGAACTGACGATCTGATGCTTTAACGAATAGCAATAGGAAACGGCGTACAAACCGTTCTATCGTACGAACGGACGAGCATCCAGACGTATATGGACGTCCAATTATTTCATACGAAGTTTTTCTCCCGTTCGTGTTCGATACGCCAGAGACGAAGAATCGTAATTTAGAACCTGTTGTTCGTCGATACTTTAACCGACGTCCCCTTTGACGTCGATATCGTTTCGAAAGACAATTAGTTTCCGTCGAGCTGATACCGTGCTGCCGATAAAAACAGAAACAATCGATGATTTCTTTCGTCGAGTTGTATCAACGGGTACGTGTTTGGACAAGGAAATTAGAACTGGAAAAAAAATTGATCGAATTTCCATTCCTTTCGAGAGACAATTATATTTTTATGGAAGGTGGATGTACCGTCCGATCAGATACGGTCCTGTACTACTTGCGGGGGGATAGGTTCGTTCTGTGATTGGAGAAATTTCCATTTTGTAGATAATTATGTAATATTATTGAATTTCTGAGCAAGGTGGAATATATGTTTATGGATTCTTTTAAGTTAATGTAGATTTAGAAAATTATTGTGAAATATAGCTTCGCGTTGTCTTGTGATACACAATATCTGGTATATATTATTGGAAAATATTTATTTTGAGCTTGCAAACATTTTCTACGGAAGATTGACGCGTTGTCTGATCATAGTTAGTCCTATTCTACTTATTATGATAGAATCTTTCTGTGACTGAAAACTCTGATATTTTATGAACAAATATGTAATATTATTATATTACTAAATTACATACTTTTATAAAAAGCTATATTTTCCAAGAAAATTTTCGGTGGCTTTGAAATTTATTATCAAAAGTGGCATAAAATTCAACACAAATTCCCTTAACCCTTTCGAGACTGTTGTGACACATGTATCCCAGTCAAGTTTAATCGTAGATGCTAACTATCAATCTACTAAAATTTCTTGCACATTGCTTCATTGTGAATGAACCTTTATTGTTACTAATGGGACATAGTAACTTTGCACCGATGTAAAAAAAATCTTTTTTTCTTTCTGTTACCCGATTATAATGAATAAATTAATCACCTGAAGTATTAGAAATGTAACCTGCTTCTTTTATTTTCTTTAAAAACCAATCCGTCTCGAAAGGGTTAAAACTGTTATTAAAAGAATCAATAATTCATTCATATTTCTCACCAAATTCACCCACTCTCACTAAGATGATTATCACCTCACCTCTCATTAATCTTCCCCAAGATTAAAATCACCATCTCATCAAATTATCAAATTCAACGCCGGCGTTATACAGGCTCGAGGCTCTTGGTGTTGCAACCGCAAGATAAAAAAAAAAAAAAAAAAAAACACGCTAAATCCCTGGAAAATTCTTACCGGACGCGAATTATTCTTCCCCCTTCTGTTCTTAATTACGTTAATGGATCGATCACGGTTCCTTTCTGGAATATTAAACGACGATGACGAACGAGCGGTGGCGCGTTCGAACGCTTTCAATTAAACGAACGAAGGGAACGAAAGGGGTTGACTGATGAAAATTCGATCAACAACAGTGTTCACAATTAAATCCCGGATCGGAACGGAAGTGGAAACCGGGGAGAACTCGAAGGGGTTTAAAGCTGAGAAAGCTGGAATCTGCTTAGAGAATCGGTTTATCTTGCCAGGTCCGTAGGGTTTACTTTGATGCGAACCGTTTTCCGCTTATCGTTCTGCTTCCTGTTGCTCGAGCCTGAAAAACAAGCTACCCTCTTCGTGTTCCTTAATGCGCAGGATGGTAATTTTATGATACGGAGTCTATTATTCAAACGAACGATCTCTCGGAGAGTAAGGTATCTCGGTAATTGAAAATTGTTCGCGTCTGCTAGGTCAGCATAACAGAATTTAATATTAATTCGAAAAGAAACGAATGAGGATTCTAAAGTAGCATTCAACTTTGGATAATGGTTCGTTGATTTGTAGGAAAAGACTTGAATTTATTTTTATATCTTCTAAATTTTACACCGTTCGTTTAGGTATTATTTTGAAACGCGTAATTGTTATTTCGTAATTAACCTTTCCATCTGCTAGTTGAGCGGTAGGATTTTGAAAATGGACTACGACGTATGTATATACGTCGAATGGGGAGCACGTTAATTTCGTCTCACGTTAATTCGTAATAACAGCCTCGTGTTTCAGCCGATTAATCCGGTCGTCAACGTCGAGGAGGACTCCCATTAATAGATTATCGAGATTTTCACGTGCAACGTGCCGCACCAACGAATGACTTGTTGCATCGTTAAGATAGCTTAATTGTCAAACATCGGACAGAATTGCGCCCATTTCAGTTTAACTGACTAATGTCACATCCAGAATTCTGGACAGAATGATCCACGGTTTTGCTACGAGTCCACTGCATTGCAGGTGCAACACAGGGAGCCGTTGAATTTCTTTCAAGAAAACACAGAACAATTTTAATCCATTTATTCTTCAAAGTTATCATAAAATATCGTACGTAGAGAAATTAATTTGCTGTTGGCGATGTGAATTAATACCTGATTAATCGGTGTTGTTAATTAATCTTTTGTATTTTTGTGAAAATATCTTGAGACCCGTCCGATGGATAGGGTATTCAGTATCTATTGCCTGGTATCCAAGTACCTAGGGCCTATTATCTAGCACTCAGCCACCTAATATTTATTATATACCGCCCAGGTACTTAATATCTATTACATACATAGTACTTGGGCACGTGTCTAGGTACCTAGGGACCTAGCGTCTGTTATCTAGTACTCAGGCACCCAGTATTTATTAACTAATGTCTAGTTACCTAGGGACCAAGCATAAAGCATTTAATTACCTAGGTACCAGATACCTAATATCTATTATCTAAGGTACCTAGTATCTATTATCAAATGCCTAATTATCTAGGGACCAAGCATAAAGTATTTAGCACCTAGGGACTCAGCAATAAGAATTTAGAATGTAGGTAGTTACTATGTAACATTTAATACCTAGGTACCAGATACCTAATATCTATTATCTAATGTTTCTAGTATCTATTATCAAATGCCTAGATACCTCGGGATCTAGTATCAAGCATTTAGCACCTAGGGACCCAGTAACAAAGGTTTTGAATCTAGATACCTACTACCTAGTAGTTATTACCTAGGTACCAGATACCTAATATCTATTATCTAATGTTTCTAGCATCTATTATCAAACGCCTAATTACCTAGGGACCAAGCATAAAGCATTCAGCACCTAAGTACCCAGCATTTAGCTTTCAGTATCTAATATTCAGTACCCAGATAACTGGTACCTACTACCCAGTACCTAGTACCTGAAATAAAGAAATAAATACCCAGTTTCTGGCACCTAGCTACCTAGCACCCTTTATGCCGATTCACGTTTTCAAAATAAATATTAATACAACAGATTATTGAAAAATCGACAAGTAGTAATTTCTCATAAAAAAATAAAAGGTTCATCTTGACCACGGCAGATATCTTCGTCGAACGACGTTTCATCGATCGAACGATAGCGTGATCGCCTCGATCATTGATTAATGAAACGTCCGGCGTTTGATTGATGACGACACGGCTCTATCGTTTCAAACGTTCGCCGACTTCGTACAACGAACCACGTTCTTCTTTTTGATCTTTTTCTTTGTCTTTTTTATTTATTTCTGGGAAACTGACCTGGACAGGGTGGAGATAGAAACAAGAGGTAGATTTATCGTGGTGCGTGGGACGACAGGTTGGACGAAAAATCCTGTGGGTGGTGTTCCCCAGGTAACACAACTGAGAACGTGGGCAGGATGCACGCGGGTTTCACCCGTGACCCATTTCCATTGACGCAACTATGTAGGGGTCAGGGTGGGTCCATGGTACTGTCAAATTACGTTGCTGGACACAAGACTCACCCAGTGTGTCAAATATTACATTAAATTCTTTTTCGCACCTAATAAACGATTACCCACAGCGATTTGCTGTTTTCACTGCTATTATTAACGACTAGGAACAATATTAATCTCTGAACTATGATTATTAATATTATTTCGATAACACTGACAAATCCCAGTCAGATATTATATTAAATTCCTTTTCGAAAATTCTGGTTACGCCAGTTGTCTGTCTCTCTGTATTTCATTCGGGATCTCGGGTATTCCTCTCTCAGAGGGAATTGAAATTGTTGAAGTTGGTAAAAGGAACGAGCGCGGCGAATGCGATGTTATTCTGACTGTTACGAAATTGGAAAAATATTAGGTCGTTGCAAACGGTCTTTCGTATTTGCGCGACAGCTTGTTTGAAAGAAGTTAATAGATTTTAAATGTAATACAGCAATTTTTAAGAAAGGAATTGTCCGAGCGTCTAATAAATGAATGGGTTCATTTTAGAAACTTTTAGAAAAATTCAGAATTAACACGATAAAATTATGAAACTTATACTCCACGTTTTAGAAAAGAAATTGTATTGTTTCCAAATGAAACAAGAAACAATCTAGGACGAAGGTAAACTGAGAAATTAATCATACAAGTAAAACAAGTATGCTTTTGGGCAGACAAGTAGATCAAGTTCGCGTTCGTTCGGGTAGAGCAGAATCGTACAAACACAGATGAGTAGAGCAAGTAGTACGGGTCCGTATTAAGTTTGCCGAGGCTTGATTTCTATTCATTCGCCGTTGTATCTCTTCCCGTTCGTAAAATATAAAATAAAACTTTAATGCTTTAATGAAATATGTATGCTACTTGACAAATGAAAAAATTCCCAATTTCTTATTCAGGATCAGCCATATCAGTGTTTATTAACACGTTGACTGCCACAGTGAAAACGGACGTGTGAAGTCAGACACGTTGAAATCCTAATTATTAAGAATATAATCAACTAATTTTCAAATTTAACTTTTCAATTCGATAGCTAGCATTATTAGCTTAATGTTAACGCTATCCGTGGTTTATTTTATCATTTCTGTTGGTAATTATTTGATTGTACAAAATTTCAGGTGCCGGTCACCTGTGACCCCCGTGGCAGCCAACGTGTTAAAATACGAAAGTAGCAAAACTTTATAATCCATAATACTAATATTTATTACGAAGAATATAAAAATTTCTTCATCTCCATCGTCAATATTTCTAACATTTATTATTAATAGTACGAAAATCTGCAAAATTTATCTTTCAGAAAAGCCATGTTAATTCAATCAATCCCTAATTCGAATCCATTCTATCTTCACACCCTTCCCTATTTTTAAAACAAGAAATCCAACCCTGAAACAAATCGTTTACCCAAGTCGCTCGACGAGCGGGGGAAATTTTCAATTTCGCGTTTGAGAAAAATCTGTATCGAGCCAGACAAAATCTCCAGACACTGTTATCGTTGACGAGATGGTGGCAAAATAGCGAAAAGATGGATTCAGTGTTTCTCTGTTAGGATCGCAAAACGATCTCAGCCGCGCGTGTAGTTTAATGCCATGTTGGAACAAAGGCTTCCAGCTATTTCGAGGCTCCCTTTGACGGGAGAAACGTCGCCGAATGTGTTGTGCTGCTTCAACGTTATGAACTTTGCGGGTCTCGCTTTGACCGCAACCCAGAGCGAAACGGGAACTGCAGTTTGGCGAATCCATCATGCGACTCGGTGTGTAATTTCGTCGTGGTGAATCGGCGTGTTCCCGGAGTCTCTCCTTCTCTCCTCCGGGAACAGAGAGATTGGGTCCTTTTCTTAACAGGATTTCCCGTTCTCGAGACAGATTGCAACCAGTTGACAGGTTATTCCTCGGGAAATCCTTTCCTCCGCGAAGCTGAAGTAAATCGTTTCTTTGTCTTACGCGGTGCGTATTTCTTGGCGTGTTTTCGCGGAACAAGTTTTGACAAACGTTTCCATATTTGATCGGAGCAAATTCGTTTAAACCCTGGTACGGTGGATTTTGTTCGGTCGACGACAATTTAAGTTTAATTTCGGTTTTTAAATATGATTTCTTTTTCTTTCAAATTTTATAGAAGTCTTTACATTTACAAATAATTGATACATCTAACTTTAGCGCAGGTTGTTGTAGTTTTCGTATTAATGCGCTCTGCTAGAGAATTCGCGGACCTCCGGTTGTTTTTTTGTACGGTTGGCAGGCGTTGCATTGGCGTGAATACGCTGGTGCGCTCGTTCGTTTCTTTTTTTTGTAAAATGCAGTTCATAGTTCGCATATTTATAATATCCATTTTCTTGTAGTAATTAAATTGATTCCTGAACAAAACTGCATTCGATATTAAAACCCATCACAGGTGATAACTAGTAATAATTAATATAGCCATAAAGCTCCGGCTCCGGTTTAAAAAATAGGAGTACGTAACACGGGCGTAAGCTCGACTCACAGCTTCGTCTCGAACTCGGCTCGCATTTTACGCCCTTTGTACGTAATATACTATTCTGTAATCGTAACGACATACTGTTTCCTCAGAAAGCTAGGCTGGGAGCATGGGATGCAGTCCGTAACCGGAGCTCTCTCGTTGGCCTTCTTCCTGGGCTTGATTTACAAGAGTGCCTCCCTCTATCATCCCCAACGACGAGCCATGTTACATTTGAAGAACCAACGTGGCAAAGTGAAAGAGAAGAAGTCCGCCACCCGGATTCCCAGACAGCCGTGGGTTGATCTCAGCCCTTTGGGAAGTCGTCCTGTAAGGATGTTAATGTTGGCTGCAGGAGCTGCTGGTTTTGGCCTTTATACTCCTGCCTTTTACATCGTGAGTACTCCAATTATCATACATTTTCAACTACCGACAGCTTGCCCGACTGTTTTTTTTTTTTACTTTCAACCAGCTCTCGAAAGCACCGGTTTCGAACGCAGGCTTTTCATACTATGTTTGTTACTCGAGTATCGTCATTTCTATAAACGGGTCCGAGCTTTTTTCGGTCGATAATTGTTTAAGAAAGGAAACATCCTAACTTTATAGTCTAATCCAGTGGTAGTCAACCTGGTCCTTACCGTCCACTAGTTAACGTTCCAGACAGTGGTTTTGTCCGATACTGACAAACGTCGAAATGGAAATTTATTTTAAGTATTGTTTAAAAACATTTTCCAGGCAGAGGAAAGCCTTTGCGAGCATCTCGAAGAACCCGTGGCTTCGTACAGTTACGGAAATTGTTCATTCTGCCAAACTTAGAGAAAGTTCGACATAAAGTATTTAACAAATGATTATTATTATATGGTTTAACTTCCTGTAACTCTGCTTTATAAATGCTATAAAGTAAAGCTACTTCCCTACGAAAATTTTACTACTATTCTCCGTTCACGTTAACACGTTCAGTCCCGGGGTAACATGATCCAGCTCGGTCGAGATAAGGATGTCTCGAGCGCTCAGGAGCGGATACTTTGCGTTTGGAGACTGCTGGGAATCAAATTACGGGTATTTAAATCTCGTCGGGAGTAAATTTACTCGGTCCGGGACGGAAAGTGTTAAGAGTAATCTCACGCTTCGAGCAGTTTTCGACCGATTTACGCATTCCCCGTCACTTCCTACTAATCTGACGCATACGATTAGTCACCTCGCTATTCCTACCGACCGTTAATTGTCACTGCGTATAACAAAGGCGTCAGTAAAACAATGACAAGCGATTGAGTTGGGGTTCAGACGTTCTAACACAAACGAGGTTACTCTTAACGTGAACAGAGAATAACAAGGTAGGTATAAAAAGGTATAAAATCCACAGCATCTCGACAACTTCATTTTGCAACTTTAGCCATTTTAGAAGCAGCTCTGCACCCGGGACCATCGAACCGCCAAGAGCAAACGTTTTCCACAGCCGCAAGGGGGATCGTCTGCTGGGTCACAGTTGTCAACTTCATTATCCAACATAGTCGGAACAAAGTTGACGGGTTTACAAACACATAATCGAGATTGACCTCCCGGTTATTCAGTGTTTCGTAGTTGCCAGCTAATCCACAGGTCAACTCCGATATTGTGTAACCAGCTGTGCAAACTTTCCTGTTAAATCACTTTTCCGTTTCTATTTTTGCTGACGATCGATTGATTTCTTGAATGAGTTTTTCTAAAAGTGTATGGCAACTGTTTGTCGGAATAATATAACATTCATGGAACAGAATCGGTGTTTAAAAAAAAAATAATAATTAACTCTCGACTGATGTTTTTTGGTGTCTGCTTTCTGTTGTAATTTTCTAACGAGAAACACATCACTTTCAGGCGGTGCAGAGCCACAAAGACGGTTTGGAGGCCAGTGCTGTGGTGCTTTTGCAGACTTGCCTGGGTTTGGCAGCGGCTCTCGGTTGTGCGGCTTGGGGAGTTGTAACCGCCAGACCATCCGCACAATGTCTGGTGTCCAGGCAATATCTCTGCCAGGCGGCACTTCTTGGAGTTGGTTAGTATACAACAGCTTCGTGGTCTTGTAGATGGTAGAATACATTCAAATTGGCTAACCATACTTCGGGAGGAGCGATCACGGATGACCCAGAATATCCTAGTTATTTTTGCTCAAAGATTATAATAGAAAGATAGAAAGATTCTTTGTAATAGTTATTGATCATTTTGAGGAGGTTCATCACTGCCGGTAAGGAGGAAAATCACGACAGTGACGGAGGGTCTTATGTTAGTACGTGAGTCGTATTTTTTTTTGTTAAGGTGATATAAGTCCACTTTTGGAGAAAAATGAGTTAATTATCTCTTTTTATATTTATAATCATAGATTCAATGGAGTACGATTTCTTGATAAAGTAATCAAAAGAATTTTAGCTATAAAATGTTATCGCAAAAATATTTTTTTTTTAAATGGAATAAGTCCATTAAGTCCACCTATTTACCATGAATACTTCGTTATTCTAATTGTAAAGGAGAAGTAAGTTTAAAATATAAATTTTTGTTTATTTCCAGTTATCTTAACTGAAATTAATTCTTCACATGTGTTCATTTTAATTATTATTTCTTACATTAGAAAATCCATTTCAGTAAATCCAATGTCTATAAAAATATGGACTTAAATTTCCTCTTGTTTTTGTTTCTTATAACATGTTATTATTGAAATTGGCACAAGTCCTTCAACAATTTTAATAATTATTATCGCATAATAAAATTTACCAAGATTATCAACATTTTTAAATTAACTCAAACGCAAACCCTTAAATATTAAACAACCCTTATACCACTTTTAAAAATCACGGCTCGCATACAAGCCTTTCAGCGACTGAATTTTATTTTCCTGTCACCGTTATTAGCATCGAGAATCGAGACGAAAACAAATTAGCACAGCAACGTGTCACACCTTCAACCAATTGAAACTCATCCGATAATTAATCCAGAAACCGAATCTACCCCCTTGTCACCAACGTTCTACGATCGATCAGCAATCCAATTAAAATTCACCACCGTCGAAACAAAAGGGAAAAATATTCTAACAACTACGGAATCGGTTGATCGGTTTTGTTTCTCGAAACAAAACCGTATCGTCGAGAGTTTTAAAACGTGTCCCCCCCTCTCCCTGTCCAGAACCGACCCCATTAACGATCGCGACCGACTCCTCTATCCGCGATACTCGCCTTCGTGGCCAAAGGTAAAGAACACCGGGGCTGACGGGAGGTTGTGGAGTATCGGGGGGTGGCTCGGGACAGAATGGAAAATACTTTGTGTCGGGGACTTTAGCGAAGCCGAGGGTAAGCCAGCTTGAATGAGGGGCAAAGACGTGTATGCGGCCGACACTTCGAAAAAGCTCGACGGCTTCAAAAGGGGCGATAGAACCATTCGGGGTACGGGCAGGGAAAGTCTACCAGGACCTGAATGAGGGCTATATATACGTTTAGAAACCTCCGGACGACGAACCTTCTGGGCGTAAGCGTACCAGACCCTATGGTTACCGTTAACCCTATCCGAGATGAATTGTTTCTTCTGGAGAAAGCAGTATTCTTTTATTTTGTATCGAGTTATTTCTTGGAAATTTAGAAATTGATGAATAAGCAAGAAGGAACTTGCGATTCTTAAATACTCCCTCTGTCTCATAATAATAGTAGGTGTAAGTTATGTTGTAGAGCAAAATTACGAAGCCTTTAATCGAAATCATTTTGACACATGTTTTAATTTTTAAGTTAATCTAATTATTACGAATTATAACTATTTTTATAATTTCATCCGTTGATCGGAATCAATTGTTCTTTAGATGAAAAGAGGACCTCTGTGAAGTTGGCTCCTCATTATCAAAAATTTGAAAATTTCTCAGCCGTAAAATTATGCAGACAAAATTTCTTTTCTTTTTTTGGTAATCGGCAATTTTGTTGAAAGTTCTGGTAGCCCTCCGAAAGAGTTCTGTCAATTATCCTTAACAACCAAAGTGCTAAAGTTGACTGTAAAAAAGTTATAGCTCTTCAAAGTTGGCACCCCCATACCTTCAAATTCTATTTTCGGTACTTTAATCGACGAAACTATTTTAAAAATTTGGACTCAGAACTCTTATCAGTTTTGCAAATTTTTGATAACGAGGGGCCAGCTTCACACAGGTGAAAAGAGGAGAGTTTTCAATTTTGGTTGGTTCAGTTTCTTGACGCATCAAAAGAAAAGCGAAAAGTTGCAGAAACGTGCGATTGCGTTAACTGCAAAACAATTTAAGCGCAACAGTATGATCGTATCAAGAATTTGGAATCTTACGCTAATGTTGATTCTTTTGAAACTGAGCTTTTGGAAGAAATCAAATTTCCTCTGAGGGATCGAAAAGATTGCATAAAAATTGAACGCTTGCAACTGGAAACGTTAATTATTCCTGGACCGAAGCGCGACGACGGTGGTGTGACGTCGACGAGGCTGGAACAAGGATCAAAAACGTGAAACGTACGAGCAAAAATTGCCGGGAACGTAACTCGTAATCAGTGAGGAACCGTATTTTCAGCCGGGTGTATACAGTCGCGTTCCAGCTCGACGATGCGCAGAACGTCCCTTTTTCACGACAGAAAAGGAGAGCTGACAAGCAAGAGCTAAATATACAACCGAGAAGTTCCAAGCCGAAAACGCTGCTTATCCCTGTCCCGTTGGATCGAGTTTTCTGCTGGCACACTACTGTTCGCCCGCCCAGCAGATAAATGATTCCAAGGAAGAAAAAGAAAAAATTAACAATTCGCCGTGTGTTTCGTTCGTGTTCCAACGCGACACAGGAAAGATTAAAAGTGACATTGTTAAAAATGACAATTTTTTGTTTACATTTATTTGCAATTACGTTGTACGATAACGGTGATCGTTTTATTTGGAAATTTTTACCGAATTCATTGTCACGTTGTTATTGCCTCGGCCATTGTCGAGCGATACAGGATTCTATAGTGTTGAAATCAGAAGTCAGTTATCGGTGATAAAGCAGCGCCGATAACGCGTCCGTTCTACCAAATGAAAACGACCGAAAATTTCGTGATATTCGGTGAAAATTGTAATTGAGAGATGAATTATGATCTTCCGAGTTTTATTGCAAGTATTAAATGAACAGACATTTTCGAGTTGGCGTTCATAAATCTCATTATCGATAAATAAAAACGGAGTAACTAATTTCATTAAAATGAAATATATTTTGTACGTTGGCAATTAAATTCATGACTTAACGCCAACCGTACCAGAAGCCCAGTCAAATGTTCGTTTAATTTTATACAAATTCTTCTATTATCTGATTAATCAATTTCTCAAATTTTGTTTCTTTTCCTTCTTTTTTTACCGAGGAAAAATTTATCTCCTGGTAGCAATGACCGGTTATGATAAGTACGGTTAGTGGTAATAATTTTTTAAAATAAGCATGAATTGGTAAAAGCAATCAGTTTAATGCAACATACCCACACGTCGAAGTTAATATAATATTTAAATGTTACGTAAAATTTTCTTTAATTTCTTCTCTCCCATAGAATTCTCGGTGCTAGTCACCAATGACTATCCCACATCGTTCAACGTATTAATGTCAGCGTTAGCTATAATAAACGTTCTTTTTCATTTTCACCCTTTCTTCGTCTCAGCGCCACCTTAGATGTCATCGTCATCGCGTCTCAGACTCTCAGTCTCATCATCGTTCTCACCCTGTTCTTAACCGGTCCTCAACATCTTTGTCTTCCTACTCTTTCACGCGGCTCATTACCCCGACTAGTTTGCCAAGCCCTTCGAGGGAATCAAAATCGCCATAGAAATATCCTCCCCTCTTCTTTCACCCTCCCATTTGACCTGTACCATATTTGATCCTCGCAGTCGATCGAATTTAATCGTGACATATTTTCTTAATGTATTCGTTAAAGCGTGAACAAGGGTGTCGATGGAATCGATAGGTTTTTGTACCGATGTCCGACGTATTAATTAGAAACAGGGTATCGTGATATAGAGTTATGCGAGCTTAGCGGGCTACGGAGCACTGTTTCATTGCTTTATTTCCGGTCCACGCTAATGACCATGCACCGTAAGAGGATTACGAAATAAACTGGGGCTTCGTTGTACGGCTACGAGCTGGACTCTCTGCGTTGAAATATAAATGGCAATCTTGAAATGTCCATAGCGGACGTCGCCTCTGTCCACATGCATTTGTATCTGGATTAGGATTAGAATTTGCCTTGTCATTTATTTAGAAAATTCTATTGTGTGGTCGTTCTGTATTACGTACGCTTAGTGATGGTATACTCTGTCGGTTTAACGCTAGTATAGGGTACCCTTTTAAAGGCTCGGCGTTGGTATATTTTATCAAGGTTAATGCTCAGAGTTATTATACGTTATCAAAGGTAACGCTTAGCGCTAGTATACTTTGCCAAATTCAACGCGTGGCGATAATATATAATACTTTATTGATGTAAACGCTTAACCTATGTTTAATACTGACTTTTGGTGTTAGTATCCCTACGTTTAACGCTAGAATACTAATATAGCCGACTCTTAGCGTTAGTAAACCAAGCTACCTTTCACTTAGCGCTAGTATATCAATATAGCCGACCCTTAGTGTTAGTATCCCTACGTTTAACGCTAGATTACTAATATAACCGACCCTTAGCGTTAGTATCCCTACGTTTAACGCTGGAATACTAATATAGCCAACTCTTAGCGTTAATAAACCATCCTACTCTCCATTTAGCACTGTATCCCTACGTTTAACGCTGGGATACTAATATAGCCAACTCTTAGCGTTAGTAAACCATCCTACTCTCCATTTAGCACTGTATCTCTACGTTTAACGCTAGAATACTAATATAACCGACCCCTAGCTTTAGTAAACCAACCTACCTTCCACTTGGCGCTAATATATCAATATATCCGACCCTTAGCGTTAGTATCCCCTACGTTTAACGCTAGAATACTAATATAACCGACCTTTAGCGTTAGCATCCCTACGTTTACCGCCAGAATACTAATATAGCCGACTTTTATCGTTAGTAAGCTAATCTATCTTCCATTTGGCGCTAATATATCAATATAACCGACTCTTAGCGTCAGTATACCTACGTTTAGCGCTAGTATATTCTACCAACGTAACCTAGACCTAATAAATACCTTCTGTACCTACAAAACAATGGTTTGACAATGGAATTTCTCAAGTGTCTCTGTGTTTATTGTTCTAAAGCTATAGCTCAAGTGGCGTTGGGTAGCGTGCAGGGCTATCACGGATTGGTTTTGGCGTCCGGACTCTACGGCGCCTCTCTCGGCGGCGCTCTTTATTCCTTGAAAATGCTGGCTCTCGAAAGACTGAGGGCGAGACACTTCGCACGATCCTGGGCGCTCGTGCAAGCTGCGGAAGCTCTACCTATTCTTCTTGGAGTTCCTCTTACCGGTAAATCGCTTTTATCCCTGGCCAGACAGTGGACCGAGCAGCGTATACAAAGCTTCCTCGAAAATTACCGACGACACTGCGATCATTCGACGATCCTCGACTAGCGAAGGTGTTGTTCCGTCCAAGTGTTGTTTTTCACGTCTCGAGTGCATACTTCGCGATTCCTTCGAGTTGGATCAACCCTTACTTAGTTCGAATCGCATGAAGCGTCTACTAGTCGAGGATCAAGAACCGTAGAAAGTGTTTTCAAGTACTCCAAGATCTTTAATAAATTAATTTCCAATCACAATAAAGCAACCGTCTGAAGAACGAGATACCAAGGCTCTCGAATCTACATCCTATTATGGTTATCCCCGACTTATAACGCGTAGTAACTTACAATTGATCTCAATTCTGAATTCCAGGTTACATGAACGCGAACAGCCCAAGGTTGGGTTACTATGCGTGCACTTTAAGTTCCTTGTGCGGTGCAGCGTTACTTTTCCTGGTCGGATGGGGTCGACAGCCTGCCTCGCCCGTTCTGCCTGGGTCGCATTTGTCGAGCGTGAACGTGCCACCGCCGTGTGCCTGTCCACCGCCACCCAGGCCCAGGTTGCCCAAATCCCAGTCCCTTCACGTCCCTTTGGACATCGATGAGAACCTGCGCGACAGAGAGATGGAAAGGATGCACACTGCCGATCACTACTATCAGCCACAGTTTTACGGTCCTCTTAGACCCAGCAAGAGCGTCCCGGAAGGTCTTAGCCATCAGGATTCTTACAGGAGTCGACCCAGACGTCATCGTGACGTGACGGTGATCGAACAGATCACCACCAGCGTTTAATAGATGATGAATATAATGAAAATCTAGGAAATTGATTCGATTCAAGGTACTTAGCTGTGATCAGATGTTGGTCGTCGTTCCCGTCACAGGAGACCTGGCTAAGGAGATTATCGTTCAGATCGTGCCGGAAATGGTCGTAAGAATGTGACAGAGTGTTTATGAAATCTTTTGGATCACTGACAAACAGGGAACTCGTAGGAGGATTAGAAAGACCAGCATCAGCAGGTGGACGCTTTACGACGTCGATGGAGAAGGATTTTTACGAGCGTACGGAATCCAGGACGCTACCGTCTTCCGAGGAACATAAAATCGTGCGAAGAAGAAGAAGAAATCTCGGGTCTTGAGACCGGATCATTCGTTTATCCACTCTGCACGTCGTGATCCTAATCCTGAGATTAAATCATAAGAGCTTGTGTTCATTTGAGAGTGAATCTCGCACGAGCAGCTGTCGACAGCGATTCTTGCAAGTAGAATAAAAGATCCAATGGTTGGCACTGCTAGTTTTATTCGATAACGAGGATTAATCCTTCGTGGATGGAACACTTTTACGCTTGACACAGTAAACGCACGGAATATTATTTAATTAAAATAATACAAGCAGTAATTCCCTTCCTCGAAGCATATGCTAAAAAATGTCTGTTCTTTGGACGCATATACGCGTCATTCAATCAAATGGTATCTATTTCTTATCTTTTTGCTTTTTGATGATAACCGAAAAATATTGATAACTGTGTAAAAGAAGTATATTAATTATTAGTGTTTGGTGCGTAAATTAACCAAAGAGGAAAGATTAGAAATTTTATAACCACAAGTACAATTTTATAAAAATTACAATTCACAGTTTAGAACAGCGTTAATAATAACTTTACTCTAAATACTCTGTCGAAAGCGACTGCTTGCGACAAACGCTATAGACAGTTTCTCGTGCGAGCTTCGCTGTCTGGTAGCCAAGTACCTTAGGAAAGCTAATACCGATGTTAATCAAAAATAATTAGTAAACAAAATCAAACACGAAAGATGAATTATTCGAGAGTTCAGGGAAACGAATCATAGACTGTTGACGTATCATGAAGAGGTTTTATGTTCTTCAATGATGAAGAACTGCTATTGATTAAGTGTAAATGGAATTTATATATATATAGTCTATCTGATCTATAAAGTTAGGAAAAATACGTTATCCGTGTTAATAATTTTCATTAGTTAACGATGTTATCACGAGGGAAGTATCTATTCATTATGGATTAATTAAGTTCGTTTAGAAATTTTGTTCATGTTAAATCTGCATCGAAAGTAACTTGTCTTTTTGCTGTGATCACTTTCGAACGAGCCTCGATTATTAATGGATCGATATTTCCCTCTAAGCGTGTGCTCACCAAGTAATACTTAGAGACTTAAGTCGAGAAGAAGAATGGAAAAAAGAAAGAAATGGATGAAAGTTTTAAGTTTTTAGGAAGGAAAGATATATGTACAGAAGACGGAGCTGGTCTTCGTCTTTGTTCGTCGCACGAATTGTTAGATTTCGTTTATGTTTTATTAGATTTGTGCAAAAATAATTGTTGTTTTTAACCATCCAAATTTGTTGTTTAATTTTAATTTTTGATTTCACAAATTAGACATAATTGTATGCTTTTGACTGGTGTTATAAAATTATCAGAAATACTTAGTTTGTATCAGTTTGAAGCTTAAAGTTCATTCAAAATAGCTATGAAAATCTTTCAATCAATATCTTTAATATGCAACAATTTAACACGCTGCACAAGCATAGTTGAATAAAAGTTTATTTGAAAATAGACATCTGTACATAAAACGATAAAAACCGCAATTATTTTTGCACCGATTTAACAATACACAGTACGTAGAAACCTGGAAAGTAAGTACAACTTAGGAACAATTATTGAAATAATATATCGCATATTGTAATCTAAGAGAAAGAAAGAAGGGAAAAAAAAAGGAGAGACAAATTAATCAAAAAGACTCTCGTCTCGAAAAATCGCCTGTAATTCGTGCATATACACTCGAGTTCGTAGACACGGGTCACGATTGACCCAGCCATCATTGTTCGACGATTATTTTGCAATTATCATTGCGAAACTTGAATGAAACAAAATTGTATCGTAGAAAATTATCGCTGAAACCGTGAAATTTATAAATATTCTATTCCTGTTAGCGTTTAACCCTTTCGTAGGTAATCGGTTTAAACAGAAGCTTTAATATTAAAAATTTGTTGCATAAACTTTTATTATAAAAATGTAAGTCGACGTAGAGAAGCCCAAGGAACGACAATGTTACAATTATTACAATTATTACAATTATTACAATTATTAATGTTATAATTGCATTTCAATTGTATTACAATCGTGCCGTATACAAAAACAGAAATATTAAATGAATCATACGTGTCCGGTTGCTCGCGAAAGGGTTATAGGATCAATCATAAAGCTTTCATATAGTAATTGGAAATGTTATAAAGTGATTAGTACCTGAATATTGAGCGTTCGAAACGATAGGCATCAAATGTAATTTATGAACGAAATTACGATTAATTGATTAATTTACCCTGTTAATCAGGCAATCTTTTTGATCGTAAATGAATTAACGATGAATTGTTTGTATACTGCCAATTTTTATAAGATATCGCAGCACGAACGATCTGAATGTAAAAGTAATTCACGAACCAATCGATACACCGTAGAATTAATCACGTACGATTTACCGTAGACTCGAACCCTCTTCCAACACGGATTCGATGGTAACGCGATGAGGATTGCGTGGGTCGTTGGTGTACCATGGTGATCGCCAAGAAAGAACGTATTTTGTGATTTGATTTTGAAACAACACCATAAGAAGCGAAGTCAGATTGTAAATTTCTATAATTAAGTGTTAAAGTTTCAATTTTTTTAATTATTCTTAACTGTTTGCGGTAAACTGTAAGTCTCACGCAATCGTCAATGTGTTAACACTTCCTGTAACACGGTTTCAATATTATATCACTTAATAATCTTAGACAAACTTCGTATGGCACGAATGTTTCTAAATTTTGTTTAATATGGTTTCCATATGGTTTCCATATGTTTTCCATGCACCGTGTTGAAGGAGGGTTGATTGTAGTTCGATTCGTTGATAAACCGAAGGCAAGAATTTCAATATCTCTTTCAATATTCTCAGCACCGAGATTCTAACTGATCAGAATCTTTTCTAATCTTTTCAAATTCTCCCGGGTCACCTGTTCGATGGTTACTTGAGCGATTTCAAGCTTTGAAACAAAATTTCGAGCTACGATTATCAAAAGAAAAACGAGTTTTATACCTCGTAGCGACTTAGAGAGATTTTTAACAAAGTAGACCACTCTTTCGCCGATTTCCATAATTTACTACGTACTATTTCGTGTAATTACTATTTTTATTTACTGTAACTTGACTAAATGTACGCTTAAGGGTGAAAGTGAGACTATTAATGAGATAGAAACGAAAGAGATGATTTATGGATACATTGTTAACCCTTTCGTTACCAAAAGCCATTGTATGGTATTACATTTTTATGGTCAATTGGCTGTTGTCTTTGTATCGTTTAGGGTCAAAAATGGCAGGAACGAGCAAGTTCTTAGTATCTTAAAGGGATATTAATTATAATATTTATCTCCAATTTGCTTATTTCTAATTTTGTCAAAAATTATTTTATAAAATAGTGAAAATTGCAGCAAATATCACGGTATTGTAGTAATCCCTCTATAAACGACACAAGCTTGAGTCACTGCTTTGTACTTTACAAAGGCATCCCCCACTTGCTCAAAAGAAGCAATCCTATTCAATACACTTAAAAACAAAAATAATTTCAAACCAAATGTAACACGTTTTGATTAAAAATTACTGTAACGAAAGGGTTGTGATGAAAATTGTAAAGAAACCTTCTAGTAAAAAAGAAACCCAAAAAAAAGAATTGACTGTTCGCTATGAACTATTGTATAGACTGATGGTATTAGAGTTTCGAGACGAAAATATGGTGAATATTAGCCAACAAGTATTTGCACAATTACGATAGAATTCGAGATGCAAAGTCACTTCGGTCGTCGACTATCCCGAGGCTCTTGTTTACGTGTATTTCGAGAAAATTCTCTTTGATAAAACGTTGTACACATTATACATAAAAGAAAAAAATGTACACGATGTATACTTCATTCTTGTGAAAGAAAGAGGAAGGCTTGAACCGTGACGTTCACGAAACTCGTAACCTTGTTTTTTCGTTTTAAACGGGATATATGAAAAAAGAGGATGGGTCTCCCGATTACGAAGGCGTGCGTTGAGCATTTTGTAAAAGTTTTATAAATAGTTCTATGTAGTCGAACAGCTGGACCAATAAAACGTATATCCGATTGTACGGATCAATTAATATATCACTGATTCCCATCTTCCTAACCTTCGAACATTTCAGTTTCTATAATTTGTGTCTTCGGTGTTATTTGTATTTATAATGACAACAATTTCTGTAAATAAATAATACAGAATTTGCTTCATATTTAATTGATCTATACAGCAGGAAGATGAAACATTGTTTTAACGAGCAGGAATACATTTAATAATCTACGTTATTTGATTTCTGAATTCAATAATTCGATTTCTGATTCCATTCCATTTCAACAATCTATATTTAATCATACCATTTATGTGACTGTGAGTTTGTTTATTACTTCTCAGTACATATTCTGAAAAAAGAGGACATACAAATGAAGTAAAAGAGTCGCTTTTTATTTGCGCGAAGTAAACACTTCTTGATTGTTTTGAATGAAAACGAAAAAGAAGTCAGAAAAAAATTATACCGTAAAGCATCAGTGATAAACAATTTTATAATCAAATGATTGTCTGTTCTAGAATGGAAGAAAATCATTCGAGTATAAGAAGCAGAGAGGAGCATCTTTGAGCTCAGTCTACGTGTGATATCCGAAGTATGTAGCAGGATTGACCTTGTCCCATGCCATCACATTTTCCTCGTACATCTCTGCTCCCTGCACGTGTTTGGATATTTTAATTGCTTCCAAAAATTGGCAATATCAAGTTTCGAAACTTGGATGCAATCTACAGTCAATCTTTCTCCTGTTTCTACATTATTCTACATTATCTTGAAGAAATCATAATTTATTCAAACGATACTATATACATACTGTAAAATACGATTGTATGCGATAAAATTGGATAAATATCAATAAAATTTCATATGTTCTATTTGTAACTATAATTATATAAATACGTATCATAGTATTAATTGTAAGATTAGTATAAGTTGCGTTTTATACTAGCCATAAGATAAATTAAGTTACTCGTTGTACAAAGAAGGGTAAAAATAAAGAAAAAAAGAAAATTAAACATTGCTTATTTATTTATAAAATCCTACCAAATTCAAATTCCAAAAATTACTACAACCACGTATTTTTAGAAGTAAATATAAAAAGATCGGAAATTTGTATCAGGAGAACATAAATTGCGAAGAGGTATTCGTGCCACTTCTTGGAATTTGACGTCATCAAAATTCTAAGAATTTTACCAGTTCCAAGAAATGACGTCATATTCCAGAAATTCCCGAGAACCTCTTTGGCGAAAAACGAAATGCTCGAATTTGAAAAATTGTATCAGGAGAACATAAGTTGCGAGGAGGTATTCGTGCCACTTCTTGGAATTTGACGTCATCGAAATTCCAAGAATTTGGCCGATTCCGAGAAATGACGTCAAATTCCAGGAATTTCCGAGAACTGAGTTTGCGAAATTTCAAAGTCCGATTTTGAAAAATTGTATCAGGAGAACATAAGTTGCGAGGAGGTATTCGTGCCACTTCTTGGAATTTTGATGACGTCAAATTCCAAGAATTTTGTCGATTCCAAGAAATGACGTCAAATTCCAGGAATTCCCGAAATTTTTCCCGCGAAATCGAAAAGTCCGAAACTGAAAAATTGTATCAGGAGAACATAAGTTGCGAGGAGGTATTCGTGCCACTTCTTGGAATTTTGATGACGTCAAATTCCGAGAATTTTGCCGATTCTGAGAAATGACGTCAAATTCCAGGAATTTCCGAAAACTGGTTTTGCGAAATTTCAATGTCCGATTTTGAAAAATTGTATCAGGAGAACATAAGTTGCGAGGAGGTATTCGTGCCACTTCTTGGAATTTTGGTGACGTCAAATTCCGAGAATTTTGCCGATTTCGAGAAATGACGTCAAATTCCAGGAATTCCCGAGAACTGAGTTTGCGAAATTTCAAAGTCCGATTTTGAAAAATTGTATCAGGAGAACATGAGGTGCGAGGAGGTATTCGTGCCACTTCTTGGAATTTGACGTCATTTCGCAGAATTGATCAAGTTCTCAGAATTTTTGTGACGTCATATTATAAGAATTTCTCTACTCAACGAAATCCATGTTCTTGAAATTGAAATTCGTATCTGGAGAGTATGAAATGTAAGAGGTGGCTCAACTCAAAGTTTTATGCTTCTTTTTTTTTTGTGGTGTTGGATTTTTGGAGAGGATTTTAAATTAATAAACTGTTTTATCATTTTATTACATATTTATTGAAATTTTTCGATATACATGCACAATTTGTGAATATGATAACAATATGTGTATAAGTGTTGTATAATATTTTAAAATATACAATATTTTGTACAATTATTAATTTATATGTGTATAACAATTTGGTAGCGGGACTCTGATGCTGAATTCCAAGGTAGCGCATCTGGTAGTGTAATACTGCTATTTTCAGTTCTGGAAAACAAAATTCACAGAAAACAAAATTGAATTTTTCAAAAGACAAACATTCAATCATTTAATGTTGATATAATGAAATCTTCTTGGCCGACAGCGATGGCAAAAAATATCTTCTTTACCGACATTTTCGGTGGTCTCCACTGGTCCATAAATTGCTATTTTTTTGTATTTTTGTTACTAACGTTTTTAATTAGTTAGGATAGTATTATTCCAGTTAAATCGATGTCGTAGAACGGTGTTCAGGCCTCAAAACGACCCAAAACTCGCTCGTTTTCTCAAAAATCGCATTTTTTCGTTTCGTTAGTTCCACCGCTCGCCGCTAGATGGAGCTGGGGTTGTTGTTCCAGAACACGCGGGATAATTTAAAATAAATAAACGTGTTTCGTTCAATATTTTCAATTTATTCAATTAATTCTTCCTTTTTATTGCTATACAAATTAACTAATTGTAAGAGAGACACTATTCCATCTTTTAATGACACAGATGAGATTTTATTCCATCGTTATATGGACATATTCAGCAAATACACAATAGAAACATTTCATTTCTCACACGACGCGACGAAAATGTTGCTATAGTTAAAGTACATGAAATAAATAAGTAAAAATTGTATATATATATCCACATTAGACAATAATAGAGAAGATCTTTTGTCAATAGTCACCCCACGTTTGATACGTGTATGCAGTGAATATGCAATACTGAAAGATTGAAAAAAATAAAGAAAATTACAGATTCCATTTAAAAAGCGCTGGTAAAAGTAAGTTAATTGTTGCGTTAATACAAAAAATCGCCCTGTTACACATATTTTCTTTGTCTTTCGTTTTTACATTGCAGAGAGATTCTTGTGTTGCTTGTTCTAAATCGTATTTCGTTGTTTTCCAGATGTAAAAGAATGGAAAGAAAACAGAATACAGATTGTACGTGTGTATACACTGAGGTGTATTACATTAAAGTTAAATTTGAAGATTGTGAAAAATAAAGTGCATAGAGATTCATGCAGCTTTACGCTCAGAGATCCATCGAAGGAATTTAGAATATTATGGAATCGCTTTAAGAACGTTATCATGATACAAGAATCATTTTCTTTCTGTTTTAAGTTCCCTCAACCGCGCAAATGGACCCTTAATTTCGGGTTGTACTTCTTATTGCTACCTAACAACATTAATTCGACTCCCTTTGAGATTCTCAATATAACAATCTGATAGTTTCTCATAAATTTCCAATAGAATGTTATATATCTATAAATATCTTCTCTCGTGAGCTTAATCTCAAAAAGAAAAACCTTCAAAGTACTTTCGTTACACGTTGGTTAATTTAATTTATATAGAAAATTGTTCCTATGAGGTGTTAATACTGGTACGATCCCTTCGTACGTCTTACAGTTAACATGAGTCTTCGAATAAGTACCACTTAGTTGGTTAGTAACCAAGTAAAAAACAAAGTTAATCACAATTACACGTATAAATAATATATACAACAACAAAAAAATATATATAGTATATTAATCATAATTAAGTCCCATAAAGTCGGTCATAACCTATCATTAAGAACATTCCGTGGAAAAAAAATATAAAAGGAGCCTAAATATACAATTTGTAACGTAACGTAGGATACTT
This sequence comes from Stelis phaeoptera, assembly GCA_943735885.1. NCBI lineage: Eukaryota > Metazoa > Arthropoda > Insecta > Hymenoptera > Megachilidae > Stelis > Stelis phaeoptera. The sequence continues at coordinate 11,378,907 of OX030933.1, forward strand.
AAACTGTATTATGCATGGATTTGAACACTTCTTGTGTACACAGAATTAAAGGTGCATGTGAAAAGTAGTGAAAAATAAAATATCAGACACCAGAGGATTTGTGTGTTCGACAAAACGAGACGTACCGAGTAAATTTCAAAAGTATCTCAGTTCAATAGGCTTTCGCTGCTAGGCCGTGGTTTAATGACCAGACTTTGTAAGGCTCTTATTTCGTTTTCCGTGAGATTTGGAGGTCCGAACAGAAACTCCCTACGAGAACTCGGATTGGACAGAAGGTCCTGCATGTTCTCGTTGGTTAGCACCAGATAATGCAGAGAGGTCTGAGTTAAATTTACTTTCCTAGCTAACGTACCGGTAATATGAACATCGTCGATCCAGAAATACGGCTCCTTCTGAGCCTCGCGATACAGAAGAAACACGCTATCGGGGGAGTACAATATCGCCCATCCGGCACAGTACGCGGGATAATGCCTACCCGGATATTCTTGCGGTGATACTCTCCATTTCGAACGCCACGATCTTTTCACGTTACCCGCCGACAGCAGATCGCAAAGTATCAAACGTCTCGCGCCCCACGGTGATAGATCACGCATCAAGAAATCCAACATGGCGGACACGTGAACAAAAACATCGTCGTCTAACTTTAGTACATATTTGGCACCTGAAATGCAATACAAAAAGATCAATAATTTTTTCATCACGAGCCACGAAACAACAAACGAACGTACAGTGGGTGATCAAATTATTAGAGCCACGATCAAGGTTTTTCTTGATTCGGTCAACCGATGTTGGTGCAACCCAAGTAATCGACGCAATTAAGAACTAATCGTTTCTATGTATCGATTTATGCGAGTGGTTCTAATAATTTGCTCACCTGTTGCAGAAATCATTAAGAAACGGTTGATTTCTCTTACTTGGACAATGATACGTAGCCCATTTCAATGCCATCACATGCTTGTAAGTCATGTTTCTATAGACATCGAGAAAGTTGCCTTGTATCAGATCTTTGTATCTTCTATTCTCCTCCTCCAGCCTCGTCTGATGCTCGTCTGAAGAGCCGACCAGGAAGAGGAGTGCAACGTCCGGCGACTGTTGACCCCAGGTCTCTCTAACGACATTCCTCTTGAGGAAGTTCTCGGGAGCGGAATGGACCAACATCAACAGCAACGGATGGGAACGATTGCACGGATCATGATTGATCGTGAACCTGAAGTCCTTTATATCGATCAGGGTCGATTTGTCACCGAACGGAAGTTCGTGGAGTAAATACGGTTGGGGGGAGGGGGTCGCGTTTCCAGGAAGTACTAGCAGATAACCAGGTGCCGTACCGACGGCTCCGCTGCTGTAAGGTGTCGGGGATCTGGATCCGTCGATGTGAAGCCAAAACGAGAAGCATCCAGTCAGTGCCAAAGCTACCACAAAAATCAGGGTGCATGGTGGCGAACCGGAAGCATGTAGCCGCCGCTTATCCAGCATACTAACGAACCCCTTACATCATACACGTCCGAGCCTGGCTGAAACAAGACACATCGATAAATTTCTGAGATCACTTTTCAAGACATTGTACTGTTAAATTCAATAATAAAAGAAATCGCGAAAATGGCGTAATAGGTAAGGTGGAGGTATCTGTGAACGCGAAGGTCCTGGGTTCGAATCCCATTTTTTCACGAATTCTTATATTTACGTGGGTTTGGAATTTTTCGGAACCGATAACAAAAGGAAATCGTGGAAATAGGGACATTAGTAAGTAGACTTTTAGTGGCAGCTCAATTTTCAGAAATTCCTTTCCAAACCCGTTAATAATACTCTCAGTGTTAAAGGTACCAGGTTTAGAATTCTCCAAACCTAATAATTAATACTTTCAAAATAACCTTAGCCTAAGTTAACCGGTTGCAAATACCAAAGGTGCTAATTTTCCACGGATTCCTCCATTTATATAGGTTTGGAATTTTCCAAACTCAATAACAAAGCCTCAGAGTAGCTACGGTCGTAAAGTACTTTAAGTGACAACACCGGAATTCCATATTTTCCACGAATTCTACCAGTTACACGTAGGTTTGGAACCCTCTTCGGAGTAATCATAGCCTAAGTTAATTACAAGCACCAAAAATCTCCCTTCTCACATTTACAATAAGCTGGCGGAGAATTAAATGTACAGAAAAGGGTCATTCAATCGTCGGTTGTTGACCAGAGATTACTTAAACGCGATAAAAGTGACAGCTGTGTTAGCGACGCGAGTCAACGGCTTCCCACTTCTCCGAATGCAAAATATACACGAAACTTGCCACCTTGTCTCTTTCACGGTTGACTTGTGTCTACTTCGGCGAAAGTATACGGACAGCGGATTATCGACATTCCGTGTACCTTGAACTATCGTCGAGCTTGCATCACTCGTACGTTCGCTACTCTAGCGGCTAAGACTTAATGAATCCCTGGTTAATGTTTCAAGGAGACAGAACTGTAATAAAACTGATAGAAAGCGTATGTCGTGCATGCATGTTAAATTTATTACAACCGCTAATATGATTTAAATGTGTACGTTATCAGTGATGCTCCTGTCTATGTTCCAAAGAACCAGGGGAATACGATAACGGACAAGATAATTATGCCTTAACAAACTTCTTCGCAAAAACCTTTGCACATTCCATTAAAGGAGCGGTCTGATCAGAATGAACAACAAAATACTTTAAAGATGTTTCAGAAGAACAATAATACAAATTTAATCAAACCGCACCGCTAAAGACGCAATCTCAACTTTTGTGAGATGCATAATTTTGTTGTTAATATTCGTGGCAATTAATGACAAACTGTACCTTGAAATTCTTAAGACTATCGTTACAATAACTTATTCCTACGTTCCTTAGCGTGCCAAGAATATTTATCTTTTTATACTACTTTTTTAGATCAAACGTATTACTTATGTACAGATCGATGTCACAACACTTTAATAATCTCGGTTCAACTGCTGCTTCTGCAGACAAGCCGGTGTTTAATAAGATCGTTTTTATTACCGTCGGCTATCGAAAAATGCAGATAGATCATCTACAAGTCCGGACCGTTTATATGTATCTTTCTAATTATCGATTATACTAAACATCTGTCGATACAGTGTTACCTGAACGACGAACGATCCGACTGAGCGTAATAAAATATTTGCATCCACTTACGACAAGGAAAATATTTAACGCATGTATGTATGCGCGTTACATATACACTTGTTTCAATAATTATAACTCGTGTGTAAACCTTGAAGAGTTCGAAGGTTTCGCATGTTTCCTTCGTATCCTTATCTACAGTACATAATTGAATGCCTAATATCGACCTTTTTTTAATAAAATAAAATAAAATCTAGCTTCTGGTAAAGAAAGTGTTAATGGACTCTTAGCATCAGAACATTTCACAGATGTGTCTTCAATAAAAAGTTCCTATGTCCGGGCCAAAATTTTAAGCTTATTTCCAGGAATTTTTTTTATAGTAAAATGAAATACAATCATTTCAATTATTTTATGTTTTAATTGGCATCTCAAACGATTCAAAATAATTTTCTTAAGTCAATTTAATATTGTTTTTGTCTTGTTTTTTTAGCGGTCGAAGTGGATCCCTAAAACAAAATAGGTAGGTGTTTGGCCCGGGTAATTGCAGCACTTGTAATCGCCAAAAACAAAAAGTTCGGATTAATTATTGTTCTGTAGGCTTGTCATTCTGGCCAGTACCAGAATTCATTTTTTGCCGACAAAATCGTTTGATTCTGGTACCGACCAGAATGACAAGCCTACAGAACAATAATCAATCCGAACCCTTTTGTTTTAGACGACTACGAGTGCTATAATCACCCGAGCCAGCCACGTACCTTTCTTTTTAGGGGTCCATTTCGACCGTGAAAAAAAAAGACAAAAACAATGTCTCATTTGAGATGCCAATTAAAATGTATAAAATGATTGAAATGATTGTATTTCATTTTACTATAAAAAAAATACCTAATTGGCCCGGACATAGGAATACCCCCTTTTAATAAATCATTAATCCTATTAGGATTAATGATATCTCTTAATAAGTTTCTTTAGTTCTGCTCAACATTTCCCCCACCTCCTGGTTTAATAGGAATATACGTTGCTAGAACGAGAAAAAAGACCGCTTATCAGAGTTACGTATACACTTCTTATCAGTTTATCAACGATCGCGTCGATGTGGCAGTGTTCCGTGTTGCGTGCAGCCAGAGGTACGATTTCTTCTTGCGGATTTTTAGTGCTTGTAATACCAGTGCCAATATCCAAATAACTGTGTTTTTTTTGCTTTCTTTTATCATTCCACGATTCACGGGCTTGTATGTATCCGAGAACAAACGCATCGGGAACGAATTCGTGGAACTCGGCTAAGTAAAACAAACATTCAACTTTAAGATGTATAAAAGGCGTGGCGAGTATTAACACATTTTACGTAGCAATCGATATTTGCTTTAAAAAAAGATATTGACAAGGTCGTTTCCAAAATTAACAAAGTTGAAGTTAGAATTTTCTGTGCTGTGCATGTTGGAAAAGTGATAGCATTGGTGAATAATGTGAGAGGCACGTTACAATACCGCTGATACAATATCTTAGGTGAAAACATTTAGTGACATAAATATTCCTTTCGGTTACGTTAATGGTAACATTACAGATATATGTCAATTGATTGATAATACCAATCTCTTGAGGTGCATCGAGTTTCAATTTAAAAAAGAATAGTATCGTGACTAATACAATGATACCAGTTTTAAACAGAACGAAGAATTTGTTTCAGTGTTCGCACCTAGTCAATTATTTATGATATGAAACAAAACACTAAAATACTGTATTGTATTTTATTGTACCAGTATGCACAGCACCTGATTTGCAACTGATTCTATAATAAAAAATTGTTAATATTACTTCAAACACATCTGTGTCTTCTTGCTTCTATAGAACCAGCTGCTTTACACTCTTCATAAATAAATCACAGAGACATATGTTACCTATTCTTAGCCTATAGAAATTTTGTTAAGTAATCGAGCAAATAATATCATTCACTGTACTGTTTCAATTCTTTTCTCTTTCTGAGTACACATTATACACTTACACTGATATGTTACAAATAAATCTCTACAAGATCCACACTGCGACTTGTCATACTCCTCCCCATTCGTATGTTAAACTTCCATCGAAAACTATCACTCTATAAGGAACAAGGAGAAAGAAGAGAAATAGAAAGTATCAAGATGGGCAATCATTGGATAACGTGCAAGTAGAACAACAACAATGACAAGAAAAATAAATGAACAGTGTGATTTCAACTTACGTGCTGTAAAAAGCTTTGCAAATTTCTAAGCATCCACTGTAACAATGAGAATCTTGTGTTGCACATTCGGCACAGATTGACATTTAACGGGCTGAAACGACGTCGAAACGTATTGCAATATCTCAGTGGAATTGAGGTTATGTCAGACGTATGTATTGTTGATGATCGGTACAGCGTTCAACGGCATCGTATCGAAAGCGGCTCTTTGAAAACTTGTTTGATTCTCCAAGAAACTAGCTGACGTGAATTATCAACGATGTGAACGTCCTGCGGTGTTTCAGCAACTTTGTTTCTTTTTTTTCCTGACACCCCTCATTTTCCTTCCTTATTTGTTTGTTTAATCGTGTGCCTTCTACGTAGCCGAGAAGGATTGAACCATGTGTAGAAAAATTGGGTAGGAGGAAAAGCCAGCGGGGCAAAGTCGTGGGCGAGGGCGAGGGGCGAAGTCCGTTTCGATCTTGAATCAAAGGGTTAACCTGGTGTTCCTACCTTGATCCATAAAGTGGACAGTGAATGCACCCTCTTCCGTCATCTGGTCACATCCGCCACCAGTGCGGAATTTTCAAATGTGGATAGTTAACTGCACAAAGAGAACTGAATGTACATTTTTTATGTCATATATTTCTAGTAATTTAGGTAATTTTGAAGGAAATAAAGTGAAGGATATTTTACAGTCTACGATTTAAATTACTTGAGTTTACGATATTTCGCTTAAAACTGGTGGAACGATATAATTTCAAATACTTTGGAGTAATAGCAACTGTTTTAAATTTTGTTTAAATTTAATATAATGTAAGTAATAGAATCGAAAGGATATAAGAATAACGTTTCGAATTCTATCTTAAATATTAATAAGTGTTTAAAGTTGTCGAAAATCTCTGTACATGTTGGAATTACAGAATAAAAATTTCGATGTTCGAAAGGACCGCTCACGTCCATAATCGTACATCTTATAATAATGAGTTAATCATTGTTTCGAACTTCATACAACGCAATCGATAATAATATGAAAGCGGCAAGGATGAAAAGAGCGCGGATTGCACAGGAATCAAATATTTTAACGATAATGAAACGGTAATTGTTTCGAATGTTACCGCGCCACGGTGTTTAGTGGCGAATGGCGGCTGCGGGTGGCGCTAACTATTCGCGGCATGAATTGAATGGACCCGAGAAACTCGAGCCTCTGTAAACGCTATAACCAGCTGTATCCCAGGCCCGGTTAACGCGCAAGCGTCACACGTTTATTATCTTCTTTCTGTTCAAGTGCCATTTCATTGCATGCAGTGCAGTCTATAAAACAGAATGCGTTCTCAGTGGATCTCGAGTTTCCTATCACTTATCGTCATTCGTAGCGTATAAACATAACAGCACGCGGTCATTAACTTACAAATTGTTTACGTGCCGTCTGACACATGGTAACCCGTTGATATCGTGTCAGAAATGCCAGTTTTCGCGCTATAAAAAACACGATCGAGCCCATTGTTAGCGTCGTGCACAGCTACCTGATCGAATTTTCGAACGATCGTGCCAGGCAAAATGTCATGCAGCTACGCGGACGGTCTTTCGCAGTACGAAAACAAAGGAGTGCTGGGTCTGGAGGAGGTAAAAAAATCCTTGTTTCTATGCGTTTCGTTTTGTTTGGCGGGAGTCGACCATCCACATTCGTATGCGATTTGTTTGATGCGTGAATTTTTCTTTTTTGTTTCTTTCCCTTTTCTTCTTTTAGAGATACGACAGCGTCGAAGCGTTGCGACTGAAATGTGGCCTTCTAGCCGATTGGATACAGGCGGCACGGCACGTTGTCGTTCACACTGGTGCTGGAATCAGCACCGCTGCGGGCATTCCGGATTTTCGGTGATTATCATTTGTAATTTTTCCCTCGAATCCCCACCCTGCTTCGATGTAGCACCCCGTCCCTACCCCCGACCAGCCCGATTGCCTCTGATTCCGATCTGTTGTGCGTTCGAAAGCGCCACCGGTCAATTCTTTCAAATTAATCAAGCGGGAAATGGAGCCGCGAAGAAAGGAGCGAAATTCCTTTGATCGACGCCGTCCACCATTGTTGCGCGCGACAATGGTGGGTGATGATTCCTGGATATCTTTATACCGCAACATGTACTGTTAAGCAAAAACGATGAAATCACTCAGAACTTCGTTATAAGCTCTACAAAATATAAATATGACAAATGCAATTAAGAAAGTTTCAATTATTTTGAATAATTATGATTAATATAAAAATATATTTCTTTACCCTACTGTATAACAATTATTTTACTTTATTTATTTATTTATTTTTTTATTATACACAATCACAGAGGTACAAACGGAGTATGGACATTGGAACAAAAGGGTTTAAAGCCTACCATGAACATCTCCTTTGACGAAGCGATTCCTACAAAGACACATATGGCATTAAAAAGATTAATAGATGCTAGTAAGTATAGTTTTAACAAACAAAAGTTAACTATACATTGAACAAAAGCACAAGGTTTGCTAACACCTGCTTGATTTTCTTCAGAAAAAGTTAAATTTATTATAAGTCAGAACATTGATGGTTTGCATCTTCGCTCTGGAGTGCAGAGACAGCACCTTGCAGAGTTACATGGTAACATGTTTACCGAACAATGTGATAAATGTGGAAGGTTGGTATTCTTTCCTTGAAATTTAATTGCACAATGTTTATCATTCATCATGATATTCTTTTTAGGCAATTTATTCGAAATTTCGCGACTAAAAGCGTGGGCAAGAAATGTCTTGACACTGTGTGTCGATCTGAACAAATAGGTGGTCGTCCATGCCGTGGACGCATGCACGACACTATCCTCGATTGGGAACACAACTTGCCAGACAGTGATCTTACCTTATCTGATTTACATTCTAGGTAACTTAATGAACATTTGCAAAATGTTGTGTTGATTCGTTGACAGAGATAAACTGTAATTTTGTATAATGACACAAGATAGGTGGAAAATTTGAACCCATTATACCGGTATTATATATCTCAGGTTTTAGTTTAACGATTACTTACGACAATTATTTTTTTCCCTCGACTACTTTATGAAAATAATGTTGAATAGAAATGTGTGTTTACAGTGTTGCGGATTTGAGTATATGTCTTGGAACGACGCTTCAAATTATACCCAGCGGTAATCTACCTCTGTACACGAAAAAGTATGGAGGTCGACTCGTTATATGTAATCTACAACCCACAAAACACGTAAGCAATTTCTCTACGTTTCATCGTGCACAAATTTGATAACATGATTGTTAATGATATATTTTTTAGGATAAGAAAGCAGACTTAATAATCAACGGTAACGTTGACGAGATCATGATCAGCGTGATGAAAAAATTGGGCATGGAGATCCCCGAATACGAAAGTACAATGGATCCTACACGTAATTCTGACACAACCTCCAAGGAGATGGATTGGACGATACCAACCAGCCGAATAAAAGATATGAACATGCTTTACAAGAAGGTATGCAAACCGATGAGAAGGAAACGGAAAACATTCATGTATGAGAGGGAGAGGGCGGACGCAAAACGTGAGACGAAAACGAAGAAGCAGGCGTTCATGATGAAGCAAGACATAAAGACCGAGGATGGGTTGGACGCGCCTAACGTGGTTTGTAATAACACGGTAGTCGGCGATAATATGAGCAGCGGCCCGGTGAAAATCGAGAACGATATAAAAGACGTGGAACCGTTTGATTTCACGGCAAACGACATGACTCAACCGGATCCTGGTTTGCCGATGAACGACATACTGTAGCATGATTTTGGCGTACAGTGGATCTAACGACCTAATACTCCTATTAATCTCAGTCTCTGTTAAATTTATTTATGAGTGCATATAGGAATGGATGTTATCTGTATGTGAAGAATGCCTAAAGTGCTATTGATTTGTTTATACAAAAAAACGCGGAAAAATGGCAAAAAAAAAGAAAAGAAAAAGAAAGAAAAATGGAAAAATTTGAAACGTAAGATAATTTTATCGACCGGTAAACTGCTTTTTAAATGCTGCAATACGTGTACATACATATGTGTAGTAGTACTTTCGTAATCGCTTCCATGTTTTGTCTGCTTTTTTTTTTACTACTTGTTGTAGGTTTTACTCGAAACTCGAAAGAGTTTCAAACGACTAACGTGTATCATAACTCTAAGCATACACACGTATATTGCATGGCCCATGTTTTTTCCTCCGCACTATGATACATTAACGTTAAGTACTTAAGATGGTTTATTTAACGGTCGTTTTTAAGGTGTTGACGGGAAAGATTTTATAGTAGCGACGCGGCCGATCAAAACAAAAAAATTCGTGGAAAAGCGTGAGTTAATATTTTATATTCGAATGCGTTCCAATTAATCCGTGTTCTCTCGATACATGACCAAATCTTCTATATAAAACTGTTTGTAACTCACGAAGCGATTAAGGAAGAATATATATAGAATATATTGATGATGTTTTAATCCACCGGAAATAATGAATACTCGTTGCTACTTTTGAACGTTTATGATTGAAATCTTTTAATAGAACGCTCCATAAGAGCGAGTCGGTGTTGTTTGATCATCTAATAGTTAAGTGTCTCTCGTTGAACGCGCACACGTTTGTATAATCGTGAAAGGACAAACAGAGAAGTGTTTTGAAGCGAACAATGGGACCGTGGAGGTTTTAATCCTTGACAATGTACGTATCCCAAAGTGGTTTAGAATGCGAAAGTGCGAAAATTGAAGAGAGAAAGAGAGAGAGAGAGAGAAAAAAAAAAGAAACAAAATGTACGCAAGTCTTTCTTATATCGGCATTCAACGCTATTTCGTCGATAGCGTTTTTAAAGTAGAACGCAGTTTTAGCGAAATGTGTAATATTTATCTGTACATAGCGCAATATATGCTTGATTGCCCATAATAATTTATTATTTTAATGGATATCATTTACTGGACGTTACTATTAGTGAAATATTATATAGTATTTGACAGGAAATAAAATCGTGGAAAGGATCTTGTGCGTTATCGTTATTTCCCTGTATTCTTATTAGATTAATTGGTAAAAAATACTTTTTGGTTAATTATGTAAAAATAAATTGTTCGTTTGTGATTTTGATATGCTATATTCTTATTCATAGCCAAGTTTAAACAAGGATACAACATAATCTTGTACACGTGCGCTACAGTAATTACTTCATAGCTTATTAAATTCTTCCTAAACGAATCAAGAAAAACATCACTCCAGGGGTTCAAACGTATTTCGCCTCTTTAATAAATAGATCTTTCTTTTTAATCATTTACATTATTTCGTATGTCTTTTTCTTTTTCTTATTTTCTCATGCACACTTAACCGATACGTTGCGCCACATCGATCTGGAAACGTTCAAAGGATCTGAAACAGCGTTTCCCCGTCATGAATATTGAAGATCAAGTTTTATTAATTACAATGTTCATATTTTAAATACTTTCGAAGAATCTGAATCGTTCAGCCAAAAAAAAAAAAATTGTTTTAACAACGTAAGTAACGAAAAATATTATCGAATAAACATAAACGACCAAGTTTTTTACATCTTCACGCGTCAAAGAAACGCCGATTCAGAGCAAAAATCGCTACGGGGTGTTTTCCATGTAAATTGTACAAAGAACAAAGCTAATATGTTTATATATATATATAAGTTTTGATTTTCCTAAGGTTAAGGCCAGTTTCGGTATTTAGTAATAAATACACCGTTGACACAAGAGGACATATACAAATTTTTATCGATATCGATGCCTTAAAACATTCGAGCGTAATCGTTAACTCGGATTTCTATCGTAACTCTATTATTTACACGCTGTATGGTTTACACGATCCGCAATTATTTCCGACAATCGCGTATTTAATTAACAACAATTTTTCATTGAACACGTTCGTGTTTCGCACGAAACACGATTAATCGCCTGTAGTACACGTAACTTACATATTTCTGGATTTTTCTAACCTAAAAATGATAAAGGGTAGCCCACCCACCCCTCGTTAGATCGCAAAACGGTAATGATGATGATGATGATGATGATGATTCCACGTCGTTGCTATCTATCTCAAACAAGTACTCACACGTAATTTTATTTTTGCGATAAATTATGTTATGCACGACAAATGCATAATGAAACGTCGAGGAGAGATCCCTCGAAATACTATCGACGGCACTTGAAAGTGACAAAAAACGGAAAGCACCCGTAGCAAATTTTCTAACCCCTCGACTTCGCGATGAGCGCACGTCGACCTACACAGTCGTTCTTTTATATAAAAGAATAAATACACAGTGAGCTTAAAAAGAGAGACAGAAGGATGCAAATAGAAATGAGAGATTTTTGTAGTTTCTTTTTTTTTTTCTTTTAACACGTGTTTTCGTGTGATGCAAGAGAGATCATGAACAAGAATCGTAAAGAAGAAGAAATTAGAAAGAAAAGTATCACGATTAGGAGATAAAAATCTTTTATCGGTCGGTTCGAAACGCGGTACTAGAAACGCGGAGATAGAAACCGAAACCGACTTTATTTGGTATAATTGCTTTTTAAATATTCGTCTCCTAACTCATTAACAGAGGCTATGCTCGCGAAACATAGACCTACCAGACGTGTTTAATTAGACTATCTATATACAGTAATCGTTTACGCGACGGAATAAAAATCGATTATTACATATGTATATATATATTTATAATAGTCATGATAAACATTCTTTTTTTTTTCCCCCTATATTGCTCTAATCGCGTGTTAACCGATTTTGCACGTTTATTGAAAGATTAGAGACAATCGATTACCGACCGAGTCCGCCGATAAGTCGGTCGGTAACGCGATGGTTCCTTTTGAATATTTCGCGGGTTTCGAGACTTCGTTCTCGTTAAAGAAAGAAATAAACTACATTCCGACGAGAATGTTATCTTGTTTCCTTCGTTGATGCTAAGTGATCGTAACAAACAATAAATAGAAGTAGATAATTATATATGGCTAACTTAATTCGTTGCGTAAAATGTATCTTTGGGCTTTAGTACGGTCCGATCGATCAACGGAAAGCGTCGTCCATCGAATGATCACGCCGCTATAATACTTGTTACCTGATGACGCTCTCTTGTTATCGACGGACGCGTTCGCATCGTGCTTTTTTCTTTTCTTTTCCCTTTGTCCTCGTTTATCCTTGCATTGGCAAAGCTACACGCACGTTAATACAAAGAAGTTTATTTTTGCCTCTTTGCAGCAAAGGGAAAACGAAAAGAATAAACCGAGAAATGGTAGACACGTAGTCAACGGAGAGAACAAACAGTGATCCTATTATGATCATTTTGGCTCACGATGAAGATGTGGAAAAGCAAAAGTGGTGTTGAACTTTCGTAATCGATATTACAATGCGTTCCTCCCGGCTCGTCCGAACAACTCCATGAAAGCTTGATGATATCTTCGCGAAAACGATATTATTGATGCGAGTCCATCGACGAACTATTGAAAGTCATTTAAATTTTAGTACGAAAAAAAGTCCATATCTATTTTAGTACGTGGATATCGTAGAATGTCCCTCGATATAATGTTTCAACAAGTTCATCAATTAACTATTCGGATCAATAAGAATGTTCATGTACGTCCAGCGTTTTGATAATGAATTATTATAACAACTCTTTGTGCAATCGTTTTGCAAAGAGTTGCCACAGCAACTTCTTCTGTTACACTGGACGTTCATGAACGATTTGTTGCACCGATCATTTTCATTAACCCCTTAACGACGAGCTGCAGTAATCATGTATAATACAAAATTATAATAATATTTTAATGTTAATTGTAACAACCAATAGTACTTAAGAAACTACCGCCGTCCGTGTTTGGAATTTGGTATTTGAAACGCGATCGTCGTCGTTGAAGGGTTAATCAAAGATAAAAAAAAAAGCCTAGAAGTACGGTACTGGATCCAGTTACCAAATTGAAGATTCATCAAGATCACACGGCTAACTCCTGCTATAACGTTCGTAGGAAGCTAATCTAATCTTTGTTTCGCAACGGTATCAACTCACTGGTTTAGAAGAGAAGGGAGGAACCTAAGGCACAAATGTGAACTGTGTTTGAAAACTGGACAAAAGACTCAGTAGCTTTATTCGTGGCTCCGTTTCACTCCCAACAGTTTGGCAGCATCGTCGGCGGACGCCTGTAGCACTTTGTCGATAAAGCTCTTGTCCCGTATCCCAAGAAGATTCGAAATCAAATCATTGTCCGTGCTCTCGGTCGCTTCTGGATTCACGTTTTGAGGGATGCTGGCCAGTTTACCGGTGAGGGTGGTTAGTTTCTTGTAAGGGTTGAATCTCATCAGTCCACTGGGTGCTGCATCACCTGTGGCGACCGGGACGACGCTCGACAACGAGATTCGATCTTGAGGATTGCCCGCGTTCGCCGCCATTAACACCGGCGTTTGCTGTTGAGTTCTGGGCGTGATGGTGGACGGTTGGCTGGGCGAGTTCTCCTCGTCCCCGCTGGTGCCGACGTACATCGTGGAATCGATGGACTCGTGCTTTTTCCTGTGACGTAGCATGCTGTGCTTCAGGGTAAACCTTCTGCAGCAGATATCGCAGGAGAACGGTCTTTCACCCGTGTGTGTCCTCATGTGGCGTCGTAGATCCTCCGCGGACCAGAATCGCCTCATGCAGAATGCGCAAACTACCTGGAAATGTTGGCTCTTTTAGTTGCCGTAATTTTCCGTTAATGCTTTAACTGTTACCGAACAAGTGTAAATAAAATAGATCTACTTGATAGAACAACAAAAGACGATGGTGTGCTTCAAAGCAAAGGATGTGATTGCGTTATTGCGTTCTTTTCCATCAAGCGTATCTATAATTTACATTTATCGAGCAAATTCGAAGAAGATATAAATACCTTTCTGTTACTGTAATCCGGGAAACGCCCCCTCTTTTCTTCTCCGTCGCTGGTGTGCTGTTGAGGCGGTGGTTGTTGCTGGTCTTCCACGGTGTCGATGTCCATGTCAAGCGCTCCTTTCGCCACCAGCATCTCGTACGATCGTTTGTGATTCACCTTGATGTGTTCCAGACAATCCTGTCGCTCGGCGAAACCGCAGTCGCACAAGTGACACTTGAATGGGACGTCGCTGGGTCCGGGCGATGATCTCGGCGAAGGTCTGCGCGATCTTGGCGTGTCGTTGGTCGACGGCGAGGTGTTCGAATTCGCTTTGGGAAGTCCTGGCATGGAAGAGGTCTCCGTACCCTCCGACACGCTCGACGATTGGCTGTCGTAATCGCTCTGTTCGTTGTTCTGCTTCACGCACTCCTGTGGACTGTTCTGGGGCTCGCTGGACGGAGTGTCAGATCTGGACTTCATTTTACGAGCGTGTTTCGTCGAACGATGCTTCTTCAGGTTGCCCAGAGTAGAGAATGTCGAGCTGGGGCATTGGTTGCACTTGTACGGTCTCTCTGGCACGTTCCTCATGGAGAAGGCACTGTTGTTGCTGATAACTGCCTGAGAATCTGGAGACGAAGAGTTCCTGGCTCGACGAACCTTGTTCGGGTTCGCCTTGTGTTTTCTTAACAAATGGCGGTCGCAGTTCGATTTCGTGGTGAACAGTAGCGAACAATGCATGCACTGGTAGGGCTTTTGTCCAGTGTGGGTCAGAATGTGTCTTCTGAGGGACGATGTCCAGGGAAATGGTCGTTCACAGTACGGACAGATCACACGATTTGGCGCCATTGAATACGCAGACTTCTTCTTCTTCTTCTTTTTCTTCCTCCTTTTCTTGGAAGAAATACCAACCGAATTTATAGAATTCACGGAGTCCGATTTGTCGTCGCTGCCTGAATTGTTGCAGTCACTGTGGGACGCTACCAATCCTTCTTCGTCGCTTAAATATTGCGGCTGAAATTGTTGATATTGTTGAGAAGCGTTATCTAATAATTCCGAAACACTGGCCAAGTCTGTCACGCCATCTTCAGCCTTCTCGCTTTTGTTTTCGCCGGTCTCGATCTTGAATGCTCGATTCTCTACCTGGTCTTGCGAATTTTCGTTTTCACCAAGTTTCTCCGACTCTGACATCTTTGTGTCTTCAGCGTCGGCGTGTTCGTTGTTCGATTCGATATTTGTCGTCTCCGAAGCATCCTTCGTCGACTCTTCAACTTCATCCTTCACTACGATGTCTTTGGGAGGCTCTACGCCCTCTAATTGTCCCCTTAACAAGCTCTTCTCCTTCTGGTCGTGAGATTCTTGACCATCTTTATTCTGCGGATCTTCGTCGATCACCAATTCCTCTTCAGAATCGTTTTCCTCCACCTTGTTGGCCTTCAACTGTTGCGCCAGAATCGCGTACTTCACTTGATCAGAAATTGGATGCTTCGCGAGGTCCGAGTTCGCCGATTGTTCGACCTTTGGCAGGATTTTTGTGTAAGATGGAGTCACTTGCGAAACAGCTGGTTGTCCAAGATTCTGCAACAACGTTGGGTGACTCGAGGGTGGTCTTCCTCTGGTCGAGTGACCTCCTCTGGGTCTCTGGCTCCAATGTTGTGGATGTTGTTGCTTGATGTGTCTCTCCATGTTGCTCCTCAGCGTGAATCTCGCTGAACAGTGTTCACAGGTGAACGGTCTCTCGGTTCTGTATCGTCTTTGCTTCTGCTTCGGCATCAGTACTCCGTTCTTGATTACCATCTTCACGGAATTCGAGGAGGGAATGTTATCGGGTTTGTCGCGATTCGATAATGTTTTGTTGGCCATCTTAGCAGAGATCAGTTTCGCGTATTCGTTCTGCTCGTTGCTCGCCTGAGAATTTATGTCTCTGTTCTGAGCAAAGGCTGTGAATCCTGTGGCACCGATCGAAGGCTCCACCAAAGTACCACCGCTGGTCAATTGCAAACCCCTGACCAGCTCTTTCTGCAGCCTTTCCTTCATCGAGAAATCCTGACCGAACACGTGAGGGTTGAACATGTACGGCGGTAAAATACCAGCCCCAACTCCAGCACCGAACGTACCGAAGTTCCTGTAAATCGCGTTCGCGTACAGAGCCTCCAAGGACGTTGACTGAGAGCTGCCTTGTCCGGCTTTCAACAGAGCCTCGGTCAGCAACAGTTGACTAGTGGCGTTGTACAAATCCTTCTGGTTCTTTCCAAATTGCTCGTGCGACGCGCTGTAATCGTTTTCGTCCCTGTCCTTGGACTTCTTGCTAAGATCCAGCACGTCCATGGAGAGATCCAACGGGCCATCATCGCCGGCAGCGTTCTCCGACACGTTCAGACCTTTCTTCAGGTTCATCGGACTAGCTTGTATTCTTTGGTGCGAATCTGATTTGGTATCACTGACTAGAGATACGCTGCCCTCCGACGACCTCGACTCCAGATCCTCGTCCAGCTTCGAGTAGTCCGATTTGGCGTCCTGGTTGGATTTTGTGTCCTCGAGGTTCCGTTGCGTCAGCTCGATCGGTTGGCCAGGTCTCGAGAACGAATCGTTCTTCTCGAAATGATTCGTCGCCGCCACGTTGTGCAACGACATCGTGGAATTGTGCAACTTCGCCTCTTCTATTATCCTGATCTCTCCACGAACGTCCATGGACGTTGGAGGATAGTGTACCTGAGCCTGATGCTGAAACTCGCTACGGTCGTTGGGATATACCAAACTCTTCCTGGCGTCGCTGTCCTTCAACACTCTGGGAGATGCCCTCTCCACGTTCTCGTTTGTCGAGTCCTCGTTCGGATGGTAGATCAAAACGCTCTTGATGTCCTCCCTGGTCAGCTTCCCGTGTCTATTCCTCACGTGACGCTCGCAGTTCGCCTTCGTGGTGAACGCGTAGTTGCAGAGAGAGCACTCGTACGGTCTGTCGCCGTTGTGAGACCTCAGGTGTCTGACCAGAGTGGCTTTATCGGTGCTGGTATACGGGCACATGTTGCAGGGATAAGGCATGCCTGGTCCCACGCCCATGTGCGCCCTGTTGTGACCCTTCAACGCCCTCAGGTTCGGGAATATCGCCGTGCAGAGCCTGCAGGGGAACTCCCCCTTCAACTTCATCTTCCTGAATTCGGCTGCGAAAGCGTCCTGAGCTTCTTCCTCGTGATACTCGGAGGAGAAGGCACCCGAGGAACCGGACGAATTCAAGCTGGAGTTGTATTTGATGTTATTCTCGGGAGTGCTGGCGTCCGATCGGGGAAAGTTCTGCAGTATAGGCCCGGACGTGACCGATATGATGCTCTGAATGTCGGCGAGATCTTTGCCCTCCTTGGCCTCCGTCAGGGCAGCTTTGTTCTGCAGATCCAGACCCGCGAAGAAGTTGTCGCGTCTAGACTGACTGTCGTCTGGCACCCTGGTGTGAGAGTTCGTTGTGCCACAGTCGACTTCGTGCGCGTCCAGCGCGGATCTGCAGGGAAACGCTCGCAGACATTTGGAACATTGAAACTTGGCGACTTCTCCGGAGGCTGGGCGGTGCAGAGATTGTTCGCACATCGCCCTGGCGATCGCCGGGAACTTGTCCGACGAGAAATCGACAAAAGTCAGATCGTTGAAGCCAACCACCGAGTTTCTTAGATTCCTCGCGGTATTTCCTATCGAGTGATCCGCGAAATGGATCATGAACCGATGCAGATTCAATACTCGATGGTTCTTGAACGACAGGTTGCACGTGTCGCATTTCGCAGGGAATTCCGGATGGCTTCGTTCCAAGTGCGCCTCCAAAAGGGCGCTGGTAGCAAAGTCCTGTCTACCACAAACAGGACAATTGTAAGCGTTCTGTCTATCGCCTGGTGGTGACTTCATCTGGGTCCTCGAGTTGTTCAGAAGGATCTTGTGCCTCTTCTGGTTCTCGTTGTCGCTCAGATAATCGGTGCACTTCCTTTTCATGGGCAGACCGGGCGATCTCGCTGGTCCGTCGATGATGTTTGGCGAATTCCTCGCCATGATCTCGTTGTTGTTGTATTCCTCCATGTGCCGTCTCTTCGTCGGCTTCTCCGAGTCGCTGCTGCCTTCAGAATCGGTACAGCTGTTCAGCGAGGCGCCTCTGTGAGCCGTTCTCAGGTGTCTGTTCATGTTCCCGTTGGTGGTGAACGCCATCTCACAGTACTTGCACTTGAACGGCCGTTCCCCGGAGTGCACCAACACGTGCCTGTCCAGGGAACTAGCCGAGCTGAGCACCTTGTTGCACACGCCGCAACAGTAGTCCTCTTCTCCGCTGCAGTCTGTGCTGCGGGGCGAATTGTGACCACGAAGATGGTTCGTCAGCTCCCTGCAACTTGGCAGCACCGTCGGACAGGCAGGGCAGGGGTGGGCACTTTCTGGAAGCTCCACCTGAAAGTGTACAACGTGAGAATAATCGGAATTTAAAAGATTTCTAAGCAAATTCGAATATTCGAATTACTTCAAGCGTTGGGGCTGGTGATGATCAGCTACGAAGACAAAACTCGGTACTCTGTACCAAAGACGACTCTTCCGAAATTATCTACTCGAATGTTGGAATTTGTACAACTCTACAGGAAATTGGAATTGCGGCTAACTTCTAATGAAAAATTCTCAAGTTTTATTTTGAAGTTTAATACGATTTTCAAGAAACATATAACGGACTTACGCTCGACGGAGACGATGCAGCATCCGCTTGCGTCTCGCTCTCGTGTCCCTGATCGGATCCGCTCTTGACGGTAACTGAAACCAGAGCAAACATTCGCCGATTAGCTCGAAGATGATCCTTTCTTTTCGACCAACGCAGCTTTCTTCGTCAACGACGAACGACATATTGCGTTAGCAAATGTTTTTAAAATCATCCTGCACGAGAATACAACTGCGCCGATAGAAGGCTCGCGCGTATTCCGGAAACTGCTGATACAAAAAAGACCGCAAAGAACAAGCCGGAGCTGGGACAATGACACTTATCGGAGAGTCTGACCGCACTCGTCCTTATTTGCGCGGCTGTTTCGATGCCGTTCTACGTGGGTCCTACGGGACTACTTCCGAGAACGATATCAGAGAATGAAAAAAGAAAAGAAAGAAAAAAAAAACAAAACAAAAAAACATGTCGCTGATAGGTAAAGAAAAGTCCATCCGCGATTGTGCGATAAACCAGAGTCGTGTCACCGTGTTGCTTTGAGATTTCCATCGATAACGAGTTACTTTGTTCGTTTCCCTCAAATCGATCGGTGTTTTATCGAATTCTTGGAACAAATTAAATATCCCTATGTAATTATTACTGAACGAATATACATATGTATGTAATCTCGATTTCGCAAAGTATATTTAAACCCTCGGAGGACCAAAGAAAAAATCGAATTTTTCGTTTTTACTTTTGAAATTTTGAAGTGTTCCTTTGAATACTTCTTGCGTTTAAAAATTGTATTACTTAATAATTGAAATATCGTGTTTGAGCAGGCTCCGTTGTTCGATAGCTAATTAGTATACCAATTTTATATCACAGGAGAATAAAACAAATTTCATTATTACTTTTTTTTTCCGCTTTTAGATTAGGATATCTCACGTGGATGATTTATTACGATATCGGTGAGAAATTTAACGTAACTTCGTTCGTATTGGTCTGAACTTAGCACGTATATAAATGCATACATGATCTTGGCGCGTTGGCCTTTATCTCGAGCGTTCTTTTCATCCGACAAGCAATTAGATTAAGTGTTATTGACAGTCGTGCAGCGTCGATCCGTATTATCGAGCCGTAGCAGGAAGCAGACAAAACATCTCGCCTTCTTATCAACGATCTACGGTTAGCTGACCTTAAGATCATTGTCGCTCGAGCCAGCTAAAGGATGTTGAGCAACATCACTCGGATTCTTGTTACTCCCATTCGTTTCAATCCGATCTTAAAATAAGTGTAATTTCTTTATTCCATTTCTATCAAATGGTCTAAAAATTTGGTCCATCTAAATATTTCGTAATTTAGGTAAAAGTTATTTCAAACGGGAACGGAATTTTTATTAAATTTTATCCTTGACGATGATCATTTCTATACGAATAAATAACTCACTCTAAATTGGGGGAAAAAAATAATATTACAGTTCGTTGAAGTGATTTTTAAATTTATATAAAAATTTTAAATTTTAATCAATTACGGCTACTCTTGTCCGCATATTTCACGTTTAACGATCCTAAAGTCGGCGTAAAAAGGGAAAGAAAGAAGAAAGAATTAGATTACTTTATTTAGCCGCTGGACGGGTCGTCGACAGGTTGACGAGGGGAAGACAGGTGCGAGCGAATGAACTCGATTAAAGCCGCGTTCTCCGGTGACAAACGTTGCCTACCTGCCTGTTTGCCTGCTTATATCGTGGCTGCACACAGGTGACTCGATTCATGCACGTAAATCACGCGGACGAAACGGGTTTTCGGCCGTTTAACTACGACTTGGCTTGCGGTTTGCGTTCGCGTTTAGCGGAGCCGGTTCGCGCTAAAGCGCGCGAATAAATTCGATACGAATGATTTACCGTCCGAGCAGTACTCGTTTTTCGCTTGTCCAACAACCGTCACGTGGCTCTGGCCATTTCAAAACGAAGACTGAAACGAAACACGAAATCGCACAGGGGTTAACGTTCTTCGATTAACGCGATATTTTGATTCTTATATTCAACGCCTCTGAAGCACCGTGTCATCCACATTCTACGATGTTATATTTTACGTATACCTATTTTTACCACAAGGGGTTATTTGATCCTTTATGAAGTAAACGTTGATTTTTAGAAAGAAATTCGTAATTTATTAAAGGAAATAAATCGCAATATAATTTCTGATTTCTAATAAAATAATCAAACAAATATTTTTATTCTTATAAATGAAATAATCAATTAATGATGTTGTTTACATTGACAGCTATATAACCTAACATATTTGACAGACGTTGCTTTTCAGTTAAGTTGGAATTTGAAGACCAATTAGTTCTTTTTAAGAAACATAAAATAGTCACCGCTGTAATTTCAAAAAATGGAAAATTTTAACTCTCCTCCACACAGGGGGTAGAAATTCCTATAAAATTCCTCATATATCATAAATAAGGTAAAACTTCGTTGCGAGGGTCGATTAGCTGAAAAGCATACAACAATGCTAAATCTCACTTCAACTAAATTTGGATTATACTAAATTATATTGTGAAAAAATTAATATATTTTTTCTATTTAATTTTAGTTTAATTTGATTGTTTTTCGCAAATGTATACCATATCTTTGGACAAAAAATATATTAAAACGTATACCATATTTTCGGACAGAAGGAGTACATATTATAAACTGATAAGTTACGATGTAAAGATAGAATAAGTATGATTTTTTTTTTAGATCACTTTGAGATTATCTGAACGACTGGCGCTTGATGCACAGATTATTACTTAGGAATTACGAAAAATTCGCAAAAGTTCCCCGGCTTGATAATTTCGCAACCGAGAGCAAATAAACATTTATCTAACCGTCGGATAAAAAAAAACTACTTATCTGAGAGCAAGCTGACTAACCTTATCTCGATTTCGAGAAATTTTGTTTTTAAAATATTATCTCGATCGAAGGCGCGATCGTGATGATCTCAATCATTTCGAATTTTCAATGAAACTTCGATGAAAACACAAACTTTATATTTTAATTCAACCCTTTGCACTCGGATCGTCCCGTCTGAGGGGACATATTTCATTTACCAGAGTATTTTAAAATGTGAAATTTAAGATTTATTTATGGAAAGCGATAAAACTCTTTTCTTCCGAAATAGCGCATTTGATTTTTGGAAGTTTTGCTGGAAAAGTAGACTAAACTCAATCGTATCCAAAAATGTTCCCAGTGCAAATGCGGTTAAGAATCTAATTTTAATGTCGATGAATCTTGGAATTTTTGTAAGTTGGGATTCTGGATATTAACTCGAAGGACAAAATACAAGCAACAAATTTAAATCCAAGTCTCTGAAACCTGAGATTTTGCTGACTCAAAGTTGTGAAATACTGGCACCTGCTCAAACTTCAATTTCAGACTGAAATTCAATATTATCTTCGAAACTGGAATTCTATATGAATCATTGGATCGAAGATATTAAGTATCTCGATATTGAAAATTTTCTGGCACTTCCATATTTCTTTGGAAAATTCTAATCGGTAATTCATTCTTTAACCTTTTTTTTTTTGATTTCTCGTATGTACGATTCATTACAGATTTTTCATTTCCGTCAAGTGCATATTTTTATACAATTGTGTATCAAAGAACTGTAATAAAATATAGCGACAGAAACGCATATTTTTATACAATTATGTATCAAAGAATTGTAATAAAATATTCGAGGAGTGACACAGAAAGAAGTCAGGTGAAATTCGGAACAGATTCTTCCGTCGCGACAAAGTGGAAATCCAGCTGCTTTCCATTTCTAACGATTAACCGATCGTTTGAGACCAATGGTTACGAGGTTCTACGAACCACAAAAACCGATTTCTATTTTTCTTGCTTCGAGCAACGCTCCGCTCGGACGCTTTCGATCGTGATAAACCGAGAAGATTCATCGAATCAAATTCCACATCATCGATACTATATAAAAATCCTACAAATTTTTATCCTACAAAAGAAGTCTGAAGACTTAATTTTCTAAATTTTCTATCAGACATCCTATCAAGTTTAAAATTTTCCTCTTAAATGGAAAAATATTAGATTCCATGCATAATACCTAAAGAAATAAATTTAGTACAAAAATTCTTCAGACGTTAATTAAAATTTCCCAAAATCCAAAGTAGTTTGAAATTATCTAAAAATTCGCTAGTGAATAAAAAAAATTATAAAATTGCATGGTTTGGTACGTATCCAAGCGATAAAGATAGATAAGAAGAAAAAAGAGTGTTGATAGACGAGGACGAAGGGCGACATCGCGAAAAGGGCCAAACGCCACGCCCTGTATCTGCAATGCACCCCGTGGGGTAGCATTCGCGTCGCAGAGTAGCACGGAAAAGGGAGCAGTGTCAGTTCATCGAGGGCGTACATGCGCACTTCCGCCAACCCGTGCCTCCTACGAATCATAGGATGCTGTGTTGGGATCACTGGTGGGGAGATGATCGCCCATTGGTCGCCTCTCATCTGCCCGAGCTTTTATCTCGTTTCCCTCTCCGTTCTGCTAACCACCCCACTCTCTATCCACATTACCACCACCACTTACTTCTCCTTCCCCTTCCTCTTTCAACGTTTCTCCGACTTCTGCGCCTTTAATCTTTGCCGTCTCTTTCTTTTTTTCTTAACATTCTTGCAGAGTTAATGTTTCTTGTCATTTTGTACTTATATTTGTAGCAAAAAAGTGTTACTGAAAAAATTGTGTATAATTTTTATAATTTTTATAATTAACCCTTCAGACCCTATGTTAAGATAAAACTTATTAGAAACAATGTCTACTAATTCTTGATTGTAATTTTAAACATTTTCCTGGATTATTTAATGATACAAATTACGTCAAACTTAATAAATAAAATAATTTTGATAAGTAAGCGACAAACGTAATATTACGGAAGTGGGCTTTAAGGGGTTAATCAACTTGGAAATTGAATTTTAACTCCTTGCACTACAATAACGTGTCGCACTCGTGATGCACCTTACAGTACAGATGTGACTTCTGTCGTTCAAACTTTGATCACAATTGAATATTAAGTTTAATTCTGATTACAATTTACACAGTTAATGTTTGCCAAGTTCCTTGATTTGTTTTACCGCTGAAGTAATAAATATTTAGCTTTGACGGAGGCATCTATCGAGAAAATCGTAGTGCAAGCTGTTAATATCAACGAAATTACAAATTTTTTAAATGAATTTGAAAATTAATTTTGAAGCTTCAGCTCCCAATTAGTCTACCTTGTATTGTTAGCACAACAGCGATGCTAATCAATTCTTTTTCTTTTCTTTGTTTTAATTATTCGATTGTATTATATTTGACGTGCCGCGACGCGTCGATGCTCCGACGACGAACCATGGAGAGAGGCAACAATTAAAATTGAATTTTCAACTATTTCACGTTCACATTTTTGAAATTTCAAACCAATTATCTGAATATACGAAAGTATTGTGTTGAAAATTTTTAACGCTTAATAATGAGATCGAGGCCAAGCAAAGCATTTATTTTAATCAAATTTTGCCTATTATTCTTACAATTCTTCGTCATTTTTATTATTCAGAATTTCGAGTACCCAATACGACGAGGATATTAATAATGCAAGCGAAATTCAAGTGTCACCCAAATATCGATGACGCGGCAATCTACACGTCAAAGTCATAATCTAATACTTATTTTCATTGTTAATCAAAATTGAATCCAACCTGCAAATCACAACTAAACACCTGCTATTCGAATGCCGAAGATATCAAACCCTAAGACTACAGGAGCCCTAACATCACAGGAGCACATTAGAGACACAAATAATTACCTCAAGAAAACCCTCCACTACCACAAAATTTAAATCAGCAAGAACGACCCGACACTGTCGCTAATGACCTATTTAGCTGTCGATGCGACATTAAACCCAAAATTAAAAAAAAAATTGAATCATATTTCCCCAATTCTCTTACACCGCCCGTATCCTTCGTTTTTCTCAAAATGTTCACCTTCTGAACGCTCTCTCTCTCTCTCTCTCTCATCTTCCCCAATTTCCCCCACCAATTTTCATCCTTCATCTTTCTCTTTTTCTCATCTCGTTCCATCGAGCGTGTCCGACACGTTCGGGTTTTCTTTCTCCATCTCGTCTGGGTACTCCCCCTTGGTCCCCCGGTCTCGCCACGCTCGGTTACACCCACGCAGCACAAGCAAAGATGGCGGTCGGTTAGTGTGTTTCGAGAGTCGTAGCCCTGACAACCTTGGACTTACCCAGCCGTGACACCCTGCCACCCTCTCTCGCTGACCCTTCGTCCTCTTACCCGTGGGTGACACGCTTTTATTTTTTACGTTTCTTCTTCCTTTTTCGTCTCTTTCCAGGGGACACACGTGATGCAGAACGGAGGAAGGACAGACAGGGGCGTAAATTGGTGTAATTTGAATTTTTTTTTTTTTAAGGAAACTCCTTTCATATTGGTAAAATGTTCTTTAACCGTTTGATCACGGAGTATAATTAACATAGACGATCATGTGTAAGAATAATCATGGTGGTGATAACGATGGAGATGGTTTTAAAATTATTTCCTTAAAATCAAAGAAAGAAAAATTATAGTCGAAGCTGAGTCAATTCTCATTCGAAATCTTACAATTTAATAAACGTATATATACGCCTTTCGTAGTCAAAGAGTTAATCGTGATTATCACCGTTGGACTTCTCTTCTTTCTATTAATCGAGCTTCGCACCATTTCTGCTTCGTGTGATTTTGGGATTTAATGGTAATACAAAGACGGTAATGTATCTATTTTTAAGAGTTGTGGCAGAAGTTCAGAATCAAGGTGATATTTTAAATCTACCTAACAAGCACGAGAGCAAAAGAGACAATGAGATAATCCTTGTGTTATCTGTACCCAGAAAATTGATTCTTTATACAGATTAGCGAATAACACCGATGACGATGAGAATTATAGTGCAGGCTAAATATATTCTAAAGAAGATTCAAACTCGTGCAATTTACTGTGTTTATTGAGATTAGATTCTATTTCTAAGGGGTTCAAATTTTACCAAGAATATTCATTTTACTTCGATCTTTCATTATTCGAAAGTTTTACTTCCAAAACTCTATCAGAGAAAACTCAATTATCCAGACTTTTGATTGAATAGTAAATTCAGTATCCGAAAATTCCGATATCCTTCAATTAATTTATATAAAAGATCTTCCGCTAGAATTAGTGTATATCCAACATGTTACAGACTTTATCCTGATCATTGTTTCGAAGGTAATACACAACACTTGGTTCGGACGATTTCGAAACACAGCATTATCTCGTCGGGGCATGATCGTCGAGACATGCTTTCTTCGAAAACGTTGATCTGCTTGCGTGTAAACAGAAGAAACGACCTCTAGATCACGATGGCAAACATCCTGAGCATTCGCTAAGATCGTTCTATGCTCGAAATAAAACGAAAAAGTCGCGTTCGTAAACGGTCCTCGTCGCTCTGACGCTTTGTTGCGTTAAGAAGGGCCACTTTTTGGCCAGACATGAATTCCATAGTCAAGAAGGTTTCTTAGTCACTATAATCGGAACACGAGAGTTTACCTTTGATACGTATAGTAGTTATACATAAAAATTGAGTTTGTTAAGTTGAGGTAGATTTGAAAAAGAAACTTTGGTACTTTGAAAATTTCAAAAGTTGCCGCTGACATGTATTCAATTATTTAGGTCACAGTATTTTATATTTATTGTAAAATTAAGGGTGCATTAATAATCCTACGGTTCTCAGCCTTTCGATATAATCTCTACCACTTAAAATAATAATATCCAACGTGATTCGTAAGAATCTAAAAACAATTCAATTTCTCCGAATTATTTTTAAACGATGCAACCTTATACTTTGAATTTTTAGTTAGGACAATCGAATAAAGAAAATTGATCTCATTTAATTCATAAAAATATCAAATATTCCTTCTTCTTTTAGTGATTTTTTGTATCGATCTAAACTATCGGACACAAAATCATCGAGGGTATTTACGAAGGTAACGCGTTCGTGACGGAAGAACATCCCGGACAGGTGGGCAACGATTCTCACGTTTTCTGGATTTTCTTGGGAACGAAGCGGATCCAGTACGCGGAAAATGAAAGGAGGCAAGGTTCCGCGCGCGGATCCAAGCGGGGAAAATGGTTTCTCAGGCCACACGGAACCAGAACGAATGGACGATCGAGATACGTTCGAATTCTGTCCCGTTTTCTCCGTTTCGATATCGTGAAACCTCGTCGACCAACTTTGTTTCGCTTTCGTCTTATAAAATCCTCCGAAGACATAACGGAGTTACCTTATTTAAGTTGCAAGAATTTCATTTCGAAAGCATCAATTATTCCTTATAAACGCGTGTATCTGAATAAACTAAAATTCTGACGGATAAAAGCGTCTTTAGGTCCTAGAACGGTTTTTGCCGAGCGTCCTTAGTAATCTAAGACAGGGGTCAGCAAACTACTTAAAATGACGAAGAAAAGTAAAAACCATGACAAGAATTTGTAGCAAAATTTATATTATCCCGTAACTATTCATTTCTATAATAATTTCAATCTTAACTTTGGCTCGGCAAAGCCTAGTAACGTCTAATAAATGATAAGTCCGCTGACCCTTGTTTCAAGAATCTTCGAATCGATTTACCCCTTTCTGGAAGAACCCTATAAATTTATCTGTCCTCGTTTCTAATAATTATATTACTAAAATACGACACGACGCTTAGAAGATAGGAAAACATTGTTAGAGGGATGAAGATGGTAGAACATCGTCGAGCAAGCTTGGATAAATTCAACAAATTCCTGAACAATCGATCCAACATGGTCGAGGAATAAGACAGCACGACCCATTAAATTGCTCTCGGCGTTGCTATTGACCAACGGGGCCAACTGTCCATCTATATCCCCACGGTAAAGGATGTCACGTGAAGAAATCTTCGTATACGTGGCCCAACCGAGTGTTTCCGCATATACCCGGACACGATTATCATTTATACCCACCCCTTTCTCCCTCTCTTATGTACAGGCTGATTCTAACACCTGGATCGAACTGTACCTTGTTTGCCACGCCAAGATACCGGAACATTGATATTAAGTTATAAACGAATACAATAATTGAAATTTTTGCATCCAAAGTATCGAAAGAAATATCAATAGTTAATCGATCAAATTTCATATGTTATCGATCAAGAATGATAACAGGATGCAACGAAATGAAATTCTTAAGTGTTACTTTTGTTTAGCGACCATCGAGGGTGGAATTCAGAGACTTCGACGCTAGGATAGCAAGCAAAACGATTCTCTCCGGTGGTCGACGAGGTTAACGTTAATTAGGACGTCTCGTTCGAGAGGGTGAGATCGTCAAGGGGCGAGAAAAGGGAGCGGTTGACTTTCCACGCCACGCCCTGATTCGCCTTTTACCGACCCTTCACCATGAAAACGTGCTTTCCACCCTTATTAACCTCCATCCAACCACTCTCGATATCCTTTCAAAAGCCGCGCAATACATCTTCTTTTCTCAAACAAAATTATTCGAAAATTCCGTCAATATACCATGAATAATCGATGCTTTTGTTCAACGCGATAATTTAAATGTAATTTGAACATTTTTAACGTTACAAAATTTGTAAACGCGATTAATAAAATATGATTAACCATGCAAACGAATTAATCGGAATCGAAATGTTAAATTTTAACACCAGAACCACCGACGTTTGATTTCCACTTATTTCTAAATCCAAAATAAAATAAAGCACGAAATACATTAAAAAAAAATGAAATTCTTGATCTTGACAAAAATCAATCTACGAAAGCGTCTGAATAAATTTTGTAACGTAAAATACAAAAATCTAGAGTAAGTCATTTCGATCCGTTTGGTAGTTCTAGTGTTAAAATGGAAACTGATACGCATTTCATCTCAGAATCAGATATTTCCTGGATAAATTTCAGAAAATTCGTACTATAAATGATTATGTGCTCTGTGATGGACACGTGCGTGTCTACCAGGATGTAGGTTAATTAACAACCACATTTCTGAACAACTACACTTCTTATTTTGCGTACAATTCGATCCTTAACAAACATTTAAATATATAATCATTATCAGACACCATCTTAAAAAAAAAGAAAAAACAAAGAATTTTTTAAAATATGAAACCCCCCACCCTCCCTCTCCAGTCGTTCACCTCATGAAATATAAATTACAGTTTAGAAATTAACGAGACAATAATCGATGGAATCAAGGTCCTAATAAATTAATCGGCTTCAATCGTGTTCTATCGATAATCTCCTGCTAACTATAAATAACTATAAAAAACGAAGTGCCTGAAAGAAGACCAACGAACCATCGAAGGTACATTTCGGTCCAGAAAACGATAAACTTCCCGAAGAGTAGCGAGTTTTGAAAATGTCCAGCACGATTCTCGAGAGATGGTGGTCCCTTTTTACGAGAACACCTCGAAAGATAATTCTACAGATAAGAGGAGAGGTCCTTATCTAGTTGGACTGTCGACTGTCTCGATGCTCGGGCGTCGATAGATTACAATTCAAACACGTCAGCCACGGAGGTCCCTCGTTTCGACTTTTCTTTGCGCTTCTTCCCGATGACACCAAAAGTTTAGGATAACGTTGAGTTGTCGTCTATCGAACGAGCAGGGAAAAGAAGAGGAAGAGGAGAGCAAAAAAAAAAAAAAGAAAGAGAGATCGATACTCGAGCTTCCTGGAAACTGGCTGGCTGCTAGGATACACGGCCACTGCGTCACCGACGATCCGCGTAATCTCGTTATCTCGTAAGCTTTCGTTCCACACACGCGCCAATTTTGCCCGCCATATTGGAACGTGGACTATCGAACACTTTCTCGATTTGATTCAATATCTGTGGCGCTGGTAATTATAACATAACATTCTTTTAAAATTAACACGCGGTGAATATGATCGATAAAGGCTGACTTCAATTCGGACAAAAAAAACTATTATACATGCTAATGTATTCTTAATTTAAAACATTTAATCTCGATTATTCTGGTCGAAGTATTTTTTTGTTAAGAATCGGAGGATTTTTGACACCTTTGATAAAAAAACAAATTTTAGATTTACGTTGATTTTGAGATATAAATGGAAATTGCTGATTGGGAAAGGAAAAATTATTCATTCGAAGAGTCATCGAGGTGAGTCAGGAATTCGTGGATTCTCGGGTCTTCGAGTTACGATTTATCTCGGAGATTTCGAATCAATTTTTCGTCAATGTAATTTAGAAATATCGAGATGAACAAATTGGAGTAAGATGAGAAGAATTATCTGGATACTGTTTCACGATAATCTTCCATTTAATCGTGTTACAATTTTGGAGTTGTTTAAATATCCTAACATAAATCGGGTCTCGACAAACAACGACGACTTTTCAATTGCGGCAAAAATCATCCGGTTTCAATGAAAGAACGTAAGGTATCGTGTTCGTGAAACGAAAATCCCATTAGGTCGGGGTTAATGGGTATGCCCGATAGGCATCGATATTTTGTGTGTTAATCGAAAGACGCTCGTAAGACAACGGAGCCGCGAACGATAATAATCAGCGTTGTTGTTCGTTCAAACTCTCTCGACTCATTAGCCATCGAATTTCGGTCGTTCGCGAGCATCCTGTTGTCTGCGTTGGGTCCAAATATTCCCATCGACGTTAACGCCGTCGTCGGTTCAAGATCCAGAAACAATGGGATCGACGGATCGTTAAAACGACTCGTCTTAAGACAGAAACAACAAAACACTTCTGCGAACATCATCACTTTTTTCCCCAACTTTTTTCAACCGTGTCCTTCTAAAAAAAACGTTAAAGGAGACGATTCTGACAAATTTGTTTTCGTGAATCTACTACGAAGAACGAAGAAGATACTCAAACGCGATTTAAAGTCACGTGATAATTCAATTTTCTGTAGATTTAAAGTTACAACGACAGAGAACGGTTCACCACTGCACATCCGTCTTCAAAAATTATTCACGGGTTCGTTTAAAAAAAATTAATAAATTAGGGAGCCTAAATTATTTACTGCTGATTTTCTCTTGCTACCTACGCGTTAAGGGTACGTACGAAGCCCTGCTATCCCCAGCTACGTGGTCACACCGTTATCGGAACAGTGTGGAAAAGAAACTCGAAAGGATATTCGTCAGCTGACCACTGGGTGACACGTACCTTTCGTCGAGCAATCCATGCTTCCTCGTCAGCGTCGTGGTACGCTCATGTAGTTGGTCCCGGCACTTAACATCCGTACATTTGTAATCTGCACTTAACACGAGTCCCGTACGTCATGGGATCACTTTTCTATCCGAACCCGTGCTCGGGATGGCCGAGCGAAACGTCACACAAAATAGAAACGGTAACAACAAGTCGTTGGTTCTTAAAACACGAAGCTCAGTCCTGGACGCGTGTCAGCCTCCACTTGATATAATCTCGCGTTACACTACTCCCGAAAGGATCACCATCACCGTTCCATCGACAGGAGCAACTGTTACGACGCGTCCGCATCCATGCGTGCTCACTGACCGAAGGATCATGGACGAGTAAAAGGACCGATGGGAATTTTCGAAAGGGTCGGCGTCTATCGGACACCTCTTCCACACCGTGGTCCCACGAGAAAGAGAGAGAGGAGGGAAGGATGCGGTGTGCGGTGGTAGGGTCACACGACAAGGAGGGATGGTGCGGCGGGGGAAGAAGGGAGCACACGCAAAGCAAGGTCCAGCAGAGAGGTCACGACGGGCCGACTCACCACGGACAAGTGACACGGTGTGTCTGACAATTTCTCTCCAGCCTGCGCCCGAGCCTCATCATCCCTCCTCTACCTGTCCCCCCCTTCTCTCCCTCGCTACTCTCCCGAGAGACCTACCGGCTCCCCCACCGCCAGCTACCTTTCAACCTCTTCTCCGCTTCCTCTTCCCCTTTTTCCTGTCGTACACCCTTCAACCGGTGGCTCTCCTCCGGAATACCTCTCCCCTCGTCGTATCCCACTCCATCTAACAAGTTTCTTCATCTACCCGTCCTCCTTTTCTCTCACGACTCTCTTGCGGTCATCCCCACCCTTCCGACCATCCTCTCCCGCCCCTCTTTCAGCTACATCGTTCCACCGAACCGTATATACCCTCTTTCTCTCTCTCTCTCCTTCCACCACCGACCGTCTAACTATCGTCGTCCTTGTTGCATTCGGTCGTCTCCGTTTCCGATTCTGATCGTTTTTCTCGGCTCCCGGCGTCGTCACCCCTCCCACATCTAAGCGACGGCCTTTCTCTTTCTCTCCGTTTCATCTATCCCCCACCTTCGCCGCCAATCTGTACCTATGCCAACGTGCGCCGTGTGCATGTATCCAAACGGCGGTCGCGCGCATCCGTGCACCTTCGGCTACGTTCGGTTTTTACGATATGTGTATACGTGATCGCAGGCGCGCGCTAATGCCCGCCTAGTCAGCCGGACGGGAGGATAGGCGAGCTTCTCCGGACCCGAATGCACACCGCGCCGCTCTCTTCCCTTCTTTCGATCGCTCCCGTGCCAATCCCCCTCTTCCTCCCTTCTCTTCGAGCGCAAACGGAGCACCCGTTGCCCCGTACGATGCAACGGGAATTACGTAAAACGGGGGTGGCGCGCGAGCGTGTCCACCGATAGGGCGCCCTGAAACGATCGGTCGCAGAATCGGGAGAATTTAGAGCAATTTTTCAGCTTTTGTTTTTTGATACTAATGATTGCTACAGTGGCATTCACTGTGATAGTCGATAGACCTAAAATCGATTTCTTTTAGCACTTTGAATGTCGCTAAAAAACGATTCCATTTGAGATAAACTTACTAGGTACAGTGTTAAATATCTATTAGTTGGATAAGTAATAGCATCCGCGTCTGTGAAGTTAGCACCTCATTTAAAAAAAAAAAAAACTTTTAGCAACAGTTCTATTAGCGAAAAACTATTACGCGAAAACTTACTTCGTGGAAATAATCGACGGAGCCTGTACTAGCCTTCGAATCGCGAAAATTGCGACGATAGCTCGCGTCGATAAGGTGCAAGGTCACCGTCATTGGATGGATGACCGAGCATTCAAGTTTCGTTAGATAATGTGCCGTTGCGTCAACTCGGTCAGAATAATAGTAAAATATAAAAGTTAGTAGCAACGGTTCATTGTTTCCTTTTCCTCTGAAATTATCATTTTTTACCGGTCGATTCGAAACATCAATCATAAACAATTTTTTTCCAAAAAATCCAAAATCATAGATAAAAGAAAAATCTGTATCCAAGGTTTTTTTAATCTCTTAATTAATTGCTGGATTTTCATTCATTTTTTTTTTTTTTTTTTTTATTGCGGGACTATTCATGAACTTTCTTTCGGCAAATACTTTCGTGTCTGAAATAGTGTCTCCTGACAAAGTTGACAGGACTTTTGCGTTCAAAAGTGTTCATGTATTAAAAAAATCAATTTATGACAGGCTGGCGATCGGTCAGTGTAATAAATTGGTAGCGGGGGTTGGAACCGCTTTAAATCAATCTTTTACAAAGTTTTACGAGTTTAATACGATTTCAATGGGTAATTATAATCTTTAAGAAAATTTTTGATACGAATTTCATTCTTATTTCGAAAATTTGAAGCGAACCAGCGCTCCGAACATTGCCCATTATCCTTATTAATCTTCTAATTATTTTTGCTATTAACGTTCGTTTATACAGAAGATTTATAATCAAATAGTGGCGATGTTCCAATGGAAAATCACAGTGCCGTCTTTTGTTACAAGTACAAGACACTGCCCGAGCCACCCTCTTTGTCACTTCACCATTTTAAAGGGATTACCGAATGCTTGTTTGTCCGCGCGGGAATATGAACAAAGCGGGGCTGAATAGAAAGGGCTCAGTCGGTAATATCGGTAATAATGTTTGTCGTGTTGTGCACAAGAGACGCTCGCAGAAGTCTATCCAAAAGTAGCTTACGACAGGCAATAAATTTAGGGGAACAATTATCGGTGCCGGATGAAAGGCGGCGGTTAAGGTGGTTCGTTTGCGGAACGGGCAAGGTATAATGGACCATCGTGTTCGAGGAAGCAATGAAATTGACAACCTACGTTTCGAATACGACCTTCCTCAAGTTTGACTAAAATAACGCTGTTACGTTCAATCCAACAGAATATCTGACACGTGTTCTGCCGTGCCTTTTGCGAGACGCTGAAAATATTTTATATCGTGTCGTTACTGAATTGCGAATAAAATTATATAATTTTTCCCAATTTAACTTATCTTCTATAAAATTGGGCCAGACTCGATGGGTTGGCTTTGTTATTGCGGGACGACACAGTCTACTATTTAATTATCGCGAATCAGATATTTCATTCTTCCTAATTGGATACACAAATAAATTTGAAATATTCTGCAATATACAAACACTACTTCAACATTTCTCTGATTAATTGTGTTTCATTTCCGAAGTCGTTGACGCGGAAGACCTTCAGGCTTTCAGGTAGAAGAGGAAACGGTTAAAAGTCAACTATGATCCTGATTTTTTTTCTTCTAGGTCCAATTTGACTTCCGACAGGTCCAAGCGCGTGATATGAATGACGAGGGGTAGCCTCCCTTTCCACCCCTTTTCTTTAAAGGCTCCAGGTCATCATGGACCATCTGGACATCGCGGTCAATCTCTTTACCCTTCGTTTATATCATTCTTGAAGAAGGGAGGCTGTTACGTGTCCGGAAATAAAGGGATGTTTTCTAATGAACGCTACTTTGAGGGATCAATGGAGCTAAAGTTACTTCGCTCGTGTAGAATTATGTTTATCGTTAAAATAGTAATGTTGTCATACGGATCACATATTTGTATGAAATTGGAATGTTTGTAATGGGACAATTTCTGTATTCGTAGTGCTATAATTTCACATTAAATTTCCAATATTATAGAATGTTAATCTTTTCCTAATATCTCAAATATTACAATATTAATTTTATCCATACTTCCATCATTAAAATAACCCAACTTCCCTAAATACAAATTCTGAAATTAATTACTTTCGAATATATAACAATCACGCAGTATCCCGACTGTTTCCTCAATTTCCCCAAAACTGCCGCCAATAATAGTCGAATCAGAAACGTTGAGAAAAGCACTTTATAGCAGGTGATTGTGTCCGTTGCAAGGAACGGATAACAAAGGGTTTAATCGAACGAAACATCGTCTCAGGTAAGCGACATTAACATACAGCCACCCTGGACGTTTCTTCGAAAACGTTACGGGGTATAGTTTCACGTTGTTTCGTGTCCGATGCTCCTAATGTCTCGGGGGTTAACAATAATGGCCAAGAGTCAAACTATTGTCCTGCATTATTTTATTGGGTCCAAAGATGCGGCTGTTTGACCAACAGACTTCGAAGATTACGCGCTTTTTGTCCCGCAACCAGGTATACGATCTTTCTGGGTACCTCCACGGTGACTCGAAAGGGGTTGCTAAAAAAAAAGGGAGGGTGGTTGATTTGTCTTATACGAACGCAACGGAATTTTGCCTGATAAATTTTCAATCTTTCATAACATACAGACTCTTTTATCTAAATATTTCGATTAAAATTACATTTTCAAACAAATTATGTATCATATTACATGTTTCAAACTTTAGAGGAGACCAAATCATTGCATTAACCCTTTGCACTCGAGTGGCGCTTCTGAAGCACTATATTTAATTTGTCGGGGTATTCTAAAATGCGAAATTTAAGTTTCAGCCGTATAAAAACATAGAAAATTAAGGAAGGGAAGATTCTTAAATGTTTGTAACATTTTTCTTCCGACATAGTGCATTTGGTTTCCGGAAGCATAGCTGGAAAATTAGATTAGACCCGATTACGTCCAAAAATGTTTCGATTGCAAAGGGTTAAAAGTTAAGAAACTTAGAATGCTGGAAAGATGAAAAAATTTGATATAAGAAACTCGTGAAATGTTCGTTTTTGACAAAGAATGGAATTATAATACACTCTGTCTACGACAACTTTATCTTATTTGTTTGTATATAACAACCATTCGAAATAATGCAACATTTCTCAAGATCACTCGATAATCGTCCAAATTTTGGTAACGCTAAGAAACATTCTGGGTCGTTCTCAGTCGTCGTACTCGTAATTCTGCTTTCCGCAATAAACAAAAGGATTTAGAGAAAGAGAGGGTGGCCGTGCGAGAAAGTAAAACACAAAGGAGCTGAATTACGGGGCCGACCATTTGGAAAAACGGTAACGCTGTCTGTAATTTACGCGTTGAAACGCGTCTTGGCTTGTCTTTGAACGGGGAATTAACGAAAGACCTGGGTCATACCTGTTTCTATACCTGAACAACACGAGTGTACAATGAAATCTTGCAGGATAGTAACGGGTCTGCTTGTTTGCCGATTTAAATCCCACCAAAGATTCAACGTTCGAATCTTCCAACCATCCTCTTGTTCGTTTGCGAACGTTCAAATAACAATTTTATATCAGATTTGTCTCGAACTAAAATTTGGAAGAATCGTGACGCAGAAAGATCACAATAAGATGCATACAGATTTTTTCTTGAAAATTTGCAAAATTTTATCTAAGATATACAATTCTAGGGGGATGCGTTGTTCTTGTTAAAATTTCAGAATACGTAACACGAACGGCGAGGAATCGTTATCCCTCGCTGTGCACGAATTGTTTTCGAGTTAATGGATGGGTTAATAAACGAATCAACTCGTCAAAAATAATTGCTGTAGCGAAATACTCGTCGAATTTAACTTAATCTTGTCTTACCCTATATTTGATACGTAGTAATTATCGAATATTAATCGTTTTAATAGCGATTAACAATATTGCTAATGATACCAGACGAGTGGAGAGGTTTTGTTTCCTTTGGATCGTCGATTTTTCTAGGAAAGGGTTCATAAGGAAATTCCTATCCGCAATATTTCCAGGGATGAGGGGATAGTGAGGAGTCGCGGTTCGTCCTGTGGATTTGTTTGCGACGTTTCCTCGTTTCAGGAGTTGACGGAGTATAAAACGACCACCGTAATAAAAGGGATTAACAAGTTTCCGGCCAACGAGCCCGGTCGAATAAGTCAGTGAAAAGCTTGTTTAATCCGCAATCGCGTTATGAGCACTCCATAAAGGAAGGTTCCCGAAACGGCTAACCGACGGCCGATCTTCAAGGATGGCTAACGACGTCTCCCAGACGATGCTGATGACACCATGGCACCGCCTAGACGTCTCACTGTCGCTACCCCGTCACTTTGAATACCATTTTAACTTCTTCCTGTCCGAGAATTTTCAAAACAGCCTGATTAACATTTTGACCCCTTTTCTTCGACGAATTCTCGAAATTTTTAACTCCCGTTATTTGTGAATCTTTGAAATTAAGTTCGAATGTTAATAATTTGAATGCCACGACACCTGAATGTTAGCCGATAAATCATTTTGGTAAATATTCGAATGTTTACTCGATAGAAAAAATCAAATATCATAAAAGTGATAGGCTAGATTTATCGAAGATACAATGACTGAAGTGAACGAAGGAACTTTTGGAAAATTATAGATATTTTATAGACGAACGATCCTCGAGTTTGCTTGGAAATTGTTACAAAAATCACGTAAGATAAAAAGTGTTCAGTGAGATTTCGACGAATTTGGGAAGCAAGGAATGATACCCCGAGTACCGTTGTTTGCGAGTCAAGCTAATTAAGACAAGATACATAGATAAGAAGATCAAATAATTGTGATAGGATTATGATAATTACGATGACAGTGTTGTATCAAAGTTTCTTGATACTTTGATCCCACTTAAAATCGTGTACCGAGATGATTAATTAATTCGCACTTTTGTCAGATTCTTGAACAGAACGAAATTTCCATCTTCGGATCTTTCGAAACGGGATACCGAATGGTTTAATCCCGATACCGTTACGTATTTTCTGTGGTCGAATTGTTGTGAAGAGACCGTGAGAGTAATTACCGACATCGTTTAGAATGAAAGTCAGCGTTTACTGCTCGAAGGGTCGCGATTGGACAACAGATTACCCTTAATGGCTTAGCCACGAACATCTGAGGGTTGTTTCAATAGAAATCGTCGCATTATTACGAATCGACCGTTTCCAAACGACTATCTGTTCGACCTATATTTGATTCAAATTTTATCAATCTTTGCTCTTTGGTCGATACCACCGTGTACTTGTAATTTAGATATTCTTCACTCTCGATCGTTGCTTTTAATAAGACTAAAGATAAAATTCATATCTTTCTATCTTACTATTAAATCTTATATTAAAATTTTACGAAAAATGGAATATGGTTAATGGTATTTCTGAAAAAGGTCCCTCGGGACACACTATTTCTAAAAAATCAATTTTCTTTAAAATAATGTATTAGGACTATTATACAATAAAATTACATTATTTTGTTATTTTACCACCTTCTTCCCCCGTGTGATCTAGTGATACTGTTTGCCTACTGGTATCGTACACACGTCCAGAACGAAGTTATTATTCGTGGATACAAAATGATACACGCGGCAGTCAACGTGTTCAAAATTTTATTAAAATTTCAAATCAAAGAGTTCCAAATCAAAGAGTGATCAGAGAGTTAATAATACTCGTCGCTTCAAGTTACGTCGAATGATCGATTTCCTCTTTGAAAGAGGAATCAAGACAGAGAGAAAGAGAGAGAGAGAGAAAAAAGGAGAAGGGAAGTTGTAGCGGGTCGACCACGGTTTCCGGGACGGAAACCTGTCGATGACGACCGCGTGTTCTCGTGGCCGTGGCGTGCCCCCGTTGATAAGCTGTTCCCACAGGAAAGTCCTGAAATCGTCAACAGTGATGCTGCATCGTCAATAACTTCTCGTTTCAGCTTCGTTCGCTGATAAGTGACGCGAAGCGATTAGATCGCTCTTGTTTGCTTCTCCTCGCCCATATTTGAACGGTGATGTCACCGTTGGTCCATCCGGTCCGGGATTAGGTCAAAGTCTTGTCACTGATAAAAATCGAACGTTACCCAACCGATTCTCCTTTCTCTGCTCGAAATATCGATGAAAAAATTCATTTTCACTTCTGTGTATGTTCCGACTCAACCCTTCTTCGGAATTCCCCCGACGGGGATCAGAAACTTTTGTTTCGATGTTATTCATTTTGATCTTAAGGCAAACATATTTTGCTAAGTTTCATAGACAAGCTGGGTCATTCGTATTATTTTGTCGCTTTGGATGTTTGAAAATATGCGAACACATTCAAACATTGTCGATTTGGCGTCAGTCCAGGGGTAAATATTTATTGCTCCAGCGGTAAAACAATGTACTTCACACTTGACAAGCATTAACTGTGTAAATTGTGATCAGAATTATACTTCAAATTCAATTATAATTCAAGTCACAGAAGTCACATCTGAAACTGTATGGTGCGTCACGAGTGCGACATGTTACTGTAAGCCAAGGGGTTAATAAATTTTATAATTTTGAAACGAGATACTCGAATCAAGTCATTTTGACACCATCGAAAATTCTAGCGTTAATTCTGATTCATCTTAGATCATTCTGTCAATATAATTATTGAAACGAGTAATCGATGTTTGAACATTTGCACGATTTGTTGCTTATAATTCTGACATTCTTATTTAAAAATAAATAACGAGTTTTATATCTGATACAATGTTCTTATGTTCAGTAATGGCTTTGAAATTTTTGCAAATTTGTATTTTTATCATCGGTATCGTCAGATATTTGACACGACGAATGATTGTATAATGTAATGGATACTTTGATAAGTATCTGAGAATTTTGTCTGATCTTTTGAAATCTAAAACCCACCCAGTTTATCTATAAACCGTGATTGAATGTGTTTGTCTACGAAGGATTAAATCGATTATGAATATTCGATCGTTTTGTTGTTCAAATTTTTAATATCGAGTCGAAATAGTTGCAAAAGTGTTACACCTTGGAGGAATAATCGAACTGGTACACAGTCATCGAACTATCGCCAATTTTAGTCCGATAATACTTTAATACCTTGCTCTATAAATTTCGTTCCTTATCGTTCGCTATTGATACGGATATTGAGCACTGGAATGTTAACATTCGAAACCAAACTATATTTTCGGCTCGATAGAAATAAAAATCTGAAATGTTGCCGATGTGATTTTAAAAATCACGACCTCAGCATCACCGTGGTAATCCACGAAATCACTGTCCAATATTTGCCATCACCCGTCCCCTTATTTATACAAAGAATTCTACAAAAATCGTCGATATCTCGATACGAATTTCACGTATGTTTATCATTCGCGAAAAAAAAAAAAAAAATCGAGAAATCGTACGAATATTTTCGCGTCTCACGTTCTTATCGAATCCCAGAAAGTTCGATCTAGACGTAGCCCTTTCAGAAATGATAAAAATTCCAATTTTTACAGCACCATAGAAATGTAAGAAACAGGGGGTAGTGTTATGGAAAACTAGTTCAGTATTAACACGTCGAGCGCGACGTTGCGTTAGTTTCTGGGGACTGACAGTGAACTTTCCGTTTGGAAATTTCTAAATTTTAAGTGTCCAAAGTTTCAAATCTCAATTTTCCAAATTTCTAAATTTCGAACTTTCAAATTTCATATTTCTAAATTTCAAATTTTCAACTTTCCAAATCTCAAATTTCCAAATTCCGAATTTTCAAATCCCACATTTCTAAGTTTCAAATTTCCAACTTTCCAAATCTCAAGTTTCTAAATTTTAAGTTTCCAAGATTCCAAATTTCGAACATTCAAATCTGAAATTTCCAATTTCTAAATTATAAATTTCCAAAGTTCAAACTTTTCGTATGGGCGGCGTCGGTGCGTGGGACCGACAGCGTTCGGCGCCGCGTTCACCGTGTTAATTAAGTTTATAACTTTGACTTGAAATTTGAAGAAACATCCTAAGAAACAGTACGCTGGAAATGAGTAACTATTTATAGTATCGAAACCGATGAAACGATTTTCGCAATTAAAACAGAAAAGTACGGCACGAATTCGCGTTGTCGGCCAATGATCCAAGCCACTGAACAGTGGAAAAATGAAAAGGCTATAAACCCAACAACTTTATCATCAAAAAAGCCTTCCGAACCATCGATTGCCCATTGAACTCCATTCCGAGAAGCCGAACCGCAAATCGTCCAGGGCGTCAAAAAAAAAGAAAAAAAAAAAAGAAAAGAGAAAGAACAGAAATCGCTAATAAATCAGTCAAAATCAAGAATCGTATTTGAATGGACGATGCTCGAAGCAGGTATTATATCTGTTCGTGAGCCTTTTATTCGCGGACAATTCCGTGCTGTTCCCAGTTGGGTCGGGTTCGAGTTGAAAACGCGGGGGACAACGGTACGAGACCCACTTTGCTTCACGTACTTACATGTACTCTTGCGCACCATATCTGACCAGGAGTACGTATATGGACGCGATACATTCTCGACTGTGTTGGAGAGATACACGTGAATAAAGAGAGGTGGTACGAGGAAAAGAAGCGACGAAAGTTGCATACGAAAGGGAGCCCAGGCTAATCCACGTGGACACGGCCGTGAGCGTATCAGTTCGACGCGAATCTAGGTTATCCGTTAGAATATGACTAGCAATTGGTAGCAGCTTCGTTTTAAACAGTCGACGGACACGATGCAATCGGGTAAAAATATTGGCTATGTCTTGAGGGCTTATACAATTCATTTTATCAAAGGAGGATGTTTTGAATCCTGGAGTTGCTGGTGAGGATCCCCAATATGGGCCTGGAATCGATGACTCCATGAAATTTAACGCTAGAACTACCAAACGGGTCAAAATGACTTACTTCAGGTATCTTATTTTAATTTTGAAAATTGATTAAAACGCTTCTGTCGAGTTATACGTTGACATTTTATATCGTAATTATTTTGTTTTCTAATTTATTCTTAACTCGGATGTTAGGGTACATTGAACGCCGGTAGTTCTAGTGTTAAAACAAAAATGTATTCTTACTGTGACTAACATCTCTAAGCGTCTGAATTCTAGAGTTTCCAAATTTCTAAAAGATATACAATTTTCGAAATTATCAACATCGCTGCTGATTAATCTCTTCGCCCAGAAAAGCTTTAGATGCGAAGACTGCCGTGTAACGCTGAAAGCTTTTGACACGTGTGATTTGACAGAAAGCACGTATATATATATATACATATATGTGCGTGCGTAGTTTTACGTATACTACCTGTACATAACAGATGTCCGTACGACTTGTGTAAATATCAGTACCTGTCTAGCCTCACCCTGACAATCGCCCTTCGGCCTCCCTGCGCCATTATATGCTCATCAAACCACCTTCCATGGGGTTGCGACTTTCTACCATGTGTGTTGTTAATGCGCAACACGCACGCGAGTTACCCTTCGCTTTTCTCCTTTTCCACTCGTTCCCTTTTTATGATTATTCTTTTTAACGATGATTTTTAATATTACTACTTATCGCATCGTCTTATACACCAAAACGTATACATTCAATAACAATCGCAATTGACAAATGTTCGATACGTTAGGTTCAAATTACACGCGTGCGGGGAGAGTTACTAATTAGTAACTTATAGTACTATAATTAGTCTGTGATAACAAAAATGATAATTACGATGCAAAAATATCAATAAAGATTGCCTGACAAACTTTCTCGCAAACTTCTATAAATTTGAAAATTGTATCATTCTTTTGGCATACGCGATAAAAGAAATCTTTCAAAATGATAATTTCGTGAAATTCTCTAAGTTACCCTTTTGCTTAATCAAGGGTAACTTAAAATATATGATCGTCGAAGCGTCAGTTTCTTAAAATAGAATCTGAAGTCTGAAAGCGAACGAATTGCTCGAAAAGTTTGAGTTTCGTGGGGAAAAGAATCGAGAGGACGTATTTACACGCACCTCCACGTAGATGAGGAGCAGATTACAGATCGTCTCGCGAGCTTTTTATGCTTCCCGTGTTGTCGAAGTCTCATTCATCTGTGAACGGGACGCTGTTTGAATTACGAATGAGAAGCGGCCATTGGTCCGTTTCTCTTCTCTTCTCTTCTCCCGTGTCTGCTCGTGTGTGTTTTTATTCTTCGACATCGAAGACACCGAGAAGATTCCTATAGAACGTCCTTTCTTTTTTTTCCCCCTTCCTCTCTCTTTCTCTTGTCCATCGCTCAATCCTCTGGAATCTCATCTATTCTTCAGCCATCGCGATAGAAAAGACTACTTTGCGTTACAACTCTTTTTTTTTTCCACCTCTCTTTACATGCTGAAGTTATTTTCAGCGTTTACTTATTTCATAGGATTCTTCCTTTTTGATATAAATCGGTTCAATTTTGTGTATTTTCTTGGTAACCGTGGACTTTGTAATACGATTACAATTATTCCGAACACAGTTGGTTCAAATTAAGCTCTCCACGTGTTAATTCGAGAGATAATTATAATTATCTCGCCTTTCGTAGTTACACGATAACATGAAATTTGTGGTGTCAGTGATTTGTGATGGTGCTCCTTTCATAAGCAGTGGGAATTATTTTTCCATCCAATATTAATTGAGTATGTATATATAATTAAATATTTGCAGTAACGATTAACATCCCTGCAAAGGCCAGACACCACAGACAAAAACAAAGACTCTAACCTATTTCCTATTTAATATAATTTACATTGAAAATGTTGCTTTTCTTTAAAAAAGAAAAAAAAAGTCGGGATCATGAACATGTTACCAGTCATGATAGACGTTGATACATAGAATGTTTGAAAGGTATCGCGTGGTGGGTCTGAGCATTTCGTGCATCCCGTATAATGGTCTCCGCCGCGCCGGAAGTGAGCTACCTGTCTCCCACGTGTGCGATGCAGCCAGCCTCCCAACGTGATGCAACGCAACACGGGCTGAGGTCGTGCGTGCACACAAACCACGAGGACAAAAGCCACTAGGTGTCACAGTCTCGACTTCTTTTCGATGTACACCACAATTCATTTCCTTTGTTTTTTACCCGTTAGTATGGAATTTCCTTTTCTAAGACACCTATTAAAATCCTAAATCTCCTTATTGATCCGTCGATAGTCTAGCATTCTATCCAGAACCGTCGTCTCAGTGTTGTATAGTCTTTTCGTTTGAAAATTAGATAAAGAATCGTCGAACGTTCCACTTCCGTTCAAAGTCTGGCCAAGTGTCTGTTACTTAACGAAGATAGAATT
Organism: Stelis phaeoptera; assembly: GCA_943735885.1. Lineage (NCBI taxonomy): Eukaryota > Metazoa > Arthropoda > Insecta > Hymenoptera > Megachilidae > Stelis > Stelis phaeoptera. The sequence continues at coordinate 11,422,915 of OX030933.1, forward strand.
CTTTTTATCTGCCTCGGCAAACGAAAGGATCTCGAGGAAACCCGTCCAAGGGAGGATCTCCATTCATGCGAACGGATGCACGAGAAACCATACGGGAGAAAGCAGTGCGTACCATCTGTTCGAAATGCTTCCTTCACGAAAATATTTGCACTCTTTGCCGATGCATCGAGATGCAACTCGATCTCCAATTTTGTCAGATGAATCGAAGTCCTTTAATCTGACAATGTTAGTCATGCAGAACGCTATCCGAATTCTATCGACCCAACGCTTCCATCAAACAACAGAAATTTCGTTGCGTATCATAATTTCGAAGGTAATCATCGGAATAGTTATTTATTATATCCAAATATTTAAATCCGGTGCTATAAGCTTCGCGGCAACTTTCCAAGTCAAACTACACGCTTTGTCGATTCGAAAGGGTTAATTCTAATCTTCAATTTCGAGTAATTAGGATATCCTGGGTGTCTTAATCTCAAGAGTTTTCAAGTAGAACGTTGATTAATCTTCGTGGTTTATTTTCATCGGTGTAGAGCCAGTTTGTTTAACGTAATAATAAAAATTGTATAAAAATCGACACGAGTCGATTGGATGTTCTTCGCGAGATGAATTCGAGGACCACGGTGTGCGAAAAGGAACTTGTGTGGCTGCAACGCGTTGACTTCGTGTGCTCCGTACAATGGTCTCGGCCGACCGGAAGTGAGCTACCTGTCTCCCACGTGCGCGATGCAGCCTCCCAACCGACGAAGGAACACGCACCGTGCTGCGTGCACCGACATTAGTTTGTATTCATCGAATAGATCTTTTTTTTTTTTTTATTGTTTCGACGTTAGTCCGCCATGGTGTGTTATCCCGCGTGAGAACGATGCTCAGCACTGTAACGTGAAAGCTGTTTACTTACATTGTGATTTTCCATTGGAAATATGGAAATTGATCGACTCGCTTCGACACGGGGAGAAACCATCTATCGTTTCGATCTAAATGTTACTTTGATTCAAATTTTACGAATTTATCTACATAACAGGAGATAGAAAAATTGTAAACGGTGGAATGAAATTTTTAGGCTTCCAAATTTTATCTATCGCTAGTGTATGCAGCAGAAGTAAATGTAAAAAAATAAATGTGAAATCGAAACAAATTCATAATCGAGAGTACAAAATTTTGAATATTAAATATTTCTTGCATACACTGTGAAATTACTATTAAAACAAATTGCATCGAATTTTTGTTTAATTTTGTAGTAATTATGGAAATGAATAATCGGTACTCCAAAACTATGCAAGTCCCTGTTATTGACATGAAATATTGTGTTCATATTGCAAATGGTTACAACTGCGATTTGTTTAAATGATCGTAACCTTCGCAGTAACAATGTACTATAGTCGCAAATTAGGAATCAATAATCTAGTCCGGAGTAGGACAATATTTGGGACATAGAGGAATTAAATGATGACAGCCTATTATATCTTTACTATAAATTATCATATTTAGCACAAAGGAAGCAGCAATATAATAACCTATTAACAAATAACTGCAATAAGTATTTTCAGCAAGTAAAAGCATTTACAAAATATCTAATTGGGATATTAACCGTACCAAATGACAAAAACTTATTATCTTGTCCAAGATTTGATTATTTCTTTGTATCATGAATTATTCCCTGTTTTCTGTATAAATTCTCTCAAGTATAAAGCACGATACAAACACGACAAACGACAACCTGTACGACTCTTCCTTCTTTCGTTTCTTTTTGCTTCGTTTCTTTCGTCCAACGATATGTAAAACAAGTGGCGTATATTTCTATAGATGCCATACGTTGTTTCAGAAGGTTTCCTGTTAGAGATGCGATAATGGCCCTCCACATCTTTTCAACAGATTTCGTATACACCTACTGAGGGATGTTGATTGTTCGCACCTCTTACGGATATAATTAACGATACCACGCGATCGATCATTCCTTCTTTCGATTGTTCCACCGGTCGCGTATTGTACAAACCTCATTAGTCCATCGTTCGCTAGGCTCTGGTAACAATAAAAGCGTAGCATCGGGAATTCGTTCATGCAAATCGTGTTTTCCACGTGTTTCTGTGAACCGACAGAAACGCTCCTTTCACCGATGACCCTTTCGTTCCGATGTTACATGAAAATCGGATGTGTTTTTCCCCAAGGAAAATCTACACGATACAAATCTGTTGCTAACTTTCTTTCCTTCATTATTACCTTCATGGTTTAACTTTCCGTGGGGATTGCGCGAAGGTCTACGGGTTTCTTCTTGGTTTGGATCGAGTTATGACAAATCGATTCCCATGGATCAAGAAGAATGTTAATTTTAACGAAAGGTGACTTTTAGTATCAATCGCAGATTGTTGACTGGTAGTAGATATTTATTGCGAATATTTGTAATCAACCATTTGACGCACGCGTGGAAAAGAGAGCGCCAATAATACAATTTTTCATAAACAAATGTTGATATTAAATATTTTAGGTTTTTAAGTTAAGGCAGTGGTCAATATGGGGCCTAACCAAGCTTTGGAAATTTTTGGAAAATTAAAATTCGGAGGATTTAAACTTTACATCTAAACAGAAGTTGAAATTTAAGAATCTACAAATACGCGATTGGACCACATTGGATTTTAATTCCTATTAGCTATAATAATTACAGTGTAATAAAGAAAATTCCTTGATTGAACAATCGTTCTCCTTTTATACTGTATGTATAACACGTACACAAATCTTCTTTTAAGAATTATCCCATAATTATTCCAATATCAATCAAATGATACGATTTTAAATGACTCAGCATCCATATTTCAAGAATTTAGACATTCAAATGATTTCTTTTTTCCTTTTTCTTTTTCTGTTCATTACTCTGTACGGATTACTGTTATCCATCGGTGAGAATCGAATAGCAATCCGGCTAGATAATTTTTCAATACATCGCTAATGATTCATTTATTTTTGATAAATTACACAAGATGTTCTCTCGTGATTAGCCACGGTTCAACGTAATTTACACGAGTCAGTCGGGTGCAAACGGTTCGATCGATGCTTTTAATTAACACTGTGACTAACAAGTGGCAAGGTCTAAAAGTGGGTTAAGTTAATTCTATCGTTACAATGGGATCGTAACTCTTTTAACGTTAATTGTATGCATATGTGGTAATATTCCGAGAGTCATATTTCGTCGAAACAAGGTGTCTTGTAATGAACAATCGCATCCCACATATACATATATTGTGTTGATACGATTTAAATACTTCTAAAGATGTTCGTTAATTTTTCTATAGGCATCTTTAATTTTAACAAATAGCACAAATTAACATTTACTTTCTTGTTTCGAATATTTTTAATGGAAAATTATTGAACCATGATCCATTTTTTTTAATAGTGAAGCAATTTTAAAGAAACTTTGACAAAATATTCTATTAACAGTATCTTTTTTAAGTAATCAACCCTTTGACGCACGCATGGAAAACAGAGCGCCAATAATACAATTTTTCATAAATAAATTTTGATATTAGATATTTTAGATTTTTAACATGGCTTTGGAAATTTCTATAATTTCGTTTCGGGGGTAGGAAATAAAATTCGAAGGAAGTTAAATTCGTAATTTTAGATTTCTGACAAGGTAAAGATGAAAGGATATTTCGAGTTTGGTTAATTGGTCGATTTTCGATTTTCTTGCAATTGCATTACGGGAATCTATCGATCAGATGCACACTTCCGGTCGGCGAATAATTGAAAATAACGATAAACCGATGCGTGACGGGCTGAGCAGTTCAGAAATCATTTTATCGAGGCTTCGATAGCGATAATAAAATCCACAAGTGTCATGGAACCCGCTTACGTGTGCGAACGTGATCCAAGATCTTCGATTTTTAATCGAATTCCTTGATCTTACCGCGTTTAAGAAGAGAACTTTAACTTGGAGCACTACTTCATCGTCAGTTCTTAATTTGAAATCTCCTTCCGTGATAAATACAATATTCTTTGTATCGCAAGTATTCTTATTTATTCCATCGAACATCAATTTTTCTTTCTATTTTTTGAAAGTTCCGTTTCCTTGATTCAACAGAAAATTCTGTATTGCATTGCAAAAATGTTTATTTTGACAAACAGATAACTTTACGAATTTCTGTTTGAAAAATCACCGATTTTTATAACACGATAAATCAGATAAAAAGTCGTGTATCAGGTGGTCAAAATGTTAACACGTGTTCAAATTTTGCTACACATGAAATGACAACAATTCCTATCCTTTCGTAATTTACAAGGATCGATGTTAACGATAAGTAACAAAAAAAGATTCGTGAACGACTTGTAACGATAGTAACAAAAAGATGTAAAAGAGTAAGAAAAAGTTATGGTAAGGTGTTGGTACGATTAATCATGTTTCGTGTGTGTGTGTTAGATCAGAGAACAAAGATGGAAAAAGAGATCGTAATTTGTAAATAAAGCAAATTGTTGGATGATAAGTCGATTCGACTCGGTCGACAAACGAGTGGATCACAGATGTTCAAACAAGCAAGAACGTCGTCGATGCTTGGACTCGAAGAAATCGAGGATCCAACGAGTATCCAGACGATGTTTTAGCTAAACTTTGATGGGAAACCATGATTCTTCCGTGAATCAAACGAAAAATAAATGAAATATTTTTACTGCTTCGTATGAAATTTCTATATTTATTAATTTCTAATTTGAGAATAATTATCCTAAGATTATAATTTTATTCGAACTAAAAATCCTAAGATTTCTCAATACCAGGACTTTTGCAGTTTCAAGTTAACAAAAATCAGAATTACCTTAAAATTACAATTTTACTTGAATTCGAAATTCTGAGAATTCTCAACCTCGCACTTTGACGAATGATTTCTGAATCTGTTTCTATTCACCGTATTGCATAGTAATTCCAACTAGAAAATTCTTCGTTTCACGGACTGCGTTATTTTCAACTGAAAATTACGAGTGTTAAGTTCTTTTATTTCGATCAAGAACTTGTGTCACGATCTGACAAGTTATAAAATGCTGCCAAACACAAGTATCTCGGTAATCTCTTTTTTCGATACGACAAAAAAGAAATCTAAAATTGCGAGATCCATTAATTCCATCCAACGTGCGACCATGAAAGGTGTTAAGATTGAGACGGGCTTTATCGAAACGGGCAAGCGTATTGAACACATCTTCCGCGACTGATACGGAATCTTCTGTTTCATCCGCGTGCAGATTTCGATCTACGGATTCGATATCGATACCGTCGGCCCTGATAAACCCACCGAGAGGACGGATGGAATTTTTTTCGCTTTTTTTTTTCCGTTCCACGAAGACGCGCGATTTACTCACAGCTCGTGGATGCGTGGATCAGTTGAAATTTTTATCGTAACATTTGATGGATATTGGAATTCTCGAAATTTGACGAACAATCGTTGGTAAAATTTGGCGGATTTAATTGTAGGGTTTTGGAATAATTGGGATCCGAGTTCGAAATTCTAAGAAAACATAGAATTACCTCAAAACCTTGCGAAACCCCAATTTCCCAATTTTAATAATACTAAAAATTTCCAAGATCCCGATCTCGACCGAATGGAAAGACGAAAATAAACCTCGAACTCCCTTCAAACGAGCGAAGCCATGATTCTGAATCGAATCGAGTTCCTTCGGTTGTTAATTCCATTCTAAGGATGACACCAATCTGAAGAGAAATTTGGAAACGGAATATTCCGTCCTGCCTCTCTGCAGCCAGGTCGCGACGGTGCAAACAGTCACATCTTCCACGTCGTAGGAAAAGAAAGATACGTCGAAGATACACGTATACCGACTTATACACGAGTTTGTCGAGCGGATGACAAAGCCGTGTTCTTTCGCGGCAGAAGATAATGCCATTCGTGTACACAGGTGGCGAGAGGAGGCCACGCAGATGCTGCGTCTAATCGTAAGAGACCCGTGTAACTGGACGAACGGATATATCAAACTTGGTGTACCATGCCCTATCGTCGTCGATCGGAAGACTTATTAATTATTTTATGTAACCTTTTGCACGCGATTATTCCCTCTAAAAGGACACGAGAATACTTCGAGTAATAATATTTACACGGTACTTTATTAACACGATTTCACATTTACCCGGTTTTTAAAATATGGAATTAAAAAAAGAAACGAAAAAGTTCTGCAGTCATTTTTTAATTCCTCAGGAACCTATCTTCCGTGTAAATCGGGGGATAGGTGTACTGTCTTTTTTCGTATTATTCCGAGTATCGTTAAAATAAAGTAATTACTTTGCACTGTACATAAACAACGATTAACCCCTTGTCGACTGCATCCTTAATAATTAGGATTCTATCGTGTCTGACTACGTACGTCCGTTTCCACTGTGCCACTCGACGTGTTAAATTTCAAATCTAATTGTATTGAAAATATTAGCCACAGGCCGTGTCACTGATGCGACGAGTTATTATAAAGGAAAGGGTTAACCCTTTGCATTCGAGCGGTGCCTCTGAAGAGACAATATTTAATTTACCATGGTGTTTTGAAATACGAAATCTAAATTTCATTTATAGTACAATATAGAAGATTAATGAAAAGAATAAAAATAAATAGATTCGTAAGCATTTGTAACACTTTACGTCCAAAATAGTGGTGGGAAAGTGAATTAGATTCGAATTGCAATTCGTTGATGCAATATACCTGGCAAGAGATACTTTTCAACACAAGTACAGAGAATCATCGACACGTAACAAAGTGAACCCACGATGAGCCATTTAGACTCGGCTGCACAATCTTTCCTCGTAAGTACCGAGCGACTGAAAATTGTCGAGGCTGAAGAAGGAAATCTCGATAATTTGGTCGTACAGTAACGCGTGCCACTTCCTGTTGCGCTCATCGTCCTGGTCGATTTTACTTCTTCTTCTTCTTCTTCTTTTCCTTCGTCTTCTCAAAGGCCACTTTCGGACGTGGCATAACTAAACGCACAGCCTCGTGCAACAGACCGCGAAGATGTAATAATTCTTTGCGCTCATGCGAGTTGCTCGCGCTTAAAACTTCAAGCTCGGCTCCCAGAAGATGTATTCACGGTACAACGATTCCCGCTTCGAAATCCAGAAAGATTTCTACGCTTCTACTCATTTTATTCGTCGCGTGGAATTCGTATACGAATCCTTTCCAGGATTAATCGATTAATTGGGAAATCTGTTATCGTTATCGATATCGTTGACACGTTGTTAACGCCAGCTTTACTGTTTATGGAATTTTTATGCTTCCTATTGCTACGTTGGTCGGCTTAATTCTTAAGCTGTAGCCAGGGGAATCTGTGTTGATGATTGATATCGATGGATTAATTGATCGATCGATCGGATTTGAAATATTATTTTTGGTAGAACCGTGAAACTATGTTTGACAAGGCACCTATAAAATAGACTTGTTTTTTTACCAACGTGGCATTGGCGTTTAATAGAAACAGGTATCAGATAATATTTAAATTTCTATGTCATATTAATATTATAAAAATTGTTAAAATTTAAAAAACATAAGCTTGAATTATAGCTATTGAAACTTCTGAAATATAAAGTATATTTTTAATAATTAAAGAAATAAAGAAAAGTTTTGAAAATCGTGATATAAATGTTCCAATTAAGGTTAATAATAAATTCACGGTCGAATTAAATTTCTAATTAATTCAATTAAAACTATAAAATTTATTAAAAATGTTGGAGTTCATTATGATAAATTATAATCATCCTTTCCATTTAGTAACAAATAAACCCTGACCGATCATTAATACTTTCTGTTTAATAAATTTAATAATATCATTAATTACTTGATTTTATTTAAATATTGATAATTTTTATATATAAATTTAATTTTTTATAAAAATGTGATTAAAAATAATTTGATTCTAGGAATTTGATTAACGTAGAATCTTGCTTGAAAAGTTTGCCAGATTCTCAAATTTTACTCCTAAGATATCTGAAACGTAGAAATTCAAATGATTCTACTGTAGAATTATAGCTGTCCACTTGGAATCCACAAATTTTTCCAGTTTTATCATAGAATTCGGATAATTTTATCTACACTATAGAAAACATCTACATTCATTGCTTCTACCGTAGAATCGTAAAATTTCACACCAGAATTCTATAATCAAATCCTATAGTTCTATTAATCTATCGCGAAATTCTACAACAGATTTCCATAGTAAGAATCGTAAAATACTACAATCCCGCCATTCTACCATAGAATTCCACATCAAACCCTCCCCGTTTCACGTCTTTTTTCATTTACAACATTTTGGCATCAACGGTTCTACAGCATCGAAGGCGAGTCCATCGTATCTGTTTCTCTTCGCTCGTGTAGATTAATCAGCCGTCGCGTTATCAACGCGGTGAATGTTGACAAAAGATGGAAACAGCCGTGTGTAACCGGGCTTCCAAGAAGCCTTGTACAGCCACGAGTAGATTAGCGAATAAGAGAGAGTAGATCAGCTCGGCGTAGAATCCGGTGATTCCCGTATCCGAGGCTGAATTGTTTCAACGTCACGGTAACCGACGCGACGGTCAAGATAAAATTTTGCGGATGTTTCTTGCGAACGTTCGCGTGCATCCTTCTGGCTAGAAAACTATTAGCCTCGGCTTATCTGGTTTATGCGATTGCACGACTAACGAGCCGGTCTATCCGCGAAATACAAACAAACCCGCCTAATAATACCGTTCTTTGATCGTGATTGTACACTTCGCAGGAGTAATTCAATCGATAAGTTAGAAATCTCGAACGTGACGAAAATTGATTGGTTTGTTATTCGATTGCGCATTTTCTGATTAATTAGAAAACTGGAGAATTGTAATTAACGTCGTATCTGGTAATGTATGTTTTATTCTTATTTTTATTTTTTTTTTATTATTATTATTTTACGGTATATAACTCTACAGCTTTTTGAGTCGAAGTGAAAATAATTATGATTTTTGGTACGAAAAATTAATAATATTGTATTGTTAATGAAATTTTGAAGGATTAACACTAGTGCGTCATTTAAGTTAATATTTTAGTTTGGTGTGTCAAATTGGGATTATCGGAATTTTAATCTTGAATTTTCTTTCTTAATTCTTTTAATTATTTAACCGAGTCTACGTTTATCTTGGAGAATTTGTATCTACCGAAAATGTTGATAGCTTCGTTTGATTCAAGACGCGTTAAGGGCGTAAAAGAAAGGAAGGAACGGAATGATTGAAAATTCGGAGTTCTTTATGGCCATTTGGGATGCAAGTCAGTGGTCGTTTGCAACAGCGAGGGGTCATTGAACGCGCACGATTTCCTGGACAAACTTTCGTTCCAACTTGCGTTTCAGAACAAAATTTCATTCTTTGAACGTGTTAATACTTCATCGACAGAACATTTGAAATCTTCGTGAACACTGAAGTTATCGAAAATTTTTAAAAACTGACATTTTTTGTTATCAGCTAAATCATATCCTTCTCACAGAAATAAGTAACATCGGAGTGGCAGTTAAATTCACGATCACTCCACTTGTTTCACTCTGAATATAGCAAAACTTATTAATTGAAATGATATTCGATTCGACTAAAAAATAGAATACCGTTTAGTCGTCGAGCTAACAGATTTCTACAAAAATCGACGCGTCCCTGAAATACAGAAAACCTGGCACTCAGACAGTTAATCCGATCCGAAGTGACGCAAATTAATATATTCAGAGACGTAGCCGCACGTGGGATGATTTGTGTCGCGTGGGAGGCGAAATATAAGGAAAGCATACCAACATATTCAAGAGGAATTATACAAGTATAAAAGATCTCGTCTTTGCGAGTGTCAAATGACGTTGATCTTGCGTTTCTCGAGACTGTAGCATTGCCTCGTCTTTCAAGATGCTCCAGAGCAAGGACGAGGAATCGGAAACGGCCCGGACGGAACGATTCGATGGAATTCGCTTATGTGACACGGTGTGTGGAAAAAAAAAATCGATGAGATCGCGATACCGACTTTTAGCTGGAAGCGAAACTCTGTACCCGGCTTCAGGAACGCGTGGTTTCTCTTATTCCGCACATCGAGCGAAATCGATCGACCGTTTTGATACCTTTGCAAATGATCCTTTTTCCTTTAATATCGAACCTGATATCCGGATTCTGCGATTTTTTAACATATATCCGGGTATTTCGAAAATGATAGAAATTTCTGAAGAAGGTTAAAAATTGAGGTACTTTTAAATTCGACGACTACAATTATTTCGGAGCTGAAAGTTTCTTCTTTCTTTCAATTTAACTTGAAATTTAAAAGACTAAATTTACAGGATATTATTTGGAAAATTTTTCTACGAATTAGGTAAATTTTGCGATCATGGATAATTAGATGTAGTGCAAAAACTAACAGATTGAAGCCCTCTACTTTCAATGTTTATCGAATGCTATAAATTCTGCAAAAATAACAGGAGGCCGATAAAAAAAAAGTGCTAGCTAACGCATTTGAAATTTGAATACCTTAGCTAATTAACTGTACTGCTTATACACGTGAAACCCTATCAGTATTATTAAAAAAATAATCGAACCAAAAGCATGATCAGAAGATGGATAAAAAATTCAATTTAATCAAAGGATTGAATCGAGCGCAGCGTTTCCTTTATTCGTCGAACGCGTTGTGAAAGAAAAATGAAGATGATTAGTATCGGCGGCTTAAATTTATCAACGAGAAAAGCCACGATGACTGTACAGGAATCGAGTGTGAAATATTTTTTAACAGAAAGATTTGCCGAGAGTCTTTGGTCAATTGGATCTGATCGATGAGTCAATAACGGGCGTCCCGTTTCTGCACTGTCACACGAGACCGTGTTTGCGCAATTTTTCAAATACTTTTCCACAGCAACGATGCACTCTGAGCTCGTGTTGCATTCGTGTGTTTCACGAATTCGCGAATAAGGATCCATATATTCTTTCTGCTCTTTTGTTTGGTCTCGAACCGATCATTTCGCGTAAGCGAATTCCTGACAAACATGCCAATTCCTTCGCCTTTCGGCAAGGTTATGTCCGATTCTGATAGTTCATTACCCTACGGTGGATACGATCGAACAATTTTCAAATCTCATACATTGAACTTTGAATAATTACCATTTCTCACCAAATATTTTTTTCTCACTGATTGTAGGTCAGACGATAACTATGTATGTACAAAATAAAATCTTATTAGGATTTTTGATTTTAGATTAACTGGAGGACAGATATCATGTCAACCGCCACTGAAGAAATTACGCGCTTCGTCTTAGTCTATCGTAAATAAGAACTGTACATGTGAGCAAAATGAACTAAAAAGATTTAAATAACTTAACAAAAGTATGATTTCAAATTAGTGATTTTCAAATTAGATATTTTTCATGAAAAAAAGAAACTCCCCCCTTAACCCTTTGGGCTGGCTATCAAACTGAAGAGATTAAATTTGATAATTAATTAACTGCATCGTTAACACGTTGACTGGCACAGTGAAAACGGACGTGTGTAGTCAGACACGCTGAAATCCTAATTATTAAGAATATAATCAACTAATTTTCAAATTTAACCTTTCAAATCGATAGCTAGCATTATTAGCTGAATGATAACGCTATCCGTGGTTCGTTTCGTCGTTTCTTTTGTTAATTATTTGATTGTAAAGAATTTCGGGTGCCGGTCACCGGTGACCCCCGTGGCAGCCAACGTGTTAATAATCAGCTTTCCAACGTGTCTGACTACATACGTCTCTTTTCACTGTGCCATTCAACCTGTTAATCTTCGAATCTAAACTTTCAATTTGCTATCTTGTATTGGTTTCTCGATATTAATTTTTCTTTTACTAATTATTCTATGACATACAATTTGGGACGTCGGTCAACGTTTCAGGTGCTTGGCAAAAGAATGAATAAATCTTTATTCTCAAAAGTGTCAATTTCAAGCGTCTGCGAAGAATACAGAATTTTTCTCTCATATTAAAGGATGACTTTCTTCGGTTCCTTTAAATGCAGAAGCATTCTTGGTTTTTAACACTTCTCGACAGCATTTCGAATCCTTTTTTCCAGGCGCGTGCGCAAGGAATCTGTCGCGTAATGCGTGTCACACGTCGCCGGAGGAAAGCAACGGTGCCTACGCTCTGACGTATCGTCATTTTGTTATGCAAGGGGCGTTATTTCCTTCTTCCAGCGTGAGCCTCGTCAAGAAACGACAGGGAAGAAGGAACACACCGTCGATCGGGAGCAAAGATTCGTGAGCACAGTTTCCGATTCGCCATGGTCGACGCCGAATCGGTTAAGTTTGAAACGCAGAGCAAGTCTAAGTAACAGGATTTCATGACAGAAAAGTGTCGCGAAGAAACGCGTATGGCGCATCAATTTGAAGCTTAAAATTTGGCAATAGCGACTACGTAAATGCCCCGTCAATATTCACTGATGATAAAGAATGATTTAGATGATTCGTACTAATGGACCAAGTTGTAATTTGGTTCGACCATTTTTTCAATAAAGACTGAGACATTTTGTAATGAGAATACTGATGAAATCTGTATACAGTAATTTTCGTCGTACCTTCATCTTTAGAATGATATGCCACAAGTGCTATTTTTCAATACTTTTATGTGATGAAATTGTGTCAGACTTTATACGCGAACTAACTACATTAAAAATTACTGCTTTGACGAGCACGATGCTTTATAACGGACCACAGGCCATATCATCGAAACGTCTATATAATCATTTTCATAAAACTTTAACCTTCAAATTGATATGCCATAAGTGCTATTCTCTGATGTTTTTATGTCATCAAATCAAACTTTCTACGTTTCGAAACCTGCTGTTTGATATGCAACAATTCGATATTTCGGTCATCGATTTGCAAGAGAATCCGTCCATCGCTATCGTACGCGTTTCAGAAACGGACAAAAGTAAAATTTTATTGAGATTCATGGTATTTCTAGTTGGAAATCGAACAGACACATCGAGACATCCACGCGATCGTCCATTACGTAATAAGTTACGCGTTACACGTTACAACGTCGGGGAAAAGAGTGGCTGGAACAGCGGGGTAACGTCGGTTTGTTATGCGAGGGACATCATTTCCTTCTCGTGAGCTTCGTGAGAAGAGGAGAAACGACGAGGAACGACGCTGAACAGCTGCGATTCAACGGGCACGACACGAAATCGTCGAAAGCTGGCCTCGTTTCACGTTAAAACGACCATCCTCTACTCTCGTCCCGGTTCAAACGATTTTTCTACCGATTTCAATTTTCGTACAGAACGCGTGGCAAAGTTCAAAGATTTCCTTTCGTCTTTGACTCTTTAACTTTTGCAATTTCAAGTTCCTTTATCATAGAATTATAATATACTGACAGCTTGTGATCGCACACGATGCAAAATTACTAATATTTCTACAGTGGACTAAAAATAAACGTCGAAATCACGATAAAACGTTAACCCTTCGTAGACAATACGAATGGTTGATGATACAAGTCAAAAGTTTTAAAAATTTGACATAAGAAACGATTAGATAATGCAGCACAGACTTCGATTAGCATCTGAGAATTTTTCGAAAGCTTCGAACAATCAGATAACGAACCGTCATTCCCACAGAAGGGAAATTAAACCAAATTCGTTTCCTTGTACTTCTCCGTGAACCGAGAGTCTTCGATAAGAAGCTTTCAGGATAGATCGCGGTATCGTCAGAAAATCATTAAGCAAACGACGTACCTTACATTAGGACAGAGACGAGACAAAAAGGAGTTTCGAGAATATAAGAACCTTCGCGTTGTAAAACGAGCTTCTTTAATCGCTAAGCTATTCAGGTCGACGAGCGTTCTCATCGGGAATTCCTTAAGACGCGAATGACAGTCGCCTACCGGATTAAAAATCGGTACCAGGCGAACGGAACACGGTTTTACGATTTTGCTGTTGCAGGTAACGCCATAAACGCTACCCTTGGACAACTTTGCAAAGGTAACGGGATCATGAGAGAATACGCATCACGCCACATGGCCAAACCTTGAGGGTTTATATGCAATCACGAGGTCGACAAAATTCGTTTTTTCAAAGAAGGGTGTTTTGGATGCTGGAGCTGCTGTCGAGGATACCCAATATGGTCCTGGGATCGATAAAAAAAATTTGTTAGCCTTTGGTACATCTGGATATTTCAATTATCCAAATTATTGGAATATTTGAATTTTCCTCAAGCCCTGATTGTTAATCCCTGTCGAACGATCCATCGATTTATCATGCACGATACGTCGTTTCCTTCTACGATGCTTCTCTGGTCGTGAACGAGGAAACGATCGGGAGAAGAAGAAGAAACGAGGCAACGGGAAACAATAGGAAACACAAAGCGGAGGAACGGCACGTGTTGAAGCGTCGGTGCCATTGTCCGGAACCTGCTCCGTTCCGGAGAGTCCAGAATTGTGTGTCCCGAAACGGGACACAAGGGTTCGTTCAAAGATGACGGGTCAAGTGCAACGACGACCACAACATCATCGCACACGTGTCCAATTAAGTCTTGTTTCCGTGTCCACGGTTAGCTTTAACCCTTTGCTCATTCAAGTTATTCGAGTTAAATAAATTGAATTGAATTTTTCGTTTTTCTTTTTCAAATTTTCTGTTTAATCAAAATTGGCAAGATTCATTTTTGTAGATTTGCTTTTCAAAATAAATTAACCCTTGTCTGGATACCTATTTCTATATTTTCTTTATACAATTGTTCATAGTCTGACAAAAATATGGATCCCTGTGCTTTGAACACTGAACGAATGAATATTAAAGTTTCGGTGGCCACCCAAGGCACCCACTTGCCTACTTAGACGATTACTACTTAATTTAACACTTTGACTGCCACGCTAAAGGCTTGGTCAGGCAAAGCATTTATTTTCATCAAATTTTACCTATTATTTTTACAATTCTTTATCATTTCTATTATTCAGAATTTTGTGTACCTAACACGACGATTTCTAATTAAGTTATTCAAAGGATATTGATAATGCAAGCGACAAATTTCTATGGTAATTCAAATGTTTGGAACTCAACTTGTAATTTGCCATGAATACAAAATTGAGTAATTCCACATATTTTATATAATTAACACAGCAATCTTTTGAATCATAAAAAGAAATTTAAACTTCAATCAAAAGAGTTGTTTAAAAAATTCACGAATCTCGTTGGTCCAGACGACTTCCTGAACATTAGGATCGTCCGAAAAGTCGAGCAGACTTTCTGAAACGAGATCACGGCTAATTTGGCGACGAAGAACGAGCTTGGTGTGCACATAGCACGTTCTATTGTCGAGCGTGTGGACGCGTGTACCGCTCGACACGTCGTCGCTCACGTACGCGCGTAATCACGTACGTAAAGTTGGCCGTTTTGCGGGTCCGGTGTCAGATGCTCGTGGCGTGGGACCAGCGACGCTTAAAAGACCATTTTCTGCCTGAACCGTCTTGCGAAACGCTTACAAATTGCTCCGTTTCAACAGTGATGAGAAACGCGACAAGGAGCAAGTCCCGATTGAAACTGAATGGAGTTTTGGCTTAAATTTCAATCTTGAAACCTCGAATACCATACAGTTTTCAGAGTACGATATTCCATTTGGTATCTTACAAAATTAATACAATATTAATTATACTACTTAAGAATTTTCTTCATTTTCAGAGTACGATAACTATCCATTCGCTATTTTACAAAATTAATACAATATTAACACGTTGACTGCCACAGTGAAAACGGACGTTAGTAGTCAGACACGCTGAAATCCTAATTATTAAGAATACAATCAACTAATTTTCAAATTTAACTTTTCAATTCGATAGCTAGCATTATTAGCTTAATGTTAACGCTATCCGTGGTTTATTTTATCATTTCTGTTGGTAATTATTTGATTGTACAAAATTTCGGGTGCCGGTCACCGGTGACCCCCGTGGCAGCCAACGTATTAATTATACTACTTTAGAATGTTCTTAATATTTCGGTAATTATTCGTTCAAATGAATTTTATAATAAATCCCACAGCGATTCAAAGTGTCGATAAGTTTTAATCAAAATCATGAATTTTTCGACCAACGTTCGTCTCGATCGCGATCACTCGTGATCATTCGTTGCCAAGAAACGAAGACGATGTTATACCGGCATGGACCATCCGATTTCCGCGAATATTTGTCCTATTAATCCGTTACAACGTTATCTAAGCAACCAGAAAGAAACAAGCTTGACGTGGACGACACGTGGTAACGGTGCTCGTTCATGCTCGTACAACATTGAAATTTTCAGGCTGTTTCCTGTAATGAGGAAACGCGAAACAAGATAAAAATGAAGCTTAACGTCAGCCTTAGTTGACTCACTCTGAGAAATACTCAACAGACTCGACAGATATGGAATGAATCTTACTGGAACGACGGACAATGACTAACGACGATCAGTCTTACGGTTACAATGTAATTACAACGTTAAATTGCAATTCATGTTCGCCAGTTATTCGAGAAAAATATTCTCGAAATTCTAGCAGAAATAAAACTTGAAACGTTTTTTTTTTATTGTGTTTGAAATGTTTAACCCTTTTGCTACCGTGGTTGATTACAATGATCGTTCAAAGGAAATTTAAAATTATTTTATTTGCGTTTATATGTTACGCGAACCCTTCGTGTCGAAGAACGTGTCTCTGAATACCTACAGTTATTTGATAAAGAGTATTTTTAATTTCCGAAGCTCTTAAAAATGTAATATTTCGAAATTCCTAAGCATCCAAAAATATATTATTCCTTACTTTAATAAAACAGAAGTAATTTTTTCAATTGGAACATTTTTATTCACGACGGAATCAAACAATTCGACTCGTTGCCTAGCAAGAATCCGAATGTAAAATGCTGTAAAAGAAGGGGAGAGAGTGAAATGAGCGGATAAATCAGAGCCACGTTTTCTTTTCCGTACCGGAAGTCGCCGTTCGAATCCCAAAAACGCGAACTCTTCCCTTCTAATCGACGCTCGAACGATCGTGTTTTCATCATTCTCTCGATTGATTCGTTCGATCGAAGAAGCTTCTCATGAAAAAATGAAACTTATCATCGAAGAACGTTGATTTTCGATTTGATTATTTTTGAAAGTGATATATTTTTATGATATAGAGAAACTCGACTGTTAGATTTCTATCGAGTTTTAATTAAAATTTTAACGAGAAACTTAATACAATTTTCTATTAAATCTTAGGATATTTCGTATTTGAAGATTTGCGTCTAAATTCTTGCAATCGATTAATTAACTTCCTGTGTTCTACAGTTCCTGTGTACTACTAACGCTTTAATTACCTATGTCCCGTAATTAATTAAGCTAATAATATATCAAGTTAAATATAAATTTATATGAAATCCACTTTATTTAACAATTACACTTTGATAACTGCTAATTTTGTGACGTGCAGATTATAAAATTTTCGAAACACAATTCTTTCGATAATTCTTCCTTCCACGTATAAAAGCAAAAGATATAAAATTTCAACAATCATGGATTCCATAAAATATTACACAACAATCTTGTGTTTGCATCTGCAGGAAAATGTTTGAGTAGAAAATTAACACCTAAACGTAAGAGATGTGTCGAGATTGTCGGTCAATTAACCAGATCTCGAAAGGGAAAGAATTTCCTTTCTATATGCATAATGAAGAAAAAGTGAGAAAACATGATTTAATCCGTCCCGAGCAACAGCTCGATGCTAATACAACATTAGCGCAGTTACACACAACGATATTTCAAGTAATTCTAAACGACCGGTTCCTTCCATGTTTTTCTCTTTATTTTTCTTCTAATTATCCTCGTTCGGAAAACGCATCGATTGCAATTATTAAAGGGTCAGTATGAATTTATTTAGGCAAAATTTTTGATTTTCAAAAATCAAGAAAATGAAGTTTTTGAAGAAGCTGAAGGAATAATGTACGGACCAGGCATCGCTGATTGAGGGTAAGAGGCTTTGGTAAAGTTTAAAAAACTTTAAACATTTGGCTCCGATTGTGCTCAAATTTTCAGGGAT
Organism: Stelis phaeoptera; assembly: GCA_943735885.1. Classification (NCBI taxonomy): domain Eukaryota; kingdom Metazoa; phylum Arthropoda; class Insecta; order Hymenoptera; family Megachilidae; genus Stelis; species Stelis phaeoptera. The sequence continues at coordinate 11,440,914 of OX030933.1, forward strand.
TATTCTGTATCTCGAGTGCAAATATTCATTAATATTTAACCCTGTTTTTAAACAATTTCAGTTGTAAAAAAAGTTGTAAGAAAAACCATTTTGTTTTTTCTTATCACTTTATAATAAAATACTTGGTTTTTTGTTTTCAAATGCTCCAAAGTCCAGACTTCGTATCGACAAGGTGAAAACAGGGCTAACTTCAAACACCCAAATCACCAATATAAATATACATATACAAATAAAAAGTTGTTTTCATTTACCTTCAAACCTCTACTTTTATGTATAAAAATACATTTTACTATGAGATAAAAATTCTTAAAAATATATGCAATAAATCCATACTGACCCCGTAACACGTTGAATGCCGCGGGGGTCACCAACGACCGGCACCCCAAATCTTTCACAACAAAATAATTAAGAATAAAAATCATGAAGCTATATCAAGCCAATAATGCTGGCTATCAAACCGAAAGGTCAAATATGAAAATTAATCGTCTGCATCGTAAATAATTCAGGTTTTAGTCCATTTTCACTGTGCCACTCAACGTGTTAATTAATTTACCACGCGAAAGCGTACAAATGATAAAGATTGTTTCGATTTCGTTTCAATTTCACAAGAAAACAAAAGAAAGAACCGATCCCTGGATGTTGAAGAAGGCGGAAGGTGTTCCAACTCCCGACGATTTCCTCTTTCTTTCGTCTCTCTTTTCGGAGCACGTGATTTCCTCTTATCGTCCGATCGAAAGCATAACGCGAGCCTTCACCGGCTCGAACACGCTCGAACTTCCTCGTCCTCGGATTTTTTTCCTGTTTCCTCTCGTTCATCCCCTTCCGCGTCGTATCAGAATTTCATTTTCTACAGAAATATCCGAATGAAACAGAACTCTCTGTTGTACGCGTGTAACGCGACTTCAATTTTTTCCGCTATGTTATATCAAGCTGTTTCCACGAATAGAAATGAGAAGAAAGTGTTTGCACAAACGTGGCTTAATAAATATTTCATTAACACGAACGACCCGTTCTAACGTTTCGGTTTCTTCAATTTTCTTTATTTTAACAAAGAAAACAATAAAATCTAGGTAAAGAAATTAAACGAAAGTTACGCGATGGGTCAATTTTTACGCGATAAGTGTTGTATTAACGTTGAACATTGTATTGTAGGAAGGTTGGCTGTATTTTCAATTTATTTTGCAGCAAACATTGGAAGGATTCAATTTTCCAGAATCCAATGTTTAAATGGGAATTTTTATGGTAAGTTCAATTTTTGAGACGAAACTGCGATGATAAAACGATGGAAGAAGCAACTGTGGAGGATTACGAGAAGCGCAATCGAGGATCGTATCCGCGTTCGCGTCGAAACACGCGCGCGAAATAGAAGCGTGTGAGCGGGTATCTCGGCTGGCTGACCGCCGGTTTCTCCCGCGCTAATTAGCAAAAGTTCGCTGTGCAATAAACGCGTCCAGTTTTACGTAATCTCGCAGCCTGGACAATTGAGGATTCGTTGCCGTTGCGAGCGTACCATCCGCGGAAATAAATCACGATACCCCTCTTCTTTTCCTTTACCGAGCACAAAAAAACTCTTCTCAAATATTATAACACCTTAATAACGGTATATTCTAGGAAATTCATTTGGATTCTATTTTTCTATTTTTCTATTGAGAAAACTCATAACCTTAACCACGAAATTACCAGTGATATAAAATTAGTAATTTTTTCATTGAAATCAAAATGGACCCAAGTTGAAGAATACAAAGATAAGAATTTACGTGTCAAGGTGTTAACCCTTTGCACTCGAAGTCGAGATTATTTTACCAGTAAAGCTTCCAAAATCAAAAAGTACTAATTCCTAAGAAAAGCGCTACGAGTGTTCGAGAATCTATTTAGTTGATTTTCTATATTCTAATATAAACGAAGTGAATGAATTTTTCGACCTTTTTTTCCAACTGAAATTGTTTAAAAACAGGATTAAATATTAATGAATATTTGCACTCGAGATACAGAATAATCCCTGAAAATTTGAGCCCAATCGATGCAATAGTTTATTCAAAATCATGTCGTCAAGCTCGTAAAACGTGGTTTTGAGAAAAACGCGTTCTCTTACCCTCAATCATCAATGCCTGGTCCATACATTATTCCTTCAGCTTCTTCAAAAACTTCATTTCCTTGATTTTTGAAAATCAATCATTTTGCCAAAATATATCCATACTCACCCCTTAAGTAAATTGACAGAAGGGCCGTTTTAATAGCCGGTTCAACTATTGGAAGAAACAAAGTTAGAAAGCAACCGAGGAAAGAATGTATCCAACAAGACCAAATTAAAGACCAAACGTAAGACCAGCAATTAACAAGTCTTTCAAAAGCATCGTACCGTACCCACAGTACGCAGACGAAGTGTTGTCTGTCGGTGTTACACGCTGTATATCAAGCCAAGCGAATTCATGTTATGTCGGCGAATGGATTAAATCGTATTCGTCAGCGCAGCCTCTCTCTTCCTGAATCGAATCGGTTGTTCGTTGCGTTGCTATGGACTGCAATTTTTTCTGGATAAATCGATTTTAACCCTTCGACCGAATGATTTCTTCATCGATAGATAAATATACTAATATTTACACATTGACAGTTGATCGATCGAAGGTTTAATTATGTTAAACTTGGTTATGTTTATTAAATTTTTCCTAATTATACACCTGGGACGTACGATTTGATTAATTTTGAAAATGTCTGACGACCGATATCGACACGAGACGCGATCGTTGCAGGATTATTCGTAGAATTACCGTCGATTTCTCAAAGTAGCTTTCGAAAAAGGCGAGCACGCATCGATTCGACGTAATCCGACAATTTTCTGCATTTCCCGTGTAGAAGCAATTATTAAGTAACCGCATTCGTCGTGATCCACGCGTAACGGCCGAGAATTCACCGACATAAACAACTCGACCGATCGGAGATTGCTGAAAATTGCCTTTCAAAAGACCATGAAAGCCTCGTGTTTCTTCCTTTCGAAAGTTTTGCAATCGATTATCGATCGCTTCGATTCCATGTTCATTGAATCCGACGATTAAACTCAAATTTTTGGATGAACGATTTTCTTACCTCGAAGAATAATATTTTAAATGGGAAATGAAAAAGAAAAGAATTTCAAATTATAGTTTAGGAGATCCACCGTTTAAGAATTGACTGCTGTGGACATTTTTTTGGGCGGTGGTTTTATCTTTAACAAATTTTGTTTACTATTCTTTCAATATTTCCTTATTTTTATTACTTGTAATTCCAAGCACCTGTCGCGAGTATTTTTAATTAAACAAGAGAAGAAAGCTTCGTAATACGAGTGTCAAATATTTTTTTAAGATTTTCTAATTATCTTTAACGAAGTTTTATTTTCAACCCTTTGACTACGATTTCAAATAAGAATTAACTTTCTTTGAAATTAAGAAAATAATTTTTCATCACTTTTTGCCGGAGCATGCCGCAGTCAAAGGGTTAACAAATTTTGTTTACTATCCTTGCAATATTTCCTTATTTTTTATTAAACAAGAGAAAGCTTCGTAATACGAGTGTCAAATATTTTTTAAGATTTTCTAATTATTTAGCATATTATATCATTCAATCTTCAATATCACCCAATAAATATGTTTCCAAAGATTCTTGATTACTTCAAAAAATGTATTTTAAAAGTATACTTATATTCTTCGTCAAAATCTTTCCGTCTACCGTTATTTAAATCGTTACCAATAACTATTCATGGATTTCAACAATTACAACAGAAATTCATGATTTTCTCGTACACTCGATATTATCTGATCGAAGGAATAAAATTCGGAAATACTAGTACGATGAATAATATAAAAAAGCAACTCTCGCCACTGAAAATGTAATCTATCCGTCAATAAATCAAAAGTTTCAGCCGTTCGAGATCTAACATCGTTTTATAAGAAACTTAACGCTTTCCTGACCCTCGGGACTCCGCTAAAAACGAAAGAAAGACAAAGAAAAAAAAAATCACGTTTCATCACCAGACTTCCTGGATCCTGTTCTATGAGCTTGGATCAGTTGACACGGGCTCGTTTCACGGGTTCGCATGTCTACCAAGATCCTAGACGCGTGGTAACGTTATCGTAACAAGAGAAACAGAGAAAAAGAAGAAGAAGAAGAAGAAGACGTTGGATCGTTAGAGCGAACGGACCCGGTCAATGATAATTAAAAATAATTAAGAACCGTGAAATGAATTTCGTGAGCGAAGTCAGCCAGTTATTGCGGAAAAAAAGAGAGAAGGCTACCAAGTATATGTGTGTATGTGTGTGTATGTACGTTCGAAGATACACAGTTGTTGGGCTCGTTCTATCGGGAAGTATTTTGGTAAAGCCAGACAGATAAATAATCTGTGCTCTTTAATAATTCATGTCGCCTCGTTAAATTGACATGACCGTTAACAACGAATATCATCCAGAGCTTTTAACCCCTTTTCCCTCCAACTAGGAGTCTTATGTCTTTTTAGGAAAATTAGGGAGAGAAATATTATATTTTTAGGAATTTGGACATTTTTGAATATTATATCTTTTGGGAAATTGGGAAGTTAGTGATGTTACTGTTTTAGGAAAATTGGAAGTTGGGAATGCTATAATTTTAGACATCTGTAGGCTTGAAAAAATAATTTTTGGTATTTATTATATTTTTAGAAATTAGGAAAGTTCGTATTAGACTTTTGAGATCTTAGGAAATCAGAAATACTGTATTTTTAGAAATTGATAAGCTTCAAAAGAATAATTTTGGGTATCTATTATATTTTTAGAAATTAGGAAAGTTCGTATTAAAATTTCAAGATCTTAGGAAATTAGAAATACTGTATTTTTAGAAATTGATAAGCTTTTGAAATATAATTTTAAGAATTTAGACCCTTCCAAATATTATATTTTTTTAGAATTATGGAACTCTGAACTATCATGACTTAAAAACTAATCTAATCCAAAATATAGAGTATCCGAATTTATCCGAATGATTTAAAATATTCAAAATTCTGCAGAATCAACTTTTTCTCCTAAATTTCGCAATAAAACGTGCGAACACCGGTGACAACGGATGTTTGACTTTAACACCGACAGCCCGCAAGAATTAATTGCTCTTTTTGTTTCGTAATGATTTTAGGAAACGTTTGAAAAAGTCGTTCCGTCGAGAAACCTTTAGCTTAGCTTCCACTCGCAGCAAATTATTCCTCCCTCCACCCTCGGGATTCGGCCAAGATCGTTATCCGTAATAAAAATCCACGAACAAGATGAAATCGGTGAAAGCGAGCAACAAAGAGGGAAGTGGAGATTGCGGATTCGATACAACCTGAACGTAACATTTTTCTGTTCTTTTTTTTTTTCTAATCTGACCGTAGGAAAATGCGTTACATTTTAATTGAAACGCGTGAACGAAACTGCGATAAGATAAGTGAAAAAAAGAGAAAATAATTGCAAGTGTATGTCTTTTGCTAAGAAAAAACCTGATTCGTTTCTTTTATTTTTAAATATTCGACTAATATTCCTCTAAATTCTTCTGAAATTGATTCCAAGAAGGCAAAGATTAATTTTTGAAAGAAGTTTCAATATTTTTCTAAATTTTAGATGCTGAGAATCTTCTGATGCAGAAAGCTAGGAATTAAAAGGCGGATTTAGATGGTAACAGCGATAACGATACGAAAAACGTATGGAAAATAGCGTTCCACGAAGGCCATAAGGAAACCGTGTACACGGTTTTTCAACGGTTCGAATGGAAATCGAAAAACTTACGCAATTATCGTTACAGAAGACCGATGGTTCTTGCAATCAGACGTTCTAGAATTTCTTACGATTTAGAAGAAACGAAAGTTTCTCGTTCAAATTTCAAATACAGAAAAATCGAACTTTTGAAACTATTTAAATTTTAATTCCTAAGTTTTTTTCGTGAAAATTGAACACCAACGATGGAAGAGAATTACAATTTTATCGTGGTCGATGAATTTCAAAATAAAGAGGAGAAATTCTAATTTTGTCGTGAAATTTGTACTTTTCAAGTGTTGCAAGTTCAACAATGAGGATTTAGGACTTTGTTCGAAGTCAAAGTGCGTTTAAACTATACAACGATGATTTTCGAAGTGCAAGAACGTAAGTGGAATGGCGAGCACGTGTAACCCTACCTGTAACACGGCTCCTGACACCAGCTGTGACATTCCGATACCGACAGATACCTGACAATGCGACTTTTCAACAGGTTCCAGGGTAAAGGCTACGATTAACAGTAATCGAAGAATCTTGTCAATTTTCTTGGTTAACCTTCCTACGGCAGACACGAAGTCATTTGAATCGAGCTACAGAAATAAATCGTTCAAAACATATATAAGATTTATGTGCAAAATTTCTACGAAAAACGACAATAATACGAAAGAAAACTTGTGCTAAACGTAATTCTGTAAAATGATATATTTTTAATCCTGTAAACTTAACTGTGGTCCAAAACGACCCCACATTTGTCGGTCCAAAATATTCATTTTCCAAGGATTAATCGTCTATGTTGGAATTAATTTCTTTCGCTAACACGGTCCCTCGATATTCTCCATTTTCAGGAAACAAAGTACGGAGCCAAAAAAGAAAGAAATTCCAAAAGCAGAAGAGAAGTAGGTCTAAAAGTGTTCCGTTCCAAGATGAAGAGAAAATGTTGCGCAGCGTTGACGGACAAAAGTTTGACTCGTTTCGAAAGAGTGCACGGGGTTACCTGTGACACGATCATCTTGCAGGAAAACTAGAGCTATTAAACGAGTCTTGCTACACCCAACCCCATAAATCCCATAAAGCTTCAGACCGTTGAACGTTATATTATGACGTGCACCATTTCTCGTTCTATTTCCTTTTTCTTTTTCTCTCTCTTCCCTCGTTGTCCGGCCGTTGTGGACTACCAGTTTTTCGGTGGAAACGCAGTTCGACTGTAAAGAAACTTCATAGCCATGGGATGTCTCGTTGATGACACCATAGAAATGCCTGATCTACCCGCAGATTACAGACAGTATCCGCGTTTACGTGACCGACACGACGGTTCGTTGGGGTCTGTGTATTCGGAACCCGCCTTAAACGACCCCTCCGAGTTCTTATTTTGTCCCTTTCTTCCAATACGAATGCAATTTTATTAAAGCACCGTCCGTCGAGACTTTCTGACAAATTGGCGAATTTTTTATAAAGAAAATTGAATAAGGAGGAATGTAATTTTGGTAAGGGTTGAATATTAGATTTTTGAATGCTCTGTCTGGTGACCTATTGAAACTTATATTCTAATATTTTAGCTTTTTCAAACCCTATATTTCTAATATTTGATATTCGAATGATAGTATTTGAAATTCTAATAATTCTAATAATAATATTTGGAATTCTAATATCTCTAATAATAATATTTTAAACCCTATATTTCTAGCATTTAAGATTCCAATAATAATATTTGGAATTCTAATAATTCTAATATATAAAATTGTAATAAAAATACTTGCAATTCTAATAGCTGTAATAATAATATTTTAAATCCTATATTTCTAATATATAAAATTCCAATAACAATATTTGGAATTCTAATAATTGTAATAATAATATTTGGAAACCTATATTTGTAATATTTAAAATTCCAATAATAATATTTGGAAATCTAATAATTCTAATATTTAAACTTCCAATAACAATATTTTAAGTCTAATAATTCTACTCCTTCAAATTCTAACAATTCTAATTTCTAGTATCGCTTATACAAATTTTTATTTTCAAATCGTAAATCGAATCAAACGAACGGAAATACCCAAAGGAATAGGTAGCTAACAGACCACACAAGGGTTAAATCAGATCGTTGTTTCAGAAGTGGTTGTATCGGTAACATCCTGTGTATAATTCTTACGAATTCAAATAACATGCATATAGGATGTAAAGGTGGATAAAGCACAGATGATATGAAAGTATAACGTTTCACAGATTACACGTGCCACACGATTCATAATCCCTGACCTCTTCTTGTATCACCATTACCTCCCACATCAAAAACATCCTCCCGTTATCATCAAAAGTATCGTTTAACTTAAATCATTGTTGTTTTGATACGCTGATCCATTGTTTTAGCAAGCTCTAAATATTATCAGAAATTAATTTCCTCCTGCCAATAAAATGACATCGAATCGAGTTAAATATTCTAAGTGTTCAAATTGAAAATATAATTTAATAGAAACAAGCGATTCTAATTCTCTGAAAGTTACATTGACGGTCAAAAATAACACGCGAAATTGATAAATTAAAAAATTGTATCGAAATTAACACCAGAACTACCGAACCAGTCAAAATGACTAGTTGAGGGTTTTTTAAATTAAATCAAAAAATTTCCCTACTGTACATGCTAATATGTATTTCGTTCTTTATTTAATTATTTTTCTATTTTATTTTCCACTTGAAAGTCAGTATACCTAAATCGTCGGTAGTTCTAGTGTTAGCTAAAATTCTGAAAGTAATTTATACGCTTTGTTCAAATTACGAGTTAGAAGAAGGCTAAGAAGACAGCTAATTAAAATGCAATTCGATGCGACGGATCAAGGTATCATTAACGTCACAGTGACAAATCTTGCAACGTTATGCTCGTTCTCTTCCTGCAACAATCTCAAGTTAACTGGACGGAATCAGCAGTCTCGAAGACATCCTACACAGCAAAGATCGAGCGATAAGAAGAGGAACAATCGCTAGACGGGACAATTTTGTATCCTTGTCTGACGACGTATATACACGCCTATATCATTTTGATGTGTTATCATTTATAATACGTGAGGGGCAGGGTTACGTGTGTACACATCATCTCCGGTGTAAACCGGCACACACAGTGTCTCGTTGCCACGTGCTGAAATAACTCAGCACTCTCCTGTCTGCATAAGTTTACAGTCACCGTCAAAAGTCCACCCTGTATTATGACGTTTGTTCAATAAAACATCCGAGAACGTCGAAAACCACTTATCGAGTTTGATGAAGTTTCCTTTCAAAATTACAATTACCAACCTAACACGCCAAGATCTGTACGTTCTAAGAGTATACATTTCAAAATCTAATATTCTATTTTCTCTAATATCCAAGTTTAAATGCCACGTGAAAGAATATACGACGGTTTAAATGCCCCGTCATCCTCCTTGTTTTCATCCTTTGCCTAAGAACCGATGTTCCAAAAATAGTAACACCGTTTTTCAGGTTTCCCGTCGATTTCCACGAACGTGTCGGTGTCTAACGGGACATCTTGGCACAAACATGTATACCTGGAGGGATCGTGGAACGAAGAAAACGGCAATAGGGCGCAGGGGATTCGAAAAGCCGACTCAGAATCACGAAGCACGTTGGTTAATGCAGATTGGCCGATTGTGCGGCCGATGAATCACGTGCTTTCCGGAGTGAATGCGTGTCCGCACGCATATCGAGGCACGCGTTGACAGAAGGGGCCCTCTTCTCGTGACTCATGCTCGGATCCTGAGTCCTCTTCGTGACCTGTGGGGGCCACCGTTCACCTTCGAAATTCTGTCTGGGCCTTGATGTTTTCATATTTCGAGACGTCGTCGCGTCGTTTTGATATTCGTCATTCGATCATGATTTACGACTGGATATTTCCGTTACGAACGTGGGGGGTGAGATACAGAAGGCTCGCGAGTTGGATTATTTATATCAAAGGTAAAAATAGTATTGAGAACGTGAGATTTTATATAAAATTAGCTGTGTTATAGGGGGTTGACTGTTGGTACACTTTCGAGTATCATAGGCTTATGTATAGGGAACGTGGCGATATAGGGGAGGTTAACGTCATTACTCGCTATAATAGTAGAAAGTTATATCGAGTATTGTGCGTAGGTTAAGGTGTGGGTTAAGTTAAACGTAAGTAATTGTTTCAAAGCGAACTCCTAAAAATATAATCTTTCGAAGCTACTAAGTTTTTATAAATATATCGAAGGTATCTGAATTCCTAAAAATATAATCTCAAAGTTTCTAAATTCTTCAGGTGTAGTATTCGAAAATTTCCAAGCTCCTAATCTATACTAAACTATATCGAAGGTATCTATCAATTCCTAAAAATATAATATTTCTAAGGTGTAATATTCCAAAATTTCCAAGTTGTATAATATTTCGAAGTAAAGTAAAAGGGTTGTTTGCCTGACCATGAATGCGTATATGTTTAATACCATTCCTTCCCCTGTGCCGCCATTTTTCCTAAGAAACCGTGTCCTAAGAGTAATTAAACTAAACTTCGTCTATTATATCAATGATATAATTCTTTTTTTTGTTTGTAAAAAATTTGAAGGAAGAAACGTTGAAACATAGAATTACTACCGATTCTGATGAAGCAATGTCAAGGTTCTACGCGAGCCTGAGCCAGCATTCCGATGTTTACCGGGAAATTATTTATCGATCGATCGCGTTACACGATTCGAGGAAAAGACCATGAAAATTGTCGATTGATATCGTGCAACCGCGGTTATCAGTCCGCATTTACCGAGTATCTTCGTAAACGATCAGCAAAGGAGTGGATATAAACAAGAGGCACCTTGACGATTTCGAATTTTTTTTCTCGATCTCGGAGAGCACAGGTAAACAGTGACGATAAAATTGCTATTTAAAAGTGCAACATCGACACGTGACTTTTACGTAGCGTGACAGATGATCTTGAATCTATTTCTTGGAGAAAATTGCGGTTAAATCGGTGTCGCGGTAATTTCATTACATGTTTAAATTATGAAGATTTGAGAAGAAATTTTTTAAAATTCACCCCAAATTTTGTACGGAAATTGAATTGAAATTTTTGAAATAAATGAAAGGAGAGTAAATATGAATTTTTTAACGCAGCTACCTAAGGTCTTGCTGATTTGTGTTTCTACATCTTCGTTGATCTTTAAACCTGGACAACGAACTTTTTAAACCTTATCTGCGTCGAGAGAAGTATCGCGAGAAGACACTTTTCGTTATCATAATTGCAGAATGTTTTATCATATTACGTAATCTGGATATTCGAAATGGTGTATTGTTTCTGTTTGAATTGGGAATCGTAAGAAAATTCAAAGTGGTCGATTAGGGGTCGATGAATGCCAATGCTATTCAATCGCAAAATCGACAGCAACGCAGTATGTACGATTTTCGTTTGGAATGCCATTTGTAATTGCATTTCCCTTTTTAATTGCATTCCCAACCTCGTATATGGTTGAATCTGGTTTCAGTCATGTTAATTCTATGTAAACAAAGCAGAGAAATAAATGTTTGGTTCGAAACTAACAAATTTCGAACCAAACATTCCTAATCTTGCCAAGCGTCATCGAGCACATCCTTCTCATTGATTTATATAAAAATTTGATTTTGTCAAAATAAAATAAATCATTTAAGAAACCTGTTTTTTTCTTTTTTAACATTTTTTTATAGAAGGGGTCGATTAGAGAATTAGCAAATTTTTAAGGGTCGATGATCAAAATAGTTTTGACGGGCCCTGATTTACACGAACGAATACGTTACTATAAATAATCTAATACCACAACAATAAAAGAAATTGAAAATCAAAATGCTGCATCCTTCACTATTAGAAACGATGCTGTCGCAAAATTTCTACATGAAACCTAAATTAATTCTTCAAGATATATAATATAAACCTGTATCAATCTTCATAACTTTTAACTCGTATTAAAAATCAGAAACAGATCTTTCAAAACCGTACACGTGTAGATTGAGCTCGCCATGGACCAACAAAAATCACGCTTCAACACTTAACTGGTAATTTTAGAAACTTGTACGCAACTCTGACGAGTTCGTTTAAAAAATCATCGCAAACAGACATTACACATTAACCGAATATTTACGCAGCACAAATATTTACGTAATCATCTACAAACGCGACACGTGACCAATTAAAGAGTTAACGAGAAGAAATCGAGCTTCTGCTCTGAAAATATATAACACCCTTCAGAATTGTGTAATAAAAATGGAGAAAGACTCACCCATTTCGTTGACTGAGATTCCAGTGGACGAAATAACCTCTTAGCTGCCGCAGCAGGGTCGAGTTTTCTCGCGCGACGTCTCATACGCCGATCGTCTTCTGTCTATCGATCAAACTGTCCGCCGTCTCGATCGATCAGAATTAATTTCACGAGGTTGCCTCGACACGTTCCAACGCGAAGGTAAACAAGCGGGGGTCGAACAATACATGCACGTATATAAAAGAGGGTGTGTAAGAAACTGACGGTAAATTGTATCATAAGCGACGCGTGAAAGAAAAAAAAGAAAAACAAAAACAGACAGGCTCGAACATTCGTGGACCACGTCCAGAAGCAATCTGAATGCTGAATACGAAATTCAATTGAACGAACGTCGGAGAAGAACCGAAGGTGAACGTGATGTGTCGACGATGAACGAAGTCCCGCGAACAACCCTCCCCCCACTGTTCAACCATCCAGGACCACCCTTTTCGTGCTCCAGTTTACTATTTCGGCTGATGCTCCACTTTATCCTTCGACGTCATTCGTGGAAGGGTTGAACCAACCCTTTGACCTACCCCTTATTGTATTTTTTTTTAAAGTCAACGAATTCGTAAACCGGAATTTTATAACCGTTGCACCGAAATTATAATAATTTGCCGTTGTTAAACCTTGGACGACGGACTGCTGGGGCAAAGTTTTACGTTTTATGTTGTTTTCATTTTCTATGCTTTATACTATTGCTGTAGATGATAATTCGTAAATTTTATTTACAATTTTGACGAAAATTCAAAGGACACCGAGTAAAGTTTAACGCAAAGCTTTTCTGTATCTTTACGTGTCGCATTTGCGACAAAATTTTGAAAGGAAAGAAATTTCAAAGTTTCCAAGTCGCACGTATCGGCGTATCTACGTTTCGCATAGAAATAATTCATTTCAAGGAATCGGGTATGGACATCTTAACATTTGCATCGAAGATCGATGTAATTGTACTATTAATATTTACATCGATATTATTAGTAACCTGACATTCGTATCTCTTCAAAAATCGCTGGACACGATTCGCTGCGCGGAACGAATAATGAATGATACGTTTTTAATTAATCGACAGAGTGTGACAAAAGTTACTCGATACGTATCAGTCACTGAACGTCGATGATTGGAACACAAGTTTCTTTCTACCGTAAACCGTGAAGAGCAAGAAACCGGTCGCGGATCGGTATCGAGCAACACGCCGCGTTTATTTTATCATCGCAGTGATAACTCGCGCTCGCAGGTCAGTTGCGCAATGATTATGCGACAGAAAGACACCGTGCTTGCTCCTTATGCAAAACGTGTGCTCGTTTTCAAATCATTGTTGGAAAATATCTCGGTTCTTTTCTTTTCCTTTTCGAAACAAAGAAAAAATTTTACAGAAGCTTCCTCCATATTTTTCATACTAACATTCCATAATATTATACTGGGAGATTAATTTTTCCCTTCAGAATTATTATTAATTGTGTAATTAATTGTGATACCGGCGAAATGAATTAAGTAACACCAATTTGACGGGCAAACTAATGTATCCTAGGGAAAGGTATTTGTTGCAACAGGTCGCTACTAAATTATTAGAAGGATTGTAATCAAATAAACTAGAACAATGAACTGTTTGGAATTGAAAGAAATCGAAAATAACACAGCCGATGAAACTATGAAAAATTCAACGCAACAGCTAATCGTTCAGACACAACCTTTTCGACCTTGTTTTACAATTCACCGTACGAACGGTGTTAATGTGAAACAGGTATTGAATTCAATGTTGGAAAAAAACATTATTATTGTCAATTATTTTTCTTGGACGGTAGAATTCTTGTTTGTTACTCGAAGAAAAGAAGACGATAAGAAGTCACCGTGGAGAGTGATTCTGATAACTGTACCGAGAGGCTGGACCATTCTAGGAGGGGGGAGATGGGCTCTGTGATTGGTTCCGGTCCAGAGACCAATGGCAAGCCGGAAGATCACGCTTGCGCAGCATCCCAACATCTCTAGCCTTCATCTTTATAAAACTCTCAAATTCGTTCATGAAATTGCAATTAATTTGATGGAAATATTTATGTAATATTTTTGTACAAAATTCTCAAATAACTCGCTTAGTTACACAAGCAATTTTTCATTTTTCTATCTTCGAATAAAAGGGTTTCATACGTTCGAGAATAATATATGCAAAGGAATAATATAAAACTTATGAAATTAAAATAATATAAAGCATGAAATGTCGGTTGTTTGGTAGAACGTAAGTCGTAATTAATTACTTTCGACATTAAACCTTTTATTTCAAGGAGATATTAAGCAAAAGACAATAATTCCAAGATAGTGCGGACATACTTAACTTATCAGAGAATCTTTCAAATTACAATTACAAAACATCAGAACACAGCAAATTGGTAATAAAAATAAAAATACTGACTCATAAACCTTAGTAACTTTCGGTTTTCAAGAATTTTATCATAAAAACAGCTTCCACCCTCGATCGTGAAGATTTGAAATATCACGATTCGCAACTAATTAGATCAATGACAAATCTAAATGATAAATAAAAATCGTCAAGATGCAATAACTTCTAGAAAAAGAACAGGCAAGAAAAAAGGGAGTACAGGGTTGTCCAGACACCAGGGCGAACCGGAAATCAATAAGAAGTGGACCAGGACACGGGGGTCGTAGGATCATATACCTGCACGCACCTCGGGGACACTGGCGTCGTCCGCTACCTGTTCGATCGAGTAGCGTGCGTGTGGAAAAACCTGTTTCCCCGGGGATCGGCTTCGAATGGGCCAGTTCAAGGGGAGAACCGTCAGGTTCGCAGGTCAGAATGGACCCAAGGGTGAAAACGTTGCGGGTCACGCAGGTAGATAACCCTTCCACGGGTCCGTTTAAATGTCCTCGTCTCGCGTCTAACCCTTTCCTCGGACACAAGGTGTTAGAAAGTACCTATGAGCTGATAAAACGTCGACTCGTTCTTCCACGACGCGACGCGACGTTCTGATTGGACGGAGGTGTTTTGTGTGAATGGAAGGGACCCGGGTATCGGTGTATCCAGCGACTTGAAACCGTTTTCAAGGAAAAAGGAAGATGGACAACGGGCACGAGGTAACCGTTGGCTGTTGCCCAGAATGATCTATTTGATCAATGGGGGTATTTTGGGTGACAAGGGTTGATGAACGATCCACTGGTTCCTTTAGCGACTAATTTGCCGATTCTTTTTGGGGGGCGATTGGATATTATTAATGAATCAGGCGGCAGTGTTTAGGTGAAAATAAATGAAGGATGAAATTAGAGCTAAATCATAAAAGGAAATGATTATTTCTGAGAATTACACTGTTTGATAGTCTGGTTTCAATATTTTTAACCCTTGGTCCAATTTAAATTTAATTTTTTAACATATTTTATATCTATTTTCCATTTCAATAATGCTACGAGTTAATAACGTTAGCGAGGAATTTAATGATGAAGGGAAAAACCAAGTTGAAGAATAACGGAGGGTGACTGAGCGTTTTCAGAAGAACAAATATTTTCAAAGTGGAGAAAGAATAGTCGGTCGGTTCGTAATAAATGAATAAAGATAAAGGGTAACGGGTGCAAGGACAATGGTCATCGTATAAACCCGTCACAATATAAAGTTTCTTCCTTGCAGATGATCGCAGCTTTTATATTCGTTTCATTGTAATCTTTATTTATAATGGAAAATATTCTGTCAATCTTCTTTATTATCGATGCTTACGACGTTTAAAAATCCTACAAATTTTAAAGCGAATATTCGTGACGAGATATCGTGCCTTTAAAAACAGCCGACTGGCGTCAGTCGATGAGTTCAGTTATGTTTCTCGGGAACTTTAACTCCTACGAGTATATCTATTGAATAATGTAAAGAATACGACGGAACCCCGGTCCCGATAACAGGTGATAAACTTTTACCAACGTGTCTGGTTAAATTTCAAGGTTCGCGACATGAAACACGTGGAATTCTCGATAGACAAATGCAAAGACTGCCTCGTCTCTGATACTCGTCATTGAAAAGCAAATAACAACACCCTTCGAAGTATTGAAAAATTCAATTTTCAAATCAGCTAATTGTACTCAACGTGATTTACCTGAATTAAGGAAATTTATGGAATTTTATTTCACAGGATTGGAATTAATATCAGTATATTTGAATAATTTAGGGTACTAAGAACACGCAAATATCTACAAATCTGTTTAGAGAACTTTTCGAAAGCCGAAAGAAAATAAACTCTCAATGTACTCGAACGAACGTTCGAACCTTCAAATAGAAATTCAAACAGCCCCGAAAGGGTTGGCCACTCCCAACGGAAGAAAGCAAAGCTCGATTAATCAGGCCACAAATCCACGTCGTGTCCGTTGCTCCATATAAAATCGAGCTACCGGCAAAGCAACCCCCGTGGAATGTCCAACGGTCGTTGAAAATATTAAACAAACCGCCATCGTGCTCCACCTCGTGGTGGGGATGAACTTTCGAACGTCCGTTGCTCCAGTTAACGAAAATGACCCACCGACAGCGTCGAAGAAGCAGAAAGAAAAAAAAATTGAAACGGAAGACAACAACGTTAATATCGAGCGTTTGTCCAGGTGCAAAGGATACCCCGCATCCCTTAACGGTCTGCCATATTTAGCGGTCGGCTTTCCTTTTTTCCCATCGAGCGAGAATATCGAGCTGGACACGAGGACGGTCACCCATGCCTAACGGATATTTTTCGACCTGATTTAAATAGGTTCGAAACGCGGTGCATCTATCTGTTCGCAACGCGACGCAAATGGCGAGCACAAGGTGTCCAGGTAAAATTCGATGACCGCGTGCCACCTTTTTTTTTTCATTCAACGGGTCGAAACAGAGATCGGCTAACCATCCAGGTAGTCGAAATCCATGGGAATCTAGGCCGACTGACCATTCGCATAGGTCAGTCGATCTCGAAATTAGAATATCAGTAACCCTCCTCGCTTCCTCTTGGATCATCGGGATGCGTCCCTCGACCTTTTCACGCTGGTAGGACTCTTTCTGGGCCGGAAGAAGGCTCTGTCCATGGTCCATGGGGATCTCATGGGAAACTGGGGGCACCTTATCGTGTGAGAAAAAGGATCGGAGTTTTTTGAGATAAACGTGATTTCGGAATTTGTATGAAAATAATCGTTTCTAGAGGGATCTTATTGATTTATATTTCGTGTCTGTTAATAATTACTACACTGCCACGTGTTAGAGGTATTAATTTCTTGGTCTGTATTACTAGCAGGCGATGGAAATCTTTGGATTGTCTTAATATTATTACACTGAGGACTTTATTGAGTTAAATGAACCAGAAATGGAAATTCAACGCTTCCTAAGGCTAATGGAAATTGAAATACTTCTAATATTCATTTATTTGCGTAATAAGTTTCTAGATAATCTTATAAAATATCAATGTACAGCCTGAAGGGTTAATAATTTTATGCCCTTAAAACAGAATAAGTTTGGTTAAAAATAAAATGAATAGTTTGGAAAATTTAGAGATTGCTGGATAAATCTTGTAGCTCCATACGTTAGGAAAAAAATTCGTTTAAGAGGGATTTAACTTATTCAAGCCTGGTTAACAGGTCTTCATATCGCGTCTCATTGCTGAAGTATACCAACGTCGGTCGGTTTGAGCTTCCAGAACTACTGATACATCGTGATTAACATAAATTTACAGACGGAACGTCCGGTGTACTGGCCTGCGACTGGCTATCAGCGTGGTAACCGTCCGTTTTGCATATACTTAATCCCTAAGCGTTATTTATTTTCATGGATCCGTCGTACCTTTTACTCGTGAACAAAGAACGAGCAAAAGGAAGAGACACAACATATTTCACATTTTTATGTCAGATACTAACATCTTAATCAATGGACAAGAAGAATTTGCATATTTTCCTTGCGAATTAAATTGATCTGAAACATCTTTTCCTTCCAATTATATTATATTTTTATGTATCAAGGTGAACACAAATTGGGCTAGCTCAATTCATTATTAATGCTAACGAGCATATTCAAATCATTTCAATTCATTTATTTTGTAAAAGAAAACAAGATTTAAAACTCATTTGACCGTCGACCAGATATTTTCGTGTCTTCTGCATAAATAAATTATTCAATTCTTATCGCAAAGGGATTCTAAAATTACCACAGATACGATAAAAAATTATTAATTCCAACGACGTTCATTTCAAAGAGTTGCATCAAGATCAAATCAAAGATCCATGAATCCAAATGGGTTATAATTTCCACCAAGCTATATCAATCTTCTATAAACAAATCAGCATCCCTATCAGTGACATAGATACATGCTTCTTCACCACCGATTCTCAAAATACAGGAATCTTTCTTCAACCGCCCCCAAATGTTACCTTCCTTCTTCAAGTATCTCTAGAGCTGTTTCATCGTGGTCTGATTTCCACGAGGCAATGACGGCTGCCGTTTCTGACACGAGTTCGAAACTCGTGTGTTCCCACATGAATGATTGTTTGCAACGACCTCTGACCTCCCGCCGGGTATACGCGTCGCAACATCAACGTTACATTCACGCAAATAAAAGCCGGCTCGATTCTCGAGGCTAAACCACGTCGGAGAAGTCCGAGCTTCTTCGTCGTTCTTCCTCTGTCCCTGCGCCTCATTGAATCCTCATGAATATGGATCGGCACGGTGTCGATCACTCATTGATCCTCAGGTCAGGAGGATGCTCTAACTTCTGCCCGATACACATCATGGCTGGCCACCGTACGTCACTGATTGTTTATCGTGCCGACACTGACATCTCTTTCTGTCCGCCTGGAAATCGCCAGCCAATCCTCTTTCCTTCGACTGTTTCGCGTCGTTTCATTGAATGCAAATCATCGTACGACCGGACAACGCGGATTTCCATCCAGAGAATTGTGACGAAAAATTCTATGGTTACTTGGAATTGCTGGCATTGGCGTAACTTGGACCGTTTGTTGTCTTTAACGAAAGTATCTAGCGTTGCTTGATTCTGATAGTTTTCAGATATCTTTTTTTTTTTCATTTTTATGTGATTCGATTCTCTCGTATATTATCGACCCTTTCGCACGAACGTTTCTGTATTGCTCTGTATTGCATTTGGACATTTTCTTCCAATGGCCGTCCTTTCGCCCTCGGTAACGACAGAGTTAAATGTACGAATATTTCCAGCCATAAAAGCCTCCGAACTCTGTATAGATATAAATATTTCAAAAAGTCACGAATGAAAAGATTCAAAACAATCAAAGAAACCATTTGCAATCGATCTTTCACGAACGAAATTACTGAAATATCTGACGCAATAATTTCAAGTTTACTTCGATTTCATTTCTTACTATTCCGCAATCACGATAAACGTGACAGACACGTGACGCATTTGGACACAGACTCTGATTACTCAGTTGTTCTTTCCATCTTCGACGTTTCAAAGTTTCTATTCAACACGTTGACACGTGATTCCCGATCCGATTACAATTTGACACTTTTCTTTCGAAACGCCATTAGAAATCGTTAAAAAGGGTGATCGATGTTTATAACAATTTCAATGTCGATGGTTTCCAGCGAATCGATATCGAACGTAGGAAAGAGAAAATTGACCAAGCATCTAACAACTCGGTTAATTAGTCGGTTCTGTTAATAATAGCGCAATTAACCGCGATAACGGGGACGAGTTAATGTTTTGTCCCGACGTTTATTGCAGATACGTGTACCGTGTAAAGAAAAAAAAAAAAAAAGAAAAACAGGAACCAAATAGCTGTGCACGCCAGCGATATATGCTCGCATAATGCCGGCCATTGGTTATATTTGGCATATCTAGAGCTGGAAACGAATGACTCACTGTTTCGTATCTGCGGTGTGAACTTGTGCGAAAGAACTACAAAATTATATTTTTTTATCCATCGCATCCAAGCTTAATTATTATCGAATTTTAATTTCGATCCCGCGAAAGAAATGATGCACCAAAGCTTACATAGGCCATCTTAAGTACTATAATTAAGTCGCTGATAAATTAATTATCAATTTTTAATAGAAACATTTTTTGATGGTACGACTACTCGTGAAATTTGATCCCATTCCTATCGAAAACTCACTCAAGATTTCCAAAGTTACTTAGGTTGTATTGGGTACTAATTAGGAGCCATCTTTATCGAAAAGACTGAAATTTTGTACATCGCAAATCCCAGTTGCCAAACAAAAAGGTGAGCAATTCGTGGTGGTCGGTGGACGACAAAACCGTCCATTTTTCCCCATTTTCCTCTCCTCTTTCGTAGCGGATAATCGTTAAAGCAGGTGTCCTCGACGAGCGTGGGAGAGCGGAGCGGCTCCCGTCGCAACTCCCAACCCATTACTATAACGAACACCGAAGCGTCACCATAGCGACCCGTGGAGAAACACACGTGGGGTTGTAGTAGCTCGCTCCCGTTTTTTCCTCTCCTTCTCTCTCCTTCGTTCTCCACCCTCTCTCGTACGTTCCCTCTTTCTCCTCTTTCCAGCCGGTGGCTCGAGCTTTTTCGTCCGCGTTCCCTCGCCCTTCGACCTCTTTCAACGAAGCGGAATATCTCGCAAACGGAGAACCAGCCAGCCAGCCAGCCGTCTCTACGTTTGTGAATTAAAGCCCCGAATGAGCTGGCTACGTTACCATGGCCACCGGGTTGGTTGCCATCGCGATACCCAGCCACAACATAAAATCGCCACTTTGACGATTTGTTTCGGGCCATTGATGCCACACGAGAATCAATTTCACCCCTGTCTCGTCTCTTTTCGTTGTTGCCCCCTGTGTATCGTTCTCCGCCACCCTTGCATGGTTTATAGTTACACGATGAATTATCCTACGGACTTCCATTCTCCAGCTTAATATCCTATCGACGATCGCTGCTTTTGCTCCTGAGTCACCTTTTCATGTCTGGCTGGCCTGCTTCGCGAATGGGAATGACTTTCTTGGAGCCTAGGCGTAATTCCTTTTAATGCTGCCTTCGATGACGAGGCAACCTTCGTTGTAACCATGAGGGATTGGATTGCATTTGAACCTGGTATACTTTTCCTCTTGAAATAGGGCTGGTTGGAAGGTTTTATTATTCCTCAACGTGTGTATTAAAGTTTCTGTGTAACGTCAGATACTTAATACGTGTTCAAACTTTAGCTACTTGAAAGTATTGCTTATTTTTATTGCAGAAATATCTAAACTCTTGAAATTCGTAGCAATCTGAAATACTTGAGCTTACAGTCGGCTATCTATCTTTTTAAATGTCGTTATCTTATCTGCGTTAATTTATACCTCTTTTGCATATACGTATCTTCATAACCTATCTCTTTTTTTCCTTATTTTCTTTTCCTGGCCTTCTCGTTTACCGATTTTACTCTCTCTCTCTCTCTCTCTCTCTCGACGATTCTGGTTGTCAGCTCGTCGATAAGTATCGTTTCGCGAAAAGTCAATTGCTGCTCGCCGAATCAATGGCTCCGTTTCGGCCAGCTGTACACATTACACGCATATACATATGGATGAACGACACGGTGTTCGTGCAACGACGAATAAACCTCTGCGTCGTATCACGAGTATTTAGGTATTTAGGCGTAGCTCGTCGTGTGCATTTAAGTATATAACGATCTTCAAGTTCAAGCTCACACGCCACACGCTCGTTGCGGTTCTGTGTAGCTCGATAAAGTCGAAAACTCCGTGCGGCAAAGTTTCTTTCGGCCGCGTTTCCTCTTCCGGTCTGGCCGGGTAAATATCGCCGGGAGAATTGAAATTAATTGAAACGCGGCCGACTCGCAAACTCATTCGATCTTTGAAACTCCGTTAAAGACTGCATTGCAGCGAATACCTTGCGAATATATCTCGAGATTTCAAACGATGCACTTTTCTTTATCGTAATTCACCGTATATCACTCAGCAACGATTTGACGTAGAAACGATTTCTAAGTTTCTAAACGGAAGATTCGACGAGATAAGGAGTTGCGGTTCTGAAACCCGTGCGTCGCCGTCCTTTCGGACGAATTCTTAGTATCTGTAGAGAAGTATAATGATGGAAGAAATTGACGGAGAACAAAATTTCCGAATTCCTATTCCATGCGTCGGCAACCTATGACCCGCGGGTCACCGAGTGACTCGTTTGATAATTTCCGCAAATAAAGTATAGTATATAAAAATGAATTATAAAATCCCAGAGCCCCAGAGCCACGCATCGCCGACCCTCTGGAAAAGTTTCTAATATCCATAGAAAAGCGTAACGTTTCGTCAATTTGTTCCATTTTTACATGTAAAACTGCCTTCTTTGCAGGCATATATACATCAAACTTTTAAGCAAAAGATTACAGGTGCCCTGTTGCGATTTTCACGAAGCCGAGAGATCGCGCAAGAGGAGGCGTTTACGCGACTTTCCTCCTCGCGACGCGCACACAAGCCGAGCATTGAACGCACACGCGAACACGTCGTGTTACGTGATCCACGATTGTTATGTAAATAACGTACGTTTGTTCGCTTACGCGCGCGGACTCAAAGCGGCGCGGGCTGTTTTTCTCCGGTTTTCCATTTCTCCACGAAATCAAACGTTCTTTTTTACTCCATCCTGCGAAACGCTCGAAACTTGCTTCATTTTAATTGTCCAGATTTCATCATTTCGTTTCGAGTATCTTTTTCCCGAAGTTGGCTCGAAAAGCATTGTAGAAAATATGTAACGAGGTTAATCGAAGTTTTCAGTTTGCTTTAAACATAGAACGACGGCGAGTTCTTGTTATAATTGGATTCTAATCTTGCGACGAACTTGAAATAGAACGTGTGCAAAAGTTATTCGAAGGCTTCGATCGGCGGTGTTTATCAATACCCTGCTTGTTAACTAACATTACGCAGAAGATAATGTTCAAGAAGCATAATATACATTGTTATCTCGTGACTGAAATTTGTTTCCTGTACGTTTTTTCCTTTCGAGCGCTTCAAACGTTGCAGGATACGAAACAACTGAGGGATTATTTTCGACAAATATTCTCCTTTAACCCTTTATTTAATATCGTATCACACTCACGACGCAACCCGTGGCTCAAAACGTGGCCTAGCTTGGCTCGATTGAACTTTGAAATTGATTTCTCGTTCCAATTGACAACAAGTTTTTAATTGTTTCAATCTTACCGCGATAAATATTCAGCTCTGATTGACGCATCGGTCGAAAATAGGATTAAACGTAAATAAGTGTATTCGTGGGGTGGGGGATAAAAGGTTAGAAATCAGCGTTAAAAAAAGGCCAAGCATTCCCTTGCACGGTGGAAAAAAGGAAACCACGAGATATCACGTGGCACGAGTGAAAGTGCAAGGAACAGAACACGGTTAGATTCGCGTTAGTTAACGATTGGCGTGGCCAATAAGATGCAGGGCCCCGTTCATCAGCCATTATTCATTGCGCACGATTGCGAAAATTCGCGGTGCATCGGCCGTTTCGATTTCCCTGGACTTTCGTTCGGATCGTTCGATTCATTTTTCATTTCTTGAAACAATCTTTCAAAACTCTATACTTTCGTACAGAATTGTTTGGTAGACCAACAAGAGAAAAATAGTTTGTTGTATGTAGCGCTGACAACGAGGAGCTGTTTGTAAGAAGGTGAGAAAGGAAAAAGGGGGGACGAACCGATACGACTGGTTTATCGTTATCGGAAACGTATTTTCTGCGCCATTTCTGCGCCGGCCATTTTTGAACTCATGGAAGCGCAAAAAGCCGTGATTTTGAAGAGACAAGACAGAGAGAAAATTCTTTCTCGTTTGTTTCTTTTCGGTTGAAGGAAAAACGGAATAGTTTTTCGAAATAGGAATTCGGTTTTTCGGAATAGGAATTCGAAGAGAAAGGGAGGAAACTCGTTGAAAGGGAGGAAAATTACTGTTTGATGGAAATTTCTTTAGCTGCTTCGACGTACACAGCAGTCAAGGTGCTAAGGAAATGATTTCCGGCAGTACAAATTACGACCAATGGCGTGCTTCGAGACATCTACGCCCCTACGTACTTTTGCCCAAAAGTCCTCGAAAGGGTCTGCCTTTTCACGAGCACCCTCGTCTCCCATGGCGCACATTGGACGGCATAGGATTCTCTGTGACCAATGAATCATTTCCATGGGATTTCCCCAACAGACCAAGTAACAGGTGATGGCTAACAAGTGAACTAACAAAAAAAAAAAAAGAAAAAAGAACAGAAAAATACCTTCGATTTTGTTTTAAAAAGAAAACGTGTAAATACAGTCCGTTTACAATCGAAGAAGTCGATCGTCGCGTTTTACGAGCGCACAGAAACGATAAAATGTCCTTCCTCGGCTCTATCGAATAACTAAAGTAGCAATAAACAGGAAAAGAAGTGATAGCGACTGATAGACGCGTAAACGTCTTTATTCGAACTTGTGCACGCAAACAAGTACTGTTTTTGCGAACATTTTCACTCTTACGTTTTAATGTAAATTGCTCTGATTCCTTTAATTATGACCTTTCCGAACCGATGATGTAAATTTAATTCGATCAAATGATTAAGAAATGAAAATAGTAGGATGGTATTAAATATACTACTGAAGTGTTGCCAGATATGGTTTCTAGTGTGGCGTTCAACGTGCACACTGAGCCAGTGGAAATGGCCGTATGTAGTAAGACATACGTTAGCAATACGATGCTATCTTATATTACTAGTAACGTTATTCGAAGTTTCATTACAATTCGGCAACAATGAAGCTTTTTGAAGTTTGATGGTTTTAGAAAATAAAAATACACAGATCTCAAAATCAAATTTATAACCTTGCTTCCCAAAGGATTAGTATTATTTCTATCTATCATCCACGATCCTCAGTTCTCAGAATAGGGTTAACACTTTACCACGTTAAAGGAGCTGAAAACTTGGTTAGGCGAAGCATTTATTTCTCCCAAATTTTACCTATTATTCTTCCAATTCTTCGTAACAATTTCTAATTAAGTTATTGAAAGGCTATTAATAATGCGAGCAACATTTCTACCCACATATGGATGACGTGGCAGTTAAAGGGTTAAAAGA
Organism: Stelis phaeoptera; assembly: GCA_943735885.1. Classification (NCBI taxonomy): domain Eukaryota; kingdom Metazoa; phylum Arthropoda; class Insecta; order Hymenoptera; family Megachilidae; genus Stelis; species Stelis phaeoptera. Next base: position 11,465,911 of record OX030933.1, read on the forward strand.
GACAGAACGAGAACAAGAAGCGAACAACGTGTCGCCAAGATCCTGACAACACAAGTGTACTTTCACTTTTTCAAACGAAAGTCAGGGGCAATTATGACAGAATGACGTGAACTTTTTCGCAGCCGTAGAACAGGGCGACAAGTGCATCGGCCGATCGTTGGATGACTCCGGTTCGCAAGCGAGCGTCGGTGTTTGCCATCGGGCCCGTTTCCAGTGGACAATTTTCATCTGCACGCGGGATCGTTGACCGTTACACACAGAGAGGAGATAGCGATTAAAAGCGAACGAGAAACAGGGAGAAAGGTAACGCAACGTAATGTAAATGTGGATGCGGTTGGCGCGTGCGCCTGCAGTAGGGCAGGGCAAGACGACAGCTGTTTCAGTCCTCAGGCAACATCAGCGTTGCACCTGCCTACTTGCTTGCCTGCTTGCTTACTTACTTGCTCGCTTGTCTGTTCGTCTGCCTGCTTGCTAGCTTTTGCCCGCTTGCCTGCTTGCCTTCCCGCCAACCTACCCGACTCGCAGACACGATTCGCTTTTATTGGGTGACTGATCTCCTGAATTTCGACGAACCTCGGGGATTATCCGGCAGTCGATCGTTTCCTATTATAGACAGTTTGGGAACGGGGCGTGGGTGTTGTCGGACGAACACCTTGTTAGGATAACCTGTACGAAGATTGAGATACTATCGGTCATCCTTCTGGTTAATCGGGGTACTATTTGGCGGAGATGTAGTTGTCGGGGGTGATCTGGGTTCACCGTAATCGGTTCGGCGGTCATTGACCGAGGACACTATTATTCTACAATACTATTTACAACCATAGAAAAGTTGGCCGTAAATTATTTTGATTTCTAGTTCATAAAGCATTTTTTTCTTGCAATATTTTACAAGATCAATTCGTTCAATCCCGAGAGAACTCATCTTATTTTGAAACTTTCTCCGACAATCTGCTTCCAACCATTCAATTTAGAATATTTTTTTATAAAAAAATTACAAAATGTTCTTGAAATGTTACTCTTTTATATACAAAAAGTTTGAAATAAATTAATCGATTAGATGCTTTTCAAAAAAATTCCCAAAAAATCGCTTTTCTTTCGATCTTATGACTGCATTGTTTCGTTTTGAACTCTGGTACCATTGACTGTCTGCCCTACTACTAAACTTATCAGTGATATACCGAATTCACTACTATTATGTTATCCACACGAGTTAATTTGATACTGATCATTTTACCAATTGTTCACCGCTTATCTAACAAATACAAAGTAATTCTCAACTATAGGTATAAATCGTGATAATATGTCCTATAGATAATCTTCGAAGTCCGACGAAGAAAAGAAATCTCTCTTGATAGAAAATGGTTGAAATGATTTGCACAAATAATGATTTCGTCGGAAAATTGATTGATCGGCACAAGTTGACCATCCACGATTCTATCTCCGGGCAATAAATTTCAGACAAGTACCCCGCATGCGATTTGTAAGACAGCCACGCGAGCACGTGTTAAGAACGTTAACAGTTTATTTTCGGTCGGCGTGCACGCATAGTTCGGTGACGACGCCTAATATATCCGATGCGTCGTCGCCGTACGTTCGGCGCCCGCATAAGCAAGCGTGGCACGCGTCACGACGCCCCTTGTCCGCCGATCAACAAGGCGCTGCAAAACGTAGCCTAACGGGATTTAAAAGACCGATCTATCCTCGATCTTTCCTATCTCTTTCTCATTTTTCTACTTTGATACATCTGCCGTTATTCATTTTAATACGCTATCCTCCTTGTATCAATTATCCCGAGTAACATTTCGAAACAGATCTGTGTCTGTTCATTTCGAATTGTAAACATTTCCAAATACTTTTAGAGAAATAATGTAACGCGATACGATGTCTGTTTTGAATAAAAATCGATACTGAGATTCTTCGGCGTTCCACACGAGTTTAGATGAAGCTAAAAAGAAAGCGCTAACGCGACAAGGGTCACGTTCGAACGGGTCTGAGAAACGGACACCAGCTAGTGAATTGTAAAGCAAAAGACACGTTACAGTTAGCTCTGAACAACAGGCCTGTTGTTGGTCCCGCATATAATACGAGATGCGCGCATGCCATATAATATGAGAAAATACCTCGTTACTTAGATTCCGGTAATAGAGAGAAGCCAATGCCGGTACGTTCGCCTCGCTAGCGAGCCAATTTATTCGCCTAACCTCTGTGATTAGACCGCGATTTAATAAACGACCGGATTGCATCTACAAATAACAAACCCGATGAGAAATTTAACGTGACCCTTTCGGATTAATTTATTTTTCTCGATCAAACCTTTTTACATCATTTGCCATTTGTTGAACTGGCTTTAAATAAAGATGTATCAGTGTGTTTGGAGTGATTAAAAGGCAACGATATTTCACGCTGTCGAGGCACATTAATTTTCTCTTCCATTTGATCCAACTGACCCGTTGACCAAGAATCGACGGATTGATTGGCCAAGAGACTTCCGTTACCGCCGTGAAGTAGGCCTTGCAGTGACAGCGTTCGCCTTCTAAGTCGCGATTCTTATTATCCACTCCCTTCCCCCTTCATACACGAACCGATCATCCATCGATATCGATGTTCGAAGTATCAGCTTCGAAATCCAAAACCCACAGGAACGTGAAATTTTGGAGATAATCAAGGTGCGCATCTTATTTCATTGAGAAAACCTTTTAACCTTTTGCTTCGAGTCAGTTTGAAAATGTTCCCATTAAACATGACTGACAGATGAACTCAATCACCAAATTGAACTCGATCTGACCACTAAATCAACAACTGTCTTCATTACTTTTCATATCCCGAACGATACGTTTTACAGCGCCCGTTAACATTTCGATCAAGCACGATTAATGAATCGATCGAAAAAACTGTCCCGACCGATAAATAACTCCCAAGCCCGCTGTTGAATTATGAATAACACCAGAATAACCAGACAGGTTCGATTAAAAGTCATCGATGAATTTTCTGTTCGGATAATCGAATTAATGGGCGGTTAATTAAAAATAAAAACTTTGATGCGAAACAACGGAGCGGTGATCGAAACGTTCTGATAATTCAAACTTTCATTCGCGTGCAATAATTTACGCGTGAATAACCTTGGCGAAGAGGAGCGAAACGCATCGAGGAAAAAAAAACAGGGGAACGGTAAGAGGGAGTGTGGGTTCGCAGCTTGAATGAAGCTGCACCCACAACGATAAAGCGATGACAGATGTTGCAGCCGCATTAGATAATTAATCTGGCGAGGAAAGAGACAGAGAAAGAGAGAGGATCTAGAAATGACGGGCGTGGAGGGATGATTATCGGTCGTGTTTAGTTTTATTAGCTCGTTCGTTCGGCACGGGGGGTGGATTCAGCCTTCCTGACTTCTCGTGCCCTTTCGAACCCCTGTGATTTCGATTCGACCGTGGATAACTGAATTTGATCATCGAGAACCCTGTGAAACGTAAACAGTTTCGGATGGAAAGGGATGAATGCATCTTGTGTAATCGATGTGAAAGAAAATTATTCAAAGATTCTTTATTACTTGTGTTAAATGTAATTTTGAATAATACAATTTTAGGAACTCAGAAATATCGAAATGTTTCAAATCTTTAACACAAGCATTTACGATATTTCTTAAATGTCTGAACGTATAAATGGTTAATAAATAATTTCATAGACATCCAAAATGTTTTCCACCTATATCGAACTCATCCTCCAAACCGAAAACCCTCAGACTCGTTTGAACAACGCAAAATACCCACCGATGGCCCAAAAAGAGGCTCAGTTTTGCGAGAACAAACAGTCACGATCCCACGAACGAGACTAGAAGGAAGATCGATTCCTGGGAAGCCAATTAGAGCAAAAAAGTCAATGATCGATCGAAACGAACGAGACTGGGAGCTGTTAGGGAACGAAGAGAAAGAAGGATGAATAGGTCCACCTACGTAAGCTCGATGCCGGGAGAAGGATAAACACAGGCGATCTTTCCCCTCGATTGGTGGAAAAAAAAAAAAGAAAAAAAGGGAGAAAGAAAGAAACTTCCTCGCCCGGTTTCTCGGCTCTTTGACCGGAGTCGAAGGGGCTTTGGTAGCGTGGTGCCACGCACCCTGACATTATCTGCCGGTTTATTATATAGGTACCTGGTGGCACGCGCCCGCTCGGCAACAGCTGCTCTTGTGCCCGAACACCGGAGCTGGATGAATAAAGTGAGAGGCACACCTTGCTGCAGACGCGTGCCGGCAGCCTTCAAGATGTGAATACCGAGATCCTTCGTGTGTCTGGCCGTTGCCCTCCTTGCCTTCTATCTCCTGGAATCGGACCCGGTGAAACTTCCTTGGACCTCGTCTACCCAAGTACGGAAAACCTTGTTAGGAAATTGTTTCTTCGACGGCTTCACACTTTACTTACGACAGACGTGTGCGTAATGGTAATTGCTAATCGATAAAATTTACAGAAACTGGGGAGTTTCGATCTGTCCCTTTTTATTGTGTTAGGAAAGTGTTCTTTCTTATGTGACAGACTACTAGGTGTAACAGGCAAGATTTGCTAAATTACTAAGGATACTAGTTAATTGCTAAGAATAGTAAGCAAAAGGTGTGCTTAGATAAATTTTAATCTGTCGCAGCTCGTGTTTAGAAAATACAACCTTGAGAGATTTAACTGGAGCCAGATCTTAGTAACGAAATATATTTTATGTATGCGAGATGGTTGTCGCTAAAATTTGATAATTAACAAGTGTTACTATGTATGTAGAAATAGATACACATACTGGTGGAATTCATTCTGGGCACTTTGAATAATAAAAATATTCTTTATTTCATATTCGTGCAGAATATGTATATTCTGCTATGCTAAATTGATACCGTAATATTTTTATTGTAATCTATAATGTTTGTACTTAATATTTTCACATGATTTGGTTTGTGAACGTTTTAATTAAAATTTTAATTAAAAAGAAATCTAAACTGTGTTGTTATTTTTGTTTTTGCGCCTGGCAACACGAAACGACCCATGATGTGTTTAATAAAACGAAATATTTTAGAACAATGATTAGAATATAAAATGTAAATGATTATATATTAAATGCGTTTAAGTAAAAATTTAATAGTGTCCAGAATTAATTCCACTAGTGTATATCTATTTTTCCATGGAAAGGTTTAACTTTCTTAACGCGTTGGATGGAGCATTAGTCATCAAACAGAAAATTTGTAATAATATCAATATTGTAATTATATAATTCGTATAAAATCTAACGTCTATTCCTAAATTTACCCATTGCGTTATCTTAATAAAACAAGGAATAATCCCCTTGTAATTCACAGATAATTCTGACGAATCATTTCCTAGAATTATTCGAGTTGAAGACTACCTCAAGAATTTTTGAGTTAATCTATCAACAGCCTGCGGAAAATTTTTCGTATCGATATCATAAGAACCGAGTACAACTAATCACCTTCGAAATAGTTTCCTCCTCACGTATCTCTTCAATTAATCCTTATCTGTTAACGAGCTCGATTTCGAGAATTCGGACGCAAATTGTTTCTATCGTAAGAATGCTTTCGTTCTCGAACAAGAGCAGAGGGTTGTATTCTGAAGAATAAATCAACATTATCAGATGTTTGGCTCATTCTCAATCGATCATACGCCGGAGCTTTGATCGATCTGCTTAATCGATCTTGAATTTATCTACAGCCTGCGGCTGGAAAATTTTGACGTTGATAGCACAACAACCAGTAACATCGTACATACATATATCACTTTCAAAATGTTTCACATTTCTTCTTGAAATCAAGAAAATTTAACTTCCAAGTACCATGGTAAGGTCAGGTTTGATCCTATCAAATTAAAACTCATAATATTCGTGCTCATTCGAAAACAAATACCAATATAAATTATTATTTTCTTAGCTAAGAACTCAACTTTTGTTAGCTATCTCTGGATCTACGAATTACCGGAAGAACGTGTCACGGAGTTACAGCGATAAAATAATGTTTAATCAAAACGTACCACGTGTAAGACAATAAAAAGTCGAAACGAAGGTTGTCAACGGATAACGTACGCATCTGCGAGCGCTGTATAAAGATCGCGACCATCTTGCAGATGCGAGGATCTGCGCCTTGTTCAAGCGTGTTGTAAGTCAGCTCTCTCGAGTTGTATATATCGCGGTATTCATCCCGTTGCAATGAAGGGTAGCACCTGCCAGCTGAGCCAACAATGCTCGCTCGGATGAAGATCCTTGCATACAATTTTTTTATCACCGTTCCACGAGGAGCCGAACAACCAGCCAACTCCGCGTGCAGACTCCTCGGCATTCCCTTAACCCAGATACGTCCGCAGATATTTACTGGCAATTTTTCACTTTTACTTTCACGCTGCCATGTCGACAAGAAATCGAACCCTTTTGCTAAAAGCACTTTTGATAATCGACGCTGAATTCTTCTGGGTCTTGGGTGATTAACCCTTTCAATGTTACGGGTGTTTGTATTTCAAAACAGGAAACGATAGAAGCCTTTGTGTTAGAAAATAAAATTTTGCGGACACTTTGATGACTGATAATTTTATGGAATTTGGGAGCTTCGTGTCCTTGTGTATTTGTTGTATTTAAACGGAGCCCGTTGGTAGTTAATTACTAAATTTCAAATTGCAATTAATAGCTCTCATGCTACATAGAAATAAATTATAGTTCTTCTGTTAATACAGAGGATGTTGATACTAAGGAAATGAATAAATATTTTCTACGAATACAGGAATACGCAGTGCATAATCTGTCCGTTAGATTTTTAATTGGAGAACCGAAAATGACCTATTGAACCACGTTTATCTCACCTCGTAACATCAAGATCTCGCTCGAGCACAGAGATAAGAATCGCATCTCTCATCTGTTTCTTTCGTGGGGCTCGTGGCTGTAAAGGTCTGTTTAAATTCATGAATGTCACCTGCTGCCTCAAGAACGATCGGTGCTGTCTTTTAGTTAAGCCGCGCAATACACAACAAGATGCCTATCGAGGTTCGACAACAAGGTGGCTTATAGTTTCTATCTGCCTTGAATTTCCCGCCGAACCATTCATCATCCCTGTTTGGAATCGTACGTTTCCCGGCCACGATAGAATTTCCGATACGAACCACGCTAATTAAAACAATCGGTAAAGGGGTGTAAATGAAAATGATTAGTTTTGGCGAAAAGCACTTGTGATATTTACCATTAAAACTGTATGAATTTTATTATCAATAGAATTCTTGATCAAAATTAAGACATCTTTCGGCCAAAATTTTGACACGCTCTTTTACCCACCCAAAGGTACAGAATCGAAAATTTACAAAAATGGCAATCCAGAAACTCGAGCAGAAAAATGACCCAAATATAATAGCAACGATCCCTTAAATATGGAATAAATTTATATTTGTATAAGAAAAGATCTGTAGAAGAAAAGTTTCTGCAATAATAAGATCAGCATGCAATTTCGTTTCAATTACATGTACTCGAAGTGTTGCACAACGCAATGTCGATTGTTTCAATCATCTCCTACGTTGTTTTCTTTTTTTATATATATATTTTTTTTAAGGCTTGGCAACCCATATGCGTTCGCATCTTTGGTCGACGGATGGAACTGACAATAACCTACTCTGATCGAAGGCAGCTGGACCTTCCTCGAGTCATCTGCCTGTGTAGCTCGCGATGCGATAACTATTCCCCCCGTTTCCCCGCTTCGCGCCACGACCGCATTAATGGATATTTATTATCGTCATCGAAGGTGGGTACTCAGAAGACAGCTGACTCGGAGAAGAGTGCTGATCAAGCGACGGATGATGCGAACAAACCATGTTATGATCCATCGTTTCCTTTCCGATCGAAATTCAGCGCGTTCATTATTGCTGAATCGAGTTAAAAATATATGATATCGCGTTATGAAGTTGTGCTACTTGTATTTATTTGAAACATTGCTCGGAATTATTTGTAAATTGATTTTACTTTTGGACAGAGTTACTGGGTTACATTTTTAGTTATTTAAGGTAGCATTAACACTTTGTCTGCCACGCTGAAGGCGTTGAAAACTTCGTTCAGCGAAACATTTATTTCTATCAAATCATACCTATTATTCTTCGAAATTTTTGTAATTTCTATGATTCAGAATTTCGAATACCTAATTCGACGATTTTTAATTAAATAATTGACAGGATATTAATAATGCAAGCGAGCTATAATTCCAAAACTTTCGTAACCCAATTATCAATTAACCATTCATCCAATTATCAGAACCTTGGATTTCAAGGCTTAGAATATAAATACACTCGAAAGTAAATTTTGGAAAATCTCAATTTCAAGATTGCCTCGATTTAATGATAGTATAATCACTCGCCCGAACTATGAAGGCATACACGGCCCACAAGTCCACTCCAACAAATTGTACCATCACGAAAACGATTATCCTCGACGAGCAATTAATATATCTCTCCGGCCACCAGATACGTCGCAAATATTTGATACAACGACGATAAAAATGACAAGGTGGACGTGGTCGACGAGTGCAATTCTATCCAAGGGGACAGAGTTTCGTGTCGAGACGGCGGTTTTGGCACGCGCCTGCCACCGAAACCAAGTGTGGGAAGTGTACACACACACACACACACAACAAAGGATGACATAGTATTACGTCGGCCGGAAAGGCGGGAAATGTTCTAATATTGGTGTACGATGATCAGATAGGAAATTGTATAGGGACGTTTAACGAGGCGCGGGAAGGGAGAGGCGAAATGCCACGCTGTTAAAATGTCAGAACAGCATCCATCTAATAGGCCGGTACCACTCTGGCGCCGACCTATTGTCGGTGTATATAGTTCATCAAGTTACTTTGTCACGGTTTAGGGCCATCTTTTCCAGAGGGGAGATTCGTGAGATCGAAAAGGTTTCCTTCTTTTGTTTCTTTTTTCTTTCTTTTCTTTTCTTTACAGTCGTTGTTACCGTCAAATTATCATTAAACGTACCAAGCGGAGTCAAATGACCCGTTTCAAAATTTCAAATGTATGAAGGAGAAACCAGTCATATGTAAAAAGTGTAATTAATTGATTATTTTATTTATACAAATAAAAATTTATGTTTGATTATTTTATTCTTTCTAACGATCAACGTCTCTGACCCATAAGGAGTCAAATGACCATTTATGGTAACAATAAGTATAGGTAAAGTGCCGGTACGTTTAGTGTTATAACATTAAAGCCATTGTTGTTAATAATTGCTGAGTTTATTCAAAATTTAGATACGAATTCTGTGATAGGATCATTTTAATATTCAAAGTGTTATATTAAATATTCGTATGCAAAGTTTTGGAAAAGTAGGTCGAAATTTTTCCGAAATTAACACTTACGATTAGACGATTTATAATTTAATATTTTACTCTATTTCTATTTCTATTTTCCAACGTTTGAATTTGACAATGTACGAAACCGTTCTATTCAAGGATTTATGAATCTAATTTCAGTCTGACGATTTTATCGAAGAAACGTCATCAATTTCAGGATGCGGACAACCAGAATATTATCTAAACTTATCAAGTAACACGATGCTCGTTGCGTGCGAGCCACAAGATGATTCCGCTGTTTTGACGCGTGCAGACGAGTTAGTACGAGGACGTTGATGAAACTTAGAAATCTTTGTTTTCGAGCTCGTTCAAGCCGCGTTCTGTCACGGTTCGAAGATACTTTTTAATTTCAAAGACCAGAGTAAAGAGGGGGCTGCGAGCAAAAGTGTTCCTTTGTTCTTTCTGCTACGTTGCTGTACCGTGAAACGCCGACTTTCCTCGATGACGAGACGTCTAACCGATTATACAATATTAGAAACACTTAATTATTATCAAAGAAGAAATGTATCTATCGTCACATTCTATCCACAAAATATTACTTTATATCCTTGCGTCTTAATTCAGTCACAAATCGCAGTAATACTAATGCATTTGAAGCTTTCGATGAAGAAATTTGCGAATCGGAAGTTGTAGTAGCTAGCTTGGTTCTCTGGTCAGCTCGAAGGCAGAAGAGACGATACACACACATATTGGAGTGTCACATTTTTCTTGGCGTGTAAAGGTGGCCACCCACACGATCGTAAAGTGTATCGAAACGGAGCGTGCAGCTATCGGCGTGCAAACGTGTCCACCGGTTGGTCGATAACGGGCAGAGACGCCGCAGACTGTAGGATGTTCATCGGACACCGTATATCCTGTTATTCGGCCTACTATAATACGACGAGCAATGAACAAAAAAGAAAATAAAAAATAAATAAAATAATAAAAGTACGATAAAGAAGATGATTGCGGAACAAAGTTCCAATTGTTACGGGGTCCGGTTACCCACGAAGATGCAAATTTCTATGGGTATCAAGGTGTAATGAACTGAAATACTTGTAAAGTAGATTTGAGAAAATATTATCGCTGAAACTAAATATCAAACCGGTCAACATGATGGGTCGAAGATTTTTTATTGTAGTTTACGTTAAATTTTTATATTTTATTTTTAGCTTGATAGTAAGCAGTTCTAGCGTTAAAGATAACCTGTACTATGAAATCAGAATCCAAGTGCGACGATTTCGAGTAAGGATTTCAACTGATGAACGAACATCAATGTCTTTGTTAATTTTCACTTGTAAAGTATATAACAAATCGTTGTGACTGTAATGAGAAAAAAAATGACAATTCTGGAATTTGTGAAGAGAAACTGGCGAACGCCAGAGGTAACGAGACAACATTAACAAAAGGCATTCACAGAGCCGCGATACTGCTTATTACAGTTTTCCATTCCAAGGGCGATTAAAGACAGCCTATCGACTCCGTGAGATCGAAATCACAATATGAGCTTCTGTGTTCAGGTATGCAGAGTTGTATGGGCCTAAGGTATTGTCGATGAGTCAGACAACAACGCGGAATGTCGTTAATGAGTCGCGTTGGCCACGAGTCGAAACGCGAGAGCCTTTATGGCATCGCAGCTTTTCTTAGTTTTCGCGAATACAGGATATTTTTCAAGAAACTCTTTCATCGTCCCTCTATCAATCTAAACAGAACCGAAAATTGTCAAATTAAGCTGTAATATAAAATAAAAACTTCCCTCGGTGGAATTTTACATCCCCCAAAAGTGAAAAATAGAAAGATTGAAGGCAAGGGTCAATCACAAGTCATCCAAATTTTAAACCTTCGATCTTCATAGAATATTTCTAAAAATCTTTCTGAAAAACTAGTTCGAAATTCAGTCTAAATTATTAACTTTCTCCATGGTCCGTCACCTGAGGATTAACGAGTCCTCTACGACTCCGTGTCCCCTATGGGGCAAGAATTAAACGATCGATCATAATCGTAAGCCTTGAAATCGAGATAAATGAAAAATTTTCCACGTCAATCTCGTTCCCCTGCAGATCGCAAAACTGTAAGGTATCGTGCAATTAAATTTCCGTATGCAATCGTCGGAACGTACCCAAGAATGACACAGTGCTCCCGAATGAATTGCACGAAACGTTTTAATGGTGACCTATTCTCGAGCGTATAAGTCGTTGAATTGGGGGAAAAACGTATTTTTTTTTTCTCGTTTCGAAGGCTCATTACCAATCTCCTCGGATGTGGTATCGTCATGCAAGATGTCTGTAATCACAGACAACGGGAGAGCCAGCCTGGTACCTTGAATTCGCGTGTTCGCGGATCGTGGGAACTGGTGTAGTATCTTTCAAGAGCGTGGGTTAGCAAGTATTAGTGTTTATTCAACAGGCGGAACAATGCACAGGACTGTCGGTCGGACGTTCCGCATTGCTGCCTCCAAGATCACCAGCAGCCTCTGCTACTGTTCTAAAGTGTAGCTTTGTCACTTTTCGATGACTAAGGAGTCTTATGTCCTTCCCCCTTGCTCCTCCATCGTCCCTGATCGTTGTTAAGGAAATAGCAATTGTGTGTTAGAGATTACGTGATCGTGGACAGAGAAGGAGACAATTTTTCTGCCAGAATTCCATCTCATAAGTTGTCAAGCTTCGAACCACTTTGAATTCTGACAATCCTAAAAACCTTAACCTTTCGATGTGTAAATTAATTCTAAAAGAAATAATCAAAGTAATGTATCAAAGTTGGCGATATAATATATCTACAGCAGGGGTTCTTCAAATTTTATAGTCCGAGGACCCAACTCTTGAAAAACACTTTTTTTTCGGGACCCTATCCCAACCCTAGGCATTTTACGTCGTTCTTGAGAGTTCATTTCTGGCACAATAATCTCATAGACTTATGATAAATATTGGTAAAAATGTATCGCTGGTTATTTGAATAAATGGTCTTGCGCATTTATAGAGATGAACATTTTTATTAGAATATAGAATAAAAAACGTAAAATGAATGAAAAAAGTTACAAAAAATTGCATTGTTTTATTTATTTTTTTCTGTATTTGCAGTTGAACAAAAATAATTAAATTTTTACCAATTATTTTAAAAAGTCTTGACCATGTAGGATTTTTATTAATACCAGAACTACCAAACAGGTCAAAATGGCTTGCTTCGGATTTCTTATTTTAATTTTGAAAATTGATCAAGATAAAAAATTATTGTATACGTAAGTTTACATTTTATATCGTAATTATTTTGTTTTCTAAATGATTTTTAACTCAGAAATTAGGGTACATTTTAGGGTTATTTGAATAAAAGCTAAAAGTTAAGGGATACAAAGTTAAGAACCTATGACCTATAGAATATAAATGTACAATGGATATATAGCACTACTGAAGCTGACTGCAGTGAAAAGATTAAGCTACTTAATTAGGTCGTTCGTCCATCGGCGAAGATCCACCATTAGCCCGTTTCGTTGGTAATAGTAGATGAAACCGCGATAAATACGCTTCTAATGGCCATAGTTAACAGATAAACATTGTTCATCTTCGAGTGAAAAGTTACGGTAGAAACTCAGTTCCCTGGTCGAACAATGTACTACACGCGGCCCGATGTGAATTACCAAACTCGGCGCTAAGTGAGCGGCTAACCGAAAAGCCGTGTGCGCGGGGAACCAGCTTTCGCAACGGCGCCGTTAATTTCCCATTCAATAAAGACCTTAAGAGCAGTTTTCAACGACGCCCGTTACGCAAATGCCAATTGGTCCCCGGTACCAGTAGATCCCCGAGGCCTAGCCTCGATTCCCGTTCCCGTCGTCATCTCGCGCACGAACAATGGCCACGATTACGACGACGCTCTCTCGCCAGACAGACAGAACGGGCTGGCTGGTGGATTTCTCAGGTGAGCCACGTTAACGCAATTTCCATGAAAGGTGTGTACTCCACGGAAGACAGCTCGTGGAGCTGGCGAGGTCCCCGGTTATTGATCGGTCGGCTTGGTTGGCTGGCTGGCTGGCTGACTGGCTGGTTGATTTTACTCCCGACCCGAGGAGGACCATACTGGATGTGGTATGGATAATGGTCGTCTATACCTACATGCTACACCCACACCTGCCCGCGTCGAGCCACACGCGTAGGCTGCAACGAGGGAACGACGTAGACACACGATTTAAAAACGAGGATGATTCTGGAATTTGGGAAACAGTCGCGACATTGGTTCTGCGGTTGAACGGGCTTATGTTCTTTATTCTCTTAGCTATGATTAGGTCTCGTTTCGTAGGGTTTCGATTACTCTGTGACCAATGGCTTCGTTTGAGAGATTCGAACCGACGATGAACTAATTCCGAACGCGAAATCAGAGACGGATGGTTCGATCGTGATTATAACGACAGTAGGAGAGGAACGATTGATTCACGAAAGAAACGCGACGATGTACGAGGACTCCAAGTTCGCCAACGTGGCGACGAGGATACGAGGTAGGTGGTTTTGTAGCCTGGCAACCTGGGCTAGTTCCAGCCGTAACCACACCCTCGATTGACCAATTTATTACTCATCCAACGAGCCGTCGTACTCGGCTACTGTGCGCCGCAGTGTGTGATTCTGATGCCGCTTGGTCGATCCCCGGGTGTATCCCGTATCGTAGCTTGGATAACCTAGATTTCGATGCTCTCCTTCTCCCCTTTTCAATTAGCTTCTGATAATCCTGGGATCCTGGGATCGATATCCTTTTGCGCTCGAATACCTTTCCAAGAGAATCTTCAGATTCCTTCAGAAATTCAGTGCTCGACGATCATTGAAGACGATTGGAGCCACGTTCATCCGTGACAGGAGAATTTTTGCTGTCACGTCCGATTCCGTGGCGGTATAACCATCTGGCCTGCTCCCTCGTGGTGGTCGAGGCAGGGGAGGAGGATTCGTGACGTGGGCGGAGGTACGAATGCGAGAACTTGCGAGGAAGCCTTAATGATCGAACGTTCGCTTCTTCCACGAACCCGGGGGAATCTGATTCAAGGGGGAGAAAGGGGTGGCCGCCGCGTGGGTGGACGGGTGGCCCGTAGGCTAAAGTCAGATCTCCAAGGTTTCATAGGTGTGTTGGCTACAAACGGTTGCTAGGCTACCACTAGGGAGGCAACCGGTCAATACCTCGCCTCTGCTGCTGCCGCCTTTACCTCCGCATGAGCTAAAACGTCACCGGTGGAGAGTTGCTCTCCACCTGTCCCACCCTTCCTACCGACCCTCCCCGGCCACCATCGACGCCAGACCAGCAGCAGCACCAGGACACCATCCCCTCCTTTACTGGTCACGCCACCACCATCCAACCGTTCTTTTTCCACTCTTTTCTCTTCCTCTACCAACCACCACGGACGCTAACCCCTCATCCGTTTCACGTATCTCGTTTGCTCTAGCTTTTACAGCTACTACCACGATGTTCCTTTTCGACCATCTTGCATAAAATAGAATCAAACCGAGTCTTCCGGTGAGATTATTTCTATAAACACTCTGCGACTAGGTTGCAGGTACACGATCTACAGAATTTTCTTAACATCTAGAAAATATTACGCGCGGAGATCTGCATCGATTCCTTCGGCTGATCTCGAACACTGCACGTAACGTCGTCGTGCGCCTTCATTCAAGGAGAGCCGTTACTTATTCATGGTCTAAGTGACGTTCGTGGAACTTCCTCGATAAGAACATGCAACGTCGAAGTCTACTTTGGAATAAATATATGTCTTCAGAGGACTCATAGTATTCGTTCGAAATGAAACGATTTAAGATTCGAAGAGAAACAATTAACCCGTCGCACTCGACTGTCTCCTCCAAAGAGACATATTTAGTTCACCAGAGTATTTTGAAACGCGACATTTCAATTTTATTTGTATTAGAACACAGGAAATCGAGGAACTTTAAACTTTTTTGTTTCAAAATAGCACCTTTGATTTTCAGAAGTTTTCGTATCCAAAGCTGCTCCGAGTGCAAAGGGTTAAATATAACCAAAAGCAAGGGTTTCATCGGAACGAACTTAGTACAATAATTTCCGAGACGATATATCTCCCTTCGCGAGTACTCGTGTTCACGCGTGTTCCTTTCGTGGCGTCCTAGCCAGCCACCCATTTCCGGGAACCGCAGCCACGGGACACCCCCGCGCCCCGGGAAGCCCAAGGACAAACGAAAGGGTGTTCTATTTCTCTCCCTCTCGTTGCTCTGCACCACCCGCAAACACGCAACTCTTTTTCTCTTCGTGTACGTGTCTTTATGTATGTGTCGATGCATCCCCTAGCCAGCGGAGGGCGAACGCTTCTTGCGGCCGCTTCCTATCCGCCATTTTTCGACCCGATGACAACGTTACTTTCGGACGAAGGCTTCCTTTCGATGCTAAAAGGTCGCCTCTATTACCGGGAACACTCCCTGCATGACCAAGTGTGTATTTCGTTGCGGTTCCTTGCGGTTTGCCTCCACGTGACGTACTCAGTGCCGTACATTTCATGGAACCCGATACTTTTTGCTACGATTGTGACCGTGTATGATCTCAAATCTTCTTTACCGGCGTTGTTTAGTGTAACTTATGGAAATGAATTTCTCAGAAATGTTAATGCAGGAGACAAGTTCTATCCAACAGGATGTTTTGAAGTATCTGTTTAATGGCTTGTTTGCGAGCTGAGCACTATTGCTTTCACAGGGTTCATTAGAAGCTCTTTAACTCGTAGCGTCTTAACATTTCGGCTAGGAAGCTTGATTGTTCGTCTTAACGAGGTGATTTTATCAGAAAATTGTCCGGATGCAATCTTTCGCTATTAACCTCTCGTAAGAGCATTCTAAATTATTCTTCAAATACTTCAAGCTCTAATTCTCCTTAAGTAGATAAGTCTACCGAAATTTGTCGAATCCCTTAACTTCCAATTTCTTCAAATTCAATATCAGAAATATCGTAAACTCGAAGGTTCTCTAATTTTTATCTTATCTTCTTGGAGAATAGAATTAATAAACCTTCCTCAAATCCTGTGTTTCAATTTTTAACGTTTAATCTATCCATCTTGGCAAAGATCCAAATCGCACGTAACGTTCGAGAAACGAACAATGGTGTTCAAATATCTTTCTTCCCGATCGATAAAGATGCGCGCACGGTCATAGACATGGCGAAGCATCTCTCTCAGAAGCAGTCAGAGTCAAGTAATCTACCCGCAGGCAAGTCGATTCTTCAGTTTCAGCCGCGTGCACATCCTCTCCACAGTCTGGTTGCTCACCTGCGTTCACCTGTCTTCCGTTCACTTTCCTTACCCCGACGTGGGCGATGCTGAACGCGTACGATCCACTTTATGGCGACCATTTGAACATCGCTGCGTTTCTCAACGCTCCCACATTAACGATTAGACAGACACGATTACGCCATCGAGGGGATTCATCGTATATGGAGATTTTTCTTCTGCACGCATCAAAATCGCTCGTAGAACAAACGTTTACCGTGGTATATAGAATCATTTGACCATTTTGAATAAAAATTTAAGAAATTCAAAGACAATCGGGAATCGATTATTATCACAAACGTAGTTTATATATTTTATTCCGCCATCAAAGAAATAGCACGCTGGTTCAATAATAATTGATGAAGTAATTCTAAGCAACTGTAGTTTAAACGAAGAAAAGATACTGACGGAATTTTTTATATCTTGACTGTAATTGCGGTACGAATAGGATACTGAGGGAATAGTTTATTAGAAGAAGAACAGACGTTTCATGCTATGTTTACTTTCAGGTTGAAAGTAAAATAGAAAAATAAATAAAAAATAATTAAATTTGAAACAGTTGCAACAGATCCTAGGAAACTAATTACTTCTAACGACAGAAGATACCCCAAGGATTTTTCATATTTTAATTATTAGGTTGTTACGTATGAAATGTCCGATTTTGTATCATCAATTTTTCGATAACCATTCGTGTCTTTGAGATGTTTTATACGTCGATTCAAAGCTTAGAATCTCCTCTTTCACAGATAATTTTCATTTTTCAATATTTACCTACTTTGATGCATCCTTCTCAAGTTTTTATCAAATATGTATCGACATGATTTTTACGAAAATCATAAAGCGTTTTGATTCGTTGAAGAAAATGTGCAGATTCTAACGATTCTTATCTTGAAATAAGACTATGATTTATTATGTTAAATTATCATCGAAATTTTGTAAGATTCATGTGTTTTCTTAGATTTCCGTGAAGCACGAATAATCGAAAAAGAAAACGAAAGTAGAAAACTTAATTCAATGAAAAAATGTACAGATTTTAATACTTCCTATTTTAATTGTTAACGTTTAATATCAAAAATATGTTTATTTAAAGCTGCCATTATAAATCAAACATTTCATATGTAACAACCTGATAACATAACCCGAATAGAAGAGAAGAAAAATGGGTTGGATGCAAAAGAGTATCGATTAATTCCGACAAATGATAATCCAAAGAATCGAAATTTGTTTCTAACGACAATAAGGTAGCGACAGAATTTTTTATTCATTATGCCGCATCAAACCCCTATATTCACACCCTGAAGTACTGGCGCAAAGTCCACGATTAATCATCATCACCCTGTACGCTAGCTGCTCTTGAACAAACGTATCTTTCCGCGAATCAACGTTGCAACACCTTTCGAAAATGATCGCTCGAAATGGTTCACGGCAGAAGAGGCCCGCGTCCAAGGCCCGAGCGAACCGACTCGTGCTACGCTTTGCATTGAATGTTAATTAATGAGAAATGCGATCGACGCGGTTCGTTCAGGAGGAAATCGAGAATATAGAAAGCAACCGACGTGGCCGGGAGAAGAATCGACTGGGGGCAAAAAAAAGATTGGCTAGAGCCTAGGAAACATTATGCCTTTTGTCAGCCAGCATTTTGAGTTCAATGTTCCCGCGGATGCTATCACGCGATTCAGACGCCATCGCGTTCTACGACCAGCGTTCCGCGAAAAACCGAACTCGATAGCCGTTCGATTATTTACGTATACCCGGTATAGATTCTTCCGTTGCCATTTTTGCGCTTAAATCGTTGGACGAAGGTTGCTGTAGC
Organism: Stelis phaeoptera; assembly: GCA_943735885.1. Lineage (NCBI taxonomy): Eukaryota > Metazoa > Arthropoda > Insecta > Hymenoptera > Megachilidae > Stelis > Stelis phaeoptera. Next base: position 11,484,314 of record OX030933.1, read on the forward strand.
TTGATCAATTCGGACAACAGCTGCCAGCTTCTTCGATGGAATATAACATTGTTTAAATTTTCTATATTTCAAATTTAAATATAATAGAATTTCTATCTCGTTACGTACCAAATGATCGAATTAAAATTATGAAGCTTCGGATATCAGAAAGCGAAGAAATGGAAATTTCTATATATTTGCCACGTGAAGGACGACATTCGTCCAAATAATTTTCCAAACGAACAGGAGAATGTTGCAAAAAGCAATGAATTATTAACGAAAGTAATTAAGATACAAATCATTGATTCATCGAAGGATCGACGAAACAGAGTTTCAATCGTGACGGAATGAACTGTAATGATATAATTAATTCGGTTAAATTTCCAGAAAAGTTATAAATTTTCTCACACGATATTCAACCGAGCATGGCGAGTCTATAACTCGATTCAACGTCTGAATAAAACACACTCACGAACACCATGAAACAGAGATATAGGTGTGGTGTCAAGCGGTAGGAAGCCAACATTTCCATAGCTTCTCAGCGAACGCACGAATGCGTTAAGTCGGTTATCTCGCCACGAGAATTGATCAAGATTAGAATTCCCACATCCGGATGCGTTTCTTATAAAGTTTCCCTCTTTCTTTCATCTTGCACGACCGTTCCACGGTTAATCCCGATGCGTCCGTGTACTTTCTTTCATCCTCCCTCATTGCCGACAATTAAAAATGAAATAGAAACAATCAGATACCGAATCGCGACCTGCTCCAACAAAGTAGAAGAATTACCTTGCGCGGATCAAGGATAGTCAAGTTGTTATTTTTGAAACTAGTTAAGGTAAATGTGTACTTTTGTAGTAATTATGGAAATGAAAATGAATAATCGGTACTCCAATACTATTCAAGTCCTTGTTATTGACATGAAATATCATGCGGCAGTGTTCACTTTTCACTGTATTCATATTGCAAATGGTTGCAACTTCAATTTGTTTAAATGATCGCAACTTCCACAGTGACAGTGTACTATAGTCGCAAATTAGGAATCAATAATCTACCATAATCTTACTATAAATTATCATATTTAAGTAATTTTATCATATAAAAATTCCTTTTCATAGCACAAAGGAAGCAGCAAAATAATAAGAGCTATTAATGAGCAACTGCGATATGTATTTTCAGTCAAAGTAAATATATTAAAGTGCATACTTAAATCTTACAAAGTCGCTAATCTCATATGAGAAATAAATAATCGTAACGTTACGATCAAATTTTCGAATAAAAATTATTATTCACTTACCATCTTCGATACTGAAATAATATTTACAAGATAATTAAATAATCCAATATTACATATTATAAGAATCTAACAAAATTCTTCGCCGTGTAAGAATGGATAAAAATTTCAAAAAAAAAAGAACGACTGAATGAATGACCTTTCTCTTCTTTCTATAGCGAACAGAACGGTGGAAGAATTTTAAAACGCGAGAACGTATGGCAAACGATGAATATCATCCGCGAAGAAGTTATGCTTCTCGTTTTATCAACTGCCTTTTGTGATACGCGATCTGCTATATTTGCAACGGTGTCATCGAAGCAAGTTGTCGCGGTTATAATACGAGAACGATTCTGAGAAAACGGATGCGGCGCTAATATTTCCGTGCCACGTGTAACAACGCAACGCGAAACCTTCGAAAAATCGCCAAATCCGCGAAAATTTCTCTAGAATACCGACAGATTTGCACGGATCGTTTCTTTCGTTTCTATTTGATAACGATCATCGTCATTCCGTAATTACGAAAATTAACACGTTATCATGCGTTTTCGTTTCATTAATTTTCCTATCTTAAATCGCAGTAAGATACGACATCCAAAGAAATATTAAAACAGTCACTTTCGTCAACCAAAATCATGTTAAATTATTAGTTTTTTTTAAATACTAATCACGACTTTAAAACTTTTTTTAATAACTTTAATTTTTATATCTGTAACGATAATTAATTTTATAAATTACTCTAAATTAGCACCTCGTCTTATACAATTTTCAGACAGACCAAATTTCCCAATTTTTTCATTAAAATTCATCGCAAACTCACACCGAAATAAAGTTTCCACGAAACTTGAACAGAAATGCTTAAACCCCATCGTTATCCTACCATCTTGCGTGAAACACGAGAAAAAAAAGGCATGAAAAATGCAAAGCATCGAGGCAGAGGTATCCTGTTCGTCTTAACGCACTATAATTCTCCGGTACGGATAATTAAGGGAAGAACGAAGGGGAGAATCGTCGCAGAATGGATCGTAAACACCCTTCCACGGTTGCATCGATCTAAAGATGACGAGAACACGAGTGTACAATTTCTTTTTTCTTTTTTATTATTATTATTGCTCGTCGAGTATAAAGAAGTGGACGGTGCTCGGTGGCCGAATTAAAATGCATATGTATTCGATCGTTCTAGTCGGACTGATATCGGTCCCGAGATCGAATAAACAAACAGCCCTCATTATGCGCTGGATGACCCTTGATTACTGACCTTTTCACCTATACCGGCCACGCGTGAATTATTCATCGTCTTTAACGCCCATCCTAAAAACTCATCAACCGGACCCTGTCCAAGTCTTCTTCGACGACCGCGGTGTTAATGAATTCGAAACGAGGGACACACGTTGGACGAAACGCGTTTCCTTTACGGTGTTCGGAAACGGGGTAATGTGTTTCATTCTTGACGATATTTTATTATCAGTATAACCCTTTGTGTACAGATACACTTTTTTTTTACTACTTCGTGAGCAAGCTAGGTCGATTTTGAGACACTCGTCAACGCGTTTACTGTACAGTCTGGCTTCTAGAAGTATCTAATGAAGTCTTTGGATTTTGAAACGATTATGAAGTAGAAAAGATGTAAGGGTTGATAGAGAATGATTAGCAACGTTAAAAAGTTAATTGTTAAATCACGACAGGTGACGCAAAGCGTCTGAGAAAGTGTTCGAAGCCTTAGAAGCTAAGATTCGAGCTCGGTGCGGCACAATTTTATATCCTACGACTTTATTCGATCATTCAGGAAATAATTTCATAGAATTCCTTCCTCGTTCCAACTTGATAACACCAGTACTGTAAAATTCATAGTTACACGTGCATTCGTACTAAAATTACTGAACCGACCCAAGAAACAGAGAATATAAAGTGATCTGTCCAGTGAATGAACGTAATTCGTGTTAAACGAAAAGATAATGTTTATCATGCCTTTTTCCTTTTACAGAGTAATTCTCCGGCTAAAACGATTTTCTTTTTATCCATAATATACCAGATTTTTAAAGAAGATTTTAACTATAAAATATTGATAGCACAATGTTCTGAAATGTTAAACCATAACAACAAAATATTTTAGTTATACTAATAGCATTCACAGGATTGAATTACGAGTCGTTAAATAATGAGTTTTACATACATACAGCTTAAGCATTCGTTCACTGGACAGATCACCCTACTATCATTCGTGCAACTTTGATTCTTGCTTTAGAGATTTTTAAATCCATCCCAGTCAGAATTAGAATACCAAGTGAAGAAGATAATCAGGTTTACCCTAGATCTAGGAAAGTTTCGCGAAACGTACGAAGCATAGGATTCGCAGATGCGTTTCTCGTCCAGATGTATCCAAGTCCGTGGCGAGATAGGAGCGTATTAAAAGCTGCGCTCGCACACGTGTGTAGGACACCGGTGTGTAGGTCCACCTGAGCGAGCAGACGAGTGAGTGAGCACCAGGAGGAGAAGGTGTCTCACATGGGTGCCTCTGTTCCCTGCAACACGAGTCCCACAGATGGGGGAGACATCCGGGCAGCTGACGTTCAAATGAAACTGACTGACTGACTTCGGCTTAACCGACTCCACATCCTCCTTCGATTAAGGAGAACTACGTCCGGAGAGGTTGGAGAACGGAGGATGGCAAGTTTATATTCCATCAAATTGTGTGTTATCCCTCGTCCCCTCTGTGACAACAACCTGTCTGTCTGTCCCTTCATCGGTTGTTAAACCGTTCGTTCCATCCTTCCTTCCTTGTCCATTGTTCCTCGACCGTTTTTCCTCCACGACGACGACAACGGCGACGAATTCAGAATCGAGAATCGAGCAAGATTATTTGTTCCCGGAATGTCCGCACGATTAAATTGAAACGATTCACATGCATATGTATGCAAGCTGAACTTTTTTCCCCGGCTCTGTTTAACGAGCACGAACGGAGCCAACCGTTCGTAGGAGAAAGATTATCTGGTTTCGAAATGAGAATCGAGGCTGATCGTGGAGGCACCGTTTTCGGGATCGGCTCGCTGGACGACCAGACGGAATTTAAAACGTGCCAGGGCGTGAGAAGAACGTAGAAAGTGAATCGTGAGAAGTAACCGTGACGAATCATGGAAATGTTACGGTTCCCTCTTTTAGTTTTGCCCATAATAAATCGCAAGATATTCGTACGCGATTTCCTCCAAGAGATACTTAATTTTTCATCGACGTCGAATCGTTCCTTCAAGAGTTACGAAGACGTTTCACGCTTCTGTACACGGCATAAGGCACCTCTGTGCATTGTAGTAAACAGGTAAGGACGAAAAATGATAGAAATAACTCAATTTAAAAAATATAATGAAAGCCAAAGTAGCTAATACCATTGGTGGAAGGTCAGAGGAACAAATATTCCCAATTACAAATTTTTATGGGAATAAATAGAAATGAAATATTTCTTAAATATTTATAAATCGAGTACCAATATTCCGTGATTGCCAATATTTCTTCTCAGTTTGGTTTCTTCGTTTCTGGTCCGTGTTCACGAAGAAGATCCATCGATCTGTGGTGTTAACTGTGTCAAAATACGTGTTCTTATCAGTTCGATCCGATAAGATTGCGTGATATACGCAAAAGCATGCGAACGTGCCACGCAATAACTTCGCCTCGTATTAATTCAGTTGTTACAAGTGCTGCTCCCCTGTCATAGGACGATTAGCGAGAGATGATCGAGCACATGCCTCCCTGGATCGACTATCGATACACAACCTTGCCTCGACGCTACCACCTTTATCTTTCTATCCATGTTGATTATATCGAAACGTTATAACACGTCGAAATGACGCATCGTCGATCACACGTTACACTTTACCAGGTAATGAGTTAAACACGATTAACGTTGAGCGAGGAAACTTCGTTAAGAAAAAAAAGTTTCGTCTTCGGTGCAGCATAAAAGAATGTAACTTGACATTTATTCGATATAAATTGAATTACAGTTTCTACAAAGAACCCAATTTTAACAATACTTCTAATTAACGACTATTCAGCTTCCGATTGTACAAAAAGCAAAACGAACCCTATCTCATAAACGCTACCTTCAAAATTCCAAGTTTCAGCAGGTTGTTCTTAGCACAACCCACTTTCGACAAGCCAAGTGTCCAGCTTGAATCCTTGATTCAGTCCACTCTAGTTTCCAATGACTATTAACGACGTCTGAAAGAATGATCAAGCATTCAGCGCCGAGCTCCGTGGTCGGCTAAAGCTCAAAAAAACCTCCGGTGACATTTCGTGATCGTGTTGATAACGCGAATGGAAGCCGCGCCCTTGGTACGCTCGTTTCGTTCCGAAGATAATCCCCGACGTGGCTCGTTCACGGTGACCAATTTCAACGTACACACCGGGTTCGCAGGCTCAGGGTACCGAGTAGAACGAGATGGAGCGCGGCATTTGCGAGTACAAGGGGGAAACACGCAGGAGGAAGGAGAGAAAGAGAGAGAATGAGAGACAGAAGGAAAAAAAAACAGAGATAATGTACCCCAGGGACGGGGAGTAGCCCGTAAAACGTACGAAGAGGGCCCCGAGCTGGCTTCGATAAGAGCGGAGGGGTAACGAGCGGGAGAGACAACTGGAGACGGGGAGGGTACGGATAAGAGGAAGCGTGGGCACTCAGGTGTGACTCTCCCGCGGGTTCTCCTGCCTCTCCTTGCCAGCAGCAACAGATACGCGGACCTTGGTCTCCCCGTGCGCCTCCGGAAGTGCTCTTTATCTCTGTCGGTCTGTCCCCTCGCCCGTACCACCGTGCGTGCCTGCGTGCGTGCGTGCATACTACCTCTATACTTCTCCTGGCTACAGCAACAGCCACGTACGGCCGTTCGATTAACCGAAATTTCGATCGTATATGCTCGCATCGACCAAACTGTTCCGATCCCTGCGACGTATTTCCTGCTTTTTGGCTGCACGTGGCTGCAGGGGTTACCTGGGGGGAGGGGGGGTCGATGGTGCACCCCACGATAACGCGTAGCTGCGAACCCAGCTAGGTCGAGTTTGAGACAGTGGATGATTTGAAAATTCATTTTTTAGGAAATCTTTGGATTTCGATTGCAAATCTGAATAGTTTGATACAGTGAATGATTTGGAGGATAGATCATTTGGAGAGTCTTGGGGAAATAAGTGTTTTAGTTTGGATACAGTTCTCTTAGAAATATGATACTGTTTTATAATCGAAGATTGCGGGTTACAATTAGGCACTCTGGATCGATCTAAAGTTGAAGGCAGCGTGCACGTTGAATTCTATCTTGGTGAAAAGAAAGTTGTTCGTCGGTAACGTACAGAGAGCACAATGTGTGTACCACCTGCTATGCACACCGGCCTCTAACTGTTCGATTCCTCCCGTTACACACGAAACAATTTCGTTTCGCGATACTGAAAACGGGAATGTTTTCCATCAGGAGACGTTTTATCACCGAATAATTTATTAATTACGGTAACCAAGAATGAAGGAAGAGACCATTAAAAGTACCATTAGAAGATAGAACGTCTCGTTTTTTGGGTTGGTAGCGTGACACAGTGTTTTCGGCTCGTAAACAATTTCACACAAGCAAGTGTTATTGTATATCATTTTCAAGGTTAGGTTCCAATAATTGTTTCAGTCGTTTCTGCACGATAACGAAAGACTACAAGTCTCATTGCAAACTCGGGAAAAATTGTTATAGTTTGGATGGGATGTTTTGGTGCATGCACCTTATAGTTTAGACTTTAGACCGTGCACCTTCTGACTTTCATTTATTTAAGTCTCTACAGAATGCTCTTAGTGGTGCAAGTGCCAAAGTTTCCTACGTACATTTTTTGAAAGAAAGACCACCGACTTGGAAAGGTCATAAACGAAGGTAGCAAATACCTCTCTGATTAACCATATGTGTAACAATTCGAATAAATCATTGTAAAAATAATGAAGAAACGGGACGAACTTATGTCACAACCTAATATTTGTTCAAATGAAATTCAAAGATTTCTAATGAAGATAGAGTCCTGAAGTCCTGAAGAGAATCCACCGTGCAGTTGTCGACGACTGCTCCCAATGCATGGCGTGTCGCAGTCTCGGGCAAGAAAACAGGCACAAAGGGGACACGAAACTCGGTGAAATTCGCATTACGTATTACATAGCGATGAATCCGATGCGTCTTCGAAAGGTAACAAGGCTTCGTGCAGGTGTACGGGGTAACCGAGTGATCGACGGTTACACGATTAGACGCGTTTCGCGCATTTATTTACACGCAAGACTAACTAAGCCGGTCTGCCCGAGTGTTCGAAAGGTGGATTTCCTTCAATTTCGCAAATCCTTGATTCCTAGCTAATTGCTAACCGCGTCCACGGGTCGAGAAAACGCTCGAAGACTTAATAAATATATTCCCCAATTCTCAATCTTTCCGTTATCATCAAATTCCTCAACATTCAATCTTTTAAGAGACAAGTATCGAGGACAGGAAATATTATAATATAATATATCCAAAAGGAGGAGAGCGAGAAAACGGAAACAACCGAGTTCTGTGAGAAACAAAAGAGTCACGAAGATGGATTAGCGGTGCGGAATAGTTGGTCTGGTGGGGCTTAATCGGATGAAGAGACCGACAAACTGGACGTCCTCTTCAGCTTTAGAAGCATCGACTGATGCGGCACAAAAACGTTTCCAATACACATCGATAAATTTCGATACCCACGTCCCATCCTTGTAATTATATTTCTTGTATCGATCAAAATGTGGATTGTTCCCAAGGAACAAAGAGCTTGATCAAATAACGAAATAGTCCAAATGCGTTATCGATTAAACGAAAAGCATTTTATTCCAGACTCGACGAGGATGATTCATCGAATAAACAAAGCAGGGGGGAAAAAGTGAAATACTTTTTTCAATTAGAAAAACGATTTCATCCAAGATAGGTGTAGTTGGAAAAAATTATTCAGCTTTCAACGAGTACACGCGATGAAGGCCGAGGGCGAACGGATCGAAAGAGGAAAGATAGAATCGCGAGGAGGAAAACGGGCGGTGTTTTTACCGAGAGGAAACGTTCTTTCCCGCTCGTGGAGAAGAGGAAGCGGAGCAAAAGACGGAGAGGAGACAGACGGGAGAAGAGATGCCAGAGAAGCAATGCTAATTCCTAGCTTGGAGTTGGGAGAACCCGAGAGGTTTCCCACCTTCTACGGTTTCCCTCTTCTAGACGGTATACGACGGCCACTCGTCTGCCGACCGTTCGTTCGAGATGATAATCATTTTCTCTTTTTCGCGATTGCTCGATCGAACGGATAATCAAATCCTTTTCAGCTATAAGTAATTATCCGTGTAACTCTTCAGGAACGATCGATAGAGACAGCCACCTTTTCGTACATCGGCTGTTCTTTTAACCCTTTTCTTACGACCATATCTATCACTAAATCCTTCCAAATGTTTTCATAGCAAGAAAATTAGCTTACGACGTGTATTTTTATATCCATAGTAACGAAAGGGTTAATTCCATAGCCAGAATTTTCAATGTTTTCGAAAATATTTTTAAAGGTACTCTTATTTCTAAATTGCAGCAAGATTGATTACTTTCTTACTTTCTTTGCTTATGCTTATGAAATCTGATTCTTATAAAATTTCATAATCCTCGGTTCGTAATAAATCTAATTCTCAATAACAAGCACATCTTTCGTGGCATAATTGAAGACGTAACAATATTTTCTCACGTAACACGAGATATTCTTAGCAAATGAGTCTTAACCCTTTGCACTCGAGTGGCGCCTCTGAGGCGACCTGTTTAATCTACTACAGTATTTTGAAATGTGAAATTTAAGCTTTATTTCTATTAAAATATAGGAAATTAACGAAAGGAATAAAAATAAATAAATCCATTGGCAATTTGCAACTCTTTCCTTTTAAAATAGTGTGTTTGATTTTCGGAAGTTTCGCTGGAAAAGCGAACTAGATCTGTACGTATCGATAAATGCCTCGACCGCAAAGGGTTACAATTTTAGTGAATTGACTTACAACAGTTTTACAGGTTTAATCATTCTAATTAACGTGTTAAAAAGATTGCTGCTTTCAAAACTTGTGTTATCGCAATGAGAAAGACCTATCTCTTGCACCTGATCGTGTATCGTTGGATCTTGAAGAAATTATTGATAACTGTCGAGTAACGCGAGCGTGCCAGCGTTATCGGTCTTGTAACGTTAGGATGTAACATCAAACGAAATCGATGACGAGATAATGAACGCAGACGATAGAACATCGAGCGAATATAAATCGAGTCTGAGTGAAAACTCTGCGAACACGTAGGACACATTGTTGTTAACGCCTCTTCTCGAATGATTTTTAAATAAAATCCAAGAATTCACGGAAACCCCCGCGACATCTGTCGGAGAAGCCGCAAGATGATAGAAAACTTGGCTGATAAATTCATTTCCGTTTCTTCCTTCTTTTTGTAATTTAATAATAATCAAACTCGTGCAAAATTATGAAGTGTAATCATTTCATTTATATATGAAAATTTCTGTTTAGAAAGTGTTGCTTGACGAAAATTGTTAACACGTTGACTGCCACAGTGAAAACAGACGTGAGTAGTCAGACACGTTGAAATCTTAATTATTAACAATACAATCAACTAATTTTCAAATTTAACTTTTCAATTCGATAGCTAGCATTATTAGCTTAATGATAACGCTATCCGTGGTTTGTTTCGTAATTTCTTTTATTAATTATTTGATTGTAAAAAATTTCGGGTGCCGGTCACCGGTGACCCCCGTGGCAGTCAACGTGTTAATCTTCGTCTCTAACGAGTGAATTTTGTCTATATTTGAAGATTTTTTAATAAAGGTCCAAGATTTTGACGATCGATCAAGTTTCGATTGAAAAATTTAGTACTTTTCGAGGATAGATCTAAAAAGATTCGATGTTTTCTAATTTCTAGGATCGATCGTTATGAAATATCGGAGGTACGGCCCCGTTATTGACGGTGCAATTCATAATTTTCTCTGTGCCTGTTTCCCCACGAGAAATATATCATTTTATATAGTCTGATTAACGTCGCGACCATTATTGGTAACTTCGTCATCTTGTTTCTCTGAATAACACAGTGGTGCTCCGTAAATTACACTCTGTATTATAGAAGAATCATTCAGAAGATTCCAATCTCTAATTGAAAAGGAAGAGCTAAGAAAAACATAATGCATCGTATTCGACAGAAGAAAATATAAGTTTCTATGGGATCAAAAATAACTTTGATTCACCCTGAATACCCTGAACTTCGTTCAAATAAAATTAGAAAACAAATTCGCTAACCTCTGAGTTAAAAATAAATTAGAAAACAATTTAAAATAAGAAATCTGAAGCAAGCCATTTTGACTCGTTTGGTAGTTCAAAAGTTAATCAATAAACTGGCCCATAGTACAGCGAACCTTGAAATAATTTAGACACTCTTTAAAATAGAATAACTTTCTTAAAATTAATCCAAACGACTTAATTTTATTTTATTATTTTTTAAATAAAGCTAGATGAATTGATTTATTAGATGACACGTTTTCGTCAATTTGATAGAATTTTAATTATAGTCAGAATCGTGAAGAAACTAACGAAAAACCTTTGCAATGTTTTCAAAAGTCAATAAAAGGAGTTATAGATTCGATTTATTTGAGCAAATTACATAAGCGTGTAAATCAGTGATTTTGTATCGGATTGCGAGTAGGGGGCGGCATCGAAATCACTAGAAAGTCGAAATTCCTCGAGTCGATGGTCGAGAACCTCTATCCGTTGTTTAGCAGTTGTCATTTCTCGGCTAGTAGTCGCGAGTTACGACGGCAATACGGGAAATGCTACACTCATCCACCCTGGCCAGGCAGAACGACCCGTTACATCGTGTGCTCTTTAACTGCTAATTCTCTCTTCTTCGTCGATGGTCAATCGTGGAAAAAGAAAAGCTACCTCGGATACCAGTAATTTTCCGTGAACCGAGCAGATCGTCCAACTGGAAGACGATTAACTCTATATCTTCGATTCAACCTTTTCTCTTGAAACTTTTCTTATTTAAAACAAACTATCTTTCATCGAATAAGAGGGAACAACGACCAGTAATATTAATAATCGAAAAATGGATTATTTTTGAAAGAAATCTAACAACATTATAGCGTTCAAAGATTCAATTTGTAATTATTAACAGTGAAAAATAAACTATTTCTTTCAAATAAATTTAACTTAAATTTTGTCAAATAATCTTCTCCCCGAGCACGAATAATTATTTCTAATAATAGCTGCTAATGGCACTAAAAAACAACAAAATTGACCCGTTATTTTTTAAAGTGGTATTAAGTCCATTTCTTCATTGTGTTTGAATTAATTTAAGAATATTGGCGAACGTTAATCAATTCGATAATAATTTTATTATGCAATAATAATTATTAAAATTTTTAAAGAAAATAAACGATTTTTTAACTCCAAATAGACTTATTCCACTTTCAAAAAAAGAATATTTTTGCGATAACATTTTATAGCTAAAATTCTTTTGATTACTTTATCAAAAAATCGTGCTCCATTGAATCTATGATTATAAATATAAAAAGAGGATATCTATATCTTACTAAAATTACTATTAACTCATTTTTTTTCAAAAGTGGCCTTATACCACTTAAAAAAAAAAGAAGAGGCTCTATTGTAAAAATAGATCAATTAGCACACCTCTTTCTCACGAACATTAATCATTAATCATACAACTTAATAACGACCAAAACAACGCGATTAAAATCATAACACGAGCAAACGACAACAACGTTCCCGCACTACGACCACCACTTCCGTTATCAGTGAGCCTCGATGAAGAAAAAAAAAAAAGAGCACGCGTTATCTAAATACGTGTTAGGTAGATATGTATTCGGTTCAAAAGATCACCGGACGGCGTGGTGGTTCGCGGTGATGACCGGAAGTTGTCGATACCGTAATGTTCGGGTACCAAGCGAACCGGAAGCAGGTCCCACGTGTGCTACAGAGAGAAAGAGAGAAATAAACGGGAAGGGGCAACGGGAGACTGTTTGCTTGTACGATGACTTTCTTAACGAACGACTCAATAAATCAATCACGTAAAAGAAACTTATGCGCAATGTTTTTCGCATATGTATGATGAGTTATTAAAGGACCCGTCGGGCCAACGACAATTAATTTGTAAGGAGAAAAAGACGGATTCCCGATCTTAACCGCACCCACGTTAGCTACCGGTGACCGACACCCGTTTACAATCAAATAATTGACAAAAAGAACTATGAAATAAACCGCGGATAGCGTTGATATTAAGGTAATAATGCTGGGTGTCGAATGGACTGCATCGTTAATAATTAGGATTTTATCGTGTCTGACTACGTACGTCCGTTTTCACTGTGCCACTCAACTAGCACGCTAAAGGCGCTGAAAACTTTGTTAGGCGAAGCATTTATTTCTGTCAAATTTTACCTATTATTCTGACCATTTTTCGTCATTTCTATTATTCAGAATTTCGAATACCTAATACAACGATTTCTAATTAAATTATTGAAAGACGCCCACATATGGGTGGCGTGGCGGTTAAGTAATCCGTATAAAAATAAAATCGCTTGGTTATCATGGGGGTTATTTCGTCAGAAAATTATACGATTCGTTCTAGAAAGGCGATAGATAGGAAAACGTATTTTCCAAGGTCACAGTGATCTCCGTTTTTTTTTTCCTCCCGATCGAGAAAGCTCGATAAAGGGTGGCGCGGAGCGGAGCGGAGAGCAGAGGCGATCACGATCTCACCGCATCTAAAATCACCCGGCGGTCCTCGTGATTGTATTAATTCACTTGACAGAATACAGAATACGGGACGCAGAGTGTATACAGATGCGGGAGAGCGTATCAACAGGCGGTGGATGTGGATGTATTGTCTTCTCGGCTCCTTTCTCGCATTAGCATAAGAATTCAGCGTGTACATGATCCGCGTATCAATGGCCGCCCCGGTGAATCAAGACTTAAATCTTGCACCATGATCACCGGCGACGCTCGAATGGTGAAATATCGTCATCGACGATTGAAACCTGGAACACGTTGACCCGTCGGGACACGGGACACGGAAAACCTAACGGGGTAACCGACGTATGCCTCTTCTGGGAACGCTGAACCTTATTGCTGAACGTGTCCAAGAAATTCATACATCTTTTGTCGCGTCTCCTCGTTTCGAATCTTCGAAGAGATGAAAAGATACGATTTTTGAAGATTCTAGCTTGCTGTTTTGGTTTCGGTGTTTATACGATTTTTGGCATTATTGAGTTTCAATATGAAATATGATTTTATTTCAGATAATTTCCTAATTGTATGCTCCAAAAGGAACTGTGCAAGGAACGAAGAGATCTGACTTTTGTCCTATGCACTCGGTTATCCCCTCTGATGGGACATATTTAATTTACCAGAGTATTTTAAAATATGGAATTTAAGTTTTATTTGTATTAGAATATACAAAAATAGAAATAGATTCATAAGCATTTGGAGCTCTTTTCTTCCAAAATCGTGCATTTGGTTTTTGGAAGCTTTGCTGGTAAAGTGGACTAGAATCGATCGTATCCAAAGATACTCCGAGTGCAAAGGGTTAATATCCCTAGACAGTGATGTACCATATACATTCAAATTTCTTCTGAACTTCCCAACACAAGTACTCGACCTGCGGAGTCTGGGTAACGAAGACAAATTCACGAAGAAGCTGAAAGCTCGACATCGTACCAAGACTCACGTAGAATCGCGATAAATTACAATGTCCAGTTGAATATCGTATAAATTTCACTTCCCGTGTACAACGAAACCATGCATCTCTACGATGCACGTCATAGATCCATCCTGAACAGACTCAGTTTCTTTTCCCTCGAATTCCTTCAAACATCTTCATCCCTTACGTTTCAAACACCAAGTTCTATAGAATTTCTTCGTGGAACCGGGGAAGAAAGGTGAGCCAAGGTAGATCGTTTCTCGTGCAAGAAGGAAGATTGAAAACAACTCGTGTTCAAGGCGGGACAGCAGCACGGATGTGCAACACGGCCAACTGGAAGGATCGACTCGATCCATCCAGTGGCTCCAGTCCCAAGAACAGAAATTGTTACGTGCCCGCTTCGTTGTCGTGATTCGAATGCTCATGCGTGTATCGGCCGCGGTCATCCAGAGACGAGAGGACAAGAACGAGAGAGTTCCGTGGCGTGGCTCGAGCGGAGAGAGCTTTCCTCGACCCGTAATACACTATCCTTCATAAGTACCCAGCTGATTGTTAATTCAGAGCTAAATTACAAGAAGACTGGTATTTTCGAGCAGCTATACAGAAATATACCTAAAAAGGGCAGGTTATCTATGAATTTATCTGGTTACGCGTTGAACACTGAGGGTTCACCGACCACCGGTGCCACGAATTTGACAAAATTGAATATTTGAAGGTTTCGTGTAAGATTCTATGCGATATAATTAGGAGCGAGTAGAAAGTTTCAATTACAATTGTAGAGTGCGAAATTCCTTCAAAAACTAAGGAAAGTATTCGAATATTTATGAAGGATAGTGTACGTCCGACGAGCCAAACATACGCAACACGGACCAAAGAGGAATTTGTGCTTGTAGAAGAGCTAGTGGTCGCGCGAACGCTCGTCAAAGGCGATTGCCCGTCCACGCGGAAGCAGAGGCAATACGCTCGCGAGCATCTATCCGTCGATCGGCCTCTCACTCGCAGACCACGTACTCCTCGTGTCCCCGTACACGTTCCTCTGGTGGCTCTCTTGTACGCCGGTATTTCGGTGGCGGTGTGTATGTGCCAGTTACTTCGCCACGACACACTGTGCAACGTCCAAATTATCGGGCCGAGGAATAGGAGAGCTCGATGCTTTCGCGACGAACATTCCAATCGTTGTGTCTCCACCCGACTCGATCGATTCTAGGTTTTCCAGGTGAAAAGTAGCCTCCATGGTTTCTTTGCTTGACGAGCTTGAAAACTAATGATCGATGAATTCATGGAATTTTCAGAACGATGACTTAGTTAAATGTATATTTGTTGGGTTGAGAGAATTTTTGGTATAATTCTTGGATATTTATCTGGGTAGAGGAAAACATTGTCCCAAAGGCGAGGATTATACTCTGTTTGGTACAAAAGTTGTTGATATTAAAAATAAAATTGTACTTTCAGCTCATAGAGAAGGATCAAAGATTCCATGTGGATGAAGGAAACTAACTGATATAAGAACAAATAAAAGACAGACTTATATCGTCCGAAATAGGAGCGAAGCGAATACAAATGGAAAGAAAAACAAATATCCTCCGAGAAGCGACTGTAAACGATTTTCTGCAGACGGCTAATTACGTTTCCAACAAGTATCGTGGAAGGATCTATTTTAAGGCCTTCTATCTCGGCTAACGTTACCAGCTGGATAAAGCCGTTGAATACCGACAACTGGATTCCGATTTTGCGTCCGCGACGCGTATCAATTGCCTCGATTCGATTCGACTCGATCGATCGCCAAACTGGTAAGCCGCTTTATGAATGCGGCTGGCATTGTGCCGTGGGTGGGACGGCCGAATATGGGCTCAGCTCGAAGATGAACGTAGCCGATCGAGACGACGTCCATCGAATAAGGACGTGACGTAGTTATATCCACGCGTATAAGGAACACCGGCTCGCTGTTAATAGTCAATATGCATTAGAGAGAAAACAATGAGCGGATCTTCGTGCCTCACACGATGACGACCGCAGAGGATGTTGGTAACCAATCGACTTTAAAAGCAAGACAAATACCTTCTGGAAATTTTTCGAACGAACGACTCATCGAACAACAGGGATTCCCTTTGACGGAACTGTCCTCGTCGAATTTTTATTCCTATCGATTAATGGCTCCTTGGAAAAATGATGTGTTGATTGTCGTGGAGACCATCGGTGTTGTATAAAGGAATTATCAGAAGAGAAGAATGAAGAAACTTCGAAGTACTAATAAATACGATACGCTAATAAGGTAGCAAATTGAAAATTTGACGAATTACCCCTGTCGTTCCTATTTGTTAGTTTAAAAATACATTTTTTGCCTGTGACTGACACCTGAGATTTTGTACAATCAAATAATTGACAAAAAGAACTATGAAATAAACCGTGGATATCGTCGATATTAAGTTAATAATGCTGGCTATCGAATTGAAAGGTTAAATTTGAAAATTAATCGACTGTCTCACTGCCGCAGTGAAAATGGACGTATGTAGTCAGACACGCTGAAACTCTAATTATTAAGAATACAATCAATTAATTTTTCAATTTAACCTTTCAGTTCGATAGCTAACATTATCAGCTTAATATTAACGCTAACCGCGGGTTATTTCATGGCTTCTTTTACTAATTATTTGATCGTGAAAAATTTCGAATGGCAACCAACGTGTTAATAATTAGGATTTTATCGTGTCTGACTGTTCCACTCAACGTGTTAACGTACTTATGATATCCCATCTACACAAACCACTATTTTTCTTCGTAACGAAAGGGTCATAGGGGATGTAAGAAGAGTTTACCAGGATTTTCTTCGTCAAACCAACGTATAAGATGATGAAACGATACAGGTATAAAAATCGAACGCGAAAAGAAAGCACCGACGAAAGATGAAAAGAGGAAGGAAAATCGGAGGAGGGAGAAGAGAAACGATGAGGCGGGGGAGAGAGGGAGGGGATTTCGAATGCGTCTCACGGATCGCTACGAAATCTCGGATTCTATTAACGGAGAAATTATAACGGATTGACGGACGCAAAGGAGTGGATGCACAGACAGGATGGACGAGAACCGCCTCCTGTCCCGAGAAAGATTTCTCTTGAATCGTAAATACCGATCAGTTGGTTTGCTTTACCGGTTAGGCCTTACGTTGCATGTTAAAGTACTTCCCGGTGCACTCGCAAATTGTACCAGAGGACGGAGGCGCGGTTTTTTATTTATGCAATCCGATGGACACGAAATACACCTGTGTCTCGTACACCTCTCGATCCAGAGGAAAGTGTATCGACTGTGACCGGTTAAATGATCGACTCGACTCGACGATACAATCGATGCGTGCAAATGTTCGAGGAAGATTCGAGGACTATTCGAGCGCAAAGTTTCATAATTTATGAAAAATTGTTCAGTTTGTTGACCGATTAATCACCAGAGTCGAAAATGTTTTATTTTCAAGATAGTACGTACGAGTAGATAACAAGGAAAATAAATATTTATAACTGATACCATCGCAGTTAACGCGTTGAGTGCCACGGTGAAAATGGACGTATGTAGGCAGAAACGTCGGAAACTTAATTATTAACGATCAATTAATTTTCAAATTTAACCTTTCAGTTCGATAGGTAGCATTATTAGCTTAATATTAACGCTATCCGAGGTTTATTTCATCATTTCTTTCCTTAATTATTTAACTCCTTGCATTACCATTTTCCAGACAGGTGCGTCAGTCAGAGGTAGATATTTATTATTTCAGCGGTAAAACAAATCAAGGAAATTGAATTATTACATATACTTCGTACTTGGCAAACATTAACTGTGTAAGCTGTAATATTCAATTGTGATCAAAGTTTGAACGATAGAAATCACATCTGAACTGTATGTGCGTCACGAGTGTGACACGTACGTCATTGTAGTGCAAGGGGTTAATTGTGGAAAGCTTCAAATGCCGGGCATCATAAATCATAATTAGTAACTTTGTTAATTGTATACTTTTGAGGTAAAAGTTTCGACTTTAAACCTTCAAACGGGTAGTTTTAAACTTACCTACTTAGGAATAGGTACATCTATTATTATTATTTAATTGCAAGATATTTCTTGCAATCGTCGCAGATTCTTTCCCGACGTGCATAAAGCTTTGGTAATTAAAATTGACTGACTTACCCTTCGCTGCACGTCTTATCGTCAACGATGTATCGATTTGCCCGCATCCTTGATTCTGAAGTGCTTTGGTCCTTGATTGTAGATCCTTCGTGTAGATGGCCTTCCATTCTGAAACAATTCGCAATATATTATATATTTATAAGATAAAAAAAAAAATTGAAAAACGCAAAGATTTGACGGACACATCCATCATTGTGTCAACCATGATATCATAAATTTGGTAATGAATTAAATTAGGGTAAATTGAGGTGAAGATTTGATCCTATTGTAAAATGAAAATTCTTCAAAGTACGTAATTCTTACATCCTTTTACAATACAAAATTATTCTTTCTTACTTTATGGCAACTTTTTTCTATTTCCTTCCCTTGTTGTTAATACTGTTATTGTTTTTCTAGGTTTGGAAAGATCATGCGTTTAATTAATTATAATTTTAAGGACAAATACCTTTGGTGACAATAGTAAACCATCGTTGTGACGATCGAGACAATTTAAACCGTTCGAAAAGTGTAAATTGAATAACAATTCTAATTTTTGCCCTGGGAGCTATGATCAAACTACGTTCGACGAAGGAAGTTTTGATAGAAATTCCGAAGAATGTTAAATGATTGCTACAAAGGGCGTAAAATTCGTTAGAAACAAGCCTCTGTTTTTGGGAGTAACAAGCTTCGATATACCGTTTTCACTATGCAAACAAACTCTGGGTTCTTAAAAACCAATCGAAATATTTGTAACGTCAGGACTTTCGATCCAGAAGGTATTTTTACAGAAGAACCTTGACTTAAATTTACTTATTTCTGCTTTGTTCCATTTTTTAGAAATTACCACAGTTTACAAATATCCAGACGTCAATTATATTTGCGAATATGTAAAAGACAAATTGTATTTTGTAACGTTAAAGAATGGTCGTAAAGATATAAGAAGTACATCGAATATTATTTTCTTTACCGTCGATGATGACTTAATTTATAATAATTTTTACTATGATTTTGGACCCTTGAACATTGCCTGTCTATACAGGTAAACTATCTATGTATAATTCAAATTACTGTGTGTAATTACTTCGGTTTCTTGTTAAATTAATGAACTATCATTGTTAATATTAAGGGATTATTATTTATTATTTATAGGCTAACCAATCGTTGCGTTTAAAGTAGAAAAGATTAGATTCTAATCATTATTAGTCCTTACCTATAACGAACCTTAATCTTTTACGCTTGTTAGTTCAGCTCGTATTTCCTCGTTTTTCCTCCAAGTTTTTTGATCCTCCATATCGCAGTTGTATAAATAATTATCCACACCAGGCTACCTTAAAAAAAAAAAAATACTTTCAACAGATACTGCTGTAAAGTGAACAAGAAACTGGAAAGTCCAGCGAACCAGCATAAACAAATTGTTCATTACACTTCGCAACGAGATTCCAAAAGATCAAATGCTGCGTATTTAATCGCTTCCTATGCCGTTTTATATTTAAACAAAAGCCCCAGAGAAGCTTACAACAACCTCTTTATGGGAGGCGAGGTTCCCATAAAAGCGTTTCGAGATGCATCTATGGGACCTCCCCTTTACACCATCCATTTGTTAGGTGACGAACCTTGATCTTCCTTCTTTTTTTTTTTTAATTATAATAATCAATTAAAATTGATCTCAGCGCCTTCGTTAAGAATAGATTGTTTGAACGCGCTTCAAAAGGCAGCCTCGTTTGGATTTTTTCATTTCAATGACTTCGACGTGAACGAATATGAAAAATACGAGGATATCCGAAACGGTGATTTCAATTGGATCGTGCCGCAAAAGTTTCTCGCTTTTGTCGGGCCAAGCACGGAACCGGGCACCCCTTATCATCCACCCGAATGTTACATCGATTATTTCCTGAAAAACGGAATTATTGCAGTGGTTAGATTGAATAAGAAGACTTACGAATCATCGAGGTATGTAGATTTCAAACAAATACAGACTTTGATTTTTGCTGATGTTCTTTAACACGTTGGCTGCCACTCTAAAGGGGCTGAAAACTTGGTCAGACAAAACATTTATTTTCATCAAATTTTACTTATTTTTTATTACGATTCCTCGTCATTTCTATTGTTCAGAATTTCGTGTACCTAATACGACGATTTCTAATTAAGTAATTGAAAGGATATTAATAAGCGTCACGTATGGGTGACGTGGCAGTTAAAGTGTTAAACCTTCTTAGGATTGTTGCAACTATTGCAACAACACTTGTGCTGCTGGAATTAATATATTTGCCTTTATTCCTTTAACTTTTGTTCTATCATCATATAATTTTTTACAAATAGATTCACCAACGAAGGAATAACGCATTACGATATGTTTATGCCAGACGGCACGGTACCACCGAGAAAGATTCTCAACGAGTTCTTTCAGCTGAGTGAAAACACTACTGGACCAATAGCCATTCATTGCAAAGTAATAATATCGAACTGTACGCGAACACCAGTAGAATTAGTAATTGATGAGGATTTTAATATTGAATTTATTCGAATTTTGAGGCCGGTTTAGGAAGAACGGGTTCGCTAATTGCCGCGTATTTGATAAAGCATTACAAAATGGCCGCAAGAGAGGCTATCGCTTGGATAAGGATTTGCAGACCCGGTTCCGTGATTGGACACCAACAGGCATGGTTGGAAAATATGGAAAAGAATTTGTTGAACGCTGGCCAACAGTACAAGTAACTCGAATTATTCAATAATTTTTCAAGTTTTAGTCCAATAATGATTTTGTTAATTAATGTTATCACGGATTGATACTATTACATTTTGTACCTATGGTTGTCACGTCAGATTGAAGTACTACGGTGATGGGGATGTGATACTTCATCACAAACGTGGGATATACTCGATTGCAGACAAGATGGAGAGGAAAATATCCTGCTGCTCTGAGATTGTATGCACAGGTGAGAATTTTCCATTTGTGACACCTGTAAATTAATACACATACGAGATTCACTGATTATTCCAGAAGAGAAGAAACAAGATAATCCACCCACCGAAACGAGGAATAGAACGACGTTTACAGAAATTTTAGGTGAGAATTTTAGTTAAATAATTGTCGATTTAATAAATAAAAATTTTGAATATCATACCAGTATTATACAGAAGTGACTATTACTGAACACTTCCTTTTTCTTTTTATTATGTGTACTTTGGAATAAAACGTTTCTATTCGATCGTAACCTTAAACTGATGTGCATTCATCGAAATATTAGCGAACTATTGGCGATGAATTGTGGGTACAATAACCGTTAGAATTGTATCGTGTGATATTTCGTTTGTTTGTACAACAAGGTTGCTAATTATTATATCTTTATACTCACCGTTAAATTGGTGATAATTAGAATCATCGTAGTGGCACTGGTTTGATATTTAAACAAATAATAATGTGAGAAAAGACAGACAATTAACAGAACGTGATGCGTACACCGTAGCATCGCGCGCCAGAATGATTGGGGATTTATTTCGTTTTACCTAAAAAATTAAATTTATGGAAGATAGCTAATATAAATAAGGGAAGAATTAATTTATAATTTATGTTTCTCAATTTTCCAATTTCTATAGCTATTATTTTTAAGTAAAATGGATTAATTTTGATTATTAATTTCATATTACCTGATGCAAACTTCAGAGGAAACGATAGCTGCGCGCGCAGTCAATATCGATCGAAATCAATAATCAATTAATATCTTACTTTATTTGCACCAAAATTATTTTCAATGCATAATAAATTAAAAATATATAGTAACAGAACACTGACGCTACTTTTTATTCAAATAATTCTATGTTTAATATTTATTTATCAATAAAATGATTCAAATGAACTCATTTGCGCGCCAATAATTTGACGTGACTGTGACAGATGCATACTGCGCGCGCAGCCAGTGTTAATTTAAACCACGGACGTGGTGGTATGGCGTCCTTTTTTATCAATTAATTTTTGCAATAGCGAACGTGACATATTTAAAACGTATTACATATCTATTATTTGTTAGAAGACACGAAATTCGAGAATAAATAAAGAAGTTTGAATTTAATGACAGAGTCACTAAACTACAGCTTTTCTTATAGGAAAATTCAAAAGTATCAGAGGATTGGACGATTGCGAAAAGGAGTTACAAAAATATGAAAACAACGATACGCGCATCGTAACACAAGGAGATAGGTTGAACGAAATCAAGATAAACAGACAAAAATTATCTCGAAGCACCGACTCGCGACAAAAGAACTATGGCGGACACGGTTTGAACGGTTTGAAAAGCCCGCGAAAAAGGAAATAAAGAGAAAAGGTAAATTGTAACAAAAAATTTTACTATTTTATTGCATTCAAAGCAGAGGTGTTCAAAGTGAATACCACTGTAATTGTAATCAAGAATAATTCGTTTAAAAAAGTACATAAGAACTGTTCAAAGTCAAAGCTTCGGAAGAATGATTTATACAAAATCGTTTTACATAATTTTATAATCCATTCGTTACAAAATGATTCCTTTAGTATAAACTAAATAGAGAGAGATAAGGAGAGATTTTCTCCAAGAGAATTATTGTAATAATTATACAGAGAATATAATTTATTGAACAAATCACTGGTGTATATGTATATAATATACATACTATTCGTTTAGAGAAGAAAAAAAGATAATAGTACGCATTGGGTTTCAGTGAAACCTGTTCAAAAAATTCTATACTCTATATATTTATCTAAAAATGAATTTTCACGTAGAATATTTTGACGTCGACAGATAGGAGGTATTCCAGCGAAACAGGATTTCGAGAAACGTATGCAGGTACATCGTTTCAAACACACAAGCACCTGCGTCTCTCATGTTTTGTACAGTTACGCGTCGATTTAACACTTTTGTTTAATCTCGTTGGTTTTGTTTGGTTTGCTGACCGCGAGCCTTGGTACAATTTAAAATCATTTGGCATTCATACTTCAACCTTTAAGCAAACATTTGTCGTTCAAGGAAGGAAGTAAAATAGAAAAATTGACAAGGACTTATTACGGTTACACTTTCTCTTTCAAAAAACATGAACCACAAATTTTGTACCTAGTTAAATATGCAAGAAGGAAAGTTTGCCATAAACCTGTGCAGTAAAAAGTGTTAATCAAAGTAATTATATCGCCTTAGATTTCACGTTCCATCGAATGGTCTTTCGTTATTTATACTTTACGATTATTACTGTTAATAGATCTTAGAATTGCTGATAGATTATTAACTATCGAACGTTTATACGATACACAAAACATATGTATTTTTAACCGACTTCGAAAAGAAGCAAGTTACTCAATTCGATCAGTGTATATATACATATATTTCTGTTACATACCCTACAGTTATATGGGAACCGTTCATGATAGGGTATCGATTGTGCTATGTAACATCAAAGTGAAATTCCTTCGAATTCATAGAAACAAAAACAAAAAAATACAGAACTTTCCTTCGAGGTATTGTTGATTGCCTGCTTTGCAGCAGATTTATGGTGGCAGATTCAATGACTAAAAACCATTAAAGAGCATACTTGTACCACAAATATCATCTAATAGCACAGAAATATAAGAAAGTAATTATATCAACTAAACGTCATACCATCTTTCTTCTTCTTCTTTCTTTTTTTTTTTTTATTTGTGTTAATGCAAAAACAGTAACTGGTAATAATAACGTGGCATCGAAATCTCGCGTATCACAATGATCAGAGTCTGATTAAATAGGAGTGTAAAAAACAGGCCATGAGTTTAACTCCTCCTGAATTGATACACGCACCTTCTTAATAATTCGGTGAACGTTTATCCTTTCGTTAATCACCGTTTCTTATTTTTTTTAAGATACAATTCATCGTTATGTTTCTGAGAAATGAACGTCAAAGTGTATGTAGAATTACTATGATCCACATTTTTACATGTACGCATAATCTCGCTTCCACGAATGTTATGCATCTATGTATTCAAACATTTTCGTCCGTTTTTTAACTTCATTTTGCTCGTTTTCATTACCCTATACACGCGTTACAAAATCTTCATTTACGAAAGTTAATCCTTTACTTGCACTAAGCATATTATTATATTTTTTTACGATATCGCCATCGTAGAATTTATCCACAACTATAAAAATTTCTTATCATCTTCTGAAACTACTTTCCTTTTTTTTTTGTATTCTTTTCTTTTTATTATTTTTTTATTGTTATCCAGCTCAGATATTACAATATTGTTTTTCCATTTCTTTGAACTATGTTTAAAACTTATAACCAAAAGATAAAAACGGTATATTAAATATGATATTTATCGAATATTGCAGACACTTGTACCCCTTAGTTGATCGTCTTTTTGCGTTTTATTTTGTTTTATATATTTTTTTTCTCGTTTTTTCCTTTTTGTTACCCTTTTATTTCCTTGACAGACATTCCAAGGAAAAAAAAATGTAAAATGTTACAAGCAACAGTTAGATGATATTCAAAATGATATCGTTTAGATTCTGAGCTTCTCGCCGACATTGCATCTTCCGGTAAACACGTTATTTTGCCTAAACATCCTTTCAACGTTACATTATTGTTAGAGGAAAAAAAAACTGTATCAGTGTTTGACACGCATCACTCTCGATACTTCTCTTTGATTATACAGTCTCTTTTTTTTTTTTAAGTAGATGTTATTATGCGATTACTGTGACGTTAAAGCTTCTCTATTTTTTTCCCTTTTTTTTTTCTTTTTAGTTGAACGTGTGTATGTGTGTGTGTATGTTTTCACCTTTCCAACATCAACCCTTTGTTTGCCCCTTTGAGGAGCATTTTTTTTTCTTTTTTATAATGCACCATTATCGTATAAAATTATCGATGTCACACCGCCCTATACAGAGTCACACTCGCGATATGCTGATTTGCCATGACCTCAACGATCGCATCGCGTATACCGTAACAAAACGTACATCCAAATGGATTTGTCGTGTTCGTCGAGGACGCACGATTCAACACCACCGGCCGTGCGCTCGCCTTCAATTGCTCGCTAATTCTATCCCATTTGGTGTAGGCAGTGATCTACAAAATCAACAATGATTAAAACAAAAATATTACTTATTGTTTCTGTTAAGTGCAAGGCTCTCCTTTATTTAACCCTGGAACGGCTGAGTTAGAAACAATACAAACGTAATTTTCGACTTTTTCTCGAAAGTCTTTATCATTATTTTCATCGTGTAGTAAGTCGAGTCACCGATGACCCGGCATCCGCCGTTCGAAAGTTAAAACATATAAAATGGAATAAGGATATCGTACCGTAACCGGAGAAGGGGAAACGTCTATGAGTTTTCCCGATTCGGTGGAATTATTCTCAGGTGGCAGAGTTAAAGAGAACTCGCAACGATGATACATATTAAAATTATAATGCCCTGGATAATTTGTGTGCAACACAAATTTTTTAACACACTGGGTTTTGGCATCGAATAAAACATCCTGAAAATGTTATATCTTTAAGCATATATTTGTTGCTTGTTAACACTTTAACTGCCACGTCACTCATATATGGGTGACGTAGAAATTCATCGTTTGCATTATTAATATCTTTTCGATTACTTAATTAGAAATCGTCGTATTAGGTACTCCAAATTCTGAACAATAGAAATTACGAAAAATTGTAAGAATAATAGGTAAAATTTGATAGAAACAAATGCTTCGCCTAACGAAATTTTCAGCGCCTTTAGCGTGGCAGTCGAAGTGTTAAACGTGAAACATTCAGTTCAGTCAAAAATATTTACCAGTCCTAAGGTAAAGTAGTTGTAGAAGAAATCTGACCGTCTTATTTTATCGCGTTTGTGCGCGTGAGGACTGTGAATGCGCATCTTGTCCTCGGCTTTGTAAAACACTCGGGATGGTGCTCCTAATGCGCTCAGCACGTCTTCACAGGTATCGCCAAATAACACCTATGATAACATCGTACATTGCACAAGCCAGAAAACAATCGAATAATAAGTTTGAAGAACTCAATAATACCTAAATAAAATTTTATCTACATCAAACATTACAAACTATATGATAAGTTAAAATATAAAATGAAGAACCTCTTTTGTTAGGCAACGTTTCTTTGGCTCCAACAGTACCCTTGTCACAGAGCTACCTTCTGTGAAGAGATGCAATCTGAGACCCCGAGTGCGTGTTTTGTCTCTCATCACATCCGCTTTCTCCAAATACAGATTATTATGATAGCAAACCTAGCATGAAACCATTATATTAGCATCACTTTTGCATCGGTACGTGTATACAGCCTAAACTGTAACACCAACTAAAAATAATTACGAGCGGCAGGGGTGGTGCTGGTGGTGACTTTAAATTATGTTCTTCGGCTCCACTTCCAGCACCCATATTACCAACATAAATAGTTGTTTTTGCTACAAGGGGAGAAGTTCCATTTGGAAATTGCAACGACCCTAATCCATGAGCGTATCCAGGTTGGAACTTTGAATCGATGGGAAAGTAAAATGATAGTCCTCGAAAGTTTAATACAAATACCTGAAAATAATGTGAAATCTTGTAACCGGTATTTTGTTTTTCAAGAGCGTCGTATGAACAAATATGTACTTGTTTGTCGCTGTCGTAAACACCAGGGTGGGTTGCTCCAAACGAATGTTCAATCTGTTCGATAGATGGTAAAACCTCTGGTGAATTGAACGGTAAACCACAGTATTTAAGCTTAACTAATTTCATATTATAAATTTCAATTATTTTGAGCCTTTGCACCACGGGGTCAAATATAAGCCGAACTCCATCGTGAGGTAAGTTTATTACTAAATCTACGTCTAAAGGATTCTGTAAAACATATTACTATTTAGTATCGCTTATATAAAAGCATAAGATACAATAATACAGATTTAATTAAATTTACATTGTCATATACTCACACTATCGCTATAAAGTACTTGTACTCCTCTTATAATGCCCACTTGAGATTGTATTATTGACACAGACTGAGAAAAATGCATCCCTGAAATAATAATTTTTATTAAAAAAATTTATTTGCTTGGTAATATATACCTATATTATTTTTCTTTCTTCCTATTACGCATTATTTTTAAACTATATATGCATATTAATAAATGCTTTTACCATAATTTCTCAGTATTTATCAAAGTCTCACATAATTTTAACATCATATATATTATTTCAGCATTTATCTCTGATCAATTATCAACCAGGACAATTGGTGTTCTAACAGGAAGCGTTTCGACGATCAGGAAATAGTTGTAAACAATTACATAATGAGCAACAAACTATTCATAACAAGCTCCATTTTCTTTGTTTACGCGCGATTGTCAAACGACGTGTTTACAAATAGAACGAAATTCAATGCTAAGGATACAAGACGTGCGACGGCAACATCAATAGGACACGGCAGACGCTGCGAATCGAAGTTTCGAGGACCATCGAACGATTTGTCGATCGTTTGGAATAATTTAATCGTTGGAAAATTATGCGTAATACGACATAGCAGCGATACAACGCGAGTGGTTTCGTCACTTGCCTAAAATAAATTCCCACTGTTCGCAGCCGAGGGATCTCTCGGGTACTATCTCGAGTTCCAACATTATGCCCCGATTCCCCTTTTAGAATTTCTTTGCTCAAACAAAGTAGAACCGAACGCACAACGCGTCTTCAAATATCATGAGAACTGCGTTGCTCCTTTGTCTACGTATCGCACTGGTACTAATCACCAGATAGCCATATTGCTTTCCAAACAATAAACCTCAACACTCTACTACGGCTGGCAAACTGTCACCGAACAGCTGATATGTACCGTTGAATACGAAGAATCACAAAGATTGTCGGCCCTATTTCATTCTACCAGTACAATATTTTCAGGAAAAACTTCATTTCCCGTACTAAAGATGTCGCGAAACAACCAACTCCGTCGGCCGAAGGTAGCCAGCCAGCGGGAACATTCGAGTCCAACATTCCTCGGGCATCAGTCGAATATTTCAATCGACGAACGTATCAAGACTTGGCACCATTAATGTACCCTGTAATTGTTCAATCTATTTCGTTTACTATTCTTTTTATCGAAAAAAGTACAATCATCTTTGTAAAGTTTCATCTAAATTAAACTTTCATCTATAAGATATTGCTTTAAAAAAATTATGAAACAGTGAAATTTGAAGATCAATTTCTGCTCATAATTAATTCACATAATTCCAATAAGATTATGAATTGTACACATTACATTTATCCACCGCAAATGAACAAATACAGACAATTATATTAATTATTCATATAAAAATGTCTGCGATACAAATATTTATTACGGAACGTAAATTTTTTAACTTCTAGCAAAAGCGATAACGTTACGTTTGCGTTTCAATTAACAAACATTATCTGTCTATTAAAATTCACGATTACGTACATAGTTCAACGATTCAAAACAATAACGCAAAATGTGTCGAAGCAATTCATTTGTCTGTGAACAAAAAATTAATCTCACGATTCTTTCATTATCACTTGTATAAAAGCGTAAGAACTAACAAACAAAATTAAAAACCACAATTACGCATAAGTGTTTTAAAAACGATTTTAAATAAATCCAATAATAATTTATTTAACAAATGATTGTAAAATTAAAAGATTGCAATGAAATAAATTCGAATTGCGTGACTCCGAGTTCGAGTTCACGGCTGGTTGAACATTGTCAAATTAAGTAGAGTCAGTTAAGCGTGAACGATAAGCCGATGAAGAAAAGGGATTATCTCGAGTTCCTTGGTTTTTGTTGTTAACGGTTCCAACTTTTGGAGGTCAAAGTCAATCAGTCTTGTCGTGGTTGCCGAGGGGTTCACATCTCTGGAGGAGTTATATATCGGTACGAGTTTTCAAGTCGTGTGTTCGTGCATGTGCTTATCTATACATTACCGCGTGCAATTGTGGGTGTACCTAGTGCGTCTCTTGATGCTGTTGCTCACCTGTATGAGGATGTATCGGTGCATTTTCTGGTGTGGGTTCCTGTGTGATTGCACACTTGTACACCTGTGTTCTAGCGTATTCGCTTATGTGTTTTGTAGTGTTGTGCTCTATGTGTTTTAACATCTATTACTATGCTTTCTGGTGTGCTTCCCTATGTGTTCATATGCATTACTGAGTTTTCTGAGTTATCATAGCTTTTAACCCTTTGCACTCGGTTGTCCCCTCTGAGAGGACCTATTTAATTTACCAAAGTATTTAAAAATGTGAAATTTTTAGGAAAAAGGAAAGGAATAAGATTCACAAATATTTCTAACTCTTTTCTTCCAAAACAGTGCAAAATGGACTGGATTCGACCGTATTTAAAAATACTCCGAGTGCAAAGGGTTAACATATTTTCTAATATGGCAAAGCTTACTTATATCCGTCATAGTTATGCATGCTTTTGTTCATGTATTTATACATATACTGAATTAGAAATATCTGTTTCTTGCATGTTTGTATGAATTTGTTAAACGATTTCACATAGTGATTGACAAACGAAGTATACTAATCATTTCGATTATCAATTTTCAGAGGACCTGGCCAACCTGGCTGACTCCGATCTCAGTCAAACGATGGACAATGATGGGACAATGGAACGAGGGAGGCTGATCAACCACGAGCCATTTGCAAACCAACTGACAGCTGAATAACGGGTCAAGTAGTACAAGTCAACGATCGGTGAGTCGCATGGTTTATGGTTCCTCCGATTCCCATCATGTCGTAGGACGAATGGTCCGAAACGACACGGGGATCGGTTGTAATTTTATAATTTTGAAGCGAGCATAGTGACCGCGAATAATATTGTACAATCGTACAATAATATTCGTGAGAATTGTATTTCTGTGTTTCGTGTTTTTCTTAGCTCAGGCTAGGGATTTCTTGTACATCGCGTTAATTTTAAATTGAAAAATGTAGAGAAAGAAGTCGGATGACCCTCCGATTTTAGAATACATTTTTCTTCGTTTAATTTCGATTTCGAGTAGATCTCATTTCATTTCCAAATTTCGAAATATGTACAAGAAATTTATATTTCGCGATCAGCTGATTTCGATATCAAAGCAACACATTTGAATATTTTTGTATAATTAGTTTAATTACTTTGATATCTAAATGGCTGTTGAAATTGAATCGTAACGTTAATTTTAATGATATTCTTTCTTTTTTAATAAAGAAAGAATATTAGTTGCATTAGATATTACTAATGATGCCTTTTAGTTCAGGATTTTCAGCAAACATGAAGAAACACGGTAGGTCGAATTTCTTTTGGCCGTGTTCATTTTTATGCCCAAAATTCATGCTGGTTCTTAGATGTACTCGCATGAACGAGGGCAGGTGGACACGGTTTTATTATAAAAATATTTTTGCGACTGGCAATCTGATAGTGAACCATAATCGGTGCAAGTTCCAAGTGTGTGTGTGGTTAGGTTGTGAAACTTGTACCGATTTCAAAATCAGCTAAAGTTATTACAATAAATTACAAAATAGAATCTTAACTTTCTTAGAATTTTCTAAATTTCTAAATTTCTACATTTCTTAGTATTTTTCAAATTTCTAAATTTCTAAATTTCTTAGAATTTTCCAACTTTTTAAATTTCTAAATTTCCAAATTTCCAAATTGCTTTATTCACTATCGATTGTCAGTCGATTTCAGGAAAGAATTACAGTATGAATGTGTATTTGAACTCGGGTGTCGGAGACGTCCCGGGACGTACTCCCTAGGATTAGGTTTTTATTGCACCCGGGTGGTGTGTGTGAGAATCGTGGAGTGTACGCATTCGTGTGACTGATTTTTGCCAAATTTTTTAAATATAGCAATAGGCAGGCAGGTAGTTTACTTCTGGTATGAATGATTTAGTTTTTAAGTAGGTAGGGCCAGAACAAGCTTTCATGTTTCTCTCTTCATTCGGTCAAAATACATGATAAGTTTGTATCTGGAGTATCGTTAAACGACAAATCGAAAAGAATAATCAAAATGCAGATAAAAACTGTATTTAAATATTCTTTATTTCGATTTTTCGTAAGGCCAAGCCTTAGTTTGTAAGTCGTAGTCGTGGTACTAGACCCGACTGCAAAAATGAAGTATTTCAAGTGAAGTGTGAAGTGAAATAAAAATAATTCTTTCGCTCGGATATTCTTGAATGATTCCAAAGAATCGTTGGTTTAATTCCGCGAATACTTTCCTTTTTAATTTTGAATGGTAAATTTTCTAAATTTTTATAATCAAAAGAATATTCGAGCAATCGTAAAATTTCGCGAGTGATATTTGTGAGGCTTGATCGCCGAAGAAAGAAGAGGCTATACGCCGAAGAGCCCCGGCAAATTTTGCCAAAGAAGAGGGGAACTATTCAATGATTGTCCATCTTCGGATGGACAGTCATTTTTATCGTCACTATGCTCGTTAATTTTTGCATTTTTGTTTTGTTTTACAGGTCTTTTTTTTTATTTTTAACGGTGAATTATTAAGCTCGATATTTTACGAGTTTAATATCGTCTTTTTATCACTTTTTCGATTTATATTGATTTACTTCAAACGTGTTCGAAATATTTTTAACGTTACAAGCACTTCATCGAAATTTTTAGTTTATCACATCTTTCGAAGATTACGATGTCAGTCATGGTTTTTTCTTTCAGAATTTGATTATTTAATTTTCATCCATTATTTCTGAGATTATGTGGTATCAACTATGTATTCTGTTTTCAGGGTTTTATTTAAAATTTATTTCTATTTTACACAGGTATTTTTATCGAAGTATCTTTAAATTATCAAACATTCTACTGTAGTATTATTTGTTTCAGAAAATTAAATGATACAAGCAACGTTATCAACACCGGGTTAACACCTCGACTGCCAAACTTGGTCAGGCAAAGCATTTATTTCGATCTTTTACCTATTATTATTACAATTCATCGTAATTTATAATATTCAGAATTTGGAATACCTAACACGACGATTTCTAATTAAGTAATTGAAAGGATATTAATAATGCAAGCGACAAATTTCTATGGAAATTCAATTGCAGTTAAAGTGTTAAACTGACTATGAATTTAGGATTTGATCTATTACTTCGGGTAAAGAGAGTTCCCTTTCTTACTTTTACATTTATCGGCTTAATTAATCAACATCTAAGACTATCAACGACAGATGCGTTAGTTTTAAGTCAATCTAAAGTTAATTCAATTACCATAAGCCAGTATTTCATAATGTATACACCGTGCGTGGGAGGATGGGTGGGCACGGGGCGCAAGTTCTTCGTCACCGGTACCTGACGAAGAACTTGCGTTTATTTTGTAAGCGCTTCCTATTTTAACTTGCATTCGTCTACTCAACGATACCCTATTTCATTATTTTTCCATTTATTTCCAAATTTTCTCCTACTATTCGCTCTAATTCCCTGATTAAATAAATTTTCTTCATTCGTCCGGTATTCTTGATGTTAGACGCAGCATACTCGCTCGCGTGTAAGTGCACTGCATGCGAGTTATGGACCATCCATCGATCTTTAATGATCGTAAGTCATTTTCCATCGATTAGTATCAAACCTGAGTTGACCAAAAGGGATTGATCGTGCAATGGCTTGGGGTGGTTTCGAGTCGGGGGTGCTGGCTAAGTACCCGGGGCGCGCCTGCGGCTTAGATCGATGGTAGTATCGAGACTGCCCGATCTGGGTCGGGGTCTGTGGTGGGACTCGCCTTCGTTAGACCCCCTTTCAACGGGGGCAGGGGCAAATGGGTCTCATCATGGATCCTCGCAGGCGACGACCTCTCCTCACTGGTTGGTACGCTTGGGCTCGATTCAATTCCTTGTTCACTTAAGACACGATTCAATCATCTTCTGGTCCACGAAGGTAGGGTGCTGTTGGTTGAAGATGCTGGTTATTGGGGTTGTTGGATGGTCTGAGTGTGTTGTGTGCACGTGAGGATATTTTTGGACGAATTTTAAGTTTCTTGATTCTCTTGGTTTTCAATTTTATTTGTTCTAAGTTTCTATATTCTCAAATTTTTCATTTTACGCTTTTGTATTCGCAATTTCTTCATCCCCTTTGAATTCTAATCTAAATTTATTTAACGATTGACGTTTGATATAAGACGAATGCAATGTTAGAATAGAAAGTTGCAGTTAGGGACCTCGGATTAGTTATTAAGTTAGTTTTAACATATTTTTATCAAAAATAAATTTCAAGTTTAATGTAATAGTAGCTTTAAATTATAACACTGTCGTTCCCTTTCGTCCTTATCCATCGTTTCGAATAGAAAGCAGACAATAAAATATTGTAATTGAATGTAAGATTTGCGTAACTTGTGGGAGGGAGGGTGGGTAGATAGGCGTAAGTTCTTCATCACCAAACGATCTGGTGGTGAAGAACTTGCGCCTACACTGTAAGCACTTTCGATTCTAAGCTGTACTTGTCAACTCGAAGATTTGCCAATCTTTCACTCCGTTTTAGCTTGTAACATTAATTTTTCATATTTTTACCAACAATTCGCTTTCGTTCGGTATTCACGATGTTAGGCACAGCGTTACTCGCTCTCGTGTATGCCGGCTGCACGCGGGTCATCGGCCATTTAGCAATCTTGGTGATCGTAAGTCATCCTCCATCGATGGTACCAAACCTGAGTTGACCAAAAGGGATTGATCGTGCAGTGGCTCGGGGTGGTTTCGAGTCGGGGGTGCTGGCTAGTACCCGGGGCGCGCCTGCGGCTTGGATCGATGGCAGTATCAAGATTGCCCGATCTGGGTCGGGGTCCATGATGGGACTCGCCTTCGTCAGACCCCCCTCACACGGGGGCAGAGGCATATGGGTCTCATCATGGATCCTCGCAGACGACGACCTCTCCTCACTGGCTGGTACGCTTGGGCTCGATTCAATTCCTTGTTCACGTAAGACACGATTCAATCACCTTCTGGCCCACGAGGGTAGGGTGCTGTCGGTGAAAGGTGCTGGTCGTTGGGGTTGTCGAATGGTCGTGAGTGCGTGGTGTGCACTCGTGGATACTTTTGAATTGAAGTGAATTTTTTTACCTTTGCTCGCGTTTATTAATTAACTTCACTTTAAATTTCTGTTCCCTCAATTTTTCTTTCAAACTTTCTTGATTTTACATTCCCCTTTATTTACTTCAAATTTTTCCATACTAAGTTTCGTGATTTTAACTTTCTTTCTTCCAAATTTCTCCGATGGCAATCACTCGAAATACGACAAGTACAAACTTAGAGTGGAAAGTTGCAGTTAGGGCCCTTGTAATTATTATTAAGATGCTAATAAATTTGAAAGTTATGTATTACAGGACATCGTGGGAGCGCAGGACATCGTGGGAACGCAGGACATCGTGGGAGCACAGGACATCGAGGGATTTCAACTTTATTGTAAGATTTTTGTAAGATCACTGTAAGATTTATGTAAGATTATTGTAAAATTATTGTAAGATTTATGTAAGATTATTGTAAAATTATTGTGAGATAATTGTAAGATTATTGTAGAATTATTGTAAGATAATTGTAAGATTATTGTAAAATTATTGTAAGATAATTGTAAGATTATTGTAAAATTATTGTAAGATAATTGTAAGATAATTGTAAGATAATTGTACGATTTATGTAATATCTGTGTAACACTATTGTAAGGTTTTTGTAAAATTATGATGGGTCACATTGGTAGCCACCTCCTCGTGGTGTGACCTGGTAATCGATTTCGTTTTCTAAAGATTGTTAGTAAAATATTTAATATAAAATTATAATATTGTCAGCAAAATATACTTGATCTTTAGAGAATGATATCGAGCTAAGTGCTACAATTCATAAGTAAATAGTGCTTTTTAATAATAAAACTTTAAAGATGGTATATCTGTATTTTAATAATTATCTGATGTAGCATATCCATATTGGCAGTTTTTATTTTTTGACTTAGTCGGTAACATTCATAAGTACCGCCATTTGTGTATAGGGTGCGCAACGAGCCCGATTGGGCGACGCTTCGCGGGAAGTCGGTATTTCAGTTCAGGTGTCCCGAACTTTATCGAGGTGATCATTCTATCCTGTATCACGTTCGTGGTGATATCGTTGTTGTTCAGTGAACGTTGTCGCTCGCGTTGGAACGGTTCGTGTTGTGATGTGTGTTGGTTCAAATACGAGTCGATCTTGGACGCGCAATTCGGCAGGAACGAATTACCGCGTGTTTAATCAACGTTCTAACGAGCACACGACGAGAACGAGAATGTCGATCAAGGAGTGGATCGGTGAACGTTAGATGAGAGGACATTTTGAACGAATCCGGACAGACGACACTCGAGGGAAAGGCTGTGAAGTATCCTGGCGCCAAATCGCGAGAGGGTAAGTGAATTCCTTAAAATGGGCACGTAATAGGATTAAGGTTATGTCCTTTGAACGAGATTTCTCAATTGCTCGAAAGTTTGTTTCACGTAACTGTATCGTATTCTGCCACCGTTCGAGTGGAAGAGTCTCGGTTCGGTGATATTTGAAAGCAAATGTCACTCGCAGTGTATATTTTGTATTGCATAATTGACGCGTTAAATAACCACCGACTTGGTTTGATATTTATTTTAAAAAACTGCAAAGATCTTTCTTGCAAAGATGTTGTATTGTTATGGAAATAAAAGAAAGGAAACTTCAGCGAGCAAACCTGATGCTGTAACGGACTCACGACATATTGTTAAGCTTTCGTTTTTAAATACAAGTATATCAGATGAATTATTTCCATTTATCCATAAATCGATACGCTTCGAAGATGTATGCACATGTTAAAACACATTATTTGGTCATATGTACGCAAACGTAACGTAACATACGTGTGTAATTATGTTGTCTTTTTTGAGTAATAAATTACTGGTTCGATCGAATGCATACTTATGACACTTCCTGCCATCGATCTTAATTACGTGCCCTCGAGTCATCAGAATTCTTCACCGAGAATGATTGTTTTCATTTCGCTGCGTTTTATCAACCGGCAAGATGATATCTTCCACTCGCGAAAGCTGATCCGATATATATGTATACATTACATATAGATATAAAAGTTCCAAACGAATGATTAATAATTTTCTTTCATATTTTCACATAAACAAATTATTACGAAATAAATCACGAAATAGTGAATTTTTATTAAATACAATAAAAGGATCACAATTTTCCAAGCAAAGAAGAGTAAATAATATTTGTAAAGTTTTCGTTATAATTGAATTGCACGGATGCGGAAGTGATGGAGGATTTTATTAAAATTTTTTCAGGCAAAGTCGACTCTCACTCGAGCAATGTGCAAGTGGAAAGTGATGCGCCAAGTTCGACGACTTCCGTTGACATAATAGTTTCCAGTTACATCACGAGCGCTTGGTCGATTTTGCTCGAAATATTTTATATTGTTACTAAACAAGATCGTCGAAATATCGCTCTAAAACTTAAAAAACTGAAACTGAAACTCAATTTATAAGAGATTAGCTTTTTGTAAGATTTGATTTTCTTGAATGTTGCAGTTTCTTTAATTTTCACAAAAATTGTAGAGAATCACTTTTATTACTTTACAATTGCAATTTTTTTCGAATAATTTTTCTACGTCGATCGATAAACTGATCTTTCTAGTTTCTCAAAAGAATTCAAGTCTTTTGGTCCAATTTTAAAGATGAAGTACCAATACTTTCGTCCTACGCTGCATTAAGGTACGGATACACTAGCAGGTAACTTGCAATATTTCTTGCGAGAGCGACTCTCGTAGCGTGTGTAAAACACGTCTGAGACAATTTCCGGCAAGTTGAATTTACTTGCCGTAGCTGCTTTCAGAGAGCGAAACAATCTGTAGTGTGAACTTCTATTTCCTTTGTTTCGAAGAGTGATCTCCAACTTCCAACGGCGTCCGAAATATTTGCTGAGAGTTTGAAGCTCACTTTTTAACTCTTTGCACTCGAAGCATTTTTGGATATAATTAGGTCGAGATTTTTATTCCAATAAATCTTCTAAAATCCAAAAGCACTAATTTAGAAGAGAACTGCTACGAATGCTTGAGAATCCATTTATTTTGAGAACTTCTACTTAAATTTTATATTTTAAAATATTCTAGTAAATCGCATATGTCGCCCCGGAGACTCCACTCGAGTCCAAAGGGTTAATATCCAATGTTTCACCCACACTTTTCTGTTTTTCTTTTTCCTTTTTCAAATAATGGCTATACACGCAGCAGTACATTCAACCTGCCGTGCTGACATTTTGTATCGAAGGAAATAAAGCAACTAAACGTTACACAAGTGTATAGCACTTCTGCAAGTCGCTCTTGTAAGAAATATCGCAAGTTACTTGGTAGTGTATCCGTACCTTTAGGTCGCGAAACACACGCGACACGAATTTGGCTTGATGCTCAACAATATACTCGCAAAGTGGCCGGTGACGATGAATTCGTCTGTGACCGGCCAATTGGACGACTCGCGATCTATAGTGAATATCCGGCTACTATTATTAAGTTTGTCCTTAACGATCGTTACGGGTATCGTCTTGCTACCATTAGCTCGCGTCTTACGAATGGCATCGGATCCATTCACGGAGTTCGCGAGGCTATTAATTCGTGATCTTGTGTCTTTGTGTTTACGTCATTCCTGTTAAGTGGATCCAGAGATCGTCCACTCGAAACGTCCGCCGGGAATACACAGTGTTCTCGACGAGATCCTGAGGGAATCGTGTCGTAAGGATCCTGTATAGTGTTTAGGTAAGCTTCGAGACTGAATACGGTTACGAGGTAGAGAAACTTGCAATTTTAACCCTTTGTCGGACGATAAATAGTGTGTAAACTTGTAAATTGGTACATACGTTCGATAAATATCGTACTGGATACTTGATACGAAGGATAATCATAAGTTTGGGTAATAATGATTTGCAGCTACTAGAATTATTACCTATTTTTTACCTCAGGTAAGTGGTATTCGAAGGGTTAAACTTTAATCCTTTTAATGGTCAGTAAAATATGGAGATGGTACAATTTTACTACTATACAGACTGAAAACTGAAAGGGTTAATTCGTGATACGTTCGATAATTTGAAACTGATTGGTTTTTTAAATTTAAAAATAGGAAAGGAATTTTGCGTAGTTGTAATAGAACGTGTTAATAAATGTCATATCAGAAAAGGTGTATTTTTAGAGCAGTTTTGCAAGAAACACGCGGGTGCATCTTCTCATTTCTAACTAATCCCCCGGATGAATCATTTCTAGTCATTCTCGCTGTTATACTTACATTTCTAAAAACTAACATCATAGGAACACCACAGAGAGTCGTACTCTTCCTCGAAAGATTTTAATAAGGCATATTGTTTGGGGATCACTGAGAAAATTAGATCGGGTGTTTCCATAATATTCGTCACAGAATTACCAGTTACGAAATGAAGAATGCTGGTCTAAGAAACTAAATTTTGAAATCACGAATACCTAACGTTTACCGTCCGAATTAAATATGAAAACGAATAGTGGTTAATCAGATATGAAACTATCCACTAACCGTTTAAAAGACTTGATAAAATATCGGACTGATCATTTTTCTTTCAATGGTATACATTGTAAATTTTATAACGCCTACGCTTCCCGTTTTCATACGTGCCAAGATCATAGAAAGGTATTTGCCGACCGTGTACACGAATAATGGTTGTCTCGATGAGTTGATCGTCCCGAAAGGATTCAATTTCATCGCGTTATTGCTCATTACGCCACAGTTACGCGAACGCGACTTGTATCGATAAATAACGAAACACCGTCCAACAGGTACTTAGTACGTATCAAGGCGAGCGTTCACTCTCATTACCGTACCGTTGTTTTATTCAAATAACGCGCACTTAAGCATCGATAATTCGTCATATCGTTTTCATACGCCAACGCCCAGCCAGATAAGGGATCGATCTACCTCTGCCGGACGATTTTAAGCGCGGGAACGTTTTAAGATAATTAGTTTGGAACAGTGTGTTTGCTCGCGTTACCAAATGTGGTAACGTTGTACCGTCCAAATGTATTGACACAGAAACGGAGACGACCGATACTTTTGTAACAGCTAAAAATATCGAAAAAACGGACGTCAATCATTGACGTAACCAGGTAGGGTCCTGGATGTATGTCCGACACCCTTCAAAATGTGAATTTAGCTCCCATATTCCAGTAGCACCTACAGAAATTAATAGGAAAGGAGAGTGAAACTTTCAAAATACTAATTTGATATTAACAAAGTAATAATTTTGTGAAATTGTAGCGTCTACTCCGTGAATTAAAAAGTTTGCATTCAAAGTTCTAATTAATGAAATTGACCGTAGTTGTATCTTACATGCTCCAAATTACTATTTGCATTAGAATTTTAATAGTTAAATAACTTTCCCTTTTATCTCAACCACATTTTCCCTACAATTGCACAAAATTTGAACCTAAATACAACTCCAAGAACTGAAAAGGCGTGTGTTCAGAAAAATAGAACGTACTTCAGATATTCTTATGTAAGATGTCTCTATGCAGTATTCTTATTCAACATTTTATCTATTTAACAATTGACTTTGGTCGAAGCTACATTGTCCGTTTTGAAATTATAATTGCAAAGTTTCTGTTGCCCGTGCGAGCCCGTGCAAGGTTTCTTCGAGTAGCCAAGAAGTAGGCTTATTATCCGCATCCTTCGTCTCGTTTTACCTCTCTTTTTAGGATGGCTCCGTTCACGTTACACAGGGTCACAGGGACGTATACTCGAATTTGCATGTTTGTTCGGTAAAGTGGCACGTTTTGCGCTCACTACCGGGGGAACGTTCGGCGTTATGCCGTTGCACGCCCACGCGTGCACCGCAGATAAAACGTGTTGTGTCGGCATACGTGAGTCGAACGTTAACCGGAAAGTGGGACACACTCTTGGTTGACCATGAATTTTCTTGTTAAGCTTCGGGGATTTATGCTCGAACGTTCTATCGTGTTGCATGGAATCTAGATAGTACGGCGATTAATTCGAGTGACGTTCAAAAGTCACCGTTGTTCGCGACTTTTATCGTTAATTAGAGTTCTTCGAATCTTACGGCAAAATTAACTGTAGCAATTTCAGTAATATCTATTATAATAATTCAGTAGTTCGGTAATATAATATTTACTATGGTAATTTGGCGATTTAGTTATTTAGTACTTTGGTAAATTAATAATTGAATAATTTACTGTGGTAACATTGGAACTTTCTATAATTAGGTAAAATTACTTACATCTCGTGGTAAATGTTTGTACGCGAATTCGAAATTCGTTTGATAATCAATTTATCAAATTTCCACTTTAAGGGTTTCGATTAAAAGAAATTGAAGAAGATTATATAGCAAGTATAAAGTGTTTAAAAAATCGTTCGTGTTAATTACGAACGTCGATTGACAACCTTAGTATCAAAGTGAATCTAAAGATCGATGGACACTATCCAATTGCTCGACACAGATCGATATACTTCTGAAACTCGATTCCGTGACGAAATTGGAATGTGCCGTGTTGATTGGTCGTTGAGCAAAGTTATCAAGACTTGAACAGTGTACGCTGCGTTTAACACATAAAGTCGGTGGTGTGTAACAATGGTAGTTATACGACATTGGAATTCTTCGTTCGATGAGTTTTTTAACAATCGTTGTATTATCATAAGTTTCCTTTCGGGACATACTTAATCGAAATAATCGGACCAGAAAATAATTTCAATAATTTTAGATATCTAAAGAAGGGTTAAAGAAAATTTTAAGTAACACGAATATTATTATATATTAATCCCTCAAGATGCCAATTAGAAAGTTTAACTTAGAAAATGCAAAAATTGTAATTTGAGTATCTAACCATAGAAATCTAAAGAAGAGTTAAGAAAAATTCTGAGTCGCTCCAATATTGTTACATATTAATTTCGTAAGGTGCCAATTGGAATGTTTCGATTAGAAAATGCAGAAATTGTAATTTGAGTATCTAACCTTAGAAATCTAATGAAGAGTTAACAAAAATTCTAAATAGCTCCAATATTGTTACATGTTAATTTCGTAAGGTGCCAATTGGAAAATGCAGAAATTGTAATTTGAGTATCTAACCTTAGAAATCTAATGAAGAGTTAACAAAAATTCTGAGTCGCTCCAATATATTGTTACATATTAATTTTGTAAGGTGCCAATTGGAAAGTTTCAATTAGAAAATGCAACGATTGTAATTCGAATAATTGCATAGGAACGCTTTATTTTATACAAGAAGAGAAATTTAAAATTAAAAAGATCATGAACCCTATGAAATACGAGGTAGTCAAGGTGTTAAGATAAATACGACAAGCCAGTACTAGTTATTGTACTGGAAGTAAGGAGGTGGATGAGCACATAAGAACGTGTAATCTCGCGTGACATGTTTTAATCGTTCTAAGTTATGCATCGTGTATGATAACAGGGAACAGCGATAAAATGCACCGCGCGACGAGTTTAAAAAATGATTTAAAACCCAGTGCAAAAGTATTGAGGTATTAATCACGCCGAACATCCAATGAAATTAGCTGCGCCCTTTGGGAAATATTTTTTTAAAAAGCACTTAAAAAAAAACCACGTAAAAATATACGACAGCTGATACAAATCGCTTTTGTAGGCATGACAGAATATTGTACCTTGAAAAATCGAGTCGGAATTTCATAAGGAAATTCCGTGCGATAAATGTCAAGATATATCTTTCATAATTTCAAGGTTTTACCGTTGGATGCAGAGGTGACCCCAAAACACTTACCTCCTTTTTGCGTAAAACTTCTAATTAGATTCTGCATTCTTTTCTACGTATATTTGATGAATTTTATCGTCGTATCTTCAAAATTAACAAAATTATAACAAATTTTTCAATTTAATATTGACTGACTAACTGTAACTCGTCAAATAAGGATCTCGGGTTATAATTATAATTAATTTTACCGATTAATTTATTATCTAAATCACAAAAAAGAAATGTCAAATTTTTATACATTATAGACAATTTTAAAAGTTTAATTAAAAATTATTAACCTCGTATTGTTTAGGGATACTTTTCTGATAATTGAATCGTGACAGTGAAGTACTTTTCGGGCAATGTTCGAAAACGTATTTCGACTATTTCGAGTTTTACGATAATTTAAGAGATTATTCGGTTAAAAACGACGAACATCAGGAGTTTGATTGAAAGATATTTCCCTCGTATCGACATTCGTTGTACACGTGCATCGATTACATAACTCGCACGATGCACTCACGTCTATGCATCGTACGTGATTCTATTTTCAGTGGGGGATGCGTTTCGTTGTCGAAACGTTGATCGACGAGCAACAATATTTATCCGCCGCTGAAACGCGGCCAATCAATTTATACGTTGAGGATAATTCGTGAAAGATGCCGCCCTGATGCGTTTGAATGACACGCGAAGGCTCCCCTTATATCTTGTCATTGAACCTCAACGTCGAATATAGAAATCTAAATTTAGCGAAAAATAAGAAATTTTGTTTTTAGTATTTAATCGTTGTATCAGGCTATGTTATATTGGCCGGAAAATTAAAATTTGATTAATCTCCTACGAAAAATTTGATATCTCGAAGTTTCTAAAAATATGATATTTCGAGATTTCTAAGTTCCTAAAGCTACAGTATTTCTTTTTCTAATTTCTATTTAAAAATATGTATTTCCAGTAGGAATGAGTTGGAAAAGAGAATAGTTGGAATTTCAGTGTATGTCTTATTACGTATAACTCTAATTATCTATGAAATTAGAATTCGTGGGAATTAGGAAACTATTCCACTATTACTTAGTTTATTAATTTGATTTCAAATTAAGAAATACACAAATGATATTTAGTATTAAACCTTCAATAGCAGTCGAAAT
Source organism: Stelis phaeoptera (assembly GCA_943735885.1). Classification (NCBI taxonomy): domain Eukaryota; kingdom Metazoa; phylum Arthropoda; class Insecta; order Hymenoptera; family Megachilidae; genus Stelis; species Stelis phaeoptera. Next base: position 11,527,266 of record OX030933.1, read on the forward strand.
ATGAATGCGGCACCATTTTCATTCGAAGGAGAAGCAAATTCGATTTAGCGTCGACTGAAACGAATAAGTTGTTGGCGAAGATTGAATAAACAAACGTATCACGACGAGAAGGCTCTTTGTTTTAATCTGACAGAAGATGGCTGACATTTGTTCCATAACTCGAAGGACATTTCTCGGGAACGTACGTCCATATGGTCAATTGCATCGTTGACTCTTGGCCCTTACCGCACTCTGTGCCACGCATACTATAGTACCTACGTTAATAAGAGGAGGCGGTTAAAATTACCTATTACGTGTTTCTCGCTTGTTTTCTTTGTATCGTTGCATTCCATATTCTACAGGGTGTTTCATTTTATAAGGCTACCTCTTCTTCATCAAAATATTTCAACAGAGATTCACTCTATTTCAATGGAAACATCTTATTATGGGCGCAAAGTAAGTAGGTAGCCTTTGAGATTTTTAAATAAAATTATTGGCTGCTACGGTGGTCACCCGAAATTTTGTATGAAAGAAGTGATGAAATAAACTGCAGATAGTGCTAGCTATCGAATTGTAAAGTTCAATTAAAAAATTAATCGATTGTATTCTTAATAATTAGAATTTCAGCGTGTCTGACTACATACGTCCGTTTCCACTGTGCCAGTCAACGTGTTAATATATCAATTTTGTGTATCACATTCTGTGCGAAATTTGTTAGCGCACAGTGTCAAAAAATGAATAATACTCAAAGTGTTTCAAATTAGTAAAAATTTTCCTATATTATTTATAAAAATTGTATTACGTACTATAGCATTTATATTATGCGTGATACCAAGGATAGAAGAAGATATTTCTTGAACACTCGTTGTATGAATTCATAATTTTTTTCAATGTCTTCGTTATTATGGTGTCGGAACTCTGATCGTTACATGGGAGAAATATGTGAATCGTGTTGGTTCCCACAAGAATGTGTAGCCACGTAAGAATAATAACGTGCGGGGAAGGGGAAAAGGCGCTTATAGACTTCCGCTGAAAATGTTAATCTCTACTTTTATACATTTAGAACGTAGAACTTTAATCCTTTCTGCACAGTTGATCGTAACGCGTCACAATCCATACTTTCGTTTATGAATTTGATCGCGCACGACACGTGGCAACTTTTACAAAAGTTGAAAACCTAATTTTCTTTTAACAACAATCAACATTTCTCCCATAAATGGTTCTTCGTTACATGGAAAGGGATAAACATATTATTGACCCCAATTTTTCTCTAAAAACAAAAGAAAATTCGTGTACAAAATTGAGACCCTTGCAGCAAAAGGGTATAGTTCTATTTTCTACCATTTCTTAATTATGATATTGTAATATGTCTAAAAAATTACGTGCCGCGTCGTTTGGTACAAATTCACTAACAAATGGGTGATTTATTGCAAAAAGCACCTATTCAGCTGCAAGGTCATCTATTTTTACCGCACATTTCCATTCGTTTATTTCATTTCAAAATACCGTTCGAACGCCACCCGTTTTCCTGGAAACGCGACAATAGTTCGACAACGAGGATTCATATCTTCGAGGTCGCGTGATAATCCAACGATAACGGATGAAATTTTCCAGTGATTTTAAAGTTTTTCTCGGTTCCGACGGTTTGATGTTTTTTTTCTCTCTCTCTACCTGGAATATCAGCCTTGTTTCCTCGATGCACGCGGTTCTCTGTTTTCGACGTTATTAACCCTCTTCTTTCGCCACGTCCTCGCTTGAAGCCGACCAAGTACCGTCGAGTGCCGTCTTCTAATGGCGTGCACTCATGTACACCGACAATCTTAACACGTGGACGAGATGTAAAAAAAAAAAAAAATGAAGAGGAAAAAAAGAAGGTGTATGTATGTAGGCAGCTCGACAGCACCGTTCTGTCCACCATGCTTACCATTCGTCGGGCTTCTTATCGGTGTTCCGTTAATTTCGGTTAATCTTCAGCGTTATATTTACTGATAAAGAAAATGTTTGCTTCTTTGTTTCTGACTTTCCTGTTCGAAGAATGTCGCGCTTAGATTTTCATGGGTTTATTGCCACGGGGGTCATTGATCAGCGACGACTCAATTTTGTAATCAATTAACTAAATCGTGTTGATATGCAAGCTTACATTTCAAAATTAACTATTCGTGAAGTTAATAATTAACTGAAAATACGGAAGGGTAGTTTTCAAATTTGAAATTATTTTCTCGTTATTAGGATAATTTGTTTTTCTTTATTTAATTCGAAATGCTGATTGTATGTGATCCCACGTGTTAATTGCACATGGTAGAAAATGGAACAGTGAAACTGTCTTACCACACATGGCTGTTTTCACTGCGCCTGTCGCAGTTAGTCGGAACAGCGCGACAGTTCTTTCGATTTTAAATTTTAACTTGTTCTTATAAGTATCAGTCCGATCGTTAAAAAACAAAATTTCACTTCTCAGTTTTAATTGTGACACCTTCAAACACTTTTCATTGGTTGGTCTAGCTGTATAACTTGACGGTTAATTTGTTGAAAATTTAATACACACAGGCTTTCGTTTATCAATTTAAAGAAAACAGGAGGTTTGGAGATTAGATTTTGCAGGCCCTGTCGTGAGAAATAAAAAAAATACAAAACGCGTGTGTTATGACGAAGTCGACGAAAAAAAGGGGGTTAATTAGCGTGCAAAGGCCGGCTCGGTTACACGAAACAAGGAAATACGAGGTGCTCTTTATTTTTCCTGTTCAAAATGGGCGAACTCTAATAGGATGATTACCATAAGCTCGACGAAATTTAGATGAAATCTAAACGTGCCGCTCGTATAATAAAATTCCTCGTGCTACATCGTTAATAACGTAACGTGACGATTAAACGAATTATTTAATTACGTTGCAAGCTGATAATAATTAAGCGATCGCGGTATTATCAGCATTCTGAATCTTTCAAGTCTGGTAAAAACGACGAAGAAGTCTAGCATCGATCGTCGTTGAATTAATTTCAGACGTCTAAGAAGTTGGGGGCCGAAATTAAAATGGACGTAAACAAGGAGAAAACTTTTCTTTTGTTTTTTACAAAATGTAAATCGACGTAAAGGCGTCCAAAGAATTTTTTAATAGAATAGCACTAACACGTTCATTGCTATGGAGAATTATCAGTAAAAGAAAATTAATCGACTGCATCCTTAATAATTCGGATTTTATCGTGTCCGTTTTCACTGTGACACTCGACGTGTTAAGCTTCTATTGAAATCCTAAATTTGGAAATTAGACAATCGAATTCTTGTCAATTAAAGTTCCAGTGTTAATAATTGCAATAGTCGCAGTAATACGAAATTATTTTTCACAATTTTTTGAATAAATTTCGTACGATTCTTACTATACCCTACCAAGAAATAAATGGTGACTATATTTATTTTTCTTGCAATTGGAAACAGTACGATATGTTAACAAAATGTAGTCGTACATTTTTCTATCACCCTGTATGGAGAAGTTGGTTGTAGACAGATCTTCTGTTCCACGGTTTCCTTACATATTCAAGATCCGTTATAAGTGGCAGTCCCAATAAGATTCCCCGTGTCATTGTACGTAGCTTCGAAACAGGATCCCTAACGGATGCAATTATCATGGTTATGCAATCACGATAGGGAAACAGAATGAAAGGACATTTCATGGTTCATTGGCACGAGCCCGGTATTCTTATTGCATTCCAATGGCAGAGTAGCTCCGGGATACTGTTGCTGAGATCATGGTTTTAACTTTTTAACTCTTCGACAACGTGCTGGTAAACTGGCACTAGTCACAATTGTGCTTATCTTGCCGCGATATAGTTAATTGTTCATCTTGTTGATTTTCACTGAGACCAGTTTCGTTGAATAATTTTGTTCAAACGGTTTGTCATCTTCTTTGGAGCCAAAATAGGGATACAAATATGTTACATGTAGATTCGAATTCTTTATAAGAAGGATCGTGTGCGATTTAGACTTTTCTTAGATAGGGGAGAAATTTAGGTTGGGGTTAGGCTCACCCAAAGCTCCCTCAAGGCTCTCCCTAGGTTTCCTCGAAATTGCAACCGAGTGGTGGGTTTGCAACCCTCGCACGATGGAAGCAGGATCGCTTTTTATTTCTATGTATTCTGTTGTACTATAAAATATTATATATAATTTAGTATACTATATTATTTACAATTAACCCTTTGCACTCTGCTGTCTCCTCTGAGGGGACATATTTAATTTACCAGAATATTTAAAAAATGTGAAATTTGAATTTTATTTATATTAAAATATAGTAACTTAAGGAAAGAAATAAAAATAAATAGATTCACAAATATTTGTTTTTAGAAACTTTGCTGGAAAAATAGACTTAGTCAAAAAATGATCCTTTTTAATATAAAAAGAAACAATTAACACATTCTCCAATTTCATGAAATATGCAACTACAAAAGCATTAAGCTTCAAATTGATAAATATGTATACGTACTGTCAAAGGCACCTAATGTGTCCCCGTTTTACCTGAATCGTGTACGCAAATGTTAATGACAAATAACCAGATTGATTGTACGAAACCGGTTGGGAGTCGTTGCATCATCGTTTAAACGTCGGTTATTCATGTCGCTCAATGTAAGAGCAATTTTCGTTCCGGATAATCGCGATGCTAATTATCGCGCGCACCGTCGCACTTGTGCTTTGCCGTGATCCCAAGGACTTCGGATTCATCTTCTCTAGCGAAGCGTCAGAAACGTTTTTCACGGCCAACAAAGCCGCTCGTTAAACTCCAATTAAACGGAGATCACGTGGGCTAATTTTAATCGGTCCTTAATTAAATCGCGGATCCTTTTGTCCCTCGTTGCAGGCCTTCGATGCTCGAGGATTCGATAGGAAGATGCACCGAAGTGTGCTTTGACGCGATAAACATACCTCGCAGCCTCTACAAGGTTTGATGAACCTTGCAGTTCGAAATTAGGTATCAAGTTGAAGTTTAAAATAGAACGAATTTTGTTTCGAATATTCTTTATAAGAGCAAAATTGAATGGTGTCGAAGAAAGCATTGCGTGTGTCAGCTTGGGAAGTGGAAGAATTTTAAACATTTGAAGGTCAATCTCGTTCCGTTTAAAACGGCGCGACAGTTTTCGTACGGATTGATTCTTTGGATTATTCTACTTCGACAAGTGTTAAGGTATAATCTTAAAGAAATTAGTAATTTGTGAGATCCTAATATTATCCTAATACTTTTTTATTCATAATTCTTTATGCAATCAATCGCATCTCCAACAAAATTTTATTTCGAACCAATCTCTTGGCCGTTAATTCACGATATTCACCAACCGTGCACACCTATAATTAAAACTCGGCCCGTTAAACAGGTCGTGCCACGTCGTTCGCGATTTTGAAAGTTCTTATCGTCCAAGTCGGATTTCGTTGCGTAACGCTTCTCATTTCTCTTTATTCTTCTTTTATTTAGATCGGTGACTATTTTCGAGAACCTCCTGGTTCTATTTTCAAGCGAACTGCGATTCAAATTTCCCGCGTTAGCGCTGAAATCGGGGAACATTGGGTTCGCACGCGTCGAACCTTTTCTAGCTTTATAATTTTTAATTTAATTTTAAAATGTAAAACTGAACCCCAGATTCATCAAAGGAATAAGAATGCAGTTTTTATTTTAATAATCAGAGTTTTATTAATTGCTTTCTCAATGCCAATTTGGTTGTAGTCGTTTGTATCGGTCAAATTTACTCATTAGAGGATTATAATTAACAGAAGAAAGAAAATCAAAAAACGGTGATTATGATGAAAATTAGTCAAGAATCATCAGTTCCTCCTTTTTTTCCCCCCTTTTTCTTTACTCAAACTTAGTATCAAGGAAAAACACCATCTGCGAACGAAGTGATAAAGAAAATGTGTGTCGAACACGTTTTTGCCAATTAGCGTGTGATAATTTTTATCATTTTCGAACCGAGAATATACCTATCGGTGCAAATTGTTTATTGACTTTTCTATTAGTTCACAGTTCCAATAACAAAGAATATTATAAACGATGCGTTTAAAATTAAAATGATGCAGGTGCAATAGTGTGACGTCGATTTTTTAAAACACGTTCAAACTTCGAACCTAATTTCTTCGATATCAGGAAATTATCACTTGTTTTATTTAATCTTCTGGAATCTAACCACGATTCGAATTTCCCGCGTTCGCGCTGGAATTAGGAAATCGGGGTTCGCACGTCTTGACACAAGGCAAAATTGCTTTCAATCCTTTGCATTCGATTTCTCAATCATAGAATTACCTCTTTGCACTCGAGTGGTGCCTCTGAGATGCCATATTTCATTTATCGGAGTATTTTAAAATGCGAAATTTAAGTTTCACCCGTATCAAAATATAAAAAATTAAGGAAGGGAATAAAAATAAACAGATTCTCGAACATTTCTAACACTTTTCTTCCGATATAACACGTTTCGTTTCTGGAAGCTGGAAAATTAGATTAGATCCGATTACGTCCAAAGATGCTTCGAGTGCAACGGGTTAAACAATTCTTGAACCTGAAATCTGAATATCAATTTAATATTACAATGTATCGTACGATGAACATGTTTTCAAACACAGTTGCAGCAAGATCTTGAAATTTTTTTTTTAATAGTTCAATGACCTGTGAGTCAAAGCCTCGTTCGTTCGAGGCTCGTAAATTCTAAAAAAAAATTGTCTTGAAATTACGAGACGATACTCGAAACGATGACGTCCACCTCATACATCGATACATCGACAAAATACAAGGCTACAGAAATATAACTCGAGGAGCGAACTCCGTCTAAAAATACGCGAAATAACTGCCTACCGACGGACAGCTGTGTTTTTGCCAATTTTCAACGTTCCCAGAGGTGGGGCGGGAAAAAGTAATTTACAGGTGTTTTGATACACATCTCTCGTCGCGTATTACAGTCCGCGTTTCATTAAATCTTTCGCGAACACTTTAACGATTCCGGATGAGAAGGTATCGATGTTGTTACCCGAGGCACCATTCCTCGCGACGAAATACGTAGATGCCGACAAGTCTTCGCCGAACTGAAAACATCAAATGATCGATGCATTTGAATTGCAAATGATCCCGAGAAAATTTGCGCAGAACCGAGAAAAATAATAACAATGGCCTGGGAATCAATTACGTAAATTGGTTGTAAGATGCTACTTGTATTTTTCATTGAAGATAATAAGTAGATGAAAATTGTTGCGTTAGAAGAAAATTGTATGATAACAGGAACGATAATCTAGGTAATTTTTATTTTGAATTTTAATTTTGATTAGTCACGATTACCGTAGCAATGGTTAACTGTTGATTAAAGGATACCAAAGCATACATGGCAAAAACATATTAAAAAAAAATAGAGAATAATATATTATTTTGATTAGTGGACGCAATATTTTAACTGTCACGTACCCAACGGGAAATTTTTACACGACACAAATCAACATCTGGGACTCAAGCGACCCAGTGTTCTTAACATTTATTATTCACCAAATTCAGAGAAATTTTCCACTTGGCGCGTTTGCTCGATCAACAATTTTATTGCACACAGAGATTCCGCTGTTTACAAATAAACAACGCTCAACAAAGCCACGAGCGTAAACAGTCTTTAATTTGTTGTTCTTTACGGTAAAACATGTTGCGCAATTTTTATTTACAACTCTCTTGTCCGTGAAAGTCGCACACGAGTTGTGTCTCGTTCGACTGCGTTGAAAAGTTCCTTCGATTGAACGCACGCCTCGTTTGAATTGCAAATCGTGTTACTTCGACCGCCAGTAAGATTGTGTAAAATGATATGAGCGTGCAGGAACGCTCCAAAAGTTTGTCTGAAAATCGAAAAAGAACATGAAAAAAATACTCGACGAAGTCACGTAACGCGAGCATACGTGTTGAAGCGGCGCGAAATAACGCGATCGGTTTCGCGCGTAATTGCCAGTCTGGAATGTTTATAATCAAATGTGTATGCCGTAATTGTTTATTGCACGACGTGACCGAGATTTCGTTGCGTTTATCGGATGCTTAACGCCGCATATGTAACGAACACGTCCAAAACATGTTTTTTTTTCCAATGCCACTTGTATACATATATGTACTTTGGCAATCGATTATTTTTTCAGAATCACTGGCATTTGTAATTGTTACGATAAAAAAGGGTTATTAGAAGAATTATGTTTGGAGATTTCTGTGATATATGTCACGAAATTATTAGTTTTGACTATGAATACCAATTTTCAATGACTACTAGGTAATTAGTAATTGGCAAATTAATAATCAGTATGGATTTATTGCACATATTTTCAAGAATTGTTTTCTCATAGTAAAGTTTATTTTTATATTTTAACGTTTTTATAGATAAAAGTGGAGGTTTGAAAGTAAATGAAAAAGAATTTTTTCATTTATCTGGCTGCATAAAGTTAGCCCTGCTTTCACCTTGTCGTCACGATATCAGGACTTTGTAGCATTTGAAAACAAAAAACCGAGTTATTTATTATAAAGTGGAGCTGCAGTTATTATCCCTACCCAAAACTTTCACTCCCGATAAGATAAAACAAAATGGTGTACTCATAAACGTTTCGACCTCTTTTTACAACTGAAATTGTTTAAAAACAGTTTTTTCAAAATCATGTCGACAAGGTCATAAAACGTTGTAGTTTTTTTTCTCTCATAAAACTGCACATAAAACTTAAATAAAAGCTTCTTACCCTCAATCAGCGATGCCTGGTCCATACATTATTCCTTCAGCTTCTTCAAAAACTTCATTTTCTTGATTTTTGAAAATCAAAAGTTTTGCCAGAATAAATCCATATTGACTCCTTTAATTCACGCGTCAAATTGTTCAGTGATACAAGTTTTGTTTCGACGCGCCCATGGATCACCCTCGTAAACCTCGGACGACAATGACTGACATATAAGAGACCACGACGTCAGAATAGGTAAACAATGACGAGCAATCAAGTAAGAGGATCGATCAATTATTAATAACGATAGAAGAAAAGATGTTTGCCAACGGTAGCCGTAAATCGATCATATGTCAGGAAGCTCTTAACCCTATTTCACGTAAGTATAATTCAGCACCATGTTACCTGAGGAGGGGGTCTGCGAGGAGCGAGAAGTAGAGGAGGTCCATTCTGTTTTCTCGTCGGGCGTCGCGGCGCCTCCACTCGTCAGTCGACGCTTGCTTGTCCGTCGGTAAAGGTGCTGCAACCAGGTCCGCCGGATCGAAAACGGACCTTGTTTCGACACTGACTACAAACAGTTCTTGCACACTTTTTGCACGTAAATCAGTGCGATACTTGCCTCGAAACCGGAACGTGTGTTGTATTCTGAAATCATCGCAAGTGACTTGAATCAGACTTTGCTTAACCTCAGAATTCTTCGACACGACGTTTGATTAAAACAATGTTTGCGTTAAAAAAACCAAACAATACATATTAAAACTCGAGACGAAACATTACAGTGGAAGAATATACAATAATTTTCTATTTATTGAACGTTTTATTAGTTCGATCGAGCTGAAAGTTTACAGCTGATCGAACCGTTGCTGTGGAAATCCAGGAATTAGGTTTCTTGCCCGTGTGTGTATACACGAAAGAAAGACGGATTGATTGCTGTGAATAATCTCGAAAGTTTTCGATGGGAAATTAATCGCTTGCAAATCATTAACACGTTGGCTGGCGTTGAGTCATGAATTTTAATTAATGACACCGGCGAAATGGAGTCACCATGAATTGTTAACACAATTGGATAATAATTGATAGAAAGTTAATCGAAGAAAGCTTTAGGTAATATTCATGCTGTATTAATTACACGGGGTTGCGAGTGGAAAGCTTGCGATGAAAAATGAAACGATATTATTCTGAATAAATTGCAATTATAGCGTGTCTGATTACGCGCAAACGTTTTCACTGGGCCCGTCAACGTGTTAATCTGTCTGTTAATACCCAAAGTGTGTACATATATTTTGTTGTGCCTTTTGTGGTTACAAATTTTTGTATTTTTTCCTGTTTATAATTATACTACCGAGGATATGGAAAAATTGTTTTCTATTGTTTGAAGATTGGCAAAATTATCGTTTGTGAAATATTAATAAAGAAAATTATCAGAATCTTTTTGCATTTACACAATCCATTTGCATTTACGTTTTATTCAACTTTTTGCAAATTAATATGTTAATTTGAAATTTTTCATAATAAATTAACATTCGTCGTTATCGAATAGCAGAAGTGTATGAAACTCGTCATTGAAGAGTATTATTTTGTCATCGTCAAGGAGAAAAGCTACACCGATTTCCCAGAAAATTCGTGTCGCCGGAAGTGACCGTGAAAACGTGCCAGATTTCAATTGTTCGAGGAAAAAAAAAAGTTGAACGAGACTCGAGGTGATCGGATACGTGTTTGACTTTTCGATTGCCGATGGGAAAAATCAAAAAGAGCGCAGAACGGAAAAATGATCACCGTGCCGATATCCGCTTCCAGTCCTTACATGAAGGTTACATCGTACAGCGATACGAGCGCTATTGGCAAAAAGCCTGCAGTGAGTAATTTTTCAAACCGTCTCTAGCTTAAATATTTTCTTATTTCATTTTCACGCTGCGTGAACATCTTTTTTACGTTCCTTGAAATTGTTTGCAAGAATGCGAATTGGCAAATTTAATTTAATGCATCGAATTCGATGGAGATCGCCAGTGATTTGTACTACCAATTTAATATAGGAGAATAATTAAAAGGATCAGGAACGATTGAAGTCTCGGTTAATTAGGATGCAGTCGATTTATTATCAGATCAAAGGTTTCAATTTGATTCCTTACAGTATTAATTTAATATTAACACGATTATGCTCACGGAAAATTCGAAATATTATATTAACTTTGCAAGGTACCAAGCGCTGATCCTTAATTGGAAACTGAAACGATCGTAATTTGAATAATTACAATATTATAGCATGCCGTGCTACATACGTCCGTTTTCACTGCGGCATTTCATGTGTTAACAACGTCGACTACCGTGAGGGCCACCAGTGGCCGTCGATTCGAACTTTATATAATCGATATATTAGAAAAAGAAAAGAATATAATTAATTTTATAGCAACAACGCATGGTGACTAATTGGAAGGTTAAATTTGATAATCAACCATCCATCTCTCCGATAATAACTAAGGCTTCGATTTGTCTGATTACATGCGTCCATGTTTACTGCGATATTTAACGTATTAAGCGTAGTCAAAGTATTTTATCAAATATTTACTAACAGAATTGATGTATTTTTTATCTAATAGTGAAACGATGAATTATTCAGAAAAATGGTACTTCAAAGGAGTAATAACTTATTTATTATTCAAGATAAAAGCGTAGGCAACATTGTGCTATAAAAGGTAGTTTTAACATCTACGAGTGGTGTTCATACTTTATGCACAAGTAACCGAGAAGAGACCCCCACTTCTTTGCTAAACGGATTCGTTCCTTGACCGTTACTTCTTTTCTTCTTTTTCTTTTTTCATGCACATAGTTTCGCATCAGCGAATTCGCGAACTTTTACGCCACTGGAATAATAAATGCTTTTTTTTCACGATCAACCTGTATACAGTCCCTCAAGGTAAGGCCAATTTAAAGAGAAAACAGTAATTGGGTCGTGTCGAATTTCATAGATTCTAACAAAGAGACACGAGACAGAAGTCGCATTTATTTCTCCTTTATCCTCTTTATTTTGTTACCCCTTTTCTCTTCTGTCCTCCCTGCTATTTCTGCGACATTTTTGCTCCATCGTTTGCTCTATTTCTCAAACAGTAGTACCAACATAATTTACCGTTCCCTTAAATTAAACGAACGTTGAATATATCAAACATAATCGATACAATTACATTTCATTTTATCGTGTCCACCGGTTTCGTAGAATAAATTACGTAAAAACTAGTTAAAAAAAGCCGAGAGCTTTGCAAAAATACAAGTTCTAGGTTTATTGGAAATAACAAGATACACGTCAACAGTCGGAACCAAACACGTTGAAATTCCTGGCACTGAATTCGAATTATATTATTAGTAGAAATTTATTTATTCCGAAAATTTGAAGGATACCAACCATTTCTAAATACATGAAAACCGATGCTTTACCACTTTGTCGAATGAAAAAGAAAAAAAAGAAAGAGTATCAAAGGGTTAAGGCAATTGTTCGACGATGTGTGTGTGTGCCTGGGTGAACGGATCGACCACGAAACAATTACGTCAAACCTGATTCAGTCTGTATTTCATGTTTTACGTAACTTTCATCAAGGTAGAGGTGAGAATGCAACGTGAGGTATTCTTAGACTTTTAGACGCTTGCAAATCAACAGCATTGGTCTCTATCGCGACCAAGGGAAACACGATGACTCACGTGTTCGTTCACATATTTCTAAATTTTGGAAAGAAACCGTAGAAGTTATATTTTGCTTTCGTACACTTTGATTACTGTTCATTTAATGAAATTCAATTATCTTACGTATACGAATGCTACTCACGGGTAAACAGACACGCGAGTCACTGTACCTATGATTTTTCATTTCCAAAATCTATTCACCTTTTATCTAAGGCCTTTTTATAATGGGATTAAGTTAGGACTAGGGATATATTTGAAAAACGTGACAGAAGATACACGAGTTCAACATTTGGTGTATCGGTATTGATAACATAGTATTGTTTGGTCACAAACATTGTTATCAGCTTATCAGCAGAGGTGATTTTTGCGTCTGATCGCACACGAGTGGGAGAGAAAGTTCGCTAGGACGAATGCAGTTTTCCCTTTTTCTTGTTGCTTCCGTTCGCCGACTAGGAGGGACTTAGGTTCGTGGAACCGGGATGGCTAAATTTACAACAGCAGAGGAACCAGCAGGAATTTTAAGTCTCTGCCAGAGCCCGTTTACTGACCGTGTTCCGATTATTCCTTTAAAAAAGTCATCGACGTGACTTCAACCCTTTCGCAAGAAACGGGACGTGTACGTAAGAAAATTAACCCTTGAACGACGGATTTTTCTTTTCCAGATCTTTTTATTTCAAAGTTTCTGTACCTAACTTTAAGTTCAACTACCATGCTTGATGGACTGTTTTAGAAATACTGTATTCTAAGGAATTTGAAAACTTTGGAACATTATATCGTTAAGAATTTAGAAGTTACAAAATATTTTATCCCTGGAAACTTAGAAACTATAGGGCGTCTAGGTGTTGATTAAAAAATTCCAAAACTTAAACTACAATTGCTACGATTACCGTAGTTCTTTAAGTCCAGAGTTAATTGCCTTTTTATTATTTTGTATTAACAACATCTAGACAATTATTCGAAACGTATGTCATAAAATAAATGAATCAAATAGACTATTTGATGGCGCCAAAGTCTACCAATCGGTGCTCGATAGCTACAAGAAAAGACGGTCATTAATTCATAATCGTATTATCGATAGATTACAGTGGTTACCACAACGAAGTATCGATATAATTGGAGGTAATAATTCTCGGGGATCGTATGTCTTGTTGGATCGTTGTGCAGACACCTTGTTTCGGTCTTAATGTTAACTTGGTCACGTAGCAGTGATACGTTGGTATTCCTTCTCTTTTCTTTTTATTACTGTTTTTACAGTACACGTGTACGTGCAAGAAGTGCCCTGTGCCTCTTCGCCTCGGTAATATACGTATTTTTCAACCAACGATTTGTTTGCGTTTTATAGAAACGAGAATAAGAACTCTTGCTGAGCGCAGAAAAAAAAGAAGACGTCGTTTATGCTATTTTTCACGAAGCACGATCAAAAGATTTTCCGTCTTACATAATGCTATTTCTTGTTGTTGTTGAAATTCAAATGAGATTCATGTCGATGGCTGCTTATTTTACATCGAATAACAGTGACGGGTGTTTAAAATAAAACTCTTTTTTTATTCTCAGAATTTAATTATCACTTTCAGAGATTTTCGAAATTTGCAAGCAGTCATTTCGACGAGGAGGAAACACGACCTGTGATAGGAGTATATTATTATATTTGATATTATAATAATTTTGCAAAATCATAACACACGCTTCTTCCAAAATTATTTAAACCGATGGTAACTTTGCTAAACCAAACATTATTGTTCGACTTTGATATCCTGTATTTTTTTATCCAATTCCGTTAATTAAGTAGAGATTAGAAAAACTTCAGATATGACGGGGTGGATGATAAGATTTTACAAAAAAAGCATGGTTTTGTCACTGTCAAAACTGCAACTCGAAATCGTGATGTCGTGGCATTTAAATAACACGAACGAATGCTCGGGTATTCGTGGAAGGATTAGGAGCGACAAGCTGTCTGCATATAATTAGACGAGTTGGCTGCTGTGGATCTCGAAACGAATGCATCCAGAATATTTTCTCGGCCATTCGCAAATGACAAATAACATTTCCCTCGATTATCGAATCGTAAAACAAAACAAAATAAATACAAACGTTACGAACTTAGATTACAACCCCGATCAATAAAATATAACAAATCGAAATCGTCTGTTTTCTATGAACGCAAATACACGAAATATCGGACGTTTTTGAAAGGAAAGCAAATTTATGCGCAGTCGTTTATCGCGTTGGCTCGCGTATTTTTAATCCGAAATGTAAGAAATGTGTTTGCTGATACGCGTGTCGCGTTTCTTCGACATTTCAATGAAAATTGTGTCAACCAGGATCAAAGACCTTCCACGTGATCTAGGTACGAGTTTTCAACGTGAAATCGACGGCAACGGCCTGGCGCAATTAGGATTTAATTATGGCCGACACCTGGCGCGCACAGAAACGGAACACTCGTGTTTCTTTTCCAAATAGAAGTCGCAGAAGCGATCGTGGGACAAATACCGCGCATACTTTCCTGCACAAACAATGATGGTTAATTAAGCTTAGATATCGTACAATGAACCATTTCGAAAAATACCGTACTTGATACGTACCATGTGTCTCGTTAATTATCTCCGTTATTTGCACGGATAAGAACTAAATTCGTTCATAAAAAATGTATGGTACCCAAAGGATTATAACATCCTAGCAATAATTATTTTCTGTTTATTTTTCAGATAGGTTCGAAGCATTCTTAAATCACGATAAGATGCACCGAGAAACGAGTTTCTTTCGCGACAGGTATTTCAGAACGGCATGATTTCAAGCGGTGAAACATCGTCGCGTTAAAATTCCTGGCCGTGAAAAATCACGGAAAAGCGAACGGAAACGATTTCTCCGCTCGCCTTCTTTGTTTCATTTCGTACCAGACGTCCTTGTTTCCAGAGAGCGTCGTTTCCATTTAACCGCAACCCGTAATACAACGGATCATAGGGTCGGTCTCGAAGACGTTCAATCTAATTTTCCACGTGAATTCAATCAATTCGCATCACGACGCACAACCGTGCTCCCGACGCGATCACGCGTGCACCTTGAATTGGCGATGATCAATCGGAAGTGGACGCAACTATCAAACGAATGGAAAGACGCGAACAAATTGTACTCGAATCGTAACAATCAATTCAGACGATGTCTTTTTCTTTAATACCCAGACATCACTCGCGGAAGAAATATTGTTTCTTGCAATTAATTAAAATGTCTTTCGTCGTAATAGTTTTCTTAGCCATTTGGAAAATCTGACAAATTTGCTATCTTAAATTATTTATTATCGATCTTTACGCTCGATACAAGGCACATACCACTCTAATATGTAAAACTTATTTGGATTTTTGACAAAACACACATTGTTCAATTCGATGGCGATGGAACACAATATTTTTGTTTCTTGCGTGTTACGTTTTAACGAAAAATAAAAGAAAAGACGAAAGAGCTCGTCTAGCAGTAATTGGATAAAAGAAGCCCCATCGCTTTGTGCCGATCTGCTTTCTGTGTCAGCAACTGCTAGATATTTTCCTGTCGCAGCCGAAGACCTCACGATCCCTGAGATAAAACTACCCTTCAAGATAATCTTCTTCTTCTTTTCCTTCTTTTTGTCTTTTTTCTTTATTGATACAAATTGCTTCTTGATCGATCGAGTCAACCCATATCATGTAACTACACCCCCACTAATCACTCGATATCGAAACCATCGTACGCATAATAAATTGTTTGTACTTAAGAAAATCGATTACCCGGTTGTTTTTTTCTTTCTTCGTTCTTCGAACTCGATTCAATTATAACTTCAGTTATCCTGCGATCTTCTCCGTCAGTTATTTGTCTTCCTTTTTCTTATTTTATTACGTACGGCTGTGGGATCGTTACGAAACAACACGTGGATAATTAAGAGAAAAAAAAAACGAAATTGGTATAATTAGGATTTTAACGGGCTTCCTTGTTACGCTCTGATGAGTTTAATGCCCAAGAAATACTTGTGTTGATAACTGAGCACCTAAAACGCGAAAGTATACAAAATTGATACAAAAGAGAAGATATAGAAATGGGTAGATGCAAGTGTTTTAATATTTTTATCAAAAGCAAGACGATTATCAAAATTATTTCAAAGGGAAATCGAATCGACCGTCGTAACGTTTGTAGTAGAATGTATACGACAGGAAACGTGTGTGGAAATTGGAGATAATGAATCAGGAAGAGAAATGATGAGTAGGAAAAGAAGAGGAGAATCCATGTGATCGACGAGTGGCTCCTGAAATAAAGGTTATTTTCGTCCACGGCCATCGGGCCACGTTTGCTTCACGTTTCCTTGCGAAATCCGTTTTGTATATCAATGGTACAAGATGACTTAGTTAAGAAAAGCCACAGTCCTGGACTATTTCTGGGGTAAATTTTCTCATCGTGAAGAAATTTCCGATGTGCAACGCATGGGTGACGCGTGTCCGTCACGTTTCTGTTGTATAACGAACGCGAATTATGTAAACTTACGTGCATCGTGCACTTTTGTGAACATATTAGATTGGTTTTTTCTTTTTTCTTTTTTACAATATACAACAAACTTTTTATAAAAATAAAGAATATAATTTGCAAGTTACGCAAGCTATGTATTGCTAGCTGTAAAAAGAACTAGCGTGCTTTGTCTTAGACTCGAAAGTTACCCGAAAATACCTTGGCATAGTAATTATCTAGTATTACAAAGAGTAATAGTGTGCCTTTGGCGCTACTATCTTTAAACAAACCATATTTCATATTATAAGAATCGTATGGACGATGTTTTTAATCGTTCTTCAGATTATGGAAGTTGCAACTACCCTCTCCCGCGCTTATTACAAAATTCGTGTAATTTTGTATCGTTTCATTCAGGTTTTGAATATTGCAAAGTAAATTTATCCTACGTTTGGAAAGTCATAAAGGGTTAATCTATTGTATCTAGCAATAAGATTGTAACCTTGTCTACTGTAATATGTAATAATTGATTCGATAAAAGAACAAATGTTTCAAAATCCTCTTTACGGTCTCCCGTTGAAACGAATTCGTTAAATAGGATTTGGGGACGAATCGAATGATTTGAAGGTGCAACGACTGCGATCGCTAGCACGAAGGTTACCAACGCGATTGTTGTCCGTTGTCGCGTGACGAGGATTAATTTTCAATTGTTGAACGCTGTCTAATGACATGTCGTGCGAGTTATTGCAATTCACAATGCTCCTCTTTGTCTCACAGGTTCAGCAATTCCTCAGAGACATGAAGGAACACTCGCAATCAGCCTCGTCCCGATTCGAAGGCAGGGATGCGCCTCAAAGATCGCAGAGCAGCGCAGCCAGTCTGATGTCTCTAGGTGCTGACATATCGCCCAGTTCTTCCCACTTTTTTGAGGTAAATCTTCATTTTTTTTTTTACCTGTGAAAAGAGTTAAGCTTTTATTTAAATTTTATTATCATAAGCGTTTGAGTAGCAAATTGTTAACATTATTATTTAACAATTTACCGACCGGTGGTGGTTGCATATATAAATAGGCTACCGGTCGGGCACAGTGAAAACGGACGTACGTAGTCAGACACGATAAAATCCAACTTATTAAGAATGCAGTCGATTAATTTTCAAATTTAACCTTTCAATTTCTTTTCGTCAATTATTTGATTGTGAAGAAATTCGGGTGTCAATCATCGGTGATTCACGTGGCGCTTATCGTGTTAAATGATGAAAGGGTAGGAAGTTATTAATTTGAGTTTGTTTCCAGGTGCTTTACGTGGGTAAAATCAAGGTATCGCATCCAAAGGTATCGGAGGCCTTTATCGACGATGCGCTAGTAAGGTTTCGCGTTCACGGTCTTGAAAAATCGAGATCATCGACGAACAATATCCTCGCCGAGTATCAACGTCAATCAATTTTAACGTCTTCCAATAACAGAAGAAACAGCGCGGTGAGTCAATCACTCTTGATACTCTCTTTTCCGTTTTCTCTTTTCGCTGATACTTGATCATAATATTAGAAGACGCCAGGGGAAACGTGATATTAATATCCTGTGATTAATCGTTGCCTCATACGGATGGATCGTCTTATTCTCTTATCTCAAATACCGCCTTGGCAGATATTTGAAAAACGATGCAAAATATTTTTGATTTTATATCTCGAAAGATGAAGAAACGGTAGATTGAGACATTGTAACTGAAACGATTGATATAGTCACCCTTAACACGTTCAACCCGGCGCATTTTTTCGAAGTCTCTATGATCGGCGTGCACGAGATGAAAATAATTTTGCCCAGCTATCCATGTTTGTATGGTTTTTCTTCAAATAAAATTAGAAACATATGTGGACCACCGGTGGTTCACGCGGCCAGATGAAAGCAATGCCTGTGAACCACCGGTGGTCCACGCCGGGTTGAACGTGTTAATAACGAAGAAATGAATAGAAGAAAGATAAAAGTACTATTGGTCTGGTTTATGACGCATCATTGGAACGTAACTGTTTCAGGAATCCAGTGCCAGCGAAACAGGAAGCATCGAGAATGTCTCAGGAGCAGGTATTATATCAACAATTAACCCTTTGGGAGTGCCGTCGACGCTCACCGGCTCGGTGGAGACGTTCACAAAGCCGCAAAATGCCAGCCTCGCGGAGAAAGAGGAACGCGAGGAGAATCGGGATGCCACGAACAACAACAACAACAATAACAACAATTCCATGCATGTGCCGGAAGTGATGCGAAACAGAGCATCGTCTACCGGCAGCGTATTGAATCCTCGAAGGGATTCCATGGTTCGATCGAACGACGAGCATAATCGTACGATGCTCTTCCAGGTGTGAAATTTTCTCCTGATCTTTTCGTTCAGAAAACACACGCCGAGTACATTGTATTTTGATACGACGATGAATTTCAGGTAGGCCGACATGATTTGAGATTGATCAGCCCGGATAGAAAACAAGTGTTGCTTCACAAGCAGCTAAGAGATGTGGCGAGTTGCGTGCAAGGAGTGAAAAATCCGGAACACTTTGGTTTTATTTGCAAAGAAAACAGCATCGACTGCTTTATCGGCTATGTATTCAAGTGCCAGTCGGAATCAGTCGCGGATGACCTTGTTGCTGGTGAGCCAAAGATACATTTTTTTTTTTTTTTATAAAATATACGATGCCTCTTGAAGCTCCACAAATTGATCCTAACATGAACAACGTGATTAAAGTTTTGGGTGTCGGTAAAATTAAGAACTTGTATGGAGTTATCGATTCTAGGCCCATATTGGGAATCCTTCACAGCAGCTCCAGCATCCAAAACATCCTTCTTTGAGAAAATGAATTTTGTCGACCTCGTGACTGCATCTAAGCCCTTAACACATCATCCATCGCTCTAAAATGAAAAAAATAAACGCTATTACCTTATAACTTAATAGTAATTAATCGATTAATTCCTAGATATCAAAAGTATATTATTTCCAAGATCAAAACAAATAAGTATTTCCTTGTATTGTAATAAGCATCAAAGATTTACCAATGCCTTTTCAGTTAACTGATAGTAATAGATTTCGTGTAGACAAAGTGTTAATAGAAAACATGTTATTTTGTTTTAGCTATTTCCCAAGCATTCGTTGGGACATGCGAGGTTACAAGGAAAGAAAGATATCCCGTGTTTTCATGCGAACACTGCCCTATGTATTGGTACAACAAACTGTGCCAGGAGATCGATGGTAATTTTCCTTGTGTATTTTTTTATCGTTTCTTTGCTTTACAATGGAATTGCGAGCCGACCACGGAGTAATGAGTTTGCGTGTCTTCCACGGTTTTCTAGGCCAGAACGACCGAAGAACGCAAAGCATAATCTTCTCGCGGATGGAACTGCTGCCGGAGGACGAACAGGAAATCGTGGTTAACAAATACAAACACGCCGAGTCCGCTGGCGGCACCGGGACAACATTGCGCGAGCAAAATCAGTTTTTAATGAGACTTTTGCGAGTTCATTGCGAGGCTAAACAAGCCAGACATGTTCACGATACTGCCGAGAACAGGTAACGTTTCATTTTATCTGCTTTTCCGTAACCTACTATTTGAAAAGAGAAAGATATCAAGATACAAGTTTATTTGTAATACGCAGGAGTGAATTTTTAAATCAGTACTTAAGCGTGGGCGTCGGCAGCACGATATTCATGAAAGCGAAACGTTCGCTTACGAACAGTTTCGATAATCTGATGAAAAGGAAAGGTTCGCGGGACGACCTTGGTCTTGGCTCGCATTTGAGAGACACGAACCACCTAAATGCTGTGATACAAAAAAGCGGTAGCCAAAGCCCCGAAAATTCACGACAGTCGTCTATAATCGACATCTCGCCGGAAACCAGTAGACCAAGATCCTTGAGGGTTTCGCCTGAACACCAACTATCTGTGAACACTGGACCAAAGAGTTCTATGATGGACATGTACGTAACGTACCAGAAACTAAAGAAATACTCTTCTACCATTTATATTTAACTCCCTCGTCGTTGTCGACCGAAGTTGACTCTAGTATAGTGGACAAAGTGGATTAACCCTTTGCAACTCGAGTGGTGCCTCTGAGGCGCCATATTTCATTTATCGAAGTATTTCAAAATGCGAAATTTAAGTTTCACCCGTATCAAAATATAGAAAATTAAGGAAGGGAAGATTCTCAAATATTTCTGACACTTTTCTTTCGACATAATGCGTTTGGTTTCTGGAAACGTAGCTGGAAAATTAGATTAGACCCGATTACGTCCAAAAATGCTTCGAGTTCAAAGGGTTGAAAATATTATTTATTTTGCAGATTTCTAAAGGTAGGGAATTCGCCAAAAATGTCGCCGACAGAGACGGACGGAAACAGTCCTGTGCAGTCGAACAGTTCCTGGAGGCAGGCTATATTGAATCGAGTCGTGACCCCTGGCAAAGATCACGAGAAAGAGAACGATAAAACAGGAAACATCGGTATCATGAAAACGCCTCAGACGGTTGCGAAGCGCAGAACGAAACAGGAATTAAGAGATCTTTGGAAGAAAGCGATTAATCAACAATTAATACTTATAAGAATGGAGAAGGAGAACGCGAGGCTTAGGGGTATAATATCCCGTTAAATTTTTTCCAAGTAACGGAATGATACCTGCTGAAATCAATATACTTCAAAGTTGTTGTCTTATTTTAGTACGCCAAGAAGAAGCGACGGTAAAGAGAATCAAACTAGAATACGATGAACTTAGTAGTTGTGCTCGCGAATTGGTGGAAGTGTGGGATCTGCTTGTGAGCAAAGAGTCACGAGTTTCGACAAAATGTGATAATCAAATGTTGTTGCACGCTATCAAACAAGGTAATTATCCAAGGAACTTTGATAATAAATCAAGTTGCTCTAGGTGATCTAAATTTTCATCGAATGATTCAGGTGTACCCAAAGGAAAAAGAGGAGAAGTGTGGCAATTCTTAGCCGAGCAATTTTGTTTGAAACAACCCCCCATCGATACACGCGATTTTCCAAATTATAATACACCATATGATTTGCTTCTGAAACAACTTACATCGCAACAGCACGCAATTTTGATCGATTTGGGACGAACGTTTCCGAATCATCCTTATTTCAGTTCGCCTCTAGGTCCAGGACAATTAGCTTTGTTCAATTTATTGAAGGCGTACTCGCTTTTGGATCATGAGGTTGGTTATTGCCAGGGACTTAGTTTCGTTGCTGGCGTTCTTTTGCTACACGTAAGTGTCTTAATTGAAATTTTGTAACATTAATAGGAATGTTTTTCAATAATTTTACGTTATTTCGTTGTTCGATCAGATGTCCGAAGATCAAGCATTTTTTCTTCTCCGTCACCTAATGTTTCGACGAGGCCTAAGAAAACTGTATCTCCCCGATATGGCAGAATTGCAGCTTTACCTGTATCAGTTGTCCAGATTGTTACACGATAGGTTACCAGGGATTTATAATCATTTCGATAAACAGGAAGTTTCACCTACACTGTACGCCGCGCCATGGTTATTGACTTTATTCGCCAGTCAATTTCCGTTAGGATTTGTAACTAGAGTCTTTGGTAAATTGAAAAAGTCGGATACAATCGGATACGTTGATCTTTATCAACAAGAATTCTAACATTCATATATTTACGTTTACAGATCTACTATTTTTGGAAAGTACGGAAGTGCTCTTCCGCGTTTCGATGGCATTACTGGAAGAGCATCAAGATCAATTGTTAATCTGCGACAGTTTTGAAGAAATTATGGAATATCTTAAAGTAAGAAGAATTCTGATGGTATGTGTTTAAAGATTCAAGGACAGGTTTTCATTTATTTTTGATCTCCAGACCCGAGTACCTGCCGTCGATAAAGAGGTTCTGGATCGAGTGATGAAACGCGTATTTTATCCGGACCAAGAGATCACGAAGCAATTGAACGAGTACAGGGTGGAGTACCAAGTATTGCAGGAAGAAATGATGTCGGTGAAACCGCAAATGGAGAATTTGGAGAAATTCAAGTTACTTAACAAACAACTTAACCAAGAAGTGGCACAGCTTAATGAACAGCTAGAGGTATGCTATTGAGATCTTATTTGGAACCTATAGAACAACATTTCCCCACCTGCTTTGGATCGTGATCTACCTCAACGTCTCAACAATTTTCATCTCCCACACAGCATTATTCTTTTAACCGATTTCGATGAAACTATGTTCGCAGATCACCATGAGCAATCTACATCGTCTGGAAACGGCTCGATCCGTGCAGCAATCGGCTCTCTTGAAACTCGAGTCTCAGAATCGCAGTTTAGAAGTGACCGTCGCCACTTTAGGTGCTTTTATTCAACAGCTGTCCGAGACACGCCCCGACATCGAGTTTCCTGGCGAAATCCGTAGAATCATCGCTCAGCTGAGTCTCGCAGAGAAACGAAGGAACGCTACGGGTCGATCTTATCCTTTAAGAGTGATCGAAGACAACAATAAATTGGGAATGATAAAGAGTAACTCGACGGGCAGAGAATCTCACAATTTCTTAAAGAACAATAACACGGTAGAGCCACCTTATCCTTTAAAATCTACCCTGAGCCAACCGAATTTGGCCACTAAACTCGAGAGGGTTTCGTCGTTCTTCTCGAATTCGCACAATCATATCCAGAAGCAACGAGCTCAGTTAGCTGCCCTGAGGAACGAGTACGCGGAACAAACAATTCGAAATGATGAAAATGACCCGAAAACCGTGAACATCGATATCCAGATCACGGACGCGATGAACTCAACCAATGAACAGATGGTGCAGAACGACAACAATCTGAAGATTCAAGCGGCGAACTTGGAGAAATCGGTCTCGTTGCCGCTGAACTCGAAAGTGAAACTAAAGTCCTCGAAATCTGCATACGAGTTAGGTTCGGTCAAGAAGATACCTACTACCAAATTGGAGGTGACGACTGACGACGACGCGACGACGAATATGACGGGAACGATGCATCCTCTGGACACCTGTAGCGACGTGAACTTCAGATACGGTGGCACGACGAAGCTGAAATCGATCAGACCGACCAGGCTTCCGAGTCCAAGCAGCCAAGATGAAACTGTCAGCAAAACGGGTCAAACTCAGAACGTCGAAACGTTGAACAGATAACAATTACTCATGATGTTGCGCCCGAGGAAGATACCTTGGAAGGTAACCAACTTGAGAAAAGTATACCCGAAAAGCTAATCATTTCGTAAAATGTATTAGAAACGCTCGACCGTCTACTTCCACGATTCGTACTGCGTTCGTAGTATTTTCTCTTGTATACAAACACTTTTGATACGATGATCGGTTTTCATTTTTTTAATGAACGTGTCCGTTTGACTGTCGCTGAGACTCGCACTTCCCTTTTACGGTACTTATACCAATGATTTTAATACTTTACGACTTTACGAGAAGAAAATGAAAACTAAACCAAGTCAATTTACAATGTATTATACAGATTTGACAAATTATCGGGTAGGTTGAATATTTTAGTATGTAGATGTATGTATGAGCGACGAGTTAATACCTGTTTAACCCTTGAACGACGAAGCCGGGTCAATCGTGTTTCAAATCTAGAAAAATATACATGGTATATTTGTGGTATTTCGAATGTTAGGCAATACAATTTTTACATACAAGACTTTCGTACATTAAAGAAATAATACTTCGAAATTGTACAAACAGGAAATAGTTTGAAATTCAAATTAAATTGTTGTCGTCCAAGGATTGAAAAATGTTCATCTGATTCGTATAATTGATATACATATTAATCTCGACGTGTAGGAACGAATAATGGATATCTATTCGAATGTAACAAGAAATTTGGTTAAATCGATGGTAACACAAAAATATTAAATCTGTTGAATTCTGCGAAGCAACAGATACGTAGATACTCTTAAATAATATATTAAACTGACCATATGCAGTGTGTTACTGGTATGAGTTTTTTAGAATCAAACAGATAGAAAAAAATCATATCCATAATATATAAAGTAAGTATCAAATTGTACATTAGGTTATTACAAAATTAATAGGAATTCAATTAAGAAATAAAATATTGAATGAAAGAATAAACATTGTTCAATCGACAATATATTTTTTATTGTTAGCATGTAGTTTACCCAGTATTTTTATTTACCACTAAAGATACTAGTTTTAGTGATTAACGATAAGCTGATTAAAATTTTTGACGAACCTTTTAATCTAGCTAACAATAGAAAATATACTTCATTTTGTTTCGGTTAAATGAAATTCCTATTAATTTTCTGTAAACTGTCAAGAGAAGTGCCAAACTTTCCAAAAAAAAGAAAAAAGAAACAAAAAAAAGATGAATAGTGAATAGTTGATAGTGAGCGAGTCTTTTAAAAGTATTGTCTACAGTTGGAGGTATAATTTATAAGATCATTGTGCACTATATAAGATTCGAAGAATCAAGTATTACTATTTTTGCACAAAGGAGAGCCTTGTGATATCAGGGATATATTTAATATCATTTAGCATTCTTAATAATAATAATGATCGATCGTTACCATTTTTCATGAGCATGATATACCGATATAGATTGTAAAAAATACTCAGTAATATCGGTGACAAATGTTATCACGTATTTCATTGATGATTAAATATCGCGTGTCTTCTCATTCAACGGGACAACAAATGTCCCATTTATAACACTATTTCATAGCGAACGAAGCATGTTCAACATATGTTTATATAACAGTATATCATTAGGAACGATAAAATATTTTGTAGTATTCGACTTTGTATCTTCCGAGTAGTGATTTGTACGGATAGGCTAGTAGAAGTTAATTGTAAAATTGTGATTGAGAGCGTAGAAACGGGAGTAATGTTAAAATATTCATAGTTTTTATGCACATGTTACTGTTAGCATAGACATCGTATTATTTTAATCTATATATCGATAAAAAAATATATATATATAAACTATGATAGTGTGAACATCGTTTGTTCCCCATTTAATTTTATTGTGATAGAAGTCAATTTATTTAATTAAAATATAAACATATTTTGAGTAGGAATAGAAAAAGTATCCAGTCGAAAGAAAACAATATCATTCGTATTGTTTTATGTACATTCAAGATGCTGAAAATTGTACCAAAAAGAATGGGATTAATTTTAAACCAGGCCTCGAAGACTATTTTACCAAATATAAATATTTGGGCCATATCATCTGTAAAAAAGTAAAAATACAAAGTTTCTCTTATAAGGATTTGTCAAGTGTATAAAGTGAATGATCATCTTATTAAAATTAATATTTTAAGCCGTCGACCGATTGATGTGTCTAAGAACAATAAAGAAAGGATATTAAAAGGAATTCGCCTCTTTTATAAATTTACATAGTGTTACTTTATTACCACATACGTAGTTTAACAAATCAAAAAAAAAAAAGTGCAATGCTTTTACAATTAATGTGTTATCTTGTCTGAAAAATGTACTGATTGAAGATCTCTTCCTGTCTACATGTTATATACAAATTTCACTGAAATTGAATCTTAAAATCTTTAATGCTTCGACTTGGATATGCTAGTCCTGAAAAAAAAAAATAATAATTTTGATTAAAAAAATATATTTAAATCCTATTAACACGTTGACTGCCGCGTCGCCCATATTCGGGTGACACTTCAATTTTCATAGAAATTTGTCGCTTGTATTATAAACGCGTTAAGCGCGACCTCAGTTCATGGGGACTGACAATGAACTTTCCGTTCAGCCGGCGTTAGTCATTGAGGATTGACAGTAGACTTTTCGGTTAGAAATTTCCAAATTACCAAGTTTCAAACTTTCAAATCTCAATTTTCCAAATTTCATATCAAATTTCTAAATTTTAAATTTCCAAATTACCAAATTTCGAACTTTCAGATCTCAGATTTCAAAATATCAAAATTCCAAATTTCTAAATTATAAATTTCCAAATTACCAAATTTCAAACTTTCAAATCTCAATTTTCCAAATTTCCAAATTACCAAAATTCGAACTTTCATATTTCAAATTCCAAAATTTCCAAATATCAAATTTCTAAATTATAAATTTCCAAATTACCAAATTTCGAACTTTCAAATCTCAAATATCCAAAGTTCAAACTGTTCGTATGGACGGCGTCGGTGCGTGGGACCGGCAATGTCAAGGTTAAAAAATAAATACTGTAATATAATATAATATAATATAATTGAACGCTCGCTGCCGACTGAACGGAAAGGGCAGCAAAATCGGTGCTGCGCTCAGTATGTTTAATATCCTTTCAATTACTTAATTAAAAATCGTCGTATTAGATACTCTAAATTCTGAATAATAGGAATGACGAACAACTGTAATAATAATAGGTAAAATTTGATCAAAATAAATGCTTTGCCTGATCAACTTTTCAGCGCCTTTAGCGTAGCAGTCAAGGTGTTAATATATATCGATACAATATGGAACAGACTTACGTTTGCATCTGTTTGCTTCCACTGAGCACTATATACGGTGACTGAGTTTCCTTCTGTTTCGCCTGCAACAAATTAAGCGTACCTAAAGGCGTGTCTGTAGAAGACATACGCTTCATTAAAACTTCTTGCTCTGCTTTCTTCATTCGCTTCTCGACCTAAAACAAGAAAAAAGTTATACAATTGTGATGACTAGAATTAAAAAAGTAGATATAAAGTGTAGGTAAAAGCACAAACCTTATTTTTTCCTGGTCCTTTACCATGGAATTTATGCGAAAGATATCTGAAAGCTTCCTTTGCGCTCAATACATGCCCATCGTCATCGATATACTCCAACTTGACATTAGGTTTGAAACCATCTTTCTCCTTGAATTCTGAAGTCGGTCCGTTGAATCGGTCTCTTCTGCCAAACTTATCGTCGTCTCTGAAAACCAAAGACACGGATGAAATCACCAATTTACACGTGGTACGAATACAATAGATTTATTTCAAGTATCGAAATTTATAGTAGCCCATGGAATTCGGTGTTTCGTAATTTTATATTACCGTGAATATCAATAATTGATAAATATATGATAATTAAGAAACAGACTACCGAATTGTTGAAGATACATTACATTATGCGATTAAATCAACACGAATCTAAACAAGTCGATAAAACTATTACCATTAAACGTGTACTTCATTTCAGATTATACACGTGTGTATATTTTATTGTGCGTTCTTCTTAGGAAAGATTAAATGTTGCTGAAGAAATATGAAAAATAAAATGTGAAAACAATTTAATTTAAAATTAATACAGAACCTTTGTAAATTTGTATGTTACGACATGCAAATCTAACTAAAAATAATAACAATGTGAGATCGTACCGTCGACGAGCAGATACACGAAATCATTTTAATATTAATTAAATTAATGTGACTTTGATTCGTACCCGGACTTGTCTAGAACGCTCGTATGAACCTCGCTCCGGCAACAATAGAATCGCATAATATAAACATACCTCAATTAATCCTACTCTCTTCTCAGGCCTTTGATCGTCTCCGACAAAGTAGTTAACTCTTGCGGTAGCGGATCATCCATTTCCGAGCACCGAAATCCGGGCTCTAATTACGACTGTTAAACTAACAGTGAAATTCACTAGAGACTCGTCTAATAAGATGCATTTTGGAGTGGATTCGATAGAAGAATATTTCTTACAATGGTTTCTAGCCGAACTATCGACACCATCTGAACGCGTTGTAAGAAAGCTTCTTATATCGAACGATAGTCATGTTCCATACATACCCGTAAGTTTTGTCCTCGATCGAATAGTTCTGAGCCTGTAGGTGCGCGAAACGAGACGCGGATGGTCTACTGCTATCCTCTTTTTGCAAATAACCTTTACTCATTGCGAGTTTTAACGCGCCACTCACACCGTGTCCCAACGAAGGCTCCGCGTCTAAAATCGCGGCTTCCATCGCTACTGGCTCTACCGTACTTTCATCTGTTCGCAAAGTAGGATTATAAGTATTTTACAAAAAAAAAAAAAAACATGATCCGTATGTTGGAACGATAAAGCAGTACCTAATTGTACAGTGTTCCACGCGCCACGACCATCGTCCTCTTCGTCGTTTATTGGCGGTTCTTCTTTAACCCCATCTATTTCGAAGTCCTGCAATTTTTGGTTTTAAGAAAATGTCGAAGGATATTTGTAAGAAGAATATAAACGAAGAATATTCAATACCATAAGTTCCTGTCCATTTTCTTCCCTGTTTCCGGCAAGTCCGTAAGTTGGAATGTCTCCTAAAGTTCTACAGAATTCTGCGGTAGCATTGAGAACGATATTACCAGATTGGTTCTCCTCAGAACCCATAGGTTCCTGTTTTATAGTTTCAGCTACTTTTTCAATACTCGAAGACTGCGATTCCTTCAATCGTTGAGCTTTTTTCAGTGCCAACTGGAGCTCCAATTCTTTATCATCTTCTTCCAGCTTGATTCCACTGAGATCTTCGGGAGGTGCTAGATTGGGTAATTACATTTTTTTTTTTTTTTTTTTTTTTTGTAATAAATAACATCGTGAAATAATAATTTTTAGAAATTTGTACAAAATACCTTCTAAATCATCTACGTCCAAACTATCGTTATCTTTAACATCCTTAGGTCGTTTACTTCTTCTACTTCCAAGATCGCGAAGATAATCGTTATCTTCAGGAACCAAATCCTCTGCTTTCAACTTTTTCCTAATTTTGCGAACCTGCAACATATTAATATTATAACACAAACAAGTCGTGTATATTATTTGGGGGGAAAAAAAATGATTAAATTATCCACCTTTTTCTTTGGTTTTTTAAACTTCGCTAGTTCTTGATCATTGTAATATTCGCTAGCTAGTTTTGGCTCTGCTAATTGTAAGGATTCTAGACGCTTGTTAGCTAAACGTTGTTTCACGTAATCAAGTTTATTTTGTTTATCTTTGAAATTATTAATCCCCAATACAAAAGAATCTCTCTTCTCGCCTTCGATCTCTTCATCATATTTTTCTAAGACAGTCTTCTTAGATAAGCCAAATTCATCAAAGTTATTATCATCGTATGCATCGTATCCAGGTTTCTTAGTCTTATTTAAGATATTACGCTGATAACGTTCCTCGTCTGTTATGTTCACATTGACGAGTACGTCGTCGTCGTCTTTCAATACCTCCTGATCTTTTAAAGTCAAGATAACTGTTTTACCTTCTTCAAACTTTTCCTGTCAAACATCATTTAAAAAATAAAACTAATTATCACTGTAAATTCGTTTAATATTTGCAGCTGTATGTATATTATAGAACATTTGATTATAAAATATGAACAGAAATACTTACAATATCATGTTCTACTTTAAGACCCTTCAAATTTTTTTCAGTATAAGCTGTATTTCGTGCAGCATGTATTTCTTCTTTAACCAAATTTCCAATACCAAATTCTTCATCCAACTGATCCAACATTTTTGCCTAATGGAAATAAAAAATTAGAACAAAATTACACTTAATCGTCATGTAAAAATGTTTCAAACACCCCAAGTATTGAATTACCCTTTCTTCCGCTTTCTTCTTCTCCTCCTCCAAACGTCTAGTTTTATTGATCCAAGCTTTAGCATCATCATCGGAGTCACATTCCCCTAAGCTTTTCATTTTTGCTAGATTGGCTTCGATAAGCCTTTTCTGTTTCTGATTACTGATTTTCTCCTTCAATTTTTGTGACTTCAACTTCTCGTTAACATCAGGAGCAGGTTTATGATAGAATTCTCCCAAATCATCCTTGATCTTATTAGGATCATCTTTTGAAACGCTGTCAACCTCCAACGGTTTCAAACCTAACTTTGCTCGTAACTTATTAGTCTCTTCGATGGATAAAGAGGTTTGCGCTGCACCGCCTTTGACCGGCGAAGGACTATGTTGTTTAGAAATTTCAGGAGGTGGAGGTGTTGACGGATGTGACGACTTAGAGATTTTTGGAGGGGGAGGAGCGTTAACTATTTCGACTGTAAGAAAATGAACACAGTATTAACTGACATTAAACATTGTATGTACATCGTAATAAATTCTTATGTACCTATGCAAGATATAAATATTATTCGGTTCAATCCCCTTCAAATTATTTAATCTTGTGTTCGAAATTGATAAGTACATTTCTGCGGATAAAACACGATACATTTTCAACACGAGGGAAAAGAAATTGATAAAAGTGAATGAGAAACGTAGCTCAAAAGCATAGTAATTACAATTACAAAGTTTGTACAAAGAAACAAATACGCGAAATTGAGAAATGCATCGTATGTAGCATATTTGTATATTTTAATAAGAATGAATCAGATAATAACCATCGCTATCATAATCCTTGCGTTCTTTTCTTCTATGCTTTTTATGATGTCTGTGCTTATCTGATTTCTCCCGTTCAGGGGTATAGCTACGTGAGCGGCTTCGGTGACGCTTCTTTTTATTAGCATCTCGGCTCTTCTCAGTTTTATGCCGTTTATTCGAGCCCATGGCTGCACTTTGTCTCAGGGGCCCAAAAATTTTTGGTTAAAATTTATCAAATCTTGCAGCTTTTTACCTGAAAAGTCCAAAAATGCAAGTTAAAAGATTAGGAAACCAATAGTTTAAAAGATACAAGTACATAAAGATGTGTGTACTTGACGTACTTTTACCACAGTTGACCACAGTATATAAAGTGATATACAGTAGCGCAACTCTCTGTCGGCACTATCAGCCAATGGCAGAGCGAGTTGCGGCGTTCCTCCCGGCGGAGAGATGTCAGCTTCTCATTTCTCATCGAACATTGATTATGATTTTTATAATCTTCAGTATCAGGACAGTTAGGATAGGGAATTGGTAAATATAATGACAGATTTGGACAATTACAGCAATTCTAATCTGCCAATTTATTAGAGGAATAGCGAAAAAAGAAATATATGGTTGATGTGATTTTTCATTTGAGGCGCCATCTCGATCCAGGGAACCGACGAGAATGATAATTATCAATGGAATGTCATTTTATATATAATTTTTGCTTCTGAATGCTTCAATTCTCAAATATGGTTGCTTGCTCATGTATTTCATACACGTCTTGAGTCGAATTTACTCGTGCAAAATTTAGGAATTCTCCCGGGATCCGGCGGTGGGGGATCCTTCCCCACACTAGTGTTTTTCCCTAGCGGAAGCCGAGTTTGCACCTTAGTATAGTATAGGCATAGGCTCTACAATCTGTGATTTTTCATATTCTCCATTTTTGAGAATAGACTACTTCGCCCTCTGGCTAGGAGAACTCGTACTGAGTTAAAATGACTATACATAACGAAGTATGCTGCAAGTATTCTAGCAGAATGGTGATTTTAATCTTTTCATGTTGAACAACCTGCCGTAGTTACAATGTAATCTAACCTTGATGCTCTGACGTTTAGAAATTTGACGGCGGCGTTATTGTAAAAATGTAATGCACTGTGAATAATTAAATTCCTTCATTTCTTGCGTGTGAAAGGATTTTATGTTCAGACGGAATGCGCAATGTGATAATTGACCTAGGTTTCTTTTGCAATCATTTATTTTTAGCACAAGAATTTGTGAAGAGACAAAGCATTCTTCTCATCAACTATATTATTTTACAAATATATAAACACAGGTATATAATAGCCCGTAGTATCCTGTTAAACATCTTTATCGCTATCATATGTAAGCCTAACAGCGAATAACGTGTACCAATAATTACCTTGCATAGAGACCTTTCACATTTTTTGTAATTAAATGTGTCACCAAGAATTTATGTAGGATATTTTGAACTAACAATTGCATCGATTTAAATATTTATACTCCATCTTATACTGATGCGATTGCAGAATTTATGTATTTATAAAGTAGTAGATATAGAAACTTAATAGTTGTATATCTTGTATGGAATGTAATTAATATTTATGAAGATACATTATTAACATTTCCTAGTAGGACGATAATATGAAATTGTGTGTTTCAGGTAGTATTAAGATCAATAATTGTCTAAAATATGATCGCAGAAATTGGCACAGAAGGCTTTCAGCCAATGACAAGTTTCACAGAAGAACGCTTATTTAAATTGCAATGTTTGATCAAAGCAACAGAAATACAGCACAGTGCTCAATGCGAATACGGAAAGAGATTATTTTTAGCTCTTACAACCGGGAATGCTGAAATTTTTTTGTATTATAAAAAGGATTCTGCATCTCCTCCGATAATTAAAAGAATTCCTTGGTTCCAAGGCTGTCAGAAACAAATCTCAGCTTTGTGTTTTCACTCGGTGGGATCATGGTTGCTCTCTGCAAGCGTCGATGGTTCTATATATATTATTCCCGCTTTGTGTTGGGTCGATGAAAGCTACGATAAAGATCAAAGATGGACTAGTGACGATATAACTTCTTTTCCTTCTATTAGTTCACAGTCTTCCCATTCAAAGTATGTTACTCAACTAAACCTTACCCTAGATGCTATTCAATGTTTGTTTTATAATTAAATGATTTGATTTTTTTTTTAGACCCACGGCAATAGTGTGGTGGCAAAGCATGGTAATACCTGCTGAGATTGGTATCATTGGAACTGAATACGGGGAAATAGTATTTATAAATCTGGAAAGTGGTCATCAAACGAATGTTACACAAATTAAAGGGACTATTGCCAGTTTGCACATTTGCCGCGATCAGAGTAACGACATCGTATCTCTCTTGATAACGTGTCAATCTAGGCGACAATGGCGACTATTGTTAGAACAGCGTACATATAGTTGCCTGCATCATTTAGAAAACGGAGAATCGTACAATGTATTGCAACCGAATGATAACATGTACGATAATACAAAAATATTTGCTTCCACCAGATCTAGGTTGCAAGGGCTTAAACAGTTGTCTGTAGACAAACTTGCTATACTTAGACAAAAGTTGATAGAAACAAAAAGTCAAGCCTTAGGGGAGAATCTGCAATATCATGGTTCGCAACATCCGTAATTCCAGATAATACAACAGAACTAAGTATTGTTCAGGATTATTAATCGGTCTATTATTAATCTTACAGATATTACAAGTAATAGAAATACTCACAATATAACTATTAATTCTGATTCGTCTACGGAAGTGAATCAAAATCAGATAACACCTGAAGTAATGTCAAAAGAAGTCTTTCTGATGTCTCAATCCGATAGAGATGGCCAACAATTGTATACATGTTATCATTCTGTTACAAATCAAATACTGGTAAAGAAATATTGCTTTTTTTTTTTAATTTTAGAAAGTACCGAATGTAATATTTAAACTATTTAACGATTACAGGTGTATGGACCTAATTTTACTACTGTACCTTTATCAGCACACAAAGTATTTGAATCTTGTAGAAATGTTTTACTAACGCAACGTTTCTTTTTTATCACTGACGTTAGTCAGCGTACGATGTACGTAGTATCAGACAGATTATCCGAAACTCGTAAAAGTGATAATGGTAAATTTAATCCCGAGTGTATTGTTGGTTACTTTTCTTTAGCGAATAGCAAAGAAACGATACGTGCCGTGTACAGAGCTATCGATTTTACTAACAATTCGCCAACAATACTTTCTGAAGATAATAAAAATAAATACGTATTACCAAAGGGAATAAACGATATTAAAATCGAATTACCTCATGTAGATACTTGTATAATTGTAACAAATCATTCTGTGT
This sequence comes from Stelis phaeoptera, assembly GCA_943735885.1. Lineage (NCBI taxonomy): Eukaryota > Metazoa > Arthropoda > Insecta > Hymenoptera > Megachilidae > Stelis > Stelis phaeoptera. The sequence continues at coordinate 11,561,719 of OX030933.1, forward strand.
ATAAAGTTGTTCTAAGGTTGGTATCGTACTTTTCGTGTTCGTATTTTATCATCTTAAAGCGACAGGTTATTATTAACAAGATTTCTCTTCAAGGAAACCTATATTGTCGATTTTTATGGAACTAGTACTGAAAAACGACGAACTCGAAAAAGCGGCAAGATTGGCAATAGTATTTGGAATCAATGCACAACAATTACTAGAACAAGCTGGTGATATACTTTTGACAAACAAAGAATTTCCGCGTGCTGTAGCTTGTTACAAATTGTCTAAAGTAAGTATTCGGTTGTCCCAGAAGTTTCTTTCGCTTTGTTAATAAATAACGGATGTATGATACTTTATGTTTCGTCACATATTATTGTATATTTTCTTATTTCATTTCTCCGAAAGCTGCATCATACCACTTTTTTTTGTTTTTTAAACACTGCCAGACAAAGCGTTGTGCGCAGATAGGGAAAGAAACTTTTGGGACAACCTAATAAATACAATGTCAAGGTTCAATTCTGTATATTTATATGTAATTCTTCTCATTACTTTTTCCAGTGTAGAATAATGAAGAGTATGTTGAAATTTGCATCTGTCGGATATACAGCAGATTTGTTACGTTGCCTTACGCATTGTTTAACCTCTCCAGCTATTAGCGAACTACCTGTTGCACCAAGAATACATCTATCTAATTTATGCGTTCTTGCTTTTATCGAGCGTACGCTCCGAATTTCGTCTCAAAAGTCTAAGGCTATATATAAAGAGTTTTTGTATGTATCTTATTTTATATTAATACGTATGTTTTCAAATAGATTTTCAGCACAAGTTATTTGCATTATAGGTATTTCCTATCTACAAATTCTTTTTACGATGAACTGTTAGCGGTTAATATCGCGGGACAAACGTGTCTTTGGGAAGTGTTGCATCACTTGGCGACACAAAAGGGTCTTTACGGACAAATGTTGGATATACTTATGAAGACGATGCATTCTTTTGGCATAAGCAATTTCTATCCAACACCATGTAATGTATAATAATTATAATAACGATAAAACAATTTAAACCCGTGTTCCGTCGAGAATTACAACATTTTATTAATTATTTCAGATGGTTTGTTAATATGTATAAGCGAACCAAATTTAATACAAGCAATTTTACTGCATCCTGAGTTAGCTAGAAGTCATATGTCGTTTATCGTTAATAATCTCCAAGACTCTCAAATTTTTGTACTTCAGGTAAAAATTTGGATCTTATGGAAAAAAGAAACAAAAACCGTGTGTCCGTCTGAATTAATTTAATGCATTTACCTTTTTTATTGTTCAGAGATTAGTGACGTTGTACGATCCAACGAATCCGGTAATAAGACCTAGGATAGTGCGATGTAGATTACGCCATAGAACTACTTCGTATAGTTCTCAATCTAGTCAATGCGATTCTATAGATCTCGTGGAAAATGTGAGTAAAATTTGTCCATTCGTTCGTTCGTTTATTCTTCACCGATTTGTTCGTACATACGGTTGAGAGTATATTTTCATTTTTCACATAGGAAGAGGCTGACACGTTGGTGGAGGAAATTATAGAAACTTTTTTACTAATTTTATTGACTTTGATTTATAAAAAATCTATTTTACATCAAGAATCTTCTCTTACCTGTAATATTGAATTATTAAACGTTAAAAAGGTAATCATTGTAATACAATTATTAGTAAATTTAAATTTATAATACAATTCATATTAATTTAGGCATTTATTAATACAATAATATAAACTGTTTTGTCTTCTCATATCGATAAATCGTCATATATTTGTGCAACTATTTAAATAGGACAGAAATCACACTAACTCTGGTGCTGACTTTAAAAGAAGACCTTTGTGCGCCGGATTCTCTCACGTTGTTCTTATCAGAAACGGAAACGTTTATACGTGGGGTAGTTCTATGCAAGGATGTTTGGGTAAATAATTATTTTATCCATTTGCAACGCATGCATTGTATTATATGTATATTTTTGTTTCGCAGGAACTGGTCCATCCGTGTTGAGATATGGCCCGCCGCAAGCTATATCTTTCTTTCGAATTATGGAAGTCGAGGTTCTCAGTGTATCATGCGGTCATTGTCACACTTTAGCCGTGACCAACAATGGTGTTTACGCATGGGGCTCGAGCCAGTTTGGTCAGTTGGGTCTGGGCAAGATTTTACAGTGTTCGTCACCCGAATTGATCACGTATTTGTCTCAAGAGATCATTATCGACGCCGTGGCTGGCCAGTATCATTCTGTCGCGTTAACCGCGGACGGCAGAGTTTTTACATGGGGTTGGGGAGTTCATGGTCAATTGGGTCATGGTAATACCGATAAAAAAATCGTTCCTACGTTGGTCACATCCTTGCTCGGCACGGTCATACGTTACATTAGCGCTGGTCACGCGCACACATTGGTCCTTTCTACGGAGGGTGTCGTGTACGCGTTTGGTTGCAATATTTTTGGACAGCTGGGCGTAGGAAATAATATCAAATGTTCGGTGCCAATAAAAGTCTTGTTGTCGGAGAAAATATTTCTTATTACGACTGGATATTTTCATAACGTAAGCAAGAGCTTTGTTTTTATCTGGTTATAATTCTGTATTATCACATACATATATAATTTATAATAAAAATAACAATTTTAGCTCGCTGTTAGTTACACAAATAAGTTATACGTATGGGGGGCGAGCCCCCAAGTTCTTCGATTGCAAGCACAAACGCAAAAAAGAGCTCGAATATTGGAGCATCGCGACAATATTATAAAACAGTTTGAAAATATCGACGAGTTCGAGAAAGTACCGGATCAGGCGAGCACGAACGATACGAACGAAGAGCTTTCGGAAGGTGATGCACAAAATAAAAATGCACAAGCGAAACTAGCGACAACCAGTCATTCAGACTCGCGGAAGAAACAATTAGACGGCGTGTGTTTGAAGAATGTAAACGTTGGGTCTATCGAAGAGGCCCAGACACATTTGAAACCGATGCTAGTAGATACAAGTTTGGTGAGAGGAGATATCATACAGGTTTGTATAATAATTACACTGTTTTTTGGTACAAGATGCACTTCTTTTCAATATATTTATGATTTTTAATAGATATCAGCCGGATGTCATCATAACGCCCTTGTGACGAAAGATGGGTCACTTTACACGTGGGGTCGAAATTTGGACGGCCAGATAGGTAACGGTAGCAGAAGGGAAGTGCCAATTCCCACTCCGTTATGTTACAATCCCGCTTCTATCTTTGCCCAAGTACCTCCAAGACATAATGCTTATAAACGAGCGGACGAGGAGCAAGAAGCTGATAGTGGAATAAGGAGTTCCACGATGGGCGAAAGAAATGGAAACGCGAACGATGAAATTAGATCGGAAAGCAATGAATTTAGGGAAAAGATAAATCCTATAATTAAAACTGTTGGAATCTATTGCGGATACGATTATACGGTTGCCATTCAGCCAGGTATATAAATCATTAACCCCTTGACTTACAATATCTGTTGTTCAAACTTTGATTACAATTGAATTTCAAGTTTAATCCTGATCACAATTTATGCAGTTAATGCTTGTTAAGTGTGAAGTGTATTGTTTTAACCCTGGAGTAATCAATATTTAACTCTGACTGACACACCTGTCAGGAAAATCGTAAGGCAAGGGGTTAAAAGTGCTTCGAAACCTTGTGCTCTTGAAAGAAAGTTTTTGCATAATAACATTCTAATTTTTTTATTTTATTCTTCCTTTTAGGAGGTACAGTTTTAGCTTGGGGTAATAACAGTAGAGCACAATTAGGTCGCCTTCCCGCAAAAGATACACGCGACGCGGATGATAAACTTGTGTTAATTAAAAAGAGAGTTGTACGACTACCCCACACTTCGCACATAGCTATGGAGGTGCCTAGTCAAGTTCCTAACATTCCTGCACCAATTATTTCTTATCAGAGTTACGATATACCTCCTCTCGCGGGTGTTATTCGTCCTTTAAGCGTTATAGAAAAATCAGCTGGAGAGTTGACGCTGCATTACGCGTTAGAATATTTTTCTGGTTTGTATGATTCTTCGAGGATCATGGATAAGGTTGGTTTATTTGTTGATATAGGTCATCAAACTTGAACCGGAACAGTTAAATGATATCTTTGTGTATATTTTCAGTGTATCGAACTTGGTAATTATCAAGCTTGCTCAAAAATAGCTATGTTGCAACATAATATTTCAGAAGCATTCTCGTATCAACTGAAAATTTTACATTTAACGAGTCTTCGCTCTTGCTCAAAGATAAAGTCTGAACATTTACGTGAAAAGACAGAATGTAAAATGACAGAGGATTCGGATTCGAGAAGAAAATCTTTAACCTATAATGTTAAAAAGAATACCGAATTATTCAACAAACAAGTAGAAAAGAATCTGATCGATTCTGTCGAGGATTGTGCTGCTAGGAACAAAATGAAAATTCCAACGAGCAAATCGCTGAACAGCTTGCAATTACTTCAACAAGAATTGTACACGTTTGATTGTCAAGGTGGTTTGGAAGAGTTGTGCAAGGACGCGAAATGCGAAAACGCGCCTTCAGAAATTTTCGATAACTCTTTCGATTCTGACGTTGGTTCTGATTCGGACGAATGGATCGACGATCTTGTTTTCAAAGAAAATCAATTACGGATGCAAGAGAAGAGAAGTAAATCCATCGAGGATAATTCGGTATCTCCCACCGCTGTAAAAGAAGTAACCGAACAAAATGAACTGCGCAGAAACGAAACGTTTTACGAACAGAAAATTTCGTGCTCCCAACAGAACAACATTATTAACGAAGCTATAAAAGTGACTAAGTTTTTCCTCGATGAAATGGAAAACGAGCCTGATACAACCAAGTGTAAAATATTACAAGATGCTCTCGATTTCTGGGTCGAACATAACTTACCGATACAAAGCATAGAAAATTTATTTTTAGAACACATACAGTCAATCTTTTATCCCCTTGGATTGTTGTTATTTTGGTAAGTTGTTATTATTAAGCTCGATTATCATAATCGATTAATTACCATAATTTTTTTCAGTCAAGAATTGATGGATGACTACCTGGATACAAATAAGAATGACGGAGAAGCCAAGAACTTTGCTGTGATTAATTTGTTTTCTGTTCAATTTTGTCTTCAAGTGTGTTCTATGTTATTAAATCATATCGATCAAGGTAAGTTCGTACAAAAGGCTTTGAATAATGTTTCATATCAGATTTCTTGTACATCATTTTTATATCATAGACGAAGCTGCGCCTGAATTTATCAAATTGTTATCTTCTTTGGCTGCTGACCATTATGGACCGCCACTCACCGGATATCCAGGCTCGAGCGGGAATAATACTTCAAAACAAATGATAGAAGGTGTTATAAGTACCATGTCTTCTATCACTCATGCTTCTAGATTGTTTGTACATATTAAGGTAATTCGAAATTTCTGTACGTTAGTTTTGCAATCGCAGTTAATCCTTTGCGCTCGAAACATTTTTGCATACGATTACATTTAGTCTACTTTCCCACCAAAACTTCCAAAAACCAAATGCGCTATTTTGACAGAAAACAGATACAAATGATTATCAATCTATTTATTTTTATTGCTTTCCTTAATTTTCTATATTATAATATAAATAAATCTTAAATTTCACATTTTACAATACTCTGGTAAATTAAATATGTCCCCTCAGGCACAATCGAGTGCAAAGGGTTAACATTATCCACAAAAAGTTAGAATAAATATTAGAAGAAGATTAAATCATTGAAAATATTAGGACCCAGATGCAGTGTATCGATTTCTTGCTGCTGAAGAAGATACAATGATATTCACGTGCGGACATCATTTTCCATTGTCCACCTACAAAACGGAAGTGATCTCAACGATGGAAACCGAGCTGTTAACATCCGACTCGTTAGTTCTTCCATGTACAGCCCAGTACTTAGGAAAAATGCTGTTTCATACGTCTAAACCGGAAATATTGTGTCCCTCGTGTATACCTAGGGCATTGGAAACGTTGGTGAAAAAGAACAATGGATGAGAAGTATGTACCTGAGATTTTATTTAATAGAAACTGCTATACAATTTGTCTCGTAGCCTCTTAAAGAATTCAAATCGTACACGTAAAGTGAATTTTCAAATTAATTTTTAATAGACTGTAATATTAAAAGAATACTGGAATCTAGGTAGATAACAGATAACAGACGTGACGTAACATTACAAAACAATCGCCACTGCAAATGTAACAAACATCATAAAATAATTGTAACAGATTCAAAGCTCTCTATATATATTTCAAATCATATTTTTTAAATTATCTATATATATACATATATAGGTAACTTTATTCATAGACACAAACAGAACTCTATAGTGCACTAATTTTTATATTACTTCGAGACTTTTGTCTTATTAAATATCATAATTGTTTTATTACGCACACTGAAATTGAACGTATTTTAGTGGAAACAGATCTTATGTGTTCATAAATTGTTGGTACTAAAAGAGATACGGTAAGATAAAAAAAAAAGAAAAAAGAGGAGGAACAAAGTTATGCATCGTTTAAACTCATGAGCATCGTGAAATTAGAAAAAATTTAATAAAATGTGTGACTTTTAATTAGTATACACCATAATAAATTTAGTGATAATTAGTACTATGATTAAAGAAAATTCAGATACAACGATAATTATGAAAAGTAACAAAATAAATATTATTTGTTTTTATATTTCTTTTTGAAGCAGTTTATAGGTCGCAATAATTAAAATTTGAACTATTTTTTTTTTTTTTTTTTTATCACTTTTTATTTAAACTTTTAAGCTTTGTTTAAATCTCAACTTTTCGATGAACAAAAAATAAAAACTTGGATTATAGCATAAAAAATGGCTATAAGAGAAAACATTTTACTCAAGTGTGGCGTTTATTATTGTATTTGTTAACCAAATGCTAGTTATTGTGAAATATAACATCCAATTGTACAGTAGTTACGTTAGAATTGTAAAATAAGAAGAAAGAAAAACAACTAGAGAATGAATAGAATTATTATCTGTGCAATTATCTCAAATTGGTGCAAAGCTACTAAGGACTGACAAAAAAGTACATTCATCTAGTCTTCAAAGTATATGCCAGAATTGTTGTATATTAATTATTCTTATTAGAAACCAGAACAAATGTTTTGTTAACACGTTTCATGCGGGATACGTACTTTTACGTTTTTTGTGGTTCGGTCACGTAAAAGTACGTATTTAGTAGACTTGTGCTTGAGTCCGGTTTTCGTGTAAGTTTGTTTCGGTTTTCGAAACAATAATCATAGAGCATATATTTGAGTGCAAAATAAAAAAGAACTTTGGTTAAAAAAAAAAAAAACGAAGTACTTAGTTGCCGATTTATTGCGATTTTACTGAATTATTAAATTCCCACGAAATTCACGAAAAAACACCCGCTATAAAATACCCGCATGCAATGTGTTAATATGAGTATGTATTAAGCGACTTCTTTTTCTTTGAAATTACATTTAATTTTAATTAGATTCGAGTAAGAGTATGGTAGGACAATAGAATTGTATATGTGTATAGAGATTTAAAGAAACTAAACAAAATTTTTTGGTTACAAATGGAGCAAGCTCGTAGACATATTTTATTGTCTTTTTAATGGTAGAATTTGCATGAAAGTGAAAAAGATAATAGAAACATAGCGTATATGTCAGAGATCTTCTCCATTACATTTTCAGTAACCAAACAGGAAGGTTTTAGAAATTAATCGATGCAAATGATAGAATTAAATTACGTGCAATGTAGAATTATGGTTGTTGAAATTATATCAATGAATTGTGAAAACTAAATGAAGGTAAAAATAATTATAGTGTAGATATTTGTTTCAACCTTTTGCTGGAGAATATTTCAAATTATCCAAAAAGGTTTTTAATTCTGAATCTTCTTTTACTCTGTTCAGTCATCCTTCGTTTAGATCTTCATATTTTATTTTCTTATTTTAAATTATTACTGCCAAACATTTGATCAAATTAGTATAGATAATGTAATAACATACTAAACTGAAAAGATTCATTGTAGCTATTTTAACTGGTCAATATTTTCTTAATTAGTATGTTATATAAATAAATTTCTAGAAGGTGGAGAGCTCCAAAGCAGGGAACAGTTGTCGAAGAAAGTGCAATATTTAGAATGATGAGAATGGCGTTGAATAAAATCTAAATCCTTCTGTTTTAACTTAACACGCGTTTGATACGCGCTATATATATACATTTTCCGACTAATTATTCTTTTAAATAAATAACATAAATAATATATATGTACATTAGATTTTCGACGGACACGACAGTCTTCTACGACTCGTTTCTCGATACTTATCATACGGGTATGACATATTAAAATAAATATTCAATTTTATTATCAATAAATTGAATCGAATTTATTTGAAGATCGATTGTATCATCTATCTTGCGTTATTACTTTAAGTATCGTATATATTAATCAGAAGATATACGACGCATCGATCGAAGACGAGAAGAAGTTTGATTAAATTTCAAGAAATTGTTCTTTTTCGAACCGTGTAACATACGTATATGTATTATATATTCGAATGTACAGTTTTGAATGTCTTATATATATATATATTGAAGTCTTTCATTAATAGTACTTAGACGATTAAAATATTGGATCAATAAATACAATTAGTAGAACGATCGACTGAGTTTTCATTTAATTTTTAACCTGTTCGTCTGATTTTTAGGTAATAAGGAAGTGAAGAAATAAACGAGGAATCTTTGTTTGTTTTATTTAAAAAATTTCATTCCAAAAATACCTGTATCTTTCAGTCACAATCGGCACACTGTTACTCTCGCACACGCTCCCAAGCAGCCATAAAAAAAAGAAGAAGAAATCCTTGCAAACGCGATGAGGACGATGAAGAACAAATTGAATCGGTAATAGAATAATTGGTTAACGTCAACAGAATGTTTCGATGAATGATTGTAATACTACGTTCTCCCTTTAAAATCATAATTGTGACTTCTAATTTAATTTTCACCAAAGCTGACCCTCCCATGGTGTTTAAGGAACTTGTAATTTTAAATTAGAAAATTTTAAAGTACGACATGGTGAATCAAAACCCGTTCAGAATTGAGTCTGAATCGGAAAAAAAAAAGAATATCGAAACGATGGAATTAAAGTTGTTCGATGTTACGAGCGAGTTTATCAAGCTCAAGACGAATAGTTTCCGGCAAATCGTCGCCAACTTGCTCGTCGAAATACTTTCTGAGATCCTGCACTTCCTTTTGCCAGAAAGCTTTCGGTAATCTGAATAATTCCTGCATATTAACATCGCCTTTCATGTTGTCCAGATTGAAGGAGTCCAATTTCGGTAATAAACCGATGGGAGAATCCATGGCGACATCCTCGCCGTCGATCCTGCGAAGGACCCAGTCGAGAACGCGAGAGTTCTCACCGAAACCTGGCCAGAGGAACTTCCCGTCTGCTCCTTTCCTGAACCAATTCACGTGGAATATCGCCGGAAGTTTAGCGTTTTGTACGTTGGCCATGGATAGCCAGTGATTGACGTAGTGTCCGAAATTGTAGCCGAAGAAGGGTCTCATTGCGAAGGGATCGTGCATGATTACCTTACCCTGATTACCAATCATCCAAAATATTATTAGATTGTAATTATATTCGGTAGTTTGTAAGAAACTAATAACAATTGTAAAATGCCAACTAACAAAATTGAAGAATCGCAGAAGAACGTTCATGTTTTCTAACACTATACATACCTGATGTTCTGCCGCAGCGGTCGCTTCGGATCTCATCGCGGCTCCAACGAAGACACCGTGTTGCCAGTTTCTTGCTTGATAAATCAGAGGAACGCCTTCGGGTCTGCGACCACCGAAGAGGATAGCATCGATGGGAACACCGTTTGGATCTTCCCAGGCGGGATCGATGATGGGACACTGCGTTGCTGGTGAACAGAATCTGGAATTCGGATGGGCGGCTGGTGTCTTGGATCCTCTGGTCCATTTCTTACCTCGCCAATCGGTGATCTGCTCGACGTATCGATGTCATTGTTTCATGACATAAAAGTGGCACAGAATGGCGCTTAAGGTTTGAGAAAAATTACAGAATGGCCGAATCTCTGTTGAAACTCATAGCTTAGTTTACCAGTTAACACATTGCGTACTGGTCACGAGATATCTAGTTTTAAAGTGCGAGGGCGCAAAAATTCCGTTGATCGTTTCATCGAAGACTCAGCCATCTGATGAATCTTTTATGGAGACACTTTTATCAAGCCTTAAACTTCAAATCGATATGCCATACGTGATATTCTGTGATAGTTTTCTGTTATGAAATTATGTTAGGAAGTCTAATGTTCATCAGCATATTTCTTACCTCAACGTTCTCGTTAATTTCTTTCTCTAGTCCTTCCCAGAAGATACCTCCGTCGCTGGTAGTCGCCACGTTGGTGAAAAGAGTGTTCCTGAAGATAGTCTTCATGGCGTTAGGGTTGGTTGCGTAGCTGGTACCGGGCGCAACACCGAAGAACCCGTTCTCAGGATTGATGGCACGAAGTCGTCCCTGTTGATCGAACCTCATCCAGGCGATGTCGTCGCCAACGCACTCGATCTTGTATCCGGGTAAGGTGGGCTGCATCATTGCTAAGTTGGTCTTGCCGCAAGCGCTCGGGAACGCAGCCGCGATATAATGTTTTCTACCTTGAGGATTCGTGATACCCAGTATCTAGAAAAGGTAACTGATACAGAATCTCTTTAGACGAATGACAGACTCGCAAGCACTGAGTAACGATTGAAAAGGAACTGTTTTGCAGTATGTTTGAAAGTTTAAACCATGGGAAATCGATAAAGTGTATCTAGGTTCTGAACGACCAAGAAGATTGAACACTTTGAGTGGCACGCCAAAGTCGTAGGAAAAATCCTTTGAATTTGTAATTTTATTTTCAACAAATATTGTGTATTATTGGGTGGAAAAATTACCATCGATTGTAATACAATCTTCTTCATTAATATTTATTAATATTTCTACGTCGTGGCGTGTAGACTTCTCGTCGAATTACTAATGTAATTTCGATAGCATTGATGGAATCGTACAAAAATTTCCATCGCCTATCAATATTTTTATATTTAACTTTACCTATTGAACAAATCTCCATCTAATAAAATTGCAATCAAATAAGATCGTTTCCACTAAAATAGATTCCTGTGATGATTTATAAATATTCCAGATAGCGAAGAGGTAGCACTCATAGCGTTCAATGTACAAAGGATCGAGAAGGAAGTTGTGCAACGTGAAAGTAAACAGCATCATTGCACAGTGTTACGTACGAGCATGTGTTCTGCGAGCCAACCCTCGTCCCTGGCGATCGTCGAGCCGATTCTCAAGGCGAAGCATTTTTTACCCAACAGAGAATTTCCACCGTAACCGCTGCCATAAGAGACTATCTCGTTCTTCGCTGGTCTATGCAGGATGATCGTTCTCTCAGGATCGCACGGCCACGAAGATAGCGCGTCGACCTTCGAATCGGATTTTGGAACACCGACCGAGTGCAAGCATTTGACGAAATCGTCCTTTCCAAGGATATCCAGAACCTTTTTACCCATTCTGGTCATTATTTTCATCGAGCAGACCACGTACGGAGAATCGGTGATCTGTATCCCAATTTTCGACAGAGGCGAACCCATCGGACCCATGCTGAACGGGATCACGTACATCGTTCTACCTGTAGAATGTTTATGTCCATTTATCGTCTTCCATTTTTAATAATCATACAGAATGTCCAAGCTTCTTTCGATTAACTGCGGAGGTAATTTAAGAAAAGATACAAATGTTTTGTTACAAAGTTGTAAAGCAGATCTACACACGAAGTAAGATCGTTGTTCTTGGACTATAGAATTTATTATACTTACTACGAGGTTTTTGATTACTTATGTAAAACAGGTAGTGAGATTGCTAATTAACATTCATTTATACAAAACATTCATAGCCGATCTGCATATACAGTGTCCACGCTTTAATGTGACAGTCGCGATATTTCCATAACTATTAATGACACGAAAAATTGTTTAATGGAAATTGCAGGATAAAATGGGATCAATGTTTTGGCGTAAACAAACATTTTCTTTTATGTTATTAATTTAACCGTTTGAGTCCCACGCGCTCTTCAGATTTCGTGTCGAAAAAACCCAGCACATTTGAACGATACGGATAACTGACGGCGCACTCACTATCCGACGAAACGCGTTCATCTTTTTTTATTTTGTATATAAGATATAAGTATTATAAGTAATCGAAGTAATACATTTTGTATTTCGTTGTTACCTATTATAAATTGATAGTATATACATATAATAGTATTTCGTATAATAATCTCGTGCTGCGCGGCTTTTCTCGGCATGAAATAAAAGGAGCGTTATCGCGCTGCTTAGCATTTTTCGACACAGAATAAAAAGAACGCTATCACGCCGCTTGGGTCTTTTCGCATACCATTCAGAAAGTGGTATTGCGCTGTTCGGCTTTTTTCGCCCGTGTTTTTTACTCAAACGTTTCGTTTCACGCGATATCATGCGATAGTACTTTTCAAGACGAATTTATTAAGGAGGGAGTCTTGTGTAAACGGTCTATTTTTCATGAATTTATTGTGAAAAAAACGAAATCGATGACATAGTTGAAACTTTCGCTGCTTTTTATTGATAATACCATATATCATATAAATTATTTTTGCAATCTACGTTGCACGGCGAATTTTTGAGGCACTATCTTTGAGTCGCGGTTTCTTAATAATTTTATGGCAATAAAACTTTAAAAAAATGTATATGATACATGGTATTATCAATAAAAAGTATTGTAAGTAGTTTACACAAGGCTCCCCCCTTAAGCTTTAATGTATTCACCCGATTTTTATTAGTTTACAAAATGTAACGTCTCGGTTTCAGTAGTAAGTCATAAAAGTATGTACGTAACACCATTTTACCTATAGACACCAGGGATATATTGTATAATAGAATAGATGAAATGTTACGACCATGTGCGACTGACCTTTCATGCATCCAGGAAAACGTTCTAGAATAGCTTTGTCCATGTCAACTGGAGAAATCCAGTTACCCAGTTCTCCGGTGACACCATCGCGTGGTGTAGGGATCGTATCACGCTTCGACTCGGTGCTGATGAACGTGCGTTTCTCAACGCGTGCCACGTCCGCTGGATTCGTTCTAGCCAGCCAACTACTCAACGCAAAGATAAATCGAATATTTTAAAAAGTTTTTATACAATTTGCCAAGTGCAATTTTATTCGGTAGAAACAGAAAAATAAGTGCCTAACAACAATAATTTTCTATTTCAGATATTTGCCTCCTTTCCTTAGGTGATATTCAAGAGCGGCAAATATGTGTTGCAAACACCGTGTATTTATACAATTTGATAAGGATTGATATACAGGGTGGGTCGCCACATTTTGTCATCCAGATTTACGTCGTTATTATTACGCATAGCAAACAATGTTTTAGATGAAGTTGAATGGTTTTGAGAGGGGCACATTCCGATGGTACATTTTTTGTAGGTGGACGTATAAAGGACATAGTAAAATCATTAATGACCTTACAAAAATAAAAGATTAGTCTATTTGTGTAAAAAAATCATCAGTTTACGAGATATTTGAATTGTAATTTGTTAGGAAATCTCGACTTTCTGACCAATACTATGAATTTAATGCGATAATGTAATAGTAGGAGAACAATTATCAATTCTCAAAACGATTCAACTTCATCCGAAAAATTGTTTGCTATCCGTAACAATAACCACGTAAATCTAGATGGCAAACTGTGGCGACCCACCCTGTATACTATCTAATCCTTATAAGGTGAACGTTATTTGAAGAAACGCTGGAAACGAGCCAAGCAAACTCGTGGCTCGAAATAAATAACATCTTGGCCATCTTGGATAATTTTCTTCGATTGCAAATATAACTTGGTTATTTTCTTTTATCGTTTATAGACGCACTCACCAATTGTCGTACTTCGGCAACGGCAAGATTGTTCCGCTTTCCTCGAGAAGCTTCAGCTGATGCTCGTATTCCACGTCACTTCCGTCGCAGATGTAAATATCCTTTGGACAACAAATGGACGCGCATTCGTCGATGTACGATCGAAGCTTCGGAGCAAGAGGTTCCGCCGATGCGTTCAACAAAGGTGTTTTCCCGATGTACTCGTGATTATTATTGAGGGATGGATTCTTCGCCACGTGGGTGACCAACGTCGACACCCTACGAAGAATTCAACAATCTGACTTAGCCACTACTCTGTCTTACTTTCTTATTTAACCCTTTGCCGTGCCATTATTTCGGTAGGTGCGTCAGAGACGGATAAATATTTCTTGATACAGTATTAAAAGAAAGCAGGGAAATTGAAATGTTACGCGCAATTTACCTTTAACAATAGTTTGTTATCTTAATTATAGTTGGAATTATACTTAAAAGTCAACTGTACTGACAGTGCGTGTGAGATTTGTAACATTTGAGCTGTAAAGTGACAAATCTTTGCTTCTGTATTTCAATTGCAATAGTTTGTTAATACATCTTCTGCGATTGGCTCACTCAGGATTTCATTTTTGGGAGGACGATTGTCTCCAATTTTCTTCCGTCATAATTGACGAGTTAATTTAGTATTTAGCCTTTGGGAAAGTGGAATATTTCTTTCGTTTCAATTCCATTTATAACATATTCTTGTCAAATCACTCAACGCCTGGTGGTTTTAGACATTGCATGTCGGAGTAACAGGTGGTTTCACGAGATCGATCGCTATAGAAACCTTGTCGAACGAAAAAGAAAAATGAATTTCCACGCAGCCAGTCGCCGCAAGGTGATAGTACGTTCCTATATAGTTTAGCGTAGCAACTTTGACGCATTCACTTTATCGCTTTATCGTAAAAACTGATTTACAACTTTCGTATCTTTGCTTGTTTCAAATTATCATTTTTCACTTGATTCGATGGAATGCAACGAGTATATTTTCTTGCAATATAATATTACATTGATGTGAACGTTGAAAGTTCGCGACGACGTTATAAACAAACGGTGCACACGAATTGCGTAATAAAGATACCATTGCATTGGATTCTAAGGTAACATTATATAATAGAAGCCTGATACAGTTAACTGAATGGTTTCTTCGTTAAGGTAATGTTTTTTGCACCTGAACCGTTGTTCATTTTTATATAACAATTTGTATAAAGCGTACAATTTCAAACTATTGCACGACGTTTTAAAATTCATCGACAAATTACTTT
Source organism: Stelis phaeoptera (assembly GCA_943735885.1). Classification (NCBI taxonomy): domain Eukaryota; kingdom Metazoa; phylum Arthropoda; class Insecta; order Hymenoptera; family Megachilidae; genus Stelis; species Stelis phaeoptera. Next base: position 11,577,020 of record OX030933.1, read on the forward strand.
CGAATAACTCAGGTGCAGTAGAAGCTTTCGTTAAATTAACATAAACTAATATAAATTTTTATTATTAAGTTACCGTATGCAATAATCGTTCTTCCTAAGAAACAAATGATCTACTTGCAGAGTTTTAACCATGGATGTGTAATAAACGCAGAGGAACGATGCAGAATTCCAAAAGAAGAATTGCTCGCCGTTCGAATTATTTTTCAATTATTTCTTTATCTTAACTGGCAATTACGTAGCAGTGTCCCTGTTTATAAAAACTAACGTCGACTCACGCTCGACACCGGACCGCAAAGGGTTAAAAATACTAAAGAAGAGTGCGACGAAATTGCCGATTTCCCACGAGGAACCGTTCCACTTCTGGTCAAAAGATCGCGAGAAAAGACGAAACCACATAGTACTCACCGCGGATGGTAAACGTCAACGCACGCGTGTGACATTTCAAGATGAGTTCGATGGCTCAGAATCGCGAACCGTGCTGTCTGCTGCTTAATCTTGAGTGCATCGATCGAGTTGACGACCTTGAAGCAACGAAGATTCCCGTGACTGACGACGGACGATCTTCCGAAGTAGGCAGCAACCACGGAAAAGTTTCTGGTAATTCGTAAACCGTTTCTAGCGAGGCCCGTCAAGCGTATCGGATCGATTCTTGCCGACATCTCCGCGGCTGGTCGCTTTTATACGATCGTCAAAGATACCCGCGAGTCCTTCTGGCTCGTTCCACGGATTGGCCGATCGCACTTCCGGTGGACGTAGTGGGGAGACAGATAGAACGTTGGAGGAATCGTGACTGACCCGATTGTTGACCACCGTTTCGCGAAGGATGATGCAAACCACGAAGAAGAACGGAACCGGAGGATCACGGGAGACGCGTGCGGCCGCGAGTGACTTTTGCCTCTCTGTTCACAGCTGACGTTTAATTGAAGCGCACACCCGGTGAAAAAGCTCGCGAGACCAAGCCGGTTGATCGAAGCTCGATATGCTGTCAATAGTGATCCTTGCGGTTTTCTATGACGGTTGGTCGAAAGGTTGTTGCGAATTCGAGTCACGACACACACCGGTCTGTTCGAAGACGTGGTCGACACTGTCGCGGATAGACTGGGAACGTGCGGTTGGACGAAGTAAAAGCAATCGCGGGCGCGATTAATCGGTCTACACGTTGCATTATAAAACGAAATCGGTTCGTCGGGCCGGCCGGTCGGGTTCTGCTCTTCTATTTTTGCGACAACACTTTCGCTTTTCTCGCTATCTAGCGCGCGGGCGCGCGCACACACACCAGACAACCGCTCGAGCAATTATCGAAACTGATCGGTGTTCTCTTAATTGCGGATCGAAAATGTTCTTTCATCCTTGAGTATCATTGTATTAAAATGAAACGTATAGTTTCACCGATCAAAAGGTACAGGGTGTCTCAGTTTGTTCCGGCCAAACTTTGCCAACATATTCTACAAGGCAAAATAAAGCTTCTTAAGTATTCGATTAAAAAGTTATAAAGAAAAATATGAAATGATAATTACCTGGTGTCGTTCACTGATATCACACAGATTGAAATCACTTATAATTCTATTTCAAAATGCTGTTCGTTATTCAGATGAGGGGAGCTATTCAACTGTTACGCTCACTTATTTATGAAACTTTGCCACCTAATAGAGTTCGTCTAGCTGAGTATTCCGATACCCCTTTTTGGGTGTAGACGGCCAATAGTTTAGGAGATATTGAATTATTATAAAATTAAATTTATAAAATTAAATCTATTCTTATTTTAAATATCCATTACAATATCCAAGTACATGTATCAAGATTACATGTATTTACTGTTAACATATTCTTTACAAGTTGCGCAGAATTATAACATTTTTTAAAAATTACTTACGATTATAAAGCAATAATAAATAAAACGTCCATAATAAGTATACGATTATTGTACGATACATTGAGATGAAATGTTAATCTACAGAATGAAGAATCAAAATAGTTTGAAATATATTTACAAATTATAAGCAAGCGACTGGAAGCAACCATTTGTATGAGTGAGTGCGTTATAGTACAGAATTTATAGTCTAACTACCTTTAATCGTTAATGTCTCCTAAACTATTGACCGTCTACGCCTAAAAGGGAGTATCGGAATACTCAGCTAGACGAACTCTATAAGGTGGCAAAGTTTCATAAATAAGCGAGCGTGACACTTGGTTAGCTCCCTTCGTGAATGCAAAACAGACATCTACGGAAAATAGAATCTATTTATTGGATTACTAATTTCATGTTCATTTTGCTTCATTTCCAATAAAAGTTGATCAATATTCACTTTTCTACAAACTACAATATACAAAATTTAGAAGAAACAAAAATTTCTTTTTTTACAAGAACTGGAAGTCATCTCGATTTTTCAAACGTTAATAATATTTTGGCCCGTGTCGAGACGAATTCAACGACCTACCACACTATCACCTTAAACATTGAAATAATGCTAAAGAACTTTTGAACACGAAAAAGCGGGATTCCAGCCCACTGTGCAATGGTACGAATATTAATAACAAAATTATTAACATTAGTATCGACATTGTTAATGCCAATAATTAAGTGCAACACGGAGCCGAAATCACAAAGAAACGAAAATTCGGACAAGATATAATCAAAGAAGAATCAAAATTGTTTAATTTATTAGCTTGCAATTCTGTGAATACGATTGCGATAAGATAACTGAGAAACTTTGTTTCCTGGAAGGGAATAGAGTACGAAATCAGATACTGAAAGAATGTAATTGCTTGGTTAATTAATTTGTTATTAGTATGTGAATACCAATGAACGATACTGCATCGAATAAGATATCGATCAACGGATATTACCGTAACAGTAGAATCGAGTTGTATAACTTTTGAATGTCAACAGCTCCGCAGTTTCGCGAACGTTTAAAGCAGTTCGCTAACAGTAATATTGGTCAATGCAGATCGTGACGCCTGGAATCGAATCGATTAACCGGTAGTACAAAGTGTAAATACCAGAAAGTGGCCAGAATTGAGACAAATTAATTCTCCGTCGAGATAACCAGAGTAAACAAAAATATTTTTTTCAAATCATATACTGAAGTTACATGATTTACAATGTGAACGCTGCTAACATGTAATTAATCCTTTCGTTCATGGTTAGACATTTGAAGCTTTTTAGTAGAAATTATGGAAACATATGATGGAAACATTGGAATATTAAATTCTGCAGACACTTAGAAATATTTATAATTTTAACTGATACATATACTTATAACCGTTTGCACGCGAAAGTGTCTTTTTGATCGGATCAAGTCGAGTTTATTTTGATAGCAAAATTCTTGAAACACAAAAGCTCTATTTCGAAATGGAAATGTTACCTATGTTTATGAATCCATGAATTTTTATCTCTGTTACTAATTTACTGTATTCTAATGCGAATAAAGTTTGTAATTTTTATTTTACAAATTTTCCAGTAAGTTATACATATAATGTCTCTCCAGAGGCACCAATCGAGTGCAAAGGGTTAATATTTTTCAAGAACGTTTATTATATGCTGTTCGAAGTGAAAGGTATTACTGTCGCGTACCATGGAATTCATTTCTTTGTTTCGATGGTAATAAATTGTTGGCCATTCGCGTTATATCCCATTGATTGTTAAAAAAAAAATATATATATTGCACTCTACCGTCGCCTTAGGAATACTGATCCCGTTGTTTTTGTATCAGCGTCCTTCAATCGTTATCATGGAAGATAATTAGTGTTTTGTTAGTCGAGGAGACAATTAAATAAGAAAAAGGGGTAGGGAAAAGATGGAAAAAACTGTGAAAACTGCAGACGGGAAAGTAAACACAACGTCTCATCGACAATTTCTTCTTCTGTTTTTTCTTCTTTTTTTCTTTCTCTCCGTTTTTTATTTGCGAGTCGCTCGAATAGATTCGTCGTTTCGTTGTATTATCGCGTTAAACGCGAATTATCGCGACCAGACTGTGAACTACGGACCAAGAGAGCGGTGGTGGATCGTGTCGAAATGCATTCTTGTCGCTTCAACGCAATGAGATCAAAAAATGAACAAACGATCCAGGCATTACCGTTCTGATAAGGCCAATAATGCAGATTGGAATCGTGTTAATCGTATAATAAACGAGTTGAACGTCTATCGGTCGTAAATCGAAATAAATCCAGAGTTAGGCGTCGATCAATTGTAAATTGAAATATAAATTTATTAAGCGTCGATTAACTGTAAATGGGAAAATAAATTTGCGACCTTCTGGCAAATTTATTTCGAAACGATGGATTGTAATGGACAGAAAAATAGTTTAGATTTCATTCAGATTTGTACAAGCGACGATGGAAGATATTTAAAATTCATTTCGACTTTAGCGAATTAAGAGACTCATTAAAATGTACGATATTACGTTTGTTTCGTGTTTACAAATTTATGGATCACTACGTATTTTGTACACTCATAATTGTGTAACAAACGCTGTCTTATCTGTCGATTGTGCATTGCGTAAAAGAAATTTGCTAATTTCAGACAGTCCGAAATAAAGAACAACAAGAGATTTGTTTCAAAACAAAATGATATTCTTCTTAAAATCCGAAATATAAGAAGTCTTGGGAAAAATTTACGTTTCCAAATTTATTCAAGCAAGAATTGAATCAATACATATACGTGTCAACAATATATCATACTTTTAAATAGAAAATAAACTGGAAAATACAAGTTTCCGAAATTTTATAATATACTCCACCGAATAACCAGCTCTTAACTGAAAATTCATAAATAATATAAATTAAAACCCGACGCTTCCCAAGACCAATAGAAATTCATTTAAACATAAACTGCCATAACTTTCAAAATACTTATAAACAGAAAAAGTATTCGGTATAGTAAGCTTTGAGGCACTTTCGTAAGTCAAAGCTTGCGAGCGTTCGAAAAATTGATGAATCGGTGGAGTTTGCTGATTCAGGATCAAAGGATTCAAATATTCTGACGTAAAATATTAAATATCCAACGTAAGACAACGAACTTCAAAGTATTAACAGCATAATAGCCACGAGAACCGATCGATTCGCCTCGTCGAGCGCATTCGAGGTGAATTTGTTAGGAAAAGAAAGAAAAATAAAGGCAGAAAAATGACGTCGACGAGGCGAGATCGTTCCAGAGAAAGGAAACGCGCTTAGCGCGTTGTACTTTGATCTAAGCTGGGGCCAGTGCGCAGAATTCATACAACATTATTGTTTACAGAGATTTCTCGAACAATTTCTCGTACTTTTTGTTTGGACTGATCGGGTCGTCTTTAATCGTGCCAGCGATTCGTTTCTTGGAATACATAGGATCGTGGATAACGGTGACACAGGATACGCGAAAATCTCGATGTTTCGGTAAACTTCGAACCTGTTTTTCATCGCTAACAGATACCTTTCCCTTTCCAACAGCTTTTGTGGAAAATTAATATCGCTCGTTCGAAGTAAACAAATTTATTCGTGAGATATTATTGTCTTGTATTGAATGAAATCAACACAGTTTGATTAGTTTGATTGTTTAAAATGGAACAACTAATCGAATTGGTCTCTTCGATGAATGCAGGTCACTAATTTTTGAACAGCTGCTGGTTCGAACGAGGATCATGATCGAGAAAATCATTTTTAATATCGGGTCATTTCAAGGTAACGTTCCATTGCGAGTTTATCAGCGTCGGACATATGTTTCTTCACCCCACGCAGCTAATTAATCATTGCATTGCGTATTGATAATTGTAGAACAGTTTTTCAGCAGGAAACTGGAATTAATTTCCATGCGCGATTTATAAAGCAGCGACAAAGACGCGAAAGAATTCTTACGTTGGAATATTCCTGTGAAGAAACATTTTCTTATTTTTATTATTAGAGTTTTTACTCGTGAAAGTTTACATTTTTTTGATCTATTACTACAACTGCGTTTACGTATGCAGCTACAATGAAATTAATTCGATAAGTTCCAGAACAAGGTGTAAGCTTTGTTTTTAAATAATTTGAAATTTTGTATCGGAGCGCGCTACGAAAACGGAGCCGCCAACGTCATCTAGTGATAATCTAAGGAACTAACTGAAACAGATAATTATTTCTTTTTTGTTTTGTTTTTGGATAAAATAAGTAACTTCTGAGTATTATAAACACTCATAGAGCCTTCCGTAACCATAAAGCAGATCAAATAATGAAACGGCAATCGATTTAAAGTGTTAAAATAACAAATTTAAAAAAATCTACTTTGTGCGCCTAGTGGCGGCAATTTTGAAATTATTAACGATGTCTGAGAAATAAAATACACCTCTACCTTCTAATTGGCCACAAAAATAGCTAGAATCGTATACATAGTATCTCTAAACTCCTATAATTGCATGCCGAAGACATAACAAGATATGCATTACCGATTAATCCAATTCGCATGAAACGCACTTTTTTAAAAATTCCGCCATGGTGCCGCAGTGCCATTCAGTGATAAGACGACTGGAGTTATGATTAAAACTGATTTGTTGGTATTTTACTGGTGTACTGTAATCGATATTTTCCTGGTATGGTAAAATGTTCCCATTATAGTTCTACCCTTTGCTTCTAGATAACACGAGCGATATTTTTTAGCGGTCTTTTTAAACGAATGCGCCTTGTTTCGGACAATGATGTCAGACGAGCCGGATTTTCTCGCGCATGCGCGGCGAACGTAGCATCAATGAAGTATACGTATGGGTAAAAAGGGGTATCTTAATCACCCATGCATGATTTTACAAATAATGTATCAAATGTGTGTGAATGTGTGAACGAATACACATATATACATAATATATTAAAATTTTAAATAATAAATATGTATGTATAGAATTGTGTATGTATGTAGATGTAATTCACACTTTTTCTTTAATTCCAAATTGATCACGTGTATATTTATTTATGTGAACGATAAAAGGGATAAATTAAAAGGAGGAAGAATATGAAAATAACATTAAGCAAAATATATAGTAACAAAATAAAATATTTTATTTGGCAGAAAAATGAAAGACTATCAGAATGCTAATAGCACTCCCTAGATTTTAAATTAGATACGCCACTGCGAACGTTCATTCTGACCGCGCATGCGCGAAAAAGCCCGGCCCGTCTGATATCACTGGTTCCGGGTTGCGCCAGTTGAACTCATTTTTTATTGGAATCTTTGAGTATCTAGATACTCAAAGATTGGAATGGAGAGGTGGTACGTCTGATTATAGTTTTCTACAATTCAAAAAACAATCAACATCCTGAAGGTGGTATTTTTTGCAAAATTAAGTTTAACTTCCAATGATCTTACCTAGTAACATATACATTCAACCCTATTTTGGCGATATTCTCTAATCGTTCGAATATTTTCCATAAATCTCACTTGTAATTTTTTAATTCATATCAAATTCAATTATCATTCGAGTAAGACGGTGAAGATAATTCAAGATTCGACCACTGGCGGCGCGTCAATCGACGTTAGGGAATCAATGAAAGCGAGTCGACCGTGAATGGAGTGCAGTGCTGTCCTTTGGCGTCCGATAAATCTCGACTCGTTCTCGACGAGTCTCTCGATTGTGCGTGCATCAGCAATCGTGGCCAGGGTATCGATATCATCCACGCACCCACCGTCAGAGCGTAGAAAGTGCTACCTACGGATGTCGAACAGGTGTCCCCCACTTCGTTGCCCTAACCTCGGCGGGTGCTCGGTGGCTCTGCAGTGTTCGGATGTACACGTATGTGCGACGTACGGGATGTGCACCTGGAGGTGTTCTCGTTTCTAGGTCATAAGAGGTGTGTATCAATGAAAATTCGTGTTGGCGTTGTTCGTGAACAGAAAGAAAGAAAGAAAAAAAAAGAGTACACACAAGTTGCGTACGGTGAACGGGGATTTTAGGTACGCGTTGTGACAAGTAAAATATACCAGATCGAGCAAAGTGCATTCGTTGAAGTTGAACCGGATCGTTTTTCTCTCGTCAGTTTATGATCTATATGTGTCTGTGATACTCTGGTGTCCTGCTTTCCTTTCGTCCTGGCTCGAGGAATCGGTGGACGTAGAATTTCGCGGCACAACGCGACCATGAAACGTTCTCTCGGCGAGCCCCGTGATCGTTGAGGCGCGTTGAACTGTTACGTTACCGCAACGAAATACCAAGCCGGCTCTCATTGTCGTGCGTCCTAAATAACAGACTCCTTTTTTTTTTCATGGTGTACAGAATTTGTGGCCCCGAAACGAACGATTTCTGGCCTGAAACCGGACACTTGGCGAAACAACGTGCGTTCTGCTGACCAGACAGAGGACAAAACTGGGTAATGTCTTTTTAGCCTCGTGTCACGCGACGTTGCTCGACCATGTGGTGTCCAAGTTAACGGTGCTACGTAGATACGCTGGTATTATGCGTGATATTTGTTCTCTAACGCGTTCACGTCTTTTATCGAACCGTTTTAACCGACGTTCGCAACGATAAATCATTCTCACGCGTTGTGCGTTTCCGATTCACCGTATAACCGTACCACCGTGCAAATTCCATCTGGTTTCTTGTTGGCCCGCTCGTGGAACCAGTATAATCTTATATTCCGTTCGAAGGAATGCGGGGCACACCTGCTCGTCTTTTTACGCTGCTATAATATCCTCAAGGTGTTTTGGGTAACGTTAAAGTCCACATATGTATTTGGAAAAAAAAATAGATGAATGATTTTTGACGATGATAGATTTTGTTTCTGGTTATAGAGAAAAGAAATAACTGCTCGAACTGTACCGGTATAAATCGTCGTGAACAACCTTCATTAAGAGGGGATAAATTATTCATGAAGATAGGAGCCGGTTCTTTTCCCCTTTCAAAGAACGTTAAATAGGTAAATGCAGCATACTTTGTCGGTGATTAATAAAACGAGCGAAAGGTAACGTCGGCAAACGTACTCGTTGATGAGCGAATTGACCAGTCGAAGATGACACGTTTATCTTCACAAGGACACGTGTACCCAAGTCCTATTGCGAACCCCCCTTTAGCCTATGATTGCAATGGAGGCATTTTCTAACGTTCAAACATCAAAACAATCAGATGTTAAGTTAGCGTTTGACCTTTTGCGAGTTTTACGGGAAAATCAGCTGGATTCCATCTGCAAAGGAGTTGAAAAATTGCCACGGGTGTAGTGTAAGATTATTTGAAAGTTGTTACTTTTAAAATTTCAATATAACTAAATTTCCAAGTTAAATACACGAGCCTGATCTGCGGAATTCTTTGGAATGCGATAAATGTGTTGCAAAATTTCATTTCCAATTTTGATTCGCATACAAGTGAAAGGGGCCATCGAAACTTTTCGTAAGATTCCAAATTTATAAATACATAATTTATTCGCGACGCAGAAGGTTTCTTTTCGTTCTTTCTTTTCTACGGCCCCCCTAGGGTTTCGTGAACCACGGGTGAAGAATATTAATTCGTCAGAAAACGTAGCTTCCATCTAAAACTTACATTTTGTACAATTCCAGAATTTTTTAAACGTACGATTGTCCCAGTTTTGATGATATATAAAACGACTTTCAGCGACGCCTTTGACAAACGCTCGGGTAAATTTTAATCGCGATACGATGGAATTTCGTGGCAGGATATCGTGAAGTTCAGAAATTCGAGGAAATTGGTCGCACATGATACGCGAGGTATATCGTGGTAAATGCATCCTGAATATTAAAACCGGGAGACCGGTATACATCGGTCTCGTGATTTTACGATGTAAATACGCGTATTTGTTCGATCGATTATTTACAATTAAATCTTTAACGTTAGGGAATTAAATACGTACCGTGGTCGCGGTTTAACGAGTAACAACGTTTCATTTAATTCGCAAAAAGCACTTGCGACGAGAGATACCGTGCTGTAAATAAAATTTAACGAACATAATTATTTAATTACATTAATCTTTCAGGTGTTATTTAAAAAATCTTTCAAAATGTATGTACATATCGTTTTGACGAAGAATAGCACAGATACTTTCGTTTGTTCACTGTCGGGCACAATAGGCTTTCCTAAGGGAAACGGCAACTTATTAGAGAGAAAGGTACAGTTGTGGAGTACGCTAGTCTTCCTTAGGGAAAATGGCGATGTAGGGGAAGGAAAGCCCACCACTCGATTCAGTGGTTATTTTAACGTTAGTTGGTTAATTTAGTAAAATAGTAAATTAATTACCGTAATTAGGGATCAATTGCTAGCAAACGGTGGGACTTTCTTCCCTTACGGCGCCATTTTTCCCAGGGAAGGCTAACGCCCTCCACGACAAATTACTGCTAAATATTGTTTAAACTGTTTTGATAGCACGGGAGAAATGTTTGTATACACATAAATTTCGCTGGATATGTTTGAATAACAGATAAGATTATTTCTGACGAATCGCACAGAGATTATTCTCTTTTTCGTGCAGTACGGTTGACCCAGATCGTACAATTGAATGCAAAAATTCATTTTTTTTTTGCTTTCTTTTTTATCCTACCGCTCTACAACATAGTAATTGAACGACGCTAATTAACCGTTTCAAACACAGGCTTGCCGGTAACGTGCGATCAAATTAAGCATTTTAAAACGATCTGTCAAAAAGGTTTCGTTGTTCAAATGAACATATCAGGTCTCCTCCGCCCTGACCCACCATTCCTGTCGTTCTTCGTTTGTTCTTTTTATCGTCTCGCGTTAATTAGCCGCGAACCGGTCATACGTTTATGCGCTATATCCACGTTGTTTTTCAAATTCACTCGATTCTCTCTCTTCGAACTCGTGAATCGTTTATCCACCATACGAGAATGTTAACACTAAGCCAACCACACTTTTAGCAAGTAGCGCAGACTAATCTTCGCTACTCGAAAGACACGAAGAAAATACAAAAATAATAATTAGACAACGCATCGTTAAGAAGAAAGTGGGAGATCTCCTCGAGTAGACATGCACCGATTTATTTCATAGCGGGGAAATATCCTCGTTCGGTTGACTAAAGTGTTAATAACGAATCGATTGTGTGTTCAAATTCTAATCATCAACACCTTTGCTGCTAAGGATGGCTATAGTCGCTCGTGGTGAGATTTACTGGATATTAAGAGCAACTATAACGACAAGACACGTGTTGACGGGAGATAAGGAATGATTACTGGATATCGAGGACAACTACAGTCGTAGGATGACTATTGGATGCTAAAAGTAACTAGAGCCGTAAAACGACGATCGAATGCTGAGGAGGACTATATGTAGTTGCAAAGTTGTTACTAGATGTTAAGAACAACTATACTGGTAGGATGGTTATTGGACGCAAAGGTAACTAAAGTCACAAGACGATTACTGAATATTACAGACAATTATAAGTGGGAAATGACTGCTGGATATTAACCCTTTACTACGAAAGGCGTCTACAGACGTCCTCTGCGGGTATTTTTATTTTCTTTGCAATTATTATTATTTTTTTGTAAGTCCTAAGAATGGTGTCAAATCTCCAGGCACTGTGTCCGTCACTTGTCAGTGGTCGACCAGTCGCAACGTATTGATGGATTGCTCCGAGATTGCTATAGTCATAGGATTACTCGATGCTAGATGCAACTATAGTCCCGAGACGATTACTGGATACTAGATATCCACAGTAGCCCTTGCTTGTCGTAAGAAGCGATTAAAAGGGAAACAAGGAGAAGAAAAAGAGATAATAGCATTCATAAACCGATGTAAATCCTCTTGGGCAAAAGAGAGAACGCCATTCCCAGGAATAAATAAACCTGAGGAAAATCCATTAAATAAATAAATAAATACTGGATACTACGAACAACTGCAAGAGTGAGTTGTCTACTGGATATTCAGGACAACTATAGCTGTAAAGATGTCTACTACTTACTATTGCCGCTATAGTCACTGGGCGACTATATTCATCTGATATAATTAATTCGTAATCAAACAACCCGCCTTTCGTCATTTGAAATTAATTAAAACGTTAGATTTCACTAAAAAACTAAAAACCTTCTAGAAATCTGCGTACGCTTTACCGGTAGCACCATCGTAAATCGTTCCCCGCCGCGCTCTCAATTATCTGCCATACAATAACTAACCTCGTACACACGCGTTTTCTTCCTTTTCTTTCCTTACTTCCGTGTTTCGTCGCCACGTGTGCACACACGTATAATGTACACACGATGAGCTTTATGAAGCCGCGGTTCACTCGCCGCCTGCTTATCGGCGCCCGTACAAGAAACCTTTAAAAATTGCTCGTTGCACTTTAACGACAATCGTTCGCGACATTCGTGACCCGTATAGGGCCGGCTTTTAAATAAACCGCACCACTATGTTGTGAAAAGGGTATTCTCTAAACTCTGTGTTCATATTCCGGATCGTTGGTCAACCCGATGGTTTTTTAATTGGTCAGTTGATCAATTAGAAAATGGAAATAGGGTGTTTCGTATGGGGTTGACGTGATAATCTGTGTCCCAGGCGATACAGGTTTTTTTTATTTATTATTATTTCTGAGGTTCAGTTATATTTTCAAAAAACTTTCATGAGCTAGTGTATGGTCTTATGTCGTTATATTTTGCTTGATTTTTGCCCGCTCTATTAAATACTATATTACGGTTCAAAAATTATTAATTTTATATTTTACGGTCATGGAACTTAAGGGAGTATTTTTTTCGTGAAAAATATCGATTATTTTATATATTTGTAAAAATGGAAGAGTGTAACTGACTAGTTTGAAAGTTTGTATATGTTTATATTATACTTTTGTTAAGTTATTTAAATTCTTTTAGTTTATTTTGATCACATGTATAGTTTTATACCTATATAGTTATCGTTTGACGTACAATCGAAACGATAGGTTGCATAGATTTTTTTAAAATATTGAAAATATATACAACTTGTGCAGTAAAATTGAACATTTGACTTTGAATAGTTACCATTTCTCACAAAATATTTTTTTCTCGCTGATTGTAGGTCAGACGATAACTGTATATGTATAAAATAAAATCTATTCTGTGATCAGTTATGTTACGCACCGCAAGGCATCTTTTTTTGGAAACCTCCAACAATCTGCTTCCAACCATTCAATTTATAATATTTTTTTTTTAAGGAAAAATTGCAAAATGTTCTATTCAAAAAGTTTTAAATAAATTAATCAGTTAGATGCAGGAATTATTCTCGAACGATGAAGTCAAATCCATATAATATTTTAGAAATCAATTAGTGCACACATTTCCTGTACATGTCTCATTGTTAATTCATTCTCCATTACCCGGAAAACTATACGCCGGTTTTGTGACCCGTATAAAGTGGTGCGTAATAACGGTATTCGTACGATACTGACGGATCCTTATTGTGCAACCGGTACGTTGCCGAGTACCCGGGCAAATAATTGCAACCAGGGGCCATTACGAATTTCGAAGAGCCCGATAAGAAGTTGAATGCGTTCGACTTAAAGTACGCGACGCTTTTCTATTTAGAAAATGTGGAACGATCGTTAGACCGTCTATTCTAGTGACCGAAAGATAAGAAAACGAGGATAAAACGAGGACTGTTTTTACGTTTGGAATTCAGTATAAAGCATACTTAAGCTTTGGAAATTTTCATATTTTTCGGAGGGGGATGAAATAAAAATCTGACACTGATCTTAGAATCCAGAATACCTAATTAGGCTATATAAAGCAAAGACCGCCAATTACATTTGAAATAAGATAGATAGCTATATCCCGTAGATCATTATCTTAGCTCCGAGAATTTTTCTAAATTTTGAAAAGTTATTTGAACCTGATCCAATAACTCAGAATCTTAATAATTCCAATTAGACTATATTGGATACAGATACGCCTTGTTTAATGTCTTCTTTGGATAATTTTCTCGAATCCAAAAGACTTTGAAAGTGTTTCGTCAAAGAGATCTCGTATAATTAAAATATTTCATCGTACTCGTACGCTTATAGCCCCGGCTATTATCGATCACGCACAAAGTAAAAGGTTCGTTATCAAAGCACCATTTCAGCGACTATATAGATTACAAAGGAATATAACGCTGTCTGTCCTTTATTTAACAAAGAGCTCGAACCTGGACTAAGGTGTAGCCTAGTTTCTCGTTACGCACATCGACGAGGTGTTGTTCACTTTTCCTTCGGCCAATAAATCACACGACCTCGTGATTACTGGCTATCAGGTATATAGGCACAATTGTTAACACGTTGAATATTGTAACGAAGAAGGATGTGTGCGGTACGATAAATACGCTGTAATTGAAATTGCGATCGTTTCATTTTTCAATTTAAACTTCCCGCCTGATACCTTGTATCGGGTGACAGAATATCGATGCTCGACGCAGGGAAAAATAAAACAGTATTTCAATTAAAGTCGGTAGCAACCAATTTTTACACAAATAGATGTCATGCGTGGGAAAATAATATTTGAAGTAATTCGAAGGGGGTTAAATAAAATTTGTCGCTGTTCCAATGTTCTGATGTTCAATTAATTTGGTAATTGTTGGAAATTGAAAATATGTTATTTCTCATAGCTAACAATTAGTCAGTGGACACTGGGTCAATCATGATCTAATTTACCAGAAATATAAGAATAATATTTTATATAAAATTCAGCCTTCCGAGTGATTCATTATCCAAAACGCAAGAATAGAAAATAATCCTTCTAACAGTTTATCGCATCGCTCAATGAAGAACATGGCAATGAATTTTGTTACTCTGAAAATAGATTTGGTCGCGTGGCTCGTTTTTTTTTTTATGGTTGATTTTGTCACGAGAACGACAGAATGGTTACCGTGCGTCGGCACGTTGGGTGCGGCGATAACTGTGCTGCGACCGGAAGTTAGGTGGTGGTTCCTTAGCGCGAAAAATCACTTCTCCAGTAAGCTTTCGTCTCGTTTGCATCGATGGATTTAATTCCTTGCTTTGTCTTCGAACGTGGACGCGATGGGAACAGTGTTAAGTGTCGATTAATTGAAATTAATGGTTCTGATTGAAAGAAATTAATCGTTAGTATGCCACACCTTAGTCGTACTCGAAAACGATAGTACGAGTTAGATAAGGAGACGTGCAGTCGAATATCGGACGACTCGTTCATTTAACACACCTTCAAAGTCGAGTGTCTTCGATATTCGTATAATAAATAATTATTCTATTAGGTTGTCGCATACGAAATGTCCGGTTTTGCTTCAACAATTTTTTAAATCTGCTTTGAGATGTTTTATACGTCGATTCAAAGCTTAGTTTTGCAATATTCGCATACTTTGACGCATCCTGTTCAAGTTTTCATGAAATATGTATCAACACGATTTTTGCGAAGATCATAAATCGTTTTGATTCCAACGATTCTTATTTTGAAATGAGATTATGATTTATTATGATAAATGATCATTGAAATTTTTTAAGATTCACGCATTTAATCCCTTGCACTATAATAACGTGTCACACTCGTGACTTTTGTCGTTCAAACTCTGATCGCAATTGAATATTAAAGTTAATTCTAATTACAATTTATACGGTTAATGTTTGCCAAGTACGAAGTATATGTAATAACTCAGTTTTCTTGATTTCTTTTACCGCTGAAGTAATAAATATTTATCTCCGACTGACGCAGCTGTCGGAATGATAATAGTGCAAGGGAACCACGAATAATCGTAATTATCCCGCAAACTGAAACGAAAGTAGAAAATTTGTAATAATTCTTAATAATTCTTACTTTGATTATTAACGTTTAATATACAAAATGTGTGTTTATTTCTAGTTGCCATTATAAATCGGACATTTCGTATGCAACAACCCGATACAACGTCTAATTGCTCGGAATATCCTATTGACTGCAAAATACGTATGTATACGCCTAGTAAATTAACAAATTCTAAACAAACTTAACTTAATTTCAACATCTTTCATTTTCTCTTGACTTTTCATCGATGGATTAAAACTGATTCTGTAAAAGAAAAATACAGCATCACAGGATACAATTTTGATGAAAAAGAAAGGATGGAAAATAATGGTCTGTTTTATGGAAGTGGTTTGTGCTTCGAGTGAAAAATGAAAGAACACGGTCGAGAATTTTGAGTTCTATCGGTTCGCGTGATCGATGGAGAACCGTGGCCGAGACGCGACGTGTCCACGAAGTTTGTAACCCTTTTGTAAAATCCATAACGTCCAAACGTGTCTCTTGTACGTGTTTGCTGGAAAAGTTATTCGCGTGAAATACGCGCGAGACTCGCTTGGAATTTTGCTCGCGCGAACCGGCCCTCGAGAAGTCTCGAGAGTGGCCTCAGCATCCTCGCATCCATCAGCTTGAAAAGCGCGAACAAGAGAAACGGAAATTACGTTGTTACATTCAATTTTCGTTCCCTCGTGTTTCGAATACCTTGAAACTTCAATATATGTATAGAGTTTCGTACGAACGATCGTACTGCGGTCTCTGCGCCAATTTCCTCCACTTCCTGATTCCTTTCAGTTTCATTCTCGATCAACGATCAATCTGACATTTGTCTTTTTCTTTTTTAAAAGTATCATTCGCGTGACACGGAAGCAGGAAAAAAAAACATGGGGAAAATCGGTGTTTTACCCGACTTTCTGTTATTTGTTTGGAAATGAAATTCGTGATTCTTAGATTCTAAGATTCTGAAGTTTCAAACTTCGTGATTTTTGTTGGATAACAATTTCCTTCCATCCGAAAAGGTGGGAAGGGAAACAAAAGAGAGAATCTCTTTGTCGGTACACGAAAAGGATACCTTATCTTGTAGTTTCAATAAAAGAAACGATTATCAACACGAGTACTTAATTGAAGTTCAATTGTTCGATATAATCAGTGAAATGAAGAAAAATAACGATTTTTTAACGATAGATTTTATCGGAAATGGAAGTTGTAATTCGTCGAAAATTTGAACGATTTAATGCGAACAGATGTTAAACGTTAATTCGAAATGGTTAATGTATATATATATTTTCTTTTTGGAAGATTGTTTTAACGATAAATTAATGTTTGCAGATCAATTGAGAGCGCATCTGTTTCAATAATCCTTTCGGTAAAATTATCTTAACAATTAGCCATATATAAACGGTACAATTAAACAGATACGATAAACAGAAAGGAGGACAGTTTTATCTGTCGATTGGTTGCAAAACAATTTTATTGCTTGTACGGGCGGAATGATTTATCGCTCGCTGGACAATGATTTATTATTCTTATTGCTTGTCGCTTGAAAAACCCCTTAACAGTTTCAAAACTACTAAAATAATATAATTTCAGCATATAAAGATTAAACAATCGTAAGAACTTCGTAAAAGCGACTGAAACCAAGTTCTAGGAATTAATCTTTAACCATAAATAAATGACAGCACGATGGAACAAATATTATATTCTAAAAACATAGAAACGCAAGTACTCCTAAAGTATATAAGATATTTTACTATTTCGTTTTGAAATCATAGAGTATTTCGATTATAACGAGTCGTTTGCCTTAGCACGATTACGAAAGTTTCATGAGTTTCGATTTTAATTTGTCGTCGAAACAACGTTGAGCAACGGAGCGTCTTCGTCTGAAGTCCCGTTTGCACGAGTGCATCGTTTCATTATTATTCCGTTAATTTGCGTTCGCGAGTTAGCGCCGGTGTATTCTTTCGTGTCGTTGCTTGCGAAACGCACGATTCCTTCCACGAGATATTCGGCTCTCGGGAGTAGCGATTTCGAATTTATAATTAACAATCCTGCCAGAATATCGCAATATCCGATTGCGTAGGTTCACGCCAGCCAAGGACCGTTCAGGCAGAACAATAATTCAGCGTTGCCTCGATCGATTTCTACTTCCTGTTCGTGTACGATTGTTCAATCGATCGAAATCACGATTTTCTTTTTCCTGTTTAATCTACAAGAGCTACATGTATAGCTTTTAATCGAGCAATCGAACTGGGTCGAGTGTTTTGGACGTATCTTGTCTTATCGATCTTTTTTTTTTTTTTT
This sequence comes from Stelis phaeoptera, assembly GCA_943735885.1. Classification (NCBI taxonomy): domain Eukaryota; kingdom Metazoa; phylum Arthropoda; class Insecta; order Hymenoptera; family Megachilidae; genus Stelis; species Stelis phaeoptera. The sequence goes on from OX030933.1 coordinate 11,594,961, forward strand.
TTTTTTTTTTTGATCGTTTGAAAAGATAATCGAATGGTTCAAATGCTTCAGAAAGCAGCAATCAGAGAATTAGAAATGAGATTCGTGAGATTGAGTAAATTTCAAATTGGTGTTAAGTGAACGGGTTAATTCCAAATGTAATGTTTTCGATAATATAAAAGTAACAAACCTTAACTTCACGAGAACGTTTTAAGCATTCGTCCCTCTAGAGGCGGGAGCTGAAACTCTTAAAATTTCGAAGATTAAAAGAAACTAATTAGTATTTGCTGGCTTATTAGCAACGATAGGACGAAACGAATTATAGTTCGAAAGAAACCAGAGTTAGATAGATGTTTAAGTATTTTTTTTTTATTCACCTGAGCCTCGTTTGGAACGAATACGGATGGTACACGCTCGTGATTTCTATCTTCTCGGCAACGATCCAGTGATTCGACTGGCGATTGCAAAACTCGAGATCATGGGAACGTTGGATTAGCAAGAAAGTTAATGGCTCTTCAGAAGAGATTTTCATTGTTCAGAGTCCCAGTGGTTTTGCTTTCGTAATTCGGGACGACTGTAGCTCGACGAAAAGAAGGAAATTCTAACGGCAATGTCTGACAGAGAAAAAAATATTTTTAGCAAGTCCGGGAAACGTGATTAATTTGCATAGCTGTTTAGCTAGACGATATTCTCGCAGAACACCTGCGATGCCAGCTGGGTAATTAGTCGTTGCACGAATATGTTAAACAGTCAGGATTGCTCGTTGTGCGAACACTTACGAATTCGTTGAAAATTAAATTAGTAGTAGTTTTATCTAAAATAAACTATTCGCTGTTAAGCTATTATAATATTTGAAAACCACCTTATTATTAATTTAAGATATTATAGTTTCAGAAAACTACTCACCACTAATTAAAAATTTAATTTTATAAAACCATCGATTGCCTGTTTCAAATATTATAGTTTCAGAAAACTAGTCGCCACTAATTAAAAATATAATTTTATAAAACCATCGATTGCCTGTTTCAAATGTTATAGTTTCAGAAAACAACTCGCCACCAATTAAAAATAGAATTTTATCAAACCATCGATTACCTGTTTCAAATATTATAGTTCTAGGATATTAGCCACCTACTAGTTGAAGTATCATAGTTTGATACTCATTCAAAAGTAACTTTATAATAATAAACCAACCACTACCAATTTAAAGCAATCGACACAACGACGAATGTGAAATTCTATAAAATCAATTTACAATCGGAAACTTGAATAGCTAACAGTCCTGTATTTTACGCCCAATTTCATCCCCAAAGAAGTGTAACTTCTTTTGGTAGAAAAGCCGGGAAGGATACTTGAAGTTTGATGAACGCTTCGAGGACTCTGTCGAGGCTTCAACGAAGTCCTGGCTGGCAATATAGCCAGAAGCCGGAGGAACTTTAGGGAAACGTCAAACAAAATATGCTAGTGTCGGTTCTCGGTGTGACGATTCGAGGAACTTTGGAGATTCTCTGGATGGAAAACGAGATGATCCTATTAGGATGCTTCGCGTTTATTCGAATATTGTTCCAAAAGGTGAATGTATTGTACAGGATGATTAAAAAGAAAGGATTCGTAATTTCTAGCATAGGTAGGCTCTCACTAAATGATTCAAGAAATTCAAAAAATGAAACAAGTAGTGGACTTTCTAAAATTGTTTTAACCAGGGTTTGAGTGGTTTTCTAAAATAATTAGACGATTTTATAAAACGAAACATCCGACTAGTAATTTTAAATATTCAGACTAAGGTAACGAAACTGTATTATTTTCTTCTTATACCTAACAATGTCGTGTTAGAAATGAAATTCCTCGATTCTCAAACTGCGTTGCAGGACTGTCTACCTGATACGGATGAAAATAATTAAATAACAATTTGTTGGTAAAAAGGATTGAAATTCACGTTTAACCCCTTGCACTACTATTTTCCCAACAGGTGCGTCAGTCAGAGGTAAATATTTCTCACTTCAGTTATAAAACAAATCAAGAAAATTGAATTATTACATATACTTTGTACTTGGCACTCGGCTGTATTTAATTTAACGTAGTATTCTAAAATGCGAAATTTCACTTTCACCCGTGTCAAAATATAGAAAACCAAGGAAGGGAAAAAAGAAAACAACAGATCCTCAAATATTTCTAACACTTTTCTTCCGACATTAGTGGGTTTGGTTTCTGGAAGCATAGCTGGAAAATTAGATTAGACTTGATTACGTCGAAAAATACTTCGAGTCCGAAGGGTTAACCGTGCAAATTGTAATCGGAATTAAACTTAAGATTGCAGTGGTAAAATTTGCAAAAATAACGCACGCGAGTTTTGTATATTAAAACCGGAAAACTCGCACGATGCGTTTCCGTTTGTTCCACCGTCGCCGTGCAATTATCAACCGTTATTTTACCCGGGATCCACGCTATCGCGATGAAAGTGAATTATTTAGCAGGCGCTAATTAATTAGCATCGGTGGTCTACTCTGACGGCGTCGTTTTCTCAGGAAGCCGAGATACACGTCCTCGTTAAAATAAGCCCGCTCGTAACGGGGGAAGACGTCTCCGCGAAACTTCTTCATTGATTGTCGCGATCGCTTTTATCGTTATTATAAAGTGTGAACGAAAGCGGTCGCGTTGAAACTTGGCGTTTTTTTCTTTTTTCTGCGTCATGCTACTTACTTTAAGCAGCTTACGAACTGTATAAATAATAGTCCGTTCCGTTCCCGTTGCATCTCTTTATCTCGTTGGCCAGCAAGCCTTTGCAATGGTAGATCGTTTTCGACTTGTTTCCTATTCGCGAAGAATTATATTTAGGTGTGGGGAAAAACTTGTAACGCGTTCTGTGCGATGCTAATTTCCGGTAATAAAATTTAAGTAGAACGAAGCACAGGATGCTTGGTATCTTAATTATTGCACTTTTTTGATATCAATCGTACGTTTTACTGACAAATTTCGTAGAAATTTTAAATATTAAAGGTAAAGATTTTACTAAAATTTTACCAAATATTTACAATATTAAAGCTAAAGATTTTACTAAACTTTTACCAAATATTTCAGATATTAAAGCCAAAGATTTTATTAAAATTTTACCAAATATTTCAGATATTAAAGCTAAAGATTTTACTCAATTTTTACCAAATATTTCAGATATTATAGCTAAAATTTTACCAAATATTGCAATTTTAAACACTAGAACTACAAATTTTAACAAAATTTCACTAATAATTTTTAATATAATGTTAACGATATTAATATCATTTCTAATACCTAAACATTAACAATGTTAAAACAAGAAAATAATGTTTTAACGACGATGCAAGAATTAGTTTAATTAGAAAAAAAAATATTCTCACAAAAAACCAAACTCCTTTCTGTGAACCACGATATGATCAAATAATTCATTTCATTCGTGTATCATCGTGAGAGTTTTACCACTCTTATTGTTGATTACGAACAGAACATCTAAAACTAATGAATCATACTTAATTCATAACGATTTCCAAAAATCATTATTTCATTTCGTTCGTGAAATTTTCTTTTTAACCGACTTCGAAAAAGAAGGAGGTTACTCAATTCGACATGTATCTTTATTTTTTTTTTTTTATGTATGTTCCCCGATTATATCTAATCTTATCGAGACTAGTGTTAAAATTCTTTCCATCTTAATCGATAAATCTCGAGCAGTGTCGTGGGAATGAATTGATCAAGATTAAACATAGAATCTAATTGTAAGTGAAAAGGTCTAAATTACATATTGATTACAAACCCGATAATCTGAATTGATTTCACTTCATCACTTGAAAACCGAAGATTGGCAAATTGTCAAATGGTTTCTGTAAAAATATTATATACCATTTGCATATTTCAAATGATAAAATTCAATGTATGTATCATTCAAGATATGTTCAACTTTTGTTCAACATTAATTCTATGTTCACCATTAAAACGATTCATGTACGTTCTCGCTAGTTATCACCTAAAATATGATACGTGCTAAGCCGACTAACTATATCTCTTCGTATAAGTTACAAGTCTGATAACATTAAGCCTGGTTTACATTGGTACAGTATACAGCAGAGTTGAGCAGAGTATACCACAGACCCAAAGCATGTTGGTCTTATTCCATTTTTTCACAAAACATAAGACTATGATATTGCAGTGACAGAAGAAAAGTGGTAGCAGAATAATTAACTTATCACGATGCCATTTCAATTCGCTGTAATCGTTTACACGAGTACAGCAAACTAGAACTTCGACAACGATCTAACATTTTTGCTAACTTAAGCCTATGTTACGTTAACCCTTTGCGGACGAAACACTTCCGAGTTTGACACAATGTATTATGGATGCAGGAAATATCAGTAACTTAAAGTAAAACAAATAATATTTGCCTTCTTCAAGGATATATTAAAAATCAATACTTCTACGTTTATCATTTTTCTTCGTGTCAAGATTGCAGCACGATATTTAGGAATTTATATACAAAATAAGATACTATGAAGATTCTACAGGGTGTCCCGTAAGTAGTATAATATCGGGAAACGGGGGGTAGCTGAGACGATTCCGAACAACAATTTCCTTTGCAAAAATATCGAACGGGGCTTCGTTTTTGAATTATCAGCGAAAAACACTGACCAATCAGAGTTACCCTATCACGGCTGAGCGTGCACTCTACGCGTGTTCTGATTGGTCAGTGTTTTTCGTTAATAACTCAAAAATTTTGCAAAGGAAATTGTTGTTTAGAATCGTCTCGGCTACCCCTCATTTCCGGCTCCTTACACTAATTACGGGACACCCTGTATTTGCAAAGGGTTAAAATGACAGAAGAAAATTATCATCCGTACAACAATCTACTCTAATCGTTTACGTAAAAATGGCAAACTTTATCGTTACAAACTAGTCTTCGCCAACAACAAACAAAATTCATACGAAACTTCCTTCCCTTTCACGCAACGACCATCGTGGAACGTTTCATTATTTCAATTGTTGCTTCCCGTTTCCTTGGGAAACATCACCGTCGACGATGGTTAACGAAACGTGTCAAACGATCACTCCTTTCGCTGATTCCCACACGTGTCATTCCGTCCAAACGACAGTGAAAACTCATGAACGACGACAATGTGCCACCACCTACTGCAACGAAACGCAATGGCGCGAAACGAACTCGGAAGAATGTGCACAACACGCGTTCGGTTATCGCGGCAAGGAGCACAGTCGCCAACAAACGAATCGATAATGGTGAATTGCCGTGTGCATTATACACGTGATAAATAAACAGCTGGGAGTCTCGCGTGACTTCCGGTTCGATTGTTCGCCACGAGTGCGCTTAAGGAACGTGCGTGGGCGTCGTTTGGCGACCATACGTGTAGGAGCCAGACTTACAATAGTGTTCAATTATTTAGCCAGAACGTTGAAATAATTATGATATGCTATTTAACGTCAACCTCGTAATCTCGTCTAAAGTTCGACATCGATGACCCAGTGACAGCTGGTACTGCGGTCGTCTTTGAAATTCCTTCCAAGTCCGTTGAATATGCAATCGATTGGTCCGTTAACCGATCAGACCATTTCCCTTGGGTCTTGGTACCTTGTTTCACTAATTGATTTCATGTAATCTGGTCTGTTCACCGTGAACAATGTCTGCTCCATGCTTGCCCAGCCTTCAGGATGTTCATGGTGCTGTGAAATCGATGCTTAGATGTTTCGTGTCCAATAAAATGAATCTCCCTCCTATAATTTCCCCTGACGATTTTTTCCTTTATTACTGGAACCTAGTTATACTCCCGGTCTACCAGCAACCAGCATAATAGCATGAACGTCTGTCTATGTTTCAGATTACCGAGGCGTGTAGTCATGTAAAGCTTGGCAAACGAGAAGGCTGATCTTCCCTTAGATTTCGGTTGTGAACGCTTCCCTGTGACAACCCTGTCGTACCCATCGTCGTAACTTCCGATCGATTGGTGGATCGGGTGATGATCTCAGGTCACAAGGCGACAGGCTACGTGAGAAAATGTTCCGTTCCAAGATTCGCATTCACACGTGCCAAGTGATACTTCTCACGTCGCTGGTATGGTTCCTGGTGGACGTGATGGTGTTGATGCTGTATTCGGACTGCATCGGAGGGTCCGGATGGGGCTGCACCGATAGCAACAAACAGCAAGCGTCGCTGACCGAGGAGAGTTTACCTCACGCGAAGTCTCTGACGAAAGAAGAACAGGAAGTTCAGTCGTCGAACGAGCACGACAAGAAACGATACAAACAATCCGAGTTGCAACTATGGAGGCCGGCCAAGGTAATCCGTGAGAACAAGGGCAAACCCGGCGAGATGGGCGCAGCCGTGCACATCTCGCCGGAGGACGAGGCTAGGCAACAGGAGCTGTTCAAGCTGAATCAGTTCAACCTGATGGCCAGCGACATGATCTCCTTAAATCGATCGCTTCGGGACATCAGGCTGGAGGGATGCAAAACTAAGAAGTACAGCAAGTATCTTCCGGACACTAGCATCGTCATCGTGTTCCACAACGAGGCCTGGAGCACGCTGCTGAGGACTGTCTGGTCGGTCATCAATCGATCGCCCCGCACCTTGTTGAAGGAGATCATTCTGGTGGACGACAAGAGCGAGCAAGGTGAATCTATATACGAAGGTTTAACAGATTCTTCAGAGTCGATCGGTAGATTTACTTCAGAGTCGATCGGTAGAAACTTAGGGGTGTAGGTAGTGTATCGAAACATTGTAGTGACACTACTTACTTATTATTATAATAGAAACTTAGACCTATAGGTGAGTGGTTCTTAACCTCCTTGAAGTCAGGGGAATACTTTTGATTATATGAAAAATTTGCGAGACACCAATTGCTACCTTCGGAATAATATTCCAAATAGTTCTCTGTATACAACATTTACTTACAGCTTATTGCCCAGACATTGCACAGAATAGGATAGGATAATCATAAGTTATCCAGTTTCTCTCGAACGCTGTAATTTTGAATTAAACTGTTCTTGTAACCAGTTATTGATATCGATTCCTGCTCACCGATAACGCGCTTAATCCGCAGATCACCTGAAGCAAGATTTGGAGGACTACGTGAAGACACTGCCGGTCCCAACTTACGTGTATCGTACCGAGAAGAGATCAGGTTTAATAAGAGCCAGACTGCTTGGGGCGAAACACGTGAAGGGTCAAGTTATAACGTTTCTGGACGCGCACTGCGAATGTACCGAGGGTTGGCTGGAACCGTTGCTGGCCAGAATTGCCGAGGACCGAACCACGGTCGTTTGTCCTATCATTGATGTAATTAGCGACGACACGTTTGAGTATATTCCTGCCAGCGACATGACGTGGGGTGGTTTCAATTGGAAATTGAACTTCAGATGGTAAGAATCAGCAAAGAGTATTTCTAAAAATAATAAACAATGTTAGAATCTATCGTTGATACAACTGTGTTCATCGTTTATTCCTTGAATCTTCAAGGTATAGAGTGGCGCAGAGAGAAATGGACAGAAGATTGGGAGACAGAACGGCTCCCCTGCGCACACCAACCATGGCAGGTGGATTATTTTCGATTGATAAGGACTATTTTTATGAATTGGGTGCCTACGACGAAGGCATGGATATTTGGGGCGGTGAAAATCTCGAAATGAGCTTCCGGGTGAGTATGAGTCAATGATAGATTAATGACGATCGAATTACTCAAAATTAGACTGTGTTTGAACAAGATTTTGCAGGTGTTTCTCAAAGGGGATTAACGTTGAAGTTACTTGAAAGTAATTTATTTTATACGCATTTTTGTATTTGCTTTTGCAGCTAAACATTTTTACCACTGTCGGTTCCACAGAAAACTTCTTTTCCTTATAATGTATGTCCTTTTGTATTTTAATTGTAGTTAGATCTCGAATTTTGTACACTTCACGCGTTGATATTGAATTCGTTTACACTGTCCGAAGAATTCCTTAGAAGTTTTTGTATTATATAAAAGGATATCTCCTCTTTGGGATGCTAGATTATAAGTTTACATTCCGACTGGAGGGTTTAATCGTTGATGTTTCATCTTCATGTGTGAAGTAATAAGTACCTTGTAGGTATGGCAATGTGGTGGGACGTTAGAAATCAGTCCATGTTCACACGTTGGACATGTATTCCGAGACAAGAGTCCATACACATTCCCTGGTGGTGTCAGCAAAGTAGTTCTACACAATGCGGCCAGGGTGGCCGAGGTCTGGATGGATGAGTGGAGAGATTTTTACTATGCCATGAACCCAGGTTAGAAAACTAACGTGTATAATCTTCATTTGTTTATCTCTAATTATTTCAACTAATATCACTGATCCATTCGATGGTGAATTGTATATTAGCAGTTCTTGAATATGATTTTCGAAAAGTGTGCAATCGTTTTGATTTGGGTAACAAGAAATTTGATATTTTTTTCTTATCATAGCTGTATTAGCAAAGTTTAACCATGAGTATATTTATATACTTAACGGGTATCTGATAAAAGGAACTATGTGTTACAGCACACTTTTTTCTTTTATTTTTATTAAAAAGTATTTTAAAGTGCATTTCTACTATTTCTGATAGATTTCACCTGCTCTTATTTTTCCTAATAAAAATAATATATTCTTGAGCGATCTGAAAATGGTAACATAACAATGGTAATATAATGGTAATATAACAAGCTAGATGTTGAAAAGTATTAACACCTTAGCTTAAGTAGTTTGTATTAATGTTAAGTATCTTCAGTGTGACATTAACCAAATTTACCATTTACCATACAATTTTATGATTAACATACATGTATCGATACATAAATGTATTTTTGCTAGTACAAGGATTGTTATAATTTTTTCATTCATTTCTTTTTTTACTGGTGTGTGTGTGTGTGTGTGTGTTTTTAGCCATGAAATTTGATTTGCAGGAATACAATTGATTTCTTTACTTTTCAATATATATATATATGTATGTATATATATACATATATGTACTTTGGTATAGTCTTAACCACTCATCCATCCAGCCGACTAACAAAATGAGTTTGCTTGCTTCTAGTTGATATCATTTATAAATTATATTATAGGTACCAGAGAGGAGAGCGAACATCCATCCGGTGGATTCTAATTTAACGTATTGGCTCTTTTGTTTTTTGTTTGCTCTGTTTTAAAACTATCATTTGTAATTGCTAACATACTAACAGAACTGTGAGTTGGTTAGATATGGATGTGTGGTGGGACATTGGAAATCGCAACGTGCTCGCACGTCGGTCATGTATTCCGTAAGTCAACACCATATACGTTCCCTGGTGGTACGAGCAAGATAGTGAACCACAACAATGCGCGACTCGCGGAGGTCTGGTTGGACCAATGGAAGTACTTCTATTACAACATTAATCCAGGTAGCACTAACACCAGTATTTCTGGACAAAAAAAAAAGACAAGAAATAGACTGCAATATTTGCTGAGCTCTCAAACACCTTTACGTATACTTTTAGCTTACTTATTTGGCATGTGTTTTTCTTTTACCTGGGTTGGGTGATGGTATAAGCTTTTATGAGTTGCATTCGCTGTAAGCTTAAATGGAACTGGGTAACAGCTGACATACGCATATATCAGATACCCGTTAATATTAGGGAGCTAATAATGAAATTTGTTTTTCGTTTCATGCATTCTTGATAATAAGAAAATGCTATGATGGATATTACATGTAATCCGAAGAAAAGAACAGAACAATATTGATACATGAAATCACTTGTTTGTTAAATTTAAAATAAAATTATACCTTTACTGTTTACTCTGAAAGAAAATGGAAGCTTTTTGAATAAACATTGATACGTAAATAGCACGGTTACTTCCAAAGGGCAAGCATAATTATGTCATTAATACACCACACATGGCAATTTCTTTATTTTAGCACACATTTCTGACACACCTTTCTTCCAGTGGACATTCATACATGCAAGCACCATTATTCGCATCATATAGATTTAAAATTTGATGGTTAATTGAAAAATATACAAACGAATGTTTTACTTGCAGGTGCTCGAAACGTAGCCGTTGGAGATGTATCCGAAAGGATCAAGCTAAGAGAACGTCTGAAATGTAAAAGCTTTAGATGGTATCTGGAGAATATTTATCCCGAGTCTCCGATGCCGTTAGATTATTATTATTTGGGCGATGTACAAAATGTTGACACGGAAACCTGTTTGGATACCATGGGTAGAAGAACCGGTGAAAATGTTGGAATTAGCTATTGTCACGGATTAGGTGGCAATCAAGTCAGTGAACCAAATATTTCCTCCGTTTCTCCAGCATCATTGTCCCCATTGATTATAACAAAAGTTTTTTGTTTCTTTTTCTGTTCAGGTGTTTGCTTATACTAAACGGCTGCAAATTATGTCTGATGATATGTGCCTTGACGCAGCTAGTCCCCAAGGTCCTGTCAAAATAGTACGATGTCATGGTATGGGAGGAAATCAGGCATGGGTGTATAACGAAGAGGTACATAATCCAATTGAGTCGCACATACTTGTGAATTGATTATTAATACGATAACTTTTTCTCTTTACAGTCAAAAATGATTAAACACACTAACACAGGGCATTGTTTATCAAAGCCACGTTCAAACGATGCAATGCAACCTGTGTTGGCACCATGCAATTCCCATAACAAGGGTCAAAAATGGATAATGCGTAGCAAATTCAAATGGCAAGCCAGCTAATACGAGATGTTCTTAAATGCAACAACATTATGCAATACTTGTTGACACGTTTGCTGCTATACATTGAAGGACTGATAGCCAAGAAATTTCTGTACATCAAGATGATAGTATTATACTTGATAAATAATAGTCCGGTATCATCGATCCATCGAACCATCAGCGAATTTGACGGCGTGAAACAGATGACTCTATTATCTTTGAACACGAGAAATCGAAGTTAACGCGTTTCAGTTTACATAGGATTTATTTACCGTTGCTAGCAGTATCATGTATTTTATTGCCATTTCTTATGGTACGCCTTGATTGATAATGCACAAGTGTTTGATGAAACGAGAAGAAACTATTTCCAACCGCGTGCGAAGATGTATACTAGTGATAAATGAAGAGACACCTGCGTGAACGTTCGTTTTCTTTATTTTTCTTTTTCATTTTTTTAGTAAACAGTAGAGAGAAAAGCATATCAGACCACTGTTATAACTAAATAATTGTTAATATTAAAGAAGAGAGACATATTTGATAATGTGGGGATGAGTGCAATGATCGGATGACTGAGAAGATGTATCAGTGCGTTAAGCCAATGTTATGTTTACGGTCGTAAGTGGTTACTATTACGAGTGTGAATGGTGGAATGCAAGAGAAATCATTTGCGACACTATCGATTACGATTTAGAACTGGTACTGTATAATTTTCTAGCGGATTAGGGAAGAGCACTGAATCTTTTTTATACTGGTATTTCTAAACAGTTCCTTGTTGCATCCCGTTCATATAATTTAGTTGTTAATATCTTCTTTTTATTTTAATACTTGTTTAAAACGATAAATGTACTTATACCTGAATTCGCCATAGTTAATATGAGATTACGCTAACACGTCATCGTTTTAAGCATATTGAGAAAGTATCGACTGTTATTCACAAGCTGTGTTATACTTCAAATACTTTTTTAAATTCGAGGCAGAACAACGTCTTCCGTATTTTTTTATTGAAAAGAAAAAGAAGGAGAAAGGTAGATATTTTTACGATATTCCTAAGACCTTTCGTAGCTATAATTCTTCGTAGATTCAAGCTCCTTTTACCTTCTATGTACTATACAGAAGCGAGCCGAAAATTTACAGTGCAATATAATTCTTTGAGCATGATTTCGAAGAAAACAGTTTCCTGTAACTATTGTAAAAAAAAAAAAAAAAAAAAAAACAAATGTTACCAGATTCTGGCGCCCTTCCCTTACATTACTTGTAGACGCGTTTCACACTCTGACAAATGAAACGATAGTCAACAAAATGTGAAACACTGTTTTTCGGAATATGTTGACCGATACGTTTGAAGTTAAGGAAAAAATACGATTAATTCTATAACTTTAAATGAAAAGACACTGGAAACTACATTTATAATATATGAAATATATATACGATTCTGAAATTTCAATTTAGGACAACATTAAATATAAAGAAAAAGGATATGCTTAATTTTTATGTTACACAAAGACATGGTGATGGTGCAACAAATTATCATTTACAGCTTAACTATACGTTTAACTATTCATACATAACTATAGTATTTATTTTTGTACAGGACTTGACTTTTATTAAATCGATACATTACTTGGATAGATTTTTTTTTTAACTCATAAATATATTAGCAGAATTTGTAGATAAAATAAGTTGTTTTAAATTATACAGTTAAGTTTAATTACCTCTGAATAGGTGAATCAATCACGTATATAGAGAACAATAAAGTCAATAACAAATGTGCAAACACTTTTTATTCTCAAGAATCATCAGTTGAAACTGTTTACGATGAATTTATGCGTGTTTCAATATTTTCGTTGAATTCATCTTACAAGTATTGTTTGTAATTATTTTCAAAATAATATATCGCTAACACTAGAACTACCAAAGGGGTCAAAATGACTTGCTTCAGATTTCTTATTTTAAATTGCAAAATTGATTAATATAAGTTGGCTTTTATCTTGATAAACAATTATTCTATATGTTAGTTTACGTTTCATCCTTTATTTATTTTACTTTCTATTTTAGGTTCAATTTAAAAGCAAGGGTGCATTAAACCTCGGTAGTTCTAGTGTTAATTAAAATAATTATGAAAATTAACGTGTAAAAAAAAACTATTTACCGATAGATATATAAACCGAGAATGTTTACTTAACAACAAGTCTGTGTAATTACCAATTGCGTAAGATTATTTGATAAGCATAACAGTTTGTTAAAATTTTGTTACACACGAATGTACGTATGTGTCTGCAAATATCATTCAAATAACAAAAAGATGTTTTTGTTACTTATAATACAAGAAAAGAAAAAAACTGAAATGAAATATACCTTTGAAGACAATAAAATATCCCAACATATGTTTCGTTAAATTCAACTAATTCAAAAAGATTTTATACTCTTTTTTTTTTTTTACCGTTTAAGTGTCACGGATTATTGCGAAAATACGTCCGAAAAGTGGCAAGCAGTGCGATCGCGCTTTATTTTACCATTTATATTCTAAATTAATCAGTTTGTTAAAAATACTGATGTTCACTCATATATTATTAGCAATGCACTACTACGACAGACATAAAATTGATCATGAGTTTACGGTATAGCGCCGAGACTGTGGCACTTTTCGACACGAAATAGAAACAGCGTGATCGCGTTCCTTGGAATTCAAACGGGTAACTATCAACTTCCTTCGCTATTTTGAACAAGATATGTCTACGCTTTGCAAAGCTCATGAAACAAGATTTGCTGTACAAAATTTATGAAAACAAGATTAAGTATTTATAGTGAAGTTTAATCTATTAGAACACACAAACAAAAAAATGTAAATGTAAATAGACACATTACGATTCTGATGTGCCTCCAAAATCATTCTTAAATATTCTAATTTAAATTATAAGAAATCTTAACTAGCAAGTGTTGCTTGTACTACGTATCATATATAATGAACGATCAAAAACTTATTAAATAAAAGAAGAAAACAGTGATACTTCATTTCGGTGCCACTCTTTTACCAACATAAATTTGTAAAAATTCATTTGCTGTTTAGAACTTTCATTTGTAAATATAAAATACTACGGAGTTAGGCAATAGAATTAGATCCAGGTTAAAAAGAACTAAAATACTCAAATATTATTTTAAGATATTTATTATATCTACTTATTGTTCTTTCACTTCACGTAATCTCCTGACCGCGGATCTAACAGAGGCGGCAGCTGTTGTGGAATAAACCCATGCACCTCCTGCAACTGTTCTCTTGCAGCGTTTGCAGGACCAAATTCCTACAACACTCCTCTTCATCGCATCCTGTCATAAAATACAAATATTTTACACATAAATCTCTTGTTGGAGAGTTAACCCTTTCGCTACGGGCAGTTTCTCCATGCCAAAAATATGCAGAGCGGCGTTTCCGCCTCACTGGAACTCGAGTAGCTGACGGTAAAAAAAAAAAAAAGATGCAAAACAAAATACTGATGCTTCAAGAACTCCTATCGTTGGTCATATGTACAATACGCTGCATTTTATGGAGAGCGACTATAGTTGCCCGTAGTAGTGAAAGGGTTAAAACTTAAAACATACACAGCATCATAAACTATAATATTAACCTTGCCACAGAATGTACAGGTGTATTTACTGTGTTGGGTAATTTCCATCTTCTTAACCATCTTCCTAAGGGAGGCACCATATCGGGTACCATATTTCCCTGTGATTCCAACCTTCTTTGTACGCTTAGCCTAATAAACACGAACAGGTATTTTATAAATTCCATAGATAATGAATTGGTTGGAGAAGAAATTAGAATTTATAAGTTTTAAATTTGATTGTAAATAATGGAGCACTTTAGATGTCACCCAAATAATAATAAAGATTAAAAATAACCTATTCAACGTATATAGGTTATGTTGATTGAATTTTTCTACATTAATTTTAAGACCTTTCGGCAGTAGTATAAATAAATTTGATTACATTACATTATTTCTGTTTTATAAGTCACTGTTTTTAACGTAATAAATAAGAAATAAGAACTTTAATGAAACTATAAACAATGTCACCATTTCAAGTAATAATTTTAATCAACTACACAATATATATATTTAAACACTCTGCTAATAATCCTCTTCAACACAACAGAACAAATTTGATCAATATTCTTATAAGATTCACAAAATATTTTCCAATAACAATTCTTACCATTTTGCACAAATATAACGTACGTTCCGCACAAACCGGAAAAAGGAATACGTTTGTAAGGTCCAATTCTCATCGCACGCTGACCGGAAACACTGTGCACTGGCGCGCATTCATGAAAAGCGGGAATTTAAATCATACGCTATAGAATATAGAAAAGGAGCTCACATACGATTTACATAGAATTTCGGATAAAATAAAAATCAGGTTTTTTCACCTTCATTTCAATTACCATTCAAAAAGAATTAAACTTGGCAGTAAAGGTAAATAAGAAAGAATCCAATTCCATTCGAATCACTCGATTCGAAAATATACGAACAAAACGAATGCGCGATTTTGTTTCATAACAAAAAAGATATTTCACAGGATAGGTAGTTGTGCAGTTGACCTCAATATTGCACCGTTAGATTTCGATAAAGTGCTCATTTACGTTAGAATCGCAATTAGATCGTGGCCTTAGGAGAGCGGGATTCGTCGTGTAGACGCGCATGAGAACACTCGAAAACCGGCCTGAAATGACGTAGCCAGTGGATCCCAGACTAGCCAGACCTGTGCTTGTTAAATCAGCGTTGCTTTATTGTTGGCGATCTCTTTAACTAATCGCCTATAGTGATTCACCGATCACTATCAAAGTCCGCGGAACCACTGATCGTGGTATACACCTAACACAAGTGCCAGAGTGTCGATTTGGTACAAAGGTGTTGGCTAAACGATGGTCGTTAAAATCTACATATCGGGTATCAGCGGCAACAAGGAAGTAAGTGCGAACACCCTAACCGACCAAAAGAATATAAAGAGATATTTTGTCCGAAGAACAGAGAGCGAGAAAGACAGAGAGGGAGAGAGAGGGAGTAAAAAGGAGCGTGCATGTATTTGTGCGACTTGCAGAGAATGCCAGATTTACCGGGCACCTGAATTCTAACGATATTTCATGTCTGGATTGTATCGAATTACATCCGAAATTTTATGGTTCGCGCGTCGATTAAATCTTGACACTGTCAAGCAATGTACGCGACATACGGAACGATTTACCGTTCAAATGATTCATTTCTCTTTCAAAATGCAACTTCCCTTTCGTTCGTCATCCTTGATATTAAAAAAGTGTATGCTAGATTCTGTAAACGACAAAGTGATTCCAAATGTAGCGGGAAAAAGATTTACAATGGGTATAGGATAAAATAGTTTTGAAAAATGGAACCGGAAGGTTTGGATAACCGAATCTTTCGATTAATGTTTATGTATTTCATAGCAACGGAAATTCGTTGCTTTAAGCATCATTGATTTTTGTATTTTCGCTTTGATTTTATTTTATGTCGATTCGTGCATATTTTTTAATACCGTTTTTAATACCGTTATCTTTTGACGCGAAGAATGGTCGATGAAAGTACAACAGCATATTATATATACGTTCTTTCGAATCAATAATTGTTTTGTGTTGCACCACAGTGTGAAACAGCTAATATTTTATTATCATGTCTCAAAGTATGTTGTCAGAACTACATGTTAACATTATTGTTTTTCTCTTCAGAACGTATACACGAATTGAAATAACAGAGTTTGGCTTGCTTTATATCATATTTCTTTTTTTCTTTTCAGGTAAAAAAAAGACAACAGCGAGTTTTAATGATATTAGATAGTAAAAATGTGGAATACGAAACTATTGACATAACAGAACCAGGAAAAGAGTTGGAGAAAGAGTTTATGCAATCTAATAGTATCGCAAGAGAAAGTAAATATCCATTACCTCCACAAATATTTAACGAAGATGAATATTGTGGGGTAATTATTTTTACATCAGATAATAAAATATAATAAAATAGAAAAAAAAAAACAATTCTCAGTATATAATCTATAAATTTTATATTCGATCTATAAATGTAAATGATCTCACAGGATTACGAAGACTTTGATTTGGCGAATGAAATAGACGAATTGGAACAATTCTTGAAAATAGCACCTCCCGCAACAGAGACCGTTGATTCCAATGAAAGTAAGGACATTCAAGAAAATGGGAATACTACGAGTAGAGAGGTATATATCGTCGTTAATTTACTATTACTTGATGATATAAAATTAAATTGAAATATCATTTAAGACAGTGTAACGTTTCATCTGTAATTACCGTTATTCACCTGTTTGTGTGTCCTTGATACTAAATTTGTCTATACTAACTACCACACATTTATTTTAGCCTTCCATAGATAAAGATGCGGCGACAGCAGAAGCAGAAAGGTAAGCGTTATAGATATACTAATTGCATTATTTTATAATAGGTTATTCAAATTAGGTAATTGATACAACTGTAAATATATACGAATAAGAATTTTTTGTTATATATGATTGCTATCTTAAAAATAATATTTTGTCATCCCAGTACAGAGGAGAGGACAACTTTGCCAAATGAAAATATACAGTTGGAAGAATCTAGATCTACGGAACCTGATGGCGGAACAAAAACTGAGGAGGACACGGAACAGATGAAAGATGATGTCGATAAAAATGAAGAGAAATCCGGTGGTGATCAAGAGAAAGAAGAGTAGGTTTAAAATAAATCGATATGAAAGTGGAACATTCATATTTTTTCGACATACTTGGTTTTTTTTTACCAATAAGGGTATTTTATAAAAATTATATTTATCACACTTCTAAGGCTGAGTGAAGGTACTGCCAAGATAAATTTCTGCTTTGCAGGAAAAAAACATAATTAAAGAAACAGTATAATTGAAGCATAGGTGATACTTTTATAAGAGATATTTTATATCGCGATCGAGCATGTTTTCACCGTCAGATTTTCGATAGGTCTGATTAGGAACTATGAATTAATTTCACCGTTTTTTTAATATCACTAGTTGATATAAATTTTTTAATTCCTTATGCTAATGTTTCTGATTGTTTACGCTGTATATTATCTCTTATTTTTAATCATGATTTTAACGATGTTTTAGGAATAATAAATGTTCAGTATTGAGATCTTTTTGTTCTGTTACCGAAAGTATAACGATGAATTTAAATAGATTTATTTTACTTTGAAATTATCTCATTTGTTTTTATCCCAGATATCTTATTAAATGTTCATTTAAAAATTGTCTTTAAGCGTTTGCTAGAAACCTTGATACCTTTCTATCGGTGGTTTAAGTTATAAATTATACTCGTCATTCGTACTGAAAAATACAATTTTCGTTGTTTGATTTGATGCGAAATTTTCAAACGATGTAGTCTTTTTTCTTTTTTGCATAACACAAATAAGTTCGGACAGTACAACGCTCAGTTTTGCAAGAAATGCAATTCTTATAAAAAGACGACACAAAATTTAGTTAATGATAAATTTGACAATTATCGTGCGCACTAATACTACATTATCGTCGAGTACTTCCTAAAATAATTCTTGATACTATTTCCATGAGAGTTAGAATTAATTTAGGCGATTTAAGTTGTTACAAATATATTTATGATAATCTTATTACGTATTATAATAGTATACGTACCGATACTTCGAAAGAACTGAGAATAAAAACAGGTATAGAGCAATTTCTAGCGATAGAAGCGTTGAAAATTATAAATCCATTTAATCAAAGGCCTACTTAACGATCGTTTCTACTACTTTACATGGCTTATAATAAATTTACATTCTACTTACTTGCTGATCAGATAATAGGGCAGGTATTAATTAACGAACAAATCAAAGCTTTACGCGAGTTACGAACCATTTGTTATAAGGCGAAATAAACTATAAAGAAAAAATAAAGTTTATGCACGAGATAATAAGCCTGACTAATTTTAATATAACATACTGCAGCTTTTAAGTATCAGATATCAGCTGTTATAATTAAGCTAGTAAAAAGAAAAGCAGAAAGAAGAAGAAAAAAAAAAAACGCTAAAAAGCTTTAGTATTTTGAAATTGAGATGTCCACCTCGTTATTATTATAGAAATATACATATATTCGTAAGCAATAGGTGTTGGACATGAATCTTAGAGTTAATAAATTTTAACATTACATATTGGAAATATATAAGTTTATATTTATGAGAACAATATTCATTATACACGACGTATATGAATCATATCGATCATTGTTATACATATAATATGAATCTACTAATAAATATCATTACAGAAGCTTAAAAGTCTGTTTAAGTAATCCTGCACATGTATTTACAAAATTTTGATTAAATTCCAAAGAATTTAAGCTAAATCTATTCGTTGCAGGAATGTATTTTACACAGTTTGGTAAGTGCCACTAATACAAAATATTCTTATTACGTATTTTCATAAAGTATAGTTCTATATTTTCTCATCTTTATTCAATACTATGCGAACCAATGAATATACTTTATAGTTTTACATTTAAAAAGATATTATTATTAATTGTCTTTATAAAAATATTGATCTTTTCTTTTACACTAACAATAATCAAATGACTAGCACTGTTAACAAACATTAGAATAAAATATCTGCGCTTGTACTATTTTGAACTTTTTAAAATATAGATTTCATTTAAATTTCAAACGTACAAACTGAACAAACATCTCAAATATGTATTAACATTCGAAAGTATATTCCTTAGTCTCATTTTATCTACTTATTATCGATAGAAATTTGTTAGGAAACGAAACTATAAACTTTATCATCTCAGTATTAATGTGAAATATAAACTCTTCAAATATCTTTTCCTTGTACGTTTGTAGTCTCTCTTACGACGAAACGAGAACACCCTGAAAACAATAATTGTCAACGCGTTTTTCATGATATTTATGTTAACTATCTATAAAACAATTATCTACAACAGAATATAATAAATTTTCAATTAATTTACCTACAGTTTGTCAATTCTATCAAAGAAATATTTTCTCAAATCAAGAATATACTTAAAAACGTATTTTATAAATTTTTGAAAGTAAAAAAAAAAGAAGGTAAATCACAAGATCTTTTTTTTTTCTCTTAAACTAAAGTACTAACTGATGAATATTTTATAAATTTTTCTGTACTTTCAAACAATAAAAAAAATAAAATAAAACGTATATTATTTTTACGATGTTATGTTTATTTTGGATTGTTTATATTAGGAATGATATTTGCTGTGCATTTTTATTCATACATCTCAATGTATACATATTACACAATATTTTTACTAATATACATTCATCATGAATGTAGAAATTGTATCGTTAAATGTTGAAAATTACTTTCAAGTAACTTATACAGCATAATAAATATACAACTATTGCTTGTAATAACAAATATCTAGGATACGCTAAAATGACAAAACGTAATATGCATAAAGTTCACGCATAGTTTTTAAACATGATTTTCAAAATCACAATTCTAGAGACTGTAATGCAGCTTTCGTGTGAGCACATTGCACTTTAAATCTTTTCGTAAGAGTATCACAGAAATTTCAAAATTTAAGTATTACTTGTTTTTTTTTTTTGTATTTGGAGAAGAAAAAGCCATAATAAAAGCAATTGAGAAAAATTGAAAATATAAGTGTAAAAAATTGACTACCGAAAATAAAAAAAAGCTGCATAATCAATTCTAGACATTATTCAACAGTCATACGAAAGGTCTGATAACAAGCAATCAGTTTTGATCAATTTGTGTTTTGACAATTCTATCAATTTGTAAGTTAGTAAATATATATATTTCAGTAACACTTAATCACGTTACTAATGAACTAGTAAGATACTAAACATTGTTCAGTAACATATAAAGACCATGAAAGGCATCCCACATTTTATCACAAATTGTTCTTATTCTCGTATATACCACTATCAATTGCAAGTGAATTGATGATCATTGGTAATTCATATCAATAACACTGCCATACGTTACCTCGATTAAAAAGGAAAAAAAAAGAAGAAAAAAAAAAAGAATCGTAATCAATTAAATTTTATCCTAATATTTGTACTTATTCATACACTATTATTATGCATTGAAATAAAAAGAAAGAAAATATAATTTGAATCATAGATACATTCACCACTACTTGAATAAAAACTGGAAACATCTTAAAATGCAGTAATCAATGATGCAAAACACGAAAAAGTGCTTACTGATATAGTTAACCATTAAAAATATTCTCATCTTGTTCATTACATTTTTAATGATATCGTCTTGCAATAAAAATATATATATCTATTTTAGCATATAGCAGTATTTACATACAAACTGAATAATCAAATGATACTTGAATTTTATTAGGTTGGCATTTCAACATTGAATTATGTTTTCAATAGAAGCAAACAATTATTTAATAAATACAATACAAATGAAAAATTTATTTGAAAACATAACTTGCACCTGTAAAAGGAGTGCTATTGTAGGAAATGGTTTAAAATTGTTCGGGCACTGTTATATTTATATATGTATGTGTATTTATTAAATTACTAACTATTGCTAAGATTACAAGTGGTACGCTCATTCGCTCATCGCTCTTCCGCTGTTCGCTTAAGACTAACTCATTCGCCCCGAAGATTCACCAAGTTCACCCTACATTCATCCCGCATCCATTCTCGGAATTCTCGCAGTCACGCTTACGCCACTCTTATCGTCTTCAGTCATACGATCCCGCTACATGGTCCAGTCGTTCGGTTCCAAACACTCTTCTTTCGCACCTCAGCCTCTCAAATTCAGTCGCACGCAATCACGCTGTTTATTTCATTCTTAATATCCAGTCGTTCGAAGTTTCCAAGCATACCCAATCGCACGTAATAAAACCATTCACACTCTACACTATTATTATGCACATTGTATCTTTAAATGTTGCATAAAGATTGTGCTTTATTTCAGACATGCTTTGAATGCTTTAATGAAATATTCTGCAATACTTTAATTATCTTCTTACAATTGTACTGAAAATTTCAGAATTACTGGTATATTTTAAATATACAGTATTTTAAATACTGTAACTTATATTACAAATTAAGTATAATTGATTAAAAAAAAAGAAGAAAAAAAATATTAATTATAAACTAGTGTGAAGCTTGAAACAATTGTACTTGTTTCTTTATAATTCCATAAATTCGCATGTTTACTGTAAATTATTACGTACATATTGTAACTAGAATATAAAATAATAATAATAATAATAATAATAATAATAAAAAAGAAGAATTGTTCATGATAGTCAAAATCAGAATAAGTATTTTTTTTCCCTGGAAGTATAATGTTAATAACATGTTTTCACCACTACCTATTGTTACAAGTTGCTCGTGACTATTATGCTTTGCTCATAGGAATACTTGTTTCTTTGCATTTAATAAAAAGCAAAAATAGAAAAGTTTCAATTGATATATTATGCAAGAAAAGATCAATCAATCTGTACACGACTGATTTATCTCGGTAATAATAAAACATGTCACTTACAGTCTTACATTAAACAGAAGTCAGTCTACAGAAGGTACACAATACTTAGACTGAATATTCTTAACATATTCTCATCTTATACTGTACACATAAAAAGTAAAATACATATATGTGTGATTAAAAAGTCAAAAATAAAACTTAGTTATCTTGTATAGTATTATAGAAAACAAGTTTTATTTTTATGCTATTTGAAAGTGTACAGTAAATCATAAATTAAAGAATACACATTAAAAGAAACTACAAAACGGTTAAACTTTTATGTTCATGTGTTTGAAACGAAATGTCATAAAAATTAATCTACAATTTATATGTATACAGGATGTCACGTAACTGGTGGTACAACCGAATAGGAGCTGATGCTATGTCAAAAAATAGGTCGAAAATATAGAATAAAAGTTTCTTACGCAACAAGTGTTACCGAGCGTAGAAGTGAAGCAAGAGTAATAGAAAAAATGATAACACTGACAATGTTTACAAATACGGCAGTGGTTTTCAAGTATAAAGACAACCTACAATGATATCCGTTGAGTTGAGACTTGGTCGAGTGTACCGAAGTAGATTTTTTCGAAAACGAAGTTTTAAATGAAAAACTTTCATTCTATATTTTCGATTTACTTTTTGACATAAAATCAGCCCCGATCCGGTTGTACCATGCAGTTACGTGACACCCTGCACAAAGATAAATGCTTTCATGAAATTTTATATATTGCATATAATGTAACATTGCCAAAGCTATATATGTATAAGAAATTTATATTTTTAATTGCTCCAATATTTTTATATTTAATCCTATGTTTATACACCTATCTTTTCATTGCGTGCATCAATTCGCCAGGTTTTTAATTATGAAATTGTAAAATTAATATAAAATTAAGTAATATATATGTACATATGCAAATCTGTAAATCAAGCAATTTAGTTTAATAAGCCACAATAATATTCTAATGAAAACTAACATAAGTAAGCAACTGTTTGCATTATGTCCTCCCAACTATTAATGTATAAATAAATAAAATATTATGCATGTTTATTAAAACTACGTACAGAGTTCGTGTAAAAACTAACTAAAACATATATAATTAATTCTAACGGTTTCATTATGCATAAATACAGTTCAAGAAAAACAAAATTACGTAACTGATAGTAAAATTGGTACCAGCAATGAAAGCATGATATTAACATAGCTAACTTAAAAGGTGTTTGCTCTAATAAAAAGATAACAGTATTTAATTGTTTATACAATACATAGCAGGTATGACTTGGTAGTATGATAATGCAAAACAATGTAAATTATGCATTTGCATGTATGAATTGTATATGTTTTTACTTTTTGTGTACTGAGAACTCAACAGCGGTGTATATTATAAATAAAATGTGAATATTTGCATTTTTCTAATAATTTAACGTTACCTTCTATGACTGATTTTCTATCGTATATTTCTATTATAAGTACTAACTTATTCAATTGTATACTAATAAAATTTAATTAATCCGTACCAAAGTATTTCTGTCCAAAATGATTCGGGGCAACACTATGAATCTCTGATGTCAAAATCTTCATCTGTAAAAAGAAATTCAATTTTATACAAAAAGTTGGATTCTGTTAAATGTAACAATGTTTGCGTGCTTTTGAAAATCCGAAGAACCCAATGTTCGGGCCTAATCGGGTCTAATCGAGACATATCTGGTCAAATCGGATTTCCAAAAGACCTCGTGGTTCGAGAGTATCAATCGAGATTTCCGAGAATGTGAAAAATTCAAACAACATTTCAAAACTAATTTTGTTGAATACACATTCTAAATTAGTCTCGAATCATAATTGAAGTTATCGAAATTCCTAGGAAAAAAATTCTTAATCCGACATTTTCAAACTCTCATACACTGTTAATACGCATTTTCTTGAAGGATACATCACATTTTTAAAAGCATTTTTTTAAATCTTGTAAATTACAATTCTATGAAGTGAACAAATAAACTTATTTAGGAACAACAAACTGATTATTTTTAGCAACAAAGGACGTACCTGAGGAAAGGCACTGACTAGAGATTTGGCTGCAATTGGTGTGCAAAATAAATTTGATAAAATAATATTTTCTTCCAGCACGTTATGTTCCTTCAACACCGCCATGGCTTTTATCACAGTATTCCCAGTACCTTTAGTTAATTCATACATTTATAATTATGCTTCCAACAAAGAAAGAATGCTTAAAATATTGAAGAATTAATAATCAGAACTAAAAACCATGTTCTTACTCATTATTGGATACATTAACAAAACTTTTCTTTCCGATATATCATCTGGAAATTTTGCATAAACTACTTTGGCCTCGTGCGTATCCACATCGCTTTCAACTAATATTTTTCCAATTCTGATACTGCGACAACAATCTCTTAAGCCCTAAAAATGAAACGATCGACATTAGCAAAGAATTACAAGTGTCAACAATTACTAGGTATTAAATTTATATTGTACTTGTTCCATGGCTTCTCCACTTCTTACTATCGACACTCCACAATTTCCTTTCTGATACTTCAAACCATTGTATTTGGCTCCTGTTGGTGTAGTTACCACACATTTTGAAAATGGTAACTGATTTAAACTTTCTTCTATAACTAGCCTTATCTAAAAGTTTAAAGAAATAATCTGTTTTTGTGTGATGATAAAAGCGCACAAATATTAGAAATATTTCTATATTATAAATGGGAATAATTTTAAAGTCTAAAAACTGTGTTAACAGTGCATGACACGTTAGACAGTGTAATTACATAAATGGGAGTAAAAAAAAACTTACCAGTCGATCGGCGTAGAACTTGAAGTCGCTCCTCGTGGTGTTTCTGTAAACGGAGATGCATTGTGTCCATTAATTCTGTTCAATCAGAAACAACGGCACAATGCACCGGCATCGTGCCGGCATTTTATGTCTAAAAAAAATATGTAAATACTTGTACACAAACCGAACAATTCGCTTACTTGTCCCGTAGTATAGTCTGCAATTCCTTCACTTGGTTATTACATGGAAGCGTCTTTAAATTCGGACCATAAGTATCATTGATATCGTTACTTTCGCTTAATTTCTTTGGGACTGATGTTACCTCCGTACTACCCATGCCTGATCTTTTATATGCATACACCTTCCACGTTGATCAAGGGAATATTACAAGCTCATGTGCACCGAGAAATCAGCAGATTCAACTGCCATTAACAAAGTAGCTAATAGAGATTTTATTTTTCAAAGGCACTATAGGTATAACGATGCTAGTGAGGAAGATCATTATTGATTGCGATCGACTGTCTTATTTTTCAATCAAATTACGTGTCAAAATGAATTGATAATTGTGTAATTTTTTTGTTGTTATTGAAATGAACTATCATTCAAATAAATGTTAAAAAATTTCGTTTGATCCTACGTTAAACGTATATATAGTATTTATGGATCTTTTAATTATATATAAAGAAAAGAAATGATATGTATAAAGTAAATACCATGATTGGATGTAATATGCATCAGTCTTTTTATAGTTTTAAAAATGGTTTTGGTGAAAATTGATTCCATTGTGTCTCTAGGCAGAGCGCCGAATTGATCAATATAGTAGCTAAAAAAGTTTTGTATTGAAAGCGAGAAACATTTAATAATTTAAAGGTGCAATAAAAATGTCTCATCCTTACGGATCTCTTTCAGCCCAAGGGAATCATGCACGTCGTAATAAACCTGGTAAACAACATTATTCAAATAATCAATCAGTATTATTGCCTTTATGCAATTGTACAGTTGTAATTATACTGTGCATACAGTGTAATTTTGTTAGAATTTAATAGTTTAATAGTACATAATATTAGAGAATATAACATGTGTACTCATTGTACTTAAACATTAGAAGAATTTTATAATTTAGTTAGGTTAGATACTTTAATCCGATGTTAGCAAAATAAAACAGTTAGGTTTCATGTGCTTCCTTTTCCAATTTCATGCTTATAATATTACACATTATAATTGTCGTGCAGGGAACAAAGTTGAAGGTTCGCAATCTGAAAATTCGTACGCCGAACATCATGGTGCTTCACGAAGCAAAGGACAAAGGCATCCCCCCTGGTTAAAGGGTAAAGAAATAGGATTGTATTATAGAGATAAAGCCATTAACAAAGCTAAACAAAAACAATCTCACTGCAATATTAAACTGCCATCGCATCTTCAAGAGAAAATTGAAAATGTGTTGGGACAATCTAAAGGATATTACGATAAATTGTATAACAGTGAGGCATCTATAGATAGTACAAATACCGAACTGGAGAATAAATACGTTCATATTCATGACTCTCAGTTTAAGAGAAAGTTTTTAAATATAGTATCCGGTAACATACAAGAAAATCTTGCCAAAGCTTTACTTGTTAAATCAAAATTAGAAAAGGACAGTGATGTGGATGATAAATTATTAAAGGAATACAAGGCGAAGCAATCTTTACAAGAGTACGAGAATATGTTCAAATTCCGATTGAAATTACCATCGTATAACAAAAGAACAGAAATATTACAGTTACTCAGGGAAAATCAAGTGGTTGTAATAAGCGGAGAGACTGGTAAGTTATATTATCGGTAATATTTATTTATTTAATTTACGAATTGAGTAATATACATATGCTTTAAAGTTTCTTATGGCCTTACTATTCCATATAGTTATTATATAGATCTATTTTAGGTTGCGGCAAAACAACACAGGTTGCTCAATTTATATTGGATGATCAAATAGAACAAGGCAATGGTAGCATTACCAAAATCATTTGTACCCAACCTAGACGAATATCAGCTATATCTGTGGCTGAAAGAGTTGCTGCTGAAAGGGCAGAAAAACTTGGTAGATCTGTTGGTTTCCAGATACGGCTGGAAAAGTATATAATTATTTTATTCTTTCTTTAACTTATTTGAACAACATCTTATTCTCTTTCCTTTTCATAGAATATTACCAAGGGATAAAGGAAGTATACTATTTTGTACCACTGGAATGTTATTACAATTTATGCAAGGTGATCCAGCTTTAAAAGAATACTCTCATATTATATTGGATGAAATTCATGAACGTTCCACGGATAGTGATTTTGTTATTGCACTGTTAAAATTAATCATTCCTAAGGTATATTTAGCAAAATTCAGTTCCAGCTTAAAAATAACAAAACTGATGTTTTCCCTTTAATACATATGAAAATTAATGATTTCCAGAGGCCGGATCTGAAGGTTATTTTGATGAGCGCGACGTTGAATTCGGAAAAATTTTCAGAATATTATAACCACTGTCCAATGATTCATATCCCAGGTTTTACTTATCCAGTGGAAGAATATTATTTAGAGGATGTTTTATCATTCACAGGGTAAATTATTTTGTTGTGTTTACCTCAGACCAGTAAATACCTGGAAAGAATGACAACATACATTGATTTATAGATTTAAATTTCCCGAGGCAGTACTTCC
Source organism: Stelis phaeoptera (assembly GCA_943735885.1). Classification (NCBI taxonomy): domain Eukaryota; kingdom Metazoa; phylum Arthropoda; class Insecta; order Hymenoptera; family Megachilidae; genus Stelis; species Stelis phaeoptera. The sequence goes on from OX030933.1 coordinate 11,622,679, forward strand.
ACCCCAAGATCATAGAAAACACCGAAAAAAATATAAACAGATACAGCAGACAACAGACGAGTTCTTTGGTGTCATAGATCCACATATACGGAAACTTATAGCCGAAGCATGTATCACTTTTATACGATGATTTTTTTTTTTTTTACTCCCATTATTAATTATTTTTATTGTACCACAGAAAACATATTCAAGGCATGTAATTGATCAGTTAAGAAATCCGGAGAGCGAGAAGTTGTCTCTCGACCTTATAGAAGATTTGATTAGATACATTTGTAGAACAAAAGGTCCAGGAGCTATTTTAGTTTTCCTTCCTGGCATGATGGATATAATAAAGTTACAAAGAATGATGTTAGATAGTGGTCGATATCCTCAAAGTGAGCGCATTTAATAGACGTAAATATGTGTTATATTTTATATTTGAATAAGGTTATACAATTTGAAAATTTGTTTGATTCGTAGATCAGTATATTATTTATCCCCTTCATTCTCTTATGCCAACAATTGATCAGAAACTGATATTCAGAGAACCACCAGAAGGAATTAGGAAAATAATCATCGCAACTTCTATCGCGGAAACTTCTATAACTATCGAAGATGTGGTATACGTGGTTGATTGTGGAAGAACCAAGTTTGGAAAATTTGACATACAAAAAAATGTACAAACTTTAGAACCTGAATGGGTATCCTTAGCAAATGCGAAACAAAGGAGAGGTAGAGCAGGCAGGTAAGATGATGTTCTAAAAAAAACTGACTATTTTTTATTTGAAATACGTATATCGATAATCGTATCTCATTTCTTTAGAGTAAAACCTGGTTGTTGTTATCACATGTATTCGAAAGCCCGTGAAATGACGTTCGATCAGTATCCATTACCTGAAATGTTGAGAACACGATTAGAAGAAGTTATTTTGCGTATAAAAATTTTACAGTTAGGAAAAGCTAGATCGTTCTTGAACAGTGTTATGAACCCTCCAAACTGGAAAGCTATCGATTTGTCTTTAGATTTACTCAGAACTCTTAACGCGCTAGATAATGACGAAAATTTGACACCATTAGGATATCATTTGGCGCAGTTGCCAGTCGATCCACGAACAGGTAATATTTTTGTTTGCAAGCACAGTTTCATTAATTTTTTATTAATAATTCATTAGAAAACTACTCGGTTCTTTTGCAGGAAAAATGATTATATGGGCAGCATTATTTTCATGCGTGGAACCAGTATTTGCGATCGCGGCGAGTCTCAGTTTTAAGCACGCATTTTGCTGTCCCCTAGGAAAGGAGGCAGAAGCGAAACAAAAGAAACTTGAACTCAATCAGGACCAATACAGCGATCACGTAGCATTGGCCGAAGCTTTAACGAGATTTGAAACGTCGTACAGAAGGGGAAATGCTGGTTATTTTTGTAGAAATTATTTTCTTTCGTTCAGTACGTTGAAACTTCTTTCCGAAATGAAGTCGCAATTTGCTCAACATTTGTACGAAATGAAATTTTTGGAAACTGAAAATCCTAGCGATTCGAACGCTAATAGAAATTCTGATAATATCACTTTGGTGAAAGCAATCGTGTGCGCTGGATTATATCCAAATATCGCTGTCATTAGGTGCGTGAGGTTTCTAACATAACGGTGTAATAGATGTCGCAAATTCGATCAATGTTTCATTGTGCTTCTTTAATTCGATATCCTTTAGGGACGTTACAAAAAATGGAACGGTTGCTTGGACTCCGGAAGATGGCCGGGTCAGTATACACCCTTCGAGTGTAAATGACAAGGTCAAGCAAGTTCCTAGCCAATTTATTACGTATTTCACGAAGCAACGATCAACGGCAATATATTTACACGACACTACTTGCGTTACCGCCCCGATTCTTATATTTGCTGCTCCAAATATGTGCATAAGTACGTTAACTGAATATTTGTATGTTTACATAAATTAAGATGTTTTCATCGATGTTTTTGATTTTTCAGAAATAGAAAAAGGAAATTATTTGATTACGTTACCAAGTTCTCAAAATTTCCCATGTGACCAACGAACTGCACAGCTTATTCAGGTACGAAAATACATGACCATGTATATTTGAAAAATCATAGTTTATTGACTTTTTTTTTAAATTTTATTAATTACAGAAGTTACAAGAGCAGTTTAACAATATGTTAGAATATAAAATTACACATCCAGGAACAGTATCTTGGAATAGCTACGAAGGCGACCTATTAAAGTAAGTATACTATTGTTTTAGTATGTTCTTTTTTCGTGTTTCATTCTTATATCGATATACTAATGTTATTTATGCGATCCCAGTGCGATTATAGACGTGGTCTGCCAAACAGATGAGAGTATGGGATTTTCCAAATCTAACGTTCAAGAACGCAAAGATAATACGTACGATAATGTTTGAGTATTATTTAATAACTTATTTGATAAATGATAAACAATGTAATTATTATAATTACTGCTTTAGAGCGTGTTGAAACAATTTCGTAAATTGAACTTTTTTAATTAAATTGAACAAATATCGTTGAATATAATTCATTAATTATTATAATAATATTATGATAATAAATAGATAAAAATGAATACATAAATAGAATTATTATCAAGTGTGTAATATAACATACAAGGAAAAAAAAAGAATAAAATTTTATAGACAAAACAATGACAAATTACACGATGATTAAATTTAATATTATATCCCACTGCCCAGTATGTCAGATATAGAATATCATTTTTCTTATGACATAAGTTAATAACACGTACAATGAAATTTTCCATTCATTCTTCTCGTTTCCAGCATGTACCTATAAGAATCATAATGTTGCTCTGCCGAACGTTATTTTATTCTGAAGCTAATTGACCGTTTAAATATCCATGGACCGTGTTATCGAACGAACTATTATCAGTCGCTGCTGTCACTAATCAGTATCGAGCGAAAGCAGGAAGCGGTCGTAACAAAAGATTCGGAATTTCGAGAATAAGTCTCCCCCTTCGTTCGTAGACGTGTATTCGCGCGTCGCCAGTAAAAATGAGCCTGGGGTCTGGCACGAGCTGATAGCCACCACGAAGAGAAGTAAGTAAATAGAGGGGCGAGCGGGTGGCTGGGTGGGGTGGAGTGGTGAAGCGGGGAGAAAGAGAACGAGCGAGAAAGAGAGAGGGTGGATATAGGAGGGACGTGCTCCGACAATACACGAGCAAGGCACGTAGCGTTCGATTCAGTCTGCATCCGACCGCCGCGAGTGTCGCGTCGTGAAGCTGTGTTTGAACTTCGGGGGGGAAAACACAAGACTCCGAAATAACAAGAGAGAGAGTCAGTTAGTGCGTGAGTGCGCGTGATACGACACCCACGGTTTTCTTATCCTGTATCTAGCGTTACACCCCTGTTCTGTTTTCCTTGTTTTTTTTTTCTCACTCGAACGAGAGAGGAAAATCAGTGAAAAATTGTAACCGCGTACGAGATTGGTGTTAGTAGAGAGAGTAAGAGAGAGAGAGAGAGATAGAAAGAGCGGGTCAGTGAACGACCGCACAAAGGTAGGAAGAGGGAGAACGAAAAATAAAAGAGGGACAGAGAGGGTTTTTCGTCGCGACGTATACATACATACGTATATACACGTGCGAACCTGAGGAGAGACGTGAATACGCGCGTGCGCACCCGCGTATATCAGACACACATACACATATACGTAATAACGTACACGGACGAAAGAGAAAGACAACGACGACACGAGCGCAGGAAAAGAGGGAAGAGAACCAGTGACACCGGGAGGGTCGGGTGTTCCTCGTGCAAAACCGTCACCGGGATATATGTATGTCGTGAGTGTGTATGGCCCAAAAGATCCGCGGATAGAGACCAGCCGATAGTGCGTGCAGACCTTTAAGGAACGAGAAAAAGAAACAAAAAACAAAAAAAGAGGCAAAGACGACTCCGGGTGAAAAGCAATGCGGGTTCATTGACTGCGTGCCGCGCAATGGCCGCATGTTCGTGGCCGATGCACAGTGCATGTGTGACAGGAGCTACGAGGAAGACGACGCCGAGGACGACAAGGAGACCGGCACGGGCTGATATCGAACTCGAAACCCATTGAAATTTTCTTCGACTTTCGATACGATCGAGAACCTACACCATCTCGATTGGGAGGAGCTCCGATAAGGACGGGGAAACGCGTTGGAATTCATCGTGTTATTTAAGGTAAGTGTCTTTTATACCAGATATTTTCCTAGAAATCTATAAACTCGAAGGGTTATGTTCCTTTTGATGATAAAAATTCGATGGAAATAGGGTGTCGAGCTTTCGAATGTTTTCGAGTTTTTTTAATTCTTGAAAGCTACACGAACGTTGCTACTTTAAGAATCCTCGTTCGCAAGATGTTGCGATGCATTATGGTAGCGCGGTGTCGAATCGACCTAATTTTTCGTTTCCAGTCTTCGTTTAATGATTTCGTAAATATCCCCCGTTAGTAAAATCGACTTTCAACTAGAACAAGCGTGTCTCGAATGTACCAAGGGCGCAGGGTCGTTCACAGTGGCCGGTGTTTTCTCGTATGGAGGTTATCCGGTGCGTCGATGACCAATTAAAATATTTCTCCGCCGTCTTGTCGACTTTTCTAGATACTATTACGCATTCTGATAAAAGAAAGCGTAACTGAACACCATATGTACACAGTGTTTTTTGTTTTTTTCGATCTCATATTCTTGATTGAGTCGATGGCCGAGCGCGTTGCTGCAGGCGGTCCGAGAAATTCCATTGTGACATCTAACGTCGGCTCGACGATGTAAACAAATGTTTCTGGTGTTTACGAGAACATTGTTCCTCGGTAACAGCAGGGGTCTGGGTTAGGATAGGACTTTTTATGCGAGATATTTCTTTGGTTAAAAAAAAAAAAAAAAATTAATTCCTTTGCATCGAAGGACGAACGAAGCGAAGGACGCGCACGTCATTCTTGCAATGACCTTATCACCAATACGCTGACCTTACCTACCGTAGGTATTATAAACGTCACATTTTCGTAATAATACTTAATTGAACGATTGTCACGGTGCAGCCGAAAGCGCGACAATTTTTTTCGCTAATACGTTGACTGCCATATTGAAAATAATACATTATAATAATCGTTCAATATTTTTAAATTATTTAACTATTTCACGTTGTTAATGTAACAATTTATATTCCATTTAAGTGTGTAGTGTAGAGTACCGGTGATTCCCTAAGAACGACTCCATTTTCTTTTTTGTTTTTACACTTCGCTCATTAAGTTCACGAACCTTTCTAATTTTGGTATCTAATCAACGAATGATAGACTTTGTCACGCGTCGACTTATCGTTCTTTCTTATCTATTTTCATAGTTTCTTTCTTAAAATTTCGACGGTTATTTAAATAAGAGAAGCGACAGATAGAGGAAGGATTGCGTAAACGTAAAAATTTAATGGTATTTCTAACGAAACCTTGTTTCTTTTTCTGTCGAAATAAAACAATACTGTAATCATTCGGATGATTATGATGGGCTATTTTTGGTAATTGGTTATCCCGATCGGGGGTGTATTTAACTTTTGAAACTCGAAAACGTCCGGCACGATTGTAGACTTTGAAAGGAACAACAAGCTCGCGCTTTGGAACAAATCCAACCGGTTGGCTTGTGTATTCTAATCAAGTAAATCAGGATAAGTACGTGTTTTTTTGCCTGGTTCGATCGCGAGTTAATTAGTCGGCGAGGAAAATTCAGTCGAACGATCGATTACACTGTTTACGTCAAACTTCAGTATTGTGTAACGATCTATTATTTAACTATGAAAATAATTTCATGTCGGAACCGAACCTTACATAGTAGTACAGCGTTACATAGGAACCGCGTTATAAGAGAGTCGTCGCAATTTTTTACATCGTGTTGCAAGAGGATTGGGAGTGTTTAAAATAGCAATAACGAAGGTATTCGTGTCGAAATGGTCATAAATATTAGAGCGAAGTCGGTTAATCGTGAAACAGACGGCGGTCATCGAAATTCAAAGTCGTAATCTCGTTCGTAGTTATCGACCGTTGGTGTTCATTGATCTCGTTGTTTAACAGACCGAGATCGTTGCACTCGTGACACGAAACGTACTACTCGCGATGAAATAATTGTTTTTAATCGTCGTACATTCTCATTGATAATAGTCGTTACTAAATATATCTTTATGCTTCATGACAAAAAAAAAATTTGAACGATATCTGTTTTTCGAAGAGAAACGATTCTTCCCGTTTATCTAAATATATTTGTTTACGTTATAATTCTATCGCGTCACAGAAAATGCTACGAAAGAATGTTTCATTGAAATTATTCATATTTAAAAGTAAATGTCCACTTTATTAAATGGAACGTGATTTTTAATATATTTTTATATCAATTGTTTACGAAAATACATATAGCGTGTTCGGAAGCGTTCCGGTTCCCGTACTATTTGAAGGTTAGGAAATTCGATACCTGTAATTTCTGTGAATTGAGCTCGATATCGATTAAATAATATTGATAAAAGCATCGAACGATTGAAAAGTAATCTGGTTAAACGATATTTACATACGAATTAACGGTATTTCTTTCTTACGTACCTGTTTGTCATAACCTTCCTCAATGTTCACGATTTCGTGCAGCAGCGCCACTTTGATCCTAGTTATATTGGTACTAATTTCACGTTCGAAGGTTGACACGATTGTCGAACGGAAGTGGATGTTTCGGGCGCGCGCGGCCGTGAAAATTAAAATCCCGCGTCGTTTGCAAATCGTGTTTTAAGACGGTTCGACTAATTAGGAACACTTGTCAAAATCAACAGTAGAGGATGTGTTCACGGTATGCGAGGCTTCGTGTGACGACCGCTCATCCGTGACTAATGCCTGGCAGGTGAAAATTGGCGCGATGTAAATATGGGACGAGTTCTCACGAGAGGCGCGTCGCCCGGCGTGTATCCGCTCGATTTACTTCGTCAGCTTCGAAACTCGACTTTATTCCAACCTAACCCCACTTTCCCTTGGCTGTATCATTCGACCGTGTTCTCGATGCACGGATCCACGCATTAAACCGGTGATAAATCTCGTCGAATAAATAACGACGATCTGCGATGCGACGATGGCGATTCGAATCATCCGTGGAATTCGGAAGTTGATCGTCGCTAACATGAACCAACTTGTTGGTAACGAAAATAGGTAACCTGCATACATAGTGAGAATGTTCGATTCCGATTTGATTCTTTGGTATTCAAATTCCCCCAGAATTGGTTCTTTCGTGTAAGAATCGAAGATCAATTTTTTTGCCCCTCTAGGGAATTAATTCTTACCAAATCAAGTTTTTATATCGACTCTTTGGTTTGGAATTGATCGAAGAATCGATTTTTAGTGATGAAAATATAAACAATGTGGAGCGTCTGTTTTTGGAGTAAGAGGACGAAATGTAAAAAAAGTAAAAGATCGATTCTTTACAATAACCGACGCGGCACGGAAGAATCGTATAGGAGTCTGTTTACAAGAATAAAAATAAAAAAAGGAAACAATAAAAAGGCGATTCTTTGATTTCGATTTTTTAGTGGACAAATCAAGCAATTTAAATTCTCAGTAATCGAAAGTATGTTACTCGAAGATATATATTTAATTATAATACTGTGATTATAATAAATATTGTAACTATAGTTACCATAAGTACACTGTCGAGCATGATAGTCTCCGCTAGGGAAAACGGCGTCGTATGGAAAGGAAGTCTCGCTATTAGTCCTACTCGAATTAATCTTTAAAAATGATTATATAGTACCAGTGTTAGATAGATCAAGATAATCACTTGTAATCCTAAAAGAGTTAACAAAAAATACCTTAAAAAATTTCTATAACTCTTAACAAGGTTCACGGCGAAAGCATAACTGAATCAGACCGTTATTTTTCTTCCAGACGATCGAAACAGTGCCACTTGCAAACGGATTTCCGCTTCCTTGGCCAAGTATGCTTCTCATCTGACGCCGTTCTTTGTTTCCTTCGTTGGAAACACATCGGGAACATCTACCAAAGAGACTCTGAGAACAATTCATCCTGTCGCAAGAATCTAATCAAATAGTTTGAAACTGTCCGCTTCGTAAACTCGGATCAGCCGTTCGAGCCTCGATCCGGTTGATCAGATTTACTTTGGCAAACGTTCGTGTAAATTCTTCGAACTTAATGCTCGCGATCAAGTATCGTTATCGTGACACAGTATCGGTGTCGTGCCGTTGGATAAGTAAACGAAAATGTTGCTCGTTTGCTGACCAAAGGCAACCGGACGACGACGAAGAGGAAGAAGAGGGTGGTGAATATTTGTCGGCTACAGGGTCGTACGTAATCGGTTGGCGGTACTTGGGTGAGAATATTATTCGTTTGTACGTGGTCGTGATCGTGATCGTCGCCGTGCGTTGTACAGTCAGTGGTTCGGCAGTGAGAGAAAGATAAAAGGGAGAGGCGGGCAGCTATAACCGGCAACCACACGGTGGACATGATTATTTCAAAGGATCTGTTCCTCTTTGGCGACCAAGATTACCTGCGCCTTCCCAGTAACGAGAAGCGCCAGCAACGGGCAATGGGCCGACCGATCATCAATGCTCCCAGGTAAGTCATCATTTTATCATTAACAAGCTGTTCACCAAAGACAGCGAGCAACAGTTGTTCTGTGAATTTTATTTTACGAGTTTTCTTTTCTAAATTTCGCGCGACAGTATTTAGAAAGAGGTCGTCGGTGATCAAGGCTTGAAATTGAATCCTTTGAAGTCGAAACGCGACATTGTTACTTTGTTACTCGTCACACGCGATTATTAATATTAATATTAATATTATATTTATCTATGCTATACTCAGCGATATTAATCCTTCCATAGGCAACTTATTTGAGTCAAAGCTTTAATATTTGAAGACTTTGCATACATTTTTGCTATGAGAGTGTTAACACAAATAAAGCGTCACAAAGATGAGAATTCGGGACGGTATCGAACTTACCCTGTACCAGGAATTTCGAGCTTCGATCTTCGATTCCAGATTATCAGCTCGCGGACGTTGCCCCGTCTCTCTATCGCCTCTGGTCCGTCGACAAATTTATTTATCACCTCAAATTGTTTGTCCCCGTTCGATTATTTCTTGCCTTTGTTGTCAATCCTCATCGCGATACTGGATGCTTCGATCGTTCAATGAGCTGTTTGCATACGATTTTCGCAAGAATAACTTATCCTGAAGCTTGGTCTTTATAGCCTTCGCAGAAGAGAAGGATGTCGTTTCAGCAAGAAACCGTTGAAAGTCCATCGTGGATGCTAGAAAACGGCTAAGAGGAGCAAAAGAAATCCGCTCGACTTTTCTTCCTTCTCGACCGGTCCACGCCCGTGATAAGGAGAACGCGATTGCGTACACGTTCGCACGCAATCGCACACGTTTCACTGTTTGTCTGTATGGCTAAGAAACAGCAGTCCCTTCACAGCGGAGAGTGGGTCACGCATGGGAAACTGGAACAGTTTCATCTGGCCAGCGGAAGACTCGATTTTTCTCCGGAGGAGAAACCACCGATTTTTCTTTCGATCGCACGTTTTCTGGGTTACCGAGAGAGGCGTATCGTAGTTACTCTTACACGCTAGTGTAATACTTGCACGTAATGGGAAATAGGAATGGACGGCTTTTGTCCGCGGCTCGTTAGAAATCAGCCCGCGGACGATCCTCTGCGGTTTTCAACGGAGTCTCGCCACCTTCTATTTTCTCGTCGACGATCTAACCGTGTTCTCGTGCCGTTTTAACCGGCGATCGATGGAAACCAGGATGGTCTCGATTCCTTTTAATTATCCTCGTTCTCGCCTTTTTTCCCCCTTTTTTTTTTCTTCTCTGCTCCCCCTCCACGTTTCGTTCACGATTCGTACCAGGATGGTGGTAGGACGATGTCCTCGTTAACCTTTAGCGAACGATCGTGTTGTATGTAAGATATTATAATTTCGTTGATATGCGTGGAGGACGTATATTCGTAGCCAACCCCACCACTTGGAATTGTTACAACTATAATTTATACTCAACAAAGTTTTAAGCAGGTATACAGAGTGTATAAGGAGGCCACCTAAATATCTTCTTTATTTTCAATCGCACAGCAAATATTTATGGCGTAATTTAAATGGTATCGATGGAGGAATACCATGGAAGGAAATTTTTCTTTCTTTTTGTCCGGTTATTTTTCATAGTTTTTTGTTCAGGTCATCGTTATTTTTTATGAGGAAAATTTAAATTTTTCTTTATTCCATCTTGTAGCGGCTGAAAAAATACGTTTGAATATGCTTAAGTCCTCAGTTCCAAGTGACCTTGGGTACCAAAAACGACGAACGCGATGGACACTTACGATCAGGGAATTGTTCTGTGTACCGGAATTATTTTCTTATGCACGGTTCAGCTTCATTATAATGTAGATCAGTTTAACACGTTGGCTGCCACGGGGGTCACCGGTGACCGGCATTCGAAATTTTTTACAATCAAATAATTAACAAAAGAAACGACGAAACAAACCACGGATAGCGTTATCATTAAGCTAATAATGCTAGCTATCGATTTGAAAGGTTAAATTTGAAAATTAGTTGATTATATTTTTAATAATTACGATTCCAACGTGTCTGACTACACACGTCCGTTTTCACTGTGGCAGTGAACGTGTTAAAAAGAATGTTCTATAAATAAAATAAACAGACTAATCATAATTCAACATTTATAAATCATCAGTATGCCAAAGAAAATAATTACTTACGAGTACAATGATGTAACAACACTGAAACAACAATGACAACACTGATATAATCTATAAACTTTTTAAAACAGGAAACGGTAATTCGCGATTGTTAGGTATCGCTCATAGCGTTGCCAACTGTGTATCAGAACTTTACAAGCATCAGTATATCATAAAAAGATTAAAGAAATTCTGTTTATTTAGGTTTTTATTTAAGAATTAATCGTTTCCATGTAAAATCGTCAACTTTTGCGAGTGGCTCTGATAATTTGATCACCCACTGTATTTCACGTATCGTAGTTCAATAGGTCGTTGATCTTTCTAGCTACCTACTTTCGGAGCTCTTTTTCTCCGTCGAGAAACAAAAAGGGATCTAAAATCGTCCGATCGAACGGAATAGATGATCTATAAAAAGTAGGTCTAACGTTATGGATCATTTGGACGAAGTGGTGTAGGTCGGTGATCCCACGTAGATACCTGCTTTCACTATTTTTTTTTTTTTTTTTTTTTTTTTTATCGAAAGGTGTGTAACCCAGAATATCCGAAAAGAATCGATCGATCATTCGGTTTCTCGTGTTTGTTCAGATAAAAAAAAGTGAAAAGCAACGGGGATAGGTCAGTGATTTCGATATCAGATCCACGGTGTTCTTCAATTTCCAATCGAGTCCCACGAAACAGGGAGTGAAACGGTCTTCAGATAAGTTGAAACTCTTATTACATATACTTTACTGATTAGACGGATCGGAGAGCACATTTGCTTCCTGCTTTCTCGATGACTTCTTTCTTATATCTCGACCAGTTTCGTACATTAGATAACCACGCCGGACTTAATCTTGTCTACGCTAATTAGCTGAGAAGAAACTGGGTCAGCTTACGTTCGTTATCGTTGAAATGCTCGAATCGTTTCAGAAATATCATTATTTTTAAGATGCAGATTTATGCAATTTTAATATTGAAGCTTCAGTGATTATCTGCTCAAGCGTTAATCGTTTCGTTCCGAAGAACGTTATTAAGTTTCCAAAAATCTTGTATTTCTTTTCTTACTTTGCATTTGAACAAATTTCCGTTCAAAGTTATTCAGAATACTACGGTTTCATTTTTTTTTTTTTTTACTATTTTTTCCTTTGAATTGTTATCGTATCGTACTCGTGCTTCGCAGGAATATGATATTTATTCAATTATAAATCATTTCACCGAGTACCGAACTGTAGATATGTAAATGTTATAAATATTTCTTTATTTCGAGTATTCGATTGTAACAAAATTCCTGGCTTCGCGTGTTCTCTCGGATTCATTCTGACACGGATTTCTTTCGAAACCGAAACCCAAAGCCAAGTCGCTACTCGATCTCGTGTTACACTACTCCAAACACTTGTCACTCACACTACGAGTTCATTCACACTCGACATTTGTGAGTTTCATTCACGTTCTTACGATTCATCAGCTTGAACATCCTATCGAACCAGAAATGAAATGAAACTGTCACAAGTTACGTCAAAATAATTAACCCTTGTGCAGACTTAACTTAATCATCCAAGTATCCATTGAAGCTTGAATTTTTGTATACATTTTTATTTAAAGTAATTTTACGATCTTTTAAGAAGAGCACAAGAAATTATGTAAACGAAGTATAGAAATGGATATTTGGGTATTTGGTTGCTCGCAGAAGCATCATAGAAGATTTTTTCTATTTTTCTACTAGTCTGTTGTATTAGTTGACAGAATTGTGTCAGTCGATCGTGATTGCATTTGTAGCGCCATAAAATTGCTAGCTCGTAAACTTAATCGATTGATCGAGCGTTCGAAGATTGATACAAACTTCTGCTTTACGTTACGTGACAAACAGTCACGGTCATTTATCGGAGAAATAAATTTTGTATTAATCAGAAAACATTTAGTTTTATATACCAATTTTTTTTTTTTTTCAATAGCAATTTTATTTTACATTCACTAATTGAAGATAAGAAACAATTCGCAACAATTTTCTATCAACTCCTTGCACTGTCAGTTTATTAAAAATAAATTTCTTGAAGCTCAATACCGTAAAATTTCAAAAATGGCACATAACTTGTCTATTTAGCCACGATTTCTAGTATTTAAAATTCTTTCGATTAAACATAAATAGAACAAATTATACACTGTTAAGATGTGTTTTTTATTTTATTTCGTACCCAAGGTGGTCGTGGGTACGAACCGTTTTCCGAATTACTCTGTCTTAAAAGAAAAAAGAATCTGAATTTTTCTCTAGACGGTGGAGGGGGTAGGGAAAAAGTCAAATGAGACGCGGGTCAGTCACGAGCGGGTAGTGTTTTGCTTAGGCGGAAAAGTGGAACGAAAAAAGGGAAGAAGAAGAAGAGGGGGAAAAAAAAGTGCATCGAGGCCCGGTATTCCAACACGAGCGACGGTGAGATGAAATCGAGGACGGTGCACGCAGGCAACCGTGCCATTAAGTAGATTGAATATTACCCTATATTCGGTAGACGCAATCAATAGCCTAGAAAAATGCGCTATTCTCCTTCGTGGCTGGCACGCGGCCTTGAATGGCCTATCAGCTTCGCGTCTAATTTACTACGGAATTATTCCTTGCCTCGTGTGTCGGATACGACACGCGTTCAAGTTTCACCAAGACACTTTTGTATCGAAAGAAATTTGGCCGAAATTTCTTTTCTATTGTTCGTGCTGAATTCTTAGGGGCCGATAGCGCACCGCAATCCTCGAGAACCTAACCCAGATCTTAGGAAAAATAATTAAGTTTTAAATTTTGAAACAGACATAGGTTTCATACGTTAGCAAATAATAGGAGGAGATTTGGAAAATGGGGATCGAGTAAGGGAAAAGATTGAATTTAAATTTGCTACTGTCTGAGAAATTTTCTTGGGTGTCGAGGACTTTCCATGTTTTCAATCCTTTTAGTGTTGATGATGATATATCGTTTTGTATTTGTCAGCCTTGCGTTATGATTGTAACAGAAAAATTCGTAATTAAAAGTTCGTGAAATAAAATCCCTATTCCCTAATTTTTCATCCCTAATTTTGCATCACATTCGACGTTGTGTTTGATACGTTGAATCGTATCAGACTCGACGTTGAATCGCGTTAGGGTTAAATCTTCGACGATAATTTGCTGGTTTGTTCGGCGAGTAGACGGGATTTTGAAATCGATCGATGTCGTCGATCGATCTAGCCGGCTCTCTGACTAATTCCGTCGAATGAATCATTCTATCCAGTCTCGAAAGAACACGGCCAAAGTGCGTTGCACCGACACCGAAATGAACTTGAATCCACGTTCTCCACGTTACAGCTCGCGTTGCTCGGTTAACACGCTCGCGAGAGATAACTCGCGTTTCTTTAAATAGTGCATCTCTTTTCGCGGTTTTTCTTTTCTTTTTTTCTTTTTTTCTTCATACGAGAGGAGCGGGTTGCGCAAGCAACTCGGAATATTTTTGACCCAATAACGTTCGCCCAGTTGGACACGTCCGAAATTTATGGCGTACGCAAATTTTAATTGAATTATGAGAAGTACGATGTTTCAATTTGGATGCTTTTATGTTTTAATGTTGGAGTTTTTTTTTTAGGACGATTTTATGTTTTCTGTGGAGTAGAGTTTCATAGTTCTTTTTCTATGTAATTATTTATTATGGTTGAATAGATAACAATTTTTGTTAGAAGTGATTGTTGTTAGAGTTAATGATTTTTTTACCTTGTTTTTAGTAAGTTTGTATAAATTGTGTTGGAAATGGATGATAGGGTTTTTAAGTTTCGATGGCTGTTCTATGTTTAATATAGTAGTTCTTGTATAAGGTGGTGTAATATTTTTCATATCCCTAATATAGAATTTTTCGTGATATCTAATATAGCTATTTTTCATGTGACTAATATAGTTATTTTCCATACACCTAATATGACTATTTTTCATACAGCTAATATAGTATTTTCCAAATGCCTAATATAGCATTTTCCATATTTCTAATACAGTATTTTCCATATTTCTAATACAGTATTTTCAATATTTCTAATATAGTATTTTCCATATTTCTAATATAGTATTTTCCATATTTCTAATACAGTATTTTCCATATTTCTAATATAATATTTTCCATATTTCTAATATAGTATTTTCCATATCTCGAATATAACGTTTTCCAAATTCTTAACATAGTTATTTTCCAAATTTTTAATACACTATTTCCCATATACCTCACATTTTAATTAATCACCATTTAGTTAACATTTCAATTAATAAAATTATGATTTGTTGTCATAAAAAATGTACAAATTTGTAATAAATGATTCAGAAAAACTGAACATTGTCTGAAGAATAATGTACTGTATAATAAAAGAGAGATAGAGGAAGAGATATCGAATTATCATGATGAAAACGGGATGTTTGATAATATAATAGAAAAGGCAATAGGTCCTTGAGAAGTAAATAGAACCTCGAGCAAATAGAAACGGACTCTGGTAATACAGGTTCAAGAACGGGCCTGATTGTATCGAATTTATATGCATTAACGAGACAGTCATGAATGGAACACGGGTGTGTAAACAAAGCTTCTGTGACGTTAGAAATCGATTCGAGACCGGTCGATTTTCACGACATCATCCTCTCTTTTCGATTCGACGACAGTGAAGGTAATTAATCATTGTTATCAAGTCATATCTTTATTAACGACGGAATATATTAAAAATATATCTTTCAAGCTTCTAAGTTTTTAAAAATATAATCTTTCTAAACTTCCAAATTCCAAAAAAAAAAATGTAATATTCGCAAATTTCCAAGTCCCCAAGAATATAATATCTTTAAGTTCCTAAATTTCCAAGAAGATAATATTTCAAAACCTTGAAATTCCTAAAAATATAATATTCGAAAATTTCCAAGTCTCTAAAAATATATTTCAAAATTCCCAATTGCCTAAAAATATAATATAATACTTCTTCCCTTAACTTCTATTAAAAACTACAATATTTCTCATCGTAACACGTAACAATTATAAATAATCTACTATTATAATAGAAAGTAGCAATTAGATCATGGAAGTTAAAAGATTCCTACCATATCATCGAGTTCTTGTACTTTTATTATTTTATTAGTATTCATTATCGTTACTGTCATCTCGTTTTGGACACACCCTGTGTATTCACAGGCAGTACAGTTATCTAGAGAGACACCCGGTCGTGAAAGCCACGGATACAACTCAACTTATTATAGTTGGAGCATATGATATATGTATACTCGTTCTCGTGGATTATTTATATCCAACTACAGGTGTCTGTCGTTTGCCTCGATCTACGTTAATCAGATTGCGAATTTCATTTTAGAAACCGAAAAGGAACGTTGCAATTATCCACCGTGGATATCTTTGTTCTGATGTCAGTATTTTTATTTATGATCCGTGACAAATTCATATGTTTTATATTTCAGATAGAATAATACGTCATAGTTTGTTTTAAATTAGAAATTTTTGTTATTTTGGTAATTAGAATATAACGAAATACCAGCTTTGGTTGATATCGTAATTTGATAATTAGAATCTGGCAAAATATTAGCTCTGGTTTAATATTATAAACGTGTAATTAGGGATTTATTGGCAAATCGTAGATGTAAGTTTTAGCTCTTCTTCTTTTCCCTCGATTTGAATTTGAATCTCAAATTACAAGGAACACAATTTGGGAAAATTGTTTTCGGTTTTTTTACACGAGGCCGTACCTTGGATTCGTTTCTTTGATAGCCGACGACAGATGACACTCGTTGATTACACGGAATCTTAATAGTTTTATCAAGCGTGGTACGAGCGAAGGGTACGACGAGTGATTCCTTCTGTGAGAGTGACACTGACCCGCTTCTTGTAATTCGAGCTCATTCGTGCACAAAGGATTGTTCAATTTGTTCAAATTGTTACGTCCACGTACGTTCATTAATTTCTAACAAAACAAGAAAATATTTAAATCACCCCTTTTCTTACCGTACAACATCAATCGTCCATTATTTTCTATTTAGGTTTTCAAGTTTTATAGCTTTATACATCGTCCGAATTCACAAAATTTCAAATTTCAAACCTTACATTAAAGCTTATGAAAATATTTCTATTTTACAAAAATATTAACGACAAAAGAATGATTAATATATCTGTATTAATATTCTTGCGAAATAATTTTTCGTTTAACGCGTAATTTTTGAGAAAAAGGGATAATTCGATCCCGTGCAATAAAGGGGTTGGAAAACCCGTGAAAATCCAATTTTGTCGCAAAGTAAGAGGCGCGTGGTTGGGTAACGAACGAAGAGGACCCGCAATTTCTCGCGTCGCGATTGCACGCAAACTTCAGGCTCCGCCGAAGAAACACGTACCGTCCGGTCCGGACGAGTTATTAACCATAAATTTGTTCCACGGCTACGAAGCCACCGGGCTCGTCCTCTGAATAAGAAGAAGCGTTTCGAACAAAAGACAATTCCTCCGGTCCATTGTCCCGCTGCACCTTGTGATTTTCAGCAGAGTCCGGGAGTTGGTACGCCGTCGTTTGCTACCGATTCCTCTTAAACGAGGCATTTGCATTCCTCCCCTAGCCTACGCTCGGCTGATTTAAGAACAGAATAATATACGTGGAAGTTGGTGCGCCGTTCCCGTGCTGGCCTACGCTCTTTCCATCATGGAAACGAGTCCTTCGAGACAGTAGAACGAGTCGCGTGAGGCAGGTCAGGCGTCCGCCAAGGGAATGATTCATTTTCAGAATGGGCCTCTTCGTCGAGCCATTTGCATGCCTCCTGATCCTTCCTCCTCGCGTTTCTGTACTTGGCGAAAGACGATTCGAAGACGAGTTTTATCTGGAATCGTAGGGAAAGGGTTGATTCGGTATGAATTGTAGAGTAATCAAAGTCGTTATGGTATGATAAGGTGGTTTATTGGGAAAAGGGATTTTAGCCTCTGGTATCATTTCTGGGGATAGTCTTATGGTACATCCCCCTATGTTGGTGTAAATTGCACTTTCATCTTCAAAATAGGGAACTGTAGATGAAACTTTCGGTTCGTCGATCATCAGATTTCGTTGTAAATAGAGTAGACGCTTTTTTAAAGGCTTGCATGCTGTCATGAGGTTGAAAGAAAAGTGATTTTTTGTGAATTTTTTTAAAAGCATCTAAGCGATCAATTTATTTAAAACTTTTTGTATGTGAAAGAGTAACATTTCGAGAACCTTTTCTAATTTTTTCGTAAAAGAATATTATACAGGGTGGTCCTTTTAAGTAAGGCCACCTAAATATCTCTTCTCATCGTTAATGGACCAAATATCTGGCAAGAATATTTTTTTCCTAAGACACAGACTATGAAGTTATACCGGTTTTCGAACCTATCGATGTTCAGGAGTGCTAATAGATCTCCCTATTATCTACTTTCAAAAGCACCAAAGTAAAACAGGTCTGATATTCATCAGGACAGTAAAAAATCAGAAGCGCGCGAAATATGTATGTAATTTCAACATATTTTAAACAATTTTGCCGCGTATGAAACTATGCTCATCGTATTATCGACACGTTAAAGTATCGATTAAGCAAACAAAAAAATTTTCGATTTTTTGAAAATTCTACTATGGCATAAGGTCTTAAATGAAATCACACTGTGTTACGATTTTAAGTAAATAGGAAGAAGCGTTTAAATGTTTGAATCGCGTCGGTTCGAGAGAGAAGTGTCAAGAAAGGCCGCGAGTATCACGATTGTAAACGGCATTCTGGAAGGAAATAGGAGTGTGCCAGGGATTCCACCGGCGAGTGGGACGCTGACCTACCTCACGCGAGCCACGCCACTCTCGAGAACCGAGTTTATTATAGTTATCTATCGTTGCTTGTTACACGACCGGTGCGCGAAGCCAGCCAGGCGGGCAAAGCGTGCGCACGCCTTCCGTTTCGAGTTCCCGCTCCGATACTCGAGTCGAGCCAAGGACGTCTTCGTCGTATTCGTCGCGGTGTTAACACAAGGTGTACCGTCGTGAAAACGGAAATCACATACTCCAACCGTTGTCAACCACACGATACCATAACGATTTCTCTGTATTTGACTTTCGGTTGGATTCAGAATTTTGCAGAATGTATACAAAATATTTGCTGGTTAATCGTCGAAAAGAGAGATTCGTTCTCACAGTGATTCAAAGTGTTAATTAACGAGGATCGATTAGAAACAGGTGGGAATTTGATTATCGTCGAACGAGCGACAGTTTCGATTTACATGGTGTATTGGAAAGTAAAGTACATGGGAAAACTTGTGTTTTCTTAGAATGAAAGTTTCTTGTTGAAACGTTCACCGAATGACCCGAATCGCGTTCACCTTCGACCGTGGACGGCACACTGACCGTGCAACAGAGCAAAACAAGCGGGCAAACCGATTCCTCAGTCGAGTCACGAATTTGCCCGTCGATTTCGTGCAGAGAAAGAGAAAAAGAGGATGAACCGTGTACCCTTTCGTTTTAAAATATAAAAGTATTATTTCGGCGGTTGCGGTTTACATAGTTCTCGAAACTCGGACGATTCGAGTTGGAAGCATTCGAATATTATATTCTTAGGGATTGGAAAACTTAGGAACATTATATTGTTAGGAATTAAAGAAATCTGTAAATATTCTATTTTAGGAATTCTCGAAATCTACATCTTTCCAAAGATAAAAATGTTAAATTGGTCGGCCGGTTACAAATATGTTTTTTTCGAGCCACCTTGTATAGTTGTATACGAGCCGATGGTCCCACGGCTGTTGGACGTTCCTTCGAGCTCGTTTCGTATCGGGAACGGAATGAGAATGAAATTATGACGCGAAAGCTTACGCAGCTTTCGATGTGATTTACGATATACAATATCGTGTGTGTCGGCGTTTAAATTCGGTCTATCGTCTAAAATTGTCTCGCCTCGTCTCGCACGCTTATTTCGCGAACGTGCGACTTCGAAACTCCTTCGCCGGGTGACACGTTTTACGAACCGTTGAACACCGCTTTGAACATTGATCTGACAGTCTGATTGTCAACGGCGATTCGCGATGTTCGGATTACACGCGGGGTCCGTTCGTAGTTCCGGGTGTAGGGAAAGATTTATGGATGTATTCGTCGGTTACGAACGACACTATTTTGACGTTGTTATTGGTAATAATATGTAGTTGCTATTTGAACGATAGTTGCAGTCGTATTTTATGTTAAATGTTGCTTTAATGTTTTTGCTTGTTGAGTCAACCAGGAGATTCTGTTAGTTCATGACATAAAGGTATTACAAAATAACACTTGGGCTACAGAAATTTAAAGCTTAAAGTTCAACGAAAACGACTGTGTTAATGGTTCGTTAATGTTTTTAACACAAAATGGCTTGGTTGCTGGTTGAATCGAGCAACGACCGATTTGAAGACGCATTAGGTCTGACGTGATTTCATGACATAAAAGTGTTACAAAATGGGACTTATGGTACATCAAGTTAAAGCTTAGAGCTTGATCAATATCACTGTATAAACGGTTTAGCAGGATGTTTAATACAAAATAGCCGATTCGTTTGTTAAAATGAACGATTGGATATTTACTAGTAGATGGTACTAATTGTTCACTTCAGCAAGGTGTAAATAAATTATTATTAACGATATCGATTAACTGTTTACATAGTCATTTTTATTAAACTTTAAACTTTAATTTTGTGTGCCATAAGTGCTGTTTTGCAAAACTTTTATGTCATGAAATCGTATCATATACTCTGGTAACGAGTTCATGATTAAAATCGAATTTCTAACGACGAATCGTGGCCCAACGATTTTCCTGAAAAAGTCGAAGCAATCGATTGATGCAATCGTGAAATATGTCCATAAAACACCATTAGTATTACCGTAACCGAGACAACCAGAAAACCTGGGTTACATTATCTTCGGCTTATTATCGAATCCCTGTTCCGGTAATTTACCAAACGTTTAACTTCGTCGAGGCGAGGCTAACCTCGAGCCACCTAACAATTCTTTGTTCGAGATTGTTTGCTTTTAAAAGCGACAGGGCACAGTTTTAAAATTGTTAATTATGCAACGTTACACTTTGAGATCTTATTCGTACATATCGATTGGTATATAAGAGCTAATAAATGAAATTTCAACCAACTTCAACACTAGAACTACCAAACGGGTCAAAATGACTTATGCCAGATTCCATATTCTATATGACAAAATTTATTAAGACACTTTTATGGAAATATAAGTTACTTCTCACCAAGATAAAGAATTTTTCTATATTCTAATTTACACTTTCTTCTTTATAAATTTCGTTTTCTATTTAATTTTCGATTTAAGTATAAATGGACATTGAACCGGTAGTTTGACTACCAGCTACGAATATACTCGTAGCTGGTGTAACTTACTTCGTAAGCCTTGATAGTGAACGTGTTAACAGAAGAAGCGATGAAATAAACTGTAGATAGCGTTAATTTTGAAAATTAATGGATTGTATTCTGAATAATTCGAATTTCAGCGTGTCTGACTACATACGTCCGTTTTCACTGTGCCAGTCAATGTAATTTGAATATAATTTTAAGATAAAATTTGTCGCTCATCGAAACGCGTTGCAACGAAAAAAGGGTTAAGGGTTAGGATGTCGATGAGTTGTTTCAAATTCGTCTGGAAAAAAAAAAAATTGATAAGCATCCTGATAGTTATGGACGACGGGTGTACGCGAATACATGCATAAAATTCTTTATTCCGCGTGCGTATTCGTATGAACGGGCCAACGACAGAGAACGAATACCAGACATGTCAGTGTGGCTCTGGTGCGAACGTAGAGACATCCGATGACCGTATGCAAATCGCATCCTTGACTCGGCGAATGCAAGTACATAACACGGACGTGTACACTCCGTTAGGCGTTGGTGTATATACCTGCGTCAACGGGCCAATGACCGGCGCCGTGGCTGGCTAGAATCCTCTCTTCTCCTCTCCTCTCTCGTCTTCGACGTCTTTTGCCCCTCTACACGACGTCCCTCCTGCTCGAGGACTCGAAACGAGCAATGGAAACTTTCTCCCTCGTTCGTGATATACAGGGTGTCGTGTAATCGATGCTCACGTGGTGAAGGTGGTTAACAGAATTTGTCGGTATTTCGTTAATCGTGGTAAAAATCATAGTGATCGTATTTCTTTTGATTGCGAGTGAGATTTTTTCAAATTTTAGGAAGGTTGCGAATATTTTCGTACGGGATTTTTGGTGTTGTATTAACCATTGGTCGGTGGAAATATAAATTTCATATTTTTCGAAATCTAAGAATTCGTGTAGCTAATTTTCAACATTTTCTAGGGTATTTTTTGCCTAGGTCTGAGTTACCATTGATCCAGTAGTAGTAGTATAGTAATAGCTCTGGCAGGACGGTAGTAGTATAGTAGTAAATTTTACTATGGATGAAAGGTGATAAAATGTTTCCAATCTGAAACTTTTTTTAACACCAAAATTCATTTGTTATTCGCTCAAAAATTTTCCACGAGCAAATTTTTCAAGCGTAGTTGTTTAAACATCAAGGTCCCATGGTTCGTATCTACGATGGAGATACCGCTCGTTTCCTCGAGTATAACCCAACCACGGATATTCCCCGTGACTTTTATGCGTCGTAACTTTAAAGGTGGATTAGGACTCGACCATCCTCCAAACGGGGGGAATAGTAGTAAGGGTTAACAAGCGTGACAAGTGCGTTTCCATGGGGGCTGAGTTCGATGATTTCTTAGGAACTTGAAGGAAAGTTTGCCTTTAAACGAATGGGGATTTCGAATTTGTCGAAGGATAAAACGGGACGAATGGCTGCGTTACTTTGGCTCGAAATTTAAATTCTACGATTTGGGAGTATTTAATAAAAGATACTTTCCATGGATTTCAAATTAAATCCATATTTCCTTAATAAACTTGTGTCTGTTTTTTAAAGAACCTTCTATGTAATGGAAGTATATATTATAAAAATTATCGTGAACATAGTAGGTGTATGAAACATGATGGCAAAACTCGTGTTGCAGTGGCTTCTTTGTTATCGCTGTTGCCGTCCCAGTTTCCTCGGTCCGATACACGCGGTGCGTTTACAATACGTCGTTCAATGTTGGTTGCTTTGAGCCGCAATCGTTGAAACAACGAGACGATTTGTTTCTCGATAAACCCTTTGACTTTTCATGCTGATCACTCTTAATCTTTTCCGAACGATTGACGCATATATACGTCCAAACCGAACCGTCGTAGAAATGTACAAATTTGTACGTATTATTCGATAAATATTGTTGTATGCTTTTGACACAAAGAATACATGTGGGGGCAGCGTAGTAGTATTGCAGCGTAGTAGTATGGTAACACAGCAGTATGGTATCGTAGTAGTATGGTAGCGTAGTAGTATGGCAGAGTAGTAGTATGGTAGCGTAGTAGTATGGTAGCGTAGTAGTATGGCAGCGTAGTAGTATGGTAACACAGTAGTAGTATGGTAGCGTACTAGTATGGTAGCATAATAGTATGGTAGCGTAGTAGTATGGCAGTGTAGTAGTATGGGAGCGTACTAGTATGGCAGCGTAGTAGTATGGAAGCGTAGTAGTATGGTAGCGTAGTAGTATGGTAGCACAGTAGTATGGGAGCATACTAGTACGGCAGCGTACTGGTATGGTAGCGTAATAGTATGGCAGCGTAGTAGTATGGCAGTGTAGTAGTATGGGAGCGTACTAGTATGGTAGCGTAGTAGTATGGTAGCACAGTAGTATGAGAGCTTAGTAGTATGGTAGCACAGTAGTATTAGAGCGTAGTAGTGTTATAGTTATAACCGCTACTATTCTGCTATAATACTACTACTATAGTGCTACTACATTGCTACTGTATTACTATTATTACTAGAGTATTACTACTATATCATAACTATATTGCTCCTGTTTTGCTACTATGCTACTACTGCATTATACCACTTGGGTACCAATCGTTGATCGTTATAAACATTTTATATTCAAATCAATGCTCGATCTTCTAGAGACTAACGACGATTTCCTTTGGTAAGTCAATCACAGTTTATATTTGATACGAAAAAACTGAATTCAACATAAGTATACCAAGGATTAAAACTTTCGCGTACACAGCGGTCGGAGATTGTTACATCAGTAGTTGGAAAAGAGTTTTGAAATTTTCCCCGGGAAAAGAGCAGCTGCGTTTCCAGGCCGAGGAAGCCTCTTTCACGCTGTAAAAGACAGCCACGACGACGTAAAACGTTTTAATTGGCGCTGCTTAGGTCCGCGTCGATGATAGACGTCTACATGTGGCGTTCAGGATTCCTGACCAGTTTCCAAAAGCTGCCCAGCTGGAGGCAATAAACGTTCCCCGCTGACACGATTATTGCGACCAAAGCATCCTGAGTCCTACTATTAAAAGTTTCGTCGATGATGCACCCGTGCATATACCCGCGCTTACCGACCAACCAGCCCGACGATCGTAAAACGTTTGTTTACGAGATCGAAAGATGCGCCTTTTCCTGCACGTTCCCCCGATCCTACGATCTCATTTACCTTCCTACGATTTTCACCGAACGATTCTGGTATTTTCATCGAATAAACGATCCGTGATCGATCGTGTCTGGTATTAAAGCACGTAATTCCTCGATTCGTTTCCGGGACGGTTAATAATACGGAACTGGGACACAAATAATCGGGGATCATTGGTTCCTTACTTTTGTCGATTACGATTCGATTCATACATCCTTAGAAATCTCGAATCTGTAATTTAAGGAATGGGAATTATTAATTAACCATTTCGTAGGCGATCAATTATCGGTACGAAGAAATTTCAGTGATCGTGGATAAATTAGAAATTTATATAATTTTGCTAAGTTATAGCACATGCTGGTCTGAAATAAGAAGTTTCATTTTATTATTTTTATACGTAACTTTATGATTTTACGAAGTTTGAACGAAATCGATAGATTTCGACGGGGGTGTGGTATCTCTTGTCAAATTTGAAATTCAACGGGTTCAAATTAGATCGACTCTGAAAGTATTCGATCCGAGTCGCGTGGATGATTTAGTATCACGAGATAATGGAGTTGGGTGCAGTTCAATTGAGTAATTATCAAGTTATTGGATCGAACTAGATCGTATCTCGGACTAATAAGATTGAACGGTGTTTAATCTCGCCGGAGTTAGTTATCAAGTTGATTTATTCCAGATTGAGTTGTTAGCAAGTCATTATCCATTATATCCGACTCGAAACAGCTACTCGAATTAACTCCGATAGGAAAAATCCTAGATTCTTAACGCTGCATAGGTAAACTATTTCAGTCGTATTAAAAATTCTAAGACATTCGTCCAATTTTTCGTCACATCATACAATCGTTTGTTAAGCGACACGTTTGAAGTATTTTTCCAATAGAGACACAAATTCGAATAAAAATCAAATTTTATACCACCCAGATAATTGGCAGCAAACTGAAATATCTATATACTCGATATCTTAAGAAATATTCCACAGCAGTCGCTGTTGATTGAAATCGCAAATTTTATATAAAAGAAATGTCAAACCGTCCTCGCTGTTAAACTAAAAACTGAAGATACCAAAATAAAATCTTAAATTTGCAAATTAATCCTTAAAAATTATAATTTATGTCGTTAGCGTTAACAAAAGTCCAATCGGATAAACACCAATTGCAACCAGCTAATTAGAAAGTGGCCCAGCATCGTTAATTCTCGGTTAATTATCGGTTAATTATTTATAGTAGCACCTTGATAAATCAGTCTCCGGTGCGAGGGCCAAAGCAGACCCACCGTCTCGTCAATCAAAAGAATCTGGAATAATTGACGAGATGATCACGGTCCGTGAAATTGAAAAGATTTCTTCCTCTTGGATCAAAGATGTAGAAAGAGAGGTGAGACGGTGTTTCGAGAGGAATTTTCATTCCGGTTATCGCGTTCACCCGCTCGACTTATCGCCGGTTAAAATTCTGCACACAAGGCCACGCCTTGTCTGCAATAAAGTGGATGTGGGACGAAAAACGTGAGCGAACACAGAACAGACATAACTTTGGAACTGTGCGCGCACGGTGTTGCAACTTTATTGGGCTGCAACCTATGGAATGTTCTAGCAGACGGCTCGCAACGTTCCTTCGTTTAGAAGCTTTCGTAGAAATTTCGAGGGACCACTTTCGAAGGGTTATTTCTGTAATCGGATTGAAAAAATTTGGAATACGATAAATAACATCGTTAAGGGGTCTAGGAGGCCAAAAAAGAGCCTTTGTGCAGGAATTAAAAAAAAGAAATCTACTCGATGGATCTTTTTGCGGTTTTTACCATTTATTGTACGTATATTGGACTATTTAAATTAATTTTCATGAGTATTTTTTTAAAGCTAATGTAGTTTTTATATGAATCTGAAATCTGGAAAGATTTCCGCAAAGAAAATTTCATAATCATGGATAGTAGTAGTAAAAATCTTAGCCTTATTTTGTTTATAACTTTTTTTAAACATTAAATCTTCGATAAAACAAAAGAGAAAAATCAAGTGAATCGATCGATTAGTTTTCTCTCAATCGTGCTCGCAAGTTTGAAAAACGCGTTTAAAGTTTCGGGACACGGCAGCGTTCGGCGCTCATTTTGAACTGTTCCGGTGCTTATTCATACTTGGAACCTTCGAAATATGTTCTCTGGATAGAATACTATCGATCTAACCCTGAAACTCTTTGACAACTAGGTTTGGGATTGTTTTCTAAACCGAATTCTACGGTAGACAGTTGTCTGAACCATTCATTTCATCCTGAACAATGTGTATGCACGCCGACGAAAACACAGAACAATTGTCCGAGCGTTGAAACGATTGGTCATGATCGACCCAACGCCAGAACAGCTCGGGAGAACGAGCCAAATAGCTCTGATCGCCAGGGGGGAAAGTGATAGAATTTAATGCCCACGGCGCGCCGTTTGATAAGATGGCCAATATATGTACAATCATGGTAGTTATCGAGTCGTTAGCACCGAGTCGCACTGACCTTTAAGCACGGAGGTCAGTTATGGCTGTTCCTACGGAGCCGTGTCACGTACTAACGTGCTTATTTTCTCATAATGCACGGCAATTGGCGGGGACTGTCTCGATTCCGTCACACTTTCGTCGCTCCGCTGTTAAATTTAGGGTTACGTTCCCTTCGGGTTCTTCTGGCGCACTTATTAATAGGATCATATAGAAGATTTGTACCTTAACACGTTCACGCCGGCACGACGGCGATATACGTGTTTCGCTTCATCTGGCGGCGGTTAAGTTTATAATATTGAATTTTCGAATATTCAAGTGTGATCGGTAGTGCACGCCGCCTGATGGGACAGTCGAGGAGTGATTCACCGGCGTGAACGTGTTAAAAGCTGGAAGATTGAGTCGAATTGAAGGATAATAAGTAGGATGCTTCTTCAAGGTCTACCATTAGATTATCTGGCGAATCTTGTTTTAGACACAAGGACAGTTGGAATCAGGTCAGAAGTTCACTGTATGCGTAAACGGACCTGACCTAGACCTAATCACAGAGCAAGATCCTAACATAATTGTCTAGTTTGAAGGAATAACGAGGAATCAAGGCAGACGAAAGTGGATAGAGTGAATGTTTCAACATGGCCACTTAGTAAACCCTTGTTTTGGGTAATAGAATTGTTAGTGTCAGTCTGTTAGCAAACTTTAACTCAGACCTAGCTGTAAATGCAGATCGTAACATAGTAGTTAAAGTCTAAGAAAGAGGATGCACATATGAATGGACTTAATTTAGGCCCAGTTTCAATAGAACAGTTAGGATCTCGTTAAAAGTCCTTGATACCCATGAATGCACAGATCACATCATAGCCATTAAACTCCAAAAAGGACAAGCTACTTGTTAAAAAATTAGACTGTAAGTTATTACGATCACCTGGTAGACTCGTATCTTAGACGCAGGAACAGTTAGGGCCTACACCTATGAATGGATTAAACGGTCAAGCAAGGAATTTTCAAGCATCTTCCGTCGAGCGGCAGACACAGTGGAATCGCTTCATGATCCAAGTATCCCAGCCATCCGAAGAGCATGACGCAGCTAATGAGCAACGTGTACGCGGGTCGAGTGCAAAAACAGAAGCGCACCGTCATCGAGAAAACGACGAACGCGTCCAAAAAATGGAACGTCGACCGCGTGTTCGCCATTACTAGGACATCGTGATGCCGACCAGTTACTATCTCGTCGAGACTGTAGGTTAAACATTGTCCAAAGTATAGAAGATGCCGTGTGCTGTCGAGCACCATAGGCTTCTCCAGATAAAATGGTTGGCGTCGAGTTATTAAGCTACTAATTACAGTTATCAATTAACAATTATTAGTAAATTGACCGTGAGCTAGGATAACCATCGCCCCTAAGCATAATACGTGGTAACTTTCTAGAATTACAGGGAATTTCCTACGGGGGGACTCGTTTTGAAGCTAGAAACTTCCACGAAAGTTTTCAAATCGTTGTCAAGCGAGCAAATCGGGACAGAGACTCGTTTTCGCGAGACGAATAGCGTCGAGGGTGGGCCACGGTTCGTAGCTGTTCGCTGAAATCGCGAGCGATTTCTACGGGTCGCGTCGAGGCTCCCGGTTCGTGTTTTCACGCGAGATAAGGGACCACCGCGGCTTATCAGCCAGAACGTCCTCATTCCATTTCATCGGGCACGCTCGATACGCTCGGCTCGGTTAATCGTCTTAACGAACAATCAAATATTATCCGAGGGAGACGAAGAGGAGCTGGCGACGCCGTCGCGAGGACTAGTGCGTGTGTGTGCACCGTGAACATCGTCGAAAGTGAGAGTCCACCCAGTCCACCGGTGCGCGAGTAACAGTAAGCGTGTGAGTGCAGGAACGTGCGCGCACACATTGTATATCGCGAGGATGCGGATCTACCGGCTGGAATGTCCGGTACGAAACTTTGCATAGCAGCTGATCGTGTGCCGGATTCGAAAGAACGTAGGAGTGAAGCGTTTATGTACGGGATCGGGAATGATTTTTACTTAGGAATAATTGCGATGCGGGGAAAGTTTCAACGTTTATTTTATACTTGAAAGTTACTAAGAGTGGTAGTCGCGATGATTAATCTGGCCCATGGTTTGTAACTAAATTACCGAGTACCAATTGGTAGATTAGTAATTTAGCAATATTAATTACTAAATTACCAAACAAACAAGTTACCAGATTAATAAATTGTCAAATTTCCAAATTATTAAATTAGTATTATAGTGATTAGTAATTTAGAAATTTGGCGATATTAATATTACTGAATTACGGAGTTAGCAAATTACCAAACAAACAAAATAGTAAATAACTAAATTGTCAAATTTCCAAATTATTAAATTACTATTATAGTGATTAGTAATTTAGAAATTTAACAATATCAATGACTAAATTACCAAACGAACAAGTTACTAAATTACTAAATTGTAAAATTTCCAAATTATTAAATTAGTATTATAGTAATTAGTAATTTAGTAACTTAGCAATATTAATTGGTAAATTACCAAACGAACAAGTTACTAAATAGTAAAATTTCCAAATTATTAAATTACTATTATAGTGATTAGTAATTTAGAAATTTAACAATATCAATGACTAAATTACGAAGTTAGCAAATTACCAAACTAACAAGTTACTAAATTATTAAATTATTAATTTAGTAACTTAGCAATACTAATTTAACAGCTACTATTTCCCTAAAATCTCAATTTTCGAATTACACCATCGCCGCACCAAACGAATCTCGGAACCCAATTCTTTTCTTATTTAAAAAAAAAAAAAACTCCGAATTAGAGGATTTGCAAGGAAAGCAGAGTTTCCTCGAGTGGACTCAGAGGGTGCAGCCCACGGAACAGACCATTATCGGTCCTCGATATATCCCATTCCGTCTTGCAACGAGAAAAAGGGGGCTCCTCCGGACGCGTTGCACTTCTCCGTCGGCGTACACGCTCCTGTTCGACTGCATCGAGCGTTGGCGCTCTCGCGTAAAAGACGGTGAAAGAAGAAGGGAAGGAAGGAGAGTAGCTGCGCTGAGTTTCAGCAAAGGGGGTGGGGTAGGGTGGGCTGGGAAGGGGGGGCTGGTCGAAAGGGAAGGACAGGAAGAGACAGAATGGTCGGGGAGGGATGAGATGGAGGGGAGATACCGGACCGTAAAAGAGAGAACGAGGGGAAACGATGCACCGAAAGGAGGGAGTGAGAAAACTCTCGAAACAAAAAAAAAAGAAAAGTGGGAGGGAATTGATCGACAGCGTGGAGCAAAATTGAACCGATAAATACTGTTTTCTCAGAAAATTATTATTTATTTGCATATCAAGGAGAAATAATAAAAAAAATTTGGAGAAGATATCGTAAAAGGTTCATAATGAGTAATGACGGAGGGAGTGCGTAACCTTCGAGACACTAATTTGGCTGAAATTTTGCATAATTATAAGGAAGCACGAGGGTAGAATTTTGTTACGTTTGAAGGTGAAATTTGTTCACATAATTGCCATTTTATTACTAGGTTACAGTGGAAGTTTTCAATTAAAGGTAAAATTCGATAACATAATCACCACCTTATCCCTAACGCAACCAATCGCTAATTAACTATAAAATTCCCCTAGCATAACTACCCTTAAACTCACCTAAAATTCCCGAAAAATGCACAAAAATCCCCCACAAATCCCAAAGTTCGCGAACACGATTCAAACCTCGTTCTCTCGTTTCGCGACGCGACGAAATAATGATTTTCTGGAAAAATAGTTTCGCCGGGTTGATTTTTCGTTCCTCCTCGCATATATCCAGTCCGTCGAAAGAGAAAGGGGTAGGCGAGGCGCGACAGACAAGGACGAACAGAACCTCGAAACATTGGCAAGAGATAGAAAGCTGCATCGAACGAGGAGGGCAAAGAAGGGTAGGGGGGGTAGAAGCGAACGAGGGGAACTAGGTGGTAGAGGGAGAGGCGCGAGAGGGACGAGTCGAGGGATCGTTGAACTCGGCAGTGATCGCAGTCTGTGCTCAATGTACGACTGCGTGAATGTGTGCTCGCGCGAAACTGCATCGATGTGAGTCCCTGCTGCACCATACACACACACACATATACACACGTGTAGCGAAACGAGCCAAGATAGAAAGAGAAAAATGTATCCTGAGACCGTCGGTGGAAGAAAGAGGGCAGCATAAGGCCAGGCCAGTCAGTAACGATGTCATTAGTTTAGTCAGTCAGCGAATCAACAACTACGCTGTTTCGCGGCCGTTTCGTGTGGGTCTCTACGGTCCCCTGGACTTTTTTACCGTGCCGATCCCCTCCCTCGATCCGGTGCTCCTGGACCGTCCATTCTGTGAACGTCGACCGCAAATCTCTCGAAAATCGTAACACACACGGGCATCGTGGTGTCGTTGCTAAGACCAGTTTCGTGAATCCGATCGCAATTCGATGAGATTATTTCTATTTCTTTTTGTTTTGTTGGGTTGCAATTGAAAGGGGAACGAAACGATGTTAGGACAGATGGATCAGAAGCATGACCATACGGCACGCGATAGATACATCGATATAATAGAGTTAGGAGAGCCGTGGAAGCGTTACGTTGACCAGCAATTAGAGCTGAAGTCGTTCGCGGTTAACCTCGCGGCGCAATTTCTTAATCGGACACGTTTTCGCAAATGGGACACATGGTGCTCTCTCATGGAGGACAATTTGTTTCTTATCGTTTCTCGTCTCGGCTCGGATTCGTTCAGTAAGATTATTCTAGCTCCGAGGGATGATAAAATGTCAATGACAATTTTGATTCATTTGAAGAAATATATTTATTCCGAGGAATATATCTTCAGGAGTTAAAATGTGTGAATCATAAGATTTTTGCCTATTATTTTACCTATTATTATCTATTATTATTACAGTTCTTCGTCGTTTCTATTATTTAGAATTTCGAGTACCTAATACGACGATTTCTAATTAAGTAATTGAAAGGATATTAATAATGCAATCGATAAAGTGTTAAACGAAGGAAATTATTTACACGAATGCTTTGAAAGGGAAACGCAAACACATGCCTAAGAATCTGCGCACAAAAATAGTTTATTAGATAGATTTTGTCGTCCTGAATCCAATGGCGTGCTTCTTTTGACCGGCCGAGCGGTATACTAGATCGATATACAATATAGTGCGATTGGTTCCTAAAAAACATTGAGATTCCAGAACTCTGGAACTAGGACCGGTCAAAAGGAGCACGCCATTGGATTCAGAACGACAAAATCTATCTAATATGCCCAAAATCGCACGACTATTTTTCTGCGCAGACTCTTAGGCACATGGCTTATGAGCACTTGGCGTCAGCCTTTAAAAGATTTCTATTGATAAATTTGAAACTTTTCTTTTCCACTTTTTCACCATATAATTCATTCACCATATCGAAAATATAGAAAATTCCGATTATAGAGGATCATCGAATAAATTATTATCTAAAGAGCCAAACAAAAACGGCATAGAATCCTGAGGTATCTTGTTCTTGGATACGCGAGGGTTAAATTATAGATCCAGGTAAGACGCGTCGGATTCGATCGATCACAAGATTGCAAGAATAATCAAAAGAAGATGTCTCTCTTCGAACGTTGAAGCGTTCGGAAAAGGTTTCTCAACCCTCGAGCCGCGTTTTCGCGTCTCTCTCGTAATAATAATAACCAGCGAGGAGAACACAATCCTCGCGAACACACGATCCCGCGTTGTGCAATGCTGCAACTGCAGTGCACTGCACCGCCACCACCAACGTCGGCTCCGCGTTTTACTCGTACATCTGGCACTGTGTATGCGCGTGTGTGCGTGTGTGTGTGTGTGTAGGTGCCAACACACACGCATACACGTTTCTTGCGAGCGTTTTATACGCGGGTCAACGACTCGTCGAGTGCATAGTTTGCGCATGCGTGCAATCGTGTGCGTGTGCATACGATGCACGTGCAACGGTAGGACGATTGTGTGCGCGACTCGACGCATTAAATATGTTAATGTATGGTGGTTCTGACTCAATAGTACGGCCAATATTCCATTGGCGTATCGACCCGATGATACGAGCGTGTATTTTTGTATCGAACACCCCTTAACAACCCCCGCAGGCGCAATCAATCGCGGTTGGGATGCACTTGCAAAAATTGTGCACCCATGCAGATTTCGTGGATTGTTGGATGAATATTGTAAATTGAAATCTTGGAAGTTTTTTTTTTGTTCTTTTCTCGACAGGTCAGAGATAAATATTCACACTCGGCAAGCATTAACTGTGTAAATTGTGATCAGAATGAAACTTAAAATTTAATTGTGATCAAAATTTGAACGACAGAAGTCACATCTGAACTGTAAGGTTTTTCACCATTTTCCTAACGCCAAAATATCAAACTACCGACAACATGATTCACGTCTACCGTCG
Organism: Stelis phaeoptera; assembly: GCA_943735885.1. Taxonomy (NCBI): domain Eukaryota; kingdom Metazoa; phylum Arthropoda; class Insecta; order Hymenoptera; family Megachilidae; genus Stelis; species Stelis phaeoptera. Next base: position 11,655,761 of record OX030933.1, read on the forward strand.
CACACCCGGATAATGATTAAAACCGAGATCGCTCATAAGAGCCTAACTTTTAGACTAAGGTTAGCTTAACACGTTGATCGCCACAGTGAAAACGGACGTGGGTAGTCAGACACACTGAAATCCTAAATTATTAACAATACAATCAACTAATTTTCAAATTTAACTTTTCAATTCGATAGCTAGCATTATTAGCTTAATGTTAACGCTATCCGTGGTTTATTTGATCATTTCTGTTGGTAATTATTTGATTGTAAGAAATTTCGGGTGCCGGTCACCGGTGACCCCCGTGGCAGCCAACGTGTTAAGGTTTTTGTTAGCAGTTTTATTTGCGCCTTCTGTAAATGGTGTATATATGTGGCAAATCAAAACTTTTCATAAAAGAATAAAAAAATAAAAATGTAAGATTTTTTGGACATGAACGACCTGTGTACTATAATTTTTATAATTCTAATGTTTATTGCAATAAGTATTAGTATAGGAGAATATACAGTAAATACTTGATAGTTTAGTAACTACCCTCGTAATACGGTATACGGTCGCCGATCGCACGGAGCAAAATTTTGAATCACCGCCGTTGAATGGTTAAAGCAGTCAGCTGACAGTAACCCTCGATGATTGATCATTTGTAAGAAATACTTCTTTCGCTAGTTTAACCCCCATAGTTTAGGCACCTTAAGGTACAGGCTCAACTGCAGATAAAATGTTACAATTTGCAAATCTGTTTGAAGATAATTTAGAAGTTAGACACCTGCGTCTAATTCATAGGATCAGATTATTATTTCGAAGTTTCGTAAAGGATTTTTACGTCGGATACCTCGAAGCGTTTCACGAGACATTAAGGTGTCCAGAGTCGAAAACACTTTGATCAGAAGGTCTGGAACGATTTTTACGAGTCACCCCTTCCCCAAGGAACGTTAACAGGATAATCGTTTCGAGAAAGGCTCCGGTTAGCGAGCGTCGCCTCGAAACGGTCGATCGTCTGTTATGTAAAACGAGACACGACAAATTGCATGTGTTTTGCAACGTAATTCTTCCCTTTCCTTAAACGACGTTGCGTCGTTGGTCACAAAAGGTGTACCGAGTTTGTACCGAACGCGTGAGAACGTCGGATTGCGCAATTTTCGAACGAGAAATGATTATTTCCAAAATGAAAGGCAAAGGAAGACACGGTGGAACGTCGTGAAACTCGTATCAATCTTTCCGTATGATTAACTCCTGTGTCTGTGTGGATTGTTTCTTTTTTCCCCCTTTTTTTGTATAATTAGTAGGCAACGATACCGTTAAAAGTAATCGGGCAATCTTGGTGATCTCGTTGATAATGGAGGTTGTTTCTTACCAAAAAGGTCTTGGATCTGGTTTGTCCCGCGGGCACGCGACACACATCGAGGGCACGCATGCAAACAACCGAGCGCGTACGTTTGCCTCCTTATGTCACGGTTCATTAACGTGGTTAATTAGTTTACTGGTATAACCGTAACGTGGCTCTGTACAACTCGATTCACGTCGTAGCACGTTTCATTGGGAATTTATAGCGGTCGCTTGTGAATAAAGTTCCCGGAGCTGCCGGGATTCCTTTGTACGATGTCCAGGGAGCTGTTCTAGCTTCTCTTTCGCTTGATCGTTGTACATAGTTTTGCTGTAATTTCGTTTCGTAGAAGTAGGCTAATCAGGGCTGACGAGATTCTCTCTTGTTCCGTTTTGTTTGGGCGGATATGAAATTCGGGGAAGTAATCGCAGGCGCAGAAGTAATTGGATATACGAGATACGAGTGTGGGTGTTTCGAAGTCGAGCCTAATTTGAGTTAAAAGTATTTTCATGCAGGAATAGGATTGGTTTCCTAGTATTGTAATTTTTGGAGAATCTAATATTTCAGTACCTTAGTTTGCTAATATCGAAATTTTTACGGTATCTTAAATTTCGAGCAATCTAACTTTACAATACCCTTGTTTGCAAGTACCTAACTTTCCAATACACCCCATTTCTAACACTACAGTGCTCGAATTTTCCAGAACCATAATTTTCTAATACCCTGACATTGGAGAATCCTGTTCTTCTAACAACCTATTATATAAATACCATAATTTTCGAATACATTAGTTTTGTGCTAATTTTCCAATATTTTAATTTTCTAATACCCTGTCATTCGAAAATCTTGATTTTCTAACAACCTAACGTCTAAATATCATAATTTTCGAATACATTAATTTTGTGCTAATTTTTCAATATTTTAATTTTCTAATACCCTGTCATTCGAAAATCTTGATTTTCTAACAACCTAACGTCTAAATATCATAATTTTCGAATACATTAATTTTGTGCTAATTTTCCAATATATTAATTTTCTAATACCCTGACATTCGAAAATCCTGATTTTCTAACAACCTAACATCTAAATATCATAATTTTCGAATACATTAATTTTCTGCTAAATTCTTCAGAAACGTTAGAAAGATACGAAGTTTTTACACACACTTAGAGTGTTTGCCGCGGTCAACTTTGACGAGTACCGTCTAATGAACCCTTTCTGCTCGAATATTCCAAGGAAGGTGATTGACCTCCGCGATAGTTGGTCACTGTATACGCGACGCGTTCTTTCGTCTAACAGTCACGACGTGGTTACTGTTAGTTCGTCAAATTTGCCCCAACATTGTCCGAAGTTGCGCAACCAGGGGACCCAACGGAACCCGTAAATCCTTACCTACCAGCCGACCACCTGGATACCACCAAAACTTTCTGTTTGTGACCTCCTTATTTCATTTCTTTCTTTCGCACGTTAGCAAAGAATTTCTAGCCTTTGAAAAAACAAGCTTATTACATTTATCAATTTTAGGAATTTGAAAATTTTCAAATATTCTTTTTCTAAGAATTCAAAAGCATTGGAAAATTATATTTTTAGAAACTTTCGTTCCACCAAGAAGCATTATATTTTTCTAATAGAAATTGAGCAAAGAAATATTATAATATCAGGAATTTGGAAACTTCCAAATGTACTTAGAATTTAACTTAGAATATCACAATTCAAACCCTTTGTTTCTATAAAAAGAAGATAAAATCTCTGTGGCGTTTCGTATAACATGATTCTGACGAAAATGATCCGGTACTTTTGACCAACGGTGTACAATGTGTGCACAAGTATCAGGATCAGAAAACGGGAGTAGAAGCAGGAAGTTAGATCGAAAGCAAACGATCGAACCGATCCCACCTGTACACACGTTGAACCGGCAAACATCGAGATTGAAAGAACACGTTGACCAGGCGGCTGGAAAGAACGAACAGAAGCTTAACGTAATCCTTGCCTCTCTCGGTTCGTTGTACATAATATAATATACATGTGTATATACGTGTATGAATGTGTGTACCTAACGATACAACCGACAGCTAACAAAACCAGCCCGAGGTAAGGTGAGTGACCCTCTTTTCAAATACTCGAAGGCGCCCGTCTAATGACTGGAATCACCGCGAAGGGATCAATTATTGCCGGCCTCTACAGGCAATTAAATCACTACTGGCATAAGGGAAACGGTGAAACGCGATCTAATCTTACCCCACCTTTACACACATTTAATTTCACGTTGTTTTCTACAGTGACGGAAACTCGTCCAGTATCTCCTTTTTGTTTAATGGCCGCTCGAGTAATTGACGCGTGGTCTCTGCTCGGTGATCGTGTTAATTATTCAAAGATGGAACTCTTCGGATAAAGCGATGCGTAGAGCTCGAATTAACTTGCGATAACAGAATCGTGGACTGTGGTAATCTCGGGTTAACTCGAGTGTTTTGTTCTTGCGAGATTCATGGGAGTTTAATTATTCTGGCTTGCAAATTTTTAGTCATTTTGCAAATTTCGGGAATGGGTAAGAATTTGGAGGGGTAGATATTTGATTGACAGAATCTTTGGTTAATTACGAATCTGTAATGATCCGATCGTTCTATTTTGTAAATTAACGAGTCGGTATTATTTAAAATTAAGTTACTCGGAGATTTTCGAAATCCTTGGAAAGCACTGAAAGTTTTCACGATTCACACGAACATCTTTTAGGGGAATTAAATGGGTTAATTGAGAACCGTAATCATCGATGAGTATTTAATCCTTTGCGCTCTGAGCAGTTTTGGATACGAGTGAATTTAGTCTACTTTTCCAGCAAAACTTCGAAAAACGAAATACACTGTTTTGGAAGAAAACGAACTATATTCTAATATAAATAAACCTTAAATTTCACATTTTAAAATACTCTGGTAAATTAAATATGTCCTCTCAGACGGGACAATCGAGTGCATCAGGATTAATTATCCTATTTTCCAAACTTTCCCTCGATCACCGAGCAATTTTAAGTCTTTTCGATCCTTGTCAATCTCAATTAATTAAAAACTACAGGCAATCAGTGATGAATATTTGATTATTCTATTTCGCAAACTTTATAAAGTCGAAAGTTGAAAGTTTTCGACCGATCATTGTTTCATTCTCGTATTTTGACGGACAGATTGATCCGACTGGCAACAATTGTGATAAATGTCGTTATCCGTCATGGTCGTCGTCTAACGCCAATGACTATTGGAGTGTTCACTCCACTCGTGATCGTCTAAACTCTAACGGGTCACTGACCCGCCAACGACGAAGCTGCAGACATCCAACGTCTATTTCATTAGACGACGAATACTTAGTGAAATTAGTATTAACACTCGAACGAGGCGGTCGGCTCTCACTCTCGACACATCGTGGCCGACACTTTCCGGAAGGAAAGCTCTTCGCGTTGACTCGTGAAAACTCGATGAAGAATTTACGGCCAAGGACCCAGTTTCTCGTCATTTAACAGTAACCGTCCGTGGTATTTTTAACCCTCGAAAGAAATAAATGATCGTATTCGATAGATTTTCCCTTATGTTTTGATCGTAGGTCTGAAGACACTAGAACAGTAATAATAATGAAACGATGGTTTAACTTTTCAAGTGTAAAGGGAGCAATGAAGTATGTATATTTATAATTTAAACAGTCGAAGAACCAGGTGCTCCAAGTTTTCTGATCCTGAAGTGTTTGAGGGAATTTTATGTTGGAAAATCTAATACGAATAAAGTAATTGAAAGGGCGGTAACCAGGTCAATTGTGACTCAAGCCTTCAAAATACGTGCAATCGTGATTTCATTGAAATCAAGCATTCGAATTTCTGTGCGAAAAACTTATATATATTAAAATAACGATAAAGAAATAGTGCAAAATTTATAAAATGGGAAATAAAATTCTAAATGATAGATTGGATCAGCAGAAATTTGCTTCCGTTCTTCGAGAGTTAAAAAAAAGTAAGAAAATCAAGTTATAAATTTCATATTGAAACTTTGAAAATTTCTTGGCGCCAATATTGAAAGTCGAAAGGGTCGAGACAGAACGCACTTCTGTCAACGCCTCTAATCCCGTATCACCGGTCACGTAGCAAAGAAAAAGAAGAAGAAGAAGAAGAAGAAGAAGAAGAAGAAAAAAAGAAAAAGATCGGCGTACGTTCAATGACCGAGTTCGAGCCATTAAATAGCAACAGGTTTCGCTGCTCTCTAAGCGGCTCAAGAGAGCCGCGTGACGTGTACTTACGTACTCTGTATACGTCCCTGTATATCTTTCTCTGTTCTTGAAGGCCCACGAAGGCGGATAAAAGGCGAGAATAAAGTCGAAAGGCATTCACCCTTTGGTGAAAGTAGTTCTCCGATCGATGTCGCCGCCACGTTGTAACCAACAACCCGGGGCTCACCTGCTTCGACCATTGTGTGCGTTTCTGTCCATTGTCGGGCATGATAGGCTTCCCTTAGGAAGAATGGGGATATAGGGGGTAGGAATGGTTGCTAGGATATTCGAGAGTTGCTAGAAATTTGTGTCTAGGTATGGTAATTAACCTAGACGATCGTCCATTACTAGGTTATTATGTTAATAATTAGAATATTAATAAATTGCTTCTTTGGTAATTTGGTCATTGGTAAGTTGGTGATTTAGTAATTTGGTAGTATGGATATTTTGGTAAGTTGGTGATTTGGTAATTCAGTAATTTGGTAATTTAGTAATTTGACAGTATGGATATTTGGCGGTTTGGTAATTTGGTAATTTGGTAATTCGGTAATTTAGTAATTTGGTAATTTGGTAATATGATAATTTGGTAATATGATAATTTGGTAATATGATAATTTGGTAATATGATAATTTGGTAATTTGGTAATATGATAATTTGGTACTTTGGTGATTTGGTAGTTCAGTAATTTGGTAATTCGGTAATTTAGTAATTTGACAGTCTGGCTATTTGGCGGTTTGGTAATTTGATATTTCAGTAATTTAGTAATTTGGCGGTTTGGTGATTTGGTAATTTGGTAATTTGGTATTAGCTGAATTGTTAATTTAGTAATTTGACAGTATGGCTATTTGGCGGTTTGGTGATTTGATACTTTAGTAATTTACTAATTTAATGATTGCTACATTACTAATTTAGCAATTCCTATTACTAACAATAAATCAACCAACTCACCTTGAAATAGTTATTATATTCAAATATTTATCTTAGATATAATGTCTAATAGTAATTCTCAAATCTAGGTATGCCTAACCCAGCTATCGTAATTACCGATTCTCGAATATTAAAAAATAAACTTTATATCAAACAATAGGACTACTTGAAAGAAGTAATTTTTGTTTACGTATAAAAATCAATAAGTAGCCGAATTTTCAGGGGGCTAGTTTCACCTTCTTTTAACGAATCTTGGCAGTGAAGTTAATTACAACAACATCAGATATTATTCAGATATTTTCGATAATACCATCGATTTAAAGGGATGAAAAATTTTAAAGAATCGTTAAAGAAACCCGAGCCTATCGTTTCTCGTCCACTCTTATCCTTGGTGTCACCCACTTTCAGTCAACTCTGCGCCATTGTAACACCGGTTTGCGAGCGTCAAGGTACGATTCCCTTATTAAGGTATATCCGTCGAGACCTCTGATTTTCATCAACGACCCGGTGTGTTTCTTTCTTTCTTTCTTTCTTTCGTTTTTTCTTTTTTTTTTCAACGATCGTACGGTCTCTATTTTTAGCCAGTAGGTAACATTTGTCGACGATGGAAAGTGAGTTGAACAGATCGTAGTCCCGGTTGAATAAGAATGAAACGGTGGCGAGGGATAGCGGTGGTTGAGTTAGTGGTTCAGTTGGATAACGGGTCCTCCATGATATTTCTTTAACGTCGACCTTCGGTGTCATAGTCGGAAGAGGCATAGTTGTTGATTCGAAAAGAAAGGATAGCTGTTTTGTGTATCCCGTTTTGCCTGGAGGCATCGTTTTCTGTCCAACCTTCGCCTAGGTCGGTCGATTTTCAACCCGTGTACGATTCCAAGGACGTGTTTAGAACATGGTAATGATATGGTAATGGACGAGACTTTTGGCGAAAGCAACAAGCGAGAGATTCGCAAATTTTTCCTCATCTTTTTTCAGATTTGATCAATTATGTAATTATTTAATTTTTTTATTTTAACTTCTGTTTTGTTTTTAAATTAATTATGAAATGTGCGAAATTGGGAGCTTAGGGAATTCCTCGAATAAAATTTTTACATTAATTAGTTAGCTAAGTAGGGGAAATTGGTAACTTAGGAAATCCCTAGGATGAAATTTCTAGATTCTCCAAATTTATAAAGCAGGGAAAGATAGTAATTTAGGAAATTTTTAAATAACTTAGCAATGCGGGAGAAATTGGTAATTTGGGAAATTCCATGAATGAAATTTTCATATTAAGTAGTTAGCAAAGTAGGGAAAATTGGTAACTTAGAAAATCCATAGGATGAAATTTCTAAATTTTCTCAATATACAAAGTAGGGAAAAATGGTAATTTAGGAAATTTTTAAATAACAGCAATGCGGAAGAAATTGGTAATTTAGGAAATTCCTCGAATAAAATCTTCACATTAATAATAATTAGTTAGCAAAGTAGGGAAAGTTAGTAACTTAGGGAATTCTTAAAGTTTCTTGGAATAGAAAGGAAAAAACGTGTAAGAGATTGGAAAGATTTATAACAGGAAAATTGTATTTTGGCAATATTTGGTATTGGCCACGTCGAAATAAGACAAAATTCGAAGGTTAAATTCATCGGACACGTGTATTTCAAAGAAAAGGAAAAGGAAATACTTACATTTGGATATCTGAAAGAAGCTGGTACACGCGTTTTTGTCCCTGAGACTGCTCCGTCCTGTTGCTTAATATTTAAATAATTCTACTCCTCTGGAAATTTGCATATCGTCATTTGCATTGATGTGTTTCGTCAAGGGTATGTTGTAAAAACCAGAATGGTTCATCGTATATTGAATATCAAATCCTATATAATAACATTAATATTCAACATATAATCACCATCAGCTGTCCTAATAAAAAATTTACTATTTTTAGCCATCAGTGATTAAAAGTTTCAATATTTTTAACATTTGCCTAAGAAAGTTTTAGAATTTCGAAAGGCAAACCTTTAAGATACTACAACATTTGAAACGTGGCGAAATAATTTCTAGAAACTTCAAAAATCAACGTTTCCATTACCAAAATTAACTATCCTAATCCAGTTGCCAGCTTTTCCAGCCAACAATAGCAGAGAGTTTGAAAAGTGTCAAAAAACCGTGTTCTAAAATTCCAGAAATCAAAGTTTCCCGCCATTAATATTAGGATAGGAATTTTATAAAGTTTCAGTAATTCAGCTAAGATGACTAATAAACCTCGACAACCATGTCCTAAACTATTATAGAATTCAAAATATAGCGTAACAAATTCGAAGAATCAAGTTTCAATATTCACCGCGCAATTTACACGTTTTTCCCGCCATTAACGGTTACACAGAAGTATCCGAAGAGGGGGAAAAAAAGAATGAAGGTACCATTGAACCATCTCGGTCCACGGCGTCAGACCATGAAAGAACAAGAAATAGAAGAAGACAAGATGAAGCAGAGATCCGCTCGGTCGATGGATCCCTTGATCGAGCCGAGAGGGTTAGCGAGCGCGATGATGATCTACGAGCGTTTTCTGGAAGGCCCGGGGCGCACCAACGACCCAACACCATCAGCCTCCAACTACAAAGAGAACGAACAACAGGCCGAAGAAAGAAGGAAGAGGCAAAGAGGCACGTGGCGAAAAGAGAGGCGCCTCCGACGTTCACGGATTAGTTCGAGAGAGTCCTTGACTTTTGGAATGCGGACCACTGGGGTCTTTCCAGGTACATCCAGGTAGCCCAGTGCCGTGGTTCACCGGTTGTGCCAGACCTGCATACAACGTCTACAGGGTGTATCATAACATTTGCCACTCGTTTTACGACTGGACCTTGTTTCAAGGTTTTTGTGGGTATTTTGGTATTTGGATAGGTACTAAACTTAGGTTAGGAGCACGAGAGTTGGTAATTTATTAATTTGGTATTGTCGGGATTTTAGGGTTTTCAAGTTTCTAAATTTTAGAATTTACGCGGTTTCAAATTTACAGACATTGGAATTTTCAAAGTTCCAGATTTTAGAATTTCCAAAGTTAAAAATTGCAATTTTTCGAATTTTAGAATTTCCAAAGTTCTAAATTCCAATTTTCCAAATTTAAAAATCTCCAAATTTCAAATGACCCAATTCTAAATCTCCAAATTTCCAAATATCCAAATTTCCAAATTTCCAAAATCCAAATTTCCAAATTTCCCAATTGTCAAATTCCAAATGTCCAAATTTCTATATTTTCAAATTACTAAATTCCAAATTGCCAAATTCCAAATTTCCAAATTACCAAATTCCAAATTTTTAAATTTCTTAATATCCAAATTGTCAAATTCCAAATTTCCAAATTATCAAATTCCAAATTACCGAATTCTAAATTTCCAAATTACTAAATTCCAAATTTCCAAATTCCTAAATTCGCAAATATGGAACCTAGGCATAATGCATAGTAAGTCTCTTTAATATCAGCCGGGTAGCGAAACTTTTATCCCCGGCCGAGTCTTAACACACATCACACTTATACACCTATAAGGTCTTTACGAATCTTTTCCATTATTGTCGTATGTTGACGGAATGTGTGTGTTAGACTAGCTCAACCAAGGATACGAGAATACTAAGTGATCGACAACCGAGATGTGATTCCCCACCTGTTGTATATTCACGAATCGGAGAACTTCTCCTCTGATTGGCTTTGATGTTCGTGAAAGGATATTTTCGGTTGAAACGTGTGTATAAATAAAGGATCTTCCTTGTAAACCTCAGAGTACATACGTGGCCTAATTAGACAAGAAGCTAAGATGTGAATAAAAGGAACACTTTCGATGATTATCAGTTCAATCTATATCCCTAACACCTTGTCACAGTTCTCAGAAGTGGGATTCGAATATTACACCCGGATTTACCGATTTCGTTCGACCAAATAGATTTGATCGGTACGTGCCTTGGAATCGCGGGAGTGTTCGTGCGTCGAACAGTACGAAACGTGAACTCTGTGTGAGTACCGACCGCGTGACGGTGTACCGATCGACGGGGTGTTGAGTAACGGAATTGATCGCGAAGATGGAATCGTGTCCGGGAAGTGAATATCCGATAGTCGAATTAAAAGAGGCTCTTCGTGACTGGGGACTAGCTACTAGTGGAACGAAGATCGAACTCATTAGGCGATTGGGCGAATCTGATCCACACGTATGGAAACAGCTCGCTAATCCTAAGGATGTGACCCAACCGACGCAGGACAATGGAGTTGTCGAGTATGAAATGGTTGACGAGGTACGAACGGCGCCGAAAGAACGTACGAGTATCGCCACGTTCGGAACGAAGCAATGCGATAATGCAACGAGGAGGCAGCTCGTGCTTTTACGTCGAGAAAAGGAGCTCCTAGATCGAGAACAGGCACTGCTTCGACGGGGATTAGAGATCGCACGAAACTCTTCCGTGACGACAAGCACAGCGACGGGCGATGGCAGTACCATGGCGCACGGAGGCGTCAGGAAAGTCAATGTGTTATTGCCTGAATTTGATGGAACGAACAACGCTTTTTGGAGATGCAGGCAACAGTTGCAGCTGACAAAACACTCCGATCAACTCGACGAGAATTCGCCACAGATATTGATTAGCTCACGATCGAAGGGCCGCACGCTAACGTGGTTTTATTCGAGAGCCGAATATCTCACGATGAACATAGCAGAACTATTTAAGGAGATGGGCCAGATGTTTGACCAGCGTCCAGGGAAACTGGCTCTAAGAAGAGAGTTTGAGTCCCGAGTTTGGAGAGGAGGCGAACCATTTTCTGACTACTATCGGGATAAAATGATCCTCGCCAAGCGTATACCCATCGCGGAGGATGAAATCCTGCATTATCTCATCGAAGGCGTGACGGATCAGCGATTGCAGAATCAAGCTCGCTTAATGAATTGTCAAACGGGAGCTGAGTTGCTGAAAGCGTTCGAGAAAGTACGACTGGGCGGTGGCAGACCACGCGACAACAGAGCAAGAAAAGACGGAGCGAGGACTGGTAACCGCGGAAGGGTCGAGACATCATCAACGAGAGAAAGACCAGTAAGGTGTCATAAGTGCCGTGAAACGGGACATATCGCAACGCAATACAGGCGAGTATCGGTGAGAGGGGCGTGTTCTTTTTTTTTTTTTTTCAAGTCGTAATACCGTGGAAAAGTTGCGAATTGGGGAGACTAAAAAAGGGGTGGAAAAAGAAACGAAATCAGTTTATATCTTCCGGTCGCGGATGTGCTCTACAGTTTGCCGTTGAAAAGAATTATATTTTCACGATAATTTTTCGCACCGGGCGGGATATGTGTTGTCTCATTGTCAGTCTGGAAAATTGTTGATATTACGACTGGGACAACATATGTCCCAGTTACTGAAAAACATTTAGGACAGAAAATTTGGGTTTACGGTGAAATCATTGTTGTTGATGGTGCGCTGTTATGGGGACGTTTATGCGTCTCCAAGACGCCTTTCAACTTTTTAGACATAACAGTTATTTCATCTAATAATCGCTTGGAGGAGAAATAACTGATCCCGGCAATGGGGCGCACTCGGACTGATTTTTCGCCGTATTGAAAGGGTTAAAGGACCTGGTAACTTTCATGAGAAATAGTCCCATTGAATCCAGACAATAATGTTATACGAATATTGGTGATCGCGAGTCAGTCTCTAGGAGTTTAAAAAGGATTCACTAGGAAAGCTTATTCTACGCGCTTTATTCTATTATGTTCAGAACTATTGATGATAGATAAAGAACAGCTACGTTGTTAACGATTGAATAGACAGATTTCTGCGACTAAGCTGTGAATATTATACGGTATTAGTTCACAAAATGGTTAATACCTTTTTTATTTCATCGATTACTGTATTGTATTGTATCTTACCATATTTTTATGTGTATCATATTAATCGTTATTCTATCGAGACATCATCGTCTTCCATGTCTGTCACACACGCTCCTCTTGGCATGTGTTTCTCAAGGAATCCTCCAGCCTCCATTTTGACGTATAACATTATTGTCCGAGTTCAACGGGACTTTTTCCCATGAAAGTTACCAGGTCCTTAGCCGTGTATCTCTAATTCACTTTTGAATGGGAGTGCCGCACATTATGATACACCCTATATATTCCACGTGTGTATAAATGTGTCCGTGCGAGCTCACACATCTTCGCTTACATCGGGGCCGACAAACCGAGATAAAAGGACCTGGTGTAACTCCGTTGCTGGCAGCACTGCACCTGCTCTCTTTCTCTACCGAGGCTTAATTATTGCCGTTGCCAGGCCTGGACGATTCCTCTCGACGTTGCCGTATATATTCGCGGTCTTTTCGATGCTTCGATCCGACCGCGTCGATGCTAACCGTGTTTTCGACCAAGGCGTTCGAGGAAGCTCTTCCGACTAACTCTCCACAGGGCTATTTCAACGAATTGTGGGGAAACTTGGGAATCTGAGTTTTGGAAAATTTTTTGTCCTTTCAGACGATTTGGGACAGGCTTTGGGTTATAGAGGAATGTTTTCTGTGGACGATTATATCCGTTCATCTTGAAACGATCAGAGTTTCGTGTAATATGTTGATTAGTGTATTTAGCCATTTGGAGGAAATTTTTAAATGATAATTATCAACCTTCTGTGTTTCGTGTAACGTTGTCGCAAACTTTTATACTTTGCCCGTTTCACTGTGAATAATTGCGACTGATACGTGTCGCAATCGATTATTGAACAATGGAACAAACATTGTAGCTTCGAATCCAGTATTAATTTAGCAATGTAAATATTAATAAAATTACTTTATACTCTGTTTTCTGAATACACAAAATTTAAATTATAGAGGGTTAAATGCAACGATACACATTGCAGAAAATGAGTTTATTTGAGGAGTCATTGTATGGATTTTGTATATAAGATATTATAAAGGTGTATCTAATATTTTATAATTAGAAATGTCTAAAATATAATATATCAGAATTTCCAACTTCTTATATATATAATAGTTTGCAAGTTTCTAGAAACATAATATTTCTAATTGAAACCAAAGGGTTAAATTTGAGCAAGCAAGGTACAACGTTCTCGGAGAGAAAATATAATAATTTCCCATCGTGTTTGCTAAATTGTCCACACAAAGGTGTCAAAAGCCAATTGGTTACTCAGGTTTCGAGGCAGTAAAACGAAGAAATTTATTTGAGATATAACGGGGACTATATGATCAACGATTTGAACGTTTAATTAACACGCCTCAAGCATTTTAGTGTTTCATGGTAGAAATAGTTATGATCAGGGAAATCGATAAAATACCAAGAACCATAGATTTTCTTATCGTTAATAATAACAAAATAATATTATTGGATTCATGTTCTATTCTAATTATCAATTTTTATTTTTCTGTTTCAGGTAAGAATCAAACATTAGAATTTCTGTCCAAATTGTCGTCTCTGAGTAAGTTATATGATTTTCAATATTTTTTCAAATCTTTTTTCATCGTCCAGAAATTATAAAAAATCGTTTGTACACCTTTCTGTCTTCGCCCGTACAAATACGGGCCTTAATTGTTGTACCTCGAAGGTACCATTTTAATCCCTGTCTGAGTACGTGTACGGGGTACGTGGGGAAATTTTAATATTTAAAATTGAAGAAATTTAAGTTGACCGACGAGTCAAAAAAGAGTCCAAAGCTTTTGGAATATTTTTATAATAAAAATTTGACGACAAAGAGTTGCCGTAAAAAGTATATTAATGTAGCAACTAAATTCGCAACCTATCATTATATTTTGTATCAAAATTACAGAATTCTGTGGCAGAGAAATTACAAATTTAACACAAGTATTACGAAAAAAATTAGAATAATTTTAGCGACGTTAACTTTGACTGTAAATTGTAATTTGTTGAAGTTTGATAAATAATTAAGGGGGTTGAAAATTCGATCGTTGATATTTTATTGGCCAAGAATATTAGCAAGGGTTGCATAGCATTCGATGTCGAAATTAATTCCAAGAAAATGGTCGATCGTTTACCTGACCAGGTCAGCGGCACGAGGTGCTAGACCCTGAAGAGCAGGCATCGTTGAACGATGAAGAATTTCATCATCGATATTCGTATTGAGATTACAGAAATTTTGTTCCTTGAAAACTGGTCTCAATTATTCTTGAATCTCGTCCAAATTCGAATACGATCATCGAGAACTAGTTTATAATTCTCAAATCGTTCTAGGAAATTTGGTTTCAATTATTTTTGAATAATCTACTTCAGATACTAAATAAAACTGTGTAGAAAAACGAACAATTTATACTGGTATACGTTGCTAGTGAAAGGGTTAACCGAATCTTACCCTAACCATTTCGTATAGGTTGGAAATAGTAGGTACATATTTTTTTCATGGAAATTATCGAAAGGAATATTCTAGTTTTGGGAATTTAGAAATTTGGAAATATTATACTTTTGGAAAGTTAGAAATTTCGAAATGTTGTATTGCCTGTTTGTGGAATTTAAAGATTATATTTTTAGAAACTTAGAAATTTCGAAATCTGATATTACATTTTTGGGAATTTAGAGATTATGTTTTTGGAAACTTAGAAATTTCTAAACCTTATATTACCCTTTTGGGAATTTAGAAATTTGGAAATATTATACTTTTGGAAAGTTAGAAATTTCGAAATGTTGTATTACCTTTTTGGGAATTTAGAGATTATATTTTCAGAAACTTAGAAATTTCGAAATCGTATATTATTTTTTGGGGAATTTAGAAAGGAAATATACTTTTGGAAACTTAGAAATTTCTAAATCTTATATTACCTTTTTGGAAATTTAGAAACCATTGAAAATATTATATTTGTGGAAACTTAGAAATTTCGTAACGTTGTATTACCTTTTTGGGAATTTATGGGAATCGAACAATATGTTTAGAAACGTAAAAATCAACAAATACATTTTAACTCATAATATTTTTGCTACGTTAACATTTATTTCTTAATTACGCGCATACACGTTCTTCAAACCTAAAGGGCTAGTTTCTTGATACACCACAGACGATAATCAAATTATTCGAATTCCGAGTTGGCCATCGATGCAGTAAAACGGTAAATGAATGAAATGCACAATGAATCACCTTATTTGTGAATCTAGCATCCAGAATGGGTCAATAAATACCGTTTCAAGGCCAACCATATACTCCAAGGTGCTCAGAGCTTCTGGTTGTCTGTGTTTCAACCAAAAACGTACAGAAACGTCTGTTTTGGGATTCCTTTCTATCTCATCCTCTCTTTCTTTCCCTTGAAATCTTCTCTTTCGCTGTCGAGAGTGTGTGATGTTGGTCGAAAAAAAAAAGAAAAAAAAAAGAAAAAAGAAATAACTAACAGAAAAAGAAACAAACTCGATCGTGGCCGTAGGCCGCATAATAAGATTCCTCTGGCAAGGTTTCTTCGTTCCCGTTTGTTTCAACCTGGCAAGTAAATTTTGATTTATACCACTGTCGAACTATTTTTTTCAATTTCATTCACTTTCGTCAAATTCTCGAAAATTCTTTAACTTGATCATTTTATTTTCAATTTTAACCTCCTGACGACGGCCCATGGAGAAAGCTAAAACTTTCAATTGAATTCTGAACTATTACCGCAATTTCAAAGTATTCCTTTAAATATTCTTTTGTCCAACATACGAAAAACTTTATCGTTTAATAATTGGAATTTGGAATATCGTAACATTTAGACCCGGTTTCACCGTTCGAGGCTTAAGATATCGTTTTTTCGATATTTAGATAATTTTATTTCGACAAATTTTTAACAAAAATTAAATTACCAAGCTCGATAAATATATGAATCTACATACGTCATCGAAAATGTTCATTATCTCGGTGATAAGTGGTGTTTCGTTGAGTTTCGTGGTAAAATCTTGATCGAGCCAGGGAACCGAGCCGCGATCTAACGTTTCGATGTTTGTCTTTTCGAGTAAAATGGGTTCCCGCCATGAATTATTCATTCACGGATGACTAACGTGACCGAGAGACTATTGTTGTACGCTGATAACGAACACAACGTCGATTTACGGGCTCGTTTTGTATCATTTATCTATACGTTCGAGGGTGTATCTCAAGCTGATTTTGTGTTCTCGCATGATTTAACATTCCGTATTGTAAAAATCGATGATTCGAACTAATTAAAAGAAAGGTATTTTAACAGAGTTGAAATTCTTTGGAAAATCTTTAGTTCGAAAGTTAAATAAACGAGGGGAAGAAAAATTGGAACCAGAATCTCCAAATGAAATTATAACCTAGTGGAAGTACCTAGGTGATTACTAGGCGATTGGAATAATAAAATGTCAATTATTAGCTGCTCTGGAGATTAAAATACCTAACCCTAACCTAGTGGAAGTCCCTAGGTGATTACTAGGTGATTAGAATAATGAAATTTTAATTACACCTATCCCCCGATTTGCACGATTTCACTTTTCGTGTAAATCGAAATCGAAATTTCTTTTTTAAATCCCATATTTTAAAAATCGTGTAAATACATTATCTGTCGTTACCCATAATTTTATTAGCACCGAGGAATTTTCTTCCACTATTTTCAAATTTTCCAAATAGACACCATAAAATACTCTAACACCGTTCAAATGATCGATCCACAAACTTCCCTACGAATGTCACAGCAAAAGTACCATAAAATCAAACGTTCCAAAATTGTCCACCATCTTCCCAACGAAGACGAAAGAATCTCACAAGACAAATCCAAGAAAAATCTGACATTGCCCGAAGCTAATTCCTTCGTCAATCTTCGTCGCTGGTACCGTCGAACGTTTCAACGACCATCAGATATTCCGCACAATTTTCGATGAAGAAATTTCCCCAAAGGGAGTAACAACTGCGAACGATTTATCCATAGTGGGACAGAACGGTCCGTCGACACACTCTTCAAGGTCCAGTTTCGTGTTTTTTTCCTCGCGGCTCTGGGGATTTTTAAGGAGCCACAGTTTCGGGCCACGTCATTTCTCCTGGTTACATTTGAACGGCCGTGTGCGATGAATCGTGCTGGTATCTCGATGTTTGCGTGCAACTGAAGGTGGACTCGTACGCGTGTGCGCGTGTTTCACGCACTCATACGTACAGCGGGTTCGAAAGAAGTGTAGACACGAGAGAGACACGCGCGACCGACCTTGCATTTGCTTTGCATATATACGACATGGCTTTGGGCATGGTCACACGGAACACAACCTTGGCGGGAGCATAAACGAACGAACAGCACCGCAAGAGGAGGCGAGAGGAGGCCGACACCGGGTCCACGTCATGCCACTTTCGGTTTTATCGTCGTGTATCCGGCCACCATGCGATTTCCTCGCCTCTTCGCATATGTATCCTTCGAACAACCTGCATTCTGCTCCACGATCGCGAGAATTCTTCGTTGGATGACCACCGATGCTACGATTAGATGTTTCAGGGTGATGACTGACGTTTCAAATGATTGTGTATATCTTCTATCAACTTTCATTCTATTCTGTAGCTGTCTGATATTTTTATTGGACAACCGAAGACATACTATCATCAAGATTGTTTGCAAGGTTTTCTACCAAATCTTCCGCGAACTTGACGATTAATCAAATCCTTGATTATGTACCCAGAGATATCTCGAGCCGATGTTTCGGAGTGATGATGGTGGATGTTTGAAAATGTTGGACAGCAAGTTTACATTCGACCAGGTGGTTTGCAAGTTCTTTATCAAATTTCCTGTTGTTTATATATGTATTTTGTTGGATAGTTGTTTGAATTATTGATTGGAGACCCAGTAATACCTTGATTAGGTGTTTTAGGGCGATGATGGATGTTTGAAGAGGTTGGACAGCAACTTACCATTTGATCTTTCTTCTATTAACTTATATTCTATTTGGTGATTGTTTGTATTCTGGATTGGATCAATCTTTTACCAAATGTCTAATCGTCTCTGCAAATGTACATGTAACCAGCTTTGTGATATTTGATCATTCCTTAATTCCTTAATTGGATCTTCGAACACACATTGGAGAATCTGTGCTATGGGATGGTGAGAGATGGTTAGAAGGTTTAATTAGTCATTTTGCGTTTGAACGATGTATAGTGGTACAAATGTTTCTTCTATATTTCATAGGAAAAGTGGTATGTTTTTGGTGACATTTTGATACCTTCAAGGTTGTACTTGCTTACATTAAGAAGAAATTGATCGATGATTGATTCTATTCTTCATTTGTAGCAATGATATGGTTATTTGTTTGAATATTTTCAAACGGATAACTATGAAACTTAAAGAGGGATCAAAGGTCACACGTTACCTCTAAAATTCTTGATACTTTGATGACAAGTTGTACTTTGTCTATAACTACCGTCCCAATCGTCAAGGTTGCCGTTGAACTTACCGGAACCGATTGTTGTTTTTTCGTGTACGTATTTTCGACAGTCTCTTTGCTCAATGCCTTCTATTTATACATCTTTCTTGATCCTCTTGCCCCTGAGGACAATTCCTTGCTTCGCCAGTATCCTTGCGACCTTCGCTGATAGTAACGCACGAGACTCGATTACGATAGTCGACGGAAGACAAAAAGCACCGGCACGAATTGCAATGTTTGCGATACAAATCTGTTTTGGAAACTTGTCAATCGATTGTTGGCAATTTTAGAAGTATAGGATTCTAAAATATTATATTTTAGGGAATGTAGAAATATAGCAATTTCGAAATATTATATTTCTGGGAATTTAGAAACCTCGAAATATTATATTTTAGGGAATTTAGAAGCCCTGAAATATTATATTTTAGGGAATTTGGAAGTCCCGAAATATTACATTTTAGGGAATTTAGAAGTCCCAAAATATTATATTTTAGGGAATTTAGAAGCCCTGAAATATTATATTTTAGGGTATTTGGAAACCCCGAAATATTTTTTTTTTAGGGAATTTGGAAACCCCGAAATATATTTTTCTTTTTAGGGAATTTGGAAATTTCGAAATATTATATTTTAGGGAATTTGGAAATTTCGAATTATTATATTTTGAGAAATTCAGAAATTTCGAAACACTTTTAGTCAAAATACATATTTTCATTATTATCACCACCATATTATCATATGATAGAATGTTAATACTTGACAATCGAAAGATTATTTTACTTTGAGGAAAATTCCTATGAATCGGTTGGAAAATATGTGACAAACGACCGCATTGGTTCACGTAATTGGTAGGAAACTCACCAATAATCGGGCTAACCGGCTATTGAGGGCGATGAGAGTTTATATAGGGACGGTAATAATTTAGATGCCGACCATGCTGACGTTCTGATGATATTTCTCGGGATTCGACCATACTGTCGTTCCCTATTGTTTCTTGCTTGGAAATATTCATACTTTTTCGTATCAATCATTAGTTCTGTCTTAAAAAGAAAAAGAAAAATCTTTAGACGGTCAATACAACACATCGTCAATATTATTGAATTTGCGAGGGAACTGGTTGACCTGACATCATTAATTAAAAAGTTAATAGGGAAAGTATTTGTAACATTGATAAAAGCCAGCGTAAAGATCGATGTATTTTCAATAAAAATATTTACCATACGAGGCAAATCCAGTATCAAGAAAGTTGTACGGTGATATTAACTCAAATTTTTCAAGAACAAATAATCCTACCAACGATAGATCCTGCAGAATCTTCAAGACATCAATGAAAGGATAAATTAAAATGAACAGAAATTTATTTACACGATTCATCGTTCGGGTTTGTGAATTAGATATTTAAAACACAACGAAATGTGTTGCTATCATCAACCTTCACATTGGGTTATCTGTTCCTTTTTATTGCTGATAGCCGTATCAGGTGCGTGGTTTAATTACACTGTTTAACAGTACGTTGTTTTTTTTTATCTCATTCGAGGAAAAAAACATTGAGCGTTGACGGTAGCTTTGGGAAAATATTTAGAACGACAAATCTTGTCTATGAAATATCATGAAACGTCTAATTAACTTTCAAACACTCAACGTACAACTTCGATTTTTCATTAAAGAATAATTTTATTCTATAATATAATAATACAATAAGTGTTAGCTCGAATAAATATCGAATAAATAATTTTTAGGTGCCATCTCATAGTGCAAAGGTTTGGATAGCTTAAATTATTTCCAATATTCTAAGATATTCAATTTTAAACTAAAAAATATCTCGACAGTCTAATTTCAGCAACAACGTAGTCCTCCATCCGAAATTGAAGTTCGATATCTCCAAATTCACGAGATCAAAATATGATTATTCCACTCGTCGGACGAAAGGGTTAACATTGTTCGAATCGGTGTAGTTTCTCGTTCCTCCCGGTCCTGTTTCGGTGCCAGGCCGAATCCTCTCGATGGAAGATGTCCGCCGCGGGTCCCAATTTGGTGAATCAGTGGCCGGAATTTTCGGCCAACAGACGGGGTCGACCTCAACGAGATCGAAAGTGAGAATTTTAGCGCCTACCAAGGCTGCCGTTGCTCTCGAACAAAACACGCAGGGATAGCCTGATTGTTGGCTTCGTCATTGATATTCGAACGCGCGAAACTGTGGTGTCCTGGTGTGCATCTTCTTTTGTACGAAGAGGGAGGGGGAGGCAGAGGGATTGGAAGAGGGAAGGAGAAGGAAAGCAAAGGTCGACGTGGACGTTTCATACTTTTCGAGCTGGCAACGTATTTTTCGACTATTAACGTTTCGATTCTATCCTGGCAGAAAGGTATTCTTTGGTTTAGGGATCCCTAGATTCGATTATGGTTCCTAGATGGTTAGGAACTTGCGAATTGGCGCGAGTATCGTTTAAGGACGGTATTTATAATGCACGATGTTTGTTTTCGTATAAATTGTAATTTACTATAGAAGCGTCTAGGGATATTATATTAGATATAACTATACATAGGTTTGTAGACAAGATTTGTTATGTTCTGTATTTATTTTTTAGTAAATTTAGGATTTAAGTTGCATCGAAGCGTCTGATTGTTTATCACCGAATCTAGGGATCCCTAGGTTCGAACGCGTTGCACAGAGATGGTTAATATCTTTCTTTAATAAGTTAGAAAGTATTTTTTCGCATACGATATTTTCTTTTCAGGAAATTTATTTAAAAATTAATATCGATACGCGAAGTTCACTATAACCGTTTAGGGATCCCTATTATGCACCGATTCCTTAATAATTTGTTTATAACTGTACGCGGTATTTATCGTGTCCAATTCCTATCTTTTCTTTTTTTCTTTTTACGAATTTTAAACTCGAGTGCGTTTGCGAGTGAAACTTCGAGAATAAGCATCGTAAAGATCCAAATTACTTCTTGGAACTTTCCGACCGTCCAGATGAATCTGTCTTAAAATATACCCGAAATTCCGCCGATATTTGCACGGTTCGACAGGGTATATTCCGTGGGAGAGGATGCATCCTGGGCTTTGTTTCTATTGTTGGAAAGAGCTCTCCCTCTTTTTTATTATTTCAAGCTTTTTCCTCGAGGAAAAAAGATATCGATCCACGAACAACTCGGGTAACTGATAATAGTATCATTTTCTATCTTTTAGTTACGTACAAGATATTAATCCATTAACGCCCTTGATCGCCATTTGGAGATTTTGATTTTTCACGTATATAAAGGGCGTTTGATAGCTTAATGACATTTTAGACATATTAGTCAATATTGTTCAAAGCAGATAGCGTGTATTTTGTCTTTGGTTTTTTTTTTTCAACGAGCAAGCAAATTTGGAATTCATTTGTATGTTGAACACAACTTTTGGTTTGGTTTTTATGTTATTATATAATAAAATACCGTATAAAAATATGTAATTTAGAGGTTATAGTAACTATGTGTTACTGACTCAGTCTTTTGTTTTTTGAAAAATTGACCTGCCACGATTCCTATTTGGGACTTCTTTTAAAACATAAAATATTTCGGAAACAAAACATAATTTGAATATAATTATATTGTTTCCAATAAAAATTGTCAAAAGAACAAATTTGGGCGTTAATGGGTTAATCTGAAAATGTTAATGTTAGCTGTGCGTTTCAATGATAACATCACCCTTTCCTCGTCGAACTTTAGGGATGTCCCCGATTTATAATCCTATGGCTAATTGTGTGACTTCAGTTTCATATTTCTTAATTTCCCGCTCAGGAGATACCCCATTGGTTGGGGTAGCCCTGTGATTCTCCACCGTAGAAAAACAAGAAATTAAGGTTATCTCGAGGGGCAGATAACGAGAAATCACGACCGAAAGACGGTCTTTCTGCGTGTAACAGGCCGTGGTCGCGATTGTACGTGGCACGGATAATTAGTGACTCGCCGGTAACCAGTTTAACAAACGTGTCAAAGGAGCGGTCAACTTTAATATCAGGACAAAGACGAATGAACTGTTATTGATGGCACTTAACGCGTCGCAACGGCAAACAGACGAGAAGTTGTGTGCCGTTGTCGCACGTTTTACATCCCATATTACTCGGTCGGTGTAAATTTATCTATGCGTCACTGATACTTCGGCGAATTCGTAACTTGCGATTAGCTCTCTCCCCCCTTTCGACCCCCTTCCGTTTTGTGTTCAACAATTTTTCTTCCATTCCATCGCCACGAAAGAGGCTGCTACTCAGACATGTGGTATTCGATTCTTCATTCATTCTTTTGCCATTTTGACGTCTCCTTTCGGTCCAGTCGTTCTTTCCTGTCATCTTGATTAGATTCGATCTGAGATTCATGATTGATGTCCTGTCTTTGCGGATCTTGTACAGGACCGAGTTTTCCGTCTTTCAACAGCTTACACGTTCGATATCACGACTAAATTAGTGATGACTTAAGGAGATAATTTGGTAATTTGTTAATTAGTAATTTAGTAAGTTATTAATTAGTAAATTGGTAATTCGGTAATTTAATAACGAGGAAATTGGTAATTCAGTAACTTACTAATTAGTAAATTGGTAATTCAGTAATTTACTAATTAGGAAATTGGTAATTCAGTAATTTACTAATTAGGAAATTGGTAATTCAGTAATTTACTAATTAGCAAATTGGTAATTCAGTAGTTTACTAATTAGGAAATTGGTTATTCAGTAACTTACTAATTAGGAAATTGGTAATTCAGTGATTTACTGATTAGCAAATTGGTAATTCAGTAGTTTACTAATTAGGAAATTGGTTATTCAGTAACTTACTAATTAGGAAATTGGTAATTCAATAATTTACTAATTAGCAAATTGGTAATTCAGTAGTTTACTAATTAGGAAATTGGTTATTCAGTAACTTACTAATTAGGAAATTGGTAATTCAGTGATTTACTAATTAGGAAATTGGTAATTCAGTAATTTACTAATTAAGAAATTGGTAATTCAGTAATTTACTAACTAGGAAATTGGTAATTTAGTAATTTACTAAATAGTAAATTGGTAACTCAATTACCTTACTAATTAGTAAATTAGTAATTCAGTAATTGAATAATTAGCAAATTGATCATTCGGTAATTAACTAATTCGCCTTCACCCAAAATTTTTAATAACTTTCGATTCAAAAACCCAATTCTGAAATCTCCTTCCATACATGCTCCCCATGAAAGTTTATCCTCAGTTTAAATAAACTGTTGGCGAAAAAAAAAAAGATGTAGCAACTGGCATGTTTCACGTTAGCCAACTGTGTCGCGGTCGTTCACGGATACCCGGTTCTTGAATGAACCGGAAGGAACATTTGCCACGCTGGCCGGATGTAAAGATGCTCGTAACGGCGCGTCGGAAGGCCGGTGGAAAATAATGGTAGTACCGGGATTACTTGGCACCGGGACAATGTTTCTTCGTCCTCGGCGACCTACTTCCGGCCTGAGGAATTCTAATCGTACAACGACCAAACGATACTCCAAACACGAAACGTACGTGCTTGCTACGCAACGACCAATTTACTCAGCCACGCCACGAAACCAGCCCTTATCTGCCTCGAGTTTTCTTCGTCCTGACGATTTTTGCTAAATCAGAAACCTTCTCTCTCTGTGTGTGTCTGTGAACAGTTCTTCTTTTTTTCGCACGCGTAAAATTGTTTCCGCGAATTGTTTATACCAGCCTCGGGCTGAATTGGCGACGTTGTTTCCCGTTAATCTGTTTCTATGCCCTTAATCTGGAGGCTCGTTAACGTTCTAGGCGAGTCGAAATGTTCGGCGCACGAGATCTAGGGAGTTTGATAGGGGCGAGGAATGTGGACGATTAAAGAGGGAAACTGCAACGAATGGAGGCCGTTTCTTTTTCGCTTAGCTTTCGAATTTTATCGCCACTTTCCGCAAAAAGTGTCGTGCAGGTTTTTTGCCGTGTGCAATATTTATTTCGCGACGTTTTTCAAAATTTATCTCCGTTGCAATGTTTCTTGAAAATCTTTCATTGTACGTATATATCTTGTAACCCCTTGTCCTACGATTTTCCCGACAGGTGCGCCAATTTGAGCTAAATATTTTTTACTTCAGCGTTAAAACAAATAAAGGAAATTTAAATATTACATATACTTCGTTCTTGACGAACATTAACTGTGTAAATTGTACTCAGGAATAAACTTAAAATTTAATTATGATCAAGATTTGAACGGCAAAAGTCACATCTGAACTGTAAGGTGCGTCACGAGTGTGATACGTTATTGTGGGCCAAGGGGTTAATTCAACTATTTTCTGACATCTCTCACCGTTTTCTACATATACCTGATAATATAATTAACATAAGATTAAGCTCTTTCCAGCTCTTTCCAAAATATCTAGTTTCCTCAGAAATCATTTATCAGAATTCTTCCGTGGTGGAATTTTAATCAGTCCAACTGATCTAAATCGATTTAGAATTCAATCGATCAGTTTGATCCAAAAATCGAGAAAGAAAAAAGTACTCGAACCCATCGTTATCTATATTGCCCCGTATCGAGTTGCGCCTGGGACATCTTTCCGTCGCCAGTGGGTTTGCAAGTTGCGAAAGAGAGAAACGCTCGACGAAGCGCGATTCCGCTCGGTTCGACGCCGACGTCACGCGTCGCTTCCGAAATAGAACGACAGCAGGACGGAGGCGCGGTTCCTCGTCTTTCCCTGTGGTCCTTGTTCGTCGTTGGAAAGAATCGCGTATCGAGCGTGTCGCGAACAGAAGAAGCGTGTGTCTCCAGTTACGTCGAGTTCGCTCTCTCCGGGAGGCCGATGTTTAACCGCATGCGAGTGCACGAAACGAGCTATTACCATTGCCCGGCTGCGTTTACACGACTGTCGGCAATTACACGCTAGAATCTTGCGAGGATCCGACTCGTTTCTCGGAGTTCCCGGAACACGCATGCCCGACAGTCGCACGATTGAGGTGGACACGCATCGCGATCGCTTCAAGTCAACTAATTACCGTATGCAAAATGAACAGTACGCGAAACTC
Organism: Stelis phaeoptera; assembly: GCA_943735885.1. Classification (NCBI taxonomy): domain Eukaryota; kingdom Metazoa; phylum Arthropoda; class Insecta; order Hymenoptera; family Megachilidae; genus Stelis; species Stelis phaeoptera. The sequence continues at coordinate 11,681,585 of OX030933.1, forward strand.
CCTGGACCGTGGTTGTACAGAATGATTCTGATAGATTCTAGAGGAAGTGTCGCCGATTGGGCCGGTAGAATGTTCTTTGCCGCGTTGTGGGAGGGAAATATTGTACAGCATCGGTGATAGTGTTTAGGGATCTTCTGGGATGCAGTGGCCAGCGTTGACAGAGGACAGAGGACTAGGGTTCTTTGGATATCTAGGATTCATAGACATTGGGATCCTTAGACCCTAGGATTTTGAGGATATCTAGGGTCTTTAGCCTGGAAAGTCTTTATACTCTACGATTCTCAGACATTAGAATACCTTGGATACTTACAGTCCTTAGACACTAAAATTCTTAGAATACTTAAAGCTCCTAGATACTGGGATGCTTGGGAACCCCTGAGTTCTTAGATTTTAGAATCCCTAGACTCTAGGACCCTGGATCCTAGGACCTATAGAATCCTTAGAGTTCCTAGGGTCCCTGAGGTCCCCGTATTCTAGGATCCTCAGACTCTAGGACTTCCAGAAGGTCCCTAGAGAGTTCCTAAGTAATCCTTAGATTCTAGAATTATCTAGGATAGCTGCACTCCACGATACAGTGGTACGCTGCGTTCGTTTCATCCATGGGGGTTCTTCTTCTCGTTTCTGGCCTGTCTCGTTGTTCATTCACCGAGTTCCAGTAGCGACGAATGAAATTAATCGCGCCTCGAGTCCTTGGCGCTCCTCGTATCCTCAACGTGGGCCGTTTCGATCCTCTTTGTTCGCCCGGGACTGTTCGGTGTTCCCGTATCAGCATGCGTGACGCGTCCTCTTCGCGTGTGGGTTCCACGGGCGATGGAATGCACGCGCGTTGCCTCCGCGAGCGGACCTCGAGCGACCAGTTCGCGGAATATCGATGGACCTCGGTTGGACACATTGTCCGCGGTCAACCGATTGTCCTTCGCGAATGAAACTGGAATACGAACGCTACGTTTCGAACGACTCGTTTCAGAATATTGCAGTCCGATCCTTGTACCCTGGATACGTTTCTGTGAGTTAATTGGGACGATTGTTCGAGAAATTGTGTACCGAGTGGCTGACGTTGGAAACAAAACTACGTCCAGAGCTTGAAGAATGATGTGGAACGATGTTAAAGTTTGATAACGTCTGGTATCTAAGAATTCTTGTGTCTAGGGGTCCTAGTGTCTAAGAATTCAAGTGCCTGGGGACCCTAATGTCTTAGAATCCTAGCGCCTAGGGACCCTAGTGTCTAAGAATCCTAGTATCCAGGAGCCCTAGTGTCTAGGGACCTTAGTTTCTATGAATGCTAGTATCCAGGGATCCTAGTGTCTAGGAGTCCTAGAGCTTAGGAACCTTACTTTCTAAGAATCTTTGTGTCTAAGAGTTCCAGTGCCTGGGGACCCTAGTGTCTTAGAATCCTAATGCCTCGGGACCCTAGTGTCTAAGAATCCTAGTATCCAGGAGCCCTAGTGTCTAGGAATCCTAGTGCCTAGGGATCTTAATGTCTAGCAATCTTAGTGTTTATGAAAATTACCTATATCATATAACTTACACGTCATAGGAATACTATCCCAGAATTCAAACCCAGAACTTCCCGCCTAAAAACTTCTATCAACCATTCTGAGAGATACTATGGTCACTGATCTCCCGTTGTTCCACGTCCAGTAATACAAAATTGAACCTTCCGCCTTAAGTATTCGGCTGATTACCACAAACGAATAAAGAAACAAAGGAAATCATACGCGTCGAATCATATTCACGAAGAATTAACCTCTCAGGGAATTATTGTTACCCTGTTGAAACCCAGCGCCCGAAGGGTCTGATGTCCCTCGTACCCTTGGAGCTTCAGACAACGACCCAGGCTACTCTATCTGGCCGGTTCACCCGAAATTTCCCCCAGGACGATTTATATCCCGAAGTGAAGCGGATTTGCTTCGGTTGCTCGGTTACGAGGCCGGCAAGCTTCGCGGCGCGGCGCGGCGTGCCAAAAATCCGCCCGACGGCCCTGACGCGGTGGAGCAACAGGCCAACCATCATCAAAGCTTTGGGCCTGTGTTCCGAGCAACGTCTCCTTGGAGCAACAGAAAAGGGGGATCAGGGCGATCCATTGCAAGGCCCTTCCCATTATATCCGAACAATGTAACAAATAACCTCATCAGACTATCTCAGACGCCATTGTGAGGCGTCGTTCAACGTTCGTCGGAGAATGCACCTTTGCCGGCTGTTTCTTTTTCGGTTTTTTTTTTTTGTTACTTTCTTAATTCTTTTATTTTTTCCACTCGAAAGCAACGAGTTAGAGAGGAACGTCGGCTAGAGGTTGCATCAGGAGCTGGCCAGACTGCCGTTCGGTTTCATAATTCTCCGTAGATTTGTCAAGTGTCCTTGACTCGGGTCGAAAGAAAGGGGTCTGTATTTTCTTCTTTTCTTTTCTTTCTTTTTTCTAGAGGCCAGACAAGATTTTCCTTCCTTTAAGATTAATCCAAAGGACCGCCATTAGACGGTGGGCCAAGGAAAGTCTGGAAATTGGCCGACCGGTTCAGCCACGAGGGCTGTTTAAATTTAACCCAGCCTCGACTACTCCTTTATTCTTCGTTTTTCTCTCGCTACCCTTCGAACAATGGGCACGAAACTCGAGATACCACCACCTCGGAACCACCCTTGTCTCGCGATTCTGGTGAATTTCGAGCAAAGTCTTGCTTCGCCTCGCGCTTCGTCGACCGTGCTTGCGAAGTTATAGCCGGGGGAAAAAAAAAGTTTCTTCTCTGAGTCGTTACGGAACACTTGGACGAGACTCGAAGAATTTTCTTCTTAAACGCTTTTTACCGGAAGCTTCGTAGTTCCAAGGATTTTCATGAAATCTTACTAGAATTTTGTTGGACTGTTAGGTTAAGAATCGTTTTGGTTTTCTAAAGGAAAGAAATTCACTGTATCCGTCTAGGGATTCCTGGACTCGCAAGACACACATTTAGTTTCATTTGCCTGCGATTTTGAAATTAGTATTATTTTGAGATTTTGTTTCATCAATCTTTTAAATCTGCTTATTCGATAAACGTTCGTGTCTTTCGGATGTTTCGTACATCGATTCGAAGCTTATTGTTAGAATCTCCTCTTTCGCAGAAAATTTTCATTTTTCAATATTTGCGTATTTTGACTCATCCTTTTCAAGTTTTTATGAAATATGTATCGACATGATTTTTGCGAAAATCATAAAACCTTTTGATTCGTCGAAGGAAACGTGCAGATTCCAACGCTTCTTATTTTAAGCTAAAAGACTATGATTTGTTATGATAAATTATAAACGAAAATAGAAAATTTCTAATTTCTTGAAAGAAATATACAGATTTGAACGATTAATATAAAAACTCTATGTTTATTTAAACTTGCCATTATAAATCGGACATTTCACGGTAACAACCTAATAATAATCATCATTGTTTATACATCAAAATTCTTCGATGATCGAGTAATTAAACAATTCGCAAAACGGCGTATCGAGTAGTTATTTGTTCGAACTTTCGACCAGGAGGAAGAAGTCGAGTTGGCTTTTTGGCTCGCCTCCACGAGATACCGTGGCCAGGCTAGCCAAGCGGACTAGTCCGCTCGATTCCGCGCGCCCACGCTTCGCGATTCCCCGCCGCTTGTACTCGCGCGCCTTCTTATCCGAGTAACAGTTTTTATTTCGAGCCCAAAACCCAGCTGTGGTCTAGCTTCGTTCTCTCTTTCTCTCCCGCAAACGGGTCTCCTTGTCTCGTTTCTTCCGTTTGGAATTTCGGATAAATCTCCTTTTTTCCCCCCTTTTTTCTTTTTCATTTTCATTGTTTTTTTTTCTTTTTTTTTTTTTACGAGGCTCATTATGCGTCTCGCGTCGCTGTCCGGTCGACTAACAGCGTTTTACAACCGTGTCCTCTTTTTTTTGCTCGATTTTTCTGCTGGTCGATCTTAGATTTTTAAGGCTGGTCGAATATCATTGGACATCGGCGAATAACGAGTGTTTCTTTTTTTCTAAATTGCTTTTCGTTATTTATTTGTCATGCGTTTCTCAGCCGTTCGTATCAGATTACACGGGAATTATTGGTTGTGGGAAATTTTTATGCTCGTGGGAGATTGTGCGGGTTTTCGGGACATGTTTGGTGATCTCTTTCTGATCAGAGATACATATCGGGGAATATAGTTTTTCTATGAAACGTTAAATATATTGTATTAATAATGAGTTTGTGCGATACGGTTGTAATCGTGATTGTTAATTTTATAATCTAAATTTTGGTGATTAATTGGTTATGTGTTTTGGAAATTGGTAAATTTGTGAATTGGTGAATTAATAAATTTCAAATTTGGAAATTAGTAAATTACTACATTTCAAATGTGTGAATTGGTAAATTAGAAAATTCCATATTTGGGAATTAGTAAATTAGAAAATTGCAGATATGAAAATTAGGTAATTCGTAAATACCTGATTTGGAAGTTAATTACCAAATTTCAGATTTGGAGATTAGTAAATTAGAAAATTCCAAATTTGAAAACTAGGAAATCTGCAGATATCCTATTTGGAAATTAGTAACTTCACAATTTCGTATTTAGGAATTAGTAAATTACTAAATTTCAAATTTGCGAATTGGTAAATTAATAAATTCCATATTTGGGAATTAGTAAATTAGAATATTCGGAATTTGAAAACTAGGAAATCTGCAGATATCGTATTTGGGAATTAGTAACTTATCAATTTCATATTTAGGAATTAGTAAATCAGCAAATTATGATTTGTAAATTGGTAAATTATTAAATTCCATATTTTGGATTTAGTAAATTAGAAAATTCGGAATTTGAAAATTAGGAAATCTGCAGATATCTGATTTGGATATTAGTAACTTATCAATTTGATATTTAGGAATTAGTAAATCACTAAATCCCAAATTTAAAATTCACCAAATTCCATGTTCGATAATCGGTCATTAATAAACTCTAGAATTATTTCCAAAATATTCCATTATCTCTATTAATATGAATGACGGTTCCCAATAAAAATTCAAACGTCACCCATACATATTCATACATGACTTAACAATCAACCTGTTTATTATTTAAACATAATCTATGACTGCATCTGAAATCATAATCAAATAGCTTTCACTATACTAAAAGAAAATTGTTCATCAAAGAATGTATCAATGACGATGAAGATTCTCCACGAAAGTGTTGCCCCCTTTCTTTCTCACCACTCGGACACAATCAATTCCATGCAGTCATCGATAGAAATACATCAAGTCGTACCCGTAGCTGGTTGAGATTGATTTTCCGTTTCGCCATTGTTTCGTGACGATACGATGAGATAAGTGTTAATAGCGACGACACTGGGATAGGTTTTAATATCGTCTTGCGAAACATCCCGATGATTCTTGGAGACACTTACGCACGATTATTTTCTAATTAAATTTCCATCGATCCTTATCTACGTTTCACGTTGTTCTCGCACGATTGATTTTTATTCGTTTCTCATTTACGATACTTGGAAAATTGAATTTGATTTAACGCTTCGTATGCATTGTAGCGTGTACGCATGCAGATTCAGTCGATGTGTGCATTCATTATGCACACGTTTCTCGTTCTGGCGAACGATAGTGTCGGCTAGACATTAAGAGGACGCGATGAGTTTATTGTATCAATCGTACATTGTCCTGGCTGTTCTTATCGTAACTGTTAGATAACTGGAGTTAGGAAGGAGTCGAGAAACAACAGCAAAATGGATTTTTACGGTATATGTATATGTGTATTAATAAAATTTATATATTACAAAAATATGGATTTTGTAATTTTATATTTCTTTTTGTATAGGCAGAATAGATTGCTAGGGAATTGGGAGCTGTTATAGTAGGCGACTGTGGTGTTGGATTATGGGGAATGTTTGGAATTTAGTAAATTAGTAAGTTCTAAATTTGAGAATTGGTAAACTAGCGAATTAATGGATATTATATTTGAAAATTAGTAAATTCTGATTTTGAGAATTGGTAAATTAGTAAATTAATAAATTTAAAACTTGAAACTCAGTAAATTCTAAATTTGAAAATTAGTAAATTTTAAATTTGAAAATTAATAAGTTCTAAATTTGAAAATTAGTAAATCCTAAATTTGAAAACTAGTGAATTCTAAATTTGAAAATTAGTAAATTCTAAACTTGAAAACTAGTGAATTCTAAATTTGAAAATTAGTAAATCCTAAATTTGAAAATTAATAAATTCTAAATTTGAAAATTAATAAATTCTAAATTTGAAAATTAGTAGATTTTAAATTTATAAATTAATAAATTCGAAATTCATAAACGAATAAATTTAAATTAGAAAATTACAAATTTTAAAGTTGATAAATTAATAAATTCTAAATGGGAAGATTAATAAATCGGTACATTTAAAATTTTCAACCATTTCAATAATTTATAATAGTGATTAAATCATTATTGGGTTGTAATTATTTTCTTTATTTTTCCATCGATTTTATTCGACTTCAATTTGAACATGTGTATATGCACGACTGTGCACCATCACGAAATGTGGGACAAAGAGTCAGGTCTAGGCTGAGTTATTCAGATTAATTTTCTTTTAACGTTGTCCAGGCAGAAGCGGCCGGTAGCAACGGGACAATGCCAGTCACGGTGTCATGTCAGTCTCTTCCACGGTTTCATCAATCGTTTATTTTCATTCGTATCTGTCGTATTTAACGATTAACCATTTCTTACAACTTTTCAAACAAATCTGATTCCCCTTTTTATAGTACATTCCCAATCCTTACAATGTTCCGATAAAAATATAATATTTGTAAGTTTCCAAGTTTCTAAAAATATACAATTTCTAAGCTTTTAAATTTTCAAAAATACAGTATTTCTAAGTATCTCAATTTCTAAGAATACCATATCCCTAAGCTTCTAAGTATCCAGAAATATAACATTTGGAAATATCTAGATACCTAAAAATATATTTCCGAATTCCTAAATTTCTTAAAATATATTTCCAAGCTTACAAATTACTAAAATCATAAAACTTCAAAATATATAATATTTCAAATTTCCTAAGTCCCCAAGTCCCTAAAAATATAAAAATATTATATTTCAAAATTCCCAAATACCTAAAAATATAGTGTTTGAAAATTTCTAAGCTTCCAAAAATATAATATATAAAGATTCTTAAGTTCCTAAAAATACATTCCGCAGTTTCCAAATTCCTAAAACTAAATTTCTAACTTCTACATTTTTCCCTATGATTCCTATCGGTTGAATGATTTAACTTTTCCTGCTGCTTTTCTTTTCAATTTCAACTGGAAATATCTCGAGATTGTTCGAGTCCCATTGTTATCAGGGATAAACACGATCAGGCGATCAAACTTAATATTTATCGTCTTCGGGTCAGTCTTTCGATTCCCTCAAACTGTTTGCCTGAGTTCTTTTCCTCGCCAACGTTCGAGAACAATTGAAAAGCCGACCAATACGAGTACTTCAACATTGAATAATCGATTTCGGCCCATTCGGCGGACAACTTTCGAAGGGTGAAAGTGGTTTCAAGTCGCCAAGCTATCAGGTTGGAACGATGTTAAGGCTGTCGTGAACTTTGTCAAAGCTGGTTGTTCGGCGTACATATATACACATAGAAAGAAAAAAAATACGAAGCGTTATCGTTAACATAATTTATCAAGTAATAACAATTTTACAGTTGGTTGAGCCTTGTTCGAGCCGCGTTTCGACGCGTAAAACGATCGGAAATCGGTTATTCGCTAATGGATAATGCTAAGTTGTGAAGTGGTTGTTTCAATAAAGAACCAACTGGTTGTTATTATGAATATCGATGAAACTTGTATACCACTATATTCGTTGAGCTTTCAGCTTGCAATTGATGTACCACAAGTGCCATTTTGTGAAACTTTTATGTCATGAAATTTTGTTAGATTGAATATGGTTCGAAATTAATCATTGTTTCTCTTAAAACGTCTGATAGATATTTTACGTTAAAGACATTCAAGAACAACTTATGTAGTCTTTTTAATCAAACCTTGAGCTTTAATTTGATGTATCACAAGTTCCATTTTGCGATACTTTTGTGTCATGAAATCAAATCAGACTTTTACGTTCTAAAATCGATTATCATTTACTACATCGGTCACTATAATTGACAATAATTCATTTTGTACCAAGAATATTATCAAAGAACTTGTGTCATCTTTTTTATTAAACTTTAAGCTTCAATCTAATGTATCACAAGTGCTATTCTATAAAACTTTTATGTCATGAAATCTTGTCAGACCGTTTACATAGCTGGTCCACAGTAGGTCGTACATCAATAAAAATAAATCGAAACAGAAAATACATAACAGAGAACAAAAATTCAATATCCTTGAATCAGAAGAACGTAAAATTATCTTTCCCAAGAATCGTGAACCTGAAATATTTCTCTTTCCTTACGATTGGTTTAAATTAATGCAAATTACCGTGCACGCAGTATCGTGTGCTGATTTTCTGACGACGAAGCGTTTAATTCGACGCAGATTATGAAATTAGGATAGCGTGCAAACGGCTGCGAAGAACTGCCTCGAAACGCGGAAATGTATCGCGAGGATTGCGCAATTATCCCCAAATATCCGACACCGTTCCCGTGTAATTTAACGAAATCAAAAGAGAAAGAGAGAGAGAGAGAGAGAGAAATATATGTAACGGTTGCGCTCGAATTGCAAATGCTGATTTTTGACATTCCTCTGCGCTGGACACGTCTGACCTACTTTTTGACCCGCTACGCCATCGATATATAATCCGAGTTTCTTTGCCTCTCCTCTTCGAACAGAACAGAAATTGATTGCCCTCCTCGCGACGATGTTTAGATAATAACGTTGCTCAATGGCAAAACAGAATAAATAATTCCGAATTTTTTCAAGTTCACGATTCGAAGAATTTTCTATTTTACCGATGAATGTTAAAAGAACATCTATTTTTATTTATGTTCTTATGATTCATGATTTCTTGTTAATTCTTCTTGCGATAGGGATGGAATTTTTGTATCGTTCCATAGGTAGCTCGTAATGGCGTTGTAAAACAGCAACATACCGTTCAAACGACCTCACACTTATCAGTGTGTGCTCATTGCATACGATTGTATAATTATTACTAAAAAGATAATGCATTTAATCGAGTGGTAACACTTTTACATCTTATAATACCATTATTTTTTCATTAATTTTCTATTAATCTACACTTTTTCACGATAGAAAAATAAATCATGCATCGAAGGGTTAAAAAGTGGATCTAAACTGTCTTGGAATTCGTGGATTCAGTCGTCTAATCGTTTATTGCGATGGTCCTGGAGGACACTGAGATCTTTATCACATCAAATATATGTAAACAGACGCCTAAATCTCAAAAATTTTAAATCTTCTAATTCCAAAATGTACATACTTATCGACAGTTTTCATTTAAGAATCAGAAGATTTGTTCCACTTCTATCTAACCCTAGTAGTTGAAGGCTAGAACTTTGAAAAAATAATCACTCGAACAGATCACTCCAAACTAAATACTATCCCAGATTATTTTAACCGTAGCAAAAATATCAGCATAAGCTTCAAAGTTTCTGCATCGTTGACAAAGAGCAAGATATCAGTCGAACCAAGAAGAAAGCTCGAGCTCGCAGCAGTTAGGATGGATGTCGGGGCGGATGTCCGTCGTTCTTCCAGGTCGTCGGTCCTCGAGGCGTCGCGTCGTAAGGATTAGGAAGAAACCGCCACTGATATATTGCGAACACCCGTCACCCGGTCCCGTAGGCCGAAGAAGGAAGGCTGGATGACGGCGATAACAGTTATAAAGATTTGTAGGGACAGGTTCCCGACTACCTACGAGCAGCTGTTGCGTCCTAGCTAAGAGGAGATCGTTGTAGATCTTCCTCGTCGCTCGGCTCCTCCTCGTTCTCGTCCTCGTCGCTCGGCTTGTTCACCGGTACACCTACACCTACGCCACGACTGGCTGCCTTTGCTACCCACCAACCCACCTACCTACGTGATCCTGCCCGGTTAACACACTGCCACACTAACAACCGCCATTCTGCCTTGTAACGGTACATCAGTCTGCTCCTTATGACGCGGTCCTCTCGTGTCGTTGCACGATCGACGGGTACGAAAATCATGGATCTCGAGATTGTCGGACGAAGATGGATCTAGGGTCGGTTGAACTGGAGAAGGGTTCGGTGATTGGAGAAGGAGTTGGAGAAGTGGTTGGTGGAGATTAATTTTGGATAGGTTTGGAGGTTAGGGTTGGATTTTTCAAGAATTTCGGGGTTGAATGTTGAAGAATTTTGATATGGAGTTTTGGGAAATTTTAAGGTAGGATTCTGGAAAATTTTAGCTTGGGTGTTTGGAAATTTGGAAAAAGTGTTAGCGTAGAATATTGGAACATTCTGATATAGAATGTTGGATCGATCGATTCTACAAGTTCAGGAGTTGAAGAAGAAATGTGTTTTCTCTTATTTTCTTCTATGTGGAAGTTACTTTTTCTTTCTATTCGTGCTTTCACTGCCCTTCTATCATTTACCCGTTTTACTTTCCTGTCCCGTTCTACTATTTCACTTAATCCACTTTTCTTTCTTATCCTTCATTGTACTCTCTCTTTCTTTCTGTACTTTCTTTCTATTGCCTTCTGGACAATCTTACTCTTCACGTGTTTCGTTTATATACAGATTTCTTTTTTGAAAATTCTGTCGATTCTTTGTTGGATTCATGATTGCTTTTCAAGTCTGCTCTGTAATTCTGTACCTCGTCTTCGAGGCTTCCTCTTCGCGCATACAAAAGTGTGCTAACAAACCGACGAGATGGGATGCAAAGCCACGGGACGCGACGTATTGCATTGAAATTTTCTAAAATTCTGTCTTGGAATTTTCCAAGAACCCGCGTGAAAATTTCTCAAGATTCTGTGTTGAAATTCTACAATATCCAGCGTTGAAAATTTCCAGTACTCAGAGTTATAAATTTTCCAGTATTCAGCGCTGAAATTTCTCGAAATCCGGCGTTGAAATTTTCCAACATCCAGTGCTGAAATTTTCCAAAATCGATCACAGAAAATTTCTAATATCCAGTGTTGAAATTTTCCAGTATTTCAGCGCTCAAATTTCTCAATATCCAGAGTTCAAATTTTCCAGTATTCAGCGCTGAAATTTCTCAATATCCAGAGTTCAGATTTTCCAGTATTCAGCGCTGAAAATTTCCAAAATCCAGTATTGAAAATTTGCAATATCCAGCGTTAAAAATTTGCAATATTCAACGTCATAAATTTTCCAGTATTTAGCGCTGAAATTCCCTGAAATCCAGCGCTGAAATTTCACGAAATCCAGCATTGAAATTTTCTAGCAGCCAGCGCTGAAAATTTCCAATATCCAGCGTTGAAATTTTCCAGCATTCAGCGCTGCAATTTCTCGATATCCAACGTTGATATTTTTAAGTATTCAGCGCCGAAAATTTCCAATATCCAGCATGAAAATTTTCCAGCTTTCAGCGCTGCAATTTCTCAATATCCAGCCTAGAAATTTTCCAATATCCAGCTTATAAATTTTCCAAGCGAACCGAAAAAGACCATACGGAAAGGGATGAAAATGCAAATAAAAAGGAAGCATAGAGGAGGATCAGAAACGAGGAAAGGAGCCAGAGGAAGAAAGATGAATCGGAGACGATCCATCCGTTTGGATAGAAGCTGTACGCGCGAGCGAATCGATGGACACGAGCTGTCGTGCGTGTTGTTCTCGCGTGTGCGTGCCGCGAGTACTTTCACACGGAGGTGAACAACACGCGGCGGTATCCAGGCCAGGGGTGGCCAACTACTCCTGTTCCAAGTGAACACATGTGTGTTGTATACCGACACTGTCACACGTTTGAGCCTCTTTTTCTCGTTACGATGCGCCTACCTTCTTTTCGAAACGATGTAACTGCTAGAATTAAACGTTTCGCAGCTGCAATTGCATCTTGTGATCCGTTTCGTTGAAATTTTGTCATCTGGCATTTCAAGAAACGATGATCCAAAATCACCGTTGGTTCATTTCGATCATAGGAGATGGTTTCTGTTTTAGAGGAGTTTTTGATCCTCTGTAACTAGAATTTTCTACTGGTTAAATATTTTTATTTCTATTTCATTTGTTCACGCTTCGACTGCTGCGTCATTTATTGTATATAGTTGACGATTGAATTTTTATTCACCTTCCTAGGAATGCCAGGAATTCTTTCGTGTTAAATATTTATATTTTGGACTTGGACGACAGAAATAACGATATATATGGTAAAAATAATAGATAAGTATATTCATTGGAAACAAAAATGTTGGTTAGTGGACAACTGTAACGTGTTAATCGTCTGGTATAGCAACAGAATTATACGAGACACGAGATTACGGTAGAATTGTCGCGTTGAAAACGCGTTCAGGGTTCCTGGGGATCAGCTTGGCGGTAACCTTCCTTCCTTGGCAAACGTGTACAGGCTGTGCCTATTGGATGTTCCTCGTATGGAACGTCGAATCGAGACTCACGAACGGTACTGTAAAAATCGAGACTTTGGATCGATCGTGTCGTCAAGATTGTTGCGATTCTTCGTTCGGTTAATGGAAGAATCGCAAGCATTTTTTCGTTACGAAACGATTCTATCAATTTTCTGTTCAATAAGAGTGGAGAAATTTTATTATAAATTATGGTAATTTTTGTCATGTTTGAGATCTTGGCAATTTCAAGAATTTTAGTAATTTTCATTTTGGGAACTTTAGGAATTTTAGGAATTTTAGTAGGAAGTTTGGTAGTAAGTCAGTCATTTTATTTCCTGTATTCTTATAAACTAACAATCTATCAATTTACCAATTACAAATAATCCAATCTGAAAATATTAATTATTCTTAGTTTCAAAACCACCTGGACAGGAACTTTCCTCTCTCAATCGTGATTTATCAACGTTGATGAATTAACAAACATCACCACACAGAATATATACAATAAGATATCATTCTTGACTTTGCAAACATTCATGGTATCGTTACACTTTGAATCAATACATCAATTTTTCTTTTTGAAACACGATCATCGAACGGATGAATGCACCTCAGAATAAAATTGTATCAGACTATCATATCGTTTCAAAATTATTTACAATCGCTGCGATCGTTTAATGAACACAATATTTCTATGCGGATTCTCAAGTTGAATCGGCAAAAGTCGAATTTTATCGCGATCATCGCAAAATCCGCGCACCATGACTTGTTCTTTTTATTATCAGGAATAACAATGGACGGTTTATTCGCTGACTCGACTTTCCTTCGCGGCAAATATTGAAGCTGTTCGCGAGATAACACTTTTGCAGACTGGCGAGCATGCCTAACGGACGAAACGCAACCGTGCAAATCTACCGAGATATATAGATTTTTTTAAATTTTGTTTCTATCTGTCTCGATGTTGGCAGAGTTTGCCGGTGTACGTTGAATCTACGTCGACGAACGAATTGTGGAAACTGGAACAACAGTCGAAGGTGCATCGGTGTTATAGTTCGAGAACTAAGAATTCATTTCAAGATCTAGAAATTGGATTTTAATTATCGGGTTAGTGCACAACAAATGGAGATTGGATCAAATTGACTCAAAATCAATTTATTATTCCTTTATCCTCGTTGTTAAATTAATGTATCGTTTGAATATCTGATGAATATTAAGCGGTCAGGTTATGTGGATTTATTTTCGCAAAATTTTTGATTTTCAAGAATTAAGAAAATGAAATTTTTGAAGGTGAAGGTGATTGAGTGTAAGAGGCTTTTTTTTAAGTTTTATAACTACAACGTTTTATAACCTTGTCGACATGATTTTGAAAAAATTATTGCACCGATTGGGCTCAAATTTTGAGGGATTATTCTGTATCTCGAGTGCAAATGTTCATTAATATTTAACCCTGTTTTTAAACAATCTCAGTTGTAAAAAAGGTCGAAAAATTCATGAGTACGCCATTATGTATTTTCTTATCGAGGGTGAGAGTTTTAGGTAGTTACCATAACTACAGCTCCACTTTATAATAAAATACTCGGCTTCTTGTTTTCAAATGCTCCAAAGTCCTGATTTCGTGACGACAAGGTGAAAGCAGGGGGCTAACTTCAGGCCCAGTTTTCATTTACTTTCAAACCTCTACTTTTATGTATAAAAATGTTAAAATATAAAAATAAATGTTACTATATGAGAAAGAAATTCTTGAAAATATGTGCGATAAATCCATACTGACCTCTTAATTTCTGTAATTAATCTAAATACCTAATACGTTATAAAATATATTTACTTAATTCTTAATATTTCATTTTTCCTTCAAAAAAAATTGGAAATTTAAATCAGCAACAGATTAAACAGGCAATTTTTACCTGTGTTGAGTAACTTGGCCACATAAAGCATGTCTGGCTAACACGGAAGTCGGTCCCAATTACGTTGATCTCAGGAGAATTCGAGGCAGAATTACACGAAACAGCTGTCGAGGCCGTGGATGATTGATGCGCCCTGTTCTATGTAACGTTGTCGTTGACGAATGCAGCCAATAAATGGAACAGGGTGCATCCGAGATAATTACGATCGAACGAATTAATATCGGCGACGAATAAACCCGTCGTCACCCACTCCCTTCAAACTATCCAGAAATTCAGATTTCCTTCGAAATATTTTTTTATCCTTGGGATAAAATTCTGTCATTTTACAGAAAATCTTTAATTTTGTTCATCGATTAATATTAACGACGAACAAACCGTACATCACTCGCGTGTTTCAAATTAAGGTTGGTTTAGATTTTTATTTTAATTTCGATTTTTATCATTTTTAGAGGAGAAACTTTGTTCGTATTCGAAACATGGTGAAAGGTTGTTGATTTTGTCGCCATTGTAGCACGGTTACGTTGTCATAAGTACACTGTCTACGCTATAAATTAACACAAGAGAGAAACCGTGTTGTAACGTTGAATTACGTAGGCGTGAAGATGCACTTCTTGGACGTACGGTTTCTTGGAAGACAGCTCTTTCTGGTTGAAGATCGTTCGAAAGAACAATGATAAACTTTTATGCCGATCAAAGTATATGGGTCATTGCTAGTAAGAAATCTCAATGTTTGTCAATTTGCCGATATTACAATTTAACGAGTTTCTATAAAATGGGATAAAGAAAGTCTATAGTTTCTAGTCGACAATTCCATTATCCCATAGCCAAATAATTATCTGTCAAACTTCTTCGAGACAGATTTCGAAATTTTGATAATTTTAAGAAAAATTTCCTCAAATTTCAAGCAAAAATTAACTTAAATTCGACCGTAATTTTCGTTTTTCTTTTTTCGATTTTAAAAAGACAATTTTTGTAGACTTTTCGGCCAAATGGTTAATACGATCGTTTCGGGGGTAAAATAGAGTCGGCTGGTAAGAAAAGTTGAGGGGATGCGACATACCGTCTCCGAGGCACCGTAGCCTGCGGCGCTTGAAAGGCCGCGAATAAAATTCCGACCGCGAAGAAAAGTGGGACGCGCTCAGAGTGCATTCGTGCGTATGTATATATACGTGTGTATGAGATAGCCGGTGTACGGTAAACCGCAGAAATTGCACATTTGCATCTTCGTACAACCATACGTCACCGCGGAGGAGTCGCGTAATTACTCGAGCTTATCGAAATTTTATCGATTAATGGACGTTGTTGTGGGTCGGTCGTAAAAATCATCGTTTACTTACCGAAATCTTATCCGAGAGTCGATTGCAAAAAATAGCAGCTTGTTTGTTCGCATTTTATACGAGGGTTAATTGAAAAAATTATTCAAAGAAATTTCAATAAATAAAATTGCCAATGTCGGAGGTGAATTGCAATTATATCGCTTGATTGTAGAAATTTTTATTTAATTTCCAATATAGTTACTTATTCATTGAAATATTACCTGAGGGTTAATTGCAAAAAATTATTCAAAAAAATTAATTTCAGTAAAT
This sequence comes from Stelis phaeoptera, assembly GCA_943735885.1. Lineage (NCBI taxonomy): Eukaryota > Metazoa > Arthropoda > Insecta > Hymenoptera > Megachilidae > Stelis > Stelis phaeoptera. The sequence continues at coordinate 11,697,526 of OX030933.1, forward strand.
AAAACTGGCAATGCCTGAACCGAATTGCGATAATATCGCTTGATTATAGAAATGTTTATTGCCAATGAAATTTTTCCTGGGGGTTGATTGCAAAAAATAATTGCTTGCTTTTCGATATTTTACCCAAGGGTTAATTATAAAAAAAAAAAAAACGAACGTTCGCGTGTATCGGAGTTTTACTTGGTAGTTAATTACGAACACGGTCGGTTGTTTATTGAAATTTCACTTGGAGATTAATAATTGTAAAAACAACTGTTTTCTAATCAAAATTTTGTTCGTCGGGGATCAATCGTTCTGAAAATTGCACTGACGATTGCAAAAATTCTCTTCCTCATAATGGAGGGGGATGATTAGATAACGATTGCGTGGTTGTTTGTGCAGGTGTGAAATACGATTTATAAATCGACGATCTCTGTCAATGAACGACTCTTTCGAACGAGGGTTGCGAATCAAATGGCAGGTGTTTCGTGTGTGTCACTATTACGAAAGGTGTTCGTCCACTGTGTTGATAGAATATTGCAAAATTAATCGCAAAGGTTCGCATCCTATTTTAATAATAATTTTGCGAATAACCGCTTAAGATAATCAAATCTTCTCACCAAGGCGGAGAACGAAAATCGATACAGAAATAATGGAATTTGGATTAAAATGTAAAATTTGAGAAACGAAACACAAATTCAATTTTTGGTAACAAAATCCAAAACTTGTCTTCCATGATTTCACTTCCAAAAATCCTTTTCCATCGTATGTCAAAAATACCCTACTTTCACGAGTTAATTAGTTTCTTCGTCACTTTATAATCAGATTCAATGATAAATAACAAAATTTTAACCGATAATACGGTTTGCGAACGTAACTGAAAATAATTGTTGTATAATGTTTCGAGAAAGCTCAGAACGAATGAGATCATCGTCTGTCTGGGATCATCGGCGAACCATATCCAAGGTGAATTTTCTAAGCGCCTCTGTTCTTCGACCTGATGTGCAATTAAAAAAAAGAAAAATAAAAAAAAAAGACCGCCAACACCCCGGCAAATCAATAACCCGACATTTCCATAACGGAATTGCTTGTCTCATTAGATAGTCAGATTCGAGTCGCAACACGCGTCACGTTTATTATATGATTTGTACGGACGACGGATTGACCGATGTGTCGCGTCGTAACGTAAATCGATGTTAAATCAATTATCCTAATTAAATCCCAATCAAATCTTTTGTCGTCTTTGTTGGAAGTCTCGTTCGACGAGAATAGGATAAATTGGATTAATTGGATAAATTCGATCGAGTGACAAAATCGGAGCGATGGTGACTTAGACGATTTAGTGCATCAATTTTAGTAACGAAAATATTCGAAAGTGATATTTAGAGGAATCGTGTGAATTATCGGAGGGTTAACAAATTGGAAATATTTTATAAAGAATTTTATACTTCTAAGAAACAAAGTGGACATTTGAAAAATTGTGAAACCGAACCTTATTTAATTACAATAAATTGACTAAACTTCTATTAATTATTAAACAGACTTTTGTTTATCTACGAAAAAAGAATGTATTATTTAGAATATAAAATTTAAATTCAACAGTTCATTATACCTTTGGATTACAACAAATTCTTGTTATTTATCCATATTAAATCTAACTACAATTAAGAAGATTTATTTTAAACAGAAAGAGTCAGGCTTCGATTAAATTTATTCAAATTCAACAGTTCGATCTTATATTTGAGCTCGAATCGAATAGACCGGAGGCAGGATAGCAAGGAAGGAAAAAAGAAACGAAAATCGAAGGAAATAAAATAAAAAACAAAACAAAAAGGATCAGCCGGTTTGGCATTCCATTTCGATTACCTTGGCACAGATCCTTTCTTCGGAATCGCTGGCCACACTGTCGTATCGCATTAAAATTTACCTCGTCCGCGAACTCGGTTATGCATAAATAAAAGCCACGATGCATTCTTTAAGGTCAGTAACTCGCCGATCCCGTCTAGTGCACCCGATGGCCATGTTCAGCTTTGTAAATAATAAAAAAAAAAAATCTAATCTAAGATCTAAAAATACTCGTGGATTTCACGGTACTTTGATTCAGACTGATTTTGTATCCAATTTTTCTTTACAAAGTTTCTATTTTGAACAACAATCTTTGAGATAATCTCCTTTTGGTTTATTATTATTGAAAGTTTAAATATTTGTATAAAATTTGTTTTGTTTCAAGTTTGGGAGCTTTGTCTAAAGATGAGGATATCTGGGGGAAAAAGGGAAACGTCTTGTTGTCACTTTTGACGATTACAAATTTTCATCTTACCACTTTTTTAAGTATTGATAGATATTTATAATGGTTATCGTCTGTTTGCCGAAGTTGTTTATAATACAATTTATAGAGCGCTTATTTTGGAAATAATTTATTTGACTGGTTTGGAAGATTAATAGATTAAATATGGAAAACATGTAGTTTCGAAGTAGATTGGTTAATTTAGTAACTGGGTTAATATAATTACATTATCTAGTAACTTTGGGATTTCCCTATCTTTCCCTGGGGATCTTCGAACGTCCCATAGCAATGTTTCCTTTTCAATGTATATTTTTATTAATCTAATTTTGTCTACAACATCATAAGCAAAGTTAAGGTTAGAATCGTATACCAATTCCTTTTTCATGTTTACAAAGTTGAAAAATAATAAATTTCACAATGAAAATTCTAATTTATTAATTCTATCCCAACTTATACATCATAGTTCGTCTTATTCCATTCTTTTCTGTCACCCGAGACAAAAAATCACGCGACAAGCTGTCGAGAGCCATTTTCAACCGACAGCAGTCACTCTCAATGCAGATTTTTCTTCGAAAATGCACACGTACCACGGAGCAATCAGTGTCCACTGTCCAATGACCACAGCCACCCTTAATACACACCTGACGATCACTGCTCACGTTCACTCTAACCGAAAGGGTTAACCCTTTGCACTCGAAGTAAATCGATCCTTCCAGTAAAGTTTCCAAAATCCAAAAGCACTATTTCAGAAGAAAATTGCTACGAATTCTCGAAATTACGAAATTTGACATTTTCAAATTACCAAGTAGGCAAATTACCAATTTATAAATTATGAAATAAAGGAGTTGCAAAATTTGTAATTTTCAAGTTACCAAGTAAACAAATTACAAGGCATCGAAATTAGGCAATTTGTAATTTTGAAGTTACCAAGTAGGCAAATTACCAATTTACAAATTATCAAATATAAGAGTTGCAAAATTTGTAATTTTCAGGTTACCAAGTAGACAAATTACAAGGCATCGAAATTAGACAATTTGTAATTTTGAAGTTACCAAGTTGGTAAATTACCAATTTACAAATTATCAAATACAGGAGTTGCAAAATTAGTAATTTTCAGGTTACCAAGTTGACAAATTACCAATAATTTACAAATTATCAAATATTCATAATATAAAAATTGCTACGAATACTCGACAATCTATTTAGTTTCGTTTCCTTCTTTAATTCTCTATATCCTAATACTATAAACAAATCTTCAATTTCACATTTTTGAATACCCTAATAAATTACGTACGTCGCCGCAGAGGCGGCACACGAGCGCAAAGGGTTGAAATTTTCCAATCTGCCATTGTTAACGAATTAACTATCCGCTATTGATTCATCTTTCATCGACGAATAACAGGATCATCATCTCGCAGGGAAACGTAATTCGTGCCTGGTCGTTGGTAATTAACCGACAGGAAAGTGCACGAAGAGGTGGCGTATCCGAAATTTGTGCGGAGGGTGGGCGAGGTCGTTGCACCCGACGAATTCGTGAGATCCAAGGGGGAGAGTTCTGGCGGCTCAGGTCGCCGGAGAATGGTGATCAAGGGGTGGGGAGGCAGGTTAGGCAGAGAGGTTGATGGCCGGGTTTACTTCCTAGTCTGGTTGCTTGTATCGACCGGATAGCGTCCCGACGACTATAGCCACCTTGTTGTCCGACTCGGCCCTCGGGACGTGATCTAGCCCCTTCTCTTTGCCCCTCGGTGGACGGGGGATCTGGACCGTCTCCCAGAGGAGATCCCTAGGTCAGTGTTTGGAACCGTGTTTAGTTACTGAAGTGGTTGAACATGTTTTAACAAATTTTCTTTTTTATCTTTTGCTTTCGAGCTGTTTGGTACAGGTTGGACTTTTAAAGATGTTGGGCTACTTTAGATGTTTTAACAATTTTTTTCTTTTTGGGGGGGGGGGGGGGGGGGGGTAATCTTTGAGTTTTGAGAATTTTAATTAAGTAGGATCTTAGAAGACTTGGGTGTTTTAATCATTTTTTGATAATTTTTGGTTTTTGGGGATTTTGTTGTGACAGGATTTTGAAGGATATTAGGATATAATTTTTGGATTTTGGGAATTTTAACAAGATTTTGAAGGATATTTGGATATAATTTTTGGATTTTGGGAATTTTAACAAGGTAGGATTTTAGGAGACTTGGGTTCCTTAACGATTTTTGGTTTCTGGGGATTTTATTATGACAGGATTTTGAAGGATATTAGGATACTTAGATATTTTAATCATTTTTGGCTAATCTTTGAGTTTTGAGAATTTTAATTCAGTAGGATCTTAGAAGACTTGGGTGTTTTAATCATTTTTTGATAATTTTTGGTTTTTGGGGATTTTGAAGGATATTAGGATATAATTTTTGAATTTTGAGAATTTTAACAAAGTAGGATTTTAGGAGACTTGGGTTCCTCAACGATTTTTGGATAATTTGTTTGCAACAGCAGAACTTTTGGGAACATTGGGGTACTTCGATATTTTAATAATTTTTGGGTTCTGTAAATTTATCACAGTAGCACCTATAAAGACTTGGACAATTTAACAATTTTAGGATAATTTCTGTTTTTTTCAGAACTTTACTATCCCAGGACTTTTAAGGACATTAGAATACTTACACCAAATCCCATATATCCCACAAATTTATCTTTATTATATCTTCTTCTTCCTTTATTTTTCATGTACATACTAATTGGGTATTGTTTTACCCGCTAATAAATTTGTGAATTAGAATTCAAAATTTGAATTAATTCTACGATAATTTATAAAATTTCATCCAAACTGAAAGAATTCCAAACCTGTTTCTTCACCAAAAAAAGAAAAAAAAAGAAGAAAGGAAAATAAACGGTTCAAAAATCGCTTTCACGTATCAGAAACAGTTTTAAATAATAATAATAATAATATTATTGACGAAGACCGTGGGATTGGTGGTTCGAAAGAGGAGGACGAATTCACCGTGCAACCGGTCGAAGATGATTTCGGCAAACTTTGTTCTCTTTTTCTTTCTTTCTTCTTCTTTTTTTTTTTCTTTTCTTTACCAGGCCTAACCAAATTGTTGCGGTCATCCGGTAAGGTTGCTTTTCGGTAAATTACCGTGTTTGTCGGTAATATTGCACGCTCTTCTGGCATATTATTAGCGAGCAGACGCTTCGTGGGTTGTTTTTGGACGTTACGTTCTCACGCGAAGAGAGAGTCGTTCGAGAAATCATGTTTCTGTTTGATACATCCTGCAAATTGAAATCCTCATCTTTCTTCGGCCACAAAGATACTTGTTGTCTTCACCGATAACTGTAATCGAAACGGGGCCCTCCTTAAAATTGCACGGTACTGTTATACAACATTACGCGATACCGTTTTTGTTTATATCGAATCGTGTCGTATTTTACCATCGGATTTATGAATTTTAGTTCATTTTTCTTTCAGGAGAAAGTCAAATGTTTGTTTCTTCTTTGTTCCGATGAAAAATAGATAATTTGTATGAAAAGTAACTTTTGCCAAATGGCACGAAAATAAAAACATTTCTTAGCTTAATATTAAAATGTATTTAATATTTGTCATAGTGGATGTTTAGTCACGTTAAAAATTGCAACGCCAGATCGGCGTATTATTCAAATTATCATCGTTTCACGTTAAACTTAAAAATTTCTACTTACAATTTTCCGCGATTCTTTTTCCTTTAAATTCTTCCAGTCATTCGATAATATTAAATTTGTAATGATGGTCAGTTATGGTCTCCAATGATATTCAACGTAAAATATCCTTTCAATTCTTTTTCTATTTTTATAATAAAAATCAAAATCAAAGAATCGATTCTGAAATCAGTGAGTATAAATTCTCTTTACTTTGCAAATATTTCAAAATTTCATCGAATAATAAAAAATCACAATAATTCAACGAAGTCATCGATTATGCCATTTATTATGAAAAACTTCATTTCTTCTATTTTTTAATCGCACGAAGCATGAAACGTTAAAATATATTTATTTCTTTGGAAAACAGAGTTGTCCGGCTTTCGTTTGCGTTCGACGGCTAGTATCACCGATCGAACGATTGAAAATTTTCTATACGCCTCCCGTGAAAAGAGAACAAGACAGTTTTGTAGGATTTGCCGGTTCGCTTGCCACGTTTCTTACGTAATTTGGTTCGTTGCACCGAGAAGCAAACGTGAGAAACATCGAGAGGCGGTTTCGTAACGTGTTTAACCTCTAATAAGCCGCGAATTTCGCCCGCGATACCCGTGTCTAAGAAATTCACCGTTCCCTCGTATTGCACGGCCACGAGATTTTCACGTGCCACGTTGCAAGATATTTCACGGTGTGCTGAGTTGACATCGAATCGTTCGACGACTGATTTCACGTATTCGGTCGTTTAATTAACGGCGAATTAATTACCGATCCGACTTTGAGTTATTGTAAGCATCGTGATCGATATGTTAATTTGAGATAAGCTGGTGCTACGTGATTTATCTGTGAAAATGGTAGATTATGATATTTATGGTTTGTAAATTGTACAGTGTTGAAATTATGCATTTTATAATTTGTGAGTTATGTAGTGGATGTGCGAAGTATAAAATTTTGTAATTTATAAATTATTTGGTATAGAAATTTGGGAATTTGTAATTTCTCAGTTACCGAGTAGACAAATTACGATGCATCGAAATTAGGAAATTTGTAATTTTTAAGTTATCAAGTAAACGAATTACGAGGCATCGAAATTAGGAAATTTGTCATTTTTAAGTTACCAAGTAGGCAAATTACTAATTTATAAATTATGAAATATAGGGGTTGTAAAATTTGTAATTTTCAGCTTACCGAGTAGACAAATTACTAATTTACAAATTACAAGGAATAGAAATTAGGAAATTTGTCATTTTTAAGTTCCCAAGAAGAGAATTTACCAATTTACAAATTATCAATTATAGAAATTACGAAATTTGAAATTTTCAAGTTACCAAGTTGGTAAATTAGCAATTTACAAATTATGAAATATAGGGGTTGCAAAATTTGTAATTTTCAGGTTATCAAACTGACAAATTACCAATAATTTACAAATGATCAAATATTGGAGTTACAAAATTTGTCATAAATTTTCGAGTTACCAAGTCATGAACCTGTCATCAACCCTGTATCCTATCTTTCTCCAAACTTCACATCCTAGTGATTGCATTTGTTACAACATTCGATCAAACTAACACAATAAATCATCAATAACAGGAAAGATACTTTAATCTGTTTTTAAAATTCAATCCAATCAGTAGTTAAACGAACTGAACAAATTGCAAAAGTTATACCCTAAGTTCGGTCATGGAAATCTTTGATGATTCACAGGCTTTAGCCAGAGGATCATAAATGTCTTTGATTTTCGTGCGTTGATTTGTTGGCCAATCGGTGTATCGTATAATTGAATCAAGCTTAATGTAGACGTAATGAGAATTACATATGCATCGCAGACAGTATCGTTAACTTGATATCGTGTTTCAATTTACATGCGCCTCGATAATATTATCCGCCACGATATCGATGCTATTACCACATAAATTTCATTATTTATCGACGTTCGTACGACGAGCAGATACATTTTTCCTGATTATTCTATCGATTTCTTCCATTCATCCGATAAACTATCAAATATATTCTATTTAGAGTCATCCTTATCCATGGGATCGATTCAATGAATACATGCAGTAATTCGTAAATATTTAACGAATAGCTTTTGATTCCACGAAGCGTAGGAATTATGATATTTAAGATTTGTTAATCATTAAGTACAGAAACTGAAAAGTAAAGGAATTATGATATTTATACTTTCTGAGTTACCAAATAGATAATATAGAAATGATGAAATATTAGGTTTACAAATTATTAAGCATGGGGATTGTAAAATTTCGAATTTTTAAATTTTACAATGGGAATTGTAAAATTTACAAATTACAAATTATCAAATATCGGAATTACGAAAATTATAATTTTCAAGTTATCAAATAAATATAGAAATTCTGAAGCTTACAATTTACAAATTACCAAGTATAGAAATTACGAAATTTATACTTTCTGAGTTACCAAATAGATATAGAAATTATGAAATATTAGGTTTACAAATTATTAAGCATGGGGATTGTAAAATTTACAAATTACAAATTATCAAATATCGGAATTACGAGAATTATAATTTTCAAGTTATCAAATAAATATAGAAATTCTGAAGCTTACAATTTGCAAATTACCAAGCATAGAAATGACGAAATTAAAAATTTGTTATCTACCAAATAAATACAGAAATTTTAAACTATACAAATTACAATATTTATGCTTTTGGAGCAACCAACCGAAAATAAAAATCACAACGGTTCACAAATAGAAAGAAAGCTACGAGTATATAAAAATTGTACAACTTGAACGCTATTGAGTATTGCACCAGTAGGTGGAATAAATTTCTCCGGCAATGTTGTCAAGTATGCGGTTGAACTTTGTATCGCAGTATCAAATTGGATACTAAATTATGCAACTAAGTCAACGAGTTTCTCTAGAATTTTACGTTCAATCTATGGATATATTAATATATACTGTCAAACGTTGCAGTAGATTTCATGCGCATTAAAATTGTAATTTCGTTGAAAATTCATAGAAAATTCATTTAAGATATTTCTCACTAATTTCAAATACTCTAGAAGAACTTTCAATTTTCATCAAAATCAACCCCTTACCAATTGTATCATCGATTATGGAACACTCTGTATATTTTATTTTTCAATTTTAAGTTCAATTAACCCTCCCTCATTATATTCTTAGGAACCTAGAAAATTTCTAAATACAATAAACCACCATAGCATAACATAGAATATAATATATGTATATACAGGATTTTTCAAATACTTGCGATAATCTGACAAAAAAATATTTTAAAATATTTGCAATAAAACAAAAATTTGAAAATATTCTTATTTCGACAATTGCCAAGGTCACCTTTATTTTTTTCTTAATGGCACTTTATACTTTTGACTTAATATAATAATAGCATTATACCCCTGTACTACGTCGTTGAATTCGTCTTGATACGGGCTATAATACTATTAACTCAAAAATATAAAGTGCCATTTAAAAAAAAAATATAGGTAACTTTAGCAATCATCGAAATGAAAATTTTGTCGATATCTTTTTTATTGCATCGATTAACTTTTGTTTAAAATATTTTCTTCACAGATTATCGCAAGTATTTGAAAAATCGTGACAAGTGTTACGTGGGACACCCTGTACAATTTCAACCCCATTCGATACAGTACTTTAAACAATCCAAGCTCCACGAAGCCTTTCTAGAAACTCCAAATTTCCAATTTGAAAAATCACCTCACCCTCGAGATCATCCCTCCGTAACCATCGTTCGTCGAAAACCATGGAAAACGGGATTTTCAACAGTCGAAGCAGAATAACCACGAGATAGGGGGAGGGGAGGGGGATGAAGGGTGTACGGATCGATGAAGGGTGTCCCGGGTTGAGGACATCTGGCAGGGTTGAGAGCTGCTGGTTGGTCGGAGAGGGTTTGGCGAGGCGTAGGGTATGGGATGAGGGTCGGGTAGCCGGACGTAGAAGGGAAGAGGAAGAGGAGGAGGAGGAGGAGGTAGCAGACGAGGGATGGCGGCGGTTGTCAGGTGGAGGAGGGGTCGAATGGTGGCGGAGAGAAAGGTCGACGAACCCAGGGTCGATATCCGCGACCGACCAAACCAACATCCACCCCAGACTCTCCGCCAGCTGATCTACCTGATCTCCTCGATTAAATTGCACGGTCAGGGGGCGAGCTGTACGCTTTTTCTTTCCGGCTAGCCTCGTCCTTGCCACGTGTTACGACGACATTTTCACGCGGAACCTTATTTTTCCTGTCCACCTTCCTTTTTTTCGTCGTTTCGTCGGGAACGAAACTGAAGGTTCCATTTAAAAATAACTATGTTGATCCTCGAATCTCGAAAACACCTTCATCCGAAGAAAAGTTATGCAGACCACGTAATGTGATCCTCGGAACCAAACAACTTATGTCTGAAATATTTCTTCCCATCTTAAAGAATATAGAAGTTATTCAGGTGGCTTGCCATAGACGACTCACTCTGTATATAAGTTTATATAATATTTTATTTCGTTTTGGGGTTGCACTAAACGCTATCCACGATTTATCGATTATCTACCAACGTTTACGAAGCAGTTCCACCAGCTACGAGTATATTCGTATGTTCAACCATTTTCGATTAACTTCCCGAGGCCGACCCAATGGACCAAAAGTCGCCGCATCATTCAGGATCGTAGAAAAGAAAAAATACAGTTAGCCCAGGTATCGGGTCAACCTAGTCGTTGATATTTATCCCTGGTTTCGAATGAAAAAGATCGACGGTTTACCGGGTAGACATGGAGGCCGAGCCGACGTCTGATATCAGCATCCAGGGGCCGTTTGAATAGAGGCCAGCCGTGTATATTTTCTCTGTACACGCGTGTCGGGACGCGTTTTTACGTTACGTAGGACGGGAGGTATGTGAGGCAGGCCGGCTCTCTCGCCAGCCAACCAGATAGATAGATAGCGTGCTCGGGGAGATTGTATCTGCGAGTTCAGAGACCCCTTTTGCTTACAAGCGTGTACGTGTGGATTTCTTGCGCCACAGCCTCGGCGTATACATACATACGTGCACGCGTGTACACGCGAACGCGGCAATAGCACGTTCGCCGACAGTGATAAGGCTCTATCGGTGGCCAATAACGGATCACCGATTCCTGTGCCATACAATGCGACCATTGTGGAATAATTGGCCCCGTGGATCGGCTTGCTCTCCTAGAGACGTTTCGTCGTGCCGTAAAAGGATTTTCAAATAATAGCGCGTTGGTGATCGGGACCTGGTGCCGATGTCAGTCTTTTTTTACGAATTTGATGCGGTATGATCGATTAGTTTGTTAATTGAGGCTATCAGTTTGATATTGGTAACGTTATGGTTCGCATTTTCTATTATGTCGATGGTTATTCGGTGAGGTATGGAATATTTTAGGGGTTGGTTGTCGGTGACAGAAATTCAGATTGGTGCCTTGTTTATTAGTTTAATATCAATGCCGTCAAGCTTCTATTTTATTTTGTTAATTATTCGGTCGTAGGAAACTTGAGGTGTCGAACACCGGTGACGTCTGAGAATTCCGATAATTAGGAATATCGTTTACTAATTTCATAACCGAAGCTTTCCATTTTGTATTACTTTCCATGATATTTAATTATTGCATTATTTACAATTTGGAATTTTGTTTAATTGTCCACCACTAGAAAATACCTTCAGATTAAGTATCCCCAAAACGAGTATCATATTCCTCGCATAACATACATAAATAATATAAAAAATAGAGAGCATCGTGTACTGCATAAAATTACTTTATTTGCATTTCTGTATTAAGTTAAACGATTTAACGTACAAACGTGTAGGGCTGTTTGATTCGGATTAATATTCCTTTAAAAAATGACTGGACTGGAAAAGAAACGACGAAGATGACGGATAGGATTAGGAAATTTTGAACTGGTTGCCACGGTTATGGTGGACGAGAGGCGTGCAGCAGTTGAATTAACGATAAATCAGGAGCGAATTGAACCGATGGGAATTATTTATGACCAACCAGGATCGAGCACACAAAACGGGCTTCTTTGAGCTGTGTTTCTCGTACGGTGCACCATAAATACGATAGCCGTGAAGAATAGGGACGGCCGTAAAATCGAAACGATCTCGAAGCCGCGATTCTTCTTCTCGTTATGGCTATAATATAGTATCTATTAGCGCTGAAAGCTCGTGGGCTCTCTCGTTTGAGTTGTTGACACCGGATCTTGTACCGTTTCAACTGGATTCCGGTTCTGTATTTTTCATTTGGACAATTTCAACAGTTCTAAAACACTGGAAACAAGTGTTCCTGGGTTCTGGGTACTTTCGATCCTCTGTTTTATTACTTTAACTCATATTTTCGTTGATCCCAATTATTCTGTTTGAAAGTACAGATATTAAGGTACAAAAAATGGTTGAATAACTTTTTTGAAAAATCCATAGTTTAGGAGATATTTTGTGTTTTAGATTAGATGTGTTGTTGTTAAAAAGGGGTAGGAAGACCAAGGGTAGAATCGACCCTTAAACGTGGTACGCGGGTTCCTTGGTGCAGCCGTTTGAAAATCATCGAAGGGGTCGTATGTGCATTGGTTGGTTAAAATGTGGGGCAGTACTGCGATTCGTCCTTGGTTTGTCATTTTTTTTAGTCGAAAATGGATGAACATATTTTAACTCTGATTTCTAATTGTGTTTGAAGAGTTAAAAAGAACTTTTACGATTGGGAATATCGACGAAACCTTTCGATGGTCATTTTGGCCAGATCTTAAACTTTAAATTAATGTACCATAGGCGTTATTTTGAGAAACTTTTATGTCATGAAATTCCTATCAAACTTCGTAAGCTTTGAAATTGGTTATTGCTTGCTATAACTGGAGCCCCTCCATTTTCTTCTGGGAATGTTGATGAAACCTTTATATGATAATTTTAGTCAGATCTGGAGCTTCAAATTGATGTACCACAAGTGCCATTTTGAGAAACTTTTATGTCATGAAATTCCTATCAAACTTCGTAAGCTTTGAAAATGGTCATTGTCTCCTATAACTGGAGCCCCTCCATTTTATTCTACGAATATTGATAAAACCTTTATACAGTAATTTTCCTCATCCCCTGAACTTCAAATTGATATACCACAAATGCTATTTGGCAAAAATTTTATGTCATGAAAAACCACATCTCCCGATTAATCTCTCAGAATCATCCATTTATCATTCAACAACCAGTGTTTTCACCGTAAACGAAGGATCGTCGACCGGGTCCAGGAGAGAAAACAACCGATCGCCAAGAGCCGTGTGCTCGAAGGAAACGGCCACTCTCTCGTCGGTGCCCTGTTCCCAACGTTTCCCAAGGAACGAGGTGAAAGAAACCTCGGATCCGCTCTCCAATGTTTATCGATGGTGGTAACCGCGAAAACAACGCGAAAGTGCATTGAACCCCCCCCCCCCCCCCCCCCCCCCCCCTCCTCCTCTCCCACCATGACACGATGTCAGTTTCGTGATAACCGGCAATGAGTCACCGTGAGAGGTTGGCTCGTTGTTGCGTTTGGTCTTTGAACGACGGCCGTTTAACCGTCCGACCACGGGGGTATTGGGAAATCGTGGGGTATCGACATCACGGCTCGTTTCCGTCCGCGTAATCACGTGCACCGGTGAACAAGGATAATTTGTGTTGAACGCGTGACCGTGCCTGGACTGGAAGATTTATGCGATCCATAGACGATCTCGTGCAGGCTGGCTCGGCTTCTCGATCTTTATCTGAATCCGCTGGCCAATCTCTCTCCGTAGAAAGAGAGCAGACCTCGACTCTCGTACACCCTGAATGGAAGAATTTCACGCGTCTCGTTAACCCGTTCGAAGGATGTCTTTTTTTTTATTGAATGATAGCCAGAAGCCGAAATTTTTAAATTGTATTCAATTATCGAATGTTCGTGTCATTGTACTGTGTTCAATTTTGCAAAAGGTCGTGGGAAACGTTCTAAGATATTCGGAAACAGGTGGACCAGATTTCGAGAAGGGAATGATACAAATATTTGTATAGTAATTTATCTTACCGTGATATAAGTAATATCTGAATTTCATGTTTAACAATTTTTACATAAATTATATATGTTCTCGTAGTAGTGTCGAATCAGCAATTTGTAATTAATAATCAGTAAGTTAGTAACTAGTAATTATTAAATTAAATAGTAAATTAATCAGTAACTAGTAATTATTAAATTAATTAGTAAATTAATTAGTAACTAGTAATTAGTAAATTAATTAGTCACGCGGATTAATTAGTAATGTTTCTTTAACCCATTTGCATCCAAGCGCGGAATATTCCGCGATCCGCGACTGTCTGCTATCACCGAGCGCGGAATAATCCGCGCTTATTATAATTTTATTTATAAAATAATTTTTGTTTTTTCATTTTTATATAAAAAAAATAAAACAAAAAAGTAAAATGCGATGTTTGGGACCCTTAAGTAGGGTCATGATGCAAATGGGTTAAACAGATATCCCACTTTCGTATCAGCCAACCCAGACAATTAATCCAACATTTGTTTTTCTGATTTCAGGTAAGAATCACACGAATTGTCTACTTCGCCAATCTATCAGCTTAGATGCTTAGAAGATTCAAGGTAAAATGTATTGCTCTTGTTGTAAAAGGGTTTGTTTGATTTTGAACCTGAAATATCATTTTAATATAGGTTTATAAGTCAGGTAGAAAAATTGACAAAAGGTTTTAAACGATTAGCGGCGCGTATCGTATCGAGAGGTTTCCTCGAAACGATGTCAAGGCCGTGACCTAATGCAAGGTCGTCGACCCTCGACGAGTCTTCTCATCTTTCTCTGCAAGTTCTTCTATTTTCCAACCGTGGAATTTTCACCGTGCCTACGGGCTTGAACACGTGGAATACTATGTCGGGAACGTTGGTTACTGTTATTGTGCGAAAATTATATAGGTATGCTTTCGAACGAAGCGGCAGCGAATCATTTTATAGTAAAATTGTCGATGAAGCGTTTATACGATGATTTTCTTCACACCTTAAGCTTTAAATTAACGTGTCATAAATGTTTCTCTTAAATACTTTTATGTCATGAAATTTTTGTCAAATTTTATACACTTCGAAATCTGGCGTTGTGTGCTTCGATTGGCAACTAGTCGTTTCGGATTTATAACATTAAGGGGGCGTTCGTATGATAATTTTCCTCAGATTACAAGCTTTAAATTGACCCATTATAAGTATCCTTTTGAAATACTTTTGTGTTATGAAATTCTTATCAAACTTCTCATATATTTCGAAATTATACGAAATTGGTCGTTCCCCGCTTCCATTGACAGCCAGCCATTTTGTATTTAGAATCTCGATGGCGCACACGCATCACCATCTTCCTTAAACTTTACCCTTTCAACTAATTCCCTACAAGTCTTCTTTTATAATACTTTTGTGTCATGAAATGGTCCGTGTCTCGAGCTCGTCCACTCAGCACGACAATGGTAATTGTAAACCATCGAAGATACGCCATTTTCGGATTCTATTCCGTGACAGGATCCTCCTGATCGAGGATTCCCGAGACACGAATGGGACGCAGGATACGATTCACATTAAGGTCTCGTAGAGCAACGATGGCTTCGTCGATGAAGTATGCGACTCGCATATATCCGTGAATCGTAGGAAGCTCTTGTCGGTTATTTCTTTTGTCGCTTGCATAGGCAGCCACGATCGATGAAGAATGAAAGAGGAAACGGGTGGCGAAGAAAGAGGAGACGGTGTTCGATCGGTGTCGGTGACCCGTCATCGAATTGATCGGCCTGTTAATTAGCCGTGTCAGAATCCGACACCAGCACCTTTCTAATCTGCATGATAAAGGAGCGGCGTAAATTAAACGACGATAAACGACGTGGCTCGATTATGGCACGTGAGTCATACGATTCTTATCGATTATCGTGTCGCCTTTGCTAATGGAATTAATGAATATTTCACGCCGCTCCTTACCTGCCTAGAATCCTTCCTGGTCACTTCTAATTGTTCTATACTACGACGATTATTATTCATCGTCATAATCATTTCGGACTAGAATTCGAATCGATCGTTCGCGGGTTGAACGATCGCTTCTCGGTTTCATTTAGTTATTCTTGGGCTGGAAAATTTCCAGTCTTGCAATTTAGAAATTGTAGTTTCCGTTTGACCGCGTTGAAATGTGATTTTTAAAGTGGCAAGGTTACATTTTTCTAATTTTTCTATTTAGTCGCGATAGATTTTCGTAATTTTCTATTTAGCAGCGATGGATTTTCCGAATTTCCCAGTTAACAGCTCTAAAATTTTCTAAATTTCTATTTAACAACGTTAGGTTTTCCTGATTTCCTATTTATCAGCACTAGATTTTCCTAATTTTCTATTTATAAATTTCCATTTAGCTACGTTAGATTTTCCTAATTTTCTATTTATTAGCGCTGGCTTTTCCTAATTTCCTAGTTAGCAACATCAGATTTTCCTAAATTTCCATTTAGCTACGTTACACTTTCCTAAATTTCCATTTAGCAACGTTAGATTATTTTAATTTTCTATTTAGCAGCGCTGAATTTTCCTAATTTTCCAGTTAACAGCGCTAGAATTTTCTAAATTTCTACTTAACAACGTTAGGTTTTCGTAATTTCCTATTTCTCAGCGCTAGATTTTCCTAATTTTCTATTTAGCAGCGCTAGAATTTCCTAATTTCCCAGTTAACAGCGCTAGAACTTTCTAATTTCCCATGTATCAACGTTAGATTTTCCTAATTTTCTATTTATCAGCGCCAGATTTCTCCAAATTTCCATTTACCAACGCTTGATTTCCCCAAATTTCCATTTACCAGCGCAGAATTTTCCTAAATCCTTATTCAGCAATGTTGAACCTACCTAGATCCGTAAATTCCTCAGAATTTCCATCAGACTGTTTTAAATTTCTCTAAATTCCCCTTTAATA
Source organism: Stelis phaeoptera (assembly GCA_943735885.1). Taxonomy (NCBI): domain Eukaryota; kingdom Metazoa; phylum Arthropoda; class Insecta; order Hymenoptera; family Megachilidae; genus Stelis; species Stelis phaeoptera. Next base: position 11,714,375 of record OX030933.1, read on the forward strand.
ACGCTTACTTTCTCCAAATTTCTAAATTCTTCTAAATCTCCATTTGACGTAGCTAAATTTTCCCAAACTCCCAATTAACCAACATTCGAGTTTCAATCAATTCTACTTAACAAGATTACCGTTTTGTTAATAAACATAGGATCACAAGTTCCACGGGTAGTATCAATCGATAATCCTGAATTGTTCCGCAATGATGGCTTTTTCCACGAAGCTGTGTGTGTCATTGCACCAGCAACGAGGAGGTGAGACGGGTTGCATACAGAGTAGAGAGAGGATGAGGGGGCTAGGCACCCTCGTCGTGCACGCATGCACAATGCTCCCGAAGGGTGCAACAACCTCCTCCGCCTTGGACTAGGAAGAGGAGGAACGAGCCGAGAAAGAAGGCGAAGAAGAGGGACAGAAGTTGGCGAGGCGAGAGAATAGTCTACAGTCGCCGTTTTCAAGTACTCGTTGAAAACACGACAAACTTCCTCTTCTTTTTTCCTCCTTCTTCCTCTGCTTCTTCTTTGCCAACCTTTTCATATTTCAAGGTTGATTAAACCCGAGTCATACCTTGTCACGATATGGAATACAAATTTTCAATGCCTACGAATGCTGCGAAATTGTATTAATAATTTTTAGATACAACTCCCAATCCGTGGTAGTGTGGAAACAATAATAAACATGACTGTGTGTATTGAATCTTGTGGAGAACTTTGACGCCTCCGTTCCTAAGCTCCGATCCTTTCGTTTCCAAGTTTCCGAGCTTTCGGGAAGTTCTGACGCCACCGTTTCTAAGCTCTAAAGATTTCCTAGCTCTCCGAGGCCTCTGTGTCTAAGTTCCAGAGCTTTCGCGAAGCTTGAATTCCCAGCCGTACCAAAAGGAATCGTCCCGTGTCTCGGATACGAGAGGAACGTTCGAAGTCGACGACTGACGCTCGAGGCGTCGACGGAGCAGGAGCTGGTACTCGCAGACGCGCTGTTACAGCCCGGGTTTCGTTGTTCGTTTTCTGGCGTGCACGTTTAGAAAACTCGCGGTTGAAACAGGCCGAGCGTTCGTTGTCCGCGAGCAGGAATATAAAGCGTTTTATGGGTCTGTCTGGAGTAGCGAGAGCTCAACACGGTGGTGCAAGGCCCTTGGCCTCATCCGCGATCCTAGCTCCTCGGGCACGGCTTCGGCTCCGGGGTCCTTGCGCTCATCCTCCTTCTTCTCCTTCGCTTCGTGGATCGAGAGCGAAACCGTGGCCGACGTGTCCGCTCTCGTCCCTCGTCTATAAACGCTCGGAAGCCGCTATAAATCAAACGGACTCGCGAGTCGAACGAATGCCCGTTCGCGGTTCGTTAGGAAATTACTGGACGAGCTGTTGCCCGTTCCAACTGATGACAAAGTAACCGGAAACGGCGGCTAACAACGCCTCGCGGACGGCGAAGAAGGCTGGTCGATGGATCTGCGTTCTACGCTCGTTTCGAAGCTTATAGAAGTCTCTTGGGAGGTTTGGAGCTTCTTCAACCGGATTCTAGAACTACGTTACGGTTTCGAGGCTGCGTTTACGGGTTTTAGCGGCTTTCGATAGGTTTCAGGCTTCTGGTTTTAGATTTTAGATCCTTCCGTAGGCTTTTATATTTAGATTTTGGAGTTTTTAGAAGAGTCGAAGCTCCTATTTCTAGGATTTAAGGACGTTTGAGAGGTTTGAGATTCTGTCTCTGGTGTTTAGAGCTGTTCGAGTGCTTTGAAGCTTTCATTGTTTTGGCTTTAGAGTCATCTGACAGCTTTGAAGCTGGAATATTTAAGATTGGAAGCTTCGAAGCTTCTGTTCCTTGGTTTCAAAGTCCTTTGGTGGCTTTGAAGCTTATATTTCAGAGGTTTTAGGACATTTTCAGAACCTTGGACCACCTGCTTTCAAGTTTCAGAGCGTTCTGGTAGCTCGAAGCTGATAAATCTAGAATTCAGAGCCAATTTAATAATCCATACCTCAGATCTAGACTCTCATAACATTTGAAAGCTTCGAAGTTTCAACTCCTCTAAACCTCACACTCACTCGAATACGTTCGATCTCCCTATCCTAAATTTCAGTGTTTTCCACAACAAAATCTTCAAAGCTTCTTTCACAATTTCATAAACAAGAACCTTTAAGACACTCCTTTGGAAAAAAAAAAAACTATTGATGTTCGAATGATTTTCACAACCGAATTCCGAATCTATGAAGTTGCCACGATCTACTCGGGTTCAGTCACGGGAGAAAGGGTTGGGGCACGGTTTTCAGACGACGAGCGTGCACGGTGAACACGTGTCGTGGCGTTGGCCGTTGCACACAGGTGGAGTGCGGTGCATTTTTCCGTGGTGTGTGCAGCGTGATGCCGCATCACGTGTCTAGAATGTTACTTTCACTTTGCGCTGCGTGCGGCTGCTGACCCGGCCATAAGGGGGGTAAAGACGAGGGGGGGAGATTCGTTTCAGGCGCGATCCGTTTTGCAACCGCTCGCCACAGCTTCGTGAATCCGCTTCAAATTCTTATTTCGTACCTTTTTGCGTTAACGATCTCTTCGTCGTTCCTCGTTCAAGAACCACTTCGGGGTACCTAACATATCAGGCGAACAGCTATCGAGAGCTTCTGTGGACATTGGACATCTGTCACAATTGACAATTGCTGTCAGAATAAGGAGTTTCATTCTTAGGTAGATGCATGGCTTAATTCGGAATGTTATGGACTTCTGAATTTTAATTTCTTGATATGACGTCGAAAGTGGTCGAGGTTAGTCATAGCTAGATATACATGACTGTTATAGAAAAATAGTTTGGATTAAAAAATAGCTTTTCACTGACACGTCTGCCAACTCCTTAAGTTCTTATCTTTTTGATATGACTATGAAATTAGTTCTGGTTAATCATATCCATCACTTTCTTAGCTTTCAGGTATAACCTTCTTCTCATACTATAAAAATAGTTGATGTTAGTTCAATCGTCTGCCAATTACCTAGCTTTTAGATTAAGATTGTTTCACTGTCACGTCTTTCAACTCCTTAAGTTTCTGTATTTTTGATATGACTATGAAATTAGTTTTAGTTAATCATATCCACCACTTCCTCAGCTTTCAGATATAACCTTCTTCTCATACTATAAAAATAGTCGATTCTAGTTAGCTTTTGGATTAAGATTGTTTCACTGTCACATCTGCCAACTCCCTAAGTTCCTATCTTTCTGATACGACTATGAAATCAGTTCTGATTAATCGCATCTATTATTTGTCACATATGCCAATTTTTTCATCTTCTTAACGACGAGCACGTCAGAACGCAGAATCCCGAGTCGTAAGATTCGTCCGCGAACTTCGTCCCGTCCCGATATATATTTATTTCTGGCTTCGGTTAAGACTCTTTCTCTCTCTATCTCTCTGTTTCTGGCGTAACGGCAGTAGTAGCGCTTCGGTAGTTGCACCCAAGTGCATTTCACCGAGATTACGGGTGTATTGACCCCGGCGTCACCCCCTCGTCGCCCTTCCGCCACTTTCCTCCAACTACATCTCCTCTCCAGCCCGTTTTCTGCCTCCTCCGACCGGAGGTCGCCAACAACGATCATTTTCCCCCCCTACCACTTTTCTTCCCTCCTTCTTTCGACGTGTAACAACTCTTTATCCCTCTGTCTCCCATCCATCCTGACCCTGCACCCATTAACTCCATCGCTGGTGTGTTACGCCGTCGGCAATCGACACCGATACGCTCATGTCTTCTGTCGAGGGGGTTGAAGGGGAATGTCGTTGTTTTCAACGTCTACCAGATTCCTCTTGCCACTCGGGCTCCCGTCTACTCGTTTCTCCTCTCTCTCTCTCTCTGTCGAGGGCTTTCGAAGGGCGAGACGAGGGTCAAGGTAATTGCACGGCTCGGGATTGATCTTGACGAGGGAGCCTGAGTCGATTTCGAGTCATCGCCGATGGACAAGGTCAGGGTGCACAGGTACAGCTATGGCATCCAATCGTTGGAGGCTTAACGATAAACCTATCGACGTTTTGTGCACACCTGGTTTCTAGTTGAATATAAAATAAGTAGATAATGGAACGTATATAGGAACATACACGGTATTTTAATGAGAGCATTCTAATTAACACGTTGGCTGCCACGGGGGTCACCGGTGACCGGCACCCGAAATTTTTCACAATCAAATAATTACCAACAGAAATGATAAAACAAACCACGGATAGCGTTAACATTAAGCTAATAATGCTAGCTACCGAATTGAAAAGTTAAATTTGAAAATTAGTTGATTGTATCGTTAATAATTAGGATTTCAGCGTGTCTGACTACCCACGTCCGTTTTCACTGTGGCAGTCAACGTGTTAATTTTGTGATTTCAAATAAGAAACACTCGGTCGGTGATTTTTGATCACTTTGGTAGGTTTAGGGTTAAACAGACTTGTGTTTTAACGTTGTGATGTTTGTAAGGATTCTGATATTATATTTCTGTAATATCTTATCAGTTCTTCTGTTTACTAATACTACCTATTGTTAACTGAAAATCGATTAGTAACGCTGTTGAAATATTGTGAATAAATACCTGGCTTTCTCTCCCTAATTTTTAATTATTATCGAGTTATAAAACAGTAGGATTTATTTGTTCGAAAAAGATTGTTAATGATATTCAGTTTTTCAAAACTTGTTGGGATTTTCTTGAAAAATCAGATTTCTATAAAAATATTCAAGTACTTAATTATTGGTGCCAAACATCACCAATTAATATATCCATTAATTCAAGCATTGGCAATGCCAATTACCCAGCATTTCGAAAATGTTGATAGTTTTTCTGATGATTACGATATTGCGAAAAATCTTACAATTAGTTGTAGGTATGTATATCGGTCATTTTTCCCGCGAAATTAGAAAGTCGCCGAGCAACGGAGGATACGGGTTCCCGATACATCAGAGCCGGCAATTACCGTTGATCGGTTGGAAAGATTCACGATCGATATCGTCGTTCGATCGCGCGTTAAATCCTCCTATCCCAGATACAACCAGTCACTGAACATTTTTATACCGACCCTTAATTTTTATACCGATCTTGTCAAACTCGAATCTATAGTTTTACTTCCCAAAAATGATTATTTTTGATATAATAAAACAGAGTTAAGAATCCTACTATTTTGAAATAATTGAAAACCCGAATCAATGACAATTCATTATTTAACGCTCGTGAATTGTGACCCAAACTTTAGGAAAAATTCCATAATATTTCTATCGAAACTGGACTTATAAATTTGGAAATAAAAGGATTTTGTGTGTCAGCAAATAATTACATTGAAATTACATTTCAGTTCTGTGATTAAATTAAATCATTTACTAACAACGCGTGGTGTTTTAATTTTACTCAACCGGTATAAAATATTATACAAATCCACAAAATACAATACAGAGTGATTTACGATCGTGACTATAAGCTTCGAAAGGATTAATGAATGTTGTGTCACGATGACTCGGCGGCATATTGTCACAATACAGCAACATTGTGTATTAATCGACGGTTCGAAGATAACGACACACCTTCCATTTCTCTTATCTCAGCCGTTATCTTAACCAAGATGAGAAAGAAAAGGACGAAACTCGATCGGCAGGCTGTGGCCGGACAAGAAACGGCAAAAGGACGAATTCAGGATTCAATGAAGCGATCTTACCGGTCGACGATTAATTGCTGTTGATAACTCATCGCGCCGACACGTTTCTAAACAAGCGACGCGAAGCTTTTGCTGTATGTATGCTTTTACGAGCCGCGAAAACAAAGAACACGAGGACGAATGGTTTATTACGGGACGCGTCGACGGCCAGCTACGATAAATTATTTTACGAGATTTCTGGATAAACGCGGACTGGTATCTGGGATAAGAGACCAACACGCCAGGAAGTGAAATCGACGAAGCTTACGGGCCTGAATCGATTATTCCTGGTTCGGATAAGTGTCTTTGAATAATCATGAAATTTTCATTTCTTTTCTTTTATTTTTTTTTTTTTTTAATTTATTTATTTTATGCCGCATCAGCTTATACGCCATTAGCGACCACATTACAATACACTGTTACATTTTATATTTTACTTCATTGCATTTAACATATATGTAGTTGGATCCAATAACAATTTCTTGAAATTAATTACATCTTAGATTTTTTTAATTATATTGATCTTCTTCAGATAAGTAATTATTCCTTTTACATGTTTTTTTCTCATTTAAGCATTGTTTAATATCCTCAGGTAGTTTTTCTTTGGTTCTAATACTTGCACCAATTGGGCATTCTAGTAAGATATGCTTAATAGATAATACTGAGAGAGGTCTGTCAGATTTAGATATTAAATACTGATGGGTTAATTTTGTGTGGCCTATCCTTAACCTAATGAGTACAGTTTATGTTCTTCTTGTTAGGTAGAAAGCTGGGTTGTTCGAGTATATATCATCTCTTTTTCATTTCTTATTTTTAGATTTTATATTTAATCTTACCCGTCGTATTATATTTCTGTTAATCGTTGGCAGAGATGACTCTTTAAATGACGATATACTAACCTTATTTTGAGACGATTGGAAGAATCTAACTGTAAGTTAAGTTAGGTTAACCTTAAATCGAGAATTGACTTAACATTATTGCTTTTAAGTGGTGATCGAATCTCATGAAATGAAACTTGGTTATTGAAATTGACTCGGATTCGTGAGTACTTATTGAACTTCATCCCATCCCTAATCCTAACCCTTAAATGACGACAATTAGGGTGGTTAAGATTGTTTGACGAACAATCGAGACGGCAATGTAACCGCGTTCAAGGCCTGCGAGGCGCATTCCGTCGTAGCTTTTACCACTTTCCTGCTCACGTGCGCCGGAACGAGCACTCGTGGCAACTTGCAACTCGCCATCCGCCACCGGGAACCTGTTTCGTGTCGGTCCTGCCGGTTTTTTGCCATCCCCCTTCTACCAAGGATCGACCAAGTCCGTTGCTTATGCAAAACGTTCGCTTTTACCAATCGGTGATCTTCGGAGACTTCTCACGATTCCATAGATATCAATCTTAGGAAGACAAGATGATACTGAGAATAGTCGTAGATACCTATGATTTGGATTCTTAGATCCTGGGTAGCCTAATTTTAGGACTTAGGTCTCTTGGTCCTAAGTAACCTAGGTAGTTTGGTTCTAGGACGTAGGCTGTAGGTTTTAGGTGGCCAAGGTAGCTGAGTACTAGGTCCAAGGTAACCTAGGTATAAAGTTCTAGGACTCTGATTTCAAGATCCTAGGGTCTTAGTTCCAAGATAGCCTAAGGCTTGAGTCCCTAGGCTCATGGTAGCTTAGGTCTTAGATCCTTAGGTATAAAGTTCTTGGACTCTGATTTCAAGATCCTAGGGTCTTAGTTCTAAGATAGCCTAAGGCTTAAGTCCCTAGGCTCGTGGTAGCTTAGATATTAGATCCATAGGTCTAAAGTCCTAGAAGTCTGGTTTGAAGATCCTAGGATCTTAATTCCAAGACAGCCTAGGTTTTAAGTCCCTAGGCCCATGGTAGCTTAGGTCTTAGGTCCCTTGGGCTAAAGTCCTAGGAATCTGGTTTTGAGTTCCTAGGGCTTTACTTCCAAGACAGCCGATGGCTTAAGTCTCTAGGCCCATGGTAGCTTAGGTCTTAGGTCCCTAGGTCCAAGGTAGCTTAAACCTTAGGTCCCTAGGTTCAAGGTAGCTTAGGTCCTAGGTTTAGGCCTTAGTTCCAAGGTAGCCTAGGTTTTAAATTACCTAGGTCCATGGTAGCTTAGATCTTAAGTCCCTAGGTCCAAGGAAGCTTAACTCTTAACTCCCTAGGTCCATGGTAGCTTAGATTTTAGATAGCTAACCCTAACCCTAACATCAAGATATCCTAAATAACCTAACCTCAGGCCCAAGATAGCCTAGTTAACCTAATCTCAGGACCAAGAAGCCTAGATAAGTTAACTCTAAATTACACTATCCTCCAAATAGTAAGACTTGCCAAACCTAAATCAAAAATTAACTGGAATAATTATTTATCTATTGGTCCGTCCAAAGTGATCGATCGTTTCGCTAAAATTCCTGGAAGCGTGTGTACCGTTTCCAAAGCGGTTGGAAATCGTTTTCTCTTCTGGTTCCGGTGACGGGTTGTCACCGTTCTTCCGTGCCGTGTAAAAATATGAACTAGTTTCGGTCGGAAGCGAACGGACACGGTTCAGTTGTCGAATTAAAGCCGGGCAACAGGAATATATCGTGGCTCGACGGAGAAAATTACATGTCACCGATACGTGTCCAAGTGGAACACGGTTAACTTTCAACATTGAAGATGGACTACGTACCAGCCCCCTCGTTTAAATGTCTAATCGAAGCCATCGATAGGCTAGAAAGTGCTCCTATATCGCTCGTTTTACCTGATTCCCTCCACCTCGCAGGATATGAAATAGAAATTCGTCGAAGAACGATGAACTCTCTGCTCCATGTACTAGATTCCGATCGAAGTAAGGCAATTTTGATGAATTTTAAATAATTGTCTTCAAGAGAAAGCTACTAATATTCGATCAATTATTCGTAAATGAAGCTTTGCTTCGCGAGTCCTTTCACCTCTGACGAAGTTGTAGAAACGAAAGGAAGGTTAGTTAATTAAGGTAGCTGGATCGTCGATGCAACTGATCAGGAACCTCGAAGTCGACCAGAGTTCAGGAACTTTTCAACGAGTTCCATTCTCGTGGGAAAAAAGGTTCGTTGATTGGATAGAAAGACGTTCGGGAATAAAAGTTCGTAGCTCGATTTGACGAAAATACGTTTGATGAAGTGAAATGAGGAATTCAAAGTTATCTCTAAATTTATAACAATTCTATAGAAATAAAGGCCAGTCTTTCAATCACAAAGCTTTTCAATAAAGTTTATAAAATTTCTATAACAAAGTTAATAGAAGTCCTACATACCATAACACTATAATCCATATTTCAAAAATACCCTTACAGAAATAGTGATTAGGGTTACAGTTAGATTAGGGTTAGGTGCTAAGTCTTTTGATAAAATTGATATAAATCCTATAGCAATGATAATAAAAATCTCACAAATGCCATAGAATCTTCAACTACGATTTAATGGTAGTTCTGTAGAAATAATGATTAGGATTCTGATAATAAAATTGATACCAAGGCATGTGGTGAGGTTAGTAGAAACCCTCGTGAAAGTCACGAACCATGATCACCCACGATCTCAGAGGTGCTCAGAAAGCAGCACACTGTTAGCGAAAAATGTTGATCGAGCCTGATCAGGGTCCAAGAACCCGGACATTCACTAACCAGGCAACGTCCCACATCAGCATCGTCGGAAACAATATCCACCTAAATCTACTTATGAATCCAATGGTTGTCTGAGTTGGTATCATTCTCCGATATATGGCTAGGAAAATAAAGAACATCTTCTTTCCTCTTCCTTTCTTTATTCTTGCTTAAGTGTCCCGTTGCTGGAAAGCTTCTTGTGGTTACCAACCTTCGTATTATCTGTCTTCTTCTTGACACACAGACGTTTCTGTATGTATAAACTATTATTGAAAAGTATTGAATTGGTAATTAAATTCGTGAGGAGGTAATGTTAATTTGAATTGGATTTATGTCTGCCTTGTTGGTAGAAGAATAACAGAGTGCAGCTTTTCTGGCGGTGGGTTGGGATTGGAATTTTTGATCTGAGCTAAAAGTTTTTAAGTTAGAATTGCCTAAATTAAAATTTTCCTAAGTTGAAATTTTTAATTTAAAATTTCCTAAGTTAGAATTTTCCTGGCTTCAAATTTCCCAACTTAGAATTTTCCTTGGTTCAAATTTCCTAACTTAGAATTTTCCTAGGTTCAAATTTTCTAAATTAGAATTTTCCTAGGTTCAAATTTCCTAAATTAGAATTTTCCTAGATTCAAATTTCCTAAATTAAAATTTTCCTAGGTTCAAATTTCCTAAATTAGAATTTTCCTGGCTTCAAATTTCCCAACTTAGAATTTTCCTAGGTTCAAATTTCCTAACTTAGAATTTTCCTAGGCTCAAATTTTCTAAATTAGAATTTTCCTAGGTTCAAATTTCCTAAATTAGAATTTTCCTGCGTTAAAATTTCCTAGGTTTGAATTTTCCTAAGTTAGAATTTTCCTAAATTAAAATTTGCTAAGTTAGAATTTTCCTAAATTAAAATTTTCTATTTTAAAATTTCCTAAGTTAGAATTTTCCTAGGTTAAAATTTCCTAAATGAAAATTTTCCTAACTTAAAATTTCCATAAGTTAAAATTTCCAGTTTTAAAATTCTCTAATTAAATAATAATTTCTACACTAAAAATTTTCAAACAATATTCCATTACCACGAATCAGAGGGTTACATCGATCCACGAAAGATCTACTCGCCAGTTGATTGCAATGGTAGCCAAAGATTTAAGCGTATCGATTTGATTTTTCCCCAATATCGTACATTTAAAGACGATCGAATACTTTTGAACGTTAGTGTATACTCAGAGAACGAGGGACCAGGAACGTTGGATGTTGGTGCAGCTGCAAAACACGAGTTTACCTGTTCACGTGCTGCGAGAAGGTGACCGTGCCTCGTATAGCCGAGTGCATCGAACGAGGTATCCAGGCTGACACCCACGCCAGAACGTTTTCTGGGCCGAAAAATCGTCAGGAGAGCGCCGTTCACTTCCGTGTGGCCTGTTGCGCAGACCGGGGAGAGCCAGAGTTCTCTCGCTCGCTCACACTTGGGTTCCGGGTCGGTTTTTCGCCCTGGAAACGTCGCGATTGTCGGGGCCCAGGCTTGGGCGAGTCGGGCGTGACCAGTTCTCGATTTTTTTTCCCCCCATTTTGCTTTCCTTTTTTATTTCTTATACTTTCTTTCTTTCTCTCTTTGCTCAACGTCGCCCCTTTTCTCTCTCGTCTCACATCGCGAACAACCGAGTGTGCACCAACCTGGCAGTCGAACTTGTCCATCTTTTATCGATACTTGTACTTATATTTCTCTTCTTCTCGGGATCTTTTAAGGATATTTTGGAGACATTTTGAAAGGAGTATGTTTGAAATGATATTAATCTGGATCGAAGGGATTTTGTTATTCAGAATTTTGGGAAAAGAAATTATACCCAATCTAGGATAGTTAAATTTCGAGGGTGCGGGCTGGAATGAAAATTTGCAAGTAAGTTTTACTAGCTTTTCAGTAATTACGGTGCTACGAAGACACCAGAGCGTGGTCACTTTATTTCTGTTCGTAATTAAGATAATTTTGTCCAAGATAGAGGAATGTTTATAGTTCCTTGAGTTACGAGGATTGAAATTAAAATATACAAAAATATTCTAAAACCAATTATCACCTACACAAATCATACAAAATAGTATTTCGATTAAAACAAATACTACATCAAAATTTAGAATATGAAATTTCAATAATACATCATGAATATTTCACCATTCATCTTCAAAATATCCTCTTTTTATCGAACCAAATAATCCAAAAGGACGTCCAGCCAGCCGATTGTCTCCGTCCCCGATCGAGCAACCATGGTGGTGGGCGAGAAGGAAAGGTGGATCGTGAGGGAACGGGAGGGGAGGGGAGGCAAATGAAAAAAAAAAAAAAAAGGCAATAAGTGTGCCGATCAAGCACGAGGGGATCGCCGCGACGGAAAAATCTATTTCGCGGTGGAAACGTATAGCGCGAGGAATGTACACGGTGCATCGATCGTTTGATGGGCAACGGCTTAACACGGTGCAGCGGCCAGTGGCGTAGTCACCAGTTGCACACCCACGGGTTCTCCTAGTTCCTTGGCTCGCGTGGGCAGTCTCTCGAGCCCGAGTATTTACGTCAATCCGACCGATCGCGAAGCGGCTTCCAACGACGGGACTCGGTCATCGAAAGACAACCACCGGTCTTCTGGCAATTTTCTGACGATTTTGCGAATGTGTACGTGCGTTTCTTTCTCTCGGCGTGTGTGTTAATCGTTCGATCCAACGCGGATCTGAGAAGACGGTTCTGAACAGATCTGCTATGGTCGCTGGATATTTGGACGAGAAGTCTTACACGATTCTTCTGTTGGGTGACAGGTATTTTTATTCTCATTTATTTATGGCGATTTTTCATGGATTTTTAACCGATTGCTGTATCGTTGTTTCGTTAGGCGCGTCAGGCACAGATACATATTTATCGTTACGGTGTTAAAACGAATCGAGAAAGTGGAAACGTTTTATACGATTTACGTTTGACGTTTGAGCTGCAAAGCGAGTCACGAGTCAGACTCGTCGAAGCACGGCAAGGGGTTAATAAATTATGGTTGTTGATTTTTGTACAGTGGTTTAGGGTTATCGTTGTTACTTTTGAATAAATATACTCGATATGTTCCTAACACTTTGAAATATTAAATTGTGAAATGAAATTCACGACCCCGGACGCTTATTTCCTGAGAAACTTTTTATCAAAATTCGACGGCTCACAATTTGTGTTTATCTTGAATTTAAGTTTCATTCGTTCGATGATGAATTTTCTACCGCGTGTTATTTCAAAAAGTCCGTAATCAAATTTAGATCGTCAATGTTTCAACAGCCTGTAGTCGAAGATTTAAGGACAGGGTTAATTTGTAATTTTTGAAAAGTATACAATTTTATACAATTTTTAATTAATGTTTATCTAACTACTTGGATACTCGATTTGCAATAGTTGTAGTTCAAAATGAAGTCATCGGCTCGAATAAGCTAAGCGAAAGACAGTCATTGAACTCGGCGTGCTGGACAAGGTGTACCAGCAGTTGACGTGGATTAATTGTTCCTGGGTTGTCACGATTTTTTATCAGATCCCCGACGAAACGACTTCATTTTATTAGCGGCAAATCTGCTTAAGAAGACTTAATTATTCCTTACAACTCACTCGTCATCCCTGGTTTTAATTCCCCTTTCGATTTTATCCTATTGGATCGTTGCCCTTTGCAATTTTTTTTTCAATTTTAATACGTATATTTTCGGTCGTACCGCTGTGTGGACCTGGTGTACGTGTATTTACGAAGGTAGCGCTGTTTTTTGCGAATCAACTGATATTTGTGGCGTTAAGATTATACTTTGGAAATCGTATATTTACGGGGGTGGCGCTACAGTTTGGAAAACGAATATTCACGGACGTAGTTTTGTACTTAGTTTGGAAAACGCATATTTACGAGGATAGCGGTATTATTTGAAGAACGTGTATTTACGGGCATAGCATCATATTTTGGCAATCGTACATTTACGGGAGTGACACTAATATTTAACAAACGTATATTTGCGGCGTATCGGATATATTTTGGAAATACGTATATTTACGAGGGTAGGACGTATATTTACGGGCGTAGCGTCATATTTTGGCAATCGTATATTTACGGACGTTGCATCATAAATATTTTGGCAAACGTATATTTACGGCGTTTAGAATATCCTTTAGAAAACGTATTTTTGCGCGAGTAGCAGTATGGTTTGAAGAACGTATATTTACGGGGCGTAGCATCATACATATTTTGGCAAATGTATATTTTCGGGAGTAACACTAAATTTTGACAAACATATATTTTTTATAGCAACAGTAAACTTTGGAAAACGTATATTCACAGGGTTAACGCTATACCTCGACAAAAGTATGTTTAAGAGAAATTAAACGAATTATTTCGGTATAAAAGTTCATTATGAGTTGAATTTTGGGTAAAATAGAAATTGATCAAAATTAATTTGTTATTCAAATAAATAATGGATGTTGAGTTTGTTGCGCCTAATTGGTTAGCCACCAGAGTATCCCAAGTACATAAAGGTTTAGCAACAGGTGTAAATTAAGATACCAGTCGAAGTTAACGATCGATCGTCGAAACGCTCGAGTGAAGTGCAAGTTGCATCTCGGATGGCTCGTTTGAGCGAGAGAAATCGGTGGAAATTGGGCCAGTCGGTCAATTGGAAATAACGAACCCTCCGCCAACGTGTTATTTCGAAAATTATCCATAAATAGTGCCCGGATCAGTACACGAAGCAAAAGAAACAATTGATAATAACCGTTTCTCCTAATCAACGTATAATTTCGTTAGAATCGTTTAACCAATAAACGTAGATTTTCTATTACTATAAATTCCTGTCCATTAACCCTTGATCGATAGACCGGTATCTGAAATATCGATGTCACATAAAACTTCAATTTACAAAGGAAATAAATACACTCGGCCTAGAAATAAGAAAACCATATATATTTTTTACACCCAATCTCGCTAGTCGATCCAACGCCGATCATTCAATTTTCTATTAACTTCGTAAGCGATCCCTGAATTATTTCACCGTGTCTCACGATCCTCGGGATTCCAGAAGAGTTTCGCGGAATTCCTCTTCGAGGTCTAAAAGGAAAACGATAGAAAGCGGTGGATCGCGTTTGAAAACTGCATCCAGCGATTAGAAGAAGGAAACTTTCACGCGAGCAGATATTTTCTCTACGTGTTTCTGCGACCCGGTGTCGACAGTCAAAATTTGTAATTAGAAGCCTTTTCGAATATTTCAACTCACGCTTCGGCTCGAAGGGGGGTGTTTGTTTAATTCGAGAAAGCTGGCCGACACCGGTGGTCTGTGCACCGTTCGATAAGACGACGTTCTTAATTTTCAATTATCCTGGTTATTAAGGCCGGGGAGAAACTTGGCAGGATGCTGCCGCTCGCTGCTCCTTTCACATTGTTCGATCGTGAATTTGTTTATCGGTCGTTTCAATCGGGCAATCGACTTAATCACCGGGATTAATTATTAGATTTTATCAGGATTATTCATGTAATTTGTTAACGTTTATAGGCTTCGTTGCGATATTTATACGATTTTTGTTGAAACTGTATGTTCGAAGAAGCGAGCTAATTGTAGGAATGTTGAAACAGAAAATATGTTCGTGATAGGGTTAATTGATAAGTATTAGGTTGGTGCATATGAAATGTCCGATTTTGTTTCATCAGTTTTTCGCGTTTCTTACTTGTTTGTCACGTCAAGTTTTCTTAATGTAAAACAACGGATTTATACGATATGTGCATCTTTTATTATATATCTTAAATTTTGTTCGATCAAATTCGCAATTTCATCCACATTAATCGTTGATGGTCCGCCACTTCGTTTTCGATCATTTAAACAAAAATTCCCATCTTTAAACCTTCCGATCCATTTTCGAGCGGTCCGTTTATTAATCCCAGTATCGCCATAAACTATAAACGCTACAAATTTTTGTTCCCCGTCTCTTCCGCGCTTGTTTGCTTTCGAAAATAAAAAAGAACCAACTGGCGAAAATGAATATTTTGTTCGCTCGTTTCAAACACCCACTTTACTCGATCGCGACCAACGTCGCAGATATATCACACCCACACCTTGCTTAGTTTCATACAATACAAATTACAGTCAAAACAAGCAGCGGTTAAACGCAATATTAACACAACCGAATAATCTCTACCATCACCTCAAACGTCCCAAACAGAAAATTCTCATGAAAAACTTGTCTCCCTCTCGCGTTTATTGAAAATCACCGCGAAGCATGATTATCAAAATCGCGAGCTAGGTTCTCTGATAACAGTTTTCTCGATCGAGGAAGTAACACCGTTGCTCGCGCACACGCACGACACACTCAGACACGCGAACGGATGCACGCGCGACACGAGGTCAACGGCACGTTGGAAAACAACCGTCGTCGTCGGTGCAGTATGATCGTACAACCGTGTACAAATGCATATATCTCTGTGTGTGTGTGTGTCTGTGTGTGTCATGCGGTCGTCCAATATTATCGAGGCAATTTCGATTGCTTCCTTTTTATTTTTTAACCCCTTCGCGGCTGTCCTTTGTTCGACGCATGGAGCTGAGAGAAAGAGACGCATTGATTGTTGCAGCCGAGTGGTAAATTCATTTTTCTTTTTTTTCTTCTTTCGTTTATGACGATGTTTGTTCCGAGTGGTTCTTTATTGGAGCGTTTATCGAGGAACTGTTTGTTTTTTTCCCTGTGTTTTGCAGCTTTCGCTCGAGGAGTCTGTTGGACGATCGGAAATCATTCTGTGGATCTTTGGTGTTTTGATGATTGTGGGACGTCTGTTTTTTGGAAATGTAATTCTGAGATTTGATACTGGGTTTTTTGGTATTTTGATGATATGAAATTGTTGGACATTCACGTGGTGACGTTGGTTGTTGGATTATTAGGTATCGAAATTTGGTACTTGAAGATTGTGATGAAAATTCATGACATAAAAGTTGCTCGAAATAGCACTCGTGATGTATCTGTTTAATGCTTGAGATTCGAAGAAAATTATTATATAAATGCTGTATCAGTATTCCGAATACAACAATGGATGCCGCCTGTTCAACGTGAACAATAATCAATTTTAGAGTGTATAAAGTCTAACAAAAATTCATGACATAAAAGTTTCTCAAAATATCACTCGTGATATATTAATTTAAAGCTTAAAGTTCGGTAAAAATGACTATGTCATCGTTCCATCGATATTTTAAATATTAACCAATTGGTCCTTCGATACGTCAACTGATTGACTATCTGAAAATTTTCTACTCTCATTGTTCAATTTTTAAAAATCAACCAGAATAATTAAAAAAGAAATGACTAATTTCAATAGAATAATTAAAAAGAAAGTCCTAAATTCTAGAAGTATCGAAGGACTTTTTATTCTTTTTTCATTTTCACGATCTTTTCGAAGCGTCCCGGATAAGATACTAAAAGGGTCAATCTGATCATCTTCGAGGAGAAATCGTGGCTTGCGGAGATGTTCAATTTGACCCAACAAGAGGTTGATGCTTCGTTTGCATCTCGGTCGGCGATTCGTTCGCGCGGATCTGCAAAAAGAGCATGAAATCGAGCTGGAGTAGGCGTAATGGCGTTCGATGAAAGGGGAAATTGTTGGGGAGGGAGGGGAGGAGAGATTTTCACGTCGAAGAGGGAAAGAGAGAGGCAGAATTTTTCCTGGGCGGTGAAACTGTCCTGCGATCGACTTTCCGTGCGACGACCTGCACAGCGATGGATTTAAATCTCTTTCGAACCCACTTGTTCCTTTCCTTACAATTGTGAACTTTTCAATCCGTACAGTATGGAAATTTATTAAATATCCGAACCATTGGTAATCGTTATTTTTCTTAGAAATAATGTTTTCACATTTTTAAGTCGAGAATTATTATTTTTCGTTGTTTTTTTTTTTTTGGGTTAGGATTAAGTTAGGATTAGTGCCTCGTAAAGTTAGCAAATTTGTAGGCTTACGGTTTCTTGAATTTATAGAATTTGTGAATTAACAAAATATTACAATTTTTAATTATCAATCCCCGAACTTCTGCAATTAGCGATCGGATCATTAGACATAATAATATATCTTACAATTAGAGTTAGTTTTGGTTCGAGAACTAATGCAATTTACTAATTTACAATTACAAATGTTCCAAAAGCCGCTGTTCTTCGTATATCGAGAATTTCGTATATTTTCTTTTTAATAATTCAGATAATGGGTGTATGAAAATTTTCTGTGTTTTTGTCATGTTTTTCGATGATGAGATGTTTTTCTTTATAATCGAAACGAAAGGGAGTTACGGATGGAATGATAAATTAAGGAAGTTTTATTTTTCTGTCAATTTGGATCGGTTGTGGAGATTAATTGAAAATTGACCCGAAGCAACCCAGCCAGCATCGTACAGTTTTCACCCGTAGACACGGATGATTCTTTGCCACGATCTATCACGATGACGATGATGAAGCTACGGGAACGGGTTGCGATTTTAATGGGCCCGCACGTTGTCAGGAATAACTAATGCCTTTCATTTGCGTTTTTCTTGCGTTTTTTCTTGTTTCGCGCAGCAAACGACCGAAGGATCTCCCTTTCCATCGTTCTGCTCTGTTTCTAACCTATCAGTTTCCAATCGATTTCTTAGATAGACTTATTTATTCGTTTGTTTATTCAAAAATTTGTGGTGATTATTTTTGGTAGAAATTGTTATTTTGTCGAATCGACAGAAACAAAGTTGAAGTTTTTCATTTTACCAGTTTTATTCATTTTATATCTCAATTTGTTTATTTAATTTCAACTACAGGCAAATTCAAGTTGAAATCGTCGATTGTTAATTATATTTATTTATGTTTAATTGAAGCTAATTTTATCTATATCAATTTACTAATTTGTTTACTTAATCTTAACTAAAATCATTTCTAAGCTAAACGCTTAATTTTAACTTAAAATTATACATTTCTCTCCAAATTCTCCTATATCAATTAACTAATTTATATATTTCTAATCTAAATTCTCAATTTCAAGCTAAAATTACAAATTCCCAGGTTACTAAAGCTCCCAAACATTTTTCCCCTCATAACATCCTTCCAACAATCTACCCTGCGTCCACAGCAACGTGCCACGATCGAACGCCACGTTTCTCGTCCAAAAATCGACTCGATTCTACAAAATCGTCCACCAAAGGAACCACCTGATGGCACGACCGATCGGGAATCCAGAGCGGTCGGCTAGAAAAACCTGCGGGGTTACAGAGGCAACGACAATTTGACGAGGAACGTTCGCGCCAATTCAATTACGATTACGACGCGATTTTGATCGAATTGCCTAATGATTGGTTCGAAAATCCACGGGGAAGAAGGGGGAGAAAAAGGGAACAAACAAACAAACTTTCAGAATTCCACGGGGTCAGAGCTCGTAAAAGCTTTACTGCCGTGGCTCGAATTAACCCTCACCCCTCCTTGCTCGTCCAACCACCAACAAATTGAAATTGAACGTGTCGCGACGAAATTGGCCTCTTTAACGGTCGAACACGAGAGTTTTGATGAATGAAACTCTTTGGATCGGGTAATCGCGTTCCGAGAAGGCTCGAAGGACGGTGCGGTAGGTCAGATTTGTTCGTTGGGATGTGGTGAATACAGGGCGTGCCATAAAGCGTGGTCCCATGATGAATTTACTACGTTAAAATATAAATTGGATCGAAAGAATCGTTTGCGGTGAACCGAGTCTCTGAGGACTCTGAGAGTTCGTCCTGTTGGACGAATTAATTGATTTTACAAAGGAGTTAGATAAGAAATTGATGAGATATAATAAATATACTTTTGGTAATGTTGAACGGTAATGTTGCTTTGAAATTGTTTGATTTCTTTGAATTTTAAATATAATATTTCGAAATTGTAAATTTACATTTGAACAAGTATAGTAGTAAAACTTTTTGCCGATTGATTTATTGTTGAAATTATTATATCGATTAATATAAATACCTTGATAAATTGACAGTACGATGTATGTTGAAGATCAGGTTAGATGCCACAGTAGTAACGATCAAATGTGGTCAGACAGCTTATAATTTGGTGTGTTATTTTTCAAATTAAACTTCTTGATACTTTGCATAAATAAGATAACATTTTTTTGAACTATTTCTTATTTTAGGGATTTGGTGATTGTTAATGTAGTTAATAACTAGTTAATTATTTAATAATCAATTCAGTTATCAGATAAATGGTTAATTCGGTTAATTGGTAATATTAAATTCGTGGTACAGTTTACTTATGACCATTGCGAATAAAATGAATTTTTGAAAATATTATTATAATGAAGTATTTTCCTTGTTTTTTTTATAATTATATTTTTATAATTATAGTACTGAATTTAGGTCCATAGGTTATGGTGCAGCGTGTACAATTGTTCGTTCAGGGTTTCCAGTTGGACCCAGGCTGATTATCTCGTTTCCAGTCAGCTGTTGTAATTTTTGATTGCGAAAGACAGGCTGAACGGTACTTGTCCGCTTGATGAGGATGTTTAGGAAGGTTAGAGGCTGTCCATTGGGCAAGGTTTTAATGAGGAATAATGGGTGTTGAGAAAATGCCACTTAACCCTTTCACTTGAACGTTCTTTGTGCAATTACTAAAACCTGATCAATAATTAACGAGACAATTCAGGAAGGAATTTTATCCTCTATCGTGATCCAATGTAGCCTTTAAAATTGACCATCTCAATTATTAATGATTATTAATTCGTTTGGAAATTTGATTCAAGTATACGAGGAAAAGTTAGAGAATGTAATTTATAATAAAGCAGAAAGCAATTTTGGAATTTAATCTTCTCAGATTCCAAGTTTTCTAATTTTAGAATTTCAGTCTTCTCATATTTCAAATTTCCAAATTTGGGAACTAAGTTTGATCAAATACGAAAATTAGGAATTCAGTTGTCCCAAATTCCAAACTTCCAAATTTTAGAATTTCAGTCTTTTCATATTTGAAATTTCCAAAGATAGGAACTTTTTTTTCTCAAATACCAAAGTTAGGGATTCAGTCGCCCCAAATTCCAAATTTTCAAATTTTGGAATGTCAGTCTTCTCAAATTGCAAATTTCCAACTTTAGGAACTTAGCACCAAATTTCCAAATTGAGTAATTTAGTTTTCTCAAATACCAAAATTAGGAATTCACTAGTCCCAAGTTCTAAATTTCCAAAATTAAAAATTCACTCTTCTCAAATTCCAAGTTTCCAAATTTTACAACTCGGTCGCCACAAATTCCAAATTTCCAAATTTTCGCATTCAGTCTTCTCACATTTCAAATTTCCAAATTTGAGAACTTAGTTTTCTCAAATTCGAAAATTAGGAATTTCATCGTCCCAAATTCCAAATTTCCAAATTTAGGAACTTAGTCTTCTCAAATACCAAAATTAGGAATTCAGTCGCCCCAAGTTCCAAATTTCCAAATTTTCGAATTCAGTCTTCTCACATTCCAAATTTCCAACTGTAGGAACTTAGTACTTCCAAATTTTAGAATTCAGTCTTCCCACGCACCGAATTTCCAAATTTAGTAATTAAGTCTTCTCAAATTCCAAAATGAAAAATTCACCAGTTTTCAAATTTTACAACTCACTCGTCCCAAATTCCAAATTACCAAAGCACACAATTCAGACTCTCCAAATTCCAAATTTTCGAATTCAGTCTTCTCACATTTCAAATTTCCAAATTTGAGATCTTAGTTTTCTCAAATTAGAAAATTAGGAATTGCATCGTCCCAAATTCCAAATTTCCAAATTTAGGAACTTAGTCTTCTCAAATACCAAAATTAGGAATTCAGTCGCCCCAAGTTCCAAATTTCCAAATTTTCGAATTCAGTCTTCTCACATTCCAAATTTCCAACTGTAGGAACTTAGTACTTCCAAATTTTAGAATTCAGTCTTCCCACGCACCGAATTTCCAAATTTAGTAATTAAGTCTTCTCAAATTCCAAAATGAAAAATTCACCAGTTTTCAAATTTTACAACTCACTCGTCCCAAATTCCAAATTACCAAAGCACACAATTCAGACTCTCCAAATTCCAAATTTTCGAATTCAGTCTTCTCACATTTCAAATTTCCAAATTTGAGATCTTAGTTTTCTCAAATTAGAAAATTAGGAATTGCATCGTCCCAAATTCCAAATTTCCAAATTTAGGAACCTAGTCTTCTCAAATACCAAAATTAGGAATTCAGTCGCCCCAAGTTCCAAATTTCCAAATTTCCAAATTTTCGAATTCAGTCTTCTCACATTCCAAATTTCCAACTGTAGGAACTTAATACTTCCAAATTTTAGAATTCAGCCTTCCCAAGCACCGAATTTCCAAATTTAGTAATTTAGTCTTCTCAAATTCCAAAATTAAAAATTCACCAGTTTCCAAATTTTACAACTCACTCGTCCCAAATTCCAAATTACCAAAGCACACAATTCATACTCTCCAAATTCCAAATTTCCAAATATCCTCCATCCATCCCGAAAAATAGCGACGATACCCACACGATATCAATTTGCCCTCGGTTAACACGGTCAAGTTCACAGTTTAGCGTATTATAATGCAGCCCGTGACACGGTCGTAGGAATATCCCTATAAACGTCACGTGAAGGGGGGCAAGAAGAAAAATAACTAGGATATTCGAGGGTGCATTGGTCGATGTAACGATGCTTAGACGCATGCGCGATTGCGTGCGTGCAAGTCGGACGTTGAGTGATGATATCAAGTATATATACGACCGACTGTGTGTCACGGGTCATCGGCCCTCGGATATTCTTGGCAATTCTCTCTCCCTCCCTTCTTTCTCCTCCTTTCGCTATTTCTTCTTGGTTTTTTCTTTCGTTTTCCTTTTTTTTTTTTCTTTCTGTTCTCTCTTTCTCCCTCTGTAATGCTCGACGACCCTATTGAAAGAGAGAAGGACTTATTCGCTCCCCCTTTTGGTATCTCTCGAGACTTCTTCTCTTCCGTCGTCGTTTCTCGCCCCCTTTCGTCCACGCTTTTTCGCCCGTTCGATCGCCTTCTAATAGTTGGGATGCAATCTCGCCACATCCT
The DNA here is from genome assembly GCA_943735885.1 of Stelis phaeoptera. Taxonomy (NCBI): domain Eukaryota; kingdom Metazoa; phylum Arthropoda; class Insecta; order Hymenoptera; family Megachilidae; genus Stelis; species Stelis phaeoptera. Next base: position 11,736,641 of record OX030933.1, read on the forward strand.
GCCTCTCCGGACGTCGCTAACGAGAAAAATGGGGTGCTGGACTCGTGGAGGTTTATACGATACGCCAGACTGTTAAGATGACAGTGGCGAGTCGGGTAAATTGGTACAGTAGGTGGGGATGATGGGTGTTTGTTAGTAGGTACAAAGTTTAAGTGGTACACTATAAAACTTTTCAATGTTAATGATAAGTAGAAGTGATAAATGGAAGTAGGTTAGGTTAATTTGCAAGTTTAAGAATTTAGTTATTAGAAATTACAAATTTTAGAATCCACTCGTCTCATATTCGAAATTTTAAAATTTAGGCATTTCAAATTCTGAATTTTAGAATTTAGCCATTCGACAGTCTAATTTACAAATTTTAGTATTCAATATTTCGAAGTACCAGATTTCCAGGTTTTAGAAATTAGTCGTTCCATATCCCAAATTTCCAAATTTCAGAATTCAGTCGTCTTAAATTCCAAATTTCCAAATTTTAGAATTCAGTCGTCTCAAATTCCAAATTTCCAAATTTCAGAATTCAGTCGCTCCATATCCAAAATTTCCAAAATTTTGGATTCAGTCGTCTCAAATTCCAAATTTCCAAATTTCAGAATCCGGCTACCTCAGATCCCAAATTTCCATATTTCAGAATCCGGCTACCCCAGATCCCAAATTTCCAAATCTTAGAATTCAGTCGTCTTAAATTCCAAATTTCCAAATTTTAGAATTCAGTCGTCTCAAATTCCAAATTTCCAAATTTCAGAATTCAGTCGCTCCATATCCAAAATTTCCAAAATTTTGGATTCAGTCGTCTCAAATTCCAAATTACAGAATTCAGTCGCTCCATATTCTAAATTTTCAAATTCAATCAAAACATTCCTTGGAATTCGTAATCTCTTTTATTTATTTAAATTTTCCAACACGATCCAACAATAAAACTACTCTTTAGGGATAGAGACAAGTATTCTTGAACGTTGTATAGGGAAGCGCTGTCTGACCACATACCTGCATCGTTCTACTGCGAACCTATACTCCTTCATTCTGTCTGACCTCAGCTTTGTTACAACACTTCTTTTAAATTTTATTTTATGATATTTTTAATCTTCTATAATTTAAATGATAAGTCCAACCTTTTCATATATTCTTAAACAATAATCCATTCATTTATTAATATTTTAAAATATACTTTCTTTACCATCCTTACAAAGCATTTTGGAAAACAGATACTTTCTTATATTTCAAATTCCATATTTCTGGTATTATAAATTCTTTTATATTTTTATTTTTTCGTTACATAGTGTGACAATTACAGCACAGGTATCAAATAGATTTCTATTATCCTTCTTCAAAATTGAATCTTATCTCATCTTTTAAATTCGATATTTCTTACGTTTTACATTTTTTTTTTTTTTTTATGCACTGAAATCTTTTCATCAGATATCTTGTCATTTACAACACAAGATTCGGTCGTTAACGAGACATTGGTATTTCGAAATGCGTATTCTGAAATTCTAATGGCGAACCACTTCGTTATCTCGATGCAAATAGATGCACCCGTTCTTCAACTTCTCTTCCTCGCCGATGCTAATTGCGCGTAACTTGCATCGAACTTACATGTCGAGAATTTAAAAGAATTTGCATGTTAAAAGAAACAAAAAATAAGCGTGTTCTCGATTCGATGCAAATCGTTCCAACACGATTGTCTTCACAAATCTTCATCTCCTTTTCTTTTGTTTCGAAAGTTTCTCAGTTTTCCGATAAAAAAAGAATAAAACAAGTATACTCTGAATTATAATTTTCAAAGGAAAATGAAGATGTTGAACAATGTGAGTTTAATGTGTTTACTCAATGTCCTAAAGTATCCCTTAAGAATTTTATAATTTCCCAATATTAATATTTGTTGATAATTTTTATTTGAGCCTTGAAAATAAGAAAAATTTCAAAATCTCAAATTGGAACGTTAATTAATAATCGCTTAATTTTACAAAACTTCAATTTCTCTATTAGATTCAATCGTTTATTTCCATTCAATATTTCCTCCCGCGTGTTCTTCTATTACACGAAGAAAAGAAATCATTTCCAAGATTATTCTGCAACAGAATTGATGATAAATGACCAAAGTATTAGGAACTTATTATTTCCAAATTTTAGAATTCAGTCTTCCCATGCATCAAATATCCAAATTTAGTAATTTAGTCTTTTCAAATTCCAAAATTAGGAATTCACTAGTCCCAAGTTCTAAATATCCAAAATTAAAAATTCATTCTTCCCAAATTCCAAATTTCCAAATTTTCGAATGTCAGTCTTCTCACATTTCAAATTTCCAAATTTAAGAACTAAGTTTTCTCAAGTTCTTAAATTAGGAATTTAATCGTCCCAAATTCCAAATTTCCAAATTTAGTAATTTAGTCTTTTCAAGTTCCAAAATTAGGAATTCACTAGTCCCAAGTTCTAAATTTCCAAAATTAAAAATTCACTCTTCCCAAATTCCAAGTTTCCAAATCTTACAACTCAATCGCCCCAAATTCCAAATTTCCAAATTTTCGAATGTCAGTCTTCTCACATTTCAAATTTCCAAATTTGAGAACTAAGTTTTCTCAATTTCTTAAATTAGGAATTTAATCGTCCCAAATTCCAAATTTCCAAATTTAGAAACTTAGTCTTCTCGAATACCGAAATTAGGAATTCACTTGTCCCAAATTCCAAATTTTAGATTTTCAGTTTTTTCTCATATTTGAAATTTCCAAATTTAGGAACTTTGTCTTCTCAAATACCAAAATTAGGATATTTCGTGCCACGTGTTCTTCTATTACACGAAGAAAAGAAATAACTTCCAAGATTATTCTCCAACAGAATTAATGATAAACGACCAAAGTATTTCATCTGCCTGTTTCTTTATTCCCTGGTAACAATCTTAAAACAAAGGGGGATATCGTTGATGTGTCTCTATCATTCGAACAAAAAGAAACGAAAGAATCACGAGCGGAGGAAAAAATATCAGTCTAGCTGTTACGATTTATTCGCAATGACACTCGTAACTTGGAGCTTCTTTTTTTTATTGGAGCTAAGAATACTTGGCCAGGCTTGCTTTGTTTGATTGTGGCTCGCTTTCAGCCGTGATAACGTCTCCGTTATCAGTCGACAGTTCAGCTAAGTTATTGTTAAAAAAAAGAGAGGGGGGAGAACAACAATTTAGTACAACATTACTGCTTCGTCACTTTTTTCTTTGTTACAATCGCATAATTTGCTATCAGAATGTAACTAAAGTTTGATACGTGATATTTGATTGATGGATGGGTCAATGGTGACCCAAGGATATTTTGAATAAAATATTTTGAGCAGGATATTGCGGGAATCATTGTGTTGGTTTTAAAGCAATTCTCTTGATTAATATTCCTATATTATAATATTATTATAAAATTCAGTATCTTAAATTGGTACGTCGAATTATTAATGCAATTTCAACAACACTGGCGATGGAACCTGTTGCGGTATCCTTAACCCTTTTAGTCCCGGGCGAAAAAGATGTGTTTATGCGAAAATAATAACCGGCCGAATTTTACGATTTTACTAGGATTTGGAAAAAGGCTCATAAAAACCAAACGAAAAGCAATACGTATTCTTAATTCTCTCGTAATGAAAAGTAGACTATTTATAACGTATTATAAATTTATTTCGAGATAGAGATCTCTCGCAATACGAATAATAAAGCGCTACAAGGTGCGGGCCGATATATCGGCCTCTGGCACTAAAAGGGTTAATATTTTAACGTTTGGGAAATGGAAACAGAAGTGTCTAAAGTGAAGTTTTAATTATTCCTATTTCTGTGATTCAGGGATTAATATTTTAACAATCAAGGAGCCACCAATAACTAATCTAATAAATTTTAAATTACACTCAAATAAATAACCATGAAGCATTGACAAATTTTCAAAAGAAACAAAAACCTATACATTGAATCTTAAATGTACGTAAGAACAACCTGTTACACTGCGTAACGCGAAATTCCACCGATCGTGTAAACAACCATAGCCACTACGTCAACGGATCGCAACGTAACGTCGCCATACGAAACGGGTACGGTATGGTAATAGAATCTGTTGCGACAGCCAACGCGTATACGTCACTGGGAACGGGGCACCCTGATTTGTGCACGAGGGAACGGTGTCTTTTTTTTTTTTCTTTTTAAACCCACCGGGAAATTCGATTTCTGCATAAAACACAAGTGGGCGAGCCTAAGTGGGCAGCGATTACGGTGTTCAACGATGCGTCATCGTTTCATCCGGCGGACATTTAATACACCCTTGATTCGAACACGAATCGATCCAAAAGAATTTTTCTGCATCCGTGTGACTTACACTTTCGTGAATTTTTGGGAATTTTTTTTTTTTTTTTTTAGTTACCGCGTGGATTAACACTTTCAACAGCGACGTAAGGGAATTATTGATAGAATTAATCCGAGGACTTTGTTTTACCAATTTATTTGTTTATTATAATCAGATCAGAGAGATGTTTCGATCAGTAAACATTCGTCGAAGTTAATTTAACGTATCGAGGAGATATAGAAAATACACACGTTTTTGATTTGACAGTTTAATAATCTAGTAAATTGTATTTCATCAAACAAAAGTATTTTTAGAATTATTTATCTTTTGACATTGATATTTTTCTTTTTGTAACTATGCTTGTAAAGGAGTTGTAACGTAAAACGATTGTATGAACCACCCGGTATAAAATCGTGCGTTGTGTAGCGAGGTCGTTTGAACGGGTTTTCGCGCGCAATTTTCTCCCCGTCGGCCATTGTTCGCGGCAACTCGTTAACGCGCGCATTACGGATCCAGTTCACGGGCCGTGAACGTAAATCCCGGTCAGCTGTATTATTGGGTCATTATTCCGGGGGGTAAACCATGGGGAAGCGCAAAAAAAAAAGAGAAGAACGAGGAAAAAGAAAGCTAGGGGAAGGTTACCCCTCGATGGTTGGAAAACGAGTCGGTCGGAAATGCAGAAGCGAAATCATTCGAGCGACTTCACATGAACGATCTGGATCGATTTTTCTTTAGATAAATCGAATAGAATTTGTGTTGATCGTTTAGGAATAATTTTTGGTGATTTGTGTGATGTTTGTGTTAATTTGTTTTTTAATTTGAGAGAGTTCAATAGTGGTCTTAGTAATTAGAGAAATTAAGTTATTATTGGATGGTTAAGTACTTAAATTACTAAATTGTTCAATTACTAAATTATCAAATTACCATATAGCTATATTACTATATTACTAAATTTCCAAATTACCAAATTAATGAATTGCTATGTTACTAAATTACCCGATTACTTAATTACCAAACTAGTATGTTGCTAAATCGCCAAATTGCTAAATTACTAAATTACCAAATTAGTATATTACTAAATTGCTAAATTACCAAATTACCACATTATTAAATTGCTAAATTACCAAATTGCCAAGGTGCGAAGTTACTTAATTACCAAACTAGTATATTACTAAATTGCCAAATTGCCAAATTACTAAATTACCAAATTGGTATATTACTGAATTGCCAGATTACTGAATCACTAAATTACCAAATTACCAAATTACTAAATAACTAAATAATACTTAGTAAACAAAAATACTTAAATTCTTAAATATTTAAGCACTATTTACCCTTACCTAATTGGTACCTACTGATATCATTAACGAACCATACTTCACATTACTATAATAAATTGCCAATTAAATATGCAATCTTTCTATCAATCTAGTAATTAACTTAATGAAAGATATATATTGTAATAATTTCTTATAATAATCGAAAGTGTCGACGATAGATCGTGAAGGCTTTTTCACTCGCGTGTACAGTACTCCCTTTTTTCTTTCCTGACGGGTGTCTGTTCAACGTGACGGAAAATTGCCAGGGAAAACGAAAGGGAAAGGGTGCGTTTCCTACAAGGGGGTGGGAGGCTAATATATGGGTAAGAAGTGAAAGGGAAACAACGTGTCCAGGGACACGTGGACTTCCGATTGTTTTCACTTTTCGAGAAGCAAGGGTGGCCGAACTGGGGCAAACCAGTATCGATCCGTCGATGATCGTCCACCGTAACCGGAAAATAATCATTGTAGAAACATTCTTTTGTTCCGTTCAAAATATACTTAAAATTAACAATAATAACAAATTTTGCAAATAAAAAAAAAATTGAGTAAAAATAGAAATTTTCAAGATGGAAAAAGTTTGAAATTTTAGATATAATAAAAATGGTCGAAATGAAGAAGGATTAAAACTTTTCATTTTTCTGGGAGATGAAAGTTGTCTCGTAGATAGATTTCTAAATTTTTAACCATCTAAGATCCCCAAGGAAATTTCATGATGGAGAAGTTCGAAATTCGAGAAAAAGCGGAGATTCTCAAAACAGAGAAGAATGTTAAGGTTTCTTAACGTCGAAAAGTTTCTAAGCTCCGGGTGACCTAACATCCCCAGATTAAAATCCTCGTCGTAAATATTACAAGAACAAGATTCAAACGTCCTGATTAAATAAAGAAGTTCTAAAATTCCGTAACAAACTCACAAATTCGCCGTCCCAAATGAATAAGAACTTTCAAAAAATCCATTTAACAGAAACTTCGTATGCGGCGAATTGAAAATCTTCGTACAGTAACCTCGTCACGATTTAAGAAACTGGAGAACTCGAAGGTGGATATTTTGGAAATTCACTAATCAAGTTTTTTAAACTACAATTCATTCAATTCATATTTGAATATTTGGATATTGGAACGTTTTAATTATTTGAATTTTAGTTCTAAATTTGTGTGCTATTCGAATATTTTAATATTTGGGTATTTGAGTATTAGAGTTCTGAAGCATTCGAATATCTTGGTATTTGAGTACTCGAGTATTCTAGTATCTAAGTATTCGTATAACTGAGTATTCGAGTACCTGAGTATTCTGGTATCTGAGTATTCTGGTACCTGAGTATTCTGGTACCTAAGTATACTGGTATCTGAGTATTCTAGTATCTGACCATGAGTATTCGAGTACCTGAGTATTCTGTTATCTGAGTATTCTAGTATCTGACAATGAGTATTCGAGTACCTGAGTATCCGAGTACCTGAATATTCGAGTATCTGAGTATTTGGGTATTAAAATGATCCAACAATCAAAATCCAAATTCCACTAACGTTCCAACATCCAAATACTCAAATACCTAAATATTCAAATTAACCCCACCCCTGAAATTACACCAACATTAGACCGTTCAAACATTCATAATATACTTGAAATTCAAAGTTCGAATATAATACATATCTTTATGAAACGGTTGCGAAAGAACACCGTGTATAACGCGGCAAGAAGTCGAAGCACAGTCGAGCGGAGTCTCGTGGTCGTGGAACAGTGACCCCCTGGACCAGAGATACAGTTATTGCGTTTACTCTCCTCCGGTGCACCTACCAGCTTGAACACGCGAGCATGTACAAGAACACACACACACACAGATACAAATACAAGAACGTTGCACTCGACCGTCGTTCGTGCATTGCACCGCTTCAGCTAGCAATCCTCTCCGCTTCGAGTTCGCCAACGATCCAGTCGTTTCAGGCTTGGTCTGCTGTGCCATTGAACCTCGTTTAAAAAAATTACAGAATTCATTTATTTACTCTGGCTAAATTGGTTCATTGAAAATAATTTGTATGGTTGGATAGATTCGTCGAAGAAATTTGAATATAGTCTAATACGAATCGAAGAAACAGATAAGAATAATTTGTTATCGATTAATAATAATGTAGTTTGTATTCATGATAAAATGAGAAAAATTTATGAATACCGTATCTTTGGTTAAAGTTTGTTCAGTTAATTGTTTGATTTTTAAGATTTAAAGCGACTCGAAGCCATCGCTAGCATAGTGTTCGATTTATTTTATTTCTGAAATTTGTAAGTTTAATTACTTTCCTCAATTTCGGTGGAATTTTTTAATAATTTTTTGATTATTCGAATATCGTTTGAACTACTCGAAACTGGTCGTAGCTATCACTAGTTTCATTTTAATTCACTTCATTTTTCGAATTCTAAAGTCGATGACTGTTCTCCAAGTTTTTTAATATTCTTTCAAGAGAAACACATTGAAGCCATCGCTGGTTCGATGAGGATCGAACGATCTTTCTGGTTTTGGTTCGTAAAGAAAGCCAAGAAACGTGTTCGTGGTCACATTCACGCGTCGTCGTCGAAAAATTACGACGCTTTGTTTGTTGGGCGTCCCCGTTTTTCTGCGATGCACTCTTCGAGAAACGTTTTTTCTTCTCATCCAGTAAAGCAACTCCCTTCTTTTAAGTTTCTTTTTTTTTTAATATTCCCTTCAATTACTTATTAATTTTACAAAGAAATTTTCACCTTTTATAAAGTTTCCAACGATCCAGGAATATTTGAAAAAATATCTTATTTAAAATATAATTAAGATACGTAAATTTGTATATTTAATTCAATATTATTTGAATACGTAATGGTACTGTAAAAACTTATTGCAACATAACAGTTTCATCGGTTAACTTTTGAACGATGTGTACGGTGAGTTTTAATGAAATCTTGGCTGGCTTGTTTCGCACAAATCGAAACGAGAATTCCACTTTTTTCCCGTGCGAGTGGTTGGTGACTCATTTGCCAGGAGAGAAAAGCGTCTGAAACGTAACGTTACAAAGTGACCCGATTTACAATTTTATTTCGAGCTTGTCGAATTTAGAAACGAGCGCGTTTTCTTTGCTCTGTTCACGAAAATCGATCAAAATACCTTATAATTCAATCGTTTCTATTATCAGATCACTTTCAGTCCCAGAATTCGGTTCAAAATTTCTATAATAATTCTCAACATTCAAGGCAGTACATTCGTTCTTCTGTCATAGGAATCTAACGCGTAAAATCAAGATAAAAAGAATGGGAACATTTTTTAACATTGCAAATCTAAACGTGGGTCGTTCAAACCCATCGCCACCTCTATAATCGTTTCAAAATATTTCCCTGCCCTACGTTACAGGCTTGCTTTAGACGTGCTTAATTAATTTCACTAATTATAAACTGTGGTCTCAATTTTCAACAAAAATCCTTTTTAAATACAATTATCAAATACAATAATACAATAATAATCATCCCAAATTTCTGATTTTACCTTAAAATCTATCGCACCGAAGTGGTACAATCATTTCCCACCACAGTGAAAATATCGACGTATAGTCAGACGCATCATTAAAATATTAAAAAAATTTGTAACGCAACATAAAATTCCTTTTATCTTTCTGCTGTTATAATTACCAGACAACATTCAATTTTCGGTGTTTGCAATCAACGCAGTGGCGTAGGTATTAAGGGAAGAACTTCGATCGAGGGTCCTGAGGTTGTCATCGATGAAAGCATCGGCGGTGTCGAGCGGAATATTGAAATTGCACGCGTGTTGGACGCGTGTTGGCACGGTGAGAACCGAGATAACCTCGTTTTGGGTACACCGAACGAAACGGGTTTCCTGCAGCCGGCTTTCGTCGCACGGAAACGATCTTTTGCACGCACCACCTAACGATAGAATCGTTTCCAACCATCGAAAATATTTGATCGATCTTCTATCCTCCGTACGAGGGAAGAAAGAAGAAAAATCGAGGTGATTACACTATCGACACCCAACATAATCGTTGAGTTTTCCCCTTAAAAAGTAGAAAATTGAATATAATTCTTCTCTGACGCGATAAAATATGATTTTATTATTTGCAAAAGTATCTGGAATGTTGAAATATAATTTTGCTTCGTTATTTGAAAGAAGTTCTACCTTATTCTTGATCATTACTTGACAATCGTTAACATTCTAGAGACAAAATAAAAATATTTACGTTTTTCTTTTTCGCCTCACGCATCACCGTGCGACGTCCAATGAGTATAATCCAGAGATAAGAAAGAAAACGCGGGTAAAATGTGAAAAGCACGAGAAAATGATGGCGGCGTTACGCGTACGCCTTCGGCACCGGGTATCTGATCGTGAAAGTTAATATACAACCACCAAACGGTCGTACTTTCTACTAGGTTTGCTTATTGCGAGCCGAGCGCGATAGCATAGTGATAAAACGTCGTTGAACACCGGGGAAAAACGAAGTAAAGAGAGGAGAGCCGGTGGACGCAGCGGCGTCCCACTTTCCAAAGCAAAAGATACCCGCGGTGATACGTAGCTTGCACAGTCGTCCCCCCCTGGACGCTTTCCAGTAAGGCGAAAAAATCGAAATTGTGCTCGATAGCTTGATACCCGTCGTCCCGACGCGACGCTTTGCACGCCAGTTACAGAAATAACAGATCGAAAGCAAATAGAATTTCTTTATTTTAATCGAAGGGTTTAGGTCACTGTAGGATTTTGATAAAATGGACAATTTTTGGTTGGCTTTGGTAGCTGTTCTGATATGTGATCGAAAAGATTTTGATTTTTTATCCTAAGTTCAAAATTGCAGGAGTTGCTGGTTCGATCGTTTACCATTTAGAAAAAAAAGGCGTCATCGAAGAAATACTGTACAGCCCTCATTTTGACTTTAATCATTACACAAAAATTATTTTTTTGATGTTTGTTAGTTGTTCAATTAAGGCCTGCTTACAGAATTTTAGGTTGTTCCATCATTTTGCTAAAAAGAATTCTCAAAATATACCTATTTTTTTGCCTGACACTACACGCCCCCATTATAATTTTAATTTAACCCTCCATTTTATGCTTCGCTCTTTACACATCGGTACAGAAATAATAAATCGAACGTGAATAGAATTTGTTTATTTTTATGTAACCCACCCCATATTATTTGCACCGGAGCATTTCTGGAAAGCTGAGAATCATTTGATAGAAAATCGATAGCCGACAAACGACACGCTGATAATTCAATTTACCGACAATTATACGATTGCGATAGGCGCGTGCACGAGGTTTTCAAACGACAACGGCACGCGTACGGTTTCGCGTGTGTAACATTTGCATATCGGTATTGCAAATTTACGGTCGAAGAATCGGTGATTCGATTTCTCGGCTTCGTACGAGATACGGGTTGTATAGGCGGGAAGGTAGAGGGGGATACTGTCGTCGTTTGCTCGTGAAAGCTTGAACATAGGCGACACATAATTATTCATACACGGAGATCGGAATCGTTGAACGCCAGTTCCGTCCCGCGATATTTGCATATCGTGCGGGAAATTTATGAACTACCGCGACGAATCGATCATCTAATACCGAACGGTACGGGGGTACCAGTGTTGTTGTTGCGTGAAGCGGAGTGTCACCGATCAGATAGTAGATTGTTCGATGTAACAATTATTGTGGTCGTTTTCTGAGGCTGTGATTAGTTTGGAAGCAGTGAGTTTTGGGAATCAGCAGATAGTTGCAGGGATTTGAGAATTTTTAAACTTAACAGATAGGGAATTCAGGAATTCTGGAGATTTTGAATTTTTGAATTTTCAATTTGCTGAGTTTAGAATTTTTATGTTGTCAGATTTCTGAGGGTAGAATTCTAAAATTCTACACTTCCTAAGCTCAGAATTCTGAAATTCCAAAATTCCCAAGCTTAGAATTCTCAAATTCCCAAACTTGGAATTCTCAAATTCCTATATTCCTAAGCCTAGGATTCCCAAATTCCGAAGCTCTGAATTCTCAAACTCCAAAACTGCTATGCTTAAAATTCACAAGCTCGGAATTCTGAAATTCCCAACTTCCCAAGTTCAGAATTCTCAAATTCCCAAATTCCTATGCTTAGGATTCTCAGATTCCCAAGCTCAGAATTCTCAGACTCCCAAACTGCTAAGCTTAAAATTTCCAAATTCCTAAATTCCCAAGCTTAGAATTCTGAAATTCCGAAATTCCCAAACTCAGAATTCTCAAATTCCTATATTCCTAAGCTTAGAATTCTCAAATTCCCAAACTTGGAATTCTCAAATTCCTATATTCCGAAGCCTAGGATTCTCAAATTCCGAATCTCAGAATTCTCAAACTCCCAAACTGTTATGCTTAAAATTCACAAGCTCAGGATTCTAAAATTCCCAACTTCCCAAGTTCAGAATTCTCAAATTCCCAAATTCCTATGCTTAGGATTCTCAGATTCCCAAGCTCAGAATTCTCAGACTCCCAAACTGCTAAGCTTAAAATTTCCAAATTCCTAAATTCCCAAGCTTAGAATTCTGAAATTCCGAAATTCCCAAACTCAGAATTCTCAAATTCCTATATTCCTAAGCTTAGGATTCTCAAATTCCCAAACTTGGAATTCTCAAATTCCTGTATTCCGAAGCCTAGGATTCTCAAATTCCGAATCTCAGAATTCTCAAACTCCCAAACTGTTATGCTTAAAATTCACAAGCTCAGGATTCTAAAATTCCCAACTTCCCAAGTTCAGAATTCTCAAATTCCCAAATTCCTATGCTTAGGATTCTCAGATTCCCAAGCTCAGAATTCTCAGACTCCCAAACTGCTAATCTTAAAATTCTCAAACTCCTAAGCTCAGAATTCTCAAATTCCCAATTTACCAAGTTTAGAATTCTCAAATTCCCAATTCCCTGGTCTTCGAATTTTGGAAAATTAAAAATTCTACGTTTCATAGTTAGAAAATTCTAAGCTTAGAAACTTATACATATAATAAGACAATTCTAACTGCAGAAATTTTGGAAGTTTTGAACTCTGGTACTTATATGAATCTGGAAAACAAAAATTCCAAAGCACAGAAACTTATTATTAGTAACTCAAAAATTCCGAAGCTTGAGGATAGAAAAACATGATAATTTCATGGCTTATCGTAGTTTCTGTAAAAAAAAATGATTATGATATCTGGTTGAATTTCGTTAGAAAACATTCGGGATGGAAGAAAGCCGACATCGGGCGACAATGTTTCGCGGGCATAAATCAGATCGGAGAAAGTTACAACCCCAATTAACCTCTGTGATACGGGATGACTTGTGTTCAGGGTTCGTTGAACCGATCTCCGAGGAACGAACGAGAAACGCCACGAGCTCCGACCATTTTGGTCCGTTCACCTGATAAGAGGCTGCGTATACATCCGGATAAATATAGAACTTTACATCGACTATCAATTTCTTTAATGATTCAGGAATTTGGACGATAACAGGACGTTTCTAGAATTAATGATACTTGAATCAATCAATTACGTCTTTTAGAAGATAAAGATATGTTAAATCATTTCGATACGATTTCATGACATAAAAGTATCACGAAATGTCACCTATGGTATATCAATTCAAAGCTTATAATATTAAGAAAATAACTATGCAAATATCCCGTCAGTATTTTAAATAAAAAATGGCTGATTGTTAGTTGCAGCAAACACTGTGAGTGATTTTGGAACATCGACAGTTTGATTAGATTTCATGACATAAAAGTATCGCAAAATGGTACTTATGGTATATCAATTTAGAGATTGAAGTTTCGTGAATGTTACTATGTGGTTGGTTTATTGGATTTTTTAATGTAAAATGAATATTTGTTAGTTGGAGTGAATTACGATCTATTTCGAACCTCAAAATTTGGTACAGGAAGTATGGTGCATTATATGTGAGCTTTATATGTAAACTATTCATAAATTAATAGATTGAGCCGTCCATTATCATTTTGGGACAGAAAGAATGAAAAATTGAATATTCCCTAACAAACGATACCACTGTATAAGTTACTTGATCTATCCTTAACTTCAACAATGAATCCACCATTCTAAAATAACAATATCGATGAAGCGTTTATACATACATTTTCTACAGAACTTAACCTTTAATCTAATATGTCACAAGTGCTATTTCGCGATACTTTTCTGTCATGAAATCACGTCAATCTTCATACGTCTCCAAAATCAACTATTCTTTGCTATGATTGGCAACCGCCCATTTTCTATTAAGAATATTAACGAAACCTATACACCATTATTTTCCTCGAACTTCAAGCTTTAATCTGACGTATCTCAAGTGATACTTCGAAATACTTTTCTGTCATGAAATCACGTCGGAATTTCCACATCTCTAAACGTTCTAATACCTAAGAACAATCGTCAGCGATTAAAAAAAATAAAAATAAAATGGTGAAATAAATCAATGGAATTGTGCACGGATGATATTGGTGGCACACGGAGGAGGTCGAATCCGTCACGAAAATTTTGTCGCCTCGATTTGCATACAGGAGTCGGTTCAACGAACCCGAGCGGGGTCAATTCGGTACAGGGTCCCTGGAACTTCCTTCAACGAGACCTAACCCCGCGAAACCTCGACCCGACATTGAGCCAATGAATTACGAAAATGATCGAGGAGAAGAAGAAAAAAATAAAGGAAGAAAGTAAAAGAAAAAGAGCACGTCGTGGACGAGAGCAAGAGAGAAACGGAATAAAGACGGCTTACGCATCGAGCTCGAATTCTGCGAAGCTTAAAAAACAAACAATCAAAGAGACTTTGGGTTAACGATCTAATGAACGGACCCATTGTGCCCTGGAATTGGGCCAAATTGTGTTACGCGTGGACGAAAAATCGATGAACTACAACCTCGATTATTAAAAAAATAATACAAGTTCAATGATATTCGGTGATATCGTTTTTCAGTGATATTTCAACGTGTTTAAGGTATTCAAAGTTTCTTTACGTTTGATTCTTGAAATATAAATATTATTTTGGTGTAACCTTGCGTCGATAGAAGTTAATGCAATTTTATGAAATATTTTACGGATATTTGGAAATTTAGAAATTTTGGAATTTAAGAATATTCAAAAATTTCAATTATTATTCTTATTATACTCTACTATTCCTATCGCCTATCGTTTCAAGGAATTAACGAATCCCTCACTAACTGTGGCGTATCACGTTCTGAATATAAAAAATTGAAGTAAATTAGGGTGAAAGTTAAAATAAAACATTTTTTAGAGATTTAGAAATTTGGGAATTCAAAAATTTCGATTATTATTCTTATGATACTCTACTATTCCTATCACCTATCGTTTCAAAGAATTATCTTGAACGTCCTGAATATAAAAAATTGAAGTAATTTAGGATGGAAGTTAAAATAAAACATTTCTTAGAGATTTAGAAATTTAGGAATTCAAAAATTTCTATCATCATTCTTATGATACTCTACTATTCCTATTACCTATCGTTTCAAAGAATTAACTTGAACGTCCTGAATATAAAAAATTGAAGTAATTTAGGATGGAAGTTAAAATAAAACATTTCTTAGAGATTTAGAAATTTGGGAATTCAAAAATTTCGATTATTATTCTTACGATACTCTACTATTCCTATCACCTATCATTTCAAAGAATTAATTAATGAATTAACGTATCTAATAAAAAAAAATATGTAAGTAATACAGGGTGAAAATTAAAATGATACATTTCTGTACCCTCACCCTGAATATTTAATAATTACAAATAAAGCACTCCCATCTCCAAAATCCAAAAAACCTCCTCCGAGAAACATGACAGAAACATCCCTTAAATTCGACCGACTCCGAGCGAAACCAGCCGCTTTCTGTGTCAGCCAACAAAAAGGAATTGCGTCGTCGTTATTTTCTCAACCGGAAGCAGAAGGAAGTAGACGTTTCGTCGATAAATATCACGAAACGAACTCGTCTCCTTCTTCGTGTTGTTTCTCGCTCGTTCATTTGGATCCCCTTTTTGTATCCCCCCTTGTCTCTCCCAGGTCTGTGTCGTGGCACAACGACGTCGTCGTCGTCGACGACGACGAGTTCAACGAACCCTGGGATGACGTGATACTGCCATGTTGGGAATTTATTATCTCTTGACTTGGTTTGTCCAACGACCCCCGCTTTTTGTGTATCGCGACGCGACCGAACGTTCCGTCACGTTACCGGGTTAGTTGGTAGCCGATCTCGCCGGGGGAGGATCGGCACGTTTCGTCACGTGGCACACTGTCGTCCTGGATATGAAGGGGGACCGGCTAGGGGATGATGCCGTGGGGGACCAGCCGGTCGGACCCCGATGGAATCTCGACGGGTGGAGGACGACGAGGTGTGTAGAGCAGGGTTGCGACGAAAATTTTTAATCAAAGATTGGGGAAATTGTGATATTAAGTTGAAATTCGAATATTCGGATATATTTACTAGGATCTTGGTGGGACAACTCTGCTTGTGTTTCTGGGGTCTGAACATCTCAGATTTTTGAATTTCTAGGCTTTTTAGTCTCTCAAATTTTAATTCTGAAGCCCTCAAATTAAAGTCTTACAACTTCAAAGTTTCTAAATTTCTATTCAATTACAAAATTCTCAAATCTGTAAATTCTGAAGTCTTCAAATTAAATTTTTACAAATTCCAAGTTTCGAAATTCCTAAATTTAAGATCCCAAGTTTTCAATAAAGTGTCTTACAACTCCCAAGTTCCCAAATTCTTAAATTTGAAAATTGCCAAGTTTCCAATAACAAAATTCTCAAACCTGTGCATTCTGAAGCCCTCAGATTAAAGTGTTACAACCTCAAAGTTTCCAAACTCCTATTCAATTACAAAATTCTCAGATCTGTAAATTTTGAAGTCCTCAAATTAAAGTCTTACAACTTCCAAGTTTCCAAATTCTTAAATTTAAGATCCCAAGTTTTCAATAACAAAATTCTGTAATCTGTAAATTCTGAAGTCTTCAAATTAATAAGTCTTACAATTTCCAAACCTCAGATTCCTAAATTCAACAGTTCTTGAACTACGAATTTCTTCCCAATTTGGAAATTTAAAAGTTTCAAGGCTCCATAACATAAAAATTAACGAAATTTAGAAACGTAGGGATTTTAAGATCTTCGAACGTGAGAATTCAATGGAATAATGAACGAGCAATCTATTTATCATGAGGTCATTGATACGTTTACGCATAAATAAGATAACAGGATGTTTGTCTACAGAATTTACTACTGGAATTCCATCTGGCGCAGGTGTAAATATAAGTAGCATCATTTTGTTGTTTACTAGGAAATACTCGTATTACGAGCGAACAGCTTTTTCGCTATCGTAAGAAGCCTCGTGTTTCGTTTCGTTTATCTGCGTCCAATGATACGCAAAACATGTATCAATGTCCCGTGGTATTGTTTTAACGTCTCCATAAGATACTAGATGAATTTCTGTTTTTATTCGGTTCCATTTTGGTAAGTTAAGGGGGTTGGGAATACCTGAGGATTCTAGAAGTTCAGAATTTTCAAGCTTTAGAGTTTGGGAACCTGAGAATCTTCAAAGTACAAAATCTGGGAATTCGATAATTTTAGAATTTGGAAATTCGTAAATATTAGAATCCTGATGGATCAGGACTGTGGGAATTCTGAGATTTTGAAGCTTTGGGATTGAGAATTGAAGAATTCCAAAACTAGGAAATTTGGGAATTAGAGAATTCCATAGCTTGGATATTCAGGAATTCTGTAACTTGAAATGTTAGGAATTCAAGAATTCCATCACTTGGAAAGTTGGGAAATCGAGAATTCTAAAGATTGGGAATTTGGGAATTTGAGAATTACAAAATTTGGAAACCCAAGAATTCTTGGACTTGAAAAGTTAGGAATCCAAGAATTCCAACGCTTGGAAATTTGGGAATTCAAGAATTCCAATGTTTGGAAATCGAAAATTCAAGAATTCCAACTCTTGGAAATTTGGGAATTTAGGAATTGCAACGCTTGGAAACCGAAAATTCAAGAATTCCAAAGCTTGGAAATTCGCAAATTCAAAAATTCCAACGCTTGGAAATCGAAAATTCAAGAATTCCAATGCCCGAAAATTTGGAAATTCAAGTATTCCAACGCTTGGAAATCAAAAATTCAAGAATTCCAAAGCTTGAAAATTTGAAAATTCAACCTACACTCAAGTCTAGAGCTTCGCGAATTCAACAGCTCCAAAACAGAAAACCTAGGAAATTCAAAACAATATGTAATAGTATATGCGTACACAAAATTTAATAAAATTATCGAACTTGTAAAAAAAGAAAAATATAGTATCATCCGAATTAACTCTTTCACGAGTTGTCTTGCTTTTCTATTCTCCTTGGAAATTCATTGGAAAGTTGCAAGATTGATTCCCCTTTATATGGGCTCGTACCAGTGAAGATGTTCCCTGCTCGCCTTAATTGACGAGTTATTCTTCCAACAGCTTTCGAACGGCCTTGCAGAAATCGTTTTCCCCGTCCCTGATCCTCTCGTGTCGTAAAACATCTATTCCGAACGTATTGAACGACATGCTGTACTGTACCCATACGATAAAAAAAAAGGGTGGATCGATCGAAGGTTTCTTATCATCTTATGGAAATTTCTTTTATCCCCTTCCTTTTATGATCAGAATTTAAATAATTTTTCTATATGGTGAGTCGTGTTCGAACCATTCATGTTTATGTATAAACTGGCACATTTTTTGTGAATGTTGAACATTTTTCTTTTTAAGAATTGATATTTCGTTGAATTTTATTTGACGAAGGAAGAGAATATGGTGAAGTTTGAGTATTTCATTTGAAAGGCAGCCAGATCTTGTTTGACGTGGTCTGATTCGAGGCGTAACACATGTCCGTCTTAATTGTTGTCGTGAAATAACTCCGATCGCACGTCATTGTTATTATGAAGACAGCCAGTCGCGATATGGAAGCAGATAGTTTCGAAAGATTCTCGAGAGATTTGAGTTTGGAAATTTGGAAATTTGGAAACTTATCGGTTTGAGAATTCGGGAATTTGTAAAGTTGGAAATTTGGAAGTTTGAAAAATTATAAACTTGGGAATTTTGATATATGGGACTTTGAAAATTTGTAAAATTGGAAATTTTGATATTTGGGAATTTGTAAAATTGGAAATTTGGAAATTTGGAAATTTGGAAAATTAGATATTTGGGAATTTGTAAAATTGGAAATTTGAATATTTGGGAATTTTTTAAATTGGAAATTTGGAAATTTGGAAACTTATCAATTTGAGAATTCGGGAATTTAGGTATTTGGGGCTTTGGAAATTTGGAAATTTGGAAAATTAGATATTTGGGAATTTGTAAAATTGGAAATTTGGATATTTGGGAATTTTTAAAATTGGAAATTTGGAAATTTGGAAACTTATCAATTTGAGAATTCGGGAATTTAGGTATTTGGGGCTTTGGAAATTTGGAAATTTGGAAATTTGGATATTTGTAAAATTGGAAATTTGGATATTTGGAAATTTAAATGTTTGGGAATTTGTAAAATTGGAAATTAAGAAGACCAAGTTAAAAATTACAAATCTATAAAATACAATTTTTCAAGAAATTATATTATTTCACACCCTGTCATTTCACACCCATCCAAAGTACATCCAAAATTTCAATCATTACAAACATTATAAAATACTATATTCACCCCCTTGGCAATCTGTGAATTCCGTTACAATTCATAGTCGAAGGATTAACTGATCGATCACAAATTACAATTATTATTTTTTCTTTGTTACAGAGTGGAAAGCTCAGCGTTGCAGTTGGTGTATCCGCTGGATTCTCGTCCGGTGCAGTTAATCTTCCGAGGGTTGCAGGTGGTCAAGGAGAAACGTTCTCTTCTAAGAGATGTCTCGGGTGTTGTTAAACCAGGTGAACTTTTGGCCGTCATGGGCCCTTCAGGTACGTAGAAATAATTACTTAACACCTAGTGTACCATACTATGAATTGTCTGTAAAGACGACTAGCGAGACGGCATAGGGACAATTGGGGATACTGCGAACGCTCCACTTAAGGATTTACATGAAATTACGAGGACCAATAAGACCCGTATTCCTTTCACTCGTCGTCATCTGTCCACCATAGAAATAAATCAGTAATAGATAATTTAGCCTCAAAAATTTTGTCACTGGTGTGAGCGGCACACGAAATTTTTTGCAATTAAATAATTAACAAAATAAGCGACGAAACAATATTGTTCGATAGCTTTTATTTTAAATCAGAAAATTTATTAGGATACGATAAATACTTGTTGTATATATTAGTATACGTTTCATTATTTATTTATTTATTTCTCTGTTTTATGTTCAACTTGAAAGTAGGTGTACGCACAGAAAACGTCGGTAGGTTTAGCGTTAAGTTGTAAATAAATTTGGATCGATGAGAATTCCGACGATAAACTGGGTGAATTCGTTTAATGTTAATTGACTGGATCGTTATTATTCTCTTGAACCCGATCGAGTTTCGGTGCTTCTCTATTGGACAATTTCGCGGTTGTTTGCGTCATTCATTTATCTCTTCTCCCATTTATACACTCATAGTATTCTCAGTAATTCGTTTTCGCTATTAAACCGCTAAAAAAATGGTGTTTCACAAGTCTTTCAAAAAAATGGTGTTTCAACAAAGTTTCCTGCGTTAAATGAAACGAAAAATTATCTAAACATTCTTCATTGCGTATTATAAATTTTATTTAAATCCAATGAATTTTTTTTTTGTCCTTTTTTGTACAGGTTGCGGCAAAACGACACTGTTGAATTGCCTGTCCGGCCGTGTCGGCGTGGACGGTGGTGAGATCTGGTTGAATCGTGAAAGACTGACAAAAAGATGGCGCAGAAGAATCTGTTACGTCCAGCAACAGGACGTTTTCTTTCCCGACCTCACGTTACGCCAAACCCTCGAGGTGAGTTTAATCTCGAAGAAAAGACAATCCTTTATTTTTCGATCATAAAAATTCTCATTTAGTAAAATTACACATTTCAAAAAATAACCAACGGTCACCGGTGACCGGCACCCGAAATTTTGTACAATCAAATAATTAACAAAAGAAACGACGAAACAAACCACGGATATCGTTATCATTAAGCTAATAATGCTAGCTATCTGAAAGGTTAAATTTGAAAATTAGTTGATTATATTCTTAATAATTAGGATTTCAGCGTGTCCGACTACACACGTACATTTTCACTGTGCCGGTCAACGCGTTAAGAAATAGTCAGACTGTTTATTTCTCTAGTTCGAGCGCGTAAGTAGAGTCAGACGAGCATGGTCAGACGCGCCAGACACAATATCGAACCCGAGCGTGTCTCATTGTCGGCCGAGCGGACAGTTTCCTCGTTTTCCTGGAAAATTGACCAAAGACCATGCCAAGTTCCGTGAAATTTACGAAGGCATCGGTTGATGAGAAAATTAGAAGCGCACCATGAAACTGTTAGAAATCCGTGGAATGCGGGCCGAAAGCCAAACTGCTAATGTTTCCACTATCCTGCTTCATATATAATCCAACACCTCTTAACGTTGCCATTCAAGCCGAGAACGAAACCCATTACAATTTAATTAAACAACTTCTAATAATTCGATTCGACCCATTATTTGGTATAAAATATTTACAGGTACTCGAGAAATTTATACAGGTCTCTGTAAATTTACAAAATTTCTAACTTATATAAACTATTCGAAGAAATAATTCATATCTTTGAAACATTCAACTGCTGAGTTTACCATTAACCCAGATTGTGCTGAAAAACTTACTCGCTTCTACCTCAAATTACTTATATCCAAAATTACTATCTATCAAATTCTAACAAACAATATTTCATAATCACCAACCCAAGAATTTTTCCTACCACAAACCAACAAGCACAAAATGTTTGTACTAAATAACTGTCCGTCCACCTGCGTATCCGTTGCAACTGTAGTATTAAAAATATTGTATAAAGAAAATTAAAAATTGCCCAAAGACATGATCACATAGGTGATTCGGCAAATATTCCTCTCCCCCGAGTACAAAGAAATTGTTTATGAAATCGAACAAAGGATAGAGAAGAAAAATTCAGTGTAGGTGCGGGAGGAATGTTCGTGTGTGTGTGACACACGAGCCAAACCGATACAAGGGAACAGTGACCTTTCGATTGTGTGACAGAAAGGAGACAAGTGATGGCCTGTGGCGAATCAAGAGGGTGATAAAGAGAGAAGAATCAGTGACGTCATAACTCGGTCAATGAACTGTTCGAGATTGTCTTACGTGTTACAAAAACATTCGACGTCGTGCCTGTGCATAATGCGATAGAGAAACAACCAACACCGACGTGTCTGTCTCTCCTTTCTGTCGATTTCTTTTTTTCTTTTTTCATTTTTCTGTTCCATCCATCTTCGCCAGCTCGTATTTCTTCTTTGTGCCTTTCTGACGACGATACTCGACCATTACGTCGAGCCTCGTCGATTCTTTCTCGCTTGTTTCCTCGGATTTGTAAATTTTTTTAACCCTGAGCACCTGGGTCAGTCGTGACCCGTATTACATTTGGACAATTTGGAAATTGCAAAAATTGCAATTTTTCGATAAACGGTTCCTCAACACGTTGACGCACGTAGTCAGACACGCTGAAACTTTAATCGTTAAGAAATCAATCGAATAACTTTCAAATTTAACCTTTCGATTCGATAGCTGACATTATCAGCTTAATATTAACTCTTTTGTTAATTATTTGATTGTAAAAAATTTCAGGTGCTCAACAAATTCACGTTCCCAGGAAGATTCGTACCCTTATAAAAGGTTAATTAATCTTAAATTATATTCTGAGGAGATATGTGAGCAGATTGAGGCAGACTATAACAATAGAACTAGCAAGCGGGTCAAAATGACTCGCCTCCGATTTCTTATTTTAAATTACAAAATTGATTAAAAGACTCGAAATATAAATTGGCTTTTATCTTGATAAACAATTATTCTATAATCTCTGTTTACGTTTCATCTCTCATTTATTTTCTTTTCTATTTCACTTTTAATCTTTTAATTTCGAAACAAGGGTACACTGAACGTCGGTGGTTCTGGTGTTAAGGGACGTGTTGATTCATCATATTTTTCAGTTGTCTACTTAAACGCCCATCTTCGAATCAGAAAGTTAATCTTTTTGCCCCTTGGACAGTGTCACTTTCCCTTTTCTCCGTTTCGACGTGACTGGATCCGCGAACGACGATATTATCACGAAACGTTCCTGAGAAATTCAGCAACGGGAGAGGATACAGAATGTTGTTGACGGTCGTTGTTCCGAGTAGTCCAGTTTCCTCGTGGCCGAGAAGATGACCGGTATATTAACCGAGCAGCCGCGAAATATCATCGGCCGCCACTTTCTCTCTCCGCATAACGGATCCTCTTGTGTAACGGAGCCCGACCATCGAGAAAATGGCACGTCCATCCGTGTTCGTTCGTTCCTCGTTCAGGGTGTGTCCTCCGTTACCTTTAAGCTTCGTGCACAACGTTCTGAACGATCGTCATCGGACCAATACCGTGCTATTGGAACGCGACGTTGGGATTTGGTTTTAATGGAAATTTCATTTCTGTTATTTTGGAAATAAAAGACGATGTAGATACCTTAAAGCCGGGTGCACAATTTGAAATTAGGCGCCATTGACACAGCAGGATGTAATTGGAATGTTTCGAAGAAGAAATGGCGCGAATTCGAAATTTTTGCTGAAAATTTGATTTCTGTTATTTTGGGAATAAAAGACGACGTAGATACCCTAAAGCCGGGTGCACAATTTGAAATTAGGCGCCATTGACACAGCAGGATGTAATTGGAATGTTTTTGAAGAAGAAATGGCGCGAATTCGAAATTTAGTTTTGCTGAAAATTTGATTTCTGTTATTTTGAAATTAGGCGCCACCGAACCGTCGCAGTGCGAACTGCAATTGGCAATAGGATATTCGATTATTGTTAATTTAATCTAAATAATAATCCCCTATTACGTGGTTCTCAGTTTTTAAATACCTAACCATTTTTAATTACCCTTTGTTCTTTGTTATTTCTGTAATGATTAACACAAGAGTTAATATTTCATTTAAGAAATTATAATAATTTATTCGATACCAGACCGACACGTTGGGAAACGTTGAGGTTCGAACGTTAATGAAATTTCCTCTCATTAAGTTGTTTAATGGTTTCATTCGAGCGGAATTTCAAAGAGGTGGCCGGGAAACAATGGGCCATTTAATTGGCTGCTTTACATTGATTTAAGTTGACCAACTGAGCGAGTCAAAAGCTATTATCAGTCGTTCCATACGGTTGCACGTTCTTTCGTTGGAACGATTAACTGTGACTAGTAATCAACGAGTATAATAGAATTTTAAAAGGCCACCCAGCGAAAATTTACTCTTATTTACGATAACATCATCGATCGTACAAAATTTCACGTGTCGATTTTAATATAATTCAAATTATCGATGAAAAGTCGATACATAGCAGATTCTTTTGATCGCAAGATAAAACAATCTATATTTAAATTTTCAAATATCAACATTTTTAAATCAATTTTTATTCCTAACCAAATTCCAAATATTTCCAAAATAAACTCTTTCACTTGCTTCGATTTAACCGAAAAACATTTCACCGTCGAACCTTTAATTAACTTAAATCGCGAGTAATTAATTTCAAACTTAAGGCGGACGATTCAAATGTATTCCGTCGATTGATAAATGATTCCTCGTTCAATATACGTACGAAGGCGTCTGTCAGCCGCGCGTTTTCTTCCGCTTCGACTCACCTCTCCTTCCCTCTCGTGTCCCCGAATTATCGAATGCACGTGAACGCGTTTTACCACGAAGGAAAGTCCGTGTACTACGTGCAGAATCGTGTACGTCCAATGGTGGGCTCGTTTCTAGCCGAGTTGACAAAGGTGTGGCTCGTTACACGCGTCCTTTCCTTGCTTCCTCTTTTAACACGACGATTTGCAGTTTTCTGCATTATGCAACTCGTGTATTTCTTCTGTTCGTCATCTTCTTCGTGCATACAAAGATTTCCAATATACACGTTTAATTTAAAGAATCATCGATATTTCGTGTCAAACAGCATCGAACATCTCAACCTGACATATTCTTAGATGTACAAATCATTTAATTAGCGAGAAGTGTTTCTCGAGTAATTATGAAACTGGGTCAAACATGAATCAGTTATACATAGACAACGTGAAACATTTTTTGTGATTCAACAATATCTCTGTAAAAATCCATTCGAGTAATTACAAAATGGTAACCCACAGTGGTTCAAGAAACTTTCGGACAACGCACAGTGGTCCAGGAGCCCGCTTATCGTGGCTGAAATTATTTTAACATTATTTTCAAAGTTTAAGGTGATAGTACGGTAGGTCGTTGAATTGGTCTCGACACAGACCAAAATATTATCTATCTGAAAAATCGAGGCGATTTCCAGTTTTTGTCAAAAAATTACATTTTCTTTATTTTGTAGAAAAGTTGGTATTGTAATTCGTGTATTCGTGGAGGCAGGTCGTTCGCCTTAGTTCAGTTGTTTTATGGCTATTCTTTGGAATTTTTGTGTACTTCCACAATCGTATACTCTATTCGCTACGCGTTTTCGGACTTTCGCTCACAAAAGTGACTACTGATCGACTTTTATTGGAAACATTTGTTTGCCAGATCATCAAGCTGGTAGCCCGCTTTTCGGTGCCATAATTACATCTTCATATTAACTTTTATCGTCAATATATAATTAACTAATAATATGTTAATCACGAATTTAATTAATATTAAATATTAAATCTCACAATGCACAGTTGTCCGGAAATATTTCCGACGTCCGTTTATCAACGAATCCGTATAGATTCAAAAGTTGCAGCTAGTTGCACCTAAAATTTACATACTCTATTAAACAAATTTCTAAGCTTTAACATGAACAGAAAAAAAGCATTTGTAAAAAATACTTATAACACAATTAAATAATCAAAATATATCCCTCGATATTCATAATACAATAATTTAAACTTAAATATTCAATCTTCATAACGAATGTTTAAAATAATAAGTTCCACTTTAAAATTCGGGATTTTCACTTCAAGACGTTGTCTTCGATCATAGAATTATCTAAAGTTGGAACATTGTGAACAAAATATTAAACTTCAAAAATTGTATTCCTAAACCACCGTGCAACGTCAAAGACAAGACGCGAATCTGTTCCATCGTTGTCCAACTTAACCAACATTCCTAAAACAAGAAATATCTTTCAATAATTATAAACTTTGATCCAGAAACCAACCTTCCTTCCTATGGTAACTCGAGAAACTTTCAAACACCGAAATCAGGTCAAACAATAAGCGATCACGAGACGACTATAGGTTCCAGGTTCAAAAACAAGGAGAAAGACAGATGGTAGAATAAAAAATGGTCGTGGTTGATTTTTCAGGGTGCTTTATTCCTAATTGATTTGACGATCAGGATCGCGAGGGAACCGGTACATTTTACCCCGCCGGGGGTGGGTGGTGGTACGCGTGTCGGATGGTAATAATAGACACAAAGTGGCCTGGATGTTACGAAACGGAAATGCGCACGTCGTGGCCGACAGCTTTTGCTTACGTTGATGTTTTAATGCGTAAACCGGGCCGTTGGCGGGTTTAAAAGACGGCCGACTTCCCGTAAACTCAAGCACCGATACCGAGATCATCCTTCGTCCTGGTTGTTTTTTCGAATTCGCTTGATCTTTTTCTCTTTTTTTCTCTGTTTTTTTTCGTTCCCATCATGGGCTCCAGTACCAGGCGAGGCTCAGGCTTCCGGACACGTTCTCGCACTCCCAGAAGATGCAATGCGTGGATCACATCATCGAGGTCCTCGATCTATCCGGCTGCCAAGACACCAGTGAGTATAATATGGATGATCAGAATTATTACGAACAGTTTGAATGTTACCGCTGTTTAAATTTCGATGAAGTGTTTAATTATAAATACAGCAATACCTGGGATAGTACTATTTGAAATCGGATTAATCGAGGAACTAAGTACATACAAAAAAACGATAATAATTGGTTCCAAAAAATTTCATATTTACGTTTCTTGTTTCGCTCATTTTGTTTTTTTTTTTTTTTTTCTAGTAGGTAATTAAAATTTAATTATACCAGAATCGACTTTACAGTTGCGAACCGAGAACTAATGGACAAAAAAAGAAAGACCACAAAATTAGAACTAGAACTGCAAAGACGTATTTCCACATTTGCTCAAAAACAATCACAACTATATTAATATTGTTTTGACTTTTAATTCGCCAGATTACAACGCGTACAATTTAATACGATTTTGTTCTACATATATGAAAATAATTTTACGTACGTGTTAATTCTTTTAGGATTTTTTTAAAGAAAAACTGTTTAGTGGGATTTTTTTCTTTTTTTTTTTAAGGAAAAAAGAATTCTTTGGGAGAAATTTCCAAATCGGACTATACGAGGTATTGCTGTACATTTACTATTACTAGTACATAAATTATGATTATTATAATATAAATTATCATATGTTCTAAAATACTTTTAAAATATTATTCTAATATTTAATCCCTTGCCATGCCATTATTTTGGTAGGTACGTCAGACACTGATAAATATTCCTTGCCACAGTATTAAAACAAAGCAGGAAAATTAAAATGTTACATGCAATTTACGTTTAACAATAGTTTGTCATCTCAATTATAGTTGGATTTATATTTAAAAGTCAACTGTACTGACAGTACAGAGTCAGACTCGTCAAAGCCACGGGAAGGGTTTAATCAGCTGATATAAACGATGATTTTCAAAATACTTAAAATGCTGCTGGTCTGTTAAATTGGCAACTAAGGAATTTTTCCCAATTAAATGATTTATCAAAGAATAAGAATTTCTAATGTATCAGTATCTCGCAGAAAACTCGGAGGCAATATTATTAGTCGTGAAAGAAGCTTTACAATGATTAATTTTTTATCCAGAACTGATTACAATCGGTCCTGTCGTCAATCAATCGATCTTTACGATTTCCACGATCTCGTTTCCCCGAAGATCAAAGAAGTGCGGATCGAGAGCAGAGCCCGTCGTTTCGCGTTACTTTTCCCGTCTCGTACACCCGCGTAAATTCGCGGTAATTTGTTTACGAACGCGGACCTAGAAAGCCGTGTAACGATTTACGACTTCCACCGCTAGGTAAGAAACGATTTTAACCGATGCCGCCATTCCGCCAGCCGGACACGTCGTCGCCGCGATTTTGATTAACGATTTCCGTGATCGTGGCTCGTTTCACCTTTCGATGTTAATGTCACGACGATTACTGTACCTTATTGACACCATTATTCCGAAATCTCGACACGTCGAATGCCATGATGGTCGACGGTAAGCTGAGCTCGAAATTTTTTTAGAGAAGAGAACGAAAGGTGAAATAAACCGTGGATAATGATGATATTAAGGGAATAATACGAGTTATCCGAGGTTTAATTAATCGATTGCATTTTTACTAATTAGGATTTCGTTGTGTCTGACTACATACGTTCGTTTTCACTTTGACAGTCAAGGCGTTGATTAATATTTAGCTGCCAAAGGAATTATCGACGACTTGAATTTTGGATATAATTCAATTCGGGTAATTGTATATTGAGAAGAATTGTGGCTGTACTTGGAATGATAAATCTGACAATTAAGTATTATCATTCTTAATAATTAGGATACTTTAATAATAATACAAGATGCTAAAATGAAAGCTTCAGTTGTAACCATTCTTAAGTGTATTTATTTATTAAAATTCTTTAATTTGAAAATTGGCCATCTGTAAGTTTAATAATTAAAATTCTTTAATTTGAGAATTGGCCATGCCTAAATAGAATAATTAAATTTTTTTAATTTAAAAATTAGCCATCCCCAAGTGGAATAATTAA
The DNA here is from genome assembly GCA_943735885.1 of Stelis phaeoptera. NCBI lineage: Eukaryota > Metazoa > Arthropoda > Insecta > Hymenoptera > Megachilidae > Stelis > Stelis phaeoptera. The sequence continues at coordinate 11,765,164 of OX030933.1, forward strand.
AATTCTTTAATTTGAAAATTGGCCATACCTAAGTAGAATAATAAAAATTCTTTAATTTGAAAATTGGCCATCTGTAAGTATAATAATTAAAATTCTTTAATTTGAAAATTGGCCATCTGTAAGTATAATAATTAAAATTCTTTAATTTGAAAATTGGCCATGCCTAATTGTAAGTAGAGTAATTCAAATTCTTTAATTTGAAAATTGGCCATGCCTAATTGTAAGTAGAGTAATTAAAATTCTTTATTTTGAAAATTAGCCATCTGTAAGTATAATAATTAAAATTCTTTAATTTGAAAATTAGCCATCTGTAAGTATAATAATTAAAGTTTCAATACGTCTGTCCACGAACGTCCATTTCCACTGCAACAATCAACGTTTCAACGCCTTTAGCAATTTTTTAATTATCCTATCGTCGATCGTTAGCTCGGTTGTTGAATCGAAACATTTCAAGCTCGAAAAAACGGAGAGTTAAAGTACATAGAATAATAACTATCTTTAATAAAATATAGAAAAAGGTGAAATGGGACACTGTATACTTTTTTTCTGAAATTATCGTCAAAAAAGTGAAAGGCAATTGAAAAAGTGATTGCGTAGCGTGATGGCAGTAATTCGTTTTTCATTGGTGAACGGTTTTTACATAACGATGGACAAAAAGGAAGTAAAGAAATACATTTTATTCGACGGTACAGAGAGATTTCGCCAGACACCGAACAATTTTCATTCGACCGAATCGTCGAACGAGGTAGAATTGAATTTTCCGACGCCACTGTCGCGTTTGTAATTCAATTTCGATCCGTTCGAAACCATTTTTTTTTTTCTTTTTTACCACCCCACGTTCGAGAACTCTCGTTCGTTCTGTTGGTCTGCAATCGATTTTTAATTGGATCGATGGATAAAACCAAAAAATAGTAACTTTGTCGTCCATCCGTGTTTTCTATATTCGTGAAACTTATTTAAGTTTCGGAAGAATTCCAAAATATAAAATTGAATTTAATTTGCTATAAAATAAATGAATTACAAAACCATCACACCGAATTAATGATGTGGATTTCTTCAAAATTATATTCGAATTGTATTATTAAATTTCTTTTATTTTGACAGCCGATTAGAATAAATTTTTAAATAAACACAGAAAGTTTCGGATGATTGAAAAATATTAGGTTGTAATAATTTTACTATGCGTAGGGTAGTGTAAGTTGGTAGAAATTGATGAAAACGTTGCTGGAGGGTCTTTTTACTTGCAGTTATTGGAGATTACACAAAACGAGGATTGTCTGGCGGTGAAAAGAAGAGGACAAGCATAGCCTGCGAGTTGCTCACCAATCCGTCGCTGATGTTGCTGGACGTAAGCTCTTTTGTGATCGATACTATTATCATACTTCGATCGATATTTCATTAATTCTCTTTTGGGGAAAGCTTATCAAACGACCCCATTCAGATTTTGATAATATGCTTTTAGAACATTGCAAGCCTGACCCACTTTCATGACATAAAAGTGTTACCAAATAACTCTTACGGTATATCAAATTAAACCTTCGAATCTGATGAAAATAACGATGTGAATTGTTAATCGAGATTCTCGATAGAAAATGGTTGGTGGCCAGTTGTATCAAATGACGGTTAATTTTGAAACGTATATAATCTGATATAGATTCATGACAGAAAAGCATCGCCAAACGGCGTTTGTGAAACGCCAAATTAAAGCTTAAAACTTGACAAAAATAACAGTGTAAACGTTCCATGGATATTCTTAATACAAAACTGCTGATTCTTTGATAAAACAGATCATAGGTTAAATTGTGTATTGATTCATCTCTCCTTTGTTCCAACGAAGAAACAGCCATTTTCTATTAAGAATATCAACGAGGCGTTTCTATACTCGTTTTCCGCAATCTTTAAACTTTTATTTGACATACCATAAATGCTACTTTGCAAAACTTTTATGTCATGAATCATCGTTACACTTTATACATCTCAAAATCCATCGCTATTTTCTATAATTAATAATAATTCCTGCACAATTAAGAATATTAACAAACCATTTACATCATTATTTTCTCCAAACTTCAAGCTTTCATTCGATATATCATGGGTGTTAATTTATTTATTCTTTCGCCTTGCAAAAATTAATCAGAATTATTATTCCCTGTATCTGTCATCGTACGTTGAAAAGTTTGAGAATAAAAACGTACAGATGTTAATGAGAATTTCACAAACACCAAATGTACAAAGTTAGGGTTACACGACCGTGTTACAGGAACCAACGAGCGGGCTGGACTCGCACTCGGCACAAGCGTTGATTTCACGGTTGAAGAAGTACGCGGAACAAGAGGGCAAAAGCATCGTGGTGACGGTGCATCAACCCAGTTCCAGGATGTTCCACAGCTTCAGTAAGCTCCTTTTGTTGAGCCGGGGACAGGTGGCGTATTACGGCTCGACCTCGAACGTCGGCAGGTTTTTCTCCACGATAGGACTCACCTTGTTGCCCCATTACAACCCCGCCGACTTTATACGTGAGTAATCAAAAATATATAATGTATAATAGAACTTAACCAGATCTATTTTGATCCTAATTCGTCTGCTAATCATAAAAAAGTGTTAGTTGATGGTGTTAAAAATTAGAATACTATTGTGCTGCTATTTGTTATTACCATATATAAATATCAAGATTACTATCAGACAGTTGGAATTAAAATTCTCAGAGATTTCTGGCAGGAACTTAAAAGTTCACGAGTGGACACATTGAAAGAGGCGAAGATCGAAAGCTCATTCGCTTGTATCAATGTCGATATCTGCCTCGTCGAAACGCAATAATGTTCGAATAGGATCGTTCTGATGATACTTTCGTTTTGTATACGGTTCCATTATGATTGTTTCAGTGGAACAAATAAAGGGTCCAGAGGAGGTTCGGGAGCGTATCGTGGCCGCGGCGAGGAACGCGAGACAGGGACCTGACTGCCCGCCGGAACTTCGCCCGGAATATAATCCCAGCCAACATCCGCTCTGTGACCATCTCATCCATTATCATGAACACCACATCAGCCACAACGGTATTACTTTATTGTTAACCCCCGCTAACTTGTTCTTGGAAACACTTTGATACGGGCAGTTTTGATTTCTGCTCGATATGCTTAATCGATGCAGTGAAAATGTAGACGTGTGGTCAGACATGTTGGAGTAGCAAGTTATTTAAGATACGATTGGTTGATATTCAGATTTTGTAATAAATTATTATTATTAAGGATTACCTAGTATGCTTGTATACTGGTATACTACTACGGTGCTGTGTTGGTATAGTACTGAGTAAGCTATTATGCTGCTGTACTGCTACGCTGCCATACTACTGCGCTACTATATTACTATATCACTATATTACGACGCTGTTATATTGCTATACCACTATACTGCGACGCAACTATATTGCTACGCTATTATGCTGCGACGCCACTATACCTCGGCGCTATGCTACTATGCAACTACATTCCTACGGTACTGTACTGCAACGCTACTATACTGCTGCGCTATTATATTACTATATTACTATACTGCGACGGAACTACATTGCTACGCTACTGTACTGCAACGCTACTATTCCGCTACGCTACTATACTGCTGTACCACGACGCAACTATACTGCTACGCCACTATATTACTATAATACTATACTGCGACGCTGCTATATTACTATAGTACTATACTACTATACTGTGACGGAACCATATTGCTACGATACTATGCTGCGACGCCACTATACCTCGGCGCTACGCTACTATACACCGACGCAACTATATTCCTACGCTACTATACCGCTGCGCTACTATATTACTATAATACTATATTGCGACGCTGCTATATTACTATATTACTATACTACTATACTGCGACGGGACTACATTACTACGCTGCTATACTGCTGTACCGCAACGCAACTACATTGCTAGGCTACTATGCTACGACGCAACTATACCTCGGCGCTACGATACTACTATGCTGTTACACTGCCACGCTACTATATTACTATAGTGCGACGCAGTTATATTTCCACGGTGCAACCATACTCTCGGCGTTACTATACCACTATGCTTTTCAACTGCGACCTAATTATATATCATGATGCTGCCACTCACTGTACTAGTATACTATAACACTGCTGCTCTACTATACTACCACACTGCCATGGTAATAATCCTAGTATACTAAACACTAACCACTGTAACGATGCAACCTACCATACTACCATAGCACTATAATATCAAGCCTGTTAGTATAGCCGCACTTAAATAAACTAAAATCTATCGATTTCTTCTATTTAACCATTAATTATTATTATAATTCGTCTTATTACACACGTCTGTTATCACTGTACCAATCAACGTGTATTAATATAATATGTCCCGATACGAATTGAATAATAAATCCGTCGATCGTTTAATGTCACCGAACGGCCTGTTAAACACGTGTTCGGATCGTCGATGAATGCGAATCATTGTTAGCCGGTAATCAGCTAATAACGCGTATCTCTTTCGGTCGAATATTTCCTCCGGCGTTGTTCGATTAAAGCTTATTATAAATTGACGTCCAGCTAAACAACAGGGAATGTTTTTCACCGCGGTACAAGTGTGTCGACCCGAAGGGGATGATTCTTTGTTTTTCTTTTTTTTTTCAATTCATTTTCTTCTTCGTGGCTTCGAGTAATCTAAGGTCGTGCATCGAACGCGGGTAACCAGCTTAACATACGTACGGTTCTGATTAAAATTTATTCAACTGTTCGGTGGTGATTTTTCATTCGTGTTTTTGTTTTTCGATGGATGATGGATTTTAGTAGATTATATTTATGATTTTTTTGTTAACACACCAATTAACTTGGTGATTGTGTATTAAAACTTTTATTTTATAATTTAAATTTTCAAATTGCTATCTTATGTTATTAATGTTAGCTTCTCCAATTATTGTCTCAATAGATATTTGTAATTTCTTATTGCGTTACAAACGTACCGAAATTCTGATTTCCCATTTCCCAGTTCCAAATGTGACAATTTCCTAAATTACACAAAAAAAAATTTTTTTAAATAAAAAAATCATAAATATAGCTGTGATAAATTGACTCGAACGATGCTTAACAAATGACAGAGTTTAATTATTATTAGAGTGTCGTTGTGCTATGTTTGAGGCGTTGTTCGGGAACGACCACCATGGTGGCCGAAAAGATGACATTGTATCAATATGAATTGTGCACGAAACAACCTCCTGGTAATTTCTTGCATTTTGTTGATAATTTATAGTGAAAGAAGACGAAGGTCGTACATTGTGGTTGGACACACAAAGCCATGCCAGCAGCAGTGCCAGTTCCGCGGACGAGGACTATTCCTGGCAGTGGCCCACCAGTTTCTGGTCGCAATTCAAAGTAAGTGCCATTTTGTCATTTTGAAAACTGCCAACGCGGTAAAGTCGCCTTGAATTCGCTTTCAAGAGTGGACGGGAAAGGTCTGCGTGAAACGGAAAAGGGAAAAAGTGGAGAACGATGCTTCTTGATGCTTTTATGAATTTTATGTTTTCATAAGTTTCTTTCAGGAACATAATTTATTTGAAGATACTGTTATTTACTGTTCATTCGCAACGTGGGCAGTTTAATATTTAAAGAATTAAATATTGATTAAATTTTGATATTGTTTAGGATTTAATGTTTCTAGTTTCGGTAGTTAATTTTGGGATACTGAAATTTTTAACTTTGGAATATTTCGTGTTTCAGTAGTGGAATTCCTAAAAAGGGATTTTAGCAAAAGGATCATGGAATATTTTAACGCGGGAAATTGAAAAATATTTTAAATTTTGTATTTTAAATCTTAATAGCAAAATTTGGAATATTGGAATCTATAAATATAGAATTAACGTGCTGTAATTTTTAATTTTGCAATATTTCATATTTCAGTAGTAGAATTTTTGTCAAAGGAGTATGGGATATTTTAACGTGAAAAATTGCAAGATACTTAAGGAATTAAATATTAAAAATTTGAAATAGTAGAATCTGTAAATATAGAATTAACGTGCTATAATTTTCAATTTTCCAATATTTCAAGTTTCAGTGATAAAATGTCAGTCGATGGAATATGGGATATTTGAACGTGAAAAATTGCAAGATACTTAAGAAATTAAATATTAAAAATTTGAAATAGTAGAATCTATAAATATGGAATTAACGTGCTATAATTTTCAATTTTCCAATATTTCAAATTTCAGTAGTACAATTTTATTAAAAGGGTTATGGAATATTTCAACGCGGGAAGTCGTAAAATATTTCAAATTTTATTTAGTAAAATTTGGAATATTGGGATATTTTAACGTAAAAAATTGCAAGATACTTAAAAAATTAAATATTAAAAATTTGAAATAGTAGAATCTATAAATATAGAATTAACGTGCTATAATTTTCAATTTTCCAATATTTCAAGTTTCGATAATAGAATGTCAGTCGAAGGAACATGGGATATTTTAACGTGAAAAGTAATTACAAACGTTTCAAAAAATTTTGTATAACTTTTGTATATTATATTCGTATCTCAATGGAAAGAAACTCGAATGGAGATATTTTGCTTCAGAAAAGATGCAACACGATGAAAGAAGCAAAATATGAAAGTTATCGAGAACCGGAGCATCATACCGGATGATCTCGTGACGATTCTGTTTTCAATTGCCAAACTGACGTCACTTCTTCTGAAGAAGTAACGGAACCAAGTCCGGTTCATTTCGTTCCTTTAACGATACCCTCTTTCTTCATCGAGACAGAACCTTGTGGAGACGTGACACTGGCCACGTAGGTGGTTTTCTTAATCGAATTCACGGTTCGAGGTAGTTGCTAGCTTACCTACCAACCGAGAATTTCAATTAAAGAAAGATTAATTAAAAAAAAACTGACCCCTTTGTGTTCAATAACGAATCAACAAAATTACAAATTTTTAAATCTAGAAAGTCTGACACGAATTCATGACATAAAAGTATTTCAAAATACCACTTGTGATACATCAGATCAAAGCTTAAAGCTTCACGAAGATGGCTGCATAAACGTTTCGTTGGTAATCTTCAAATAAAATGGCTGGTTCCGCGTTGAAACCAACAATGTATGAATTTATTTATAATTTAACTTATTTCTTGTTCACACGAAGAATCAGCCACTTAATATTAAAAATGTCGATGAAATATTCATATGGGAATTTTCGTCAAGATCTAGGCTTCAATTTAAGGTACCATATGTGCCATTTTACGACACTTTTATGTCATGAAATTTTATTAGAACCTCCAGCATGTAAATATAAGCAATTGTTTGATTTACCTAGCCACCAGCCATTTTGTATTAAAGCCATTAACAAAACCTTCATATGGGCATTTTCGTCAAGATCTAGGCTTCAATTTAAGGTACCATATGTGCCATTTTACGACACTTTTATGTCATGAAATTTTATTAGAACCTCCAGCATGTAAATATAAGCAATTATTTGATTTACCTAGGCACCAGCCATTTTGTATTAAAGCCATTAACAAAACCTTCATATGGGAATTTTCGTCAAGATCTAGGCTTCAATTTAAGGTACCATATGTGCCATTTTACGACACTTTTATGTCATGAAATTTTATCAGAATCTTTATCGTTTCCAAATTGGATATTGTTTGCATCAAACAGCCATTTGATACCAAAACTCAGAATAAAATCTTTTCAAATCTTTATTCTTTGCTCTATTCGTAATCTTTCATTGGCCAGTAAAAATGATTTTATTCGCATTTGCATCCGTCTTCCTAGGATTAACGAGACCATTACACTTGAATCCTGATGTCATTCTAATTATCCTCGTCTGTTATCTCGTCCACATACCAGAACACTCATCTAAAGTTTTCCATATTACCGCTGCGCTGCATGCTCTATTAATCGCGTCGCGCAATCGAACTTTTCGATCTCTCCGTTCGTTCGTTCGTTCGATGGAAATACGAAACGGGTGACAACGTGCCGTGTGAAATCACGCGTTGCCACCGTACGTACGATACTCGCGTGTATACTTATTTATAAGGATATATATTTGTAATCATTAGCAACTGGTATTTTAGCAATTTGTTTAATGTTAAACACGCGACCTGGTTCAGTCACGGCGACACGTATGAAAGGATAATAACAGAACGCAGTCGTTTTATCGATTATACATCGCAATAATTAATCACCTCATTACGATCCGATCTGATTTGCAGTTGTCTGTAGTTAAAGTAATAAAGAGTTTATTTAATGGCCTTTTCTTTTTAACGGTCGATTGTCAGAAATTGGAGGGTGTTGCTTTTTCTGTTCACTATTTTTGGATGAAATACGTAATTTTGTTGGTGGAAAAAATATTCCTATGGAAAAAATATTCTTATTAAGAAATAAGAAATTACGAAAATATTATTTTTTTTTTTTTTTTAAGACAAGATATTTTATTTAAAATATTTTTAATGTAATAATGGATGGATTTGTTATACTTTCTTTTACGAAAAATTTATTTGATTACGCGATTGATTTTTAAGACGGTTGTGTGATTCATAGAACGGGGTAATTTTCTTGGCTGTTGAAAATTTGATAGCTTAATTTCCAACGAAACCGTCTGCAATTTCCTCGCGTGAAGAATTAAACGAGGAACACGCGAGCAGAAAACGGAAGTAAACCTCCGTTTCCTGTCTTCGTTAATTCAGACGTTTGAAATTTGTGACTGGTGGAATTTAATCTTCGACAATTCAAGTTTTCTTTGTCATAGAAACTTTGTTTGAATTATAATAAATTTGAAATATTTTTAAAATAATGGAAGTTTGCCATAATTTAGTATTTCGAATTACCAATGTAAGGATAATAATAGTATTCATAAATAATAGAAACTTTTGCATTGTTCTAATAGTCAAAAATTGATGAATAATTGTAATGTGATTACTCAAACGATAATAATATTTCGAATTACTAATCTAATGAGAATAGAAACTTTTGCGTATCCCTAGCGATAAAAAATTGAAGAATAATTGTCGTTTGAATATTTCAAAATTTATTCAAAACATAATAATATTACTAATTATTAGTGTAATGACAATAGAAATTCTGGCATATCCATAATTGTAATTTGAATGATTCGAAATTTACTCAAATTATAATTTCATGGCGATAGAAATTCTGACATACCCCCGATAATATAAAATTGATAAACAATTGACAAACAAACGATAATAATATTACTAATTATTAGTGTAATGACAATAGAAATTCTGGCATATCCATAATTGTAATTTGAATAATTTGAAATTTACTCAAATCATAATTAAATGGCGATAGAAATTCTGGCACACCCCCAATAATATAAAATTAACAAACAATCGTAATTTGAATATTTCAAAAGTTACTGGAAGAATTTATAATATCTCCAATTACTAACCTAATGAGAATAGAAACTTTTGCCTATCCCTAATGATAAATAATTAACAAACAATTGTAATCTGTATGATTCCATATTTACTCAAACGATAAAAAAAAATTGATAAATAATTGTAATTTGAATAATCCCAAATATAATCAAAGAATAATTACGATTCTTCTTGACTTCCATTAGCAAATCTAACCGGCCCCAAATTCTAAACTAAAATTTTCCAAAATTTAACTATCCTTTGATCGATTAGTAACTAATAACGAAACTAATAACGGTCGGTTTGAGAAAAAGAGGATCGAACGTTCACAAAGGAGAACTAGGTCGCGTTTACACGATTCGCCATATCCGGATGATTACCGCGACCAGCATGCCCGTTAGCGATGCTGCACTTTGTACACGAACGCATCTCTGTCACTTGCATCACTTTTACTCCACGCAGACGTTCTTCGTCCGTTCGTATCAGAATCTCGGCTATATTCTCGAAGAAACAGAAACAGGGAAAGTTTCACCCTTTCTCGTGATCTTGTTTAATTATATAATTAAACACATAAATAATTCTTTCTTCAAAATAACATTTACTTTTTTAAATAAAAATCATGGATTTTCTAATTGAAACAATTGGAATTCTATGATGTATCTCATTCCATTACGAATTATTATATTTTATTTATATTTCTGACGAATTTTTATTGAAACCTGTTATCTATATTATTAGGAATTGTTTAACATAGCTTTTAGCTGGAAATAATGGTAATAGATACTAGGAATAGTAAATAGAAATGTTCGATATATTCTAATACCTCGCGTCGAACACCCGAAACGATGGAAATAATAAATTTGATCCGAACGCGTCGATAATTGACCGATCAAACGATATATCATGTTCCTCTTCGTTGCACGGTTCAATGTTGTAATTTAAAGAGGCCTTCGAATGCAGCATTGTGAAACTTTTGCGTTCTATTTCCTCATGGCCGTTGATATATAATTGAACTGCACCAAAGAGGTGTAACAAACAGCCTTGCATTGTGGCAATGTCGTTTATTTGTTATGTCCGTGCGATTTAATAATCAACGTGATTAAACCAGATTCGGTTAGATTCCTTCTAGTTCGTTCACAGGATATACAATTCATTGTATTTTAGTTTAATTCGTTCAAATTTCTTAAACATACACCTCGAGCCTCTCGAGTTTCTATGTGTAAGTTGTAATAAATTTCAAGCATCTTTTAAAAAAATAAATAGAAAATTTATTGGAAATAAAATTGGCAAAAAAACGTGAAATTCTTTTTAAGCAAAAATCAACGTATGTTCAATTAGATTTTATTATGAAAAATTCGTGAAATTTATTTGATTCGAACGAATTTTTCAAGTTTAATGAACGATACTTCGATTGCAAAGGGTTAACATTATCTTTGGAGTGATTTGTTAAGAATGATGATTATTGTATAATTTTTTTTTTCTTTTTTTTTTTTAGGTATTATCAGAAAGAAACTTTCAAGAAGCAAGGCCACGAATGCTGTCCCGTCTGAATTGGTTGCAAACGATAGCCTTAGGTTTACTCGCTGGACTCCTCTGGCTGAGGCTTCCCAGAACCGAAGCAGCTCTTCATGACATTCAAGGTTGGATGTTCTTCAGCACCACGTATTGGATGCTGTTCGCACATTTCAGTACACTCTCCAGCTGTAAGTGTTCGTCGATTTTTATTATTTTCAGTGAAATTTAAAAAGTTAACCGACAATTCACCACCTTATCGCAAATTCACGAAAAACGCGACTCTGTTAATTTTAAAGTTTAGGTAATATTGCGAAGTTTCCGAATTTCTAAAAGTGTAATATCATAATTCGAAATTTCCAAATTCCTGAGTTTTATAAGATATGGTATTTCAGGGTTTGTAAATTCCAAACAACGCAATGTTCCAAATTTCTAAGTTTTTGAAGGTATGATATTTCAAAGTTTCCAAATTCCCTAGAAATATAATATCCCAAAATTTCCAAATTCCCAGAAATATAATATTCAAATATTACCAAATTCCCCAGAAATATGATATCCTAAAATTACCAAATTCCTAGAAATATAATATCCTGAAATTTCCAAATTCCCAGAAATATAATATTTCAAAGTTTCCAAATTCCCCAAAATTACCAAATTCCAAGAAATATAATATTAAAATATTACCAAATTCCCCAGAAATATAATATCCCAAAATTATCAAATTCCCCAAAACATAATATCCTAAAATTTCCAAATTCCCAGAAATATAATATCCCAAAATTTCCAAATTCCCCAGAAACATAATATCCAAAAATTCCCCAAAACATAATATCCCAAAAATTCCAAACTCCAAAATTCCCAAAAATATAATATCTCAAAATCTCCAAATCCCTACAAATACATCTAAAAATTCCCAAATTCCTAAAAATCCGATATCTCCAAATCTTCAAATCCGTCTATCCCAACATCCCTAAGTTCCCAAATTCCTATCAAAATACCATAACAATTCTAACCAGAGCAAAAAGGAATCGAATACGTTCATTCACGGTGTCGATTGAAAATTTTCAACAGAAGAAAAAAAAAAAAGAAAATAAGAGGGATATCAAAGACTGGCGCGAAAAGTTCTCAGGTATTCGACAGAGGATTGCGCAACGCGAACGATCCAGATGAGGTAGATTGGTTAATTGAGAGACGACGACGTGACGCGCTCAATCGGCCATTCAGCTTAAGATCATTTCTTTCTTTTTTTTTTTCTTTTTTTTATTGCAAAGATTTGCAAAGGACCAAGAAGAACGGTCAATCAAGAACGTTAGTATATGTAGGTCGTGCCGTGACCCACTATCCCGAACGGGTAATTGCTCGCCCTTTTGTCGACTTTGTAACGTGCAAAACGAATCGTCACGAATTTCAGACGACGGATCATATGATAATTTACGAAGCGATGAAAGGAAATAATGGATGGAAAGTAAAATAAAATAATAATTAATAGAAGAATTTCATTAATGCCGAAATTTTGCCGAACAAGCAAACGTTCTAATCCTTAGCCTAAGGATACTTATCGAAATTATTTTGTATCCCACGTGACTATCCGATTGTTGCACATGAAATGTCCGATTTTGTTTCATCAATTTTTTAAATTATGCTCACTGGATAAATATTCGTGTCTTTGAGATGTTTCATGCATCGATTCGAAGCTTAGAATCTCCTCTTTCACAGATAATTTTCATTTTTCAATATTTACTTCTTTTTACGCATACTTTTCGAGTTTTTATTTTTATTTTTATTTTAAAATAAGACTATGATTTATTGTGATAAATTATCATCGAATTAAACGTGTTTTTCTTAGATTTTTATGAAGCACGAGAAAATTTCTGAAACGAAAGTAAAAAACTTTTAATTTCCCGGAGAAGTGTACACATTTTAATAATTCTTATTTCGATCATTAACGTTTAATATAAAAAATATGGTTATTTAAAGTTGCCATTATAAATCGAACACTTCACATGCAACAACCTAATAGCAAAACTAAGAAAGCCAATATCGTCACATGGTGACACAAGACTAGACGTTACGACTCCAAATTCTAAAGAGTTAAAATTATAAGTGCCCCTAACGAAATGCCCGAGTACTATAACACTAAACGTACCAAACCTGGTCAAACGACCCCTTTCAAAATTTCAAATATATGAAGGAGAAACCAGTCGTATGTAAAAAGTGTAATTAATTCATTACTTTATTTATAAAAATAAAAATATACGTTTGATTATATGATTAGAAATCAGAAGGTTTCCCCTAATAAATTAAAGATTTGTTTCGAAAAATCAACGTTTATTTCATAAAAGGTCAAATGAACCCCTTATGGTAAAGAATAGGTATGTGTAAAGTGCCGGTACGTTTACTGATAAATACGTGTCGATGTGCTAAGAAACTCGATCGATCAAAAGAAAATTTCGATCAAAGGAACGTCCAATATTTACACGAATGGATCGTGTCGCAAAGGGTAGAGCACGATCCGTGCGGAAGGTGACAAATCGCGTCGAACAAAGGGCAGTAAACGATAAACTGGAAAAGTTTAATAGGCACTCGCCTATTTTAAGATGGTTATAACTTAGCCATAGGAGTTGGGGGACTGTTTTACAGTCCGTCGTTCTCTTATCCCCCGTCGTAGAAAGTGAAACAGCCAGTCGTAGACGTTCTGAAAGGGTGAAGGGTCTCCTGGTGGCCGTAAAACCGATTTTAGCATCCTTCCTCGATCCTACCTTTCCCTTTCTTCTTGCTTCTTCCCTTCCTTCGTTCCATCCGCTCCTTTGTCCCGTTGTTGCTTATCCGTTCATGCGCCGTTCGATTATATTCGAGGGATCCCCGACAAATTGCATTCGATGCGTTTTCGACCTTCCTGTTTTCCCTGATTCTCGATAAACCTGCAACGGGAGAAAACCGACGTATCCGAGGGGCTTTCGTTCCCTTCGATTTTTGTTCAACGATTCGTCGTCCGTTGGCCCGTGAATCCGTTCTTTTTCTTTTCTTCTGCCTTTGGATTTCGTGGTTTTTCCCATCGGGATCGAGAAATTCTCGAGGATGTTGATTCTTCTTGTTGTTGGTCAAAGGTGATGGTTTTGATGGTTGTCTTGAAAGGTAAGGTTTAATAGTGTACGATGGAGGGGTTTCTTTTTGAGTAAATTTTAATTTTTTGTGGACTTTTCGGATGATGTTGATTTTGAATTGGGAGTTTTGGGAAATTTTTTATTTAGTTTCGGTCTTTTGGACGGATTTTGATTTTATAATCAGGGGTTTTTTTTAAGCGAATTTTAAGTTAAAGCTAGGGATATTTGGGAAATTTTAATTTAGAGCTAGGAATTTTTAGGAAATTTTAATCGAGGCTAGGGATTTTTAGGAGATTTTACTTTAATGCTAGGAATATTTAGTAAGTTGTAATTTAAAGCTAGGAATTTTTAGCAAACTTTTATATAATGCTGGGAATTTTTAGTAAATTTTAGTTAAAACTAGGGGTTTCTAGTAACATTTTATCTAGGACTAAGGTCTTATAGTAAATTTTATTTTAAAACTGGGGATTTTTTATCAATTTTAATTTAAACCTAGGAATTTTTATCAATTTTTAATCCGAAGCTAGGAATTTTTTCTAAATTTTAATTAAATAGAAAATTTTACTTTAATACTAGGAATATTTAATAAATTTCAATTTAAAGCTAAGGGTTTCTAGTAACTTTTTATCCAAGACTAAGGTTTTACAATAACTTTTAATTCAAAGCTTGGTATTTTAAGAAAATTTTAATTCATAATTAATATTTTTTCTATCTGTTAATATTAAAGTGAGTCCTGATACAATTTAACATTCACTTATATGGAAACAAGGGGTGTATGATTAATGTCAACTCGAAATGGAAATGTATTTTTTTGTTTCAGTTCCTCCAGAACGCGAGGTTATCAACAAGGAGCGATTATCAGGGTCGTATCGGCTCTCGGCCTATTACCTGGCGAAAATGGTCGGCGAGTTGCCGCTTACGATTACATTGCCAGCAGTTTACCATATCATTAGTTACCCCATGTTGGGCTTCCATAGTCCGGCTGTTTTCGTCACCCTGTTAGCGTTCCTGTTGCTCAACACCATTGTTGCACAGGTAAATTACCCATAATCATTCTAAGCGTATAAACATAATCGAACAATTCAACGATTCAATATTACAAGATACGAATTTATGATGCGTCGATAATAGAACCGTGGTCCAGGATCTAAAATAATCCAGTGATGATTTCTTTTTTATCAGACTTAAGGATTAATAATTAAAAAAAAAATAATGGTAATAGAATTTCTCCATTCGAATGTGAATTTAACCCGCAATCAAATACTCAGTTCATAATTCCTAAAATTCAAATTTCCTTATCCCCTCTCTAAAATAATTACAAAAAAATCTCCAAATCTTTAATAAACCATATCGAGTAGTTATCTTGGTTATTTTGAAAGGAAATTGCATAGAAACGAAGAAATCAATATTCCAAATATAAACCATAATATTTGTAATATCTGTAACTAATTAACGACAGAATTCTGCCACTATATGAAACACAATTTACTTTTGTATCTTATAGTATCAAAAATGATTTTATAATAATTATTCATCGTTTTTTAACGAGACTCTACGGTTGATTGTAACACAATCGATCCTTCGTTTTCATCGCTTGAAACGGCAAGCATTTCGCGGTTTCCTTTTTTTTTCCCCTTTTTCTCATTCCTTTTTTATTCTTCCCTGCCCTTCCATCTCCTTCGTCCCTCGACACTGTCCACCTACGGTCAATACTCCAAGTCATTGTAGCATGAAAGGCGGTCACGATTTACTTTCAAAACCACCTACTTATTGACGGAAATGAGTAACTCTCGTGTTTCACAATACACCCGACGCGGTAATATTGCTATCGGATCGGTGTGCTCGATTTAAGCGTTGATCTTTTGACAAATTTCAATGATTCGATATAAAAATCCCCTTTCTTGTATCAATATTACATATCTCCCATCAAAGATACATAATTCAACGAAATTGATATCGGACGATTTTCCTAAATTAAAATTTCCCTTATTCTCCCACCATTCTCTGGAACTATACACTAGCGAAATCCCTGAAAGTCTCAAATTCCAAATAAAAATGTCTTCGAACAGAAAACAACTACCGTAGCCAAAGGAACCCGTCAGTTCGACGGATTTCGGCTTCAAATTACTTCTATCGTTTAAACAATTGATTAATCAATCGCTGAGTATCCTTCGATGATCTTAAAATAAGGATCAACAACATTTGTAACTTGCAAATATAGAAAGACACCTCGTAACGTACAAATAATTATTAAACCTCGACTTTTGTTAAGGCGTCGACAAATCTGGTTATAAATTTTTGAAAGAAAACACATATTTTTGTTCACTTAACGAAATGTAGGGTTCATGGTACGTTGGTGTTTTGTTTTCAGAGCGTGGGCTTCTTCGTCGGTGCCTGCTGTTTGGACCTGCAAGTGAGCATAACGGCTTCGGCTCTTTACACACTGGCGACGCAATTGCTGGGCGGTTATTTAGCTACCGCGGTCCCACCATGGTTGGCGTGGGCCAGATACACGAGCATGGTGCATTACGCCTACCAGAACATGCAGATCCTGGAATTCGGTGTCGGTGAACCGATCACGTAAGTAGACATTTCATTTCCTTCGATCTGTAAGCCGTTAATCTACCAAGTGTTAAAAATATATTCATTTCAAGATATTATTTAACACCTTGACTGCATTTATTTCTTGCAAATTTTACCGATTATTTTGACGATTTTTCGTTATTTCTATTATTCAGAATTTGGACTATTTAAGGTAATAGTAACAATAGTTGACCAGTTAACGCGTTGACTGCCACAGTGAAGACGGACGTGGGTAGTCAGACACGTTGAAATCCTAATTATTAAGAATACAATCAACTAATTTTCAAATTTAACCTTTCAAATCGATAGCTAGCATTATTAGCTTAATGTTAACGCTATCCGTGGTTTATTTTATCATTTCTGTTTGTAATTATTTGATTGTAATATCAAAGTTTTCATTGTAAAATCAGTTTTCTAAACAATGGCCAACTACTGGTACCTTTACCTTAATACGACGATTTCTAATTAAGTAATTGAAAGGATATTAACACGTTGACTGGCACAGTGAAAACGGACGTGTGTAGTCAGACACGTTGAAATCCTAATTATTAAGAATATAATCAACTAATTTTCAAATTTAACCTTTCAAATCGATAGCTAGCATTATTAGCTTAATGATAACGCTATCCGTGGTTTATTTCGTCATTTCCTTTATTAATTATTTGATTGTAAAAAATTTCGGGTGCCGGTCACCGGTGACCCCCGTGGCAGCCAACGTGTTAATAATGGAAGCGACAAACTTCTATGGAAATTCAAGTGTCACCCGAATATGGGTGTTCGAATATTTATTTATAATATTTTACCTGAAATAAAAAGGTAATAGAAGATGAAACGTTGCGTTTACTCCACTGTGTGGTCAAGAGGTCGAAAACGAATCTTTTTAAAAGCGTTGCATTTCAAACTTTTTGTATATAAAAGAGTATTATATTTCAAATATTATAAATTGAATAGTTGGAAGTAGATCATAAAGGGTTGAAGTATATAAAGAATATCCAGAGACGATTTGGTTGGACAAAATAATCGATTCTAGAATCTGCCCCTGTCGAGATTGCTTTAACGAAGTTAAGGGAACGTCAGGTGTAAATAATAAATGTATCCGAACCGCGACACACCCGCCATATATCATTCAATTCCCAGACTTAACCGCTTCAGGAATAGGGTGAAATTTCATGTGTGTGCTGGGACCGCGTCTTATCCTGGTAATTATTTAATCTGGTTACGTAAAATCAATCTCTCGCAGACACTGTGAGAAGGAGGAGGAGTAGTCTGGAGTATTTTTAGTACGAAATGGAAAAATTCTAAAATATTACATCCTATATATTATTAGTCATAAACCTATGACATATGATTTGTATCGAGATCCGTTCAACCATGTCATAATCAAGTTCACGCGTACTCCGAGCAAATTTTCAAAGTCGATTTCCTCGAAAACAAAGTCTCGTATGAAAAAATTTTATTCTACATTTTCAACTTATTTTTTCATGTAGAATCACTCCCTTTTCGCTTGTACCATCTGTTACCAAACACCCTGTATATGCTTAAATAAATAAAAATACCAACAATGAAATATAAAAAATCATAGCGGCCTCCTTTATTACTGACTAATTTAAATGTCGCCACTACTGATAAAAAGGTTCTCCACCTCTGGTCAAGCCTATCCACAAGAACAAAAGAAAGAAAAAAAAATTGAACGGGTCACAATGATTTTGTCGCAGATGCTCGCAGCCAAGCAAATTCCCCGAGTGCAGAAACGCGACGACGATACCGGTGTCGGCGATTCTGGAGAGCCAAAATGGCGCCAGGGGTTCCGGTCTTCCATTGTGGGCGAACACGGCCGTTCTCCTGGCGTTTCTCGTCATTTTCCGCACCCTGGGCTACCTGGTGTTGCGTTATTACCGCGTGCCCAAGTGAACCACCGCCACCGACCGGACCTTCATCGTCATGGACCGTTTCCGCCGATCGATGGACATCGAACCGGCTGTATCGTGCTAACAGGAGAACACTGTCGAACCCGCTTTCCTTGACCCTTCGTTTCGCGAACAGGGACGAGACAAGAGACGGAAATCGCGCCGTGAAAGCTTTATTTTTCCAGGGGATGATCGTTCCGCTCGGAACGACCGAGGCTGACCGGAAATGGCCGTGAAAAGACGACTTCTGAAACGTTGAAGGCTCTTATATACATACGTGATTATAATTTAAGGAAAAATTTAGATTTCGAAGGAGAATTGATCCTGGAGCAGGTGCGTGGTACTGTTTAGGCTTGATCGAAACTGTTTTTAGAGGTGTCTTGAAACAGTTGGTAACAGTCCAGTCTGTTGGTAAATGGCTTTTACGAGATATATTTTTGGAAACAGGCAAAGCTAGTGTTTATTTAATTTTTTTTATAATAAAAAGATCAAATTTCAGAAACTAGAAATGATAAAAAGAGAAATTTTAAAGAATCATCAATTTATAATAAAATTTTCAAGACCTCAGCAACTCTACAAACAGCTCCGTGCAAAGAAACCTAAAAATCCTAAAAACAAAACCGAATTTTCAGTTCTATAATAACCATAGTAGAAGTGATTCCAAAATTCAGTAACAAAATAAAATACCATATTAATTTAGGAAATGGTACCATCCACCCCATAGGATCGCGAAGATTCTTTCGCACGCCGAACGAGCCAAAAACGTTATCGTCATACAACTCGAAGGTCGTCTTTTCAGCCCCGTCTTCCGTCAGCCATCGCTATTTTTTAATTAACGAACGATTAGCCGATATTTTTCTTAACCGTAACACGCATCTCGCAGAAAATAGTACATGTATATATTGATATACCTCAGATAGAACAGGGAAGCATCGACCTAACGAGAAACGAAGGGTTGAACAAGGGAGAGTTTCGTTTTTATTTCTTTCCTTTCTTTCTTTCTTTCTTTTTTTCCCGTATTTCGATGTTCAACAGGCGACCACGCCGTCGAGAAACTTCGATGAGACTATTATACATATAAATATAATACTGATAAGATTGTATCGAGTAGAGACTTTATATACATATATATATGTATCGACGCTAAAAGAAAAAAAGAAAAGAAAGAACGAAGAGTACGAGAATGCGAGAGAATGAAAGAGGAAACTTCTTTGTTATAATTTCTTGCGGCAACAAGGGTATAAAAAAAAAAAAAAGAAACAAAAGTGAACAGAAAATAGTCTGACAGAGAAACCGGAACGAATGTTAGACGCGAATGAATGAGAGAAAGAATGAGTCTTCTTTTTTTGTTTCTGTCTTCTTTTTTTTTTAGGGGAAGAAAAGAAAAAATCGATGCGGCGTCGGGACGCCGCAAAACCGACTGACAAAAAAAAAACACACAACAAACACATTTGTACCGACGACGAAACATTTCTTACGCGCGAAAACACTAAAGAAATGACGAGTATCTGAAAAACAAGAAAAATGAAAAAAAAAAAAAGAATATATATATGTATGATGAATGAAAGGGGGTGCAAATTACCCCTCCGTGTCGGTCGAATGAACCGTAGTAGACTTTTAGGGACCGATCTATCGTAAAATCGACGAACGCATCTTTTCATAATCGTTAGCGACTATCCATACAAGTTCTCTTCTTTATACTTTTTATTACCGCAGAAAACAATCTAAGCTACTGCCCGTTTTTTAAGATATAAAAACTCGCCGTAGGCGTTCTTTTTTTTTTTTTTTTTTAAGGTGAAGCTGCTGCTATCTATTCATTAAAACTACTATTACTACTACTCTACCACTTATAGTACTTTTTATTATCGACGAAACTGTACAACTGTAAGGGAGGGAATTATATCGAGCGAGATAAGAAACACATACACACACACACACTTATACATATATATATATATATTATATATAGGCTGCCAATTTTGATTCTACCGTGTAGACAAAAGGAAAAAGAGAAATAGAAGGCAAAGGGAGGAGGGAGAGTTAGGAAAATGTGGATAAAGGGTGTAGGATCATGGGGGAGGGGGGGTTTCTAGGACAATTTCAATCGTTCACGTTTGAACGAGTTTTTTAATAACGTAATTGTTGTTAACAGTCGGGTGGGTTGAAAAGTGGTGCTGGGTTATTTTGAACCTAAATTGAAATTGAAATTGGAAGTTTTGATTAAGGTTGTTATTAGTTTCAGTGTTTTAGAAAAAAAATGATGTAATTTGTTTTAGGGAAAATTAAAAGAAGCTTTTAATTGAAGAATTTTAACGCTAAGTTTTATCATGAAATCTTGAATTGGATTTAATTTTATTTAATTGTTACGTTGCCCAGGGCATCGAACGATATCGTTCAAACTTCAAATAATTAAAAAAGGATCCAGTTTGAACGGTATCAGGTCCAAATGATCCCAGTACCAATTATCTGATTGTTAATTAACGACTGGTGGGATTCGAGGCGACGGTGGGTCGCAATATGGCCTCCTTTACGTGGCTAAACTTTTATAGAATGATAATAAAAATATCGACCACCGTTAGAAAACTTGTTGGTCGTTTGACTCGTATCTACTATGTGATGTATTTTTTTTCGTTTGTTTCTTTCTGTTTCTTCTAAAAGCTCGATACGTTACGAGAAAAATTGGGGATCCAAATGAAATATTAACGAGCGGTGTAATAATATTCATTGGCTACCTTGTGTAAATAGAAATTTTACTATATACGAAAGTATAATAATAATTATTATTATCATTATTATTAATATTATTAATATTATTATTTTTATTATTATTATTATCGCTATCGCATGTATATGTGAAATAAGGACTGAACGAGGAGGCACGCGACCTTTTTTTCTTTTCTCTTGGAAAACGATACCAGACGCAACACACGTTGACAATTTGGGTGTACCAATAAATAATTTATTTCTCACAAATTTAAGATCTCAGATGTTTCAGAAGTATATATCTCTGAATCGCCACAGGATTTCTCGAGACACGGTATTTGTTCCATTAACGTTATAATTTATTTTGTAGGCTCGAATCGCGCGGGTTTTAAACGGTGGAAAAGGGTGAGGGGGAAATTTTTTGAATTTGTGATAGAATGTTATACGTGAAAGTTGTCTGTAATGATTGATATCATTTTGTCACGTGGGAAAATGTGAATTCTTATCAGGGACGTATCTAAGCTTTGGTACACCTAATCTATTCTACCGATATTACCGAAGTGATGTTTTAAACAGATCTGTCGGCGATTGCGAAAACTCGAAAGACGAACGGAAATAGCCCAGATTCTCTGCAAGAACGCGAGCACAGGAAACTGTCACACACACACACACACACGTACACACAGCCAGAAGTCACAGAAAATTGAAATGTTCGCGTTTGTATTAATATTAGGGTGGCAATTAAGATTCACGACGCTTCTATCATTTTCCTCTATAAAATTGTTTGTTCAACGGTTGATTGTCATATTGCGGGGATCGTCGGTGACCAGTGTTCCAAATGTGCGAAATTATGCAAATTATGGAAGCTTAACCCCTAGTGATGCACTTTACAACTCAAACGTTCGAAATCTGATTCGTAATGTCAGTACAGTTTACTTTTAGGTATAATTCCAAATATAATTTAGATAACAAACATTTCAATTGCCCTGCTTTGTTTTAATACTGTAGCAAGAAATATTTCTCCGTGTCTGACGCATCTACCAAAATAATGCCACGGCAAGGGGTTAAATTGATAAATAATAGAGTATAATCCTTAAGTTAAAAAATCCTTTGATTTGAATTGATTTGCGTGTCACGGCTTATCGGATCCATAGCGATAAATATTGAATAATTTTGAGGAAAATGTAGGAACAGTTGGTTAATTCAATTGCCAAATTAATACGAATAGTTAGGTTACCGTGAATCGTGGACGATGATGCGCCTCGATCGAGAAGATCGATGCGTGCTTTGTTTTTAGTCGGCCAAAATGGGCGAAACGTTTCGATTTTGTGCGATGAACCGGACGACTCGCCACGAATCAGCTTTCCTATAAAAGAAAAAGAAAAAAAAGATATAGAATAAAAGATTCGGGAAATCGTCACGTGTCCGATCAACCCTTGCATATCCTCGTTGGGTCAGTCTTTGCACTGTTTCTTCGTCTTTTGCCTGACCTTATTTATATTTCTCTTTATAAACGCAATTACCGATAGAATGGTATTTGATGGTTTTGATGGTGATATAGTTTTAAAATAGAAATTTGAATTAGACAATTAACGGTGTCTTCGGTCTTCGAAGACGTTAGAATTAAAATCACCTGACAAATATCCGAACCGAGTAATTTCCATTACGTTTGGCAAAGATTTGAAATCGCAATCTATCGAACAGAATTATTTACTTCTACAATCTCTTATTAACCCTTTGACTACGGCAGACTTTGGCACGCACCGGCCGTACTGTACGGTATGAATTCAGTCAAATAAGTAAAATAAATAATCTACATTACCATAAGAGCAATTATAAAATTTTAAATCGGCAATAAATTATTCACGAAACAGGCGAAATTTGATCCGGACGCCTATTGGCGCCAACAGTACCAGCGGAGCAAAATAAGTTAAGCGCCCATTGGCGCCTACAGTACCGGGAAGCCAACGTGTTTCAGATACCAATAGACGTCAACCAGTAGTCAAAGGGTTAATAATCGATACCAGCCATCGAAGCGTTAATAACGACGTTACAAAGCTGGCAAACAGAGCAGACGAACAGACTGACCGGACGACTTCCGGTTGTTCGTGGGACACGCGACGGGATTCGTCCGGTACACGCACATCGCAATATCCACCAAGTGTTCACAAGTGGGTTCGTTGTCGAACGAGGTTGTTTAGGGGATTAAGAAGGGGTTAAAGAACGAGTTGCTTCCCGATGACAACAAAATAAAAAAGGAAAAAAGAAAAAAGAACAAATATATAGGTTTTAAGAGTGTTGTTTCGCGAGAATGAGAGAAAATAAAAAAGAACACGAAGGTTTACGGAGATGTTTAAACAAAGATTTGGCTGTGTCAATGTCTCTAACGATTTATTCATTTTTCTAACGCTTTTTTTTTTCTTAATTCTATTTAAACGTTTAGAACCGAGAGTGAAAGATACGGAGCCTGTCCGTTCGTGAATCTGCCTTCGTGGAAGCCGTCTTTGCGATCGTTGCCCTGGGGATAAACCTCAGGACAGAATACAGAGCTCTGAGAGTCTCTCTCAGACTCTCATATCCAAAACGAGGAGCGTGAAGGATGTTTCCTTTGTCTAGGAAAAATCTGTCCCAGGTTTATCCCCAGGGCAATCGAGGGGAGGGCATCCCGTGAACGGCAACGACGCGTAGGAAAGTCGCGAAAGAAGTGTGAATGACGGAGAGGCAACAAGTGGAGAAACGTTCTTCGACGGCGAGGAAATGGAGAGTGTGAGAGAGACGAACAGCGCACAGCTTGTTTAAGAAAGAGAAAGAGGAGACACAGCAAACTCGATGGAAAGTCGTTCGACGTCGTCGTTCGTACGAACGATTCTATTCTCTTTTGTTCATCGTCGAGGACTTTTTCTTTTGGGAAATATCACTGCCAGAACGTTAAATACTCGGAAACGATCAGATTGTATTCTGTATGGGATAATAAGAGACTTAGGCTAATTAAAGATTGAAATTGTACAATTTTGTTTCGATTCTCAAAAAGAAAAAAAAGGGAACATGTTATGATGGCGTTTTGTAACATAACTGTTCTTCTTTTTTTTTTTTTTTTTTTTATTATTATTAAACGTTTATGGTTTATGCTTGATTTTTAAATGATTGCCCATGTGATTTTTGTAAAAAAGAATCGTCTTCTTATTCCTTCCATAACATGATGCAAAATATATCATTTCTAATTTTGTATTAAACAATCGCGAAAATTATTGTTTCAGAAGTTTTCAGATATCTCGAAATCTTTGAGGTTTGAATTTTTTAATTTCAAATTTTCAAGGCTAATATTGAACATGTGACATTATTTATGGGATCGTTCGATAATAATAAAAATAATCCATAATGGCGAGTGTCATACTTTCTTTCGTAATTTTTCAAAGAAATTTCTAATAATAAAAATGAAAATCGATCGAACGACACGGAACGACGAACTTCTTTCTGCATTTGCCAAAATTGTCCTCCTTAGTCGAAACGTCCTGTATACCGTTTTTTCAAAAAATCAAATGCATTATGTTTCTTATTTTTCTTTTATAATATAAATAGAATATCTTCCACGATTCGTAAGAATCTGGAAATAATTTGATCGTTTTTTGAAATGAACTTGGGAGGACAACGTACGACGACTCTTTTTTCCGAGACGGGTTTATACATACTTCTATTCGATGAGAATGATCGTTTTACAAAAAAACACGCGTCTTTTTCAAAATTTTGATACTCGTATACACTGTACACAGCGCCCCGACGTATTTGTATAACTTTACAAACTTAACATTTCTGCAGAGAGTCCGCGTCGAGCTCTGACGATCGACTATACTTCGAAACTAGACGAAAATTAATCGTAAAACAATTTCTATCGACAGAATGGTGATCGATAAATTGCGACGAGTTATAATATGAAAATTTACCTTCGACTGTAGGTAAATGAGTAATTGAAAATTCGAGTATAAAGTGTCTTTTGAATACTGTTTACGCTTCGAGTATAAAATATGTATCGGGTTGAAATATGAATTTAAAGTTTACAAATCTAGAAATATAAACGAAAGATCTAAAAAATCTTAAAACTTGAAATAAAGAATATAAATAAAACGAAAAGAATATTATAGTATGTTTCAACCCGATACGAAAGAAGAAGAACGAAAAAAGATTATTGTGAAGACAGATTTTATGTCGATGTTTATGCAGTGTTTAATAAAAAGAATAAAAAAAAAAAAGATCGATCGTCGAGTTCGAGTTAGAAAACAGTAAATTTGTATGGTACAATATTAGGCAGACCAATGATCGCACGTTTCGTAGTGAACAATTTTTCACGTACCACGCTTTTTCGCACTGAAATACAATTATAAGACTGAGAAACGTTTTTTATACATGTTAGTTGTGATCGAGGACCGTGAGCACCATTGCGAAGGGGGGAGAAGAGGGTTCGTTTCATATTGAAAATCTCGGGTTGCAACTAGCGATGGGTATAACACGCTTCGGACATGAGTTGATCGTTTTGTATTCTATTCGGATTCTAAATATATTGAAAATCTTGAAGGGATATTAAAGGTATCGAAAGCATTGAAAGTTTTAAGAATTTTGAACGGTTCGAAAGTTTTAAAAATCTTGAAGGCATTGAAATGAAAGCATTGCAAGTTTTAAAAATCTTGGAAGCTTTGGAAGTCTTAAAAATCTTGAAGACATTAAAATTTTCGAAAGCTTTGAAAGCATTGCAAGTTTTAAAGATCTTAGAAGCTTTGGAAGTCTTAAAAATCTTGAAGGCATTAAAATTTTCGAGAGTTTTGAAAGAATTGCAAGTTTTAAAAATCTTGGAAGCTTTGGAAGTCTTAAAAATCATGAAGGCATTGAAAGGTTTGAAAATCTTGAAAGCTTCGAAAGTCTTAAAAATCTTAAAGGCATTGAGATTCTCGAAAGCTCTGAAAGCATTGCAAGTTTTCAAAAATCTTGAGAGTCTCGAAAGCTTTGAAAGCATCGCAAGTTTTAAAAACCTTGGAAGCTTCGAAAGTCTTAAAAATCTTGAAAGCATTGAAATTCTCGAAAGCTCTGAAAGCATTGCAAGTTTTAAAAAATCTTGAGAGTCTCGAAAGCTTTGAAAGCATTGCAAGGTTCAAAAATCTTGAAAGCTTTGAAAGTCTTAAAAATCCTGAACGACATAGAAATTCTCGAAAGCTTTGAAAGCGTTGCAAATTGAAAAAACCTTGGAAGCTTTTAAAGTCTTAAAAATGTTGAAAGCATTGAAAGGTTTGAAAATCTTGAAAGTACTGAAAGTTTTGAGATCCTTAAAACCCTTAAAAGTTTTTCAAAAAATCTTGTCAGACCTGAGAGTATAGAAATCCTTAAAAGCCTCGAAAGCACCGAAAGTCTTGAAAATCTTAATAAACTACAAATCCTTCTTCTCGACAGATCTCGAAATCTTGGATCAAGATTTTTCAAAGTTCGAATAGAATTCAAAACGATACGAATCTCCCTAAAACAACTATAAGAAATCGTTCAAATTTGTAATTTAAAATACATACCCATCCCTGTTGCTCTCTACCAATTATTTTCTACGACCGAGGATCAACAAATTATGTTAATTGATATCGAGCCAATCAAGAGGCTCTCCACCGTACAATTAAA
Organism: Stelis phaeoptera; assembly: GCA_943735885.1. Lineage (NCBI taxonomy): Eukaryota > Metazoa > Arthropoda > Insecta > Hymenoptera > Megachilidae > Stelis > Stelis phaeoptera. The sequence goes on from OX030933.1 coordinate 11,792,027, forward strand.
CACAGCCAAACAAACTCTCTCCCGATAACAATTTCTTCACACTTATTCGATATCTGTCTTCTTCTTCATAAACATGAGAGTCGAGCGATATGGAGACTACAACAGCAAGCCTTTCGAGCAAAGAAAAATTGATATCTTTCCTTTGGGAATGTGATACGACGAATGTTGAAAAGATTTGCAAAAATAAATTCAGAACAACGTTCTTGTAAAAAGATTTTTGCAACGGGAAGGATCAAAAATGGTCCTTGACGGTCTTGAATCGGTAATTGCTGTAGCTTCTCTTTTTAACCCTTTCACTGTGATGGAATTCGATACAAAACGCGATACGCGTTTTATAACGAATAACAAAGTAACACCGAAACAATTGCAAATTTGTAATAAACGTTGTTAACCGTTAAATATTAGGTGAAGCGAACAGAAATGTCGTTTTTCTTTTTTCTTCTCAGTGCGAGAAATTTATATATTTATTCCGACAGATGTGTGAAAAGTGTCTTGCCACGACACTTTTATAAAATTCTGGCTGCTTTGACTTGAGAAAGGCATCCAAGTGTTAAAAAAAAAAATAAAAGAAAAAGACGACGTTTCTTTTCGCTTTACCTAATAATTTTGACAAATAAATCGGAGTACGTAACATTGTTTTGTATAGAATTAACTTAAAATCTCGTTTGAAAATTGAGAAACTTTATCCGTAAACTGTAGAAAATTAATTAAAGCGTATTAAGATTATTAATATCTTTAAAGTGTTTGAGATATTTTAATCTTTCGTAAGATTTTAAGGATTGGAAATAGTATGAGTCGTTTATTATTAATAAATTGGATAAATCTTTCTTCGTTCGTGAAATATTGAAAGCTGTTTCATTTTTGAATGGTCCAAAACGATATCGAATCGAATTCGACAAACGGCAATATTTTGAAACGAATAATAAATTAATTTGAAGTGTTTGAAATACATATTGGCAGGAATTGTCGGTGAAAGGGTTAACGGTGTTTAGGGTTGAAAATAGAGTGGATTATGGGAGGGACGAGACGTGACTGTTTCGCTTTACAAAAATAGTGCCTTTTCTTTACAAAGACTCTGTTGTTTGTGCCAAGTCGAATTCAAGGGATGCGAATGCGTACACAGAGACACACACATACACAAAAGGGGAAGCGACACAAAAGGAGATCGATTTTTATGAACAAAAATATAAAACATTCTTTTTTACCACGAACCCCGTTTGAGAGTTTAAATACACGAAAAGGAAATAAAGATCGAAGAACGATCTCGATCAGAAATGAAACTTTCTTCGTATCCTTCGGTATCTAATAAATAATTCTAAAAAATTAATCATTTTCAATGAAACTTTCATTTCTATCGTCAGAAATTCTAAATACGTATAGGATTGATTAGTAGACACTTTGATAAACATTTCAGAATTTCTGCAGATTCTCTGAAAACTTAAAATAATAAAAATAGATAACCTACTCTAAAAAGGTTAAATTTGAATTTGCAGTTAAATAATGATGGGTCGAGAAATTTCATTCAACAATTTTCGTCTAATTTTGTCCAATCGAATCCAACAATTTCATAACACTGTACATTGTATTCGATATATCCAAAAATTCTTATTTAGAACAACGAAAACATCGTGCACAATAATTACCCTTAATCACCATAACAAGATTAGATTCAATTTTCACTCTCGACTAAATTAAATACACCCTAGGCAAATAAATAGTGCCACCCGTATTCTGAACGAAAAACGCAGAATCTTTCTTAACCAAACCGCGTGAAACACACACGTTCACGATTAACGCAGACAAGGGGTTGCGAAAGATTGTTGGGTCGGAACCGGGAACGATGCGTTTCTTGACGGAGATAAAAATAAAAGAGAAATTGTGAATCCGAGTGCGTGTGTATATGTGTGATAAAAAGAGACGAGCCACAAGCAGAAGAAGGAAAAAGAAAATGCCAAAAAGTGTTCCACTAATCGATTACCGTCGTGGATCCCCAGATTAGTATCCATCGTTATTAAGAAAGGGAAATAAATGAATGAATAAATAAATAAACAGAAGAAAAAAAAGAAATCGTGTGTAATCGTGTATGTGAGTAGATTGTGTGCTAAAAGAAGGAAGGGATAGAAAGAAGTTAATATATTATAAATATATATGTATATATATTATATATATATTGTATGCGTGTATGTGTGTGTTCGTTATATGTATATATAGGTGTATGTGTGTACATACGTGTGCGCACATGACTATCGGATCATCGCTAATTGTACACACACACGCGTACAATTATTTAACCAGAGTTGGGTAGATTCGTTCTTTCGTATTTTATATTCTGATAATTAACGATAATTAATTCAATGAATTCACTTTTATTGACAAGATTTACTCGGATATTAACCCTTTGATTACGAAAGGTGTATACAAGGTGTCCCGTGGCTAGTGTAAGAAACAGGGGGTAGCTGAGACGATTCTGAAAAACAATTTCCTTTGCAAAAATGTCGAACGAGGCTTGGTTTTTGAGTTATTAAAGAAAAACACTGACCAATCAGAGCGCGCGTAGAGCACGAGCTCAGCCGTGATTCGTTCTGGTCGGACGTCCCGGCTCGAGGTTACCCTATCACGGCTGAGCGTGCGCTCGACTCGAGCTCTGATTGGTCAGCGTTTTTCGTTAATAATTCAGGAACGAAGCGGAATCCGACATTTTTGCAAAGGAAATTGTTGTTCAAAATCGTCTCAGCTACCTTCACCCTGTATACGAAAGGCGGATACATACGTTTAGTAAATTGTACGATTTCGAATAAAAATTTTTGTTTCTTTTAAGAAAATAATTTTTCATGACTTTCTGCCGGCGCATGCTGCAGTCAAAGGGTTGAAACTTTTTTAATCGATTGATCCTGTAATATCTGGGATAACAAGATTATTTATTAATCGTACGATTTACTCGAAAGCGAGTTAAGTAAAGAATTGCTCCAGACTTGATTGAACGAAGGATTTTTATGTCTATTTTTAATCGAACCACCTCTAAATAATCGGGATAACAAATTATTTGCAAGATTCCTCGAAAAGTTATTCGAATAAGAAGCAGTGTAACCATTAAAATACAGAATTATTCGTCATTTTTATCCGAATGATACCCAACTCTGTCGCGAAACACACTTTGTACCGTCATCCCTTCGACCTACCGATTTTCATCAAGATTATCAGACTGCGCATTGTATATACATATAAAAATCGTACGTAGTATGCATAACCCGTTCACGATCAATCCCCTCGAATACCTACGAAACTGTTCCTAATATCAAAAAAACATTTCAAACGAAAATCAAATCTTTCTTATTCTTTAAATATCACCAGGTGCACTTCTTTAACCAAATCAATCCTTCGAAACATTTCTCGTGAGAAAAAATATCAAGATAAAATATACAAAAAATGAACAATCTTTCGCGTATTTCAAATTCAAAAACGAAACGTTGTATATTCGGATAAAAATTATATACACGGTGTCGGTTAAAAGAATGATCTTTGTACCACCTCCAAATACGAAACCAAAACCATTTAACATTGATTGGAAACATCTTTTCTATATTTTAAATAATTTCCTAGATATTCGAGGGATAACGTCCTGCGTATGCGTATGTTAAGACGGATATAATAATACAAGTAGCACTAACATCAATTATTACCCTATTATTATTATTATTACCATCATTTATTATTATTGTATGAAATGATATTAATTAACTGATAGTATTATACCTGTTGTCCTGGTAGCAGATTACGAGTTTCTAATATTACGAAGATTTCTTTTGTTTAAGAACGAACCAGAAAAGAAAAGAAGAAAATGAAAATCGTTATACAGTAATCGTTCGTTAAACGAGCTTTAGAAACGCCCCCCTGGACACATGAATTTCTCACACACGCGTACGTAACCTTCTCCGCCGCTGGAGTATATGCGTACGGTGTTGCGATTGGTCAAGCGAGTGGCCGGCTGGGAAGAGAGCGCTCGTGCCATTGGTTGTCCCGTAAACAAGCTCGAACCGGGTTGGACCCTTCCGAGCTAGCCCGTTTAGCGAACGATTACTGTACATGTATAGCGTTATCAGACTTTGATTTTACCGACAATCGTTAAATAATCGTGATTGGTATAAACGATAAAGATTATTATTATTATCATTATATTATATCGTATTATTATTATTAATATTATTCTCGTCAGTATCGTCGTTGTCATCGTCGTAGTCGTCATTGTCGATCATCACGAGAATCGTTCTCATCGTTCCCTTCCCTCTCTTTTTTTTTTTTTTAATTATCAATCTTCCATTCACTTTCGCGATCTTATTTTTTTTTTTTCTATTTTCAATTCTGTCCGTTATTCTTTGTTCTAAGCTACCGGTTGATTCGCGGATTTTTTAACAAGGGTGGATCGTGAAACGTGTGAAATCGTGTCGTTGAATTGTTTTTGGTTGAGAAAATTAATAGTCGGTGGTTAAACGTTGGTAAAACCAACGTTGTGTTGTAAGGTTTGAAATAAGGATTGTTAATTTTTCAATATTTCAAACGTTAATATTAAATTTAATGCCCAGGACAATGAGATATTAATATTTGAAGTATTTAGCAAAGGGGAACGCTAGTATTTGAAACATTTCAAATTATAATATTTAATATCGCCGTGTAGATACGAATACCTGATATTATTATTAGGCACAATATTCCGAAAAATGATACAAATATTCGACGACAAAATTTCTGATTGACCGCTCGGAGCAAAGATGTTCACACGTTGACTGTCACAGTGAAAACGGACGTGGGTAGTCAGACACGATGAAATCCTAATTATTATCAATGCGATCAACTAATTTTCAAATTTAACTTTTCAATTCAATAACTAGCATTATTAGCTTAATGTTAACGCTATCCGTGGTTTATTTTATCATTTCTGTTGGTAATTATTTGATTGTATAAAATTTCGAGTGCCGGTCACCGGTGACCCCCGTGGCAGCCAACGTGTTAAATTCACAAAATATTAGGGGATGATTCCACCCTTTCAGAATCCACCGTTGTCGAATTCTTTCAATTTCCTTAGCTTCTTCGCTTTCTTCGGTCGAACAAAAATTGACTCAAAAAGAAAATACCCTTACAAAGGGGACTTTACTATAAGATACCTTTTGATCTTTCCTATTTTCATATACAGGGTGTCTCGTTATAATCCTTCCACGCGATTATCTCGTAAAATATTCATTATTCGAAAATAATGTTTAAACGAAACATGCTCTATCCGAAGGGGGACATTCAATGGTGTACACTGTTTTTCTTCTGGGTGGAGGCGCCACATTTTAATTTTTTTTCTTAAAATTTCTTATCTTCTAAATTCAAAAGTATAACCTTGAATGACAGTTCAACTTGTTCTACAGTTTCCCTGGTAATTTGCCTGTAAGCATTTATTATTCGAGATAATCGCGTGGAAAGATTATATTAGACATCCTGTATATTGTACTGCTTTTAACTATGAGCCACCTTTTTGTGGTTTCCGAGAAATCAACGATGAAAAATAATCCATTTTTACGTTCAAGTTATGTGCTTTCCTTACACATAGTTGAACGTACATTGGCGTTTATATTAAGAAGAAGAAGAAGCACCAAATCCTCTTATCGATGTTATCAACCCCCTTCGTTGTCCCCCCTCACCCCTGTTTCCTGTTACTTTTTTTTAAAGGCGTGCCTGTGCGTGTGTTCGGCTCGAATCGAATAAATCGATCTCGTATCCAGCATGGAAACCAGAAATCTTATTTAACTTGTAAATAAATCATCGATTAAATAGAAACGAATCAACGAGTCTTGATTTTTTTTTTCTTCTTTTTTTTCGATGTTTATCAAAACGTTTTCACGTTATCGTCGACGCGAAATCTTTCAACGGTAACAAGTTGATCGTGTCGAAGTGTTGTTGTTTTTATATCGAACGAATGAACAGGCGATCGACATCGTATATTCGATTCGATGTCCCGGAGGAAGCTCTTTCAGCGAAACTTGGCAATTGAATTGTTACCGATGTTCGTCGAGCGTGGTGTTTTTTTATATATATATATATTTTTTTTTTAATTTAAATAAAAGAAGAAACCGTGCGTGTTCTATCCTCGAAAAAGCGATCGTACCGCCAGAATTTAAACGAGGATACCATTTCCGACGATGATCGCTCGTTCAAATTCCGTAACGCGGACGAATCTTTGCTCAAAGCAAATGTTACCATTCTGCCGAGCACAATTTGATCTTGCGATTACTGTACAGTAATGTAAGAACGGAAAAATTGAATAACTTTAGACGTGATCGTTGATTAAAATTTCGCTATCGACGGTTCAGATTATTTTTCCCGTTTGCTCGATTTGGGTAATTTGGGTAATTTGGAAATTTTGAATAACGAAGAGAATTTTGGCGGGAAAAAAACATTGTTGAGTCTGAGTGTTATAGAAATAAACATTGAATTCGAGAATTTGACGACGCGCTCTGAATATGGATTATTCTGAGTTAACGTTTCACAGAATTCAAGGTTCTCTGAATTTTATTAAAAGACTAAAACAGTTAATTAGGATCTTTCGCGATTCCTTTAAATTTTAGATAATATATAATACGTAATATTAGTAACGTGTTAAACGATACAATTATATAATTGTTTACAAGTTCAGATTGTGCTCGGCTGTTACAACAGTTTATTAGTGACTAAAAAAAAAAACGCGCTGTTGCATACTCGAGATGTTCGCTTGATAATTTATTGTAATCGTTAAAGAAAGACGAACGAAAGAATGCCAAGAATAAAAGAGAGAGAGAGAGAGAGAGAGAAAGAGAGAGAAAGAAAGACAGAGAGCTGTTGATCGAGAAGAAAGAAAGAAATGTTTATTATAATATAATTCTTCCTCGTGCTGATGGTGTTCTAGAGTGAAAATTATCGACCACGTTGGTATCGGATCATTGAAACACCGAAGTGTAAATAAATGGCGTCGCTGGCTGTGTAAATTTGTTGAATGGCGATGTGATACACATACATACACACACACACAAACACATACGCATATGTATACATACATATATATGTATATATACACGTACACATATAAATCGCGATAATTACTTTTTGAATGATTGCGAAAGGCTGCTTACCATTGAAACGATACATTCTATTTTCGATGGTAGATCCACGTTTCGACGCCAATGCAATGCATTTTGTTTCGTTGATGCATGGAATGAATAATAAACGATTGAACGATTCATGAGCGTTTTAAATTCGCGTTTGAATTCTCGCGCCAGGCCAACAGATCGAGCCGTCGATCGATTCGGGCGTGTTCGGGCGCGCTCGGGTGCCCGACCTCGGCCGAGAACGCACGAACGCGACGGCGCCTTCTGCGACGCGTGTCCTGCAATAAAAATGCTATCGATAAATAGACCGAGCTGCGTTGAATCGACGGTAATACAAATTCTATTTCAATACCTTTCGTAAATTCTGTTCGTTCGAGTCGTGACTCGTTCCATTCACGCACCTTTATTGCGCATGATACGATCCATGTTTGGTTAGGTTCATCTTGGACCTTAATAAAAGAAACTAGAATAAATTTACGCAAGGAAAAGAAAAGGAGATTAGTGAAAAAAAGATACGTGAGCCGGGCGACGCACAGAGCGAACGTTTCTTCTGTAAATTCGCTCGAGGAAAAACTAAATTATATGTAGATAGCAGACATGTGTAATCGAAAACCACGTTCCAATTCGAGCGCACGCCACGACATCATGATTTCGATATGTCGCGTCGATTCGACCAATCAGAATGCTGCCCCGTCGATACAGCGAGCCGCGCTGGAATTGGAATGGAATCGGAAACGATCTTCGAAACGAAATGCGATCCCGTTAAACTGATCCAATCGTCGCCGTCAGATCGGAATCACGTTTAATCGATCGGCATTCGGAGTCGAGGAGAACGATTCCTTAGTCTCAATTGCTAGTTCGAATGTCTCCTGTGACGAGACCGTTTCAAATGACGCGCTAAAATTGAACCCGTGAACAGTCGACTTCCGATCGATCTGTGAACACTGCCATTTTCTCGAGGCGGCACGGCGTCAATAAGCGATCACGATTTAATTGAAATGATAAAACAATCCGAGATATTACATTCACGAATATTCCTTCGATAAAATTGTTATTGTTCGAATTTTCTTTACGAATTTATACAGCAAAATCCGTATCGCTTATTAACTGTGTTTCGTTCATCTTTTTTCCAACATTTGCGAGAAACCATAACCTATAAAGGACGTTATACCCGTGGACGGAACTCCGGTACCGGTATCAAAGAGTTGCTGGCAACTTAGAAGAGCGGCGAAATTGTCGACATCCCTTTTCGATTGTGCGTCTATCGATTCGTGCGTGAGTCGCGACGAGGAGGTACCGGAACACTGTCCCCGGAAATGGTTCATTTAATTCTTATCCATCGTAACGACGCATCAAACTTCAACGATTCGAACGCGTAAGAAGAAACGCACCGAATGTAGAACTGTCCCGCTTGACGTTCTATTTAAACTGTCGCGCAGTCACGTGTCTGCGCAGAACTTCTGCGCAGATCGAACAAATGGCAGCGATCGATATAAATCAAAATTGTAATATCTTTTATTATAAAGTTATATAACACTTCGTATTTTGCTTCTTGGATTTTTATAATTATCAGGAATATATTAAGGTAAAAAGTAATCTTATTATCGCGTTCCTTTATGCTTACGCGTACCGGAGTTTGATGCTCGTTCTGTCACAATCGAACAGACGTCAATTACCATTATTGTGTTAAAGAAACGAAATAACAAGAAATAGTAAAGGAAACGAGTGTATGTTTATAATGGAGAAGGAAAGGTTAAAAAAGAAATCATACATACGTGATTGTGATTATGTAAGAGAGAAGGGAGAAGAGGTTTCAAACGATGATGTTTATCCTTCACCGACTATATGCAATATGAAATTGAGTATAGAGAGCAGAGCAGCGCGAACCATTTGTCCTAGTCCTAGTACTCAAACTCATCACCATAATTTATAATCGATTTCAATTTAAATCTAATAAAACGATGTTATACCACTATAACACTTGATTATTCTTTCTTCCCCCTTTAGATTTTAATGTTTTATTTAGAACCATCCTACGAAAAACACAATGCAACTGCATTAATTTTGATATTTGTAAATTAACCTCTTTTATACATATATGTAGAACTAATAAGTTATCGAATCATTATTTTCTAACGCATGCAATTATTTAATAATACTTTCTTTTTTTATTGAGAACAATGTAATTAACATTATTTATTAAATCTTTGGTTGTTATCATTTCTTCTATAATTCAATTAAAATAATCATAAGAACAGAAAATTCATTGAATGTAGATCAATACCTATTTATATAAATAAACAATGTTCTGCGGTCACCTAATTTGAATAGTAGCAGCATAAAACATTATATTGTTATAAAATAATTTAATATCGTTCAAGCTTCATTTTTAATTTTTGTTACCGATTTTATACGGACCGCTCTGAAAACGGTACAGGTGGCGCCATCTAGCGGCGGCGTGCTCAAACTTATCGAAATAAATTTCATACCGACGAGACTACCAGCGGGAGTCGCGTGCACGAAAAATTCGATGTTTTCTATCGCCCTCTAGGATATATTGCGGTCAGAATAAGAAATACTCGTGGAAGATGTGACTGGACCACCGACGAGGTACTATTAAAGACTGCCAGACCCTGTGTATTTTGGCGTACCACTAAGTGGGCTCTGTCGCTCCGTCGGTAAAGCGACGAGCCGTCGCCTCGTGATAAAGAACGCCTATGGAACAAAATGTGACAAAGCGAGACAGAAAAGTTCCCCACGCCCCGGCGACCGTTTAGACGATTGGACCAGTCACGTCTTCCGTAAGTGTTTCTTATTCTGACCGCAATATATCCTAGAGGGCGGTAGAAAATAGCAAATTTTTCGGATACGCGAAGTCCCGTAAGGCTCGTCGGTGTCTTTATTTATAAATTTCGATTAGTTCGGTACGCCGCCGCTAGATGGCGCCACTCGTACCTTTTTCAGAGCGCTCCAACGAAAATCGATAGAAAGAATTAAAAATAAAGCTTGAAGGATGTTAAATATAATGTTTTATCTTGCTACTATCCAAATTAGATTACCACAGAACTCTGTTATGCATTTTAATTTTTTTATAATTGGGTTTTCTCCTCTTTTTGTAATCAACGTTTCACTTGTTTTGTACAAATCATTATCAAAATATGATACAATTTTATCTTATCTTTTAAATAATGTACTGCATTATGACAGTCGATATCAATAACTAAAAATTTTTATGATTTAACAAGCACTTTTTTTACGCATTTGGTTATAGATTTTGATTTTCGGTTCTTTTCCGTCGATGCTGTTGATATGTTTAATTGAGCTAAAGTCTGAAGAGATGGTACACTCATTGTTTCTGTTATTGTCACATATCTTTTTTCATCTTCAGCTTTTCGAATCCACCTTTTTTTCCAATTCAAATGTAAGAAACTATTGCGTTTTTTGTTATGATCCTTAGTACTTTGTATACTATTTAATTTAAAATCATTTGATTTGTTTTTTGTGTCTGATGACTCCTCATCATTATTTATTAATACTTGTTCTTCCAATGGTTGTAAATTTCTTGTATTTTCGTCCGTTTCGCGTTTGTCATTTACTTCTACAGTATTGCGATTAGCCTTTTTTTCAGGAACCAATGGAAACTCTTTATCTAAAGTTGCACTGAAAACAGAATACAATTTTTTGTTACACATAACATCGGTAAAATTATTTTTTTGATCACAAACATTTTTAATAATTCTACCATTCACTAATTAATAAATTAAATGAAGATACATTACCGATTGATACTGCTTTTTATGTTATTTGCGATTAATACAGAATCTCGTAGTTTTTCCCAAAAATTATATAAAGCTATCCTATTATAATCTAGTATAAACATGTAGCTCAACTGTGGTGGTAACTGACATTTTCCATACAAGCATGGTATGACTTTGCGTTGACCTTTTTCTAATTAAACCATGTACGTACAACTGAGAACTATAATTGGTAAAAACGGTATACTACCAAAGTATCTTTATAACTTACCAATACCCAATGCTTGAGCATAATTTAAAAAGAATTTATTTGCTGGACTTTTAAGAAAATTAGACGATACTATGACAATTAATCTGTTACAACGTTCGGATATTAATGTCATTACAGCTTCGTGTTCGAATGTGATTCCACCAATTAAATCTCTGTCTTTCAAACAAAGCTAAAACATATGCATCCTTTATATTTAATTGTTTTTATATACACTATGTCAATTCTTCGCATCTCTTACCTTTAAGTTATATTCATTCTCCAATTTGTCTATCATTTTAGTAGCAAAATTAATATCCTCGTCTGCATACAATAAAAAGGCATCGTAATATTGATTTTCTAGTCCTTGTCTTAATCTATGAATATCATCTGTTAGGAAAGTGTAACGATTAATAATGTTTAATTACAATATATATTGTATAATAATATAGCACTGTGCGTTATAGATAACTTACCTACAGTAAGAATTTTCGCATCGACTTCATTTTCAACAACCTCAGCCGATGCCTGAGATCTTTGTAATTGTACCAAATATTTTTCAGCATCTTTCTCTATAATATAAGCACAATAGCATCAAAATATAATTACAAATTGAATATCTAATAAACAAAATTAGTGGTTACAATTACAAACCAAAAATCTCTAACGTGTCATCTATGATGTCCCATCTATCAATTTCTTCTAACGCTGCTTGTAAATCCTTAATCGTAACATTCTTCTGCTGCTGTTGCCAAGTTGTTAAGATATACAAGGATGGGTCAGAATGCGTTGTTAACAATGGCAATACTTCACCGTTCAAGTTGGATAAATGAGCAAGACCTCTCCAGTCTCTAAACATTCACAAATTCTTAAAATCTGTTCTTACGCTCTAAAAAATCTATAAAGCAGCAGTTTAAATTTAAAAGAAATTTATGTAATCATTGAAACATCATTAACTTACCTTGGTAAACCATTTTCAGATGGGATGACTTTTGAGGGATTTAATAACGTTGAGATGATTTGCTTAGATTCAATAGACAGAGCAACAAGTGGCACTGTTGACAGATCGACTGTCATCTTTTTTCCTTAAATCTAAGCTCGAATAAACAGTTAGGTTATTTCAATAAAGGCTTTTCATATAAAGTGTATCAAACTCCAACAACAGATTGATTTCTAAAATACATAGAAAGATAAATTGAACCTTCCAACACCAATGTACAAAAGTACATCGTGCGTACTTAAAACGTTCAAATTTTGAAACAAACAATATTACTGCAACGTCTTCCCATTTCGAGTGTCTTCCAAGAAGTATTATTCATCCGTGTATTTCGAAACAGTTTATGAATCTATAGAATCTGCTGTATACTTCGGTAACCAAACTAGTGGAATGAGAAGAATGTAAAGGCGTTTTTAAAAACCTGAGCGTTCATAAATCATTCATCCTTTAAAATCCAATTACGATCACCAATCGTGGTTATTGTCACGAAGGCAGATAACAAAGATAAAGAGGAAAAAATGAAATGAATGACTATATTAAACCCTTATTCCTTGACGCTCAAATTTTCGAAAACGCCCTAAGCAGATGTCACGCACTTTGCTGTTTAAATAACCCAAGAATGAAACGATTGCAGTTAAAACTAAAACTACGTGGCTTCTGATTATATAAAATTTAGATCATTTTATTCATAGATCAGAAAGAACGCAAAAGCGATGACAATATAAACAATAATGTCCTGAACGATTGGTTACTAGAAGTTAAACTACGTCGATATAAAGCATGAAATGAGTGTTTTAAAATATTGAAAACAACGTATGAAAGAAATTTATTGATTAGATAATTGTATTGAAAACAGGGTAACGATGATAAAATCGAAAGAAAATGAATTAATTCACAAGTAGACCGTGACAGCGCTTCTAGCGCCAGTAATTGTCACTTTTCCGTTGACTATTGTCCGAATTCGTTCGAATTATTCGCGGTGCTCGTTTTCGTATACGCGATCATGTTTTAATTGTTGTTTGTAAAATATGTTCATTGATCGTATGCAAAAGTATCACATCACGTGTAAATAAGGTAACGATATACGTGAATTCATTTTCAAACGATAAGGACATTTATCTCGAAGAGGTTAACCTCCCTTCCATTTGACATTTTTTTTTAAACGTCATAATATGCGCTAACGAATAAGATTTATATTTTAAAATGCTTTCTTTTCACATGTAAAAACGATACGTTTTATTGTTGCCAATTACGAACAAATGTCAAACGATAAATATTAGTTTTTGCGCACTTCGCGGATTTGCGCACACAATTCAATTTCAATCTCACATCCTGTAACGACTTTTCGATCGTGATTTCAAAACACGAATTTCGAATACAACGTAAGCAATACGATTCTTGGTTAAAAATTAAACGTTTATAGCACAAAATCTATGATAAATAATTTATTGAGATGATTTTAATTAACTTATCTTAATTTTATTCATTCAAACCATTCTATTACGTACATTATGATATCTGTTGTTATAACATTTTATGATAATGAAAATGCATCATTTTGTGAATTTTACTAATCCATTATTTTTATGTTTCAGTGTTATATAACAGTAAGTGCGTACATATAAGATGACAGACCCAAAACCATCAGGATTAAGGCCACCGTCAAAAATTGGCCGACCATGCAGCAATCTACCGCCCAGACCAGCAGTTCCACCCTCGCCACCAAGATCATCGATGAGTGAGTTTTCAACAAAAAGAACGCATTGTGTTGTACCGTGTATGCATGCTTAAGATACAATATATTTTATTACTCGTTACTTTCACCCCTTAACGTTTAATATGTTTTGTGTCTCAAATGTAAAAGAGTACATGAATTCAGAAGCTCTCAAGAACCGTCGCATATTGATTGTTCGTATCTGCTAAACGATAAGGTAATGTTATCCGGTATCCTGATATAATTTGATCACTGGAATACACACAAATATAAGAAGAAGGCACTAAAACCAATAGTATAATGGCGTTTGTTTTGCTATCGTGTGTTAATGGAATCAAATCTGCAATGACAATAATTGGAAATTTTCTCAATAAATGTAACGAATAATTAAATACAATCTATAGTAAGTACATGTGTTTTATGGATAGAAAAGAAATGAAACAGATAGAGGGTTTAGACTAGTTTGAGGCTGAATGCGACTCATTGATTCCCCACGCGGTGCAAACGAGTACGCCCACGAGACCCTGAGACAAACGTGAACGAATACTTTTACAAGCTCGTGCCCGCGAACTTCTCACGAGTCGTTCTTCCACCTCTCAACGCAACGCATCTCGTCCGAGCGATCCGGTAAATATATCGATTTCTCAGTAACAAAACGCTACAATCTCGATTAAGCATCGTGAACGCTTTGAGTTTTACGTAATACATCCTTCGAGACGGTAAAGTAAATTTCATTCATTCTATTGTTATTTGTTATTAACACGTACAATCGTTTTGAGCATCATTTTATTCCTCTCATTAATTTCGTTATCTTTAATAGGAAGAAGGTGCTACTGGGAATCTTCATTGCATTACAATGTTTATCCATCTGGTGACTCGAATGTGGTTGTACGATTGTCTTTTTGTACTACATGGCATTTGTCCTATATTTTGAACTTTTGTCATTCGTTACTGGTGAAATCAAGGTACTCTGCATAGCATGTTTTAAGAATATTTCCCTGATTATACTGTCATTAAAAGTGACCAGTGTTTGTTTATAAATCTTTCCTTGGTTCTAATCTGGATTCTTTTACTTTTTCCTTTAAGATTTGCAACGTTGGAAAAAGTATTATCAAGAATTCCTGTATCCCAAAGTTAAAGCTTGAAATCATGACTGAAGTACGATTACTCTTTCTCTTTTTTTCAAAATCCTATTTAAAGAAATGATCTTTCGTTCATAGTATCAGGCGGGACCGACCGTTAATCCAGTAACCTTCGTCTCATCGTAGAATGCACGCATAAGACGCAAGATCCTCTGTCTCTATAGATCTAGATAAGTCGGTCGATTATTCATCGAGAGAGAAAACGCAACGCGTACAAAAGCCGTCCGTATTACATTCAGGGCACCCATCTTTACCTTATTGGTTCATCCAGTGGCTCCGTTGCACCGATGCACAAATGGACGAGGAGCTAGGAACGGACCCGCGTGTGCAGTCATCGTGACGCACACGGTTATGCAATCCCCGTGTGTTTATTGTACGCTCGATTTCCAGCCGTTTCGTCTTTCCTCCCACGTGTCCGGCTCGTTTCCCTTTTTCGGCCAGGGTTTTTCGCCGCCACGAGCCAAGTTCACCCCGTGATTTTGCCGCCTGTATCGACCCAGTTCCCTTGGCTCGTGTTTCGAAACGCGATAGGAAATACCAAGGTAACGATGTCAATTTTCGATTTGACGTTGGAAACGGATACGTTTCCTGATACCCGATATTCGACGCAAGGGAATGGTCCTATTGTTAGATAAAAACAGATTCTTTATAATACGTTATCATCCTGTATATCGGTACACTTTCATTTTAATTTTGTTAACAGTTTGCTAATTGGAGAATGCGTTTAATCCCTTGTCTGGTTTCTCTTACCAACACAGTGCTCTAAAAAATTTTTAATTTTTCATATACTTTCTTTGGGGTGAAAGGATTAATATTCTAATAAAATTGAAATACTTTGCATAACTTCTTTTTGCAAATTTTAATCTTATAAATGTTAATTATGTAACACGTTGGCTATGAGGGTCCTATAGTTTGACTGTTTGATATAAGCCAACGAGTCAACAGTCATTATCATTTTTAATAGCTTATCGTTCCTAAATTGGTAGACCAAAAGTTTTGCAGAGGTGTGTTAATGTCTTCTGATATTCGTGAAATTCCTCGCTCGATTCTGGAAGTCGTAAACAGATCGCACGGATGTTTACACGGATTTCTTCTGTGGACTGGCATAAATCATGATCGTACTAGGTGACAATGTTTCGTTATGACGTAATCGGTCCCATGGTGTTTAATAGCACTTTGTGACACCATCGTTTAAATATAAACGCGTGAACGGTTCAGGTATTCAGAATAATGTCACACGTTTTAAGCGTCTTGAGTCTTGAGCATTTTTAGGAGAGGCCGAATGATCGACCAGTTTCACTGGCGCCACTCGATTGCATTCTTAATCCCCTTCACTGATCAGACGTCTGGCAATCGGATTCAGAATATAATTTTACGTGGTTCTTTTAATTAATCTTAAAGGGATTACAAAGTTTGCTCGAGCCAATTTTATATTAGGTAAAGCGAAAAGAAGTGTCGTTTTGTTTCAATGCGAAAAAATGTATTTACAAGAAAAAAAAAAAAGAAAATACATAATATTTATTCCGACAGATAATTTCCATGCCGCTTTTATAAAATTCTAGCTGCTTTGACTTGAAAAATGCATCCAAGTGTTAACAAAAAGCGACATTTCTTTTTGCTTAAAGTTATGTCTTCTGTTTTAATTCTCCGTTCATTCAATTCGAGTACGTTTCCTTTGAAATATCTGATCCCTCGAGGGAAGAAAGTGTCGGCAGCTTAATTGTTCAAAATACTCCATCAATCGGTGAAATTCCTTTCAAACGGTCAACTGTTCCAATAATACCCAATCAGTTTAAATATTAATATTAAGTTATCGCAAAAGTTTCTTTCCCTATCTACACACAACGCTTTGTCTGGTAGTGTTGGAAAACATCTCAGTCGAGATAAGGAAAAGCCATAAATCATAAATTTGATGTCTCGAGCGCTCAGGAGCGAATACTTTCATCATGAAATTACATGTTCCTTCGCGGTTGAGTAATTTTACGAACTCCTTTGAATCTCGTCGGGAGTAAATTTACTAGGTCCCCGGATTGAAAGTGTTAATCAAGCGAAAGGAACTTTTGGGACAACCTGATTGTGGGATCGGGGAACCTCCAGACCCGATAGAGAAAAGGAATCGTGGAAACTAGACGAGCCGGCTACAATTTCCGGCGAGGAGAGTACGCTTTTTTCACGATTTCCTACATAATACTTTCTTAACACTTTACCGACCGGCAGTCGATTAATCGACTTTTTGTTCCCAGCGCATATATTCCCGCACGACAGTCTAAGCCGAAACCGAGCTGGTGTTTGGGAAGATCTGCGGCTGAGTGACCGGTGAAAATGGCATAGAATCTTCGAAACGCTACCGGTCGGTAAAGTGTTAACACTTTCAGTCTGGGACCGAGTAAATGTACTCCCGACGAGATTCAAAGGTCGTAAAATCACTCGAGATTTTACTCAAAGTATGCGTTCCTGAGTGCTCGAGACATCAAAAGAGCGCCGGCCCCCTAATTTATGATTTAATACCTTTTTCTTTATCTCGACTGAGCTGAATCGTGTTACCCAAGGACTGAACGTGTTAATACCACACCGTGAATAAATTAATTGCTATCGAACAATATTTCAATTTATAATAATCATGGCTCGCAGTATACAAACTACACTGAACCATCAATCGCTTTTAGATGAAAAGAAACAGGAACATAAGTCGAGGTATCGAATAGCAAAAATTGATTGTCTCAAGGAAAAGTCTCGTAAAGTAACGAAAATTTGATACATCAGCAAGCTGTTCACCGGTCACGATTGAAAATCAATTCTTGCACGAGTCGATCGTGCACAATGGATCTCGTTACCGTGATCTTCGTCTGATTAGATTTCAGGTACAAATTGCTACCTGACGAGCATAATAGTAATCGAATAGTTACACGATTAACCTTGTTTACACGATAGCACACAGTGCACATGTGGTACCAGAGAGATCGAGGTATCTCGGATTGTATGACCGCATGTTTTATGGATCGCGTTACAAGCGTTTCGCTTCACGCGGTCAAGGTGCTTGACACTTTATGGCGAGGTTTATTTCGGTATCATTATGTGCGTCTAACAGGTGAATTTTAGCTTGATCATTAAGTATTCATGATTTGGAAACTGAAAGTTGATTCTCGATTGTATAGTGCTACTGTATCGGTAAGAGTATTTTACAATTTTAATTCTTGTTTCTTTACCAAACAATTAAAGGATCGAACGAAAAAACCTGAAAAAATTATATATTAGTAATCGTAACATGCTATTAAAACTGTAAAAATATGAACATGATTACATGAAAAATTGAGGTAGTTTTTCATTTTTTTCAACCGCGTTCCCCCACTTAAAAAAATCTGAAAAAATTACAGATTAATAATTATGACAAAACACTAATACTATAAAAATATAAACGTGGTCATTTAATAATTTCTATTAAAAAAGAAATATTTTTAAATTTTTCTGTAAAAATTCCCAAACTCGTATGCCATAGAGCAGAATATCCCTGATTTTTTTTCAAAATTTTTCATACGGTACAACAAAAGATATAAAGCTTAAATTGTAACTTGCGTTTCGCCCTGTAACTATCCTTCAACTAGAGATAGCGGCTTGACACTTGGCGAAAATGATTTTCTTTCAACGGTCTATTAATTGATACATTCATCGATTAATTTGGTCTAAAGGCACATTTGATCCCCTTATCCGGCTACACCCTTCGTCGCTTGCGTGATTAATATCCTTTCAATAACTTAATTAAAAATCGTCGTATCGGATACTTCAAATTCTAAATAATAGAAATTACGAAAAATCGTCCGAATAATAGGTAAAATTTAACTCGGCCGACTATAAGTAACTCGACACAAACCGTGGATACTTTGAACTAGCGGCAACTCTAAGGAAATCTTCGAAATAACACGTATTTAATATCAATGCGAGTATCATTTAATAAGACAGAATTCAATTTGAATCGGTGGACTCTCTACCGTGGTCCGGAGATTCACCTGCAATTGCGGCTAAGGTGTTCAGGCTTGCATCGTTCCTTTTTTTGTGGAATGACTCATTGTTTGACGATCGGATAACGTTAGATGATGATGCATCGTTCTTTATATAGTGCTTGAAAAGTAAAACTACGCTTCGATCTTTGAAATCCGTAACCGAGGCTCTGAATCTCCTATAATAATGATATGTAGGATATACTGTAATGTATTGATACGATAATAACTGATGACATAATGTTACAACACGGTGGTACTATTATCATTTTCATTAGACGATTAGAACAGAATCAGATGGTTAGATGATCAGAAAAGAATTTTTCTTTTTCTTTCAAGTAAATTGTAGTCAAAATTCAGAAGATTATTTATTTGCCAGAGATTTCAGAACTGTTGAAATATTTTTTAATCGATCGCTACGGACGTTACTATCGATAGGAATTTAATCTGGCCGAACGATACAGAAATATTGAATGCTATTAAAATTACATTAGAAGGATTAAAACAAAAATTTTCTTCTTAATACTTTCAACAATCCGTACGATTCTATATGTCATATTATGGCGTCGACGTTTCAAACTCGAATAGTTAAAAGA
The DNA here is from genome assembly GCA_943735885.1 of Stelis phaeoptera. Taxonomy (NCBI): domain Eukaryota; kingdom Metazoa; phylum Arthropoda; class Insecta; order Hymenoptera; family Megachilidae; genus Stelis; species Stelis phaeoptera. The sequence goes on from OX030933.1 coordinate 11,811,594, forward strand.
AAAAAGACCAAATTTTGCTAATATCATCAATATTCATCTACTTGGACATCCGTTACCAAATCACTTTTCTGCATAATAAATATAAAAATTAAGATCATTTTAATTATCATATACTTTAGAGTACTTCGCCTGTTTACACGTATTCCAAATTACTAAAATTTCGAATTCTGATTCAAACACCTTATTAGGAGAACAATGATCGTACACAATCTGAAATTTAATCGCGTATCTATCTCGTCGAACAGCGGACTTCCACCCACGTTGACGACCTACTACCACCAACTCGCCCACGTTTCTTTATGAATAATTAATTCCATCGCGAATCGTACATATTTTTTTTCTCAATTAAAATTGCGATCGTACGCTCGACTTGCGTTGTAATTGAATCAAACATCGGACAGTCAGGAGATCGTTCGTTTGGACGTTATAAAACAAAAATCAATTCGAACGTGATAAATGATAAATCGAGTATTCCGTCAAACTTTTATAATCGATCGATCGGAAATCGACTTCCTCTGTTGCATGCGTAGTAACGGCAATTAAAAAAACCAAGCCCTGTCGATAGAGTCCTAGCAATTTATTTTATCATGCGTGACATGTTTTTTTGCCGATGGCTAAAGGGTTTCGTAATCCTATCCACGAACGCATGCTCCCTTCCCTGTTTGATCTGCATTGTTTTGGATTGTTTTGCATGACCCACAGACCAGATGGATCATCTTTGGGAAACGCATGGCCGTCGATTAAGCGAGGCTGGCTTGCGCCGAGGATCAGGTAAGTGGTCTTTTATTCTGAATTCTTTTATTCAGAATTTATTCTGAAAAATTTGCCACAGTTGATCCTTTAACAATCGGTGAAACGAGGATCCAGGTTTTCTTTCAATCATTGCTTACTGATGTCTCCAGTCGTTTTTTGTAGACTGAAGAAAGGGGTCGTTATGTGATTTTCTGAATTTACGGTTTTTTCGTGAGTTAGGGGGGAAGTGTAAGGGATAGATTTTCAGGTGCTAGAACAGGGGATTCTACAGTGGGTCATCAAATTATTAGAGTCACAATATAAAGAAATAGGTTTTCTTATGTTTGTGTAGAAATAAGGCCACAAGTTTAAGGTCTTCGCATTGAGTAACGTCCACTAATAATATACAAAAGAAAATACTTATAAAAAATTAGATTTAATATTTTGTTAATATTTCGTAACGTTGACTTTTGCTGCAATTACTGTCTCGATCCTTTTCGGCATTCTTTTCAATACAACAATTCTAAAAAAGCGAAACGGTAATTCGGGGTCGCCATTCGCACAAAATAACATTCACACGAGAGACAGTGTCGCTCGTAGTGTTACCAACTGTGCATAAGAAAATGCATAAGAAAAACTAATAAAAACTCTGTTTTACTGGGTCTTCATTTTACTTAATTAAAATCGGCAATTTATACAAGTGGTTCTAATAATTTGATCACCCACCGTATGTTAGGCTCTCCCTAAACTAAAAGACTTAAACTTACTCTTAATAATAAAGAAAAGCTTATATATTATACCCAAGTATACTATTCGATTGAAAATAATCCAAAAATAATAAATTTTCATTCAAAATGGACAGTCACCGTTGCATGGTTACACTTGTCTCCTGTTCTCTGTATAAATCGTCTTGTGAAAGCTATTAGTGTAGTTAGTAGTGCAAAGATTGCAAGCTTGTTGCACGTGCCTGATGTTCTTCAATAATCTCGAATAAGGATTTCAATACAATACACTTAAGATATATTTAATTATTTGAATATTTGAATTTCTTCGAAATCAAAGAAAAACAGTACTCGAAGAATTCCAAGTTTTCCGAATTATCAAGCTTATCAAATTCCAACGAACCATAGATAAAGAAATCCGTAAAACGATTAAAAAAAAAAACGCTTGCCCGGGACAGATAACAGCGTGGTCCTAACAGAGGACACCGACAGCTTCATAATAGGAGATCGAGTATGGGTCGGTGGTACGAAACCAGGATCCATCGCCTACATCGGGGAGACTCAGTTCGCGCCAGGAGACTGGGCAGGCGTTGTCCTGGACGAACCGATCGGTAAGATACTTCCGACATTTTCCCGACGATCGTGAAACTAAAGAACAGATGGAATCTTCAGGCAAGAACGACGGATCCGTGGCTGGTTGCCGATATTTCCAATGCGAACCAAAGCGAGGGATATTTTCACGTCTGACCAGGCTCACCCGAGCTCCTTTGACCGACGTCACCTCGTCGATCCTGAAGACCCCAACATCTCCGCTTGGCAGCACGAAAGATGGCTTGAACAAGTCCATGTCTCCGTCTTTGAGTAAGGATCGCCGCAAGAGATACTCCCCTCGTCCCTAGTTTGCTTGAATCTTGTCGAAAAAATCCTGGGATCGAACGATGCGCAAAAAGAACGACAACCTCTTTTTCAAACAATTGCGTACATCGAATGAAACGCTGGTCCATTGTGTTGTCGGAGGATTTTGCGGTTGTTCTTCTTTGTATTGTGTATTTGTAATTTGTCGAACAACTGCAAGATTCTTTGCAGATATTGTGAGTGTGATTGCACGCCATGTAGCGATAGCTTAGAGAGCACCGTTTAGAGTAGATTGTCCTTCGTGTACGTCGTCGTGTTTGTTGAGGGTACACGAATGTTTCCATCGTTCGTAAAACGTGTTCTTTATTAACCCTTTTTATTTTCTTTGCAATTATTATTTTTTTTAAACCCTAAGAATGGTATCAAATCTCCGAGCACTGTTATCGTCACTTGTCGGTGGCTGACCAGTCGCAACGTATTTATGGATTGCTCCGTGTGATTTTAACGGGACTCGTAGGCGATGGAAATTTTCGTACACTTTCTTGTAACACGTTACACCATTGTACTTAATTATTATTAACGTCGGGACACTTTCAATCTGATAGATTTCATTTTGGAAGAAACGATGTAATGTCTACGCTTTGAATTGTGTTTTAAATAAATAAATCGGATGTGCGCCGATTCCTCACCCTCTTCTCGTCGTTTAACCCTTAGATGTCGAAGGCCTGCACGAAAATGTATTTACTAAGAAATGTAGCTTTTGGTGGCCAAGAAAGGTAGAGAGATCTAAGGGTTGAAAGGGCATCGTTCGAGGCTTCTCTGTTTAACAAAAAAAGAAAGAAAACAATAGAATAAACCCTGAAATCCCTGAAAGAAATTATATTCGAGGGATGAATAACGAAAAGCCTCAAAGATCCTAATAAAATTCATATCGTAGTCACTTTGACGTTGATAGTTCGGTGTATCTTGCATGTATTTCTTCAATTTTGAGGATCGATTGATAAAGTATTGTGTAACTCGTCGTGTAGACGCATCAATGACGAGTCTGTCGTCGACGGTGTCGCAGAGGGACTTAAGGATAGGCGACAGGGTAATAGTATCGTCCAGCCAAGGCAGCAAAACAGGTGTTCTCAGGTACATGGGCACCACAGAGTTCGCGACAGGTGAATGGTGCGGCGTGGAGCTTGATGAGCCGATTGGAAAGAACGACGGCTCCGTTGAGGACAAGAGGTCTGCATCGATGCTTCAGATTCTATAGCCTGTGCCAAGAATTTCGTTCTTCAAGGTCGTTACCCCCGCTACAAGCGATTGACAGTAACCTCTTACTCTTTGACACTGACCCCCACCGCTCTTGAGATCCAACCACGCGTCTCTTTTCCTTTGCAATATAAGTATACAGTTGTGTATTGGATAACTAAACACGGTGACCTTGAACTGACACTGTTCTGGCTCTGGCTATAGCAGAAGGTATCAAGAAACGACGATTTCTGGAAAAGTTGAAAGATAACTTGGTCGCGTGGGTGGAACGTTTGTTCGATTCTGCAACGTCGATTTAATTAATTCGAATCGATCGTACCTGTAGGTGTATTTATAGCTCTGCTTATGGGTGTTGATGTTAATAGATAACGACAGACTGTCATAACAACGTTCCCTGTTAAAAAGTTCGATTTATAGCAAGTTGTACTTGCGAAAGATGTTTATTAATGATCAATGCTTCGGGTATATTTTTGCATATATTTTCATTCGGTTGCCTCCGGCTTCAAACATGGACATATGAAATTAATTAAATTTTAGAGTTCCTTTCATGAGTTTCCATTGAAATCCAAATTTCTGATACCGTCGATATTTGGACCCCAGAGACAGATTAAGTCCACTTTTTGGAAAAATTTTTAACTGGTTTTTCATTCTTTTCAAATTATTTCATTCCAAGTCGTAGAATTGATTCGATTTGATCTCCTCGAAGTTTGGAAAAGTGTGACTTGATACACTCTGGCTCCGAGAACTAGGCTTGCTAACTGCTTTAGCGTTGATTCAGGTACTTCGAGTGTCGACCTAAATACGGCCTGTTCGCACCCGCACACAAGGTCAGCCGGTCGCCAACCAGCAAAAGGTCATCGTGCATGGTGCACAAGCCAACCGGCGCCGCTCTCAACTCGTCCCTGAAGAAGACTGGTTCCAGAGAGTCTCTTCTGTCGTTATCTAGCATCGCCAGCACCGCTAGCACAGCCGCCAGAGCTGGCGTTAGCTCAGCGAGGGTAAGATTCAGCGTGCCAGAGTAAGGAGAATGGTCTGCGGCTTGCATCCTCTGTCCAGAGCGCAGATCCTTGGCTGTCTACTTTGTTTGAAACGTTAAGAACAATCAGGGGATCGCATGTTCTTAGTACAATGATTGAATACCTCGTTAAGTAGTTTATTAGACAGTGTTGATTGAACAAACGATCCCTGTGATTGCGTTGGGCACATCAACCGATGTGACTCTTCTAATTTCTGCGTATGATGTATAACAAGTCTTGTTAGATTGCTTGGAAACGCATTTACAAATGAGACGATGAATTGTTAGCTTGTTAGTTATTTAGATATATGTGTGTTACAGTTGTTGTTGTTGTTTTTGTTGAGTAACATTGTCAAGCGTTAGATTTCAATTAATTTAACTTGATTTCCAAAGAGTTGTTTTAGTTTAGACAATGTCTAACTGTTGTTAATATTCAGAATCTTTATACTGTCTTATCGAAGGAAGATATTTATTTGTTAGAAGGAGGATTAAATAAGAATTGGAAGAATTGCAGCTTAACTGTATGGCTGTTGCATGATATACATATATATTTGTTATCTGTTGCATCTAATATTCCAGAGGCCTGGTTTGCGCACGTTGGCACCTGCACGAACCACATTGCAGGTGAGCGTATGATCTAACATTATAAACCAATTGAAAATAGAACAAATAAAGCGCTCTCCAACATAGAAGTAATTCAACAGATATATTGTGATTGTGGATTGTGCCTGACTTTAAGCATAATTCTATGATTTGAGAGCAAAGATTTATTTCAATTCATTTGTATAACCATTGTAATTATAATCGTATACTGTTTAGTCGTAGCAGGCAGTATAGTTTTATCGATTAGAGTGTTATTGCTAATTATATAGTAGTCGATAAGTAGTTTAGAAAAAGTAATTCTTGTATGTGACGTTAATAAAATCCTCTGTCCTTTCCTTTTAATCTCCTTGAAAGCCAATTCCCACCTAGGTGGGTATTTCTTTTGTAAATTAATCTTCTTTTCCACCACCAAAAAGAAAAATGCTATTTTTACCCACCAACATCATCGGATATTATTCTGCTAATTTATTTTACTAGTCTCTCTGATCAAGTATTCTTTGTATAAAAACTTAGAAGCATTTCTATTTCATTGATTGTCATCCAAATGAATTATTCTGATTAAATATAAAATGTTACAAATTCAACATCGTCATAACACTGTTACGTACAAATGTTTATGTTAATTGGTTTGTACGTGTCTCTTGTATTGATTAAAAACCAGTTTTGCAATCGCTTGATGATTCAAGAGTAGTATCAAGAATTGAACACGAGTCTTACAGAAACTTATGAATATTCATTTGAAGTGACAATTAAATATTGACTCCTATTCAATACTCCACCGTACGTAGAAAATATAGTTTTCGATAACTCCTTAGATAAATATGTAATCCCATTCATGTATCTTTTCTGTATCCAAAGAACTTCTAATATAATTGATTTCAAATAAATAATATAATATCATATATAAAATTGGCTTATACGTGTATTCATTATTTTAGGAAACGTTAAAAGAGAAGCAGCAGGAGATAGAGTTCCTTCGAAAGGAGAGAGATTTAGAACGTGAACGTGTTACAAAAGCTGCGAATCAAGCAGACCAAGCTGAACAATCAATTGTCTCGATAAAACAGGAATATGAGCAGGTTGCAATATCATATGCTCGTATATCTTTCTAATTATCTTCAATATTTTTATGATCCTAAGGATATAATTGTGATTTTAGTACCGGGAAAAGATGCAGAAAACAGTTACAGAAGCGGAGACAGCACTCACAAAACTGCTGGTGGAAAAGAATGCTCTGGCTTTGCAACTGGAAGAGGAGAAAAGGAAGTGTGAAGATCTTCTGTTTCGGTTCGAAGAAGAATCAGTCAATAAGGATGATATTCAGGTACATATCTTGATCGTCAAGCATTTAAAAACTTAAATAAGCACAACGAGGTAAGATACAAGACATTCGAAGAAGGAATTTTAAAAGAATACTTATATACCTTTCTTTTTTTTTATTTTCATTTTGTTTTGATCAGATTCCCATTTCCCATTTTTATTTTAAAAAGTATTCTACATTTCAATTTCGAGCGATAGAATTAGGAATTAGATTAATATGCTTTCATTAGCGTTAAGAGCTTTTATACAGGGTGTCCCGTAACTAATGTAACATCGAGAAATGGGAGGTAGCTGAGACGATTCCGAACAAAAATTTCCTTTACAAAAATGTCGGATGATGCTTCGTTTTCGAATTATTAACGAAAAACACTGACCAATCAGAGCGCATGCTCAGCCGTGATTGGGTAACTTCGAGTCGGGACGTCGAATTAAAACGAATCACGGCTGAGCGCGCGCTCTATCCGCGTTCTGATTGGTCAGTGTTTTTCGTTAATAATTCGAAAACCCATCCGACATTTTCGCAAAGGAAATTTTTGTTCAGAATCGTCTCGGCTACTAGTTACAGGACACCCTGTATAATGAACGGTGTTGGGTACAGATTACGTCAACAACATAAAACATTCTCGAAAATTAAATAAAAATTTCGTCATTTCGTAAGGTACACGATACATTTCTATCTTTTGGGCTTTGGGTTAACACAGAAAACTTATCGTTTATTTTCAGAAAGAGAGAACTGAGCAATGTGTGAGTATCCCATCGCAACCGTTTGGGCCACAGGAGGGGTCGATGCTGTTTTTCTGCACCGCTTCTCTTATCTTCACTGTAGTCATGTCATTTATTATTTCACCGCAGTTTTATCAAAAACCTATGTAACGTCGCACTACTACTTCCTTGAAGCTTTCGCGATTAATTTCCTTTCGGTCTTCGTTAACATCGAGTATCAGTTCAAAGGGTTGTTACAGTATTCAATTGATCTTTGAGCGTATCGAAAGAAGGTGCCATAAATAGAGAAGATTAAAATTATAATTATAATATAGAGAATAAGATATGTTAGAAAGGTGCGGGATATTATAATTGCTTTGCGATGCACTGCAGAATAATTATTGTTTCCAATAACGCTTTACGCTTCATTTATGAATCGAGTATCAGTATGTAATGATCAGTTAAGGCAACGTTAACGAGAAATTTAACGAGCAATGTAATTTATTTATTTATTTATTTATTTCGTTATTGTTTATTTATTGTTTATTGTTGTACAAATTTGTTTGGCAATACTATGTTGAATTTTTATATTTCCAATTAATATATACACATTGTTACGCTGCAAAATCAAATAATGTTTCACAGCTGTTGAACAAAACGAAAGTGTATCTTTGTATCTTATATTGCATTTCTCATCCGAATCAACGTGATCTCGTGCACTTTACGCTAATCAATGTTTTCCGCAAGTGAAGTCTATTTAGGTATTAAGCAAGTGTGTTTCTCGTTAGGTGATAAATACCGTAAACGAAAATAGAATAAAGGATCTCGAAAGGCAATTGTTGGAAGAAAGGGAACGCGTTGCTCAATTAGAACGCGATAGTATAAAACTGTTCGAAACCGAAGAGGAATTGACTCGTCTTCGAAACGAGATGTCCAGCGTTACTGCTCAAGATAAACATCAGCTGGAAGGTAATTCAACAGACTATATATTAAATTTATTTAATTGTATCAGAAGCTTGTGTATGGCTATTAACATGGAATTGATACAGAGTTTCAGATTCGCAATAAGAGTTTGGAGGAGATTAAAAACAATCTTGAAAGAGAAGTGCAAGAAAAGACAACGCTCGTGGAACAATGTGCTGCACAAATAAAGGAGCTAGAATCGAAATTGAATGATAATCAAAAAGAGAGCACAAAATCAGAGGTCCGTTTACGAGATGAATTGGAACAGGCGACGAAAGGCTTACAAGAGAAGAATAGTTTGATAGAGGATATGAAGAAAGAATTTGAGGGTAATACAAATGCTTTGAAAGAACAACTGCAACGAGCCACGGAAACGATAGAGACCGTAAGGAAAGAAAACACGAGAGAAAAGGAATTGTTAGTGTCCAAGTATGAAAAGATAGTGGAGGAGAAGGAGAATCTTTTAAAATTAAAAACGCAAGAGTTAGAGATCGAATCTAAGAAGCAATTGGAGATGCAAAACGTCGCTTTGGAGGATCTGAAAGCCGATAACATCAAGCAAATGAACAAACTATCCGAGTCCTTTGACGAACAGTTAAACGTGAAAAATATAGAAATCAAAGAGGTTTCGATGCGGTTGAATCAAACAATTTCGGAAACTCAGAAACTGATGGCAGAATTGTCGGCGCAGGTTGATATAAATAAAAAGAAGGACGAAGAATTGAATATTGCCTTGAAGAAACTTGATGGTATGTTTCTGGTATAATAAAATCTACAAGTTACGATAATGTTTATTATTTCTGTTTTACAGAACTGAACGAAAAGCTGAGATTAATGGAAGAGACGAACGATATGCTTTCAAAGCAAATACAAGAATATCAATCGAAGGCTGAGGATAGCTTTAAAATAGTTCAGGAGAAACAAAAATTGGTAAGTACAAACCTTTGTCGGAGATTTACTGATATTAAAAATGATTCGTTGATTTAGGAGCAAGACATTGCCTCGTTGCGAGCCACGGAAGCAAGCTCTTCGACGCAGTTAGAAAAATTGAACGAGGAATTGAAAGTGAAGGAGAAAGAATTGTCGGAGCTTCGTTCAACCACTGCGGCTGAAATAGAGGAGTTGACTAAACGTTATCAGCTTCAGATTGAAGAGAAAGCGAAGTACATCGAAGAGGCAAACGCAAACATATCTCAGAAATCTTTGTTACTTAGCAAATTAGAAAATGATATAGTTGAACTGAAATCAATTTTGGCGAATAAAGATCAGGAAATCAAGAATCTTACAGAGAAAACTTCAGGTAAAAAAATTTCGTTAATCTCGTTGTAGTTTGTTATTCATTCAATGTTATTTATTACCATTTCAGAATTACAGAATGCGCTTACGTTGTCCGAAGAAAATAAAACGAAGTTGGAGAACAAGCTTCGAGCGTTTGAAAGCAAGGTAGAAGAATTAAATCAACAGGTAGCTGGCACGGAAAATAAATTGTCGCAAGTCACAGCACAGAAAGAGAAATTGGTGGGTAATTGTTGTATCGAAGTTTGAATATTAACTTAGAATTTTGAACAGTATCGTTAAGCACTTAATCTTTGTTGTGCTGTGTCTAGGAATCCGATATTGCGAATTTGGTAAGTAGTTCTAGCGATTCGTCTGCGCAACTTGTAAAGTACAATGAAGACTTGCGAATGAAAGAGAAAGAATTAGACGAATTGAAAGACAGAGCATTCAAAAGCGATGGTACGATTAAATCGTTAGAAGCTAAATTGAATAGCACCGAAGTGCAATTGAACGAAGCTAATACAGCGATTCAAGAACAACGTACGGCGTTGGAAGATAGTAAATCACAATTGGAGAAAGAGAAATCATTAAATATAACGTTGTCTGATAAAATAAAAGCTTTCGAAACGGAAAACGCGGAGCTCAATAAACAGGTACAAGAGAATGAACGTGTGAAAGAAACTCTGAAAGAAAAATCTGAAGAAACATCGAATCTTATGACCAAATTAAAAAGTAGTAAAGATGAAATTCTTAATCTTCTGAAACAATGCGATACATTGCAAAATTCGTACAAGGAAGAGGTATCGTTGCTTCAGAAAGAAATGAGCAACTTGAAATCGGAATTGGTTGCTTCCAAAGAAGAAGCGAAAGCTTTGCAGAAATCGAAGTCTAAACTAGAAGCAGATCAGAGTGCAAATCGTTGGTCCATCGAAGAGTTGACAGAGAAATTGGCGGCTGAAACTGAGAACCGTTCAAAGTTGGAATCTTTAATGACGGAAAAAGATTCCAACCTTCAGCGATTACAGAATGAATATTTGAAATTGCAAGAAACGAACGAAATGCTATTAAATAATAAAGAAACAGCCGACAAAAATCTCGCCACTTCGTTGGATGTTGTGTCTAACGAACTAAAAGAATTGAAAGACAAATTGGTCACTGCGACGGAGAACATCAAAAGCAAAGAGGATGCTCTTGATCGAACGCGAAAGGAAGCTAAAGAAACTGAGATACAAGTTTCAAAACTTAACGATATTATTGAACGCATGCAAAAAGAACAATCGGATAATGCAAACGAAACGAAGAAAGTACAGGATGCACTTGTGGAAAAGGAGAAAGAACTGTCCAGCATCGTAGAAGCAAAGATCTCTTTGGAAAATAAAGTACAAATTTTAGAGTCACAATTACAAGATAACGCGAGAAGTTTGGAATCACGGTTGAAGAACGTGCAACACGATTTAACCATGAAAGATAATTCACTTCAAGAGATGGAACGCACGATGAAAGAGTTACAAAACTCCAAAGATGAATCAATAACGAAATTACAGAGTAACTTCGATTGTGAGATCAAGTCTAAACAGGCTGAGCTTGAAACTGTAATTCAGAAAGCTTCCGAATTGCAGCAGAAACATCAGTCCCTTCAAACTCTGATAGACAAGCAAAATGTTGACTTAAATAATAAAGAAACCACCATAGAGAAATTAACGGCACAAATTAAAATGTTAGAAAATGCACAAACGGAGAAGCTTAAAACGGACGAACAGACACGAAACGAAGAAGCGAAGCTTATTCAAAGCAAACTGAACGAGGTGATTAAAGAGAATGAAAACTTAATGGACGCTAAAGAATCGTTAGAACAATTGTTGAAAGAAGAACGAGAAACAGTCGAAAAGTTAACAAATGCTTTGAAAGAAATACATTTGAGTGATGTGGAAAACTTTATGAAAAAACTGAATCCTGTATCCTCAGAATCCGCCCAACTGAAAGAAGCACAAAGCAATTTGTAAGTAGATACAATAATGACAGAAAGTTTCGATTCTCTTGATTATTTATATAGGGAATTATGTGTGTTAACTCGTCATGCATAGGGTATATATTCAAGATTTATGTATTTTAGGGAAAAAGAAAATAAATTAATCACTGCAAAATGGACAGAGACGACGAACCAGTTGAAACTGACCCGTGAAAATATAAAGAATAATTACGATGTAAGTTTTTAACTTTGATACGTGAATACATGTAACAGATATATAGTAGAATAATGAATTGTTCGTATTGCAGGTAGCAGGAGGTGATATGAAACATATAGGTAACATTTTTTTTTTAATAATTCATTCATTTTTCTAAATATCGCTTGTGATATAATGAGATAAAATTGTTGGTTCCAGTTGACAACGATATCGATATCATAAAGTTAAAAGAAGATAATGAAACGGCGAAAAGCCAGATAGATTTCTTAAATTCTGTAATAGTGGATATGCAACGTAAAAACGAAGCTTTATTGTGTAAAATCGAGGTTCTTGAGATGGGAGTACCTGCGAACGAAGCTGACGATTATACGACGTACGTGTTAGCATATTATTATCACGTTAATTATATTAGGACTATGTGAAAGTTTTCATTCTTTGTTTGATCTTTATTAATATTCTTAATTTGATGCTGTAATTTGGTATTTGTAGGCGATGGAAAGTTTTTATTATAGTCCTAAAACAATAGTATTGTAACTATTAATCATGTGATTTTTAGAACCACGTTAGAAAAACGTATGGCTGCGCCGCGTATGTTCTGTGATATTTGCGATCGATTCGATTTACACGAGACAGAAGATTGTCCACGTCAAGCCCAGGACTTTTTAGAAACAGAGAAAATTGCAAACTCTCCAAAAAAGGTGTCTGTGGAGAGACCCTACTGCGAAAACTGTGAAAGTAAGAATTCATTATTCGGAATCGTATAAATTGCATTCCTCTTTGTATTTGTCTGTTAACATTTTTCCAAAAGAAAAAAAAAATAGGTATTCAAAATTTTCTGCGAAAAGAATTTCTCGGAAAAAAAACCTTTACCAACAGAATTTTGTTTTGTTCGATCAAAATGTATCTTCTAATTGTTTTAATTATTTTACAGTTTTTGGACACGATACTCGCGATTGCGATGATGCAGAAACGTTTTAACAGCGTGTTATTGTTTCTACACCCGTCTTACCGCTTCTCAAATATTCTAGATACAAGAGAAAACCTGTTGAAGTTTAGCAGAGTATATTTTTATATAAACGAATTGAAATGGCACCGTTGTGTACATGTCTTCCCGCATAAAACATGGGTGTATCCATCCAAGAATTTTGATAAATTAATGAAAATCTGTGCTCTTCCTGTTAAATTCATGATTGAAAAGTCTACATGGATATGTGTTCAATGGATTGTTTTGTGTGCATATTTGTGCTTCCATGTAATTGTTAAAGTACACAACTGTACCGTTCGATTTCAAGCTAAAGCTATGGTTGTTTTACTATAAATTGTTACGTTGTTTAATAATTTATGAAAACAGAGCGTATTTTTGTTCGTTTTGTTGACGAAAAGCTAAACAGGTATCGACTAACGGGACTGGCCAAAGTCCAATGTAATTATGTACATAACAGTTATTTATATCAACCTGTACATGTATTTAATTATTTATTTAGCGTTAAGAAACGCAGCAGATACAGTAAATAGTTCCTGTAAATTGAAGTCGAAGCTATTTTGATCGGTAGTACATTTTTCTGAAACGGCGTTTGTGCGTTCAGAATAACGAAAATATTTATTTTGTTTACGTTATCTATTGTTTTTTATCGTTAATATTTGTGCGAAAATTATTTCAGCAAAATTGTACTACTATAAATTACTATCTTGCCTTTTAACTAAGCTTTAACACACAGGGTTGATACATTCATTTAATTAGTTTTAAAATCTTATGCTTCTTGTAGTTAAGAGAACTAAAATTGTAAGAGACTGATTTTAGTATTTTACAAAAATTCATTCGAATTGACTAGTAAATATTGATTAGTTATAAAGAGCAACAAGTTATTGTTAATTTTCCCTTGTATCTTTCTAGCGAAATCCTTATCAAACTATTCTAATACTTGAATTTCAAGAAAAAAATCTCTTTCAATTGATTTTATTCAATTATTCATATATACAAATACTATTTCCAATTTATTAAAATATATCAGGTCACTTTGTAATGCAAAAATGTCACGTACGTTGATATCTAATTATATACATAATTACTTAAAATACTTATATTAAAGTAATGACAAATGTAATTTAATCCAAACCTTCCTTTTTCTCTTTAATAGCTTCCTGTAATGTTTTAAATACATCATGACAAATTATAATGTAAAATACATTTTTGTATAAGATTCAGGAGTTGTGCTTTACCTTAAAACGTTCTTCAAATAATGAAAGTTCTGCTATAAGATCTGTAATGGCATGCATAAAAGCTTCGTGCGGTGTGTAGTCTGATGTTGTTTGAATTCTGATCACAAATTTATGCTCCAACGGATGGGGAACTTTATATCCAGCAAACAAAACCTGAGGATCCTTTAGTAGCTGGCTATTAAATGACAATAAAATTACCACTAATATTGAATAAAATTATACATTTTATATATTTTTAAAAATGTACTTACTTGCGGATCATGTTTCCAAGGGTATGGTCCTCTTTGTTAACCGTGAAAATCGCAGCATTGGGAACCTTAGTGTCTTGTTCCTTTATAATCCTATATGAAATACATGGAATTATAAATACGGTGTTTTAAAAATTGAAATATGATAGGTTAACCAATTCGGTAACACGTACTTCTTCTCTCCTTCGTAAAGAAGGAATGATTCAAAGGTCGGAGGTGCATTCATTTCGTAATTAAAGTGTTACGTACGTCGTTGAAACCAAACTTTTCAATTACTTTCTTGATAAAATTTAATTTTCAACACGATACCGACAAACCAAACACTAATGACAGATCTCAAACAAGTAATATCGCGGTTTAGCGTTTTATATAGATGAACTACAATTGCATCTCAACTATGGCGACATCTATAAAACAACTCGATTAGATACAAACGATTTTCACGCAAAATCTAATAAAATAAAATTAAACTTTAAACAATTAAGTAAGAAATAAGTTCCGAGAAACGGTCAAGGTCTTCCGTTTTATAAATTATATAGTTTTTTAAAGCGTTAACACTCTTGGAACGTTCAAATGTCAAAGAGTCGAATGTCGAGATCCGATATCTCGATATCGTAATCAATAGTGGCGTGGTTTATAAAAAGGGGGCGGAAAGATCGGGCAGTGCCGTAGTGTAAATGACAAGCGGCATGTGAAATTTCCGCGAGTCCATCTAATAGTGATATCGTTTATGACGAATCGGCTACGAAGCAAAGACTTTATTCCGACTTCGCCGGAGCCGCAAAATAGTTGTCAAAATGGCGGGCGAAGGTTCTGCAAGTGCGAATCCGAATTGTGAAGTCGTTCGCGGACAAACGTTCGAAGTTGGCCCGCGATATACGAATTTGTCGTACATGGGCGAGGGTGCTTACGGGATGGTCGTGTAAGTGTCTTCAAGTTAAATTTTCCTCCTGTTACATCCGACAACTTCTCGACCGTGTATCGACTGGCTGACAGGCCGAAAGATAAACAATCAGAAACACGCTTAATAAGTGAACAATCGATTCTTTGACGAAATATTCAGCCTGAGATACGTATCGAGGATTTTGCTTTCATCTTGACACCGTCTACAGCCAGCCGCCTATTATGCACTATTCATCATTATGTATCCTTGCCTTTTGGCGCCAGTTTTAAACGCGATTGTCACACCCTTTTAAACCCCTGCTCTACTTGTGTTAGTGTTACGACTTCCTTGTTCCCGTCGCTTATCTCTCGCTTATCGGTCTTATCATTACACCGTTAAATGAGATCACGATTATTCTATGAGCACCTTATGAGGATGATAAAATTTTGCAAAAATAATTTACAAATTTTCTTAATAAAAGTATCCTCTTTTTTTTTTGTTTTTATTAATTATTCAACGCTCATTTTTTTCTCATTTTCAGCAGTAAAATAATGGGAAAGTTACTGTCATCAATGTTCTCATTATTTGCTCAAAACCTTATGTACCTCAATTTTGTAATTTGTATAATATTAATAACACCACAAACTGGAAAATTTAATGTATAAGCATATGTTACATTGTAATAAAAAAAACACTAAGAATGTTTTGTAATTTTGAATAGCTACTTCTTATATTGAATATTATGTTACAGTATTTTGTCATTTAAAGAAATTATATTTAAAATTATTCACCTATAAAATCAAACTGTTTTAAGTAGTAGTTCAATGCGATACAGTGCATATAAAATGAAAAAAAATTAATTTTATCTATTTTGGAATTCCTTTGTCTTTTTAGATCTGCTTATGATAATGTAACAAAGACAAAGGTAGCTATTAAAAAAATTTCACCTTTCGAACATCAGACGTATAGCCAGAGAACCTTAAGAGAAATAAAAATTTTGACTAGGTTTAAGCATGAAAATGTGAGTATTTTTGTAATGTGAGTACATTATTGACCGATGAAACATGAGTTATAAAAATACATCACCCTTGTAATTTTCTTTTTTTATAGATAATAGATATAAGGGATATATTAAGGGCACCTACTATAGAACAAATGAAAGATGTATATATTGTTCAATGTTTAATGGAAACTGATCTCTATAAACTTCTGAAAACACAGGTTAACAATAATAACTTGTTACGATCCGAAATATTCGAAAATTTGTACATAAATATTTTCTTTTTATTCCAGGCAATTAGTAACGATCACATATGTTATTTTCTTTACCAAATATTAAGAGGATTAAAGTACATTCATTCCGCAAACGTATTGCACAGAGACTTGAAACCGAGCAACCTGCTGTTGAACACCACGTGTGACCTTAAAATCTGTGATTTTGGTTTAGCCAGAGTTGCCGATCCAGAGCATAATCATGCTGGTTTTCTTACAGAATATGTAGCGACAAGATGGTACAGAGCTCCAGAAATAATGCTCAACTCAAAGGTAAACGATCATTTAAGCGATAAATTCCAACTTGAAAATTAATACAACGGACAATCATATGTTGTTATCATTGTTACAGGGTTATACTAAATCTATAGATATTTGGTCGGTTGGTTGTATACTTGCAGAAATGCTTTCAAGACGAGCAATATTTCCTGGCAAGCATTACTTAGACCAGCTGAACCATATATTAGGAGTCCTTGGATCACCGTCTCACGAGGATCTTGAGTGCATTATAAATGAAAAAGTATAAATTGAGCCTCTTTTTCGAATTGTTTACGATGTGCTTCCGAATTTATTCGAAGTGGCTTTGAAATGTTATTTTAGGCGCGAAGTTACCTTCAATCTTTACCATACAAACCAAAGGTTCCATGGACAAGCCTCTTTCCGAACGCTGATCCGCGAGCTTTGGATCTTTTAGATAAGATGTTAACTTTTAATCCTAACAAACGAATTGTCGTGGAAGATGCGCTCGCGCATCCCTACTTAGAGCAATATTACGATCCTGCTGACGAAGTATGCATATTCTTTCAAGAAATTTTAGTTAACAACAGTTGAAATGGACGAACAGATTAATTGCTTGAACTAAATTGTTTCAGCCTGTCGCGGAAGAGCCATTTAAGTTTGATATGGAGCTGGACAATCTTCCGAAAGAGGTGTTAAAACAATATATCTTCGAAGAGACTCTCTTATTCCAGAAGAATCATCAAGAAAACGCTATGTAGTCTATTGGTATTTGCATTCACTCGTGTTCATTTGAAAGAATATCTTACAAAAATAAAAAATAAACTATTGAAACTATTCAATCGTATTTCAGCTACAATTAGCACGCAGGGTGACCAAAAAGGAGGCGAAGATGCGGCGTCAAAGTAACAGAAGTGTACTTCTTTCACAGTTGTCTACGATCGATCCAAGAAAAGAAGCAAAATTAAAACATTCTACGAAGAAAATTAGTACCAGCGACGACCATGGCAAGAAACGGGCAAAGGGAGCGGTGAACGAGGTAAAAAAAAAAAAGAAAAAGAAAAAAAAAAGAAAAAAAGCCGCAGTGTCCGTGCATATACTTGTACATTCGCATGTCTTTACCGGAAAAAAAAAACAAAATACAGTGTCTCTTTCTTTTCGTTACATTGAACGCATAATATTAATTTGTACAATAACTTTTATTTAATCCCGAATTATATATGTAGGTAACGCTAGTTGACGATTTATTGTTAATCACCGTATCATACACATTGTCTGTGATTTAATTGCCGAGCGAGTGACGTGGTCGGTGTAGTTGAGCGAGATTATACTTGAGCCACGTAATAAAACGGCGACCGATATAAAATGAAGAGAGAAAGAGAGAGTGAGCGAGAATTTGTGTGCTTGTCCGTAAACTGAAATATATAAATACGTATATAAATATCAGTGTACCATGAAAAAAAAAAACAGCCATTAGATTCACCGAAGTATTTTGCCGATAGTTTTCCTTAATTATCATTATGTAATTGTTCCAAGTGTCATCGTTCTTCATGGTAGCTGCGTAGCTCGCGAAAATTCATTTTCCGAACCAGAGGATGCAAAATCGGACTTTCAATGCCTGTTTGGTGAGCGCAAAGTGCCCCATTCTCGCCCTAAGGCGCAAAGTAGTTTTCTTCTCGCCTTGGGGCTACTTTGCGCCCTACGGCAAGAATCGAGCACGTTGCGCTTGTCAAACAGGCATTAAAGGCACAATTCTTGTGCCCTCTTGTTCGAAAAATAGCGTACGTAACAAGGGCATTTTGCGCCCTTGATCCGTAATATACTATTTTGCCTCGATCGGACGTTAACTTGTAGAGGGAGAGAAAGCAAAGTATGAGAGGAGAATGCGTGAGCGTGAATAAGAACGAATGAGAGAGGACGCGAAACGTTTAAATTCATCAATTAATCGCATTCGATGCAGCTTCCAGTTCTTCTGAAGCCATTTTAATTGCGTCTTGTTTCACGAGCTACAGGTATTATTACACCGATACTGCCATTCTTGTGCGATAGAACGCATGGTGTTTGTTTGAATGCTGTGTCTGTTTGTATCGTTTATTTTATATATTATTATATATATATATATATACATATAATATTTCCAATCTTTTTTACATGCTTTAATTGTATCACAGTTTTTCTTTTCTGTTCTTTTTGACACGAAGAATTATTTGTATCGTGTCGTTCTTTACTATTCTTGTCTCCGGACTTAATTTCCGGGATTCAAACACTCACCGTGTGAGTTAAATGTACGATACAAATCACGTTCTTGTTTCAATCCATCTGTCTTCGCTCTAAATGTACATGCGTATACTCGAACGATTCTTTTGACATTCGACATAAAAATCTACTTGATACAGCATCCTCGAAGAAACGGAAAAGCGATCAGATTTGTGCGTGTACGGTAAGAAACAAGAACCTTACCCGATTGTGACCACGAACGCGACGGAAGTCAAGTAGTTGTTAAACCACAAGTAAAACACGAACGATTGAATTAATATTCGCTTCAACACAGGACAAGAAAAAGATTATTCTTCCTCAACGAAAACGATGCTGCTTTCGACGAGATAACGAGGATACGTTTGGCTCGCTAGAAGAAGAAACGAATTCATGTGTACAAACGAAACACTAGGATTTTGTTAATAATAAAAAGAGCGACACGAAAGTGAGAGAACGATAGGAGAAAGATGGAACCGGTATGAAACACTTTGCCTCCCTCGACTAATCGGACCTCACGTTCTTCGATGCATCTAATAAAAATGATTCTTCATTGATAACACGTGTCGATGGTGTACTCGTAATTGAACACGAAACGTTATCAACAATTATACATATATATATCCTGATTAATCGAGTCACGGGTACGCTTCGTTGCCTCCGATTCGGATATCCTTTTTGCGATTCTTCAAATATTCGACGTGAACGTTGTGTTAGGATTGTGCAAAAGTTTTCGTCGTTCGCAAGGACATTTTCTTCGTTAATATTAAGAGTCTCGAAGCTTTATTTAATATTTCTACGCTGCGAGCGTGTTAAAGTTATCTTCTAAAAAAATATATATAATACAGCGGTTTGATGTTGCGGACGATTGACAGAATTTCAGTGGAATCCTTAAAGCGATGGAAACTTTCGCATATTCCTGATATTACCCCGAACGAGTGTCCTTTTCGATTGCTCCGCGTGCATTTATGAAACCTTCAAGGATATATTGGATTATCGATCCGGCCTTGTCGCTGCTTATATCTGGAGCTCGGTGAAAAAATAACAATCCACGAGAGAAGTTCAGTCTCTGACCGATAATGATCGGACAAGATTTCTTCTGGTGATCCAGAATAGAATTTCGATACTTGCCGGTCGCTTCGCGTTTAGAAATTCCAGATTTTACCTAATACTTGACAAATCCGATCGTTTTATAATTAAAACCTTACTCTATTTTAATTTATAAACAAATAATTGTTGTTTTTATAGTAGTTTTACGTTTTTCTTCGACAAAGACGAGAATCTAATACGTGTCTTTTTTGCGCTGCCTGTCCTTGCGGGCATGATTAAGCCGTTGACGTAGTTCGGATATTTAGACGGTGATTTCACCTATGGAAATTAAGTAATTAATGAATTACGTGGAACGGCACGTTGCTTTACACGTGAAAACTTTCCTGGCACGGTTCTCGTTCGTTTTTTAGCGGCAGGAATCGAAGAGGACAACTCGTTGTTGAAATATATGTGCCATTTTATTCAAATTCTTGATGTGAAACGTCTCAAAACGCGCTCGAAGATATTGAAAATTTTCTGATGCGTCGAACGTGTAGTTTTCAGTATTTCCGGCGTGCCTCGAGCGCGGATATCTGTTTTGCAAAGGGAATATTGGAAGAAAGATTTCGAGAGAATAAGTAGCGCGAAAAATGTGTAATTTTCTTTCATATTTTCATGTTGTACAGGGTGTTTTATAATATGTGAGACCCATTTTGTGTCAAGCGAAAGAATTGAATTGATAAGTTTGAGAAATATCAAATATTGTACGCGTCCGACAAGAATTGAAACTATTACAGAGCGTTAATCAAGGTTTTCAAGTTATTTCTTAACACGTTGAGCGTGGCGCCGATTTTGCTGTCCATTCCGTTCAGCCAGCAGCGAGCGAGCACTTGACAGCAAGCGTTCAATTATATTATATTACATTTATTTTTTAACCTTGAAAATTCGAAAGTTGGAACTTTGGAAACTTCAAATTTAGAAATTTGAGATTTGGAAAGTTGGAAATTTAAAATTTAGAAACTAAAGATTTGGAAATTTGGAAATTTAAAATTTAGAAACTAGAGATTTGGAAATTTGGAAATTTAAAATTTAGAAATTTGAGATTTGGAAATTTGGAAATTTAAAATTTAGAAATTTGGAAATTTAAAACTTAGAAATTTGAGATTTGGAAATTTAAAATTTAGAAATTTGAGATTTGGAAATTTGGAAATTTAAAACTTAGAAATTTGAGATTTGGAAATTTAAAATTTAGAAATGTGAGATTTGGAAATTTGGAAATTTAAAATTTAGAAATGTGAGATTTGGAAATTTGGAAATTTAAAACTTAGAAATTTGAAATTTGGAAATTTAAAATTTAGAAATGTGAGATTTGGAAATTTGGAAATTTAAAATTTAGAAATGCGAGATTTGGAAATTTGGAAATTTAAAATTTAGAAATGTGAGATTTAGAAATTTGGAAATTTAAAATTTAGAAATGTGAGATTTGAAAATTTGAAGTTAGAAATTTGAGATTTGAAAGTTCGAAATTTGGAAATTTGAGATTTGAAAGTTCGAAATTTGAAAACTTAAAATTTATAAATTTGGAACTTTGGAAACTTAAAATTTATAAATTTGATATTTGGACATTTCCAAACGAAAAGTCCACTGTCAGTCCCCAGGGACCAACGTCGCGCTCAACGTGTTAATCGTGCAGTAAATTGAGAAGACTATAAATTTCATAAAGTTCTTCATTAAAGTGGGTCACATAAAACACCGTGTACATGCAATAAAGTTATCGTACGAAATCTATCGAAAAATGAGGAAAAAAGCATCGTTCGTTAAAATTTTCATTAATCGCTCGTCGATGTAAAACCGACGATACAAGTACCTTTCGATTTTTCATCTTCGTGTAAGCTTGAAATTGAATTTCTCGAGCGAAACTAATTTCCAGACAGTTTTTTCGAAATATTCCCCTTTTTCTGCGTGTACAGTCGCATATGTGTCAGAATTTCGTGAACTATTATATATGTGTGTACGTATATATATTTAAGAAGTTAATACCGAACACGGTTTCGTGCCGAGACGAGCGTCGAGCGATAAATTAGCGTCGCGTAGATGTTTGTCGTATAATTTTCACGAGCTGCCTCGAGAAGACCGAGCAGAAATTTCTTATTGGGCCTGACGAACGATATCGGTGTTCCAAGCTCGCTGTTTCGCCCAAAACACACCACTTCCGCTGATAAACAAGCATTAAAAGCGTTAAGAAAATATAATAATTATCATGACTTACGGATACGATTCTTCGCATTATATCGGATAAAGGTTTGCAAAATTAATTTCATTCAACTTCATGCACAGAAAATATAATGTCACGCTTTTTTTTTATAAGCATAGAAAAATATAATTATATTCCAATAGTTTAGATATTTTTGTGCTGAATATAATTATATTTTGTTACGTAACAAAGAAATTTTATATTCAATTTTGTACCTTTCTTAGTTAGGGAGAAAGATTATGCGTCACCCTACTATTTGTTAAGCAATTGTAATTATGTAACGATTGAAGTGTCCCACTTTGATTACTCAATGGTGAGAGCTGTTAATTTAATTCTGAAGTAGTTATCAGATAAGATTGATAAAGATTCGACAAACATTTGTAAATCAGATTTGAACTAAGCGATATGGCACTTGGATTTTAACAAGAGTCAGAAGGAATACCGTAGAAGCGTAGTAAACAGACAGATGTGTTTTTTGTTAGTAAATAGTAATTTATACGCAGCGAAGAAGCTAAAATAGTTTGACTCTGTATTCCTTGCGGATGGGTATCCTTTGCCACCGGATACCTTATGACTGCGTCATAGTTTATAGAATTAAGAATTACAAAAGTTGAAGTGCTGTAGACTATAATATAAGAAGTACAATAACTAAGTGATGATAATTATTTAGAATACTTCTTACGTTACAGTCTACGGTATTTAAATTTGTCTAATCCTTTATTCTTTGACATATAAGAATCTATAATGAATATCACATTATTATAAATTCTGAACAAATTTATAACAGCTCCAGCATTATGTACTTGCTGCAAAAGTAAGTAAAGTATCCAGAGTTAACGCAAAAGTTTTCATCTACAATTACTGTTGCTTTAACATAATGTGAAGAATCATCTATGTAAATTATGATCATTATTAATCTTAACACCTTGTACAAGCTAAAGGATCCATGAACGGACTCGGAGGAAGTTTGTAGATCTCTGAATGGTTCGTCTAAGAACGACCGGTTGAAGAAATTAACATTTCAATCTCTGATTGTTCGTAGATTGTAAGTGCTATAAATATGGTATTGAAGATTAAGTATTAAAGTATATTACCAAGCGATAACGCGTTTGAATTCCATTTAACATTGATCTCGTTCTCTCTTATTAACGATTTTACATTGAAAACCTATGATCGGGAACCTTAGCGAGAAAACGTGCAATACTTCCAACTGTTATTAAGAAATCTTCTATGGAATGTCAGGTGGATGTTACTTTGGACGATGGACACGATCCTTGCGAGGAAATTTATTGAAAGAAGAGAAAAGGGAAACGGAAGATCGAACGAACAACAATTGGAACACCATTATCGACGAAGAAAGAGGCACAGGATGCAAAATGGAACGCGAGCAACGATATAATGTAGCGTTTAATATACGATTGATAAAAACAATTAGGGATATGCAAAAATTTTCGTCGTTTGTAAGACAATCTTAATTAATTAATATTGTCTGTTAATATTTCTACATCGAGACTGGATTTCTTCTTTTTTTTTTAATCCAACACTTTTGACACTCTGTGTCACGTATTTGACTTACTTCTTGTATTTATTTGTCTCGTAACTAGTATAACATCGGGAAATGGGTAGCTGAGACGATTCCAATGAGGCTTAGTTTTTGAATTACTAACGAAAAACACTGACCAATCAGAGCGCGTGCTCGGCCGTGATTGGGTAACTTCGAGCCGGCACGTCGTACTAGAACCAATCACGGCTGAGCGCGCGCTCTATCTGCGTTCTGATAAGTCAGTGTTTTTCGTTAATAATTCAAAAACTAAGCCCCGTTTGACATTTTTACAAAGGAAATTATTCTTCAGAATTGTCTCAGCTATCTCCCATTTCCCGAGGTTACAAAAAATGATAATGTCGTAGTTTACAGTACAGCAGTTTTCAAATAACAGACATATTTCAGATAAAATTAGACAAATTGTAAATGTAATTTCAATTAGATTTGTAAACGATCAAAATTTTTGCATACACTTAATATTATCAATATCATCAGGCCTAATATACTTAAACGTTGCGTGTATTTGTTGTTGTTGCCGATTCATATCTTATATATATACATATATTATCTGAATATTGAAAGAATATTTCGTCTATGGATTTTAAATGTTATACGTCATTTAAGATAAAAGAAAAATAACAAAAGAAAAAAAACAAAGAGGAGGAAGAAGAAAATGGAAAACGACGAAACGCCTCGTTTTGATCAATCGATTCAACAGAGAAGACGATTATTAACCCTTTCAGTGCTAAATACCTTCGATGTTACAAAGTTAATTAAAACTCGAATGCCGGACGTTAACATTCGAACGACAAGAATTGATTTAAAAAGATCCTACTTAATTTAATTGACTGTATCAACGCGTCTGCCATGTTTGGAGATACTTCAATCTTTAAACGTGTATACATGTAGCACTCGAAGGGTTAATTATTAATTAGAGAAACGCATCAACACAGTTTTCACGTAGGACAGAGGAATGGAGAACCTCGATACATCTTGCACGATTGCCTTTTAACAAACGAGACTGGTATTTCTGATTCCAGTGCGTCGAACAGATAACACTTGGCGATTATTCAGACTTCAGAAAATAAAAAATAAGAAAAAAGAGGTATAGTTACGGTGTAACGGTAGATAGAATCGATTCGTAGGTAGCGAAGTATATAAAGGGTGTCCCGTATATACTGAACAACAATTTCCTTTGCAAAAATGTCAGACGTGGCTTCGGTTTTGAGTTATTAACGAAAAACACTGACCAATCAGAGCGCGGATAGAGCGCGCGCTCAGCCGTGATTGGTTCTAGTCCGACGTGCCGGCTCGAAGTTACCCAATCACGGCTGCGCACGAGCTCTGATTGGTCAGTGGTTTTCGTTAATACCTCATCCGACATTTTTGCAAAGGAAATTGTTGTTCAGAATCGTCTCAGCTACCCTCTATTTCCTGATGTTACACTAGTTACGGGACATCCTGTAGATTTTTCTGAGGTACACGTGATTTAAATTAAATAGCGCTGAAAGGTATCAAAAATATTTGATCTCGTTTGTTAATGCATTGAATTACTTCGTGCCTCGGCTGCATTCATAGAATCTAACATTAGGAGAAATGAATGAGTAAAAGTAATTGTTTCTTCTTTTGTTTACTCCTTGTTAATTATACTAGCTTACAAGGGGAGGATTTTGTCCAAACGTTGCACTTAGAAAAAGACACCATAGATTGCATAATTCTGCAAAGCTTGGACGAAATTATTTCCCTCATGAAAGATACGTAATTTAAGTTTCTAATCGTTGAACAGTACAAAAATGAGATTAGATTATCGTAGAAAAAATCAAAGTTAAAAGAATAAGAAATCTATGAATGCGGCTAAAGAATATTCCGATAATCCACTGTGTTCTTCAAAGAAGAAATCTTTCTTTCTTTTTTTTTTTTAATTACTTCAAGCATTTCTCCGAATAATTGTTAATCGTGTAAATGATAATTATATATATGTACATCTTGCATATATATATATATATATTATACATATGTATGTACTGAAAATCGTAATTATCAATTATTGTATTTTAAAATGACTATTCAAAGTATTATTGTGCTAATATAAAAAGCGGCTTTATTGGTCAATTATTCGGAATCGATGTCACAATTGTTCTTATTCCTTACTTCCTGTATTTTTATGAGTGAAAAAATTGCACATAGATTCTTATATTTTTCGTATCGAAATTCCATCTTCTTTTTTTCTTTTTTTTAGATATACATTTCTATGAAATTACAGATTACGAAACATTTTATCATTCGCAAAATAGATCCTAAATGCTCTGTACGTGTCGTTAGTAGACTCGCATAATTTTATTTTGTATTTACAATTCTGTATTGAGCATCATCAAGTGCTTATTTTTTTTTCTTACTGGTTTTGATATAAAGAGTCAATGACAAAAAAAAAGAAAGAAGAAAAAAAGAGATTAAAGGATCATTATCATGAATTCGATGCATAATCAGTTAAATATTTGTCTGCAAAAATGTTTTTCTTCCTGTACGACAGTATACTTTCCTTGTTAGTCGTAAAGTATTTGAAAATATTTTCTTCTCGAACGTTATTTGATTACATTGCGACATCGTGATCAAACAAACGAATATTTGAAAATATATTCTGTCCCTCAGTACCTCGTTTATCGATGAAAGTCTGCTTTTATGATGATTTATGTTAGATAAAATCTATATACATTTCAGGAAGCACTCATTACCCGTTCGTTATACCGTACCGTTGCAAAGATAATAAGATGATATCTAAAATATATCGCTCTTTGGCGTTGATGATGACACGAGCCAATAATTCTTTTTTTCTTTTTACAAATTAATTCAAATGTACAACATCTGTAATTTTCAATCTGGAGAGCATGAAAACGTGGATTAATTAGAAGGAAATTATACAGTTTTCATTATTTGGCTTACGCCACCATCGATGCTGAGGAACGATATTATTAATGTTACAAAAAGTATTAACATCAAAAATGTTGAAAATTCAGCGTGTATAAATTGTGAAATGAAAACCATAGCATGCTTAAGAGTTTAACTCTTACATGAAACTGAACTTTTGCAACGTTCAAAATTTGATATCTTCCATCTAAATAACAGTATAATTATGTGTAATTGAATGATCATAAGTGAACATGTTCACAATATAAAATTGTCCTCATATAATCTTAGAAACGGATAATTGCAATATATTTCACTAATATTCGATATAACTTGTGTCTAGTTAAACGAGGCTGTTAACGGAGTAACGAGTGCAATTTTCTGTATTTTTATACACCGATTACAAACTGTTCACCGTGTTATATTCCTTCGCGGAAACACCACAACCATTTCACACGCTTTTGTTCGTTCATACAATTAACGATTATTCCGTATCACTTCCTTCCTCCGTATATTTGTCATTTTTCACTTCTATCCTCAACGGAGAACGGCCTCTCGTATGACTCCCGATTCGAGATCGAAGATCACCACCTTTTAGGGTACTCCTTAGATCCCTTACCCTTGGTTGCCTTTAAAACATCATTTTGAAACATCGTATTTTTTTTCACAGAAATAAATATTGCTTCATTAAAATCGTTACCTGTCTTTGACAGAGTTATCGATGACTTCGCTTTTCACATGGTTCAGTCTCGCCCATACCGTGGAAGCAACGCGAGGTTTATGTTGAACTACTTTTATCACGCTGCCTTTGGGTCCCTGTGCTTCTTTTACAGGTTTATCGCTATCCTCGTCACTGTAGTCCTCGTTTTCATCCTCTTCATCTTCTTGTTCCTCTTCGTCTGACGCATGCCATTCGCCTTCTTCTTTTTCTTGGTTTTCATCATCCTCTATGATTTCTCCGTCTTCTTCCTGCGCAATTAAAATACACTAATTAATAAATTTCGTTGATTTAAACCTGTGGGTTGTTACTCCCAACTTAACTCACGAAATGGCAGGGGAGAGCAGATTATTTAAATATTAAATGGAGCTCGTGGCTCAACAAACCTCTTGGCAATTATAAATTACCTCTGAATCGTTGTGTTTCAACGGATTCGGTCTCGTTGCATTTGTATTTGTTACAACTACTTGAATCGCATCGCGAAACTGCATTCCTTTCCTCGGCTTGCCGAGTCTCGATCGTAAATCATTATCCATGTTTAGATTATTCAACATTGTCTGCGAATGAATAATAACGATTGAATAAATTCTGTCGGTGTATACAGTTTTAAATAACATTTTTTTACGAACTTGTTGTCTGAGTTTCGCGCGTCGTTTGTGTATCTTTTCTTCTTCGTCATCAGCGTGCATCCGCATCCGTAATACTTTGCTTCTTTTGCACCATTCATCTTCGCTCTCGTTGCTGGAACTGCTTCGTTGTTCGTCCGCGTGTGTTGCATCTTTTGAAGGATGTTTCACACCCAATCTTTCTTTTATGCCACGCCCTTGTTCCTTGGGATCGCTTTTCGTAATAAAATCATTTTCCACGGCATCACTGAGGCCCCAACTTTCCGACAATGCACCCCACGGATTTTTTACGCGTTTATTATCTTTAACCTCTTCTTGCGGGTCCTCTTTAAATTTTCTTTTATTCTGTTTGATTTGTTTGTACATTCGCTTACGCGATTCGGTTAAAATTCCTTTGATACCTAGAAATAAAATCAATTTGTTGAAAGTGTACTTTGTTTCCATCGTATGCATGTTTTACCTCCGAAATTGGGGTTTCCATATTTTTTATAATATTCGCTCATTTTTTCGGCGTTTGGTTGTTTTTTATCAGCTCTGGTAGCAAACCTGAGAAATATTGCTTTTGATTTAGGATAATCAATGCCTTTTCTCCACAAACCAGGAGGTAACGGACAATTGATATCCTTGATATTTATACAGTCTTCCGTATCTTTTGTCACATTCGTAGTTTCATCGCCATCCATTTCTACGGTACAATCATTACTTGTCACGTTATTCTCTTCGTCCGCATTACTATTAGATACTTTTGCATTTCTTTGATCTGCTTTCTCCAAACCCACAATCTTCCTTGACAATCCTAACATAGCTCTAGCCGCGGACACATTGTCTAACCATACTACGTTGCCTGTAACAGATCGTATGTATCCCTAAATTGAGTATCTAAGTGTTGTTTTTTTTTTTATATTACAAATTATTCATTTGTAAAAATTAACATTTTTAAACTGTCCTTACACGATACATCATTAATCCATTCGATGGATGCTGGCGCATAGTCCTCAAAATACTTGAACACATCTTTGGTACTCATATCTTCTGTGCCTCTCATATGTATCACATTCAATCTAATATTTTTCGTGTTCTCGTTATCTTCTACAATGCCCATACTAAAAAATCAAAATCTCACGCTAGATTAACGTTATCGAATCGCCATGCTTGCGTCCTTCAAATTAACACGAATCTTCACCTAGAATACAGGTCCTGCTCTTGCTCTTGATTCGACGGGCTGGTTTTCATCTTGTCCATCAATCCGAAACGTTTGGCTCTTTCTTCCATTTTCAATTTTTCTTCCTTACTGAATATATCTATACCCGTTGTAAAGACACCACCACGGTTCTCGTAACGACCGTCTAAATGTACCTGTTGTATCAAATAAATGGTTGAATATATACAGGAAATAACTAAAAAAATTCATACATTGTAAAAATGAAAAGTATAATAAAAAGCTTTGCTAAATTCCCCCGCTGATTATAAAGAAATCATTATAGTTAGTATCTGTATACCTGTGATACTTGTACATTGTTCAAATTGAACGGTTTCACATCTGTTTCGACAGAATCAACAACTTTGCTGTCATCTGTGACTGGATCTATCTCCACTTCCATAGGCTCGCCTAGTTCATCCATTTTCTTGTGGATTTACTTTTACTTTATCAGAATGTCACAAAACATGCGATCGGGCACGTGAAATGTTAATTATTGGTACAAGTATTTACGAGCAAACGTAAGAGAAACAACGCAATAGGTTATGGTACACATTGGCTTGTCACTATACATAAATCTCGTTGCATATCTTGTATCACAACGATATCAGCGCCTCCATCAAATTTCGCGGCATCGATATTCCGTCGAATTCATCATAAAAACTATTATACAAACTTTATCAATTTCTATACATTGTAATTACAAATTGGATTGATAAAATATTTGATTATCCTAAAATATTTAAAAGTAGAATTCTTTGCTCGGTACACTTGCTGAAGAATATGTAAATCTTACTGTCCTTATTTTATTTATAAAATATTATAGCAGGCATTTCTCTTACTCTATTTCATTCTGTGCTAATTTATGGTAAAAAAGAATACATAAAATTCACGAGCTAGAAATTAAACTTTTATTTCCCAATCTTCCCAAGGGCTGTAAAATACGTTCGAAGAAATTCTTATCTCAAAACATATAAAAACTAGATTACATTCACTAAAGGAAAAATTTCCAACAGTTGAATAATCAGCGATTTGACGACGATTAACGACCTACATAATAAAAGCAATTGGATCTCTATCAACACCTGTTTTCTAGATTCCTTACCAAACTATATAGATAATATTATTTTTATCAATGTAGAGTAGTGTACATGCAAGATTCTTTGGCAACTATAATTGACACGTGCGCTTAAAAATGATTTCATTTTTAAATATATAACGAATAGAAATAAAGAATTCGTATTCGAAAATCATTATTAAAAATAGCCCATGTACAAAATTATTAATTATTCTAGCTCTACACAGAATAAATTCAATAATAACTAATAACAGGGCCGGCTCTACCGGTTACGTCGCCCCGGACAAAAAACATTTGATCGCCCCTTAAGAATATATACAGGGTGTCCCGTAACTAGTCGTAACGTCGGACAATGGGGGGTAGCTGAGACGATTCTGAACAACAATTTCCTTTGCAAAAATGTCGGGCGATGCTTCGTTTTCGAATTATTAACGAAAAACACTGACCAATCAGAGCGGACTAGGACGAATCACGGCTGAGCGTGCGCTCTACGCGCGCTCTGATTGGTCAGTGTTTATTCATTAATAATTCAAAAACGAAGCCCCGTCCGACATTTTTGCAAAGGAAATTGTTGTTCAGAATCATCTCAGCTATCCTCCATTTCCCGATGTAACCACTAGTTACGAGACACCCTGTATATATTTTTTAAATAAAGGAAACATTTTTTGTATTTTCAATAAAACTCAAGTATATGCATGTTCAAACAAGTTCAACCAACGTCCTTTACAAATTCTGCGTTCATTTTTCAATAACGGTGTAAATATTTTTAGCTCCCAGACATAAACAATATAAATACGCTAATAAACAGTGTAAATTTTTAGCGAACAAAGAAATCGATATGTGAAATTTTCTATTTCTCTCGCACTTACAACCAAAATGACGTCCCAGACAAATCAGTCACCAGGTTGCCCACCCCTATAACGGGCGCTGCTAATAACAATAAAATTCTTAATATTTAATTTCGTTCATTCTCAAATGTGAAACCGCGCGTCAGAATACAGTATTAAAAGAAATCAACAATTTCTGTAACATTACAAATGCTTGCCACTTTAGTTAAAGTTCTTTATCTTTCACCCTTAGCCTATTCATCCCTCAACGATTAAACATTCCTTCGATTCCGAGTCGCGTTTCCCTGATTATTCTTGACCGAAATCAACACGCAATCCCGGGCGGCGGCAAATCGCTTGCTTCTATCCAAGCATTTAGTGATAAATTAAGGAACGATGGCATCTATTGACACAGTTCGTCGCTAACGTCGGCCGAACGTGGTTGAACTCGGTCAGAATCGCGTCGAAAGGAGCAGAGCTTCAGCAACAGAAGCTCCGGTTCCTGGAGGATCGTTCCCGGTAGCTTTTTAATGTCGTTCAATCGCGGGATCAAGTGGAATCTCTTTTAATCGAAACAATTTAACCGTCACCATTGTGTACAAGTGTTCTGTATTTTCAAAATGCTCGACAACGCGATACAGATGAACGAGATGGTGAGTAATCGATTATAACAGAAGTTCGGTTTCTGTAACGAAGAAAAGCTGCTGAGACGATAGCTAACCGCCTGATATTAATCGAAATATCCTTACACGCGTTTGGTATACAATTTTCTTCAACTTTCTATTCTTTTAACTTTCCGTAAATATTAAACTCGAAGTTGAAAAGTTTTCTCATCGATTTACAAATTGCTAAAAGAAGAAAAAGCTTTAACAATGATTTACACACGATTCTTTTCCTTCCAATTAACTTTTTAAAGCTTATTCGATCAACCGTGTTCAGTTGACGTCTCAACGATACAATTATCTGTCGCTTTGCGCTTTTGCAAGAAAAATTGTGGATTAAAGCCTCTGGTGGTTGAACGAGGGTAATACGGAGGTTGAGAGACACTGAATGGTAGCAAAGTTAAGCAAAGTCGATCTTGAACTTGAGCGTTCCTGATCATCGAAAGTGTATATGTTGCGTGATACATGTTTTAGATTCAATAGATTCTAATTGAGTAGTTCGCAATCAACGGCGTCGCAACATTCTAATTCAACGATTAAGTGTTTAAGATACATACATTAAAGTTTTGCGCCATTAGGCGTAGCCTTCGCGAATCGATTATTGGTATATTGAATTGAAAGAGTATAAAAGAAGAACCAATATGAAATGTTTCAAAATCTTTGTGTCAATCGTGAGTCACCATTTTTCCTCCTAGGGTTTGTCGGTTTTTAAAAACCGGTGTCGAAAACTGGTTTTTAAAAGAAACTTATGTAATTCGAAATTCGATTTTTCCAGTAAAAAAACAAAACCGGTTTTAAATTTATACATAATATTTATTATATTAATCCGCTATAATGATTTTATTGTAAGGAAAAAGCACACAGCTAGTTGTACAGATCGGAGAAAGTTTTGGCAACGCTGTTGTCTGCGCGGAATGCGACTGCACGAGAACGCGTAATATTAATATTTCATTCTATTTCGATATGCTCGTCGTCGTCTTTTGTCAACGTTTCAGCTAATAACAACAATTGTTAACTCAATATTATTTCAAGATTTGCATCTCAATACCATACAAATTTCGTTTGAAACATTTCTTCGTATTTCCAATACTTACGGAAATACTCACGTGTAGACATTTAAGACGGACATACTAATATAATATGTCTTGTTTTATATTTGTAAAAATTCGAAACCGGTTTTAACCGGTTACAAGGAAAAGTTAAAGTTCGAAAATTGGTTTCTTAAAAGGTCGGTTTTTTTGTATAAACCCTAGTTCCTCCTCAAGCTTAATTCGATACAATTTCCAGTATCTTAGTACACTTGTCTTATTCAATGATCGACTGTTTGCTTAAAAAAATTATGTAAAAAAGTGATCGAGACTGAGACTGTTCTCCAGTGACATAACACTAAACCAGTCTGTCAGGAATTGGAACAGTAGAACGCAAAGAAGAAGATAAACGATCTTTTCCCTTTTTGTCTTCAATTAATCTTCAATCAATTTGAATATTCCAACAAGATCTGTCGGAACAATCTATAGTTATCAAATTGTATAATACAGTAAACTCGTCGTACATTTGGAAAATAATTGTACTACCCAAATTGATCGATTTCGTAATTAATTAACTGGCATTCAATCATCAGCCCATAATTTCTTGCATAATTGAAATCCGTTTCTTGAGCTTCATCGGAGAGTGATAATCACTCGTTAATTAAATAAATAATTATCCGATTTACATAAGACAACGACGCGAACGACAGAAAGACGTTTCTCTTGTTCAACTAAATTATTCACGTTGATAGAATGCTTGGCAAACATGCAATCGACAACAATTTACTTAATTGTTGTAAACAGATACAAAAGAGACAATTTTCTGATATCGCGTAGTTACATAAGTCGTGAAAATGAGAACACTACTGGAAGTAGTTGAACTTAAATATTAGCGACAAGCAGGGGCAGTATTTTGATGGTGTTTTGCACCCCTTCCCATAGGGAGTCATTATATAGATTACATTTTGTAGCTTTTATATATAATAGTAATAAAATTATTATAGTTTTTATAGTATTACGGTATTATAGTATATTATTATAGTATCGTAGTAAAATAATAATCAAAAATAATAATAATTATTATTTATTCTTCTATTATCGTATAATAATAATAAAGAACGGAACGAATACAAACGAGTTCTTACAAAAATCTACAAAACATAATCTATATAATAACTCCCTGTGGGGAGGGGAGCAAAATACCCCCACGGTAAGCCACTGCTTAGCCGTAAGAGGCGATTAAAAGATAAGAAAAATGGAAAAATATTGATAAAAGGAAGAATGGAAAAATAGTATTCATAAACTGATGTAAATCCTCTTGGGAAGAAGAGAGGTGTTTAACCTCAAACAACGACATCCGCAGGAACAAAATAAACCTAGGGAAAACCAATTAAATTAATAAATAATCGATCATAATATTAAATTAAGTAAAGTAAGCATAGATACATAATTAAACGTTAGAAAATTAGATTACACACGCTAACACATACAGGGCCGACGCAAGGCAGGTTCAGCGCGTTCGCCGGAACTCGGCCCTGCATTATGAAAGGCCCCGCAGTCTACGAAAATTACCCAATTAAAAACCACCGATTTTGATTCACTTTTTACAGAATGACGATTCAGTTTAAAGGAGTGACAAAAATCATCAAAGTTCAATGTAACTCCATAAAGTTCTCATATCCTGGAAACTACTTTAGATAAAAAAATCCAAGCGCTTTCAGGGAAATGTACTTTCGTACAGATTTTGTACTTTCATTGAATTTTTTGCCCCTTGAAAGCGAATTATGGATGCGAAAAAATATTACTTGGATTTGTTTAAAAAACTGCTTAAAAAAATAGAGATAACACTCACCAATTGGATTGTATTATTATTTAATAATACTCGTTGCAAAATTTAGCTGCAGGATTTCAGGCCCCGCAAAAGGTCATGCCGGCCCTGAACACATATTACTCTTGATTAATACAGCAGCGTAGTTTCGTTTCGATGAATACGGCGATACAGTTAATTATTCTTATTCCGGTTTTTTCTTGAATGTGATTGCATAACCAGCCTCTTTGTGATTAACCCAATATCATGGGGAAACTGAAGATTTGCCTGAAAAATAATTTTACTAGAAAATCGACTTTAATTATTCGTACGATAATCGTGCATATCTTGCGTTGTTTCTGTTAACATTTATAAATGTTTCTAACAAATATGTATTCTCTTTCTCTTGCCTTCCAAGAATCTTCCTTTTCTCTTTGATTCAACCCTTGTGAAGAAACCTTACAGTCCATTTAACTTAAGAAAATTATTTTAAACTTCTTCTGTTCGAAATTCGGAATCCTATCCTGATTCCTCGGATGCGGGAATCTTTCTGATTCTAATTCCCAGATTTAATTCTAAAACCCCATAAAAGACTAAAAGATTAATACTTTTCTCTGACAAAACATTTCTTTCTACACAACCGAAGTATAGTAATGCTGTTGAATAAATTTCATTTCCTCGTGGAAACTTCCAATTTAAAAATCCTATTCGCTACGGGTAAACAGGAATACAATGGAATAAAATGAAAATGAAAATTTACTTTGCCATCTTCGACACGATTAGAAACACTTCTTCTCATACCGTTGTTTCTCGTTGAATTAAATGTTTTTTTTTTTACACACGAAGCAATTTCGTGGTGTTCGGATCTTTCGACCGGGTATCTAAGATATTTATGTACTCGAGTACCCATGAGATATCCGGATAGACGAAAATTACCTGGGTACTCGAACACATAAGATAGTCGAAATCTCGGCAACCGATACTGCTCGTGTCGTCGACAGTTGCTATTGTAAGAAATGAAAATAAACATGTTGTTTTGAAACCTCTACGGTATTCAAAGATCTCTACTGTAAGAGTTAAACTTTTAAAACGAAGTAAAAGCTTGCAACTTTCTTATTTTTCATTCTTTTTTCATGAAACTTTTGCCATCGTATTCGTCTAGTTTTTCTGATTAAAACGACACTAAACACGATATAATTACGATTATAATTACTTACTAATCTAGTCTCAGCTATATCATCTCATGAGATACCTGGGTACTCGGATATCTTACAGGTAGCCCGAGTACCCGAGTATCTCTTAAATAACAGCTCTATTATGAACATCTGTGGTTTCGTTTCAGAACGCGGAAACGAATACGAAACCCGACGGCGGCGGCAGGAGCACCAATCTCACATACGGGATCGACGACGTTCCACCATGGTACCTATGTTTGTTCATGGCCTTGCAGGTACTTCTGTTTGCAACAAATTATTCCAGAATACAATATGTAACAGCATGTAGATAAGTAGTTTGATTAACATACGTGTTAACGTGTTACGAATGAGTTATATCTCTGACATGTTTCGACTGCAACTTGTGAACGAATACACTTATCGAAATGAAGAAATCTATATCGTTTAATCGTCAAAGATTGTCTTGTCCTAATTTGCTGGTCCAATCTGAAAATTCAATATTAATTAAATTCGATGGTACGTGTTCGTAAAGTAGCTACGTAACATTTTTGTATTTAACCGTTTGAGTACCTACCAGAGATTTTTATAAAAACACGGTTGAAAAAAGCCGAACAGCGTTTTCTGAATGGGATGCGAAAAGATCCAAGCGACGCGATAGCGCTCCTTTTATTTCATGTCGAGAATTATTATATGAAATACTATTATTATATTGTATACAGAGTGTTCGACAACAGGTGAGCATAATTTCAGAGGGTGGTAACTGGGGTGATTTTGAATCGCTTTTCCCTTTGCTTTTTTGAATTATTAATGAAAAACACTGCACGCGTACTCGAAGTTACCCTATCACGGCTGAGCTCTGATTGGACAGTGTTTTTCGTGAATAATTCAAAAACGAAACCCCGTCCGACATTTTTACAAAGGAAACTGTTGTTCAGAATCGTCTCGGCTATCCCTCATTTCCAGCTCCTACACTAGTTACAAGACACTTATCGAAATGATCAGAACTAGAAATTTCCAAAAGATTGTTATCCTTTTTTCAGCATTATTTGACCATGATAGGGGCTATCGTATCGATCCCTTTCATCCTGACACCAGCGTTGTGCATGGCCGAGGATGACCCGTCCAGAAGCTACATAATTTCCACGATGATCTTTGTCACCGGGCTTGTCACCCTTATGCAGACCATCATAGGATGCAGGTAACAGAATTGATCATATAGTTCATCCATTTTCTTCTTCATCTTCAAATTACGAATGAAAGATCCTCCTTGAATTATTTCTTCCTGCAACACTCATTTTCAGTGGATCATTAATTAGTCCAACCATTAATTAGTAGAGCTCTCGCCTAAAACACGTACAATGTTATATACGGATACCCGTGTCACGTGTATTCGGTTTAAACGTTTACGAGACACGGATATCAGAAAACACGCGTGTTAATTACACGCGTACACGTGTAATTACTAAATGCATGCTTATTTACATTGAAAAGTAATTCGGAATAATTCTAACCGTAGAATAGGTATTTGCTACACGACTTTGCGTGTTATATGTGAAACTCGTGTACACGCGTACAATGGAGGCTCTATTAATTAGTCTAACTCTTGATAGGTGTTGGTTGAATAACGCGAACAATCTGCAAATAAGAAGATTAAAACCTGAGTTTCTATTACCTCGTTATCGTCGATATAAAACAACTAAACCGTGATTACTTATTTCGTCATCTGATTTCAAACGACCGCAAAACGTTTGTTAATCCGTCAATCGATTTCTTAGATAATCTAATGTTTACGATAACAATCAGTTTGTTAATCACATTAATCTTTACATGGTTCTGTCATCATTGAATAATTCTTAACCATAAGAATTACACGACGCAATCGATAGCGGATATTTACACTTGTGTCTCGGAAAATGTTATTTTGTGTCTACAGCGTACCTTGATGTTAATTCTTGTAGCTTTATTGCCGCGCCGATTGCTTAATACTCTCGTTTAGCAAGATTTACAGCTTGTGATCCGCGACAAGTTCCGGGAAGGAGACCATTTGCTTTTTATTCCAGATTTTACGACATAAGAAATTGTTGTTCGGCTTCATAATTCTAATCACCGCGAGAGAATTACTCTACCGGAATCTATTACCGTTGGAAAACGCATCAGCATATTATTTTCCCATCTTTTAATTCAGCATCTCGTTTATTATTCTGCAATAATAGTTTGGAACGTTGGAAG
Source organism: Stelis phaeoptera (assembly GCA_943735885.1). Lineage (NCBI taxonomy): Eukaryota > Metazoa > Arthropoda > Insecta > Hymenoptera > Megachilidae > Stelis > Stelis phaeoptera. The sequence continues at coordinate 11,849,418 of OX030933.1, forward strand.
TCTGATAACTTTGTTTATATAATAGTACTGGAATTAAAACTCTAGAATCTTAACACTAGAACTATACTCTTCAAAAGAATTAAGGGATCATCTTTGAGAATCTAAAAATGTAGTCCAACTTCAAGAGACCATAATTTCGGTAAAAATGGTCGTATCGATAAATGACGTCTTTGATAGTTGAAATACAAGCACACAATTAGGTTTAGCATACATGTATGTATATTTTATTATACTAACCTTATTATACAGTGTATAAACTATAGAATGTAATTTGCTTCTTTTTATACAGCTTTCGTATAATTTATTAATTATTCCCATTGGAATTCTTTGCCATTCTGTTTGTAACACCTCAAACAGGTTATCTAGATCTGTTGGCTGACTTTTTCTTCGTGCTTTAATAATAATATTTTGCTCTGGACTTTGACATGGCCAGCTGGTAACTATTTAATGTTTCTTTATCTTCTAAATCTGTCAAATAACTTTTCACAATTCGCACGGTATGTTTGGGATCATTATCAGAATACAGAGCATGATAAGAAATAAGTATCATAGATTTGTTCAAGTATAAAACAAATTTCATACAATGGCCTCTTTTGCACAGCACTGTATGTGTGTACACACACATGAAATATTGAATGAGTGAGATTTGAAACTTGTTACAACTTGGACTACATTTATTTTTAGTAGAATTATTTTTAGTAGTGTACTAAACCCGTCAAAATGACGGATCGAGGGTTTCTTATTTTAAATCACGCAACTGATTAAGTAACTTTCGTTAAAATGTGTATTAACTACTGCTAGTATATGTTTCGTTCCATATTTATTGATTTTTCTATTTTATTTTTCAACTTGAAAGTAGGTACGCGTAAACCGTCAGTAGTTAGTACTACAGAGCTTAACAAAAGTGTTAACACCATTTTTTTTACACCATTTTTAGGTGTCCAGTACTCCTTATTTCCAACCTTTTTATTTTTGCTCATAGATTGCCTTTAGTCCAAGGAGGAACTATATCGTTTCTAGTTCCAACTCTGGCGATATTAAATTTACCGCAATGGAAATGCCCGCCGCCGGAAGTGTTGGATGCAATGTCCGCAGAAAATCGCACGGAATTATGGCAAATCAGAATGAGAGAATTATCCGGTGCCATCGCTGTTTCCGCTTTATTCCAAGTGATCGTCGGATTCGGAGGTATCGGAGCAGGCGTTTTAACACGTTGACTGCCGCCCATATTCGGGTGACACTTGAATTTCCATTGAAATTTGTCGCTCGCATTATTAATATTCTTTCAATTACTTAATCGTCGTATTAGGTACTCCAAATTCTGAATAATAGAAATGACGAAGAATTGTAATAATAGTAGGTTACATTTAGAGTAGCAGTCAAGGTGTTAAATGATTCCTTGGATACCAATCGTTATCCATTTTCACTCGATATTTCCTTGCCCAGGTATCATTGGTTATTTATTGAAATTCATCACACCGTTGACGATCGTACCGACCGTCTCTCTGGTTGGAATATCCCTGTTCGAAAATGCAGCGCAAGCAGCGTCTCAACACTGGGGTATCGCAGCCGGGTAAATGTCCTAATAAAACAAATAAATGTAACTTTAACAAAGGTATACAATTTCCATTGTTTTATTCCAGAACTATACTGATGCTTACGATGTATTCTCAAATAATGGTCAACGTACCATTTCCCATTCTAACGTATCGCAAAGGCCACGGAATACGAGTCGTTTGGTTCGAATTGTTCAAATTATTCCCGGTAAACGAAACAATTATGTAAACATAGAGATCTAAAACAAACACGATTCAAACGCTTCATCGATTTTAATACTTTACCGACATGCAACCGCTGTCGGTCGGTAAAGGGATAACAATGATCTTTATACGTATATTTTCTTATACCGTAGGTGTTGTTAACTATAATAGTCATGTGGATAATCTGTACAATCTTAACCGTGACCGATGCGTTGCCGGTGGGTCATCCAGCCAGAGCGGACAGCAAATTAAAAATCATCAACGATTCCCCGTGGTTCAGGATACCGTATCCTGGCCAATGGGGAGTACCTACGGTAACTTTGTCGGGTGTGCTCGGCATGTTAGCTGGAGTATTGGCCTGTACAGTGGAATCTATTAGTTATTATCCAACGACATCCAGGATGTGTGGTAAGCGATGAATTTCCAGCAATCATTACTTTCACGATTACGTGTGATTATTTTATAAAATATACAAAGCCAGAAGATAAGACACCGTAGGGTCTCTTGAATCATCGTGGCTAATATTTCGAATTTCTCATACATAACTTTCTATAACAATTGATTACTGTGTTATGGGTGTAATTTAGGAGCTCCTCCACCACCAGTTCACGCCATCAATCGAGGTATCGGTATGGAAGGATTTGGTACCATGCTGGCCGGTCTTTGGGGAAGCGGAAACGGCACCAACACCTTTGGCGAAAACGTCGGAACCATAGGTGATGGAAAAAAACCAAGCTTCTCACTGTTTGTCGATTCGATTACCAATACTTTGAGTTAACTGTTTCACACTTTAACCGCCACGTCAGCCATATGTTGGTGACGATTGAATTTCCGTAGAAATTTGTCGCTAGCGTTATTAGCATCCTTTCAATAACTATATTAAAAATCGTCGTATTAGGTAGTTCAAATTCTGAATAATAAAAACGACGATAAATTATCCTAACGAAGTTTCCAGCACCTTTAACGTCGCAGTCAATGTGTTAAACGAAATGTTAACAGGTGTTACGAAAGTTGGCAGCCGCCGAGTGATCCAATGGGCGTGCGGGCTAATGATTTTGCAAGGATTGATTAGCAAATTCGGCGCCGTTTTTATCATCATTCCTGAACCCATTGTCGGTGGAATATTTTGTGTGATGTTTGGAATGATTTCCGCCTTTGGTACGCCTAAAAAAAAGAAAATTCAAGAAGTAATATAAACGAACACAAAATATATGATTGATTTCTTTTCAGGTCTATCCGCGCTGCAATATATAAATCTGAATTCGGCAAGGAACTTGTATATTCTTGGATTTTCCATGTTCTTCCCATTGGTAAGAATTTTAAAGAAGAATTAACCAAACTTTCATTTTCTCTTGCTAAAATTAATTAATACAATTTTGTACATTTTCAGGTCTTGTCAAAGTGGATGATCAAACACTCGGATGTGATTCAAACCGGAAACGAAATAGCTGACGGTGTAATTACAGTATTACTTAGTACAACTATTTTAGTTGGGGGTGTGGTGGGATGTGTGCTGGACAATGTTATACCAGGTACGATATTTGTTCAATAAAAACGATGCACAGTGTTATTCTGATATTGTTTTTAAATTAAGGTACGCCGGAAGAACGTGGCCTCGTAGCTTGGGCGAATGAAATGGAACTGGATACCGGAAGCGACGCAAAGGGGGAACAGCAAGAAGAATACGTGCCCAATACGTTTGATTTTCCATTTGGAATGAATGCTTTACGACGGTAAATCCATTATTCTAATGGTTTCGCTTGAAATATAGTTTTTAAACGATTTATCCGATGATCTTTCTTTTATCCAGATGGAAATGGACCCGGTATGTACCGTTTTTACCCACATACAAGCCTGGTATTTACTCGTGTGGTCGGAGGAAACATTGAGCACCTGATAATGCGCTGCTAATCAACGTAAAGAAAACTCGCGACACAATTGGTGTAAATATCGGAAAAAATCACCATACGAGCGAGAGACTGTTAATTGAGTGTTAAGGATGTCACGCTAAACTGCGAATAAAAGAAATTTTTTATATAAACAACAATGCATTCCGTTTTTTGTTAGGATACATTTCTTGAACTTTGGAATTTATCAAGATTGAAAATGTCTAGAGGAAAAATTTTCTTGTTGTGGTAGACACTGTTTATCGCATGCTTGAATCATGTGTCTGGCGCGAATTGGTCGGAAATAAGTCGACAAACGTTCTTTAAATGTTCTTCCAAACGATTCACCTAAAAACAAATAAATACGAATATGGCTACATCCTCGGACGTTGCTACGGTATTAAAGTTGCATATGGAACATGCACATTCATATCTTATTTTCCTTACCTTTGGCTTGTAAAGTTTTCAAGAAACGTAACCTGTACTTAACCTAAAATATATTGACCGGCTTATTTTCGATGTTACGTTATAAAGCACTTTTTATATTAAAACGATACAATTTTTATACGTAGACAAAGCAATTGTATTACTTTAAATAAATTTATATGTGAAACGATTCATGTTGTATTTATGCGTAAAAGTATGCTTTGAATATGTTCTGTAATTAAAAGTAAACAGTAATAAAACATACTAATTTTATATACGTATCGTATTGCACTAATAATTATACCTTATTTCTTAATCCATGCGCAGATCCGATTACAAAGATATCTGAGCTTGCCGTTGGTACAAAGATGCAAGGAAATAGCGACATTAATAGATGAATCAAGCACAACAGAATTGCAACATGTGTTTCCGATATTAATAGACTCATTGTTCGGAACAACCGATAATATTGGATGGGGTTTACACAGCATTACTTTTAAGAAAAATCCACAGGAATATGAAACACTTTGCAGCTTCCTTAATCCGTTGGGACCAGTTTTTTCTTTGTGCTATAAATTGTTGCCAGATTGTTATTTAAAGTATAACTTTCCAGTCTCGTATTTACCTGTATGTAAAAATGAAATTATGTAAATTAAAAGTTATACATTAACGATCTATTAATTTCCATGCTTTTCTTTCATTTTAGGTAAAGATACGTTCAATGTTGGAAGAAGGTGTAATACCGCCTTTTTATCTTGACAAAATTAGAGAAGATCAAGGTACACGCGCCATAACTGCTCTAAATATGAGTATCCTTTTAATAATACAAGAAAATACTTTTACACAGAACTTTTACAGACTATGATCCTTAGCATTTACACATATCCCTTTGAATATTATATTTTTCATTTCGCCTATCATTTGACAAACCCCTGGCTGCAAGTACAACAACAAGAAAACATTTGGGTCAATTGGGAAACCGTTTACGTCCAATTAGCGCATTGCTACCTGTATCACTTTTTGCCTAGAGATAATTCTCCAGTTTTGCCAATAATCGGTCCATACGTTAGGAAAACACCTCAACGAAAGCTGGTGCAATCACCTGAATCTAAAAGGTATCTAACGAGTTCACTGAAAACGGGCATACAAGCAGCTGAAAACTTGATGATGAGTTACAAATTTAATTCAAAAATTATTACAGATTACAAACGCCAAGGCTTTTGAGAACATCCATATTATCACCAGGTTCTCCCAACTCTGCGTCAAGCGTGCCTCAGCAGCAATGTCTGCCGCAGGTTTGGAGAAGCGAAACTGTGGTTCAAGTTTTTCTTGATTTCTGGCTAGAGTACACGGAAGATGATCAATTGAATCCGCGACTGAGCACCTCCTATTCTCCATCAATACCTCGTCGTGTAAGTTTATGATTAAAAATACTCTTGTAACATACGTGTACAAGTTGGATTCAATTTTAATTACAGCACAGCATTCACTCCGGAGAACATATACGTCTTGTACGAGCGTTTATAAAGACCTTGCATGAATTTGCCAACAGTGCAATTGGTGATAAAAGTGCAATGGACGAACTTAAACGGTATACAAACGTCGAATAAAAACACCTCGTGAAAGCCACCAAATTTTCACACCATATTTCTTACAGAATAATCTTGCCTTCTGTCCAAGGCAAGATCTACACGTTCCTCAGGAAAGCAATACACCATTGGCCCTTAGACAGTTCATTCAGATTAATTCTGGAAGCATGGTTAAGCTTTATCCAACCATGGAGATATTTCCCTGGCATTACGTACACGAAAGAAGGGTAAGCGTACGATATAAAAACTTATGCATTACCGCTGTTACAAAATATTGTTTATCACAGTAAATTGGAAGAAGAGGAAAGAGGAAAAATCCACGATGTGTACAGATGGATGCCCTTCATTGCCCACAATTTGTTAGCTTACACAGCGATATTTCAACAATTGCTACCGCGTTTTATGAGAACAGATCTTGTGGCTCCGAAAAATGCATTGATGTTGTTCAGAGTTACAAAGGTACGTCAATTTCTTTCGGACGAATGGAACTGTGACATGATACACGCTTTATCGGGTACGTGTTTTGTAGGTTTTCTCGCAACCTTACTTAGCAAAGATAATATCCGAAATAGAGAATCATATGGATGATGTTGGAATAAGTAGAAGTCGAGTATCTACGAATCAATGGGCGTCGATTGTACGACAACAGATCCTTGAGTTTGAAGGACCGACGTACCAATACGTCCCGATGTTTTCTACACCCACCATTTCACAGGTATGTAAAATGAACACTTATCCTTAAGGGGGTAAAGGGGTCTAGAATGCCAAAAAATAGCCTTTATGCATGAATTCTTTTTTTTAAACTACTCGATGGATCTTTTTGCGATTTTTACCATCTGTTGTACATATATTGGACTATTTAAATTAATTTTTATGAGTAATTATACTGACATATACGGAAGTTAGAGCTGGAATACACAGGCGTTTTAAAGAATTTCTTCAAATCTTCTTTGCCCCCTTAAAATCTTTAATACTTATTTATCCGTTCCTGCTGGGTTAGGTTGTGTGCTTGTTAAGAACGATCAAACAAGCTCATCTAACAGCGACCAGCTTGATCGATGCATTGGAGAAGAAAAGAAAGAATAGACGATTTCTGTTCGCGATATGGGAACTTTTCAACGGCGAAGACTTTTCTTCGGATGACATTAGCATAGAAGAACGACGCCGCGTTCCTGTATATCTGGCAAATGCGCAACAACAATTAATCGAAATCTTTGAGGTAATAAGAAACAACATGTACATTTACGTCCTTAAATGGACTCGTCAACACGTTGAACGCAACGTCAGTCCCTGGGGACTGACAATAAACTTTCCGTTCAACCGGCGTCAGTCCCTGGGACTGACAGTAGACTTTTCGGTTGGAAATTTGCAAATATCAAATTTCTGGATTTTAAGTTTCCAAAGTTCCAAATTTCGAACTTTCAAATCTCAATTTTCCAAATTTCCAAATTACCAAATTTCGAACTTTCAAATCTCAATTTTCCAAATTTCTAAATTTCAAATTTCCAAATAACAAATTTCTAAATCTCAAATTTCTAAATTTTAAATTTCCAAATTTCTAAATATCAAATTTCCAAATAGCAAATTTCTAGATTTCAAATTTCCAAATTTCTAAATATCAAATTTCCAAATATCAAATTTCTAAATTTCAAATTTCCAAATTTCTAAATTTCAAATTTCCAAATATCAAATTTCTAAATTTTAAATTTCGAACTTCCAAATCTCAATTTTCCAAATTTCTAAATTTCAAATTTCCAAACATCAAGTTTCTAAATATCAAATTTCAGATTTCTAAGTTTTTAATTTAAATTTCCAAAGTTCAAACATTTCATATGAGCGGCGCCGGTACGTCCAACCGGCAGTGTCAAGATTAAAAAATAAATGTTGTAATACACCATAATATAATATAATTGAGCGCTCGCGGTCAAGTGCTCGCTCGCTGCCGGCTGAACGGAAAGAACAGCAAAATCGGCGCTGCGCTCAACGTGTTAAATTTTCAATATAATTTTTATAGATCAACGTTGAAGAGATTCCTCAAGTTGCCATTGAGGCCGACCAAGAATATCACGAAAGTATTCTGTCGACGTCCTTCTGTCACCAGTCGCAAGTAAGAGACAGCTTTTATTTTTAACTATTTTTCTATACTGAGTCCTTTATCTCACTATCCAAACATAAATAAAGTAACTTCACATTTTTGTCATCAACATAGCAAGCTTTTGATTCATTAATCTTTCAGATGGATTCAAGTTTGGACACCAGCAAACCGGGTGTCTTCGTGCCTGTACAAAAAGACAGACAAACGTGCCAGTACATCGAGTACATGGGGGATCCGGAATTACAGCCAGTTCGAAGCAACGAATGCGCTTTTCTTGTCAGAAGTCTTTACAATCTTTGTACTCACATAAACACGAAGGTGCGAGCATTAAATGATTTTTACAACAGAAAGTAATTTAATTAGAAACGTTTGCGATTATAATGATATTTTTCTGAACAGTACCGATACGAGATAACAGGATTGTATCAACGACGTGGTTTCCTGGGAAGCATTTGCCGACAGATCTTACAACCACCCACAAAAGTCGTGAAACTACCTAAACGAACGCAGAATGGATTTTCCAGCGGATACGAGGAACGTATCCCGCCACGATTGAGCTTGCGACCTTTGGCTAATTATAGCTTCCTCGCGACCATAAGTTTCGGAATGTTCATCTTCTGGTTTATAAAGTACGAAACTTTAATCGGCTCTAAATTATTTGTACAATCAATGTCGGATACGTAATATAACGCTTTTTGTTTACAGTCTCGGTGTCGTCACGTTTCTCGGATTTGCTTTTTGCGTATGGTTCGTGTACATATTAGTTCGGGCAATTTTAGAGCCTTGGACAACATCGAACAGGAACACATTCAGAGCCAGCGCAACAACATTTTCTATGAATTAGAATATTTATAACCGTTTAAGAAACGACGCTGTGTCACTGTACAATAATCCATTGAAATTTAACGAATCTATTTATATACAAAATTGTAATTTTTGAACAATGTTACGAGTAATTGTTATGAAATTAATCGAAGACGAATACAGTTCTTTTTTTAAAGCAAGAAATTCTGGTGTAGTTACTATACGAATCACACTTTAATAATGTATTCAGTGGCAAATTGGCGGTCTGTACTGCGGGTGGAATAAGCTTTTGAAATCCAGCTACGAGTATCGTTCGGATGGTTATTATTTAATCAATATCGCGGATGGTCGATCATTTTTCTGTCGATGGTACAGCACGTGCACTCGGGCAAGTAAGGCGGTTCGTTAACGTTGATATTGTGAGTCAGAAAATTGGTATCGGATCGTGGCAAAAACTTTCCAGACGGAAGAAACGAATGAAAAAGAAAGAAAAAAAAAAGGGGAGAGGGGCGAAGCGCATAATTTTCTCTCGTTTCATACGATATCTTTATTATCGTGCATCGCGGGGAAATATTCTGTTCAGAATTTAAAAAGAAGTATTTATACTTCAGTTACGTTGTAACTTAACACCGTACGAAAAAGAAACTACCCCTCTAATTGGATCTTCCTACTCTAGTAGCATTTTATGTTTCTTCAGGTAGAAACAACTCGAGTATAGCCGGCCAACTTTAATAAAATGTGCATCATACAAAAGCCAACCATATAAACAATTAATTATCATTTTCAAAACTTTAATGAACTTTCATTCGTTTTGATACGTGAAATCTAGGAATTATAGAACACTTCTTCCAACTAAGGTTGTATTTTATCCGGTTTTCCTTAATTAAAATTATTTCTCTAACACCGTGACAATTAACAATTAACAATTAAAATTATAACTGTGAATTGCAACTGACCATTAAATTAAGTTAGTTGCGAATATCATATGTATGTATTCGTTCTGCAGGATTACAATTAATTATTTATTAATTGTCCTTACAATTAAAACTAATTATTTAATTATTTATTCATTTTAACCGTTAGAACGATTAATTAATTTTTATCGTGATGATAGATTTGATGGATTACTTATTTAAATAGGAGCACGTATATACGACGTTTGTATACTTTCGCTCTGAAGACAATTTGCAATTAAAATGTTAGTTGCAATTAAATTTAATCGCGATTGAAATTAATTAATTGATCGATGCCCTACACTGGGGCCACGGACAACCCACGTAACGCGTCAAATATGTTAAGTTCTTGTGAATATTTCTTCTTTTACCTGTTCGTGAAGCTGACGATCGCCTGCGAAGGTTCCTATCCATTTCCAATCGCATTAAGTCATTAGATATTTAACTCCGTGGGTGTGTTTACGTGTCCCGTGCAACACGAACACGACCCGTTTTCGTTTCATTGTTCAGACCCGTACAATTCGTGTTTCTCGTCATGTCGTCCAGTCTTAACTCGTTCAGCTTTTTGCAACGCAATTAGGGATCCTTTTATGCGATGTCAAACGACCTGTTGTGCGCCTGTTACATACAATAAAAGCACGTTTCAATTACCTCGAATGGTCTCGTTCGTTATTCGTCAAGATTACTGGCTAAGGTGTCTTTAAGCCGTCGGATACGTGTCGCTTAGAATCCATGATTATCGGGAATGCTTTCTGAAAGGAACCGATTTCGTTTCATTCGAAGGAATTACAATCTCTTGTTGTGAATTTTGCTTAACTTTAATCCGGTAAAATTTTGTTTTATTCTGGGGAACCACTTTCGTGATCTTACCGAATTATCCAACGAATTTAAAGTAACACAAAACACGACCTACTTCTTTTATTATTATTATCAATCTCTCAACGAGGTAACGTTCTTTTATTTTATCTTTGTATTTATTATATTCGATAGAATCTGTTTGGTTGATCGAATATTGGAGGTTGTTTTAACTGAAAAAAAAAGAAGGTATATCATCGATTGAAAATTTTATCGATATCTAAACGCATGAACGGTAGAATTCATGGAAGTCGACGGCTCTCACCTCGTATCCTACTAATTACGTAATTGCTAGCTATTAGAACAATGTAATAACAAGGCAGAGGTCGAAGACATGTTTAAGGCCACTCGACCAATTAAAATTCATCGTTAATTTTATTACACTCTGCAATTTTTACTCGTCGATGTTTCCAACCCTCCATGGAACCGGCAATAATTGACTCGAACTCCTAAAACAAAAACTATTGCAACTATCATTATTATTATTAAAAAGTGACATTTTTATTATTCCAAGTGTATACGTTCTCTTTTTAACCGTGAAACTTACTGTGTTTATCCGAAAATTCGTACCATTGTTTTAATTTTTAATTAAATTTCTCAGAGAGCAAAGATAGGCATTAGGAGTTTTCCGTGTCCGTATCCAACGCACTAAAAGTAATATTTTATACAGAAAGAAGAAAGGTCTTCGATCACAGAAAGATATGAATTGAAATCCGTAGAAACTCGCTGAGGAATCCGATTTCTCGCTTGAAACACGCGCACAGATCGGATAAAGCCAGCTTTCGCGAAAAAGAGAACGAAAAATATCCATTTGTCTGGTTAGCCTCGATGGTAATTCAATCTTGTCTAATGTCGCATGGAATAACAAATACTTGCTTGTTTGCGAGACGATCCGATTTTACTTGCAGCCTACCGAGTAAACGATCGATTTTCTATGATTTAAAATAATCACCGAATCCATGTTTGTCGATCTTAAAAAAAAAATAATAAATGTATAGATCTCATCATTCCAGACAATTAATCAGTTGTTAAATTACAGTGGACAAATAAGTGTGTTCGCTTAGAAAGGATTTAAATTGTGGCTGCGATCAGTCGAGCAATTTATCTGAAATAACAAAAATAATGTAATATTATTGGTTATGAATTTTAATTTACCATGTTGGTAATTCGTTTGCGTTGATTTAACTTCGTCCAATTACGTTTTGTTTACTTACAGATACAGTCCAATGTGGAATCTCGCAACGTGCTATGATTCGGAGAAGATGAAGCATTCGGAAGTATTCGAATTGATATAAATAGAGTGTTCTATTCTTGTGGTCGATATATATTACGTGTATCGTCCATGCTGATCGTTAATTATTGTATTTTACACATTTTTCCTTGATTCGAAGGAACACACTGAAATACAAGTCTTATGAAACTGAGCAATAGAAAAAAAAAAGAGTATAATAAATTAAATATAGAAACACCTTGAATTTATAATTGTCATAGTGTCTTGAAATAACTACTCGTCGAACGAACTCACGAGTTCACGTTATTGAGTTTAATCGAACCCAATGAGTTAGGCGAGTTAATAAAGGAAGAAAAGCATACACTTTTCTTATGCAGAGCAGCTCGCAATGTGTCACGAAGAGTTTCAACGCCGTGACTGGAGATAACGAAATTAATTTCTTTCATTTACTTTCACGAACGACTAACTTTGCCTTCAACGATTCGACGATGTATCTTACGTATGCTCGTAGTACGCTTGTTTAATTATAAATTATCTCTCATATTAGAAACGTTATGAGCTTAATTGGCCGTTTCTTCAATTGCGAATTATGTACTTTGATATTCGACAGGCGTTTTCTAATATACGTTTACGCGCTGAATATAAATATTACGGGTTCGAGTGGGATCGGTAAAATTCGGGCGGGTTCGGGCGGGTACTCGGTGCATACGTACGATCGGGTAGCCCGATTCTTTCGGGTCATCGTGGGTCATCGGCAAAAGTCGGGCGTGTTCGGACGAGTTCCCGCAATGCCCGCGATTCGATTCGATATATTTCAATTTAATCGTGTTACATTTCTAATACAATTCTTGATACTCCGTTTTTCTAGGCGGCCAAGTACTTAGCAAGCATATGCAAAATATTTTTGTTTGCACGGAAGTTTGCTATCAAATAATTTTTATGCAAAAAATCATGATTTTAGTGAATTACGCCCGACTTTTGCTGATGACTCGAAAGAATCGGGCTATCCGTGTCTCGTAAGTTACGGATACCCGTCCGAGTCCGTCCGAATTTTACCGACCCATCCCGATTAATCGGGTACCCGACACATTCGGGTTTCCGCACACCCCTAATTTCTTCTCACGAGTCAAGAAACACGTGTACACTGATTCTTTTATTTCGGAAGCAAAACGTTTTGAAATTCTCCCGACACTACGTGGTATCATTGAAAAATAAACCGTTTTGAAATCCTTCCAAGTTTGGTAAAACATTAAAACAATCCAGGCATACGGCATCGTCGAAAAGTTTTGACGTTCCTCCAAGTTTGGTGAAACACTATGTTTGCCCCGCTCTTCCTCGAAGTGATTTCGTGTCGCACGTATTTTCCCTATTGGCGGAAAAAATCAGAACTATTCGTTCGATGCGTAACAAAGGAGAGAAACCGGAACATGCCGAAACGTTCGCTAACATCAAAGTGACATCCCGGGGGGATTAACTCGACTCTTCTCGTTTCCACCGAATCTCATTTCGACCTTACCTTAAAATTTTGTTGGGTAGGGTACGGTAAGATTCATTGGTGTTACCGCCATAAAAAAAAGATCACCCAATCTGACTCTGACCCAACTCTAACCCTATTCGGACCCTCGGTGAAAACATATTCACCGAAACATCAAAATACACGATACGATCGAAAAGGAAACTCTCTTTTTTCATCTTACCATTATAATGGATTACTTATAATTCGTAATAATATAGGTTAACCTAAAAATTGAAAGATGTGTCAAAACAAATGACAGATGTCATGGAACATTGATTTTGATCGAAGGCTTCGCAATTTTACGCTACAACACAACTTACAGGTGCATTCGCCAATAATCCCCGTTGAAATATTCACTTGCTACTATTATTATGGCACAGAAGGAGTCTAAAACATCAAACCACCATTTTACATCGTCGATTATTCTTTCTCCGGTCTACCACTACCGCTTCCGTTCCACCTCCACCGACGCGTTGTCCCCGTGTGTCGCGAAGAAGAACTCAGTTACGCGCCACGGGGTTGTGAAGACGGACGCGTTCCCTGAACACGTTCTATCCCACGCACAATCGTGTTTCTCTTCGATTTCGTGTTTTAAAACAACACACATAAAATTCACCTTGATTGTGACAGTTTGAAAAATAGCGCGTCTGCCTCGTTGATCGACGTTGATTGGTTTGAAATAGAATCTCGTCGCTGCGATTGGTCGTCGAAAAGAAAAAAAAAATTCAAATTGGTTTTTCCTCGAATACTCGATTTCCATTGACATTTAATTGTTTCTTCGAAGCTCGAACCTACGTAAACAGAAATAAATGTTATAATTTAAAGTCACGTTAAACGTCTTGAACGTTTGATGATCTGTTAGAGTTAAAATTTGAGTCAAAATATTATGAAGGCTATAATGATGTTCGGGAAGTGATATGCTAAGCCTCTATAAATAAAGATAGGCGCAAAGGCTTAGAATAGAGTATCGGCGCATATGATGATATTAAAACACGATTGCGTCCGCAACTATTTTATGATGACTTTTATTACTTCCAAGTTCCTCTCGAACGCACGCATTTGAAACCGTATCTCACGAGTCTGTATTTCAAAATAATTATAAACAAACTATCGTCGTAGAGTCGAGAACAAGTTTCTCTGTAACAGTTTGTTCGAGGATTTTTCAAACGAAATTATCGATCACAGAGTCGAAGCGAAGCTTGCATCAAAACTGTAACAGATTGCGACGAAGTTTTAACACAAACGTCGAGGAAAGTTTTCGATCAAAGCCTCGCGTGTCATCTGTATCGTATTTGTCCATAACTTTAAAATTGCGTCTCGAAATAGCCACGATTGAAACGTTATTACCACGATCCATTGGCGCGCGAAACTTTTCAACGCCGTGGTAGAATTCAAAGTATAATCTCTCCTATTCTTTGAAGAACGGTGAACGGTTTCTTAATTACGCCGTCGCCCGACAAGCGATAAATTATCGTCAGAGATATTACGTTTACTTTGTTTCCAGCTTCGAGAAAGTGAAAAAAAGGAGCCTTCGTCGCTGACTCGAAAACCTATATGAATTTTGATGAAACCCTGGTGGACCGAAGATCAAAGAATCATAGTGATCCTCGTCGTAGTTGAATATCAAAGGAGTCCGACCTGCAAGAAGGGAAAACATCAAATGTTAGTACAATAATGTACGATTGAAAAGAAATATAATAAAACAGTAACATTTATAAAACACACAAAACCGAAGACGATTAAATTTTGCGAAAAGAATGAGGGTAATTGAAAAATGGTTAAAGGGAAGTATAATAATCCTTCGACTTTGCAAAGAAACAATACGAAGCATCAATGATTTATCAAAAGTACACTTTTCGCTAAGACAAAGGATGATTGTTCGATGAACATGTTTTGTAAAAGTGATTGGACTCGAAACGTCGACGCAACAAACACGACCCGTGGTTTCCAATTCTTGATGGACGATTCGTGACTGTTTAATCGAACCAAAAGATTCGGACACGCCGTGGATCGTTTGAGAACACGATTTAAATACTTAGTCACTCGATCAACTTAACTATAAGCATAAATTAGAAGACTTATGGTCCTCGTTGATTGAACGTCCACTTGTTGGTTTGCTTCGGTAATTAATGTCCAGCTGTGTATCACCAATTTTATACTAGAAGAATGTACATCGTGTTTCGAGAAGATTTCAACAGCCACCAGTGTTCCTGTGCGGCGTTTCGGTCCCAACGTTGGACCCGTTACTCTGCAAAATATATTTACAATTATAAATTGAAACTGAACGAAAGTAATTAAGATTCCGATCGCGTGAGTCAGGAAGAAACTCGTGGAACGATTTTTGAATTACAATTTTTCAAGGTTTACAGATAATCTTAATAAACCCTTGCTAACGAAGTAACAATAGTTAAGACGGTTCTACGATGAAAGTCCTAATCCGATGGATCAACGTGTGCACTGTTACACAGCAGGGAACAGGGACAAGGTTCGTTGCGTGGAAAGTAGAACAAATATCGTTAGCTGTCGCACCGCGTCCATACAAATAAGCGAGGATGGCTTCCTTCTTCCGGTCTTTTTCGTCGCACGTGCTGCTCCTGTCATTCGGTTAAAACGAAATCGATCGATTGCCTTCGAGGGTGACACAACACCTGCCACAGAAACGGTGTCTAATCGCGTCGCTTTACCGTGGCCCGTCCTGAAATTTCAACATATCAAAAGTATGCTCGACTTGGTACGCGAAATTATTATAGCAAGCTTTTACTAAACATTCTTCGAGGATCTATTTAAGGAAGTGGCATCAAGCTCGCGTGACGCTGCGCATCGTTGGCTATCATGAAAATTCTCTGTGCAGAAATTAAGAGGATCCATTAAAACAACCAGGGGAGGGAAAAAGAAAAAAGCTCGTGTCACGCGACCCTGGCTTCCTCCCATTTGTCACCGATGCTCCAACGAACGGTGATCGATTATCCAAGCCGTTAGAAACTAATAAGAATTTCCATGATATATACCCAACGATGTTTCTTCCCCGAAAACGAGTACAAACGCTTGAAGATGGTCTTCGACAAAATTACCAAGAGAACCCGTCGATGTTTCGTCAAAAGATATTCCAACTCGATTAACAAGATTAGCTGGTTACATGGTGCGTAGACGAGAGAAACCCCAGTGATGGAATTTCCATCGAATGCCAGCGAATTGGCGAGCAATTTGACCGTGACGGCGGTGAATCCGTCGACCAATTCGGAGCTGAATCTACCGTACACGGTCTGTGAGATTCTGGTGGCGGTTTGCGCAGTCTTCGGCAACGGGCTGGTGATCATAGTTTTCAGCAAAGAGAGAAAGCTTCGTCGTCGTACGAATTATTATATAATCTCGTTGGCCACCGCCGACCTGTTGGTTGGTTTGTTCGCTATACCGTTCGCCATTCTGGCAAGCATCGGTTTACCTAAGAATCTGCACGCCTGCCTGTTCACCGTTTCCGTGTTGGTCGTCTTGTGCACCATCAGCATCTTCTGTCTGGTTGCGGTGTCCGTCGATCGTTACTGGGCGATACTTCATCCCATGGGATACTCTCGCACCGTGCGCACTAAAACTGCCATAGGTAAGGGTGAATAATGATACCGGTTTCAGGATTCATAGATAAAGTAATGCTTTCGATGGTTGACGCGACCAGAAAGGGAGCTAAGATTTTTTTTTGAAGTCGAAGCTTGCATCCTAAAACAAAGAAATACGGATAATATGTAATTTAAAATAAAGAAAGTCTCTTAAGTCTTTTTTCTGGCGTTCAAAAGTGATTAACGAAAGTTTCACGTTCTTTTTTTTAAACTTACACTGTCTCGTGTATGGTTGAAGACCCACGATTCTTTGGGATCGTTTTAATTAATCGTCGAACATCATTGAAACTGTGAAACTTCGGACGGAAGTGACCTCTGAAAGAGAAAAGAATCGAAGCAACTTGAATGAAATCAACGCGCAAGTAGTATAGGTCGATAATTGCGCGGACACGCGAGAACTTCGTAGAATCGCGGGATGAATCGAGTAATTGTCATCGTGCTGTTACCTTGTGCAATCCGATGATCCAATTAAAATCGTGCCTTCTCAGAAGTGTTTTGCATGGCACACGTAACCGTTTAATCGGGCAACGGTGAAGCAATATTGATCGGAGCCGCGTAATTATAATTTACGGAATTGTTTGCACGGAAGCACCTGACGATCGAATTAGCCTGATATATTTTTCATTATTTTATGTAACACGCGTAATCCAGATATTCCATTGAAATTATAACAAAAATTCCAACTCAATGTCCTCGGATAAAAGCCATCAATTTTTACATAAAACGTTGTACAGGATTGAAACTACTCTCTGTATAAAGTGTACACGATAAGGGATGTGCATCACGTGCTGCTATATTAGAACACAGAACATCAGGCTGTTGATTAAACAACATTGTGTACACATTCTCAGAAGCGATTGTTGTCGAGTTCATTCCCTATTCAACTTACAACAGCATAGAAAATATTTCGTATTATAAATTGAGACATTTTCTTTTGCCTGTGCTGAACAAAGAAGCTCCACCGTATTTCTTTAGAAGACTGAATCGATGGTGGCAACAGGTGGTGGTTAATACCGTAAATGAAACGGTTTGTCACAAACTCGTATAATGGATCGGTTAACCTTGCTAATAAACTAATACTTTTATACTTTAACACGTCGCAGGAATATTAAAATATTAACCCTTTGCATTCGAAGCATTTTTGAGACGTAATCAAGTCTAATCTAATTTTCCAGCTATACTTCCAGAAACCAAATGCACTATGTCGGAAGAAAAGTGTTACAATTATTTCCTTAATCTTCTATAATTTACATATCGCATTTTAGAATACTCTGATCAATTAAATACAACGTCTCAGAGGCACCACTCGAAGTGCAAAGGGTTAATATATATTTCAGTATATCTCTAATTGTTAACGTACTAAATATTCAACGCGATATCTACGTAATTAAAGAATGTCAACGTTGTTATAGGACGATGCACACTAGAATTCCCATCACATTCGATTTCCCAAAGGATTTTCTTTCCTTTCTTTCTGTGTCGCAGAATTGATCGAAACATCGTCCTTGTGATTCTATTTCAAACTTCCAAGATTATTTTAAAAATCATTCAGTACAGATCGAAGGATCAGATGCTCGGTAATGTTATCGATCAAATTATTAGTGAAATTCACGCGGTACCCGTTACGCAACGCAAACGTCCGATAAAAGAATTAATGGTATTGCTAGATGTTTCTCGTTTCTCAGCCCGGTTGGTCGTGATTAATTCAAGCGTTTCGCCTGTTTATGGCACGAGTGATTTTAATTACGACCACGCTGACTGATACCATCACTCCGACGAGGGAAAAAGGCGCGTTTATTGCCGTGCTCTCCAATCGATAACGTTCACGTGTACTTCCTATCGTCCACTTCTTTGACCGACTTCTCGTTCTACACCCTTAAAACGTTTACAATTTTCATCCTTTCTTCGTAATTAAAACAGAAGATGAGCGTCTTCGTTGTTGGCCATATCTGAAATTATAAAATGTATCCAGTTTAGTATAAACCTTACATTAAATCTTGGTTAAACATTACTTTAGGAGACAGAAAATTTTTGACCTTTTTTTCTTTGTTTTAATTTATAGTTTTTGATGGGTAGAATTTGAAAATTCAAGTCTTAACTTTAGGAATTTCAGAAGAGATCTGATTAATGATTCACTTTGTACAATTGCAGGTATAATTTGCGTGTGCTGGATAGCTGGTACTCTGGTCGGTTTTCTGCCACTTTTCGGTTGGAACGCCGGCAAGAAATCCAACCAGAAATGCATCTTCACCGAGGTGATGGATTACGATTACTTGGTGTTTCTGTACTTTGCCACGATCATCTTTCCCGCGCTATTAATCGCAGCCTTCTACGCCCATATATACCGAGTGGTCGTAAAGCAGGTCAGACACTTTTGTAACCGTAAATAAACGATAACGAATCAATGAAGATCTTGTCTCGTGTTCGCAGGTTCTTAAAAGTTTACCTATTTTTCAATTAATACGTTGAGCGCGACGTCGATCCCTGGGGACTGACAGTGGACTTTTCGGTTGGAAATTACCAAATATCAAATTTCTAAATTTTAAATTTCCCAATTTCTAAATATCAAATTTCCAACTTTCCAAATCTCTAATTTTTAATTTTTAAATTTCAAATTTCTAAATTTTAATTTTCCAAATTACCAAATTTCTAAATTTTAATTTTCCAAATTACCAAATTTCGAACTTTCAAATCTCAAATCACTAAATTTCCAAATATCAAATTCCCAAATTTCTAAGTTTCTAAATCTCAAATTCCTAAATTTCCAAATATCAAATTTCTAAATTTTAAATTTCCAAATTTCGAATTTTCAAATCTCAAATTTCTAAATTTCAAATTTCCAAATATCAGATTTCTAAATTTTAAATTTCCAAAGTTCAAGCTTTTCGTATACGCGGCGTCGATGCGTGGGATCGGCAGCATCAAAGTTAAAAAATAAATGTTGTAATACAATCTAATACAATATAATTGAGCGCTCGCCGTCAAGTGCTCGCTCGCTGCCGGTTGAACCGACATTACAGCAAAATCGGCGCCGCGCTCAACGTCTTAATCAAATATCCTTGACGAATTATTATTTTCATTATTTATATGTTATAAGCTCTATTTCATGATACTTTTACTTCCGTGTTTCGAAACGAAACCCATCCGTATCTGTATTTTGCCTGTTTCCATAGTTGCAACAAATCGTGACGATGAATCCTGGTCGACGGACCGGAAATCAAACGACAGGAACGATGTTGCGTTTATTGGGAGCAGCCAGGAAACGAGAGGTGAAGGCCACGCAGAATCTGTCGCGCATAGTAATCTTTTTTATCATCTGCTGGTTCCCCTTGTACACCATCAATTGCATCATGGCGTTCTGTCCACGGTGCAAGGTGAACGACATCCTGATGAATTTCTGCATAATTCTGTCGCATCTGAACTCGGTCGGCAACCCGTTACTCTACGCCTATCATCTAAAAGATTTCCGAGCGGCGCTGAAGAACTTCATGTGGAGACTGCTTTTCCCTCACAGCGACGTTAAGTCCAGCGTCATCAGCGTGATACACGATCGTGGTTCTTTGGTCGCTTCTCAAAGACAGCTCCAGAGACAAACGGCTGGTGTGTCTGTATCCAGAGAGCAAAGGGCAAATTTACTGCGTCAGGTGATTTTAATATTTTTTGGCAAAATATTAAACGCGATACTAAGGTCGATATTCCTATGTCATTTTTCCTAGGGGAGCCTACCTTTTGTTTTTAATAAATGATACAAACCTTGGTTTCCATATCACACGATTTCTGTTGAAGAAAAAAAATTCTTTTACCTCAGGGGTAGATAACAGTATCGTTTACTCGACTTGCAGTGATCCAGGCGTTATCGACGCAGCTACGTTATTTTTCGAGATTCAAATTTTATTGCAACTTCTCTGTCTCCTGTTAGAAATATATGTATATATTATATATCTTATCTTATCAAGCAGAGGTGGTATAATAAAGCGTATTTCAAAAAACAGGTGACTGACGTCAAATCGAGAGGATCGTCTTCGATGCCACGCAACGTTTCAATCCGTGAAAGAGAACTGAGCAACGTGAACGAGTCCAGTTCGTCGCAGAGTGACAAACAGGAAGTGGACGATACTGCAAACGATAATACGAATCAAGTTAGCAAGGATTTCTATCGAAACGATAGCGATAACTTTAGGAATAATAAGAGTGACTTGGATCTGTCGAGAGCTACGTCTCGTATCTCGTCCATAGAATTGCAGACTTACAAACCTTTGATGCCGCTCCTTCCGGCGGAAATCGATCATGTCGAAGAAACACCACCAGCGTCAATCTTTGTGATCGAGGTGGACGTGAATCACGTTGATTCTGTTCACGAAAACACGGACGAAGAATTAATGGAGAACAAGGACAAAGGTTGACGATTTTTTTTTTTGCAGATTCTTCGATTCGATCTAACCTAAAAATCGATAATATCCTGGTTATCGGTAATAACAATTTATGTGTATGAATCGTGATTGTTATTCAGAGTATTTACATAATTGCGAATCTACGTGGTGTTGAAGGTTTTCTAAAGTTGATTGCGATGTATTTTCGATGTTAGTATTGTAATTTGATGTACGATACGATAAATCCTGGTGTTGATACTCGAACAGATGTATTTTTGTCGATCGATGTAACGCTCGAAATCGTGCATTTTATTATGTTACAAATGCATATGTACAAAATTTTCAACCTCGCAAAACCAAGAAAATAAACTCCTTCCTGCACTAAACTACAAACGAGGTGTGAATTGAAGTACATTTAGCGCGGAAATAAAAATAGGAAGAATATTATTATCGGCGTTATAACTCTGTCTTTACCTACGGTCCTTCTACGGTACTACTGGCGTCATCTATCATCGAAGTATTGAACTTTGATTAATATCGGTCGAGCTGCATCAATAAAATACTAACGGAGCTGTATTTCAACTCCTTTGTGATCGTAAAATGCCGTATCAATGTAAAAAATATTCTATGTTGTTATTCACAATCTAAGTACTTTTAATTTCGTATAATAGTTATAAAAAACTAATATTTGTTTATCGAAGAATTCAAATTTGTGTTGGTTTCGATATATCGAACTAGCGTCGCGCATGCGCATTGGACGCTTTTAAAGTTAATCGACTGAGCAACAGGTAGCGTTTCAAACGCAGAAGCGGGTACAAGTTTCCCGCCGAAATTAGTCGCGTGTCCACGTTGAACGTATGTAGTATCGTGTGTTGAAAGTTTTTCAAATAAAAGTGTTATAAAGGAAAAATCGAATGTTAAACAATGGATCCGAGCGAAGTGGAATTTCTCGGTGAAAAGGAGTTGGTCACGATCGTGCCGAATTTCAGTTTCGACATGATATATTTGATCTCGGGTACTGTGGGTCCTTTCCGAGCTGGTCTACCTGTCAAAGTTCCGATTTGGTTGGCAGTTAATCTAAAACAGCAACAAAAGTGTCGAATTATTGCTCAAGACTGGATGGACGTTAATACCTTGAACGAAGCCAAAGAAGATGAAAAATTGTCAAAGTAAGAAAGAAAATCTTTTTATTTTTTTATTTTTTATGCAACGTTACGTTTTATCGGTAGATTATTCACAAAAATGCCAAGCGATCATTACATCGACGAAGCGCAACTCCTATTAAATGTTGCAAGCGACGATATACCTGATACAGATGGAATAAGAACTGCGATAAAGGTATTTAGTATATAGATTGTTTAGACATTCATATTTTATCAGCAACTAATACCTGTTATTTTGCAGGATATATGGGATATAAGGATGTCCAAGCTTCGTACATCAGTGGATGCGTTTTTAAAAAGCGAAGGTTTGCATGCAAAACTGGACCATTTAACCGCCATGGAAATCAACAGCGTGCGTCCCTTACTGCCACATACTTTGGATCAAATGTTAAGGATTCAGGGTGTACGTACATATAAAAGAAGTAATTTCTTTTTCGATTTATTCAATATGTATATTGCTCCTGCAGGTTAGAGGACTAACGCAATCTCATTATTCAGAAGAATCGCAATGAAATCGATGGATAGAGGTATATTTTTATTATTGGAGATACGTTTTGTTAAGCTATAGGTACAAACATACATTTCTGAAGTGTTTTTATCGTTACAATGGTATAGAAATAAATGGAATGGGTAATAAAATTGCACGGGCCGACAATATACAAATACAATATAATAGTTTTATTGTTTCTTACTCTTAAGTCATTACATACAGTCACTAGCATCTCAATCACAATTTCTCATTATCACTAAAGGTGTAATAACATTGTATTTACATTGGTAGATCTGGCGGTTCGCTCCTTCATCGCTATGCTTTTTTTTTTTCACAATATTTACATTCCTTAAATTTATAGTATACAGTCCTTTAATAATCTTTGATTTCGATTCTTAAGGGTATTAATATCTCGCTTTAGCAAACTTAACGTAATATTTCAGTCGAAATTTCAATACGACCGTTAAGCTTGTAAAGCCGAAATGTTCATTGTACGACTGCAGAAAGTGGGAAACATATGCTACAATGTAATGCGTTGGTTTTGGTATTATCAATGCAGATTAAAAAAACTCTCAATAGTTCCTTTTGTGTCAAAATAAAAAGAAAATGCTTCGGTCAATTGTGCTCTTTTTTTCTTTTACTATTCCGAACAGTATGTTTGCTTTGGATAATTACTATTGTCTTAAACAATCGTACGTCAACTCAATTTCACAACACTCTTCAGGCAGTTCAACGACGTAAGTACCAAAATTGTGCCCAGTGTACGAAGTACTCCGTGCTATCGCACCGTGTACACGCGATCGATGTTAATAAATATAAAACATCGTTTAATCGTTTACTAGACTGACGTTACACGTAAGATAAGAAATGCGTATAAACCACATCGAAACGTTTCTGGTATCGTAACGATATTAAGTATATTATGTGGAACGATATCAATTAAATTAGTATGATACAACCCGTGTGTGTCGATCTTCTAAACAGCCACGATTTTGCTAGGATCAACCTTTACCCGTATAAACATGGTATTGTCTTTGACGAAGTGTCGTTTCTTCACCATTTCGTGGGAAACGAATCGTGGAAAACCGAAACCAAGAGAATCGGGCTCGCGACTGGGCCTTTGGAAATTCTTCCATGTCGGATCCGGTATGAAGCTTTCCACGATATTGCAAGCTTTCTCCGCCACCACCGTCTGATCGAATATAGTGAAAGACACACTGTGAGAGAATGGCCATCGCAACAGAGCATCATACTCCCCGGGTAGGATCTTTATGTATATGGAGATGTGACTTCCTTCGCCGGTTCCATTTCCATTTAAGAAAACTGATGCCTGCAATGTTCATCGTTTATGAAAACAACAGTACTCACCAGATTCTTTTGGAAGAGTACAAAAATGCATAGAAGAGTACAAGGTTGTGATCAAAAAGAGACCGGATTCTTCTTTAATCGTCCGTGACGATTAAAACGTCACAGACGTTCTTGTTAGAATTTTCACCGGCCCTGCTGTACAATCGTTGGAAGAGCAACGCTCACTGCTGATCTCGAAGCCTTCTAACTCTCCAGATTTGTCTCCACCAGACTTTTTCCTTTTCCCCAAATTAACCCTTATCGGACGCTAGTTTTATACACACGAGTCTCAGTAGATTGTAGTTGTTTTCAGAAAATATACGAAAGATTCTCAGTATTCTCACCTCGCACGTGCCATACGACCCGCAGCGACAAACTACTGTTGTCATGTCAAAGGTGACTTGGGGGATCTGAAAAGAATCTCGAAAGCAGCGTTCCTGGAGACGTTTGACAGCTGGAAGAAACGTTGGGAGCGGTGTGTGGCTAGACAAGGACACTACTTTGAAGGAGATAAGTTCGAATAAGATGTATGTATCGAAACAATATTGTTATTCGAACAGTCCAGTCTCTTTTTGATCACACTTTGTATAACTGTACAAATAAGATTCATAATTAATCATCGTTTACCTGTAGCTTGTAACCGTATTGACTAGTATAGAATGGAGGACTGACGAGTTCCATTCCTTCCTTGGACTTTGCCTCGGACATTTTAGCGCTGTAATCTGTTATCTTCCATATTAATGTACCCGTGTAGTTTAACGACAGCTTACTGATGGCTGATTTCAGGCTGGTTATCTGGTGTTGCTGTTTGGTCACTACGCTGCACATCAGGCTTAGGTGCATCTTGGCTGACTCTTCCAGGTGTTTGTCCAACGAAAATCTGTTCCCCTGTATCGTGAAGAATAACGTCGTTGTACATACAATCGATGTATCAATCCGAAAGGAAAGATGACAGGAGAAATTGGTACGGTGGTTATTACCTTGAAACGACAACCAGCATCCTTAAAGGTACAGGACAAAAGGTGTGTGGTGCAATGATCTTTCAAATGGACTTCCAAATCCTCCCTTGGTAATACGGCAGTTTCGCAACGATGAGGACAAGCGACCGGAAAACGTCCACACTTGGCGTGATGGGCACCGAGCGTGTCGAAAACGAACTCTTTGTTGCAATAACGACAGGCCACCAACCTTTTCGCACATTCGCCCAACTTGTGTTGACTGAGATGCCTTCTTTGCACCTTCATGCCGCATTTGTTCTCGCAGTAGAGTGGCTCGTAACCACATGTTCCTGTGTGTTTCTGCGTGAAGACAAAAACGTTTAATCGTTCAGTAGAATCTCAACAGTATTAATTCTATAAAAATCGTAACTAAGTTTTGTACTAATTGTAAGTGCAAACTCCGCTATAAACATTTGATTTAACGCTTTATTAAATAGTTACTTAGAGCCCAGATCTTAGACATTAACACGTCGACCGCCAGCTACGAATGTACTCGTAAGCCTTGGCGGTAAACGTGTTAAGGATGCAGTTTTATTATTAGCTCAATATCAACCATATCCGTGTTATCCGATTGTAAAAGATTTCATCGTCGACCCCCGTGGCAGTCAACGTGTTAAATATTATAATTTTTACAAAGTTTCGTTCGAGACGCACTTTCATCATGAAATTATTTCCAGGAAATCTTGGAATTTCATACAAAGTTCTACGACCATTGAATAAAAATAACGTTGCTTGAAAAGAAGAAACGCTTTCACCCAGGGTACTACGCTTCTTTTCATTCGCGACGAGTGCATTCGCTGATTAAATGCAACAACGGTTACCTCGAGTGTGTGACCGGTGAATTCTTTGGCACAGAAATCGCAGCGAGCTCGTCGTTGAGCGCAAGTGTACTTCAAATGGTCCTCCATGAGCACACGAGGGATCATTGCGCCGCATTTATTGCTGCAGGGTACCGCGTCGTGCTTGCAGGTATTCAGGTGAGCCTAAACAGGATAATAGGATTTTTACAATTACGCTACCAGCGTTGCATTCCTTCTGATCGTTGCTCTCTATCTCTCTCTCTCTCTCGATTATAGGTACACGATGGTAGAGGAAACATATCGGATAGGGAACTACGTAAGAAGAGGAAGGCTTAAATATTCGACACGCAACGAGGATTCCTTTTTAACCCATTAATCTTCAAAGTTTTAATTTACCCTTTTCGTTTCTTTACCGTCTACTTATGTTAATTAAATACTCACACGTATTATTTATTAACGACTGAAAAGAATATATGTCCGAGCTTTGAGAATTATTGGGTTCAGGTGGAACTTTGGAATATTCCACCTGTTTTGCTTATATTTATAAAAGAAATTTAATGGGAATAAGTGAAATAAATTCAAAGATCAACTTTTTATAGTTCTCTGATTA
Source organism: Stelis phaeoptera (assembly GCA_943735885.1). NCBI lineage: Eukaryota > Metazoa > Arthropoda > Insecta > Hymenoptera > Megachilidae > Stelis > Stelis phaeoptera. Next base: position 11,875,922 of record OX030933.1, read on the forward strand.
ACCGTAGATTACTAAATTTAAATCAACGTTACTTTGTGATTAATCGTTCGGCTCATAGATTACGAATTGAAAGCATGTCTCCTTTATTTATTGCAAACGATATAGTAGAACCGAAGACATGTATTATTAATCCTTAACGCTAAACCTAGCGACGTTTTACGTACACTTACTTTCAAGTTGGAAATAAAATAGAAAAATAAATAAATAAATAATGAAACGTGTACCAATAGATACAGCAAGCATTAATAAAAGCATTCTAATAAATTTTATAAGTTAAAATAAGAAACACTCTTCTATTTTTTAATTAACTTATAGTGTTAATTAAAAAATAGAAAAGCAAGAAAAATTAGTAATCTAGGGTTAAGAGTTCTGAAGAGGACAATGTTATTTTACACGTGATTTACATTGTTTAAGGCTTAATATATCGTTAACAATGATCAGAGTCGATAATTGTTCTCACAATTATTATTGACCGGAAGGCCAACACAACGTAGCCGTGTGTGGGAGTTAATGTGCCAAGAGCAGTTCAACGACCTATCACGCAAGGTCATTTAAGATCGCAAACAGTTAATGAAACGATTTCGAAGGTGTATAATTAAAAAAGCACTTTTATTTAACAAAATAAAGTTGATCGTTAAAATATTTATGACACTTTCAAAGAGTATTGAATTCCTTCAAGGATAAGGAGTAGTTTTTAACGGCAACAAATCTTAATAATTAAATTACTGTTTATACCAATAGATTATTATACTACGCAACAGTGTTCAAAAAACTGCTAATTAAGGTAAATGTCCCAATTAACACGCTGAACGCGGCGTCGATTTTACTGTTTTTTCGGTTCAGCCGGCAGCGGGCGAGCACTTGATGGCAAGCGCTCAATAATTATATTATATTACATTTATTTTTTTAACCTCGACATTACTTGAAATATAAAATTTAGAAATTTGGAAATTTGGAAATTTGAGATTTGAAAGTTCGAAATTTGGTAATTTGGTAATTTGGAAATTTAAAATATAGAAATTTGATATTTGGAAATTTAGAAATTTGGGAATTTAAACTTTAAAAATTTGATATTTGGAAATTTAAAATTTAGAAATCTGATATTTGGAAACTTAGAAATTTAAAATTGAGAAATTTGATATTTGGAAATTTGGTAATTTGAAATTTAGAAATTTGAGATTTGGAAATATAAAATTCAGCAATTTGGAATATTGAAATTTAGAAATTTGAGATTTGAAAGTTCGAAATTTGGTAATTTGGAAATTTAAAATTGAGAAATTTGATATTTGGAAATTTGAAATTTAGGAATTTGGAAATTTGAAATTTATAAAATATAATTTATAATATATCTTTTCCAGTAAAAATAAAAAAAAAAAATTGGGCTTTGATGGGTCAAGCAATTTTATTACTTTTCATACCACAAAGAAACCAACAGAATGATAACCTACTATAACTATATTCAGTAAGTAAATATGTTAAAATCTTACATAGTCACTAATTGAGACATTATTGAGTAACTACATATATTATTTCTGCGACTTCTGATCGAAAATCATAATCTTTCACAGTCAAGCGAATAATCACCTTCAACTTTCGAAGTTCATCCGACCACTTGCATCCATCCTTATGATGTATGCAATAAACAATGGATCCCATTATTGCCTTTTCTGCTTCCAAGTCCTGGTAATTCTGTAACACAACAGGAAACATCGATCTTATAACTATATTTTTATCCACGAACAAGAATTACAAACAGTAATCATTCGCCTTTCATCTATTGTTCATTTCCTAATTATTACAATGTAAGCCTTGTACGTGGCTCCGTTATCCCATAAAAGTTAAAGCCTGTTTCGTAATAATTTGAATAGAAGGCGTGAAATACGCAACTCATTTCAAATTAACACCGAAAGATTCTCCGGCTTGTGTACACTGAACAAACATTACGTTCCCTATAACTCCAGTTCGACGTTAGAATCACTAAACGAGTCGAAAACCATCTATTTCTAATTTTAAATTAAAAAGATTGTTGCCCCATCGTCTATCGGTTTACAATAAAAACATTGTTACTTTCTAACTGGATAGTAACGAAAATCGTAATGCTAACCTTATTGCTTTGACTAACTTTCGATCTTTCAACAATGTTATAGATAAGTAATAATCAACAAAGGTTTGCTGATCGATTTTCAACCAACAATCAACGATATCGAGGAGTCTATCGATAGGCTTCCGGTAGATAAAGCGTTAAGATGCTTTTGTCGAAGTGCATTGTGACTTTTATTAACACGTTGACTGCCACAGTGAAAACGGACGTGGGTACTCAGACACGCTGAAATCCTAATTATTAACAATACAATCAACTTAATTTTCCAATTTTACTTTTCAATTCGATAGCTAGCATTATTAGCTTAATGTTAACGCTATCCGTGGTTTATTTGATCATTTCTGTTGGTAATTATTTGATTGTACAAAATTTCGGGTGCCGGTCACCGTTGACCCCCGCGGCAGCCAACGTGTTAAGATAAAGAATTACTAGAATTTGACTGGGTCAAATGACCCCTTATTAAAGGAAATAATTCGTAACATAACTTCTGATTTCTAATAAAATAATCAAACAAATGTTTTTATTTTTTTATAAATAAAATAATCAATTAGTTACACTTTTTACATATGAATGGTTTCTACTACATTGACCCGTATAAGTCAAATGTTTAGTGTTCAAGTGTTAAGTATCAGGAAATCTAAATATCTTTCTTTGTAACAATAACGAAAAAGGGAATTAACGTATCGTCTTTTCTTTTATAAAACCCAGAAAGTCATTCACTGATAAAGGTTCATTGGGTCTGGTTCAAACGGATTGAACTTTCTCCGGAAACCCGTCGCGCATTCATGAAAACACACTGGAAATTCAGATTGGCGTCGAAAACAATGCAACAAAGTTACTTAATCCTTCATTATCATGTCGGTGTCGGTGGATTTCACGTCTCGAACGATAGATTCTATCGATAAACGTTCTCCATTGTTCTGTATGTTAAACAACAACTTCGTTAACGATGGAAGAATTTCATCCATGGAATTCGGATGTAATTCTGGAATAATTTAAGGAGGGAGTTTCTTTTTCTTTTTGTTCGATGTTAGACTAGTTACGCACAATCAAAACGATGGGTTGCATAGATTTGTTTAAAATATCAAAAGTATCAACAACTTCGCCAGTAAAATTGAACATTTGACTTTGAATAGTTACCATTTCTTACAAAATAGTTCTTCCTCGCTGATTGTAGGTCAGACGATAACTGTATGTGTATAAAATAAAACCTTATTAGAATTTTTGATTTTAGATGCGCCGCTGAAGAAATAACGCGCGTTGTTTCAGTCTATCGTGAATAAAAACTGTACATCTGAAAAAATTTAAATAACTTAACAAAAGTATGATGTAAACATATACAAACTTTCAAACTAGTTAGTTACAAAATATGAAATAATCGATATTTTTCACGAAGAAAAAAAAAAAGAAACTCCCTCCTTAAATTGACGGTGGCCTGATACGGTTCAAGTTTTTTTGTGACTGAATAATCAGTGCAAGAAACAGCTAATATTAACACTAGAACTACCGACGTTCGATGCATCCTAAAATAGAAAGCAAAATAAATAAAGGATGAAACGTAAACGAACATACGGAACAATTCTTTATCTAGATAAAAACCAACGTATATTTCGACATAAGCGTTTTAATCAATTTTTCGATTTAAAATAAGAAATCTAAAGCAAGTCATTTTGATAATTCTAGTATTTCATCGACAGTTAGATATACAAAGTTTCGAATGCAAAATTTTCATACGGTGTAAAATAATCAAAGAATGGAACAAAATGTTGAATATTCAAAAAGTTTCTTTCCCTGTTTGCATACGCGACGCTTCGTCTGACAGTGTTAAAAGGAAATATAGTATTAATCAACTTCCGGAGAAATGGAAGAAGATAATAGGCCAAAGTTAATTGTGCATAACAAAAAAAAAAAAAAAAAAAAATCCAAAGTATTCAAGGAAATATGTTTTTCATCCCCAATCTGGACCATTAAAAAAAAAAATCTTATCTCATTAACGATAAGTTTCATTAACACGTTCTGTCCTGGGGTAACATGATCCAGCTCAGTCGAGATAAGGAAAAGTCATAAATCATAAATTAAGGAGGCGGCGTTCTTTTGATGTCTCGAGCGTTTAGGAGCGCATACTTTGAGCCGGGCATCAAATTACATGTTTCTTCACGCTTGAACAATTATTTTCCACCTCCTTTGAATCTCGTCGGGAGTAAATTTACTCGGTCCCGGACGGAAAGTGTTACGATCGACGCCGTTATACTTCGGTGGATGTTCCTCGTTAGTTTACGTACCGATTTCAAACTTGTTGTCGGTAGTGTACCGTACTAATTGGTAAGTTTCTACGATGGTTCGGTTCGGACGTTTATGTTAAAAATAATACAGCAAAAAGTCGATTAGTATACTAGACAGCGAGGAAGCAATAAAAACGTCGTCAAAGTAAATCGAAAAACAAACGATGTAAGATCGTCTAATAAATCAACATCTTTATCCGTGGAAAACTTTCTTCGTAGGAACGGTGAGCGTGTGCGCATAGTCGAGGACAGCATTCCAATCCTTTATAGAATTTTCATGTCGCGTTGCTGCTTCCAGGAAGAACGTTCACCGTGTTGAACGACGGGTCGTGACGGTTTTCGGAAATAGCGAGCTTCAATAATAACCCCGATGATGCAGGAGGCGCCCCGTACCGAGAAACCATGCGGGAGGCGTAAAACCAGAATAAATTTGAACGCGTTCGCGCCCGCCACGACGAAGTCGTTCGACGGTCTCGTCAAATAGTACGTATTATTTATTATTCCTGATCTAACTATATTATTAACGTAGTTACTTTTGCGGTTGTAGATAACCCCGGTGTAACACGACGTTTCTACAAGAAGGCTCGAGGATTAACTTCACAGTTGAAAATTAGGAAAATATGGAACTTTGGAACTTGATATCCCAAATACTGGCCAAAGTTAATTGTAATGTTGGTATAACATTTAAGTATTAACACTTTAGCTGCCGATACGCTTGAATTTCCGTAGAAATTTGTCGCTTGCATTATTAATATCCTTACGATTACTTAATTAGAAATCGTCGTATTAGGTATTCGAGATTCTGAATAATAGAAATGACGAAAAATAGTAAAAACAGTAGGTAAAATTTGAGAGAAATAAGCGCGGCAAAGTGTTAAGGGAGTAAAGGGGTTCAGAGCCAATAAAAAAATCGACTGTTTTTATTGCTTAGATCGATAGTATTCTATCCAGAGAGGATACTTCCAAGGCTCCAAGTATGAATAAGCATTGGAACAGTTCAAAACGAGCGCCGAACGCTGGCGTGTCCCGAGCGCTCCCGAACACTTGATTTTTTTTTTTTTTTACGAAAGAATATAAATTTAGATTCTATGTGAACCCAAGATATTGGCGAAATTTAATGTTTAAAAAAAATTATAAACAAAATAAAGCGAAAATCGATAGTTTCACTTCTATTCGCGATTTTGAAATTTTCTTTGCAGAAATCTTCCCAGGTTTTCATATAGAAACTACACTCATTAGCTTTAGAAAAATCTGCGGGTTTTTTTATTTAGACGATTCTATGAGGCAACTAGAGTGCTCGCAGATTTGAAGAAATTTTTTAAGAAACCTGCGTATTCCAGCTCAAACTTCCGTATATGTCAGTATATTTACTCATAAAAATTAATTTAAATAGTCCAATATATGTACAATAAATGGTAAAAACCGCAAAAAGATCCATCGAGCAGTTTTGTTAAAAAAAATTTATGCACGAAAGCTTTTTTTTTTTGGCCTTCTAGACACCTTTACCCCCTTAAGCAAAGTAACTAAAGATGAATTACAAAAGTTAACGATTGTAGTAGTAAATATAGGCTATTGTTTTCTCTTTGAGTAGTGTGACATTTCTTACACCTTCATTTGTTCATTTCTACGCTGGTACACCAGGTATGCACGGGGACGACTGAAGGTGCCTTGCGAGTTGAAACCTGCACGACCGGCAAGGTCGTGGAACCTAACGCAACCAGCCACCGCCAACGAGATATAAACACCGCCAGGAATGGAAGAGACAGGACTACCTCTTCAGTTTCGAGATTGCGAAAAAAAAAAAGGAAGAAAGACGATCAGAAAGAAGAAATAAGAACACCGGTCAACTCGTGATACCGGGAATAAAAATACACTTGCACTGGACGCGATCGAGACTTGATTTCGTTGAATTCTCCTCTTTCTCTCCTGTTGATAACAATTTCTTTTTCCTTCAAAACTGGGAAATCATGATATGATGTATTATAACATGTAGTGTCTTGGAACGAGCAACAGGTTCCGATCAACGTAGTCTAATTGTAAAGGAAAACTGGTTCTTTGGTTTAATGAAATAGCATTTCATTCAGGTAACTTTGAAGCTCTGTTGCTTTAGATTTGTCTACTAGAATTTTGTTATTTTGAAATTCGGTTGTATTAGAATTTCGCTAGATAGAAATTTGTTAATATTGGAATTTGGTTATTTTGAAATTTGTTAATATTAGAATTTCGCCAGATAGAAATTTATTAATATTGGAATTTGGTTATTTTGAAATTTAGTTATATTAGAATTTCACCGGCTAGAAATTTGGCTATATTAGAATTTCACCAGATAGAAATTTGGCTATATTAGAAATTTGTCAGACAGAAGTCTGTTAATATTGGAATTTGGTTATTTTGAAATTTGGCTGTATTAGAATTTCGCCAGATCGAAATTTGGCTATATTAGAAATTTATTAATATTGGAATTTGGTTACTTTGAAATTTAGCTATATTAAAATTTCGCCAGATAGAAATTTAACAATATTGGAATTTGATTATTTTGAAATTTAGCTATATTAGAATTTCACCGAATAGAAATTTGGCTATATTAGAATTTCGCCAGATAGAAATTTAATAATATTGGAACCTGATTATTTTGAAATTTGGCTGTTTTAGAATTTCGCCACATAGATGGAATTTGGTTATTTTGAAATTTAGCTATATTAGAATTTGCCTATGTTGAAATTTCCTATCAGGGTTTAACTACACCACAACACACAATTAGCCATATTAAAATCCAACAATAGCTTCTGGACAAGCAAAAAACGTCTCTGACTAATGCAACTGCGACGGACGCGCTCAAATGCAAATGACCCTTTATCGCTCGCTTCCCCCCGACCCTTTTTTTCCAGGAAGCACCATTATGACTGCACCAAAACGAATTAGAATACCAACATCGGGCTGACATCATGGGTAAGAAGCCTCCTGGTTCGTCTGATGCTGTTAACACAGCGGTTACAAGTCGTTCTGACGTCACGGCGAAATAACGGACACACGATCTTCGCGTACGTTCCACTTATTCTTCACGATGAGAATGACGATCGCTTTGTGTAATCTCGATGGAATTTCCTATCTCCGACAGGTGTGCGGAAAAGTCATAGAGAAATTTGGAAAATCGATGGTACGCACCAGTTTCCTGGCCCAGGGAAGTAAACTTGGAAAACTGATTAAACCGGACCAAATATTTAACGTTGAAACAAAATTTACCGTAATTTCTCAATCTTAGAATTTGACTATATTAAAATTCCCTAAAATTGCTACCAGTACATTTAAAATTAAAAATTTCATGTTTACAAATACAAAAGAGGAACAACGGTGCAACGATTCTAGTCTACTTTCCCAGCAAATCTTCTAAAAACTAAATTGCAACGATTTTAGAAGAAAAAAGGTTACAAATGCTTATGAATCTATTTATTTTGATTCCTTTCCGAATAAAACTGAACTTTCATATTTTAAAATACTTTGGTAAATCAAATATGCCCCCTCGGAGGGGACAATCGAGCGCAAAGGGTTAATTGGCGTTCGAATTCAAAATTCGTATAGCAAAGTGTTTTAGTATTGGACAAAATATCCAAGGACCGAGGTTCGATGGGTAAGCTACAGTATTTTAACGAAACGGAAAGCAGTCGGACGAGAAAGGTGTCCGGTATTCGAAAAATCTTCAACCGATATTAGCGATGCACGGATGTGACGGTTACGCGTTCGAATTCAACGGGCGAATCTCCTATTATTTTCCTTCTTTTTTTTTCTCGTTATTCGAAAGCACGACCTTGACAACTCGATGACCAAGGATTACCATATCGTATTCTTCGAGCGTGCTCGAAATTTGAAATTTCGCAAAATTTTTACCGCATCATAATGTTTCAGGATTCTCCTAAAAACATGTAATTCCAACTTAAAAGGCACACGCGGACCATAAATCAATTTATCATACATGTAATGCAAACGAACGAATATTTAGACCCGAAAGAGCTAAAAGTTGGAACGTTTTAATATTGAAATACATTTCTTCAGGAAGAAATGCATCAAGTCCTAAGATATAAGTCCTGCGATAGGTGATGCATTAATAAATGATGCTGATTAAGTCTATTATTAATTCTTAATTACCATTGCTTTGAAATATAATGTGAAGGATAGGAGAGGATGAAAATTAATTTCATGCTGTTTTGACAAAAGGTATGTTATTATCCATTTCTCGGTACAAAGATGATAAATTTAACTTTACCATGATACTTAAAATTTATATCGTGTCCACGAATAAAAGGAACAAGATGGAAATTGCAATTGAGATCTCAGACTCGCTAAACGGTTCAGCAAAACGAAGAAACTTGACATCGATCAAAGGGTAGAAGCTTCGTTCCTTTTCACAGTAAAGAAAAAAAAAAAAGGGAACGATCTAATATTTTCTTTGTTTCAAAGCCGTAAACGTGGGATTAAAGGGTTAGAGAGTTCACGACCCGTGAACGTCCAACTAGAATTTCAATGTGAGCATTTTAATTTCAAGCGGTAACCTCTCTCTTTCTTTTCCCCCTCTTTGAAAATCAACCAAGAAACGATCTTTTTCTAAGAAGGAGGCATTAATTCAACAGCTGTGATATCATCGAAATCCATCAGCGTGAAGACAGTATACAATTTAAACACAATAAGGGGGACGAATAAATTGAATGAATTTCACGATCCTGGAATTCCATTGTCGATTAAAGAGTGGATCGTTTCAACCCTTTTACGGTGTTCGCCGAAGCGAATAAGAAAATGGTAAAACTTTATGACTTATACTGATTTATAGCAGTTTCAGTTATTTAAAATTTAAATATCTTTGTGTAATATACGAAGGACGCGTATTTCACCGTTCCATCGAAAGGAAAGGTTTTCCGGATCCTACCCCTGACGTGCAAACAATTCTTTGATTCACTGAGTGTATTTTGAGAAGCAACATCGACCGCTGGCTTTTGAAAGAGAAGACGCTACCGATAGCCCTTTTATCTCTCCTGTACACGCTCCTTGTTTCTATCTTATCGAACCGGAGGAAATCTACAAAAGGTTGAAAATTCCGACCGAATGTTTCGTGACACATCCTCGTGATTTCACGATTCCGTTGATGTAATCTCGTTAAACAAAAACAAATGTAAGAAATGTACCATTAACGCGGTCGAGTCCAAGATATCAAAGGCTGTTCCCGGATCGTTACGTGAACAACCAAGCAAGATAACGATGACTACTAAAATATTGACTATCGATACCGTGATAAACATACATGCTAATGATCGATTTAACTTTCAAACAAACATCGTAATTTTTGCCCGAGCGTTGTTCGTAGCTTTTTCAAGCTACCGTGTTTTGTGAAACGATCTTGCCTGCGGACCAAAGTATGCTTTTCAACGCAAGATCGATCGAATATTTCTATTTAATCCCTAACAATTGGAAAACGATTATAACCAGCGGTCGGGTATAAAATATTTGAAAACTTCGATAAATATCTCGTATTTGACCAGAGATTTTTTATTTTTCAATTGCAAGCATATCGCCGAGTTTTTCAATTCCAAGCATCCGAAGGATATCTCGACAGGAACGTGTTCAACGTGGCGTTAATTGAAAAGAAAGAAAGGTGCGCTCGTTCTTTTCAATTAGAGTCGAGAGATAAGGAAGCTCACGGAATTTCTTCAACAATACCGAGATTCCACCAAAAGTGTGCACCCGGAAATGAACATGCACCGGCAGAACCTTGGTATCGTTCACCGAGTCCTGTTTTAAACGTAATTTCTATCGAGATCGCAGTCTCGTACGCCTATTTCTGAACAAGATGTTCATTACGATGGAATGCGCGGAGGAACAATGCTCGCAGGAACAACGAACAACCGCAGAACTTCCGGCCAAGTCGGTGGCGGCGCGTCCCCACGAGGACGAGAGGGGAGGATGGGGTCTTTCTGTTTTTAAATTAACACGCCGTAATTACTGCGACTCGTAAGCATCCGCGTTATCTCGCATTCCTGAACACGCGGGTCACAAGTGGCTACAAACGTGGCTTAATAGGAGTCGGACCGAGGGGCTCCTTAACTCCTTTAAAGCTAATTTCGTGACATTTCGTCTTTTTCAACGCTCCAACTGTGCAGCGATCATTTTACGCGATTTCAATATTGTCCATTGGATTAAGAATACAACAAAATCATTAGATTGTAGAACGTAATTTAGATTATAAATGTTTAAAACAATGGTTTTAACTGATTGAGAAAGGAATTGACCGCTTTTAATAAGAAATAGGTGAATAGAAAGTTTGAACAATTCAAAGAATACCTTTATACCGCCCGTGATCACGTGGTGCGCAGAACGGATGCGCAGAAATCGAAATACAATCGATCTATAACGAGCGGCAATTCGAATGGGATCGAAGCATAAAATTGACAAGTAACTTTCATTTCTGAATTTACGACACTTCGTTAATCTTTTCCAACAGTAGATGGAATAGAATACTAGTGTGGAGCGAATAGATAACTGAAAGCGATGTAACACAACGATCTTCGCCAAAGTATGCGTGCTATTTCCTGAGAGACCATCACACTTCCTGTGATAATTTCCTGTATCGTCATCATTTCCCAATTGACGGTAACCCATCCAACTATTATTCTATAATCGTAACAGTTATTGTATTCTCCGGTCGAAATACTCTTTGGATACTTTAAATACCATACAGTCATTAATAACTAAACGATTCTATAAATCCATTACGTGTCTGTAACCGTGAAATATATTTCAATATCTGGAACGTATAATCAACTATTAACACACTTCTATGAATACATATATTTGAAACAAGTCGAATCGCATTTGCATGTTTCCCGAGACCTTACCCGTGCACGATCAGCATTACCGATCGGACTTTTTTTGTTTTCAATCGTTACCCTCCTAACCTATTCTCGTAATCAAACGTCATACCCTGTAAATCAATTACACGGTCTGATTTCTTCGGGTCATTCGAGCATCCATCCCTTTCGTAACGATAAACGCATTACAACCGTCTATATTCAATTATAAAATCCGAGAAGGATATTCGAAGGATTCTCCATCTTGGATTACCCTAACCTGTACCGTCGAATATCTTCCATCTCTGGGTAGTATCGTTTCGACGTCAGATCGTATACGACAAATCGTGTCGGTTAATCGATTGTAACGTGGTGCACGAGTAATTTAACGAATCTATTTTTCGCAAGAGAATCAAGTTGCATCGACACATAGTCTCGTGGATCGCGCGAGAACAGAAAGCAGAGCCGATACGACGAAGGTGCACGAAGAAGGCCGAACGGGTTCGGAAGCAGCCGAGGCCATCTGTTACGCTCGGTTCCCACGCTTCCGCCGTCGCCTTTCCCCGCCTTGGGACCAGTCCTCATCGGTCCTTTTTCTTGCTCCCACCACGCGACACTGGCGGCTCTCGTCGTCGCTTTATTTTATATAGCCAAAGAACGGACTGGACGTCTTTTAACCGCGACTCCACGTTTTCTGTTACGAGGCTAAACTTTTGTCCATTATCGCGGGTGTATCAGAGTCTTGGTACGCTCGGTTTCGACGCGTTGAGTAAAAGTTGCAACTCGTCTTTTTCCCTAAGAAAAATGTCGACGTAGAAGAAAGAAATCGGATAATTAACAAGTTTAAAAAGAATCGACTTTTTTTTTGTTTCCTCCCATACACGATTTCTCCGTTATCTTTTTCACATTTCGTCCTCTTACACCAAAAGCGAACGCTCCACATTGTTTATATTTTCATCACTATTCCTATACTTTTTTTCAAGTAGTAATGTAGAAGTGAACCATAGACATATGAAAATATAGACCGAGCCTTCGACTTTGGCTATTCCGTGTGAGATGTGAGCCGAATACTACCGAGTTTTGCCGGAATAAGTCGATGTCAGTCGGGTGCCTTCCGTGCCTTCCTCGCCCCGGAAATCAGATCCCCCCTTCCCCATAGTAGCAGTTTATATTCGGTCTATATCTTCATATGGACCGTTTATTTTAAAAGTGGTGTAAGTCCATAAAAAAAGAGAGAGTGTGAATTTGTGATTAATTTAGTGTAAAATTTATATTTATAACTAGAAAAAAATGCACCAAAAAATGGACTTGCACCACTTTCAAAATAAACGGTCCATATGTCTATGGAGTGAGCGTGTTTTTATGGTCAAGAAAAATCGATTCTTCTAAATATTCGAAACCAAAAAGTTGACATAAAAACGATTTAGTGAGAATTAATTCCCTAGAGGGCAAAAAATCGACATAAAAGAATACCAAACAATCTATTTTTTTCCCGAAAGAATCGAACATCCCTTAGACTATGGAGACAGCCCACAATTTGATAACCTAACGCAGGCATGCGTGATAACTTTCTAGTATGATAATGAGCGGTGGGAATACCTTCCCCTACGACTCCATGTTCCCTAGGGACGGTTATCGTACCAAGAACAAATGTCTCCAAATATTCTTATCGTTTCGCAAAAAAACAAAGTATCGATCGATTTAGAAAAAGAAAGCCGTTACCGTGGGAGCAGTTAGATAAATTTAGTCAATGCAGCTTTCACCGATTCGTTCGTCGAGCCGTCCGTGATACATGAAACTGGTCCATGATGCCTTCCTGGTAAAACCCGGAAAGGGGTCGTTTTTCTTAGAGAAGAAAACCGACCGCAGATACCGATCTTCCTTTCTAATTTAACACCGCTATCACTCGTAATGAAACTTCCCACGATGAACAAGGTGTATCGTTTTTCGACACGGATTTTTAATCATTGTTTTAAAAAAAAGGATGTAATGATGCGACACACGTTCCCGAATTCGTTTACAAACGAGAAAGAAGTCAGTTTGGTGTCGAGGGTGACACGTGCCGTCAGCCAACCGGCTGCAGTCGCACCATTGTGATCCTCCAGGAGACTCTGTTTACAGAAATGACCCCTACAGAAAGTTGCCACTCCTGGTGTCCCAGCGAACCGGCTGTTTTTAAACGTGTGCTCACACAAAAGGGGGATCGTAAACGTGCCACGCGTGTGTTGGCGAACAGCGCCGATGGGGGTTCTGCGGAACGATTAAACTAACCGCAGAAAGAGATGAACTCGATTCCCCAAATATATACTCAGACGATACAACAAGGGGTGGACCACCGATGACAACGTCGAGTGACTTCCGCGACTACACCCCTTGTTTACTCATGAATAAATTCGATTTACCGCGTTAAACAGGGACACGTGATCGAAGGGACTGATACACGATCCGTGGTATTCAGTGTTTAACCGCCGATTTTGTTGTCCTTTTCGTTCAGCTGGCAGCGAGCGCTCAATTATGTTATATGTATTATATTACAACGTTTGTTTTTTAACCCTGACACTGCCGGTCCCACGCACCGTCGCCGACCATACGAAAAGTTTGAACTTTGGAAATTTAAAATTTAGAAATTTGAGATTTGTAAGTTTGAAATTTGGAAATTTGGAAATTTGAAATTTAGAAATTTGAGATTCGGAAAGTTGTAAATTTGAAATTTAGAAACTTGAGATTTGAAAATTCGAAATTTGGAAATTTAGAAATTTGATATTTGGAAATTTGAGATTTGAATACTCGAAATTTGGAGTTTGGAAATTTAAAATTTAGAAATCTGATATTTGTGAAATTTAGAAATTTTCGATTTGAAAATTTAAAATTTAGAAATTTCAGATTTGGAAAGTTGTAAATTTGAAATTTAGCAATTTGAGATTTGAATGTTCGAAATTTGGAACTTTGAAAATTTAAAATTTAGAAATCTGATATTTGGAAAGTTGGAAATTTAAAATTTAGAAATTTGAGATTTGGAAATTTAAAATTTAGAAATTTGAGATTTGGAAATTTAAAATTTCGAAATATGGGATTTGGAAATTTAAAATTTAGAAATTTGAAAAATCGAGATTTGGAAGTTCGAAATTTGGAACTTTGGAAGCTTAAAATTTAAAAATTTCCAAACTAAAAGTCCACTGCCAGTCCCCAGGGACTGACGCCGGCCGAACGCCAAGTTCACTGCCAGTCCCCAGGGACCGACGTCGCACTCAACATGTTAAGCAATGGTAATCATAAGTAGCATCAGTTTGACGTGGCACACTTGTTTGCGGGAATAAAACATGATCATACGAGGATTTCCCGAATTTTCGAACCGCGTTACACTAAAGGGTTAATGTACTTAGGTCTAATTCGATTCAAGATCGATAATACTACGCTTCATTTGGTAATCGCGTTAGCACGCAATCAATAATGGAAGGACGAGCGATCTTGCAGCGGAAGCTCGAGTTTGGAAAGGCCCGCACGACGAACAGTATTGAAATAGTACGTTGCCGGTCGCCGTGGCATAAATCACGAGCATCGTCGGCACGATTTCAAATTCTTCTTCTGGGAAACACGTGGGACCAGACAAACAAGAGAATAACTCGTTTTATCGAGCGATAAAACAAATTTTTGATCCTCCGAATACCGGTCCGTCTCTCTTGATAATACCGCATTCCCGTCCTATCATTATTTCATATCATGATCCAAACGATGTTCTATACATGGCAAAAAATCACTTAAAGAATATGCTTCTAGAAAGTAAATGCGACCAGATGCGATAAAAACAATGCTTGAATTTAGAATACGCTTTGAATGCATGGCAACCCTCTTTCAACGTACAAGATTTATACAATAACGTTTTATTCTCGGAGTATCGAGAGTGCTTTCACGGTTCGACGGCTACACGTATGCTGCACATGCATTTCCTCCGATAAGAATTAATACGCGATACATTCAGCAACGGGGAAGGAGTCGAAACAAAGTTGCACCAACAGCCACCACTGTCACGATATAAAATCATGAATGGTACTGTTGTAAACGATATCGAAATGTAACCCTCCGTTTCCGTTTTGTCCAATAATAGATTTTCCCCCGTCCTGTGGTTTCCCTTTATTCGCATGAAGATTAAGTTACGCGCCTGCTACGGGGCGGTTACGAAGTTGAATGTAACGAACGGTAAGATTCTCGACGGGGAACGATTGCACAAACGATTGTGTACCTTTCTTTAAAACAATGATATGTATAGTATTGTTAATGTTCGTTTAAATTGAGCGTGAACCGATACGAAACAAAGAAGTATCAGCAAACAGTCAAAGTAGAGTGATTTGAACATTCGACTGACTATCCAGGCAAAAATATAACCAACTGAAACGTATGAACGATTCGTTTGAAATCTATTTAAAATAAAATCCTCTTCGTGGTAGGGCATAAAAATCTACGATACGAAAGTAAACAATCGGTACGGAGCATTCGTGCGGTACGAATACACGGAACGGAAACGCATAACCAGCGATTAACCCGTAGCCGGTTGAAGCGTATAGCAACAGACCGTTATCTGAAACACGTATGACGATAAACTTGAAACTCTATTCCAGTATTATACAAAGAATAACCTGCATCGAAGTTTCTATTGTCAACCATGATTGCTCAAAGGGGGGTAAAAAAAAAAACAATTATCCAACTTATAAAATATATTGACGGTTTCCGAATCACGCAGTATATGGAAAAAATTCAGTTTCATGAAGGTTAGTTTTAAAACTAGCCGCTATGGTATGCACATTGAACGTGAGGGTTATAAAAAGGAAAAAGAAAAAAAGATATCTAACCTCGTCGGTAATTATCGGCGCCTTGTCCATGTTGTCGTTGATAGGACTGGGTGGCGACGTGGGGCTAGCGCTGGGGCTCACATGAAACCCTTTCGATTCCTTGGCAGGCCTCTGCGGGGACACCCTCGCGGGGAAGCTCAAAGTTTTCGTCCACTGCGACAAACCACGCACCATCTTTTCTTTTTTCTTTGTCAAATTTCACCGATACGATATATATATAATCTTAACGCTTTTTATATACAGCGTACGTAAACGCGGCGATTTAAACGGGTTTTATGCACTCGCGGTTTATCTGAAGACGGTCGCGCGAATGATCGAGTTCAATATCGGCATTTGTTTCCTATTACGAACGTTACCCTGATTCGGATTCACTTTGAAAACGTTCACTGATCGCCGAGTAATAAATATCGATCGAAGTTTTGATAGATCGAAGCTCACGGTGTATTCGTGTCGTGACACGCATGGAAACACTCTGGTCGCACGCGCGTCACCAAACGCATGCCACGAAGTTTACTCACAGACTGTTTCGCAGTCTGTTCGGGTCGGTTCTCTCCGCGGAACGGTCGCGTCATGCCCGCTGGACCGAGCGCTCTGATTGGCCGATACGATAGAACGCGACAGGTTATTCGTGCGCGACAGAGACGGACGCGCGGAAAATGGCCAATGGGGGTAGTTTGCACGGACGGGATGGAACGAGACCGAACGAACGGGAATCTCCTGCGATGAACCGCGACCGACATATCATTTTCAAAAAGGTGTACATCCACTGTCAAGGGAGATGTCTGTCTTCGTTCGTACAAACGAAGGAAAGAGAATCTCGTTGGTTGGACGAAGACAACAAGAGAGAGGAGACGGTGAATGAAGGAACGTGTGAAAGAGATTATCGGATATGTGGCACAAAGTACAGTCACCGCTGACTCCGCTGTGAGTCCGCGGCTTAGAAACTGATGGCTGCTATGCGGTCAATTTGACCGTAGAGCTTATTTAAAATTTTAAAAAGCGCGGTTAACATACAGGGTGTACAATATTGTACAAAGGTATTTCTATTTAATACCTTTATTCTAATCTAAAATAGTTTAACGGTACTTACAGGTTAAAATTGCCATACAATATAAATCAAATTCCCCACAATAGCTTAATAGCGATTTATAAAATATGGGAAATGAAAATGACTCGAAAGACCAGGTAAACGAATTCCCAAATTACCTCTATTCAGGCAATTTACGGTACTCCGAGGTAAGCACAGCTTAAACGCTCTCGGTTCGGAATAGCATGAAAACAGAATTTCAACTACTAAAATATAGCGAATCGAATGGTATACGAAATTACCTGTGTCCACGCAGTTTACGGTACGGTAAGCAACCCGAGGACCCGATAATAATCAAGATCACCGATGAATCGTTTTTAAACGCAGGTAGCCGAGCGTATTAAAGCGGTACTTTTACCGGCACCCTTTTTCTGAAACAAAGAATTCGTCCGATCGGTAAAGACACTCGGTGTTGCCAACTGCAACTCCGTGAACGAGGAAAGTGGGGGAGGTGAAACGACATTGTAAGGAGTCGACTGTGGGGAAAGAGAAAGAGAGAAAGAGAGACCTATGCTCCTTACATTCAACCGCGTTCAAACTCTGTATACGCGGACAGGATCTAGCCAGCTGCGGCCTTCTTCGACCTTCCCCCCACCAGCCCCCAGAATCGAGCCTTCTGGCCGGCTACACGAACCGGTACCGACGTTCTAACAAGGAACATCCGCGAAGTCTCCGCCTTCGATCTTCACCGGACGCTATCTTGCGAAGGACAATCGAAAATTGGTCGCCTTCGTGCTTTTTTGCCGTGCGGAATTCCAAGCACGCTAACCTTCCACAGAGGAAACCCCCACTCATTAATCTCAAGTACTCGAGAATTACTATGCATTGTATCTAGATTAGGTTTTGGATCAAATATGAATGCAACGAGCACTAGTTCCCAAGGGTTAATTCCCAAGGGTCAAGGGAATTTGATGTCGTCCTTTTCGATGATCATTGATTTTGTTACCAAATTCCTGGAACGTTAGTCAGTCAGTTCGTTTCCGAAAATGTTAACGAGTAACAATTTCGTCTTAGTGACTTCACTGTACAAAATCGTGCCCGATGCAGGCATTCGGAACGGTAAAGTCGTCCAATTTGAATTTTTTTTTTTAAATTCATCATACCCGCATGGTTCGAGAGTTCACACCATCTGTTTTCCCTCGGCTTCGTTTCCTTCGTTGGGAATTCCTTTTTGGCCATCAGATAAGCCGCCCTCCTCGGCGGGGTGTGTCTGTTCTAAATTTCATTGGCGTTCGCAGGGCGGGTCGTGTCGAATTCAAAGCACGTCCCCTCGAATCGACTACCGGGTGAACGTTAATTAGACTGACATATGTTCCTTGTGTACGCGAAATACGTCAACCCCTGACATTGAAAAATTACCGTAATTTGTCACAACGATATTTGCACTTATTTAATCTACAAACTAAGTAATTTTACAGCATAACTTTTCGAATTTTTATTCAAAGATTTTCGCTAAAATCGTACATCACGAAAGTTTCCAAATATTCTTTGCGTAAAATACACGAACAGAAATATAAAGTTACGAGTGGCATCGGTTGCACAGATTCAAATACAGATTTCGATAGAAAAGATTCGACCGATTAAAATTCGTGGATAAAGTCGAGGGTTGTTTTATTCAAACTCTGGAACAGGTGCACCGTCAGGTCGTATTAATTCCCTGAAGACGTACTGCAATTTTACAGACCTGATATTCACGATCGTGCACCTTTTGGACCCTTTTTATACACAAGGGCAGGTGTCTCTCCCCTCCTCGTTCATAGATCAAAATCTTTTCTCCAGTTGCCTCGAATCGTACGCGTTTCCACCATCTCGTTGTAGAATTCACTTGTATACTTCACGAAATTTTTCACGTTATTTTATATCAGAAGATATTTGAAATTCTTCGCTACATAGTTTACAACCATACTTTCGTTAAAACCTGGGTAAATGTAGGTTACACGCGTTCGATATCTTTTCTATCGACTGATAAAATTCAAAATTGGAAAGTCCGCGAATATCTATCGTCCCTGGACAATGTAATTGGTGCATAACGTTTCTCGTATCAACGGATCCGATATCGTTTTAATAATAACCAGTTTCTTCGATTTCCAAATATAGTTCTACCACGATGAACGATCGAAACGGTGTGTCAACCGGTTAGAATTTCTCGTACGAAGATGAAATTCCTCGATCAAATGAATCGTAATAAAACGAGATTTTTGATTAAAACAAATGATTACTGGGAAATAAGAGTTCGTCGGTCGAATACCGAGCCCTACTATGTTCCAATTTGTACAACGACGGTAATATCCTGAACACCATTGATTGCCATTGGTGTAACGACGATTACATAGGCACGATAGACACCACGTAAGATTAGCATGCGTTCTCCTGACGTTTAGTCCAGTTTTGCATCCGGCACAGGTAGACACTGGGGAAAGGTCGAGTTGTCGACCTGAATAACCTGGCGGTTACGCAATAATACCGGTGTATTTGTAAGCTTTTTACATTACAAGGCTATACAATAATAGCAGCTTGAATTAATGAAACGTGTCTTGAACGATCATCGACCGACAAGAGTTTAATACCATGACAGAAACCTTGATGAGATTCAATTTCGACGGCAGGCGCTCGAATTCTTTCACACGGCACTGTTGTATTCAACAAGTTTGAGAAAAGCTGAACTCGTGTTATCTTAACAATCCAAGGGTTAACGTTTAACATTTTCACGCGAAACTATTGAAAAACTGGAAATTTGGAGCAATTCAAAATTATTAATAAAAATAGAAATAGAAATAGAAATACTTGTGCTTACCGAAGGGTTGCAAAGTGTCTTTTTAAAAGATTAATATTCCAACGCAAATATTTGATAAAAGAACAAAAGTCCCCAGTCACTCGCCCTTTATAAAAAGGGACAGCAACTAAAAAGAGCTTGGGAAGGAATTAAATTTGAATTGTCATCGACCCGACAGCTCATAATCCAAGGATTTAAAGTTCATAGTTTTATTCAACGATCGCGTTTCGAGTGGGACGTTCGTTGAAACGAACGCACCTTCGATGATATTCGATCAAATTCATTCACGATCGATGTTTGACGCGACAGATCGGGCACAGGAGGGAACAAAGAAGGATTTTTCGAGACACCGACGAGAGAAGCACCTGGAGAGGCGACGGGAGGGACCATTCGGAGGATAGGAACAGCCGGGGAATAATATTGGGAAGTGTGCAGCTGTCACAGCAGCTGCAACTCTCTTCCCTTGCTTACAATCTGACCGCCAGCTTTTCTGCCTCCTCCTACTCCTCCTCCTTCGCCACCTCTTCTTCAGGGTACACCTCGTTCTCATGCCCTAACTTCTGCCTCGTGGTCTTATTCGACCTGGTTTCCAAGGAGACATCGTTCTATGGATTTCGGTGGTTGTTGAACCCCTTGATCGTTGGTAAATGATCGAAGAGATCGTTTTTTTACTCAGCCATGACGTTTAAACTATTGTCTTTTAGGAACGATAATCGAAGAACAACGACAGAAGTTTTTAAAGTTGAATGTTTTTGATGAAAAGGTAATTTTCTGCTTCTTTTTTCATGACACTGCTCTTTTGATGGGTTAAGATATTAACCCTCGGGTATTACAACAGTTAGCTTGAGAAAATAAACTATAACTTCTTACGAGTTCCTTCCAGGACTTTCGAAAGTTCACGGGAAGTTCAACCAGCGTTAATTGTTGGGAAATTCTTTCATTATCGACCGCTTCCTGCTGTTATAAAATAGAAATGAAGAAAGAAAGAATTTCAGTTGTACTTGCGCGTTTTAACGCGTTGAGCGCGACGGCAGTCCATGGGGATTGGCAGTGGACTTTTCGTTTGGGATTGTCCAAATATCAAATTTCTAAATTTTAAGTTTCCAAATTCCTAAATTTCAAATTTCCAACTTTCCAGATCTCAAATATCTAAATTTTAAATTTCCAAATTTCGAATTTTCAAATCTCAGATTTCTAAATTTCAAATCTCCAACTTTCCAAATCTCAAATTTCTAAATTTTAAACTTTCAAATCTCTAATTTCTAAATTTCAAATTTCCAATTTTCCAAATCTCAAATTTCTAAATTTTAAATTTCCAAATTTCGAACTTTCAAATCTCAAATTTCTAAATTTTTAATTTCTAAATTTATAATTTTCAAATCTCAAATTTCTAAATTTTAAATTTTAAAATTTCCAAATCTCAAATTTCTAAATTTTAAATTTCCAAATTTCGAACTTTCAAATTTCAAATTTCCATATTTCTAAATTTTAAGTTTCCAAAGTTCCAAATTTCGAACTTTCAAATTTCAAATTTCCAAATTTCTAAATTTTAAGTTTCCAAAGTTCCAAATTTCGAACATTCAAATCTCAAATCGCTAAATTTCAAATTTCCAAATTTCCAAATATCCTAAATGTTAAATTTCCAAAGCATACAAACTTCTGGTATGGGCCTCGTCGGTGCGTAGGACCAGCAGTGTCAAGGTTAACAAATAAATATTATAATATAATATAATATAATTTAGCGTTTGCTGTCAAGTGCTCGCTCGCTGCCGGCTGAACAGAAAGGACAGTAAAATCGGTAGCCGCGCTCAACGTGTTAATCGACGTTGTTGTTTCACGAACGCCCAATAAATGCCTACCACGGGAACGAATAAGAAATTACTCGTTCCGTGTCTGATAAGTATCCCTTGAAACATGAAATGAAAGCGTGTATAAAAGAAATGAATATGCCCTCAGCACGTTAACGGGCTACCTTTTTGAAAGGGGCCCCCTTTCGTTTCCGTACCCTTCGTAGGAACATGTGGGTGTATCTAGCCTGAACGGAGCAATCATCCCCCTTTGGAAGCCAACCACCGAGACCATCCTCTCCCAGCTTTCTTCCACGTGGAATGCAGCACGGTGTCGGTCAGCTGCTGCTCCCGGTAAAACTAAACTTCCTGCGCCACGTGCACATCTGCTCCTTCGGCTACGGAAGTGGGGGGTTGAATCTAGTGGTCCTGGATGCACGATCACGTATCCCGTAGGTATACACGTCGGGAATCCGATGACAGCCGATGATTAAAAAAATCTACCGGGACGAATTTTTCTGTAATTCGGACTTTTCTTCGAAAGAAACAGTATAGTAGTTTTCGAACTGCGATGGAATTTGAAGACGTAAAGTTTCGAGTTTCTAAATTTTCAGGAAAATAAATTCGATCGGTACTATTAAATATCCGAAAGTTTTCCTCGAAAAGTGCAAGTTCTTTCGGGAAAGACGGTAGAGTTCGAATCGAACGGGACACCCTGTATTCGCGTGATTGTGTAATCGGTCGTAAGGATAAACGGACGCACACACTCGTTCGTCGAGTATGTTAGGTTACATTGGTAAGTAGGGAGGCTCGGTATCACAAAACGGCCAAGTGAAAGGATAGGCAACAGTTCATCTCGTGTCTCAACCTCCCGGCAACCTTCTCGAATATATCCTTTCGTGATGCAAGTGCGTCAACTATTTGCAACGAGACAACGGTTAAGGAAGTCCAGATTTAAGGGCTTAATGGCATCGAGTATCAACTTAGCGTTAAGTACCTAGCATCCAGTATTAACTTAAAATTAAGTACTTAGCACTCAGTGTTAACTCAGAATTAAGTAATTAGCATCGAGTGCTAACTTAGCATTGAATACTTAACGCCAAATACTAACTCAACGCTAAATACTTAGTGCTAAGTCTTAACGTCGAGTACTAACTCAGCGCTATGTAGTTGGTATTGAGTGCTAACTTAATATCAAGTATAGTACATAAAACCTCGTGTCAACTTAAAATTAAATACTTAGCATCGAGTGCTAACTTAGCATTAAGTACTTAACGCCAAATACTAACTCAACGCTAAATACTTAGCACCGAGTACTTAGCATCGAGTACTAACTCAGTGCTAACTTAATATTAAGTATAGTACATAAAACCTCGTGTCAACTTAAAATTAAATACTTAGCATCGAGTGCTAACTTAGCATTAAGTACTTAACGCCAAATACTAACTCAGCGCTAAGTACTTGCCACCAACTACTAACTTAGCATTTAGGTACCTACTAATTTATTGCCAAGTACTATCTTTACCATTAACAAACGCTAAAAGTGCAAAAATCCACTATCAAAGGGAAATATTAAATTATTGCACCTTGTAACGCCATGTAGATGTAAGTAGAATCTAAAATACATAGATGAATATATTTGAAATCTACTGTGTAACGTCAAGGGAAATATGTTTCGCACCAAACGTTTGGTTACGGTGTTCGAAATAGCAACATGTCGAAATCTTGAAGGCCCAGCAGGCGCGGACCGATTGCACGCTCTAAAGATGCACCTGCATCGGGTGCATCTTTGCCGAACACCCCGGCCAGATGTTCCTCACACCCGTAACCAAAACTGCCTACGCGACAGACTTCGTAAAATGTAGAAAATGTATGAAATTACATATATTTTACGTGTGTCAAAATTTATCATTTTCTACTCAAAGGTAAATACACGTTGCCCAGTATTTATTATTTTATAACAAAAGTTATAAAACAAACACTTATCGTGTTTAAGGATTGAACGATGAAGATTTTCGATAATTATGAATTTATATGTTACGAAGGTGAATCGAAGTTGCGTTATAATATTGGATACAAGTTTTCATTTACAGGAGTTATTAAGTGTTTAATGTACTCCATATTCATGAAGAATATCTGAGATGCACAACACCAAAGGATCTGTGGACGGTATACGAGCTAAACATTGAAATATTGTCGAAATACTTGCTCTCAAGGACTACGAGTTCAAGCAACGAGCAGTTAATTACAATATATTCGCGCCACGATCTGCGGGTACCGCGTATAAGGGCAATGGTGCCACGTAAATTGCTTTTAATTGAAGGAAACACGTATAAAAAAAGAAATTGCTCGATTCTAACAGAACACGACGTGAACGTGTAAATTAATATGAAAAACCATACTTAATTCGACGCAGGATAACATCTGTGGATTATTAAGGATATTGAAAATTAATTTTCTAATCTAATTTAATCAGAATTTCTTTTTTGATATAATAATTATAAAGGTCATTGATCTCGTGAAATGTGAAGTCATCAAAGTGTTAATTAATTTCGATTTTATCATTATTTATTGGATCTAACTGTATAACTGTACCATCTTCATTTATCGGACAACGAAACGTTACTTTAGCATCGAATCACTTTTTCTTTTTTTCTTCCAGAAGCTTTTTATCAACCAGTGGCGTGCGACCATCACCGTGTCCGACGTGCTCCGCACATGGAAACCAGAGTAACCAGTGCATCGGAGTAAAAAGCTGCAGCTGTCACTGCACGCCAGCTGCAACGCCGGTGCATCGGTGGCTAGCGATCAGAATAACGCGGTTCTAAGTCGTTTCGTATTCACGCTGATTTCCAATTACCCGTCAACTTTTCACGGCCACCGAATAGAAACTTTCTTTCTTCTAACGGAGAAAAGTAATCAATTCTTGAACTTGATTTCAAAAACTTTCATAGTTTGCTAATTCTCAATTTTACTAACATTGAATTTCGTTAAATTCCAATTCTGTCGATCCTTGATCTAATTTTTTTCTAAATTAGTTATAGCAAGACAACACGGTTTCCTAATTTCCAAATTTCTCCGTTTTCAGTTTCGTTAAATTCCAATTCTATCGATCCTTGATCTAATTTTTTTCTAAATTAGTTATAGCAAGACAACACGGTTTCCCAATTTCCAATCTTCTCCGTTTTCAGTTTCGCTCATTTCTAATTTCGTTGAATTCTAAATTAGTTACAGCAAGGTAACACGAAATTTCGAGAAGCGGAGCCGAGACGGTTTGAAAGAAACCACGAAGCGCAGAAGAAGCTAATCGGTCAGGCTCGATCGTTGCAACGTTACGGCTGTTTATCGGTCAACAACGGCATTCCTTGCATATGCAACCGCACACCTAAGATGGATGCACCGGGACGAGAGAAAGTCGAGGATCCTGGCTTCGAGGGCTCCCTTCGAGAATATAACGAAGCGTTTGTAACACGTATTGCACATTGCACTTATACACGTGAACACGCGTGATCATCGCGATCAGATATAGGCGTGAACGTGCCGCGAGGAAAATGTCATCGAATACCTTTTACCTCGCCGTCCCTTCGGTTCGATGTTATTACCATTAGTATTTCTTCGTTTCCCTTTTTAACCGACTTTGAAAAGGAGGAGTTTACTCAATTCGATCAGTATATACAGGGTGTACCGTGATCAGTGTAACAAACGAGAAATGGAGGGTAGCTGAGACGATTCTGAACAATAATTTCCTTTGCAAAAATGTCGGACGAGGATTCGTTTTTGAATTATTAACGAAATTATTAGCCGTGATTCGTTCTAGTCCGATGTGTTTCGTAGATTGTAACAAAAGTATATTGTAATGTATGAATTTTGTTATTAACAGATAATTCCTTTCTTTATTAATTTGTAAACATTTGACCCTTCATCAGCGATGTGAGGCGGAATTCTCTATCAAGTTTCAAATCTTCTGAAATTCTAATTTTAAACCGAAGTATTTTGAGATGTAATTTCTTATCGAATTTCAAACTTTCTTGAATTTTAAATTTATGTTATTAAACTTTGAACTCAAACGTTCTTTCCTTTGGGAGAAATCTATATTTCTGATTTGTACTGGAAATGATTTCTACAAGAATTTGTTTGGAATGATTGAATTAGCATACGTTCCATTCAAATGAAACATTAAACACGAGTGTAAGCAGGAAACTAGGACTGGAAAAGTCTTTGTATATAGTATCACAGTTGAACACGTGGTAATATGTAAACAGTCCGAAGAATGGGTTGATGTTTCTAGCCCCATTATTCTCCCTTGACAATCGGATCGTTTTTAATTAATAATTCAACGTACCGTTTAATTATCACCGTATTCGAACGATATCTCGAATCACCGATGCTATTTAACAATCGTTAGGTAGCAATTAACGCGATCGAATAGAGCAGTGTGCTTAATTTTTCAGAGTGCTTAATAGGTTCTAATTTAGTCAAATTGGAAATTAATGAAATTGGAAATGAGTAAAATTAGAATTTAATACAATTGGAAATTAAGGAGATTAGAATTTGACAAAAGCGGAAAATAGGGAAATTAGAAATTATAAAAACTGGAAATTAGCAGAATTGTAAATTAATATACTTGGAAACTAGGTAAATTAGAAATTAGAAGAACTGGTTGTTAGAATTAGAAATTAGCAAAATTGGAAATTAACAAGCTTGGAAGTTAGGTAAATTAGAAATTAGAAGAATTTGTAGTTAAAATTAGATATTAGCAGAATTGGAAATTAACAAGCTTGGAAATTACGTAAATTAGAAATTAGGAAAACTGGAAGTTATAAAATTAGAAAATAGCAGAACTGGAAATTAATAAGCTAGGAGATTAGGTAAATTTGAAATGAGCAAAATTGGAAATTAACAAGCTTGAAAATTAGGTGAATTAGAGATTAGAAAAATTGGAAATCAAAATTGGAAATTAGCAAACTTGGAAATTAACAAGCTTGGAAGTTAGGTAAATTAGAAATTCGGAAAATTGGTAATTAGCATAATTGAAAATTTAATAAGCCTGGAAATTAGGTAAATCAGAAATTAGAAAAATTGGAAGTTAAAATTAGAAATTAGCAAAAGTCGAAATTACCAAGCTTGGAAGTTAGGTAAATTAGAAATTAGAAAAATTGCAAATTAAAATTAGAAATTAGGTAAATTAGAAATTAGGAAAATCGGAAATTAACAAAATTGGAAATAAGCAAAATTAGAGATGAAGAAAGCTGAAAATTATTAAGATTTAAAATTAGCAAAGTTGGAATTTAACAAAATTAGGCAAATTAAGACTCCTGAATAATTCGGTTCAATGAGCACCATATTAGAACCGAAGAAAGTAAAAGATAAATATTCTTCAACCCACGAATATTTCCCAAGTTTGTGGGAAAGTAAAGGTAGCAGAAGAGTACCGAACCTCGTTGGAAATTGCTCGAACTTGGAACGCGTCCGGAACACGTGCGCGTTCACACCGTAGGGACGCCATTACGAACACCTATGAGAAGATACGAACGAGTCTATTGTTTCAATAGACTTTTCTACCTGGCCTGACTAACAATATCCGAAATTAGCTTTTCAAATCGTGACCCTGGGATTTCCATGGGCAACCATCGACAGTGAATACTTTATAACGTTACCCCATACCATCAAATAAACATTATTGCTAATAAACTTTTCATACCATCGACAATTTAATAACTCCATAAAATTAAAAAACTGATCTAACTTTATAGAGTTTAATAAATTACTAAATTAAAAACTGGACAATTATTTTTAGTAACTTCTTAATATCACGTTAAACAAAAATATGGCACTTTGCGTTTATTGCCACTCGAGTACCATCATATATTAAATGGCCCATTAGGGAAATATTTATAAACTATTTATAGTACGGTTTCGTTTGAAAATTTTACGAGTTCTCAGAGGACTCGGTTCGTGGCATAAGAAACACGTGGAAAGGTTTACTTACCGGCAACGAAATCCTGATGACATTCTAAAGCATCGAATCCGGTGGTAAAACTCGACCGAACCTCTTCACGTGCTGACGTTTTCTTAGTAAACACGAACAATGCTCACTGTACAGAGGATCCACGTTATAACTCGAAGGATATTACACCGAACGATCTTTCATTTTACAGAACTCGCGCCTTCCGATCGTAAAACGTAAGGGAACGATGGTTTTAACGCACTCGATCCACCGGAACCAGGAATTTCAAGCTTCCATACCAATGATCGTAGAATATTTTGCAGTCCGTTGTACCTTCTTCTTGCTGGAACATAGGAAATAGAAGTGTCATTAGTATAAAAGGCTATCGAACGCAAATAACATTTTCACAGTTAAGATTTTCTATCTATAAAGGTTAAACTATGAGAAGATTGGAATGATGGCGTAAATTCGAAGCTCAGAAATTGGCAAGATTGTAAATTAACAAACTTGGAAATTAGGTTAATTAGAAATTAGAAAAATTGAAAGTTAAAATTGGTAATTAGCAAGCTTGGAAATTAGGTAAATTAGAAATTAGAAAAATTGGTAGTTGAAAATAGAAATTAGCACAATTGGAAATGAGCAAATTTGGAAATTAACAAGCTTGGAAATTAGGTAAATTAGAAATTAGAAAAATTGGTAGTTAAAATTAGAAATTAGCAAATTTGGAAATTAACAAGCTTGAAAATTAGGTAAATTAGAAATTAGCAAAATTGGAAGTTAAAATTGGTAATTAGCAAGCTTGGAAATTAGATAAATCAGAAATTAGAAAAATTGGTAATTAAAATTGGAAATTAATAAGCTTAAAAATTATGTAAATTAGAAATGAGAAAAATTGGAAGTTAAAATTAGAAATTAGCAAAATTATAAATTAACAAGCATGAAACCCCAGAACAAGCATTGACAAAATCAAAATTTAATAGAATTAATAACAGAAGAAAGTCAACGAGGATGGCGCGAATTCCAAGCTTAAAAAACAAACTTAGAAACGGAAAGGCTTAGGAAGAAACTCGAGGCTTCGAAAAAAGAAGTCTACAGAATTTTAATAAACACCTTCAAAGTTTGTTATTAGAAACGCAAAAGCTCGGAAGAATGTCGCAAATTCGAACCTTTACGGATCCAACAGGTGATCGAGAAGACTAGCCGAGGAACCGGTCGCGAGACGCTCTTAGAAGATACTAAGGCTACGATACGTTCGCCTGGCGAGACGAGTTCGTTCTTATCAGCGAGAGGAAAAGCTCCGATAGTCCGGCCGTGGTGAACGACAGCGTAACATCGACTGCGTTGGTCGACGTGTTTCCAAGTGGAGGAAAGGTGTGTGCCAGCCAGCCAGCGCGAGTCCCATAGGACTTCACCTCCGTTTAACGACACTGTGTACACCTAGATACAGCCTCGTACGAGAAGGCAGGTGGCTTCAACACAGGTGAACGTGGCGGAACACAGGAAGTGCCAGAGACAGAGAGGCATTACAAAACCTGGTGGAAACGCGGTGGGGGCACGGGTAAAAGACGATATGGAAGAAGAGCCGTGCGAATTGTCCGGTCGCGTGCCTCGACATGATGAAATTACGTGGAAGATGGGTCAATCGTGACCCAAAGTCACGGAACGTATCAGAAACTAATAAAAGAAAAAAGTGAAATAAAAGTTCAATTTAAATCTGAATCGTCGCTGCGTTAATCCTGTCTATTGAAAAATTGGAAATTTCGAAATTTTGTACAGTTGTACATATTGTATATCTACGATCGGGAACATGGAAGTTTCGAAGTATCACATTTCTGGAAGCTTTGAAATATTATACGAATTAGGAAATTAGAAATTTTGGGAACTTGGAAATTCGCGCGTATACTTGATCCCATTCCTCTGGCGAGGATTTCAACCGAGAAAATCCCTAATCACCGGCTTTCCATTCGCACCATAAACAGTCGACGAAGCAATGACACGAATTCGTAGAATCTTCTATTGCAGCAACCGTGTCGAGATTCTAGATTAAATGACCAAACGATCGACTTCAGGTATGTACATAGGTTAGCACGACATTCATCGTGATCATTCCACTTCTTCGTCTCTTTACGTCGATGATCGATGAAAAGTGAGACGGTGATTAGGCGAAGCAGCGATCGGAACCGTATCGAATCGGTACTATCGATTTCAGTACGCCAATTACGACTTTATTTGTTATTTAAAATAATATCAGTGTTTCGGTGAAAACAGAGCTCGTACGGATATCCATAATTTCGCAATTATTGCAAACTTATATATGTACTAAAACTAAAAAGAAATTCCAAGTTCATATTAATGAATCAATGATTAAAATAAAAACTAAGAAGGCCCTATTGTTAATTAATTTGTAGAATTTCTTGAATATTTGAAAAATAAACCAAGCATACCGTTAACCCTTTCAGTACCGACGACGATACAACGTTCTGCGTTTGTCACGCAACTTTCACGTTCAATGTTACATATTATGATTCTTTAGCTTGTAACGGAAAAACGAGTAATTTTGCGGTGTATGTAAAAATAAACTCCTCAGATTGATTCTATTAATATTTTCTTACGTCGCCACTGAAAGGGTTAAATTAAATTTATCGAAAGGAAAGTTGTCATGACAGTTAAGAATGTTAAAGTGATTTTCACAATCGTTTACATTTCACTCGATTAAAACTAAAAAAAGATATCGCGTCGAATCGATTTCAATGACGTTCACGCGCATCGTTCAATGACGAGCAATAACGTTTAACAGGTTTTTCTTAAGTGTGAAAATAAAAAAGACAGACCTTGGCGAGCATTCTTAGAGACGCGTTGACAATTTTTCTCTCCGTTAACCCGTCCAACGTCACGGTAAAAATCAATCGTCGAATACAACGAAGTTAATTATGAAATTTACACGTTCGGTCAATTACTTTGCATTCCAGACAATAAAACTCTCGGCTCTACTTTTACTCCGATAGCTAAATAACTGCGTTACTTTCTTTGCGACGATTGCCACGCTTGCAATTCCTAGAGTAATTAAAGAAATATAAATTATTATCGGTAGGGGACGCGTTTCGAACGCGCACGAATCCTTTTCCTACATAATTAAAAAGGAAGATTCTGAGTAAATATTCGATCGAGCGTGAAATCTATCGAAAGGGGTACCGTTTCGATACTTCCGGTGGCGCGAACCACTAGTGGAGGGGTGACAGAAGGACATCGTTCCCTTCGAAACAACGAAATGGGGTTCGATAAACGCAAACCTAGCCGCACTTGCGAATAAACCAGCGTACATAGCTGGTCGCGGTTATTCCTCGTTGCTCTCCTCGTCGCCCCTTATATCACCGTATCCTCATGTGTGTGCTCGTTTCCCAGTCAACGACTTCGTTGAACGGTGTTGCACTTGCGTGTACATTCTTCTTGCACGCGAGAAAATATGGCGAGCTGCATACACACGGACACACGCACACACGTGGGGAGGAATAGGTGGGGCTACACGGCCTTTCAAGCTATTCCTGTACACCATGAAAGTCGCAAGTAGCATAACAACGTGGTGGCCCTCTATTCCATGGAACGAGCACCGCCAACACCGTGAACCGACCAGGGTGGTAGATTGAAAACGCAATCCTAGGCATTCGTGGAATTCCCATTGGTTCTGCCTTTCAGAAATCTGTAGATTCACTTTCGACCGATTCTTGTCGGTTCAATAAGGTAGCAAGGATTTACCTGTAAATTTAATTCCACACCGTCTGACATTTTTATTTTCCAAATTTTAACACATTGCGGACCGCTAAGAAATCTGTGAGACATACGCCTGGGACCGCACGTTTTTTGGGCTAACTTACGTGTTACTAAAATCGTCATAACATTTTTATTGATGAAGCAATGTTATAAATAATCCAAGTTTCAGTATATGTTTTTCACTGCGTGCTTTCATTATTATCGAGGTAATCAACGTTGTTATGGGAACAGGAAGTTTTAATTCGTGGAAACTGAACGGAGATTAGCGGTTGTAAACGAATCTGGTTCATCACGGGGAAACAAGGAATTAAACGAGGCACGATCGAAGGATTTGCTCGTGAATCGTAATGTTACGTTTGAGTCTGCGTGACTTCCGGTGGAACCCGCCTTTCCGGTACCAGCATCGACCGGCCCACGCGTTCTATAAGGCTTCTTCCGAACGTTTCCTTCCTGTCCAGCTACCTTGAAGAACAGCCCTGTAGGCAACGTTCGTTCAACGATCGGATATTCAAATTTTGATGAAAAATATCCGAAAATTTTACTAAATAAAATATCGCAAAAGTTCCTTTCGCTTCCATTCCTCTGAAAGCTGAATAATAGTATATTTTTGTTAACACCGCCAGACAAAGCGAAAGAAACTTTTGAGACAACCTAATACAATAAATTGTTCCTTCGTATTTAACCCTTCTTGCGCTTCGTTTCAAAAGTTTTGGGATTATTTAAATTGAAATCGTCGAGTGTTTAATACTATGATTATTAAATTTGTTTAGGAAATTTAAATTAACTACTTTATGATATCCAAGATATTACAAGTAGAAAATTATACAAAAATATCTGAAGCGTTAATAATAAAATTAATCCTTTCATATCTGTTCTCTTTTTCTTGCGACGGAAATCACGAATCGATCGGTAAATCAACATTCCGAAGATCATAAAACATCCGGTACCTTGATCTCAAGTATCTTTTATGTAGAATTATCTAACGTTTTTGTTATTGTTAACGGAAACTCTTTCGGCGGATGAAATGATCTTCAAAGTTTCACTTTTCTCATCAGAGAGTAACGAAGTTCTCCGTACTCTTCGCGGTTCATCTTCGCCTAAACTATGACGATGGGTCGACACTCTGTTCCCATTAACAATCTCGGAATCACGAGAGTAATTAAAATGTTCTAATAATCGTTCCAATTGATCCTGTACAGTGCGTCTCCTTTTTGGTAGCGCCTGATTCATCCTTGATAAAGATTCGATTCTCACTTGTTCATTCGTGGATGTACCATTTGTGTCAATTATTTCATTGTCCAACGTCTGAGCTGCTCTGTTCACTAAATACAATAATAATTATGTAGAAAAAAAAACCGGAACACAGACGTTATTCAACATTCTTCCAACACGAATGTTCGTGAAATTTACGATCTCCAGATTTTCGCTTTTACGAGACGACGTTGCAATTATTAATGGTTATATTTATGAAAATACGAGGTTGGCTTTCACGTTTTTTCTGTAAGGAAATTTTTATTAAACCTTTGGGCTTTGGATTCAATCCTTGGTTCATTAATAATATTTAATACGTTAAGCGCCACGAATGTTTGAAATTTGGAAGTTTGGAAACTTAAAATTTAGAAATCTGATGTTTGGAAATTTAAAATTTAGAAATTTGAGAGTTGGAAGATTGGGAATTTGAAATTTAGAAACTTGAGATTTGAAAATTTAGAAATTTAAGATTTGAAAGTTAGAAATTTGGAAATTTAAGATTTATAAATTTGGAAAATTGAGATTTGAAAGTTAGAAATTTGGAAATTTAGAAATTTGAGATCTGAAAATTTGAAATTTGGAAATTTGGAAAATTGAGATTTAAAAATTCGAAATTTGGAAATTTGGAAATTTAAAATTTAGAAATTTGAGAGTTGGAAAGTTGGAAATTTGAAATTTAGAAACTTGAGATTTGAAAATTTAGAAAAGATTTGAAAGTTCGAAATTTGGAAATTTAAAATTTAGAAATTTGGAAAATTGTGATTTGAATGTTCGAAATTTGAAAATTTAGAAACTTGAGATCTGAAAATTTGAAATTTGGTGAAAAATTGAGATTTAAAAATACGAAATTTGGAACTTTGGAAATTTAAAATGTAGAAATTTGAGATTTGGAAAGTTGGAAATTTCAAATTTAGAAATTTGAGATTTGAAAATTCAAAATTTGAAAATTTAGAAAGTTGAGATTTAAAAGTTTGAAATTTGGAAATTTGCAGATTTAAAATTGTAGAAATTTCAGATTTGGAAATTTAAAAATTTGGAAACTTAAAATTTAGAAATTTCCAACCTAAAAGTCCAGTGTCAGTCCCCGGTGATAAGTCCCCAGCTGAATTAAGTTAAGATGATAATGCTAATAAGATGATAATGCTATTAAATTGAAAGGTTGAAGTTAAAAATTAATTCACTCTATTCTTAATAATTAGAACTCCAGCGTGTCTGACTACCCACGTCCGTTTTCACTGTGCCATTCAATGTTTATCACATTTTATTTCTACTTTTTAAATATTAGCTTAATACTTCATCAACGATCTGGATCGATCGCAAAGATTCCGAATTTTCGTGTTCCAGCATGAAATATCGATTTTACCCAAAATGACCTCGCGTTCGATTATGTTAGACAGAAAATCTTTAATTCTGCTTCCTTTATCGTGCCAGTGTCTCGTAACGAAATCCATCGTATTTTTCTTCAATCCTCTCCATTTGCTTCTATTCAAAGATGCCGTGGACAATACTTTCGAGTCACGACCGAGAACGGTAAACAATTGTTTGATATTCGTTTTGGAAGATTCACCAAGGTTCTTTAACGTTTCCGAAGTGCGACGAATATCGACAGGTATTTGTTTGTGCAAATCCTTTTCGAAGTATCTTTCAGTATTTTCCGATTTATAATTTTTCATTCTGGGAACCAAACGTCGAAGCTTCGCGTGCAACTTCTCGATTTCGTCCAATTTTTCCATAATGTCCTTCACGTACTTCTCAGACATGCTACGCTTATCCGATAAATAATAATCTTCTCGTTATCATGATTACAATATTCTTTAAACAAATTGTCTTCAGTTTCGAACGAAACAACACCAGAACAGATGACTCGATGTTAATTTGATTTTACTTCATGATAACGTTGCACAGCATAACCTACAATTTAAATTATTGCTCCACGTTTCGCAAAATAGCACATCTTATTACTATTTATCATGTTTCCGAATGAAAGTATGGGACAACATGTCAATTTCTATGAAAGAAGCAAGGACAGACCGTTGTTACTGTAAGATTCAAAATGAAGAAACAAATTTGAACGACCTCTCAAATGCCATAGCCATTTTGAACTCAAAAATCCTACGATTACGAAACGAAGTTGGTGCTATTAAAAATATCAATGTTAATCGGAAGAAAAAATTGTACGAAAAGCCCGAGATTAATTCAGAAGGACAATCTTCAGGTTGGTGCGAAAGAAAAGTCGATAATTTTCGAAAATCTACGATTCCAGAAGAGCCAAATTTCTTTGAGAGTGCTCCAATTAATTATAGAAGAATCGACGATGAAATAAACAACGATGAAACTGATAAAAATAATTTTTCGCTTAAAAAAGAACTAAACGGGGTCGAAAGTTTACCAAAAACAAGGAAAAAGAAAATTTCTAAAGGAGTTCAATACGACTCGGCGATGGGAAGTAAAAGAAAAGGAATTTTCTTGAATTTTTTTAAACTAGATACAAAGATCAAAGGACACGAATCATTGAAACGGCGTAAAAGAAGACAAATTTCGAAGACTAAATTTCACGTAACCTTCGATCCTCGTGTTAAAGAAAATAATGGTGGGAAGGAGACAAATACTTCGATAAAAATTCAACCAAAAATTCAGAAAGAAATATTAAATCCATTCGAGAAGAATCTCTCGGCGGAGGAAAATTTTCAATTTACCCAGGATAGAATGGGTGGCGGTGCGGAATTACGCGGGAACCGTTTGATTTCCGGTTTGAATGACAAAATAAATTTGTACAAGAATGTCAAATTCGATGCTAAAAATGTGAGAAAAAGGTTGGACGCGTGTATCGTTGAACTGAATGAAATAATAGAGGATGTTTCTTTGATATTTCCCGATACCGACACAAAATTGCAAAAATAAAACACGATAATATCAAACATTTGAAAGATCGAAAGAAATTTTGCTACTGGAATAATGCAACCGCCTAGAAATATAAAATTTATTTATCGAACAAATACCCTAAACATGTTTGCGCAGATATGAAAGTTATCGTACTTTCATTGGACAAAATTCTATGGAAGCTTAGCTTCTTTTTCAGTTTCCTTTTTCTGAATAAAATATTAGGGAATTTCGTTGCATCGATGGTGCGGGTGTAATCACGCTCGCACGTAACAGAGCGACTATGATCGTTAATAAAAGCGCATATGTTTTCACGCGGTGCATTGATATCAAATCAAAGTAGTCCCGGTGTACTTCAAGATGCATGAGCGATTGTTGTTCACCGAGGTATACGGGAACGAGAAAGAGCGGTTCATTGTCAAATCAAAAGGTAACAGTTATCCGCGGACCTGGCGAACGTCACTTGGTTAACACACCTAACCTATATCATAACTCGACTATCATTCACAGACGAGCAATCGATAACCGAACTGTTGTCAGACACAACCAGAACAAAGCCTTTTTATTCCGGTTTCGTATCGATTGTCAAAGAGGTATTTTTACCTCAAGGATATCCTGACAGCGTTCACCCTGATTACACTGCTTACCAAATATGGGACACCGTGCAGGTTAGGATATATAGGAAAAGGGTACATATAAAATCATGAATGAAATTATTGCATAATATTGTTTGACAGGCATTCGCAAGCACCATCATGGGCACACTTACGACACATTCCATTATGCAAGGGGTGGGCGTTGGCGAAGCTGCAGCAACTCCTCTGGCTGCAGCGATAACATGGGTACTGAAAGATGGGACTGGAATGATTGGTCGTATTGTATTCGCGTGGTGGAATGGGTAATTAAGACGATAGATAGCTGGCACCTTTATTTAGTCTTCATCGAGGTGAAGCTTGACTTTAATTCATCAGGACAAATTTAGATGGACAATGCAAGAAATGGAGGCTGTTCGCTGACATTCTTAACGATCTAGCGATGGGATTAGAATTGCTCTTACCTTACTTCTCCTCTTATTCGCTTGTAATACTGTGCATTTCCACGGCTATGAAATCAATTGTTGGCGTTGCTGGTGGGGCCACAAGAGCAGCGCTTACGCAGCATCAGGTAACATAGGATCTGAAACAAATTCGTATTCTGTTAATTACAGAATTCTGCTTTGTATTACAGGCGTTACAAAATAATTTGGCTGATGTGTCGGCCAAGGATGGAAGTCAAGAGACATGTGTAAATTTAATAGCATCTTTACTTGGTATTTTAATACTTTCCATGTTTCACAGTGGCAGGTATTTGATTACATCTTTTCATCGAGGTTAATCTAAGAGTTACAATGTTTGAAACTATATGGAATCTCTGTACATAGGTACATAATGGAACTTTATTTCTTTCTGGTAATGGTACATCTGTACGCAAATTACTCGGCTGTGAGATCGTTATGCTTAAATTCGTTAAACGAAGACCGTTTAGCTTTAATAGTAAAAAGTTACATTACGAACGAGGTCATTCCAGAACCCGAAGAAATTAACCAAAAGGAGTCAGTGTTTTTGCTCACAAAACCTAGTAAGATCATAATATTTTGACTTATTTAAAAATTATAATTACCATCATTTTTAAACGATGTTTTCTCCTTTTAGCAATGAACATATACGGATTTAATATAAAGATGGGTGTGTCCCTTGCTACTCTCATAAAAAATCACATAATTTCGACAAGCGACACCGAGCTATCGTTGAAACTTTTCTTAGATAGGAAGTACCTGATTTCTATTGATGTACAGAAAAGAACTATTTTTATATGTTTTAAAAAGGACGCGCAACCTTGTGATGTTTTGGAAGCGTATTTTCATGCTTGCCTCTGTGGCTTGTTTATTTGTATGTCGTTGAAAGTGCCACTTGTAAGTATACCCTTACCAGTTTGTTTTCATACTTTGGGTGTTAAGCTGCTGTGTTTGTTTAGGATCTCTTCTTGAAACCGGAAGTGAGCGATATGTCGTACCCCTTAACGCGTCTTTACGTACTTAAGAAAAAGTATTCTACGGTAAACAATGGTGTACAATCGTCGAGATCCATAGAGAGCATATACGCTACGAACTTATTGATTTCTTGTGAATACAAAGCATTTATTAGTGGCCTTGAAAGTAAAGGTAAGGAATTTGAATCTATGCGAAACGATACTATTTATGTTTCGATATATTTTTATACAAATATTTGTCGTAGGGTGGATGACGGAAAGTAATCTGTTACCTGTAGCGGGCTGGAGATTTTTATAAAAATCAGACAAAAAAAAACCCGGTAAAAGTGACAGTAATAAGATATTAAAATATTGTTGCTCCTTCCATGATATTATTTATCTTGATAAAATTTTATAATTTGAATAATTTTATTTGCATATCTTGTAACTATTTGTTGGCAATGAGATAAAATGATCTATAAATATTTTCTTATAAATTTTTATCACAGGTGATTTATAGTATGGTGAAAATCGATATGGAAATCAGTTTTATTTCCGATAATTTATAAAAATATAACACGCCTTTAACCTGTACAAATATTTCAATGCAGCCGAACTAAGACTCCTGTTCTTGTTTAGGGCCAGTCTGTGATAAATGTTTTACTATGTCCACCCAGTCCCATCCTCGAGGCTTTTCTCCTTTTCCATCCGTTCTATTCCACTGTCTACGTTTCTGGGCTTTAGTCAAGTGTTCCTTCTTTGGTTTTTTTGTAGTTTCTTCGCACTGCGCATAAGAAATTCATACTTCTATTCTCGATACATCAAATAAATATACAATTTATTTATATAATCAGTTCTTACCTGTTGCTGCTGTTCATCCGTTATCTTAAGTTGGCTGATTTGCGTATTAGTATCGACTGTAGGCTCTGGTTGAGCGGAAACCAAATCGGCGTAATGTTCTTGGACAGATTGAAATAATGTGTACGTCATGGCACTTCCCAACCATTGTTCTGCCTCCTCCTCAACACGCTTCACCACTCTGTCCTTAACCTCTTGCACACTGTATTCCAATCATTCACCTTTAATAAAAGCAACAGAATGCAAGAGTAGTCACGGAACAACATGGTTGGACTTACATGTGCTTGTTGTAGAAGGTATTCATGTTGACAGTTGGTTTCTCTGACGGATACGTCGGGCCCCATGAGATCTCCAATAAAAATGATTTGGCATCATTGTCCTCGCCGAACTGTGTATAAAAGTAATGTTATATTGCAATGTAAATGTTACACAAGTCGAATAAATTCGGTTGAATCGTGGTTAAAATCGAGAATTTTCGAAACTGAATCTTTATTACATGTTCAGAAGATATGCAAGCTTAAATACAAAATTCATTCTATGAAGGACAAACCTTATATTGAAAAGTAGTAGGTGTCAACTGTTTAAAAGCCGGATCTCCATCGTATATCGAAAGTAATACTTCTCTTTCCTCCTCCTGTAGTTCAGCATCGCTCATTTCCTTTTTTTAACGCGAAATCACGATATTCTAATTTGTATTACACGCGCACCGTTCATGCGTTCATTTCAGGTTAGGGTTAGGAAAATAGGTAGACGCAGCAGCTGAATCGATTGTGCTGCCTCGATCACGTCATTTCTCGATATAAAGAATGGAGAATGTAAAAAGACAAATTCAAATTAAATTAAATATTTTAAATACATAATTGAGGCGTTACTGTCAAAACTTTTATAATTATAGAAACCAAAATAAATCATTATTTTAAAAGGAATATACCTTTTAGGGAAGAGGGTTGGGAAGTAAGAAACGACTTTCTATGATTCAGTTTTATTATATAAAATGACACAAGTATAAATAATAATTAAATAAACTATGATATCGACTATGCTTACAGGTAGTTGTACATTTATATAAATAAACGATTAATGTTATAAGACTCAATGTTCTATCTAGTATCAACCTTAGTCACACCCTATGACAATATTTTACGTTGTTAATCAAAATACAACATTTATTTAAAAGTAGAAATTTGTTAAATAATCCACATACATTTAATTTATAAAACCACCGACAAGATACTACTAAAGACTGCCAGCCCCTGTGTATTTTGGCGTACCACTAAGGGGGCTCTGTTGGGCTCTGGCGGCTCCGTCGGTATATGCGTCTAGCGATGATGGTAAAGCGGCAAATGTATTGACACCGACGAAATCACATTTTAAAAATCGCGCTTTTGTACAGAGTATTACCGATCACGCTGAACAGCTGAATTACCGACCGAGCTGTGCAAGTGCATTATCGACTAAGCTGAATAGGTATGTTACCGACTAAACCGATAGGGTAAGTTACCGATAATCCGCGCAGATAAATTACCGTCTTATTTGTGTCGATAAAAATATCACAGCTCAACTTGCACTGGAATTCAGCATTTTATTACTAGATTAAAATTAAAATTAATTTCTACGTCGGATGCGTAATGATAGCAATTAAAAAACTAGATTCAAAGTGTATTTAAATTAAAACAACGTATTTTTTTCTTATTTTCGTTTTCCGCGCTTTTTAAGCAACATGAATGCATCATTCCTATAGAATCGCGATAGTAGAATACTATAATCACGCCCACGAAGCCCAAAAGCGGCTTATTTTTTCAAAAACAGTGACAGTGATTTCTTATTTCCTTAGTTCCACCGCTCACCGCTAGATCGCACCGGTGGCGCTGTTTTCGGAGCGCGCGCCAGATTCAAAACGA
Source organism: Stelis phaeoptera (assembly GCA_943735885.1). NCBI lineage: Eukaryota > Metazoa > Arthropoda > Insecta > Hymenoptera > Megachilidae > Stelis > Stelis phaeoptera. Next base: position 11,916,244 of record OX030933.1, read on the forward strand.
AGAACACACATAAATGAAATTCATACAACTTTTCCAGTTTTATCAACGAATTGGTTTACAAAAACGCTATGTCCTCTTATATTTTATTCTTATAAATATATCTCCCGCTGCTTTCAACGTCCAAATAAATAAAATCGAGTTATTCTCATACAAATCAAGGCATTCATAAATCGACACGTATCGTTTTCGAAACTCGAAATTTCTATAGTATCATATATTTATCTCGGTCCTAAAGCAAAAATCTCGCCCATTTCATCTCGTTCCCGGATTCTACACTTGGCTCGAGCGATCAACGTTCAAACCAGATACAATATCAAACCGTTCAAAACGGATTAGCATCGCTGAGATCTCGAACCGAATTCGTAGCAGACCGCGCCAGCCACGGTATAATCGGAACGATTCGGCAGCTTTAGCACTCGATAACAGGACAGTATCCTTTCATTTCCGTGCCCGCCTTTACCGTGTCTCGGGCATCGAATCGTGGCACGTACGCGGGCATAAATCTGACAGTCGTAGATATCTATGAACAAAAGTGGAGCCACTTACATGCGCGTAAAGTAAAATTTATGGAAGCCGCGGGAATATAAATGCGCGACGCATCATAAATTCTCGTCTTGGACGCTCGAAGGAGAGACAAAGGCACAGTGGGAGTAACGAAAGAAAAGGAGAGAAACGAGAGTGAGGGGTGGTTAGAGAGTACCACCACCCTCTTTGGCTCGAAGGTACAAACGATATTGTTCAGGGCATTCGGGGGGTAACCTGGTTTCGTCCTCCTCGAATTCTCAGGAGGAAACAACAATTTATTTTGTCGGGGCCATGGAAATACCCGAAGGACCAGCCGCAAATCACTGCCTCCGCGTGTTGCTTCACCGCCGGAATTTCTTCGTACCGTTCGTCTCGCTCTTTTTCTTCTCATCGTCTTTCTGTATCAGTCGTTTCCACGTTTGTTCCTTGTTTTACAGTGTCTTTGTTATTTTTGTAACGATGCAACGAGTTGTCGCGGTGATTAACCCTTTGTACTCGAAGGATTTTTCGACGTAATCGGGGTTAATTTCTCCAGCTAGGATTCCAGAAACGAAATGTATTATGTCGGGAGGAAAGTGTTAGGAATTATTTGAGAATTTGTTGATTTTTATTCCCTTCCTTAATTTTCTATAATTTAAATTTCGGATTTTAGAATATTCCGATAGATGAACTCTTTGTATATTTAATTCATCGGAGTATTTTAAAATGCGAAATTTGAATTATAGAAAATTAAGGAAGGGAATGAAAGTAGAACAGATTTGTTAAATATTTGTAACATTTTTCTTCCGACATAGTGCGTTTGGTTTCTGGAAGAATAGCTGGAAAATTAGATTAGACAGAGTACGAAAGGTTAACATTCTATAATCCAGATTATAGCTAATTTATGCTTCTAGATCGCAGCAAGTTTCTGGGGGACAATATTTTACAAGAATAATTACAAATTGTGCTTTTGACCACACTGCTGATCATTGATTTAAGAATTTGATGGTCCTGAGAATGATCCATAAAAATAAAGCATAAATCACGACTGAGAAACAATCACACACATATCTATAAATATAATTTTATATTTAGTTCGAGTCGAAAGTAAAAATTGTACTAAAACGAAGCAGCAAAAATTATGTTTCCAACATAAATAAAAAATCGCCATTTTAGCTACGAATATCCAAACCTGACCACTCTGGCTATTGCACCAACAATACAAACAGAAAATTCAGAGCTGAAATTTAATCAACAATCTTAATAATAATCGAGGCTTCGATGTGTCTTACCAATACTTTACATTTTCACAATGGCAGCCAACGAGTTGAAGAATTTTCGATATTTTCGGATATTTTCTATTTTATAATCGATACAATTACAAGGAACTGACAATGACATTATTCCATACTCCGTATCGTTTCTATTACAGTTTGAAGAGCTCACAGAAAACTGTACGTAAACCATGAAACTAAGTAAGTAGAATAACTTCTCACGAAAGCTGAACGACGTTGGCTACTTATGACTATAAAAAAGAAACGAAAGAAAAAACGAAGGGAAAAAGATTGGGCCGAGATGCGGAAGTCCGGTTAACGAAGTAGTCTCGGTTCCCTGGCGACGCGTTCAAACCCAGCCAGAGGTAAATTGAAATTGGATGCAGTGACGCGAATTATTATAATCCCGGGGATGGTATGGAAGCCCGCAAGGCATTTTTCCTTGCTCGTCTCACTTTCTTGCTTGTCCAGAACTATAGAAAATTCAGAGCCAACGTTTACATCTGTCAGCTTCGATCCCCTTGGCTATCGTCTAGCCAGCAATCATCCACCTGTACACACGACCGATTAAAGGTCTATTTACATATATCCGTAAGGGGGAAGGTAGGGGGTTGGAGACTGTGGTTTTGGGAGAGACTCGGGAGAGCTTGTATACATTTGCAAGCAAAACTCTCGCTAGAACCTATCGATAGCACCTATTGCAAGTGGATTAATTGTTTTTTAACAAAAATTGTGCGAATAAGGAAGAATTTCGTTAACGAAAATTCGTAACAGAAGAAAGTTACGAATAAAATGGAGTTGGCAAAGTTTCAGAACGCACGCGTCTTAATATAATTGTTACGAAGATGCTGGACTTAAAACGAGAGCTGGTGTTTCTCAAAATTTCTGTCACGATATCAAAAGTTGCCAACTTCCTCCGGTTTATACGTTCACGTAGACCAGAATATTCTGAAGTCGAAGCTCGACTTCGTTATACATTCGGCATACTTCCATCGTTGTATACCAGCATCTACTACTTAAGCCTTCTTTCTAATTAAACTAATTTTCTCCTCGCTTCCTTGTTTTCTCGCTCCACTACGTGATATTCTTTTTCTTAACATAGTTCTGTTTCTTAATTCCTGTCTTGTGTTCTCAGAATCAGCAACGTTTCTTTCTTAGTTTAATCCTTTCGTTGATCGTTTCAGACGTGGAGAAGAAAAAATTAATAAAAAGTTATTATTATCCATAATAAGTGTTACAAACGCAAACCAGGTGTACAGAGAAGGTATTGTTAATATGGAAATTCGGATGTTGTAAATATACAAAATTAGACATTAAGAATGTAGAAAATTAAACATTATAAATGTGAAAAATTAGTTATTATGAATGTAGAAAATTAGGTATTACAAATGTGAAAAATTAGTTATTATGAATGTAGAAAATTAGGTATTACAAATGTAAAAAATTAGGTATTATAAAAGTAGAAAATTAAACATTATAAATGTGAAAAATTAGTTATTCTGAATGTAGAAAATTAGGTATTACAAATGTGAAAAATTAGTTATTATGAATGTAGAAAATTAGGTATTACAAATGTAAAAAATTAGGTATTATAAAAGTAGAAAATTAAACATTATAAATGTGAAAAATTAGTTATTATGAATGTAGAAAATTAGGTATTATAAATGTAAAAAATTAGGTATTATAAAAGTTGAAAATTAGACATTATGAATGTAGAAAATTAGGTATTACAAATATAGAAAATTAGAAATCATGAATGTAGAAAATTAAAAATCATAAATATAGAAAATCAGACACCACGAATACAAAAAAATACACTTAACAAAAGTAAAAAAAATTAGAAATCACACACGTGCAACAAATGCTACCAACACGAATCATCAAAAGAATATTCACCATTCGTCTCTTTCAATGAATTCATTAAGTACTAAACAATTTGTATATATCACAAAATGCTTTCGTATCAATCGTTGGTCAACATAAGCCAGATTATCCACGGCTGTCTCCCATTGGCCTCTCGTTATGCCAGCAACGTGTCGAACTTCAGTGATCCGCGTAACCGTGTTGCCAGAACGTGTGTCTACTCCCACAGGAAGGCGATATCGGCCAGGATATGCCAGGACACCCTCTGCTTCTGTTGCGTACACATCCTCTGTATCCCGAGGAAGTTTCAGCCCCGGGATAACCTAACGATGCATCGATCCCCCGTATCAGAGGATGAGTTAGACTCGTGATCACGACTTCCAGCAATTAACACGCCGACGATCGATCAATAAATCAACGATTTGAAAATAAACCGTCCATCAATATTATAATAAAAGTGACTCGTTGCAACGATACTTCGACTACAAATTCGAAATAACAGATACACAAAGTTTGGAAAATGCAAATGCGATAGGAGTAAATGAAAAATTTAATAGCCCACTGTCCAAGGGTTAGGTTACATTTACTAAAAATAATATTAAAGGTTAACACGTCAAGCGCCACTTCAGTCACCGGTGATTGACATCCGAAATTTTGTACACTCAACAATGAAATAAACCGTGGGTAGCGTTAATATATTAACACTTTCCGTCCCGGACCGAGTAAATTTACTCCCGATGAGATTCAAAGGAGGTACTCAAGCGCGAAAGGATATGTAATTCGATGCACGGCAGCCTCGAAACGCAAAGTATCCGCTCCTGAGCGCTCGAGACATCAAAAGAGCGCCGTCTCCTAATTTATGATTTACGGCTTTTCTTTATCTCGACCGAGCTGGATCGTGTTACCCCGGGATTGAACGTGTTAAGCTAACAATGCTGGCTATCGAGTTGAAAGGTTAAATTTGAAAATTAATCGACTGAATTCTTAATAATTAGGATTTGATCGTGTCTGACTACGTACGTCCGTTTTCACTGTGCCATTGAACGTGTTCAGGTATCGATGAAATATCGTAGTAACATAGATATATACTACCTACTTCTAGCGAACAGATTAAATTCTGATTGTTAACGCTGTAACGAGCACAGAAGCCAGAGTGGCGTCAATTGCCCTATCCCCACATTCCCAGATCGATTAATGTCAAAATTTAAATATCTTTAGATATACAGGACAAAATCAGATCTTGAAAATTCTTGAATAACACATTAACACCCACGTCACCCATATATGGGTTTCCTTTCAATAACTTAATTAGAAATCGTCGTATTAGGTACTCGAATATTCTGATTAATAGAAATGACGAAAAAATTGTAAAATAAATGCTGCGCCTAACGAATGTTTCAGCGCCTTCAGCGTGGCAATCAAAGTGTTGATTTGAAATTTCATTTCACGGTGTATGTTTTATGCGTTTAATATCGAAAGAAACAAACGGAAACAGGTACGAGACAGGATCCGTATAAGCCAAAGGGGCGACCATGCGTAAACGTCATTCGAAGTTTCGGCTCGAAGAGGGTGTTTAACTCCGTTCAGCCGTGTAATCGCATTGACTCGATGCACGTGCGATGCATTAACAACGCAGGAAGTCGATAACTGTGGCTACACGAACCTTCCGAAATGGGACTTTTAAAATTACAGACAAGCGAAGTGTATGGAGTAAAAATATTAAAAGCAAAATTTTTTACAAGGAAATCCAAGATAGGTCAATTCAAAATATTTCGATGTAAATAAATTGAAAATAATTGTGAAATATGTAAATTCCTGTTCGCAAAATTCGAATCCCAACCATCGTCAAAAAAATTAAATTGCAAAAATTCCCAAAGCTTATGCGAGACGTATCGGATACTAAAGAAAATACCAGTCACGTGATTAATCGATGTTGACGGTCTCGATAGTGTTATAATGGTTATTAATAGTCGATTTATCGCACGATAAAAGTAAAAAAATTGAACGCAATAACAGAGCACTACACGGAGGAACTTTCAATAAAACGATCGGTTGAAAGATGAGAAATATTTCAATACCGGATGGAATGTTTTTAATGAAAGTTTCGATCGTTTTGATAAAAATGCGAAAGCGTTTGATCTCGCGTCGGGAAACGATATGAAAATTTTGTTTCTAGGAAAAATTTTATATCAACCGTGAGATCTACCGGAAACGTTTCATCGAACCATCAAACATTTTGTATGGAAAAAAGAAAAATCGATACGACAGAGTAAAAAATATTTTTAAATTAACATTTACACAATATTATCCTTGAAAAATTCAAGACAATCTGTGATCAAAAGCGATTTTCATTTTGGGTTTCTTTTATCGTCCAATTTTTTATACCCCGATTGAAAAATTCTTGAATTAACTTCGATCGAGTTTCGAGCACGAGAAATTCCGTTTCATGAACGCAATATGAAATTCTTTGTTCCACAGATTTTCATGAACACCCACGTTATCAAAGAATTTAATTTTCCATCTAAAAAAGAAAAAAAAAAGAAAATGAGAAACCTTTCATAAAATTCTATGAAATTCTTGTTCTGCTTTCCTTTCGTTATCTGCAGTAGACAAAGTATCGAGAAAATTAATAATCACAACTTGATAACAATCGTGCCGGTTTCATTGTTCGTCGCGAGAGCGTGAAATGAAATTTGCTTCGTCGAAGCCGGAAGTGGTCGTGATCGAGGGTAACAGGGTGATTCTGTGACATACCATCCACTTCGTGGGCGAAAGTAAACAATTCGAGGCTCCCCACAGTGGAAATAACGAGACCTCTCAATTACTCTAATTGCGTGCTTGAACAAGAAAAAAAAAAAGAGGAAGAAAGCAAGGGAAAAAAATACAATCGAGCTCGAACAACCACCAAACTCTGAACGATTCTTCATTAGATCCTCGATTCGAGTGTATCCATTCAACGTGGCAGTCGCATCCCTGTTTTTCATCCCCCTTCTGCCCCTGAAACAGGGGTCCTTCGATCAATACGAAATGTAATCATTAAGTTTTCTCACGATTGTATCTTGTTTTCTTTGTAATAAATGACATTATTCGTGCTTCACAGAAATCTAAGAAATACGCGTTTAAACACGTAAATCTTAACAAATTTTGCTGATAATTTATCACAATAAATCATAATCTTATTTTAAAATAAAAATCGTTGGAATCAGCACATTTTCTTCGAGGAATCAAAACGATTTACGATTTCTGCAAAAATCGTGTTAATACATATTTCACAAAAGCTCGAAAAGGATTCGTCAAAATAATTAAACATTGAAAACTGAAAATTATCTGTGAAAGAGGAGATTCTCAGCTTCGAATCGATGTATATAAAAACTTCTCAAAAACAGGAATATTTATCGAGTAAGCAGATTTAAGTTTCAGTAATAATTACGTTAACAGCTAATCCTTTTTTCTAAGAAATTTATTTATTATTCGAATTAGCAATCTTCTTGTACCATATTCGTAATAAATAAACGTGCGAACTGTACGAAAAAAAAAGCTGTAAAATATGTAAAATTTTCGAATCAAGGTAACTCAATAATAATTGTCGAACTAATAAAATTACCAACATCCAACAATCGCGAACCACGCGAATTAATTTATTCCAAATCTGAATATCATCTTCCTTTCATACATTCATCGACTTCGCAACCCCTTGTTCGATCCCCATGGATCCTTGATCCTGCAGGTGTGCACGCTTGCAGCTGGATGTGTGTACAATCAGGGGCTGCAGGTAGTTGCAGCTGCACGTGCAATAGGAGGGTGCGTTAACGCCTGCGTTGATACACCGCCACAGGCATCCTCCATCTACTTGTCAGGTAATTGCGTTATGTATTGACTTGGTTTACCGAAGCGAGCTGAAAGGTTCACGTAAGGGCGTGTACAGAAGGGTGGGAGGGGGCAGGAAGGCGACGAACCGCATATTAAAGATCAGATAATTTCGAGCTTAACGAGCTACCCCCTCGTAGATTTTGTCGAGTCGCGTTCTTTTCGTCTTTTTGTGATTGCAACTCGATGAAACGCGATTGTTGGAAATCATAACTACTGTTGGGGAAGGGAGGGGATGATAACACAGATACCCTGTTCGAGACGATCCGTTTGTGTTTAGGAATTTTTGGTATTTTTATCGAGGGAGAAGTTTTGGAATCTGCGGACATTTTGTTATTAGTTTTGAAACTAAATTCGTGATTTTCAGGTTTTTCGAGCTGCAGGAATATTGACTAACACGTTGAGCGTGGCACCGATTTTGCTGTCCTTTCGGACAGCCGTCCATACGAAAAGTATGACGCCCATTGATATTTGGAAATTTGGAAATTTGGAAAATTGAGATTTGAAAGTTGGAAATTTGGTAATTGGGAAATTTAAAATTTAGAAATCTGATATTTGGAAATCTTGTATTTGAAATTCAGAAATTTGGAGAATTGAAATTTGAAATTTAGAAATTTGGGAATTTGAGATTTGAAAGTTTGAAATTTGATAATTAGGAAATTTAAAATTCAGAAATTTGATATTTGAAATTTAGAAATTTGGAGAATTGAAATTTGAAATTTAGAAATTTAAGATTTGGAAGACTGAAATTTGATAATTTGGAAATTTAAAATTGAAACACTGGGAAAATTGAGATTTGAAAGTTTGAAATTTGGAACTTCCGAAAACTTGAAAATTAGAAATTTGATTCAGTTCAACTTGCAAACGGTAGAACGAGCAATTATACCGGATTGAAAAATTTGAAATATTGTCGTTCACGTTCTGCCTTCCTCGATTGAATATTTGCACAGTTACTAATTAAAATGTCGCATCGAACCAAAAATAAAATAAAATAAAAAAACGTGCCAAATATTTGCGATATTTCAACCAATTCCGTCAAACCTGGGCGTTAGTTTTTTAATTAAACCCGTATAAACATGTAGCTCGCCGAAACTCGTATTCGATTATATTTATATCGGATACGATTGGAATTTTAAGCGAACTCGTCCCGTTGCCGTTTGATTCATGAATTTTAGATATTCAGGGCAGAGACGAAGGAGCAATTTCGAGAAAACGGTCGATCGTTCGATTTCCCTCGAGGAAATTAGTATCGGTTACGATATTTCGATCAGAAACCATCGTGACGTTCAAACAATCGTTCCGTTCCGATAGATTCTTATCTTGACGACACCTTTCTACCAGAATTATTTATTAAATCGTTCTCTTATTACGATATTCGGAAATAAAATTCCAATTCAACCGAAGTTTATAATCATCGTAATAATCTACTTTCAATACTCAAGCTTCCGTATTTTCTTCATTTCAAATTACTTATCATTTTTTCATACGTATAAAAATGAAAAATACCTAAATTTATCTAAATTTCTACGCTGTCGAAAATATTATATCTTCGAGTTTCCAGAAATATCATATAATACTATCGGAACGAAAGCCAGAACGAGAGGGTTAAACATCTGTACTCATTATCGTTTGTTTTAAATCAGTGTCTCGCCGCATTGTTTGAAGAATCGAGGACGAATCAGGGTGGTCGAAAGTCAGGAATGATATACAAGAGTCCGAGTTCGGGATGAATAATGTGCCAGGACGTCTGGGAAACACGATGTTTCACGCGCATCCCGGAAATCCTCCAACTATAACCACATTTTACTAATTCCCTTCCATATTTTTTGTTTTTCTCCGTGGTTGTTTACTTTTGTTTTCTTCGTCGACGCGAACACGCTACGAACCGAGCGTATTTTTCAACAATAAACAACGGAAACTTTTATCCAGCCATGATATACAACGAGCGAGGCGAATGCTCGTGCACCGGAATACTTTATGAAAATACGATACCACCATTCCCACAGTCGAAGGAGACGTTTCGTTTAAACGATTCGATGTTCATTCGTTTGCAGAACGATCCTCGAGAAGCAACAGTTTTTCCGTCGTTCGTTCGACAATTAATTCATGAATTAATGTCCTGGGAGAAGCGAAGACCGATTACAGGATCGCGACGAATAAGAAATACGTGTTTTCACGAGAATCTACACTGTCTCTGTCGTTTGCTTTCGAACTTACACTCTCTTGGGATGGAAGTTCATAAAACTAGTCAGAGATTTTCATTCGGATTCGTCGTTGCGATTTTTTTAACAAATTTATATCCATCGCGTGTAGCTTTCTTAACGTACGTGGTTTTCGTGGCTTTGTCTCTCGCGTATTGGATATTTTATTCGGAAAATATTTCGTATCGATATTTTTCTGTATGTAAAGTAACCGGAATAATTGATTTTTGTTGTGGGAAGAGGACAAAAGAAGAGGGAGCCGATCTCGGAATCATTCTTACGCATCTAGACGTTGGTCGTTGAATTTCTCGACTTCCTTTCCATCCCCGTTTCGTCTTCCGGTCTTGTATACAGGCGCAGGCATTACGGCAGAAGATACGAGGTCGTGTTTTCGCGGTGCAACGCACCAGGATGTACCAGGGACATGCAAATAAGCCGGTTCCTGGTTCCTCGCGTTTTCATGTGCAGTTAGAACGTTGCCCTCTGGAAATCCTTCGAGCGAACCGCGAGAACATCCCACAATCGCTTGAATTGTTTCCGGGAATATTTTGTTCTCTGAAACAACTTTGTTCAACAAAGATTTAATCGTTTATTAAGTTTTTCTGCACGTTTAATGCCACGCGTGATTAGGTACGATTTATGAATGGATTGTGCGTGTTATATTGGAAAATTTAAAATTTTTACTTCAAAATATAAATTTAACACTTTCACTGCTACGATGGTCACCGGTGATCGGCAATGGACATTTTTAACAATCAAATCAATCAAAAGTTAAATTTGAAAAATTAACGAATTGTATTTTTAATAATTAGAATTTCAGCGTGTCTGACTACATACGTTCGTTTTCACTGTCCCAGTCAAAGTATTACATTGAGTATTAATTTAATTGTCGATGACCTTTTGCCATCTTTCAGACAGTGTTATAATTCAGTGTTCATAAAAACTTCTGATCTTTGCCAGCAAAAAACTGAATTAAATGAGATTATAAACTAATCTGAACTGTGACAACACATCCTAATCTTAGTCCAATCATTTTTTCCGAGTGACTAATGAAATATATCTGAAATGTGTTCTTCCATTTTTAAATAAGGATAAAAAACGAAACTAAATAACTAATCGATAGAATTTTCTTGCCAATTAAATATAACGAATAAAAATAATAATTATAATATCGTATCTGTGAACCGTACCGTACACTTTGGATACAGAAATGAAATTCGAGGAGGCGAGGGGGGGCTGAAATCGAATAAGATTTTCCTCGATATTTCTGTAGAAGGAAAATTCTTGCTACCAGAGAATCGAGACCGTGAAGAAGTTCTTTCATCGCCAGCTATGGTACCGGATAAGCCAACCGAACGAGAGTCACGCGGCCCCCGGAAGTTGCGTCTTCTTCTGGTTCACAAGACGACGACAGGAAAACCGTCGCAGGAGATATGCAAATGCAACGGCGGCGGCGGCGGCCGCTTTCCTGCTAATTCGTTTTGCTCTCTCCAGAACGCGGCGTGCTCCGCAAATGTGATTTCGAGGAAGTTCCTCGTTGTTATCGTTCATTTCACCGAGGAGTAATACCGGTACGCGGCAACGTGTAGCCGATTAAAACGTTGGCCGATCGTCGGATGCGAAATATTATACACAGAGGTATTTCCCGGCTGTGCTTTCTAATCGCGATTAAAACGGTAATAATTACTGTCGGGTGGATTGTGTTTCGCGGCGAGCAAAAACGTGTGCTTCGCTAATTGTTCACCAGCTTCGCGGGAAGTCCCGCGGTGTTTCCTTAATTGGTAACGTTCGGCTTTCTGCGAAACGGCGAGTACGGGAAATAGCTTACGATCGTTCGTTTGGTACTGTTACGGCTGGCAGTGTGAGTCGCTGACGCCTTTAATTTGAAGTAAAAGATAATATTATGATATTTGGAACTTGGAACACCGAATGTTATCATATACAGTTTCATCTAATGAGATAACAAGGCAGTTAAAACACAAATTCTGTTTCAAAACTTATCTTACAAAATATCCGGTAAATCATAAAGAAAATCTGACAAAGGGATTTTACTGTAAGATACCACTTGATCTTTTCTATTTTCATATATATTGAACTGTTTGATCTCCTGTGTAATCTGACTTTTTAACTATGGGACACTTTTCTTTACTTTACTCTCGATAAAATAGGCAGAAATCGGTAGAATTAGCCAGAGTCGTTTTTATTCTGTTTTCGGCGTTTCTTACATCCGTTGCAATAGAAATCTTTTAAGAACATATCACCGTCGAAGCTTGGATAATTCCTCAATGGTAATCGACTCGCGTTTCACGATTTCATTATAAATAGTCAAAGATTCCCAACAATTACTTCTTCTCCTCGGTGTTTCTCATTTATCATACGTCATTCTTTCGACGAGTGTTTCTGACTCGGTTGAAATTTGAACAATTTTCATTCTGTTCCACTTTGACGACATTCGGTCCCTGCGGAGGTTATCGGGGATTCAGTCGTTGCAGCTCGAACGGACCGAGTTACCGAGTGCCTTTTATAAACTGTACACGCTCGAGTGTAACTGAAAACGACAGAAAAAGAGTGGCTGCATTTGCATGGCCACGCAGCTTTCCAGACGACGAGCCAGAGTCAGGTGTGACCCACTTCTCTCGCCCAACGTTTCGTTAACGCTACACGAGTTCTCATTCTCCATTTCTCTTTCGCCTCTTTTTCTATTTTTTTTATATCCCTCTCTGGTAGACGTATTCATCGCCAGCCGAGCCACGAAATCACGTTTTTCCAATTATAATACCGTCAACGACACTTCCGGTAATCACGAACCCGCAGTCGTTTATACGTCCCTCGAGCCAGAAGAAATTTCGAGGAGAAATGAAATGTGCAATATCGTCGAGCATGATATATTAGGCTGGCAATTAGATTTATGACGATTAGTTCAACCCTTCGCTAAGGCTGGAGATACCGTATTCTTGAACAATAATTAACGAAAGAAATATTATATTTTTGGGAATTAGGAAATTTTGGAAGACTGTATTTGTAGAAATTTTGAAATATTATTATTCCAGCTATCTAGGGAGTTAGGAAGTTAATTTAACACGTTGACTGCCACAGGGGTCACCGGTGACCGGCACCCGAAATTTTGTACAATCAAATAATTACCAACAGAAATGATCAAATAAACCACGGATAGCGTTAATATTAAGCTAATAATGCTAGCTGTTGAATTGAAAAGTTAAATTTGAAAATTAGTCGATTGTATTGTTAATAATTAGGATTTCACCGTGTCTGGCTACGCACGTCCGTTTTCATTGTGGCAGTCAACGTGTTAACACGCTGAATGGCACAGTGAAAACGGACGTACGTAGTCAGACACGATAAAATTCGAATTATTAAGGATGCAGTCGATTGATTTTCAAATTTAACCTTTCAATTCGATAGCCAGCATTGTTAGCAGAATATTAACGCCACCCGTGGTTTATTTTATCGTTTCTTTTGTTAATTATTTAATTGTGAAAAGTCACCGGTGACTGACGAGGCGCTTCAAGTGTTAAATATTATACTTTGGATCAAGAAATATTATTTTTAATTACAATACCAATTACTTTACCGATATAATTCTTCGAACTGATTATATTCACGATGGTTTCAGGTACCCCAAAACAATAGAACAGGTGTCGGCAACCCTTTATGGCTGCGGGTCAAAATCAACCAAAATGTGAGTATTAAGAAGACGATTCGGGTTAACGGGTATTTTGAGGGATGTATGAAACTTTATGTTTAATGTCACGTTACTGAGTTACGTAAGATTCACTTTGACCTGTTATCTTCTTCCATTTCTCTGAAAGCTGAATGATACTGTTTTTTTTTTCACTGCCAGACAAAGCGTTGTGTGCAAATTGGGAAAGAAACTTTTGGGACAACCTAATATATGTCGGTGAAATCATAGGATCGATGAAAACAAACTTTCAGTGAAATAGCGTCAGTGAGTAAGCCTTCATGATCAAGTGATACGGATCGACTTGTGTCTCGAGTATTGAAAAGAAACATGCACGTCGATGATTTTTGTTATAGAAAAACCAACATATATTAATCTTTTCAGTACTCGATAAAATCATTCCCATTGCTAATACTTATCAAGTACACAGGAAACAAAGAAACTTCATTTCTTCATTATTCTACAAATATCGAGGATTTGCCAGAGAGCATCGTTACTCTCGTTGCGTAACTATTATGTTTCCCGTCGCGTGCCTTTTATTTCCCTTCATACTTCAGACTTGCTCGCAACAATTCCCGTACAATTTCCTACACAGGGCCGACACCCCGTCTACCACGGGCAAAGAAGAATACGACGCCGAGCGGCGGCGTGTGTAACGTGGAATACTAGAAGGGATTTAGTAAAGTCCGGCCATAAAGAGTAAATTACGATGTCGGTCTCGCTTCACAGTTTTACGCCGTGCCGTTGTCGTCGTCGTCGTCGTCGTTGCCCTCCGTCCGTTGTTCTCCCGGACATTGTGAACCTGTCGCACACTTTCTCACGCATGTAATATACCGAGCATACCTTCCGGATATCGTGGGCGAAATACTCCGATTAGTTTTTCAGGAATTTTCATATTTAATCGGCTAATAGAATTATCTACTCGTTATTTTGTGAATTATTGTTGGCAGAATGGCGAAATAAAGTCGCGAACGTTGAATTATCAGATTACCAAAATTGACGATGTTCTAACGGGGAACCTTTTCGACACGAAAGCTTGGGAGGGATGGTTTTCGTTCGAAACGAAGCTAGTTTACGAACATCGATCGTGGTTGCTCGTTATTTTTCTAAACAAAAGGGAAAACAAAGTGGGGAAAAAATGGCTACAGTAAGCCAAGCCATAAAGGAACAGGAATTATCGAGTGAAGGTAAAGGTAAGCGATAAATTCGAGACGGCTTTAACAGTATCGTCGTTTCTCGGTCTTTGCAATTTCTCAAACGACACAGCTTGCACTTTCTTTTGCCCTGGTTATTCCGGTGATTCTTTCATCGAAACTCACCTCTTCCATCCGGAAGTTGGCCGATTTTAATGACCTCTGTTCCCGTTTTTAAGACATGCTGTCGTTACACTCGAACACCCATCCCATGGTTTTACATACAGGGTGTCCCGTAACTAGTGTAACATCGGGAAATGGGGGGTAGCTGAGACGATTCTGAACAACAATTCCCTTTGCTAAAACGTTGGACGAGGCTTCGTTTTTGAATTATTAATAGAAAGCACTGACCAATCAAAGCGCGAGTAGAGCACGCACTCGGCCGTGATTCGTTCCAGTCCGACGTTCCGGCTCGAAGTTACCCCATAATTACCCAAATTAAAATTCTCATTTCGAAAACGGTCGAAAAATTGAGAGCTGGAAATATGGAAATATGTATATTAACACGTTGAGGGGCACAGTGAAAACAGACGTACATAGTCAGACACGATAAAATCCTAATTATTAAAGATGCAGTCGATTAATTTTCAAATTTAACCTTTTTAATTCGATAGCCAGCATTATTACTTACAATCAGTATTATAGTCTTTTTTGTCAATTATTTGATTGTACGAAGTTTCGAGTGTCAGTCATCGGTAATAATATTTAACATTCAGTTTTCAGAATCAACATTAATTCCCAGATTTAAACGTTAAATATTTCTGTATCTATTAATTAATAATATATAGAAAATAATTACCATTCCTCCTCCCCTTATTCTTCTGTTTCTTATCCGAGCTAATTAAATCGAAAGGCACCACCAACTGTTAATTGCAATAGCTATCGACGCCTTGATTCGATGATATTTCGCGACGTAAAACACCGTGTATATCACAGAAGGGAAGATGGGAAAGAAACGATTTTCATAATTGCCCTCGCCTTAATTAGCGACGGAATTGTTCGACGGATTTGAGTTCTTTGACGGAAACGTCAGGGCAGCTCGATCCGGAAGTTCCACGAAAGGAGCCACGGAAGCGTCGCGCGAAGATCACGTTACGCATTCGAACTCGAAGGAACAATTCCTGGCTAGGATATCTTCGTGATGGTCGCGAATAAAGGAGCCAGGTCTCTGCGTTACAATTACCCGTTGTCGCTACGACGAACAAAACGGGGCTGACATTATTATTTTCTTGAATATGGCGGACGATCCTCCTCGAAAATGCTCTCCAACGGTCGTCTGGATGTAATTCCCTTAATGAATCCAAACGAGGGATCTTGTCCCTTCGTGGACGGTTATTCTCAAATAATTTCCAAGAAATTGGGAAGGATTCTTGCGCTTTAACACGTAAATTATTACGGAAAAGTAGGGTCATATTTAAACGAACAAATTAGCTTCCCGTTGAAACAAACTTTTGTTATCGGAATTTTTTCATTTCTTAATGCTTTCACCGCAACCTTGGTACTTCTTATATTGTTTTTTATTAATTATATTTTCTTGGGGTGGAAAATTGCTGAATCAACTTCCAATAATTTGGAATTGCAAATTTTAGTTTCGACTTTTTCCATTATTCCATTATTCGGATATAAATACATTGAGAGGAGCAAGGTTGATGCTAGAAACTGAAATCGAGAATCCTAATCGAATCGGTCGATGGTAAGCTGCGAACTATCGAACTCTTTAAGTGGTACAAGCTACTTTATGTATCAGAAACTTGCTACCCCACAGTCTGACCCGAACTTCGATACAAATTCAACTGACTGTACTTCCGGTTCTCAGCAACAATTTATCACGACCAGATGCTCGCTTGGTTTGCTTCTCATAGCTATTTCGTTCAACAATTAACCTTTAACCACCGTAATTTCAAATGGGAACTCCTGGGTTAAAGGGTAAAATACTTTAGCAAAGAAAAAAAATCATACACTACACCACCGTGTAATTTTGAGTAGGAAAAGTATTTTAACCCTTTGCACTCGAAACATTTTTGGACGTAATCGGATTTCATCTAATTTTTCCAGAATCTGTTGATTTTTATTCCCTTCTTTGATTTTCTATAATTTAGATTTCGTATTTTAGAATACTTCGATAAATTAAACATGGCGCCTCAGAGGCAAAGGGTTAATTTTAACCGGGTCACGTTCGACCCTGCGATGGTGTTTAATGGTTAAAACGGCACCATTGAGTCGAACTTATTACAGACACCGTTAGAAGAGGAAAGACGAATAAACGATCGAGATATTTCAACGATTATTTCGCGTGCTTTCGCGAATGCAGCGGTTCGCAATAAAGTTTCGGTAAACTCGGCTAAGGGACCCATAGTATCGTCCATATTTTTCCGGCTCTTCCGGCTCGAAAGTTCGAATTATTGTTTCGTCGGTATTTCAGGGGGTTTCCAGGGTGGCAAGGGAAAACACAACAACGACCCGTTTCCGTGCTAGTTATTCGAAACGCCGGTCTGGCTCGAGATTAAAGTTCGAATTGAACTGGAACTACTTGCCGGGGAATCGGTTCGTATTCGGGTTAATTAAGGATTAAGAGTAAGGAAGCTTTCGTGCCGTGGATACGAAATGCCGCGTACGATTGAACACCCCGTGGTGGGGAATTGGGGAACAGGGAAGCACCGGAAGTAACCTGCACAACCCTTCGAACGCTTTGGGTTTGGCAAACGAGCAACTTCTTGATTGAAATTAATTTAACTAGTGACAATGAATTTTATTCGTTCCTATTGAAAATCGTACACGATTACGAGGTGAAAACTGAACGTCGACGATTCACGATTAACCTGAAAGTTTTTTAAAGCGCGAGACAAATTGCAGAGATTCTTCCTAAACGAAATAAGTTTTGGCCGGTGATTCCAGCTTGAAATTTAATCAACCGAACACAAAATTCGTAGGGGGATAAGTTTTACGTTGTTTTCCAAAGAAGTTTATTACAAGTTCAAATTTGGAAACCCTGATTTATGGTTAAATATATTTTCTAATTGTTTAATCCTCGTTTCGTTAACAAATAATTGACAAAAGAGAACTATGAAATAAACCGCGGATTGTGTTAATATTAAGCTAATAAAGCTGATAATCGAATTGAAAGGTTCAATTTGAAAATCGATCGACTGCATTCTTAATACAGGTATAACTAGGATTTTATCGTGTCTGACTACGTACGTCCGTTTTCACTGTACCACTCAACGTGTTAAGATCTAAAATGGAATTAATACTAGGTTAGTTAACAAAAGTCGAAGAATAAAGACACGATTATTAATATTTTACTTGTTTACGATTATTAATATTTCACATATTATCCATGAAAATGTTCGCTTAAACAAAAGGATGTTGCCAGTAAACAGGTGAACGTCGATGAGAAACGACAGGTCAAAGGGGAGTTTCGTCACTAATTCATTGAAGCAAACGAAGAATGCCGACGGTGTTAATCCATTTTGACAGTGGGGTCGACCGTGACGTAGGCTAATTAATATTACTTATTCATCAGCCGTGATGCAGTCCGGCTGCATATTGCATCGTGGTTCCACGCAACGCTACTAATCAGCGTCGAGTTACCCGATGCTTACCACTTTTACGACTGTACGAAACATTATTAACATAACGTCGAACAACAGTCATTGATAATGACGAACGTAAGCGTGTTATTAACCGAAGCTAACTTCATTCAGCCTAGAATATACCTAGGATCTCTTTAGATTATCTCTGGAATATCCCTAGGCTCTGCCGAGTCATCTGTGAGATACTCCTAGGATTCCAATAAGGTATCTCTAAGAATTCCTAGGTTCCCTCTAAGTTATTTACAGAATATCCCTAGGTTCATAGAGTTATCTTTAGAACATCCGTAGGCTCATAGAGCTCTTTAGAATATTCCCAGGCTCATAGAGCCATCTTTAGAATATCCCTAAGCTTATAGAGCTATTTTGGAATATCCCTAGGCGGATAGAGAATCCTTTGAAAATCCCTATCCTTAGAAAATCCCTAGGCTCATAGAACTATCCTTAGAAAATCATAGAGATATCTTTAGAATATCCCTAGGCCCATGGAGCTCTCTTCAGAATATCACTAGGCTCACAGAGTTATTTTTAGAATATTTCTCGCAGAGCTTTCTTTTGAATATCCCAAGGCTTCTCTCAAGGCTAACTATAAGTTATCCTTATGCTGTTACTAAATTTTTCTCGGACCAAGGACAAATTAGTAAGACATTAATCAGAAAAACGATGGAATAATACGAAACGTTGGTCACCTTGTTCCATCGAAAACAGCTGCAGTTCAGTTTCATTAAACTTTTGCGCGCGATTCACGGACCGTCGCGCGGCAACGTTCGAATTACGACGGATCTAAAAGTTTCCGTGGCTCGTCGAGGCAGAATTAAACGGGACGACGAGACGTTCAGAGGAAAACGGCAGGATGGCTTTGGCCGAAGCGTCAGAAGACAAAGTATCACGACGGGGACACTTTTCGGCAGGGATATTGTTGTGTACGCGGGCGCATAAATCTAAAGTTTCCGGACGCAACTGTTCGCCCCGTGTTCCACCGAGCTAGGAAATGGAACTGTTGCCCGCAAAATACCTATCCGCGGCTCTTAGTTTATGACGTTACATTTTGGCCCGGGCCTCGGGTAATATACGTGTAACTCGGGGAAGCAGCAAGATACGTCGGGGCTGAAATTCGATGGCCCGATTCGACGCATTGACCCGACGCGGATAACTACGTATACACCGGCTAGACAAATAGTGTCCCTTCCGTTCAAAGACAAGAGATCAATCGATTCCGTTCCTCTTCGGTCGCGCGCCAACGTACCGTCCCTTATCGATCAATCTGCTTAATTAATTATTATCAAAATTGCGACGATTTCAGTTTTTTCAGAGATTTTTTATAGGCTTCGATGTATAAAAGTATCTTGACATAGTACTTTCGACAAATTATCAACGAAGCCATTTCGTGATACAAAAGGTTCTATTTTAGTAGTAATTGAAAAGTCCTAAGTAATTAACGTCCTATTGAAGGAATCTCATTAGAACTTAGTAACTGCTGTGCAACGTGTGCTAGACGCACCAGTAAACGAAGAGGATGTAAATTAATTTTCTGATCTCGATGGGTGCACACAGAGCGGGGCTTGATGGCTTTTATACTGTGTATCGACGTTTAAAGCTGCCACGGCTTCGACAGCATCGATTGCATCCGCTTTCCATGGGTAGCTTGCGAGAGCAGATTGGTCCATGATTGTTAAACAATCGTTTAATACCCGCTATTGAACCGTCAGAGAAAAATAAATGTAAGAGAAACGAAAACTCGACATCCCCGAGGGAAAGCTCTGTGCCATTGTTTAGACCAGTGGTTCTTAACCGGTGTTCCGCGAAATTACGAAAGTCGAATTTTTTTTTTATAATATAGATGGGTCATTCCACGCCAAATCGATCACTTTTTGCAGTCACCATCGGCGATTTTGTTCTAAATGAAATATGTTGTAGTCCATGTGAAATTAGGGGGGGTTTAAGTCATCATTTTGCCGGTTTGGAATTTGTTTAGAAATTACAGGCCTTCGAAGTTTGCAATTTTTGCCAATTTTGACGAAAATGGGCTCCACTTATTAATTTTTATCTCAGAATCTATTTGTCCGATTGAGCTAAATTTTTTTTTGTTTTATAGAGGAAGGATGGGGCTATTATAAAATAATTTTTTCAACCCCGATAATTAACTTTATAATGTTGAAAAATGTAAACAAATTCTTTTTTTGCGTTTTTTGCGATGATGGGCCAGAGTGATTTAAATTTTGAAAAAAATATCATCATATTCTTTGAAGTTTCCCCTTCAAAATAAGCCCTTCAGAAGGATGGAGAATTGAAAATTGGCGTCACAATGAGCTGGAAAAGTCGCGGAGTACCCCCGTTTCAGGTAAGCAAGTCGTGCGCTCCGCTATTATGGTTGGTTGTTTATACCGCTGGTCTCAAAGTAATACCAGCAGACTTCGAAATAACCCTGTTTACACTTCGAGAACTATATTTTTAACCACTTTTGGTCAACTAAAGCATTTTAATCATAGCTTTATTAATATGTAGATGTTAGTTTCTATACTAACTTAGTTCTTTTGTGTATATAACAAAAGGATGAAAAGTGACTTGCTTGTTACTCCAATGGTAATGATTCTATCCATACTTCTGACCATTCCCCTACTTATCCCTTCTCGATAGAAGGAGACCACCACCTTCCCACGGTTTCCATTAGGCAATGTCACCTCTTTTGTGAAACATATTCAATTAGTATAGACACTAACATCTACATATAAATAAAGCTATGATTAAAATGCTTTAGTTGACCAAAAGTGGTTAAAAATATAGTTCTCGAAGTGTAAACAGGGTTATTTCGAAGTCTGCTGGTATTACTTTGAGACCAGCGGTATAAACAACCAACCATAATAGCGGAGCGCACGACTTGCTTACCTGAAACGGGGGTACTCCGCGACTTTTCCAGCTCATTGTGACGCCAATTTTCAATTCTCCATCCTTCTGAAGGGCTTATTTTGAAGGGGAAACTTCAAAGAATATGATGATATTTTTTTCAAAATTTAAATCACTCTGGCCCATCATCGCAAAAAACGCAAAAAAAGAATTTGTTTACATTTTTCAACATTATAAAGTTAATTATCGGGGTTGAAAAAATTATTTTATAATAGCCCCATCCTTCCTCTATAAAACAAAAAAAAATTTAGCTCAATCGGACAAATAGATTCTGAGATAAAAATTAATAAGTGGAGCCCATTTTCGTCAAAATTGGCAAAAATTGCAAACTTCGAAGGCCTGTAATTTCTAAACAAATTCCAAACCGGCAAAATGATGACTTAAACCCCCCCTAATTTCACATGGACTACAACATATTTCATTTAGAACAAAATCGCCGATGGTGACTGCAAAAAGTGATCGATTTGGCGTGGAATGACCCAGATATTAACTTATATATAATTAATAAAACGTGGATAAGAAGATTTGATTTAAATCGAGTTTTCTTTAAATTTAAAATGTACGTGTATTGGAGCCCTTGCTGAATCAATTTAATTTATTATAAAAGTCATGTCTGCATTTTTTTTTTTCTATTTATATAATATAGTATTTTTCTACCTCATCAAATATACAAACTATATATTTTATATTAAATATATTTAATAATCGTCTCTGCCTTCAACTTGCAGTTATCGTCAACCTTCGGGAAGCCGAATATAGCCGAAGCGTGTTTTGTATTGTACGGAACTTTCGGGAATCATCGAGTACGCGGCGGAAAAACCCGATCGATTAATATTCTAGAAAGAGACAGCTACACACCTCCCTTACGGCAAAGCTGGCACCCCCTCTGCGGAACATTCCGTCCATATATCCTTAGGTCCATGGTTTTAAACAAAAGATTCATCAAATTCCTTTACAAATTTCTACCATCAATCACACACCATCAACATCTCCAGAGACAAAGGCAGGAAGAGAATCGCTTCGTAGCTCTTTTACGTCCGCCAACGGAGATCCGGTACACTTGAAAACTAACCTGTCGATGTTGCACGGATCGGTTCGCAGTCCTCGAAAGCCTCGTCGCCGGCAAATCAAAGCGGTAATCGTTCGACGGAATAACACGTGGCCGGCGTACAAAAGAGTGAAGAAAGATGGGCAAGGTATCTGGTAAGCTTTCCTTGTTCCACGATCGTAGAGGGGGGATACGAATCGAGTATGAAAAGAGGAGAAGAAAAGCTTTGTGTGTCAGAGCCCGGTATCGACACTCGAATCCAGCTTGCAGCAGGAAAACCGTGTGTGGATATTCCGCATTGCCGTAGGTACGGCACGTCTGCCATGGTCGAGCTGCGGTGTGACGGGCCATTGTGTGGTTTCCTATGGCAAATATCGTACACGTACCACCACGTGAATAAACACAGACGATCCCGGGGCACACGCACGGTATCGCGTGTGCAGGCGTGCGTGTACCTGTGTACACCCTGGGCTTGATGTGCATCCAGAGTTAACCATCCAACGTTTGAATGGAAACGCTTCACGCACGCTAGCTCCTTCGATTATCGATCGGACATCGAACGGCGCCGAACCCCTTTGACATCGAACCCTATCGGACGTGGTCTTCGACGAATCGTTATTTAATCTCAGAAGAAATTTTGATTCAACGCCTGTTACGACAGATAGGAAGAAGGCGACGAGGCTAAGTTAAGAATACTCCGAAGTACCGTGCGTCGTCGATCTTTCGAATGAATTTCTGGTAGGTATTTGTAGGATGGAAGGAAAATCTTTCGAAGTTTCTATTTGTCAGGGCGCTATAGGAATTGGAATTTCAAACGAATAGCCATACGTATGCGTGTTGTACAAATAGGTGGACAACTGTTGGAGCATCCGGTCGAATTAGCTTGGATAGGTCGCGAATCGTTAGGCGATTGCTTGGCGAACCGTGAAAATCGGTTTCGGCCACTCAAGGGACCGTGGCGAAACGCTTCCTCGTGACAATTTCCTGCTCGACGGGAGCTACGCTAATGGTGGCAGACATCTGGAAGTTGTTCGAAATTTGATCAAGGAGAGGTGCTCCACGTATCCTGGTACGATGATTCGAAACGATAAAATTATTAATTGATTTCGAAACGTTCATATTCTAACAGAATTTCATGACATAAAAGTGTAGCGAAACGGCACTTGCGATACATCAATTTGTAGCTTAAAGTATAGCAAAAGTATAGAAGTATAGAAAATAGTTGATTGTTCTTTGAATTAAACCAATGAACCGGTTTAGCGAAAATCCCAGTTGTACGTTCCAACGAAGAGCCATCCATTTTATATCGAGAATATCAATGAGTCGCTTACATGGTCAATTCCGTTGAACTTTAAGCTTCAAACTGATATATCATATGTTACATGTAGCGACACCTTTGTGTCATGAAATCGTGTCTGTTATAGAACAATCTCGTGGCACCGCTTGTAAAATCCCGAGCGGTTTCAGGAAAAGCAAACGGAAATTGGTGCATTTCTTCGACGATACGACGTGAAAAATAGCGTTACGAGGAGGAAAGTTTTCGTGTGACAACGCGACCGACGATTGCCACTTCTCCAGGTTGGAGGAGGGGAAACGGACCGGACCAAAGTGGAAAGAACTTTAAACGGCAATGAAAGACCGAATACCGAAACTCGATGCCGATAATCCTCTTGGACTTTTCTTTTCCTCGCAGTTTGTTCCGAGGAAAAACTTGGCCCGACACGCGAGCTTGATCTCCTTACCTTTCATTCGCTTCCTCCTACTTTGTTCGCCTCGAATGGCCCAGAAACGTGGAAATAGGTGTTCGATCAAACTCGTAACCGACGAAACCGGGTGCACAGGGGTGTACGACGTTTCGTTGGAATGCACTTTCGAACTCTGATTGCCGGAAGAATTTTCCTTCTTTTTTTATTTCTTGACTTCTTCGCGTCGTCGATCGGGACGGTGGAAAGTTGTCGGAAAGAACGGGAAAACTCGAAACAGAACGACACACCGTTTCTGTACGGTGTTCAACTTTAACGAGATCGCTTATTACGAGGAAAGTTCGAACGGTCGTGTAACTGGTCGCAACATCGACAAATTCGGTCCAACTTTTACGCTCGGTCGATCGGGAACGGGGTGTTTTATATTCGAAGACCAATAGGGGCAGGTTGTTACTTTCACAAGCTGGTCGAGAAGTTTCCGAATACGAATGGAATCGTTGATTATCAGTAACATTCTTTTTTTCTCATCAATTCTGTGATAGTATTATTTAAATCAGGTAGCTTAAAAGAAACTTGCAACTCAAAGCACTCAAACAAAATATTACGCCATTATCAGGCGGGCCGCAACGCAGCGCACTTAGCGCATCGTTTGTCAAGCGTATTTTTGCGCTCGTTGCGATGAACGCCTCATTTGTATATGATACGCGAAGCAATAACGCGATCAATAACGAATAATGCGCGATCGGTACGCTCGGATGTAAGATCAACAGACGACTAACTTAATGAAGTTAATCAAAATTGCAATGCGTTGCGGCCCGGCACCATACCCACAAATATAAGAGTCGTCGTGGAGGAATAGAGGACAGTCGGACGGTGGTTGGTCTAGGTCAGACCTGTGTAACGTCTTGCTCACGAGCAAATTTCCCCTCCCGAGGGATTCCTACTCCGACCAAGACCACCATGCACGAGATCTCCCGTGTCCTTTTACCGCACCTTGCGCGCCTTTGTGTCAGTCGGAGTAGGGGTAGCTCGGGAGGGGAAAATTGCTCGTGAGCAAGAAGTTACACAGATCTGGTCTAGGTAGTAACACGACCGCCTACAAATCTAAGGTTCCCGGGTCCGATTCCCGCGTCCGCTTTTTTCCGCGATGCCTACACTAATGTATGCTGTTGCAATTTTTCAATACGTTGCGGAGAGGCCTGGGCACGGCTGTAGCGTGCAAAACAACCCTGCAAATTTACGTATACGAATTTTAGCTTAAGAGTCGGAATCGTTTGTCCAAGTGTTAAAAACAGAGCCAAGTTTCGTTCGGTTCCAAGAAAATCAAATTCCTGCCTCGTAAAAGGGACCGGGATCGTAGCTTGAGCGTTTCCGTTAACGAGTATCTCATTCACGTAGTTAAAGACAGGCAAGGTGGTCTATTTGAAGTTGGTCGGTGTAGCTACAAAGGGAAGATCCGACAAAGATAGGGACAGGACGGAACGGAGGGTGCGATTTTGGTCGAACACGACACGGTAGGGATGAAGGGTTAGAGTAGTAGTAGTAGGAGGAAGAGGGTCGGGGGTGGAGGACGATTACACAGGTGGATGAAAAGCGGGTCTGACCCGCGTGCACCCCCGAGCATCGGGTTAGTCACATATTTGCCGACGTACGAAGGACTAAAAGCTTTTCACTCGTGGCTGCTCTATTTTCGATCCCGTAAATCGTGTTCCGTTGCTGTCTTTCCGCGGAACGTGAAACAAATGTGCCCCATTCTTCGTTACGATCTTTGTACAAATTTTCACTGAAATTAAGAGTCGCCTATGCTTATTGTGCGATCAACCCTTTTATTAAGAGACAATCTAACCGGTTAAATGGGTTCGACGTGGGCACACTCTATTGCGATGCGATTGACGTGCATACACGTCGCGTCGTGTGAAATAAAAAATTACCACTGACCATCAAAACTCGAAATTTCAATAAAATGTAATAAGAATATTATTTGGCGGTACGTTTCATTTGTATTACCGATACAACTGCTATGTATTTTATACGAAGGGGATTTGTGACCCGAAACCAATTACATACGTAAACCGCGACTTGGACAGCGAGCGTTGATTTGCGGAGGAATTGCTTCAGCAATCAGCAGGGCCAATAAAATGGCCCCTTGCTTTGCGAGACAGAGCTCTAGACATGTTTGAATACAACAGCGAGCATTCAAAACAGTATGAACGAAACAATCCAAAGTTTCTTTGAGCAACTATTGTACTGATATATTAAATCTGTACAAATCTAAAGCTTAAATTGAAAACCAATTTAAACATTAATTCGGTGTTATTTGTTATTTCAAGGGACTCGATGTCATATATATAACTATATATTTTTGCTCCCTTTTGGGGATAAATAACGAACGGCGTGGAATTGTTCTTCAGTTGAAAATTTGTCTGGCTTGCCTGTCGGATTTTATTAATATGGAAATGGGATTTAATATTGAAAGAAGGCCAGCTTTCGGATTCAACACGTTCCATTCGCTGTTTAAATACCGGGCTATTTACATCCGGACTCGTTAGCTCGGAGCTTCTTTCGTTGGATAAACAGAAACTTTTCCGGGCCAAGATCTTCCGCCATCACTTAAGTAGAAGAATATAATAGAAAACTTTCGAAGTAACCGGAAGATATTCGAACGCTTTTATCCTCTTGTTTAAATTCGAAGGATCTATACTAATTTTGGTACAACTTCGACCTCGAGAATCAGCAAAGATTAAAATGATACCTCGATGAAAATCAACTCGATTCTTTATAGATTTAACAAAACCGAAATTTGTCAAATTCAGTCAGTCCTGTTTGAAATTTTTATGCAAAAAATATTTCTATGATACTAATGTATTAGTAGTGCACGACAATGCAAGGTAAATCAACAATGCTTATTGTTTTCAATTTCCGAGAATTTCAATCCGAATCAAGTGCAATCAAATTCATTTTCTTCGTTGTTTTATCGTTTACCGTCCATCGTGCGTTATTTTATCCGGCTATTTTCGATATTGTATATTCATAAACGAAAATCACTCGCTGTTTATTTTGAAAACGAACAAACCGAATGTTTGAACGTCGACAGGTTTTTATAAAAGCTGGAGCGTTTATCGAATTTATTAATTGATCACGATCCCCCGTTAACAATTGTGTCCGTTCCTCCACCGCTCTCTATTTATTTTATTTCATCCCCTTGCTTTGTTACATTGTTACGGATGATATTTCGTTGAAGGGCTTTCAATCGTCGTCACTGAAATCACAGATTAACTCCGTAACGAACAGAATAAAAATAGAAGAAGAAAGAATGAAATAACGTTGAAAATTGGGGAAAGAGATGGAAAATATGTAATTTGAGGAATTTTGGGTTCGAATTGTCCAAATTTGAAATTACCTAAATTCTAATTAGCCAAATTTGAAATTACCTAAATTCTAATTAGCCAAATTTGAAATTACCTGAATTCTAGTTGGCCAAATTTGAAATTATTACCTAAATTCTATTTAACCAAATTTGAAATTATCTAAATTCGGATTATCTATACTTGAATTATGCAAATTTGAAATTACCTAAATTCTAGTTGGCCAAATTTAAAATTACCTAAATTCGGAATATCTACATTTGAAATATCCAAATTTGAAATTACCTAAATTTTAATTAACCATATTTAAAATTACCTAAATTCTTATTAGCTAAATTTGAATTATCCAAATTTGAAATTACCTAAATTCTAGTTGGCCAAATTTGAAATTACCTAAATTCAGATTATCTCTATTCAAATTATCCAAATCTGAAACTACCTAAATTCTAATTACCCATATTTGCAATTACCTGAGTTAGAATTATCTATAACCGGATGACCCAAATCTCAAGTTGTCCAAATTTGAAATTATCCAAATTACAATTAGCCAAATTTAAACTATCCAAATTAAAAACTTTCCAACATCCAATTATGCAAATTAACCCAAAAACCCGAATAGTCAAATTTTCCCAGCTTCAATAATTATTAATTACCCTTTCTCGCGTTAAATGTTCAATCGCACCAGCGCAGCCGTTAATTAACACGTTTCTGCGTGGTAACACTTTTTCTTTTTTTTTTTGCAAACACGATAGCAAGAGGTGAATTTTGCCTCGTTGTAGCAACGCGTGTAACTTCGTCCATCTCCTGTTCCGCGGGTGTCAAAATTATTATCTCGTTAGCAGCAAGTTTTCGGTCCAGGACACGTTCAAACTTCCGGCAGCCAGCAGGAAGCGGTGCAGCGTAGAATATTCGCGAGGATCTACCAGCCAACGAAATCAGAGAAGCCATCGTCGTTTCACGAATTAAACATTGAAACAACCATGCTGGAATTATTATGGTCGTTCCACTTGGTCGACCATACGCATACATCGAAATCAAATTCCATCAACGTTTGTATTTCATTCGGCTACCAATATAATTGACGTTACGATTGCTTTAACCAAGTATCATTATCTCGTGTGTTTTCAGTTAGCAATAATTGTTAATTAAAAATTATCCGCTGTAAAAACCTCGATATCGTAATATTAATTCTAATAATTTGATCAACCACCATTTCAGTATGATTGTTGATCGTTGTTGCGTTTAAAATAAAGCTTCAATCGGGGAAGGATTAACAGTATTACGATTAAAAGTTTTCCAAAGATTTTTCTATGTACTTTTTTATTTTTTTACAATGACCAACAATTTTTCAACGGTGCAAACTCTGATCGTGCAAAAAGGTTTAGCAGGAAAATCCGGATATTGATCCGGCATTTGCGAAGGTATTTTTACGTTATCTCTGTTTCGCGAGTTTCACCGGGTCGGAAGCGTATTTTACATTCGAACAGGGTAGCTTGTTTTGTCGATACCAGTCGGTAGATTCGTAATTGAAAAGATAGGAATTCGAATTTCTTGTCTATACGCCGTATCGTGTAAATAAAACAATATCGACATCATTAGAACGTAAATCGATGGAATTTCCAAACTTTATGCAACTACGTCTCCCCGAAACAAAATTTTACCGCGCCTCCGTACCTTTTATTTTTTTAGTAGATATAATAATATAGACACGTTTTAAATAACAAAAATTTTATTATACAAAAAAATGAAAACTACTGTTAACAGAATAATAACAAGGTTTTACTATATGTCTTTTGTTAAAATTTAATGCGAGGGTTGTTGTTTTATTATTGACACAAAGTTTATCAAATCTTGGGGGCAATGTGGAGAGTGAAAATTAATATTTTATTCAAAAATTTTGGCGCCTCTCGCGCCTCTCCGGTTGGAAACTGCTGATCCAAATACTTCAGGAAATGGATATAACATTAAGTTTGCTTAGAATCTTTTCAATTATTCTTTCGGCAAGTTGAAGAAATTGTTCTTCTTTTCCTCTCTTTTTGCATAATTTCATAGTTTGAATTACCCAAATTTGAAATTACCCAAATTCTAATTAGCCATATTTGAAATCACCTAAATTCTAATAAGCAGTATTCGAAATTACCGAAATTAGAATTATCTATAATTGAATTACCCAAATCTGAAATAACCTAAATTATTACTATTAACCTATGAGCTATCCAAATTAAAAGCTCTCGAAAAGTATCGAAAAAACTATCATACAGATCTGAAATTGAAAAGCCGTCAGTTTGAAAAAGAAAATAAATATCAAACGCGTTTTTCCCAAAATCACTCTTTCGAAATTACACATGCAGTAACTCGAGTATACAAATTTCTTTCTTTCAATCACATTATATTCGTATCAAACAATACCCAAGTCTTATTATCATTGTTCGGTAGTTTGAATAATTCTCAATATAACAATCGTTTTCAACGGTTGGTAATCTACCACGTAACAAAGAACTTACAACTGCGAAAGATTCAAAAAGAAAGAAAATTATATCCAGACACGATCTAGGAAAGCATCGATAAGGGGTTGAAAATCCATCGGTGAAAGCGTAGAAGCAACGTAGGAAGCTGTCGTTACCGAAGAGACCTCTTTCCTGTTCGAGGGTGTCTCGTACCCTCGGGACGTATAGAGAATAGTAGGGAGAAGAGGAGAAGGAGTACCCAGGCCAAGGATAGGAAGGACAGAGGAGGGCAGAGGGTTGCTCACCTCTTCCTACATATTACGTCGAGTGACATCCAGGCTAATATCCTTCCACTTCCTGTCACTCCATCCCGGTGTGTCTATTCCCTTCGAATACGTGTGCGCCGCCGCCGTCGTTTTCTGTATAGCCCTCCCCAGGGAATATTCGAGGGGTACCTTCACGTGGAAAAAGGATGCCGTCGCTTTTGCAAGCCGAACGAAAATTCCCTCTGGCGATTTTCATATCCCACCGGCTCCGCTGCCGAACCCTTTTATATCCGTTGGCGTCGGTATTACAGAGTCGACGCTTCTTACGCCCTTGGCTGAAAGCTAAACACGCGTCAAGTAATTACGACGGCTTGCACAACACCGGGAATTTATCCTTTCAGACCAGCTTTCTTTGGACTTTTGTATGGGGTGTCGGGGGAAAACGAACGAACGACTGGTTAATTGATCTTTAACCCTTCGACTGCGGCGTGCTCAGGGAAATGTTTTTTTTTTTTAATCAAAGAAACAAAAATTGTAGTCAAAGATAAGTTGGGGGTTAAAGTAATTTTAGAAAATTATCTTAGCCCCTAGATGGCACCCTAAGATAGCGAGAATTTTTATTTCATTTTATACTCTTTTTTTATTCTAATTTTCGAAACTTTTGAATTAGTTCCTTTCGATATTATTCTCCTGATGGACGAATATATTTTGTGACAAGAAGCATGCCGAAATGTAGAAATAATGATTAAATATAAAAACACTACTAAGAAACGAAATTTTTAGACAAATATTCCAAGGAACCGTGCGATCTATTCCATTCGAAGCTCTCTAATCTCGTAAATTCATTTCAGCAAATTAATTTTATTCCATTCCAATAGATTTCCTGTTCGTAACTGTTGCTTTTTGATACAAAGTGGGCGATCAAAGGCAGGTGACGATAATCACGCCCATCATCCGACAAACATTTAACGTCCAACGACCTGGTGGCTTATAATCCCTGGTAACGAAAGGGTTAAGCGTTTCTTACCTCCCAAGATGAGCAGCGCAAGTCCCCGAGGTTTTAGACCTCGTTTCAAACAACCTCCATGAGATACTTTGTTTTATCGGTGTTTCGTAACCGGTTGCTTGCATAATGGAACGAACAGAAGGTGTATCAAAAACGACATACGTCGTAAAAATAGCAAATTTCTCTGTTAAACATATTCCAAAAGTGCTGATGAAAATGAAAAGAAAAAAAGGTGAAAAGGGCAGAGTTGGATTTCGATTACACGCAACAAAAAAAAAAAGTTCGAAACAACCGATCGCACGTCGGATCCAATCCTATCCTTTGATCCTCGCTTTGCATTTTAATGACCTATCGTCTGGCTGGCTTTAACTCGTGGCGAAAAAAGAAAAGAGCTGTTGTACAAGAAGAGTCAAGCTTTTGTACGAGTTGTTTGAAAATCAGATTCGAAAAGGTTCGCTTAATTTCTGTCGTCAATTATTTTGTTTCTCGTTCGTGTATGTGTGTTAATTATTAATTAGATACATCGGGTCTGCGGTAAAGAAGAGAAGAAAAGCTTGGATATTAATTTAATTTCCTTTGTATCGTAATATAATTGCAATCACTCAGATTTTATTAACGTTTCATTTTCCAGTTCAATGATTATACTTGGCACCTTACGAAATTATTGTAATATTATTAGGTAAAGCGAAATGTCGCTATTTTTAAACACTCGGATGCCTTTTCCAAGTCAAAGCAGCCAGAAGTTTATAAAAGAGGCATCGAAAGTTTCCCAAGTTGTGACAAGATAGTGTAAATAACCATAGAAATTATCTATCGAAACAAACCGACATTACCTTTCCAATATTTAGGAATCTTCGAACACCCAAAGTCCAGTTCGTCACATTTCAACGTAAATAAAAATCAGGATTTCTTTTTCGTCATAAAACCAAAACGATTCGAACTGAAAGTTTCGTTGAAAAAAAAAAAAAAAAAAATACCATCTCTCCAATTCCGTAACAAACGATTCGTGCAAAATCGTCGGTGTTTATTTTCGATAAAAATCTGGCGTCGAATTTGATTTTTACGAGCCCAGGTGTAAAGCAACGGATCGAATAAAAAGATTATTCGATTCGAGCCTCGGTGCCGAGATTATACCCGTAAATAATACCGTAAACTGTGATCCTCTATTAATGGGAACTGCCGCGTTGCATACGTTTTCGCATTGATCCGTTATCAAAGAGGATTTCTCGCAATAATTATCGCGTATACCAGCCACGGGATAGGTGAGGGGGATCGAAGGTCGAGACCCTAATTAGCGCGAGTCGACGTTTTCTCATTTTCCAGGCAATTGGCCACGCAGTCGCACGGCGAAACTTCGCCGACCAATGGCATCCGCGAAATCGAACCAACAAACTCGATATCTCTACCCGTTCAACCGGCTTCTCTGTATCGTCGTTGTTCTCGAAACTCGTCAACTGTTTTCTCCTATCTTTCCAACCAGCCAGGCGGTAATTAACGCCTGTCGAACGTTTCCTGCCGTTCGTCACTCCTCGGGTTTTTCGTTTCACTTTTACGCTCGTTTGTGGCACGAAAGAGCGATCGATATTCTTTATCCTTTAACACGTATTTTGCCGCAATCAAAATTACCAACGTATCGTTTTCAGCGTCCAGTGGATTTTTATAGACTCGAACTATTACAGATTCATCGTATAAAATATGAAGCGTTATAATTATTGTGTCGTTACGTGTACTTTTCGATCGCCTCGGGTTCTAATTAGAATCGTGAAAAAAGTTAATTAGAATTTCAGTTTCGTGAATGTTTTATTCAATTTTGTTAAATACCGGAATGGAATTTTAGGTAAAGGTGGTGAATTTTCTGAAGTAACAAAATACGAGAATATTCAAGCGTCCATTGTCGAGGACTAAGGACAATATGGTGTTCAGTTTTTTAATGGTCGTCGTTGAAAATGTTTTCATTGTCGAGCTTTTTCTGGTCACAATTCCTGCTTGAAAACGGGATCGTTTTGTCAGGATTTCTCGCGATAATTATTGTTTAGCAGCTCGAGGGGAAAGACGCAGAGGCTCTAATTAGCGTTTTTTCGGTCGCGGTGTTTCTCTTTGACGCGAAACAGGACGATGCTTCTAGGATGCTTCTGAATGGAAACAAAGAAGGAAAAAAAGAAACAGTGGAAAGGTTTTACTTCCTTTTCAGCTAATGATTGACAGACAAACTTTTATCCCTTTCGAAATCACGTTTACGTACGTAGCTAATCAGTTCGAAAATAATTATCTGAAGTATAAAATGAAACAGTTAATCGTAGCTTGCTTCTACTTCTTATTTATTCTTCCCGACATTTTCTCGGACTAAGGGGCTATACCAGTGTGAAAATTAGATGATTTTCGGGAATTTTCTTTTTAAAGAAATATTACACCCAACGATTTTAAACTTTAGGGATGTGTTTAGTTAGAAATTAAATATCTACAATAATTTTTTGGTACAAAAAACAAAAACGGGGGTCACCGGTGACCAGCACCCGAAATTTTGTACAATCAAATAATTAACAAAAGAAATGACGAAACAAATCACGGATAGCGTTAGCATTAAGCTAATAATCCTAGCTATCGATTTGAAAGGTTAAATTTGAAAATTAGTTGATTATATTCTTAATAATTAGGATTTCAACGTGTCTGACTATACACGTCCGTTTTCACTGTGGCAGTCAACGTGTTAAATCGAAAGCGTCGCGTCGGCGAAATTTCCAGATTAATTCTGCAAGTGAATTTGCGTTTCAAGAATCTTCGAAAAATAATTCCGAATATTTGTCCCGCCTTTTGATATTTTTATTCTATTTGAAAAATTGCTCCGTCGCCAAATGGCCGTTGACGTGGCTTCAATAATAATTATCAGTACGAAACGGAAGCGTTTGAATATTTCCGTGAACGATTGTACGCGATTCGACGTGCAAGTCGTCGTGGAATCAGCAATCTATCGACGATCTTAGGGGAACTTCAGCAACACCGTGTTTTCTCGAGAAGTATGTCTTTGTTCTGGCCATCACTTCGTCCCTGTGAAATAGTATCCAGTGATTCGAGCAGTCTTTGATCTTCTACTTCGGTTGATTGAGTCTGAACTAGTTTCATGCACCCCTTATGTCCTTTGAGACGTGTTTAGTCTAGCCTCGTCTCGCAGTTTCTCTGACGTATAATGCTCGGAACGGGCCACGTATGAATGAACCGGAAAGACGCCTTGTACAGGGAACTTCTAACAAAGATAGTTGTACAGTCAAATTTAGAGAATAGATTAGCATCTCGTTGAATACCCCTGAATTGCTACAACTTAATTGAAAGAATCAACCTTTTGACACGGCTACGATTCGATATTTATTGCTGGAAGTTGATCAAAATTCTCAAATTCTTGAAAAGATATGATATTTCGAATTTTCTACGCTCGAAAGGAGCGAAAGGGTTAAATTAGAATTAACCGTTGGATGGTGTGTAATCTAAACGATCATCTAAAGCAGGCGTCGGCAACCCTTTTTGGCTGTGGGTCAAAATCAACTAAACTACTAGGGATTATTAAAAATAGGGGTATTTGATATCAGGAATTATTGGAACTAGGGGTATTTACGCTAGTGGATATTTACAATAGGGACTATTTTCACTAGGGATTGTTGACTCCGGAGAAAATTGTACTAGGAAATATTGTCACTGGGGATTATTTATACTAGGGAAAATTGCACCACGGAATATTGAAACTGGGGATTGTTGACCCTAGGTATAATAAGATTAGGGATATAGACGCTAGGGATAATTATACTAGGGAAAATTACAACCTGTAAAATTGCACTAGGAAATATTAACACTACGGATAATTACACCAGGGTATATAGACGTTAGGGATTATTTACACCAGGGAGTATTGAAACTAGGGATTATTCATCCAAGGTATAAAAAGACTAGGGAATATAGACGCTAGGGATAACCGCACTAAGAAATATAGACGTTAGTTATTATTTACAATAGGAGAAATTGTACTGTGAAAAATTACAATATCATAAAGTGTTTGTTTCGTGTTTATGTTTTATCATTTATTTTTATATAGCATACTTTATTTACAGAACTCAAGTGGGTCACTTATTGATCCGCGGGTCATAGGTTGCCGACGCCTGATCTAAAGTATTATTTCCCAATGTTCCATAGCTTTCTGTTCAAACATTTCCTATCGATAACTTAACCAAGGATCGAAAGGAAGGCAAAACAAAGGCATATTGCTCGAGCAAATGAAAACAAAGATACACAACGGCGATAGCCAAATAAATCCGTACCCTGGATTCCCACGATTCCCTGGATT
This sequence comes from Stelis phaeoptera, assembly GCA_943735885.1. Lineage (NCBI taxonomy): Eukaryota > Metazoa > Arthropoda > Insecta > Hymenoptera > Megachilidae > Stelis > Stelis phaeoptera. The sequence goes on from OX030933.1 coordinate 11,951,505, forward strand.
TCGATGTTCCAGTACTCGGGGGCGAACCCGGACCCCCGTAAATACCCGTGAGCTGTCTATACGATCGGATAGACCACGCTTCTTGCCGGTCCATTCAAAATTCCTGGCCATCCGTCTGCAAACTGGATTCCGATGGAGACGTGTTCGTTTCGTGGCCCCGCCAATGCATTGTCTTCGAGTCAAACCTGTCCTGTCGTTCTGTCCCTGTAATCCGTGGGCGGGAACGTTCCCGTCTGTCTAAAATGATCATCCTCCGGGCTGTAACAGGATTTCGCGATCCTTGCGGCGAATTCCTGGACCACGATGCACGGATTTCCGGTATTACATCTCTAGGATCGTTCTCCTATCGATCCACGATCTTCTGGGCATCGTTGCGATCCACCTTCGCCCCTGTTTATCTCATTTCTCATTCATCGTCGAAGATATTTATTATTTCGCTTAACGTTCGTGTAAGTTCGACAAAGAACATAAGATTCATATAATGTAGGATACGAATTGATGTGGGTTGAGAGAAATACGCCGAATATAGTTTTAAGCAATTAACACTTTATCTACCGGAAGCCTACTAATAGACTTTTCAATACTACCCACTGGTAACTGAAAATCAATTAACAAACGTTTGACTATTATTTTTTTCGTCTATAACACTGTTGAAATAATGAAAGTTAAGCGTGCTACGATCGAGAATAAATGGAAAATACGGATTGCTCCCCATAATTCTCAATTACCATCAAATTATAAAATAGTAGGGTTTACTTTTCCATTCTAGAGCGGTAGATAATGTGTTAAGATACCACGCATGTCTTTCATCGCAACCATCGACATCGAATAACCGTTCCCTTCCCTTCCCTTTCGCATCGTCCCACTCCTTTCCTTCTCTGACCTCTGCCCCGCCACCACCTATCGCACACACTCAACGCTCACGCATACACATACTCGTTTTGCCTTCCCTCAATAATGCTAAATAACAAAGGAAAATATGATAATTCGATGATACCAACAAAAATTGACAAAAATTGAACAGTCGAGCTCGAAGGGTTAAAATACTGTGTTATATTTGATGATATCCAGTTTATTTTGTCAGGGAACAACGAAAGAGAAGAAGATGGTTCGAAGGATTGGATTGGTCGAAAGCGCGAAGAAAGTGGCCGATCGCGGGAAGGTTCACGGGAATTTATTAAACTACAACTCACCGATTCACGACCACGGGAACAACATAATCCCGGGGAAGTCGTGTAGAAATTTCCTTGTCGATCGGGGGGCGAGAAGAGCTTAAACGGGCTAGCTACGAACGATAAAGTAGAAAAGTGGATCGCGCCCAGCTCTCGCATTCCCTAGAAATTGAGCTTGCGAGCAGAACGGCCGCGTTTTTCCGCTTTATTCTCATCGCCTTTTCTTCTCGCACGTTTTCCTTCCGCCGCGTTTCCTTTTATTTCAATCCTTCCTTTTTCTCTTCTTTTTCTTCTTCTTTCCCGCCGTGTCTGCCACAGTTCGATCCCGATCTCGATGCATCGATGGAAGAGGTACGAGCATGAAACTTTTTGGAAAATTTCTCCTCCGGGTGTTCGAGTAAGTTTGGGAGAAAGGAAAGGGGGTTCGTTAAGAAAAATATTAATTTTCTTCTGGACGACTGGGATTAGAAAAGTTGGTTAGTTCGAAATTTATTTTTGACGAGTTCTGATCATTTGGATTGGACCTTGGTCATTTATCCTTAAGATGTAATATGAATTTTATTATGTCAAATCTTAATTATGTTAAATTATTTAACTCAATATACAGGGTGTTCCACGTAACACTAGTCACGATTTTTCAAGTATTTACGAAGATCTTATGACAAAATGTTTCGGACAAAAGTTGATCAGTTTCCGATTGGCTATACGATGATGTAAAAAATTTGAAAAAATTTTTTCATTTTGATAATTGTCAAGGTCACCTTCATATTTTTAAATGGCACTTTATATTTTTGATTTAATAGCATTATAGCACGTATCAAGACAAATTCAACGACCTAGTATAGGGCTATAATGCGATTAAGTCAAGAATATAAAGTGCTATTTAAAAAACTGAAGGTGAACTTGATAATTATCGAAATAAAAATATTTTCTCGAATTTCTTTTATAGCAACGTATTGTCAATCGGAAACTGATCAACTTTTGTCTAAAATATTTCTTCGTCAGATTCTCGCAAGTACTTGAAAAATCGTTACGTGAGACACCCTGTATAAACAAAAATAACGTGATTTCATGCCTCGAAATTAGTTTACGACACCTTCTTTTATATCGAATAATGATTTGAAAATGTTCTTGGAAATGGTCCACAGGAAATTGGACGAAAGGGTTAATATTTCTGCAACCAATAATATAAACTTTCAAATAGAACAGTTATCCCATAAGAATCCGAGTAAATTGCGACACAAAATTCACGAGAAGAAATTAATTGCCAAGTCAACAGAATATTCGGTAAAAATAGAAACACCAACGTTATTCGATTCTCGATACTCAACATTTCGTTCTTTTAAAAAGATCATTGAATACGAATCTCGATCAAAATTTTCACGAAGCAAAGCGACGAGGGAAAATTATAAACGAAGAAACGAGACGAAAGAAGAGCGTGGTAGTAACTGCGGCCGTTATGAATAGGAAAAGCAAGGGGAAAATGTAGGTCAGTCGGGTGGGTAGAAAATCACCGGTTACGGCTTGGTTGCCGACTGACAGATATTAAAGGGCCGACGACCAACGTCTCCAACGGAGGTCTCTTAAAGCCTCTTAATTAACGCCGACGAGAGGCTAGCCCGTGTGCATCTCTTTACCACACCCTTATCCACCTTGCCGCCTAGCTAACAGGCTGGGGAAATTGCTGCGGTTTACGCGTCCAAAGTACCACAGACACCGGCGCCTTCGGAACGCGTCTTCTTTTCTTGCCAACCCGAAGAACCATGGCCTGTTATTATCTCGTTAGACTCCCCATCTTTCTTGCCTGCCGTAGCAAAGATCTGGTTACAGCTGCAATTTTAGGTTAATCCAGGATCTTCTTGATTTTTGTGTTAAGAGTGTTTCGAAGACACGTGGGTGGAGTTATTATACTTTTGGGAATTTAGAAATGTTATATGTTGAGGGCTAAGAAATGTTGAAATATTATATTTTGTGGACTCGAGGGTTTAGAAATAGTGTAATTTTAGGGATTTAAGGGTTTGGGAATATTATAATTTTAGAAAATATTATAATTTTAAGGACTTTGAAATACTGTAGGAATGCAGAAATGTGGATGCATCATATTTTTGGGGACTTGGGAGATTGGGAAGTTTGGAACGTTATGTTCGTAGGAGAATAGAAATTTGGAAATATTATATTTTAGAGACTTAAAAATTTGTGTATTAGAAATTTGAAAATATTATATTCATGGGAACTTAAAATTTAGAAATATTATCAAGGAATTCAAGAATTTTGAAAATTTCAAAACCTGGAAACCTTGCCTCTTTGATCTTCCATAAATTTTATTTATCACAAGAAATAATTAATTTTACGCATTATCCATGGGAAAAATACTTGAAAAAGAAATTATATTCCACGTAGGACATTCACAAGAATTTATTCGAGCGATTATCTTCTTACGAAAAGGTTAACAGATCCTCGAATACGCAAAGCAGAAATCTCGTTGACACGGGTGCAGGATTAAGTCACAATAGCGAAAAGAAAGAAACACAGAACAATACAAGAAGCGTTTCTCCTATGCGGAGAAATTAATTCTTCCTCGCGAAAAACAAGCAACAGGAAGGCCTCGAGAGTTGAAAAGAAGAAAGAAAAGGTCCGGGAGAGCAGAAAATAATGTGATTTAATCTGTCGGGTCGTCGTGGGGTGGGTAAGGCAAAACAGAAGGGGATCAAATTAGTAGAAAAACACCGAATAGCCGGGCAGATTGAAAGAAACGACGGACAAAAGTTGCGAGCCAAGATGGGCGCGAACGAAAACAAAGGATAGGAAACAATGTGGAGGAAAAATGCGGGATGAAAAGAGGATTCTTTAAAAGGCGAGACCGGGTGTTCAATTAAACGAATGACGAAGCTACTTTCGTTAAGATCTCTCTTCGATACAACAAAACTGTCTGGATAAAGTTGTGGCTAAACAAAAGAATTTTGGTCAAAGATAACAAAACTTGAGATCTTCGTTAGCCAGTTTTGTAATTAAACATTTTCTTGTGTTTTTATGTTAAATCGTTTCGCTCGAAACATGGAAACGGAGTAATTTCAGACACATTCTTTATTGACACGTTGGCTGCCACAATGGCCATCGGTGAATCGGCACCCGAAATCGTTTACAATCAAATAAATGAAATAAACCGTGGACAGCGTTAGTATTAAGATAATAGTGATGGTTATTCGAATTGAGAAATTAAATTAGACAATTATTCGAACGTATTCTTAATAAATTCGAGTTTCAGCGTGTCTGACTACGTCCGTCCGTTTTCACTGTGCCAGTCAACGTGTTAACACTAGAACTACCGAATCGGATAAAATGACTGATTGATGGTTTGTTAAATTAAATCAGAATATTAATCAGGACGCTTTTATTAAAATGCGTGTTAATTTTTATCAGAATAAAGATCTACTGTATATGCTAATATATATTTTGTTCTTTATTTATGTGTTTTTCTATTCAATTTTCCAGTCGAAAGTCAGCATACATAAAACGTCGGTAGTGTTAATATTCTTACGTTGTCACATGGTGGAGGTATCAAGGATTAATACTCCTTTTTAATTTAAAATCATAGAATATCAAATTACCAATTTAATTTCGATAGCGTTCGTAGGCAATGGGAATTCCTATATGACTCTGATATTTTTCGTCTTCATAAGAATTTTCTTTCTGCGAAAGCAAGAATTTGTACTGTAATCCATGAAAGGTGCGCGACAAGTCGATGCCTGGTAATGGATTAATATATCAATTGAAGAAATCCCAATGATAAAAATCACTCCAGTAGAGTAACATATTTCAAGCAACCTCCTGTTATAGCACCGTTCACGACACGAAACTGTATGATGCTGTACCGATTTATCAGGATTTTCCTCGTGAGATACGGCTGTAAATTTCCTGCCAGCCCATTCAGAGTCACCGTCTATAACCGAGAAGAATGCAACCATCTCTTGGTCGTGTAGCATACAGGTTATTAGCTCGTGTTGCCCTTTCTTACCCTCTCTGTTTCTTGTTTAATCCCTTCCTTAAGATGATATTCAATCAAATCGTATCCAAACTGTACTGACGCGTATCTACGATAAAATTGTGTATATTGACTATGTAGAATTGTTGAAATATTCGAAATTATCCAAATTAAATATTTGAATATTCGAGCATTCGATTTACAAATCCTCCGAATTAGATATCCGGAAATTTGAGCTTTTGAATTGGAAATTATCCAAATTAAATATTGGAATATTCGAGCATTCCGATTTTCAAATCCTCCAGATTAGATATCTGGAAATTCGAGCTTTATAATTATAAATTGTATAAATTAAATTTTATGAATATTAGGGTATTAGAATTCCATGCTATCCAAATTAGATATCTGAAATTTCGAGCTTCCGAATTATTAAAATTTGGAGTATTCGAATCTGAAGTTATCCCAATTGTTCCAATTTCCAATTATTAAAATTTCTAATTTGAATTAGAGGGTACTCAAATTATTAAAATTCCAATTTATCAGAATTGCAACAGAGTATTAACACAGTTCTCCGAACGGTTGTGTTCGGTGGTAAAAAGCAAAACAAAAAAGGAAGCGATTCAATCAATTCGTCAGGCAACTCAATCATCTTCCATGACAGAGAGTAAAGCCGGTAAATTGATCGATATATATCGGATCAGGGATGATAGCAGTTGCGGGAATAATGCCGGGGAATAGATTTAAATAGCCGCCAGACTGACCAGGAACACGGTCGAAAACGTATTTTACGGTAATTTCCAGGGAAAAATCGGAACAAAAGGCGAACGGTAAAAGCTTCGCTATCGTTACGCCGACTATACAGAACAATAGGAAAACCGACCGAAAATTTTTCCATTACAGAATCGTGGGAGAAAAATCGCTCATTCTCGCCGATGGCATGGAAGAATATGTAAGATAAATTGCATCTGATTTGCCGAATGGATCGAGTATTAAAATAAATCAAAGATGTACGATTTATCTATCAAAATTTGTGCAACGGAATGTCGACATTCAAAAAATTCATCGAAGATATTTGATTAAGAAGCTTAGGGTTTAGAATTACCTTGTTGTGCATCATATAGTCAATTTCGAAATCTAGACAGTCTGAAGTAATTTCATGACATAAAAGTATCTCAAAATAACGCTTATACCATATCAATTTAAAGCTTAAAGTTTGACAAAAATAACAACATATATGTTTCATTACTATTTTTTAGGCAAAATGGTTAATCGATCGTTAAAACGTTCAATTAATTTACTTACAGCTTAGCAGTGACCATTGATGAATATTTGATCTTCAAAGCAAAAATCAATCAATTTCTGCGAAAGAAATTTATGAAAATAAACTACACATTGATATATCATAAGTGCTATTTTGCGGTACTTTTATGTCATGAAATACTGTCAGACACTCTACAGCTCAGAAATTGCAGTTACTCAAAAATGTGGTGTTATTTTTAAGCTTAGGTTAATTTGGTATTATTATTAGGTTGGTAAGAGTGTGTGTGGGCAGAGAGTCGTAAAATGTATGGTTGAGTGAAATGCGTATAACAGAGTTTATTCAGAATTTATTTCATATTAGTTATTAAGATTCAGTTATTATATAATTATTATAATATTAATAAATATTCTTTCACGAAAAAAACACGTATCAAACCGATCAGTACGCTTCGTAGGAACAAATGGCCGGTCAATAATTGCCACCTATCCTACCCAGAAATCATCGTTCGATCATCGTCGAGCCATTGGCGAGTTCAATTTCAGCTCGAACAGTGCCAATTACCTATCCAAATAACCCCGTCGAAGCGTGACACCATTAGAAAGGATCATTCGAAAGGGACACGCGATCTAGCAGCGCCATTCTCGTCACGAAATTGATGAGCTCCCGTAGAAAAAACGTCGAACCCGTTCCTGAAATCGACGGTATCGAAATAACCCGCCAGTGGAAACTAGTTTCGAACCGGTTGGACGTTCGGTGAAAGATTCAAAGAGGTAACTTTCGTTGGTACGGGTGCGAACGCGTGTTGGCCGATTGATTGTCGAATTTACTTGGTACAGCATTGAGAATCGTGTAATCATCGGGATTCTAGCGGAATTAGCCGAGTTCCGGAAGTAAAATTCAAGCTACAGAATCGATTGCCAGCTAGGAGGATAAAACGAAGCGGAGCCGAGGTTTTCGCTGATTAACGCACACCGGAGACCCAGTTTAAGAACTTCCTGGCCGCAAACAGCCCATGTCCGAGGGACGAGTACACAAAGGTTCGTCCCTGTCGTTTGGCCATCCGGCGGTCCTTTAATAATGGAGAGGTTAATTAAAATCCCTGTGGTCAGCTAGCTGGTCGTGTTGCGAAATAAACGGACTACCTATCCTTTCCTCTGGACAAAGGGAAACTAAAATCGCTGAATCGCGTTGGTTCGTTTTCTCGTTTTTCACGTAGAGAATTTGGAGGATATTCTACGACAGCGTGGCAAACGATTAGTAAAGTGTGGTGGGACGATGTGTTGTGGGAACAGTTGGAAATATTATAAGAAGCTTTGGAGATTTGGTAAATTTGGAAATTTCGAAAAATTATGTTTTACGAACTCAGAGCTTTGGAATGTTATATTTTGGGGAATTTCGAAATTCGGAAATATATTTTTGGTAGTTAGAAGTTTGGAAATATTGTACATATATTTTGGATCTTGCAAGCATTGGAAATCTGATAATTTTTGAAATTTCGAAAAATTATATTTTAGGGACTCAGAGCTTTGGAATGTTATATTCTGGGGAATTTTGAAATTTGGAAATATATTTTAGAGACCCAGAGCTTTGGAATATTATATATTTTGAGAAATTTGGAAATATATTTTTGGGAATTAGAAGTTTGGAAATATTATATACATATTTGGGATTTTGCAAGCTTTGGAAATTTGATAATTTTTGAAATTACGAAAAATTATGTTTTAGGGACTCAGAGCTTTGGAATATTATATTCTGGGGAATTTTGAAATTTGGAAATATATTTTAGAGACCCAAAGCTTTGGAGTATTATATTTTTGGAAATTTGGAAATATACTTTTGGGAGTTAGAAGTTTGGAAATATTATACACATATTTGGGATTTTGCAAGCTTTGGAAATCTGATAATTTTTGAAATTTCGAAAAATTATATTTTAGGGACTCAGAAGCTTCAGAATATTATATTTTGAGGAATTTTGAAATTTCAAAATATTACATTTCCCGAAATCTAAACGCTTCCAAATACGTCAGAATGAATGAAACAACCTTCACCATATTCTGCATCTGCTGTTCGAGGCATATTTTTCTCTTATCATCCGTTTCTTGTTCACCGAATTGATTTCAATGTAACAACAACAAAAACTTGGTGAAATCTTCTTGCTATCCGGCGGAGGGTAAGATAAGGGAAGGTGGAAGAGAAACGAGAGATTAATCGAGCCGAAAGCGGTGACGCGATTACGAGTAAATTGGATTTTTCGTTTCACGATTCTTTCGTACCCTTCTTTCTTCACCCCCCAACCGCGCCTTTTTATTTCGTTCTCTTCTGTTTCTTTTCTTCTTATTCTCCTAAGAAGGAACGGGGAGAGGTAAAGAGGCCGCAAACTCGGTTCAAGTGGCCATTAAACCTCTCCGAAGTAACTAGCCCGGGCTCGTTCGTTTCGACAGTTTCCGCGGGGCTTTTACGAGCCTCCGTAAACGCACCTAACCGACCAATTATATTAAACAAAGCGACGTCACCCGGATTACAACGACGTCCGGGCCCACGCACGCGCTACTCGTGTAACGTTACTAAATTAATTGGATCGTGTCAGCGAGGATATCGCTTCTGCCGGATATGGACCTCCCAGATCTAATAACAAGAGATTGAGGACGCTGGAGGAGCGGATTTCCGGTGCTGGCAGTTACCATTTTTCACGAATTTCCACCCCTTTCTCTTTTTATAATTCCATTTCAATTCTTCAATCCTCCAACAAAAATCCCGAATAAAGCGAGTCACGTTCACAATTAGACGGGTGGTTTTAATTTGAATGAAAAATTTCCCAAGTACAATAAGATTTAAACCGGTCTTTAGTTTAAAAATTACTCAACCAGTCAAAGATATCTTGAAAACAGTATCGATTGTATTATTTATCAAAAAAGACTCGTCTAGTGTCGTGAAAAATTGTTTGCCTAACACGATTCGTCATGAAATTTCGCGACGTTGAAAGGTGTAACTATAATTTTTGCGCCAGAGAATCTCGCGTCGACCTTCGGCTCTCGGGTTTGCAACAAATTCGAAAAGTTTACGGGTTGCCGAATAATCGTGTCCGAAATGATTACTCGGCCAGCCTGGTCGGTGTTCCTGTGCAATTACGAAAATTAATGGGAATCGTAAACAAAGGATACGACACGACAAACAACATTTTTACACCTGTTCCACTGATGAACTTTCTCTCGTCTCGTTTTTTCATCTCATGATTCGTTTCGCTTACGCTCTGTTCATCGATCGAACATAACGATACATCGCAATCTCGCTGTTTTTCTTTTTTTTTTTTTGTAAACCCCCACGACTCTTTTCATATCATTTTCCCAGTTCGAATCTGGCCGAGAGATTGGAACGAAAGGGAGAAGATTTCAATCTCGTAAGATGCACCGGAAATACGACAAGAGACGTTGATCTTCCACGAAAGACTTAACGCAAGTGCGTCTCGAGTGAAGAAAGGCTGAAATGGACGAATGATATCGGGAGATAAGGGGTGGGGAGGAAAATCGTAGATTGTTAGTAGAAAGGATTGCTGTTGGGAGGATTCGAGCCTCGAGTTTTTCTAGATATTGCCGGAGATATGGGTTTAGAATGAATCTGGAGATAAAAACGGTGAAATAATTCGTGCAGATATATTTGGAGTGTTTGTATCACGAAGTATAGTTGGGATTATAAAATTTAGCTAACCCTGTGGAGGTTTTTAGACTAACCTTTGTGATTATAAAATAGATCATAAATTTTATATTCAAATATCTTAACCCATTTCTTCCCGGTGTCGCGTACACGTAACAGGAAGTTTATCTTCGCAAAATGCAGTCAAAATGAAGTTATTATACACAACTGATCATGCATGTGTGTCAAAAGGTATTTGCAATCTCTCTGTCTATGTGTTCATATTTCACAATTAGTCTAACACTTCGTGACAAAAAGAAAATAAATTATGACTGTTTTTCAAAATTTCATGAGTAATGCCATCAACTTTGGTCAGCTTTTTCATATAATCAACAATGTAGTGCATTTTGAGTAAATAAAAGCATGCGATCGAAATAATACAATTTTTTTATTTTATTTACCAGGAAACTCCCAACGCATATTGCTAGTTTTCAATATTTACAATGTTATTTCAATTATTTTTAAATGAAATTGATGACAAAATACCATATTTTCTGACAATTTTTATTTTTTACAAGAAATGGGTTGAACTCGAAATTTTATGTAAGAAAAAATTCCGACTGCCAACCTTTAAAATTCTATTCGAAAGGAAATATTCTAGCCGTGACAACAGTTCATGGAACCCTCGTCTAAATTTCTATTTAAGACAAACATTTACCCCCAAATGGTAACTCAGAATTTCCGTTTAACCCTTTGCACTCCGCTGTCCCTTCGGAGGGGACATATTTAATTCACCAGAGTATTTTGCAATACAGTATTTAAACATTATTTATATTGGAACGCAGACAATCTAGACTCGTAAGCATTTGCAACACTTTCGTTCCAAAACTGGTGCGTCTGATTTTCGAAAGGTTTGCTGTAAAAGTAGAATTCAATCACCAGTTCCCAAAAATCCGACAGAAATAAAAAGTGACACGTTCGAATGAATTTTTTCTACCCTTCGAGAAACTACATTCAAAAAGTTTAATCTTGACGAAATTATCGGAAAGCCTCGAGTTACCTCGTTTCACCTTGGCAAGACGAAGGATTCACGGAACGAAGGGATCAGCTATCGAGGAGGGCGAGTTTTCGGTCGCCCCCCTCGGGCTAGGCAAGTCGCAGTTCGCATCTAGATATTTGGCTGATCGAAAGAAAAGGTGGTGCGCGGGCATGTTTATAACAAAAGGGGCCGGAGGATCCCGTGGGGCATGCAAAATACCTCCGTAGGAAACTCTTACAGGCATTCTGCGTTATCTGAAAACGATTACGAGGATAAGGAACAAGAGACCACCGTACGAGCCTCGTGTAATTTGCCAGAGATAATCGTACTCGTTAATATGTATAGCTAATTTGCATCGTAAACCTGGCGTTCTTTTCACGAAGCATTATGAGGATACACCGTTAAAGGTACCGTCGTTATCTTCTGGCAACTAGATTTGCGACAAGAATTTATTTATCAAAATTGTACGAACGAGAATTCACTGTCGGGGAAAGCGACGATAATAATGTAACCTTGCTTTTAATAATTTCGGTAATCAACGGTTCTAATTTGTCTGTAACCAGCCAGCTTTTGGCAATTTTTCTATGCGTTAGTTTTACGAAGACCTGTGGTATCGAGTTAGCAAAACTCGAAATTATCGAATTGGCGATAGGTTTTGGTTTCTTGGAAAATTAATAGAGATATGTAGCATGCGCTGACGCTTGGTTAAACCACGGGTATAATAATAATTTTGGCGCCAAGTTAATTTACCATACGCAGGTTAATTCCGCTAATTCTTGCGCAAGCGTTCCATTATGGAGCTTGATGAAGATTGCATGCGCGCCGGTTTAAACACTGATCGCAGTTATTGCCTCATAGTGGGGCGCGTACGCTAATTAATTGAAAATTATTGTGCTTAACAGTGCCGCAAAGCTGGCGAAACAAATCGGTAAACTACTAATTAGGATAATAACCGGTTGCCGGTTTCTAAACAGGATTGATCGATCTCGGGTTTGGGAATCGGTCTCGTTTAGCTAAAATATTTCCCCCAATTACCCGTTATCGATTTTGTTAATTGAAATCGATGGTGGAAAAAAAGCAATTAATTAGCATCCAAACATCTGCTGATGTGTGGACAGATATTTCGATTCGATTAAGTAATTCCAAAAATGAATGTCAAGTTTGGAAAATGGGAATTAATTCTGAAGAAAGTGATATTCAGGTTATAAATAAAATACTTTCAAATTTATGAATTCATAAAAATATCATATTTCAAAGTTTCCTAATTTTATAAATAATATTTCGAAACATCCAAGTTTCTAAAAATAATCCAAATTTCGATCGAAAGATTCGATATCCGTGGTTGGAGCTAAAGGGCTAAACACGATCTAAAATTAATTTTAAATCGAAGATTAAAACATAGAAAATATCAATTATCGATTCGTTCTACTTAATATTCAACTTTTCAGCACTCGAATCCCTTATCGTTGACTTATACTATTTGCAAATCACCGCAATCTACAACAGGGATTAATGCTGATGCTTTTCAACCGAGATTGATCCTTATTATAAACTTTGACAGTGTAAAACTGTAAGTTAACAGTGTAAGTTTAACAATGTAAAAAAAGAACAAATCTAACGACGATCTCAACATAATAATCCGACTATAGACCCGTGTCGCTTAAACGTGTATCACGAACGAATTTCGATAAGGGTAAGTCATTATTATTGACTCGTTCTACTTGTATCACATATCATTGACTCGTACCACTTGCAGACGATCCAAACGCCACGCAAAGGCGACTAACGTTAAATCCTTTCACTTAAACTTGTTTCTTCATCATCCGAACGCAGTATTCGAGGCAACAAACTGCTCACGAATCAAATTTTTCGTTCTTAAAACACTTGTTTATATTCGTACTACTCGGAGATCATCCGAGCGCCCTAACAACGACGATCAATATCGAACCGTCCTAATTAACCTAATTTTTCATCATCCGAACGCAATATTCGAAGCAACAAAAATATGGTGGCGAATGAAATTTCATATCAGAAATCGATCCCCTCGAACCAATTATACCGAACGGTGTCGAGGGACAGGATTTCGAGGACCACATTTCGCGTCCGAGCGCAGCAAAAACGGAGGCAAATTGAAATCGAACAGACGGTGAAACTGCTCGACGAGTTGTCCCGGTAACCGCGGGGACAGGGATTTGTTCGAAGTTGGTCCCAAAGAGGGGAAACAGCAAATCATCGAAAGGAAGAACGAGCCGTGAGAAAGTTTGGGTCGAAGATAATGCCGTTGGTCGAACGAGTTCCCAGCCGAGTTCCGGCGAGCAATGGAACTCCTCTTCGCGAGGGTGCGGAATTATTAGAAGCGCCGGAAGGGTAACGGAAGCGATCAACGCGTCGAAGGAGTAGTGGCAGTCGGGAGAATCGAAGAGGTTTCCAGGACACGATGGACGGCCACAAAAGGTTCATGGTAAAACCGAACATTTCCGCCGGCGGACGTTATAATTTTCTTCGAAGTTTGACGACCAACCCGGCAGCTCGTTGAAAAACAAACCGATCGAATGGATGTTGAAGAAAACCGTGGAAAATGTTCGCCCGGAAGGGATGGGACAAGGGTGGCCCTTTACGAGATGCTTCGGAAACTGAACGAACTTGGAACAGATTAATCGAGGAAACCGTTGGAACAATTATTTCATAAAATTTAATGGCTCTAAGTCACTGGTTCTTAATCGGTGTTCCACGAAATTATGAAAGCTGAATTTCTTTTTTTAAATGATTTTTATAATATAGATATTAATTTAAACGTTATATGTATAATAATTAATAAAACGTGGATGAGAAGATTTGATTTAAATTATTTTAGCCTCATTTCATTCACGAATATATTATTTATTTTTTCTGTTATATAATAATCAGCATATTTTTTTTATATTTCATTAAATATATAAACTATATATTTGAAAATATATTAAATATATTTAATAATGTATAATATTTTCTAAAATATATTTATTTCTACGCGCGATGCTTTTGTTTGTTTTTTGGATCATTAATTTTGGTATTTTACATTATTTACGTTGTCACAATTGTGCGATTAGAGGCGGCTGAGGCATCGTTAAAATTATCAACACGTGGATATTTAATTTTAAGACATTTCTTGCATTGATCATTCGATTACACAAGATTAGGTCTGCAAAAATCCATAATATTAGACAACCAACTATTTGAAATATAATTTCAGCCAAAAACGTTAATTTCCAGTGTTATTAATTTCTAGTTGAGACGAGAATATGATTTCGATTTTGATTTACATTACCTTTAAAATACCGATCAAAATCTCTTCCAAATACGATATCCAGCGTCATGATCGAACCAATTCGCCAATCTCCGTGGCTGAGGAGAATAAAAAATAGTAAGGAATGATAAAAATAGTAATATTCTCTGATTCGAAGCGGAACGAACGTGCAGGCCAGAACGATGATTCTATTTTCCCGGATAAAACGTGTTTCCCGACGGTCCCGAAATGGAAATAACAGTTCGCCACTCGACGAATTGACCCGAGAGGGAATCTGATACTCGAAAACGAGTCGGTGAAACGACTCACGGTCGGCTCCCGTTTTTCCACCCTTTTTCAAGGCGATTTTCGATTCTCGTCCGATCGTGCACGCGAAAAATCGACGACCGGTCTATAGCTCGTAACAAATTGAACTCGTTCGTTCCGCGAAGAGCGTGTATTTTTTGTTTCTCTTTATCTTTTAACCCAACCCATCCTTCTCCCACGGATTCACTCTGTGTTTCCCTCTCCCTTGCTTTTCAACCCCTTCGTTCGTTTGTCCCGTCTCGTCCCTTTATTTTCACCCCTTCTTCGTTTTCCAGCTCGCTCCTTTTTTTGCGCCTTTAACTTTTCCTCCACGTTCCTTCTTTTTTTTTTTTAACCACCGCCTCCCTTACTCCATTTGTACATTTTTCATCCGTTTCTTTTAAATTTCCCTTTCTCTGCCTCCGTGTCTGCCTCATCGGAATTTCACCCAATCCTTTTACACCGTTTTTATTCCGTTCGCGTATTTAGTTGTTTTTATCGAACTTATGAAAACTAACTACGTACGTTCATTTTCACCGTGCTACTCAACGTGTTAACGTAGAAACCAAAGAAATACCTGACACACTGCTTGAATTTTCAATATAATTTATTACACTGTTCTTTCGCTCCAACTGCACGTAGGGATAATTTAATATCAACATTGTTCACAGATTAGTTGTTTGATTATGGAGATCAGTGGCTGCTATGGTAGTCAATTTGTTACATAAAAAGTCGAATCGGATTTTTGGACGAATCACAATCTGCAAAGTGGCGAGGAACAAAACACGAACGTGTCGCGGATACAGTAACGAGACCCTTCCTTGCTCGCTGGTTATCCCTTTACGCCGAAACAGACGACAGCTTTGTTCCCTTCTCTCCTTTCTCTTTTTGCTGTCCTGAAATCCTTGCACCGATGACAAGGTACAGAAGGAGCAGACGGACGTGATAAATGATTTCAAGCCGCGACGAGCGAGCTGCTTCTTTTGAGGCTGTCGCTGGCAGCATGCGCCGATGGTAAATTGGGGAAACGACTATGGCATTCAGAGGTTCGCCAAGATGGGCATCGAACACCAACAGGATCGTTTTCTATAGTTGTCAGTCTAACTTTGAATCAACACGCTAGCCATCGTTGATGTCGTCGAATCATTCGACGAAGTAAAAAGTGACAATAACTTTGAATGGAATTATAAATATTTTGTTTACGTGAGATAGCGCGTGAAAAGCTTGGTTTAACCTTCGAATGAGAATGATTAGATTTTTTATATTACATAAATAAAAAATTGTGGTTTTAATCTTTTGTTAAACAAATAAAAAGTTTAGATTAAATATTCGATCCGTGACTTTTAGCCGACAGAAGGTTTGTCATGTCGCACCGAATAAATAAATAATAAATTGTATATTGTTTTTACCTTGAAATAAAGAATATTAGAAAATGCGATGCAATTAGGTATTTTTTTTTTTTTTTTATAAAATTGGAAGCCCGAGGGATCGAATTCGCAATAATTTTCAGCGTCTTTTCGACGAATCAATTGTTCCGTGAAACGAGACCATTGAACCGGTGACGCCGGCGGAAATTAATTGGAAGCTCGTTTCCGAAGATCCGGCTTGGTTCGATTTTTTCGCGGTTCCACGGCGAATTTAAATCACCGACGGAGGTAATGAAGCGAATTCGGCCGCCGGTAATTAGATCGACGCGATGCGCCAAATGCTTTGCTTTTCATTTTCCACGGTCGTAACTTTCAATTTTCCCAGATAATATCGTTCTACGAACCCTTCACGGATTCAAACACGCCAGAAAATTTCTACCATTTCTCGAAACTGTGTAGAATCTTATTCAATGAAAATGTATAAGTATGAAACGATACTATAACATAATTTAAAAACTTAAATCGTACGGAGTTCATCGAGCTGGGCCGTGATGAAGTTAGCGATCACGTAGACGCAAACGAACGCGAATACCAAACGAATTTAGCTTAAAACCCGGAAGCCTCGAAAGACAATTATCATAAAGAACGCTTGGTGTACTCTAAGATTGCTATAGTCATTGTTCCTGATTGCTTGCTGCGTACTAAAAGGTAATAAGTAAGGGAAGAAAACCGTGGAACGGAATAAACTGAATAAAATAGTCGAATGTAAGATAAAACGATAGAACCAAGTAACAACGACATTAACGAAACAGTTGGTGGAAGAATGAATTATAATATATTTAGCGACAAAATTATTTCATTTCTATCGCAGAGGAATACATAAGTCATTAATTTGTAGGGAGAAAAAGGATTGTCAATCTGATAGCGTTAGGGTAAATATCACAATTAGCGACTCTGTAAGATTTACTTGTTGAAAATATTTATCACAGTTACTGATTAATAACTTGTCATTTTGCTGTTTCCTATGTGCTATGAAAAGTGTCCTTTTTATCAATAAAATTGCCTTAATATTTAAAATTCTGCCATTCTTAAGATCGATAGTAAGGAATTGCTCTTTCATGGCTTAATAGTTGGCACACATGAAAACACCTATCAGTTACTTAATCATAAATTACAATGTAGATTGATAAAACTATATGCATGATATTTCAAATATTCACGAATCAAATTAAATACTTCTGACGCTTATTCGTAACGTACAAAATGTAATAGTTAAATAAGAACGATAAAGTGTCAATAATTAGGGCAGGGTCGTTAATTGGGACATTTATCTTACTCGGAAAGAAACGTGTGATCAACGCGCGTTAATTAAAGAAAAGCGTGCTTTCGATGAGTATCACGAAGTTATAAGCGAGCTCTCGGTCAACGTTAAGATAATATCGTAATAAAATCGAAGCCGAACCGATATCCAGCGACTCGTTTCGCGGTTGATTTCTCGTTAGAACCGATCCACCTGTCGACAAGCCTCGTAAATCCTGTCGGGGATCGCGTAAAATTGGTAGTTTCGTTGTGTCCCGTGAACGACAGCTGATAAGAGAAAATCACGACCGGTCCTCGTTCGACGTTTTTCGGATGATTTTCAATCGGAAAACATTCCTGGGTCCGGCTGTCGATCGGACGGAACGAAAGCTTGCGAATAAACTTCCTTCTAACCACCCTTTCCCCATGTCCGAAATTGATGAGGGATAAAAATCGGAGAAAAAAAAATCAAAATTACAAGAAAAAATTCCTATCGTCTTTGGATTCTATTAAAATCTCCCCCAAAATTGAATAACAGATCAAACATTTCGATACGTGGCTCAGAATTTTGTCTAAGTCTCTTAAAAGTTTGGAATAGTATAAATATTAAAAACCACCTAACACTGAAATATTGATGAAGAAAATTGCCTTAAGACGGAAATTTCTGCATACTTCTGATATTTCCTTGAAAATAAAAGAATGCTTTATTAAATTATTCAATTGCTCGTCCCACGATCCTCCTCTGTCGTAGGATAGATAAATAGCGAGATAATGTCCGTGGAATGGGACAGTAAGGGAAAAATTAACGTTCCCTTTGGTTCGTGATTTTTTACTCGACCTCATGGCGTTCCACCTTTCATTTCCTTCTTATTTTCGACCATCACGACGATTCTCATTGAAGAACAGCTTTCAAGGATCGCAATTAACGCTGGATCCCGACAGGCGGTTGAAAATGCAAATGCCGTTCTAATTAGAGGTACAAATTTATTTTTAACAAGATTATTTGGCGGAGGAAATGAAAAATGGTCTCTAGCTCGAGAAGAATTTTAAGAAATTTCAAGCTGCTCGAATATAAAAACACGACCATAGGCCGCATCGAGTATAAATTTCAACAAATCGTTTGTTGTATTCTGCTGAAGTTGTTCGTTTATTATGTATAATTAATTTACAACGCCGAGCGAAATGAAAGCGAAGTTAAAACGCGTAACAATGATATTCGTGTGATACAGCAGACTGTTCTCTCTGGCTGAAAGGAAAAATGGTGGGTTTTATAAATTTGGAAAATAGGAAGGTAGGGATTATTATAAGTTCAATGATCAGTGAAAGGGTGAGGTAACAAATCATCAGTTATTGAAGGAAGGTCAGAAGTTCGGATTATCTTAACTAAAAATAATATAAAGCTATGGATTAGATTGACATAAAATACGGCACAAAGTAGCCCATTTGAAAATTTCTCATCGATCATGGCAATATTTTCTATTCGTTATTGGGATGGTTGGATGGTATTCGATGCTCGAACGATATTAGCTCGATTAACCGCGCAGGAAAGTAATACTATAAGTAATTGCAACGCGATACAGTTCGTCGTCGCGACACGTGTGCACACAACGTTCCCGTTGATAAAGTTTCGTTTTACACGAGTAGACACTGCCATAAAGCTAGGTTTTCATCCTGTCTCGTTTGCGTGGCGCGCGTGTCACTGTCAATTATAAACCTTGAACGAAAGGTTCGGAGAACTTCGACGAGATACATTTGTCTCGTTAAAAAACGTGTAACAAAAGTATTAAGTAACATTTTAGAATTAGATTAATTCGAGCGAGTAATCGAAACGTTCCCTCATTTGTTTCTTCACGATTCGATGAATCGAACGGCAGACCGCGCGTGTTTTCAGTTTCCTCGAACGGTGAAAATCGGACGCAATGAGTGAAAGACATTAAAGCTCTGGGCGGCCAAATATCGGTTCCCTGTGCTGGAAAATTAAACGTAACCTAGGAACGCGAGAAACCGTTTGCAAGAAATCTCGGTTAAAGCTGATAACCAAGCGTCTGGATTCCCTATTTCCTGGTTTCATTTGCGATTACTCTATTTCATCGCCTTCCGTTCTCCCCCGGCCTCTCAAGGATCTTCCCTGCCAACCGGAGATCCATACGCGAATGCAGTCGAATTTCGTGCACGCCAAGTATAATCGTTTCTCGCTACTTTTACTATCTTCCGTTATTTATTCCCGTGCCAAATGCATATTTATAGCCAAGTTTAATAGAGAATAATTGACGAGTAAACACGGACGAATGAATATTGTCCGCCTAGCTACCTGTCGTCATGAACGTCAGCAGGGCGAAGCTGAGGAGCCGAGATTCCACGAGTTCTTCGTGGCTGTTTACACGAGATAGGGGTATCAACGGGCATTAACCAGGGGCGGCGCGACTCTGGCGTTGGATATTAATTTTCGAGACGCGTCTAATCTTGCATAATGCGCGCCTGATTAAATAGTGCGCTTCAACCCTCTTCGTAACGGGCTCTTTTTGTCCCAATGCGTCATCCTTTCACCTCTTTCACCCTGATTCCACAGCCCTCGGCTCTGGCTCGATTCGACGAGACCCGTTTCGTCGATATTAAGCTTCATCGACGCTGTCTGTTTAATGGTACACGCTCATCAATCTCTTTCTCCTCCTTCATGCAAGCTCTGCCATTGTTCGAGAAGAGTGGATCGATCCGAACTTGAATCGTTGCAAGTGGGAGTGTTGATCGAACGAATTATTGGACTGGTAATTAAAGCGACATTTTTCAGATATTTTGTTTCGAAATGGGATAGGATCGTTATCTGTTTTCTGAATTTGGAAAATGATAAAACATACGTTTGGAGAATATTTAATCAAATGAATTTGTTGAAAAGTAAATAAAATTAACAATTACCTTACACATTGTATGATTTTGTGTAGTATTTTAGATCTGAAGCTATCCTAAGTTTTCCTTATTAGTTATTAGTTTCAAGTACATATGTATATGTAATATCATTTTTCGAAACGTTCCATTCGGAAGCAAAATTTCTGATTTTCTTCGACCGATTGTTGAAACTATAATTTCGAAACGAGTACGTCAATCGTATGGCGTGGATCAGGTTTGTAAGCCTTCGGAAAAAGATATCGATTCGAAAGTTTCTCGCGGTTATATCTAATGGGACGATAGTTGCTTGGTTTACGTACGAAGTCATAAATCTTGATTTCCACCCAGGCAACAAGGAGAATGGATTGAAAAAGTTGTGTCCCCAATTTACGGCGGTATTTTCAATGATGTACGACGGTGAACGCTTATTTCGATGTTTCGGCTACTCTGGCGGCTTCGAGGCATTTTTCACGATTAATGCGGCCCCAACGGTTCGCGCTATTTCGCAGATTCTTTCGAACGCATCAAGTCGTAAATCTCGGCAGGGGGATGTTGCAAATTTGAACAGCCGGATGCCACCGGGTAATGATCGCACGGGGACACGAATATTTCATGACTCGGTCTATTTCGTGCCTCTTCGATACACGGAACTTCCAAACCCGACAGATTTTGCATTACAAAATTCGCACAGCGTTGCATCAACTTTCACGAAATTCCGATAAATTATAAACAAATCGTATCGAGAGGGTTAAATTCTCATAGAATAATCGATTCATACGAAATCGCCTTCAGTTTTCTACGAACAAAGGTTAAAGTATTTGTGGAATTAGAATTATTAAATTATCTCTAGTGTGGTATAGATCTAACGCACATTGGCGTAAGTAGGTAGGGGAGAAAGTGGTCCTAACCATCTTTACCATAGTTCCATAAGAAATTATAGAGAGCAATTAAAAAGGTATTCCTAAAATTGTTAAAACTAGTTAACACGTTGACTGGAACAGTGAAAATGGACGTATGTAGTCAGACACGCTGAAATTTTAATTACACCCATACCTCGCTATTTCGCTATACCGGCCTTTTTTTAATTATGGCTCTTTTTCGATTTACGGCTCACAATGTTTCGTTATACGGCGAAAAAAAAGCTTTATGAACTACAAACTCTATTACTTTATAAAAAAAAATTGGAACAAATCCAATTCAGTTTATATGGGTTTGTATCAAAATAATTGATTCGTTATACGGCTTTTCGCTTGATGGCCAACTTTTCCGGAAACATATCTAGGCCGTAAAGCGAGGTATGGGTGTACTAAGAATTCAATCAATTAATTTTTAAATTTAACCTTTCAATCCGACAGCTCGGCAGTTTATTTCATCACTTCTATTATTAATTATTTATACAACATTTCGAGTGCCGGCGACCCCCGTGGCAGACAACGCGTTAATAAAATCCTACAAAGATATCTGGATACAAATTCGACAAAATTCATCAACACTCTTGAAGAACCTATCATTCCCTAAATCAAAGTCCCGTTGCGTTCGTCAACGAAGCCAACGTCCGGAAAGACATAAATCCCCGATCGTGTCCATCGATAGAAGACCAATTTTATAAATCACCATTTCCGTGCCATTAATTTTAATCGTGCGAAATAAAATTACACGCGCTCGTACACGACCGGAAACTGATTGATATCCACGGTAACAACACGTTCATGGGAATTCCCGTTTACATTTCGAACACGATTATCGGTAACGATTGTCGCAACAGCCGCGACGTTAAAGTTGCCGAATAAAATTACGAGACGGGCGTGTTAACGCCGACGACGGAGCCGGCGAAACAAGCGGAACAGAAATGAAATTTCGTCGGGCAAACGAGAGCACGGTTGGCAGGAATTCGATTCACCTTCGAAGAACGCAAATATTTTGTTCGCGATTTGTCTGGCGGATTCGAACGTGCGCGCGAAATCCGCTTGGAGGGGACCGCGCGAAACCGACGTTTCCCCCGTTCGAGCGGAGCAAAGAGGCTTTCGAGACTTTGCTAGCTGTCGCTGCTTCCGACTTAATATCGCGAGATTGGCCTGGAACGAGTATCGAAACGTTTTGTTGTACGTACGATGTTATTTAGACCGAGAGAAACAAAATTTCCATCGACGAAACACACGTTTCTTTCGGAATATCATTATCAGTGTACTAACTATTGAAATCTTATTGGCGAGATTACTTTGATCCTACTACGTACCCCAATCTCGAAATTTCTATATTCCTAAATTTCTCACCCCTCAGAAATCTATCTTAAAGCTTTTAAATTCATAGAAATATATATTTTCGAATTTTCAAATGTTCAAACATCTGAAAATATATTGTAACATTTCGAAATATCGAAATTTCTAAAAGTATAACCAGCGCACTTTGTTAAATATTATAATTTACTTAATTTAATACCGTGCTTTGACAAATGTTTACATTCGCTCTCGGGTATGTTTATTGGTTCCGTTTCGCTCTTCGCTGACTATTTTCAACGAAAACATGTAATTTCACTGGGTCGACTTCCAACTGGATAGAACGATTAGCAACGACGAGCAAAGGTGGAATGATTTATTCCATGTCTGAAGGGAAAATGGCTGTTCGAGTTTGTCGAACGGTAAATCCTGGCACACCGAGCGGAAATTCGAAGCTTTTACGAGCTGGATTTCGTACGATGCTCAAAGATCGAATGTAAACCGTGATTTTTGAAAGAGAATTGTGGTCAGCTTCTATAAACGGCGAAAACCAATAACTAACAATAAGATCGACGACCATCGTGTGTAATTTTAGTATTCTTTCTGTAATACAACATCCTTCATATACATTTATCATTTGAATTAATATTTTCCTTTCTACTTCCAGTTTGAATTGCAAAATGTCCGATACCTGTGTGGAGTTTATTCAATCAAAATCAAATGTATATAATATAACTCGAGTCCTACGTGAATTTAACTTGAACACAATTTTTGAAATAATTCATTTTAATCTGGTCTTAATCTGGTATCTGTGTGAAACGACTCTAACGTATATTATTTATAGTGGGAAACAAAGTCAAATCCTTAACCAAAGGTTCAATATTTTTAATTCTACACATTAAAAACAAAATGGTATCCGAAATATTAGCACCTTCCTAATCCTAACAATCCTAATAATTCCTAAATACATAACATCTCAAAGTTCCCAGATTCCTAAAAATATAATATTTGAAAATTTCCAACCTCCTAAACGCACAATGCTTCTTTCTCCAGCTTCTGCTAAGGAAAAAAAAAACATTTACTACTCTTGGTCAAAGGTGCAAATCCTCACGTTACACATCTCGATTATCATCGTCCCGAACTTTGGAAACTTCAATTTCGACTATCGCTACCTTGCCTTAAGCTTACGTAACGTAAAGCTCGATGAGAATCGCAACCAGCAAATATCCTTCTACCCTTTGATAACGTTCGATGTATAGGCAACTCCATGAATGGCAAAACCAATTTATCTAATTAGCTAGGAAACTCGGATGGTTGCCCGATTCGGAGCTCTCTGAAAGTTTCAAGGAACACGCCCAAGATGTATTCCACGTTCGGATCGTGGGATCGTTTGAAGAAGTTGGCAAACTCGGTACCAGCGGGTTCGTTCATTATTTTTTTTGAGAATACCTTTGTGTCCGCGTCGTTACGCCGCATTGCGAGAGCAGCCTTTCGTTCGAAACGTTCAAGAAACGTTCCATCGTCGTCGAGCATCAACGTTTCCTCGCCGATACCCGCGCGTCTTTTCTTCGACATCATGAAGAAGGAGACGGGATTTCGCGTTCGTAATATCTGGAAAAGCTCGAGGGTTGCGGAAGCGTATGCAAATGACGCGCGAGTACATAAAAGCCGGATTCGAATGGTTTTGCGTTACCTCTGTTATCCGACTTTCTATAAACCTTCTCCTCCTCCCCTTTAACCCGCGAGACGGTTGTATCACCGCGTGAAAACGTGTTTGCATATTCCCGGATATTGACCGTATCTATGGCAGTGTGGGGCATCAATTAATTAATTGATTGAATATTTGATTGTGGCATTTCAATCATGTATGATTGTAATTAAACTTTCTTCAGTTACTATATATGTCAATTCTTTTCATTTCTAAAAAAATATGTAAAGTCGATATTCGATCTTATTGATGGTTATTATTGTTGCGTTTTCGCGGTGTAATTTATTCACTACCTTCAGTCTACCTTCTGTCTTCAGAGCGAAAGTAAACAAACGTCGTATACGTGTGCTCCTATTTAAATAAGTAATACATCAAATCATCATCGTAATAAAAATTAATTGTTAATTGTTCCAGCAGTTAAAATTGACGAATAACTAAATAATTAGTCTTAATTGTAAGGACAATTGTCAATTGTTATAATAGATAATATTGATGCACGAATAGTTTACCTAATCTATTTTGTTCCCCTTTTTCTACGCGAGATAATTTACCCTCTGTTTGATATTGTCTATCGTTATTCATGGGATATGGTAATTCACGCGACGAAAAGTAAACCACCCCCCTTTGTTATTAATTGCAAATGAGGATGAATACAAATTGCGCCCAACAATCCGAGGACCAGAGTTGTATGAAGTTGTAGCAAGGTTGTGCGTGTACAAAGGTGTTTTGTAATCGATGCAAATGGAAAATAAAACTCTTGGTTCTTTGTGATTTGCTCGGTACGCGGTAATTTGATAGAATCGAACAACGGGGGGTAGGAAATGTTGAAGAAGGTACGAAGCAACGGTAACATTAATTTGACGAGCTTCAATTGGAAAATGAAATTGGAATTCTGGTTTGAATAATATTATAACAATCCAATCGACGTATTGCATGAGTTCATTTTCACTACGGTATTCAATGTATTAATAACGTTTGTGTTTTACAAATTAATTATGCGGCTGTAACTGTAGCCGCACCCGATACGGTTTTATTTAGTATTTCTGGTGATTATTCAACCGAATTGAATTCACTGCGCTGGTCGTATTTAATTTCGAATTTTTAAACTACAGATCTTCATATCATTGGCTGAACAATGTCTAAAGAAATAGTATAAAACTTAAAGAAACAATTAAACACTTTTTACACAAAAGTACCGTTACTTTTTTTTTTTTTTACGATGTCACTAACACAATATCTTGCATCGCATGAAGTCTGACGAAATCTGATCGTTGCGAAATTATGGGAATTATATTTAATGGCAAAATTACGAGATTCTAATCTTTCATTCGATGACCAACGAGCGAACAGCTTTCGCGGATGAGTCTCGAATTAATTACGTTTCTGCAGCACGTAACGCAGCCACGTGTTTACATCGTTTCTCTTATTAATTTTCGTCAAGCGTATAATTCAACAGCCGTCTACCTCGGAAGCGTTATCAGGGTATCCGACTGTCCCTTTTCTTTGCTAGCAACAGTTTTTCTCACGGCGGTAAAATAGTTGGAGGAGAGAGAAAAAGAAACATATTTGCCTACTATTTCCTTTATTTCGCGCGTTTGTTTCTTTCTACCATTTTCACTTGCCTCCCGTTCCCCACAATTCCGCCATAAAATTAATTATCGCGATTCCATTAGCGGTCCACTTTGGCCAACGAAAGTCCGAATAATGTACTCCACGAAATTAAAGATCCACGAATATTCTTGATCAAGCAACTGAAATTAATACCCTGATACAAGTGAACTCGTGTATGATTTGTTTTATGATAACGTCACCCAGTTTTCTGTAGTTTCTTTTTTTTTTTTTTTTTTATTAAACTTCGACGATGCTAGTCAATTTTATTAACTTCAAACTGGTGCTGTTAATTTTATCGAACCCAAAGTATGCAAGATGAAATTTTGAATATTTTTCAACGAGGAAAATTTAAAAATTCCGAAAATTCCAACGTTCTTCAGTGAATAAAATTGAAAATCTGCAAAACCTTCGATATCACAAAAAGCAAGGCTGCGAAATTCTCGGTCGGTTAAATTTTCGAGAAATAATCAACCGAACGAATGCCTGTGCAAATTTTGCACGAAATCTAAAATTGAAAAGAACACGTTTTAAAACACCCACGAAATCGCGTACGAATCAATTTTGATTCGTCCTGAATGTTTTTTCCCCGCGTTCGACTCGCGATAAACAGAACTTCAAAATGCAAATTACACCAGGTTCCTCTTTCCCGTTTCCCTTCCTTCTCCTCGAGTTTCGAGCAGTCGAGAATTCGCGATTCGCCGGTGCAATTAAAATTTAATGCCCCCGTATGATCCGCAAACCTCCGGCCATTAATACGGCGAGTTTTATGCGGCCAAACCGATTACACGTGAATCCTCTTTCACCGATTAAAAATAATTTTCATTTCATTAGAACACCGTTTCGCCAACTGCTTCGACGCTATTCATCGGCCAGTTTAACTAGCGTGCTTCAATTTTGCGAACCATTCTTTATTTTCATCCCGTGCACGATTCGCGTGTGCGCGCAAAAGCCTTTCAAAAGCAAAAAAAAAAAAGAGACAGGGGGAAAAAATAGACTCGCGGCTACAGCTCGTGAAAATCAACAAAATGTTTCGGCCACTTTTCACGTAGCCATCATACGCCGCGGTCAGAGTGCATTTTTCGATGGGCTCGTAAAAAATATGTTCTTTTTTTTTTTGCGTTCGATTATGCTTCTGTCAGTGAATAGCCGTATCTTAATCTACGCAATACCCTCTTTTTTTAGAGATTGGAAAATAGAGCCGAGAGGCTTTATGAAGGCTCATACTTCATTTTTCGATTTCAATAAGGAAAAGGTGAATGGATTAACCATCATGGTTTCAAATGTACGGTAACCCTCCATATTCTGTAGATTATACAGAACATAAACAACATTTCTTTACAATTTGTAGTCCTGTTATATACAAAAGAAAGTAGTAAACATTGGAAAACACGCGTCATTATGTGTTTTCGAGCATGGAGACTATGGATGTAACTTTTATTAGGGTACGTCCGGTTCTGGCATTGTATTCTTTATCATCATATTTTGTTTACGGTAACAGAAATCAAACAAGAACTACTTGGAATCTATCAGGGAAACGTTTAAGCATAATTTTAAATTAATTTGTAAAAAGTGTCTCAAGAACCGATGATATTCTTTAAAACATTATTAATGCAAACAAGAAGTAATATGAAAATTTTCATTTAGACGAATGGAGTGGCTATAAAATGAACGTGCACCGTTGCACTTGGAAAATAAAATATGAACTAGAAAGCGCAGTACTCTGTGAATCATTCACATTTTTCTCTAACTGCAATCAGAAGTAAATGTTAGGTGCATTCTGTATAAAACAGCGTGCATGTTAAAGTCCGATAACCAATTTTGCGTAAAAGATACTTAAAAGGGTAGCAATATTGATGATAACTGTAGGAAAAGAAAAATTCAATTAAAAAATGATATTTGACCCCACAGATTTTTTTTCAATTAAACGATCAAATAGATGCGCGTGGTGAATATGGCTTGGAAAAGATCGAAACGCCGATTCCACGCGTTACCTGCGGCAGTGTTGGCCATCAATCAATCAATCAATTAATTGATTGAATATTTAATTGTGGCATTTCAATCGCGATGAAATTTTATTGCAACTAACCTCTTAATTGAAAATTGCAACTGAAATTAGCTGTAATTAATCTTATTCCAAAAAAACAGTATGTACTAATTAGATTAAGTATGGGTATCTATTATGTACAAAAGTGTTTAACTTCTTTCAATTATTTAGTAATATCATTACATCAATACAAAATTTTATTAAAAAATTAATTGTTAATTATTCTAACAGTAAAAATGAATAAACAATCAAATAATTAGTTTTAATTGTAAGGACAATTAACAATTAATTAATTGTAATCCTGCAAAACGAATACATATTCACGACTAACTAATTTAACGATCAATTGCAATTAACAGTTACAATTTTAATTGTTAATTAATAATTTAATTTTGCCCAACGCTGATCTGTGGTAATTCAGTTACGAAGCGACAGCATACGTTAGTGTTAATGCTCATTCGGACTTAATAAATATTAAAGCTCCCGCATGTACGTATCACTTTATAATAGACGTTAAAGATGTTCAAGAAAAACATATAGGAACCACAATAGCATAATGTTTGAGTAGAATATCTACGTAACGAGACAATTTGTTGCGAGAGTATTTATAATAGGGGGCGGGAAAAAAACGAAGCACGCAGGATGCTGGCGAATGTTATACATATACAATATACATAGATATGTCTGAGATACGAGGGAGAGAAATCCCATTCCCGTTAAGATTAAATTTCTAACGTGTGAACTCTGCCTCTTACCTTATAATTTATCCCCGTCGTGTTTGCATTACTTGCGAATCTGGCAGCGTGTGCGGTTGAGAGGTTAGGGAGGACGGTGGAAGGAACACGCTGATCCCAGAAAACCTGTCGCACGTAC
Source organism: Stelis phaeoptera (assembly GCA_943735885.1). Classification (NCBI taxonomy): domain Eukaryota; kingdom Metazoa; phylum Arthropoda; class Insecta; order Hymenoptera; family Megachilidae; genus Stelis; species Stelis phaeoptera. The sequence continues at coordinate 11,980,161 of OX030933.1, forward strand.
GCCAGAAGCTTACGTATTCAGGGATACGTGAACTGCAACATCAGCTTATTCGACGATCTCGCCCAGCTTCGACGTCTCCATTCACCACGATCGTTATTAACTTTCCGCACCAACACTCGTTTAATAATGTCACTTGGTTCAAAAGTTGTCCAGCTACTCGCGCAGACAATGGCCACCGGTTCCCACCATGTTGATTAATATCAGCCGCGCGAAACACGTTCCAACTTCCAGACGACGTTTAAAAGTTTCAATACGACTTCACTCGCGTGTACAGTACGCTGGTTTGTTATTTTGCGATAATGTAAACACCGATCCGTTTAGTCATATTCGAGCTTTAAAATATCGTTTCAAATTTTAATACAACCTCTAGTACGTTCCATTACGATTTTTAATACATCTAAAATTTTGATACTTACGGTATACTCGTTAATTACGTTGCAATATCGTCGCTTGGTTCAAACTTTCAAAAACTACTCACAAATACGATGATCACTTAGCGCCATTTTGACTATTGCTAACCGCGCTAGTCATGTTTAAACTTTACAGATGACATTTAAAATTTGAAAACAACTTCGTTCATACACAGAGCACTATTCTGTTAGTTTTATTCACTGCACTATATTATTGATTTTTGTAACGAACAATGTTTCTTGTATTCGTTTCAATACATTTTTCTGATAGCGTCGTTTGATCAATGTAGTAGGGTTACGAATAGTCACGTTTCCGCGTTCACCGGCCGACTAGATACATCGTGTTGGATTTCTGTTCGCGTGTCAATCCCGCCAGTCGGTATTCCACGTGAAAACAGGCCCGTGCACTTTGAACACACTCGCGTACCGAGTTAACAGGCGTCGTTATTAATTTTCCATGCGAGCATATTACAATTTTCGGAGTGTAGATCTAACACCGTTACGGAAAGACACGAACGTACTCAGTCGGTCCTTGTCGGGATCGCGCTACCGAACTGGCAACTATCCTCGTTGCGCGCGCACCGCGTGCTGTTGACCGATCGTCATGGCAACCGTGCGACGAGTCTACGCTCCGTACAAGGTGGATGGACTGAAGACTGAACAGAAGTCAGTGCACGCGCGGACGTCAAGCGGTATTGTTCATAGTCTCGGTGCGAAACACTCTTCGTGACGTTTCACATATTTTTCCACTCGCGATATTTCGTACCGACAGTTGACAGTGATATTGTGTTCTCGAAGAGCAACGAGCAGCCGGTGGATTCGCGTAGCCAGAATTCCTTGCGGCTAGTGGGATCATGAAGTGACTGGTCAACGGCTGAATAAAATGAGGTACGTGTCAATTTCCGATTTCATCATTTCTGCGTGTACCGACGTTTATGAATCTTAAACGCTAGCTCGTTGATTAATATTTCATCTAATAACGAATTTGAAACGAACACAATCATCGTTGTACCATCGAAAATGCGATGAAAACGAACGGAGCGTCTTTCGATATATATCGATGCAGTTCGTTACGCTGTTCAGCGAACTGGTATAAACGCGCGAAATAAAAAAAATGAAAATGGCGGACTACGAACGAATCGTATTCGAACGTGAAACGGTTAAACGAATATTTTCCAGTAATATTGTTGCGTGAGGAATAAAACCATGCATATTTGAACGTTCCTAAGATAAAAATGTCCCCTTCGGATGACATCACGTTGCGCCAGGACGCTAATGGAAACGAATGTTTCTCAAGTGCTTCGGCTCTTGTCAACCATCGGTCGAGTGGTTCGTTCTGCTTTTAGTTTTGAAGATCGGGTTAGAAGAGAGTGCCGTTTATCAGGTTACGATGAAAGCATCGTTATCCTGAATGCACTTTCGCAATGTTTTTTTTTTTTTACGATCCGTGTCGTTTCGATTTTGGTTAGACAAAAAAGCCTTTCATCGAACTATCGAACCTTTTACATCTCGTTCTTCGCGTAAACGTTGCTCGCGCCTTTTTATAGGTTATAGGGATTTTTTTTTTATCTCCAAGAATTTTACTTACATATATTTTTTAAATAAATCGCTCATGTATTATATTTGAGATAGAAATACTTGAATTTTGATTTGAAATCGAAAATTACAAATTTCTTCCCTGTAAATCGGGAGATAGGTGTACTTATAAAGAAATAATTTTTTAGGTTAGTAATGATATTGCAAGGTCAACATTATTTCTGTTTAATCGACACTTTGATGATCGATGCCATGTATTCCTGCTATTAATATTTAACTACGTTTAATACAAATTTTACACAGTTCTAATTATCTCTAGAGCAAATCAGAATTACTTGCTTCAGGTTTCTTATTTTTAACGAAAAAATTCACTAACTTACTCTTATCGAGATAAAAAATCCCCGAAAACCCTAGTTTATATTTCATCTTCCATTTATTTTTGTTTCGACCGTTGCTGAGTTTCAGCGTTAAAAACAAAAACAAATTGGTAGCAGATTTAGAGGCGAGTGGGCCTCGGTTCGAAGTGTTTCCATGAATTTTTATCCACCAGAAGCCCGATTTCCGGGGCCACACGTTTTCAAGGTTACCACCGCGAAGACGCTCGCCAGTCCAAATATTTCCTCTTCGAATAAGCACGCTTCCGTTGGTCCCGCTTTTGTTTTCGTTTCACCCCTTCAAAGGGATCCGTGGCCCGAAGCGTATTCCACGCACGATTCCCCTTTTCGCGTTCCCGGAGAGGGACACAACTTTTGTTTACAACGTCGATACAAAAATAAGGTCGTGCACGATTTTTACCCTTTCGTTTAAACAAACTTTCAACCCGATTGCAACGGACGGCCGTGTCGAAGAACTTTTAACGCGAACCGATAGTTTATGAGGGACGGGAACTTCTGTTCGCAACTTTGCGACGTTCCTCGTGGCAGAAGGGGGTGGTTCGATGGAATTGTTGCATCGGGATTTCAGCTCGAATTTATCGTCACGACGACGCGACGGACGTATTTGTGAATTGTTTTTGTTTCGAAGTTCAACCCTTTGGTTCCTAATATTGGTTGCATTCGTGGCAAAATATGGGTCGTTGTTCGAACTATAACGAAACTTTTCTTTTAATTCCGATGCTTGAGAACCGGTGAAAGCGGAGTATCTGTGATATTTCTATTTTTGTTATTTGTTCGAAGCAAACCGATAAATTAACGATTTCGCACTGAATAGATAATTTCGGTGCGTACGATTCAGCGACGAAATTATTAAATAAGGAGTGGAGTTCATAAAAAAGTGGAGAAACTTTATAATATAATCTGTAAACACGTATATAAGTAAAAATATGAAAGTACGAAATTCTTTGCTTGTTAAGATGGAATATTTATGGATTTTTCAGTACTTAATTTTGACGATATTTGCATCGCTAATTAGTGGAATTATTCATGCGAGATATAATAAAGCATAATAATTCCCAGTAGGCGCGAAATACGAGAAATTTGCAAAATGGTATAATAATTTTCAACATCCAATTAGTTTTAAAGTCATAAGACAAAGGATTGAAATAACAGGTTATTCGGCACACGGTTCAGTCAAACCGAATCTCGGGAAGTTTAATTATAATTTATACTGAAAACGGTTCCAACAAATTTGCAGGAAGCAATCTTTGTTTGGCTTCCCGTGAAAATTTCGCTCCGCAGACACCGGCACTCGAATATTTTCTGGGTAATAATCAGAATGAAATTGTGGTACAGGCCGAATCGGGCTCTCTCAAATAATTAAATTTCACTGATGAGAGTTTTTGAGGCTTCTCCTTCTCGGCCGCGTTTGTTACTTTTCATACTGTTCGTGATTTTCGGACGTAAGCTGTGTCCCGAAGACCCTGATAGCATTTTGGGCAACTCTCGCACTTCAAATTCATAAACGTTCCAATCTTTCGCAAGAAATTTACCTTTTCTTTTTACAATCCTTTCAATACTTCTGATCCCTTAATAAAGAAATTATACATCAAACTTTTGGCAATTTTATACAGGTATCTCACCCATTTTGTTAACGCTTTAACGCTGGTCTAGAGGAGGTTCTTGATCCAATAATTAGGGTTATAAGCAGTCGTATTGGAAAAATAATATTTGTTGAGATATTATAAGGCTCAGAAATTGAGAATTAAACGGGGTTAAAGATTACATTATTAGTGATTAGTTGAATAATACCGATTCTAGAAATCCATAAATCGTCCGAAATATTAAGAAAATTCGAGTATTCCAAACTTCGATTTCGAGCTTATCGCGCGTATTTTTCGTAAAATCGAAATCTCTGCATCGGCACAAAGAGTGTGCCGTATTCCAGATACGATTCTCGGCAGTTCGAGGCTGAAATTAGAGAAATGAAAAAGGTACGCGTCTGCATCGACTTCCAATCGCGAAAGCTGTTTTGTCTTCGGGGTCAAAGAAAGCTTCGACGTCTTGTTACCGTTAGAGTGGCTGCCCCTCTGTTTCTCTCCTTCTGTATCTTCTCCCCTGCCTCTTCATTCGTCCTCTTTATTTGCTCCATCGTCGACGAGGGTGAAAAGAAAATTTGCCCATTTTTCCTATAACTGCACCCTGCTCTCTCGTCATCTCAAGCGACGACAACGATTTCGATGGCGCACACCGATCGAACGCATTTATTTAGACGCCTCTCGATCCGATGCTCTATTATTGGACATAGCATTTCGAGTTCGAGCCACGGCCCGATCGACGGAATAATGAACACGAGGGATTAAGATCGGTCAACGTTATCGATAGGCGTTTCATTATCGAACGGAGGATAACGAGATCGTTGGAGTGTTATTTAGTTAATCGATGATGGATTCTGGCGTTCGCGTTGTATCGTTAGGATATGTATGGTTTTGTGGCTGAGAATGATCTTGGGGATGGGACGGATAGAAAAGTTGAAGGTTTGCAAGGTAACTGGTGTACTGATGTCAATTTTTGGATCGAAACGAAGATTACAGGACTGTTGGAATTTTGGAATGTTATTTAGTTAATTAATTGAGAATCTGGGTGTTCCGTCATTAAGAAAATGGTTTTGAACTCGCGGATAATCTTGGGGGTGAAAAAGATATAGAAATCGGAAGATTGCAAAGTTTCTTTTTTTTTTTATATGGAAGAAATTATTGCAGTTCCGTTTCGGCTGCGATCAAGTTTTGCTTATTTTCCAAAGTTTCGTTTGGAAATGAAAAAGTATGGATTTTGAAAGGGAAATGGTATGATAGGATTGTTGGAATAATATTTGGTTAACCGTGGATGCAACGCTTTAACTTTTACACACGATTGCAAATTTTTATTTCGTATACTATGTATTTATTATATTTATTATAATTAAAGCGTTACACACGAATGTTAATTACCCGTTCAGTATCGAAAGTAATATTATATGTTGTATGGTTAGGAAATATACGGATTTATTAGATTCTTATAGATTTAATGATTTGGGAGCAGCAGTGGTATCGGATATTCTGAGAATTATGGACATCGAAGGATTAATACGGGCTTAATGCACCGATATGGGTTTCGGGGTGGAAAGCGGGATAATGAGATTGCTGGAATATTACTCGATCAATGCATCGTGAATCCAGAGGTTTTTATTATTAGGAAATTTGCAATTTTGTGTCTGAGAATGATCTCGGGGTGGAAAAGATATTGGATGTTCTGAGAATTATAGAAATTGGACTACATAATTGGATTAATACATAAAGAAACTTTTCTCAAAATTTGAAGTAAATCGGATCGGTAGTTATTGAGATTCATGCAACGCCAATTAGAGGTCCGACATGTTGCAATGACAATATAAAAAAAGAAATTTCTGTTTACTCTTGAACACACGTAAAACAAACTCCTTCAAACTGAATTTCCATTGCGTTTATCGTTTTTAAGAAAAAAAAAAAATCGTAAACTTCGGCCGTCCAAGGTGGCCTACTCCCTTAATGTGTCAATATGAGTTTTAAAATAGAAAATTGACGATATCAAGAGTGTCAGAGAAAATGATCGTATTCGTATTAAAAATATATGTTTCTGTTCAAAGAACAAAGTCAGTGATTAACATCCTAAGATATGATCAACGAGACGGTAATATTTACACGAAGATTTGGATCGTTTCCAATCTAGGTAAACTGGCTCGCTTTTTCCGCGATACCAGATACGAAATCGTAAAATTAGTTTCTTTTTTCTTTTATATGTATATAGAAGAATTTATTACACTTTCGTTTCTGCTACGATCGAATCTTGCTTATTTTCAAAGGTTACCAATTTTTACAATCTGACACGAGTAATATTTGAATTTCACATCAAAAGAAATTCTCTTATCGAATCACACGTGTCATTGCGTATTTTTATTACATAAACACTTCCAACACTAGAATTACCGAATTCGTCAAAAAACCAGATTCGAGACTTCCTATTGTATTACGTTGACAAATAAGTTTGTTCGGTTTTATAGGGGAGAATGGAACACAATTTCTTTGACACACAGGATAGATTTTATCCAATTAAATATTGGCCATTGATAATTGTCATCTTTTTACCAATTTCGGTTGTGCATTGGCGTTATAAAAATCAAATGCAAATCGGAATGAAACTGTACCGAAGCAAAAATCGAACGAACTTATTCGCCAACCCAATAAATTACAAGATTTATTAAAATAGTTTCGTCAGAATATACGTTTCCTGTTTTTCCCTGAAATAAACTTTGTTGCCGTATTAAATATCATATATTACCGGACGGTTGCTTTCTCCCGTTGCAATATTTGTTTAATTTCGAATTCAAATTATGAATATCCAGGCGAGAAGGAACCGCGAATATCTGAGTCTCTTTTAACCCAAATGCATGTGTTCGTTCGACACCTGTTTCCCCGGAGTTGAACATATACTTTATCATTTAAAAATAAGAGAGAAAATTTCGATCGAACGAGGGACAACGATGTACCATATCATTATCGGGCAACGGGTATCGCGTTACCTCGCACCGTACACGAGAATAACAGCAAATATTTTCGAACGGAGTTTGATCGGTCGATTTTTCAAATATATTCGACCAAACTATCCGCCACGCGTGCTTTCTGTCCCGCTATTCGCAATGGTAGACAGTAGAGAAAAGCTTTAAGCTCGATCTGGCATCGGACCAATTTCGCGTCGATCGACGCTCGTGCACTCGCGACCAAAGAGAGAGAGAGTTAGGGGGAGGTGGAGTGAAAAAAAAAAAAGGAAACGGAGGTCGTGAATAACCCCATTGGCGTGTAATCAGTACGCGGAAATGTCCCAGGGCGCTTTAATAAACCGATATCAGTATTTTTTCCAACTTCCTTTGATTTACCTTCCGATATCCCTCGTTTACTGCATCGCCAACGCTATCTCCACGATGGAAATAAAAAAGGGGAGGGGCAAAAATGAAACTTGCAACCCTCCTACCATGTTGGATATAAAAGTTGAATTAATATTCTATCGGCCACTAGGCAGAGGGGATCTTTTGTGTGTTTCACCTTCGTTGCTCGTACGATCGTTCGAGGAAAAATTGTATTTTTCATATAAATGCAAATTCCTCGGTTTATTTGATACCCTTGTTACGGTATCTTTGCGGATTATCAGGAATTAGGTTGATCGAAAAATGTTTTCCTTCTGAAGGAAATCTGAGCCGTGCCTTTAACTCGTGACTTACTATTTATTTTTTATTTCTTTACTTTTAGATTAGGTCGAAAGTTTTTACCACCGTTACGAACGTTCAGTTAAAAAACAGAGGGTGAAATTCTTCGATCAATCCGGCATTCTGTTTGTTGCGCTTCGAAATTCTGTTTCTACGTGTTTTTCTACCCTTTATCCGAGCGAAAAGGTTACGTGCCCCGAGTTAATGCAAGTTTATGCGCCGAGGGTTTCTGCGTTGATCAACACGGGATGATATTTGCACGAGGGCACCCTTCATTTTTGTTACACGATTTAAACATTGTACGAGAAACGCGGCCGTTCGAATACACGCTCGACCAAACCGTGAATTGCAAATTTATTCGCCGATATGATAATACGAGTTCAGATTTGCAATGCGTTGGAACAATTTTCTTTCTTTTTTTTTTCACTCTATTTGCAAGTCTTTTTTTTTTTCATTTATCCAACGCCGCGTAATTATAATGCCGACGCGGATATTAAAACAACGTTTCGAGTTATTTCATCGAAAATTAAAATACATTTTGATCGTCGAAATATTTGCGCGATAAATTTTCGATTCGCGTGCTTCAGTCTCTAATGAAATGGAAATATTTATAAAATGAATCGTTACGTGTCCTCGTAAATGTTGGGACGATTAATCGCTCGTAATATGCCGTTGCATGTACAGAAGTTTTCAAACGAACGAAAGATTTGTGATTTTCTGTAAAATTGAAAATATAGAAATACTGTCATCAATTAACGCGGTAGAAAAGAATGGTTAATCTTTTAATTAATAAAGTTTCTATTGTAGAAAACGAAGGTAAAGTATTTAATTTGGATTTTTGTTAATCCCATTGGTCAATTAAAGAAATACAAATGTTTCTATCGATAAGAGGAATTAATTTACACATATGGTGGCTCGTTGGATTAATTTTATTAAAAAATACATCGACTCTTCTATCTGTCGGAGACGTTATCGTAGAAAACAGAGGTTAATACCCTAATCTGGAACTTTGCTAATTCGTTAAGCTAATTAATACGAAAAATATCGATTATTCTCTTTGTAGAACAGGTTAATACAGAAAACAAGTGTTAACATCCTAATTTGGAACTTTGCTAGCTTGTTAGACCGTTAGGTCGACAGTTTGGGTTAACCCCAAAATTCATGTCCTTGCCACCGTATGAAACCAATTCGCAAAGAAATACAAAATCGTTCGTCGTTCGTTTGGATCGACGAGAAAGAATAATTTTCCATGGACGAGGGGCAGGTTTCGTGGATGTCGAGTTTGTCGAAAACACGATACGCAAGAGCTTCCCGTTAATTATTTAAAGCTTGGCCCGGTGGACCGTGGGGCGAATTCACTTAGGCGGAAGAGGGCGGGAGGGAGGTGGAGACAGGGGGCCGCGGTAATTTCAATTGTAATAAGGTTATCTGGCGCAGTGTAGAACAGTAATTCGAAGGATGCCGGGCGCTCGAGTAAATTTCGACCAACACGTGCGTCCAAACCGTGCAGATGTTACCGAACGACGACGTATATAAACTTGGAATTTCGAGCATGATGGAAACAACGTGCAATCGGTGCACGGTATCAAGTGCTTCCCGGTTACACTTCCATTGCGGTATTACAACGCAGTTTCAAACGTTGCCCCGATTCCAAAAAGCCAACTTATCCAAAATCAAAACTGGAACATCTGAAATATCCGGCACAAATTTTCATCGCAAATCGACCAATCTCGAATGATGTTTGGTTGCAACATTTTCCCGAAATAGTATCTTCTAATTTGTTTTCGCTGCGATATTGTGACGTTGAAGTTGAAACTGTGAGTTAAAAAAAAAAACAAATGAGAGACCCAAGTTATTTTTCTGCCACGAACTTACAATCTTATCCGATAAAATAATTTGTCAAATTTCAATTATGATTTTTATGGTTTTATCGTATTCTTGAGAGCAAGAGAAAAAAAATTACAGAAATTTACTGGTCATTCTTGGGAATCAATCATTGATCAGGTTTCGGATAATTAATTAAAAGTTTGTTAATTTTTCAGATTATTAATCAGACCGACTGGGTTAATTAGGTCTGTTTCCTCGACGTTTCAATTGTTAGTTAACTGGAAAGTGAATTTCTTCGTTTGGCATTCAAATTAGCATTTCTGTGCAGTAGTTACACAACTTCAAGATAACGAGTTAAATTTCTATTTTGAATTCTTAACTTTGTTATCGTTGTTCAATTTTAGAATTTTCTGCCTCGAAACGTTTAAACGTATGAAAAGGAGAATATCGTTGCGGTTTGGGGGTTTTTTGATGCCATTCAAATTGTATGTGAAATATTTTTTTATAATCACAAACGGTGTCTTATATCGGTATCGAAGATTGAAAGGTATACGCAACCTTCATAATTCCAACTAAATCTCAAAATATTATAGATAAAGCATCATTCCTTTTTCTTTGGAAATTGCCAATGAATTTTCGGTCGAATCGCGTTCAATTTCCAGTCAACGATCAAAATTAAATCGTCAAATGGGCCACCCTGTATACCACCGAACCGGAAATCGGTAGCGAACGGTCGAATTTCCATGCAAAAATAAAACGTGTATCTTCCCGTAATCTCGAGACCTAATTCTCGTATCTTCGATCGTCCGCGGGTGGTGCGATGGTTCCAGGGTCGGAAAGGCTCGGGGGTTTTAGCCGGCGAATGGATAAAAAAGGGGATTAAGACGCGAACAACCCCCCGCGACCCTCGTTCTTCCGTGTAATTGTAAACTTGTACTCGTTTCAGTCGTAAATTTCGTGGCTGGCGGGGGCTTACTTTTTCAAATTTAGTATTCGCGCGTATACCAGACCGAGAGAGGTTGGCCATTGTGCGACCAACGCCGGTAGAAAAGTCTAAAAAACTTGGTGTAATTCTATTGCCAAGGGCCTGCTTGATGCATTGATAAGGAAAGTTGCGGAACGCCTTTTGTCTCGACAACCGAGCTTTTTGTCGCGTTCGCGGCCTCGCACAGGTAGCCCGGAACTCAAACGGCCAACTTAATGAATAATTTCTTTTTTGCTTGTCTTGCCCCGACTATCCCGTAGGTACCTACTTCCACTCGTTTCGCCGATGTTTGAAAGTTTCGTTGCTGCGTTTAAGTTTCTCTGGTGGCTGCTGGTGGTCGTGTGTTTCCTTAATTCGAGATTCAAGATCCCGGAAACGATATTAGGTCCGGCGTTTGTCAGGCGGTTCATTCGTGAAACGTGGAAAGTTTGACGCGGTTTCAATCGATAAGTCTAGCGCTACTTTGGAATTAGAGGGTTTCGCGATTGTATGTTAAGCGATTGGACTACTCTTTGATTCAACGAACAGTCAGTCATTCTGTGTTAAGAATCTTAACGAAGCGTTTAGGTAGTCGTTTTTTTCAGGTTTTTAGCTTTAAATTGATATGTTGTGATTGTTTTTTGGTGATACTTTTATGTCATGAAATTTTGTTAGACTTTATACGTTTCGAAATTGATTATTGTTTGTTAGAACTACTACGGAGCCTTCTTTCAAACGATTGATCGTCATTTTATATGAAAACTATTAACGGGGCATCTATGTGATCCTTTTAATCACACTTTAAGCTACAAATTGATGTGTCATAAGTGCTATTTTGAGATACTTTTCTGTCATGAAATTGCGTTACACTTTATACGTTTCGAAATCTGTCATTCTCCATTATAAATAACAATCAGTCACTTTACATTAAGAATATTAATAAAACCGATGTACCACGATCGTTATTTGCTAACATTTTTCTGTCACTAAACCTACTAAAAATATACCAATAAATAATTTCAAAATGAAGCAAATTCGGAAGTTTTAAATTCACTCGTTTCGATAAATCATTGGAACAGTTCGGAAAAGAGCTCAGAATTCATTTCGAAGTTAATGGTTAGAAACAGTCTGGATAGATTCCCCGCGGATTGTTGGCCCATCGAATCGATCGTGCAAATATTTTTCCTATTCTCGCGTTATGTCGAGTCACTTTTGCCTTTTCCTCCCGACGGAATCCTGGCGTTCTCCATTGGCGCAGAAAACGAGATCCCTCGTAGGGGACGACGGTGGGCGGCATAATTTTCGCGAACGCGACGCCCTTCTCTCCTTGGGAGCGGAGAAAAATGTTCTTTCTTTAATGACGTGTCAGTGCCGCGAACTTAGGGGTGAGAGGGTTGGTCTGCTTTCTATTAAAACTTACTCGGAATTGTTTTTCCCACGGGGCAAACCCCGGTCCTCGGGGTGAAATTGCTCGCTGTGATTCTCGTCTCGACGACGACGATGTTTAGAAACGTTGACGAACGAGCCAGCTTGCAAGATCTCCCTTCTTCAGGAATATTTATTTATTTATAGAGGCAGTGGAGTAATTGAGAATGAAAAATTTATATCTGAATTTCTTCGAGGAGGATTCCACCGGAATGCTTTCATCCTTCGGCTCAGGAAATCTACTTATTGCTTAAGAATTCTTAATCTTAGGACCGTGACGTTAGCTTGTAATATAAATTCCTAGCTTTCTTACTTTTTTTCATTTTTTTTTTTTTTTTTTTTTTTTTTTATCAGAATACTAATTTTTCCTACGCAATTCTGTTGTAATATTTTCAATTTCTTTCTTATTGCTAACTCACGTTACTGTTTAATCGTTTTCCGTGATTTGACGAGTCTGACCCGTGACGCATATTGCAGCTCAAATATTACAAATCTGACTCGTACTGTCAGTACAGTTGACTTTTAAGTATAATTCCAACTATAATTGAGATAGCAAACTATTGTTAAACGTAAAGAAATATTTATCCGAAATAATGCCACGGCAAGGGGTTAATACGATTTTTTCGCGTGCTATGTGGTCTGGTGCTATGAAATAGGGGTTAAACAGCAGTCCCGGAAAATTAGTGACACCAGGTTTCAGGATTTGTAACATTATTAAATTTCCGAGGGATCAAATTTCATTCTCGATTGCTTCTTAAAGGTTAATATTACAACCATCAACGTTCTGGACATCCTTAACACGTTGAATGCCACAGTGAAAATGGATGTACATAGTCAGACATGGTAAAAACCTAATTATTAACGATACAGTTAATTAATTTTCAAATTGAACCTTTCGATTCGATAGCCAGCATTGTTAGTTTAATATTAACGCTACCGGCGCGGCGGTTTATTTTCTCGTTTACTTTTGTTAATTATTTAACTGCGAATATTATTAATTCAACGTGTTAATTTAAAACTGGAAACGAGTAAGAGTTACATTACCAGTTGAAATAATTACAATACTTAGGAGCTACGTTAATCGAGCGGATATCACGTAGTAATTAACATCTTCTTCGAGATGTTTTGTTTCGAATTACTGCCGGGTATCTCTTTACCGATATTCGACTGTTAAACAAATACACAGTTTGCTAATTGATCGAAGCCGGATCGCGTTTGCTCGAGTTGATGCAAATATTGAAGTTTCAGTCTGCTCGATTCGCAAACGTTGAAAATCCACCGTACACCTGTAATTAAACAAATCATTGCTAATTACAAGTGGTCCGTGCATCGTTGTTGTGTCGATAATTAAAACAATCCTTGATACGAGAAACTCTTATCGTCAAATATTTCGATAAATCTCGATCGAATTATTCGTGTCGCGACGAGTTTTACAATTCTACTTCGCAAACAACGCGGAAACCGCTTACTCTTTCCCGAAAATTCAACCGCGAGCGTCCAAAAGGTGGAGAAGAAAAAAAGTAAGGATGATTTCCGCCCGAGCAACCAAGAAAATCTTTCCCAGGAGCAGATTCCTTGCCAACGCGAGCACCAAGGGAAGCAGAAAAGGCGAGGGTAGGAAAGAATATTCTCAGGAAGAGTAGAACGTAAATATGAGAATGAAGACACCCCATCGTAGGTGGCGAAAGATCCTCCTAGATCTAACTGCTTTTGCACCGCGTGGCAATAAACATTTCTCTTTTTCTCTTTTCGTTTTTTCGATTAAACTAAGATCCGAGGAAAGCAAAACGGTTTCTGCTGTCCTCGTAAAAAGTATCAACCCTCTGACGACGGACCTTGGAGAGAGCTGGCAATTTGAAATGAATTTTGCGCTATTTATTGGTTTCCTTTTCGAAACTTCAAAGCATTATTCCAACCCTTCAAGGGTTACTTATGCAACGTATAATTATTATAATTGTCGGTTGCTGAATTATACGTGAATTTCGTGTAATAGAAATTTGTTATGGTTTTTGCCGCGTAGCGAACTCTCTTTATGGGAAATACCAGCAAATTCTTTCTTTCCTTTTTTCCTTTTGTTCAGCAATTTGTTCAGCAGCAATTAAAGACCAAAGAATCATTACTTGCTAAATTTTTTGTTTTATTACGTGTCATCGGGTTGTGCCAACAACGGTTCGAAGCCTAGCCATAATTTAACACTAAACGTACCGGCACTTTACATATACCTATTCTTACCACAAGGGGTCGTTTGACTCCTTGTAAAATAAACGTTGATTTTTAGAAAGAAATTCTTAATTTATTAAAGGAAATAATTCGCAGCATAACTTCTGATTTCTAATAAAATGATCAAACGTATATTTGTATTTTGATAAATAAAATAATCAATTTAATTACACTTTTTACATACAACTGGATTCTCCTTCATACATTTGAAATTTTTTTAAAGCTTGGTACGTTTAGTGTTAATTTTGGTTTTTGAGGATGCTCGGAACTTCGCGTAGGCCAGTTGGGTGGGGGGGGTTGCACTCGGTACCCTTTCTCATCCTAGAAATTATTTCTAACTATTCGGACGAATCCGAGTGTCCGAAATTTCGTCTACGCTCCCAACAAGGCAAATAAATATCGACGCTCCGCAACGGAGCAGGACGTTACGACAAACTTTCTTGCTGTTACTATTTTTCCGAGACTATTAGAATAAAGACTCGTGTCCCTTCGATACCTTGTGTCTTTCCACAAACATCTAAATACAGTCGACTTGTCAATCCCTTTCAACGATTCGCGCAAGGTTAATTCGGCGTGCGAAGCACGAAGTTAACTATCAATTTCTCTCGATAGAAACGCGTACGCAACAGTTTTCACCGTATAGTAACTTTTCAAGTCCTGGCAAAGTCCTTGACTCGACTGGGAAAGTTTCAAACGACGAGTCCACTCGATGTTGTCCTAAAACCGATCGCGACGAATATACTCGTCGAGCAACGTTAAAGGATATTGTTACACAAACTCGTTACGAGCACGGTATAGTAGATTTTCACGATAATCAAGTAAACGCTCGTCAGAGGTGAGCAACAATTGGTTGGTTAATTTTCGGAATTCGAGGAAACTCGGTTCCCGTGTTTGATAAGCGTTAACGAGTCTCGCAATAACGAAACGGAGGCGAACGGAAGTTTAAGTTGTTGCTTGTCTGTTGGTACCCCTCGGGGCTTCTGCGAAATCGTTTGGTTAACGAATCGCCTGTTTCATCTCTCCCTTTTCGAAAACGCATCCTTCGATGATCTTAGGACGATCGTCGGCCTGGGTTTTTGAGTCTATTCATGCACTTACACGAATCGATTCGGAAAACACTCGGCTCGACCTTCGCCAAACTTTCCCGACGAGTTTTCTTCCAACTTCTGACTTCGCCGAGAGAAATCGTACGAGCGAGCTTCAACATTCAATGTTCTTAACAAGTTTTCCCGGACTCTTCTTCCTTCTGCGATGTCTGGAACGTACTTTTCTTACTCTGTCGATTCTTTCACGATCGGCGACCGTCAGGGACAGTAATCGAATAAAGGAAACAGATTTTAAAACGATGAAAAGAAGTTTTCGAGTTTCCTCGGGCCCCTTCGAACGTTATGTTATTAGGATAGAACTTGATATTTCCGAGGGGACATATTTAATTTACCAGAATATTGTGAAATGTGTTTTACGAATCCCTTTCAAGTTTTTATGAAATATATGTATCAACATGATTTTTGCGAAAATCATAATGTTTTGATTCTTTAAAGGAAATGTTCAGATTCTAATGATTCTTATTTTGAAATAAGACTGTGATTTATTATGATAAATTATCATCGAAATTTATTAAAATTCACGTGTTTAAACGCGTCTTTGTTGGATTTCTGTGAAGCACGAATAATCGTAACTTTTCCAAAAAGTTGTAATTTCTTGAAAAAATGTACAGATTTTAATAATTCTTATTTTGATTATTGACGTTTAATATAACAAAAGAGGGGTTTATTTAAAGTTGTCATTATAATTCGGACATTTCATACGCAACTACTTAATAACTATCCCCGAAAAAGCTCAATTACCGTGGAAATTAACCCATTAACTGCCACGATCCCCATTTGGAGATTTTCGAATTTTATAATCATACTGTTACACAACTTTTTCTGTATATATATAACTTACCTGGCCAAAAAGAAAAAAAAGAAAAGAATTTGGCAGTTGGTTAATAAATCATGGATAAAATATCATAATACCCTTACAATGACACTCTATAACAACAACCCCCTTAAGAACCTCAGCTATCATAGAAACGAATCTTGTACACTCAGAAAGAATGTAATTCGCAAAAAATTGTCTTTCGTACGAGAGTAGCGGTCCAATTTACGTGTTCGTCGAATATTTAATATCCTCGTAACGGCACTGGATAAGGAAAAAAAAAAGAAGGAAGAACGATCCCCTTGCGACGAGATATCCACGGCGGCGTTTAATTCCAAACCGTTTAATTAACCGGCGTCGTTTCAATTCGTGCTCCCCGACCGGGCCGCATAATCGAAAACGATAAATCCCATGGAATCGAGCCCCTTTCGCCCCTTTCGACGACGTTCCTCCCCCCTTCGCGAGCCAATTTCGCAGCTCGAGCATCAGCCGAGCGAAACTAGCGCGAAACTTTATTTTTATAATCTCGTAGAATTCCGCGTGTCGTCGAACAAAACAGAGCCCACGTTCTCAGCATCTCTCTTTTTTTTCCATCAGGCACCTCTTTCGTTCTGATAGCATAACGACGTTGGAGATTCTTCGAAATTACAATCCCTGGTCATCGAATTAGGACCACGTACGAAAATTTCACTTTCATGGCTATAACATTGAATGCCTAACAATACGAAGATGTGATAAAGACTCGATTGCTTCCGTTTGACACGTTATTAGGATCAGGAAGATCTCAATATACGTACGTACACGATGGAGCACCATGTCACAGAATCAAATCCCATTTCCATTTAAATTAATTTCCATTTAAAAAAACAAAGGTCATCTTCAAATCTCGGAGGCGCCTCCACCCAGAAAAAAAACAGTGTACACCATCAAATGTCCCTCCTCAGGCAGAGCATGTTTCGTTTAAACATTTTTCTCGAATAATGAATATTTTGCGAGATAATCGCGTAGAAAGATTATAATGAGACACCCTATATATGTACGAATCTGTAAGTTGTTGTGACGGTTCGGTTTGGACGCATATATGCGTCGATCGTCCGCAAAGGGTTAAGGAAACAAGGAAGGGACGTCTTAGTTAATTTTCTATAATTAAAAATTTATAGTTAGCTCGTAACGTTGGTCGAAATCATTTTCTATCTTACCTCAGAACATATATGTTCGTTTTCGGCGCACTCCATTAAATGACGATTTTTAAATAAGACAAAAGACAATTCTTACAAAGAAAGTTTCCTAAGTCCTGGAGAAACTTTCTTTTAACCCCGCCCCGTTCGAACTTCACGGAATCATAACACACCCCTGCGCGTTTTTGCCCGAACGTTCACGGGACGAGGGTTGGGAAGGGTGTTTGGGCGATAATAAAATTCTTGGACGAGATTACTTGACGGGCCTTTTGAATGAAATAGCCAATCTTCGTTCCCTTCGATGCATACGATGTAATTCTTGTTAAACGAGTCGTTCTCCCGGCGTTGTTTATTTGAAAAAGAAACAGAAAATATTGCGAAGGGAACGGTTAGGGCGGATCTTGTTTGGAAAACTTGTCGTATCTCGGCCGGCATAAATTTCGGGCTCGGTTTTCTTCGCGAGCCGAGCGATAAATGTTGCGAAACAAGCTATTTCGTCGTTTCAACCCCTCCAGGGAGAATTTCAACCCTCCGCGGACGAACCGCGGAATTTGCAAGTAAATGAACGGCCGTCTGAAACATTCGCCTTTGGCGGGAAACTGGTTTCTTGGATGCGCGAATTTTTTTTTTCTTTTTTCTCGAGAAGGAAGCAACGAGGACCGAATTCTTGGGAAAAAAGTGGAGGAGAAGATGGGAGAAAAAGGTGAATGGAGAGGATGAAAGAGGGAGGAGGGACTCTTCTGTCGCGGCATTAATTAATCGCTTCAACTTTTAACGGAATCGTACTTCCTTCTTCATAGTTCTTTCTCTTTAATCCCGTTGCGTTTTTTTTTTCTTTAGTCCGTTCTACTTTCGTGGAAACAAAATCTTTGATCTTTCTCGCTGTGCTTTAACTCGATTTCTGTGTCACTGTCGCGAGCGTTGGATTGGTCTTCTTTTATTCTTTGTTTATTTTGTATCCAGAAAATGTTCGACCCTTAATTACCGTAGAGACAGAAAATCAACCCTTTAACTTTCTAACTTGTAAGTGGTAATGGTTTCAATATAATGTTTATTTCTATCCTTTTATCTTCACGTAATTGCTGAAGCAGTTGCTGCGAGAAATAGAATAAAATAGTTTGCCGTAACAATAATGTATGCTGTGGTACATATTTAACCCTTTGCACTCGAAACAGTTTTGGACGTAATCGAGTCTAATCTAATTTTCCAGCTGCGTTTCCAGAAACCAAACGCACTATGTCGAAAGAAAAGTGTTAGAAATATTTGAGGATCTGTTGATTTTTATTTCCTTCCTTAATTTTCTATATTTTGATACGGGTGGAACTGAAATTTGGTATTTTAGAATACCCGGTTAAATTAAATATTGCGTCTCAGAGGCACCAGTCGAGTGCAAAGGGTTAAGAGATAATACCTTGGCAATCACTGACGACGTATGTAAGGAATGAATTTTTCTCTGAAAATTTGTCGTTTTTGTTACTTCTTTTGTTACTTTGGAAGCACCATTTTTTTCTTTTTGCGAGTATTACGAACATTTCGAAAATATAAATTTTACCTGACACGAGACAACTTTCAAACTCTCGTCGGTACGGTCGACCGTAGTATCTAGTCTTTGGAATTCGTCGGTTTGGAAAGTTAAGTAGTGGTAGCGAATTAATTGGTCAGCTGGGAGTGACTGGATTCGGAAGTTGAAATTTATTCCGTCACTTTGTTTCCGATTGTTCGGCGTAGTTTGCAGTTGCTTGTCAAAAACCATGTTTGGTGGAACACTAATTTCATATCGTAACAGCGTTAATCGTAAAGTCAAGTCGAACGCACGCGTCAAATCTCCCACGTAATAAGAAATATATCGTGATTCTTCGACAAAGAAGGCTAGCGACTTTGTCTCTCGACCGAGTTGGCGATAATTGATGTAATTAAGCCTGACGCGGTAACAGAGGAGGGCAAAGGTATACAATGATTACGGCTGACTGTTCCTCGATTAAACGACGAACCAGAGAAGGGAATGAACGGAAGAGAAAGAGAAGGGGACGAGATTAAAGAGTCGAAGAGAAGACGGGTGGTTCTGAAAAGAGCGTCTCGAAGGATGGGAATCTCGTTCTTCTTTAAATAGAATCTTCGCGAAAAGACTTTGGCCGGGGTGGTTCGCAATTAAAACGGCAATTAACGCGACTACGCGCTTTATTGAGGAACGTGAATTATCATCGGGCGAACAGCTTTAATAAATCGTTCTATTTCGAGCAGAAATGTTCAATTGTACCAGAAGGGTGTGCCGGGAATGAAACGGAACGAACGATAGGAACCGTCGACGATGGATGGTCGGAGAGGATCGGAGGGGAAAAAGCGTTTTCCGGGCAGGGGTGTAGAGACAAAGGAAGTGTATTTTTCATTTCGACCAAGTTCCCAGGCGCCAAGGATTCAGCAATTTGAATGACAATCAACGCGGTTTTACTTCGGCCCCGGACGGAATACGCCTACGCGGGATTATGCAAATCCGTAACTATAAAGGCGTCGCCCATCGTCTTTCATGCGAGTAAACGCTATACCGGCTCGGATGGAAATCGAGCTACCATCGGCTATAAAAAATGGAAAAAAAAGAAGAAAATGTGGGGCGAAAGAAAATTTCCCTGGTTGGATCGACGGATAATCAGGGAATGTGCTTTTTTTCTCCTTCGTGGAGCTGCGTTGTGATTTTGATTAACGTATCGTGGTTCCAGCGATGTAAGAAAGAAAATCTTCCGACGGAATATAGGAAAATATTAGTTACATTGTTTGGTGTTAATGTAGCTTTTGGAAATTAGGATATTTTTAAATTAAAATAAATACCCTATCATTTCATTTATTTATTATTACAATAGATTTTCCCACATCTGTGATCAAACTTATATAAATTACCAAGTACAGTATATTGCAAAATTGCCAGTTCTTAGCTCGAGAATTATCATAAATTTTCACTTAAACGAATCAATGCCTTGTTACACTGGTGGAAGTAATTCTGGACACTTTGAATAAAAATATTCTTTATTTCATACTTGTGCAGAATATGTATATTCTGCTATGCTAAATCGATACCGTAATCTATAATGTTTATACTTAATATTTTCACATGATTTGTTTTGTAAATGTTTTAAAATTTTAATTGAAAAAAAAAAAATCTAAAGTATGCTGTCGCATAATGCGAATTAGCTAATCAGGTTAGCCAACAAAATATGAATTTTTTTTGTACCTCCTTTGACGTGTTGAAACTGTAATTTTTATTCTATATTAAAAGTAAACAATTTGTTATATTAGCGACGCCCTAAAATCAGAAAACAATGATTAGAATATGAAATATTCCACTAGTATGTAAACCATATGGCCTATCTCGGTTTTCAGAATTTTTCACAATTTTCCTTGCGTAGCGCGAAGTTGAAGTAAAAATGAAAGAAAATTTCTAACGCGAACACAAGAAATTTGCAGTCAAACGTGATTTACTACTCGTCGATACCACTCTAGGTTTTATTTTTTTCCTTCTGTTTTCGCATAGAAACCATAAAGTAGACGAGGCAGCTGCATTATTCAGGTTTTAGCAAAGATACGCGCGATGGTCGGAGGAAACCTTACGATAGGGTAACTACGTCCTCGCAGGTATTTGTCGTTGGATAAAAAAAAAAAAAGAAAAGAAAAAGGAAGAAGCGTACGGCGTGACTAGAGAGTAAAATTCTGTGCCTTGAAAACCTTCTTCTCGGTAGCCAGTGCGAGAAACGTCGGAAAGGACATTTATTTCCGGTCTCCCGTTCGTCGAGAGCTTCCTTTTTATGACCATCTTTATGTTGCTGCGACTGAATGAGCTTGAAATTACGTGAGCTCTCTCTCTATCGCCAGATGCATGCGAAATTAGCCAAGTTCCTATTTCTTCTCTGTTTCTTTTTTCTCTTCTTCTCCTACTTCTTTCGCCACAGCTGCCGCTAACAAGGCACCATTGTGGTATGATTATTTACCGCATGCACGATGGAAAACGTTTCTCGTCACGATTTTTCCTCGAATCGATCAGTCGATTGTAAATAATGTTTCGCCGACTTCGATCGACAGATATGGCGGAATGGTTTTTGGAAAATTTCAATTTTGCTTCGGGAGATTCGAATGTTCGGGTGTTCTTAGATTTTAGACAATTTTTGTTCGATTCTAGAATTAATTTTAGGGGGATTCAGGGAAATCTAGAGAAGTCTATGGGAATCTTGGGAAATTTAGGAGAATTTAGAGAAGGCTAGGGGAATCTTGGGGAATTTTGGAGAATTTAGAAAAGGCTAGGGGAACCTTGGGAAATTAAGATTAGGAAATTGAATTTTGGGGGAACATAGAAACTTAAATTTCGGAAATTTCGGAAATTTACAAAATTTAATGGAATGTACCGAAATTTTTTAATACAAATTAAATGATTTATATCTAATTTAAGGAAAATTTAGAAACTGAGCAAACTTGTATTTAGAAAAATTCAGAAACTCGGCAAAATTAAATTTAAAGAAAATTTGGAACCATACAAATTCAATTAGAAAGACTCGCTCTTCAATTCAATATTCCTCAAAATAAATTTTCCTGGCGTTTCTTCGATAAACGGCACATTTCAGGAGTTATTACGCTTTCTTTCGGGCAAGGTTTATGTTACGGGAAGGATCTTAATGGCACTTAAATCGTCGCCGGCATAATTCAATTCCAATAATCGTCCAGATCGTTAATATGTCGTTTCCCCGATCACGTTAATTCCACGCCCGGTAAGGCTTTGCATATCCCGAATCGATTATCTAACGGTGGTATAAAAGACAGGAAGTTGCGCTGTGTCCTGCACGTTGCTTTTTATGCAACCAAAGGAATTTTTAACGATCGAGTACCATCTGTTACACCGTTTCCAATGAATCGATTATATTTAGGATACTTCGTAACCTTCCTTGAACAGACATTGAAATATTTAACAGTAGTATTTGCGATTGGATAAACAAAGTCATTCGATCAAACATTGATCGCGTGTCACTCGAGGCATCGATATCTGATTATATTTTATGACCAAATTTCCAAAAGGGCGAAACAATGATACACGATTTATTTGGAAATTAATTAAGTCAAGGAACGGAGAACATTAACGATCACTCGTACTGAATTATGTTGCGAATGATTGGAACACGGAAGTTGGCGGATAGCAAAGGAATAACGGAGCTCTCCTGCGTTCGCGACACAGTCAAGGAATTTCGACGATCGTTTCTGATAAATCGTCCTGACGTAATTTATGAATGGCGAGAGGGTTTACCGTCCGCCCATGGAATACCTTGCGGAGTGTTTACTTCGGTGGGAACGTTTGCTAAATCTTTCGCGATCAATTGGCTCCCTTTTTGTCCGGGACCTCAGTGAATTACACCGGCGCGCTGTGCACTTTCCAAGTAATTTATTTCTCGTGTCGAACGGTTTCTTTCCCAGATACGGGAAAGGAGCTTTTCATGGCTCCCTGATGAAGCTTTAATGACGGTTTCTTTCCTGGCCCGACTCTCGATACCGCCGCTGAACGCGCGTCCAGAGAGGAACATTTCAACCGAATCATTCCTATTAAAAGAATCATACGTCCGTCGATTTCTGTCGAAAGTTCATTAAACATCGATTCCTAGTAAAAGATTAACGATTTCAATGATGCTTGATTGGATGGAAAATTATTCGTCAGATTCGAACGAACAACTTCATCAATTTGAAAAAGCTGTCAACGGACCGTTTATATGCAAAGACCACAGGTTTGTGTCTGATCGTTAAGGTTAAAGCCACTTCGAACACGATTCTACTAATGTAACGTCCGCATCACGCCGTGTGTACCGATGTTTATTGCTTTTGATAAGATTGGATAGTTTTCGTATTTGAGTAGGAGATATGTTTGTTAGCGTCAACCCGTGTGCAAGGGTGACACACGTGTCAGGGTCGTTGCACCATGAGGCTTTGACCTGTTTTTCAAGGGTCTTGGGGTGTCCGATGTCGAGGACCTATGTCTGCCATCGGGCGAAGGATCGCCGCGACGAATTCTAACCCTTTGCACTCGAGTGGCGCCTCTGAGGCGACCTATTTAATTTACCAGAGTATTTTGAAATGTGAAATTTAAACTTTATTTCTATTAAAATATAGGAAATTAACGAAAGGAATAAAAATAAATAAATCCATTGGCATTTGCAACTCTTTTCTTTTAAAATAATGTGTTTGATTTTCGGAAATTTCGCTGGAAAAGCGAACTAGATCTGTGCGTATCGAAAAATGCCTCGACCGCAAAGGGCTAATTAGGCTAAGAGTCGTGGATGTTATGATTAGAGTTCGATGCCCTTCATTTTGAGGATCGCCGAAGGGACTGCGCCTCGTGACCGATGACCCGACGTCATGGTGCTGCGTGGTGCGTGCAAGGCGATTACAGCACGTTTGCTATAGTCCGACGGTGCAGTAGTCGCTTCTAACCCGAGTAAATACATAGAAAGGGGTGAAAACGGGGCGCAAGAAGGCGTGTACGTTAGTAAGAGGAATAAAACCGACGGAAACTGGAAGAGATAACGGAAGTACAATAGAAAATACAGAACTGTTCGTATAAAAGGATAGATTAGAGGCAACAAAGTGGCGGAGAGAAGCAAGAATTCGTTGAAAAGTGAAAAAAAAAGAAGAAGAAAAAGAAACACGGAGCGTATAAACAGATAAAACTAGCTTCCAGTCGGTTCGGGGTAAAAAAAGATGGCGAACGCGATGGTAGAAGGGATCAGACGGAAAATGGAGCAAGAGGAAATGAAAGACTAAGTACAATAGGATCGTCCGGGAAAAGACAATGACTCGGTGGTGCAAACAAAGAAGATGAAACGAATCGAGCAAGACGGAACAGGAGCAGGAGGGCGAAAGTGGGGACAAAAACGGAAATACGTAGCAACGGATAAACAACGACGCGATAAGAAGTCGCGATAAAGGAGCACAACGATTCGGTAACAAAGAAACAAGATATACAGCGTCAGGAAGTTAGGCGAGTAATAAGGAACACGAAACACCCGCGTACATTGTGGCATATCCGAAAAATTTGACAATCCAAAGATGGTTCAACACGCGAGTGCAATATTTCTAACAAAAGAAACGTTTCGTGGAAACGAACAAAGGATGGCGCAACCTTTTGAGCGGCAAGTGTACATACACACAGAAGACGGAGGGGGTGGAAACGGTGAAAATAGACGGTCGGGGATGGTTTAGAAAGGTGGGTAGAGTGTCAGGGCAGGAGGGTAGGAAGGTAGAGAGAGATAGTCACTATCAATTTTCCTCTAATGGGAGTGCAGCAGCGTAACGAGGTCGTAGGGAGAGGAGCTCGTAGAGTGTCGCGAGCGATCGCACTCGCGGTAACGAACTCAGGACACATTGTGTCGGCGACGTTAATGACGTAACGAGAGAATCGACGACGCTGATGCCAGCTCGAACGAACCTCCTCGGATTTTCCCTAAATTCACCACGATTGCCCTTTTGCACGGCCAACCCTCCAGCAAACCGCAGACTCGTGTGCCGACGTCGACGAAACGTTCCGATCCTTGATCAAACAACCATAGGAAGTCGGTATCAAGCGATTAATCCTTTCGTTTTGAAGAATTTGTTCAAAATTTGGTTTCCGATTCTTCAAAATTTGCTATTTTTAGATTTATAAGGAAACATTTCAGGGGTGTGAAGTGTCTACGTACCCCAAGTTGTATAGAAATTTGCTATATGAAAATGTTGATAATATGTTTCTAACCTAACCCTAACCTAGATCGAGTGTCGCAGTTATTTGGAAACAAACCGAGGCTTGCGATGTAGCTTCCCGGAGACGGAGATTAAAATTATTTCTAAAAAGAAACCGGAATCTTAACCAAAGACCGGAACCCGAAATTTTGTACAATCAAATAGTTATCAACAAAAATGATAAAATAAACCACGGATAGCGTTAACATTAAGCTAATAATGTTAGCTATCGAATTGAAAAGTTAAATTTGAAAATTAGTTGATTGTATTGTTAATAATTAGGATTTCAGCGTGTCTGACTACCCACGTCCGTTTTCACTGTGGCAGTCAACGTATTAATCAGTCAGCTGTGGCGCCCCTTTTTTAGAGTTTTATTTCATAAAATTAACAATTTTATTACTAATATTTACTTATTCGGTTAACATGAACATATACTACATACATAATAATCGAAAAACTTCGGAAAAATCAAATACTTATAAAAGTGGAAAATTCAAATTGCTGTTGTAGAATGTAATTCAGTATTCAGTAATATCGTGATTCTTTTCTAATCTTATTTTTATAACAATGTAAACACCTTCGTGTAGGATTGCTTGTTGATTAAGTGCTTGATAAGCTGTTTCCTCTCAAATTATTCATATTTTTCTAAACATAAAATATTCTAAACATCTTGAAATTTGAGAATATGTTTCAGTTTTCAGTAAAATTACAATTCAACCTCTTGCACTACAATAACGTGTCACACTCGTGACGCACCTTACAGCTCACATGTAACTTCTGTCGTTCAATATTTGATTACAATTGAATTTTAAATTTAATTCTGATTACAATTTACACAGTTAATGCTTGTCAAGTGTGAAGTATACGTAACATTTTAATTTCCTTGATTTGTTTGAACGCTGGAACAATAAATATTTACCTCTGACTGACGCACCTGTCGGGAAAATAATAGTGCAAGGTGTTAAATAGCCAATGGTTATTACTTTTTACGCATGACGAGTGTACTCGTCGTGACACGAATTACTTCCACTTCTCCATGACGAGTATACTCGTCGAACACAGCTGACTGGTTAAAAACTACTTACTCGGTTTACGATCATTTCTGTTCAATTTATTTCTCCTTCAGTTAACATCTCTTCAAGCAAGCAACATTTTATCTGCCCTTATTCCTCACCGAATAGCTCCTTCTGTGATAAAATTCCTTAAACACCCGTCGTTCCGATAAAGTTGAAATCTCTTAGCGAAATTACATCTTGCCGCTAATATAAGCGATTTTTAAGAGTCGTCGCGAAAGATGGGCGAACAGGGGACGACGATAAGGTAGGAAAATACGGGACGGTTGAAAATACCAGGCAATTTTTAAACTTTCCAACGATTGGTCTAAAGTGGCGAAAAGGGTGAGAAGGGTGAGAGATGAAGGGGGGTCGAATGGTATCGCAAACGAGCTGACGACGCTAATGACGTAACGATATAGTCGCAACGGGAACTCTCGACGTGGTTCGTTTTTCCCGTGGGGAAAAAAGAAATCGTGGTGTATGGCGAGAAGCGGAAAACTCGTGCAAAAGTAGACGATGCGAGGCTGAAAATGGTTGAATTTTATGCCGGTGTCGCGATACGTTTCGTTGTTTCGACGTTTGACGAATTTTGCATCGACTTCCGGGAACGGGCGATCGTCGGATGGGTTTCCACGAAAGGCTTTGGGTTTTGGCCGAGTTACGTTTCGTCCGTATCGTTCCCGGCGAACAATGGTCCGAGATCGCGAAGGTTTTCCGCTGAAAAGCGACGATTTGCGGGTATAATAAAGATATTAGGGTCTTTCGGGGGAATTTGAATATTCATCTTGGGTAATTTTCCCTTTATTCGCCATCGTCGGTGGCAAATTTCTAAGAAACGTCTTCAATCTTCTTTCATTTTAACGATTCAAGACAAAGGCTCAATTACAAGTTGAATTTATACCGCGATCTGTATTTTATTATAAAACCAACGTTTCAGGATTTTGATTTATTTTTTATTTATTTCTGGAAATATTCGAGGAATGGTTAAATAGAAATAGAATGTAGAAACTCGAGCTTTGGAAATTTTATCATTTTTTTTAGGGGAGGAGTAGAAAGACGGATGTAGGTTCAATAATTGTTGAATGTCAGGAAGACGCGATTAAGCCGTATAAAATGTTATGCTAAATAGTTATCTCACGATTAGGTATAGATTGTAGCTCGATTATGAGATATTATATTCGTTAGATATTCTTTGATAAATTAGGTTAACCCTTAGGAGTGTCAAAGACATATGATTAAAAATTGACGAGTCGTATCCATTCTGTTTATGAAAAGTTTAGAAATTTTCTGAAATTTTAATATAACATATAAAGCTTCCAAGTTGCAAATGATAATCTTTGAAACGCAATCATTCAAACAATTATAATTAATTTTGATAGAAACAGTTGGGAAGTTTACTTTCTTCTGATGATTTTATAACAGAAAATACTCGAGAAGGAAAAATATAAAAATATAAAAATAAACAGGTATTAGAAGTAGTTGCAGGTGAAACCACGAGACTTACACTATCTTGTAATTACGAAAGAACGTGTATACCGTTGTTCTCGCTTGTTTTCAACTTAATATCATCTTGCGATGCAACTTTGCTCACACTCGGCTTTTCCAACACCATTTGCTGAACTTTCCTTGAGCCAAATGGGACGCGTGCACCATCTTGTTCTACATTCTATGACTGCGTCTTATTAGTCTTGAAACTGTGCCCCGTACTAATTAATCATGCAACCCGTATCCGTTAGAATTATATTTACTCAAATTTTGCATTTATCCAACCCACTGGAACAGCAGTTTATTCGTCTTTGAATATTTATTTTCAACCCTTCGTGGGGAAATCTATTTTTTTAAATTTATTATAAATTAATTTTGAAGCTTGCAAAAATTCGACGAAAATTTCTGAATATTTACCAAGGTAAATTATATTTATTAAGATTTATTAAAATTTTGCATTTAATCGACCCACTGAGATAGCAATTTATTTTCATCCCTTCGTGGAGGAATCTATTTTTTTTTTTTAATTTATTATAAATTAATTTTGAAGCTCGTAAAAATTCTAACAAAATTTCGGAATATTTACCAAGGTTCATTATGTCAAATATTAAACATTGTTGACACGATAAAGATAAAATATCGAATTTCGATACAGATAAAAACTTGAACAACCATCGTTTAAAATAATCTCAGCGCCGTCTGATCAAATATTATAACAAATTAACAAATTAGATAACAAATTAACATCCCAATGTTACTTCAACCCGCGAACGTTCGATTTACGTTTATATAAATGCTCGACATTCTTTCGAATCGTCAAGAAGCCGGATCGTTTAATTACTTTGAACAACGCACCTGCATCCATATCGGTGAAATTAAATAACGATCGAAATTCAAACGAGAATGCTGAAAGCACTCTCTCCTCTTACCAATTTACTTTCAAGCGTTCCAAATGCAACAGCCTCTTTTATCCTCCGTTTTTCTCCCCCCTTTTCGCGACTACGAGCTTTCGTAATTTCCACGTTCGACCACCTAAACAGGAGGTAAAAAAAACAATTATTGAACGAAAATCGACTCTGTTTTCCACCGAGTCGTCGAGGGAACAATATAGAAAATATAATTGTTAAAGAATTGCTAAGAAATAAAAAGATATCACCCTCGAGGGCAGAGTATACTCGTTCGTACCTTCGTCGTAATTGAAGAAGATTTTTAGCTCGACTTTTTTTTTCCCCCAACGCTCAAAGGGATCCCCTTATTTTCCGAGCGAACGCTTGAAAGTTTATAATTAAAAAAATCGTGGAAAGCTTAACACTCGTTGGAAGCTCTTTGTGCTCGAAAGGATGTGTCTGAGAATAAAAAACAAAAGAGAGAAATGTTTGTACGTACATTGTCTCGATTTAACTTTAATCACGCTCGATTATTTCATCCCTTTTCTTTTGTACGATCGAGCCTGGTCGACTTTGGCAACGAAACTTTCGTAAATCAACAGCTTTATTTTAAATTACAAGCGTTTTCGAGTTTATTGATCTTTGGTCCGTTTGTTATATTTTAATGCGAATACATTTTGATAAATTATATACGTCTGGAGTAGTTTTGATTGTAATCAATTTTGTATATTATTTGTACAATGTTTGGATCGTTAGGATGGCAGTAATAAAAATTGTAGTTTCTTCAGATTTTTTAATATTATTCTTAAATATTATTTTTCAATGTACGAAATTCGTTTATTTAACTTTAATCGAAGTACCGTTCCGCTTGGGTCACGATTGACCCAGTCACCGTCGTTCGAGGGTTGATTAAACATCTAACGACGACGATGGCAACGCAAGGGTTGAATAAATGACTGAAACTAGACAGAATAAAAATGTTTAGAGCTAGAATGGTTGTATAACGGAGGAACATTGGGGATGTTTCTGTACTCCGATAATAATTATACGGTATAACGAAAAGCTGAAAAGCTGAAAAGCTGGTGAAGGTGGGATATCGCGTAAAAAAATCTTCACCTCTAAATAGGAATATTTCCAACCGGTGGAACATTTGTTGAAGCATTCGATGGATTAACGAAACAAAAATCCGTGCTAAAACAAACGTTTGTCTTTATCTTTGTCAGGTTAATCTCTCCATACGTTTTCAAACCGGCACGATTTTACCGCGTATAAAACCGTCTGCACTTTTCAGCTTTGCTATCTGAACGTGCGACAAATCTATTTTTTCCCCGAATATCGCGATCGCGCCCCCGCGGAATTGCCGACCAATTTTTGCAATTCCTATAGACCCGGCTTCGACGGAATCAATATTCAGAATTTATCGATCGACAAAGTTCCCTCCTTTTTTTTTCTTTTTTTTTTTTTTCGTTTATTTCAATCCTTTATACGCGTAAACGTATTCGACGCTCGATATTTAATCGTCAAGTTCGATATTCCGTTTTCGAAAATTTACTTGTTTCCGATGTAACCTGAAATATATTTGATGGTTTTATCATTTCGATCGTTGGATGGAAATCTAACCATTTGGACGGAAGATGGACTGTATTTTATTCTTGGTACTTTGCAGTGGAATTTTTATTGATAGCTCTTGATAACTGAATCTGTATGATATGAAAGTCTTTTTATTTGAATCGAGTGTATTTAGTATTTGAGATATTAATCTTGGTGTCAGTGTAGTCGAGTATTAATATTTTTTGTTTTAATTTTTCTAAATATCTAATTTTGTATGCTACGTAAATTTTCAACTATCTTAGGATAATAATTTCGAATAAATTTGGCATTTAAATTATTAATCTTTGGGTTAGTGTAGTCGACTATTAATATTTTCTGTTTTAATTTTTCTAAATATCTAATTTTGTATGCTACGTAAATTTTTACCTACCTTAGAATAATAATTTCGAGTAAATTTGGCATTTGAATTATTAATTTTTGCGCTAGTATAATCGACTATCAATATTTTCTAAATAACTAATCTCGTATGCTACGTGACATGTTAATTTTTATTCCAAAATAAAAATTTCGCGTAAATTAAATAACTTTGAACAAATACCGTTCTATTACCACAATTCCATAGTTATCCACAATATCGAATTCGTATATTTAGCGATGGATTTTGTGTTCACCGTCGCTGGCATAAATCTAACGTTTGTCCAAGTAGCAGGATTTTTCGGAAAATTCGTCAGTTACCGTTTTAACGAACGTTCACTGAGGGTGTCGTTAAAAATTAACGATATTTCCCCGAGGAATATAATGGGGGAAAAAAAACGACGCTGCATAACCGGTGATTTTTTCCCCTCGAAGATAATCGCGGGAAAATCCTGTTCAGGACGATCTATTATTCCATGGACGCGACAGTCCAATAAAATTAACGATTTAATATTAATCACCAGAGAGATGTTGCTGCCTGGGATATTATATGAATCAGGGAGAGGGGCAGAGGTTGGAAGAATCAATGGAAAAGCTTTTTCCAACGGGAAACAGAGCCTCATTTTGTATCCAGCATACGAAATGGACGGATATTGACGTATGAAATGACACGATGAAACGAAACAGGCGATTAAAAACTTTCTGACAATCTGCTGACTAAAATCAAAAAGTTTGATGGCAGGAATCGGGGGTTGAATTTAATTTAGGAGTTGAAAGTTTTTTTTCATTGCGATAGATAGGATTTTTTTTTCTGTACATTGAATCGTGACTTCTTCATTTTTTAGATCGAATATTCGTAAATGGGTGAGGGATTCATGCATTTTGGAAATGTCGTTTCCCTAAAATTAAACACTGTCGTTATCGGTCCTTACATTAAATTTGTCAATACTTTTATAAAAGTACGGCTAGTATTTTAGAGTCGAATTGTGTTTTGAGAAACGTATTTAAGTTACTATTGTATTTACAATCATAATTGCGTCATACCAGATCAAACACGATCACTAATCCCAGCGGTAATTAACGCGTTAATCAATGCTCGTACCAGAGTTAAAACAAGCAAATAAAATTCACACTAATTTCACACATTAAAACAAACGAATTCCCGATAATTATATACATATATCTAACCTTCGATTTTTTACATATATGTGAAATTACGAACAGTTGCTTTCACATACTCCAGTTAAAAGTTAATTTACGTTACTTGGCAAAAGGGAAACGGCAGCGTGTGCAACGGGTCAAATGGCGTACCACTGCTGGAAACTAGTCTGTTGATTCATGGAACGGACCATTTCTTTCTTTTTTATTCCCTATCTCATTTACCCGCCAGATTTTCTTTTTTTTTTCACGGTAAAAAGGATGCAATGGAAGAGTGGAACGCTTTTTATCCGTCGGTTCCGTCGGCACTTAACCGTTCCATTAAGATCATTAACGGTAATAAGTACGGCAAAAGTAAATATTGGGCGGAAAGGTATTAATGAGGTCCGACCGGAAAACCTGAAGGGCCTTTCGGCTTTATACCACTCTCCCCTCTCTTTCTCCCCCCCCCCCTCCAAAGCGCACACGTAATTAATTATTCCCTCTTCTTTTTCAATGAAGCGCATTCGAGCCAATACAGCACCGTATTTTCTTTAAATATCGTTGAAAATTCGTTGATTAATCGTCGGTCGATGTTTTTCGTGAATCGAGAAAATTTGTGAAAAGTTGATATTTGAGAACAGCAGCAATTCAGGGACAGTAATTTTGTATATTAATTTTTATGTTTCATGTTAGGGGTGAATTTCTATATTTTTTATTTTTCATAAATGGAAAACATTGTTTTAACAAACATGTGAAAACGAAGAATTGGAAATAAAGATTTTCACGTTTTGCGCGTTGTATTTTTATATTTTGATAGTTTATCACATCGAGTCTATATTTTTTAAATAAAATTATCTACTATCCTTTCAAAAAATTTGAAATCTGATACAATTAAACAGGGTTAGGTTAAAAACGAAATGTATAACATCTGTAATTAATGATTTACTGCTTAGCAAATGAATTTTAATCCTTCGATTCGATTTGCCCTTGGGTCAAAATATTTTTCAATTCTTAACTACGAAAGATTTGTATCCCAATCAACACCTACGACTAATAAAAATATATAAATTATTCGAATTTATAAACCTGCAAGTTCTCCTATTATTATTGCACTTCAACGCTCCAATTTTCTGTAACAAAGCTTCGAAATAACATTCCAAATCAAAGTTGACAGAACACGGTAAAATTACAACCCGTACCATTGCCGGATCAAAAGGGGGCTTGATCCTTGTGTCGCAAAACGAACCGCCCTCGAACGATCGAAATTTAATTAACACAGTTGGAACGATATCAAGTACACTGTAGGTAATATTTGCACGAAATACCAATCGTTTGTTACGTTTCACGACCGCGTTTCTGTGTACAGGATCGAATTTTCTACACAACGAAACATCACCGGTCGTTCAACAATTAATTCGCTAAGCTCGTGAAGCACATTTCGTCGAGCATCCAACTCGAGGAACATCCAAACACTCCTCGAACCTTTCTGTATCGAAGATCGATATCCGTGTCTGCGAATTCGTATGCAGAGAGGGTTGCAGGATGGATAGGGTTGATCTGTTGAAAAATTCTCGTAACTCTTTGACGGAGGACGTGGGAAAAAATAAAGGTAGAGAAGAATCAGGAGGGAAAAGGGTTGTTTTTCGTTTTCCTTCTCGCTGACTGACACGTGGCCCCATTATTTACGGTGAAACGCATACGGTGCCGGAAGCAGACGAGACGAACGACAGGGAAAGGGAAAGACTTGTCTGGGGGGGAGAGGGGGACGAAGACTTGGTTATCCAGAAAAGGGTTGTGGAACAGGATTCTTCAGTTTTTTAACCCCTTCCCCTTCACCGGCGTGACTCTCGAACGACCCTCGCTCGTTTCTATCTTCTCCGCCACCCTTTTGTCATTGTTCTCGATGAAAGGGATGCTCCGCCGACTGCTATCGACTTTTTAATCGACCACGGATGCCGGAGTCTGACAGAAACGTTACGCCGTACCGTGATTTTGAAATAATCAGTCGGCTTCGTGAATAATATCACAAAATTTATGATCGTTTCTACACCAGTGTTTGGAAGGTTTCTTTACACGGTAAATTAATATCGTAACGATAGATTGTGTCGTGGAACAAATTGTGTAGTTATAATTATAGTTGTTGATTACAGTTGTGAGTCGGTGAACGAATTCGGCAAAGTTATTTAACGCGTTATTATAAGTTTACGATTTTTTTTTTGTTTTCTCAAAAATGATAAACGTAATGGAAATTCTGTGGAAAGGGGTTTGTTTTACATGTGTTCGAGAGTAAACGGAAATTTTTTTTTTTTATATATTTTTTTATTGCGACACGTCGATCTTATGACCGTTTTTTCAGAACACTTTTCTGGAGTATTGTTTGACCTAGATCAATAAACCATAGACTGTTGTTATCTGCACACTAAATCTGAAAATACGTATTTTTGTAAAAATGGTAAGCATTCGAAGAAGAAGTTTCATTTTTCAACCGAGAAATTTTGAACGAAAATGGCTATAAAAATGAAACTTTTCAACTTATCGGAAAATCCGTATGCACTTCTGTAGACTAATACATAAAGGAGATTTTCTCAAAATTTGAAGTAAATCGGATCGGTAGTTATTGAGATCCACGCAACGCCGATTCTGACAGAACGGTTATAAATCCGACATGTTGCAATTACTCTTGAACGCATGTAAAACAAATCCCTTCAAATAGAATTTCCATTGCGATTACCACTTTTAAGAAAAAAAAGGATCGTAAACTTATATATGAATATATGACCGTCCAAGGTGGCTTACCACTTTGCCTGCCACAGTGAAAACGAACGTATATAGTCAGACACACTGAAATTCTAATTATTAAGAATACAATCCGTTAATTTTCAAATTTAATACCATAATCAGCTTAATATTAACGCTATCTGTAGTTCATTTCATCACTTCTTTTGCTAATTATTTGCTTGTAAAAAATTTCAAGTACCGGTCACCGGTGACCACCGTGGCAGTCAAAGTGTTAACGCAATGGTCGAAGAAAATTTTATTTAAGAAACGTTACAAACGTATATCAGAATTTGCT
Organism: Stelis phaeoptera; assembly: GCA_943735885.1. NCBI lineage: Eukaryota > Metazoa > Arthropoda > Insecta > Hymenoptera > Megachilidae > Stelis > Stelis phaeoptera. Next base: position 12,014,635 of record OX030933.1, read on the forward strand.
GAAATTACTTTAAATTAAATTGATGTCAAATACAATCGGGATCTCCTTCGAAATGTAATTCAGAAGCAAGTATTGTTTGCCAAAAATTTATAAACATACCTGCCCTTTTATCCTGATCCCAGAATATCCTTTCGCGAACCGAGAGGGTGCAAACAGCGTGTCAGAGCTGTAAAATTCAGCGAGCATTTTCAGCTCGACGGGTGTGGGGTAAGAAGTTCTTAAAAATTCTGCAAACGATCCGTCGCATAAAATTCCGCCACCCTCCGGGGATGAGGAATCGAAGCTTTCAATAATTACGAGTCGCACTCGAGGGAGGAGGATCCTTTTATTTTCGTCGACCGTTCATCTCCCCGCGACCCTCCTTCGTCCTCTCTTTTTCTTCCTCTCGTTCGGAAGCCGAGAGTTCGTTACACGGGCGCAACAATGGCGAACAGAGGGCAAAGTCCCTTGTAGCTTTGCTCGAGGATGTTGCGCAACTAATTAGACCGGGATGAAATTTAATTAAATTAACCTAATTAAACGAATCGCCGGAAACGACGGTGCAAAACGTTCGGAAACGGGACGGAGGGGCGGGATGGTGGAAGTATACCGAACGATCGTTCGGTATCGATGCTTTCAAGTTTTCAATAATTAATCGACGAAGGTTCTACCACGATTTCTGGGTAACCCGAAGCATCCGAGATCCTTTCGCGGAATTCTCGAGAGATCGTTCGATTATGCGTGTCACGCGCTTCAGACGAGACAGGAAACGATTTTGGGACAATTTGATCATCTTCCTGACGCGAACAATTAACGGAACTTACCTCGTGAATCGTCGACGATCGGAAACAGACGGCGATTAATTCGTAAATGTTGCGCGAGGGATTGAGGGTCGGTTTCCGGATGAAATTAACGGGCTGGTTGAATTTTAGAAATCTTTGTGTTTGCCTCGTTTTTTTTTTTTTTTTTATTCGTTTTAATGTAAGTAAGAGGGTGGGTTAAAACATAGGTATTTATAGGTAATCAGCTGGAATTTTAATTGTACAAAATTTATTAAAAATTTATTAATCGTGTAGAATTTGATTTATAGACGATGTAGAAGGAATATGTGACCGTTCGAATTAATTCTATCATAGGTAGTTAATACACAGGGTGTTTCTGGATTAAATGGCTAAACTTAAAACATGAATTTAGGACCTTGAAACAAACAACAACTTTCCTCTAGAAATATGCTCGCAAAAGCAAATTATGTCGAAATGTTCCTTTTATTGTTTTGAAGATCATCGATACCCTTTTGTTTGTAAACATTTAACAATTAAACAGTATTAAAAAAATTATTGAAAACCAATTATTATTATTATTATTAACCCTTTATCTGGTAATGTTGACCTCAAGCAACAAGTGCTTCTAATACTTAACTTGGATAACTCCCAAATTTATTCATTTGTCTCAATGCTTGCCAGATAAAGGGTTAAAAAGCAGTCAAGATAAATTTATTATTTCGAAATTATTTATTCCTAATAGTATTATTTATTCGCAGTGCAATTTTATTCTTTTATTCTTTTATTATCGTTATTGTATTTTTGGTTGTAAGTGTACGGCTATGTGCGTACCCCCAATGATAGGCATTAATTATTATTATTATTATCCTAATTCCTAATGGAATATCTTCAGAAGTCGATATCTTTCCAACTAAACGTTTGCGAGCAGATTTCTAGAAAATTTATACTCGTGATAAATTTCAATATTTAATCATTTCTTTAACAAAACATTCCGCTTATTATGAGATCCAATTTTCTCGAAGATACTCGATGACTCTAATACAAATTTGAACAAAGGATTTAAACTTTTTCAATTTCGTGCCAGATTTTCATATTACCATCCCATGTTTCACACAAGCAAACAAACAATTTCTATCAATCTTTTCTTTGTACTCTGCTTGTTCGATCGATACGAAATATAAAAATCCAACATGGTATCTCGATTGGCCGGAAAAAGCCAACCTATTAACGATCGCCGGAAGGCCTCGTACTTCATTCCCCCCTCCCCCCAACCTCGCCGGTATCGTACAACGAGAATCATCCCCATTTTTCCACGCTTTTTCTTCCACACTTTCTCTTCTCACGTCGGACGAAAGGACGAGAAGTAAAAAAATCGTAGTCGGCCGCAGGCAGCCCCGTGTTTTCCGAGCTGTAGCTTTCTTTCTTTTCCATTTTTCTTCGCCATCCGTTTATTTTTCCTTACCTGCCATCCGCCCGTTTCGCCCTTCATTTTCCGCACTTGACCCCGCGTGTACCCTCTCGGCCTGTCACCGCCTCGAAAACGTAAATATTATACGTTTTCCCGACGTCCTTTCGCTTCGCCCCAGATAAATCTCCTCTAATGGGTATATTAGTCGTATAAATCAACCGGCTCGGTACCATTGTTCGCCGTTTTGGCCTTTTTCAACCCCTCCCCGTGGAAAATATTTCTCGGCGAAACCGTGAATTCCTCGAACGATCGTTCGGGTTCGAATTTTTTAATAGCGGACGATATTGTTTACACGGTTCGCGATACGTTTTCCTTTTTCTCGGTACGATCGGTTTCTTGTTGAAACATTGAAGAGAGGTGATTGGATATGGGACGTTCGATGATTGGGTTTTGCTGAAAATTGAAAATTTCATATCAACGACGCTTTTTTTCCGAGGTTATTTCAGTTTTAAGGGTTCTTTTTGTTGAATCGATCGGACGATTCTGGAGATTGGAAGTCAGTAGATTTGGGGAATTGTTTGAATTAGTCGGAATTAGCGAGTCGGAGAGATAGTGAATTTTCCAATTTTTCATTTTGAAGTTTACAGAAAGATTGTAGAATTAATCTTTCACATTAAAAATTAGCGGATTGGTAAATTAGGAAATTTTCTCATTTTTATCTTGAAAATAAGAAGATTCTTACCTCATATCTAACATTTGGTAAATTGGGAAGGATTTTTAATTTTAAAGTTTACCAACTTCTAAATCATTTTCTTGCCTTATGAAAAGTAACAAAACTTCAAATACCTACCAAAATGTCACCTTGAACGAGGAAATAAAAATTAGTGCGAAGAAACAGCTTAACAACTTTTACCGCTAAAAGTAATCGATTAAAACGTACGATAAACAAAAGAGAATGTAGCGAAAAGAATTGTCTGTTTGAAATAGTGTCGAAGCTCGACGAAGATTCCGAAAGTAGAAAACAATCCATGCCAATTACCCGGTCGAGGAGGATCACGAACGCTTTCTCTCGGAGGTGCTAACTTTCTACGAGGCTCCTCTTGTATCGAGTGACTTTGATGAAGCCAGATTAGTTCGTTCGTGGCATGGGAACACCTCGTATCGCTTTTGCGTGACGAGGGAAGCTCGATTCGTGGCGAAAGAACCGTCTCAGACGACGACGACGACGACGAGGATGGCAGAGAAAGGAAGGATTTCAACGACGACTTGGAGCTTCGTCGACAACGAACGGGTGTTCCCTTTCAACCCTTTCGATGCAGCATGTGAAATCTAAGATTAGAAAATGATAACGAGAACTTTGGCGAAACACCCTACGAACTTGGTGGCTCCTAATTAACTTTATAGTTTTATCGTTCCTTTCTTCCTTTCATCCCCACATTCTTTCGCACGAGATATATCTTGATTTGATTTTTCGTAGATTTCTTCTAACCCGGAGATTTTGACGGTTATTGGGGTCGCTGGTGGCCGGTTTAGTATCAGTATTATGCAAGGTATCGATGATAATTGATCGAAACGAATTATGCTTAATAATTGAAATGTATCTGTTGTTAAAATAACTCGAATACCGATATAGCATTTTAGTAATCATATTTCTAAGGTATCCGGGGATTTTATTTTCGTCGAAAGTAAAATCGAAGAGGCAAGGAATTTTCACTCGGTACGCAACCATCGTGATATCACGAAAACGGACTTTAAGGGGTTGAGAACAAGATTCGAAAGTTTTCTCCACTGTATTCTTCCGTTCGTGGAACAATTGTATTCGAGCTTCTTTATCCTGAGTGTTGCATTCGGTTATGCTCGTTTTTGGACCATTTGTTTCGAGAGTAGGCGAGAAAAATGGCGAAACCACGAGGCGTCGATACTGTTTCCTTTCAGCTTATCTCGATTTTATTCATCCCCCGCGATGTTGTGTTTCCCATCAAATTTTTATATTCCTTGTAGAATTGTTTGCTGATTTTTAACCCTTTTTATTTCGTACACTTTATATCGTGATCAGTGAAATTTAGCTTTCGCGTATCTGCGAAAAGGTTCCCTATCGTGTTTGAACTTTGCAATATATTGTTATCGAAAGAACGAAGAATTTCCGATCGAATTTTTCTCTCACGTCACGGACTCGAAGAGTTGTTTATTGTATTTTGATATGATCTTTGTTGTTGTTCGTGTCAAAGGAACGAGACGGCGTTTTTAAGTAATTAATACGAGCAAAAAGCATCGCAGGCAAGGGAGCCGTTAACGGGAAAGTTTAAAAAGCAATTTAATTAATCTGTCCCTAATTTATCCCGTCATAAATGCGATCGCAATTACACGGGATCGTATTACCGCACGAAATTGCATTAACCCCGGGTTCACGGGGTAATTGAATTTGGATACAATTAAGGATGCCGATAAGCGAGAAAAATCGGTTTTAATTGCACGTGATACGGGTCCGGGTTGATCGTAAGAAGATAAAAAATTGTTTTTTCTTTTCTTTTTTATTTAAATTGAAAACACGGATTGTATTTCTCAGTGTTTCGACTGAAATTCAGCCGATAATTTCGCAGAAAATGAGAAGGAGAAAAAATTAAATTCCCATCGTATAAACCTTACGGTCTTTTTCTCTTTACTTTGCGTCAATTTCATTTGTTATTATACAAATGGATATCTTCGTGTGTCACGGTAGAAATAAACTTACGAGCAATTATGAGCATAATAAATAATTATGAGCAATTGTTCATAACTTTTAAACTGTTCAACTACCAACGAAACGGAAATCACTACAAACAACTACAAACGGTTCTGAATCACGCGGAAAAAAGCGGATTTTAAAAATCTTTAAAATTGACAAAGTTCACTCTTGACAGCATAAACAATTGCTCGTAACTTTTAAACGATACTAAGGAAGACTGCGTATTTTTATTTTAAACTATCGTTACTACAATCAACTACAAACAAAATACTATTAGTTTCCATAAAAAAGAAAATTAATTTTTTGAAAGTCGGGTGCCAAGGATCACATATAGCCCCATTGTCGTGTTACCGGAAGTGAACGTTGACGTACGAGGATACAATAAAGAATATCACTTTTCGTATCGGCCGGTCCGTTGGAACTTGTTACAGTCGGAACGAAGCATCGTGAATCCCTTTAACGACGTATCCGGGATAAGGGTGACCCTGGAAGACGGCCAACACCCGATTCCCTGGAATCACAAAGGTGAAAGACGATCGAAGAAACCGCGGGGGTGACTCGTGTGTCGTCGGCAAACGGAATTTCAGAAAGGGAACCGTTCTCCCGTTTTCTATCCCGTTACGGGAACCAACCACGTCCCACGGGAATATCGCCTTTTGTCAACGTTATGAAGAACCCGCGGCTGATCGATTCGAGACGTCGTTCAAACGTCCGATTTCGTCGATCACCATTCTACGCTGGAATTTCAATCATTCCCGAAGAATCGTCGTTGCGATGGTTGCTTGAGAAATCGAGAAAATGTTGTGAAATTAATTCTGTCGCTGTGAAGGGGTTAAAATTTGTTGTTAACACGTTGAGTGGCACAGTGAAAACGGACGTGAGTAGTCAGACACGTTGAAATCCTAATTATTGACGATACAATCGACTAATTTTCAAATTTAACTTTTCAATTCGATAGCTAGCATTATTAGCTTAATGTTAACGCTATCCGTGGTTTATTTTATCATTTCTGTTGGTAATTATTTGATTGTACAAAATTTCGGGTGCCGGTCACCGGTGATCATCGTGGCAGCCAACGTGTTAAAGAAATCTTGTAATTTATAATATATTTGGAATTTATTATATTTGGAATCCTACGAATCGCAGTGTATACGTTGATCGAGGATTAAAATCACGCGGAAAGAGTGACGATTCGAGCCCTTATCGTGGCATTGCAGTCTCCGGTATATCCTTGGAATCGATTGAAGTAAAGTTGGCAGCTGACGTGCCGGTAAACGAGATAGGAAAAACGAGCGGGTTCCGAGACCGGAAATTCGTTGGCCAAAGTGACCATCCTCCTCGGTTGGCCAACCGTTTCCATCGTTCTTCTGACCGAAAGGAAATCTTTCCCGTTATCGGTTACATACCCTGTCCAATCAGTCGAGAATGTGAACGCTTCAGAAATTTCTTTTCTTCCTTTTTTTGTTTTCTTTTCAAATTTACGAATTGACCGTCTTTCATTTGAACCCTTTCGAGCCTAACGTTGTCGTGTCGTAATATTTCTTTCCAATTTTTGTCTATCGTAATCCTACGAAAGTAAGGCATCGAAAATTTCCAATCGGAAAAACCTACTACTTGATTAATTTATATATTGATTAATTTGTGTAAATCGAATCGAACGAGTAGGGATTCTGTCCTTGTCCCATTTGGAAAAATTAGAAGATGGGTCAGGTCTCCGGACGGAGTGTTTGGATCGAAGTCAAAAGCGCGGGTCCCGGTAATTTGACTAATGCATCCGGGAACTTTTTGCGTCGCACGGATTTGGGACACGGTTCGCTTTCAGACTTTTGAAGTACGATTTTGATTTCCGGGCCAAAGAGTTCGGGGATGACGGAAGATTCTTGTAAAGTTGAATGATTTGGGTGGATTTTTGGGTGGAGTTTTGACGTAATATTATACTTTGTGATTTAAGAAAGAAGATTAAGTTTCTAATTTGATCTGTTTTCGTAAAAACATCAGTTAATAATGAAATAAAGTTTTCTCAAATTTTGCTGTTCAATACTTAAGATTTATAGTCGTATACCTTGGCAACTGGCAGTAAATTTTCTTAACGAAAATTATCTTGGAACCGTAAATCAAACACGAAACAACGTCTCGATTATTCGTCAGGATGATCAAAGGTGTGACCGATATCGAGGTTCGTGTACCGATAGAAACTGTTCGATATCTGACGTGCAGGTTCCGCAATTTAGAAGAGGGTCTCGCGTTTATCGGTAGCCTTCGGGCGTTTTAGATTGCCAGCTTTTCAGCCAGTTTTCGGAGATAGATAGCTCTGACGAGGTCGCAGATCGAAAACGCGTATATCAATGGGAATTTTTGCCAGCCGAATAAATTCTGAAATGAAAGATGCTATTTGAAAAGTCGTTTTTGAATCAAACAATTTTATTCTTGAAAGTGGTAAATATACAAATAATTGTCGCAAATAAAATTACGAAATTGGAAGGAATTTGTGCAATTTTATCACTCAAAGATTTAATTATGTTATCTAGTCTAGTTATTTTTCTAACGGGTGGTTCATCGCAACAACTGTGTTGCGTTTGTTTCTCTTTCTCGGTTAAGTTTCGCGAGTAATAAAGATAGTTGTAACCCGGTTGAAAAATGGATACAGTCGGTGTCAGTGGCAGTTACGTCGAGAGAACGTAGACACCGGTGCCGAGCAGCAAGTATAATATACATATGGTAATCCCAGATGCTTGGAAAATTGTCGTAGAAAAGCGTCTGGTATCTTTTGCCAACCGCATGAAGATGACTTGGATATATTAGTATAACATCTAGGAGAATTTTCTTCGCTCGAGTAGCCGCATTTTTCCTCGAATCTTTTTGCCCCTTTTCTATTCCACTCTGTCCTCGATTATTTAATATTTAAATTTAAAATTGGATAGTAATTATATACCTACTATTCTATATTTCTAAATTTTCAAGTTTCCAAATCACGAAATTTCCAATTTTCCTAAATTCCAAGATTTTAATTTTCCATTACCAAATTAGCAAATTACAAAAATTCCAAATTTCTAGATCACGAAATTCCAAGATTCCAGATTTCTCGATATCTAAATTACCGAATTACCAAAATTCCAAATTTCCCAATTTCTAAAGAACTAAGTTACAAAATTTCTAAATTACCAAATTACCAAGTTACGAAAATTACTAATTTCCAAATTACCAAAATTCGAAATTTCCCAATTTCTAAAGAACTAAATTACTAAATTACCAAATTACAAAATTTCTAAATCACCAAATTACCAGATTACCGAAATCCCAAAATCCCAAATTTCCGAATTTCTAAAGTACTAAATTACCAAATTACCAGCATTCCAAACTTCCAAATTTTTAAATCACCAAATTTCCCAATTTCTAAATTACTGAATTACCAAATGACCACCACAATTCAAATATTCCAAATTTCTAAATTTTTAAATTACCAAAATTCAAAAGGTCCAAATTTCTAAAAACTTAATCTTATTATTAGTAAGTAGGTAAGCAATTATCGTGCATACGTACATGGAACATAGGATAACATGTAATATGTAAATTTGGTAGGTCAGCCAATACTCGGCGAGTCACCCTTCGATATCTAACCCCCATCCCCTAACATCATCCCTCTGTGCACTTCTTCCGCGTTATTAACTCAGCCTAAGGTCCACGACCCAGTTTCACCCTCGTCTAACGAAAGAAGCAACCGTGGTAAGGGGCTATTAAGATGTCGATGCCTGGAGCCGTCTCACCTCTTGGACCTTTGATGTACTAACGGGGTGGCCAACCCCTTGGAACCATCAAACTTTTCGACTTTACGTCGAGGTTGTTTGCTCGATCAACCTGTGTCCCTCTTTTTTCTTCTAGAGATTTTTGTTACTTTTATTCTATTTATAATTGTTGAGCTTTTTTAGTTCTTCTTTCTTCGATATGCTATCATAATTGAAGTTCTATTTATGTAACGATCTGAATGTTTTTTTTTTTTTTTTTTAGCGTTCTGGTTTGATTCTTATTTTCGAAAATAGAATAGATACCTGAGTTGTGATTTAAAAACTTGGAAATACTGGAATCTTTATGACTTCCAAGTGAAAGGTAGTCAATCTTCGTGTATAATTAAATTTTCTAAATTTCTAAACTAGTAATTGTTCAAGTTCGTATTTTAAATATTTGAATTTAACATCAGTACGTACTTCTGAATTTCTTAAATTTGCAATTTAAATTATTAATTGTTAAATAACCAAATAATAGGTAAATATAGTTGGAAGATTTCTAAAATTTTTATTTTTTAAAAGTTTAACTACCTATTTCATAATCGATTTGAATTTTTAAATAGAACAAAGTATCTCTGTTTCTCATCGAGTATCTCCCCCCTCTATTCTTCTGTTAGCCACCTTCTTCCGAGCCTCCTTCATTACAGTTTCTAATCTCCTCTTATCCGTCGTCTTTCTTCGCCTCGTTTTAATTACTTTAATGAGTCCGGGAATTAATTCCTGAGCGTGAACCACCTCGACCCGCCTTTATTTCAACGAATCGATCTGTCGTTGTTCGGCTCGGGACTCGGTTGATTCCTTCACCCAGTTTCCTATTTTTTCCTTTCCTCGCGACGTTTAATCGAGGTTATCGGGCTTCGAAGTTGATTAAGAAACGGCAGAAAATATTTCCCATTATCGTAATCGCGCGCGGTTCTCGTCAACGATTCATTGTTCTTAATTAATGATGCGCGATGCCGGTTACTTACAGCCAGATGAACTCGTGGAAAATTTCTAAATTACCAGATTACCAAAATTACAAGTTTATGAGTTTTCAAATTTTTTAATTTCTAAATTACCAAATTACCAAATTACCGTAGTTCCAAGATTCCAATTTTTTAAATTTTCCAATTTCTAAATTAATAAATTACCAAATTACCAAATTTCCAAAATTTTAAACTTCTGAATTATAAAATTACCAAAATTCCAAGATTCCGATTTGTCAAATGTTTCAATTGCTAACTTACTAAATTACCAAATTACTAAATTACCAAAATTCCAAATTCCAATTTTACAAATTTCCCAATTTCTAAATGACTAAATTACCAAATTACCAAATTTCTAGATTATCAAAATTCAAAAATCAGTTTTCCATGATGTTGGTAATCGATCGTTTACCACCGACGGGTGTATCATTGTGTGTCGGTACCGTCCAGATCAAAGTTAAGTTAATCAATTTTTGAACAAATCAACTTTGAAATATCCATCGAAATTTCAAAACAAAAGATATTATGTAATATTACACATACGCATGTGTAGCCATCACCATCACAAACAAGCGTATAACCCGCAAACCACAATTGCCACTCGCACTCCCTGTTATTACACACGACTAGGGATTAAAATCACCCACTGACCCAGAAGGGGTCAAACCTCCACGATGTTGAAACTCTTCCGGGATCAGCTTGTTATTATTCCTACGTCTTAATCCCCTTTGGAACAGAGGGATACTCTCACATTTGTACAGTATCGTCCCTCGGTTACCCTTCTTTCGATCGTCCAACGAAAGAAGGAGTTAGCTCGGGGTGAAAGTTCTCTTCGTTATTCTCCTTTAGGGGTTCCACGTCTTCTTTTCAGCTCGATCTCGGCTCGTGTTCCATCACAGATGAGCCAGCACAGGAAGCCACTCGTGGGAACCTCAATATCTTATCAACGGGTCTCTTCTCGTTCCAGAAAAGTACACGAGAACGACCCAGGCAACCTGGTATCCGACCATAGCTAGTCAGCCACTTGGTCCATTCTCTTTTTCTTCTTCTTCTTCTTCTTCTTCCTCTTCTTTTTCTTCCAAGGGTTTTCGTCCCTTTTCCAGTTTATTCTCGACTTCGCCACTTCTCAACGATGTTCCTCTTTTCTTCTGATCTGCTCTTCGCCACTTTTCACCTCGCTTCAGCCTCGTTCCTCGTCACGTTCCTGTTTCATAGATCGCCGTTTAAACCCTGGCACGTATCGTCGATGAAACACTGGGATACGTGTCCTCGATATCGTGCCATCGACTTTGACGTTTTCTGGTCTTTCTTCCTCGTTCTTTTCGTTTTGAAACGATCTCGAAAACGATGTCGGTGTACGGTGGTAAATGTTGAAATTGGAGAAATATTCGTAGGCATATCCTCGCGAGTTTCTTTGGATTGTTATGCGAAGTTTGAGGGTCGAGGTGTAAGCAACTTGGAAATTAATTTAGGGGTCGGGATATAAATGATTTGGGAAATAACTTAAGGATCGAGGCATCCAAGCGGTTTGGAGATTTAAGGGCAGGGACTTAAGAGGTTAATTTGGAAATTAATCGAAGGGTTGGAATTCAAGGGACTTGCGAATTAAAGTTATAAATTTGGGAATTGGGTGGAAATTCTCACAAATTCTTGCGAGTGGCATATTTTTATTCGTAATGTTATTTCGAAGGTTTTTGTACGAGACTTTGCGAGCAGAACTATTCTGTAAGTAATTTGATAATTTGTAACCCAAAATTTTGCTGTTACTTAAACGTTGGAATATTTTATATATCATTCGGTTTATATTATTAGTAACCTGGGGTTACAAGAACTAATTAAATAATTATATACGTCCTACAAATGATACAAACCGTGAAATATAATCAGCGTAACAGTTGGTAATTATACTTTCTGCTTCCTTTTTGTAAAGTTTAATTAAAAAAGGAATAAAAAGTGAGCAATTATACGTATTCCTACGTTTATTCCTTAACTGTTTCTCTTTCCCCGTTGTTTGAAAACGACCAGGTAATCAGAGAATCCGAGTCGTGTTAGATTTCGTTTGCCGGAAGTTTTACTTTGCCCGAAGGATGGAAACTTTCATTCGTATACGATACTTCTCCTTCGTTATGCCAGACCTGAAATTTCTGCAACCTTTCATTTGTTGCTTGTTCCACTTTGACTTACAACGTTATACACGACCTTTCATGTTTTTCTGCATTTAATCGATTCTACTGACCATAAGAAAGATAAAAAAATGCATCTTTCTTTTTTCTTTTGCAATTTTTTTATTCTTTTTATTTTAAAATTAAATTGAATTCTCGGAAGAGAATTATAAGTTGTATAAGAGAGTTACATAAATTGATGTGCTAAATGTTAATTTGTGAAACGTTACGGTAGAATACAAAAAATTGATGATAAATGCCGTTTTACCCTTTCATATTGTAATTTTTAAAGAAACTGTGAACCATAAGGCATGCTTCAATGTTCGGTTTGTAGAGCAAGAATCTGATATGATGAAAAAGTTAAGCAATTATTATTTATACTTCAGGTGGGGGTTATAAATTTGGTTTTCCCCGGGTTTTCCCTAGCTTTTCTCTAAATTCCTCCCTTCATGGAAGGCCTACGTCGCATTCGATTTTAGTTAATTTTTTATCTTAAAAAATACCATCAGTTTTTACCTCGGAAACTATATCATTCCAACATCTATATATAATCTTTTAATTTAACTTTCCGAGTTTTAATTTTTACCAAATATTACTTATTACTTTTCCAATATCCCATTGCTCCTAACACAACCATTTCTAATTGGATAGGTACAAAGAATCTCTGATAACATAGTCAATAGATTCCTTCAGAAATTCAGACGTCACCCGTACATTGCTATCGATGAAAAATTTTGATTTCAAAACGTAACAAGACCAATCGACCGCACACTTAATTGCCAACGAATCCGACAGATTCGACGATACTTCCATTCCTCCGTTTGATTGATTAAACCATCGAAAACCAGCAGACTTTTTAGGATAGATTTCCAATATATTCGACCTGCTAGCTGGTATCTAGTTTAGAAGTTTCTTCTTCTTCTTCTTCTCTTTTTATTTTTCATTTTCTCTATGATTTAATTTCATCCGGTGCGGTCGTTGCAGGAACACGAAGGAAGCTGAATGCCTCGTTGACCCTTGTTCCACTAGCTTTTACCTTAAAGCCACGCGAAAGTGGCTTCTTCACGATCTCGTCGAGCTTCCTTCTTTTCCAGTTAATTTTCAACTTACCCAACCCTCGATCGTTACTCCGCATCCTTGTATTTCGTTCTTGCGAACGTTGCGCTCTTGTTACCGCTCTTCCGGTAGGTCGCGGTCGCTGGCGAGCCGACCGAACGCGACGAAACTTCTTCCTCCGGATCCCGAAGAATGTAAAAGTAATTCGTTTGGTTTTCAACGAGGTCTGATTACATTTTCTGGATGAACCGTAAAACGCTTAGACTTTGGCAATTTTTAACTATCTTTTGTTGATACGAGGAAGGAATTTAAAATTAGTAAATTCCTTGCAAAAGTTGGCTATGACAAAAAGAATTTAGATAGGCGTTTAAACTTAGAAGATTTTTAAGAATTTTTGTTACGCAATAATAATTATTCAATCTTTTTTGAAATTTGAAGGTTTATTTATTGTATGCTTAGGCTTCTTCAAAATATTTTTGTTTTTCCAAAAAATGTTGAAAGGGCTGAGTTTCGAGACACTTTTCTGTGAAGGTCGTGGCGTGAGTTGAAAAATGGGCGGTTCGGATGAAAGGATTGATATCGCCCTCAAAGTGATAAACGGGTACGAACGAATAACACCTGTCTGTTTAGATAGGTGTAATTAATATTTATGCAAAGTTTCATCAAATTCGGAGTGTATCAGTCCCCGGTAATATAATATTTAATTATGTTTACAAACTGGGCCAAATATAAAGTATCCTAAAATCAAGGTAAACATAAATATAGTTGCATGGAAAAATATCGAACGATAAATACAAAATGGATCAAATATAAATTAAAATATCCTAAAATCCGGGTAAATACAAATATAGCTACTTAATATCAATTCAAGACCATTACGTATACATATATATTCGACGACATTCGTCAATTTTCGACATTCACTCGATGAATCCGTTATCTTCCGATAGAATGTACACTTCACGTTGCGTGGATCGTTTCATAAAACGGAAGACGTTTCTCGAGTATTCTCTTTCTTTTTTAAACTCCTCTTCGGGACAAAGTGGAAGACAGGTTGCGTGCTCACGACTCGAAGTTGGATTTCAATTTTCCTCTCGTTCGTCGGATCTTTTTTACGTCTGGCCGCGTCTCGTCGCTCGTTGACCCAGCTTCGGGGCGATTCCCATCGAGAGGGAAATAAACGAGCACACTTCAATCGTGATTTCGCGGCGAGACCAGGATTTTTATTAGCTTTCGTGTTGTGGTATTCCTCTTTCGGATGCTTTTCGTCGTCGCTTCGAGGCGGAGGGAATCTTCTGGCGTCCGGAATGTCTCAGGAAGATTGCAAATCTGGTTGTCGTTGCAGGATATTATACTCGATTTACTGTTTTATGATATTAGTAACAGTATTATAGTGGAGAAGTAGGAAGCGTTAAAACCTAGATTTTGATCAGTATTCGATTTGGATATTTTAAGCTAGAAAATTACCGAATCGAATATCGATCGTGTTTAACACGTAGACTGGCACAGTGAAAACGGACGTGTGTAGTCAGACACGTTGAAATCCTAATTATTAAGAATATAATCAACTAATTTTCAAATTTAACCTTTCAAATCGATAGCTAGCATTATTAGCTTAATGTTAACGCTATCCGTGGTTTATTTTATCATTTCTGTTGGTAATTATTTGATTGTACAAAATTTCGGGTGCCGGTCACCAGTGACCCCCATGGCAGCCAAACCTCTCTTAAGCTGGCAGGACCAAACCAGCAGAATCACATCGGACCTAGTGAAATATTTAGTACTTATTTTGTACTAATTTGTACCACAAACAATAATTTTGTACCTCTTGCCGTTTTCAAAAAAATCGTGGCGCTGCTAGCGTAATATTAAGCTAGCAGGACCAAACGTCAAAATCAATCAAAATTAATAAATCAAAGCGGTTATATTTAGTGCTGAATTTGTACTAATTTGTACCACCAAAAGAAATTTTGTACCTGGTACCGTTATCAAGGAAATCGGGTCGACGCGTGTTTAACGTTAAGCCGGAGGGCGAAAATGTTAAAATCAATCAAAATGAATAAATGAAAGCGGTTACATTTAGCGCTGAATTTGTACTAATTTGTACCACAAACAATAATTTTGTACCTCTTGTCGTTTTCAAAAAAATCGTGGCACTGCTAGCGTAATATTAAGCTAGCAGGACCAAACGTCAAAATCAATCAAAATTAATAAATCAAAACGGTTATATTTAGTGCTGAATTTGTGCTAATTTTTACCACCAAAAGAAATTTTGTACCTAGTACCGTTATCAAGGAAATCGAGACGACGCGTGTTTAACGTTATGCTGGAGGGCGAAAATGTTAATATCAATCAAAATGAAGAAATCAAAGTGGTTACGTTTAGTGCTGAATTTGTACTAATTTGTACCACCAAAAAAATACCTAAAATGTTCTTTACTTTTTCTTTTCTGCTATAATGAAAAGTTGCGTTTCAAGGTCGCCTGGTAACGACGCTCGGTCTAGTCACTGATGTCTATGAAGCAGATAACAGTTTTCACTGTTATTACATTTAAAAATCAATATTTCGGAAAGTATAAATCGTACTATAATACATTGAAAAAATCTATCACATGGACTTTTCAAATTGACGAGCCTTTTAAATAACATTTTTTCCCACGACTTGGAACTTATAGCTTTCGTGCATAAACATTTTGTTTTACATGAATATCCTCTATGAAAGTATTTTACTTACCATTATTTTTAATTTATATTTATTCATTTTTCAGGAAATATTGTTCTGATTGAAATTTTCTCCTCGACAAATGTCGATCCGCAAATTAAATTAAATGACATTACGAAAACATTCGAAAACCCTTTAAATCAAAAGATGTATCAATTACTTGGGGTTGTTTCATACAAAAAGCCCATTGTTACAAGAGGCATAAACACAGTTGGACATTACACTGCTATCTGTTTAAGAGGAGGAGCATGGCTGGAATATAATGATCTGGAAAAAAAGGAAAAATATATGAAAGGGAACTATTTAGTAACCCCGGTTCTATTAATGTATACAATTTATGATAAATAAATTTCTTTTTTGATTTATTCATTTTGATTGATTTTAACATTTTCGCCCTCCAGCTTAACGTTAAACACGCGTCGTCCCGATTTCCTTGATAACGGTACCAGGTACAAAATTTCTTTTGGTGGTACAAATTAGTACAAATTCAGCACTAAATATAACCGCTTTGATTTATTAATTTTGATTGATTTTAACATTTTTACTCTATAGCTTAACGTTAAACTCGCGTCATCCCGATTTCCTTGATAACGGAACCAGGTACAAAATTTCTTTTGGTGGTACAAATTAGTACAAATTCAGCACTAAATGTAACCGCTTTGATTTATTCATTTTGATTGATTTTAACATTTTCGCCCTCCGGCTTAACGTTAAACACGCGTCGACCCGATTTCCTTGATAACGGTACCAGGTACAAAATTTCTTTTGGTGGTACAAATTAGTACAAATTCAGCACTAAATATAACCGCTTTGATTTATTAATTTTGATTGATTTTGACGTTTGGTCCTGCTAGCTTAATATTACGCTAGCAGCGCCACGATTTTTTTGAAAACGGCAAGAGGTACAAAATTATTGTTTGTGGTACAAATTAGTACAAAATAAGTACTAAATATTCCACTAGGTCCGATGTGATTCTGCTGGTTTGGTCCTGCCAGCTTAAGAGAGGTGGCAGCCAACGTGTTAATCGAACCCTAAACCTAATCTACGTTCGATTCTCAGTAATTCCCGGCTAGCAGTAACATCAGTAATAATATCGCCAATCGACGATAAAAATAAAAATACGTGTCTCTTATTTTTGTCTGCTTAACAAACCTACGAAGTTTCATCAAAATCGGAGAGGAACACCTTCCGTGCCTTCCCTTGTAACTTGAACTATGTTCTGTAGAGAAAAAGATAGTGTCCGGATACTTTTGACCGGTAGTAAAAAAGAAAGTATACCATTTCTCCGAACAAGGGTCATGCTACTATTTTCGTGTATTTCTCGGATAAGGAATTTGCCAGGTTGGTTCTCCATTCGTTCGATCGACAGCTCGACTTTTCGCTTGTCGTTTCGATCCTCGTTCTTCCTTTACTTTCTTTTTTTTTTCGACTCGTTTTTCTTCTTTTTCTTCTTACCTTTTCGCAGCCAATCGTACGACGGGGTTTCGGAGTTTGGTCGTCGAAGGGAGTCGATCTATCGAGGCCATCCGTCAGATCGGCGGTCGTCCGACTCGGTGATCTTTCGGATAGTTCGAAAAGACTGCACGTAGAAATGGATTCTGCCAGGGAAGCCGAGGATTCGATATAATAATATAAATCGTGGCGGTGTTCGATCTGGCTCGGTCTGGGAATCATTTTCGGTCTATGTAAACGATCTATCCCCTTCCCTCGTCGACCGGGACGTCTCCTTCGGGCGGATTTATAAATTGTTGGATCGCTGGGTCCGCGACACGATTTTTCGTTCCTGTTCGTCGAATAGGACGCCCCAGGTATTCGAAACGTTTCCCAAGTCGTATCTTCGCAAAATGATTCGGGAATATCGCAGAACAAACAGAGTCTGATTTCATTCGCCAGCTTCTGGCGATAAATCTTACCACAGCTGTCAAACAATCTTTAATTATTACCAGTTTCATAGTAAATGTATTAGGTTGTTCCAAAAGTTTCTTTCACTTGATTAATAAATAACGGATATGTAATACTTTATGTTTCATGTCAGGTTATTGAGTTATGTACGATTCACTTTGATTTATTGTGTTCTTTCACTTATAAAGCTGCATAATACTATATATTTTTTAACACTGCCAGGGAAAGCGATGGCATTTAACACGTCGAACGTCATTTAATTTCGATGTTAGGGCTGCGCTCCGGAAATTGCAAAATTTAGACTGATTTAGAAAATTTGTAAAACGTGATTCCAAAATTATACATTAGTGGAGTTAATTTTGGACACTTTATCTCATATTTGTGCAGAATAGTTATATTCTGCTATGCTAAATAATTCATTTAGTAATCTATATTTAGTACCGTAATATTTATTTATTTACGGTTTGATACCGTAATATTTATTTTGTAATCTATAATAATTGATTGTAATCTATAATGTTTATATTTAATATTTTCACATGATTTGGTTTGTAAACGTTTTAATATTTTAATTTAAAAAAGAAAAGATGTGAATTAACCAATCAGGATATCCAAGGAAATATTAATTTTGTTGTACCTCCTTTAATCTGTCGAAACTGTAATTTTTATTCTATATTAAAAGTAAACAATTTTTTACATAAGCGACGTCCTAAAATTAGAAAACAACGATCAGAATATAAAATATAAATGATTATATATTAAAAATTTAAAAGTGTCCAGTATTAATTCCACCGGTGTACTGTTCCCAAACTACTTGTCCCACAGCCAGGAACCCTCTATCCTTTCAAATTCATCCGATCTAATTTCCCCCAATTTTTACCCCGACCTTTTCTGAAAACAAAGATCGAAACGAACAGCTCTCGATCGGGCGATAAATCTCTGGCAAGAAACCACACAGTGTGTCGATATTTGTTAACCGTAGATGAATAAAATCGAAAAGAGAGTTGTTAGCCGGGGTTGCACGCTATTGAATCGACGCCGATCGGAGAGTGGAGAATCGAGGAAGGACGGTGGGAAAGGATTGTTGGGGAGGGTGGTGGTTGGCTATTGAATAGCGTCGGTCCACGATTTGCATACATACACGGTACACTGTTACCGAAATTCTATTAAGGTTTCCGGTATGGGTTTCATCGAACCGAGGCCAGACAACTCGATGAAGATCTATAGTGATAGGTGATGGCCGAGGGTAGGAAACTCGTTTCGCGTAGCTGAAATTGCACTCGAACCCCCGGAAAGTTCTTGACAGAAAAAGATCGAGTTTCCAACTGTCTAACAGGTTGTACCCGACGACAGGATACCCGGAGTGCCACGTATATAATCGTCTGTCTGTAAGATAAGACGTATATCTGCGTCGTTGGGAGCCGACAAGTTTATCCTTCGAAATCAACTATCGATTACGAACGTCGCGCTTTTTGGAAGAAAATCATGGATGTTTCTTCGATTCGTAGAGGCGTTGATGAATTTCCGTTTTGTCGATGTATTAATGAATATAAAGTATCAGTAGAGAAACTTGTTAATCCTCCATATTCCTTTTGTACAAATTCCGGAAACCGGAATAACAAACGTGCGTCCGATGGTATTAAAAATTCGGGTCATTACGGTTGATGAGATTCATGAAAGCCGGGCCCGAGTTGTCGGGCTGGGACGAAAATGGATTACACCGGTCGTTGTCGGTGCAGTTAAACGGCAGAAACACGTGGAATTATTACAATTATTGCCGGAGTACGGTTACAAGCTGCGTCCCTCTCTGTTTCTCTCGACACGTTTGACGATTTGCTCTTTCTCTCGCGTTCGTTCGCGGAATTTCGCGACAGAGATTCATTGTCAGCGAACCCGCGAATCACGCTATTCAATACTGGTTGTTCCGTAATGAGCGGTAGTTACGCATCCAGAAACAAAGTCCTCTCCCAAAGTTATTTACTGGGATCAAATTCGAAATACCAATTTGTAAATAAAATATTATTGTCCACCAGTCGAATATCGTTTTCAAACGAATGACGTTGAAAAGTCTTCGAAACGAAATCGGAAGCGTTTCAATCGAATACATATAGCGACAAAAGTTCCGATGAAGTTTGACGGAAGATAGGTTTCTGTCGAGCATTTGGATTAGCCGAGTTAATAGAGGAATATTTAGGTAACGTGGCACGTAGGAATCGCGGTAATTATTATACCGATGAGAATATTATCTGGAAACTCGCGGGCCCGTCTACCCTGACGAAACTTAGATCTCCATCCGGCCAGGATTTCATGACAACTTCTGTATGCATGCGGGGTGCAGATTGCGCAGCTGAATGTCCTCGATTGCTCGTTTCTACGCCACTTCCGCTACCTATAGTTTCCATCGTAAACGATGCTATAATACCATCGTCTTGGACAGAAACCGTCCGGGATCCGTGCTTGGCTTTATATCGAAACACACGACACGGGATTTACACGAAACCTCGCCATTATTCGTCATTCGTCATTCGTAAAATAATTATCGACAAGTTGAAAGTTTGAAGGCAGTATCTTGCGAAGCAAGCAATCTTTGTTTCGAACAAAAGGATTGTTGGTGGTGAACGACAGATGTTGGGAATTTTTGAGTATTGGGGGCTTTTAGGAATTTGGACATTTTGAAGTGTTTTATTTTTGGGAATTTTGGGGATTTTGGACTTTCGAAGTATTATGTTTTTTGGGGAATTTTTGGGGGTATTGGGTTTTCAGGACTTTGTGACTTGAGGAACTTGGAAATTTTGAAGTGTTGTACGTTTTTGGGAATTTGGGAATTTAGGAATTTTGGACTTTCAAAGTACTATATTTTGAGGATTTTGATGTTTTAGATTCTTAGTGACTTGGAAATATTGGAGTGTTATGTTTTTGGGAATTTGGTGATTTTTGGACTTTCAAAGTACTGTTTTTTGGGGAATTTGGTATATTAGATTCTTAGGAACTTGGAAATTTTGAAATGTTATATTTTGGGGAATTTGGGAATTTGGGGATTTTGGGCTTTCAAAGTATTGTATTTTGGGGAATTTTTGAGGGTATTGGGTTTTAGGAATTTAGCACTTAGGAATTTGGAACGTTCGAAGTATTATATTTTTAGGAATTTGGGAATTTTGACTTTCAAAGGTATTATACTTTGGAGAATTTGGGGGCTGTTGGGTTTCAAGAATTTGAGAACTTTCCAATATTAATTGGAATATTATATTTCTCGAATCTTAGAAATTCGGAAACAATATTTTTAACATACGTACGATATCCTTCATAAAACTATCCTAAAAATCGCCAAAGATTATTGATCTTAATTATCACTCCTTAAATTTCAATTCAATAAAATGACATTTATGAATTCACTATCAGTCGTAAAAATCCTGCAAGTCGAACAAAAGCTTAATTATCGTTCTTGACGAGTAATTAAAATGTTGGAAAATGATCGAACCTTGTGCTCTGTTATTTCTCTCGAGCAAGGGGAGCATTCCATTTCCTCGCCTTTTCATTATTTTTCATAATAAAAGAGGAGAAAAGAAAAGAACCGGAACAATAGACACTTCTGGAACAGCTATTCCAGCCGATAACGATCGAGGTGTATCGAACGTGGCTTTGATATCCATCGATTCTCTCCGTCGAAAGATTGGCGGGAGTGTGGAAAATGCAAATCGCGGTTCGATGATCCTCTTGGATAGCTCGTTTCCGCGATAGCTATCGAAACGTATCGGCCTTTACGCCCGTTTCTAGATGAACCTTGCCTCCGACGTGTCTGACCAACGACGTGTAAACGGCTTAAGCCATTTAGATCGACTGCGCCTTCATTTACCCGCTATCACGCCGTATCATCCTCGAATTTACATAACGCGAACGCGTTAAGTGCGTGCTCGTCGAAAACGTACGATTATTACGGCCAGTGGCCATTTCGATACTGCACCGAATCATGGTTGATTCGTTGCAGTCGATACCGTTACTAGATGGAACGAATCAACCCCTCGACCATCCGCTCACTCGTACGAGTGTCAAAAGTTTTTAGCGTTTGAGTAATATTTGAAAATTTCTTGGGATTATTAAAAAAATAAGAGTATTTGATATCAGGGATTATTGGATCTAGGGGTAATTGCGCTAGAAAATAGTTACGCTAGTGATATTTATGCTGGATATTTTCACTAGGGATCATTGACCCCGGAGAAAATTGTCCTAGGAACTGTTGACACTGGGGATTATTTATACTAGGGAAAATTGCACTAGGTATAATAAGCCTAGGGAATATAGACGCTAGGGAAAATTACTACCTGCAAAATTATACTAGGGAGTATTGACGCTTCGGACAATTACACTAGGGTGTATTGACGCTTCGGATAACTACACTAGGGAATATTGACACTAGGAATAATTACAGCAGGGAGTATTGAAACTAGGGATTATTTACATCAGGGAGTATTGAAACTAGGGATTATCGTCCCCGGAGAAAATTGTCCTAGGAAATGTTGGTCACTTGGTGACCCGCGGGTCATAGGTTGCCCGACGCCTAGTGTAGAATGTAGAAGATTTCAGTCACACGATAAAAAAATGTGGGCGTTCGAATTTCTTCACCAAATACTTTCGTAAATTGGAATTCCAAGTTTCTTTCTCGCTACCGATCCGTTAATTTCGGTCCACGTTATAACACCTTCCTACCAGGCAAGCTCCGTTCAAATGAAAAACAGAAAAATAAGAGAAACAAACGAAATTGCAAATTTCATCTCGGAAATACGACTCCGCGTTGAAACTGTTCTCCCTCGTTTCAAAGGTAACTGAAACTGCGAAACGATACATCATTTCGAGACCGCGAACGATAATGCCAGCTAAACAGCTCTCGGATCCAGGCACACGATACTTTCCACTGGAAAGTTTCCACCCGTTGTTCCATCCTGCTCGCGTCAAAGACCATAAACTCGGCGTATCAGGGAACGACAAACCGCGCCCGATCGATTCGTACACTCGCCCGCAAACACACGCGCAATCCCTCCGAGGCAATGGCGAACGCGTATCAACCTCTGATACATCTTACACAAACGAGCTCATCAACCACTTCAACCGTGTCGAAATCCGGAAAGCGAATCTCACGCGATCGCTATTCAACGTTTCCGAGTAACCGTAGTTGGGAAAGTTTACGATTACCAACGCCGTTATCCCTGCTAAACAATTGTAGGGAATCTCAAGTTCGTTACTGTATCCGATTCGATTGATAGTATGGGCGGGTGGGTTTTCGTCAAATTATCTCCTAACTTAAATACCGATATAGGTACGATTAATAATTATTGTAATTAAAATGAGCGAATCCATGATTCGATATCGTAAGTACATATTTTGTTCACCGTAGAAACTAGTAACAGTAATTACTGAATTGCTAAATTAATTTTTTTTTTTTTTAATGATCAGAGTTACGGTGAAATGATTGCGGGAGATTATCGAAGTTTCTTGTATTATATTTTTGATTCGATTTCATTTGGTATGAATTTTGGTTCGATGTTTCGAGGGAAATTCTGCAGTTCGTTGATTAAACGTTGAAACGTAACGAAAAACGAGCGTATCAATTTGTGTTGTTGAATGATTGAACACAATCGGAGGATATCTGATCGAAATCAATCTCGTTTTCAAACCTATGCACGACTGTTCGAACGAGAAAGAAAGCGCGATTAATTTCGATTTCAAAACTCCAGCTAACGTTTCCAATGATGTCCGTCAAAGTTGACGTTTGTTTGTAAATATTTTCCACCTTTCGTGCGGTTGGCAAACTGGCAACAATTTAATCTAGTAAATGGTAAAACACGGTTTTCAATCCGCTAACGCGTCGAATGAAATAATCCACGCGATACACATCGAAAACGTTCAATCTTGTCGATAACAATTATTTATATTTGTAATATTATTTCTTTCCATTAAATTATGAAGGAATGACGGATCGATAAGTGATAATTAATCCTTAAGTTATATTTTTAAATAAATAATAGTCTTCGTAAAAGTAGGATAAACAGTCGTTTCTTTCTTTAAAATATAAATTAGAAATTTCTACTGATCAAACTTATAGGGAAGTGTTTTCTTTCCTAGAGAAAATAACGACGCAGGAGAAGGAACTTTCATCATTCAATTCAACTTCTATTCGAAAGTTACTAGGACATTTGTATCTGGGGCATGATCGTTAACACGTTGGCTGCCACGGGGGTCACCGGTGACCGGCATCCGAAATTTTGTACAATCAAATAATTACCAACAGAAATGATCAAATAAACCACGGATAACGTTAACATTAAGCTAATAATGCTAGCTATCGAATTGAAAAGTTAGATTTGAAAATTAGTTGATTGTATTGTTAATAATTAGGATTTCAGCGTGTCTGACTACTCACGTCCGTTTTCACTGTGGCGGTCATCGTGTTAACTTATTGTTAGTCCATGGTTTGTCATTAAAATTATTATTTTAGATTTAGATAATGCAATAATTGCCATTATTAATTTAACCAACTCACTTTGAAATAATTACTAAACCAAATATTCGCGTTATTCAATTTAAGCCGAACACTCCAAAGAATGATTAATATTAATCAGTAATATTAATTAGAATAGTAGCGGATCTCCTTCCATGGAAATATGAAATATCTAGTAGCCTTCTCCTACAGCTCTGATTTCCCTAGGAAATCCTAAAGTGCTCGTCATACGATGGCACTCATCCCCGTACACTTGTTTTAATAACGTAAGCGTTTCGGTGAAAGTCTTTTTTAATTCAACCCTTCGCAGTCGAAGCATTTTTGGGTATGAATAATTCTAAACTCTTCTTGTAAATTTTCCGATACTCAAAAACGCTATTTTGGTAGAACGTAGTTTCAAAAGCTTATGAATCTATTCATTTTCATTTCTTTCGTTAACTTGCTGTATTCTAATAAAAATAACACTTAAATTTTACATTTTTAAATATTCTAGTAGACTATATATGTCGCTCCACAGGCACCCCTCGAGTTCAAAGGGTTAACGCAGAACTTAATATTAGCGTCACGAATTTCCGTTATATTTCAAGTCACACGACGCGACGCGGACTGTGAACGACCGATTCGATCGTTACTGTGCACGGTCGACGATTAACGTTCAACTTATTGTTTTTTATTCTCTGTAACTAGATGGCGCGATTAGAAAAACTTCTAGAGCAAAAGTTAGCTTTCTTTTTAGACAGACCGTGTATATAACACGAGGGACTGACGCGTGGTCGGGCGCGTATTATTACGCGTTCGGGTCTGAAGTATCGGCGCGAGCGGATTGCCGCGATAATGAACGCAAGCTAGCGCGAATCGGCCTCCGTAGTTAACGATTACGAGCCGTAGCTCGTATTGTTCGCGACTAGAAAACAATGGAACAATGGGCGACAGAGTGGATTAAGCGGGGTGCGAGGGTGCCGGCATCCTCTTTCTCTCATCCCCCATCCTCCACCCTTGGTGCAATAATGCACGGGAGTGTTCCAAAAGTTCTACGAATCGTTTCATCCGCGATTTATCCATCTTTGACGATTCTGGGATTTTCTTTAAATTTTTAGTAACGATTCCATTTTTCTCGTTATTAGATTTAATTGACATTTGGTTATTTGTATGTGTTTTTTTTTCTTTTTATGTAAATTTTCGTAGTCATTTGTGCACTAGTTAAGAGAAAGATTATGGGGACAGCGTGTATAATATTTTCCATTGGAACGAAAGAGTTAACAGTTTGATTGAATTTTCGTAATTTTTATTATTTATAATTTGGAGTACCTAATACGACGATTTCTGATTAAATTAACTGCAAGCGACAAATTTTTACGGAGATTCAAGCGTCACCCACATATTGTGTTAAAATAGGTATTTTATGATTTCTGTGGATTTGGCAGAAATATGTTTTAAACAACCTGTCGTTTAAATCGTCCTTATTTTCAATAACTAATACCTCTGCATAAATCGTTGAAATATTATTCTGATAAAATAACCTCCTTTCAATTTTCCTTCGATTAGACACTGTACCTTTGTATCCCTTTTCGAGTGCAAATCAAATCGCGTTAACATCAAAGAAATATATTATAATAACCGTACACTTGATTCAATCCTACGTATCCATGATCGGTTGCAAAGCAAAATACTTTTTAATAGAAGAACATTCAACATGCTCGGATTTTCGGATTTTCGGTTACGTATGCAGTCAGTCGATTGCCCGATATTCCAGTCACGATTAAGAATTCGATTTAATTCGGAATAATTGTCGATGGTCTTATTTGCATAATCGTTCGAACGCTGAAAACTGATAGCACAACCTCTCCGCCCATCCTCCAACTTAATGACGGCGCACGATGAAAAGTGGGTGGTGGTATCGATATTTCTGGCACGTATTATATTGTGGTACGTGATCCAAAAATTTACGCGAACCTACCCTCCTCCACTATCGTCGTCGAACCATTGAACGACGGTACATGGAGACCCAGCTACGTGTACGGGTACAACAGGATTACGAGATTGGGTTAGCTCGAGAGATGCTCAACCACAACTGGCTGTTTATGTTTGTGATTGTTATGAATCGATCACGTTTGCTGTTTAAAATGATTAGATAACACTTATGACATACTCCCTCTGTCTCATAATAACAGTAGCAAGTGAATATTTGACATTGGAAGTGACGACGTTCGATGTACCCTTACTTTGAAATTGAATCTAAAATAGAAAGCAAAATGAATAAAGGATGAAACGTAAACTAACATATAGAGTAATTCTTTACCTTGATAAGAGCCAATGTAATTTGAAGCAAGTCGCCTTGACCCTTTTGGTAGTTTTAATGTTAAACGGGAATTATTTGGTAAGTTATGTTGTGGCGCGAAATAGCGAAGTTTTCATTTGTCATTTGTTTTGATACGTCTTTCAATTTTTAGGTTAAATTAATTATTACGAAGTATTAACTATTTGTCGAATTTCATCCGCTGATCGAAATCAATTGTTTTATTTAGATTATAAGAAAGCTTGATATTTTTAGCACTCAACTTTGAACGCCAACGGGTTAAATTTCTATGCAAACTACTGCTTTTGTGCTCAACGATGAGTATCGTGAAGATTGATATTTAGAATATACCAGTGACCATTCCAACAGTAACCTGAATCGCGTTTTCAAGCTCGAGCAGCACGAGAACCAAGGGAAATCGTCGTAAAGCTCTTACCAAGAAGACGGATTATTCAAATCCGAGGTAACGAATAACAGAAGAAAACCAGAGGCATTTACATCTCGTTCACCCAGTCAGCTTTCTCTTTGTATATGTGTGTGTGTCTCTCTGTAAGTTCCCATCAGCGAACTCGGTTGTTGGTCGGTTAAGTGACATAATTTTCGAGAAAAGCTGACTTCGGTTAATTACGCTCCGTCCTTTCGCTCGTTTTCAAAGCTTCGGCCTGTAAGAAAATCCTTTTGAAACGTCGTTAATTCGTAGGATGTTGCCGTTTTTGGTAGAGCATTTCCGTTTGCCGCCGGTCCCTTTGCTCGATGAAAAGTAGCAAGCTCTGCCTTTCAGAGCCCCGACTTTTCTTCCTTAACAAGGTCGACTTTTTAAATCTGAATATTTTTCATATCTTTAATTCACCGACCAAAATGCCACCGTCCTTCAATTACGAAGGTTTCCAAAAAACGTCGTGAACCGTGAGTAACATTTTTCAGACTCTGGGTCTCTTACGTGGATGACACTTTCATTTCCGTAAACATCCATTACCTTTATTGTCAAGAATCCTTCGTGAACAAGAAATCTGAAGCTGAATATTTTGATCTTGTCGAATTTTAACCAGCTCAATCAGATACAACACTGGTGCAGATCGCAAATATCCTTCTCGAAAATAGGCGACGGAAGTTGTAAGAAACACCTTGTACACAAGGAGAATCGGGAGTGGTAAGCAAATAATCCAATCAGATTCCTGTCGTTCACGAGGTAGGCTTTCATAGTTCCTCGAGAATTCTTTCATCGGGTAAAAGGGAGCAAGAAAGAAAAGAAAAAAAAAAAAGAAGGAACCGATTCGATGGGAGGAAGAACGAACCAGGAAAGCTCGTGTTTTTCCTTCGTTCCGGTTTTCTATGGACTACTTCGCGAGTCCTTCTTCTGTATACACTCGTTCCTTTTCTTACTTCCATTTCCGGTGTTTTCCAAACCACCCGCTCTACTCGTTTTCCGTTCGTTCTTCGAGATCGTAATTTCCCGTGATTAATAATCCCCTTTTCAACGCCAGTTACCACGTTCCCGCGAAGCTGGATCCTCCGGCGACAGCAGAGAGAATTATCGATGCGCCGATCGGACGATCGGTATTGATTATAATCCGCGAACGCGAGGAAATGTTACCACGGTCTGGAAAATTCCGTTGATAATCGACGTTCAGATATGTTGGAAAATATTAGATAGATGTTTTTAGGTAGAAATTCAGCAATGGGGAGTTTGCGCCAAAACTTTGGAATGTTATATTTTTGGGAGTTTGGAAATTTGAGAATATTAGATTTCTGGGAATTTAGAAATTTGGAATATTATATTTTTGGGAGCTTAGAGATTTTGAAACGTTGCGTTTTTAGGAATTTTGAAATATGGAATATTATATCTTGAGAGCTTAGGAATTTGGAACATTATATTTTTGAGAGCATAGGGTTTTGTAAATATTACACTTCTGAGAGTTTAGGGACTTTGGAATATTATATTCCTAGGAATTTAGAAATTTGGAATATTATATTTTTGGAACATTAGGAATTTTTGAGAGCATAGGGATTTGTAAATATTACACTTCTGAGAGTTTAGAGACTTTGGAATATTATATTCCTAGGAATTTAGGAACTTGGGATATTATACTTTTGGGAGCTTGGGAATATGGAAATGTTACATTTCTGGGAGTTTCGAAACTTTGGAATGTTAAGTTTTTAGGAATCTTCAAATTTAGAATATTATATTTTTGGAAGCTGTGAAATTTGGAAATATTACATTTCTGGGAGTTTAAGGAAATTTGGAATACTCCAGAATATATCAGAAACTTGAAAATACTATATTTCCGAGAACTTAGAAACTTTAAAATATTATACCCCTATTTAAAAATTTACCCTTATCAAGTCCTTATCAAGTTCGTCAAAAAATGTGATTAACCATCCCAAACAAAGTCAGAATTTCCAAGTATAACAGTTTACGGTTGTCCTTTGGTTACATCGGTGAGAGTGCAGTCGAAAATGGGCTTAATCTTGGACGTGGCTTCTTGGTGGTGGCACCGGCAACTCCCATCGCGAATAAGGCTACCAGCTCCTCGCCAAGTAGCTTCCCTCTCTCGAGATGATACCTTCTTACGACGCTCTTCGCTATCGCATTTACGATGCCCCGTTATATACCGCTCTTACGAACGGTCGATTATTAAATTTTCCTCCGGGACGTTGCTTTCTGACCCCTGGGAGCGAGCCTGTTCATCGGGGAAACCACGTTCGTCCGAACGGAAGAAAGAGGTCAGTCTGAGTCGTCGGTTGATTTCAACTTTGAGATTTTAATCGTCTTCCAATAGACTTTCAACGAATTTTTAATGTTTCCATTGTGTCGAGGATCGTTAATCTATCGTTAAAAACTTGACGATAAATTTATCTTTCGTTCGAAGAATTTTAAGTCAGATTTGTCTGACGATGTTATTTGAAAAAATTACAGGGGATAGATTAATCCTTCTTTTAATTAGAAGATGTATATTTTATATATGTATAGAATTTTTAAACGTTAAGTAATTCGTTTATACTTGGTGATTCTTGAATTAATAGTTGCAGGGAAAATACTTTTGCAGCACTGTGTAATTATAAAATTAATCATTTAAAATACACAAATAATACTATTTGAAATTTTCTTTAACCCTTTGCACTCGGCTGTCCCCACTGAGGAAACACACGTGAAATTGAAGTTTTATTTATATTAGAATATAGAAAATTCCGGAAAGGAATAAAAATAAATAGATTCACAAATATTTGTAACTCTTTTCTTCCAAAATAGTGCTTTAATTTTTGGAAAATTTCGCTGTCAAAATGAACTAGATTCGACCGTATCTAAAAATCCTCCGAGTGCAAAAAGGTTAATTTCTGGTTTCCTCGATCGTTCGACGATCGGATCCGTGTATCGAACCGCGGTTAACGAGCCTCAGCTTCCGTATTCATTCGGGGTGTTAATAAAATAAACAAAACTATACTTTACACTAACGATATTTAACGTGGAGTAATAATAATAAAAAAGATATATACATAACAAAACAATTTGAATATACACGTGCGCCTATACTTCGCAATCGCGTGCGTTACTCGCAACGCCCCCGCGTTACTTTCTAGAAACTGCAGTAAGTACTTCGATAAATAATATAAATAACAACGTTTCCGAACGAAAACAAGATTAATCGCCACGATTTCGAAGCGAATCGTCGAGAGGTGAATGGAAATAGGCTTTCGCTCGATAAAGCTTCGACAAAGCTTGGTGAAATAACACGGTCTCTCGTGAAACTGCGAAAGAAGCAAAGTCAATTCGACGTTCCATCGACGGGATCGATCAACCGGAAGGAACAGGATCGAGCACGAAAGCGATTCGAAATTCTGAAGGTCCGTTTCCCTTCGGATCGACTAATCAAGCAGAAGAAGAAGAAGAAGAAGAATGAAAAAAACAAAACTCACCAGGCTTTCAACCGAAAGTTTACCCAAAGCGGGGCAAAAGCTGCTCGAGGCTGGTTTCAGCCGTCTTTTTTTTATTTTGCAACCAGGTGGAAATGAAATTTGTATCTGGCCACCGTTGCCGATTGTTTCTTGGTTAAATGGTTATGATGCATTTCCAAAGAGGTCTGCAAAATCATTTGGGTTGGCCACCACTGTTCTGTACGATTGATTTATGCAAACAATAAAATTCCATTTTTTTTTTTGGACGAATCACATGAGTTTCCCTCCTTAAAGAAAAAAGAAAGGCAGGGAAAATGTTCGAAAGAACCAAACCTCGATGCAGTTGAATTTCTTTCTTTCGATCGGGTTAGAAGTTTCGACGCGTCGAAATAAATTCGACGGAAGCTTTTCAACCACGTCGAAACCATTGAATTATGTATATGGAATAAATAAAAGCCGAATGAACGAAATTGCACGTGGCACGCGTGGCGATATCGTATGAATTTTTGCCACGATCTTTCGCGAGGGGATCGAATTAAAATTCGATCGCAGCCAATCGTGAAATCGAATTCCACGCGAGGCTAATCGTTGGGAATGTTTACGATTGCGCGGGAATTTTCGAAATAGAATTTTTGGTTTCGAAAGCGTCATTTGAAATTACGGAATTCGGGAGTTTGGATATAAAATAAATTCGTAGTCTTCTGATTTCCTTGTAAAATTACTGGAGTCGAGAAATGTATCAACTGACTTTGTCTAATAAAAATTGTTATCTACATAATTTCAATAAATAATTTTCTAGACAAACGGTAAGGCGATCGTAAATTTCATTTCTAATCTAACGAATAAATATTTCTTAATCAGAAGTTATGATTATCTTATATAATTCATTTATTACTACTTGAATTGTATAAACAAGTACGTTTGAATGATGCATTTACTGAATTCGTCTGGCGAACAGTTTCCATTTGTGGTTTAAAAACACCTGTCTAATATCAAACCGACTAGCCGGCTCGTTAAGCCGGATCCTCTGTGAGTTTGCTGCACTCACGAACCACGGGAACAAAGGAAACAGGAAGATGCACGCTGGAAAGTTCTCCAGGGAGAAATTCGTAGTAAGGAAATAAAGCTGGCTGTTAGGCCGAGGCAAAGCGTGTTCCCTTGAATTACTGCCGCCCTGGTGTTTGTGTATGAAGAAAAATATCCCCGACCAGGGATCGTATAAATGCTGAATGAAATGAGAAAGAAGCAACGAGCTTCCTGCTTTTATTTTCTCGTGGTTTCGGCCTTGTCTAAAATGACTACTTCCATCCAAACTCCATCTCATGGATACCTGGTTAATGTATACTGCCGTGAAAAGATGGCTCCTTTTTAATTAACCCGCAGACTTGTATTTAATTACTTTGTTATAAGTTGTATATTTTTATATTTATTCGAATTTCTAAATTTAAAAGTTCCCCAATTCCCAAGTTTTTAAGTTTCTAAAATTTCAAATTTCTAAATTTTCGAATTTCCAAGTTCCCAATTTTCCAAATTTTCAAATCCCAAATTTCCAAGTTTCCAATTTTCCAGATTCTCAAATTCCTAAATCCCTAAATTTTTTAATTTCTAAACTCCAATTTTCTAATCCAAAAATTTCCAAATCTCCAAATTCTCAAATTTCCAATTTCCCAAATTCTCAAATCCCCAAATTTACAAATTTTCAAATTCCCAAACTCCCAAGTTTTCAAATCCCCAAATTTCTAAATTTTCCAATTTCCAAGTTCTCAATTTTCCAAATTTCCGAATTTCCAAATTCTCAAATCCCAAATTCTTAAATCCCCAAATCCCCAAAATTCCAAATTCTCAAATTCTCAAATCCCCAAAATTCCAAAGTCTCAAATTCTCAAATTCCCAAATTCCCAAATTTCCAAATTCTCAAATTCCCAAATTCCCAAATTCCCAAATTCCTAAATTCTCAAATTCCCAAATTCTTAAATTTCCAAATTCCCAAATTTTCAAATCCCCAAATTTCAAGGTTTATAATTCAAAATTTATCATTTATCAAATTTCCAAATTCTCAAATTGCCAAAATGTTCAAATTTCTTACTTTTTAAATTCCCAAATTTCCAAATTCCCAAACTCCTAAATCCCCAAATCCCCAAATTCCCAAATTCTCAAATTTCAAAAATTCCAATTACCCAAATTTCGTACTACCCATATTATACATACACACAAAGTATTCCAATTTCAAATGAACCTCCATTCAGTTGTCTGTCACTTGAATCGTATCAGTTGGATGGAGGCGAGTCCTTGAAAGATTTGCCTCTTTTCGAAGCAGAAGGTATACCCGTGAACGCGGTAAAAGCAACAATCTTTCATTGAAGAAAGAAAAAGTTATACAGCTTGGCGGAAGTGGATGACGTATCGTGAGCAAGTGACAAATCACAGTTTTTGCGAGAGGTCGAGCTCGTTAACGCCGAAAGCTTTTTCGCCCGGTTCTCGTCGACGCGACGCTTTGGTGATTCGCGGCGGAACTCGTCGCAAATTGTCGTCGATAAATCTTTATACCTGGCTCTTTACGCGTTAACCCATTCCGTGCTTTTGTTCTCTTCGATTCTCGACCGTCTTTATCGTTTTATGTCATCTTTCCGTTTCGAAAAGATAAAAATACGATATTTGTAAGAAAACCAAGCATTCCCAAATAATTTTAATTTTTTTCAGATATTCATATTAACACTTTGATTCCCATAACTCTCACATTTTGGTGACGTATGAATTTTCACAAAAGTCTGTGATTTATTTGAACGTCAACGATGTTATTTGGCTAATTACAAATCGTTTCATTAGTCGCTTGAACAATTGTATAATAAATGAGCATAAATATGATAAAAATAGTAGGTATACCATAACTGCTGGAAGTAAAATTGCGTGTTCGAAGGATTTTCCAAATTTTATTATTCCACTCGAAACATTTATTATAGCATTCAATACTTTCAGGAAATAAAATTATAAATTCGAAGAATTATCTACGACATAAATATTAATCCCTTTGAATTATAGATAACAGCAACATCGAAATATTTTCAACATAACAAGTGAAATATATTCAAATTATAAATAATATCCGGCAAAACTTGTAATACCCTCTATACCGTGACAAATTAAAATGATCGAATGAAAAAATAATCCTAATTTTATTCGAAGCTTTGTCGTAAGAGTTAGTCTCTTAGTCCTTGTATAGGAATATTTATTTATCAAGCCAACGATCGATCGTCCAAACGATATACGACAGGCTCGAGGAAACGGTTCCTCGATTAAAACAATCGACGCTGGTATTATTTATCGCTTGATCGGATTAAACGGCGAATAAATGTTCGGGCCGATATTATTGATAAAACCCTGGCGAACAGTCGGGCGAATTAACGGCCCGGTCGACAGGGTATAAAATTGCAAAGTAGCTTAATCTCGTCGTTGCAAATTACCGTGATCGAATATCTGCAAAAATCATGGCCCATTGGCTCGTCACGGAATCCTTCTAAATCATCCTAATTTCTCAAAAATCGGAGACTGTAATCAAACGTGTTTACATACGTTTCAATTACGAATCAGACATCAATCATGGGAATTATTACGAAATACGTAAGGTTGGAAATTGGATAAAAGAATCGGAAAGGGGGGTTGGTTCGGATCTAGCCGCGAAAGAAGGAAAAGGATGGAAGCTTACGTTCCATTTATCGAGTGCGCACGGTTCAGGGCGCGGAACAGGGACTCTTAATTAATTAACCGATCGAATTCGCGTGCGCTGTGCGGCCGCCGGAAACGCCAATTAGCGTCCTACCGTTTCGACGATTTCGGTGAATCGAAATTGCTCGTTGATCCCCTTATTAGCGGTTTCTCGTGACGCCTGCTACTGACAGAGAAACAAAAATTAAAAAGTGTTTGGAGTTGTTGACTTTTAATAAGTCTTTTTAATTAACGAGTGTTTCTTTCGTTCCTTTGTTCGTATATTCTTAAAGCGTATCTTCTTTAATTAGATACTTGATTGTCTGCGCATCAGATGGATTAACGAGGTATGTTTTCTTTCTGTTTCAGGTATGTCTGCGGGTTTCAAGATTTCAGAGATGTAAGCAAGTGAATTGTATTTTGAGGAATAAGGTGACTTTTTTAATTTGGAAATTTTATTTAATCTAAATGGCAATATTTGAGGAAAAAATCGAGAACTGTAAGAGGGTGGAAGTCGTAAATACGATTTACGAGGTTTAGAAATTATCCTTAGAGTGTTAAGAATTGTGGTATTTGGAAAATTGGGGGTTACAATCTTTCGAGTGCTAAAAATTGCAAGATTTGTGACGAGTATGAATTAACGACTAATAATCGTTATATTTCGATTGTCGGGGGAAAGATCGCGGCGTTTAAAAAATCACAAATCACCACCCCTTAGATCGTTAAAACTCGCAATGTTCAGGTACGAATCACAGCGCTTAGAGAATTAAAAATTGACAATATACGCTACCTCGGCTAAAAATCGCAAAGAAAAGAAGTGTTATCGATTGACGGGCGAAAATTAAAAAGGTATAATAAAAGAGGATAAAAGAACGCGTCCAATCGGTCGAGTTGGGTCAATCGCGCGTGAAAAATCTGCAAATCGGGATCACCTTGTGCTCGATCGTTGGACTGACAATTATTTGACGGGTTTACTCGACCGTGGCAACACTCTCGGCCGGATCCGGCCTGCGCCGAAACACGAAACGGCCGGATGAATGGCGTTAACCGGATAACGTGGAAAATTGAAAGGATGAGTTATTGACAGGAGCGGCGCGTCGGAACGGTGCCCCCCGACCCTTTACACCGTCTCGAAATATGGATGCGAAACGCGTTGTTCCGTTACTTTTTTAACGCGTTCTCCAAGCCCGTGGATCATCGTCGATCCGTGCCATTTTCTCCGGAAACAGTCTATTTTTACATCACAATTTTCTCTTTTTTCTTTTTTTATCTTAATAACTCAACTCTGCTATTTGTAAACAGTATTTGGGACTTGGGCATTCTTTTCTCTAACAATCTCCTGCAGTCAGGACTTATTTCTTTTTTCTTTCTTTTTCATTGAAAATGCTCGTTCGCGGAGTACGCCGGAATCGTGCGGGAAAACTGAATTTCCATCTAG
Organism: Stelis phaeoptera; assembly: GCA_943735885.1. Lineage (NCBI taxonomy): Eukaryota > Metazoa > Arthropoda > Insecta > Hymenoptera > Megachilidae > Stelis > Stelis phaeoptera. The sequence goes on from OX030933.1 coordinate 12,049,941, forward strand.
GCTGGTTCGTCTTTCGTCGGCGAATCATCCAGCCCCGACCTCGTAATTTCGCGAGAGATCGCAATTTTCCCTCGCGGCGGAAACGTTTAAATTAACCTCCCCTAGCCAGCCCTTCCGTCCCGCCCATTAATGCCATACGTTCTTTCAGACCTGGTATGAATATTCTCACCTGCGAACACGGGCGATGCTCGCGTTTCCACGGTGGCACAGAGAGAAAGGAGGAAAAAATGAAAAGGGTCGAAGGTGTTGCGTGGCGAATTTTAATTCGCCGCCTATTTATCGCGACTGTCTCTGCTTCATTCTACGAACACGTCAATCATTTCGGTTTTGTTGGAGATGTGATAGATTTTATGGGAATTTGGGAAAAAGTACACGGTAGTATCGGAGTCATGGGAAACTTGTACTATCTTGTTTTTAGGAATTCGATTTACGATGCTTTGGGTTGTTGGATTTTTAGAAATCCGGGGAATTTGGAGATTTTATTTTTGGCAATTTAGGAATTTGCAGTGTTTCATTTTTCTTCGAATCTGGAAGTTTCGTAATTTATATTTTTAGGAATTCAGAAAATTGGTATGTCATATTTTTAGGCAGTTGAAAGCTTCTAGATTTATAATATTAGGAATTTAGAAATTTGTGATATTACGTTTTTAGAAGTTTGGAAACTTCGGTAATTTGTATCTTTAGGTATTTAAAAATTTAGAATATTGTATTTTTAAAAATCCAGAAGAATATTATATTTTTAGGAATTTAGAAATTTGTGATATTACATTTTTAGAAATTTGGAAGCTTCGTTAATTTGTATCTTTAAGTATTTAAAAATTTAGAATATTATATTTTTAAAAATCCAGAAGCCTCGAAATCTGTATTTTTATCAACTTAGAATCCATTTAGAATATTATATTTCTAGGAATTTAGAAACTTCGAAATATTACATTTTTACCTTAAATACGATTTCCTTTCAACTATCCATAACCGAAATTTCCACCTTTTCCTAAAAAAAGAAAATCTATCTCCAACAAACTATATTTCCATCGTACTATTTACTAGCTAGAAATAAAAGTATCAAAAGATCAGCATCGAGTAATCGAGTAAAGCTTTCCAAAAATAAAAAAATAAAAAAAATAATAACTAAAAATACATTCAGTGTATCCAGCTTTGAATTTAGATTCATCCATCGATCGAACGATCCGACGTTTCGTTTATTTTATTTCTCTGTTTTTTTTTTCTCTCGTTTTTTAGTTGGTTCGAGGCGTATTGCTGATTGCACGATTTCACCGTTCGAATTTCTATCGAATTCGCAACTTGTTGATTCATTTATAGGATTTGGCAATCGTCGACACGCGAAGTTTGCACATCATACCTTTTGGCAACGGCCCGTGAACCGTTTGCACAAGGTACGACTGAATTTTCCATGCTTTTTTCCTATCTATTCCTCGTTTTCGCGGTTTCTATTTCTTCTTTTCCAATCCTTAATCAACAGATTAAAATTAGAAATATAAGACAAGAACCAAGACACAGTCAACATTGGCTTTGTGCTTTTTTAGTGTACACTTAATTGTCATTTTAATTGCTTACCAAAGTGAAAAATTAACATCGAATAAAACATGACCCCCCCATCTATTTTGAGCACAGAAATTATAGATTTAACTTTACTGTCTTAATGCTAAGAAGCAAAATGAATGAATTCATTTTAGAATTAAAATTAATAATTTAGGAGCACTACACGTGGCAAGAATTCTGCTAACTGATTATAAATTATTAAATAATAATAAGTAGATATCGTGGGACGGTTAGACTGATTAAGAATATTATTTTTCAATATTTCCTGGTATAGTTCTCTGCTGTTTTGAACGGGGGGAGAATAGGGGATGAACAAAGGAAGACATCGGTGATGTCGAACGGCAGACAATTTGAAAAGGATGCTTCGTTAACGAAAAAGAACGAAGGAAACCAATGTAATTCCACGGAAACGAACGGTCGACAGATTTAAGATACGAAAGGTATTTCATTAGGTTCGGTTGGTGTGATCGATAAGCGAACTCGTCCCGTTGGACGCACGAAAGAGAAATTGCGAGAGTTACGGGAAAGAAATTCGAATCTATCCGTCGAAGGAACAGCATCGAGTTCCTACTTGAACGAACGAGAAGAAATAGAAATTTATCGAATCGAATTCGTTCCAAGTGTTTTAATTGCTTATTTGTACCGAAAATCTCGAATATTTGAATATTTCAAGTGCCTGGTTCTTGAATATCTTCAATGTTTCGGTACTCCAAGTGTTTCGTTTTCGACTCGTGTCGAATATTTTGAATATTTTAAATTTTGAATAGTGCAAGTGTGTTAAATTTTAATTATTGCTTTGAATGTTGCCGAGTGTCTAATTTTCGAATTTTGTTTATTCCAATTCACGAGTGTTCCAAGTGCCTAATTTTTTAATTTTACCTATTACTTTGAATATTTCCAATTTTCGAATGTTCCGAGTGCCTAATTTTCGAATTTTGTTTATTCCAATTCACGAGTGTTCCAAGTGCCTAAGTTTTTAATTTTACCTAATACTTTGAATATTCCCAATTTTCGAATATTCCTAGTGCCTAATTTTCGGATCTTGCCGAATATTTTGAAAATTTTCAACTTGGAATATTTCAAGTGTCTAATTTCTAAATTTTACTTATTACTTTGAATATATTTCCAATTTTCGAGTACCTATTCCAAGCGCCTAATTTTCAAATCCTATACCTACTATTTTGAATATTCCAAGTGCTTAATTTTTTCATTTTACCTAATACTTTGAATATTTCCAATTTTCAAATATTCCTAGTGCCTAATTTTCGGATCTTGCCGAATATTTTGAAAATTTTCAACTTCTAATATTCCAAGTGCCTAATTTCTAAATTTTATCAATTACTTTGAATATTTCCAATTTCCGAACATTCCAAATGCCTAAATTTCGAATCCTGCTTACTATTTCTGATATTTCCAATACCTAAATGTTCCAAATACCTAATTTTCAAATTCTACTCGTTGATTTCCGATTTTTAAATATTCCACCGGTATTCGAATACTCGAATATTAGAATTTTCCTACCAGCTCCGTTTTTCACCCTTTTTTCACCCTCGATTCTGCATCGTTGCTTCGTTGGAACACGTGCACCTGTACCTGCAGCTGTTACGAATACTTTCCAGACTCGATGGACTCGATAAAGTTTTTGAAAAAGAAAGATACAGGGGTTGAGGGTGGAATGTGTGCCGTGGTCCTTTCTTCCGGTTCTTGGGTATAAAATCGAACCTGGGGTATATGTAGCTAGTAATAGCGGTTCGTAAACTCCGAACCGAAGAAAACAGAGCAGACGTGATTCGACGAACGTGTCCTCTTTATTATTGTTGGAATTCGTACCTACGTATCTCTCGTGCGATTTTTATACGTGGCTATTTATTTGTTATGGGTAATTTTACCATCTGATCGGGTGAAGATTTTTCGTAATTTGGAAATCTGGAAGTTTGAGGATTTTGAAACTTAGAAGTTTGGAAATTTGAACATTTGAAAATTTGAAAATCTAGAATTTCAGGGATTTGGAAATTTGCATGGTTGGAATTTTAATATTTGAAATTTCAATGCTTGGAATTTTAATATTTGAAATTTCAATTCTAGGAATTTTAATATTTGGAATTTCAGTTCCTGGAATTTCAATGCTTGGAATTTTAATATTTGGAATTTCAATATTTGGAATTTCAATGCTTGGAATTTTAATATTTGGAATTCCAATTCTTGGAATTTCAATATTTGGAATTTTAATATTTGAAATTTCAATTCTAGGAATTTTAATATTTGGAATTTCAATGCTTGGAATTTCAATGCTTAGAATTTTAATATTTGGAATTTCAATTCTTGGAATTTCAATATTTGGAATTTCGATGCTTGGAATTTTAATATTTGAAATTTCAGTTCTTGTAATTTCAATATTTGGAATTTGGATTGAAGGGTTTTTAAATTTCGAATTTCCTTCATTTCTACCCTTAAGCTTTTATATTGTACATATATAACACATACAAAACTTCTTAAAATACTTCAAGATATTAATCATCGACCATAAATTAATTAACCACAATATTTATATCAGAGTGTATTAGATCATGATAGTTCGACGAAGCTCATATGGACGAGAATCGATTTGATTACGTCGAATGTTCGAATGCAAATCGTTGGGGCGACGAGAAGAGGATACGATCGTTGTCCAGCGAGGGGTGTGATCCCCGGGTGTCCCGTTTTCGAGATTTCCCCGGCTGGAATATCAGCTCGCTTGTCCCAATTTCGGCTGGTCCCGCGGTATCCGATGGTACCGTTGTTCCACGAGCCGTGTAATTTCCGCGAAAGTCGAAACAATTGGCCCGGCCCGTGAATAGGGTAGCTCGGTAGATGGATGGATGGATGGACCGGTACAGTCGGGTACAGACAGATACACGCGTAGATGAACGACTCTTTGTTCTTCGGCGACCGTTTAATAAACAAAGGAACGCGGCTGTCTGGAAGCAAGAGCCTTTCGCTCTTCCACGTTTAAAACGTGGAAATTAAGAGCCGACCAACGAATAAACGGACAGTGGTGACTCGTAGGAAGAATGGACGAAAGAAGAGAAAAGAAAGGCGGAAAAGAGTGGGTGATAGAAACAAAGGATAGAGAATTGGGAAAATAAAGGATTGCGGGGAAAGGATATCTCGGTGTCTGGCCAAGAATACGGTGAAAATTCCAAATATTGAAACGTCAAATATTCCAAATTCCATGCATTCATATTCTAAATATACAGATTTCAAGCACTCAAATACCAAATATAAAAATTCCATGTAATCAAATTTCTAATATTGAAGTTCCATGCAATCAAATTCCAAATATTGAAGTCTCAAGCATTGAAATTCCAAATATTGAAGTAAAAAGCATTAAAATTCAAAATATTGAAGTAAAACGTATTCAAATTCCAAATATTGAAATTTCAATTATCGAAATTTCGAATATTTAAATTCCAAGCATTCAAATTCTAAATATTGAAATTCCAAGCAAACAAATTCCAAATATTGAAGTTCCAAGCATTCAAATTGCAAGCATTCAAATTGCAAGCATCCAAATTTCAAATATTCAAATTCCAAGCATCCAAATTTCAAATATTCAAATTCAAAATATTCAAATTCCAAGCATTCAAACTTCAAATATTCAAATTTCGAACATCAAAATTTCAAATAACCAAATTCAAGAAAGAGAGCACCGAAAGGGTTAATTAATACCTGCTTGTAATTACATGTCCAGTGTAGAGGAAAGAAAGAAATATTTATTTTCCGACAATAATTGCGAGCTTAAGAGAACGCGGAGGCTGCAGGATAAACAGAAGAATCAGCTTTTGCTTTATTCTTTGCTTGACTATCCAGGCACAATGAACGACGAATAAATATATGATGAATGGCGGATGATGGGAGAAAAAGGGCTTTTGTCTCGCACGGTAGTTACTCGTTCATTAAACAGCGAATAAACACGGGACGCGGATAATGCATGAAACGGAATGAGTCTTTCGGTAAAAAAGGCAACGAAAAAATATACAGGTTAAGACAAGGATTTATTGTGTAACCTGTGGTTTCAAGTTTGATCAAAATGGTTTTTAAAATTGATTGGTTCTTTGTTGAAACAAATTTTTGCAATACTTTTATATCATGAAATGGCATCTAATCTTTTATGTTTCAAAGTTGATCATCGTTCACCATAATTGATAATCAGCCATTTTTTGTAATCCAAAGATATCTATAAAACCTTTACACGATAATTTCTATTATACTTTCATCTACAAACTGATATATCATAAGCGATATTCCGTGACACTTTTATGTCATGAAATTATATTAGAATTTTTATTATATTATAAACCCTATCGTTTAAGATTTCATAGTCTGATTGTAGTACAAAGATTCATCCACCTCTGAGATATATCATTTTAACCCCTACACAATATCATCCCCTATCTGTCCAACAACTCCATCGACTCAATTAACAGCCTCGTCTCAATTACAACTTGAAACACAAACCCACCAGACGTTCCCTGAACGAACAAAACGGTACGTTTCAAACAAATGTACCGATGCGGAAAATGGCAGGGGGACCGGGGAGCTTTAAAAAAATCTGCCACCCCTGGTGATACAACAATACGGTTTCACAAGAATTACAAGCACACAAGGGTTAAAGCTCGCGGTCCCCGCAGGCAGGAAGCATACGCGCGCGCTCGATTGAAAACGCTCGCGAAATGAAATAAAAAGCACGCGGTTCGAAACGAAAATAAAAATAAAAAGGAAATCTGCTTTCCATATGTGTGTGTGTGTGTGTACAAGCGCGTGTTTTAATCCGTCGATATTCACTCGACGACAAATTGCAACAACGAACGCCACCAACCAGAAGAAACCGTCGCCTCCATTAATTTCAAACCCTCTCCTTCCCCCCACCATCGCCATTTATCGACGATAATTACAGCACAGCTGTGCTCGCGAGGCCGTATTATTTTTACTTTGTACCCGTAATCGTGTTAATTGCTCGACGGTTATTAGTTTCGTCTTCGTTGTTCTTGTTCCTTGATTGTATCCAAGACAACGTTTTGTTTCGACGAGCAAACACCATTTCGTGGTCACGTTCCCGATCGACGGCCGCCTTTCAATTCTGTACCTTGAATCGAAACGAGACGGAAATACAGTGGGCGAATGAAATTATTAGGTAAAGCGAAATGAAATGTCGTTTTCCTTCAACGCGAAACAATTTGTGTTCAACAATAAAAATATAAAGCAATTTAAATGTAATGACAATATTAAAACTGATATTATTATGTGATAATTACATTCCTTAAAAATTAAGTAATCAACCCTCAACTACTTTCTGTTACTTTCTGTTATATTGGATCGGGATCGGATAAATGGGTATTTAGTTATATTAATATAATTATTAATCGATTAGCACAATGCAGATTCGATGTACCGAATTGATCGCGTAAAGGGATGAATAATTTTGAATAGTATTAACATTATGCCGATAATTGAAAATTAAATATTAATGTATCATACTGCGTGTATACAGCCGTGTTCATTGCGTAATAATTAATCAAAGATGCAAAATTAAATCCGTTCCCCTGAAAATTATCTATTCCGTCGATTTTGTGCAATCGACGAATTATAAATTCGATATATCAGAAGATTTATTAACACCATGCGTCTTAGAAATAGTAATAGAAATACAATTTACAAACTCGATATAGAAATCTGTCGTTTATACTTCTTTTCGAATCCCCTTCTTCCGCGATTCCTAATTAAAAACTGATCCAAAACATAGCGCATCGGTATCGAAAATTCTCACGTATCGAATTTTCACGAACGAATCGAAAAATTCCATTTCGACGGAAAATAGAACGTTTTCCGGTCGGCAGGCTTCGTTTCCAACAATTTTTTCGTGTCTCGTGTCGGAATTTCGTCGATTCGCGACACGGTATCTACCCACCTTCCGAAGGAAGCGAGTCCCTGATAAAAATTCTGGATCACGAGCACGTTTTTCTCCCCTTTCGTCGTCGTCGATAAAATTGACTCGGTTTGTAATCGCGTTTATCATCAGCCCCGGAAGGTTTTTGTCGCGAACAGTTTGCTACCGGGTTCGACTCTCTTTCCCGATATCAACGAAACGCTTCCACGCCGACGAAGAAAACCAGGGTTTATATCGCGAGCCACCATTTTCCCGGGGCTTTTAAAGCTTCGTTTTCACAGACGCTACTACTTCTATTTCTGCGATAGCGACACCGGGTTCCCGGCTCCATATCCTGTATTATTCGACCAGAGATTCTTTGTACCGTTTGCTCCCTTAATTTCACCTGGAATCGAAAGGCTGCAGGCGATTCGACGTTTCACCGTCGACCCGCACCCATCTTTCCTGTGTGTCGAGGGTGGATTCAAACCCGAACCCCCTTCTTTGTCTCTGTTTGTCGTTCGAGGGATTATCGCTAGAATCGAATAGACTCGTCGACTACCGGGTGTTGTCCTCTCTGTTTTATCAACTAGTTTCCTGGGGGCTTTTTTCGGTTAATTTCGCGGGTCTCCGGTGTTTCGTTCGACGGCGGCTGAATTCTGTGGGAAAATCCGAAAGATTAACTCTTACTTCGTTCCTTACTTTATCCAAGGTAATTTTATCTCGTGAGTTGTTCAGTTTTTATCCCGTATTATTGTGTTTACGCTCTCACTCTGTTCCACCTCTCCTGCTACCACACGCACTGTTGTTATTGGCTGAAGCCAATAACTTGGCTGGAACTTGTAAATCATTACAATCATTATATTTCACTCTATCTCGATATGCTCGTCGTCGGTTTTTGTCATCGCTTCAGCCAATAACAACAGTGCGTGTGGTAGAAGGAGAGGTGGAACAGAGAGAGAGCGTAAACACTGTCGTTAACCATCAAATCGTGAAAGCACAATATTATAATTACTCGCAGAAAGGATGAGAAAGATGTTGAATCCCTTAAATGACAAGACAACCTCCACCGCGTCGTAGCCTTCGAAAAACACACCGGAAACGACCATAGAAGTCGTTCACGATTCCAACGAAGAAACGTGGTCGTATTCGTAGCATACCTACCGACCAGTTATTCGAAGTTTTCGCGTGGCTCGCAGGTTTTCGCCGCAAAGCGGAATTCTCGCCGGTTCCTTGGACCCTCGTGAACGTGCTGGCCGCGATAGAACCGCACGAGAGTGGAGCGTGCCTTCGTACCTTTTTGTTCCAACCGGATGGATGATGGAGCAACCGCAGAAAGGGAGGAATCTGGAAAAATATCACGGTCGCGAGATCAAACGGGATACGACCCCCTATTCTCCGACGACCTGCCACTCTATTCCTTCTATCCGTCTGATGGTTCAGATAGACGTGAATAATACACGTGTGTGCGAGAGATATAGTGTTGAAAAGAGGGATGAGAAGTTGAAGAAAGGAGGGTTAGCGATGGGTTCAAGGTGGTACTGTTATTCGAAGAAATATACTGTCTTGAGTCATTCATGGATTGATATTGAAGAACTTTCCAAGAAGTTCCAATATTTCGAGGTTTTTCGTGGCCAATGGTACGAGGACCCTCGAAAACAAATAACGGAAGGAATTAAGTGTCCATCGCCCCCTTACCTTCCCATCCTCTGGTATCGAACAGCCAATGAAAAGATAACGAAAGCGGAAGAGAGAATAGGAGGAAAGTGGAAAAATGAAAAGGTACGAAGGGGTATTGGTAAAAAAGAAATACACACCGACGGCTAAAAGCTTGCCGTGTATACACACGCGGATGTATGAAACGGGCCGTGGAATATTGCGCCACCGTGGGCTATGAAAATTCTAAGAAAAACGAAGAAAGAATCGTCAGATAGCAATTTGTTCAGTTCAAAATAAATTGTACACGAATTATCTACATATAATCTCCTGCCAGGTATGGAATAGGGGAGACCGGTGGTAGTTGACTAACTTTTAACATATTTAATTTTTATAAAAGAACCATTGGTATTTTATTAAGTTGTTGCATACCAAAAGTTTACACATTTACTAAGGTATACAGGATAATTTTTAAAGCCGCTCCGATTTAGTCTAAGTTGTAGTTTTTGTCACATTTATATAAGTGAGAGCAATAAGTCAATGAACTCTGGCTATGGGGTTAGTTGACTTGATATTTACTTTTAAGTGTTAAACAAAAATTATTAAACAAAAACATTTATTTCTTATACAGATTTATTACAATGTCGAATTTTATTTCCAAATCTCCTACCAGATATGGAATACCTACTCAGAATTTGATCAGGGTAGTTTTATAAAAGGTTAATCACCGTTCGTATTTTACGATGCTATGTTATCATACTATTATATTATATAAAATTGGTCATTTGTATGTATGTTTGCTAACGATAAACTCGAAAACAATTGGACCGATTTAGATTGCGTATAGAATGTCACAGTGAAAACGGTCGTATGTAATCAGACACGCTAGAACCCTAATTATTAACGTCAATCAATCTTGAAAGTCCTTTCAATTTAACAGCCAGCGTTATTAGCTTAATATCAACGCTATCCGTGGTTTATTTCATCGTTTCTTTTCTTAATTATTTAATTGTGAAGAATTCCGGGTGCCGGTCACCGGTGACCCCCGCGGCATTCGACGTGTTAACCCTTTGCACTCGATTGTCCCGTCTGATGGGCCATATTTAATTTACCAGAGTATTTTAAAATGTAAAATTTAAGGTTCGTTTTCTTTCAAAATAGCGTATTTGGTTTTTGGAAGTTTCGGTGGAAAAGTTGACTAAATTCAATCGTATCCAATAAGCTCCTCAGCTAAAAAGATGCTGTAAATAGTCCAGTGATATTCCGGATCGCTGCCAATTAGCGGGACGATAGGTTATCCGTCTTTTTCTTTTCTTTCTTCTTTTTTCTTGGCAAATGTGTATTTATAACTTGTAATAATATGGTACAAGTGAACTATGAAAGTATAATGTATAATTTCCCGGGAATTTAACGTCACAGAACTTATTTAATATGTTAGTATATTGTACGTGTATCATCAGAGTCGCATTTGTTTAATTCTTTGCGCTTCGTTCGAGCCGCCACGATATTACATAATTTAACAGAATGTTATTAAGAGGATAAAAATAACAATTCCCTGCAAGATAACAATTTTTGTTGCCAAAAGGTTCGAGAACCGTATCGAAAATATTCCAACAGACCCTATTTATATAAAAATCGTGATTCAGTTGCCAACCGAAGTCGAACCTGGCGTGGCACTGTGTAGAAAATACCAACGGCAAAGACAAAAGAATAAGGAACAGAAAAGAGGAAAGAGGATTTCCAATCTATAAATATAAACCATCTGGCCAATTCCAGCTGCTCTCGGTTCCCTTTATTGGATGCCGATAGTAGCTGCGAATCCTCTCCGCACGGTTTCCCCTTTTTCGACTTCTTTTTTTTACTTGCCGTCGTGTCCCGACTCTGTTATCATTTTTCTCGGGATGCCTTTTACCCTCGCAATCCCTTCGTTCTCTGTGATTTTACGTGTCTTTCCATCCCCTTTTTTTTCCTCCTCTGTAACGAACTCGTGTTCGACGATCATTTTGGATGGTAACTTCTGAAATACGCGGAAAGTTGGAGGATCGATTACGAAGGACGAAGGTCGACTGAGTTTCCTGACCAGGATGCTAATCATTGTTGGGGCACGAACGCGAAGTGTAGGTAGTTTGCTTCGTTTCCGGGGATTCTCTCTAGCTAAGGGGTTGTTCGTTGCGAGTCGCTCGAAGTTACCGGGTCTAATTGGTTTTTGAGGGGCGAGCTTTCAGTCCGGCGGCTGTTTCGAAGGCTGGGAGATTTTTCTTCCCGTCGGAATATCGATGCGTCGACGTTTAATTTTGACAAATCTTCTTTGCGGAGAAAATCTTCTTTCTTTGGTAGTTCTAGTGTTAAACTCGTACCTCCGAGGCGTCATATTTAACACGTTGACTGCCACAGGGAAAACGGACGTGTGTAGTCAGACACGTTGAAATCCAAATTATTAAGAATATAATCAACTAATTTTCAAATTTCACCTTTCAAATCGATAGCTAGCATTATTAGCTTAATGATAACGCTATCCGTGATTTATTTCGTCATTTCTTTTGTTAATTATTTGATTGTACAAAATTTCGGCTGCCGGTCACCGGTGACCCCCGTGGCAGCCAACGTGTTCATTTATCGGAGTATTGTAAAATGCGAAATTTCACTTTCACCCGTATCAAAATATAGGAAATTGAAGAAGGGAATACAAATCAACAGATTCTCAAATATTTCTAACACTTTTCTTCCTACGTAGTGCGTTTGATTTCTGGAAGCATACCTGCAAAATTAGATTAAACCCGATTACGTCCAAAAATGCTTCCAATGCAAAGGATTAATTTATTATCGAGATTGAATTTATCGTCCAGAAGATCCTTGAGTTTCGTCCGGTGCTCCGCATGATAGATAGACTCGATAAGAGCGAAAGAGGCGAATGAAATGTTATTTACGTTATAACGACAAGGTGTGTTTCGATAGCAATTGTTCACGGTGAGTTGGATTGGAATTGAAGATAGGGGTTGAATCGAGCCGATGAATTTCCGAGGCGAGCCAACTGCTTCTGACAGTGACGAGAAAGCAAAAGGGGATCGGAACGAAGCTTTCCGGATAAAGACGAGTTTGTTCGCTCGTGTTCGGAAGGTCTGATGCCGAAGTTACTAAAATTAATGTACAAGAACGAAAGCATCGAACGGGCAGAAACAATGTTCTTCTTTTAGATAAAAGAATACTTCTGAATACTATTAGTATAACTGAACTATTTTGTTATTATGGTCAAACTATCGATATTTGATAGTTATAACCTTCGTTAAAAATCTGGCATAGGATTTTGAACACTGTTTTTTTTTTTTTTTGGCTAAAGGATCTCTAAGCTGTATGATAATACAAATAAACTTATTGTAGGACCATCAAACCATCGTAAAATACAAATTGTTGATCTCAAGGTAACAATACTTATCTTGAATAGGTGGGAGATCGTTTGTGCAACTGTTAAACAAAATGAATTTAGTGCTGAATATATTATAGATAAAAAGATAATCGTTTTAGCGAGATATTTGTGAAATTACAATAGAATTACTTTATAAATTTCAATATGAAAAAGGCATTATAAATTTACTAAAAGATTTTAAAATGTGGAATTGAAGTTTTATTTAGATTAGGATACAGAAAATTTAGGAGAGGAATAGAAACAAATAGATTCAGAAATATTTGTAACTCTTTTCTTCCAAAATAGCGCATTAGTTATTGGAAATTTCGCTGTCAAAGTAGACTAGATTCGACCGTGTCTAAAAATGCTCCGAGCGCAAAGGGTTAACACGAGTTATGTTCATTCGTTGGACAGATTACCCTAAAATGAAATTAAAAAGCAGGCATCATTCCTTTGTAACTTAAAAGTAACTTCAAGTTAAAAAGAGTAACCCTTAAAAATAATAATCAATGGTTTTATTAATCAGTTTTCAGTCAACAATCGATGATAATCTCAAGTCGAAGGAATTTAAAAGTTAGCTGAGTTCTCTTATTCTCTTATTTCCAGAAAGATATTTTTCATTTTACAAATCTAACCCCCTTTCTCTTCCATCGAAATATATTCTCTGAAATCTGAAAACGAACGATCGCAGGGATGACAAAAAAGTTTATCAACGACCAATCCCGTTCCCAGTTTCTTTAAAAATTGAACCGTTGCCATTTCTTCTCGTGCCACCTGCTTTTTACGAAAGCTTATTTTCCTTGGGCGGTGTTTCATCGCGAGCTACAACGGGGAAACTTTGCATCCAGCGAAGCTTTTTCCAGGGATTTGCTTTCCGCGACGGATTCTCCCGAAGCTTTTTCGCCTCGTTCCACGCCGACGGCTTCATTTTCCCAGATTCGAGACAGAGCCGCGCCGATTCCACGCAATTACGCGGAATTTCTCGCCGGGGTTCGCAACGCGATCCAACGGCGAATGCGAAGAAGTTAATTGGCCCCTGGTCTTGGCCACGTTTGCAATCAGCGCTTCCGTCGAAATCTCTGCAACCCGGCTGTTGAGATTGCCAATTGTACTGTACCGTGGACCTAGAAGTTGTTCTCTTCGTCGATTTGCTTCTCGCGTTGCGTACGCTTACGATATTGTTAGTTTTAGGCGGCAGGGATCTGTCCGGAAGGTCGGCGACGCACGGTGCTTGGCTTCTGAAGTCGTGGATTCAAGATTTTTAACACCTGCGTCGCTAAAGTAGCGAATTAGAAGTTTAGAAATGTTATTTTTCGTGAATTATTTTCTTAGTTTTATGTTTCTCTATATAGTCTATAGCAGAGGTGGGGGAATTTTTATCATTAGAGGCCACATTTCAATTAGACAGTAATAATATTTCACTGTTGGTATTTTTATTTATTTAAGCATATATATATATATAAATATTCATCCAGATCTCTAAATTTTAATGAACTACATATATAAATTTTTAAATACCACTTCAAATAAAAATGATATTAGTAGAAGTATTTTTAAATAAATTGATTTCATTTTAAAGAAATACAATAGAAAAATAATAATATTAAATCGTGATCTGTATAATTAAATATTAATTAATACAAGAGCTAGCTTTTATGAAGGCCGCACAAGAAACTCATGGAGGCCGCACGTTCCCCACCTCTCGTATAGGAACTGAGGATCCGTCCGCAGGGTCGGCGATGCACGGTATTTAAATCCTAGGCTCCATAACTTGCGATTTCCAACTTTTGTGTATTGGAAATTAGAAATTTTGCCTTTGCAATTTCTTGCACTGTGCTTCCCTATAAATATTAAAAATTTGTCCGCAGGGTCGGCGACGTACGGTACTTAAGCCCTAGACTAAGAATTCAAATTTCTAAATTTTGTCCATTGAAACCTAAATATTTGCCCTGCAGCATCCTATAAATACCAAAACTTCGTAATCCAAAATACAACCGTAATAAGGTAACATTCATAGCAAAATACATCGATCTTTGAACGATAATTAAGTACTTATTAAGTCAGAATATTCCAGCTACTCTTTCCCTTATGCCAATATTTACCACGATTCCGTTACTCGTCGCAACCTCCCCTTGGACAGAAAATCGACAGAAGAAAAAGCTGGTTACTCTTCGTCTTTGGGATGGTCGACGAGATCATGGAAGAAAAGAAAAAAATTGCTGGTTCGCGAGCTAATTATTGTTTGAGCTTCGCCCAAGTAGTCATGCTTTCACGAAGTTAATTACCTGCCTTCGATGGGCAAAGAAAGCGGAAATGATGGAAAGAATTGTAATTGGTTAGCCGGTACCTTTTGCTCGTGGAACGAGTTTACGGAAGAGAAAGTAGGAATCGTCAATTTCTTTTCGCGAAATGGAAAATTGCAATATTTCGTTATTTTGAATTCAAATATTCGGATTTTGAATTGTTTTTTTTTTTTTTTACTGGAGGTAAAGGGCACTCGACACACTTTTCGGATTTTAGTTTCGTTTTGAGGGGTTAGTTTTTCACAACTCGTCAAACTCGAACGGTACAGTTGTTCGAGCAGCAATAACAATGGCAACCTTTCTGCCGTTTCAAGGTGTTGGTTACTTAATTGAACGTGGCGAGTCCGACGATTAGCTCCTCCCCTGTTCGAGCCTGTAATTGTAAGCGAGGACTAACGTTAATTTAATTAAACGCTCGCTCGTTCGTTCGTTCGTTGTTTCAGCCGAAGAATATTCTTGGGCGTAACAGAGGAGGCTGTTGTAGCACCTGGCTGTTTCGAGACTCTACAGACGATTAATCAAATTAAACGTCCGATTTCCGGCCGGAGTTTCCTTCGCGTTAACGAGCCACGTTTCCGTTTTTCCAACGTTTTTCCCTTCCCTGAAAACGGCTGCCAGTGGCGTTGAAACGAATTAAGGATTTAGTTCGGTTGTTATCTGTGAATACTTGTTTAATGGAAACAAGTGTTTCCATTTCTTCACTTACCCACCCCCATTTTTTATTCTTCTCTCTGTTTCTGCGTTTGCCCTTCTCGAAGAGGTAATTGGATGCTGAAATGGCGACGATACCGAATCGACTTTGTTTGATTGAGTAACGAAAGAATTTTGATTTTGAGAACTCAGAATGTGTTGTTTTGGAAATTTTATGTTTGTAGAAGTATATTTCCAAATCGGTAAGCTGTTAAAAATGTTATTTTTGAAAATTTCGATTTTTCTTGATTACTAAATATCTAAATTTCGACCTTTGCAAATTACTAAATACCTAATTTCCCAAATTTCCAAATTTTGAATTTTCCAGGTTTCTAAATTTCTAAATTTCAAACTTTCCAAATTACTAAATACCTATAATTTCCCAAATTTCCAAATTTTGAATTTTCCAGATTCCTAAATATCTAATTCCCCAAATGTCTAAATTTTGAATTTTCCAGGTTTCTAAATTTCTAAATTTCAAACTTTCCAATTTACTAAATACCTATAATTTCCCAAATTTTCAAATTTTGAATTTTCCAGATTACAAAATCCCTATTTTCCCAAATTTCCAAATTTTGAATTTTCCAGGTTTCTAAATTTCTAATTTTCAAATTTTCCAGATTCCTGCGTTTCGAATTTCCTAAATTCCCCAAATTCCTAAATTTCCAAATTTCCAGATTCCTAAATTTCAAAATTTCGAATTTCTAAATCTTTATAAACAAAACATCCCAAAGCCTTCAAATTCTAAAAAATATCATAACAAATCCACCTCGAAATGAATCGACATAGTATAATTTACTTCACATTTCTCCAGAGTTAATCAAGCGATTTTGCTGCAGGTATTCTGTCAATTTCTGTCTACTTTAAATACGAACTCGAAATATCTACGAGCGACGTATCCCATTACGTGTTTTCACCCTTTTTATCAGATTCCTATCGACCCGCCTTTTGCGACGAACGCACCCCCTTTCACGGGATCACGTTTTCTGAATGCACGCGGTCGGTTCTATCCTATTCACCGCGGGAAAAGAGGATGAAAACGATAGCGACGCTTGTCAATCACGTTTCCAACGACGAAAAAACCTGGAATTTGCATTTCAGCTGATACGTTCGTCTACCTTATTACCTGGGAAACTTATACGAAACTTTTCATTACGCGTATGAACTTGCCTTCTTTAGAATTCGAAGAAAAATGGTGAAATAATTTGCAATATTTTCAATTATTCAAATTTCCCTGGAATAATTTATTTCTCCACAATTTTATTTACAATTCACCATATTTATGATGTACCTTTTCTTAAAGCAAATAATTTGTGATTTTCAAATAAATTAACGTTTGATCGACGCGATAGATCGTAAAAGGGAAACTTTCAATAATATTTTACAATTTTATATTCGATACACGGAGAGTTAAGTCCGTATATGGATTCCAGTAAAAACAAGGTTTCCCTGAAAATAAGATAAACGATTTGCGGTCGCTTTTCACGATACGTTAAACCCGTGGCACTCTGCGAAGAGTCATTCGCCGGCTGGACGGTCGTGTCTTATCCGAAAATCGATCCACTTCGTCCCACAAAACGTCGAGAGGGATTTAACGATAAAACGACGCCGACAAGCCAACGTTGATCCCATAGCAAAATTCAGAGCGTAACTCTCTGTGTTAGTCTTCTCGTCGATGATCCTCTAAAAGGATTCAATTAATTTAACCATTAGACTTCGCATAATCCACCGGGACAATATTTTCTGTACACATTTTGATCGTGAAGTTAATTGGAAATTAATCACGTCGACGAGGATGATTAATTATTTTGGATTATGAATCATAGTATTAGTACTACGAATGTTTTCATACACCGTGGACAAAATTCAAAATTTAGAAATTTGGGAAATTCGAAAGGTGGGCATCTGGAAAATTTGAAGATTAGAAATTTAAGTATCTGGGAAATTCAAAATTTAAGAATTTGGAAATTTAGAAATTCAGGGATTTGGGAAATTCAAAATGTAGGAATTTGGAAAATTTGAAAATTAGAAATTTAAGTATCTGGAAAATTCAAAATTTAGACATTAGGGAAATTTGGAGATTTAGGAATTTGAGAAATTCGAAAATTAGAAATTTAAAAACCTGGAAAATTCAAAATTTAGACATTTGGGAAATTAGATATCTAGGAATCTGGAAAATTCGAAACTTGGAAAATTAGATATTTTGTAAACTGGAAAATTCAAAAATTAGAAATTTGAGAAATTCGAAACGTAGGCAGCTGGAAAATTTGAAAATTAGAAATTTAAGTATTTGGAAAATTCGAAATTTCGAAATTTTGGAAATAAGATATTCCATAATTTAGAAAATTCGAAATTTTAGAAAATATTTCTACCTGTTCCGTTTGAAATAAAATTATTTCCGTGTTACTAATGATAATTCCATGATCAGCTTATCAGGTTTAAGTCATTAACCTAATGCCTGAAGCCATATTTAGCTTACCAGGTTTAGGACATTAGCCTGAATCCATATTCGGCTTACCAGGTTCAACACATGTAAAATAACCTAACATCTGTTACATATCATGTTAATAATATTTATAAAATAGAATAGTTTTAAAATAATCATTTAATATTCAATCTCTCCAGATTTATGCACTTATCATACAACATCGCAAATGTTACTCACAAATGTATTATTTACGACAGTATCGATTCCCTGTAATTCCCTATAAAATCCTTGTCTCTCTATAAACCCTTTCGCAAATGCTTTCTTTCTCTCGCAAAGTGAAACGTTCCACGAAACGGCGTCGCAATTCCTTGAATTCGTTCGATAAATTAATACGAATCCAGTTGTTAATATTTTCGTCACTTTGTTTACTCCGTGACAAGGGTGTCCAGTGTCCGTTGTCAGTGGTCCGATGTCCGGCGACGAGATAGAGGTATTGATTTAACAGGTTCGTGGACACTTTGAACTACGACACCCAACCTCGAACCGAAATTCGCAGCTTTTCTCGTCCCTGTTCCTGCGCAACCTCTCGACCGTCACGTGGTCTCCGTCAAAACGATTCGAGCGGCAAAAACACCGTCCACGATAACGCGTAAACATACGATTCGCGCCTTATGCTTTTTCCCCGAACAACCGCGTTCCATGTTGGCTGCATCGTCGAAGATACTCGAACAAACTTTCGAAAGATCGATGCGAGCGTGTTCGAGAGTTAAAAAGCACGCTGACAGTCGAACGGACCTACTTCCGGGAAAGTTTTTATCGAATCTGGGAAACGGACGAAAGAGGAAACGAGCTCGATTGAAAAGCTGGAAGACAGCAAGTGAAGTTCCGTCTTCGGTGGACAAAGAGCTGGAATGACGATCAATTTGTCTGCTCGATTCCTTTTCTTCCTGCGATCGCTCCGAAAGCAGACTAACTTTGATGTTTGACAATTTTTCTACGAAATACTTCTGCAACTTTCTAATTAGATTTTTATCGTATCTTTCGAAGTCAGAAATGAAAACAATCAGACGTATAGGATCGAGGGTTTAGAAACCTGGAGAAACGAAGCAGCTGGAAAATCTGGTGTTATTTAGTTCGTTCGCGAGAATTAGAAATTTTCTTCTCACGAATTCGTGCAGTTCCCACGGAAGTTTGTACCGAGAAAGGAGAACGTTCTGTATAGTATGGGTCTTCAAACTTTTTAGGCCAAGGGCCAAGACCTAGCACACCGTACTAACATACTCTATAACTTTTCTAAAACAAAAACGAAAGAAAAATTTGCACAATTTAATTATGATGTTTAATTTCATTATGTGAATTACCTATGTATGTCAGCTATTGTGTTTCTTAATCCGTAGTTAAATAAAAACATCTGATTATTATTTTGTATGATTTACTTACATTGTCAATTTTACAATAGAATCAAAATAAACTATGGCGGGCCGGATGCCGGGTAGTTTGGAGCCCCTTGCTGTATAGCAAAAAAATTAGGGTGTAAAATGTATTATTTAACGACTCGTAATGCAATCTTCTGAATACTATTAGTATAACTGAACTATTGTGTTGTCGAGAAAGTTCGTAATTAGTATTATTTAATCTTGAAACAATAACTCCTATGTATGTATATTATGGAACAGAAAATTCCCACTTCTTAATTGCAAAAGGAAACACTTTTTGAAGATTGTAAAGAGTCTAATCTATTCTGTTATCAAAACGGTAGAAATGATCCGAATACTAAAATGAATACATATACTACTTTTTGGAAATGATACGGTTTATAAAAATATTTTCCATAGCCAGTTTTTATATTTGAAAACCGATAATTTTTGCATGGAAAATGTAGGATGTTTTAATTAGGATGAATAAAGAATTATATAAAAAAAACCATCTACACTATACAACTATACCTATTATACTGCATCACAATTGGGTTTTCCGGACAATCCAATATTTTGTTATTATGATCAAACGTATCAGAACATCGTGCTATCAATATTTGATAGTTATAACCTTGGTTAAAAATCGGTGAAATTACAACAGAAACATGGAACATTATAGACATTATTTATTCGTTTAACACGAATTCGTTCGTTCATTTTCAATTTCAATTTTCTAAGAAAACCGATCGAAGCGATTGATTTTTCTCGAAACGTTGTTCGAAACCGGAGGATAGCATCGAGGTTCCTTTGTCCGGAAAATTAGGGATCAATAATCGGTATAACGGAGAGGGGTAATTTCTCTTTCATCCCCTGGTAGCGAGTTTATCGGGTGCAAGGACAACGGTTACGTCCTCGAGGCAGCCAGCCCCGAAACTAGATACAAGCTTGCCAACCGACAGCTCGACCGCATCGTATCCCTCGTGAACCGCAGCCAGCTAGGTGAACCAGCAGCCAATTAATTAACATGATTATAGCCGAGGTGAGAAGGCTCGATCGAATGGACCAAAAGCATTCGCCTGGATGAAAGCCGCCGACTCCTTGGCTATTCCTGTTAACCCGTGACATCCGATATACTGTCGCGGTGATATCTTAATCTTCATCCTCGAACGAAAAATTTGCAAATTGCTTGAATACAGAACGACGTAACGCTAATCAACACCCGTCCCTTCCACGTGGATTCATAAATAGAGTCATAATTTACCGAGTAAATAGAGGGACAGGTGTATTAAGGATACAAGTGAATTTTCAATTTTTTGAACAATCACACGAAATTGAAGGCCCCAAAACACTCGAATTCTTCATCCAATTTAATTATCTCAGTTTGCCAATTGCGATTATTATTATAATAAAATACTTGCGTTATTGTAGATTTATTGTGTAGCATTCAGACCGAGCCCGATAACTCTCAAAGCAGCAATTAACGCATGAATTTTTAATTACTAACTTGAACTTCTCAGTCTGTCAACTTAGATTACTGGAAATTTTTTTTTGGGAATCAAAGGCGTCTCCCGTAGCCGTTGAAGCGTTAATTGATACATGGATTCTTAATTACTGAAGTTAATTGTTCGGTCTGGTAATTTGACGTTGTTGGAAATTTGTTTTCCAACATTTGCTCCGTGTAGTAATTATTCGATTATAGAAAATCGAAGGCGTCGATCAGCAACGACCCACTGGACGCGTTAAAAGCGTGACATTTAATTTACTCGTTGAAGTTACTGTCGTTATCGCGTCGATCGTTCGTTGCGGATTCAGGATCGATAAGGGAGATGGTTGAGAACCGACACCTTCAGACGTTCACCCGAGAGCCAGGTAATAACACCTTTAATTACCGAGGCTTGTTGCGCACCCGCCAATCGTAGAGGTAATTATAAACTATCGCCGCTTTATTAGAGAAACTTGTAATAAGAAAATATCGTATCAAAAGCGTTTTAATTGGAGTTTTTGAAATAATAATTCTGCGAAGGTAACTCGTAAATTGTACTATGTCTTCTAGCATTGATCTAAGGTCTTTGACCTTAATGTATGATTTATGTATTGAACTAAAGTGTTAAATTATATTATGTTAGTAAATACAGTAAGAATATAGTATTTCGAAGGTTTCCAGTTCAAAGTTTCTGTGTTTTTATTAAAAATATAGTATTACCAAGCCTCCAAATTTCTA
This sequence comes from Stelis phaeoptera, assembly GCA_943735885.1. Classification (NCBI taxonomy): domain Eukaryota; kingdom Metazoa; phylum Arthropoda; class Insecta; order Hymenoptera; family Megachilidae; genus Stelis; species Stelis phaeoptera. The sequence continues at coordinate 12,071,525 of OX030933.1, forward strand.
AGTTTCTAAGAAATATAGTGTTTCGAAGCTTCCAAATTCCTAAAAATATAATATTCCAAAGCTTTCGAATTCCCAAGAATATAATATTCTAAAGCTTCCAAAATCCCGAAAATATAATATTTCAAAATTCCAAATTTTCAAAAGTGTGGTATTCCACAGCTCCCAAAATCCCAAAATTGTAATACTTCAAAGCTTTCAAATTCCCAAAATTATAATACTTCAAAGTTTTCAAATTCCCAAGAATATAATATTCCAAAGCTTCCAATGTCCCGAAAATATAATAAAATATAAAATCTTCAAAAGTATGATATTCCAAAGCTACCAAGATCCCCAAAATATAATATTCCAAACCTATCAAGTTCCCAAAAATATAATACTTCAAAGCTTCCAAATTCCCGGAAATATAACATTCCAAAGTTCCTAAATTCCTGGAAAACACAACGCGTCAGCAAACAAGAGAATACCAGTTTCGGTATACAAAGTGTCGATTTCTATTTGTTCAAAAGCGAGAAGTAATTTGCAAACACGATAACGAAATATTTATTATCCTCGTGGGGTGGGAGGGGATAGAAATGGGCAGCAAACGATTTTCACGTCTGGCAACAGAAGGGCGAGAAAAGAAAAATTTACCGCATCTTTCACGCTGACCCGTATATCCGAAAGCGTTTTACACCGTCAGATATAGAGAGAATAAATGCGATCCGGTACGTGTCGTATCGCGATCCAGCCACGTTTTTCGTAAAATTTCACCGTGAAAACGCTTATCGTCCACCAGCTTCGGGGATGTTCCAAATTGCCAGTCGTTTCTAGCCGTGCGACAAAGCGACCGGTCGCTTAACATTCTCTCCATCTACCCTTTTAAGAAAACCGTCAACCAACTACGATTCGCCTTCCGTTGGCATCCTACCAAAACTTATTAATTCACTCTGCCTTCCGTTCGATGTTATTCTTTGCTTCGTTGAATCTTATCTTCATTTTCCTCGAGTTTCTCAACAACTCGTTGTCGTCACGAATGTGCATCGATACTTTCAGTCGTACGATAAGAATAATTATTTTACTCTAACGCTAATCGTAATTACCACGTTCTTAAAAGTATAACAGTCGAATGTTTCTGAATTCCTAAAAATATAAATTTCAGAACTTCTACATTCCTGGAAATCCAAACTTTGGAGTTTATAACGTTTCAAATTCCACAGCTTCCAAATTCCTAACAATCTAAATTTCGAAGTTTCCGAGTTCCTAAAAATATAAACTTCAAAGTTTCTAAATTCTTGAAAATCCAGATTTTGGAGCTTACAATTTTCTAAAGTTTACAGCGTTCAAATTTCGACGCTTCCAAGTTCCAAAAATCTAATATTCCGAGTTTACAAATTCCTAAAACATCCAATTTTTTTAGCTTACAACTTTCTAAACTTTAAAAGCTTCCAAATTCCTAAAAATTCAAATTTCGAAGCTTCCAAGTTCCAAAAATATAATATTCCGAGCTTACAAATTCCTAAAAAATCCAAATTTTGTAGCTTACAACTTTCTAAACTTTAAATCCTCCAAATTCTTAAAAATTCAAATTTCGAAGCTTTGAAGTTCCTAAAAATTCAAATTTCGAAGTTTCCAAGTTCCTAAAAATTTAATATTGCAAATTTCCAAATTCCAAATAACTTATTCATAAACCGTTCGGTCCTGGTACCGGCTGATTATCGCGACCGATGATTTATAACGTTAAACGAACGTCCGTAAATATATTGAATCGAACGAAGGGACGTCGAAAACGTTGGACGTTTTAGCCAACCTGGTAATGTTGGACGAACATCGAATTCGATAAGTGTTTATAACGCGTGATAACATTCACTATGCTTCGGCGATATTGCGTCGACGACGATAAATTAATCCGCCGCGTTTACACGAACGTTTTACCTCGTTCAAAACAGAACGATACATACATATATGTATTCCCGTTCTTTTTTTTTTATTTTCAATATTATTACTCGCCGTTTTTCATTTAAATTAATACGATGAAAATGCGAAGAGCATTCGTTCGAGAGGGGAGGGGATATGTTTGAATATTCACGAGCACGAGCCCTGCTTGTTGTTTCATATCCGGAACAGAGAAACAGAGGGAAACGACAAGTAAACGAGTTGCACGAATGCTGTTGGAAAGGTGAAAACACGAATGCAATTTTAACCGAGAAATTTGACATAAATATTACCGGTTAAAAGCGAACGATCCTTTGATATTTAATAGCCAGATATCGATTTACATATTTTTCGTATTTAATAATGATGATAATCAATTTTATTAAACGGATAAAACAAAGAAGATGTGACTCGAGATGAAATAAAAACAGATACGCGAAGAACAATTATACAGGGTGCTTCCGAAATCGTGGTACAACCAGCAAGAGGGTGATACTACATGTAAAAATAAGTCGAAAATAAGGAATAATATTTTTTCGTTTGATGCTTATTTTTTTGAGAAAATCGAGTTTGAAAATTCGTTAGGTACTTTAGATTTTTATTTGTGGAGTCACACGAAAGAAATAGTTTATGCCCAAAATAATCAAAATCACGACTAATTCAAAGAATTAATATCGTTCAGGCATTCGAGAAAGTTACAAGATCGAACACATCAGTTTCGATTCACGCATCATTGATTCGTCGAGCAAGAATATGCCTACAACAGCAAGGAAGACATTTTCAACGTTTGTAAATTACTAGAATAAATCAATTATTGAAATTTACGGCTAACTAAACGATACTGTTTACAGATGCAAGCAGCAATGGAAATTGCCGACTAGATCGGGCGAATAAAGTAAACTCTGTCTAAGTACACGCGTACACGATTTTCTCGAAAACAAAGCGTCAAATGAAAAAATATTATTCCTTTTTCTTTTTTTCGACTTATTTTTACACGTAGTATCACCCTCTTGTCGGTTGTACCACGATTTCGGAAACACCCTGTATAGAATTACGAAGAATTAATGCAAATTTCTATGCTGTAAATACAGTCCCTAAAATCGATACAATTTCAACCGACTCGAAATAGACAGAAAAATTACCAACAATTTCATTCCAGATAACAAATCGAAATACACGAGTCGGTAATCGTATTCGATGCATCAATCGAAGCGGTTTTTTTGTTCCCTCTTGAAAAGGAAAGGAGACGAAAGAAGAAGCGCAGACGGTACCGAGGGTTGGAAAATCACCAATTAAAATCGTGCGAGATGGTAAAGGCGGGTTCGGTTCGCGCCGCGAGCGGAATTGTAAATTTATCTGGAAACCGATACATCGTGGAAGGCATTGCACTCTCATGTTATTCAAATTTCGGGATAAATCAAAATCTTGTGTATAACCGGGCAGAGCCAGCTGAAAAATCGTCTACGGTACGCTAACACGTACAGAAACTCGGTGTTGTATATCGAATGAGAAATCGTAATACAAGGCTGGAGTACTATCTACGAGCTTTTGGTATCGAACGCGAGATGCTAGTCGTTTCAAATTTTTCCCTCGACGATGGTATCGGTGTATTCTAGGAATCTATTCTGTTTAATCGAGGCTAGTAAGGTCGGAAAAATCGATCTATCCAACTAGGTGTAACGACCTCTTAAAGAAAGAGAGATAAATACACAGGGAACACTAAAGATTCGCCGAAAAATTGCTGATATCTAAAGTGTGATAACTACGTAACAAAACATCATACAATAGTTATTCTGAACTCATTTTTAACCGACTTCGAAAAGGAGCCGGTTATTCAATTCGACATGTATGTTAATTTCTTTTTAATGTATGTTCGTCGATTACACCGAGATGGATGGATCAATCGGAATCAAACCTTTTGCATCTTGTAGAGTATGACGGAGTAAAATTAACAATTTTCTACATTGAAAATTGTCAAAATTCTTTAATCCTTTTACATCATTTTCACATTAGCAACATCTTTCATTTACACAATTTTTAATTTTGCGCCGTCTCCGAAATATAAATTAAAATTATTTCGTCCTTTGGTGTAATCCGAAGTCGGTTGTATTTTTCTTCCAAAAATTTGTTTTGAGTAAACGAAAGAATCGTGAATAATGCGTGTGATAGATATAGTTATAATAATATTCTATTGTTAGAAGTAATTGAAAGTCAGAAACTATGTTAAACTGCATAAGAAACGCGTATTAAAATTACTAAAAGTTCAAAGGGCTGCCAACAAAGTCCTGTTTCGAATTTCGATATAAAGTTAGATTCGTAAGAAAGCAGAAATCTTCCACTTTAATTCGGTTTTTGTTTTACTTCGATATCTTTATCCGTTCCTGAGATATCGTCGTGTGAAGACAAACGTAATTTTTGTAGAAATTCGCTGCCGCCTCACGCTTGGACCCAGACAGTGGGTGTCTAGCGTAGCGGTCACGTGGTCATTGTTTACGTTTAACCCTTTACTATTCCTAGTAATGCGTACTACGCATTTCCTAGAAAAAACTCTACGGTCACGCCCATTCATAATTACCCTCGTACGCGCCGGCCGCTATACAAACTTTGAAGCCCTATATCTCAGGAACTAATTAAGATATCCCGTTGCAACAAATTGCGTTATTATGTACGCACTTTCCTCTATCTTCTGAGCTACCTACTGCGTGAAATTTAGGCATGTTTTTTTTATATTTATTGCTAGGAATTTCGCCGCCGTTGATTGTTTCGCGTTGACCTGTGGGATCCTTAATGCGTCAAGTGTATAGTAATGCGTCTCCGAAATATAAATTAAAATTATTTCGTCCTTTTTAGTGCATTCCGAAGTCAATTGTATTTTTTTTTCCAAAAATCTTTTTTAAAGTCCCTTAACAGTACCACGAACTAACCTAATCTTGTTTGGTTTTGATTTGAAATAAGCGGTTTGGAAGATATCATTATTCAATATTTTTCCATAAAAAAATCTTACAACCACTTTAAAATATATACGTTTTAACCGACTTCGAAAAGGAGGAGGTTACTCAATTCGACACAGATGTTAATTTTGTTTTTTAATGTATGTTCGCCGATTACGCCGAGATGGATGGACCAATCGGAACCAAACCTTTTGCATCTTGTAGGCTATGACTCCCAGTTGGTCCCGTAAAAAAAACCATTTTGGATTTTTTCATTTTTCGATAGTATATTTCATTTCATGATAAATACTTATTCGAACGTCAAAAAAAATCTTGATGAAAATTACCTCATTTTCTCGATCTCAACTAGACGTAACCCTTCGCCCAGTTCGATCCATAAACTTTGTTCCCTAAAAATCCCTACAAACTTTTTCGCCTACAAACGACGAGAAATGATTGCGTGGCAGGATTGATTCCGCTGCAATGTAACCGCAGAACTTCCGTGGTCCGGTTGTCGTGCTTTTGCCGTTCGTTCGGTGGGCCAGTTCCGATATTCGGTGGTTTCGGCTGCGCGACGCCTTGCGTTAAAAATCACCCGACGGCCAACGACATTCCCGTTAGCCACGACGATTATTTTCGCTAACTGCCGCGGTTACCCGACGCGTTAAACGCTCGCGCGTTTCCTACGCTGGCCTTTTAATCGTCCATTTCGCGTTTCAACCGCTCGGACGCGAGAACCGTTAAGAGCTGTTTCTTCAGCGACAAGGGAGACGTTTAACTGCGATAAAATTCTCTGCAGTTGCCAAACTCGCGATTCTTTGCGTCCTACCTTTATCTTCGTTTCGTTGGAAACTCGAGAAATGTCCGTTATTGGAAATCCAGGAATTTGGGAATTTAGAAAAACATTAAGGGGTCAGTATGGATTTATTGGACATATTTTCAAGAATTTTTGTTTTTCATAGTAAAATTCATTTTTATTTTTTAAAACTTTTATACATAAAAGTAGAGGTTTCAAAGTAAATGAAAAAAATGTTGTTTTTATTATACATATATTTGTCTTGATGATCTGGCTGCCTGAGGTTAGCCCTGCTTTCACCTTGTCGACACGAAATCTGGACTTTGGAGCATCTGAAAATAAAAAACCGAGTATTTGATTATAAAGTAGAGCTATAGTAATGGTCCCTACCTAAAATGGCGTACTCTTGAATTTTTCGACTTTTTTTTTACAATTGAAATTGTTTAAAAACAGGGTTAAATATTAATGAATATTTGTAGCCTAGGTACGAACGAAAAACATACATGCACAATCGATGTGATCGTTTTTTAAAAATCTAAGTTTAAAGTTTTGTTTCGTAAAAATGTATATAAAATTTAAAACAAAACCTCTTACCCTCAATCAGCGATGCCTGGTCCATACACATTATTCCTTCAGCTTCTTCAAAAACTTCATTTTCTTGATTCTTGAAACTAAAAAATGCTGCCAAAATAAATCCATACTGACCCCTTAATTATTGATTACCCGAAGGGTGAAAGGTTCAATCCTACTCTGGCTTAGACGCCGTAAAGCATTAAAAATTCGACGATACGATCCCATAAATTCGTTCGCGTCCTTCTGGACGCTTAGCTCGGCGAAACTTTTGACGCGCAATTAGACGCAACACGGACGAGGAAAAGCAGTTCCGGAAAGTCACGGACGGACACCGCGTCCTTCCCGTAAATTATGCCACGGCCGTCCGTGGAAACGCGAAACCCTTGACACGTTCGTAATTCACGCGGAGGACACGCGACAACGCGCGGCCCACGTTCGGTCAGCATTTCGCATTCCGCGCCGTGTTTATCGTAATGTCCGGGCTGGAACAGAAAATCGTAACTATTTGCATGCTAACGAAACGAAACCGACAGGATTCTTCGCCCGACGAGTATGTACGTCCGGGTAGGAAAAAAAGACGGGGAAACAAAATAACGGGGGGGCTTTTTTGGGAGGGGGCCGTCGCGTGTTCCGTGAAATTGAATTCGTCGACAATATTACGATTAAACAGCGTTTCTTTATTAAATATTTCATCTTGTGTTATACAATTTGAAACATTGACAGAGAAAGACGTGTTTATTCAAATCGTGAAACTGCTCAAAGTTTAACCCCTTCTCGTGCCTTGACAAGCCTGAGTCGTGACGCACTTTGCTGCTCAAATCTTACAAATCTCACTCGTACTGCCAATACAGTTGACTATCTAAGTATAATTCCAACTATAATCGAGATAACAAACTATCGTTAAACGTAAATTGCATGTAACATTTCAATTTTGTCTACTTTGTTTTAATACCGTAGCAAGAGATATTAATTCGTGTCTGACGCGTTTACCGAAATAATGCCACGGCAAGGGGTTAATTATTTGTTTCGAGATGAGGCGATTGAAAATCTGAGAAACGTAATAGACGGTCGAGTTATCGATGGAATCATTAACTCGTAGTCCTCCGTGTCATTTACAGTGTACGGATTTAATGGCGTGGACCGTGGCACATTATCATCCCGTAGGCAAGAGAGGTTATTACCCGGTCCGTTACGATGTTTAACATCCATTGTGCTGGTTTCATGAAGTCACATCCTCGTTACGAGTAGATTGGACACTTCATCACGATTAATATACCGGTGCTACCCCTGTCGATATCACGACTGTAATTCTGTCTTGGTTCAATATTTAAGGGGAGTGGTGATTTTTGATTCCTGCGTAGGGAACAAGTTCCTTTTTTGTTTAGAATATATTGCAGCCGGCAATAAATATTAAACCTTTGACTACGAAAGGCGTTAGGTCTTCTTTGGGCCTGAGACCCTTCGTATCGATTTCAACAACCGCGTGGTACTTACCCCATCAATGGAACCGTCCGGGGGTAAGTACTCCTTAACCGAACCGAGTCTTTTCCTGTAACATTGTTGAAATATTGAAAGTTGGATACACTGCTATTATGAATAAATTGAAAATACTAAATTACAAATGTTAAATTACAACGTAATAGTATTTATTTTTCGTCAAAATATCGAATAGAAAATATAATCAAAATGATAAAACTGCTCAAAGTTTCGATAGATCAAAGTGGTGCACAGAAAAAGGTGCAAATACTCGAGACAGAATGAAACGAAAAAGTTTTATACTCCATTGTTGTGTATGGATTTTATCGAATGCTCGACTTCCGGGACGCCTATTGTTTGATCGTATAGCGAAGTTGTCTCGATCGAATGGACGGCCAATTTCGTTCAAAAAACTGTACACGAACGGGCCAAGCCGTGATAACCGAAACCGAGCAGTGTCCTAGCTTCTTAATCGGAAACCGCAACTCATTGAAACTTTGAATTGAATCGAGCTAGCAGTTCCGGTCCAAAATCCGTCGAATAGATTGTCCTCGTTACATGCCAAAAGATATTAAGAAATTAAACCTCGGCCAACGAATGCTGGCTCGATTTTTCCAACCTATCTGATGCTCTTTGATATTTAAACAAAACGTTTTATATATTAGAGAAATAATATCTATAAAAGTGTTTCAAAATTTGTAAAAGAAAATAAAGTGTAGTTTAAAATTAAATTTGTATCGTTACCGTTTCAGCATTTCGCCGTCCAAGAGTTAAATAAAATTATTTACCTGTATTTCTAATGGAAGTAGAGATTTTCAAGTTTAGCAAGTGGAAATTAAGGAATAGTCTGAAATTGAATTTCAATTTTCGTTAAACCTAACCAATGAAATATCTTACATACTTAGAAAATGATATCTATAGAAATAAATAGCAAATCCAAGGGAAATAATATCCATAAAGTTAAATTCAAATTATCGCTATCTGCGCGCTTCGTCGTCCAAGGGCTAATAACAATTATTAACCAAAGTTTGTATTATATAAATATCTTATACCCTTGGAAAATAATATCTATAGAAATAAATAGTAAATCATTCGTGTATTCGATTCGCAATTGAACCTTCCGTTATTACATTTCACGACGAAAGGAGCTTCGTATCGATCGAGCAGCTTTTCTCGCCGCGCCGATTCGAATAATTCCCTCGTGATTTACATGTTTGCAACGTTGTTCTTGCCGAAGAAAGTAGATTCCTCGCGGGGTTTTCCGTTCGCGAGGGTGTTCACCTCCGTACCCACACCCTCTCTATCTGGTTGAATGTTTTCTTAGAAGGTTTACAACATCGACCCTGTTCCCTTGGCCGGTTGTTTACCGACGTACAAGCGGCGGTTGCGTCCTGTCTAGGCATCCCTGTTGATTTTGTAACCGTTTGTTCGCGAGCTACCTTGTTGCTAGCGTTACGCTTCGGAGAATTCATTGGGTAAAGTGCATTTTTAATACCCGGAAAGGGGCGGGTCCCTTACTTATTTACGACGCCCTGGACGGTTGTAATGCAACCAGCTCGGCCAGGATCGAAACGGGACCGGAAGGGCGGATTTATTACCAGACTGACAGAAATATGGTGATTTTTATAGGGAGAAAATTGGGGGTATTTTCTGCTAAGACGGTCCATGGGATTGCGTTATTTTAACACGTTTTTATTAACACGCTGTCTTGTCTGTCTGTTCGGTACAAATGTAATTGATTTAAGACTAACTTCCCGACGTGCCAGAGACTTGAAACTTCACACATAGCTCATACCTGGATGACAATAGGATATTAACACGTTGACTGCCACAGTGAAAACGGACGTGTGTAGTCAGACACGTTGAAATCCTAATTATTAAGAATATAATCAACTAATTTTCAAATTTCACTTTTCAAATCGATAGCTAGCATTATTAGCTTAATGATAACGCTATCCGTGGTTTGTTTCGTCATTTCTTTTGTTAATTATTTGATTGTACAAAATTTCGGGTGCCGGTCACCGGTGACCCCCGTGGCAGCCAACGTGTTAACTGAAAAGTAGAAAATAAATATTTTAATATAAAGAAATTTTTAATATACCACGTTTATAACTTGGACTAACAAATATAAAATAATTTTTCCTAGCCCCATACAACATTATTATTTTCACAATAAAAAATAAATAAATCATGCATCGAAGGGTTAAAGGAATCCCAAGATCTTAAAATCCAACAATTCCATAAAATCTGCATCAAAGTCTCGAAACACGGAAAAATCCACGACGCACAAGACTCTTCGATAACAATCATCTCGGAAGGTGCGAGAAACGCGATCAGTCTTAAATTAAAATCCATTTTAAAGCCACTCGTCGCGAAACGTTGCTCGTCTAGCACCGAAGAAGGGCCGCGCCGGGAAAAGGCGCGCGCAAGAGAATCCTCAGAATGATCCACGGCCAAGGATGGCAGAGAAACAAACGTTGTCGGCCGCGTGTTTGCCAGAATGGTCGGTCGGGTCGTCGTTGAACGCAGCTTTTGAAGAAGGAATCCGCAAACACGATGCAAGCCGTCGACATTGTGCAAACAGGAGCATTCAGGCCCCGGTAACGCGCAACTGTGGCTCTCATTAGCGAGCTGTAAATTACACGCGTAATTACGCGTTTGTTCCTTTGCTTCGACGAGCCATGGGCACTCGACGTCGTTGGAAAAACACACGTGTATATTTAAAAAAAAAAAGGAAAAAAAAGGAGAGAGAAAGAAAGCGTGTACAATATTCGAGCCAACCGACGTGTGCACGTTCGTTTCGCGTATAAAGATAAAAAGAAGAGTGGAGGGGGAGGAGAAAAAATATGCTCGAGGACAAAAGACTTTCAACTCTGTCTTGCCGTCTCGTTAGCTCGCCTCGCCTCGCTCGATAATTAGTGAGCTCACCGTTAACGACGCAGGATTTCGTCGTCAAACCGTCGAATTCGATACCGTGGCCGCGAGCATGGGGGTACCTGGAAAAAGAAATTAATTACTGTTGCACGGAATTAAAAGTTGCCAGGAAACGGCTTCGGGCCGAGACACAATCGAATTATTGATCTCGTCGAAAATCGTTTCTCGTGTTACGTTGGCGCGAATTCCTTTTATCGTTTGAAATTTAAATGCATCCTATTATATTTTAAACTCTGTTATTTTCAAATTTAAAATAATCGCTATTTGCCACGATTCTTAACGAACGATTAAAAATTTGCCAAAGAAAATATAGAAACACCCAGGTAAAATTAGGGTGACGGTATAGTGGAAGATCGAACGAACTGTGTGACTGGAAGTCGAAACAAGACAGGAACGGTTAACTCTGTGCAACGTTTAACCGAGCCGGGATGGTATCGAGGTCACAGAGAGAGGTTTTTCAAAGAGTTTCGAGGATCCCCGGGAGTTAAAGTTGCTGGCTCGTGCAGCACACATTGGCCAGGATATTCGCGATAAAACGTCGAAAGTTAACGAGTGGTCTTGTGTCTCGGTGGCCGACGGTCCATTATCGTCCGACGGTCTCGGTAACGTTGGGTAAACCGTGACCCCTACCGTATTTTCGCTTATTTCGCGATGTAATGCCGCGGGAAATCGGGAAAATGCGATGGAACCCCGGTCGTCGATCGATCGACTCGTAGAAACTTTCGAATTAATTCCCATTTCGTTCCGAGGTGAAATGCTTCCGGTCGTACGACGATAAAAGCTCATTTTTATTAAAAATCCACCGTTGTATATATGTATATATTTTCATTCGAAATACAGAAATACGGGAACGGTGGAAGAATTTCGTTGAACGTGGAGATTAATTTTCTTCGAACAGGAAACCCGACTTTATATTCATTTTCGATAATTAAATATTGATTTTTGTGTTCGAAGATCGTCAATTGATATTTCCATGAAATAATTTTATTGCTTCAATAATACACGTATCACGAACGATGATTAATAAAATTCATCGTAAACTGAACAATTGTGTTCGCAGTTCAAAAATGAAATATGATTTTCCTACCTTTTTTTAAATTTGGAAGTGTTCGGACGAATGTATGAAGCGGTGTAGGTTCTCGCGTAAGAAATCAGTAGTATAGGTAAACGATAAGCGACGGTTGTTCGAGATCGAGGGTCGGCGTGTTCGATTGCAGTTCAGAAGGTCGTGAATTCGAATATTCTTGAACGAAAGACAGTTTTATTAACAAAATTATTGTATTATATTATCCCAAATATTCCTTTCGCTTTATTAATAAATAACGAAAGCTCCGAAAGCTACACTACACTATATATTATTTTTAGCATTATCATATGCTATATATTGCTATATATTATGTAGCATATATGTATATTATTTTTAGCACTATCAGACAAAGTGTTGTGTACAGAAAGTAACTTTTGGGACAACCTAATATCACTTCCTACACTAAATGATCAATTCACATCAGGTAACAAGAAAATATAGCTTTGAATAGAAAAAAGGAGTATAAACTTGAAATAGTCATACATCCTGCATTAACACGTTGGCTGTCACGGGGGTCGCCCAAAATTTTTTACAATTACCAAAAGAAACAATGAACTAAACACGGACAGCGTTAATATTAAGCTAATAATACTAGCCATCGAATTGGATGGTTAAATTCAAAAATTAATTAATTGTATTCCTAATAATTAGGATTTCAACGTGTCTGACTACACACGTCCGTTTTCACTGTGCCAGAAATGTATTAAACTAGTCTTGAAATAAAATTATGTCGAAATTTTAATGTCCATAAATTATCAACACGGATTCTAAATTCTTTCTTTATGGTGATAAAAATAATGACACTTGTAATTTCTTCTTTCGTTACAAACGATGTCCGAACGACAGAAAATCCTTGAAGAACGTTTCCAGATATCGTGAATCATTCGTAATTGCGATATCAGTGTCTCAACGACAAGGATCGAATTCCTTCGAAACTGTACTCGATCGTAACGAGCCGGTGATTTCGCAGTGTTTCGTTGCAAGGAGGAAGGACATTTTTCAGGAAGCGAACGACGCGCGGCAGTTAAGATGACGAATCGAACGGAATTGAGTTTCTCGTGTGTGCACTCGTCGAGTGCTAGAAAACAAGTAGAGTGGAAAGCTAGGGCAATTGTAAGCTGGGTGTGATTTAATGCAACGCGACGACCATCGGCTACGATGTTATCCGGCCAGTCGAAAAGTCGCTGCCATCGAAACGGGCCCCGGAAACCGTTCAGTCTCGCGATAAATTATTCCATCGTCGAGCTCCCTTCGTTTCCGTTACCAAGAATTTTTCGACGATCCAAGGAACATCAGTAATGGATTGAAAGGAGATTTTTGAAATGGTCTTCGTGAAATTAAGGAATCTTAGGGTAATTTTTGAAGGTGCAAAGTTTCGAAGGCAAATTTTATTAAATAGATTTGTGCAATTAGGAAATTTTAAGTATTGATGTATAGAAAATTGTTTTTAACAGAATTTGAGAATAGTGATTGTTTAAAATTGATTTTTTTTAATATTTTGATAAACTTTCATTTTATTTGGTGTTTATTTTTGGATAAATCAGCGTATAGGAAATAGAATGTGGAGAATTTACGAAACGTTCGTTAGTAAATTTTTCTTTTTTTAAAAATTCAACTTCACTGCAGTGTACGGATTACTGAAATCCCATGAATTATTCATTAGGAGCTAAGCTTTTTATTAAGTGAGCGGGCATACCGTTAAAGTCTGAAGAATTCAGCGCAATTGCAGCTAGACTGCTGTGGAATATTAAAACGTAACTTTTTGATCTGGTTTTCTAATTCAAATAGATATTTCACAGCACGTAAGATGCCGTTCATGTTCGAAATTATGTGGATTATAAAACGTTTGTTGATTGCATATTATAGTACTTTAAAATATATTAGTTGACAATCGAATTATTAGTAAAAGAAATAAGAAAAATCAGTAATTAATTCGTAATTGTGGGAACTTGTAAGTTTCTTGATTTTTAAATTTCTAATTTTCCAGATTCCTGCATTTATTAATTTTAAATTTTTAAATCCCTAGATTTCCGAGTTCCTACATTGCCAAACTTCTAAATTTCTACTTTCTAGAATTCTATATTATATTTCTAATGTTTTAGATTCCGGTATTTCTAAATTCCCAAACTTCGAGACTTCTATACTTCTAAATTTCCAAATATCTAAATTCCCAAAGCTCTAATTTTCGTACTTTCTCGATTCCTGAATTCCCAACTTTCTAAGTCCCTAAACTTCCAAATTGTCAACTTTCAAATTCCAAAATCCCTAAATTCCCAAAGCTCTACTAACTCCCTAGATTCCTAAATTCTCAACTTTCTAAGTCCCTAAACTTCCAAATTTCCAACATTCCAAATCCCTGAATATCTAATCCCCAAAATTCCCAAATTTCTAAACAAAACAAAAGAATGAAGAGATCGCGCTTTGTCGCAGCACCAAATCGTATATTAAACCTTTCGTAGCTTCGATAAAACAACGATTCCCTCGTTGGAACTCGTGTTGAGATCGTACGACCGATTACACTCTGGACTCGAAATGATTTAATAAACGTAATGTCGCTGTAATCTCGACCGGTTACGATTTTATAGAGGCGTGTCGGCTATCAAGGCTTGGCCACCGTGAAAGCCTGTTACGAGTTTGTTCAAAGGTATCGTTCCTGACAGAAACACAGGTTTTTTCGCGGTCGAAACGTTGGCCACGGTGAGATATTAACGTGCACCGAGTATTTGCCCTGCCAAATATTTGACCGGCAAATATTTGGCGTGCTTTCGTGAAAGTTGGAAAACAACGAAACCGAAAAAAAAAAAGAGAGAAGATAAATCATGAACGCTAGAAAGCTTTCTTTATACACACAAACACACGGGCGTGCAAATAGAAAATTTCGATTCCAGTGATTTCGATTGGTTACAAAAGCGCGCCGCGATCTGCTGATTGAAACGTTTCGATACGCTATTTATTTGTATAAATAAATAGTTTCATGGAGTGTAACATAATAATGTGCAACGTTGTTTTGCGTACGTCATAAACTGTCGTGACGTTGTTGTAATAAAATCTACAAAGGAGTTAAACGTCGATAATTGTTGAATAATTCCCGTTCTGTTTCCGACGGATTAATTGTATGTACATAATATTCTGTAACTAAAATTGCAAACATGACGGAGTTGTACAGAATTTGATTGATTTGTTCCGTGGCATATTGTATAGTTCGATAGCGTTCGTCGTTGTCGAATAACTGAACGGAGCATTTAAATGAAACAAAACTTCGTGTATCATTAATATCGTGCAAACGTATTTCGACAGAAATTGAATGAAAATATCTTCCTCAATCAATTCCTCCAATACTCGCTGTAATACTAGAAAATTACCAGGTATTATAGATTAACCTTTTGCACTCGGCTGTTACCAAAGTATTTTGAATGTTTTATTTATATTAAAACGCAGAAAATTGAGGAAAGGAATAAAAATAAATGGACTCGTAAGCATTTGTAATTCTTTCGTTCCGGAAAGGGTTTGTTGGAAAAGTAGATTAGATTCTCTCGTATTCAAGGGTTAAGTTTGGATTAACTTGAACGTGTAAATTTAATAATCATTTCAAAGCATGATGGTTGTTTTATTAATTTAGGTTAATCATCGTGCCTAGGTATAAACGTTTGGTAACTTTTCAGGGTGACTAGGAAGACAAGGAATTCTAGGGTGACTCACAGTGTACGATGTTTAATTTCAATCGAAATATCATGTTTCCTTAGCCTGAGTCACAGTCGGTTCATATTTTGTCATTTGACGATTAATTTTTACCATATTTTATTTCCATTTTCCAAATTTTCCTCTTGTTACTTTAAATAATAATCTCTGTAAATTTTTATATTTAATTTCACTCGAAATATCATATTTTTTCTTAGTCTGAGTCATAGTCGGTTCATATTTTATCATTTGACGATTAATTTCCATCGTCCACTCTTTTGAGGCACGTTACTTTAAATATTATTTACCAATATATGAAACCTTGATCTGTGTAAATTTTTATATATTTAATTTTCATCGAAACATCATATTTTCGTCTTCGTTTGCGGATCGAATTGCCGGCTCGAGTTCTCGGATTAACGGGTCAAGTTGAAATCGAAGATAAAGCCGATTTGATCGTACGTGGCTCTCGAAGCAAACGAGACCATTTGCCTCGGCTATTTTCTGCGGCAACCTTGAATCGCGGTTACATAATTTATGCAAAGCGACCGCGTGGCTCGAGCAGCTGTTCCCTCCACTTTGTTCGGTGTTCGCGGACCGCTAATGTGATTTGTTCCGTGGCGGTGGCGGCGGCGCGGCGGCCTGATTCGCGACGACTTTACATTTCAATTCGTTCCTATACCCTTTCATCCGTCGGTTTCCTGTTTCACGTAACGGTGCCGTTTCGATTTTTTAATCATGAATTTCCTGGAGATACGCGCACTGATCGATCGCTGTTTCGTTTTCCGAGTGACGCGAGCCGATACGCTTTGAATCGGGGACAGGCTAGGATTAACACTTTGATCTGTCAGGTTAGACAGAGCTGCAGGTAGGAATTTTGATTTTCTATTCTTAATCTTCGTGGCTTCGATTAATTCTGACGATTCTAAAAATATTGTGGAATCCACAGAACTCCGTAGGAACGGTATAAAAATGTATTTCAAAAGATATCATTATGTTCCATATTAACTCGTAATTATAATGTTTATTTCTTGACTTAGCAAATATGGCAGAGTCTAAAATTGTTAGTTTTTTTTTTTACTTAAAATTATCAGTTTGAAATTGATTAATTTTATTCTATTTTCGAAGCTTAACGAAAGTTGTTCTTATTAAAAATAATTTATTCGTCGCGTAATTGCGAATTAAATGTAAAATTTCAACATTTTGTGACATTGGACACTTCGATTAATTCTCCGAAAAAAAAAAGGGAAACAAAATTGAAGAAACAAATATCTTTGAATAGAAAATTCTCGACAGAGGACAAAGGATGATGAAAAGGAGGAAGTTTCGAAAAGCGAACTTTCGGGAGTCGAGGCAGGAAATTGGCCGAGCCCGTGCTACGTGCGAGATTATTTCTACTCGCGGGAATTTCCAAAATTTCCGGACCCGGGAAATTCGTAAATCAAACAAGCCCTAAAACTGCCCGCAAACCGGGTCGTTTCGAACTTTCCGTGGATGTCGTGACGTTGCTGCCGCTTCCCAGTTCCCCATAAAATCATCATTTTCCGAGGAGGTATCAATTTATGCTCGTTATAAATCATACCCGTCACTTGTTCCAAACACATCCTGGCGGCAAGGAAATAAAGAAAGAAAAAAAGAAAAATAGTATAAAATACGAGTCATATTATAAAGAAAATTTTTTTACCGACGTGGCATGGTTAAGTTTTGGAAATGTTTGTAATTTCGTTTTTTGAGGAAGTTAATAATGTGTAATGATAAATTTTGATTAGAGTGGTAGATAATAGGATTTTAGTTATTTAGTATTCCAAGTTTTTGAATATTTGAATTGTTTGGTATATCAAATTACTAGGTACTTTAATTACTTAGTATCTCGAATTCCTAAGTGTCCTAATTATTTAATATCTTAAGTTTTTGAATTCAAGCTAGCTAGTACACCATATTCCTAGGTCCCCCAAATAATTAGTACTTCGAATCTCTAAGTCCGCTAATTACTTAGCATCCCCAACTCCTAGGTCCCCTAATTAATGAGTACCTCAAATACATAAGTATCCAAATTACTTAGTATCCCAAATTCCTACGTCCCCCAATTACTTAGTATCCCAAATACCCAGGTAACCTAATTCATTAATATCCCATATTCCTACGTCCCTGAATTACTTAGTTTCCCAAATTCCAAAGTATCCAAATTACTTAGTACCACAAATACCTAGGTACCCTAATTAATTAATATCCCAAATTCCTACGTCCCTTAATTAATTAATATCCCAAATTCCTACGTCCCCTAATTACTTAGTATCCCAAATTCCTACGTCCCCTAATTACTTAGTATCCCAAATTCCTACGTCCCCTATTTACTTAGTATCCCAAATACCCAGATAACCTAATTAATTAATATCCCATATTCTTACGTCCCCTAATTACTTGCCATCCCAAATTCCCAAGTATCCCAATTACTTTCCCAACTTTGAAAGCTGAGACTATCCTGGCTATTTGAACGCAATTATCGAACACGTTTGAAAAGAATCTAGATATATCGTAAGGATATAATGAACGAACGAGGAACTTTGAAATTATTTTGGCGGTAGGTATACAGGATGGTCGATTTTGATTTGCGGTCGTTTCGAACGACAGGGATCAGGATTTCAGAGTGGCAAGGGCTTGTGACAGAAAGTCGATAGGACGTCGGTGAAAATTAATGAACCAATCGTGTGTAACCTAGCTGGTCGAGCTACCAGGGAATAATTAATGACGCCGTTATTTGTACTTTCTTTGTTTCCATTCAGACCGCCGACTTTCACGGGAACATTTTCTGGGCTTGCAAAATCATTAGCTTGTTTCGTGAATCACAGTGATGTATATACATTGATTTATAGCAGAGTACATGATATTACTGTAGAAACTCATGATACCTATTTTTCTTTTTTTAATTTCAAACATCAGAAATTTAAATATTATCATTACCTTTAATATTTAAATATATTATTTTCAAATTCCTAGTTATAGAAAATTGAAACACTATTGCTTTTAATATTTAATTATTATTTCCAAATTTTTAGTTATAGGAAATTTAAACACTGTTGCTTTTAATATTTAAATATTGTTTCTAAATTCCTAGTTATAGGAAATTTAAACACTGTTGCTTTTAAGATTTAAATATTATTTCCAAATTTTTAGTAATAGAAAATTTAATCACTATTGCTTTTAATATTTAAATATTGTTTCTAAATTCCCAGTTATATGAAATTTTCACACTATTGCTTTTAATATTTAGATATTGTTTACAAATTCCTAGTTATAGGAAATTTAAATAAGACTATTGCTTGCAATGTTTAAATACGATATTTAAATTACCAGTTATAGAAAATTCAGATGTTACTTTTGATATTTAATATTTACCTAGTATATTACTAATATTATAGCAAGCATCTGCTACGGTAGAGACAAGTAACAGGTAGTTTGAGATGAAAATTCAGGAAGAAATGAGAATTGAAATTTCCGGTTAACATAAGCAAAACTTGTACGCGTACATTGAACTCACCGGAAATTTATATCTCGATGTATTTTAAAACAATGTTTGCGAGCCAGAGAACAACCAAGAATAGAATCTTCGTGCTCCAAAGCAACCAAACACGATTTCCAAGAGCAACATTACTGGTCTATCGTATTCGACGTTTTCTCGTTCGATCATGCACTCTTGAATTGAAAAGTCGAATTCTAAACTGCCCTGAAATATCGAAAAAGTAAAGCAAAGGCAAAGAAAGAACGACAACTAACGTCACAATGTTCTATCTCTCGATTTTACTACCAATTTTTAATCAACGCTAAAAACACTATGAATTCGTTAAAAACCTCGTGGGGCTATTTTCTTTTCTCATAATTTTCTGAAGAATTCTCAATATCAACGTGAACAGGTGTTTCGTTACCATCGGCGGAAGTACTTGAAAATTATTTCAAATAACATTTCACAATTTCCCCTGGAACGAGCACTTCGAAATTCTTACTTTTAAATTAAACTACCGCCATCCTTGCCGTCAAACGCTATTTCCTACCTTTCCATATTCAATTATTCAACTTATCACGCAAACGTAATTAACACATCCACCGCTCTGTAATAGAAAAGTAAGCTCCGCTGCTTTATAACTTTATATTAATTAAAAATTAAGAAAGGTAAATTCTACATATTTTCAATGTATTCACTGAAAAATTAATAATCAAAGTACTACTTATCAGTTTTCAGTCAATAGATAAAACGAGGTATCTCTGTTTTGATACCTGTTTCAAAATTTCCTTCGAATAATAACAAACTTTGTCGAAGCCAGTCGCTTCGAGTATTAATTATTTTCTACTGAAATTTTTCTGTCTATAGAAAACTTTGGTCGTTAATAAAAAATAAAAGAAATAAATAAATAAGGTGGAATCTCACGCGTCGAAGAACAAGTTAATCGGAGGTCGATCACTCGTCATCAAGTCGTCCAGTTGCCTGGGGTTCGTTCACGCGTGATGTATACGGGTGCAGTCACATTGTTCTTCGTTCAATCTGGGAGAGGCCTTAATTACACCCACGTACGATCATTCATGTGTTTGATTTGCGTGCAGACAGCCGTTACGTTAATTACTCGACCGCAAGTTACACGCTGTTTCCGGGCACGTGAACGCTTCATTAAGCAACCGGTCGGTCGAACTTTCTTCGCACGTTCGCGACCACTCCATCAAAATTATTAATCATCGGATCGAAACTCGATCGACGTCGATACTAGAAATCGAATCCAAGGTGGAACTTATATGTATATGATTTATAATGGCAACTTTAAATAGAAAATACAAGTTTTCTACTCTCGTTACAGAATTTTTTCGGAAAGACACGATTAAACCGAGTGAATCTTAACAAATTTCGATGATAATTTATCATAATAAATCATAGTATTATTTTGAAATAAGAATCGGAGGAATCAAAACGATTTATGATGCATATTTCATTGAAACTTGAAAAGGATGCGTCAAAATGTAGGTGAATATTGAAAATTGAAAATTATCTGTGAAAGAGGAGATTCTAAGCAGATTTCATATGCAACAACCTAATTATTTCCGTCGCTGGAAAAATTGTGACCGATCGCAATTAACGAAGAAACTTGTTTTCTTAATTAAATTTAAGGAAATTGAAGGTTGATTTGTTGTAATCTTGCTTTACGGAGATTAATTATCAAAAGCTGGAAATCTATTATTTTCAAAGAAATATTTAAGTATCTCGATAGAGCAAATACGGGTAATAAGAGGATTAATAAACGCGTTGAAAAAGGATAGCAATTGAGGAAATTGAGGGGTCATTTGCCCCCCTATAGAATAAACTTTGACTTTTCAAAAGATATTCTTATATAAAATAATCAAACATATATTTTTATTTTTCTAAATAAAATAATCAATTAATTACACTTTTTACATAAGACTGGTTTTTAAAATGGAAATTTTGAAAGGGCTCATTTGACACCGCTTCGTAAATTTTAACGACTCGAAGCCTCAAAATATGATTTGCGATAAAAGACGAATAAAACCCTTCGTCTATTGAATCACTAACATACTCTAGCCTGAAACGCCCCATTGTTTGCCGGAACCGCGATCAGGAAACGACAGAAACAACCGCGGACCGGTTGTACCCGAAGGGTGCTTTTCACCTCCGGCGTAGAATAATAATCCCGTGGAATTAGCTACGAAATCATTGGCAACCATTTAAAGGCCACCGAAACCGTCCTTGTTTCATCGTTGACCGAACATCATGTATTTCATGTATTCCAGATACAGACAGACACTCGATGGCGATGCAACGCGACACCAAGTTTGATGTTCATTATTTGAAACTGGTGTTCCCTCGTTTCAATGATAAATGATCATCCACCCGTTTCGAAAGGGGGAGGATTTCGCTGGAAACTGAATTTCGCATGAACACCATGCGGCACCAGAAGTTTTCTTTTTTTCCTCTCGCTTCAATCGCGCCTGACAAACGGAAAACATGGTTTTTTAACATTCAGTAGCCTTGAATTTTAATTTGCACTCGTGACATCTGCTATACGATTCTCTGTTTTGTTTTTGTTTTTTTTTTTTTTGTTTTTTTTTTAAAGATACGTAGGTGGTTGGCTGTGTTATGAAAGGGTCAACTGGATCAACCCTCCAAACGCTTGAATTATATATGAATTTTATTTCTATTAAATATACTTTGGTGTTTATTAAGCTTCGGACGATGGATAATTAAAATTTCGTTTTATCAAATTTTCTGCTGCTATTTTAAGCATTATTTGGAAACGTAAGGAACCTGCTGGTTTGAAAATTTGTTTACTTAGCTTTGCTGCGTGGGTCACCGGTGACCGGCACCCGAAATTCTTCACAATTGAATAATGAAGAAAAGATACGATGAAATAAGCCACGGATAGCGTTAATATTAATCTAATAACGCTGAGTATTGAATTGAAAGGTTAAATTCGAAAATTAATTGCCTGTGTCGTTCTAATTGTAAGTTCTCAGAAACGTAGTATTTCAAAACTATCAAATTCCCAAAAATACAATATCACAAACCATCAAAATTCCCAAAATTATAATATTTCAATTCTCCCAGATTTCAAAATCTATAAACACCTCAAAATTTCCAAATTTCTAAAAATATTATATTTCAAAATTCCTTCGTACCCAACAATATACATATTTTCAAATAAAAATATAATTTCCCCCCTAACAAAAGTGCCCAACCCTACCATCGTTCGTTCGATCCTGGACAACAATTTCTACAACTTCTTAACCGACCGGAAAGCAAAGTATTTCAATTCGAAGCAGATGAGTTAATTACATCTGGTTGCATCAATTTTCGTGCGACGGAATGGTACGAGGGACGCAGTTGCATGCGAGACAGGTCGGCAAAGCCAGAAAGAGAATAAGCAAGAGGAAGCGTACGCGTATGCCAAACACATACGAAAGGATGGAAGCGATGAACACACAAGGGAAAGACAGGGACGAGGAGAACTTTTGGCCGGGGTCAAATCCTGGCGACCGCCATCCCCTCGACACCCCTTTGTCCGCGTGGCAACGATCTTTGTTCGGCCCGTGTTGTCGAGCCACCATACAATTTACCTCTGAATTATTGGGGCTCTGTCGAGCTTGGGAACCGGTCCGCGTTTCCACGTCACGAGAAACCGACCCCTCTCTGTGTTTCCCTTCGGGTGCACGTTCGATCGATCTTCACCGTCGGCTTTTCAGAATTTCTGAAACGAATCTCCAGATACAAAAGACGAAAATGAGATTCCTCCGACGGAAACGGGAACCGAGGTTGAAGAACGAAGAATTTCCTGAGGATCGACGGTGTACGAGTTCTCGAGGATGATGTTAGGGAATATTTTTGGAAGATGAAACAAATATCTGCTTGTGGCATATGGAACTTTAAATCGATATTAGGTTTTCTTTTATGTTCGATTTTATTCGTTCAGACAAGAGATGCTGGAAGTTACGAACGAGTTTGGTGGATTTAGATGATTACAGGAAACTGAGAAAGATGATTTTAAGCAGTAGGATTTTATAAGCAACTAGCTGACCCGGCAAACGTTGTTCTGCCTGAAATAATTATTTTATTCCAAGATTTGTTTTAAAATTGAGCCAAATCGGTCCATAAATAAGAAGTTAAGGTGTCACCTAGAGGGGTCTAACACAAATGAAAATAATCCGGAGCACCATACGAACATATGGTGTGAATATAAGGTGGATAGCTTCGGTGGTTCAGTCGTGATGGTCAGATATACATACGCACCAACGTTTTTATATATTGAGGTCGGGAATTTGGTAACTTTGGAATATTATATTTTTGGGAATTTGGTAGCTTTGGAATTTATATTCGTAGGAATTTGGAAACTTCGAAATACTATATTTCGAGGAGTTTGGAAACTTGGAAATACTATATTTCTAGGAACTTATAAGTTTCGAAATACTATATTTCTACAAACTTATAAGTTTCGAAATACTATAAAATTCTAGGAATTTGAAAGCTTTGGAATATTATATTATTGGAAATTTGGAAGCTTTGGAATGTTATACTTTTTGGGAGTTTGAAAGCTTTGGAATATTATACTTTTGGGAATTTGGTAGCTTTGGAATTTATATTCTTAGGAATTTGGAAACTTGGAAACACTATATTTCTAGGAACTTATAAGTTTCGAAATTCTATAATTCTAGGAATTTGAAAGCTTTGGAATGTTATATTATTGGGAATTTGAAAGTTTTGAAGTATTATATTTTTGGGAATTTGAAAGCTTTGGAATATTATACTTTTGGAAATTTGAAAGCTTTGGAATATTATACTTTTGGGAATTTGAAAACTTTGGAATATTATATTTTCGGGAATTTGGAAGCTTCGAAACACTATATTTCTTAGAAACTTAGAAATTTAGAAGATTACTAATAACTATATTTTTGAAAACATCAACTTTGAAACACTATAATTTAAAATATTTTAATACTTCTATATCCTCGTCGTCCTAATAACTTCCAACAATACAAATTCCTATGGAAACTAAAGAATCGCGGGACCGATCTTCGACAATTGAAATTTCAGCAACGATCTACTTAATTCCTTGTTGTTTTATTTAACGAGTTTTATTACGCTTTTGTTGCAGGCAGGCCAAGATGGACGTTGAGGCAGCACTGCTGGAGAATTCTCCAACATTGTCGACGATATCGTCAGATTGCACCGACACCACGTATTCGGGACCAGACTCGCCCTATTCCCCAGAATCACCGATCATCGTCACATCCTCGCACAAGAAGACAAAGGATGACGAGGTCACGCCTAGACCGACACCCAGGCACCCATTGCCGCCCAGGAAGCCCAACTTCCGGATACGACCGCCCTACCTGATGATCTGTATCAGTATCATAGAGGTAAGTGTCTTTTGTTCAAGAAAATCATCTACACTTTTTCAAACTATCTTTTATTAACCCTTTGCTTTCCAGTCCAACTTTCAAAATCCACAAGCACTATCAAGAATCTATTTAGTTTCATTTCTTTCGTTAATTTTCTATATTCTAATACAAACAAAGCTTCACATTTTTAAAGATTCTAGTAAATTACTCGAACGCAAAGGATATCGTGGATAAGGTTTCACCCTCAGGTGATTTTAATATTATCTTTTTAACACGTTGACCGCCACAGTGAAAACGGACGTGTGTAGTCAGACACGTTGAAATCCTAATTATTAAGAATATAATCAACTAATTTTCAAATTTAACCTTTCAAATCGATAGCTAGCATTATTAGCTTAATGATAACGCTATCCGTGGTTTGTTTCGTCGTTTCTTTTGTTAATTATTTGATTGTACAAAATTTCGGGTGCCGGTCACCGGTGACCCCCGTGGCAACCAACGTGTTAGAAATGTAACAATTTTAAGGATCAACTTGAAAAATATCTTTTTAACCCTTTCAACGCGATTTCGAGAAATCCTACGTTATTTGGCGATAATTTACGCCTGAAGTTTGCATTTGCAAATTAATCTTCCGAAATATTTATATCGTTCTAAATCGCCCGAACGAATCGGTACTGTGGGGTGGAAAAACAACAAATACTTCTTTATTCAACGTCTATCTGTTATAATTTTCAATCACGCTTTTCATTGCTCCACGTCCCTTTACAAAATGCGTTTTTCGTACTATCCAAACACATGACGTCAGACGCCCTCACAGGTACACCAAGAAACAACCTCGTCGTAAAACATCCTCCAAAGATCCACAACCCATCGTATCGTCCCAAAATAAAACGAAAATAAAAAAAGAAAAACCACAAAAAGAATGGGCCATCGATATTCTCCTGGAAATACGTTAACATTTAGCTGATCCAGCCGACAACAGCCTGAGAGGATCTTTCACCCAGTTTCGGTTCTAAAAAGTATTCGAGTTTCTCGAAGACACGGTCTTCCGGGCTCGAAAAATTTCCCATTAGCCGAGCTAATGCTTCGTGCACCCGCTGGAAGGAAAGGGTGGAGGGTTGAGGGAGGGCGCAGGAGAATCTCTCTCAATTATTCGCACGAGTTCACGAAGGAATATCGCGGTGGTATTTCAAGAAACTCGTGCTCGAACGACTCTGGAAAGAAAAGAAGTAGAAAAAAAAAAGAAAAGAAAAGAAAAGTAGAAAGAGAGACGAAACGACATTTCCTTCTTTTCTCGTCGTGTCTCGCGGTAGATTCTTTTTAACCCTCTCGTCGGATAATAATTCCGGAGAGAGAGCTTATTCGAGCACTTCCGGTCGGTAGCAGGCTGCAAACGCGACGAGAGTCGAAGCTGTGAAAAGTTAAATGCAACCTTCTTTTCCGAGACGATTTTCGCCGCGATGAAACAAAAGTTAACGCCACCGGCGGGTTAATGAAACGAGAAAAGGGTGGAGGCGGGGGCGTCGTTCTCGAATTGAATTTCGCTCGCTGGCGAGGGACGATAATAGAGGAAGATTACGCGACAATAGGCAAATGATCCTTTTTCAGTAGCTGGGAAAATTATTCCGCGTTTATTCTTTCAAACTGCGGGACTGTATATTGAATATCAATGTATTTCTTTACACCTTTATTTCGTTGACGGCGCGAAGGAAATTTTATTTTCTTCTCAATTTGTGATTTTATGGGAGACAGGTAATAAACATGTCAGAATATTTTTTTCAGACTGTTTTTGGAATATTAACACACACATTGGCTGCCACGGTGGTCATCGGTGACCGGCACTCGACATTTTTTTTTTTATAATTTTTTAATTTGACGATTTGAGATTTGAATGTTCGAAATTTGGAAATTTGGATATTTAACATTTAGCAATTTGAGATTTGGAAATTTGGAAATTTAAAGTTTATAAGTTTGAGATTTGAAAGTTCGAAATTTGGAAATTTAAAGTTTTGAAGTTTGAAATTTGCAAGTTAGAAATCTGAGATTTGAAAGTTCAAAATTTGGAAATTTAGAAATTTAGAAATTTCAGATTTGGAAATTTGGAATACTGAAATTTGAAAGTTCGAAATTTGGAAATTTGAGATTAGAAAGTTAGAAATTTGAGATTTGAAAGTTCAAAATTTGGAAATTTAGAAATTTAGAAATTTCAGATTTGGAAATTTGGAATACTGAAATTTGAAAGTTCGAAATTTGGAACTTTGTAAACTTAAAATTTAGAAATTTGATATTCGAACATTTCCAACTGAAAAATCCACTGTCAATCCCCAGGAACTAACACCAGCTGAACGGAAAGTTCACTGTCAGTCCCCAGGGACCAACATCCCGCTCAACGTGTTAACCACCTAAAAAAAAAAAAAAAAAAAAAAAGATTTCCATCCCTAGGAAACAAAGATTCTTCCTTTATTAGCGTCGCGCGAATCGCATTCGTGCAAGTTTCAAATTCTTTGTAGTTTTCGAATTACCAAACCTCCCCCTTATGTGGCAAGTCACCGACGACGGCAATTCTTCACAAAGAAAGAAGAGGATCTCTTCGAGGTACCATCAGACCACCGCACCGGTCGAAAGCGGAGAATCTAATCAGCAACCGCGAGCTCGTCCGATTTCGCGCGATCAAACGAACGAGATAACGCTTTTCCAGTCGTGGCCTTAATGAAACGTCGACTTCCGCTGAGATAGCGGAAACTACGATATCCGGTTCCGTGGTTTCTCGCCGAAAAGTCGACCGTCCCTGTTCCTCCCCGCCGTTTCATAATCGGTCGAGTTCCGTGTTCTTCCGCAATATCGTGAGAGATAGGCTAACGAACGCGATAAATCAGGAGCAAAAGCGGCCTCGTAAATAGGGCTCCTTAGAGAGCTATCTAATAAATCAACGGAAACTTTCTAGGATTTACCGTGGAGAATCTACCGTCGATACGACGTATCGATTCCAACGTTGCGATTCTCGAATGGAAGGTTAAACACATCGGTGCAAATGGGGAAAGAAATTTCGTTGGAAATATTATCGAGAATTATTTTATACGACGTTGGATATCTGGGTGGAATGTTTATAAACTTACAACTTTCCGAGTACTTGTAAACAAAATCATATTATATTAGTATAGGGCAGGCCTGGGCAACATCTTCCCCGCTGTCGCTATGTAACTTCCACTACTCATCTGTTGATTCCTGCACGTCGCGTCGTACGTCGTTACATATAAACTTCCAGTTTCCCCTGCTTCTCACACACTCCGTTTATGCCATGGGGCCTGGGTCATAAAATACGGTGCAAGCGTTGACTTGCTTTTCTGTAAGTGGACGTCAGTTTTTCTTTTCGTACGACTGAGCGTCGCGTTGTTTCACTTCCTGAAAGATGTCCTGAGCTGCTTAATAAAGCAACGGTTTTTAAAATATAAAAGAGACTATAATTTATTTCATCCATTTCCATGAAAAATAATACAGGCGTGGTGTAATGTATGCAAAATTTGCCAATTAAGGTTATTAGCTTTGATCGTCTGGAGGGAGACAACGGTTGATGAATTTTTGTGTTTGTATAAAAATTTGTAATCTGTTGATAAGGTAAGGTAGAAAATTGGAAATATGAATTTCAAATGTTATAATACTTTGGCTGTCGCAGCAGAAATGACAGTGTATTGTCAAATGTAATACTTTGGCTGTCATAGTAGAAATAGCAATATCGAATGTAGTACTTCGAACTGTCAATGTAATTTGAATTAAAAAATAGAAAATTTTAAACTCATAATCCAATCCCCAATGACAATTAACTTGTTACTAATTGTAAAGAATTCAAAATCCAAAATGATAAATAAGAAAATTGGTAGAAAACATTAATGATTGAAGTTAGAACGTGTCTGACTATAAATGTCCATTTCTACTGCGACAGTGGACGTGTTAACGCGCGAATCATCAGAGTAAAAAGCTGCCATACACGGCAAAAGCCACACCACAATTGCAATTATGCATTTAGATTTTCATTTAACCTTTCCATTTACTACTTTGCACAATTATTATAACATAAAAGCTGTTTCAGATTGTCTTCTAGCGCGATATTAAAGTCACGATCCTTTTCCATTTGCCATTTCGAAAATGCTGTACTTGTATTATTATTCGAGTTGACGTATTTTAATACGTCGTAGGATAGAAATATCAACCTTTGATTGCAACGATTTAAATCCAATCTTACACTCCCTTTCATATTTATTTTCCAAACTGTAAATATTTCTAGCAGTAGAGTACTTATAATATTTGTAAGTTCATGATTCATCTGCCAAGCATCTGTCGTTCGAAGGCGATTACTTTCGCGTATCTTTGACACATTCTCTCTTATATTATTCCATGAAAAATGTATGAAAGAGAAAAAAGAAAGGAACGAAAGCTTTTCAAGATCAAAAGACACTGCCGGGTCAGCTGTTCCGACGATGATAATTCCATGAAAGTTTCCGGGTCGTTAGCGGTTCGGTGCCGATAGAAACGCGTCCAATCTAGAACGATTTAACTTAAAATTGCGGGAAAATGTAACGAGGATAGTAAAAGGACAATGAACGTTTCCCGGGGATAATGAAACGTCGAGATATGCCAGAACGATGCAGCCACCATGCGGAACGATCTTTCTCATTCTCTTATAATGATCGTTCGCCGTGTTCCATCTTCTATCCGTTTGGGACAGAGGAGATATTAGAACGTGACATTCGTGGGAAAAATGTAATAATCTGTATTTTATTGTTCGATAAAATTTGTAATTCTTCAAAATGTTCGTTGTTTTTTTATGAGTTATATTTGGTAGCTTCTGTGCTGTAGATTCGTTGCGAAATTCCTAATTAATTCCTAAATAATATTTATGGTCGTGTATGGTAGTAATAATATTTACAGTAGGAATATTCATAGTAATAATTTTTACAGTAATAATACTTACAGTAGTAATATTTATAGTAATAATACTTACAGTAATAATATTTATAGTGATAATACTTGCAGTAATAATATTTATAGTAGAAATATTTATAATAATAATATTTACAGTAGTAATATTAATAGTAATAATTTTTACAGTAATAATACATACAGTAAAAATATTTATAGTGATAATACTTACAGTAGAAATATTTATAATAATAATATTTACAGTAGTAATATTTATAGTAATAATATTTACAGTAGGAATATTTATAGTAATAATTTTTACAGTAGGAATATTTATAGTAATAATTTTTACAGTAATAATACTTACAGTAGTAATATTTATAGTAATAATACTTACAGTAATAATATTTATAGTAAAAATATTTATAATAATAATATTTACAGTAATAATTTTTACAGTAATAATACTTACAGTAAAAATATTTATAGTGATAATACTTACAGTAGAAATATTTATAATAATAATATTTACACTAGTAATATTTATAGTAATAATATTTACAGTAGAAATATTTATAGTAATAATACTTACAGTAATAATATTTATAGTGATAATACTTACAGTAATAATATCTATATCCCCCTCCATTGGAATAAATATACATAATAACCAAAAATATATATATACCCTTTCCCTTACGTAATTAACGCAATAACCAAACTTATCTTCGCGATTCCGTATTAAGCGTATACATATGTATATGCAAGTTTGATGGTTCGTTTCTGTGTGTGCCAAATTTTGCTCTCCTGTTGCACTCAGTAAATACGTTCTGCAAGCACTCGAGAAGGCACTTTGCCAGTTGTCCGTAACAATCCGTTGCGTTTCGCACCTCTTTGCTGCTTAACTGACATTCTGCAACTTTGATTCTCCATCACGGTCCGTGACACTTTGCTAGAACGCCTGTCTGCGTCTTGTAACATCTGTGCCTCAACAAGTCTTTATACCGACTTCGTTTTCAAAGGAAAACGGTCTGACAGGCCGGAAACGGATCTCCATATTCATGCGACTCTCCAGCCCCATCGTTTCTGGCGCCTCGTCTTTTATTTGAACGATCGTTCGCGCGAAAACTTTCGTTTAAACAATGGTACGAACTCGGTAATCGCGATCGAACGGAACAGCCGGCGTAAATTAAATATATTTGCGATCGATACTTCGTCGACCCTTCGTTGAATTATGAGAGTTTACCGCAGCCACCTTTCAAAATTTTTCGATAAGACACGGTTCATTATTAAGCGCTGTTAAAATATTGTTACGAATTATTGTAATAAGAATCGGGGTATGGTAGAGTTTCGGAGCAAAGTTATAGATAATGGGGAATCATCGAAGATTCTTAATTACCGACCGTCATTACTGACGAAATGAAAAATAAGAAAATTGAAAGATTAAATTCGCAAAGAATTTGTTAATACCGCAGACGTTGGATTAATAATGTAAGGTACCAAATTCTAAATTTAATCGATCGTATATTTGAGTTTTATGTGCGTCTATGGCAATCAATGTGTCAATCGATGTACAAAGTTTGATTTTCCGACGATTCGTTTTGCAAGATAACAACCGTGAAAGTATTAATCCGAATGAGAAAAAATTCGGAATGTTAGGATCGTAAATGCAGCGACGTAAAAATGGATAGCCACGAAAATGGTGGAAAAGCAACGGTATCCTTGGTGGTCGGATGATTTACGGAGAAAAACGTGGCGATCTGGGGCGCGAACATCGGCGAAACGTAAAAGAAAGACACCCGGGTAAAAGATTGCTCACAGTGATACGGGAATTTGTACGATTTGTGGCCCGATGATCCGTCCTGGTTGTCGTAACTTTCGGCCAAACTGTCTTTCTGGTAAATATGCGGGCCTGAGAATCGTACGGGAAACTTTGATGCATAGCACGGCCCGACTTTTAGAATTAATGGATCGACGCCGAAAGAACACAGGAAAAGAGGTTTCCTGAGATTTGGAAAGCTTGTAGTTAGATGGTGAAATTATCTGAGCACCGATATCCCGTTTCTTCGATCATTGGTACTGGACGAACTAAATTTACAAAATGATGAATTGCAAAATTTTATATTTTATTTCGTAGAAATTGTGAACTAACTTTTACCGGTAACTTATGCCTCGTCATTAAATTATATTAATATAGCTTAGAGTTATAGTAATCTACGGTTATGGTGTCCTAGGGTTGTAGCAACCTGGGGATATAGTAATCTAGGGATATTGTAGGCTAGGGTTGTAGCAATCCGGCGATATTGTGATCTAGAGATATAGCAATCTAGGGATATAGTAAGCTACAGTTGTAGCAATCCAGGGATATGGTAAGTTACAGTTGTAGTAATCCAGGGATATGGTAAGCTACAGTTGTAGCAATCTAGGGATATAGTATCCTAGTATTATAGTAATCTAGGGATATTATAGCTTAGAATTATTGCAACCTAGGGTTATAGTAATCCGGCGATATTGCAATCTAGAGATATAGTAACCTTAAGGTTATAGTAATCTAGGGATATTGTAGCCTAGGGTTGTAGCAATCCGGCGATATTGTAATCTAGAGATATAGTAACCTTAGGGTCGTAGTAATTTAGGAATATTTATAACCTAGAGTTGTTACAATCTAAAAATATAGTAACTTAAGATTATAGTAATCCAGGGATATATTAATCCAGGATAACTAATCCCCTAGCTAACCCTAACCAAGTTACCCCAAAAATCGAATACTCTTAATTAAAAATTGCAACTTGGGCCGCAATGATCAATTTTACAAATTTCATTGATTAAAAAATCATTGAGAATTCACTTAACGAAATAAAATCTTAATTTCTACCAAAATTATACCAATGTTAACTTTCCCATCGCTATGACTCGTGAATTTATAATCGAAAATTGGAATCAAAAAGTATCGAAAGATACGATAGCATTTCTGTTCGTGCGATTTCGTTATTGACAAACGAATAAATCCGATTGATTTCACGACAACAGAGAAACGCGTCTTTTCTCTGGACAAGCATCAGAGCCGATTATCATTCATAATGATGCGGGCATATTCGAATCGGTCCGTTATTTAAAGGCCGACAACAAGGACGGTTCATTCGATATTAAATAAGCAGTTTTGATTAATTCTGTCCGGTCGAATCTCCATACGCGAACGGAATTAATTATTCGCCAGGTTTGGCTGATCGATAATGCGCATTTGAATTTTTACTACTTTCCCGCGGACGTATAAAATCACCGTTTCGTTATGAATCCCTTCCCTTTTCTTTTGTTTCCATCCTTCAAGCAATCGAAAGTGGTCTTCTATCGGCACCTCACGATTTCACTTTTGATTAATTCATTTCGTTCCGAGCGAATGAACTTCATTATTAATTAGATTATTACCAACGATAACGTAGAATATTACGATACGAATCATTAAGCATTGCTTTGTCCAATGGTGGGAATCTGGTATATGGAAAATGATAACCCTTTGAAACTGTCACGAGAAACGTGTTAATTTTACAGCCAATTTAATGCGTCTATGTAATCCTTTTGCAAACCTCCGTAAATTAGTAAATTTACTCGGACAACGATTGGCCGCCGGTGTGTTTTGTATCGTATTGAATTATCCCGTTGTATCGTGCGATATCAAAGTTGTCGCAAGGTCGAATTTCGTCCGAACGTATTTACATGTGCCGATATAACTTTAAACACTGCATCGTGGAGTATAATCGAGCTTAAATATTATGAAGTTGGCAAATTCGTTAAATTCTATGAACATTCGACGAATAACCATATTCGATCAGAAAGGTTTGATTAAGCGATTCGTCATTATTAATTAAGTCGTTGATTGTAGTAAGTTTCAATGGAGACTTACTAATTAACATAATATAATTTAATAAGTTTCGATGAAGGTTTACTAATTAATTTTAACACCGAATGATTTAAAGTCAATTTAATTACAGAAGATATTAAAATGGACCTTAAATTATCCAAATACAATAAATTAGCAAAGTGATTACCCTGTTAGCTGGAAACTCCAACATCCAAACACTTTATGTCTTCCCGATTAAGGGAATCCTTCTCCGACAATCTGCTCCCAACCATTCAATTTATAATATTTTTTTATCAAAAATTACAAAATGTTCCTACAATATTTCTCTTTTATATAAAAGAAAAGTTTTAAATAAATCAATCAAGTCGACGCGTTTAAAAAAATTCGCAAAAAATCACTTCTCGTTTCAACCTCATGACACACCAGCGCCGCATATATGCGTCGTTTCAATTCCTCTTTGGAAGAATTTACAAAATTCCTTATTTTCCTTCATTTCAATGTTATAAATATAATGTTAAAAAATCCAAAGTCATTTGAAATCATACAAGAAAAAATTTCATGAACTGTGGTACAAGATATTCTTCTCAGGCTCTGGTAGCAAACGTGTTGATTCGAATAACGACGCTTCCACCTTGAATTATTATTTGAACCCCGCACGAATATCCACACCTTCGTACCATCATGGTACGCTAACTATAAGAGGGTGAAAAACATTGAAAGTCATTCTCGATGACGACAGATAGCGGTGCACTGTCTGGGGGACGAGGCGACCCTGCGCAGGTGGTTGGTCTACGATCCGCGTCAAAGAGTGCAGGGATGGAGGTTCGTCTCGTACATGCTGCTGCACTCGAACGCACTCCACCTAGCTCTGAACGTGGTCATCCAACTAGTGCTGGCCACTCCGCTCGAGGTGAGTTAATCAGACTAATTGCCGGCTCGTTCTGAGCCAGACCCTTTTTCCGCCCGCGAACCTTCCAACCGTATCCTTCGTGGTCTGTTCTGATCGATCGATCCAAGGACTGAATCGAGCGGAAACCGCTCGTTCGCGGCAAAGTTTAACGGGCCGACAATTTTCAGGGTATTTCGAAGCCCCTTTAACGTTTCGATGTTCCCCAAACGGGTAATTTCAAACCCGTTCGTGTACACGCTCGAGAGGGAATCGTTCTAGTAATTTGTACATTTATTTTTTTTGATCGGTTGATTTCGAAATATGAGAATTTCTGGCATAATTCGGTTACGAGAGAAAGTAGTTACGTTGCGTTGCAATTTCATGACATAAAAGCATCGGGAAGCAACACTTGTGGCAGATCAATTTGAAGCTTGAAGTTTGACGAAAATGGCGACGTAAACGCCTCATCGATGTTTTAGATACAAATTCATAGGTTCTTTGTCAAAGATTGGATGTTCACCAGTGATCATCGCTAAGCTGCATGTTGGATCGATCCGTTGTTTCAATGAAGAATCAGTGATTTTTAGTTATGTATTTATTTTCCTCAAACTTCAACCTAAAAATTGATACGCCACAAGTGTTATTTCGCGATACTTTTGTTATTTTACGAATTCTAGAAACTGTAATTGATTCGGTTTACTTTCGAAGGATCTCGTAAATTCTACACAAAATTATAATATCAAAATGTACATGTTATTCTGATAAGATGTTCGCAAATAAAATAAAACTCGAGTTTATCGAGAAATCTTTAGAGATCGACGAGTTTCGAGAGGAACAGAATAAAAAGTACATCGAAGCACAGGGAAAGTTTTGATGATCGCAGGTGGAGCAGGGTCGTATAGGGGTGGCGACGATCTACCTGGGGGGTGGTGTTTGCGGA
Source organism: Stelis phaeoptera (assembly GCA_943735885.1). Lineage (NCBI taxonomy): Eukaryota > Metazoa > Arthropoda > Insecta > Hymenoptera > Megachilidae > Stelis > Stelis phaeoptera. The sequence goes on from OX030933.1 coordinate 12,106,407, forward strand.
GCCCTCGGAGCGTCCCTGTTGCAGCCAAGTTTGTTCCTCGTCGGCGCCTCCGCGGGCGTTTACGCGCTGCTTACCAGCCATCTTGCGCATCTTTACTTGGTAAGTCGAAAAGAAAAAGTTGCTCGATCCATCGAACTAGCTAGCCAATTGTTGGCTTTCGTTCAACTTTTCATCCCCGCAACGATTCGCCAAGAAATCAGTAGCTGAACCATGTTCGACGAGGTCTACCTTCTTTTTTTTTTTTTCTTTTCTTCGGAAACCAAGTCTTTCAAACGTTTGTCTCTGGAACGAAACTTTTGCGGATCAGTAGAAAAGTAAATATACTAGGTGTCCTACGTAACTTGCTTGTTTTTTATGATAGACAAAAATATCAGAGGAAAACGTTATTTCGTTCGAATGGACAGATATTATACTGGTTAATAAATTTTTCTGAAAGTCGTTGTTTCCGAGATTTCAAGGTCTTTGAAGTTTTTTTAAATGGTACAGTAGGTCACTACTGTTACACAAATGGTAAAAGGTCACGCGAAGGTCATAACATTATAGGTAGTTGGATTCGTCTTGATGATGAAAATACGTTGTCCCATTAAGGAAAACTTCAATGACCTTGAGAAAAATTTCTTGACCATCATAATATCTGCCCATTCGAATAAAATAATGTTTTCCGCTGACATTCTTTTCTATCATCAAAAATAAGCAAGATATTCAAGATGGTCAAGTTAGGCGGGACACCCTCTGTGTTTTGGCATAAGTGAGGTAAACCCTTTGCATTCGGAGCATTTTTCTACTTTTGCACCAAAATTTCCAAAAAGCAAATACGCTATTTTGGAAGAAAAGAGATACAAATGATTATCAATTTATTTATTTTTATCGCTTTCCTTAATTTTCTGTATTCTAATATAAATAGTCCTTAAATTTCACATTTTAAAATACTCTGGTTTAATATGTCCCCTCAGACGGGTCAATCGAGTGCGAAGGGTTTCATATTCGTTAACAAAATTATGATAAATCTGACATTTACTGTCAAGTCGAGTTTGGTTATTTCGTCGTTAGTCTGTGAAATTCATCGAACGGTGCTTTTATCGTCCTTCTAATCGACTATAAGATCCGTGACTCTCAAAATTTCCATACAGTATAAGAACTAGAATAGCCAGGAATTGGAGCCAAGATCCTTACCTTATTCGTTACGTCACTGCCTACTGATTGATTGTGTGATCCATTTCCACGCTACCATCCACTTCGTAAATCCTATAAAAGATAGCAACTACGATGCTGAAAGGCTGGAGCCAAGATCCTTAATCGCTGCGCCGTTGTTTCATAATTTTGTTAATCGACAACAGGTCCCGTCCCACAATGTGACCCACGATATAAATTCCAGTGCCACGGAGAATTACGATACGCCGGCTGGCGTCTGGGCGCCGTGTTGTTGCTGGCCAGCGCAGACGTCGCCTCGCTACCAATTCCAGCCCTTCTGGGCTGTGGACGGGTCGGATGGGCAGCCCACGTGGCCGGCGCCCTGGCAGGACCTCTTCTAGGCCTGGCGATGTTCCCTAACCAGAGCAAGAAGGACGCACGGGGACGAAGATTCGTCAGGTTCGTGCGTCTCCTGTCGGCTGTCAGCGTGATGCTTCTTGTGGTCGGTGCTATCCTCGGCAACGTCTACCTGATCGCATTGCCCCAGCTCAGGAAGCCATCCTGACAGAGGATCGAGCTGCTCGTCAAGCTCTGCAGACAGTCATTCCTCATCGTCAAGATCAGGGAGGCTGCCGAGAGCGTTTTCGAGTAGATCCTCGGCCGGAACCTCGTCGAAACGGATGAAGAGCAACCTGATTCGGGAGGAATCGGGAATACGAATCTTCTGATAACACAGAATTCTGGAACCTGTTGAATCGAGGGACGAGGAAACGTTTGGAAGTATCTCGAATCCTTGCCTGGGATCTGTTATGTGTTGAGTCAAATGTTACTGGGACTGTTATTGGTATTGTTTCAAGGTCTATCGGAAAGATGTTAAGTTTGAAAGGACCTTGAATCGGCAGAATGTTTCTTGGGACTGTTGCGAGCTTAGTTTCGGTTGGAATTGGAAAGATGTGTTCAATTGGGGATTGAAATTGTTGAACCGCTGTTATGCTCCAGGATTCTAGAGGGTTACGTGTTGTTGAGTTCAATTGACGACGAAGATAAAATGATTGTTGTCGAACCTGATAAGAACAATAAACGAATCGATCAGCGAACTACTGACTTATATAAAGTATATCAAACAAACGACTCGGTAAAATTTACTATTCTCGAAGAATCTTCTTCTACGTCGAAATACCGAAGGATTTGTAAGTGCAAGAGATCAACGATCTATCGGGACAAGCATCGAACGGAAGAACGAAACTATGAACTCGATTTAACCGAACTTCGTGTAACGTCTGGAAGAAAGCTTCTGGTGGATTGGATGGATCGATCGGGGGAACCAGAAGAATTCCGGAGGTTCGTGTTGACCTCTAATCGACAGATTAGAAGGTTGTATCCTGACGAAGCTTTCCCCAAGGCGGAACGAATCGTCGGTTTCGAGGATAAATGAACGTTTCAGGGTCGTACGGATCGGTCGACTTCTCGGTGTAATTGAGCTTGTAAAAGCTAAGACGCTTCGAGGATAGCTGGTTGAATAAAGTGAAGGAATTAGACCTTTAACGGGTTGGTTTTTCGAATAAATAACCTCCGTGAAATTGATCGATGCGGATCGCAGCTCCGCACGATCGTCGAGTGTCTACGATTCGTTTCGTCGAATCGAGGACGATGGATTTTCAAGTTGTACGTTTCAGAAGCATGTTCATCGAGTAATGTGTAATTTCTGGCACTTCGTGGCGAACGTTGATCGCCGAAACGGCGACGACGAGTGTACAATCGACTTAGAAATAAGTGAGATTTCGTTGATTAATGATGTATTGATAGATCCTTGTTTCAGATTGTGTGCAGAATGACGAACGAGAGGTTCTACGGTTTGTAGCTTCCTTTCTTTTCAATTATAACTAACCTTTTTGGTATTATAATTAGTCCTTGTGGATTAGCTTGTGGACCTTTTACAAATATTTTAGAAATGGCAAGATCGTCGCTTGGAAAGTTTTATTTGCAATAGGTATTCAAACGTTTACGAGACATTTTGCGAAGTATCGTGGCAAATTTCAGGAAATGGTAGAATTTTGTCGAAGTTTTAATTTCTTACTTTACCAACTTAATGTTTTATCAGAGTTAAAATTTACAAACACAGATTTTCATTTCTTATACGTCAAAATTGCAGACCTTCGAAATTTGCAATTTTTCTACTTATGAATTTTTATCTCAAAAACTGTTTATCCGATTGAGCCGCATTTTTGTTTATTTTATTCAGGAAGGGCTGGGCTATTATAGAATAATTTTCTCAACCCCGATGATTAACTGTATAATGTTAAAAAATGTAAACAAATTCTTTTCCTGTGTGTTTTTTTTTATGAAAAGCCAGAGTGATTTAAAATTTGTTTAAATAACAATTTTACGCTATCGATAAATTGAAAATTATTTATTTAAAATACATGCCGCTGGTGTTATTTTCATATCTCAAATTCATTACTCGTTCTCCAGTCTGCACGCGATTTTGGACGCGTTAATCGATAAGAGTGTTTCGATGAATCTTTCGATATTAATTATTGATTAAAAGCATAAACGAAAGAAGCGTAGAGAGTAAGTTGAACGTTTCAGCGGTTGCAAAGGGATATCCTGTGGAAGAACGTGTTCTCTTGACATTTTCCACGAGGAAAACCGAGGAAATTGCGTGGCTCGAGAGATCCAGCTCTCGATTTCTCGATTTCTCGCACACCCTACCGGGAAACGATTGTACGCCGAGATGCATTTTACCCCACGTTAAAAGTGGATGGTCGTCGTTGTCGAACAACGTCGCGAATCGACCTGAATTTCGCTTTTGAAAAATTATACGAACACACCTTGCGCTCGATACGCGATCGTTCGTTCCGGCAACAATTTCATTTTTCTACTTAATTCAACGCCATCGTATTTGCAATTATTTATTCCCACGTTGGCGCTTTTTAAAGGTTCATTTTTTACTTTCGTATTTTATTCGAAAGTACGATAACGACTTTTATTATTCAGACTTCGTGATCGAATTTTTGAAACAACATTCAAATCTTTTGTTAAATGTTTGTCTGATTTTCAAAGATTCGTGTCATTTCGGGAGTGAAATTCATTGTTTCGTTAAGTTTTGGTTGCTTTGATTTAGTCGATTGATTTTAAATCCCCCGTGCAATCACTGCCAGAAGTGAAATTTTCTAACAAACGGAGGCACGGAATTTTCATAAAACTTCGTAGGTTTGTTAAGTAGGCAAAAATAAGAGACAGATATTTTTTTTATCGACTGAAGGGTGAAATTTGTGCTATCTCGAAAACCATACGAGATATGGTATTTTGTGTATAATAACAGGATGTTAATAAATTGGGCAAAATGCAATTTGTTTTCGAGATAGGGGTGAAACCACCCCTTAAATTCGCGTCTCAGCCGATAAAAAAGAAATACGTCCTACAAAGTTTCATCAAAATCGGAGGGGGACACTTCCGTGCCTTTCCTTGTAAGACACCAAGAATAATTGTTCGTTAAGCTTATGGATTTGTAATTAAATCTGCCCATGAACGACCAAAGATTATCATTTAATTGGATTTTAAACGATCGAAAGGAATTCTTTGAATTTCGTCAGGAAGATATAGAAACACTTAAGATAGTTTCAATCAACCAAGAAACCTTGGATTAGTAAAATTTAATTGGTGCTTCGTTGCATTCGACTCGATGCAATTATTGTTGTAATTGAAATTTTGACGAAGGAATTGTTGTTAATTTCTGTACAATCGGGAAACCAAAATGGAGGAACGATCGAATCAAAATAAAAATTGTTTAACGTGGTAAAATGCCATTAGGACACTCAATGTTGGATTCCTTAAGAAATAAACAGATTTCGTGGATTTTCGAAAATTCCAAATTTCAAGAATTAAATCTCGAACGAGCTTGATGATCAAAAACCGATAAGTTTACGTAGGAAATTGTTTTGTTGATACGTCGGATGCTCGTTCGAACGAATTGGACGTTGGAAATTTTGAAAATCGATCGGATAAAATAGGAAACGAGGGATCCAAACTGTTCAGGAGGATTCTCCTGATTTAGGGTCTGAATAGTGTATCTTTTAACGATACTGCCAAAGGAATACATTTATAGTTATACGTAGAAAGTATTCGATAGCGGTACTAGTAGAGCCGAGTCGTGTTCGAATTACTCAAAAATTGAACGGAAAGATTCCAGCGAAAAGCATCCCTTGGAGGAAAGAATTGACACTTTGATGGCAATGTTTCTGTTTATCACGTTACGATAAAATAGTTTCTTTATATTTAGAAAATTTGTATAATCCCGGCAGGGAGTGAAAGTTGAAATCTATCATAAATTTACGAGTAAATTTTGGAAACGAGCTGACTGGTATTCAAACTCGGATAATTTGTAGAATTTAATTTTTGAAAACCGCGTACTCTAGGAAATTACAAAATTAAATTTATAATCACTTTGAACTAAAATACCCTGATTAAATTAAATTAAATTACAAAACGAAACATCTCGTCATCAAAGCGTCAAATAATAATTTACCAAAGGAAAATCGTGAATATCGAGAAATGATTTATGAGTAATTCGTACCAAGAATCATGTGTTCTTCCCCCCCTCCCGTTCCCCCTTCCCGTGGCAATTTAGTCGATCGTCGTACCTTCTTGTTTAACGATACGCATCACATAAATACATAAAATAATTATTACACGTACATACACATATACATACTTGAGGCGAACTGGCTGTGATTATGTTAGTCGACACGATTGATAGTAAACGATAATACGATATTGTCTGTAAATATAATAACTGTGATTCGATCACGGGCGTATTTAACGCGACGTTGGGTCGTTTCGACCCGTCCCTCTTAACCCCGTTGTGTATCGAAACAATCGATTGCCTGCAATAAAGTCGATATCGTACCGCGGTTCCCCGTAATCCTCGTGTCTTCTTCTTTTTTCACCCGACAAACATCCAAATTTATTCATTTCCTTCTTTTTATCGTTTTATCGATTGGTGTCTTGCGGTGCGTTGAAAACTCGCGCAAGAAGACGTCGATGGTAGATTTTTGTTAGATGGATATTGCGATGAAAGTGATCGTTAGGAATTTATCTACGATATTTTCAATATTAGCCGTGGGTAATTGGAAATCGTTGGAATAATGAAAGTTAAGGATGTACTGGCTATGAGGTCCCAGCCGAAAGTTGAAGATTTATGATATTAATCCTTTGTAGTGATTTCATGAGTTTTTAAATGCCTTTTATAGCATTTTGTATTCTTTGGTATACATTAATATCTAAGAAAATAATTTTAACGAGACCTTGTTTTTCGTTACGTTTTTATTTGTGCCTTTCATAATATTCTCGAATTGATCATTTTCTATGGTGGAGTTACTTTGTGAGTATTTAACGAACACTTGGAAAGAATTTCAATATGATTATGACGTCTTTACGTTTTTTGTAGTTTAAGTTAATAATGGGGATCGAATTTAGCGAATCTCAAATTGCAATAACTTATAAACTGGGCTCGCAAACGATTGAAAATTGTATACGCTACTTTATTAATGATATTACGTGACTATTAACTAAATCTCAACAATCTGGCACTATTTTTATTCATAGCCGGTACATCCTTAAGCTACAATCGAGAATGAATCGGAAAAAATGGGGGTTGCTCCCCGAGATTTTTAATTATTATCGAGTTACAAAATTGTTACTTTCACCTATATGGTATCTGTTTGCAGTGGTAAATTTTTGCCTGGCTTTCTACTATTATATTTCTATTCATCTTACCGCTTCAATTACTTTTCTATTAAAATTGGCAATTAAATTCGCAACTTTCTCCCAAATCTTCTTTCAAGATCGACAAAATCGAAAAATAGTCAAAAACAAGCAGTACAAAGTTGCTATTGGAAATTATTATTTGTGGAATTTTAATAAAAATTTAATAGAAATTTAATTGCCAAGCTAAAGATCGTCGATTTTATAACAAAAATACCTTTCCTTTCTTTCGTATAATATCTCGACATCTTTTGCTGTGGAATTTGACAATTTTTCGTTCGAACTCCGACTTGTAGCGATTCTAGAAGAATATAAAAGAATCTTGGAAATCTTCAGCGTTCGAAGAACTCTTCGAGGTGCGTCGAGGTTCCAAGTCGTTCGGGCAACTGGGAAACAAGGTAAGAGAATATCGAATAATTTCTTTCAATTTCAAATAATATAAAAGCAAAGTCGTAAAAGGGATAGAAAAGGGCGACGAATACCGATGCAGGATTTCTGTAAATTGTTTTTATTACGACAAATGTATAATAAAATATATAATACAAGCCTCTGTGCGGCATTCAGAGCGAATTTGCTTCTTCTTAATCGTTCTCGTTGTTCTTACAATGATTTGTTTTTCTTCGACGAAAAGACGAGAGAAGATGAAATGTTTGATTCTAACAATAAGTCGATTATAGTTGTAATCTTCGTTGATTACGTTATTAATTAATTACTGGCTACGCTTACGGGCTATCGATAACACGCTGTTCACGATAATGTGTCAAATTAAGAAGTTTCTTCCACGCGATGAATATTTTATATTCGTTCAATCGATTCGACGATCGGTGACAAATTTGTGGCTAGATCGTTGGTTAAAAATTCCTTCGTTGGAATTAAATATTCTGTTACGTTCGAACAATATAATATTCGCTTTTAAATTTTCAGAAACGAAAGTAATCTTACGCTTGTCTTAAATTGCGATATTATTAAAAAGATAATTGTTTGATGTTGATTAAATATAAGGGATAATTTCCCCTTCTTCGTAAGTTTGCGAAAGTTTGTTTAGATCAGAGAAGAATATTTCAATTTCGAAGGATTATGAAATTTAGTATGACAGTGTTGTAACGAGTCGACAAGCAATTGATCGCCGACTAATTAGCATCGTGTATCGTACAACGAGCGTGTAATAGATACGATAGAATAGAATATTAATTACATACGTCTACGCAGTACGCAGTATCGATGAGAAACAAAAGATACGCACTTAGGACGATGATTCTGGCATTAATTAAAATGTCACGATTCGTTGGAAGATTTGGGTTTTTCAGTTTTTAATAAATAGAGTAATTCGAACGATTGTTCCAAGATCATTTCAGTTTTGCTTAGTTTTGTTTTAAGTTTCGTTATTTCAATATTAAAATTTTGGTAGAATTCTGATTTGAAGGTTGAGTAATTGGAATACTCAAATATTTGAATATCAATTTTATTGAATTACTCGAGTACCAATATTGTTGATTTTGGATTCAATTAATACGAATTACTCGAATACCAATATTACTGAATTTGGGTTCAAATAATTCAAATACTCCGATACACAAACACTCAAATATTCAAATATTGGAATACCAGTGTTATTGGATTTGGATTCAAAAAAGTCGAATAACTTGAATACTCGAATACCAAAATATATCGATATTTAAATACCACTTGTTATTTAAAATTGAAATAACTCCAATATTCCGCTTCTCGAATATCAGTATCATAAAATTTGGATTCAAATAATTCGGATAATTTGAATGCTCCGGTACTCGAATTAGGATAAAAAGGCTCGGTGTAACGACGAATCAGAAATTCCACGGGATTAATGGTAGCAATTACGTTGTACCTTGTACAAAATCGTTAATTTGTAAAGTCTTGAGGGAAAAATCAAGGCTGACTTAACAAGATAATACGGTGCTACGTCCCAGGGCTCGTATCTTTTGCATTTAATCGGCTCAGATAAATTGCACGGATAAATCAAAACGGGACACCGACCGCCATACCGGGATAATTCCCGTTAAAGCGGAAGGGACCCGGGCCAGCCTGCTAACTTCCGTCTTTATCCACTTATCCTTGCCGAGCACGGAACGACTATTCCTCACAATTACATCCTGATCGATCTTACGCCCGTTGTAGATCCCTTTTCAAACGACGTTTACGACCAGATCAACGAAACCATAAAACTAATAATTCCAAGGTATTTGTAACATTTTGAATAGCCTTGGAAAAATTTATTACAAAAACATTGGAAGATTTAGCGCTTCGATTTTGGCAAATTCGGTATTACAATTTTAGAAAATTTGATGGTGAAATTTTGGAAAATTTGGAACTCCGATTTTGGCATATTCGGTATTGCAATTTTAGAGAATTTGGTGGTGAAATTTTTATCACTCCGATTTTGACAAATTTAGTATCGCAATTTTAGAAAATTTGATTGAGAAATTCTGGAAGATTTAGAACTTCGATTTTGGCAAATTTGGTATCGCAATTTTAGAAAATTTGGTAGTGAAATTTAGGCAAATTTAGCATTCCGATTTTGGCAAATTTGGTATCGCAATTTAAGAAAATTTGGTAGTGAAATTTTGGAAAGTTTAATATAAGAAAATTTGAAGAAGATTAACCCAAAGTTATGCCTGTTGAATACCAGATTAACGTTAATTATATACTGATAAATGTGATAATTGCAAACTTTTAATTACCACTACAGCTATAATTTTAGCAGAAATATTGATAAAACTTTCGAGAAATTTATTTTCCCTGTCGATCAATATTTCATATCCTTTGTATACTATGATTTATAAACGAACTGCATTTAACTTTGATTCTTCAAAAGACTTAAGATATTAAAGGTTATCTAAATGATTGATGGTTAAAGTCGAACAGTTATTAGAGCTGCTTCATTGATCGTCAAAGAACATGCTTATAAAGAGTTTCTTCAAGAAGATATCTAACAGTTTCATGAGCATAAATAAAAAAGTAAATAGCAGTAGACGGTGGCGTGGAATGAATCTAAATAGATCTGCTAGTAATTGAAATGGAATCTCTGAAAGTAGTAATTTGTTACCACGATAAGAGGATGAAACGTTATATTCTTTGCTCCATTTTCGCGTATACTAGCACGCAAGTTGGATGTTCGTCGCAGATTACTCAGAAACGTAATAATTGAAAGTCTTTAGAGTTTTTGGCTGGCAACATATCAGCGTGAAATATCTTTTTTTTTATTTTGAAACTTGTTGGAAATTTCCTCGATCTTTTCACTATTTCGAACGTGACATTATCTAGTTGCCAAATGAAACAGAGAGCAACGATTCAGATTCATAGAATTAACACATTCATTACTTATTTTGAAGAAATTTCAATAATTTCAATATTGAAATTTGGAATTCTAAGAATTCTAATTCTAGGATTTGGAATTCCAAGAATTCGAATACTAAGATTTGAAATTCCAAGAATTCGAGTACTAAGATTTGAAATTCCAGGTATTCGGATAGTAGGATTTAAAATTACAAGAATTAGAATACCAGAATTTGGGATTCTAGGAATTCGTATGCTAGGATTTGGAATTCTAGGAATTCGAATGCTACGATTTAAAATTCCAAGAATTCGTATGTTAGGATTTGGAATTCTAGGACTTCGAGTACTATGATTTGGAATTCCACGAATTGGAATACCAGAATTTGGGATTATAGGAATTCGTATGCTAGGATTTGGAATTCTAGGGATTCGAATACTACGATTTAAAATTCCAAGAATTCGTATGCTAGGATTTGGAATTCTAGGACTTCGAGTACTATGATTTGGAATTCCAAGAATTGGAATACCAGAATTTGGGATTCTAGGAATTCGTATGCTAGGATTTGGAATTCTAGGAATTCGAATACTACGATTTAAAATTCCAAGAATTCGTATGCTAGGATTTGGAATTCTAGGACTTCGAGTACTATGATTTGGAATTCCAAGAATTGGAATACCAGAATTTGGGATTATAGGAATTCGTATGCTAGGATTTGGAATTCTAGGAATTCGAATACTACGATTTAAAATTCCAAGAATTCGTATGCTAGGATTTGGAATTCTAGGACTTCGAGTACTATGATTTGGAATTCCAAGAATTGGAATACCAGAATTTGGGATTATAGGAATTCGTATGCTAGGATTTGGAATTCTAGGAATTCGAATACTACGATTTAAAATTCCAAGAATTCGTATGCTAGGATTTGGAATTCTAGGACTTCGAGTACTATGATTTGGAATTCCAAGAATTGGAATACCAGAATTTGGGATTATAGGAATTCGTATGCTAGGATTTGGAATTCTAGAAATCTGAAATTCTAGAAATTCAAATACTAAGATTTGAAACTCTACCAATCCAATATTCTCAAACATTCAAATACTCGAATTCATACTATAAATCATAAGTGACCTAGCAAATACCAAATGTCCCACTATTTCAACCAATAACCTGCCAATCAATTATTCTTCTTTAACCACCCCGTTCTTTTATACTATTTACAATGAATCTGTTAATACAAACGAATCGAACCACGACTGTAACTACCTTCCAAAATACATAAATATCAATTAACACTGCAGCTGCTTGCACTGGACACCGATTTCCGTGCACCTGCACTCGAGACAGGGTCCAGACAGCTCTGTGATGATCCTTCCAACCCGATACATCCTACCGTAGATGTTACATCCTGCCAGTTTCAGTAAGCTAGCCACCGAAGCGGGTATCTCGTTCTCGGACACCTTGGAGACGGTCGCAGAATCAGTGACAGGTTGTTCCGTGCTCTTCGTCGCTTCCAACGGTCTCTTCAGCTTCGTGGTCAATCTACTGGTCGCGCTAGTCACCGGATTTCTGATACTTTCGCTAACGGGATTGTTATCCTCTGAGAACAGTAGATCCAGGACGCTGTCCAAAGAGAATATAGGTTCGTCCAAGTCTTCCTTAGACTTGAAGGTCGTCGATCGAACCTTAGATTCGTTGCTCTTCGACGAATAATCACCGAAACTAGACCCAATCGAGATACTCTCGTTGCTCTTCGAAGCGTTTGATCGAACGAAACTATTTTCGGTAACGTTGTCGCAGGAAATCTTCGTGGTATGATCGATCGATGACGAAGTAATCTTTTCGTAATCGAAGCTCGGGATCTGAGGAACAGGTTCTGAGACGTGATCAACCGGCTCTTTCGATTGGGTTTCTTGATTGACGATGAACTTGTTCTTGTTGACCAGACTGTCGACAGCTTCCTCGGGTCTGTAGGGTGGACGTATCAGTGTCAACTTGTCCATGTAATCGAAATTCGTTGGATGTTGCTGGTGATTGGTGGGCTGGCTCTGTATGGGCTTCAAAGTGGTGGTGGTGGCGGGGTTGGTGATCCCGTGCTCCACCAGGTAAGGGATCATGTCCTCGATCAGGGAGGGTAAATCCGGAGCTGGCTCGGTCTTGATCACGTCACGGAACGGATCTGGTGACACTATGGGCTGGTGGAGAGATGGGGCGGTTGCGTCTGCCCTGTCCAACACCAACGTCGGCGATTCTTCGGCTTCCACTGGAAAGAATTTAGGAAAATTGCAATTTCGTTACAATCTCTCTTGTATTTATTCGTTCGTTTATTTACAGAGATAAAATATTAACCCTTTGGCCTGCGATCTTCTTTTTCAAAGATGTTTCTATGAGATTTGTTTTTTTTAGAAAGAAATTCTTAATTTATTCAAGGAAATAGTTCGCAACGTAACTGCTGATTTTTATTAATAAAATGATCAAACATGTATTTTTATTTTTATTACACTTTTTACATATGACTGGATTCTCCTTCGTACATTTGAAATTTTGAAAAGGGTCATTTGTCATTTGATTCAAAGTTTATTTAACCTCTTCACGCCCTTGGCCAGATATGTGGACGTTTAGGTTTTTATAATTATAATTATAACGGCTACGAATGTGGACGTTATTATTTTTTGTGAATTTGTATTATATTCCCAACCTTTTTTGCTTTTTGAATTATTATTAATAGAAAATGAATAGATCGTACAAAAAGTCATTTTTTTCTCACCATAAAAAAATCGTCCCTGAAGACCTTAATGTGAAAACCTAAAAATTATGGCTCTGTTTCTACAGAAACACGAAAAACCTATTTTTTCATACCGTGGTTCTAATAATTCGATAATCCACTGTAAATATTACCAACTAATTATAAGATGTCAAAACGAACGGACGGTCGATGTTGTTTGCAAATTTTGATTTCGGAACCTGGCACGATATAATTCGAAAATCGTAATTTTATGAATTTAGAAAGTGAAAGAACAAGGGGGGTAATTTTGCTTCGTACCGCAAACGATTTTCCCGCAACATGTTTCCTCGTTGTTGATCCGTCGGCAGCCTATCTTCAGGAGCGGACACTTCTCGGTGGAACACACCACCTCCCCATAATAACACATGCAAATTACACACATGTTGCTGCTCGGTAGAATCTCCCCGTGGCGGTGTTCCGTGTTTTCGAACAAGCAGTTGCTAACTAAAAAATACACGATAAAGATAAATTCGATAGATAATCTTCGTTTTCCTTGTTTTTTTCTAATCATATTTTCTTACCGTCGCTTTTGCGATGAGGATTGGTGATCGGCGCCGGGGCAACGGTGACCCCGGTCCCGATTTCGAGATTCAAATCGGTCGAATGATAAGGGGCGTCGAAATAGGGCGGCTCCCTTGGCAGGAATCCACCTTACGAAAAATGAAATGAAATTGTAGGACCGTGGTATAATAAGGATGTTCAATTTTTGGTGAACGATTAAAATTCTTTTGCGGATACAATGATTCTTTTACGAATCTCTGTTTTAATTAACAATCGAGGAAATGGATTCTTAAATAAATTGTACAAAATGGGGACAAACGGCTCGTTAAATCAGAGAGTACATAAATGGAGGCCTTTCAAAAATTTCAAAGTCAGCCAACATTTTTCTTAAACCGAGATCTATAAATGTCAGTTACCTACAAACCTTATATCAATCAATATGTTACGGTAAATGTGATTAATCCGACTGCCGGTTATTATATATAATCACCATTAAATTTGGTAAATGTGATAAATTATTGAATATTCATCAAATTAACCGGCGAGTTTATATAATTCCCAACTCGTAATTGCGAATGTGATAAAGGTCCATAACGATCTGGAACATGTGTTTGCAAATTTTTCAGAGTGACAGAGTTTTTATCTTTTTCGCCGCGAAAGAAGAAAATATTGACGATCGAAAAATCGTCGGTCATCGAAAATTTATGGGAACGATGCAGTGCGAACGGTTCGTCGAGAAAATACGACCTCACCTTCGGTCTCTACAGGCGGGCTGAATCGGTTTTCTTGAGTGGCGATGTCGTAAAATCCTGATGTGTCGGTTGGCCGCAGTTCCGGCGGCGCCACCACCACCGATCCGGCCGGATATCCGGTGACGGGCGACGGGACCGTCTTGTCTTTCACCAAAGCGTCCGCCGCAACGAACGGAATTATCCTGCGACAAACGGGAAAAGGTGGAAAATCCGGAACGGTTTTGAAATCGCCGGCAAACGCGGGGAGGCACTCTCGAGGGTCCTTCTTTCTTGCGTTTCGTGCCAAGTGCCGGCAATTTACACCTCGTTCTGCCGCGAATAAGAGGGAAAATTTGCCGCTAAACAGCCGGCTAAAGTGTTCTTCTCAACACTGGATTCCGTGTCAAGCGAGATTACGGTAATTTGCGGTTAATATTCTGGAAGATTCTTAGTTTTCTTATTTCCCGGGATGAAAGGGTCGACGGTTAATTTAAATTTTACCATTCGTAACTTTCTACAATTAATTTTAGAATTAGAAAAGAAAAGAAAATTTAGAATTAGAAAGAAAAGAAAAACTTCGTAATTTCCACGGTGATTATAGTATTGAGTTTCGATTTTTTTTTTCTTATTATAATCGGAACAGTAATTTATTATATCTGGTACTTGCACTACCGTTCAAAAGTTTGGAAGCGGTTAAACAAAATTGTAAAAAGACGTGTAACAGTTTGTTTATTGTACTAACCGTTTTATACATTGTAATTACTTTTAGTATATTACTGCAGGGTCACTTGTTTAACTAAAAAAATGTAAGTTACGTGCAATAATCTTTCAGGCTTATTCGATTCGATTTTGAACCCCTTCGTCGTTACCAGAGGAAATTTCCTATGAATGACAAATTATCTTATTTAGATCTGAATATCAAACCAAACGATCCAGTACCGAAAGACACAGTAGAGGGAAGATAGTTTAGTATATTATGTACCAAGTCCGCAAAATGGGTGATTGGCGGAGAGTCACGACCAGAGGGAGCAAAAATCGGGTTTTCAATGCCTGATTGACGAACGCGAAGTGCCCGATTCTCGAGAAGTAAAATACTTTGCGCCCTACAGCAAGAATCGGTCACTTTGCGCTCGCCAAATAGGCATTAAAAGCCCGATTTTTCATCCTCTGGCCCAAAAGAAAAGAAAAAATATATTAACACGTTCACCGACAGTAAAAATTTCAGTGAACTGCAAAAATAAACAGACAAATAAATCAGTTGGTCGTTACTTCGAAATATAATATTAAACGACTAAAAATTGCCTTTAAAATTTGAATGCTCCAGCATTCGTGTCATTTTGCATCATAAAAATGAATTCTATCAAGCGCCCTTTTCCTCTCACAAACTTTCAATAATTTTTGCCTATTTCGTCGAAGGGGCTGGTATTTACCTTACCTGACATTCGGTAAGGAGGGCGGTAACGTCGGCTCGCTGTAATCGTAATCGTAGTCGTCGCCCTTCTGTCGATGAGTGATGTTCAGTATGGCCTCGACATCCGGCGGGATCGACCTAACAGGGTTGATCGTGACACCGTGGATATGACCCACCGAGACGTTCGTTTTCACAGTCACGTTCATCACCAGAATGTCGTCCGCCATTAACACGGTGGATGACGTTTTACCAACTGATCCACCTTTGATCATCGACTCCGTACTGGTCGCCGGATCCACCTGATCGCAACAGGTTAACGCGTTTTCGTTTCAATGAAGATTGATCACGGATAGCGGTGTCCGGATCGGACGTCGATCGATCGATCGACGTGACAGTAAATGGGACACGGTTTGATATCATTAGCTGGGATCTCGAATCAATGTTCTTCTTTCTTTGGGACACTAGTTTTTGATGGAATCATTTTTCGAACGTCAGAAATTTTCTGGGGATATCGTTTAAATTCAAGTAAACTAATTCGCTGTACGATCTTTGCAAGTCGTGAAGTTTCTAAAGATTTTCTGGTCTTATTTTACTACCATAGATGCTTATCTAAGGCCACTATGGATGTTTAGCAATATTTATGGACTAACGGAGGGTTACGTGAATTTTCGAATAATTATATCGGAGCGTATTAAAATTTAAGCGGTGCTGAGACATCGTTGACAGTAGTTAGAATTTTTCGAATTTTTGTAACCGCAGTTTTAAAAAATTTCTTGTGAAATCAAATGCTGTCTAAGGATTGAATGGAATGTTTGCACTGGAAGCATTTTTGGACGTAATCGGGTCTGATCTAATTTTCCAGCCATGCTTCCGGAAACCAAATGCCCTATGTCGGAAGAAAAGTGTTAGAAATATTTGAGAATCTATTCATTTTTATTCCCTTCCTTAATTTTCTATAATTTAAATTTCACATTTTAGAATACACCGATAAATTAAATACAACGCCTCAGAGGCACCACTCGAAGTGCAAAGGGTTAATGACACAATAAATCAAAAGATCGAGAAATCTTGAACTTGAAATCAATCGAACATCGTACAATTACTTTTTTAATATAATTTGAGGGGTTATATGTACTTGTGCTTGGGAAAATTAAGGGATTAATAAAATTTCGATGAACTAGACTACAGAGTATCGATTTGTACGTGTTTCAAGGTACTTGTAAATAAATTTTTCAATGAGAAAATCTTAAGAACTAATGGAAATATGGCCGGTGCTCCAAAACATCTTTTTTTGGGACCGCTCGTCTGAAATCAAAAACCCAAAAAGATTTGATTAGCGTATTCCTATGCGGCGCTTGTGAACGAAGGGATTTTCATTTGGACCAAAAGACAGAATTTTTAGAACCTCAAAAATCGGACCTTTTGTGAAAATCGTAATTTCTTCTTAAATCAAAATGTCGCTGAACCCTTCGTTCACGAGCTCCGTATAGAAATTTACGAATCAAATCTTTTTAATTTCCTGATTTCAGATGAGCAGTTCCAGAATTATCATGAAAAAGGGTGTTTCCTAGCAACGACCATATTTCCATCAGTTCTCAAGATTTTCTGGTTAAAAAATTTACACAAACACCTTGAAACATCTACAAATCGATAAACTGCAGTCTATTTCAATAAAATTTTGTTAACACGTCTAAAAAAAAAAAATCATGAAAGTAAATTGAAAATAATTTCATCGGATGTCAAAACTATTCGTCATCTCTAAATTGATTTATTCGCACACTAACCGTCGAATTAACGAGCTGAAAATCCTGTTGAAGTTGAACGCTCGTCGAGTTGGATGAGCTGGTGTTCCCGTTCCTTACGGTCACGTCGATTTTCTTCAGCCCTTCCGTTATCGTATCGTTCCCGCTCGCTTCCGGTAACAGGGTTGTCGATTCCGTCGTCGCGTCGTCCACGGACGACAGATCCTCGATCGTCGTGATCGTCGAATCCTCGTCGACGACGCTCGTCGAGATAACCGTCGACGAGTCGTTCGAAGGATCCTCCTCTTTGTCGGCCAAAGCCGTCTCTGGTGTCGTCGATTCTACGCTAGTCGTCCACTGGAAACGCGTCGTTTACCATTTACCATTTCGTTCGACCATCCTTTTTTCACGGAAACGTACGAATATTAAACCGTAACCAACGTTGGTGTCTTTATTCATTTCTCGACGCGTTGCGAATTTTTCACTCGTAATTCGAGCGATCTTGGAACTAAATTAGAAAGGTCGAAAATTTAATTGTCGAAGCTTAGAATTTTTAATACTTTATATCGGCTTTCGCCCAAATTCCTGGAAGTCAAGTATAGCTATAATAAAAAGTTAATTTTCAAACTCGTGCGCCCAATTTTGAAGCTTCGAAACTCGACAAAAAGGAAATATCATTTTTAATACCTAATAGATCGTACACATGAGAAATTACCTCCTCGGAGGAAGTCTGTGTGGTGGTGACGATTTCCGGGCTGGATTTTACGTAATCCACCGTCTCTAGGATCTCGTTGTCCATCAGATCGGTCTCGATGGTGGACGGCCAGGATGACGTTGAATCGGTCACGATCGAAGACTCGTCGTCGAGTTGTTTCGTGCTGGAATCGATTCGTTCCTCGACCACCCGATGACCTCGTCCTTCCACCGGAGGGTTCGTTATTTGATCGATGGTCGACTGTGCACAACGTTATTTCCATCGTTGGTATAAAAATTGTTACGTGTTATCTTCGTACGAAGATTCGTTTAACTCTTTCGCTACTCAGGACGAATATTATCGTCCGATTCAAGGAGCGTTTCAAACACAATCATTTTTATCGAGTTCACATATTAAATTTAGTATAGCCGTTATTAAATAATTAAGGATTTTTTGTTCACAGTTGTGTACGAACTGAAACGTTTGTATACTTTTGGAAAATATAAAAATAACACTCGTTTTCGTATTCTGGTTTTTAGAAAATAAAAATGACGCTTATAATGATGGAGTTGTCTTTGTTTTCATTCAATTTCATACTTCAACGTGTTATTCATTTGCGAACAATGGTTACAGTGATTGTTTTAACAATGTCGACTATTTACGGGATCGAAGTTAAAATTAATTAATGCAGTATCTGTTACCGAAAGCTGTACGTTGAAACAATTACATCAATAACGATTCCTGCGAATGATATCCAGCTTCCACGTCATTTAATATCGAAAAATATGAAATACGTTTAACCATAGAATATTGAAAATATTAATCGGATAATATTAGGAATGTTAATGCAAGGACACCGTTTGTGGTAAAAATATGAAACGATCTTTTGACGTTATTAAATCGCAGGATTTCGGGTATGGGTTAACATTCGATATTTCAATAAGAAGTTGTTGGATGTCTGTTCCGTTTTCGAATTGTACGGAAAGATTCCTAGTTGTCATTGATCGTCACGAAAGACAAGTACAGGTACGTTCACGAGCCGGCTACGTGATTTACAACCGGGCACGGAATTTAATTAATGCAATCCTGGCGAAATGGACGCCGGTTAGACATTTAACTTAGTTAGTCGAGGAACGCAACGGGATGCATACCTATAGTCGGAGATCTGAGCTTACCAACGAATTGGACAGTCGTATTTGTTACGATGCTGTCAGAATTTCTGTTGCTGGGAAACAGTTACACGATCATTTGTTCAAGTGTTCTCGTCTGTCATACAGCTATGGTTATTGTATTGAGAAAGAGGGATGATGACAGCCTTGGGGACGTTTTATTTTGGCTCTGTTGATAAAGTTCTTATATCGGATGGTTTACGTCGTCAGAAATGAATGGATGTAGATAATATTTTAAGAATAGCTTTTAGATAATATTTCGAAGCTCCCAAATTCGTAAAAATACTAATTCGGAAGCTTTTGAATTCCTTAAAATACAAATTTCGAAGTTTCCAAATTTCTAAGAATACAAATTCGAAGCATCCAAATTCCTAAGAATACAAATTTCGAAGATTCCGTATTCCTAAAAATATAAATTTCAAAGTTATCAAATTCCCAAGGATTTAACATTCCAAAGCTGCCGAATTTGTAAAATACAAATTTCAAGGCTTCCAAATTCCTAAGAATACAAATTCGAAGCATCAAAATTCCTAAGAATACAAATTCCAAAGCTTCCGTATTCCTAAAAATATAAATTTCAAAGTTATGAAATTTCCAAGGATTTAACATTACAAAGCTTCCGAATTTCTAAAAATACGCATTTCGAAACTTCCAAATTCCTAAAAATACAAATTTCGAAGATACTAAAAATATAAATTTCAAAGTTATCAAATTCCCAAGGATGTAACATTCCAAAGCTTCCGAATTTCTAAAAATACAAATTTCGAAGCTTCCAAATTCCTAAAAATACAAATTCCAAAGCTTCCGTATTCCTAAGAATATAAATTCCAAAGTTATCAAATTCCCAAGAATTGAACATTCCAAAGCTGCCGAATTCTTAAAAATACAAACTTCGAAGCTTCCGAATACGTAAAACTATAATACAAATTCCAAAACTTTCAAACTCCCCAAAAAAAAAAAAATGACATTCCAAATCTTACAAACTTCAAAACCTTCAAATTCCCTAAAATATAATATTCCAAAATATTCTAAAACTCCTACATTCCCCAAAATATCATATTTCTATCCGTAAGAAAAGTATCATCACCATCACCGTCGTTAAATGAAAGAAATAAGACAGCGAAAGTAGAAGCCAATTGCGAAAAGGCTGTAACAGTACAGAAGGTTCGAAGTAATTGCGTAAGAAACGATGTGAACGTACAAAGAAATTGGTCTCCTTGCGGAATTTGGCGTAGTCCTTGCTGATGAACGCGTACGAGGCGTAGTTCTGGGTGGCCTTAACCTCGATGCTACCGCCTTGAACGTTTAATCTGTCAGTTTCTTATGGCATTCGAGCTAGAACACCTAGGTGGTAATCAGGGTTGTGAAAGAGCACAGGGTTTTTGCGGGTCGCCCCACCCGGCTTGTGTTTTCCTCCGCTTCGTTCTTCCTTTCTTTCACGAAATTCACCTTTTCCCCGGAAATATTTCCCGATAGACGAAATTTGTATGAATCACAACATTCCTTCCTACCTTTGCAAGCTTTCTCACGAAGCAGATTGTTTTTAAACGAACAAAGAAAAGAATTTCATCAAATTTTTCCGAGGCTTTGAAAATATCCTCTTCGATTCTTGCAATTCTCAAATTTAATTCGAATCGTCTCGAAAATTGATTAATAATAGAATTTAATGATTCGAATCGGTTTAGGATAAGAATTTCGATCGAAATTTTAGCAGGTTTCGAAACCGTCGAGGATATTATCCTTTTCGTGGAATCCAGACACTCGACGAAGCATTCAGATTTAATGATCCACCCTGCGAGTCCCACCCACCCTTTTCCCACACGATTTCCTAATTCAATCCAACTTGCCCCCTGTTCCTTGGGATTCTCCTGGCTGGAAGATTGAAACGGCAGTTTCGTGGGAAACGTTAATATTCGCGCCAAAATAACACTTATCGTATCTCTAAAACGATGACATTTTATAATACATTATTATATGACTTTCAAGTTTATTAATACGAAACTTATTTTAAAATAAGTTAAATTAATATATTCGCGATCCACGAATAAAATACCAGTTTCTTCATTTTCTTTTTCTAATTTGAAGATACTTGAAAGCATATTTGAGTCACTGTAAATTTCATTTCTGTACAAGAATTTCAAACCGTTAATTATAATATTTATTCGTTCCGCAATAATATAGTTCAGCATTAGTTTCGATGATAATTCAACCGGACAGAAGACAAAGTGCTCGTCCCTTCGGTATCTAATTAAACTAACTCTGCAGATTAATTTTCCCTCGTTATCGCCAATAACGGCCGATACTGTATATCAACCCATTGCACTCGAAACATTTTATTTTCCAGCTACGTTTCCAGAAACCAAACGCACCATGTCGAAAGAAAAGTGTTACAAATATTTAACAATCTCTTTTACTTTTATTCCCTTCCTTAATTAATCCTTCGATAAATGAAATATATGGCGCCTCAGAGCCATCACCCAAGTGCAAAGGGTTAATCTTCCAATATCCATGATAATATCCCCCAACATTTACTATTAAAAACAAGAAACGAAACAAAGATACGCACGAATACGAAATAATGAATTTCTCGTTTGAATAATATGAAAAATTATCTGCGATTTGTTACGAAACAAGGTTCGTCGTAATGCCATCGATAACGTATCGGAAACAGGAAGGGCAAGAAGGGCAAGTAGGTCGATTCTGTACAATCTAAGCGGAAAACACAAATCGGGTGGGCCTGTCGGTCGGGGCGAAATCGCGGCAACCCTGATGCGGATTATATCGCGACTCACTGCAATTGTAGGTGGACGGACAACAGTGTCCTTCCCGTACGATCGGGCTGCAACCTTGAAGAGGTGGGGCACAGGCAAGCGGAACACAGCGTACCGCACCCATGGCGCAGAAACAATTGTCACAGGCGGCCTTCCATTCGATGTTCCTTACCATTTCACCTTCCTCGTACACCTTCGAGCCTACACGACATCCTGCGAATTGAAATTTTGTTTTTTTTTTAATGAAATTTTATCGATCGATACCTGGCTTTTGATCGGGAGGACCGTCGACAGATTTTCATCGGTCCATCGATTGTTTTAACCGATTTGCATCATGAGTTCATATATGCGGGGAATTTTCCTGGCCGTTATCACCGAATTAAATAAAATTATGAATTCTTTGTGTACGCTATTTTGTTTTTTCGCTTTTTATACATTTCGAAACATTTCTATATCTTTGTACGATGAAATAATATTTTGTTGAAATGGGCTGATTATTCACTTTTTTTCGAATGATGCAAATGGGTTAAGGAAGGATAAATAAGGATACACAAGTTTCTTAAATTTCAAAGGTTTTTGAGTTTGAAAGCTTGAGTAGGTTCTAAGGATATCTTACTGATTGTGAGGTAATTTCTGGGAATTTTTAAGGATTTTTTTTTTAGGGATTCTTGCCTAAGTAACTTCCAGTAATTCTTAGAAATGTTTATTTATATAATTTATAGAATTGCTATTTAGGTAATTTCTAAGGATTTCTAGTAATTTTTATTTATATAATTTATAGAATTTCTGTTTAGGTTATTCCTAGAGATTTCAACGTAAGCAATTTCCAGCAATTCCTAGGAATTTGTATTTATAGAATTTATAGAATTCCTACTTAGGTAATTCCTAGGATTTTGTATCTAAATAATTTACAGAATTCTTACTTAGGTAATTCCTAGGGATTCCTAGTAATTTGTATTTAAATAATTTATAGAATTCTTACTTAAGTAATTCCTAGGGATTCCTAGTAATTTGTATTTAAATAATTCATAAAATTCATAAGGTAATTCCTAGTAATTTCTAGGAATTCCTGTCTGAATAATTCATAGAAATTATTCCTCCTCCTATTCAAATAAACCATGTTGGTCGCAGTTACGTTATATTAACGAGACAATTATAATTCAACACCCGTTTGCGATTAAACAAATCGCTTTAAACTTATGACATTTACAAACGACTCACGGAATAACGTCGTATACAAGACTTTTGCGAGAAATACGTTGTACAAAGTTTGTAGAAAAAGAAGCGTCGAACTGCAATGCAGTAACTCCGAGGCGAAATCCGTTGAAAAATCAGTAGAGAGAAGGTTAAAGCGAACGCGTAGCCAATATCCTGTTCCACGATATAACCCTCGAATCTCACGTTCGACGCTATTATTCAGCCACGAAACCAGCTAAAAAGCTCGCAGTCTAA
This sequence comes from Stelis phaeoptera, assembly GCA_943735885.1. Lineage (NCBI taxonomy): Eukaryota > Metazoa > Arthropoda > Insecta > Hymenoptera > Megachilidae > Stelis > Stelis phaeoptera. The sequence goes on from OX030933.1 coordinate 12,129,870, forward strand.
TCAGAGCTCGGCAAATCCTGCAATTTAACTTTCGAACCCGTTCGAAATCGCTCGAAGAACAACGAAACACCAGCCTGGCCGGGTAAATCTCTTGAACCGATACAGACGGCAGCTTCCGGCTCTAGTCATAAACCACCGGATACTAATCCACTCGCACCCTTCTCGTAACGATGACAAAGAAAAAACAGAGAAGATTCAATATCGGTGATGGGCTCTCGAGAGCGTCACAAGTTCCACGAGTGTTTCGAAACAGTGATTTTTACATGAAATCATACAATTTACTGGACGTATAGATGTTACGGTAAATGTGATTAATCCGATTTTTCAAGTACTTGCGATAATCTGGAAAACAAATATTTTAACACGTTGACTGCCACAGTGAAAACGGACGTGGGTAGTCAGACACGCTGAAATCCAAATTATTGACAATACAATCAACTAATTTTCAAATTTAACTTTTCAATTCGATAGCTAGCATTATTAGCTTAATGTTAACGCTATCCGTGGTTTATTTGATCATTTCTGTTGGTAATTATTTGATTGTACAAAATTTCGGGTGCCGGTCACCGGTGACCCCCGTGGCAGCCAACGTGTTAAACAAAAGTTGATTAGTTTTCGATAGGCTATACGGTGCAATAATAAAAAGTTGGAAAAGTTTTGTTTTTTCATTAATTGTCAAGATCGTCTTCATTTTTTTAAATGGCATTGTATATTTTTTATTCAACAGTATTATAGCCCGTATCATTTTGTTTAAAATATTTTTTTGTCAGATTACCGCAAGTGCTTGAAAAATCGTGAAAAATCACCACTAAATTTGGTAAATGTGATAAATTATTGAATATTCGTCAAATTAACCGGCGAGTTTATATAATTCCCAACTCGTAATGGCGAATGTGATAAAGCTCCATAACTGAGGTTAGGGATATCAGCGATGTGTTTGCAAGGGACGATGCAAGTCTGATAAGTGCAAATGTCAAAAATCTAGGAAACTCTGTAATTCTAAATATCACATCAGTCTGATATGTCTAAATAAGCAAACTTAAAATATTGAATAATTTGTAACAGTATCAATAAACTTTATTTGGAAAAATGTTTCTATCTCTAGAACATGTGTTTCATTTGTTTTTCATATGTAACTGTTTTGTACAAGTTCTAATCATAAAATTATTTTCTCTAGAAAAGACATGTCAATCCCTTATTCAAATTTCATTCAGGAGACCTGAAATAACCATTTATCGAATTTTTAATTATAAATTATAAAATATTATTATTCGCAGCTTCTCGTGTCGTAGTGTCCAACGAAAAACGAAAAGCTGTGCTGTATTCTACTGGCTCAGTCAGTCAAGATATTTATCACATTCGTCAAATTGATAAATATTCATTAATTGATCACATTTACCAAATTTAGTGGTGATTATTATATATGTAATAACCAGCGATTACACATAATACCTCTTTCGCAGTCAAATGGTTAACCGCTTTGAATGATTGAATTCGAGTTAAGTTACATTGGAACAACGTCAGCCTGGAGCGTTATCAAAGATTACAGCGTGATTGTACAAGTTTGATGTCCCTGGCCTTACAAGAGCCAATCAAAATCCCCGTTTGGTCGTTGTTTATAGTATTTGAAGCGAAGTCGAAGCTGAACAGCGGTCTCATTGAAGTAACTGTTTCCGAGGTAGTTGTTTAGGATTAAGTGTGCGGTTTCGAACGGCGCCCTTGGTTCCATTGGCAAGGGCTATTTCTAATGGGGTAGGAAGCATGCTTCAGAGGTCGATCCGAGTTTTAAACGGTCACCGAAAGTGGTCGTTAAACAGACGGCACCGACGAGTATCTGAAAATGGAACTCTTCCAGCGGCCGCGATGGTCTGTGTCGTTTAAATGAATGAAAAATTAGAGCCGACCGAAAGTAGCTTTACGGGCGAAGGGTGCCGAGTGGTCGACTGCCGGATCTACGGTCCTGAGTTTGAAGGGTCAGTTACCGACCCCTTTTTGTACGGAATGAATTTTCAGAATTTCTGCGGAATTTTTGGAAGTATTTAAATTTACGAATCTTTTATTGGATTTATTTTTTTTTTTTTTAAATAACTTCTGGGAATTAATTGAATAGAAGTTTGTGGAAATTACTTAAATTATTTAAGTAAAAATCCCTAGGAATTAGCTAAGTAGGAATTCTGTAAATTATATAGATAAAAATTTCTAAGAAGTACTAGAAATTACTTAGGCAGAAATCCCTAGGAATTACCTAAGTAGAAATTCTATAAATTATATAATTAAAAATTACTAGAGATCCATAGGAATTACATAAGTAGAAATTCCATAAATTATATAAATAAAAATTACTAGGAATCCCTAGGAATTAGCTAAGTAGGAATTCTGTAAATTATATAGATAAAAATTTCTAGAATTACTAGAAATTATTTGGGCAGAAATCCCTAGGAATTACCTAAATAGAAATTCTATAAAAATTATATAATTAAAAATTACTAGAGATCCATAGGAATTAGCTAAATAGAAATTCTATAAATTATATAAATCAAAATTACTAGGAATCCCTAGGAATTACCTAAGTAAGAATTCTATAAATTATTTAAACACAAATTCCTAGGAATTACTGAAAATTACTTAGCTAGGAATCCCTATAAACTGCTTAAGCAACAATTTCTAGAAATTACCTAAATAGAATTTGTCAGAAATAACCTAGCACATTTTCCAGAATTTAATGAATTCTTATAGCTACTAAATCTTTTATTGGATATTTTTATTGCTCACATTTGTGTGTCAGAGATGGCCATGAAGAAAAGGTCAAGCAAAACATGGAAAAATGAATAACAGGTGTTATAAAAAAAGGAAGAAGGAAGGTTTTCGCTAAGGAAGAACGAAATTGTCTCTTCACGCGTCAGATTTGTCGGAAAGCACGATTTCCACTTTTCTCGGGAAAAGGGGGCGTAAAATTGAATGAAACTGGACCGTTAAGCGGACGAGCCGAGAAAAATGGCCTCTGACATAGCAGAAATCTTTACGAAACAAGTGTCACCGGAGACAATATTTCACAAACAATAAACGTTTTCTTTTTCCCGTGTACCAGCTCGGATCCGTCCGTAGAAATTAATAATTCTACGTTTAAACAGTTATTAACTCGACACTAATAAATCCTTTCTTCAAATTTCACAAATAAAAACTCGTATTCAAAATAATTATTCATCGTCCGAATTAACAATCTTTTACCACATTTACGAAAAAGTAGAGTCTGTATGCTTTGAAAGCAAAAACATATTTAATTACTCGCGTTAAACATTTAATATCATCTTTTTTAAACGAAGTATCGTTATTTGAGAAACTCTTGCTCTTTGAAATTAATTTTGTACAAAGTTTGAAAGGAAGAAACTTATCCGCACCAAGGAAGATTTTTCTCAGGCATCCGGTTTAATAATAATTAGACGGTAACCTCGATAAAATCCGATGCAATTCGAAGGAATTAAAAAAGTTCAACGCACAACGGACGCCTGATTTTGTGCTGCGACGCGATTTTTCTTTATAAGCCTGAGCTTAAATTTAAACTCGGCCATCCGACCAACACCGTGGCTTCTTCCAAAGCGGCCGATATAGCGACCTAGGGGCTGAACTTTCCTTTTTATCACATTTAAACTTTTCGTCGCAACTTTCACCGGATAGAGTCACCGTCCGACAGGATTTTCTCCAAAAGAATCGTTAAACCATTCTACGTGACCGTTAACGAAATGAAAAGTCAGACGGCAAGAATCAGTTGCGATAAGTGTAGCTAGGATTAATATTAAAATTATGCAGACTGGTGGCTTGTGTGTATTTAAAGAAAATGTCAGATTAGTCAAAAGCCAAATCGGTCAAAGTTAAATTAGTCAAATGTCAGATTAGTCAAATGCCAAATCAGTCAAAGTTAAATTAGTCAAATGTCAGGTTAGTCAAAGTTAAATTAGTTAATAGCCAATTTACTCCAAGTTAAATTAGTCGATTGATAGATTAGTCAAAGTAAAGTTAGTAAAAGTTAAAATAGTCAGTTGTCAAATTAGTCAAATGTTAGATTAATCGAAAGCCAAATCAGTCAAACTTAAATTAGCCAAATGTCAGATTAGTCAAAGTTAAAATAGTTAAATGCCAAATCAGTCAAAGTTAAATTAGTCAAATGCCAAATCAGTCAAAGTTAATTTAGTCAATTGATAGATTAGTCAAAGCTAAAATAGTCAGTTGGCAAATTAGTCAAACGTCAGATTAATCAAAAGCCAAATCAGTGAAACTTACATTAGTCAAACGTCAGATTAGTCAAAAGTCGAATTGCTCAAAGTTAAATTAGTCAAATATCACATTAGTGAAAAGTCAAATTAGTCAAAAACCAAATTACTCAAAATCAAAATCGTCAGTTGTCAAATTAATCAAAGTTAAATAACTCAAATGTGAAATTTAAATCAAATTAATCAAAAGCCATATGACACCAAACTCGATTCACTGAAAAAGATCAACTTACTCGAAAGTCGAATGAATCAAGCGTCAAATTAATCAAAACTATCGATCAACGTTAATTCAAAAAGCTTATCTCATCGCATCAACAAAACAAAATTAAAAAAGAAAAAAAAAGAAAACTTACCGTTTCCCATGATGGGTGCCACGGTGGACGACTGCAAATCTTCAAAAACAAGAAAAAGAAGAAACGCACACATTGTATTACGAGTTATTTTGATTGGAAGGAGGTAACGTTCGTGACGAAGTAGAATAAGACTCACGGGTGCAATTGTAGGATACCGGGCAACAAGAGTGAGGCGCATAAAGAGGAGTGCATCCCGGCAGGGGCAGCAGGCACTTCGGTCTGATGCATCTCCTTGCACCGGAGATGCAGTAACAGTACTCGCATCTACGTGAGCCCATCATCGCCGAACCCGGCCCGTATCTCACGCCCTCGTGCAGGCAACCTGATTGTTAACACGAACACAACCTTCAGGCTTTCTTGAATCTTTTAAACCTCTATGAACTTGTGCAACTTTAACACGTTGACTGCCACAGTGAAAACGGACGTGTGTAATCAGACACGTTGAAATCCTAATTATTAAGAATATAATCAACTAATATTCACATTTAACCTTTCAAATCGATAGCTAGCATTATTAGCTTAATGTTAACGCTATCCGTGGTTTGTTTCGTCATTTCTTTTGTTAATTATTTGATTGTAAAAAATTTCACAGTGCCCGGTCACCGGTGACCCCCGTGGCAGCCAACGTGTTAAGAGTGAAACTCGCGCTAGAAACTACCAAGAGCGTTTCTTGCGAGCGGATACTGCATCGAGAGCGACTGACGTCAGTTGAAAGTGATTATAACGTCCACTTGAGAGTGAAACTCGCGCTAGAAGCTACAGAAAGCGTTTCTCGCAAGCTGATGCTACGTTGAGAGTGCGCTAGAAAATTTCTAACGTGATTTTACAAATAAATAATAGCGTTATAGGATGGTTATTGTATGTTAGAATTTTATTGCTACTTGGAAACATAAATAGTTTCCTCGAAAATGTAGAAAATCTTGGTTATTGTGAAAATTTCGAAGTTAATAATTCAGGAGGAACGATTGCACGAAGATTAACACTGCCTAGAAAGTTTATTAGGATGCTTTTATTCAAATTCGTGTTAATTTTTATCATGATAATATGATATAAAACGGCAGGTTTATCGTTAAGACTTCCAAATAATGCAGTGTCGAGGTTTCTTCGACGAAATTTAATGTAATTTTATAATTTACCTTGAAAACGAGAATTCTGTTGCTCGTTCCGGTCTTCCTGTTCCACGCGAACGTTGGATCTTCGTAACGTGTTCTCGAAGTCGCCTGCGAGATCCGTGTATATTTAATTCCGGTTGAACATTTACAATAATCCTCTTTAATACACGCGGAATTTACCGGTGTTACGGATCTAATTTCATTTGAATACGATTAACACTGTTTCCGAATGAAAATACCGACTAGTCAATGCGCTACTGAAAGAACGAAGTTCTTGTTACAACATTTTCACGATTCACTTCAGCATTACGTTCATAATCGACATTTTGACGTTTCGTTGTTTATTCGCTGGATCGAATATTGAAAGTTTCAAAATACACGAATTTCGAAGTCGAGATTTACAAACGTAATTCCACAGTAATCTGTTTTTATACGATAAAAATTGGAGAGATAATAAATTTCACATGATTAAAAGTTTTTTAAGTATTCTTCACGCCATTCGTTAACTATACTTATCGTATTTAAATGACAAAAATATCAAATTTCGTAAACATTCCAAACTCCACCGCTTAACTATACTTTTTCTATTTAAAAAGCACCCTTAAGGAGGGGCTACGCCAGTGTGATTTTCGGGGATTATTTTTTTTTTCTTAAGAAATATTACAGCCAGTGTTTTTAAATTTTAGAGGTGTATTTATTTAGAAATCAAATATCTACAATAATTTTTTGGTACGAAACTAATAAAAAAACAGGGCTTAACAAAAAGAAGAAGTGCTCCCCTGCTGCAATGATTAACGCCGCCTGAGTGCCTAAAATGAAAAATAACAAAAACGCTATTAAACTAGAAGGTAAACTAGGATTTTTGAAAAATATCAAAATCTGACAAAACAGCGAAGTTTTGAACAAAAATTTGGAATTTAGCGTAAATAAAATAATAGTGTTTTTTTTTAATACCAAATTGATATTTTTCATCCAATCAAGAAAAATCCTAGTTCATGGTACGAAGTATACCTTCTAGTTTAACAGCATTTTTGTTATTTTTCATTTTAGGTACACAGGCCTAGTCGCTTGTTTTTTTTATTACTTTCGTATCAAAAAATTATTGTAGATATTTCATTTCTAACTAAACACATCCCTAAAGTTTAAAAACATTGTCTGTAATATTCCTTAAAAAAAAAAAATTCCCAAAAATCACCGAATTTTAAAGCGGTCACACTGGTATAGGTCCTTAAACGATGAAAAGTAAAATATAATCGCGTTCGTCCCCACGTTTCGATCGTTTTTAACCAACATGACCATCCTGGCCGCGTAACGCGTACGTCGTTTGAGAATACGTGATTTAAAACAATTTTTCCGACCGACACTGACGAAAAGCGGGTTCTTCTTTTTTTCTTTTTTCGTAATTGTACTCACGTGTCTCGCCGCAAACCAATTCCGCACAACAAACGTTCTCTCCTGGCGAACGAACACGGCAACCAAACGGTGGTGGGTTTGGTAATCGTGGACAAACTCGAAGACGACATCTGAGCGCACCTTCTGTGCATCTGCACTGCAAACAGGGCTCGGACGTGATCACCGACGTGCCCTCTTGGTATCTGCGGCCCTCGTACCTGCATCCTGAAACGGAATGCATCCGGTTCCCTTTGAATCGAACGAAATTTATTGGATTATCCTTGTGATCAAACGGGATGTTCAATTTAATTACCGTAGTTCTGGTGTAATAATCTTTTATACGAAATTAAATAATACTTGGGAAGAGTTGTGTTTGTATCTTTCAGGCAAATGACGAAACTTGGGATAGTGATATTTAATTATCATAGTTTTTATATGAAATTAGAAATTTGGGAATAGCTGTGTTTGTATCTTTTAGACAAATGACGAAACTTGAGATAGTGGTATTTAATTATTAGAAATTAATGTAATTTGTCTTGCAGGTAAATTTTAATTATTATAGTTCTGATGTGGAATTGGGAAATGAGGAACATTGGGGTAGTGATATTTAATTATTAGAAATTACTGTAATTGTCTAGCAAGTAAATTTTAATTATTATAGTTTTCATGCGAAATTAGAAATTTGGGAAGAGCTGTGTTTGTATCTTTTAGGCAAATGACGAAACTTGTGGTAATGATATTTAATTATTAGTAATTACTATAATTTATATAGCAGGTGAATTTTAATTATTACAGTTGTTAGGTGAAATTAATAATTTGTGAAGAGATGAAAATTGGGATAGTGATATTTAGTTATTAGAAATTACTGTAATTTATATAGCGGCTGAATTTTAATTATTATAATTTTTATATGAAGTTACGAATTTGAGTCCTTTATGCATGCGGTATAAGGAACTATGGAAATTATTTTATTCTAATAATTGACTGCCAAATGTAATTTGGAAGTAGGAATATTTTATTATTAAATTTTTCATGATAATCCTACGCTATATTTTAATATTAAATAACTCAAAACAATATTAAGAAGATATAATTTAATCAGTTCTAGTTGATTTATCATAATACCTCTGTGGCAGAAATTATAAATACAGTAGCAATATTATAAGTGATTAGGCAAGTCACGATTTTATCCACATTTCAGATTATTAATAAATTTGTATTATTATATTTTTACACCCTTACGCCGCGTGAAATTCTTAGTAGACACGTTCAATTATCTCGATTTTTCTTAATTTATATTTTGCAATTTACAGAGGACGGTGTACTCGATCGTGAATAAATTGTGTAATTTAGATTTCCGGGCAACCGTTAAGAGATGAAACTAGTTTTTGTTATCCTGCATTAATAATCGGATACCAGTTAATCCTTGATTTAATACGAAGCACGCAATTATCAAACCATCATCAAACACAGGATTCCATATTTGCGAGGTAATATTTGAACGATTTTAATTACCCGTATAATCGGACGACTGAAAAAAAAAAGAAAAAGAAAAAAGGATGACCATATCCATTCCATTTATCACGTTTGTTAACCGAGTCTCGATCAATTTACCTCGTACATTTTTCAAACACAATTTTCCACCAGCCTGCACAGCAATACCGCAAAAAACGAAGCAAATCAAATAACATAAACCTTGTGTACTCGCTTCGTAACACCGTCAATTTATCATGGTTGAAGGAAAAGCATGAAAAAATAATACAAAATGAATAAAAAAAAGAGGGGAGGCAGAAACCAGCAAATTGAAATGAAAATGAAATTCTTCGAAATTTGTCGATTAATCATTCCAAGCCTTTGTAAAAATTATTTTACACGATTTCATCGAATTTCGTCGAAAAGGAATTAGTTGCACGGATTATTCGATCAAACGCTTTCGATGCAATCGTAGAGCAAGCTTCTAAACGAAGCTGTGCAACGTCGAAACAACCTTTGTTCGTAAACAAAAGCTTGTTTGTTTTTGTCGTGTTAAAATAAGAAATGGAGAAACGTCGTTTGTTCGACGAGAAACTAATCTTCTGGGACGACGATATTCCTTCCTGCGTTTAATTTACAGGAAACAACCCCGAAGACAATGGGTTGGGAAGACATGAAGGGGGTTAATAGAATTTAAGGGGCGGACGGGGGAAATAAATGTTTATCGCGTGACGGGGGTTAAACTGACGTGTTTATGGGGATCGAAGTCAACGAACGAGCGACCGCGTGAAATGATGTGAAATATGAGAATTGATGTTGTCGAAATATAATAGGAAAAGGGAACGATCATTTTTTATACCGTTCGTGGCTACGAATCTTTACGAACAAGCTCGATTTATAAAACATTTTGAAAATGTAAAAGCTACAAATGTTTATCGTAATTTTTGCCCGAAATATGCCTATAAAAGCGGGGTCTGATTTTTTTAACTACGACGCACCTTATCCAAAAATCTGAAGAAAATTTAGAACACTAGTTATGCTAATATACTGCTGCTGTAAAAAGGAAAAAGTGAAGAATTTATTTCAGTTTTCCTTTTTTTACGTTTCGGATCTTCAGCGAAAAAATCTGAAAAAATTCATAAACATACGCAACAGTGTCCGACACCTTTCAGAATTTTTTCAGAATTTTCTCGTGCAACTAAATAGAGAGAACAAGGTCAAACTCGATAATTCGAACTTACCCCGTAACTTCCCTCCCGGTTGAGGTACAGAGCTGAAACTTGGCATACCGTGTTTTCTTTTGGTAAGCTATCGAATGGTATATTGTCAGTGAAAATCGGCTCAAAGGTACTTTTGACCATCTTACACACTTTGAAAATCGCACGATCCGTCGCCACTTTGCAGGTAATTTAGATTTTACCAAAATCTACTATAATCTCGGTTTTATAGAAATATAATAATATAACTCAGATTTTATAGAAATACCATATGTTTATTATAGAATTTATCTACTCGTTATTATAACACATTTACTATAGAAATTTGGAAATAGTAATTTGGATATGGCAATAATTATTACAAACATATAAAGTATATACAAACAGATAATACGATAATTTTTCTAAGTAGAATAGCCCCACCGTGTCTGACTATGGCTGACTAGTTCTACTTGGCAGGTTGACTGCCGGCGTGGAACAAAGTATCAGATTGGAACACGAATTCGTAACGAAATAAAAATCCTTTCGTTTCTCGACACGTTGGCTGCCACAGGGGTCATTGGTGACCGGCGACCAAAATTTTTTACCATCACATAACTACCAAAAGAAATTATGATGTAAACTACGAATAACGTTAATATTAAGCTAATAAAGGTTAGATTTGAAAATTAGTTGATTGTATTCTCAATAATTAGGATTTCAACGTGTCCGACTATACACGTCCGTTTTCACTGTAGCCGTCAACTTGTTAAGAACTCGAAGAATATACAGTTTTCCTATTTAAAGATAAACAACAACCGTAAAGAATTAAATACTAAATCATAGTATTTAAGGGTCTGATCAGGAAATCGATAATTTTAAGTTAATTAACTTCAAATATTTTAAATGCACATTAATGTATCGTAGAAATTCCCGAAAAGCTTCGATGCTTTTCAATTTTTATTTCGTATAAATCCTGGAATATAACGAATTTATGTTAAGTGATTCGTTAGGAAAGTTTAAAGGGAATCATCGAAGGATGTTACAATAAAGGAGTATCGAGATACAGTTTGAAAGGATACAGCTTACTCCACGGAAAGTTGAGCCACTCTGAACTGTAAGAACCCTGACTCCGTGAAAATCTGCGAAATCCTATTCTTGCGAGCTCTTACCTAACTATCGATTTCTAGGGACCCTTTAACCATCCGAGATTCCAGTTTGTTAAGTAGCTTATCGAAGAGTTTACTAACAAGCCATGCATTTTGACTTACTTCCTTCTTTCGAGGTTCGGAAAATTGGAATTGACCTCGAATCGCTTTTCCCATCTTGTCCTATCAAATTAAATACAAACAGTGAATTATAAGAAACTTTATGAAACTGTCGTTAAGTTAAATATTATATTTGAAAAATTCCATTTAAGGCAATTGTTTATTAATCGATTTGTAATTACCTTTACCGGATATAAATTGAGTATAATGAGGTATTGATGTAATTACGTAATAACCAAACAACATGATTACCTCATATTTAATTATCTAGGGATTTTATTACATAATATTTAAGTATGCCTAGGGATTTTTTGATTACCTAATATTTAAGTACCTAGGGATTTGATTACCTAATATTTAAGTACCTAGGGATTTTATTACATAATATTTAATTATCTAGTGATTTGATTACCTAATATTTAGTACCTAGGGATTTGATTAGCTAATATTTAATTACCTAGCGATTTTATTACCTAATATTTAATTACCTAGGAACCTGATTACCTTATACTTAATTATCTTAGGATTTGATTTTACCTAATATTTAGTTACCTAGGGACTTGATTACCTGATATTTAATTACCTAGGGATTTGATTACCTAATATTTAATTACGTAGGGATCTGATTACCTAATATTTAATTACCTAGGGACCTGATTACCCGATACTTAATTTCCTAGGGACCTGATTACCTGATGCTTCATTATCTAGGGATTTGATTACCTAATATTTAAGTACCTAGGGATCTGATTATCTAATATTTAATTACCTAGGGACCTGGTTACGTTGTACTTAATTATCTAGGAATTTGATTACCTAATATTTAGTTACGTAGGGACCTGATTACCTAATCTACATGAGGTCGTTATTAATTACCTAATGCAAATCAATCACCTAATAACCTAATTATCTAGTTGCCAAGTAGACCCGGTCGTCTAATACAATTTAGATAATTATCAATTATCTATGATATCATTGGGTAATAATCCCACTTTCTCCCAACATCATATATTTCTTTATTATTCCCATTACCCATCACTTCAATTACCAAATCCCAGAATTAAACAACATTCCAAATAACCCGACTACCAAATAATCGTACAACATTCACGAAATACCATAATACCTGTCCATTTCATCGAAAACTCCGCCACCGATCTCTCCAAAGGAACAACTTCCCCCGGAACAACCACCCCTATCGAATCGTCAATAGGCAAAGGGTGAACCCACCCTGGCGTCGTTTCAACAGTCAATTCCCTAGCCATCGGATTACACGTTGCAGGCGGCAAACTCGAGCAAGGAGAACGACAAAAGCCTCGATTGATTCGGCCAATTAGACAGGAAAAAGGAGAGGGAGAAATCGACCCTGAGAGTCGCGTTGTCGATCGTCGTGGCGACGGCTCGTCCTTGAGAATCACTGGCCACCGCAAGATGCACGCAACACAAAGTGCAACGGTGCAGCCGACCGGCTTCGCGTGCAATACAGGGCTATGAATGAAGCGAAAACACTGCCCACGCCCGAACCCCTTTCTCTTCCCACCTTCGTCGAGTTCCCGACTTTCTCCTTCCACGGACGAACCAGCTCCCACTCTCGGCTCGCTCTCAACCTTGCCGAGGAAAACGTCGCGCACACGCTCGAACACGCTCGAGCGTGCACCAAGGCTGTCGGCCACGAGGGTCATGGTTTTCTTTCTTTTTTTTTTTTTTGTCCAAGGTGACGGCCGACGATCGACATCGCAAGCGTTTCCTGGGTGTGTAAGCTTCGGTTCACGATTACGCTTTCGGGGAAGGTGAATGTTTGGGGTCGTTTTATCAGACGTTCGAGAAGCATCTCCAGTTTAACCCTTTATAATATTTTGACGAGTCTGACTCGTGATGAAAATTTTAGGCTAAACTTGAATATCACGAGTCAGGCTCGTAATCGAAATTTCGGGCCGAATATAAATATTACGAGTGAAATTCGTGGTTTTAATCTGGGGCCAAGTATGAATGTTTCGAATGGGATCTTGTGTCCCAGGCGACGTGCTACCTAGGAGACATTTTCGTGGTACAAATCAAAGATATGTTTCAAGTTCCGGCTTCTTTTGAGTTAAATCATAATGCAAGGGGTTAAACAACATATTCCTTTTGCCAAAGAGGCTAACGATTGATATAACTGTAAAAATTCCTTTTTCTACGAGGGAGGATTGGGGAGTTGGAAAAATGAGAGAATTTCTTTCTTCGAAAATTCTGTTTGCTTTCTTTTTTTTTCTCTTCCTGTTGCAGAAAATGTTCTTTCTTCTTCTTCTTTGTGTGTGTGTGTGTGTTCTGTAAGGAAAGCTACTTTCTTGCACCGCTATAGACTCGGGTTCCTTTGAGGAATACCATCAAAGAACAGGATATTGGGTAGGTAAACTCGATGGTAAAGCTTTATTACGTTAAGCTTAAAGAGGCTACTCGTCGTTGCTGGAACCTTGAACCATTTGTGTAACAAAGTAATTCAGTATAGGACCCGAAAGAGTACTCGAGAACTTCACGTATTTTCGTTCTTTGTACAGTTTAAGAGAGCCGTAATGTCGCTAATTTATTTCAATTAACTTGGAATTACGTTCAACGAACGTTCTAATTTATTCGCTCAGAATTGTTTTAAATTATTAGGTTGCAACGGTAATTAGTTGTTTGGTCATTTTTTAATGTAGTAATCAGTAGTTCTAGTAATTTAGTTGACAACAGTTTCGGTGAGTTAGTATCTTAATATTAAAGTTGGTAATTTATCCCCTAAATCCCCAAATGCCAAAATTACCAAATTCCTAAAACCCCAGATACCTAAATATCTAAATACCTAAATCCCCAAATGCCAAAATTACCAAATTCTTAAATCACCCAATATCTATATTCCTAAAACCCTAGATTCCGAAATTTCTAAATCCTCGAATGCCAAAATTACCAAATACCAAAATCACCAAATTCCTAAAACCCCAGATTCCTAAATATCTAAATTCCAAAATTACCAAATTCTTAAACTTCTAAATCCCAAAAATCACCAAATTCCTAAAACCCTGGATTCCAAAATATCTAAATTCCCAAATACCAAAATTACCAGATTCCTAAAATTCCTAAATTCCAAAATCACCAAATTCCTAAATCCCTAAAACCCTAAATACCAAAATTACCAAATTCCCAGCTACCTAACTTCCTAAATCTAAAAAATCCCTAAATCACTAATTCCGAATGAAGTAACTTTATCATTCGTTAAAATCACTAACTTTCACCGATAGAGCCACCCGCCAACAAACTTTCCCAGAACACGAGAAATAATAAAAAAAAAATTCCGTACGAAAATTCCATCGATTACAAAATACCAAAGACAAATGCGAATGTTTCTAAAATGTTCGCTTGACAAAAGAATCTCACGACACCGGGGTGTTCATCGAGACACCGTCCAAAGGTGGCCAGGCTTTTTTAATTAAAACATGGCCAGAGCAAAGAAGCTCGATCCGGGTGTTATTAATCGGACGCGATCACGCGATATTTCCTCGCGATACGTCCAGCGAACCGGGCACGAATTTATCGCCGCGTCCTGGCTGATTTATCAACTGGAATCCGATTTATCAGCGAGTCACAGCCGCGCGAGAGGATCCTCGCGGATTCGCCGACGGAATTGGTCAATCTGCTCGATCCATTGCGACGGCACACCTTTCTTTTTTTTTTTTTCATTCTTTCTTTTTCTCCTCCATTTCCATCGAAATAGAACGAATCACTCGTCCGCTTTAATTTCCTGCGAGAAACTTCGCCGGAGTCGCACGATTCGGCCAATCGGATCGCGAACTTCCGGTCGAAACAGGAACTGTGAATTCTTCCTCGAGGAATTGTTTTTTAAAAGTAATTTCGAATATTGTAATCGATTTTTGTTTATGCTTTCTTCGCAAGTTGTTGCAGCGTTTTGAGGAGACAAAGTTAATTGGACGATGTGTTTGAAAGTTTTAATACTAGAACTATCGACGTTTCATGTATACTGATTTTCAAATAGAAAATGAAATAGAAAAATAAATAAATAAAGAATGAAATATGTATATATTAGCATATACGGTAGGTTTTTATCTTGATAGAAATTAACACACATTTTAATAAAAGCATTTCGATAAATCTTGCGATTTAATTTAAGAAACCCTCAACCAGTCGTTTTGACTGGTTCCGTAGTTCTGGTGTTAATTATAGCAAGTAATTGTAGTATTTAATTTAATATACAAAAATATATGTGTGATACAGAAATATGAAAATATCAAAATCCCATAACTTTTGAATACGTTGCCAATGGCACTAAAAAATTACACCATAAACTCCTCGTTTCAGACTCTTTCGAATAAACATAGTCCGGACGAGTAACTCAATTCGTTCGTGCCCGTTTTTCACTTTGAGGGAAACATCAACCCTTTTATCCGAATCGTTCTTTCCATGTATGCGCTTATAAATCGTAAACAATAAAAGATATCAAAATATGATTGAAATAAGAATTGTACCGTTTCTTGAGGTCTACAAAGCTGCGTGTAAATTCTTTCAATTTTCAAATATTTCCCTCGTAAATATTAACACTGGAACTACCCACGTTCAACGCATCCTTGCTTCTAAATTAAATCTGAAATAGAAAAGAAATTAAATGAGTGATGAAACGTGAACTGACATACAGAATAATTCCTTATCCTGATAAAGTATTTTTAATCAATTTTATAATTTAAAGTAATTGATTGTTCTGGCGTTAATAAATTATTCTGGATTTCGTCGAATTATTCGAGTCATAAAAGAAATGGAAGAAAATGGACAATGTTAAAAATGTAATATCTCGAATATATACCGATATCGAAATTCATCAAGATCCTTGGAGCGGAAGTATCGGTTTTGCCGTCGGGGATGAGTTTGGCGTTCGTTAACAAATTTCTGAACAGCGTATACAACGTTATCGCGACAAGTTTTATCGCGCGAAAACGGACGCGATAACATTATGCACGCTCGAAGCTGATTGGAAATAAATGAGGCCCGCCGGGTATCTGTTAAAACCATGTTAAATTAGTTTCACGACGTTCGATCCGGCATTTTTCAAAAAATCCTTCGCGAACCTCGTCCGATTTCGAATGAAATTCAGAATTACGAAACGCCTCGTTCAATTGGTTGAGTTGTATTTTCTTGTGCTCCGTCCAAATGATTTTTATTTTAATTTCTTTTTACGCAATATTTTATGCAACATTGTTGGTTCGTAAATTAATTAATTCGTTCAAGATTCATTCGAATGAATTGCAAAATTCTATCGTATTTTTAATTTTATTCCACCTGAAAAATATGACAGAGCCCGTCGTCCATTAATTTATGATACTCCCAGTAATACTATCATTATCAATTTTTTTAATTATCTTCAAATTTCTTAAAATTTCGTCGCATCGATTGCAAGTCAAATTTACAGCAATTATCTTTTTAGGCACGATACAAATTGTTAGCCATTTGCCTGACAAGTTGCCTTTAACACCTTGACTGCCACGCTAAAGGTACTGAAAACTTGATCAGGCAAAGCATTTGTTTTGATCAAAGTTTACCTCTATTATTATTACAGCTCTTCGTCATTTCTATTATTCAGAATTTGGAGTATCTAATACGACGATTTCTAATTAAGTAATTGAAAGGATATTAATAATGTTACCCACACATGAGTGACGTGGTAGTTAAAGTGTCGAATAGAGTGGAAAAGATTTGAATGGAGCAGATTTTATGAACCTTCTATCGTAACAATTATTGATCGAATGTGTAATTCATTTTCGATCGACAAGGTACCTTGGAAGAAAGGGTCGAAAAATATTAAGGAAACGTATCGGAGATGAAGTACGGCGTAGAAGATTCTCGTTGCATAATTGTCGTTGATGATGGTAACCATGAACAATGCGTCCGCCGGAAACGGCGATATTGTATTCGAAATTGATCCATAAATTAGCGGTGCAACGTAAACTGTAGTCCGCGTCTAGCGGTGTTTCATCGCGTAACGCGGGACAATGCAATATTATTCCGTATAATCAGTATCATAATCGACCGTCTAGTCTGAGAATTCGCACCGCGAACAAAGACAACAACAAACCTCAACATCCTTCTATTCCTACTATTTAGGGGTTTGGTGGTATTGGAATTTAGAAATTTAAGAATTTGGTAATTTTGGCATTAGGGATTCTAGGAATTTAGGAATTTGTTGATTTTGGAATTTAGAAATTTAAGAATTTAGTCATTTTGGCATTAAGGATTCTAGGAATTTAGGAATTTGGTGATTTTGAAATTTAGAAAATTAAGAATTTGGTAATTTTGGCATTAGGGATTCTAGGAATTTAGGAATTTGGTGATTTTGGAATTTAGAAAATTAAGAATTTGGTAATTTTGGCATTAGGGATTCTAGGAATTTAGGAATTTGGTGATTTTGGAATTTAGAAAATTAAGAATTTGGTAATTTTGGCATTAGGGATTCTAGGAATTTAGGAATTTGGTGATTTTGGAATTTAGAAATTTAAGAATTTGGTAATTTTAACATTTAGGGATTCTAGGAATTTAGGAATTTGGTATTTTACTTGATAATTTTAGAATTGAGAAACTTAGTATTGTAATTTGGTCATTTTTAAATTTATTCATTTTGGCGCTCAGTAACTTTGGAATTCGATAATCTTGTAATTTATCAACTGGGAAATTAGTAGTTCTAGTAACTTACTAATTTATTATTTAGCAGTTACCAAATTACCAAATTGTAATATTAAGATACTAAATCACCGAAACTGTTGTTAACTAAATTACTAGAACTACTGAATTACTCCATAGAATAGAAATCGAATCCTTCTATCACTTTTCTTTCAATAATTCATCATACAATCGTCGGGAAAGCATGAAATGCAATTGGTTATGTTTCACAATAATTAATATCGATCAAATTGGTTTATGACGCATGACGTTTGTTTTCGCCGCGGTGAAAACGTTAATTATAAACGAACGATAACTGCAACGGTATCAGGATAAATGATTTTCTTTCGATAAATATTGACAGCTACCTGGCCACGTGATCGACGTTTAATAGTTTAATCGATCCGTATTAGCACTACCGAGGGTATATTATTTCATACTCGGTTGTATCTCTATTTTCCATTGGCCGATATTACCAGTCAATTTCATGCTACTGCCAATATTCGAACCAATAATATTCCCTCGAACGGGTTTGCTAAAATTCATATCAAAATTACCATCGGTACCTCAACCAAACGATACTCGATGAAACGTTGAAACGATTACATCTGAACCTGTTAATCTCCTTTTCTTTTAATAACACTCATTTAATTATTATAATAAATAAGAAAACTGTGGCAATCGTAACAGGTGAACGACAAAAGTTTCCATAGCAAATGACCATAATTAACTTTAAATAAAACTGATTATAATATTTAGATTTCGAGAAAATGATCAAAATAAATGTCAATTTCAGAAAAATAGCGTATCACTATTTTGATATTTACATTGACAATACCTTCTTGCAATCGTTTAATCCATTTTCACCGCTGAAACTCGTCGAATTTTTAACGAGCAGTGTTAGCCGGATTTTAACAAATAACTTTTGACAAAATTCCATCAAGATTGTCGGTCCGCCGAACAATCGGGTAAAAAGGAATCGATGCCCGATCCAATCCGATTCCTTTGCCAGGAGCCGATTCTGGCAGAGTGCATCGGGTCGAAACGCGAACCGGCCACTGACAAATCGTCCTGCATCGTGGCAGCGATGACGTGTCTTTAATCAAGCCGGATAAATACGAGACACACCAGCTTTAAGGATAACGGGACCGTTTCCAAACAGGACGCCAGGACGAAGGACGAAAGATGAAAACTTTCTGGTCAAGGAAATTGGAAGTTCTTCGAGGATTTTAGTGATTAAACTTAGGCGTCAACGGACTGCAATGGCCATTTTTCATTCGGTATATCTTTTACAATCACTAGGATGAAAATGGAACTTCATTTCTGTGGAGCATCGAAGATAATATTTTTCGAAGATAAGATGATTGGGAAAAATTAATAACATTCCCAGTGCAATGAACTTAATATTGCGTGGGTGTGTTAAGGTTAACAATAGGGCTGCATTTAACAATAAAAATCGATTTAATACGAAATAGCAGCAATTTTAATTTAATTAATTGTATTTTATACTATTTCAAATTTCATACTATTAATGTTAACCCTTTGCACTCGAGTGGTGAAATTTCAGTTTCATCTGTATCAAAATATAGAAATTAACAAGTTGGCTGCCACGGGGGTCACCGGTGACCGGCACCCGAAATTTTGTACAATCAAATAATTACCAACAGAAATGATAAAATAAACCACGGATAGCGTTAACATTAAGCTAATAATGCTAGCTATCGATTTGAAAGGTTAAATTTGAAAATTAGTTGATTATACTCTTAATAATTAGGATTTCAACGTGTCTGACTACACACGTCCGTTTTCACTGTGCCAGTCAACGTGTTAAAGAAAGGAATAAAAATCAACAGATTCTCAAATATTTCTTCGTACATAATGCATTTGGTTTCCGGAAGCATAACTGGAAAATAAGATTAAACCACGATTACGTCCAAAAATACTTCGAGTCCAAAGTGTTAAACATAATTTCAGAACACATGAGATCCCTTTTTTCTTTTTTCATTTCGCAATCCACCCGGTTATGTCCCATTATTATAAATTACAAAAAGAAAGACGTTGCAATCGTTCGCCAAACGACTGTCAAATCGTCCAAGAATAAACGATTAAATTATCATCTTTGCGAGCAATTTTGCCTCGTGTTTCAAGCTACAGAATACGATGCTCATACGGTATTCTGTTTGAAACACCCTGTATAACGGGAACAGGGAACAGTTTTACAGTTGGTTATCCATTCTCTCGTAGTACCGGTGCTCTTATGATAAATTAATGTTGCATAGGTTATTTGAAGCTAGGATCATGTGATAAGTTTCCTTAGACACGAAGGATAATGTTGTAACGTGAGAGTTGTAATGAACTTTGAGAGTTTCGGTTACCTACAGTGAACATCGACGCCACCGTGTGCTGAAATTTCCTGAGGAAACCTAACTTTAACAATCACGATCGGACCTGTTTCATTAGAACTTGACCCTCGAACGAACGAAGCCAGGTTACGTACTCAGCTGACCCCTAACATACGATTCGTAGTCCAACGCTTTGATTATCATAGTGTACGATCGGATGTAGTGGAATTTTAGTTATTGGCAATTATTAATTGTCAGATTTCAAGTTTTTATTTTGTATCATTGGAACGATGGTTAATTATTGAGTGTTTAATATTGGGATTATTGAAACTTGAAAATTAGGTATTATTAAATTTTTCGTGCGGGGATTGTTAAATCTTTTAAACTGGGGATTATTAGATTTTTAGTATGGGGACTGTCAAAATTTATAAATTAGAAATTATTACATTTTTAGTGTAAGGATTGTTAAATCTTAAATTTTTAATATGGGAAAATTGTTAAATCTTTTATATTGGGAATTATTGAATTTTTAGTATAAGGATTGTTAAATCTTATAAATTAGGAATTATTAAATTTTTAATATGGGAATTGTTAATTAGGAATTATTAAATTTTTAACTTATTAAATCGAATAAATTAGAAATTATTAAATAACCTAAGGCTTATTAAATCTAATAAACTAGTGATCACCATATCAATTAATTACAAAAAGCACAAAATTTAAAAATACCTTTAAACCTAACATCATCAACGTTCTCAATTTAAACTCAATCTTTATCTTTCGAAATTCTTAAAATCTCAATACGTCTGATTACAAAATGAGTTAAAACAACAAAAATGCCAAAGGAAACTCGCGTGAATATTTTTTATATAAAGCAACACCATCCTCGTTTAATCAACCCTGTCCAAAGTGCTTATATGAACTTGCAGAAAACAAAGGGGAAGAGAAAAAAAAAACGAAAAGTGGAACGCAAGGATGAAATAATCGAATTTCTTTTACTTTCTTTTTTTCTCGCTTTTTCAGCAAACGGTGTCGGGAGAAGAAATTAAGGAAATCGAAGGTGTTATCGGTTTCGAGAAAACGCTTGGGAAGTTCGATAATCGTTCGTCGCGATGTTCCTCGGAATCGATGGTATTTCCGATTAAAAGGTAGAGCACGCTGCAGGTGTAGATATCACCGATGGATACGAGGATTTATGTATTCTAGCTGGTGAAACCTATTAAAAGAGCCCGTTCCTCCTTGGGATCCGACCCAGGGAATTATTAATTCCGATGAAACGGCGAAAACGATCCGCGAGAAAATCGGATAATTGATTTTGCGACCCCTCTCGCACCTCCAACCTCGAGACAAACTTCTAAAAACGAATCCACGATCGAGGATTATACGAACGAATCCCCTGATGTAACTCGATCGATAAGCAGAAAATATACTTTCGTAATCGAGCAAATATCGAAGAGTCAGAATCTTTAATTAACGATTTTCAATTATTTTCGAAGTTCGTGGTTATCCGAAATAAAATAAAAATCAAGAATATCAAAATTAATCGATGTTATCAGTTATCAGTTAAATCCAGACTCGTTTGGGTGATTTTCAAATGTTATTTCATTTCTGAAATAAAGCCTACTAAACACATCGTTGACTCGTTAGTTTTTCGTTCACGATTATTGAAATAATGAAAGTTAATTGCGTTATATTTGAAAATAAATTGAAATTAGGATTTACCCTTCGTAAATTTGAATTATTATCAAATTATTCTATGATTCTGGAGCGGTAAATAATGTGTTAATTTTCGTTCTGTTTCAAGCCATCGAATCTCCCTGTTGAATGATAATTTTAATAAGATCGAAAATGAAGAAATGACAAGAAAAGAAAATGTGTCAAAACGTTTCGTCCCAGATCTGAATCATCACGGTGATCGTTAAAGATGCGCCTTTGTTACGGACCATCGGATAAAGATTTCTGGTGATATTTCATTTTTTACTTCGCCCGAGGGGATAGGGAGGAGCTCGTCGAATCGAAACTATCCAGGTACGCGAGAGACAATATCGTCGATTTCGCGAATTAAATCCACCGTACGATCGGGTTTCGCCTTACGATCCTCCATTGTGAAAGAAATTTTTATCATTCTCTATATCCTCGCCATTATTTCTTTTTACCTTTCGCGAAAGAAACAAAACGAGATTGCACGTAGAAAAATCGTACGTTTTCGTATCGTATATCGACTCGTTATAACCTTTCGAGAAACTTAAATTGCTTTCGTTCAAAAAATTTACAATATCAATATTCCCATTCAAAGTATTTATGATATGAAATATTTCTAGTAGAAAGATTTACGGTATGAACAATTTCTATTGAGATAATTTGCAATATAAATAATTTCTATTGGAATAATTTATAATATAAATAATTTCTATTGGGATAATTTATAATATAAATAATTTCTATTGGGATACTTTGCATTATAAAAAACTTCCATTGGAATAATTTCTGCTGGAAAAATTTGCAATATAAATAATTTCTATCGGAATAATTTATAATATAAAAAATTTGCATTGGGATAATTTGCAATATAAAAAATTTCTATCAGAATAATATATAATATAAAAAATTTGCATTGGAATAATTTGCAATATAAAAAATGTCTATCAGAATAATTTATAATATAAAAAATTTCTATCAGAATAATATATAATATAAAAAATTTGCATTGGGATAATTTGCAATATAAAAAATGTCTATCAGAATAATTTACAATACAAAAAATTTGTATTAGGATAATTTGCAATATAAAAATTTCTGTTGGGATAATTTGCAATATAAAAAATTTCTATAGAAATAATTTGTAATATATAAAATTTCTGCTGGAAAAATTTACAATATAAAAAATTTCTGTTGGGATAATTTTCAATATAAAAAATTTCTATCAAAATAATTTACAATATAAAAAATATCTATTCCAATAATTGACAGTTTACAGTATAAAAGATTTCCACTGAAAAATATTTGCGACATACAAAATTTCTACCAAAAGTATTTGCAACATATTTTGCCTTAATTATTAATTATTCGAAACACAAGCATTCAACTGCTTCAAAAACCATACTGATCGCTTCATTCTTTTCTTTTTTCAATTTTACATTTTAACCCGATAATAGAAACTCCTCGATCGCATAAGGGTTAATTGCATCCCCGTTAACAGAGAATTCGATCGGGTTTCGATTCTGTTTCTCAGTTTGTTAATTCCTTAACTCGATCAGCGGGTAATTTGTTTGCCGATGAAAACCAAGGATAATGAAAGCCCCGGTCGCCCAATTGATCCTTCGCGATCTCAATTAGCAACAATGAAATTATAATTACCCACGAATTGCTCGTTACTATGATATCGAATTAATACGGAACCGAGGATACGGCGTATCGTTCTGTTTCGTTTTTCAACGGTATGCTGACAATTTCATCGCACACTACCCATAATTCGTTCCTAGGCTATTGTTTTATAGTTCATGTTCTCCGTGAATAAAGAATCATTGATTCTGATTAAATCCACCAATAAGATCGTGTAATTAATTCTTCTAGGACCTGAAGCTCGCTGTCCTTCCTCTAATTATCAATTTCCTATATAAAAATTTATTCTGAGAATCTTAGAGTGCTTAGAATAACAATTACACCTACATTCTTCTTCTACAAACGATGAAACATCTCAGATACTGCAAGTTCCAACCAGGTAATCAAATAACATGAAAATTACCGATGGACCATGTTCGGTTATCACAATTTTCGTGCTTTGTCGTATAAACAGTGCCCGCTCTAGGGGCGGGCAGCCCGGGGCGCCAAAAAGGGGCACCATGTTGGCTGTAAGTGTGAGAAAAATATTGATGCGTTAATTACCCAATTAATAGAAAATTTCACGTATCGATTTTGTCGTTCGCTAAAAATGTACAGTACCTAGCGTATTTATATTGTTTATGTCTGAAAGCTATAAATATTTAGCCTATTATTGAAAAATTAATACAGTACTTGATTTTTATTCAAAATAAAAAATATGTACCTTTATTTAAAAAATATATATACAATATATTCTTAAGGGGCGGCAGATTGTCTTTTTGTCCGGGGCGACGTAACCGCTAGAGCAGGCCCTTCGTATAAATACGGGAGTTACAAGGTACTGTCGTGAAACGAACAAACGAGCAGTCGATTTTCCAACAGATTTAGGAAATCTTGGTTTAACGTTGACGTTAATTCGAGCCGATCGTTGGCCACGAATCGTTGCCCCATCTAAAAGCGTCGGTTTCGCGGTTGTCAAACACCTGACCGGCTGTAATTGCTGCTCAAGCAGCAACCGCCGTGATTACCATAGTTTTCCCGTAAACTAATACGTGACCGCGTATTACGAAATATTTTCCGCGGTCGGGTCATGTGGCCACGATCGACCGTGCAATATTCT
Source organism: Stelis phaeoptera (assembly GCA_943735885.1). Classification (NCBI taxonomy): domain Eukaryota; kingdom Metazoa; phylum Arthropoda; class Insecta; order Hymenoptera; family Megachilidae; genus Stelis; species Stelis phaeoptera. Next base: position 12,154,393 of record OX030933.1, read on the forward strand.
TAGAAACATTTGTTAAAAGAAATAATAATTTCATCTCGTAAGTTTGAAATCATCCGTCGAACTCTCCAAGAATCAAATAATTAACAAAAACTAAAAATTCCGTTTATCGTCGAACACCAACGTATACTTTCAAAGTTAAACATGTTCGAGAATAAATTGAAACTGGGTGTTACCCTCCTGTAATTTTTAAATTGTTATCAAATTACAAAGTAGTAGAGCTTCTTTTATCATTCTACAGAGGTAGAGTCGCTAAATCAGTGAAACAAGAATTATTATAGAAATATTTGATCGAAATTTTTCCAGCAGAAATTTTATATATTACAAATTATTTCGATAGAAATTGTTTATATTGCATATTATTCCAATACAAAAATTTTTATATCATAAATTATTCTGATAAAAATCTTTTATGACACCTGTCCGCTCGAATTTCCACGGAATCGCATCTTTGATTTGAGACACTGGACAATCAAAATATTGTGGCGATATAATGTCAGAATTCGTGAAAGTACAATCGGATCTTCGATTCCTTCGGTCGATGAAAAATGTATTCTACGCCAATGTGCACGGCACATTTCGTAGCCCGTCCCACGAGTCACTTTCGAAGGTGTACATATACGAGAGAGCCGGCGATGAATGGACCGGAACAGGTTCTGAATCTTATGCAATGATAAATGAGTGACCCCGCGGCATCGGCTTCACCTGCACACCTGGACGATCCGCTCGGGACGTTAATTCGTGTGTGCGGATGTTAACGCGACGTTGGATGGATCCTCGACCAACGAACATCCACGTAAATCAATCGATCAAATAATCGGTTTCCGGGAATCGACGCATAACTAACGCCGGACGTTGTGTGGCCGACCGATTTCCGTTTCTCTTTCGTTACTTTCTTTCCGGGAATATAACTGTTACATAGAAAATCAGTAAAATAGAATGTTTTGACTGACAGATTCTACGGGGATGGATAGTAAAGAATGTAAATTTGTAATTAAAGAAGAATTAAACACGAGTTTAATTCAACTCTTCTGGGTCGTTTATGGCAGAAACGAATTTATTGTTCGAAATCTTCAACGTTTGCCGTGATGTACGATCGTATAATATAGTGGACGTTTTGAGAAAATATCTTAGAATTTTTCTTTACACCTTTGCACACCGAGCAGCAGTTTTAAGCTTGCAAAAAAAGATTTTTGGAAAAAAAAATACAACCGACTTCGGAATGCACTAAAAAGGACGAAATAATTTTAATTTATATTTCGGAGACGGCGCAAAATTAAAAATCCTGTGAATGAAAGAAGTTGCTAATGTGAAAAAATATGTAAAAGGATTAAAGAATTTTGATAATTTGCAATGTTGACAATTTTTAATTTTGCGCCGTCTCCGAAATATAAATTAAAATTATTTCGTCCTTTTTAGTGCATTCCGAAGTCGGTTGTATTTTTTTTTCCAAAAATCTTTTTATTATTTCTTTCCTTAACACGTTCCGTGCCACAGGTGGTACACGTTGAACTTGATCTTCAGGCCACGTGTACCACCGGTGGTACACACAGACATATTTATTTAATGCGCTGAAAATATATGTTTATGACAAATTTAATTTGGTAAAAAAATATTTCTACTAAAAGATTGAGGCATTATACAAAATGCAGTGTAGAACAAAGCACATAAGTTTGTTTAATTGTTATATTTACAATAATTAAATATTAAACATAAAAGTTTGCAAGTTGGTTAGAAAGTTTGAAGGATTAAATTTTAATTACAAGTTTCTTTTTGGAATATCTTGATACAATTGGAATCCTTATTTATTAATTATTGGAACCACAATTGCGAATTAAAATAACTTCGAAGAACAAAATAATTGAAGGGATAAGCAGCTGGAATGAAATTTTGATAAATAATTGAACAGTACGTTTCGTAATGTGTAGTTTTAATTAATTACCACCTTTGATAAATAATTGAATGCACACGATGATACATACAATGTGGCCGATTATTGGTTTAAGTACCGGAAATTGAGGATAGCTGAGACGATTCTGAACAAATTTCCTTTGCAAATACGTCGGATTGGAGCTTCGTTATAACTGTCATAATAAACGAGACGAAAGATAAGGCGAAACATCGTCGTTAAATCATATGAGAAATAACGGACATGCTATGAGAACATCGAGGATTTATAAATGAATAAAACGATTCTATATAATTGTATACATAACAGGTTTCCATAACAGCGAATGAATATTGCGAAATAACACGCGGATCTTCCGTAATAAAGATGACCGTATCTAATACATAAATCATGAAAATGAACAATTATGACGTCGATTAGCGATAACCATTTCTTCGCAACCTGTTAATTATATCGGAATTAAATTCGTGATAGCAGCACAAATAGCGATCGTTTAATAGCGAAAGGGTTAAAGGTGAAAAGATTCTTTTCTTTTTTTTTCTGCGCCAGAAACAAAGTGCCACGGTATCAATGGACATTCGCTGGTGCCATCCGGCTCAGTGGTTCCCATGCTTTATGATAAATCAAAATTCTTACAATGGATAAGAATTTGTGTAATATCGCGTTCGATAAAAATATGTCGTCTTTTGATTAGTGCGTGGGAGATTAGGGAAATTAACGACGAAAGTATTTCTAAGGGATTTACTGGGAAAAATTGTCGAATTTTCTATTCTCTGAATGATAAATTCTATTAATTCTGTATTAACTTTGGAAATGTGAGTATACATAATATTCCCATTAACCCCTTGACCTACGATTTTCCTGACAGGTGCGTCAGAGCTAAATATTACACTAACTGTAATCAGAATCGAACTTAAAATTGAATCGTAATCAAAATTTGAACTGTGAGGTGCGTCAAGAGTGTGTCGAAGGGTTGAAGTTATCTCCACAAATCAATAAAACAAAGGGTTTCTAAAAATTCGTAGTTCTGTTTTTCGATTTTAGACGCCACTTGTGTTCTTTTTTGTTTGACAAAATTTCTCGCAACTCCCGGGTGTTCTTTTCCAAACGGTGTCTTTGGGAACCACTGATCCAGCTCGCAGCTTCCCTATGGCCCGTGTCAATAACGTTTCGTGCCATATTTTCATCTTTGCACCGGCTACGTGTCAACGTCGTGTCCTCTCGTCTGCCTAACACGATACATTTTTGTCCCTGATTTTACGACACGTTCCACGCCGTATCGGACAGCTATCCCGTCATCAACGTGTTCGTTTCGTTAAAAATCAAAGATAAAGAACGAAAGGAATGGAAAGGATGAAATAACGAAGGATGAAGAAGGACGAAAAGAGGTGAAAATCAAAGTCGGTGTAACGGGCTTTCTTCTCGTCCGGATGGCCTTCGAGCAAACCACATGGTCGTTTCTCGTTTCTCTCTCGGTTTCGCGGATTTTTGGCCGATTTGCGTGTCAAACGAGCCGGGAAATATTCGAGGCCGTGTTTCGAGATTGAAACGGCCGATTCGGAGGGAATCGAAGCTGGGCCGAGGACCGTGAAGCTTCGAATTATTGGAAATTCGATGGGAAATTTTCTTGGCGACCTCGGCTCGCCACGGACGCGTCAAATATTTCCCTGATAAACGGGCTAAAGGGCGTAACTCGAATTTTCATCGAAACGCGACGAATAATCCTACGAGTGTGAAAGTTTTCTTTGTATATTTATTTATTTATTTACAATCTGTCGTAGGTGGCAATAAGTAAATTATTAAAATATCTTATATTCAAAAGAGAAAAGAAATATCGTTTATAGGAATGTTTTATATTCTTTTTTTTTTAACCTGGTGACAGAGATGGTTTCTCTAAGGTTGTACGACCCGTAAGATCTCTGTCAAAAGTTTCAGAAAGATACTTATCTTATTACTAAATAATTATTACTTATTATCTAATTACTAAAAGGTAATTATATTTTTGATTCGTTAAATGAATCCTTAACTAAAGAATCGATCTAAAATCTAAAACACTTCGTTGTTCACGAAAATAAAGACCCAACGGAACGACAGGGTTGAAATAAATCTATATTTACTCGAAAGATAGTAATTTTCCTTTGACCGAGGCAAGGGGTTAAATTTGTCCGTTCCTGGAGGAAACTTTCGTACAGGGTTAAATAAAGCGGAGGAAAACGACCTTTAAATGGCTTGTCGTTCTCTGTTACGACTCCACTGGCCTGTTTTCACCCTCTTCCATCCGATATCGAATTAATTTCTCTTTGCGATTTTCGTTCCGTTAAACAGAACGAAGGATGGGAAGAAAAAGGCTCGTCGTTGCTCGAGTGTCCTTCCGTTCGTTAGCCAGGAATAATTACAAGAAAAATATTTCCCCGTCGACTGGCTGGGAATTAGAGTTTCCCTTTGGAAGCATCTCAATTTCTCCTTTTTGAGTGCTGCTGAAAGTCGTACACCGTTTTGCTAGATTTCACTCTGACCATTCTTATTTCCGTCTGAAAATATGCTTTATTATTACCGCGGTAAATAATAATCGTCGCAAAATCGCAAAATTTGTCTGGGAAGAATAACTCCTATCCTGTTTCGTTTTAATCCACGACTTAAAAAATATCTGATTCCCTGGTTACAACGCGACGAAAAGATCTCCGATAACGAGGTGGATTAACACGCGAATTCCAGCAAGCTTTCCGCGAAACGGAGTGTTTCTATAGAAATGACAAGACGATGGAAAGGATCGTGAATATCGAGGATCAAAGGAGGAAGAGGAATATTTTGATCAACTCCTCGATTAACATATCCCGCGAACGTTTGACGTTCAGAAACGTCGAGCAAGGAAATATTCTTGTCGTTTGTGCCGCGATGGAAACGGTCCTTTGGGGTTAACTGATTTAAAAATCGGGCCAACGCGATCGGTTAAGTCGAGAGTTTCGTCGAGAGATTTCTTCGTGGCTGCAAGGAGTTCGTTAAGAGTCGGCAGCGTTTACCGGAGGATTTGTTTCGTGTTTAATTGCGACCGGCTCTCTTTGGCTCGTTCAGGGACTTGATTTAATTCGGCAGATTCTTTGAAAATTAGTTGGTCGCGAAACGGGCCCGCGGCTTTGTCTCGAAACGGTTCGATGTTTCAAAGAACGACGTTGTTGCAAAACAAACGAAATCCCTTTAATCGAGGCAGGAATTATTGTGGGACGAAATCTCGAGATATCTCGGGAATTTGAATATCAACTGGCTACTTTATTATCCAATTTTGTAGATTTCGATACTTTGTACTTTCTAGAATCAGGGAATATTCGAAAAATTTGTCGTAGTCCGATCCGTCAGTTGTTTTAACAGCAATTATTTAATTAATCACACGTCGGTTTGTTCGATTCTTGCAAAATTTGTGCAACACAAACGGCTGAATATTACAAATAATAATGCATCATATTTGTTGGCGATAAAATTACAAACTCTGGTATATTTTCTACATCGACTCCCAATTCTAAAATAATTACAAATCACAAATTCGTTGTTTTTATTATCCAAAGATTCCTATACCTGCGCAATTAACGTCTCGACGTTCGGCAGAATAAGGCACCAAAAGTTTCCTTAAAATTAATTATAGAAAAGGAGGTAAGATTACGTAACATAACGTGTCCAAGGATCGATCGATCGACGATGTGCTCGTTCGTGAGTGGAATTCTTGCTTGCTCGGCGGCTACGTTGGTTACACACACTTGGTGAATAGTCAGGAGAGATGTCCACCTTATGGCGGTCGTATAATTTCAAAGACCTTTAAAGCTGACCTGAGTCAACAAGAACGAGCGGCCAAGGAACGTGGGAAGCGGTGTGGACAGACAAGGGGGTACGCGGCACCCTTGAAATATTTTGCGATTCTTTTCTGTTTTTTTTTTCTTTTTCTTTCTATTCTTCGAAATTTTCATCAGCGTCGATACGTTTTATCTTCGAAGTAATTCTGACGATAATCGATGCTGAAACGTTCGTCGATCGTTCCACACGTGGACTATACCGAAAATGGCAAATTAATTCGCGAAACACGGTCGTCATGACTTTCATTAACATACGGATGGATCTACAGATCGTTCAACTAATTAGTATTCTCACCTAATCATCGTTCCGTTAAGTGTCTTCCTTTCATCAGCCTTTTTCTTTGACAGTTTTTATCCATATATCTTTTTTTTTTATGCGATTTGGCGGGTACCTGCTTCGTAATGATCTAAATTTAGAGTCGTCTTAAATCGAACCCAAGTTCATGACAGAAAAGTATCACGAAATGGTACTTATGGTACACCAATTTGAAGGTTAAAAGTTAATGAAAAGTACGGTATAAAGTTTTTGATGGAATTTTTATTACAAAATGGCTGGCTACCAGTTGAAGCGAACAACGACTGATTTATAAACGCGTTGAATCTAATCAAAATTCATGACAGAAAAGTATCACGAAATGGTACTTATGGTACACCAATTTGAAGGTTAAAACTTAATAAAAAGGACGGTATAAAGATTTTGTTAGAATTTTTATTACAAAATGGCTGACTGCTAGTTGAAGCGAACAACGACTGATTTATAAACGCGTTGAATCTAATCAAAGTTCATGACAGAAAAGTTTCACAAAATGGTACTTATGGTACACCAATTTGAAGCTCAAACCTCGTACAACAAGAAATGAATGAAAGTTTGTACCGTGAGACATGACCCACTCTGCGGGAAAGGATTGATTGACTCGCAGACTGATTCGTCCGCTGGTCTGACGGAATGTTAATCACTGGACGGGCCGATTATAAGTAGTCTGGCCGCGTTTTCGTCGGGCGTTCTCCGATCGAATGTAAACAAGCCGGTCGCCTTTTAGCATACGTATGCGTTCTGGATCTAATTGGACCGGCTCGTTGTACTATATTCCGTCGAGCGAGCGGAATTCGCGCGGAAACCAGAGACGATTACGCGTTTAAATTTTCCCGATCGATTATTTTTCCTTCCAATTTTCTCTTCTTTTCAGAAACCTTTTGTTTAACTAAACGTCCGAATTTGTCCATAAAAGAAATATCATCGCCGAACGATGAAAATAGATTGGTTCACGATCGTACACCTGGTTTGATGCGTCGAAAATGCCGGCCGAGGCCGGTTTAATGATTCGTATAAAGCTTTGATCATGTTAATTGGGTACGATTAAATGGTGGGGAGAGAGGAGGGGGGGAGCCAATGATATCCCGTCACGTTAGGCGCGTTTCGTTGCTGAAAATTAATTCGAACGGAGGCAGCTCGATTGCCCGACCGGAATACGTTTAATTATTAATTAGCTGGCATCGTGACGCTCGGTGGCATCACGATAATTAATATAATAATTAATATACGAGAGGTATTACGAATTTAGTGAATCGTATAACTGGATAATGGCACGAGTACGCGCGAATTTTCGTTCCGATTATATCTGTCCTAGTTCCGAAAAATATTCTTGTCTTATTATCACGAAAACGAAGCTTCGAATCGTAAACTGTCATAGGACTTTTTTTTAATCGGGGACTGTCTAAGAAGTAAATGTCGGAAATTCTAACACGATTTCATGACTTAAAAGTATCACGAAATAACATTTGTGGTACATCAATTCGAAGCTTGAGGAATAACAAAAATGATGATATAAATGTTTCGTCGATATCTTTCGTATGAATAAACCGATTCCTCGTTGAAGCCAAGCTATTTATATTTCGGTATCGCTCGTTAGCGAGTATCCAATCATTTGCTTCAACCATTTCGTATCACGAGCATCGATAAAACTTTCACGTAACCATTTTCCTTAAACATTAAACCTTCAATCGATGTGTCACAGATGCCATTCCACGAAACTTTTATGTCATGAAATCTCGCCAGACTTTCGGCACAAAGAAATCATGATTTGTCGATCTACTTCCACGCAAAAGATCCGTGCACCATCGAATTTATTCAACTTTCAAGAACAAAATTTCGAAAAGCAAAGGGATCAAAAGATGCAGTTTGGTCGATACGTTCTTACTTCTCGGAGAGGTAGCAACACAGTTGCATTTTCAATCCTGTGGCAAGAAGAACCGTCAAGATTCTTGGTCCGCTCCGTCAACAATGCGAGTGGACGGACACCTATCGTCAAGCAGAGATGGGCTGGCATTTGGTCAGACGAGGACAAGAACCGAGCTCATTCAGCCCCGCGGTGGACACAGAAACACGACGGATACTTTGTACTAGTTTTTCCAGGCCGGCCCTCTGCTAGGCTGGCATTATTATGTGTTCTCGGTACGGGTAATTAGCCTGGACGTAGGTAGCCAACGTACCGGGTGTTCTGGGCGCACCTACCGCCACGCTCGTCGAATCCTCGTGTTGCTTCCATCTTCTTATCCCACGGTCCCAGTTTCCCCGCTATATAACTTACGATCGCCATCTTCGGTTGCGATCGTTGCGATCGTTGCGATCGTTGCAATCTACCGTTTCGATCGACCCTCGCCAAGCTTCCGTCATCTTTTCCCAATCGAACGCTTCCGATAAGTGTCTGTATCCACTCTTCTGCATCGAAAAGGCTTGAATTTGAATCGGAAAACGCACTCCTCCCGCGCTGTCGATGATTCTCAAAACATGCTTGAAGCGAACGGAGGCGGCTCATCGGGGTCGAACATCGTGATATCAATCGGAGAGCAAACGGAAGGGAAAATAAACGAAAGAAATCGGGTCGAGGGGATTGGAACGGTTCGCAAAGTTTGGTCGAACGCGTTGCCATTATGCGATTGCCGGGACTTTGGTGTGCAAGAAGAGTCGACCCGAGCAACGGGTGCATTTACGAGCAGAAGTAGCTCTATCAGGACGAAGAAACGTAACGAGGAGTCTCTCGCGAGCGCGTTAATTAAACCTGAGATGCTCGTTTTCGACGTCGATTGCCTGACCTCCGCGTTGCGGCATCGTGTAAGAAAATTTCGGTATTCCGTGCGATTTTCCGTCCAACTTCAATGGACTCGTGATGATTGATTAAACGTGGGAGTTTCGTTGATGATTCTTGTGGATTTTGATCTCAATGGAAGATTTCCTGTACGCGGAGAAGCTTGATTCAACGAATGGACTGGTGATTGATTAATTAATCGTACGATTTTGGTAGAATTTTAAATAGTTTAAATAATTTTGTACTTTTCGTTCTGTACTTTATTCTATACCACTTCAGTTAATTGACGACAAAACATAATTATTCCTGAAACTCGAAACTTTCCTTCATTTAATCGAATAGTTAATTTTAAAACATAAGAAGGATATGTAAAAGGTTGAATATTTCAAGGTTAATTAATAAGTTAAATATTTCATGATATTTGGCCGATGATAGGTTAAATTCTTTACACAATTGATTTCCGAACGTCAGATAATCCTTTTTCAGGATGGCACGCAAGTTTCAGTATTTGGTAGAGATACCGTTCGGAAGAAGTTTCCTGTAAGCGACAAACTTTAGAAGTTTGTATATCCTGCAAGCGTGAAAACAAGCTGACGCCTTTTAAACAGTTTCATCGAGAAACGGTTAGCGGATAAGCTAATTGGAAGTGAAATCTTCGAAACATCTGCTGACACCTGAAAACTTTAACTCGACCTGAAACGCGATTGATACTTCAGCGTTAAATGGCTTGTAAAAATCGAACGTTGGAACGAAACGAAATCGAAGAACGATCGATATTGGAATAGAGTGAATACAAATATTAAAACGTTCGATTAAAGTGCTTTCGATTTCTCTACTATCCGAATAGACTGCTTTCGTGTTCTCCAATAACCAAATAGAATGCTTTCGAGTTTCCTGATATTCTATTAGAGTGCTTTCGAGTTTCCTAATATTCGGTTAGAGTGCTTTCGAGTTTCCTAATATCCAATTAGAGTGCTTTCGAGTTTCCTAACATTCGATTCGAGTGCTTTCGTGTTCTCCAATATTCAAATAGAATGCTTTCGAGTTTCCTGATATTCTATTAGAGTGCTTTCGAGTTTCCTAATATTCGATTAGAGTGCTTTCGAGTTCTTCAATATTCGCAATAGAGCGCTTTAGAGTTCCCTAACATTCGATTAGAGTGTTTTCGAGTTCTCCAATATTCGCAATAGAGCGCTTTAGAGTTCCCTAACATTAGATTAAAGCTCTTTCGAGTTCCCCAATATTCAATTAGAGTGTTTTCGAATTTCTTGTCATTCAATTAGAATGCTTTCGAATTTCTTGTCATTCAATTAGAATGCTTTCGATTTCCCTACCGTTCAGATAAAGCGTTTTCAATTATTCCAACTATCCGAATACAGAATTCTGATTCGAAACGGTTGCAATCGTTCAATGCAAAAGGATTCATAAATCTGATCATAGCCCTTTTAAAGCCAACAACGAACGATTCACAATCGTAATACATTATAACATAATACTAATTCCACTGTATCTCAGGACCAGATGTTCGGCCGCATACACCATACCCTGATAACCTGGAATAGTTCCATATCGTTCGTTGGTACCTGAAGAATATCCAGTTGGCACGGAATCGTTTGGAAGGGGGACCAAGGAGATCGGGTAAAGTTTTCCAGCTGGGATGATGTATAGAGCTGGCCCAGCACGTAGCATGTAAGATTCATTCGCCACGAGCCAACCGATTCGTTGGTAAGGAGAGACAGAATCACTTATAACCGATCCCCAGGACAAGCAGGGAAACAAGAATTTCGTCGAGGACGACAGAAGGACCATTCCGGACGGATAATGGACGCTGGATGATGGAAAGAAGGCGGCAAAGATGAAACAACGTATTTCCGGTCGTCACGGTTTCCCGGGCAAAAAGCGTGTTCGGAAGACGAAAAACGCTTCAGGAAGTGGAAGACACATTTTGTTTCGATCAAGAATTTCTTCCTTGTATACTGTATTATTCGCTTGTTCGTCGTCAAACGCAACGAACGTATGATGTTCGTTCGTTAAGTGTCGGTGTGGGTCGGAAATCATCTGGACGTTATCTGTCACGGTTTGAATTTAATTACCGGGAAGCTTCTGGATTAATCGAGGATTCCATCCCTTTAATTAACCCCTTCCATTCATTACTTGTACACCTTTTTAACACAACCACCTTCATGGTACATTATGTTATTATTTACTAAATATGGTTTAGTCGAAAATTTCCTGGACAGTGTTTTCAATCATTCACGAATCATACTCATCGTCTATGTATATCAGAGGTGGGGTACGTGCGGCCTCTGTGAGTTTCCTGTGCGGCCTTCATAAAAGCTAGCTCTTGTATTAATTTTAAAATTATTTTACGTATTGTTGCTATGTTAGTTTTTTGTAACTTGATATTATTATTTTTCTATTGTATTTCTTTAAGATGAAATAGATTTATTTAACAATACTTCTACTAATATCATTTTTATTTGAAGTGGTATTTGAATATGTAGTTGTGTATTAAAATTCAAAGATCTGGATGAATAAATAACTAAAAATACCAACAGCGAAATATAAAAAACTATACCGGCCTCCTTTATTACTGTCTAATTTAAATGTGGCCTCTAATGGTAAAAAGGTTCCCCACCTCTGGTCTATATTATTACGAATACTTTCACTATTCTAATTAAAAATAATAAGATGTCGTAAAAGTAACGACTAATACTATCCGACGAAATTGTAGACAGCTGCTGTTTAGCTTGGTCACTTGTCTCGGAGGGTGAACTCTGAGCCGGAAGTTTATCACTTGGAAACGAGGTGGAAACACAGATTCTTACCCGATCAAGGGTTTTTGTACTTTCCATACAATATCCGCAGGAACAGATGGCACGCATAGATTGTGCAACACAATGGTACACGTCGAACCGTGTGACGTTGCATTTCTTCGGGGTTCAAGGAACTGCTACAAACCACTAGGAAAAATGAATCACGAATTTAATTGCCAGCCGAATAATCGATCCGTTTCATAAATTTTACGTTTCGATATTCTACTGTCTAATTCGAATCGAAAATTGATTATCATCCGACAAATTGTTATAAACGATTTAACCATGACCGGATTTTTACGTTTCGAAATTTCAAGAGACTGACCCAGGGTCTGCCATCGAACGACGAAACGCGTTAGAAACAGATTTACCTGGTTTGAATTATTCCCACAATTGTGGAAGTTCCAGGGGGCGATGGGGGTGGCGGCCGGGGTCCGGGGTAAGGTACAAGACGATAATTTTCCATCTGGAGAGGGATAAACGCGGCTCGAAAGCGGAACAGCTAAAGTTCTTAGACATTTACAACGACCGTAACGTCGAAAGCTCGCGGTCTACTAAGGTACGTAAACTCCTCGGCTGGTTGGGTGGTCTTATCCTAGCGCCAACTATTCTTGGACATCCTCTCCGTTCGCGCTTAACTGCACACGATGTCCTTTAAGTTGAACGTTTAGACGAACAGGGGAAGGAGATTGGCCGAGAAACGTTCGAGAATCGAATTATTTCGAGGGCGATGTACGGAGAAATTTTCGAGAAAATTGTAAATTGTAATCAGAATTAAATTTAAAATTCAATTGTAATGAAAGTTCGAACGACAGAAGTCACATCTGAACTGTGAGGCGCGTCACAAGGGGTTAACCGGTGTTCCACGAAATTATGAAAGGCCGAATTTCTTTTTTAAATGATAGAATCAAAATAGATAAATCATTGTAGCCTCAAATAAATTTCATTCAAGAATATATACATACACATTTGTAATTAATTTTATTCTTTCTGTTACGTAATAATCAGTTTAATTTTTAATAAAAATCATGTCTGTATATCTTTTTTTTTCTATATATTTAATAATATATTTTCTAAAATATATTTATTTCTTGAATCATTAATTTTGGTGTTCCGCAAATTTTTCAAAATGCTTTATGAAACAAAAGTTGATTATTCTTTTTGGTATATTGGATTGGATTTTACAAACTGAGTTGATTAGGTTATTCAACGCATCTGGTATGCTCAGAATTGTTTTGTATACTTTACTGTGTACATTAGGGTATATTAATTTTCTTTAATTTTTCTTGTTTATAAATTATAATTATAAATTAATTTTGTATCGTATAAAAATGTAATTTTTCTCACGATTTAGAATAAGAGCATTTGCCTCCCGGTCAACGTGTATACACTTAACTAGTTTTATACTAGTTCGACGAAATTTTGTGTTAATTTTGAAATCAGGGAAAAGCTAGTGATACGTTCTATTTCATAATTAAGAAAAATGGAGATAAATTAAGTGTTAACATTAATTTTCGATAATATTTATTCGACTTGAAAAAGGTATTCAAGTGTTAAAGAAAAAAGCGACATTATGTAACATTGAAAATTGATTATTCATATTCTAAATAATTAATCAACTTCGAACACTACATACGCAAAAATTGAGACTGACAATAATACAAACTAATAAATCAAAGCTCTAAATTTGAAGATTAATTACCCGTATCATTAACAATTTACAATCCGAACACTCAAGTCGTGCCAACAACATAATTTAATATCCAAAATTAATTTCTTAATATCCCGAGCAATTAAAATTTCAATCTATCTTTGATCAACGATCTTCTTCCGATCTCCCGTTCCATTTTTCATAATCAACGCCTAAAAGAAAAATCTATAACGAGCGCATCGGATGAAAAAAAAAAAAAGACGAAAGAAACGAAGAGATAGGTAATTTGCATCGGGCACGTGAATCGAGCCGGTCGCGATACCCGTGGAATTGGTTTAAATAAATTTACATGGATTAACCGAATGCATGGCGGCCGATGTGGACGGATCAAAATCGAAAACGAGCCGAATCGTGGGTGATCGATCATCGGTCCACCGACGAGTTCTGGTTACACGTTACACGTCATCGTTGGTGCGTTAACCCTGATCCTGACCCGTAGGAATTGCGCAACGCACACTCGTGGATCCATCGATCGATCTTGAACAATGACGCCGTCTAGTCGGTCATTCTCGTTCGTTCTCTGATATGTATCGTTCCGACAAGATTGCCGGTTAACTTTCTTCGAACGATAGTCGACAATGGAGTGACATTTTTTTTTGACATCGATCTGGATCTTCGTCGATAAACCCATTACAGCCCAGAAATTAAATTCTAACGAATAATTAATTAACTGTACGGTTGATACAATTGATTAATTAGTGTGTTTCGATAATACGTGGGTAATAAATATTTTACGAAACGAACGGAGGCTTCCACGAGTGTCCCGCAATTAGTTAGTTTATCGAAAAATCATGGCAAAATACTTTTACAAATGTCTGACGTATCAAAGTAAGAAGAAATAAAAGTTGGAACGAATCTTGGGTTAAATCATCAGCTACCAAATTGTTTAAAATTAGACGAAACCTGTATGAAAATACATGCCCTGATTTTATTTCAAGGAGGAATCAAGTCGTTGCCACACGCCTTAGAATTGGGCACACAAACATAACACATATCCATTAAATACGTAAAACTCCGCCAGCTATGTGTAATTTTTGTAACATAGTAACATAATTTTTGTAACATTTCGAACTCACGATCGAACACACTTTAATTTTCCCTGTAATTTTCCTGAGTGTGCCAATAATCAGGGAAACCTTACTAAAATAATTTCATTCCTCAAAGATATAGGTTCACATCATCTTAAATAATTTTTGACACTCCCTCTTCCCAAAGAATCAGTATTCTTAAAGAGGAGCCGTCAGAATATATAGAATAAGTTATATATTCTACCATATCTGTGTTACACTGTGACACTGTAAACCTTATAAATTAACAATATAAAAAAAAAAAACAAGAAAATGTCTGACGTAAATACCAAAATTTCCATCCCGTGTCGAAGGAAGTAAACAAAAAATGACTAACCTGGTTTGATCTGTTGAGGCTTGGCCCAAGTCCAGGACGTTTCCAGGAGCACCAGCAGCAGGACCATCAGGATCCATCGGAGGCTGCTCATCCTGGTCCTCCACTCGCCGGAAGGTCCTGGCTAGCCTGGCGAATTCGGCCAACGAAATCAACCAGCGAGAAACTTTGTTTTTTTTTTTCTTTTTTGGACGGACGAGCTGACCTCGACTCGCGGAGGTCGTGCGCCACGGTTCGAATAACAATCGGTACAACGATCGGTGAACGTATAAACGTGAACGATCGTAAGACGAGTGAGGATGAACTGACAGACGTGCGGGCGTACGCACGAGTCAATGAAGTGAATGGTACTCACCCATAGGAGCCCTCACCTTACCCAACCCAGACCCCGTTCCCTCGCCACCTTTCTCTCTCTCTCTCTCTTTTACCTTGGCTCCCTTCTTTCTTCATCCATCTTCTTCTTCTTCTTCTTCTTCTTCTTCTTCTTCTTCTTCTTCCTCTTCGTTGTCGGCCTCTTGCCGGTATCCTTCGGCTTGTTCACTTGCTTGCTCCGCGTACGAGTCCTGGTCTTTCATCTTTTCTTGTTTCCGCCAACATCTTGACCCTTTTCTCTTTCTTTCCGACCCGTGTGCTTTTACTCGACACCGCCGATTTACCGACCCCTTCGCCCCTCACCCCACACCTTCATTCAACCTTTAAACCGACGACGCTGAATGGCGAGACGGTCAATGGTGACCGAGTCGAATCTAACTTTATGGAATAATTATGAAAGGATGGAATCTGGGAGAATTATATTGTTAATGTATCGATAGCGTAAGGTGGGTAATCGGAGGTTTATGTTTGGAAATCGTCTGGTCTTATGTTTTAGGAATTATTAAAGATTCCAATCGTCGGGTTGCGTACGTCTTTTTATCGTGGCTCGGGTGTAATTTAATAGGACGATTAAAAATGAAATCAGATGGAATGTTATTCGTATAATATTACTGAAGCAAATAGTTTTTAATAATAATTAGGATTCCAGCGCGTGGCAATAAAAAACGAAATATCATTGCCACTATATTGATAATAATAGCGTGGAGCATTGAAAGCTTAAATTTGAAAATTAATCATTTTCTAATTATAATCCTTAATTATTGGAGCTTCGATGCGTTATAAGTTTGGAAATCATCTAGTCTTATATCTTACGAATTATTAAAAATTCCAATTGTCGTGTCACGTACGTCTTCGCGCCGTGGCTCGGATGTAATTTAATAAGGACGACTAAAAATGAAACGAGACGAAGTGTTATTACTATAATATTACAATCAAACGTAGGAATGACCGAATATCATTCCCAATGTATTAATAACAATAACGTGGATCACTGAAAACTTAAATTTGAAAATTAACCATTCTCTTATCATCCTTAATTATTATTGAAGCTTCGTCCAATTACCAGCTATGATCCCGTGATGCCAAGTCGAGTGTTACTCGTCAACATTAACCAGCCGAATAAAAATTAATGTAACAGAAACGAAAATCCAACGATCGTGCAAAATTTCATTAAAATTCTAGGATATCTTATTGGTATCTCCTGTCGAGAGTGTCTTCTCTTCCCCAATGTCTGACGGTACACTTGCTTCTCTCGAAGCGAACGTTTTTGTTCATCTCTGGGTCCTCTTTCTTTTTCTTATCATCCCACCAGTTTTCGCCGTTCTTCCCCCTCAGCGTTTTAAACGCTGTTCCCTTCTTTCTCTCTTCATTTCCTTCTCCGCCTCTTGTTACGGTACCCATGCCCTTCTATGTTTTTCGTTTTTCTTCCTCCTGGTGGTTGCTCGTCCTCCTCCATCTGTTCTCCCCCCTCCCCACGTTCGTGCAAACGTGTCCCTTCCCTTCTTATCTGAATCCACCTCCGCGTAGGATGTACCTACATCGTCTTTCTTCCTCCCTCTTCTTCTCCTTTGAGCAATAAGATCCCCTCGATACGCTCGCTTCTAACTGCAAGGATATATGTACTTTACGACTGCTTCGCTCGGGAGCTTCTTCAGGATTTCCATGCCCACGATCATCTTCGTTTCGCGTGCTCCTGCTCGTCTATATCCTCGTGTTCCGCCATATTACCGGTTACCGTTCCTGGTGAACCGCGATCGTACCATTTCGACGGAAATTATTCACCCTGTTGCGGCATTCGATGGATGGTTTTGTTATTTTTCATTTTTCACGGGAGAAGATCTTTTTTCTTTTCTTACAAACGCAAACTAGGGGTTTCTTCTCTTTTTTTAAAGGAAGGTATACGAGGTGTGTTTGTACCATTTTGCGATTCTGAATTATTTCAGAGATAAACAGTTTTCGTTGTGCAAGATATGGGGTACTTTTAGATTTATAGTTTTCATAAAAACTGTAATAAACGATTTTGCAACTTTTCAGTTTCAACGGAAAGAGATGCTATTCTTGTTAAAAAGTTGCAACTTTTTAGCTTCGAGAGCGGAGAGTTCTATTTCTGGATGAATGCAAACAACCCATTCTCGTTGGAAAATATATTTGGGGTATTATTTAAATTTCTCATCTGCTTTGTAAGTTACAATCAGTTTTTGAAAATTTTTCATTTCGCTGAATGTATTTTCAACGAAATTCATAGAAACTAAACGTAACTGTTCTTCCCACGATCTTATCATCCCCCGTTTTGTCTCGATCGCATTCTTCCTTCGATACTTATTTATTTCATCCTTTCTTTCGTTTGTCTATAGCATCCGAAAAGATGAGCTTCGCCAGTGTCCTATGCAAACATCCCTGTTATTTGTACGCCGTTCCCACGACACGATGGAAACGTTACACCGTTTCGAAATCATTTGACTTGGTAATACGATTGTCTGTTTACCCATCTTTCTTTCGCTTTCTCGAACAAGACCAAAAGCCAGGGGAAAGAAATAAACCAAGCAGAAATAAAGAAATGAACTTCCGAAAATCTCCCACACACCCGATCACCTTGATCTTGACATATGTTATCAAAGTCATCCCCCTGAGTAATATTTAGAAGGTTAATAGTCGCCGAACATTGGGTTAGGGTTAGGCTGTACCCCTTCCCGCCTGTATGTCCGCTTCGACGTTAAAATTAAAAGTGTATAACGGTATATAACTTTCTTTGTTAATAATTTTTTAATAAACTATTTTTAATAAACTCAGGGGGTGTGACCTTGATAAGGTATATCAAGATGAAGGTGATCGGGTGTGAAAGTTTTTCGGGAGTTTATTCCGATATTAGTATTTCTTAAAATTATCGTGGTTGTTCGATCTCTTTGGTATCTGATTAGAATTAACCCTTAGGAGAGTGGTTCTTAACATTTTTGAAGTCAGGGGTTAATAATATAATGACTGACCTCTAGCAGTAAAAGCAAATAATCCAAATTCCAAGAAATAAAATCCCTCGAAAAATACAATAATGCTTCGATTAAACTTAGATATATAAATTTTTTAAATAAAGCGAAATATTAAATTTATTTAAGTTGTCACCGTAGATATTCAAAGGTTAACCTTAGTATGCTAAAACAACGCCGTTTTCCAATTTTTAATTTTATTTCATCCAACTTCTGAGCAAAACAGCTGTAGATTTCGACAGGGTCGAAACTATCTTTATCTTGAACTCTTTTCTTCTTTATCCGTGGCTCGTTTCGAAAGACACTGACGGTCCTCCAGTCGAGAGGAAACGAAAATCCCGACGAGGTTCAATCTCGACCCGGACGATCTCTATTACGTAATCTGTCGGCTATCGGGTATCATGGTGCCCCATGAAATTTTCTGATGCAGTCACGATGTGAACTCTCGGGGTTCCCGGACGAAAACCAGCCCGGGATACTGATTGTCGGTATCGCGCCTCCGGGACCGGAATTTAAAGGCTTATACGCAGTCACGAGGTCGAAAAAATTCATTTTTTCAAAGAAGGATGTTTTGGATACTGGAGCTGCTGTTGAGGATCCCCATTGACTTAGTGCAAGTTCTTACTTTTATGGACAGCCAGAATTTTAATCACGTTTTTCTCAAAACTACATTTTTTAGAGCAGTGCGTAAGATAAGTCAGAAACCACTGCAACTACTGTCTTTAATATGAGAATAACCAGGGATTGAACGGATCGTTTTTTCATTTTTTTGTTT
The DNA here is from genome assembly GCA_943735885.1 of Stelis phaeoptera. Taxonomy (NCBI): domain Eukaryota; kingdom Metazoa; phylum Arthropoda; class Insecta; order Hymenoptera; family Megachilidae; genus Stelis; species Stelis phaeoptera. Next base: position 12,173,283 of record OX030933.1, read on the forward strand.
ATAACACATTTTACAAGCAACGATGGACCGATTTTTTGAGTGAGAATCATGACTGTTTGTTCAAAACCGCACTGAAAATTCAAAATTTAATATTTTACAATATCGATTCGTGCAATCCCGAGAGAAATTCATCTACTAACAGAATTTATTTGGTTTTTTGATGTCGGATAACCTTGTGATGAGTTATGTTACACACAGCAAGGCATCGTTTTTTGAAACCTTCTCCGACAATCTGCTTCCAACCATTCAATGTATAATATTTTTTTATGAAAAAATTATATAATGTTCTTGAAATATTACTCTTTTATATACAAACAGTTCCACATAAATTAATCGATCAGATGCTTTTACAAAAATTCGCAAGGAATCGCTTTTTTTTCGTCCTCGTGACTGCATGTAAGCCCTTAAGAATACTACGCTTTTCTAGGGATAATAGCGATATAGAGTAAGTCTCGCCATTCGTCTTATACTTAAATGTTCCTAGGGACAGTATCGAATATCCTACATTTCCCTAGGAAAAAAGGGCGCCGTTAAAATTTGAAATTCTCAATAGAAATTTTATTCAAAGTCATAAAAGTGTACAGGGCCGAATATCCTATGTTTCCCTAGGAAAAATTGCGCCATTAAAATTTGAAATTCTCAATAGAAATTTAATTCAAAGTCATAAAAGTGTACAGGGCCAAATATCCTAAGTTTCCCCCGAGGAAAAAACCGCCGTTAAAATTCAGAATTTTCAATAGAAATTTAATTCAAAGTCGTTCAAGTGTACAGAGTTCAAGAAAAAGGGCGCCGTTAAAATTCGATCGACTTTCAGTTACAAAAGCAGTCCAATAAAAACGGTACGTTAGAGGTGAATCTTTGAAGAAAATTATTTGGAAAGAACGAATAATTTCCTGGTACCGTAGATAACAAATACCCGCTGTTAGCGAAACGACGAGCGACTACGTTTCATTACCAATCATTGGAATACTATGGGTTTGTAAATAATTCAATCTTGAGCCACTCAGCCGCTTCTACGAAGCGAGCGAAAAACTTGCTCGTGTCTCGTTCCCTGTTCGCGGATGGAAGAAAACGGATCACCCAAGACCTGACGCGCTTTCGATTGAAACGAATCAACGGGGCCCACGCGTTAACCCTTTCGTACGCGATTAATTTGAATTTCGACGTTTGAAACTAACATCTGCAACTCAACGTCTTGTTGATCTAAAAAAGTGAAAGAGGTTACTCTTGTTTTCAATTTTTCTTTGGTTGTAGCACGTCTGACATTTGTTGTTTTAATAATCAAAAGTTTATCGATCGATTCTCAATACTCAGAAATTGTGGTAATATCCATAACACAATATACGCTTTTTCCTATTACGGTCTAAATAGGTTGGGTTAGGTCAACCTCTAGATTAGTTTGATTTAGGTTAAGAAAATTATTCGGACACCTTTTAAAACACAACTCCCTCTTTTGATATTGGACCAAATGACTTGAATTTTTTTTTTTTTATAAACTAGAATAACTTACTTTTGTGTTTCTTACTTTTGGGGCCTGCTGTTCCAAGCGTAGACCCTCGGTATCGGTTTCAACAGGCAGACTCGAACACCGCAACAATAGGACCGCTTTTATGACTTGCCACTCAAACAGAAATATTTCCGTCGAAAATCAGTAAACTTCTAAGCGCTATATCTTGAAAATTAATAAAAATCGGGTAAATACATTAAAGCTTAATAAAAAGCACTACCGCATGATAAAAAAAAAAAAAATACATAGTTCCATTTAAGAAACGAGACTTCACCGTCATATCTTTTAAATTAATAACATACAAAAATTTTCGTTTAAGCCAAAACATAGATCCCATTCTATCCTGCAATTTCCATATAAACAATTTTTTGGTGTCATCAATAGTTATTGAAATATTACGACTGTCACACTTTAGCGTGGACACCCTGTATAAGGGTCTCACGGAGCTCGACCCTAAAAGAGGGTTGCGAAGGAAGAAACGCAATGTATGTACATCGCACGAAACGGTCCGATAAAGAAACCGAAGAGGATGGCGTAGCGGGAAAGCGTGCCGTGGACAAGTCTATCCATCTTGTTCATCCGACAAATCTAAGGAACTGAAAGAAGACGAGGAAGAAGAGGCAGAAGGGAAAAAGGATTCTCTCATGGGGTTCGATCACGAGACGCAGCAAACGATCAAACGGCATCCGAGAACAATCCTTTCATTTTTATTCGACGCTGAAGAACCGCTCGCAGATGGATCGACCTCTCGGCGTACGCAGACATCCGAAAGCGAAAAGCTGACTCGTTGCAAGCCGAGTTATGGATTTTTATTCAAAATCTATCCCGGTACCTCGATTTCTCTGTCTTCCCGATAACTCAGGCTCGTCGTTTATTAAATCAGACTCGCGAGAGATCCTTTGCCGAGCTTTTCTATCTCTCTTCCGATAGGAACTATCGTCTTTGGCAGAATACAATCTTGACTATGTAGGATTGTTGAATTTTACCCGCGATCTGAAATTGTTTTTCTTTTTTTTATATCGAATATTGTGGCTCGATGATATTTTCGTTGGAATATTGGCCTGGGTATGTAAATATATATTGATTTTCTTTCAATCGCAGGTTTGCTTCGGTATTTTAATTTAGAATGTCTTGTAATATTTGGCGATCTGTAGCTTTGTTTTTGAGATTGAAACGAGTTTTAATAATTTAAGATACCAAACTTCCCGAGACAACCAACGTAAGAAATATCACCGAGTGACCTGCACCCGAAGCTTTTCACCGTTTAACGCGTTGACTGGCACAGTGAAAACGGACGTGAGTAGTCAGACACGCTGAAATTCTAATTATTAACAATACGATCAACTAATTTTCAAATTTAACCTTTCAATTCGATAGCTAGCATTATTATAGCTTAATGTTAACGCTATCCTTGGTTTATTTTATCATTTCTATTGGTAATTGTTTGATTGTAAAATATTTCGGGTGCCGGTCACCGGTGACTCCCGTGGCAGCCAACGTGGTAATAATTAACCCTTTGACTGCTAAAATGTACGCACGGTAAATTAAAAGATTTCAAGTAAAAATTACCTCAGCTTCGACTATGATTTTTATTTCTTTGTTTCGAGGAAAGCAATTATTTTTGACTGTTCGTCGAAGAATCGTCGCGGTCGAAGGGTTAAGAAAAGAAACGATGAAATTAACTACAGATAACGTTAATATTAAGTTAATAATGCTGGCAGTTGAAAATTAATTGATCGTATTCTTAATCAATCGAATTTCAACGTGTCTGACTACGTACGTCCGAATTGTACGTTCAATACGTACGACACAGTACAATATTCCCTAGTTCAATTTTCCCTGATATAAATAATCCCCAGTTGTCGATATGTCCTAGTACAATTTTCCCCGTGGTCAATAATCCCTAGTAATAATAATATATGAAAATAGAACGTGAAAACAGCGTTGGGATAGATTCGGTGTTTTGAATGTCTGGCAAAGGAAGAAGTCGAGAATCAGTTCGAACAACTTTGCTGATAAATTCACCGACGAAGGAGAATTAAATAGGGTGAAGTTCGAGGGCTTGGAACAACCTGGAACTTCGGTTGTCCGAACATTCTTCGATAGTGTGATTAGTTTCGGGTGGAATGCGATCTTGCTTGATTTAAAAGGAAGCAAGTATCCTTTTAATTGGTAACCAAGATCGATATTCTCGTGCTTGCGGATTAATTGTAATCGATATTCAAACTTCACTGCTCGTCGTTTGATATAATATACTTGTAATTTAATACAAGAACAAGCGAATCCAGTAAAATGATGGATTCTAGGTTTCTTGTTTCAGTCAGATTACTAAACTTATCACGGTTGCTTTGTAAATTGACTTTTATCGAGATAAATAAGGATTATAATCATTTTATTTTAGAAGACTTTTAATTGATCCAATAATATTACTGATCGGTCGATAATTAATTAACACGTTGACTGGCACAGTGAAAACGGACGTGTGTAGTCAGACAAGATAAAATCCTATTTATTAAGGGTGCAGTCGATTAATTTTTCAAATTTAATCATTCAATTCGATAGCTAGCATTATTAGCTTAATGTTAACGCTATCCGTGGTTTATTTAATCGTTTCTTTTGGTAATTATTTGCTTTTAAAAGATTTCGGGTGCCGGTCACCGGTGACCCCCGTGGCAGCCAACGTGTTAATCAAATTTCGTCGAATCACAGATTTTGATGTCGAGAGGATTTTTGTGCTAACTGAAATAATGAATGATAAACGATTTTAAAAAGAATTCGAGGATAAAGGATACCTCGTTTTAAATTATCATAAAATTATAAATAGTATTAATCTGATTTTGTTCACGAATTAGTAACGTTTCCTTGATCCTTGGAATCGTTTCCAGTTTGAAGTGTACCGAGTTTCGAAACCGACAGTCCTTAAACTTGCAGCTCGCGTTAATTCCCTTTATTATTAATTCAGTAGCAGTTTCTGGAGCACACTCGACGTATCATCAATAAACGATCGTGGTGTGTTGCGCCGATGCGCTGAAACTTCTCCCAGAATCTTCTGGATCGATCTGGAAAGTCTCATCGATCATCTTAGATCTTCGTAGCTCTGAAATTTAGGATTTGCTCGAATTCGAAGGTATCTAAGTTGGAAGTTTTTCGAACTGGAATTTATTCGAATTCGAAATTAATTGAATTGGGATGCTCAGAATACGAATTATCTAAATTTCAAATAATTAAAATTTGAATCATTCCTATTGGAATGCTCCGAATTTAAATTATCCAATATTGGGAGGGTTGGAATTCGAAACTACCCGAATTCAAAATTATCCAAAATCCAAATTATTCAAATTCCAAATTATCCAAATTCCAAATTATTAAAATCTCAAATTATCGAAATTCCAAATTATCCATATTCCAACTTATCCAAATTACAAATTATTCAAAATCCAAATTATCTAAATTTCAAGTTATCCAAATTCCAAATAATCCAAATTCCAATTATCCAAATTCAAATAATCCAAATTCCAAATTATCCAAATGTGAAATGACCCAAATTCCAAACTATTAAAATTCCAAGTTATCCAAAATCCAAATTATCCAAATTCCAAATTATTAAAATCTCAAATTATCGAAATTCCAAATTATTAAAATCCCAAGTTATCCAAATACCAACTTATCCAAATTACAAATTATCCAAAATCCAAATTATTCAAATTCCAAATTATCCAAGTTTCAAATTATCCAAATTGCAAATAATCCGAATTGGAATGCCCCAAATCAAAATTATGTAAATACCAAATAATCCAAATTCCAATTATCCTAAATGGAATACCTCGAGTTCGGGTCATTCGAATCTCAAATTATCCAAATTCCAAATAATCCGAATTCAAGTCATCCAAATTCCATCTAACCCGAATAACCCGCACGTTCGTATTTACCTACACCGTTTCTGAAAAGCGTAGCGTTCGCAAGCCCCTACGTTCGTCACGGCTGTAAAAGCTATCGCATCAAGAGAAATTGATTCTTCTCGATCGGATCGAGCGTGTGTAGCCTCGTTACAAAATACTCGATACTCACGGGAGGTCGGGTTTCGTTCGAAACGGCTCTATCTTCATGCGAAACCAGAGTGAAACCAGGTGGCTGGTCGGCCATAAATGGGTGATGTACGATGTAACGATCTCTTCACTCTCTCCCCCTCTCTCTCTCTCTCTCTCTCTCTGCATCGACATCACAATTAGCCATCTACGTAGACACGGCTACGAACTAACAAACGGACAGAACAAACCGTAACATTCTGTAAATCGTCTGTCCATGAAGAGGGGTGGGGTACGGTGGGCAACGTCTGTCTGTCGCCGACCTGTGCGAACGTCGAGGAATTGCGATCGTTCAATTAACGACGGACTCGATTAACTGTATTCCCCTGTCGATGCATCGCGCCGTACGCCACGAATATAAATTACCGACTTTCGATCGATCGGCGATCGTTTTGTCCCAGGTCCGGGAGAGATCGGGAAAGTACACGTTGAAAAGATTCGTGTGGATGTCGCGTGTGATTTATCACGAATCTGGATGACTTGAATTTTTGTGTTTATTTGGAATTTGGATAAGTTGGAATTTGGATGATTTGGAATTTGGATAAGTTGGAATTTGAATGATTTGAATTCGGATTATTTGGAATTTGGATAGGTTGAAATTTGGATGCTTTGAATTCGGATTATTTGGAATTTGGATGATTTGAATTCGGATTACTTGGAATTTGGATAAGTTGGAATTTGGATGCTTTGAATTCGGATTATTTGGAATTTGGATGCTTTGAATTCGGATTATTGGAATTTAGATGATTTGAATTCGGATTATTTGGAATTTGGATGCTTTGAATTCGGATTATTTGGAATTTGGATAAATTGGAATTTGGATGCTTTGAATTCGGATTATTTGGAATTTGGATGCTTTGAATTCGGATTATTTGGAATTTGGATAGTTTGAGATTTGGATTATTTGAATTTGAATAACCCGAATTGATTCTTCATTTCTACCCGTTTCATTAACAAAAAAGAAACAGAACCATACGATTATTGGACAATTTATGGAATCCTTTTTGAATTATGTAATTTTGTAATTTTGTATTCGATTTTTAACGAAATTGAGAGGAACAAGGAAGGACTACATTTATGACGAAAATTATCATTGGAAATATTCCGAAATATGATGAAGGTAATTTTGATATGGAATACCCCTTGTGATAAACAAACTAATTATAATAGGATAATAAGAGGTGGGAATACGTATTCCCACGGGCCGGGGAAGGATCGAGCCAATATTATCTTGCGTTCTTTGCAAACATGAAATTTTAGTCGTTTTATTTTACTATCTATTTACTTGGTAATTTAATTCACTTCGATTTGTACCAAGTTGAATTTTTCCATTCAACTTGAGAAACATATTTCAGGAAAACTTTCGTATTTACTCCGAATGGCAAATAACCTATTTCCGGTACCCACGATTCGAACTGCCACTCGATACGTATCATCTGCGACAAATATTTCCTCGTAATGTTCTCACATCGAACGAAATGTATCCTTTATCGACTGTCGGTCCTCGCCTCTTTGTTCCGGCGAGTGGATTGTTTAACAGAGGATCCAAGAAATATACGACGCGGAAAATCGATTTAACCTGGAATTTGTCAAAAGATAATTTAAGTTCGTTGGATGTCGGAACAATTTCTTGGTAAATATTGGAACTGTGGACTAGGTAGATATTTTTCAACAAAAGTTTCTTTCTTTTCGTCGAAGATTCTCGATTTCCTTAGATCAACATTGTGTTTTAGATTTATATTTTGTATGTTTAATAAAATTTTGGTAATGGTGAATCGTTGGTGTAATATGTAGATAATAAAGTATTTGTCGAATGAAAATATAAAAATTTTTCATTTCCAAAATTTGATCTCCTACGATCCTAAAATTATTGAGTCTTATTATTCTAAAATACCAAAATGTTAACATACTACGATTCTGAACTACAAAAATTCTATGATTTTGGAATTCTAAAGTACCAAAATTCGAAGATACTGAAGCACTGGGCTCCTGAAATATTAAAATCCTAGTACCCTAGAACCCTAGGACCGTGAAATCCTAAAAGCACTATAATACTAAAACTCTTCAACCTAAGAATCCCAAAATAACGAAATTTTACGGTACTAAATCCCTAGAATCATAAAATATTAAAATCCTAGGAATCTGAAACCCTAGAAACACCGAAATACTAAAATTCTGCAACCTTAGAATCCCAAGATACCAAAATTCAAAAATTCTAAATCCCTAGAATACTAAAATATTAAAATACTAAAACCTTGCAACCCTAGAATCCCAAGATCCCAAAATTCTAAATCCCCAGAATCCTAAAATATAAAAATCCTGGTACCCTAAAATCCTACGACCCTGAAATCCTAAAATCACCAAACCACGAAAATTCCAAAACCGTAAACTCCTAAAATACTAAAATACTAAATTAATTACACGCGCAGCTACGCGTTCAACAACAGAACAACAATTATTCTTAATAATAATCCAACGAACACGAAACAAACAATTATTGAGTTCCCCACAATCGATCGTTGTAAAATTAAGTTTCAACAGGGAATCGCGAGTAAGAAGCGAAGAAGAGCGAAAGGGATGGTTGAGAGAAGAAAAAAAAAAAGCATGGAAACGCGAGACGAAGAACAAGAAGGAAGACTATCATCCTGGTTCTCGCGCGGGTTCGCTTATCAAAAACGATACAATTACAAGGCGATGGTTGTCGGTTTTGCATAATGCATATCGGTTCCGAGCATACAGCCTGGTGGCACTAATTTCCTTGAATCGAACTCCACGCCAGCAAGCTTTTTTTCCCACCGCAACAGGATCGACCGCGTAACCGCTCATCGCCGACGATTAGTGATGGAATCATTAAGCGATGGGATCAATGAGAAACAATGCAAATAATCCCGTAAGAAGTACTGGAAACAACGTGAACAATCAAAAATTCAAACCTGTCTACTTACCTGTTGCAAACCCACCCTTACTCGCATAGTCTAAAAAGACCCTAACCCAAAGATGAGTTTACACCAGCCAAGTAGACATATCTGAATTTCTCTTCTAGCCTGAAAAACACAAAATTGCACACTGAAGATACCATATTAAATGATGATACTATGAAGATACCATAGTAAAAGTCCAACGGACCTGTCCACTTGCCTAATATAAACCCACCCTCTTGACTTGCGTCTTGAGTATCGAAAAAGAAAGAAAAACCAAGCAAAGAAAACTTTGTCTTCTGAAAAAGGAAAAGTAACGAATACAAAATCTTAAAATAAATCCTATTTTAGATCGATCCGTCGATCAGATGGCGGACAAGATTTCCATGGTAAGAACAAGGTGCGAGGAACTATGGATCCATAGATGGACCGCGAGGGTATCAGTCCCATCGCTATCGACGATGATCATCGGAGGCTGACTCCGGGCGGTCGGCTTCTTTCCCCTCAGCTTCTTCCAAGCCGACTCTCGATCCATGTTTCATGAGTTCCTCATGTTCGAACTAGAGTGAGAGGACTCTCCGACCACGTACAAACACTTACAAAGCCGAGCCGAGGGTAAACCGCTACTCTGAATCACGGGCACCTTAACAGATATTCTTTGTGATCGATTCAATCGCGACACCACGGCGCCTACGTTCGCTTTTTAACCTGTCTTGATTATGATTGTCTTCATACGCGGTACACGGCTTATTGCTACCTTGTTAAACACGAAATCTACCATTTCTTTTTCATTTCCCTTTTTTCTTTGATAAATATCCGAATGGTTGTCTGCCGAGATGTTTTACGCGCCAATTCGAAGCTCCGAGTCACCTGTTTAATTAACCTTTCATTATTTGCGTATTTTCACGTATCTTATTCAAGTTTTTACGAAGCGTTTCGGGTTGTTTTAACTCCTTGCACTGTTATTTTCCCGACAGGTGATAAATATTTATTGCTTCAGCGTTCAAACGAATCAAGGAAATTGAAATATTACATATACTTCACGATTGGCAAGTGTTAACTGTGCAAATGGTAATCAGAATTAAACTTAACACGTTGGCTGCCACGGGGGTCACCGGTGACCGGCACCCGAAATCTTTTCCAAATCAAATAATTACCAAAAGAAATGACGAAACAAACCACGGATAGCGTTATCATTAAGCTAATAATACTAGCTATCGATTTGAAAGGTTAAATTTGAAAATTAGTTGATTATATTCTTAATAATTAGGATTTCAACGTGTCTGACTACACACGTCCGTTTTCACTGTGCCACTCAACGTGTTAATTCCTTTCGTGCCAATTAGAACCAAAACTATCTGCGATCACGATCGTAACCGTAGAGAAAACCTATCCGAGGTGAGCTTTGTCCCAACGTTCGCTATAATTTCGATATGCTTCCTTTGCGTTTTTCACGTCGCTGTAAACTTCAACCGAAGAACACCTTTCTTTCGTTTAATTAAAAATAGCTTCCAATGTTCCCGAAGCGATGTAAGTGAATTCGGTTACCGAGAACTCAGTGGGTGATAACGAGAAGGATCTACGGTCCTCGAGACAAATCGTCGATGGTTTTGCAAAACGACGCGTGGTGAACGTTCCAAGTCACGCCAACCAGCCGAGCAAAGGAGATTTTCGTCGAATTCATCGACGATTCCCGGAAATCCTGCGGATTATATTGCCTGTACGCACCTGTGTTTCGTAGTAGAATTCTACGAATCGTGACCGCACGACATCCACGGCCAAAATACTCAGACCGTTCGTTATTCATTGGCGCGATCGTGCACGCACCGTTTCGTGAGCCAATTTTTTCTCTTAACAACTTCAACGTACACTTGTATTATTTATACATGTTATATATTTAGCTTGTTAACTTTCACGGCCGCGAACGTTCGGATGTGATAAATTAATTAGTAATTACTTTTGGGAATGATTTGTGGGGCCTGGAGTCGTTTGGAATTAATAATAACCTTCGTTTGGATCGATGTGTTGTATATGATTTGTAATCATTTGGATTGTTGTGAAATGTATAATTGTATGGAAATTGTACTGTTTTCTGGAAATGTAATGGAATAGATGTACCTAGTAACTTGGTAACTTATTAACTTAGTAATATAGTAAATGAGTAGAATACTGAATTAGTAATTTAGTAGCTTAGTGAATAGGTAACTTACTAACTTAATAACCCAGTAATTTAGTAACTTAGTAACTCAATAATTTAGTAACATAGTAAATTAGTTGACTACTAATTTAGTAATTTATTAATTTTGTAACTCGGTGACTTAGTTGCTTAATAACCCAGTAATTGTGTAATTTAGTACCTAAGTAATTTAGTAACTTGGTACCTTTGTAACTGAATAATTTAGTAATTTAGTAATTTAGTAACTTAATAACCCAGAAATTTGGTAATTTAATACCTAAGTAATTTAGTAATCTAGTGATTTAGTAATTTAGTAATTTATTAACTAAACAACATAGTAAATTAGTAGCCTACCAAGTTAGTAATTTATTAATTTAGTAACATAGTAACTTAATAACCCAGTAATTTGGTAATTTAGTAATTTTATTAACTTATTAAATTAGTTGCCTGCTAAGTTAGTGATTTAGTAACTCAGTACTTTAGTAACTTAGTAATTTAGCGATTCAAGAAGTTAATAACTTAGCAACTCAGTAATTTAGAAATTACTATTACCAAACCATCCATCCCCCTTCGAAATAATTATCAAACCAAAACTTCCCCTGTTTTTCCCTAGGAAAATCTATCATACCGAATGTTGTATGATATTTTTAAGATTCCTTAATATATTAATTAAATTCTTACTAACACATCTCCAAATATAAAAATTATATCCCACTCAAAAATAAATCAACCTCAACTAACAAACCCCTCGTATTTTTCATTTCAAACTACCACACCTACTACCAACTACTACAAAATGAACTGGCTAATAAACGAGTCTATTTTTATTAGTTTCCTTTTCCAACACTAGTACTACCGACGTTCAATGTACTCTAACGTCTGAGATAAAAATAAACTAGAAAACAAAATAATTACGATATAAAATGTAAACTTACGTGTATACAACAATCCTTTATCTTGATAAAAGCCAACTCGACAGAATCGTTTTAATAAATTTCCTAAATTAAAATAAGAAATCTGAAGTAAGTCATTTTGACCCGTTTCGTAGTTCTAGTGTTAAATCCCCAGGATACCGCAGCAAATGCAAATTCTGGTTTATTCCCACCATCTTATCTATAAAAAAAAAAGAAAACAAATAAAATATGGACATTAATACGTATAACCTCATCCGGAATATCAAGATTACAGTGTCCAATATTATTCGTATTTTGTTGAATCAAATTTCGTGGTTGAGATCCGAACGAACACACCTGCCAATGCGATCGGTATCGATGTCGAATCGCGGGAAAAGCGGGTGGAAAAATTCGTCTGACAGAATGCCGATGATGCGTCATTACAGGTCCCGGCGCCGCACCCTTCGATCCCCGATACCGGCGTTCCCGCGACGTGAGGAATTTAAACGAAACACGAAACGGGGTCAGGAACTGATGTTCGTGTAAACACGGCCACGGTGTACGAGCCGAGTGGAAACTCGCATTAATCCGTGGCTCGCTACTCGCCTGGCGTGTACTTCGCTCTTTTTTTGTTCTGTTTTTTGAAGAGGGAGGGTGGTTCTTTTTTTATTTTCCATCGTTCGCTATCCGATTTTCGCTTCATTTCTCTCTCGGACGCGGTGTAACGTCCTGATATCCATCGAGGTGGCACGCGGCCAAATAAATAGATCCACGGTTATTCCGATACCCTGGGAAATGTCCGTTTCTTGAAGATAATTTTCAGATAAATTTGAGACATATCGTTATATTGATATATTGCTGCTTCGGTGTTTTCGTATGTGAATACGTTTATGTATACGAGTTTGTTAATGTATATTATGACCACAAGTTACAATTCTGTTAGTTAGATATTATGCTTAGGTCCAATTCGGGTATTCGAGTATTTCGTCCTGTATCAAACTTGGTTACACCAATGCTCCTATTTTACGGTATTAATTCGGGGTTTATAAAGAGCATTGGATGGTGATTAAAAACATTGCGGAAGCCTCGGTTTTAATTACGGTACCCGCATCGCGAAATAGTACTGGTGGCGCCATCTAGCGGCCAGTGGCGGAACTGACAAAATGGAAAATTGTGTTTTTTCAAATAATGGCCCACTTTTTGGCAGTTTTGGCACGTGTATCGTGTTCTACGTTCAAAATTACATTAGAATAAACTCACAAGTGATCTCAAAAAGCGTTAATTTTCAAAATTGTAAAAGCATACCGCACGCAAATGGTGGCGCTGCCGAACTAATGGAACTAGAATTTCGATATCATTCCTGCAGTAACTAAGTTTCTGTACGTATCAAGGCTCATGAGACGTCTAAAAATGCAATCAATTAGACAAAAATAGAAAATAGTAGTTGTTAAATCTCCTGAAATGTAATAATAATTAATAAGTATTCCAAAACCGAACGAATTCAAGCTTGACAACTAACGAATTCAAGTACCCAATGTATGTATATCCATCACTATGTATGTATATTCGAAACGAATTTGAATCGCCCCAAATGATGCTGGAATCCGCCAGCGGATTCCAGCGGCCGCGGCGGATTCCAGCGGGCCGCTGGCGGATAGCAGCGGCCGCTACGGGCCGCTGGCGGATAACAGCGGCCGCTACAGGCCGCGGCGGATAGCAGCGGCCGCTACCGGCCGCTGGCGGATTCCAGCGGCCACTACGGGCCGCGGCGGATCCCAGCGGCCGCTACGGGTCGCTGGCGGATCTCAGCGGGCCGCTACGGGCCGCGGCGGATCTCAGCGGGCCGCTACAGGCCGCGGCGGATCCCAGCGGCCGCTGGCGGATAACAGCGGCCGCTACGGGCCGCGGCGGATAGCAGCGGCCGCTACGGGCCGCGGCGGATCCCAGCGTCCGCTACGGGCCGCTGGCGGATTCCAGTCAATACTTTCAAGAGTTTCGAATCCGTCAAGACTTTTGAATCCTACTAGAGATTCGAGTCGATCCAAGAATTTCAAAACCTTCAACATCGAATCATATTGTAGCCGGGTTGTTTTTACCAAGCGATAGCGGCTATCCTGACAGCCGCCACCGACGAGGTACTATTAAAGACTGCCAGCCCCTGTGTATTTTGGCGTACCACTAAGTGGACTCTGATGGGCTCTGGCGGCTCCGTCGGTAACCCGGCGAGCTGTTACCTCGTGACAAAGAACGCCTATGGAACAAAATGTGACAAAGCGAGACAGAAAACTTCCCCTCGCCCCGGCGACCGTTTAGACTATCCGACCAGTCACGTCTTCCGCGAGTGTTTCTTATTCTGACCGCAATATATCCTAGAGGGCGGTAGAAAACAGCGAATTTTTCGGGTTACACGAAGTCCCATAAGGCTGGCAGTCTTTAACAGTAGCTCGTCGGTGCACATGTTGAAGCGGGTATAGAATGGATAATGTCAGCGAACTGCATATATTTTGTTACCTACGAACGGAAGAGATTTTCGATGCTTGGGTATCTGTTTCTCATTCTGACCGCAATATATTCCAGAGGGCGGTAGAAAACAACGAATTTTTCGGGTTACACGAAGTCCCATAAGGCTGGCAGTCTTTAACAGTAGCTCGTCGGTGTAGCAAAATTTAGTTTGATTAGTACTCACCTTCGGCCGCTAGACTGCGATCAGCTTGTTGAGTTCATTGTCCAAAAAACGCTTTTTTTTTCATCTATGAAGACATTATTCTAATAATATTTTGATCGTAGATCCCTATGCTGGTGTCAGCAGAACCCAAAAGTCGATATTTTTTTCTTCTTTCAAAAAAAGCTATTTTCTGTTTTGTTGATTGTTGCGATCGCTGCTAGATGACGCTGGAGGTACGATTTTCAAAGCGCGGGCTGATATGAAATCAAAAGTTACGTAAAAACGAAATTGACGTAACATTTTCAGCTTGTTGAGTTAATTATTCGATTACAAGGTGGTCTTTTGTCTTATTCCTGCATCAATTAAGTATAATTTTGGTTAAGAACGTAATCTTTAAGGAGGAAGGTTATGCAATTGAAGGTGTAATCCAAATGTAACACAGCAACATCGATACCTTTCACCTCTTTTTATATTAATTTATCGAAGCATTGTAAAGTACAGAAAAATAAAGACTTTATTATACAAATATGATTTTACATTTACGTTTGTGCTAAACAATGTATTCAATATTGTTTCAATTACGTAAGATATTTGATATTTTTTTGTTTTTACTCGTATAACGCGCGTATCGATTTAAAATTTTTCAACGATGAAATCTTCCTGGGAGTGCCGTTTCTCTAATGTAGTGAATTTATCTGAAAAAGACCGCACCTAGTGTCGGCCGTACTTTACTTAAACCTTCCTTTCGTTTCTTTTCTTTTTCCATTTAATTACTTAACGTCCCTGTACATTATAAATATCCGATATAAATTTTTGAATTAAATAGAAAACTACAAAATGTAAGATGATTATACCACACAAGATGGTATATGCACCCCCTTTACAGAAGAACCTTAGAAACAAGTATACTAAGTTCTGTATTGAAGAGGGCTACAAGGAAGGTACATCAATAAAGCAGTGGACGGTGTACTTCGAATTCGAGATATCGCATTGTCCGTAGACCGGAAATCTGAACAATGCATGGTCCAACGATAATAATCCTTGCGCATGCTTACGAGTAACCATCCAGTATCCCGAAACTCTTATTTAACATCTTGGAACATCTGTTTCTTGCGCTGTAAATGTTATATCTATTTTTATCAACTGACATTACACATTTAATTGTTTTAATATGAACTCACGAATCCAGCTATAGCTTCCGAACGTGAGTAACTACATATTGCGTGCAATTGAAACATATGGTACGACACGCGTGGGAACGCGTGTATCGCGATATACCCTCCATATTATTAAATACTAAATATCACCCGATATTACCTTCCATTACGTGTATTCCCCTTTTTGATATCTACTAAGTTCTGTTGTAGAATCGAATATACGTGGAACGATATTCATGTCCAGACGTGCATAATTTACTTTCGCACGATCACGTGTCCGAACAGCGGTAGCAGAAGGATGAAACGCGTGTCGCCACCATCCGGTGGATGACACCGACAGACGGCGTGCCGTGTTTTCGATGCATAAAGGTGGGACGGATAGATAATTCTTTTTGTATCACGCTAACCACAACGAACCGTTCCGAAACAAATGGGAAAAAAGAGAAATGGAAATGGAATTAGGGAGACAGAGAATATTGGAAGAACGCAGACGCGGTTCTATTCGCAACGACCACCTTTGTGCGCATGCGCGAGCAAAAGGGTGACAAGAGAAAGAGGAATATACACATCGTACGAATAAAGAGAAAGGTACGTTTACATGACGAAGGCGGACTAAAATAAAACCGAAGGAAGGTATCAGAGAACTCACCAAAGTATAAATTCTGAACTATAATCAATTATAGGACGATAAGAAAACGTATAAGCGCTATGGATAGGTGTGTAAGAGATTATGTGGGAAATTGATGTGAAGTTCGGATTAGAAAATGAAGCGCGAAACGAATAAAGAGCGATTGGAACGAAAGGGGTGGAAGAGAAGGAGAATGACAGAGTATACGGTAGCAGGATCAAACGAGAAGGATGGCCGCTATAAAATGATATAAAAGGTAATGGAGGGGACGGGGCAGAACGGGCAAGAAAGGTGGCGCTCTCGCGCAGTCTGGCGTCGTCGGCCGACGGGTGTGCATAGAGGATGTTTTAAATCGAATTTTTTATTTCACTTCGTCGTATTTACGGCCGTTTCAGTCGCGGTGTATCGTTAGTTTATCATTTCTGCTGTTTTTTGAGGACCGTCCTTCAAGTGCCGTAGCTGAGTTTATAGTAATCAAATAAATTAGTAGAAAGAAGACTCTGCTTACGCCGCGCCGGTCGATGAGCCGCTGTTACTCGTGCCGTGGAGACCCTAGCATAGGATAATCGCTGGCTGATGCGACGAGCAATAAGGTAACGTTTCCTTTCGTAAAAGCACATTCCTTTTTTACGAGCCATTCGATGTGCACCGCTGTTCTAGGCCGGTAGCGAATCGATTTTCACAAGGGGTAGAGAGAGGGAGAGAGTGAACGGTTTGCAGAGCGAGAGAGTAACAGGGGCAAAATGTCTCCCTCTTTTTCCATTTTATTATTTTCTACCTTCTCTGCGTTTATATCAAAACTCGATTTCATTTCATAATCCTTGTTATTTCGATCGAATCCCTAGTTTTCATTTTAATTAATCCATATTTTTTGCCTTTGTCCGTTGGCGAATACATCGGTTAAATTCAACCTTCGAAGTTATTCGCGATCCCAGGAACGTACGTATCCGTCAACCGAAATCTCGCGAAGCTTCCGTTGTGATATCGCACCGACGATCTTTAATTATCGAAAGAAAACGGAAACGTCTATACGCGTCGTTATATATTAACTGTAATTTCTGATACAACGGTGGAACGACAAGATCAAGAAGAAATCGGATTTTCATGGTAGGTCAATTTCAGCCATTGTACCTTCGACGAGCGAGCGTGAAAGCGTTCTCGAGTCACCCCGAAGAAACGGTGAAATTCGTACAAATAAATATGGATTCTCGTTTCACGATCAACCATGACACGTTTAAAGATGCAGAAGAAAGGGCTGTTTAACCATAAAGATGTTAAGAACGAGGACGGTTGAACGGATTATTACCACGAGGATAAGTGCGACGTTTAGCGACCTCTGCGTACCAATGCAAAAGTGATAATCGTTTTAAATTCGTCCTAAACGAATTAAAATCTGATGGCCGTTGAACCAGGGATGACTAATCTTAGAACACGAGAGAGAGTTTAACGATTCCATCGTAATTCGCGAATGTTCGTTGCTTCGTATACGATACGTATATCACACGAGTCGGGTATGTATATAGAATTTTTCGTCGGCTAGTGTTTCGCACGTCTCTGACCCTCTTCCGCCCTCCGGTTCTTCCCCGGTCGATAGACTCGACTCGTCACGGGTTACACACTCTGTCGTGCGACTAATGAAAAGGACGAGGACGAGGAAAGCAAAGAAACGAGAGGAACGAGCAAGACACGAAAATCGTACGTACGATCGTGATTGTTAAGTAGATACATATGGAACAGTGGTTTATTCACTGCGTTTTCTGATCGATATCGACAGCGACTGTAAAGTGCCTTCGTAGAGCGTCGACAACGTGATGGCAAACAAAAGTGACGGGGAAAATTTTATATTTCTGTTTCGTAAGAGTCGACGAAATTAGGTTTTCCAGAAGGGAAGAACGATTGTTTCTTGGCTTTTGACAAATCGTTTCGTGAATTAGGGACACAGGAAATTTCATTATCCTTCTGGAAAACACAGTACAATTGAAATTCGGTGAAATCGCAAATTAATCGATGAATAAATTGCTAATATGTGGTGTAGATGAAATTAACGAACTCGTATATCGAAACTGTAATGCAAATTGTCGTCCAATTAAATTTCCGACTGTTCAAACAAAACCATTATCTTTCTTGATTTTTTTATTTACAGTCTGATGAACTGATAACGGCAATTACGTTTTGTTGCTGCGAAAAGATTGTTCCTTTTATTTTCACTCTAATGCCGGACGTCGAATAAAATCAGTCAATAGACAAACTCATCTTTTAAAAAGATTCAATTTTTCCTCGTGCAAAATACAAATAAATTATAAAGAGTTTTTTTTTAGCTTCACAGAATTGAAAACTATTGTGTATTGTGTATCCGCTCTATTCGCATTTTTATGTTGCGTATCTGCCTTGTTAAATTTTATGCGCCAAAATTCAAATCGAAATGTCAAGAAATATTATTTATTCAGTTGCTAAGAAATTTAAAAAACAGATAAATTGCAAGTATAAAAAGCTAAACGAAGTTTAAATTAAAAAATTATTTAAAAATTAATTTATTTAAAATACCACCAAACGGCCACGCAACAAAAAGCACTGATTCTCGTATTTAAACCTTTCCCTACGGTCGTATCGTCGCTTAAATATAACTTGCTATATAAACGCAAACAAAATTTTATTTGCGATGTTATACTTCCGAAAAATCTCCATTTTGCGTCGAGCGCTTGTAATTGCCCTTTGTGCATAGCGAAAATATTAGGTTATGCATAACGTGACGTTCGTATAATTATATATATGGTTTTTTCCCCCTTTTTTTTTGCGGCGGCAACTACATACATGATTTTTCCCTTGATGCGATTAAACTTTGTATACGAACCATGATGAGTGCGCTGCAACAAGTAATCTCTTAGGGTCTTCGTAATGCTTCCAGATTATACGCTTACGTGCAGGCTTTGTTCGTCTTCCCGTGTCGTCTCGATATTAGCCTTCTTTATTTTCCCTTTCATTTAAATCCGTAACAAACGCGTTTAAGGCTGCAGGATAGTTCATCGAACTTTCGTTCGTTTTATTCGATCATAAATGAAAGAAACATTGGCATTACATTTACATCGAAACGAATTCAAAGAGCAATTGAGGCGTTGGATGGAAGAAGGGCACATACGCCGAAATGCCGTTCCGAGATAATCGACTTCAAAGTTTTCATAATTGAATAATTTAATAAGTATCGATGCTTTTAAGTCCAATTTTTGTAAGAATGTAGTTACATGTCTTTAAAATATAATAAGCACACCAATCGCGATTCGAAGATGTTATATATTTTTATTTATACGTTTTAAAAAATTGGTTTATGTGCCCTTTTTCCATAAATCAGATAAAATCATGAAAAAATTGTATTTTATTTCTACATTAACTTTATTCGTTTATGCAATTACAAAGTATTTATAATATTCCACGAATATTATACTTCTTCTTCATCGGTGGATATAAATTCCTGTTCATCTGGTTCGCTCAATGCAGTCTTTGCTGTTTGAAGAACATTTTCTATCCACATTCTGCTGTCCTTGTCCACATATTGCAGGAGACTTCTTACATCATTTTTTTTTTTTTTATGTTTAAACCAGGGGATTCAACATGTTTTAATCGAATACTCTTCAACTGCTTCTTATTGTACATCCTTTTCCAGGATTTAAAAAGTACGAAGTTCAAATTATTGTATTTTTCGTAAGCATGAAGCGAACCATTTGGTTGGAATGCTACTTTTACATATTTGCGGATACTGAACTTTATGCACGGTAGCATAACAGCACAACAACACGACAATTGAGCGAATAGCGGAGCGTCGAACGAATTAACAAAACAGCATCTAGCTACTGTAAACAAGTGAGCAGCAATATATTTTTAATATATAACATAAATAATACATATACGAAACGATTTAAACGATTTACGGAAAAAGGGCACATAAGCCTATGTGCCCTTCTTCCATCCAACGCCTCAATTACAATATCGATGAAAATATTATTGTGTCTTGTTTTTGTACTTTATTACAGTGGAAAAAAAAGAAACACGAACAACCTTGATTAACTTCAGAAAAAATTACCTTCGGTTGAAACTTTTTGCTTACGTCATGTTCGTCCTTTAAAATCATTTGTCTGTTACTAATTGTTAACCTCAACCCAATACGGTATTGCATACAGTGGATCAGATTTGAAAGAGATTAGAATACGTGTACCATTCTTTTATGTTAATTATATTTTTGTGCATCGTTAAGAGAAAAGAAGAGATCTTTCCTTTAACACCTTGATTGCCACGCTAAAGGCGCTGAAAACTAAGTTACACGAAGTATTTATTTCTCCCAAATTTTACCTATTATTCTTACAATTTTTCTAGTTACTACTTAACCCTTTGGGTACACATTTATTTTAAAAGTTTCTTGCACTGGGTACTCCTATATAATATTGAAATAACTTTAGGCAGTTAGTATTACAAAATACTTTTAAAACAAATAAACTCTGACGTTTCAGAACGTCATATGCGTCTTTGCCCAAATAAATGCATGACGTTCTGATACGTCAAATGTAGCCAAAGGGTTAATACGACGATTTCTAATTAAGTCGTTGAAAGGATATTAATAACGCAGGTGACAAATTTCTATGGAAATTCAAGTGTCACCCGAATATGGGTGACACGGCAGTCAATACTTAAATTATCTATAGTTTTAGAATTTTTACCTTTGACCTTACCAACATAAAACCTATGGAAACTTCTAATTTTATAAAGATCCTTCTTTTTTTCTTCTTTTTATTAAGTTTTCAAAAATTCAAAAGCTTTATTTCGTATAATTAAAATTAAAGTTACTAATTGATAAATACTTCCGTCATTAATGATTCTATTTTATCACAGATCAAGCGATTACCGTTCGAATAAGGATACGAGTGAATTAGAAAAGCCAGAAAAGGCTTAATTAGGTCGTTTCAGCGTTAACATCGTAATCTGTAATTAAGTTAAAACGCGATCGAGATAATTTACATCAGTGTCCCATTTTAATAGGTTTAATCGTCGAGATCCTTTTCAATTTATCGCATCGAGAGCAACGAATTTATCAGCGTGCCTCCTCGTTCGATTTCTACTGCCCCATTCGTTTGTTAATCCTTTGTAATCCAGATTATTCTCCTCGTTCCGTCCATTGGCGAATAGAAAGTTCCAAAGAAGAAATGTTTCATTCGTATTAAATCATTTGATAAATAATCAATAGCCTGATTATGATGATCCATAAAATGATGGTCTATTGAGGATAAGCATTTCCTTTGAAGTCGAAGGCCAACTGCGATTCCTCTATAGTTTCGTTAATATATAGAGCATGAATTGTGGATCGAAATTGTGGACAGACAAACATTTTATTTCATTCGATCATTATATTTCTACCTTTTCATATATTCTTGGATCTCTTTGTATAGTTTGTTAGATATAAACGACTCCTGTTAATTCAATAAAGTTGACGGCGTTAAACGTTGCAAGTTTCGACATGCGTCATTGTTTTAACCCCTTTGCATTCGGAGCATTTTTGGATACCTTTGAATCTAATTTACGTTTCCATCGAAGCTTCCGAAAAACTAAATTCACTATTTTGAAAGTGAAATGTTACAAATGCTTATGAATCTATTTATTTTTATTCTTTTCATTAATCTTCTATATCGTCCTACAAATAAAACTTAAATTTCGCATTTCAAAATACCCTGGTAAATTATATATGTCCCTCCAGAGGCACCACTCGAGTGCAAAAGGTTAATTAACAATCCGCCATTTTATATTACGATTATTAATAGCGCATTCGTATGATCGTATTTGAAAGATCTTAAGCTTCGGTTTGACGCACCACAAGTGCCATTTTGCAGTGGTTTTATGTCATGAAATCGTGTTAGACTTTTCACGGTTCAAATCGGGTCTCTTGTTCACCGAACCTGATAACCGACCATTTTGTATCGCAGAATATCGATGAAACATTTATACAGTTATTTTCGTCGAATTTTAAGCTTCAGATTAATATACCGTGAGAGCCATTTTGCGATACTTTTATGTCATGAAATCGTGGAAGATTGTCGATGTTTCCGAACAGGCCGTTCAATATACATCGAACCATCTGTAAAGTGTACGTTTCAAAATTAATATATGTATAAAGACTGTTGGTAGGTAATTTCATTCGTTACACCGTCGAATGGGAAACAAGATGAACGTCGGGTCGGCGTCGGTTTGTCTGGTCGATCGTTCCTTACCTCGACAACCCTCGTTGTCGTAGGGGCGAAGACCCTGCACGTCTAGTCAGGGACTCCCGTGCATTTCGTATTTATTATTTATACGCCGGCAAGTGTCTACATCCGGTCGGATACGCGCGGTGGATCCACTTCGTTAAGGATATCGTGCTGTGCTTTGCCGCAGGAAATGCTACGATTCACGGATCACGGCTTCGAGATTTTTTTTCATTTTCCTCTTCTATTTTTCGTGACATCGAATTCAGTTTGCAAAACAGCGTACTATATTCGGTAACCATAATACACGGGGGATAAAACTTATTTATTAATTCGTAGTCCGTAAGTGTACGAATTCGTAAATATAAAATTTATTTGGATTAACATTAATTTGCTAATTCGCGTGTTAGTTATGCAGAATGATTGAGACACACGAAAAAGACCTTAAACATTCGTGAAAAGGATACGCTGCTTATGAAAAATGCAGCGAACCGTGCGCGCTTTTCTGCGACTGTAATATCTTCATTTGCAAATCCTCGCCGCGCCGGAATTTTATAAGCTCGTTCCGCGTGAAATTGCCCGGCCGGTGTACGGAATGTACCTCTACATACATTTTCCTTCTTTCTCGGTGACGGACTCGGTGTTTCCCATTTAACGGACACGAATACAACGTGAATCCTCCGAGGATTTTGAAGCGACTCCCGCAGAATTTCGTCGTTATTAAAACATCAGTGTAATTGCGATTCGTTCGCGTATCTACTGCTCTTCCTTTCTTTTTGTCGCTAATTTTTCTGTTGCCTGTTTCGCTTGCGTTCGTCGGTAAGCAAGTAACTCCGGAGAATTATCGACGAAACACCGTTTGCTACGAATACAATTCAGAGAATCAAGACAATTAGGTGATCACGTTTCCGGACAATTCAGCGGGATTGAATCATGTTTCAGGAAAGAAGGAAGTATGTGGATTTCATGCGATTAATATTTTTGCCGTACGTGTACCTTGGGCGCATGAAAAGTTTTATTCTATTCAACTTGAAACCGAATATTCAGCATGGAAAAACAGGCCAGAGGAATATTAATTTAAAAATACAAGCGATAAGATTTAAGATTATTCTTACATTTCGTATTTTATACATAATTATTATTTATAGTAACACGTAGTAAATAAGGTATAAGAATCTAGGTATGCCTATATTTATTTCACTGTATTCCTAGGAATCTCTGCATGCGAGATTAATATACGCATTAATATATAGAGACCTGGGATTTACGAATCTGGTGATCTCTATACGTACTTCACTATATCTCTAGAGATCTATGGATCTTAAGATTCCAATATCTATTTTATTATATGCCAAGGGATCTAGGGATCCCTAAACTTACTTCGCTATATCCCTAGGAGCCCCCATACTTCACTATATCCCTAAGGATCTAGAGATTTCGTTATCTATTTTATTATATGCCAAGGGATCTAGGGATCTCTAAACTTACTTCGCTATATCCCTAGGAACCCTCATAGTTACTTTGCTATATCCCTAAGGATCTAGAGATTTTGATATCTATTTTATTATATGCCAAGGGATCTAGGGATCCTTAAACTTACTTCGCTATATCCCTAGGAACCCTCATAGTTACTTTGCTATATCCCTAAGGATCTAGAGATTTCGTTATCTATTTTATAACCCTCGTACCTTACCTCACTATATCCCTAGAAATCCTTAAATATGGGAATCTAGGTGTACCATAAATACAGGTATCTAGATAACTAGGAATCTAGGGACTCCTATTATTTACTTCACTGTATCCTAAATACAGGGATCTTGATTTACTGTAAGTACATTAATCCACGGATTCCTGTATTTAATTTCTTCCGTATCACCAGATCTAAAAGAAATACTACGATTCTTTTATTAAAGTCACTTCCCATCGGAATGACGAATATTTTCGCATAAGATGTTTTTTTTTTTTTTTTTTCGTTTCTCTTCACCAGTGTTCGTCCTTCCCGCTGTATCCGTTATGAACAAATAAAAATAACCCCTTGACGTAATCTCGATAAAACGATATTTAATCGTCTATAGTATTTAAGCATCCCCATAAGTGATCGATAACATTTCTATCCCATAAATATATGTTATTTTTCTTCGACAATTAAACGTTCCTATGGAAAATCGAAATTTTTACCTTCGTTTCTCTTGCTTAGAACTATCTTATCTTGATCCAATATCGTTTTAAAATCGACACGATATTGCTTTCAGTCTGTATTTGACAAACCGGTATTTTCGATATATTTAGTAAGACCGTCGTTAACAGAACTTCCGTTGTGCTGTTCGTTCACAGATGAGGGGCCACGTTTCTACACGCGACTTCCGTTCGAACGTGATCCATATGGATGAAGCGAACAGGAAGGATTAGAAGGACGGAGCGTCGTTTCCTTGATCCTCGTCTCGTTTCGTCATCGAATCGCGTTCGTTGACCAGGAACAGGATTAATCTTGCCGCGAACAAGTGTGAGTAACTTCCTCTTACATCAGTTTCTCGTCATTCTTTCATTCATTTTTATATTGGTGCTTGTATCTCTTCAGACACCTTTCTGTTTTTCTTCCTTTGTTCCTTTTTGTTTTTTTAGTTTTGTCGTGGTCTTGGAAGATGATCATCAAACCCTGAAGCTCCTCTTGTCCCTTCACGATTGTCTAACACGAAGACGCTTGTTCGTTTCATGAGAGTTCTAGTGAACGTATATTGAAGTATTGATTACGTTGACGTTACAAGAAGTTATTGATTTCGATTGGCATTTACGTATACCTTTTAATCACCAGGGCGTAGAAACTGAAAATCGACCCTGTATTGTAAATTTCGTTAGATTTCATTAGTTTATTTTGTAACAAAAGCTATCGATTATCGTCACAGTATTTAGTTATTTCTGTGATCTTTGATTTCGAGTATCTATTACTAGTATTTTTAATTAACTCCTTGACTTACAGTTCAGATGTGACTTCCGTCGTTCAAACTTTGATTACAATTGAATTTTAATGCTTGTCAAATGTGAAGTATACATAATATTTCAATTTCCTTGATTTGTTTTAACGCTGGAGCAGTAAATATTTAGCCCTGACTGGCGCACCTGTCGGGAAAATCGTAAATGAACTTCTTTCCTATGAGTTGATAAAGATATTCGTTACATTATAAAATTCTAATGAAGTCGTATTAAAACATCGGCCGTGTTAAAATCATAAGATTGTCAGTTTTGTATCATCATATTTCTACTTAACTCTGTTAGGAGCATAAGAGTTTGTTGGTGTTGGTCTGCATGACAGAAAAGGCTTATATTATCATACTCTGAATATTTAAAACAGATGTTACCTACATTCCCGTAGCAGCTTGTTACGTGTAACTGCAAACGCTGCATGTCTATCATTTCCTGATTAGAATAATAAACTCGCGTTACCAAACCAATACCCTTTAAACTACGTAATCATTCATTACAAGGACGAGTGATTAATATTCTAGATAGTTATATCTTACTAAGATAATCCTTTGTTATAGATCCTGTATTCAAACTCCATAGCAATCGAAGTATCGTAACTCCATTCTTTGACCCGAATTATCAGCATGCGTTCACCAAAATGTCCCATTCATGGCTAAAATCCAATTTATTCGCTATCACTTTAGTTACCTAAAAAGATACGTAAACAACACAAACTGTAAATCCTAAATTGAAGATGGTATTAGTCACGATTATGACAATATAAAGCCTTTTCTTCCACCAAGAAATAGACCAAGGATTGTATTATAGCAATATCCCTAGGAATCCAACCAAGTCTTTATAATATTTATTCTTCAACGTATGTTCACTGTACTCCACGTTATCCATTCATCTGCTTTGTAAAGCACACTTTTGCGACATAACGTTCGTACGAGGGTGGTCCAGTCGTGCGGCTGAAACTGGTGTTTGGTGAAATTGCAGTGATTCGAAACTCGTGGGTAATCGGCGTCGGCGTCGAGGATGGCAAGGAGCAGGGTCACTGCGAACGCATCCAGGCGATGTACCGATTGCAATGTCCTCGTCGTTCATCGTGATGCAGCTCGTAGCACGTCCCCTCGCGAATCACGATCGATCGGAATCGGGTACGGTAGAAACGGCCACGGCACTGCTACCTCCGGCTACACCAGCTACTCTACCAATTTCGATCAGGAAGAAGGGCACGGCCGATTAGAGTCGCTTCTTTCTATATAACTGCCGAGCAGCACGTGATACACGTAAGTCGGAGTGCATTAATTTTTTTTTTCTTCTTTCCTTCTTTATTAGCTGTTTTCAATTCTCTGTTTCTCCTTTTGTGCGGTGCACGACGAATGTTTTACAGCTCCTTGCATATCCCCTCTTTGCTTAACATTTGTTATGTTTAAAATTTCGACACTGTTGATGCAGTCTTTGTAATTAGATCCTCGGTAAAGAAGAACAAACGTCATTGACGTGTGATGTGTTGTAACATATTCTGTGTACCAAATGAATCATTCCTATTTTCAAAATTAATGTTATCGATTAGCTTTTACACAATTATTTAAGCAAATCTTTCGCCCTATTTATTACTTTCAAATTCTACATATTTTTAACACGTTGACGACCGGCACCCGAAATTTTGTACAATCAAATAATTACCAACAGAAATGATAAAATAAACCACGGATAGCGTTAACATTAAGCTAATAATGCTAGCTATCGAATTGAAAAGTTAAATTTGAAAATTAGTTGATTGTGTTGTTAATAATTAGGATTTCAGCGTGTCTGACTACCCACGTCCGTTTTCACTGTGGCAGTCAACGTGTTAACAATCTTTAACACGTTGACCGGCACAGTGGAAACGGACGTACGCAGTCAGACACGTTGAAATTCTAATTATTAAGAATACAGTCAATTAATTTTTAAATTTAACCTTTCAATTCGATAGCTAGCATTATCAGCTTAATATTAACACTGTCTGCAGTTTATTTCATCGCTTCTTTTGTTAACGCGTTTACTGCCAAGGCTTACCAAGTAGTTTCACCAGCTACGAGTATCTTCTTAGCTGGCAGTCAACGTGTTAAGTGAAAATGATCCTTAGTCGCAATCGATACCAACACGAATCGATATGTTAATGTATAAACAAACTATCGTCGTACATTCCGGGAAGCGATTGAAACGAATGATCGTTTTCTCAGATTTTCTTGCTCGTCCATCGTGTGTCCGAGTCACAAACCTTTTCTTGAGGCGTGCCGAAGATCATCGACGGCACAATGCGAGGCTTCGTCCGTGGAAAAAAAATGTCTTTTGTTACGCAAACGACTGCAAAGAAAGGGGATATTGATTTTTCCCGAAGGTTTTGCCGATAAAATTGTCGACGTTTCGGTGAAACGACTGA
Organism: Stelis phaeoptera; assembly: GCA_943735885.1. Lineage (NCBI taxonomy): Eukaryota > Metazoa > Arthropoda > Insecta > Hymenoptera > Megachilidae > Stelis > Stelis phaeoptera. The sequence goes on from OX030933.1 coordinate 12,200,925, forward strand.
AGAAACATCGTTGCTCAGCCTTCGGTTAAATTAGATTTTAACCGATACGTTGGTTATTAGTTTTAACATTAACCGTCCGTCGATGTTTCCTTGCGACTGAAATTCTGCGAAACATGAAACGCCCGTGTTATTATGGCCGCTCGATAACCGTAAATACTCGGCGGTCTGCGTTTCATCGCGGAACAATTAATTACCGCTATTAAACACTCCTCGGGTGACGCGTTGCAGTTGCAGAAAATCCTTCGAATCTTCAATTTTATTCCCAGCGACCGTGTTCGAGCGGAACTGTACCATAAAAGCGCCGTGTTGTACGAGAATCGCCTGTACAGGGTGTCCCGTAACTAGTGTAGGAGCCGGAAATGGAAGGTAGCTGAGAAGATTCTGAACAACAATTTCCTTTGCAAAAATATCGGATGAGACTTCGGTCCTGAATTATTAAGGAAAAAACACTGACCAATCAGAGCGCGAGTAGAACGCGCGCTCATCCGTGATAGGGTAACTTCGAGCCGGGATGTCGGACTAGAACGAATCACGGCTGAGCGCGTGTTCTACGCACGCTCTGATTGGTCAGTGTTTTTCATTAATAACTGAAAAACAAAGCCCCGTCCAACGTTTTAGTAATATCAATTACTAGTACGTGTTTAGTGTTAATAATTAAGAATTTGTGTATTTTTCTATATAAAAATCTAAATAAGAAACCTTTTAGACTTTATAAAAATTGCAGCTTACATTTTAAAATACGTATCTCTGCTTGATGTGGCAATATTTGTTGTCGTGTCTGAACACGACACGATTTAATACAAAAGTTTCACGAAACAACCGGTTGTCATTCGTTCCTCTCCGATATCAAGATCAACATCCGTGATAACAGTCTAAAAAAAATCGTCGAAACTTCCTGGTGCAATTAAAAAGCTCGTCGAACACAACGATCGTTTCATATCTCACGTAGGATGAAGTCAATGTTACATAATAAACTTGCGAACACGGTGATGGAATAATAAAAAAAAAAAAAAGAAATATGTGCCATGAATTTTCATCGATCGTATTCTTCATTGTCATCTATTGTTGAATAGAAATGATACCAGCCGGCAGAGGTGGTACAAAACGTTTCGTCTCCGTTCGAATTCGATTCGTGAATCGCGAACGCTACCTTTGAACCTTTGCTCCAAATTTTTTCAGCAAACAGTGTCGTTTGCTCGAGCACTTCGTTCGAATATGTATTCCCGACTTTCTGACGAATGTTTGCGATCGGATCCAAATGTGCCATCCTCGTTTAACGTTTTGATTGCCCTCCATATATGGACAGGCCGCGAATTTTCATGGAAATTTCGATTTTTCATATTAGTAGAAATTCTTTTAACGCTAGAACTACCAAACGGGTCTTACTTTAATTTTCAAAATTGATTAAAACGCTTCTGACTAAGTTCACATTTTATATCGTAATTATTTTGTTCTTCTAATTTATTTTTGACTGATAAGTTATTTAACTTTATACTTAACAGTTTGAGGAAGGCAAATTTCATGGAATATTGGACTCAGGAAATTTCGAAACTGCTAATAATAGGTCGAGAATATTTTTCGAATTGCGATGTTATTCATTTCTTGAATTGCAATTGATATTTGATAGGATAAGTAAAGATGAGATAAAACTCGGGGTTCACCGAATACTGAATAGAATGGATAACATTTGTTAAAAAATAAAAACTATCGCTGCCAACACCTTCAGAGTGGCAATCAACCTGTTAATTATCGTCGACGATATAATTCACCGTTAATTATCATAATTAGTCGAAGATATTCAGCTTGTTCTCTTACGCAAGCGGCAAACAAATGTTCTGAAGTCAATTTTGTGCATTTGTTTCTGATAATTAATAACTGTTGTAAAATCATTGTCTGTATGTCCTAAGACCTAAGAAATCAGTAAGTTGAATTTGTACGACAACCTACTGGGTATCGTTTTTATATTAGTATCTTCATTTCTTTTTTTAATTTTCTTTTATTTCATTTTTCGTAGGCCATCAGAGAGAACTGTTTCGAAGGCCTTGACATATCCACTGGCATATTGCTCGCTGTTACACGCGCGAATGCTTAAATAGTGCAAACGACGAATTTATCGATCCACATCGCGATCGTTTTCTTGACGTTAGAGGACTGCGACTTCATTTTCTGAACACACAGAGAGAGTTCACCGTCGAAGGGAAAACTTTCGTCACGAGCGGTAGGAGAGAGGGCCAATCGTCGGCCAAACTCTGCGCAGCTGGATGTTAATCGATAAAAGAATATTTTCTGTGGCTTGGCTCGTCGATACTGTAGGGATTATTTTTACATAACTCTTATCCGACTAATTGTTATAAACATGTACAACGAAAGACCAGATTCTGTAATCTAGAACCAAACTAGCTTAAGTCCATTGTTTGAGTTGTATTCTTTCTTCATCAAGAGAATCCAATCGTATAAACTAGTTGTAATGATTGATCTTGTTTTTCTGTTCTACCGAAGATTAACAGAAATGGACTTGGGTTAGTCTGGCACTCAGATACAGGATTAATGTCACTGCGTGAACGAGTATGTTTGGATTTGTGTGACGCGAACAAGGTGACAGGAATACAAAGAACACGATCACATAATTTTCCAGAATTTCAACACGTCCTCTGGCAGAAAAACGAATGTGAAATTGTTACTACTAATTATAATTTTAACTCTTCCTATAAGGCAATATTCGATCGAAAAGTAAGCAATAAAGGATTAGCATTGGATGTCTATAATCGTCTGTTAGCATTGAAAGGGTTAATTATATTTTGTTTTGTTTTTCTTGGAAATTAATTGGCTTGCTCATTTTATGTTGCAGAAATCAAGAGGAGAACGAGTGCATCTCGCAGAATGGATTTGTGCGGGGTCTACTTGTCTCAGCTGCGAGCGATGCTCGTGAGGAATCTTCTGCTGAAGAAGCGAGACAAGCGGAAGACTACAGCGGTACGTGAGAAGTTCATTATTAGCTTTCTCAAAGCTCATTAACCACAAGCACCCTGGTCTGAAAGAATCAGTTTTTGCATGGAATTCAGCCGACAGTATGGATACGATACGATCAAGAAATTCGAATGGACAGTCCTTGAAGCGGAAGGAACGTTTAAAGAAGAATTTCTTAAAGATTTCGTCGTTGCTTTAACGCTTTGCGTTGATATCACTCACCATTCACCGATCATAGTCAAGATTTTGTATTTTAAAGCACAGATAAAAATTGGAAGATTCGTCTCCGAGTTGCTTTGTAACGCTTGTTGTTTGAAATTGAAACTTATTGACGCTTTGATAAGGAGGTGTTGTAAATTTAATTCAATCGAAAGAAATTAATCTTCAGGTAGCTACAGTTTAACACCTTGACTGCCATGCTAACGACGCTGAAAACTTGGTCAAGCAAAGCATTTATTTTGATCAAGTTTTACCTATTATTATTACAATTCAGAATTTGGAGTACCTAATACGACCATTTCTAATTAAATAATTGAACGGATATTAATAATGCAAGCGACTTTCTATGGAATATGTAACTTAAACTCTTTTCTTTATCTTCAATTTCTGAATTTTATATTATTCCTTTAGATATTAATCTCCCGGTTTATGAAAAATTGAATGCCTGCACGATTGTACGCATTTCGCGAGTCTGGGTCACGATCGACCCGACTTCGTCGTTCGGGCGTTAACATCGTGAACTCGTGAACGTCGAATATGTACCAGAAGAAAAAGTAACGCAATATTCCGGGGTTTAGTTACGCCATGAAGAATTATATTACCACGTGCGTTGATGCGAGAGTATTTTTGTTTCCACCTTCGCCATCGGTTAAGTTGAACAGTTTTACAGTAAAAAAATACAATCTTAATTAAGTTAGCTCGCGCTAAGAGGGCAAGTACTAAGTATAGACACGGGAATACTTATTTTATGTATAAATCGATTTTCTCCACCTCTAACGAGCTATATTTAGGTATGCCTTGCCTCTCCTCTCTCCTCGATCAATCTTTTATCTTAACAAGTCCACGCAAAAGTTCCATCAACATCCCCTTGTTCTATTAACTTATGTTAACTCTTCGATAATAATCTTTCTGTTACGTGGTTCATTTGTTAACGCTTTGATAAGAAACTCGATAACTTGAAAAACGTCGAAATTTCCAGTTCCCTAAATCAATTTTCAATTGTACAGTCACCGTCCAACTTGCAAACTGATATCAATCAATTAAAGTTACCACTCTCCGTCTCTCGAGTCCCATAGATTTGGAGACAAATCGAATATTCATTAGAGTACGAAAGGGGGAGGAAAAATATGCACGTTCGATGCCAGTATATTAGAAAACTGTAATTCACGAGAGCGTGGTACGATGTAAAGAGGAAGCGAAAGATTCTCCACGGATGGCGACGAAGTGACTGCGTTTCGTGGGTGTCCACCACTGCCAAACGGAAGAGGGCGTATTGCCAATTCGTTTCGACAATGTTTTTGCGTAAGCTTTGTGCCAACTGGGCCAAGGGTCGTCATGAACAAACGTACGAGAGAACTTTTTTGTTTTCACAGTTCCTTCTTTTTTTTTTCTTCTTCTTTTCTCAGACTTGGTCTCTAACCAGAGTAACGCAATGGCGGTCATCGTTGTCGATACACTTGACCAAGGATAACATCGGAAACGACCTCCCCTGCTGGCTGTCTTAAAATAAACTTGGTCACTGAAGCGGTACAGTTCCTAGCGCAGAGCAATCCGGATGAAGATTATACGGTTGTTTTTTTCTCACGATGAAACGGAGGAAAGATATTTAGAAACTTGGAAAGGACACAGAGTCTTTGGAAATGTTGAGGATATCAAGAAACGTTTCAGAGAAGAATGATATAGGCGAATAGCTTGTCTAATAAGGAAAAATGGGAAGGGTTTGCTGAAATATTATTGCCTTGAGAGTTTAATTTTTTACAATGATTGATCCTATTTCTTAGAGAAACTACGTTATAAAAAGATTAACTCTGTCATACTTGGAGTCACCAAAGAACAATCTCATTATCAAAGCAAACGATCAGTATTTATTCCTTTCCAAAGTGGACATAAATCAAGATCTTCCAAAGTAATCAACGCAGTCAAACATCGGACAGCAATTAATCCAAAATCACTTCTTCCTAGAGCATTTCTGTTTTCCTTCCTTCACCTTAAAAATGGCTGGATCGATGACGTTTGTGGGTCCCATATTCCACATGGACACGGAGATGGTTTCCGTAGGCTCGACGGTGGAACGCAATAAGTGAGGACCAACAAGAAAGTACACTTGTTCGACCCACGTGGGTAAAGAGACGCCCGCCATACAACACTGCCACAACGGTAAACCAAGATGGACCAGCATCATGCGGAAATACACTGTGAAACTGTCAGCCAAATGATACCACCGATTAACTTCCTCTCGATGCAACCAGATAGTCGGTGCTTCTTGTTCCGGTTTCATCCGATATACCAGATACACTTTGGCCTTGCCATTTTCTGGGAAACATTGTGCGATCTCGAATATTTTGCAACTGTGTCCATCGTTTCCTTGCGGTAGAATAGGAATGGTGTTCTCGGGATCAGTCGTGCTAACGGAAGTGGCCTGGTCCGGTTTGTCAGAGTTCATAGAAGTGGAGGAGGAAGATGCCTCTCGCTTGCCGATGGAATCTGATTGGAGTTCTTCGACGTTGTTGGAGTATCGTTTAAGGGAAGAGAATGTGCCAATTTCCATACGTCCCACTGGAAATTCTTCGCCTGGACGAAATTGATACTTAAACCTTTGCGCTCGAGTGGCGCCTCCGGGGCGACATGTGCGATTTATTTAGAATATTTTAAAATGTATAATTTAAGTTAAATTTATATTAGTATATAGAAAATTAGCGAAGAAAATGAAGCTAAATGGATTTTCGAGCATTCGTAGCAATTTTCTTCTAAAATACTGCTTTTGGAGTTTGGAAGATTTACTGGAAATGAAATCTCGGATCCGTATCACTTGACCGACAAAGACTTACTCGACAGTATTCACACCAACGCTATTTCACTGACATTTATTTAAATTATAATAGTATAAATTATAAATAGCGTCGGTGTGAATACTGTCGAGTAAGTCTTTGTCGGTCAAGTGATACGGATCCGAAATCTCAACCTAATTATATCCAAAAATGCTTCGAGTGCAAAGGGTTGATTCGTTAATATTCAAAGTTGTTTATTTGCAACACTTTACTGTGCGATAGTATCTATTACGAGTAGATCGTTGTAATTAAAAGTTTATCTTAACTACTTGTATCTTAAATCTCTAGGAATCGATGGATTAAAGAATAATGATGGAAGAGGATACTCAGAAGAAGGATTCAATTCCAAACTTAGGAAGTCTGACGCAATTTGATGACACAGAAGTATCAGAAAACACAGATTAAAACTGAAAATGCAATAAAAATGACTACATGAACGTTTCATCGATATTTTTAGTACAGAATGACTTGATTCTTCGTTGGAGCGCTAAAAATGAAAATACCAAGTAAAACATTAATACTGCACACGTATCGTGGATGAAACGCTGGCAGAGAGGATCATGGAAATTCGTGAATGATTCTCCAAAGGGGTTTTACCTGCAATCTCGAGGCTCCACTGAAGCAAGAATCCGTCGATCGAGGCGTAGAAGTTCTTCAGATCCTCAGGGAGGGTGCAACAATGCTTTTGCTCCCAGTTGGTGATGGCAGTGCTTTCACATCCGTTTCTTCTGTCGATTCGTACATTTTTTATGTACGGCAGATTCTCGAGGATCTTTACCACGCCCAACGTGAGATTCTCGTAAAAAGCGTCCTCTGTAACGACGTCCACGTAAAAGGACATCCCTTTGCCTAGATGAATATTGGATTGTAACAGAAACAAGGTCTTAGCGAAAAGGAAACTTAATATTTCTATTCGATATTTTCATTTTTGTAATTTTCAGCTTTGAGTTGTAATTATCATTTAACGCGTTGGCTGCCACGGGGGTCACCGGTGACCGGCATCCGAAATTTTGTACAATCAAATAATTAACAAACGAAATGACGAAACAAACCACGAATAGCGTTATCATTAAGCTAATAATGCTAGCTATCGATCTGAAAGGTTAAATTTGAAAATTAATTAATTCTATTCTTAATAATTAGGATTTTATCGTGTCTGACTACACGACTGACTACTACGTTCGTTTTCACTGTGGCAGTCAACGTGTTAACAGAGTAAATACATATGTAAGTCATAATTACATATACATATGACACTGACCGTCAAAGCGTTAACTTGAAAACTCATAATTTTAACTTTAAAATTAAACAAACGGTGAAAGAAAGTAGCTGTCCAATGATGTGTAAGATTTAAGACGAATAGTATTGCATAGAACCTATTTATATATTTTGCGGAAACCACATGACTCACCCTTTATATCTGTACTCCTTGCTTAGAATTCTTTTTAGACACTTTTGCGGGGAATCTAAATCCAGTTTTCCTCTTAGACAGAAAGCATCGATATCTGGGAATTCTGAAGAAACTTTGTGAAACGATAATTTCTTAGCTTTTTACCAAGGGAACCTAAAATGTTCGTTAGAGGGTTGAGAACGATCACTCGGATGAATTGGACTGGTTTCATCCGTTGTTGATCACCATGGTGATCGAGCATGAAAGCGAATCGACATATATACTTTTCTGTATCTAGCAAAGGGTGGGTTGTATCGAACGCTTGCGCAGGTTTTACTTGGAACGACAGGTTGCGTGGGAGAGGGTGCAGGTCGAATAATTATTATGCACGCGCGAGGGAAGTTTTTTTTCCCCCTTTTCAAAAGTACCGCTTTCGAATGGAAATCGATACGGTATGATTTTGTACTATGCATTATTAAATGTCAGGGGTGGGAACGAGTGATAAGAATTAAGGGTAGAATTCATGCCACTTGCAATTAAAAATATTTAATACTTCTTTATCGTAAATCTTATAAATATGATCTTTCAATTTGACTGTTCGCAGGAGATTTTTCTACCCCTTTGTATCCTAGGTGTGCTGATCGTGGTCAAAGTTTTGCCACCAAATCCAAATTATCCTGCAATGACAACGCAGCGGCAGGAAGGAGGCATATTCGAGACGTTCAACGGTTACAAAAACAATACTGTAGCCGTTGTTCCAAACTCAACGGAGACCTTGGTAATCTATCAATTGGCATTTCACTTGGCGGAATATCTGTGACACAGCATCATTTATCTATTCTTTTGTTTTAGAATTTTTTAAATGCGATGAATACCCTGTGGTTATCGATGTGGGATTATCCTGGCAAGCTTCCCTTGAATTTCATGGTGTTCGATACAAAGGATGATCTGCAAGCAGCGTATTGGAGAGATCCGTACAGTGTACCCTTAGCAGTAATTTTTGAAGATTCTCAACCTATATCTCAGCGCCTTCTGTAAGATAATATTGTCTCTCATAGAAATGTATTATTTTGTTGGCAAGATGAATGCCACCTGCTCAATCTTTTGGCGTATTGCAATTTCTGTATTGTCTAGATACGAGATAAGAACCAATCCTTCATACACAAATCCGCCTTCACCGACTGAATTGTATTCCGCCCCAGTTACTTGTCGAAAGGACACAAGCCATTGGATGGGTGGAGTATTGTCGATAGAGACCGGCGGATCGTGTCCTGTAAATAGTTATTTGCATTCTGGTTTCTTGGCGTTGCAAATGATAATGGATACCACGAAAATAAGAGTAGGTCCTAAATATGATCGTTCCGTTGAATCCATATCGTTGTGGAACAATACTTTTATTAATTTAATCGCTTTTACTTGTTAATTTACAGCTAGACACGGGAAATAACGATATAACCATACCGGATGTTAAGCTTGAAATGTTTCCTAAAGAAGCTTTCACCGCAGGTAAACATTTTTCGAATATTAAATAACTGTTATTTATAAATAACTTCTTTACGGTAGTTATGCACGTTAAATAACGTTAGAATCATTAGTAGGCTATTAATCATAGAGGAAGAAGGATCCGTTTGATTTAGGATGTTTACATTTATATTTAATGTATATTTTGTTTCTTTTGCGGCCATATTTCTAAGAATATCTTTTATTTAGACTGGATGCTGGCCTTTAGAGTTGTTATACCTCTCTTTATGGTTCTGGCTCTTTCGCAATTCGTCACTTACCTTCTGATCCTGATAGTCGGTGAAAAGGAGAAAAAGATCAAGGAGGGAATGAAGATAATGGGCCTAAAAGATTCGATCTTTTGGTAGGTTTGCATTTCTGCAGTAGTACAAGTATAGAGATTAGTCGATATATTTTATATTAGTTCATTTTATTTAAAGGATCAGTGCATGTTTAACAATTACGCGCCTTGCTGAGGAAAACTTTATTTAGGAAAAAGTTTTCTTTTTTAATATCAAATAATTTGTTTTATTTTAGGTTATCATGGTTCATTATCTACAGCGTCTTCGTCTTGTTGCTCTCTGCCGTGGGGGTGATATTACTTTTTACGCTACAAATGTTCCAACATACCCACTTTTTACCAATATTCCTTTTGGTAGTGCTCTACAGTTTCTCTATAATCATGTTTGCGTTCATGATAACACCTTTCTTCGACAAGACACGAGTAAGTGTTTCGTTAATTATATTATCGGTATAGCAATATCGTTTACCTGTATCACTTTTTTCGAACTATCTTCTTTTTCTAGACTGCTGGTGTACTTGGTAACTTTTCAGTAACGATACTGAGCTTGATGTACTTTATCCAAGTATTCGTGAAGGACTCGAGTTCAATCTCGTTTTGGGTGGTTTCTCTTCTTAGCCCGACAGGTGTTGCTTTAGCCATGGATAAGGTTTGTGTTCGCCAAGTATCGATGTAAAGATTGAACGCACAGTGAATAATAAGTTTTATTGATATTTTAGGCTCTTGTGTTAGATTTACAAGGAGAAGGAGTGAATTTTGACAATCTTTGGTCTGGTCCAGGTATACCTTTTGGAGGCAGTCTCATTATGATGACACTGGACATTTTTCTATACGCCTGGTTAGCTTACTATTTTGATTCCGTCATTCCAAGTACGCTTTCAAATTTCTTACACATCTCTTAGACTGTTAACGGACAACTGAATAAGAGAGAAATATTTGTTCTTAGGTGAATATGGAACGAAAAGAACTCCTTGGTTTTGTTTCACTCCCGGATTTTGGTGCCAGAGGAAAGCTCCGCGGGTGGGTTTAATCAACCATTAATACAAAATACTGTGCACAAAGAAAAAAATAGAAAAAAATATGTTCACAGTCGTGACTTGCAGGTACCATCGTCGAACGGCGAATCTAATTCCTTCATACCTGGCGAAGAGACGAACCGTGATATCGAGCCGGTGGTGCGCGAGATGAAAGGCCGTGAAGCGATTAGAATAGTTGATCTTTACAAATCGTATCAGAAATGTCGTAAACCAGAGATCAAAGCTGTGAATGGTATTAATTTAACGATTTACGAGGGACAGATCACGGCAATACTCGGACATAACGGTGCTGGTAAAACGAGTTTGTTTAATATACTGACTGGTCTGACTGCACCTACTGCCGGCACTGCCTTGATTTTCGGTTACGATGTTAGAGATTCCAATGATATGCAAATGATACGAAGCATGACCGGTGTTTGCCCGCAACATGATATTCTTTTCGATCTCCTAACGCCTCGTGAACACCTTGAGTTCTTTGCTGCTGTACGGGGTATTCCAAAATCAATGATCGAACACGAGGTAAATATTTGTACCGCTACACGTACCAAATAATCTTCATAAGCAATACTAAAAGATCACATTTTTATTTTCAGGTGAAAAAAACTTTGAAAGACATCGATTTGACCGAACACGCGGATACTTTTGCAAAATACTTGAGTGGTGGTCAGAAAAGGAAGTTGTCCGTAGGTATCGCGATTATCGGTGATCCGAAAATCATTATCCTCGATGAACCCACAGCTGGAGTAGATCCCTACTCCAGAAGACAAATGTGGTCCTTCTTACAATCCAGACGTCACGGTAAAGTTATTTTATTAACAACCCATTTCATGGACGAGGCAGATATATTAGCAGACAGAAAGGCAGTTATCAGTAAAGGACGATTAAGATGTTGTGGTAGTTCCCTGTTCTTAAAAAATAAATTTGGCATTGGATATCACTTAACGTAAGTTGATAGATTGTGATCAACCTATAAAATGAATAGCACACAGTGTATTTAGCGTAAATGTATTTCTGTGAATACCACAGGTTAGTACTCGAAGGGAATGCAAGAGAACATGCTATCACCAGGCTGGTAACGTCTCACGTCTCGAAAGCGGAAAAAGCAAGACGCCATGGTCGCGAACTGAGCTTCATTTTACCTCACAATTCGGTAGAAAATTTTGCACCACTTTTCTCGGCTATCGAACAAGAGATCAAAACTCGTTCGAGTAAATTGGGTATTAGCAGTTACGGTGTCTCGATGACTACTTTGGAAGAGGTATTTCTGCATTTGGAAAGGGACGAGGGTACAGAATGCACCATGGACAATTTGTCGAAGAAAATGGTGCGTAATCGTGCATTGAGCAGATCGCTGTCACTCCAGTCGAAGAGCACGTTTTATCAGAGTTTACAGAACGAGGGTGGCACCGTTTCCAATGATAACCAAGCGAAAGGTGCAGGAGATTTACCGGATGGCGTTCAAAATGATAGAAATCCTCCTGTTCGCGGCCTTGGATTAGACCCCATAAAGATTAGGCCTAATTTCCTTCAAACCTTGTACGCTATGCTTCGCCTAAGGATACTCAGACTCATTAGGAACATCCAATTACTGTACTTCACTATTGTTGCGCCTCTGTTTTTGGTAGTACTCGGCCTCCACTTAAACAGCATTCAAACGGTCGAGGTCAAAATGCAGTCTTTAACATTAAACACCGGTACGTTTGATCTTTTATCATAAATATATATAATGATCTTAACGTTTGTTCAATCTATTTGTGTCTCTTTTTTTTCTCTTAACAGATACTTACGGCAACGAGACGAAAATTTTGTACACAAATAATACCGGTCGCGATATTACGGATTTAATCGATGGAATAGGTCAGGATGTAAAATATATCGACGAATATTATGGAAATTTCGCGAACCTATTGAAGATTGCACCACACATAGCTGCTTTTAATGTTACCGAATACAATTTACCCAGGATCGATTTAACTGTCGCTTATAACGACACTATGCAACATTCCTTGCCGATCTTGATAAACCTTCTATCGAACACTTATTACAGGTATCATTGGTAGATTTAATCGTTTAAGTGCCACGGGTTAATTGCGAAACTACGTTCGAAAAGTTTTGTGTCGATGATACTGTTTCGTTATTTTATAATTTTATACATTATGTTACCATTTATATTCTAAATTAATCAGTTTGTAAAAAAATACTGATGTTCAATCATACATTATTAGCAGTGTACTACGACAGGCATAAAACTTATCATGAGTTTACGTTACTGCGCCGATACCGTGGCACTTTTCAACATGAAACAGAAACCGAGCGATCGCGTTAAAAAGATATTAACAATTTATGCAATTATTATATGAAACTTTGTGTGTGTGTGTGTGATTAGGTTGATCTCAGATAAAGAGAATTTGAAACCAATCGAGGTTAAGACTCATCCTTTTCAACAGACATCACAACCACAAGAATTTAATATCGGTACAGCAAGTTCAGCTGTCTCGATAGGCATGAATTTTGTTTTATTACCAATAACATTAGTTGTAGATATGGTCTACGATCGTGAAGTAAGATTTCTTTTTTTTATTAATCTTATTTCTACAATACCATACATTCAACTTTCATACTTATTATTATATGTGTCTTTTTAGATAAAAGCGAAAAATCAACTTCGTGTCAATGGTCTGTCATTTTCTATGTATTTCTTGACGTACTTTATCGTACTTGTCGGCCTGATGACGTTCATCTGTCTGTGTATTCTTGGCATTATATTTCTCTTCGATGTGCCTTCACTGCAAGAAGTACCAGCACTCATTACCCTTGGCGGTCTTCTGATGCTCTATTGCCCATCGTCCATTTTGTTCTCAACATGTTTAAGTTATATCTTCGACAAGATGGACTCTGCTCAAAGTATTTTGCCCAATATCGCAACATTCTTTGGGCTTATACCGTTTATACTAGTCACGATTCTGGACATGTTGGGTCTTAGTAAGTTGCAATCGGTTGTACAATGTTTGAACTTATTTATATACCAACATGGGAAAATATCTAACGATGCAATTTTCAGGTGGAACAGCTGCGTTCGTTTTACATGTAATCTTTTCTTTATTGAACACGTTGTACGTACCATATGCTGCTGTATATTACGTAGGAAGAGTTCACCTAATGTGCTCTATCAATGCCGCTTGTCATCATCTCACCATGTCCGATTATTTAACCACGGAGATTATTTTAATGGCCTTTGGCGTGCTTCTGCACTGCCCGATGTGGTTTTTCGTGCTTCTGATTTTGGACATTAAAAAAAGCGGTGGCAATGTCAGCGATATCTTCAAACATTTCTTAGTTAGTAACATAACACGGCATAAATATGAAAAACACATATGTGAAAACATACTTTATGTTAAAAGACTATTTTGCATTCACAGCGTAACGGTGGTTCCGTTGGCGAAGAAATCATGGAGAACACTGATATCGGGGAGCACGAGGACGCAGACGTTAAAGCCGAAAGACAGAAAGTCTTCAATCTTATTACTTCATCGTCCGTTCAAGAACCACCCGTGGTTCTAGTACAGGTATTACTTTCAACGAATCTTATTCTATTTACGTGTTTTACTTAAAGATGATTTGCGTTTCCATTAGAACTTGAGGAAGGAATATCGACAAAGAGAATCTGGATCGTGTAGCTGTTGCTTGAAACAAGACGAAGAAGCCAGCAGTCAGATACAACGAAAAGTTGCCGTAAGAAATCTGTCTTTGGCAGTCGAGCCAGGAGAAGTGTTTGGTTTACTGGGTCACAACGGTGCTGGTAAAACAACGACAATGAAGATCGTCATAGCGGAAGAAGCCGCCACTCGAGGAAGAGTACAGATCAGTGGTCATAATATCAATTCCAATATGGCGGAGGCTTTCAGACAAATGGGATATTGTCCGCAACACGATGCTCAGTGGAAAAATATCACCGTCAGGGAACACTTGGAATGTTACGCTGCGATTCGTGGTGTACCATGGGGAGATATTGACAGGTAATTTATTGAAATATTATCTTGTTCAATGTAAGAACCCGTGAACATAAAATTGTGGCTCATATATTTCTAGTATCGTGGATTTATATCTGACTGGTCTTCAAATCCATGAACACGCCGACAAGCAAACTCAAGAATGTTCAGGCGGAACCAGAAGGAAACTTAGTTTTGCTATGGCAATGATAGGAGGCCCGAAAGTTGTTCTAATGGATGAACCTAGCACAGGAATGGATCCTAGGTCGAAGCGATTTTTATGGGATACCATTCTTGCTAGTTTTCAGGTGTGTGTTCTATCATAGAACGAATTTTCTTTAATCGTAAGGAAAGAGTGACATTTTCTTCATTGATCAATTTTTTCTTCAATAGGGTGGCAGAGGAGCCATTTTAACGACTCATTCGATGGAGGAAGCTGACGCTTTGTGTTCTAGAGTCGGAATAATGGTGAAAGGAGAACTTAGGTGTATCGGTTCTACGCAACATTTGAAAAATCTATATGGTGCTGGATACACTCTCGAGATGAAACTTTTAGGGGGTGATTGCACACCTACAACACCGTCTGGCGATAGGATTACAAGTTTGAAGGAGTTCGTTTCTAGTCTCTTCCCGGACGCGACTCTGGAAGAAAGTTTCGCCGACAGATTAGTTTTTGCTGTTCCTCAACACGCAGTTAACTCGCTGGCCGAGTGTTTCATGCAGTTGGAGAAAGGTAAATGTGAAATTGATCGTCGATCGTATCTTAAATACTTGGCAAATATTTCTGAACATGCACACGTTGAATATTTTTAGCCAAGCTCGAGTTGGATATCGAAGAATACAGCTTCAGCCAAACTACTTTGGAACAAGTTTTCCTAAAATTTTCTCACTACGATGAATCTAACTCAGGAGAATGATGACTCGTAAATATGAGTGTGTTGATTCCCACGTGTTATGTAGTGAAATACTTATGGAACTGCTCAAGTCGTGCAAGAAGTGTAAAGAAGTTATTCTTATGGAGAATAGTGATCTGTTCTTTAGTGTTTCCAGGTTAATGCTATTGAAAAATCACGAGGACAGAATGATCTCTGCATTCTAAATATCAAAAAAGATAAAAACGTTATAATAGGTATACAAAGATTTTGTATTGTTGTTTGATGCAAACATGGAAGATATATGTCCTTGTTTTTTTTTTTTTCTTCTTTTTTTTTTTCTTGACGATAATTGTGAGTGAAACATTCATATTTTTACGGCATACATCGATCGACCTAATACAAAGAAAAGAAAAAAAAATTAAATGGTATTTTTTTTGTGCCGGTGTTCTGTCCGTTTATGTTCGTCGGAATTGCAGTGGTATCTTGAAATGACTAGACGGTGAGATACAAATGAACATGTGTGCAAAATCAATGAATTGTAAATAGTGGAAACTTACCAATTTAATCCGGTTGTCGACAACAAGAAGCGGTAATAATACTATTCAACAGTAATATTCTCGTAATTTTAAAAATTATATTGTAATTTAGTCTATTATTCGATTCCTATGAATAGGTCTCACAATTAATATTGCTGTGGAATTGGAACATTATTATCATCATTATAAGTATAATATATAAATATTGACAGGAAAGAGAGTAAAATGATCCGAGGATCGGTATTAAAATTCTTTTTAAACGCAGTGAATTCAATGAATTACCTATCTACATTGATACACGTAGAGAAAAGAAAAAGAGATAAACCTGTACAGGTCTATTCATTTAGTGTTATTTAACGACATTGCTCGTGATTAATTTTGAGCAACGTCACATGGCATCGTTGTTCAGAATTGGTGCTGCTTGTACGAATAACAGCTACGTGCGCATACACATACATAATTGGGTGACTTAATTTGTGCATATACCGTAGCGCGTAGTACATATTTATAAAGATTTCTCCATTTCGCTTTTGAAACCTTTTGAAATAACGAGAAATACACGATAAGTTGTTAATCTTGCCTCGGTAGCACGTAAGATGATCATTTGACTCAAGACACGTGACAAACACAATTGTTCCATGATAAAACAACCTGAATTCAGTAAAAGTATCCGACAGGAAGCTTTAACAGTCCATGAATGAAACCTTATTACTAAGTATGTGTATGGATTCGATAATTTATTATAAAAAAGGAAAGAACCAATCGTCGTAAAATTATTTATTCTTCTTGGGTATCATTTTTCTTATACAGATGAGTCAGATACTTTTAATTTCTTCGGTAATATTTTGTTGCGAATAATCATTGATCATAACAAAAGTGAAAGGATAGAATTAAAAAAAACAACAGTCATTTTTTTAACCTGCATCGAATTAAACAACTCCGAAAATGTGGACGTTGATCGTTAGTCCTAGAAAAGGCAAAGTGGTTTGTTATTTTGTAAAGAAAATATTTCAAGCTTAACTAAATAGGCCTGATATCCATGGACAAAAGAAAAGAAATTGATATCAGAAAGCGTTAGGAAGAAAGAATTAACATATGTATGCTGTCAAGACTTTCCGTTGGAGAAAAGTTTTGTCTTTTAGACATAATTATGCATACAGTCGATCTTTCGAGATCAAAGTCCCGAAAAATTGTACGGATCATACAGTAGAAATACCGTTTGGAGGACTGAATAAAATATTTTGTAGATGAATTAGCGCATAGGTAGTGAAAAATTTGAATCTCTTATAAGGCAGGTATTGATTTTGTAAATAAAACTCATTATAAGGAGGAATCGTATTATGTATTACATTGTATGTTACCATAATGGTAGATATTGTGTAATATATAATAAAGGTTATTGAAGTGATGCAAGCGCAAGTAACGCATGCGCGCGCATTTATAGGGATTGTGTACGCACAACTCTGGTTTCTAGCTAATATCACATAATATAAAATTTAGTCAATTATGGAATTAACACGAATGAAGGAAAAAGAAACTGCAGACAATTTTATCGCTGTTATATTGTGTATAAATATGTAAATCACACGCGTGTGATGTTTATGTATTTATACAAGGTATAATATATATACGTGTACGTATACCATTTTTTTAACAACACAATTATGTTTTAAAAATATCACGATTATGAGATATGCAGGAATATTATAAACATTCCTAAACACAGTTGCTATGTTAAGAAAGAGGCATACTTGCATTATTCATGCTGAGTGATTTTTATTCTTTCCTTCTTTTTATTTATTTTTTTTTTATATATATATTTTTTTTTTGTCTGTAGCTCTACCTACATAAATATCTCCTCTGCTCATAAATATTAGTCGCCATATCTGGCTTTTCTTGTTATAGCTCGTTCATACTTACGTCGATTAATATATACAATACATACATATATATATGTATGTATGTATATAAACGTATAAATATAAAGAAATATATATGTATGTACGTAATTGAGGATTTTGCAACAAGAACGAGACTATCCATCTTTTGTAACTTTTCTCAAATTTTATTAGACCTATTTATAAATTATCTGATATCTTTAAAGTGAAAACAAAATAAAAGCAAATGTTTCTGCTTTAAGAGCGTCAAATTTCTATATTGCAAATTGTTATAATAATGAATTTGTAAATTCGTAAAATTTTATTGAGGCATGGTGTGAATACAAAAGTTCAAGTTTTGCGTTATTAAATTAACATCAATTTTCTCTTTGCGTTGATATCGTCATTGGAAACGAATTTTCAATACGGCTAGCAAAGCTGTTCTTTTAATTATTGAAAACTACTTCAAAGAAAAGAATTATTTTCTCGTAAGTGAAATCAGAGATGTACCGCTCAAATTTCGAACTTGTAAATTGTGAATGTAAAACCAATTGTCATTCGTATATATGATTTTATAGGAGCAATATATACATATATATGTGCATCGAAACCATTGTTGGTCATCTTTCCGTTTATTTCTTTTGTATATCAATGACCTCGTGTGAACGGGTGAACGAAGCGACGAAAAGAGTTTTGCACATATACACACACAACATACATGCACGCACGCACGCACGCATTATATGCACTTGAGCGCGCGAACAGTTACCATTCAAAGGAGGAACCCCAATCCGATAGGTCGAAGAAATCGATTTTCTGTGGGTTTTTTTTTTGCGTGATTCGATAGTTTTGCTTCTGAAAAATGTCTTGAGAAGTTATTGTATGGACCTATTACAACTGATGGACGTTAAATTGCTGTAAATTTCCAAAGAACAAATTGATAACCTAAAACTATAACCTTTTTACCTTAGTTGAAGTATCGACACGTTGGTATGTTAAATTGTTTAATTTAAAATAATTGTAGTTGCAAAGTACTATTATTACTACATGCATTTTATAGTTAATTGACGTAAAACAATTGGAGTCTGATAGTAGTTGCAAAAAAGTTGAATGCGTCCTTCTTGAAACCATATTTTTAAAAATGGCGCGCATAAGTAATCGATTCATTTCTATCGATATAAAAGTTCACAAAGCTTCGAACGATTTTCTTTTCGTTGAGGATTTTCCGTTTGTTTATGAGATTCAAAGTCCATCAAATTTTTAAATAAATTGATAATAAAGATCGGGATTCCTCCCCGTACATTACAAAGATCTCGCGCATAATAGAATACGCACTATAAGACACAAGGACATTAAGAGAGAAAGAGACTCATATATAGATAACGATTATTAAAGATGCGACTATCATCAGTAAACTACACGCCGAAATACACCCTGTCGATGAACGGTTGACTTTGCGAAACTAAATACGTATTTGTTGTGTAAAGTGAATGTAATCGATTGGTTAACAAAAAAAAAAGCTTTTTCACCAATAAAAAATGATCAGTTATAAACATTAATAAAGTGTCCTTCTTCAAGCATTTCATGTTTTTTAAACTATAAAAGGAGCAAGAAGGCCCGAGAAAAGACACATTGACACTGAAGGAGCTTCTTGTATCTCGAATCTACTTGTTGTTATTTAATGTATGTATATAATTTTAAAGTAATTCTAACTGATAGTATTTGTTATGTAGTGTTAAGACAAATTTAGGAATAAATATGTTTCCTTTAACAGACTTCATTTTGTAATACACTGAAGATAAAAGATAATAAGTTATACCTTGATTATCTGATCACTTTACATCTTAATTTTATTATATTTCGTTGTAGTTTTTTTTTTTTTTGTAATTTACATTCTTTTTTCAACAATTGTAACTATCATATTTTGCGATTAAAAATTATTTATATTGGTATATCGAAAAAGTAACGAAAAATTGGAACAAGTAGAAAGGAACGATTTTTTAATGTTTTCCATAAGCTTTATTATTTTTATCAGAATTCGCTAAACACAAAAACCATGCTTGTATAATGTTTATACAATTTAAAAAAAAAAAGTAGTTATGTACAAATTAATTAGCTTCAATCTCATATAAAATTTTGTGTAAACGGATTGCTGCTGCATCTTACGTTGTACAAAAGAACTTAACTAACGAACAAGAATTTTTACTATTACATAAACAGCACTACTATCAGAAAACTATTACAATATATATAATATATATTTGTCCTCCATTCGTATTTACACTAAAAACAAAAAAGGAAAACTTTTACGTATATACATACACACATGTATACGTATATGTAGATACACGTACGTAACGTAACTATATGCTTTTTACTGAATAAACTTGCATCTGACAAAAGTGTTCGTGATATTTTGTAAAGTGCAAAATGTATCAAAAATTTTCGATTGCTCTTAACAATAGCGTGCATCTTTTAATAAGGTATTTAGATGATTTATTTACTAATAATTGTCGATAATAATAATAATAACCATAATTAACTCTGTAAAAGGACGTTAGGTCCCTCGCTTCGGATAAATAAATTTATAATATCGAATTTGTTGTATTATTGTTATATTGCAATAAATATATGTATATCAGACGGTTTACAAAATTGCAAACAAAATGTTATTTGTAAATAACTCGTTTCAATCACTGTAACAGTGAAATTTTACCTTAATAATTTAACAACGAACAAAATTTTCTAAAAGTTTAAAATATTAGAACTCAGCTAAAGAATGATCACCAATTGTGAAAATCTATAATGCTAAAAATTAGCTTTTCTTACTCACTTTTTTGTTATAACATTTTGCTTTTACAATCGAAACTTTAAGATATCTGTGAATTACAAGATTTACATTTCAAGATATTTCTGAATTACAAATAATTACAAAAAATAATTTTAAGAAGATTCTTTTAGAAAACTATGCTCTCCGTTAATTCATATACAAGCATATTACTGAAAACCCTTAAGTTCTGTTCAGTTTCTGTATTTTACATACAAATCCCTTTATGATGAATTTTTGTAAATGCAGTGACAAACTTTGTTCTCCGTAACAACAGACAAATCTAATAAAACCTTGTTTGTTCAAAATTTATGAAAATATAAAATCCTTTTCTCGAATATCAGAAATTTATCTTTTATTTGAAAACAATTGTCAATTTAACACACACTTAATAATTTTACACAGCAATATCAAATATTAACAAGGTTTTATCACTTTATCATTTTTATCATTCGTACTATCGTTTTAATATGAAAAGTAATTGTACATTGTTGTGATACCGTGTTGAATTTATACATAGAAAATTAAGATAACAAGGACTTCTATATAAGTCGAGGAAACTTCAAACTTCCTATACTGTATAACTTGACACACATTCTGTAAATATTTTTTAAAAATGCGGGTACAATCAATTCTTATAAATCATTAAAAATATGATTTAAAAGCTATACTCGATTTCATGCTTTAAACTACTACATACATTTCTCGATTTTTATTACAAAATATTGAAAATTACATCAATGAACGATGATTATGTTACTTTTTTTTAATAATTAATCTTTCTTTTTAAGTCGACATTCAGATACGTTACACTGTGTGAATATTCTAGAAACATTTGCATGTTATCTAGTGTCATACGAAAACTGAAACATTTATTACGAAAAGGTATAGAAGAAAGAATGATATTATATTAGGTATAGTATAAAAGAACGTTACAAGTTAAAGAAGGTTTCTAAATCAAATATTTTCTTGTTCCATGCACTTAGTACATTTCTATTATAATAAATTAATTACATCTCTTATAATTTTTCTTCCTAATATATCTTCTAACATTTCAATCATTCAAAAGAAAAAAGAAAAATAGATAATACGAAGTAATTTTTATCGAATAAATTTGTTAGTATCTTAAATAAAAAAAATGTTTGTCAAGTAATTTAATCACCAATTAAATGTTTTTCGCGTGTTTATAATTACGATACGTTTAATTCTACAGTAAATATTTGAATTTTCTATTTATAATATATTACAATATTCCTATCATTTCGAATTATTCTTAAAATTCGGCCGACTTCGATTCAGATTTCAATTTCGCGACTAAAGTATTAACTAGAGCCGAATTTTAAGATTAAATAAAATTATAATACAGCTGACCATTTTGGTATTCCGTTCATTGCGCTGATTGAAAACCTGTTTTTTTTTTTGTCTTTTTTCTTTACAAAATTCAATTTCGTCCCTGACACGAGATCAAAATGTTATGAAAACGTAGTAATTCATGCATACGAGCGCATTCGATTAAATTAGTACAAAACGTTTTAAAAATGCAAGATCTATATTTTATATTACATCCGACGAAATAATAGCGATTTTTACAAACATTATTTGTATATTTTTCTTTTTTTTTTTTTTTGCAAGATAATGTGCAACTTTGTATTTCTCGTTTTACCAATGATCAAGACAATAAATAGGAGGAACAAGAAAGATGCACATCGTAATCGCAAAGACTCGCACAATCTGAATTAAGGAGACATCACATGAATTTCCAATAATTCTTTAAGATTTCCTTTTTCATGTGGATAGGTACAATCGATGATAATCGTTAGCTCCAAAGGCGCAATTGCATTTCGGACATTTACGTTGTCTAGTCTCGTACCGTGTACGTAAGCAATCCCAACAGAATACGTGGAAACACTTGGTTAAAACTGCATCTTTGCGTTTCACTTTGCAAGAAGGACAGGTGAGAGTTTCTTTGTACTCCCGTAATTCTTCGGCCATAACCTCGTCCAAAGTTTCAGCAAGTTCGATCTTTTTCATTCTTTCAACTTTACGTCTTAACTGAGCTATTTCTTCCTGTATTAAATTATATCAACGATCATCATTAATCGATTCATTCATTAGTTTATTTAATAACTGAGAATTTTTAAAAAGTTTACCTGTAATCTTTTTGTTTTATATGCTTCCGCTTCCAAAGAACTAGTTTTCTCTGCCACAACTTGCTGTGCTTCCTTCATTTGTGAATGGTACTTTTCTAAATAAAGGAATTCAAAATATGTTGAAAAACCTCTTTAAAATGAAGCAAATAAATGTATAAACGAGTCTCCTACCTAGATGAAGCTTTAAATCGGCTGCCGACTGAGCGCTTTCGATAGCTTTTCGTTTATGCATTTCCATCGCCTGCTGCCTTAAAGCTAATTCTTTTTCAACGGTAGCAAGCGAGTTTTGTAAAAGGCGCTCTTTCTCTTCTAATTTACGGACGACGACGTTGGCAGCTTCGACTTGTGTCGTTAGCGTCGAAACTTGTTCTTTTAAAACGTCTTTTTCTTCTCTAGCTAGTTTATGTAGCTGATTACTCTTAATCCTTTCTGTCATCAGCTTGAAATTTGCGTCGTCTTTCTCGCGCAATTGTTGGATCAATCTAGAATTTTGTTCTTGCATGTCCTCGAACGCTTGTCCGGTTACCTCCATTTCGTTTAAAAGGGCCTCCTCTTCCTGTAACCACACATAGTTCTATTTAGCATTACCAATCGTTCACAGTTTCAAGTAATATTTTATATTTTATATCATTTTGCTAAATATATAAACTTACCTGCTTTTGAGATGCAACTTGGCGCTGAAGCGTGTACGCTTGTTCTTCTAATTTTTTAATTTTTATCTGCGCATCTTCGTCCGCTAACTTCTTACGCTCTTCGCGTTTACTTTCCTGAAAAGAATATATTTACTGCTAAAAGAAGCTTTTATTTAAAAGAGAAAATTGTAAATCGAACTCTTGTAATGAACATATACTTGAATTTTCTTAATTTGTTGACGTAATTCTTCTAATTCTGCTCTCGTTTTTCGTTCAGCGGCCATTAATTGAACTTTATCTCTTTGCTCTTTTCCAACACCTTTATACATGTCTAATAACAGTTTCATTTCTTTCATTTCGTTCACAGCCTTTCTATAATTACAATAATATGTAAATAACGAAAAAAGAAATATAAAGAAAACGAGTTATAACCACAAAAATGTTTAATTTCCTCCTAATAAATGAATAGTCTAGTTAAAATTTTAAACGTACTTGAGTTGTGCTTTCAAATCTCTAACCAATTCTGATTCCGCCATTTTCGTGTCTTTAGCGCGATGAGCAGGATCACGATGTTCAGTTTTAACAGTTTCTTTCTTAATATCCTTCTCACGTTTAATGTCTTTCTCTTTCTTCAGAGTCGGTGAAGTTAAAGTCAAAGAATCCGGAGTACCTTTGTTTCCTTCTCCTTCTCCAACTTCAATAGTTTCTACCTCTTCTTCTCCAGATTCTCTTTTAATCGAAACTCCACTCTCCTCCTTAATATGCGTAGAACCGGGAAGAGAGTTCGATGCATCTTCTTCTTTACCGCTACCGTCTGAATTATTGCCTTCTTTATTTTCTTGAGACGTTTGTTGGCCTAATTTTGTTGTCAATTCCTCGATTTCTTTCTTTAGTCTCGGTATTTCGGAAGACGCTTCTTTGTACTTCCGTTTGTAACGATGAACTTCACCTTTAAGTTGCTGATTATGATTTTGAAGAGACGTTATCAAATGTCTCATTTCTCTGTTAATCGGACCTGTTTGCTCGTTTGCCGCCAAATTTTGCTCGAACTCGATCCTCAACATTTCATATTCCTTTCGCAATTGTGCTAAAACGTCTTCCAGTTGTATACATTCTCCGCGCAATTTCTTCTGAGCCATTAACTCTTCGCTCTGCGTAATAGATGTATCAAAATCAACACGGGTTCCATAAAATTGTACGACTATAAAATACACTTACCTCCATCATTTCGATATGACGTAAATGGGCATTTTTACTGGATTGCAATTGTTGACGGGCATCGTCCAATTGAGTTTTCAATTGCATCGATTCGTTGTATAATACAGAAAATTGCGACTGCAAACACTTATACTCTGTTGTTTCAACGATAACTGATTCTGGAAGTTGTCGTATCTGTAAATACAAAATACTTTTCAAAATAAAATTCGAAACAATATCACATATAACATCAAAAAATATCCTTGTAAATTTATTTTACACGTATTTTATTCGAATGCAAAGAAGTAAAACACAAGAAACAAGTAAAAGCAAGTGTAATTTGAACATTTATTGCACACGACATTAATTTACATTTTATACTGTGCATTATAAAGATTATATTTACAAAAGCCAAAGAACTCACATCCATTTTTAATTTTTCTACTTCTTTCAACGCGTCACGATGCTGTTGATGTAATTTATCCAGTTCTTGTAATCTGTTATTAGCTAGTTCTCTTGTTTCTTCTAATTCTCTTTGTAAATCTTCAAGCTGTGCAAAACAAAACTGGATGAAGTATATACGTTAAAAATTAGCTAAACAATTATAGTAAGTATGAAACCTATCCCACCTTGGTCTGCGAAACGCTGGATGCTACTAAGGTACTCGGTTTGTTACTGCCCTTTTCATCCGTACCATGTATTTGTTGAAACGCTTTTAACTTTTCTATTGCTTCTCCAAGATGATGCTCTAGTTTATCATTACGTGCTCGTACTTTATTTAATTCATACTGAAGGTCATCCACTTGATTGCGAAGTTCTGCGGCAAGTGTATCTTTTCCTGTTATAGTATCTTGTAATTCTGACATCTACGAGACAACATATTTATTAATAAATATTCATGAAAATATATAATTCGTTAAAATAAACTTACCTTTAATGAAATGGTATGATACTTTTCATGAAGTTGTATGTTTATTGCTTGAAGATTCCTATTTTCCATTTGTATTTCAGCATTTGCCCTACGAACTACTTCATCAATATTGGGTGCTTCTTCTAAAACAATGGTAACGTTATGAATTTTGATTTTAATTCAATACATTTTTGTAACATATTGAATTAAATCACCTCCATCAAACTCTCCTTTCAGTGCAAGAGTAATTTTTTCATTTCTCTGTGAAAGACGATCAAATGCCTGTACAACTTTAGAAACAGCACGTTTGGATACTTGAACGCGGTTAGCTAATTTGTCATCTAACTCTTCTTTGTCCCAAGAAGATAACTGCATGAGAAACGATGTGGTAGCTTCACTTTCGTCTGTATTTCAAATGAAATATTACGTGTCATGTATGTTTTATTATGTAATAGCTCCAATATTATTTCTTACTTTTATTTTCAGACTCATCGGCTGTTTCAGCATCAAATCTCTGAAGTAATACACGTATGTCTTCGTTTAACTGATTCCAATAACGATTGACAACATTGAGTACTGCATCATCCTGCATTTGTCGCTTTTCCAATTGTTCAATTCGTTGCCTTAATTCAGCTTCTACTCTATGGCGTTGCTCTAGCCGCTGCAAAAGAAACAACAATACAAAAACTAAAAATGAGGACACCTGTTATACAAGATAACATCATAATATTGAAGCATCATAGCTGAAAATGAAGGAAACGAAACATTATTTAACACAAAATAACGATTTATATTTTGGTAATACAAAATTTCAGATATAATTTTAAAAAAGTATGATACATTCCAAGTCTCACCTGGGCCAATTTTTTATTCTGAAACTGTAAAACTTTCATATCCATTTCTTCTAAGGTTGATATAGGTCCGATTAATATCGGTTCGAATTGAACTTTCTTAATAGGCGGCTGGGAACCCGAATCCCCGCTATCTGCAGGACGTTTTGACATTTTGTTGTAAAGATATTTTCTCTCTGAAACATCGAAAAAGTAAATTTTCAAAGTGAAAAATAGATTATATATAATTTATTATTGACTCTAAAATTTGTTATTGATCAAAGGAATCCATACCTTGTAACGTGTATTAATACCCCCCAGAAATCCTCTCCGCGTATACCTTACAGTTTTTCTATATCGCTATGTCATTTTTAAACGTCTAAAACCTGCCGAAAAGAGCGCACTTTCGACAGATCTTTACATTTTATTGAAAACGATCGACAAAAAGTACGAGCTTGTAACGGAAGCCGCCATTGTGTCACGGCGTTGCATACGCGGCAAATTAAAAAATAAGGCGAAAACATCGACATTCCCCATGGCTATAAAACGACGTAGACATGAAACAAGGTCCCGTCAAACGTGTATTTGCTCTTGGATTTTGAACCACGGTACAGGAGGTCCATCTAACGTAGAACAGATAAAGCAAACATGTATAGTTGGCTGCAACATAAGTTTCTTTTAGTCAACAATAAATGTGTTTCAATTTTAGGAGAATATGGGGAAATCTTAGGGAGAGTCTGTCCTATGTAAAACATGGACAGATGAGGCAAACAGTGGAATACTACTTTACGATAGTGTAAGGTTGGAATCTCTCACACTTCCCCTTAATTAAAGGAAGCCTAAGTTGCACGAGATCGTACATGCATCGATAATATCATTTACTACTATACCAACATGTAAAATGGAGCACTTTTTTCAAGAGTTACATTCGGTTAGAAATATTTATTACAGAAAAAAAATAATTAATAGGTAATTTAACACAAAATAATTACATTCCTTTACGTATCATACAAATCATATAATATGTGGTATATTATTTCTTCTTTGCTAACATTTTAAAAGAAGCTAATCTACTATAATAGGTTAAATTTAAAATGGTTAACAACGTTTCTATAGAAACCATTTTTAAATACTGGTTCAGTCGGATATAGATCAAACGGTGAACCGGTAGCTTTGAAAGAGTAGCGTTCTTGGAGCAGAATATCAGTTTTTGAAATTTTAAATCAAAATGTCAGATGATCCCGCGCCTATGTTGGTTCCTCCGCCACCTTTAAAATTTACTTTGAACGAATGGCATCTTATTAATCGCTACAGGTATGTATAGAAAGTCGGTTTAAATCAAAATTGGATAGGAAGAAAATTTAAATTCTGTTTATTAGGTATCGATGTTCCGAGGCGCAACAAGAACTAGCGGAACGACTCACTAATGAAACGCGACGCGTTTGCGAATTAAGTGCCGAAGTCGTAAGGAATAACAAAGAAGAAACAGATTACAGAATTAAAGAGAAACTGAACGACATAGAGTTTCGTAAAAAAGAATTGTTACGCATAAGGAAAGATGTTCTTCTTGAAATTGATGCTCTTACGATATACAAGGAGCGTATTATGGACGCTTTGTCGTCCGTAAAAAGGAATGCTCTTGTTATTTGTGAGAAATGTCTTGCATTTAGGTCAGGTTTTTTCTCGTTAAAAAAATGAACTTAATTAAGTTGTTTGAGCCGTATAAAATTTCATAAATAATATACATTGATATTTTATTACAGAGAGCATAGATTAGGAATCGATTTAGTTCGCGATGACGCTGAGAAAGAATTATTAAAAGAATGCGAAGTGATCAAAGGTTGTGAAAATCTATTGACACGAATTTTAGAACAAACCCAGGAACAAATACGGCGATTAAAAGCGACGCTTTATTACATGGATCACGAGCTCGAAGATAAAGAGAATAACTTACGTATTGACCGACATAATTTAACTTTGAAAGAGACCAGCTTAAATTTAAGTATTTATCATGGCACTTCGCGACTCGATCCATCGCAAGTATCATTTTAATTTCTTATTTTAATATGTTTCACCATTATCCAATTGCGTAACGTACATTTTTTTTGGCTGTTAAGAACTATAGACCTGAACGAATGGGAAATGCAGACAAATAATAATATAATTGCTGCCTCGAAAGAAGTGAATAGCGCCAGACCGATGCGATGTTACATCGATACGATTATTAAGCAAGTGATCGACGATTTAAGCGAACAGAAGAATATTACCGATAATGCTTTCAGACGACGCATTGAAGAAACGAAAGAAACAAAAATCAAATTAGAATTACAGCATTCCGAGGTGTGGTTTTTCTTCGTGACTAAATTAAATGATTAAATTTACATAATGACCGTATAGGAACTTGAAGGAGATGAAGTGAAAAAAAAAAGTTTATAATATGTGTGCGTGTGTAGGTAATGCGGCAGGCGAACGAGATGACACAGAATATCACTCGCATAGAGAAATCAATCGCGGAAAAGGAGAAATATTTAGCTTTAGCACACACGAGACTTGGTAATCGTTGTCAACGACCTGGTTTGGAACTCACTCGAGATCCAGTTGAAATAAATCTCGTCAAAGAAGTATACGATTTACGCGAAGTTGTGTCAAAATTACAAGCAACATTATTCGAGGTTGATATCATTAATGGATACTATTTATATTTAATTATATTTTTCTTTCACATGGTTATAGTAGAGCACTGTTACTCAACTAGTGATGATTTTTGTAGGCCCAGGCGTCATTGCGTTATTTGCTAAAGACGCAAATTCAAATAGAAGAAGATATCAATGTTAAGACAAATACGATAAAAATTGACGAGGTCGACTGTATGACACTTCGTCAAAGTATGGATTATCATGCGTATTAAATTATCGAATAATATAATTTACATTCATATGTAATAAATAAGAATCCATAATAATATAAATGCAAAAGCATTAAATTTCTTTTCTCTATGTTGTATAGATTATTTATTTATAGAAATTGCTGCTGACATTTTCACAAATATAAAAGAATGTAAGTGCATGCATAATTGCACATTATACAATAAAATATGTAGATATCATACATTATACATATACATATATATGTATAGCAATATGCCACCGTTTTTTAGAATTTATCAGTCCATATATACATTTGTTTTCCTTGCGTACACGGATTACTATTGCATGTTGATGAGTTGTTCGTGCAAAGATTGTTCTCATTGGTTAACACCTTCCCATTTATACAATACTAACTAGCTGATTATTGTCGTGGCTATACTAGTGCCATTTGAAAGTTTAACGTGAATGTGCCTCCCTCTTGCTTGTATCATTTTTCGCAGTCAACGTCAACCTCTAAGCTCAACAGAATGAACAAAAGCTATTGATTAATGCGACGTTCAGGCAGTACGATGACAGATACAGGATAACGAAGGTGTTTTACTCCAGTTTATGATTACATGTTACATGGAGATCTGTTCTGTAATTTCAGTTAGATTGAATAGATGTAAATTGCAAAAAAAATGGCAAGCGACACAATAACCTTATTACCTGGTGAAATTATCGTGTACATTTTGGAAGATAAACGGCTCAGCTTATCGGACGTGGTTAATTTCAGCTCGACCTGCAAACATTTATATAAAACTGTCAACGACAGCAATAAACTTTGGAAGACTAAGTTTTTCCAAAGGTATATCTTTCAGTACTTAAAATATTAAAATATGGATGCTTAATTAAAAAAAAAATGGTATAAATCGCATGGTTGAATTTAAACGATGGTATCCTTTTGTTTATTTCAAATATTACATGATTTCTAGCAATTTGATGAAGTAAAATCTTCTTTTTTATTATAAAGCTAGCTTTTTTCTCTATATGAAACTTAAACAGTTTGTTTTTTAAATAATAGATGGCCGCAATTAAAGGAATTATATCAAACGGATAAAGAAATAAAAAGTCAGTTATTAGTTTGGAAAGAAGAAGTGAAAGCTAGCTTCAATACCAGAAAGAAGTTGCTTTATCATCTATCTATGATGTCCCATAAGCATTATAGGAAACAAGAGTTATCTAATATTGAGTTTAAAGAATACGATCCTTTATTTCGTCTGGAAGAAGGTGCCCACCCATTGGGTTATTATTTTCTCGTGGATGAACTCATGAATTTAATTAAATATCCTGCTATGTAAGTATATTTGACATCAAATTTAGAATATCAAATATTACTTTAACTATATATATTGTTTTTAGAGCCAGCAATTTAACACACAGATATTATGCTCTTAAAATTATTCGATATTTGAAACAAAATCATTTAAAGGACGAGTGGCAGAAGTTTATATCTCTACCGCCAAGGGAGCAAACTTTAGAACGTGGCGCAACTATTGTAGCTCAATGGAGTCAGCCAGAAAGAGATATATCGTATTCATCGATATCATCGTCCTTAGACAATATTGCAGAGCAAACCAAAGAACTACTTAAAGAACGATATCCAACTCATTCGATATTTTCAACTCCGGTAGAGCAATTTGCTTTTTGGAAAAATAATATTATAAATGACAATCAGTGGAGCACTTCGGAAACAAAACATGTAACAGATGCATTATGCGAAGTATTATTTAAAAAATTAGGATTCTATGGAAATAGTGAAATGCATTATTCGTCAGAAAATTCATTTATAGATCATGTAAGTTGACAAAATTGAATAATTTCTTAATATTATATTTATTTATAATATGGATTCTTATAGGTTTTAAGAAAAAAGCGTGGGGTACCTATAACTTTAGCGATAGTATTCGAAAGTGTTGCTCGAAGGCTTGGTATACGTTGCGAACCCGTTAGTTTTCCATCACACTTTTTGTTACGATGGAAGGAAACATAGTAAGTTTCGAGAAAGTATGAGTGCAAATTATATTTAATAAATATTGTAATTTATTTTATTTTAGTGGCCCAGAATCAAAGGATACGGAAAATTTTTATATCGATGTTTTTAAAGGCGGTGAATTTATAACTAAGAAAAATTGCCCTAGAATTCGCGGCGTCTCTAAGTGCCCGATAGAAGAATATAATATTCACGAAGCAGCAACTGCTGTAGAGGTTTGTATCTTTTTTTTTTTTTTGTTAATTGTAAATTATTATCCTGTACACTTATTTTTCCTTATAATTTTCAATAGGTAATAACAAGAATGGCAAATAACTTAGAAATAGCTGCTAGACAACATACTCATATAAATGACAGAACTGCAAGATTGCATTCCGCTCTCGAACTTCGATATATGTTACAACCGAACGATGCAGATATAATTTTGCAATTAGGTCGTATATACATCTTACAGCATATGGATTTAACTGAGTTAGTGAGAATATTAGAAAATATGCAAAAGGTATTTTATAAGGTTTTCCATATGGTATACTGTGAAAGATTATATTGATATCAAAATTAAAATCTTATTGAAACTTTCTAGGTTTTAGAACCAGCATCGAGAGGACAGGCAAATATTATTTCACAGACATTTAGACTGTTTCAAAGATGTCAACGAAATTTACAATTAGAAGTAGGAATAATTATGAATATTTCTTATTTTTATTTGCCAGTGCGGCTTAAAACATTTCAGTAACATAATTACATGTACATATATCCTTAGGAAGAGATAGAACCAAAAGAAAGGGTACCAAGCGTTAAATATGCGATAGGGTTGATAATGATGCACAAGATACTTGGATATTTATGTGTAATAACAGGCTGGGATGTGCGTTGTATCGCATCCACAGAATTGATGAATGAGATGAATGTAGATGAATTGGATGAGGGCGCGGATCAACCATTTTATAATGTATTTGTAGACGATGGATCGTGTCATTACGTTGCTCAAGGTAATGCATCATTTATTATTACGATTCATTTAACTAAATAAGAGAAACTAAATATTCTGAATTTACCATTAGAAAATTTGCTACTAGCTCCGAACCCAAACTGGATAAATCATCATGCGATTGGTAGGTATTTTTGCAAATTTAATCGTACTCATTATATACCAAACGAAGAAAAAGTGAGAGCATATCCGGGAGATGAAAAAGTTCGCAATGAATTACTAGCTAAATACGTGTAAAATGAAATGTCGTAATATTTCCTAATAGTTTATTTTTTCTACTGAGATACAAAATAATAAATATTTTTTTTCTGTGTCACATGTTCTGTGCATACCGCTAAAAATCTTATTTTCTTATAAAAAAAAAATTATAAAACTTGTTTTTCGTTTCTTTTATTGCAGTTATATATATATATTTTTTTTTTTTATTTTTTAATCAATTTCTTTGCACTCATTGTAAATAGAAAAATCAGAGAATGCTAAATTTTCCTTTTTAATATTAAATGGAGATGTAAAGCTGTATATGTGTATGAAGGTTTTAATAAGCTATACATATACATATATATATATAGAAATTTGGAATAATATAGTTAAGTATGTAAATGCATTCACAATGTTGCTTATAGATAATATTTATATCATTTATAAATGTTGTATGATAATTAAGAAAACATAGAGCAAATTTCAACTCTTAAATCAGTTCATATGTGATATAAATGTGTATTGAACGTACTTGTTATTTGTACGAGTAAAAAGTAGTCTATGTTTTTATAACAACAATCTGTTAGATACCGTGCGAACGAAATATGTATCAATACCTACGTACAGTAATTAAGTTGTACTTTTTAATAATGTAAATTTTTTACGAATAATGTACAACGTGACTCGAAATAGTGTTAAAGTTATTAAATAAGATTTAAGTACATAACAAGTAGAACAAACTCAATTGTGCGGATTATTTTATTATTTTTGTCATGGGCTGTGCTCACTTAATGTAATATTGGCAGTCAACCACATAAAAACAATACAAAATTTATCTTCATAATACTTGTTATACCATAACCGTTGAAAAAATAAACACACTGAGTATTTCGATACTATACAATATATTAATATTTTAGTCCAAATAAACATGAATTTTTCCGAAGATGTGATATACGCGCGTATAATAAATAATGATAAATAGTGTAAATTGAACTACTTAATGTGGAATGATTCTTTTCTTTTTTTCATATATGCTTTTTAAGCTAAAAAGAAGAATCGGCTCGTTACTACAGTATTATTCTATTACACTTAACAAAATTGTTTCATAGCAAGTACGAAATTATTTTTCAATATTTACAAAAGATATATATGTAATATTTCGTGTGCATTAATAAAATTTAGTACCTGCTATAAAAACGTTAAATTTATTATAAACATTACACTTACCATGTTGATATATTCAAAAATCGAATTTCTAATTTTTAAATATTCTTACTACTTTTCTATCATTTTTAATAATATTAATTGTATAGATAAATAAAAATCACAGTATATTTGTAATGTTAAATACAACAGATTCGATTTAAAGAGAACTTCAAGAATTTGTTTCTTCTAACGATCTGTAAGAACAATTTCTTAGATTTAGTTTTATAAGTATTACAGTATACAGTGGATTCCGCTTATTCGGGACACATCGGTTCTCGTGTAGTTTGGACCGATTAAGCGGTTGTCCCAATTACATCAAGTGCCACATAAATATAGTAGTTAATGATAGAAAATATATGCATGCAGTTAAAACGATAGAAAACAAACAAACTACAGCTTAAATCAGCATACAGAACGAAGTATTTATTTAAATATTAATCCATGGATTAATAAATATCCATCAGTGACGAAATCGGCAGAGCTTTTCGATTCAAACGATTACCGCCCCGACGTTTGGTATGGCCGCCATGTCTTTCGAATCAAATGCACACCGTCCCGAAGTTCTGCAAATCCGCGGCGTTCGCATACGTACACGATTAACCTTAGACGAAACTTAAAATGATAAAGTAACACAAAGTGAAGCGAAAGAAAAATGCGAAATGCAAAAACTACAGACATCCGTCCTAAATGATTAAACGGAATCAAACGAAGAAAACTAAGGCTGTTTGTTTGATTGGATTCTGTTTTTTGAAATTTGTCCCAAATAAACGGAATCTACTGTATTATATTAGATGATGCTATACAGTTACAAAATACTAGTAATGATATGAAATTGATGAAAAGAAAAATCAACTTACTTTTCGGCAGTACATTTATTGGATGTATCGTTAGAAGACAGTTGCATATTAGCCTCTAAAATGTTCTTCTGACCTGAAATTTGTTCAAACATTTTTATAATTTCATATAAATTATATTTTATATTATATTTAAACAAAATAACCGCATTTACTGTGCTTATGTTGATACAATGCCGGAGCCCAACTGTAATTGTTGGGACTAGGTATAGCATCCGTTGTACTGCTTGTAGAGGACGATGGAATATCAGGTCCTAACGAGAGGGCGGTAGATTTTATACTGGTAGTATTGCAACTACCATTTTTTCCATCAGATGGAATATTTTTCCTGTGTACAACCTCTTAAATTATTTATAAGAACTATTTACACTTTTAGGTTAAGAAAAATTTGTACCTTAGTTTATTGAAACAGCTGGCAGTATCTTTTTGAGATATCGGAGATAATTGAATAGTTTCGAGTAACTGTTCAAACTCAAATATCTTACTATTTTCATTACCTACGATACTAACGTTAGTAGATGATGACGGCGAAGACTGGCGTCGCGATAATAAATGTTTCGATACAATTTTGTTACTGTCCAATACTACTGAAAAGGTAAGTATTGCATGATTATACACAGAAATATATAAATGAGAAATTTTGTAATCTTTTACTTACCATTTGGCACTATCAAATCTGATCTGATTGTCTCTACTTCGTGATTAATTTCATTAGGTACAAATATTTTTGGAAGATCTTTTTCACAGTCTATCGAATTTGAGCGAGTCGCAGGTTCAGATCTCGTCTGACTTCCGCAAGGTATCGATACCGCAAGTTTCGATCTACCGCTGCACATCATTTGACGCTGACAAAGATGCGAAGGGCACGTAGATCGTTTATCAGAAAACTGTTCGTTGCATACTGAATCGAGTTCACGATGCTTGTGCGAGAAATTAGATGAACCGTGTGTTGGCAGTGCAGCGTTGCAATGTAAAGGGCTAGAATTATGATGTAAATTTGTTGAAGACGTCCTTGAATCACAAGTATCATCAACATGCTGGTTGTTGAAGCACAAAGCAGGCCAGGTAGAAATCCGATCTTGCATTTCGAATAAATGTAGCAGCATAATTTCATCTTCTAAACTATCGTTGCCACGTAATCTACAATGATAGTTCAAATTATTTATATCGTATTAAACGCTCTAGAAGCTACTGTCTGTTGTTTCTGTAATTAGTTACATTTTTTTACAAAAAGAATTTCATTAGAACACACCTACAAGCATCCCCTGTACTATCTCGATTATTTTGTTGTTTTGTGCGCTGTTTGTTCTGAATCCATAGCGTTAACGATTCCGCAACTTCCACGTCATTCTCTCCTGTAAATATACAGTAACTGTTGTTACGTCCACAAATGTTTTGAAATGTTAACTAAAATTGCAGATGTTCGTTAAATATTACATATTTTGCTTTTGACTAATGCAAAAACGCATAAAATTACTTGCGATTTAAATGAAACGAGCAACATAAATAAATTAATCGATTCAAATCTTTCTGTAATTCCGACCATTACAGTACGTTCACGGGAATATTTATTTTTCATTGTAAAACCAAACGCAATAAGAGGACGATTCGTTTGAAAAAGAAACAGAAAATTTCTTATGAGATTGCTTGAAAGTGATCGAGAGTATGGGGAGTAGGATTTTCTTTCACGAAATCTTCGTCTGGTTTCTCATTCGTGGGTTTTTCATTTTCGGCACCTTTATCTAACTTGCTGTCCCTTTGCCTCTGCCTCTGTATATCCCCTACAGAACCTCTGTTCGAACTTGTGCCTAATTTAGCAATATCGATAACATTACTAAGCTTGTACTTTAATATAAAAACTGTATACATGGTAATATATCTAATCGTAAAATGTTTAATATGATAGAATGATAATAAAAAATAAAATGTCCAACTATATCTCGTAAAATTATTAAAGTTTGTCTCCTACCTGACATAGTTTCATCGTCTACGTCATTTTCGTCGTTAGAATTATCATCCAAAAGCGTTAAATGCGGCTCATTATGTTCGCATTCATCCAAGTATATGTCGTGCTCGCTTAATTCCTATAATAAATATGTATCATCAGTTTATAAATTACATGAATATCTTATAAAACATTGTGAACGATTATATTTTATTATTGTTTTAAAAAACTTACTCCACTGTCGCTACTACTGCTGCTAGATAGAAGATTCAATGGTGGTTGATTAAGCACCGTCGGGGACGAATAAGACGGGACTGGAGAATGGGCAGCGGTAGCCGGTCCGTCTCCAGACGAACCGTCGTTTGTACTATGCAAATTCGGAGATTCAGCTTCGACGACGCTTAAATTATTCATTCTGTGTTGCTTTAAACTCGTTTTAGATGAAATAGATGATAACGTTGAGGTAGAACCAAGAGGGCACATATTTGAAAGATCTACCAGTTCACACATGGGCATTAACTGATCTCCTGCTAAAGCATTGTTATTACTTCCTCCTGGAAGCACATTCTGCACTGATCTGCTACAAAAAGAAAATTAAAACCGATTGTTTTGCATTATATTTTCGAAATAACATGAAATGCTGTCTCTAAAATTATTTTTACCTTGTAGATGTACCATTTGGATATGTTTCGGCTGAACGAGTAGAGTTAGAGTTGATTAATGGATCTCCAGCGGCTTGTGATTGTTGTTGCATCATCACAGGCGCTATATTTGACGCTGATCCACATAATATAGCTCCACTGGGTGCTCTGGTTGCTGCCATAGCATTCCGTGATATTTCTATTGCCAATCTCTACAAAGAATGTGTGTTTAAGTTATATATAATTTATTACCAGATGCTTGAAACATTTACCTCTTTTAATTCATTGATTTGAGTAGCATATTGATTTTGAACTGTAATTAATTGACTAATATACCACTGTTGGTCTCTGCAACGTTGATAGAACGTCGGTGGACGTACCTGAAATCTATTATTCATACTCGTACACAATTTATAATGGTATGATAAAAAAAAAAAAAAAAAATGATTAAGTCACATATTTTAACGGGGTATTCAAATTTGGAAACATTTAACATACCGTAATATAAGGGTATCTAATTCTGTATTCAAATATCCTTCTGTTGCGAGTAAATCTAATCGAAAAAATCTATTATAACCCCAACATTCGCCGATTTCAAAGTCGGATGCGAATTCTCGTACGATGTTCTTACTTGTGTCGCGAGACCCTTGATGGATCATTTCGACTCGATATTCATATCTGAAATAAAACAAATTTAAAATAAGAAATTATAAGAATAAGCACACGTTTTATACATACGAATGTTCATACGTACTTTGATGTTTCTGGTAAACCAGAACTTAATTCAAGAAAAACAGATAAATAATTTCCACGTACAACACCATTTCCATCAGGATATACTTTTAATCTCCAGCACAATCCGTTAACATGCAATGGTGCAGAATACACTGGGTCTGCTTTTAATTGTAGTTGTGTAAAATTTTGCATTGCAAACGTAGCGCTATCGTATCCCGGTACAATTTCGCTATAACAACGAATGGATTATTATCTTTTTTGCAATATTATATTGTAGATTATCGTATGAAACATTAATTCTATACCTATGAAAATCAGCTGGAACAGGAGCAGTGACAAAACTTGTCATTGGTTTTTTTCGTATTTGATGAATCATTCGCGAAATGTCCGAACTTTTGATTATAAGTTCAGAACGGGTACATGTATGTAACTGATGTTCTACCTCTTGCAATAAAGCTTCCAGCTGTTCCGTTTCTAAAGTTAAAGAATTCTTCTGACCCATTAATGTCAATAATTTAGCTTTCAACTGAGAATCCAGACGCGCTATCATCAATTCTACAGCATTTCTAATTTCTCTGACTCTCTCGTCCTTCGCAGCTCTTACAGATTCAACGTTACGTTCCTGATGAAAAATTACACGTGAAATTATACTAACAATATGCAGTATAAATATATACATACCACTTCTTGAACTAAACTAATCAATTCCATTAATCTTCTTTTTAATTGCCCAACTTCTGCTTTTATTTGCGTAACATGTTGTTCATATACCTCTTCCAATGGTTTAAAAGTATGTCCTGAATGGGTACCACCCCACAGAGCACACTGATGACATATACATCTACGACAGGTCCAACAATAAACTGATAGCTTCTCATGGTGTACAGTACATCTGTTCCAAAACCACATAGATGTTAATGTAACGATGAATAAATTAGTAAGTTGTAATTTTAAAAATACAGATTATAAATTAAATACCTATCCCTATTTGAATCGTCGTGTCTAGAATTTGAAATACCAACAGCTTGAAGAGTGTCGAGCTGCTGTGTCACTTCCTCGACCCATCGACAATTCACTAATTCATGTAAATGTAACGAAGCTCTGCAATGAGGACACTGAGAACGTTGTTCCGTTAGCCATCGTCTAATGCATGTATAACAACATAATTTACTACAGTGAGGACAAAGATGCGCATCCCTCAGCTTCTCCATACAAATAAAACATCGGAACACTTCTGCCAATGTCTGAAATAAAAATGCACGCGTATAACAAATAGGATAATAAAAATATATAGCCATCTTATATTTGGTTGTTGTATGTTAAGAAATAAAACTGTTACTTTCATTATGTTACATGAATAATACGATAATAAATAAATGTATACTTGAAATTATACATACGAACCTCAACGCTATGATCATCCGAATTTTTTGAATTAATTGATGTTTCTCTACTAGCCATCCTGTTTGTCATTTATTAATAAAAAGTTAATGGGCTATTTTATTGATTATTACATGTATTTCGAACTGTGAAAGCTATGCAAATCTTCGACACTTCATCTCGAGTGATTTGTCAAACTGCATGACCGCTTTAATGAAACATTATCTTAGAGACGAGTTTAGCATTAATCATTATTGCTTATAAATTAATTAAACATACACAGAATGCTTTCCAAGCACTCATAAAAATTTGCAGTGGAGAATTCGATATTGCCATAAGTCCTGATTCGCCATGAAGTAAAATATTTAACGGCATCCAGTACAGAAAACATCAAATTTTATTAAAATATTTATTTTGTAATTATGTTGAAAAAAGTATAACAGTTGTATATATTGTTAAATTATTCTTTCTATCTTTTACATAAAATAAACTGTAAGGTGGGAAATACGAATATGCAAACTCCTACATTCTTATATGTAATTGTTTTTTATTTAAAAATAAATTATTTCCAAATTCTTTTTTTTACGCAAATGTAAAATAAAAACTTATTGTTATATAAATAAAAGTATTTATATTTTGTATAAATTCGTTGCTTTTTTTTACTGTATATTAAAATCTTAATTTACTAAATATTGGTTTTAAATTAGTAAATATGTTTAATGTGCAATGTAGCATATTATATGTATTTATTATTCTTTTTGTGAAGTAGTGTATATTGTTTGCAAAAAAAAAATCATTAACGCCACCTATATATTTGCATTGTATGAAAATTTCGAATACATATTGCTAACTTGTAGATTGACATAATTCGTGACAAAGTTTGGCTTTGAACAGTGCAGTTTTTTACAGGAAATATCTCTTGCAATAAGTGTAAAATAAAAGATATAAGAATTTAAGAAGTTTAATACTTGTGTTTCAGAAGTTTGTATATATATGGATACGTGTACGTAGATATTTTGTACAATAAGTAGAGGACCAAATTTAATTTTGAAGGTTACATTTCTGTTTTTCCAATGTGTGCAATATCTATATGTTTTTTTAATAAATAAAGACTTATATTATTTATTTCTTACTTATTTAATGTTCACATAAATAATGTATTAAATATTACAATCGATTACAGGTTTCATATGTTTATTATAAGTACTACATTGTAGTTAAAATAAAAATTTCATAATGGCTGCATTTCCACTGAAAAAAGTCGAGTTACAAACTGACGTGTATATGACATGCTTACAACATGCCTTATCAACAGAGAAATTTGAAGTAATGGGTTTGCTTTTAGGGAACGTACGTTTATGATTTTACTATGCGATACAATTTATATATATTTTTACATATATCAAAAGAGAAGATGTATCTATTGTCTCAATTCTGATTTATGTTAGACATTAAATGGCGTTGCAAAAGCCTTAGGAATCATTATTTTGAGACGTTTGGATAAAAAGAAAGACAGGGTTGAAATTTCAGCCGAACAATTAATGAAGGCTGTTCACGAAGCGGAACGATTGACAGAAGAATTAAACTGTCCTGTACGCGTTCTTGGATGGTATCATTCGCACCCGCACATTACAGTTTGTCCATCGCGTGTTGGTAAATTTAGGTTTATGTCATTAGTAACGCCAAAGGCTATATCTTTATAAAAAAGTAATGTTTAAGTAACAAAAGTACTTTTTCAGATGTTAGAACTCAAGCAACCTATCAATTGATGCAAGATGATTTTGTGGGTTTAATATTTTCAGTATTTTCAGAAAGTAAAGAAACTAAGGTAAACGATTAGCGAATATTATTAAATACTCTTACGAACAAGTTTTATTGTTATAGGAACAAGAAATTTCTGTAACTTGTTTTCAATCTCATAATGGAGAAGCAACAGAAATTCCGTTAGAAATTGTATATACTCCGATAATATCAAATATATGTTTAAAAGTAAGACTTTAAACAACAAATAGTTTTATACATGATTTTAAAGTTCAACCATAAATGCTTATATATATATATATTGATATGTTGTTTAGACTATGACAGATCTGTTAAAAATTTTGGTTCAAGAAGAAGAGGAAATGGCAAAAACATATGAAAATCATGAGGACATTCTTGCCAGCATACACAATAATGCTGGTTAGTTTAATTATATTAATTATATTAATATTTATCAATTGTAGTTACTATGGGCAGAACATAAGTTCAATTACTAATTCCAGTGAGAACACGGTCATTGGTTCACATAACAGATATAATAACCAAGCCTTTGGTATTGACATTTGAGAAAAGGATAGCTTTAAATAAATTACGTGCTGCTCATCTTAGAAGACAGTTACAAGAATTACAAAAAGTATGCAATGGATAAAAATTTCTAACACGGTAAAAAGTAATCTTTGTTCCTTTTCTTATGTATTATGACCTATCTTAAGTTCAGTATTTTATTATTTTATAATATAAATTTCCACTTAGAATTCGTATTATTCATTCTCATGCAAGATCAAAGCGAAATTTCGTGTGCAAAATGAAAAAGTTACCGAAATATTAAGAAGTTGTTAATTTTAATCATTTTTCTTTTTTATTATTAACCGAATGAAAAAAAGAGACAAATTGAATCTTTCAGTGATTATTTTTATTTTACCTTTCACGAACAAAGATCTGGCAATACTTGCACAGCTCTATATTTACACTACGAGAACAACAGTGTATTTAAATAGACTTAAATTTATTCAAAACACGGATTCTGCGGAACGAGAAAGATGTATAGGATGAGAAGGACTACGTGCTAACCTTTTGCGAGGCAGCTTTTCCAGAGTAGTTAACAATTTTGCAAAGTCGGGCCGATTTTCTGCATGAAATGACCAGCAAAGCATTAAAATGTCCTATAAATGCATAAAAAACAGATTATAACTATATTTTATGAAATTTCATTAGGTTCGAAAATAAAATTACTATAAATTCTTTAAACACTAATACATAAAATATAAAATAATTCAATATCATGCGTTTTATACCTTTACATCACGAGAAGCTTGTAAGTTAGCTAAGGTTTGTTTCATTCCTTTGCCAACTTGCCAAATAATTGCTTCAGGTGGTTGTCCTTTAAAGGGCCATTCACCGCATAAAAGTTCGTACCACACGGTGCTGTGATAAAATATTTCTCATTGGATATTATAAATGCAATAAAATATTTTGTTCTGTATCAAACTTAAATTTTTTTCACTAACCCAAATGCATAAACATCGGAAGCTTCTGTAAAAGGTAATTCTTCCTGATCTCGATTTTGTTGCGGTTTCAGTCGTCGAACAATTTCAGGAGCTAAGTAACATAACCAACCAGGTGGTATACTCA
This sequence comes from Stelis phaeoptera, assembly GCA_943735885.1. Classification (NCBI taxonomy): domain Eukaryota; kingdom Metazoa; phylum Arthropoda; class Insecta; order Hymenoptera; family Megachilidae; genus Stelis; species Stelis phaeoptera. The sequence continues at coordinate 12,243,235 of OX030933.1, forward strand.
GTCCATTTCCCTTTCTGTTTAAAATAAATAATAATAAATACATGTACATTTTATATTGAACATTATTCAAACTACAAAACATACCTATTCCCGTAACAAAGTTTCGTAACACTGAACAAACCGAAATCGGTTATTACAACTTTTCCATTTTCTAAAAATATGTTTTTACTCTTGAGATCTTTATGAATTATACCACGAGCATGAAGATATCCCATTCCCTAAAATAATAACAATAATAATACGTATATTAAAAATCGATTAAAACAAATTTTGTTTAATGTATATATATGTACCTGAGAAATCTGTTGAGCGATAATAGTGGTTTTGTTCATATTAAATTTATCTTTACGTAAATGAATATGAGTGTAAAGAGTCATGCCTTTGCTCATACTAGTCACTATCGCCAAGCGAGGAGGCTTCATGCAAGCTCCCATAAATAAAACTAGATTTTCGTGTCTCGTTTTTCGGAATGTGGCCACCTATAAATATCAATATAATATAACATAAACTTCCTCTAAGAAAGTATGATAAAAGATTATTTATAAGTACCTCTAACTTGAACGCTTCCAATATTTTATCATCATCTAAATAATAGTCCATGTTCAGGACCTTAATTGCAACATTACCATGCCAATAGCCTCTATACACTGTTCCAAATCTCCCAGTACCTATGGGTTCTCCAATTTTCAATTCATCGTAAGGAATGTCCCATTCTCGCATTGATAACTGTAACATTAAAATTGATTTAAATATTACGATTGATAATTAAGCACACGTGTTAATATTAAATGACATACGCTATTTTGTCGTGGCCAACGACTATCTCCCGGTTCTCCATCAGATACTTGGGAATCTTGAGAATCAACCCTAACAGGAGTACGTTCAGAATCTGTACTAACGCTGCCAGATCCGGAAACACTCACTGTTTTTTCGCTATCACTTGACATAGTCGTGCCTTCGAGTCGGTGAGTCTCCAACATAACACCTTTTTCATTAAGCACAACGTCTGAAACGAAATTACGGTCAAGTATATTTGTTACGATCAAATATATTATGAGATAAATTACCTGGAAAATGGAACTGTTGCTTGGCAGGTGCCTGTGGGGTTTGGCTAGTATTGGCAGGTAACAAAGCTGGACTAGAAGGCGTTGAGCTGTTACAGCTCGAGGTATTTGAACTAGAATCCGCGCCCTGATAAAATACAAGTTAGTAAAATATCACGTACAACATCTTAAACATCACATACTCAACAATTCATACATACTTTAACACTAACCGCACCAGGCCCGGTCAAATGACTGGTTACAAAATTTAATTTAATATTGCACATTCGTTGTTCATCTAACTTTATGTAAATTCTTATATTATCTGTTTAATCAATTTCTTAATTTTTCTTTCTTGTTCTCCTTTTTTTAGTGAGGAAAATTTATCGCCTGGTAGCATTGACCGGTTATGGTAAGAATAGGTATATATGTGAAGTGCCAGTACGGTTAGTGTTAATGTGGTGTTTCAAGATAAATAAGATATAAATTCATTGACTATGTATAAAAGTAATTGGCGAATAACATACCTGAAAAGGTATATTCATAGAAGAATGTGGATGCGATCGTTTACGATCTCTTCGATTTAAAGAGCTCAATAAATTTGAATTATGGTGATTAGGAGATGTTATACCCGGTTTGCTCAATATCGGGGAAACATTTACCATACCTAAAAAGATTTGATTTAAAATTTATTAAAATAATCAATGTACGTTTGGATAATTTGATTTAAAATCTTATACATACTGTCACCTTGTACACTTCTTTTAAACTCATCAAAGAGTTCTTGAGGTAGGCCACAAGATGGTGGTACTTTAGACTCGCAATCTCGGTGACATTTATATTTACATTCCTTGCATTTTAAACCAGTGCCTATAAACATCTGCTTATCGCAATAGTCACACGTTGTCATCATTTTAAAAGTTTTGGTAAAGCGATGGGCAATTATATGACCCATTCCCCGGGTTACGGTCGGCGTACGTGGTGACTTTGGCACTTGGAGACTTGTTACTATGAATTCAATTGAAACGTTATTTCTTTCTTTTATGAATAAAAATTGTCAAAAACAATAACTTATATTTACCTGTTCCCTTGAAACTGTTATCATCACTTTCTGCGCTAGAATAAGGTGGTGACTTAATAGGACTATTACTATTTAGTAAGAGACTTTCCCCTGCAATGTCTGCATTACTACTGCACGATCCTGGTTCTGTAGGCAGACGATTTCTTCTTCCTACACAACTAACAGGATCATTCCCACAACTATAAAATAGTATACATACGTATACATATATGTATTTTTTAAGTATTATAAACAAAAATTACTTGGCATTAAATTATTACCTCGAAGCTGAATCCCCATTTTCAAGTCGATTTGCTAATTGTGATTCATGAGATTTAGACTTAGTTAAAGGAAACACTTCCGGTTGTGATATTGTATTTTGTAAGCCTGTTTGATGCTTTTTACAAGGAGGAGGAGTTGTTGGAAACTTAATTCCTGTTAATTACAAAATAGAATTTCATGTTAATTACACAAATGTTTATAAACATTTTTACTACATTATAAAATAAATAAATGTGTTTGTTATTTTATTTACCGCATCCTGGTCTATGTAAAAGAGGAGTAGAAGGAGGACTAGTTGATGATAAAGATGTAACGGAAGAAGCTTGTGCTAATATATCACTGTTCAGAATGTTGTTATTATGATATGGAATACTGTCTTCTGAAGGAACAGAACATCTTGTTGTTCGGGACCGAGCTGGCCTAGGAGATGCTCCAGTACGTAAATGATGTCTATCCCAAGAATCCCAATACAAATTCATATCGCTATTATCCATATCCCCTCTTAGGAGAACATCTGAATAGCATAGAATTTTGAATAAAATATATATCTTGATATGCAAACAAAATAATAACCATACGAATATTACTATATAGAATAAATTTTTACCCATATATCGACGAAGATTGTGTAATGCCCTACAAAGTCTACGAAGTTCTTCCTCGTGTTTAATATTATTTTCTCCCAACATACTACCTAGTTCATGCTCAGATTTTTCTTTGAGAGCTTCAAGTGAGTTAGCTTTAGAACAAATCATCTGTAATTTATAATTAATGTAGATATCTATTAAAATTTGATCAAACTATACAGGAGAAATTCTTTATACCTGTATAGACTCTTGTGTAAGTCCCACTACTCTTAGCCATTGTTGCAAAGACGGATACTGTTTCATCTCTGCAGGTAATGATTCTTCTAAAGCCAATTTGGCTTTGGTTACAAGTTGCTTTGAATATAATTTTATAAGTTTCCCCTAAAATACGTTTAAACAATATAAATAATAAAGTAACAGAAGTTACAAATTATCTTTTTGAACTTATTTAATAATTTTGAATAGAATCGCTTAAAATTTGTTAACAAATCTGTCTAAGGAATTCTTTATTAGGGTAAAGTAAGGTACATTTCTTTAGTTACTAACTGAAATTATTGTTATAAACATAAAGTACAATAGCAACAATGATAATAAATGACCATATTTACAAAAATCGAGTGTTGAAAGATATGCATGCATAAACTGTCAACATGCACTCAGGACATGAGTTTCCCTGTTAGTAAAGAAATATGTATTTGCAACTTGTTGACAGTCATGAGACAGCCTTTCACGAGGTCAAGGCGACTGTATTAAAGGTAATAAAGGGAGAACGAGGAACAATTGCGGAGGACCGCACATGCTTGAGTGTACCTCAAGCGTTCGAATTTCCTGTTGAGTGAGTTCTGCGCTGGTGGAACATTGGGTCCTCAAACCCTCGAGTCGATCAGCAGAGATGTCAATCATGGATTGAACGACATCTAAGGCTCGACGGATTTCTTGTTCCGCATCCTCGCCGTCCGCCATCCCGCGCCACGACGACGGCCCCTCGTTTGGTACAACAAGAATTCAATATCTATTTTACAGGCATAATTTCGCTTGCACGGGCCTCCTGTCGGTCGCGGCTTTTATCACTGATCCTCCATGTAACCAAACCACTTATCAACATTGACAACCATCTTGGCCGCCTATCGGTGACGTCAATCGGTGCCCGACAATCCGGGATTTCAGCACGTTCATTCGAGCGATACTGTTACGTTCATAAAGGCGCTCTTTTTTTTTTATTTCAATTATATTTCTATATATTCCCAACGGTCCCATCGATTTATCTAAAATTACAAAAGACTTGTTATTCAAACAGATTACGAATACTAAGACATAAACTTGTACTATCTGCTGTTCCTAGAAGTACAGAATTGAATTATTTCAGTTGTACAAAAACTCACGTATAATTGATTTTCGTGTCACGTAAATTATTTATTAATCATCATGTGAAACGATCTTTTTTTAATTATTAATTATCAATGTCCAAGAATATGAGCAGAGAAATTAAACGTATAGTTTTCGGAACGTTTCTTATAGGTATATAAGCGCCACTTGCCTCTTCTTCCGTCACATTTAATATGAGATTTGAAGTTTCTTATCTAGCTGTCTTATCCGGTCGATGAATAATCATATCCACTCGCTACCTATTCATTTCGGTGACATGTATTCTTTAGATAAAATTCTGTGTTGTGTGTTTGAATCGTGGAATTTATAATAATTGCTGTTATTATATGTTAACGTTAACGAGACCTTATAGAAATGGTGAATATAGATACAATACAAAAAACTTACCCGTTGCATTGGCTCGTTTGGAATAATAACTATGTAGAACTCGAGGAGGAATTATCTTCGAAGCTGGTTTGTAATACAGAAAATGTCATTCAATTTTTTAATCCGTTCTAGTATCATCGTTAATTGTATTTGTTCTTAAACAGATGATAACAATAAACACTCAAAAATAGGGTGCATGTCAATTGTTCCTTCTTTCTTTTTTTATAAATTGAATGTAAAAAGTGATAACTTATTTGTGTCTTATACAAGATATTGAAATACTCAGCTAACAACAATGATAAAGTAAACAAAAATTGTATGCGATAAACATATCTTTATTAACAATAAGAAAGTTACATTATATTTATTATTTGATTACAAAACAATGTGAGCATAGTGCTTGGCTCTTTTTATTTTAATTATCTATTATAGTAATTTAATTCAAAATGAATTATATGAAAATTAAGTACTTGTACTACTAGCTGAAATAAATTATTTAGGATACTATTAGAAAGTCTCATGAATGAAGCCTTACACAAGCAGGAAACCATAAATGTACATTGACTTGTAACTTTTGATATTACAGTTTGAATATAGATTGTTTGATCAGATAAGGCTTATAAAATTAATTATAACAGTAACTATTAATGCTAACTTATATATTAGTATCCCATGCGATGAATATTATGTGTAACAACTCTTGATTCTTTCCCTAACGTTTAAGCCCTATGTATAATAGTAATTAGAATGTTTTATAAGTAAACTTAAATAAATTTAAATTAATGTAATTAAAAATTATTTATTTTTAGCATGATATTGAAAAAGTTGACAATAGAGGGAGAACACCATTAATGCTAGCCGTGACTTTAGGTTATACAGATTGTGCTGAAGTGTTGTTACAACATGACGCTAATGTTAACACAGAAAATACTCAAGGATGGACTGGTAATAATTTTAGTTATTAAATTTTTATATTAATCAAATATTTGTTTTATCCTAACTCTGTTATTTTTAATAGTGGTTCAAGAGGCGGTTGGTACAGGGAATCCTGAATTGCTAGAGATGGTGCTAGCGCGTAGAGATTATCAAAGATATTGTAACCGGGCAGCTGGTATTCCAGAATTACTTCATAAACTTAAACAAGTAGGTTTATTAGAATAAAATAGAAATTATGATGATATAATATTGAAATATATAATATCAAACAATTATTTTCAGGCTCCTGACTTTTATGTAGAAATGAAATGGGAGTTTACTAGTTGGGGTAACTATAAAAATGTGTAATTTCCCCATTATTTTCAATTAAAAATGCGAAACTAACATTTTATCTATTACTAGTTCCTCTTGCATCTAAAATGTGTCCCAGTGATACTTATAAAGTATATAAACAGGGCAGCAATGTGAGAATCGATACCACTTTATTGGGATTTGATCATGCAAATTGGCAACGTGGAAATCGCAGTTACGTTTTCAAAGGACAAAGTAAGTATTAAGAGGATCGCTAGTTTGCACGTACATTAATTTCCATCAAGTTTATTTCAATCTTCAGGTTTTTTGAATGTATTTTATTTTATATTGATAGTAGAATTTTTTATTTATTTTTTAATTGTATATATTAAATGCAAGCTGCATCAAATGTGCCCATGGCAATTAGATGCGAACGGAGTTATGTGTTCAGTATGGTGGGACAAGAGTCAGGTGACAGAACTATTTTTACAATTAATAATGTGGTGTACAAAAACGTAGATAACATGTAATTTCATGAAGTAGTAAAAACTTTTATTTTTATAAATTCATTCGGTTTATTTGTATTTATATTTTTATTATTATTATTTCCTTCCAATTTTATTATTTTTGAAATGATTAGTAAAATAAATCGAACTTGCAAAGGGTAAGTGTGTATACTTGTAATGATAGAAATTACAGTAATATTTACAACCCTGTTTGTATTTATATCGATGAAAATTCTATACCCTGTTATAAAGAAGAAGTTCAGTATATTGTAAAATAGTCCAGAAGAAACGATTAGAGTTATTGTAATTAGTAGTAGAGAAATATACGATTAATTTCAACAATGTAATTTAGAATAATGTGGAAATTCTACTTTTATAATCGTTTCACAATGAATGATTTTAACGATATAAAGATATAACATTTATTCAAACAGATGACGGAGCAACGATGATGGAAGTAGATCATGAAACGAGAAAAGTGTATGTCGAGCATATGAAACTCATTGATGTTGATAACATACAACTAATGGAACCGGCGGAAGAGGGTGTAGTAGCTCGGCTTACGAACCCGATAGTAACTACGTATATAGATACTGATAAAATTAGTTTCGAACGGTAATTACTTCATTCTGAAACGTATAATTATTTGCAATTGTATTTAGATCACGTCTACATAAAAATCTGTCTATGTTTGATTAGCAATAAAGCTGGTTTATGGGGATGGCGTTCCGATAAAAGTGAAGTAATAAATGGACATGAATGTAAGGTTTTTAGCGCAAGTAACGTAGAATTAATAACAAAAACTCGATTAGAACATTTATCTGAGCCCGATAAAGCAAGGGCTCGCGCTCCTCGTACGCCTCTTCAGTCATTTCTTAGCATAGCGGAACAGCAACAGGAAAACAGTATTAATGCAACTACTAGTGTAATTTTCTTTTCTTAAATGTTTCATTACGCACAACGTACAATTGCTTTAAGATTCACTTATTGAATTATATTTTAGGAAGAATATAGTAATGTTGGAAATCCTTGTAATATTACGGCCGAAGAATATTTTGATCCAGATGTTGATCTGAATGGAAGAGATATAGGTAGACCAAAAGAAGTTAATACAAAAATTCAAAAATTTAAGGTATCGTAAATGGTATAATATTGAAACGATATTATTGAATAGTAATAATGTAAAATTACATCAAATTTATAATTTACTGTTTGAATGCATTTATAGGCAACTTTATGGCTTAGCGAAGAGTATCCGTTAAGTTTACAAGAACAAATTATACCAATTGTCGATCTAATGGCAATATCTAGTTCACATTTTGCAAAATTAAAAGATTTTATCCAAATGCAATTACCCGCCGGGTTTCCTGTTAAAATTGGTAAGAGTTTAAGTTGATTTTCTCTTAAAATACAAATAATACTTGATGTAATATATTTGGAAACCGCGAATTAAAATTTCTTTTGTTTATAGAAATTCCTCTGTTTCATATACTAAATGCAAGGATTACATTTGGAAATATTTTCGGCATGGATCAGGAGGTAGCACATGTTGGACGTTTACAAGAAACTAATAGAATAACTTGTTTAGTTGATGACGTTTGTTTCGAAGCACCAGTGGGATATGTCAAATTGGGTATGTTTAATGAAGAAAATTATCAAATTAATTAATATGAAATTGATGTATGTATATGAAAAATCGTCATATTTACAATAATAATCATTAATAGGTGCTGAAATTCGGACTCAGTTTAGTATCGAAGAAGAAGATGATCTGTTGCAATTTGCTATTCAACAAAGTTTACTAGAAGTTGGAAGCGAGCGTGACGAGGTATGTATCATTAACGCAAGAAAACATCTTTTATTACATTTTACAACTTAAAAAAAATGTTACCATTCAGGTTGATATATGGGAAGCTTTGAGAGCTCAAAAACCATCTCGACCCACGACGCCTAACATGACAACAGACGAAGAAAGGGAACTACAAAGGTATGCAAATATAAGATCTATAAGAATGCTATTTCAGATATTTTGTTTTCGTTTAAGAAGTTTTAAATTATTTATTTTGCATGTGTTCTTGCTCGACAATTCAAATTCAGGAAGGTGGGTGAAGGATTGTTACAAATATTAGTCGCATAATAAATGTTAAAAATAATTTTAGGCCTTATTTTATTTTTCACTAGGGGATATTTAGAAACTTTCAATAACAGTGAATGTGTGCATAATCATTTTTGTAACGAGCACAAGGCATACAAGTTTTTTATGTTAGAAGAATAACCCTGTTAACTTTGAAGGTTTCATTTTCAATTTTTTTGTTCTATTTAAAATAATGTTACTATGCATGATTCTATCATTTTTTAATATAAATTATTTTTTTTTGTTTAATGCAGAGCTATTCAAGCAAGCCTAGCACTATATCAGGAGAATTCTGCTGGGTGTGCCAGCGGTCGAAGTAATTCTAATAGGACGAGCAACGCAGAAGATGCTGATTCAATCGAAGATACGGCAGAACAATTAAGATTGGCGTTAAGATTGTCAGAGCAACAACAGTTAGAAGAAGAGCAACGTCGATTGTTAGAAGAAGAAACATTTCGGCAAGTGTTGGAATTATCTCTTACAGATAAATGAACTTTAAAATGTGCAATAGCCACTTAAAACATTCATTAAATTATACTTCCACGTTTACGATAATCGTCCGGCAACGTGATGTCGCGATGCTGTCGAGCATGAAAATCCATTTCCTACGATTACGTACATTAAAATGCAAAACTGTTGTTTTCCAACAGTCATTTGTTATTACAAGTAAATAAATATATATATATATGTATATACATACATTATGTGTATGTATGTTACAAAGTCAGATCAAAGTGGTGGAAAAAAAAAATAATATAACGCTAACTATGAAAGTAAATGATTTAACTTATGTTATTTATTTCTTAGCTACATTTTATATGAAAGAAAGTTATAATGATACGATTGAATATGATACGTAACGTTTAGAAGTCTTGAAAATTACAATTGCTCTGACGAACAATCAGAATATTTTCGAGTCTTGAATTACATTTAAATCAAATGACATTAGTTGAATGGGGGGGGGAGTCTTGTTGAAAGTACATACTGTAAATTACAGCTGTCAATATTTGAAATAAAAAGCTTGTAATTCTCAAGCCTTCAATAATTATTGGTTATATCCTTTCTCCTAGTATTAAATTTTTACGTAAAAAAATTTCTGGTATAGAAATTCAGAAATATATATCAGAATAATATTTTAATTAATTCTATGTAACAATCTACTAAAACCTGCCTTTTTTAATGTTCGGGCAATTAAAACTATTCCAAGTTCCTTTTTATACCCGTGATAAAATAATTGTAAGTAGCGTTTCGATTTATTAAGGGTAGTAGCGATATAATAAAAGTATGTTATTTATTCATTAAAGTTTATTCATAGGCGAGTAATTTCGTTGAAATATTTAATACGAATCATGTGTATGAAATAAAAAAAAAAAGAAGATCATTGATTAACCTGTTGTCAATGCATGGATGTAACAAAGAAGAAAAAAAAAATTATATTACATATCATTGCTCTGTAAAAATCTTTATTCCAAAGATAAATTATTGCTTCTCTCACAATTTTTTGTTAGAATTCAAAGTGATTGTTCTCAACAAAATGTAATTGCAATATATTAATTATGTTGTAATAAAAAAGTATATTTCTACAAAAATATACAACAGGTATAATTATACGTAGAAAGTAAAATACGCGTAGAAAAGTATGGAAAAAAATAATGTTTATATGATACTTAAAACAGAAATTTTATTATCGATAATTGACGGTAGCTAATACTGCCATCAATAGGCTACTCAAATTCTGATTGTGCCCTAAAATAAAAATACTGTTTTTATAATAAAATTATGTTTCACAATGTTAAATTTAATCTGAGAAATATTTTTACACGATTCCAGCCGAAAATTAAATATATTCTCATTAATATCTTTGATACAAACCTTTTATATATAGTATTTAGTATGTGTGCACTCTGCGCGAAACGTTGTTCATTCTTATGTGCTTGTTGATGCCACTTTTTGCGTACAGCGTTCCAATGTACTCTATGTTCTCTCAATAATGCTTCTCGTGACATTAAGGTCAGGCCGTCCTAGAATAAGTACTATAGTTAGTAATTATAATATTGAAAGGGTAAAATACGGAACTTTTCTCTAGAAATATCTTACATAATCTAAACTCAATCCTTCCTTTGGTTTATTGGTCGGTGAAGGTATACGATTTCTAGGTATAGCTTCTTCGCAAGGTAGTGGAGGAGGTAAATAATAAACGTCACGAACTTCTCCATTAGTATCCAGTATATTATTACTTATATTGACTTCGTTTACTATTTCCGGACTTGGACTGCGCACTCTAAAAATAAATTTGAAATATAAATTATTTTTCTTCTACATTATACTTTAATTTTAAACTATATATATAGTAAAAAAAATCACTAGTTCCTTCCACAGTATTTTAATTGTGCTAATGTTAATATTAATATATGCGAAAATGTAATGGAATTAATTAAATAGTATAAGATATATATGTACGAAAATCAAAATGAATGAACAAATAATATTTAAATATTTACAACTTTACAATTGTTTTACTTACTTGGGTACAAGATTAGGATTTCTTGGCTGATTAGCCATCCATGCTCTACATATTGGATAAAGCGGTGTGTCCTCTTGAAATTGTGCTAAATCAACGCTTCGATCAAATAGTTTCATTACGTAAGTATGATGGAACGCAGTATCCATTTGCACCTGTCTACGACGCCGTACTTTCCGCGGTTGTTGAAAATTCATTGATTTTGTTCTATACATATCGCTGAAAATGGTAAATCATTATTTAACGAAGAAAACATAATTAATATTGTGTGTACATACTACAAACGTTACATTTTTTTCATTTGATGCTTATAATCTTGTGCAGAACTTTCTTCGCTTGAATCTGCAGATGAGCCCGTATCACTGTGTTGTAACAGTTCCCTAAGAGCTCCCTTCAAGCGATCTCTTGCAACAAGCACATCACTGTCTCCTGTGAAAAATGTATTTAAAGAAAAAAAGAATGTAGTTATTTTGCAAATGAATGTACTTACAATGAATTATTACAAAGTAATAACTAGGATAAAAATAAATGAACATCAAAATCCCTTATTACCTAATTCATCTTTTATTTCTATCTTCACACGTCCAGGGACTGTCATAGGTGATGGTTGAATGTTTCTTTTCTTTCCCATCTAAGTTGTAGAAAAATTTATTATATTAATTATAGCAGAAATATTTGCCATAGTAATTTTATAAATGTTTATAACAGATTAACAATTACCAAGAACATACCTTTAGCCAAGACTACAAATAAAATATTTTATTCTTAAATTTAAATGAATATATAAAAGTATTATTAATATTATAAAGCATATATGGTAAAAAGAAAATGTGTATTTGTTTGTTAACAAGTTTTATAGTATTATATTGTAAGTTCGAATATATGAGGTTAGGAAGTTAATACTGTTTAACATTCCAACAGTGAATAAAAACGAGATTATTTTGAATCAGATTTTAGCTCTATTCAGCTTTATTCTTAGTTCTTTCCAACAAGCATCACATCATGTAATTGAACAATAAAATAATTATTGTAAAATGTCACAAAACTGGAGCAACTTCATACATTCAATGAATCGCGCTGATTTTCCATTCAAATGATTCAAACCTATTTACAATTCAATTCATGATTGGATGATTCAATTTTTGATGTTTAACTGGTATCTGTTATGAAAAAAAAGTAGAAGAATAAAAATATATGTGTGTACATATATGAGAATTCCATAAGAATTGAAATATATTTAATTGTTAACAAAAATATTTCATAGCAATTTTTTTACAATAAGTATAATATTATACCTTATTATTACTTCTTTTAATAGCATTGTATGAAATTTTGAATTTTATACAAATTTGTGTGTTTCAGATGTATAAAAATGAATAAAGTGATACAGTGGATAGTAATTATTCAAATACTACTCATTTTCAACCCGATAAATATATTTGCGTACAACTGTTTTTTAGATGGAAAAAATTACAGATGTAGATTAGGAACAAAAACACCATATAGATTTATCTCAAACTATGATGATTCTCCTTTTGAATATTCAGGTATGCGACTGCATATATGTATAATATTTTTTCTTTTATTTCATTCAAAGATGTTTTATTAATGTTACCTACAGGATGCAGTCCAACAAAAATATGGTTAATTTTAAGACACGGTACAAGATATCCTGGTAAAAAATACATCCCTCCTATGATCAAGAAGCTGCCAAAGTTACAGCAAATTATTTTGGACAATTATCGGAAGAATGAGACAGATATTACAACTGAAGATGCAGCTTTATTTGCAGAATGGAAAATTACTTTCACAGAGAGCGATATCATGAGATTAGCAGAAGAAGGTGAAAATGAAATGATTGATCTTGCAGAAAGATATCAAACCAGATTTCCCACGCTTATGACAGAAATTTATGATAATCAAACTTACAAGGTAAAAAAATATGTATATTTTTTACACTAAATACAGTTTATCCACTTCATTTATCTATCTTTGATATTAAATTTTAGTTCAAATATACCGCTACTCAACGTACCGAAGAAAGTGCAAAAAATTTTGCCACTGGATTATTTGGTAGACACACCAGTCACAAAGTTTGGTATCCAGAAGCTGAACACAAGGATCCTGTGTTGAGAGTAATCGATAGTCGTATAATTTAAAAGGCAATAAATTTTTAATTACTTATTCATTTTGTTTCAAGTTTTTAGTTTTACAAACGTTGTCAACGTTGGCGGCATGAAGTTGACAAAAATCCAAATGCTCAGATAGAAAAGGAAAAATTTGTGAAGAGCAACATTTACAAAAAGATGTTGCAGGACGTTTCAAAACGTATTGGTTATCAGGTTGATCAAGGTTAGCATAATAACGAATCTATGAAACATTTTAGAAAGAAATAAATAACTGGATAAAATTTACATTTCAGAAACTGCGTATTTGATGTACATGATATGTGGATTTGAAACTGCATGGCAGAGTAATACAGAATCACCCTGGTGTAGAATATTTTCTATGCATGACTTCAAAGTAAGCACCCTTGGCATCATGTTTAAAAATCAATTTCAGAATCATCTTTCAGAAAACTTTTATTTGATCAAATTTATAATTGCATTTAACTGATTTTTTTTAGGTACTTGAGTTTGCTGAAGATTTAGAATATTATTGGATCGATGGATATGGTCATAAATTGTCGTATGAACAAGCATGTCCTGCTTTAAGAGATATGTTTGATTTTTTTATGTACGTACACGTTTTATGTTTGAGATTTACATGTACAAAATTTACTTTTAAAATATATTTATTCATAGGATATCCGAGGGCCCAGTGGTGTCAGTGTACTTCACTCATTCTGGCACTATTTTAAAGTTATTAGCTTTATTAGGAGTAGCTAAAGATGACCAACATTTAACGCACGATTTATTTTCATTGTATGCGGATGATAGAGCTTGGAGAACTGGTATTATAGATACCTTCGCGTCTAATATCGCATTTGTTTTGTACAAGTAAATATTGCTTCATAATATGTATAATGTATATATTAGTATGATCATCATGTTCTAAGAGCTTTTTCATTTCAGTTGTTCGGCGATTCCCAGTGTTCTTTTCATGCATCAAGAAAGGCCATTATTTTTGCCAGGTTGCCCCTTAGATGTGCCATGTCCATTATCTATTATGAAAGCACTTTATCCTGACCATAAGGAAGAGTGTCAATTTGATACAATGTGTTCCATGGAAGAATAAATGTAATTGTAGAAAAATCCATGATAAACTTTTTTATAAACATCTTTTAGAATTTATTATATTATAATAAAGTGTTTCTTGCGGATACATTGCAAATTTTGTCATCCTTTTAGTTATTAAAATTGTTAATATTATATCTTAATATAAATATGATTTCTATTTCTTACTTTATAAATTATTAACAATTGAATCTACAATAACTTCAAGGACAAGTTGCGAAAGCAAAACCTTCGATAGCTCAGTTGGTAGAGCGGTGGACTGTAGTTGGTTCTATTTAAAAAAGTAAAGACATCCATAGGTCGCTGGTTCAAATCCGGCTCGAAGGAAATTTTGTTTTTTCACTTTTTCTAACCATTCAATTTCAAATAATTAATAATGGTTAAGTCATTATTAGATTATATATTTTTATGTAATATTATTAGTAGTATACGTACTTTGTAAGTAAACAATTAATATGGTAGTTAAATATATGCAGCTATAGAATTTTAAGGGTATACTCGTATGAATTGGTGAGTGCATCAGTTTTTAACTCAAGTGCATTTAATAAAAGTGGTTAAAAAACAATACAATATATTTCTAAATCTACTTGGCTCATATGTAATGTAAATCAGCACGATAAAACATATAAAAAGGATAACGAACAAAAAATGAATTTTCATTCGACCGTGACAGGACTCGAACCTGCAATCTTCGGATCCGAAGTCCGACGCCTTATCCATTAGGCCACACGGTCAGTTGTACATTCAGTTCTAAATTCTTGTTATCATGATATTTCCTATAATTTATTATTTTTAAATATTAAATCAAATTTCTTATATCTTATTTAAATTGCAGTAGTAGTGTAAACTATTCGTTTTAAAATTATATTTTCACAGTTATTTGACAATAAATAGTGCAAGCTACCATTTACTAGGATAACTGTATTATCGACATAACTGAAGTACGTGGTCACCGACGAGATCCTACAAAATTCATTATATTCATTGAATCTGTGATCTGGTAGATGGCATAAACGATGAAAACAAATATTATCTTTGCAAATGACAGAAGTAGATCTGTACAAAAGTTTGTTTAAAAATATTTAGACTAAAAAATGACAAGTTTTCATAGTCAACTTGTGGATGCGTTAGGAAGTAAAACAAAAGTTTTTCCGAAATTAAAAAAGGTATTTGTTCGTCCTTTAATACAGAGTAAGTTCATTGTTAATATTATTGAACTCATATCTTGTACCTTACATCTTAAAAACCATAACAATTGTTATTTTATTTCCACTTACAGTAGCTGTGAAGGCAATAAATCAAGAGTACATAGAAGATGGAGTATTGGATAGAATAAGTCAGAAGTATAATGTGCCAGAAGAAACTGTGGATGAATATTATTCAGTCATTTTTACAATTTTAAAAGTTCACCTGGGCGTATTGTTTCAAAATGTTAAACCTGTAGAATTTAAGCAGGCATTAGAAGAGTTAAAGTATATATTGCATAAGTTGTGCATCACATTCTATTATTTTTAATTTCATAGCATGTAATAGTGCTTTTTTTTTCCATAGATTATCCTCAGAATGCATTGATGATTTGTCTACCGTTGTATATGGCCAGAAACGAACAGAATTAATGTCAGGATTGATAGAAAAGACAAAATTTTATCCGTACATAGTATCGTGTAAATGGCGTGTAGACATTACTATTTCCTCTAGGTAACATAGATTTAAATAATTAATTTTACCTTTTAGTCTTGTCATTTATGTACTTATTATTTTGTACACTTTCAGCATGTTAAATAGAGTTTTGGAGCCACATATTGTCATGGAATGGACATTTAACAATGGAAAACATCAAATATTTGAATTATCTCTATCAAAATTTCATCAGTTAAGACACGCCATAGCAACTATACTTGTGGAAATGCAAAAAGTTGAACAGCAGTGTGTTTCAAAAAATATCATATGTAGTTGATCATTATACACAGGCTAATATATACTTTTTCTGCAATATCATTTTAAAAATAATGATGTATATATATTTTTTTTTTATTGCGAATGTAAGATTGTAAGTGATAATGTAAATTAATAAAATAACATAAAATAAGTTTTGTGTACTGTTTCACCCTATAAAGTTTTTAAATTTTATTCGTACGATGAATATAAGCATTATAGTTATTGTACTATCTATTATTTATGCATATGCTTTTCCAATTTTATACCTAGAGTGCGCAATGTCGTGCGCACTGTATTAGTGCATCCGTTTCGTGTTACAAGGGGAAGGAAGATTTTCACAAAAATGACATCTCTATTAAAAAATTGTTGGAAACTTTCACGAAATTTTCCTGTTACCATACCAAAGTGTAAATAAATTTGCGTGTTAATACTTTAATTTCAATTATTTTGTATTATGTAATGAATTACAAACTGAATTAATAGGTTATCCAAAACTTCTTTCTTCAATAAGGACCAGTACCACGGAAAGCGAAAAGATAGAAAATCGACGTACGTAAAATTATTATTCGTCATATAATGAACAATAAAGTGTTCGATATTTTGTATGCTTATAGTAACGACAATATCTCTTCTGATATATTTTTTAAAAGTATATTCAAATAACCTTGTTAATTTTGTTCGCAGCGACAATACATAAGGTTACAAGAGATGTGGAACAGTTAAAAGATTTTGGTCGTTATGTTGCTGATTGTTTGCCAAAATATGTACAGAAGGTTCAAATAGCAGCTGGCGATGAACTGGAGATATTCATTTGTCCAGATGGCATTATTCCGACATTGTCGTTCTTAAAAAATCATCATAATGCTCAATTTGTTAATCTGTCAGATATCACAGCAGTAGATGTTCCCAGTCGTACGTACAGGTTCGAGGTAAGGTTTTGTAGTTACAAAAATTTTTATATTTCTCATAACAAACTGTTATTTTGCAACTTGTAGCTTGTCTACATGCTGTTATCGTTGAGATTTAATACTCGTATTAAAGTAAAAACATATACAGATGAATTAACACCAGTGCCAACAGCAGAACAAATATTCGATGTTGCTAACTGGTACGAAAGAGAAATATGGGATATGTTTGGTATATTCTTCCTGAATCATTCGGATCTTCGTAGAATTCTCACGGATTATGGTTTTGAAGGACATCCGTTAAGAAAAGATTTCCCTTTGACTGGTTATGTTGAGGTAATTTAGTAGTATGATTTTGATATTTGATTGAATTCAGAGCTAATATGCTTTATGTTAATCATTTTTTGTTCCGTTTTCATTTTTATTGATTATATTCGCAAATATGTTTGATCGATCACTAATAACGAGAATGTTTCTTCGTGTTCAGGTACGCTACGATGACGAACTGAAGAGAGTTGTGTGCGAACCATTAGAATTGGCGCAAGAATTTCGTAAATTTGAATTGTCCGCTCCATGGGAACAGTTCCCTAATTTCCGAGAACTTGCCCCTCCTGAGGACGTATCTAAAGAAAAGTAAATTAGATTGAAATGAATTTAATAGCGTGAAAGAAAGTAGTTTTACTTTTGTGAATTTTACATCTTAAAAAAAAAACACGAAAACATAGTGAAGGGGTAATTTTTTAGTTTGCATTTTATTGTTTATTCAACAGAATTGGTGATAGATAATGTTATTCGTCCCCTTCAATAAACGAAATGCCAAGTGTCAATAATTTTTGTAATTTGTCCAGTAATACTATCATTTCATTTATTTTGTTACAAAAAAAAAGATGACGTGTACGTGTTTTGTATTGTTATTTATTTTACGTGCGGCATAGTGTTATAAATGTAATTCGTTAATTACAAAGTGCTTATAGTTTATTTTTTAAGGCATATTTTTCGGTGAATTGTAAACAAATTGAATCAATAACAAAAGGAGTATATATAACAAGAGAAGTTACTTAATTCTTTTTTTTTTTTACAATTGTGTACATATATATCCTAAGAAAATTGTATGTATACTAAATTACATTATTGCATCTTTTTTAATTACAATAAGCACCAACAACTAGTGCATCTTTAAACTAAGTACTTACACTTTCGTATGTTTTTTTATTAGTACCAATGAGAATTTGACTTCCAAAGAATAATTTTTTTCGCACGTGTAAGGCAAGATATTTCCAACTTTCGAAAAAGGAGAAATTTTCGCATTTCGTAAAAATATATATATATATATATATTTTCTTTTTTTTGTTGAAAAATTGTTTCCTTATAATCCACCTGAAAATACGTGTGCGTGGATCCCTATACGTCATCACAGTGCCAAGTGATATAATATGTACATACATAACATTCATTCTAACATCACAGTATTTCATAATTGTAATCTTTATATAAATTTCGCATACACGCACTATCGATATAATAATTGTGTCCTAAGATAATTATACAATTAAGCTTTCATCCTTCTTTTAAAATATTCAATTCCGATAATTGAATATACACTATAACTTTTCGATCGAGTTTTCTTTTTCTAAAGTGTCTTGTTTCTTCCTAATGAATGGAACGAATCCCCATAAAGATGCGCCTACCACTAAAATGATTCCTAAGATGCTAAATATCGGACCGTAGCTACCGATCTGTTCGAATATAATACCGCAAATCGGTGGACCGATTAACTGTATGATTCCATTGACGAACAACGAAATCCCGTAAGAAGACGTTAGCTTTTCGGTTCCTAACATATCAGCCATAATAACTGCGGTGATACCGACATATATACCGGACGCTAAGCCGAAGACACCGCAATAAACGGACAACATGGTGTAGGTGGTGGCTATAGGCAAAATAGCTAACGAGATTCCGGATATGAGCAATCCTCCAACGAAGTACCAGTGCTTTGGCATTATCGAGACATCGGAGAACGCGGAGCCTCCGATACGACCTATTAAATCTAAAATTGAAACTATCGATAGAAGAAGGGAAGACATGTTCTTGTCGAAGCCTAACGAGATCGCGTACGCTGGTAACAGTATAACAAAGTTAGTGTAACTAACAGCGTTCGTGGAATTCGATATTAATATCACTAGATAAATCGGATCTTTGAGCAAACTAAAATCGAAGAATTTGTTCTGTGACTTCTCTTCGTCTTTGTTTGTCTCGTCGGCAGCCTTTTTGGTGAACGTACTTGATATCGCGTTCAATGTTAACGTGGACGCTCTTTCTGGATGCAAAGCGGACAGTGTGCTTCCATGGTATGGCGTACTAACGTAATTAAACGAGGATGTGCTGGGTGATTGGAGCGGTGACCTTTGACGTCTGAACAACTTATTCGCATCGGCACCTCGTTCTGGTACCGCGTACAATGCTGGAGTACTGTGCATTTGTCCTGCTATTTCTCGTCCAGTGGGCATGCTAATTTTCCTAGTTCTTCCTTGAACCGGTGTGTTTTTGTAATATTCTAACGCGACGCTGGATGCGCTCTTTGGTACAATCGGTGCAGCCTTTTCGTTTGAATTTGTGGAAGAAACAACAACCTGTTTCTCGTCTTCTGGACTAGTTACCGTCATTGGTGCGGCTTCTAAGTCGTGGTCGTTCGACTTGTTCGACGGTGACGCGGGCACCATATGTTTTTCCACTGGTTCGTACAAAAGAGCACTCGCCCATACATTTAAAGTGACAGCACCCATTATTAATACTGCACCTCTGCAAAAAAGTAAAATGAACTTTAGCGTTTTCTCATTCGGTTCAACGATAGGATTTTGGCTTACAATGGCTTACAATATCGCCATCAGGATATTCCATGTCTGTCGAGGAAAAGAAATCAAAAAAGCAAATATTAGTAGAACACAGAGTGGCTTCAAAGTCAATTACATAGAGATAAGCGGTTGAACATAAATTTTGCTAATGTTACTAAATATATAAAAAAAAAAAATTAATCGTAAATATCACACTTAAACTATAATTCTGTAAATATGGATTGGAATAGGAAATACTTTTAAATATCTGATGATACATAATGATTATGATGCGACGAAATGAAAACAATTCAGAAGATAATAAATTCCAGCGTTTATAAAAAAAACGCTTTATTTTTTATATTCCTTGCATGTACTTTAATTACACAATTGAAACGTGTTATAAAATATCATGTTTTGTAATATATAAATTATATAAAAAAATATATATATGTATAAAGGTTAATTTTATAAATTACAAATTCAGAAATATAGTTTGATAACACTGTTAAAAAATTCATGTATCACAGATTTCGCTAATTCATTGACAATGAGTATAATCTTAATACTGAAGCACATATCGTAACATATTATCACAGATATATTATCACAGTCTTATATATTCTCGGATATATGAGACTTATTTTAATGAAACTATTAATTGAACGATTTGGTTGAGATGTTACACAGGTGTTTCATAGTCTGGACCGAAGATTACCGGTTCGAACAGACTATGACATACCCAGTTTGTGCGTCAATCTGAAACTTTTTATACGGATAAAACATGAACAAAAAGCAGGTAGTTGTAATTTTTATCCATTTATCTGGAACATATTAATTCAAGGAATTAGTATAAAAAGCAAGAGGATGTTTGAAAATTCCTTCAAACATTAACACTACTGTACTTGTACTGAATCTTTGAAAACGTAAAAAAAAAGAAGAAAAAAAAAAAAGAAAATAATTATTAAAATGTGGTTCCCTTTCTCGCTTAATATAGATCGGGATGGAAAATATATTTTTAGCATGTTTCAGATCGCGTACAATATTCTGCGGTATGAGAGAAGTTCATCTTCTTCGAAATTGCATTTTGTCCCTGTCTTCATCCATGGAACACATTTTTCTGTAACAAAAGAAAAAAATAAAGGGACGCTTAGACGGGCACAGAGTTGAATCTTACTTGATCGATAAATACTAAAATAATTAAAGTGTTGTTTTACGTATAACGATTCCACATTTCGGCGATTAGATAATTTTCATACACGCGTATGCATATCGATTATATAATAACCATAAATTGCTGCTGATAAAAAATCATTTTAACACAACGCGTGTCTCATGCCGCTGAAAGGTAAAACTTTGAAAATAAAATGCTGGTAATTAGCGTGTTGAGACTGACTTACATTCGGCATTACGCTGACTTATTTAATTAACATTTACACTTTATCTGGTTAATCGTTCAACAAAAACCTCTATTCGCATAGTTCACACATTTAAAATGTGTGTGTGTATAAAGTATAAACCAAGGATATGACTGAAAATTGATTAAATGATATTAAATAATAATAAAAATTAAACAAATACTTTTTACAAATTAAACTAAAACAATTTTTTGTTTTTGTGTATCACCTATCACAACTTTGAATGAACAAACTGAAACGCGGATAATAAATCGGAGTTATCTAAATTCCTTTTTTGAATTACGACATATTAACTCCTGACACGTGAGTATCATGTATTTGTCACATATGCCGCATTGGTATATAAGTACATAGTGCACTTAAAACAAACAAGATACTTTCAACGTCAAAACGTACGTTTCCATAGTTTTATTACGTATGCATATACAAACAAAAGGCGATGTGCATTGTAATTTCTTTCATCAACCATGCGACGGACTGTTTGTTAATTCAATGAGCAACTTATTTTCAAAAAGATAAAAACAAAAAAAATGATTATCTTCGATGTACATATACATGTATTTCGAATAAACGTTTACACTTTTATTCTAAATAATGGTATGTACTTTAATCCTATTATTTTATTGCGCAAAAATAGAACAGCTGCCGTATCCGTTAACACTTGATGATAAGTATCTGGAAGGGAATTCACAATTTGATGGTAGAAGGATTGTATCCAGTGCTTTAAATAACCACCCGGCCAAGGAACTCGTCTTTTTATCATCGTGGAGAAAAATGCATCAAGGTACAATAAGTCGTGTAATAACGACCCGGGCCTATTCGTCCCCCTTTTTCTTTTTTTATTGCAGTCTCTGTGTGGCAGTTGCTGTCTATTTTGAAACCATAAGCGTTAAAACATATTATTCACAATGTAATTGCCGAAAATAATGCAGAGGATGTGTATTAGATATTCCTGTATAATAGATATAATAATACATAAAATAGATAAAAAGAAAGGAACTATATTTAACGTAAAACTGATTCTTACCTAAACGAGTCACAAGTTATTTTCGACGTGGACATCTCGAGTTAATACAAAATCGTTTCTGTTTATAGTATTAAATCATGTTAATTGGTAGTGAACTTAAGAGTTCGTTCGACACCCGACGATACGCATTTTTTTTATACCGCTGATGTATGCATACATTATCGTACGAGTGTCGAATAGTTTAGCGATAACGCACGTTTGATAGGGAAGCTGTAAAACAGCTAACAGAAGTAGTAATTACCGTGTACAGAAATGTACACGCGTGATTTATCTCGGCATCGTACGAGAGTATGCACATGCACGATATCGATCATAATCACATTTAATAAATTTTAATAATGATGTATACTCACCGGAGATAATCTTCACAAAATATACAAACTTTCTACGACAATAACACTTTTTATTTACAGAATCTTCATGAGAACGAGAAGATGCACGCGATAATACACAAAATCTTGTACTATTTGGAACACATTCAATGCCACAAATTACACAAAAATTAGATGGGATTACAGAGATACGTTAAATTTTGCAGAAATCAAATGAATCATTCTATTTATATAATTAGGAAAAAAAAGTTGAATATAAATATACTCAATTGCATTAATTTAAATAAAATGAATATAATCTATCAGAATCAAACCAAAAATTTGATTTTTTATTTTAATTATTTATCATAGTTTTTTAATCTCACTGTTGTTTTTTCTTGTAATTATAAATTCATGTTTTACGAATAAAGCCACATCTATTTATTTATAAACAGAATTAAAAGAACATACCTGTAACCGTATTCTCGTAGAAGAACTCCTAGGATGGGTGGAAGAAATATCGAACCTAATGCACTGCCAGATATACATAGTCCATTTGCAAGCCCACGTAGTCGTAGAAAGTAAGATGTTACAATATACACGGTTGGAGGAAAAGCCAATCCTGCTCCTGTTCCAACGAAGACACCATAGCTAAAGATAAAAGAAATAGTTAGTAGCTTGTATTTTAATAGACCAATATATATTTCTTTATTTAATGTTTCTATTATTACCTAACACATAGGAAGGCCACAGAGTTTGCAAAATAACTTAGCATCATTCCTACAGCTGCAAACGTTCCTCCTATCAGAGTTACCGTTCGATAAGAATATTTAACTGATAGTATACTGGAAAGAGGTCCTACAATAAAATTGATATATGTTCAATTTAGTTGTAAACAATAGTTTCATTTTATATGATGTTACATAAAAAAAAAAAACATTTCTTTACCAAGTGAACTATATAAAAAATAACATAAGGCTGGTATCCATGCAGCTGCAGCGGGTGATGCATCAAAAACTTCAAGAAATTCAACAAAGAGAACACCAAAAGATTTCACTGTTCCCGGGATAAGTAGATTGACCATGACGGATGCTAAAAGTACAAGCCAGCCCCATCCTCCATCTGGTGGAACTAAATCTTCCTCTGCTGTTACCTTTTTGACTAAAAAGGGAAATAAAATATGACTAATACTGAAGTTATTCATACAGATAAGTTGACACATTTATCTTCATCGCTTCCGCATGTTTCCTGATGAAACCATAATTTGAAATACAAAAGTGTATACCCTGTATACTCTAATGCATTCGCATAATTTCTTTATTTTACATATACATTTAAAATGTCAGAAGTAGATTGTTAAATTTTCCATTATAACAAAGTAAAAATAATCTCACGTATAAAAAAAAGTCTTCTGTCTCAGTTAAGTAAGTTAAAAATAAAATCTTTTCAATACCTATGGTTTAATGGGTTCATTATTACAATTTATCTTTCAACTTTACACCATCAGCTCTTAACATATACATATTTTTACATATCGACGCAAAACAGATGTATAAAATACTTGTAATGACTCATTGTCGCAGTTACTTTTGTTCTAGTAAAACTTAAAATGCAAACGGAAACGACACACGTTATTCCTGCTGAACAGTTCCGATACGAACGACTCACCTTGTCTATTGGTCCCGTTGAAGTTATTTTTCTTCTCATTTTCCGTGTGTTGCGACACAAGCCTATAATTCCCTTTCGTATTTTTGCTCGCACCGAATTTGATGTTGATTCCATTGTCTTGATCTTGGACTCGTTGCATTGTCATCGACCTTTACTTCTTGTTTTCCTCTTTCTTACGTTCACACTTGCGCGCGCGCGCGCTCACGCATGTATGATTGATACAAAGGAAAAGCAATCGTTGCCGTTACGAGGAAAATCTAACGTACGATTACCGTGTACAAATTAGACGTACAAGTTAATAAATTCAATAGCAAACAAGAAGAAAAAAGAGAAAAAATGAACGAAGAATAACCAGCTTATATTCAACCGCAGAATTTGCAGCATAAAATAGATATAATAGTGACCTATGAGCTGACCAGTATCAATGTTCACAAACTGCAGGATCAGCAGTTGTGTCCTCGTCTCCGATTGCCTCGGACTTCATCAATTCAAAGCCAATCCCGTTCACACCTACGCTACCGTGACTTTTTTCGCTCCTTTGATAAGGTAAGCCTCGTGAATCGGTCATAGACCCTACACGCGTTAACGATTTTCCTCGAAAAACAGAAAAATATCTGTGATGCAAATGACCAAACGCCACGAACTGTAACAGCAACCCGCAACGCGTTGATGTTGCGAGCAATTTCACTGGGGCAACAACACCTCCACCCGTACCTCTTAATTTCGATACTTTATCAAATTGCATAGAGCACGTAGACAATGGCATGTATGTATAGGAAATTCTTATTGCACACAACGATCCACTGTCATTCCAAGTTGGAAAAAAATGTATTCACGACTTCACCCTTACGTGTCGAACAAACACCCGAACGGTATGTCCGTCACGGAACGACTGATCAGCTGTGTATTACGCAGACACGTTTACCACTACTTTGTCCTGACTCCCACCATAACCAAACATCCACCCATTTCCTTCCCTCCAGCATTTCCACGATTCTCCCACCCTTTATCTCTTTTTTCAGTGGTGTTCCACTATGTGTTTCTCTTTCCTTCGTCTAGTCTTTTCGCTCTATTACCTTCTATTGCATATCGAGTCCATGTAGAAGAGAAAGAGGACGAATCAAGGAATAAAGGGAATGGAAAATTTATGATGGACACAATGGCAGCAAGGCAGGGGGCCAATGGATCGAATGGATATATTTTGTTTCATGTGGTGGGACAACACACGAATTTAATATTTGTGGCACGACATCGTCCCACTTTTAGAACAGAGAAATCGAGGCGAGACAAACAAAGGCAAACAATGATAAAAAAAAATGTGTTGTACGATTTATTATTGAATGCCAATCATGAAAAATGTTTGTTATCGCTGAAAGGGATATGCGATATGGGCTTATCGCAAAAAGGTAAATTTTGAAGCGACTCATCGGTAAGTTTACTCACCTCTTGAAACGCTATGCTATTTTATCGGACGATCTCTTTTCGAACATCGACAAACTAATTTATGATGCTCTGGATAATCGATTTTATGTGTTTTTTCAGGAGATAACAAATTGCGAATTTCTATTGTACTGACAGTGTTTGTGTAATGCGATATGCAAGTTTACATTTTCACAGTGAATCTATATATTTGCGAAACTTTATGTGACTCGTATAATACGGAACTCGTGTTATACAAGGGTCTTCGTCGTGTTATAAGAGGGTGTACAGTGTTGAACAAACTAGCTTTCTCTAGGAGAAATGGCGATGTAGGGGAAGAAAGCCTCACCATTCGTCTTATATTCGAAAGTTACTAGATACGATAATTAACTTAGTTCACAATCCATTTTACTTCTATAGTAAATTAACCAACACGCTTTAAAATAATTACTGAACTGAATACTCGTCATTTAATGTGTCATAATTATTGAATATCAAGATGAATGGTGGGGGTCTCCTTCCCCTATTTCGCCATTTCCCCTAGGAGAAGGCTAGTGTGCTCGCCACTGTACGAGCATCGTAAATGACTGGTAACGCAAATGCATTTTAAACGAAAAATTGAAATATCTTTATATAATACGTCACAATAAATATAATTTGTGTATAACAGGAAACGAGTCAACGAAGATCTATGCACATACATAAATAATTTAGAACGTCATCGCGTAGCTACGTAAAAAACAGATTCTATCGGTTTCAGTTATATCGCGGATTCCAGACACCGTGTATTCGTCAGAGAAACCATTATGTATACTTTCGATGAGCGTTCGAAGAACTGCCAACGAGATATTTGCGATAGGATGCATATTGTACAGCCAAGTCCTAAAAATATTGAAAAACACTATGGTATCGAATTATTTCATATCATACATTTTTTAAAATACATAGATTCACTTATCAGTAGTCTACACATATAATGTCGTAAGAGCAAGCTTTCGAAACTAATGTTGCGTCATCAGATTTTTAAAAAGCTCTTTTAATCAAACCAGATGTTCTACTTTTTTTCTTCTCAAGTATGTACTGAATCGAACACTTCACATTTTTATTATTGGTATGAAACGCACGCATAACAATCAATGTATCGTTCATGTTCGCACAACAGATCTGTATTTTGAACTTACAGAATTACGATAAGCAACGTTTAAGGTAGATATGCCAGATA
Organism: Stelis phaeoptera; assembly: GCA_943735885.1. Taxonomy (NCBI): domain Eukaryota; kingdom Metazoa; phylum Arthropoda; class Insecta; order Hymenoptera; family Megachilidae; genus Stelis; species Stelis phaeoptera. The sequence goes on from OX030933.1 coordinate 12,270,325, forward strand.
CTGGAAAACGCAAGACACATGTGCTCTTAATTATGTAATTGTATTATGTAACTGTATATATTTTTCAGTACACCCAAATACGAATGAAGATCACCTGTGCAGATTACACGCGTATCGATTTCAACGATATCTTGATCTATAGGCTAAAAAAAAATATTTAGCAGAAAATACACGAGTTTATTTCGTCCAGATAAGAAATTAACCCCTCTTTATATCGAGGATGTCGGGTTCGTACACGTAGTTGCGAAAAGTGGACAATACAAATAGTTAATTGCTCTTCATCGCAAATTAACTTGAAACATGCAATTGACAGTAGTAACTACACGCATGACTCAGTCTATATTTGCTCTTATTAAGCATCAATTGGTATTGTGATGACAAGTTATAAGAGGGATACCGAAGTCACCGAACCGGTTCACTTCTCGAATTTACCGCACGTACATATATGCAGAGTGCCGTGTTCATTTTAATCGTTCGAATTGAAATCTCATTCTTGGAAATCGTTCTTCGAGAGTATGTATAATCTTGGCACGGATAAAGATACAAGAATGCGAGTAAATATTTGATCGGACGATCACAGCTATAAGGAAACTACAATGCCTCTGTGCTATAACATTTCTTATCGCATGTCGGTGATCATACACGCTATGCGAAAAAGAAATATTCTTGACGAAATATTGATGAATTTAATGATCATTTAGATTAATAATATTTACTTCGCTAAAAATATTCTTTTTTGTACATATCAAAAAATGCGATCGCAAAGAAAAGTCGACGGACAAGCTTAGTAAATTAAAACTATAAATTACAAGGATTTGTGGCTTCATCGAATTATTTAGATGTTGTTATGATGTTCAAAAGAACGATATTTATCGATAAAAGGTGGTATCTCCGTCCTCCCATTCCCTCCCACCGATCATTGCGTTAGTACGGCATTGATGGCGTAATGGGTCCGAGTTAAAACAAGATGTACAAATAGAAATGCTTCTGTCAACACTGTAAATTGCCCTTAAAATACTTGATTTACGATTAGAATTTATGTCAACAAAAATATTTGTTACTTAAAAACGTAAATGTTTTGTTGTAACAATCACTATTAAAAATTTCATTACTGAATAGAATGTGTACTGTTTTGCTTTAAAAAAATTAAAAATTGATCAGTACAAAACTATTATTTAATAAAGATGAAAATGATTTATATCAACTAAATGATAATAATTTGGATAACAACATCATGTGTAAATAAACAATCTTTTTTCAAACAGTTTAGTTAAATATATTTATTTTTTGTCAAAAAAGAAAATAGAGCTTTTACATAAAGCTCTAAATATATCTTAAGTTACAATTTTTTCAATACAATCACAGCTAATAATTTGTGAAAATTCTAGCATATAAAGTGTTTAGTAGCTATTCATAATTAGCGCTACCCTTCATTACTGTTTAATAGGTCAAAATCATGTTTTATTTTGATGTACTATCATTGTTTTCTTTCAGTTTTTGCTTTTGTTTTATACTGTAATCTGATAAAGCAGCCTTAATTGCATCTTCTGCAAGCACTACAATATATAAGACAGACTATTAACCACTGTAATTAGTTTAATTAATAATGATTACATTAAAAATTAAGTGCAACTAATTAATTGTCAAACTCATAATCAAGAATCATGTTTTATGTATCCTTTACTTTTGTTTAAATTCTTGTACTGCATGATACTTCTTTTTTTAAATAACTAATATCATTAATGTACAAAAAACGCTGTATCACTTACTTGAACAGTGCAGCTTGACAGGTGGTAAGCATAGTTCTTTAGCAATGTCACTATTTTTCAATGCCAATGCTTCATCAACCTGTAACATATGTTAACAAATTACATGTTTTATGAATAAAAATTTACAAAAGCATAACAATACTTACAGTCTTTCCCTTAACCCATTCTGTAGCTAACGAGCTTGAAGCAATAGCAGAACCACAACCAAAAGTTTTAAATTTTGCGTCAATGATCTTTCCTTTCTCGTCAACTTTAATTTGAAGCTTCATCACATCACCGCAAGCAGGTGCTCCGACGATACCTGTACCAACTTGGGAATCATTTTTATCGAAGGAGCCCACATTCCTTGGATTCTCATAGTGATCTATTACCTGCAAAACAATAATAATACAGTGAAAATCAATTAAAAACAACTTTTCATCTATCACAGAAGCTAGTATTAGTTGAAAATTATAAAGTATAGAAGATATAGTATATCAAAATTAAAAGATTTGAATTTGACAAAATGTCAACATAACCTAACAGTGCCGGGTAAATATGAAATATCTATTGTCATCTTTTTAAAAGGTTTGCATATAATAGTACGAATATAGACACTTAAAATATGAAGGTCAAATATGTTGTACGTATATTCTATTAATAGATGTAACTATTCGATATTGATCATTGAAAGCAGCAATGCAATTTCGTTGCAACTGGTTAGGACAAATACGACAAATCAAAACATGGTAAATACTTACATTCGGATGATAAGATACAGCAGGAACACTTCGAGATATTAATTTCGAGGTTTTGTTGAGCCCCGAAGGCAACGATCGTAGCAAAGACATCGTCATTATACGTAAAGTAACACTGATCAACTCAAATTACTTTCGTGACCTTGCACAATACTGCACAATACCGAAACAATTGATTTTATTTCGAATTATGTACGCATTTGAAATGTTGGCAGCACAGGCGATTGGTAACCTTGTTTCGAACTAGGGATAAGCAATAGCGAGAAACGACACTTTGTTGTATTTGTTATTATTTCCAGATTAGAAGATCAAATGAGTTCCTCTAATTTACTTTTTAATTAATATCTTCATAGTTTGTTTGTTAAATAAATTATAGATTTATTTTATCAATTGCACGACGATTAATTTAACAATTATTTAAAAAAATAATGACAATTTATTTGTTGAGAAACTAGTATTAGTAACGTTGTACGCGAGTTACCCCATTTTATTTTAAATAAAACGGTAAGAATGACATTTCAAATAGATAGCTATTTAAAAATCTGACTAAAAAAAACCGATTACGTAATAGTTACAAGGAAAAAGAATTTATTCAACTATCTTTTCGCAACTTGATGACAGATGTTTGTTTTATAATAGTTACAAAAAATGTTAGAATTACACAACGCGTTTAATTGGTAAGAAACCTTGACTACTTTTTTTTTTTAATGAAGAAAACGTATTTCACCGTAGACTTTTGTTAATAGACTAATTTTATGACACACAATGTTACCTTATGTTTTATCTTCCATGATAAAGTAACAGGAATTTCAAGAAACCGACAAACCCGGTTCTTTGAAATGAGTCAGGAGAAAGATAGAAGAAGAATACGAAGAAAAGAAACAAATGATTCTGAAGTATGTACCGGATGGATGCAAAAATGGATATCACCGAATCTAATTCGAAAGGATGAAGATTTGTACGTTCGTGAGATAGTAAGCGGACCATTTTCCTCGCCTAGATTATTAACAACACAACCAATCGTTGAAATATCATCTTGTCGACGACAAGCCGTAAACGTTAATAAAAATCATAAGAATCTACGACACGGTATTCCTGATACTTGGAAAGAGTACTTGGTTAAAAAAGGATTCTGTAATTCAATGGAGGCATTTGTTCTGCAGAAGAATTTAATACCTTTTTATGTTAAATCTTTCGCCACAGACAAGATATGGAACGAATTAGGTCTGCCGTTGGTACAAGGCATTCCTGATCCATGGAAATCTAAATTTCTTCCTGAAACGCGATCCGTTAAATGTTTACGACAGCGATGCGTTAACAACGACACCACCTCCACGCAAACTACGTGCATTTATGACGGAGACGATGAAGCAGAAATAGAACACGGCGTAAAGAGTCAATTTAACAAAGATGATGTTGACAATAAGAAAGATCCGTTTCAGGAGGAAAATAAAGTCAAGAAAACACTTCAATTATGCACAAACAATTTTGCGCGGAAACACGATGATCAACTAGAGATTGATAAAAAATCAAAATTAGCATCTAAGCGTAGAAAACCAATACGAAAATCTGAAAACGATGTTCAAAAAGAAACTGAAAAAATTATTTCTAATGCTCAGGCGATCAATATTAGAAAAAAGAACTCATTTACTACTCGTAACAAAGTGATTCAAACTAAGGAAAAATTTGATAATGATAAGCCATCATTGCAAAAATACAAAAGTAATTTTAATATTGAATTACCTAATTTGCAATTACTCGTATGAAATTATTATATTTTCAAAATATTCGCACACACGCATAAACAAAGATTTAATTGTACACCGTTGGGCATGATAAGCTGCCCTAGGGAAAATAGCGTTGCAAGGGAAAATATCCCCACCACTTGCTATGATACTAGAAGGGTAGTGTATCATAATCAATATTTATTTTGAATTGAAACAGTTGAAAATGGTCAAAATTAATAACTCAAAAGACGAATTACATATGTTAGAACCATATGAAAACTCATGCGAGTAATTATGCAAAGATATTACGATACGAGTAATTAAAGAGCAATAATAATGTACCGTTTGTTTCAGCTAAGATAGACAATACGAAAAACAAAATTGAAAATCGTCTTGAATCAGACTGCCAGAAATACTCTAACGTTGTCAGTTGTACCTGTACCTTACAGAATCATATCTTTACAACCGTTAAAAATTTTCCTGAGCACGCGGACCCACTTCAAGCGATAAACGCATCAAATCTTGTGCTTTGTCAGAATTGTGAAAACCTTCATCATAACAGAAATTTACAACAATTAAATAATACCACGAACACGATGAATGCTTGCGCACCCGATACAAAAAGCACCTTACAATGTAAAATCGTTGATAAAAAGGAACTTAACAGATCATACCCTCGCTTGGAAAAAATAAAGAAACGATTCAAAGAGGAGAATCATGTTGCTTCTGAACAGGAATTGAAACTTGTATGTGGTCAATGTAATAATCCTTATCTGAAGATCGCCACCATTTTTACAAATACTATCGGTCAAAGAGCGTGTCCCTCCAATTGCAAAAAGAAAGAACAACAGAAAATTAGGACTCACGTATCAAAATGTTCCATGACACGGAAACAAAGCAAAAATGTCATTCGTTGTTCCGAGAATTATTGTTATACGTGTACTGAAACTAAAACGCACGCTTCGAAAGGAGACCTTGACCAAGCTAGAAGAAGAAATAGTTGCAACAATAACGCAACTGAAAAAGGTACTTTAGCAGTGAAGTTCAATGAAAATGTCAAAGCGGAAACAGAAAATGCTATTCAGATAAACTTTAGGGAAGATATAGGGGCTGAGGATGTTACTAAAATTCGTGAAGAAAAGATAATTCCAAAAACTGCTACAACAATGAAATTACATGAGAAACAAAAATCAAAAGATGATCCTAATAAGAGAAGGGAACACAGACATAAGAGTGATACAATGATAGTTAAAAAACCCAGAGCTAAACAATTTCAACAGGTAAGATTTGATCCGACCTTGAAGTACGCTATATCTGATAGTGGTGAATACGCGGATGTATCAGATAATTATATAGATAGTGGCGCGAATGTCGCGGATAAAAATTTGTCGGTAACTTCATTTACTTTTATGCGACAACTGAAGAATACAATTCCGATAAGAAAATTCAATCGGAGAAAGAAATTAAATAAAGCTAACCGTTTTCGTCATAGAACGTCGCAAAAGAATTTCGAACAGATTTTAAAAACCGAAGACAAATTGATAAATGACGATCGAAAGAAATTTGCGTGCAATACTTTATACTGTTCTAATTTTAGTAAAAATAATAGGACCAATAGGAAAGTGTGAAAAGTTAATTAACTTAAATGATGATTATAGAGTCAGGAGTTCAGAAAAGCAGAAAATACTGGATGAGGAACAATATAAAATGTAGTTGAGAACCGGCTTAACCAATTATATGATCAAATTAGCAACTATAGTAATTATCTTTTTAGTTTTTAATGCAATAAATCCGAACAATAGATAAAATATTATTTAAAAAATTGTACTATACACTGATAAGTTTGAACAACCTCTTTAAATAGTTTTATCTTGCGCTTTTTGTAAATTGATAAATTTGAATTTAAATTGATCATAAAAACAAACAAAAAATTATTTTATAAGTACATATATGTATAACAATGTCTAATATTAAAATATTTAACTTTGCCAGTAAAAAACGTTAATATTTAAAAAATGTATTTTTAGTAATACTGTAATAAAATAAAATAAATTTGTAGCTTATTATTTATGCTTTGTTACCATTTATTTAAATGTCCATAAATACTTTGACTTTCACCATTTATTCACCACATCATTCACTTAAATATATATTAACACGCATGTACGAAGGAATAATTATAAAAAAGAAAAGAATTTATAAAATTCATAGGTTATAATCTTCGTCGCAAACATGTTTGAATATGTTGATAACTAAACGGAAACGCTTGTGTTCAAAACACGAAATTACAAGATTAGACACCTAATTGCCTTTTACCGCCATCTATCAATTGGAGTACTAATTATTTCTTATTGTGTCTCTCTTATTCATTACGGCTGTCATTATACTTATTGGCGTGATGCTGAGCGAAAGAAAAAAATTTTTAATGTTATAATAGGAGGTTCAGAAAATGCGTCCTCACCAACGCAAAACCTATTTCTGTGCTGTGATGTCGTTATTTGGTGATATGGTTTAACGATACGTTTTCTTAGACATATTTTTTAATTGTAAATAACCTTATCTCTTTTAAATATTATTCAAATAAATGAAATATGGCAAAGACAAAAACAATTAGCAAAGGCTGCCCGAAATGTGAACAGCAGGTAATTTCATATGAACTTATAAAAATTTTGTATACACACAAAAACATGTACATTAGTTTATATTAATTTTATTGAGTTGGTTTAAATTGAAATGTCAGATTAAACAAATAGTTGATAGTTTTAATACAAATTGATGAATATCTAAACTGTGAATTAAACTTTCTTATTTATTCATTATTAAGCATTAATTCTATACTGTATTTTATTATTCTTGAATTACGCTTGTAATATGTACTTTGAACAAAGTAGGATGAAATATATATTTATTTGTGTTTTTATATTAATTTTATAAATTTATGCACTAAGGTACCTGTTGCCTGTAAAGCTTGTCCATGCGGACATTCATTTTTCAATGCAAGGCGTAATTCTATTAAAAGTCCTCCTAGTCCTGATAATGGAGTAATGAAAACTAGACAAACTAATCGTCCCAAACAGAAGCCCAATTATTATGATTCATTAGAATATGATAAACAAGCAAAGAAAAGCGCAAAAGTAAGATATTTATTAAGGTAAATTTCTAAATGCGTATTTTGACAATTAAAATGTATAAAGACTTTTAATTACTATAGATAAGAAAAGCGACAGATGCTGCTAGTGACATAGACTGCAGACAATTGAATAAGAAGAAGAAACGAAAAACAAAGACTAAAGGTAAAAATGGATGTAATAATGGAATGGCAGACGACGATGATGAAGTGCAAGGAATTAATGGTTTGTCTCCGGAGAAACAACTTACGTGTTCTTTAATACTGCAAGAATTAAATAACAAAATGAGAGTTGTAGCCTGGAAACCAACATAGTTTTTCTACATATTCATGTATCTCTTATTATCAGAAATACTAGCATTTATTACTAATTGACGCTGATGTAATTATTTTATGTAGATATTAAACAGTGTGTTTAAAACATTCATTGATTGCATCATGAGCCATTATAATAGTAACTACATGATTCTATGTATAAATTAATAGATAATTTATATAACTCAATTCATGCAGCTGATATAATAATTGTTTAATGCAAGAGTAGATTCTATAAACTACTTTTAATTATAAAAAATTATGTACAATTTGTGATAAAAGGAAAAAATTTGTACTTCATTTTTTATTGTAATTTTTAAAATTTGTAAAGTTTCTTAAACATCGATTTGTACGATTTTTCTTTTTTCAGATAGAAAAAATAAGACTATATAAGTGAAAAGAATATAACTTTTATTAAAGATCGCTGTGTTTAAGTACATCTGTTTGTATGAAAAATATGTATTTCCTACTAACAATAAGACTGTTTCTTTCGTCGCAGGACCTGCCGGAATTCTTCATTTTCTACAAATAATCATAATGTAACATGTAAATACAGTGTATATAATGACGATGTAATTACGTAAAGCAAATAACAACTGTAAACCAATTTTTTTTGGAAACAATTATTTACAGTGTGTATATATGCATAATAATATTTGTCCTACGTCGTTTGCTTTTACTTAATTGAAAACGATCTAAGTGAAATATGACCTATTTACCAATAAAACGAGTGATAGAGAGAGATAGAGTGTGTGTTAGAGAAAGAGACTTGCATTTATAAAAATTTATGGAAATCACCCTTACCTGCGGCTAATGAGGTATTTATCGTAAAACGTTACGAATACATTGAACCAAGCAATACATCATAGTGGAATAATTGTAGCGACAAATGTTGCGATTTTATTAGTTTTTCTATTACACATTCAATCACATTCGCAAAATATTCTTATTCTTTCACAGTCGTTTCTCCTTGACAATTACTGTTTTCAGCGTTAACAGTTATCTTCGATGACTTGGACACTTCGTTAAAAACCAGAAGCATAGGTAGCCCTCCCATCACCATGCACGTTCCCATACAGAGAAAACATACACTGTAACTTCCGGTTACGTCCCGCAGATATCCTGAAATCATTTACAAACCATCAATAATCATTGATAATGATCGAGTACCCAATTAATTAATATTTAATATATATATTTCAGTTAGTGTGATATCGAAAATATTGTAGTACCTGCTAAAGGCGGAATAGAAATTGCTCCGACGCTCTGGAACATCCTAACGAGTCCGTAAGTGGAGGATATTTTATCAGTTCCGTATTGGTCTGCAAGAAGGACGGGTACCAAAAGAAACCAACAGCCCAGGCATAAGCCGTACATGCCCACCGAGCACGCCAGTACATAGAAAGAATGAGCCATTGGGATTGCCAGTACTGCTACACCAGCACCTACGACACTATTAAATAAAAAATATTTTCATTTCATTGAATGCACGAAAAATGTATTCATAAACTTTCCTTTTCAGATTCATTGAAAAATACTCTTTGCCTAGTCTTACCTTCCAATGTATCCTTTCCGACGATCGAACAACTGCAAGTCGGAAAGCCATCCAAGTCCTAATCTCCCGCAGAGATCAAGCACAGCGGAAATCGCCACCAGATATCCGGCTTCCGATTTCGTATAACCGGCCGCATGAACGTACGCCGGTAGATAATATAGCATGTACGGGCTTCCGGTCGACATGAGGCTGACGGAGAAGCACATCATGATGAACTGAGGATTTTTCAATAGCGACAGATCTATGTATTGCGCTATCCTCTGCATGACAGTCTTCTTTTCCTTCGGCACTTGTGGTTCGTTCTGAGGAACTGGGCATACGGCCGTGACCGACGATCTCAACGATCTCAGTGACGACCTGGCCTTGTACACGCACGTGGAGTCGGTCGATAAATCCTCCACGCTGTGAAGTATACTTGAGCTACGGATCTTCGAGATCGGCTTCATCCTGAGGCCCTCGCCCATCACGTCCTTCTCTTCGTCGCTGTCGGTCAACTCGACCGTCACTACGTTGTTCTGATGAAACAATTCGTTCAACAGATTGTGCTTGGCAGTCGAATCGTTGGCGAATATTACGTCCAACTTCTGTTGCTTCGCCGCTTCTGATTCCTTCTCCACGGTCTCGGCCTTTTCCAATTTATCCGGCAAGTTCGTGTCCTCCGGCGCGTAATTGTTCTCCAGCGGTCGGTACAGGGTGGCGCTCACACATACATGAAGCATACAACCGCCCAGCAGAAGAATGGTGCCGTGGAAACCAAAATTCTTCACTAGGGTCTCGATCAGCAATGGAAACACGAAACTGCCCGCTGCTGTGCCGGACACGCATATCCCGTTCGCCAGGGCGCGATGCTTATCGAAGTACTGGGAGACGAGGATGATACCTGGTGTCGTCGACAATCCACCACCGATACCTGAAATTTCAATTCACATAAAGGATTGGAAAAAATGGATGAAGGTTCGACGCTTGAATAAATGATAATTAAACAAGCATTTATCGATAGTAACATATTCGTTTCGCTGTTTCCAGTTGCACTTTTATTTCAGCATTGTACCTGCACTTTCGTTACGTAACAAGCGGCGGAAGTTAACAAGCTACGATACATGTGTGTATATGTATACATATGTATGGAAGGGATGAACGTACGACGCAGAAACTCAGTAAGATCATTAATTATATTGGGATCCAATATGTTTTCCACGAACCTGTTAAGATTCCAAATGTAAAAAAGAGATGTATCAAGCTCGTGGCGAAGTAACTTATAGTTAATCCTAAAGCACAAAACAGTCCTCCGACGAACACGACCGCTCGACAGCTATACTTCTGGCACAGCATACTTGTCACTGGAGCTGCATGTGGAGTAACAAATTAATCTTCTGTCGTTATATTAGGGGTATGTAAAAGTGGTCTACAAATACTAGTGAAATTACATATTAATAAAAAATCTTACGAACAATAGAAACTTTTGCATATCTCTAATATGAAATATTTATGTCTGATCTACAATAGGTTTGCAAGCATGCTCGTAAGTACGATGACTCACCGAGCGCGAGACAAAGACAAGACAGAATAGCCGGTATCCAGGAGGCAACAGATGCGGAGGAATCCTTGAACGTTTCCATTACCTCGACATACAACACTCCGTAAGATTTAACCAGGCCAGCCACCCAGAATTGTACGAAAAATGCTCCAAAAACGATGATCCAACCGTAGCCACCGTCCAGTGGAACGTAGGTGATGTTCCTCGGCTTCTTCGCCTCGTTCTTTCTCGGTTTCTTTTTTTTCAACGCGGAACTTTTGGTCGATCGAAGCTCACGGGACTTGGCTATCAACGGCCTGGCTGTGAGGCTCGATATCGTCAGGAGATTATCGTTATCCTCGTCCTCTATCGTTTCAGGACTCTGAAGATGGGGCGGCACGATCGGTGTGGAGGTTGCCGTCGCCTGGACAGCTAACGAGGCTGGCCTCTTCGGCGACGGCATACCATTGCTCAGATCGAAAACGGGCGCCGAATGTATCGACAACAGGGAGCCCAGCTGATTCTGTTGATTCATATTCTCGTCGATGACCGTCGTGCCGACCATCTCCTGCGACGCTGTCGCGCAGGCGACAGCATCACGCTCGATCGAATCCTGCAGGCTCCATTCTCGTGGTAACGACATATTTCCGTGGCTTCGTTCGTACAAGGAGGAGGACCGTAATACATTGGAGTTACGTTACTGTCACGCTCTCCGTTTGCTTTCCTTGTCAAGTTGTTCTTCACACGGTTCGCCACCTCCTCTTCTTCTCTGTCCCCTCGAAAACGATAACCCTGACGACGTTTGTCCACCTAGTCGTCTCTAGGTACTCCCTACGTTTACTTAAGTGACTCGACCCCCTGATGTACCCTGACGAAACGTCGTTGCTTACCCTCAACCTTGTCCACCCCCGTTTTCGAATTTCTCGTTACCTCCTTCTCACCATTTACACGTTCTCCAAGGTTCTCCTGACTGGATCGTAGGGTGCTTGGTAAATAACTGAGACGGGAAAGGTGCGCACGCAGAGGAGGTCGCCACCGAATGGAAACTTACAAGATCGATAGGAGAACACGACTGACGCACTGGCATCTCGTGGTAGTCACCACCACGTGGCATCGAAACAATGCCTATACGGTTTATTGTCCTGCGGTCGACCCACTTTTTAGCCCACGACCCCCGAACACTTTAATCGCATACACCCCTGTAATCCCTGCATTCGCGTGTCCTTTCTACTTTTGATGACCTAGGCATCTTCAACTTGGTCGTGGAATAATTATGTTTGTTCGTGCAAGGACAAAGCATGCCCAATAATTGGTACAACCTTTTAAAAGTTCCCCGAGGACTTAATCACAGATGTCGTTCATCGAGGATGGATAATTAAATTAGAATTGGATTGTTGGTCGGTTTCGGTCGTTATTTGTTAGCTGATTCTATTCACGGATTAAATACAACTTTAAACACTTGACTACGTATTTTTTATGTCGTTTCAAATGCAATGAAAACAGGATGAACATTGGATATATCGAAGGGATATTAGATGAATTTTAGGAGATCGAAAATACACGAAAACCGCTTAAAATCACAATAGTGGGGACGGAGTCTGTGCGCAGCATCCGAACGGATCAATGAATCTCTGACTTCTGTCTCTCAGATCCACCTTCGCGGTCGACATTAACGCTGGGTTCGGTTATAAAGTATCGAGATACAAGGGCGTGAACGACCTCAAATGAATCGTCGTCAGATAATTTATATATATTCGAAAATTACGTGAACTGTTCAGTGACTGTTCACCGATCGGTACGTTCAAGATTTTTGAAAAAGCGCGTATAATTTCGATTCCTGTTTTCTTCATACTGTTTGCTCACACTGTTATATAAACATTTAAATTTATTTGAAGATTGCGAAGTAACAATTTACAGTAAAGATTATATATGACAGTAGTTTATTTTTATTGTGTACTTAATTTAGTTTGTTATATTGTATACTGAAAAGTTTGTGTGATTTTATTGCATGTACTTTTTACCGTACAATTTGGTGTTTCTTCGACGTTCAATGAACGCTTTCGAAATCTACTTTACACCGTAGATCGAATTCCATAATGAGGAAATACGATCGAGCTGTATTATTACTGGTGCTGATTGTCCTGAACGACCGGGTGTACAATGGACTCACCACGGACCAATTCAATAATCCCACCTTCTTTAGGATTGGCGGCGTTTTCTCTAACAACGAAAGTATAGAATATTTCCGAGAAACTTTAAGCGTAAGTAGCAAGTTTTCAACGAAACTAGACCCTTCAACACAGAATTACAATAAGATTTTCAAGAAACATTTTCTTCTCATTTACGTTTGCGTTCGTTCCCGTATCATTTTACAAACGTCTTAAAATATTTCTCAATTCGATCATAAATCTCTCGTTTCTTCTTTGAAACAATTCAGTAGGATCAAACGAAGTTGAGTTCGAATACAACCGGAAATCGAATCGTCAGAAATCATTTAAACGTTCAATATTCGACCCGTTGCTATTCGTTAAAGCATTGGCTCCTCGTTAATTCTAATGTTCGATCGATTTTTCAGACGCTGAACTTAAACTCGAATTATGTCAATAAAGGAGTGACCTACAAGCATACCACGATCGAAATGGACTCGAACCCAATTAGGACAGCCTTGAGGGTGTGCACCAATTTGATAGCGGAACAAGTGTACGCGGTGGTTGTGTCACATCCTCTCACGGGAGATCTGTCGCCAGCTGCTGTTTCTTACACCAGTGGATTTTATCACATACCTGTTATAGGTATATCCTCGAGAGATTCGGCTTTCTCGGACAAGGTGAATCGATTAGAACAGTCAATTTTTATGAAGAAATTTTTCACCCCAAAACAAATAGAAATCTGGTACACAAAATTAAGTATGTAACTTTGTTTTTCATCGCGAATAAAATTTGACCGGTTTAAAATAATAGTGGTGTAACTTTCATTATTGATTTGTTGAGAATAGCCTGAATGACACAGTTAATATTGATATCGAAATGTGCTGTTATTCAATTAAGAGAGAAAAACATATTTTCTTTATATGCTTTGTGCAAATGAGATTGCTGGTAATACATATTACGTCAGTATCACATTATCGGTATTATTACGTTGAAATGACTGTGTATAATATGCATTGTCTATATCTTGAGATACGATGATTCTAGAGTCTAAAGGATAAGATGCATGTAAGGTAAATGAGACGAAGCCATTGAAACAGACTTTAATTCCTCTTATAGAACATTCACGTCTCCTTCCTGAGGACTGTACCGCCATATTCACATCAGGCGGACGTATGGGTCGAATTATTGAAACACTTCAATTATATGAAGGTGATCTTCATTCATAGCTCTGATACGGATGGTCGTGCTCTGCTTGGACGTTTCCAAACTACTTCTCAAAACCTCGAGGACGATGTGGAGATCAAGGTCCAGGTACTTATAACGATATTCTTAAATTATATCATTCAAGGATTTCTGGTGCTAATAATCAATTTCTGATGTATTCTTCAGGTTGAATCTGTTATCGAATTCGAACCTGGCCTGGAAAGTTTCATGCATCAACTGATAGATATGAAAGGCGCGCAAGCTAGGGTTTGTCTTTTATACGCTTCGTAAGTGTCGTTCTTCAAAACAGTAGTAAACTGTGTCCTTTTCTAACTATGCTTCCGAATGACATTAATTTCATTCAACACAAAGGAATGTAAAGTGAAATGTAAACTGTTACTAACTCGTTCGGTCGTCGGCTCCGAAAAGGGCACGGTTTGCATCAGAAAATGATGAATTGTGATACTTGAGACACCAATCGTTTCGTTCGATCGATATAGGAAAACTGATGCGAGCGTGATCTTCCAAGATGCTGCAGCTCTGAACATGACCGGCGCAGGATACGTTTGGATCGTAACGGAGCAAGCCTTAGATGCGCCGAACGCACCGGAAGGTCTTCTCGGCTTGAAATTAATTAACGCGGAAAAAGAGAAGGCTCACATCGAGGATAGCTTGTCAGTTCTTTTCTAATCGTACATAGACATCCACGCATGTGTGTTACACGTCCATAGTCTCCTGTCTCTGTAACCTACTGAAGCAAAACCAAAGGAATTCTACGCATGAGAGGACTCGATACAATTTCTAACAGAGAACAACACCATCTTCTTTTCATACTATCGCATACCGTCGCATGCACTTGTACAATAACATGCACATCTTAATTTCACTGCGGTGTACAACTGATTTCAGATTACCGGATCATAATTTGTACACCCCCTTTATAATAGATCCTCCAAATCTGTCCAACGGATACTCGGTGTTCCGTTCATCAAAACGATGTGCTTTAAACGTTAGGATATGCATGTACTACTGTACCCTATCGTTGCTCTAGATTCTAGATGATACAGAAATACTTGTTAATTCGTTGTATTATAAGATTATTGAACAAATTATGATTCGATTAAAACTTGATTGTTCATTATGAAAAACTGTCAGGATTCTAAAGCAACGAGTTAACTTTTTTCTGATGGCTAAACGTCGATTTGAACGTATAAATCTTATTAAGTAACGAACAATGCTAATATTTCTGATTAACAAGTTAACGCTAAAAAAAAAAAGATTGTTAACTGTCTCATTGAAATTCATGAAGATTTTATCAAGTGTTAACGGTCTAATGAGCTGCGCGTTTCAGGATAGTGCTCGTATCCGCTTTACGGAAGATGAACAAGACGAACGAGATCACAGAGGCGCCAAAGAACTGCGGAGATTCGGGTTCCATATGGGAAACCGGCAAAAATTTGTTCGAGTACGATTTACTTTTAACGCGTTGTTACATTTTAGAATAGAATTCGATCAAGAGTGGTTCAATTAGAAATTTGGTTTCAATCGATTAGCTTCATCCGTGAAGAAGTATTGACAAACGGCGCTACTGGAAGAGTAGCTTTTGACGACAACGGAGACCGGATTTACGCAGAATACGACATCATCAACATCAAGGAAGATGGTGAACACGTTTCCGTCGGGCAATACTTTTATCCATCGGTAAGTAGATAGATAAATATTTTTAAAAATTTAGTCCCAATGCGCCAAATATGTAATTATATAGAAGTGTATCAACCAAAGGTTAACTTCAGCAAGTGTATAAAGATTCTTTCAATGGTAGAATTTTATTTATAGAATGGTACCAAGATGAAACTGAGCGTTAACGAATCGAACATAACGTGGCCCGGTCGATTGCGAACCAAACCGGAAGGTTTCATGATTCCTACACATTTAAAAGTGCTCACAATCGAAGAGAAGCCATTTGTCTACGTCCGTGAAATTGCAGATGGTGAATCGTGCCTGCCAGAAGAGATACTCTGTCCCCATTTCAATTCCACTGAGCAGCAAAGTAAATATTTCTGATATTTCGCGACAATCGGATATAACAATGTATTAAACGTGTAAAACTTTTACGTAGGTACGAGAAAATACTGTTGCAAAGGATATTGCATGGACTTGTTGAAACAACTGTCGAAGACCATTAATTTCACCTACAGTTTGGCTTTGTCACCCGACGGACAGTTCGGCAGTTACGTGATCAAGAACAGTTCAGGTGCGAGAAGTAAAACGATGGTAAAACAATCGTAGATGTAAGACCTCGTTTCGGTAAAGAAAAAGATGTGCTAATACGAGGAATATGAATTTTCATTTAATTTATGATTAACCGGTGTTGCAGTCGGTGGAAAGAAAGAATGGACCGGCCTAATCGGAGAACTGGTGAACGAAAGGGCGGACATGATCGTTGCTCCTTTGACGATCAATCCTGAACGAGCCGAGTTCATTGAATTCAGCAAGCCGTTCAAGTATCAGGGTATCACCATTCTCGAAAAGAAGGTAAAAGAAGGTTTTTTTTACTATACAAATTTGAAGAGAAAGTACATTCAACAAGAGGTTTAAGATCTTATTTCATAATTCAATCAACCGGGTCTCTTCCTTTCTATAATTAAATACACGTTGTCAGTATTAATATGTTAACTGGCACAATGAAAATGGACGCATGCAATAAGAAATATAACGATTACTGAGAATGCAGTCATTGAACTTTTCAATTTAACTTCTCAATCGATTAACTTACTTTACTAGCGTATTAATAACTTTCATTCAAAACATTCCTTTCGTTTTGTTTCGTTACTCGATCGTGATGTCAGCGATTCCCACGACGTTCAAAGCATCAATAAAAAATCATTCAGCATATTAATAAAAGAATATCTGAATTTTCAGCCATCAAGATCCTCAACGCTGGTGTCGTTCTTACAACCGTTCAGCAACACTCTGTGGATACTGGTGATGGTGTCGGTGCACGTAGTGGCTCTAGTTCTGTACCTCCTCGACCGGTTCTCACCTTTCGGGAGGTTCAAGCTAGCAAACACTGACGGTACCGAAGAGGATGCCCTGAACTTGTCTAGCGCCGTCTGGTTCGCTTGGGGAGTTCTGCTTAATAGTGGAATAGGAGAAGGTTTGTCGTAATTTTCGATCGTTAACATCGAACCTTTTAGAAACGTGTTTATAATGAGCCGGGTAATATTCTTTTATCAATTATTCAAGCGTGATTAAATCGATTAATCACGGACAGGCATGGAACCCCGTAAAAATATCTTTATCGCCGTGCTTGTCGATATAGGTTGTTACGATGAAAGAGACCTTTTTCTTTTTTTATAAATATTGAAAATTGTGTAACAGGCACCCCACGAAGCTTCTCTGCTCGTGTATTGGGTATGGTGTGGGCGGGATTCGCCATGATCATCGTGGCATCTTACACTGCCAATCTGGCTGCATTCTTGGTGTTGGAAAGGCCAAAGACTAAGCTGACCGGCATCAATGATGCTAGGGTAAGAATAAGAATTTACCAAGTCAAGGTAGGAAAGTATACATGTATGTTTGCAGCTTAGGAACACAATGGAAAATCTTACGTGTGCCACGGTGAAAGGTTCCGCTGTGGACATGTACTTTCGACGACAGGTCGAATTATCCAACATGTATCGCACAATGGAAGCTAACAATTATGACACTGCCGAAGAAGCTATCAGAGATATTAAAATCGGGTTAGAAATCAGTAACTGTTTAACAATTTTATTAATTGAGGAATAAATATGATAAAGAACGATGCGTTTACAGGAAACTTATGGCCTTCATTTGGGACAGTTCCCGGCTGGAGTTTGAGGCTGCACAGGACTGTGAATTGGTAACCGCTGGAGAATTATTCGGACGTTCCGGTTATGGGATAGGTTTGCAAAAAGGTTCTTTGTGGGCGGATGCAGTGACCATCGCCATCTTAGACTTTCATGAAAGTAAGAATTTAGCGTTGCAGCATCAAATTCTATGGTATATACAGGAAGTATATAAACGAATGAACATATAAATTTACAGGCGGTTTCATGGAAAGTCTAGACGATCATTGGATCTTCCTCGATAACAGACAGCAATGCGAACAACTCGAGAACACTCCAAATACTTTGGGACTGAAAAACATGGCCGGGGTGTTCATAGTTGTCGGAGTAGGAATCATCGGTGGTATCGGGTTAATCATCATCGAGGTGGCCTACAAGAAGCACCAGATTCGCAAACAGAAGAAGATGGAACTGGCAAGACACGCTGCTGATAAATGGAGAGGAGCGATCGAGGTAACGCTTCTCTTTTCTTTCTTTTTGATGTTTTTCGTTGTCTTCGTCAGAATTCTGTGTTTATCAGTAAATCGCAAGCAGCCAGGAGAGAACAGGAGCGACGCAAGGAATTCTAACAGACCTCGTAACGATACAAAAAAACGTGATCAAAAGCCAAAACACATACTCACACACACATATAGACCAGACAAAAGCACAGACTCACACGCTTTGCCAGCTTTAGCGATAAGAGAATTATGTATGTATAGTTGATCGCCGTAAAATTAGATGTTGCGCTTTAAAATGTATCGATGCGAAATACGATAGGTGCAGAATGATTATCTTTTGTATTTTGCATCAGACGCAGATAAGCTTAGAATAATTCTCGTTCATCCTTTTACAGCAATGCATCCTTATCGATTAATTGACGCGTTGACTGCCATATCGATCGTGACGCCTCGCATTTAATATGATCGAATAATGAATAACTAAAGAAATTGAATAGTATTCCTATTATACTAACGATACAAGGTAGAAAATTATCAGTTTAAATTTAAAGATTAACTCTTCATACGCTAAACAATTAGAGTTTAAACGCGTCTTGCTACATATACGTTCATTTGCATTGTGACGCTCAACATGTGAATTATGTTAATTAGCCTTCTTACGTTGCCGTCAAGAACGCTTTGCAGTGAAAAAGGCAGAACAATCGTTAGAAATGCAAAACTGCGACAGTTATATTTTAATACAATTCAAAATTGTAATGTAACATCTACATTCGATAGCGTTAATAGAAGTAAAACAACGAATGTAATTTTCTTTTGGATTCAACTTGTTCTAATTGGATGTTTCATGTTTTATACGCAGAAACGAAAAACTTTGCGAGCATCAATAGCCGCCCAACGAAGGATTCAAAGCAACGGCCTCAATGATCCAACGACAGTGAGTCTAGCTGTCGATACAGTAGCTAGATCGAATGTGGCTCCAAGAAGTCCGGGTCGTGCGTGGCCAGGGGACAGTGACATCCGTCAACGACCGATTCCACGTTCGGATGATATCAGATTATCACCGGCTGCTTACACTGCAGATGTTTCACACCTCATTGTGTGAATAGATTAATTCCTAAACGATCGATCGTACGTCCTAAATATCAAAATGTTGTATTATTATTGAAAGAAAACAAACAACTTTGTTATCAAGACACACGTGTAACTATGTTATAGATTATAAGATTTGTTTTATACAATAAAAGATGTTGCTTTAATGATTTTACAACATTGTTTCAGACATTCTTTATAAGACAAAATATGTAATCAAAACTTATAAACAATTATTAATCATAAGTTTATTTCTACTTTGATTATAATTCTTTTCTATATAAACATCTTATTTCGGCATAAGGATATTCATACCATTAAGTACATATTATACATAACTCAGTTTACTGATTATGTATAATCAATTTTTAAATATTTTTAAATAGCACCGTTTATTTCATAAAATATATGATAACTAGAGCCAACGAGTAACCTCTATTCGATTAACCTCTACTTGCCGCTACTGCGTCGATGATAATGACTATATATATTATTTCAGTTCAATGCGTCCAATATATTTAATGTAATCCTTGAACAATGATAACACTATTAAGAAATGATTACAAAATTCAAGTAATTTAACTTGGAATTAACTAATAATTAATAATTTAAGGTTATAAATGCGTATCAGTGGAGGTAGCTAGTTTGCCCTCAGTTTCCTTTCTATCTTCATTTTGCTACATCGTGACCGTAGACGTAACACATGAGAACGAATTGTGTCAAGTTTCTCACCGCTGTCATTTGATGAACGTTCGTTGTCCACTGTGTCGAATTTGTTTTGTAGGCGGTTTGTAAGTAATTTAATTAATTTATAGTTGAAAGGTATGGCGGATACAACGGTAGACGCGACACGTCGTTTAAACGTTAAGAAACAGACCCTGGATGACGCTTATGCTGCACCTGCAAATTTTCTCGAGATTGACGTGATTAATCCAGTCACACACGGCATCGGCAAGAAACGATACACTGATTATGAGGTTCGCATGAGGGTAAGTAACAGCCCCTTTAAATAGTAAACTTGCTTTTTTACCTATTAACATGACATTATTACGTTTATGAACATTTTTGCAAATAGGTACTTGCTTATGTCGCATTAATGCAACATAAGATATGATGTATCTTGGTCAAAACAGACAAACTTTGTAAAAGCTTTATACCAAAAATTTTATCCATTTACATTCGTTTATAGATTTTATAAATTGTTTGTTTTATTTCCTTGTAATTTGGAATTATTTTCGTAAAAAAAGTTTGTTGTTGTAATTAATAAGGTACATACAATTGCTAAGTCGAATTTGCTAAATAAGTTTTACATATTGTATATCAACATATTCTTTTGTATAAGATATATTATTCTACAAAATCTACTGTATTAATAAAAACGAAGGTGACAACAATTTTGTTATAGACATTAATCAAACGTATCATGGGCTGTGTCTGCTATCTGACTTTTGATGATAAAAATGTATAGATACAAAAAATATGTATGCTGTTGGAGCCATTTATAGACCTTAGATTAATATATGTGAATCATGTTTTAGAATTTAAGAAATGGTACAATATAAATGCATTAATTTTGTTACGAACTGATTAACATGTTTTAAATAATAATATGATTACCGTATCTGCCATTTTTCAATCATTATTAGGTCAACTTAGTTATGCATGCAATATCTTGTATCAAATTACAAATGTTAAAAGAATGAGATAAAAATTAAATCTTTTCTTTTCAGACAAATCTTCCAGTTTTTAAAGTGAAAGATTCCACAGTAAGAAGAAGATACAGTGATTTTGAGTGGTTGAGAAATGAATTAGAAAGAGATAGTAAGGTTAGTTAATAGATTATTTGTAGAAAATAAAAAAAATTCTTTCACCATTATTCTTAAATACTTTCAACATTATTGTAATATTAATATTGTAACGTGAGTAGAAGTTGGAATACTTAACATTTAAATTGTTGCAAACATACAGATTGTTGTGCCTCCACTACCAGGAAAAGCATGGAAGCGTCAAATGCCTTTTCGAGGAGATGATGGTATTTTTGAAGAAGATTTTATCGAAGATCGAAGGAAAGGTTTAGAAGCTTTTGTTAACAAGTAGGTATATGAACAAAATTTATAACATCAAGTAACTGAAATATTGGCTTTTTTTTAACTACGAAACATTCAGTTTTTGTTAAAATAAAAGAAAATTATTGATGATGTTTCAGAATAGCTGGACACCCATTAGCACAGAATGAAAGATGTTTACATATGTTTCTGCAAGAACCTGTAATAAACAAGAACTACGTACCTGGAAAAATACGTAATACATAAGTTACAATAAGACTTATTGCAAGTATATTTTCCTCCCCACCTTCAATATGTAAAGTTACTTTTTGATTATTTTAAAAATTTATGCTAAAATTTGTTAAGATCCTTCTGTATTTATGCAATATTTAATCGAGCTTCTCGTACTGTGATGTTAAATTAGAATACTTGTTTTTGGAAGTTCTTGTGTTTGAAACACACAATAAAATATCCAGAAGGATCTTATACGTATCATTATCATTAAAGAACATCAATAAAGTCTTTAATTTTCATTTTATTTTTTTCTAATAATAATATATGTAATGATTTTTTATCTAAGATTTATAATCTGATATTTATCATTTTTAGAAATTGAAAAGTAAAGTTGTATACAACAATTTAATTAATATATTAAGTACACGAAATTCATAAATTTCATAATATGGCTTAAAAAAAATATCAAAATAAAAGTTATCCATTTACAAGTTGTTCAATAGAAAAAATACGAAACAAGTTTAATTTTTTTTTTTTAATAATTCGGGTAATTTGCTTTATACGCATCGTAGATTTTTATATATATTACAGAAATATTTTAGCATTAATAATATTTAGAGTAAAAAAAAAAATAGTATTCCACCATATTGATCTCTATTGGACAGCTTGTAAGTAGTGTACAAAATTATAGTTCATAAACTGTGCTAATACAAGCTAAGTGGATAAGATAAATTTATTTACAAATAGAGGTGAAATCTTTTAAGAACCGTTTATAATTTCATATTCTTTACATAAAAAATGTTGAAAATCTAAAATTTTTTGAACTTTTATCTTTGTTTATTAATGATAAAATGTGTATCACCATGACGTTTTGAATTTCCTCGTTACACTTCTTACTTTATAATAAGAACGGAAATACAAGAATACTATTATTATTACTGTACCGAAATCAACAGTAAAATCAATAATTTGTACATTATATATATATTTTTTTTTCTTTTTTTAATTTATGTTAAATACAGCACTTTTTGAAGATGTATAGTTATCGAAGGGACTATGTACAGGGCATAGATTAAACTATTTTACAGTTTTTCATTTAAGTTATAGTTTATATTTCAAGAAAATCTCCATTAAATATGTTTCATTCTAATGTACATATTTGCGTGTGCGTGTATGCGCACACGATTACACCAACATATAAACGGAAGTATTGTACATCAGTATAAATAAGACACATAAGGAAAATCGAGACTGTAACTTATATAATACTTTAAAGCTTCAATGTTTAAGTAGGAAAAGAATTTCTACTTTAATCAAAAAATGTGTAAGGAACTTAATAAACAAAGGAGCAGTGTTTGCTAGTTTAATATACACTACGTTGAGTGACGTCTATGCTAAAGTTTTGCATTATTCTTTGAAAAACTTCTATAAACATTTCATAAAATTATCATTCTTCCCTACTTGTGCTACATTCTTTTAATACACACATCTTTGTGTAACTGATATTGAACATACTTCTTTATTGTACCTCTCTTCTTTGAAATAAAATACATAGTTATGATCATCTAATTATCAATCTCAAACTTACAACGTATAACCAAGTGCAAAGCTAGTATTGCAGTTTAAGCAACTCTTTTTTCCTGTTCAACAGATTTAACTATGACTTTTTTTTTTACTTATAAGTATACGTCTTGTTTAGTTTTAATGAACTTTTTATTTTTGAAATATTCCTCTATGTATTTGCTTACACAGTCTTGCTCTGAAAGAAATATGAACTACATCAGATACAAGGTTTTATGTTTACTCGTAAAGTATTTTATTGAATACTAACCAGGAAATGTGTTTTCAATAATAAGCATATCAGCTATATGCTTTGCGACTACTTTAAAGAGTTGTCTGTCTTTGATTCTTCTCTTTTTATAGAACGGCATTAAATGCTTTACAATCCATGGTGCTATTCTTTCTTTGCATGCAGTTAAATGTTCTTCGATACAAATTGGCGAATCTGGCATCATTTCCTCATCGTCAGATTCTCCGAATAATTCGATAAATTTTTCTTTCACGCGTCCATGCCTCCTATAATTTTTCAGAGACAGTTCTGTCATTTTTGCCTTTAACTTTGATACTTGATATACACGTTCGACAAACCAAATACTATTCGTTCTACGTTTTTGTTTACTCTCTTTAGTTTCACATTCTACCGGTAGCGATTTATTTGCTTCTCTAGCTTTCATTTCTTTATAGTAACTAAAGCTATATTTTCCTTTACTTACGTCTGGTTGCTTTATATTATTACTTTTTATAGGAGTATTCTTTACATTGCTATTATTCTCAGGTATGATATTAGAATCTTGTGGAAGAAGGCAGTTAATTTCTTTACTCATGGTTGCTTTACTAACACCTGAATGTTTTTCGATTAGTGTCATAAGGTCACTGCTATCGTCGCTATCACAAAACATGTCCTCCATGTGTTGTAAAAGTGAATCTTGTGAATTTTCATCCTCATTTTGAACATTGGTTTGATTTATGATTTGAGCATTAGAACCATCTTGCTTGTAGCTGAGACTGCAGTTATCTTCTTTCATTGTTTCTTCATCGAATATCATTTTATTATCAACTTCATCACCTGATTCATTGCTAGAATCTGTCTCGTGAAAGCAAGTGGAATTTACAGTAGGCGAAGCGGTATTATTGCAAATGGTCACTTGAGAAGATATGTCTAAATTTTCACTTTCATCCTTTATATTGTCTTCTTCCTTATTCTGCGGTATTTGCTTTGTAGGAAATAATTCTTCGCAATTAGATGTAATGCAAACACTTTGGATGTTATCAAGCTTTTCTAACTCTACCCATGAATTAGTTGTTTGAATCCCAACATCTACTTTAGTAGGGGGAGTTTCTAAAAATATTATTAACTTTTTATAGGTCTTTTTTTCTGATGTGTGTGATTTTACATCTGAAATCTAAACATGTCTTAACTTCAATTATCAATAAACTTATTGTATACAATTATTCTAATAAACAGGCTTACCAGTTTCAACATATTTTGTCTATACAAAGTTGCTTCTAAGGATGATCGAACTGCGAGTAATTCCATTTGGTTTGCACACTTTTTTAATTGATCGCATGGAATATCTTCATTCTTATCTTTGTAACAAAGAATATAATTGGTAAGCAAACATTTGTGAAGATATGAAAAATATACCGCACGAACCTATAATACAAATAGTTTGATTAAGTGAATTTTTATAGTAAGTTGAATATATTGATAATTTAATTCAATAATTGCCAATTAAAAGAAGAATTTAAATTTCAATATTTATAGACAATTGAATACATTTAAAGTTTTAATGTTTCATAAGTATTTTGTACAGGAAACATGCCGTAGTAGTCAGTCGGAGGAATTCATCATTTTGATCAGCAGGTATGTGAAATTTACTGGACGAAAGAGAAGGTAATGATATTGACAGAAGATTGTTGATATCTTCGAGACTAATATTATCATCGTCAGTGTTTCCAATATCGAGTTCTTCTTGTTCTTGTTTCATCGTAAATGACAAGGGTATATCCATTTGTTCCGTCGGTGTATCATTCAAATTTTATTCAACTGTTTTAAATTTTTCGTACACAGGTCTCGCAAATATTCACGGTGTAATAATGTCATGTTCGACGTTCTGCGTTGTTCTAAATGTATACTTGTTATTTCGTGAAACAAATATAACGAGTATTAATATTTATATATTCAGAAAACAATTTCTTGTAATTAAGTAAAAATAGTAATAGTTGTACACTGATTTGTGTAATTATATTTAACCATACAATTGTATACAATGTTATAATACCGATTTGTCTGCGGCTTACTTCACATATATCGAAACTTCAAACTATCGAATGACAAATCGAGTTATCAAACAGTTGGAAATATCAATTTGAATAGCAAACAACTGAAATAGGTCTAAAGAAATTTTAACAACTACTATTTAGCACATTTATTATAGTGTTTATTAATAATTTAAAAGGAATACAAACGGTTTAGAAAAATATGGAACAAAATGTTAAAAGTATAATACTTTAATAATTATCCTGATTTATTTTTGTACTTTTTCAATATTATTTATGAGAAAAAATGCCAAATATTTGTAAATATATAGTAAGTATTTTATACAATAAAAATAGCTCTAAAG
Organism: Stelis phaeoptera; assembly: GCA_943735885.1. NCBI lineage: Eukaryota > Metazoa > Arthropoda > Insecta > Hymenoptera > Megachilidae > Stelis > Stelis phaeoptera. The sequence goes on from OX030933.1 coordinate 12,296,285, forward strand.
TGCTTTAGTTATCTCTAGTTTCTGGTTCTTCATCGTATGCTGCCATGGCTTTTTCCATTATTTCCCAAAGTTTGTCTCTTGTTAACTCTTTACAGAAAACCTGCAAACAATCACAATTATACTTATGATTACACATTTCAGATTTTCAACTAATCTATTATTTCCATAAATTTTGTTGAAATTTGTTGTTATTTTTACATTGAACCAAGGTTGTTGATCGCATTCATCCATCAATGGTACCACAACACCATAAATTTGTAATGACAGATTGATGCAAGCAATCGCTATTAAATTTGGTGGATAGTCGAGTATAGCTGGGGAATGATGAAAATCTTGCAACAGCGCCATACTGGTTTTTGCAACAGGATACTTAGACCATTCCTCTTCTCCAAACCATGCTTGCAAAGATCGTAGATAATGTAACATATACTGAAATAATATCTTGTTATTTAATATTAATGCGATGCTTAACAGTGTTATCGAAATGGAAAATGTTTGAATATTTACTTTGTGCGGATGTATAGGAGTCACTTGAAATTTCAGCATACGCATAATTAAAAGTTCTGCTTGCACAATTGCATCTCTCATACTCCAGTATTGATCTCCTAATTCTAACGGTTGGGATCCTCTGTGTAATGTATTGTAAGATACATTCATTACATCTCTTATTTTTAAATTGTCATCTTTAACTTTTCCTGCCAAGTATAGGCAAGTTGCAGCAATTAGCTAAAACATATATATTTGTATAAAGAATAATTATCGAACAATGCGCGTTATACATTTTAATAATTAATTAATGAATTCTTTACATAATTATCATATCCCCCTGGAGCAGCTTCTTTTATAAACCTGTGATATAAAGTTGCAGCTGTAGCAATAGTCAATGGATGAGCGTCTAGTTTTAAACCTATTTTATAAACAATGAATATTAGTTCTTATAAATATAAATTCATTAAAATTCAGAATTTAATAGATGAAGCTTACCACATTCAAATATAAATCGTGAAACTGTGAAATTGTCACTACTCTTGGTATAATCAATTGTAATGCTTTTCTGTAAAGTATTTCTTTTTTCTCGCTGCATGGCTAACACATCAATAACATCTTTCATTTTGGAACTGTAAACATACATATTTGTTAGTTTTGTATAATAAAAAGTGTAAAAATTATATTACAAATCAACACGTATCACATATATATGTATAGTATAACATAATTGTGAAAAAAAAAATTGTGTAAATCATGGACCGGCATATAACTGTACGAATATATGAAAATATTGTTTCAAACAATTTTTATATATTTTTATACTACCTTAACGTTTCTGTACTAGTAGGTTCTGTTGGATTCATCTTGACAGTATTTTAATCGAATTTTTCTATAAACAATCGGTTTTACTTTATTAGAGGTTATAGCGACAATATTTGTTTTCCGCTCACTACAGCATCAATGTTACCAATATGCTTAACACATTTTGCTAGAGATTTTAATGCTAACTTAAAGTGACTATATTTTTAAAAAATGTTCTATATGCAATTAGTAGAATTGTTTATCATGCTTAGCATTGTATAATAAATACTTGTGAATGATATTGATATTTGGAACATTGTAACTTATTTAAAATCTAATTTAATTAAGATGTATCTAGATACGTAAATAACATACAATTGTATTGTAAAAATGTAAATTTATTTGATATAACTTGGTATATTATACAATATATTATCTTTTTATATGCCAAAAATATGCCTTTGAAGGGAATAAAAGTTTTAGAATTAGCCGGTCTTGCACCAGGCCCCTTCTGTGGAATGATATTGGCTGAATTCGGAGCATCTGTAATTAAGATAGACAAGGTACAATTAAAATGTAGTAATTCCTTTGTTTCAGCAAGCATGCTTATTATTAAATTTAAGTAAAACAGCAATGTGCTAAATATATTTACTTTTACAGATTAACAGACTTCACAGTATCGATCCCCTTGGCAATGGAAAGAGATCGATCGCTTTAAATTTAAAAAGCCCACAAGGTGTTAGCGTATTTAAAAGATTAAGTAATCAAAGTGATGTACTTATAGATCCGTATAGAGCTGGTCTGTATTTCATACAAATCATGATGCCTATGAAAATTTACTTTTTAAAACTATTTAAGTTGAAACAATATAGGTGTGATGGAAAAAATAAAATTGGGACCAGAAGAACTAACAAAAGCGAATAAAAAATTAATATATGCTAGATTAAGTGGATTCGGTCACAATGGACCTTATGCTAATATGGCTGGACATGATATCAATTACTTAGCTTTGTCTGGTAATACAAATTTGTAATGTTTCTAACTAAATTTTATGATTTTATTTAAATTGATGAAATATTCTTTAAAGCATTTCTGATTGCATTTAGGTTTGTTATCTTTATTTGGTCGTTCCGATCAGAAACCAACACCTCCTGTTAATTTGGCTGCTGATTTTGGTGGTGGTGGATTAATGTGTGCTTTTGGAATAGTGTTAGCCTTATTTGAACGCAGCAAAAGTAATATTGGTCAGGTGGTCGATGCGTCGATGGTAGATGGGACAGCGTATTTAGGAAGTTGGCTTTTTAGATCTCAAAACATCCTTGGATTATGGGGTAATCCACGTGGGAAAAATATGTAAACATCTTTAGAATAATAAGAAAAAAATCCTTGTCTTATTTGTACATTTTCTGATGTGATATTTTTTTTTACAATTTTTAATAGATTGGACACTGGATCCCATTTCTATGACACTTATGAAACAAAAGATGGACAATACATGAGTGTTGGAGCGCTTGAACCACAGTTTTATCAAGTATTTTTGGATAAACTTGGTCTTTCGTCAGATGAAATGCCCCAATTCGATAAATTCGACGAGAATCGCGCGATACTGGAAAAGATATTCAAACAGAAGACTCAAGCCGAGTGGTGTGCTATATTTGATGGCACCGATGCTTGTGTAACGCCTGTTTTAAATTTAAATGATGTTGCATTACACGCGCACAATAAAGGAAGAGATACATTCACATCCGATCAAGATGGTACAGTAATTCCAACTCCAGCTCCTCGTTTGTCTCGTACTGCTGGGGCATCGAAGGGACACAAAAGAAATCCTGAACCAGGTGAGCATACAACAGAAATTCTTACAGAATTAAATTTCAAACCTGAAGAAATTGATACTTTAATAGCAATTGGGGTTGTTAATCAAAGAATGAAACAATCTAAGCTTTAATTGTATAGTAATTTTGTTACAGTGATTTTTAAATTTTATTGATATACAGAGGAATGTACAATAATATAAGTAAAAGATATTTTTATATATTAATGTTACTGTTATAATGTTTTATTAAGAATGCGATATAAATACATATTTTTAAAAACAATATTTATTATTATCGTTTATTAAAATTTTAATACGGACACTGCACTTTGTTTGTATTTTACAAAATTTTGTTTGATAAGAAAATCTTGTAAAGATTCTTGTTTCAAAAAGTTAATGTTTAAAATTGATCAAAATGCATGCGTTTTATAGTAAAAGATACTAATTAAACAAATTTCTAATGACAGCCACAACTATTGATGACCATATTTTTGTATTTCTTTAATACAACATTACTGTCATCGAGAAAATAAAGTACAGATATCGGCGATAACTTTGTGGGCGCACAACATGGTTTTGGTACCTCGTTTGGTTTTATAAGATGTACCAGAGTCTGTACAATGGCATGATTTGTTGCATTCATACGAATATTTAATGGAAAATTGCACTCTCCGCTACAATAGTAAGCATTATACCCCTCTGGAGCTATGATCCAATCCTGCCATTGAAGATCTTTAAAACTTACATATAATGTTTTAATGTTGCACGTTTGTTCTTTTCTTTTCTTTATTACAGAATTGATATAAGGATTTTGTACTTTTGTACTACTAAAATGCTGTTTCTCAAGTATAATATCTTTCTTCTCTTTAAGAGGTGTCTCGCGTTTGTTGCGTTTACCAACGTTTCTGAAAAATCCAACCATGAACGGTTGTTTGTCTGGAATTCCTAAAACACCCACAATTCCTATATCATTTGGTCTTATAATCTGACTTGTGTAATTATCATGGTATACTGCTAAAAATAATCCTCGATTTTCTTCTGGATATTTGATCCAATGTTCGAGAGCTTCGTCGATGTTTATAGTTATCCAACCTTCTTCGCCGACAGTGGTGTTGGCCGAATTAATGAAATGTTTCATTCGCCCTCCGTTTTTCGTACGCGCCACTCTGTATACCGCTATTGTATAAGTTTGATTAAATTTAATATGTTTATCCAAACTTCGATATAATCGTAGATCAGCCGCAATAATGTGTTCTTCTCGTGGTACTTCCGATACGTCGAACCAGATTCGTTTACCACGATTAGCTTTGGATGCATTACCTGAGTATGGATTATGAGCACCAAATGTCATTATAAAATCACTCCGTTCAATGATATTAATATCGTAACCACTTAAATTAAACTCTTTCTGAATTGATGTCTCTTTGTCATTAGATAATACATTTTTGTAAATGTTTAACAGGAATTTAGGTGCTGATCTCTTTATTAGTAAAGCAGCACGTGTGATTCTCTTAGGTTTTTCAGGTAATTCGAGGATATTTAACAATTTGCGTTCCATTTCTCGTTTTTGTTTGTAACTAAAAATCTGATGTAAAATTGTCTGATTGAATCCATCGTCTATATAAAATCCACTTGATCTTTCAGAGTTTGTATAAAATATTATTATTGCAAGTAATATCATTCCCATAATATATATTTTATACATTTTTCTCTTCAACGGATTAAAAATTCTAGTACTTTTCTCATTAAAACATAAAACGTAAGATGATTCCCGAAAATCAATTTTCTTTTTATACTTTATTTATTTTTAAGTCACAAAATATTTGTTGATTAAACAGTGTTTACTTTCGCGTAAGAATGTACTTCCCTTAGTATGTATATATGTTTGTGTTTACAAATGAAGTGTAGACAGAGTTTGATACAAGAAATAAAATCATTGCCTATACTAAAATTATCTCTAGAATGCGTATCACATATAATTTTTGGTAGTTCACAATCTTCGTTTACAATAAATAACTTGTAATTTTATTATGAATACATTACTGATCAGTTAGTGCAATTAACTTTTTATCTTTTTTCTATAAGCAGCAACTTAATTAGTAAATTGTTAGTTGCAAGAAAAATAATTTGAAATCTAATAGCTCGTAACTGCACAATTTTATTACAAATACTGAACATTTATTACAATCTACATAAACCAATATAAAGCTTGTTCGTGAAATATTGTTACTGAGAAAACGGCGGTGGTCGTTCCGATTGATCTTTGCGAGGCCCTTTTCCAACAGGTGGTATGGTAGCTTGCTTTATAGACAATAGAGAACCAAACAGGACGTGTTGAATGACAGGGAATTTTGCCAAGACCTGATTATTAAAATATAATATTCAAATCGTTGCACAGCAAGTTATTACAATTACTTTTTCAAATATTAATTTTTACCTCAGCTTTGTACATTTTAATCAGACCGCTGTTCACTTTGACCCACGATGACACCGCGCTAACATTCCACAATTGATTTGAATGTTCAGGAAATGGACCTGTCTTTACCTAAAACAATATTTATTACATTTAAAACCAAGTTATATCGATTCATTTTACGAATGTGTATGTATGCATTTGTACAAACCTTTGAAATGAATTCAATGCAACCAAGAAACATATATTGCTTGCTGAACGATTCAATGATATTTTTATCGACAAAATGACGAGGTTCTATACGAGGATGCCCTGTAATATTTATAATTCGTGTAAGTATATTTTCTGTAGTGTAAGTAATTTACTGTAATGTGAATAAAAATTTAAAAAAGAAAATACCAATTAACTGAGCACTCCCCCATATAAAAGGAACAAATTGATAATCATCCAAACTCCAAACACCATGACTACCTGCTGGTTCCATTCGATAAGTTAACTGCAATCTGCGAACTAATTCGAGATACCTTTGAAAAAAAAAAAAAAAATTACCTTAACAATTTTTAGTATATACTACTAACTAATTTTTGGTAGTTATATCAAATGAAAAACATATTACCTGTTAAATATTTTTACAACCACCGCAACTTTATCCTCCTGTGTGAAAGCACCAATTTTAAACATACAACATAAGAACATTAAAAATGCCATTTCGTGCCCTGTACCATAATCTATACGCGTCGGATTACCAAAACCTTCATACAAGTATTCAACTATCTCTGGTACTGCTCTGTATAATTTTTGTGGTAACACTTTTTGCAATTCTTCCACTCCGTTCTATAATGTATCGAATTAATAAACTTGAAAGCTATACCATTCGGTATAGTAACAAAGCATATTTACCTGTTGTAATCTTTCATGCCATATTCTAAATGATTTGTTACCAAAGCGTTGAGGTTGTTCGGTTGGAGGTATCTGTGTTATCCATTCATCAAATTCATTAAGCATTTGGATAATATTAGCTATTGCAGGACTTTGTGGACATTCTACATTCAAGGCCTTTCCTTGAACCGACTCATTCAAAGCTAATATGAATCCCAAATATTCCTATAAAAATATTTCTGCAAGGATTTGGTACGCTAAGAGTGTTAAGTATTGTTGTATACTAAAGAAATGGTAGTATACAATTATTAATATTTGCATATAAATCATAAATTCTTACAAAATATGCCTCTGATTTTTCCCACATTGCCATATTAACCGGTGTTTTAACCGACTTCTTTGGAACAACGAATTCATGGTTATCCGCTAAAATATTGCAAAATAATTATTTTATCTTTATAATTAATCATTTCTACGTGTTTATATTATACGTACGGGATACCGGTCTTTTTCTCGCAGATTCATCTGATGTTGACATGGTAGATATTTTTGTATTCAGCTATTATTTATAAAATATAAATAATTCAGATTGTTTTAAAAAATATAAAAGAATGTATACAAATATAAAGAAGTAATATTACAGAATAAATTTAACAACCTATACAGATGTCTATTATTGAAGATTCAAATCATTTAAAAAATTCGCGATCTAATTTATTGTTATTTGTCTTATCTATGTAATAAAAATTATGAAAAATCAAATACCCAAACAATTGACAATACTCCTCAGTAATTACCAATAATTACTTTTTATTACGAAGAATTTTAGTATCAATTTTAGTATTACTGTCAGAACCTGCGATTAGATTGCAAAGAATATTCGAGTGTAATCTTTTTGATGTTTACTCAAGAAGTAAACCAACCACATTTTTACTAATCAGAAGTTACTGAAAAATAAAAAATATATAATCACCTGGTGATTACTGTCGTGAAATATTTTTCCCTAGATATTGAATTCTATCTGACGAGCAAGTAATAACGTTGAGTGTTTCAGAATTGCGTGTTTACAACGAAATGAGTGTCACGATTGTTTATATGCACTTATTATTGCTGCTTTTATTCCACATACATTTATCCTAAATTAAGGAAAAGGAAAATCAACAATGAAATACGATCGATATTAATTGAAATTCTTAACGTTACATCAAATGCGTTCTATTGTATTTGAGAAAACTTATACGCATCAGGTTTGTATTTATAGTGCAAAAATTCTGAAAATTTTTGTTATCCAATTTTTTTTATTTCAATGTTGGTACTTATAAATTTTGTTCTGTTTTATTTAAAAATACAAAATGTTTGTTTATGTTTTATTATACAACTAAAAGTGGATGCTTCAATGTTGCTTCCCTTGAATTTCAGCTATGAGTTATTCTCAGGAACAGATAGAGCAGAAGCGTTTATTGGCTTTACAACGTAAAAAACAAGCTCAAGTGAAAAATAATTCCTTTAATTCTCCAAACACGCTACACAGTACTTCTTCCATTAATCAGAATAAGTCAACAAATGCAACCAAACTTTTTGGACAGTATGGAGCACGGAATACAGAAGTCGGTTCAAAATTTGGAAATAATTCACTTAGAAATACTTCAAAGTTTAGCAAGGAGAAGGAACGTTTTAATCCTATTTCCAAGCAGAGTTTCTTTGGGCAAAAGTCACGTATTACGGCAAAATGTTATATGATAACTGATGACAGATTCACTTTGGAAACATCAGCATTTTTTCCTCCACTTATCGAAGCAATAAAAACAGTGCCTAGCAGGTCATATGGTAAGATAAAAAAATTTTCTTGGTTTAATATTTGAAATTATATGATAAAAAGTGAATGTAACAATGCGTGCTTGTTATTTTTTTTAGATATGAAAGCTAAAAGTTGGAATTTTCATTTGAAACATTATGAAACTGTAATGGAGAAAATCATGAATTTCAAATCCGATATACAAGTAATAGGATTGCCAAAAGTAGTACTCGAGGTAACATTTAAAGAAAATTCAAATTATATTTAAACGTTACTGTTGATAAGTTTTTATTTTGTAAACTATTTTTCCCTTAGATATTCAGGAAAAATAACACTTCAGAAAATACTGATGAAAACATTGATTTATCAAGCATCGATCCTCAGTTATTAACAAGTTTAATGCCTTTTCAACGTAAAGGAATATGGTACAGCTTTATCGTTTATTAAATGTTTAATATTTTTATTATTGCACGATTTCAAACATATAATTACTATATTTTTAGCTATGGAATATCTAAAAATGGTCGTTGTATGATTGCCGACGATATGGGTTTAGGGAAAACTATTCAAGCGCTGGGTATTGCACATTATTTTAGAAACAATTGGCCTCTTCTTATTGTTGTACCATCTTCAGTCAGGTTGATCGCAGAAAATATTAATTATTATTCAAAAAGAAATATATTTTACTCTGTCTTTTTGTTATTGTTATAATTTAGGTATCAGTGGGCGGATGCGATATACACATTTTTACCATCTGTACCTGCTCAGTACATTCATCAGTTTGCAAACACAAAAGATATTGTTACCAATGACAAAATTGTTATCACAACTTACGATCTCTTGGTACGCGCTGTGGAGGCTTTTGAACGACGCACTTTTGGCTTCGTTATATTGGTACATATCGTTACATAGCATGTTCGTTTTATACCGAGTCTTTGAATAGTTGAATTTATGTACAGGACGAATCTCACGCTTTGAAAAGCGTCAAGACCGCTAGATTTAAAGCTGCACAGCGTGTAGTTGCGCAAGCGTGTCACGTTATTTTACTTACTGGAACACCCGCTTTATCGAGACCTATAGAGTTATATTCTCAAATCAATCTTATAATGCCAAATTTTATGAGGTAACGTAGAACATTTGTCGAGCGTAGTGTGCGTGTAAAATAAGAAGTGGGTTTTATACAGATATCAGGAATACGGAATTCGATACTGTGCCGGAGAAAAAAGCGCATACGGTTGGGACTTTATGGGTTCATCGAATATGCAAGAATTGCAACTGTTGTTAAAACACACATGCGTGATTCGAAGATTAAAAAATGAAGTATTAAGCGAGTTACCCGCGAAAAAGAGGTACGGAATAATTTTATTTTCAACAGTTTATTCTCGAATGTATAAGCGTTTAATGTAATCGTTAAATTGCAGGGAAGTCGTTGTATTGGACCCAGATCTAATAAAAGTCAGTACCAAAGAAATGACTGAGATATCCGCAAAATTAGAACGGAAAGCTTTAAGCGGTGTGGAAAGGCATAATACTCTTCTACAATATTATAATGAATCCAGTCTTGCTAAGCAGAAAGCTATATGGTATATTATGCTTATGTTAGGATACATCTCGAATAATAATTGATATTTTTAACCAAGAATAATGTTTCAGCGATTACGTTGGCAATTTGTTAAAAAACAAACAGAAATGTATCGTATTTGCTCATCATCATAATATTCTAGATGCTATTACAGAGGTTGCAGAGTCTATGAATATAAAGTAATTTTATTTTCAATTGTAGCGGTTAATGATGCGCTTTTTTTTAGATTTATTTATGTGTTGCAGATACATTAGAATCGATGGGAAAACAAATCCTGAACGTAGAAAATATCAAGTTGATAAGTTTCAGAGCTGTGATGATTATTTGGTAGCAATTTTATCGATTACAGCGGCAAATGCAGGAATTACGTTAACAGCTGCGCAACTTGTAGTTTTTGCGGAATTATTTTGGAATCCTGGAGTATTTATCGTTTGTATTCGTTAAAATAATGATTGTCTAATCGAATTGTTTTAATTTTATATTTTACTGTAGGTTTTATGTCAAGCGGAGGATAGGGTACATAGAATTGGCCAAGACGATAATGTTGTCATTCAATATTTAGTTGCAAAGCATACTGCCGATGATTATTTATGGCCATTAATTCAAAGAAAGATGAACGTGTTAAACGAAGTTGGGCTTGATCAAGATTTTTCTCTCAAAGACCTTGATGTAACAAAGCAGACTAAACAAAAGACATTGGATTTCTTTATGGATAGCAGCCAATACGAATTCGAAATTGATGAAAATACAGTACAAAATAACGAAAGTAATAAAAATACACCTGATAATTGTTCTTCTGCAGCGTCACAGGAATTTAAAGAATTACTCGAATTAAACGAGGAAGACTTTGATTTCAGTAACTGGGATGACATGGAATAAAACATTATTTTTATACGATATATTGCTGATCTGAGAAATATGTGAATAAATCAGTATTTAGAAAATAAAGACATTTATATTTTATAAACAGTTTTTGTATATTATAATTGTTACTGACAAAGTAGTTAAAATAATAAAATGAGGGAAATAAACATTCCAGTGATTTATTGTAATAATTTTTGATACTTTATTTGTAAATTAACGAAGTTGTAATAAATTAATGCATTCTGTTACATTTAATTTATATTTTTGCGATTTTAAATATAGCGCGCACAGGAAACGGCACAGGTGGCGCGATCTAGCATTGCACGGTGGAACTAACGAAACAAAAAATCGCGTTTTTCCGAAAAACGAGACACTTTTCGGCTTTTCTGGCATGTGCATCGTATTCTACGTCCAAAATTACATCAAAATGATGCCACAAGTAATCCCAATAGGTAGTAATTACCGAAATTGAAAAAACATGCTCCGTACGGGCATATAGGGAATCGTCATTCCTATTGTGATAAGGCATGACACTACGATTACCCTGTCGAAATAAGGCGAAATCCGCATTGTGGATACCTGCTCTTTGGTGGATACTATAGTTTATTGCACACACGTTATTTATACAGCTAAACGTATATATATTACTTTCCTAATTTCTTACCTCGTCGGTGGTGTATAAAATTTAGATCCGTTAGTTCTGGAGCGCCACCGCTAGATGGCGATACCATTTGTGTGCCCGCGCGGAGCATGTTTTTTCAATTTCAGTAATTATCACCTTCTGGGATTACTTATGACATCATTTTGATGTAGTTTTGGATGCAGAATACGATGCACGTGTCGGAAAAGCCGAAAAGTGGCTCGTTTTTCGGGAAAATCCAATTTTCTATTTCGTTAGTTCCATCGCACGCCGCTAGATGGCGCGACCTGTGCCGTTTTCGGTGCGCGCCATATTTAAAATCGAACAAAATATAAAGAATGAAGCTTGAACAATGTTTTTCATTTGTTAAATACTTTTTTAATTATTTATTGTCATTTATAAATGCTGTAATTACTTTTAGTAATGACGTAAAAGACGATCGTGGAAGCAAACAAGGTTGATCGGAATAGAATGTAAAGAATCTTTTATAGCACTTTCATATAAATTCACAAATACCTATCACAAATGTGTAGTCGGTGCCTTAGTTTGTTTAGTTATTACTTATCCTTATGCGATTGTATATAGAGTGTCGTTGTTTGTTTTCGAACCCTCTTCTCTAAGGATATAGGTTCTTTTTAAAATAATTATTTATTGCAGCTTTTAGAAAGATATTTTATTCAGTTTATTATAATATTATTCACACATGTAATATTTTTATACAAAAATTATTATTGAAACTTATTTGTGTATCTAAAAAAGTTCATTCGATGTCATGCTGATGAAGTGTTGTGTTTACCGGTAATCTAACCTGTATTCTACTTCGAAACTTAAAAATGATGTCGAATATGGTTAATCAGAAGCTATTTTACAACACTGTTCTATCACAAACTTTCTCCTCGGATGGAAATTATTTATTGGCTGGAAATATTTACGGGGATGTTTCAGTTTTCGAGTAAGTAATCATACACTTCACTGTCCGAACAAGAACTAGGTTATACCGATATCGATTATAATGAAGAAAGAAATATGATTTGTTACATTAACGTTATATATGATTAAAGACTATTATTTTATGTATTACTGTATTTGCTTAGGTTATCGAAAGCTTTGGGTCCCCACAAAGTGGAAGAAAACGAACTACAAGGACCCAATTATCACTTCACTGCACATCCCGATCAACAAGTAGAGAGTATGGTTACTACTGATAATTTTTTAGTAACAGGAACATCCGGAGAGATATGTGGATGGGATTGGAAAATAGTTACCTCTAGTAAGGCACCAAAAAGTAAAGTTTCATGGACCATACAAATTCCAGTGAATAAGTAAGATCATGCATGCGAGTCATCATAAAAATATAAATAACATTCAAACGTTGAACAGTTCTTTTAATATTAATATTAGCTTATTCTTAGGGACAGTTACGAAAAGCCAGATGTAAATTACATGGTATATTCCAAATCGAATCATCTACTGTACGCTGGTTGTGGAGATAATAACATTTACGTGATTACTCTAGAAGATGGTAGAATACTCAGGACATTGCAAGGACATACAGATTACGTTCATTCTCTGTCTTTAATGTATGTACTAGTATAATAAGTAAGATGCAATCCCAAATTTCATGTAATAAGTTTTGTAACGTGTTTTAGGGATAACCAGTTAGCTTCCTGTAGCGAAGATGGAACGGTGAGGTTGTGGGATCTACGGAAAAAAGAGAATACAAATATATTAACGCCTCATTTGGTAGAAAAGGTAGCCAGGCCAAGGTTTGGGAAGTGGATTGGTGCTATAGACTTTACGGACGATTGGTTGGTACGTGGTTCAAAGTTCTTTTCATCACGTAAGCAATTTATTAATAAAACCAAACAATTGTTTAATCGGTACATCATGGTTTATCAGTTGTGCGGTGGTGGTCCGTCGTTATCTTTATGGCATATGCGCACGATGGAAGCAGCAACAGTGTTCGATCTTCCTGACGAAGGAATCCACGTAGCGAAGATTTACGAAGAACGTGTGATAGCTGCCGGAGCAGCGCCTCACGTTTATCATCTCACCTATCAAGGAGAAACGTTGGCCAAGGTGCCAACTTCCAGCAACACGGTGTACAGTATTATTTACCAGGAAACACCGCAGAAAGTGTTAAGCGTAGTCGGCTCCTCGAACAATCTCGACGTTTGCACGAACTTTAACTACCGTGAATTAATGCTAAAGTTCGCGTGAATAATCTTTCCATGCCGATCCGCGGAAGAAAATAATCTCGTGGGTTGTATATATTTTTAAATAAATATATTAATACAATGTGCATTTTATAAAACATAGTATAAAACTTTTTACAAATATACAAACGTCCGTTCTTTAATCATGATTTTTGCTACCAACAGACGCAGCGTCTTTATACATCCTAAGTGGAATGCGGTTAAAGAAAGCCGTGACCCGCGATCACCGCAGGTATGAAGCCTTCTCTGCCGTCCCGCGAACGAACCCAGAACCAGTCGCTGACGTGGTCGCTGAGCAGGGCAACCACGTCACCCTTCGAGACGCTCAGAGCGTTACCACCTTGACCCTCGTAGTCGTTGCGTATGACGAGCAAAGTGTGACGCGATCCTTTGGTTCTAGCGTTTGCCGCTGCCCTCAGATACAGTCTGTCGACGCTGCGCTCGCCGCAGGCTGAAACCGCGTCCCTGGAATTTCGTCTTACCCTTGGATTTCTACCACGAGCTCCGCACTCTGATCTGGTGTCCCTTAATTTTTCCGTGTCGGTCATGTTACCTAAAAAAGAAGGTTTATCGTGTTAACCGTTAAATGATGAACCGTCGATATAGTAGTGAAATTGTCAGATGTTCTTTATTTGGTTGAATTTCATTTTTATTGAAAACTTTAGACTACCCAGAGGACGAGGGAAGACATCCGTGGAATCTTCCCAACATGGTCCCCGTGTTGGCTGCGGTAATATCCCGAGTGGCAGGCAAGCCGCGTACCCAACGTATCCTTCCTGGCCGTGCGGGGTCTGAACGTACAGCCAGGTCTGATTCTTGAACACAGCGTTCACCACCGTGCCAAGGGGTAGAGCTATCTCGTCCTGGGTACCTCCCTGAGTTTGGTATAGGACCGATGGGAAGGACAGAACCACGGGAATGTTGGCGGGCTTCTCTATAGAGGCCTAAAAAAAAAACAGTACTTTATCCTTAGCGCACGATGTTCCTCGAGCTATGCGGAATTCTTTCAAGCGATTCGAAGGTATACCTTCGTGAGGAACGCATCAAGGTCGGCGATTTCGTAACCGAATCTGCTGGGAGGCCTGGGCTTGTGAGAACGTTTGGTTCTTCGGTGTCTGTGCTTCTCACGACCGCTCGGCGTGGACGTTGACTCGCGAGACACCAGGGACGGTTCCGACACCGCCCTCTTCACTTTCTCCTTCTCTTTTGTCTCTTTCAATCCGGGAAATTCTTTCTCAGATTGTTTATCCAGAGGGCTGTCCAACGGTTTCTCGTTCACGAGCACTTCCTTGCCGACGGGCTGTGAAAAGAAACAAAGACGTATAGATATACTTTAAGCGCAAACCTATTTTGTCGAAGGATTTTCTGTTGAACTTCAACCTTCTCTGTCCCCTCAATTTTCTCGATCCTGTGCAGTATCTTCTTCTCTCGCTTGTCCGTGTCCAGGTTCTCCTTGCCTGCGTCTTTCTCCTTTACGCTTTTCACGCTTCTCCTCGAGGACCTTTCCTTACCGTCCCGCGATAAGCCCTCTCGATCGACGTTCCCACCTTCACAAAGGCAACATTGTTTCTCAAGCTTTCATCAAGTAGCGGGATGAGATTATGGGTGATTTATAACCGCATTCACTGTTCAAGGACTATCACGGGTGTCAATGGGATGGATGATTGCTTAGTCTACGTTTCTTGAATCTATCTTTTGAATTCTTTCTTTTCGTTATTATTTGATTTCTGAACTATTGTTTCACTCGAGTGTCCGAATACTTTCAAATTCTCTTTGGCAGAACTTCCGAAAAGACCCCATACCCGATCACCTTGACCTTGACATATCTTATCAAGGACACCCTTCCGAGTAACATTTAGAAGGTTAAAGTCGCCAAAAGTTGGATCAGGGTCAGGGTCAGGGTCAGGGTTAGGATTACGCTGTACCCCTTCCCCGCCTCTATGTCCGCTTTAACACTATAAAACGAATAATTAATATAAACGCTACGTCCACGGCGAAGTTCAGACTTCCGGGAAAAATAACTTTTTAATAAACAATAGTCGACGACTTTAACCTTCTAAATGTTCCTCAGAGGGCTGACCTTGATAACATATATCGAGGTCAAGGTGATCGGGTGTGGGGCCTTTCCGGAAGTTTATTCTTATCTTTTTCAAATATTCTTGGACTCGAAATTTTCAAGGACCTGCATTTCCATTGGCAGTCGACTGGCCGTTGCTGGACGCAGGTTGTTGCTGTCCACGAAGGACCCAGGTCAAAGAGATCTTGGGGCGCAACAAGGTGCTTGGCCGTTGACCCATGCTCCTCGGCGGGGCGAGGGGCGTCGAGGACGTCGCTGGCGTCGGCGATCTGGGCGGTGACGGCGACCTCGACGCCGGTGTCACCACCTGTAAAGGACAGCCCGCCACCAGGTCCACCGTCTGCACCGAACAGCCATGTTCCTGCGATCAGAAGGAAAACACGCTTCTAGATTCATCCTGCAGCACCCTCCTGCTGCTGTCTCGAACGATGTCACGCGACTCTACGGGCGAAGTTATTCCACCAGCCCGCATCCTTCACGAATTTATTAAACGACAGTCGAGTCGTTAATTAACGGCTCGAAATAAAATCCAGCCTTTCGAGGCAACGCGTCGTGAGTTGGAATATATGTGTATTGCGCTTCCGTGAGTCCGAGGATGGTTAATCGGCGCGTGCGTTGCAACCACTGCGAAGTGGATTATTAATTCGTCTCATAGGCGTTCAATTAGCCCGCGGAAATGAATAATAATTTGCCGGCACACGCGTGTCTCTAGCGTGGAAATTTACGACTGTCGCCTTGCGTGAATACCGGGTCTGGCCACCGTGAAATTTACGAACGACCATTCGTGACCACCTCGTAAAATTTCTGCCCTCCCTCGACCCTTATGCACGATTTTTAGCACATTTATTTCTTCTCTCCGAGAAACGATCAGCCGAGTAAATTCCCATTTTCCATTTACCCTTTTACCTAAATTTCCATCTTCCATTTTCTGATGCCTCTGATTGTATAAGAATAAGAATCCTCTCACGTGGACCAATCTCCGAAGTCATTCCACGTGGTCCAGCTCGCGAACGCGTTCCTATGAATTATTGCACTATTAACGTGAGTAATCGTGCCGGCGGGAAAATTATATAGTAATTTGTTCGCAGCTGATCGAATACGTCGGGAATTTTATTCTTCTTTTTCCTGGGTAATGAAGCAGGGTAACCCGGTAGGGGAGGGGGGAGGAGGAGGAAGGGGAACCGTTGAACGCGTTGCAACCCCATTTGATTGGGATTCGTGGCCGTGAAAAATGAAGACGTTTCACCCGGCCGCTTTCGATTTTACCCGTTTGAATGGCCAGCTAAGTAGCCATTCCGAACGCTGTTATAATTTATACGTCGTCCTTTGTGTTAAACACAACGCGATTACCTTCTGCGCCACGAAAATCACCTCGGTTCTTAACCTCTTTGACTTATGATTCCTTTCCTGGCCACAGGTGCTACGCTTGAACGATGAATACGCTTGCGTTACAAAAACGCCTGGTACAAAAGCTTCTTTGGAGTTTGATATACGGACGTGACGTAAGATAGAAATTTTTAAGTACTCGACCGGGACCAGGAAGGAATCAATCTTGAATTTTTGGCCGGAGACTTCGATAGGGTAACAAATTTGAAAATTCAGAACCTAACCCTAACCCATATTTAATTTACCAGAGTATTTTAAAATGTGAAATTTAAGGTTTATTTATATTAGAATACAGAAAATTAAGGAAAGCAATAAAAATAAATAAATTGATAATCATCTGTATCTCTTTTATTCCAAAATCGCGTATTTGGTTTTTGGAAGTTTTAGTGGAAAGGTAGACTAAATTTAATCGTATCGAAAAATACTCCGAGCGCAAAGGGTTAAATTCGTGATTAACATTAAAATTTTCAAAAGTATCTACTGTGACGTTTTTATTTATTATTAAATAAAAAGAAAACTGATAATATAAGGTGAAGGATGAATTTTGATTTGATACATTTAACGGAACTGGTAATTAAAAATTTCATTTGACCAGCATCAGTGAACGAGACAGAGTATCCGCGCGAAAAAGAAAAGGAACGAGGAGGCTGAAGAGGTGGGTCCCATTTAAGTGACAGAAAGGTTGGTCCGTGGCGCGAAGGTACACGCGAGGTAGCCTCAGGTGACAAGTTAAAAAGGGAGGGAAGAGAGTGGCGGCGCGAGCCAAGTCTCTCGGATCATGCTAATGAAATTCTCAAGATATCTATCTCGCGCGCCACTGTGCACGGGGCATTAGTTTAGCGTCTTGCTCGCGGCCAACCACGCTCTTATCTGTCCGCCTTCGGACGACCGGTATCAATTTCCTTGGAACGCGAAACGCTCAACATCCACCCTTGCAGACTGCCTTTAAGAACGATCGGGGTGACAAAAGTCTTTAAGAACCCGAGAATATGAAGATTGTTTAGAATTTCGAGCATTCGAATAAGTAATTTCGAAATATAGTTCTCGAGACTCGGGGTTAGCCGACTCGAGTCGATTCGACCCGACTCGACCCGAGGATACACGATTCTTCCCGAAACAATCCGACTTCTCTTTTACTCGCAATAAATATATGTTATTACAAATTTTCAGAAAGGCAATTACCAGTTCAAGACGCAAAATATGAGTGTTCGTGATCGATTATTTCTGGAATTGCAACGATGAGATCGTGTGACGGGGCATTTAAATCAAAGGGAGCAAACTCGGATTTATGTGTGCGCTTTAATTGCTAGACTACGCGTCCCGTCCACTAAAGGGACTTTATTGCACCGGAAAATCAAACGTTGTACCGTTACTCGTATACGCGAAGACCATCTGCGTGCACGGCAAAGAGCATAAACGTGTAAATGGTTGATAATAATCCGGATGGAGGGATACTGAAGGGTGTAATACGCGTTTCTTGGCACGAGATAGTTGGCAAGAGAACGACCTTTCCTCTCGACACCTCGATTGTTTAAAGTAAATAAAAGCAAGTCTCCATTTTTGCTTTCGTTTGAATATTTTTGAAGATTTTTCCACTTGAAATATTAGAATACTCTACATAGCGGGTATATAGGGTAACTGCAAACTACCTCTATATATGTAAGGTAAAATACTTCTTGTGTAGCCTTCATAAAAGCTAGCTCTTGTATTAATTAATATTAAATTATAAAGAATACGACAATTTGAAAATTAATAGAATTAAATAAACTTCTACTTAATACTATAGCAGCCTTCTTTATTATTATATGTTTCCCACCTCTGGTATATAAGATAAAATACCAAGTTAAGTTAATATAGCGTTAGGTTAAAGTCATCCTATACATAGAGTATTTTACCTAACTTGAAATATCGAGGAGTACTACTTTGAGAAAAAAATCTTCATTTACCATAATATTTACCCCCTGCAGCTAAATCACCGGTGCACAGGATGTCTCGAAAAGGTATTTCCCCACAACAAAAACGGCATCTCAAAGAGCCCTTTATCACTGATTCAAACGGGACATAGAATTTGCAATCTTCCCGGTGTACAAGTTTTTCGAACGACTCGGTGTACCAAAGTAACGACCTAGTCGGCAATTTTGCAAACGAAATCAAGCTTAAAACGAGCGCGAAACGAGTCCCAGGACATTAACCATTAAAAGCCGAGTGTTTCTTACCGGACCTCGCCATGTCAGCAAATCTTCCGCGACAAATATAGAAGTTCCTTACGAAGTCTGAACGTCTAAAATCGCGGAAAGCTCCGTCAGGCTCGTATCTCAGTCTCTGGTTCTCGAACAGTCACAAGAAGCATAGCATTGGTCGCGATATACGACTTCCTGTCACGATACGCGGGAAGAAAGAGGGGGGGGGGGGGGAAAGAGAAGAAGAAGAAGAAGAAGCGGCACGTAGCAAACAGCGAAGCCTTAAAACCGCAAAACGATCGATCGGTCAATCGTTGATCAATCCTCCCACAGGAGAGCGTTTCCAAGAAGCCACCAAGACCTACCGACAAAGTATCTACATAAACTCTCCGACGATTTGCTCGTATTTCACGGCAGAAGTCCGTCGTTTTTCTCGGAAACGATCGACGCGAGTGAGATCGCGAAGAAAATCGCGAGAGGATATTTTTAGCGCCAGCTCCGTGTAACGAGGATCGTTTATGTCGCTCGTTCCTCTTCCCTTGTGTTTCTTGGTCGCGAGCCCTATATTCCCGCCAATAATTCGTCAGAGAAACTCTGGAACGCAGCCACGCTTCCAGCTGCAACCACCTCGTAAACAATCCCGGACAAGGCACATAGCAAAAAGCACATATACAATACGCGAACCGTCTTTATTTGGACGAGGAATTTTTAGACGCCTCGGGGTGGCTTCTTTTTACGAACCGAGAAGAATTCTAATGAGATTTTGCGGCTTTTTCGTCGCAGGGGCTACGGATGTTCCACGCGACTGAACGGAAGAAACGAGAGGAAGGGTGGTACATCTTCTTCACGGTTGATTTTGTGCTTTGAGTGAGGATGCGGTTGTCCGGTGGTAATGTTCGTTCAAAATTCCAAGCAAGGAACATTTATAAAACTCTTAAATTTCCTAAGCCTTTAAAATTTCAAATTTCTGAATTCCAAGGATGTGTGCATACTGCATACGCGTCCTTCAAAGTGACAATACGAAAGTATCAGGTATTTTTTAGATCTTTTTATAATTATATAGATGTACGAGTGCGAACGATGAAAAATCGAAGACAAAAGTAAGAAGGAGTTGGAATCACGAGGATCGGAACCGGCCGAGGTATCTTTTCCCATGAAAATGATGGGAACGAGGAGGGTTGCACGGAGCCCAACGCTAGGCGTTTAACCAAAATTACACTTTATACGTACGAGCGGATCACTGCACAAGACGGTCCATGCGTAACGGCCGCTGTGTGCAACGGTGCATTTCCTTTTACTACTGCGGCCAGACAAGCGTACACCGTAAAACTTGACCGCCGCTGCTTTTAACGACAACTGTAACTGCAGAAATCCTCGAGTTGTTCACCGTGCCATCCAAAGACAATGCATCCCTTGTACATCACTGAACTTCTTCGGACTCTACCTGCTACTCCTCGCAAACACGATATTTCTTTCAATTGTTTCCCTTTTTGTTCTTTTTTTTTTTTTTTTTTTTTGAAGGACTTGGTAATTTGCAATCCTGTTTGACTAGGTTGAAGACAAAAGTGGATAATTGGTTGAAAAAAACGCTTTTTCTGCTCGTAATTGAATTTCTTGTTCTACTTTCTTGCTATCGTGATCCAAATGAATAATTTTCATTTTTTTTAGAGTTAGCTAAGCGGTAGTAGTTTTATTTTGAACACGTTGGCTGTCACAGTGAAACGGGCCGTACGTAGTCAGACACGCTAAAACCCTAATTACTAAGAATAGAATCAGTTAATTTTTAAATTTTACCTTTCAACTCGATAGCTAGCATTATCAACTTAATATTAACGCTATCTGCAGTTTATTTTGTCGCTTTTTTTGTTAATTATTTGATTGTAACAAATTTCGGCCAACGTGTTAACAAATTTTATCTATCATTTCCACTATGATCATAGATCTTTTGAATTAATTAAGTGAAAGAGGTTCTTATAAATTTTGGAAAAATCAATCGATCGTATCTTTTGAAACATTTGCACGAAAGCAGAACTTTGTTTCGTATTTGTAGCTGGTCGATTTTCAAATGGGTTACTTATTTAATTGATTATCCGATGTACACGGGTATCGGTTACGCAAGGTTCAACCAGGCGGTACAATAATTAAATCCGGCTCTCGAAAGATCGCTAATTCGATCCACGTTTCGATCCATATAAATGCTAATTACCGGTGTTCTCGTTTCAATCCGCCGATCCCCCGAAGCTTTACGGTATGGTAATTCCATTTGAAGCAAGAACATGCTTCGAGCCACTTAATTACTCCATGAACAAGACCGAGAAGTCGTGATTTCGTGAAACAAAGGATACATTGTTTCAAGCTGGCGTCGAATTGAAGCGATTCGAGAAGAAAAAAAGTCTTGCACGTGTTTGGGCTCGTTTACGATCGGAAGGTTCGTGTTTTACCTTGTACGAGGTTCTGTCCTCCTCCTCTGGGGATGGGGCGGCGGGATCTTCTTCCGGGGTCGCTACAGCTTCCGTTTCCGCTGGCTGATAGTCGACCTCGCTGCTCCAAGAATGTCGCCTCTTCAGGTCTCCTGAAATCGAAAGGAATATAATGGTTTTGTCTTTTAAGAATTTGCTGAATTTGCAAAACTTAGGGTATACTAAAATTAGAAAATCCGTAAAACTTTAGAATCCTAACACTCCGAAACACCAAAGTTCGTGGAAGCTTGCAATGCCAAACTCTTAATATTCTACATTCATTGAGTCGTAGAACGCCGGGTATCTTAAAATTCTAAGTCCGTAAAATTTTAGAAACCTACAGCCTTAAAATTCTAAATTCGTAGAATCTTCCAATCTTAAGACCAGACGTCTTAAAATTCCAAACTTGTCAACTAAAATTTCAAAATCTTACAATCCCAGAAACTGTTTCCTAAGCGTTTCATAGAAGACAACTTTAGAGAGCTCGTCGAAGGTATTAAATTGAAAACAGAAACTGAAGGAGAGGATACATTTGGCGCGTGGCACAGGTATAACCGGTAATTAAATACGGATGGACTCAATCGTGCGTCCGGTTAATTAGAATTGTCACTATCGTTCATCTCGACGGTGACTGTTTAACGTCAACCTGTCGATCGAAGCGTGGCTGACAAAACTGGCCGCTACCACTTTTTGCCGTTCGCCGCATGTGGACGCGGCGTATAATCCAACAACACCGTGTACACCAACGATACGTCTCCTCTTACGGTGATTACGGATTTCCCGTCTCTAACATCGGATCATCATAGAACCTTTGCTCGATAAGCTGGTTATTAATTTCAAGTCGGCCTGAAATGGACGACGACGAATGAAATCGTATTACCGCTCGACCGGTTACGACCAGCCCATCCTCGATCCCCAACAGTTTAACGACACGTTGAACCGTCTGTCTCGGAAGTTGTTCGATAGATTGACAAGCTGGAAAATCGATTGACCTACGGTGGTCCGCTATCTGGTACCGTTTCGATAATCTTTTTCTTTCCTTTCGATATCGGGAACACGATTTCTGTTTGGTTACTTGACAGTTTATCGATTGCACAAGCTGTACTTCGACGGACGTTATAATATTAATCAACAGGTTGTACGATGGGATACATTGAAAATTATAACGTAAGCACGATGGATGATGATTAATATTTTTTGTTTTATTGTTTCTTCGATAATAATATGTTTGATACAGTGACGACAGTGTTTAATAATCAACACGTAGACATTCATAGTGAAAATAAGAGGATTTAATTGTAATTAGTCGGGATATCATCGTTTTAGCTATTCATTTAACACTAGAACTATCAAATGGGCCAAAATGACTTGCTTTAGATATCTCATTTCAAATTATAAAATTTATTGAAACGTTTTTGTCGAAATGTAAGTTGACTTTTATTAAAATAAAGAACTATTCTGTATGGTAGTTTACATTACATCCTTTATTTAATTTGTTTTCTATTTTATTTTCAATTTAAAAGTAAGGTTACTCTGAATGTCGGTAGTTCTAGTGTTAAGCTATAAGTAGCTTATCAGTTTATTAACTATCTATTTAAACAGTTAATCTGGAAAATGACAATAAAATAGGGTCTAAAATTAAAATGAAATGGTGCATCATTTCAGCTATAAACCGACCTATTTATTAATTAATTAAAAACTCTACAACTTTCTATAGAAAATTGTACAGATCTTCGTGGTTGTTCTTGAAATGTTTAAGGTCGATGCACACCAGTTGGAACGAGGATAACGATCGGAGATAAGCTTGCAGGTTAAACACTGTATTCGAGACGTGACTTATGGGGTTGGAAAGAGGTGAAGGGTAGGGAAGGAGAAAGGGTCGGATTCTACCTACAAATTTGCTCGTTTACTTGGCTTCGTGGAATGCCACAGGGTCCCACGAGGGACGAGGGTAGACCGTGTAAAAGGTTGGAAAGAGGGATTGCGTACCGATCACGAACAGGAAATTTATCGGTTCGACGGTCAAAGTGTGAATTACGTCGATTCTCGCGTGAGCCCGCAATAAAATATTCGCGAAAGCTTCATCGTATTGTGGCCGTTCGTAACCGCTTATTTGCATCGCTCGTATCTCACGTGTTTCCCGCGCAATTTAAACACCGCGACCCATGCCGACCCGACCGTTTATTAATACGATGAATCTTCAAACGTGCGAAAGAATCGAGAAATTCTAGTAACTTCCATCTTACGATGTCCTCCTTATTATCATCTTTTTATCTCATTTCTGCATCCTGTACGGTATGTTAGCATTCGAAAGTTTCATATCAAACTAGCTGCCCGTAGCTCGACGTTTGCTCGGCCGCGGATATCAAATTATTATTAAATCTTCTTCTCGTTTGTTATGTTCTGATTATTCTAAAGAAAGAATTTGTCGGAATGGCCAAACGCTTATTTATTTGACTGTCCTCGCATGTTCGGTCACATGGTTTTTTGTATTTTGTTGTTATCTTTCTTCTCGCATGTTCGGTCCGTTCTTAATGCATCTCTACGGTGTAAGAACGAATCGCCATGCAAAATTCCAGCTATCTAGTCCTTGTATTTTTCAAATTATGGCCATTTTAAACCTTGCCACGCCCATTTCAAGTACAGCTCTCTCCTAAAACACGTACAATGCGATACACGGGTACACGTGTCACGTGTATACAGTTTAAACGTTTACGAGACACGGATATCAGAAAACACGTGTGTTAATTACACGCGTACACGTGTAATTAATAAATTCACGCTTCTTCACACGTGACAAATAATTCAGAATAATTCTAACCGTAGAATACACGTGTATCCGTGTAATATAGACACGGGTATTTATTACACGGATTTCTACACGACTTTACGCGTTACACGTGAAACCCGTGTACACGCGTACACGTATATACATATAAATGGGAGTTCTAATTTTAACCACTCAGGGACGGAGTTTTCCAAATTTCGTTCTGCAAAGAACCTTCCACAGATTATAAGGAATAATTAAAAAAAAAAATTATTAAAATCCGTTGAGTAGTTCGCGAGTTTATCGACGATATACATATAAACAGCCATTTCATTTTTATATATGTATATACACAGATGATCTGATACGATTTCATGACATAAAAGCATTGCAAAATAGCTCGTATAATACATCGATTCAAAGCTTAAATTCTGATCAAAATAACTGGATAAACGTTTCATCAACATTCTGAATGCAAAGCCTGGTATATACCTGTAATTTCTTTCGCGAATACGATAACATGATATGTTTTTAAAATAAGCGATTATAACAGGATCCGCGGGAATCTAATAAATATAAAAGAACGCTAATCGAAAGGTAATGAAGGCTGAATAATACGATGACAGAAATTCCGGTCGTTAGGACGAGATTCTCGATTAACTTCGTCCCGTTTAAATCGTCCGCAATCGCGGTTACGATTCCTTCGATCCTCAAGACCGCAACGGCTAATTGCATCGCATGTTCCTTTCCTTTTCCGGTTTCTAAGGTTAACGAAAGCTTTCTAGGAATGCGAGCGAAGTGTACGAACCGCGATGATCGTAGATCCTGGTTGGACCAACGGGGCAAGAAAAAGAAAGAGATTACCCGCGTTCAACCGGAAGCCACGTGTACGCGTGGACTTGTTAAATTCACGCTCGTTACACTTGTATTAACACTCTTCTGTTCTGCTTTATGGCAGTATAAAAAGGAAGCATGAAGAGGAAGGGAAATTGGAGAATACTTTTGGAACGTTGCAATAAAGATTGCAAAATTGATCATGGCTTGCAAAAGGAACTTTTAACAGCACAGGACGATTAAAAGCGTAAAGCTAGCATAACCTTTAATAAACCATATAATCCATCATCGTCTCAAATAACTAGGTAGCCGATGTTGCGCGGAACAATTAAGGAGAACGATCGGTATTTCCGGAATTTGCGTACGGCAGCAAAGAAACTAGGCATTCAAGCCTTCGAGGATGATGGATAGTCGACCTGGTATACGATGGAAAATCATTTCTTGCCGATCCTCGCCAAGGGAATCTGATAATAAAGCATCGGCACAGCGAAATAGTTAATGCGACTGTTACTCATCGTCCGATTCGATTTCTTCGACGATCGATCGACGACGTCTCAATCGACATGGCTGGTCGACAAAAGCGTGCAGCCTGGTCTAGTTCTTTCGATCGATGATCGACAGCGATACCCGCGGAAACTCATTAACATTTAACCGGTAATCAGCGTGCGATTAACGAGATCTGTACACCGGTCAGTACGATCGCGACTGTGAACAGAGCTCTTATCATTGAGATCTCACGATTTGACGTCGTTAACAGTCACCGGAGGATCCGTGGACTCGGATCGTCACGATCCAACGACGGTGATCCATGCTTATGCTCGTGTCATCGTTTCTTCTGTCAGTCGTGGCGATCCAAGCATTCAGGCTCCTTTACATTTCCATCTTGTTTACGGTTAGAAGTCCAGAGACTGGCGCATTATGGTTATCCATGGTTTTATCTATAGATGTTACTTAAGAACCTGGATTTGCAGGATCAACGGCGAATCTTTTGGTTTCATATCAAGACGTGGCCGATTTTGTCAAAAATAATTAATTCCTTCGTTATATAATATTATTTAGAATTTTCTTTATTCGATGATATCAAGTTTGTGGCGTTAGTCACCAGTGACCACCTTATATTCTCACAAAAATCCCGTTAAATAATAATTTTATTCACAATAAATTTAACCTACCTTCCACGACTAATCGCTACTTAACCCTAACCTGCCCCCATAAACACCCGACTAATTACGCAGGTACGAATACGATGAAAGCTGCCAAACAAATTTTCAATCCATAAACGTACCCTATCGTAAATTCGAGTCGCCGTTTCCTCGAATCCTTATCAAAAACCTTGAACTACTTAACACGATCCACACGAAACTCTCGATCCAAATTATCGCTCGTCAAACGTTCGATAATGCATCCTCGTGTTCTTCATGTTCACCGACACACGCGTGTACGAATAGTTGGACGACGAGGCACGTTCCAGCTAAGGTTAGAATGCAATTTGCACGCGATTTCGACGGATAGGATCTCGCGAATCGTGTCCACCGGAACAATGGGTCGGATAGATATTTCGTATCGCAGGTGTACTCTACAGGTTCACTCACAGGTGCAGCTCTGACTAGACTAAAGTGGAGAACGGTGAGTGTTGGCAGCAAGTACTCTAGGAGAACAGAGAACGAGAGAGAGAGAGAGAGAGAGAGAGAGGAGGCATACCGGTGCCTCGATTGGTCCATGCTTCCCGCGAAAACGATCCAGCCAATCACCGTGACCGCGCCACGTAATTGCCGGGTATCACGATTCACAAAAACGGGGGAGGGATACCCTTTCGAAATTCCCCGAGGTAAGATCCCTCCTTACGTTTCTTTTTCCCCCTTTTACCCACCCTCCTCTTTTCCTTTTGTTACGTTGGTCGGCTTACTTTGTTTTACGGATGATTTTTTTTTTAGAATCCTATATATCGGTCACGAGTAATTGTTCGTTGGAGTTTCGTTTGACATATTTTACGAAGGCAACACACGTGACAAGTTGATACTAATAGGGATTCATTTCTTTTTTGAACTAAGTACGATTTAATCGTCTAAGGGTAGAATAAATAATAGAAAATTTGGAGATAAGATATAGTGAAGAATTAAATTTAAATTTCCACCGTCTAAGGTGGAAAATTTATATAATTCTCTATTGTCCACCTAAGCTTTTAAACGTTATAGAGTAAGTATTTTTGACCCAAGAAACCTTCCGCGTCGAAATGTCTTACGTGACACGCCGATTAAAAATAGAAATGGAAACTTGAAGTGACACTTCTCAAAAATTTCAGAAAAATTACAGAAAAATTTAATTCGAGGACAGGGGGTGTATTGGAAAGAAATTGCTAGTCGATTACTAGCATCACTCTCGTGGAAGTATTTCGGCCGGGTGGGTTCGCCAGATTCCCGAGTTTCTTTCTCGAGGAGGCCCTCGAGCCCTTCGTGGTTCCCAGGGAGGTCAGAGGTCGGTGGGCCCTCCTTCGACTTATTCCTTCACCCCTCTTCTCGACGCGAGGCCCTCCACCACCACGTCCGCCCAATCCTACGAGTCTCTTGCTGCCTTTCTCTCTCGAAACACGTTATTTATTTGTTCACGCGTTTCGACTTAACGAGATTCTTTTATTCGAGACGCACCTTTGGTAATCGATGAAATTAAAGGAAGAAAAAAAAGAAGAAGAAGGATGAAATAGGTAAATTTATCGTAAGCTAGCTTGAAACGATAGACACGATTGACAATCGAAGATACGGTTGGAATGAACGTGCTATTAGCTACCTTAGGAAACGACTGAATATATTTTCCACTTTATTCTCAACGTTCACCTGTTGGTCGAGATAATAATACGGTCGCATTGAGTAGGATCCTAACCGCAGAAGTCGGAGTGCTTAGACACCTTTTTATATCTTGTTGTTATCTATTTGTAGGATCGTTGGAAGGAAGCGATCTAGACGTATCCTAACACGCTCTCTGCTTTTCGATACGATAACACTTGTAATAAGCTTCTATCATCTATTTATTCTGTGCGTTAGATGCAATTTACTACTGGATATTATTTATTTCAAGATAAGACCGCTTTGAAACGTATTATTAACGTAAGAACGAGGAAGTGTATCTTAGAATTTTCAAATTACTTTTTTTTTTTTAACTAACGATCCCGGCTCACATTTCAAAAGCTTACAAACATGTATATAGGACATTTTTAGCGACTTAAAAATTTCGAAATAAAAATATTCAGGGTGGCCCACACAACCCTGAACAGCTCAATATCTCGAAAATTATGCCATCGATTTTAAAGTTCTTGGTCTTAAATTGCATGGATCTGAAGGGCCGTTCTAACTACATAAACGTGAAGTGCCCCCCCCCCCCTTCCCCTTTAAGGGGGAAAACAAGTAAAGTCTGAAACATTTTTTTGTCAGATATTTCCACGATGACATATAACAGTTTGAAGTTTCGACTTGTAGGTACTTACTTGAAGCGCTCGGAAATAGTACTTACTTGAGTCCTTTGCTTACTCGTGAAAAAAAAAACTGTTATATCTCATTATGGAAATATCTGACAAAAGAATGTTTCAGACTTTACTTGTTTTTTCCTGCAGAATCTAAATATGTAACGTTTTATAGGGAGTTCCATTTAAAATTATAAAGGTACCTCCGCTCCCCTTAAAGAGGAAGGGGGAAGGGCATTTCACGTTTATGTAGTTAGAGAGGCCCATCAGATCCATGCAATTTAAAACCAAGAACTTTAAAATCGATGGTATAATTTTCGAGATATTGAGCTGTTAAGAGTTATATGGGCCACCCTGTATATTCTTAAGATACTTGCGATGTTCTTTGCACGTGAGTATTTATTTATTTTATTTGATGTTCTTCGTAGCAAAAAGAGTTAAAACAATTTCGACTCCTGGGGATCGTTTTACAAGAGAAAAATCTTTCGTCTCGAATGGTGTTTAACGATCAGCAAGTGGTATTCCGAAGTGCATCCCCTTCTGCTTTGCATTATTACGGAAGATTGATGTAGTAACGGTACACGGTTGTTCGTCTTCCGTTTAAAGTGTATCTTTCTCTCTTTTTTCGATTCTTTTTCCCACGAGCAATATTCCCCGAAAGCCAGTCATAGCCAGAGGGATCGGGGCCCCTAATGGCAAACATCGGGGCAAAACGAAAATTTCTCGATAACGTCGAGCGGCTGAAATTTGTATCGAGCCTCGGCGCAATCAGCTACCAAGGTGGTTCCAAAGGTACCACGGGCTTGTTTCGATGTATGGGGGCTTCTTAGCCAGGCGACAACGCGTAAAACCTTCCGGGCCCAGGATAAATCCACCTTTACCGTGAAACTTTCCAAGCCAGCCATCATTTAGGCGCGATCACGCGGCCCTTCTTCCGCGTCGTAATTTCTTCGCGCCGAACCACGCGTGCAAATGCCCCGTTGAATTCCGCCACGAACAAAAAAGAAACCGAGCCCGCGTTGCCAATTTCTTTCTTGCCAAACTTTCATTTACCCTTTTAGTGTTATCAAAACTCATACCCACGGTAATTTATGAAATTAATCAAACGATTTCTATGTAGAACGAACGAACACTTAAGAGATTCTGGAGTTATTTGTAATATTGATAAGTATTGTTGCAGGTATCGATATGAGAATAATAATATGAGCCGTCTTTCTTTTTGAAAGTGGTATAAGTCCACTTTTGGAAAAAATGAGTTAATGGTAATTTTAGTAAGATATAGATATCCTCTTTGTACATATATTTATTGATAATCATATATTCTATGGAGCATAATTTCTTGATGTAGTAACCAAAAGAATTTTAGCTATAAAATGTTATTGCAAAAATATTTTTTTTGAAAGTGGAATAAGTCCATTAAGTTTACCAATTTACTATGAATATTTTACTATGCTAACTGTAAAGGAGAAATAAGTTTAAAATATAAATGTTTATCAGGTTTATAATGTTGAAACATCACCCGAATTGATTAACGTTTGTCAATATTCTTTCAAAAATAACGGCTCAATTTCTAATTTCAAATTCTTCACGTCTGAGGTCTGATATTAATAGCGATGCTTCAAATTGATAAAAATTGGAGCAGTATACTTAGATAATAACCCCTCTAAATATTAACTCTAGTACGACTCCTAAAATTGATTAAACAAAGTATTATTAGCTTATTTTATGATTAACTTCTAATTAACTCATCGATGTAGAAAATTAAATTAGAATATAAACAAAGATACATATCTGGGAGCATGTCTTTCGACGTCCACCGGAAATATCGTTGGAAACGAAGGAGGAATTGTATCGGGCAATCGAAAGGATCTTACATTTTCTACAGGTATAAGGCACGTTCACGGAGCTTTCGAGTTTATGCACGACAGTTTACCACCCGGTAAATGTTATGCCTGAGTCATAACGTATATCTTGAAGGGCCGTGAGTCCCGTACGGGACGACCATTAGCCTCATTCAATCACCATTACACGCTGGTGCGCTTTCTGCGCCTGCTTGCCCCTTAAATCCTGAACAACGTCGACAAAAAAATCGCCGAGGACCAACCACGACCAAAAAAGCCGATCCTCGGTTAACCATCAAATCTCCTTTTTCCCATTCAGGGATTGTTAATAACCCTCGAACGGCGGCTTCTGGATTGATCGTGGCCCAGACGCAGAGAAAATAAAATAATATTTTAGCTGATTAGGTTGAGAATTGATTAAATAATATTTTTTAACCCCTTTGACCTAACACATTTCGCTGGCAATAGAAATGTAATAAATTGGCATAGCTTTTAATCCTTTGCACTCGAAACGTAATGGACGTAATTTTCCAGTTACGTTTCCAGAAATCTGTTTACTTTTATTCCCTTCTTTAATTTTCTATATTTTGATACGGGTGAAACTGAAATTTTGCATTTTAGAATACTCCGATAAATTAAATATGGCGCCTCAGAGGCATCACTCGAGTGCAAAGGGTTAAAATGTCTACAGTATCGGATTGAATCTCCCCTTATTTATTATATCGCAATACTTAAGTTTCATACGGTAAGCTTTGAGTCGAAAGGATTAAATATGAATTTCTGATAGATCCTAGCTACGGATTAAATTAAGCTTTCGCATCCACGGAAGTATCAAAGAAGACGTCAAAATCTGGCAATTTGCTTCACGCTTTTCGACTCATGACCCGCTTGTAGACGCATTCAGGCGGACTTTTAAGTCGCGAACGCTTGTCGCAGGACAAGGGCGACAAGCTTCCTCGACGACACTACCGTGACAAATCGTTCTAAGCAGCGTGACGCCATAAATCAAAACTGGCCACACGAAACGGTTCTCCGCCCCGTTGAAGAACGATTCGAGGACGCGGAGAAAGAGAAAAGAGTATCAAAAGAAGAGAAACCGTAGATAAGGTGTATACCCGGTCGAGAATGCTCGAAGCACGATTAAATCGTTAGTCGATAAAGCTCTACGCGCTCGGGCATTAATAATAATTAGGCACGGCGCGGCTCGAAATTAGCGGGCTGCCTCGATGCGTAGATAATAAACTTGCCATCACCTCGGGACGGATAAAAAATAACCTGTAGGGTGTGAAAATTCGCGAATTATCGTTGTATTAATCGAAGGGCATCGTAAATCCAACGGTATTGCGGAAAAATTCACCGGTGAATATGATCAGCGCGCGAAAATTACGTTTTACAAGCGTGTTTAAGACGCTTCGAGGATACGTCTTTTTATTACACGAATCAACGGAGAGGAATCAATTTTGAATTCATGGTTTTATTCATGTCTTGATATCACGTGCTTCGAGTGCTTGAAAGTGTTAGCTTGTTGCACGTCAAAATACCTTGATAGTTCAATACGATTTCATGACATAAAAGTATCGCGAAATAGCACTTGCGTCATATCAATTTGAAGCTTGAAGTGTGTTGAAAACGACCATACAAACTTTCTGGTGATACGACGAACGTTGGGTCAATTGTGACCCAATATATCAGACGTATACAAAGATGCTCCACCTTCGTTGCCTTCGTACCATTAAAGATAACGCAAACCTTTTTTGATTTTTAGAGAATTAATACAAGAATGAAAACATATGGGACAGCATAGGGATTCACGACGGAGAACGGCGCGTTTGGCAACGGTAATTTTATTAATACATTAATCCCGTTGCACCGGTCTTCTTTGCGTTCTTTCGAGGATCAACGGCGCCCGGGGCCCCTTTGTCGAGGGTGGACTTAATAAACCAAAAGGGACCACACGCGTCGTGACGTCACGGGCCCGTCATGACCATGACGATTTGGCCGACGTTGTATCCTGGCAGATTCGCAGATTGAAACTTAGAGAATCCACCCACGCGAGCTGCGCCACTCATATGCATACGATTATACGATCTGCATAATTATTTTCTGCTCACCTCGTGCTCCTTCGAGGATGATCCCTTTTAACCCCTTCATACTATACGTCCCACTTCATCTTTTTCAATCTTTCAGCCGAGGATTAACGATAAGGGTACGATTAGAATGTTTAGTTGATATTTTTTTTAATAATAAAAATCAAAGACAAAGATATCATATCTTTGAGAACTTGGAAATTTGTATGTGTAAATATTATATTCTTAGAAAAGAGATTTCGTGAACATTATGTTTTCAAGAGCTTGAAAACTTGAAAATATTGTATTTCTAAATACTTGAAAATTATGGAATTTAAAAAATTAAGTTTTTCTTGAAAATTATTCGAATTTTGTGAAATTATGAAAGAATTGAACAATTGTTACAATTCTGTTGTAACGATTAATTAACATTCTTAATCACAGATGTATCAGATCAATATTTGCGAATTTGTTGCACGAGGTGAGTTAAAGATGTTGAAGAAGACTTTAAAATCAGTGGACAAGAACATTGACAGGTATAAGAAGATCGATTAAGCACGGTACAGAAGAAAGTCAAACGGAACTAAGTCAGTCGTGCTGATCATTAAATCAATCAGCCGGATTAAACAGGGGAATCTTGCTAGCTCATCCTATCGTCTCGCTGTTTCTTTCAGGTATCCTGTTTTAAAAAGAAACAACCTCGAAACATTGATCTCCAACGAACAATAGAAAAAAAGACAGAACGACGATGATGGGCCCACGATAGGCTAGAAATCCTTAATTATTTCCTTCTAACTGTTATTGAAAGCGTTAAGATATCAAAATTAAATATTCAAAGGACCAGCTCTGTTCTACACGTTTATATAGCAAATCATTTAACTTATTGTTCTATTTGCAACGGATAACAGGTGTTTTACAAATGAAAATTTTCATATTAAAGTAACAAAAGCGTCGAAGATCAAAAACGTTCAAATTCAAATTAGTCAAGTCGATAAATCGCGAGATCGCTTGAAACAAATTTCGGAATTGTACCGTTCCACGCGTGGCATACGAGTCAGGAATGAAAAGAAAAAAAGGAGCAAAGGAACGGGAATCGGCGAGGGATCGATCGGTTCGGTAGATTTTCGAAGATAGTCCGCGACAGGGACGTCGGCGAATGGAAGGGGGCAAAGACTGACCCATGACCCGAGAGTTATGACGCGAGTCTGATTCCTGAAATGCTCGTGCACACCCTGTAATCAGGAATGAAGAGTCCCTGGCCCTCCAACCCCCTTCTACCCATTCCCCGTCCGTGCACGCCACGTTGGATATCTATAATTTAAATCTCGCTCGGCCGTAAGTGGCAGGAAATCATTGTAATTAATATGGCGTACATCCACGTGCGAGCGTGTATGTGCGTGGCGCACAACAACCACGATTCAGTCCCTCCTCCTCCTCTCGTGTTTCGATTATTGTTACATTTAAGAGGATGTAAGCCGAGCACACGGACACGGAAGCTTAGAGAGACGATTTCTTCTTGTTTACCATCGGTCTTCATTTTTATTTTATTATCAACTGTTGGAAAGTTGAAAATCCTTTGAAGAAATTTAAAACTCTTGTATCATTTTGCAATTACAGGCTTTTAACATGCAAACGATTAAGCGTGTTAATTATGTTTATCAAAGTTGTATTTATCACTTTGCGTCGGACGATTATGGTTGCTCGTATTAGCGGAAAGGGTTAAGAGGAACGCTCCCTGATCGTAAACCGGTCAGCAGAATCCAGATTAATGTCCTTGGTCGCCCCAGCGAGGATCAGAATTTTCCACCATCGTATTTATGACCTCACCCCTTTAACTTCCTACTCCTGTTGCACACGCGATTTCGATTGCGTGTAATGAATGTGGATTATGGGTAACCTTTTTGTGGCATCAAGGCGACTTGGGGAGTCTTTCATAATCTTGGCCCATTAATTCCGAAAATTGCGTACAAGGAACGTTTTATCTTGCCTCACGTGATTATAAATTTTATATTACTTATTTATTTTAAATTTTAATTATTGTAAGCAAATATTAACCGGAATTATTCCTACAAAATTACTGCCTTCAACATACGTTTTGCTTCGAAATGCATCACAAGGAAAGGGTTGAAGAATTTTCAATCAATGTCACGGTTGAACGAATCCGTGAAACGTTTCAATTATCAGGACAAATGTCATTGAAACTTACTGATCTTGATAAGCGATCTTACCCGTCGGTGATACTTTCCTCCGGAGCAAGAAATTGTTACTATGTTGCACGAAGTGAACCACCTGGCGGTGGCTCGCGTCAACGCACCAGCTTCATGAATTATTCATCAAGAATTTGCAGCGTGTCTTCAACGTTCCTGTCATTTCTTTGTTCGCGTGAATTTCAGATTGTCTTGGAAGTCGTCGGCTGGTTCGTTTTAAAGCTACGAGTCGAAGTTTCAAGGATACAGGAACGTCGCGTGGGGAAACTCGAAGACCTATTGCCTACAATTTATCGGATTCAGTCGAGATCGATTGCCATGAAACGAAATGATTGCTTTGGGTCCATTAGTTTCACTAAACTATTGTCCTGGATCTATTAAATTTCATAAATTATTACTTTAGTTTTGTTAAACCGGTTGTCTGATGTTTTAGGTCTGTCATGTTTACGACATTATCGCTTTGGGACCTCTAGGTTTAGTAATGATTGCCCAGGTTGATTAGGCCTTCTAAATAATCACCTTAGGTTTTCAAACTCACTACTACCTATTATCCTACGTCTACTAGGTCTACCAAATATTTGTTAGATTCCGAAGTTAACTGTTTATAGGGATGAGGAGAAGGACTGATAGGAATTCTAGGACTATCGGGTCAGGTGTATGATTCAGAGTTTATGAGTAACGCATCCAAGGGTCGTCGTAGTTATGAACAGGAGATGAAACAGGGTTTGGAGTCAACTTATCCTAACTAAACTCGAAACATAAAATTATTTACTAGCCTAGAGTGATATCCGACATATTTATCTAGGTCAACTACACCCGCCAAGTGGTTTCTTTAGATCCAGTAAGTCTTAGGTTTACTACGTTTACTAAATTAGCGTTTTACGTCTACTAGGTTCAATGAACCATGGTCCTGGTTCAGCAGGTATATACTAAATGTCCGTCAAAGTTACGTCTATTATTTATAACGTTACATCCAGAAAAATGTCATCAACGAATTGAATCATCCTCTGTTGAAATACAAACAGCAAGGCGTAATGAGAGTGTTAAAGCAAAGACTCTATCTCGGCTTGATCGTTCTATCTGAACTTTCCCGTGTCTCGGAACGAGCGTGTTACAGCAAGACAGGAAACACGGCTTAGCAGTGGGGCAACATCGCAGAAGCCAGGTTGCAAGACGACATCCGGTGCAAATCGAACATTTGCATGAGAAGCTCTCCCGGTATACTTCAGCAGAGCTCGAAACACTTGTCGGACACGCGTAGGACGACACGATAAATTTTCGACGGACCAGTTCTGCTCCAAAACGCTTCCCTTTCTCGATGTACACATTTATCTTTCTCCGTTCAATAAGTAACCGTTGTAAAAGAAAGAAACAATTCTAGCGAATACGTTCGGTTTTATCGAGCACGAGGTAATCGAAATTCTTGGTAAATCGTGATCCCATGGTCGACGTTTAATCGCTCGAACGGCGAATTTTTACATTACAGTCGGAAAATTACCGTAATGAACGGCTGTGTACCATGGCCGCCTTCGTTCGTAACTCGCGCGGATCGCGAGTAAAAAGTACTCGCCTGTGATTTACTGCCAACTCACCGCGGAATACTAAACAGCGGATAGTAAGGATTGCTCGTGTTTTTAAGACGGTTTCAGAAGGGCGAGGATGTTGCAATAAAACGAGAAATGTATACGCGTTTCGAGGAATGCCTGGAGGTTCGAGGAGATCTTCACAGTTTTGCTTGCAAAAAGTAAAACGATAGAATAAGGGTACCGAGGTACTAATTAACATCGGAGAGGAATTATCGATACCACGTTTACTGTCGCAGCAAAACAAGAAGATTTTGATTTTATATAAATAATAGTATTTTAAGTATTTTAATAATTTACCTTTTCTTACAAAACTTTTACGAACAAATTCAGTTCAGGTTTCTACGTAAAAATTCGAAATAGTTTTAAATATAATTAATAATCGTACAGCTGATTATACGGTCCAAGGATACAAAATAATAAAAGTAACAAGCAATTAATTTACCATCGACGGGGATAAGTGCCGTAAGTCTTACTGGTACAAAATTAACAACGTCTCGCTGGTCGATGGGAAAATAATTCATTACAGAGAGCAGGTTCATTGACAAAGTGGCATGGGTAAACAAATGGCGTAGATCGAGGCTAGAGATGACGGTAAATCATACATTGGACGTTAAAGAGTATGGTTGTTCGTGGTCGTTCGATGGTGCATCGGTTTGCGTGAGAG
The DNA here is from genome assembly GCA_943735885.1 of Stelis phaeoptera. Taxonomy (NCBI): domain Eukaryota; kingdom Metazoa; phylum Arthropoda; class Insecta; order Hymenoptera; family Megachilidae; genus Stelis; species Stelis phaeoptera. The sequence continues at coordinate 12,333,301 of OX030933.1, forward strand.
AGTTTTGCCCGGGGCTGCATTCTCTCGAAACGAAAATGCGTTTCGCCATGGGAGAGCTCGAGAAGTTCCCATAACGAACCCTCAAGGCGTTTCCAGCTCCAATCTGGACCGGCGTGGATCATTTGCGAATTACATGCAAACCATTCTTACGAAACTCGCCACGATCTTAAACGTATCTGACGAAATCGCCTCGCCACTCACCCGACGGATTGAAAGTTCACGCAAGAAATCAATTAACTATGTAATTGAAAGTGAAACGGCCCCGTAAGACTTTTTATCTTACCTTAATATGTTATGTTTCGTTTACAGTTTAATTAGAAAAGTATAGTTACGTGGGGCTGAGTTTTGTATTTTCTTTCGTTTTATACAAAATCATTTCAATGATTACAGAATTGTTATTTTATACCTTCTACTTTGAAATAAAATTCGCAGATTTATTGCAAATTCCAATTAACTAATAATTACTACCAAATTATTATTGAAATCCCCTTCCGCCAAAGTTCGAGCAATTCCGAAACAAAATACACGAAAATATTTGCAAATTCAATTTCCATCCCGACAGCGAATACCTGCTATCCTATTTTTCTTCCATCAACATTCCAATTAGTCGATAAATAAATCACAAGCACAGGAAAGGTTTTTAATTAATCCTCGGTCGCTAATAATAGGAATTCAATTAGAAAAGGGCTAATTGAACTCGATATTGGTTCAATAACAAGATTCAAGGTCTACTTCTTGCAAGAAATAATTAACCGGAGTCTGCGAAGAATTACAAGGAATTTTCACAGTTTGGAGAAGAGAAAAAGTGGAAATTGGGTCGATATGCGATCTGGTGCGTGCGGTGTACCGCGTTTCGCGTCGTGAAAATACGAAATAATTTTTCTGCCGGTCCCCACTGCCTCGAGAGGCTGTTTTACGAGCCACATAAATCACGGCCGTGCACGTGAGTGTGAGTGGGCGGAACCGCACGGTACCACAACCGTACACCATAAATTTGATACATGTTCATTGTGGTGGCTGGGTCGGTGAACAGCCAGGATACTCTTAGCGATCGGTGGTCCGTCCAGCTTTTCTATTCATCGTGATAAACGTGCAAAAATTCGGGATCATTTAGAAATCATAAACGTACCACCTGCGCTTTTGTGCCACTGGTTGATCGTAGGTGATTCTTGGTGGAAACTGTGCAAGGGCGGAACATGTTGCGTAGTCCATTAAGGACTTACATGCAGTCATTAGGTCGAAAAAATTCATTTTTTTCAAAGGTGTTTTGGATGCTGGAGCTGTTGTTAAGGATACCCAATGGGGGCCTGGAATCGATGACTCCATGCAAGTTCTTAGTTTTATTGACACTCAAAACTTTAATCACGTTTTTCTCGAAACTATATTTTTTTAGGTCTGTGCGTAAAATAAGTCAGAAACTACTGTAACGATCTTGATATTACATACATCTTTAATATGAAAATAACCAGGGATTGAACGAATAATTTTTTCACTTCTTTGTTTATAACCTATTTTACAGGCGACAATCATGACTGCTTTTGTCTAAACCGCGCTAAAAATTCAAAATTCAATATTTTACAAAATCGATTCGTCGAATCCCGAGAGAAATTCATCTACTAACAGAATCTGTTTAACCCTGTGATGAATTATCTTTTTTTGAAACCTTTTCCGATAATCTGCTTCCAACCATTCAATTTATAATATTTATAATATTGAAACGTTACTCTTTTATATACAAAAAATTTTAAATAAATTAATTAATTAGATGCTTCTAAAAAAATTTGCGAAAAATCATTTTTCTTCCATCTCATGATTGCGAAATTTTTCAAAACTTGAATCGTGTAATCCGAAGTTGTAACCTATCATCGCAAACTTGCTAATCTATGCATTAATAAATACAAATAACTGATTTAGAAAATTAGATTACGAACATCTCGAGTACCCTATAAATTCAAAAAAAAAGTTAGCGTAAGATCAATCGTGTTCCGTTTCCTCGGAACGAAGGCGGCAAGATTCGGTTTTTGTCCCGGGAATCTTTCGAAAGGGAGAGAGATCGCGCGATCGAACGTGTGCAACGAGGGGCCCCGAAAAACCTAACCCTGTATTCGGGTATTTTTGTTGTCGAGGGAACGGGTCAAGATTGGCTTCGTGGCTGAAAAGTAATTGCGAGATCCGAGATACCGCAACGGTTGCCACGCAATTTTCGTCCTCTACACACCTGGCCTCGTTTTGTTCGTGGCTCGAGTCACCGTTTCTTCTTGATCCACTTCGCGAACCACACGTTTCGACAATGTGTGTGTATGTGTGCTCGTGTGTGTCAGAGTAAAAAAATTAAATTGTTTACATCGTTGTCAAGATTGCGCGTGCTTTGTAAATTATACTACACGAGGCGGAACCCCGTTCGTATCCCAATTAAATCGTATAAACGAAATTGCCAGCGAATAATTGGACGATGCGTCGAACGAAAATCGAGGAACGTTCGTCGGAAATTAAATGGAAAACACGTCTTGTATGACGTTGATGAGTCGTTGATGTTGAGCAAATGTGCACTTTAACCTGACGAAATTGAATAACGTATATTAACGGTCCGAGGTTTTTAACACGGTATCGTGTTTATTAAGATTTTGATATTTTGTGTACGTAGGTGAAGAGTTATTAAGAATTCTTATTGTGTGATTATTTTTAGATATTATAGTTGAAGAATTTTAATCGTATAATAATTTAAAGATCACTTGTATGTAAACTTTGGGAGTTTGTATAATTTTTAATATTCTCATACTAATTGTAAAATTTTCAAATATGAATATACCAAGAAAACGCAATTAGGTCATATCGAGAAGCTGCTCTCTTGTATTAATTACGTAAGGTGGTAAATGGAAACCTTGTGATACGAATCGACTAAAGGGTTTTTCACACAACATTCTAAATTCAACGAGCAACGGTTTTAACACTTGAACTGCCACGTCACCCATATGTGGGTCGCTTGCATTATTAATATCCTTTCAATTACTTAATTAAAAATCGTCGTATTAGGTACTCCAAATTTCGAATAATAGAAATTACGAAGAATTGTATAATAATAATAATAGATAAAATTTGATCAAAATAAATGCTTTGACTGACCAAGTTTTCAGCGCTTTTAGCGTGACAGTCAAGGTGTTAAAAGAGTAATTCGATCGACTCACAGGTAACACAACACTGGTTCGATGTTAAGCTACGGAACGAGTACTTCGATTTTAAAGCCACTCGAACACCATCGTAAGAGTCATTCGAATAGTATTCAGTTTCATTCGAAAGTCATTGGTCTTTTCAGAGTCTAACCCGAGACGAGCGTTCACGATGTTCACCAACTGGTCAACAACCATCTTCGATGCATCTTCCCTTCGTTTAAAGAATTCTTCTATTAATCACGAGTCACTTGTTTCGCTTGACCGTGGAGCTCCGCGTCGTTTCCTACCCCTCGCTATCATCGAGTTCTTCTATCAAACGCATTAACTTACTTTAGCGACGAACGAGCGCCAGTGTTCTTCGGCTCGGCTAACAAGTTCCCCGATCAATCACGAGTTAATCCATCAAGCTCAGCCGTTGCTAAACGAATCCATCGGGAACCAAAGATATTTTCTATGATGTTCCATCCACGGTACCGGCGTTAATTTGTCAAACGTAATAAAGCGTTATTGCATCGTGGATCGTGGTAAAAATTTCGAGAATCGTAATGAAAGCTTAAGATCTCTCTCTCTCGGATCGATCGTTTAACAGTGACGTAGGTTGCCAACATAAGTTCGTACGAAATTGTCTTAATCGGTGATCAGAACTGTATCCTAATTAAAAAAGAATGTTTAAATACAATTTATATAGAAAATTCATATTTGAGTTTTGATTCGATCGCCACGCATCAACGTCAACAAAATTGTGGAATAGGTGACCGCAAACCCGACATTAGCGAATGGGAGCAGCGATTAAAATTTATGCTCTGGACAGAAGGGGCCGACGAACGCTGCCAAGAAGGACGATGCACAGAGTATGTTGGCTTTGCGTGATTGTCCCGTGTGTGTGCAAGCAGCAAGACTTTCCCCGTAATCTTCGTACACGAAGAGAAGAACCGGGACCCCGAGAGGTGTCCAATTATGCAATAGATCACAAAGGGGCGTTCTCAGTTTGCAAATCGTTGTTCCTACCACGGATAACCGGCGTGCCCTCGTGGAATTCGCGAATAAATCCTTTCGAACCGACCTTGAATCGTTGCATGCTCGTAAATTTCATCGCGAAGGAACGGCGTTGCGTTCGCGAGGGTAAATTAATCGATCGCAGATAATCTAGGAACAGGTATTTTGCTTGGTTTGCTCCACATTCAGAAATTTTCGACGACCGGTCAATTTATCAATCGCCCGGCGTTTCCTTTTTATACGAACGGATTGAATCGATGGAAAAAGAAGCTCGGTCGAGAGGAACAGAGACGGAAAAAACTGTAATCCATACTGCAGCGGAGCGAGCACGATATTTCTCCGTCAGGGTACAAGTAACACGGTACCTTTTGATCGGAACACAAATCGCGAGTTGTTGTACAAACGAGGCACAAGCCATTTTATTTATCGTGATTTACGCGTTCTATCCTTTTCTTACACATTTTGTGCTTTCCTTTATTAAGGAGGTGAAATTAGAAATTCTTCCCTTCGTCGATTCGTAAGGTCGGTGACGCACGGTACTAAGAAGATCCGTCCAGAATGTCGGCGACGCAAAGTACTTTGCCACTATAAATCTAGTTACTCTTCGAATCTTGCGACCGACCATACCGTGTTACAACAATTAAACGCACTAACTTTTAACTGGGACCGTATTCTCATTGAACGACAATCGTTCGAACGAGTCGGTTCAATTACCGCGGATGAGGCGTCGAGATTATGGGTCGAACAGAAGGCTACGCAACACCCGTGCCCCATGCCAACGGCATGAGAAATTGTTTCATCGGTCATTGTTTATGTACCCAATTATTGTTCCATTCGTTCACCGAGGGTGGCGTATCACTTACAACAAATCAATTTGAAGCACACCTTACCCCTTGGCTTCTCATCTCTTTAAACATCGTGTCCCGCTGGGCGGACAATGTTTTGTCTCGCCCGGTGCAAGGCGACCCGCGGTGCCGAAGCTCGACGACCACGGATTTTCTCTTCCTTGCTGGCTGTGACCGGGGTTCGTGACCCCGGCCTTTGTCGCCAGGCCACGCGACAACCGCCACGACAACGAAACCGTCCTCGTTGTGCTTTCTATTCGATCGACTGTTGCTCAACGGTTCAACAAATATTACACGATTCGATCGTATGTACAGCGTGGCGAATAAATGTCGTCTAATTTTCAGGAACCTTTGCGTAGTCCTTTCCTTGAAACTTTAAGCTTTAAACTAGTATGGAATCAGTGTTATTTTGCAATACTTTTATGTCGTGAAATCGTGCCAAACTTTCAATTTTCAACATCTTCAAATCAGTCGCTGTCTGCTATAATTAACAACAAGTCATTTTCGATTAAGAATATTAATGAAGCATTTACATGGTGATTTGCTTCAAACTTTAAGCTTTAAATTGATATACTATAAGCAGTATTTGGAAATACTTTTATGTCATGAAATCGTGCCAAACTTTCCATGTTCCGATGATTCTTGCTGTTATCGTTAGTATCAACGTCTTGTCCTTCATTTCTGATCGCAGCTCGGAACGGATCCAATTAACAGAATCGTTAATAAGAATTTAGTATCCCGAATGGCGTAGATTTTTCCCCTTTGGTCTCGTTTCGTCGCCAAGGTTATTAGTTCTGGTCGGTTCAACGAAGCGCGATCGCGCGTGTTCGAGAGTCCGCGTTTCCGCTCGTTTCGCGCCACGCGGCGTTAAAGCATGCATTTAAGTGGCGTCTCCCTCGCCGAGATAAGGCTTAATGGCCTTAATGATCGTGCGTGTGCAAGGACACGTCGTGACTCTCCTTCTTTACGAGGAACCCGTCCTTCCTCCAGGATCCCCGTTTCTTTTCAGCTGCGCTGATCGGGACACACAACTAACCCAATCAAAACTTATAGGACGATCCTAATGAAAACCTTCTCCACCATCTCGTACGAAGGATTGTTAAACTTATAATCTAGAAATTCGCAATGCATCCTCTTTCAAACTTTTCTCGATTTTTAGGATCGAAAGAAACCGATTTGAAAAATTATTAATATATTTATATTGGGGTTTAAATATTTTAATTTTCTCCAGATGAAATTTTTCATTATTATAGCTAAAAGTAACTTGCAATCGTTTTATTGGATTATGGTAATATCTGGGTAAAAAGCTTGAACTTGCGTCATTCGTAGTCGTCAGTAGATTAATCACAATATTTCAACATTATTTTTTCTATTCGATATTTCGAATTATTTCAGAATAAAGTTTATCCCACTTCCTGTATTTAGCCCTGTCTTATTTCATCCCTTTTACATTGTGTCTAATTCAAAGCAAGCGATGAATTTTTTAACTTAAACGGAAAGAAGGCGTGAAATTCATTTGTCCAACACGCTGTTTTATAAAAGAACTAGAATCGCTAAAAATAGTAAGGGACCAGGCATCGTTTTGTTGAAATAAAAAGGAATTCTTATGATACATCCGAGCTGTTTGTTGTTCGCGACAGCGATATCGAGTATGCTTTCCTTGTTGGCGACCGTGGCCGTGAAAAGTTCAAGATTCATGTAACGATCCGACGTAATTTAATAGCCGTGTCCGTCGTTGGATTGAATTGTCGAGTGCTATTAATTATAGTCGTTGCCAGGCTACGTCGTAGCCGTTTCTGCGGGCTAAGCAGAATTCTAAAGCGTTTTGTGCCACGGTTAATGCGACTAGTATATCTCGTTTTAACGAGCCACGCCGGGTAAAAGTGAGCTGTGTTCGAAGCGTGTTACAGCGAGCGGTAGAATCGGTCGGCTACGTGAACAATTAATCGTTTATGGTTAGAGGATACGAATGTTTCGTGCACGTAAAGCGCGATCAATGAAATAACTCGCTTGTTACGCCTTGCTTCGACAAATTAACGTGGAAGAGAAGAGGAACGTTCGTGCACCGTTTGCAATGCAACGATCATTTCATTTCGCGAAGAAATATAGTGGTATAGTAGCATGTTACTATGGTAGTATAATAGTAGTATGGTGTTTTAAAGATTTTTTCGAGAATCTATTTTAGCACATTGTGGCCTTGTACAATTGGGAATTGGTAGAAGAGTTTATTTTGGGAATTTGTAAAATTATAATTCGCCGCAACGTGAGTGGCACAGTGAAAACGGACGTATGTAGTCAGACACGATAAAATTCTAATTATTAGGAATACGATCAATTAATTTTCAAACGTAACCTTTCAATTCGATAGTCAGTATTATCAGCTTAATATTGACGCTATCTGCAGTTTATTTTATCGCTTCTTTTATTAATTATTCGATTGCATAAAATTTCGGGTACCGGTCACCGGTGACCATCGTGGCAGCTAACGTATTAAGCTCCACGTCAGTCACCGGTGATTGACAAAAAGAATTATGACACAAACCGCGGATAACGTTAATATTAAGCTAACAATGCTGGCTATCGAATTGTAAGGTTGAAGAAAATTAATCGACTGTATCCGTGCCAGACTACGTACGTCTACTATATATTGGAAATATTGACACTAGGGATAATTACACCAGGGTATATAGACGCTAGGGATAACTACACTAGGAAATATAGACGTTAGTTATTAAGAAATATAGGCGTATTCCGTCTATGTTCGTTTCTGCAACTTTCTGATCAAACCAAAATGTTAATCTATTATTTACATTATCTCAAAGTGTTTTTTTCGTGTTTATGTTTTATCATTTATTTGTATATATTATACTTTATTTGCCAAATTCAAGTGGGTCACTTGGTGACCCGCGGGCCATAGGTTGTCAACGTTTGATCTATATGTATAGTCCTCATTAAACTTCAAGCTTCGAATGGATACTTTTATGTACATATCATGAAATCACGTCGGACGACTATGATTCTGCATAAAATATGAAAAATCAAAAAATTACAAGATTAAAATAAAACTTGTCATGCAAGGATTTCTAGTTAATAAAATTCATTTTGATAACTGGTGCTGCACGTGTCCACTTCACCAGGGATCTTCTTAACGGATCTTCTCGTTTCTGATCTTATCCACGTTTAATGCATTCGTTAAGTATTTTTTTTTCTTTTCTTTTTATTATTATTTCTACTCAGTTCGACGAACGATATCTATCCTGCGTGTCTAGAATTATCTTCTTTCAAACACCGTGTACGCTGGTGGATGACGATCGAATCCGGAAGTCGATAGGTAAAAAGACACGATGGACGGGCTACGTGAATCGAATAGGTGTTGCCTCATTAACAGATCGACGAGGGGGAAGCTCATTAATGGATTTTATGCCGTTCGAGCCGAGTCCCGTTGCCAGGTCAAGCGAGATTAGGATTCTTATGCGCGACAAAACGCGGTGCAACAACTTAAAACCGACGAACGGTCACCTCGGATAAGAACAAATGCTTTACGATCGATCCTTGGCTTCCTTCTTCGTTTCTCCTCTATCTTACTTTGTGATTACATGGTCCGTGGTGAAAAGTGGCGTTGATTCGCCGGGAGAACGTTCACGGCTAATGAAATTTAATTGCCGACGATTAAAACGGTTCACATTATCTTCAGCACTTGCCTAGTAAGCCTGTTCGAAAAGTTTCCAACCATCCCGCGGCTATCCCTTCGCCGTTTAATTGCTTTTAAATACACTACGGATACAAAAAGAAAGCTTTCCAAACGATCTTTTCACGGTTCAAGTAGAGATGCACCTTTCAGTTTAAATAGCAGAATAACATTCTTGTGTGGCACAGGGTGCAAATTAGTTTGAGAATATAATTATGAATTTTATATTTCTGCAACGCGTGTGTCTGTGTGTGTGTGTGCGGTAAGACATGTCGAAAGTCTAATTATTTAGAATAAGGATAGTTAATTTTCAAATTTTTAATCTGAAAATATTTTTGTAATATTTCGTAACAAATATTTAATCGCAACAATGGAACCAAAATTAATAAAAGGTTGTTCCCCGATTCAATCGCGAGAGACGGTCCACGCCACGGGGTAAACGCCCCGTAAAACGAATCACGTAGCCGCTATTGGACAAGGAGTGTTTATTATGTCCCAGCCCGAGGCACCGACAATAAAATAATTAACGAGGATCACGCTGTGAGGTTTCGCGCATCGATCATGAAACGCTCGCTCAAAGGTGACCCGTGTTTTTCGTCGTTCACGCCACAGGGTTCGCCTCGACTAATTAGCATGATAATTAAGCGATGCCGGCGTCTTTAAGAGTCGACAGTGTTTCTATCCTGGTCCTTTCGTCGAGAGGTCAAATTCGCGTTTACCTTTGCGAGTTTCTCGAATGTGTACTTACACGATCTTCTTCGTGTCCACATAAAAATCCTTTCCTCTTTTTAATATAGGGTGACCTGTCCAATGAATGAACATAATTCGTGTTGAATGTAAAAATAATGTTTATAATCCCTTTTTCATGTTGAAATTTATAGAGTAATTTTATTGTAATTTCACATTTTCTTTTTATCTATAATATATTCAGCAACTAAATTCATTTTTTTTATTTAACAGTTGCACAAACGACGTCCTACGTATTCAAGGTAAGTATCGTTACCTTGAGAACAACAACTTGTATTCTGCGGTGGTCTGATGGTCACATATGGGTGACGTGGCAGTTCAAGTGATAAAGTGGTATTCCACGAAAACGAAACCGATACATTTTATACGTTATACAAACGGATAAACGATTCGATGAAAAAATCGAATCTTCGGCAGATTTTATCCCCTAGCAATCTCTTACGTTTCACAATTAATTTATTTCCCCGTTCCTTTCTCGGCCACGAGGGTTTACTCCCGCGGACAGGCTCAATTGTGTTCCTTTGTCCATAAACGTCCGACTGGCCAGCTTCCACCTTTATAACGCACCATGGCAGAAACCAGGGGGAAACAACGTCATAATTTCCGGTTGCCGGCTGCCCACACGATGAAGCCATTAATTGGTACATTAATTCCGAATCTCGAAACACCGGACCCCGACCATCGCACAATCTCGTGCACAGGCGCGTACACGTACGTCGGTGAAATTAAACGTCAGCCGTCTTAGCGAGCTTCTATCTCCGCGATTAAAGGGACAATGTCTCTGTTAACGAAGCTCATTAATTAAAAACACCGTCGGTTAACGTTGTTCTCTTTCAGCAACCGCGCTTTCGTGGTTGTTCCAATAATTTGTCCGCGTCAATGTTCTTTCCTTCTTATATTCTTATGCGTTAAACATACACGCAGTTATCTTAAGGATAGGATTAGTATATTTTATTCAATTACAAATTAAATATCGAAATCTTCATTTATGGCTAGAAAATATTAACACGTGTTAACAAAGTTATGTACAGTAGTAGTACATAAATTATAATTTGAACAGGCCTTTTCAGTTTACTAGTGGTCCTAATTCGATGGCCAGGGACTAACTTCGTTAATTTCTCCAACGCTTCGAATCATTTCAAATGAAACAATTGTAACGTCAGTGATAAATAATGGGAAGTTTTAGTGTTAATGTCGGAGTTCGCACGTGATTCGAAAGGGCCACGAAAATTCGCACGATCCCGGGGATCGGGAGCTAACGGGTGACCGAAAAGGTCTCGTTACGGTGAGCCGTAACCGAAGAACGGGCTTTCGAGGCTCGCCAATTTGTGCGTCGAAGCATTTTTTCGCGGCGGGGAACAAAAAGAATTTAATTCGAGGCTTTAAAACCTCGGGGACGTTCCCGTTCCCACGCCTCTTGCTCGGGCCACGACCTCGGCACGCGAACCTACCTAACTCTCGAAAATCATAATCGCTTCCTCATATCGCGGCCTTCACCGAAGAACAGTGAAAAATAAGCCAAGACGACGGGACGATCGGATGATATTCAGACATTTATGCCCTATCGCGGTTCATCTCTATTTTCAGTCTGAAAATCGGAGAAATTTTAATGCCACGAACCAAAATGTGAGAAATTGATTAAATCCACAATGGGATAATGACGGGAACGAGGTAACGTTAAGGAAAACGGCAAAGGCTGAAAAGAAAAGACGTCGCGTGCAGAAACGTCGTCCTTATCCTTTCACTGATCCTTCGTGGAACGTCTAGTTATGAAATAAAACAGCGTTGTATCACACACGTGATACCCTGTATACATCGGTTCCCGAGGTGGCGCAATAACTCGAGAAGGGGGATACTTTAACGCGATGGGAAAGATAGAAAGAGAGAGGTGGGTTGATTTACAGCTGCTTCACGACCTGCCTTAATAGAAGAACTGCCAACCTACAAGCCGCCTAAGACCACCTTCCTCTTAACAGCCCGTGAATCTCTTCTTGCGTCGACGGGATTCTTGGCGGAGACGATTGCTTCCCCCGAACGTGTCCGATTCGTTCAGAGAACATCTATCAAACGCCTCGAGACCCCGACCAGCAAACTTCGTTGTCCTTTCTTCCCCTTTGGTTAACGTTCGAACGGTCAAATGTTTTATACAATGAAATTGTCTTGTCGAAAAATTCTTAAATTTTTCCAGTTCAATCTATCACCTAATCGAATATCGCTAACATTACGACCGTGCCACTCGGTTGTATAAATTTAGAATCAGACAGTGTTGAAAGGTAAGCAGAAACGGAGCTGCATTCTTAAGAATTTAATCATTTATTTAATCACGCGTTTATCGCACAAACTCTCTGTGTATATCTGTCCAATCAACGAATAGTACGCAACGTTGCCTCTGCTTAATAAACCTTAAGTCTAATGAATCCAGACGGATCAAGCGAACCGTGCACGGGTATGCACTTACTACACAGAATTACAACCAACGATACCATTTCCAGTACGATTCAGAAGCAATGCGTGCTTAAACATGCCGTCAGAATGTTTGGACATTTGTGTTAATAACCGAACCAACGACCCATGGCTTCTAACCGATCTTGGATCCATTAACAAAGTCGTTTAGCTCGGTGTATGTCCAGCCTATCGAGGTCTTCGTTTCGAAATGTATACCACTTTACTTCATCGTCGCTTCAGCTTCCATCTGTCGACGTAACAACTCCATTACAGACGGTCCAGTCTGTGCTTTTAATGTCGCAGTGCGATCGTGTTTGGCTACCGTTTGCTGGTCCCACCTTCGCGTTTCGCGCCCACGAAAGTGTCATCCCTTATCGGCTCTTCGTGTAACCGCCTCGAGGTAACCTCCCGGTATTACGATGTCCTCGCGAGAAGAACCCTTTTTAAGCGGACAGAAAGCATTTGCTCAACTATCTGCTCTCGAACGATAAGAGTACGCATCGGGATCGAATTGAGTGATTCTGAGGAGGAGTCGAGCCGTTTTTTCAGGCGTTAACACACCTTGGCCTTGGTGTTTCGTGCAGAACCGGTAAATTGATGAGTGGGATTAAAGAATAGTAGGGTTTTCTAGGGAAACTAGCAATTTGGGGGAAGGAAGTGACACTGTTCGTCTTGTATTCGAAGTTATTAGGTATTATGCCTGAATACGATAATTAACATTGCCCATTATCCACTGCTAAATTACCAAATTACTAATTTAATAATTACTAATAATATAAAATGCAAACATCGCAAATTGAATAGTCATCTTAATATAATAGAGATGGTGTACTTATACTTACAAATACTTATACGGAATTAAAAAGAAAATGTTTGTTTTTAATAAGTTTTCGGAACGTAACCCCCCTTTTTGTACTGGCTCTGGGTCTCATATAACACGGTTTCACACAACACGGCATTTTCTAGGAATCTATCTACCGTGTTTTAAAAGGGCTACCTGTACGTATACCTTTAAGTTCCCTATAATAAGTAAAAGCTTACATAGAACACGAAAATTTGTAGGTCGGTATAGCATATCGCTACAGGATCCGAGAGGTGAAGATTTTCAGAGAATGTCGAGCTTTTCTCGAGTAGGATTCCTCATGCAGATTCCTCTTCATTCGTATTAATAACCGTAGTCTGGCCAAGCCAAACCGCAAAGCCAAGGTCGTCCGGGGTTAAGGCGTGTTCAACAAGCTTATTCATGGCTACTACCTAAAGGGCATAGGCTCTCTCGCGCACCCGGAAGTGTATAGGCCAGTGTCTTGTACCTCAAGATCGTCCTCCGGAATTTCTGACGTTCGAGTGAAAAAACTCCTTGGAGGAATAGAACAAACGTAAATTCCCGTTCCTTCGTCGAACGACGATGATATTTCTTGAAAAGAAATGGACTTCTCGAAGGGAACTGACTACCTTTTTCTTCGGCAGGTTGCGACAGGAGAAATGGATCGTTTCGAGGGGTGGATGTCATCGTCGTGCGACCATTTCCGTATAAGGACAGCATGGACACGTTTCTATTTATTATAAGTCGGGAAAAGTGGACAATCGGGAGCCAGCACCGACCGTAAATCACGAAGGATCGTCCGTTGGCACTAGGTATATGGAAGCTAGAAGAGGGATGCGCAGGCGGCAGTGATATATCGTACGAGTCCCTCCCATTGTCTCTGACTAAGTTCACAGCGACGGGCCACCGAGCAACGAGACTCTTCCTCGTATTAATTACAATGTCCGAGCGAAAAGCACCGGTTCAAAACGAGCCGAGAAGCCGACTTTCGGCGCTGAGGGCCGGGCCTCGATTTTTCTTCGAGCGTACCGACCATCAACTTGTACTTCGTGTTTGGAGATTTCTTCCTCGATTTTAAGTTTGATCAAATTCGTAACTTATAAAAATGAAAATTCGAAGAAGAGTCAAATTTCGGTTGTGTCATTAACGACCCAGATACGAAAAGTTAAATATTTAAAGATAAAATGTCAGAAGTTAACCCTTCGGGTGCGTAGCGTCGCCATTGAGTAACTTTTACCCATTTTATGGATTAAATTTTGCAAATATTAATCGATCGAAACGGTCAAATATTTTAATTAAATGATCGAAAAATCGTTTAATGAGAAATTGACATTTTTTTCACTCACCATTCGGAGCCTGTCTGCAGAGTCTAGCGAACATCCTTCAGTTCGTCGATGCACGTCTACCTGCGATCAGAAATCCAATCAACGTTAAGGAGCATCGAGATTATAAAAGAAACGTGTGATTGATTAAAAGAACACGTGTTCGTACGTGACGAATTTCACAGCCGTTTTTCACTTGCATACCTTTTAATGCACGGCTCGTTGATAATTACGGAATGGATATCAAAATTCATAACCGGGCAACAAGCTATCGAACCAGCGACCAAAGCATAACTCATAACGCCCGAGGCGTAACGGTGTCGAGTGTCGGATGGGATATTTCCTTAACGCTAATGGCTACCAGTCGTCTGCTAATAATTACTAGGCTTCCCTTGACTAATAGGTAACGACAGGTGATCTTACCGTCACGTTTCATCTCCTACGACCATAATCTAGCGATTTCATGCTATCTTCGGGCCATGTCAGGTATCGATCGGCCGATACGACATTGTTAAATAAATCATGCAAAAACGACGTTCTTAATTCCGGAAGTCTTACATTCATAACATCTTGGGTCTGAGATTCGATGAAACTGAAAGTGGGTCGATCGTGTCCTAGAACTATAGGGTTTCCAGTCACTCTTTCAGTGTTTGATAATGTAAGAGAGTGGTGAAACTTTCTTACGACTTATATCACTAATATTAATTACATTAATCAGGTAATATTTAAAATTTACTATCATATTTAATTACTTATTTTATTTCTATAGCTAACTTTTGAAAAATTCATATTGCTAATATTTATTACAACTTTTGAAGTTGTAATTGTCCCCTCCAAGTACTTAACACCCATACGATGTGTAAACTAAGCGCCTGAAAGGGTCAGAATTAGAAACAAATGATTACGTATTATTTGAAATTTGATTCGAATTTAGAAGAAAATGGAACTTCAATGATATTATCATTTTACAATGATCATTAGCATGCTACATGGGACGTTAAGACGAGAAAGCCGTCGGGTCGTTTACGTAATCGCACGAAGAGGGAACACTGTGTGTACCGTTTGTACCCGTGTTGTTGCGCATAAATGCGCAAAAATGATTTACATCGTTCCCCGTGCTGCTAGATAATGGTCTTTCTATACTTTGAATGAAGAGAGAGACGGAGAGAGACAGAGAGAGAGAGAGAGAGATAAAGAGGGGAAAGTAACATTAAAAGCAGAGACTTTATCGTTGTACGCGTCATTAGCTTCCTCGTCTTCCTGCTGACGGATAACATTTCTAATTCGTAATTTAAGATACGATCAGAAAACTACTTTGATTCACCACCATGCCGGTTTGATTGACTGATCGTCGGTCATCAAGAGAGATGTTTCAACCGCTAAATGGATATTATTAAACTGCCAGCTGATTTCTCCACTTTTCTATGTGTTTCACGCAGTGATTGAAAAATTGTCATAAATTGGACAAAAAATTGTAACACTACTCAATTCACAGATTAATATACGTATATAAACGGGCGAAACGTTGAGAAAAATGATAATGGTAATTTTGTACAAGATTACCCCAATTATTATAAAACAAGATTGATAAAACGATAAAAACGAAAGATTATTAACTCGGCTAGTTAATTGCTTCGAGCGCAAAAATATTAGCGATTAAATTATACCGAATAATCCCGCAGTGAGATTTAATTGCCAACTTAATAATTTACGAACAAGACTGAAGAAAGAAGTTCTTAGTTTAATCGATCCGGATACCGCTCGATCCTGCTTCGATTGCTACCCGAATGAAAGCGTGAAATGATCGAGATCAATTTCCATTAATGTCGTCACACGTCGTGAGAGAATTTCACGCCTGTGCTATTCAAAGAAATAAAAAAAACAAAAACGAAAGAAGCATCGAAAGGGACACAGAGCACGAAGGACCAAGCGTATCCAGTGGCCAGCCGTGTTTTCCTCGGCATAATTACCTCGGATACAGCCATTAATTAGTATCGCTAATTATGTGGAACAGCGGCAGGGAATACGATGGGACGTTCGACGATTCGAAACCCTCTCGGTTCGTCCTATTTGTCGTGCATAAATAACAGATTAACGTCGCGATATGGCAGCTTATGCAAATGCGAGTTCAAAGTTTATTGCATCTAATTAACTATATAATCGGGATTGAGGGCAATCAAGTCTGTTGAGTTTCAAGACACGGACGAAAATCTCGCTACGAAAACGAACGACTTTCTGCGATTCGTTCCTCGGCGAGAGCTTTGTCGTAATAATGTATAGTAATGTATTGCCAGCGCGACGCTTCGGGTGCAATAAATTATTCAGCACGCTCGAGCAATAAGCACGGTTGCTCGTTTCACGAATGCCTGGGATCTTCTTAATCTTTCAATGCATAACTTACTTTTTTTATCGTGAACAAAATATATACAACTATAATAGACATGTACATGGCTAATGCAGGAAAAAATAACGGTATCATATTTTAATGGTATTTCATTGAAAAAATTACCTCTCCTCCGAATCCTCCTTCACACTCTATTCCATTCTTGCCAACTCGCATCCATCCATACCACCATTCATCCATCCTCTCCTAACTCTCACTCACCCTCGATAAAAAACAAATCTCACACCTAAGCCCAAAGTAAGCCTACAGTGCTAAAGTAAGTCCAAAGAGAGTCTAATGTGAATCTAGAATCCTACAGTAAGCCTATGGAGAACATTTTTAAGTAATAAAACACTCCATCCCCAACATCTTTCCCTTAATTAAGCAAAGTTCTGCTCAAAGTACCCCATAAGTGTTCCATACGTAGCCGCCATTGGCCCAGACAAATTCTCGATTAAGGAACAACGATTTCTGGATGCGATTCGACGAGCAAAAAGCGTGGACATCAAAGGAAGTTACAGACGTAATGCGACGCGTTGATGGACGAGTCGGTCGGTCGATCGAAAAGCCGGAAATGGTCGGTCGAAAAAACTGGCATTTAGAGTCAAGGTGGAGGCACCCTGGCAAATCCAATCGCTCCAGGTTGGATGGGAGGGCTGAAAAGCAGGTTAGGCCAACGTGCGTCGACCGGCTGTTTGACATAACCAGTTCGGAGCTGCGGGCAAGGACGCTCGTCGGATCTCTTCTCTTTTCGTTCTTTCTCTCTCCTGGGACACAATCGGCTGTTCCTGACCACCGCAATGCATCAAGATCGATCGTTACCACTCAGAAATCGACCGTCAGAGTTCATCGCGAAACCGGAAATTCCAAACGATCAAGAAGGATTTTTATTCAACCTCCTTTACGGAACAGGATCAACCTTCGAAGATGCTTTATTACGTGTCAACGATGTAAATCGGAATTGCTGATTGGTTTCTAAGAAACCTACCATTTCCTGCGCCCGTTCGTTGCCAATGTCATAACATGTGCTCGCTATTGAATTGCAAAGTATCCGGTTTCATGTCAAATAAATGATACAGGGTCTATCTATTCGTCAAGTATTGAATTTTTAACTTTCAAACCGCAAAAACGAGCCAATTACGTATTATACTAAATTTCGGATCCCAAAATTTGGAACCGACAAAATTGGCCGAAGTGATTTATTGCCGAAGAAATTGGATCGGGACAAAAATTCGCGTTAAGAGTCAGGGATATTTTTACACCGCAGGAAATTCAAATAAAGGTAATAAGATGGCTGAAAACCTTTTACAGGCAAGCGTTTTTGCCACGTGTCGGATCTACCTGAGCGATCGGCCTGCTGGGCCTGTTCGGTGCCGAGCAGAAAGAGGAAAACGCGTCTCGTCGTGGTAGCGCGTTTTTCCTTTCGGATATACACGGGCCTGGAAGATCACGAAGATGCTACGGCTCGATCGTTAAACCCTGATGGAAGTAAGTTTCACGAAAAACTGGATCCGTCGAGTACAACGGGGTCCCTCTGGTTGATTGTTGTTCGTGAGACGATACGTGCACGTAAAAGCATCCTCGAGATGAATCGTTTTTGCTGTGAGATCGTTTGACGAGCTTTTCATAATCCCGAAAGAAAAATCACGATCGTCGGTATTTCATCCGGTACGAGAGAAATATTTTGTTACTAACAAGGTATATTACTAGATCAACTTCAGAATGGAGGATGTAGGGCCAATCGTGATTTAGTTTGAGGAAAATTGGGCACTCAAATTTTTTAACAAAAAAGTTTGGTAAAAGGATATATTGCAATCTTTGGAATGAAATCGTCGCTGTCCGAGCAGACCACCACCCGGAGATTTTAATATGTATAATTTTGATACGATATATAGACCGACTTATCTAACTTAATTAACTCGATTTTTGTTATAATTAGCAGACCGGTTAACCCATTGCACTCGAGTGGCGCCTCTGGGGCGACCTATTTATAATAATTTACCAGAGTATTTTAAAATGTGAAATTCCAGCTTTATTTCTATTAAAATATTGGAAATTGACGAAAACAATAAAAATAAATAAATTCATTGGTATTCGCAGCTCTTTTCTTTTAAAATAGTGTGTTTGCTTTTTGAATTTGTACGCATCCAAAAATACCTCGAGTGCAAAGGGTTAATACGAGTTTTCTTTTCATCGTCAAACATCCTTATAATAAATTTTTAGATTATCTGAATATTCACTGTTTATAAGTAGCGGGGATTTTCGTGATCGTACATCGCCGAAGCAAATAATGAACTCGCGGAAAGGGAGCACAGCCACAAGTGCAATCCGATATTTTACACGCGCTAATTACCGTACGACTCGGCATTCATGTGTAATTAGCGTCCAGGAACGAGATTAACGAGGATAATTAAATTACACGATCTAACGATCGATAATTTCAACCGTGATACGGATACACGAAACGCCACCGTCGTAAACCTGTTGTATGCATTCGAACCAGCTTCCGTGATCTGTTCCGAACGCTAATGTCGATCCTGCCGCCGAACGAACTAATGTGAACCAACCAGTTTGATCCCCTTTACATGACACTGTACCATGAAAAGTTTACCTTGCATACTTTCATGTATAAATAAATAATGAAATAAATTAATAGCATTCCGATTTTTGAAACGTTCATTTATACTTCTATAGGAAATAAATTTGACCACTTACGGTAAATTATAATTTAAAAATTAACGTGAAGAAGGTAAGGGTGTTAGGTTAACACGGTATAAATATAGGTGAAATAAAGGTTTAACGATGGATAGATTTTTATACAGGATAAACGGATTTTGATTCGAAGAATCATGCAGGGTATTGGAAACGGATAATATAACAGTGTCGTGTAACGGAGCCGGATCGTAATAAAACGAATAGCGAAATAGATACGGCGAAGGAAATCGTATAAAACGAAGCGTCAAGACTACTGATAAATTGTTGCAGTTTACAGTTAATACTACTTCGATCTTAAGTAGAGCATAGCATATAAATTTTCAGTTCAGTCGCTGAGAAACGGCATGCCATTTAACGGTACACAAATTTGTCAAAAATGTATCCAGCTGATATTAATGATACGAAGGAAATTAAATCAAATATGAACGTACAATTCTATAAATTATACTTTCGAACTTCAATGAAAGTTTCAAGCAGAAATCAAATTGTCAATTCTTATTTGCAAATTTTTATTTCAACACCTATCGCCCAAAATTGATAGAATTTTCTAAAATTTAGACCATATTGGACGCAGGTACAATAAAATTTCATTCAACCTTGTTACATTTGCAATAAAATAAAAATATTCCTTCTGAATAAATACGATAAAAGATTAGAAATTCACATGATACTTCTTTTGATCGCAAATTATTACTTATAAAATTTTAAGCTCCGTTGCCAATTATACTCGACAAAGAGAATAATTCAATTGTTCCGTATCAAGCTAACAACGAAGGTAAAAAGAGGATCATAACGAGATCAAAAGAAAGCGAGAATTTATCGCGAGGCATTAAAACTGTACCCGTAACGGTATCACCTATGAACGAGAATCAGCCAAGGGTGGTTGAATGGTCCCGTGCCGTTTCCAATGCCGCGATAGATCGAAATCTAAACGTCCACGTGAAAATCAGCCAAGCTGAAACGAACGACACATTCGATCGATCATTACAGAACCCGAAGTCGGGTATACTCGTGTTCCCGCGACCGAACAACCTCTTAAAACGCTGAAAAACTTCGTTAGGCGAAGCATTTATTTCTATCAAATTTTACCTATTATTCTTACAATTTATCGTCGTTTCTATTATTCAGAATTTCGAGCACCTAACACGACGATTTCTAATTAAGTAATTGAAAGGATATTAACACGTTGCTTGCCACGGTGGTGGTCACCGGTGACCGGCATCCGAGATTTTTTACAATCAAATAATTACCAAAAGCGTTGAAATTAAGCTAATAATGTTAGCTATCGAATCGAAAGGTTAAATTTGAAAATTAGTTGATTGTACTCTTAATAATTAGGATTTCAACGTGTCTGACTATACATGTCCGTTGGGTGACGTGGCAGTTAAAGTGTTAATTGAGGAACATTCGCGATTATTATACGAACGCGAGGCTTTCAATTAAAATCGAAATAATCGGTGAAAAATTGCGAATCGTCCAGAAAGCGCGCGAAACTTCCGCATCGATAATGATAATTAATAGGTTGACGCGATAATTTATTGGTCAACGTCATCTTCGTTCATTATGCCACGATACTTGTTGCTTGTGGCTCCCCTCTCCTCGACGTATAACTCAATGGCAGAATTTATGGCATCATTAGGGTAATGCATGAGATACACAGCATTGCAGATAACATAATCATTTCATGGCCAGGCCAGGTTCTATCGAATAACGATCAACGATGCGCACAATAAGATACAGTCGGGTATCTATTCGGATACGGATCAATTATTGCTTGAAATACTAAACACAGCCGATTCTGCGGCTCGTATATCTACGAATCTTCAGATTACTGGTCTAATCGTACAATTTCTGAGATACCAAGCTTTAGATTACAGAAAGACGCTCGAAAGGAAATTGTAACTTTAATCTAAATGTACTGTTGGTCTGGATTTAATTTCCAATCGTGGAAAAGAATTTTTTCCAGAGTCTAATTAAGTCTGAAGGGTTAGGTTCGCAATTTAATTGGAAGATTCCACCTCCGGAAGGTGCGAAAGATTACCATAAATACGATAAGAGATTAGCGACTCGAGTGGTAGTTATTTCGATTGAAAATTGTTATTCATAGTATTTTAATAGTCTTGAAGACGAAAGGTGTGAAGATCGCGAGTTTAATTATAAATCTAATACAACAAAACAACTTCCTGTCATAATGAATTAAGTAGAAAACTTTAGAATCACTACCTATTGGTAATAATTAATTTTACAATTAGAATTAAAACCTTCTATTTTATTATAAGTATTATCATCGTTTCAAATATCCTGTAAGAAACCTAGGATTAAATCGAGCGAGTGAAATACATATATTTCGTCAAATAAATGATCCGCTCGAATGTTATCTGCGTGCCCGTCGTTCACGAGATCTGGGACTGGAATGCCATGTCGTTGTTCAAAAATTATCCGTGGGAGAAAAGTATCCTTCGAGGGGCACCCCCAATAGCGTCGACAGGTGACATTCTCCAGACGCCCTAGACGTCGCACTTTTACAATCAGCGGCAAATTTGAAAACCTATCTTCGAGAATGGTGCTTCGAAAATTTTTTTGGCAGTTCAAATGTCTTAAAGTTACCGCACAAAGATAAGAAGATTCTGAAGTTCCTCGACGTCAGGACGAACTTTCCTCGAGGAAGATCATTTCCTGGACCGTGTCCCAAGGGAATCGTTCTAACAGAAAAGGATACCTGGTACACGCAGGATCGGGCCAGCGAACACGTTACACGACAGCGAAACGCGGCGCAACAACTGGCCACCCTCTGTGCCCGGGCCGGTAAACGGATACGGGCATGTCTGGACACCGGATATCGCGGTTCGTTAGCCGCGCGTTTTACGGACCGGAAATCATTCTTTGCTCCTTAGGTGAACGCGAACTTTCCATCGCCTAGCGTCGTTAACGATCATCGAACGATCGTCTTTATCGAAAGACTGATTATGTCTTCCACTTGATCATCCCTCGGGGATACGGTCGAGGAAAAACTGGTTGCATTCGATGATTCGCCTTTTAACAATGTACTAATAAAAAGTAATACGCTGGAAGGTGAAATTTGCAAATTAATACCAAATGGTTAATTTTTTAATTTAGATTTTCAATTTGTATCCTTAGGTTGTTAGTGAAATAGTAACGCTGTTCAAAGTTTTTTCTCTGATTATCCGATCGCGTTATATTAGGTAAAGCGAAAAGAAATGCGATAAAATTTATTTACAAAAAAAAAAATATATAATATTTATTCAGACATAAAATTTTCATGGTTATTTATAATATCTTGCCATAACTTAGACAATTTTTCTTAACTTGAAAATGGCATTCAAGTGTTACAAAAAAGTGATATTTCTTTTCGCTTTACCTAATATTATATGATGTTTTTAAGATAAAATAGAAATTATATTTAAATCGAATGCATAGATGTTTGTATTGCAGTATCGAAAGATCCGTTGATAAAATATCTGTAAGACTTTTAATAAAATTATGTTAATCTCTGTACGTGGCTTACTCCAAAGTGTATACAAAATCAGATAAATCGTAACAGATTAAGTTAAAGATCGATTAAAACATGGTTTCTCGTACGATTGAATTAATTACAAAATTTTATCGGCGTACGGGTACGTTTAAAAAGAAATCCGCATAATTACAATCCATATAGCGAGGAAAATTTCAAAGAGCCGAGGGTAAAACAGCAACGTCGTTTCGTTTAATTAAAACAGCCATAAAAGTGGCCGTGTGACATTATTTAAACGGGACGCCGAAACAGGACGAGTTTTCAAAGATGGTGAAAGGAGCTCGTGAAACCGAGAGAAATGTTAATTAAGCCTCGATAGCCCGATCGTTATCTTCGTTTCGATATTAGATGTGTTAATTAAGAAGACGAGTGCGATATGCCGGATCTCGAAAACGTCCTTTCCACCCCTTTTTATTAGTGTTTTGCAAATGTCTGCCGTCAAAAAGGAAGCACAATTTGAGATGCCCATAATTTCTTTTTTTAATTCAATGCTTTTGCTGGTGTTTCGAATTGCCAATAAAATTTCAATATTATTCGTAGAAATTTTCGCATACCACTGCTAAAGATAAATTGAAGAGTGTCAAGTTGTGAAAATATATGGCGGATAAATTGACACCTTCAAATTTGAAAAGAAAATGAGGAAACGTGAAAATCTCGACGATAAATACATCAGCGACACGGAAAAAAGGGGTAAAAGAAAGAAATCCGTAGGATAAGAAGCGAATAAATTGAAGAAAAAAGTGACAGGTTGTCACGACAAAGTTCACGGACGTCGTAAATCTCACGGTTGACGCATTTCAGCAGGAAAACGACGCTGGCCAATTTACGATCGTCCAAAAGGAACGTAGAAAGAAGTGGAGGTGTTCAGGGATCCGTGCAAAAGAGGAAACGACAAAATGGAATTCGCAACTCTTCTTCCTGATTAAACTTCCTCCAATCGTTTCGTTCCAGTTGCATACTGGATGTGTTCGACTTGCGACGTGCTTAGAAAGACTGTCGAGAATCGTCGGATGCGAGCAATCGATAGTCAACGTTCGGTTCGCGTGCTTGTTAAACCAGTGGTCAACCGGTGAGCGTTTTTCAATCGGTCCGAACGACGAGGTAGGTGCGAAGACGCGTCCTCGAAAAAGATCTTGGCTCGTGATCGGACCACGGATTCCCCCGGGACTCGTTCGTCCAGTCCCTTTGATCGTTGACCGACTACCCTGCCAAACGATTCCCGATAAATGATCCAAGATGCTGAACGCACAAACGCACCGATCTTCTTCTGCTTGACGCTTCGATATTTAATATTCAACGCCTTAGTATGTTATACAGGGTGTCCCACCTAACTTGATCATCTTGAATATCTTGTTTGTTTTTTATGATAGAGAAAAACGTCAAAGGAAAAGATTATTTTGTTCGAATGGGCAGATATTATAATGGTTAAGAAATTTTTCTCAGGGTCGTTGTTTCCGAGATTTCAATGTCATTGAAGTTTTTTTTAAACGGGACAATGTATTTTAAAAATAAACAGATTCTCAAATATTTCTAACACTTTTCTTCCGGCACAGTGCATTTGGTTTCTGGAAGCACTACTGGAAAATTAGATTAGACCCGATTACGTCCAAAAATGCTTCGAGTGCAAAGAGTTAGAAAACTGTTTAACTCATTCTATAAGTTGAAAAGCTTCGCCAGCTTAAAACGACTCGAAGCAATTATTATCCCATCAGAAGCAAACAAATCATCATTTTCAACCCTCGTACGGCATGCCTTTTCTTGCGCTCGTAATCGTAAACGTGTGAATCAATCGACGATCGCATACGTACCGGGGAATATTAACAGATCGGTTGGAAATCGTAAGTACGACTTTGCTTGCCGTCTTACGCAGGAATCGTGCCAGTCACGCTCGATGCACGTAGCATTACAAACGACTCGACAAGAAATTGTTTTCGAACGGTTTCGAATCTAGTCAAGCTGCGTCTGGTATTCGGATTCATTCATTTCCGACGACATACGGTGCAACGATGTCGGGAATACGCGTCGATCGATGCAAAGCGATTATTCGACGCGATCGAGCATACTCTCGTCGTTTAATTGTGACGTCGCAATGATCGCGAGCCGATAGGGTGGGAAAGAAACAAACAAGCCTGTCGATGTTCCTCTATAAATCACCATTAGTCGCTTAAGAGCAACGCAGCACCTAAGTCATTCGCGTCGAGGCCACCTTCTCTTCCGCGTCTATAGTTACCCCTGACAGCTGGTTAACTCTCATGGTGCTACATAAGCCATTCGGATATTTCTAATCAAACAGGAATGAACCAGACAACTCGTACAATGACGAAGATATCGTTACTCCTTGAGTCAATAGCGAAATCACAATTAACGGAAAGAAAAAATGCGGTCACCTTTTAAAGAAATACACCCTTGAGATCGCGAGTCCTAAATTGGATACTTGGGGATTGAAGCAGGACCCTAGTTCCATAAATTACGATCAATACTCTTCTTTTAAACACCCGTGAATAGCAACCGTGTGAACCTAGACACGTCGACCACCATGGGCGCCTAAAATTCTCTATAATCGAGTGATTGGTGAAAGAAAAGATTCGGCCAACCACGAATGGCGTTAAATTTATAAATTTTCACCATGACCATGATATTCACTTGAAAAATATCAAGTCAGCGTTTAAATCTGGATTCGTGGATCCAATCGGCGTAGTATTTTTCTCTGCAAGAGCAAGTTGCACGACAGAACGATTCGATTCTACGGGAACAATTACGGGCCGCGCTCATTAACGCCCTTGACGAAGGCCGGATGGTATGGCTCGCGTGCACGTCCATTGAATATCCACGGCAATAGCGATATTGCGGCGGGTCAGTACACCTTGTAAACACGGAACAGGCTCGCCAAGGCCTCCTCTAAGCTCGCAAGAAGTGAGTGGCAGGATGAATGCGGCTGATTACATTCAAGAGGCTTTTTCAGCCTGGTCGTGCAGCACGCCGGTATAATAACGCGACGTGCCACGACCGTGGTCCAACGGACGTTGCGTATCCTTGCCATTGTGCATGGCCTTTATTCCATAGCGTTTCCATGGGGCCAGCGACGCGTGGACGGGTCCCTAAGTAGCGGTGTGTTATACGATCGGTCCTTCGCCTTCGAGATTACGGTGTCCGGGCAAAAACTCACCGAGCACGCGTTCCATCCAATCGGATTATAAATCATGCACGATCTAATTGCATCCGCTATCTTGCAACACGCGTTATCCTTCATTGTTCTGGATTTTTTTTCTTTCTTTTCGTCGGTATCTTGAAGAGCCTCGGTTGTTAACGATCACCTGTTACTCTTTCGGGGATCGTTCGATTCTGAGATATTGATGAAGTTTTTATAATACTCCCGTTGGGTGAAAGGGTTAACTAGATGTCCGTCGTGTATTCAACTGAATTTCTTTCGATTACAATGTATCGCACTGCCCCGATGTCCATCTTTGGATTCAAATATATCGCGTTGCTTCAAGAAATTGTCCTCGGATACAATATATGTACTGCGTTACATCAACGAATAGCTCTGATGCCCATCCTTTAGATGTAATGTATCGCATTACTTGTCCCCTCGGTTACAATACGTATCATCTTACTTCGAAAGATTGCCCCGATGCCCATCCCTGCCCAACGATGTTCCAATTGTTTCAAAGTAGCCTCATAATCACCTTTTTTTTTCGTGCAAACTATCTTCAGCTTGCCTATAATCGAAGAAAAAGGAATCGTTTCGTGTTCATCATTCATCGTCTAAGCCGATGGCAGAAGCATTGTCGATGGTGTCCGATCAGCATCGCCATCAATCACGGCATCAACTCGATCGAAAGATCGTTATTACAGATTAACGTTGACGATGAATGGTGCAGGTGAACGGATTGTAACATTATCCGTACCCCCTTTTTTCCCCGTTAATTGACTTTCGATTGTGGCGAAATTTCGAGCTACTACTCGCGCCGATAAGCGTCTTATTAAAACACGCCGCGGCCTCGTTAAAGAACGAAATGGCCCCCGTCGACGTTTCAGCCGCGTCACGCTGGCATTAGAGGTGTCGGGCTTTTTTTTTTTTCATTCCGCTCCGCTCGATCTCAAGTTCCGAGTTCGGTCTTGTCATTGCGTTTAATTGCAATTTTGTGACGATGATGTTCAACGTGTGAACACCAACACCTTCGTCGCCCTGGAGATCGTTTGTGCGACGTTGAATCGAACCCTTTGTACGCTGTTGAGAATTGGTTTCCCTAGGGAAAATGGCAATTCAGGAGAAGGGAGTCCTGATGTTTATGCTCGGAGCAGAAATGGGTCTTGAACTTTCCGAGTCTCGAAAAATATAGTTTTCCCCGAGTTTCTAAGCTCTTAAAAGTTTAACACGTATGTAGTCAGACACGTTAGTTCAAATTTGACCTTTCGATTCAATAGCCAGCGTTGTTAGCTTAATATTAACGCTGTCCGTGGTTTATTTCATCGTTTCTTTTCATAATTATTTAATTGTGAAAATGTTCGGCGACATTCAACGTGTCATCATTCCCAAAGTCCCTAACTTCCCAAAAGTACAATATTTCCAAATTTTCAAATTTCCCAGAATATAAGGTATTCTCACGATAAGTTACTAATTATTGTAAGTAAATTCTGAACGGGGATGGAAGCGGAAACGGGCGAAAGTAATTGCGTTTCGTTGATATCGGCCGGGCTTAATTACAGCGTGCACAGCGTTTTCTGTTATCTTAATAACAACGTTCGAGTACACGCGGCGAACGACTCGCATCGAACGCTCTCTGATTCGAAAGAATCGTAACGATTTCCTGTAATATCGTCGACGATGAGATAACCATAGACCATTGGCAAGTGATAAGGCCATGCTAGGCACATTTGATCACGACTGTTCCGCTTTTGCGTCCGCTGCGTTCCTACAATGCCAGGCGACGTAATCATACGTCTGATCGCGTTCGAACAGGATGCGTCTTTCCAAAGTCGCTAAACGAAATTGTAATTTTCTAACGGTATTGGTTACCAGCGTTCGTGTCCGGGACATATGATGTGACATTCGTTTGCCGTTAATTTGCATCGACCCGATAACTACCGTTTCCTTCGCGCGACTGCCGTGAGATCGTCGAGACTTCGGTGAAATATAGAAAACTCGATTTCGAAGCGAAAGATTAAAAAGAGAAGAACTCTTCGAAATACGAACACGCCCTTAATGATGGATATTAAAAGCAACGTGCGTGTCACGATAAATGACATCAGGCTGCGGTAGACACGGTTGTTAAATGGTTCGTTTCAGAGAGGATTAGCGTTCGATAGGTTCGACGAGGGGTATCCTGAAGATCGTGTCAGGACGTTGTCAACGGTGGCCTTGATTTTTCAAACGATTAATTCGTCGGATGATTACACACAGGTTGGACCACTTTGGAATACAGCCAATTCAGGTGAACGCATGTGTAATAAAAATAAAAAAGAGCGGCATTTACGTACGGTACAGCAATCTGTGATCGCGATATCTTGATAATAATAAAAATACAACGGGCCAAAGGAAAAATAGAGATAGGAAACTCGCTACCATGATCAGACCTTGGAATCTTTCAGATTATAGCTTGGTCTGGGTTGGGTCATCGATGCAGAAAACATATCTCGGTTTTAGAGAGAATCAAAAATCATCGATCGACATATAATGACAGAAGCACTTCTAAGATTTGTTTTAGGTAACGCGATTCGAGTTTCAATCAGTTTATCAGGCCTCGGATTCGTTCTTGTTCATTAATCAACGATTTATACGACGACAACAACGACACGAGTAAACGTATCGGGAATCGAATCGAGGGGAAACAGGAACATCGTCTGGCAATGAGTTATCGAAGCTTGCGAAAGGTATAACAAGAATACAGGAATAAATCCTGCGTACTTGTTGTTCCAACTTGTTCCTTTGTTTCTTTTGTTGTTTGCATACCTCTTTTACGTCGTGCTATCATTTCCTGATACCGACAAGAAGTCCAGTAACCGATCGCGTGATCGCGATCGAACGTTCGACGTCTGCTAAGAATAGAAGCCTATCAAACATATCGGTCAGGTACGAGAGTCGTATAACGGTTGTCGTCCGACGCCATTGGCTGACTCCTGATGGATAATCGATGATTTATAGATTGTCCAAAGATAGAAAAAAATGGAATGCAGGTAAGTAGATTTTAAGCTTAGGTTTATGTCGGAGAAGCATTTATTTGCTACAGACTCTGATTAGGGTCTAGTTTATCTTACTGTAAATACTTGGACGAGTGGTTAATAGGATAAAGCTAGCAAAAACTTAGCAAAATTAAACTAAAATCAACAAGAATGGAATGTTAATGTATACCTAGGTTAGTTACGCTAATGTATCTTACCAATGTAAATAAGGATATAGTGGTAAAGAACCTTAGGAAGGTTTCCTTAGTATTACTATTAAGTATCAGAAGATTCCTTAAAGTCCACAACATAAAGCAGATGAATGCAACCTTTCGGGAATTTCCATAGAAAACTAGACTTCGTATTCTCACGAAAAACTCACCTAAAGTATAACCTTAACCCTATGCGCTCGAATGGCGCCTCTGAGGCGCCATATTTAATTTATCGGAGTATTCTAAAATACGAAATGTAAATTATAGAAAATTAAGGAAGGGAATAAAAATAAACAGATGGCAGCATAGCTGGAAAATTAGATTAGACCCGATTACGTTAAAAAATACTTCGAGTGCAAAGGGTTGATAATACACGAAACCTTATCAAAAGCTCCGAAATGCCAAACTGATGCTACTATACACGCAAGTACAAATTAATGTACAATTAACAAACCAATTGATACTAAATCCTACATTTTTTTTGGGGGGGGGGGGGGGGGAGTAACAGATAATGAAATAAATATTCGAATAGAAAGTTTCGAGAGCCCCGGCTGGAAGATTCTATCGGTCGTTTCTTCGTGGCCGGTTCGTGGCACGTCCCACGGGATGGGGAGGGAGCCGAGACGAGGTGTATTATATTCTAGAATCGGAGACCGTTTCGGAGTCAATGCACGGTCGCGTGGCACGTGTGTGCATATGGTATTAAGGCGAGTAGAGGACGAGTTGTAGGCAGTGTTTGCGCGTGTACTGCCAACAGACCAACCGCATCCGGTGCCAAACGGTGTACACGGGAGAACGAAGGAACAGAGGAGACAACAATCCCGCTAATTGTCGGCAGGATTTTCAAGTCGGAGCGTAGCGTCTCATTAGGACCACCAGCCAGGAGACACCGAGTCAATCAATCCCGAGCACTGCTATTGGATCGCGTAACAAAGAACCGGATTCACGGTCTCCGTAGAAAACGAGGAGTTTCGTTTGCCTCCCTCGTAACCGAAGGCCGCATTTGCATGCGAAAAAGTATCGCTACACAGGACTGATTCCTTCTTCGCGGCCTCGTTGTTGCTTCAGCTGTTCCGCTCACGGTATTTCCTTCAAAGAACAACTTATCAAGCGAGTACAGCTGGAAACGAAAGATGATTACAATTGGTACTAGTATGTCCTCCAGGTGCAACGAATTTATGTTAATTTCATTTATTAGGATTAGCACCTCTCTATAACCTTGATCGTCTATGAAATTCCATTGCAAGTAATGTCGAGGCACGTTTCTGGGAACATCTACAAAGACTCGTGATCAAGTTGGCTAAAATATGTAAGTTGAGTCCGCTTACGTTGGATCGGTTCACCTAGAGTTCAAATTATTTCAAGTGCGAAAGGTTAACACTCTCGTAACAACGGGATGCAGAAGATACGAAGTGTGCAACATGGGTATCGTAACTTTATGGAACGACCAAATATAGTCCCGCTAAGTGGCAAACGAAGGCACACAGACTCGAAGTTGAAGAGCCAAAGGAACGTGACAATGGAGCGCGGTGCGTACCGGTGTGGTGCTTTCTTGTATCGAAAATAAAGGAGAGAGAGAGAGAAAGAGGAAGCGAGTCACGCTCGCGTCATCACGAATGCTGCCGGCATTCACGACCCCCGTTTCGCCTCACCCTTCGCCCACCCTCCGGTCTAACCGCGACGCTCTTGCATCCAGTCACCTTCCTCCTTTTCTCTGTCCACCGAACTCCACGGCTTGTCCGGTTACACATGCTAAACGCGGACCAACCACGAAGCAAGATGGTACACGAAGCGTTCAACTACCTTCGAGTCTTACCAGCCCATCGTTTCAGGAATCAGAATCCTTTCCCTTTCAAGATTTCGACCCTAGACAGGTTCAGAGTCTGAGTTTATAAAGTTTCATTATACGGAATAAAAAAAACTAAGATTCCTCGAAAGGTTCTTTATGTTCTTGAGCAGTCATCCTACGCATGGATTGATGTTCGTTCAACATTTCATATTAATTTTTTCATACACCTTATGTACGATACGTTTGCAAACACGTTCGATGTAAGCATCAAGTCAATGAACATAAAGCAACAATGCAATCGTTAGAAAAGTCGAAATCGGTCGACGGGTCAAGGTAGGCCATGTGCGCTTTGTCAACGCGTTCTTCGAGTCGGGGTACCATAAACAAAGACCATGCTTTCGAAGGTGTCCCCACGACGAATACCTTTTCTGTACTGACCATAGTCTTGAACAGTTCGGTAATAAACGCTATACTCCTTCGTAAAACGTCCACAAACATTCATTTCTACAGAATCATCCTAATTCTTTAGCTTAATCCGAGCATTTAAGCTTACGTAATAGTTAATTGAAGCGAGATTCTGAAGAGGACACCATGGTAGAATAGGCGCCACAGTCAAGATCTGGCAACCACTGGCACGACCGTCGAGAACGTGCGACGAAACGAAGCGGATCCCCGCGGATGATTCCTCGTAGGTTCCTCGGGGCCTTAGCTCCGGTCGATCTCCCTCATTAACATTCGACTCTTTGTCTCTGTCGTTGTCGCGGTCGTCCTACTCCGTAAGGTCGTCCCGGTCGTACTCGAGATCCTTCGGGTTCTTCTCCTCGCTCCTGCCAGCATTCGTCGTGTTCTTCTTATTTCCCCAACCGGTCGACTTTTAGTAGCCCTCTTCTGGCTCCTCTACCACTCTCTTCGTCTCGCTCTGCTTCTTCACGGTTCGACCCGACTTTTTCTCCACACGCGCACAGGGTGGAAGGCAAGAAACGAGAGGATCGCTCGAGCAAAAGAGGTATACGAGTATTCCTCGGCAATTTCGATGTAATACCACGTCCTTCTCCTCGCGATCCACCAGCCAAGGGGTCAATCTTGACGGCATGCTTTCAAGTGACACGAAATTTCTTTGATTTTCGACGTCGTGATACCGAGACATCTTCAAATGTTTAGCACCTCGCTGGAAATCACGACAATAATTCTTTCTCGTAGCAACTGACCAATATTTCAAGCTTTCTATATTTTCTGATAAAGTGAAGGCTTAAACTTCAACGATATTTATTGTACGCCTGAAAACGTGGCTTAACCCATTTCCGTGATTTTACGAGTCCGACTCGTGACGCACTTTGCAGCTGAAATGTTACAAATCTGACTCGTACTGTCAGTACAGTTGACTTTTAAGTATAATTCCAACTATAATTGAGATAACATTTCGATTTTCCTGTTTTGTTTGAATACCGTAGCAAGAAATATTTATCCGTGTCTGATGCACCTACCGAAATAATGGCACGGCAAAGGGTTAAAGCAGCGAGTCGTTGTCGTTTCGATACGATTCCATCTACTGATTAGGCTTTCGAACGTCGCAACGATCGAGCATTTATGATTTCATTCGACGGTCGCGAATCGTTAGTAGATTATCCCCTTCGTTACCTCTTCGAAGGTCGATTCTACCTTGTGCCAACATTGGATTCAACATTCGAAGGTAGCCGGTGAACGGACGCGACCAGACGGGATAAAAAGAGAATCGACGGGAGGCCAACGCAGCGGTGAGTGCGAGTTTTTTAATTTTACGAGGGACGTTTATCTTACGATTATGTTGATAACTTCTCGGTAAAAGCTCGTAACGTAAATTGAACCTCTGACAAGAATTTCGTGAGTGACTCAGCAACCGGTGGACCCGATGGACGAAGTGAAATCGACCGACAAAAAGCTTACCAACCGTGAACGCACGAAAATCGATGACGTTTAAGGTAATTGAGACTAACCGTTTCTAAAATCATACATAAAATATCGATTAGCGAGATAATTTTGCTTTAAAATCGGACGAATCGAAAAATAAAATCTTCAGAATTAGAAAAGCTAATAATAATCCCAACAAAATTATTTAATGTTACTGTTAAACTTCTGTCAAGGTTTTTGACGAATAAGTTCATTCGTAAGATACCAATTTCATGGAAAGACAGAATAAAATTGATTCCACGGATGGGGATACGAGTTCATAAGGAACGTACGTGTAGGTTCGAAGACTTGAAAGGGTCAAAGGTGATAAATGTTGAAGAGATGAACCTCTGTAACCAATTTGAAACTGAAAAGATAAGAGTGTAGATCGGGATGGACGCGAAAAAGGAGGAGAAACAAGCATCATAGAATCGCCTTTCTCATTCTACACCGGTTGTCCGCAAGATTCTCCTCCGCTCACCAAGCCGCTGTGTATAACTTGATAAACAAGTTTACTTGGAGAAGCCAGTATCTTATATACACGCTTACACTGGGTGTCTCAGACATACTGAATACTAATTGCTGGACACGTTTAAAATTTCTACGAAATTCACTGGGACAAGAACTGTAATTTCATTGCCAGTCATTCAAGTTTAAGTTTGACTTTAGCTCTGGGTTACAATGCAATGATAGAAACGGAAGTGGATAGATAATATAATACCATAATACCAATCGACTGTGGAAAGGGTTGGTTACACGACCAAATTAAATTCACAGTAGCCAACGTGTTAAATAACGTTATATTTATTATCTTTAATTTATAACAAACGGGAGCCAAGTTATCGTGTACATTGATGTTAAATCCTGGAAGGAATATAATTTTCCCAGGAGTTGGATATTTTATTCAGAATTTAAGAACGTTTCAACGAACCGAGACACGAGGACGGCTAGTAATAAAGAAACGAGTGGACGAGTGAATTTCCTTCTTTTTCCAACATTAAGGAACTTGAAATACGGTAGCCAACGAGTACGATAAGAAGGTAAGTAAGAAGCAAGGAAATGATGTCGTGTACGCAGAGGTGACCGGACGCGTGGACTGGTCGACTCGGCCAGGTCGTTCTACGCAGACGATTAGCCTTCCCTCGTAGCTCGTCAACGCATAAGCTCTTCCTAATGCCGGGTCTACCCTGGGTAGAAATGTTCGCGAACAGTTCCCGAGCTGTTTTCGAACAGAATTCACACCTGAGCTCAGACATAGTTCGTGAACAGCTCGCAAACAGAACGCAAACGGTTGACCCTGTGATGTGCCTCTTTAGCGAACAGTGTTCGCTGCAACCTGCTCGCTATTCGCGAAAGTGTCCACATTGCCGGCGAATATGATCCTCGAGCTATTTGCAAACTGTTCGCCAACAGCAGTGCAGACCCGGCATAATATCTCAGTCACGAAACTTGCAACTTTTTGTTTTACCTTCTCGCGAGCCCAGTCCCTTTTCCCGCAATTTCCTCGTAGCTACGCGACCATTATACGATCGGTACGCACCCTGTTCGTTCCTAATGCCGCAACATTTGCCGCGGGTAGCCCCCGATGCATAATCGACGGGATATAATGGCCGAGGAATCACTGTAATTCTTGATCGTTTCCCGCGTCGCGTAGTCGCTTCGATATCCTGTATCGCGACTTCATCGCAAGCATCACGCGATCATTCGATTTTCATTCATCGGTTTCTTTATTTTTTCATTCTTTCGTAGCGACCGTAAATAACGTGACGGGGGGACATGGAAATTAAGCGACGAGATAGCACCCCGTTTCCCTCGCCAAGAAATATGTATTATCTAGATAGCGGTAGAATCGAAGCCCCTGGAGAGCCGAGCAATTTCGCTAATGTCTTGGTCACGACTCGCTTCTGAATCCTTAAAACGGGTTTCCAATCTGATCATCTTCTGTCTGTATCCTCCTCTGCGACGCCGTCCCAGATTTCTGTTCGCCAAAGCCGAGCGAAATGGCTCCGACTGTTACGTTAACGACGTCTTCGCTCGATCGCGATGAAAAACCGAATGAAGATCTTCGTCCTCGTGTCGTAGCCCATTTCACGAACTCTGAACCCCGTTCTTCGGTGAAAGTTTCTGACCTATATCGATGGATCTTCGAGAACGTATATGGGCAATAGTCTCGACAGTTAATCTTCACTCGGACGATGATTTACTGGATTTATCCGAGGACTATACACCCACGCTCGAGTTTCCAACGATGTCTCACTTTCGTGAGTCTTCTCCTCGTAAATGGACGATTGCAAGCATATGTATTGGTTGAATTTGACGACCTATCCCTTAGAAAACGTCGTATTGGAAATAATTAACCGCGAAGCGGGTAATTAAAAAATAATCCTAGACGCTTTGACGATTGCATAGTTTTCGTACACTTAGCGAAAACTTATTTGCTCCAAAGTCGAGGACAAAACGATGTCAAGGAAGATATTGGAATCACAACGTTGTAAAAGATCGCGAATTTAAGGATAATGTGTTAAACACGACCGATAATAATGGTACTTGTTCGAGCGATCGTGTACCGTAATAGACGAGATTAAGAGGCGAAAAGAAGAAAAGGAAGTCGTTGCACGGGTTACGAGAAAGCCGCAACGAGGGTATAAATAAGACGATAAGACCCTCGTCTCTCGATTCCAATACGATCGAAAGATGTACTGGATCGACGTGTTCCAGACTACGTGGGCGTTCAATCGAGCCTGATAACGTTGCCGAAGTTTTTTCTCTATTGTCCTCAATCGATATCCGGGAGTGTCTATTGTTAGAAAACGGAAAATTATTATTTCAAATGAAGATTCTTCTACTATGACAAGCATCCAAACAATCGATGCTTTTGGTTCACCGTCAAATTTTTATTTCTATCACAACTAGTGCCGTCCTAAGATATTTGGCGCCCGTGGGCTACTAACAATAAGGCGCACCTCTTCATAAGAAAATATATGGGAGGGGAAGCGGGTGCGCACAAAGCTATAGCTCTAGATTTTTTCTTGAGCGTTCTCAAGGAAAATCACATATAGTAACGTGGTCATAGGAACAATATACGGGGAAAGGTACGGTGGAATGACACCTTCTCGGGTCCTCCTGCTGCACTACACGCGGATGAGGTCATTTCAATCGCCGGTGCACACGAAACTGATTTGAGTGCAAGCAAAATAGCCGCCCCAAAAGGCTGGCGCCCTGGGGCTATAGCTCGTTTAGCCCTGTGGTTAGGGTGGCACTGATCACAACGAATGATAGTACAACGTAATTGAAACTTCGATAGGTATTTTACAATTTTTACAGATTTTTTTTTTGAACCTTGTAATAAAATAACGTAAACGATTCGGTTTGCCCGTGAAATGTGGAAGAATATGGTTGATTACGAAGGTATAGCACTCGATTCTGAAAAACGTATATACATATATTACGTCGTTCTGTCGTCCAGAACATAAACGAAGCGACAGGATGTCGTGCGTACGGTCGACGTAGGTGGCACGGTAGGAGCGGTAACACGAGAAAACGCGAGGAGGCTGAAGAGGGACAAAGAAATCGGCCACGGTAAGAGAGGAATCGTGCGATAATGTTGCATACATCTTCGTGTCGTGTCAGGACCAGATGAACCACGCGATTAAAGATAAATGAACACGCTGAGTTTGCCCATTTGCTCGATCTCTCTATACAGGCCACGTTTTTCCACGTCGAGTCAAACAGAAATCTATGGAACCTGGAGAGGACTACGAACGATGAAAGACTGGGAAACTGGGAAACTTGCCAACAAAGAAAAAATGCACACGACCCCGTGGCACGATCGTTTGATTACTTTCAAGTGACCTTTTCGTCGTACGATCGTTGCATTCTCGTTAGATCCGCTCAAGATTTAAGCCAAAGGTACCAAGAAAGAACATGATACTTAAAATTCCTTTTCACGACTCAGAGTTTTCAAGAAAGTTCATGGAATATTGCGACAAGATATTTGGTGGCCACGTGGGAAATTAATCGACGAGCGATGCTGGTCAGTTGTGAACCGAACCTATCGAAAGTTTGAGTACTTCAGCTTTAGAATTATCGTTTTCTGTCAATGACGACTAAAAATATTAGAAATATTAAATACTATAATTAGAATTAGGAAATTCAGTAACAATCATTTCATTTCGTCGATATTCATTGTACAAAATGTATCGGCCGTTTATAACGATTAGTTCTCGATCCAGAGGGGACGAAAACCTTCCATGGAATTATTCATGAATATAATTCACACCGTTATCGGATTTATCGTACGGCGGGTCGTCTTTTTTCTTTCTTATTTTTGTACCCGAACCAAGTGTGAAGGAACGCTTTCCGCCAGGTTTATTTAGCCGTTCCCCGACACCGGCACCGACTCGACATGACACCGAACAGTCCCCAAAAGAAAAACAAGATCCGAAGAAAATGCGTGGGCTTCGTTATCAGAGACTCGGTAATTTATGCACGCGGCACTAGTAGATTCCTGTTCTTTAACGGACTGCCCCCGCACCGGTCATATATCATCGTATAACGCTATCGGGACTGAATAATCAATTAATAAAGAGAATAAATGATTGCTCCATCAACGGAGGGACGGGCATAAATCTTTCGGTATTACTTGTCGCGTTCGAGATTATTGTTCTTAAAAAAATTGATCAACCCCCTTTTTCATTCGATAAATCATCTCCCGACACTCTCCGTCGCGTCGTATAGAAACATCGCCAAAAGCGATATTTAACTGTTCGCGGTTCCATTCATTCCGTTCGACGGATCCAGTTTGCTAACAAATTGAATTTGTTTCAAACCAACGTATCGAGTATCAAAGTAAATATCCGTTTCATAAACAGAAGACTGTTTGTTTCTTTCTTTCTTTCCAAAGATCAAACATTTATCAAAGTATCAAGCATTTAATCTGTTCAATTATATTATATTTATGGCCTCGATCACTGTTGAACCATCTCACCCAACAAGAGGGCTCGCTACACTTTCAGGGCTCGTTAATCTTTTTTAAAACGTATAATTGGAAACGTTAATTGGGTTACACGAGCGGGTCTCGCAGTCCGGTCGAGATAAGCTCTTTGTTACGTGTATCAAAGTGACGATGACCCGTTAGGAGGAGAGAAAAATTTTAATTAGACGACTGGTAGCCGTGGAACAATGCCAACCTCTTTGACTTCGAAATGCACGGCAGGAAGGCGAAACTTTTTAACATTATCTCGTGACAACGATTGTACAAATACTAATTGAAATTGTTAATCGGATGGTGCGATCAAATTTTATAGCAATATTCACGAAAGAATTCAATTTTAAATTCTTGCTATTCCGCTGAGGTTGTTCGTTTATTATATATAATAATTTACAACGCCGAGCGAAACTAAAGCGAAGTTAACACTAAACGTACCGGCACTTTCCATATACCAATTCCTACCATAAGGGTTTGACCCCTTCCGAAATAAACGTTGATTTTTATAAAGAAATTCTTCATTTATTAAAGGAAATAATTCGCAACATAACTTCTGATTTCTAATAAAATAATCAAACATACTTTTTTATTTTTTATAAGTAATAAAATCAATTGATTTCACACTTTTTACATATGATTGGTTTCTCCTTCGTACATTTGAAATCTTGAAATCGGTCACTTGACCCAGCTTGGTACGTTTAGTGTTAAAACGAGTAACAGTGATATTCGCGTGATAGAGTGTACTTGTTCGTCCTAAAACGGTTCGGATTGTTCTCTGTGAATAAATTCGGAAAATAAGAAGGTAGGGATTATTATCTCAAGTTCAATGGTCAGTAAAAGGGTGAGGTAACAAGGCCGAGGTTCGAGGATGACTAGTGAGGATGAAATCGTCAATTATTGAAGTTTGATTTGCGGTGTTTGAAGGAAGATGAGGAGTTCGGATTATCTTAAATAAAAATGATATAAAGCTATACATTATGGAATAAATAAGACTTTGAATCATTTCGATTCTGTTAATGGGATTTTATACGGTTTCTCCTAACTGTTACAAGGATGCATTAATAGCTAAACATGGTTCTTGTCGCGCGACAAGTTGCGTGCATGCAGTTACATCACCCCCCACCACATTTCTTTGGTTAACCTTTTCGCTACGTAACGCACGTGTATACGAATCGTAAAAAAATCGACAATTAATAATAAATAGTGTATGAGCAAAATAACTATTAATAGGGATGACAGAAATGTTATGAGTCTTTTTTGAAAAGCAACAGAGATTCTTATTTTATTACCATTCGCGTAGGTGTGTAATCGATACCATTATTTCGATATTAAATATTTGTTAAAAGATTTCTTTTTTCTTTTTGTGTAAATAAGTGTTCGACTTCTACGTCCACTTATACGATTAAACGAATCGTAATATGTAATTGTACGAAAAGCATTGCCATTCAAATGAGTAATAAATATTATAAGTATAATATATAGAAAAGAAAAAAATATTGTGTCACTTACTTGAGAAGCACCCGTTACATCCGAGATTATTGATGTTCATAGCGTACCGAATGTACGTGAAAACGTATAATTTCGCGTACATACCGCCTCCCTCTCCCAAAGACTTGATTCCATGCACCGTACCCGTTAACTCGAAACCTTAACACTTTTTTATTGTCGAATCTGACCGTGATACCGCGATTTTGAACCACAAGAAACTTTCGAACGAACAATGTGTATTCACCGCGTCGCGTATCAACTTGGAGCCGGTCGACAGTCAGCTGGTAAAATGAACGTGGAATCAGTCAGGATTCGTCGAGAACAGAGCGGTCACGGTGTAGATAGTCGTTCCACGGCAACATCAACATCAACTTTGCCACAATTCCCTGGTTGCACATGTTGCTCGTTATATTAAGCAGTCTTCACACTGACCGGCATCTCGTGAACACGTGAACGGATCGAGATAAGTATCGAGACGATACACACGATCGATACCGACGCGAATAAATTTCGATATCGAACTGTCAACAATGACGCATCACGCGAAAGGTATGATTATGTTAAATGGACGCTGATTGGTTGACAAAGACTCTAGCATAACCAATGATGCTGTCTGAACGAAAATGGCGGTTAAGTGTGGTTTTGCATGAAGAATCGAAATTATCAATATATATAATTTGTCACAACTTTGTTTTTATTTTCAGATTGTAGATTATTGAATCACTCGTAAGATTGTAACACAAATGAACGTATCGGCGTGGATTTTATTATAAGGGAGAACGTGTATATTCGTTACAGACGATCGAAAAATATACGATGAATTCGTGACGTGCGATAATCATGACAGTTCGGTATGGCTGGACGCGAATTCTTGGCGCGCGACAAACAACGTAATGACCGTCGATGTTAACGACAACGTGATTCTACTGTCAAGAAAACGAAACTAATTGTCGGCACGGTCGATAAGAACGTCCGTTCCTTTATGTTTTTCACACCAAACTCACGCACCCGCGTTCCTTCGCACGTCACGCGTCAGACTGACATTCCAGGTCAAGCGTCCCTGTCGAATTCTGATTCGTCAAAATTGTCACGTGGGGTGGAGCGGAAGGGGAGGGAACTTTCAAATTTTTAACACTACGCGCCACAATTACGAATCAGTTCACTTTTTCTTTTTTTTTTTTTTGTTACAGTTATTAAACATATCCGGAGAAGATTACTGAACTTTATTAATACATTGATGACTGCGTGCGTTTATCTCTATACATTTTGGAATAGCCTAATTGAATCGTTTTTTCATTTTTGTCATATTTATTGATACGAATGTCTAATGCAACTATTCATTGATTTTAAATACAGCAAATCATTTATATAAATAAATTTGTATATATATATAAAAAATGCGAATATCAGTTTTTAATAAAAACTGAAGAATAACTAATAACTTTTTTCTTTAAATATGCAAACATGTGTCCTGTGTACACCTATTTTCCTATTTTCCTTGAATCTTTATAAAACAATCTTTGAAATATAATTCCACTAAATTTTGTGTTCCACAATTAGTCAAAACAATTAATATTCACTCTTTGTTGTTTTAATGTCTTTAAATTTCGAACGAACTGTAATGAACCAATAAACCATAGATTGGAGTAAACACAGAAATTGCATAGAAACATTTGTTCCACCGTCAATGTATCAATATCAATTATCAGTTGTAAACTCGAGATATACCACAACGTAAGTATCGATAAAAAGAATTAAAATAATATCTTGAAAGGAACAACAGCGAAGAGGTACCTCCATGCAAAAGCACACCTTATCGGTACAAGGAATCAAATAAAGAAACGTTTTAAAGTTACCTCTGACCGGGCAGCAGGTCTTCGCCGACCAATCGAACTCGAGGGATCCTCACCGCCTGCCTGTTCGTTTTGCTAACTTATTTCAAGATCGGTCCCGTCGCTTCGTAACGCGTGTCCTCGTTGATTCGGCCGAACGTGCGTGTCCATGCGTAAAAAGCGTGCGTACTACGAGACTTAAATTGATACGTCTAGTACAACGAACACTGTACCCCTCGATAAGCTAACTCGCGATTGTTATTCGACCGTTTGCGCCCCGGCCTAAGATGAGTACTTAGTTCGCGTAGTTGAGTGCGGGCGTAATAAGACTGCCTGCTGACGGCGGTAGCGCGGTTCGTGCCCGCAAGCGGCAGCAACCAGGGAAGCCCCTCTACCATGGCACTCTCCTGCAACTCCTCCGAGCAAGCCAGTCAGCCATCCGTGCCGACTCGCCTGCCTACCAAGAGCCCAGAGTGGGTCCCTGGTACCGGAGTTCCATCCTGAATCGAAATGGTCGCTTTGCTTTCCATCCTTTGCGCGAATCATGCGAAGCTCCGGGCACGATTCGCTCCGGGGGACCGAAAGGGGTCCCCACCGTACTGGATTTTGCCTGAGGCTGCACGGTCGATAAACGGGTACCTATCCTGTGCAACAATTATACGCAATTAACAACATGATCTACAAGTGCAGCTCAAGATCATTGATCACATTTTACACATTGATAGATATTGAAATGTCACAACTATTGATGCACGGTTTTTTTGGATACAAACGGTTGACAGTATTAGAAATTTCAATTATCGCTCGTTCATGAAGTCGGTTTCTCAAAATTTATCAAAACAATTTCGTTTGCACAGTAGTAAAAAAGAATTATGTTATTAGAAAGCATTCGTTTTTATTTTTCAACTTCGTATCGATGCCGCCAGCGACATCTAGCACCAAGCGAAACAATTAGTGAAATAGAAAAATGCTTTGGTTCGCAAGATAAGCGACTTTCATGCTTTACTAGACACTGTTACAGCATTCTATGGTTACAATGTAACTCGAATAACGGTACTATAATTCGCCTAAAACTTAAAAATAGATAATTATAATGATTGCGATCCAGCTGAAACATTATAACCAACTAGCAGTGGAATACCGATATCAAACGGAACTAAATGTTGCTTATTTTTTGCAAAGCTTTTTTCACTTTTTCACTTTGTTTATTCAAAATTAATCAAGATAATCTTAATACTTGCTTCAATGGCTTTCTTTCAGTTTAGAGAACGGTGGTCCAAGCTTCTTCAATTTCTTCAGAAGGTTCGGTTTCGTGACCAAAGCTTTAGCGATCGAATCGGTCAACGCCTGTTCTTGGTTGTACGGTGGAAACGGCATACCCTCCAAATTGTACAGATACACGACACCTTCGACGTCCGCAACCACCAACTGATTGCCGTCCGGCGTAAAGTCAATCATGACGAATCTAGCGCTGTTAGGTGACACAGTAACGGACGAGGGAGTATATGTTCTCCTCTTAATGTCCCATATACAGATCTCATTGTTAACAATACTGGCGATGATCGTAGAGTGCGTAGGACACCATACAGCGTATCGAACGCAGGCCATTGTCGTAGACATTGTGATTAATGGTTCCGTGAGTCCTTCCGCCCAGATTCGAATGCACCAATCGGCGCCACAGGTTAAAAAGATTTTCGGACAGTAAGAGGAGAACATCAACGAGTACACTGGTCCATCGTGTGCTAGAAAACTGTCTATATGTTGATACAGATAATTTGTGGAACATTTGTAAACGCAACCCTCGTCGGAAGCGACAAAATAGTGTGTACTCAAAGTGGGATGTCTACAAAGCACCAACACTCCAGGACTTCGATTAAACGATACGGCATAGGTATTGCAATGAGAAGTTCTGGCAACGCCCGGAAGCGTACCCTCTATTCTAAAAATTTTCATAATCTTCGTCGAGGTGAAGTCTGAAACGTATCGATAGGTGCGTATACAACCATCCTGATCGCAAGTGTAGATTTGTTCCTGGTATTCGAACTGCTCGTCACCGGCCCACCATTGAACTTGCCACTGCGGTGAACTCGAAGATGTAGCCTTCTGACTTCGTCGTACAACGTTGACCTCTCTACTACTCACATCGATCACTATGATCTCGCCATTGTAAAAACCAACGGCTAACAAATTAGGTCGGTCCCTACTCCAATTAATATCCGCCACCGGACTATCAAAAGTATAACATCGAGCTGGGATATCAGGATTCTTTGCGCTCCAAAGTAACACCAGACCGTTTTTCGTTTGCGACTTTTTCTTCGCTCCGTATCCCACCGCTAAGATACTTTTATTCACGTGATTCCAACGGAACGCGGAGACCGGCCTTCCGTCACTCGATTCGCAACAATTCGTCCAGAGAAGATCCAAACTGTAAGTGAACTCTAGATCAAGACTGCAGGGATCCTGCTTGATCAGTCCGGTGAAACGTTTCTGAGCGTGAATGAAGATATTGCTTGCTATTATACGTTCTATCACTCGTACAGCATTCCAGAAATTAACGTGCTGAAATATATACGTCAACTCATCCTCGGATGTCTTGCTCCCTAACTGTGTCTTCATCTTTGGCAATCTGGACTTTAGTTCCTACGAGAAATTCACTTGATTACTTTGTGAATCTTAAGAATATAGTGATAAAAAAGTATGAATTGAGGTTTATTCAAACCTCTGATTGCAACAATTGTTGTATCGATTCCTTTGTATGTATAACATATAAATCATTTTTCTTAAGCATCAAATCAGGCGCAGCATAAGTATCATGTATCACCCAATTGTTCACGAACATGCCTTGATT
Organism: Stelis phaeoptera; assembly: GCA_943735885.1. NCBI lineage: Eukaryota > Metazoa > Arthropoda > Insecta > Hymenoptera > Megachilidae > Stelis > Stelis phaeoptera. The sequence continues at coordinate 12,377,211 of OX030933.1, forward strand.
TCTGCGTTTTATATGAACAAAATACGTCCCCCGCGATTGCGTGAGCACCTGTATAGTCTGAGTTTCCGAATCTACCAATTTCCTATTCGATCCAGGTCCAATTGTTTTGTACTCGTAATTCTCATTCTCTTCTTTAATCGCCAGTCCCTCTGGCGTACGTAAATCGCCCGTGCGTGGTTGCATCTCGAAAAGGAAGAACGTTTCCGTCTCCCTCAGGATAATCGTCACCCTTTCCGGTCGGGTCGGAAAAATATTTGGATCGATACTGATTAAACGAAAAAAAAAACTTTAGAAAATAAACAACTTCTAACTCGTTAATTAACCCTTTGCGGACAATCAGTGTAAGTTATTTTTTCATTTTTACTTTTGTTAATATCTGTCCGAATCATAAACGCTTCCCAAAGAGTTAACATAATTATAAGGATGACATAACGGTTATCTGGTTGATTTTTAAATTCAATATCTGAATTTGAAACTCACATTGAAATTACCTAGGTAGATTAAATTGAGAAGGAGCTTTATCATCGTCCTCGACATACGATTCCACCGTTTGAGTGGATAACAAACTTTCAAAGTGCACATCATCGTCTAGAACCGCGCTGAGATGTATGGAAGAGGTTCTGACGACCGAGAACGAACTTGTTTTCAAACTGCTCAAACCGGAAGGGGAAGGCAGCAATTGACTGCCGCTCGTGCTGCCAACCTGTGACAATCCGATCGTTTCGAACGCGGTTATCTGACGTTCGTCGATCGAGCTAAACGTTGGATGGGTCAATAATTTTGGTGTAACATCGATGTCGTTATCTATGATATGAAACGCTTGTCGTTTTCGTAGAAGAACTGAGGTTAGGTTCTTTCCCGCGATCTTACGCCTCCCTACTCCGCTTAGTTTAAACCTCGACGAAGCTGGACTCTCGAATTTCATACTTAGAATTCTCGAGGGAATCCTTTGCGAAGAATCTGTTTCGTCTGCCTTCATTCTAAAAAAAATAAATCAACTGTCACACATTGTACTTTTCTGCCAAAATAATAATTTCGTTTATTAATACCCGAAATTGAATAGCTTTCTTTATATCCTGCTGATCCTTATCTGTATTTAGGAAACAAGAAACTATTTATAGAATTTATTGATCTTAATGTTCTTTATACGTAATTTCGTTAATAACATTACTTACTTTCAACGCGTTTTAATTATTTTGTTTTCAAGTATCAACGTAGCTTGGTTGTCTGTAACTCCATGGTGATGTAAAAATCGATTTTCAGGTGACTATTATTTCGTCGATATTTAAATATCAGATGTATATTTATTAATTGTATACCTCTGTATTCTTGGTACGATAACAATAGCGATGGATTTTAAAACTGATAAATGATGTGATTAAATCTAACAAATTAAATAAATTGTAGATTATAGATAATGAACGTGGAAAAATTCAAAGCACTCTGAGCGAAAATCATCGATTTGCATCAATCACGTACTCTATCGATGCGATAGGGAACTTGTAGATAACTGGTTGTACAAACGGTCGATAAAAAGTATAGAGTACAGCGTTAATCAAACGATGACTTTAACTGGCCGTATTTAAATCGCAATTCGACAATTGCAACTGCACCCGAGCTGCGAGCAAGAAAAATAAAACGTTTAGTACGTAACATTCCTGTGAACAATCGTTAAAGATAACGTTAATCGTAGATAAATGTTGAACGCTCGGTCGTTGAATCTCTTACGTGTTATTTCGAACATCCGTTTCACGAAAAATCATGAAAATCAACTGATGGCACTTGCGCAATCGCGACATCGGTATAAGTGATATACGTCAGATTATTTTGGAACAAGCGTTAAGTTTGCAGAAGCATAGGTAATTTGTTGAGGGGACCCTGCAGTAAAAAGACCAAAGTAAGTGACATGAATTATGTCAGCAATGGCAGACGCTACTTGACTCGTGCATTACTTCAACGAAATTCACACGACTTCTTTCTCCCCTTGTTTTTTCTACTCTCGCTAAACGTCACCCGACTAACTTCGTCATTCAATTTTCGGCTAATATATTGACAAAAAAGATTGTCCTGTACGTGACAGTTTATTGTTTTCCATGAAAAACCTATTGTACACATTAATGTTAATTTTTTTCTACTATAAATTCTGTGCTTTTGTCATGGACATATGACTTCCGATCTTGTTCATGGATACCTGATCCGTAACATCACCAATGCCAATAGATTCAGGAAAGACGACGTTAAACGACTGTGAATCCAAATCGCATATTTACATTAATCCTATATATTCTTAACCTTTATTATTTTCTGGTATTTATGTACAATATTGTTAGATGTTAAACGATGTTTTATAAGGACTGTCATATTGTTTTTCTCATTTCGTCGCGATAGTGTCGTTGCTGTCAAATGATAAAAAAAACTGATAACATCATTAAGAATGTGCTGTTACTTATTTTACTGAACAATACAAAATAATATATAACATTTTTACCTTTTTTTTTTTCTCTAAAACATCTGTTTATTTTGTAATTGTTCTATATATTTTTATTTAAAAGTAATAATATCAATCTGTTCCTTTTTAAGAAAGCTTTTCAAGATGAGCACTACAAGGGAACAGGCAGGACCATCAAAATCATGGGATTCTGCTACAGAAGAAAAAGAAACAGATAATAGAACATTTGAATGTAATATTTGTCTAGACACGGCAAAAGATGCAGTTATTAGCATGTGTGGACATTTATTTTGGTACAACTTTTATGATAGTAACTAATGGCAATGATGCATGCTGTTAATGTACGAAATAAACTTATGCATAATTGTGCGTTTAGTTGGCCTTGCTTACATCAATGGCTGGAAACACGACCCATGAAGCAAACATGCCCTGTCTGTAAAGCTGCGATTAGCAAAGATAAAGTCATTCCCTTATACGGACGTGGTGCTACAAGGCACGAAGATCCAAGGTGAGATACGCATTTATTAACGTCATGTTAGAATTGTATCGAAGATTAAATTATGTTTTATTCCAGGAATAATGTTCCACCACGTCCTGCCGGACAGAGGACAGAACCTGAGAATAATCTTGGATTTTCTAGTTTTGGATTTGGAGATGGTTCTTACATGTCTTTTGGTATTGGAACATTTCCATTTGCATTTTTCACATCAACTTTCAATTTTGGAGAAACACGACCAAGCGCAGGTGAGTAATTAATAAAAACTGATTTGTTTACGATTATCGTGTAAACAAATTGAACTTAAATATTTTTGTTGGTACAGCTGCTAGGGGAACACCACAGTACGAAGAAGAACAATTCCTTTCCAAGGTATTTTTATGGGTGGCACTAATATTTATCTGTTGGCTCCTGATGGCGTAACATTTCTGTTCAACGATACTACTTGCTTCGTATCTTGTAATCTTATACGACTTGATGGATTGATTCATTACATTTTTATTAATAAGTCAGTCTTTTCCCGTTTGTAAAATTACCGTTACTCGCTGTAGTAACTATACCTGCTTGAATAAACAAACGGGTTTTAATTGTTATAGCTGTAATAACATTTGTACATGTACATATACTTTGTTTTCAATCTTTTGTGATTTTACTAAAACAAAAAAGAAAAAAATAAATAAATTTTGTATCTAAACATAACATTATTAACATTATTATTGATGCTGTAAAAAGAAAAACAAGAATATAGAGGTTAGTTTCTTGTATTTACATCATCACGTATGACATATAATGTGTAAACACGTGTATTCAAGCAGGTTACTTTCCTGGCTTCGGAAATTCCAAAGCCTATTATTACGATATTTATGTATATGTATATAGATATATACTATTTTTAGATATATAAGATATGATTTGTCCAACGCAAAACACATTGATTTTTAGCAGAAATCTAATGAACATAGTTTTATTACATCAGCGTAGACCTTCACGGTTTACATTTATTTATCGGTATTAGTTATTAAGTCATTGGTACCATGTGCAAATGCAACAGGTTGCAATTATATAATATACGATATTGTAATATAAGAGTAATATACATATAAACGTAAGAACATAATCTGCTTATTTATCTTTTGCTTTTATTTGCGTTGTGGTTACGGCTGTAGGAGACGAGAAGGCAATTACAAAGGCAAATTATGGTCACCTTGTGACAGGAACAAGTTTTCGACCATTTATGTTTTATAGTTTGTTTACTAGTTATACCGAATGGAAATTCACATTCCGTATATAGTAGCATTGATACAGGGAAGTTGATGAATTTTACAAACAAACTGTTGCTAATTGAAAGCACTGTGTATTAAAAGTACATGCTAATACGATTCATTAAACATGATTTGTATATTCTTTAAGAATCAAACATTGTAAATTGTCTTACTAGTTTATTTAACATATATTAATTTCAATAAAGTAGAAGTATGATATATCGTTTCTTTTTTCTTTTTAAATAAAATCCTTTGATTTCTCATAGTAATAATATCAACAAAGAAAACAATGAATCTTACGAGAACGAACATATTTCGTGAATTATATAAATTGAATGATTTATTACAGACTATAAGGTATACATATATAGTAAAATAATTTAATTGTAGTATACTGCAACAACATATTGAACAAATAAGTATATTACATAAGTTTGAATGATAATATAATCTACTTAAATTATTTACTACCTTTCATAATTCTAAGCTTTACTATCTTGCTTCTGAATTTTTCCCTTTTTTTTTTAATATTGTTAACTCTTTATTTGCTTCATATTAAATGTGTTTATTCGGTAAATAAACAATAACGCTATGCAGAATACAAACAAAATTAATATGCATAGGGTACCCTACTACATAAGCTTCAGTTGTACCATCAACTATTACCTGTAAAAGTTTTCATTTGGTTTTTAGAAAAATGAAGGTAATCACATTCTCTGATATACTTGAACAACTTTAAATAATATCTCAAATGTCTTTATCCTCGGTAATATATAATTTTGTTTTGCTTCTATAGCAATTTGAAATAGCCAAAGTATGACAACTAAAACTTTTGAGTAAGGGAGCCCAAACATTCTATAACGATTGATTTTGTCACATTACGGATCTAGCGGTTGTATCACAGATTGCAGCTCCTCGGGGAGGTAATATAATGCTCCCTTATCTATGTGAAAATGAGGTACTCAAAGACAGCAACTGGTGCATTAAAAGGTTTTCTACATCGTTTACTACCTGGTGCTTATAATAATAATTATATTTTAACTATTAAGAGAGTGCAATGTATGAAGTCATACATACAAAGTATGCATACATAATATACTTTCATTCCTACTTTACATGTATAACTTTGAGCTTAGGGTATGATTATTATATTTACTTGGTTGTTAATGAATAATCATTTTGATTTATAAGAGTAGTTTCTACTTCTATTTACAAATAAATGTAAAAAAAAAAACATACTATTAACAAATAAAATAATTAATAATACAGACACGATTATATCTCAAATTTACAAATACTTATTCATATTTAGCTAAATTTTATATCTCATCCTTTGTTGCCTTTTTTGTAAAACCTTTAGAAACTAATAAATCATTGCATTCTTCTCGAGTTAATTTTGACAAAGGCAACCTTTCTATTTCCTGAAAAACACAAAATTCAAAACTATCTTATTACCATAAATGTGTTTATTATATTATACCTCATCATTCTCATTGAACAGAAGAAGTTCTGGAACTGCGCCTAGAATATGTTTGAATTCAACATTATTGCTACAAAATTTTGTAAGGACATCTATATGTATAAATGAAATACGCAATGATATTTATGTTTATAAAAGAAAAACTAATCACACCCTATAGGTTTGCAATATTTGTACCTAATTTTTACATATGCCTAACATAATTTACATACTCAGCAGAAGTTTTATGGATTGCCATAAAAAAATAAATGCTTCAAAAATTATACAGTACTCAGTAATGACTCTTACATAAGGATAATTATCTGATGTTTATCAGTAATGGAAATAGAAATTTTCAAAATCAAAAAGATAATCTTGAGCAAAGACGTTTGTAAAAAAATTGTATAATTTATAAATATGTATGATATTTCAACAATTTCTAATTAAGGATACTAGTTTGGTACATCTTCGAAGATAAATTGTTTAACTTCTGGAAGCACGTTCAAACGACAACCGCTGCAGCTCTGAAAACATTTTTCATTACTTTAATACTTTAATCTATCATGATTTGACATAAAATTATAACACATTGAACGAATGAACTTTGCGTTGATCAGATTAGATATAACTAATACCTCGATTCTTGCAAACGCATAATTATTAGTAGCTGAATTAACATGAAAAGTCACAAAAGCAAATGCAAAGAAGAAGATGACAGCTACTGCAGAGGCCATGTTTACTTCACTAAAGCGGAAACTGCGTCCGATGATCAGAATCAAACTCTGATCTTGTCAATTGATTTCCAGTAGCGTTTACAATGTTTCATAAAATGTTATACGTATCGTATACATTTAATTTAAACAAAATACATAAAAAAAATGTCATTCTCTAAAATCGATTTCACATTGGAATTATTTTATTTTTCTTCCATACTTTTTGTATTTTATAATATAATGATTAAAGCCCGTACAACAGAGATAACTTAATGCTTGCAGTATAATTTATACTTCTTTCAACTATAAAAAATATGCCGTTTATAAACATAATATTTAAATTTATAGCACAATTTATTATTATTATTATTATTGACTTGTGCGACATGCGCGTTAAAGTTATCTTGCATGTGTGAAAATGGCGCTTTCTTGTGCGAGTAAGTTATTTGCTTATATTATTTTTGTTTGTATAGAAATCAAAATATTGATGCTATGTTTCTATTTTTAACGCGATACATTAATAATAGAAATAAGCTATTTATTTTAGCATCAAGACAGATGATTTATACCGGCATTTATTAAACATAACCTAAAATACTTTGCGTTACCGCCAATCATTTAGACAAATAAATGTGTACTTTCAGTTTCTAATGAAGTGCCGGAGCATCCAGTCATATCTCCCGTATCTGGATCGATATTTGAAAAGAGATTGATCGAGAAATATGTAGCAGAAAATGGGGTAGATCCTATCAGTGGGAAAGAATTGACCCTAGATCAACTGATAGATGTCAAAAGTGGGATATTTTTTGTATAATTTTTCACAACGCTATTGGGTTTTGCATAAGACTGATAATTTTTTAAATTTTTCTAGCTACCGCAATTGTCAAGCCTAAACCACCAAGCGCTACATCCATTCCAGCTATACTGAAAATTTTACAGGACGAATGGGATGCTGTTATGTTACATTCATTTACACTTAGGCAGCAGCTTCAAACAGCTCGGCAAGAATTATCTCATGCTTTGTATCAACACGATGCAGCGTGTCGTGTAATCGCCCGGTTGACGAAGGAAGTAACAGCTGCCAGAGAAGCTTTGGCTACTTTGAAACCACAAGCTGGCATTGTTCAGGCTACTACTATTCCACAACCTGTACGAAAATGCATACATTAATTGCTTAATGTTGCCGTAAATATGAAAACACTTATTGACGAGGTATGTTATGTCGTAGGCGCTTGCAGTGGAAGCTGGTGGTACAGCAGCTCAACCCATGGAGCAAGCTGGTATTACTGAGGATGTAATACAGAAACTTCAAGAGAGAGCTACAGTTCTTACGCAAGAAAGGAAACGTCGGGGACGTTCAGTTCCCGAGGATTTGCTTCCGCAAGATAGTATTCGTGCATTTCAAACGCTCGCGTCTCATCCTGTAATATTTCCCATTTCATTATTTTCTACAGAAATTTGTTCAGTATATGATTGCGATTTTCATTTATTTTTAAGGGTCTCCACTCTGCCAGTGTGCCTGGAATACTTGCACTCGATATACACAGTGCCGATACCAGTAAGATCTTAACTGGTGGAGCTGATAAAAATGCTACAGTATTCAATAAAGATACAGAGCAAGTTGTTGCAATATTGAAAGGGCATACCAAGAAGGTATAATTGTTTACACATGTTTAATATTTATTTAACATCTTTTTATAAGTTTAACGCGTTTATTATAAATTAGGTTACTCGAGTAATTTATCATCCAGAAGAAGATATTGTAATGACCGCATCACCGGATACTACAATACGTGTATGGAATGTTGGGACTAGTCAAACAACATTGTTATTGAAAGCTCATGATGCTCCGGTAACTGGCCTCTCTTTACATCCAACAGGCGATTATTTACTAAGTTCGTCGTTAGATCAACATTGGGCGTTCTCGGACATACGTACTGGTAGATTATTGACTAAGGTACATTGATAAAAACTCTAAACAGATTTTAGCGATACCTAAATTGTAATACGATACATTATTTGCGCTTATAGGTTGCAGGACAAGCTACTCAGCCGTTAACTACGGCTCAATTCCATCCCGATGGGTTGATTTTTGGTACCGGTACCGCGGATTCTCAAGTGAAAATTTGGGATCTAAAGGAGCAGTCGAACGTAGCTAATTTTCCAGGTCATTCGGGACCAATTACTGCGATTAGTTTTTCTGAAAATGGTTATTATTTAGCTACCGCGGCGGAGGATTCTTGTGTGAAACTTTGGGACTTGCGTAAATTGAAAAACTTTAAAACCCTTCAATTAGAAGAGTCGTACGAGGTTAAAGATATCTGTTTTGATCAAAGTGGAACGTATTTAGCAGTAGCTGGAACGGACGTAAGGTAAGGATATTGTGTCTTTGTTTTGATTGTCTAAGGAAGAATACTATTACACATTTTTTTGTTTGTTTTGTTTTCAGAGTGTACTTGTGTAAGCAGTGGCAAGAACTGAAAGTGCTTAATGATCACACAGCAGCCGCAACCGGTGTTCGATTTGGAAAACACGCTCAGTATATAGCCTCTACTAGTATGGACAGAACATTAAAACTGTACGGGTTACCTTGAACACTTAGTACACTATTTTAAGGACAATTTAAATTAGAATTTGTAGAATAAGTTTACAATGAATGACAATGATGGACGCATTATGAAGATCATTTAATTCAGGTTCAGTGTTTTCAATATTTTCAGAAACAAAGTACAAATATTGAATATAGTAATTCATAAATTTAACATTATATAAGCAATTATTTTTATGAGAAAAATGTAAGCGCTTTCCGTCTATCTCGAAACGCTACTCAGGACACATGTTTAAACAATGAAATAAAATTTGTTTTGAACAAACCAGTATAAATTGATTTACTCTATAATTTTGGATTACCAGTGCGTTTAGTATTAATTAGAAAGAGAAATGTATGAGATATATAAATTACATGTTTAGATGCATGGACGAAATAATGGTCATCACGCGCGTGCATTGGTAATGGCGCCACCAGTCACGTGCCTTTTAACCTAACCTAATATCCATTGTCCCCAATATTCAATCTCGAAACCAAATTAATAACAATGGCCGTCGCAGTTGGCTGTCATTCGGAGGCATACACAGATTACGTGATGGTTGAAAACGTGTGGCAAGCGGCAATCGCTACCGATCGGTCCGAGTGATCGTTTTTCAAATGAAATTAACGTGACGTGCACTGCGCTAAAGGATGATTTTCTAGTGGGTGGTTGTATATCGTAGTGTCAACTAGTGACCGCGGATGACCAGCTGACAATGTTTTGTCATTAGCATATATTAGTGTTTAGCGGGCGATCGCGGTAAATCAAGAATGTTCAAAGCCGAAGAGTCGTCCAGAGACAGCTTCCTTCAGCAAACAAAGGCTGCTAGGGAAGAAAGGGCCCACGAGAAAGACAGAGAGGCTGCTGTCACCTTAATTCAGGCTTACGTTAGAGGATGGTTAATTCGTAAAAAAATATTGTGAGTTTGCCGTTATCGAATCATTTAGGAACATTCGTTTACTGCTGAAGATAATTATAATTTCCGGTTATTTTTAATATTGTAAACAAGCTGTTTGTAGTGTTAATCTGACGTCGATAATTATTTATTTACACGTACTTTGTATTCTTTCATTTATCACTGGAATGTTTTGTATTTGTATTTTCTTATTATTAAATTATCGGACACGTATCAGTACGCATCGGCATTATCCGTGATTTTTATTTGTATATTTGTTTCAAGTTATTATGCTTTCAAGCAATGGATTAAATTAAAAATAATTAAATAAGCGATATAATTTCCAGAGAAGAATTTGATACAAATTTTTTCAACGATGCTGGTACAGAGACAAACATAGAATTAAAACCTGCTTTGTACATGTATAAAATTATTTCTAAATTTTTGTACGTCTACAAGAAAGAAAGGGATCAAGAAAGAATAGAAAAGTTATGTAGGTATGTTCAGGTTTGTTCAAATAATATATAAAAAATGTATGGGATGATAAAAAGTTATAAAGAAACTTCTAAGAATAAGTATTTCAGATATTTAGTATTGACTCTTGATTCAGAGTCACCGGAAACATCGTATGTAGGACTCTTGCTAAACAAAGATCATTACATATCATGGATATTACAAATGAAAACCATATTACTTTACTGTTTGACCGGTTTAGAGAATCTTAAGCCAGAGAGAGTAACCGATCACAAGTCCATCCATTTGAGATTACATACATTAGTTAGTTTTACATCACCAGGGACATGGGCAATTCAGAAAGTAGAAGGAATGGAAAAGCTCAAAGCTGGTATGAATCAGCTTTGTGCAAATATGATGGGCCACCTAGTCAACAATGGATTCTATCCTATTATGCAGGTGATTATCATATTAATAACAATCCAACCGATATCCGATATATTATACATGCTCTGCAAGAAGCACATGCTAATCATTTGTAGAAACAAAGGTGACAGATGTATTTTTCTTATTCCAGGCTTTCTTGGTGAAGGGATTAGGTCGAGTGGAAATTGCTTTAAAACCAATCGCACTTTCAGCAGCAGTCACATTGGCGTTAAGGCCATTAATTTCTTCTCAGATGTCAGATAAATTAGTATCATTATTTTTGATTAATATTTTCAGCGTGCCTGCATTGGTCTATCATCTAAATAATATATCATCGGTGGTAAGTACATAATAAAATGACCACTCTAAACTATCTTTTACACTGTGTAATGATTTTATCATTTTTAGTGTATTTCATCGTTTATTACTTACAACTTGTTCGCACGAAGTCTGGAATTATTAAATTTAGAACAAAACCTGAGGATAGTTTTTAATGCTCTAGAGGGTAGCTACGCATTGTGTTTGCTAGCCAATTTGATACAATTGGCTAACATTGAAAGGGCTGAAGTCTTGAAAGAGTTATATTTTCCCTCTTTTACGGTACAGACTTATCCTATATAACAGATTTTTTGTTGTTCATCAAATGAATTCTAATTTTGTCAAAATTTTCCAGTTTGTAGTAACAAAAATGTTGGAATCATGCCAGCAATACGTGGTCGCAAAACAAAGTAATTTAACACACTGGCATCCCATTCTTGGGTGGCTTGCACAGAAGGTAGACACTTCTTTGCAAGAATCTATCTCGTATGTAAAATCGCAGTTAGCGTGTCTGTGGACGGGAGGGATAGTGTCGCAATTAATTGGTAACACCGATCACTTTATTTCTGCAAATATATAATCATTGAAGTTAATGCGAAAGGCTCAAATAGAATCTTTTCTTAGGTCAACCTTTAACCGAACTTATCGAAAAGGAAATACCTCCGTCGGTAGAACAACAAAGTTCATCCGTTGGAACCAACATTTTTAGAAGAGCGTTTTTAGAAACACGTACAAACAGAAATAATAATACAAAAAATTATAGAAAGTTGGGTAGTCCAGAAACCACTAGAATAGCGCTAATTTGTTCCCTTTATCAATTTGCTTTACATACACTTACACAGATGAAGATGGAAATATTAACCGGTACGTATGTACACGTACGAGCAATTATAAGTAATAATTATATATGTATATGTTGATGATATAATAGGACTGTGCTACCAGGATAAAATTCTATATCATATGTATTTATTTCTGGGAACATTGGGTCCGCATTGTGGTTTAAAAGCATTTCTAGATCACTTAGCTGCTAATACAAAATGTACAGCGCCTGAATTTCAAATGTTGATATTATTTTCTGATTGTATGACACACTATGTGACGTAAGTACATTCAAGTTTTATGGACATTTACGTAAAGATACTTCTTAAAATATCTAGGTTTGCATTTGTTATCTTCTCCTTTTTAGAATTTTAGACGACATGGAAATGTACGAGCAACAAGATCCATTCAAACTTAACGATTTTGTAACGATATCGTATTTTTTAAATCAGTTTTTGTACAAAGCGGTTCTTAATAATTTGTTTGGTACGTATTACAGCTTTTACATTGATATCTTTGCCTGTAGTCGAAGTTATACAAATTTTTTCATATACCGTTACCGATAAGTAGTTTATCGATGTACTGAAGTTTTAGATGTTCCAGACGTGAAATCAGTTCCTAATAATCCTCTGTTCACTTCTCTTCACACGCTTTTAATGGCAATCTATCGGCGGGACTGTAGACGGACCTTTTGTCCGGACGGGCATTGGTTGGCAAAGTTAAGTATTTCAAACCAAAGTTTCCCTTGTTAGCTTACATAACATGATTATAGAATTAAAATGTTTTTAAAACAGGAAGTCAGAGTATCTGGTTTCCTGGCAGATCTGGAGAAAGGTAAACGAGGCGCTGCTCTTCTTCTTTCGAAAATGCCTCATGTCATTCCTCATTCGGAACGTGTGGTACTCTTTCGTAAACACGTTGCCAACGAGAAAGCAGTGTTGGGATTGACCGAAAGCGCGTGTAACAGTACCCCAACGACACTGATCGTTGTTCACAGGTATTAATACCTTCTTCCTTTTAACGCAGAACTTGTCAAATGAACATACTGACGCGAACGGTTTCCAGAACACGTATAGTGGAAGATGGATATCGTCAATTGGCGATGTTACCGTCTCAGGCGCTCAAAGGTGTGATCAGAGTTCGTTTCGTGAACGAGCAGGGTTTAGCCGAGGCGGGTATCGATCAAGACGGAGTGTTCAAAGAATTCTTAGAGGAGATAATAAAGAAAGTTTTCGATCCGTCTTTAAATCTTTTTAAAGCCACCAGCGAAAATCGACTTTATCCGTCTCCGACATCCTCCATGCAAGATAATCATTTACAACTTTTCGAGTTTGTCGGTCGGATGTTAGGTAAAGCGGTATACGAAGTACGTATATGATGAAAACATAAATAAGAAACTATCGAGAAATCATGTAAATTTACACGTGTTTTTTATTTTCTTATAGGGTATTGTTGTAGACGTACCATTCGCGTCCTTCTTTGTTTCCCAATTTTCTGGCCAAACTGGAGGGGCATTGTATAGTTGGTTGGACGAGTTGGCTTCGTTGGATCGCGATCTCTATCGAAGCCTCACTCTTGTAAAGCATTATAAAGGTGATGTTAAGCAATTAGAATTAACTTTCTCCCTCGACGAAGACGTTCTAGGAAAATTGGTTACGCACGAGCTGGTACCTGGAGGACGAGCGGTGCCGGTCACCAACGAGAATAAAATTAATTACATACATTTAATGGCTCACTTTCGAATGCATATGCAGATAAAGGATCAAACGGCTGCTTTCATCAAAGGATTTCGTTCTATAATCAATCTCGAGTGGTTGGCATTGTTTTCAACTCCAGAAGTAAGATTACAGTTTCTTTGGGATCACGATATTCTCGGGCGAAACTTTTCGTTAAAGTAACCTTGTTTTTTTTTATTTTTTTATTATTAGTTACAACGATTAATTTCGGGCGATAACGTTCCGTTGGATCTACGAGATTTACGAAGACACACACAATACTATGGTGGCTTTCATGATAGCCATCGCGTAGTTTGTTGGTTATGGGATATTTTGGAGAAGGATTTTTCCGAAGAAGAAAGGGGCTTATTTTTGAAGGTATACGGGTTAATGTTATAACAAAAAAGTAATTGTTAACGTAATATTTTGAATATTTAATATTTGTATTGTCCAATAGTTCGTTACAAGCTGTTCTAAATCGCCTTTACTGGGTTTCGCGTACTTGGAACCGCCATTTTCGATTCGTTGCGTCGAAGTCGGCGATGACGAGGACACTGGTGATACAATCGGTACAGAAATATATTATTTCTTTATTGTATCTCTTTATCATATGTGTGTGTAAATTGTTTTCTTTTTAAATTAGGTAGCGTAATCAGAGGATTCTTTACGATTCGCAAGAAAGATCCGCAGAATCGTTTACCCACTTCGTCCACGTGTTTCAATCTCCTGAAATTACCGAATTATCAAAAGAAAAGTACTTTGCGAGAAAAGTTACGTTATGCCGTCACTAGCAATACAGGCTTCGAACTTTCGTAATTCGACAGCTGATTCACGGTGAACGACGATTAAATACGACCGCTCAACATACTTAACAAAAATGTTTATGCAAAGTGATCGAGTGGTGCCTGACCGCCGCGATACGAATTCTCTGGCGAATTGTTTTTTTAACGATACCATCAACTTTAAATCGAATAAGACCGTAACTAATAACACGTTATCCGTGAAAGACTCGAACGGGAAATTATTGAAATTAAATCGAGAACTCGCACAAATTTAACGAACTTAACGATTTTGTTATATTTGTATTTTTTGTTGCCGATATTAAAACAATGTTTTTAGTAAATCGTTTTGGAACTGTTTAATTTTAATTTGGTATTGTAATAAAAAATGTACACGATCTCCACAGTTTGTAGGCAGTTACGAATGTATGTATAATTCTACCGTTCTATTTAATTTTATATCGGATCAATGCGAACCTTTATGTCTATTACTTCGCTTTCGTAGAAATTTTCTGGATTTCAAGTTTGATTTAACACACTGTCTTTCGCCAAACGGTAGATTACTTATGGTGCGAAGCACACTGTACCTCAATGAGCTTAATAATTGCTAATACTTGTGCGCTTGCTAGTTTATAGTATCGTGAATTAATGTTAGATAATTAAATCACCTAAATTATACGAGGTAAGTGTTGAAATGTTCGTACCCATCGGTGCCCAGGGAGTAAAACGAAGATTTTCTACAATTTTCGAATCCCATGCGCAAGTTTGAGGTTCCATTTTAAGGAGACCTATTTTCTCAAAATTTTATACAAACTTTTGAAATGCTATTATACAAGGTTTATCCCTTTGGAAATATATGTGTACATAATACGTCCATGGGCTTCTATGGGTTCAACAGTCTCTGAGTGTCGTCTAAAATTAAAAATCAGTTTGTTCAGGTCGGTGGAAATCGTGAAGTTCCTTCCCCTGCTTGAACGTTTCGAGCTGAATTTCTTGTAATTATAATATCTGCGGTCTTTATAAAAGCAGAAGTGGTTATAGAAGAAGAAAAAGAAAAGGAAAAGAAGGGAGCACAAGGACTGTTTTATCTGCGATATAGCGAGGAACACGATATTAGAGTAAAATTTATTTTTCTCGCGACTTCACGCATATTTCGGCAAAGATGGACTCGTAATATTATCGATGGAAATTCGGTCAGACCAAAGATAGAAGCCTATTTAATGTGAGATGAGACAATTCGAAATATAAACTTTTCATATTTTCCTACACGATCGTATGTAAGTTTTCAGGCCTGTATTCACAGATTGAATAGGGGTAACAAACATCCCGTGCGTTTCTAGACAGATAGAATAAGTTTAAGGATAAATTAGATTTAATTACGTAATAAATAGCTCGTTATAACATATACAATGTGATCGGTAGAAAAATTATTTTTGTTGTCCGGAGAGAAAAAGAACAATAATTTTGGCCTTTGTTATATTACAGCAGGACTTTAATGGATTCGCTGATTCTTGTAGTAATAATTGTGAATACATGCCTCGTAATTACGTGTATAATTAAATGAAATAACAGATAATACTCTTCTCTGTGAGTATATACGTATCATTAAAACAATACATGTATATGATAAATGTGGATATCGATACAGACGTGGATACATGGAGTAAAATGTTAAATAAAACTGTTACGGTTGTAAGATAAGACCGACGATGAGTGTTCTTTTCTCGAAGCCTGCTGTTAGTTTTTCTTCTTACTGTTCCAACTATCATTTACAATTTACATTGCAGCGAAATATCGTGAAACATCAGGAGAAAAACGTTACAAAAACGAAGATTATAATCGGTTTTTTCTTACAAACGTATCAACGATAACAAAGTGTGCTTTGTACATTGCTGGCTTGAATCGTTCGTATTTCTGTAACATTTTTTAATAAAAGTGTATACATTATTGTGATGCAGCAAGAAGAATGGCGGATTCATTAATTTAATACATTCGATGATGATAACGTTAATTTTATTATCCCTTATGAATTATTTACTAATTGTTTCCAATAAGAGATTAAAACTGAACAGACGACGAATTTGTATACGTGAATTTGGAAGTATACGAAGGTATAATTTAATAATTCATCGATTATTTTTAATATTTGGCGCAATATTGAAAGCAAATAATTGTCCATCAATCGAATGAAACATCGAGCGCGATAAAGAACTGATTAATTAATTAAAACACTCAAAACTCGTAATAGAGTTGTATTTTTACTCGTATTTTACGAAGAGGACGCGAAGATCGCCGATTGGGCTGCGCGTTGAGTCAATACGCAGGTCACGTGACCCCCCTTTGTGAGCAATTGGCGCTGTAGACAGCGAAGCTTACCAACCCCCCCAGCCAGTGGCCAGCAAGCTTTGGCTGCAGGAAGACGTGTGCTCTGTTCGTACCGCGACGATCCTTCTACCGCGGTTACGCGAGAGACTCCTTTTTCTCTTTCTCTCCCTCTCTCGCTTGTGTGCGCGCGCGTGTTTTTCGTGTTTGTGTGTGCGTGCTTGATCTCTACGAAGTGGCAGTGTTTCTGGCTCGGCCGTAGGACCCGGACAGTGAGGAATCCTCGGTTGTCGCGATCCACCGAAATAATTCGGCCTTTTACACGCAGACGGAATCGCGGTAGCCATCGAGGACTCGACCGAGCCTTTCTCAGTGTTCCTCTTGTTCCTTTCTCTGCTTCACGCTACCGTATTTCTTTACGGGGCCAAGCACCGCCCCCATTCCACCTCCGTCCCACCGATCGCAACGTTATGAGGCCAGCTGAGCGTAACTCACGCTGAAGAGGGAGAACGAGTGCGTGCGTGTGTCAAACATAACCTAAGCATTGTCATCGTAGCAAACCGCGACTACGTTGGAAAAAAAAGAAAAAACGTGGCACGATCGACTAATCGATTCATGCATCGAGGAATGGTAGTATCGAGCACCGAACCACCGAACAACTCGAGGAACCACGAAAATATGGATTCCATTTTTGGCTGCTTTTGAAGCGAACATGCAACGCCCCGTTTATCTCTGACCGTGTCGTTGGAAACGTGCACAAGGACATCAACTTCGCCTCTTTCCCGGAGGTTATCCTTTGCACGTATCGTTTTTGTCCTCCTCACGGTAAAGGACTCGAGCACAACCGCTAACGTCGAGCGTGTTGTCATGAATTTCTCTTATCTCTAGTTTCCAGCAAGCTTAGCCCTTCCCGCCGTACCTCCGAAAGCGCGCGACGTTTGAACGACGCAACTTGCAGCCGAGTAACAATCGGAACGTCGCAGTCATTTTTTCTCTCTCCGAAACTCGTCGAAACCGACGTTTAAATATTCAACGATTTTACACGTCCAACGGTGACAAGGAACCACAGAAGCTTTAACAGTGTGTCATATTGGACTGAGGAGTAATATTGACGCTTACTGACTCGCTAAGAAAACGTTGCTTCCAAAGTGACTACGGTCCAATCGAAACCACCGGAGCCTGATAACGCTGCTTGCCAACAACAATTCTCGTATAATTTCGAAGAAACGGTGCTTTGTTCCGAACGAATGTTCTCATCGATAATCAAGTGAAAAAAAAAAAAAAGATAAAGGGAAAAGAACGATCCGTCGACGAGTGTGTCGGTGTTCACGTGCGTGTGGAAAAATATTCCGACGAGATAGAACAGTGTTGGCTCGTGATATACAGTGTAAAGAGAAAAAGTGCACGGAAGTAAGGCGCGTTCCGGCCTCTCTGAATCGGCAGGGACGTTGGCGGTGGCGGTGGCGGTGAATTTGGGAAAGGGTTGAGGAGGGTGGCCTGTAGGGAAGAGAGAGGAGATTTTTGATGGCAGTAGTTGGGCCCAGTCGGCACTCACGGGTGTCCATGAGCGTGTCTATGTCGCTGATGCAGGGGGGTGGGGCGGGGGCGACAGGCGGTGGCGGGACAACGGGGACCCATCCGGGGCAGGCGGTCCTCGCGGCGGCTGCCGCGGCCGCTGCTGTGGCCCAGCCACCCCCCACTTACTACCACCCTGCCGCTCCTGCACCCCCGCCGCCGCCGCCAGCCCAGGATCCCGTTCAACCAGACAGACCCATCGGATATGGTGCCTTCGGTGTTGTTTGGTGAGTTTATTTTCAACGCAATTTTTTACCTTCTTCTTATAACAGGGCGAGGAATTATATTGTTGTACAACCCGATTGTTATTAGTTTAATCATAGATTACTGAACTTAAATCAGCGTTACTCTGTTCGCATTAATCATTCGACTTATAGATTACGAATTGAATATCTTTTATATCTCTTTTATTTAAACAAAGTAGGAGAACTGTAGTCATGGATTATTAATTCTTGATTAAAAAATAGAAAAGCAAGAAAAATTAAATTCGACGAATGTTTAGTGATTTAGGGTTAACGCCTTGCCTTACGATAAATATTTATTGCTTTAAAACAAATCAAGGAAATTGAATAGTTACGTATACTTCACAACTTGACAAGTATTAACCGTGTAAATTGTAATCAAAGTTTGAACGGAAGAAGTCACATCTGAACTGTAAGGTGTGTCACGTGTGCGACACGATATTGTAAGCGAAGGCGTTAATACAGTGGTTCTGAACCTTTTTGAAGTCAGGGAACACTTCTGATTATATGAAAAATTTGCGGAACGCCAAAATTAATGATCCAAAAAAAAAAAATTAGAAAATGTATAGTTAAATATATTTAATATATTTTAAAATATATAGTAACTCTATATTTTCATAATTTCTATCAATACATACGAAAGGCGTATATAATACGCTCAGTAAATTGTACGATTTCAAGTAAAAATTAACTTAGCTTTGACTTAGCTCGGATACGTAGGCTTCCTCAGGGGAACGACCCCACCACTCGTTATAATGCTAGAAAGTTAGCTAATTACGAATTTTCTCGAACGAATGCTTTTCCAAGTAAATTTAATTACCGTTGAGTATGAAAGTGTTTATATTACGCATAATGCGTGGTAACTCGAATATTGTAGTGAATAGTGTTGGGGGGAACTTCCTAAGGTAACATTTTTCCTAGAAAAGTCTATCGGCTCGACTCTGTACACAGTATATGTATATAATATGTTTTGTATATTCTGTGTTTACTTTGAATTTTTTTCTGCGACTGAACGACTCGCAGATAATAGATACACCAAACAACGTTTTTCGTACTTTTCGAATTATTTCCTGTCGAAGGTCTAGTTTGAGTAATCACGGCACGTGGTTTGTCTTGGAGTTGGACAAATTTTTCAAAGAATTTTAACGTCTGGAGGAACGTTGGACTAATTAGCGCCACTTTCCACGTTCGTTACGCGACGAACGAGAGCAACTCGGGATCCGTTAGAGAGAGAGTAAACGGCACTTTCCTTCTTAGCGTGCTCGCAAATCGTTTGCCCCTTTCCCAATCTGTCCGGTAATTTGTTAGTCCGATAAGCAGCGGTATAAATTCGTGCACGGTTCTTTTCTAGCTGCTCCCTAGCCTTTTTTATTAAACTTCCTGTTGCCTCGCGTCTTGCAGCTGGCCGCGAAAATAGAATGACGTATTGTCGTGTAAAGCTGTTTGCTCGATTTATCGTCTCTTAAAGCCGTGGCATACGGTGCGACGTTCAATTTTATTTCCGGATACAATCTTATCCGGTCGAGGGGACG
The DNA here is from genome assembly GCA_943735885.1 of Stelis phaeoptera. Taxonomy (NCBI): domain Eukaryota; kingdom Metazoa; phylum Arthropoda; class Insecta; order Hymenoptera; family Megachilidae; genus Stelis; species Stelis phaeoptera. Next base: position 12,397,257 of record OX030933.1, read on the forward strand.
GTATCGTGGTCTGGAACTTCTTCGCGGTGCTCTCTGGGACATTATCGATAATTCCTTCTTTCGATATTCGACAAATTACCGTTGATTTAGAGAGCACTTTACGCCATCGTAGAATTATGAAGGTCCGTTCCGGTTCATTAATTCCAGACTGGTTCGAACTGTTGGAAATCGCGAAAGTTTTCACAGATTTTTCGTTTATTTACGAGATTTCGTTGCAATTTTCATTAATTTTTGTTGCAAATTGCTAAAAAATTTAAATATCTATTAAGACGATCACGTAACTTATCTTTGTATTAATTTCTTCATAATTGCTATGTGTGTTTGCGTATTCGTAAATGGCCATTTTGATTAGGTCAGTTCTTCAGCAAACGTCGCCGAAGTTTACAATTTACCTCGAAATAGTTTATTTTCCGATGTCCAAGGATATTCGCCGGTAACGCGACGTAGTCGGCCCATAAATGTACTGTGGTTTGTAAATATCAATCGGTGAACGGCAGCGTTTCGTTCGCAGTTGATTTACTTTTAAATATTAACACGTTGACACGTGAAATTTTTTGCAATCAAATAATTGACAAAAAAAAAACTATGAAGTAAACCGTGGATAGCGTTTGTTGTAGAGTTTGGAAAATACGATATTTGGAACTTACGATTTCCCCTTCGACAAAATTAGTATGGTTTACGACAAAAGACAGTTTACCTCAAGTAAGCCCTTTTCGGTGAAAAGGTAGCCGACCTCTGTAGTAGATAATTCAGCTGATCAGAATTATTACCCTTCCTTGTACACGAGTTTACCTGTCCTGTTTCTACGAGTTTCGGCGCAAGTTTGCCGTTGAAACTCGAAGAGTTACGACGGTAATTCAAAAACAGAGAAACAATTTCGGTGTGACCTGTGGTCGGTATAATTGCCGTTAGCTTACCTGAGCAGGATTGTACAATGGGTGTTATCGTTGTATACCGTTTAATCCACGGGCACTTGTTCGGATACTTTCTGTTTTACGACCGAGTAACGTGATTTCGATATTCGTGTCAATAGTTTGACCGTTCAGGGAAATTATTAAGGGAATTTAGAGAATTTGTGCGCCGATGAGTTTCGAAGAATTACGGTCACACCCCGGGTATTTTTTCTTTCCATGAATCGAGATTTGCTGGGATTTTGTCGTTTGAATAATCGTGGAACGAAGGTTGCAGGTAAAAGAAAAGAATTTCTAAATAACATGGCTTTGTTCTTATTCCAGGATTATTCGTTATTCGCAAATAACTATTATTCGATAGTTACAAAAATTAATCCGTAATTCTCAGTTTCATCCGCAGTGTCTGTTATTCTGTTAAAAAGTTACCGGGTGTTTGGCGAATAATCTCGTTTAATTCTCAATTTTTATTCCAAAATTGCTCAGATAAAAAAAAAACAAAACATGATCCTTCATTTCGCGGATACGAGAGCACTAATCTTTGAAGATGCTAACGTTTTAAAGAAGCCATTCCGAAAGAAACGACTCGTCATAAATTCCGAGTCCTGGGAGTTTCGTGCGAAGAAAGCGCGGGAAACGTATATACAACGCGTCAGCAGTTTCAAGAGGGTTAGAATCGTGGGTCGAGAGGGGATGTGGGGGGTTGGGGGTCACCATGACGACCACGGCATTCCGAGATAAGAAGGAATCGTGACCAGATTGCGTATACCAGCTTTCATGGTTAAATGAAGGATGTTCACGGCTCCCACGATAATTATTTTTCCTTTTAAACGACACTCGCGCCTCGTGTTACCGTATCGGCATCCCAAATCTCTCCAACAATGGCCATTCTTTCATTATTTCATTCGTATTCGAATCGATCAACCGATTATGAAAATGATTTTCCTTTCCGTTTATTATAACATAATCAATTTACAGAAATCAATTGGTGAAAATTTCAATCTCACAAATTTTTTCTATCAATTGTTTTTCGTCCAAGAATTTTAGATGATTGAAATTAGACTAACGTTTCGCACGCAGATTATTTTAATGGAGCAAATATTTGATATCAGATAATCGATTGCTTCATACGCTATTTCGTATTAGTAAATAGGAATAAAAAGTGTGCTCAACTTTGCAACATACCCAACATAAATCGATCACGCGATAAATTGCTTATCAAATCGGTCGAGTGTACCAACGCCGATAAACCATGACTTTCAATTATACTGAGCGTGTAAACAGAGTTTGTTGTACTCGAGACGAGCAAATAGTTTTGACTATCATAATTAAATAACTATGTATCATTATCAACTTATCGTGTTAGAATCGCGTGATTTCTTTCATTTTAAAAAATTTTTTTTTTTCATATAATTAATATATTAATAAACACGTATCCAGACGCAATGCCGAGGATTGAATATTTCATAGAAGGAGATGTAACTTCCTGTCTTTCGAGGAAACGCAACTAGTGCAACTCGTTAGATGGGAAGGGGATAAATAGGTTAATGGGGAGGTTAGTAAGAGAGAGTAGTCGATGATAGAACGAGCAGGGAGGCTTCCATAAAAGTATAATATTTATGGATTCAGGATTAAGTCGTACGAGACAGAAGTTTGCATCTCCGTTTCGAGTATTTTTTTCTCCTCGATTTGAAACTTGTTCATCGCATCCTGTTCATTAAAATTATTCTTCTTTCTCTCGTTCTCTCGGAAAATGGGTCAATTTTTCTTTTTTCGTTCCTCGAACTTTCCAAGCTTTCATATTTTAACAAGCGATGGTTAATTTTGATTCAATATTTCTTGTCTTTTATCTACGAATGTTTCGGGCTTGGCGTGTGAAAATTTATATCGCAGAGAAAGGCGAGAGAAAATTAACAAATTAAACGTTCTATATAAATATCGTTAGAGTCTGTAATTATTAATTTCTCTTTAGAACAGAAGATCGGATACTTGATTTTACAGTAAGATATTACGGATAAGGACGAGGTTCTCTGTCGCGAAACAAAAGGAAGAACAAAACGAGAATAAGGATGAAAAAATGTTTGTTCGTGTTTCTTTGAAATTTCGACGATCGTCGCGACAATAGGTGGCTAGGTGTAAACGGTAACAATAGACAGGTACCGGAAACGCTCTGTATCGAGTAACCGCATTTGAATGACAAAGACGATGTTTATTCGGAAAACGGGTATTAAACGTAGAAACAGGATGGTTAGAACGGAAAAGGAATGGAAGAACGGGGGGGAACATTCAGGAGGAAAAATGTGAAAGTCACATTTTCACCTATTGTCACGCGACCGCCTTTTAACCTGTAAAATCGTACGGATTTCATACATTTTCCTGGCTCGTGGTTGAAAATCAATTGTAAACTGTTCAGAATTCTATAGTAGAGTTTTTAAAGAATCGATTGTTTGAAACAAGCACCACTGATTTATTTAATCGTGTGCTTTTGTTAAGTTGTTGCGTATCAAGTGACCAATTCTGAAACGTAAAAGTCTAATCAAATTTCATGACATAAAATTATTGCAAAATTGCACTTATGATACATGAATTTAAACTGTATAAATTGTTTGTTAACATTCTTAATATAAAACAGACGATTGTTAGTCGAAAGCGTGTAATGATCAATTCCGAAACTTACAAGGTCTGGCAAGGTCTGACATAAAAGTATCGCAAAATGGCACCTACGGTACCTTAATTTAAAGCTTAAAGCGTACCGAAACCGACTATATTTATTTACAGTAATAATCTACCAAAATTTCTAATTCTTCCGAATTCCTGTCTCGAAGCGGATTAAAATTTCTTTGGAGCTCACTTTAATCGACGAATCGGTTATTCAATTTACATCAGTCTAGCAACTCGCCAAATACACAGCGTATCTCTTGTTTCCTCAATTTTTCACGCCAAGGAATTACTTTAAACGTCGCGAGTGACAGTGAAAAGTCGAGGAGAGAAAAATGAGCGGTTCCACGTGGAAGCGTGTTAAACGAAAAATAACACCCGGTCTTGTTCAGCGTGTCAAAGAACGCAACGTGTCGTTGTCTCGTTCATTTCACCGTATATATTCGTCTCCGGACGGATTGTAGCGGGTTGGAAATCCGTTTAAGCGGATTACATCGCGAAGCAGGCATTCGCGTTAGTTTAACAGCCACCGAACGACGAGAATTTCTGATTTACCGGCAACGATCGTTTATTTATCATTTTTTTGTTTTTCTTTCTCAACGTGCAATTAGTAGGTTTCCTTTTTTTATTCAACGGCAGATTTCCTCGTTAACGGCGATTGCAACATGCATCCTTGAGGCGTGGAACGATAGTCTCGCGCGATTGAATTTTATCGCCGAATCGATCGAACCCCTTTTATAAAATTGAGATTTTTTCGAACCACCAGCGACCGATGGCTCTGATTTATTTCTATGTCGTACGTCACGCGATAGGCGTTAAGGTAATTGAATTATTTAATACGTCGAGCGAATCAATTTTCAGTTAATTTCATTTTTCTTCCTCGATTCTGAGGAAACTAGTGTAATTTGTATAAATTTTCGAGTCCATATTATTTATAACTTCGTGATACCGCTTGATGATTTCATAACTTTTGAAATTTTATTTTGAAAATCTGTAATTTCTTAATTATCTGTAGTTTTGTAATCAGTGTATTCGTTGGCAGGTGATTCGAAGCAGGGATACGTGAATGTTAATTTTCTGAATCTCACAATTTACACGTGTTGTTGATTCAAGAGGTTTCTGTTCTATCTTGAGTGTGTCGTTGAACTTTGGGTCAAATCCAAAAAGCTCGACTTACCAGTAATTTGAATTTCCATTCCGCTGGCGATCTTTTCACGATTTAATTTGTCGTCTGATCTTACCTCAGTCTTTCTTCTCGATTAACTCTCCTAAATTATTATTTGTCGCCTAGGTTCTGAAATTAGCGCCTGTTGAAACTAAAATCGTTAAATTTTCAATATTCAAATGTTATATCAATCAAATTCCATTAATTTAATATCCTAATATTTATAAATAGCAGAAGATTTTTGGAAATATTTCGCCAGAATTCTTCAGGGTCTACCAGGGGATTTTTCGAATAAAAAAAGTTCTTCGAATCATCGCCAAATCAAGATTTTAACCTGAACGAAGGATTAAATGGAGGTTGATTTTTCTTGATATCCTTCTCTCTTGGATTCTGAAGATCGTTTCTCTTCACAAACCAAAGATATACAGTATCGAACGATTCGATACGGTCAGTGATCGAGAGCTCGATGAACGTTAGATGTTACGGTAGCTTAATTTGAATTTGTAAACGGGACAAGATGTTCGAAGCGGAATTTAAATAATCCTCTTTCATCGAGCGTCCATTTCGTTGCTTCTCGATCAAAGTACAGTTCTTTTTTTCTGCTTTTCATCGAATCGTCTCCAAAATGAAGCTGTTTCTTCTTCTTCCTTTTTTTCTTTTTCTTTTTACAAACGATTCGATCGAAGGTTTTAAGCAAAACACGAATTTATTTGAATAGAGTTGATATTAAACACGAGAACTACCAAGCGGGTCGAAATGACTCGCTTCTGATTTCTTCTTTTAATTTAAATTATAAAATTGATTAAATGGCTCTTGTCGAAATATAAGTTGGCTTTTATCTTGATAAAGAATTCTTCCATATGTTTGTTTACGTTTCATCTCTCATTTATTTCGTTTTCTATTTCAGTTTTAATTTTCAAGTAAGAGTACACTGAACGTCGGTAGTTCTAGTGTTAAAGTATTTCCATCCATTTGTAAATTATGAAATTGCATGAAAGAGCATCGAAATGTTTTCCCTCGAATAAGAAAAGTATTTCTTGATCTGCGGAGCAAGGAAGAGCATCTCATTCTATCAGTGCCCTCAATTAACGCGTTATCCACCTCAATATCGAGAAAGTTCGTTGACCAAGGGATGTATACTCGCCGAGAGATATCAGCGAATGTCGGCTTGATTACACTTTTCTTGCATATTGTTTTTCGCTCTTTAAATCATACCAATCGTCGGTCAAGGAGAAACGTTTCTCGCCTAGCTTCATTACTTTTTCTCCAAGAAATTCCTTAACACTTGCTCGCTTTTAGGTCATAAAATTATTCATATTTCACCAGCTTCGATTCAGTTCTTTCCTCGAAACTTTAATACGGTAATTACTTTTCTTGGCAGGTAGCGATCAGGCATCGATAAGATAGCGATAGAGAACTTAGACTCTGAATATTTAGATATTTATCATTCTGTTACAAAATTGCCTATTTTCTTCCATTACCCTTTAGACTCGCGATGGGAACGCGATAGATCAATAATGGGTGTACACTGTACAGTGTACAGGATCGAGTGGCATTATTCTCAGTTTCCGTACAAAGGGACCCCGTGATACGGCCCTGAACAAAGAGCCCGACGCTTCGCCGTCTGCCGTATCCCGCATTCACACGGGGCACACGTGCACTCTTGTTGCACCCATTGCTACGCCCGTTGCACGCGTGCGCTTGCATAAGTCGTCTCGCATCTGTCTCGGTTCTCATCAACCGAATAACTTATCGTTCGAGCTACCAGTCGAGTATCAGCATCCTTATCCTTCCTTGTCTCACCCACATCATTCCAAAAATCGACCAACAAATTTCGTCGATGAGCATATTTAAAATTTAAAATTTAGAAATTTGATATTTGGAAATTTGAAATTTAGCAATTTGTGATTTTGAAAGTTAGAAATTTGGAACTTTGGAAACTTAAAATTTAGAAATCTGATATTTGGAAATTTGGAGATTTGAGATTCTATAGTTCGAAATTTGGAAATTTGAAAATTTAAAGTTTAGAAATGAGATTTGAAAATTTGAAAATTTAAAATTTAGAAATTTGGAAAAATTGAGATTTGGAAGTTTGAAATTTGAAACTTTGGAAGCTTAAAATTTAGAAATTTCCAAATGAAAAGTCCACTGTCAGTGCCCAGGGGCTGACGTCGCGCTCAACGTGTTAGGAGAATCAGGGGAATGAGAATAAAATATAGTAGAAAATTAAATTTTAATTGTCTTTCAAGAGTTAATTCGTATGTTTGGGAGTAGAACGTAGGACGGAAATATAGAAATTTCCATAGAAATCCACTCACGTTATTAGAAATTCTCTCATTTATTGAAATGAAAATTCTTGTAATAGATAGATGAAATATACTGAGAATAAAACTTCTGAATTGGTCCAAAAACTGCATCATTCGAACTGACTATAGCACAGTCGTTGAATCGCTAATAGAAACGGGATCTTAGCGGGGGGGCTTAGGCAGTCGTTCAATTTTTCCGATCGACTCCCTCGGAGAGCAATTTTCGGAGAAATATAGGGGAGACGTGTATGAGAGAGGGGGTACTTTTGCTGGGGGATGATTGGCGGTTTCTTTGGGAATTCAAGGCTGGATCGATAAGAATATTCGTGATCCAATGTCGTTTATTAATTCTGAAACGTGCGAAGTTGTTCATCAGAAGTCATAGAAAAATAATAGAAAAAATGCTTATTTTATTGTATAAATATTTCAATTATTTAAGGTATATGTTTGAATGTTAATGTAAATAGGTTGTTAAAGATTTAAGTTTGGATATTCAGCGCATCGATTGTTACGATCCGATGCAATATCGAGTGTTGTATAATAACGCTCGGTTGGCATCTCCGCGTAAGAAATCGAGCAGCTTTTGTAATACAGATTTCCTTTCTAAACGGTGTTAGATAACACCGACTATTGAATTGATATGTCACATTGATTGTTATACAACGTTCATTACAATTTCGATCAGGAACAAGTGGAATAGACGACATACACGGAATATTCTTCGCTAAGACCTCGTTATTACATAATATCCGTATACATATAAATATCACTACCTTCCGTAAGAAGAATACCTCTTCTAGCACGTAACGTAATTAAATTTCCTCTTGTATTCTTTATTTTTGAAATAAGTTCAGAAACTATCCTCAAAATTTACAATTAAAGGCTTCCATACAGTCACGAGGCCGAAATAATTCATTTTTTCATAGAAGGGTGTTTCGGGCCTGGAATTGATGACTCCATGCAAGTTCTTACTTTTATTGACATCCAAAATTTTAATCACGTTTTTCTGAAAACTACATTCTTTAGGTCCGTGCGTGAAATAAGCCAGAAGCTGCTGCAACGATCTTTAATATGCAAAAATGTTTATAATCTATTTTACAAGCGACAATCATGACTGCTTTTTCAAAACCGCGTTAAAAATTCAAAATTTAATATTTTATAAAATCGATTCGTTCAATTGCGAGAGAAATTTATCTACTAACAGAATTTTTTTGGTTTTTTCGATGTCAGATGACGCTGCGATGAGTTATATCTTTTTTTGAAACCTTCTCCGACAATCTGCTCCCATCCATTCAATTTATAATATTTATAATATTGGAATGTTACACTTTTATATACAAAAAGTTTTAAATAAATTAGTCAATTAGATGCTTTTAAAAAAATTCGCAAAAAATCGCTTTTTTTCAACCTCACGACTGCATGTAAGCCCTTAATGCAAAATTTAGTTTTGATTCAGTTATTAATTAAATAACGTACTGGTAATTTATGTCGAAGTAATCGAATAATTATTGCAAATTTCAGCAAAAAAAAAATTGAATCTTTTAACGAGAAGTAGCTTTAGGTGCATAAAAAATCTATAAAAGACGTCTATCTAATCAAAATTCTTGAAGAACAATTCTTTCTTCCGGACTGTTCGACCACACGAAACTTCTCGTTGTTTGGCAGAAAACTTTTCAAAAGTAGCCGGTTAGGCTTTAATCGTCGAAAAATGAATCTTGCCGATCGTCGAAGTGTAACGTTTTAATTTTGCACCGACGCGACTGTACGATTCGTTTGGTCACGACGTTCCCTCTTCGTTTGATAAACAAAGAAACGTGGAATAGGCAAGTTTCGAAACTTGGCACGCTGATCGGTCGTCGACGGATCCTGTCCTTCACGGAAAAGGAAAACGATTCGACCCGGTGCCAAAACGAGTCGTTTTACAAGTCGATGGCATACACGCATCTCTTTGCACGTGCACTTTTCAACCACCGTTTCCGTGTATCGTGTGGAAACGTGCCACGTGCATTCGTGCGTGCCCGAAACGATTAAATATACGACCAGTCTCGAATTTCTGTATATTAATTGCAGTTACGAAGAATCTTGTTCGATTAAGTTCTCAATGGATTCGGAAGGATTCTGCTCTTCTTAGCTTCGAAAGAGCACCGTTATCCAGTTGGTGGAACGAAACACCGTAATAGCTTACAATTTGAATTGAATTTTTAGCTATTTTTTGTTTGTTTGTTTTTTAATAGTTTTTTGCTTCACAATCGAAATACCGTGGTGTACGTTTTCTACGTCTGGATCATGATTAATCCGGCTATGTCGCTCGAGGATCAACGGATTCGTTTTTTGTTAGCTTTTTGTCATTCGTTGCTTATTTCCTTCGTTATTGGTGTACGTTTCCGAACTGTCGGTTATAATATACACGTACATAGCCGAGTGCAAGGTCCTAGCATTGACTCCGGACACACGGCATTGGAGTAAATTACACAAGCGGCACTCTCGTTCACCGACTCCGTTTCTGGTCGTCGCGCGGAACCGTTCCCGTTTCGATGCGTGCCCACACGGCCGATTAATCCACGGGCAACGGCAATTAAAATTCGTGAAAATGAATCACTCGTGCGCGAACGGTGCTTAAATTTCGATAGAGGTCTATCGCCCGTAGGAGGAAACATTTAAAAATCTAGGTAATAGGAATAAGGAATTATTGTTTTCTTAACACGTCGACGCGACAGACACGTTGAAATTCTAATTATTAAGAATACAATCCATTAATTTTCAAATTTAACCTTTCAATTCGATAGATAGCATCATCAGTAGTACGAAGTAGTTACACCGGCTACGAGTATATTCATAGCTGGCAGTCAACGTGTTAATTAAAAATCTAGATAATATTAGAAATTTAGGCAACAGGATCTCATTGATCGAAAACTGTGAAAAAGTAAACGTATTTCAGTATCGATGGGCAAACATCGAGCGTAGTGGTGGTGTTTGGTATTAAAGCGTACAGAGAATCGTTCTCAGCTTGTAATACAGGCAGAACGAGGCAATCGAAGATCCACAGGTTAATTAATAAACCGGACACACGAGGGGCTCGGACAGTAGAGAGGAGTCGTCTCTTTGGCGATCACGGTACGCAGTAAACGGCGATACTCTCGATTCAAATGTTCGATAGTTGGACTGATATCCAAGAGCCCACCGGTCTAGCTATCACATCAATAAACGGAGTAATGAATCGTTCCGTTCTTTATTCAAAAACGTGTCTGCTTCGTGGTTGTTCGAACAGGAATAAAATTCACGAACGGCGTTTGATGTTTTCAATTCATTTTACATTCTACAGAAGAAATAATCGAACGAAAGATCAACGTGGCGTTAATATAATACCAATTTGGCAAGATAAAGAGGGGAAATTTCAATTGCAAAAAGAAACGCTTGTATTTTAATAATTACAATAATCGCTTGCCGTATTAGACACGTGACATTTAATCCTCTATTGTAAGGTTATGTTCTTCGTTACAAAGGTGAAATACCACGGTAGTACTTCGAAATATGAAAATATCATGTTGCAAATAAAATTTGGCAAAGGGTTGTTTATTCGGAGAATAATTCGACAAAATTTTTCATAGAAAATCATAGGAACTATTATTGCCAACGAATAGCACGTTAATAATGCTTTCGGTGGTTGGAAAATGTTTTCGTCGCTCTAAGTAGTTGAACTGTGTTTTAAGAGTGAATCGTGTACGAGCTCGATCGGGTAATATAATCGTTCGTAAAGGAGGAGCATATCGGTTTTTATTGGAGAATATTCGAGGTAATGATAGCATCGTTGTTTGTCAGGCTGAGTGATTCGCATGATTGATCGTTGGCTATTACACAGCGATTCTGGTCCACTTAAGAACGGGGAAACTAGTTTAGAATAATTTATAATCGATAATAACAATGTTCGGGAACCAGTTCCCTGACGCGAGCGAATATCTGTCCTGTTATTTATCGAGGAGATCGGTCGTCCGTCGATCGTGCTTTAAATCGATACCGTTTTATGGGCTTTTCGTGATGTTTGAGAACGAATTTGCAAAACAATCTTTCCTAACCCAATCACAACGAGCATTGTTTCGCAGCATAAATTCTGCTCGAATATCAATCGACGTTTTGGTATCGGACGTTTTGCTTATACTTAGATCGATGATTCGTCCACGAGATGATTATGTAAAATTATGTAAATTATAAGTTAACATGGAGCTATCGGAGATCAAATTTGCCTGCAATATTTGCTTCATAATTAATTACATTCATAATTCGACGATTATTTTGGAAAATTAACGCGTTGAGTGGCTCAGTGGAAATGGACGTAAGTAGTCAGACACGATAAAATCCTAATCATCAACGATGCAGTCAATTAATTTTCATATTTGACCTTTCAATTCGATAGCCAGCATTGTTAGCTTACTATTAACGCTACCCACGGTTTCTTTCGTCGTTTCTTTTGTCATTTATTTAATTGTGAAAAACTTTGAGTGCCGGTCACCGGTGACCCCCGTGGCATTTCAATATTTCAAATCGGATCTTTTCCTGCTATCTCTTTGTTTTATTACAGTATAATGATACTGCACGATATTCAGAACTATCAGAAACAAAAATGTCGAAATTATTGTTTACAAATCAAATTAACATCGGTAGAGTTTCTTCAATCGATTACGAGAAATCTTCAATAATCACTAGACAAAGAATACTGTAAAAAATGTAGAAATCATGAAAACAATCATAAAGAGTTGAAATTATTGCTTCCTTTTTCGAAGATAACAATCTTCGATCGTTCCTCGAGCATTTATCTCTAAATGGGATCCAAACGATTCCTCGATACGCGTTTTAACAGCCACTTTGCAGAAGTCTGGCAGGTGTGTAAAAAGCCAGACCCTCGAGAAAGTTGTTGCTATCGATATGTCGGCTGGTCGATCGAAAGAAATCGAATAAGACGATCGGCACGCGTGAATCGACTCATACGTTGTCTGTTCGCGGTTGAATTAACAGCGTTTTATCGAAACGACAATTTTTGATCGTCTCGAAACGAGGACCTGCTGTCTCTTTTTTTCCCCGCATAAACGAACCAGCTGTTCCAGGATGAAGATACAGGCGCCAACACGGCGAGCAGCTGACTTTTCTGCGGTCCCTGGTGACCTCGGCTCGATGTGGCCTCGAATCGACCAATAAAGTCGATTCGATGCATCATGGAATCGTTCCGAATGACAGATCGTATTTTATAAGTAGAAACGTCAATTGTAGGATGAAAGATTCTCGAATTGGGTCTTTAAATGTTCTTCGAAACGAGATACGATTTTGAATATAATAGGCCTATGTAAATTAGGATTTTTATTCATTTCTAAGGTTTCTTAACACGTTGAGTGGCACAGTGAAAACGGACGTACGTAGTCAGACACGGATGCAGTCGATTAATTTTCAAATTTAATCTTTCAATTCGATAGCCAGCATCGTTAGCTTAATATTAACGCTATCCGCGGTTTTTTTCATATTTCTTTTTGTTAATCACCGGTGGCTGACGTGGCGCTACGGTGGTCACCGGTGACTGGCACCCGAACTTTTATACAATCGAATAATTAACGAAAGAAGTGATAAAATAAACTGCAGATAGCGTTAATATTAAGCTGATAATACTGGCTATCGAATTGAAAGGTTACATTTGAAAATTAATTGATTGTATTCCTGATAATTCAAATTTTATCGTGTCTGACTACACACGTCCGTTTTCGCTGTGCCTAGTCAACGTGTTAAGTAGAACGCGGCGAATTATAATTTTACAAATTCCCAAAATAAACTCTTCTACCAAGCCATACCATAATTCCCAATTGTACAAGGCCACAATGTGCTGAAATAGATCCGCGAAAAAATCTTTAAACCCAGTAGAATTCATACTAATTTCTTAGCCCAAAACCCAGACCTTCGAATCCCCGTACAACGCAGCCCTTACGTAACCGCTTTCATCTCACAAGATTAGTAAAAGTTTTGATTTCTTTCACAACAAACAACCCACTTTGGCGAATAAATTGTAGAAATCTCGCAATAACACGAAACTTACGTAAAACGGAAGGTATAGATCCGTCCGGTGGGTCTTTTTTTCTCGAAGAAACATCAGAATCGCGACACGGTTCTGGGTTTCAAAGTCCATCTGGGAACCGGCTCCGAAAATTCTTTCACGCTGGAGAAATTTCATTGCCGATGCGACGTTCGGCTGGCTCGGCTTTTTTGAGACGAGCCAACCACGAAGAGAGCAGAATCGATCCTGGCGACTGGTCCAGGAACGAGAGGGGAATCAACGTCGATGAGAGATGGCTACCGAGAGGAGGACGTGTTCTCTCGGGGGCAGCTGCACACCATCACCTGCCTGGGCAGCTGGTTCGTGGGCCAGACTTTTGCCTGCGGCTTTTAGCCCACGGACCGAATCCAACGGACGAACACCCGTTTCGACGACCTGCGTCTCGACAGCTACCTTGGAATACGAAAAAGAATCGATTTCAAACTTGTACGGTGCTCGGGCTCTGTTTTTCTTTGGGATCTTGGAGAGATTTTCGAAGATGAAGTTGGGTCGTTCGTGATACTTGACGGAAAGGATGGCTTCGGGGGTTGGTTTCGATCCCTGGACGGTGGATTATCGAACCAGGGTCTATTTAAATTCTTCTGATTGGAGGAATTAGGGATTTTTGCAAATAGGGTTATTTCAAGAAATATAAAACTTGGAATATTTGGAACGAAGGTTTTGGTAAACGAAGGGCAACCAAGAAGTGGAAAATTGAGAAAATAGTATAGAATATTTTTGATCTTCTAAATTTTATACTATTCCTTTGGATAATAATTTCCAATTCACGAAACCTTTTCGTTTAAAAATTTCGTTTTCCGAATTTTTCTCACGATTGACCTCGTTCTTCCCCGTTCGAGGATCGACTGACCGATTAATTAAATCGATTAGAGCTAAATCTTTTCAAGCGGTCGCCTTTTTTTTTAAGTTTTGATTCGATTTGATGAATTTCTCGAAACTGAAGGCACGTCTTTGCATACGCAATCTGGAAACTTGTCACGCTCCAGATACGCGTGCGCCTTCATCCTACTAAACTGGATATTCCGACCGGATGAAAGCAATATCGTGGCTCGGCTCGTACGACCGAAACTGGAAACACTCCGAGAGACCGGTCGATTCGAGGCTTTTGCTCGTTCCCAACGTCAGCCATCGTTTCTGTCCTGTGAAAAATCTGATTGGTACAATGGTTTTGCAAAAGATCAAAGCTTTGCACGCTGTTCCGTTGCAACAATGCTTGTCGCGACAGACGACAATTGGTTTGAAAAAGATGACCGTCACAGTCGAAATAACCATACGTGTTATAATATCGTTCTACCCGTATGCAAATTTCTAATTTCTGATTAAAAATTTATACGAGTATTTTTATTTTCTTCTAAGGGGGTTTTCTTTTTTTTTTCGTGAAAAATATCGATTATTTTATATTTTTGTAAAAATGGAAGAGTGTAATTAACTAATTTGAAAGTTTGTGTATGTTTATAATCATACTTCTGTTAGGTTATTTAAATTTTTTCAGTTCATTTTGCTCACATGTTCAGTTCTTATTTACGATAGACTAAGACTTCTTTCAGTGGCGGTTGACATATCTGTCCTTCAGTTTATCTAAAATCAAAAATTTTAATAAGGTTTTATGTTATACATATATAGTTATCGTCTGACGTGCAATTAAAACGATAGGATGCATAGATTTTTTTTAAATATCAAAAGTATGAACAACTTGTCTAGTACACTTGAACATTTGACTTTGAATAGTTACCATTTTTCACAAAATATTTTGTTCTCGCCGATTGTAGGTCAGACGATAACTGTATATGTATAAAATAAAACTTTATTAGAATTTTTGATTCTAACATCTATATCTAATGATATAAACATATACAAACTTTCAAATTAGTTACACTCTTCCATTCTTACAAAAATGAAAAATAATTACGAAAAAAAAAAAGAAACTCTCCCCTTAAATATTCGGTATAGAATCTATGGCTTTAATTATAAGGGGGGCGATAGAGATTATCCGAAATAATACAAATTAACCCTTTGCACTCGAGTGGCACCTCTGAAGAGTCATATTTAATTTATCAGAGTATTCTAAAATGCGAAATTTAAATTATAGAAAATTAAGGAAGGGAATAAAAATAAACACTTTTCTTCCGACATAGTGCATTTCGTTTCTGGAAGCATAGCTGGAGGATTAGATTAGATCCGATTACGTTCAAAAATGCTTCCAGTTCAAAGGGTTAATTCGTAATAAGTTGGCATTGTTTTCCTACAGGAGTAATTATTAATATATATCTTATAAATATTCCGAACTGCGTTCTCAATAGATTAAGAATAGCTCATTTTCAGATTTAAGCTTTCAGTTTTCTTATTACAAATAAAGCTTCCGAGCAGTTTTCGTCATTTCTAGCCAGGTGGTTAGTAAGCAGAGATATTAGACAAGTTTTCTCAATTTCCCAATTTTTGAATTAAACCCAGAGTGTCTTAAATTCAAAAGAATCCCCTTATTTGGTTAATGTATGTTTTTTTTTCGCCTGAATGAAAAGGAATATTGAGACAAGCACAGAGTTTCCTGCGTACCGGCTGGAAATGATATTTTATCGTCACCCCGGGGTCCCGGAGTTAAACCACCTACATGACAGGAAGCCGTCGGAGCATGTGTTGCGGGTATTTCCGGTGCGACGTGTCTCCCCTTGCGTGTGCAGCCCCGCTTCACCACCCCTCGTGACTTTTCACTCGTCGTCGCTTTGGCGTTGAGTCGCGAGTTTGCTTTCCAGCTGCAGCTGCTTCGAAAAAGAAATATGTTGTTTGTCGGTCCCGCTACCATGGTCGGTTTCTTTTCTTTTCTCTGTCGGCCGCAACGAGCCTTCCGTTTCCTTGCACGAAAATAAGTCTTCGGATTAATTAGCCCTCGATTAGCGACTCGTTTCCGTGCGATCCAGTTTATCCGGCGGATTTAACACGTTGAGCGCGGCGCCGATTTTGCTGTCCTTTCTGTTCAGCCGACAGCGAGCGCTCAATTATATTATATCATATTATATTACAA
This sequence comes from Stelis phaeoptera, assembly GCA_943735885.1. Classification (NCBI taxonomy): domain Eukaryota; kingdom Metazoa; phylum Arthropoda; class Insecta; order Hymenoptera; family Megachilidae; genus Stelis; species Stelis phaeoptera. The sequence goes on from OX030933.1 coordinate 12,413,404, forward strand.
CATTTATTTTTTAACCTTGACACTGCCGGTCCCACCCACCGAACTTTGGAAATTTTAAATTTAGAAAATTTGAAAGTTCGAAATTTGGAAATTTGGAAATTTTAGAAATTTGAGATTTGGAAAGTTGGAAATTTGAGATTTGAAAGTTCGAAATTTGGAAATTTGATAATTTTAAATTTAGAAATTTGAGATTTGGAAAGTTGGAAATTTGAGATTTGAAAGTTCGAAATTTGGAAAATTGAGATTTGAAAGTTGGAAATTTGGAACTTTGGAAACTTAAAATCCAGAAATTTCCAAACTAGAAGTCGACTGTCAGTCCCTAGGGACTGACACCGGCTGAACGGAAAGTTCACTGTTAGTCCCCAGGGGCCGAGGTCACGCTCAACGTGTTAACCGTATTATGGTTGCAATCGTCGAAGATTGTTTTGCTGTCGTTTTCTAAGTTTTGCTCCGGTAGCCTTGAATTTTTGAAAGATTTTAGCTTCTAAAATTTGGGAAATTTTTAACTAAACGTAAATTTTTCTTCCAAGAGTATTCATTTTTTCAATAACTCGCAATCTTCTAAAAATGATGTTTTATAAACTGACTAATCAGCGTATACATTACTACGAAAAATATTCAAGAAACGCAATACGATTCCGTTTTAATCTCGTGATCGGGAAAAATACAATTTTCACAAGCTTTCCTTTTTTTCTACTTTGGTTCTCCCGTTGAACACGGTTCAATCGTTGGTTTAAATAGAGCCACTCATCCGAGCACACTACAATTTTTCAATTTTCCAACGAGTCGAATATATACACAGGTCGCGACGAAGGGTCGCAGGAGGGTTTGGGAAATTTGTCGAAATTGTATTTCCCTGTAAAACGAGGCATTTTCGGTTCCACGACCCGCTCGAATGGAAAAAAAAAGCGTTAAAGTACAATATTTATCTTTTACGTCGATAACCACGGTGCGCGATATCTGTTACAAATCATCATTCAAATATTTGCCGATCAAATTATTTTACCCCCCTTTTTTTTTCATCTCGACATGAAACTTTGTTTTTCAACTCTCATTTATATTAACACGTTGACTGCCACGGGGGTGACCGGCACCCGAAATTTTTTACAATCAAATAATTAATAAAAGAAGTGACGAAACAAACCACGGATAGCGTTATCATTAAGCTAACAATGCTAGCTATCGATTTGAAAGGTTAAATTTGAAAATTAGTTGATTGTATTCTTAATAATTAGGAAATCCAACGTGTCTGACTACACACGTCCGTTTTCACTGTGGCAGTCAACGTGTTGAACGACAGATACGGACGAATCATGACCCAAATCTACGAAACATACGTAATGATATTTCGAATAATCTAAACTTTAAGAAGATTCCGATTTTCGTATATTTGTTATCCGATCGTTCGGAGGATTTTTATCGAATCGTTTTCCTTTCCATACGTACGTACACGAAATCTGTTGAAAGTATTTCACGACGAAGGAAACGTAGCGGGCGTTTAGCGAGGCGAGGGTTGAACGCGTTACTCGCGCGATTATCGGCAGAAGCTTGGCCTATGAGGTAAGCGAGCGAGCAGGCAAGCAGTCACGGACGGAAATATACCTCGTCGGGACACAAATAGGAAGGAGGAGGGTGGTAGTCGGGTGAATTCGAAGGTTCAGCCTGGAAGAGGGCTGAAATCGGCTTTAGAACGGGCGTAGTGTTTGCACGGGTTACCAACTGCATCCCTCTGCACACAATTCCACCCCTTGCATCCCTCTATCCCCCACGCCACCTCCTATCGGGCCAGCTCGCCGAAAGGTAAGGGTCGTGAGAGTGCTCCGACGTGTTTCTCGTTCGAATAAATTTCCATGGGGTCGCTCGATATTCCGTGGATTGGAGCAAGTCGAACCCGTTGGGAATACCATCCTCGAAATATGCTGCCGTTCTTGAAAACATCCCTCTATCCTTCTTTCCTCTTTTTCGTTAAATATGCTTATGGAATTTTCACTGAAACGAAAGATGCCTCGAGTCGAGAGGATTTTCTCGATGGGAGATCATCGGGTATTTGTACGTCGTGTTTTGCGGCTGGATTAGGGGAATGAAGAGGTCAGTTTCTACGTATCCCGCTGTCGTATCATCATGTGATTAACATTGTAATTTATTATAAATTAACACGTTGAGTGGCACAGTGAAAACGGACGTACGTAGTCAGACACGGATGCGGTCGATTAATTTTCAAATTTAACCTTTCAATTCGATAGCCAGCCGATTATTAGCTTAATATTAACGCTATCCAAGGTTTTTTTCATAGTTCTTTTTGTCAATTATTTGATTGTACAACATTTTGAGTGTCTGTCACCGGTGACTGATGTGGCGCTTAAGGGGGTAAAGGGGTCTAGAAGGAAAAAAAAAACTATTCGATGGATCTTTTTGCGGTTTTTACCATTTATTGTACATATATTGGACTATTTAAATTAATTTGTATGAGTAATTATACTGACATATACGGAAGTTAGAGCTGGAATATGCAGGCGCCTTAAACAATTTCTTTAAATCTGCGAGCACTCTAGTTTAGATTTTTTTTTAAAGCTAATGAGTGTAATTTCTATATGAACTTAAAACCTGGGAAGATTTCTACAAAGAAAATTTCAAAATCGCGGATAGAAGTGAAATTTTCGCCTTATTTTGCTCATAAAAATTTGGCCAATATCGTAGGTTTAAATTGAAACTAAATTTATATTCTTTCGTTTAAAATAAAAATCAAGTGAATCGGTCGGTTAGTTTTCTCTCAATCGTGCTCGCAAGTTTGGAAAACATGGTTTCGAGAAAAACGCGTTTAAAGTTTCGGTTCCTGCTCCGAATCGTTCGGGAGTGTTCGGTGCTTATTCATACTTGGAACCTTAGAGATATGTTCTCTCGATAGAATACTATCGATTTAAGCAATAAAAACTGTACCCTCTTTACGTGTTACGCAGCAACGATTGACCGGCACAGTGGATGCGGCCGTGTGTAACCAGACACGGTACAATCGTTCCAGTTTTCATTCTCAAACTTCTTCGTTAGCACTTTGACCGTCACGGTGATAACGGCATGGTAGTTTTAGTGGCAGTTCTCTTTTTGGAAATTAAAAATCGCGTAGCTCATTAGTTTTATGAAGTACACGGTCATAAAAAGTGTCGAGCAATACGGATGGCACTTGAAGGAATCTTCAATTCCTCCAACGAGCTTCCGTAATCGAAGCTCAGCATCTCCTTCGCGTAATTGGCCCATTATTTTCCACGTTCCTCGCTCGTCCGGCTATCACGATACCCTTGAAGCCGATTTTTCGGCTCCGCTTGCTATTTTCGGAACGGCGGGTCGCGACCGTGTTGAAATTTGCATCTTTTCACAGGTTATCCGCGGGATCTACCTTGACCGGGTCCGATTTCCGAGAAAATCGACCAAAGTGAAAATTCGCTTTTTACTTTTTTGTCGTTCGCGGTTCGATCGTTTGTTCCTCGAACGCGTCCAACCTGTCCGATGGAATGAAAATCGTGTTCGCTCGCGGAAAGTGAAAGAACTCGATGACCTGGCTGTGGTAATTCGTGGAAATGGGACTGTGAGAAAACGACCACGACACGAGGCCGGTGATTGACACACGGTGTGGAAAAATCGAAGTGTTTTTCAAAGCAGAGCTATCGATTTCGATCGCTTACTTATTTGATAGGTTTTGACTCTAATTTAATATATTATGTATTTATATAAACGCGAATAGTGAAACGTAATCAAGCACCTAAGTTTCACACGTCAGCAGAATGTTTCAAATAACAGCGAAACATTTGGAAAATGTAAGTGAAATTAAGTAAAATATTAAATTTAAATTGTCGAGTCCCAAGATTAGTTCCAGGATCATTCGAATTTTCTTTGGAATTTTTATTCAGAAATTATTGAAATTTTGATATCCAACCGTGGACTCATATGGTCCTTGCCCAGAATCTTAGGTTCGGAGGCTGAAATCGGCAGGGAAAGAATTCGAAGCGTAGTCCGCCAGGTTTTGGCACAGCCTTCTTCTATCGTCTAGTTTCGCGTTCGACGTTCAATTGACTGTTTAACCGTGGCGACCTACCTGTCCTAGGGGAACAGCCTTGACGCGTTTCAACAGGCAAGCCGCGGCAACCAGTTTCAGCGATAATGCTCGACAGACTCCATAATCTTGGCCGTAAAAGGAACAAAGCAATGGTGTCAAGTCTGTCGGCGACACATCGTGCGTCTGGCAGGTGCAGCACATCGGCTTGCGTACATGGTTGAAGAGATGCCAGTTGTTCGCTAGAGGAACCCAACTAACCGTCTTTCTTTCTTGCTCTTTCGGAAGTTCGTCGTTCACCCGCATCGCGTGCGATCGCAGCTGCAACTGCAACGACCGCGAGCAGATGCACCGTCGTTTCACCTTCGAAACTGGACGTCGATGCAATTTTCTCTCTCTTTCCCTTCGAAATCGCTTTCTTGTCGAGGAGAACAAGGGAACCAGTCATTTTCGTCCTTTCGTTGGCGAATTACTGCTCGAATAAATCTACGAGTCGTAAAAGGATCGGATACGGTGCCAGAAGAATCTTGGGATCTTTTGTAAGCTGTTCTTTTGCTTTTTGTCTTTTTGTGACAACTGTTCTTTCTTTGGAGATTATATTTCTTTTAGGACGATTTGGTTTCTGTATTGTAGCGAGGAGAATTTCAATGGTATCGTTGATTATTATTATTATTATTATTAACATTTCGAGTGCTAAGGTTTTAACATTAAACGTACCAAGCGGGGTTAGATGAGCCTTTTCAAAATTTCAAATGTATGAATGAGAAACCAGTCATATGTAAATAATTAATTCCTTAATTTATTCCTTTAATAAATTAAGAATTTCTTTCTAAAAATCAACGTTTGTTTCATAAGGGACAAACGACCCCTTATGGTAAGAATAGGTATATGTAAACTATTGCACGCGAATCATTATTTTCAGCAATAATATTTAAAATTAAAAATTGAAATTAAAGACAAAGTCCAAATATTTTCAATATTCTTAAAATAAAATACTATTTTCAAAAATTACTGCATCAAATAAAATATTTTATTTGTAAAGTTGTACGCATACTTTACTACTTAAAATACTATTTCACCTAGCTTTGATGTAAAGTGCCGGTACGTTTAGTGTTAAGTTTCATCTGAAGTAGATCTCAGAGAGTGTTCTTGTTTCAAACCCTGTTTCTATTACTTTAATTTATTCCTTCTTCGATCTCAACTACCTCGTCTGCAAGTATTAACGTTGACCGTAAAAAAAATGCTTCGATAATTTTTAGAAGATATTTCAAGTTTTATATCGCTCAGAGTCGCTTGAACGTATATTTAGAGCACAGAGGATTAATTGTTGATTTTTTAATGACGATAAACCAGACACCTTTTGATTTCGAGGGAAAATTAAGAAGCGAAGGACAACATTGAATCGAAGGATTTCTCTCGAGTGGCGAAGAGTTAACGCGCTGAACACTCTCTTTCTCTATTCGCTTAGTTTGCCACGAGAAGTAAACCCCAGTTGTCCTATGCGATTTTAATTACTTTCGCGAACTGACTACGTCCCTGGGGATTGCCGGGCACTCGTGTGCACCCCCCACACACATCCACACACCGTTAACTACCACCGGCTGTCTAAAAGTTACCCCTGGATTCTGGCGAAATAAATATTCAAACTCGCGGTGAATTTCCCTGCCTTTCAGCCTCCGTAAAGATTAAACCTACGGGGTAGTTCGCTCGATATTAACTTGCTGTGCTAGGGAAAATGCTTCTCGACAAATCATAATGTGCTTTTCATTTGCGAAAGATAACTGCATATTTTTACTGTTTCTTCTCCGCAGCTTCGTATAATTATGGAATATAATTATGAAAATTTGTAATAATACTATCAAGTTATTTAATCCGTTAGTATGGAAAATCCATATCCTTTAATTAATATGACGTCTGGATAGTATGGAAATTTGATTCGATTAGAAGATAATTATATGTTTTTCTTCATCTCGTTCTTAACGAAAACTGGACATTTTTGGAATTCATAATTGTGAATGTTACTCCCTCTGTCCTATAATAATAGTAGCAAAAGAAAATAAACACAGAACGCAATATTTATTATCAAAAAACTAGATTAAATTAAACAATAAATTAAAAATATTACTCCTAATTTTTATTTCGAGTGTTTAGATAGTTTCTGCATTTTAGATCCCTAATATACGTGAGCTTTTCTTTCGATCTTTCGAACTCTCTCTTTTTCATCTTACTTTTACAATGGATTGATACTCGACTAAAATAAAAACAGTTGCTTTCGATCAGTGGATGAAATTAGAAAAATAGTTATAATTCGTAATAATTATCTTAATCTAAAAATTGCAAGATGCGTCATGGAACATTGATTTTGTTCTTCGCAATTTTGCGTTACAACAATTCCCGTTTAAATATTCTTTTAGAGTAATTCTTTTTTCTTTTCTCAAGAATCAACCCCAATTTGGATAGGATTTTCGCCGTACGTTGTACACACGCGAGTTTGTGGAAAAGAAGAAGAAGAAAAAAAGTGATCCGCGTTTAAGAAGCAACACCGTGACGGCCAGTGGCCTTTCTTCACCGTTCTTTATTCCTCTTCAACTTCCTCGAGTCCTCTCGGTCTCTTTCATCCCCGCCACGTCTGTCTTCTTTATGCCTCTTCCTCTTCTTCTTCTTCTTCTTCCTCCTCTTGTTCGACCGCCTCCTTTTTATCGTGCCTTTGCTCCCACCCTATCTTCTGTTATAAACATCCGAGGGGTTCTATGGGTCAGTTAACTCCTCCTCGTGGCTGTTTATCGCGACCTATCGTCGGGATCTCACGTCCGCGGACTTGTATTTTATTTCCCCTGGGATCACGGATGCTTCCGTCCTTACGAGCCACCTTTATTAACCCTTTTTTTTATGCAGCCGTGTTACTTTCGAATTTTTATATTGTAAAATTTGTACACATTGTATCGTGTAACTTGGAGTTGTGGAAGAATTTTAGCGAAACGGGGTCTAAATCGTGATCCAGATCGCTTTAAATTAGAAGGATAAGGTAAAATTAAAACTAGACACTCAGATTTCAAAGAAACACAGTTTCCTGTATTGCAGAATAATATTTAAGAGAATGAAAAATGGGATAGAAGTTAAGGTGACTCACGAAGTGTTCTATCCAAGGGTTAATTTTTCTCTGAAATTCATATTTATAATATTCTGCATTATTAATACCGCAAATAACTTTAATTACCTTTAATTTCATTCTTTTTTTAAGAGGGGCACAAATGTACAAAACATCTTTCCACGTGGCTGGCACTATGACAATTTGTTGATTTCTTTGTTAATTATTATGTAAAATTGAGTCTCCACGATTACTCCTGACGAATGAAAAAGAAGGTCGACAGTGGCTTTCTCTTTCCACTCTTATCCTTCACAACTCGTTCCATCTTTTTTCGTCGTATTTTGCTCTACGTACGTTTTTCTTCGTTGCTCGTCGATTTCTCCATTTTGCCAGCTTCTCTAACCTCCAAACCGTGAGAAACGACGGCGAGAGTATTAATCCGCGATATTAAACGCGTATACAAGTCCGTTCCGTTGATATGTACCAACACACAACTGACTCCGTTAGAAAAGAAATCGAGTAATACGTCCTTTAAATACACACGACTCGAGGAGCCGTTATTGGCGCGAGGTAAGGTTGGACACGTCTTTGACGTAGGCATTACGTGCTTTGGCTTTAGAAAAGTTGAAGAACTTTGAAATTGAACCTTTGACGTAGCGACACGAGTTTCAGTTTTGTGAAAGTTTCGAGAAACCGGTGATTTTTCATTGTACCGTTGAGCGCTTTGATTTGGCGAAATTTTCGGAATTTTGTGCTTTCAATTAAAGTTTATTCTGTCGTATCTCAAGCTTACGTTGATTCTTCAATTTTTAATTTCACAATTTTAATTACAATTATTGAGATTATTGCTGTTTTTCGTCTCGTTCCTAACGTGACACATTACACATGAAATTTACCATTTAACTCTAGCACCACCGGCGTTTAATATTATACTTAAATCGAAAGTTAAATAAAACACGAAATTCATAATGGATGAAGTGTAAATTAGCGTATAGAAAAATTCTTTGTCTTGGTAAGGCAACTTATATTTTGTTAAAAGCGTCTTAATAAATTTTGTAATATAGAATATGGCATCTGGTACAAGTCATTTTGACCCGTTTGATAGGTCTAGTGTTAAGGGTTTACATGCAGTCATGAGGTTGAAAAAATTCATTTTTTTAAAGAAGGGTGTTTTGGATGCTGGAGCTACTGTCGAGGATCCGATGATTCCATGCAAGTTAAACAAAAATTTGTTCTCTCTTTATTTTTCTCAAAACTACATTTTTTAGGTCCGTGCGTAAAATAAGTTAGAAACTACTGCAACGATCTTGAACCAGGGATTGAACCAATCATTTTTTCATTTTTTTTTGTTTATAACCTATTTTACCAAAATTCAATATTTTACAAAATTGATTCGTTGAATTCCGAGAGAAATTCATCTACTAACAGAATCTATTTGGTTTTTTGATGTCAGATAACCCTGCGATGAGTTATATCTTTATTTGAAACCGTCTCCGACAATCTGCTTCCAACCATTCAATTTATAATATTGAAATGTTACTCTTTTATATACAAAAAGTTTTAAATAAATTAATCATTTAGATGCTTCAGTTTCCTCGTGGACCTATCTTTTGTTTCGTTATCGAACATTGAATACCCTCTTTTTTTTCAACGAAATCGAACTGATATTCGATCAAGAGAGCGAGGGAAAGACGCTAGATAGAAGATCTACTCAGGTGGGGGAAAGAGAAAAAGAGAAAGAGGCAGGAGAAGAGAGTGCACGAGTAGCTATCGTGGGACTCGTGACTAGAGAAGCGTGCACCCAAGGTACTTTTGAGAAGTCAATGGCCCTGATTACCAAGTACCCGTACAGGTACTTAGGTAGGTTACAGTCGTTGTTACCTGCAACGGTGGCTCGTCGACGATGGTTTCGTTCGGTTACCAGGAAAATTCGCCGCCCCTTAGATTTTCTTCACGCGTCAATGATCTTTCGAGTCCATGTAGTTCTAACTACTGTAGGTTCTTTTTTTTTTATATTCCATCTCATTGTGTATTTTGGCATTCTTAAATTAGTCTAATAACAGTAGACAATATGCTTGTGGCTATGAAAATAATTTCTCCACGATTCAAAGTTGGAACTTGGTTAATTGATATTTTATTAGCGTGAAATGATTTCGTTTGTCAATTTGAAATCAAGAAAGTTAATGATTTAGTTGGCAAAATTTAGGTAAATTTTTTTAATTTTTTTAAGTAACTTAATAAATTGGAAGTAAAATTTTGAAAATTTTTAGGATAAACTACCCGCAGAATGAATTAAGGATAAACGAATCACGTGTTATTAATTAATTGATCGAATCGAATTTACTTAACATCAATAATTTTAGCTGCAAACGTTACCCATTACCAGTCACTTTTGTTCAATTATTTTCGATCTTGATCACGCGTGAATTGCACTCGGCTAATCAGGGAACAAGAAAGGCTGAAAATGAATTCATGAACGGGAATTGATCGGCTGGCGTGAAAGGTATATCAGCGACGGGTTATCGACCACCATAACTCAATTTATGTTAATGCATAGTTAATTGCGCGCTGCTCCGCTGCGAACCGTGATTGTTCGTTTTGAATATCCAACATCGAAGATGATACCGCGAAATTACTGATTCCTAGATACCTCGCTAATTCATGTTAAAATTCCGCCATCGTTGTTTAACCTTGTCACGTGAATTAATTAATTGCCGTGATCGGAAATCGACAGGAAGGATGTACCTGTTCAACTATTGCTTCAGTTTCTGCGGACGAAATTCGTTGAAACGTATCAAAAGGTGTTTTTTTTATACATTCATTGTTAATTTAATTATATTTTAATGAAATATCTTAGACTCTACATTTTATGAATTATACGGGACTAAAATATTCTTCAACTAAGAATTTCTTCTTTTTTCTTATTGCTTGACTGTACTAGGCTTAAGGAAGGGTAACAAATTTTTTCAAAACTTTCACAGTGAATTTTATTGCGAATTTATACTATTCATTGTAGAGCGGATCATTCCAACCTTACTGCTTCATTTGCCCGAGTTTCCATAGTCAGCGATTCAAAATTCTATATGACATTCAAAGAATTGAATTAATCAAAGATCTTATAAATCTCAAGTTTTAATCATCTCTGAACATGATATTACTGCTTAAAGAACCTCATATTGCAGCATGCCAAAAGTAACCTTAAAATATAAAATGTATGTATAATCATATGCTAATACCGTGCAGCGAATAAATCTGTAACACGATTTGAAAGTTTTAATAATAATAATAAAAAGAAAAGTCATTCGTCCGAATATCTCAGACCAATTTGTCCGAACTGAAGGCTCGATCCCGAAGCTTGTTCCGCGCGAAAGAAACAATCATCGTCATTAAGCATCAGAATTATTTGTCGTCCGAAGCCAGGCGTGTTCTTCGTCAGGGTGAGAGAATTGGCGCGACACGGAGCCAGAGTGGAAACGCGAAAGCCGACAGCTTGCCAGCGGCCGCAATAAGGTGTCTCCGCGGGCGCATTAATTAACTCACGGCAATGAACTACCCCAAGTTTCTCGCCGATATTACGAATATTCGGCCGGGTTGCTGTTGCGACGTGTAAACTCCATCTTTGGATCGATACACCGTCGTGTTTTCATCGACGTACAAGGGTAGCGCTAACCCTAACTGTTCACCACGGCCAATTCTGATTCCTTACAAAAATCTTCGAAGTTAATTTTTAGCTTGCTGTTTTACAAAGAAACCACCAGTTTTCATCAATTCATATTATCAGTTACGCAACACTTTTGCGAGAAACTAGACGCAGGATGTCCCTGCGGCGCAGGAAATACTGTAACGATTTTGTTCGAGTAGATTGCGAGCGACAGAGACGAGAAGATTGAACGTAGGAAAGATAAAGAAAATCACGGATAGAAACGAGGGGTTGGTAATAACAACAATCTTTCGTAGAGGTGGGGGGAGGGGTGGGAGACGAGTTAAATCAATCGGTACTCGAACTGGCAGAGGATGCACCGATTGTTACGGTAATCCAGCTTCTGGGATACGCATTATGCGGGTAACAGTGTAACGCAATACTGTTACAACGAGGATACAATTTGCAATTCATCGTCGGTCGCACTCTACATATAACAATACAGAATGCGAACGTGTAAAGCATCGGGTCGACGCCTTTACAAACCGACCCTCCAGTCTTCCTTTTTCTGTTACGATCGATTATCGGTTTTTACCACCCCACCCAACTTTTGCGTTACTTTGGTAATTTATTTATTCGTTGCGATTGAGAGAATTTAAATTAGCTGCATTGGTCATTTACTTATTACGTGGCTGTTCGGTTGGTAATTTGTTTGTTGCGTGTTCATTACGGTGGAAAATATTTATATCGATGATTTATTGCGATAGGAAACATTTTAATCGGTAATTTACTTATTACGAAATTATTGCTATAGGAGATATTTCAATTGGTATGTTACTTATTACCAATTTACGGCTATAGAAATCTGCTTATTACTGATTTATTGCCATAGAGAATATTCAGATTACTAATTTATGCACTATTCTTATTTTTACAGCAATAGCATAAATAAACTATCATTGAAATGACAAAAATATATGGCACATGGTTACATACATCGATACAAAAAACGAATAAAGTTTATATTCTGTTTGCCACATTTCATACTTAATGACCCAATATATACTTACTGGTAATTACTTGAAATTCCAATCAACGAAATGGGAAACAGCGACAACTTCGAACATTGTCTTACGATAAAATCGTAACCACGAATGTTACAATCGGATTGGCTCGACGCTGCCAACCGTTGGACGACACTATCGTCCCATAACAAGTACCTATGGGGAGAGTTGGGTGCGTGTATGGTATTCGGTGTACATAGTGTATCGGAGACAAACATGCACACATCGGACGGGTTCGCCTTGGTGGCTGCTTTACCGACGCGACGGATAGATTATTAAGCATAAGCATTGTCCATTAGTCGGCCCCGTGTGCCAGCCCATCAACCATGCATCACGGGCTCGCATTATGGGCATACGTGGTGCATTGTCAGGATTGCGCGCCGCACTCCGTACGAAAAAGGATGGGGATTCACGCGACGCATCGTCGTACCCGAGAGATACATACCTGCGTCGACCGGATGCCCGCTGGGCAGAATTTATGGCTTTTCATAGTGGTCCGGGACCAGGATCGTTGAACGGTACTTTACTTTCAGCCTTATGGTTGCTATCGTTCTTAGCTAGATTTTATGCACGGTACTCGGAATCGAAACAGGTGAAGTCACGCTTTTAGGAAATGTTCGAATTAGCGATTCTGTAAAATTGAAGTATGCGCTTTAATATATTTATTTACTGGAAATACTTATCGCAGTTACTCATTAATAGGTTATCATTTTGCTGATTCCTTTGTGCTATGAAAAGTGTCCTTCCGGTCCTCGAAAGGTTAAATCGCAAATTGACAATCTTTATCCATTTAAGCGTCCCGAAATAATAAACTTAACAGCTTGAAAGGAAATTTTATTACCGAAAGATAAATGAAATCATGAATCGTTACATGAAAAATGACGACGTTCCGAGGCGTCGTTTATATTCGTCGCCGATCGACACACGATCCTCTTTCCCTTCGTATCTTCAGCCTCGGTATCGAGTCTGTTTAACATACTTTCGTCCAGATCTAAACACACCGGACGTACGATTAATGACTCAACGTACTTGAAACATTTCATGGTTCGCCTCGGTTTACTCATATTCCTCTTTATCTGTCACGTTATCGACGTCGAACCTAGGGGGAGAACCTTGGGACGAACTACGGTGTTAATTAAAAGTAACCCGGTATTCGTGGGATCTGGAAATGCGTAAACGTTAGCTTGGTACGATCGCGTGGGAGGCGTGTACGTGACTCTGAATGGAAATCGGTGAGCAACGCGTGTATACGTTCTTACAAAACGTACACACGATTCATCTGTTTGCTTTCACAGAATTCTGATCCCGTAGGTGTATCGTAGAATTCGTTGTCCAGGAACAATAAACCCATAATCGTGGCATATGTGTTTTTTGAATTTTCTGCTGAACATCGAACGGTGGCAGTGTCTGGTACCTGGGATGCTGAGTAATCGAATAATTGATGATATAAATAAATTGTGGAATTTCAATCGCGATTAAATTTAATTGCAACTAACCTTTTTTCAGTTAGTATATATGTCAATTCTATTAATTTCTAAAAAAGGTTCGCACATTGTCGATTGTGATCTATCCATTAGATGGCCATGTGTTAAGTTTGTGCGCCCAATCTTAAGCCGGGTCATAACAACTTGGTCTTTCCCATTCAGAGTACTATCTTGAATTTTGTGGCTGAACTTTCCCACCACTTCATGTATATTTAATTTTATAATTTGCCATATGTCATTCCATTTATATTCTTAATCCTAAACTAATACTACATTTAAGAAATGATAATTATCGAAATAATCATTCTTCCAATTACCCATCCATCACTTAACTCTCATGACCATCAAATTTCTACCCTCACCGTTGCCTTAACGAAATGGTAACTACGGATATATTCATTGTTCCAATTAAAGAAGATAAAACGATACGACCGAAATAGTGGTAAAGGGGTGAGCAGAGGAGTGTTGGAGCACGCGTCGGGGTGCCGTGTCTCCAGTGACGTCAGTGAAAGGTCCGCGGAAGGGGCGGGACCCGTGGAATCGATGAGCGTCGCGACGCCGGGGGCGGCGACGTCGACGACGAGCGTAACGAGCCGCCGCCGCCGCCGCCGCTGCCGACGCCGTCGTCGACGTTAAGGGAGACGGCTGTTTCAGCTTCTGATCCGCGTCGTCGCGAGCGGAAACGAGCCCGAGGCTTTCTCTGAAATGCGAAATTCGATTTGCGCTTCGCCGATGAGCGCATTCATCGACCCTCCTTGTTTTTCTTCTTCATCCTTTTTCATTTTTGTCGGTTTTTGTTTATAATTTACCATTTAACATTGGCCGTTGGAACGTTGGTGATGAACGAAACGGAGAGCAGGGTGATTTTCGAATTATTAACAATCTCGATCATTAGGGACCACTCGCGTTTTTTTATCGTGAAATTACATTACGGCACGATAAAACGAAATTAAAGCTTCCCGGGGAGATTGCTGTTAATTGAACAACGGATATAATTGATCGTAATTGCACGCCGCTCGATATCCAACCGTGGATAGCCTTTTCGAGATACATAATTATCGCGTCGAATGTTCAAGATGTATATTTTCCTTTGATGCCTTCTCGTATCTTTTATATGAATGTTTCTCGATGCTTTTTACTCGCGTCACGATGAATTTAATCGTTTACCGACGAGGCAGTTCCAAGTTTGACACCACAATGTATGCAGGGAATATCATTAATTTAAAGCAAAACAAATAATACAATATCCCTGCTTCTGCATTTATGATTTTTCTTTGTGTCAAGATTGCAGCACGATATTTAGGAATTTATATACAAATTTATGAGATACTATAAAGATTCTATTTGGGCGGATATATCCGCCCGTCGTCAGCGAAGGGTTAACTTTCAATATTTCTTCGAAATCGTCGTTCTGGGTATTTTGACTGATACAGTAGAAATAATCACGTGTAATCAGACATAGAACAAATATAGATTACCGAGGATATTTAAATAGTAATTCTTTCATTTTGCCGCCTCGGTTTGGCTGGTTTGTTAATTACCCAAGTTAAATTTGTACCGCCAATAATTACTACAGTAGTTAATTTATAATCTAAAGTAACTATAACTAATATAATTTACCTAAACTTTTATGAACTTCTCAAACGAAACGGGTTGCAATTAAAGTTTGTCACTTGTAACCAACGGAGAATATTTAAGAAATAAGAAAACACTGTCAAAGTGTCAAAAGATAAATTATAAACTTAAAAATTCTAATCAGTACTGATTAGAAGATGTATTGTTGATCAAATCGTAAAATTAAATCGGGGATGATGATCACGGCAAATCGTTTATATGCTTCCAGGCTCGCGACGTTCATTGCGATAATAGCTGAAACAATATTCGATACAGTCGATGCTTCGAACCAGGTGGGGGGGATTAATAGGGAGGCCGTGCAAACACAAGCAGTAAACGCGGTCGGGAATTTATGTTTGTCCGAACGAGCCAGCGACACCCCTGTACCTCGACCTCGAGTTGCTTAGCACGCTTGTATCGAGGATTTTTGGAATCGAGCCAGTCACATTGGTCCTCTTTTGCAGTTACCTTGTTTCGTGACCGATCTCGAACTTTGGATTCGACTAGGCATGTTTTAATCACCGGAAAGAATAGATTCCTCTAAAAAATCGAAAGCAAAGAATCGATCCCGCAAGAATAGGTTTAAGAATTTTTGTTTGTTTTCTTTTTTATTTTTATTTTTGTTAACAGACTTCCGTACGATTCTTCCGTGCGGCATAGATTATCGTAAAGAGTCGATCTTTTATTTTTTTACATTTCGTTCTCTTACGCCAAAGGCAGATGCTCCATATTGTTTATATTTTCATTACTATTCCTATACTTTTTTTATGCAGTAATGTAGGAGTGAATGTGTTTTTGTGGATAAGGAAAATCGATTCTGGGGAAATTCGAATACCAAATTTGTTAAAATGCGTGACTCGACGATCAGACCATTAGCAAGTAATTGTGATTGAAAATTGGGGAGTCGAGTTTGGGAATTGAAGGGATTTTGGAATGTTACGTTAACTTCGAAACGTAGAGTTAATTGACTAGTTGAACGATAGTTTGAAATCAAAGGACGTACGGAGAATCGAACACCATCGAATCGGCTAATTATCACCGAATTAGGGGTTCGATGTTGTCGGTGAACAGGTTCTATTCACTGTTTGTTACCGTATTACAAGACAATTTCCTTCCGACGAGCGTGCATAGGGGTTCAGATCCGGTAGCCCGATAATCGCAGGTGCATAATGCGCCTAATTGGTAATTAAAGGTCTCCACCAATAGGGTATGCGCCGTGTGTCGCTAAGGCACTCTCCTCTCATCCCACTTCCCCGCTTTGTCTGTCTTTGAGATGATCATGAAGCTCCGTGCAAACCTAATATCGATGGTATTACACTATGTACCGTGTCTGGGGCCTGTTTCAGACCCTGTAAGTCGATTGTTCGGGGACTGTGCGTGACGGTGAACGGCAATTATATCGTCGATAGAAACGGACGAGTGATTTTGAGTTCGCACGTTGAAAATCTGTAATTAATCCCTGCGTGTAGTGCCTCTTTGGTCGAGTGTCTTCACTTGGATGTATCTACTCGTTCGCTAATATATGATCGTTCCATCGCAAAATGAATGTCGATTTATAGCACCACCCTTTATGCAACTTTTTTTTTTAAACGGACGATCGTAAACGTTTGGCAGATAGTCGAAATGCAATTATATTACACGCACTTTCGCAATTTTAGAGAGTTAATAATTAAGAAACAACAAACTTCAAACATCCAAACAAAAATTGGTATATTTTTCAAACCAGTGTCACCGAAACCAGGAAGTTCAGAAACTTCACTATAGTGATATATCGTCTGAAGACGAATAAAGAGCAATTTTAAAGTGTAATTAGAATGTAAACTTTCGTTTATATGTATTTCTATTTGACTGTTAATAAATAGTATTCTGCGCCCTCGCCCGCATTGGTCCGTTGTATCGAAGTTCCACCGTACCGCTCATTCCATCTATAGAATTCAACATTTTTTAAGTAGATAGCTACCGACGTGTGACAGCAATACGCTATTAATACGGGAGTGATTCTGATACAAACTTATTTTTATTTACCCTGCATTCCATCCAAAGAATTTTAACACCTTGAATGCCACAGTGAAAACGGACTTATGTAGTCAGACACGCTACGAACCCTAATTATTAATAACGCAGTCAATTAATTCTCAAATTTGACCTTTCAGTTTGATAGTCAGCATCCGCGGTTTATTTCATCGTTTCTTTTCTTAAGTATTTGATTGAACGAAATTTCGGGTTCCGGTCATCGGTGACCCCCGTGGCATTCAACGTGTGAAATATTATAAGTAGATAGTTACTTAATTGCAATAGTAGTCCCCTAATACCGACATGGAAGTTTCAAAACGATCATGATAAAGTGTTTAAGTAAATTATCGAATTATACCCTTTCCAATGCACCTGCAAACATAGGTATTTCACGATTCTTGAAGTAGTCGATGGTTTTTCGACCAGACCCACGCGAACCCTTTGGTAATCACGATGCACCGGTCCAGTCTAGATGGTAATGCGTGTATAAATCAGCGCGATATCAGAGCGGCGGCTTGTTTCACGTGCGCCAACCTAGATGCATTGCAGCCAACGGCAGGTAACTGCAGAGGGTGGCGCGGGGCTGTTTATGGCTGGTGAAGTGAGGAAACTCGTGGCTTGGTCAAACCTCTCGGTACTCCGACACTTCGAACCACCGAGCTAACGTTGGCAGCCTAATTGAAAGCTACGTTCAATTAGAGCCGTCTTAACGACCGTCAACATCCGCTAAAGGAGATGAATTTCCATCCGTTTACACGTCACTTCAAATCGAATACACAGCTTTGCAAGGAAGAAGCTGAGGGGTATCGGAGGATTCGAAAACTTTGAGTCGCGAATTTTTCTTTCTGAGAACGTGGCTGTTGTATTTTTTCTTTTTAGGAATTTTTAGACTGGGAAATTTTGGGATTCGGGGATTTTGGAAAGTTGGGAATTTATATTTTTAGAAATTTTGAAAACTTTGGAACTGATATTTTTAGGAATCTGGAATCTTTGAAATTTGTATTTCTATCAGCTTAATATTATTTTCATAGGAATTTAATAATTTTCTTGTTCAGATTTCAATCTTTAATGACTCTAAATTCCGAAGCTTTAAACACCGTTTTTCTGGTATCTCTTCGGTGTTTTGTGAATATTCCATCTCTCGGTACTTGTTACTCATACACCTCGGGTCGCTTATTTACGTCAGAACAGTAGCGATAGTAGTTAAAATATACTCGCGAGAGGCGGAGTCGAGAAATATTGCTTTTTCTCCTCCCCTGTCGTAGATCTCACGAGCAATCTTTTTAAATGGGAATTATGCTCCGTTTGCTTTCCTTACCACGATTTGCTGTTATCTGTGTTTTTGAAAGGCTTGCGACGTAGATTCCTCTTTATTCAATCTATCGGCTCAAGCAAAATGCTGATCGATCTTTAAACTTACATATATTCATAAGAATTTCTTATGCTTCTTTTGTCCAAAGATCATTGTGTTGGACGCCTTAGAAAAATGAATTGAATTCGTCAGCGGTATCAATCGAATCTGTAATTCGTGTGATTTGAATTTTGTAGTCCATATTCCATAATTAGTACTCTGTATTCTAAATTTTCTGTTAATCTAACTCAGTGGTTCTTAATCTTTTGGAAGTCAGGGAAGAAAAATTTGCGGAACACCAAAATTAATGATCCAAAAAACAAACAAAAACATCCCGCATGGAAATAAATATATTTTAGACTCAATATAAAATATATAGTTTGTATATTTGATGAAATAGAAAAATACTATATTATGTAAATAGAAAAAAAAAATATATACTGACATGACTTTTATTAAAAATTTAACTGATTACATAACAGAAATAATAAAATTAATTACAAATATGTATGTATATATTCTTGAATGAAATTTATTTGGGGCTACAACCATTTATCTACGTTTTATTACTTATAACATTATATCATTTAAAAAAAATTCGGCTTTCATAATTTCGCGGAACACCAGTTAAGAACTTTCGAAGTTTCTGTCCTACGGTCTATATTTTACTTTTTCTGATCTGCAATCCCGGGTTTTTGCTCAACAATTCACTCTACACTTCACACTTTACACTTCATATCCTGTATATTATATTCTGTACCCTTAATCTTACATTCTTCACCTCATGATCCATATCCCACGTTCTATATCCTGTATTCTACAACTCCTGCTCTAACGTTCTATATATATATTCTCAGCGCTATAATTCACCCACTATATCGATTACTCGAATTACATAAACGGTTCGGTCGTTCGATATTTCTCACGCGAGTCAGAGAACGGTGTATGTCAACGACCGGCACTCTTTAACGTGTCATTAAACGCGTAGGTACCAGGGGATCACGGCGCGTCATTTGGAATCGCGTTGCAAGCGATGTTAACCGATTTCGAAACGCGTAGCTCGAGCGTGTGGAATTTGTGGAAATGGCCGTGGAACACCGAACCATTTCACGGAATACGCGGCTGTTTTCACCGCGAAACCGTGCTACCTGATATCCTACATGACGTAAGCACACACGGGGTCACGAATGCAGTAGCGCGAGTGCTCGAGTACTGCACATTTCAACTAGTGACGTTGATCCCCGTCCCTCGGCTTCTGAAAAGTACATTTTTTTTGCCTATAGGGTGACCTGACCAGTGAATGAACACTTAAGCTGCATGTCTGTAAAACTCATTATTTTACACTAGAACTACCAAAGGGGTTAAAATGACTTGCTTCAGATTTCTTATTTTAAATTGCGAAATTTGTTAAAACGCTTCTGTCGAAATATACGTTGGCTGTTATCAAGGTACAGTATTATTCTATATGTTAGTTTATTTGCATTATAGATTTGCAGAAAAATTTAAAGATCCTGTAGTATCGTAGTTTAGGACCTGGACAGTGAATTTGTAAAGACAGGAAGAGGGTCGTAAAAGAGAAAGGCGCTGGTAAAAACCAGGCCCAAAGGGCTGGCGAGGGTTTTTCCGAGCGAGGCTTATGCGAGAGTGATGAGTGAGTGGTGGAGGGGAGTGAAGTACGAATGAGGACTTTCCAGAAAGTCAGTTTTTGGTTGACCTGGAGAAAGAAAGGACGAATTACTTTTGTCTTGTTAATTAACCATTATTATGTTTTTCTAAAATAAACTATAACCAATCACAAATTTACACTACAATCCTATTTATATTTTAAATATTTTTCAAATTCACCGTTTTAGTCTGTGGAAATTCAGCTGCAATTTTCTTCGAGAAACCTCCTTCGGTTAGGTTGTGCGCTTGTGTGTCAGAGTGGCGTTAAGCAAAGTTTAGAATGTTCCTGACCAGCAAGCATTGTCAAGCCCTAATTGAGGCGTGCATTCAATTAGATGCGCCTTAACGATCACCGACACACCTGTGGATCATGCGTTCCCCGCTCGTTCGGTCGCTATCAATCACGATCGTAATCGAGGATCGCTTTTTGCCCTCCCTTTGAAATACACGCGAACAGGATGGACGCGATTATCGTGAATCATACCCATCTTGATTTCCCCCCCGATTCTTTCGAGCCTTAATGGAAATTACAAAATTCTCTAATCTTTTATATTTTGCTCAATCTTTCAATTCACTGCTACAGATTTTTGATCAATCTAAATCGAATAAATTTAGTAGCCATTCGTTACTGTTTCCGTAATAGAAAATTATGTTTTGTACCGTACATAATGGAAGCTTCCGTAGGTAATTTTAAGAAACGTAAAATCGTAGAATCCATTAATTCCATAAAGACTGCGACGGTCGGTTTTGTAAAAGGTTGCGTGGCCAATGAAAACGCGATGAAATCGAATCGTAAACCCAAATCCCTAGATTCCCGATATTCTACAATAGAATCGTGGATAGATAATTGGAGCACGGGGTAGGGTAGACGTGTCGCGTTATTAGTGATTTCCGGACATTTGCATAAACGCAGGTTACGCTGGAACAGGTTTTACGTTGATTCGCGGTAAGGATACGTTTATCGGAATCGTTTCGATCGTCGGTCGGTGCGCGTAGCTAAAGTGCTGGCCCGTTTGAATTAATTTAATCGACGATCGACCGATACTACCTCCGGTCCTAAACTCTGGAAACATTGAATCGGAAGCGTTATATAATTTCGTTAATTTTATCAAACTTGAGATTAAAAAATATTATCCCACATTTGGTTGATAGCAGACGGAGGGTCGCAAAGGTTAATTGTATATTTGAATCGTTTTCTATTTTCAACGTTCAGATGCAATCGTTCGTGGATACCAATTCTTCGACACTTTATCGCACTCTTCATCAAAATCCGAGAAAAGGCCCTTCAAATCTTGGGTCGAACAGTTCAAACGCACAACTGTTACTTTTATTCAAAACGTGGGGGCTTATCTTTGAACCCGGTGACCCGGGATACCTTATTAAAAATCATCGAATAAATTTACACAGTAGATGGTCATGGTGGATCTTTTCAAACATAAGTTAACTCTGTTCAACATCGCTTGATCTTGTCTCTTTGTACTCCAAATTATTGAACTGGCTTTATTAAGATACGTAAAAGTTTCTGTCGTCTATGAATAACTATTAAAATTTATATTAAAATCAATTTAGAAGAAGAATGTACAACATTTTTGAAATTAAAATACAGGAATAAAGAAATTCGTAAATTTTGAAATATTCAACTAAAACTGAGATGCTAGATCGGAAGAATTAATCTTAAATACATCTAACACGTCGCAGTATAGAAATATTAATAAATATCAAATTCAAAGTTGTGTCTGAAATCATCCCCCTCGATTGTTATCCGAGAATTTTTATTTCGACCCCTTTCCACTTAAGAAATGAAAAGATTTTGAATAAAATCATCTTATATAAATACATCTGGGCTATGTGAACCTGGCACCCGACTTTCAAAAAAGTAATTTTTTTTAATGCAAACTAGTAGTATTTTGTTTGCAGTTGATTGTAGTAACAATAGTTTCGTTTGTAGTTGCATCAGTTAATAAATAAAAAAAATTGAAAAAATGACCCGCACCCGACATTGAGATATCTCAAATTCGCTGGCGCAGTCTTCTTTAGTATCGTTTGTAGTTGTTTGTAGTGATTTCCGTTTCGTTTGTAGTTGAATAGTTTAAAAGTTACGAGCAATTGTTTACACCGTCAAGAGTGAACTTTGTTAATTTTTAAGATTTTTTAAATCCGCTTTTTCCATGTGATTCAGAATCGTTTGTAGTTGTTTGTAGTGATTTCCTTTTCGTTTGTAGTTGAATAGTTTAAAAGTTACGAGCAATTGTTTATACCGTCAAGAGTGAACTTTGTTAATTTTTAAGATTTTTTAAATCCGCTTTTTCCATGTGATTCAGAATCGTTTGCAGTTGTTTGTAGTGACCTCGTTTTCGTTTGTAGTTGAATAGTTTAAAAGTTACAAGCAATTGTTCACACTGTCAAGAGTGAACTTTGTTAATTTTAAAGATTTTTAAAATCCGCTTTTTCCATGTGATTCAGAATCGTTTGGAGTTGTTTGTAGTGATTTCCGTTTCGTTTGTAGTTGAATAGTTTAAAAGTTACGAGCAATTGTTTATACCGTCAAGAGTGAACTTTGTTAATTTTTTGGATTTTTGAAATCCGCGTTTTCCATGCGATTCAGAATCGTTTGTAGTGGTTTGTAGTGATTTCCGTTTCGTTTGTAGTTAAATAGTTTAATAGTTATAAGCAATTGTTGATACTGTCAAGAGTGAACTTTGTTAATTTTTAAGATTTTTTAAATCCGCCTTTTCCATGTGATTCAGAATCGTTTGTAGTGGTTTGTAGTGATTTCCGTTTCGTTTGTAGTTGAATAGCTTAAAAGTTATAAGCCGTTGTTTATAGGTGAATCAACAATTGCTCATAACTTTTAAACTATTCAACTACAAACGAAACGGAAATCACTACAAACAACTGCAAACGATTCTGAATCACATGGAAAAAGCGGATTTAAAAAATCTTAAAAATTAACAAAGTTCACTCTTGACAGTATCAACAATTGCTTATAACTTTTAAACTATTCAACTACAAACGAAAACGAGGTCACTACAAACGACTGCAAACGATTCTGAATCACATGGAAAAAGCGGATTTTAAAAATCTTTAAAATTAACAAAGTTCACTCTTGACAGTGTGAACAATTGCTTGTAACTTTTAAACTATTCAACTACAAACGAAAACGAGGACACTACAAACGACTGCAAACGATTCTGAATCACACGGAAAAAGCGGATTTAAAAAATCTTAAAAATTAATAAAGTTCACTCTTGACATTATGAACAATTGCTTATAACTTTTAAAGTATTCAACTACAAACGAAAACGAGGTCACTACAAACAACTGCAAACGATTCTGAATCACATGGAAAAAGCGGATTTTAAAAATCTTTAAAATTAACAAAGTTCACTCTTGACAGTGTGAACAATTGCTTGTAACTTTTAAACTATTCAACTACAAACGAAAACCAGGTCACTACAAACGACTGCAAACGATTCTGAATCACATGGAAAAAGCGGATTTAAAAAATCTTAAAAATTAACAAAGTTCACTCTTGACAGTGTGAACAATTGCTTGTAACTTTTAAACTATTCAACTACAAACGAAACGGAAATCACTACAAACCACTACAAACGATTCTGAATCACATGGAAAAAGCGGATTTTAAAAATCTTTAAAATTAACAAAGTTCACTCTTGACGGTATAAACAATTGCTCGTAACTTTTAAACTATTCAACTACAAACGAAACGGAAATCACTACAAACAACTACAAACGATACTAAAGAAGACTGCGCCAGCGAATTTGAGATATCTCAATGTCGGGTGCGGGTCATTTTTTCAATTTTTTTTATTTATTAACTGATGCAACTACAAACGAAACTATTGTTACTACAATCAACTGCAAACAAAATACTACTAGTTTGCATTAAAAAAAATTACTTTTTTGAAATTCGGGTGCCAGGTTCACATAGCCATACATCTGAATTAATTTTTGTAAACTGGTGATCAATTGATACGCTTTCGAAAGGTCGTGATCAGGATGTCAGAATCGAATACGAAATAGGAACAATAGGGGGATAGTGTTGGAATAATATTATTTTCTTTATACAAAAACAAATCTTTGCGTTGAGTGACACCGACCGTTAGACAAAGGCCTAGCTCTGTCACCAGAGTCAATGGGTCTCAAGACGTACCAGACCTAAGGGTCGGGGCAATAAACATATTGAAAGGCCCGGGGCCGTTATTTTTCCCTTCTGAGAGTGGGCGCTAGTTGTTCTGCGTACATTTTCTGGATTCTTCATTCTTTGATAGTTCGTTGCACAGTAAAGACGTTCTTTCAGAGCTTCAAAATAAATATCAAGTTTTATTTAAAACTATCCATATTTTATTAGATAGAAATGGTGAACGATGGCAAAAGGGATCGACGGTTCTTCGTTTCCGGTACAAGAACGGAAACGAAAAGTTTACGAAAAAGTTTTCGAAAAGAAGCTGCATCGACACGGTCGCGTTTCGCGACCCGTTACAGGATGCAAATAATAATAAGACCATAGATAAAAGGTTCTGAAAAGAATCGTGGTGGATCCTGAAAAGCGGGTCAACAACCGGAAGTACAACCGCGACGACGCTCCTCTCGAAGAAAGCGTGCGATCTTTTTCCATCTTTATTCGTTTCTTCCGTCTTCTCTTCTTCCTGTTACTTTTGTTCTGCTGCTTTTATCCTGGCTGTACATGCACGGTCTTCGATCTTCGACAATTCGTGGATCTTTTTTTTATTGACCTTTGCAGGGTCAGATTATCTTTGGTCGATCAGAATTTTGATTTAACCCTTTCATTCCCAAGGACGCGTGTTAATTGTCAAGTTAAAATTGGAATTGGAATCTTAACCCTTTGGACTCGAGTGGTGCCTTTGAAAATATAGAGAATTAAAGAAAAATCAAATATTTCGAACACTTTTCTTCCGACATAGTGCGTTTGGTTTCCGGAAGCATAGCTGGAAAATTAGATCAGACCCGATTACGTCTAAAAATGCTTCGAGTGCAAAGGGTTAATTAGAAGTTTAAAATAGATTTTCAAGCTTCGAAGGTTAGGAAAATATTATTCAAAAGTTCCCGTGTTTCGAGATTTTTAAATTCTTAGAAATATTTCTATTGGAAAATATAATATTTCCAGCCGGAGCGGAAGGGTTGACTGCGATGTCCATATCTGGGAGTTGCTTGATATTCCATAGAAATTGTAAACTAAGGTAACTGGTAACTAGCAGTATTTGAAAGTAATTCAATTCCAAGCGACAAATGCTAAAAGAAAAACAAGTCGCTAGGGGAATGGGGGAGCGATCGTAAAACCTTATGTCACAGTCTCTGTCCAAGGCTGGGATTTCGTCGTTGGGTGTTTCTCGAAAATTACCCCTCGAATCTGGGCCGACACAAAAGCCCATGGACTGTTCCATCGTCGAAATATCCGATCTCACCGGCGAGAAACTACTCTTTGTACATAGACGGCTCGTTCTGCGTGCACCATGACGTATTTACACGACAGAAAGAGAGTGAATTATGATGGCAGCTATGGACAAGGGTGAACGGAGGCTCTGTTCAAGGGTGGATACACTGGTTCAACCGACTAGGGGATACGGTGGGAATTTATCGACGTAAATGGAGAAAACGTTCGTCGAATCGTGCAATTTTGGAAGAAAGAAATATTTCGATCGAAATAATATACAGTGTCGAACATAAGTATTGGCACACCATAAGTGACAGAATATAAATGCATATAACTACTAAATAAACTGCTTTAGGCAACAAACTTTTACACTTATTTGTACGTTGTCTATCGTAGTTTATTGTGTAATTGCAAGAAATAAAATAAATAAAGCGATCTACGAAATAATGACGTAAATATATATCTTGAGCACTTTATACCGACACAAAAGTATTGGCACACTCATCATTTTTTAAATTTACATGTAGATCAATTGTCTATAGATTTTCTTCTTACATCAATTCCTATAGATTTTTGTGCGCTGAATTCAAATCTGCATGCGGTTTTTTTGTAGTGCTCACCCTTTTTGAGAAAATCGTATTTGAACAAAAAGTTTAAGTTTTTAACTTCGGAGATGTTTTGTGCATTTACAATAGCAGTTATTTAATTCGTGTTGGTATAGAACAATTCTACGGACTCTCCCGAATAAAATGGTGTGACTTATTAATCCATTGTCACCATTTAACTTTGTTTAAACAACGATCAAAGTGGAAAGGACACCAAAATCGTATCGGTCTCTGCTGACATTTTCCAATTTATTTCGAAAACCAAGAGTCTAAGAGAAAATGTAAGGATAGCACTCGACAGAGGAAACATTTCTGTTAAGCAAAGCATTAAAAAAGTTACAAAATAATGTTTTGTTTTCAATTTACAAGCCTGTCCATGTTGCTACGCGGTAGCGACAGTAGTGCTCAACGCCGACAATGGTCTCGACTGCCATGTCGTTTAACCGTTCAAGTTGCCGCGTGTTATGCAAAATGGATAGGCATGTAAATTGAAAACAAAACATTATTTTGTACCTTTTCTAATGCTTTTCTTAACAGAAATGTTTCCTCTGTCGTGTGCTATCCTTACATTTTCTCTTAGACTCTTGGTTTTCGAAATAAATTGGAAAATGTCAGCAGAGACCGATACGATTTTGGTGTCCTTTCCACTTTGATCGTTGTTTAAACAAAGTTAAATGGTGACAATGGATTAATAAGTCACACCATTTTATTCGGGAGAGTCCGTAGAATTGTTCTATACCAACACGAATTAAATAACTGCTATTGTAAATGCACAAAACATCTCCGAAGTTAAAAACTTAAACTTTTTGTTCAAATACGATTTTCTCAAAAAGGGTGAGCACTCCAAAAAAACCGCATGCAGATTTGAATTCAGCGCACAAAAATCTATAGGAATTGATGTAAGAAGAAAATCTATAGACAATTGATCTACATGTAAATTTAAAAAATGATGAGTGTGCCAATACTTTTGTGTCGGTATAAAGTGCTCAAGATATATATTTACGTCATTATTTCGTAGATCGCTTTATTTATTTTATTTCTTGCAATTACACAATAAACTACGATAGACAACGTACAAATAAGTGTAAAAGTTTGTTGGTTAAATCAGTTTATTTAGTAGTTATGTGCATTTATATTCTGTCACTTATGGTGTGCCAATACTTATGTTCGACACTGTATGTAACGTGAACGAAAATTCATCAGCATTAGGCACTTCTATATAAAATTAGGGAATTTATTCCTAGGTAGTGATAGAAACGCTTGGATAATAGTATCGGATTGAAAGATTTAGGCAAAGTTGGTTCTCAGTTTGTATTATTCGCTAATCGGCTACGAAGAAAGCTCCAGAATCTTGTTTTCTATCGTAGCCCTAATAGATTCTAGGTTCGTTTTACTTAAATTCCAGCAGCGTTCCGACCAAGTCCGTTCCGTCATTCAGACGTTCTATTGGACCGTTTTCAAAGGGGACCAAGAATACAGCTAGGGACGCGTAAGAATTTCACCGTCCAAGGACTTCTCAGGTCCGTGGAAAAGTGCCCTGGACGGTGAAAAGTATTTGCTCGTTCGTGAGTGGAACGTTTTTCCAAGCGGTCGAGTAAAAGCCACGGGATCCAAAGATACCATTGCTAAACGGTTTGGATACAATTTTGTTTCTTCTTCGGCTTGAAGTTTCTTTCGATTAATCGTGGAAAACAGTGGGAGAGGTTTATCGCTTCTCAGACGGATGAAAACGTTTCCACGCAACGATTGTTTTGTCGACCCGTATCGATGCTGTGTTTTATTTTTTCTCTTCTCGTTCTGAAACGATAAATTCTGAGCCGTGGGAAAATTCCGTGTATCGGGACATTTTTCTTGAAAAATCAAGACAAATATACTACTTTCTAAAAATATAATATCTCGAGGTTTCTAAGATTTTAGAAACGTAATATTTCTAATTTTCTAAATTCCTAAAGATACGCTATTCCAAATTTTGCCAGTTCCCAAAGATGTAACGCTTTGAAATTTTTAACTTTTCATAAGTGTAATATACTCCAAAGTTCTTAAGTTCCCAAAAATTTTTAAACTCCCAAAAAATCCAAACTTTTTAAACTCCCAAAAAATATAATATTTCAAAGTTCCACAGTGCCCAGAAATATAATTTCAAGGGAAGCGTGTTTGATGAATTGCTTAGGCACTCAATTTAAATCGAAGCTTTGCTATATAATATTTTTACTTCGAAAATATCTGTAAGTTTTGTTATATTTTTTATTTCCACTTAATTCACTTTAATATCTATAGCTTTCCAATTAACTCTAACTAAAGGTTAGAAACGCTGAATCTTAACAGGGAACAATAGCACAATTCGAATCCAATCTTCACGCAACTGTTATTTTCTGCTAAACAAACACAGCCATAAATTCGCGTCGACTCGATCTACTGGCAACGTTAATCTTCTTAGCCGACATTAATTTATCACGAAACGAAGCAAACGTTAGCTACCAGGATTGGGTCCCGAACATGGGATTTTATTTTATTTTATTTCTTTGGCTAGGTTAAAACCTTAAATACCACAATGGTATTTACTATAATGGTATCATGGAAATTTGTATAATTTTACAATTTAAAGTATTCATCTGATATCTTAAGATATTTAATATAATTTTCTAATGTAAATTCTTCACTTGGTACCTGAACAAATCAATACAATATTAACACAATTTAACTGCCACGTCACCCATACATGGGTCGCTTACATTATTAACATCCTTTCCTTTAATAATGAAAAATTGTAAGAATAATAAGTAAAAGAGAGAAATAAATGCTTCGCTTTTTTTCAGCACCTTTAACGTGGCGGTCAAAGTGTTAATACCTCTTGGAATGTTGTGTAAGTTTGATTTTTCGATTGTGTCGAAAATTGAGAGGTGACCAATGGTCTCCCTGTCATTGAACAAGTTAAAGTTTCAAAGCCATAGTTTCTTTGCTTATATCTGGCACGCACAATTCCTTACCAAGATATTACATTGAATTTCCTGCTCTGCAGCTGCGATACGTACGCGGGTGCTGGGCCTCGTTTGTCCATATGATGGGACTCCTTTTTTCAGCCGCCGTTGCTGTTGCTGCCTTTTCTGTACGAAGAATCGCCAGTCACGTTCGTTGGCCCCTTTAAACCGGAATTTTTGAACGTTTCTCGTGATTCTTGTCTCTCTTGCGCTTTTCGTCGTCCAATGTAACTTTATATTTTGCTCAAAACCCTTTGACAATTCATTTTAACATCCAGGTCAATACAAAAAAATAAGAAACTTCAGTCGATCGGAATAAGAATTAACTTCAATACAAAATATACTCGTTGAAAATATTTAGAAAGGGTTCGTTATCGAAACAGTTTGTAGTGGGTTGAACCAATCGCGTTAAAAACGTCTGTCGGTACCCTTTCACGAACTCCGGCTCCAATTTACTATCGAATCATGAATATTTTTCGAAGCGTCTTCGAAACGAACGCTGATCATCGAGCAAAGATAATTGTTAGGCGAACGTTGTGTCGGATCGAAGAAAAGCCTGCTGCGATTTTTCCCTCGTATAATGAGACTCTTCCTTCCTGTCGAGGAAGGAAATTCGGGCTCGAACCTCGCCAATTCGAGCAGGTTTTCGAGTGCCAATTAGAGCGACCGGATTATTATTTAGACGCCACCTACCGTTCTTTCTCTCGCGACCCTTTATGTCGCTTTCTACAGACTTCATTAGAAATTACATCGAGTCGCGAGCAAGTGCCCTCGCTTATCAACAGGGCTCCCTATTAGTAGTCCGACCGAACGGTTGATGAGGGGATGAGGAAAACGAAGAAAAGCGTGGAAGGTCGAGGAACGAAAGGGTGTTCTCTCCTGTTCTTCCGTTTTCATTTTCGAACCGTTTAACTAATTTGTGACGATCGAACGTCTTTCTTCCTTTTTTTTCATAATATTGCTGATTTGATGAAATTGTCAGGTACAACATTCAATGGCTAATAGAAATTGTTATGAGTTTGTAGGTAGCTGCAATAATGGGTTGTCGTTTTTTTTCCTAGTTATAGTAATGGTTATTTATTACTTCGTGTAATAAGTTTTGAGAAAATTTCGAAAGTCAAAGTTTGCATATAAACGGAAATTTGTGCATCAGTGCGGAATAGGAAATCTTAGAATCTATGGAACTTCATTAGAAGATGTTTTTCTTGAAAATTTAGATTTATTATGTAATAAATAGGAAAAGATAGTTGTATGAAATTTTATGTTATACAGTGGGTGATCAAATCAGTAGAGCCACAATCAAGTTTTTTTTTAAATTCCTAGAGATACTAGTAATCGTCGCAATTTGTCTATGCGAATGACTGCTATGAATAATTAATAATTTTATTTCCCTTGTCCATGTTAAAGAAATGTTCTATAAATAAAATAAATAGACTAAACATAATTCAACATTTATAAATCATCAGTTATGCCAAATACAATAATTAAGAGTGGCTCTAATAATTTCATCATCCACTGTATTATTATTGATATTGGTTAGGAAAATTTCAGCTACGACATTGTTTTACAGCTGTCGAGTATTATTCATCCGTTGTTAATGTTAATAAAAATCGTATCAGCTGATCCGATGTGTTAACGTATCTAGATCCGTGGTGTAAAAATTGACTGATCGTTTCGAGGCCGAGCACAACCTTGGCACGTTTACGCAATCGACACAGCTCTCTGGCGAATCCGTTAATTGCGGATCGCATCTATAATTCGTGCACGGAATTGTTATCCGACTTTCCTTTCCAGTAATTATCCTCTCCAGGTCTCCGGTGGTTTCTATACCGTTTCTTCACAAAATTGTCCGATTTGCACAACTTATTTTACTCACTTATATATTAACTTATTTTACGCAACTAAAAAATGCAGTCTTGAGAAAAACAAAGAGAACAATTTTTTTTTTTTAACTTGCATGGAGTAATCGGATCCTCAACAGCAGCCCCAGCATCCAAAATACCCTTCTTTGAAAAACTGAATTTTTTCGACCTTATAACTGCATGTAAGCCCTTAATTTATTGCATAGTGGAACCGGTCTCGAAAAGACAGACTTTCTTTGGAAAAACAGGGCGTCGTCGAACGAACGAACGAGCCTCTCAAGGGTTGATCGAACGAGAACACCAGCTGGTCGTCGGCTGGTCAGGTTTCTGTTTCCACCAGCTGTTCATCTTTTCTGTTGCACAAAGAGGAAGCAGAGGCTAACGCGATACGTTCGAAGGGAAGAAGTTTTCGTGGCAGGTCGAACGTGGGAGGGCTTCGAGGACGACAAAAGGGCCCAGAGCCTGCTGTTCCCTTGCTACCTGTGCCACGGCTGCCAGGTGCTGTGCCCTGTCCTTCTGCCCTCCTCCTCCTCCTCTTGCGGGGACCAGTTTCATGGTAACTCTCAGGTAAAACGCGCGGATACCAGTACTCGTGTAACCTGCGTCTCGAACCTGAACACACCGGGACACCGAAGCGTGTCCTGGTAATTCGAGCCCCCGTGATTCCTGTGTCGTTTGCTCGATTTTTCTACGTCCACCGATCGAAAACCGAGACCAGGGCATTCAGTGTAACGTCGTGGATCATGTTGGAATTTGTGTTCAGGATTTCTTTTTTGGGGGGGCAAGATTGCGATCGATTGGGCCATTTGGTGGTGAATTAATAGATTGACATCTGAATTCACGAGTTTCTGGGTATTTTGGATGAAAATTATTTGAATTTCTTTTCAAGGGGATGCAAAGGGAATTTCAGTTGAGCGCCTAAGCAATTAATCAAACACGTTTCTCTTGATAATATATTTGTGGGTACTGTGGAACTTTGGTGTGTTACATTTTTTGGGAGTTTAGAAAGTTTGGGTTATTGTATTTGTTTTAGGAATCTAGAAATTTTGAAATATTATATTTTGGCTTTGGAGTATTACACTTATGAAAAGTTAAAAATTTCAAAGTGTTATATCTTCGGGAACTGGCAGAATTAGGAATACTGTATCTTTAGGAATTTAGAAATTTAGAAATATTACGTTTCCAAAATCTTAAAAACCTCGAGATATTATATTTTTAGGAATTAGTCCTTTTTTTAACACGCATACTATTTTAAGACAAATATTTTCATACTTCTACATAGGTAAACATTCAAAAATCTGCAAAGACTGTTAAATTACACAAATTAAAGATTGTTATGATGAATCACTTGTTAGGGATATTAACCGAATAAGGGTCTGTAATATTAGAGATTTGAAGTAGAACAGGCGCGCAGATAAGGTTGACGGGAGTCGTTAAACGCGTCGAAAAGTAGGGAGCTTTCAAGATGGATCTTGGCTAGCCGTTTTGCGCAACCCTCGTGTCAGTTAGGGCGCGAGGACACCATTGAAACCCTTGGTGGTCCACCCCTTTCTATAGGTCCACGATGCGCTCTATATTACCGTATGGAAATGAACCCGTGGCGCGCCACGGCGACCCTTGGAAAATGGCGATGCACGACCCTTCTTTTGCGTCGCGACGCCTCCTGTATCTCCCAACCACCCTCCAACCCTTCTTCGAACCCTAGCAGACTTCCCTGAAATTAGTTATCGATGCGTGGTGCCTCCTTGTTCGATATTCTGTTTTCTATTTCTTTTTTTCTCGACTGCGAAACAACATGTGTTCTTGGAATTTCGCTATTAAATTATTTGAAACTTTCGCGAATAAAGATTTTCAATATTGACGTTTCAGTGGATAATTGCGTGTTCAATTTTCTATACAAGGATTAACTCTTGGAGTGTGTTTAAAAAGGTATGGTACTTGCGTAATTTGAGATGTTGGATTTATTTCATTTTCTATATTAATTTAACACGTTGACTGTCACGGTGGCCACCGGTGACCGGCGCTCGAAATTATTTACAATCAAATAATTAAAAAAAGAAGCGATGAAATAAACTGTAGATAGCGTTAATATTAAGCTGATAATGCTAGCTATCGAATTAAAAGGTTAAATTTGAAAATTAATTGAACACCTTGAATGAGGATTAAAATCGCAACGCAAGCCATTATGGTACATATATTTGAATTAACTATCAAACTACCAAATTAAACTACCAAAGGGGTTAAAATAACTTGCTTCGGATTTCTTATTTTAAATTGCAAAATTGATTAAAACGCTTATGTCGAAATATATGTTGGCTGTTATCGAGGTAAAGAATTATTTTGTATATTCGTTTACGATTCCTTTCCTTTATTTTGCTTTCTATTTTAGGTGCAATTTAAACGTATGGATACATTGAACGTCGGTAGTTTTAGTCTGTTAGGTCATATGGTATAAAAATGATTTGATGTTAATATTCTTTGTTTTAACAACTTCAAAAGTGTCCAAGGAGATATGCTCGTGAAAGCGATTATTGGAAAGAAATTTTAAACTCTGCCCTCTTCCATACAGATCTCCCAAGGAATTCTGTCGTTATCTGTCGTTGTCCGAGGACAACTAACTCATCGAAAGGTCGTTTATCTTTGCTGGCTGGCCATGTTCTCGAGTCTTATCAATGATACGGTTAAGTCTGTTGCCACGTGTGCCCTGGCTCCGATGAGTCAGAAACTGCTTCCACCCTTGCGAACTCAGACGCCTTCTTTCTTCTTCGACCTGTTTCACATTTTTTTCTTTAACCAACGGCATTTCTATATAAGCCTTGATCGATGTCTCGAACTGGCCAGGTTTTGTAAGTCGAAAAAATTCACAGTCTCCTCGTCCATCGACACCTTTAATCCGACACGATCCACCAAGCTTTTAAAGCGTAAATATTATTTGGTATTTAGGCTTGCTGCAAAGTTTTTAATGTAATTTTTGGATAATGAGAGCTTTTCAGTAGGATTCTATCGTTTATTCTATGGGGAATGATGAGCTATTGGAATAAGGGGCATTCTAAGATTTAATAGGGAATCCTAGAATTTGGGGAGCCTTAGAATCTGGAAAAATCACGGACTTAGAGAAGCCTAGGATTTGGGGAATCCTAGATTCTGGAGGGATCTGGGGACTCCAGGTCCTAAGATTCGAAAAACCCTAAGACCTAGAGACCCTGAGGTATAAGAAATCTTAAAATTTAAGGCCATTGAAATACAAACCTTTTGAAGGTTTGAATTAACTCTTACAAATTTCACAAACTGATGAAACGTTTGAAAGATTCGTGCACCAAAGGAACGCGTCGATTCGAAATGGAAAAAAGAAAACATTACATTTCGAACGAAACTTGCATAATCATGTAACAGAACTGAATTACGACAGACGTAGATTTGCCGTTCGCAAATTATTCCAGCCGTAGATTACCAGCGGACAACACAGGATTCACCGTGCATAAGTTATACCAGGCATACATTATTCCAGCTACACTAGGTGCAGCTTCTACTAGGTGTAGCATCTGCTGGACGCAGGTTATTTTAGGCGCGGAATTCCCTATGCATAGATTATACTAGCAATAAATTATTCTTGACACAACGCCACAACGTACCAACCATGTCGGTTGGAGGGGGTTCGGCTTGTTTCGAACCCCGGAACTCGTGTTTGGTCTCTGATGTTCAATGTACAATTCGCTCATCCGATTATCACTGATCTGATCCATACATCGATTAGTTAACATTTCATTAACAGATGATAAGGCAAATATCCCAATTAGCAACTCTGTAGGATTTAAGTATTGCAATTTAACATATTTACTTACTGAAACCTCTTATCGCAGTTACACATTAATAGCTTATCATTTTGCTGCTTCCTTTGTGGCATGTAGTGTCCTTTTTATATGATAAAATTGCTTAAATATGATAATTTGTGGTAAATATTAGGCTGTAACAATAGTTTCTTTCCCTATCTGCATGTAACGCTTTGTCTGGCAGTGTTAAAAAAAAAAATACAGTGTTATAGAAGATAATAGGTCAGAGTGAATCGTACATAATTCAATAACGTGACGTTAAATATAATTCAAAGCTTATCTAATAACACCATTCGGTATACCGATGTCGAGTTGCAAAGTATAATCCGTGTTCTCTAAAAGCAAGATCATTAAAGATTTACCCAAAGAAGAAAGACTTGAGGATTCTCTGAACTTCTCCCGTGTTTCAATTGGATGGAATGTAGAGATTCTTTTCAACTCTCGTCTTTCAGGTGTAAGTAACAAGCTCGTCGGCTTCGTCTGAGAACAGATGTTCAGTAGTATCATTAACCTTATCAATAACCACGCCTCGTTGATTCCTCTTATTTTTTCTTACATAGCAATGCCAGGCATTCGATTGATTCGGTTTGAAAGTTAGCGGGAAATCGATGCCTCGCCTCGAATCGCGACTAATCACGAGCAGAACAGGTGTGTACGTAGCGAGATCGTAACGGTACGAGGTTCAGGGTCAAATACTGGACAATGTTCGCGCCAACAACCGTACACAAGATGAAAGTTTCTGTAACAGATCTTGTTAATTTCCTCGGAATACTTTCGGAGGAATCGGGTCAACTTTATTTTATATTTTCGTCGTTGAGTTCGTCGGTTTTCGTCGTAGTTCATTGTTTGGGCTTTTATTACATTCTCCAGTGGATGGTTCAAGTATGATATATTTTTGGGAAATTTGAGGAATTGAGGATTTAGGGATTTGGAGATCTTATATTTTTGGAAATTTGACGATTTGGGAATATTATATTTGTAAGAATTCGGAAGCTTCGAAATTTACGTTTTTTGGGAACTGGGAAACTTCGAAATTTATATTTTTAGAAATTCGAAACGTTAGGAATTTATATTTCTAGGAATTTGGAAACTTCGAAATTTATATTTTTAGGAATTTATATTTCTAGGACTTTGGAAGCTTCGAAATTTATATTTTTAGAAACTCGAAACGTTAGGAATTTATATTCCTAGGACTCTGGAAGCTTCGAAATTTATATAGAGATTTTGAAATATTATATTTTTAGAAACTTAAAAATTCCAAAATATATTTTTTCACGTACGCGACGAATCAGATTTATATTTGAATTTTCGCGTCATCGGTGCGTAGGATAAAGACGTGGGCAACTACTCGGAGATCGCATTGACCGTGGGTCGGTTCGGTATGTGGGACACCTCTGGATCGTGGGTTAAAACGGGGGTTGTACTCGATATCATCCATACCACGCTAATCACAGGATTCCACGGGTCTAAATAGCGGAAAGTTTGATTGCATTAGATTCGATCGTGCTAAATTCTAACGCAATATCTACATTAACCACTTTTTTTTTTTAAATCTTCTCTTCTTATCGAGAACAGAAGATATTCGCCAGAAACATGCAACTAGGACTAGGATGATTTTCATCGGACACGCATGTACGAGTTCATCGTACCCGATGGATTAACGGTAACTTGGGCTAAGTTGTATTAAATAGACGGGAATAATATTCTACTTAGAAACACACACACTTTGTAGTTTCTGTCAAGATACGGCCACCCTTTTGGTCGAGCTTACGCGTTGGTAATAGCCTATTTAAAACGTAGGTCATTTCGAGCTCGGTTCGCGATAAACTTTCGTCTAATCTCATATTCTAGCGAGCGTAAGTCGCATACAGGACATAACTTACACGGATGGAGATCTGATATATATATTTCCGTGTCACCTGCACGCGTGTACCGACCTCTTATCTTAAATTAATCCCCCAGAGAAAACGATGTTAATCTTCCACCCTCTTTTCATAATTTCTTCGTAATCTGCGTTCGAGTGTACAAAAACATTACAGTTCTATCAGATTTTTATTACCATTGATTATAATTTTATTCCTGTTTTCATTTTTGTTCTCAATTTATTTCCTCTATGTTTTCTCATATTCGAAGCTTCGCAGCGTCGTTCAGTAATTCGTAACTTCGTCGCAATGTAGGTTACTGAAAATCGAATTACCGCAATGTCCGAAGGTAATTTTATTCTCGATTTTCGGTTGGGAAACATCGATCGAACGGAACCGGTGGACGTAGAAGGGAATAGTTGTCCCTCCCTCGTGATGGGAAATTTTTAGCGCGCGTGAGATGAAAAAGAAATTTGCCCTTTTTTTTTTGTTTTTGTCCCCCCCCCCCCCCGTGAAACACCTCGTAAACTCGATCTCCACTCTCCTGTATCGATCGTGGGAAAGATAATTAACCGGTAACCAGTTACGTCCCAGAGAAAGTTGTCTAACGCAAAGTTCACTGTTACTCGGTGACATTAATGAAAAAATATTTGTCGGGTTTATTACAGATCGGTAATCGTTTCAGGTGTATATTTCAAGTGCATCTGATCAATTAAGTCTTTGAATTGATCACTTATTTTCTTTCGTTATAACACTTTAACCGCCACGTAACCCATATGTGGGTGACACATGAATTTTCATAGAAATAACTGTACTTAATGTGATCTAGTAAAAGTTTGGCAATCTTTTTGGTTGAAATTAAAATGTGCAACTAGAACTCGAAGCTTATTACATACTGCAATTAAAAGGAAACTGAAAGTTAAAGTTATTTCCTATATTTAATTAAATCATGTTGAACACAGTTAACTATTGCAATTTCATTCTTGTCACATCATTGATCACCGAAACATTCTAAGGAGCAGTCTGAGAAAAAAGTGGAATCTGAGTCTTTGCGTGTCTGTAGAATAAAATTAAATTGAATTCATTTGTGAATCATGCTTTTTCGAATACCTGTAACATCAGCTTGATATGTGAGCAACACTGGGATTCGTGTGAAAGCTTTTCAGTAAATCTTCGAATCGCCAGGTAGCCGGGGTTGATAAATCAGGAGCATTCGGATTCTCGTAAAAACGTCCAGCTGATTTAAGGATCTTTAGATCTCGGAAAAACCACATCGTACTACGATAAATCTTCGATTCGTGAAAATCGTTGCAACGCTTCTACTGTATGTATATAAATGAAACACGTATGAAATTATCAAAGTTAGTAAATCCCGGTTTAATTTCAATCAACTTGTTAACCTTGGAACGACGGGTCACAATTTTTGCATGGAAGAATTTCAACGGTATTCCTATAACACGGTTTCCGTGTGGTTACTTCTAAATTTGGCTTAATTTTCGATGCATCACGGAACAAATTAACCGTGTTAGAGAAGGATCAACGGCAACGGCACGATGAGTAGAAATTTAATACGTTGATTGAAAATTATACGAGTATTAAAGAGCAGATATCGTTGTGAGGATTTGAGAACACAAGTAGATTCGTCGGTTCGTGAAATTCACGGGATTTCCGGGTGTACGTGTCAGCTAGGATCGATGACGATAAGAAAAGGTGTGTGCGCTTGGTTCGAGGGGGGTTGTAGATTTGATCGAGCCGAGGGAAGAGGGTCGCAAACGATGACGAAGAAAAGCTAGAGGGCGAAGTAGGGTTGGGAAAGAAACGGGAGAACCGGGGCCCTTTCACCGGCAAAATGGCCGAGAAGTTTGGCGAGTTTCAGTTTCATTTCGAGAGGACGACGCCCCAATCGACCCGTCTCGACTCGCCAGGGCTTTCACGAACATTTGTCGACACCCCTCCCCCAAAAACCAGGATACTAGATAGAGAAATTTCGTCCGCTAGTTTTTTTGATTCTTATATCTTACAAATCGGTTTTCGATTTATCAAGTCGAAATAAGTGAAGGTTGTGAGCTTAACTGCCAACCTAATACGTAATGGGTGTAGGAGGTGTAGAACTATAATATAATAGCTACAATAATTGTGGTGACTATAGTAGCTATATTAGGAATAGTAGCTATATTAGCTATAGCAGGCATAGCAATTCTAGCGGCAATAGTAGGTATAGTAACCATAGTAGCCATAGCAGCCATAGTAATTCCAGTGGTAATAGTAGCTATAGCAGTCATAGCAATTCCAGTGGCAATAGTAGCTATAGTAGGTACAGTAACCATAGTAGCCATAGCAAGCATAGTAATTCCAGTGGTAATAATAGCTATAGCAGGCATAGTAATTCCAGTGGCAATAGTAGCCATAGTAGGTATAGTAACTTGTGTCTTGACAAGGAAGTTTCTTGTAATTAGACCATGGTCCTTGTTTTTCCAAGAAACTTAAGCCAAAACGTATTAATTTGCAAAGTACATCGTTCGAGGAACAATCTCGGTGGAAAACGAATAGACCATCCACCTTGGCGAGGAAAAGCTCTTACGGTTTCGAAGGGTTGAACAAAATTTCGCGCTTCCTCAGGAAAAGAGGGAGGTCTGAAACGTACAGATGCACCGATGGAAACAGACAGATCGTTCTTGTGTCTAGCGTGAAACGAAGCGAAGACGAAAAATCGTCTCGCGAAAGAAAACTATGTGCGCGTGTTCGTTCGTCGTGTATTAAACCGGTACTTTCGCTAAATTAAAAGATTGCTGAAGTTTCTGGTTCTTGTAGGAAAAAGAAAAAAAACAAAAGAAATAATTGATCAAGGTAACTGCTTTCGTCTGCCTTGGCCATCAAGTACCGTGAAACATTAATGGTATTAACCCGTTGGATACCTTTCGGGAAGGAAGCTGGAAATTTAGTGTGGCTTGTGTTGGATGCAATCAAAATTTTTCCGGTAAAACAGAGGAGAAACAAACGAAAGAAGGAACGAAGCGAAGCTTCGAGCGTGTACGATGTCTTGAAACGGGCGTAAGAGTTTAAAAAGAACTTTCTTCTTTATGCTTGGACGGTGTTTGAACGAAATGTTGTGTTACACTGAAAGTTGCAGTAGGTTTGAGAGTTTAACGTAGAACCGGATGTAGCAGACGTGGCAGTGATTCTGTTTTATTATTCCGTTTTCGTAAGAATAAAGGAAATGACATTTCTGCTTATCTACGAAAGATCAAGAAGA
Organism: Stelis phaeoptera; assembly: GCA_943735885.1. Classification (NCBI taxonomy): domain Eukaryota; kingdom Metazoa; phylum Arthropoda; class Insecta; order Hymenoptera; family Megachilidae; genus Stelis; species Stelis phaeoptera. The sequence continues at coordinate 12,453,174 of OX030933.1, forward strand.
TATATAGTAAAGTTGTTTTTATTCGAATAACTTTTCGAATAAAACAACGCTAGTTTACAGATGCTTTACAGTTGTTATTTTTCTTTGTTGCAGGTAAGCATTACGGACATTTTAACAACTCCAGAAAATCATATACGATTTATCGGATCACCGTCAGGGTAACGTTTAACGTAATTTTTTCAAATAATTCTTTGTACTGTAAAATTTTATGTATCCGAACAAATTCTTTGCCAAAATCTATGAAGTAATTTTGTTCTGCAATAGTTGAAAATGCTACCTGAATTTCTTTTCAAATTTTGTTTTAGGAATTATTATAAAAAGTTTATCGAACACGAAAGGTCCACATTTATACGATAACGGTGAACCCTGGAACGGTATCGCGTTGAAAATAGTTGATACGTCAGGATATCGATAGTTCCATTGAATCCAGACAACGGATGATATCGAATCGAACCAGTCGACAAGTGTTATAAATTGCGGTCGATTTAAAATCGAACGCACCCGTCACGGTCAGATTTCCCCGAAATATGTACACCCGACAGATTCTGACGCGTTTCAAAGCGTTAATAATTATTCTAATTAATCGTCGGCGCCGAGAACAGGCGCCGCTAATCGCGTTACTGTATTCAAATCGTGACACGATAAAAATTTTGATTCCATTCGGTTTCGTGCAAAAATATATTACGTCTGACGTTTAAAACTTCGGACGATAATTATACAAATTTTTAGGAAAGTAAAAAATTCATAATTTTATTTCGAAATATGCAATATATTAAAATAGTTATCTTGTGACGTATAGCGTTTGCTGCTAATACGATCTTATAACAGCAGATTTCATTAAAATTTTATTCAAATCTTAAAAGGGGTTAAAAAATAAAGACTACATAGATTTCTGTTAAAATTCTGAATTTCTGTCCATCGTTCGTTGAACGACTAATAAATAAATATTTGTTGGACGACGTTCGTCTAGCTATTTCCTCGAGTCGATCGGCAAACGAGGCGGGAAAAAGAATCGAGATATATCGAGGGGTGGCGCGATCGAACCGAGGGTTCTTTCAGCCGCGCATGTCGTCTTTGCCTAAACGGGGTGTCCTTGTCGCCATGGTAACCTTTATGGGAAGGGAGAGGCTACGATGACTAGGGTTCAGAGTACGAGAGGGTGAACAACAGACAGAAAGAGAGAGAGAGGGTCATATGGATGGACCGGCTGGATTGTCGTCATCATCATTTGTCATCGGTTGGAAATTCGGCTTCGAACAGCGTCGCGTCTGGCGTTTTGCTGGCATTTTTCATCCTACCAACCCCCCTACCTACCCTCCCTCCTACACTTATTTCGGTATCTGCTTTTTCTTTCGACCTCTAGCTCTTCTTTTTTTAATTTTTCTTTCGAGTAGGTTGGAGATTCGATCTATTTTAAAAGTTTGGAACTTTGAGAATTTGGACTACCTTGATGAATTTTCTTCAAAATTTTTAATATTTATTCAACCTATCAGACTTGGTAACATAAAAGTATGGAAGAAGAAATAAGATTATTGAAAGTTGAAATTCTTCAGTTAATTTTCAAATTACAATTGATAGAAAAATCACTATCGTTGGAGCAAAATTGTTTGAGCAATCGAAGGTTGATTAGCGTTCGTTCAGGTAGTAAGGAAAGTTTTCATTTCCGGTCAGCGGTTGATCAACGAGTGATTCAATCGGAATTCCGGCCAAATGCCACGGTGACATTTTCCACGTGTACGGTTTCCCCACCGCGTTGATCCCTTTCCGCTTCGATTCTTTGTCTCTTCCTCGAGCTTTTGTGTCGATCGAGTAGTTCACGTTTTCGTTGAAACGTATCCCTTTCGTTAGCCGTTCGATCGCAACAGGTGAAAATATTCGACGTATCCGATTGACTTTGGGAATCAGTTTTTTTACGTCGAATTCTTTTCGCGTTTCCGTTCGCCGCTGTGAGATTTAACTATCAATATCTATTGCAATGTTAAGACGAATAAAAGTATTTTGAAAATACAAAATTTGTCATTTTCAAAGCGTACAAAACACTTTACTTACAATCTTTATAATTTCACTAACGCACAAGATACTTCGAAGCTTTTAACCCTACATATATTATAAACATGAAATTTCTAAATTAAAAATTTTGTAATTTTAATGGAATATGGTATTTTGAAGATTCTACCCTTAGATGTGTTTTAAACGTAAAATTTTAACAACCTGTTATGTATATTTATCTGGGAGGCATAAGATACCTTTCAGCCCCCAGTATTAAAATTATACTAACACTGCTGGCCATGTTTATCACATTTCACTTATATTAAGCGCAAAGGGTTAACCTTCTGGAACTCGAAGTTTAAATATCGATTAGAAATTTTCAGATTGAAAACTTGTAGTAAGAATATGATAATATTCAAAGTCACGAAGCGTGCAGAACGATATTACCACCTTTGCTCATAAACCCTGTGAACACAATGATCCGAAATTCTAATCGTCAAAGCGATGAATCACGTTTCGATTTCGATGGCAATTTCGCAGGGGTGTATATATCATTGAAGGGGCCGCGAACTGGTACACGGGACAGCCAGAATCGTGCGCGATATCTGGAGAATTATCGACCCGTGTGTGGACAAGCCACGTCGGGATACCTCGAATCTGTCTGGCCTCCACTTTGGACCGTAGACAATCGATAACCGAAGCCGACGTTAATCTTGCTCCGATAATTAGGTGGCGACACGTTTCTCCGGTTATTGACTAGCGGACGCCTCGACGGTTTACGCCAGGCCTCGATGTTCCTATCGCTGTTATTTTATCGCTTGCCTCGACCGGTCAAACGAGACAAGACCACCCGATGCAACAAATATTAGACGTTTCTTCGTGCGAAATAAAGATTCAATATTTGAAGAGAATATTGATTGGATGTCAGGTTTTTGGAAATCGATAAAATCGACTAAGGTTCAAGGTTAATTTTATACCCCTTTTCGTTTCCATTTCTTTAAATATTATTTCCCGGGGAAAAAGGTCCTCAAGAGTCTTACCATAATTTACGACGGGGCCTGGCGCCGAGTCGTCTCGGGCCTGTCGTCGCCGAGCTCGGTTTATCGGCGCCCAAGCCTCTGGGTCGCACTTTTGAAAGAAAGGGGGTTTCGGAATTTTCCAACGTTAACACGTTGATTGCCACAGTGAAAACGGACGTGGGTAGCCAGACATGCTGAAATCTTAATTATTAACAATACAATCAACTAATTTTCAAATTTAACTTTTCAATTCGATAGCTAGGATTATTAGCTTAATGTTAATGCTATCCGTGGTTTATTTTATCATTTCTGTTGGTAATTATTTGATTGTAAAAAATTTCGGGTGCCGATCACCGATGACACCCGTGGCAGCCAACGTGTTAATCCATCTGTCATAATTAAAAATAAATTTAAAATCCAAAATTATGATGTTCCAACCGCAAGGCGCGTCACGAGTGTGATTTAATTATTATAAGGCAAGGGGTTAAATTCGACCCATCCGAGGCTTTCGAGAGGGATTCACCTTTCGCGGCCACCGAAGAGAGTCTCGCTATAATTCCATTAGCCTCGGTACATCGAGGAAACCAGGTCTGACGAGGAAAAGGGCGCGAAATCAACGGGTTCTAACTCGATGAATCGAAAGAAGAAAAGAAAAGAAAAGAAAAAAGGAAAAAGAGCAAACGTAGAAGAAGAGAAGAAGTGACCGTCGATTCCGCGTTGTAAAGTGGGTCGACTAATTACGAGGCGAGGATCGAAGCGTTTCTTTGTCGGTTCGACGAGGGCACACGGATGGAGAAGCGAAGAAAGACGAGAAACGGAAGGGGCCACTACGAAGAAAGGAAAAGAGCACGGTTTGAATCGTAGGCGAAGCATCCGCCGTGAAACTGGCGATTTCGTGTTTCTCCTTCTTCCTTTCTTTTTCAACTTTTGCTATTTTCTTCTTGGAAACACCGTTCCAAGTGCTTACTCCTTCTCGCGACACAAGTGTCCCGCTTGATTCTGTGGCGGGAAAGACCGATTACAATTGTTTTGAAATTCAAGGGGTTAGACCACTCTAGACCTGCTTACAGAATTTCGGTTTATTCCATCATTTTGCTAAAAAGAATTCTCAAAATATGCCTATTTTTTCTTGCTATAGAGTGGCCTAAACCCTTAATTCCATTTTGCATATACCTTTCAATATTCATTAATTTTTCACCCATTAGTCAAAGTATAATATTTAGGATCTCGAGTCTGTTTAATTAAAAAAGATCCTTGTTTCCCACATTTCAACCATAAATATCGTTTGCAATTTTCTTTAATCGCCAGAGACAATTCTTTTTTCCAGTAGAGCTTTAATTTTCTAACTCCTTCAGTCCCCTTTAATCTCCTCGAAAACCAACAACCCTCTCATGTTTTTCCTTCGTGTTCCTACGACTCGCGCAATATCGTTTCGGTTTTTTCCTCGGCGTGGTATGTCGCACCGCAGACCCTATGGGGATTTCCTCGCACCACCCTCTATCCCGTCGAGCGATGCATTATGCAGCGGCCATGGTGCACCACGCGCAGGATATGCTAATTGCACGCTGGTTAATGACGACGTGGCTTGGCGATGGGTGACGGTGCTTCCACGCTGGACAAGACCGATATGATATCATTCGTGAATTATCGATACCTGACCATCGAGTTTCCTCGTCTACCGTGTCACACGATTCTCCTGATTTTCACAAGGTTCATCTTTTCTCCACAAATTATAAATTTATATTAGTTTTGAATTTGGTTACAAGTAACAAACGATCGAATAAAATAAACTTCAAGAACTCTGTTCGTAATTGAAATCCAAGGAAACTGAAATTAACCGACTTTATTTATCGTTCCGTACGATAAACGTTAAACGTTAAATTACAGAATTTCGTACCATGTTAACACGAATGAATTCATCGCTTGTAAAAAATGCATCGGTCAAAAGAAACGAAACAAATGAATCGAATAAAATAGCGATTCAAGTTCAAAATTCGTAACACGGAAATCATGGTCGGCGTTGATTTTCACGGAAGTTTTTTTTTCCCCGAAAAATTTTTCACGACTTTTGCCACGATCTGTGTGCCGTGATTGATTTATACGGTGTAACACAGTTTTCCCCTGCCGACGTATCGCGCATTTTATTCACTTTTAGCGGTGCTGAAGCGGAACGACGAACGATCTTGTTGGTTTAGCGGCGGTTGTTGCTGCTCGCCGACCGTACTTCGTTAACAATATCGTTCCCCGTTTCCCGTTTCCCGTTTTTCCCCGTATTTTCCACGGCAGAACGAGTTTTCGGCCCACTGCATCCCGTCCCCTTTCGATTGTCGCAAATCCCGTATAAAACGTTGGTTGCGGTATCGATCTGGCGAATCGATACGAGGATGAAAATCGAGGGAGATTGATCCGAAGTAGGTTCGGAAATCGATTTCAAAATTTCTTCCTCGTTCTTTTCTGTCTTTTTCAATTTCTACTATTTGATGATGCTTTACGGGTTTGTATGCAGTTATGAGGTCGAAAAAATTCAGTTTTTCAAAGAAGAGTGTTTTGGATGTTGGAGCTGTCGTTGAGGATCCCCAATATAGGCCTGGAATCGATGACTCCATGCAAGTTAAAAAGAAAATTTGTTCTCTCTTTATTTTTCTCAAAACCGCATTTTTTAGGTCCGTGTGTAAAATAAGTCGGAAACTACTGCAACGATCTTAATAAAGTTTTACATGTATTTTTAATATGAAAACAACCAGAGATTGAACGAATCATATTTTCAAGCGACAATCATGACTGCTTTTTTAAAACCGTACTAAAAATTCAAAATTTAATATTTTACAAAATCGATTCGTTCAATCCCGAGAGAAATTTATCTACTAACAGAATCTATTTGGTTTTTTGGAAACCTTCTCCGACAATCTGCTTACAACCATTCAATTTATAATTTTGAAATTTTACTCTTTTATATACAAAAAATTTTTAAATAAATTAATAAATTAAATACTTTTAAAAAAATTGGCAAAAAATCGCTTTCTTTCGACTTCATGACTGCACGTAAGCCCTTAACAGTTAAAATATTTCGTTTAAATGTCTAGTCTCATCGACTTCTGCCCCTTACTGTCCACGGAACATACTGTACCATACTTGGTGTTCTCAGTTGTTTGAATTGAATTTTGTATCAAAATTCCGAGATAAGAGTGGGGGGTTATTGAACAAAAAAGGGTTGAAGAGCACAGCTGCAGCATCGCATAACCGCATTAATCTACCGTTCCCCAGCGGGCTTTGGATTTGCGTTTTACGTCACTGTCGATGCTCCGGTTACGTCCGGCAAACTCAGCAACCGTGACAACGTGACCTTAAAGTTGCTTTCACGTGCCACATCGAGAAAACTGGGTCCACCGCTTTCGATACACCGTAAAAATGTCTCGCTGATGCGTAAAAAATTGACCGATATCGATTTTGATCGGCCGTAACCGACCTGTGAACATTTTTTCGGTGTCTGAACTTGACCCACGCATAAATCAAAATTTTTTTATCCGCACCCTTTTTTTTTTTAGATGTATGGATCGGTGCTTTTGCTAGTTTTTTGTTGTTGATCAATTACTCGTACAATGAATATATTGCTATATTTCTGCTGTAAATAAAATAGTAATTTAATTATTAAAAATTTTCTCATTAATTACGTATGAAGTTATATCGATGCCAATCCGTGGCAAAGGATTGAATCGTGGTTATCGATACTCGGCTCAAAATATCGTGAAAATTTAGAAATTGTTCTCCAAAAAACCTGGTCCGATTAATTTCCTTTTGGTCTTCTTTTAACTCGCTCTCTCACACTTGAAAAAAGAGAAACAACAAATGATGGGATTAAATTAAAGAGGCCCAGCTGTGCTTTCCCTGATCGACGACCACTATTTCAGTTTTTTCCAATTTTCCCGGTCTATCGATCCCGTCTCGCGTGCGCGCGGAAAAGGCGACCCAGATGAACAGCATGGCATGGCAGAAAAGCGAGACGGTGGTAGGAATCCGATAACGGAATTAAAAAAATTTCGAACGGGCCGTCACCGATTTATTAACGATTCAACGAATCGTTTTTCGCGATTTTTTGAAAAAATCGATCTGTTGGTGGGAATATCTCTCGTTTTTGAACTGTCCCTTGTGCGCGCGCTACAATACTATAAAAACACCGTGTACACGCGGTCCGTTCGTCGAACGATAGACGGCGAAGTAAAATTTCCCGTCAAAATTCTACGACTCCATTGCTCTTTTGTTCTACGATAACGAATACGAATTTTTTTTTTAAGTTTTAAAAAAAATCAGGTAGTATAATTTTTGAATTTGATTTTGTCTTTTTTACCTTAACACTGGAACTACCGACGTTCAGTGTATCCTTACTTGAAAATTAAAAGTGAAATAGAAAACAAAATAAATGAGAGATGAAACGTAAACAGCCATATAGAATAATTCTTAATCAAGATAAAAAGCTAACTTATATTTCGACAAGAGCCTTTCAATCAATTTTCTAATTTAAAATAAGAAATCAGAAGCGAGTCATTTTGATCCGCTTGGTAGTTCTATTGTTAAATTTGAACCGTATATCATAACCATAATTATTTTTGAGTATCTCGGGACGTTTTCAACAAATTTAAAAACTATTTTCAAGACTAATTTCCATATTAATTAGAATAAATATTAAACATCTAAAGTACCTGAAATTGGCGACATTCATAAATCATAAGAAACTTCTACCATCCCTCATTTTAGTAAGCACCGAATGGTTTACCTATTAACGCAGAGAAAACAATTTTCGGCCGCTACCATATGTCGTAAATAATAACGAAAGAAAATTCTCTACCGAGAAACTTTGCAACCCCTATTCCATTACCGTCCTCTGTTTTTGTCCAAGGTGTTCCATCGAATACGCGGGCCAAGGTACGTTTAATCAAGGACTAGTTCGTTCGCAGGAGTTGACCACCCTCGGTGTATCTTGCAAGGGTTTCGAGGGTGATTCGCCACCCTAACGTCTCTTGGTATCGGCGGAGGGGCGTGTAAACGGGCGTCCTTGTCGCTGAGAGTATCGATTACGCCGAGGGTGTTTATATGTGGTCAAGTAAATCCTGAGAAAAGGGAATCGTCTCTCTGCCTCCCCCTCTGGCCAAGGGTTGAGGGTGGCCGAACAAAGGAGCAACAACCCTTTTCGTGGAACTTCTTTCTCGCGACGTACTAAGACGACAGGTGGGACGCTATTGAAAAGGGTTGATCGATCGATCGCAAAAGGTGGATCGGCTAATTCTCGCGTTCCGTTTACCCTTTAATTTGCTGGAAAGAGGGTGGCAAACGGAGACAACCGGACATTACCGGTGCGCCTTTTTTTTCTCTCATCTGCTGCAAAGTGGATTTGCGAGGTTTGTCTTCGTGGAACGTCGGTGGTTGGTTAATTAATTGGGATTCCAGGAGATGGTTCTCGTTTGTTGGATAATGTTGGATCCCTTCAGTTACAAGGGATGTTTTGTACTTTGAAAATTGAAGATTTATTTGGTGATTTTTTTAGGTTTGTCATTTCAAAATTTGTGGTTATTCGAAGGAAAAATAGTCCACAATAACGCCACCATCCCTATTTTTGTTTTTATTTATTATAATAATACCTGTATTCAACTTGTTAAGCTTAGAATTGTTATGAAATATTTAATTTGTTGAGATTACAATTATTTCCATTTTTAACACATCGAATTTCACAGTGAAAATGGACGTATGTAGTCAGACACGGTGGAAACCTAATTATTAAAGATGCAGTTAATTAATTTTCAAATTTAACCTTTCAGTTTGATAACCGGCATTATTAGCTTAATATTAACGCCACCCGCGGTTTATTTTATCGTTTCTTTTCATAATTATTTAATTGTGGAGAATTTTAGGCGCTAGTCTACTTAATCTACTAAAATCAGAATTTAAAAAAAAATAGGGATGGTGGAGTTACTATACATGCATAAATTTTGAAGGATTGCTTTCATCCCGAAGACTTATAAAACAGCAGAAAGAAGAACTAGTCTACAAAGTATAGATCTTTTCTTCTCGCAAGCGATTTTCTTGGCATTGACTTCTAAAAGTGACACCCAATCGATCTCACGTTGGAATTCGCGAAGCGGGAAGGGAACGTCGTTCTCGGGTCATGATCGATACCGATTATCCACGTCTGCGATAGGATTTTAGTGATCAAACACGTCGAGACACGTCCAACCTGACTCGAGCATCTTGTCACGACTGTCGTTCCCTCGTATAGTGTCGAATGTTATCGACAGCTCAAGGTACGACTGACTTGATTGTTAGATGTCCTGAAGGGTCTTGCTGATACGTCGATCATCTTGAGTGACAAAAGGATTTTTTGGGTGGTTCTTCGTTTTTTAATTTCTTAGGTTAAAGTTAATTTTCTTGTTGAACCAGAGGGCATAAAAATCGGGCTTTTAATGCCGATTTGGCGAGTGCAAAGTGCCCGATTCTTGCCGTAGGAGGCAAAGTAATACCAAATAGGCATTGAAAGGCCGATCTTTGCGGCCTTTGGTTAAAAAGATAGCGTACGTAACACGGACGCACGATGACTCTCACCCTCGGAGGTAATATACTATTTTTCGTGTTAGGAATCCTTGGCACCCTTTCTGGACCCGTCACTGCCTGAAAGTGCCAAATTCCAAGCATTACTTAATTAAACTTAATATCAACATGATATTAGATTTGTAACACAATCTCATAGCATTTTCTTATTAAATAAAACTTCTTTCTATGCAACTCTATTCATTTTAATTACGTATATCGCTGTATAGATACTTCCTTTTTTTTTTTAATTAAAATTATAAATCATAAAATTAATTTGTTCGCTTAAAGTTTCAGTAATGAAATTAAAGTATAATAAGAATCACAATTTTGGATCGCATGATAGAGAAGGGGTTAAAATTTCGTGTAATGGGCGGCCAGAAATCCGGGAATGTGTTTGTGATGGGACACATGGTTGGAGAGGGGGAGAGGGGGGAGAGGGTTGATTGTTAAGCAGACGGTAGCCAGGAAACAATGTGTTCGAGCTGTTTCGAATCGATCTGACGCAGCGTGACTTCGATTGACGTGCACATACGCAAATATGTACACATATTTTGCGTCCGACACGAGTGCGTGACGTTACAATTTTATTTTCAGCTGTCTGTTCGTGTTCGGTTGATTGAATTTTCGATTGAAATCCTCCGAGACAAAGTTTTCGAAACCTTTTTACTCCACAACCGTTTCACTGCAAAGTTGAATTAAGTAGGGGGAAGTTGCCAAAAATCGTATTACGCTTCGTATTACGCATAATATCTCAAGTAGTACGATTTTGACAACTTCCCCCTACATTAACCGATACGATGAAATGTAACAATCGTTACACCTCGAGGAAGACTATTCAAAACACCCAATTGCACCAGTCACTCCAACAATACCTCATTCTTTCCACAATTTCGAAATCAACGCAGCAAGCGTGATCCTTCAATCGGCACAAAGGTGTCGTTGTTACAAGGTAACAATTTCGTCCCGGTTTTTCACGATCGTTCGCGGATTGCAGAAGTGAACAGTGGGTGGCGGAGGTTCTTTCACGAAACTTCACTCATAAATCATCGTCAGGTTTGTCGGGATGACAAGTTTGTACAGGCCTTATATGCGTCGGGCTTGTTTATCGTCTGTGTATGCCCAGTGCAAACTCGCCCCCTTGCCACCCCCACCACCCTCTGTCAGCTCGTGGCGATACCGTATTCACTGCAAACCGACATCCCTCTCCAGGTCCCGTGGCGTCGCGACGCGTCGTTACGCCGCCTAATGGCGACGACGTCGGTGTCCCCCGTATATCGGTTGTGTAACCGTTAATTGGAACCTTTATACGAACGACCGATCCGCGATTTACTTCCTCTCCCACCTTTGCGAACCGTACCCCGTACAAGCCGCCGATTACCGGCCAGTTTGGCCCGGGTAATTGGATATCGGAAGGGTGCGATTCTGGGCGGAGGGTGAAGATGGTTTCTTGGTTGATTTTGGTTCTTGAGATGGGAGGGTGAGCCGTTGGGATAGCGACGGTTGAAATTTAATTTTTACTTTATTTCGTGGTTTTGGTTAAAGATTTGTAACATCTAACTTTGATCGAGGTCCTGAGTCTGGGTCACGATTGACCATTAGTAATAGTAGAAGCACCGTATTAGTAATTCCAGTTTGAACATTAGTAACTTCGTGGAGTATGGATTATATTTTCGATATAAAAAGAAATTTGATATTGCAAGTTCTTTTTTAATTTTGACCATAAACTCCATTTTGATTCGACTTTGTCCATTTCTTGACTGTATGGAATTTTTTAATCTCGTGACTCGTGACGCACCTTACAACAAACTTTGATTACAATCGAATTTTAAGTTCACACAGTAAAGTATACGTAATATTTCAATTTCCTTGATTTGTTTGCCTCTGACTAAGTCAAGGGGTTAACACTCCACTGTAACGATTCAGGGTTGAATATTATTGTTAAATCTAGAAAATCTTCTCATTTAAAAATTGCCTAGTTCAACTGTAATCGAAATACAAATAATATGCTCTACTTTTTGCTTGTTTCCACGACGATCCAGGTCTCCGGTGCTCTTCTTTCCCAGCGAGCACGTTAGAATAATGTTTCTTTTGAATCGGCTTCACGAATCCTTTTCGTGGCGAGACAAAGATCTCGTCTGTGGAACGGAGACCTGTTCCACCGGCTAACCGGCAGACCTTCGTTCTTCCAGGCTGCTGGTCCGCTTGAAAACGAGGCAGACCGGGTGCCACGAGGTTGTCGAGGAAATTCCCTTGGAGGAGTGTGGGCTCTGGTGCGATACCAATATCTTTCCAACCGGGTTCACCATTCGTTTCCGTTTCTCTTGATAAACGAAACTACCACGGACCAGTTTCAAATTATTTTATTTTCCGCTTAATACGCAACTCTTATTTCTATCTTCTAGTCAGATACCTATTGTCCGTTTGTGTTTTATGATTCGTATTATTGGAGCACTGTAAAAAGCAGCAATTTTCCCTCGAAATTTGAATAATTTTGTTGGAAAACGTAGTTGCCAGCTCAATACTGACAGATTTCTAACTTTATTTTGTGTTACCCAAAGAAATTGTAGTAGGATAATTATTAATCGAGTAAAAAATGGTAATAGGCTAAGCTCTGATAGCGTAGAAAAATATTAATATATCAAGGTAATTATCCAGATTCCTAACACATAATATTTGTTCAGTCGTTTCTAATTTGAAATGATATTTCTATTATGAATGTTGGCGTTTACTGTTTTACTGATTTACTAATTTTGAATAATAATCGAAATTTCAGTGTTCATGATAGACACGTAGGTACGTACACACAGGTAGAAGACACACAGACGAGAAATTGCACACTTGTGGTGAAGGAACACGCACAGTCGCGAAACAGAACGACCTGTTGCGTGGATTTTTAGTGTTTTCGAACGACCCTCCGGGCTTTCCAGCCTATGGCCATCTCTTGCCCGCTCTAGATCAGCATCTTCTCTCGATTCGCCTCGTAAAACATTCCCATTTCGTCGAAAATTTAAGATCCTCAATAATTCCTCCTAAATCTTGAAGTGGAAACTATGAACACGAGCGTCAGATTGTTGAAACGAGTCACAGGAGATAGCCGGGGATCGAACGACAATCGATGACATAAAAGTATCGCAAAATCACACTTATTGTACATCAATTTAAAGCTTGAAGTTTAACAAAAACGATTATGCATGCGTTTTGGTAATATCTTCAGGATTAAGCGATCGATGGGTAATTATAGCAAACAGTAGTTGATCTGGAAGTATACAAAGTCTGATACGATTTCATGACATAAAAGTATCGCGAAATGTCACTTATGGTATATCAATTTAAAGCTTAATGTTTGCTCTAATCGACTGCATAACGGTTTTGTTATTTTGATTCTTTGTTAAAACCAACGATTAAGTTTCCATCGATAAACAGTTAGCAAACCCTCAGTTGTACGTTCCAACAAAGAATCAGCCGTTTTGTATCAAGAATGCCGACCAAACTTTTAGGCTTCAAATTGATATACCGTAAGTGTAATTTTACGATACTTTTATGTCATGAATTCGTGTTAGACTTTCCTTATTTTTTCTAACTCCAAAACAAATACGAACCTTATTAATCTTTTTGATACTTCGATTAACGTAACAGAAGATTCTCAGTTCAATTTTTAAATTTCTTTTCTTTTTCCAATTTTTATACAAACTTTCGTAACATTCTGGTTGTAATTCGATTTCTCGAAAGATTCTTCGAGAAGGCGACGCCGCGAGGGATGAAAGATGTAAAAGAGGCAACGGACGGGGGAGAAAATTGTAGGGGAGCGTGGGGAGGGGAGGGCGTAAACGCGAGGCACTAAAAAGCTTGGAGTTCACCGGAGGAATTTCGCTCGCTCCCATAAAGCGAGTTTAAGGTCGGCTCTTTCGATACTGCCGCTCGCCAGTCGATCGTAACTTTGAAAAATAAGGAGAAGAATGTTCCGTTCGATGCGGAACAATACGGTAAAAATCCTCGAAGGTTCGTTTACGACATGGACGTGCAAACAAAATTATTTCCGCGATTAGCTTTCTTCGACTTTCAGTTTATTTTTCTACAGCAGGCAATTTCACCCCAATAATAATAAAGCTTATTTAGTCAGTTCGAGTTTTTACCAGACAATAGTTTTAGAATTTTCGCTTCGTACGTCCGAACAACCGACCATGTCGTAAACCGGGAATTTCCGAAGGGTCGACCAGACCTCGGGCGTAACGGTTTCTGCTAGCTAAGGTCAACCTGGAGGAAATTTCCGAGGTGTCTTCACACTTTCGAGGACCCCCCCCGAACGGGCCCATAGCCCTCACCCTCGCACCATGAGGGCTGGCCAAGGGGCGTCGTCCAACGCCTTCGGACTTGGAAATAAATGCGCTGATTGGAAATTCGGAAAAAGCCAATCAGCGCACTCGATACGACCTGAAGGTGCCGTCGCGAACGCCAACAGATCGGTCAAAAGAAAAATCACTTGCGATTCGAATCTCATAGCAGTCACTTGAAAACATCGAAAAGCGTTCGCGAACGGATCAATCCATCGAGCGAGATTCAAGAATAGCATCCAGCAAAGTATATCGATCGAGGCAACGCTATCGAAACCATTGCCCAAGATTAATTTGGCGGGCAAACGTCGTAGAGCAAATCGCGTACCGAAGGGTTAGTCCGGAATTTACGACCCCGGATAGGAAAAAATCCACGCGGTGGATCGCGACGTATCGTACAACTATTCATGGTCCTTCGAGCCGGATACTCGTGATTCGTAAAAGTGCAGTGCTCACATACAGGATACGCGAGCTGTGAAAGTGTGGTGCTCACATACAAGATACGCGAGCTGTGAAGGTGCAGTGCATATACAGACGAATATAGACTTTGAGTGCACAAGTGGATTCAATTCGCAGCACACGGAAAATCAGAGGACAGCCGTCAACCGTTCGACTCAAGGTTTGACGCCGGGAATCTCGATTGAAAGCGGAGCTGCCACGATTCTGGGATCGTCATCGACATCGTCAACGACAACGCGCAGTCCAGAGACGAGTACCAGCGTCGAGATCCAGTCAAGGTAGGCTTGTTATCGATCTGCCAATCAAGTTATTCCTTATTTCCGATTTCCTCGTTCGAAACCGTCTCATTTCAATAAAAAAAAAATGTCGAACCCAAACGCACAAGAAGCCGAAATCAACTCACGCATTTCGACATTAAAATTGAAACGGCGAGCGTTTAAGGCACAAATCACGATGCTTTCAAATTTCGTCGATACATATGAAGACTCCGCGAGCGAACGGGTCAAACTTCGTAATCGTATCGAACGTCTTCAAAAACAGTTCGAGGCATTCGAAGACATTCAAGACGAACTCGCCCGACTCGAAAATGTAGAGGACGCGGAACGCGAACGCGGAGTAGTTACCGAAGCCTTCGACGACGCAATTGCTATCGCAACCGTACTGCTTGATCGCTTGAATCAACCTGCCCATACGAACGTACAGAACGGAACCTTACACGGCGGTTCTTCGCCCGCGCCAACAACATCGGCATTCGCGTTGCCAGTTCATCTTCCCAAGATCGACTTACCGAAATTCGACGGGCGCATCGAAAAATGGATTACTTTTAAGGACGCATTCCAAACGATGATTCACTCACAACCGGGATTGAACAACGTACAGAAATTACAATACCTCCGGCTATCACTAACCGGACATGCGGAATCTGCCATCGACGCGTTTACAATAAGCGAAGAAAATTACGACGCCGCCTGGAATCAGCTTAAAGACATTTACGACAACAAACGCGTGCTCGTTCTTCGTCACGCCACCTTATTGCGCGATACTCCCCCGATGGCGGACGATTCGCCGGAAGCCATTCGCGATTTTGTGAATCACATACAACTTCACATCCGATCTCTCCAAGCACTCGGCCGAACTTGGGAAGACATGGCTAGTGATTTTATAACGAGTATGATGATTTCGAAAATGTCTACGGAGACGCGAAGAGCATGGGAACGTACGCTCACAGACACCGAAGTCCCGAAGGCCTTAGACATGTTAAAACATCTACGTATCGCGTCACATCAATCTAAGGAGGCAGAAATAGTCCCAGACCGTCGACGAGCGGAAAACGTGAACTATTCTTCGAGGAACCCGCCACAACGATCTCCGCTTCCGAGACGAAGACCGCTACCGCCATCGAGGAATCAACCGACGTCCTCTCGATGGTCGCCGCCATCGTCACGAAAAACGCGGCAAACCTACCTAACAACCACCGCGTCGAATTGCCAAATGTGCAACGGCGGATCACACGCCGCATATCAGTGCCCGAAATTTCTCGATATGACGATCGAAAGTCGGATACAAGCGGCAAAGAAGGCGAAACTGTGCGAGAATTGCCTTCAATCGGATCACGTGACAAAGGACTGCCGGGCTGGAGGATGTCGCGTTTGTAACAGTCGGCATAATACGAAGCTCCATCGGGATGCTGCGCCATGCGAAACGGTCAGGAAAAGTTGACAAACAGCTTCGTACACAGGACAACCAGCATTACGACGACAAGGCGCTACCCTGGTGTCTGACGGACAAGCAAACGGATTAATGGCAACCGCGGTCATTCAGGTATTGGATGATAATCGGCGACCGATTCACTGCCGAACACTGATCGATACCTGCTCAAACGCAAACTTCATCACGGAAAAACTAGCGAAGGAATTACGGCTACCATCGACGCGGGCATCCGTAGGAATTCAAGGGCTCAACCATTCCAGTACAATAGCGGACAAACTCGTCACCACAACCATTAAATCCAGGCTATCGAATTATCAACGAACGTTAGATTTCTTCGCGATTCCCCAAATCTCTGGATTAATACCAGACACGCAAATAGACAGAGCGAAATTGCGAATACCAGCGAACATAAAATTAGCAGACCCACATTTCCACCAGCCGGGAAAAATCGAGATGCTAATCGGCGCCGGGCCAGCGCTGTCGTGTCTCAGCATCGGACAACTCGATCTCTCCGATCACAGCGGTCGAGATCTGCTGCTGCAAAAGACGCAATTTGGCTGGATCATCGGAGGAAACGTACCAGTCTCCGCCCCACGCACGGTACGAAAGACTTTCGTCGCGAGTCTAGATCTTTGTCTCCAAAAA
Source organism: Stelis phaeoptera (assembly GCA_943735885.1). Lineage (NCBI taxonomy): Eukaryota > Metazoa > Arthropoda > Insecta > Hymenoptera > Megachilidae > Stelis > Stelis phaeoptera. The sequence goes on from OX030933.1 coordinate 12,469,906, forward strand.
TTCTGGGAGGTGGAAGAAGGACCTCAAACCCAGCATCCGTCCTCCGAAGAACGCCAGTGTGAGGATCATTTCGTGGAGAACGTTCGACGCGACAATTCCGGGCGATATGTGGTTGCGCTACCGTTCAACGAGAAGCGCGACCAACTCGGGGAATCTCGGACCCGTGCATTGCACCGCTTTCTTTCTCTTGAACGAAAATTAGAACGCGACACCGAATTGAGGGAACAATACACCGCGGTCATGCAAGAATACCTTGCGCTCGGGCACATGACGCAGGTAGAAACCACCCACGGACCGGGTTTCTACCTGCCACACCACGCGGTCGTGAAACCGTCCAGCACTACCACAAAGGTCCGCGTAGTTTTCGACGGGTCGGCGAAAACAAGCAGCGGATTATCGTTAAACGACGCGCTAATGACAGGCCCCACTATTCAGGACGATCTATTTTCGTTGCTCCTGCGTTTCAGGATGTATACGTACGTCATAACCGGCGACATTGAAAAGATGTATCGCCAATTCTTCGTTCGGCCGGAAGATCGCGCGTACCAACGCATTTTGTGGAGAGACCATCGCGGCAATATAAAAACATACGAGCTAAATGTAGTCACGTTCGGAATGTCATCGGCTCCATATCTCGCGATAAGATGCATTCATCAACTCGCAAACGACGAGCAAGACGAGTTCCCGGAAGCGGCAGCGATCATCAAGCGGGATCTATACGTCGATGATCTTCTAACCGGAGCCAACACCATAGAAGAAGCACGACGCATGCAGGAGCAGATAAGCAAATTGCTCGCAAAAGGAGGACTCAACATCCGACAATGGGCCTCCAACGAACCCAATCTTCTCGCAGGAATCAGCAAGGATCAACTACATCCGAAGATCTTAGGGGACACCGCTGTGATGAAGACGTTGGGACTGTCATGGGATGCGCGGAACGACACCATTCGTTACACTGTAGAAATTCCCATCACCAAAAGGATCAGCAAACGAACGATTTTGTCCACTATTGCCAAGATCTTCGACCCATTGGGAGTGCTTGGACCGGTCACGATCATCGCCAAGACTCTGATGCAACGTCTCTGGCAATTGAAGGTCGATTGGGACGAATCGCTTCCGGCCAGCATCCACACGGAATGGACCACGTACGAGACCCAGCTACACGAACTCAATGACATCGAATTCAATCGTCGCGCAGTTTCCAAGGAATGTAAACGAGTCGAGCTCCATGGTTTCTGCGATTCTAGTGAACGAGCGTATGGTGCTTGCTTATACGCACGCACCACGGACAAATTCGGACGCGTCGAAGTCCATCTCCTGTGCGCAAAGTCCCGCGTCGCGCCCTTAAAGAGCATCACTCTCGCGCGTTTAGAGTTGTGCGGCGCGGTCCTTTTGGCGTCATTATACACGACCGTTCGAAAGGCCATCACTAACGATATCAGCGAAGTAGTGTTGTGGACCGACTCCACGATAGTTCTCAACTGGATCAACAAACAACCGAGCACGTTGAAAACTTTCGTTGCCAATCGCGTGGCAGACATACAGAAAACCACCGATATCACAGCATGGCGCCATATTAGATCGACAGACAACCCAGCGGACCTAATCTCGCGTGGAGTTATGCCCGCACAATTCGTACACAACACCCTATGGTTTCATGGACCCAGATGGCTTTCGACCGATAAAACGGAATGGCCAGAATCCAGGTACACAATATCGAACGAACTGCCTGAGCTGAAAAGGATCACATGTCTCTCAACCTCAATCATTCGCAGCGACGAGATATTCATTCGACACTCGTGCATCAAAAAACTCACCCGAATCATCGCGTATTGTTTACGTTTTCTTCCAACTCGACGCGCCACTGGACCGCTGACAGTCGAAGAAATTCAAGACGCCAACCTTCGGATCCTCCGACGCGTTCAATCCATCGCATTCATTCAGGATATCAAGGATCTTCAAGTCGGAGCGCTCCACGTAAAAAGCAAGCTTCGCCCGCTCCATCCGTTTCTTGACAAGACAGGACTATTGCGGGTGGGAGGACGATTGCAAAATTCGAACTTGCCATTCAATCAAAGGCATCCTATTTTGTTACCCAAAGGAAACCATGTGACGAATCTAATCATCCGCGAGTCTCACATAGCAAACCACCACGCAGGCGTAACGGCGACATTATATAACGTGCGACAAAAATATTGGCCCATTGACGGAAAGAATACAACGCGGAAGATTATTCGACAATGCGTTAGATGTTTCCGGGTCAATCCACCTGCCGTAGAGTACATTATGGGCAATCTACCTGCGGCGCGTGTCACCGAAAACCGACCATTTTACAACTGCGGTGTCGACTATTGCGGTCCCTTCTACGTAAAGGAGAGGCGCTACCGAAACCGAGCGCGCATAAAAACGTACGTTGCGACATTTACCTGCTTCGCGACAAAGGCGGTACACCTAGAGGTAGTGAGCGATTTGACAACCGAAACATTCATCGCAGCTCTCAAACGATTCATCGCACGACGGGGACTTTGTCGGAACATATATTCTGATAATGGGACAAATTTCGTTGGGGCAGACAATGAGCTTACGGAAATTTTCAAAACAGTACCGAATGACGAAGGGTTACAAAATTTCCTAACGGGCAAGGAAATTTCATGGCACTTCATGCCAGCATTATCGCCACACTTCGGCGGCCTATGGGAAGCCGCCGTCAAATCGTTCAAGCACCATATCAAACGAGTAGTTGGCGAAGAACTTTTCACGTTCGAGCAATTTAACACATTCGCCATTGAAATCGAGGCTATCCTAAACTCCCGTCCCCTCACGCCTCTCTCCTCCGATCCCAACGATCCAGCTGCCCTCACTCCGGGTCATTTCTTGATTGGTAGTTCTTTGACTTGCCCCGCGGAGACTGATTTCAGGACAACACCGGCCAATAGATTATCGAATTGGCAACACATCCAGAAAGTTAAACAAGATTTCTGGTCCAGATGGCACAAAGAATACATCCATCAACTCAACGTACGACATAAATGGACCAAGGGGTCTCATGACATCAAGGAAGGGTCAGTGGTCGTGCTGAAGGAACCCAATCTTCCTCCTCTTTGCTGGCACTTGGGCCGTATCAAACAAGTGCATCCAGGAGGGGACGGCATCATACGAGCGGTTACCGTACAAACCGCGAATGGCGTCTACAAAAGGAACGTCAAGCAGCTAGCACCCCTACCCGATCCAGAGTCTACCTAACCGTGCTGTGAATCGAGACAGAGACTCATACATAGGCTTAGAACCCATATCGTCGCGTCATAACATTGATCGATCGTATCGATCAACGGGGGGGAGCATGTTCCGTTCGATGCGGAACAATACGGTAAAAATCCTCGAAGGTTCGTTTACGACATGGACGTGCAAACAAAATTATTTCCGCGATTAGCTTTCTTCGACTTTCAGTTTATTTTTCTACAGCAGGCAATTTCACCCCAATAATAATAAAGCTTATTTAGTCAGTTCGAGTTTTTACCAGACAATAGTTTTAGAATTTTCGCTTCGTACGTCCGAACAACCGACCATGTCGTAAACCGGGAATTTCCGAAGGGTCGACCAGACCTCGGGCGTAACGGTTTCTGCTAGCTAAGGTCAACCTGGAGGAAATTTCCGAGGTGTCTTCACACTTTCGAGGACCCCCCCCGAACGGGCCCATAGCCCTCACCCTCGCACCATGAGGGCTGGCCAAGGGGCGTCGTCCAACGCCTTCGGACTTGGAAATAAATGCGCTGATTGGAAATTCGGAAAAAGCCAATCAGCGCACTCGATACGACCTGAAGGTGCCGTCGCGAACGCCAACAGATCGGTCAAAAGAAAAATCACTTGCGATTCGAATCTCATAGCAGTCACTTGAAAACATCGAAAAGCGTTCGCGAACGGATCAATCCATCGAGCGAGATTCAAGAATAGCATCCAGCAAAGTATATCGATCGAGGCAACGCTATCGAAACCATTGCCCAAGATTAATTTGGCGGGCAAACGTCGTAGAGCAAATCGCGTACCGAAGGGTTAGTCCGGAATTTACGACCCCGGATAGGAAAAAATCCACGCGGTGGATCGCGACGTATCGTACAACTATTCAAGAAGGTATCCTCGACTATGACTAACGAGGTTTCATCCCCTTCTCACTTAAACGGAAAGTTTTATTAACCCCCTGTGCTCTTGTGTAACATCCAAGTCCACGTATCAAATTTCTTTTCGTTTCACTGTATGCCAATGAATCTTACACATACAATAACAAATGATTTATAATATGCGAGTAAATTATTCCCATTGATTATGAATATTATTGAATTTATATTAGATTAAAAACAAAATCATTTATATTATATTATGTTATGTTTGTTAAATTATATTAACAAAAATTATATAAACCTTTTTAAGTGTATCCAAAGATACCCTCCCTTCCCCAAAATATCAACAATTTGAGTTACGAAAGGCGAACAGATTATTTTCCATTTCGAGTCAATTTAACGTTGATTAATCGCAGTAATTTATCCATCGGTTGGTTCTTTAACGAAAAGGCGCCAATTTCATCGAATCGTGCGAGTTCGTACGAAGGGGTTGAAGTTTAATTACCGGAAAAAAAGAAATGAATTTTCAGCGGGCTGCGGTAACCCTTTGATCGTTGATACATTCGACGAGGAAGGGTAGCCGTCGGTGTTCCTTGTTCTTAGGGGCAAGTTTTTCGAATCTACTTTGATCGGTGAAGAGTTGCACGATGCACTTCAGAATTCCATCCCCCTTTCTCTTTCTCGTTATTTCTGCGTCGTTTCAACGACTTTCAGCTGGCTGTACCGTCGGGTTTGAAAGTAAAAAGGGAAAAAGAACGTCTGGCAAAGACGAAGTCACGATCTAATTAAGACAACCCTTGCAATTTCGAGATCGCTCGTTAATTCTTGTTTTCGAGACCGGCTACTTTGCCGTGCTTTAACCTACGGGAATCAAAGCCAGACGATTTTCTTCGTTTAAGTAGAATTGTTCGACTGTTTTTCATACTTTGATTGATAGTAGTTTCGTTGGTTTTGATGATTTTTTAATCGAATAATCGAAGTTAATTCGCAGACGATGGAAAATTCAAGTTTATAGATAAAACTTGTTCCTTCAAAGACTGACGCTATGACATTATGGCCTCGTGGTTTTTTTTAAGAAAAATTTTAACATAAGAAATCACCCCAGTTGCCTAAGAGTACCTACAGAATAAAATAATTTGAACTTGACACCATAAATACACCCCAACTATGTCAATCTAAAACTATCCTTATCGGATAGCTTAACATCCATCCCTCTAAAAAACAAACACTACGCCACTGTGGCGCTCGAAGTCTTATAAGAAAAGATAAAATAAACCTTCAAGTTGAAACGTTAAACTGGAAAATTAACACTAGAACTACCGACGTTCGGTGTACCCTTATTTCTAAATTAAAACTGAAATAGAAAACAAAATAATAAAATCTTGATAAAAGCCAACTTATATTTCGACAAGAGCCTTTTAATCGATTTTCTAATTTAAAATAAGAAGTCAGAAGCGAGTCATATAAAACTACATGTTCTGTTAATCATTGTACCGTTCACAATTGTTGAAATAAGAAAAAGAAAATACAAGGATCGCATGCAAAAGGGGAACGGCCTTAATTGTGAAGATATAACGAAAGTGGATTAACCATGGGGTTCCTTCGTATGGATGCACCCCCTTTTGCAGCTGTTCTTTCACAGATGTCCAGGATCGTGTTGTTGCAACTGCACATTCAGCCAGGCTGCCGCATTTAAGTGGCCTTTCGTGCGGGGGATGAGCGTCCATTTTCAAAGGAATCTCCTGCACGCACTGTCATCCAAGGATTGCACATGCACCGTTATTGTTCGACGCTGTTTTCTTTCTTTTTTCTTCTTCTTCTTTTCTTCTCGTCCGTCTGAATAGGACGGTTTGCGGAGATCCGATGCGTAGGGTGGCGTTGTGTTGTTTCGACGTTGAACGCCGTACCGTGTCTTTGAGTTGGGATTTCAAGGATTGTTTCCGGTTGCAAAACGTTAATTCGTTTACCGATGTGCAACATCGTAGCAGAAAGTTGGATAAAATGGGATAGGATTTGGCTACTTGTCCTGGATTAAATAGATAAAAAGAGTTGAATATTTGTAACGTCTATCGAGTTAGCCTCCTCACCTTTCAAAAATTAAAAAACAAACATATGTAAATTATGAACTACTTATTGAGCTTTCATGTTTCAGGTCGACGTCGACTCAGTCCCCCCACTGAAATTTTTAAATTCCTACTTAGTTTGACGAGCTCAAAATTTTTAATTTGCAGAATATGAAAGCTCATAAATAGCTCATAATTTACATATATTTGTTCTTTTTTTATTTTTGCAAGGTGGAGGGGCTAACTCGACAGACGTATATTTTTAACGCGAGGTAGAATAGTTTCTGCTTAACACGTTGGCTTCCAAGGGGGTCACCGGTGACCGGCACCCGAAAATTTTTTACGGATAGTATTATCATTAAGCTAATAATGCTAGCTATCGATTTGAAAGGTTAAATTTGAAAATTAGTTGATCATATTCTTAATAATTAGGATTTCAACGTGTCTGACTACACACGTTCGTTTTCACTGTGGCAGTCAACGTGTTAATTTTCGTACGATATTGTCCGAATCCCTGAAACTCTGAATCCTCGAGGTAAATGTGGATCAGTGTATGCAGCGGGTCGAACGAGAGGCGTTTTACTTTCGAAATTATTTTAGAAAGGATTCCGCTCAGCCACTTAGAAGAGTTTCACAAACGGTATCCAACGAACGGGCCCACCGATTGACCAATCCGGGTTCTCGCAACCGAACCGAATGTTTCGCAAACTAGTTTCGGTCCGCGCATCATCGAATCGTCCCAGTTTTTCCAACAAAAGCTACAATTTGCTGCTATGACGTTAAGAACGTAATTTTTTTAATGCTGATCAAATCACAGCTAGAGGCTGTGGTTTAAACATTTATTGCGTTTCGTTTGGAATATTTCAAAATCACTCTGAATCACCATACTTTGCACATTTTTATCTCGATTAACACGTTGAATGCCGCGTGGGTCATCGGTGATCATTTGAGTTCCAGGGGTCATCGAATAAACAGGGTGGAAAAGTGCCAAGCAACGCGATCACGCTTATTCTGTTTTGTGTCGATACGCGTGATTTTATAAATTATTTTACCATTTATATTATAAATTCATCAGTTTGTAAAAAATACTGGTGTTCAATCGTGTTACAGCGTTGATTATCGTGGCACTTTTCCACGTGAAATCTGAAGAGCGCGAAAGCGGCGCGTGGGACTCAAGCGGTTCAAAATAGAAACCATGAAATAAACCGTGGATAGCATTGATATCAAATTAATAATGCTGGCTATCAAACCGAAAGGTTATATTTGAAAACGAATTGTCTGCGTCGTAAATAATTAGGGTTGGAGCGTGTCTGACTACATACGTTCATTTTCACTGTGCCACTCAACGTGCTTTAATCGAAAGATAACAACTGGCTGTCCCATTTTATAACAGTATAAGTTTGATATCATATGACAAGGCGGGAAAGTATAAAATGGAAATCCAAAATAGTGTTCAACCCCTGTAATCCAAATTTCCTACATTTCGGAAATAATAAACTGTCCTTAGCGGTACTTATATTTCCAAATTATAAAAATGATGAAAATTGAATATATCATTTCAAAATGACACGAATTCACATAGGATCAGAAAATAAGTATACCAAGCAATAATACTACTCCTGGCAAAAGGAATAGACTTCCCTAATCTTATTAATTTTTGAGTAGCATAATCTATCACGTGCGGTGCGAGTCTAGCGTCAAATCGAATTTCCCAGAGGCTCCGGTATATCGTATAGTCGCCTTTTTATTTTTTCTTCCGGCAAGTTTTCTTTTTCCTTCGTTGTTCGGTTTATCGTCGGTGGCTCGCGTGTCTGTCGTGTCGGGTATAAAATATACAAAGCTGGACACGTCCGGTGGTGCAGGAAACTTAACACGCAATACGCCACACGTACGCACAATAACCACGCACGCACACCGTCGCGCCGGATATATCGCGGGTCGGAAACGACCGATGAAACACTCTTAGGCAAAACCGAGTCCAGATAGCCGAACGCGTGTACGTAAACGACTGCTTTCAGAGTTTAATCTGGCCGCGGTTTCCATCGCAACGTTCGACTTTCAGCGTCGGTTAACGTTTACGCTCGAAATTCCAAATGAGTTTCGTCCATTAGCTTCTTACCAAGCCACGGCCTGAAGCGGAGGGATGCCGTCTTTCAGAGAATCGCGCGATGCCATTTCGTACACGTATTCTCTTAACACCTTCAATCCCGTCTAACCATCTTGCGAGATAAAGGTGTTTGTCTTTTCGACTTTTTCTGCCGTTATGCAACGATCGATCGTTCTTTTTCCCTGAAAACTAATATTTAAATACCTACATGGAAAACATTGTCGAATGGATTTTTATATTTTATGATCTACTGTGAGTAAATATAGGGTTTTTTTTTTTTAATAAAACTGCAGCCTGTTAAAGTTAAATTTGTACTTATTTTTATTCGGACTCGACGGTTTAGGTATATTTTGCGATATACTAGAGGTCAACACAAGGATTTCTTATTTTCCTTAAAAGTAATGTATTTTATTTAGAACTTTAAAAATATAAATTTCGAAAAATCGTTATCAGGGGAAGTTAAAATAAATTCCTTGCAGAGTGTAACACGTACGGTTAATGATGCTCTAATAAAATGAAGACAAGTGAAAATATTATCAAACTCCTTTAAATGTTATTTATCATAAAATTTCAATCGAAACGCCTCAGCTGATTAATACGTTTCATAATTGTCTCAGAACGTTAATAGCTAGGCTGAATTGATATAATTCTTTGTCTAATTAAAAGAAAAACAAAATAGGAAATAAAAGATGGTGGATCCTGGTCGTGGCACCGCGTGTACGCGATTTAATAATGTGTAAGGTTCACGGATATATTTAACGAAGGAATTCTTTGCGTGCCTTCCGAACGAATCGTGCACAAGTAGGGGGGCGTTGCACTTTCGTGCAGACCGTTTATCGATCTTATCTCGCAAATAGAAATATCGCCGGTGAAATTAATAAGTTTCAACGGCGCGATATGTTAATCGTTCTACGAAATGCATCGACAAATTATTCAGTCCGTCGACTCCAATCAATTCCGCTTTTTTCTCTCCCTCCAATGTATAATAATATTATACATAACGTGGTTCAAACGTTTCTCCTCCATCCACGTTTCAAAATATTATAATCACGAATAAATTAAACAGTCAACGAATTATTTATGAAACATTCGAATCAAGGAGTTTCATACATTGAAAAATAATATTTAAAGGAATGGTAAATTCGAAAATATAGAAAATTAAAATAAAATCTAATTATTAATTACTACGTTTATTAATTAAAATTAAAATATTGACACGATAGTATTTGACTGTTAATTCCAATTTGGAAAATTGATAATTTTATCCGTGATACTCGATCGCACGAAACTCAAGGATTTCAAAGCGTCGAATGAAATTTTTATACCACCAGTTTATCGTCCGACGGTTCGAAGATCTTATAGCCAATAATCGCTCGGAACGATCGTCAGAAAACGATGGATCCAATAATATAGAACTATCCAGCGGCGAATTAAACCCTTTCGGAGCGCGTCGACTACGTACATATCTCACCCCCTTTAACGCGATCGATCCACTCGATCAAGCCGAGTTTCTTCGGCGAAGAACAACGTGTCGCGGACAAGAGGAAAGCTCTCGTCGCGGAGACACCGAAGCAGGTGGTGTAACATTCGTCGCGTGTGCCGATCGTTTTTCCCCTGAAATATGGATTTCGTTGGCGCGAGTTGTCGACCCCTGACACGCGACCGACGGCGTCCAAGAGCGAAGGGAAGACGGGAAACACCATTAGCAAAGGTTATCGGGTCGACCTCGAACCGTAATATCGATTGGTAGGCTAGCTTTAAAATGTTTTGCCCAATGCCAGCAACAGGCGAACTTCTTTTTCGGCTTGCCCGTGTCACGCACGCTTCCATTTTGGGGTTAGGTGGGAGGGAGATAAAAGGGGGGAGTTCAAAAAGACGTTGACCCTCGTTTGACAAAATTACGGATCCATTTTGTGACGATTTTTATACTTAGATTGGGAAAGATTGCTCCCTTTGGGGAATGGATGTTTGGTTTTGGATTATGGGTGGATAAAAGGGGTTCCTGTGAGAGTGATCGATAGCTTTGGAGGATTGCGATGTGTACACGGGTTTGATAATTAATACGGGAATGGAACGGGGGTGAAGGGAACGCTTTGAATAGGGGGTGTTCGATCTTGATAAGTTAATTCACCCTTTGTGTGGGATGTTTCTTTTAAATTTTGTAATGTTTGGGGAAAATTTAATGATCTGATGTATAATTGACGGTCGTTAGGGGCTGGTGAAATCCAGAAAATTGATTAAAAAACATCGCCAACCTACGTTTTTCAATTTATTTTTAAGAAAACTTGGAAATAAAGTTGGCAGTGTAAATAAAAAAAACTTCTAGTATTATAAATTCTGTTAAATCTTAAAAAGAAATTTTATCAAAATCTTATTTTAATGAATACGGGAAGGATTGAAGGACGTCTTACCACACACGACTGTTTCCACTGCGGCAATCAACTTAAGTGCCATGGTAGAAACTCACGTGTCTGGTAAAACACGTTTCACTAAAAACTTACTGACGATACAATCGTTTAACTTTTCAATTAATCGACGTACTAGTTCTTGTTCGTAATAAAATATTAACCGGTGACCGGCGAGAAATAGGAATTTTCATTTTCTATTTTTCTTTTTATTCGAGGAAACGTCAATCGAATCGAATATTCATGGACAGTCACGTGCCGTGTACAGGAAACGTGATTCGCGGAGAAAATTCCACAATATCGCACGATATCAAACAACGCTCGAACGTCAAATCAACGAGGAGAGGTGGTTCGCGTTTTAACGAGGAATCAAACGCTTTGTTGCCGACTAAACAAAATCCATATCTACGGGTACGAATCGAATGTTTTATTTCTATCATGTTCCCCGTGCGTTGAACCGCGAACGATAAACGCAAAATTGTTGGCGATCGGAAATCAAATTAGAGAGAATACTGTTTCATCGTTCCTCTCGATTCGAAGGAGAGCCTCGAGGGTGAAGTTGCTTTTGTTTTGACCCAAAGGGAAACATCGATATCAATTAATATCCAATTAAACGAATAGCCGATAAAATTGAAATTAATTTCACACCTTTCTTAATTAAAAATGTCTACATTATTTTCTGATTGAAAGCTTACTGTACCTAAATTCTAGTTCAGTTACCACTACGATGAGAATTAGATTTTTTTTTTTAATTCAGGTACTTGAGAACTGAGCTTTTTGAAATAGAATTTTTATAAATTATCGACGACAAGTTTTCCTAAATTTTTCTCGTTTAATTCAACGGTTTACTTACGTAAATTTCAAGTCGTAATTTTTTAAAATTTAGGTATCAGTAGTATTAATTTCCAATAATTTTCCAAACTTGATTATTGGTACGATACGAATACCAGAAAATTGAGTTTTTCCGTATAAAAATTATAAAAGAAGTTTCGTTGACAAATTTTCCGCCCGCGTCGAGCTACTCCTCGCTTGTTAGGTTGACGACGCGGTTGAAGTTTATTTAAGATACACCATGCTATAACGGTTCGCGAGTCGGGAAAGCGGATTTTCGAGGCGAGTTTGCCGAGGCAGCGAACCGAAGCCCGGTTAAAAGTCGTGGCGCCGCACAGTGGGACAAAACGGTTTTCGGCGATCAAAAATCGATTTTCGAGAATTGGAAAATTGAAAATCTGATTACGTACGTAGATAGAGAAGGAACTGTAGTTTAACGCTGTGCAATCGGTTTTTTAATATTTGTTTCCGTTTTGCTGTGGCATTCACTCAAAGTCCGAAGAAATTCGTTAAAGCAAAACGCTCATGATATTACCCACAACTTTAATGCCCGATTGTGAAAAACTTTGCTAAGAAAGATGAAATTCGAATGGTTTATAAAGATTACTACATTAATATAGATTGTATTCAGTCCATAAAGTAATGTAAAATGTTAACAACTTCTTAAATAATAACGCTTGTTCGAAAAGAAGTACATTTATCCAAAACCTTAACTTTATGCAAGCTTTTAAACAATTGGCATCAGTTGGCGCGGGTTTAATTGGTACAGGAGGAAAGGGTGGACCTTCCTCTATCAGAATCAAGAAGAATTGGGTGCAACCTCGCGCAACCTTCGGAGATAATGGCGATTGAAGTGTGATAGTGCACCTATTTAGGCCGCTACGCTCACGCTCGGTGCCGTATGCAACTGTTATTCAATCGCTAATATCTCGGAAGGTTGAGCGAGGTTGCACCCAATTCTTCTTGATTCTAATAGAGGAAGGTCCACCCTTTCCTCCTGTACCAATCAAAACCGCGCCAAATGGTGCCAATTGTTTAAATTGTTGTATAAAGTTAAGGTTTTGGGTAAATGTACTTCTTTACGATCAGGTCTTATTTAACCGAAAGCTTAACTTTATGCAAGCTTTTAAACAATTGGCATCAGTTGGCGCGGGTTTAATTGGTACAGGAGGAAAGGGTGGACCTTCCTCTATCAGAATCAAGAAGAATTGGGTGCAACCTCGCGCAACCTTCCGAGATAATGGCGATTGAAGTGTGATAGTGCACCTATTTAGGCCGCTACGCTCGCGCTCGGTGCCGTATGCAACTGTTATTCAATCGCTAATATCTCGGAAGGTTGCGCGAGGTTGCACCAAATTCTTCTTTACTCTAATAGAGGAAGGTCCACCCTTTCCTCCTGTACCAATCAAAACCGCGCCAAATGATGCCAATTGTTTAAATTGTTGTATAAAGTTAAGGTTTTGGGTAACTTTGAAGGTATTAAACTACAAACAAAATAAAAATCACTACAAACAATAGTAAGTAAGACTTCGTAAGCAAGGAGATATCTGAATATGGGGCGTCAGTAATTTTTTCAATTTTGTTAATTTATCAGCTAACAAAGCTACAAACGAAGCTTTCAAAACATGGATTATGCGTTGCCGATTCCCTCCCAGGCGATTGTAAGTTAATGGTAATCTTTTTATTTGTTAACGGCATCCTTCAGGTACCTGCCAGCCGCTCTATTAAGTACCAGTCGTACCAATCACTATGTCATAAACCAATTCTTTTTTTTTCGGTTATAAAGAAATGTTCCATATTGTAAGAAAGTTCGAACTGCCCCGTTACAGTAACGATTGTTTGGACCAATAATGAAAAATTTGGATCAATAAATTATTAATTTTACTTCAATTTATATATACCACATGCTTTTACTTTAATACCTCAATCACCTATTCCTGTTTTTATAACTTGTGTGTCACGATTAATACGTAACGAAGCCCTTTTCTTTCACGGTTATTACATACTTATTAACATAGTTTTAAATCAAATATTAGTTCTAAAAAACAAAATATGGCGAAGTGCACATTAATAAAATATCAATTCCACTCCGTTTTATCCATACTACGTGTTTCTATTTTAAAGTGTTATTAACTTCTTCCTACCATTATGACATATTTCATGTCATTTTTTTATTACCAAATCCATTTCTTCCATAGTTATTAACAGTTTCAAGCCCAATTTTAGTTAAACAATATAAAATATGCCAAACATGTGACAGATATTGAACGCGACTCACTTTATACTTGAATATTATGCCACCCTGTAGTTCAATACGATTCATATTAATACAACTTCATCACCATAGTGTAGGCAACAATTTCTCAAAATTTCATGAAAATATTTCCAATAGAACCAAAGTTACAGATTTTTGATCGCCGAACGCCGTTTTGTCCCACTGTGCGCCGCCTCGACGCCTTATTAAAAAGTTTGATTCGACCCCGAGACCCGTTGAAATTCGTTGGAAGTTTAATGGAGAGAACCGACCGGAAGCTGGACATTGATAAAAAGTGTCCTCGAAATTTCTTGCTTCCTATGACGTGTCAATTGACCCTATTTTACGTCGCGTTAGGAATTAATCATTCGTGATACGAAAATCTTCGGGTGATCATTGAAAATTATTTACGTTGATTATTAATCCTTGTACGGTGATGGGCAAATTTGGAATTATTCCCTGAGATATTATTTAATTAATATACGAGAATCTTTCCATCGGAGCAATACGATTGTCCGACGACTAGAACTACCGACGTTTTATGTATGCTGACGTTCAAGTGGAAAATAAAATAGAAAAATTAATAAATAAAGAATGAAGTACATATTGGCATATACGATAGGTCTTAATCCTGATAAAAATTAACACACATTTTAATAAAAGCAACCTGATAAATTTTGTGATTTAATTTTATTGTTAGTTATATTGACTGGTTTGGTAGTTTTAGTGTTAACAAAAGTTTGTATTAACACTTCCATCGACTTATCTCTATTTTTTTATCATTCAAATAATCTGTATTTTGTTAACACGTTGACTGTCACAGTGAAAACGGACGTGTGTAGTCAGACACGTTGAAATCCTAATTATTAAGAATATAATCAACTAATTTTCAAATTTAACCTTTCAAATCGGTAGCTAGCATTATTAGCCTATCGATAACGCTATCCGTGATTTATTTCGTCATTTCTTTTGTTAATTATTTGATTGTACAAAATTTCGGCTGCCGGTCACCGGTGACCCCCGTGGCAGCCAACGTGTTAATAATTTGGATTTAAAATTCAGATAATTCAGATAATTCGGATTTGGAATTAAGACAATTAGTAGCTGTCTTCAAAAAATTGTCCGGTACATGCGAAAATGAGATTTTTCCGTGAATATTCTCAAGCTCGTATTAGAACAAGATTTGAAAGAAGAAACGAGTGATTTGAAAACGTAAATTCGAGGCGTCGTGGTTTACGGAACGAGTTGATTGTTCATCTAGGTGAACCCTCCATCCGGTTTCGTAAGGGCGGCGAGCGAAGCGTGCAGTCGAATCATCTGATACCAGCTCTTCCATCCTGTTTTCCTCTTTGCAGCCTTCCAACCCTCGTCGTTTCTTTACTTCTACTATTTCTTCACTCTTCAACAACCTTCTCCAACAATATTGAGTCACGTTTTGCTCTTTTATCCTTTCTCATTCATTCAGTTCTTTGATTCGTCTTAATTCAGTAACGCTTTAAACATTTTTTCTTTTTCTATTAATTACACAAACAGACCACAAAGTGTTCCAATAAGTAATCCTGGTAGATATTAATCGGGAAAGAGTTGATTTTTAAATAAACACAAATTTTAGAATTTCATGTCAGCGTTCGAGTATTGTTTATTAACCCTTTGCACTCGGCTGTCCCTTCTGAGGGAACGTATTTAATTTACCAGATTATTTATATTGGAACGCAGAAAATTGAGGAAAAGAATAAAGCATTTGCAATTCTTTTGTTCGAAAACACGGCGTTTGATTTTCGGAAGGTTTGTTGAAAAAGTAGACTAGATTCGATCGTTTCCAAAAATACTCCGAGTGCAAAGGGTTAACTTGATTGGCGATCGCCGGGTCAATCGTGGCTCAACCTACCGAAGGTACACAAGGATACTTTAATTGAACTTAATCGTTTAAATTTTTCAATTAAATATTTGATATCTTATTTTAAGATTTATAAAATACAAGTGGAAGATTCCCTGTCCTACTTTTATCGATGATTCAATTGTCGATCCAATAATTACTCCAGAATAAAAATATTCGAACCTTCTTACCGAACGGAAGACTTCGTAAGTCGAAGCAGCTGCGATTCCAACAGCTCTATTACCGTGTAACAGTTCAGGAAACGGCGTGTTCCTCTTCCCTCTCGTTCGAACGCGCACGCGTGTGTCTGCCAGTTTCGCCGAGGCTGAAGTTTAAACTAGTTAAGCCGAGGCTTATTCGTGTAAATACGTAGCCGCCACTTAGGCTCTGATGCTAATTCCAACCGATCGATGTCTCCTTTGCGTAATGTCATTTAAAATCCACCTTGTTTCATTCTTTTATCTTATTCTTTTATCTATTGGGATCGTGTCATAAGTAGTTGCCGTTTTCTTTTCGCATTAACTTTATTAGTCTTCCAAGACAGTTACAGATTGGGATGTTCCCGTCTTATCTGACAATTCTTTGGTCGTTTACCGTGGGTTTTGTTTCACCACTGCCTTCAGAGCATGGTTGTCTGTATCAGTCGATCGTTCAGATTTAGGTTCATCTTAATACGTTGACTGCCACGCTAAAGGCACTGAAAACTTGGTCAGGCAAAGCATTTATTTTGATCAAATTTTATCTAATTATTATTACAATTCTTCGGCATTTCTATTATTCAGAATTTCGAGTACCTATAGTAATTGAAAGAATATTGATTCGAGTGTCATCCGTATATAGGTGACGTGGTAGTTAAAGTGGTAAGTGCAGTTGTACGTTCTAACACCACACCTTCACGGATAATGTAACATATCTTCTTTGCGGTATTGGCCGCATTATTACCATTTTCAAACTCGCATAACGTTACATGCCGAATATGTTGTTTCGACTTCTCCATTTCAACCATCGAAAAAATTCAAATTGCAAATCAATTCGTACTCGCTAGCTACTGCTTTTAGACTGTTCAAGCCTTAGAAATAAAGGACCCAGCACGGTGACAGGGGACTGCGAGTCGGCAATTACTTATAACTCAACCCAATATTATTTGATTCTTCTCGACGATTCGTGTAACACTCGCGATGCCCTGTACAGTTTGAATCTAACAAAATTCACTCTAATTTAATTCTATATTTTCTTTATTGGTACTGCCGTCGCGATAACAAATATTTATCTCCGATCGATGCGACAAGGGTTAACGGAAATCCGAAAATCTGCATAAGTTCACGGGACATTCGAATTTTCAAGTCGCACGAATGCAACGTGCGGATACGTATGTTGGCTTACATTCTACGTAAGAGTAGACAGGGTTCCGTGAAACGAAGGGGAGAGAGAGTGGCTGACAGGAGTGGCTCCGATATGCCAGTAAATCAAGCTAACGAGCTGTAATCGATCGTGCGTTCCTTGGCCGTGTAAGTTCGACCGGCCGTCTACCGAGCCAATTATAAATTATCGCCTACTATGCATAATCGACGGTATTAATTACCGAAGACCCGTGTGTTCCTCGGGTCTGATTCCTCCGAGCCAAAGTCGACGAAGTGTTGGTACCTTTTTAACCCTTTGACGTTGAAACAGCAATTTTAATACAATTTTACCTTAAGTACGGCAATTCAATAAATATTACGAGTGAAGTATCGAGCAACTTAGTCTTTCCTGGGAAAAATGGCGGTGAGGTGGAAAGAAGCTACTACCTGCCTCGTATTATTTCTTCTGATGTTACTAATATCAGTAATAATTAATAATTACCAAACCGAATATCCGTTATACTTAACCTAATGCAAATCTTACCTAGGTTGAAGGTTAGGAAATTCTCGAATCTCAATGATATCATTAATTAGTAATTTAATATAATACAGATTCAATCTAGTAGTAATTTTTGAATACGAAGAAAGAAAGATGGGACTTTGCTTTCCCGTGTGTCGCCAGTTTCCCTAAGGAAGCTTGTGATGCTCGACACTGTATACTATTATAATAAATATTACAGAAATAAATAGATAATTGGGAAAAGTAACAGTTTGTAACGTCAGTTATTAAAGGGTGTAAGTTAAGATTAAATTCAAATTGCTCGGTGTTGTACAATTTTCCATCCATGAATCGATGATTCTTTAAATACAAAAGTCAGCCTCATCCTGTTTTTTAATAAACCCACTCATTTGGTAAATAACCAGTGTCGAATCTGTTAGTCACCGAGGAACGAGTTTAGCCTAGTCAAGATTACCAAGCAGAATTATTCTCCTTCTATTCTTCGACGATCTTCTTTCCTTTTAAACGGTAGGAACCATGACCAGGCAGGCTTCGACGATATTCTTGTCTGGAAACTCTTATACATATAATGTAACAGGAGAAAGAAACTTTGCGGGAAACGAAAGTTCTTACATCCCTTTTACTGAACTTCAAATCCGTAAGAACTTCTTCGACTCTATAGAAAGGTCAATTAACTTGTTTGTTTCATTTAGAAAATTAACCGTGGATAGCTAAACATTGTTCAGAGATAATTTTGTACGATTTTCTATTTTTCTTTTTTTACATAAGAACAATAATACATCTCTTATTTGCAATAAATTGAGGAAATATAAGTAGTCACCTTAGTTAAAGTCACCTGGTTTAATGAAATGAAAGAGATTTATTAGATTTACAGATTATTTGTGAAGATTTTGGGGACATAAACTATACGTAATTTTCTTCGAAATATTCACAGTTACGCTTGACAATTAATTGTTTAAAATTAGAGGGCCAACATGTTAATGAAAAATATCTATTTTCGAGAGATCCCATTTTCAAAATTTTATTAACGATGAAGTTTAAAGAATATACAATCTCGAGTAACGTATTCGAGGGACGCGATATTTGTTAAACAGATCATCGAACGTTCATCACACGAGCAAACGAGCTCGTATCTCGTTCGTTCTTTTAGATCGTTCAGGCGAGAAAACGTGTCGCTAATTAATATTCATCGTCAGCTCCCGTCCCGATCGTTTCATCGTCCAGCCGTCGATTATTATACACGCAGATGTTCTCCAAGTTTCTATTAACCCTCGAATAGCAGATGCTGGGACAATCGTGACCCAGATTTAATAAAATTCGACACAAAGATAAAATATTAACGACGTTTTATTTCTTTTTCTTATTAACATCAAATTTTTTCTCACGAAATTCTGTTAACATTAAATTTTGTGTATCACTGGACAGCTACTTTCTTCCATTACAGTATTGCAATATTTTTAATTATAATTATAAATTTTCGAGTTAGAAATGGAATTCCAAGTTTCACAGTAATAAAATTAAAATTAAATTATCGCAGTCTTGCTGACGATTAAACCTTTTCAAATGATAAAGAACATTATTCAGACGTTGAAATATTAGACTCTCTTTAATAACAATAATAAAAAAAAAAAGAAGAATCGCAAATATCGTAGCTTTGATTCAAATTGATCGAAGGGGTTAAAATTAACATACCCTGTTCTATATAATCTTGTGTGCACGAACAAAGGACAAAACGACACCGTCTCTTCCAACAGCATCCACAAAAAAACAAAGCTTGTCGTAGCTTTTACTTCCTGGTTAAAAGAAAGAAAGAAGAGTGGAACAAAAAAAGAAGAAAAAAAAAAATGGAAACAACCGCTAATGCTGCACCCTAGGGTCACACAGGGTTTTCCGCGACATTATTACCACGATAGGATCAACGAGCCACTCTCAATTTAATTAGCGAGCGAGCGAGCCACGGACTCGGGACGCAAAAATGCTTCGGATTAATTATGAGCGCAATTAGAGGCGCCGATAACGACGCGGCTAATAAAGTCCTGCGAAATCGATCCGGTTTCTCGTGGCACACGCGGGTGTCCCACGGTGTCCCATAAAGGAGCCTCCGATATAATTTATTCGACAACAGATCGAGAGCCGTCTCGTTAGCGGCGATCGATAGAGAACGAAATCTTGTATTGTCGTCGAACGATCGAGATTTGCAATTTATATTATCGAGACGGTGGGTATTTAAATTTATTTTATTTCCATTTTTCCAAACTTTCTACCGTCACTCTGCATTACCGGTGCGAGAAACTTTTCTATTTGAAAATTTTCGTAACGTGTCCTGAGGGTTTGGGTATCGTGGAAATTTCATTCGAAATATGAAATTAAAGCGCTGGGTTATAAGAAAAGCGAAGCTTTAACACGTTGGCTGCCACCGGGGGTCACCGGTGACCGGAACTCGAAATTGTTTACGATCAAATGATTAATAAAAGAAGCGATGAAATAAATTGCAAATAGCGTTTAAACTTTGCGCTCGAGTGGCGCCTCTGCGACGGTATATGTAATTTAGCAGAATATTTAAATATGTGGAATTTAAGCTTTGTTTATATCAGAATAGAGAAAATTAACGAAAGAAATAGAATTATATCGATTCTTGAGAATTCGTAGCACTTTTCTTCTGAAATACTGCTTTTGGATTTTGGAAACATTACTTTCAAATATGCTTCGAGCGCAAAGGGTTAATATTAAGCTAATAATACTAGCTATCGAATTGAAAGGTTAAATTTGAAAATTGATCGACTGTATTCTTAATAATTCGAATTTCAGCGTGTCTGACTACATACGGTCCGTTTTCACTGTGCCAGTCAACGCGTTAATACTTTTAACCTGATTCAGCAGAAATATTAATAAATATGAGATATCAAGGAAAACAATTATCGTCTACGATACGTGGCCTTTATCATTTGTCGAAAAATGTACGATGTATCGTGAAGGTAAAGGGTTATGAAACATGGTCCTATAGTTGATTCGTGTTCGATACGAGAGGCTGACTAAACGGGGATTGGTCAGAACAGCTGAAACCCCTGCGACGGCCTCCCACCATTTCCCGGCAATGCGGAAGCCGTAACCTCAGTCTCAAGGTCATCGGTGCACCTCAAGGTCAGGCTTCTTCTACTCGTGCGTCCAATCCATTTCGAGTGCAATCGTTTGGAATTACTTTGAAAAATACCGAAAAATCCGACGTGCCATGTTAACCAACGATTCGACTTTATCTTATCATATACACCCTCAATTTAATTAACGTTTTAATGAAATATATCACGCGCCAAACTACATGTATATACCTGTTCGTATCGTGGAACCAAATTGACGATACGATAACGAAACGAGGACAACGATAAATATAAAACGAGTGCGTTACAGTTTATGCAGTTTAATTAAATAATATTGTACGGTACCATTATTATATTCTATCGTAAATTGAAAAGGAGTGGATTTAACCGGTGGGTTGATTCAACGGGTATTATCGCGGTGCGTGTTATCTAATTGCGATATGATTGCATAAAATACACATAATTAACGATTGTGTTCTATTAACGCGATGAAATCGATAGTGAAACAATAAAACGAGTATAAATTCATCCCTTGCCGTTGGGTAGATAAAGGGGTTGCAGTGGTGGCAAACATTATCACGAGCTGTTCGGCTTTAATTGGTATTTAATCAAACGATCCGTGCTGTATTAATTCAAAGTGCAATGCAGATGTCATAACGACAGGAAATCCTAGTATTCTGTGATTATCAAAATTTCTAACAATAAGATTTGGTCGAATAGCACCTGTCACTCTACGTACCGTCCGAAGTAAAGTTGTCAGAGCGAAAATTTATAAGTTCCTATGTTGGTTGGGATTCCGAGGTTTTGGATTTTTGGGACCAAGTACCGTGCGTCGCTGACCTTCCGGACGAATCTTTGGTATTTGTAGGAAAGCAGCGTTGTTTAAGAAAAATTTATCAAACTGAAAAGTTTCTAAATTCCTATTTCGCTAATTTGGCAAGGTAGTACTTGGAATTTCGAAGTTTTGAATTTCTGAGCCCAAGTACCGTGCGTCGCTGACCTTCCGGGCGAATACCTGGTATCTATAGGAAAGCGTAGTGTTAGTGTTATTTAAGAAGATCTAAATTCATATTTCGTCACTTTGACGAAACAAGCGTTAGAAATCTTAAATTCCATAGCCCAGGGCCAAAGTATCGTGCGTCGCCGACCTTCCGAACAGATCCTCCACATCAATAAAATACCATATCATCGCAACCTTTCTAATATCAATCGGAATACGATTTCAAGCCTGTAATTATAACGCGATCGAGTAGCAATTCGAACAAACGAATGCGTGTGTTGTTTTCGATTGGACCCGGTGGTGGATGAATGGATTGATTCGATCGAAAACGAAACGTAGCGGTTTCCACGTCGGAAAGGGGTGGTGCGAGGTCAAACCATCAAGTGAATTTTTGAATCGCCATACGCTGGCGTTGCAAGCTTAAACAAATCCATCAATAATGTAGGCGAAAATGCACGCTCGGCGAAGCGTCAAATTTGTTTGAAAATCGACGGACGTTCTGTTTTATCGTGCGTTGATGATAGTTTATCAGACCGGGGGGTAACCAACGAATCGTCAATTTGAAATATCTCCGCGATGCTTTGAATTTTTTTTCAATTTTTTTCTCTCTGTTTTTTTTTTCCTTTGAAACAGTTTGAGTTTGACGAGACAAAGGTGCTCTCTGTTATTACAAAGGGCCCATGGATGACCGCCACTTTGAACGAGCGGTAAATAAACCGCGCATTGTCCTTCGCCTGAAACGACGATTAATAGGCATTGTTTCCCCGTCGAATGGCGAAGTAAACGAGTCCTATAAATAGTCACGATTCAGTATTTTCTTTTTCTCCTCCTTCCATCTTAGCTTGGATACGATACAACCGAGCTATCTCTCGTTTTTATTTATAACAATCGTTATCAGCTAGTCGTTTGTTAAGGCGTGTCGTGAATTTAAATAAATATCCCTGGACGAAGGGGATGAAACGAAGCGTTGTCAGTTTTTGTGTTTTATTTAAATCGTTGGCTCGTTTGCAGACGTCTTTGTGTAATTAAATACACGTGATTTCACAAAATACGTATGATCAATTTTAATTATGGAGGCAATTTCAAAATTTACATTGTATACAAATAATATCGAAATTCTGTTAATATTTAGAAATATTAAATAGGGGCGGTTCGATTTTTCAAAAATATTAGTTATAATATTTGGTTAATCCTGATTAGTATAAATTCGAAGCTTCCGTTTGAGAAAATTGACTTTGTCGATCACGTTATCAGAGAGACTTGGGCGGGTAGCCTTGGTTAGAGATTAAGCTCGATTCACAGAAGAGAGTCACGAACGAACAAAGGTACGACGACCTTCGAAAAGGGTCAACGCACTCGGCCTGCCAAGCATAACGGAAGTGAGGCCACGGATTTCGAGTAGAACGACCCTGAAAGCACACACGCGACTCGAACTTGCTTCGACTGATTTCACCTTTCATACCGTGTTCGTCTTTTTTCTTTTCTCTTCATTTCGTCAGTTGTCGTATATAATTCTCTTTAAAAGCGAAACTTCTTAACACGCGATGATTTTAAACCTTTAAAAGATATTTCGATCGAAGATTCTTATCCGTTTGATAATTAATAAATAAATCTGTAAGATAAGCATTTTGTGTTTTGACTTACAATTATTCAAATTCTATTAAAGGAGATGCAAATATGTCAACAAATTATTATTCCCAATGATCCTGAATTTAGCTGTTAAATATGGGGATTGGAAATTTAGTTCTCAACGTTTATTTATCCCTTATATTTAACACGTTCAATGTCACAGTGAAAACGGACGTACGTAGTCAGACACGATAAAATCTGAATTATTAAGGATGCAGCCGATTAATTTTCAAATTTAACCTTTCAATTCGATAGCCAGCATTATTAGCCTAACATTATTCTTTTCGTCAATTATTTGATTGTACAATATTTCGGCTATCAGTCACCGGTGACTGACGTGGTGCTTATCGCGTTAAAACTAATTATGTCTAACCCTTACAATTAACACATTGACTGCCACAGTGAAAACGGACGTGGGTAGTCAGACACGCTGAAATCCTAATTATTAACAATACAATCAACTAATTTTCAAATGTAACTTTTCAATTCGATAGCTAGCATTATTAGCTTAATGTTAACGCTATCCGTGGTTTATTTTATCATTTCTTCTGTTAATTATTTTATTATTAAAAATTTCGGGTGCCGGTCACCGGTGACCCCCGTGGCAGCCAACGTGTTAATATTTAACTTTCATGACTTCAAGTACAATAAGTTACCAGAAGAAATAAAGATATTGGGTCATTAAGTATGATACGTGATAAACTAAACTTCGAAGTATGCAACCATGTTCCAAATATATTATTCATCCAATTGCTGTAAAAATAATAATGTCAAGTTTCGTATTTAATCCATAAACATCTTTCAGTTTTTTCTTTTTATACCTTCTGTTGTTCGAAAGCTTGGCTGCTTGGTCCTCTGAAGAATTAGAAATTCGTTTCATGATGCATTCACGGCGGACATGATCGATGTATGAAATATTACTAGAAACAGAGGAGGGGATACGCAACGAGAGGGGTGTGATAGCGACGGTGGTTTAGAACGAGATTGACTATCGAATGGAAAGGAGGGATTGGAATCGTCGGTTTGCGGTATGACCGGCTGACAATGAAATCGAGCTACCGTAAAGGAACTAATTGCAGGCACAA
The DNA here is from genome assembly GCA_943735885.1 of Stelis phaeoptera. Lineage (NCBI taxonomy): Eukaryota > Metazoa > Arthropoda > Insecta > Hymenoptera > Megachilidae > Stelis > Stelis phaeoptera. The sequence goes on from OX030933.1 coordinate 12,494,226, forward strand.
TAATTATTCTGCGGACCAGGATCGGTGCAATGCGAGAGGGTCGAGGGGGTTTTGTCGTCTGTTCGTGGATTACGGATCGATCCTGGCCGTTTCTGTTATTAACCCCCTGGCGGGCGGACGCGTTCGCAGATCGACAGATAGCTTGGAAATTTATCGTTTCGTCCGATACGCTTTTAAAAATTCTACCGGCAATCTCACGGTGTCCCTACGTTTCGATAAACTTCCCATTAATGGTCATGCGATTGCAAGATTTTCAATCGTTGTTCAACCATTCGTTCGATTCGGTAAAACTTGTAAGAAATAAAAATTTAATTTTGAAACGAACATTTCACAAATTCCTATGAATTTATTTACTTCTATACGTTTCCTCGATTTGCTGTGTTTTAATATAAATAAAATTGAAATTGTATGTTTGAAAATATTTTTCAGCGATGCTTTTAAGATCACTCAAAATTTTAAGATAAAATTCATTAGAAACAATTTCTCAGTTAAACGTTTTCCTTAATTATTTAGCCCCTAATTTCTCCCATATGTAATAGTCGAAAGATACAAAAGGAAACTACATATTTTCGTGAAACTTAATAAAGGAAACAATTTTGATTAGTAAACGACGAACGTAATATTACGGAAGTGGGTTTTAAGGTGTTTTTAGAGAGTTTGATGTGATTTCATTTGAATCGAAGCGTGCAACAATAATTAATGATGATTCCTTGATGATTTACAGGGCGGTCACGGATCCGAGGGACGGTAGGAGAGTGGCCTTGAAGAAACTGCCTAACGTCTTTCAGAGCCTCGTGAGCAGCAAACGCGTCTTCAGGGAGTTGAAGATGCTCTGTTTCTTCAAACACGAAAACGTGGGTACAAGATGACTAATATTCGTTCTATCACTAATAAATAATTTTTATTTCAAAAATATTACGAATTCTTTTTCTGAATTGACAGGTTCTCTCAGCCTTGGACATCCTTCAACCACCACACCTAGACTTCTTCCAAGAAATGTATCCTTTTTTGTTTTAATGCTTTTCAACAACGAAAACAATTTCCAGCCGCTTCTTTCGCGAAAGGTACTGTGCTTTTATGTTTATTTTCAAAATCACTTATTTTTAAAGATATAGTAATCGAAGATAGATCAAATTTGTTCGAGTGAATCGGTGAACTTTTCCCAATTACTAATTATCTCTTGGTATGCGTTTAAACTCACTTAGCGTTAGAATTCTTTCGGATTCGAATCGATAGAATCTTCCCAGATTTACCAGGTAGAGAATCCTTCGAATTTTAGGAATGCAAAGCTGATAAAATTCTGCTAGAAATCCAAAGACCACGGAATTATTAAATTCCACCGGTACCCCAAAAGAATCCAGTAGCAACAAATTTTGCTAGAAATCCGAAGAATCCAGGGCCAACAAAATTCCATTACAAATCCACAAAATCCAACGCCGCTCTGAATTCGATTAGAAGCGTGGAGAAAAAATCTGGAGACAGCAAAATTCTGCCAAGAATCAAAAGATTCCAGAGTCGATATAAAATTCTGCTAGCATTTCAAAGAGTCCGTAGCCAACAAAATTCTACCAACAATCTTAAACGCCTAGAGCCAGCAACATTCTGCCAAGAATCCAATAAAGAACGAAAGAAGAAAAGCAGAGAATCGATCGGATCACGCGAGGCGAAAGTTCTTCCTAACGAATTGGCTTCTTCCTCTCCCGTTTTTCCGGTTCACGCGGAAGAACCGAGTTTCACGCAAATGCTTGTCCGAAACGACGCGGAAACTTTTAATCGGCTCGTGGCAGCCGGCAATTAAACCGTGAGACGGAGATACCTCGATCGAGAATCGATTCAGTCGGTTCGTTTCTGGCGGATCGCGTGGAACAAAAAAAGAAAGGAAGAGAATGAAGGATCGTTGTTCGGTAAACCGACGTTTTTCCGCTTCCTTCCTTTCCTTTCTCCCCGAACAACCGCGGAGGGTTGTCTCCGTTGGTTCTCCGGTTTTTCTCCTGGATGACACGCACGATAATAAACGCCGGGACAAAAAAGGAAGAAAGGGACTCGAGGGGTGGCTTGAAGATAATATATAGGGTGTCTAGAAACGATGGGGGAGAAAGGGACTTTCGAAATGATCGCACCGGGGACAGGATCGACCCAGGGTGCGTGGTATCGATTTATAGTTATTTATTTCCGTATTATACACTTTGACTGCCACGCTAAAGGCGTTGGAAACTTGGTCAGGCAAAGTATTTATTTTGATCAAATTTTATCTATTATTATGATTACACAATTCTTCGTAGTTTCTATTATTCAGAATCGACGATTTTTATTTAACACGTTGACTGCCACAGTGAAAACGGACGTGGGTAGTCAGACACGCTGAAATCCTAATTATTAAGAGTATAATCAACTAATTTTTAAATTTAACCTTTCAATTCGATAGCTAGCATTATTAGCTTAATGTTAACGCTATCCGTGGTTTATTTTATCATTTCTGTTGGTAATTATTTGATTGTAAAATATTTCGGGTGCCGGTCACCGGTGACCCCCGTGGCAGCCAACGTGTTAAGTAATTGAAAGGATGTTAATAATGCAAGCGACAAATTTCTATGGGAATTCAAGTGTCAGCCACATATGGGTGACGTGGCAGTTAAAGTGTTGATATTTCTACCCTGGAAAACGTCCACGCTTCGAACCCCTTTTTTATTACTTTAATTTTACTTTTTCCTTAATCTTAGATAGGTTGTCTTAAAGTAGAGACATTAAGCTTCAAAAAATGTTGCTACAAGTTTTTTAAACAAATCCATATTTTAGAAGATATTTCGAGTCTTAAATCACTTGTTCTCTATGTACACTTTTTAAAATATTTTTTAATACACGTCAACTAAGAATGTAGAAACTACCTTCGTTTCTAGTTTTTCGATTTCGAGGAAACGGTCGAAGAAAATGGCAGTTATTTTCGTTAAAAATCCAGAGTCCAGGGACGAGAACGATTGATCGACGACGGTCGGGAAAAGGTCGTCCCGTCAACCGAACCCTTTCTCGAAATGAAATTAAACGCTAAACTTGCGTCCTTGCACGAGTCCACCATCGGACACGTGTTCGAGGAGCTAACCTAATAAATCTCGAGGCTCGCTTTACGAACGTCGGAAGATCAATAACGCCCTGGCGAAACGATCCTACGCTTCGTCACGTTCCGTCGGGCCGGTGTAGAAAAAACACCTTCGTTTCAAGGTGAAACACCGTAGCTCCACCCTGTTCTCCAAATCCCTCGATGCTTACGAACTTATCCGACCAACTGGATCTCGAAAGTTGGCTTAGAAAAGCTTACCTCCCTTTTTCAATTATAAAGATACTCGAACTGGTTGATTTTCTTTCGTATAATAAGTATAATATATTATAATACTAACTAATAATGTTGGTGATCGAATTAAAGAGGTTAAATTAGAAAATTAATCGACTGCAACCTTAACATTAAAACTACCGACGTTTGATTTCTACTTACTTTTAAATCGAAAATAAAATAAAGCACGAAGTATATAAAGAATGAGATATAAAATAACACGTTGAAAAATTTTTTATCTTGACAAAAATCAAATTAGATTTGGTCAGAAACGTCTTAATAAATTTCGTAACGTAAAATAAGAAATCTAGATCACGATTTTATCGTGTCTGACTACGTACGTCAGTTTTCACTGTGCCACTCAACGTGTTAACCTCCTGGAAGCTTGGTTAACTCTGATGGTTTTCTATAATCATTATTTACGAAATCTGTAAGTGCAGACTAGTCTGTTTTGCAATATAAACGTGCTTAGTTTAAAAATTTCAGCGGTAGACGCAACAGTCCTCAAAATTCAAATGGTTAATCATGAATTGTCTGGGCTCGAACCATTAATTAAAATAAACGAGTAGAAATTCCTAGTCCAAAGATCCTGCGTCTCAGATTCTTCCCCTTTCTGTTGAATTCACAATCATTCCTACAAGATACGCAATCGAAATCGACTATTAACGATTTCGACACGACGGCAAACAATCGGAATTTCCATGGAGTGTTTCGAGTTTCTCTACCAATATTTACACGTATCGTCAAACTATCCGGAATTCGAGGCGACGAGTTTAGAGTTAAATTCGTTCTCGTTATCGGACCGGACTATCGATACGCGTTATGAGGTACGTTCGTGACCTCCGCACGGTTTCGTAACGATCGCGTAACGAAAACGAGGCGGAATGACGCGCGTAACCGAGAACAAAACGGGTGTAACGCGTAACAGACGAGCCGATCCACGTAAAACGGGGCTCGATTCCATGCTTACGTAAGTTATCCAGAGGAGAGAGAGGAAGTGTCCCACCGGCATTCCTCACCGATCCGGTTGCAGACGTGATTTCAGAAAGAAGGTGACAGAGATTCGATGGAAACGTCAGGCTCAGCTCGGATTTGACGCGAGTTCGTAAGCTGCCCAGATTTTCTTCAGATCACCGTTGAATGTACGTTCATTTGCTGTCAGAAGGAATTGTACTTGATCTGGAAGCTTGTAAATGCATAATTTTCTGTTATTGGTATGGACACTGCATATTGTTAGCAAGTACAAATATTAGCAGTATACAGAATTATTTCAAATTATATAATCTTTAATATTGATATTAGTGAGCAACGAGTTATTAGTGTTAGTGCTCCCAGTATTAATATTACTGGTGTCAATATTAGCTAATTTTAATGTTACTACCGATAGCGGCCCCAGTATTAATATTACTGGCGTTAATATTAGTTAATTTTAATATTACTAGCGTTAGTGCCCCCGGTATTAATATTACTAGCATTAGCGCCTCTAGTATTAATATTACTAGCGTTAGCGTCTTCAGTATTAATATTACTAGCGTTATCACCCCCAGTATTAATATTACTAGCATTAACGCCCCCAGTATTAATATTACTAGTGTTAGCGTCTTCAGTATTAATATTACTAGCGTTAGCGCCCCCAGTATTAATATTACTAGTGTTAATATTAGCTAATTTTAATATTACTAGTTAGTGTTAGTGCTCACAGTGTTAATATTAGCTAATTTTAATATTAGTGAGCACCGAGAGGGTTAAGTTTAGTTTGGTTAATCCTGTTTCAACGTTCAAAGGTTAAACAGATATTTTTTTTTGTCCGTCGTCCTTGCCCTTTTTTTTCATCTTGCTTCATCTACTCCTCCAAACTGATCCCCCGTGACCACGTAAATCATCACCAGTAATGACTGTTACGAATCGGGATGTCTTCTTCTTCCTTTTATTCTTCAATGATTATGTCGCGTGCACGCAGTGACTGCGAAACCTGATGAGACAGGTACCCCGATGGCTCGATTTACTGCTACCAACCGGTGGATCCTTTTATTCAGGACCACCTGTTTCACGCTGACCGAGGCTGATCGATTCGAGGACAAATTGCATTTTTATTTCGCCATCCCTCTGACCCTTGTTACTCCGTGCCCGGCTATCCTTTCGTGTTCTTTTTTTTTTTCGTCTCTTCGTGTTTTTTTTCGTCGAGAAGTTGCAGCTTCGTTGATGCGTGGATCTTGTTTCGTAAAATGAGCGCGTACAGCAGGTGCTGGGCAGACTTTATGACCCACTTTGTGAAATGAATTTTTGTTTTTATATTATAATAATGGCGACGATTTTGTGACGAATTGGAGTCGGTTTATGAACGCTTTCAATGCGTGGAAGATTGAATTTTTATTTAATTTTAGTTTGAAATTTCTAAGCTTGCTTGGGGTGGTTTAATTATTTTTATTTTTTATTTTATTTTGGCACCTTAAATTTGGAAGACGTTTGAAAAATTATTGATACTTGCGAATACTTTGCTTTTAAAGTTAATTACAAATTTCAAATTATGAATCGTGGCATTTGTAGTTACGGTTAGGATTAACCCTGAATAATATCTTCTTCGGTCGAATGATTAGAATAACCATCAGCATGGATGACATGGTTTGTTTCAAGTAATAACAATCTCCTTTGCAAAGTAGCTTTTAACAGACAAAACGATCTTGTTCATTCTCGAAGAGATAAAGAAGTCTTCCAACGATATTGTCGAAAGTTCTGACGCCATTAACTCCATTGCTTGCTCGGCCGATGTTTGCGTCTGGATCGATTCTAATTCCATCTGCATGGAAAATTCACGGGGCCCGGTCTCTCTTGTTGGCCAAGAAACTTCTCGTAGCCAAGTTCAACTTCGTTGAAAGCGACTGCCTAATTTCTAATTAAACAGCCCGAGCTAAACCGCCGTCTTATAGACGATACGTTAACGAGATTACCGGTTAATAAATTCGGTCCGAGCAGATTGTTAACCGTTCGATCCTTCATTGCTGGGGAAACACTGGGGAACTAAAGACCCTTCTTCAATTTTCGACAGGGTTATTCTTTACAATTTCATTCTGTTTACAATAAATGGATTATTTTAGAATTCTTGGTGCCACTCGGTGCGAGTAATAATAATACTACTGATATTAATATTGTTAGCGTTAGTATTGGATAATATTAACATTAGCTCATTTTAATATTATTAACGTTGACGCCCTCAGTATTAATATTACTAGCGGTAATATTAGCTAATTTTAATATTACTAGCGTTCGTGCCCCCAGTATTAATATTACTAGCGTTAGCGCCCCCAGTATTAATATTATTAGCGTTAATGTTAGCTAATCTTAATATTACTAGCGTTAGCGCCCTCAGTATTAATATTACTAGCGTTAGCGCCTCCAGTATTATTATTACTAGCGTTAGCGCCCCTAGTATTAAATATTACTAGCGTTAGCGCCCCCAGTATTAATATTACTAATGTTAATATTAGCTAATTTTTATATTACTACCGTTAGCGCCCTCAGTATTAATATTATTAGCGTTAATATTAGCTAATCTTAATATTACTAGCGTTAGTATTAGCTAATTTTAATATTACTAGCGTTAGCGCTCCCAGTATTAATATCACTAGTATTAATATCGTTAATAACTATTACTAATACTTCTAATACGACCGTTGTTATTACTAATAATACTATTAATACTTTCTTTTTTCGCAAACCATCCCCAACCGTCCACCCTAACCCTAAACCCCAAGGATGGCTTATATTCGATCTGCATCGGTATACGATCCCCTGTGACAGTTGGGGGGTGTGTTGCGATTCCGTTGGAAGCCACCGTCTAATTCCTAATTAAGGATCTCGCTCGATTAGCTCGCTTTCAGTATACGGTGGTGGCGGTCTCGGTGGCGTTCCAACCGGCCAGACAGTCCCAGACACCCATGGTGGTCCACGCTTGCCATGAATACACTATGGCGACGATGGCGCAGCTAGTTGCTCGATGGCAATCATGGATTATTAATGCGTGCACCGCACGGCTATTGATAGCACGATACCGTTCCATTACCACCCTCCTTGCCAACTCCCTCCATCCATCCCTGTACACACCCCCGGTGGCTGCTCGACAGAATAGCCACGCACACTGTCGGTTTGCTTCGAGTCCGTTTACACTGTTCTATGTCTGATCATATAACTTCCTCCTGGTCGATCTCCTTGATCGATCCATCAACGAACCGATCGATTGATCTCCGAATTCGTGTGTCATAGAGGGTGAATTCGATAGGAGAGGAGGGTGATGGGACGTTTGTGTTGAATATTGGCTGGGATAGAGGAGGGTGGTTTGCGGTGGAAGACTTTATTTTGTATCTTTATGCCGGTTATGGGGATGGATTTCGGAGTGCGGTTGAATTTCAAGGTGAATCTGATTACTGGTTGCATTTTGAATCCAGGTGGCTGATAAAGGGTAGGGATTGAATTCATATTGTTCAATTATTATATAATTTGTTTTATTATTTAAGGTTTAGCTTGATCGTGTGCATTCGTTTCACACGATGATCACTGAAACATTGATGTAGGCGGTTAAGAGGCCCGCATCAGGGGGTTTTATTACGTCCACCCCCCATCGTTGAAGTGGTCGATATATAGATTACCACGTATCCTGTTTTTATTTCGTTGCTCAGGGGCAGTATGAGCTCCTGTCTGGTTAACCCTTTCGGTTCAAGGGTTAATAAAATACGGCAGCGGTGAGAAAGCTTGAAATTTGGATAACTCAGAATCCGAATATTTGAATAATTTAGACAATGCACATTTGAGATTTGAATAACCACAGGGGTATTCAAATGCCAGCGGAATAATTTGCATCGAGAACTGATTGATTATGGAAATGATACATTGTATAATATGACTTGGAAACAATGAGTGACCAACGATTAGATTACCGTGGGGGTAATAAAATTCGTATTATGATGAAAATCATCAGACGAGGATGATTCGTTTACGAACCAAACGATCGAATGAAAATCGAGGTTAGTTAAAACGGGAGGGAACGGAACGCAACTTCTCAGGGCAGGAAATTAGTTATTAACTGTGGCGTTGATTACCGATGTTCGATAAACGAGCCAAATCTTGCGCATCGATTCAATGAATGTTACAGATACAAACGAGACAATTTTATCATGAAAATTGTTTTTACATTAAGAAAATTACTTTGAACGTTAAATTAAACGACTTTTGTTTGTTGAATTCCTGCTAATTACAAGATCATTTTAATTTGTTAGTTAATTTTAATTACGATAACGTTGAAAGGAAAGCGATTAATGCGTAGATGGAACGCCCTTCCAACGTTTCTGAGTCGAAACTGAAGCTTTTTCTTTCACCGCCCGCCTACTACAACTTATTCCTTTCCATTTGAATCTTTTTTCATCATCAGTATCCCACGCGTGGGAGTTTGCCAATGAGGAGACGTGATGCAACACGATGCAACGCAATGCTGGACAAATGGAAAAATATGGAAAAGATGTGGTGAACAAAGCCAGGGGGAATGGGTCGACACGGCTTTAACATTTCCGCTGTTGCAGAAATGTTTAAATTATAAACAGTTGACAGTATAATCAAACATATTTCTATGTTATTTGTAAAATAAGAGATTAGAGTTGTAAGTCATTTGAATTCCAAGTCATTGAAATTCCAAAGCATTCGAATTCCAAGTTAGTAGAAATACGGATCATTGGAATTCCTAGTCATTGGAATTTCAAGTGTCCCGAATTCCAAGTCGACGGAATCCCAAATTATCCGAATTTCAAGTCAGTAGAATTCCAAATCATCCGAATTTCGAGTGTCCCGAATTCCAAATCGATGGAATCCCAAATCATCCGAATTCCAAGTCAGTAAAATTCCAAGTTATTCGAATTTTCATAGCAGCGAAGTTTCCCACGCGACGAACAAACCGGTACTTACGAAACACGATACGGCCCCGTCGTATTCTCGGCACTCGGATTAGCGTGTAAGCGCGGGTAAGTGCACGGCCAGGTGCCCACGTTAAAATCCATCGTCGGTCCGCACGGTTTCCGGTCAGAATCTCGCTCCAGCCGAGTAGAGGTTTCACGGTTGCCCGCGTTTCGATTTTGCCGGAAACACCGGAGGGTAACCGCGTTCTCGCGCCACCCTCGTTTCTTTGCCGCTATTATTTTTATGCGTACCTTTCCCTTTACCCTCTCACGCCCCTGTCCCATCCACCCAGCATATTCCCCAAGGGGATACATCGAACCGGTTTCCATTTCCACGGAATTTGTTCTTTTTCCTTAGTCACGATGGAACACGAACTTCCTGCGAGATTGTTGCCCCCCCTCTCATACCGCTTCCTCATTCGTGTTAATTATCGCGTCAAAATTGATCATTCGTTTGTCCGACACTCGTTTTTCGTGGATTCTTTTGTACTCGTGTCATCGTATCATATTATAGAAGAATTCCTCGATTAATGCTAATAGCATTGGACTGATGCAATGCGGCATGGAAATTGATCAACCATTGACGCAAACTGGCTTCTTTCTTTCGTTGAATTAAGCTGCAATTAATTCATTTGATATTCCTGCGTCTGGTAATTCTTATACGATACAGGAGTTAGAATCTTCGTAATTCAGCGATTAACATTTAAGTGACGATAACTTAAATTTGTATTTTAAGACACATTTCACTCTAGTTTGCAAAATTTCATACTATTAGATTGGAAATTTTCTAAATAATCTTTAATTTGATATTAAAATTTGGGTTTTAGACACTTCTTACTCCGATTCTTCTAAACACCACCCTATTCCCTTACAATCATATTCCATTGTACAAAGTCTGAGTAATTAATTTCAGCCAAACCATCGTCATCGATCTAGACTCGACAGTGAATCGTAAATTAACGCGAAACAAACGAATCGGTAAATTGCTACCACACCATGCTTCCCCAACGAACGATATATCACAATTGAACAAACCTTAAGAAACACTATCCTAGACGAACTGGTATTTGATCAAATTTTTATCCAAATAATTAACAACGCCTCTACCGACTGATCATCCATTACGGCCGCATTCGTTCCATCCGATCGAATCGATTACAAAACCATCGAGTAGTCGATCACCATCAGTTCGAAATCGAGCTTTCGCCTGGTTGCGTCTCGCGAGATAAAACACCCGTCACGGTCGTCCGTGAAGTTGATGGAAAGCCGCGAACGGGGAAGGATAAACAAGAAAACTCTGAAATAAAAAGATCGGGGGCTCGTAAATCCTGGATGGTCTCGTTCGATCCGTAAAGAGATTCAAATTCGCGACGAAGCAAGAGGAAACGAAGGGAACGGAATCGCGTGAGGAGAGCGTTCCACTAAGATCCCATAAACAGTTCCAAGGTGCACGGGTACACCTTGGCGAATTCGCGATAAACCGTTAACGTTCTTTATTAATCGATCACCGACGTGTTCGTTAGAGGGAACGCTCATTAAGAGGACAGTGTTGCCAACTTGGTACATCGAGAACCCCATCTATACAGAGTGTTCGACAACAGGTGGGCATAATTTCATGGAGTTGTAGTTGGAATGATTTTGAATCGCTTTTTCTTTTGCCAAAATGCTCGTTAAGGCTTCATTTTTGAATTATTAATGAAAAACGCAGTGACGGCGCGGCAGCGTTGGTTACGCACCCGAGAGTTGACCGTGGTCAGGAACGAACAAATTCACACATTGCTGGAACCACAAATTCGTCTATGAGGTACATAAACTTACGATAGTGTTTGTACATCGTTTAAAGGTAGATGAAAATAGTTGGTTTTTGATTTATAGAATTAGCGCTGTTAATAAATTCATGCTAATAAGCAGTCGTGAATTTTGTAACCATTGGATGATGGTTACTTTGTTATCGTTTGTTCGTTCCTGACCACAGTCAACTTGGGTCCGTAACCAACGCTATTCTCACTGATTGGCCGGGGTTTTTCATTAATAATTCAAAAATGAAGCCTTAACGAGCATGTTGGCCAAGGAAAAAGAGGTAGTTAGAATTTTGACAGTTAGATATTGAAACATTGCAATGCATTCAATCTGAGGTGACAATTCATCTAACCCACCTCGTTCACACTTAATTGTTTGTTATCCTTCAACTGCTCAATGATCTATCATTTGCAGAACGCAGTTCATACAAAACACGAGGATTTATCACCGAGTGTCGGCGTCAAAACATTTATCATACATTACGTCGTTGCTGTTGAACTGCCCAGTGAAAAAAAAAAAAAAAAGCATCAGAACACATAAAACACCGCTAGTACAGTAAAAGCACCCGGTCGTTTATTTACACGCACACATGTATTTTTTTCTCTGGTTGTCGTTGTATTTTCGAGTTGCATTCGTTTGGGGGGGAAAGAGGAAAGAAAGGGAACGAAAGGTAGAAAGAGAAATCGTTCCCGGCAATTTAATAGGGAGAGCCGCATCGCGTCGTCGAAAGCGGTGAAAAATCAACGTTCCGGGAAAAGTGACCTCCATCGGGAGCGGATTGAAATTTCGCCAAAATAAAGCTTGGTGGTTTTTTTTTCCACGGCCAACAGAACACCTCGTTCGACGATTAAATCTTCGTTACGGCATGCATATGGCCAATAAAACTCGATCGATCTTGTCTCCAAACTCTTGAAACCGCTTCTTCTTTCTTTTTTTTTTAAATCCCTTCGATACGACGATATTTGATCAAAAACTGCTCACACTATAAGAACGTATACCGTGCAATAAAATTGTTTAGATTTGTTACACCGAATTAGCGTATCTTTCTTTCCAGTTTAACCGTGAATCTTAACCCTTCGCAATCCGCTGTCACTTCTGAGGAGACATATTTAATTTACCGGAGTATTTTGGAATACGGCATTTAAGTTTTATTTATATTAGAACGCAGACGCTTGATGAAAGGGATAAAAATAAATAGGCTCATAAGCATTTGCAACTCTTTCGTTCCAAAACAGAGCGTTTGGTTTTCGGAATCGTGGTTTATCGGAAAGATCAAAAATCCCATTTCGAAATTTGGTAAACCACCTTTGACATTTTCGTACAATTAAACCATCTTTACCATACGCGTCACAAATGTTTTTAACTGTATTTTTTACTCTACTGCGTTTTTTCGTTAACACTCATTGTTTGAATTTTTTTTTTTAATGGAAAATATCGTTCTGACGAGTGGATACCTCTTGAAAGGCCCAGAGAGAAGTTTTCATAAACATTTCGTCGAAACAAGATACAAACGTTTATATAAAGTGTGATAAAAGGCGACACGACTTATGGGATGACCTGATATAATAAAAATTGTGTATTTCAAAGTTAGACGAGTACATAGAGGGTTGTGTCCAACCCTTTTTCCCATTTCATACAATTATTTCCAAAAAATTGCCACTCGTACATCAATGACACCTGAATTTTCATTTAAAACCCATCATCCACGTTGTAGACATCCTTTCATTTATTTAATTGAAAATATTCCCATTGCTTCAAATTACGAACAATAAAAATAACGAAATATCGTTGAAATAAAACTATCCAGAGTTACCATCGTGACATTTCGTTTGAAGATCGTATTTTTGAAATAATCATCGTTTCAACGTGTTCTTTTCTTTAAAGCACGATTTGTATCGGTCTGAAATAAATTGTTCAAAGTTTCTCTTTTATTAATAAACCACGTTTATCTTGTGGTCTTGTCGCGGTGAAATTCAGGTAAACATGTTTTCAGACCAATCTCAAGCCTCGACCGTAACATTCGCGGAATCTTTTCGCGTCGGAGCTTCGCTTCTAATTAAAACGAAAACAAGTTCATTTCCATTACGATCGGGATTCTCGTTTCTTTTTTACCGGGCTCGTTTCGACGGAGGACTCGGCCGCGTCGTATTCAACGCGCACGCACACGAAGATTGCCGGTGTAATTGAAGAACGAAACGTGCGAACTTCGTGGCGAAAGCGTTGAACACGGTGCAAATTATCGTTGGTGTCGTTCGCCGATTAAAATCCTCGTTAAAGTCGCGCCGTTAAAATTCTCCAGTTTCGCAACAACTGTTGCCACCAAGTTGAACCGAGCTGTTGTTGGCGGGGGTGGAGGAAAAATACTGAATAAATTGTTTGTGTCCGCTAACGATGCTGTACCGACAGTTGCGAAAGAAATATTCGTTCGGAACTTAAAAACAAAATCTTTGAACGAACGCGGATCGTGTCTTCATCTATGATTTTTCTTCGTTTTAACACAGTGTGGTGTAGCAAGAAAATGAGATATTTTTATCGAACGAAATATTACGGAGGGAAAGAATTTTATGTCAGTTCGCGACAAACAATGGGCGATTACAGTTAACCGACGCAAAGTCCAATATATATTCTAGAATGACGATTTAGTTTTGATAAAAAATCTTCAGATGTAAAAATATTGCGTTGCAAATAAAATTTGGCCGTGAAAATTATTTTAATTACGTTTACACGGATATTAAGCTAAACAGATGAAGGAGTAGTATAACCCCTTAAATTGCTATCGAAGATAAATAAATTAAACTCCTCGAGAAATATCTCTAATTTCGTGTATTCGATAATATCTTAAAATCACGTCACACTTTAACCGATTGGAATGGGAGGAAACGAAATGAATAAAGAAACGGTCAAGAGACATTGTTCCTTCGAAAAATTACACCGGCGCGAGATCACGCCTCGCGAGAGGGAAAAATATTCCCTCTCGACGTTGTACGTGCTTCGAACCGGAAGAATTGATTGCAACTTCCTCTTCTCTGCCAGCTTCTCTGCAATATATCGAGCGAGTATCGTGTACCACGTATCGATCGTTCCCTCAGCTTTTTCTTTTTTTTTTTGGACGAGAGTAGTCTTTTGTTTCCCCCCTCTCTTACTATCTTTACCTCGTTTCGTTTCTCAATTATTTAAAACTTGTCGATTGTTTGACTTTTGTAAGACAATCTTGCTCTTGGTTACCGAATTACGTAAAAATTATATTAACACGTTGACTGCCACAGTGAAAACGGACGTGTGTAGTCAGACACGTTGAAATCCTAATTATTAAGAATATAATCAACTAATTTTCAAATTTAACCTTTCAAATCGATAGCCAACATTATTAGCTTAACGATAACGCTATCCGTGGTTTGTTTCGCCATTTCTTCTGTTAATTATTTGATTGGAAAAAATTTCGGGTGCCGGTCACCGGTGACCCCCGTGGCAGCCAATGTGTTAATAGTAGATTAGAATCGCCCTAAGCTTGCTAAATTTCCAAATGACGATTAAATATCGATACATCTACTGTATTTTATTCAATACGACACACATACCGTGGAAACATTGCACAGCAAATAAAATTAATCACATAAATTCATTTTCTTCGCATTGATATACGGAGTGCTGAACAATTTAATGCAGAAACGCGAGGTATTAACACATTGTTGACCGGTCTCGAGTTAACTCGAGTTTCCACTTGTATTAGCCATTTCAATTGTTGAAATGCTGGGCGATATAGAATATTGCCAAAGCTTTGTTCATCGTGTTTAGTCCTTTTATTGGTATTTAGGTTTTTATGTATAAATAAAGTTTATTGGAGGTTTATCACAAACATGAAATAGTTTGTGTGTAAAATTGCCGGTCAACAATGTGTTGATAGAGTTAAGAAAAAAAATACCCTGTTCTTTAAGCAGTATAACTTCGGATAATGGACAGAACGTTCGAATAATGGATATTTAGGGTATATAGAAGATTCTGGCGTAGTTTGAGGATGCACTCGTGAAATAAATCGCTAGGTGAAGGGGTTCGGGGTTAATCGTAGTTCAAACAGTTTGCTGGAAGCTCGCCACGCGATCCGCGATCCCTTCGTGTTACTCAGGCTCAACCCTTGGGTGTTCCGATCGAGAAACTCGGTATATTGTGGTGGAATTTGCACGTGCCATGTAGATCCGTATTTTTTACGCCGAACAACAGGAATCGGGCTGTGAAGAATCCTGGGACTCTCGGCTGGTTTCTCGTAGTTGTTTGCGAACCGACTTCGAACTCGGTTGACCGGTCGGACGAGCCGGATTGGCCTTGCTCGAACACCTCGCCCTCTAAGCCTTCATCATCGTTCTTAACTCTATTTTTCTTTGTTAATCCTCGGATAACAAAGGAGCCTGTCGTATCTTCGGCGACAACGACGATTCGATGGAAAACGCAAGTGTCATCCTAACCTTAACCCCAATGATATCAACGATTCGATGGAAAATGAAAGTGTTAACCTAACCCTAATCCAAACCGAACGTAGCTTGGCAGTCGAACTATTAACCCTTTGCACTGGAAGCATTTTTGTTGAAATATCTGTTGATATTTATTCCCTTCTTTAACACGTTGACTGCCACAGTGAAAACGGACGTACGTAGTCAGACACGATAAAATCCTAATTATTAAGAATAGAATTAATTAATTTTCAAATTTAACCTTTCAATTCGATAGCTAGCATTATTAGCTTAATATTAACGTTATCCGCGGTTCATTTCATAGTTCTTTTTGTCAATTATTCGATTGGATAAAATTTCGGGTGCCGGTCACCGGTGACCCCCGTGGCAGTCAACGTGTTAATTTTAACCGACTTCGTTCTATATTTTGATACGGGTGAAAGTGAAATTTCGCATTTCAGAATACTCCTTTAAATCAAATATGATGACTCGGAGGCACCGCTCAAGTGCAAAGGATTAAAATAAAAAAAGATGAATAATATTCAAAATAATAGTAGAAAATTTGGACTCTTGAAATGGAATAGGTTAAAAAATTCAATTCAAATTGTCCTAATTGATTAGTCTATCGTTCAAGGATCAAAGGGTGAACGATCGATTCTCGTTGTTCAAAATTGTCCCCAATAAATGGAAAAGAAAAAGAGAGTAAGCCGAAGAATTCGAACTCTTCGAGGTTTCCTCTTCTTCCTCATCCTCCGGCCTCTTGGACCGGTATCGCGACGCGTAGCCGAGCGGAGCGGAGCGTGGCGCGGAGAAGAAGAGGGAAGGAAACGGGCAGGATACTCGATTCCCTTCGCGCTGGAAGATGGTAAGGGGCAAGTTGCTTTGTCCAGGAACCGGTCGACGTTCTTACCAGGAGGCAGACACGCGGATCGATCCGCCAATCGTAGCGTCGGCGATCGCCAAACCGTCCACCAGGAGAGACGACGAGATTTCAACTCGTCTCTTCCCGGCGGCGAAAGAAGGGAAATCGAGGAAGGCGGAAATGGAAATCGACGATCGACGCGTCGAGGTGTCGGGTGTCGATACGACGAGGCGCAAAGTAAATCGACTGGTGGGTGTCGTTTAACCCTTTCGTCGCGTTTTCACCCGTTAATTGGATCGCCCTGTCTTGATAAGTAACTTGTCTGTTATTTTATTTAACACTGTTACACTCGTTTAAATGTTTAAATCGACTAAAAGAGATGCGTGGAATTTCAATAAATGACCGAGCTTCAGATCGAAATTAATAAATGACACAATAATGTAAGGATGGATAGGGTTGCGAGTAAAAGCGTGGGCGTTCGTGGAAATACAATTTAAACTTTTATTTGGCGATCTGTACGAAAGGTTTCCTAGACTGCCAGGTCGTCTTCGTCATCGTGTCCGTTTGTTTATGGTACCTTCCGCCCTCAAGGTAGCGCGTTGATAAAATACACGTAGCCTATCTCGTCCGTTGACCGGTTTCGACTTTTCTAAGGATCGGTTTAGACTATGCCTGTAACAGGCGCCAGTAAAGAGAGAAAACGGTTGTTTTCCTGTTGTCCGACAAAGAAATATTCTTTACTGGCGACTGCTACAGACATAGTCTAAACGGACCCTAACAGTAAATGGGAATAAACTGAAGAACGATGAAAATTACAACTCGGAATACATGACCTAATCGTCGAAGGGTTAAAATGAATGGACAGACTAAAAAGTAAAGACAAAAATAGTATATTAATGATTTAATCGCTCCCTTTTATCACCGATCACGTTCGACGCTTTAAATCGGAGAGCAAAGTTGATGAAATCGTTGATCTTCATTTGAATTCTGTTCAGAATCCGCGCAAAGTGGATTCTCCTTCTGAAAACGCTCGTTGTCGGATAATAGCCGGTCGAAAAAGGGAATCGCACGAAACGTTGTGATTCGAGTTGTAAATTTTCCATCTAAAGAAAGTCCCGACGAGGATGTAGGATGGCTTTGAAAAGGTCAGCTAGTCAAAGAAAGGGTTTTCTGGCCTCAAAGCAACCGTGGATGTCTTTTTCTTCGACCTCCGTGTTGGGATCGGGACTTTGAAAAACCATTCGAGCCTCTTCTCTGTTTCCAATTAATCCACCAAAGCTTATCCCTTTGACGAATCGATTACCTTTCATGCCTTTCGCGAAGCGTGTATGTACTTTCACGCTCTTTCTCGAGCCGAAGCGACAACGGAGCTTGAAAAATCGGGATAAAGCGTCCGTCGTATATTTCCCGAAAGCTCGCGCCGCGGTTTGCTCCGTTTCTTTTTCCTCTTTTCTGCTTCCGTTGGATTTGTCTTTTAATTCGAATACGCTTTTGAGGAGAAATCCGGGGGATCTTTGGCGACGAATGAAAGGCAGCCAGGCTGGAAAATTAATCAAAATCGATGGCAACGTTCTTTTTCGCACTTTCGTTTTTACCTTTGATCGGAGGTGAAAAATGATCATCGGTGCTCGATTTCAACCGACGAGTTGCACGAATTAATATCCAGGTATGACTGAAAGAGGTCCGAAATAGGAAGACAAAAAAAAAGAGAGCAAAAAGAAGCAGAGAAGGGGTTGAAAATATTGCGGTTTCGATGGGAGAGGTTTTATTTGTTGTAGCTTGGGGGATGAGAAAAGGAAAGAAAAACATAGAAACGAAGCTGGTCGATGGCGAGGGAGTGAAAAATGGGGTCGAAAACAGGGTAAGTAACGCGATTCGTGCTTTCCTGGACCAAAGGTCTTGAAAAGTATGGAAAAATGTATTTTCTTATGGATTGCAACGTTTAAATAACAAAATCTATTAAGATTATGTAATTTTCAAAACATAAGATAACCTCGATCGAGATTAATGGACAATATATATATCCCAATTCATTAATTTAAACTAGTTAAAGAGTTAAAGGGCTCGCAGAAATTTTCTGATAATATTCTAAGGTTACTTGTCAAATCGTTATAAATAAATATTATTTCCACGTTGCAACGAGCTATTAACTTTTCATTGCCGGTTGGAATTTTGGTACATGATAACAACTTAAGAAACTTAGCAACGCGAATACAAAAATTACCCACGGACAGGGTCGAAACTCCTCAGCTCGTTTCGAAGCAAAAATAGGATATTACAAATCGCACGAGTATACCGAAAATCCCAAAACGCCGAAAACGATTGAAGTAATCGCAACAAGTGACGCGACAAATCTCGGTCGATTCGTAGGCCGCGTAATTCCACCCCCCTGCCATATTATTGTTCTAAATAATTGCGTCGTCTCGCGTCTCGATCCCTGGATAACGCAAATATTTGCCCCGGCACGGTAATATTGATAATCTCTGGTAATTAGAGAGCTCGGTTCGCACGCGACCCGGTTACGTGTTCCCGTTTAATCGATGAACAACGGGCCACGGTTCTCTGTTATTAGAATAACGTGGATGTTGATCGTACGCGAAACGACATGCTTTAACCGACTATTGATATTCACCGATGGTTACACGCCTCCTCGTTTGCGACGTCCACGCTTCGCGTTCCATTGAAATCTAATCGGGGCCCCTGGTACCCCCGGCTGCCACGACTGAATCGTCTCACCGTAGCTATCTCGGGACCGTATGCAAACACGTACTGCTACGTTATTGCCCCGACGATTCCTGCATATCGAAACACGCGATCATTTCTGGCCCTTTGTCGAGCACGGATACCGTAGGCTCGGTGTCTTCGAGTGTTTCAGATCGGAGTTATTAGACCACGTGGTGGTACGTTATTATGTGATATACTTGACGCATCGATACGCGTGTTTAATTTGATAAGCGTTTGTTGGATAGTAAACGTAATACCACTTTGAAGGGTTTTAATTTTAATGGCGCGTAAGTATTACGTTGTTGAAATATTTGGTGATTCTTATGTACCGAGATTCGTGATAATTTGAGCGTTTCATGTAGGCTAGGGTGGTTCTTATTTTCGAACCTTACATATTTTTATGTAGGACCTGTTCAATTTGTTCCCTTATAGAAATAATTAATTTCTATAAAATTCGGGCTCAGTTAATAGATATTAACCCGTGCCCCACGAGGCTCAAAGTCTATAAATAATTGTAAATCCCTAAAGTTTATTATTAAGTATTTTTTCAATGTATAAACCTATTTTCACACAAAATACTAGTTTCAACATGGCAGAATGGCAGTGTACTCGTATTAAAGATAGAAGTGAGTAGTGATATTCTGAACGCCCAATAAGATCACTTTCGTTTCGAGCCTAACACAATGTTAAACGTGGTTCTGTATTAACTAAATAAATAGGTTTTATATTCCACAAAATTGGTTATTTAAATCGGTATAACATACCATTTAAATAATGATTAGCAAAAAATATTGAAAGACACATATATTTTCTAATTTGACCCTGATGGGGCAGGGGTTAACGGTACCCAATTAATCTCAATTTTTGGCAGGATTATTTTTTTGTGGAATGGAACAGATTTTGGGGGTCCTGTTATTTAAATTAAAAACACAATTTTTTTCTATATTAATTAAGGACCATCCTAATATAGGCCCTAAAAAATGTAGTTTTGAGAAAAACGTGATTAAAGCTTTGGGTGTCAATAAAAGTAAGAACTTGCATGGAGTCATCGATTCCAGGCCCATATTGGGGATCCTTAACAGCAGCTCCAACATCCAAAACACCCTTCTTTGAAAAAATGAATTTCTTCAACCTTATGACTGCATGTAAGCCCTCAAGCAAAGAAGCACAAGCGTGATAAAAAGCATTACGTTATTACTCGAGTGATAAGGTTCGAAATAGAACGTCGAGGTACAAAGGTAAATTATCACCTTGCGTTTCAAATAAACGCAACAAGCGTTGAACCAATTTCCCAATCGTCTTCCCAATCGAACGATCTTTAATTTGTTAGCCATCGATCCTCAAGAACGAAACGTTAATCGACAAATCGAAAATTGTAATGGACAATTGAACGTAGTCGAGCAATCATCCTCTGGGAGGGTGGACAATTACGAAATAAATCTCGGGGATTCGATTTTTTCTCCCGTCTGCCGACGTTTTTTTCTTCTTTTGTTTTTGTTTCTCGCGCAAAGATTAATCGTTCGTTGACTGCTGGCTACGGTCGATGATTTAAGAGTCGGCCCAGGCAATTATCGCCGTGAAAATGAACGTGTTATTATGAATGCAGAGGCGAAGTCCTGTCGCGATCTTATCGCATCGAGTTTGCTTAACGTGGCTTAATAAAGCGATCCACGGTGCAATCATCCCTGGAAGATTCGCCTACGCGACAACACGACGATAAATCCTGAGATACTAAAAAGTGCTAACGATGTTTCTGAATCGATGTTAGATTTCAATGGTTAAATGGTGTCTGGTAAAAGGTGAAAGGACGATCGGTTGCGTCGGAAGATTTTCAGGAATATAAAAAGAAAGAAATAAAATTGAATCGTTGCATTATGAGTGATTGAATAATTAATGATTATTGTTACGGTAATGATATAAAGTAGAGAGTCGAAAGTATAAACTAAAAAATGAGTTTTCCTATTTTTAATCAATCGGAGGTGGGAATTTTGGCAGATTAAGAATTGTGGTAATTTCTTTTACAACCAGAACTTTATTATAAACTTGAAAACTAATTATTAGTATCTTTAATAATTAAAATTTGACATGTCGTAGAAATTTGAAAACTGATCCTGAGTGTCCTAAATAATCCAAACTTTCCTATTTCTTAATAATTAATATCTGCCCATGTCGGTTTCTCTGGTTATCTGCAATTCTGAATCCATTTATCCGCTAAATACGAACGAATCGAGCAGTCGAACATAAAACAGGCAGCCAAGAATATCGTTTCGCGACCTCGAACGTCCCCGGTCGATGAATACCCGGACAGATTCGTTTCTCGGAAAAGTTATCCAGTCGTCTGGATCGAAATATCATTTTGGACCGGTCGTGTTTCAAAAGTAACAGATAGTTGGAAAGCAAAAGGCTGCGCTTAGGTGTTCGAAGCCAAAGCCAACCGGACCAGTCGACTTGCATACCAAAGCCGGGTTCGCAGCCAGCCTCTACCTGCATTCCAACCTACCAGTCGACCTCATTCCGCCATTATACTATTTCTCATTCTCCTCGACTCTTTTCTCTCCTCCCTCTCTATGGCTGCCATCCGTAGTAACGAATTTTCAAATGGCATCGTTCAAACATCCGGATTTCCAATTGTGTTGTTCGATGAACTTGGCCGACGGTGACACCCTTCTTTTGTTATTCTTGTTATTCGAAGAAAGGGTGGAAAGAGTTTTTGCGGTCGGTAGCGATGGTTTCAGAATTTTGGGAATTTTAATTGGTATTTTCATGTTGATTGGAGTGTCGAGCGATTTGTGATGTTACGATACGTTTTTGAGTTTGGCAGTCGTAATTTAAGAATTTTGAGAATTTCTGATAAATGAATTAGCAATTCATTTGATATTTTAAATTTCCCGTGAATTCCTTCTCGAGAAATGGAAAATAACTTAGGAATTTTGGAAATTCTTAACAAATTCTATTGCAATAAAATTGAAATTGTTTACTTTTGGTTTAAATTAACACGTTGACTGCCACAGTGAAAACGGGCGTATCTAGTCAGACAAGCTGAAATTCTAATTATTAACACGTTGACTGCCACGGGGGTCACCGGTGACCGGTGAAATTTTTTACAATCAAATAATTAATTAAAGAAATGACGAAACAAACCACGGATAGCGTTATCATTAAGCTAATAATCCTAGCTATCGATTTGAAAGGTTAAATTTGAAAATTAATTGATTATATTCTTAATAATTAGGATCTCAACGTGTCTGACTACACACGTCCGTTTTCACTGTGCCAGTCAACGTGTTAACAATACAATCCATTAAAATCATCAAATTTAACTTTTCAATTCGATAGCTAGGCTTACGAAGTAGTTACACTATACTATTACTTTATCTCGATCGAGGTTACCTTACATTTAGAAAATTACACGGTCTTCATAGATTTCGTAATTTAAATCCTGCAATCCATTACTTTCACGAATTTAACATCCGTTATATGAATATTCTAATTTTCTGGGATCGGGACCTCCAGACCCAGTAGCGAAGAAAGGAATCGTGGAAACTAGAGAAGCGTAGCGTTGCTCTTATTTCACGATTTCCTACAATTATTGAGAGCAAATATAAAGTACAACAAATTCTAATCAGCCATCGGATCTCCTATAATACAAGAATTGATACAAGCTACCAATAAACATCCAACTTCCACTTGTGAAGGTTCCCGTTTCGATTTATACACCGGAAACGGAAGAGCCGAGTTTACGATGGCCTGGTTCGATTCCCACCCCCTCATTTATTTAGCCTCTCGAATGGTCGGCCATGGTTCGGGTCGCGCAAAAACTTTTCGAGTGCTTTTTATCGTGAAACTTCCTCCCACCCACCTCTTTTTCATCCTACCGATCGAGAGAGTTTCCCTCTCGTTCGTTCTCTCCTGAAATTACCGTGGAGAAGTTACCGTTCTCCGGCAAGCAACTTCGGACGGTCGACGAGTTTCTCGAGGGGATGGTAGGGGTGGAAGGAAAAGGGGTGGCGATTAACCGTGACTTTCGTAATTGCCGAACTTCGTGGCGTCGATTTTATCCTCAGGTTTGGCGGCCTGTGATTTTCTTTCTTTCTCTTTCTTCTTACTCTATCTTCCTCTGTTTTCGTTAACCGCGTTGGCAGAATGTTAAGTTTGATTTATTTCCGGTCTCGGACGCGGCCAGAGCTTCGGCAAACTGGGAGAAACAATTCTCAACCCGTTCTCGAGAAAGTAGGATAGAAATTTATTGTAAGTTGGAGGAAGGGGTTGTTGTTTCTTTGAGATTTGTTAAAAACATCTGCTTTCTTCGTTAAAACTTGAAGATTTCGTTTCCTTCGGGCCAGTCGTTTTAGCTTCCTTTTGAAAGTAAACTCGTTGTTCACGGAAGATTCCTTCCGCTCGGCGGGATTGCGAGAGGAGGGTGGAATTCGGTCTTCAAGTTGGAACATCCGATTCGTTTTGTACTCGAAATTCTTTATATTTAATTGAGTCCCTCGATGCACAAACATTGTAAATGATACGGTACATTTATTTTAGGAAGAAAATGCAAAAACTACAAATATTTCCACAGAAAAATAAAAAGGGAAAAGTCGCTCGAAAACTTCAATACCAAATATTTATTTTTCAGAATTTTTTTCAGTTTTTCATTTTTTACGTTTCGGATTTTCAACGAAAAAATCCGAAAAAATTCACAAACATAGACAACAGTGTCCAACACCATTCAGATTTTTTTTTAGAATTTTCTCGTGCAACTAGCTAGAGAAAACAGGGCAAACCTCGATAATCTGAACTTACCACATAATTACCCTCCTAGTTGAGGTACAAGGCTGAAACTTGGCACACTATGTTTTCTTTTGGTAAGCTATCGAACGGTATATAGGGAGTTGAAATCGATTCAAGGTTACTTTATATATAAAAATCACCTGTACTTGTCACGTAGATTCTAAATTTCTAAATTCAAATCTTTTTCTTTGTACGAAAGTTCGGGCTATGGGCCCGAAACTTTCGTACAAAGCAAAATTATCACGAAAATCGGTTGGCAAGACGATCGAAGCGGAAAATCGAATCCGGAAAGGCCAGCTGATCGCCCTTTCGATTGAAACGTCCACCGAGACGAAAACCTTGGTAATCAGGAGGCACTCGTTCCCGATCTGCCAAGCTTAATGGATTCCTTCGTCGGCTTCGAGGAAACTAATCCGTCGAAATGAAAGGAAAGGGAGAGAAAAAGGAGAAAAGAAGAAATCAGAGGGTAAGAAGGGAAGAAAGAAAGAAATCGAGAGCCGATGACGTAGTACCGTGACGAAAGTGGCTGGCCTTAATAAACCCAAGCCAGGGTAATTTACAAAAGGTTGGCCTGACTCGACGGGGTTGAAACTTCGGAAGAAGTTGAACCACCATCAGACTGAAACAATGCTAAACGGCCAGTCTTATGGCGAACCAGCCACTTTTGTTGATGGAACCGTGAACAAAAGTGTCTACATTGTCCTGGCTCGTTGGATAATCAGACCGTCGATTAATTATGCTTGTTGCATTAATTATTCCTCTGATTTTAACGAAAGTGCGTACACATCCATAGAAAGTGCTTTCTTACAAAATTTTCTGGATTACTGAAAATTAATTATAATTTAAAGTCAAAACACCCGATTCACTCGAACAAGCTGGATTACTATCGTTGATAAATTACCATAAATTAGATTATTTTTTTGACTATAATTTAGTCACCGTACAAATAGATTAAATAATTTCAATAATTATTCGTGAAAGAAGCAAAGAGAAACAAGGGCTGTCTTCGCAGCAATCAATTGAATCTTCTTTTTATCATTTGATCGATTTAACTTGTAATAGTATGCTTAAGAAATGTATCCATCGTAGGAAAAATAAATAAGCTCTAACACGGTAGGTACAAAGAAAGAAAATAAAATACACGAACCGTGTAATATTTAATAAACTAATTTCCAAAGACGTTATATATTCGCATAAACATCGGTGGTTATTAATATTATTACCTTATTAATATAAGGTATCAAGCGTGCGAATGACACCGTTGAAAGAGAATCGGTTTGGTAATTGAGAGTCGTCCACATGGATACGCTTTAATCTAGCTTAACCGTTCAATGATTATCCATAAATTCCTTAACGAGCCGTTGCACAGATACGTGATCACGGAGCTGTTGCAGAGCGATCTACACAAGATCATCGTCAGTCCGCAGCATCTCAGCCCCGACCACATCAAGGTCTTCCTCTATCAGATCCTTCGAGGTGAGTGAACATCATTCATATTCTTTTGTACAAGGAGAATATTTCTTAAAAATCGTGTTTATCCTTTTATTTTTTACTTCTTCTGTTGCTTAATCATCGAAGGGCTATCTATTAGAAGTCAATATATCGCAGTTCAATTGGTAATAATGTTAGAAAAGGGTCAAAGAGGAAATAGGTACCAACGCTTCGTGTTCTTGAGGATTGAGTAATGAGTACTTTACTTTTATTACTTATTCGATTACTTAAAATTTTCAGCACTTGAAATTAGGTATGTAAAATTTTAGGTATTTGCAATTAGTTATATAAAACTTTAGGTGTTTGAAATTAGGTATGTAAAATTTCAGATTTTCAAAATTAGTTATATCAAATTTTAGGTATTTGAAATTAGGTATGTAAAATTTTAGGTATTTGCAGTTAGTCATATAAAACTTTGGGTATTTGAAATTAGGTATTTAAAATTTTAGATTTTCAAAATTAGTTATATCAAATTTTAGGTATTTAAAAGTAGGTATGTAAAATTTTAGGTATTTTCAATTAGTTGTATAAAATTTTATGCATCTGTAATTAGTTATGTAAACTTTCAGGTATTTGAAATGAACTATATATAATTTTGTTACGGTACCTAATAATAGTTCAAGCTAATAATAGTAATAGTTCAAGCTCCAATGAAACAAAGTAGCCCAAGAACGTTTCTAATTAATAAAAACGAAAGAAGAAGGAACAAATATTGCATGGATTCGTTAAATACCGTAGAACAGGTACAAGGTGATCGTGGAGCAATTAAATGACGATCCATGAATTATATTTTCAATGGAGAACCTTCAGTCGGAGGATAGTTGGTGCGGTAGAGGAGGCAGACTCCTTTGAAATGAAATTCCATGGGGGATAGGAAGGTTCCTATGGTACGTGAGTAACACCACTCGCGTTGGTCCTTCAATGGCAACCCTTTTATCCGACAAAGAATCAAAGTCGCGTTTCACCGAGATCAAAACCAGCGAAATTTCTTGTCCACCCTTCGATATGTTTTTTTGCGTCTCGTCTCTTTTTTTGCATCCCCTAACGACTCCACCCCTTCAACCAGATTTTCTGTCGACGATTTTAAGGCTTGTTACTTCCTGCCAGATTCGAGAACAAAGGGATGGAAATGTTTTTTTGTGCGAGGGATAATCGTTAAGTAGGAATTTTAGGAAATTTAGTTGAATTGTAATTTTCTTACGGAAGGGAAAAGATTGTATGTATTATCGAAGTTCGTGTAATTGTGAATTTCTATAATTAATGTTATATCTTTAGGTGTTGGAGAAATTAGTACATTTGGAATGTTATTAATTTTGGAAAAATTAGGGTATTTGTAATATTGTATTTTTGGAATCTTAGAAATTTCGCAATATTATGCTTTTGAAACATGGGAACTCTGGAATATTATATTTTTGGGAGCTTGGGAGATTTGTAATATTATATTTTTGGAATCTCATAAATTTCAAAATTGGAAAACAGGGTATTTGTAATATTATATTTTTGGAATCTTAAAAATTTCGGAATGTTATGCTTTCGGACCTTGGAAACTTTGGAATATTATATTTTTGGAAGTTTAAGAGATTTGTAATATCATATTTCTAGAATCTTAACAAAATATCATATTTTCGGAAAAGAATTTAACCTTCAATTTCATCCACTTCACAATTTTATCATCCTCGCTCCTGAATTAAAAAACAAAAAAAAAATATTTAGCTACATTTCAGTACAAAGTTTCGATCGCGAAACCCACTCCTCCTCCTCCCCTCTTGAAGCGTAATTATTTTGAAAAAGCCTCGTGTCTGCGAAGCTTCCTCAACTTTGTCCCCATGCTTGAAGAATGCCGAGTTAATTAAACCAACCTGCTGCCGCTGTTTTTTTTTTTCTCTTCTTATTCCAAAGCGCTGGCTCGAAAGCATTACTTGGAAAAAAAAAATCTTACGTTTAAAGCGGTCGTTGATTCTTTTCGCTACCCCCCGTTGCGACGCTCTTCTTCAGCGAACCCTTGTTGCGTTGTTCGCCAACCCCTCTCTCGGAGATTCACCGCTCCCATCCCTCCGTTTTCGTCCATTTTCACCCTGCCAGCAATATGCAAATAACACGGTGTACGATTCTCAATGCTCGGTAATAATTATCGACCACCCCTTCTGGGAAACACGCGACAAGGGTGTCTGTCGACGCGAGCGTTTGCGTCGCTCGAAAGAAGCCCTGGAATTCGCAAATGGTTCGCCATTATTTCCTACAGTCTCCGACATTTTTGGAATTATCTCGCGTCTGGATAATGGTCGCGTCTTGAACGTCTTCGCGAGTTCTAAGAATTTTTCAAGATTCTTGCTTCGAAATTACGTTAAGAGGAGTAACGGGGTCTAATAATAATTACACTCGTGAAAGAAACTGCATCGAGAACACCTGATGAATCCAAGCACCGTCGAGCTTTCAAACCTCATCAACCCTATTCTGAGGATAAAGTACGCAAACTCGGGATTTCAATGGAGACTTGGCAATAGGGAAATTCCAAGTCGGTGCGGCGTTGTTTCGTGGCTGGTCGGGAAACGTGATCGTTAACACGGTCGATGGCGACGCCCGTGGGCGTCGTTTTCCTCCTGGATATTAATTCGTCAAAGACGTAACGGTGGCGGTCCGCAGCCCGTGTACAACGCGGAAAGTATGGAACCGCGTTAATACATCATTCTCGTGTCTATAGTTTTGTTCCTCTTTCGACGCCCGTGAGTTTTCGAGGGTAATTTGTCAACGGCGCTCTCCTGTTGTTCCCGCGGCGACAGGAATTCAGGATACAAAGGACGTCTTACGGATGTTGGTGTATTATATTTTCGGGAGATTAGGGAATTTGGAACATCATAGTTTTAGGAATTTACAAATTTCGAAATACGCTTGCGAGAACTTTGGGCCTTCGGGATATTATATTTTTGGGAGTTTGGAGAATTTGGGGTATGCTATTTTTTTGGTAATTTTGAAGTTTCGAAATATTGTATTTTTGGGAGATTAGGGAATTTAGATCATAGTTTTAGGAATCTACAAATATGTTTGCGGGAATTTTGGGCCTTTGGGATATTATATTTTTGGAAGTTTGGAGACTTTGGGATATGCTTATTTTTGGGAAATGTTGAAGTTTCGAAATATTATATTTTTGAGAGATTAGGGAATTTGGATCATTATTTAGGAATTTACAAATTTCGAAATACGCTTGCGGAAACTTTGGGCCTTCGGGATATTATATTTTTGGAAGTTTGGAGACTTTGGGGTATGCTATATTTTTGGGAGATTAGGGAATTTGGAACGCTATATCCTTGGAAGCTTGGAAATTTCGAAATATTATATTTTTAGGAACTTGGAGGCTTTGGATTATTATATGTAGGTTATTGTTTTTTTTATGAGATTCGTTCGCACGTAGAAAATCACCCACCCGGTAGAATATTGCGCGTTAAAGCCCGGACAGATAGAGCAGAGCTCTCTTCTTCTGTTGACTGGTCCGAAACCAGTCCTGCCACCGCCCATCCGTGACCCCAGACCCCGTCATCCGGTCGGTTGCTCGCAGCCACCAGGATTTCTCCTCTCCTCCTCAGCTTGCTTAACCTCGATCTTCCTCCTCCTGTAACTCGCTTCCTTACGTACTATCCTTCTGCATGATGTTTTAATTAAGCTCTGATCCTTGTTCGATAGAATGCTTCCCCTCCTTTCCCACCCTGATTTCTTCTATCATTTAACTCGTAAAGTGTCGTCATTGACCCATGTCAGATTTTGAAACACATTTTTCATTACTCTTATATAATATTAAAGATATAGCTTGGAGACTTTGGGATATTTTTTAGAAATTTCGAAATGTTATATTTTTGGGAGTTTAGGGAATTTGGAACGCTATAATCCTTGGAAACTTGAAACCTTCGAAATAATATATTTTTACAAATATATTTCTCAGTTCTTAAAATATACTTTCAAGCTTCTAAGTTTCTGAAAGTACTATGTATTCGAAGTTTTCAAATGTCCAAAAATATGATATTTCTAAGCTTTGAAATGTTTAAAATTCAATATTTCCAAATTCCTACGCTTTTGAAAACATAATATTTCGAGGTTGTGTCTAAAAATATGATATTCCCAACTTCCTAAGTTCCAAAAATATTACACTTCGCAGCTTTCGAATTTCCATTATAATACTTCACAAATTTCCATATTCTCTAAAAATATATTTCAATTCTCAATTTGATTCGAAACAAAAGGATCAACGACCCGATCCCCGAATTAGAATTTGAAAGAACCGAGTTTCAAGGTTGAACCCACGCAAAGGTTCGCTCGAATACCTTCTTCCATTCGTCTTCTCAGCTGCGTAAGATTGCCAGGCGTTTGCGCGCTCCTGCGTCTAATAATTCCATTTTTGGTCCAACGTTCATCCGTGAAACGTCTCGCGTTTTCGGTCGTTCGTTTTAATTAAGCCGAGCTTGAACTCTTTCAAACGAGATCACGATATTTAGTCGGCTCTTTCTTCGCGATAAAAGGAAGCTTAACACGCGACGCGCGACAACCTTTGAGCCCCTTAGTTTCGTCGACGAAAGCGGAAAAGAACCACGCTGCGAACAAAACGCTGCCTTTCGGGGTCCGCGTGGCGTGAACGCACGAAATAATACCTTGAGGCATCGTTTTAATTAAAGAGAAAAATGTTTTCTTCCTGGTCGCGAAGAAAGTGAACTTTATTAGCTCTGAATCGTTTGTCGCGAGCAGTTTTCTAGATTTGTTTGAACGCCTTAGCTGTCAAGCTGAAAATTCTTCCAGTGGGCAATCAAATTTTGTAATAAATTTGCTTCGTTGGACTTACGTTGTGTATTTCAAGATTCCTTAAAAATAAATATTTCAAGGTCCTCGGGGTTTCAAAGGTGTGATTTTCTAAAGTTCCTAAATTCTTGAAAGTTTAATATTCTAAAGATCTTGCGTTTCCAAAAATATACTTGAATGTTTCTAAGTTTCCAGAAATATAGTATTCCAAAGTCCCTAGCTCCAAAAATATAATATTCCAAATTTCCCAAGCCCCTAAGGATATAATATTGCAAAGTTCTTGAAATTCTTCAAAATATAAAATTCCAAAGCTTCTACGTTTCCAAAAATATATTTGAAAGTTTCTAAATTTCCAGAAATGTAGTATTTCAAAGTCCCTAGCTGCCAAAAATATAATATTCCAAATTTCCCAAGCCCCTAAGGATATAATATTGCAAAGTTCTTGAAATTCCTCAAAATATAAAATTCCAAAGTCCCTAAGTTTCCAAAAATATAATATTTCGGAATTTCCAAGTGTCCATCAAATCAAATACCCCAAAATCCTTAAATTTTTCAAAATATAATATTTCAAAACTTCTAACCTCCCAGAAATCTAATATTTATTAACTAAGGGTTCATCGATAACCGAAGTCCCAAGTTTGTTATCAAAAACTGTAGGTAACATTAATATTGTACAATTTACGTAACATTGCTAATGGAAACTTTAATTAAATGAAACGATGGTAGATGTTTTCAAATAATTATATTTGAAACAATGCGTTGTTTCACATCTGGTAATTTTCACCATGAAAATTCGAGTTTCGCTCCATTTTCACGTTTCATTATTAAATTTGCAACTTTCTATTTTTAATGGATTAAAAGTCTCGTATATCTCACTAACTAATTACGGCCGATGAAATGTATTAAATAAGAAGCTTGAAAATTGAACGGCGAGGCGGAGTCTGATCAGCGATACTTGTTCTACTTGTAAGTAGTTCGAATCGACGACAGCACCGACGAGTCTTGACTACTGCGAATTAAGCTGATCCGATATATGTACAGATATTTATAAGTTTACGATGGGTACGAAACATTCGAAATACCGAAAATTTCCAACAAAAGATTGCATTTACGGTAAGCATCGTGTTTCAAAAGGAATTATTAAAAAATTCGATATTTTGACGACGAAGTTTACATTTGTCGTTCCGCGAATCCAATATCGACCTTTTTAATAAATGGAAATTAATTAACAAGGACTCTTAACGAAAAATCTTGAATTTTTTAATTTTACTGGAAATTGATGAAATCAGAGAGCAAAATTCTGTAGCTTTATTTCCTACGATTGTAATGGAATTAAAAATGACGATTTCATTAAGTAGAAAGAAAGACGTGATTAATGGAAACAATTGTTAATCGTTGAATTTTGAATTATGGTATGGAGAACTAGAACGAAATTGTTCAGTTTTTTGTAATGAAAGGGAAATGAAAAAAGAAGGATATATTGGTGACAGAATGTGTACCAGTATTTTTTCAGCAGTTAAAACGTAGGGATTCAAACGGTGAAAATCGAAAACGTTGCTCAACGAATCGGCGCTCAAAACGATTGCATAGAGAGAAACTAACGAATGCCGCCATCGAAAAGGCTACCTGTGCTTTTAATTAATCCTTTGTAATTGTATCTATTCCCATTGAGCTGGCTGGCTGGCGTATGCATCCAGGATTTTAACGTGAAACGGGATTTCCGTGGGAACACGAAACGCTGCGTGGCGAGCTTCGAAAAAGAAAAAAGAAAAGAACAACAAAAAGGCCAAAAAAGTAGCCTTTTTTTTCTCGAAACACCGAGCTTATGGTTGAAGAATGTTTCGGTTCGCACGTTCTTGATATTTAAAATTACCGTTCTCTTTTGTACGTCGAATATCTAATTAAATGCAATTTAAAATTGAATAATATGTATTTAATGGGATACTAGTAATATTTGGTAAAGTTATTTGTTTTTAGCGATGGTTGGTGAAATATTCGGTAAATTTTAGTTGTATTTGGTAAAATTTGTTAATATAGTAGTATTTAGTATATTTTAGTAATATTTTTTTAAATACTTATTGTTAGTGGTATTTAATGAAATTTAGTAAAACTTAGCAAAATAGTAATATTTAGTGAGATATTAAGTAAAATTTAGTAGAACTTAGCAAAATAATAATATTTAGTAAGATATTTTAGTGATATTAAGTAAAATTTAGTAAAACAGCAAAATAATAATATTTAGTAACTTTCGTAATATTTAGTAAGATATTTTACTGATATTAAGTAAAATTTAAGAAAATAATAATATTTCATAAAATAATTAGTTTCGATATTATTTAATAAAATTTAGCAAAATCGCGATACTTAGTAAAGCATTTGATCAAACCAAATATTTAGTTTCAAATTGCCCGATTCAACTTTTAAAGAAACATTTAATTATGTTTAAATTACTTTCTCGACGCAAATGAAATGTTTTAATTTCAAAATAGAGGATCAATGAAATTGTGTACTGTTTTCAAACGAGTACAATATGCCCCCCTACCGTGGAACAGGACCACAAATGTTTAACGCACGAGGAGAAATTCGAACGTCGCGTCGGGTTGGATTTCATTAACGAGCGGTTAATTAAGCGACCGAATTAAACTAGCATCGGTGATTATGAACGCGAAACCTCTTTCCCTCGGACACGTGAAATCGAATTATTCCTGTTTCCAACCGACCGGTCACGTGTCTGGGATCGACTTTTATAGACTGACCCGGTTTCTTTACTAGAAATGCTTAAATACTCCTTTATTTTATATAATTATCACTGAGAATACACGATTCGTTATCAAACTAATCAACCATCTTAAAACTAGAATAATAATTGAAACGTGCGTTTGTATTTCAAAAGAAAAAATTTATTCTCCGTCATTGGTAACATTCAAAGTTCCAGGTATTGGTTTTGTCTCGAAAACATTGTGTCACGGTGTATCGATGCTCGCTAAGAGATTCTATTTATGGTGCTGGCCTACATCCTCATCCTTCGGTGTTCCAATAACGATCAGCTGACGTCCTGACGACGAACCCGGCTCTCGTATCTTGGTGGAATTTCGATCAAATATCGTTGGTTTTTAGGCCAGAATGCAATTAACTCGGCGGAGGGGAGAAAAAGAAGCTAAAGAGTGTCGACGGCGAAGCCTTTCAACGACGACGTCCGACTAACGAGCTTGCAAGCTCTGCACAACTTGTCGGGCGATCGTCATTTTCAGACTTCGTCTAGGTTGACGAAACCACCTTCTACGAATCTTTTCGTTTGCAAAATTATACAAGAATCTGACAGGGATTTAGTCTCTAAATGGGTTGGCTCCTTCTGGCTAGCGTATCTTTTTATTGGTTAAAATATCTGTCAAGCAACAGGGAAATTTGCTCTCTTGAACAGAAGGCAACGGATAATATTACAGCTGATTAATCCCAAAGGCCACGCAAAGGACACTTGCATTATTAATATTCTTTCGATTACTTACAATAATTAGAAATAGTCGTTTTAGATACCCAAATTCTAAATAACAGAAATTACAAAGAATTGTAATAATAACGGGTAAAATTTGATCAAAATAAATGCTTTGCTTGACCAAGTTTTCAGCCCCTTTAGCATAGCACTCAAGGTATTAATTCGTGCAGCTGATAGTTAACGATTTCCTTATCATTCTATTTCCACCAAATCTAATATATTATTTCTATGATACTTCCCTCTTTCTATTCGATAAATTCTCAAGTATCTCCTGAAATTATTTCCAGATTGTCGAATATAAGATCGTTTCTATTAAAATAGATAACAAACCCTGCTGAAATTCCATACAACTTTTGTCGCTAGCGACTCCAATAATAAGACCTTGGAAAGTGGATTGTTTATACAACCAATGGTTCGAGCTTCCACTGTAGTTGATCCATGGGATCCCACCAATAACGTGGTAGAACAGGTGTAACAACACAGACACGTATTATTTGAGGATCAACGGAGACCACGAGTTGGAGGAACGTTCGAAGGTACAAATGACCTTGCAGTTAATAGCCGAGACGGTCAATCGTTGGTCCTCGAACCGGTGTCCGCCGACCTCATCTGGCGTCCCTGAGGAGAAGAAATGAGGAATCGAGCGACGGGAATGGCACGCACACCGGGTTCGGGTGCGATGAACCCGATAACACCGCCTCGAACGATGTAAAATCGTCCTGCCGTGACGTATTCCAGCTTTTTTTTCCTGCCGACGATGGCTCGCCGTTAGATCGCCAATGAAATCGTTCGAACGTGTCCTCTTGAAATTGGCAAAGTGTCTTCGAGGGTAAGGTTGCTCCAATACTTCTTCTTCTTCTTCTGTGTATCGATACGTAATTTCGATGATGATCACCGTCGGTGGGTTTGTCTCTTTGCTCCGAACGTGAGAATCGTGGCTTCTGGATCGATTTCTTTATTTAATCTTCGACAAGGTGCGGTTCTTCGATCATTCGAATCGAACGTACGCCACCGTTGGAAAGTTGAACGTCTAAGAAACTTGCGTCAGACAATTTATTGCCTCGGTGTGTTTTTGTATTGATATTTTTAGGAACAAAGTGATTTATTCTTTTGTAATTACGAAATTACCGCCAATCAGGAGGTTGAGTAGCTCAGTTTCGAAAGGAAAAATCGTGGAAGTAAGAGTAACGGAGGGACAAGGCTCGATTTCGTTTTTTTTTTTTTCAGGAATCGAAATATTGAAAAAGAAATCAAGAACGACCTCGACCGTGCTTCGGATCGTTCCACGGATGACCGATTCTCTTGCTGACCTTGCGGTTAATTTTGAAACCCGCGCGCAATCTCGCTGCACCGCCAAAATTACGTGGTAAACAAAGAGAACAGAAGCACGATGTCACGCCGTGCTTTATTTTCAGCACGGCCGATAACCGGGCGAACTTCTGCCACGGAATTCCTGTCCCTGTCGTTCTGGGAACCACCTGAGTCTCTTGCTTGCCAAGCTCCAAATTTCCGCGTAGCTATGCTTTCGAAATATCCTCCCGAATCTCGTCGTTTCAAACCGAACGGTATTTGATCAATTTTAAAAACGTCGAATATACTTTATTAATCGATAACATTGTTATAGAATTGTGTCGAAACAATTTTGTATTTTTCTAGAAAATACTGGGCTCATAAGTTACATAAATTTGTTGAAGATATAAGGGTCTTGTTGTTAATAGTTTGTTTGGAAATATAATTAAAAGACGCGTTGAAAATAGGAAAACGAGGAACAAATAGGTCGACGACCTTCTCGTAAGCTACTATTTTCACGCGAGTAGAAATATCGCGCTATAAATACTCAGTCCACGGGAGGGTCGACAGATTTTTCAACACACATTTCTCAAAATCACCTTCACAAACGGACGCGGTCTTTTTTTTCTGTGCGCAAAAGAATCTTCAGAAAAAGAGAAATCGAGAATTCTCGGAGCTACCGTGGGGCGCTGACCATCCGAACAAATTTTTGGTATCTGTAGGGAAATAGATCGTTAACCCTTTGCGCTCGAGGCATTTCTAGTCTGCTTTTCTGGCTAAGCTTCCAGAAACCAAATACACTGTGTTGGAAGAAAAGTGTTATAAATACTTAAGAATTTCTTTCGAATAAAACTTAAATTTCACATTTCAAAAAGCGCCTCCCGAGTGTAAAGGGTTAAAAAGGAAAATCTCTAAGTTCCTATTTGGCTACTTTGGCAAAGCAAGTGTTAGACATCTTAAAATCCGTAGCCGAGAGCCTAAGAACCGTCCGTCGCCGACGTTCCGGACGAATCCTTGGTGTCCATAAGGAAGCATAGCGATACAGAAGGCAGAAGTTGTCATAGAAAATTTCTAAATTCCTGTTCTGGCTACTTTAACCAAATAATAGTTGGGAGTCGTAGGTTTTAGATTTCTGAGCTTAAATACCGAGGGTCGCCGATCTTTTGCAAGATTTTCTGGTAAAAGTTATCGAAAGGAACATTGTCGAAGGTCGAAAATTTCACTGATTGAATCGTCCACTTGTTCCAAGTCTCATAATTTATTTCACGACGATGTGGCTTACTGTTGCAAATTTTCCTTTGGCCATTAGAACTGGTTTCATCGAAGCTCTCTCCCGCGTAAAACTCGATCTAATCCAGCGTCGAGCACGTGTTGGCTTCGCGTCGTCGTTCGCGCGATTAATCATTCAATTACACGAATCCGTCGACGCAATTTATCTCGCAGGACGTGGTGGCCACCGGTGTGTCCTTTGGACAGGACGATCTGCTCGTGCCGTGACACGTTCCCCGTCCAACGATAATTAAAATCTGACGCATCCGAGATAAATAAATATTGTCATTATGTTCATAAGAAATTGAACATGGTTGACAACGATGATGGGACTTAACGTTTAGAAACATCGTAACGTGTGCTACTTGTAATTTGTATAATTTGTGTCGTTACTTACATGGTCAAATCTCAAATTCCCAAATTTCCAAATATTAGATTTCTAAATTTTGTTTCCAAAGTTCCAGATTTCGAACTTTCAAATCAAATTTTTAAATTTTAAATTTCCAAAATTCAAACTTTTCGTATGCACGGCGTCGGTACGTGGGACCGGCACTGTCAAGGTTAAAAAATAAATGTTGTTATATAATATAATATAATATACAATAATTGAGCGCTCTCTGCCGGCTGAACGGAAAGTGCAGTAAAATCGGCGCCGCGCTCATCGTATTAATCTCCTTATCTACAAATACTAGTAGTAGATACTCGAAATTATAAATAATGGAAATAACAAATAAATATAAAACATATAAAACTATCACCTAATAAAATTTTCAGTAATTTCATCCTGGCAGTCAAACTGTTAATTAGGTAAAGGATTTTCTGTGTCGTAGAAAAGAAAGAAACCTCAGTCAAAGATACAGCTCGTCATCTGAAAATTCGATTTCCCTTTTTTCATTCCCAGTTAGGGTAAAAAAAAAAAACTTAATTTTCACACGCCGTGCGATATAATCAAGAAAGAACAGTATCGAGAATGATAACCGTCTCCAGTTATCAGGAAGAGGGCACGGCCGTGCCGAACGATAGAGATAAAGAGAGCAACGCACGGTTGGAATAAGGGACGGAGGGAGAGCGAGCGAAAGATACGAGAGAGACTTTAATTACCGGCGGGTGAATTCACAACCGGACGCACCCACGGGGCAGATTACCCCGGTAATATTACCGAGTTTTATTGCGGGGAGAGAAAAGTCGAGGTCTGAATGTGGCATGACTCACGGCACACTCATCTGGCACCAATGTTTCTGCTCTTATTGCAGCCCCCTACCCACCTCGTTTCTCCCTCTTCTATCATTCTTGTTTCTCTTCCCTATTCCCCCCTTTTTTTAAAAAACTCTTCACCACCCTTCGCCTAACTTCTCCCTGTCGCTCCTCCCGGAACACCATCTATGTCCCTCTCGACTCGAGACTATTCGTTCTCAAGTCTCCATCGTTTCACCTTCACCCTTTTCCTTTTTTTGTTTCTCTGACGGTTCTTTCCATCCCTCGTCGTTCCCGGAGACTTTCCTCGTTCGTCAGCCAGCGAAAATGAAAAGTCTCGCGTTTTGACGACAAATCGATTGCGTCAAGGGGGGTTGAAATAATTACTCGAACACCATCAGGCTATCGAATGTAATCCGATACCGTTCTCGGTTTCTCTGGGCTTTTAGCAAATTTTGCCACTGTAAATTAAAAAAGGATGAATATTTCACACGTTCGCTACCACTGCTTGAGAAGAAATTTTTGTACCACAGCCCATGAAATTTTTTCTTATACAACTTAAAATGTGACTGTTAAAGTGACGCATATTCGCGGCGTCGGGCTTCTAGAGAAGGATTGAAACGACGCATATATGCGGCACTGAGTAGCGAACGTGTTAATTAATGGGTGCTTCATGGATCAAACAAGTCGATAAAATTGAGGGAGAAATGAATATTTTGAAATAGTAAAATCAAATCGACGTGTTACACACGTTATTTCCATATTTGGCGGGGAAACGAAGAAAATTCTGAATATCACCCGGAATTTACCATATCGAAATTATCAGAAATAGAAAATCTTTAGAAAACGTTTCGCGCGTGCTCGGTCAGAAGAGATTACACGAGCGTTTAACCAAAGCATCGCGACGCTCGACATCCGTTAACCAAAGCGTTCGCCGCCCCTTTCGTGAAATCGAATTGCGCTTTGACGCGAGGGGTGGCCCAGTAATCTGGTCTGCATTCAACTCGCGCCCTAAACCAACCCCTTTTCCCTCCCTTATCGTTGCCCCGGACACGTACGTATATATCGTTCCGTCTCGCGGTTTGAAGAGCTAGGGCGAGCAAAGACGGCTGTACGAGGGTGAGAATGAAACGTTCGAAAAGGGATGTGTATGCCGTGCATTTGATATTCTTTGAATTCATTGATTTCGATTCTTTTCTTTATCTCCGTTTCATAGAGAAGATGATATATAGGTTCATATAAATTAGGGAAAGTGATTTCGTAATTAACACGTTGTCTGCCACAGTGAAAACGGACGTGTGTAGCCAGACACGTTGAAATACTAATTTTTGTACAATCAAATAATTACCAACAGAAATGATAAAATAAACCACGGATAGCGTTAACATTAAGCTAATAATGATCCAGTCGAACCTGGATTCGACTGTACCTAAAAATACTCCTAGTGCAAAGGGTTAATGTGCTAGCTCGTTTAATAAAATGTCGAATCGTTTTACGCTGCTTTAACTGTGACTTTCGTTAGTGACGAGAGATAAATCGATACGATGATTCGTCGTGTATCGGTAATGGACGATGGAAGAATCGTGAACGAAGACGGTAAAATAAAAATTGGTACACGTGTTTTAACACCGCCGGCTAAACGACCCGTTCGGGATAATCTCCGGTGAATGCGTGCATCTGTCGAGCAAAAGCGAAGAGCCTCTAATGACTAGGCGCGGGAAATTTTGTTGAAATCGAGGTCGTGCATTTCGCTCGGCGAAAACCCTGCTGTCTTAACACGCGTTCAACGTCCGGAACGATTTTGTTCCGTTAGAGATTTTGCCAGGGTTTCGGTGGAAAATTCGGTCCTTCCGTATTTGAGAATTTTTATTCGTTTGAAACGTGAATATTTTAGTCTCAGGATAAAAGGTTGTCATTCGACAATTTTGTTATATTTGGATATTCTCAGTTTAGGAGTTCGAAGGTTGAAGTTTGGAACTTTATGGGTTGGGATATTTGAATTTTGAAGCTTTGGGTATTTTAAGGTTTTACAGATTGGAGCTTGAAATATTTGGGAGTTTTATCCCTTTGCACTCGGAGGAATATTAGATACGGTCGAATTCAGTCTGTTTTGACAACGAAATTTCCAAAAACCGATGCACTGTTTTGGAAGAAGAGTTATAAATATTTCTGAATCTATTTATTTTTCTGCGTTCTAATATAAACAAACCTTAAATTTCACATTTTAATATACTTTGGTAAATTATAAATATGCCCTCTCAGAGGGGACAATCAAGTGCAAAGGGTTAAGTTTGGAACTTTAAATATTTGTAATTACGAAATTTTGAATATCGAAATTCAAAACCTACAAAATCGCAAAATTTCTTTCTGCTTCCAGGTCTCAAATACCTTCACTCGGCCAGAATCCTACACAGGGACATAAAACCAGGAAATCTACTCGTGAACAGTAATTGCGTATTAAAGGTGAGTACATAATCTCAAGAACACCTCAATTTCGACGTCACAATTAAAATCAAACTCTCTAAAGCTGAACGGTGCAAAAGAAACAAGAATATATATACATACATATATATATATATATTTTTTTTTTACGAACAGATCTGCGACTTTGGTTTGGCCCGAGTGGAAGAACCCGACCAGAACAAGCACATGACCCAGGAAGTGGTGACGCAGTATTATCGTGCACCGGAAATCCTGATGGGAGCACGACATTACACGGCCGCCGTGGATGTTTGGAGCGTTGGTTGCATTTTCGGCGAACTTCTTCGTCGGCGGATTCTCTTCCAGGCACAGAGTCCTGTGCAACAGGTCGGTCTTAACATCGTCAACTTATCCGTTTCATTTCCTTCCAGACGATTTCAGAATTATTCAGTATTATAAATATATAATTACTCTTTGAAATCTGATTCCCCATTTATTAGATTGTCCGAAAAGTTCCTTTCCCTATCTACACACAACGCTTTGTCTGGCAGTGTCGAGAAGATATAGTATCACGCAACTTTCGGCGAAATGGAAGAGGATAATAGGTCAAAGTGAATCTTACGTAACTCAATAACGTGACGTTAAACATAAAGTTTCATACGTCCCTTATTTATTGATAAAGCGTACGGAATTTTTGGGACAATCTAATACTAAACAATTCACCTTTCTCTCAAAGAAACTAAGAACTTCTTTCAACAATCATCGTCGAGTGGGTTAATTTTCTTCGCCCTTACGAACACTGTCGACCATTAAAATCGATCGATAGACGAATGCTTTAAAATCCTGGGCGTTTTCGTTGTTTCGCAGCTGGAATTGATCACAGAACTGTTGGGCACACCGACCCTCGAAGATATGAGGTACGCGTGCGAGGGTGCGAGATCCCACATGCTGAGGCGTGCGCCCAAGCCACCCTCGTTGACGGCCCTGTACACCCTGAGCAGCCAGGCGACGCACGAGGCCGTCCATTTGCTCTGCCAGATGCTAGTCTTCGATCCGGTAAGTTTCCCCTTCGGTGATCTTTCGGATCCGCGGATATAAAGCGTGGGGTCGACAAAAGGTTTAACGCGTTCCAACCGCCACTTGGGGGATGAATTTTTATTCGCGTATCGAACTAGAATCGAACGAACGGGTACGACTTGTTGACTGCTGTTTCTGAATTCGAGGACTCGATTTTCGTTTCTTATACGAGACCAGATTTTGCCATGTAAACTAGGAAATAGGATAATATTGTAAAATATAGTCTATCGTGGATTTTGTTAAAGAGAATTTTATTAACCCTTTCATTAGGAAAGGCGTATTGTATACGGCTTCACGAGTTTATCAATATATACGAAAAGCGTATATGTACGCTCAGTAAATTGTAAGATTTCAAATAAAAATGAAGAATCATCGCTGAATATAAAAATTACAAGGATAAGCATAAAATTAAAGAGGTCACATTTGTTCCGTTTCTTACGAAAGGCTTTTGGCAACAAAGCAAGCGAAAAGTCTCGTCGAACGAATCGTTTCCTTCCGCTGAAAATCGACGTTGATACTCGCGGCAAACAAGTCGGACGGGAGTTGAAAACTTGGTCACTTTGCCGGAAAGGAAGGCAGCGCAATCGCGCGATAGATCACAGTTCTGCTGCGTGTTTGTCTCTGTTTACGGAGGAGCGTGAAACTTTGAGAAGAGGAAGAAGCGTAACGTTATCAGTGGTTCGCCAGTCTTATCGACGTCCAAGCGACGATAAGTCGTTGCTTTTCATCGGGAACGAGACGTATGGATACCTCGTGAAACTTCGGCTCGAAACTTGCCAAAGATGTTACGACGGTACGCGTGTCCGATAAATAAAAACGACTTCCGACGAACGATTCGCGAAACTAAAGAAGAGAAAAATACCTCGAGGCCGGATCGTAAAGTCTGACGCGGAGGAAGACAAAGGTTGCGATAAAAATTTTATTATCCTACCGTGAAACAGTCTTTTCAAAATTAGTACGTAGGACACCGTGGTCGAAGAATTGTGAAAAATTTGTGAAAATTTTACGTGGGTATTTTTGCTATTCAAATTTAGTCAAAGTGGGTTTTATTTTGAAATAAAACAATGCTGTTACTATTGCTCGGAATTTGAGCGATTTTTTTAACCGTAAAAAGATAAACGAAGGGAGGAAGATTGGTACATCCGGTGTCTGATATTTCGAGATTTTTGCAACGTATACACGCTACATTTATCAGAATTTCACCACTAAGCGAGAAGCTTACCGCTATTAGCCTCGATCGAACGATATCTCGACATCTTTGTAGGTTACTAAGTACTTATTAAATCGCGGCAGCACGCCAACGCTTGACAGCCTACTTTCCTAAATCTCTGGCTGGAATTACGTCGATATCTTTGGACGACACGCTCGGATCGACATGCTCGTTTCACGCTGAAAATTCACCGGGGCATCCTTCAATTATGAGCACGCTTTCTCGTATATACAAATTTTCGATTCTCTACTCGAAGCATAATTTAAGCATCACGTCTT
Source organism: Stelis phaeoptera (assembly GCA_943735885.1). NCBI lineage: Eukaryota > Metazoa > Arthropoda > Insecta > Hymenoptera > Megachilidae > Stelis > Stelis phaeoptera. The sequence goes on from OX030933.1 coordinate 12,536,608, forward strand.
CTTTAATTAAGTCTTCGTAGAAGATTGAATGGAACTTTGGTACGATTAATCTGAAACTGGAAACTTGAATTTGGCGATAACAACGTTAGCATTGGGAATTTAAATACTTTTGTAATTTGTCTAAAGTGCTTCCTTGTTAACGGTTAGTCAGACCTAACTTTCAGAGTTTCGTTTCATTGGGACAGAGTCGGTGTGACGTTCTAATCGAGGTTAGATTCGAATTATCATAAGGACATCATTTGGTAATTATCGTAATTACCAAAACGATAAACGTACCGGCACTTTACATGTACCTATTTTTACCATAAGGGGTCATTTGAACTTAATTTATTAAAGGAAATAATTCGCAACATAACTTCTGATTTCTAATAAAATAATCAAACATATATTCTTATCTTTCTCCTTCAAACATTTGAAATTTTCAAAGGGGTCATTTGACCCCGCTTGGCACGATTAGTGTTAACTAAACAATTCCGGCCCCAAAGCAATAAATTATAGTTCAATTAAATTAAATTATAAAATTTCGAATTATCCCACAATTTATCCCCCGTACACCCTTCGAATTTTCACCAAGTTTCGCTAAGAAGTTATTAAATATTAAACCGAAATTTGACACTCGTCAAAAATTTAACCTATCCTCGAAAATTACTCAAATTTATTTATTATTATTCGTCCGCGCCCCGTCCGAGTCCCAAAATACAATCGTTCGAGTGTGCTAATCGATAACAACTAATCCAAACAATTGTTGATCGATCCAGAAGCTCTTGATAAATTTATTCGTTCCTGTCGACGACTTCTTTTTTGATTCACCTCTCGAGGGAGTAACATCGTTAACTGGTCTCATAAATAGCAAAGTCGCCGGCACGGTTCGTTTTTCCATCGTTCTATCGATCGTTCGTTAACCCGGTTCATAAACTTCCCACAGGACAAGAGGATCACCGTGGTGGATGCACTGGCGCATCCTTATCTCGACGAAGGAAGACTCAGATATCATTCTTGCATGTGTACGTGCTGTTACACGACCAGCGGTGGTATGAGACAGTACACGGGGGACTTTGAGCCGGCCACATCTCATCCCTTCGACGATCTTTGGGAGAGAAAACTCACCACCGTGCAGCAGGTGAAAGGTAAGGGGCTGGCTGTTGATTAAACGGTATTCCAAGATAATTATGAATTCTTCCATTTCACGTTTTAACCTTCTGCTGGTGACGCGACGATGGTTTCCTCCTGTTTTATATGTAGATAGAATTCTTTATGTCAAATTCGGTATTAACACGTTGACTGCCACAGTGAAAACGGACGTGTGTAGTCAGACACGATAAAATCCTAATTATTAAGGGTGCAGTCGATTATTTTTTCAGATTTAATCTTTCAATTCTATAGCTAGCATTATTAGCTTAATGTTAACGCTATCCGTGGTTTATTTAATCATTTCTTTTGGTAATTATTTGATTTTAAAAGATTTCGGGTGCCGGTCACCGGTGACCCCCGTGGCAGCCAACGTGTTAACACGTTAAACGCCACGTCAGTCACTCGAAATTTTGTACAATCAGATAATTGAGAAAAAGAACTATAGTGTTAATATTAAGCTAACTATGCTGGTTATCGAATTGAAAGGTTAAATTCGAAGATTAATCCAACGTATCCTTAATAATTAGGATTTTATGGAGTCTGACTACGTACGTCCGTTTTCCCTGTGCCACTCAACGTATTAAATTGACGTCACATCACCATTAAATGATAATTAAAAGGAATGTCAACAGACGAAGGTTAATCTATTTGCGATTTTTGTAAAAATTGTTTCTGTACAAAAACGTATATCTGCGTGAAAATTGATGAATTCTTGGTAAAGATTTCATTTCAGCTGACCCTGTAATGTTAGTAGAATTGTCAGCGAAAGAGTTGCCCAACGTGTAACGATTAAGGTTTCAACTGGACAGAAAAGAAAAAGAATGCATTGCTGTGACTCACACGTGCGATATTAATAGCAACCTCTTGGACACGTGGCCAGCTGCTTCGATAGCGACAATGATGCGATAGAGTCGCGTGCATTTCATACGGGAGGCCAGTGATAAATCATCGTTTATCACCGTTACATACCAGGGAACCGTGAAGTTATCGGTCCGACTTTCTACCCTCGATAATCGCCACGAAACTGGGTCTTTTGTCGCGTTTGAAGATCACACGCTATTCGTTCGTTAACGCGCTAAGAGGGTGAAGCTAAGGGTTGTAACCAAGAATTGAATATTCATATTACTCGAAGCATTCAAATATATTCGAGTAACGATAGAATTTGAGTGGCCGTAGAATCCGAATGCTAATGAAACTCCGGTGTTAGGGAATTCGATTGCAAAGAAATTCGAGTGCCGGAGGAATCCGAGTGTTAGGGAATTTTAGTTCAAGGAGAAGTCGACTTACGACGAAATTCTAATTCCTTGGGAAATTCGAGTGCTATGGAAATTCGAGTGCTAGGGAAATTCGAGTGCTAGGGAAATTCGAGTGCTTGGGGGAATTTGAGTTCCAAGCGAAGTCGAATCGCAGTGCAATTTTAATTCCTAGGGATTTCGAGTGCTGGGAAATTCTAGTGTTAGGGAATTTTAGTTCGAAGAGGAGTCGACCTACAACGCAATTCTAATTCCTAGGGATTTCGAGTACTAAGGAAATTCGAGTGTTGGGGAAATTTGAGTATCGATGAAATTTGAGTACCAGTAAAATTTAGATACCAAAGGAATCCGTGAACCTCAAATAATATTAAACTTTGGTCATTAACTAACCTTTCTGTTTTTAACAAATTTTCATTGCAATTGTTAGATATAATCTTTGCGCTTTCTGTAACAAATCTCCGTCAAATTTTATTTAATACAATTTTGTTACGTGTTACAAACGAGGAGCGATTATCACGAGGCGGCGCAGATTTGTTTTCTGCGATCGAGTTTGTCATACGACAAGCATGCGATGCTCATAAGGAGTAATCGATTTGCTAGCGAACGTGTAGCTTCGGTTAGAATGGTTGCACGTGTCCAAGAAATGTGTCGCAAGACACGAATCATATGACAGAGAACAAAGAAATCTCGACTCTCAAGATTACCTTCTTAGAATTTCATGCAATTCCCCCGTCATAAAGGGACTATTTCCATTTCAAATGCGAACGTACCGTGCGTTGTTTTCTAAAATGAATCATTTTCTAACGTTTCCACTTTTCGTCCGAACGCGTTGCACCGATAAAAAATCTCGTTACGTGCGCACAGTAGAGCATTAACACGTTGGCTGTCACAGTGAAAACGGACGTATGTAGTCGGACATGCTGTAATTATCATTATTAGGAATACTATCAATTAATTTTTAACCTTTTGCACTCGAGTGGTGCCTCTGAGGCACCATATTTAATATCATCGGAGTATTCTAAAATGCGAAATTTCACTTTCACCCGTATCAAAATATAGCGAATTAAAGAAGGGAATAAAATTAAACAGATTCTCAAATATTTCGAACACTTTTCTTCAGACATAATGCATAGCTGGATAATTAGATCAGACCCGATTACGTCCAAAAATGCTTCCAATGCAAAGGGTTAAATTTAAGCATTATCAGCTTAACACATTGCGTACGACGCTCTGTTCGCTCAACACGCTTCCAGGGTCCGCACATTTTTGCACGCTCGCACTTTAGAACGAGATATCTCGTAACTCGGCCACAACGTTCGGTTTGCTGTATACGAGATATCTCGTGACCCGTACGCAACGTATTAATATTAACGCTATCCGCAGTTTATTTCGTCGCTTCTTTTGTTAATTATTCGATTGTAAAGAAAATGTCGTGTTAATTCGACGTTAAAATCGGAAAGAAAAAAGCTATAGTTTCTCAACAAGGGATCTCACGTTGTTTGTTTCAGAGGAAATGCACAAATTCATCGCGGAACAGCTGAACACGTCGCGGGTGCCGCTCTGCATAAATCCGCAGTCAGCGGCGTTCAAGAGCTTCGCAAGGTAAGCCGTAGGTGGCGGATCATCCAGGTTAATTAGACGATCGATTATCGTAGCGAAATAACCTCGAATTTAATTTAGAAACAGAGAGAAAGAAAGAGAGCGTGCCTGTGTCTGTATGAAAAAAAAACAGGATCAGCGTAAAAAGAAAGAAAAGACCTGTTCAACCCCCCCACCCCGAATCGTTCATCAATTTATCCAATGTCACGTATTCCCTTTCTTCCGAATACCAATCCCCGAAGAAAATGGATACGATTGCATGTGTGTATCGCGTGAGCGTGTGATGAAGGGTTCGCAGAGGGGCACACAGTGTATTTCTTTTATGTTTTTCGTTGAAGTCGAATCGGATGCGGTAAGAAGAAGCCGGATTAAAAACGAACGAAAGAAGAACAAGGAAAAGGTAGGGGGAAGCGTGGGAGAGAGAGGAATAGAAGGGTGAAACGGGCGGAAATTAAAAAACCGTGGAGAAACGAAAGGATCGAAATCAACGGGGAGAGAAAGAAAGAAAAAAAGAAACGATCTTTTGTCCTGCCAGACTCTCATCCCCCTGTCTCACGTTCTCTCGATGTTCGAACGAAACTCGAAAACTCGGCTCACTTCCGCCGTTTCCACGGGGTGAACGATTAATAATTAACCCCCCGAACTCCCCCTCCCCATACACACACACACACACTCCACGTCGAGGATAAATTCCGTTGGCGAATAGTATCGATAAGAGAACGATCGAGCACATAACGGTAAACGAGCTTTTTCTTTTTATTACAACCCCCTGCCCTGTCCCCTTTCGAGGGGAAAGAAGAGAATGAAAACAGCCTGTTGTCGTTTCACGTGACAGTCGCTGTGTGCGATCTCTCGGCTCGTAGAAAGACCGGAAATAGATATATGGTCGAGAATTGTTGATATTGAGAGGGTGAGTGAGAGAAAGAGAGAGTTGATCGGAAGATGATTCGAGATGGGGATGATTTTTTTTTTGTTTTGTTTAGAAAGTGACGACAGACCGTTTGTGGATTCCCTTAGAGACTTTTAGAAGAAGGATATCGATGATTGGGACAATTTTTTAAAAATAATATCGTAGATTTTTACCCAAATTGATTGGAACGATAATGTGACATTTTTTTGTAGCAGAGTGTCGAGTATGTAGTTATACATATCAAGATTACAATAATCAATTAATATTATATATTAATTCCTAGTTATTTTTAGCAATCGTAATTTTATTATATCATTATTATACTACGATAACTATCCACCAACTTTCAAATCTATGTTTTCTATATTCTGTCATTAGTTATCTTTGCCTAACAATGATACAAAAGTTGGAACGCTGTTAACACGTTGACTGCCACAGTGAAAACGGACGTGTGTAGTCAGACACGTTGGAATCCTAATTATTAAGAATATAATCAACTAATTTTCAAATTTAACCTTTCAAATCGATAGCTTAATGATAACGCTATCCGTGGTTTGTTTCGTCATTTCTTTTGTTAATTATTTGATTGTAAAAAATTTCGGGTGCCGGTCACCGGTGACCCCCGTGGCAGCCAACGTGTTAACCAACAAAATCTCTGATTCGGTATTGCAATGTAACTGATACTTTAATCGTTCCTTTAAATATCGACAAATTAAAAAATGTCACATCGTATCGTCATTTTGATTCATTCTGGGTGACGTGAAATCGAATTGCAATGATTGTCCTGACGTAGATCCTAGCCTTGAAGAGAGCGAAAGAAAGAGAGAGAGAGAGAGAGAGAGACAGAGGAAAGAAAAAGAACGAACTAAAAGCATAATGAAACATTGATATGTTATTTATCATATATATATATATTATGATATTAGTGAAATATATATGTATATATATAACATTTCTCGTGTTGCTTACTGCCGTCAAGTTAGAGCAAGCCGATCGCCGACCCAGCGCACTGCGCCGCGTATACGTACACGTTACTACTACCACTACCAGTACTACCGAATCAGCTATCTACCACTGTCAGCTACTATCGACTACTACCGCTATCGTCTACCACTACTACTACTACTACTACTACTACTACCACTACTACTACTACTACCACCAATCGTGTTATGTCTCCTCCTGAACGAACCGAACGAACAGAGAGTCAACTCTAGGCGACGCGACCTCGCTCGCAGAGGTACTTGAACAAACCATTTTACCACAATTTTTTTTTCTTTTTACGTTTTGTGTTCTTTATGATCGTATTTTATTATTGTTATTATTCTTCTTTTTTTTTTTTGTAATTATTATTTTCCTCGTTATTAGTTTCTATATAACTTCTTTCTCTGCCGTATAGTTTTTGATCGTTTATTAACTGTCTTCGTCGTATTGTTACCGCCTTGCTTCTTACGATTCTTATTTAGACACTCTGTATGACTGATATATTACCCTTTGCACTCGGCTGTCCCCTCCGAGGGGATATATTTAATTTGTAAGAGTATTTTGAAACCCCGGTATTTAAGATTTATTTTAAAGGAATAAAAATAAATAGACACATAAGCATTTGTAACTCTTCCGTTTCAAAATAGCACGTTTGCTATTCGGAAGGTTTAATGGAATAATAGAGGCTAGATTCGATCGTATTCAAAAATGCTCCGAGCGCAAAGGGATAACATATACACATATACACCATCCGTGGTTATAGTTTTGAGATATATTATATATGTATGTGTATATAGTGTATATGTGTGTGTGTGTGTTGGATTCACGGTGACACGCGTCACCGGATGCACCACCAGCGACCAGTTCCCTCGACCGACTTTCGATCGAGGTTGATACGATTCGAAAAGATTTCTTCTCCCCACGGGATCACTTGTTATCGTATAAATCTTGGATAATCGAGTTTGCGCTGGCAATCGATCGGTAAATCGGTTCGGCTTCGATTTTCCAATCGACACTTCCCAAAAGGTGCTTCGAAAATATCTTAACAGAATTATTTGTAATTGGCTAGGTTAGGTTAGGAAAAACCGGGTCGTTTTTCTGTTTCAGCTTTCGAAAAATTCTTTGTTAAAACTATTTTTAATAAAAATATAAATTTTGTCTGTCTACGAAAGGTTAATTTGTTTTTTAACACTTCGATTATTGCGGGCTTTGAAATTTCGTGTACCCTTTTATAAAATATCTGAAAGTCCATTGATAAAAAGGATATTATCGGAGTAGTTCCGTTAATGTATTCCCTGAAATTCAATTCACGACTAGATAAAGAATGATAAGGTAAAATGCTTATCGTTTCATTTTGTCGACGATGCTTTCGTGTATCTTTGGAAAATTAATACGTACCTTTGGAAATTTCTGAAATTTCATTGCTCTGCACTCGGAGGGTTAATTAAATTAAATTCTATTATTCGTCACGTCATTATTTGGGTTCTGATCGAGGTAAAATGAAGGATTCTAGGAAATCAAATGCCTGGTGGATTCAAAATGGATTCGAGACTGGTCGCTGGTGCGTTCACGTTGATCGTGAATCATTGTGAAAGTGGTACTTTGTAAATAACGCTTGAAAAAATGAGCGCTTTGTTGGACACAAGGAGTGTAAGAAGGCCTGATCAACCATGCAGCCTTCAGTTGAAAAAGTTCCAGGTGAACAGAGAGAAGGAAAAAAAAACCAACAATCGAGTCGCGATTAATTGAAAAAAATAGGAGAAAGATGGATAAAATATCATACGAGGGAAATATACTCTCTTTCTGGGTGAATTTATATGATCCATCTCTAATTAACCCTTATCGAAATCAATTGTTCAATTAATTCAAACGTTTAAAGGAAAAAAAGAAAATATATGCTTAAAACTTCCTCCGTTATTTGTATAATTTTGTCTTCTTTTTGAAATCAGTAGTTTTCGACTGAAAATCCTGGCGTGATCTGACCCGTTGGCACAATGACCGTAATCTTGAAACGAACCCTTCGATTTTGTTCTTTTCCGTTGCAATTATAATTATTCGACCATCGACGAAAGAATCGGGCGACAGAAGAAAAGAAAGAAAAGTGAAAGTAACTCACTGCAAACACAGACTGATTTTTCCTTTTTTTATCGAACTCCGCACTGCTTCCACGAAGAGATTTTTGCTGTTTTCTTTCTTCATTTTTGTAAGTTTCTCTATTTTTTGTTCCTGTGTTTCTTTTTTTTTTTATTCTTCTTCTTTTGATTTTTCTGGTTCACTCTCGTCTTGCGAAGGTCGTGTTACGGTTCAATGGTGGACGATAATATGACGAGGCTGAAGGAGAATTTTTCATCGCCGCGGACTCTTTTTTCGATCGAGCAACAATGATCGTCGCGATTACTGTCATTTCGCCAAATTTGGGACGCGGAGTTTCGGAAATGTTTGCTTTGCCAATAGGAAGCCGACCTGCGTTGCGAGTGTCACATTTGTGCTCTTGAATTTTCCAAAAAATCAATGGTGTCAGATTATTAGTTTTGAAATTTAGTAATTCTGGATAGTTAGGGTTATTCTCAAATAGCTAACTTTAGAAATTAGCAATTTTTTAATATTTAATTTCTAAGTTTGGTAATTTCAAATATTTAATTTTTACATTTGGTAATTTCAGATTTTAAATTTCTAAATTTGGTAATTCTCAAATATTATATTTCTAAATTTGGTAATTTCAGATATTCAATTTCTAAATTTGGTAGTTCTCAAATATTATATTTCTAAATTTGGTAATTTCAGATATTTAATTTCTAAATTGATAATTCTCAAATATTAAATTTCTAAATTTGGTAATTCTCAAATATTTAATTTCCATGTTTAGTAATTCTCAAATATTTAATTTCTATGTTTGGTACTACTCAAATATTTAATTTCTAAATTTGATAATTTCTAATATTTAATTTCTAAACCTGGTATAATAATTCTCGAATATTAAATTTTGAAATTTAGTAATTTTTAATATTTTAGACACCAGGTAAATTTTCTCAAGAATATTTCTCAAAAATCACTCGCTCTCAGGATCCTTCCTCTCCTCTTCGTTTCATTCGTCGGCTGTGCATTTCTTTTCCGCGAAATTTGAAGAAAACCTCGGGCTAACGACTCGCGCGGCGCCGTTCTTGTCCCGTCGCGGTTCAAAGCGCGTGTTCTCGCCACTTTTTTCTTTTTTCTCGAAATCCCGAAATAATTTTCGACGCGGAGTAGCAACGACGGGGTGTACGGGGTGGGTGGCCGCGGGAAAAAAGACGATAGCCCTTTTTCGACCGTGCTTTGTTTTCGTGCTATTTCCTGAGGAATTTGGCAAAGCAAAGCCGAGGATCGAGCAGACCGTCTAACAGGATACGGTGGAATTTGTGGTATGAGTGAGAAAAGTGGTGAAACCTTGTTTAAAAGTAAAATCGAGTTTCTGGAATGAATTTCTCGTTTGGTATCCAATTTTCAAAAAACATTGCCTTGAAATTTCAATGAAATGCCAGTTTTGAAGTTAGATTTATAATTTAGTGAAAAATAGATTTTCTATTCCTTTGGATAAAAAGATCAAAATAATTTATTAACCCTTTGCACTCGAGTGGTGCTTCCGAGTCACCATATTTAATTTATCGGAGTATTCTATAATGCGAAATTTCAGTTTCACCCGTATCAAAATATAGGAAATTAAAGAAGGGAATAAAAATCAACTTTAATACATAATACATTTGGTTTCAAAAATGCTTCGAGTGCAAAGGGTTAATATTTACTATAATAAATATGGTAATAGTACATCAAAAGGGTACGTGGTCAATTTTGACCCCGCTGTATCTTGCATAGTACATCCTTTACCCATAATAATTAAAGGTTAATCTATTTTAAATCGATGATTCACCGTATAACAATTAAAATTCATATTTATCAACGATTCAAACAAGAAGTGAGTAAAAATTCATTCCATATTCTTGATTTATTTTTACATCAGTTATATTTATCACATTTTCATCGCTGTATCAAAAATTTGATCGTAATCCATATACACGGGTACAGAAATTTATTCAAACAGTGGTATATTCAGAATTGACGTGATATAAATTACATGGTTCAATAAATATCTCTACAAGCTATACATCTATTGTACAAGAAGCTCGTTCGTTGATAAAATATATAAATACGATTGAAATTACATTTTACAATGCAAGTGATAGAAATACTCGATCCCTGTTTGCCATCAGGAACAGAAATATCCTTTAAAAATATGAAAATATGAAATTATGTCCGTTTTTAACTCTTTGACGACGGATGTTCATATTTCAATTTCTATACTTTGCAAGCATAGTATCTAAAAGAAACGGTAAATAATTTAGAATATAAAAACGCGAAAGAGGATAAAATTGTATTTAAATTGTTCGAGGGTTAATTACGATATACTACTGTTTAAATACTTTGATGTATCCGGAAACATACAAAGGGATGAACAAGAGAAACTTTTATGGATCAGCTTACTAAGTAATTATATCCAAAAAAATGGAGATCCTACGGAATTACAGGGAAAGAGAGCGGGAAAGACACATCGGAAGATAATAAAAAGAAAAACATGTAAAATAAGATCAGATCGAAGAATAGGAAGGAAAAACAAAATAGAAATAACGCGTATGCAGAATCACGATTAAACGGCCGGCTGTCACATATGCTGACAGCTGCATGGAAATCAGACGAAGCATTTTTTTTTTATATTTTTTTATTTTTTTATTGTTTTGTTAAGCTCCAGACTTGTCGGTCGCATCCAACCTTCCGTTATCATCCCGGCAACGTACAATTTGAAGAGTCGAGTTCTCCTCAAGTGTTACTAGCCATGGTCCTGTTTCTTAACCCTTCTTCGAATTTCGGAACCAATATTTATAGAATTGTTAATCTGGTAATTTAGGTAGATTTTGGTAACTTAGGTTATTTAGGTAAATTTAGGTAAATTTGGTAATTTGGTAAATTTACTAATTTAAGTAATTTAGGTAAATTTGGTAAAGTCGGTAATTTCGGTAAATTCGGCTCTCGTATATTTAGTAAACTTTGCAAACTTTCTAAATCTCGTAGATATCCTAAATTTCTCAAACTTCCCAAATTCTCTAAATTTCCCAAATTTCCCAAACTTTCCATATTCTCTAAATTTTCTTAATTTCTCAGACTTTCCAAATTCCCTAAATTTCTCAAACTCCTCAAATTCTCTAAATTTCCCAAATTTCCAAAATTCCCCAAATTCCCTAAACTCAAACTTCCCAAATTCTCTTAATTTCTAAAAATCCCTAACTTTCTCAAACTTCCAAAATTCCCTAAATTTCACAAATTTCAAAGCTATGACCCAAATACCCAAAGAACCCTGTGAAAACGTATTAAACCATACTTTAAAAATTTGAAGAAAAGCAGAATTGCAGCTCGCACAATTCGAAGAAGGGTTAAAAATAATTTGCTCGATCCGTACAATAGCGACAGAATTTAAACTGAACGAAGACACTCGTTACTCTTCGAATCGATCGTCACGAGAACGCAGAGCGTTTCCCGGGTTGAAAATCGACACCCTCTTTTTTTTCTCTTCTTCTTCTTCTTTTGACCCATGTTGGCTGATAGCTTTTGAAAATTAGTCGAATTAGAACGATTCATTTGAATCCTGTGATCTGCTCGTGCTTGTGTTCCACCGAGCCTGAGTTAGTTATGTTTCGAACGATAGATCGAAACAAGCAAGTAGAAAGTATGCAAGTACTTACACAAAATCGAACGCCGTATGTGCATATATTAGTCTTGTCAACCATGTATTAGTATACGGTGGATGATCAAATTATTCGAATCAGTTATTTGTCATTTGAACAAGAATGAAATTGAAAATATTCCGGAAATAAAATCTTTTTTATGACTCGAAGAATCGATACATCGGTGGATATGGTAAAAATATTCATATTTAGTACGACACGTAATAATAAAAATTGCTACCTTACAAAGTTAATATAATATTATTCATAGAATTTTCTTTAACCGACTGTGAATATTAACCCTTTGCACTCGGAGCAGTTTTGGATACGATCGAATCTAGTCTACTTTTCCAGAAAACCTTCCGAAAACCAAACGCACTGTTTTGGAGCAAGAGTTACAAATACTTACGAGTCTATTTATATTTTTATTCCTTTCCTCAATTTTCTAGTTTCTAATATAAATAAAACTTAAATGTCGTGTTTCAATATATTCTGTGGACAGCCGAGTGCAAAGGGTTCAATTTTATGGCGGCAACTATAGCGTCCAACGTGTTTTCTAATTATTTTCTCGTAGCACTACTGATATTATAACCAGTAAAATTTCAAAGGAAACAAACTAGTGTCAATTTAGTTCGGTTCAAGTTTAGTTCGGCAAAAGATCATAAATACAAAATCTGGTAAAAATTCGAAAACAGATGCGTTGAAGATTTGGAAATCTGAAATTCTTGATTCTTTTTATAATTTGATCATCCATTGTATTCTCTATAGTAAATCCTTCTATCCCAATGTCAACGAAATTGAATTTCCCCGTTCGTTCCCAATTGCGAATGTTATCATACGAATGTTTGCTTTCATTCACACCACGAAAAATCACTCCATGCCGAAATTAATCATCCCCTCACCGATCGTATTCGACACTTTCGAGACGCACTGCTACCATTCGTTAACGATATGCTGCCCTTGTATAACAACTGCCATTCAATCCCTGTCGTATTAAACCGACGAAAGTGCCTTCTTTGTTCGTTTCTTTTTTTTTTTTCTTTCTTCTAAATATCTAGAAACATTTTGCACTTTCGTCGCGTAGAATTCAAATCTCTGCATCCTCGTATCGTCGAGCCAACGATCCAATAACGTGATCCTTCGTTAACTCGGGGATAAGTTATAAAATAACATTCCGATTTAAACAAGAAAGTTTAACACATTAGGGAATATTATTTAGAGTATTAGAAGCGAGACATGATATTTAACACGTTGACTGCCGCAGTAGAAATGGTCGTATGTAGTCAGACACATCGAAATTCTAATTAGTAGAAATACGGATATTTAATTGCCTAATTTTAGACAAGGTATTGGATTTTAATAAATTTGGGGTGCTGGTCATTGGTGGACGTGTAACACGATTTATGGAAATTTGAATTATTGGAAATATGGATTCTTAACTTTCGTAAATAACTAATAATATTAAACACCGACTATTAAACCGATAACGTGAATTAGAAATTTTCTTTACCAAATATTCGATGCCAATATTCAATTCGCGATTACAATTTTTATTATCAAATACTCGATAATGTTAAAAATTTGAGACCTCTACGGGAGTCAACGTGTCAAATTATCCCTGTCCAAGGATGCTTAAAATAAATTAAAAAAAAAAGAAAAAAAAAGAAAAGGAAAAGAGAAGAAGAATAATCGTTTGGATCGTTGGCTGGACGATGCTCGACCGAGGGGCTTGGTAAGAAAGGAAATCGTTTTGGCGGGATCGTAAACGCACCGGGGCAACGTCCGTGGTATCGTTTTGACCGGAAATACTGATGTCTGTTGCAGAAATGTTACCAAGTCCCCGGTCCGGTGTTCGTACGGAACACGGCACACCGGAGATTTGAAAGTAGCTACTGCTACCACTACCACTACCACCACACCTCTGTATCTCCCGCAAGTGAACGAAGTTGTTGCGAGCCGGGTAACGAGCAAACGAAAACGGAACCGAACCGAACCGAACGAAACACCGACCCGTTTCTATCTTCTAAATGGCAACCACTAATGATCTGTTCGTACGACTTGCAGCTCCACGGTGGCTCATCCCTCGGAACTGCCACCCTCTCCTCACCAATGGGAATAAGGGAACGACCAGAAACAGAGAACGAATTCAAATGTAAAATGTTTACACACAGAAAAGAATCTTCTCCGAGAAGACCGCGAGAACGACGCAACGGACGATGAGAGATGTTCGCTTCGCGCGAAGACGACTCGAAATATCATGGATTTCCGACGGTTTATGAAGATGAACGATCACAGACAAAAATATACATATACATATATATATACATTACTGTATATATATGTATATATCGTATACAGAAGAAGGAGAGAGAGGTAAAACGAAATTCTTTTTTTTTTCCTTTTTTTTTGTGGGGGGAGAGGGAGGGGAGAAAGAAAGCACAAAAAGGTGAAAGGAACTCGCGGAGAAGAGCCAAGAGAGACAATAGACTGCCGAGCAAATTGAAGCCTCAATTTTCGACTAGCCGATATATGTATACATAGACGTATATGTATATAGATTATTACAATACACTTGCTGCGAACGGATGAAGAATTGAATATAACCGTATCGGTTTCGAGGGATTCGAGCTTTTTTCTTCCACGAAGCTGAACCAACCACGAGGACGAAGAGGATGTCGAGGAGACAGTTTCACGTGTACGCGTTTTAGCTTGTAAGGCAAGGGTCGAAACAACACGGGCCAGTCTTCTTTATTTCTCTTTTTCTTTAGTCCTTTTTTTTTTGTAGATTTTACATGATCTATCTGTATATGTGTACACGCGAACGGACACACGTGGCGCGTATTTTTGTGATCGAAAAACGGCCCGATTCGAGAATCTTCTCGCAAGAACGCCCCTGAAGAGTCCTCATCTCGCGAAACGGTTCACCTTGCAAACTAACGAAGCGTAACAATGTGAGAAAGCGTTTGAAATCCTACGTTTGTTGTCGCCGCGAATTACGGGGACTTCTGTCGAGAAGAAAATCACTTTTTAGAGTAAACGAACGATTTCTAATTATCGTGTCCCTTCAGCGACGTGAGAATTCGCCCGATTTGTCGAGGAAGAGGTAAATTGGACAAGGCTGAAGATTTCTCGTCGAAGATTCAAAATAAGAGGTTCTTCTGTGGAAGATATCGTCCTCGACCACCATCGTAACTTTTCAAGAACCGCGAGGTGGATTCAGTCGCGAGTAAAGAGGCAAACTCCGACACGTCGCTGCGAGTAATTTATTTTTTATTCGTCGAACAACGTTTCGATCTGTTGGCTCTCGGGTTCGGTGGATCGTCGAATCCTTGCCGCTTCAGGACGTCGTCGCCCAAAAGACACGTTTTCCGTTCTCCGATACGAGAGAAGAGTTTGTCTTCCGTTCGAAGATACTAGGAATCGCGTGGATTTCTAGGAGGTTCACGGTACACGATAGATCACACGATATTCCAATAAAAATACGATGCACTGCCGACGAATCGTGGCGAGCGCGACGGTATCGTGGACACGCGAGAAGGATTAAATAAAATACAGAAGAAAGAGGAATCACGAGAGGATCCATCGTTCGAATCGTCCTGAGTCGTCGTCTTTTTCTTTCGCGTAGTTAGATATTTCTTCTTCTTCTTCTTTATTTTTTTTTTTTTTGTTTTCTTTCTAGTTTAATTCCGAGACCTACGTATGTGTGCAAGCGATTCCGTGCGAGATCTCGTTTTTAATTCGACTTCCGGGTGTGTCTGAAGCCGCGAACGGTCGTCTGGTTTTTTGACGCGTTGGCTGCTGTGTCGGAAACAGTACAGAAATTTCGAATTGGTGTTGTATCGATAGCGTAAAATAACCAAGTGAAAGATTAAAATTTTTTTTTATAAATTTCATAATTAATCCTTCGTATCCTTAATATAATTAGTGTTTTAATATAATTCGTGACAGTTAACACGTTGATAATTATTATCAAGAATATGATCGATTAATATCCAAATGTAAACTTCCAATTCTCTACCTTTATTAATAATATTCTTCTATTTTATTAAATCTGGATCGCTGCTGACCCGTATGGGTCGAAAATGGGCTTTTGTAACTAAACATATTGAAACTCTGATCGGTAAAAAGTATACTTGTTATCTTACGTTATTTGCACAACGGCAACACAAACTCCAATACCTCTTATTTAAATAATTATTCGATTATGTGAAGTTTGAGGCGCTGGTCAACGGTGACTGCCTCCCCAAGTAATCAATGCGTTAATTATACACGTGATTAACAAATAATCTCAGCTCGTCTTTAAAGGACATTCCGTTCATCGAAACATTTATGGATCGATCGATCGCGGTTCAGACTCGCTCCTAGGCCGTGAAGAAAAAAAAACGCACGGTACCCGTTAATTACGTTCTGAGTGTGATTTTAGTTTAAGAAACCTTAGGTAGCCAGTAGATTTTCACGAGGAAATACCGTAAGAATTTAGGTAACGATTTTATTAAGCAACGTGTAGCAACTCGACGACGCTCGTTTCCGTTCTGTAAAAGAACAAGAGAAAAAAAAAAAAGAAAACGAAGGATAAGTAACGCATGTGTTCTCTTTTTTACGCAGACTCAACTGATTTCTACTATTAATTAACACGAATGCACACATAAACACACGAACACACAGGTGTATATTGTAATCGTTTTTAAAGTACTTGTACAGAGATCGAGTATCGGGATGAAACGGGGAACGATACCTTCGCGACAAGCGATACGAAACGACAGACTTTTCTTTTCTTTTCTTTTTTTTTTCCCCTCCGCACGATCGATCGTGATCGTTGTTTTTTTATCAAAGTAGCAATAGGCGGTGTTTTTTGAAACGAAATTGTCTGCTTTCGTTCGCATCCGGGGTACACGATTTAGCTCTCTGCATCGAGATACTTTGGGCATTGGGGTCGTTTGATGATCGATGCTATTAGGACAGTTGGTGAAATAATAGAAAAAATTAAACGGAAGAAGGGAAATGTTGAACACCATCCAAATTACCGTAGTCAATTCAGTAATTATGAATATAATTTGCCAAGAGGAGTTTAGGATTAGTTGTTAGCTTAGAAGACGTTTAAATTATGATGAATATTCTTAATAACTCTTACTATCCTGCGAAATTCTAGTCGCTGACTATACGAATTGTTACCGTCTTAAATATTAGCTGGAAAATGAATTTTCAAACTGTAAATACCGAAAATGAATTTGTTGCACACCGGACGCTTAATTTTGAAACATCGATAAAAGTATCGCAAAATACCACTCGCAATACCTCAAATTATAGTTCAAAGTTCAAAAGATACAACTGTAATCGATTACCGATTACAACGGCTCGCAGTAAAATTCCTCTTTCCAATGAATTTTTCTTCTTTCTCCTTTTTATTAAATATTCGATCGTATTAAATTCGAAGCATCGGTCGTCAACGATCCACGATGGTAACAAAAGTGTTAACACGCGATAGCGACCACAAATTAGTTCAATCATTAGTTTAATCGTTCGCAAGGAATCGGATCGTTGCGACGCGGTATCCCTTCTTTATCGAAACCCTTTTCATTTCCTAATTTGTTTTTTGTAATTAATCCGTCTCGGGTAGCTGACCGCTTCCTCTCATCATTTGTAAATAGATCACATCGCGAATCACCGTGTACATACGACAAAGTAGCTCATGAACGTTCGCCGTTGGAAAATGCCGCCCAACGACGTTCGATTTTTCTCACTTTCTAATCGCGACCGATCGAAGCCACCCAAAGGGCACGAGAAACTGGCACGAAAACTTTGACGAATCCCGCAAGATTGATGGTCGCTTTTAGAAAGGAAGAAAATGTCAAAAGATGATTTTCCACGTACCACGAACTGCTTTCGACGAAACACGAACAGTTCCTTTTTTGGATTTTCGTTTTTAGAATTTTTAATCCTCGACGATTCGCCGAACTTTATCGAACGTTCTTCGTTGTCTTTTTTCTTTTAACGTTTCGTTTTTATCAAGATTTTTCTCCTTTTTAACCGGGCCTCGAAAACGCTCTCCCTTTCTTCGCTTTTTATCGCAGACTCGTCGATACGTTTTTCTTTTATCGCTTTTAACATCCTTTTTGTGGCGACTTCCCGCGCCGGAAGTCGGTCGAACTTGTCGATTGATTTGATCGAAGAGGACGGAGAAAGGGGAAAGAGTGAGATTTGTCCCGAAAAAGGAACTCGAGGATCTTTCGTCGAAAGTTTCGCAACGATTTCGGTCCGCGGTTTAATTAATTGCGAGGAGGATATAATACGTGAAAAAAAGATTGTGCGAGCGTGTGGAGGACGAAGAGGAGGGAAGAGAGCATCGAATGAGAAAGAGAGTGTCGAGTGAAAAGAAATTTAATGTTTCCTATTGAACGAGGAAGAACAAAAATATAACAAAAAGATGATTATGTAGATGTTTACTTAAACGGCGAGATTTGTAAATAATCGTAGCTCACTGTAGCTGGTCAGTTGGGCATTTAAATGATACGCGAAACAAACAAACAAATTAAAAAGAAAAAGAACGAAAAAAGAAAAAGTACGCAAGTACTGAGGAAAAAAAAAATGAATGAAATCGAAGGAAAAAAGGGAAGATAAAAAGAAATACGAGCGCAATCCTCTTTTGCGCAATCTTGCGTCGGTGAAATGTACACGAAAATATATTTTTTTTTCTCTGTTCGTTTGTTTGTTTGTTTTTTTCTTTTTTTCGAAATGCGTCGATATTACTTCGAGCATCGAGATGAAAAATAATACTTGGAGGCTAGGTGATAATTCGTAAGTCGTAAGGTACACTACGTAAATAAAATGATAAAGAAAAAAAAAAGAACGTAATTAGATAAACGTGTAATTAAGCGACAAGATTTGAAAACTCCACGTATACTACACTTACTAGCGAATAATTTTGCCTTCATTATGGAAAAGTGGCTGGCACCGAGATGATGCACCAAACGAATAAAGTTGCTACGAATAGAAGAAGGAAAAAAAAAGATTAAAAAAAAAAATAATACAACTGCAAACGATATGATTCTCTTGTCTCTGACTAATGGCACACATCACTTGTCGTCACCTTCGAGTTCACCTCCTTCGATCCTTTTCATTCTTTTCTGATTTTTTTCTTTTTTCACCTTTCTGTTGGTTTTTTTTTTTCAGGTTCTGTTCCGTTTTAACCCTTAACCCTTTCGCTACTAGGTGGTGATTGTGGTCGAAATTCGAAGCGTTCATGTTTTTGAACGTTTCTATTTTTGTGATTAATTTGTTAAGTTAATGGTAAGAGAAAGTTCCTTGGGAACAGAGGGGATAAAATCGCGAAGAATACTTATTTCACGAAATTTCTTATCGAGGTAATTTGATGTAGGCAAAGGTAACTGTAGTGGAAGGGTTAAGCACCGTGACTGGGCCAGATTTGACCCTGTCGAAATTGAATTCATAGCTTTTTTATTCGAAAGCTGCAAAATTAAGTTAAACCCATAGCTTTTCTATTTGAAAACTGCTAAATTAAGTTAAATCGATAGTTTTGCCTTTCGAAAGCTACTAAATTAAGTTAAATCCATAGTTTTGCCTTTCGAAACCTACCAAATTAAGTGAAATCCATAGTTTTGCCTTTCGAAAGCTGCTAAATTAAGCTAAATCGATAGTTTTACCTTTCGAAAGCTGCTAAATTAAGTTAAATCGATAGTTTTGCCTTTCGAAAGCTACTAAATTAAATTAAATCCATAGTTTTGCCTTTCGAAAGCTGCTAAATTAAGTTAAATCGATAGTTTTACCTTTCGAAAGCTGCCAAATTAAGTTAAACCTATAGGTTTTCTATTTGAAAGCTGCTAAATTAAGTTAAATCGATAGTTTTGCCTTTCGAAAGCTGCCAAATTAAGTTAAATCCATAGTTTTGCCTTTCGAAAGCCGTGAAATTAAAAGAAATCCACAACTTCCGATCTATCACTCATTATTTCTTGATGGCAGACATAAAAACGATCAATGTTGGCCCTAATCGTACCTCTATATTTCTAAATTCAAACCATTCTAATAATTTGTTTATTCAGTTTTGCTTTGAATCGCTTTCGTTTCCATTTCGAAAGACAGACAGATGAATTTCAAGAACAATTAACGGATTAATAATTACGTATAAGATTTGTATATTATTTCTTCGCCGAAAGCGACAGACGATTGATCTGTCTGTTTGAAAATGATTCGTTTTAATTTATCATTCGGACACACACGACACAGACCCGGGGCCAAGCGAGGAGGCAAGAGGGACGCGGATTTCGTGTCCTTTATCGAATCGATCGAAGCCAAGCACCTTTCCAAAAAGAAAAGAAGAATAAACAAGTAAAGCACGAAGCCAAAATGGAAGCGAGTTCGATCGCATAGGTTGGACAGAAGCGAGGACGAACCAGAATTCTGTCGAAAATTGATTCGTAATCGTAGCATGGTCGACGACCTGTCGTTAGTAACTAAGAGGCCTTAATATATTGCGTTTACGGTAAATACACACGTACACACATGCTCGAGTGTAAGCAAAACACACTTGTAGAATAGAGAAGGAAAGATATACACGAGAAAATTGATATAGTACACGGCAACGATTTATGAAAGGAAATTATGGAATCTTACGACATCATTGATGAATTGTATAAAGATATTAAGTAGGCAAAGCAAATGAAATTACAAAGATCGACTTCGTTTGATCGTTTAACATTGTATTATATAACAAACGACGTTGTGCGAAACAGTTCGCAGCTAAAATAACACATTCGTGTTAACGAACAAAAAAAGAAAAAAAGTGTCGTAAGATTCTAGAAAATCGATTTTAAACACGGCACCTCGTTTCATTCTGCGTCGATCCGATGCCGACAAGCGAAAAAGTTATTGTAATAAATCGTTGTGGCTATAAATAGCGCGAGCAATATGCAAATGAAATGCACGGTGATCAACGCGTGTAGGTGTCGCAATTGTTTCGTCACCGAGTGACAAATTGCGATTTGTTCGCAATATCGTAATGTTGGTTGGATAATTAATCGACGAAAAAGAGTGAAACGGACGAGAGCGTACACGTATTACGGTACAAATCAAGAACTAACAGTTTGATGTCTAAATTTGTAATTTGCAATTTGACAAGGAGATAGTTCCACGTCTTGTATATTACAATTTTCTTTTTAAAACGAATAGTTAATAATTAAACAATTTTTAGCTATATCGTAATTTTCAAACATAAGCTCATCGGTAAAATAATTATCCGAAATTTTGTTTATCTACTAGATTATTAGATCAATTTATTAAAATTGAAACATGATTATTTTCGGATTCGTCAGTCAGCCGATAATACAGTTGCTCTTAAAAATATTCGGACGCCCTTTAAAACACAATTTCCTCTTTTGATATTGGACCAAATGACTTGAATTTTTTTTTGAGAAACTAGAAGAACTAGTTTACTAGATGAAAAAAAAAAATGTTGAAAAAGTCTCAGTTGGTTGAAATTATGAAGGATACAGCGAGGATCACGTTTCTCAACTTTTTTTATCCGAGCCAATAATGAAAATTGAAAACATACTTTTCGTAGATTTCAGTAAGTTGTATGTATAGACAAGTTTTCGTCGAAATCGGTTAACACATCTAGAAACTACAAGCAATTGAAATTCTCTCAATAATTTAATTTAATTCTCACTAGTCAATTACTAGTTCTTTAATTTTTAAGAGTGGTCAACTTCTGATCCATTTACCGGATGTTTAAATATATTTTTCAAATTTGTATAACTTAACTTTTTTTTAAAAGTGCTCTTGTTACATAATCTAAAATGCTTAAAGAATGTCTCCAGTCATCGACTCTCGCCATTTAATGACAGAGCAAGCGGTTACCATTATTCGCGTGGAAGATTTTTCTTAACTGGTCAACTACTGGTACTATTACTTTAAACTAGTTCTTCTAGTTTCTAAAAAAAAAGACAAGTCATTTGGTCCAATATCAAAAGAGGAAATTGTGTTTTAAAGGGTGTCCGAATACTTTTAAGAGCCACCGTATGTGATATTTCGTAAAAGTTGGGTAAGATTATAAACAGATCGACGCAGATTGCGACGAGTCAACTCGTTCCTGTACAAAGATGTCGGTCTCTTTATTTATCTTTTTGTTTCCGAATAGTAGATTAGGTACGTATCACGAATAGAACAAGAGAGAGGATGGTCAATATCATTCGCACGTGCCACGTTTACAGCGTATCTCATTCTAAAAAGGACTCGACCGATCGTAGTTCTTCCCTGGGAATAAACAGTTCTTCGCATCAGCACTGCCAGTTTAGCATCGTTAACGGAGATATCGCCATCGACCACGTCCATCTTACAATTAGTTTTTTTCTCGCGTTCGAATCAACCATCTATCGCATATCTGTGACAATGGTAAATTATAAACTCTTTCCTTTTCAATCTTTCCATAAAAAAAAAAAGAAATAAAATAAAATCTAACTTCTTTTTGATTGCCCTTTGGATAGATTTAACCCTTGCGATTGTAACACTTTGACTGCCTTTCATTTGAATGCTTTGTAATTTTTCGTAATTTCTATTATTCAGAATTTCGAGTATACCTAATACAACGATTTCTAATTATGCAAGCGACTAATTTCTACGGAAATTTAAGCGTCACCCACACACGAGTGACGCGGCGGTTAAAGTGTTAAACGGGTGATGGGATACTTGTGTGTCTGCCTCGTTATCAATTCGCTAGATTAGAAATTTTGAAATCGTTAGATCAAGATTCGACAGAATATCGAGCGGAAATGGTAGAATTTTTTAAAAATTCGGGACACGCGACGATCAGAATATTAACCGTAGCGACGTAAGCGGGTTTAATCTAATTTTCCAGCTATTTGACAGTCTTTTTAGTGTTCGAAATATTTGAGAATCTGTTGATTTTTATTCCCTTCTTTAGTTTTCTATATTTTGATACCGATGAAACTGAAATATCGTATTTTAGAATGCTCCGATAAATTAAATCTGGTGACTCAGAGGCACCACTCGAGTGCAAAGGGTTAAGTTTCGTGCCCATTTTGCTGCTCCCAGCATTCAACCGTTTATTTTCAACGAAACATGTTATTTTTACAAAGCTTTGAAATACAAAGTGTCGGTTAATAAAACACTCGTCCCTTAATGAAAGAGTACTCGATATTGCGAGGGTTGATTCGAACATAATGACTGTTAAATTCCATAACGAAAGGGTTAAGAAGAATTCATTCCACAAACCGTAGCTAAATAACACGAAACAACAAGTACTTATATGAAAAGTATATTTGGTCGCGTGTGTGTAATACCTGTAAAGAAAAAGAAAAAGAAAAATAAGAAGGAAAATATTCAAAACCTTAATCAACAAATCGTGTAAATAATTATATTAGCGTGTAACCCGAAGAATTTGCGTACCTTGAAAGTAGCTCGAAGCCTTTTCACGATTAGGGTTAAAGAATTAGCGCCGAAGTGGCTCGAAAAGGAGGAGAAACGATGTAAACAATCAGACATAAGGAGAAGAAAAGGAGATAAATAAAAACACCTCGATCGTGTTGTATATAAATAAAAATAAACTTAGGAGTACTCTGATTTAAGGTATCGTTAAGGTTTCAAGGTTTTAATCGTACAGGTGTGTGTGTGTGTACTTAAGGGAAGGAAATTCAGATAGAAACAGGCAGACACACGTATTTTCTAGGATTTTAACCCTTCTGTCGTGTTAAATATCTAGCGTATATACAAACGAGACAAAATCGAGACGTTCGATCGTTATAAATCGTTGTAATATGTAATCGATATGAATTGAGAAATTTGACGGGTTCGCTGAGACCCAGACGCACAATAGAAGGGTTAAGAAATCGCCCTGGGGTTGAGACGAGCTTCGAGCTTCGAGTTTTGATCCTTTCGTACGAATTGAAATCTAGTTTTCCTTTTTTCTCCCGTTAATCTTCCATTCCCCGAGTTAGCTTGTAAGTGAAAAATATTAAAAAGAAAAAAAAAAGAAAAATACACACACCGACACAATACAAAACTCTGTACACGGAAGTTTTTTTTTTTCGAGAACCTTGGCACAAAATGGTTCGTGCGTCGGACAAAAATGAATTTTTGCTCGAACGAACCGCCACGTTTTTACTCTCTCTCTTCGACATCGTACGTATGTGTAAGATAAAAATAATAATAAGAAAGAAGAAAAATAAAAAAAAAAAATTGTGGAGAAGTTGAAAATAATAGCTGGTATTTAGATACTAGGCTCAACGATCCGGCACTTATCGATTCGAAAAACGACAAGAAAGAAAAGAAAAAAGAAAAAAGAAAATAGACGATTTTTTAGCTGCTGTTCGAATGCATCTCGCGCGAGGATATATTTTTTTGTAATCGAAAAGTATTATTGCGACATAGTTTTACTCGCAGAACTCGAAAGAAAAAGGTACACTTTCGCTCTCGAACACCTCTCGAATTCTTCTTGGATCCCGCACTCGTTTTCTTCTATTCGAAAAGCCTGGCAATCGTCGAGTGCGACCAGTGGATTCACGGGAATAAATAAGTGCGAGTGCTCGATCGTTGATCGATTTTATTCATCGTCTATTTAAATGTTCTGCGTGTTTCCCTTGTTCTTGGTGTCTCGTAATTTGTAAATATCTGACGGGGTTGGGCGTTGTTTCGAATGGACGATTCTAACGGCGAACGGAGACGTTTTATTCGATCGAAATTGCGAATGATAAATCATTATTTTGTTAGCCCTTTGACTACGAAAGGCGTACGTATACACCCTCAGGAATCTATCGATATATACGAAAGTAAATTGTAAGATTTCAAATAAAAATTAACTTAGCTTTGAATATAATTTTTCTTTCTTTGATTTTTAAGAAAACAATTTTTCATCGCTTTTTACCGTCCCGTGCCGCAGTCAAATAGTTAGAATAAAAATTGGAATAAAACAGCAACCATCAGGTACCTTATTTGGATAACTTTCGAATGAAATTTCCAACAAAACGTTCTATTATTACACAGAAGATTATTAACTAATCGCGAGTAAAATGTTATTTCTTGTTCGCAACAATGCCCAACACTGATTAACGATAATCAGCCAATCGGAGTCCTCGCGTTTGAAAAATTATAACAAAATTTCTCTGTGATAGTTGTTCGAACAAAACGACAACTTTCAAATTACACATTGAGTCAGAAATTTCTCGATTTTAACAATGATACGATAGGAATTCCTTTAACACTTTGATTGCCACGGTGGTTACCGATGACTTACACTCAAAATTTTTTACAATCAAATAATTAATAAAAGAAGTGATGAAATAAAACACGGATAGCGTTAATATTAACCCTTTGCACTCTATTTAATTTACTAGAGTATTTTGAAATATGAAATTTAAGCTTTCTTCCGATTAAAATATAGGAAAAAATAAATCCATTGGCATTTGCAACTCTTTTCTTTTAAAATAATTTGTTTAATTTTCGGAAGTTTCGCTGCAAAAGCGGACTAGATCTGTACGTATCGAAAAATGCTTCGACCGCAAAGGGTTAAGCTGATAATGCTATTAAATTTGACAATTAACGGATTGTATTCTTAATAATCGGAATTTCAGCGTGTCTGACTACATACGTCCGTTTTCACTGTGCCAGTGAAAGTGTTAATGATTGATTTGATTGAAAATAAGGGGATGATAATTAATTCTGATCGTTCGATGTATACTATTTTGTACGTAATTGTATTGTTATTCACGCGAGGACTATTTGAATGCGGTTCGCAAGGAGAACGAACGCCGGAAGTGCGTTTCATTTAACCCCTTAATTAAGGCTGGCAATCAGCATCGTCTGTTGTATATACAGTGAATCTTCGTCGGCGATACGTGTATGTAAAGTGATAAGGCGTGCGGAGAGCTCTTTTTAGAATTTTACAATTTGTACATGGGGTGTTTTTTATTTTCACGAAATCATGGTAAATGCATTTATGGTGTGAAGAAATGTTTCAGAGGAAGATTGAATATCAAAATTCATAAAAATAAGAAAATTTATTACAAGGATTAGAAATTTCGTTGAAATTCCCAACAGACTTATCCTTCATCCTGTGTTATTTATATTATCCAGTATCCTATATAAGTATTATTTACATTATTTAGTATTCTAAGCAAAAATAAATTTATAATTAACAATGATTCATATTTTATTTCGTATGCTTACAAGTTTTAGAATCTTTCACCCTTAGAATTCATAATAAATTGTAAATTGGTAATTTAGTATACACCTGTCCTTAAAAAATTCTCTGGGTCACAATTGACCCTGTTGGTTATAGATATAAAATACATTAAGAGACATTGTTTCACACCAGGGGTAACGAAGGGTTAAATTTTGATCGAATTGAACGAAACACCCCGTATAATGTATATTCCACAGATACATATAAATATATAAACGGATTCTTTCGACGCTATAACACATCGTAGAATGATATTTTCAAAGGCAAACGAGCATCGCATCATCGACTGATCACTGTACTTCTTCACTCGAGCTCGAACCACACTTAAATTCACGGCCAAAGTAACGTTTAGAGATGCTCGTAAGCCTTCTACACACACACACGAACACTTGTACCTTTCGCACCTGTGCTGAGACACAGAGGGTGAGCTTGGAATAATAGCAACCCCTTCCTACTGTTCCAAAAAATATTCTCACTGATAATATCGACTCTCGAACTGCCACGTTACGACACCATTTTGAATATTTCTTATTTTATATCGATACTGTATGGGGATGGAAGGGTTTGTAAAGTTTGACGAAATGGAAAGTTGTTGCAATTATTTGTCGATATAAGATAATTTTAATTACCAAGGTATCCATATCCTGTATATAAGATCGCAAAGGGATAGATATGGAATTTGGAAATTAATTAAAAAATATTCTGTATTGAAGATTTGATTGCATAGCGATTCGAGGGTTGATAATTTAAACGAATCGTACAAAATTCACGTAGTATTCGAAATTTTGCAGAAGTTGGAATTTTGTGTTGTTTCAACTCGCCCCCTGTGCGAAGCAGGAACATATATGTTTCTCTTCCTTCTTCTCAAGCAACCACCTCGAGCTTTGTTAACGATCCTGCGTGGAGATCCGACAAGATTCCATCAGGAAATCGTCGATCCTTTCGCTCGAACTTGTATTTAATTGAAAAACTGTAATATACTAGCGTCGTGGCCGGAATAGAAACGGTGGTTTAATAATAAACTCGTAGATAAGTATAGGGAGACGAAGTAGAGAGGCTGATTCTACGCCGTGTAATTTTTGTATTTTCGACGATCGTCGTCCCCGACCTGTACCATTTAATATACAATTGTAATTGTAAAACAAGTACAACATTCGCAGCGTTCTTATTACAGTTAGTATAGAGTACAGCGATAAGAAGTTGCACGTTTTGTAATATAATAGAGAGGAGATGCCGGAGTTGCGAAGGATGCGGCGATTTTCTGACGAAGAACATATTTTTTACCATTTTTTCTCGTGAAATTTCATAATATTACGAACGACGATAACTGTTAACCCTTTCGCCACTGACATCTGCGACTATCGAATGCTTCTGTGCGTTATTAATATACCGATGGAAAGTAGTTTTCAAAATAATATTTTTATACAATAAATTTTTGTTGCAAAAAGTACCAAAAAATTTGTGTCAAGAATTTAACCCTTTGCACTCGAAATTTCCAGCTATGCTTCCAGAAACCGAAGGTGTTAGAAATATTTGAGAATCTGTTTATTTTTATTCCCTTCCTTAATTTTCTATAATTATACTACGACAAATTAAATATGGCGCCTCAGAGTCACCAGGCGAAGGTGTTAGAAATATTTGAGAATCTGTTTATTTTTATTCCCTTCCTTAATTTTCTATAATTATACTATGACAAATTAAATATGGCGCCTCAGAGTCACCAGGCGAGTGCAAAGGGTTAATATATAAACGCAAACTGGATAATTTCGTCTACCGTTTTATTTAATTTTATTCGCAGCATCGTGAAATTTCCTTCGAGCGTCCGTTATTTTAACAAATACTTTGCACAGAGCGTTCATAGTCGGCCTTAGTAACGAAAGGGTTGATCTCGGAAATCTAATTAATCGACGATAAGACGGAAAGTGTCCACTGATGGATCGTCGATAATGTTCGAGGCTGTTTCGTCTGGATATTTATTCTAGAAAACACGTGATACAAAAAAGAGAAAATGAAAAGAATCGAAGGCCGTCTGTAACGGTGGCAAACGTGTACTCAATGTAAATAGGAGAGAGACTGTAAAGAAGATGATTAATTAATTATTGCGTGTCTACGAATGCCTATCTGTTTAATCTACGTAACGAGAAGGAAGCAAATTAATTGCTGATCAAACTATTAACTAAAATAACTAAACGACAGTTTATATTCTATCTCTGTGTGTGTCGGTTTCGATTGGACATAGATTTTGTATCATCCCCATTTTTCTCCGTGTATGGTGTGTAGCCAGGGGGTCGATTTCGAGGGATGCGACGACCAGAATAATTCTTCCTTTCAATTTCGAGTGATTTTTTAAGGGAAGCAATTTTTGATCGAAATTTATCAGACGAGTAAGCCTTACAGTAAAGCAACTTCTTTTTTTGCTTGTTAATTATTATTGGATTCTTGGGAAGTTCTTACGGATTAAAATTATTATTTTTTCGAAGTAATTTTCTGAAGAATATAAGACGGCCATAGCCGTCGTTTGAATGCACAATCACAAGGAGTTGGAAATTTTAATTTCAGATTTAACACGTTGGCTGCCACGGGGGTCATCGGTGACCGGCACCCGAAATTTTGTACAATCAAATAATTACCAACAGATATGATAAAATGAACCACGGATAGCGTTAACATTAAGCTAATAATGCTAGCTATCGAGTTGAATAGTTACATTTGAAAATTAGTTGATTGTATTGTTAATCATTAGGATTTCTGTCCGTTTTCACTGTGGCAATCAACGTGTTAACTTCTCCTTTTGCAACTTTATATTATTTAATAAAACAGTAGTGCTTTTCAATTACGTAATACAACCGACTTAAATAAAAAATAAAAAAACATAGAATAATGGCGTTTCATAGCGTGATCCTATCATTTACAGCTCCTAAATTAAAAGATTCCAGCTTAGATATTTTTACGCTAATACGACGCCTCGGATGGGTTAAATGAAAAATAATAATTCCAATCAAATTTACCACTTACCACCACTTCGTATACGAATACAAAATTAATCATACTATGACGCAACGACTAATTGATCCTTGAAAGAATAGTTCACAAAATTCTGACCTGTATCCATCGAAATCGAGCCCGTGAATTGTAGATTCGATCGTGTCTTTCACAACTAAGTAGTGTTTGTAAATCGATTTGCGATAGACGGTGTCGCGTTTCTTCGAAGCTAGCTGATAAAACATTAAGCGTTAAGTACGATATAAAAGAAAAAAAGAGGCAACTAAAAATTAAGAAATATGCTGTCGCGTCGATTCATTGCGAACGAAGCAGGTGAAAGAAAAATGGAATTCAAAGAGAATACTCGACGTGTACGATATCGATCTTGATCGCTGTCGATAGAATATTTCAAGATTTATCGTGCATTCGTGGATGTGTTTACACGCTGCTGGTGATCAGTTTTGAGAATCGAACAAAAAGAAAATTATTATAAAATAACTGTCGTTTTACCGAGACTTTTAACCCTTTGCACCCTTTGAACCAATTCGGTAATTATAAGCACGGTTATCAAGGATTTATGAATAATTTTTTGATAAGAGAATGAAACGTTGAAATTTGTCGTTCGTGTGTATCGAATTCTGCGTTCAATGGTTTCTTAATTAATTTTGCTGATTGCAAGACAGAGTTTTGTTAATTTTATTAACCGTGAAACAGTTCTTGCTATCGGTCTCATTGAAATTGTGAAATTTTAGAATATAAAACCGTCTATGAACAAATTTTACTTTGATTGGCTGCCCAACGGCGCAAACGCCATATTTCCGTCAAATATATGAATAAGAAGGCAAAGAATTTTTAATTAATACGCAAGAAATTTGATCGTACGAATTTTAAGGGGCTGATATGCGTCATCGAATCTTCCCAGATTTATCAAAAAATATAGTCCAAAGTTTAAAAATCCTCAAAATAAATAATTAAGGCAGAATATTTAACATTCCGAGCGCAAAGGATTAAAATTCTATTCGAATACACTTTAATTATCAATTAACCACTTTGCACTCGGAGCATTTTTGGACACGATTGAATTTAGTTTTCTACTTTTCTTAATTTTCTATATTTTAATATAAACAAACATTAAATTTCACATTTTAAAATACTCTGGTAAATTAAATACATCCTCTCAGACAGGGCAATCGAGTGCAAAAGGTTAAAAACCCGTCATTAGATTTTCTATAATATCGTGATCGAACAATTCAAGATTTCGCAGCTGAAATTAGGTGAAAATTAATGGCAAAAATATTTCTTCAGGAATTTATTCAACCAAGAACAAAAGCTAAATTGATTAAACCCTTATTTCTGAAACTCGAAAATCGAGTTTTCTCGACGAAGAATCGAGCGATCTTTGTGTCACCACTTGACCGACCGATACTTCTCGATATATGCACATTTGTCGTCGTAGAATGGAAGTTCACGGATGATCGTAATCGATTTCCAGCATTTTTAATTTGCCCAGCGAGCGACAACTTTCCAAGTGAACAAAAAAAATAATCAAATAACCCGGGGGAAAACGATGAATCAAAAAGCGACACGTGGGCGAAAAGAAATACGAATATGCAAATGTTCTTACACATACATACACGCACGCCGATTAAACTTTCATTATACTTTTGTTTCGAGGTCGTTGATCGTTTAAAGTGGACCCTTTCGCAGGTAATCTAGTGGAATCGAAGATTTATGACGGATATTTTAACGCTTCATAGAAATTTCATTAATCTTAGTAGATGAAGTACTGAGAAAATAAAAGATAAATTTTGTTAAAAGTAAAGATGCTATCTGATCGGTCGAAGTGTTGAGTTAATTTTTATAGATTTCATGTATTTTGACCCACGAACGGCGAAACTGGGTCGATTGTGGCCTTGAAATAAAACATTTCAACGCAACACGTTTGTATATTAGATAAACAATATTTCAGAAAAGAATGGTTTGAATTGTTAAAAATCAAACGGATAATAGTCCAGTAATTCTCAGATTATATTATATTAGGTTGGGGAAAAAGAAATCCATTATTTTTTCGGTAGATGGCTGTAGTGATCGATATCTCGTAAATTATCGATCAAACAATTTCAAATTTATGCTCGTTGTCAAGGTAACAGTTCGCACTAAAAGAATTCGTTTGCAGTTTTTTGTTTTGTCCATTCAGTTCTGAGTTACACGGCGTTAAAGATGGAAGTCAACAAAGAGAAAATTCGGTACATTTTACAGTTTTTCTTTGATAAGGGCGAAAATGCAAGTCAGGCGGCTGAAAATGTGAATAGTGTTTATGGTCCCGATACTGTAACAGCTAATTACGCGCAATTTTGGTTTCGTCGATTCCGTTCGGGTATTTTTGACGTTAAGGATGCCCCTCGCACAGGCAGGCCCGTCGTCGAAAATGTCGACAAAGTCACTGAAATCATCGAAGTGGACCGGCATGTTAGTAGTCGTAGTTTTGATGCATCCACCATACAGTCCGGACCTCGCACCAAGCGATTACCATCTTTTTCTTGCATTGCAAAACTTTTTTAGTGATAAGAAATTGGCATCAAGGGAAGAGTGTGAAAATCAATTGCTGGAGTTTTTCGCTAATAAGGACCAAGACTTTTATGAGAGAGGCATAATGAAGCTACCATTAAAATGGCAACAAATTATAGAACAAAATGGTGCATATTTGACCTAAATCGGACAATGCAAAACATGTTAAATAAAGTCTTGAAGTTCACGTAAAAATAATGGATTTCTTTTTCCCCAACCTTATATATCTTCAGTATCTCAAATTTGCAAATTCTGTCCAAATGTGAGGCTTGGAATGCTTCGATCCCCATACTCGGTGATATTAACCGATCCAATTTGATTTTCGTGGAACGTATAATGCTCGATTAAATGCGAAAGGGTTAAATTTCTACGATTCGTCGATCGAACACGACGAGAAAACAAATATTCTTCGGATAGAAAACAAATTCACACTATCGCGGTATGATTCATTTGATCAGTTTCAATTTTCGTCCAGTATATTTTGATAAACGTTCGTTTATTTTTCTTGTGTGAACAATTTTATCGGAATTCTCGTTGTGCTCGAGTGGAAACAACAATGAAATAACAAACAATTGTATATCGTACCAGCGGGTATTATTTTTATCGAAACTGAAAGTTTAATCGAAAGTATTGGATTGGTAATCGAATTCGCGATCTTTGTATAATAAAAATCATACAAATTCCAATAGGGATAGAAAAAACGATTAAAAATATGGTCGAAGATGATTGGCTCGAATGAAAACTACTCTGTTGGATTGTAACGTGATTTATTATGTTTTTATTAAATCATTCGATTATTTTCTGTTTGACGACAGTTCGTAACGCGTTAACTTTGAGCGCCATGAAAAAATGGATTCGATAGGGAATCTATGTATTTGTAATTTTATTTTCCACAAATTTCGTATACTGTTATTTAACTCATTCTGTTGTGCAATAGTAATTAAGTAAATAACATAGCAGCGCCCGCTCTAGCGATCACGTCGCCATGGACAATATATTTCTTAAATAAAGTTATATATTTTTTAGCTTTTAGGCATAAATAATATAAATACGCTACGCAGTGTAAATTTTTAGCGAACGAAAGAATCGATATATGAAATTTTCTATTAACTGGGTATTTAACACATCAATATTTTTCTCACACTTATAGCCCAAATGGCGCCCCAGACAAATGTCCGGGTTGCCCGCGCCTAGAGCGGACGCTGAACATAGTTTCCATTAAAATTGATAACGAATCTTAATAACAATTACAAATATCGAAAACATGGCGCTTAAGGTATTAACAAATAATTCTTCAAGAAAAGGTAAATTCATAGATCGCGAATTTCACCCTTTGTAGACAACTGGTTACTTCTTGAAATCTGTATTTTTATTGAACAAACTCTCCAAAGTTTGACGTGTAACCAACGATCATACGACTTAGTACAGACTTCGTCGAATATCTAAATTAAACATTGTAAATATTTCTAAAAGCCGATAACAATAAAACGATCAGTCTACAAATTACCAATCAAATATTGAAAAAATCGTTGGAAATCTTCAGGCGATCGGTATTTGACACGAATAAAATGAATACTAAAAACAAAAACAGAAAAGAAAAAAAAAGAAACAAAAAACCAGAGTATCGAAGACTGGCAATCAAAACTAAACGTAGGCAGATATTAAACGCAGATTTATTCTGTCGTCTAGCACGATCGTGCTTGGTGTATCGTCGTCTCGAATACGAATGATTTCACTTGAAAATTGAGGCAAACATTGGCAAAGAATCGAATGGATAAAAATTTGGTAACTGTTTGTTTATTCTGAGAACGATCGTGTTAAGACGGGAGAAGGTCGGCGGGATAAAACTAATTGCAAATTCTATGCAAACCACTCCTTCGACAAGAAATACATAGATCGTACAGTTTTGCGAGTAAAATACGCGTCTAATGTAACGCTAGTGAGTAGATAGGTAGGTACCTGCATTTCATGAAATTTAACATGCTTGAATAGCTCTTCAATAAATCGTTATACATGTTTTGATAAATCCTTGTCTTTTTTTTATTCGTCCCTTCTATCGTTTCTTTTCAAAATTGTAACAGTCGACCGGCTAGCTAAAATACAGGAGATATTTATTTTTGAATTAGAAGAAAGTAATTTTGTTTAATTGAAAATTCATTTTTAATCAGTATTTTACTGTCTACAGTGGTCATATAAGATGTAAATGTATCAAACAACCATTTTTCTCTTCAAATTGTGTTAAAAGATAGGTTTATCGTTTTGAACTCAGATTGGATTAAAGTTTTGCAATATTTAAATGATTTACCTATTATAAAGTAATAAAAGTTCGGGATACAGTAACTTGTACTTTAATTACAATATTTTTAGTGTTAACGTTTCTTTGTACATCGGTAAGGAAGAATAGCCATGATATTTTCTACTAATTTATTCGATAAATTAAGGGGGTAGACTCCTTTGAGGCCAACTCCGAATCGATCGAAGCGCCTTTTTAGACAAACTAATGCTATGTAAAATATCCAACTGCAAAAGTGGACATTTGGTAATGCGACATCCGACGGCAGTACTTATAGTTAAATTCTTTTTCTGTATTATCTCTCAATTATCCCATTGCCTGTTGTCATTTTCCTAAATGACAAATGAAAATCTCAAAGGCATAATTGCCAGATCTCATCGTTCTTTAACGATGTTGCCATATCTACTGCAATAATTCTGCCCATTTGTAAATCTTGACGGAACTCTGTTCCAGCCTCGAGCCAGCCCAGCGTCTGAATGAAGGTGCAGAACTATCGATAGCCGTTATGTTGATAGCTTTTGATAGTTTCATACCTTACTATTGATAACGATCGATTCTTTTCGTTTCGAAATAAATCTCGAAAGCATAATTTCCAAATCTCATCGTAGCAGAGTTCTG
Source organism: Stelis phaeoptera (assembly GCA_943735885.1). Classification (NCBI taxonomy): domain Eukaryota; kingdom Metazoa; phylum Arthropoda; class Insecta; order Hymenoptera; family Megachilidae; genus Stelis; species Stelis phaeoptera. The sequence continues at coordinate 12,570,905 of OX030933.1, forward strand.
CCACCCGGTTTCTCAAATATAAAAATTGACAGCTAGAGATAATGATAAAGCAATATAGAAATATAGATAATGATAAAACAATAATTTGTGTAATTATTAAACTTCTTATTTATACTTTCAAGAACATTACATATACATGCTGTCCCTGAATTATTGCAAGAATCGAAAATGTGAGGTGAACCAATTCTGAACAACAATTTCCTTTGCAAAAATATCGGATAGGGTTTCGTTTTTAAATTAAAAACATCGACTAATCACAGCGCGCACTATGTTCTCCCGCTAGTGTTGTCCGCATGATGTTAGTACAACTAATATCAATAATAAAATATAAAAAATTAAGTAGAATAAACGAAAGAACCGAATTACATACGTGATTTCCTGGTAGAAGCAATAAATTAAAATTTTTTTTCGCTATTTGAAATGAAAAAGATTTTAAGAATTTCCCACATTAAATGTAAAAAAATGGAGACAAAATTGAAATTTGTTATTGATCATCGCTGTTATTTGGTCATCGGACCGATCCTGGCCCTTCTTCAATGTATGTATATGTATAATCTGCTGCGTAAAACAGCTGATGGGTCGACCGGGTTAATGAGTGCTGCATTTCATATGTTTTCTTCCTATACGGTCAGAAAAGGACAAAGCGAAAAAAGACAGTGACCGTGCTTTTCTGATCGTGTGTCGGAAAAACATATGAAATGCAGAATTCGTTGACCCAGCCGTCCCATCAGCTGTTCTGCGATACAGATTTTATACATCGAAGAAGGGCCAGGATCTGACCAAATGACAGCAATGAACAACGATAAATTTCAATTCTGTCTGCATTTTTAGGCGATTCTTAAAATCTTGTTCATTTGAAATAGATAAAAAAAAACAACTTATATTTATTCATTCTGCCGGGATATCGAATAATTCGGTTATTTTCTTACTAAATATGTATATGCGTAAGCATATAATACGTGTTACATGCTTATCAATTATGTCAATAAATAATAACTAAGTATGGTTTCAAACAGCAGATTTGTATCGTATTCTTTCTTTTTTGCATATGGAATACCAATAATATAACACGTAATTTTTACTATTTGGTACTTTAGAATACCATATCAAGAAGTTCATATGTAATTTCATTGATTAAAAAAATACTATTGCAAGTATGAATAAAATTCTCTATCACTGCACGCATTATAGCGTGCATTATAACGTATCATTTCATTCTCGAACCTCTTTTTCTTTGCTCGCGCTGTCCTTTGCTACGTTCACTCAATGAAAATCAAAATCACGGCTAGAGCCGATTCATTCGCGTTTTCCTGCTGACTAAAACGGCAACAGCGCGACAAAACTCTCGATGATTTTCGGCAACTATGCCTTTGATGTGCATGTATTCACGTGCTTGCGAATTACTGTTGGTGCCATCAAATCTATGTTACATTTACCGACTGATTCCTGTTTTTATCCAACCTGGTGGTAACATGGTCAAACCGGCTAAAATATACCATGAGCGCCCCACACAGAAAATCGTTGGACTATTCCTTCTGTCAAAATCTGTCAAATTGCGTGAAATGGTTATTCCGGAACTACGCCTTCAAGAAGTGATAAATCGGTGAAAATTGTGTTTCTGTGAGATTGTGCTATTAACCCACATGTGCGTGCAGTCCGTTTTTAGTGAGAAAGTCATTAAATCGTCGGATAAAAGCGAATTTTGGTACGACGTGCCGTCGGACAGCCATCTTCCTTTCTGACATCAAAATCTGTCTCAAGCTTACATTTTCGAAAATTAGATTTCATTCAACGTGTGGTGTTTTTTGGTAGTAAAACGGAGAGCACTGCACTCCGGTGAAGTCTAATGGTGAGTCCTATACCCGCAAAAACTTCATTTTTGCAATTACCGAAGCGTCGTTTCGGAATGATGAAATCGACTCTCTCTCTCACGCATCGCGTATACCTACATGGCCCCCGTTGCTTGTGTGAGTGCACGCACACAGGTCATGGCACACGGAGTCTACCCCCTTAAGAATATCTGCAGTTTTAGTACTGTGCGTCGTTTGAGTTTGAATTAGCGCGCGCTTTTTAAAACGGCGTCACTAGCGCCATCTAGTGGCGAATGGGGGAATTAACATAACAGAAAATCGTGTTTTTTCGAAAAACTGGAGACTTTTGAGCGTCGCTGACGAGCCTAAAGCGTTCTAGGGTTCAAAATTAATTAGAAAAATGATATCGCTTGTCGTTAATAGCGTTAATAACGAAAATAAGAAAAATAGCATTTGACGGATATCGAGACACTAGCGCCATCTAGCGGCAGAACTAACGGAACTAAATGATGCAACGTTCCAGATAAGAACGTGACTTTATTTCGTTTTTTCCAAAAAAAACTATTACATTTACGTGCTTTTGGAGCTCTTTAAACATTCCACACGAATAATCCACTTAAAATACCATCATTAACACGAATTTAGCGCCCTAACGTAATTAAAAACCGACAGAAATACACGTCATAAATATGAATATATTATATCGCCAACTTCTGCCTTCAAATTCTTCTAACACTTGGAAACAATGTATCGCTGGACCATCTAGAAATAAATAACATATTTTTCTATTGATTATTAATCCAATTTTCGCATAATATTAGGTATATTATGAATATAAATCATTTTCAAAGTTGGGACCACATTATCGGTGTACTAGGAGATGGCTGGAATATCGACTAGTTCCGCAGCGCCATCGCTAGATGGCGGTAGTGTTTCGATGTCCAAAAAGCGCTATTTTTTTATGCGATATCATTTTTTTAATTAACTTGGGACCGTAGAACGCTTTAGGCTCGTCAGCGACGCTCAAAAGTCGCTAGTTTTTCACAAAAAACGCAATTTTCTTTTCCGTTAGTTCCCGAGTTCGCCGCTAGATGGCGCTGAGTGTACCGTTTTCAAACCGCGCGGAAATATACAAAATATTTATATTTTGAACTTGTTAAATTAATTATCGTGCTAAGCGATGACGTTCCCTTGTAGTATTACGTAAGTTTTGTATATTATGGTGTTCAGATATAATATATTATCTATATTGCGTAATAAAACACGTTGTATGATTCATTCAGTTTTTACATAGAAATTGAACAATAATTTCAATTAATTAAATGATTACATACAATAAATCACATACCAGAATAATTTATACAATGTTGGTCGATATTAAAATTACATACATTATATTCTAGAAATTCACATAATTCCCTCTGTTATCTTTATAAAACATCGAATTACTGTACGAAGGGCAGGAAAATCATTTCTAATAATGGCTGACGAAGCAAGAATTTTTTACAAGCGGTTAATTGAAGAGATGGTTCAAGAATCATCATTGAGCAGAACACCGATTGGCAGTTCGGACATTGACGGCAAATAGCAGTCGCCAGACGAGAAATTACAGCCGCCGTGATTCTAATCCGTCTGTCGGACGCCATAACTTACGCTGTTAAGGAATCAAAGATAACAGCCAAGAAAATAATAAACCCTAATGAAACTGTTTGCAATGCTGATTAATGATAAAGGGAAGCTGGTCTTAGATTACACGTGGGCTGGCCCCTTTCCAATCTCCCTTTGCTACACTTCATCTACCGGAAGTCTGTTAATAATAAGCTTTTCGGCATCGTTGATTGTTGACTGGGAAACAATGAATTTCATGTATCGTTTAATTGAATGTCGAGGATAATATATTTTATTAGCTTCATCATTTTGTAAGTATTTAAATATCATAATTGTTATTAAACTAGATAACTATTGCTAAGTATAATTTTTTATTTTTACCGAGTATAACTGTTTAACTAGGTAACTATTTCCAAGTATGGGTATTAAAATAAGTAGCTATTACTTTGTAAGTATAATTATTAAACTGTTATTCGATATATTAAGGTATTACTAGTTATAACTATTTATCTAGATAACTATTGCCAAGTATATTTAATTAAATAACTATTAACAAGTGACACTATTTAACTAAATTACTATTACCAAGCAAAACTATTTAACTAAATTGCTATTACCAAGCGAAACTATTTAATTAAATTACTATTACCAAGCGAAACTATTTAACTAAATTACTATTACCAAGCGAAACTATTTAATCAAATTACTATTACCAAGCGAAACTATTTAACTAAATAACTATTACCAAGCGAAACTATTTAACTAAATTACTATTACCAAGCGAAACTATTTAACTAAATAACTATTACCAAGCGAAACTATTTAACTAAATTACTATTACCAAGCGAAACTATTTAACTACATAATTATTACCAAGCAAAACTATTTAACTAAATTACTATTACCAAGCAAAACTATTTAACTAAATTACTATTACCAAGCGAAACTATTTAATTAAATTACTATTACCAAGCGAAACTATTTAACTAAATAACTATTATCAAGCGAAACTATTTAACTAAATAACTATTGCTAAGTATACCTATCACGTATCACTATTAACTTACTGTTAAATATAACTATTTAACTATTACCAAATGACACCTATTCAGTCGCAAAGTGATAGCGCTATGTAAACTCTATTTATATCCAACAAAAGAAGCAGTCAAAATATTACAATAAACCATAAAATCACGGAATTAGAGGATCAATATTGGAATCGGTCCAAGTTGAAAGCAAAAGAAAAAAAAAAAACAGAAATAGGCTCGAATTTCGTTACGACGACCCGGTTTCCTTGTAGAGTACCGTTCGTTTCGAAATTACGATGCCGAGGAGGCAGGAGACCCGGGCCAAAGTTCTTCGATTTTGATTGGTCCGCGCGACAAAAATGAATTCGCGATCCAAACTACGTGGCTAGCTTGTCGACGACAACGATGATGTAAGCAATGTTTACAGGCGAACACACGATAAGAAACGGAGCCGTGAGGTCGTCGAGCGCGAAAAAGGAGAGCCTGGAAGCCGGCTTTCTTTCAGTCTTCATCCGCCTCTCTTTCGATTACGTTCGGTGCCGGTATGTATTCAAACCTTCAAAATCGCACGTGCTCGAGCTTCTTATCGTCTTCCGTTAACGCGTCGAAGTGGGAACATTTGGATGTCCGAAAGCATCAATTTAATAGAAACAATCTAAGTATTATTAATGTTGCATCATTAAACTGACAGCTAAACTTATTCTGACCTGCACGCTTTCTCTCGATGGAATTATTTGGTAGAAGACAATTTTGGAGAAAGGGGGACCGTCAGTGACCAATATTATAAATTTAATCATTATAATTGAATTTCGTGAAAGGAATTAAAGAAAATTCTTTATTCTGTTAAAATACAATTTGGAGGAAAGGGCATCAGTGGGCCAATGGCACACATTTAATATTATCGAATAATTAAAAGAAAGTAAAGATAATTTAAGGTAGTTTACAATGTCCACGCTATTCACTATAGAATTCTTTATTAAAATTAAACAAATAATTTTCAATCGTACCCAACTGACTTTGAAAGAAAATTTGGGGCCAGTTTGCAAAGTTAATTGGCAATTTAATTATTTCTTAGGGTGCCAAGTAGAAACTTTAAATTAGAGACGGAAACAATTACCATCTAAATGAATTATCTTTTAAAATTATTAAAATTGCCCGTTCTTCTTATTAGTCGAATAAATTGTACACAATTAATATAATATTAACAACAATCTTTCTTTCACTCGATCGTATTACACTCGGCTTGTATTAAAAATATTAACAAAACGTTTATACCATTATTTTCCACAAACTTTAAGCTTTAATTTGATACACCACAAGTGATATTCCGTGATACTTTTATGTCATGAACTTCTTTCAAATCGTTTACTCTTCGAAATCTACATATTGTCGTGCAACAACAACCAATTACTGGTTCACGGTTTGTGTTTTCGCGATAACGACCGGCCATCGACATTTTATCCGAAAGATAATAGAAATGTTAAAACACCTAGCAATTCTAAAAAAAAAAAAGCGACAATATCTTCATTAGACCTTCGCGAACGCGTGTTCTGAAGATAAAAAAAGTGTGGAACGTGTAGAATGGTGTCATCCGTGCACTCGCGACATACAAATCGTGGAAACGAGTTTCATTACGTCGGATAATTGAAAATTCTATCACGATGGAAATTCTAGAATAACGGTGCTCAAATTTTATCAAAAACGGGAACCAAATTTCAGAAATACCAAAGAGACTGGTTTTCTTCTCGACGAATAATTCGACGTTGTATAATACCGATTGAAATTTCACTCGTAGCCGTCAGAAGTCACAATTCTGTGACATCAGGCACAGTCGACAAGAAATGTCATTTCTTTTTTTAACGATTATAGTTTCGTTTCTTTTCTGTTTATATTTCGATGTATTTCGAAAGGTCCGACAGCGATTGTTTTATCGAAATATCGATTTTCCCCGCAGTTTTCTACCGTTCCATTGACAAAACGAGTTTTCCCGCGATTCGCACTGACGCAAGCGAGTGTTTACGATCAGCACGTGTTGCGCGGGAACCGAGGATCGCCAGTTATGTCCCGAGCGTTTCGCGATTCCGTTCGTCTTCGCGATCTCCGCGAAGGACGCGCGATTTTATCAGACTTTGCCATATAAAATCGTCGTTTCTCCATAATCAATCAAGATACAACTATTGCGCGTACGAAATAAACTTGGTGATCAAACTTTCGAAATTCAGTGTGTTTCGAACATAAAATGAAGAAAATTTTCATATACAAAGCCTTCAACTGGTCAGTTACATACAAATAATTTTACGATACCATCTAACAACTAACGATATAAATTTTTCTCGATATTTAAAATTACCGTTCTCTTTCGTACGCCGAATATTTAGTGGGATACTAGTAATATTTAGTAAAGTTATTTGTTTAGTGATGGTTAGTGACATATTCGGTAAATTTTAGTGGTATTTGGTAAAATTTTGTAGAATAGTAATATCTAGTGTATTTTAGTGAGATTTTGGAAAATACTTGGTAATATTTAATGAAATTTAGTCAAACTTAGCAAAATAGTAATATTTAGTAAGATATTTTAGTGATATTAAGTAAAATTTAAGAAAATAATAACATTTCCCAAAATAATTAGTAAGTTTTGATATTACTTTATACTGTCAACACGAAAAATGTTCATATTATCGTCCTTATTCTATAAAATTAATGATCCAACAACTAAATTATCCTTCCTACGATCTTCCTTTCGAAGTTCCAACAAAAATCCAGATATTACACTCGAAGAAGCATAAATAACACGGAATGAAAATCTTCACCGTCAAAAATACAATTAAAAACACCGAATATTGAAAATATGCAATTTATAATTAGTAAGAAGTTCCTGATTTTAACACTTCAACCTGTTCGATCAATCAGCCATCTAATAATCTAAATCTGACACATACGAAATTCCAAAAATTTCCCACAATATCCCCTCGAATAACAAACCCTCGTGTTATTCTCGTCGATCGATTCTGTGCTGAAAAAAATACGATCGAACAAACCGATTATTCTATCCACGACCTTCCTTTCGAATTTGCAATTCATCCAACTAACGCCGCGTCGATCTTCGAGACCTTAAAAGCGGCTGCGTGTCCCGCGAGTGAAAATCAACGGACGATACTACCTCTTCCAAGCGAAGCGAGCATCGCGACTAACGATACAAGACGAAAGTCCGTTCGAATAAACAGTGGTATCGTCGTTTCGATAAATTAACCGTGGTTTTGTACGACAGTGAAACTGCGACGACAGTGATGTAACGGTGGAAAATAAAGCGGTGACTCGCGTGCGGATATTGGTACCGTGTGCTGGCGCACGCGTAAACACGTGGCGAGCGGAATAAGCGAGCGTGTTCGACCCAGGCCACATTTCCTCGTCGATTTTCGGTGGCAGTTTTTCGAAAACTTCGACCCGGTCGGTACTGGTGATTCTTAATTTCGTTCTTTATAATTCATTTTTTTCTTTTTTGTTTGTAAATAATCGCTACGCTCGATTCGTGATTTCTTGCGTTTTGTACGCGAGGTGTTATTATTCTATTTTTTTTTTTGTTTTTTGTTTCAATCTTGTTAACCCTTCGAGGACGAAGAAGCATCGAAGCGTTCGAGAGAGGATATTAAAAAGCATTCCTTAGCGGTACGTCAGATTCTATTTTCGACTCGACAACCTCTTGACACTTATTAACGCTTCCCAAGTTAACGCGTCGGAACCGAAGCGTTATCGCGTGTGTACGCGCGTCAACGATCGCGCCGAAAGACGCGCGAAAAACGAGATTAAAGTTTACTTTATTGAATTTTGTAGGAATTTTTGAAAGCTTGTGGGTGAATGTACTGTTGTTTTTTTTGTAGAAGATATTTTTACTTATTTTATGGAGGTTTTTTAGTTTTCAGAATGAACGCTAGAACTATCAAACCAGTCGAAATGACTAGTTGATGGTTTCTGAAATAAAATCACAAAATTTATCAGAACGCTTTCATCAAGATAAATATCTACTGTATATATTAATATATATTTCGTTCTTTATTTATTTTTCTAGTGTTAATAGAGAGTAGTATTACTGACTAGCGTGTCAAATAATTAATTAACGAAAAGAGAAAACAAGCTTTGTGTCTTATTTGAAAATTAACCACTTCTGTCTCTGACGATTCTGAAGCAAAATACGTGGAAATTAAGAAATACTTAACTTTTACTTTTATCATTAAACATTTTATATACAGTACCAAACAATTGAATAACGTGGTTTGTAAAAGTGTAATAAATACCCCAGAATTTTTAAAATTTGAAAATCGACCTAGACTGCCTGCGAGCTATGAAAAGATATACTAGATAAAGCGAAAAGATATGTAGCTTTTTTTTTTAACACTTGGATGCCTTTTTCAAATCAAAGCAGCCAGGATTTTATAAAAGAGGCATCGAAAAGTTGTCTAAGTTCTGGCAAGATATTATAAATAACCATGGAAATTATCTGTCGGAATAAATCTTTATATATATATATTTTTTTTTCTTAATAACTTTTTCCGCATTTTTTCCTAATATTTGCCTAGAACAAAATTAGACGACTCAATGTTCAATAACCTATCGTTGACTCTAATTCTAGCCGTAACTTCGAGGTGCCATAAAAATCCGAATAGTACCATTTTATCGAATCGTCCTCGACTCGATGATTTCTCATGCCCACGAGATGTTACTCGACGAAACTTTACATCCATCCGAAGACGTTAATCCCCGTTGTCGAAGCATTACCGTCAACTCGTCCGTCTTGTTAAGGTTTCTTCAGTTTCCTGCGGTTTTATCACCGTAACTTCCGTCTCGTGGTTCGTTCCTTCACCTGTGCAATCGAGAAAAAGTGTCCAACCAAAGACAGCTCGGACATCGGTAACATCGTGCCGGAATATTAAAACTTTCGAGCGGAAAAATCATGTTTTTTCTTTTCTGTTTTTATTTTGCGGGAGTGTTGTTGATCGAAAGTTAACGCTTGCATTTGGAGATGAGAACGAACGGGCCAGCTGGCTGGAAATTCCAACGACGACGATAAATGGCAACTTTCTTCGGAGCAGGTTTCGATACAACGATGACGAACGAAACGGTCGATTGTGCGGCGAAAATTTCGAGAGAAGGCCGACACATCGAGGCGTTCTCCAGCGCGGTTGATTCTCGTGTCTGAGCAACCGAAGCAGAAATCATGGGCAATGGATCGTCCTGCTGTCGGCATCGCAAGAAGGTGAGTACCATTTTCTCCTATTCATCCTTGGAAGGTTTTGTTAGTTCCGTGAGGGAGAAGAAAATAATCGTGATAGGAAACGTTTAACACGTTGGCCACCGGAGTGTAATCGCTACGATTGAATGATTTAGAAATGTATGCCTTTGATATTGGTACCTTGTATCATTAGCGCAATGCGTATTTGTCTCTTCTTTTCTTTGAATAATTACCTGGGATTCAATTATACAGAATCTGTGGCGCCAATCACAGATGGCCACCGAGGCTGTCGAAGAGTGTACTATTTGGGGTAAATTTTGAAGGAAACACTGAATATTTAGAAAATTTATTTAACAAATTATATTAAATATTAAAGTTTTAATACTTTTTAATATTTTCAACACTTTTTCACTTCCATTTCACCAAATTATGTTTCCTTCGATTAATCCCTCGAATATTGTTGATCGAGATATCGTGGAACGTGTTTCACGCGTTTGCTTACGAATTATATAAGCTGTGTGAAATCGTACCGATCGTACACACGAAAATCGTTGAAAAACGAACGGTCTGTAATTGATGCTTTCAAAGTCGCACTGATACGCGCTGATAAAAAGCTAAGGAACATTTCGTGCAGGATTATTCTGTGAGATGGCAGCACGATTCGATTATGATAATCTCGAGCCGCTGTTGTATCTCGTGACAAGACAACAGTTTGTCCATTTCAAAATTCATTAATCTGTTGGGTTGGCAACTAAGTGATTGCGGATTTTAAATAAGAAGGGGAATTCAAGTTTTACTTGAAAATATAACTTTGAATTAGGTATTAATTTAATCGTCGATAAGTGTCATAATTCCATTTTTATGCCAGCAAAAGACTAAATTAAACACGAAATTTTACATCATCAGTGTCGTTAAAAATTTTACGATTTAAGAAGTTCTGCATGGAACGAAATAGATGGAAATCTGAAAGTGATTGTGACAACACATCCCAACCTAGCTCCAATAATTATTGCCGAGTGGCCAATAAAATTGTATGTCTGAAATGCGCGTTTTGTTCTTCTATTTTTAAATTGGGGTAAAAACGAAACTAAACAGCTAATCGATACAATTTTCTTACCAATCAACACTTTAACCGCCACTTCCGTAGAAATTTGTCGCTTGCATTATTAATATCCTGTCAATTACTTAATTACAAATTCCAATTTTTAAATAATAAGAATTACGAAAAATTGTAAGAATAATAGGTAACATTTGATAGTAATAAATGTTTCGCCTAACGAAGTTTTTCGGCGCCTTCAGCGTTGGCAGTCAAAGTGTTAAAAGGTGAAAGTCCAAACGACAAAAAACCAAATATAAGTTAGGTGCTTTGAACACATCGACAAAAACAAAAGAATGTGCTAAAATCATCTATCGACAAAATCCGCAATCATTTGCGAAACCCAATAATTAGTACACGGATCTGTATTAATTAAAAGACTTCTAAATTCTTTTCTGCTATGGAAGATCTGCACCTTCACCGTGGAAACTACCATACGATAAAGAAATTTGAGGGACAAAAAGGATTAAATTGCTCGTACGAAGCGATTAACCCGTTGCCGCCAATTTGACGGTCGATCATTTACCGGCTCGCATGCCACGAAGCATTTTTTATCGCTCCTTCTACGTGCACGAAGCGCGTTGTTGGTGTTTACCCTTTCTTCTTCTAATTTTTAATAACGGTTCGCCGGAGGAATCTGCCCGAGGAGCTGGCTCGCTGATCGTTCGTTGCTCAATCGCCGTATCGGCATCGTTAGATCTAACGACTCGCGGATAGTGGGGAAAAAAAAAAGAAAGAAAGAAAGAAAAAGAAACTAGCGGCGAACGGTGGCGATCTATGGGAAAATGGACGAGGGAAAAGGGATGGACGAAGGGAAAGAGGGGCAGACCCGATAGATATCGGACGGATTCGCAATTGTGCAATTGTGCCACGAGGAACGAGAACGCGGCCTTCGAGTCGAGAATAACATCGGTTACGGGTTATTTTCTGAAACCAATCGCGTCGTTGATGCGCGATTTGAAAAAAAAATATTAACGACGCGGATCAGCAATTACGGTGATGTTCAAATACTGTTTCAAGAATTGACGAAATACCTATTTTTTGTTTTAATTGGAAAATTATAAGGTTCGATTGGAATACCTGGTGTTGTAGGTTGCTTGATCATGCGAGGTATTATGGGAAGCCGTTGTAAGAATTAAGGGTTAACCAAAATCAGTGTATCAATATTAATTAACTGATTGAATATTCAATTATGGCAATTTCAATCGCGATTAAATTTAATTGCAACTAAAATTAGTTGTGATTAAACTTTTTTCAGTTACTATATATGTCGACTCTATTCATTTCTAAAAAAGGTGTATGCAAAGTCAATATTCGATCTTATCGATGTTCATTATTGTCTCATTTTTTTCGCGGTGTAATTCATTCGCAATCTTCAGTCTACCTTCTGTATTCTGAGCGAAAATAAACAAACGTCGTATATACGTGCTCCTATTTAACTAAGTAATACATCAAATCATCATCACAATAAAAATTAATCGTTAATTGTTTTAACATTTAAAATTGATGAATAATTAAATAATGTGTCTTAATTGTACGCACGTACACGTTGGCTGCCGCGGGGGTCACCGGTGACCGGCACCCGAAATTTTTTACAATCAAATAATTAACAAAAGAAATGACGAAACAAACCACGGATAGCGTTATCATTAAGCTAATAATGCTAGCTATCGATTTGAAAGGTTAAATTTGAAAATTAGTTGATTATATTCTTAATAATTAGGATTTCAACGTGTCTGACTACACACGTCAGTTTTCACTGTGGCAGTCAACGTGTTAATTGTAAGGGTTAGACATAATTAGTTTTAACGTGATAAGCACCACGTCAGTCACCGGTGACTGATACCCGAAATATCGTACAATCAAATAATTGACAAAAAGAATAATGTTAGGCTAATAATGCTAGCTATCGATTTGAAAGGTTAAATTTGAAAATTAGTTGATTATATTCTTAATAATTAGGATTTCAACACGTCTGTCGAGCTAGCCCCCCCACTTCGCAAAAATAAAAAAACAAATACATGTAAATTATGAGCTATTTATGAGCTTTCATATTCTACAAATCAAAAATTTTGAGCTCGTCAAACAAAGCAGGAATTTGAAAATTTCAGTGGGGGGGCTGAGTCGACGTCGACTCAGCCCCCCCACCCCTTAAAAGTAAACATATCGGATCGCTCTTTGCGGCAGAATTAGGAGCTATTTATGAGCTTTTAAGACAATATAATTCAGATTTTTGAGCTCATCGTTTTAACCCTAAAACCACCCCTTAAGTAATGTAACTGAAGAGAGAACTGCACTTAAAATGAAAAAATTTAATTCTTTTGCAGATAAATATTGTTTATTGATTTAAGAGCTCTCCGGATACATATTTTGATTATTGACTCATAACCCCTAATCAAAATATTTAAGGGGTGGTTTTAGGGTTAAAACGATGAGCTCAAAAATCTGAATTATATTGTCTTAAAAGCTCATAAATAGCTCATAATTTTCATACCTGAAAAGAATTAAATTTTTTCATTTTAAGTGCAGTTCTCTCTTGTGCTTGGGAGACAAGGGGTGGTATTACCGTAAAGGGGTTGCACCACAATAATCAAAATACGTATCTGGAGAGCTCTTAAATCAATAAACAATATTTATCTACAAAGGAATTAAATTTTTTCATTTTAAGTGTAGTTCTCTCGTCAATTAAATTACTTAAGGGGTGGTTTTAGGGTTAAAACGATGAGCTCAAAAATCTGAATTATATTGTCTTAAAAGCTCATAAATAGCTCCTAATTCTGCCGCAAAGAGCGATCCGATATGTTTACTTTTAAGGGGTGGGGGGGCTGAGTCGACGTCGACTCAGCCCCCCCACTGAAATTTTCAAATTCCTGCTTTGTTTGACGAGCTCAAAATTTTTGATTTGTAGAATATGAAAGCTCATAAATAGCTCATAATTTACATGTATTTGTTTTTTTATTTTTGCAAGGTGGGGGGGCTAGCTCGACAGACGTGATTTCAACGTGTCTGACTACACACGTCCGTTTTCACTGTGGCAGTCAACGTGTTAATGGTCAATTGCAATTAACAATAAAAAATTTAATTGTTAACTGTTAATTGTCAGAATAATTTAATTATGCTCTACACTGACCAAAGGATGTAACAGGATCAATGTATAAGCTGCAGTGCTTCGTCATTTTTATTCCAATCACTTGCATGAAATTCGAAATAATAGAGAAATTATAAATTTCGATAATAATAATCGACAATAACTAATTTTTGTATCGAAGAATTCAGAAACCTATGTTATCCAAGCAGTCTCCAAAATTTTCTGAGTTACAATCCCTTTAAAGATACTCCAATAACCAACAACCCATCCCAGATTAAAAATATTTTAAAACATGATTTTAACTTAACCAAGAATTCAAAACTATTTCAAATCCTAATTCCATTAGTAAATCTTCGTTAATTCTGTTTTCTATCCTATTCCCAATTCAAAACTTTGGTAACTTATTCATTTTCACTTATATTTGTCGTGGAATTATATACAAAAACGGGAGACAAACAAATATTTCGCTCGAACCATAATCGTCGAAACCAGACGAGACGAATCAAACGAATCGCATATTTTAACGTCTGAAGAATTTTTTTACGTAATTCCCGAGCTTCTGTTTCTCTTCTTTTCTGTATAGTCATTGTCACCGATCGCTTCGCAAACGAGGCATGAGTTGGTTATCATAGATTCCGGGCGACAGTCGAAGTTTATCGCGTGATTCGCATAATGTCAAGGCTGTTTTCGCGTTAAAGGTTATTAACGAATGCGCTAGTCGATTCACGCGTGCAATCAATATTAATTACCGTCCGGGAAACAGGTTTTGACGGATACACCATCCTGTCGAATCTTTTCGACACGGTCCCGAAACGAAAAATATGCATCCGTCACTTACATGCGTCGAACGGTAAATTACACCCTTTACGAACGAAACATGTGATTTTCGGTTAATTGCCCCGCTCGAGGATCGTTCTGAAAATCAATCTCTCGTACAAATTGCGATAAACGTTGCAAAAAAGAAAGACAGCAGCTCAGTGAGAGCCTGGAAAGTATAACACTTTCCCCGGCAATCTTTCAACTTTTCATTTTCTCGAAGAATGGAAGAATCTTGGCTCTATTCTTTCCTCAAACTCAAGAATTTCAATTCTGTTACTGCATTACCTATATTTCAAATATTCCTCACGATTCTAACTACCAACGAAGCTTATTTTACTTAAATTTCAAATTTTTAATCCGAACACTCGTAACTTTAAATCGAAATATTGCAATATTAAAAAATTGCGCGTGTCAATGTAGAACTGTCGATTGGTTACTCGAATTACTGTGAAATTCGAGCAATGTTTCTTCGAACGTTGTATCAAGCGTAGCCGAGGAATTCTTTAATGAAAGCCTTGTCCGTAATTGCATCGTGAATTCCTGCTGCTAACGATTGACTGATAATTGTATTAACGAATGAACGTAATAATCGAATATGAAGGCTTGCAGGTACCGACCGGGAGGGATTTTGCTGGGATCGAATAGAATTTCGATAATTTATTAAAATATCATTTCGATCGCGATATATCAAAGACTTCTCGTCTACGAAAAATGATAAAATAATGTTTAGTGATTTATTCTTAACTCGAAGCTTTTTTGCAATTAACCGACCTATCATTCTGCTAATTCTATTTCGAATCACAAATCACGAAGAACTTTTCTACTAATTTATACTCGAAAGGTGGCTACTTAATTTGACATTTTTATTAATTTTTTATCTTTGGAAACGAAGGAAAAAAAGTATGTGACGTTTAAACACTTTTTATGTTGTAACAGTTTAGCATTAAATGTTCTCTCGGACTATTAACTGCTTTGTATCAGAATATCAAGTAATCTACGTATAGATAACTTTTATCAATAATACCTCTCAGCAGTGCTGAAACATTCCTTGCATTCCTTACCGAAAATAGTTAAATGTCGATGCAACATCCTTCGGAGAATCCCACTTATGAATTTAATTACCACACTTTGTGGCGCCAAACGAACATTTTTATTACGTATTAAATCTTCAATTCAACATAATTTTACCAATTAAAATGTAATCATCCGATCAATAAGTTCCAAATTATTCATTATCTATAACAACAAAATTCTTCGAGTACAAAAGATCACGATTTACGCAAACCAGCGAGGAATAATGAAAATGTCCAAACTTAGGTGCAGTTTATAAATTGCAATGATTATTTTTCGAGTCACGAGAGGGTTCGTTAGCCACGTAATTTGATACCGGATGAAAAAGACCGCACGACATGAGAAACAGTTGCACGGCAATCGTGGCAACGAGAAGGGTAACCCAATTAGGGATGACAACGGTAATTACGATGTATCAGGTGTTACAGGTGAGGTACCGTCACTTTGTCGTGTCTTATCTTCTGTCAGAAGCGTACTTTCTCGGACTCTTTGTTGGCTTCGTTGCTATATGCCGGTCACTGAACCTTCTGTTTTTTCAACCCTGACCACGTTTCTCATAATTTTACAATCTTTTATCGAAGAATTTTAAAACAAAGATTACGATAAATATATTTTCGGTATCCTAAATGATCAGACCAGCACCAAATTTTTCAAGTTCGTGTTGCGAAGTCTTCTTATTTAAAAGAATGCTCCAAAATTTCCAACACTTAAGTAATCCAAGATGACTGCTTTCGAAGGCATATTTGAAAGCCAAAATATATTTTTATTACAGTATATCGTCAAGTGTAATTTGTAAAAAAGCGTGTCCTTGATACGACGACAGTCATAAATGGGGATGAGCTAATGACCAATTAACAAGGAATTAACGATTAGGCGTGAACACGTTCGATCGTAGCGATTTGCATTTATATTACAAGCTTTCTTGTGCTAATACTTTGTCACCTTCGAGAATCAGCTACTTGGCAGATTTGTCATCGACAGTTTCATGGACACACGGCTCGAACGTGTCTGTTTCCCGATCCGTAGGATGATCCTAGAGAATCATCGATATGAAGTGTTGATTTATGAGCGAACGTTCGATCGACATTTTCTTGGTACGCAGTCAGGTTATAAGCATCAACGAGAGAGGCGGTTTAGGTCAAGGCATTCGTGGTGCCGCATTGTTCTTCAACGCGGCGAAAGTCCGTGCATACGATTATATTTGCCATGGTGTGCGGTCGAACGATACTGTTGCGAATCAACAGTATATTGGTAAAACTAATGAGTGTATGTTGGTTAAGATTAGGTCCTATCTGGCCCTTCTGTTTCGCATGGGAACGTTCTATCTTTCAACAGAAATGAAGGAAAGAAATATTGTATTCTTGGAAAGTTGGAAATTTCGAAATATTATATTTTTAACCCATTGCATTGGGAGCATTTTTTCGATACGATCGAATCTAGTCTACTTTTTCAGCAAAGCTTGCAAAAACCAATGCACTGTGTATTTTTATTTTTTCCCTTAAGTTGTTAAATTTTAATACGAATAAAGATTAAATTTCACATTTTACAATATTCTGGTAAAGCAGTGCGCAAAGGGTTAAAAATTTCGAATGTATCTACGCACCGAGGAAAGGACCTACATAATTTTTGTAAATCGAAAGAAAGCGTATTAATTCCCACATAAACAAACTAAAAAAAAAAAAAAAACGAAGCTGACCATGGTTTCTGTGCGATGGAATCGCAAGAATGCGCGAGAATCGCACGACCCGCGCATATTCCGCGTCGAAACGCTCCGACAAACGATACACCAGACCCGATAAAAACGTATTAAAACGAACGGGCATTTTTTTCTTTTTTTTTTTTTAAAGATCGTCGAGCGTTTCAACCGTGGAATGTTTTGACGACTAGGATGGGAAACGGTTCGCATCAAATGCACAGGATAATTCGAGGTACGAACGACTTCCTTACTGCTAGAAATCTCGTGCTGACCTTAACATTCGAAGCGATGCAGAAATCGTTATGGAAAGCAAGTTCGCGACCGAATAATTGTATCTTTCATCTCGCATTCTTGGTACGTAATTGTTCGGGCTCGACGGTGGCTGCCGTGAATCGCCGTTCGAATTCGCGGAATTTTACGACCGGCGATTCTTTTGTCGAAACGATCTTTCCGCGGAAAGAATAGATCTCGAATGTCGGATAATATTTATGGAAACGATCGAGCTGGCGATCCATCAAGCTCAGTATCGCGTATCGAAACGACGATCAGGTTGTAACAGATACATTGCATAACGTGCTACCTTGTTTATTGTTCGTTCCATCGCATGGGATCAAAAACTTGTTAACATACTGCGGAGTAGATGGAATAATTGACGAAATCCGTTAAGACCTAGAGTTTCATACACGCAATATTTTTCTACGAGTTCTGAGAGTTCAATTTTTAGCAAAACACATACTTATTTAGCTACCACTTATAATTGGAAATAATACATATATGTATATATTTAATCTGAAGGATTTACTGGGTTGAGAAAAAGTGATCGAAACAACGATCGGATCGACAAGTAAATTTACGACCTTTTCATGCACTGCGAAGCAACAAATCATGAAAGATGATTGAAGCGATTACACAGCCATCGTGGAAACGAGATAGCGGTGTAACGAGACAAGGATATAAATTGCCGACCGTCAAACGCATTGTACGCGAGCTACGTGTTCACAAATCAAGCCTAGAGGTCTAATTTGTTGCAAAATAGGAGCACGGATAAACAGCATGGGAACGAGGTGAATACAATCTTACACGGGGTGGCACGATTATCATATTTGATGAGGAGAACCAAGGACTTTTCCTGAGCCACGCTAATCTCTGCTTACAATACGTGTAACGAGGATACTCTTTGAAGCTACTGTGTAATCAGGACCGCCTATGACAGTTGTTGATATGCTATTTTGTGAAAATTTAACCCTTTGCGGACGGAGCATTTTTATGCTTAGCATAGTAAATGCATGGAATGTTATTTGTTTAAAATGAAATAATTAAAATAAATAAAATGAAAATAATGAAATAATAAATTTGTGTCAAAAATATAGGAAAGTTCTTCTTAAATATACACTGGTGGAATTAATTCTGGACACTTTGAATAAAAATATTCTTTAATTCATATTTGTGCAGAATATGTATATTCTGCTATGCTAAATTGATACCGTAATATTTTTATTCTAATCTATAATGTTTGGTTTGTAAATGTTTTAAAGTTTTAATTTAAAAAAGAAAAGATGTGAATTAACCAATCAAGATGTCCAACGAAATATTAATTTTTTTGTACCTCCTTTGATGCGTTGAAACTGTAATTTTTATTGTATATTCAAAGTATGGCTGTAAATGGTCTTTTTACTGATTTTTCTTATATAAGCGACGCTGTAGAATTAGAAAATAATTTAATAATTTAATAATTTGAATAAATGCGAAATTTAAGTAAAAATTTCCAAGTGTCCAGAATTAATTCCACTAGTGTATGTAAGAATTTATAACTAAGACGCATATGTGCGTCAATCCTCCGCAAAGGGTTAATATCCCAAGTTATACAATAAACATCGCTATTTGTTCGCTTCTATAATTTTCAAGAAAATCAATCTAGAAGCCCTCCGGGCTAATCTTACCTTTGAATAATTCGCGATCAGTAAGATATCGATAAGTTTTGTCGATGGAACTTACTTTCCGTTAGATATTTAGCAGCAGAAAATTCTCAATTTATCGTAACGGCTTCCTGAGACCATTATTGGACCACGAGCCACCTGTTGACGTTCCTCCGCGTTATACGCGAAGAGCTTCACGATGGTATCGCGTGTAGTCTTTCCAAGTGCTTGAAAAATCATCGCAGTCGTCATTAAAGCGGTGGTAGCTCTTTAAACGGCGGGGTGCCGCGTTCACCGTTTCCGATCCTGGCACGGTTGCATTAAATTTCTGTACGGCCGGTAGCGGCTTCTACGAGTGCTGCGCAAAAGAAATAAAAAAAAATAAAACTCAGTGTACGAAGCCTCGGTATTTCCTGTGCACTCCTTGGTGTATGCTAATGCGGGGGCCAATACAAGCCGCCTCGCGTGTAACGTACACCGGTACGATCGTGTGTCCAACCAGCACGCGATCGCGTGGGTGTGCTGAGCGTAAGAGAATACGACGTCGATCAGCGCCGTCTAACGAAAATAAAGCCGTTCGCGTGCCGGCCACGATCGTAAAGTCTAACGGCGTTCACCAGGATATTAATGGCCGGTTTCTCGGAAAGGGCCGTTAACGACCAAACTCGTCCGTGTTATTGTGATTCGTCGTGAATCAACCGGACAGAAATATGATAATGACGGCCGCGTGGCTCGTTTGAAACGCACTCGGGTCTTTCACGGACACCATAACGGTCCGGCACTTTTTTGTCAACCACGGTGCTTCAACGTTTGTTGACACTTTTCGTGATCTTATCTTCCGCCGACCGATACACGTTGCTTATCGCGTACAAAAATGGAGGTATTGAAGGTTATTTCAATTCTTACCTGGTTATTTTATACGAAATTCCAGTAGAAGTTACTGGAGATTGTTGCACGCTTGCACGCTCGCGGTTAATGATGTTTGAAACTGCCGCCACTAGATGGCGCCCGCGTCATTGGCCGCCACCGCTCGTCGGATACCCGATGCGAATTCTTCCATTTTCCGGTTAAATCTTCGCGAGTTCATTGAACGAAAGAAAGTGTTTTGATGTCAGTGTTTGTTTACGTCACCGCACGCATGGAATCTTGAAGGATAACAAAAATATTTCTTTCGTATCGAGTATCGTGACGCTTTCTACGTATCGTCGGACGCCATGCCGGATTTCGTGTTCATTCGCGACATTTTATCTCGAGGTAATCGAATCGTTCGGCAGCGATGACAGTTCGAACGGAAGTCGAGCGCAGGCGCGTGGATTTGAAATCGAATCGCGTTCTATACGCTTCGAGATATCGAGAACAGAGCGAACGGTGGAACGACGTATGGCGCAGCCGCGCCACTTTCGTCGAACGCTTCGTGGCTCGAGTGTCTATCGCCAGTTATCGTCGTACATTTACCAGGACGGTCACGGTTTATTACGGCTTTCCCGCTCGTCACGAGCCACATTAGTAAATATTAGAAAGTGCAACGTATCTAACGAACGCTCCTGCGGTGACAAAAGGTGTGCACGAACAGCTGTGTCGCGAGTGTACACACTTGACTCGAGTGTTATTTCGAAAAGCGTACGGTTTCACGGACATTCGACAAGCAACGGAGGAACACACGTGGGTGAATCGTAGTGAACGTCGCGATCCGACCAGTGACCTTTCGACAGTGATGTAACTTCCTTCGAAGTGAAAGACACGGTTGCTCGTACGTATGATCTGTAACGCGTGCGCGGCCACCCTCCATGATTTCTGGCGGGACAAGTTTTCAAAGCGTTTCCGTTGTTAACTGTCGGATTACACTGACGGGCGTGCGAACGAAATCGGTCTCGTTTTAACGCGTGTACACGCAATGTGCTCGTCAGATTGTCAACGTTCGTAAGAGGTAACTGTTGCTCGAAATCATTCGTCGCGTGACAGATCGCTAGTTCAGTGATGAGTTGCATAGAAAACTAGAAAAGTGGGGTTAAGTGGAAAATGCGAACCGCGGCGCCACCACGAGGCATCAAGCAGCTTCGTCGAAGCTCGGGACAGGATGCTTCCTTGGATTACAGAAATCGACTGGTATGTTCACGTTTCTTTTTTTCTAGTTTCACTCATTCTTTCTGGTTGTACTATATTTTATTACTTCGTGTTCTTCATATTCTATCGCTAGCAACTTTTACAGTGCCATTTTTTACAAATGGCGTCCTTTACACTCGTATACATTTTGCGATGATTTATCGTTAAAATTAGAAACAAATAGTTATACTTTTATATTTTAGTATCGATAATAATGTGTTTTGAATTTTCGTTAATTAATGTTAGTGAATAACGAGTTATTATTTCTAATAAAATTATCGCGTTGGTTTAGTAGTATCCTTGGGGTTTTCTGCAAAATACGAAGCGTAGGGAAACTTCCTTGTCGCGGTTCGAAACAAATTCAAACCGGTTCCATTCCGTATAAGCTTAAATCCAGTTTCCTTTCACCTTTGCTCGAGAACTATCGGTGTCGTTCGCGTCTGCAAGCTGCTTATCAGGGCGTTTCGTATTTGTAACCCGAGGATAATGCGCTTTCGCGTGTTTCTCGTCCCGAACTTTTCTACGGTCTTTGCCAAGATTACGATATCACCGGCCCTATGCGTTTATTGTTAGCAATTTATTGCTCAATCGCATCCGCGTAGTCCTCAATTTATAACAATACATAAATTGTTGAGAAAATCACCATATCTTCTAAGAACCCTTAGAATTGGAATTGATTCAACTTTTAAACCCACTGCACTCGAGTGGTGTCTCTGAGGCGCCATATTTAATTTATCGGAGTATTCTAAAACGCGAAATTTCACTATCACCCGTATCAAAATATAGAAAATTAAAGAAGGGAGTAACAATAAACAGATTCTCAAATATAGCTGGAAAATTAGATTAAATCCGATTACGTCGAAAAATGCTTCGACTTCAAACGGTTAATAACGTCCACCTATGGTACTCAAAGCAATTGAAAAATAATCGTGAAACAAATTAAATATTTCCAATCAAATGTTCTTTTAATATTCAAAAGTTTTATCGGATCTTTCTCAACTCGCTCGAATTGTTCGACTCGATTGAAAGACAGCTCGAAGGACATTAAAACGTCCGAACGAGACGCGCGTTAGATGCGTGTCGAGCTTTGTTTGTAGAATAACCGTTGACCTTGTAATGTCCTTAACGCCTCCGCATCGTCGACTCCTGCTTTGATATTCTAACGACCTCCATGACCCGCTTTAATAGCTGGAAGTTCAATTATTTCCCCGGTGGAGCGATTTCTATGAATTCCTCGAGCGCCGACGGCGAGTGGAAAACGCGTGGCTATAATATAATCAGACGAAACACGCTAGCGGCGTGGCTGCGCTTCGCAATTACGCCTCGACGAAATCGGCGGGATCGATTGTCTTGTAAATCGTGGTCGATATTATGTAAATCGTGCCAGCCTGACGGCTGTGTATCACTCGAACGATCGATCTGACGTGTTTTCCGATCGGTGCACCGATGTGCTTCTTCGCCCACGCCTCGACAACGATTTGGCCTTGACATCGCATGGAAAACAAATTTCAATTACACGTTACTCTATGAACTGCAGTATATGAGAGAATTATTAACAATCAATGTCATAAACTCGGAAGCTTAAGTAATGTATGATTTTTAAGTCGGCATATGTAGTAAGACAGGTTAAAATAATGTTACCAGTACTATAGTAATTTCTTTTATTAACACTTTGACTGTGATAGTGAAAATGGACGTATGTAGTCAGACAGACTGAAATTCTAATTATTAACACACGTTGACTGGCACAGTGAAAACGGACGTGTGTAGTCAGACACGCTGAAATCCTAATTATTCACAATACAATCAACTAATTTTCAAATTTAACTTTTCAATTCGATGGCTGGCATTATTAGCTTAACGTTAACGCTATCCGTGGTTTATTTTATCATTTCTGTTGGTAATTATTTCATTGTAAAAAATGTCGGGTGCCGGTCACCGGTGACCCCCGTGGCAGTCAACGTGTTAAGAATACAATCCGTTAATTTTCAAATTTAACCTTTCAAACCGATAGCTAGCATTATCAGCTCTGATATTAACTCTGTCTGCAGTTTATTTCATCACTTCTTTTGCTAATTATTTGATTGTACAAAATTTCGAGTGCCGGTCACCGGTGACCACCGTGGCAGTCAAAGTGTTAACTATCTTTTATCCATCTTCCAGCTTGTGAAATAATTCAATGTAAAGTTTGACCGATACCGTGGAAATGGGTTAGGTATACAATTACAATTACCCATCGTATCTACGATCTTTTCATTTTAATTTCCACTTGCTATCTTGTGCAAATATTATAATTGAATTATTCGATAATGAATATTAAACTTATAGTGATCTCGATGGCGTTCAACGTGTCAAACGAATCAACCGGAAATAATTAACGTGACGATGATCGATAGATTAAAAAATTGAAAAAAGTATCGTAGAAAACGATCGATCTGGTTCGTGCATCCGCCCACGAGTTATAGCCTTGGCCGACTGACTATTCTTATTTTCCTCGAACCTTTTTTTTTTATCATCTTAAACTATAAAGAATCCGCTCGCGTACGATTGCACGTTGAATTATTTATAAGAATCGGGACTAAACTGTCGGCGAATGTCTCCTCGATGGGGTTACTCAAACGCTAACAACAGTCAAGCAATTTCCTTGTAACGGGTTCTTTTTTTTTATACTTTAACATTTAACGATATTAATTAGCTCTTCGGTACCATCGGATGTCGACTGAAAGGCAATCAATAAACCGTCGATTATTTTTGACCTGGCTTATAACTCATTGTCAGTTGAAAGGATGAATGGTGGATGCGTTGGTAAGTAATGTTGCCATTGGAATTGCAATTATTCAGAATGTAGTTACTTAATTTCCGAATTAAATTTTCCACTCGTTACCTTGCATCATTACGATAGTATTCGTAATTACATACAAATTTAGCTTCCGTTCTTTTTCCTTTTTCGATTGCTTAATTATAATCAAATTTGTAATATCACGGTAGCCAACTGGTTAATTTTCAGAATAGTAATTTTTAACGGGTGTTAAGTATTTACTCTTAATTTTTTCTATTTCGAAATTGAACTCGAAATAAATTTCTTAACGCAATTACGAAAGCATGTCGGATTGTTTTTTTTTTCTGATTCCATCGATTGCATAATCGTGATGTAAGGAAAAAAACGGATTCCTAAGAGTGTTGTTCGAGTGTTACGACTTGATTTCTCGCCCGTGCCGCTAACAAGAGGATAAGTGAGAATCGTACGCTTTCAGGATGATATTCGAAGAAGACCGTTCCTCGCTGTTGCATCATTGCAATCTGTTCGACAGCCGATATAGTCTGATTTATCGACGACAAAGTAACTCCTCTTCTTCTTCTTCGTCCTCTTGTTAACAGAACTTTGCTGATCTTCCATTGATTGATTTCACAATCAGGAAATTCCTGGCGTACCTACCTACCATCCGTTCGATCGTATCGCGATCGATTCAGTACCATAGAAATCGACGGAATTTCAGATCGACCGAGATTTAGTTCCAAAGAATACCAGCAGAATTTAAAAATTGGATAATTTGAATATTCGAACATTCGGATACACGAAGAATCCGTGGGGATAGCGACGGTCAGCTACGGGGTCAAAAATGGTAGAATTTAGATTTTAAATTGGAATAATTCCAATTGTACGCTACGAATTTTGCCTTTGTAGCTAACTGCCGTTATTCCCACCAATTCTTAAATTTCTCAAACGCTCGAATATCAAATCCAAATTATTCGAACGTTCCAATATTTACAGCTGTGTATCAAACGACGTCCAGTGTTTCGATCGGAGCGTGAAATGCGTGTCAACGGGATTCGAAAGAGGAAAATCCGTGGAAACTCGTTTTCGCGACAGGTTCCGAGGGCAGAAGAGAAAGGCGGACCGGTATTGATCGAAGGTTCGTTGCGAAGCCCGATCGTTGAATGAAATTTCAGTGGGTCGCGCATGAATGAAATCGTGAGCACTACTTCTCTTTCTCTTTTTCCGTTCTCCGTTTCTCTTGCAATCGCTTTTGCTTGCATTTACCTCGCGAACACGGCACGCGTGGGCGACCGGACGCCATTCGAACGATCCCTGTCAGATTTCCTGTCAAAAAATGATCCTTCTTTACTTGCTATCGTTCTGCATCGAAGACAGGATAAAAATTGAACCTTGCACCCATAGAATATGATAAAGAAATGTCGTTTCTAGGATTATCACGATCCGAAAACCAAACGCTGAGTGATCACGATGGAAGTAATCGTTCTTCGCAAACGAAACGTTTCCGGGATTAGTCAGGCATTGTTCGTCGTATTGTATTCTTCGATGACAACCATAGCGATGGGTAATTTGAATTATCAGGGAGATTAAGGATCAATCATTCGATTAAATGCAAAATTGAAGTGATTTATTTGTTGAATTCAATTTTTGGAATCACCAAGGTACTCCGCGTGTCAAAATTATTAATTATTAGGTTGTAACATACGAAATGTCCGGTTTTGTTTCGTCAATTTTTTTAATCTACTTATTCGATAATTCGTGTTTTTGAGATGTTTTATACATCGATTCGAAGCTCAGAATTTCTTCTTTTACGGATAATTTTCATTTCTCAATATTTCCTTATTTTGACGCATCCTGTTTAAGTTTTAATGAAATATGTATCAACATGATTTTTGCGAAAATCATGAAATACTTTGATTCGTTGAAGAAAATGTGCAGATTCCAACGATTCTTATATTAAAGTAAGACCACGATATATTATCATAAATTATCGTCGAAATTTGTTAAGATTTACGCGTTTAAACGTGTCTGTCTCAGATTTCTGTAAAGCACGAATAATTGTGATTTTTCCGAAAATTGATGAAACGAATGTAAAAAACTTGTAATTTCTTGAAGAAAATGTACAGATTTTAATAGTTCCTATTTCGATTATTAACGTTTAATACATTAAATGTATGTTTATTTAAAGTTTCATATTACAGTCAAATTTAAGTATTCGAAAATCTGTTATCGAGGATCCCTAATTAAATGAATCAGTCGATATAAATTAATAAAAATTCCTTAACGATAGAATCAGTCGTATGTACTAAGGACACGTAACAATACGAATTTACAAAAAATAGAAAGAATTCTTTGGCTTCTGCGGAGCTATCAATTCGTGACGATAAAATTCTTGACCTGGTAAGGAATAATTAACCACTATTGTTTCTGCTGATGGAAATCTGAACGGTATGGAACGTTTCAGAAAGTTGACAGCATTCCGTGCAGTCACAATATCGCTCGAATGCAGATTAGGATTGAGACTGATCCGCGTGTTGTGCTCCAATACGATCTGCATTGTTAATTAAATGACAGTCGTGCAGTGCACGTGTCGTTTTTCGATCATTCTAACCGGTTCCCTTCATATTTTTCCCTTTCTTTAATCCGACTTAGGGGGTGTTGCCTTAATATCGATACATATGAATAAAGTGAACGCGAACGCGTTCAACAACCAGGATATCGAACGTGTCATTAGTTCGTATCGATTTCTTTCTTAATATCTCTGTAACTAACCGCACTATCTACCGCTCTAGAATGAACAAAGCTCTGATACTTTATAATTCGATAGTAATTAAAAATTGAGTGGATTAACCCCCTATTTTCTATTTACTCTGAATTGTAGCCTCTGACCGGCACCCGAAATTGTTTACAATCAAATAATTAATAAAAGAAATGACGAAATAAACCACGGATAGCGTTATCATTAAGCTAATAATGCTAGCTATCGATTTGAAACGTTAAATTTGAAAATCAGTTGATTATATTCTTAATAATTAGGATTTCAACGTGTCTGACTACACACGTCTGTTTTCACTGTGGCAGTCAACGTGTTAACGCGTCGAGTGGCACAGTGAAAGTGGACGTACGTAGTCAGACACTATAAAATCTTAATTGAGGGGCCGGATGCAATAAGGGGATACGCGCGAATTTTGGAGAATAACTATTGTCCGCGAGGCTAATTTTGAACATTGTTCGAATTTGGATTTTGACGACTGATACTTGTAGAGAATTTCATAATACACGTTTTTTGTTCATAAGTCAAATTTGTAGCTATTTTCGTTTTTGAATTATTAACGAAAATGATCGTTTTTAAGTAAAATAGATTTCAATGTACTTTTACGTTCAACTCGTAATATCTCGGCCGAATATGAATATTTATCTTTGAAACTTACACAAAATAATCTTTAACATATTTCTCGAGGTATAACAGCTATACAAAGTTTCTAAAATATTTGAGAACCAAATGCTAAATTTTTCAATACATTATCGCCGAATTTGTTGGTTTATTCATTCGATCGCAAAAGTTGTGCTACGAAATTTCGAATCATAAATTTGGACCTATACTATAATCTTGTGTATTAGTTAAGGAAGTTTTGTGGAAAATGCTAGATCTTTAGATATTGAGGTTGCAAAGATATGGCGATTTATAATCGATGCGTTTACGTATCGCTCAAGGAGTCCGAGCCATTCGTCATTATACGAGACGGAGAGCGCAACAATGTATTAAAATTAACGATATTTCTTTAGAGAAATACATTTTTATTGTGTTTTAGTGACATTCAAGAATTAGAATATCATTGAAAATCAATAAAAATTTATTGTTCATACTTACTGTGTTATTTGTCAATGCATTAAGATATGCTAGTACGAACAATAAATTTTTATTGATTTTCAATGATATTCTAATTCTTGAATGTCACTAACACACAATAATACAAGAAAACACAATAAAAATGTATTTCTCTAAAGAAATATCGTTAATTTTAATACATTGATGCGGCCTCCGTCTCGTATAATGACGAATGGCTCGGACTCCTTGAGCGATACGTAAACGCATCGATTATAAATCGCCATATCTTTGCAACCTCAATATCTAAAGATCTAGCATTTTCCACAAAACTTCCTTAACTAATACACAAGATTATAGTATAGGTCCAAATTTATGATTCGAAATTTCGTAGCACAACTTTTGCGATCGAATGAATAAACCAACAAATTCGGCGATAATGTATTGAAAAATTTAGCATTTGGTTCTCAAATATTTTAGAAACTTTGTATAGCTGTTATACCTCGAGAAATATGTTAAAGATTATTTTGTGTAAGTTTCAAAGATAAATATTCATATTCGGCCGAGATATTACGAGTTGAACGTAAAAGTACATTGAAATCTATTTTACTTAAAAACGATCATTTTCGTTAATAATTCAAAAACGAAAATAGCTACAAATTTGACTTATGAACAAAAAACGTGTATTATGAAATTCTCTACAAGTATCAGTCGTCAAAATCCAAATTCGAACAATGTTCAAAATTAGCCTCGCGGACAATAGTTATTCTCCAAAATTCGCGCGTATCCCCTTATTGCATCCGGCCCCTCAATTATATTAAGGATGCGGTCGATTATTTTTCAAGATCCTTTCAATTCGATAGCCAGCATTATTAGCTTGATATTAACGCTATCCACGGTTTATTTCATAGTTTTCTTTCGGATGTCAGTCACCGGTGACTGACGTGACGCTTAGCGTGTTAACTTTCATTGTTTCAACAGTGTTGCAGACGAAAAACTAACGATCAAAGATTTACCAATCGGTTTTCAGTTAACAGTAGGTAGTATCGAAAAGCCTATTGCTTTCGATAGTTTATACGAAGACTTTGCGTTTAAAAATGTTATTACCTAACAATCGCAATACCCTGGCATACTATTTCTACATCTAGGCCATGATCGACCCATCTTCGTCGTTTTAGGCCTAAAAATTTGCCTCATAAACGCATAAATTATTCACAGAAAAATTCGATAATTTCCAAAGAAACCTGCACTGCGTAGAAATTCCTTCTGCAGTAATCACTCGGTCAACATCGTCTAATCGGAGTTCCTCGGCGTCGAACGGGGCACCGGAAGCACGTGGACACGGGTGCACTGTAAGCGGAGGGAATCGCGTGTTGTCGCCGCGCCGGCCACCTACACCAAACAAAAGGGACATGAATCATGGATTTTATTTCGAGACTTGGAGTGGTCTTGAAATAGACAACGTCCCACGACGAGAAAAGGCGGCACCGTCTATTTAAAGGACGACTCGACGACCAGCCTCACTTTTCGAATTCTCGATTGCGACATTCACAAAGAACTCTTATTTTTCCTTCGCACGTGGGTCGTGAACCGTGCGGTTTTGGCTTGGTAAATGTCTCTTTCGTATTGTGGTCTGAAGAACGATCACCCAGCCCAGGGGTTCTTAACACTGGAAGTACCGAGAAGGTCAAAATGATTTGTTTCACATTTCTTATTATAAATTACAAAATTTATCAAAACATTTTTGTCAAAATGTAAGCTGGCTTTTGTTAAGATCCTCCGTTTATTTTGTTTTCTATTTTATTTTCAATTTAGAAGTAAGAGTGCACTGAACCTCGGTCGTTCTAGTGTTAAACTTGTGTAGTCCGAGAATTCCCTCTTGAATAACATTTTTTTTGCAGACTCCGTCCTAATGCTAAGCATTTTGCGTCGTTCTTGAGATTTAATTTCCGGCTCAATAATCTCATAGGCACTGCGTTATAATAAATATCGGTAAAAATGTATCGCTGGTTATTTGAATAAATGGTGTTGCGCGTTTATAGAGATGAACATTTTTATCAGGATGTAGAATAAAAAACATAAAATGAATAAAAATAGTAGTAAAAAGAATTAAACATTAATATTGGTCAAAATGGATCATATTATGATGTTTTCTGTAAATAATTTTGACTTAACGAGATGGGTGCAGTTGTTCTCTTGAAACCAAAACCGCAATGTTGGGCTCTATGTTGGAAAGTTTTATTGAGTTTGTTTCTACACTTTGATTTCATACACAGGGTGGCCCCATAACTCTTAACAGTTCAGTATCTCGAAAACTACGCCATCGATTTTAAAGTTTTTGTTCTTAAATTGCACGAATCTGAAGGGCCTTTCTAATTACATAAACGTGAAGTGCCCCCCCCCCTCCCTGCCCCTTTAAGGGGTTCTCCTGTAGAATCTAAATATGTAAAATTATATAGGGGGTTCCAATTAAAATTATAAGGGTACCCCCCCAAAAATTGCATTGTGTTATTTACTTTTCCGTATTTGCAGTTGAATAAAAATAATAAAATTTGTACTAATCAACAAATACAAAAAGTCTTGACCACGTAGGATTTTTATTGAGTTATTTGAATAAAAGCGAAAAATTGGGTGATGTGAAATTAATGTCAAAATTGTTTCGCGGTTAATTACTTCGAAAGAAATATTTATTTAAACTGTCACAATTTCCCGTCTGGGAAGAGTTATTTTCAAATAAATAACCAACGTATTATCGCGTGGCTGAAGTAGCCAATTTCAACACGTTCGCTCCGGGTATGAAACAAACAAAAATTGTATTTATACGTTGTCAAAATCACAGCAGACGCAGATACAGATTCTTTCTGAGACCGAAAGAGTTTTTCTGTAGCCTAAAAATCGTATTGCGAATTCCTAGATCGATCGCAAATACGATTACCTTGAGCATCCGACGTTCGTAGGCCAACGATTATAATCGACCGAGGCAAAGTACAAGGCGAAAGTTGGATTATTTATCGAAGCACGGAATAGAGTTCTCGGAATAACGAGTTTACCACCCGTCCAGATTATTTTCCGTCGGTTCCGTGGGGGCTGCATAGAGCCCCGTGTATCTTTCACGAGGATCATCCTCGGAACGATGCAAATAAACCGAACGATTTTCCACGATAGCCGGGGCTCGATTCTGAAATCTGACTTGCTAATACGGCCGGTCCTGTTGCACACGCATCGTTCTTACACCGTCCGTGCTTTGCAAGTCTAATTTCGAAAGCGTGCACCACCTTCGTTTACTATTAATTGCGATCCTCTTGTTACTCCTTCTGTCGTCAGTTTCCTTTTTACCTGTTCTACGGTTTCTTTTAACGAACGTCTCTGTTTCTTAATTCTTAGTTGTTGAAATTACGACCCGTGACACCGGCCAACCGTGTATCACGTTAATCGAATGAAATTTTATGTAGCATTAACCTTTTGACTACTGTTGGCGCATATTGGCGTCCGAAACGTGTTGGTTTCCTCGTACTGTTGGCGCCAATAGGCGTCCGGATCAAATTTCGCCTGTTTCATGAATAATTGCCGATTTAAAATTTTATAATTGCTCTTATGGTAATGTAAGCCTATACTGGTAACGTAGATTACTTTAATGCGATAGAATTCAATATTTTGAGTATTTTATTATACTTCGTCAGAAATGCACGCCTAACGAAAAACTTCGCTGTTCTCGGTGCACGTCGCGACTGAATTCATACCGTACAGTACGGCCGGTGCGTGCCAAAGTCTACCGTAGTCAAAGGGTTAACGTTGTATTAATCAGAAGGGCGAAGCTCAAATTGCAGTGTAATTATTGTAAAATAAGTTGTTACATCGAACTTACAGTTGGTATAATATCTGTTTCGTCTGTGGAGTCGAATGCCAGGTCTCGACGGGTTTTCGCATATTTCACCGGCGTCGTCGCGAGCGTATTTTGTCGCCGCGGCGTCGACAAGGCGCAATCGTAAAAATGGTTTATTTTGTCGTGTAACTTTGACCAGGAGACTGGCTTTGCGTGTGGCTTTTACAATCGTGAAATTCGAGCCGCGACTACCGTTCGCGGTTGCCCAACCGGCTCGATCGAATCATAAAATTCACGTTTCAATATCTTGCTGGATTATCTTTAAACCGATGAATTTTATTTCGCGATCGTTTTGGAAGATTTTATGATTTCTTTTTCCTTTTTTTTTTCTCGTTCGCGTAATCCGGCAATTCTGCGAATAAATCGAGCATTTTCTTATAAAATTGTTGCGCTTACAACGAACTCTTGTTCGAGTTACAATATCTGTCCGAAAAAACAACGACGACCCCGTTTCGTCTTGGTTCGTCCAATTAAACGGTGATTCACTCGGCCCAACATCCCAGATTCGTCGCCGCTCATCATTTTTCAGCTTGACGAGCCTCGTGAAACATCAGAGAAAGCCGCTCGAAAAAATGTCAATTCCCTGACAACAAGGAAAAGCGGCAATTATGATTCACAAACGTCTCGTTAATATTTTCCTGGTGATCGTGGCTTGCAATTGTGACCCCTGCAATCGAGCTGAAAATCTATGTAACGTTTGTTGTTCGGTCGAAATATTAAACATCGTGGTATTTCGTTACGGCTCAAAATAGTATCAACAACTTGGACACGTATATTCTTCTGATATAAGTCGCCCCATTCAATTTTCATCCGTTATTAAGTTATGAAACGATAGATTCATAATTGCGTATGAAGTTACTGCAATAATTGATTGGAAAGTCCAAAAGAACACGCGTCAAGGTTGCGTGACACGGGCTGCGATCAAATTTAACATCCAATCAAAGCGCGAACGACGTCCTCGAAACCACCGAAAGTAGGATTTGAAATGGAACGACGAGGCGAATCGTGGTTCGAGCGATTTAATTCGAATCGAATTTAACGAAACGACGTGAACCGCGGTGTCGCGACCGGGGACACGTAGCTGTCGGGTCAATTATCCGCGAACGCGCGACGAAATTTTTAATTCGTGGCCTCGAAAATTGTTAAAAGGCTTCGAAGATCACACATACCTCTGGAAATATAAAAAGAAGAGAAGAAAAAAAAAGAACTGTTGATTCGCTACGATGAAGATGGACATCTCGCTGAAATTATTCTGAAATACGTCTGTGATTATTTTTGCTTCTTTTTT
The DNA here is from genome assembly GCA_943735885.1 of Stelis phaeoptera. Classification (NCBI taxonomy): domain Eukaryota; kingdom Metazoa; phylum Arthropoda; class Insecta; order Hymenoptera; family Megachilidae; genus Stelis; species Stelis phaeoptera. The sequence goes on from OX030933.1 coordinate 12,604,141, forward strand.
TTCTTCCTTCGTTCGTGTCTCCTTGAAATTGCGTAACCTGCGCGAAGACTTTCGATTCGCAATCGAAATTTAGAACCGTCCGATCAAACTTTAAACGACCATTGTATTTTATCGCGGGGGAATAATGGTTTTCCTTTAAATACAAGATCCATTTTGTTCGGATCAAGATACGCATGCAAATCGTGTACGAAGTCGTCGCTCATTAAAGTGCATTGAAATAGAAGCGACGTTAAGAGAATCTCGATATAAACCTCGATATCCTCGCGCGGACGAGGTTATCGGAGATAATTATCGCGTCGCTATAATTACGAGCTACCGTGCAGGAATGCGTTTTGTTTACTTAAAACGGAGTATTTTCCGTTTGACGCGTGTCCAGCTGCTTTGCATAATAACCCCGTGAATAAATGTGCTGCCAGACATCGGGAAAGCGCGTCTTTTGAAGCGACAATATTATTAATGATCGATGCTGAGATCGAATGTAAATTCCTTTGTCTAAGAATTCATCGTGGTGCTTATAGAAAATCGACAACGATCGTTTTATAATTGGAAAGTTTCACTTTCGTCAAATTATAACGATTCAGGTTTTAACCCTTTGCACTCGGAGCATTTTTAAATACCGTCGAGTCTAGTCTATTTTTTGACAGCGAAATTTCCAAAAATCCAATGCACTGTTTTGGAAGAAAAGAGCTAGAAATATTTGCGAATCTATTTACTTTTATTCCGTTCCTAAATTTTCTATATTCTAATATAAATAACACTTGAATTTCACATTTTAAAATACTCTAGTAGATTAAATGTATCCCCTCTGAGGGGATAATCGAGCGCAGAGCATTCTATCCGCGAAGTTTCCTAAATTTCCATTCTAAGAAATTTCTGATAATCCAGAATGATAATTTCTGATTAGCCAGTCGAATAATTAACACGTTGACTGCCACAGTGAAAACGGACGTGTGTAGTCAGACACGTTGAAATCCTAATTATTAAGAATATTACCAACTAATTTTCAACTTTAACCTTTCAAATCGATAGCTAGCATCCGTGGTTTGTTTCGTCATTTCTTTTATTAATTATTTGATTGTAAAAAATTTCGAGTGCCGGTCACCAGTGACCCCCGTGGCAGTCAACGTGTTAACAAATAAAGAAAGAGAAAATCCTATAGAAACTAAAATGCCATTTTACCAAATTATCATAGTATTAAATTACATATTCGATTTCTGTAAAGTTCAGAGTCTTTTACCTGGAGGTATTGTTCTTAATCCGTTAATCGATCAACTGGCTAATCAAAAAGATCCCCGATTGTTTCATCTGGTCAAAGAACTTTGGTCTCGTCGTATCCATCGGGGATCGTCAGATCGGTTTGATAAACGTGATTTTTATGACGGATTGACAACGAAATCGTCGTAGCATCATTTTATGTAGACAATTCAGAGGCATGTCTCTCCCTCTGTCGCATTCTCTGCCCACGTCCCCAGATACCGTATTACGTGCGTAATATCTAATGGACGTTTACGAGGTTTAAAGGTGGCACAAAGTGGGCTAATACGAGGTGCCATTTAGTCAGTTAAAGGTCTTTGAAGCCACGTCGTATCGGTGCTCTCGTTTATGCAATAAATACATAATTTTATAGTTATTAAGTGGTCGTCGTGTACGGTACTGGCATTTCTACGTGGGTTACGTTGAAAGTTTTTAGAATATAAGACAAGTAAATAAATTAACCATTCACCGTTAAATTACATTCGTTTATGTGTCAGTCGTTCGAAACAAAATCCACAATACTCGTTTACAAATCTATATCTTCTTTTATATAAGAAATATCCGGCAAATTTTGATCAATTTTCTATTTCTAAGGTGTGATACGCGTGCTTCTATGTCCAAACTTATCGGTTAAGTGTTAGAGGATGATAGGTGATTATGTCGAGGATTAATAGCTGGGTATAGGCATAGTTTACTTATTGTTAGGATGTAACTTATATTCGTCGAAAGTCGTATAACAGTCGGATCGATCGATGCAGTCAGGATGCTAGGAGATTTCTTGTTCGTTGTCAGCGAAGCGACGATTTTTCTTGCTTCTGACCCCATTCCGTGGACGTCTTTGGCCGCGGTGGAAAAGCCGCACGTGCGGATCCATCGATGGTATGCGTTGAAGAACAAAGGGTGCAGCTGCCGCGAACTGGCGTTAACTCGATTGCCAGTGAATCAAATAGATTGATGGAATCACCGCAGGATACTCCAATACCCTGTGCACCATTTCCATACGCTGTCTTATTAATTAAATTATATAAAGAATAGACCATTTTTAATATACCACGTTGTTAAGACGGACTAAAAACTATAAAATAATTTTTCCTAAAACTCTAACGAACAGACAGACAAGAAAGCGAGTTAATAAAAACGTGTTAAAAAAGAAACGTGCTGAAAAAAAATTGGTTGGAACGTTTTAATCGTTTGCAAACGTTCGTCCTAATTGATAATCTTTTCGACTTCAATTTTCCCGAAATTGTCCAATTCCATCTTCGATCTACAATTGAAAGTTTCCTTCAGAACAGTTCTGAGCACAAAAACAACATCCTGAGGAACGAAAACTCGGCGTTGTTCGTTGTTAAATCGTTCGTTCGACGCGACAATGCGGCGGGGATCGTTTCGATAGCCGGATCGTTGAAACGCGACGAACAATACCGCGAGAATTAGTTATACATTACGCGTGTCCATTTGAAAACGAAAAAAGAAAAAAAAGGAACAAAAGGCTGACAGGGGCCGCGGTGCAGACCGGAAACGGCCGTCTGAACTCCGTTGTTCGCTTTGTTCTCGCGCGCTAACGAGCGTCCAAGCAAAAGCGTAACGCAAACCTTGAAGCGTCAGGTTATGCAACGTGGTCGTATATTGAAACACACGGAAGATCGTTGTTGGCGCATAGATTTCTCTAAATCCGGCCTACGATCGCTATTTTTAGAACGAAATTCAAATTGATCCATCGTCGAGGGAGATGCTCCAACCACCAGGGGATTGTTTATCCTTTCGACGAGGAATATCGATGATTTATATTAAAATTTGAGGTGAATTTTTATGAGAAAAGATCGTAAGGGATGCTGAAATAATTTTGTCGATTGAGAATCAAGAAAATTTATTATTCTATACATAAATTTTGTATTGTTTCTTTGGATATTTAAGTGTATTTCTAACATATGAAAGTTTTTCGTTTGGATTTGGCTGCTTATCACACTGAGTGGTACAGTGAAAATGGACGTATGTAGTCAGACATGCTAAAAACTTAATTATTAACGATGCAATTAATTAATTTTCAAACGAAACCTTTCAGTTCGATAGCCAACATCATTAGCTTAACAAGTTGGCTACTACGGGGGTGACCGGTGACCGGTGACCGGCAACCGAAATTTTTTACAATCAAATAATTATCAATAGAAATGATAAAATAAACCACCGATAGCGTTAACATTAAGCTAATAATGCTAGCTATCGAATCGAAAAGTTAAATTTGAAAATTAGTTGATTGTATTGTTAATAATTAGGATTTCAGCGTGTCTGACTACCCACGTCCGTTTTCACTGTGGCAGTTAACGTGTTAATATTAACGCTATCCGCGGTTTATTTCATCGTTTCTTTCCTTAATTATTTAATTGTGAAATACTTCGGGTGTCCAGGGCAAATTATTTTGACTTGAAATTCTAAGCAATATCACGATTTCTTGGTGTAAAAGAAACTAGAAAAGCCAATTTATTAATAAAAAGAAGATTACACTTGGGGGACCTAAGTTACGTATAATAACCCTTCAAAAATTGTTTTCGTAAAATGATAATTCTTCTGTGACTCGATTGTGACTAGTGTTTTCGTTCTGACGTTGTTCTCTACACTTTCGTACTCCTTTTTTCTCTTCTGTAGCCACTCTATTCCGTTTACTCATTAATTCAATACGTGCTTCGTGCGTATTCATTAATTATACTTTGAACGCTTTGCTTCCTACATAAATAAGAGGAACTTCTAGCCGCAAAACGGTATTCGTGAAATTCCACGTGTCGAACACACGACGAACACACGTGCTTTTATTTTTCTGACTACGCAAACACGGATGACTCGTGGCGTTTCGACACAGAGTTTAAGAAACTCGCACGACGCTCGATTGATCGATGCTCGGTTCAATAACCTTGATATCCATCGACATTAAATTTCACAATGGGAAATAGTAGGTACAAATTTCATTCATATTGCTTCGGCGATTCTTGATTCCGATTTCATTCGAGTCGATTTTCGAGATCAAACCAACAAATGTATTATTAATTCTTGTGATTATATCCTATTGCTATTTATCTATTATTAATGGGTTAAATTTATCGAAGAAATTTAAAATACGTGAGTCAGGTAATTGTGGGGTACTAAAAGAATTTGATCAAAGCATATTGAGAACGGGGTTATTTTGTTCAGATTTTCTGGAGGAGATTGGACGAGTAAATTTCGAACGAGACGCTTCGTTGATCACAATTCACATGGTGAGTCGTGAATCAGCGGAGACACGTCAAAAAGGAAAAGTAAATAACCAGGATTTAACGGTATTAACCTTAATCACAAGCTTTTGTACACCCACCACCGTGACCTAATTACGTACATTGACGTCTGACTGATACCAGACGAAGTTTATGCAAATTTATATTTTGTGACCGAGTATCGCTGTTTACGATCAAATTTTCATATTATTCTATTCGTCAATGTTCAACCCGTGGACCTTTGTTTAAATAATTAGAAAATTATAATAGGTTAACGATTAAATTCGTGACTCTTTAATTTTTAACCCTTTACACTCGGTTTACTTTTCCAGCAAACCTTTCGAAAACCAAACGTGCTATTTTGGAACAAAAGAGGTACAAATGCTTACGAGTCTATTTATTTTTTATTCCTTTCCTCGGTTTGCCGTGTCGTGTTTTAAAATACTCCGGTAAATTAAACATGTCCCTTCAGAGGGTTAAAATAGAAATTATTATATAGAAATTTCAACTTCTTCAGAAAATTATATCCAATATACTAAACAAATTCTTATCCACTTAACCAGCGAACATGAAAAATAATAAATCCTATATCAATTTAGGTCAACTTAGTGGGTGGTTGAAGGCTCGTTATTAAGGTTAACACTTCCCGTGGCGAATGCTGCCACTTCTGTTTTCTTTCTTTTTTTTTTTTTTTTTTTTTTTCTTCTTTCTGTCACGGGTCTCACGATGCAAGGACACGTGGATCGAGCCGGTATTGTTGTTGCTGCAACAATGAACCAGCGGTCCACTCTCATTGCGATTTACCGTTGCTGGTGGACCGTACACCTACGAGCAGCATCTGCTGGCAAGGTTGTAAATAATGTTTCACAATTCGATACCCATGGTGGGGAACAAGGAACATTGTCATCCACTCTGACACACTTTTCCAAGAATTAAATACATATTCTTTTAAGGATCTTCTTTCTAGTCTTTCTTTGTACTTATCCCATTTGATCTGTTCATTTTTTGGAATCTAGACGATTGACCAATGGTGTAGCCGACCGTTTGATAAAGTAGAAATATCAACTACCTAAAAATTACAGATTAATAATCCTGACAAAACACTAATACTGTAAAAATATAAACGTGGTAATTCGATACTTTTTATTAAAGAAAAATATTTTGAAACTTTTCGAATTTATCAAAAAATTCATTTTGCAGTGAAAAATTTGGAAAAAATTCACAAACACGTACGCTATGGAGCAGAATATCCCTGATTTTTTTCAACATTTTTCATACGGTACAACAAAAGATGTAGAGCTTAAATTGTAATTTACCTTTCGCTCTGTAACTACCCTTCAAGTAGGGGTAGCGGATTGATACTTGGCAAAAATGATTTTCTTTCAACGATCTATTAATTGATACGTTCATTGATTAATTTGTCCCCTCATTGACCCTTTGTCAATTGCCGAGAGTATCGGATCTGAAATACATTTTATTTTATTTCTGTTTTATCAATAGTGATCTTCCAAATATAAACTAATTTATACCCAAGCACATAAATTCAGTTTCAACAAGTATCAGCACCTAGCCACTGTTCTTCGAACTTTGAACCCAACCTCCACGAATCTTATTTTTAAATCAAACGTTAATTCCTTAACGTTAATTAATCCGTCAATATCAGAAAGCTGTTTCGTCGAAACGATCTGAATACGTCACGAATTAAACCCGACACCTAATTTTTCTTCCCCCCCTCGTCACATTTTGATCACGATTCATAGTTTCCCTCGCTCGAAACGCAACAGTGGCCGTGTCTGAAACGCGTCGTGTTTGTCTTTGCAATTAGAACGCGTTCTGCGAACATGAAATTGATGTCTGGCCTCGATTTCGTGGACGTTGTCATAATTCATGATCTCGCTCAATTGTCGCCGTGTTGCGTAACCGTTGTCATCAGAAAGCTTTTTACAACCGTACGAGTACGACTCCCTCCGAGAAATAAGAAAAAAAAAAAAAAGAAGAAAAGGTACAAGCCCAGGTTTGATTCTCGATACGGTGTCCAGAAGAGCCGAAAGGAATTTCTTCGTCGCCGGTTGTTTTATGGCGTTAACACCATAAATAAAACCGCGTCGTACGGGTAGTCGAAGTAACGAGACCGAGCGCTGGTGTTAATAATAGTCCGATTCCCAGCCAACCACCAAGATTTACGAAGGTGGCATGATTTATTTGTCGAATATCTTGCTGCCACTTAAACACGCACCACCGAACGATATCCCTTTAACCGTGCCACGTTTGTCGGATATCCTTTTGAACTTCATCGTCCTTTGTAACTTCATCGATGCTTCTACCTCTGCCCGCTTCTGTAGCTCGACGTTTATGGAACGACGTAAATATATCCTCTTTCCGCGAAATTCTTGGGGTCGAGACCGAGAAGAAAGTTTCCAAGTCCATAAGTGGATCTTAAGGCAAAACAGAGGACTTTGAAATTTTTATCTTGGCCTTGCTGGCTTAAGAATTCGTCCGGATGGTCGGCGACGCACGATACTTGAGCTCCAGGCTTTAAAATTTCAGAATTTCAATATTTGTTTTGCCAAAATAGGAAAGTAGGAATTTAAAAATTTGTCCCTTTGATAACATTGCTGTATGTAGTATTATGCTACCCTATAAATACCAAAGACCCGTCCGGAAGGTCGGCGACGTACGGTACTCAGGCTGCAGCCTTTAAAATTTCAGATTTCCAATATTTGTTTCGCCAAAATAGGAAAGTAGGAATTTAAAAATGTATCCCTTTGATAACATTGCTGTATATAGTATTATGCTACCCTATAAATACCAAAGACCCGTCCGGAAGGTCGGCGACGCACGGTACTCAGGCTCCAGGCTTTAAAATTTCAGATTTCCAATATTTGTTTCGCCAAAATAGGAAAGCAGGAACTTAGAAATATTTCTTTTTGACAACTTTGTTTTATATAGCAGTGTACGGTATCAATGATTATACAAAAGCGAAGAAATCAGCCAAGCGTAAGTTATTACGACGTTGGTTGAACGAAATTGCAGACGATGAAAATGATAGCTTATCATTTATCGATGAGAATTATACACCTCTGGCGGATTGTTAACAAAGAAAATCATAGACTGTTGCGATTACACGCTAATAAGATAATTCTTCATTAATTTGTTTAACGATCGCGGGAAACGGTGTTTCTTTTCGCGAACCATGATTCATACCTTCTGCAAACTGAATACGATCACGGAGACTGTTATTTTATAATATGGGGATCGGTCAATTGTTTATAGACTTCGATTCGCTCGGTTCTGAGTTCGTTTTTACACCTAGCTCGGTCCGGTTTCCATTGAAATGCTAATAAATTTATCACGCTACACCAGGCGCCACGCCTCGCTGTATCATCCTGTGAAAACATTCCTTGTGATCCGTGAGAATCAGGAGAGAATCTTTCTCGTGACCCAAAAATCAACCATCTTTTTTATTCAATATTTTCTTCATCGATGCCTGAGATTTATTCTACGCCAGGATGATACAAACAACCACCGTATAACACGGCATTCCATCGATGTTCACTTTGACAAACCAAAGTAACAAGTTAATTAATTTTTATTTTATTCAAAGATTCAAAGATTCAAAGATTCCAGAAATAGTTGTAAAGCGAAAAGCCTTTAGTTCTCTGTAGAAGATTGAACGAAATTGGAATAAATTTATAGGTAGGTAAATTTCGTACGACGTCCCTGAAGGAACTGAACAAAAATCACCAAACGACCCACGCGACCACGATTATTTATAAATCCTGGAAGTATCCGATTAGCGAGAAGATTTAAGATATCAGAGAGCGAGCCGCCGGAGCATCGGTCGTCGTTCGTCGTCGATCGAATATTCATGAGCACGAAATATAGCTTGAGGATGACAAATAGTCGACTAATTTCACGCCGCATACCGAAACCCACACCCGTTTCTGTTCGCTTATGTGCTCCTGTCACGGTTTATCCGAACGTGTTCTCTATGCCAACTTGTTTTCTTATGATACACCACTCTGTACGATAGTACTTTATCGTATATTCTTTAAAAAAATAGTATTCTGTTAACCCTTCCGACAAGTTTACGCTGATGTAAACTTTGATTTACAAAAACACTCTCGATAAATAATTATTCCGATTACAACTAATACTGTAAGTATTCTGGCTGTTGCGATAATTAACACGTTGAACGCCACAGTGAAAATGGACGTACGTAGTCAGACAGGATAAATTCCTGATTATTGAGGATGCAGTCGATTAATTTTCAAATTTAACCTTTCAATTCGATAGCCAGCATTATTAGCATAATATTAACGCCATCCGCGGTTTATTTTATCGTTTCTTTTGTTAATTATTTAATTGTGAAAAACTTCTCGTTTTGAAAACAGAATTGCCACTTGCCATAGGAAGCGTAGAGTCCGAGAGGTTGGTATCAGAATTATTATTAACCCTAAACGATTGAATTTTATTTATCTTACAATACGAAGAATTAAGAACTTCCCAAAATGGCAAAAAGTAGCTCAGAACCGAAACACGTTCGTAATATACAATACTCAGATATAATTTTTCCGATCCGACCAGTATCGCGTCGCAAACAAAATTCGAAAAGATAACGATCAAGCGTGGTTTCAATTTACGATCAATTTGTTCACCATCAAAGGTGAGAAACCAGACTGTCGACGCGATGATTATCGTGTAATTTCAATCGACCGTTGCGGTTAATTAAAAGAGACTTTACCTGGATCCCGACATTACAGTTTGCGTGCGAATCATCGTTTACAAACAACTCGATGAAGACCACGGGGGTTAAGGATAATTAATTTCAGTCGTCCGTTGGAACGTCTAGCGGGGAAGACGGATTACTTCCGGATCCCATTAATAGCTCGTAAATCGTGCACGGTATCGCCATGTAAGAATAATCCGTGATTTCAAGCGAGATTCGTCACGGAAACGAAGCTGAAACGTCAACAATATGATATGGGAAGAAATGAATGTTTACAAGATACGGATGTTTTAAAAATAGAATCTGCGATTCAACCGTTGTTATCGATGAACCACTTTGTGACACAATTAAATATTAATGCTTTCAAAGGTTTTAATTGAATTTTCTTACAAGATTTTTCGAGGATAAATAGTAAATTCTTAGTATCGGTAGTTTATTAAAATCTTTTCGAAGATTTTACCTGTGTTATTCTTACATGGGAAAAGAAAGAAATTTTGAAAATTAAATTCACAGAAATAGTTAGGTTATTCTTCGCGAGAGATCATAGGTGCATCTAGCGAGCAGCTGATACGTATTCGTCATCCTTTTGTCTAGAAAACGACTGAACCCCTAAGGAGGATTTAACTCACGAATTAATCAAGCGTAGAAACGATGTTCCACCGGCCAGTCACTCATTATTCTCCTTACACGAGCAGATAAATCGCGCTAATTAATTATGAAAATATAGAACCTCGAAGTAGAATGCAATCCACGTAGACAGCAAAGGAAATTTCGCGTTACTACATTTCCCTAAGCGCATGGCAAATACGAGATCGAAATATTTATTAACACTAGAACCACCAAACGGATCAAAATAACTTGTTCCAGATTCCATATTCTGTATCACAAAATTGATTAAAACGCTTTCATCGAAATATATAATAAATTGCCTCCCACCAAGTTAAAAAATTGTTTTATGTACCAATTCATATATCATCTTTTACATATTTTGTTATCTATTTAATTTTCGATTTAAGTATAAGTGGACATTGAACGCCGATAGTTCTACTGTTAATTAGGAACTTCGAAACCAAATTTTTAAGTTTATTAATAAATTACGAATTAATATACACATATTGTTATTTTGAAGGAATTTGGAAGTCGTGTTTTGCGTACGAATTCGAGGAGAGTCGAACGGTGCCGAGTGCGATTGCAAATTTTCTGGAAATCGGTAACGAGGGCGTGAAACGAGAGGGGGGAAACTGGGTCGTCGACGAACCGTTCGCGATTCTTCGAAAAGCATCGTTTATCAGACGCCCTAGAAAGCATCTAGCGTCGTTATAATAATGGACAAACGAAGCTACCGTTGACAAACGCGATCTTCGTGTCCGGTTGATCTTCCCCGTTAGTAACGAGCCACCGGCGACGCTCAGTCGGTGAGCGTGGGCACAGGCGATCGCCAGGTGATTCAGGTTAATTACGATCGCGTGTAAACGCACCTTAGAGAAAGAAAACCCACGAAGGACGACGATTTTCCACGAGCTTTTTCAGCTTCTTGCAAACTGACACAGGTCTCGGTAAATGGTTGCGTTTCGATCGAAGCAACGATTCTTCTATTTTCGCTAAAATTTCTTCGCGGTTGCCTTATTTTTCTACGAGTAGTGGGACGAATTGATTGACACGAAGAATTTAGGCTGTGTACTTTTGCAACTTAAGGGTTGCCTTATTTTGGCGAAACAAATATTGGAAATCGGAAATTTTAAAGCCTAGTGCCTGAGTACCGTGCGTCGCCGACCTTCCGGACGGATCTTTGGTATTTATAGGGTAACATACTGCGTCGTTTCAATTCTTCTCTAGAAGAATGCAAATATGCGTCAGTTTGGAAAATTGTTTATTTTTCTTAATTTCAATGTTATAAATGTAATATATAAGAAAAAATTTCATGGATCGTGGTACAAGATTTTCTTCTCAAGCGCTGGTAGCGAACGTGTTAAGAAAATGAACAAATTTCAATTTCAACAGACTTATTTTTGGTTTCTCATCAAAGCACTCCCCATCGAATAAAAATAAAAAGTCCGAGATCAATCCTGATTTCGATCGAAGACGGATAGAAAATAATACGTAAGTGTCCCTCGATGCGATTAACGATCGTCTAACGATTATCGCGTCGGTCTGTCCGGTATTTGTTTATGTCTCACAGTGGCGGCTAAAAACGCATTAATAATCGTGGCGCGACGGTAGCGCAAAGGGAGAGAGCCTAATCGAAAGCGTGTATGAGTCACGCGGATCGCGCGATTGTCGTGCGATGCACGCTTGACACAATTTGCCCCGTACGCTTCGTACACTTACTCAGAGAAACCAGGAAAGTCCCAGCTTCGTTACTCGGAATAAAACCCTACCCAGTTCCCTCCTCGAGAAGAAAATGACCTCTGCCTTATACATGCGTAACCGTTCCAACGGTAAAATTACCCTGTGAATTATGTTGCGGAGGAAGACGAGGGTCCGAATGGTTCTTCGGCTTCTGGCTAATTTATGGAAAGGAGAAACACACTTTTGGAAGCGTTCGTAATTATCGTCGATTTCTAATCTTATTGTTGGAAGAGTAGCACGAATGGTTGTGAAAAGTTTATGGAGGAAGAGGAAAGAGAATTGGAAAATTGTTATGGGCGCTTATTTTCACTGGGAAATTACTTGGCTGACAATTAACAATTAACAATTAAAATTTTAGTATGTATTCGTTTTGCAGGATTACAATTAATTAATAGTTAATCGTCCTTGTTATTATTAATTTTAACTGTTAGAACAATTAATAATTAATTTTTATTGTGATGGTGATTTGATGTAATGTTTTTTTTTGTTTTTCTTCTTTTTTTCTTAATAAGATGACAAACGAGGACAGAAGCGTAGAGATGAAGATTCGATAAAATAACAAGTAATGTTTCTGATTTGTAAAATAATTGGAAGAAGTTAAACCTTTTCGTTAATAATAGATACACATAGTGTTTTATAGAATTGTATTAATACATACTGTTTTTTAACTTTGGACAAAGAAACAATTTTGGAAAAAGTTGAATTACAACTAATTTTAGTTGCAATTAAATATTCAATGAACTAAGTAATTGATTAACGATTTAATTGATTGATGCCCAACACTGATAGTAAGTCGAGGTAGGGTATTAAAAGGAGACACTTTTAACCTTTTGTAATGGAAATTACAATTATTTTGAAGAGTAGAAGATTTTGAAATTGTTGGAAATTTGAAAAACAGCCAATTATTTATGCTAATAAGAATTTAGCAAGAATACACCATGAACCTTACCTGAACACGTCGAAATAATGAACTGTTCAATTATAGAATCCTCCATTCCATATAGCAAAAGATTGAAAAATTTGAATTTCAATCGCAGTAAGATACAGAAAGCAAACCCTCATTTTCTAACGATCCAAAGATAAAATACTTTTCGTTCGATGCAGTTACGATTCAAAGAAGAAAACTGTATCCAGGTGTGCGATGTTTCTCACTCTCAGGGTCGATCGTATTCGTTTCCAGTCGAAGATCGACGAGGAACGTTTTACCAGAAACCTCGTCATCTCGAAGATAAATGTTGAGGCAAGTGGCTGCACCTTAGTCCGCTACGAAATGGCGGCATTAATAATGAATCACGTCGCGATTTTGCTAAGTTTTACGATCGTGAGCGTCGGAGCAAAGTGGGCGGTCGTCGAAGGTCTGCGAGCTATCGTAGCCTCGCGGAATCGATTCGCGACGATTTTTTTTTTTCTTTTTCTTTGATTTATTTTTTATCCTCTTTTTCCTTTCGTATCCCCGTCGCGAACGGAATTAATGAATACCACAGTTTCCAGGAACGTGACGCTAATCGCAAACAACGACCAAGTAATCAGTGTAATAGATGCAGAATCGTTGCAGGGTCGAGGATACTTTGGTTTCGTTCCTTGGTGCTTACCTTGATATAACGCGGTGTCCCTCTGTCTGAACGAAACTCCCGACGATCGATAACTGTCGTGACGTCAACAGAATAGGGTTGATCGTTGATAAGAAATTGGTCAACAAGGTTAAATTAGGCAAACTGGGTTATTTAGTAATCGAGAAAAATTACAACCGTTCCGTTTCGTTCTATATTTTCAATTTGATTCCTGTTCAAACTTCGAATCAGGATTTTTGTTGAAAAATTCGCAAGCAGTATCGTTATGAAAGCTCGTACAGAGAGCAAGAAACACGTACGAAATGGGAACACGGCCGGCTGCAGAGAAAAAAAAAAGGGGGAAACCAGAAGAGACGAATGGCGTTATGCAAGAAAACGCGCTTTCACGTGCCGCGATAAGCGTTACTCCTTAACAGCCTGGGTCCTTTTGTTGAGCCGACAGCAGAATTACTTACCGACCGTCCTGCAACACCGGAGTTTCACGCGAGTCTTAATGACCGATGCAAATAAGCATCGAGTTAGACCTAGTTCCTTTATTACGACGAGGAGCAAAACAACAAAGTTACTTTGCTTCTTTTATTATCTTCGCGTGAAGTTTTATAATTTTATTATTATTTATTATAAGTAACCCTTGCCTCTCGGCTTAGGATGACCTCCGGCTTACGTTTCTTCTTACTCTGTTTCTAAATATTCCTATTTACACTACTTCTTAGTACTTAGTACTTCGATCTTTCGTGACCACCTCTCTATCATTCTATGTCTCCTCCTTTCTCTTCTTCTATCCTCTTCAGCTCTGCTGTTCCACTCCCGTTTGCCGCCAATATCTCCCTTACGCCCCTCACTCCGTGAAGTTTTATAATTAAAAAGATCTTCCAAATTATGAGGAACGGTGGTCCATGGAATTGATCAAATTAACATCGAAGAGTACGATACGATTACTGTTACCCTTTCGCCGATAATGGAATGCGTTACGCATCCCCTCGGCCCCGAGACGGCGCTTTTTGAAACTCTAGTTCCACTTCTGCCCAAGGAATGTCTAATGTAGTGTGTTTTCTCCTTCGATTGAGAGATTGATCCTCTTTCGCAATCCTTCCTCGAAGAGATGGCGTTCGAGGAGCTTTCGCTAGTACAATACTTTCAAAGACTTGTGCTTCGCACCACTCCCACTTTTCATCTCTGTTTTCGTTTGGAACTGTTACATCTCTATTTTCATTTATCGCCTTTCTTCGTTCGTTCCCCTTTTAGTCGCCTCTCACGACAAGCAGGAGCTACTGTGTGTGGGCGAATTCTGCTCATCACCCATAAGGAGCTGCCCAAAGAACTATTGTCCATTTCAAATTTGGTTTTCGGCCTTCACTGCCACGCAATACAATTATTCTTTGATACATCAGTACTTTTCATTCTCTTTTCCACTTTTAAGTTGCCTCTTACGACAAGCAGAGGCTACCGTGGGTGTATTCTCAGTATTCTGCTCCCCTTCCCACAGAGAACCCATCATCGAAGAATATTTCATGGTAGGAGGTGTGCATTCTGTGATTTGTTTAAGAAAACAGGAAACGTTGCGATTTTCGTTGCTGATGTGGTAACATCAGTTCTCGAATTTCGCATCGTAAGACGGACAATGTGAACTCGTATGAACCCAGAAATAACAACCGCGACTTTGCGAATTCCCGGTTCGTTTTGATGATTCGGTTGCAAAATTCAACCGACCAGATTGCACGCGATTTCTTTTCTTTCGTATCTTTCTCTGACATTCGTGTTGTTCGACTTCTTCCGGGTGTTTTCTTCGTCGAGGTCGTTGATCGTACGGTCATTTTCTAGGCTATCATTTCTTATTGAACTTAGTTTCTTTCTAGGCTGTTTAACAAATTTTTATTAATATGATTAAGAATTATTATTATTAGCTCAGACGAAATTATTGCATCTTTCAGTCTCGACGCGTTTCATTTAATTATTTCAGATACTATCGAATTACTCGTTTATTTACATTTACCAGAAATCCTGGAGAAAAATTGCAAAGATGAGAAATATGTATAATCCGCGTGGACGAAGAGGACGAATGCATCGCAATCAAGGAACGATTAGAACGAATCAAAGAAACAAGTTCGGTCAAGGAATTCCTAGGAAATCTTCATTTTTCCGCGGTGGCTCTGTCAAATCAAAATCGTCGTCGCGACGTGGTAATTATCTCATCGCTAGAAGACACAAGTCGGCGGCCTTAATTAGAACAAAGAGAATTTTCCGGCGTGCTCGTAAACATCAATGAAACGACCACGTCGGGATTATGTACAATGCACGGCATCGTTATTACCCTCGATGACGACCGAGCTGTCCTCTGTTTTCATTCCAACATCCTTCATCTTAACGAAAAATAAACGTTCTAATCAAAAACGTTGTTAACTCCTCAATTGAAACCACAGACTGCTTTGTTTCAATAATCATAATTAACCCTTTCGGTGCTCATTAACACTCGAACGACGAGCTTCCGTCAATCGTGATGCAATATTTCAGCTGGAATTAGATATGCAAATTCTTAAGGGACTGATTAAAAATATTTGATACATTATTAACGAATTTAGAGAAGTATTTCAAAAGGATGGTATTTCACATTTATACAATCAACTAATTATTAGCTTAATGTTAACGCTATCCGTGGTTTATTTCGTCATTTCTTTCGGTAATTATCTGATTGTAACAAATTTCGGGTGCTGGCCACCGGTGACCCCCGTGGCAGCCAACGTGTTAAGAAAAGAAACGATGAAATAAACCGTGGGTAACGTTAATATTAAGCTAACAATGCTGGCTGTCAAATTGAAAGGTTAAATTTGAAAATTAATTAATAATCAGGGTTTTAGCGTGTCTGACTACCTACGTCCGTTTTCACTGTGCCAGCCAACTTGTTAATTACCTAAATTTTACCAAATGATTTCTTGATAAAAATCTCTGAAACTCGTGAATTTAATTGTCAATCCAACATCGTATCGAGCGGTAATAACCAGTTGCGCGAAGCTCGTAAATCAATCACACAATCGCAAGAAGAAAAAGTCATCGTGATTAGCTTCTTCCATTTCAGGCAACGTCAAAGACGCTTTCGATTATAAAATTATCGCTTGTCGAGCTCGGGGAATGAAATTGCGTAACCGGTGTGTTTCGTTCGTTCCCGAACGATTCGAAATGAAAACTGGTCGTGGCTTTCCCGAGGAAACGCAGAAAATGAATAATTCTTGGCGTCGATCGACCGACTTGAATCACCGTTTTGCATTTCGCGCGACCACCAGCCACCGCCTCCTTCGACGGCTTTTAGCCTCGAGCGTGTGGAAGCGTACGTGGGAAGCGTTCGGGAGCGGACACTTCTGACTGAGAAAAAGTTGGGAAAAAATACGTCGAATGTCCAGGGCATGATTCACCTGGAGAAACGCGTTCCTTGGATCCTCTTAGTCATTTGGGAACGAGTTCGATACACCAACGTGTTCGAGTGTGCTGGATAATAAATGATCGATTTCATGACATAAAAGTATTGCGAAATAATACTTGTTATACATCAACTTGAAGCTTAAAGTTTAAAGAAGATGACCATGCAAGCACTTCGTTGAATTTTTTAACACAAAATGGTCGAGTGGTTATTAGAACAAATAATGAATGAGGAGGGAATTTTTATATTGGTTCTTTACGGATGATAGAATTTCATGACATAAAAGTATTGTGGAGTAATACTTATTGTAGATCAATTTGAAGCTTAAAGTTTGAAGAAAATAACCACATAAATGCCCCAACGCTGTTCTTGATACAAAATGGCTGGCTACCAGCTGAAACGAGCAACGACCAATTTTTGAACATACAAGGTCTAGTATAATTTCATGACAGAAAAGTATCACAAAGTCGCGCTTGTATAGTATCAATTTGAAGCTTAAATTTCGTCATAAGTGGCTATATAAAACTTTCAATAATATTCTTAATACTTACCGAATAATTATCATAATTGTTGTCATACATGATAAAATCTTCTATAATCAATTTTTGTCAATTTCAAGCTTCAAATTAACGCGCCATAAGTATATGTTCAGTATTCTTATGGTATTAAATAATTTAATGTACAACAACCTGGTAGACACTTTACCCGGCGAAGTAGACATAGTGGTTGTTGGAGGATCGCGAGCAGACTAATTATCGCGGCTAGACCGCGAATTAGGGACGTGAAAGATTAAACGAGAGGATCGTCGTTGCGACGACAAATGAGAATCGTCGGCGGAGACGTTATCGTCGGCCTCGATCTCTCAGCACTCGTCTCTTTACTCGCAGGATGCGAGAAAAGACGAGGTTTCTCCTTTAGACCGTTCGTCGGCTACTCTCAGAAGATAACTCGTCTCATTAAATATGGCCCTCGTCATTTGCATCCGTCGTCGGCGCTGGATTGTGAAAAAACAACCGCAGATTCCATCGTACCGAGCCGATAGGTCTTACGTGCGTCGCCAACTCTCCGGGCGGAGATTGATTTAAACAAAGAATTGGGAATTTCAGTATTTCGGGTGACGGTTTATAAAATTCTCTAAGTAAATTCTTAACACTTTCCGTCCCGGACCGAGTAAATGTACTCCCGGCGAGATTCAAAGGAGGCACTCAATGATTTCTCAAAACGCAATGTGTCTGCTCCTGAGCGCTCGAGACATCTAAAGAGCGCCGCCTCCTAATTTATGATTTATGGGTTTTCCTTATCTCGATTGAGCTGGATCGTGTTAAGAAGGCTGAGAGTTGTTTTAACACTTTTAACAATTATTTAATCAGAAATCGTCGTATTACGTAGTCCAAATTCTGAATAATAGAAATTACGAAGAATTGTAAGAATAATAGAAGTTATCAGCGCCTTTAGCGTGGCAATCAAAGTGTTAATAATAGTAATTTCCGTGCGCCGCCGACTATAGGGCAGAATTCTTGAAATATCTAAAGAAATAACGCAAACAGAATCCATTTTCATCAAATCACTTTCAACAAATCACTGCAATCAGCGTATCAAGAAATATCGAATGCGATAGTAGCATCAGATTCCATATTCCCTGAATATCTTTGAAGCCAGCTGCAAATGTCCCCTATCATACATTACAGGTTAACAGATCACGTTATAATCAAAGATTTGTAAAATGGCGAGAGGTGGTAAAAGGGAACTGGTAGCTCTCCAAACCGAGGTAGAAACTGAGGAAGAATGGACGCAATTATTGTCTCGGGAAGGGTTGGTTTTGGCCGATATTTATTCCGAATGGTGCGGCCCGTGTATAGCCATGGTTAGCACTTTACGGAATGTGAAAATCGAAATCGGTGGTGACACGATCAGCTACGCGATCGTGAAGAACGATTACATCGCCGATCTTGAACGATTCCGTGACAAAAGCGAGCCTACCTGGATGTTCCTTCAAAATGGTAAAATGGTTAACCTCATGTTCGGTGCTCATTGTCCGAAATTGAAGAAACTGTTGATCAAGGAGATTCAAAGGGTTCAGCAAAACGAGGAACCGGAAATTCGATTGGATCCTAGTACTCGTACCCAGGAAGAAGAGATTCAATGGCAACAGCAGGAAGCCATCAGGTATATTTCGTGGAAATTGGGGCTGGTATTTAACAAGATACGTTATGTATATTTTCTTCTTCGTCACAACGGGGATTTCATATTTCCCATTTTTAACTGACTTCGATCAGTATTTTCTTTTTATATTTCGTAATAAATTTAACTCACAGTCTGAATTTTACCTAATAATTATTATAAATTCGATTCGGTAATACGGAAACATCGAATGCTATTATTTCGAGAAATAGCACGAGCGGCTAAGAATTTGATCAACTTTAATTCCACACTCGAGCCCTCCTACAGGGTGTCCCGTAACTAGTGTATCATCGGGAAATGAGATGTAGCTGAGACGATTCTGAATAACAATTTCCTTTGCAGGAATGTCGAATGGGGCTTCGTTGTTGAATTATTAACAAAAAACACTGACCAATCAGAGCGCGAATAGAGTGCGCCCTCAGCCGTGATTCGTTCTGGTCCGACTTTCTACTCGCGCTCTGATTGGTCAGCGTTTTTCGTTAATAATTCAAAAACGAAGCCCCATCCGACATTTTTGCAAAGGAAATTGTTGTTCAGAATCGTCTCGGCTACATCTCATTTCCCATTGTTACATTAGTTCCGGGACACCCCGTATAACACGGTCAATTCCTTCCATATCGTATCGCAACCGTGTTAAAAGAAACTTAATAATAACAATGTAAAGAAACAATCCTACCATATAAGGATCGTCCAAGTTCATGACTCGTGTTGTGAGGGGTCTGTCGCAAATATAATCCCCCCATCGTCTCCACATTTTCATACTTTTCGATTCGAGATAAAACATCGTGCCGGGCGAGGTTGAACCGTTTCGTGGCTGATTGCAAAATTCTCGAACAAGAAAAGCGATCGAGGAGCGCAAACTTGCCAGAGAGGAGGCAGAGAGGCGAGAAAAGTACGAGGCGTTTCTGGCACAAATGATGTTCGAATTGTCCGAGGAGACAGCTTTGGTTTTCTATCCTTGGGTCTTCAAGGATGAAGAGGGTAGATACAGGGACAAGTATCAAAGCCCTCCGTACATCGAACTGACGAATTTCTTGTTCAAACAAAATTATGACGTGCTCGAGGAACAACGGGTGCATCTCACCGAGGAGTTGATTGAGAAGATGTTCGTGGAAAGCGACGTTAAGATTACGAAAGAATTGATCGCAGGTGTGTTCTTCTATTAGATTGGTAAGAAATTAATGTCGATTTTCAAACTATATCTTTAAATTCACATATCACAAATCGGAATAAGATCCATTGTAGTTGATACATTTTCGCCAAGAAATTGTCAGTGCCTTCAATTCGTCCACGACGATCTTCATCTTCGAGGCTCTCATTTCCACTTCGAAATTTTTTGGATCAACGCTGCACCGTGCGTTCATTCACGGTATCTTCTCCAAATGCATCGTTGATATTATCAGTCGCAGCTGCAGCTTTACGAGCCAGTTTATATTCGTATAAGAATGTTACACGAACTTGCTTGGTATCCATCGCGCAGTCAATAATTTAAACCGACCACTAATTGACAGTAAAAACAAAAGCATACGTATCGGCATGTGAAATGATATTGGAAGGTAAATAGAATAAAGCGATCTGGTATTCCAAAACTAAGCGTCAAAGTTGAAGAACTCGAAAACCGACATTAATTTCTTACCAACCTAATTATTTTGAAATATTTTCTTTCTATTATTTTAAAATATATAAATCCATTGTTAACACTTTCACTTCGTAACAACCATTCCTTTTTATATCTAAGAGAGGATCATTTATGAAATTGTATTTTGGGGAAGTTTACAGTCTACGCTGGAAAAATGGCCGATTGGCAAATATAATTATTAATATAATTTTTTAAAATAGAAGATTAATTCGTAAGCTGGCATCAAAGTGTTAAGGATGATACGCGACTAATTTTAAAAGATTATATTGGGTCTTTCGTGGTTTAATTTAATACTGGAAGGGGTCCACCACCTTGGGACATATAAAAATGAGCGTTTGGGAATTTTTCTCAAATTCTACAGGTTTGACGGAAAGTAGAACCATAGCAATGAGATTGAAAGGTCGACGACCTGATCCTGATTGGCCCGTACCTTACCCATACGAGTGTCCCAAAGGAACGAAAAGGTGTCCCACCCGAGCAATCAACGATGTTGAAGAGTACCTGGTGCAGTTGTTAACCAGCAAAACTCCATTGTTGTCTAAGGATGCTCATCCACCGAAATGGGAAAATTCGTACGTCGAAAGACACGTGTACACTTACGAACCAGATCCTGAGAACGAGGAGGACTTTCCTAGAGTTGATCCTGCGGTTTGGGTGCCTCCTCAGGTACTCTATACTCTTCGAGTTAGAGTGTGAATTTGTCAGATTCCAAGTAACAAAGCTCCACATTAGATTACGTTGTTTATCGTTTCATGGTGATATTGGATATCTGTGTGTTAAAGTTTGAAAAATATCCGAGATTTTGTAATTTCCACAATTTTTTAAATTCCCAAAACTTGTGCCCAGAATTCTGAAAGTTCCAAAATTTTTGAATTCTCAAAGCTTGTCCCCGGAATTCTGAAATTTCCACAATTTTTAAATTCCCAAAGCCTGTACACAGAATTCTACAATTTTCCAAATTTAAATTAAAATTCTAAATTTTCCAGAATTCTAAACTTTTCCATATCTCAAAAGTCTAAACTTTCTCAAATTTATATCCTGCTATTCTAGATTTCTCAAAATGCTAAATTTTCCAGAATTCTAAACTTTTCCAAATTTATACCTTAAGAGCCTAAAGTTTCAAAACTTTATATCCCGAAATTCTAAAATTTCTGAAATTAACGCTCCCAAATTCTAAAACTATCCAAAACTTATCCCATACCCAAAATAATAAGAACTGTCTGCGAAGAAGGCTTATTTTGCAAATTTTTTCGAGTCGTTTCCATATAGAATTTCGTTTAGGCCCGAAGCAAGGTGCACGTGTACACGACCCTGTTCTCCAGCTACATGGAAATGGTGCACCCTTACGAGGAGCCAGTGCCACCACCTCCCTTTTGCGCCTTTAAATTCTATTTCCAACAATTTGACGCTGTTCGCGACGCGTGTGCTCTTTTCCCGGATGCGGTCGAATATTTCGGTGCGTTCGAGTTCGATAAACCGGATGTAGCCAGACGAATCGCTTCTAGCCCCGACGACTTCGAGAGAAAGGTATCCTTTGACATATTGATCATTACCGTTCTTAGTTTTAATATCTCTTGTCTACCATTCTTCCTTTTTTTTTTCTTTTTTCAAAATATAAAATACTTATAAGAACTTTGGTGCATATAATTTGTATCATTCGAACACAGTTAAAAAATCGTACGTGCTACATAGGGATACAGAGATTTAAAATTAACTTAAATTGGTTAATAGGCTTATTACGAATTAATTAGTTAATTTATGACTAAAATTCTTCGTTCGGTTCTTGATGGTATTAATTAATATAATTTCATTTTTTTCTCGAACGTTTCGAAATGTTAATTAAAACGATTGAACGAAAGAGGACAGTATAGGATATTCTTATTAAATCCAAGAAATTAAATTGATTACCCATTGGCGAAGATAAAATACCAAACGGGAGGCGAGATTTTCGTGGTGATCCTTCGAAGGATCAGCGAAGAGGTTTTTCTGACATTCGCCAGCATACAACCTTACTTTGTCATCGAGGAAGATGAAAAAGCTCAGGCGATGATAGACGAGTATTTCCCTGAAGGTGCTGAGGATATGATCCTGGAGGATTCGAGCGAAGAGGAGGAATATTACGGGGAGGAAGAAATGGAAGACGAAGATGAGGATGAAGAGGAATTGAACAAGCAGTCTGCAACTGCCGTAGATTCATTTGCGACTTATAGTTATCTTTGAAACTTTGTATTTTGAATTTTAAATGAATTTTAAATATATTTAACCCTTGGAAGTCGATTAAATGGATTTTTTTCACTCTTGACTAAAACACTTAAGAATCTGTCAAAATTTGGATGCATTCAATCAAATAAAAGTTTTTCCCTTTTTTTTTTCTATAAAATTTCGATATTTTTCGAGATTTATTTTTACGACTTGGTCAAAATGACCCAGTTAATATTAATATTAAATTCAAGATGAAATTATTCAATATTTCTTTAATATAACAGGTTTGTTTTTAACGACAATTAATGTAATACTTTTGTCATACGTGTAGTAGACAGTTTGGTGTTGATTTTCCCTGAAAACGATTGGTCGCGTTTCGAATAATTTTGAACGCGCGACCCTTTCCGCTCGCCGAGAATTGCATTCTTCGCGCGTTTTGGCAAAGCCGAATCATACTTGAATATTCGCTGATGTTGGCAACGCGTTTGCGTAACTTTGGCAACATTCCAGCGGGCTTTAGAGGTTGTGTGTTACGCACCTGCGTTGCTGCCAAAATTTTTCTCTTCCTCTGACCACCGGGACACCATTAGCCGCCAAATGTACATCAAAACAAAGCGTGTAATCTTTAATCATAGTGCATACACTGTTACGCCCGTCAGAATATTTTTCAACACGCTGAAAATTATTTCTAAAGTCGCGTATATGTATATTGTTTAATATTTATTTTTACATTAAGATTTTTATATACGTAGACTATTAATTAACTAAATTTTTATGTACCTAAATTTCATATTTATTAAATTTTATATTTCCTAATTTGGAATTACCTAAATTTTATATTCCTAAATTTGGAATTACCTAAATTTATATTTCTAAATTCGGAATTACCTAAATTTTATATTTCTAAATATGGAATTACCTAAATTTTATATTTCTAAATATGGAATTACCTAAATTTTATATTCCTAAATTTAGAATTACCTAACTTTTATATTTCTAAATATGGAATTACCTAAATTTTATATTTCTAAATTTCGATATACCTAAATTTGGATTTCTAAATTTCGACATACCTAAATTTGGAATTACCCAAATTTTATATTCCTAAATTTGGAATTACCTAACTTTTATATTTCTAAATTTGGAATTACCTTACTTTTATATTTCTAAATATGGAATTATCTAAATTTGGAATTACCTAAATTTTATATTTCTACATTTGGAATTACCTAAATTTTATATTTCTAAATTTCGATATATCTAAATTTGGATTTCTAAATTTCGATATACCTAAATTTGAAATTATCTAAATTTTATATTTGGAATTTGGAATTACCCAACTTTGAAATTACATAAACTTTATTTTTTTAAAGTTAGAAATACCTACGTCTCGAATTACCTAAATTTAATACACCAGAATTTCCAGTTTCGCAATTATCCCTCAATAATTTCTCCAATAATACTAAGAATATCTCCACGTGTCATCATAATCGGTATAAACAATCCTCAAATTTAACACACAGGACAATTTATGTCGAACGAAAACGGAACACGGTGTTTAAGACGAGTTTTAGCCGGAAAATCAGCCACGATCAAAGCAAACGAATTGAATCGCGTTGATCGAATTAACGAGGCAATTTGTCACGCGACCGATGCCGAGAAATTCACGCCCATGATACTACACGTTATGCCTTCCCTTCTCTTCCCTTCTCTTCGTGTATATATGTACATTGTGGCGAAGAGTAAATTTCACCAAGTGATCCGAACAATTGAACCATTAACCGAGAAGACGTTAGTCAGCCGGACAGTAAATCTTCCAGCCAACTTGGTCGTTTTCATCCGTATTTTTGGCACGCTTCACGATTCCATGGTTACAAGATACTTGGAAAAGAAACACTGTGATTTTGAACGCGCCTTCTAAAACAACAAAAGAAACCTAATCAAACGTATTCTTTAGCATTAATCGTTTATTTTTCTTCCCGATACGTTGATCTCCTCTATTTTTATATCCTTTAATCCTTGCATTCTTATATTTATTCCCAATCGTAAATAATATTTCACGGGCGAAGAATGATCTCCCCTCGATAGAATATACACAGCTATAATAATCGTCATTACTTTATAAATCAAAATATCGAAAGCTTAGCTTTATTCTTTTTTTTTTTTATTATTTAAGCAATTTCAACCTTTATTGAAAGATTATTTTGCCGTAGCTTTATTCTTAATTTGAAGTTAAAACTTCTAACACCCCATAGAAGAAATATTTCCTTCCCTTTATAATAATTATTTCAGTCGGATGCACCATGAATCTTCAACTTTCAATTAAAACGATCAAAAACGAGTTATAATTTCAATTTTTATCCAATATCGAGGATACACGGATTCATGAAACCATTGATCGTGTGTCTGGACAATTTTGAAACATCGATAATAGTGTTTCGAGGCAACAGAACGTTTTCCTTTTTCATTTTCGTCACGGGATAACCACGGTAGCGCCGGAGGCTGTCGATTGCTTAAACATCGGTAATTATTGCACAAGCATTACGCAACTAAACACGGTCGAATCGAGAGGAGGAGCCAAATAGAAGAGGAGGAACAGAGAGAGAGAGAGAGAGAGGAAGAAAAAAGGCGCAAATTACAGTTACACCGGATAATTCGCGTTCATCGTGTGCATTACGTGTCATTAACGATCGTTTCGTCTCCTTTCCACTACGGTACACATCCATTTCCGTCCACGCAACGATCAAGATCGTTTTTCTCCAACACGTGAAAAAGCGTGCAGCTGCGACGATAATCTTCTGATCGCTTCGGACATGCATACTTAATTGTAATAACCGAAGATTCGTCGATGTGCGGTTTGATGAGAAACTATAAGAAGAAAGATGGAACATGAGTAGATTTATAGCTCGGAAAAATAAACGGGTAACGACACAAATTATTGATTATAAATCGGACACTTTGTATCCAACAATCTGATACGAATATACGAAAGGTTTGTCAGATTTGAGCACACAGGAGAAATTCTCGTCGGATGACGGTGTTAGGCCAACGGTTATTAGGTTGTTGCATATAGAATGTCCGATTTATAATGGCAGCTTTAATCATTATATATTAATAATCAAAATAAGAATTATTAACCCCTTGTACTACCATTTCCCTGACAGGTGCGTCAGTCAGAGGTAAATATTTGTTGCTTCAGCGGTAAAACAAATTAAGGAAATTGAATTGTTACATGTACTTCGTACTTGGCAAACGTTAACTATGTAAATTGTAATCGGAATTAAACTTAATATTCAATCGTGATCAAAGTTTGAACGACAGAAGTCACATCCGAACTGTAAGGTGCGTCACGAGTGTGACACGTTATTGTAGCGTAAGGGATTAAAATCTGTACATTTCTTTAACACGTTGACTGCCACAGTGAAAACGGACGTGTGTAGTCAGACACGTCGAAATCCTAATTATTAAGAATATAATCAACTAATTTTTAAATTTAACCTTTCAAATCGATAGCTAGCATTATTAGCTTAATGATAACGCTATCCGTGGTTTGTTTCGTCATTTCTTTTGTTAATTATTTGATTGTAAAAAATTTCGGGTGCCGGTCACTGCTGACCCCCGTGGCAGCCAACGTGTTAAGAAGTTACAAGTTTTCTACTTTCGTTTAAGAAATTATCGGAGAAATTACGATTATTCGTGTGTCACAGAAATGTAAGAGAAACACATTTAAACGTGTGAATGTTAAAAAATTTCAATGATAATTTACGTGTGAAAATTAATAGTTTATCAACAAATTTTAACGCCTCCTAGTTTGGAAACCGCTGTGTTAGGCAGAAAATTCGGCGGACGAAGAAAGTGGCGCGTGCAGTTTCGCGAAGATAAATTTACACGCGACTCCGCGTCGCCGATGGCTGTTCGCGTACCCTCGTTTCTTTTCCCTTCCACGATCACGACCCCGTATAAGCGCGAGTCGTTTTCTTTTCGCTTGGTCGCAAATAGGTACGGGACTCCATCTTCGCGGCTCCGGAGCGAAATTAATGGCGTCGGGACGCGACCGTGCGCGATTCACCGACGCCTGCATCCCTGATTTACAATGTCAAAGTTCGCGACGAGTCGATGAAACTCACCACCGGTGGGGGGATTTGTCATCCGACGTAAGGTATTTGTAATTTCACGTTCGTTTGCTTAATTGGATGCATCTGTTGCAAAAATTGCAAGGTATTTGTTTGTGTGGTGTTTGAATCACGGTGTGTTGATTGTAATTTAGTATTCTTCAGATTATGATGTACAAGTAATGGAAGGTAGATTGTAGTTCGATGTTTAAGTATATGAAATTTAAGTAGTTGAAAATTTTGGTAATCAGAAATTAGGTAACTAAAAGTATCGGAAATTAGTATTTAGGTAACTGGAAATTTGGGTAACTAAAAATATCGGAAATTAAAATTTAGGTAACTAGGAATTTTGATATATAAATATTTGGATAATTAAAATTTAGGTAACTAAAAATGTCGGAAGTTAAAATTTAGGTAACTAAAAATTTATATAATTAAAATTTAGGTAACTAACAATATCGGAAATTAAAATTTAGGTAACTAGGAATTTTGATAACTAAAAATTTTGACAATTAAAATTTAGGTAACTAAAAATATCGGAAATTAAAATTTAGGTAACTAGGAATTTTGATAAATATAAAAATTTGGATAATTAAAATTTAGGTAACTAGAAATTTTGATAACTAAAAATATCGGAAATTAAGATTTAGGTAACTAGAAATTTTGGTATATAAAAATTTTGATATATAAAAATTTGGGTAATTAAAATGTTTGGTATATAAAATTAGGTAATTCAAATTCCCACCATTCCTGATTATCTACAAAATTTCACCCTGGTTATATAAAATACCAGCAATATTTTACCAACTGTATAAAATATACTAAATATCATCATTTACATCTTCCCAAAAGTCTATTTATCTAAGAAACACTCATCTACCACGAAAGAGCGTCGAACGATCCTTTTCCAGATGGTAGCCCGATTCTTTTTCTTCTTAACGTATGTCACAGTCGTGTCATCGACCGTATATTCATTTCTCGAGGAAACGAAAGAATTCTCTAATAGAATCGAAGAAAAGCCACGAACACGAATTTTGGGTCAATTTTTGTTTTCAGCGAAACGAGCTGTGAAAGTTAATTTCGGTACGCAGGCCCTCTGTTTCAACCTAATGGATCGATCGTTCGTTTCCGGTTTCCACGGAGCCACACTGATCGTGAGTCAACCGTGGCACGTTACTATGAAAAGAAACACGCGACTAAGGTTTTCTAACGATGGTTCCTAAGAAACAAACAACGAAGACTACCCGTTATTTCAGTTTATTATTGAACATCGGTCAAATGTTTAACGTAACCCCTCTGCCCACTAACTGAAAATATAAAATTTCCATTCGTTCGATCCGTTTGAATGTTTAAACAGCCCGTTAATTTCACCAAAAGATATCAAACTTCTATCATAGGTTCGAAATTGTCTTTATTATACATCATTGTGATTCACACGAATCGCAACAGATGAATCGTCAAGTTATGGAACGAATGTAGCGAGTTAAAGTCTGTAGCTCAGAAATCTAACAATAAGTATTTTTGGGAAACTTGATCGGTTGATCTTTATAAATATAGAAAATTCGGGTTATGGAGGGTTAAACACCATGATAAGGTGAAATTGAATATTGTTGCTTGTAGGTTAAAGAAGTTGTTTAACAATTTGCTTACTCGCGGAAGTCTAAGGTAATTGTTGAATAGAATCAACAGCCAGAATTGCTGTTGGCAAGGTGACGATTCTACTTCACGGCTCGAATGACGCGAGTTTCGCGTTACGTGATTCGTAATGAGATGGAAATATTCATGGGTGATCCTTTTTTTCCCACCGTTAACGGCAATCAGTACGATAGTTTCCATGTAAATTTTTATAATCGAACCATGTAACTTTTTCGAGTCTTTAAGTGTATTTTTCCTTGTTATTGTTTTGAAAGGCAACAATTCTAGGTTTTCTAAATATAAAATATTCGTTTTTTTCTCCGTTTCGGTTACAAAACATCATACATCCAGCCCTTACGATGCGATTACGTTAACAAGCGTCTAAATAAAATCAAAGACAAACGTAGACCGAAACTACTGGGATTTATGCATCCTGCTAAACAGTATCCTCAAAATGTGCCAAAACCTACGCTGACACCGAATCCGTCCGCGAAATCTTAAAAATCAAATATTGAAACTTTCATTTAACAACGCGAATCGCAGTTTTAAACAAAATTAGCACGTCATACCGGCCAGCAGGTAAAGTTTTTTTCTTCTTCTTTTAAAAGAGAACTCGTGAAACGCCGACGATCGTCGCGAAGTCGATCGAATCGTCGGTTCAATTAACGCGTTTCTTTTTATCGCAAAAACCTTGGAATTCCATCGGATCGAAATGTTTTCTCGCGTAACGCGAACCTCGACGATCCCCTTTACCGTCAAGTTAGATCGGCAATGGTAGAAACTCGACGAGAAGAAGGAAAAGGAGAAGAAATAATTTAAAAATCCCCGGAGCGGAGGGGTCAAACTATGGCGCGAGTTACTGGTCGATGAAACTCGCCGTTCCAGCCTTCCTTGCCCTACCACGACGCATTTCATATCGTTTCGATTAAAACAGCCTCCAATGATCGACACTGTATCCCTTCTCGTGGCTGGTTTTCATCGCGCTAAGACACAGCCCTCCGAGTTCGAAGGTCATGGCGCGACTGCCGCTCCAACGGACGCGCCACCACTTTTCGTATCCGCGCGCCGAGCTCCAGCGCCGGCGCGCCGTCTTCTGATTGGCCGAGCGCTCGACTGGTGGGGGGACTATATATAGGAGCGCGGCGCGCGTCTGCGTCAGTGGCGCGCGTACCTTTCTTCGATTATCATCATCGGTATCATTTGACAAATTTCACGTTTGAATCAAACATTTGTGCATCCAGTGTTACGTTAGTACCTTGTTCAGGTTGAAAGTTTCTGTAAATGAAAAACTGTGCGAATTGTTTTTCATTTTTGTCGAAACATGACGGAACAAATGCGGTGAACGTTTGCGATTTTAAAGGGTTTTTTTTTTTTAGAGTTGTTCGAATATGTGACTGAAAGAAACCTGTGAATATATCGAATGTTTCTGGGTATACGAATATAGACGCACGGGTGGACTGTGTGATATCGATGCTGGCACCGAGCGAAGAATCGCGCGTCGATTGATATTGATAACGATAGGAATCGATCGAAGAAACACGACTCGGTGCTGCCATGACAATGGTCGTCAACAAGATCAACATGTCGTCGTACTCCACGCCACGACGTACCTTCTTCTCGGGTCTTCATTCAAAGGTAGAGATTCGAAGAACTTTTGTCTCGTTTCTGGATCGTTCCATCCCTGAACTGCGTTACACGCTTGCAGAAACTGTTTAAATTTGTTTGAATTTAAAAAGGAAATTATTTATCAAAATTCTGTATTCAATGGAAGCAAATATTCGCACGAATAATCGTAGACTACAAGGTTAGATTTGCGAATTTAGTTTAGTTTAGTTCTCCAACTAAATTCACTCTTTTGGAAGTAGAGTGTTACAAATGTTCACGAATCTATTTATTTTTATTCCTTTCATTAATCTTCAATATCGTGCTATAAATAAAACTTAAATGTCGCATTTCAAAATACCCTGGTAAATTAAATATATTCCTCCAGAGGCACCATTCGAGTGCAAAAGGTTAACTCACCTCAGCAATGGCAAGCACGCTCGAAATTTTCTCCGTACAGTCGGCGACCGTTCGACGATAGTTATTTAAATACTAAATTAAGTACCATATCCGTTCCAGCGTTAATATTGATTAGTAAATATACAAACTATCGTCACAATTGAAAGTTTAAGAGTATCCTCAAAGTTTCCAGTATTTTTAAGAATTCCAACAAATTATTAATTCTCAAACAGCCAGATGATCAAATATCCAAAAAAAATATACGACACAAACTGTGGAGTACTATCACGAGTGGAGCATTCACGGTTGTTTTCAAAGGACGGCGTCGTTGTGGCACGTACGATTTTTCAAAGAGCGTGGTCAACCGCCTTTACGGTATTTCCCCGATTCGACGATAAGAATGGCGTTGCCGATCGTATACCCGTCGGATTAACGGTTCCTACCGGTTGTATCTTGTTCCTTGTCATAAGAAAACTCTTCCATGAGTTTCACGTATCTTACTCGTGTCGTGGTTTCTAATAAAATTT
The DNA here is from genome assembly GCA_943735885.1 of Stelis phaeoptera. NCBI lineage: Eukaryota > Metazoa > Arthropoda > Insecta > Hymenoptera > Megachilidae > Stelis > Stelis phaeoptera. Next base: position 12,634,995 of record OX030933.1, read on the forward strand.
CTACACCCTTCGCCTCTATCGTTTCGATAAGTCAGAACATGTTGCTTCAAATATAGCGATTCGCATTTCCAGAGTGCCGTGTTATCAGGAGGTCGAGGTTTCGTGCAGAAATATTTATGAAAATTCTCAAGTAACGGATTCCCGATCGAAATAAATACCGGTAATAATTAATTAATAATCTTGGAACTTTAGTCTCCTTCTGGGATAAAGATGGAATATTTTTGACAACATATAGTATTTCGATCGACCATGAACGTGACCGTGTTTCCTGGCTAAAACGACGAAAACGAGAAAGCAGAAGATTTTTTGCGAACGTTTCGACCAAATTAACAATCGTCTTGCCGAGATTTTTTCGTTCATCTGGCTGTTCGCCAAGTTATTTCCACAGGCCACGTCTGGTAATTCTCTGACGTGACGCGTGAACGAACCCCCCGATGGCTTATGTAACTTAAAACCAACATTCGAGTTTATTAAACCGATAGATTCGACTTAAAAAAAGAAGCTCATCACGAAAAAATCCCTTTTTCCCTTCGAACAGCTTTTCGGGGATGATAGTTAGGTAAAAATGACAGAAAATCTAACCCTATCATTTTGGGTGTCTGTAGTTAACGAAAGAGTTTAATACTCGATATTTATTGCTAAATTATTATTTGCCAAGTCTACTTATTTACCAAGTTATTACTTTCTATGTTTATTCATTTGCTAAGTTTTCCCCTCGAGAACAACTAATTCAGAAAATAACACTCGAAACTAAAATAAATTTCTACGACTCAATCGCAGTAATCAAAACCAAGAATCTGCAAAACTATTTTCATTTGATAAAACCCGATTAATTGTGACGATCGAGCGATATAATTATTGACAGGGAAATCACGCAACACGACAACGAGGTCTGGTCGTTTGGCACTTTTAAACACGAAATAGAAGCTGGTATCACGATGCTTGGCAGTTTTCATCCCGTGGCAGTCGAAAACGATGAAACGCGTCGAATTTAGATCCGGTTAAATTTAGAAACGTTTCTGTCGTTGCTCGTTTCTCTCCCGTTTACGATTCATTATTTCCCGGTTGCTTTTATTATCGCCACTGTCAGAAGCAATACGTAATTTGTCTTTGTTTGACGTGCAACCACTGCTAGATAAATGGGTAAAGGAAGTTCTTTTGAATCAGCTTATGGCCGTCAACCGTATCTAGACATCGGATGACTATCGATCTGAAGTTCCATAGGACCTAATTTGTTATTGAATTGTTCGATCAAAGTCGGTTGTAGAATTTCTGCCCAAATTGAATATGCTTCTTGGGTTATACTTGGAATTTTTATAGACAAGAATCGTTCAAGAAATGTAGGAATATTTTTGGCAAATTTTGCTTGCATTTATTTAACATACATTTTATTAACATTTTAACATTCCCACTGTATGCCAGCTACGTTAGAAACACGGGTACTTCGAATTTGATGGTTATAGTCATCTACAGTGGCGAAAGGGTTGATGAGATTGAAAACAGAAAAAGCAAACTTTGAAAAATTCTGACTTCAAATTTCTTTTAATCGTTATAGATGTTTTTAAGGGGCGTATCGTTTAACGGGATAAATGGAACGTAGTCTGTTAAATAGGCAAGGATCGAAAACCAAGGATGTTGCCGTGTTAAATTGAACAACAGGGTAGCTCCGTGGCACGCGACGGTCGCTTTTATTAAATGGATGCTTGGTGATCGTTAAACCGACATTAATATCAATATCTCTTTGTCGAAGAGAATGCGCGGCCTCTTTCGACGATCCCTTTCACATTTTACTTTTCGACCTCGAACTCGGAACGAAACTTTCCCTTTTATTTCACGCTTCTACCTTTAATGAAATTAAGAAAACGTGAAATTATTAAATTACCTCTGGATGTGACGGACAAATAGTCCTTTCGTTATACAAATCTTCTTCCGGTTATGATATTAAGGATATAAAAGCAAAACTTGAAAATATCACAGTTTCTTTTAACCGAAATTAAGATGAAAGATGGTATATTTTTAGGAGCTTAAAAATTTCGAATCAAATTTCTAGAAATTTCAGAGAAATATTTAATTTACTATGATTGCTAATAGAAACAAAAATATCCATTGTCCGCTGCTCCGTCTCTCTCCTGTTGGCCACCAGGGCGAGGTGAGGGTGCGGAGAGAGGGCCGGAGAATTTCCGAATTTGCTGAAAACAAATCGCGAACAGTATAAATACTCGTCGCGACGGCTAATCCAGTTAATCAGAATTATACGATTATCGCGTACGGAGTAAACACGCGTCAAGTCTATCCGCCGCCTATCGTATACGAACGTCGGCGCTTCGAACCGCACTTCTTCGAGCTCGAACCGTCGCTTCGGAATTATGAACCCTTTATAGCTATTATTTTGTAACTTTTAATATCGACGCGTGCAATCACATACTCCGGCAACTCAAGCTTTGCTTTTCTCTAACGGTTTCAAGCCGAATCACGAGAACATCTGTAATAATAATTTCAGTAGGTGGGAAGAATAATTCCCGTCGCCCGTGAAAGGGTTAAATAGCAAAGTATGCCTGTTCCAGTCTGGTAGAAGAAACGTGGCCGTTCGAGGACGCTGTAAAAGCGAGACATAAAAGATTCATTTTGCCAGAGAGGTGACCCTGTCGACCCAGCATCCGCTCTCTGTGGGCGGCTTTTACTCTCTCCTTCTTCTTCTCTCCACACTCGCCACACGTTTCTTCTATCCTCGATTTCAAACTCCCTTTCACTCTTTCGTACGGTGGTTGACAATTGCTTTTTTTTTTTTCTTCTTTTTCTATGCCACGGGACAAGCTTCTTTCGAGGTGAGCACGAAAAGGGAAAAAGGGCGAGGGAGGAGGCCTGCCTCGTTGAGACAATTAAGCGACAGCGTTCCTCGTTAAATGTGTAACTGCTACTAAATTACCGAGAGTTGGGAGACCAGTGTTCCTTTGCCTTCTTTTCTTTCCCTTTGTTTCTACTCTTTTATTGATAGACCTTTATGGAGCAATGCTATCGTATTCTTCGAGTTCCAATACGATCAGTTTGTATGATACGAGCCAAAAGATCGAATGATAAATACGTTTGCCAGTAATCGACACTAGTGGAATTAATTCTGAAGACTTTTTACATTTTTATTTAAATTTCGAATTTTTTCAAATTATTTAATATATAATCATTTATATTTTATTTTCTAATTTTAGGGTGTCGCTTATATAAAAAGGTCAGTAAAACGACCATATACAACCGTACTTTTAATATACAATAAAACAAAAATAACAACACGGTTTAGATTTTTTTTAATTAAAATTTTAAAACATTTACAAACCAAATCATGTGAAAATATTAAGTATAAATATTATAGATTACGATAAAAATATTACAGCATCAATTTGCCATAGCAGAATATACACGTTTCATATACAAATATGAAATAAAGAATATTTTTATTCAAAGCGTCTAGAATTAATACCACCAATGTATAAAGGGTTAATCCTTTTCACCCCGTGTTGCCATACGGCGACGTTTACTTTTTATCACATCGATAATTAGAAATTCACAAAATGTTCAATTGTTTCACGTGGCAACAATACGTCGAAAACGAGCGTGTCGTGTCGCTTCCGGTGGTCGTGGGGCGCCCGGAAACGTGCGTCGAAACGATTCGTAGAACGGTTTCCCGAATAAAGAGCGACACTTTCAACAAAAGCCGCCTCGAACCGGATGCGTTTAATCTGTAACGCGTCGCGACGCTCTTTCTCTTCGAAGAGGAAGAGAGCACGCGTCGTAATAGTAATTACCGAGAAGAGACACGAGAAACGTCGTAGCTTGCGGATGAATGGACGAGCCAGAATGAAAGAATTATTTACGCGGCTGGTGATCCCATTAATCGATGACTTGGCCTCGTCGAAAACCGTTCGAGCCCTCGGCTTCTTTCGATTCGTTCTTTGATGTTCGGCCAACGTATTGCTTGCGTAAAATAAAACTGAGCGATCGACGTCATTTGCCTTCCGGATATAAAAAAAAAGATCGAGTATGCGAAGAATTCGTGTATTTTCGACGTCCGTTAGACGGTTTTGTTTGCTGTGAAATGTGTTTGCTAATCAAAAATATTAAATATAAAATACTACTAATCTGTATAGAAAGATAACATACTACTAAATATTAATATTAACCCTTTGCGGTCGAGGTATTTATCGATACGTACAGATCTAGTTCGCTTTTCCAGCGAAACTTCCGAAAATCAAACACACTATTTTAAAAGGAAAGAGTTGCAAATGCCAATGGATTTATTTATTTTTATTCCTTTCGTTAATTTCTTATATTTTAATAGAAATAAAGCTTAAATTTCACATTTCAAAATACTATAATAGATTAAATAGGTCGCCTCAGAGGTGTCACTCGAGTGCAAAGGGTTAATATTACACTTCTGAACGGTAGCGTAATGTTTGATATTTCTGTTCAATAAATAATTTCACGCACATAGCAGTACGTTTTGCTTTCGTACTATTGTTCGTCCATATAACCAGCTTCGATATCCTTTATTACAATGCAGAAATTCAATGAAACCGAAAAGATTTTAACAAATGTTTAAAAAAATAGCTACAGTAACTTATATGTTTTTCTGGCATTCGAGCGCCAAATATGAATTTCATTCTATCGCATTCAATTTTAATAAGAGAAAAAGAAAAAGAGGTAAATGACCGAATTTTCAACGATCCAACTAATCGTTGTTTTGCCATTTGAAACGAAAACGGTCGGCCGTACGAGACACGGTGTCTCTGGTTGGAGTCTCTTCAGCGTCGAGTGTCGGTCGAGTCGTATTTCTGTTGTCAGAGAAATGTCACGCAGTCCGTGTCTGGTCGGCGTGGCTCGGTTCGGCCTGAAGAAAGCAACTCGTAAGCAGAAGCGAAGAAAATGTCACGGCGTTGACGCTCATCAGCGATCTTCCTCCTCCGCGTCTCGCCGACGCGACGCGACGAGGATCGTGGTAAAATTACACGTTCGCGAAACAATGCTGCGCTCGATATAAATGGTATTTCGAGAGTGCACGTGTGTCGTACAAGATGGTTGATTCGCGTCGTCGTCAAACGATAACGACACGTTTTGTACGTTAATCATCCTTGTCCGACAAACGGGGCTTTAAACGATCAACAATGATATATTCACCCGTTCACTGTTCACCGATCTAAGAATCGTTGTTTAAAGATTACACGAAATTAATATGATATTAATTCTTGTTTTCTTTGCGCGGGAAGAATTATTAAATGTGACATTTAATGCGAAGGGAATAAAAGCAACAGTCAGAGTAGGATTTTTTTATTTTTAAGAAGACTTCAGGTATAAAGGATTAATATTGCAATTAAATTTTTGACATTTTGATGAATGTTCCTTTCAAATTTCAACATTAAATAAAATTACAGACAAAGTTCCAAGTTTCTTCCACCGAAACGATTATTAAATATTCATAAGAACGAGTCCTATTTAACAGTAATTAATACTTAAAGGCAATTAACACCGACGTCCTTGGCAAATGGAGGAATCGTTTATCATCGTGCTTGTATCTCACTTCGAAACGACTAGAAACAGGCATCCGCTCGTTAAACGGTTAATTAGCATCTCACTGAACCCGTCTGCCTAATTATCCTTTCTTCTTCTTATTTTCCTTGTTTTTTTTTTCCCCCATCCTTCGTATCGACGTCCATACAAACCTCGACCTTTACACACCGTAACAGTTTCTTCTTTTCACAGTGTTGTTTTCATGTCTGCCACGATTTTGTTTCTTCTTTTTTTTATATAGACAATGGTCGAGTCGCATGAATTTTGTGTAACGTATTACCGTTAGGTGAGTGAATTGAATATTCATGAGGCAAATGAATTTTTTAAGAGGCACTTATTTTTAGACCCAGATTCGTTTTACCTTGTTCCTCTTATAGAGACTGTCCGGATTGCTTGCCGCTGGATAGGTTGTATGTAATTAGTTGGAATGTTTGCCCAGAGTTAAATGGTTGTAAATTAGGAGTTGGTTAATTGGTGTATCGGTGATTAGATTTAGATGTCTGTAGGAATTCGAATTCGTATGAAATCATATGCGTGGAATTCGGAGAATTGTAAGTTTTAGGTATACAGTCGGAAAATTGCGAATTTTAGGTATGAAATTTGGGAAATTAGAAATTTTTATGTAATAAAATTCGAAAAGTTGTAAATTGTATTTATAGGATTTTAAAAATTATAAATTTTATATATGAAATTTCAAAAATTACAAATTTTACGCACGAAATTCGGGAAATTACAAATTTTACATGTGAAATTTGAGAAGTTGCAAATTGTACGTACGGAATTAGGAAAATTACAAATTTTACGTATGAAATTTGTAAAGTTACAGATTCTACGTATGAAATTTGAAAAGTTGCAAATTCTACGTATGGAATTCGGAAAATTACAAATTTTACGTGTGAAATTCGGGAAATTACAAATTTTACATATGAAATTTGAGACGTTGCAAATTCTACGTATGGAATTCGAAAAATTACCAATTTTACATATGAATTTTGAAAAGTTGCAAATTCTACGTATGGAATTCGGAAAATTACAAATTCTACATATGAAATTTGAAATGTTACAAATTCTACGTATGAAATTTGAAACGTTACAAATTCTACGTATGAAATTTGGAAAATTACAAATTTTACATATGAAATTTGAAATGTTACAAATTCTACATATGAAATTTGAAATGTTACAAATTCTACGTATGAAATTTGGAAAGTTGCAAATTTTACGTATGAAATTCGGAAAATTACAACTTTGACGTCTGAAATTTGGAAGATTACATAATTTGACACATGAAATCCGGAAAATTACATAATTTGACATATGAAATTCGGAAAATTTCTCAATCCTATATATAAAATTCCAAAAATTCCAATTTCTCTTGCATAAAAAAATTCCATCGAAAGTGAAACACAATTAAAACCGACCAACGCTCAAACAAGAAGACTCGAACGGGGTTTATTAATACATAAAACCGAATGAACGTTTTTACGAGGTGGAACAATTGGACACGGGAACATGTTGCGTTTCGTAACGGTTTACGACCCGTTCAATTAATGATTTCCTCTATATAAATTCTCGTGCCAGAAAACCCGTCGTTCGCTTGCTCGAAAAGGCGCCGCCGCGGTTACTTCGAGAAGAATAAAAAGCAAACCACGTTGTCTTTTTTTCTCTCTTCATCAACTTCATTCTATTTCTGTACGCAATTATCTTGTCTGTTATCGAACCTCGTTACATTATACACTTTTTACTTCCTTCTGTCTCGTTTTTATACTATTGAAAACGATCCGTTCGACCCGAATTACAAAACGAGTGCACAGGGTCAAGGTGAAGCAGCCGTTTAATCATCAATAGACTGTTGATTATGCTGACAAAGTTTTTTCCTAGTTTAATTATTGTAATCAGGATCGATTTTGAGTTAATTTTGTGTGCTTATGAGAATGCGTTCTATACATTTTCTGTGAAAGAATATTTATTAACTTTTAAATTCCATAATCGCTAAATGATAACCGTATCTTAATATCTATAATGAAAATATCAACTCTGAATAAACTCTTATAATAATGAGGATTTCTTAAACCATACATCATTACGACTCTTTCTTACACACACGTACCAACCTAAGCTTAAAAATAACACTACATTTTCAACAGCTTTAGGTTGGCGGTCAACGCATGATCTTTGTTACAGCCTAAAGGTGCACTAACTGGAGATATTCGATTCTTTAGACTTCAGAACATTGATTCTTTCGGTAAAAAAAAAAAATCGATCTTTTGGTATTTGAATTTCCCCAGAATCGATTTTTTTGCCCACTAGGGAATTAATTCTCACTAAATCAAGTCTATTTAACACGTTGGCTGCGACGGAGGTCACCGGTGACCGGCACCCGAAATTTTGTACAATCAAATAATTACCAACAGAAATTATAAAATAAACCACGGATAGCGTTAACATTAAGCTAATAATGTTAGCTGTCGAATTGAAAAGTTAAATTTGAAAATTAGTCGATTGTATTGTTAATAATTAGGATTTCAGCGTGTCTGACTACCCACGTCCGTTTTCACTGTACCACTCAACGTGTTAAACAAAATATAGGAATAGTAATGAAAATATAAACAATCTGGAGCGTCTGCCTTTAGTGTAAGAGGAGGAAATGTAAAAAAATAAAAGATCGATTCTTTACAATAATCCTCGCGGAAGAATCGTATGGGAGTCCGTTTACAAAAATAAAAAAAGTCGATTCTTTTATTTCGATTTTTTTTAGAGAAATCGAACATTCCTAGTACTAACAACGAAGCACTATGAAGATTATTTACACCGTAATTTTTGCCGATCTCATTTCTTCGTCTCCGTTCCGCGAATTTGCGTCGATCGGCTTCCATACTCGCAGGTTGATCATCCGAGTGGCGCCGTCGCTGATTAACAGCGCCCACGCGTGCACCCTTTGCTCCTGTCTCTCTTCAGTTCCCCTTTCTATCCTTCGATAACAACTGGACGAAGGAAAAAAGAAAAACAGTTTCTTTGAAAAATTTCCTGCTCGAAGCGGCGATTTAACAACATTCGTTGATTCTTTTCGATCGAACCGATATGTATAGGCGACGTCTGGCTACGAATTAAACAGGAAAAACGTCGAGACGTTGTAAATAAATTCGAATTCCGGTTCTCGATCGAACGAGACGCGTAAGTCAGTCGTGTGGAGGAAAGAGGGGGGGATTAAAAGAAAAAAAGGAATGGTCGCGACGGAAAGTCGCCGATGTAATCTAGTTTCGCGACGGTCGTTTTCTGACCCTAACGCCGAGCTCGCGTGACACGTTCACAAAGGACCAAGGTGGGCGTAAGATACACCAAACCCCCTCGGAATTAATCCTTTACCTTTTACGATTATTCCGTTGGCTGTTCTGCTCGAAATTATTGTCAGCTTCGTAATTTCGTGATGTATTTTATCCTGTGGTCAAATGATTTTATTTGGAATAATTATTACCTTAGCTTAACGCTAAATCTAACGACGTTTTATGTGCATTTACTTTCAATAGATAATGAAACGTATACTAAAATATACAGCAAAAGTCACGTCTGTCGAGATAGCTCCCCCACCTTGCAAAAATAAATAAACAAATACATGTAAATTATGAGCTATTTATGAGCTTTCATATTCTGCAAATCAAAAATTCTGAGCTCGTCAAACTAAGCAGGAATTTGAAAATTTCTGTGGGGGGGGGCTGAGTTCGACGTCGATTGAAATTTTTAAATTCCTGCTTAGTTTGAGGAGCTCAAAATTTTTGATTTGCAGAATATGAAAGCTTATAAATAGCTCATAATTTACATGTATTTGTTTTTTTATTTTTGCAAGGTGGGAAGGGGGCTAGCTCGACAGACGTGCAAAAGTCTTTATCATGATAAAAATGAACACACATTTTAATGAAAACATCCGAATAAATTTTGTGAGTTAAAATAAGAAACACTTGATCGGTGATTTTGGAACGCTTCGTTAGGTTTAGTGTTAACTTAAATTCTTGTTTCGAGGTAATTTGACATATTTTCAATTTTATGATTCTTACCATCCGAGAAGAATGATCTAGAAACAATTTATATCGTTACCTTATTATTTTTCATCAATTTTCATTAGAATCAATGTTAAAATGTTAGTTTAATGCGAACGCAATTATTGCTCCTTGTATTTGTGATTCAATATTAGATGGCTAAGGGTTGTCACGATAACTCTTCGTCCTTTTCATATTGTAATTTCGATCCTTTCGATCCTTAAATCATACCTCTAAACGCAGCTGTTTCTTTGTGTTTCAGGTGAGTCTCTAACCCCCTGTTTCTATCCGTTTGCCGAGGAGATATTACCATTTGAATCGCGTCGCGAGGGGAACGAACAGGTAGACACGGTACCACCTAGTATTAACCCCTTGGCCTACAATAACGTGTCACACTCGTGACGCAGCTTATAGTTCAGATGTGACTTCTGTCGTTCAAACTTTGATTACAATGGAATTTTAAATTTAATTCTGATTACAATTTATACGGTTAATGTTTGTCAAGTACGAAGTATATGTAATAATTCAATTTCCTTTGATTTGTTTTAACGCTGAAGTAAAAAATATTTGGCTCCGACTGACGCACCTGTCGGGAAAATCGACATACTAAAATTCAATTAGTCCCTTATTGATTATATTTGACCCTTTCCATGATACAGACTTTCAAATAAAATTCCTTCCGATGGTTATAAATAAAATTAAGGACGGATGACAATGATTTTTAACCCTTTGACGCTGTATTTCGTGTTTATTGTATAAAAAGTGGAATTTTCACTTTTAGAAATCTTTCGGTAATTTTATTTTTCACGGATTCGTTAATTTGATGAAATGAGTGTCGATCGAAATTTCCAAGAGTCAATTTTATTTTCCTTCGAAGATATCGAATTGGGACTCTATGAATGGTCTGAGAACCACTGGATCGCATAGTGCCAGATTGTCTGGTCGTTGTAACGGTGCACCGATCGTTAGTCCTGTCGTGTTGCGGCCACAATCGTTGCAAGATGAACAAGTCGACTTTCACGATCTTTCGCGATTCCTCTCGATGACTCACTTGTTGCCAATCGAGCGTGAAACTCGATCGAGTATCATCCTCTTTTTAATCCCTTATTTTAAAGTCACGGTACTTGAAATAGAAGGCTCGCGAGAAGATCCAAGACAAATTGTTAAATGAGCATCAGTCTTTAGCAAAAACAAATTACAATGGAGAAGAATGAAAAAATTGGTGAAATTTTATAAATTTGGATATTTGAGCCTTCGACGATTGGAAATATTTTGTTAATCTAACCTTTTAAAGTCCGTTTATTGGCTATTAAAAAGTTCTATTGGGATACATACAATTTTTGGAAAATGTTGAGTTCTAAAATTCTAAATAGAATATTTCGAAAATCGCACGTGTATACAACAAAAGCTCTTAGGTCATTTTTCGAATCGAATGGTTTGAAATATTACCCCGGTATCTATTCTATTTTGATCATTCTGTCAAAAGCAAAAATCCTAAATTAAATTTCTTATCTTTAATTTTTATACTATTTTTACTATTTTAATTCTTCCGAATAATTTACTAATCGCCTTTAAATTATCAAAAATAGCCAAACTTTCATGCTTCTTGTTGTCAATATTTTTTTTTCTCAAAAGGAATCCTTGACTGTTATGCAGAAATTCGTGTACCAACGGGATGAATGGAATAAAAATGAAAGGCAGCTTACGTGCTGCAGGAAACGTAACTCTCGGTCAGGTTCGGCAGGCTGGTGATCCCGAAATCGTTCCTCCAAATGTCCGACGTTTGCCTCGCTATGTAATGTCTACTGACCCAAAGGTGAGAAGAAGGAAAGGGGGGGTCTTGGAATTCCTTCGTGACTCATTCGCCAAAGAGCCAAGGTATGGGAAGCCCCTGGTCCCATGCCTGTTCGAGTTTCCATGCACGAACTGATCCACCGAGGACGTGACTCAACCAGAAATTCTTTTTCTTTTTCTTCCACCGTGGATCCTTGATTTTGGGATCGGACACGGTCTCGGGCCGTGCTTTGGATCCCCTTTGATGTCCATCATTTTTGCTCCTTCGGTTGTGTAATAAAGAATTGATTGGTACAAGCGGAGACTGGGATTGTTTATCTTGATTCTCAAAGAAAATTTGAAAGAAACCCCTTTTGACAGCGATATTAGGGATCTTGTTCAACGTATCGTGTATTTCGGGTGAAATTAAGGGGGGTTTAAGTCATCACTTTGATGGCTTGCAGCTTGTTTCAAAAATACGAGCCTTTGAATCTTACAATTTTTATCTATTTTTAGGGCGGGGTGGTACTTGTGAATTTTTGTTCCAGAAACTATTCGGGCTAATAAATAAATATTCTACTATTGTATAAAAAGCTGAGCTTTCCGTTTTATGATTTTTTATTTTATTTTATTTAAGACCAAACGAGCATACAAATTGTTAACGAGGACCAAAAGAATTTGCGAAAGGGTCATCGGACCCTTGGTTGGTGAGAAAAATGGTTAACGACGGTGGAATGTCGAATGACCGTGGCATTATGCGTTCCAGATAACACGCACAATCCGATACAGAGGCACGTGGCTTGGTATCGTAACGTACGACCTTGAACTTCCTCCGCGAATGATTCATGGCTCGTCCATTCATCCAGCGCGGCAGTTCGTTCATGAGATGCGCGCGCGTCGACGCGGTTAGACGAAAAAATATGGCGCCAGATTCGAAACTTCGACAGAATTCGATGAAAAGTTGTATACAAATTCAAAATAAAACGTATGGAATCTTTTACAAACAAACATTGGCTAATTTTTGGTATACATTATTCAACTTTCTAATGAAATTTCAATAAGTTGCTCTCATGAAAGGAATAAAATTAGGAACAGAAGAATTCTGTTCTGTATTGCAAGATAGAGTGAATAATTTAATCTGCAGTTCAGAAAATGAAAATGAAAAGGTATATTTATACTTAAAAATTGGATTCAAATTTTTCAAACCCTGTTTCACTCTCTATATAGTGCTCGTGCTTTGGAATCATTTTCAAATGAATTCGGAATTGAAGAAAGTGGAATTATTGGAAACAAAAATTGATCGTTAAATAAAGTCTTGTATCAATAAAATTCGTATCTTTTTAATGAAATTTCAATGTTAGATACAATTAGCAACAGGTATCGATGATACAAGTCGTTCGATTACGCGTCGATGACTAATAGCGTGAACCTTTCCCCCCTCCTGGTCGCGATAAAACCGCACCGGTTGGTGATTTCCATGGTCGAGGACGATTACGCGGCAGCGCGTAATGAATTTTCGAAACGGAGATAAGCGTGTGTATCTGTCGACCAAGGTGAATCACCGATCTTCTCTCAAAGCTTTGTTTTCCTGGCTGAATCTCGCGATGGCACGCGCCTTTTGTGATTCACGATCGCGGTGATACCTGTACGGAACCTGTTGTGGTTTGATCAATTTAAAATCGATACCGATGAATTTCAGATTCTTCAATTTACTTGCTTCGAGGAACTTAGCGATTTCGAGATATTGTATTTTGGGGAATTTTAAGAACTTCGGGTATATCATCGGGAAATCTATTTTTGGGAATTTAAGAATTTTGTAATATTATATTTTTGGAGACTTGGGGACTTTAGAATATTGTATTTTGTGGAATTTGGGATATTATATTTTTAGGGGCTTAGGACTTGTAGGGTATTGTATACTGTGTAATTTAGGAATTTCGAAATATTATATTTTTAGGAATTTTGGGGACTTTGGGATATTATATTTTTGGAGATTTATGACCTTTAGGATATTATATTCTGGGGAATTTAGATTTTTGGAACATTATATTCTGGGGAATTTAAGCTTTTGGAATATCATATTCCAGGGAATTTAGGAATTTCGAAATATTATATTTTTGGAGACTTAGGACATTTTGGATATTATATTCTGGGGAATTTAGACTTTTGAAATATTATGTTCTGGGGAATTTAGGCTTTTGGAATATCATATTCCGGGGAATTTAGGCTTTTGGAATATCATATTCCGGGGAATTTAGGCTTTTGGAATATCATATTCCAGGGAATTTAGGAATTTCGAAATATTATATATTTAGGAATTTATCGACTTTGAAATATTATATCTCTAGGAACCTAGATACTTAGAAATTTCGAAATATTATATTTTTGAGAATTTAGTAAATTTCTAATATATTTCTAAGAATTTCGAGATTTCGAAATATATTTTTAGGAACTTAGAATTACACGTCCATGATACAAAATAAAGAAAAAAAAGAACTCTTATATAACTCATTTCTATCAACTTCTTTTATCCCCCTTTTCTTCTTATCCTGCATAAAATAATTGATCCTCACCTTTTTATAGGATAGAGTCGAATTAACGTTTATTCGCAGCTGATTGCGTCACTGTTTTGATATTTGACAATTAATCGAGGAAGTCTGCGAGTCGAAGATGAACGTTCTCGTTTTCCACGTAGGATGCCATAAATAGCGACGCGATAAAAGTGTGTTGCTCGTTTCCGTTCACGTTTCGCGGTTGTTATCGTTGCGCACTGGAGAAAACCGTGTGTCTTAAGTGGCTCGATAAATGGCGTGAATCATGCTCTCTTGCCACTCTCTCGTGGTATCGTGAGAAAGAATTCGATGGAGTACAGTAGCGTGAAAGGAAGGGGGGTTCTTGTTTCGCCAATACTGGCCGGTGCCGTAAATGGAAACTCATTTGTCTCGATTTGTCGCCTTTCACGATACAACCAGGACACTATTCACTTCCATAGAAATGGTCCAAAAGATTTCTTAACTCTCCGATTGTGAAATACGCTTTTACTCGTCCAAGAACCCTCAGACAACGAATCATCGAGAGGGTTAACAATTCCAATCAAATTCTGAAATACTATTTCCTTCTATTGTTCGAAGATCTTGGATTTAAAAGTTTCACGTTCGATTTTATTATCAATTTTAATCGTAATTTTTTCTTTTTTAATTTAATTGAAATATAATTATCGTTTAGATGGTATTTGTACGAATCATCAGTTACGTAAGACTGACTTAAAGAATTCTATTATCTATTTGTGTTTACGTGGAAGTCGAGCCGATGCTACTTCCACTATTTCCGGAAGAATCGTATCTTTTCATCGTTCTTCCTGTTTCGCGAAATTCCGGTGCGTCACGACTTTCTAATCCCATGTTTCGGTGAACTTCGAACATATGTACGCAGCTTTCTAAACTCGAGTTCCAGGCTAAGAATCGTCCCTTTAGGCGATCGATGTTGATTAAATCGAGCTGAAATGGTTAATGCCTCAATTAATGGCTGTTGGTAATCTAATTAGTACAGGAATACTTTGCCATCCCGATGGTGATTAAGATCACTGATCGTTTACACTCAATTCGATGATAATTGATCGGTTCATCTGTTAAGATTAATATTTTAATCGTAAGCTGTGATGTTAGAAAATTGTTAAATTACAAATTTGAAGATTAGCAAGTGATTATTTTGATTATAATTACAAGATTTTATATATTTTGAAAATTTAAGTAATTAAGAAGGGATTGCGATATTTGAAGCTACTGGGATTCTCGTTAGTCAAATTAAAAAAATTGAAATTACGAAATATTTCACTAACAAAGCTGTCAGAATTCCTAAAAACCAAATTGTATAAATTAAAATTAACAAATATTTCGATAACAAAAGAAACCCAAGTACAAAATCCAAAATTTGATAATATTTACTGGGATTCTCATTAGTCAAATTTAAACAATTGAAATTACGAAATATTTCACTAACAAAGCTGTCAGAATTCCTGGAAACCAAATTGTATAAATGAAAATTAACAAATATTTCAATAACAAAAGAATCCCAAATACAAAATCTAAAATTGGATAATATTTACTGGGATTCTCATTAGTAAATTTTAAAAAATTGAAATTACGAAATATTTCACTAACAAAGCTGTCAGAATTCCTGGAAACCAAATTGTACAAATGAAAATTAACAAATATTTCGATAACAAAAGAATCCCAAATACAAAATCTAAAATTGGATAATATTTACTGGGATTCTCATTAGTAAATTTTAAAAAATTGAAATTACGAAATATTTCACTAACAAAGCTGTCAGAATTCCTGGAAACCAAATTGTATAAATTAAAATTAACAAATATTTCAATCACAAAAGCAACCCAAGTACAAAATCTAAAATTGGATAATATTTACTGTTCGAGCTCCAAGTTATCGCAAGTTGAAGAATCTCGCGAAAGTACTTTCCATAATGGGGCGCAACTCGATTAACTCTAGAAACAAATAGGGACGTCGTCACGGCACCGTTCAGTTCGTTAAGTTTAAGTATAGTTTCGCGGCGGCTGCTCGATTGAAGTGCATCTCGATTTAGAAACAGGGGGCAACGTGCACCTAGGTGCGTACACATGCGTGGCATACGTTTTCGAGCTTAATTTAATCTCTCGAAAGACCCTTGACTCGAACGATCGTCAATTTTGCAATCATAATTTTATCCACCGATCACATTAAACCCTTATCTTTCTAATTTATCAACAAAATAAAACTGGGCTTCGATACTTCTAAACGAACGGTAAGCAATTTATAAACCTTGAAAACTCAATAATCTTATAATTAATATAGAGTATCGGTACTTAATTTTCATCGGTCTAATTATTTATTAATTCTGTAGAATTTTTGTCCCTTTCTCTTTTCGATAAACAGTGGGTAGTTTTATGTAAATTATGTACCAATATTTATTTGTTTCGTACTTTTAATTTTTAAACTAACTGAACTTTTAATTTATAAATCGTACCACGATTATGTATCCATCCCATTTACCATTAACCCGGTCACGATCGTTGATGTAATATTTCGTTTTGTCACAGTGTTTACACTTTTATCTTAAAAAGAAATATACAATTTCTATCATTTGTTTATTCTTATCTTTAGATAAGTGACTTCAAGCGTGGCGAGTAAAAGTTTAATTTCTGCAGTTTTTTTTTTGCAAACTTTAGTTTTATAAATTTTTTAATCGAGATTGAATTTAATTTCCATTTTCCAAATTTTAATCGAAACGTTGCATTTCTCCTGATGATTGGGAACACGATTGATCTAGGAGATTGTTTAATTAAAGTCAATTCGAGTTTGCAACGTTATCGATCGACGAACAAAGATTCCCCGCGAATATAAAATGGTAGATGAACGTGGATGAAGAACAAAAAAAGAAGAAATGTATCCTCTTATAGAGCGTTCCAAGGTATGTCTGGCATCCTAATAGAGTAAGGCTGCGATCTTTGGAACGATTTGCAAAGTTCGATGCACCATTCGCTATGCGAAACATTCGGCCCAATCGAACCCCAAGAATATTCTAATCTGAAAGCCTTTTAATCTTATCCCCCTCTCGTCCCTTATTTACGACGAGCTTCAACCCATTAACCCTTCGTGGGCAACCGTGGACCGTAAATCGTGCAAGCAAATATTTCACTTTCCACCAAATTTGTGTTTTTTTATTGTATAAAATTTCGAAACGTTGAACGTAACAAGAGATCAATAAATATTACAACAGATGCTTCGATAAGCATTCGAAAATTGTATTCGAAGAAAATTCGACATTTTAGGCATTAATGAGTTAAATTTGATGTTATCGTGACTAATGTATATTCGTATCTTTATATTTGCATGAATCGTTTGGAAAACTCCAGGAATTTCATCTTTGTAATGTTCATTCCGGAAAATAGATAGTGTGCAGGAAGTGCAGCACGTCGTTGAGTTATTTCCTTTTTCTGTGCTAATGTTTTATCTATAATTAGTCACGGAAGACTAATGACATAAATGATACACTGTTTCAGAGTAATTTTTAGAACTGCAGGTTATTCATAAAAATGATGCGTTTTAAGTTTCTTAATTTAGAGAAATTATTAATACGAGATGAGTTTCGTTCGTTAATTTCCCTTTCAATGGGTTGTTCTTATATTAAAGTGTTGCACTTGGAAATTCGTTTGATAGGTAATTACCGAACGAAGAGCTCCAATCTTTTCACTAGTCACAAGTCTAACTTTCACCTTCATAATACAATTTTTTCCGTCTAGAAATGTTGCAAAATAACCGAGTTATTCAACGATCCCTCACATTCCCCGTTAATCACCATAATCACCAAAGCTGCAAACACTTCTCCACAGAAAATTTTCCAAAAATTATAATCGTTACAAGAAAGGCAATTCTTTCAACTTAAAAGATTCAATTTTAAATGTTTCGGAAAAGTCACGTTCGGGCTAAGTGGAACAAAAAACAGTTTTAAATTATTCGTTCAAGGAATCATTCCAGAAACATTGTTACAGTAAATGTATTCTTCTTTTCTCGGTACAAGTATGCAAAATATATTCTTGAAATTCGCGAAACTCATTTTTTCCCTCATTTTTCATGTCGAAGGACGGGGGAAGTCGGGATTTTGTAAATAAATTTTGACGATCGAGTCTCGTGATGAACGATGTCGATCGTCGAACACCGTCGCTCATAGTACGCTCCGCGATTACATCACCGCTCGATGAATGAATCGAGTAACACGCGCGAATTTAGCCGCTGAATGACCGACAGGCCGACGGACGCATATATGCGTCATCGGAAACAAAACAAATCGTTCGTCAGTTAGTTTATAATATTGGGTTGTGAAATAAGTTTGTTGCTACGAAGACTCGTCATTCTTGAGTATTCATCGTTTGAATTGACATCCGAGTTTCATAACAACTTTTCCAAATAGAAGATTTGCAATTGTTATATTAAAAAATATTCTAAGAGTATAAATAATACATGTAATATTAATTTTGAATATTTTGCGACACAATTTGTCATACACTGTCTAAGGTTTCCAGGCGTGTGAACTGTGGCCAAAAAGGTAAATTCCCAAATTCTCAAGTAAACTTGAAGTATTTTACAATAATTTAGTTTATTTTTACCAATCGCTTTTTGGCTAATATTTATTATCTTTTACGTTTCGAAATATTAGGACAATTGATCTGAGGATAATAGTATAATTTTTAATAGTTTTATTCAATTGAAACAACTTATATGTAGAAGATAAACACCCAAAATTGGTCACATTATCTTCACACTTCCAAATTCCCGGTTTAATCTCGTTCATAATTCACCCAGAGGCATCGTCACGACCATTTAACAACTTCCTTCCTCCGAATTTTGTCGATCGAGTATTCAGGCCGCGAGTCGTTTCTCGGAACGAGCATCCTCCAAGTAGACCTTCCGGAACAGCTTGTTTCCCTCCTCCCTCCTGATCGAACGACCTCTTCTCCTCCCTTCTTCGATTCAACGATGAATCATCGATCGGCTCCTCGGAAGTGGCTTGTCGTTAACTAGTCATTCGATCGAGCCATCCGTTCACCAGTCTCACCTGCATTCAGTTTCTTCTGCTGCTCACCGGAGACCAGCTGATTATGAGGATTACACACGTTATTTGGTATCAATTCCATTTAAATTGTTTTCCTTTTTAATATCAACCTAATTCTAATATTAACATTTATTTGGTAATTTGGGAATTTGGGAATTTAATAATTTGGTAACTTGGGAATTTGGTAATTTGGGAGTTGGTAATTTGGGAATTTGAGAATTTAGTAATTTGGTAATATGGCAATTTGGTAATTTAGTAATTTGGGAGTTGGTAATTTGGGAATTTGAGAATTTAGTAATTTGGTAATATGGGAATTTAAGAATTTGAGAATTTAGGAATTTGAGAATTTAGTAATTTGGGAATTTAAGAATTTGAGAATTTAAGAATTTGAGAATTTAGTAATTTGGGAATTTAGGAATTTGAGAATTTAGTAATTTGGGGATGTGGTAATTTAGTAACTTGGAATTTGGTAATTTGGAAATTTGGAAATTTAGTAACTTGGAAATATGGTAATTTGGTAATTGGAAAATTGGAGAATTTGTGATTTAGTAGTTTGGGAATTTAGAAACTTGGGATTTGGGAATTTGGGAATTTAATGATTTGGTAAGTTGGTAATTTAGTAATTTGGGAATATGGACGTTTGTGAATTTGTAATTTCATAATATCATAATTAGGTAATTTAATAATCAAAAGTCATACATAAACAGAAAATCAAATTTTCAAAGAAAACTCAATTTCGTAGTAAACAACTCCCACCTCCTTTTACTCTTGCTCCTCTATCACGATCTTTTTCTTTAATCACTAACAGCTTTGAATGCACGGACCTGTGCGCTGATAACGCGCTCGTCGCTCGAACGAGCTGATAATACACGCGCAGAGTATTTGTAGCAGCGGGGGTCGATCGTGGCTGGCAGTCTCTCGTCGCGTCTCGTCCAAGATCGAAGTCAGTCAGTCAGTCGTTGTTCCGAGTAGTATCGATGCTGTCCCGAGCGGATCTGTTAATTACGGTTCGACTATCAGTTTCGTGAAGGATCGAAGATAGTGATGAACAACCGATACGATTCAATCTATCTTAACTCGTTAACTGTCTTGATGTCACGTGTCATAATTGCAGTTCTTCAGATTACGATCGACTCAGTCTGCAATTTAAACTTTCCTCTTGGTACCTTACGAAATTAATATTAAGGTAACTGGTACCCAAAGTGACTTGTCCAAAATTTTCTTTGTCGGGGGGAGAATTAAAATTAAAATTTGTAATTTTTTCATTTTCATCTCAAGATCTCCCGTAACACGGTTAATTCGTTCCACGTTGCATCGAAACCGTGTTATACGAAACTTCGAAGTGTAATTCAAACTTTCGTGCTATACGAATGTTTGTCTACATGAAAACCGTGTTATGAGAAGATCGTGGCCCAATTAACAATTTGAAATATCAAAAGAAAATCACCTTAATATCAATTTTACTTAAAATGTTTTTTTCAATTTCTTTCAGTCAGTGAAATTTGTGAATCGTGATCGAAGTGAGCTACGGTGAAAGTTTACAAAAATAAAAGGTGACAAGTTAAACGCGTATCGTTATCAGGGATTCGACTTTGTCGTGGAATCTTTCTTTCGCTGTCTCGAAGACGTCCTCTTGCGTAATCGAGCCTGGTGTCGCGTACCTTGATCTACCTGGCGATCGATTATTACCGATACGACCGACGAAACCATGAATCGAATACGAGGCCTGTGGACCTTTGGACCCTGTTTGAGAGTATGGATGTTGTTTGTAGGAAAAACGAATCTTTCGAAAGAGACCGAGGAGCACGTGAACAGTGTTTGAGCCCAGTATTTTCGATCGTGATCGTTGCGCAACGAACAATACTCTCGAAATTGATCCGATTGGCTAAGGGTACCTTTGCGTCGAAGCTACATTACTGGCAATAGAAATTGCCCAACCCTTGTTTCAATGTTCGAAACAATTGTTACGCATTAAATCTGGGTTAGGTCTGGATTGAGATAAACATGATTAGTTACCGAAGTACTATATTGCCAGATTACTAAGTTACCAAATTACTAAATTATCAAATTATCTAATTCCCAAATTACTAAGTTACTAAATTACTAAATTACCACATTATCAAATTAATAAATTACCAAATTTCTAAATTTCCAAATTACTAAATTACAAATTCTCAAATTACCAAATTCCCAAATTTCCAAATTACTAAATTACAAACTCTCAAATTACCAAATTACTATATTCCCAAATTACTAAATTATCAAATTACCTAATTCCCAAATTATCAAACCCCAAAATCCCCAAATTGTCAAATTACCAAATTACTAGATTCCCAAATTCCCAAATTCCCAAATTCCCAAATTCCCAAATTCCCAAATCCCCATATCCCCATATACCCAAATTCTCAAATCAACCTTCAACGCTAACACAACCGATGAAGCCTCCTTCCCTTGTACCGCCATTTTCCCTAGGGAAGCCCAAACATGCTCGAGTGTATATACCCTAACGCTTCCGCGTGCTCCTGTCCGCATAGAAATGCAATCGACGATGAAACAGGCGTCTCGAAGCCGGCTAGAACACAAAAGCCACGTGCATTCCTGTCGACCTCGATGACGATGATGGTGTTCGTGATACGTGACTTCCCCGGCCGGAAACGGACGTTTGGATTTCCTTGGCGTGCCATCAGCCTTCTGATGCACGCAACACGAACCGCCAAAATTGGTTGTTCGTATCGAAAATAATAACTGGCCGCCTTTATCGAACCCTCTCTCTTACGACGAATATTATCGGCTGATAAGGCTGCGCGACCTACTGATAAAAGCGTTTTAAGTGTCTTCTGTTGTTGCGTTGCACGTATGTAGCTCGTAGAATGAAAATTCTTTTGATTACTCGTTGCAAAATGATGCGTTCTGTTTTTTTCTTTGAGAGATTCGATTTTTTTCCAGTGTTTCTGAAAAATGTGGGGACATCTTAAAGATAGCTTGTGTTCTTGAAACTTTCATGAATAGTTAAATATTGGACGCATGGTAGCTTCTGTAAATATTTTTATAGAGATTTTTTTTTTAATTTATCATTGTAGGATCTAGGAGAATTTTCTGAATATTTCTTTCAATATTTTTATTTAGGTTATGCGATAATTTTCTTAGAACTACTTTTGAAATTCTTACGTATATTCTACGACAATTTTTCAAGATACGAATACAGTTTCTGTGAGAATTTTCAGGGTTTCTTTTCCTAAACTTTTCTGCATTTTCTATGAGATTCTGTCCCGTTAGGATTAAATTTTCCAAACAATCGTTCGCGAAACGCAAAAATGAAGCGGTAAAACGTTTGTGCGACTCAACAAAATTCCTTCATCGAGGAAAACAAACTCGATGTTTGAACAGCTGTTACGGTGTGGGTGGTTACATTGCCGAAGACCGTAGATAACGACATCCTCGCAGTCTGTCGAACCGTGTCGAAGCTGTTTGCGTTGGTCCTTTTGCAAAATTCGTATCGTCCATTCGCAAAGACAATTTTAATTCGCTTTTAAATCCATCGATTCTTCTTTCCAACCTCGACTCGTCTTATCCCTTGTGCGTACAACCGAGTAACTTTGTACACCAAGTGAAAATTTAAAGCCTGAAATTTTTATTTTGCGAACTTACAGTAATTTGAAAGCCTTCGAAGAATCGGTTATGAAATATAGAAATAGGTTTCCTTTAGTATGGTTCATCCTTCGTTATATTCAGAGTTTACCAGTGCTCGATTGTTGTAACATTAAAAATCATGAAAATTGATAATTCGTTAAACAGCGAAAGATCGATCCCACTCGCAAAGTGATTGAAATCTAATTGCAAGAAAATAGTAGATTTCAGTCGAAAAATTGCAGTGTCCAGAGAGATCACAGTGATTTTTATGGTTTGTAGTTCTTTCGACGAATTTCTTACCAACGAGATACTGATTAAGAAATCAAGAACAACGTTATCGATCGGTTGTGGATCGAATTGGAATTATTTCGTGGCGGGTGCGAATCGAAAGAGATTTATGAATGAGCGTCGACAGAGGTTTGAACATGCTGCACAAGCATGGAAGCAGCAGACCGAAGAACAGCTTGCTTCACAAGGGCAGGGATGCTTTTCTCAAATCTGTAAGTTGTTATCACTTTCGTTGTTATCACATTCTTCGATCTGTTCAGTAAATTTCATCGAAACATAAACATGATGATGAATTTTCCAGCACGATAGGTGCATTCAAATACATCGTGAATTAGATCGATCGATCAGACCATACAAAATTGCTGATATTTGATTTAATTAACAGCCAATTTAGGAAATTCATTTTCCCAGAAAACTGAAAGTTTATCAATATCGATGCTACGTAGTTAAATCAAATAAAACTTCAATTTCTAAAAACGTAATGTTTCCACAAACTCGTGTTAAAAAATCTTATATTTCTGGAAAAAAAAAGAAATGAATAGTTCAGAAAATAATGGAGTATGTATTGTATAAGTAATTCGTAAGAAAAGAACGAAGTTAAGTGTTGTCTACGAGAAAGTTATCGGGGAGGGAATCTTCGACATCATCGTAAGAGCACAAATGCGTTTTGTCTCGTTATCGAGATCGTAAAGGATACATTTGCACGTTCACGTAATTACGCATATTTTCGCGATGAGTCGGAACAAACCTGACATCATACTCCCGTTTGAGTAGGTGTCGGTAGGGGAATTCAAAATTTGTACAAATTAATCTCGGCTTTGTCGCCGGTCTGACTCACCGATTACATTTGTTCATCTCGTTTTTTTAAGGAAACGCCAGCTTTAATTTGGCCACGTTCATTCAATTCTGCGACCGCCCATCTTTTTTACTTATAATCCTGTCTTTTATAGATATAGTCGATAGAAATGGGAATAGGTAAAATTTTCAAATTTTATAGCAGAGGATGATGCTTACAATAAAAGTTAGATTTGTATTAAGTTCAACATTGTCAGTATTTGGTTTGGTAATTTTAGTAATTTAGTCATTTAATAATTGAGTAATTTAGTAATGTAGTAATTTTCATAGTTTAGTAATTTAATAATTTTAGTAATTTAGTAATTTAATAATTTAAGAATTTTAATAATTTAGTAATTTAATAATTTTAGTAATTTAGTAATTTAGTGATTTAATAATTTTAGTAATTTAATAATTTAGTAATTTAATAATTTTAGTAATTTTAGTAATTTGGTAATTTAGTGATTTAATAAATTGCTATATAGCAATATTACTAGTTTACTAAATTTAGCAATATTAATTCCTAAAACTAGCGATCTAGTAATGAACAAAAATTAATCACCATTCCTACACATAATGCCTAGTAACTTATAATAGTGGGGCAGCTTCCCTTACACCATTTTCCCTAGGAAATCCTACTACAATCCTCGCATAGACTATCCATCCAAAGGATTAACGCCAAAATTTGCAAACGTATACAATTACCAATGAAAAGACTGAGAACCACTGTGAGAGACGGTTGGTGATACACCGTCTAATCACTAACGTCACTCCCGTATGCGTCATCGTTTCGGGTCAGAAACGAGATTCGCGGCTCTGTAACATCTATCGGGCAATCAAAAGGCTGCGTCACGATCCGTTACAAACTCCGTGACATCATCGTTGCTAAAAGTGCACGCGATGTCCCCGCGTACGTAGACGCGAGCACGTGACACTGATTCGCGGGCACAATCGACTTCCTCCCTCGCTGTCTGCCGGGAATCAATGTTAAGAGGATGTACGTGTACACGCACACGGTGCACAATATTGCGTACGCGTGCATCGGACCCGGGACCATGCGGTAAGCATCGGCTTTTCTAACTTCGTCGGCTGACTAATCGTTGTTTACTCGTGTGACGAGTTTGGCCACGATTACGAACGAAATACAGAAACGCTGGACGACAAGGTGAACGAATCCAATAATTCAACAAGTTTTGATCGAATCAGTTTGATCTGTAAATTCATTTCGTCCGAGAACGTTTCACCGATCATCAAAAAGTCCTTTAACGAAAGTTGTTCTCGAATCACCTTACCAGGGATCGGAGCGTACGCATTCCTCGCCTCTATATTCCGACACGGTGACGCAAATCGTGTTCGAGGAGGACCGAAGCGGGTTAACAGACCTCTTCTCGGTAACGATTCGTCTCGTGCCGTTTCTTTGGCTACCGTCTCGGGCCTCTTCTTGGAACCGTTGCTTCTCTTCAGGCCGTGGCTTTCTCGTGCCCTCTTCTTCATTGCTTCGAAATCGTATAAAACACCGAGACTCGTTACTTACGCAACTCCGTACGATACCAGTGGAACCAATGGATAATTTGATAACCGAGGATTTTGATGTATTCGAAAAACTAATCACGATCTTCGTCGGTTTCGTGATTCTCTTTCTTCTCGAGAGTAGAACAAATCGTTTCTGTGACTTTTGTTTCATTTTTATCTGGTCACTTTTCTTCGAGATATTTTCAATTGGTTAAGTAGTTCGGATTCAATTCACGATCTTTGTAACGATGAATAAATCGATCGCGAGTTTGCGATAGACAGATATAAGAATTTATATGGCTGGTAGAAATTCGTCGGTCATTACGGATTCAAGGTTGAATCGATTTTCCACGTTGATAATTTGACCAGCTTAAATCGTAAACAAATCAACGATCATTTATTAACGGAAAGAGCCTAGTCGATCGGGATCGTTAGCTGAACGACCTTGCAGCCGGTAATTCGTACGGCTAATTAATTTAACCAGCCTTCGATCGATCCCTCTCCCCATACAATGATCGAGGCTGTTGCCAAACAATCGACATCGATTCGCAACGTTTAATGAGGCTTAATCGCCGCATTCCTCTTACATAAGTCGTGTTACTCGCATCGAATCCTTTGGCCGAACGCCATAGAAACTCGACGTAATATAAAGTGTACGGTGATTTATATGTATATTCGTTCACGTTGCAATAATATTTGTTATATTTTATGGATTTTATGGTACACGGTACAAGCAATTGTTATTAACCTTTTGCACTCGAAGCATTTTTGGACGTAATCGGGTATAATCTGATTTTTCAGCTACGTTTCCGGAAATCAAACGTATTATGCTGGAAGAAAAGTGTTCGAAATATTTGAGAATCTGTTGATTTTTATTCCCTTCTGTAATTTTCTATAATTTAAATTTCGCATTTTAGTGCAAAGGGTTAATACCAGAACTATCGGACGGGCGATGTCTAGGATTTCTTATTTTAAATTACAAAAATGCAAGTTAACTTTTATTATGATAAAAAAAATTATTCTTTATGCTAATTTACTTTGTTTCTTTTGTTTTATGTTTTATTTTTAATTGAATGTTGGTAACTTAAAAGTTTAATATTTTAGCTTTCAGTATAACTTAATTGAAATTTTGAAGTATCTGCGAACAAATATGTGAGTCAGGATAAGATTGCCGGATAAAAGCCTATCGATGTCAAAACACGGTCGTAACATTGTTGTTTTATTTGACGTTGAAAGCAGGAATGATTATTTCTCGATTTTACAATAATTCAAACGGAAATGTGTCGTCTGATTAAGGCAATTAGTGGGCTTGAAGGTAATTGAGACGTTTCGAAACAATATCGATCTAATGAAATGAATTATTGATTTTTTAATTCTTGAATGGCGAAACCAGGTCCGATCCTGACCCAAATGAATTACGAAACTTTGATTGAAATTAGACACAAAATTATTTGAACGAAAGAATTGCATACATTGCAGCATGATATCTAAAGGAATGGTTTAAAATCTAGAATCTAGAAAATAGAAATCAAATAGTGTTAGTGATACGACGCGACGTTTCAAAGTTAATTGTTCACATTTCGTAATTGCACAGTTGCATAATCATAATCTTATCAATTTTAATTCCTTATCAAAATATTTTTAGTTATGTCGAGCGTTGTTTTTTCCTCCAATCCCTTCTGGATACACACCTTCTGTCATTGTTCGTGACCACGAAGAGCTGTTCCAAAGTTCTGAGTTCACGTGAAAGTTTTACAAACCGGTCTCCCAAAAGTATCGTCCAGCTTCTTCGATCGAGGGTATCTTTTTACCTTTGTGTTCCTTCGACTGGAATCGATTAATTCACAGCACATCCAGGCAACAATCTGTCGATGTAACAGAAGAGTTACAATATCCAAATTCAATATCAAAATTCCAAAAGCAGCTAGATCAAAATTAAAAATCTCATTATGATCCGAAATAATGTGTTAATTTGCTAATTATCTTTCTGTTTACTAATAAACGTTCGTCGAAGGTTCGCAGATTACATCACAGTCGGATATTTTTGCGTTCCGCTCTCGTTTCAACGATATCAGCGGTGATAATTATTATCAGTTATCGAACAAGATTAGAATTATCAGGATTTATCCAGTTTTCTTGGAAACGAATACTCTTTGTCTATAAATAGGTATTTCGTTACAAGAATAAATATTTATGAAAATTATTTCATATCGCTAATACTTTTAATTCCTTACGAATTAAACGTCGAAAGGATTGATCTAAAATTGGATTTTAATATAAAAATAAATACAATTTTCACATTCTGTAACGAAACAAAAATATTCACCTCGTCATGGTTTTTTTCCCTCTTTTCCCCCCCGTTAAATTTCAATATCCAGCTAGACGAGGATCGTCTTCGTTTTTCCTCGCCGCGTGAAATTCCTCCGCTTCGAAGGCTTATCTGTCGCGTTTCAATGCCACCACGAAGAACCGGGACGGGTCGTCAAGGAATTCCTGCTTCTCCGCTAGGCGAGGGCTCTCCTTTATGCTCGCGTAGAACCGGAGGAACGTGTTTCCTTTCGAACTTACAGAGGACTCCTTTGTTTGAGCGGACGCGAGCGTGTGTCGCACACCTTCCGAGCCGATCGCAAACAATGACTAACGTGTCGAAGATCCTCGGATTTCGAGAAAATTTTAATCATTTTCCTGTACCCAGGGAAAATCCTGACACAAAGTTTCCCAAAGATATTCACAAGTTATTCACAAATGATCGTCGATAATGATAAGATTTGTTGACGAAATTCATACACCAATTATAATACCCGAAGACGAAGCAAATTGTTCCCAGCATACAGAAGGATTTAGAAATTGTCGTAACTCGAAAGTACGAGAGTTAACGAGCGAAGGGAATCTCCTCAGAGTCCAGAGTCTCGGTGCTCGTATCTTTCGAAACCAAGGTTCGTCCCGCAACATCTTCAAGGATCACGAACACCAGCTTCGCATGGACTTGCACGTACACGAGAAATTACAACGACAGTGTCACGAGGAGACGTCTCCGAATCGCCTCTTTGTGTCTGGCGCGAGTGCCAACACGCCTACAGCTGTCTGCCAATGCTCTTCGGCGATAGAGTCTCTTGCCTGCTCGAAGACACGCGGAAGCGAACCGTGATTGTCTCCATTATTTCCATCGAGAAACCTTGAGCCGAACTTTCGACACGACAGAAGGCTATTACCGATCGAGGAGAGGATATTTTGGGAACGATTTGACGAAGCTTTCGAAACGCAAGATGGTAATTCTGTGGAAGAAATTTTTGAAAATTTATTCACCGAGCAATAACAATTGCTTAACGATT
Organism: Stelis phaeoptera; assembly: GCA_943735885.1. Lineage (NCBI taxonomy): Eukaryota > Metazoa > Arthropoda > Insecta > Hymenoptera > Megachilidae > Stelis > Stelis phaeoptera. Next base: position 12,663,562 of record OX030933.1, read on the forward strand.
ATTTTGAAGTAAATACCGGTGATTGACACTCGAAATTTTGTATAGTCTATGGAATAAATATGAAATAAACCTGTAGATAGCGTTAATATTAACACTTTCAGTCCGGGACCGAGTAAATTTACTCCCGACGAGATTCAAAGGAGGTTGTAAAATTACTCAAGCGCGAAAGAACATGTAATTTGATGCCCGGCAGGCTCGAAACACAAAGTATCCGCTTCTAAGCGCTCGAGATATCAAAAGAGCGCCGCCCCCTAATTTATGATTTATGGCTTTTCCTTATCTCGACCGAGCTGGATCGTGTTACCCTCAGGACTGAACGTGTTAAGCTAATAATGCTTGACTATCGAATTGAAAGGTTAAATTTGAAAATTAATCGACTGCATCCTTAATAATTAAGGATTCTATCGTGTTCACTGTGCCACCCGGTGTGTTAATAGTTTCAAAATTGAATATTTGTTAAATTTCGTGTATTCTCGTAAATGTCCACACGCCACACCCTTCCCGCTATCTTTTTCTCGGGTAAAGGAGTATCGAGGAGAGGAAAATGTTCCTTCGTTAAATAATATCAGATATTCCGAGAATATATATCACGTGTGTCGCACTAGTGGTCTGTAAACCGGATGTAATGTGTTCTTCGGCCTTCAGCGTATCCATCGAAAAGGGTCCATGAAAGATACCCTCTCGGTGATGATGATAGATGATGTTTCCCAGACATCCTGAACGTTTATTCGGATTTGAAAGTGGGAATTCCTTTAGCGTGTGGTTTGGAGTTTCGAGCCTTTTACGCTTGACCCAGTAAAAGCACGGTATATTATTTAATTAAAATAAAATAAACGGTAATTCCATTCCTCGAAGCATATGCTAAAAATCTCTGCCCTTCGTATTTATGGTTACGATTTGTGTGAAAAATATAGAACGGTGTTTCTTAAATATATATACGAATCTGTAGGTTGCTGTGACTCGTCGGTTTAGACGAATATATGCGTCTATCTTCCACAAAGGGTTCATTTATTTATTATACCACAGACACTCGTCGAATCGTCAAAATCAAAGGGGAATGTAATCGCGAAGAAAAATCGATCGTTTGGATGAATGGTGTCGATAAATGGTAACATCGCATTTACGGCGTCCATTTATGGGTCCATAAATCGAGTGGCGCCAAACGGATCGTCGTGCTGGTTGTTCCTTGTTCCACCAGGCAAACCAGATGGAAGGAAAGCTCGGATGTTATTTGGTCGCTGACCCATCAAGGCAGCCTGTGCCGCACCTACTCTTATCTATTGCTCTTTTTTCAATGCCCTTCTTTATCGAACCCTCGTTCCTCCTCCTTCTTCTCGAACCTTCTTTTTATCGGTCGAGCATATGTCGGTTCGGGTGAAGCAGTCGTCGATTTTCCAAACTGTCGGGGATACCCGGTATACTTTCGCCGAAATTCCACGACTCCTCCAATTTCTTCAAGTCAGCCTCGTTAGACCGCATTCCAGCTTTTGTGTCCCTCTTTTCCGTCCACCAGCTGTGCTTGATTCTTTTTTTCGTGGTTTAATGTGCCATCGAAGATGACTTAAGGGACCAGATTCTCTTATGAGGACAACGCGTATATATACGCACCTGAACATATATTTCGAGGAATATGTTCATTTAGCTTTTTATCGATAATATTAGTTGGAAATTTTATTACTTAATAAAGTAACGGTTCAAACCACAATGTTAGCGCTTAATTTCAAAAGCGCGCCAAAATGGAGGAATATACAATAGTAACGCAAGGTACGCTGAAACGTTGAAATTTAGTAATAAAAAGGATGGTCGAATAACGTTACGATCGATAACATAAGGCGCAACAAATCGAAAATTTAACACGTTGAGTGGCACAGTGAAAACGGACGTGTGTAGTCAGACACGTTGAAATGCTAATTATTAGGAATATTAGGAATATAATCAGCTAATTTTCAAATTTAACCTTTCAATTCGATAGCTATTCATCGTGTCTTTTGGTAATTATTTGATTGTAAAAAATTTCGAGTACCGGTCACCGGTGACCCTCGTGGCTGTCAACGTATTCAATTACAATTCAACTGTCGGTATTTTTAATAATTTCAAATTTCACTGTGTCTTACCACACACGCCTATTCTACTGCGCAAGCGACCAACGAAATTCCCTCAGGGAATTTTCTCCGTAACAACCACGAAAAATCGTAATGAAAACATTGATCGAATCGTTTCACGCGTGGCAACAACGTTTAATCAGTTCCGTTCTATCGTGGCTCTTCTGTTTCCTAGAATTCCGACGTACGACCTGGTTTTCGTTCTTAATTCGAGGCTTTTCTCACGTGCGCCCGAGCTATGCGGAATTCAAAAGTTCGCGGGGTCGCCGCGAGCGGCGCTGGGATCGCGGCTGTCGCGCCATTGGTCCGTCGCGGCTACTCAGTTCGACTTCGACCGCCTTGCGGTGCGTGTCTCGTTGACAGTTGGTCGACCGCGTGTCCTTTTCGTCAAATAATAAAGGTTATCCGTGTTAACAGTGATCGTTAATGTTTCTGAACCATCATCCTTGTTAATTACGATGGACAAACGTTTGAAATCACGACAAAAAGCATCGATCGACGATGATACGTGATATCGTGCGTGCGATTCGCACGACCAGTGTTCGTCGAGATACGATAATCGCAACGGGATGCTTCGAGAGGGCGACGGTGCGGGAGTTCGGTCGAGGTTCTCAAAACGATAAGAAGTATGGCGGGGGAGCGTTAAATAGCAGATAAAAGGCAGTAGGTTGCAAGAGGAAGTGTGCCCTCTGTTCAGCTGTCAAATGGTCAGTACGTAACTTCAAAATCGTTCTTGCCTCTCTTTAAAATACTGTTTCCTTCGATCACGAGAAATGTTTACATTAATCTGACAGTACTTTTTTACGTGTTTTTTTTTTCTTTTTCTTTTTTCTTTTTTTCATTCAAACGCTCAAAGCTTGAATGTTGACAGTGGTGAACGTGTGTTTCCTTCGGTTCCGTTGACCACAAGGTTTCGTTTACGTAACATACGTGTTGCGAGACACCCGCGTATCATGCGCATATCATTTCTTCTTCTTCTTCTTCTTCTTTTTTTTTTCCAAGAACTTTGAAGCGTACGTGGAACGGTGCGAGTTTCTTTTACGATTTTTCTCAACCACGTGTCAATCGGATTATTTTTCCTCTTGTTTCCTTCGCCATCTCTTCGATATATTTTTTCTTCTCCCGATCCGTTGCGCATTACCGGTCGCTTTGTTTCGAACAAGATAAACAACATTCACGTTTCAGTTTAGTCTCGGATCGATTGTTGCTCCTTTCAATTCGACGGAAAGATACTTGTTAAGATACTTTTCCATTTCAAAATACACTCCCTGGCCGCCTTTAACACTGTGTCGTAACACGAGACGCACCGGGTGCGTCGTCCACTTTACTAACTACACAGCATATGACGCATAAGGTGCGTCGTTCACTTAACCGATCAAACAGTATAGGACGCATAAGGTGCGTCGTCCACTTTACTAATTAAATAGCATAGGACGCATAAGGTGCGTCGTCCACTTTACTAACTGAACAGCATAAGACGCACAAGGTGCGTCGTCCACCTTACTAAGCAAACATCATAAGACGCACAAGTTGCGTCGTCTAGTGTTTCAAGTATATGACATAAGACGCATAGGGTGCGTCGTCCGTTTTGTAGAATCTGACGCACCCTATACGTCATCCACCGTGTTGTAGGACTAGCACTTGATCTTCGATAAGAATTAATTAAACGGGATACAAGAGAAATTGTCAAGATTTGAATTTTCAACATTTGAAACGACGAATGAACTGTATTAAGTAACACCTGGGTTTGTTTGTGAGAAGATTCCAGAAACCAGTTCCGAAAACGAACGAGTATCATTTTAATTATATTGGTTTCACCTTCTGTTTTGCAGATGTCGGAGTTCCCCGTGGAGGGAGGGGACAACGGTGACATGCACACTGTCATGGAGAATTTTCAGAAGAAAAACAATCTGGTGACAGGCAGAAGCCATGTCAGCCACCATCCGCAGGTCACCACCTCGTCACAGGTAGATTCTCCTATTTTTCTTTCCCGTAACACGTTGACGTTTCAAACGGACACTCTTGCCATCGAACTTTCTATTTAAAGATGTCGCCAAGCCGACCTTTAATCTACATTTTGTAATATATAGTTATTTCGCCCACGCAGTGGCCCCCCCCAACTTCTTGAACACGGAAATTTTCGAATTATTCACCCCGATTTCGCGATTGCCGCAAGCGCATCGAGCGAATGTCCAAAATTAAATCATTCCAGTCATCTTTTCACTCGTCCACGTGGCGAGAGTAACTCAAAAGTTTCGATTCGGAGGAGGAAAAGAGGAAAGTCGTCGATCTTCGATCAAAATGTTCTGAGAAAATCGTCTTGTGATTTTTCAGATTTTCACGAAACTAAATGATCGGTAGCTGGATTAAAAATAAATCTATTAGTTAATATTCTTCGTAACGAAGCCTACACATGAGTTGAGTAACGATCGAGACATAAATTTCATCTCAAGTTAACAAGCATTGTGAATGAACGGAACGGAGAGTTGCATAAATTTCAATGAATCTCGTGTTTCTCGTGTTTCTAATCGTTGATATGATTTTCTCGCTAAACAGAATTATCCATAGTCGTTCTATTTATATCTGCGCTCGTTTCGACCACAATTCCATCGAAATAGAATCGTCTATACTTATTGTGTTGCATATTCGTGGCATCGAACAATGTTTTCTTGGCACGTCTGACAAACATTGAACTCGAACGAGTCTCCCGGTTCGCCATATCCAATTTTTCATCTTTAAATTATATTTCAAGTAACGTAGGTAGATCGTCACATCGAAGGAGTTCGATATAGAATTGCAAAGATTTTCTCGTTATTGTTCATATTCGATCCGAAGATCTTGGAATGTGATCCGTTGCCGGAGCCAACGATTATGCAATGATACAGAGTTCACGTGTATTCACTGCCGCCCACTGATATATCCTTATCATCGTTACATTCTCTGTTAATTTATGCCACGAGTTGTATTTCATCGATTTTCAAGTCGTTCAGCCTTGTTTCCACGTTTGATCGATCGATGCTTTCACATTTTCGAAAATTAGATAAAATTATTCGTAAGATTTGAAATTTATTCATTTTTTTCCTTATAGTTTCAAATGTAGTTTAAGTTTTCCCAAGTTTCTTCCACGATTTTGTCAGAGAACTGATGGTTACTTACGGGACGCACATGGTGCGTCGTCTGGGTTGTAGAGTATATAGCATATGACGCATACGGTGCGTCGAGTATTTTATTAGGTATTTTAACACAAGACGCATAGGGTGCGTCGTCTACTCTATTAGGTATTACAACATATGACGCATAGGGTGCGTCGTTTACTCTATTAGGTATTACAGCATATGACGCATACGGTGCGTCGAGTATTTTATTAGGTATTATAACACAAGACGCATAGGGTGCGTCGTCTACTCTATTAGGTATTACAGCATATGACGCATACGGTGCGTCGAGTATTTCATTAGGTATGTAGCATAAGACGCATAGGGTGCGTCGTCTACTCTATTAGGTATTGTAACACAGAACGTATAAGATGCGTCGTGTACTCTATTACGTATTATAGCGCAGGACTCATAGGGTGCGTCAACCACCGCTATCAGGTAAATATCATACAACACACGTGGTTCATCGACCACCCTATTACCCTAGTAACCCAAGACGCACAGGGTGCGTCGGCCACCATCCTCGTTAGATTCGGGCTGAATAATATCGAGTCGCTAAGCATACCCGAGGTTTTACGCAATCTGTCGCCCACGTGAAATTTTTTCTGTCTCCTCGACCCAACGGAGTTCCAGGTCCGGGAACCTTGAAACAATCTTCCTCAAGGTTACCCGCCAACCCAAGTGTTCCTTATTAATACAAAACGTTACCTTTCTATCGATCTATCACAACATTTTGATGTTCACTCGTTTGGACGTTTACCAAAAGAATCTATCGTTCCTTAAGACGAGAATTAATTGGACCAGCAACCCAGACGATGACTAAACAATTTTCCCCGGGTATTTTTGGAAATGCACACCACTTTTTCTCGGGTCCTCGTTTTGCGTTACATTGTTTCATGCCGGAGGCATTGTTCTTCCTTGTCTCTTGCTGGAGTTCAGAATATCTGTCTTGTTTGAAGAGATTTGTTTGGCTTCTTATCAAACCGACAGAATTTCGTTGTTTTTCCTTTTCGTGATTTTGAAATGAATTTTATGATTATTTTACTTCGGTGAAATTAGCCGAGTACCGTTCAGAACACGTTCGATACGATAGACGTATATGTACGTTGTTGTCTCTACAATCGGCTGAGATATCAAGCATATTACTACTTAGAGAGTGTGTTAGACGATGTTACCTCGATAAATGGCACAAGATCGAACCTGCACGCAATTACTTAGGAGGGAAGGTGCAATATTGCCTCTATAAGTGGCACAAAATTTTATTTTTTCAAAGGGAAGCTACTCGTTTCGAGAATTCGTCAGGAATGATACCTTAATGACTGACTACAGGTAGACAGGTGGCTCTTGACGCAACATATTATTCAAATACATTCGAATGAAGTCATAAGAATTTTGAGGAAGCCGCTAAGAATCGTGAAAAATAAATCGGAGCCGGATAACGAGAATTCGAGATCAGGGAAAAATGATTAGACCGTGATTCGGTTGAAATGGAAGGGTGGAAATGGGTGGCGGGAGGCGAGGAGTGTACAAAGACAGAAACGAATAGGCGAAAGTGACTCATCCCACGTGGATTTTAAATAGAACGTAAACGGCTTTTGACTCGGCAGATGCTGACGACGAACCAGAGCCAGAGCAGCAGTAGCTCGAGCAGGGTAGCCAAGTCCTCGCAGAGGATTCTTACCTCGTCCTCGTCAAGTGAGATGAAAGCGAGCTCCATGAAGAGCGACCTGAGGGAACTTCAGCGTGGCATCTCCGAAATGAAAAACAATATATCGACCAATTTTTCACAACGATTGCGCAACAGCATGGAGAACCTCGTCGACAGGTAAGTCTTTCTTATTTTTTTCGAAACATTTTCTCCACGTCTACGTTGCGATTAGGTCAGTGTTTTTATTATTCTTTCTTACAAATTTGAATACCTAATTAAAATTTGATTCAAATAATGGTTACTGAGATATTTAATGCCGTGTCGGCCCCGTGACTCAAACGCTTCCAATTTCCAATAGAAATTTTGTTACGTGTAATCGTGGGTTTCAAAATATTTACAATATTGGATCACGGTTTTCCCAATTATAGTCATAATAATTATTTATTAGATTTGAATAGCGTCAATGGTATTTTTGTGAATTAAGTAACGTAAGAAATTTGTTTATCTCCGTCCTAAATATTAGAGTGCAACTCGCAAAAGACGCAGAAACTCGTTCAAGCCCTAAATAAGCGTCGAAAGCACGGTTCAAGGTTCGCAGGAATTAGAATCACGCGATGAATCGAATGTTGAGCGGTTAGATCCGATCTCTGGCAACGCAGTAATCACTAAAAGTCACGTCCAACGCGTATTTATAGCCGAGTGGGTCTGGTTTTAGCCGCGTCGAACGCGATTATTTTCAATGTTGCCACCTCGTGGCAGAAATACTTAAAGGGATCGAATGATTTTTGTTACAGAGACGGAAACGGTACGGAAGAAGGCGATCTGACGGAACCGTTGGTCACGTTTCCGGATCCTGACACACCACCACCTGCCACTGGAACGGTCACGTTACCGGGTGGTTCACCCTCGCAGCTCAGCTCTTTGAACTCTTTGAACAACCTTCACAACATGAGCCCACCGATCAGTATATCGAACATTTCGAATATGACGAATTTACCTGCTGGCCAGGAGACGATGAAGTTCGAACAGAAAAAGATGACCAGCGCCTCCAAGACGAAGGTAAAGTATTTTCATCTTTTATCTATAACGAGGGTTCGTCAAGACCGTGTAGATTATTTGGTAGATTTAAGAATTATGTATCTAGTTTATTAACCCTTTGGATGCTCGTTAATATTGGAAGTGGCGAAACTTTTTAATCGTTCGTGTTGTTAATATTTATTATGAATTATATGATGGTTTTTGCATATTTCTATGATCAACTTTTTCAGTAATCTATGATTGCAATGTTTATTATGGATAATACAATAATTCTGCTTTCAAGTAGAAATTATTGCTGTAATTAATTAGGAACAAGTATTCCTGATCGAAATTGCGCGTGAAATAATCGATGTGTCGTAGAGTTCGCGAACATTTGGCGACGAGAAAGCCACGCAATGTTTGGCCCGTAGGTGCGGTTTCCTTTAAGTAGTCTAGGTCAAGGACATCTGCGATTCCTCTAGCCAAATTATCAGCGATGTGTTATACAAAGGATGGTGCGCACGCGATTACCGTTTATTCCCTCAATTTTTTCAATTTTTCTTTCTATTCGAACAGTTTCTAATTTGATTAAAATATTATTTAATGGAATAGTTAACAATTTAGAGAATAATCGTACCAAGAGTCTAAATTTCAAGGTTAATATATTTTGAACCATATATGTATTTCCTTTGACATAGATTAATTACATTAATTGCGGGGAAATTTACAAATACTTTGCCCATATAATTTGTTAACACTTTACCTACCGAAAGCCAATTAATATTGAATGAATACCGATTAATAAACCTTTGAGTATTATCTTTTCGTCTACAGTACAATTAACAGAGAATTGAAAGCAAGGGGTTACTCCTCATAATCTCTAATTACTGTTAACACGTTGGCTGCCACGGGGGTCACCGGTGACCGGCATCGGAAATTTTTTACAATCAAATAATTAACAACAGAAATGATAAAATAAACCACGGATAGCGTTAACATTAAGCTAATAATACTAGCTATCGAAAATTAATTGATTTATTATTGTTAATAATTAGGATTTCAGCGTGTCTGACTACCCACGTCCGTTTTCACTGTGGCAGTCAACGTGTTCAATTATAAACTAATAGCGTTTATTTTTCCATTTTAAGGCGGTGGATAATGCGTTCATAAAACCTTACCCAAAGCTGGTAATTATAATTTATAAAAATACACGATAACTACTTAATTGCCTGTCTCCTATTTACAAATAATCTGTGGTAATTCGTTCAATTTCGACCTTGAATAAATTAAGTCATGAATTTATTGAAAGGCAACAATCGTCGAAGAGGAAAAAGAACATTTTCAGTGTTCGTTTATTTTTACGTTGAATGTCAAGTTCTGTTCTCCTCGACAGCTGATCTCCGATTTTCATTTTCATTCTATCTTTAACTTCACTTCCGTCACGACCACGTTAGAAATGCTCTCTAACACGTCACGGCAAGGTCAGTGTTTCCATTCTTTCTCACAAATCCCGAAGGGTAGCTGATTATTTTCTAGATTTCCACGAAACTTTTCGACGTCGACGTTCGATGACAAGGGTTGGTTTGTTCGAATTTCAGGTTGTCACGGACGGTTTCAGCGCCGAAAAGGCGACTGCAAATAGCGCCGAGATGAGAGCTTTACAAGCTGGCGACGTATCTTACAAAGAACAGAGCGCCGCGACGGCGGCCAGGGCACGCGTCGAACTCGATGGCGTGTCAGCGGAGAAAAGCGTCGCTGCAGCAAGGGTGAGTTTCAACGATTCATTTTTTTTTTTATCTCTTAGAATACTCGAAGCGACAAATTTTCAAGTGAAAAACTGCAAGCTTGGCGGAGCCTTGCTGATATCTTTGTTCCAATATTTTTAAATTCAACCCTTACGATTTTTTTTTCTTTTTTTTTTAGATACAGGGTGCTGTAAAACTGATTTATCGATCCTCGAAATGGCTAATGTTCGAGAGAAGAATCGTTTCACTTTTTGTTACTTTTATTCCAGTATTTTTCAACTCAACCCCCACGATTTCTTTGTAACGAAACGAAAGTCAAGGGGAATTATATAAAACCTGTTTGCCAATACAGACATTATGAATTTATAACATTTGTATACGTGGATTATTGTCGAAATACCCTAAGATACTTGAAATGTTATAAAATTCTAAATGTAACTTGCAAAATCGAGAATTTCCAGAAATCAATTTTAAAGCACTCTGTTTTTTAAAAAATCATTAATTACTGTTCCACACGTATCCAACCTTGACTTTACAATTTTAAACTATGAACAATTCGAGGAATTAGCTGGAATTACCCTTTGCTTTACAATTTCAACAAAAATTCCAATTAAAATCTACGAAATCAAATTTCTCCCAGAAAGAAAGTTATCTCAATCGCTATACGATTCATTTTAGAGTAGCTCATCGTCATAAATGTATTAAAACAAGACGTTAGGTTAATTCATAGAACCTACTGCTTGCGTTACACTGAAACCTTGGTTGGGAAAGTTATAATAACATTTCGTAATCTCTTCGACGTGTTGTATTAAAAAGAGATCGTTCCTCGAGCATTTTGTTCTCGATATCGGAAAAGGATCCGAAATGGAAGCCGTCAACTTTGGGCGCGGCCTAAACTCGACTCGGACAAAATAATTTGGCACGTAACACGCTAACAGAGAATAAGCTCAAAGCTTGTTCGGTCGTTGACACGATTGTTTCTCACTGATCATCACTCACGTTTGCCTCGGATAAACATCATTTCTTCGGTCACGTCTGAAAAGTTTACGATTCGCTTTGGAATAGCATCCGTCTCCTCCTAAACATTTAATCTGTTCGAGCCAATCTTTGGGTATAATTTCCCATTTCGAATTTTGATAAATTTGAAATCTTTGGCTGTAACTTTAAAATTTTAACTCTACTACCGTTGCAAAATAATCTGTGTAGTATTATAATAAATTGCCACGTGGGAAATTGAAGCGAATTGAATTACGATCGTAGGCAAATTTTCGAATAGAAAGTAATTCGAAATTAGATAGATCGATTATCGATTTACACGAACGATGGTAGCCGTTTCTCGTCGCGACGTCGGGTGATTAAATTTAACGTAACTCTTGAGTCACCGTGGAATTTTTTTATTCCTTGCCAATGGCTACTCTGTGTTTCTTCTCCACCTGCCAAATGATTACCTGGCTTTCTTCTCCTTTGTATATTATCCGAGGGTGTTCGAGGAAAATCGTCTCGTCGATACATTTTGTCGTTTAGAACAGCAGTTCCCAAATACTTTTTATGATTTCTGCCATGGATCCCGTTCCTTCTCCAAACGAAATTTTTGACAAATAAATAAGAAGGCGTGAGTTTTATACACAAAGAATTTATTATTTTTAAACATAAATTATGTGGAGGAGAAAATGAACGAAAAACGATGGAGCCACAAATACACTTTTCCTCAAATCATTACAATATTATTGCCATGGACCCCCATAAAATGGGCTGTGGACCCTTGGTAAGTCCATTATTTTGACGCGTGTCGAATTTAGTTATTTTTCTATGATCGATCAATCCTTTGGACAATTTCTTTTCGTGGACGCAATGTTACTTGCGTCGATTTAAGGGCTGGAGACAGAAATTTGTCTTTAAATTAAATTACTGAATGTTTCTCTGGGTTTTCAGATATAATTAACAGACACAATAATAAAAAACGTTCGAACAAATAACAGAGAAACACGAGCCAACAGTGGATTAACCGACGGTGTAATTTATCGCACACGCAGAAGGCCTTTCGTAGCCTTTAATGGAATATTCGCGTGTCTGCCCTTCGTTTTTGCATCCGTGCGAAAGGTCAATGGATTTCCCTGGTTTCCGTGGAATCGTTCTCTCACGAAGTCAGCTGGAAATCGCGTGTTGAAATCGCGAACCTTGACCCGTGCGAAAGTTTCGTGGATTTTTCTTTATCTGAAATCTATCCTCGAAGGGTTTTTTTACGATCGATGTTTCTTTCCCGTCGTTAATTGTAATCCTTGGACAATGGACACCGGATCGATCGTGACCCAACAATTAAAAATCTACAAGGGTATTTGAATTCTACAATTAAACGCCCCTGAATTTTGTAGGAAAATATAATAGGGGGTTTCTTCGATCGGAACTTGTTATTTGTTGATAAATATTTCGTTGGGAAACAAATTTGTGTATAGAAAAATTATTATCTTGGAGTCCCGAAACTTCGACTCCCGGAATTCTCTCAATTATCTGATACGAACAATGGAAATAACGAAATATGGTGAAAAGAGTAGATAAACGCTTCAGAGTAAATAACACTTCAACGCTTAAGTTTATAAATCGATTAAAATTAAATTTAAATTGTCACTGTCTCTAAAACTGAAATCCAAGAAATTTCAAGAACCACGAAAATATCTATATATTTGTTGTCGGTGAAAAATGTATCAAAATTGATTGTTTCAATGAATTCGAACCGCGTCGAAAGTTACGCAACATCTCGAAACTCGATTTGTCAGACGATGTTCGAACCGGTATCACCGATCGGCCAGTAATCGTTGCCAAAAAGTTTCCCTCGTCGAAGATTCGCAGACGTTGGCAAAACTTCTCGTTTCAAAGATCGTTGCGTACCGATGAATCATAAATGTGTTGCACGTGTTAAGACCATGTGGTTTCGATGGAGGCGTGATTACGGTAATCGTTTGAAAGCAATTCTTGATTCCCTTGATCCGTCGTTCAAACAAATGTCTGTGTTAGTCTGGTAAAACGAATGGTCGACAATTTTCAATTAAAATATTACTTTTTATCGTATGACGATCAATGGTCGAACGGTGGAGCCAGGTTAATCGTAATTAGAATCTATTGAAAAGTGTACAGTGTTATTTTAATTAAAATTGAGAACTCAAACGTTGTAACGAAACAAACATGTACTGGCAAATCTAAAAGAAAATTAATAAAAATTCGGAGAATGGAAGCGATAGAGTCCAAGATTGTTAAATTTGAATTGCTATCAAGGATCCATCGTTCAGAGGTTAATAGGTCATTAGAACTATCTTTAGTAGCGAAAGGGTTGACAAGTTTTCTATACAAAGAAGATAGGATGCCGATGTTTCAGCGCGCTACGATTGTAGAATAATAATACATCCATAAATATTAGTTTACTGGTAAAGGATTAATTAAGGGCTAATAGTGCCCTAAAGGTTGCTAACAATATCTATGCCTCGACGTGTTACAATTCCAAAGAATCATAACCTATATAAATATTAGTTTAATAATATCAAAGAGTTAATTAAGAATTGATAGTACTCCCGGGGTTGATACCCCACTGCTAAGTTAAATATCCAAATTATCAATATCGACACCTCGACGTGTTACAATTCCAAAGAATCACCACCCCTATAAATATCAGTTTAATACTGAAATATTAATTAAGAATCAATAATACTTCAGTATCTTATTTACTTACCACTCTATAAATTTTAATTCAATATTAAAGTGTTACTTAAGAATCAAATAGCACTCCAGGGGTTGCTACCCCACTGTCAAACTAAATATCCAAATTATCCACATCTTCAAAAGTGTCAGAATCCTGAATTCCTTCCACTTTAAAAAATATACGTATGTATCTCCCGTTTGTAAGGGGTGGTCTGAGTCATGGGGGTGTACCAGCCAACGTACCAACCCCCCGACAATCGATCGATATTTCCCTCGAGGAAAAGACAGTCGGTTGCTGGCGCTGTTGGTCGACGGTTCGCGTTCGTCGATGGGTCAGCAATTGTCCAACTTTACGCGGGGTCTTTTCCCAATTTTGAGACCGAAAAGTGGCGTCGAACGACGAAAAATCATGGCGAACGAGAGCTCGAAAATGGTACGACACAAAGTGTGCTTCGCGATGGATTCTCGTAATCGTGTGGAACAGTGTCGTTGGTGAGGATCGATCGATTTCTTGGTCGACGTCGAGAAATGAGGTTTTTGGGTTCAACGTTGACCCTGCGCCAATCGATGAGAATGTTTGCGATTTAATTTCATAGAAATACATTTGCTGTTCTATTTTTGGGGCTGTGTTCGAACGGGAGTTTAGAAAGAATTTGATTTATCGATTTAATATTGCGTCTTCTCTGTACGTAAACCGTGTTGCGTTATGTAAAGTATTTTCATTAGGGAAATAGCTTTCTAAAATACGTGATGATATAAACGGTATAAAGAACAAGGAGACACTCTTGGACATCTTTTCCAAATCTATTCTTTGGAATGAAAATCATATTTATATATCTTAATTTACAGGAATTTGGAATAATCAAAGTCCATACATTCTATATTTTCTCAGGTAATATGTTTTAGATTCTCAAATCTCCGTTATTTAACACGTTGACTGCCACGGTGGTCACCGGTGACCGGCACCTGAAATTGTTTATGATCGAATAATTAACAACAGAAGTGATGAAATGAACTACAGATAGTGTTAATATTAAACTGATAATTCTAGCTATCGAATTGAAAAGCTAAATTTGAAAACTAATTGATTGTATTCTTAATAATTGAAATTTCAGAGTGTCTGACTACATACGTCCGTTTTCACTGTGCCAGTCAACGTGTTAAATATCTAATCAGCATGCGTTCAAATTATCTACGAAACGGTTGAAGCTGGCAAATAAGTATTATTTTATGTTACATACGTGAAATAATTTAACATAAACAACCTCTTTTAAAAAAGAATCAAGAGTCATTTAACATAAAAAAGCACAATAAAATAAATTACCGAAAAAATTCTCAAAATCGACGTACGAAACTTATTTTTAATATGACAATTCCTACAAGATTTTTCTAATTACATTAGAATTAACTTGAAGAATTTTCATCTAATAACGTGAAAATGGGGTAATTGAGAGATTCCAGCGTGCAGAAGAAGGGTAGCTCTCAAGTCGACGAAAAGGATGATCACACGTATGAACTTTCCTCTTCGCGATGGAGCAAGAAGAACGTGTAATTAGAGGGCGTGTTCAGGATCCTTAAATTATAGAGGAAACCGACGGAAGACCATTATAAACGATCGTGTTAATTGAAAGTTTTACTCTGCGCCCGATGATCTTTTAATTTCGCTGAACGAAAGAACGTATTATTTTCTGTAACGCCTCGAACGCGATTTAACGCGTTAAATGACGCGTTAAAAACGGCTACGATCGTAATTATTCAAATTACTATCGTTTCACTTTCTAATTTAAACCTCGATCGCCAGAACGCGTTAATTATTAATCCGCTGGAATGCAACGACGATCGATATCGGTTCAACTTTATAGCCACTGTGTCAGGGACGTTTACTTCAGAATCAAATTTTTCTTTGCGATTCCAAAGTTTGGGTAAAAAAGAGGTTTAACATTTCCAAGCTTCCAAGTTTTTTAAAATATAACATTCCAGTGTCTAATTTTTTTTTAATATAAGATAATTATAATATTGATTAGATGATGCACTATTTTTATAACCTGGAAAAAAAAGTCGTATAATTCTAAAGTTTCTTCGACAATATTCAGTCGACGGTTTATCCGTGTTAAGTGTACAGATTCTGTGTTAGCAAATGACACAGGTTCATTCATTCGGCGACGACAGTGAGATCAGCCCCTAAATTTCGGTCAGATTTTCTAGAATCGTTCGCCAACACGATGCAAATGTCATCGATACTCGTCTGAAACCCGAAATAGTGTACTCGACCGCGAAAGATGCTCGGGTAAATTGCCAGCTACCTCTGGTTCTTCTCTTTTCAGATTTTTAAGGACACGTTCAAGGCCTTCGGGGTGTTGCAAAGAATTTTGATCGTCTAACAAAATTCGCGGAAAACTATAACAAAAATCGATATTTATAATTTTTACACCGAACCGCATTTTTGATTCTGGTATTTATTTGTCAAGATTGTTCAACTTCCGAACAATTGTATCGAAATATGATATATTTTATATATTTTAAAGACACAATCGAATATTTTTGTTTACCGCGCGTAAAAATGCCGCACGTTCGCCGTCTCATCCTTCAGTCATGAAGATTATTTATAAACACATCTGTCGGGATGTATGTGCTAATGAGATCTTGTTAACAAAAGAAACTGCTTGTTGTTATTGGCACGGGAAGTCCGCAGACGGTACAAAACTGCTATAATTTCTTTGTTACTTAAAATCGGAGGGGCTATAATAAGAGCAAGTTTAAAAACCGATGTTTGCAAAATATCAGGCGACTCAAGCATGTGATTAATCTCCTTAAATCCGAAGCTTCAAATTCATATACCATAAGTGGTACCTTCTACGTTTCGAAATTGGTCGCTGTTCGCTGTAGCTGGTAACTCACGGTGTTGTATTAAAAATATTAACGAGGCGCTTGTACAGTCGTTTTCCTTAAACGTTAAGCTTCAAATTGATGCACCATAAGCGCCATTTTCCGATACTTTTGTGTCATGAAATCGTGTCAGACATTTGGTGTACGACTATATGTACGAACACCTAGGTCGCCGAGAGCCATGCGATCCTAGAGACCTTAAAGTAAAGCAATTTAAATTGCTTTTTAAATCAAATAGGTTAAGTGCCATGAAAGACCATCGACAAGATATCTCGCTTGGCAACAAATCATAAGTAACTTCGAAATATTTGACGCAAAACGGTCAGCAATGATTCTTAAGGTGTTAAAACGGCCCTTGCAAAATTACATAACAAATGGCCGTGCAGCTATTCGAAAATTCGCGACAATCCGTGCAACGGCGCGAATGATGCGGCCGCTATTTCTAGTCGCGGAAAATAGAAACACCAGGGACGGGAAATCCGACGAAAAATCTTAGTCACGTGGCCCCCCGGTTGCAGGCTGAACGTTTCAGCTGGTCGTAACGAATTTAAACTTGTACGCCACTTGTGGATCGCCTTTCGAACGAGTTGCTTTACTTTAGTTAGTTGTCTGTCGTTTCGACGTCACCTGGTGATACGCGCCAGGTTTCTTCTTCGAATTTATCGCTAATCTCTATCGACACACTCGTATCACGAACTTATCTTATCCGAGTGACGCATCCAGTGGGCTGGATCGTCGGATACACGGAGATTTCTCGAGTGTTTTGTCGAATATCGAACGACGGATCGATCTTATCGTGGTGTCGAGGGTGGTGGTGATATGCGTTTTCAAGATGAGCGCACCGTGGCCAGTGCATCGCGGCGTGATGCGTCGAAAGGTGTTCGAGCGACCCCGCGTGGTGAGTTTTTCTGTTGACGAAAGGAAAGAAAATTTTGTTTTCTGTTGTATGTTCGAGTACACAAGATGTCTATATTTTTGTATAATATTCTGTACTTTGCCTTCTGGAAATTTTGATTTCTATTATATTCTATAATACTTTGCCTTCTGGCAATTTTGATTTCTGTAATATTCTGTAACACACAAGATATCTATATTTTATATAATACTCTATACTTTGTCTTCTGGAAATTTTGTTTTCTATAATATTCTGTAATACACAAGATATCTATATTTTATACAATATTCTATACTTTGTCTTCTGGAAATTTTGTTTTCTGTAATATTCTGTAATACACAAGATATCTATATTTTATATAACATTCCATACTTTACCGTCTGGAAATCTTGTTTTCTGTAATATTCTGTAATACACAGGATGCATCGACGACCATAAGTAATTTTGCAGAAATTGTTTTTGCAGAAGATTGTGTTCGGCGAATACATTGTGAAACGAAGGAATCGATGTTGATTAGGAGAGTGTGATTTATGAGTCAGTAAATAAACTTTGAATCGTGGATTTTGCGTTTCGAATAATCGCATCGCGAGATCGACACATTCTTCGTAGGTTGAGGATAAAAGAGAAAGTTTTTAATTAACACTTTGACAGCCGATATAATATATTAACGATTTTAATACTTCTTACGTTATTATCCTTCGTCTTATCTGCTTTATCAAATATCAATTACAATTTGAAAATTAATAATTTTCCGATCTACGTAATTACTAATTCTAGTACATTAGTCATCAAATCTGTCATCTCTGTACTTTGTGAAACTAATCAATTATTATTTATTGCAATTATACAACTAACGATTCTTAATCCAAATAATTATAGTTAGAGTCATTGATTCTTTACTTCTACATAAAAAAAAAAAGTGAAATTGTCAGATTGCAATGAAATAAATATTACTTATCAACTAAGTATACTGACACTTGAAAACTCGGTTAATTAGTTTTCTCAATCGAAGATAATCCGATTGTTCGATTCAGAAACAATTGTTACGTTTTTGCAACATCGTAGATAAGTTTCTCGTTTCTTGGAACAAAGTCTCATCGTCATACGAGACTCGTGTCAAAATTTCAATTTTATTTTCATTCAGCTGACTATTCAAAAAGAGCATCGCTGACGTAAAACGCTCGTAGAAAATATCTGGAGATTCGATGGGCACATTTAAAGTGGAATTTGTTTACCAGCTTCGCACCCTAGCTATTCTAAGAACAGGACAAAAATCGACCAACATTCTGAAAAATAAACAACGCGAAAAGATATAGCCGCACGTAACAATCGAATAATTTTTTAATCAGTCAAAAAACCATATTTCAAACCCTGAAACGACACCCTTTCATTTATCAGTAGTCACGTCTTGCGACATAAAAAAATGTTTCGACTCAAATCAATCATCTCCCAATTCTGACCAAGCAAGTTATTTAGCTCTTGGCGCATTTCAAGAAAATCCCGACAGGATATGCAAGCGACAAATTTCTATGAATATTCAAGTGTCACTCACATATAGGTAACGTGGCAGTTAAAGCGTGTTAAACCGTGAAATTTAAATTTCATTTGTAACTCTTTCCTTCCAAAATATCGCATTTGCTTTCTGAAAGCTTTGCTAAATATACAAAAAAAAAAAATAATAGTCTAGAAAAATTCTCCGAACGCCGGGATTAAAAATTAAATTCATCTTTCACTTATCATAGAATATTATCTTCCCTACCAGCATCCTGCGTGTATATACGCTACAATCTTTCGTTCCATGGTATCAATAATAAAATAATGTGCAATGATTCGCGACATCGTATCGCAACGGTAAAAAAACAGTTTCGCCATATCGGTTATCCGCGTTGTAAAGTCCGCTTCGCGTCTCGCCACGTGGATATCGAAACGGGAAAAACGAAGGAGGAAAAAAAAAATCGTCCGATTAATTGGCGAAAAGGTGGCAAAGGAGGCAAAGGAGGCAAAGAGGTAGGCGGATACATCATCTCGGCCGACGACAGGGAGAGAAACGAAACGCGGCTCGTGACGACACGCTCGGATATTATATTTAGAGAAATACGTCAGAAGACGAAGAGGAGAGGAGATCGAGACGCGGCCGATGAGCTTTCGACAGGCCAGACTGTTATGGAACTCTGTCGCGGAAAATTCTCCAACGATATTACCTCCGTTCTTTTTTTCTCGAACATCCGCACACGTGGTTCTTCGACACCTGTTTCCAGACGATCGAATCAGTGTTTCGTTTGTTATTATTTAAGGACTTTGTGCAATTGATTTATTGTGAGAATCGTGACGTTTCTAATGAAGGTTGGTGAAAGTGATTGGAAATTGGTTGATGATTAACCCTTTCGGTGTTTACGCTGCACAGTAAACTCAGATAAATTGTGGAAGTTTTGCGATGGAAATAAATTAACGAATCGTGGGAAGGTTTTTTTTTACCCACTTAATGCTTCGGTGAATGTCGAAAGGGTTGATCAAGATCAAGGCGGTTGAATAAAAGAATATTACGAAAGGCTTGTATTGGATTTATCTTTTATTATTAAAGGTGTTTCACTTACTACGAATCAATATTATCAAAATACAACCACCTTGCTGTTAGAACGATTAGTGTTTGACGTGTACTTATTTCTAAATTCAAGATAAATTGAAGAAATGGATAAATGAAGAATGGAAATTAAACCAGTCTCCCTGAAGAAAAATTAGATGGACAGTTTATGTGAAAAAGACAGTGGCTCGATTGTTGGTTGATTCGCGATGCTATCGACATTTCTTACCTCGAATTAGTGTCATTAGCTGACGCGTGAATTCTGTGCCGTGCTAATTGCTTGCAACGAGCGATGAATATTTATAATATTAATGCTTCCATGGCAATGAATGGATTTCGTATCGTTTTAATTTCTATTTATCATTATTGAACGTTCGTGATATTAGAAATCGTGATCGATACGTGGTGGTCGGTAACGAACGCAATAAATTTGGTAAAATTTTGAATAATTGAAATTTCAAATTTGCGTATGACAAATTATTTTTAGCTAAAGTTTATGAATATTTATTAGCATTTCAATTGTACAGTTTCGGACCAGAACCTCTGGACAAGGTGGTACGCATAAAGTTTCTAAAAATTTAAATAAGAAACAAGCTTCGCAAACGTTGAATATCTTGTTCCAACAATTCCAGAATTATAGATATATCCCTCTTGCTTTCCATGTATTCCTGGAAATATTTTTAAACGGTTCTGTTACCTCGAAACGTTCTTGGAACGAATATTTTTTCGATTCGATTATTTAAAACGTTCACGAATATTGTCGTCGCGTTAAGTTAAAAATTTCAGGGATCTTTGTACACGTTTTTCTCGTTTTTAATTTATATTCTTCTTTATTTCAGGAACAGAGAAGCTTGAAAGCTGGCGATTTGTCGCACCAGGAGAGCAATAACATGGCAGCATCCACGATGAAGCTGCAGAGCGATTCTTTCAGTTCGGAAAAGGTGAGAAAAGTTCTTTCTTTCTTACTTTCGATATACAAGTTTGAACGATTGTAACTCTTTCGTGGCACACTGTCAATAAACATGATAATAAATATAAATAAAAGTAGGTCCAAGGAGATTTAAATCATGATACGATTAAAAATTAACATTTCGTGGATGATACGCTTCTAACCGTGACACGGGATATTATTTATTTAAAGCAATATACATAGTATAATATTAGAAATATTCACTATCCCTATTTATAATTCTTCTGTGCGTTAAGAGCACGCAAGAATTTTGTAAAACAATCTTTGTGAATATTTCATTAATATCTGTATACTAATGGTGAACCTAGAAAAGGGTGCCAAGAGTCCAAGAACTCCGAAATAATAAATTCTTTCGACAAATTTTCATAATCGCCTGATATTTATTCTTTTCTGTAGTTGCAATATTTCGTCGTAGCTTTCATATTAATCACCAACAGAATATTCGTTGTATCTCGGCATTTAAGTTCACACGATATATGAAAGGTTAAATTTGCGTTAAAAAAATTGTTATCTACTTAACTCGCCTCCCTCCAAAATTAAATTCCGAGTAAATCGCTATTGAGAATTAACTCCTTTTCGAAATCCAATGGCTCAGGTAAATGTTCAGAATTATACACGAACTTTTATAAATAATTTGAACTCACATAGACATCGACCGTCCGCAAAGGGTTCCTTTTTTTTTGGCGGTCAACCAAAGTTCGCGGACCATAAAAATCCTCCCACCCCTCGATCGATCGTCTGTGTACGTTTCTGCGATGCTTTGGCGCACGTAAGCTGCCACGTTTCTTCGTTCCTCGCATTTACGTACACGACGAGGAACGATGTTGTACCAAGCGAAAAGTGGGATCCACGGATTTAAACGTCGGCCAGATGGACCGGCAACGTTCAGTATTCCTCGCGAACACCAACCAGAAACAACCACGAAGGTTGATGATGCGGAAGTGGAGTCTCGATTCGAGAATGGTACACACGTCGAAATATTTTCTCGTCCGGTGTTTTCGTTCCACGAGATTTCTTTCGAACGATTCAAAAATATCATTTCACGCATCGGGACGAACTTGGCGCGTTTCTTTTTTCGCACCTGTCGCGCGTACGTGTGGACTTGATTAATTAACGGACCCCAGACACCGAGGACGGAAGATTCCCGGGAATATTTCATGCTTTCGGACGATATTTCACGCGTTACGCAGCGATACTGAAGTGTATTTAGAGACAACCGGACATGGACGCGATATTCGAGCTTTGGCACCGATTCCTCTTCTCAATGATCGATCATCGTTAACGTTCGTCGGGTTTACGAGCAGATTGTTCGAGCCTCGTTCTTGAAACACGCCGTTGATACGATCCCCGGTACCCGATAGAATCGCAAAAATAGAGCGGAGGATTTATATCGGGATATTTATTCACAGAACGCTTACGGTTTGCTTGAAAATATTTCTATTGTTTCAGAAGTCTGGGGGAGAAACTGTTCGATGGAAAATTATGTTTGTTTATGAAACGTTTATTGTTAAAAACTTTTAAAAATAAATTTTATCATTTAATCGGTCTTCAGTGATCCAGTCGACCTAAGTAGGTTCATCTTAACCCTTGGCGAATATTTAAAAATGTGAAATTTTTACTCTGTTTATATTACAATATAGAAAATTAACGAAAGAAATAAAAGTAAATGGATTAGAAATGAAATAGTGCTTTTGGATTTTTGAGAATTAAATCTTGAGAGTTAAATATTTGAGAAGCATCTTTTGTTTTCCTTAAAGAATCACTGAAGTAATTAGAGAAATTGCGTGTTCCCTAATTTCAGAAAGCCATGGCGGCGCAACAGCAAAGGCAAACGGTCACCTCGACCGGCATCTTCAACCAGGAGAAGCACATGTTGACCACCAGCTCGCAGTCAAGCATCACGATAGCCTCCAACGGAGTCGCCTCAAAGTCCTCGATGATCAGTGCAGCGAGTGCGGTGAATCAATTGATGAACGGGATGAGGCCGGCCGAAGATGAATTACTCTCTTTGCCCCTGGACGATCTGGATCTTCTCTGTTCGAAATCGAACCCACAGGACGTGGATCGAGCCATCGCCAAGTACTCCAACTTTCTGGACAGTTTCGTAGAACGTCTGAAGGCCAGCGACGGAAAGAACGGGAAAGCTCCGTTGCTTTTAAACAGAGTGAATGAAATCATCAGAAAAGCTTGGGCCGTGCCTACTCACGGCCACGAATTGGGTTACACTTTGTGCAATACCTTGAGAACAAGGGGTGGCCTTGATCTGTTGATGTCAAATTGCGTGGCCAGCGATCATGATCTACAGTTCTCCTCGGCCAGGTTGTTGGAACAATGTCTGACCACCGAGAACAGAGCTCACGTGGTGGAACACGGTTTGGAGAAGGTGGTGAACGTGGCCTGCGTTTGCACGAAGAACGCCAACTCGGTGGATCATTCCAGAGTGGGTACAGGCATTCTGGAACACTTGTTCAAGCACAGCGAAGGCACCTGTAGCGACGTGATCAGGCTGGGCGGTTTGGACGCTGTACTCTTCGAGTGCAGGAAGAACGACGTCGAAACGTTGAGACACTGCGCCGGAGCTTTGGCTAATTTGTCCTTGTACGGTGGCGCGGAGAACCAGGAGGCGATGATCAAGAGAAAGGTGCCCATGTGGCTGTTCCCTCTGGCCTTCCACAACGACGACAACATCAAGTACTACGCCTGTCTGGCGATCGCCGTGCTGGTGGCCAACAAAGAAATAGAAGCAGCGGTGCTGAAGTCCGGTACCCTGGATCTGGTCGAGCCGTTCGTCACCTCGCACAATCCCTACGAGTTCGCCAAGTCTAATCTGGCCCACGCTCACGGTCAAAGCAAGAACTGGCTGGAGAGGCTGGTGCCAGTGTTGAGCTCGAAGAGGGAGGAAGCCAGGAACTTGGCCGCCTTCCACTTCTGCATGGAAGCTGGCATCAAGAAACAACAGAACAACACGGATATCTTTCGTGCGATCGGCGCTATCGAACCCCTGAAAAAAGTAGCCAGTTGCCCCAACGCCATCGCCTCGAAGTACGCCGCTCAAGCGTTGCGTTTGATAGGCGAGGAGATTCCTCACAAGCTCAGCCAACAGGTGCCCCTCTGGTCGACGGAGGATGTCCGGGAATGGGTGAAGCAGATAGGATTCGCTGAATGCGCGCAGAACTTCGTCGAGAGCAGGGTAGACGGTGACCTGCTATTACAATTGACCGAGGAGAATCTCAAGGAAGACATTGGGCTGACGAATGGTATCAGGAGGAGACGGTTTACCCGTGAGCTGCAGAATCTGAAGAAGATGGCCGACTACAGCAGCCGAGATACAGGAAATCTGAACAGCTTCCTGCAATCGATAGGCCAAGAATTCTCCATCTACACGTACAGTATGTTGAACGCCGGCGTTGACAAAGACTCGATCAGAAATCTGTCGGAGGATCAGTTGCAGACCGAGTGCGGAATCACGAACAGTATTCATCGGTTAAGGATACTGGACGCCATCAAGAACATGCAGCACAATCAGCTGGGCTCGTGCGAGGACGAGTCACCCGACAAATCGTTGGACGTGTTCGTTAGTTATAGAAGATCGAACGGGTCTCAGTTGGCCAGCTTATTGAAAGTCCATTTGCAGTTGCGTGGGTTCTCCGTGTTCATCGACGTCGAGAGGCTAGAGGCCGGCAAGTTCGACAACAATCTACTGCAGAGTATCAGGCAGGCGAAACACTTCCTCCTTGTGCTCACGCCCAAGGCTTTGGAAAGGTGTATACAGGATACCGAGTGCAAAGACTGGGTTCATAGGGTAAGTGACCTTGAAGTGTTCTTATTTGATTGTTGCGTATGAAATTTCCGATTTTGTTTGATCAATTTTTTTAAATCTCCTTACTGGATAAACATTCGTGTCTTTGAAATGTTTTGTACGTCGATTCGAAGCTTAGAAACTCCTCTTTTCTATATACCTATTTTTACGCATCCTTTTCAAGTTTTTATATGAAATACGAGCCGTTTTTAGGGGGGAAAAAATGAGTTAATGGTAATTTTATGTATTAACATGATTTTTCCGAAAATCATAAAGTGGTTTGATTCGTCGAAGAAAATGTGCAGATTCCAACGATTTTTATTTTAAAATAAAACCATGATTTATTGTGATAAATTATCATCGAAATTTGTTAAGATATACTTAGTGTTTTAAACGTGTCTTTGATAGATTTCTGTGAAGCACGAGAATTTCTGCAACAAAAGTAAAAAACTTGTAATTTCTTGGAAAAATGTACAGATTTTAATTATCAACGTTTAATATAACAAATGTGTGTTTATTTAAAAGTTGCCATTATAAATCGGACATTTCATATGCGGCAACAGCCTAATACGTCGATGTACAGCAAAACTTGATTTGTATGAACAGCGCGAAAATCTTTTGTTCGTATAAATGAAGTTGTACCGTAATTCTTCAGTTCTTATATTAGAAAAATGATTTTTGCATAATGTCCATGGTATTCGCAGGAGATTGTAGCAGCTCTACAGTCGCAGTGTAATATAATACCCATCATAGACAACTTCCAGTGGCCAGAGCCTGAAGAACTTCCCGAAGACATGAGGGCGGTCTGTCACTTTAACGGTGTAAGGTGGATTCACGACTACCAGGATGCGTGCGTAGACAAGCTTGAAAGGTGAGGCTAAACACAGAAACTTTTGATGATCCCTTGGATGCATAGTTTAGGATATTAATGTAGCCACAATTGTTGCAAATGAAATATTTACGTAACGTATGAAGCACACTTTGCTTACTATTTTTGTCAAGAAAAACATTCCTCGATCTCTCCAGGTTTATGCGAGGCGAGATACCAGTCAGATCAGACATCCCAAGGAGTATCGCGTCCAAAGACGTGACACAACCGAACACTCCGGGCACCACGAACATCCGACAGACGCCAAATTACCAACGTATGCACAGCAACGAGAGCAGGGGTAGCGATAAAGATTCAACGGGTGGGCGAGATTGACTAGAAGGCCCGCCCACAGCTATACCGAGCAGGTAATTAACCGAACAAACAAACAAAGATGCACTTCTCTGTTAACTAAAGAACGTTTACACTCTAAAATTTTTGGCTGCAACGATTAACACGTTATTTTTGTTTTCATACAGCCAGGATTAACAATCACGCTAAAGACAATCGATCACGACTAGGTCAGTCGATGAGATTCAGTTTTATATATTATTCAGTGTTAAATTGGTGTCAGTGATCAGTGGTCCCTTGTCGTTAATCGTTCTCCAATTGTTGTTTGCTTGGATCGGTGTTTTCATTGTTGTATGGTTCATTGAGTCAATTATAATTATACCATACAATCATGTTCACATAGCTTTAGAATATACGCATGGATAATATCACCGACGAGATACTGTTAAAGACTGCCAGCCTTGAGGGAATTCGCTTGGCCGAAAAATTCGCTGTTCTCTATCGCCATCTAGGATATATTGCGGTTAGAATAAGAAACACTCGCGGAAGATGGGACTGGTCCTATCGCCTAAACTCTTAAACAGTCGCCAGGGCAGAGGGAATTTTTCTATCTCGTTTTGTCACATTTTCTTTCGTGCGCGTTCTTTGTCACGAGGTAGTATGGTTGGCTCACTCTGTTGCGCACGGCTTCGTTTTGTCTCAATTTCTTCGTTACACCACGGACAATTCCCCTTGCCCCGGCGACGGAGTACCAGTCATTTTAAATACATTTACCGACGGAGCCCCAGGCCCACCAGGCCCATTTCTTGGCACGCCAAAATACACAGGGGCTTGGCAGTCTTTAATAGTAGCTCGTCGATGATAATATTAATCCTGAGAAGACATCCACGAGGTTTGATGAAAGTATCTCGATTACAGAAGTCTTCTTCAGATTAAAGGAAGATGTAATGGTAAAATTTGCCAACTGAGAAATCAACAGTTGCTCCTATATCTGTGTCCAAGGCACAAAACCTCGCAAGCTTAAATGCACCAGTATATCCAGGATGAAACTTTCTTCCGTTCCTTCTTTTCTGTTCCTCCTCGACTTCTTTCTAGGCACAAGCTTCACAAATCTGATTGTATCCAACCTGAGAAACAAGTAGTCCTTTGAAATTACAAAAGTAGAAACCAAAATTGCATGATCGTGGAATGTGGATCATACAAAAAACAGTCGAACAAGAGATGTGATATGTTTGATTGAAATTGCAGGCTTAGAAAATCGTCGAGTCCGTCCCGTTGGTTAATGGGCTTGCCGCCTACGTCTCCGCGACTGAAGTTCACCCACACGCACTTGGGAGGAAGTCCAGTGCCACGAAGACCCCCCCGTCATCCTCCATCGCCGTCTGCTAGATCTCGTTCGTTGGAACTGTTGGATCGTGAGGAAGAGAAGTCGGTCTCGCCCGTCAGGGAAGCAGAAACCCCAACGAGACCAAGGTCCAGGAGCTTGGACGGCCTACTGGACGAAGATGGTATAGTACCAGACATGAAGACTGAAGAGTTGCCCAAGCAAAGCAACGAAAGCGATGAAGCCGAGCCTCTAGAACCTTTGGACAGGCTCTCTGATGGTAAAACAGACGACGATGGTTCGATTCGAACACAGTTACGGAATACAGAAGACATAGATGAATCCAAGGGGCCGATTGTCAAGATTTGTTCTGAAGATTTAGAGGCGAGATCGAAGGAAGATCAAAATCCAATACCAGTTCCTAGACAACGAGCGAAAGCGTCGGCTGTGGAGCCTGTTAATGTTGTACAAAGTGAAGAAACGTCTTCAAGTTTCGACGAGCGCGTCGTTGAAGAACGAACTCCAACGAACCGGCAACTGGAGGATGAGAAAGAGGTGGATTCTCAGACCAGCTCGGAGAACGTTGATCCTTGTGATAGTAATGTAGAGTTGAAGGAGAAACTGATAACGGGAAACGACAAATCGACACTGCTCAAAGCGAGAAGCTGTGGCGCCGGGCTAGATTCCGACGAGAGCATTTCGTCCAACGAGTACAAGCCTAAATCGAGGGAACAGGGCTCGTTGCTCTCGCTGCCAACCGGAGCCGAGCCAAAACGAAAGAAAAACTTTATGGACAAATGCGTGAACAAGGTGCGGTCTTTCATGCGAAAGTAACTATCGTTTAGTTTATCGGTTACGGTGATACAAAGACTTGTTATTTAATTTTACAATGTTAATTTTAGCGTATCGATCAGACAGTGGTGATTCCAGCTAATGTGACGTTGCAATCAAGTATCGTATATATTCGCACGTTGTTCGGACAAATTGTTTTCAGTATGTACATATACTTCGATAAACAGTATTCCTTATACTCTCTTTTTCTTTTTTATTTTGGTACGAGTAATAAATACACATTACGAATTTTTTGAAAATCAATTGACGGCGCGAGTATACGCGGTATTTGAAGGATGCGCGGAGGATAAAGATTAAAAAGCATCGCCATGGTGAAATTACGAATTATCATAGTTTCTTTTCTGTACAATGACAGGCAGCATGAAAGCGTGACTGATGCTGTGCCTAATAACAAAGTGTCTTCTTAGAAATTCAAGATTAGGAAATACGACGTGAAAAAAAGAGTTAGCCTGCTTTTTTACAGGTGGCTTTTATATTTCCTTATTCAATTGTATTATATAGATATTATAAATATTTAGGTAGGTAGCATTGTTATTTGTAATACTATTTTTTAGTCGGTTTTTTTTTTCTAGGATTATTATAAAATAATGTTCCACTTACGGGGTTATACCGTGAGTGAAGGCAGCTAACACACGTACGAAATAAAAATTTTAACGTAACGATTAGTTACACCATTTTATTGTTTATAATAAATATTTTAACTGTTATTCTTACGTATGTAGCAAGTTCGAACAAATCCGTACGAAGCGAACCTTACGAAGCTTCAACGTTGTAATATTTTAAGATCTTACCTAAGAAATCAAGAAATATATATTTTACCAAAGTTTCGTAAAGTAAACGTAAGAATCTTATCGACAGTTTGAATGTGTCCCTCCCCCGCCATCAAATAAATTTTATTCAGCAAACCATTTACTGGCCTAATGTGTTACCAGTTAAAAATTCTCCAAATGGTCTTTCGATATAAAATTTTATTTCATATAAAATGTACAAGAACCGCTCTTAAACAATAATATTATACAATTTACAATTTTTAATTCAACTTTAATCATTACTCATACATCATATTTGCCTATTGTTATCTTATAAAAATATACAAATATTCCAAAACTGTGAAATATACTTCCGTACCACAGAAGCTGAAAACAGTTCAGAACTGCCATGTCAAGAAACAATGAATGTCATTAATTATTTAATTTAATAAAATGCCAAGTATTAAGTAATACAAGGTATTAAAAATTCTCTATAAAATGTGGAATCTAAAAAATTAAATTACATTATTTATTTATAATATCGTCCCTTCCCCTAAGCCGTCTTAATAAAACCATATCAGTGATCATCAGTGTCACACGTTTTGCATGCAGTGTTAGTAACACACAGTCTTCAAAGAATTGAACTAAGTATGCTTCTGCCGCTTCTTGTAAAGCTTCGATTGCACTCGACTGAAATCTAAATATAAACCAAATAATTTGTATGATATACATGCATGATCATTTTTATATAAATTTTGAACAAATCAAAAGCTTTACCTTCTTATATCATGGCTTGGGAATAAATCAATAACAACATGCTTAACCAAACGAGCGAAAGGCAGTTTCGGTATTATTAAGTGTGCACTCTTTCTCAAATATCGAATTTCCTGCAAAGCTCGCACACGCCTAGGCTTATTAACTAAAGTATGAGTCTAAAAAACATAAAGATACCAAGGAATAAAGTATAACTTAAATTGTTAAAACAGGTTTTAAGAAAATTAAATAATAGTGATAACTTTTTGCATATAATATGCGTAATGAAAGTAACCGACTAGGTCTTTATTATTTATGAATAATCATACTTACACTAGATTTTTGGCTGGATGGTCCCCGCCTAAAACAATACACTCAACAATATTATTTATATCGGTGACCGTAATCAAGGACATAATACGCTTCTAATATATGATTTTATATCACGATTTTAAAGCGGGAAAATTAAGAAAATTTATAAGAAATAGTTACTTATAAATATTAAGACTATGAAAAATATTTTAAACTACTCTACCAATTAACTTTTCATTGAAAACATCAGACATCAACTTAGTAAACATAATATCAGACATGAAAGGGACCGTTAACTAACCTTGATTCAGATTTTCGTCGCACCATTTTTTCTTTCTAGTTCAATACGCTCACGATATCTGTGTATACTTTTTGAACATTTATTATCGCTGTCGATAGTTTATAATATATTTAAACACAAGCTTATGTCATAAAAGCGTCAAATACATCTCTAATTCAACTGGAAAACAGAATTTTGTTTTGCTAGTCTTGAGAAGTTATCGCTAGATGGCTAGTATACGGTGTCTCAGCCATAGCCAATATGTTTTACTTCAGAATCATTGTCTTTGAGAACAAATCGCTCTACCTACGGTCACCTAATTTGAATAATAGCAGCAGAAAACATTATATTATCATAAAGTAATCGGTTCATTGCCGCACAAGCTTTATTTTTTATTCTTCTCGATTTTGTATAGAATGCCCCGAAAACGGCACAAGTAGCGCCATCTACCAGGTTTTTCGGAAAACGAGCCGCTCAAATAATTGCTTGATTTTTGGTCCTGAGGAGAATTTAGTATCAGATTGAAGAACCAATCTATCTTATTATGTAGATTGCTGCATATTAATTTACCAATTTCAAAGCAATTAACGTCTGATTTGATTTGATGACAAAATTATTGCCAAATAAGTTAGCCCTGGGTCTTCTGAAATCTTAGTCCGGTCATGCAAGGTGCATACTGTATGAAATTATGAAAGAACATGTCCATGTGTTATTAAAATTAACCTGAAGTTGCGTGTCTTCTCATAACAATAAAGATATTCAATTTGTTCAATAAACCAGTGAATATATTATCGAAGTTTAGGATTGTATTAGATTGTCAACATGGTTAGAAAGAAAAGAGGTAAGTATCATTATCACAGTGTCCCTTATACTTTGTAGAAAGACATTTATATTAAAATGTTTGATTTTAGAATTTGAGCAAAGTAAGGAGGAACGTATGGTTATGACTATTGGAGAAATTATACAAGAGTTGTTAAAAGCGCACGAAACAAACAGAGACGTCGATTTGAATAAACTGAAGACTCGAATTGCTTCAAAATATGGCTTGGAAGCTTCGCCCAGATTAGTCGACATTATAGCTGCTGTTCCGATCGATGCAAGAAATATATTAGTACCAAAATTAAAAGCAAAACCTATTAGGACTGCTAGCGGAGTTAGTATTCTAAAGCATGATGAAAACACATTTATGATTACCTTATATTTACAGCTTTTAAATTACAGCAAGAAATAGATTGAACGGATCATTTGGTATTTATAGATAGCTGTTGTGGCTGTAATGTGCAAACCGCACAGATGCCCTCACATCAATATGACGGGAAACATTTGTGTGTATTGTCCTGGCGGACCTGACTCCGATTTTGAATATTCTACGCAGTCTTATACCGGTTACGAACCTACATCTATGAGAGCCATACGCGCAAGGTACAATCCGTTTCTACAAACCAGACATCGTGTTGAGCAGGTAAATATCTGCGTAAAAATAAAATTTTATCGATAGTAAATGAAAAAAAATGTTATATTAGTTAAAGCAATTGGGACACAGCGTGGACAAAATCGAGTTTATCGTTATGGGAGGAACTTTCATGTTTCTGCCAGAAGATTACAGAGACTATTTCATTCGGAATTTGCACGATGCATTGTCCGGCCACGTAAGCAGCAACGTAGACGAGGCGGTGAAATACTCGGAACGAAGTCGAACGAAATGTATTGGAATCACCATAGAAACTCGACCGGATTATTGCCTTAAAAAACACCTGTCCGACATGTTGCGTTACGGGTACGTGTACCGCGATACGATTCGTGGAACGAGCTTTAGTTTTATGTTTGAACAAAATTTCATATAGGTGTACCCGTTTAGAAATCGGTGTGCAATCAGTGTACGAGGATGTGGCACGAGATACTAACAGAGGACATACTGTTCGTGCAGTTTGCGAAAGCTTTCAGTTATCAAAAGATGCCGGTTTCAAAGTGATAGCACACATGATGCCTGATTTACCGAACGTTGACATTGAAAGAGATGTTAATCAATTTATAGTAAGTCAAATCAGGCCTTGTACCTTTCGCGATTATTGAGATGCTTCACTTCGAAGTTTATTTCCTTTTTAGGAGTTCTTCGAGAATCCTGCTTTTAGAGCGGACGGTTTGAAGATTTACCCAACACTGGTTATACGGGGCACGGGCTTGTACGAGTTATGGAAAACTGGAAGGTATAAAAGTTATCCGCCAAGCGTGTTGGTGGATCTTATTGCCCGTATTTTGGCTCTGATACCACCTTGGACTCGTGTATATCGTGTGCAAAGAGATATACCTATGCCCCTAGTCAGGTAACGTTAATTTAAAAAAAAAAAGCTACTTAAAGTATATGTTCTTATTTTGCTTAAAATTGTTAACGTACAGCTCGGGTGTAGAACATGGAAATTTGCGCGAATTAGCATTAGCAAGAATGAAGGATCTGGGAACTGATTGTCGAGACGTTAGAACTCGCGAAGTGGGCATTCAAGAAATCCACCATAAAATACAACCTTACGAAGTGGAACTTATACGTCGCGATTACGTTGCTAACGGTGGATGGGAAACATTTTTGTCGTACGAAGATCCTACGCAAGATATTTTGGTTGGATTATTGAGATTGAGGAAATGTTCCAACGATACGTTCAGGTAAAGCATCGACTAATAAGAAAATTTGAAGATGAACAATTGTATGTATGAAACGCATTTTGCAGACCAGAACTTAAAGACAGATGCTCGATAGTAAGGGAACTTCATGTTTACGGAAGCGTCGTTCCTGTGAATGCTCGTGATCCCACAAAGTTTCAACATCAAGGCTTTGGTATGTTGTTAATGGAAGAAGCTGAACGGATAGCCAGAGAAGAACACATGTCGCACAAAATAGCTGTTATATCGGGTGTGAATCTTAAACATAATTGTAACTTGCAATATCCCATTTTAGATTTCTAAACATTGATATATTCGTTTCTTTTCAGGCGTTGGAACAAGAAACTATTATAGAAAAATGGGCTACGAATTGGACGGTCCGTACATGTCTAAAATGCTTATAGATTGCAAATAAAATATTCATCATTTTATACAACAAAAATGAGTTGTAATTATTTTCTCAATTTTTATTTAAAAGATCAAGAAAGATAGTGTTTGTAACCACAGTCAAATTCTTTCTTATTTTATATCTGTATCGGTGACAGAAAAAGATAAAGGGCACGTGTAGAAAAAATATTCTTCATTTCAATTCCTATTACCAAAGCGCTGTGGACACAATACCAATCCCAATTGATACAGTAGGATGTGACACAAAAGTGCATTGCATGTGTGCTTTATCCTACATCTCATAATTTGAATAAGCCTCAAATTACTTGAGTTGCAAATTACTCATAACTTCGCAATAAGAATACTTTTCGCTGTGGTATCGATTATCTGCAAACATGCTTGAGTCAGATTATTAAAAAAAAAAAAAAATCTTGAAACGCAAAATACATTTGAAAAAGTGACAAGCGTTTTGCTTGACAGATCCTCGGTAGATGTCGCTATCAGTTGGCCGCTATATTGATCAAGTTAGATTTTCTGAGGACGCATGTTGATAAGATCGCGTATTTGTCGATCGTACAAGAAATTTGTTACGATATCAACATCCGTCGGGACGATTTTCGTGTTGCTCGCCAAACGCGCGCCATCGTGGGATCGTAATTTTTCGCCTATGACGTCATACGTGAATTACACAAGCGTCACCGCTCAGTCTGTTGTGGAAAATTTCGTCGAATTTCATGGCAGCCCAGTACGAACTCTGTTTTTCCCAATGAAAATTTAAACGACGGATTCTCGAACCATATTGCAACGTTTCCCCGACAAGTGTGATTCTTTGTCGCCGAGAGAATACCGTTCCGAAACGAAAGTGAGCAATTCCATTTGCCTAATCTTTCCTCGCGATTATCTTTTCACGAGATCTAACGTTTGCCGTACAAACGGTTTTACTTTCTTGTTTCTACGTTCCAATAACGCGGTACTGCACGTTTCGATGATTCTGCGAATAGTTTCTGTGTTTTTCGAAAATGACAGCTTGACCGCGAAATGAGCCCACGAATTTGATTCGAGTTTCTCTCGTTGTCGAGTTTCGAACGCGTTCCAACACCATTGTAAGTTGTTAAAAAAAAAGTACTTTGCTTTTTAAAAAAACAAACCATCCGCCTTCATTGATAGTTTAATGTTTACGCTTGATGCTCTTTTTTTTTTTCTAACGTCAGTCACTTTAATTATCATGTTACCCGCTCTTTTATCTTCCTCTTTATCCATATCATGAAATAAAGAAAATTTACATAAAATGCCTAATTATTTAAACAAATATTATAGAACTACACGTTAAAGATATTTTCTTGTTCCTTGTTTACTTAGTTGGTAGTTAAATAGGTAGCTAACGACGAATCCCTTTTACAGGTGTAATTATTGTCTCTGGCTGTAAACTTGGTTTACTTGTTGAGATGTCGATGCAACAGTTTTGTTTACGATGGAACAACCATCAGCCAAATTTCATTTCCGTATTCTCAAGTTTGCTGAACAACGAGACCTTAGTCGATGTAACATTAGCTGCCGAAGGGAGGCACCTTCAGGCGCACAAAGTTGTATTGTCCGCTTGCAGTACGTACTTCCAGTCGTTGTTCACCGTCAATCCGTGTCAGCATCCGATTGTCATATTGAAAGATGTAAAGTTTTCTGATTTAAAAATCATGGTCGACTTTATGTATTACGGGGAAGTGAACATATCACAGGATCAGTTACCGTCGATTATAAAGGTACATGAATTTTTATAAACATTTCTAACGATAACCTATCGTATTCAAAGAAATGTTGATGACATTTTATTTGTGCTTTCTTGTATAGACTGCGGAAAGTTTAAAAATAAAAGGACTCGCAGAAATGCACACTGCTTCTTTAACCAAATGGCCAAGCGGGAGTAGCGAACCTGGAGGAGGAGACCGTGGCGAATCTTGTTCCCCTAGTCCATCTCCGTTATCGCCGTCTTTCCGGAGGAAAAGGCTAAGAAAATCGTCCACAGGTTCTACGTCCGGGTCTGGTGACAAACCGGAAGAGATGAACGAAATTACTTTAGTCGCTACGAATATTGTGAAACCAGAACCACTGATAGTGTCGCAAGAAAGTGGCGAAAGTCTGAGAAGACCGATAAATACTAGTACCGAATCTCAAGGAAGCATCGACGAAGATCAAATATCAATCGTAAGCAATGTTTCGGTGTGTCAGTGTTACTTTATTAAGACGACAAACTGAAATCATCTGCATAATTTAGTATCAGGATGTTGAGGAAAGGGTAACATTTATTTCAGATGAGTAACATGGAGAACAGTTCGGCAACGACACCGGCACAGAGCGATGGTTCGCTGCAAGACGTGAGTCAGCAATCAGGAGGAAACGTGGCACAGAGTTCACTTTCTTCGCAACCACCTGCTCATCAAGGTAAGTAATTGTTTAACAGTGTGTTCAACTGAAATATAATAAAATGTAACAGTAAAAAGTTGTATTAGTGGTAGCAGAAGGTTATTGTAAAAAAACACATGTATAACAGAGATTCTGTAGCGATGTATGGTACAGAATATTTATAATTTGTCGAGGAATTTCTCTTAAACTATTGTAATTTTTAACACACAGTTTTAGAGACTTCCCTCCACCCCCCACTTGTTTGTGTATAAACAGCAGTAATTTGATTTTTAAACATGCATGATGCCCGTCTATCACACAATTTTTAACTTGGTAGTTTAGTAGTTAAGTGCGACCTATAATAGCAAGCGTTGGTGGGTATTGAAAAGTGCATGTCGACAAGTGAATTTTACACACATTATAATATGCTGGCACAGATGCGTTTAAATGTATTGCACAAAGGAAAATCAACAGACGTTTGACATGAATATAGAGCGAAAGTTGAGGGAAAGTGAAAATTATTAGCGTCAAGTTTCGAATCGAGGCTAGTCTTCATTCATGAAATTCACCATGGTACACAGATACATAGCACACAATGTATAATGTTCTTTTAGAGGACAGTCAAATCAGGCCTATATTTAACATTGTCTAGTGTGTATGTGTGCCTTGCTCTGTCCTTTAATTTGGTGAAGTTGTACACATTTCATTTCTTTCCTGTACTGAAATATAAATAAATAATGTGCTTTAAAATGTATCTGTGCCATGCCATAATTCTGCTCTTAATATTCCCATTTATATATATCATTATTTTTCACAAACCGTTTTTTCTTACAAATACTTCATTCTTTTCTGCTTAAAGCTTAGCATTGTTTTTTCTCTTCACACACTCGACACACACACACACACACACACAGTAGCGTATAGCATTTCATTTTAAAAGGATTAGATATTTTTTTACAATTCTATGACCTTACTTCTACAAACGATTATTGCCAAATTGTCATTTTATTTGTCAATTATTATACGAACACCAACAGATCTGTTCGATATCACTTATACCACACAGATATTTTTAATTTCACTTTTGCCTATCTCGTTCAGAAACATATTTCATAGAATATACGTAAATTAATATTTATCTTTGAGTTGTTGAAAAATAAAAAACAAAACAAAAAAATAAAGAAAATATGCATAGCCAAATAATTCCTGTGCTCTGACCAAAGTATGAACCGGTCTGTTCCACAGGATTGCAATGGACTATTATGGAGCATACATATCCACGTTTCGCTCTGTCCTCGTGTCAAACGAATCTGTCGATCCAAGCGTCATCAGCTTTTACCACGCCCGAAATAACAGCCTCGTCGTCGATCAGCGACCAGTATCCTGGTACCAGCACGACTGGTTCCAGTTGCGCTCTGACCAGTTACCCGAACTCCTCCCACGGGACGTTGCAGCACGCGTCGTCGGGCGGACCATCACCGTCTGCCCAGTGCCCGAGCAATTGTCAGAGCCCGTGCGCCAGCCCGCAGACCGCAATTAAGAGGAAACGATCGACGAACCCGCAGGCGGACGAGAATTTTATCAGAGCGTTAGACGCGGTCCGTTACGGCGGCATAGGTTTCTGTAAAGCGGCCAGGATGTTCGGCGTGAACAATCGAACGCTCTGGTTGGAGTACAAGAAACGCGGTTACCCGAACAACCGGCCTAGCCTGAAGTCGAGGGTCAAGCAAGAAGTGAATTCCTCGCCGCCCCCAGCCCAGTCGTCCTCGCAACCGGTCAATTCGCAGAGCCCCACACCGATGGGACCGCCCACCACGCCGCACAGCACGCACAATACCCACAGCACGCATACCATGCTGACCACTCACAGTCCTCACACGATGCTCAGCGGTTACATCGACGGCAGGCATACGGATTACGCGTTGCCCAGCACCACGATGCCGATCAATTTGCACGGGGTCAATTACAACGGGATGTGAACCAACCATCACGCGACATAGACGAGCTTCTGAAAAGTATTAACGCGTGTCTACGCGATGGCGAGTTTTCGTTAACACGGCCAAAAGATACTCATCGATCAATCTCGACGATTGGTGTTTGTGTCGCGCACGAGTTTTCGAAATGTTTCTTCGAGCTCTGTAAGAAGCTCGCTGTATGATGATGAGATCTCGAGTTTATATACACTTTGTACCGAGGATTTCCTTTTTTTTTTCGATGGTAGGGCATAGGTTGTACGGCTAAAGCTCGCTAACTTACAATTTTAAAGGTGTAGTCGTGTCACGCTGTGATTGTAATTATTTTAATTTATACTTTACGTTTGGTATCTTATGAAATTAACGAATTTTCTCAAATTTCTTAACCCTTTGCACTCGAAGCATAATCCTTCCAGTAAAGTTTCCAAAATCCAAGCGCAGTATTTCAAAAGGAAAGTGTTACGAATGCTCGAGAATCTATTTAGTTCTCTAATATAAACAAAGCATAAATTTCACATTTTTAAATATTCTGGTAAATTATTATCGAGCTCAAAGGGTTAAACTTGTGGTGCTGGTCGCCGATGTCCTCCACGACGTTCAACATCGAAAGATCAAAGCGGGATTGCTAGGAAATTTGGCTGTTTCCGTATAGAAAAGATAATTAATAATTGACAATTGATTCATCAGTTTCTATTCATTCCTTGTAAGAACACTCTAACAGCCATTTTTAAATTTCCTTAAAATGATGAAAGCATTACAGAATGTAAGAAAATAGGAAAATTTGGTGAGCAAGCGAGTTCTTTAGCCTCCAACAAGATCGCATTTGTGTCAACGGTGCTCGTCCAATACCGAAGGACGGATACAAGTACAGATTCCCTTAGTTCGGACGATGTCGTTTCAAATTCGGAATTAACAACGATGTGATAGAGAATGAAATCTATTTGTTTGTTTAAAATTTCAAATATTTATACGCGTATAATTTTTATCATTAACCCTTGGACGACGGGCCAGCAATTTAAATTTAATTTTCTACTCCGTTTTTTAAATTTTTTTAAATACCATTCAACAACGTGCGAAACCTTTTCCCGCGTTTCGTAGGGTCTGGGTCACGATTGACCCTGGTCCCGTCGTTTAAAGGTTAATAGCTAGATCGTCAGTGTTTTTTTTTTTCTTAAATTGATCTTTAGGAAAATAATCAATATGTAATCTAAAGTTGGTGCAATAAATCGGCCCTTTGCGTGCACAAAGTGCCGCGGATAGTGAAACTATTTTACTTTACCAACTTTAGCCTAGTACACAGCGTCGTAATTAACTTTTGTACATAGTGAATAAAGTAGCGGTACGATAATATTAGTTGAACAAACAAACAAACAAGAATTATATCAAGTGATCGAGGTCAATACATGTATTACAATCAGTTGTTCGGTATCGATAGAAGAAAAAGAAACATTTTCAACAAATGATAATTAGCAGTCTTTTATGTACTGTAATTTTAAAGAATTCCATTATACAGGGTGTTCGACAACAGGTGGGCATAATTTCAGGGGGGTGGTAGCTGGGGTGATTCTGAATCGCTTTTGCGTTAAGGCTTCATTTTTGAATTATTAATAAAAAAAACTCCAGCCAATCAAAGCGCGCTCAGTGACGGCAGCGTTGGCTACGCACCCGAGTTGACCGTAGTTAGCAACGAACAAATCAGTATTTTTATCTACTTTTAGACAATTTACGAACACTATCGTAAGTGTATGTACCTCGTAGACAAAGTGGTTCCAGCAATGTGTGGATTTGTTCGTTCCTGATTACGGTCAACTCGGGTGCGTAGCCAACGTTGCCATTACTGAGCGCGCTCTGATTGGCCATCAATAATTCAAAAATGAAGCCTCAACGAGGATTTTGGCAAAGGAAAAAGCGATTCAGAATAACCCCCTGAAATTATGCCTACCTGTTGTCGAACACCCTGCATACAGGGGTGTGTCATATAATTTTTTCATAAGCTTTTATATTTCATCTGTAAGTTTATAGTTTTATCAATTTTATTAGTTTAGAAACATTTAAGAAACATTTCTATCGGTTTTCAAAGCACTCGCAGTTTCTTTTTTTATATTAAACGTTCTTTGCAATTTTAATTATTGATAGTTAACGGTTACGCTTCGTGTACGAGTGCAACAAACTACAGGGTATAATGTTAACAAATTCACGTTAGTACAAATAGTCAAATTCCGACTTTTTATTTGATAGAGAAAAAAGAAAACGATCAATTTTATCGTTATAAGATTTAAATCGTAACTTGATATTTTAAGTTTCCTGATTGTCGTGAACATTTCACAGCTCGTATTGTTTATCGAATATTAATTTGTACAAAAGTATTTTTCTATTTATCCATAAAACAAAAAGATGATCGATATTTTATTTTTTAATTACATGTATAATTAGTTTATTAATTTACGAAGACAAACAAACAGTAAAGTAATGCATGTATTGAAGAGATAGAGTTAGGAGAAACCTATCATTGTTCACGAGAAATTTATTTTTTAATTTTACCTTAATCAGCAGTTTTAAGACTTTTTTTTTAAGAATTCATAAACTTCTCTTACGTGATTATTTCTATCTTTATCAGCGATGAAAAAATATCGAAAAAATTGTTATCATTGTTCTTTCGTTTCTCTTTTTGATATCTGTACAAAGCGATAGATATAAAATATAAGATGTTAAAAAAAAAAAATGTTGATAGCAATGTATACTCTCACGCATACACACACACACACACTCTAATTTCACCTCTGAAAAGGGAGTAGAAGAATAAGAAAAAAAAAAAGAAATTAATTTAAATTAATATCGAATTTTATAACGAAGAGGATCGAGTTCGATGTGTTAGTGTTATGTATAACGCCTGTAATAAAAATCACGTGAAGGAAGAATATTATTTAAACTTATTTCTGGTCAAACAATGTTTCAGTCTTCGTTGAAAACAAAAAAAGAAAATTGACGAACAGTGATCTGCTGATCTTTCAATCAACAATTCATCTGTGCTCGCATATTTAATGAAAAGATTATGAATGATAAAATAACGAAATACTACAGAAATGATAGTTATTAATAATAGTTAACGAAAGTTATCGGCATCTTAATCAGATTTCCATTATAAAGTTTAAGATTTTTCCTCTTTGGTTGAATATTCCTTTGTACGATCACTTTGGAACTATTTTTTTATATAAATTTACGAGTCCTTAGTTATCGATACTAAACATTGGTGATTGGCATTAAAAGTGCCAAACGATGAAATATGGCGATCGACGGTTTAACACGTTGACTGCCACAGTGAAAACGGACGCGTGTAGTCAGACACGTTGAAATTCTAATTATTAAGAATATAATCAACTAATTTTCAAATTTAACCTTTCAAATCGATAGCTAGCATTATTAATTCTTTCTTTTATTAATTATTTGATTGTAAAAAATTTCGGATGCCGGTCACCGTGTTAATCGTGTTATAGGAGGGTTGATCTTGCTCGCCCAGGGACGGGACCACTTGTATCTCTTTTAGAAAAATAAAATCTTCAGATCCAACCGGGTATTTCTTGTTTCCAGCAGGCTGCAAGCAGACGACCGTGAAGAGGTGTCGTCTGTTGACTCGACAGCATCGCGTGAAGAAAGAACCGAACCACCTGTCCCCGGATAGCGAAACCACCTCGCCTCACATCGTCTCCTTCTCGGTGCACACGACGACGCCCTCCTTGAATTTACCGCAGACTTCAAGAACGTGGGACGAGACGCGGCCGTCCACGACTCTACCGCAATCGATTTTGGTGAACCAGCCTAGCAGCCTGTTGACGGTAGCCACCTCGACGAACCTGTTGACCGTGCCACAACCGTCCTACCTGATGAAACAACACTCCCATCCGATCCTGTCTAGTCAGCAACAGTCGACCAGCGGTAATTATTGGATCCACAGGCAGCACTCGAATCCCGAGGTACCAGGAAGAACCACCAGCCCCTCGATCGTCGTCGAACCGGCTCCGGTTGTTAAAACGGAGGAGGATATCCCAGAGGAGCCTGTGGTAGCGACTAGCGAAAGTGGGGGTACTTCCACTTCAGGGTTGAGGGTGAAGACTACGGAGCTTAGACGAAGTTCTTCCTCTCCTCAGGTATAAAACCTGATCTGTAGGAGTGTGCGGGAACTCGAATGTGTCGGGTCGGTCCGGTAAAATTCCGGTAGTAAGATTCTTTCGGGTCATCGGCAAAAGTCGAGCGTAATTCACTAGTCATCATTTTTTTGCATAAAAATTATTTTATAGCAAACTTTCGCGTAAACAAATATTTTGCGTATGCTTGCTAAGTATAATACTTGGTCGTTAAAAAAGAAACGGAGATATCGAATCGAATCCGACTTTTGCCGATGACTCGAAAGAATCGGACTACCCGAGTACGCCCGAGCCCGTCCAAATTTTACCGGCCCGAGCCGAACCCGTAATCTCGGGTTCCCGCGCATCCCTGATCTGTCGTTATCGATACTATTTTTTTTTACAAGGAAACGTTGCTTTAAATAAAATTGTATGCTAGAAAGAGATGAATATCTGAAAAGTAGTATAGTTGTGTTTAGTGGAAATTGAGAAACAGGCACAAAGGATGTTCTACGGCTATGTACTATTACATTCGAATCTGAAACTTTTAAATATTGCGAAGTCTACATTTGCTATGATTTTGGGACCCATGGACCTAAGAAATGAAAAATATCAGGGATGCAAACGGTGTCGATAGCAACTAATTTCTCACGAATTTTATATCTTATATAATTGCTTGTTCAATTTGTTACAGACCACAAGCAGGGAATCCAGGGAAAGCACGAGTGACCAACGACTGGCCCATTGTCCAGTGCTACGTCCAGGACCAGCGCTGGGTTGCAACCACTGTTGGAACACCATAGACACCCATGGCAGGACGCTTCGAAGGAAAACGAAATATCATTGTCCCGAGTGTCAGACGAACCTCTGCATCGTGCCCTGTTTTCAGGAATATCATGAAAAGCGTCGAGAGTTGAAATTGAAACCTCTACCGAAAACCAGCTCCGTCTAGCGAGTCCATGGTTGTAAATCTTGTTTTGATGAATCCTTGTAAACACATAATAGAAATGTGTGATTTAAAGAAGAAACGTTGATCGACGGTTTGATGTCCTTTCGTCCAGGCTCGATTTCGTGGTTTTTCCGAGGTGCTTGCTGGCCTTGACGATGAAGGATACTTATAGATTTTTGGATATCTCAAGCGAGAGAGATGATTGTCTGCCTTACCGGATGATATTTTCGGAGATGACGATGAATTGACTAGATAACGAAAGTTCCTATGGATATTAGCGGTGCGACACCGAGAACGAATTGATAAATGAATTATTTTTTCTTGTTTGAATTGTTTAACCCTTTCGTTGAGGCGACCATTGCCGCTGAATACAATGTGTGTAATATTGTTTAATTTAATATATACACACAGTTATTTAACTCAGTGTACAAACAACTTTGTTCGTCAACTGTCACTCGCAATTTTTACAACAAATATTGTTATTTGAGAATTCTCTGTAAATGGCAACTGTGCACCGTGGTCATTCTCAATGGCGAAAGGGTTAATTGTAAATTGGACACTTGTCACCGATTCGACTATTCACGAATCAAGATGTTATATTCAGAAATTCCTAGAATTTTGATTAATTGGCATTGGCTTCGCGGTAGATCGAAGTCCATTAATATATATTTCTTTATTAAACTCGGATATGTTGAGCCACTGACGTTTCCAAGCTCTTTCGTAATTTTCTTTGATGGAGTTGTAAGCAAGAAAATGCAAAAGAAAAGCATTTCAAAAATTTCTTTATTATTGTGGAAACACTCAAGATGATTTATTAGTTTCTTTTTGTCAATTAATTTAAAGAAAATTCTACGCGAAAAAGTATTAAGATACAATGTTAAAATAATCATTAATATCTGAGATATTTGAAACTCAAAAGTGACACCTGATAATCCCAAAAATTTCAAATATCTCACAGATTATTGATTCTTTTAATATTATACCCCAAACACCTTTTTGCGTCGAATATTTCATGGAATCAATGTACATAAAAAGTACACGCGGTTGTGCATTCAACAAAATAATATAATTATTAATTTATTGAATTCAAACGTAATGTATAGTACTCTTTGAATCATCATATTTTTGATTATAACGAAAGAAGTATTATCATGGTTTGTATATAAAACACACCACGAAGACTCTAAACAAATGATTTGTTGCATCGATTGTTACAAAACAAACGTAGTAAAAGAAAGGTTAATAGAAGATACAGTGCTGGCCTTCTTGCAGCTCCAGAGATGAATCTCCCAAGGAGTAAATATTGTACGTTCGCGGGAAACGCGGGGCAATATTGAGCGTAGCAAATATTAACACGAAAGGACGAGGGGTTGTTGCTTTCTTTTAGGATTGAAACGAAGCCACGAGTAAAATATTCATCGAAGAGGTATCAAAAATATATGCAAAAATTTCCATCGTTCGTAAGACAATATTCCTCGTCGATATTGTTTAATCTTCGATTATAGCGTGCCTCGACGCAAGGGTTAACATTTATTAATATTTAATATTCATTCATTATTTTTTAAATTTAATGCTTCGATATGGTGTTTTTGGAATTATTAACCCTTTCAGCGTTATCAAAGTGACGATAAATTATTTTGTTAGGATTCATGGAATTTCTGTAACCTGTATTTATTATAAATAATATTCCAGATTTGTTATTAACACGTTAAACGCCACACGTTTATAGTCGAATAATTGACACAAAGAACTATAAAATAATCCTTGAATAGCGTTAATATTAAACTAATAATTTGAATTTGAAAATTAATCGACCGCATCCTTAACACGTTGGCTGCCACGGGGGTCACCGGTGACCGGCACCCGAAATATTTTACAATCAAATAATTACCAACAGAAATGATAAAATAAACCACTGATAGCGTTAACATTAAGCTAATAATGCTAGCTATCGAATTGTAAAGTTAAATTTGAAAATTAGTTGATTGTATTGTGAATAATTAGGATTTCAGCGTGTCTGACTACCCACGTCCGTTTTCACTGTGGCAGTCAACGTGTTAATAATTCAGATTGTATCGTGTCTGACTACGTACGTCCGTTTCCACTGTGCCACTCAACGTGTTAATACTGCGAATTTTTTTATTATTTATTTTTATTGCTAATATTTATTATAAACATCAGGTGTTTATGA
The DNA here is from genome assembly GCA_943735885.1 of Stelis phaeoptera. NCBI lineage: Eukaryota > Metazoa > Arthropoda > Insecta > Hymenoptera > Megachilidae > Stelis > Stelis phaeoptera. The sequence goes on from OX030933.1 coordinate 12,708,152, forward strand.
AATTTCACTGAACATCGAAAGGGTTTGATATAATTTCAATAGTATTTGTAAACGATGGAAATTTTGCTATACTCCTAATGGAATTAACCTTCTTCTAACACGGTTAATACATGGACACAATACAAAACAGTATGATGGAAACATTCGTGGTATACGAGGGTTCTCCAAGTTTGTTAAGTCTTGTTACACGATAACTGTGTTATTGGAGAACATCGTGTTATAAGAGGACCGAGTGGCTATCGTTTTTTTCGTCCTTTAAAAAAAAGAAAAGAAAATAGAAAGAAATGTGTAATAGATCGAATTTCAATTTATTTGTATACGCGTGTAAATAATTGTACCGCTTTGGTGTACATATTTGGAACGACTTCCGTTTACCAGGAAGGCTCCGAGTTCATATTTGACAAAGAAAAGAGACGCATTTTTGATATTCAACAAATCGTAACGAAACAATCTCAGTCCGGAGATGTGTGTATTTTGTGCATTTATTGTAAGCAAAGAGAATTCTGAAACGATGGATCTTCTTCTTTTGTTCTTTAATTGTCGAATGACGGATCGCTAAGACAACGACAATTTAATATAAAACAACAATAATTAAGATTTTCTTTTGCAATCGAAATTTTCCGCTCGATGCCTTGCAATTAAATCTTACAATTAGTATTATCTAAATTTAATATTATAAATATTGTTTAAAATTTCCTTTCTTTTCTTAATCGTTCAACGATATAGTTTTCTTAATTTATTAATGTCTTTTCTTTTTTTTGGAATGCTGTTTCCGTTTTCGAAATCCTGCAATATTCTTCTAAATATTATTTTCCAGTGCAATACAGTCGTTTTGTTGAAATATTTGCGTGTCTAAAAACTGTGCGTTTCGACGTTCGACTGTTGAAGAAAAGCAACGAGCCAGGCGACAAAAGAGAATATAGTTTTCTATAGACGAAGAAGGAACGTCTTCAACTTTTGCAACCGTTTGCAAGATTTTATTACAAAGATCGTATATACATATATGTATGTATGCATGTATAGCATACATATGTTTGTTATAAAAATAAGAAAAAAAAATGAAACTTCAATCCTTTCACGTCGATGCATTCATGTTTAAATAAATTATAATTCACCGAGTATAATTGTTAATATCGATTGTTTCATTTTACTGTACATGAAATAATAATTGTTCCTCTTAAAGGTTTGATTTAACACGTTGCCACGGGGGTCACCGGTGACCGGCACCTGAAATTTTTTACAATCAAATAATTAACACGTTGGCTGCCACGGGGTCACCGGTGACCGGCACCTGAAATTTTTTATAATCAAATATGTAATTACCAACAGAAATGATAAAATAAACCACGGATAGCGTTAACATTAAGCTAATAATGCTAGCTATCGAATTGAAAAGTTAAATTTGAAAATTAGTTGATTGTATTGTTAATAATTAGGATTTCAGCGTGTCTGACTACCCACGTCCATTTTCACTGTGGCAGTCAACGTGTTAACAGAAGAAGCGATGAAATAAACTGCAGATAGCGTTAATATTAAGCTGATAATATTAGCTATCGAATCGAAAGAATAAATTTGAAAATTAATTGAATTGTATTCTGAATAATTCGAATTTCAGCGTGTCTGACTACACACGTCCGTTTTCACTGTGTCAGTCAACGTGTTAATCTTTTACGAGATTACAGAATAACAACGATTGTAACTGTAATTAGTAATTTTTCAAGAAAAGCATGCTTTTGTTTTTTTTGTTTTTAACACTATTCCTATCGTGAACGGTCAAATGACCGTTTTAAAAAACAGATATTTGTTAATATACAGTGAACGTTGTGAACAAAATATTTGTTTATATTTAAAAATAAATAGTGTTTATTTCAATGCTTATACAATAAGAAAAGTCGTGAAGTTAAATAGCGATGCAATAACGTCGTATGCAGGAAATTTGAAAGGAAATTTTTGAAAACTGTCATTTGACCGCTCAAGGTAGGTTTAGTGTTAATAGAATCGATGGTACACCATTGTTATATGTGAAAAGGATTGAAGGAAACGACGAAACACCGAGAAACATGTTTTTCGTCGATTTGAAAATGAAACTTTTTACCCTGAAGAAGAGCTTAGCACACAGAAATGTATTTTTGCCCACCTCCCCTTGGATCTGTGTCCACGAACGATACGTCTCGTTGTTCTACAGTTACCTAATGATGCACCCTGTGACAGACACAAGGAGGATGTAACATACGTACAACGTATATATTTTTTGTCAGGCGTTACGACAGTCGTGTCGAGTAATTGCAATTTTATGTAAACCTAGAGTAAGATTCGTATGCGAACGAAATAAAAAGAATGTGATCCAATTTCTTGTACTTTCTAACCGAGTAAATTGTCAGAAGTCTAGCGAAATTTCATGAGATAAAAGTTTCTCAAAGTATCACGTATGGCACGTCGATACGAAGCTTAAAGTTTGAAGAAAATAGTTATATAAATGTCGCGTTAATATTTTTAATACAAAGTGGACCCTGTCCATGCAAACGCGGGAATACGTCTAGTTACAGGAAAGAACGATCAATTTCGAAGCATAAAGAAAAGTAAAATTTCATGACATAAAAGTTCCTCGGAATAAGAATATAAAGTTTAGAGCAGGCATTGGCAACCTATGACCCGTGGATTTACTAAGTGACCCACTTGATTTTCGCAAATGAAGTATAATAGAAAAATATTTTAATTTGAATAAAAGCATCGTAATAAATTTTGTGAGTTAAGTTGGCAACCTATGACCCGTGGATCACCAAGTGACCCGCTTGAATTTCGCAAATAAACTATAATATATATAACAATAAATTATAAAACGTAAACATGAAACAAACACTTTGAGATAATGTAAATAATAGATTAATATTTTGGTATGATTAAAAAGTTTCAGAAACGAACATAGACGGAATACAGCAAGTGTAATTTTCCACGGTGCAATTTCCCTAGTTTAAATAATCCCTAATGTCTATATATTTCCTAGTGTAGTTATCCCTAGCATCGATATTCCTTAGTCTTATTATACCTTGGATGAATAGTCCCTAGTTTCAATGCTTCCTAGTGCAGTTTTCCCTGGTGTAAATAATCCCTAGTGTAGTTATCCAAAGCGACAATACTCCCTAGTGTAATTGTCCGTAGTGTTAATACTCCCTAATATAGTTTTTCAGGTTGTAATTTTCCTTAGTATAATTATCCCTAGCGTCTATATTCCCTAGTCTCATTATACCTTGGGTCAACCCTAGTTTCAATATTCCCTAGGGCAATTTTCCCTAGTATAAACAATCCCCAGTGTCAATATTTCCTAGTACAATTTTCTCCGGGGTCAATAATCCCTAGTGAAAATAGTCCCTATTTTAAATATCCCTAGCGTAATTACCCCTAGTTCCAATAATCCCTGATAACAAATATCCCTATTTTTCAAATATTACTCAAACGGCAATACCTTTTTCCCCTATATCACCATTTCCCCTAGGGAAACCTATCATACCTGACACTATATACATCCCAATATCAAAAACACAAATTAATTTATAACTTGCCAGTTATATCTGTTTTTATAATAATTAAACTTAGAATTTTGTTGTTTCATGTTTAGTTTAAAAAGAGCTTAAAACCACTAACATTATTCACTAACGGACTGTTTCAAAATCAAAATACCCATTCACCCGAACCGTCTTCTTAATAGGTCACATTTTAGTTGATTTTCACCCGCAGCCAAAAAAAAAGGTTGCCGACCCCTCTCTTAGAATTTGCTAAAAATGATCAAATAAACGTTTCCTCGATATTGTTTATACGAAATCACTGATTCTTAATTGAAAGAAACATTGCATCGGATGAAATGATTGTATCCGCAGAAGCTGATCGGTAAACCGATCAGGCTACATAATGTGATTTAAACGTCACCCTAACGAGATGAACCGCCCCGATGGTTCGCTGGTCGCGAAAGCCGAGGACAGGAAGGGTGGCAAACGATTAATCCGTGACTTTCCGTTCCGGGATCGAGATATCCTTGGATGGAAACGAGAGACGAGGGCAACCAGATGTCGACAGGGCAGCGGCTGCACGTACAATATCGGCCCGTGGCTTTTTAGGGGGATCCAAGATGACGCTCCCTCCTTCCGTTATGTCCAGAAGGGGTACACACACCATCTCTTCGGGGCGTCAGCTTGTAACGGAAGAAACAAAACGGGCTGACCCACGCTTCTTGTTCCACGAATCAAAACGACTGTCTGGTGTTCGATGATCGCATAAGTCGAGAAATAATCATTTTTTTTCAGTCGAATGGTTGAATATCAATCGTATAATTCTATTTCTAAATGAGGAACGAAAGAGAAATTTGTGCTCTGAAATAATTATTGGTACACCAGAAGAATTTTAAATGCAAGACCATCGTGGGATCCGTATCACTTGACCGAGAAAGACTTACTCGACAGTATTCACACCGACGCTATTTCACTGACATTTGTTTAAATTATACCGTCGATGAAAACAAATGTCAGTGAAATAGCGTCGGTGTGAATACTGTCGAGTAAGTCTTTGTCGGTCAAATAATACGGATCCCCATCATGCGTTGAACGAAAGAACATTCGAAGGGATTTGAAATTTCATAAATAAACAGGAATAATAGTTGGCTCCCTAATTAACGTCAATTTTCTATATAAAGTTTAACAATGAATATCAATACTTCGACAGCCGCAAATTTGATAGAATTTGTAACTCTCCCGATTGTAACACTAAAACTATCAAAGTGATCGAAATGATTTGCTCTAGATTTCTTATTTCACGTTACAAAATTGATTCAGACGCTTTTGACCAAATGTACATTGATTTTATATTTCGTGCTTTATTTTATCATCGATTTAAAAATAAATGGAAATCAAACGTCGCTTAGTTCTAGTGTTAAAACCCTTTTTACTGACATTCCTATTGCGATTAACATTGGATCGAGCAAGTAGAAAAATAAGGCAAAGAATAAACGTCAAAATTACAAACACTCGACTGATTATAGTAATTAATACAACGCGTAACGAGATCTACATAAAACAATACAAACACACACCTGTCTCGCTCGAAAGACATAAACAAAGAACGATTTTTATTTTACAAAACAGCTCGAATACTTACGGAATGGTGCAACTTTCGAACCGAATCAACTTTACCTGCATCTGAAAGTTCGCTCGAACTTAATGGCCAAGCTGGACGATAAGGTTAAAGGTTATCGTTCGAGGAACGACGAAAGAGGGAACAGTCAGATTCGTAGCCATGGGACAGGTCGTCGGCTCCGCCCTCGCCACCCTTGATATTCCACCCCCTGGCACGACTGACATGCGCCCTGGAAATATTTCAACGGTGGTTCTCAAACGTTTCACAAGATTTCTCTCATAGAGAAACTTTCACGTCATCTGCTACTATTTGAACGATTGACGAATTAATTTTACGACTACGGGGACTCGATTCGCAAGGGAAAGCAAGCGTAAGATTTTTTTACAAATTTCGATATCATTCTTGTGGAAACGATTGTTGTTCTAGTGTTGATTGATTTTTTAGATATCGAAGCACCATTTTCACTCCTTGAATATACACTGGCTCTGAAAAGTATTCGGACACCTTTTAAAACACAATTCCCTGTTTTGATATTGGATCAAACGACTTGAATTTTTTTGATAAACTGGAAGAACTAGTTTACTAGATGATGAAAAGAAAAAATGTTGAAAAAGTCCTAGTCGGTTGAAATTATGAAGGATACCGTGAGAATCACGTTCCTCAACTTTTTTTCGTAGATTTCGTAGATTAGAAAAAGTTGAGAAATGTGATCCTCACGGTATCCTTCATAATTTCAACCGACTGGTACTTTTTCAACCCTTTTTTTTTATCATCTAGTAAACTAGTTCTTCTAGTTTATCAAAAAAATTTAAGTCATTTGATCCAATATCAAAACAGGGAATTGTGTTTCAAAATGTGTCCGAATACTTTTCAGTTCCTCTGTAGATGGTCGCAGATCAAAGAAATATTGAGTTATCGAGTTTCTCAAAAGATTATCTCGGTAAATATGTTTCAGCGACGTTGCTTGTTCGTCGATGGTCTGACTAAACAATTTGGAATAAAAGATTCCTGTATTGATCATTGTCTGGGTATCTGGGAGTCAATAAATCAATGGCTTTCGGATGTTTAAAACACCACGGATTGAAGAGTACCCGTGTGGACACAGCTGACACATGCTGTATTATGTACACCGACCCACCCCTTCGATAGATTTGACACGCTATTAGCTACGAAGTTCACAGTGTTTGCTTAACTATCGATTAACCCGTGTTGTTTCGTTGACTAATCACAGGTGTTTCGATTTGTTCTTTTCGTGACAGGTTCACGAAACCCCTGTACGTTGGAATTCGCCCCCCCCCCCTCCCCCCTTCGAATCGACGAACGGTGACCGATCATATTTGATCAATTATGTTTGATTCTTTTATCATTACCGAGCACGTTGTCCAACAGAATGTTGAAAATTCTTAAATCAGACTGGTTTATCGAAATTGACCGACGTACGCATCAGGACACCTTTAACGTGCAAACGTGGGTCTTTCGTGTCAGATGGATTTTTTAATGAACTGAAAAAATTCATATAGTGTCTTCAAATATTTTAGATTAAGTTTGCGTACAAAATGTTGGCTAATGGTTTGATTAATACGTTGAGTGATTAATTTTCAAATATAATCTGTCAATTGGATAGCCAGCCGATTATTAGCTTAATATCACGTTGACTGGCACAGTGAAAACGGACGTGTGTAGTCAGACACGTTGAAATCCTAATTATTAAGAATATGATCAAATAATTTTCAAATTTAACCTTTCGAATCGATAGCTAGGATTATTAGTTTAATGATAACGCTATCCATGGTTTGTTTCGTCATTTCTTTTGTTAATTATTTGATTGTAGAAAATTTCGGATGCCGGTCACCGGTGACCCCCGTTGGCAGCCAACGTGATATTTTTATTTCGTAATTCTTTTTGTCAATTATTTGATTGTACAAAATTTCAGGTATCGGTCGCACGTGGAATAAAGTAAACACGAATCTCGCGAACTTTATCATTTTAAAGGGTTACGGCTAGTTGGATTAAAAATGGATTAAAAATGGATTATTCGTTTTTTGCATTTTCCTGAAATAAATATTCTTTCATACTTTCATAAGAATCGGAGCATTCGTTCTAAAATTATTTTTGCATCCATGTATATTCAAGAATTAACTGTCAAAATTATGAGAAAAAATTAACTTTGTTTTTAAAATAATACTCTTGCGAACATGTGACAGATATTTCCTGTTCTATTTATGAGTGTACAGTTACGTTTCAATTTTTACACTAAAAAAAAATGTCTATAGTGGCTCCAAATCTAATATGGGGATACATGTATAATATTATATGCAGCCTGCGAAATTATGATACATTTCCAAAATGGCCCGTAAAATCATATGAGTTGGCCATCCCTGGCGTAACCCCGTCGAGATATAACGATTTTTTAATTTTAATTTAATACATAAATGTTTGTTAAAGGATCGAAAGGTTGTTCAACTTTCACGAGTCAAGAATAAATTATTTTCAAACTTTTCTAATTTCATATTCAATCGTTCGTCGTTCTTCCTGTATTTTTCACCCTTCCCGAAGGGTGCTCGAGAACCTCCTACGAAGAAAGTAAAAAATATAACGTCGTCGAAAGTGGGCCGACGTTGGCTCACGAGCGAACGGGTATTGCCCAACGATTTGTCGAACGCAAACAGAAGTAACAGAGGGATTAAAACAGTTTGTGGTCAAACACAGAGGCTTTCCAGATTTGAATGGTTGAAACGATGGGTCTGTTCGTGCGAAGGAAGAGCAGCATGGGTATTGTAGAGGAACCACGGGGACCAGGACTCGTCTTTCTATGGGATCGACGATGCGTCATAAATAGCCCCGAGTGTATTCAAAGGGTGATTCGCCACCTCATATTACACGGGTATTAGACCGTGCTCTAGAGACGAATTCAACGATCGACAGATTCAATTCGAACGAGCGTAAAAAAGTCTTTCGATGCTGGCGTTGATATTTTGAATAGTTATCAAAAGCGGTAAAATGATAGTCAACATTTTTACGTTAACATAGCATTGGTATCTGCATACCCCAAAATTTGCACATCCCCCTAATATTAATCCAATAATACGAGGCGCCAAACCGAGAACGTAAATTTGATAATTAACCAGGGGGTCAGCGATGACCGGCACCTGACAATTTTCACAATTAACACGTTGAGCGCGATGTCGGTCCCTGTGGACTAACAGTGAACTTTCCATTCAGCCGGCGTCAGTCCCTGGGGACTGACAGTAGACTTTTCGTTTGGAAATTTCTAAATTTTAAATTTCGAAAGTTTCAAATTTAGAACTTTCAAATCTTAATTTTTTATATTTCTAAATTTTAAATATCAAAATTTCCAAATTTTCAAATATCAGATTTCTAAATTTTAAGTTTCCAAAGTTCCAAATTTCAAACATTCAAATCTGAAATTTCTAAATTTCAAATTTCCAAATTTCCAACTTTCCAAATCTCAAATTTCTAAATTTTAAATTTCCAAATTTCGAACTTTCAAATCTCAAATTTCCAAATTTCGAACTTTCCTAATCTCAAATTTCTAAATTTTAAATTTCCAAATTTCGAACTTTCAAATCTCAAATTTCTAAATTTCAAATTTCCAAATTTCCAACTTTCCAAATCTAAAATTTCTAAATTTTAAATTTCCAAATTTCGAACTTTCAAATCTCTAAGTTTCAAATTCCCAAATATCAAAATTCCTAAACTTAAAATTTCCAAACTTCAAACTTTTCGCCTGGACTTTTCGCACTTGGGAGCGCTCGCTGTCAAGTGCACGCCTGCTGCCGGCTGAACGGAAAGTACAGCAAAATCGGTACCGCGCTCAACGCCTATAAATAATTAACAAAAGAAACTATAAAACAAACCACGAACAGCGTTAATATTAACCTAACAACGCTGGCTATTAAATTAAAAGGTCAAATTCAAAAATTAATCTACTGCATCCTTAACAATAAAAATTATATCGTATCTAACTACGTACGTTCGTTTCCACTGTGCCACTCAACATTGTTAATCGATCGTACCCTTAATAAATCAGAAATCAATTTTCATCAAATACCCACCCTATTTAAAACAAAAACCAATAAAAATCATCAGAACAACATAATATATTTTCCATCCCCTTGGGGAGGTAATCTTTTACCCTGAAAATTACGATTACTTTTCTCCCTCGACGAATGGGGGGTGGCGTGGGGTGGTCGGTCTGAATCTCCTCCGAAATTTCGTCGGGCCTGATGTCTGTAAGTGTCCTTACGATCTTTGCTTTACCCAATATCTTCTTGGCTCCGCGTTCACCGGGTCCTTCCTTCCACTGCGACGTTTAGCCAGCCCTGGTGGGGGTACTTTTATTAAAACTCCCGTCAATAGTGGCACGGCGAGGAGGAGAGCAGGGGGAGGAGGGGTGGTTCCTACTACAGGACGAGGCTTGCGCTTTATACAATGCTACAGCACCGGGTAGAGGCCAGACATCGAAAGAGACAAAAATACCCAGCGATATTTTCGCCATTAGATATATTTTTCAAACCTTTTAACACTGGTCGATAGAAATTTCTTTGGACGTATAAATTGATACAACTTTTAAAGGTAGAATTATGATTTTTTTTTTTATTGGAACGAGAATAATTAACTCTTTGATTCGACCTGGGTTGAAAAATGATTAATTAATTTTAACTTTATGTTACGACGTATCACCTAGTTTTACGAATTTATTATTACGTGGTAAGGTATTGCCTAATGTTGCTGCGTATTATAACTATTGTATATCGAGATATTTTCGAATTGATAATTTTGATATTTTTGAATGTAATTTTGTTATATCAAGTAATTTGATTAGCTGAAACTGATAGTAATTATTGTAATATTGTCAGGCATTTTGTAACACCATAAAAGAATACACAACAATTAACAAAAACGAAGCAGTTCACCCCCCTTTTTCTTAGATGATCGTTCAAATACAAAATATTAAATCATAGAACGATAATACGCTGGATTTTTACGAATTATCATATTACGAATAATCCTTCGAGATTTTTTTTTGTATATAAAATACTTCACATATACAGGTGTCTCATAATCTTCCCACGCGATTATCTCGAAGAATAAATGCTTGCAGGCAAATTACTAGGGAAACATTTTCTGGACGTGCGGTGAAGACATTTCAAGATCAACATAATGTAGATCAATGGATTCGTCTTGAGGTAAGCTACGTGTCTAACGTGAAAAAAAAGCTACGTTTCCATTTAAAAATTCAAATCTCGGAGGCGCCTCCATCCAAACAAAAAAACAGTGTGCACCATTGAATAACCCCCTTCGAATATAGCATGTTTCGTTTAAACATTGTTTTCGAATAATGAATATTTTACGAGATAATCGCATGGAAAGATTATAACAAGACACCCTATATTTAGAATAGTCTTATAAACGCACAAAGCTCCGCAATCTAACGATTAATAATGCATTAAAATCGTATTAAGATAGAACCCGCTCGAATCTTGAATATTCTACGGCGAATCGGCGATATTGGGATCGAGATGATAAAAAATTCAGACGATCTGTTTGCGATCCTTTCGTGAAATGAATCAATTCGAAGGAACGATTAATTCTTCGCTTGCTGGGAAACTCGATTTTCTCTTTCCACACCGGTTGGTCGTTTTCCATCCGGAATTCCTACTTTTCGAAAACATTCCCCTTTTTCAATTAATATGTCCATGTTTAATATCGCGAATATTTTTATTACGACCCGTTCAAACACGGATCTCCCTTCTTCTCTGTCCTGTTACTTTCCTCGTACTCGCACGGTTTCAACACTAAACCTACCGACGTTTTATGCGCATTTACTTTCAAGTTGAGAATAAAATAGAAAAATAAATAATTAACCCTTTCGCTACGGGCGGTTTCTCCGGCGAGGCATTTCCGCCGAACGAGCCTCCGTTGCAATTCGAGTAGCTCTGACGGTGTTTTAACACGTTGACTGCCACAGTGAAAACGGACGTGGGTAGTCAGACACGCTGAAATCCTAATTATTAACAATACAATCAACTAATTTTCAAATTTAACTTTTCAATTCGATAGCTAGCATTATTGGCTTAATGTTAACGCTATCCGTGGTTTATTTTATCATTTCTGTTGGTAATTATTTGATTGTAAAAAATTTCGGGTGCCGGTCACCGGTGACCCCCGTGCCAGCCAACGTGTTAAAAAATAAAAGAAAATATTGATGCTACATGTCATCAGAGTAAGATACTCGATGTTCAGTAACTCCAATCGCTTGTTGTATGTAGGTATAATACAATACGCGGCATTTTATGGAGAGTGACTATAATCGCCTGTAGTATGTCATTGACATCTTATGCAGAACGACTATAGTCGGCCGTAGTAACGAAAGGGTTAAATAATGAAACGTATATTAATAACATATGCAGCAAGTCTTTATGGTGAGAAAAATTGACACGCATTTTAATGAAATCGTAATCAATTTTGTGAGTTAAAATCAGAAACACTCTATCGGTGATTTTGACCGCTTCAGTAGGTTTAGTGTTGACGCGTTAATGTTTTAAAGGTAACTTCGAAATTAGTCCAAGTAATTAATTACACGTTATAATTAATAATTATTCAGATTCCAGAGTGTATTGATTGGACGTTTAATTCTAAAGGGAAGTAAATCGTAACAAGATTCTTTTCCTTTTTACTTATTTAGAAAACGACGTGGATACGGTGTTTAAGGGGGGTGATGTTTCTTTCATCCCTTCCTTGCGTTCTGTAAGATTTAATTAAAAATCGAGGGAAGTGACGCTCGATGGACACTTTAGGACCTCAAAGAGAAACTCGAATCGTGTTCAATTTGGACTTCGTAGGTATCGAACAGGGAATTTCTCCAAATTTCAGTTATTAAATTTTCAAACGAACATCCCATTTTCTCGTAATCAAACCTAGAAATAAAAATTTTCCAAACTAACATCGGTATAAATTGCTTATCGAATTTAGCCGCGATTTTCATCGATGTGTTAATTATTTAGAAGTAGCTAGTTTCTTGAAAATTGCGAGAAATGTACGCACACAGATTCTGCGAAGAGGGTGGAGAAATAGGGTGGTTGGTACACGTACACGTGACCAACCACCGTGGACCTCACGCATGCCCCGTTTAATACCACAGCTTGACGGCTTTGGTCGGGGTTGGTGAAGGGGAGGGGGATGAAGGGTGGCTAGGTATATTGGCGCCTGCCGTTAAGCTCATGTTGATCCCTTGTACCAGGATAGAGTTGCTCGATACGCAGAGACTAGAGATCTTTTCATACGACGCCATTTTTTTTTCTGTTCAACCTTCTTCGAAATTCTTACTAGTTTATCATTTTTTTATTGTTTGAAATTTAGCGAGCGGATTGGTACCGATTATCCGTTAGGCATAAGTCAGAAATGTTAAAAATTGTACGATTTTAATAATGTTACCAAGTTTGGTACGCTCGATGGTTTTTGGTTTCGAATTTTGGTAATTGGATGTTCAATTGTTAATAGTTAAAGGGTGATTTCTATGTGGAAAGTTGGAGATTTGGTATTGCAAAAAAGGAGCATACTGGGGGGATAAGCGGTGAATTTGTAAATCTGTGAGTGATGGTAAAATGGAAAATTAGTCGATCGATAAGTTGGCAAATTATTAAATTAGCGAATTACCGAATTTGTAAATTAGTAGATTTTTAATATTGTAAGTTAGTAACTTGGCGAATTGGAAGGTTAATCGATTAATAAGTTAGTACATTACTAAATCAGCAAACTACCAAATTGGTAAATTAATAAATCTCCAAAATGGTAAATCAGTAACTTAGCAAATTAGAACATCAGTCAATTGATAAGTTGGCAAAATACCAAAATTGGTAAATTAATAAATCCCTAAAATGGTAAATTAGTAACTTAGTGAATTGGAAGGTTAATCAATCAATAAGTTAGTACATTACTAAATCTACCAAATTGGAAAATCAATAAATCTCTAAAATGGTAAATCACTAACTTAATAAATTAATAGATTAGCAAATTAGTCAGTTTGTAAATTGTAAAATTATTCGATGAACAGAACGAAGCAACAAATTAGTAAACTACTAAATTAGTAACAATCTATTGTTCCACGAAAGCATTTCTAAATATATGTATATTCCAACTGATATTTATTAATCCACGATTTATGAAACATATGTTAATGTTTTCAGAATGATAGCAAACGTTCGTCAAAGTTTTTCATCTCCTGAGAACAGAAAGCTGTGTCCACACATCGTTATCGTACGCGATACCTATGTAAAACACGTGATATCGAATTGTCCCTGTGCTAATTAAATCGATCTCTCTAAAACGAAAGATTGAACAACGTTTGAACACTCTTTACTATCATAATCCTTATAAAAACAAAACAAAAGATAATTTCAAGTTTCATTCAACGTTTAACATTCCTGCTTGCAATTATTATTCGTATTATTATATAAGAAGGAACTCAAATTCGATTTGCCATTAATTATAAATTTTACTGCTATCGTTGCATAATTAAATAAAATACTACTTTTCTCGTCATTCTCATCATTCCAAAAATTACACTTTTAAAACATTTCACAACTCTGTCCAATCTTCGTTAATCCAATTCGAAATTCATTCAATTTCCACCAAACAAGGTCTTACGAAGCCATGTGAATTCACCGAGAATCAAGTTCATCAAGGATGCAAACGTTTCGGCCACATAATAAAGTCGTCGGCGAACATTACCCCGGAACGATCATGAAGGTGCGAAGGTGGAGAGGTTTGCTAAAAGCCTCGACACGCGTCGCGATCGTTACATCTTACCGCACATAAATAATTAATGACCGTTTGCCGAACCCCTCCTGTGGGAATATTTCGATGGCGGGTTAGACAAAATTCGTGCCGGCCTCGACCCGTCGAACGTTTATTTTATACCGGTCATAGCGAAACAAACAAATCCGAAGGAATCAGGAATCGCTAGCAATTTGCTCGACGTCCTTCTCCGAGCCTGTTGATCCTTTCGACCTGACGTTTCGTTGGGGTGCACTCGATTTATCGTCGCGTCCTTGGAAAATTGTGCGCGGGATTCTTTTTCAATTCTTCAGGATTTTCCTTGCGGGAAGAAACACTCGGACGGTTGGTTATTTTTTAAATGACCTTTAATCACTTAATAATCACTTAATTCCACGAAACAGAAACACGAAATAGAGACGAGTGTTACGTACGCTATTTTTTGAACCAGAGGCCGCATAAATCGGGTTTATTAATGACTATTTGGAGATCGCAAAGTGACCGATTCTTGAGAAGTTAAGTACTTTGTGTCATAGGGCAAGAATCGTGTTTCTTAATATTTTTTTTGAACCAGAGGGCGCATAAATCGGGCTTTTAGTGCTTATTTGGCGAGCGCAAAGCGTTCGATTCTCGAGAAGCAAAATACTTTGCGCTCCAAGGCAAGAATCAGTCACTATGCTCTCGCCAAATAGAAATTAAAAGCCCGATTTTTAATTCCTCTGGTTCAAAGAAGATATTAAGAAACACGATTCTTGCCCCAGGACGCAAAGTATTTTACTTCTCGCCTTAGGGCTTTTTGCGCTCGCCAAATAGGCATCGAAAGCCCGATTTTTGCGGCCTCTGGTTCAAAAAATGGCGTACGTATCTCTATTGACGTACGACTCTCTATTGTCGCTCTACTCGGGTACCAATCACCCATTTTGTGCCCTTGGTACGTAACATACTATTTTGAACCAGACGACACAGAAATCGGGCTTTTAATACCTGTTTAACGAACGCAAAATACTTTGCGCCCCAGTGCAAGAACCGGACGGATTAAAAATCTGATTTTTGCGCTCTCCGGTTCGAAAAGATACATACAACGTGTAAAACTCGTTAAACACATCGCGATACCAAGCGTAGAACGACGAACAGGAAATTTCGTAATTCGGATCGAATTTACGAGCTCCCGAATGAAACCTTCCTCTGCCCGAGGAAACGGAAGGACGTCCGAGAGAAAGAAGAATCTCGAAAGACACGAAGGTTCAGGGACGGTTTATCTCCGTGTGTGAAAATCAAATATCGAAGAATGTCCTTCGGGCGTGGAAGGAACTTTATTCATAAATCGTAGAAGGTTGAACGGAGGGCGGTGTTTGCCGTTGCCAGATATTAACTGTATCTATGCAGTGCCCACCGGGCTCCAGGATATTATGACCGTTCTCGGGGCATAATTAGTAATCCCTGGCACGTGACGGACACGTGACTGCGGCTCGTACGATCCTACCACCTTCGACCAGAAGGGTGGTTTCGCTGGTAGATGCCAGCCATCGGTGGGGGGGCTGAAGGGAGGATGATGACCAAATAGGAGACTCGAAGGTCGCGTGCATGCTTAAATAGCCTTCCTTCCGATAAATATAATGTATATCACCGATTTCATTCAATTATTATTCCTGTCATCAATAGGGAATTTTTCATCCCCTTTGATCAAGTTTTGGAATTTTTCTTAGAGAAATATTGTATCTACTTCGAGTGTTATACAATTTTTATTAGGATCCGTCATGTATTCATGCTGGAACGATCCTGGTTAGGTGTTTCGGGATAATTTTATCGAATCCTTAACACGTTGGCTGCCACGGGGGTCACCGGTGACCGGCACCCGAAATTTTTTACAATCAAATACTTACCAACAGAAATGATAAAATTAACATTAAGCTAATAATGCTAGCTATCGATTTGGAAGGTTAAATTTGAAAATTAGTTGATTGTATTCTTAATAATTAAGATTTCAATGTGTCTGACTACACACGTCCGTTTTCACTGTGCCAGTCGACGTGTTAATATTACTACGCTGCCTCTTATTAGAATCATTCAATTTTCTTTAGTTTAACGCTTTCGTTTGGTATCTGCATGTTTCCTAATTTGCGGATCCCCCTAATATTAACCCAATAATACGAGACGTCAAACCGAGAACCTAAATTTGATAATTAACACGTCGAATGTCGCGGGGGTGACCTGAAATTTTTCACAATTAAATAATTAAAGAATGAAACGATTAAATAAACCGTAGACAGCATTAACGTTAAGCTAACAACGCTGGCTATCGAATCGAAAGGTTACATTTGAAAATTAATTAATCACGTATTTAATAATTAGGATTTTAACGTGTCTGTTAGAATGTATCTATGTGTGCTCGCTTTCACAAGAAATCAATTTCTTTTTTTTTTCGAATAAATCGAAGAAGAATTGTTGCATCGACGAAAGGAAAAAAACAATCGGAATAACGGGAAAGTACGTGGCTTTTGGTTGTTTGAATGACACCCGTCGTCCCGGATATGAATCCGACCGTGCGCTCGTGTGATTTTGGCTAAGAACAATATTTATCCACCTTTGGAAATACCAATTCATTCCGTCCTTTATTTCGATCGTAGCCGTGTAAACGGACCCCCTTCTACTTCCTGCTTTCGCACATATAGGCTGGATTATTTAAATATCTTTTAAAACAGTGTTTTTTAAATTTGTTGATCCGCGACCCCTTTTATTACGGGTATTTTAACGTAGGTTGTTCATTAACCAAGCTATCCGTCGCAACCCAAGCGTAATTTATAAATACACCCATTCCTCGCTATACGGTCGCTCTTTATACGGCCCTTTTGTAATTATGGCACTTTTCCGATTTACGATCCATATTGTTTCGTTATACGACAAAAAACAAAAAAATGTTTCATGAACTAAAAACTATACTATTTTGTACAAATTTGGGAGAAAATTCTTTTTCGGGGAGACGTAATTGAATAAAGGTTGGAAACCGTTGCTTGACCGTGTACATTCGGGTACATTAATTTTCTTTTTTTCTTGTTTATAAATCTTTAAGCTTTTAATAATAATAACCTTATCAACAGTGTATCGTTAATTTTGATCGCTACACTTTTATTAGTTTTAATTTGCTTTACTTTTTTTTCACAATTTATAATAAGAGTCTTTGCTTGATTTCAACTCCGCAGTTAATTGATTAATCATCAAAAGGACATATGATCGATGGTTATCGCACGGTAATTCAAAATTAACTACCCCATTAATTCTCTCCCCGAACCGTCCAAATTCAACCACGAGAATTTCAAGAATTCTCATCGTAAAATTCACCAAAAGATTGTTCGTTCGAAATCGGTTCGACTGACAGTTGTTATTTCCGAATTTGTTAGGAAACACAGTGTGAAAATTGACGATTTGTAATGTTTGCAACGAGGCTGACTTCGCCCGGATCGATCTGTGTATTCGATTGACAATAAGTTTCCCAGGAGCGTAGGAGCACACGTGATGCACCGTCGCCACGTGGCCTCTGTCAATACGATACAGACACGGGGCCCCGTGTGGTCATTGAATGGGAAGAACGATCGCCATAAAATCTTCGTGGGCCTCGCAAACGAGAGCAAACTATTTGCAAAAGTGACCGGCTCTCGGCAATTGCTCGCGCGACTCGCTCGGAAAACAAGGGTCGGACTCGTTCGGGAACCTGGGAACCTTGTTTTTCGACAAACAAACGAGAATCCACGAATTTTGGGAAAAATTCGATTGGTTTGTCACATTCGATTCTGTTTCGAATTTTGAAATAATCCGACCATCCGACAAGATTTCATGACATAAAAGATTCTCGAAATGCTACTTGCAGTACATCGATTTGAAGCTTAAGGTATGCTGAAAATAAGGATATAAACATTACATCGGTATTTTTAATGTAAAATGATCTGCCAATCGTTGCAGCGATCAGTGACCAATTTTCAAACGTAAAATGTCTAACAAAATTTCATCGCATAAAAGTTTCTTCGACAAAGATACCTGCGCAAACCTCCTTGTAACAAACAGCGTACAATATCCGAATTGTTTTATCGTAACGAAGAATCGGTCATTTCAACTCGAAGAATAATCTTGCTGGCACATTAAACACTACATACAAGTTCCGCTATTTTCATACACGATCAACCTTTTCCAAAAGACTCACCCCTTTCCCCGACACGTGCGCGAAACCTCTCGAAAAGATGATCGCGAACGATTAACCGTGCAACCAGTCTCCTCCCCGTTGATCCACGATCAACGATCTCAAAAAAAAAAGCGTCCGAAAGGGATCCAGCCGGTGTCCCGTGACGGCGACAAGTTGTTCCTCCCGCGAGCACCGGTAGCCAGGAATCGTGTAAGGTCGCACGAGGTGGCACGTGTCGGCGCGTGTCCTCTCCGACTCGAGCGAGCGTGAAATCGTTCTTTGAACCTCCGAATTCCCCGTTAATCGCGATCTAACGCTCACCTATTCGTCCCGTGTCTATTTTTCGCCCGGAAGTCGACCGACCAGAAACAGAAAGGGAGCTTTCTCGAAACGAAATCTGCTCGCCGACGAAACAAAGGGAGAGGCATCGCGGAGAAATGTAACAGCGGGAGGGATGTTTAAAGGGGGCTCCCCCCCCCCCCCCCTGTTGGTTTTGTTTGCCGAGTGGCTATATCGTGAGGCCGTCTGCTATCGAAACGTCGACTAGAAGACCCGGGATTTTTATTTACATTTTTCGCGTTTTTGAACGATTACTTTGCTCGTTCGCCTGGCTGGTCGAATCGGTTGTTTAAGTATTTCGGTTAGGAGTTATTTATTGTTGGAAAAGAAATCGTGGCTTTGCTAAGGAGTTGAATTAACACAAAAATATGTGAAAGGATTAAAGAATTTTGGCAATTTCTAATGTAGAAAATTTTTAACTTTGCGCCGTGTTCGAAATATAAATTAAAAAAGTGACCGATCGAGTGTTTCTTATTTTGACACACGAAAAGGATGCTTTTATTAAAATGCGTGTTAATTAAGACTTGCTGTATATGTTAGTATACGTTTCAGTATTTATTTATTTTTATATTTTATTTTCAACTCGAAAGTAAATGCGTATAAAACGTGGGTAGGTTTAGTGTTAAATTATGATTTTTCAGTTGTATAAAATATTTCCGAGGAGGTCCCCCAAGAGGGGACAATGTTTAGAAATAATAAAATTTACAGAATTTAGATACACCAAGGATTTATTTAGTATGTCCTTATACGAGGACGCCATGACCGAAAGGGTTAATTCCACAAGAAAGGAAATCTTGAAATTAACTGCACGTGTATTTAGTTTGTGCGATGAACTATTCTGCTTTTTATTACGTATTTATTCTGACTGAACCTTTACGGTATAATATTTGTAATCGTATTCAGGACAGGATAATTTTGTATAAATTCGATCAAATTCGAGCCCTTTTGGAAATCTGGAAAGGTTAGTTTAGTAGATAATTGATTTTTGTTGGTTTGGAAAGAAATGCAAGTTGATTGGAATTGTGAGGAATATTGTGAAGCTTGTTTCTCGCAGATTTTTTGCCAAATTTTTATAATATTCATAGTATTTCTCAGACCCTATAGAAACAGATATTGCAAAAGACTTTTGATGATGGTGTTTAAAATTGGACAATTTTATTTATTGTTCATAAACTGAAGACACTATTTTTTAGATTATTCGTATGCCAAGTGGTTAAGAAATCACCAGTTTGTAATGAATAAGTTATAAATGTAAAAATGATGCAGAGTAAAGTTTCATTGAAGATCCACGAAGAAAAGAACGAAGGAAAGAGAGCTGCATCTGAATAGCAAAAAAAGACGAGAACGCATTCTTACGAAATATGAATATTTAAATGCTCTCTTTTTTTCTCTTTGTTATTCATTGGATGTCGCAAGGTACATTCATGAATTTGTTCTGTCAATTGATGCGATGCACACTTTCCTGTGTATTTTGTTATTCAAACTGTATGCATTCATATTCGCAATGTTCAAAATTATTCTCGAATTATTAATATTTGAGTTAAAAGAACTTCAGTTACAAATAATAATATTTGCAACTCCAAATGCCAAATTTTCGAGATCACAAATTGTAATTTTCTTATATTCAGAATGCAAAAATTATTAATATTTGAATTAAGAAAAATCAGATTCCAAATAATCGTATTTACAATCTTTCAAGCTCAAAGTTTCCAAAGTTACAAATTTCAATTCTCTCAAAATTATTAATATTTGAATTAAGAAAAATCAGATTCCAAATAATCGTATTTACAATCTATCAAGCTCCAAATTCTCTTAAAATTATTAACATTTGAATTAAAATTTTTTAACTCCAAATTTCCAAAGTTAAAAATTTTAATTTTCTTAAATCTCGAATGCAAAAATTATTAATAATAAAAATCAAATTCCAAATAATCGTGGTCGCGGCCGTTCGAGCTTCAAATCTTTCATCCGTTTCGCTTATTTCTTCTTTCAAATTTTGATCTCGCGCGTTCGAAGAACAAATGAAACGAATCTTTCTCTTCGAATTCTTTCGTATTTGTTTCAGTCTGAGTCACTCGAAAAGATCCTGAACGCGTCTCGAATTTCTGCACCAATAACGTTACCAAGGAGTGATCCTCAAAGAATCTGAAAAGAACGAAAGTATCGAGCCGAATCGAAATCGTTTCGTCTCCTGTTTCCATGGCGAGTCCTTTTTATCGAGCGGCTGGATATCCTGGCTGACGTTTCAGCTCGAAAGTTAGAAATGTCTAGTGCCGCGTATAAAAATTGTGAAAAAACCCAGCGGAACTTTCTTTTTTTCTTTCTTTGTTCTTTTTTTTTTGGAAACGTTCGCCAACGTTCAAAGGGTCGAAGATTAATTGGTCGTTTTTACGGAGACGAGAAATTCTGTAACCGACGGAAGAGTTTTGGAATTCGTTGCGATCAAAGGGAAATTTACGATTGTTCTCGTGTTCGTCGGTATTTGCAGAAAAATATTACTTTTACATTTCGCGATTATAATACAATTCGGCAGAGTTCTGGCACGATTTCATGACATAAAAGTTCCTGAAAATATCACTTATGGTACGTCAATTCAAAGCCTAAAGTTTAATGAAAATAACCATGTGCATGTTTTATCGATATTCTTAATACAAAACGCCACGGAGTATCCAATGATCACCGATCGACAACACTGAGCTGTAAATTGACAGAATCAGACATTTTATATTAACACTATCGATGAAACCATTACACGATCATTTTTGCAAATCTTTAAGCTTCAATTTGATATACAACAAGTGTTACTTCGAGAAACTTTTATGTCACGAAATTTCGTTAGAATCTCTACGTTTCGAAACTAGCTATTTCATAATGCAACAACCGAACGTTTTATGACAAACGGGTGTCTTATCGAATACCAATTAATTCACATTGTTTGATGGCTATCTTTCGATTCGTGGAAGAATGAAAAAAAAAAATAGGGATCGACAGGGCAGGGCAGCTGCAGTCACCAGGGCGTCCAGGGTGTAGCGTTTGGCGTCCCGACGCTCCCGTTTCGCGTATGGGCGCCACGGCGCATTCCTGACAAAGTAGTCATCACGCATTCCTGGGACGCAATCGTGAGCCTTCCACCCTCGTTAACGAAAGATGGATTCGTGCGCGCCAGCTTGAAGAGGACGCGTTATTACATTTTATCCGGGGCCAAAGCGAGGAATGCTGCTAAGATCCAGGAAGGGTGAAACAAGCACGGAGTACGCGTGCCTTAAGATCAGAATCCTTCAAACGATGGGAGATTCATCCTTTTGCCGTTGAAAAATTCAAACATTTTCCTATCATTTTAAGATACGTTTGCTTAAGAACGTTATTCAATTGCAAATTGGTTCATCGTTAGTTCTAGCGAAGAAATGGCCATTTTGTGTTAATACAGTATTTTCTGTCAGACTTTAAGCTTTGAATTGGTATGGCACAAGTGGAATTTTGAGGAACTTTTATGTCATGAAATCGTCTCAGATTACAAATGCTTCGAAATTGTCTGTCAACCATTCTGTACTATGAACACCGACGAGGCGTTTATATGACTGTTTTCGTTGAACTTTAAGCTTTAAATCGATATAGGATAAGTGGTATTTTTGAGAAACTTTTATGTCATGAAATTAGATCAGACTGGATAGATTTCGAAATGGAACAAAGAGAAGAAAAGGGAACCGGGTGTCACCCTCGTATACACGCACCCTTAATCAAGTCGTATCGCTCGCTAAGTCGTATAATTTATAATCAATGACGGTAATTTTAAATGCGAACCACCCTACCGTGAATCTTCATGCCGCAACCGGGCCCAAGAATCTTCGATACGTATTATGATGCAGAGACACCCCTTTGCGCGTGACCAAAGGGTGCGCAGTGGGCCACGTGCAGAAAACTTGACTGAAAAAAAAAAAAGAAAAAAGACAAGAATACTTCCAAAAGAGATCATTCATTCTACGAATTTTTTGTTTAAGTCCTATTTCAATCACAGTGTACGATGATATTAGAAAAATTACCTTCGAAGATTTGTATTAACAATATTTCTAGTTTGTTACTTTCTGTTGCTTGAATTACTGATTTTGAAATTTGTAAAATTAATGAATTACACAATTGGAAAGGTGCTGGTTTAAAAATTAGCAATCGAATTGAATTGGTAACTTGATAAGATCGATAGCTTAATACAATATGCAACGATAAATTTTACTCCTGATTATTTGCAAATGGATCGTTTGTCACCGGCGCGTGGATTTGCAGATTATCGATAAGTTCGATGATGTACAAAACATCCTGAAACGTTTCTAGCACGTATCCTATGCAGACACCCCCACCTTCCCCTCGAAGCGTGACCAAAGGGTGTTTAGAAGTCCGCACACAAGGGGGATGATTCTTTCTCCCTGTCACGAAACAACGTTCGAGGCGTATCGGCATAATTACACGGATGGCGTTAGTGTCACATATCCCGGACAATACGTCGAACCGGGAGCCACAGGGAATGGGGTGGATGCACCTGCAAGGAACCATATTTCATCCGACGTATCGGGCCGACTTTTGTGCTTTTATACGCCGTGAAATCGCGAGGGTCATCGGGGTTTCCCTAATTTCTATTATGCCCAGATAAGACCGTGTTAGATATCGACCGATTTCACCATCCCCCAGGGGTTGCTCGAACTTTCCAGGTGATCTCGTTACAAAATTCTATCATAATGATTATGTACGAACAAGTACCGTCAAATCTAAACCTGGAATGATATCGATCCTCAAACGTTCGCCGAATATTGCCCGCCACGATTGACCCACATAATTTAAATACATACCGAACGTGTCTCATAAGTGGACTACCCTATTAGTATCCGAGACGATATCGAAGAATTGTTGGAATGCTATCGAAATAATTGCGATCGTTTCTTTCGACAGACATTGCTTTTGAGTTAAGTTGGAATTTGAAGATCAAAAATTATTTTTCTTAAGAAAAATAAAATAGTCACCGCTGTAATTTCAAAATGGGAAATTTTAATCCAAATAAATAATATTGGTATTGTTTTGTATTGATAGCTAATTAACTTAACATATTTGGCAGGCGCTGCTTTTGAGTTAAGTTGGAATTTGAAGATCAAAAATTATTTTTCTAAGAAAAATAAAATAGTCACCGCTGTAATTTCAAAATGGGAAATTTTAACCCAAATAACATGAATTTACAAAGAAGAGATGCCAAATCCACACAAAGGGTTAATATACCGACTTGCGAAAGTGTTGCGAGTCAAACGAAGAATTTTCCAAATTGTTTCCAGAAACAGGTCCTGAACGATTTTCCAAGGGACATTCGGCGGTATCCGACAAATTCGTGTCACAGACACAAACACCCCTTAACGTATGCTAGCTGTCGGGGCCGATTCACGATCGTAAAGGGCACACCACCAACGTTTCCCCCCTCGATACACACGTGTTCGATCCCGAAAATACTTTGCATCACCATTACCGCCAAACCTGGATGGCCCCCTGCCACCCTCTGCTCCCCCTTTTTGTACGTGTGGCCTTCGAGGCAGGGGCAGGAGAGTTTCATAGTCAACTAGGCGTATCATTGAGCGAAAGGGAGGGAAACAGAGGGGGCGGTGGATCCCTGGACTTTCTGAAGGCGAACAGAGACAAAGAGCCACCGTATATAGGCTTTTATTTGACAAACATCGGGCGCACAAAGGGAGGCATTGTCGCGTATTTACGCGAACTGACAAACGGCCCAAATACTTGATCCAGGCTCGACTCGCGCCGAGGAAGAGTACACGAAGACATCCACCGCGTGTCTTCGGCGATATTGCCTCGGGACGGTATCCATTTTCTTGCCAGGAATGATTCCGTTGCTTCTTCAAAAAGGAAATTTGTTTCATTTTTTTCTTTTTTGCATGGAATTCCTTCGTCCGGATGGTTTTCAATTTTTGGTTCCAGTATGTTCTGTTTTTAACTTACTTTCGTTTCGAATTTCGGAGAATACGAAATTAGAACGATTTTGAACCAATATTTAAACGTTGCTACGTTATCATTCTGGACACTGAAATTTTTACTTAAATTTCGTATTTATTCAAATTATTTAATTATTAAATTATTTTCTAATTTAGTACAAAGACCATTTACAACCATACTTTTAATGTACAATAAAAATTACAGTTTCAACACTTTTAGTTGTATATCCTGATTGGCTAATTCACATCTTTTCTATTTTAAATTAAAATTTATAGCTTAGATTTCTTTAATTAAAATTTTAAACATTTACAAACCAAATCATGTGAAAATATTAAGTATAAACATTATAGATTATAATATAAAAATATTACGGTATCAATTTAGCATAGCAGAATATAGATATTTTGCGCAAATATCAAATAAAGAATATTTTTATTATTCAAAGTGTCCAGAATTCATTCCACCAGTGTAGTAACAGTATTAATATTAGTTTTCACTGTTTTAACATTCGTATACGATGCTAATAATACTGAGGCTAGATATCACTATACCATTCGGTGATTAGTATTACTGATAAAGAAATTAGTATCAGTGTTATTACTATACAATATAGCAATTAATATAATTGACTAATTATGCAGCATAGTAACAATATCAATACCGATTTTTGCCATTTCATATTATTATCAAATACAGTAATAACACAGTAACGATACTACTACTAATTTGAAATATCAAATTGACAAACACTGAAAAGTTAATTTCTAATGTCTATTCGGCTGCAGTAGAAATAACCGGGTATAGTCAGACAAGCATTCATTCGTAAGAATTACATCTTGAAATCCAGAGTGAAAAATATCAGTGTTTAGTCAGACACAAAATAATTGTAATGAATTGTCCACTCACGTTTTCAATTCAAACTTTCTATTTACTACTATAGTAATGCTGTTAAACAGTTTCTGCTTTTTGAAATACAATCGTCATTGTTAAGTAAATTTTCATATCAGACAGATTTTGAAGCATTTCGTGGGGGATCGATTTAAGCACAGAAAACAAAGAAACCCTCGAATCTATGTTTGCCAAATATGATTTCTGTACGGACAATGAATCAGCAAACATCGATGCACTCAATATGTCAATTCTTTTATTATTTCGAGCTCCGTGCCCGTCTGTCTTCCAACGATTCGTAGTCTCGTACCCTGATTCGCCGTAGAAACAAATTATAGCTCCCATTATTTTCCAAAGATTCTTAACCCTTTCACAACTAATTCTATTAATTACAGGGTGTTGTCCTTTTCGAAGAAATCCTTCGATACTTCCTGAAATTTTCTAACAGTAATTCCAATCGCTCCCCCTTGAACATGAACAATTATTATATCAACCGTCACTAAACGAGTTTAAGAGAGGTAACAATTCGAAGCCTGATCACGAAGTATCGTTAAGTACTTATAATTTGTAATTCTTGAAATCCTTTCAATAACAACCTCGATCGTTTTACTTTCCAATAATTATTTATCAAATGAATGGAATCGAGAACGTCGAAAGGTGTGAGAAAAAAAAATCGAAAACCCGAAACAACCCGAAGCTCCCCGCGTCACAATACGTCACTGGCGACGGTCGCTAGATTATTGATCCCCCCAGAAAACCTTTTCCACAACCAGTTGAGCACCGCGTAACCATCTCATCCCCACCGATCCCGTTTCGAGACCAAGGGCGGAACCCAACCGCGCCAATGGTTCGGCTTCGTCAGTTTCCCTCGCGAACCACCGACACTCCGCCCTCGATTTCTCACCCTACCCAGTCTCGGGGGGTTGTACACGATCGTATCAGTGTGTCCGGCCATGGTGGGGGATGATTTTCACCGTCGATGCTGTGGCTGGCGTCAAAAAAGCCTGGGAGACCGTGCCGCCGACACGTACGAGCGCACGACACCTGACCCCGTGTCGAAGATCAGCCCGAAACCACCCTCTGCATCGAACGTAACTCGAGGAAACGGTCGCGAGGATGAAAACCGACGGGAAATCAACGATTCGTCGAGGTTACGCGTCCTTCAGAACGTTGGGGGCTCACAGGATCTTCTCTTGAGATCTGTCACCACGTCGGAGGACGGGAGAGGGTTGAGGGTTGCGATCCAGCTGCCATCAGCTCGGTCAGTCGCGATAAGGACGCTTCGAGTGATCTTCGTGTACTGGTTGATTAAACTGAAGCTGGATCATCGAATTAATTGACTCGTTCTTCTTTTTTCTGTTTGTTTGTTTGTTTGTTTGTTGTTGTTGTTGTTCTTTTTTTTCTCTTTTTCTTCGAGTGATCGACAAGGGTGGAAAAGGATCTTTGGTGATTCTTTTTGTTTTCTCAACGAGTGAAGTTCGTGGGTGAATTTTCGAGGAACCATGTTGGAATTTTACCCACCGCTACCAGGTAGCCTCGGTCGGCAGGGTGAGCCGGGGCCACCGACGATGGCCTCTGCTGCACCACCGATACCGTTTCGGCCTGCCAATGACAATAACAATGGAGGTAAGAGTTTTGGAACCGTTTTCGAAGTAGGATTCGTTCAGAAATTAGGATTCGAATCGAATTATGTCGTAAAGGTGGGATTAAACCTTGATTGATATGCTTGGGAACTTGTAACACACCATATTGTCGCATGGTGTCCACAGCGATTATTCGTCTCGAATAATTCTCAAGGGAAACAAATTGTCGTTGAAAAGGATAAACACTCGCGTACAAAGAATATCATAAATAATTAAAAAATATATAGTTTCTGGAGATTTCAAAGTTTCTAAACTCCTAAAAATATAGTATTTCTTTTTGTCTATTTCTTTGGTTAACCTTGAAATTATTCAATTTCCGGTATCTGCTCTAAAAATTACGAACCGTCGCGTCGTTTGACTATTTTTATCCCTCGTAATTTCTTGATATTTTTAGAAAATATTAAAAAAAATATATATATATTACAATTATTTACAATACTTATTAGTTAATTTCGAACCGTGTGTCGTAAGAGTTTTCGAGTTCAAAGAATTCAGTTAAACTGTAACCGATATCATTTTGGTCCAATGAGCGAAATTGTATAAGTTGTCGAGGCTCCCGTAAATAGAAACTTATTGCATTGCGTTCTGTCAGTGGCGTAGCTTTATCGCTATCGACAATCGATAAGCGACGGAATAAATTTCATGGGTCTGGCGATATTGCTTCGCACCGGAACACCTATCACATTTCTCAGTCTGTCAGCCATATCATTCGAAATAACTCCGTACACATTTATTCCCTTCGTGTCGAAAAAAAAAAGAACGATCCTCCAAAAAGTTCCACGATCAACTAGAATTTCCATCGAAGCAGTCAAATTTTCCAAAACCTAATTTTTTAACGACTCGAAGTTTATTCTACAAGTAGGAGGTCCTATACGATGGGGTAGGGGATGCAAAATATATTAATCTCACTCAAAAGAATCGTGACACGAATCATATTTTAGAGGGGCAAAAAGGGCTGTGTCTAAATTCATAACGAGTAGATTATTGCGACGTTATTTTAATTAACAATCGAACGTAGGTCTAGTTTCTAATCTAGTTCTTGTCGAAGTTATTTCGTAACTACTCATTTTCTAATAAATATATCGCAACGTTAAAGAAAAATACAAAACGGATTGATTTAAAATTAAATAAGATTGCTTCGACCTTAAAGAATGAAAAAGTCTCGATACCTACGTGCGTCAAGTTCAATGTTGCAATTTCACGACAATCGGAGGACTTTTTGCAAACAATCTCACGGTCGAGATCGCTACGATCATCGATTGGACATGATTGCAGAGCCGTCGGTTTCGGTGAAGACGGAATCGGGCCTCCTGGAGACGATATGCGCCGGTTGCGGTCGCACCATATCCGACAAATACGTGATGCAGGTCGCCGGAAGGAACTACCACGAAGAGTGTTTGTCCTGCGCCGCGTGTGCGACACCCCTCACGCATTCCTGTTTCATACGCGAGCTGAAACTCTACTGCAGGTCCGATTACGAGAGGATCTTCGGTGTTAAGTGCGCGAGGTGCATGGAGAAGATCAGTTGTTCGGATTTCGTGCTCAGAGCGCCCGGTTTGGTGTTCCACGTGGAGTGTTTCGCGTGTTGCATGTGCGGCCAACCGTTGCCACCCGGTGCACAGTATTTCCTTCGCCAGGGACAACCGATCTGCAGAAGGGACTACGAGCACGAGTTGTACCTGAACAGTCCTCAAGGTTGGTTCACCGTCCTTCTTCCTGTTCTTCTTTTGGTAGAGTTGTTCCTTCGATACCTTTCGTTGGCTCGTTCTGTGTTTCTGGTGAACTTCAGGGCTGTGAATGATTTTTTATATTCGTTAGAATTTTGGCAATTTTAAGACGTATAATTCGACGATGATTCTAATAATTTGTATGACGTGATTGTTAGGTTCTTTAAGGATTCACGCGGATTACTTTCATCGTGGATGGTTGTTTTATTTTATCTTGTATTACAATTAGGGATTATGCGAATGGTCTTCGAACGCAAATTTGGGAATAATTAATATTTTTTCATTGCAATAATTTTCCAATAAAAAGTCTAGAATCATTGCTGTTTGTTCACGTCCTTTGCGATTACTATCCAAAAGGATATTTATCAAAATAGAGATACCGTGTTTATAACACATTTCGCACCCCTTAACACATTATCTACCGCTCTAGAATGGAAAAGTAAGCCCTACTATTTTATAATTTGACGGTAATTGAGAATTAGGGAGAGTAACCCGTATTTTCCATTTATTCTCGATCGTAGCACGCTTAACTTTCATTATTTCAACAATGTTATAGACGAAAAAAATAATAGTCAAACGTTTGTTAATTGATTTTCAGTTACCAGTGGGTGGTATTGAAAAGTCTATTAGTAGGCTTCCGGTATATAAAGTGTTAACAGTACAATTTTTTAAGTACACAGAAGATCTCTAATTTAGTTAATAATAAAATCTAACATACCAACATCCTTTATTTTAATTTTTTCTTCTCAACGTCTGCCTATAGATATATTTAATTAAAAAGGAGACTTAATTTGCCAGGGAAAAGATACTCGGATATCTCTCCCAAACAAAATTGAATGCAAACCAAGTAGCTCGTTCAGGAAAAAGAAAAACACAGCCGATATATTATTTCTGTTGAAATCGAATAGAATGAAAACTTTGACAGCAAACTGCTCGACTATCACGATCTGTTGAATTGTTTTATGGAATCGAGATTGGCGGTCTTTTCGAACAAACGAAATATTGTTAAACCTACGATCGTGTCTGTGGTTTCACAAAGTTTCGTTCGTAACACGTATCGATTAAAAGAATAAAAGAAAGAAAAAAAGAGAAAATTGACGAACACACGTGCGAGAAACGGATTTGTACATACCTTGTTGCATTGTTCGCAGGTTGTACTGCTACAATCTAAAGACATCCAAAGTAATAACCTGCAGGAATTTCGAATCGAGGCTGTCTCTTTTTCAAGGTAATTAAACTTAAGACAAGCGTAATTAGAAATTCGAACGAAATTCTTTGAACGAATTCGACGAAACGATTGAAAATAAAAAAGAAAAGAAAGAACGAAGACAGGGATACGCCAATCTTTGAATTGGAAATATCGTGTGCGATTTTGAATTTGATTCGTTAAAAATTTCACTGGAACTCGATGTACTCGAGGTGGATGAGGATGAAAGAGCAGTTTGTTAGTCATAGTTTCTTGAAGAAATTTCATTTATTTTGCAAACAACAGGATGCAAAATAAATTTCAATGCAATTTCGTTCAAGTTTGACGTAGTATTATCGATACGAGCCTGATGATCGTCGATGTGGTTATCATTCGTCCATTTTCGTGTTATTTTTCTCTTCCCGTTTACTTTCAACTTTCACCATGTCCTGGGTAGTTTTACTATTTCATTATTAATTAATATATTTAACTACCTTTGCTATAGGCCCACCATTTAACCATTTCTACGACTGCCGTTAAGAAAAATGCGCGAAAATTCTTCGCTTCCAAAATTCACCAGCAAATTTCTTGGGATTTCGATGTTTATTTGGTGGGCGTAAGAGAGGACGATATTTGGTAACGAGATAATCGTCAGATTCGATTTAACGATTGCAGACGATGATTTGCTGGACGAGAATCGACCAAGGGACGGTCGTCGAGGTCCTAAGAGACCAAGGACGATCCTGACGTCGGCACAAAGACGTCAATTCAAGGCGTCGTTCGAGGTCTCACCGAAACCTTGCCGAAAGGTTAGGGAGGCCCTGGCAAAGGACACGGGGCTGAGCGTGCGCGTGGTACAAGTTTGGTTCCAAAATCAACGGGCGAAGATGAAGAAGCTGCAAAGAAAGGCGAAGACAGAGCCTGGATCGGACAAGGAGCCGAAGGAAGAACGTCGAACGGAGAGTCCCCACAGTGATCACAGTAAGCCTCCCGGTATATTAACCCTGTCGCTACGAGAGCCGTATATAGTACGTCCTTGATGAATGAAAAAAAGAAATGTCAAAAGCACGTATTTGTACGTTTCAAAGTTGACCAAGTTTTTAACACTTTACCTACCAAACGCGACTGACAACGTAATTCTGCTTCAAAAAACTGATCGTTGCCAACGTGGTTCTACGACTAAGCCTTTATTATCCGTCAAAGTATATTCTCTAAATTATTCACGTCGCGACAATTACGGTCAATATTTTTTAAATTCAAAAATCTATATTAACGCTTGAACTACCGACCTTTTATGGATACCGAATTTCAAGTGGAAAATAAAACAGAAAAATAAATAAATAAAGAATGAAATATACAGGATGTCTCGGTTGAAGGAGGCCGAGTATCTCCTTCATTTTTAATCGCACTACAAATATTTATGACGTCATTTAAACGGTATTTTTATATAGTTTTTTCAAGGATATCGTTATTTTTTATGATGAAAACTTATATTTTTCTTTATTCCATCTTGTAGCGGCTTATCTTCGGGTGACTTTGGGTACCAAAAATATGATAAAATTGTAGAATAATATTAGTATCACATTTGAACTTATTGTTTACGTTAGAAAGTGCTCAAAAGTCATATCCGTCGGCAACAATAAACGCAATCAGTAATTCAACTGATCCACGTTACGATGGAGCAGAACGGTGCATAAGAGAACAATTTTAAAGGTGGCCATTAGGTGGCCTCCTTTATCTATGACTATAATTTTGGTATTTAATTTAAGAAACACTCAACCAGTCGTTTCGACTGTTTCGGTAGTCCAAGCGTTAATAAATTCTTCGATATCTCTGACAATTACATTTAACCCTTTCGCAGCGACGCACCATACTTTACCAAT
Source organism: Stelis phaeoptera (assembly GCA_943735885.1). NCBI lineage: Eukaryota > Metazoa > Arthropoda > Insecta > Hymenoptera > Megachilidae > Stelis > Stelis phaeoptera. The sequence goes on from OX030933.1 coordinate 12,739,894, forward strand.
TTTCGTGAAAAGTGAAAAGAAAAGAAAAATAAATAAATGACTGCCGTACATAGACAGCACCCGTCGCGAAAGGGTTAACTTGAAAAATAAGAGCTATATCATTAAGGCACAGGACAATAGTATTGATGTATTTCATCCAAAGAATAGGTAACGTGTTAAAAATGTCTGTCACAAAGTTGCCCGTACGTTTTGTGTTGTTGTGACTCGGTCGAATCGATATTTTTCGCGAAGACTGGTTAATGGGGCTCGGAGGGAAAACGTCGCTTGATACAAAACGCCGATTGTCTGATCTCGTTCGCAGGTCATTACTTGAACACCATACACGTGCGCGACGGGGAATCTTCTAGCTTCCCCTCAGCCACCCAACCGCTCAACCCCAATAACCCGTACTCGCCCGACGGTAAGTCTTTTCTCACCGTAAACATTCGTTAACCCTTTGCGAAAGAATCTTAACTCCCACCGAATCGTTGGACGTTGAATTAACCCCTTGACCTAGGATTTCTTTCTTCGACAGGGCTACGTTGGTCGGAGCTAAATGTTGATCGTTTCGGCGTTGAAACGAAAATCACAAGGCAAGCGTTGGCATGCTTTGATTGTGTAAACTGTGATTCAAATTGAACTTATAAAATTCGATTGCGATCAAAGTACGAACGAAAGAACGTTGCCAACTGTAGGGTGAGTCAGGAGTGCGACACGATACCACAGGTCAAGGGGTTAGTCTTGTTCGTAGCAAATTTCTACCTTTATTTCGATTTTAACACGTTGACCGCCTCGGTGGTCGCCGAGATTTTTTACAATCGTATAATTAATAAAAGAAGCGATCAAATAAACTGCGACAATGTTAGCTGTTGAATTGAAAGGTTACATTTGAAAATTAATTAATTGCGTCCTTAACACGTTGGCTGCGGTGACCGGCACCCGACATTTTTTACAATCAAATAATCAATAAAAGAAACGACGAAACAAACCACGGATAGCGTTATCGTTAAGCTAATAATGCTTGCTATCGATTTGAAAGGTTAAATTTGAAAATTAGTTGATTATATTCTTAACAATTAGGATTTCAACGTGTCTGACTACACACGTCAGTTTTCACTGTGGCAGTCAACGTGTTAAGAGAAGTTGTCGAGAAATAACTCGACAATCTGTGTCTTTAGATTGCAAACGGTTGACAAAGAGATTCCAACGCGAGAAATTATTCATTTCGATAGACTACCCTTATCTCATCATTCTAATCGAGGCTTGGAATCAAAAATCGGTTCCTTGGAATCGAACTTTCCAATTGAATTTTCTTAGATCAGTACTTCAATTAATTCACAATTGGTATTAGCTTTCGAGTAGGACTTTAAATTAGTCCACTGTTTCTTCATTTAAAAATTCCATCTAATTACCTTCGTTACTTGCATTTCCCTTCTTCTTTTTTTTTTTTTCGTTTCTTTGTTTCACGATTATTTTGTGTAATTTCAGACGCGTATCCGGGCCATTCGGGGGAGAGTTTCTGCAGCAGCGATTTGTCGTTGGACGGAACGGAAGCTGGCTTCGACTTGGGCGAGAACGAGGGTGGCGGCGGCCAGGAGGGCAGCCATCAGGGTGCCACCCACACCCATCACGGTTCTTCGTCGCACGAGGCGCCATCATTGTCGCAAAGTTTGCACGCCGCGATTCACAATCCCATCGATAAACTGTTCATGATGCAGAGTAGTTACTTCAGTGGCGATCACGCGTAATCCGCGACAAAGGATGCCGTTCCTCGTGGTGTTCGCAACCGGTTACCTGTGGTGGATAGCTGACCCGTCAAGTCGAAACGTGTGGAAACACGCGGCGAACGTCGTACAGCATCGTTTTTTCTTTTCTTCATTTTTCCTTGGTTTTGATTCGTATTTTTATATTACGACCACCTATTTTTTTATTTAATTACGTCCGTCAGAACAATCAATGAAAAGAATAAGGTTGTTGCTGCTTCAAATTATTTGGGTTGATTTAATGGACTAAATCGATTTTATAATTACAATTAATAATTACAAGTGACGATTGATTTTCGAATTGGAATTAGTGGATGGATGTAAGTTGAAAAGTTATGGATCAAAGTGTTAAAATTACATTTATGTAGTTTATAATTAAATTAATATACACGACTACAACTGTTTAAAAAGAAAAGCACATTATACTTTTTATTGATTTCTCAATATTTTATGTTATAATTTATATTACTTTTTCTGTTAAGTTCCTTCGTGACAATTGTTTCTTTTTTTTTTTTGTTCATCTTGTTATATTGTTTAATTGTTTGAATCGTTACTGGATTATTTTATTACGATTGATTTAACGAACGATTTTATTGTTTCCTTTGATTCCATTTATTTAATACTCAGGGTAAAATGCTGTACGACAGATTCCCGATAGTATCATCAGTTCTCAGTGCTAATTATAATTAATATTTAATTTAAGATGGTTCTCGAGGTACCAAGAGAGAATAATACATATTGTGGCGAGGACAATGAGATAGAGAGAGAGAGAGTGAGAGTAAGAGAGAAATGGTTTAAACGAGTAATCGGCGTTTCGATTTAATATTAAACAAATGTATCCCTCGGTTACCGCCTATAAAAATGCATATGTATATTTAAACGTCGACGTACCTTATTTCTATCCCGAGAGATTGTTGTTAAACGAAATTGTGACCCGTCGATTATGAATATTGTCGTTCTGATATGTCGTTGACTCTCTCTGAATAAAAAAGAAAAAAGAATAAGAAAACAAAGATTTATTAACACGATATAATTTCGAGAAAATTTGATTCTGATTATTCAAGTAAACTATGGCCTTGTCAAACAATAATAATGTTTGGGACTTTTAAGGGCTGAAATTTGGAATTTTAAATATCAGAATTTGGAATTCTAAATATTAAGATTTGGAATTTTAAATACTAAAATTTGGGATTCTAAATATTGGAATTTGGAACTTTTAATACTAAAATTTGGGATTCTAAATATTAAAATTTGGAATTTTAAGAAATACTAAAATTTGAAATTCTAGATATTGAAATGTGGAACTTTTAATACTAAAATTTGGAATTATAAATATTGGGATTTGGAATCTTAAATACTAAAATTTGAAATTTCCAATATTAAAATTTGGAATACGAAATATTGAAATTTGGAACTTTTAACACTAAAATTTGGAATTTGGAATCTTAAATAATAAAATTTGGAATACGAAATATTAGAATTTGAAATTCGAAATACTAAAATATGGAATTTCCAATATTCGAATCTGAAATTAATGAAAAATAATCCCAATTATTGACTCAGAAAGGGTCAACGTGAATTGATCAGAGTCAAAGAACGATTGATAAGAAAGCTAACGAACAAACTGTTAGATTCGTCGAAGCATTAATTAGGAACCATACGAGTTAGTGAAAAAAAAAGTTACAATACATTGTATAAAAAAGAAACAACACCTTAGAATCATTGCTTGAAACCCTATTTTTTCCACTATTTTTTCTTTTTCTATTCTAACTAAAAACAAAAAAAAAATAATTATTCACGAGATTACTTATTAGAATAATTAGATTTATCACGATTAGTTAATAGAAAGTTCGTTAATGATCAGTAGTATCTAGATAATTGAAAGTTGATCGAATCGAGGTAAAGATGTAGCATTTTACAATATTTTATATAAACAAATTGTGTCGCTTCACGACATTGTCAAACGTGTCTTGGTAATAATAATTATTCTTCGAAATTATATCGTTGAGACGGGAAGTAGAAATTTGTGTTTTAGAAATACGAACATCGAATCACTGTTTCAATAATAAATGTTTGATTAACCTTTACAAGCTGGGATATAATTGAATCCATAGACAAAATATTTCAGGAATTCCGGACAAAATTGGCTCTTAAAATCCAATTGGATGAACGATTCGGTAACAGGTAATTGCAAATTTATTTGATATAAATATAATTAATGTAGGCGGCAAATTTTGATAGTCGAGAAACTATGATAATTTTGTATAGAAATATTATTTTTGGGGTAGTTTGAAAATTTGGAGTATTATATTTCATGGGGAATTTATAAATTTGGAATACTACATGTACTTTGGGGAATTTAGAACTTTGGAATATTATATTTTGGGGAATTTAGGAATTCACTTTATTGTATTTTTCGAAATTTGGAAACTAGAATTTTATATTTTGAGGAATTTTATTTTTGGGGGAATTTAGAAATTTGGAATATTATATTTGGGGGAATTTAGAAATTTGTTATAGTGTATTTTAAGAAATTTAGAAACTTTGTAATATTATACTTCTAGAAATGTAGAAATTTCGAATATATTTTTACGAATTTAAAAACTGAAATTCTATTTTTTTTTTAGAAATTTATAAATTTCAAACATTATGCTTCTAAGATTTCTGTAACTTTAAAGTGTCATATTTTTAGGACTTCGAAACGAGGGATATTCCTAATCAGGAGAAAGAGCCGAAATAAGTCAGACGGCGCAGGTAAGAATAGAGGGTTTATTATCAGAAATACACTGACGAATAAAATCAACAGAAAAAAAGTATCCTCAAGTTCAAAACATACACACAAAAATGCAGAAAACCTTTAGAAATGTACAAAATTTGACGATCAAATGGACGTGAACGTGATTTTATAAATAATTCTGTTGTTTTCCTAAATCATGGATAAACCGTAAGTACGATTTTCAATTCTTTTCCTCTACTTCAACATCTGCATTTTTAAAATTCCTCTCTAAACTTGAACAAAAATACTACTAATATTTTCAAATATTTCTTCACCACCTTTCATGTCCCAAATTTTCATTTTTAATTCACGAACGATGTTAATTACGGAAGATTACAAACAGGGCGGATTTCAGCTGGGGATGATATTCCTTCCCTCAAGATTCATCAAATCTTCGAAACTTATTTTCCGTAATAAAATCAAATTCCTTTTCACTCGTATCAACATTTTACTAAACTCAAATGCTTCTCATATTTATTTCGATATCGAACGAAATTATTAATAAACAAAATTGTGAGAGAACAGAATTGAAACAGAAACGAATGGATCTTGAAAATAATTGTGCGACGATCGTAATATCAAAACTGGCAAGAAAAATAAAAGGAAACAGGACGAGTTTGTTTTTCACTGGATCGAATCGATCGACGATTTATTAAACGATATTGTTTGATCGCGATCGATCCGTGTGACCGAGTTCCCCGGCAGTGGCGGTACACAAGTAGCGATTTATAATTTGTCATTGTGCATATCATTTTGCACGAGGTGAACTTTGAACTTCGACCAGTTCGTAACTATACTTGTTTGGCAGCTGCGAATCATCGTACGACAGAGTTGGCCATTGTACAAATCAAATTTCATTCCAATAACTTTCGATTCGAAAACTGTAAATAAACTCATAATCTTTTGCCCGATTAAATCCTCGAACAATCTTCGAGTAAAATTTGGAAACAAAGAATAATTTTTATTATTCGATTCGATTCTGTATTCTAATAGCCTTCGATTGAAAAGCGTAAATGAGTGTAAATGAAGTAATCTTTCAGTGGAATAAAAAAAATATACGCATACCCGACTCTGTTGTACTCAAGCTTGTCGAATAAAAAATAAGGCATAACAATCTTCTTTTCTTTTATTTCTTTCTTCTATGCTTTTCCTTTTTTTTTTATTGCTGGAATCGGTCAACTGTCAGATCTTTCTGTTGTTCATTTTCTTTTTTCTTTTCTTAATATACGTTTGTAAACTTGTTCAACGATGATAATCAACAATTCGATAGAAATGCAATTGTTTCGTTCCTGTACAAAATCTTCTTCGATCACAGGTTCCTTTGTCGAGATTCGTTTCGTCGACGATTCTGTTTGTACGGTGATTTCGTGTCTGGTGTTGGGCATCGATTTACAAGAAACGAATAAATTCTTCACTGTCCAACGATCGATTTTAACCCATTAATGGCGAAAATAAAAGCAACATTTCCTTATGGATTTTTCTGTCATAAATTGTTATCCTTTCATTCGTCACCTGTTTATCTTCTTTTTTAATTTAATACGTTGGTTGCCACGAGGGTCACCGGTGACTGGCACCCGAAATTTTTTACAATCAAATATAATTAACAAAAGAAATGACGAAACAAACCACGGATAGCGTTATCATTAAGCTAATAATGCTAGCTATCGATTTGAAAGGTTAAATTTGAAAATTAGTTGATTATATTCTTAATAATTAGGATTTCAATGTGTCTGACTACACACGTGCGTTTTCACTGTGGCAGTCAACGTGTTAACCACGAATCACGTTATTGGATATAATAAACACTTATTGAGCCTACGATAACAAAATTCTGGAATTTCTGGCCGATTTTCCCATAACAATTCGGTTACCCAACCGGTTAAGCAAACACTTACCTACTTTTGTTTATAACAACAGAAACATTGAAAACAACGCGTGTTTCGAACTCTAGGAATTAATGGGTTAATCGATCGATCGTTTTGATAAAAAAATCAAATAATGAAATATCCTTTTACCAGTGGTTCTTCCAAGTATTTCATTTAACACTTTAATTGCCATGGTATTTTAATAAGTGTTATTTAATTCGTTGAGAATAAAATCGCTTCGTAATGGTACTTCTGTCCAATTCGATCGGACAATTAAAGTGTTAATTTTTGCATATGTCTGTTTATTATAAATTTTCCTCTTCAAATAGGAAAATTTGAAAATTTCATATCTTAACAATATTTCGCTATTTTTACAAATTGTCTACTTAGCTTTACTTGCTTAAAATACTTTCAGACGAAAAGAGACATTCGGAGAAGATTAATTCTTCCGTTGAACAACTCTGTTGGGCAGTGCGACTAACGAGTAGCTAGAAATTAGTATAGGCACCATGTTTAATTATTTATAATACTAATCAACGATGTCTAGTAGCGATATATACAGTTTAATTTGATGTTAAATCTATGAGATTTTGTTCGTGAGCTTTTTAAATACTATATATGGAATTTTAACAATTCTAGATCATGCTCCACCTGAAGGAATAGAAATTCTAATAAAATTCTGAAAATTCGTTGATATATTCTTGGATTTTTCATCAATTATTACTTTTCGACATAATCTGCAATGGCACTCGAACAGTTTGCAAATTTCAATATTATTTAATAAAAATCTCATGTGTTTCTATGCAAATTTTTAATCGTCAATCTGATATAATCACAACAGCAACCTTTCAGTGGAACATGATTCCAAACGATATTAATCACAATATTACCCTCCTTCCTTTGCAGCCCAAAATTCAATCAATTTCTCTATAAAATCATTATCGATCATCAACAAGGAGACAAGCTGTGGTAAAACAATTTTTATACACAAAAGGCCACTACACTGGACGACGTACGAATAATCAACCCTGTTCTAAGATTCAACGTCCTATCGAGGTTAAAAACTACTCATCTTCGGTAATTGTGCAAAACAACGAACAGAGATAACTCACGGATTTATAACAAAATACGTACAGATCGATCAAACGATCGAGGGATGCAAGAGGGAGGTGAATCCTTTTTTCTTTCTTTTCAATAAAGGCTTTTGTACTTTTATGCTTACAAAATTTTGCAGAAGATTATTCGAAAATAGTTTGTTTAGAAATATTTTACGTGTCAAATTGAAATTGTTCTGAAATTTTCCAAAGCAATTATAAGAAACAGACCTCGAGTCAATATCTTGTGGTACAACTCCCTCTTGGATCCTTTAATTCTACTACCACCACCAGCAACATGCAAGCTTCGAATTACTTGATTTCATTCATTCAACGGGAAATTCTTGTTTCGTTTCTCTGCCCAACACCGCACGACTGCTGGTCGTTTGTTAAACAAGACATCTAAACAAAAAACACTTTGTTCAAGGTGCGTTAACGCAGAGAAGCATTGCCCGAATGCCGGTCCGCTAGCAATTTCCTTAAACGATCCTCTGCACGCTGCGTTTACTGCCTACCTAACAAGAACAGCTCACGAAGCGACATCTTCGGATCGTGACAAGCCTTGTTACGTTGATAGAGCGGGTTATTATCATTCTTTATGACGTGAATGATCAACAGTTTGAAAATATATATGTTCAATGTTTTAACACTTTGCAAACGAAGATTCAGAAGCTCTATAGATTCAAACAGGCAGATGATTTGCAACTTTTTACTGATAAATTGTATTATTTCTATGCTAAGTTGTATATGAAATAATATTTCATATTCGCAAGCTGAACCATCACTGGACATGTATACCAGACGACAATGCATGAAGGGTTAAATAAACTAACTCTGAAGTAGTTGACTATGGGCCTCAGGGACCTTAGAGGTCCTGGATTATAAAGATTCTATTCTCACAGGAAAAATTGGAATAACGCCCTTTATTTCGCAGTTTGATAGTTATGGAAATGAATTATACATATACGTATAACGCGATCTATCAACGTTTAAAAAGTAATTAACAGTTTGCTGATCCAAAGTTATTTGAAATTTTAACATTTTTAATGTCATACTGGAATCGTAGAATATTTTTCCAATCGGTATAATTTGTAATAAATGTCTTACCTGAAATCGAAAACAGATCCCAATCATTTTTTCAAAATATAAAAATCTATCCTGAAAAAATTCCAATGTCCGATAATCAAAGAATGAAATTTCCAACAACGAGTTCGGTAATGTTTCGAACTGGAAGCTGCTCGACAATTTCCAAAATGGTTAAAATTTCAAAAAATCGACCCGACTTCCGGTATCGAAGAGTTAAGATACGAAAGCAATATCTTCGTGAGCGGTTCTAGTAAATCGCCGCTGTTTAAGCTAAACTGAGACGAGAACCTGCACGGTGTCCCTCTCCCTCCACCTCTTATTCGCCTCTCTCTCCCCCCCCCCCCCTTCTCTTCCTTTTTTCTAGCCACCTTCCTTCGTTTGTTCCTGCGTGGTAGCACGCGAGCCTCACTTGAAGGAGTTGACGATGTCGACGATGCTGACGTAGGTGCCGATCACCAGGCCTAACAGGCCGAACACGATCAGACACATGTTCTTCAGCAGCATGACCATGCATGGACCGAATTCCCGGTCTGGCCAGAGCACGCAGATCTCGATGATCGCTGGAAAAGCGATGCCCAGGGCAGACAAGCATAGGGCGCCGAACAAGGAGATGAAGAGACCCAACCTGGGCACTGCAATGGCCAATGTGACTGGAAGAAGAAAGTTTCTTCGATCACCGGTACTTTGGGATTTGTTAGACGATCATTGGTGTAAGATTGTGTTCTTGAAATAAGATATTTCAAGGAAAGAAGGTGGTTGCTGAAAGAGTTATTTCGTGAGGATATTCATAGGGAATTATGAGTGTGGTATAACACCTGCAAAGTGGTGTTTTGTTGTGATACGCTTGGGGAATTACGAAGAGGATGGATACAATAGCCGCAAGGCGATAATTCGTTACGATACCATTAGGAAATTGTGCAGATAGCATATCGTGATAGTTTTCAACTAGTATTTCTTTGGAAGTGGTATATCATAGTAGCCGCTATAGCATTTTGTTGGAATATGCTTTAAAAATTTCAGTATTCCTACAGTAGGGTTGGTAAATTGAAAACTTGGCATATCAGATTAATTCTAAAACAGTATTTCGAAGTGATACGCTTGGGAAATTGGGAATCCGACACGTCACATTAGTCCAAAATAATATTTCGTTGTTATATGCCTTAAAAATTTCAGTATTCCTACAGTAGGGTTGGAAAATTAGAAACGTGGCATATCAGAAAAATTCTGAAATAGTATTTCGTAGTGATACACTTAGGAAATTGGAAATCCGACACGTCACGTTAGTTCAAAATAATATTTCGTTGTGATATGCCTTAAAAATTTCAGTATTCCTATAGTGGCGTTGGGAAATTGGAAACTTGGAAAAAATATCAATATTCTTGAATTATCGAAATTGTGAGCGTTTCTAGATGAAAAATTATAAATTCGTATACATAAGGTTCACAATATATTAATTTACAATAAGCGTACAATAATTAATTAATATACTTACACGTAGCTAAAGTGATGATCGTACGGCACACGTACTCCCAGAAGGTTTTTCGTTTCTGTACCTTTTGAACCAGATACGTGTTCCATATAATATCGACAGGGACGTATCCTTGAAGGGCATGGGTGATAAAAATCGCAATGGCGAACATGATCTTGATGCTCTGCGCCATTCTGATACCGAATAAACATTTAATTGTCGGTTATTCCGATAGAAGGATATTCAATTGAAGATCACTCACACTTCATCCGCGGGTAAATTGAAAGTAACACTGCCGCCAGCCTGGTCTCCGTACTTAATGTAACCAAAGAACCCCATAAGAATGTACAGGGTCACTATCACTGTCATTCCTATGTTGAGGACACCGCAATAACCGCCGAAATACTGTGGTGTCTTCATGTTGTTCTCCAACGCGATCATCTGCAATTAAAGATTTTCATTTTCGATCTGAAATTACATTTGATTTAAATACTAAATTGCATGTACATTATTCGCGATAGAAAGGTACACCACTAATTGAAATTAAATTTTATTCGTATCTACAAATTTTAGAAAGCAACGCCGTGGATTCAAAATTACTTGGAAAATTATAAAATCGTTCGCAATTTTTACTTAACACGTTGACTGCCACAGTGAAAACGGACGTGTGTAGTCAGACACGTTGAAATCCTAATTATTAAGACTATAATCAACTAATTTTCAAATTTAACCTTTCAAATCGATAGCTAGCATTATTAGCTTAATAATAACGCTATCCGTGGTTTGTTTCGTCATTTCTTTTATTAATTATATGATTGTAAAGAATTTCGGGTGCCGGTTACCGGTGACCCCCGTGGCAGTCAACGTGTTAAATAACAAATTACGAATATTAAGTAATTTTCTATTCGTAGCCTTCGATTTAAAACAAACTTTAATTATCGAAGCATGGGAAATTAATAATTATCCTTCGCAGTTTTAGGAAGAAACGAATTGCAATAAAAAAATTAAAAAACTACCGTTTTCTATCAACAGATTTCGATTAAAAAAAAATTGTATCAATTTTCCCTGCATAATTTCTCCAAATGTACAAAAACAACAATCGTGTCTCGTATTCGTAACAAATGTCTTAATTACGGGCGAAAGAATGATTGAGAACCATCGATGATGATCCGCAACGACAGGATGAGAACAACGGGGAAATAATATCGCGTATCGCATTGACGCACTGGACGATCTGATCACGGCAATCTCAAAGTTGTTCCGTAAGTGGCCGTTTATTTGTTTATTAACTCGATGCGGCAGCGTCGTTGATCTATTCTAAACAGAGACGCAAGCCATCGCGGGAAATGATCGACGAGGCCAACCGATAGATCTTACGAGAGTAAAATTATAAAATCGATTCGACGATCTCGATATTGCACTGAATTGCTTGCCATCGACAAACACAGAAAATATTCCATACAATCCTATCACTGTATCTAATTTTTCTAATGTTTCTAATTTTATATACTTCTTTTTAGTCAAAATTGAAGCTGACCGTTCATCCGTTGAACTCTTGATTTTTTTTTTAAGATCAAAGCACAGTTCATTTATTTATTGCCAACGAGTAAACTTTCTAAAATTAACAGGATAGAAATATCTTAGATAATGATTAGACTCACCACGCCAACAGCTTCTAGAGCGAACAGGGTGGTACCGAAATAAAGGGAGAAATTTCTCAGTGTTCCAAACATTTCTCTCTCGCTGGGGGACGGCAAATCTTTGAACATGTAAACCAGAATCATAGCCAAACCGACGAATGTAATTATGTTCGCCAGGGTGGAGAACGGCGCGAGCAGCTTCAGGTTCCTAATGTAATTGATCAAAATCAAGGGTAGCAATAAAATGAGCATGTGCGTTTTAACATCCAACGGTTCCCAGTACTGGTCAGCCACCTGTGTTCATCAACATAACAGACAGAATGAAATCAATTTGTTCGGATCGTGGATTCGTAGAATTTTTCTTTCACTTCTTTCATTTGATTCGATCTCTTTTTTTTTATTTATTTATATATGTATATATGTATATTATTTCGTTAGAAGAAAATATTCTTGTCCAGTTCAATTTTTTTTTTTTTTTTGGAGAGGGGATGGTATTGATTTTCCACCAAATTCCCTGCTTCTGCTATTTACCTGCTTGATATTCGACGCTACAAATACGATATAAACGCAGCATATCCCCAATTGATACGCTACCATGAACCCGTCTACGAGTCCTCTGCAAATATAACAGCAACCTTCGTGTTACAATCGAACGGCCTTTCGCCGGTTTGGTTTCTTTAGTTTTTCTTTTGATCTCTTTTTTTTTTATTGTGAAGTAGTGATTTGTGGATGCTTCGTGTGCGTGAATTGATTTTATGAACGAAACGATCGCAATCTTCTCTTCTTTGAGAAAATTATGAAACGAAAAGGTAGCGAAAACGAAAGAAAAACGAGATACGCAAGTTTGTTCGTAACGTTCCTTTTATTTTCTCTCGTGCTGACAGAAACGTTTTGCGAGCGACGCGGTGTAGGTTAACTTTGATGGCATGAATTTTGATTATCGATTGAAGTAAAATTGAAAGAATTTGAATTACCTTTGAAAATTGAGAAGCTTCAGAACTAGTTTCATTCATAATTAGTTAGTAATTTGAAGTTACATCGAGGCGATTTCGTGCGATATAAGTAGATACAGTCGGCGATGGTCAGACAGCTTGTTCGGCTGCGTTTCCGATTACTCATTCTCGAACGTACGTGTTTCGTAAATATTTTGAAATTTGATTTCAATTTAAAATGTATTAAAGACATTTGTATTACGTTGTTGCATGTCAATCGGCTGATTTTGATATATGAACAGTTTAATATGATTTCATGACATAAAAGTATCTAAAAATTACACTTATGCTATATCATTTTGAAGCTTAGAGTTCAATACATATATCTACGTAAAACTTCTTTTACAAATCATAATTAAAAAATTCACGGCTCAAATAATATTTATATCATTATTGTAATTCCTCAGATTTTTCTGAACAAATTAGCCATTTTGCTTGCAACAATATAACACAATAATTGATCGTCTCTTGAATTAAATTACTCGAATCAATACTGAATCGATGATGACCAAACTGGAAACGTTTATGCAAATATAAATTGTATAAAACATCTTCTCCTACCAAATAAATTTTTAATAACATAATATACGTTAATTTCACAAAATTTATATATTTAAAACACTTTGAACGATTTGAATAATTTTCTTGTGGATATAATATATCTGACACATTTTAGTGTATTTGAAACGCATAAATGTTCATCAGTTTTTGTCAGTTTCCAAGGAAATTAGGAAAGATAATGAATCACAGACGAGTATGATCGTATGGATGTGTGTAGGTGTGTGTAGGTGTACGATCGATTCTTACTTACGGTGCATAAGGTGCGAACCATTTGACACAAACTGGACCTTCCTCGAGAGCGTACTTCATACTCAAAGGATAACTCAATATAGGAACTCTTAACCGTTTACACATTCTGTACTGAGCTTTTATTAGTACGTGCAAACAATAAGTGCATAACACTCCTATGATCACTGTGGCTATCACACCGGTAATAAGTCCACTGTTGCAGAATGCGTTTGGCATCGCCAGAATTCCTGTACCCAGGCTTCCCTTCAGCAAGTGTATCAGGGTCTCCGCGTTTCTACAAAGAAGAAAGTAAATATATTGAAATATCTGGAGAAAATATGGCGTACTTGAAGCTAGGATAGATAATATTTCAAGAAGAGTTGAAAAATATTCTAAGTTTAAATTTTCCAATTTAGAAAAATTCCGTATTTAAATTGCCAATTCTATAAAATTCTAGTATTAAAATCCCCAATTCTGAAAAATTCTGAAACTAAATTTCCCAAACCTGAAATATTCTAAATCTAAATTCCCCAAGTTCAAAAAATTCTAAATTAAAATTCCCCAAATCTAAAAAATTCCATCTCTAAATTCCCCAAATCCAAAAAATTCTAAATTTAAGTTCCCCAAATTTAAAAAATTCCATCTTTAAATTCCTCAAATCTAAAAAATTCTAAAACTAAATTCCCCAATTCTGAAAAATTCTGAAATTAAATTCCCCAAATCCAAAAAATTCTAAATTAAAGTTCTCCGAATTCAAAAAATTCTAAATTTAAATTCTTCAACTGAAAAATTCTAAATTTAAATTCCCCAAATCTAAAAAATTCTAAATCAAAATTCCCCAACCCAAAAAAAATGTTTAATATGTTGGGTATGAAAAATTCAAAAAATTTCTAAAATTAAATTTAAACCACATTCGTTCCAATGACTCATAAAACAATGAGACCTACGAACAGCAATTTGAAACCTCCATACAATCAATTTCTCCGATCACTTATGAAATAAATAATAAATAATCTCCGAATACAATTATTTATGAAATACTTACGAAGTTGGATTTGGCCTGTTTCGATGTTTATGGGGGTCATAATCTTCTACATTCGTAGCTGGCGATATTGGTGCTTCCGATGAATTTAGTCCACTTCCGGCAATTTCATTATTAACCCTGTAACAGGATCAATTTACGAATGTAATCGTTGTTCACCAACTTCTTTATGTTTTTTTTTTTTTTTTTTATTATATTATATCTTTGTGAATCGTTACAAATCATGATTAATTGAAAAACCTTACGACAAAACAGGTACACTCATCGTTTTTAACAACTTTCTGAATCGTAATGCACAATAATAAATAACAAAGATTATTTAGATATACCAACAGAGCTGTAGCCAGAAAACGAACAATTTCATAATTATATTTTTCTTTCAAATTTATCGGAGTTGCATCCCTTTAATTGCAAGGTCTTCAATTATCGAAAGCAAACGATCATAAACAATCCCGAGTATATCTAATGAAACTTGAACGGTGCGTTTCAATTTTAACTTGATTGAACTTTGAACGATATCGAATGGAATCGACTGCTTTTATCCACAGGGAACACCCTGTTAAGTAGAATAAGACGTACTTGTACGGACTCTCGGAACCGATCAGCTGCATGTTTATCGTCTCCTCCTTGGCGTTCTCCATCTTTATTGGTCGTTCAATTTTCTCCTGCCAATTCAAACAATTTTTCATAAATGCATCAATGGCTAACGCCTCAAATTTTGATTGATTAATAATAAAACAAACAAAAAGAAAACGAGGAAACAAATGAAATTAAACCTTTCGCTACGGTAATTGAAATTTAGAACTTTTCCAGATTGGATACCTTGAATTTAGCATTTCTCGAAATTAGGTTTTTTAGAACTTTTTAGAGTTGGGGCAATTGAAGTTTGAAATTTTTCAAAACAAGGCAATCGATATTTGGCATTTTCTCAAACCGGTTGACTTAAATTTAGAATTCCTTAAAATTTGGCAATTTAAATTTAGAATTATTACAAATTGGCTAATTTGAAATAAAAATTTTTGCAAATTGGCTAATTTAAATTTCGAATTTTTCAGAATTAAGTAACTTAAACAAAAAGTGCTACAAATCCAAGGAAGACTCGACGAAATATGAATCTTCTTCTTTCGAGGCTTTCATGCATGAAAAATCAAATAATTAAATTTCGAAATTCACGCGGATGATCGTTCGTGGCACGTGTTCGGCAAGGATCAGAGAATCGACCCAGATATCCGATGCATCAAAGATCCTAATCAATTAGCGGAAATAGAACAACGGTAGAAAGAGGGGGAAGAATGCAGAAATCAAAAATGGCAATTCATCATTGCGAATCTGTTGAATCGAAGGGGGTTGGAGAGAGGGAGCAAGGAGGCTCGTCGTGTCTAGCTTTAGAACATTCTTTCGCGAACTGATTGCTCTTAATTATTGCATTGAGGTCAAATGTAGTTAACTTACTGAAGGTTATATGTGCAGCAAGCGTATTCTCACTTTTGCACGATCAATTGATCCACGGTTCGTTCTGTCTTCGAATGATAAAGCGACGATCGGATTCGTCTCGAGACGTCTTTGGCAAAAGAATGGAATTGAATAACTCGAAACATCTTCCATTTTAACCCGTTCGATGGCACGTTTTTCCGAACTCTTTCGGCGGGTAAAAGAATAAAATGGAAGAAGATACTGGTAATATCTTTCAAAAAAAAAGCTGCGTTTCTTTTAACCTGCGATTTGCGATTTAAAATTCCAATCGATCCGAAATAATGCAATAATAAGGCAATTTGTTGAGTAATCAGGGTAAATGATAAACCGGCTGATTCTTCGAAACAAGGAATCATAATATTCAGAGATAAGGAGATCATTATTTAGTTAGCATACGAGATGGAGGGAATGGCGACACGCGATTTCACTTTGATTGAATAATGATACTTTGCGAAGATGCGACAATGAACGCGAACGTGATTTGTTCAAATTTTGAGAAACTATAAATCGAGAAATTTTAGAAAACAAAATATTCAGATATTTTTGTGTAATTTCAAACGATAGTGGGGAATAGAATCGCAAACGAGTAAAATATATTGTAAATATTATTGTTGATGGAAATATCGATTGTTGTATGCAACAGGGTTGAATAACCGTGAAATCTTCCACGGTGTCGAGCGAATCCTTGACACAGCCTCGTCTGGCGTGACAAGTTAAATTCGGCGCTCATTTATCTATGTCAATGGTACTTCTTAACGCGTTACAATAGGACCTGGTGTAACAGCCATTACATGACCGGCTGTTGAAGAATTTTATTTGGTCGTTGACATTGTATCCTTCCTATTAGCCTCACTAGCGTATCATTCTTTCGTCGGATGCGTGGATGTGCAATAATTCGAAATTAATTTCATTGGACTTGTTAATTTATAAGTAGAATCGGATGACTTAAATTTAGGATTTTTGCAAACTCGGTAACTTGAAATTAGAATTTTTCACAATTAGGTAATTTGAATTTAGAATTTTTTAGAATGAGATAACTCAAATTTAGGATTTCTAAAAATTGGTAATTTCAATTTAGAACCTTTCAAATTTATGGTAATTATAATTTAGAATTTTTCACAATTGGGGTGATTTAAATTTAGAATTTTGCAGAATGAGATAACTCAAATTTAGAATTTCTAAAAATTGGTAATTTTAATTTAGAACCTTTCAAATTTATGGTAATTTAAATTTAGAATTTTTCACAATTGGGGTGATTTATATTTAGAATTTTTCAGAATTAGATAACCTAAGCTTAGAATTTCTAAAAATTGGTAATTTCAATTTAGAACCTTTCAAAATTAGGGTGATTTGAATTTAGTTTTCCAGAATTAGATAACCTAAGCTTAGAATTTCTAAAAATTGGTAATTTCAATTCAGAACCTTCCAAATTTATAGTAATTTAAATTTCGAATTTTTCCAAATTAAGGTAATTTAAATATATGTATAGTTTTTCAGAATTAGATAACCTAAGCTTAGAATTTCTAAAAATTGGTAATCTAAATTTAAAGCCTTTCAAAATTAGGTAATTTAAATTTAGAATTTTTCCAAATCGGATAATTTAAATTTAGAAATTTTTCAGAATTAGATAATCTAAACTTAGAACTTCTAGAAATTGGTAATTTAAATTTAGTACCTTTCAAAATTAGGTAATTTAGAATTTTTCCAAATTCGATCATTTAAATTTAGAAATTTTTCAAGCCGAGTAATTTAAATTTCGAACATTTCAAAACTGATTAATTTAAATATAAAATGTCTCATTAATGTAAATTAATTAACTAATAAGTTTCTTGCCGTACGGAGGAAGAAATAATTCATGTTTCTATTTACAAAGAAGTAGGTACCGTTTGTCAATAGAAATTGTAAAGTAACTTGATTCAACGTGCAAAAGCGTAGTCAGGAAGGAACAATTAGGTTAAAATCGTATCGGACGATTAAGTTACGCAATCAGAAACCGGACGATCGCTGTTTGTCGAACGTTTAGCAAGTTCAAGCTCGTCAACCTTACTCTTGCACGTGAATCCTCTGTTTCCTTTAACCCTGATTAAATTACTCCAACGAACACGAAATGCACTACATAATTTAATCGCCAATCGATTAGAATCTGAATTGAAACAATAATTATCGATGTTGCAATTAGAAGCGGGGAACTTAATCCATTTCTTTAAGTCGATAATTAAAATGTTAATCATTGTTACCTGTTATGCTGAAAACAGAATCGTTTCTTCTTAAAAAAAAAAAAAAATACACCGCTTCACACGTTTGTTGAGCTGTTTCGGTAATCTTTGATTTTTCCCTGTAAAATACAAGAAATTTGAATTTTAATATTTCATCACGATACAGCTCGAATTGTAGTGGAATGTATCTAGATAAAATATTCAACATAAGTAAAACCGCTACTCTAATTTCAAATGTAACATAAAATATTTTACTCAAGAGTTACTTAAATTTCTAATTGTTCAGGATGACATACAAATTAAGTAGAATGACCACTTCATCCATTACGTTAATTTTAAACGTAATCCAATATACTTTACTTAATCGATGTCCAAATTACCAATCGTTCAAAGTGATCCATCAAATAAATATAATATCCTTGCTCAAACGAGCACTTAATCGGTTGCTTTAATTTTCAGCACACTCTACTTAATGAGTACCTCGCTTTACGGCCTAGATACGTTCTGGAAAAGTTGGCCGTAAAGCGAAAAGCCGTATAACGAATCAATTATTAACTGACTTCGAAAAGGAGGTTACTCAACTCGATCAGTATATTTTTTCTTTTCTTCTTTTGATACAAAGAAAGAAGCTGGAACTTTCACGGAGCGAGTAAACACAAGGTCGCTAACAGTACAGCATTTTTTCTTTTTGTCGTATAACGAAACATTGTTGGCCGTAAATCGAAAAAGTGCCATAATTAAAAAAGATCGTATAACAAGATATGAGTGTATTCTAATTATACGTAATCGAACTTATTAAATACATCACCTGCTCAACCGAGCCTACGAACCAGTAACCTAACACTCGCGACATTTAATATTCCCCAAATCCTAATACAACCTACTTTCCAGGTACGAAAATAATGCGTTGCTCAAAATAAATACAGAACTACGTGCTCGAACTATCCGAACATTCATCCACGATAACAACACAACCGTCGTCCCTTCTTTTTCTTTCGTTACCATGGAATTTTGGTCCATCCTCAAGAATCGCGTTAATTACATCTGATAGTGTACCTTGGCACCGGTGTTCGAAAGTCTCCAAATCACGTTACGCTCTAGAAACTGTTCTTTGAAATTTAATACCGGCAAAAGCTTGACTGTTTTGTGTACAAAGAAAAAGAAATTCTAAAATCTACACCAATGTTAACCCGTTAACCTTGCGAGATGGTATTCGAATACTAATATCGTTGATAACTTTATAATTCTGTAATGTTGCTTCTTGCGTTCTCAATTTCACAGTTTCTGTTTGTAGCGAGATTAGGTGTTGTTAATAGTATAATTATTAGCACTGTATAAATTGTAATACCATACTAATATTATAACCTGTTCATACTAAATATTTAATTATCAATGCCTGGGCAGTTAATTAAATTCTTTCTTTCCCCTCTAATTGAAAGTTTTGACATTTTAATCAATATTAGTGCTAGGAAAGTATTAATTATTGTAATCTTATTGTTAGTCCTAATCTACTTAATCGCAACTTATGTAATTAATATCGACGGCCAAAACGAGGATCAACCGGTTGAAGTGGATAAACAGAATACCGACAGAATTGGAACATAATATTTTCAATCTGAAAAAGAGCAAAATGAAATGAACGACAAGAATGACGTCGGTTAAAACACTCGAACAATTGAAGCGGTTGAAACGCTAGTAGCATAGGCTACTTGGCTTAAGTATAGTAATCGATCTCCTAATTCTTACTTCCTCGGGTCGCATTAGGGGAACACGTCAACCGGCTCGTCAACGCTCAGCCCCGACAACAATATCACCAGAATATATTTACTCGTCCTCTAATTTTAGACGGCGAAAGCATTTTGCCCACCTGATCAACGAAAGCCATTCAGTTACGCGTGACATAACTCGAAATCTTGGAATTATATTGCTGAATCTGCCACCTGGCTCTTAAGCCACCTGTTCAAGTAGAAACAGATTTATCGTCTGGTTCGGTTTTTGGTTCGTTGAGTACCTCGAGGGTCAATGGTGGCCGCTAGTATTGCATACTGTTGCAGTATAGTATTGTAATAGTATAATACTTCAAGGAATATAAAATTTCAAAAGCACTACAGAATTGTAATCATCTAACATTATAGTATAGTAATTACCACCACCCTTATAAAACTAATTAGTCGACCATCAATGCACTTGTAAAGATTTAACGTCTCGTGGTATCACGATGGCGCCGACTTTCATTTATTCCTTGGCACGCACGCAGAAAAATTCTAATGTACTTTTAACGCTCCTTCAACTATGCCGAACATATTTTATAACGGGATAGAAGAATCTGAAGAATTATTACAACGTCATGTTATACACGTTACTTGCAGCGTTTCAGACTATATTTATGAAAAATCAGTAGATTTTATGAAAATTCAAATTTGCAACTAAAAAAGAAATTTCAAACTGATACAATAATCTGAAATGCCAAAATGAACACTATTGGTCCATACGGGATACCTTGTATCTTGTATACAAACGAACAAATTCCTAGATAAGGTAAATATATCCAATATAGCCTACTCACGGTTTAGAAACTATAATTTTCTTTTCCATTTATAAGGGGGGTTGAAATCGACGGAGCATCCAAGGATTCAAGGTACCAAAAGACACAATCGGACCGTATCGAATGGCATGCGTAAAATTTCAATCGTGGCAAAACTCGTGGAGAGGAAGTTAAATCAATGGAGCATTACGTGAAAAATTCGAAGCTGACCCGAGGATTTAGGACACCGAAAGTACACGATCGGACCGTGTTGAGTGACGGAAATATTCGCTGATTTCTGTTGGGATCCAGACTCACCAGACGAAACACATCCGCGAAGAGGAAAACGGGAAATCTGCACGGGCCGCCAGATGGAAACTGTAATCAATCCAACGGGAAAAACTTCCTAACGCTAATGCGGCCGCGACGGAGGATGTCTAACGACTGGGGTCGTGCTGAACCGCGGAACATTTCAATTTCCAACGGGCAACCCGTTCGCGGACTACACGTCACGTGATGCAGCTTATAGAAACTGCACTCACGGGATGATTTAAAAGCGGCTGCTGAAACGAACGGGCGGACAGTGCGCCGCCGACTATGGGGACGAACGGATCTGACCCGATTCGTACATCTTATCTTATGAGACGATGTGTGTCGAAAGTATTTGTGATGATAAAAAGGCGTAAAAAAGAATTCGATAAAAGAATGATCGAGATTTGTATAGGTTTTCGTGACAATTTCACGGTGTTGGAGGAAGGTTGATCCCGGTGGAGATTCTTGGCGACTACCGGTACGTGATCGTTGGTTCATTGTTTATTATTTGTGGATTTTTTGTTTCGAGTCTTTGGATATCTTACGTTCGACAACTGTCATCGTAATATTTTGTACTCTGCGATAAATAAAGTCGAAATTATGGGTAAAAATCGTATTTGGGTGCGACGACGACACGATATTGGTTCAAATAAGAGAAAAATAGAAATATGGATAGTTTTAATTTATAATCTTATCCATCTAGTTTTGTATAAATAGTTATTATTTGTATTGAATTAATTATGTTACGTGTGATTGTGCCAGCTGCGACTTTAGCATAAAACGAAGGACGATCGGTGACTTGGGCGAAGAAGGAAATAACTTTCGCCAGATTTTCAAGGATAATAAAAGACGGCTAAACGCAACGATTTGGCGATGCGAAATGGTATAAATACACATTCGCGTCGACTTTCGAACAGAAGTTATCGATTGACCCACAAAAGGAATCTCAACCGTACGAGCACAGCGAAAGGTCGTGTTTCTGGAAAATTAATTAAACGCAACCAAAAATCATCCCCTCTTCATCGATTCGGAATCGAATGTGATCAAAGGATTCGTTCGGATTCTATTTTAAAACGTATTATCGTATCCGCAATGATCGCTTGATAATTAAACATTTGATTGGTTTATCGACCACTTCGTTTCATCAAATTCTTATCGTCCTAAACATGAAAGGAAGATCCTGAGAATCCCCCTCCCCCTCTACTCCACATATGAAGTATCCCAATTTTATAAAATTCTAATAACTTTTAGTTTCAGTAACTTTAATAACTGTTGTAACTGTTTTGTTTTTCATATTGACGACAGCTCTTTAGATTATAATTTATATTAGTAAATAATATTAACTCAATCTATAATTTATAAATAGAGATAAGAATTCGACGAGATCGAGTTATCGTAACTCTCAAAATATCTTAAATTAAACAAAAAACTTTTTTACATTCCCGCACTAAAAGATATCTTTGAAGAATGCTTGTTTGTATTTACAAAAAAAAATCTGGTCAATCAATGCGACGATCGATCAAACTGTTTCGTCCAATGTCGTCAAGAAATAAATACGTCAATTCTGGATCATTCTGCAATCACGGTGACTATGCTTTTGACGAAATACTCTGGCTCAAAGTGCAACGTGCGTTCGATAATGATTATCGTGGCGCTGAGTTAATCGGTTATCATGATAAACGACAAAAATAAAAGGTTGTCTTTTAGCTGTTGATTCTTATCGATCGACGATTTATTACATCTATGATATACCTGCGATACCATCATTATGGTGTTGCTTGTTCAAACAGGTACACGACGAGTTTAAAGAGGAATATATCGATCCATATATGTATGTACAGGGCGAGTCAGAAACAATTACCACTTTGATTTTATCAATAAATGTTTGCGATATGATGTTTTAGGAGTCTAAGCGGATGGATAAATTTTGAGTTTCGGGGACTTATGTTATCCGAGATGTCAGGGTGATGTTGAGAATTTTAAGTTGAAATTATATTCACCCTGTATAAGGTCTAACTTACAATATATCCCTAAAAAGTGAAAATTACTCTACAATCGCGTTAATAAATAAAGTAAAACATTCTTGTGCTACCAAAAATCAATCAAATAAACTAAACAGTAACTTCGAGTAACACAGCTGCTCCGGAAAGGTAAAAATCCTCACCACACTACTGTAACCTTTTTTGTAAAATTACACGAATGAAAGATATAATTGGTTTCCAGTGAAAAATGGCGTAAGTATCATCTTTTTCTACAAAACTCATGAATGAAAGTTATTTGTCAACTGATATTAGATCAAATAAACCAAACTTCCGTATGAGAGTTAATTATCCTTCGCTAAATTTCACTCTGCAACCACACCAACAAAAGAAACTGAACGAAACATTCGTACACCACGAAGAACCGATAAAACAGAACCATCACCTTAAAGTACACCACC
Organism: Stelis phaeoptera; assembly: GCA_943735885.1. Taxonomy (NCBI): domain Eukaryota; kingdom Metazoa; phylum Arthropoda; class Insecta; order Hymenoptera; family Megachilidae; genus Stelis; species Stelis phaeoptera. The sequence continues at coordinate 12,763,353 of OX030933.1, forward strand.
TCTATACATCAAGAACACCCTGCCTGTAGGTCACCGTTACATAATCAATCTTCCCATCTACCTCTCGTAGAACCGTGCCTTACAAAAGTGGCGATTTATGAATTAAGATCACGAAGCAATAAAAATCTCCTAAGAAACATACTCCTCGAGTTGTGTCACTTTTGAAATACTTGAAACTGCGTCAACTAATCAATCCGCAGTTACACGAATCCCCTGACGCCTTCGAATCCATGGATCCTCCAGCGGCAAGAGGGAAACACACCCAGGCTCTTCTTCTCTACCTACTGGCACAGCTTTTTACTCTACTCAACTTACGTCGACTGGTTGATAGTCGATGCTAAACCGCCGAGAAACACGAGGATGCGTGTGCTGACGGCACACACAGGGACGAACCTCTTTCCGACATGGGGTCGCGTGCACACGTGCAACGAGAGCTCGTGTAACTGGCTGCGAACTGGGGTTGCCCGGAGGTATGCGGGGGCCAGCCACCCCGGCACAACGATCCATACCGCCCTGTCCTGAGAACGACATCTCATGGCGTCTGCGTCGAACTCCATCGCGAACTTTCACCTGCGTCCTGCTGCTATAGATGACCTTATTTCGCGTCAACCAGCTTCCACGTGAACGGGTGTGAGTAAGTCGTTCGTTGTCGTTGTCTGTTCCTGACCATGCTGACACACAGCGATCCTTCTCGAGCTTTTTTCTGTTGAAGGAGTTGATACAGTGAATTGGATTATGAGAGTTAGGAACGATGGGTCTTTCATTTATTTCGTACTGATTCTTTCTTCGGATCAAGGTTAAACTCATCCTTACCAGCCACGGAAGGATGGAATCTCGGGATTATTGCAAAATGAGGTTCTACGTTGCTATGATGGTGAATTTGAGATGATAGGCGGATGCGTGGCGTTGTCCCTTGAAATGAAAACGCAAACTCTTACTTCTATAAATATATTTATTCGTGAATTATCTAACCGATCATATCAAAATATCACGCGGGTCTTTTAATGAAATACTTTATTCGTCCGTGACGCTTAAAGATCACGGCTGTGAACAAACGATAAAAACAGTTTCGTGTCAGAAAGAAAAGAGAGAAAACGAATAAGCTTAACGTTGACGTGACAAATTTACAATGAAACACGATTCCTCGACATTCATCCACGCTGCGGACGCACCAAACGGATCGTCCTTTCCATTTTTGTTTTGTTTCCCTGTCTTTTGTCGAGTTGCGAATGATCCATTCGGTCTCGCACTAACAATTATTGATCGAAATGTATTTATAAAATACATCCTTGGTGAACAAGAAGATCCTGGTCCAAGCGACACCAGACTCGGTTCAATCGATGAAACGACCGATTTTGTTTCGCTATCTGTTATCACAATTAATCCCACGGTGTGCCGCCCTTGCCGGACAACGACCCTGTCTTCTGCCTCGTAACCCTTCTTGCCACCCCACTTCATGTTCTCCTCGTTTAACCCTCCTCGTTTCACGAGAAACTGTGGATAATGTTGTGGAGGCTCGTGTACGTTCCCACAATAAGACCTAGCAGTCCAAATAGGATCAAGGACATGTTCTTAGCTAACATAAGGGCCTTCTCGGTGCCTGTGCTCACGTTCCAGAATGTACAAATTTGAATGATGGCGGGGAACATCAGACCCAAGCCGGATAAACACAGAGCGCCGAACAGAGAAATGAAGAGCTCCAGTTCGGGAATCACCACGGCTAATAAGACTGAAAAAATATACAAAAAGGGACGATTAGATTATAATTAGCGTTTTAGAATAATGGTGGTGTAACTCTGATTATTGATTTTATTCAGAAAAACTGACTTCTGTGGATTTTAAAATGTATGTCTTGGTTTTAATCCTTTGACGCTAAATGTAGTATAGCAGTACCGCGGCAATAAATTAGAAATACACCACAATTATTCAAAATAATACATATTTTTCTTGACTTGTTTTTTTTTTTTCAAAATCTTCTCGTTGCATTAGTATCTTACATGTTAGAAGAACCAGGGCAGTCCTAACGACGTACTCCAAAAGAACTTTGTGCTTGTTTTTCTCGAAATTTGGCGCGAGATACTCGTTCCAGACGATATCGATCGCTACGTAACATTGAATCGGATGAGTGAAGAAAATGGCCACGGATAAAAGGATCTGTACGCTTTTCGCCAACGCCAAAGGCTCCTCCAAGCTGAAAGTGATACTACCACCGACGGAGCTACCATAGCGGATGTATCCGAAAAAGCCTATCGCCGTATACAGTGCGACTATAATGCCCATTCCTATGTTCAGAACACCGAAGGACTTTATGAAGCTCTTCGGGTTCTTCATCTCGTTCTCCAATGGCATGATCTGTAATCAAATTGATGGAAAATGTTAGAGTAACGGGTCTGAAATTATAATAAAGTGGAACTTTTATCTTTCCTCGAAATTTCAAGGCTTCAAAGTTCCAAAATTTCATATTTCAAGATTACAAAAACGAAGAAACGAAAAATCACTCACCACCCCTATAGCTTCAAGAGCGAACAGTACGGTGCCGAAATAAAGCGGGAAATTTTTCACGTTACCGATCGGTTCACGGTTTTCGAAAGACAACGGCTCCCTGAAGATATAGTACAATATGATCCCAAAACTGGCGAACGTGATGCAGTTGGCAATAGTTGAGCACGGCGCCAGGAATTTCAGATTCCTGATCCAATTGACAAGAATCAACGGCAACAAGATTGCCAGCATATACAATCTGACATCTACGTTTGGTAAGTATGTCGACAATGCCTAAAAACGATAAAAAGAATGCTGTAATAAAATTAACCGAACAACGCTGGCATATTAAAAATTGATAAAGGGGTTTATTAAACCTTTGAATTCGAATGGCGTATGTATACGTTCTTACGCGTCTATTAATGTATACAGATCGATGATAGATTTTAAGTATTAAATTCTGAAAAGTAAATAGTAAGGAAACAAGTAGTCTAGTGAAGTGCAGTGAGTAGTAAGTATTTGGGAGCGAGTGGTAATCATCGAGTACTGATTGTGAGTAGTATTTAAGGGTGATTGGTGATTATTCAGTATTAAGTAGTAAGTATTTAGGGGCGAATGGTGACTATTAAACACTGAGTAGCGACTATCGAAGATAGTGGGAATTTTATAGGAGACAAATAATACATTTTATATAGCATTAATATGTGTATATCATTACATAAGGCTTAATTTATAAAATGAAATAACCAGATTACAAATAATTATAGTCCTAACGTGGCTGACCACACATGGCCATTCCTACTGTATCAATCAACATGTTAATCGGGTCTAATCTAATTTTCCAGCTATGCACTATGTCGGAAGAAAAGTGTTGGAAATATTTGAGAATCTGTTGATTTTTATTCCCTTCTTTAATTTTCTATATTTTCATACGGGTGAAAGTGAAATTTCACATTTTAGAATACTTCGATACATTAAATATGGCGCCTCAGAGGCACTGCTCAAGTGCAAAGGGTTAACCCGTCGATTTCTAAGAATGTAATTTTCAATGCAGTGCTTTTTAATACACGAAAAAATAAATAATTGAAACAGTTCAAAGTATTAACACCGCAAACGAAGAATGAATAAAATTCAAAATGATAAAAGGATATTAATATTGTTGCCGAACATCGATACCGATAATGATAATATTTATCAATATAATCATTTATTGAAAATGACACGAAGCCTCCCAGCATAAGCGTTGTTTACGTAAAAAATGATGACATAATAACCAGGAGAATCACGGTCGCGAAAGCAGACAGAAATGTCCAAATTTCTTATCTTCGTTTGAAGTACGGATATCTCGACCGCTCGTCGGACATTTCGCTTATCCGATACTTAAAACAATCCAATAATCAATTTGCCTTTACCTTTTCCAATTTCCGAACCATCTGAACAAAAAAAGAGTTTGATATCACTCATCTTCGTAATCGTCCGCGATTATATGAAAAACCGAGCAAACGATAAAAAAAATTCTTCTATCGACATTGGTATCTCTAATACACAGGACACCCGAAAACAGATACACATCATATAAATCGTCAACTACTCACGGCAAAAGTGAACGGATTATTTTTCATCCGAGACTTAAAAGCGATTGAAAATTCGTTGTTTCATTTACTGGATACATTAACCAGATCCAATTCTCGTCAATTTGTAGAAAGATAGTTAAACGATAGTTACCGAACCTGGGATCATCGATATCGTTGCGCAGATAAATTCAAGGTCAGCCGGAAATGAACCGAGACGGTTCTTAACACGTACCATTTACGATCGTCGCGTTCAGCCTTCGCTTTACATAATGAAGGAGCTGACGCAACGCGATCGTAAGGATTTTCATTGTAACTGTAAAACTCATCGTGCTACGTACAAATTCAATTTCACCCCGGTCCCACGTATGCAAGTATCGCTGGCATGCGAACAGATCACGATTAACCTACGTAAACGTTACGTAAACGAACGATTAATACTACGCGCTTTATATAATAATTGTTTCAACGTGATACAATTAACTTTCAACCGCGTTTCTACGAGATAGAATTAATTCGAATTCTGAGAGAAAACTGCAACGCTCCAGAAACTTATCGTAATCATTTCACGCTCTTGATTTCGCCAGACTGCGCTCGAGATGAAATTTATAAGATCGAAGAGTAATAACAAAATAAGTAACCAGTTGTGTATAGCGAGCAGTGACTAACTGCTATTGAGACTGTTCGGTAATGAGTAATGAATAGCGAATGACAAACAGTGGACAACGAGTACTGATTATCGCGTAGTGAATATTGAGTAGCGGCTAAACAGAAGTGAGCATTTAATATCGTACATTGAGTATCGAATCGTGAGCAGAGAATAGTAAACTGTGGCCACTGAGTAGCGAGTAATTATTGTCGTATATTGAGTACTGAGCAGCTAGTACTTAGTACTGACTACTCGATATTGAGTAGTGAGTAGTGAGCCGTGAGTAGCGAGTAATAAACCGTGGCCAACGAGTAGAGAGTGGTGAGTAGTGACTACTCGATATTGAGTAGAATGAGTAGTGAGTCGCGAACAATAAGCCGTGAGTAGTAGTGATAAACTGTGGCCAACGAGTAGAGAGTAGTGAGTAGTGACTACTCGATATTGAGTCGAGAGTAATGAGCAGCGAGTAATGAGCCGTAAGTAGTGAGTAATAAACCGTGGCCGCGGAGTAGAGAGTAGCGAGTAATGAGCCGTGAATAGTGAGTAATGAGCCGTGAGTAGTGAGTAATAAACCGTGACCACTGAGTAGCGAGTAGTGAGTAGTGACTACTCGAAGTGAGTCGCGAGCAATGAGTAGTAAACCGTAGTCACTGAATAGCGAATAGCGAGTGGATACTATCGTATATTTAATATTGAGTAGCGTACAGTAAGTAGTGACTACTCGATGTTAGGTAGCGAATAATGAGTCACAAGCAATGCGTAATAAACTGTGGCCACTGGATAGTGAGTAGTGACTATTCAGTAATCAATGACAAAAGAACAACGATCGTACTACTAACAATAAATTGAGCACGATCCTAGATTCGCTCTGATAACGCAATAAAGGATCTGTACAGATGTAAATCGATCAATCAAACATGATCCCTCTGGTGTTGTATTAAAACCAACAAAAATTACAACGAACGTATTACTGTCATAGACGTAATGATACGGCAAGACCGAGAAAATACTACTGTTTGAAACCTAATAACAGGACGGACCCACACGTCCAACCGCCATGGATCCGATTCTAAACGTAGCAACACTATCACGTAACAGCGTACCGAACGTAGCGCTACGTTCCACGTACGAATACAATTAACCGAATCAGATGCTTAACAACCTTGTAAATCATATAACAATATAATTGATTTCTTCCTTCGATCTCGTAACTGGATCTTGTTCGCGACCGCATCTTTGTTCTTTTCATTTTATCCCGATTAAAAGCGTACTCTATGAGAAGCGCTTTAAATGCAACTCATGCATCCAATGGACGAAACGATTAAAGAGAAACAGAAATTGCTACGCGCGTTGTCTTGACCACCTTGGAGCTTACCATTTTTGGTCCTTCTTTTCTATGTGACCATGATAGATCGTTCTCGATTCCTGGTTGAATCCAGGATGTACGATTAAGAGGGCAGCGTACCTTAATTAAAATTACAAGGACACTCGCTGGAAGAAGCATGACCGTGCATGCTAGAACTGGCCGACCTCTCTAAGAAAGTAACACGATTAATTTAACCTGTTTATGGACCCATTTTTCAAGAATTAATTATTTTGCTATCAAACGATTTAACGATTCGTGAAGGAAATTAATCTGAAGTCTCTCTTGATTAACACCTAACTTTAATTAACCTTTTGGGTATTCGATAGTCGTGTTTGAGAGTCGAAACTATCTTAAAAGTATAATATCAGCGATACAGACCATTCAATAGTTGGTGTGAATCTAGAAATCGTCATATTATTAATAAAAAGGTTTTGCTACCAATAATATTAATAAACCTTAGACTGTTGATAATTTTTACGAACAATCGAATGAAAGGTTTCTTGGTGTTAGACTAATGTCGACCCGGTTCGCTGGAAAAATAATCGAACACCTTTATGTTTCTCTGGTCAGACCGAAAACTGCACCTTGTTTCCTATCAGAACCAGACTAAACCGATTCCAATCGGTTCACACGCGTTCAATTATGTAAGAAATCGAAATATTGCATTATCTCGATGTCGAACGACTTGGAACTTCCGATTCACGGTACATTTCGTAATCATAATTCATGGAACACCAAAAAGCAAGCTTTTATATTTAATTAACGATAGATTCGTTGATTTCTAAATTGACGAAAATTAAACATCTGCTTCAATAGTTGTTTAATAATTAATAGTAAATATTAAATACTGAAGTGGTGTTAAATATTTTGATATGCTAATTATTTCACTCGCAATGGTAGCCTTGATATTTTTATTTAAGCAACTATCGGGTCGATAACATTCCATTGCTACGTGCTTCAGCATCTACTTGAATATACTTTCACCATTCGTATTAATCAAACAGGCTCGTTTAACAAATGTCATTCTTTCGTCTCGAAATCGCGAAAAAAAGAATCTTAAAGAGTGCCATTAAATCAGATAGCATCGTTCGAGTCATAGTTCATGGTACACCGTTCTTTAAAAAATAGGCTCCTCTGTGACGGGGCGTTAAAGGTCCGTACACATCCACAAACACTATTTCATACCAAATTTAGTATTTAACGATTTTTCATTTTTAAAACCTATATATCAATTTCCAGCGTTTCGAAGATAAACAGAATATTTTTGGTTCTGATGAAACTAAAATCAAAATATATATTATAAATAATTCGGATAAATGAAATTCGAAATTTTAATTTTAAATCTTAAGAGTTCGAAAACCTGGAAGCTCAGAAATATATTTTTAACTTACGTACTACACAAATGTTTATACACGAAAGGTAATTTATTTTAACGAGTAATTAACGTAGCATCAGCCACCGAAGTTTGAAGATCAAAACTATTACAATCAGTCGGGTTGGAAACATTCGAGTGGCGTCGATATGAACGACGCTTAATTCGCCGTTTCACGCTCGTTCGTTTACTGGCAGAATTCAGGTTTTCACAAACGGTGCGTACGTTGCATCCACATTCTACACGCTCGTCGTAATAACACGTGTCGTAACTATCCGCTAACTATCCATTTACATTGCGTAGTAGCCGACTTGGCTAAACAACCGAACCGTCGATCCTCTTCGTTCAACGTGCGTTTCAGTAAAAATCCAAGCCGTCCAATGGAATTTTACACGGTTAATCAAACGTTTATATTACTTGAACCTATCAATTATGGGACGTTCATAGATCGCCGTTTTATTTCTCGTACTTGTTCATGCTTTTGAATGAAATGTTTAATCGGGGAAAATTTAATTATTCACTCGCGAGTAGCGAGTAGTGATTATTCAGTATTAATTGGTTACAACTGAATCCAATAAACGATGTACTTTAATTACAGAAAATTGAATTATTCCCTTCATTTCGCTTTGCTTTCTAACTTAGAAATTTAGCAGATATCAAAGAAAACTTTGTAGCTTAGAAAGAATCAAAATCGAAAGAGAAACCCTTTAACTTTGAAATCTGGCAACTTGCAAATAAAATCAGCCCTTTGCACTCGAGTGGTGCCTCTGGAGGGATATATTTAATTTACCAAAGGTATTTTGAAATACGAAATTTAAGTTTTATTTATAACACAATATAGAAGATTAATGAAAGGAATAAAAATAAATAGATTCATAAGCATTCGTAATACTTTACCTTCAAAATAGTGAATTTAGTTTTCAAAAGTTCTGGTATAAAAGTAAATTATATTCAAGCGCAAAATGTTAAAAATTCGTTGAAATTAACAAAAATCCAATCGTTATAAAATGAAGATTATTCCAAGAAGTTAATTCCGCAAATAACACCTCAAGCATTAAGATAAAATCAATCTCCACAGTATTTTTCCGTTGGCAAAAGCCTGGAATGCGTTAGAAGGTATTCCGAACGAGCAAACGAAGATCGGAGGGGATTATTGAAATTCTTTTTTTCCCCCTTTATTAAACGTTTAGGAATTCACCGCTCGAGTATCGTGTAAAGATCCGCAGATACATACGTGGATCGGAAGAACTTGTCTGACCTGTCATAAATCAGTGGAAAAGGTCGCCTGTTCGGCTTGATTCCATTTTGTTTCAATGCCTGTCGACTGGTTGCAACGAACAAACCGGATTCCCCTCACGTTTTCGGACGAAATGAAAATTCAAATCGTTCTGTTTGGTTAATCCGTCGTGGTTCATTAGCCTCGATCGCAAGACTCGCGATGAATATATATTTCTAACCTTTATGATATGTATTTATTTATTCATACGATTGCGTTTGTATTTCATAACGCACGATATACAATCGGGAAGAAAACTTTTAATCAAGATTATTTAATACCTTCTATTTGTAACCTGCCAAATTTCTACAGCGTGAAAGTTTTATTTGTAATTTGCTGAATTTCTGAGTTTCAAAGTTTTATTATTCATAATATTGGCAAATACTTAAGCTTCGAACATTTATTATTTGTAATTTAGAAAATTTCTAAGCTCTCGAGATCTTCGACTTATAAAATTTCCAGATCTCACGACTCTCCGTCCAATTAATCAAATTTCCAATATTCGAATGTTAAATTTAGAAAATTCACACCACCCTCGAATTTGTAGCAAACCACGATCGAATTAAAACCGGCTGTTTATAATTTCTCGAGGCTGATCGGGTCACGTTCCGGTCGTAAACCCTATCCGCGAATCGCGTTGAATATATACCATGAAAACCGAAACTGAACTTCAAGGAAGTGCTTAAGGTTTAACAAGCGTCTCTCACGGTCGTACGTTTGTTCGTCATCGAGGGCTTCCTGGCGATGACGACAACTATTGTCCTCGTGAATGAAAGAAAAAGCCTCGGATCGTTTATCCTTCCTTCACGGAGTGTCAACGAACCAGCTTAATATGCCTCGATTATCACCTTGACTCGAGATCAACGTAGGCTCGTTACCGTCTCTGAAAGCCACTCGTCTAATCGTTTATTCCTCGCGACGCGTTTCCCTGACCTACATGCTCCTTTTTTCCCTTTCTGCCCACGCCGGTTCTAAGCTACCGTGGATCGAGTGGGATTCATCGTGGTAAAAGCTGGATCGACGAACGGGCCAACGAAGAGGAAAAGCAAAACCTCCATGAGTTATTTTCCATCGATGCACAGAAAGAGAAAAACTAAACGGTGCGAACGAAAAATGAGAATAATGAAAGTAAAGGAAAGGAGTGGACGTCATTGGGTATTTCTTCGAATTGATGATGATTTATGATTGTGGTCTATCGACTCTGTTTTGTTTCTTTTGGAAAGATGGATATCCGAGATATTTTCGGCTATCGTTGAGCTAACGATGGAATTGAAATTTATGCAGGTAGATATTCGAGAAATAAGAGATTTTCATATCTTGGGTATTTTCGATTCAGGTTTGATTCGAACGAAGCGATTGATTAATTTGATGCAATTGTACTAACCGCGTGTAAATTCGTGCCAATGAATACTGTATAGACGCAGCAGGCTCCCAGTTGATACACCAAGAGGAATGTGTTTATCACGTGACTGCGAACAAAATGTATTGTCTTTGTTAAAATTCAGCGCAGAACACTTTGTTGCATGGAAAATAATCAAACGGATTTGAAATTAACTGTGTCGCTTTCGCAAACACTCGGAACGACAATGTTATAAAGAATCTATTCTTCCATGCAAATTCTATAATACAAAAGTATCCAAGAATAATACTCGAGTAACCACGAAGTACAATTAAAGGTACAATTATTGTTCAAATTGGGATATGCTAATACCTTTGGTTATTACTGAATGCTTTTATTCTATTCAAATTGATGTTGTTTATCATAATATCAATGTTACATAATTATTCAAATACTCACACTGACGCTTTAGCGAATCGCCTAAGAGGTTTAGGGCCACCGGATAGTGCAGCCTCTGCAGTGGCGGGATAAGTTAACGATGGTACTTTGTTACGTTTGCACAGTTCGTGTTCCGACCTGACCAGAATTCTTATACAATATGTGCAAAACAGGCCGATGATTATAGTAGCGACAACACCGAGAGCATAACCGGAATTGTGGAAAGCACTTGGCATTGCGAGAATTCCGGTTCCCAAACTGCCTTTCAATAAGTGCAGCAACGTCTCCGTGTTTCTGAAATCACGCATAATAATTACCGATTAGTATCGTCGGTTTGTTAAGAGGAGAGTTTATATATAATAGGTTGCATAGATTTTTTTTAAATATCAAAAGTATGAACAACTTATCCAGTAAAATTGAACATTTGACTTTGAATATTTACCATTTCTCACAAAATATTTTTTTCTCGCTGATTGCAGGTCATACGATAACTATATATGTACAAAATAAAACCTTATTAGAATTTTTAATTTTAGATAAACTGGAGGACAAATACCATGTCAACCGTCACTGAAGAAATTACACTCGTTGTCTTAGTCTATTGTAAATAAGAACTATACATGTGAGCAGAATGAACTGAAAAAATTTAAATAACTTAACAAAAGTATGATATAAACATATACAAACTTTTAAATTAGTTAGTTACACTCGTCCATTTTTACAAAAATATAAAATAATCGATATTTTTCACGAAGAAAAAGACAGAAACTCTCCCCCTTAATTAATTAACAAGCGTTCGAGTATCTAAGTACTTAAGTACACCAATTATCGAGTACTCAAGCATTTCAGCGTCCTAGTACCCGAGTGTCTGAATATTGCGATATCTAAGTATTCGAATACCCAAGTATTCCAGTACCCAACTACTCGAGTACCCAAGCATCCAAATAGTGAAGTTTTCGGATACTTAAATACTCGAGTACCCAAGTATTTCAGCATCTAAGTACTCGGGTACCTAGATACTACAATACCCAAGTATTCTAGTATCCAACTACTCAAGTACCCAAGTATCCGAATAGCTTAGTTTTCGCATATTCAAGCACTCAGATACCCAAATATTCGCGTACTCAAGTATTTTAATATCCAAGTACCCGAGTACCTGAATACTCAAATACCTATGTAGTCGAATACCGTACTATTCGAGTATTAAAATACGGGAATACCAAAGTATTCAAATATTCAAATTATCATCGCCACTCTAATTTAAAATACCATACGCCATTTCGGATAGATATATTCGAATTTGAAATCATTTTAAAATCCAATTTATCACCCGACATTTTTGACCGTCTTTGCGAATAGCTAAGCTAACACATTCCATCTCGTTTCTGTTTATTCGACAAGTTACTAATCATAAAATATGAAAGGCGACGGGTTGTTAATTCGATTTGTCAATAAAAATTTATCGCCCGAATAACACGATTCCCGATGTTGGACAGGTGTACGTCGGCAAAGTTTTAACGGGTGTTTAATCGACAATAAATTCGTAGCGGTTTCTTCGATGATGGCAATCTTATTCTTCCGCTTCACGACTAATCGCCGCAACGAATTGCCCGGTAATTTGTATCTAGAGGAACGCGGTCGGAATAAACGAAACGTTATTTCGCATGCGTGCTACGTCCATCATTATGCAAATGTTCGTGATCGCGTTAAGGCGACCGAATGTATCGATTTACATGTTTCATTCTCCCTTGTTGTACACGTTATTTTCCCGCTATTTCTAACAGCGAACTGTTGCACGTGGATCAAAGTGTAATAAAACGAGAAACAAAGTATATTAAAAAAAAAAAATTAAGTTCATTGAATTTTAAACTAATTCTGTTATTGTTCATTTCTGGTTATATGGCGATTTATATGAAAACTATCTTGTATGTAATAAAACTTAATAAAATATCTCAATGTTTTAGTGTCTTTATCGTCCGGATGGTCGGCGACACACGGCACTCGGACGCATCTCTTTATCAACCTAATTGCGGTTGGAATCAATAAACTATACAAGTGTATGCAAATGTCAGCAATCAATCTTGACATTTTTCATCGATATCAATAAAATATCGACAAATTGTTATTCAAATTCATCGCATCTGTTTTGAAATGTGCAACAAACTTCCAACGACAAGAATCTACAATTCTATTGTTTCTCTATAAATGATAATTAAGAAAATTAATTGATCGAAGCTCACGTTGTTGGATGTTGTACAACTCTGTGCTCGTAAGGGTTATAATCATCTTGATATTCCTGCACGCTCTTCTTTTTTTCCTCCATCTCCAGGACATAGATGTTGGCCTTCTTTTGTCCTGCGTCGTAACTGTTCCAAAATCGATCATAATAATTACACCATTAATCGTTCCGTCACAAATAATAAGCTTATAACAATGTTATCGGACATCTTACCCATTTTGATCATTTTTCGAAGAGGCACTCCACTTTTTACCGTCCAGAGCATCCTGTAAAAGAAATTCCTATCATGAATAAAAAAAATTCACAATACGATCATTTCATTTTAATTTTTTTATTTTTTTTTTTTTCAATCGTTTTTAACACTTTAACTGCCACGTCACCCATGTGTGGATGGCACTTGAATTTCAATAGAAATTTTTCGCTTGCATAATTAATATCATTTCAATTACTTAATTATAAATCGTCGTGTTAGGTACTCCAAATTCTGAATAATACAAATGACGAAAAATTGTAAGAATAATACTTATGCTTCGCCTAACGAAGTTTTCAGCGCCTTTAGCGTGGCAGTCAAAGTGTTAACCCTTTGCACTCGACTTATTTTTAATTTATCGGAGTATTCTAAAATGCGACATTTCAGTTTCACCTGTATTAAAATATAAAAAATTAAGGAAGGGAATAAAAATCAACAGATTCTCAAATATTTCTAACACTTTTCTTCCGACATAGTGCGTTTGGTTTCCGGAAGCGTGGCTGGAAAATTAGATTAGACCCGATTATGTCCAAAAATGCTCCGAGTGCAAAGGGTTAATCGTTAAATTTATAATTTTTAATTTTAAAAGCAGTTAATCGTGCACTCTATCTAGATAATTAATCGACTGCATCGTTAATAATTAAGGTTTTAACGCGTCTGACTACGTACGTCCGTTTTCACTGTGTTAATTCCAATTCTAAACCACGACAGTTAAAAATTAAAATTCCTTAAAAATCAACCTCACAGAATTCCAGTAAAACGAAATCTCTAAACTACATAATTCCAAGTTACCATTTAATTCTACGAAATAAACGAATAATTGTATCGTTGAATCGCAGAAGAATCATCCAATCCACCGAACAAACATCTTTGTTATTACTAGACTGCGGATGTTTATGGGAATGCATATTTTTCCGGGAAGTAGGTAAAGTTATAGAACTTGGACAGAAATTTGTTTATGATTAGAAGATCCTACAAATGCATTTTGTATTTTGCATATTTTCCATATTTCATATGTTTCCCGTATATCTTTTTAAGTGCATATGCTGAAGGATATTGCATCTGTTATTTGCGACGAATATGCATATGTCGTATAATTGTGAAATATCTATCTCATTAAAATTATTTTATGTATTAGTATACTCTTGTATCGTTGCTGTGCCGTGTCAATGCCAATTACAAACCATATCAAAACACGTTTCTGTAGCCTTGTGTTGCTAATTGAGTGTTGGATATGGCGGTGTATTTGGAATTCAAATAGTTCGGTTTGATTATCGCGGTTAACGTGAGCTCCGTGAAACAGTCAATAAGCCTGCGTGCTTTCGATCGTGTTAAAAATGCCAAAAGTAAAAGGAAAAAGAAAAGAAAAAAGAAAAAAGTAGGAAAGTATTAATGCAAAGTTGGATCGGAAACGATTGGTTTCGATTAGAAGAAAAGTGAGTGCAGTTTTGGGAAAGAATGTAGGATTTATCAAAGTATCAACAATTTCAAGCATTTTATAACGAGGGCTTACAAAAATCAATTAATGTGACAGAAATATGTGTCGATCACATCGAGCGACATGGAGCGGTCATTCTCCGCTTATCAATTAATCTTTACAGACAAATGTCATCGATTAAAAGTGTCAAATTTAGAGAAGACGTGCTCGTCGTTTATTGCAACGCAAACTACAATGTAGCAGATTAATTGTATACAGTATTATTAAATATATGTATATCGTGAATAATATCTACATGTTTGCATATCTTACGCGCATAAATGACACACGTTTCTTGCATACTTATTGTACATAAACATCCGTAGCCTTGCATAAATTCTGTTCATTTTCATTTCCTTTTGTTATCTACACCTTTAAACAACTTGTCGTTCTTTCAAACGATTGGACACGTCGAATAAATCTCCGGCACGGTCAGGATGTTGTTCAGCGTCGATAACGATCAACAATCCATGCTTTCCGGCGTTAGATTCGTAATCGAAACGATCGAGAACGCAATATCTTTCGCGGATTTGCGTGCCGCTCTCAATTCACGCTCGATGATAACGCGTTTGCCACGACACGTGACAAAACGATCGCGAAAAATAAGAAAAGTCAACAATACATAGCCACGGATCAAAGTCGGCGCAACGTTCCGTTTTTGGTCCTTCGGTTGTTTGTCAAAACGATGGAACCCGACCGACAAAACAACCCGGTCAAATTGATTGTACTTGCAGACGGGATCGACTTCGATATTTCAAAAGCAAACAGGACTACCGGGGAAACCAATTATCGCGGATAAAGGATCGTCGAAATGTTTTGATCGATATTAACAAGAATGTTTTTTTAATACGTTCCGTGCCACCACCGGTGGTACACGTTAAAGTTTATCTGTAGGCCACGTGTACCACCGGTGGTACACGACACGATAACTACACTAAACAAGGTAACTGGTTATCGATTGATGATATAATGAAATATTGGGTGATAATATATCAATCTTCAGTCGAATTATCAAATGGCCTGAACGACAAGTCAGGGAAAAAAGGCTTGGCACGGAACGTGTTAAAAAATTTAACTGCCACGTCACCCGTGACGTGGATGACGCTTATTTTTTCATATAAATCTGTCATCTACGTTATCAGTCATTCTTTCGATTACTTAATTAGAAACAATCGTATCGACGCGTTGAATGCCACAGTGAAAACGGACGTATGTAGTCAGACACGCTAGGATCCTAATTATTAACGAGGCAAACAATTAATCTTCAGATTTGACCTTTCGATTCAATAGCTAGCGTCGTTAGTTTAAAATTAACGCTGTCCGTGATTTGTTTCATCGTTTCTTTTCTTAATTATTTAATTGTGAAAAATTTCGGGTGTCGGTCACCGGTGACCCCCGCGGCATACAGCGTGTTAAGCACTCCAAATTCTGAATGACAGAAATGAAAAAATTGTAAAAATAATAGGTGAAATTTGATCAAAATAAATGTTTTACTTGATAAACTTCGAGGCACTTTCAGTGGCAGTGAAAGTGTTAACACGTTGATTACCACAGTGAAAACGGACGTGGGTAGTCAGACACGCTGAAATCCTAATTATTAACAATACAATCAACTAATTTTCAAATTTAACTTTTCAATTCGATAGCTAGCATGATTAGCTTAATGTTAACGCTATCCGTGGTTTATTTTATCATTTCTGTTGGTAATTATTTGATTGTACAAAATTTCGGGTGACGGTCACCGGTGACCCCCGTGACAGCCAACGTGTTAAAAGAGTCAACGTAAGCTTTCGATACATTTTCGCGAACCAAATATCCTTTAAATAGAAAAATTATTACCAACGCTATCTTATCTGAAACGATATGTTGCTCGCTACTCTCTAAATGAATATTTTCGAGTTGCTGATAAATGCTAGAATTTAGGTCGTACTTTTCAAACTTCAGGGAGGAAATCGAAGAATCTTGAAACGAGATACGAACCCAATATCATTTTCACGACATTAAAATAATCTTTCCTATCGAACAGAACGAAAAACTTGATACGAGAATGTCACACGTCGACATTATGGTCCGAATACATTTGTACGCGCAATGCATCCTAAGACGAATCTTGAGAGAATCGTCGCATAAAATGATTCAAGGATACAAATATCATGCCGGATATTAATATCACGATCGGCTAGACGAATCCCTGACGAATCAATCGATTTGTTAAACGACATTGGCGATCAATTGGGAATTTTACTATCGTTCGCCGTGAACGGTGTTGCGCCACGGCGTGCACGCGCAATCGTCAGGCGGGTGAAAAAGTTATAAACTACAAACACAGAATATTTCTGTGCTCGCAGCTGGTCGCCAGAACGGTCTTTCTTAAACGATATTTTCCGTTTACGACGATCGGACGATCGACAGATTTCCGAGCGACAAACAGATGTGCCATCGATTATTATTGGGTGAAGCGAAAAGAAATGTTGCCCAAGTTGTGGCAAGATATTGTAAATAATATATTATTGTAATATATATTTCTTTTTTTGTAAATAACTTTTTTCGCGTTGAAGGAAAATGACATTTCTTTTCGCTTTACCTAATATTTTGTTTTAACAAAGTGTATCGATAGTTTAGGGTTAAGCTGACGCAGGCTTTTCGAATGTATAAATATCTTGAGTCTTTTTCTTTCATTTTTAGGAATATTAAAAAGTGAAATAATTAGACCCGATATGATTCAACTGCATTATTCTGGTAAAAAAGATTGTTAATCTTTTGATACGTTAAATTAATACCGTTTTTTTCCAATCGAATTAAACAAAAATATAAATTCTATTAAAATAAAAAAAAAATGAAAAGATCGTACTGTTTGTTTAATTTGATAATTATTTAATCTTTCTTTGTATTTATAAATTCAGATGGTTTCCTGTAGTTATTATTTTTTAAATTGATAGACAACTGACGTACAAATTTATTTGATAAACACGTATTTAAGTGTGGTCCGAAGAAGGGTTGAGAAATAATGAAAATTCATCGATAAATTCTTACAATTGGTAATTGTTCGGGAGCAGTCGGAAGGAATTTACTGTCGTATCACTGGAAACGAAGAAGACACACTAGTAGTTCGACGTGTCTGATCAACAATCTCCCTATCTACTGAATCGACTGTCAGACACAACGCGTGGCATTTTTCCAACTTTCATAAATTCATATTAATTTAAAGAATAATTAATTGTAAATATACGATAAACTACCAGAACTAAATAATATCGAATGCAAAGATTTGCAAACTTTAAAGATTCCTTTCTGTAATTATAAATATTCAAGTTGTCAAATAACCACGCCACTAATTTCGAAATTAAACACAATAATTTCAAGTTTCGAAGATCTGCTTATCGAATTATAAATTTTGAAATGATCAAACTTCGAAATTTAGACACAATCCAAATTCCAAGTTTTGAAGATCTGGTTATCGAACGAGAAATAATTTCAAAATTATCTCCAATCAAATTCCGATTATCAAAAGTTTCATTATCGATTTAAAATCATCGGAATAGTCTCGTTACAAATTTCGAAATTCCCCGCAATTATACCCCGAATCTCGAAAGCTTCATTATCAGATAATTACTATTTGCTAACCTACGATTATCAATTTACAAATATCAAAATTATTAGCAATCTCATCGAAAGTTTTGAGATCGATAATGATCGAGTGAAAAATTTCACAATCGCTTGCTATCGCCAGATAAATATCGAAGTAACATTCGAATGACAATTGAACGCGTCGTGTTTCGAACGGTCTACTTCTAGAATATTCATAATCTTCCCCTCGGGTTCCAAAAATATTCTCAACACCTGTCGGGAACGTTCCAAAGACAAATTACACCTTTCAACTTGAATTATTCTCGCCTACGCTCGGTGCTTTTATTAAAATCCAATTGGAACTTCGCTTCCTCCTTCGACTAGAAACAACAAGCTCGAATTCGATTAGCATTAATCAACCGGTCCGGCGGTGACATTCATCAATTATTAATTCATCGTGGAATTCGAAACGGATATTGCTACGGGATAGAACCTTAAATCACGTAATAACAAATCATCGAATTCCAGGAACGCTCGCGTGTTATTTAACAATGCTACCGACAGCCACGAACAACATGGTCCACGGCATCGTTCGACACGTAATCGAATTCGCGTTGCGCGTCGATAATTAACAATTCCCAATGACGTTCTCGAGGAACTGTTAACCACGATGTTACACGTTACGAATTAATTTACCATGATTCGCGTGTTGACAGTAATTACTTTATGTAAGCAACTCCTCGACCTGTTTTGTTTTATTTAATATATTAAAAGCGTCGCGTGTCAGATGGCCGTGTTAAGTTTGAAACGTGCTAGGTCTAATTGGAAGACGAATCGATGACACAAAAGTATCGAAAAATGACACCTGTGGCATATCAATTTAAAACTTAAGATCTGACAAAAGAAAAAAAGCTACGTAAGGGCTTGTTTAATATTCTTAATACGAAATGGCTAGTGGACGTGATTTCATGACACAAAGGAATCGTGAAATGTCGTTTGTTGTATATCGGTTTAAAGCTTAAGATTTAATACAAAATATGCTACCTTCCGAATTATACGCTTCTGGCAGTCCAGAATTTTATCCAGAAATACGTAAATTATTGATTAAATTTATATCGAAACGTTATATGAAAAATTGAACGCTTGCATTGTTTCATTGTTTCCCGTACAACCCAGTAAATAAGCAACGCAAATATGTTATAGGACTGCTAGTTTTGCAATCAACTATTCGAATAATTATCGTGCAATTACGATGAAACTGAACGTCACCGAATGTCTTGATGGGTTTTTTATTCATCCGACGCAAACAATTAACGAGTCAAACGGTTGATTTATCAACTCAACGAATTTTTCTTCGTTTTGCAATGGAACGACAGGAAATCCCTACTTTAAGTCTTTGATTCCTGATATGTCGAAACGGCTACTTGCTGTTGAGAAGATTGAACGGAACTGTAAATGAACGTTATCGAAAGAGTAAGAAGCGGATAAGGGGAGGTAGAGGAAATGGCAGAGCTTCCTATTTGTTGTGCTTTTCTCACCAATCGTCGAAAGCCGAGGCGATTAGTATTCGAAAATAATGGATCGATATGATCATATAATAAATCTGGTCGAGGTAAGGATTTTGTTAGACAATTCTTTATTAAATTTAATTATTAAGGTGTAATTAAATATTACAGGTGGTATTAAAGAGAAAATGTTTAAAATCGTGAATCGAAACTTGAATAGCGAAAGAACTAAAGAAGATTCTAGAATTCTAAATATTATAAAAATTACGCCGAGAATTGATAGAAAAGATTGGTCTACAATAACTTAGACATCAGGTACTATTTCGAATTAGCCACGCCAAATATGAAAAATATGTAATGTTAATCTAAGCGCGAATAATTAAAAAATGAAAGAAATTATAATAAAAAAGTCCACAAAGGTGTAAAATCCATCGAAACTTAATTATCAAAGAAAAACACTTCCGAGAAAAAAAAAGGAAGAAAAGAATGTTTCCTTCAACAAATAAATTTCCACTAATTTCGACAGTTATCAAACAAAGAAAAATATTTTCGAACGAGATCCCAGAATCACGGTGAGCAGAGTCTCGAATTAAATCATCGTCGACCTCATTTTTGCAAATGATCAATCACTTCCAGGAGTTGTGCACCGTTTAACGAGTTCAGAGCACGTACGATCGCGCAGCGCTAGGATGGCAATTTAAAAATGACACGTTACACCAGTTTTCAGGAGATTAGCGAGAAACACGAGAGGACGCATCCAGCAATTTAAACGTGTAATCGCTGTGCTGACACAAGCTTGGCCGGAAGTCAGTCTCTTCGCGTTAAAACCACGTTCCTACATAATAACGAAACGAGAAACGACCATGTATATTTTCCTTTATGTTCCTTTTATCGCGTTGGTTCGTGTAGAACAAACAGACGTGCGCAACAAAACAAATTCCAATATCAATTACCGAGAATACGATCGATCAATTTGCAAATTTCGTTCTTAAATTATTAACACGTTAATCGACACGGTGGAAACGGTACGTGTGCACCGAGAGACACTAAAACCTAGATTATTAAAAGTATTATGGATTAATTTTCAAAATTAAACTTTAGATGACGATACCATCCATAGTATAGTATTTAGTATATTACCTAGCATGATAATTAGAGCGTTCCCTAGTATAATATTTAGTGCGCTACTTGGTATAGTAATTGGGGCGCCCCTGGTATAATAGTATCTAATATCATAGTTAGGGCGCTCCCGGTATAATACTTAATATACTAGTTACGGTGCTTCCTAGTATAATATTTAGTACGATACCTAGTACAGTAATTGGGGCGCCCCCAAATGTAATATTTACTACGCCACGTGGTATAGTAATTGGGGCGACCGCAGTATAAAATTTAGTATAGTATCTAATATAGTATTAGGGCGCCCCTACTACAAAATTTAGTATACTACCAAATATAGTAATTAGGGCGCCCCCTAGTTAATATATTTAGTACGCCACGTAGTATAGTAATTGGGGCGCCCCTAGTATAAAATTTAGTATAGTACCTAATATAGTAATTAGGGTGTTCCCTAGTGTAATATTTAATACACTACCTCGTATAGTAACTGGAGCGCCCCTAGTATAAAATTTAGTATATTACCTAATATAGTAATTAGGGCGTCCTGTAGTATAATATTTAGTACGCCACGTAGTGTAGTAATTGGGGCGCCCCTGCTACAAAATTTAGTATACTACCAAATATAGTAATTAGGGCGCACCCTAGTATAATATTTAGTACGCCACGTAGTATAGTAATTGGGGCGCACCTACTACAAAATTTAGTATACTACCAAATATAGTAATTAGGGCGCCCCCTAGTTAATATATTTAGTACGCCACGTAGTATAGTAATTGAGGCGCACCTACTACAAAATTTAGTATACTACCTAATATAGTAATTACAGCGTTCGCTAGTGTAATATTTAATACACTACCTAGTATAGTAATTGGGGCGTCCCTACTACAAAATTTAGTATATTACCTAATATAGTAATTAGAGCGTTCGCTAGTGTAATATTTAATACACTACCTAGTATAGTAACTGGAGCGCCCCTAGTATAAAATTTAGTATATTAGGTAACCTGATTAGGGTGCCCCCTAATCAATGGTACGAATTAGTTGAATTAGAAAATTATTAGTATGAAAAGACGAATCGTTAAAAGCTGATAAAAATTTGAAAATACTTTGTTCGTACCTGTCTTGCGGCACAAAGTAAATGAATAAAAATTGAACATTTAAATATGTCTTATCGATCGACGAATCACATCCTCATTTCCTCTTTACGTAATCTCAATGACATTTTGATGGATCATGAACGTGGAATCGCTCTTTTATCTATTTTTGCATTAACAGGAATTAATTATAATAGGAATTATACGATCATTTGATCGATTCTTTCTTTGCTTTAATACGACGGATCGATATGCAATAATCGACACGACAGACGTGTTCTCATAAGAACAGGGTTTAGAACGCGAAACAATAAAGATTAAAATACGATAAGAATACACCTGAATTGCTCCTTAGAGCTCGAGTACGCAGCTATAAATTTACAAACTTGAGATAAAAAAAGAAAATTGTATTTGTCGATGATGTCTGAAATGATATATAATACACTCATTTTGTTAGGGATCAAACATGAATTCTTCCATCCCTTCTAAGTTTGCCTAGTTTTGTCCTTAAAGTGTTGTATCAAAATTTTGAAAAGTATCACTTGTTTCACTTGAGATAACTAATGTATTCTATGTATACGGTATACACACGTTGTTTTGTTCACGAAGGGTTAAGCAAGCGGTAGTTAGAAAGTTATTTCACGGTTGTTGATCGACGGATTACATTGTTATCATCAGGAATACTTAATGATACTCGGTTCTGTGCAATTTCCACGCGCATCTACGCGTTATTCCTTAGATTACGAAGATTTATGAATATTCTATGACTGGTCACACGGAATCGCGTGCGTATCAAGGATGAACATTGAAATTAGCTGGTGTAATTTTCGCGATTATCCTGTTATCTGATATTTATAGCAGTACAATAAATTATTCGCGTACGACGCGCAGATAAACTTATATTTATATTGCACATTTCTAAAGTGACGACAATTTGATTTATGACCCTTGATACGCGAGTGATACGCAAATTGATACGATACCTATTAGTGTGACAGAAAATACTTAGCAGCTGTGCTATCTAGTTCGGAATTTAGTAAGTTATACAGTTTGATATTTAGTATTTTAACTGGACGATTAGGGTGCTTCTTAGCATATTTAGTAGTATAGTAATTGGGGCGCCCATAATAAAAAATTGAGTGTACTAGCGAACATACCCTAGTATAATATTTAGTACGTTACCTAGTGTAATGAATGAGGTGCCCCTTACTTACTAATAATTAGGGCGCCCCCTGGTATAATATTTAGTGCTTTACCTAGTATAGTAATTGGGGCGCCCCTAGTATATAATTTAGCATACTACCTAATATAGTAATTAGGGCGCTCCCTAGTGTAATATTTAGTACGCTACCTAGTATAGTAATTGGGACGCCACTAGTACAAAGTTTAATATATTAATTAATATAATAATTAGGGCGTACCCTAGTATAATATTTAGTGCTTTACCTAGTATAGTAATTGGGGCGCCCCTAGTATATATTTTGAGTACGTTACCTAGTATAGTAATTGGGACGCCCCTAGTATATAATTTAATATACTACCTAATATAGTAATTGGGGCACTCCCTAGTGTAATATTTAGTACGTTACCTAGTATGGTAATTGGGACACACCTAGTGTAAAATTTAGTACATTACCTAGTATAGTAATTTTGGCGCTCCCTACTCTAAAATTTCATATTCTTCCTAATATAGTATTTCAAGCGCTACTCTGTAGTGTAATGTTTCCTATGCTATGCAGACTTAATAACTCTACCAACTACTTACGGCACTTAGCAAGTATACCGAATATATGTATAATTAATACGATACCTAACGTATCATCAAACTATCGAGTACGTTTGCCACGCTATTTAATACGCTGCCTACTAAGTACGTTGTTACGTTGTTTAGTATGCTACCTACTCACCGTGTCTAATACGCTACTTAATGCTCCACGTGGTACTCTACTTACTCACGATACCTGATACGCAACCTAATATCCTACTTAATACAACGATACGCAAATTCGAATGGTTGCGAGATTAGATTCAGAGAAAGATCACGAATGACAACTCTTTTTTGTGTTCGACTGGATCAATCGTTTCTATCAACGTCGCAAGTATTAATTTGCTGACTTAAAATAGAATAAAATTAACACGTTGGCTGCCACGGAGGTCACCGGTGACCGGCAGCCGAAATTTTTTCCAATCAAATAATTACCAACGGAAATAATAAAATAAACCACGGATAGCGTTAACATTA
The DNA here is from genome assembly GCA_943735885.1 of Stelis phaeoptera. Lineage (NCBI taxonomy): Eukaryota > Metazoa > Arthropoda > Insecta > Hymenoptera > Megachilidae > Stelis > Stelis phaeoptera. Next base: position 12,787,337 of record OX030933.1, read on the forward strand.
AGCTAATAATGCTAGCTATCGATTTGAAAGGTTAAATTTGAAAATTAGTTGATTATACTCTTAATAATTAGGATTTCAACGTGTCTGACTACACACGTCCGTTTTCACTGTGCCAGTCAACGTGTTAATATACACTTGCGTGCCAAGATCGATTTGCTGAATTTCGTGACCGTTATCGGAGAAAAAAGTGCGATAAAAAAAAAAGAAGATACCGAATCGTGTGAAATAGAAAACATCGTATTTTCATGAAACGACCGTCGGATTATCAAATACCTGAGAACGTGGGGAACGCGTTTGATCCAGGGACAACGATACCATCGTCGATTGTGTGATCAATTATCAATGGAATATTTCAAATGTTCAATGATCTCGAAATCCCCTATCAATTATGAGAAAAATTATCGTCTACTTACAGATATAACGGCGAACGGGTGACAAATAACTATTATTATCGAGTAAACACCGTTTAATTATCGCACGATACATTGGAAACAATCAGAAGAGGGCAGAGATTGATCTTTTCAATCGTGACGTATTTTTTTTTTATTGAACTTTCGAATACCTTCACGATAGAAATTATTTCATACAAGATAGGAGAAGGGTTGATTGATTCTTCTTAATCGTAAAATATTTTTTTCTTTTTCTTTTATCTTTCTAATCTCTTTCGCGCAATAGAAATTACTTCGCCGTTACATCATACTGATAATATATTACCTCACGGAACCGGATTTATCCGAGTTACATCGCAATTATCGTTATCTGCACGTGGGATCGAGAGGAGACAGATTCCTACTAGATACAGGGTCGGGAAATATTTTGGTTTCACAATGAATCGACACCGAGGCACAAGTATTGGGACAGATAAGAAACGAACGATAAAGAAAAGGAATCATAATCTGTAATTTTCCCTTCTTCCTCTTTTATTTTTGTTTCCTTAACAACGATCGATCTTACATAATTCCCAACTAATCCCTGGGGAATTCGATACAAGAATCGTTGATGGATGTGCGCTATCGCGGAACAGGAGGTATCTTTCAAGTAAAGAAAATCATCGAAATTGTGATAAAGATAAGAACAAATATTATTCTACGAAGAAATGCTAAATTGGTGATAATCAGAGTACTAAGAAACTTTAGCAAGTATTAAAACTATGATGTTGTGAACAAGTATTTTTGTAGCGACATTGGTTTGGATACTTATCAAACGCTATAACATACTAGGTATTTTATATTTAATATGTTTCGGTTTTTTTTTTTAGATTACTATAAGGGTATTGTTACAGGGATTTCTCCCTCGTTAAAAAAAGGAATACTGTTATAGAAACATTATTATATTTGATACAGCGTTACAGATATTTTATCATTTTTACTGTGAGCATATTATTATATTTGTTGGATTACTATACGTATACTACTATATTTACTATACTGCGAAATTGCTATATCCCCATATTGATATATTCCTAATTTACTATATTTCTATATTTCCATATTACTATATTACTATATTACTATATTACTATATTACTATATTACTATATTACTATATTTCTATATTTCCATATTACTATATTACTATATTACTATATTACTATATTTCTATATTTCCATATTTCCATATTTCCATATTTCCATATTTCCATATTTCCATATTTCCATATTTCTATATTTCCATATTTCTATATTTCTATATTTCTATATTTCTATATTTCTATATTTCCATATTTCCATATTTCCATATTTCTATATTACTATATTACTATATTACTATATTTCCATATTTCTATATTACTATATTACTATATTTCTATATTACTATATCCCTATAAGTATATTACCATTTTCGTTATATTACCATAACATACAATATCCTATAAAATTTAACAATACTGTATTTCAAAAAATTGTCAAACAACTTTCCTAAATATTTCAAATTTAAATCATACATCGTACAAGAATTAGATTAAACTAACGATAACTATAGAATATACCAGCTAGTTCCAGAAACATGATCAAATCGAGCAATAAAAATTCCTCGTTAAGTAAATTCTAATTATCGCTCGTTACGCACAGCTGTCCTACTTAATCCTTCGATAAATCAATTTTCTGATAAATTAAACACGTTGCTAAAAGAAACAGAAACGAATTCGATCATTCATGTATTCAAGTGTGATGAAAATCAAATAAAATCGTATTTACCATAATCATAGAAATAAAATTCTTTGTTAACAGGTTCACTGACACGATGAACGCAATTATACATACTCGTTAATAATAACAATAATAATTAAAAAATCGCTTCGATTGTCCAGAAGTATCGGATTTCTAATATCGATCATTGACGATCAGTCAACAGACACGATGGAAATGGATTAATTTTCAAATTCAGTCATTTAACATACTAATTCATATCGTTACAATAATTTCTTCCTACGTTTGATATGTTAACACGACTGTCGGTTTATAGGCGATTACTTACCACCTATTTAATTGAACGAAACAAAACACCCCAAAGGAATTCCAGCATCAGAAACAATCTGTTCATTATCAAAGAAAAATAATCTACGAAAACAAGCCGATACAAACGGCTGGCACGGTTAATCAGTATAACAAACATTTGATATCGTTGCTAGCATTGTTATTGAGGGCAATTATTTTTTAAGAGATACGCTTCGTCGATTACCGAGGTATATTCAATAAAAACGGGGACTATTTTTTCCTTATTATGTGCTTCGTGCAAAAGCGTCGAACAATTTCAAGGAAAACAATGTCGACCGACCCGACTTACAATTTTGATATATAATTTTTTTTTTCTTTTCTTTTTTATGTCTAACGTTCGATTGGGGATAAAATTACTATTTTAGTAACTTAAAGAGGAAAAAAATAAATATATATAATTGAGTATAACCTCCTCCTTTTCGAAGTCGGTTAAAAATAATAAATTAATTGTATCTCTTTAATTGGAGTTTTTACGTGTCTGGCAACACACGCCCGTTTCTACTGCATTCCATTGTCGCCGATTATTCGAAAACTGGTATACGAATTCTGGAATCTTTGTTTTCGAATTTTAAAACATTTAAGATTTCAATTTTTAGTTTCATGATATCGAATTTCTGTAATTTCAAAATATTCCAAATTTGTAAGATATCGCATTAGCACTATCGAAATCTTGAAATTTTCATATTATTAATGTTAATTATTAAATGTTTGGGTCGTCGATCCAATTCTGACTCGAATATCCAGTTTTGATACTTTGAAATTTCGAGTCTTATCAATAAATTTTAATTTGTAAACAATTCAACTTTTTAACTTTCGATATATCGAACCGGCAAAGTTTCGATCGTCAAATTTTCAAAATGCTAACCTTACTAAATATGGAAGCTATCGAATTCCTGAATTTTCGATATGTCTAACACGAAAGACTACAATCTTTCGAAATGTAATTTTGTTAAATACCATTTATCCCTATCGTTCAAATTCTCGTTAAACAGACACTGCTTACGGTCTAACAAAAAAAAAAAATTCAAATATCACTATCGATTTACATTTAAATTCTCAATGATCTTAAATACCCAAGTTCGAAATATCAACATAAATAACATGTAATTAATGACCTCTAAACCAATTTTTGCTTATCAATATTTCGCTAGATCGGCAGTTGTCACTCTGAAGAATAACATAGTATTAAGGTATGACTAACAGGAATAAGTACGAAACAAAGAAAATCGACAAACAAAAACGGGTGAAAGTGACCTATACAATAAAGGTTATAACAGCGCCGATTATTACCGTCGTCGAACGAATTACATCGAATCTCTGAAGAAACTAAATGGAAATTGCTTAATTCCTCTAGCTCGAGAACTTTAAACTATTAAATTGCGAGCAAAAAACGAACAGGAAAGCGAGCAAAAAAAAATAATAAAGGAAATGAACGGTAGTTGCACAGTAGTATAAATCGTAACAAGGACAAGTAGTTTTCACTGATCGTTCAAAAGAAACGAAGCACACTTTTTTTCTTACGCGTAGAATTTTACGTTCTAATGACGTCGATCTCATAAAAAGAAATCTGATATTGTATACAAAAAAGAAAAAGAAAACTTGCTTCGATTTCAGTCACGAATCAGCCGGTCTCATGCGATATTTAACAACTCTGGTACGCAGTTCCGGCCAATATTGTCCTTCGACGCGATGATTTTTTTGTCGTTCGAACGTGAAACTTTCCCTTCTCCTTGATATTTATCAAATCACGTACTTATTTTCTGTGACAATGTACGGGAAAACCACGATTATATGCGCACAGCAAATATAACCACAAACCGCTCGGCTGTCATGTGTCGCCATCGACTACTCGTGACGTCACATTGGTCGAGTCGATACTTCGATTACGATCGATTATTTCCGTGATCGAACTTAAGAAGACGTTAAAAAAACAGCTTCGAACGTGCGGTTCTCTTTTGCTGATAACGAAGAAATTGACGCGTGTATATCGATGATATACGAACCAGGTAAATTATGATCAATTAATCATTTTCTTAAACGTTTGTTTATATCGAATATAATTCAAGAATCTTGGCAGTTCAGAAATTCTATCTTCACACGTGCGACAACAATTCGATACATTTCTTCGTAAAATATCAATAAAACAAGAGGCAAATATTTAAAAGTTTGCCTCGCTTTCCCTTGGTATGCGTTTTTAAACTAACAGATGAATTATTTGAAATTCAAACAATTTCAAAAGTCAACGGCTTGTAGTTCTTGGCTTGTTATCGTTGGAGCGATTCAGAAATGTGAAAATCGGTATAATTAATCAAATTTTTAAATAGATACAATTAATCAAATTAAATAAAAATAAATTTTATTTTCAAATTATGTGAAAAATTACTTCTGTAATTAATTAAATAACAGCATATTCGATCGAATTTAACTACATTCCTAACGAATCCTTATCGGTTCAAATATCGGTAAGCGTCAAAACACAGTGTACATAAAAAATAATAACAGATTGAATAAAAAAAAAATATATATATATATACAGAATGTTGCTCACCGTGCTCGAGGTAAATCCTAAATTATCGTGCGACATGCTGACAGATCACCTCTGTACACTTCAATTCACCTGGACGTGGTGTCGAAAATATATAAAAGAAACAACTAATGATCAAATAAAAGAGAAAAATAGTCACGCACGGAGCAAGGTTAAGGTGAGAAGTCAAAGTAGCGAAAGATACGAACAAAAGGACAACCAGTTCTTAGTTTGTTATGATACTCGAAGCATTGTATTGTGTTGCGACAGGTACGGCCGCCGCAACTCGACTGATCAGGGTTCGCGCCAAGTATTATTTATATAGCATCATGGCACGCACACGGCACACCGTATACTCTTGCCATTTCGTTTGCTGATCACTTACGGCATGATTCGGACACGACGATACCGCTCGGCTACCTTACAAAGACTATTCCAACTTGGTATCTATGTGAGACGAGCCGGTTTACCTTAGAAACACTTTACCTTTCGTAATTCTCAATATCTTTTCAGATGCACTCGCAAGGATATTTGAATCCTTCCCGCCAATTTTTCTATTCCTTCGGACGCGACTCTCGCGTCGCGTGCCACTATTGGACCAGTTAGCAACTAAAGTTTACTTCGACTTTGCTTTCGATGTTCTGACATTAAATATGATCGTTTGTTTAACTATCGATGCTTTGAATCTTTAATATATATTTGCTGATCCGTCGTAGCGGGTATCTTTGGGTATCTTTTCAAATTCATAACCTATCAAATTTCTAAACTATCGATATTCGTAGTGTTGAAATTTTTATCTCTAGAAATCCTAACCTCCGATATTTAAATTTTCCAATTTGCAACATATCGAATTGCTAAACTTTCGTGCCTCCGATTCTGAAACATAAATTTGTAAACTGTCGAATGTTTGAACTCTCGATGTGTCGCACTCGCAAACTACCACGATCTCTCGAAATTTCAATATTTAGATATTGTAACGATGTACTTTATGAGCATAAAACAAATTATTTATTAATGACTAATTTTATATACTTGAAGTGTATCAAAATAAGTATCATTATGATACGATAAAGTAGACATCGAAATTATCTTTTGAAGATGTTTTAAAGTACCAGTGAGTTATTAAAAAGAAAAACACTTGACAGATCTTACTAAAAACCCATTATGATGACAAATAATTGCTGTTCCATTTTTTTATCACTGCTATATCAATAAATAAAACATAATACAAGAAAGGAAAAAAATGTTTTATTTGTCACGAAAATATGAATGTATTTCTTCGCGATTATATAAACCAAAAATATTTAAAAAAGAAGCGAAAAAAATATGAACAATACTTTCGTTGCTGTACAAGAGAGGATTGTTCGCCAGGCCATCTGATAAAAATTCGGAACAACTGAGAAAGCAAAATTTACGTCCCAAATTATCAATTACTTGATAAAGTTAATTATTTTCTCGTACTCTATATCTTTCGCGTCGTCGTCCTATTACATGTACATATATCAGAAATAAGAATATACATTTCTGTGTATATATTAATTATTCTTTTAATAAATTTCTATTAATCGCTCTCAATTGTTTAAAAGAAAAAAAGGAGACACTTGCGTGGATTTTCAAGCTTCATTTTATATCCTTCCACGTTGTTCTCTGTTTTTGTTTCTTTTTCGTTTTCTTCTGTCTGCTCATCCTTTACCTTTCAATCCACACGTCACGTTTAACCTCCCGGGTTATTCCTAGAATTCATTTGCGTGTTAGTAATAAATATAATACATACAACTGTTGACTGAAAATTTTCCAACAATTTAGTCATACGCGATCGGGATTACTTTCTAAGGTATTGAGAGTTTTCCTACTTCCTTAAACGGTACTTCGATTTACTTGATTTTATTTATTTCGTGTTGCCTTTATTCTTGCAGCAATATCGCTAAATATATACATATGTATATTTTAACAATAAATGGATGGAAATTATTTATAACTATATTGGAACTGAGAATGAGTCGAAGTAAATTAATTATGAAATTGAAATTATCAAAATTAAATAATTTCAAAGTTACTACGAGATACTTTACAATACATGATGTTTTTATGAAGCTTTTTATACATAGTGTAAATTAATTTTGGAATAAGAAACATTACGTTATAAGTTTCATTATTGCACTAGAATAGAATTTACAACATAAATTTAGAAAAATTGGCGGTTCACATTCCTAAACGTCAGCAACTGAGAATTAACGTAATAAATTAAAATTATTATAAATGCGCACCCCTGCAAAGACGATACAAGTGACGCCATCTTGCGGCAAGCAGCGGAACTAGCGAAACAGAAAATCGCGTTTTTTCAAGAAATTAGCAGTTTTTCGACTTTTCTGTCGCGTGCGTCGTATTCTACGTTAAAAATTACATTGGAATAGCACCATCAGTGATTTTGAAACGCGCTAATTTGCGTCGGTGGTTTACACAATAAATGAATTTATTTACGTATCAGAATCCGATAAGGAAACTGTATTTTTTACCGACATCTGTACCGACAGTGGTGTGCTATCGACGACACTGATATGTTACCAACATTACACCAAGTCTAATTCACGTTCTCGCCGTTAGATGGTGTAACGGGTGTCGTTTTTGGAGGTGCCACATCAAATTGAAAAAATAATTAAAAATAAACCTTGTGCGGCAATAAATTGATTATTTTATAGTAATATAATGTTTTCCCTTGTTGCTGTGCAAATTAGGTGACCACTATAAATACATATAAATCTGCACTTGCTCTACCAATGGATAGAGAACGTATTTGAGTCTATAGGGAATTATTTGAGAATATTGGCACCACTTTGCAATGTAGGCGCAGTGTTGTCATTAAAATTTCTTTTTATCGCGAAGCCATTTTGTAGCGTACGTGTAGGAGTTAAAAGTAAGAAAATGTATGAATGTTATCAACTTTTGGTGTTATATTTAAATACAGAATGATACGAATTTTACGCTTCTAATTCTGTTATAGACGCAGCAATGGAGAACGACAACGGAGTACTTGTTGACTTGTATATTCCAAGAAAATGGTAAGCGACGCACGTGGGTTACACGCGGTTATAAAATAAATGTAGCAATTTCTGATTTTAAATCATTTTCATATATTTATAAACGTTACTTTTAAACATAAATAATAATGTCGTTAATCGATGCATGAACGTATGAAACATATTTTATAGCTCGTCGAGTAACCGTATAATTCATGCCAAGGATCATGCATCCATTCAGTTAAGTATTGCCGATGTTGATCCTGAAACTGGACGTATGACAGATTCACAGAAAATGTATGCAATCTGCGGAGCTATTCGTCGTATGGTATGTCATTTGTTCTTATTACATCAGTATACTAACGCACATTCAGAAATTAACATATTTGTAAATAACAATTTTCCATTTTTGCGTAGGGTGAATCCGATGACTGCTTGGTACGGCTAGCAAAAAATGATGGTATATTACCAAAAAATTTTTAATGTAAGATAAATATTTTACTCTTTCAATAAAAATCATTAAAACACAAAACCTATGATGAATGTTTCACGCGTTAACTTGATTGTAGATATTATTTATTACATGATTTGTACATATATAATTTCACATACGAAATACTGAATCGTTATATACATATACGGTATACAGGAAGATAGATCATTGAATATCTTGCGTCTTTAATGGAACAATATATTTGACTCGTTTCATTTCTAAAATTATGCTTAATTTATGTATCCGCTTTATATAAAAATAAAAATTATTTTAAAAAATATAGTTCCATATGTCCAAATATGTAAAGTATAGTTGCAGATGGTTAACATTCGACTGCGTTCAACAAAAATGTTCACAAGCATGTTAAAATATATAGATCTTTGTTTTATATATATGACATCTTGAATAATAAGAATTAGTAAAATTTGTAAACATTTCAAAGAAATATATAGTACTTGTTTAAACTTCTGTACAGTATAAGTGTAGTCTCAACTAATTACAGTGTTCATTTTTTTCTTAAACCTTGATTTATCATACATGATTATTATTTATCAAAGCCAACAGCCTAGTGTTTTCGGTTGTATTATCAATCATTATAGCAGAATTACACGATCAAGTAATATGTTCATTAAAATGACAGTACAAGTACCTTACCGTTTTGTGCATATATAATTCATATTTGGCAAATTACGGTAACTTGTATAGATTCAAGACAATTTAATTCTAAAAAATATTTCTATCGTATATTGATATCGATTACTGGGAACTCGTCATTTATGTTTAAACAATGTTAGAAAGTGATGGAATCATCTTCAGACATTACCCTGAGTACATACATACTACAGGACTATCACTTCAATTTTGACGAATATATAATTACGACAGTAGGCCAGTAAATTCATATATACGTATATTCAAAAATCACTGGTACTTTGGAAAGAATAATTAAGAATAATTACTTCTTAACACGTTTCATGCGGGAGACGTACTTTTACGTATTTCGCGGTCTATCACTATTGAGCGCGAGTCACGTAAAAGTACGTATTTAGCAGACTTGTGCTGGAGACCGGTTTTCCTGTAAATACGTTTTCGTTTTTTAAACAATAATCATAAAGCACATATTTCAGTGTAGAATAAAAAAACTTTCGTTGGAAAAAAGAAAAAGAACGACGAAGTAGTTACCGATTTCATGAAATTCATGAAAAAACGCCTGCTACACGCATAAGTCTGCGGCGAAATATACTCGCATGCAATGTGTTAATCTCGCATGTGATTAAAACTTTTATCCATATAATAAGCTAATATGTATAATGTATATGTATAATGTTCATAGATATGCCTACGAAAAACGAAACAGTAGTTTTAACAACTAAACGATTTTGTTATATAAATTTTGGAATAAATGAATAATAATATATAAAATTCTACATTGAAATTTTTTTTTCTTTTTTAATTCATTTTAACTATTATTCTATTACAAAAATGTTTTTTTTTTTTACATTATCAACCTACTGTTTAAACGAAAACTTGTCTAATTGCAATAAATGTAGAAATTTCCTTAGGAAATGAAATTGCTGGTCAATTATTTAAGGCAATCTATCACTTTATAAATTTTATATGTATCTTACACTATCTTTATACACGGTCAAACCTGTGTATCATAGGTTTAATACAGGTGTATCCGATAAGGAATGAACGCGGTTAAATCTGCGATTTTTCAGAGTTGCAATAGTTTCGACAAGATCTGTTCTTTTACTAAAAAAGTCTACTATTGCTTGACCTGTTAAGGCAGATGCCAGGAACTGTTCAACGCTTATTGACCAATCAGGATCGGTAGATGAAACTATACTCGACGGATTTCCATTGCGATCGGGCGACTAAAAAACAGTGGATCGCGTAACATATATACTGTATCGCTATAAAATATTTGGACCAGCGTATAAACGATACATACCCGTTCGATAATCGATGATTGTTGAGCAGCGGTAGCAGCTAAAAGTAAACTGTCCTCAGATTCGTCTCGATCAACATAAAACTTTTTGCCAACATCTCCTAATTGAAGTAAAAGTGTACCTATACGTAAAGTTATTGGCATTTCTTTTACTCGATAAAAAATATATATATATATATTATGGCACTGGACATTAACAGTACATACACGTTAGTAATATTTCGCTATGTTACCTATTGAAGCTATGCAATGATAGGTTTCTTGTTCTTCCGGTTGCGCGGGAAACATGTCGTAAAGAGTTTTCCATAATGCTATGAAGTGCCGTTGGGACATTTTTGGTACAGTTTTCAAATCCAACGGACTATCTTTGGACGCTACCATAGAACGTAAACTACCCATACTTTGAACTTCCCATGATTGATCACCTTGCTGACTGTTCAAACTTGTTGAACGAGACAGAGTACCTATAGTCGGTTCTTCGGCTAAGCTAATTGGCATTTCTAAGGAAGCAACACTTTGTTCCATGCTGTCAAAGAAATCTGTAGCTTCTGCCGCTACTTCTGCACCATCTGATTAATAAATGTATTTTACTTATTTACCGATAACTATAAATATTTATAAATCATTCTTTCACCAAAGTATTGTGTGGGTATTTGAGGATTTGACAATACCTACCAGAATGTGTCGGTGATTCGAAATCAATGGGAGTAAGCAACGGTGGTAAATGCAGTGTGTATAAAAGTTTCAACCTTTGCGTTAAATCGGCAGTTGTTGTCATTCCAATCGCTTGTACTAATTCCCGAAAGTTTAGCAGACCATCACGATTACGATCCATTAACTGACAGTACAATAGTACTTATAAACATTTTTCTGTATTTGCTTGATCTTATTCAATAGAATTAAGATACACACGGATGTTAATTCTCTAATACTTGAAATGATTTTCTTTCAAGTAACTGCAGTTAACAAACTAGACACTATTTTATAATATAATTAATCAACTTACACGGAATAAACGAGCAGCAAGGGATTCGGCTTGACTGCACTTCCCCCATAGAGACAAACCACCGAATAATATTCTAAACAATTCAAAGTCTACTTTGTATGCCTCGTAAGGCGGCTGAGTTGGATCGTAACGATCAGGTTCCGTTTTACGTTGACTCATTAATTCTTCCCTAACTAAACTTAATAATTCCTGAAAGTAACAATTTATTATTATTAAAAAAAAAAACCTAAAACTATCAATTTATCATATATTTACAATACCTGTAATTCTTCCATTGTCATATATTTGTCAACAATAACGCTTCTAATTACATTCTTTTCTATTCCATCTTCTAAACTTTGAACTACTCTAAGTCTATGTTTTAGACGAAGTCTTTCTATACCACCAATGGTTAAGGATCCGTACCTTGAATACGCTTCGTATATTAAAGTTTGGACAGATATACTCTAAAATAAGTAACAAATATACGTAATTTGAATTGACAACTTCCTTCTTATTGTATTTGTTACATGTATGAAAGCGTTCTTACTCTGTTAGGAGTAGAACTGTCCACCGGCCTAGGAAGTATAGGACCCTCGTCATTGTACACACCTCCGAGATAATCAGTTAACAATTGCATCGCTTCACCGTCGTCGCGACAATTAAGCAACTTATCCTGATTCCATTCCAGTACTGTTAATGCTATCTGACACAGGAAGAAAGACCTGTTTACTTCAAATTTCTTCTGTACGTACTTTATTCTGTATTCGTTAGAAAGGATATCGATAAAGTTCAATATTTTTACTCATAAAAAAGAAAATAAAGAACGGGGAAATGAGGTATTTGTGAATACGAAATTGTTATACCTGAAAGATTACTTTCGCACCATCGTAGAAGAAGCAATCCATTATATTTACTGCGCTGCTAGTTGGCATAACGCTTAAAAATATGGTTAAAAACCATGAAAGCGATATAACTTTGATTAGACCAAGCTCCTGTAATCTGGCGTGTAAAGTTGGTAAATGTTCGGCAGCTAACTCTTCGAGAAGACCTTGATCAACGAGAGCACCGACTACTCTTCTATCGTAATAATCGGGTAACAACGATTCGCACACGTTGCATAACTGCCAGAACGCAGATTCTTCCGAACAATAGATCAACAGGACCGAAGCTACTATATTCATCGCCTGACAATAACCTGCCCCAAAAGAAATCTTGAATCTCTGTGAAGTCTTTAACACTTTGACTGCCACGCTAAAGACGCTGAAAACTTCGTTAGGCGAATCATTTATTTCTATCAAATGTTACTTTTGTCATTTCTAGCGTTCAGAATTTGGAATACCTAATACGACGATTTCTAATTAAATAATCGAAAGGATATTAATAATGCAAGCGACAAATTTCTACGGAAATTCAAGCGTCACCCACATGTGAGTGACATGGCAGTTAAAGTGTTAAAATGATAATTATTACAAATTTTCGTTTTACCGATTTGTGGATTCTTCCATGCGTATGCAGAAAGAACTCTTCTCAGTGCACTGATACCGGTGTCGGATTGAAACGCCGGATGCTCAGGTAACGATCTATGTAAATCTCTCTCTATCTCCTCGTTTGCTTGACATGATTTGCCCAACGATTGATCAACTAACGATTTATAAAGTCCTGGGTTCATTACCATTTCATTCAAAGCGCCTAGAAACGAATGATAATTATACATACTTATCGTATTTTTCACAGAGTAATATCGAAAGTGTTCGTTGTATTACCAGAAAACGTGAGCCAAACTTCTCCTCTAAGAGTTTGCGGTATACCCTGAATTATAAGTTTCGCCGTTTCCGTTGTCCTATACATTGTAACACCTCTACCATATTCGGCAAAATGAAGTTCCCACTGTTTTTCCTTAGCTTCCTGTTTTAACGCTGCTTCGCTGCTTAACGGGGCTTTGAATAAAGTCATTAAGGGTGGTTGAGGTTTCCAACTATGAACCGCTTTAGCGTTATCACTGCTACTATCATCGTGATGTAAACTATTTGGAAGAAATATATTATCTCCGCTCCTATTTCAAAACGAAGCATCATTCGATCACAGCTTTGGAAATAATAATGTTAATTAGAAAACATGACAACTTACAAATTTGATAGTTTAGATTTTGCTAATAATTCAGATATTTTTTGAACAACAAAATCTCTATCGTGAATTTGAGCGAATAAGAATGAAGATCGAACCGTTGTCACTAAAATAGATTTATCTATTCCTGTACTGGATGATTGATTTTCGGCAGATTCTATGAGCTTCACTTCTCTCAAAGGTATAACTAAACTTACTAATCCTCTTACCTAAATTCAGAGAAGTGTCATATTATTAGACAATCTTATATGTTTCAGTATTTGTTAAAATATTTACCCTGCTTTCGAAACAAAGATAATTTTGAGAGAGGAAAATCTTTCCCCAAACGTATCTTTTATTATACGGTGTCCATAATGTTGCGTCAATACTGCCATCCAGCTTTTCCATTCCTGGTAATCTAAATTGCAATCTATACGCCTCAGAATGTGCTCTCGCATCAAGATCTCTTTTCAAAAAGGATGGCTTTTTAGGCACATTCTTGCTATAAACGTTACACTACTATTATTATCGATCTAAACTATTATTTACGAACACTACGATGTTTCAAAGTACCTTAATTTATTTAACAATTCTCTATCTTCGTTAAAACCACTCTTTTCATCTATAAGTCTGACAAAAATAAAAAATTTTAGTTTTTAAATTTGTATTATTTTTCACTTTAAGAGATATACACTGGATTCCGCTTATTTGGGCCACCGTTTAATCGACACAGCCGTTTATTTGGGACAAATTTCAAAAAACAGAATCCAATCAAACAAACAGCCTTTGTGTTACTTTATCTTTTTAAGTTTCGTACAAGGTTAATCGTGTACGTATGCGAACGCTGCAGATTTGCAGAACTTCGGGACGATATGTATTCGATTCGAAATTGAATCGAAAAACTCTGCTGATTCCGTCACCGATGGATATTTATTAATCCATGGTTTAATATTTAAATAAATACTTCATTCTGTATGCTGATTTAAGCTGTAGTTTGTTTGTTTTCTATCCTTTTAGCTGCACGCATATATTTTCTATCGTTAACTACTATATTTATGTTGCACTTCGCATAATTGGAACAACCGCTTAATCGGGCCAAACAACACAAGAACCAATATGTCCCGAATAAACGGAATCCATTGTATATGATACTACCTTTTCATAGCAATATTTGTAAGTTGCTCCATTAAAGCGTACGTCTCGGATTTGTGAAGAAACATTGAAAAATAATGCTGAAAAGAAAATTAAATATCTGTTGCATAACTAATTCACTACTACGAATACTGCAACATATTATTCACCTCTTTATTGTCTCTTGTTACAACACGTATACTGTCTGGAAATAGGATGGAATTAGTTTTACTTAATTCAGTAATGTCCGCCCATCTTATCATTAATTTTGTTTCCCTGGCCAAAATATAGGCATAAAAACACATATGATTTACAGATAAATATAACCATCCTTGTCTAGGTAAGCGAGATTTCCAATAGCTAAAAAAATACAATAGCGTATTCTTTGGAAATATCATTTAAAAATACCTGCGTTTGTAACTTTATTATAAGTACCTGCAAGAATAATAATTCACCAACTTATCCTCCTTTGGTATATTGAACAGTTGATGAAATTTAAAAGATACAGTTTTGAACGATTCTGGATCTTCTTCTGTAAATGATATTATATTAATCGAATGAAAGATTTATTTTTCAACTAAGTGTTCAATTATTGATTTACCATCCGCAAATTGACTATCAGGAACATTGTTTGCAATAATAGATTGTATTTTACAGCAAACAAATTCAGTAATTTCTTCTTCCGTGTCGAATGATTTCAGAGTATCCATTAAATTTGAATGAAGCCATTCCCAATCTTGTAAAATTTCTTCATGAGTCAGAGAACATGCAACTTCTACATTAGTTAAAGAAAAAAAATCTGTTTTTATTTATTTCAATAAAATTTACACAACCGACAGATTTTACAGATACAATTAGACCTGATACTAAATTCTGTATATTAAAGCATCATACCCCAATAAACTTCTGACGACGGTGTTTGATGTAAGATTCTAAAAGGTGGAGGTTTAGTGTCTAAAACACTATCCAGTGTTCCTACTATAATAGAGGTAAAACCTTTTGTCTTTCCATGTCCTTTACGACGTTGTAAAACAAAATATACAGTTGCTTGTTCTGTTACCCTATACAATAAAATGAAAAGCACAATAGATTATTTCCTCTGATGGAAACATCGCAATGTACAAGTTGTATACATATACAAAGATTTAAGACATTGAAATGGTTTGAATTAAATTCTGAATCCAATTATAATCAAATCATCTTTCTAATGTACCAAGAAAACAGGAAACAAATATATAGATATGAGAAAAGAAAATAAAAGATTTGCTTTGCGTAATCAGTAATAATGCAAAAATAATTTTATATTTATAAAAAAATACAAGAAATTACTGCAATGTCGTACAGATAATTTGTTAAAAGTTGATTACTTCAGCGGTAAATGTTTGTTATCGGGAATAAGCCGTATCTCCCGCATACGATTGTATCACAATTTACTTATTGTATATTGCGCGGCAATGCAGGAAAATACAATAACGATTCTTGATTATAAGGCCATACAAAATTCCAGTTACTATGCTATACTTTCGAGATGTAAACAAATAAAATCGCTAAGGAAATCATTAATCAATGTTTTTTTATTCAAATAATCTGCATTTTTAATCTGGCGCGCATTGGTTAGTAAACCTTTTGCAATAGCGATTGAATTACAAAGTGAAGTATACTGTCAGCTGTCTTTGACATATGATGTAAACAGTAATTATAACAATAACCGTATCAAATTTACCATAAAGCATTTGCTAGTAGAACTTCTTGTGGCTTCACCCACATATTGACCACCGTTGTTCCAGCACATATGGCACTAACGATACGAATTCAAACACTCTTTATTCAAGGCAGTCGCAAAATTCTCTGTCTGTTGAACAGGGCAAAAAAATACTTGCTTGCCAGCGATAAACACCAACCCGAACTCTATTACGAGTCGCCCGTTGTTCCTAACAATTTCGCCATGCGTTTAAATTAAAATGTTACTAAGATCATGATCCCTGAAACATTTTATAGCGTTCAAACATTCAACGTTTATTATATAACATAGAATTTAGTTTAAAAGAATGAACATTGTTTATATATGCATCTATAAATAATTCTATCAAATTTTTTAAATAAAAGGTTGTTCATTATATTGTCAGATATTATTTTTGATAGTTTACGTTAATAATGTGCTATATGTCTGTTGAATTATCGTTTTCTATTTTAAATAGGATGCGAAAAAAGTTATAATTTCTGCTGGCATGAATTTTATTTTATTTGTATTGATTCTTTATTCATATAGGTGTCGCCACGATATCTAAGCCATGCAATAGCTGCGATAGGAGTAAAGTTCGCACACGTGCCTAGGTTAAGCTTGTAGCACGATCTGTACAAATCATTGTGTAAAGAAAATGGCGTCTCTCGCGGGAGTTCGTCTTTTAATGAGAAATACCGGTACTCTTAGAAATTCAATTAGTCGACCATGCATACGTGGTGCTATTACACAACTTCAATTAAATGAAAAATTGTTTCATTGTACACGACAAAATACCATTAAAGTTTTACCACAGGTAAACATTGATTTTTCCTATAGTTACTGTGAAACCTCTTTTGATGGTTTATATATTGTACTGAAAATCACATATTATGTAACTGAAATAATTCATGTTTCAACAAAATGTATAACAACAGATTGTTTTAAACACATAACAATGATCTAATGAGTCCTGTTAGCGTAACGTGTCACATTTTAATTAAATAAGTTGCCTGTAAAGTACACCCGATAAACTTTTTACGTTCGATATCGATACTTAGTTTCCTTTTGTTAAAGTTGTTATTTTGTTTAACAGTGAATCTGTCATATGTTCAGGCCAAAAAATAATGGTTTCTCTTATTTTGATTTTTCGATAAAAAAATATTTTTCCATCCTTTAAAATTTTGTTAAGAAAAAAAATATTACGATAACATTAAATTTATAGTACTTAAATTTTCTTATATGTAGATATAAAATAATAATACATAGGTCATACAATATATGTAGGTAACAACACAGAATATACGCACATATTCTACGAGCGATAAAGCTAAGAATGTTGAGGAACGTGTTATGAAGGCGATCAAAGCTTATGATAAAATATCTGCTGACAAGGTTGTAAAATTATATATTGCATATAGACTATTGTTTTACAGGGCCCACGAGTCAAGCAGGTACGTCACTACAGTCACAAGGCACCAACATCGCTTGACCTTATTAAGCAACGTGTGATTTTAGTACTCAGTCTCTATGATAAAATTGATCGTGAAAAGGTATCTGATTAGGAATACAATATTAATGATGTTTGTGAAAATTTTCTTGCAAATATTGCTGTAAATTTAGTAAAACCTTCATGTTCGGTTGTTGTACAGATTATTTAATAGTAGTTTTATACTTTATAATCATTAGTTCACATTTACTGGATTAACAATTGAAATATCCTTGATAACTTCCAAAACAAATAATGATGAATTGATCGTGACAAGGTATCTGATCGCCATAAGAGAATACAATATTAATGATGTTTGTGAAAATTTTCTTGCAAATATTGCTGTAAATTTAGTAAAACCTTCATGTTCGGTTGTTGTACAGATTATTTAATAGCAGTTTTATACTTTATATTCATTAGTTCACATTTAATGGATTAACAATTGAAATACCCTTGATAATACCTTGCTTGAATCGTGGTGTCTCTATAATAAATTGATATATAAATTAATTTTTTTTTTTAGATATAAGAATTAAATAAAGAATGCTTTTTTTTCTTTTATAAATTACATATTAGTTGTTTTATACCACTGTTTATGAACATATTAACTTGTCATTTAAAATTCCGTACAGTTAACGCTGGAGTCACATTTTCTAAATGACTTGGGGCTGGATTCTTTGGATCACATAGAAATTATAATGGCTATAGAGGACGAATTTGGTTTTGAAATACCAGATATGGATGCGGAAAGATTATTACGACCAGCAGATATAATTCGTTATGTTGCAGATAAAGAAGATGTTTATGAATAAATATCTGAATAAATTCTGCCACTTTATAGTCAGATATTTTTATTTTTAAAATATTGTATAAGCAAAAATTTTGAAATTTATTTCTCTTGTATATAAATATTCAGTTGTTATAATAATAAAGCGAATTTGTAGATTCAAGTATTATGAATACTTTTATTTATAATATTATAGAAAAAGTAATTATGACATTATTCCATTTACAAACGTAATGTAATCAACAAAGTTGATTAGAGAGTATAAATAAAAAACACTGTTTACAAGTTGTATGAGAACTAAAATCAATACTTTTCAGTTCATGTGTATTGATAAGAAACCTTTGCGATATTAGAGTATAAATCTTGATAAATACCAATTACTTATTCTGTTAAAAAACTGTATAACTGCAACTTCCAAAATGCCAATAGTAGAAACTATTTTGCAGGAAAAAACGGATTAAAAGTTTGCTATTCTATTTTTTTTATAATTCTTTATTATAATGTACACAAAGGGAATAATAAACATTCTTTAAATTTGATTTTTATTAAAATTGGATTTCTTTTAAACATTCGAATCTTATCATTTTGTTCAAAACGTCAAATGAAGAGAGAACTCTTCTCGCTAATAATAAAGTTAATTAGGGTGAGGTCTTTCAAGTCTACTCTTCCTTCAAGCCTGACATAAACGAGTGTAGCAACTAGCAAAATGAAGATGGCGGACGGACCCACTATCCTCAGACGAAATAGGCCCGGAACAAAAGCGAAGGTTGATAAAGATGTCAATTTTGTTCATGATTTGTTCTTTCTTTCGTATACATATCATTATCGAATAAATGTTTGGTTATACGCATCGTACTTGCAGAAATATTTACACACGTTCTCGACGCGCACCTCATGAAAATCAATGCTTCGAAAGAAGCGATTGTTTACACGCTATTGCTTTATAATTTTTCATTTCGTTGGCACCATTTTATACATTTATTAACGTGTAAATTGTTCATGACTTTTAATATAATTTTTAGGTTATTTTCTTTTTTAATACGTTATGCCTTATATTCTGTGTTAATAACGAAGATATACAGTCTGACAGATAATGGCACAATATGTTTATTACAACACTAATAAAATAACTACTACAATGCGATGCTCAAATCTTTTGAAATTGAAATGCTGTGTGTTTAGGATTTCTGTAGGTGGCCAGATGAACCTTTCGAAGAAATGGATAGCACATTGGCTGTACAGCAATATATTCAACAGATGATTAGAAAAGACCCGTCTAATGTTGATTTGATATTGAAAATGCCAGATGCACAAGACGAGGCGGTGTGGAAATATGAGCATTTGAGACAATTTTGTATGGAACTCAATGGTTTAACAGTAAGATTGCAAGAAGAATGTTATCCGGCAGCTTGTAATCAAATGACGGCTACAGAACAATGGATATTTTTATGCGCTGCTCATAAAACACCTAAAGAATGTCCAGCCATCGATTACACAAGACATACTCTTGATGGTGCAGCTTGTTTGCTGAATAGCAACAAATACTTTCCCAGCAGGTTACCATTGAAAAACTATTACAAAAATTCATAGAATACATATTATTTAAAACTGGAAAAGGTTTGTTTTACTTTTACATTTTTTTTTTAGGGTGAGTATCAAAGAATCTTCGGTAGCTAAACTTGGATCCGTTAGTCGCAGGGTTTATAGAATTTTTTCCCACGCGTACTACCATCACAGAGCAATATTTGACGAATTCGAGAACAAAACTTTCCTGTGTCGCAGGTAATATAATTAATTATATAACTGCGAATATAAATAACCTATACAAATTTTTATTCATTCATCTTAATCATTGAACCAACTTTTATTTTACACAGGTTCACTGCATTCGTGACAAAGTATAGTTTGATGTCGAAAGATAGTTTAATAGTACCGATAATGGAAGAAGATGGAACAACAGAAAGCGAAGCCTAGAATTTGAATGTTTATTTATATTGTCCAAAGTCCATTTGTCAAATTTAACAGCATCATTGGTAATATTGATATATTATTGAAGTATTT
The DNA here is from genome assembly GCA_943735885.1 of Stelis phaeoptera. Classification (NCBI taxonomy): domain Eukaryota; kingdom Metazoa; phylum Arthropoda; class Insecta; order Hymenoptera; family Megachilidae; genus Stelis; species Stelis phaeoptera. Next base: position 12,808,099 of record OX030933.1, read on the forward strand.
GTTGTAGTTTCAAACGCGGCAAAAACATTGAAAAGGTTCAGTACCTAATTTATTTTAAATGTATCGTGAATTTAAACATTTATTACAGAAACGTTTTAAACAGATTCTTATTAAGTGTTCACATAAGGGGTATTTCTTTTGATAAATGGTACTATCTGCTCTGTCATTGTATTCTTAAAAAGTAAATAACTTTCAAGTATTTACATTTATAATGTAATCAAACATTTCTATACCTGTTTTAGATACTGAACTTACAGATGTCGTATTATTAAATAATAAAAACTTCAGATTTTCTTTCAACTGAAAATGCTCATTGTCGTACGTATTACTTTGTCATATATTTTATATATTTTTCTTTGTAATGTTGTAAATTTGTACAAAAGTACTTGATTATATTTTTATTGAAATTTCTCACGGAATCAAATATATAAGTAGCTCTGTTATAATATATATATTAATTTCTATTGATTTTTAATATTAGAGTAATTCATGATAAGAGAATAAATCTGTCTAACTGTACTGAGAACAGCTTGTCACAATGACGAGGTTGTAATCATCGCGATGTAGCTAAACCAAACAAATACTTATATATATATATATAATCCTTATATAATGTTAAAAATAATAAATAAATCTTGTAATAATTTTATTTATATTATATTTATCTTGCGTGGTAATAAATTGAGAATCACGACATATTTCATTTCGGTTAAAGCTTACAGAAACACACGATCAGTTTAAAGAAATTCTATTTTTATTTTTACAAGGCGTTAACATTTTGATGGCCGGTAAGCTTTGTGAATCTTTGATATTTTATGTGCCTTTTTATATCTAAACAGAACTTACCGATAAGATTGTATTTGTGTGATTCCATCGATGTAAGCTGTAAACTTAGACATTTCCAAATTATAATCGATAAGTGAGTGCTACACCACGTAAAAATTCATGATAAAGTGTTCACGTATCGAAGTCACGAATACGTGACATCGGCCATCAAAGTGTTAAGCACAAGAAAACTATATTTTCCATGGCAAGACTAGAGAATACGAGTAAATATTCATTTTGTATTAATTTTAGTTATTATGATTATTGTCACTGAATATATCTAATTGAAAGTATTCTCTAAATTTCTTATTCAGAAAAGCAATATCAGTATTGGAAAGTTATCTATAACTACTGCCGAATACAGCTGCAATAAATAGTTTTCATCAGCAATTAATAATACGGATCACAGTTAAACTCGCAATTGTTAATTTTCATCAGTAATGCGAATCACAGTCATTTTAAACACGAATGTTTGTAAGCTTGTACCAATTTGATACGGAGTTACTAAGCGACAGTAAACAGAACTACTTAAACAAGTGTTCCAACTCTCCATTTTCGCTAATGGTACAAATGAATGTTGTCACGTGAAACAATTTTATTGATAGCTTCAGTCGGAGAATAGTCTTTTCTAAAAGATTTGCAATGAATATTCATACCTATTGTAACACTGTATATATATAATTTGTAAATAATAAACAAAAAATGACATCCGGTTAATTAAAATGAAGACCACATTGTACGTGATTGTTTCTGTAATAATTATACATGTACTGGCAAAGAATAAACTTTCTATTCGATATCGATATTTGTGCTACTTATAAGTATAGAAGTAAATAAGGTAAACAATTGAAGCTTTTCGTTTCTTCTTTTTGTTTTTTAAATAAAATTTATTTATAACACGACTTACTGACTTTCTTTTCAGGATCATTCATTCTTTTCTCTTTTCTTATTCTTTTTGGGAGGTGCTTCTGCTTGCTGTTCCTTCTTCGGCCTTTTCTGACCCGTCCTCAAGCCCATGGCTGCAAATTCCTCAGCGTCGATGCAAGACGAATTACCAGCTTCCTGTTTTGTATCTTTCTTCCTATTTCTCACATCCCCATCGTTCAAAAATTCTCCACAATCCTCGGGTCCTTGATAACTATATTCCACACGATTACAAAGCAACACAGTTTAATTGAAATTAAAAGAAAAATGTTTACCCAGGTTCTGAGGTGTCCTTTATCTCTTTCGCTAACAGAATGTGTATTTCCGGTACGTGGCGGCTCTCTATATTCCCATCGCCTATATTTTCCGTTTTCGACTTCTCCGACCTGCAATTAATATTTCAATTAACAAAACATAAAAATATGAATCCTTTGTGCTCTGTTATATTGTCCAGCTTACTGAACATAACGCAATCGGGTAATCTGATGAAGATTTCCTTGTTTCTTCTTAAAAAGCTCCGCACAGGAAATGGCCTTCCCAATTCCATGACCAGCCGCGGTCCAAACGACGTTGTTATATTTCGAAAATTCTTTCAACGCGTATCCTAAAACGTTTCTGATCTTCGTGCCGCTTTTCACCTGAAATGCTGTACAAATCAATAACGATGCAACATTAATATTTTATCGATATTCAAAAACTTACGCGCATCAGAAGAAACTTTTCTGGTAAATTTGGTATGGGAATGCCTGAATCGATCGGTTCAGTCAAGTTCTTCGTCCATTTCTTTCTCTTCAGTTTCGACTTGCCCATCTGAAGAAGAAAATATTTTTTCATAAATTAACAGCAGTATCCATTATTATGACTGGTGGTTCAAGTTTTGTATAGTCGAATAATTATTAAAAACTCTGAATAGTGTTGAGTGAAATAAACGGTGATTTATGCAAAAATTCTGACAGTACTGTTGCACCTGCAACTCTGAAAACTGATGACTGAACCTTGAATATTAATACAAAGATTAGTATTTTAACGTGTCTGACCACACACAACCATTTCCACTATGGAAGCCAACGTGAACGATTAGACGATGTCCTTCCAGCCAGTAGGTCATGAGTCCTTTGGCGTGTCACTCTTGGAACCATTCATGGAACTTGGGATAGCCTCGTACAGTCTTCGGCAGAAATATTTCTCGGCTCTTCCACAGCTCGTCTTCCTTCCATGGAGGAATGCTTAAGTGTCCACGACTCCCTACAGTTACCGAACTTGACCTTTTGCTCGCGTCAAAACTTCTTGACGAGTTTTCAGAAAAATGTATTCCAGCGAGCGAAACGATTCATTTTGAATTTTATTTCCACTTCATCGGAGGAGTGCTACGCGTAGAATTTGGATTTCAGCTTTCGAACGTTCGACAGTTATCTGGATGGGCTTATGTTTCAGGAATAGGTATTCCAAACACATAGCATAAAAAGTTATACTGTGCGTTTCTGACACGTGAACAAACATAAGAAAATCGTCGAGTTATTTGATCTTATTATTATTATTATTATTAATTTCTGAAAAATTGATCCCTTCGTTGACGCGGTTATCATCAAAAGAAAAGCGGTAAGCGGAAAAACTGAAACGATCGTATTCCGAGCAATTGCTATTATAACGTGTCTGACTATACACAACCATCTCTACTGGCAGTCATCCGGATAATTAGGCGCAGAACAGAAGAAACAAACTTCGAGTATCTGCAAGGTCAAATTTGAAAATATCTCGATCGTATTTTTAATAATAAATGTTTTAATACGTCCGACTAAAACACGACCGTTTCTACTTGTCTCCCGATAAACGAAAGTCTCATTAAATCCCGCGTCGACGTTGAACAATTAATATCAACGACAGGGACGAAGTGGAACGATCGACGAAAGTTGGCGCTCGATATAATTTCCGGAATTCCTTGGCGAGCATGGAAAAAGCATCCTGAGGTTAAGCCCCATCAATATTTTCCAATCAGCATTCGATTGCACGGTACAACCCCCTATCTTGGCGGCTTCTTCGTACGGGGTTGTGTGTTAAAGGGGGTCGCAGGCGTAGGCGTATATGGTGGTGGTATGCGGCATAGCCGGCATAGCGCCGCGACGCTTCAACGCCATATTGCATTATTAAGCACCCCTGACGGTCCCTCGCCCCTGCATTCCGGCATTATGAACGTTTTTATCCCTAAAGGGTGTCGTTTTACCGATGCGAGACCTACTGCTCGATGAACACTCGGCCACCGTGGCCACTTTCGGTTCGTTGAACTATTTCATTGACAAGCTAGACTGATCTTCTATCCCTTCGGCTACCTCCCGCAGTGTGTTCAACCATCCCTCTGTTCGCCGTTTCGTATGGAAATTGTCGGGTGTTAAAAAACACGAAACAACAGAATGGGAAGCGTTCGATATCTACGGAGCCGTTTTCTTGAATTAAGAGGTACGGGATTTTATTCTTTGAGTCGTGCCAGTTTTAATTAAATGGACTCGAGAGCATCGGTGGGGTATTGGTATGATCATTTAGCTGTTTCGATCTTCTTTATAGGGGTTGCAGCGACCTTTCATCGGGTCTTTATACATATTGCGTATCGTATCATTTCTAGTGTTCGAATATTGAAAAGCAGGTTCGTTTGCACTCACCAATTCCAGAAATAATGATTCCAGGAAATCAACCAGACGTGGAAATCCAAAGTAGGGTTGAAAAAGGTATAAATAACACAGAAATTCAGAAAAAAATTTTGATTACAAATGACGAACGTTACCATTGATATAGACATTGACGTCAGTTCACCATGACGTGTTCAACAAAGACGATACCGAGATTATGTTGGTACCAGTGAACTTTGTTGGTCAGACGGTAACACCTCGTTAGATCGATATCGTTTAAACATTTAACCGACTAGTTTCCTCCAGTTCCGCGTTCGCTATGTCAGAAATCATTATTCGTCCTATATTTGTGCTCGATCGCTAAACACGAGTAGGGTCACAGGTAGTTGCAACGATTGCGTCGTTTCAATAGTAGTGTCACGTCTTCGTGATCGTTCGTGAACCCTTTCGTACAAATTTTGTCCAAAATCTTTCTTGTGAAAAATGTAAATCAACTTAAATTGTCTAAACATCTAGAATTTAAAGCGGTTTTATTACAAAATCGTCCGTTAAACACCAATCGTATCTTAGAGTGGACGAGTAAGAAAATTAACGATGACGTGTATGTAAACAGTTAACTCTTGGACGACGATAATTTGTTTCAACACTTTGATTTGACCTGAATTTCCATTAGAATTATTATCTTCCATATTGATATAAATTCTTTTACTTAATTTATTATAATACCTTGGCATTTCTAATTGTATTGTTACAGAAATTAACCCTTTACACTCGGAGCATTTTTCGATACCTTCGAATCTAATTTACGTTTCCACCAAATCTTCCGAAAATTAAATTCACTATTTTGGAAGTAAAGTGTTACAAATGCTTGTGAATCTATTTATTTTTATTCTATAAATTAAATATGTCCCTCCACAGGCACCACTCGATTGCAAAGGGTTAATAGTCGGTAGAAATAATTATGTTTGGTTCACGATTGACCCAGGAATCGTCGTCCAAGGGTGAAACGACAAAAAGGAAAGACCACGGAATGGTCAAAGCACTGATCGATTGCCCCAATTCGAGCGACACGTACAGGTCATCAGTGAATCGGTCCTAAATCCTGTCCCTTCGTGGACAACGAGTGTTTTTGCGATTCGAGCCTGCGTATTGTGCGTCCAAGAAACGAACGAATCTAATTTGGCGACCACGAAGACGTTCGGGTCCGTGTTGAGAAAAAACGCAAGAACGCGGAAAGGTCAAGGATTTCGAACTCTTTCGGTGCACCGTCATCTTCGAGGTAACGGAGGACATCCTCTGCGTCTGACACCTCCTTAAACGATGCCTAAGCAACGTTCTTTTCCCACCGTAATAAACCATCGGTCTGCTGCTCGGCTTCCAATTTGTTCGAGTGGCCAACTATTCTACGGCGAAGATGCTCGTCGCGAATGAACCCGAAGAAGAACCCAGTTTTCCAGAAGTTTCCCCCTTTCCCAACCACCGCCTGGGACGAAGAAAACAGGACCCGTCTCTGTTCGAGCGATCGTATGAATATTTCCCGGTCGATTCAGCCGAAAGAACGACGGTATCTCGTTCAAAGTTTTCCACCAGTCTTCTGTTACGAGTCTGAAGAATTTCCCGTTAACGTTCGACAACGGTTTTCGTCAGGAACCGATCGAACGAAGACAACGAAAGGGAGCGAGGCAACGAATCGGGTCGTTTTCTGTAAGCATCAAAGATTTTATTCTCAATCGGGGACACCCGTCGTCGAGCCTCACCTTTTTGTATTAGACTATGGCCAACACGTGTTGTCTTCAATAAAACTCCGTCTAATTTAAGGAGGAATCTTAATCGAAGTCATTGATCAAAGTAGCAAAGATGAATTTCTCGACGAAGACGTCTGCGACGAATTTCAACCCTTTGTGATCGTTAGATATTGACATGTCACGAAGGGTGTGTGACGGATGGATTTGGTACAGTGAAAATTTATTTATTAACGATGCAATGAAATACTTTTCAAATTTAACGTTTTAGTTCGATAGTCAGCATTGTTAGTTCAATATTAACACTATCCGTGGTTTGTTTCATCGTTACTTTCCTTCGTTATTTAATTATGAAAAACTTCAGGTGCAGGTCACCGGTGACCCCCTTGGCATTCAACGTGTTAATTATCAAATTTAGGTTCCCGGTTTGGCGCCTCGTATTATTGGGTTAATATTAGGGGGATCTGCAAATTTGGAAATATGCAGATACCAAATGAAAGCGTTAAACTAAAGAAAATTGAATAACTCTGACAAGTGGCAGCGTAGTAATATTAATAAATATTAATAACAATTGTCCCACAAGCGACGAAAACTTTAGAACACACCCCAATGTTAACGCTTATTTTCTCTTTTCTTTTAATAATATTATCGGATCACAGGAAATTTGTTAATTATTTGATTGCAAATATACTTTACACGAACCATGTGTAATCTGGGATATTAAAATTACCCCATTTAGGACACGTCTCGAATAAGAAAACGATATTTGTGTCACTGATTATAAATTAAGCTCTATAATAAGAATTTATTCAACACATCAAAATATAAAATAGATTATCTTTAATTATGCATATTTTAGGGTTAAGGAGTTGAAAACCAGTCAAAGATGAATCTACGTCGACGAGTCAGACAAAGATGTTCCCCCGTGTCTATTTCAATCATCCCCTTCGTGAAAATTATCCAGAGGCGCGCATAGATCCGTCTCCGCCGCTCGTCCTTTCAAGGATCCGCGAGGAAGATCCGGCGGAAGGACGCGTTTGCGCAGGATTCGAAGAATCGTCGGTGGCTGGATCCTCGATATATCTGTGGTGGTTAGCGAAACTCGGGATTGTTCAGTCGTGGCTCATCCAACGTACACCTTCTTGCTAGCAACAGGTAGGACGGCTGTTCCGCGTGGCCATCTTCCTTTGGATTTTTTTTTCCAGAAACGAAACGCAGTGGAATTTTCTTCAAATTCGAACGATCGTTCAAAATAAAACCGGTGGTGTCTTGTGATTAAGGTGTACGCGTATTTTAATCACGAATCGTGAAGAAAAACATTTGTACTTGCAGAGACAGTGATTTGGCTACCATTTCAAAAGATTTCGATCAATTATCGTCGAAGGTGATCAAGGAAGAAAAGAAGAAAAAAAAGAAAGGATCAACATGGACATCCAAGAGTTTCGTGCGCGTGGCAAGGAGATGGTGGAGTACATTTGCGAGTTTATGAATAATATTCACAATCGAAGAGTAACGCCGGATGTTGGTCCCGGATATTTGAGACCCCTCCTGCCACCGGAGGCGCCTCAGCAACCGGAATCCTGGGAGGACATCATGAGAGACGTAGAATCGAAAATTATGCCCGGTGTAAGCGAAAAAATAAATCCTATAACGACTAAATTATTAACGTATATGTCGTATTATTATTTCAAGGCAACCACTGAGTCGTAATATAAATTTTTAGCGAAAAAGAAATTTAGAATTGTATTCTTTTTAACCTGAAAATTCATAAATTTAATTTAAAATTATGAAAATATTGCAACGGGAGGAAGCATATGTAATATTTAATTAAACGCTACGAACTTATGTTGCGATACAATAACTCTGGTCCCAAGTCTGTATAATTCTTCAGATAGTTTGAAGATTTTTAGAATTGTTAGGAAAATAGTAATGACGGATGAGATTTAATTAATCGCAAGAAATCATCTGTTTTTCTGGGAAGGGTGTCTGGGCGTTAGAAGGTAGACTCTTTCGATTCTACATTAGCATGCTGTATCGATCCATAAATTTTCATAACTCGAATAAAATTTGATTTATAAAATTTATCTATCAGAGCGTATTAATAGGTTTTTTGACACTACTGGTTTACTTACTCATAATTCAATCGAAACTATAAAACTTAGGTATGCTACACGTAACAGAAAATTGAAAATTAAAATTTCACCTTACAAATTAACTAACTATACTCTAATTAGAGATATAATAAAATTTCTATTGGTTGTACAAAGTTATCAACCAATCGAGATTAAAAATAAAACAGATCCAAAACGGAGCTACAGAAATAATCGTTTTTGCAGATTACTCATTGGCAGCATCCACGATTTCACGCCTACTTTCCAGCTGGCAATTCCTTCCCATCCATTCTTGGTGACATGTTGTCGGATGCGATAGGCTGTATCGGATTCTCATGGGTGAGTCCGATAATTTATCATCAAGATTCTTCCCCGTTAAAATTAAGGGTCAATTTTGATAGATTGATCCAATTTATTGTTTACTCGATCATCTCTGTATTTCGTCGATTTTATTTGTTTCCAGGCGGCCAGTCCTGCCTGCACGGAACTTGAGACGATAGTCTGCGAGTGGTTCGGTAATTCAATGTTGTTTCATTAAATATCATTCGACTGTTTGTTAAACATTCATATTATAAGAATCGATCAATCGTACGTGATTCTACAAACGAAGGATAACAATTTAAATGTAATCATGGATTCTTTTTCATTTTTAGAAATATCAAATATTTCTTCTTATTTTGCTAGAAAATTTGACTGTTCAATTCTAGTCCAAGCGTCTCTGTATCTTCGATAAAAAAAACATCGCTTGCTTTAACCGACGATCAGCTAATTTATGATAATCATTTGCGTCAAATCTTAAGCGCTGTTTAGTGACACTTTTTATGTCATGAAATTGATGCTCAATCATCTGATGACAAACAAAAGGAATATCCAAATCTGGATAAATTTCGGTTTCGGTCGCGATTACAACTTAACACGATCTGATGTAACACAACGATAGCATAAGTTGATGCATTCTAAAATTGTGAAAATATTAAAATATCGATATACTGGATTTCAGGCAAAGCCATTGGCTTGCCAACGGACTTCCTCTACTTCAACCCTGCCAGCAAAGGCGGAGGTGTGATACAGGTAATATTTTTCACCTCGAAACGTTTCAAGCCTTTTCTGAGAACTATTCGTCAGAAAACGTTTCCAACGCAACTGCAATCGAATAACAGAAAAAAAATAACGAGTAAAATAAATTTTGTATCGTTAATCAAATTTCAGGGTTCGGCTTCGGAGTGTGTTTTGGTGTGCATGCTCGCAGCGAGGGCCCAAGCGATCGCCAGGCTCAAAGAATCGCCTGCCCATGCACATTTGGACGAAACTGCGCTTCTTGGGAAACTCATGGCTTATTGCAGTCGCGAGAGTCACAGCTGCGTCGAAAAAGACGCGATGATATGCTTCGTGAAGCTGCGAATCTTGGAACCCGATGAGAAAAGCGTGCTCCGTGGAGAAACTTTGCGCCAGGTATCGTAAAAAGGGGTGAACAGAAATAACAGAAAAAAGCTTTCATATATCCAGTCGGAAGAAACTGTAGATCTTGGTCCGTTTATTCCAGTTCCTGAATTCCTAACAGCATAACATTTATTCTCTTATAATATTTCTGGCCGAAACGGAAGGATTAAATATTCGGATAAATCGTGATCCTATATTAATAAATATCTTGAATGTAATAACAAATTCATACGTAACTGATATTTTAGGCAATCGAGGCGGATACAGCCGAAGGATACATCCCCTTCTTCGTCTCCACAACTTTGGGCACAACTGCTTGTTGTTCCTTCGACAATCTAAAGGAGATAGGTCCAGTTTGTAAAAAATATCCAGGCGTAAGACGATTAATTATCAATTAACTGAAATTGTATATTTGTTCAGAAACATCGAGGATCTTGTTTTTTTTTTTTTTTTACAGGTATGGCTACACGTGGACGCGGCATACGCGGGGAACGCTTTCATCTGTCCCGAATTAAAGTATCTGATGGCTGGGATCGAGTATGCTGATTCTTTCAACACCAATACGAACAAATTTTTATTGACAAATTTCGATTGCTCCTGCCTCTGGGTTCGAGACAGATTCAAGCTGACCAGCGCGCTCGTCGTCGATCCGCTTTATCTTCAACATACCCATGCGGATACAGCTATTGATTATAGGTGTAATATTTACTTTAAATGTTAAGCTTTCAGTTGATATGCCATAAGTGCCATTCTGCGATACTTTTATGTCATGAAATCGTGTTAGAATTTCTATGTTTCGAAATTGGTCATTATTTGCTACAATCGACGACCATTCGTTTCACGCTAAAAAGATTAACGATGCGCTTTCGTAGTAATTTTTATGAAACTTTAAGCTTTGAACTGATATGCCATAAGTGTCATTCTGCGATACTTTTATGTCATGAATTTCTATGTTTCGAGAACGGTCGTCTGTGATGCGAAAATTTAACAAAGCAAGGATCTTTCGTTTACAGACACTGGAGTATACCATTGAGCCGACGATTTCGTTCCCTGAAGTTGTGGTTCGTCATGAGAAGTTACGGGATATCAGGTTTACAGACCTATATCCGAAATCACATACAACTGGCGAAGAGGTTCGAAGCGTTAGTCCGGAAAGACGCGAGATTCGAAGTTTGTAACGAAGTTGTGGTACGTGTTGCTTTGTATCGTGTTTCATGTTTAACCTATTAACTGGGTCATTTGTCGAGCAACAAAGTGTTGTTCCCTCTTCGCGCGTGTAACAAACAACGAACAAAGAACGGCTCGTCTCAACATATTTTCCTAATATCAAGCGTAACGATATTATCGGACGAAAGAATCGAAATTTTGGAATTCTTCTGCAAGCATAAGGATCAAAATACAAAATTTGCAATTAGGAATCGGTGGAGGAGATTTCACTGGAATTCTTAACTTTCTAATTTAAGCTGCTCGAATCTCTAAATTTTCAAGAAATTTCAATCCAGTTAAAATCCAATTATTTAGGATATCAAAGATAAGCTAATAAAATCATCAAATTTCCACCGTGTTCCTAATATTATGAAATATGGACGCTTTAATCGACGAGACGCAACTTATTGCTCGAATAACGAATAGAACAATTATTTCAGCTGGGTCTGGTGTGTTTTCGAGCCAAAGGTTCGGACAAATTGAATCAAAAATTGCTGAGCACCATCAATGATTCCGGAAAATTGCACATGGTGCCAGCAAGAGTGAATCAACGGTTTACTATCCGTTTTGCGCTCGCTGCGCCGAATGCCACCGCTTCTGACGTTGGTAAATAATATCTTCGTCTCCTGATAATAATTATTTATACATCTCTTGATTCGTCTTTCGATATTCTAGACATCGCATGGAGCATCATCACGGATTATCTAGCCGAATTGTTGGAGTCCAAGGTGGATAAGACTTCATTTTTCTACCAAAGGGTTTATCGTGTTATCAGGTACTGATGGTTTCTTTTTTGTTTCTTTGCCGAACGAAGGACGTTATGGACGAGCTGGCAGACATTCGCGAGAAGAAAAGGAAAGCCACGTTGGAACAGAGGAGGTCCTTCTTCGTTCGTATGGTGTCTGATCCTGCTATTCAGCCAGGATTCACGAAAACCCCGAACAGGACGGGGCCGAAATTGGACACCCAGGCAACCATCGGTGGCATTGGATCGAATCCTCATCCTACCACGTAAGATTCTAATCGTGGGTCGTTTCCAAAATAATTTGATATCAATCAACGCCAAGTGTCTTCCAAGTATTGTATTCTAAAATTGTATGAAATTCAATGGTGGAAAATCGTCGGAAACATAACACATGAATTTTAATCAATTTGACAGAAAAGTGTTATATCGAAACCTTGTTCCAAGAGGGCTGAGTGTATATCGAATATTTAATATAAATCATTAATTAACCCTTTGCACTCGAGTGGTGTCTCTGAGACGCCATATTTAATTTATCGGAGTATTCTAAAATGCGATATTTCACTTTCACCCGTATCAAAATATAGAGAATTAAAGAAGCGAATAAAAATCAACAGATTCTCAAATATTTCTAACACTTTTCTTCCGCCCCAGTGCATTTGGTTTCTGGACACGTAGCTGGATAATTAGATTAAACCCGATTACGACCAAAAATGCTTCGAGTGAAAAGGGTGAATACTTTCAGACGTTCGTGGATATCCTGGCCATTGGCTTATTTGATGCAAGCGAGGGACGCCGCCGACACCAGCGAACTGTCTCTCAGGTAATTAAAAAATGCTTTTTTAAAAATTTGTTATACAGAACGCACGATCGTGGCTGGCTCTATTTATCGTAAACTTATACAACAAGGAAATAATAAATGATTATCTCATGACGTTTTTCCTTTGATGCGTACAGAAAGGTGTTTACGTGTCCTCCTTCCACTTCCATTCCTTTTTATAAAGATATTTTAAGAGCTTAGTACACTCTTCG